>OZ010656.1:39702023-49702023 GCA_963932375.1 Phania funesta
GAAAAATGATCCTGCTGTTGGCCATGTTGATATAAAAAGCTCTCACCTGAATTTAATGCCTTCATTTGTTGTCAATATTCATTTATGAAACAACATCAAATACACTTTTGAACACATTTGATAAATTAATTATTTTAGTTCGAACAAATTCGTAAATGCATTGCGGTGTTCAGATAATTTGTAGCTGAGTTTAAATACAAAAAAAAAAAGATTTAATTAAATCAAACTAACAAATAAACTGCAGGAGTATAAAATAAAACGTGCAACTATTTAATAAATATTATTAAAAAAAACAAAAAAAAGCCAAATAAATAAATATATTTATATAAACTATTTCAAAGTTTAACTCAAGCATTGTGTAAAGTGCAGTGTGCTAAAATAATTATCGAAATGCTTTTGAAGGTAAGTAAAGGATTTGAAATTTTTTTATTGTTATTTTTATTACGATAGTGGGGGTTTTTCTGTTAAGCGAACGTATGTAATCCAGCTAAATGTGTTTTGACTAAAAATAAAACGTTATTCTTCGATACATTTCCGTATTTAAATACGAGTGGAACGAGTAAAACTTATTCACACGCTGTTTGTTCGCTACGTTACATTTTGAAACTGACTGTCCATTACGTGTACACAATCATCCACAAAAACAAATACATGCACAGACACAGACATACTTTGTATGGAATGAATGTGTGTAATGAACGTAATATATTGTTACATCTTTTTGCAAATGGAAATATTTGGAACTGGAATATTTTGAACCTCGTTTTGAAGTATTCAAATATTTCTGGGCAAAGGAAGACGAGGAGGAGTGACCCAAAATACATCAGTAGTGCCAAACATTTCTGGTCTAGTAGTGACTTGTAAAGTTTCTTGTTTAGGCTCTATTTTTGGCTGACGGTCAAGGCCTGAAGCGATTCGTAATGACATGTCTCTCATAAATGACCTAAATATTTATGTCGTTATTCTAAAAGAGACTAACGAAAGTGATATAAGCCACATTTGAAAACCTAAACTTGAGCAATGCTAGGTCTAGGTCTAAAATTTTTAACAGATTGAAAAATCTTACTACTTCCAGTCGTTAATTTCATACATTCCGGATCAACGGGTGATTGGACCAAACAAAAGGTCTTGTGACAAATTTTTAATTAATGTGTTTCTATTTCAGAAAAATATCTTACCATCACTGTTGGCGATTTGTTGCATATTGGCATTTTGTTCTTCGGAAGCGTCGGCAACTTATTGCTCGCTGGATCGAATGAAGAAATTTGCAATGGAAGCGTGTGAACATTTGTTTCATTTTCAAACAGAAATTAGAGAAAGGCGTTCTCTCGACTATGGCTCCAAGGATCATCGCGATTACATGCACTGTAAGTATAAATGAAGCTGCCAACATTAAAAGGCCACAAACAACACAAGGTATCATGATTTTGACATTTCCAAATCCTCAATTTGTTTAATTTCGAATAAACAATAGAAATGCCAAATATACTCTTACAATTTAACAGTTACTTTTGAATGAAACAATATCCACAGATTTGAACAATTTCAGTGTATCACACAATTATTTGGCTGACAAAAATACGAAAAAAAAACAATTGTTTAATAGCAGCCCTTGTTGCATTTATATTCATACCGGCTTAACGTCAGCTTTGTTTTTAAAAAATATTTTCAAAATGCTTCTGTGATACACTGTAAATGGTTTATAAGGTCACCAAGTCAACCAACTTCAGCACA
Source organism: Phania funesta (assembly GCA_963932375.1). Classification (NCBI taxonomy): domain Eukaryota; kingdom Metazoa; phylum Arthropoda; class Insecta; order Diptera; family Tachinidae; genus Phania; species Phania funesta. The sequence goes on from OZ010656.1 coordinate 39,703,758, forward strand.
ATATTGTGATATTTTTAAGTACAGTTACACTCATAATGATAGCAAAACAAATGGAATGCAAAAAGTTAAAATCGAAATATTTATAAGCTGAATTTCAACGGATTATGTACGACACACGACGCACGTACACATGTATCAAAGAGTATGCAGACATATGTATGTGTGTGCAGAATTAAACTCGTGATTTCTAACTTGGCAAAAGCTGTGAAGAGCTTAAGATTCTACTTTTAACTTGTTCGATTTTTACGCAACTGTTGAACGACAGATTTCATTTAGTTGTGAGTTTATATTTAAAATATGTAAGCGGAAATTATGCACAGATGCAAAGTAAATTGTACCTACACATTGACACACACATACACACACGCGGTGAATACGCATTGAAAATAAATAAATACATTATTAATGATTTAATTTAGTAAACAAATGTAACCTCAAAACATACATTGACCCTGTATTCGTGCAAAACTACTTACAAGCGAATCGAATGTTCCGAAACAACCGTAAGAACGACTGACCGGAAATTAAAAAAATTAAATTTTTCTCTTTGTTGCTTGAGTATTTGTGAATAACGAGTGCATTTTTTGTTTATTTTAAATTTTAGCATCAAAATATTCGTTAAATATCAGACGCAGCATTTATCCAGTTGGTGGTTATTTGAAAGTGGCCCAAGAACATTACAAGAAATTGAGTCTATTGGATGTCAGTCCACGTTACAAGGCTAAGAAAACTGCTCACATTATGCACGAGAAGAAAATGCGCAGCAAACGCGAAGACAAGGATTTCCGCAATCACAACAACAACATTTCATATTGTTGCTACCATAAGTGCGAGGAAGATTTCTTCTGCTGATGATCATTGACTCTTATCCGTTGCCATTTAAGACATTTAGTTAATTAACTTAATTTAGTTTGTATATTTGCTTGAATGAGACTTGAATTATCGAATTTATGTGAATGATGCCCTCCACTTCAAATTGAATTTGATTGAGTTGTTAGAAAGATAGACTTGTTGTCCAGTATGTACCTTATTAGCATAAAATAAATTAATACTTTATTTACAGTTGTATTTATGTTTAATAAATAAGATATTAATTGTCAGTATAACAATTAACAAATCACTCAGCCAGTATTATTATGCAAATTCTATTTGCTATTCCCACGAAACCCTCGCCATACTAACCGTCCAACAATCGTTGGATTATTTCCAACTCATTCAGTAGATCATAAAAAAAAGTCATTGCTCATAATAGATTTATCAAAGTTTATATTTATATTGGTTTTCAATATTTTTGATAACAAAGTCACATGTGTATAAATTAATTTTAGGAAAAATAAAATTTAAAAAACAATGTCACTTCTCTTGTTTTACTTTCGAATTTTGCGCTATAGCATTTTTGAAAAAAAACAAAATTGACACAGATACTTTAAGGTACACTTGGTTAAGAAAGTCTACATACACTTAACATAACTGTGTTAATTAAATAGCTAAATTGGTAAAACTATATTCACATATTCGGTGAATAATACAGTTCTAACGACATGTTGATTTTGGAGGTATGGAACTTTAAGTTGGCAATACTTTCTAACAAGTGTGCCATTTTTACAGCTGTTACTTGGTCTGTGTTTAGTTTGGTTCGCCATTCATCAACTGGAGCCGGAACAACACTGGCAACTTTTTACTTTTTATTTCGAAAATCGGAAAGCAGTTCGGGAAATGTTTTATCGCAATATCGTGCTCAATGCTGAGGCTCATTTTGTCTCAATTTGCATGTCAATTCGCATAATATCCGCATTTGGAGTATCATTTGCATCAAACATTGAGTACCACTAATGGTTTTTTTATTCGAGTAAAGGTTATGATTCTATTTTATAATACATGACATAATATATTTATTAAACAATGAAGCCGGAGCTCACGTTACGTTCAATAGATATCATTACCGCACCATGATATATGTTGTTTGTTTGAAAATATGAATGACATTGATCAGATCGAGATGTGGTTTCAACACGATGCCGCTACGGCCATATGGCGACCGCAACCATAGACTTATTGATATCAAAATTTGGCGATAAGTTGGTTTATGGAAACGCACCTGTGTCAATTGGAGTCTAAAGTCGTGGGATGTCACAACTCTCGATTATTTAATGTGAGGCCACTGTAAAGACACTGGCTTATGCTGTTAAGCCAGCAACAGTTGACACCTTGGAGGCCAACATTGTTTGTGTTACTCGTGACATACGACCAACAATGCTCGAAAAAATAGCTTAAAATTGGACGTCCAGAATGAGCTTTGTCAAGAAGAGCGTCCATATGCCCGACATCCCGTTTTAAAGTTAATACCATGTATTGATCTTTCGATAAAAAATTTTTTTTATTAAAATTTAGGGCCTTATTTTATAAAACGCTAGTCAGCGCCAGATAAACGGCGCTAAGCACGTTTTCAAAATTCTTTCACGGAAAGACACGAAGAATACTGAAAACGTGTGTAGCGGCATAGAGATTGCATTCCATTCTGCTAGTTGTATTTTACTGTATTCAAGGTTATCATATAAAACAAATTTTCGTTTTTAACAGAAAGAGTAAATGACAAACGAAATTAGTTAATAATGTTTGAAATTTTTGTTTGTTTTCTATATAAATTCTATCTGTTTTGTATTTGTTTTGTAATCTTTTTTTCCAATTTTGTCATTTACGTGCAAGTGATAATACGATTTCTTTAGCTTATATACAACTCAAAGTTCGCACCGAACAAATAGAGCAGTATGGTTTAAATTTAGATTTGGAAACTCCTTTGGAAAAATTTGGCTTTTCGAATCGAGTTTCGCATAAACCCTCCCCTGTAGCAGGCAATTCTACGCACCGTGGACAATTTTGAACGGACCAGTATCGAAATGTTAGCCGGAGATCCAGAGTTTGGCCAAAAAATCATTTTCGGGGCTACTTTTTGGCTCAGCGGATACGTTAGCAAAAATTGTTGTTATTTGAGCGAGAACAACAACAATGACATGGCGGCATGAAGCAAGAAATACAGATGACGCAGACGATTGTACAAAATTGAAATCTACTGCGCATGTACGTCACAAGTGGCCAGTGTTGTGTGTGTGCTATAGCAATAGTATGAGATTTCTTGCAGAAAACGCGAAAGTTGTAAATATAATGAAAGTATAATAATGAAGCGAAAATGAATTATATATTCTATAGAAATGGACTGAATTCATAATTAAACACTCTTTCCCACCATATTTGTTGTTACCTAAGAAGAAAAACCAATAAATAAAACAAGTATTTAACCAAATATGTGTCAAATGTAATATAGAACATACATTTCTGCTTTAAAGTAATCCATTTCATATTTCTCATCGTTTTTGGTAAATGTCACTTCCTGCCACTGAGGAAGCACTTCTGATTCTTTGCACTGGTGCTCCGTAAGGACTTCAATTTCTTTAGCCTGTACTGGTGATTCAGTTGCATTTTCTAAAAACAATTAATATGTTCAACTATTATAATTAAAATGTATTAAATTGTGTACCTGTTAGCAATGCCATTCCTGCGTCGTATTCTTTAATAAGCTTCTGAAATTTTTTTTGTTTTCGCGTTTTTCAATTCTTCCTGCACGCTCCTTGTGAAACTCTATATTCGCAGTAGATGATTTGCGAACCGTAGGCACAGTTACATGTTTAAATAATAGTTTTTTTGTAAAGCCTTCGTAAACTTTGCAGCAATTAACAAATTGAATTAGAACTAATTCTTTAAGTAGCTGCTTACTTGCCCATTTCATATTGCAACTTGTTATCATACAACATGTTCCGTGCAGATACGTGCATTTTTCACATTCATTTTATTACCGCGGCAACAAAAACTTATCCATTGCTTTAAAACACAAGCATTTAATTGAAAAGTAAACAAAAAAATATTTGTTTACAATTATTTAAACTGCTACTCTTGCAATCTTTTACTCCACACTTCATTTTATTTAATAATTTTATTATTGACACTTTATTATTCCCGCTTCACTTGCAAACGCGTCACACACAACAGCTGAACACAAAAAGCAAATACAACAATTATAACGGACCTGCGCAATGCGGAATCTGTATTATTAGAATCATGACATGGCGGCATCATTGAAACTTATCTCTTTCAAAATGAGGAAGGAGACAAACCAATAATATATATATATTTTTCTCATAACATAGGTACTAGTTTCCCTTTATACTTGACTATATCACAGCTTCCGCCTTTGTCGGTATCATTCTATAGCAGTAAACTGGCTTCAAGTAATGCGCCTACATAACACCAGAGGTAGTGCAACACTATTCTACAAATAAACATAACTCGTAATTGCAGTGTTATTATATTCTCTAGTCTATCGCTTTCCAAAGAAAGTAGAACGATTCATAAAAATTAATTAGTAGACATTAGTTGCCTTAGTGTTACTTTCCCTTAAACAAAACTATATATTCAGTGATTGCTGAAGGTTTTTATTTTTGTGCTTCGATTATATCCGTATTGTACATTAGTTTGGCTTTAAAAATATGTTGGATTTGTGGCGTTTTCCCCGATCGTATGGGGAGTGGTTGGTTTCTGAAAACATCGACAATTAGTCGTACAAAACACTTTAACACTGAAAACTTATATTTAATGAAAACACTGCTTACATTTTTTAAACTTTCTGCCCCAATCAATACGAAGCCCTAAGTCCTGAACTGGGTTACCAAAAACATTAGAATTAACAATTTGCAGAAAATAATGCATCTAATGTTGTTATGCGTTTGAAGCCTATAGATTAATATATACATACACATGTACATATATACTTTTTATAATTGGAACTCGTGGGTTGAGTCTTCCAAGCTTAACAGCCCTTTAATCAACACTACATGGCACAATACCTGGTAGTGCAGAGAGTAACAGGGGCTACTGCTAGCAGCTTTTTCTCATTGGTGAGAGTCGTAGTGGTGGCCTCGTGTAAGCGATGTTGTACTCTATAAAATGCATAATGCAACTTTTTTTACTTAAACACTGTTTAGCACAGAGCTCTCTGGCGTGGACCTCCCCCTAAAAAATGGATGCTGTTATTCCAATTGTAATTGGTTATCGGAAACACGGGCCTACAATCTGCGCCACAGCACTGTCATCTGCCAGTGCATCATCTATACCAAGTGCTGAACAATCGGCAACCCCAGAAATCTCAAAAAATAATCATGTGTTGATTACTTGTAAGGTGGTTACTTATATGTTGCTTGATGTAGAGAAAAAAAATAATAGTTGTAGTGCTGACAACACTGCAAAAGATTCACGCGTACTTGCATAAGTAAAATGCTTTACAGAAAATTTGAAACTATACTGAGTCGGCAGATATTTGCCTTCATTATAGGATTTTTAAAATTCGCCCTTATGTAATAAATTGAATAGACATAAACTTTTTTCAACACCAAGTCTATTTCAGCACCACGCGAAATAATTCGGCGTCGGAAACGGCCCCAAAATGGAGGTAATGCCTCCTTTTTTCGTTATAATAAGTGCAACATATTTTGAAAAATTGAAATTAATAATTAAAAAACATATTTCTTTTTATATGTGAACAAAATATTCGCTATAACGGCACTTAAATGCGCTGTCAAATAAAAATTCGTCCTGTTATTGTTGAAGAAAAAAGTTTAAAGAATTTAAAGTTGATATATTATTTTACACTTAATTAAGGATTTTTACAAGGTGCAACAGTAAGCAACCATATTCTAATAATTATTAGATTGTCTTCGGGAATGCCTTATAACATATTAATTTGTTAATACAGACTATGGGAATTTATTATTACAAAATTGGTGCTTTTGAACATGAATCCCCAAGATAACTAAACGCAAAAGTGAGCGATTCGTTTGATGAATCGTTAAAGTTAAGCCAGAATCGAAAATTCAGTTAAATAATTCTAAATTCACCACAATATTGAAAAATTTCTTTTAAGTGAAAACAGAACAATGAACAATTTAAATAAAAATAAAAAAACGATGAGAGCGCTTTTTTAACCGCCAATTGACCAAACGCACTCATTATCCGCAAATATAATATCTTCATGGGTAATAAGAAAGTCTGAATCAAATAAAATTAAACAAATAAACGAGACAGATGCTAAACCAAAACCAGTGCAACAAACCAACGGAACAGTTAATAAACAAATCCTGTACAAAAAGTGCAAACAGGTATGGCTTGATATAGAACCATAAATAAAAGGAAGGCTAGTCCTAAGTCTTCGCAACAAGATCGCATAGTGAAACAATACCTAAAGTTTTGAAGTAGCTGCAAAGACGGTAAATGAAAATAGATTTTCCATACTTGCCACCATGGATGATGAAGATGCTCAATCCGCTGTCAGTGAACAAAAACCGCTACCGATTTACTTGCGCGAACACACGTCTCATACCATTTTTAACATGCTTTCCCAACTCGTAGGTAAGAAAAATTTCTATGTCACTTCTATACGAACACTAAAATACAAGAAACGAACGGGTGAGCACTATCAGCTCATCGTAAGTAAATTTGACGTTAAAAAGAAGGTTCGATAGTAGTCATAAAGGGCATTGATAATTCTACTCCTACTGAGGAAATAAAAACTGCTATAAAAGCAGAAGGGTATGACGTAAGGTCACTGCACAATATGATCAACAATGATAAGGTTCCCCAACCAATGCATCGTGTGGATATTGTATTTACCGCAACTCATATAAAATCAAAAAACTCCGTTCACCATATTTACAACTTACGACAAATGAAAATCGTATAAAAACAATGAAAAATTTTATGACAACTATGCAGGGTATCGTTCAAGAAATGATGCGAACCCAAAGCATGCTTCTGCAAATTTTGATAAGTAAAAAATTAACCAGTTTAAAATATGCTTCTGTAGTGCGATTCACTAACTTTTAACGATTTGACAGTCGCAAAATTTTTCGACAATTTTTGTTGTTTGCATTAACGATTGTGTGATTCACTAACTACTCGTAAACGACAGTAGACATCGTTAATTTTTTGTTTATTCAAATTGATATCACGTGGCATCACTGTCAAAAAAATATCAAATAAACGAAAAGCACAAAGAAGAATGAAAAAAAAACAAAGAATTTTTGGAAAAAATTTTTTGTGCGTTTAGCTATTTTTGCAAAAGCTTAGTAAAAAACATTTGAGGCTTTTTCTACATGTAGTATAAACATGCTATGTATGTACCTAGTGCCTTGTTCATTAAAAATATTGGCTCATAATCATAGTCAAAAGTACAGTCGGCGAGACTTTTTTTGTAGAATTTTGGAACGAATTTCCGTCATCCCTTGTCTAGTTTGGTTTGGAGACAAACCGGTTTCGGCTATGTGCCATCTTCAGTGTCATTTTTCGTTCGTTTCGTTTTTTAAAAAGTGTACTTTTGGTATAATATAGACAGGTAAAAGTATGCTTTAAACGCTAAAGTATGTTTTAAATTTAAAACCACCTGAAGTGGTTAAAATTTTCAAAGAATCAAAGAATTTTATTTGTGTACACAAATTTCAAAAAATGTTTTCCTTACAAAATATTGATAGAGATTTTTAAATTCTTGACGATTTACGTGAGGAAAGAAAAGCTAAGGTATATAAAAAAGATTTGATCCGTTTGATCTTGATGACGTAGAGTTTTTTTCGAGGTACAGAATCGACAAAATCACTAGTCGATTCTTAATAAATTCAATAGATATTGAGGAACCAAAAAACAATAGAGGCTTACCAATTCCCATAAGCTTGCAAGTGCTAACGACGTTAAGATTCCTTGGCAGAAATGCTCACCAAAGTGACGTTGGTAAATTTAATATTTACGGTTTACTTGTAAAGTATTAAAAGCAAACATGAACCCGTTGGCTCCAGCAATGATCGCACTGCCGAAAATTCATAAGCCAAATACGCCAATGAGGCCAATAATTAATTATAAGTCAGCACCCTGCTACAAATTATCAAAGCATTTGAAAGGGCTAATGAAAAGACATTGAATCTTTCAAATGAGTACACGGTAGCTAATACAACAGAATTGATTGAGAAGCTGAAAACCGTAGAAATTACGGGAGACACAAAATTAGTGTCGTTTGATGTTAAAGACCTATATCCATCAATACAGGTAGCAGAAACCATAAAGATCACGCACGGAATATTAGTAGAGAACACAAAAGATAAGGATCTTACTTCACAAATCATATCAACATTAGAAACCACATTACAACAAAATTATTTCCAGTTCAATAACACTATATACAGACAAACAAAAGGACTAGGAATGGGAAACCCGACCTCGGCAATACTGATGGAAGTATTCATGCAACATTTGGAAAAACAATACATGGAAGAAATGGCTAATCTAGGAGTGGCATTCTATGCAAGATACGTAGACGACATTATATGCGTAATTACAAAAAACACCGAAGCGCAAATACTGGAGTACCTAAACAAGCAACACAAAAACATCAAATTCACAATGGAAACAGAAAAGGATAACCAAATAAATTATTTAGACCTCACAATAAAGACAAACAAAAACACTAATACGGTCGAATACGAAATATATAGGAAACCCACGGCTACAGATACAATAATACACAACTCCTCCAACCACCCACAGCAACACAAGCTCGCCGCGATCAGACAACTAGTAACAAGACTGGAAAGAACACCATTAACCAAGGAAGACTATAACAAGGAGATAAGTACGATATATACGATAGCAACGAACAACGGCTACAAAAAAGAAACTGTAGACAAAATCAGAAAGGACAGGCGTAGAACTAGGGAGCACAACAAGGAAGATAATGTCAATACATGGACAACGTTAACATACACAGGAAAATCAACACACAAAATAGCCAAATACTTCAAGAAAAATAACATTAACATAGCATACAAAACAACTAACAATCTAGGAAGAATACTCAGAACCAACATTAACAAAGAAGATGAACTAGAAAAGCAAGGAGTGTACAAGCTAACGTGTACGTGCCAACATAGCTACACAGGCCAGACAGGACGGATATTTAAAACAAGATTCCGCGAACATATAAGAGATTATAGCAAGAAAATACGAAATCCCAACTCAACGCCCGAATCTAACTTTGCCAACCATATGTTCAATAACAAATGCCACCCAACGCACATCAGAGAAACCGTTAAAATACTTCATACACAGAGCAAAGGACGACGTTTGAATATTCTAGAAAACATGGAAATATACAAACAAAAGACATTTGATGGACGCATCATAAACGAACAAACAAACTCCAACTCAGATGCTATATTCGATACACTAAAAATTATCTACAATACAAAAAACAAAAAAAAAAGGACAAGGTACACAAAATGATGAAATAATAAAGCCACAATACACAAAGGACAAACAAATTCGTACAGCAATAATTACGGACTTTTTCCAACCTTTACCGAACAACCAATAAGAAAAGGTACCTGCAAATGCCAAATTGTAGAGTACAAACAACACAGAGAAATAAAGTAATGCAAACATAAGATAACAACACAAAAAAAATCCATAATTCCTAGAATAACATACATAAATCAACCCCTATAAACAATTAAGGGACATATGTATACGTTTTACCTGCTACCTACCCATACTATACGAATGACTAGCTAAATAACTTAAAACACGTACGAATTAACACACGACTTACCTGCTACCTGCCCACATAAGACCGATGGCTAACTGACTATAAAACGTGAACGAATTAACATAAACAATTCAGAACGATAAAAATGGCACTGAAGATGTCAATTAGCCGAAACCGGTTTGTCTCCAAACCAAAATTGACAAGGGATGACGGAAAATCGTTCCAAACATATATATCAGAGCACCCTGTCGGAAAAACAAATCAACAAACTATTAAAAGCATACATTTTCAGCGGATCTGCATGGAGTATCGCAGCAAACTGTCGGAAGAGTTATTAAAAGTATTTCAAAGAAGATAGCCTTACTGTTTCCTCACTTCATACAATTTCCGAGCAATGCCGAACTTGTTGAAGTTAAAAAGAAATTTCATCAGGTGGCTGGCTTCCCAACAGTAATAGAAGCCATCGATTGTACCCACGTTCGAATAAAATGCCCTGCAAAAATAGTTGGTCAAGAAATGGCAGGCCAATATCTAAATAGGAAAGGGTTTTATTCTCTAAATGTTCAGGTAAGTTCGCTTTTAATTCTTGTGCCTCTTATATGCATCAATATTACGTTCATCTACACAAAACTTTTATATATACATACAACAGATTGTCTGCGATGCAAATTGCAGAATAATTGATATTGTAGCGCGATCTAGAGGCTCGAAACACGACGCCCGGATTTGGTCTGAATGCCAACTAAAAAATAAGCTAGATATTAGCAAAAGCGAGCATAATGGAGTGCTTTTAGGAGACGCGGGTTATCCTTTATCGTCAATCTTATTAACACCCATTCGATATCCATCCACACCCAAAGAAGAAAGGTAAGCTTTTAAAAAACAAAAATCAGAAAACTAATGTTACTATATAAAAATACAACGAATGTCATATCGCAACTAGAAGTAAAATTGATTGTGAATAAACGGGCAGGTAAAATCAAAATTCCGTTCGATATTCGAGAGACTCCGTGTTGATCTAGATACTGCAAAGAACATAGTAGTTGCTGTTGCTGTGCTTCACAATATTGCAAAGGCACGAAATTCATCATGTATGTTTATCAAAAAAGAAAAAGAATTTGTGCATTTTTCATTTGTTATCAAATTTATATATTTTTAACTTTACAGTTTTGGATGTGTGTCCGGCTGTTGAACCAGAATCCCAAAGTTTAAGATTTGATGCAGTTGTAAACAGTAATGGAACAAATTCTGGAAACGCATTCAGGACTGCTGTTATCAATGCACATTTCTAATGATTTGTACTTGATCTATTTTAGACTTCATATAGCACAACCAACTTTTATATATGCAAATATTTCCAGAAAACATTTTGTAAAGCACAGCAACTACTCTCAAATACTGAATAGTACTTTGATTTTTTCAATACGTATCGCACACAATTTGATATATGTACATATATACATATAAAAGTTTTGTTTGCTGTAAATATTAAAAAAAAACAATTTTGAATTCTTTCCATTTATACCTTTTTGTGTCCATTAACTTTTTTGTAAGCAACATAAGCAACATATCGTCACCTAAAATCCAAAAGGCCGTAAGGTTAACCGTTTAGTTATCCACAGCAGATGCAAAATAAGTTATAAGTTCAAATTGTCACCAGTATCATTTTGGAATATACTTAGAACTTTTATGGTTTCTTTGCTTATGGTGTTATTGCAATCGCAGTTAGAAGTTGATATTTAATTTTCATTACTTATTTTTTAGGTCTGATATATAGTTTTTTTTTCGAAGGGGTGTATTTAAGAGCGAAAGTTATTTGAAAACTGCATTTATAATTCTTTTCTGTTCGTCATTTTTGTTTCTGTAAGTTTTTGCGGGTTTCTGCCAAAAATCGCTCTTTCTAATGGCACAAAACGTTTAGATCAGATTTACATCTATTATAATTGTTACTGCACTAGATCTGAAGGAGCTAAATCAATTTATGTTGGTATACAATTCATAAATCATATTTTTTCCTGTAAAGTTTTCCTTTTTGCTAAACACCGAGAATTAAAAGTGCATGGAAAAAAATAAGCAGAAACCGTTTCATACTGATTTAAAATTTATTAAAAAAATTATTTAAAAGTTATGGCCCAAAATAATGAGTTTTTTTATTTTGAAATCAAACACTAGAATTCATTTAAATGTGTGTGTTAATACAAATGAAGTTAATAATATAGAAACATAAAAAATTAACACGAAATAGGAAATTCAATAAACTAAAATCAAAACTAAAACTTTAACAAATTCATTCCACAAGTAAGATAACTTAAAATTAAAATAACAAATTCAAAACTAAAAAATTAAATAAAAATTAAATTAAATCAGAAACAAAAACAAAAACATAACAAATTCACTACACAAATAAATTGAAACATAACAAAAAATTATGTATATAATAGTAATGGTAAATTGGAGCACCATATAAGCAGAATTCTTGCGGGACAAGGACAACGATGCCTCATTAATTCAAAAAAGATAAATGCTTAGAAAAGCAAGGTAAGCACTAGGAAAGCTATGGCGAATATGAAATGTGCGTCTGTAGCGACTGAAAAGTCCACAGTAATTCCAGAAGTAAGTGCAAAGTTCAATCTAGTCCAAAGCATTATTAGGAATGAGTTGCAAGATGATATTGTAATAGACAGCACTGTAGAAAATTCGCCTAGGACTGACGGTTTCGTTGAAACATAAAATATATTGGCCTGTTGTATATCCCCATAAGCTTCTTGAAAATAAAAATAGCATTATTTTAGAACGTCAACTTAAATTGGTAAAAAAAACGTTGCGTTGTGAAATTATTGATTCCTAAATGTACACGAATTTAATTAATGAATTAATAATCATTAAAAAGTATGTATGTATATGCAAAGTTCAACTACTCACGTTTAGTTAAATAAAATATCATTACAATTACCAACTACCTTGCCTCGGAGAATATTCAACTTCATGGCATGTAATTCTTCATCTTGTCTTATTTTTTTTGAAGTTGCTTTACTTTAAGGGAGTGGAGTTCTTGCTCGTTAGCCTTTTGTAATTTGTGCATCGATTCAACGTTTTCGATTTCAGCGTTAAGTTTTTTTATTTGCATTTTATTTAACTCCTCGGATTGCGTCGTTTCTTTTGCATTTTGACGTTGGCGCTCCAAAATAATGCTGTTTTTCGATGGGGAGTGACAATAGGCGCATCTATTTTATCCGATTCGACGAAACCGTCAGTCCTAGGCGAATTTTCAATAGTGGTGGCAAAATTGATTTCACTGTTGGATGGACTATCGTCCGTCTCACATATCAAATATTCAGCGTTGTTTGTTGAGCTCTCAACGCAGTTAAGGTCATCAACACAGTTGCTGTCTATTAAAATATCATTTTCCTGAAACTCATTGATAATCATGCTTCGGACTAAATTGTCCTCTGCAATAATTTCTGGAATTACTGCGGAATTTCCCGTCGCGAAAGAAGCACGTTTCATACTCGCCATAGCTTTCCTAGTGCTTACCTTCATCCGGACCCATTGCGCTTTAAGTTTTGGAATCTCCCACTTGCCTCCCTTTCTCCTGTTTTCTTTTGTTCCTGTAAAGAATTTATAATGAAATTATTGGATACATAACACATTTAACATAATGTAGAACTTAACTTTTCCATATTTTTTATCTTAAAGTATTATTTGCTCTATTTTTTCTGCAAAAAAGGTAAACACAAAATTTTAAATGCGGGTTTTTTATTGTCAGCTGATAAGAGATGCCACATTGTTATATTTTGATAAATTTTGTTTTTTTGTATGAAAACATTGGCCACATTTTATGTGACACCCACTTAAAGTGGGTTCAACTTAAAATATGATTAATTTCTGACTATAGTAGTAAAAATTTTAATAACAACTTATAAATTTAAACTCGCTTTTAAAAAGAATCGACTTTAGTGTTTGACTATGATTATGGGCCATTGTGTATATATGATTTTTAAACAAATTAAAAGTGCCCCTAAAAGATGCCATGAATTTTAGTTTGTCGAATAAATAAACAACACAAAAATATACCTCGTTTAAGTTAACTAAACGATTGCGAATGTTGTATAAAAAAAGTTATTGAATAGCAACATCGTTAATTTTGTTGTTAAAATTTTTTATCGATGCGATTGTCGTTAAAAAAGAATAGTGAATCGCATTACTGGAACACTAACAGACTCTTCCAGACATACTTTAAGTCTCTGAAACGCATTTCACTCTAAAATACTGCCTTAGAGTTAATGAATTTTTTGTATACGACACTGTGCATCCAAATGGAAGAGCATGTGGTGGCACTGCCATTATAGTGCGCAAAAACATAAGGAATTTTTCAATGCCAGAATTCAGCGGAGACTTTAGAATTGCAGTCTCCTCCGTGGATGATTAAGATAAAGACTTAGAAATGTGTGCCCGTCATTTTTTCCCGCAGGAGAAAATACTTTCCACCTATAACAACAACAAATGCCACTGATACAGCGGCAACACATGTTAAGTATTAGGATATCTATCAAGATAGATGCCTAACTTAGTCCCGTCATATTGAGGAAAAAATTGAGGTCTTATCGTATGCGACCCCTGGTACATAAGAAATGAAAACATACATAGGGATCTTAACGTCCAAATACGTGAACGAACTAGTCGCACATCCCAACATTCTAGCGCGCGATTTACTGCAATTTCATGGGCACTAGAGACTGACAAAAACCGACACATTGAGACTGCTCTCCAATTTTTCATTTTTAAGATTTGAATACAATAAATTTGTGATAACTTTGGTGATAATTAATATATAATATTTTAGAAATAAGATTTGTGAATTTCTTTTGGAAAGATTCAATAAAAAAAAGTAAAAAATTTACAAAAATATTATACGAATAGATTATTTCATAATTAATATAATTAGAAATTATATTTTAACTTATTCACAGTAATATGAAAATAACCCAATAATGGGCCCATTTTATATTAACGACAAATATATTATTGAATGCTTAGAAAAGGGATTTGTTCCTCATTTTATCAAAATCAATCATCGATTACTGTGACGATGAGAAAGTTGCGTGAATTTTTTGGGAGAAACAACGTGTAGTGAACGATTTCGAAGAAAAAGGGACTGTAGCTGATAGGCCCAAGCATGGACCACAGCTGTTCAAGAAAGTGTCCAAAACAATCCATCAACCTCAATTCGACACCGTGCTCAGGAGTTTGGCCTTCAAAAAACAACTTTGGCCACAATTTTGCACAAAGATTTGCATTTGTTTCCATTTAAAATTCAGTTGACACAAGAGCTTTTTCCAGAAGACCATTTACGCCGCTGTACACATGCCAATAGGATGCTACAGCTCGCCCATGACAACCCCGATTTTCATGAAAAAAATCATAATGAGTGACGAGGCACATTTTCATTTAAGTAAATAAACAGAATAGTCGGTTCTGGGCAATGGAAAACCCAGAAATTATTCATCAGTCACCTTTGCATCCATCAAAAGTGAGAGTCTGGTGTGCAATTTGCTCAGGAGGAATCATTGGACCTCAATTCTTTGATACTGAAAACGGGTTAACGGTATCTGTCAATGGGGAGCGATATCGTGATATGATTGAAAACTTTTTAACATCACAACTGCATGCTTTGGGCTTGACTAACATGTGGTTTCAACAAGACGGTGCCACATCGCATACAGCCAGGATTACAATGGTATTACTGCGAGTCCTCTTTCCACAACAAGTTATTTTAAGAAATGGTGATGTTGATTGTCCTCCACGGTCGCCTGATTTGACTGATCCGGACTTCTTTTTGTGGGGATATCTCAAACGCAAAGTTTGTGAGAACAAACCAGAAACGCTGGAGCAACTCAAACAAATTATTCGTGATGAAATGTCACGTGGTATGAAATGTCTGAGAATGTAATGAAAAATGTGTTCAAAAGGGATCGCATTTGTGAGGCTAACAGAGGCGAACATTTATCTGATATTGTATTCCATACATAATTGCCGACATTAAATAAAACATTTTTCAATATACGATCCATTCCTTTTCATTTAATCCAAAATTATAAACAAACAAAGAAGTATACCTTCCCGGCGGACACCCTGTAGTACCAGTATATCGCAAAAAGCGAATTCCAAAAAGTTTTGGTGGTTACTAAATAATCGGGTCTGTTCTGTAAACCGAATCCGAGTAAATTTATCGTTTCAAAAACGAATGCTTATTTTTGGTGTTCTCCAAACCGAAAATACATAATTTTACTCGGTCTTAAATCGCGTAAACATGCTTGGTCGAAAACAAATAAAATGTGCAAATATTCTAATAAATAACTAAAGAAACATAAATAAAGCAATTATCATTTAAAATTTGTGGTCTTTTATTTTATTAATTTTAATAAAATTACTTGCGGCTATCTAAACTATGCATAAAAAATAGATTTAAAAAACCACTCCAATTTGTTGATATTTTTGTTCGAAGTATGAAACAAAATGATTGAATGAATAAAAAAACACATTTTCACATAGTAAACAATATGCGCTATTTCCTTTTTATGAATACGTAGGCATTTAATTCATATTTAATTGAAAAATCTTATTTTAAAATAAATACTGGCATAAATCACACAAATTCTTGCAAAATGAAGACATATTTTTTAATATGGCGATCAGAATTTTTTAACTTCGAAAAAATAGAGTCACCACTTTTTATGAAAATGTATGTGTCAAAATATTTCTCTCTAAACTGCAGTATTTCAATCACAAAATTAAATAAACAAAAATATGAAAAAAATTATGTTTCTAAAGGTTTGATTATTTTTCTCAAAGCAAAAAATCGGCAAATATCAAATAACACCGCAAAATGTAAGTAAATTTTAAACCAATTTGAACTAAATATTAACATAAAGTAAAAACTTTTCCAGGAGAAAACATAGAAACCAGAGACAGTAAGAAATATTCCTTGAGGATTTACCAAAGGCGATAAAGTAGAAGTGGATAAGTTGTGGTCACAGCTTTAAGTTGAACTAAACGCTGCTGGGCCTCCTATTAAAGATGCACGCTCTTGGGAAAATGTAAGAAACCGCAATTCGTATTTATTATAGTTAGTTATGGACAAATTAACATGTAAGGCTATTAACAGCCATGGATTGACTGGAAAGCGAACATCAAGCACAAGCTAAGTCACAACAAAAGCGAAGTCAGGGCAACAGGAGGTGGCAATTTAATCAATATATATTGACTCCAGCTGAAGAGGATGTTGCAACTGTATGCAGTTTAGAAACTTTTGTGAAGGGATTTGAAGGCTCCAAAGCATATGGTGGTAATAAAAGTGCAGTTAATGTGGAAACTGCTACCACTTCATCTTCAACCCCACTATCACATTCGCCATCATTGATATTATCACTCACACCAAAACGAAAAAGAGCCAAAAACGAAAAAGGAAGTTGTCTTTAAGTGAACTTATAGAAAAAGAAAATACAAGTTTGGAAGAAATTGGAAAAGAATTTTCAAAACTGAATGCCACAAAAAATATTTTGAGAGAAGTGGTAGAGAATATAAACGAAAAATTAGCGAAATTTGAACGCCATTACAGTGAAATAATAAACATTAAAAAACAGCAATTAGAAGAAATTAAAAAAATAGGCAAGTGAAACATCATTATAAAGAAGTGGAAAAACATAATGCAGAGATAAGAAGACACAACTTAGAGATGGAAAAACTTAAAGCTCAAAAGCTTAAAACTTTAGAGCTGGAGCAGCAAAAATGGGTTGCTATGAACAATATGCGTTAATTTTATCATACTTTTCTTCATCCTTTTGAAACGTGAAGACTGTTGTGTTTATAAGTTTTTTCTTTGTTTGATATTAAATTAAAATTGTTAGTTTTGACAGTACACATTTTGATATAATATTTTGAATGAATTGCCTTATTTTGTTTTTATATTTTCTAATTTTATTTATGAATAAAAATGTACATAAGTATGTATGTATGTATATTGATGTAAAAAATGGTTTTTGATTTTACGTAGTCAGCGACACTGCAATGGCATCTCTCACACGCATTCCCTTGTTAACAGAAAGCTGATCTTGATTAACATTTTCTTCACTGTATTCATCATTGTTATACTCGATTAAATCATCTTCTATTTCAATGTTGAAGGTTTTGCAAATATTGTGAAGTGCTGAGCAAACATTTACTATTTTCACAACTTTTTGTGGCTTATAGTGGAGCGTTGTGCATTGAAGGCTTCGGAATCGACTTTTAAGGTTACCGATTGTTCTTTCAATAATGTTGCGAGCGGAGCAATGCTTTTTATTAAAAATGTGTTCTTTTGAGCCATACTCTGGACTCCTATATGGAGTCATAAGAAATGGTTCGATAGGATAACCCGTATCTCCTAGCGCCAAATAAAGGAGTCGTGAGTAGATCCTGGTTTATATGCATCAACAGCACGGATCCTCATTTTAAAATCACAAATCTGTGATGGAGGAGTTTATTATAAGATGATTAAACATGCTAGTTAATGCTCGTATACTTACAATCATTACGTTTATACTAAAATAACCTTTCCGGTTATAAAATAACGATTCATCAAATGTTGGTTTAGTAAGTCTTACTTATATGACTACCATCGATGCAACCAATAACAGAGGGTAACCCAAACTTTGTATAGAAATGTAACTTGGATTCTTTTTTCTTCTCCCTTGTAAGATCTAAGCTTATCCACAATGGGCACAAAATATTTTCTAAAGCATCAATAGTTATCCACAACACTTTCGAAAAGGTACTACGTCCCATACTAAGGCTTGTTTCATTTGCCAGAACGCCTTGAAAGGAATCTACTGCCAAAAAACGGAGTGTTGCTGCTAGTTGAATTTTTTCCGGAATAGATCCTTCTTGTAATAAGTGAGCAATACTATCTAAAACCATTACAAAGGCCTGCTTATTTAACCGGTAAAGTTCAATGAATCTGAAAGAAAATAAAATAATTTGCATCTCAACCAACTTTGCTCATATGTATGTACTTACCTATCACTTGAAACACTCATAGGATTTGATGCATCTCTTAATTGTCTTCGGAATACATTCAGCTGGAGAATTTTGCGCTTTTTAATATAATTGTAACTTAATATAGATACAGCAGGCATTTTAAATGACTCGAATGTTGCCAAACCGAGTAATTTATAGAACACCAAATAGCCTTTAGCTCGGTTTTAAAAATGTCTCGTTTTTGAAGACGATTCGGTTTACAGAGCAGACCCGAACAGTTTGATTTTTTATTTCTTTACTCCTTGACACTTTTGTAGATAATTTTCTTTTTTGCAATGTTTTTTGAATTGTTTCATTGCATTTAAGATTTGTATATTTATTATTCTCGGAAATAAATAAAAATGTAATTATACTTTTTATAAAAAAATACTAGAGAGCTCGATTTGAAGTCACTGTACTCGTATACATATGTACTAGTATGTGATTAAATTCCTTTTATTGTTAACGATTGTTTATTATAGTTTAAATATGTATTAATATATTACTACTATATGCTACCTAATAAGCAACAAAAAAAAAATCAAGAACTCGGAAATGTAAAAGTTCCACAAAATCTCCAAAATTTCAATATTTACAACAAAATACAAGTTTTCCAAAATCTTAATTTATGCACTCCAAAAAATTGACCAAAAGCGAATTTTCCTTTAAAATAATTAACAAATTTCAAAAAATTTTACAATTCTCTACAACTTCTTAGAACACTTACAAAGTGAAGCATTATCACAATTAAAAATTTCTGCAAAAATATGATTTTACCCAAAATAAAAAGAAAGAAAATAAAATTCGTCGAAAATCCTTAAATGCACCATTTAATACAAAATACGTAAATTTTAAAATTCATCACATAATCGAAGTTTCATCAAAATCTAAGTCACCTAAAATTTAAAATGCCGCACAAAATTCAAAGAATAAAATTTTACCAAAACCCACATTTTTACTCAAATACTCGTCTATGAAATAACAGCCGTTGGCAAACTTTTATGCCATAAAATACCTGTATTCATTTCCTATATTTTTAATATCAGAATTTAAAAGGAAAAAAAATAATAATATATATGAAGGACTCAGGGGGCAAACTACGAGATTCCACTTCTTTTTGAAGCCCCAAAATAAAAGTTATTGTTCTAATTGTTGATTTTCATTAAACCAATAAATAATTTGAGCCCCACTGAGAAGGGTTTGCATTTTAAAACAACGATTTAAGGGCGATTTGGGGGCGAAAACAATATTTCAAACCTTCCAACGTCTTAAAAATTTTTGGAATCTCATCGTTTTATCCCAAGAATTTTTATAACTTGCCAGTATAAAAATCTTGCCATTACATAAATAACTCATAAACTTATGGGCCGCCATCAGTGTGACCAGATCTGAAAAAACTTTGCAGCCGAATGGGTTTTCGGCTAGTGATAAAAAATGCTAAAGAAATATAAAAATATAAAAAAATAATGCTGATCGGAAATACTTTTTATTCTCTTTTACAGTTTAATTTGAAGGAAACATATAATTCAAATGCCTACAAGTAGTGATACATCGAAACATTTTAATTTTTCAGGAGTACGCTCCAAATAGATTCCAAGCCGTAAATATTGTTGCGAAATCAAATAAAATACAGGCAAATATGTAATTTTCATATGCTAGGTGCCAATTGTAAAGATATTAAAAGTAGCAAATTAGGGTCGAGTTCTTGATATATACAACAATACCATCTCGTTTCTAGGCAACTTGCAAGCTGTTAACAGTTTCTTCATAATCCTTTCTCATATTAAAAAGTTTAAAAAAGATGTTGCCAAGCTAGCAAGTTGCTTGGATATTGGATGGTATTATACATATGAAGAACTTGGTCCTCATTTTGATGTCAGTACTTTTAACGGGCGAAAGTTTTGGATCAATCTTGGATTTATTTTAACATTTATGTTCTTGTGCGGATCTGAGTAATTTTTCCAAATTATTTTTGTTTGTTAATGTATGTATAAAAACTTTTTTAACTTAAAGTTTCCTTGATTCTTGATTTGATATTTTGACAGAGTGCTTTGATGTAGATTTTTAGAACGAATTTCCGTCATCCCTTGCCAGGGTTGATTTGGAGACAAAGCGGTTTTGTTCTCGAACGAAAAATGACACATAGCCGAAACCGGTTTGTCTCCAAACCAAACTTGACAAGAGATGACGGAAATTCGTTCCAAAAACCTACATTAAAGTTTACTACCTATAGTGGAAACGCTCCATACAAATAAGAGGGAAGTGTTCTCATTACTTATTTTCCAAGGCCGAATTTCAGCTCTCTGGTTATAGTGGAAGAGTCCCATACAAATAAGCGGGAAACCTAGACCCCCAGGTAAAAAGTGCATGTTTTTAGATTTTTTATTAGAAGACTACAAATGGTTTATCGAATTTCTTTTGAGATATAAATAATGAGTTATACAGATCCCTTTCCTAATTCAATTTCATGGTATTAAACAATGTGTTTTGACGTCTATAACTTTTTTCATATTGGCAATACAAGAATATCACCATACAATAAAATGGACTGTTCGCAAGTAAACGAAAGATTTATTTTAATACACGGCTTAATGTCATGATACGTTTTAATTTTTGTTGAAAACTGTAAATTTTGAACTATTGATGAAAAACTGGAAAAAGACTGCATAAATTCATAAACAACTTTTAATTTAGAAGAAATATTAAAAACATTCTGGCGTAACCAAAAACCTGACAAATGGTAATGCTGTCGCCTCACAGTAAAATACTTCACATATTCTTAGGATGTGTGGTAACAAATAATATTTAGCATTTACGAAAGCTTTTACAAAAATAACTTTCGCTCTTGACATACTAACGCAATACACGTATATGGCTATGGAATGATAATTTCAGTAAATCGTACTTTTTCCGGTACTATTTTTAAGCACCAGTGAGTTTGTTGGTAAGTATATGTACAGGGTGGGGCAAAGGTCATGAAGGGGTTTAAAACAGTCATAACTTTTTTTAATTCTGAATTTTTTTTTTTTTTTTTACAAAATAATAAAATATGATATTGGGAGATTTTTTAAATTTAGGTGTGAAAGATTACGTCACGTAAGTCAGCACCATTTTCAGCCTCGCAAAGTTGAGCTCTTTTAATAGCATTTTCCATGACACGAGTCAGAGTATCTGGCTGCAACGCTCTTATTTCGGCTCGTATATTCTCTTTGAGCTGTGCAAGTGTTCTGGACTTATTGATATACACCTTCTCTTTCAAATATCCCCAAAGGAAATAATCTGGTGCTGTTAAATCCGGCGACCGGGCTGGCCAATTAAATGCTGAATTTTTGGAAATTAAACGTTCGCCAAAAATCTGCCTTAGGAGCTGCATAGTGGCTCGAGCAGTGTGTGCAGTGGCCCCATCTTGCTGAAACCACATCTCTCGATTCTCAGAAAGAGCTGGCCTTAAAAAATTTTGGAGCATATCTCGATATCGCTCGCCATTTACCGTTACACCATTTCCATCGTTAGCTTCGAAAAAGAATGGTCTAATAATTCTTTGGGACATGATTCCGCACCATACTGTACATTTAAGTGGATGTAATTGTCTCTGATGAACCACTCTTGGGTTCTCAATTCCCCATATTCTGCAGTTCTGCTTGTTTACAAAACCATTTAATTGAAAATGTGCTTCATCGTTCATTATCAGATGATGAATGAAATCATTATGTTCTCTGGTCAATTCTTGGAAGCGAACTGCATAAATTAATCGGTCTTGGGAATCTCGTGGCTTTAGTTCTTGCACTAACTGCACCTTGTATGGGAAAAGATGTAAATTTCCCTTTAATATTCTGCGTAAAGACCGCCGAGACATTTGCAGCTCAGCAGAGCGCCTTCGAGTTGATGTTTCAGGATTCTCCTCAACACTCTCCAGAACGCGTTGAATATTTGCTTCACTAATTACAGAATGTGGTCTTCCGCTTCGTGGAAGATCCCTCACTGAGCCTTGTTCCTGAAAACGTGTCACTAAGCGTCGAATCATTGAGTCGGATGGTGAATTCCGTATATTAAAATGACGACGATAGGCTCGTTGAGTTTGAATTATTGATCGATGATGTTCAAAATAAAGTTCTATGATTTTGGTTCGCTGGATAACGTTGTAACCTTCCATAATTAATCTCCCAGATTTATTTTACAAGTCTTAAAAAGAAAAATAAAAAAAAATTAAATTAGAAAAGTTATTAATTTTTCAAATCCCTTCGCGACTTTTGCCCACCCTGTATTAAATTTTATAAATATTTGCTTACAGATTGTTTGGAATTAGCGTACTATATGAAAGTCAAACATGCTCCAGTTGGATTTACCATTTTATCATTCAAAGAATGTCATGATCTTGTTCATCACAAAATTCTTTTTAAAATTTTATATTGAAAGTATTGTATTTGTTTGAAGGGTTAGGATAGGCAATACAAGACCTGCATGCAGTAAAATGTAAAAAGTGACAACGCACACAGCGTTTGATGACTTTTCACTTATTTTTCCGAAATTGTCTTATTCTGTTCTGACAAATTATGTACCTTGAATAAGAAGTAAAACATATCTAAGCTAAGAAACCAGCGTCAGTTGCCAAACTTATAAACAATACGATGTTATTGAAACGATGCCAAGCTCATTACATGAATTAATCTCTAAAAGGAAACGTTTTCAGTAACATTTCCACGATTAAAAAAAACCCGGCCCAATATAGTATATAAGAGTATTTTTGACTTAAAATTAATATTGTCAAAATTTTATTTGAAGGTTGGCCACAAGTACTTTTAACGGAGGTATATTTAAACACCTTAAGTGTCTTTTTTATTATACATCTTGATGAAGTCCAAAAAGTACAATTTTATGTTCACTTTAGTACAATTTTGAAATATAATTCATTATCCCAGATGTGGTGTCTCTATTTTTATATCCGTTAAAGCTTTTCAACTCTCTCTAAATAGAATTGAGCATTTTATAAAGCTTTGACATGAAACTTCAACAAGCTTATTTTGTATTCTTAACTATCGAGTTTTAGCGTTTTGGTGTTAAATAATATACGTATGTATGTACAAGAAAAAATATGGAAGTTAATGTAAAATTCTTGTTTGGGTCGATAAATCAGTGATCGTCATTTACTTTTCAAAAACAATTTTCTCCGAATGTCATTAAGCTAACGCTGCGTTCCAGGCGTGCAATTGTTGCTAATTTGTTGGTGTAAACGAATAATTAACTTCACAGGAAAATATTCAATGCAGGGATGAAAAAGGTGGCTCCAACGCCATTTTGTTTCACCTATAATTTGGGATGCTAAAATCAAGTAACTCCAAAAAGCCGATATAGACCGCGCCAAGCATAAAATATTCCGAATCATTGGGGATTAATTACAAACATTCCGTTGGAAAAACGAGGAAGGTGGAGAAATACAGGAGAGGAGAAAAAAGGCCAAATGCATACCGCAAGACGAGGTACAGACTTTAGAGAATGCAGTGCTTAGTACAAGACTTACTAACGATGCCGCAAGAATTAAGCTTTGAAATGACTGACCTTGTCATCGAGTATGGCAATGCTCCTTGCAACATTGCATTATACTACCTCTTAATCACATCCGGTGCTGAAGATCCATTTTCCTCAATGATAAATCCCGATGAAACGGATTAAAAAGAAGTAATAAAAAACATTATTTAGGTGATGTGCAGTGAGGCCGAACAGTGCCAATTTTATTATAAATTTATAGAAAAAAATTCCTATAAAGTACAAATATTTTCGCTTAAAAAGTGTTTATGTAAATATTAATCTACGATAATTTCAACAACCTTGTACGCCATATGATCGTCAATGACAGTGTGAATGATTTTGACACTCATCTATGCACGATTTATTTACTTGTGTAAAAAAATAAAAGATTTATTTACCGATTTCCATGATCTATAGTTTCTTTTATTCATAATATACTTAGCTTTTATGATTATTAATAATTTTCGCAGTTTTGACCAACCGGTATCGAGTTATGGTGAAATGAACTAGTGGTATCGCCCTACTAAGTGGATCATATTAACCACGCCCTTTAATAAGTCTGTACGTGATAGAAGAGAACTAAGAACAGATTTTAATTTAGGGCTTCACCCTCTTTTTATTTAAATGAAGATTTTATGACAGACCAGCGTACATGACTTGAACTGTCGCCAATGTGTCTTATAAGAGTTTTCGAAGATGTCCCGAAGTCATGTTTTCGTATAAAAACAACAATAATACATACAGAAATATACATTCACAAGTCTTCGATTATTGGAATTCACGGAAATTAATCAAGAAAAATTAAATTAAATATTTTAATTTCTGTTAAGCTGGCAGTGAAACTGGATGTAAAAAACTTAGGAAACCTTTTAAGACGTGCAATTTTTATTTCTTAACACAAGCAATAACGTCGGCCATATAACGGCTCAAAATTTGTTATGTTAAAGCTTGTGTTAATGGGTAGGGAGCAGGTACTTCATATTTCCACATAAAACAATTTTAATAAAGAAGATTTTTCACATTTTCATTTCACTTTTACTTCTGTAAAAATTTTGACATCTTAATTTTTGTACTATCTGTTGAATTTGATTTAAATGTCTACTTTTTAAGTTCAATTTGTCCAAATTTGCATAACTTATTATGCTTTTTTGTTGTTGCCTTTATACCTCAAAGCAAAATCAAATTTCAATGAAATGACAATTGATTTGACAGCTTGTGTTCAAACATTATTGCTAACGAATATGTTAGAATATTTATCTGGAAACATAAACATTAACACTACACGCTACTTCTTGTCGTAATATTTCTTTGCCGTAGTCTGAACACAAAATAATTTAGATTGTCATACCAAATAGCAGCTGATTTTGAACAAAGAAAATTATTTGCTGGCCAGCAATGTGAACAAAGTGTGAATACAAAAGAACAAATATTTCCCTTGTTTTGATCTTCAAAACATCTGTAAGAACAAACACTGACAAATAAGAGCTGGGACATGCCGCGTTGTCAACTTTTAAAACATAAGTTATTAAATTCCAAACAAAAATCGGCTAATATTAAAATGTGAGAATAAAGTAGTAAAGCAATAAAATTTAAGTCCGGTTAAGGAGTCTGAAGTTGTTTCACTTCCATCATAAATATTAAAATATTATAAGCTGCTAGTGGGTTCGAACCAAGATATTTTAAAAATATATATTTTAACGATTGGCTGTATTACAATGAGATTCTGCATTATATAATCAATTCTTTTAACTATAGTATTTTGCAAAGCCATAAATAATTTGTATGCAATACTTGCAGAACTTTAGCCCATTTTTCTTTTATAAAAATGGAAAAAAGATTATTACGTATATACACCTATGTTTACGCAGGTTGGCCTGTTTTTATGAGATAAGTATGTGTACATACTAGCGAACATTTTAGTACAAGATGTGGCCCAGCAGATCTTAGCGCGAAATGGGCCAATTTACGAATCCAGTTTCGAAGCTATGCTGCCAGAGCTACGACAAAGTCTGCTCAAGGCGTAGTAGAACCAGTTAAGTGGAAATTTTCTACTGCCATGTCTTTTCTAGGTCGAGCTGAGGATCGACAAACTCAGAAAATCACATCCAATTTAGTTTTTTAAACAGAATCAGACAGTAGTTGTAAGTTTAAGTTTTTATGAATTAAAGCTAAAATAATGTTCATGGATTCGTTTGTAGCTCATGATTACACTTCAACAGTAACTCTCCCGCTGATCACCACAGCAACATCCTTCTTGTTTCCGTCTATAAACCCAATTTCGTACCCATTGTCTTCTGTTTTTTTCTCTTTTACTTTTTCCTCTTCCAGCACCACAAGAGATGCTGCTCTACAATATAAAACAAATAAATTGTCTTCTTCGTTCAACATTTGTTTTTCTTGTTAAATAAATTTATGTTTTATGACACTTTTGTCAGATAATTATTTAATGCAAATATTTATTGCAGTCTGAACGCATGGCAAACATGTTTTATTTTATTTTATTTGACTCTATTTGCTAGTTCGAACGCAAAACAAAGTAGTTATTTGATTGACACATTTTGGAGCCAGAAACAAATATTTTCGTCAAATATTTCGTTAAATAGCTTTAGAAAATAAATTTGACAACTGCAAATTCAAAAATTGTCAAGCTTATGTCTGGTCAAAGCCGTACGATATACATATCTAATGCTCCACGGCAACTTTGTTTCCTATTCGAGTTTTGTTTGTTTTTTTCTAAATAAAAGCTTCTTTGAAAATTGACAGTTTTTATTTTTGTTGCCGAAGAAAAGTTTATTGAAAAGGTAGACAGACGACTTTATTATATTAAAGATGAAAATATGAGATATTAAGACATAATAACAAATGAATGCGCAAGTCTATACAATCCAAGCTTTTGCAATTTTCCTTAAGAGCTTTTCTTTTTCGCTTGCACACACACAAATGAAGCAGTGAATGCGTGTAAGTTGGCACTTGTTTTGTTTTTATCGACAAACATTTTCCGAATTTTCCAAGCAATAAACGAATGAAAACAAAGGCATAAAACAATACATTTTATTTTTTTTTTATTTTTTATCTTGTGTGCGATTAAGCAACTTCGAAATCAGCAACAACATAAAAGTTCTTGTATACGGTTTTCAACGGTCATACACTGAACTGCGCGCAGTGAATAAATCAAGCACGGGAATTGTGAAAAAGTGTTGTGAAAATATCACAAATACAAATTTATTGTGTTTAATTTTCAAAAATAAATACTCGTACAAGAAGAGTCTAAAAGTCTAAAAAATCATTTTTGTTTATGTGGAATTAAAGAAGCAACGGAAATAAAAGATAAATAATCTTCTCTGGTGAGTGTTGAAATTAGTTCAATTACATTTTTATAAAAAACTCTATTAAATACTTCGAAAAACTTATCAAAAATGTTTATCAATATTCCAAAAATTATTAAAGAAAAGAACTTGTAAATTTGGCAATTTGAATATGAACCGTTTTTCTTTTTATTGTGTGCGTGTGTGTATCTGGTGAAAAATAAATATAAACTAAGATTTTCCTCCATTAAAAGAAAAAATGCAAAATAACATTGTAACAGAATATTGGTCCGTATGTATACGTGTAAGTTTTTGTATAGGTATTTTTAAATATCACATCACATCACATCACATCACATCACATCCCGTCACCACCAATTCAACCCACATGGATGAATTGGTCGTTCGTACAGCTCGTACAATATGTTTGTTAGTAAGTCAGTGTGATGCTAGTTTGCTAAGGAAGCTTGAGAAATGTGTGTCAGTAGATACAAACACGATTTAATGAACGAAGCAAAAATCAACTGAAAAGAAGGATACAACTTATAACCCAGCAAACACGTAGTTAATTGTAAATAAATAAAATGATTTAATCATTTGTTAATAAATATAATTCTCCAACCTTTTCCAAAGCCATGCAGCGCCTTCGCGTAACACTTGAATTCAAGCTGATGCTGAGTTGAAAAGAAAAATATTTGATAAATGATTTGAGACACAAATCAATCTTAAAAGAAAAAAGGGAAGACTTAATTAATAATAAATGTTTGTTTTATTTTCTTTCATATTCAGTGTAAACTTCGTCTGAGTAAAGACGTACTTCACTTTAAGCGCATAACTTAAATTCATTTAAGGTGACTTTTTTTTTATTTTAAAAATTAAACAAGTGCAGAGACACAGTTAACAGTTAGTAACAACAACAAAATAACAAAAAATAAAAAGCAATATAATATTGTGTGTGATAAAAAAGACAATAACAAAGTGCATGGTTAAACCTGTTTAAACAATTAATAGTGAGTGCATGAGCGCACCAAACATTAACGAAAAAAATATAAAAGGTAATAACAACAATGCTTATTACTCTTTTTCTTACACAAATGCTAATAATGCAATAAACAATATAAATAATAAAAAAAAAGATGACAGTGCTTTTTTAACCGCCAGGCCAATTGACCGAACGCGTTCTTTATCAGCAAATATAAATATATCTGCTACAGAAACAAAGAATTCAACAATTAAAACTAAAGAAACAAATAATACACAAAAAATAGCACAAGAAATAGAACCAAGTACTGCATCTAAACGCGTGCAAACTGGTATGGATCGGTACATAACCATAACGAAGAGGAAGGCGAGTCCTAAGTCTTCACAAGAGCGAACCGCCAAGCAATATAAAGGTTCTCATCAAGTAGCTGCAACAGCGGTAAGTGAAAATAGATTTTCTGTCCTTGCTACCCCGGATAATGAAAATGCCGAACCCACTGTAAGGGAACAAAAACCCCCACCAATCTACTTGCGCGAACAAACATCAAATGCCATTGTAAATATGCTGTCCCAACTCGTAGGCAAAGAAAATTTCTATGTGGCTTCTGTACGAAGAGGACAGATACAAGAAACGAAGATCCAAGCCCACACTGAGAAGAATTATCGCCTAATCGCAAGTCGTCTCGATGCAGATAATAAGAGCTATTATACGTATCAACTAAAAAGTGCTAAAGGTTTGAATGTCATTATAAAGGGCATTGACAGTTCTGTTCCCACTGAGGAGATAAAAAGTGCCATAGAGGTAGAAGGTTATGTCGTAAGGTCAGTGCACAATATTTTAAATAAGAATAAAGTTCCCCAACCTATGCATCGTGTTGAAATCGTGTTTAATGCATTGCAGCTTAAATCAAAAAACTCGGTTCATCCAATATATAATTTGCGCTACCTTTTGAACAGAAGAATAACGGTGGAAGAGCCTCTAAAACGTAACGGTCCCCGTCAGTGTACCAACTGCCAGGAATTCGGACACACGAAAACCTACTGCAAGCTACCATCTGTATGTGTTGTTTGCGGTGATGCGCACCGGACCTTGGAATGCGCTTCTTCCAAAACAGACCCCAAGGTCAAAAAATGCAGCAACTGTGGTGAAAACCATACAGCAAATTACAGGGGCTGCAAAGTATTTCAATATGTAAAAGATAATGCGAAAGTCGTACGTAAACCGGAATATGAGCAATATAAAGCTTCCCAATTTCCTCGGCTTCATGCTGGTTCTATTGCTAGTACACAAGCTACACAGCCACACACTAAGCCAAACTTTTCATATGCCCAAACATTGAGAAATGATTTACCTAATGCGAATGCCAAAAGTTCTAATGCGCATAAACATTCATATGCCCACGTCTTAAAAGAGGGTGCTCAGACACCCCTCACCAACAATTCGAGCTCGATCGAGAACTTAATACAGACAATGAATAATTTCATGACAACTATGCAGGGTATGTTTCAGGAAATGATGCGAACCCAAAACATGCTTCTGCAAGTTTTGCTTGGCAAAAAATGAACCAGTTAAAAATATGCTTCTGGAACGCTAACGGGCTCTCCCAACATAAATATGAAGTAGAACACTTCCTGCTAGCACATGATATAGACATACTATTAGTCTCTGAAACACACTTCACTATAAAAAACTGCTTTAGAATTGATGGGTATTTTATATATGACACCAAACACCCAAGCGAAAGGGCATGTGGTGGGACTGCCATTATAGTCCGAAAAAACGTAAGGCATTTTCCGTTGCCTGAATTCAGAGAGGACTTTTTGCAAGCCACGGCCATAAATCTTACAGATTTTAAAATTGTAGTCTCATCAGTGTATTGCCCGCCTAGGCATAAAATCGAACACCATGAATTTGCCAGGTTCTTTGCTACGCTAGGGCAAAAATTTATTGCCGCTGGCGATTACAATGCAAAGCATACATATTGGGGATCCAGACTCCTTAGTCCTAGAGGTAGGCAGTTGTATTATACAGTTGAAACAAACAAGCTTGACGTCGTATCTGCCGGTAAACCCACCTATTGGCCCACAGACTTTAATAAGTTGCCAGACCTTATTGATTTTGCTATAGTAAAAAACATCAAACGCGATCAACTCTTAGTTAAATCATCCTATGACCTATCTTCTGATCATTCACCTACAATTGTTATTTTACACGACAGTTTTGTCACTGCACCTAAAACCCTTAGTTTCTACCCGAACAGAAACACGAATTGGTTAAAATATAAAATGTATGTGAGCTCTCACTTACCTTTGAACATCCCACTGAGAAATCCAGCTGATATTCAAGCAGCTGTAGACCATTTTACAGACGTCGTGACTGCCGCAGCCATAGCTGCAACGCCAACAAAGCCATCAGCTAAAATAATAACGTACCAGGCAACAGCAGATATTCAGATGCTCGTCATTGAGAAAAGAAGACTAAGAAGACAATGGCAAAATAGCCGTTCTCCACACATAAAAATGCAAATGAACTTATGCCAAAAAAACTTACGCAGTAAATTGAGACAGAAACACCAATTCGCTATTGACAACTTTTTAAAAAACTTGGATCCAATGAAAAACACGGATTATAGTCTGTGGAAAGCTGTAAAGCACTTACAATGTCCTATTGCTTACGAATCCCCACTAAGACTTGAAGACCGTACTTGGGCTAAAAACTCAAGTGAAAAGGCAAATGCGTTCGCAAAGCACTTAGAGAAGGTTTTCGCACCACATGATATAAGTAATTCCACTATTCCAAATATTAGCGATATCGTGAATGATCCTATGAAATTTCGGTTGTCTTCTTTAAAATCGACAATTAAAAATACGGATATGAAGAAATCACCTGGGCCTGATCGTATAACAGGATCAATGATAAAAAACTTACCAAATTCAGCTGTAAGAATTTTACTTTACATATTTAATGCTATGTTGCGCGTCGGCTTCTTCCCATGCTCTTGGAAGAAGTCTGAAATTGTTATGATCCCGAAACCTGGAAAGGACTCAAGCCAGATTACATCCTACAGGCCAATTAGCCTACTGTCAGTTTTGTCAAAGATATTTGAAAAATTATTCGTCTCGAGTGTAACTCCTTTTCTAAATGAACACAACGTTATCCCAGATCATCAGTTTGGTTTTCGAGCAAGGCATAGTACGATTGAACAAGTCCATAGAATCGTTACCATTATTAGATCGGCTTTTGAAGGAAAGCAATACTGTTCAGCTTTATTTATAGACATTTCCCAAGCATTTGATAAAGTCTGCCATGATGGGCTACTTACTAAAATAGTTCGGGTTCTACCTGAAAACACCCACAAGCTTATAAAAAGCTATTTGTCCGGTAGAACTTTTAAAGTAAGGTCAAAGGACCAGCTTTCAAGATGTGGGAAAATCAGTGCAGGAGTACCTCAAGGTAGTGTGCTAGGGCCGCTATTATATATCATCTATACAGCGGATATGCCGACAAGCCCACATACATATACATCAACCTTTGCAGACGACACTGCAATTATAAGTGTCAGTAATGATCCAAAGGATGCATCTGAAAAGCTGCAGTCCCACATTCATAAGCTAGAAGACTGGCTAAAACAGTGGAGAATAAAGGTAAATCCATCAAAATGTGCTCATGTAACGTTTTCCCTTAGAAGGCAAAATTGTCCACCAATCACAATAACTAATACCACGGTTCCAGCGGAAACGCACGTTAAATATTTAGGTATCCACCTAGATCGGCGCCTAACTTGGTCCCGACATATTGAGGCAAAAATAACGTCCATAAAGCTTCGAACAAATCAACTGCATTGGCTAATAAGTCCTAACTCAACTTTGGCTTTGGAATATAAAGTCCTTTTATACAAATCCGTTATAAAGCCAATATGGTCATATGGTATCCAGCTGTGGGGTACTGCCTGTTCATCAAACATCCAGAAGTTACAGAGAAGACAGTCTAGGATTTTACGTCATATCGTATGCGCCCCCTGGTACATAAGAAATGAAAACATACATAGAGATCTCAAAGTTCCCACTATCTACGAAGAAGTTAAAAGATACACCTCCAAATACGTGAACAAACTAGTGGCACATCCCAACACTCTAGCACGCAATTTATTGCAATTTGATGGCCACCAGAGACTAAAAAGAACTGACACATTGAGCCTGGTGAGGCGGCTCTCTCTACACAATAGAAGATAGATTTTTAAGATTTGAATACAAAAAATTAGTTATTACGTTGGTACTAACTAGTAAATAATAATTTAGAAATAAGATTTGAATACTTATTGTGAATTTCTTTTAATAGAAAGATTCAATAAAATAAAATACAGTAAAAAAAAAAAAAATAAAAAAAAAAAAAATTTAAGGTTTTGATTGGAATACACATTTAAGAAGAAGACTTGTGTGTAATTTGAGAAATGTTCCCTTGTTGTCGAGAAAGCCATGTTTCTCAAAACACTCACAGAGAGGTATCGTTTGAGAAATTGTTTGACTCAATATGTTTGCTGGGAGTTTCCATGTTATAAGGCTTAGAGCTCACACACACACACACACATAAAATTATATATATGTATGTAGATTGTATATAAATATTTAAATAATCTGACGGTAGGCATTCGATCAATATTCGTGAATTCGATACGTATTTACGAACTCAAATTGACTTCTTGCACTCTTCAAATTTTCTGAAAACCCATTTTCACATTTGAATATCAGTTTCTTCATTTCCATCATACATCATTTATCTACTTTTCATCAGAAACCGAAGCAAACAAAAATGTAAATTAATTTTATTTAAGAATGTTTTGATAAATTATATATTTCTTGGAATTGGTTTCGTCCGACATTTTCGAAGTCAGTTTGCTTAACACTGTTCAGTGTCGGTTTACAAATAATTGTTTACAACTAACAAGACAACATTTCTGTTAGCCCGGCTGCCTTGTGGGGCTAACAGAAATGTTCTCTAGTATGTTTCGCTGTAATATAAACACTCTTCACAAACTCCCCATGTCACTGTTAATGATTGACATCTGAAAATATTTGCCTTTCACTCAAAAACATTTAAGGTAAAAGTAACAAATTTTTTATTGTTTTTTTTTCGAACTACAAATATTATTAATTATTAAGTAATTTTAATTTTTAGGCATGAGTTCGTTTTTTTCTTTCTATTCAGAAAGAGAATTATTTATTTAGTATGGACAACCTTGAAAACAGTAAAAGTTTTAATTTTATTAGACATCTGGCTGATGGAATGCATTTTCTATGCCGCTACGCACGTTATCAACATTCTTCATGTCTTATCTACAAATTGTGTGTCTAAACAACGTCTATTCATACCAACATTTAAGACAAATGGAATACGAGAATGAGTTATTTCTCAATTTTTGAATTTTTCATATTATAGCCTTTTTTCCTTGGTTGAGAATGAAGTTTTACAACACTCTAACTTTTCTGTTATTGAATTCTAGGGTACCATATGCAATTTTTGCTTTTAGCCAACCATTGGTTGGCAATGAAAGCATTGTATGTAGTTTAGTATCATCTTGGTTGGATCTATTTTAGTATCCAATTGATTATGATGAAGGAAACATCTATATTATTATGTATATAAATTTCTCGCCGTGCCCAGCCATTAGTAAGTTTTTATTCTTTTTTTTCGAACTTAGTTCTTTATAAAGACAAACTAAAATAAAACATGTGTTTGAGTATGAAGGCACTTATTGAAAATGATGATGATTATTGCTTTTCTACTACACTACACCCAGACACATTTTCTCTGAATATGTGTGTCAGCTTACGCGTGTGCGTGTGTGTGTGTATGCGAGTTCAATAAAATTTTGTTCGTTTTGTTTGTTGGTGTCGAAACAATGTTGTTGGAGTTCTGAATTTGGTCGATTCTTATTTATTATTTCGTGGTTCGTGTGCTTGTGTGCTTTGAAGTTTGTTTTTTAGATTCTGTTTGCAAAATGTTTTCCGTTGGCTTTGACTCTCAACTTGTGTTTGTGCTGCTCCAATTTATGAAAACTGATGACATTTTAAGGGTTGGTTTTTACTTAATTTACTCTTATTTTTGAACGTTTGCTAGTGGTTGATGTCTTTTGTATGTTCATTTGCTTATTGCCATTTCTGTGTCAGTAGTTCAAAGTGACATGAGAATATTTGTTGCGTTAGGCGCAAAAGCTCTTGTACGAGTAACTGGTAACACCAACTAAAAACGCCTGAGGATGTCGATTGGTAGAATGGGTAACATTGAAAAGTAAATGAACTTGTGCTAAAAGCACTTTCTTACAGATGCGAGTTTTGTGTGAAATTGGGTCAGAACAGTGTGACGGTGCTGTTGTTTTTGGGTCGTATGAGTTATTTGAACTTTGTAGAAGACACAATTAATCATACGTTTTGTGTGAATTGAAATTCATTTGAAAAGTCGTTTAGTTAAATTGAAATAAGTCAACTGAGTCCCAATATATTATTAAAATTTAGTGGCATGTTTTCGTGCCAGTGGCGATTCTCATGTATAACAGATGCAACTTATGATTGTTTCGATTAAAAAAATGGAGCGAAACGCAAAATAATAATTCGTTATTATGGAGATAACTCATTTTGCTGAGGTCGCTAGCAAACTTCGAGGAACTTTTGGTGTAAAAAGTGCACCTTGACGGGCCAATAATTCAAAGAGTGGTCAACAAATTTAATGAAATTGGGTCGATTATGGGTAGTATCTTCTGCGGTATCTTCTGGGTAGTCTCTTCTGCGTCCACGTACGGGTAGGTAGCTTGAAACATTGTTGCTGTAAACCTGACTGTCGCCGAACAACTTCAATAGATCGGTTCAGCAGAAGTGACTGTGAATAGGATTCTGTATAGCTAACATGATAATGGAGTTCTTGTGATCTCAACTGAGCGGAATATATCTTGACGTCATGTGGTCTTAGCAAG
Source organism: Phania funesta (assembly GCA_963932375.1). Taxonomy (NCBI): domain Eukaryota; kingdom Metazoa; phylum Arthropoda; class Insecta; order Diptera; family Tachinidae; genus Phania; species Phania funesta. Next base: position 39,739,226 of record OZ010656.1, read on the forward strand.
AGGGTACGATCTGCAACACCGCGCATGAAACAATCGTTTTTCTTATTTATTTAAAAATTTATTATTAATTAAAATTATAACAAACAATATAATCGTTTTACTGCAGCAACGATTTCTAAAATGCATTCTTTGAGAGACACCTTATGATTTTATAAGGGGACATTCGTCTGCTTCTTTCGTGGCTTTGATAGTTTTTGAAGATAGTTTTTGGAGAACTCTGTCCGATTTGCTGATGTCTTGAAAAACAATATTTTCTATGCGTTCAACGTTGCATTTGGTGTTTGAACCTATTTTGAGTGACACTGTGGGGCCGACAAAAAAATGTTGCTGTATTATTTTTCTTTTTGGGCGGGAATATTTCCCATTGAAACTTTATAATATTATGCAAATTAAATACAAAATTGAAAAGAGATGTCGAGAGGGAAACAAAAAAATATCCCTCTAAATAAATATTTAATTATTACTCACACGTTGCCTCAAATTAATTTAGAAATTTTCTTGTGTTAACACAAGCACAAGTACGTTTGTTAGGCTCTGTAAACACAAGTGATTACGTCATAGATTGTAGGTATGTATGGGTGTATGTATGTATGTATGTATAAATGAGTTACAATGGATTCAGCTAATTGTCTTTGCGTGTTAGTTGACTCATATTGAAGAGATATTTGACTACGCGTGCCGTGAATAAAAAGTAAATATGAAAATTTTAAAGTGAAATCGATAAATTACTCTACATATTCTCTACATACAAAAAGGTCGCTAATAACAATATACATTGACTTAACACAAATGCATTCTCGTATTGTAATAGTTTGGCTTACGAATTTCTGGTAAAGTGAACATAAGGAACTGTTATGAACCTTAAAAGAGTTATTTCCCGTCTTGCGAAATGCCTCATTATCCGATATTATTTCCTCAGTATTATTCCGGCTATAATGCATGATTCATCACTGCTCTTTTTTTCCTCTTTTTCCTTTTTGTGGTAAATATTCAAAATTGTTGATTTGAAAATTTAGTTTTGCTAGAAAAGCACTTATAATAAAAGAATTAATAGACAGTGAGATATTTCACATGATTCATACAGATTCTTTGGAAACATTGAAAATGGTAAGTCATGCATGGTCTTTACGAAACTTAAAACTACAATTCGTCCAAAAATGTTGTGTTTTTATAGAAAAGATTAAAAAAATATACGTATTGGAAAACTTATTCATTTGTTTTAGAAAATTAAAACTTTTACTGTATTCAAGGTTGTCATATTAAATAACTTCTCTTTCTGAATAGAAAGAAAAACGAACTAATGTCTAGAAACTAAATTACTTTGTTTTAAAACTTTTGAGAGGTAATTTTGAAACTAAAATTAAACAAGAAAAAAATGAAAACTCTTATTTTAAAACCAAATTAAAAAAGACATCAAATGCTGCTTTACTCCTATTTGATTTCACTATTTGTGGTTGCTTCGAACAAGGCTACACATGGACATTGAGCGTTGTTTCGCTTTCACCGCCCTCGAAAATTGATTTATGCAATTAACTGCAGATGCGACACCCTCCATATAAAGTAACTTTTTGTTATTTAATCACAGATTATTTTCTTCAAACAACTTGCTAAAATATTGTTTTGCTAGTAAAATTTTATTTAGAGAAGTAAACGTGAGAGTTGTTCAAACCGCCAAACGAACACTCTCTAACAAGACTAACAAGTAAAAAATCGAAAAGGTATTTTTGTAAAAAAGGTGAACTTCAAATACTTAAGATATACAACCTTAGTATATTGAATTATTCCAAAACTAGTACTTTGCAGTCAAATACGTAATTTGTGTTCGATCCTATATTATCAATCATTAATATTTAGAATTATGCGTAACATAAATGTATAAAATTCCATAATTTCGGGACTTACTCTCGATACATATGAGTGATAAAATACAAACATAAAATGTGTGAGCAATAAAATCTGTTTGGTTGCGTCTGTGCTTTACGCTGAGATAAAAAATCCTGACTGTGGTTGAGGCTTTCAATCGTTTTTTTTCGATCGCATTGTGTTAGTTCTTGGTATAAGCCTGTAGCAGTTGCTCTTTAGAACTAAACTAATGCAGATTTGTCGGTTTCTAGTCATGACAGTCCGCGCTATAGGATTATCGCGAATGAACACTGAGGGTTTAGTTTTCCGTGGAATATAGTGGTGAGAGATTTTAAAGTAATATTTCCAAGCGTTGTAAAGCTAATGCTGACGATAACAATCTCGTATATTATTCTTTGCGTGTCTCAACTATAAGCATCGAAGAGAAAATTGGAGATTATTGTCAAATGGCTAGAATAAAAGTAAATATTCATTAGGCGAAATAATCATTCAAAATGTTTGTTAGTCTCCACCATTCTTAGCTCTTAGAACAGTGTTATTACATAAAAACAATCAGTGATCATCAGCGATAATAGCGTATGAATGGTCAAATTGTAGATCTTAAGTATTCTTAGAAATTCACCTTTTTGATTTGATTTTTACAAAGCTGGTTTTATTTTACTCGCTAGGAATGACGTTTTTTAAGAAAATTAAAAGAGAAATATAACTTTCAACAAATTGTTGCAAAAATGTCGTCTTACTTAAAAAATTGTTCAGCTGTTTTTGATCATATTTTTTCAAAAGATTGGTCGATTCAGAATTGTTTAAACGTACTAAAGAAACCTCCTGTATTAAACACCGTTTAAAGTATCAAAATCGGTGCAAAAATTGTGCAGTGTGACAAAGCCTCAAAGTTTTATTTCGCAATTAAGATTTAAAAAATTTTGTTCTTATTAACTTACTTACCAGTGCTCGGAAATGACTTTTGACTGAAGTGAAAAATTACCTAATACACTAACTCATTATGGGCCAAGACAGCCATATTTCTCAATGAAATGGCAAATAAAGCGGCATGGCTTTATCGCACAGCACCGCGAAAATGCCTTAGTTCACGAAATCGCAAAAATCGTGTTTTATCGATTAAGTTCTATTTTGAGGGTCTAATCGAAATTTCTTAAAATTACAAAATGATCTATTCAAGTAGGTCTACATTCTACACTAGGTCATTTTTAAAGTACATTCTGACTGTCACATTTCCAGTTTTTTTTTTTTTTAAAAAAAATTACTTTTGCTTTTTTTTAAATTCAAGATGTTTTCGTATAATTTAGATTCTAGTTTAGAGTTTTCGAAGCACCGTCAATCCTGGTAAATGAATGGTTTCTTTGATTTTTATTCGGTTAAATATTTTATGAGATTTTCAATTTGTTCGTAATTTTTTGGTGAAACTTCTACTCTTTGAAACATTATTTAAACTTTATCTATTAAACATTGAATATTGATAAGTTCTAGAACTTGTGTTGATTGTTTCAAGTTTTTCTGTAAATAAATTTTACGATATGTTAATGAATCTTCGGATAATTTTTTTTTTTGGTTTTTTTAGTGGATTTTAAACGTTTGAGAAATTCAAGATCTTAAGTACTCCTCCATAGGCAACTGCGATTTTCTGGGATCTTCCAGAATATACTTTGTTGTGAGTTTGCCAAATTAATTTGGTAGAAAAATACATTTGTATCACATTCATCAACCATGAAAACGCATAAAAGCACGTGGGTGTTAAATAAAAAATACCGAAACTTCGAAAGTACACATTTCTTTGTTTTGTGGCCTGATTTTGTTATAAGCGACGCACACATTTGAACATTTTGGTATGATGGAACGAACAAACTCTTATAAAGTTTATTTTATGAAATTGATTTTACTGTATTTCACGCTTTTATAAAGTTAATAAATAAAATCTTCCGGATAATCGATATCATTCGATTTCAGTATCAGATGCACTTTGAAACAATTAAATTTATCGTGTACATACGAGTATTTCCTGCGAAAGTACACTGAGAGAAAACGGTGCATACATTCAGACAGTGAATTTCTAGACTGAATCAATACAATTTGTCATCGAAAGTAATCTAATGCAGTCTTTCATTGCATTTATGATGTTTTATTATATTGATGCAGTTCAAATATGATGCCCGATTATACAAATTGGATTTTTGCTAGAATTTGTTTTAGGCCTGAAATATGTCAATCACAGTCATGTGGAGGAAATATGAAAGTCATTTTACTTTCGGATCCTTCAAAAAGAATTAAAGGTTTTTAGAAATGATTGGGGAAAAGCTCAATTTTCATGTCCTTGCAAGAAATCGTTCGTTTAAATTCGTATATTTGTGGGATGGGAGTTTTACTTATGTACGTATGTATGTCAGTATGTTTGTTCGAAAGATAGTTCTGCGGCCTTTATAATTTTCTGGCTAAGTGAGGTGCAGTTGAAGAAATTGTGATATTTAATAATATAAAATAGTGGAACATAATACATTCAATGTAATCTAGTCTGCAACCCTTTGTGGTGCCGTTCACAAAATTCTGCTGTACTTAACACTTTTTCAACAGCCAGATATTAATTTGAAAATAAAATTCTATTCATTATCAGGGACGTTTTATGAACAAGTTCATTTGTGTCTACTTTCCGGAGGATTTTTGGTCGCATATATTTCCCATCCTCTCACTGTTGCAACGTTACCAAAGTAAATATTAAAACTACTCGTGAACACAAATTTCAAATATTTGTACATATTTATCTTAAAGTAAGAAATTGTCCCTGGGTTTTCAATAAAATTGCCCAGAAGGAAGGTGTTGAGATTTATCGAGAATAGCTTTTAAGGCAATGACAAGTAGCAGATATATTCCCAGGTGTATAAAAACAGTCCAAGAGACTTTTGGTATCTTTTTGAAAACATTTTTGACTATTTTTATATAATTTTATGATCAATGTGATGCTTGATAGTCTAATTTTATTCTTAATTTTATATTCCGATATGATGAAAATCTACATCAAGACATTTTTGGAACGAATTTCCGTCATCCCTTGTAAATTTTTTTTTAGAATCAATCCGGTTTCGGCTATGTTCCTATCTTCAGTGTCATTTTGTCGTTCTGAGAATTTGCATCAATAGTTTTATTGTTTGTCAGATATCTATTTGTCATGTGAGCTAGTAGCACGTGAATCTCGTTTATCACGTAGGCATCTGTAAGGTGTGAACAGGTAAAGCTCGTAGGTCGGGTGTTTTTGTAAGTAAATTTGTGTTTGCGGTTTCGCTCCAATTCCCGCATGTAGCTTAATGTGCCAAAGACGGTACCTATGCTCTAAGTTTCCGCGGTGCAACGAATTGCCTGCACACTGAAGCTGTGAGGACGACCGACCTCACGACGATATAATTTCCACACGGTCGAAAATCGTAAAGTGACGCATTGTAAAATGGCAAACCCTACGGAATATTCTAAAATACAACCACAAACCACTTTCATTAGTATCTGGTCACTCTAAAGTTTAAGTTTTATTATATTAGCACGTGAACGAGCAAGATCAAGCGCCCAATTTGTCAGACCGTAATTCACCAATTATATCTGAAGTGATTCTGAAGTGGATAAAATATAACTTAGTGCGGTGTGTAAACCGACAACAAAGTATGGCCGGCCATTTTAATGTTTAAATAATTCAAACTTAAAATAGTTTTACGCCACATTAACTTTAGAAAATATAATATTTTGTACGAACAATTTTGAAAGCAAACTACTGTGATTCGTATGCAGGTTTTTTTTCGAAAGTTGTTACAGTTTAATTCATTTTACATGGAAACAGGCAGGTATTAGCAGCCAATTTTTATTGTGTTATTTAGAGCATTGAATAATAAAAAATTATTTCATCACTTTTCCAACTCGATCAATCACACTTTCGTTTGAATCATTCAGACATACAAATTTATAAATAATTTTTTTCTTCAGTATGCCAAGCAATCATGCAAAAGAAGAAATATAATTAACATACGAGTACTTTTGCTTAATTTGTTCAACAACAAAGATTTGTTTTGTGTTCCTGTTAGTGCATCAGACGGCGGAATCAGCATCACTATTAAACATTGAAAACTAATGATTAGCATGTGTGACAGCCTCTCCTTCTCTCTTCTAGTTCATTTAACAACTTTGAGAATAAAAATACATCAAAACCTACAACAACATCGCAAAATGAAAACGAAGTGAAAAAATAAACAATTTTCAATGTCAAGGTCTTTTTGGAAAAAAGTTAAAGTTTCTCATTTACATTTTGAAGTGCGTACGCGAGTGTAAGTACAGTGTATGATGATGTGTTAATTGAAAAAGTTTTTTATCTCTTTTATTTGCAAGCAAACACTTCCGCCCTGACGTTCGAGACGTTTTGAAATCTCGTAACGTATTCCTGAAGCCACGTTCACACTGTTCACACGTTTACTCCTAACATAAGTTTATTTTGTCTTACGTGGCTCTTGTGAGATTAATTATCGTGTGCTAAGCCGTGATAGTAAATATGTATATTTATGGCAAGGACCAAACTAAACCATAAAACTATAACGGCCATAGTTGCACATGTCGATAAATGAGTTGGGTGAAAAAACGCTTAAACGTTTTTTTAAATTGAAATCAGAGGTGGGAGAAATATTTTCATTCGCCTTGTAAAGAATACCGTCGAAAGCGTAGATTTTTCCGAAATTGTTATAGAAAAACGTACATGTGTACGCACTTACGCTAAATACTCTATTTAAAAATTAAAGCAAAAATTCTCTCAAAACACGATAAATTTGCCCAAAACTGCTGAAACGCAAAAAACCACATATTGTGGGCGAAAATAAACGTCGAAATGATACATACAAACAGTGATAGAAAATTCAGTACTTCCGTACAATTTCTAGTATTTTTTCATTAAAAAATTACCGCATTATCCCCACGTAATTTACCCAACTCTTTGTGTTTCTTTTTCCTAGTTTAGAAATCCAGCGTTGCGTTTTTTCTACAAGTCTTTTATCTATTATATAAAAAATATAAATTTATTTATGATATATCATTAGATTTGTACAAACAAATTTCCTGAAATTTGTTACTAAATTAAATATCTTTTGTAAGTAAATTTTTAGTGTTTACCGCCGCATTCGAAAATGCTTAACAATACTTTACCAACAATCGTCAATGAAAACTGTATTCAAAAACAATTATTATCGGTTAAATTTAAGGCAGGTATAAAGAAGATACGCACGGTAAACCTAATTTTAGGTGACGTTTTTATTTTTTCAGCAAAAAATTTATAAAGACGCAATATTTTTTCAGAAACTAACAACTTTGCCGAGTATAAATATCTTTGTATCGTATCCGCTCTTATTTTTACATCTTCATTCACTATTTAAACTTTTGGATTGATTTGAAACAATATTTATAAACAATCAATGTTAATATAAAAATTACTTTAGTGTCATACATAAAATTAAAATGAATAAAATTTTCATCCCGAAAAACAAAATGTGCGAACTAATTGACACTAACATAGCGTTTTATTTATTTCTTGTTTCTACTTAATACAACAATTATTATTCATCTTTATTTAAAAGGAAGAATTTATTTTATTTGAAAATAATATATATGAACTTAATAATAAAAACAGGTACCAAAATGTGGAAAAAGTACTCTTTTGATTGGTTGTCAGTACTACTTCAATTTTTCAAATTTCCATCACTGTATAAAATAACGGCGGTTGTTTAAATAAAAGTGAAAATTAAAGGAGTTACTTAACATCTAGTTTTATATTATTAGATATTTATTAAAAAAAAATAATATTTAACTTACTTCGTCGTTAATACCGGCACCAGTTTCCGATATATTGTTTATAACAAAAAATTTTTATTTCACTATTTATTTTATTTTCCCAAATGCTAAACAGCTGATTTAGCGATTTGACAGTTTTACCATTTTACACGACAGAAAAGTACTGGTAAAGTTTGGTAAAAGGAGAAACGCAAGTTACTCTCTTATAAATTTACCCAATTTTCAAAACAAGAAACGCTTGCGATAAAAGTGGAAGCTCGCGGGTAGTCGCGGTAACGTACGTTGAGCAAATAGTACTAAGCAAGGCGTACCTAACTATGTGGCATTGCTACGACAACAAATACAACAACAGCAGGCAATTTTGTTTGTGTAAAATCAATGATTACTGTCAAAAACATGTCACAAGAAATGCAAATTAAAAGAAAAATAGTTGAAAAAAGGTTTGTTGGTAAACAAAACCAAACACTTTGACATTAACAAAGAGTAAACAAAGAAAAACTGAAATGTAAGCAAAAAAAAAAACCACCTGCAGTACTGATGCCACCTAGTCAAATATGTCTTGGTATTAAACATACGAATAGTGTTGCCAGATTGATAAACTATAAATATAAGTTGTTTTCAAAAAACGAATAAAGTCTTCATTGCATGGCGTCTTGACTAGCCAAAAATCTGTGAAGACCGCCGTTGTTGATGTTCGATTCGTGTTCTAACAGAGTTGTCGGAACAATTGTTCGCACACCACCGACATGCCATTACACCAACAAAATACTGAACTGGAACATCTACACGTATTCGTGAAACAGAAGACCACGAACACATTTTCTCCCGTTAATATACCGACGCTATCTCAATGTGCTCAGTTATGCGAACGTAAACTTAAGCTAACGTACGTACGTTCGTTTTTGAGTATACCAAAGCAATGAAAACGCTTACTGAAATTAACTGTCACGTTTCCGGAACGTATCAACCTGTATAAAATAGATTTTAGCGGCGCCGTTAAGTGACATTCGTAAGCCAGTGATGGCACTCATATGAATAAAATACCATTGCGGCGCATTTGCCCAGTTTCGTTACATTGCAATTTATACTATTTTGGTTAATAAAAGTACGAATTGTAATAAATTAAATAATAATTATTGATTAATATTAATAATAATTTTAATAATAAGGAAAGTATTAATAACAACAATAATAAATTTAATAATAGAAAAAAAAAATAGTTACAATAAGAACAACAAAAACAAATAATAATAATGATAATAATTAAAGTAATAATAGCAAAAACGATGATAATAATAGTTTTAATAACAAAAATAATAATACAATAAAAATATTGATTATAATAATAATAATAATAACAATAATAATAATAAAAATGATAATAATAAATATAATAATAATGACAATTATAAATAAATAATAATAACTTTAATAATAGAAATAAAAAATAACGACAAAAACAAACAATATTAATGATAATAAAAATAATAACAACAACGATAGCAATAATTTTAATAATAAAAATAGTAATTACAACAAATAATGAAAACAATAATAATAAATAAATATAATGTGTAAATTACAATGTAAGAGACTTTATATCCCTCGGAGCCAATTTAGAACTTTTTCCAATTTAAATGTACGAAAATAATTTAACATATACCATCACTATGCCAAAAACCTCAACACTGTTCTGAACAGCTGACAATATTTACATTTGTTTAATTTCTTATTTTTTTATCTAATTAAAATTAAAGCTTATTTATTAAATAAAAATAAATGGATGACGAAAAACTAATTTTGCTTGTGCAGGCAAATGAGCTCCTGTATAATAAAAACTGCATTGGATTTAAGTTGGCAGAAAAGAAAAGAGGTGTTATAGTGCACAATGTTTTGTTTATTTTATTGGCGTGTATTACGTTTGTAAAGTTTCTATAACTACACATACGACCGTACGTTAAAGTACGTTAAGTTTTTCTTACATCTACGTTCGCATAACGAGGCCTTTATGGCTATTCAAGACGTAGTGTCGCGTAACTATTTTTCAGTGTTAGAAACAATAAAGTAAAATGATATTTTCTAAAACTAGAAAATGACTCTTCTAAATCCCAAAAATTAATTTATAATCACTCACTCTCTGTTTAGAGGTATAACTTTGCGATTGATTATTTTATTTTGATGGAAAATAATATTTCCTTGTGGTAGACTTAGTTTTGCAAATGATTCTACTCGATATGCTACATTCCTTTAGTATTCAATGTCGTTCCCGTCATAATTTTTTGCTGCAGCTATTTTTTTTTTGAGATCTAGGGTTGCCAAATTATATTGGTTTATCATTAAAATGGGTTTCGGCATAGATTATCTTGAAAACAACATCAGAAGTGAGCTACATCGTATGGCAGATTGGTCGGAATGTACTTTTTAACTTTGAATTCTTCCAAAACGAAATTGACAATTGCCACGATAATAATTGCAAAATTAATGCTTCGTCTGGTCAGGGTTATGGAAATAAATTATTTCGAAAAAATATATAAAATAAATATTTCTGGAATAAAGGTCTTAAATTATATATCCGCCGCAATATCTCTTGCATTTTAAAGTAATTGATGAAATTTGGTTGCCGCCTTAAACATGAGTAATCGACCAGACAGCAATATCGACGGAACAGCAATATCGTAATCGAGACATAGTCAAATTCAAGATCTTTAAAATTGTCAAAAATATTTATTTATTTCATTGAGCCTTTTACACAGGCTAAATGTAATAAGAGACTTTGCACATCACTATTTTTTTACATATGTTACAACTTCACATGGGCATTCGTAAGGTAACGGAGGCATATTGTGTCGGTTATGCTACTCAACGGCTTTGATCTAATTAAACAAAAAATCATTAGAGCAAGATTATTAGAAGGTCGCAATATTATTTTTATCTATATCGTATTTATTTTTTTATATTTTGGGTTTTCATAAATATATTCTCTAAATTCTTCTAAGACGATTACGCTTTTTTCGTCATGCCGTCTTGGTAGATTAGTTAAAGTAATTGAAACTTATTTTTAAGGTATTTGTTAACTGTAGTAATTGTAAACATAGAAAGTCTTGTGAATATTCAATTTATTACTGATAGGAGTATCAATTCGATTGTCTTGTTAACGGAGACCGTAATTTTTCGTGTGTACTTTCTTGTAAGAATCCCAGCTGTTAATGTTAACTTTCGAAAATGTGACAATTAAGCAAATAAATATGAAAAAAATTTGGACCACAAACAAATACAAAATGAATAACGTACAGTGGTTAAGTGTACATTTGCTACTGAATTCAACTTTTCAACAAACTCTAATTTTTTCAGTCAAGAGAACTTGGTGGCATAATTACTCTGAATTTCTCACCTTTTTCGCGTATCAGCTGCTATATTGATTTTGTTTTTAAGCAGCCTGTTGTAACCAAAAATTATAAAGCAGCTTTTGAAGAGGTTTTGAATATGAAATATTCATTAGGTAAATTTAGTTTATTATCCAGACGGAAAAGTTTCTGTTCTCTGAATGCAACTGAAAGTAGTAATAATTCAAAGTATTTGTTTTATTATAAATTCATTATATATTAGTTCTAAAATTCAAGGTTATGTTAATAAAAAGCAGAGAGAGCATTTACGATTTACTAAATATTTTTGAAAAGCATAAACTATAGTATCCCATTGTCATTCTGGTACACCCGGGTTTTAAGAACTTGCAGACACATGATTTTTTGTCAAAACCTGAATTATCGGGCTTTTCGAAGCATCTAATAAAAACGCTTAAATATATATAAATTAATATTTTTTCTAATTTATTTAATTAAACATTCGGCCTGTAGAATTTTTTCTGAAGTTGGCCCATTTTCGGTGCATATACAGTTGTCAATATCTGCTGTAGAGTTTTGGAGATAAAGAAAAGTATAATTTTTACATTAAAAGCAGAGTCCCTCGAAAGTAGGCGTGAGCAGGATATATTTTTTTAAGTTTTACTTAAAATCAAAAATTCTATTAATGGCGAAATTGGATATTTCACTAAATGAAATTTAAGCCGTTTAAAGTTCCTACACACAGTATATAGTTTTGGTATACTTTTTTGAATTGAAATCTTAACGTTTTAATTGTAGGCTAATGTTTGAAGGAAAACTTTTAACACCATAAACATATACAAATTATATTAAAATGGAATAACTTCGTCTTTTTTGGATTTGTATTCAAATTTAGCTAAAACACTTTACTGTGTAGACCATAAATTAAAAACCGGTTTTAATATTTATGTCAATTTCATTTTTCAGTTCTGTAAACAAAACATTTTAAAACCCCCTGGTTTTGTCTTCATTTTAAAATTATACAGTTAACAACATTGTTTTTACGGAATAAACAACTGCTGAGAGTATGTAATAATGTGCTACAATTGTGTTAGTTTTGCGAGACATCTTTGTCGGTTTAAGAGATTCTTTCGAATTTGGATAGTTTTAATTTCTTAATTTTTTTTATCGAAAATAGGAATTATTTCGTGGACTTTTTAGAAATACATAGGTCAAAAGGGAACAGTGTTCCCACCAAGTTCTGAGCCATGTTAAAAATATTTCTAAGTAATTGTAAAATTAGTATAAAATGGATTACAAAATGTGTATCAAACAGAACTATGAATATATTGATGACCAGTATAAAGTATTATTCGTTATGCCGACATTCGGCTGTGCGTCCAATATTTATTTTAACAGAAGTTAACATTTTTGATAATTTAATTAGATTTTCTGTGTGTTGTCAAATGTTTGCATACTTAAATATTTGCAAAAGGTATTAACGTCCTCATGTTTTTATTTAAATAAAATCGTTATCTACTTGTATTATGTGAGTGTGTGTGTGTATATACTTATTAATTTTTTTTTTTTTTGGCTTCTCGCTACAATTTTAGTTTCCACTATATCAGTTTAAAACAAAAGTGAGCGTCCGATATCACTATAATAATCATTTGTACTGCCAATCAAACTACATAAGCGAAATCACTAATTATGTTTTCATGTCCTTCCCTACACGTGGAAAGCTTTAAATTTCGTTTGTATCTCTACAGTATAAATTTGCGACTCTATAGAATATAAACTCTGATTCCTTATACATATGTTCATTGAGTCTATTCAGCACTCTCAGAGGGGCACCAAATTTTAATTCCTTAGATGTTAGATTCATTGGCCCATAATCATAGTAAAAAATGAAGTATACTTTAAGAGATCTAAAGTCAACTTCACTTAAGAGTCAGTCGACTTTAGGCCTTTCCTAGACAAGTTAAAATATACTTTTATCGTTGAAGTCGACTTTAAATATAAAACTAGCTGTAGCTCTTTTTAACTAATTTGACAACAACATCAGCTGTTCTTTGCCAAGTAAAAAGCTCGCGAAAAAAATTTAAAATATTTCAAGATACTGGCAGAGTTTTTGTCATTATTGCTGACTTGGAGGAAGACTTCCAGAACAAGAAACCTAAAATAAGGATAAGTATTTTTTTTCGTGTTACAGCTCTTTTTATTATTAACTTGTTGAATATTGAACAACCAAAAAACAATCGAGGTAGCCCTCAATTGTTTTCCAATATTCCTACCAGTTTTAACAACTTTGCGGGATCTGGGAAGAAATGTCCTTCAAACTGACACTGGTAATTTCAATGTAATAAATATTTTATTTATTACATTGGTAATAATTAACAAACAATATTTTTGAGTAAAGATTTTAATACTTATTGTAATTTTCGTTACGAAAGATTTTATAAAATAAAAGTAAAGCTTAAAAAATATTTAGGTTTCTCAATCAGCAGAAACACAGCCTTTGTTGAAATCACAGTATCCATATAGTAATTCATTTTTTTTTTAGTTTTCCTTAATTTTTACAAACTGAATCTTAAAATCATAAAATGTTTATTCAATAAACAAAAACTTACCCCACGTTTTTAAAATCATGTTTGTGTATGTTTCACCAATGTTTTATATAAATAAAAATAAACACATTTTTTTACATAAAAACTTAAAAAAAAAAGCAAAATTCATTTTGGTCATAAAAAATTCAATACTTAGTTTTAAGGAAGTCAATAATATTTTTAAAGTAGGCACTGCATTTCATTAATCTTTGCATTTCATTTATAGTGAGCGAATCTATGTGATATATAAAATTACTAAAAATGTGTTTAAAGGAGGCGTCAACAAGGTGTCGTGTACCGTGTGCTAGTTATGCCCGCTACGTCACTGCAGCTGTTCTCTAATACTCATTACGTGAAATGGTCTAATAAAAATTATACCGCGCGTATTTGGACGGGAATTAACGGTTGTATGCAAATAAACTTATGTGTCCTTAATATAATAAATAAATTGTCATCTTTTTACGTACGATCATAAAAATTTAAGAACATTTTTACATTAATTATAAAGCTGGTGAAAAGTTGAATCGAACGGGGGCCCGTCAAGTTTATACTGTAAGTATTAAATGTTAGTTCCTTTTTATCATCACTGGTAGACCTCACTTAACATGTGTTCTTATAGCACGGTCTCACTCTAACCCATTGTGCGTCATTTTTTCCTTTTATACGTGAAGGAGCCGTGTTTTTACACGGTTTCTAAAGCCAGTTCTTTGTTGTATAGATTTTCTTGGTCCCTTGTTTTTTTGCCAGCGGCTGGTCTACACATATGCGCATGCAATGGAATTTGAAGATTTCTTAGATAATATTCAATCCATATTGAATTAGAATGCCTTGTAGGAATAACAACTAAATATAGATATTTTTCAACTTGGTTGACGACGGCAGTCAAGTTGATGAATTAAAAATAAAACTACAGAATGGGATTATTTTCGACACTTTTTATAAACAATGAGTCCAACTGGTTTGCACTCGGTTCTTGTGTCGATGCGATTTCTCCTGTAATTAATATACTGGACATTTTAATAACATAATATTGCTTCGATTAAAAATACGAAAATATCACGATCTCCAAAAAGAATGAACTTGGGGGTACAAACATCACCTATAACAACAATTATTAACAGCCTATTTTTGTAAAACGTAATCACACAAATATTTCGTTTACAATTTCTTTTTCATAAAACAATTGAAATAAATAATTCCGTTTATTGCACAATTAAATTATTTGAAATGAAATTTGCAGAAGTTTTTATAGTTGTGGGAGAAAGTGAACCAACATGCGGTAACTACTACTGCAACTCTATTACCAGGTCTGGGTGGAGTCGCTTTGTACCTAAATTGGACATAGTACCTTTTGGTGCATCTGTATATGACGGATTCTATATTTGGTTAACTTGCAACTCTCGTGCCGCCGTATTTGTTTTCATGCGGCAACATTTTATTTTGTTCTCATTTGTGGGACCCCCCAGGCTAAAGTAATGGTTTTTTTTGACGTCAACAGTGAAATTAATGAAAAACGCTATAATGTAGTTTTTCCACTCCAGTACTGTTCTTTCAGTGTACCTAAGGAGCTTAAAATATAGTGTCCGAAGCCGTGCCTATTTTAGCTTTGGTAGCTCCTCCCATTGTTAGTTGTGTTAATTTTTGTATGTTTTTCAAAAGCGCATTTTTTTGATTGAAATTTTCTCGTTTTTTTCCAAAATTCATTTTATAGAAATCAAAAATGCATAGAGAAACTGAAAGCTCTTTTTTAGTAAAAAAAGTAAGTCCATTTTCGTTTGTTTTTTCAACGAATGTTTTCGATTTACAAAAAAAGGCTGTAAACATAAACAATATCTTTCGTTTTTGTTTAAAATATATCGCACACCCACTTTAATAAGGACACAACTCAAAATTTTGTAATTGTCAATTAAAATATGGAAATTGTTTATTATAAATTTGCCTACCCATACACGAAGTACTACCGTGTTTTTTATTGTTGAAAAACAAGAATTCCACTTCACTATAATTAACAAATTTATTATATGACGCGTGTTATAAGCACACAAATATTAAATTATTAATTCCTTTTATGTTTTCCAATTTTATTTAGAATTTATAATAATCAGTTTCTCTTTTGCGATTTATACAACTGTACAATTCGAAAACCCCTTGTAGTGTTGTATTATGTTTCGAAATAAACTTTTCGGTTACTTACTTGTGAACACCCAGTACATATTGTATGGCTTATATTTTCATATTAAAAAACGTCAAATATTAAATAAGCATAACATTGCGGAATTATTTGTAATAAATTGAAGTGCAGACAGACTCTAACAGCTATTAATTCATTTGTATTCTTCTTGTCAAGGAATAGACACACATATCAGATTATTAGCCTGAA
This sequence comes from Phania funesta, assembly GCA_963932375.1. Lineage (NCBI taxonomy): Eukaryota > Metazoa > Arthropoda > Insecta > Diptera > Tachinidae > Phania > Phania funesta. The sequence continues at coordinate 39,755,218 of OZ010656.1, forward strand.
ATTGATTACAACATTTGTAAAAGATATAAAATGAATGTGTAAAGTAATACAACAATACAACCGAAACAACAATAAACGGGGGTTATAATATGAAAAATATTTATTACGTCTCTATAAAATTTTTAAAATATAAAGGGCAATTGGCTTGACGATGACGATCTCTTTGTAAAAAGCAAAATGCCTCTTGCAATAATCTTAAAAGACGTAAATATTTTTTCGAATTTTGTTCTCCAAAGACAAAAAATTGTCGCGATATGAGCATAAACTCCCAACCACTCAATCACAAAAACGTGTAAAGAATTTAAAGTCGAATAATAGACTAAGATACACTGATACCAGAAATGGATTGGCAAAAGATGGAAAAAGGAAACATCAGAAATGATCGCTAAAAGTTTAGTAAAACCAAATTATAAAGAGTGTATACAAATATAAGAAAATAACTTCGATTTACGCAATATTTCCTAATAAAATTTCTAATTTTAATCTTTACGAACATGTCTATCATGTTAATCGAGGGACTGGTGTACTTGCGTAGTTGCTGGGCTCCTATATACATACATATGTATGTATGTATGTGTTTAATAGTGAATTGGTCATAATTTAAACAGTGGCACCGAAAAAACTTATAATATTTCAATTATAGATAATGTCAATAAATAGTATTAATGTTAAATTAATGTGAAGCACTCTGCCGATTATTTAGTGATAAGAGTAAAATAAATGCACAAGAACACAAAAGAACTTTCAATATGTTTTCACAAAATAAATGCGTAAAAGTAAAATAGTCTGAACTAGCAAATAAGCACATTAAAGTATGTATGTAGGTGTGAGTCGAACATACATAAATATAAATTCATTCATGTATGTATATATTTAAAAAATGGGGATCCCACAAACAACACGGACTATAGTATGTGGAAAGCCGTGAGGCTTTTAAAAAATCCTATTGCCTACGAATCTCCACTAAGACTTGATAACTGGACATGGGCTAAAAAGTCAACAGAAAAGGAAAATGCCTTCGCAAATCACTTAGAAAAGGTTTTTACACCACATGACATAATTAGCCCAAATACCAGTGAAACTGTCATTAATCCTATGAAATTTCGGATATCTTTATTAAAGTCCACAATTAAAAATACAGATATGAAAAAATTACCTGGACCTGATCGTATTACAGGATCCAATGATAAGAATCTTACCTAATTGAGCTGTGAGAATTTTACTATTCGTATTTAATGCCATGCTACGAGTTGGCTTCTTCCCATGCTCTTGGAAGATGTCTGAAATCGGTCTGATCCCTAAGCCTGGTAAAGGTCTTACTCAGATTACGTCATAAAAGCCTTTTAGCCAATTGTCAAGTTGATGAAAGTTGTTTGAAAAGTTATTCGTTTCTTATTTTAAAGCTTACCTTAAGGAATAAAATATCATCCTGGACCATCAGTTTGGTTTTCGTGCGGGGCATAGTGCTATTGAGCAAGTCCACATCATTTATACAGCGGATATGACAACAACCCGAAATACGTATACGTCAACGTTTGCAGATTACACTGCATTTAGAAGTGTTAACAAAGACCACAAAGTGGCATCCGAACAATTTCAGTCTCATGTTAATGAGCTAGAACATTGGCTAAAAACGTGGAGTATACAGTTAATCCAGCCAGTGTGCTCATGTAACGTTTTCTCTAAGAAGGAAAAATTATCCACCTATAACAATAACAAATGACACTCTTCCAGTATTTGCGTATCCACCTTGATCGACGCCTAACTTGGTACCGTCACATTGAGGCAAAAATAACGTCCATAAAGCTTCGAACAAATCAACTGCATTGGCTAATAAGTCCTAACTCAACTTTGGCTTTGGAATACAAAGTCCTTTTATACAAATCCGTTATAAAGCCAATATGGTCATATGGTATTCAGCTGTGGGGTACTGCCTGTGCATCAAACATCCAGAAGTTACAGAGAAGACAGTCATTTTTTTTCTTTTGTATGGAATTCAACCATAAAAAGGAGAAGAAGGTGTTGTAACATTCGTTTCTTTTTCCTGACAAAACACATTTTGTACTTTATTTTATAGATGCAATTTTTGAAACAGGAAATGTTCAGGAACATAAATTGCTAATTATTGAAATGTATGTATGTATGAAAATGGACAATTTAAATTGTATTAAATAATATTTTACAAAGGCTGTTCAAGTTTTGAAGTTGTGTTACTTAATTTATTAAATATTTATAATTACATAATGTCATATATTATTGTCTTGTGTAGTGACTCGATATGCGGGAAGTACCCACAATTTACTTATTCACACTCAATTATCTTCATTGTCTTGGGCGCAAAAAAAAAACACTAAAAAATATCCGAATGTTATCAAATTAATATCAGACGCTCCGAACGTATCACAACAGCAAATATTTACATATCTGCAAATAAGTACCCAGTAGATAAGAAGTTTCTTATTCTTAAAGTGCTTCGGTAGGTTGTGAAATATTGAAGATATTTTAACGAAAATGCAAACGGGCATAGCGGATATGTTTCCAAATGTATCTACAATTGCGCGGCTCATTGGAAGGCCTTCAACATTGACCACCTCAGCTTTGTATTTATTACGAAAAATGTATAATTGGAATGTTGATATTTTTTTTAAGTAACGAGTTCTTGCAAATATGTACAACTGCATGCTTATGTGTGTGTGTGTTCTATCTCTTTTAGCAAAAAAGTTAATTGAAACAAAACCTCTTTGCATTTTTGGCTGACCTAAATTTTTTTTTTTTATATTTCAATGATAAAATTTAGAAACAACATCTGACTTAAGTAAAGCGTTACACAAGCCCCAGCTTGTTTTGCGTTTTTACCAAAGCAAGTGTTATTGCTTTCTCACCTGCATTTAAAAACTTTCTATCGGTAGATGCACAATTTGCGAAAGTCATATTCTGTAAAGTTTGAAAAATTAAAATAATTATAAAATTTCTTGATGTTAAAAACTATAAAAATGTTGCGAAAAGCTGATTAGGTGATTTTGATAAGGGTTTTTATGTAAAACTCGATGTCCTACAGCAATTGAATGTCAAGATTCTATTCCAAATTTTGTGTGTAAAGTATCGTTTAAACATCTTAAGTAAATATTGGACCAACACGTTTAGATTCTACATACGAGTATTCTGAAGTGGTTCTTACCGCTTAGAGTTACATTTAGAATTGGCAAACAAGCAACCAAATGCAGAAAGGCCACTGAGAAAAATAATTAAACAATTTGCTTGTTGTGGCTCTTTGCTGAAACTTCAAAGATTTTGTTTTGAGATTCGTTGGATTTCTCCTTTGATCTCAGGAATTTCGAGCTTAAGACGTTTAAGTTATTCAAAAAAGTTGGGTAAAGGTTTCCTGATGAGTGACATGCGCATAGAGGCTAGCTTATCAGCGATCAACAAATAAATTGCAATTCGATAATAAAATGAGTTGGGATAAAATTAGCCAGAAATAATTTTTGAAATAGAAAGAATAAAATCCCAAAAAATTCTGTAATACAACTAATATAAATTGATCGTGTCGAAATATTACATTCCATATTTATCTGTAAAAGATCCCAATTTCTTATGCACTTTAATATATTTTTGGGGCAATCTGAAAGTGACAATTCAACCGCAAGGTCATTTATTTATATGCGGGTTACCTGATGAAATTGAAAAAATACCGTCTTCAGATTTCAATAATCCATTATAAAATAAAGAATCGACTTTTCTCGTTAATAATACAGACGAATGCAATAAAATCCGATTAAACATATTGTAGATCTATTATATTATTAATGCTGGATTTTCGTTGTTATAAAATGCAGGTGGATTCAGTTACATAAAATTAATCTTAAATAATCGTCTCGTCATATCAAAAAATCTTTAAATCTTCGAGTCGACAAAGCGCCAAATCGCGGTCGGTATTTCATGTTTACAAATTTTCTCAAAAAAGAAATAGTACGTCGTAAAACTTTTGATTAATAAAGTGCAAAATATCACAGATATGTGCAGAAGTGGCAATAGATTCATCCTTACCATCTGATAAGGGAAATATCAAAGTTTTACCGGATTTTTTTCACTTGCAGCAAATTAGGACCAAGACTTCCTTGATCTTAGTACCCACCTCTTGCTGGGTGATTCGTGGTTATCGGGTCTTCCGCTGATAGTAGTAGTCCTAATGTCAGCCTGCGTTACAACGCAACACCACATTGGTCTATGCAAAAATCATCCCACGATTTAGGTATAATCTAGGGTCGTCACAGGAGCCATTGTTTCCCGTGGTACCGGTTTTTACATACATAGTTACTAGTCGAACTGAGAAAGTCATGCCGTCTTCCTTATCCCCTGGTAGCAATACATTAAGGTGGCGGAACCGCAAACATATTTTATATTTCGTCATGTCAACGTATTACGTGGTTGAAAGCCACAATAAATATTTGAAAATAATTATAACTTGATAACAGCTTAAAAAGCCATTAACTATTTTAAATGCTGATTTCCCGATGTTTTGCTTAACTGCGGACGTAACTGCTAAAGTGAATGATACGAAGTAGTGGGTAGCAAATGGACTAATGATATATTTCGAATAAATTAGTTGCAAAATGTTGAAATGTTGTTTTTTTATGACAAAATTCTTACCCAGGTGCGGTTTTCAAGTCGTATTGGATATTCGTGAAATGCGGTATACATAGAAGTCGAACTGCGGCATGACATCTGACGGGGTAATTGTCGACTAATCTCTTAAAGTACATTTTTGAGAAAATATGGATAGTATAACAAGAAAGGGTACCGTCGTAGGCTGGTTAGTAGTGAGATATTCAATCAGTTAAGGGGTTGTCGATTTGATGACTGCTAAAGAATATGGACTTTTCAACTACAACGGATGACATTCTTTGTTTCTATGATAGGTAGTTTATAAAATAACTTTTAAATTGATTTTAACATTTATTAAAGAGAAATGAAATTCCTTAGTTTAATTTTCTCATGTCCATAAATATTATCGGTTACTAATCGTGGATAGGTACATGTATGTGTAGTTGTGCTATTACAAAGAAAACATAATTTTCACATGTAACTGCATCTGATATACATATGCATGTGTGGAGGCGGGTTTGCTAAATAAATATTTCAAGATCAAACAAGGTTCACGGAACCCCGAATGTGTGTGAACGGCAATACGAATACGAATCCAATTTAACCTAACATTTTCGTACGCACAAAAACATACTGGCAAAATACAAACAAACGAAAATCGATACGATAATTGTTGCGAGAGTGTATTTGTGGGTACAAGAATAATAAAAATTGCTAAATATTCTTCACAGTCGAAGTTCTAAAGTCGTACGGAATAGTTGAGTTTGTGTGCAAAACTTGAAAGTAATAAAAAATGAATAAAATTATAAAATAAACAAATAATTCTTCCTAAATTTTACTTGTAAAATAAGATCGATCGATTACCAACTAGTGTAATCGAAATATGTAGATAATTTTGATAAAACATTAGTATTAATTAATTTTGTGACAATATAAAATATAAAAAAATCTCTAAGTCGTTAAAAAGTGTGTCGAAGGATTATTGATTTTAATAAAACAAATTGAGGATAATCTTGGAGGTAGCAGACACAAAAACCAACCATCATTGAATTTTTTTATTTAAAAGTTTGACCAATTTCATATTTTTTTATAATTGCTTTAGCTATTGAAGTAGAGGAGATAATAATTTATGAATGAAATAATGTATGCATTTCATATTTCTAACCAAAACTGAACTGAACCAAATAAGTGATCGAAAGGTGGCCACCTTAAAATTATACCGTTTTTTCTCGTTATATCGATATTCTATCGTACATAAAGTTATGATTTTTATGGAAGTGAAGAGTGGAACCACCTTATTTATACCTTGACATAACTTCCACTGTTCAAATATAATGTTTTCTTTAAGAAAGCGTGCGAAAGTTGATAATATTTAAAAAATGATCAAGTTTGAGCTTTAAAAACACCATGCGGGGATAAAAATAAAAATCTGACATTTTTTTAAAATATAATCCCATTCTGCTTTAATTATGTCCCCTTAATTATTTTTTTTAAATCATTTTATAAAGAGATTAAAAAAGCTTGGGTCAAATAAAAAGCGATCAGAACCATATTTATGCGGAAAATCAAAAATGTAGAAAACTTAGCCTATTGTTTGTTAGTTATATCCACTTGCTGACAATCTGTATTATCATTTGTTAATAATATATGATTTTTGTAAGTGCTACTCTGAGAAAAATTTTAAAATAATCTAGTATTAAGTTTAATAAAATTTTAGCTCTTACTGTACTCAAAGTTGTCATATCAAAATAAATTTTCTTTCTGAATGGAAAGAATAAAGAAACCGAACTAAAATCTAAAATTTAAATTACTTAACATTATTTTTTTTGGGAAATCACAAAAATTTTAGATCGTTTCCCAATATTTCAATCTTAAATCAGATAAAACAAAAAAAGTGTAATTTTCAGGTGGCCACCTTTCGGTCACATAAATGTTTTATTTCAATTTTGCTTGGCTATATGAAATGTATAAATCATTCCAATATCTTCTCCACTTTAATAGCTAGAGCAATTAGAAAAAAAGTATGAAATTGGTGAAATTTTTTAATAAAAAAAATCAAATGATGGCGAGTTTTTTTTTTAAATTAAAATAAAAACCATGCGGGACACCTTGTTTCTTGATTTCACTTCTAATGACTCCTTTACAATCTATAAAAGTTAAATGCAATTGAATACCTTTAAATAATAATAAATAAAAATTACATCATTCTTGATTTAATCCAATTTGAGTTTAGCGGTTACAAAAAGTCCTTAAATATATTTTCTTGGCCTCGACAATAATTTGCAGACTAATTTATGACTGGAGTTTTACTTTTTACTAAAAATTATATTCAACCAAAGAACTGTATTTAGTTTTATAATTGAGTTAATTTAATTATGTGTATTTTTATTTATTTGTGGCTTTTAATGCAACTGGGTTGGGGGAGTTGTAAAAATATCTAAGACAAAGTCAATAGGGTTAATTATAAAATAAAATGTATAAATAAAGCAGGAAACAAAATGATTAATATATAATAACAGCAAAGTTAAGCCAAAAAATAAATAAAAAGCAGAAGCAAAACAGCCACAAAAAAGCGATAAAATACTAAAAATTAAATATAGAAAATATGCGTTTGTAGATCGATAACTGCAAGTAAACACAAGCAAACGCCAAATACTCGATAAACAACATCAGCAAAGAAAGCTTAGTTCAATGAGTTTCGGTATGATCAAAACTAAAATATTAAAGTAGATAATCAAAGAAATGTTTAATCAATTAAACAAAATTATTATTTACATTGTTACTTGGCGATAAAGGAGAGCGATGAAGTAATAATTAAACAAGATAAAGATAGAGTAGTAATCAACAAAATCCGGCTTTCACTTTTCTGTGTTAAACAAACTTGAACACGAGTTTTCGTTGGCATTTCTTAAATTTGTAATACGTTTGCTAAAATTGGTCGTTTTAAAAGTTCTTAGGCCAGACTTGATTATAAATATATAATTATTAATCTATTGGCGCATGCCATTTCTGTCAAGAAGTTTATATTGTTTTTGTTTGAGCTTTCTTTAATTAATACAACGTGTTAATAAGCTTCAACTACTTTTCCTAAAGAACCAACGATCCGAGCAAAACTTTGTCTCCTCCATCAATTTAGATGTGATCAGTAATGACCTTGACAAGTTTCTTGTGTATTTGTTCACCCATTCTTAACATTTCTGCTTTTTGCCATGGATTTATTTCTTACATGTCTCGTGCGGCTTAATTTTTTTGGTTTGGGCTTCCCAGCTTATAGCTCCTCTCGATAAAAGTTAGCAAATTCGCTCTCAAAGCTTGCAAAATATTGAATCCTTTCGATGATTAAAAGTGTTGATCACAGAAGCATTTACTGGTATAACATCGATGTCTGTAAGAAGTATTGAAAGCGCGAAATGCTTATTTTAAGATCTATTCAAATATTGAAAAAGTACGAATGTTGAACCCAATCGAAAAGACAAATCGCGGTGGAAATATATTTTCAAGAACAAGAGTAAATTTACCTTTATTTTCTACTCGGTAACTATCACTGGGGTAGTCAGTGCAGTAGTAGTCGTAAAGTATTGCCAATTTATTGGCTCGTTTCAGATGATATTGGGCAATTTCGTAAAAGCAAGAGCAGAAGCCAATTTATTTTCTGAAATTATCAAAATCACTCAAAACTGCTGGAACGTGAAAAACCAGAGTTTTAATATGAAACATTTTATAAATTTCAAACTTCAGTTTAAGATTTTAATCGCTTGAAACTAATATAATAATGCATTTATTGCAAACGAAGCATGCGCATCACTGGCGAAAACAGCAAAATAAAAACAAACACTTTTCTGAATTCAAAATAAAATATATAGGGGCACAAACTCTACCAATTTTGAATGAGGAAGAAATTATTTCCGGTTTATTGTTTAAAAAAACATGTCTAAGAATTAAAATTTTATTTATTTTCTGATCTTCATTTGTTACTTCATTCTTGTCCAAACTTACCCAAAGAAAAAGTTCGGTTTTGGAACGCTTTATAATACGAAACTAGTTCTAGAACAAATGTAAAATTTGTTGCCCTTTTGTTGTACCCGAAATATGCTTACGTCCACAAAAGGTAGTGTTTTTTTTAGTTTCATCCTTAATAAAGCTGAAAGCCATTGCCATTTATGACCTGAATAAAAACCAAAATAATAAGGGTGTGTTAAGTATGTACTCTTTAACAGGGCAACGTTTTATTTAAGAAACGAAAACGTTCATTCCAATGATGTTATTCTTATACTTAATCGAGAAAATTTCTATTCCTTACAAAATATCGACTGTTGATTATAAACGAGTTTAGTGTACTTTGTATTTACATAGCTCTAATAGATAAATGACTTTATGAAACTATCCAGTTCGCAAAGTTCCGATGGAAAAAATGCACTTTATTCTTAAATTTATAATTTTGTCTAAAATTGGCCATAATTGCACGGAACTGCTTTTAAATAGAGCTATTTCGTCTATTCAAAATCCAGTTGAACCAAGCTGACGTCTATAAGATTTTTGTAATTTATATTTTGATCAAAGTAGTAATATTACCCCGGGTTAACTGTTCGAAAAATAAGCGGCTTTTGGCTCTCTTCTATAAGCTTCTTTGAGGTATTTATTCTATATCTTCTGTATGTAATAGTTCCCCAATATTCTACTACCAATGTCTTCGCAGGACATTATCTTCTAATTCAACATATGTTAAAATATTTATTTCTTTTTTAATTTTTCCTATTTCTTCTGAAGTTTGCTTATTTTGTTTTCTTAAATCATTAAAGTACGGCTATTTTTCATTTTGTCTCAACATAGAAGTGAAAAAATCTTTGTTGACAACAACAAACAGAGGCGAGACAAAATCGATGCAATTGTCATGTTATCGTAAACGCGCCTGGAAACACGACGAACTGCATGCAGTTCTCCTTTACTTTGCCCTCAATAGGACTTTATTCAAGACATTTTCATAAAGTTCTCGACCATATTTCTTAAAGCACGACAAATTGCTTTAATTTGTTATCATAGTTGCCCTCAATAGCATTTTAGAGACGACGAATTATAGTTAGTCCTAAGGACATCATCGATGAAAATGTCGTCTATGACTACCTGGCCAACTGCGTAATCTAGTGTAACATACATATATACATATGTACATATGTATGTGTGTATGTTATAATATTCCAAAATAAATTTTCTTCTGGTAACAAATATGAGGATACATATTTTGAAATTCGTTAATAATACAAAATAAAAAACTTTTTTAGGCTTATTCAAAATCCTATGTACGGCCAAATTCGCAAAATAAGTCTGCGCAGAATCCAACGCAGGTGTTTTAATGAATTCCTAAGCAAGTCATATAAAACTCCGATTCTGATTTATTCTCATCTAGCTTCGATTTTCTGGTATCCTATACTAGTACTTAACTCCAAATAATCGCCAGTATCACTTGACGTGCCACCAAAAGCACTTTAGTAAGCTAACGAATTCATCATTTTGTTTTTAAAGTTCTGCTGAAAGGAAATTATTTTTTGTTTTTGTTATGGATTACTAGAAATGCACAATTCTGAATACAAGCGGATTATTATTAATTTTCAGGTAAGCCCGACACTGATTAATCGGTCGGACTCTACATGTTATCACCCACATTTTAAGAAATCTTTCCAACAACCAAACAAACATTAGATTTACCAAATAACTGGCCACGTGTGTAAAGGAGGCACGTTTACACTATGCGTTTTCCATATGTATGGTAAATTTGGAACTTGTACATGTCGTTATTTCTTGAACTACAAGATATTGGTGTATCACGTGGAGCTATTTTCAAGAACTGTATAAATTAAAAAAAAATTAAAACTTCGATAAATACATAGTATTATCGATCACATATTTGATTGAACGGCTTAATATTTGTTATTTAACTTTTCGTTATTTTTTTTTGTATTAAATATTTGATATATACTCGTACGTATTGATCAGAGCCACTGTAGATAAAAGAAAGCACGAAATGAATTTGTCCATATGTTTGATACCAATTTGAATGTTTGGTAAACAATATTCGTATTTAATATCTACTAAATAATTATTGAGTATCTTCGCTTGTTACTGGCTTAACATGTTATTGTAGCCTCAATGGTTTTACATTTGTAATTCGATTTTATTTTTATTATATTGTGAATTTGATAACCGACTTGAAAAAAGCGTTAATATTTTGTAAACTGATGATTTTTCAAAGAACTGCAAGCGTTCGAGGGAAATGGACACAGGTAGGACAGTGTAACGGATTCTTTTTACTACACACATTAACACGTTTATTTTAAGTAGAATGAACAACTTCCAGCGTCTTCTTGTGGTAGTGGCAACTGTAAAAAAAATTCTTTAAGTTCTGCATTATTGGGAAATATGTGTTGCGTGAGTCATTGCACAATTACTAAATGTCATTAGTTTAAGATAACTCGTATATATTTTTGTCCAATCGTTCTTTTTGCGAAAACAAAAGACTGTGCGCCCGTCAAACCTTAAAACTGTTTTTAAACTTACTTATGTAACATATGTAAGTCATTTTATATTTAATTATTACTATTTATTTTTTGTTGCTGTAAATTAAAAAAATATATATTAAGCAATAAGCTTTCTTATTATCTTGACATTTGCTTTTGTTAGACGTACTTATACCAATTTATTTTATTTATTCATTAATTATATATCTTTATGACCACCAATGTACAAAAAATCAATGACTGCATGGATGATATTTTAGCTCAAACTTCCCTCCCCCAATAAGCTTTTTGACAGGGCATACCAATTCCTACAGATACTACAACCGCCTGTTGGAACAAAAAAATATTAAATTAATCTCAAATTAATTGCGAACAGTGCTTTTATAAATATATATTTTAAATTAAAAATGTTAAAAACTGAGCTTTTAGATCTGCATCACGAAATTGTTCTTTTTAAAACATTTATTTCAAAATATATCTGATTGTGAAATAAACTTTTATAATTGTCGTTAATTTTATGAACCTGCATGAAAAATATTTACAGAATTGAAAGCGTTTTTTATTTAACTATTATTATTATTGGACACGTATAAAGATTTGGGAAATTAAATTTCGCATGGATTTGTGCATTCACAAATGGTAGATGCATCACTAGATGTGAAATATATTTAAACATAATTCTGGATTTGATATTCCGACAGGATGATTGATGTAGATTTTTCAAACTAATTTCCGTTATTTTTTTCAAGTTTGGTTTGGTGGCAAACCGATTGCTGCTAAGTGCCATCTTCAGTGTAATTGTTCGTTATTATACGGAAAATGGCACATAGCCACAACCGGTTTGCCTATAAACCCAACTTGACAAGGGATGTCGGAAATTAATTTGAAGAATCTACATTTAAAAATAACCCTACATATTGAAACGAGGAGACCTGGGGTGTACCAATTTCAATTACACGTAATATTTAACTTCAATTATAATTACATGTTACAATTAATTCAAAATGTTCAATTACGAATTGTATACAATTATAATTTATTTTTATTCGGATTTGTGAACAAATGTAACATGTAATTCCAATTATAATAAAATGTAATTGTGAAATTACTGTAGAAACAAAATTCTAAATTTACAAATACTTAAATTAAACTTAAAATAAGAGAAGAAAATGTTTGTAAACACAATTTTAGTTTCTTCTGTTCTTTTTATTTATTTGAAAATTTATTATAATTAAAATTATAGCAAACAATTTAGTTAAAGCACTAGCAACTTTGGCTATCGGCTAGAGTTTGTTTGAAAATGTCATATTATACTTTTTCATAAAAAATTAGATATGCTCAGTGAGCATTGTTGCCAGATTTGTTGCCAATTTTGGTCTATTGTAGTATACCTCATATAGGAGCACCCTTTACGGCACTCCTTATATGCCCGCCCTGTGACACAGCCAGCATATTTAGAATAAGATAATGTAAGTTCGAGAGAACTAATTTTAATAAGTAAAAATCTGACTTTATTCAAAACTAAATTGGAGATGTTTAAAGTTTCATATTTGGCAGTTCTAACGAACGCCTGTATTTAAGCTGCACCCCTACAGCTGTATAAACATATATTGGGCCATAGGGCAATCCTCTCACATACACCACACTATCTTGCATTTTTTACTCTACGCTTCGACTATCCATAAATTTGTTCGCACTTTGAGGGAGCCTCTGTAAAATAACGAGCAAAAATTTGTTCGTCGACTCCTGTTTAAAGAATACGTGTAGATGTTCGTGATCAGTTTTATCATAATTATTTTGCCTCTCATCAAGATTGTTTCCTTGCTCTCGGCAAAGTTTATGTACGGGTGTTTACAGCCAAGCGTACGAACACTTACATACTTTTTATTTTGGCTCTGTATTTTGTTTGTGTAATGGCATGACAGAGTTGTGCGTTCGCACAACACTGTTGGAACATGAAGCGACGGTCTTGCCTAGCCACATTTCTGTGCGAATAGCAAAATGTGCGATGGCTAAACAGATTTTGAGCTAGTCAAGACGCCATGTAAAGGTTAATTTACTTCGAGGTAACATTAAAAAATTATATCCATATTATGTTGCCAGATTGTTTGAAAAGGCTCTTAAATGATTTTATGAAGTTTAAAGTTAACAAAAGTTAGTTTTTAAAAGGTAAAGCTCCTACGATAGACTCTTCTGCTTTTCACCATTGGAGCAAATACAGTCAAATAACAATAACTGTTGCTAAAAAGTACCAAATAGCGCACGTAAAATAATTATAAAAGTACACACACCAAATTGTAATATAAAACATTGCAAAACTTAATGTGAAAACCAATATTACAGCTTTATTTGGCATTTTTGTGATGTGATGGATTTTCTGGTCCGACTGTGTTATTTTTGTCCGTATATTCCCTCAATGACCTACCGTTTCATTACATACGTCCATATTACACTTAGCCAAAATTTGTCTACGCAAACATGTTACATGTGTTATTTACGATTTGTGTAATAATATAAACGAGCCTTTAGTTTGTGCTTTGATTTTCTATACAATTTGGGACTACTTCGTGGATGATAATTCTTTTCTCTTATATATCTTTATTATTTAGGTGTTCACGACCACCTAAATATTCTTATGTACTGTAGCATGATTCTGCAGTCTGTAATAGCGACACAACATAGCATTAAAGTCACTATCAAAATGAAGTGTGCAATGTATGAAAACAAAAGAGTGTCATATTTCGCACTGTTTAAGAAGTGAATACTTGACGCAATGTGATAGACTGTCGCTGCGCCGCTGACCAAGCGATCGCTTTATATTTTGTTGTCATGCCGCTGACCGTCTTAATGAACATACCCTGCATATTATACATGTTGTTGTCGTATTGCAACACTTGTGGTCGTGTGGCTCACTTCATTCTGTACCGTGGGAATTACAATTTGTTATAATTGTGCAATGGGCACGTGTCTGTTGCACCCACTTATCCCATGGTATTTACATATAAACTATTAGAAAAATAACATACAATCACATGCACATATATTATAATATATAGAAATATAGAATTAAAGTAGAAATAAGCGTTGATTTGAAAATTGTCAAGTCAACTAAAATTCAGTATAAAAAAAGTTTGTTTTAGTTTAGGACACAGACCAATTCTAATCATCTTTGATCCCTAAATGCGGAGCTCGATGAAACAATAAAGATCTTAATTCTAATTACAAATTAAAAAGGGTATTTTCACTGCAGTACTTTCGGATATTTCAAGAACGATACGTCGTTCATTTGTTTCAGTAAATTTGTGCGGACTACAGTTTTCACCGGACTAGATGAATAATAAATAGCACAATGAACAAACCAAAAGTTGTGATGAAAATTTAGGTATTTGCCATTTTTCAATACTTGGCAATTTGTTTAAAGAAACCCATTACCGAAATTTTAGAAAATGTCAAATTAAGCAAAATATTTTTGTGAACTAAGGCGTTGTCGACTTTCTGCTGAGTCGACTAAGCGAAGTGAACTATAAAAAAGTGAAACAATAAAAATTCGATTTTCTGTTTCGCACCTTCAAATTTTCACCAACAAATAAACTGCCCAGAACGACTTCTGAAATTAAAGCTTGTTATGAAGTTATCTAGCAATTTAATGCAAAAAATGGTAAGATATAAACATTTTTCAAAGTTTCATATCTTTTTGAGGCAGCACGTCAAATGGACTCAGTTATAAAATTTGAAACGATTATGAGCTTTATAGCAATGGAATGAAAAAAGAAAACCGTTATAAAATCAACATTCCAGGCAGATATATGAAAAGAAGTTCTGCTGATGTGTACTTTTCTTGCCCACTGTATATATTTACATAAACAATTTTACAATTTATTTTGTTTTTACTTTAAGTTCACATATTTTTGAATATTTAGCTAATTAAAATTTAACCAATTAATTGAAACATTTACAAAGTTAAGGTCAAAATGTAATAATTTATTTGAATTATTGAATTAATTAACGGACTTGCATACATACGTGTTTATGCACACTGGTGTTATTCACTTGTGTGAATGTACTCGCAACAATTTTATTTCATGTCGTAACAAATTCACCAATCTTCTTTTAATACTTTTTATATCAATCTAATAAAAACAAAAACAATAACTGAATTTTACGTGTGTGTGTTTATGCATTGGAGTATATCAGTATTGCTAAAAATGTTGTATGTACGAGGTAAATAAAATGTTAAATAAATATGAACGTACGTACAGTGATTAACAAATCTTAACAAGCACTTTTTCACTGACTTCAGAATATTAAGAAGTTAAGTTTTTAAAGAAAATGCTGTGAATTACGAACAACTTTTTAGCAGAAATTTTCAATGCAAAATTTAATTTCGTTTAATGGACTCCTTCTACGGACGGCACTGATTGTGTGCGTGTGCGTGTGCGTATTAAAGGTAACCAGTTATTTCAGTGATTTTATAACTTAAGTTGAAAAATAGTAAATAGTCTGGGTAGCTTAACAATAAGTTAGTGATTAGATTAACAGACAAATTTACTTTTCTCTCAGAGTTCGTAATCTTTTTTTTAAATAATATTTTATTTTATTGAATCTTTCGAAAAGAAATTTACAATAAGTATTCAAATCTGAGCTGTAGATTATTATTTATTATATAATTATTAGAATCAATTTGATAATTAATTTATTGTATACCGATTTTAAATTACTATATACCAATATTTTTTTTATTTCTTCTTGGATAGTGGCAACTATTAGATCTATGTGGATATTTTCATTTCTTCCATACCGAGGGACGCAAATGATAGGTCGTACAATCCGAGAATGTCTCTTTTCTAAGTTCTAGGTTGTATAAAAGAACTTAATATTCCAAAGTCCGGGTTGAGTTCGGCTTTGTATAAAGTTTTTTTGTTTTAATGTGGCGGGACAAAGTAAGGCGTTGATATAGGTGGATACTCAAATATGTAACGTGGGTTACGTGAGCAATTTTGCTTTCTAAGAGAAAAAGTTACGCCAGCGCATTTCTATGGCTTTACTTTTATTCTTATACGAAACTGAAGTTGTTCGGTTGTATTTGACACTTATAAATGCAGAGAAAACTACAAACTTTAACATATATGTATGTGGGCTTGTCGGCATATTCGCTGTATAGGTGACTTATAATAGCCGTCCTAGTACACTATCTTGAGGTACTCCTGCAGAGATTTTCCCATTTTTTGAAAGTTGATCTTTTGATCTTACTTTAAACGTTCTAACTGTTCGAACTATTTTAGTGAGTAGCGCATCATGGCAGACTTTATCAAACGCCTGGGAAATGTGTATAAATAGAGCTTAACAAAAGCCAATCTAATATTGGTAATGATTCTGTGGACTTTCTCAATAGTGCTATGCCTTGCTCGAAAACGAAACTGGTGGTCTGGAATAAGGTTTTAAAGACGAAACGAATATATTTTCAAACAACTTTGATAAAATTTAAAGTAGGATAATTGGCTTGTGAAATGTAATCTTCCAGGGGCATGGAAAAAGTTCAACTCTCTACATTGCATTTAATATAAATAATATGTAAATCTCTTACTATTCACCCTGTAACACGATCAGGTCCGGGCAATTTTTTCATATCAAGATTTCTAATTGTCGCTTTTAGTAAACATAACCAAAATTTCATAGGGTTATTCACAATGTCCCTGTTAATTGGAATAGTGGAAATATTTATATCAGTTGGTGTGAAAACCTTCTCTAAGTGATTACCGAACACATTTACCTTTTCGCTTGAGTTTTTGGCCCAAGTACAGTCTTAAGTTTTAGTGGGGATTTGTAGGCAATAGGCTACAGGTTATAATCCGTGTTTTTCATTGGATCCAAGCCTGGTATAAAGCTGTCAATAGCGAATTCGTGTTTCTGCCTCAATTTATTACGTAAGGTTTTTTGGCATAAATACATTTGCATTTTTATGTGTGGAGAACGACTATTTCGCCATTGCCTTCTGAGCCTTCTCAATGACGAGCATCTGTACATCAGCTATTAACTTGTGCGATTTTTTTTTAATTGATGGTTGCATTTTCGTCTGCGGTAGTCACGACGTCTATAAAATGTTCCACAGGTGCTTGAATATTACTCTCACATAATAGTGTTCGATTTTGTTGCCTGGGCAGACAGTATACAAAAGAGACTGCAATTTTGAAATCAGTAAAAATAAGTCTTTACTGAATTCAGGCATTGGAAAATGCTTTGTTTTTTTACTATAATGACAGTACCGCCACATTCCAATTGGGTGTTTAGTGTCATATGTAAAAAACTTCGTTTTTTAAAGCAGTTTTTAGTAGTACAGTGTGTTTGATATTTTCCTTCATATTTATGTTAGGAGGGCCCATTAGCGTTCCGAGGTCTATTTTCAACTGGTTCATTTTGTGCTCAACAAAACTTGTAGGAGCATGTTTTGGGTTCGGATCAATTCATGAAACATACCCTGCATAGTCGTCACAAAATTGTTTATTGTTTTTATAAGATTTTCTTTTAAGACACGGGCATATGATTGTATTTGAGAATTAGTACTTCTGGTTTCACGATTTCCAGTCGGTAATTGTTCATAATTTATCAGTGCTTGAGCATACGAGTAGTTTGGTTTATTATGTGGCTGTGTACTATTAATAAAACCAGTATGAAACCTAGAAAATTGGAAAGCTTTATATTGTTCATATTCAGGTTTACGTACTATTTCGGAATTATATTTTTACGTTGTGCACTAGTGCACAACATTTACATTTAAATGGCTTTTCTACAGTTATTCTTCTGATCCGGAGTTATCGCAAGCTGTAAATAAAATGAACAGAGTTCTTGGATTTTAACTGAGTTGCATTAAATACAATCTTAAAATAGTGCATTGGTTGGGAACTTTATCCTTATTTAGAATACTATGGACTGACCTGACGACATATCCTTCCGCTTCTTTGAATTTCCCTAATGGGGACGCAACTGTCAACGCCCTTTATGACTTTTATCAATCCTTTTGCACTTTTCAGTTGATAGGAATAGTAGCTCTTACTTTCATCAAGTCGACTTGCAACGATAATTTTTTTCTGTGTGGGCTTGGATCTTTGTGTCTTGACTTTGTTCTCTTCTTATAGAAGCAACATAACTGCATACAAAAACCAGTGGTGCGAAAATATCCATTAAAGCTGACATTAGTTAAAGTACTTTTTGAACACGTTTTATTAACCAAATGCTGGCAACTTTAAATTGTATGATTACTAATTTGCACTTCAAACCGAGAACCCCAATTGGGGAACTCTTACTCTCAAAAATACAATCACAACGGGTTATCTATTTGGTGGTCTGGCAAGGCAAAAGCGGTGGTTCAAACGTGGCCACTTATCGAGCAGTACGGGATGATTATGGTCGTCAAAATCGAACTACTGTGCAAGAAATTGGCAAGATTGTAAAGAAATTTAAAGAGATAAGAGGCGGTGCAGATTTAGTTAGGCCTGTACATCATCTCATTATGAGCACTGCCATCGATATAAAATCCAACTCACGCAGCAACTAAAGCCAGCTGACCATTCACAATGCCGTATATATGCTGATTGGGTCCTAGAGCAACCGATTTTCAATGCTGATTTTTCGAAATATAAATTATCTTTAGCGATAAAGCTCATTCCTCACTCGGTGGTTACGTCAACAAGCAAAATTGTCGAATATGGGAAGAATCCGGCAGTGATTATGTGGAAAACCTATTGCATCTGGAAAAAGATACTGTTTGGTACGCATATGTTCTCTTGGGCCGTATGTTCTCGAAAATAGCGCAGGGGGAACCGTTACCGTCAATTCAGACTATTTTGGCTTTTTTTCATGGGAAGTTTCCAGAACGCGTAATTTCACACATGGCGAAGTCAATTAGCCACCAAGATCATGCGATGTGGCTCTGTTAGACTTTTTTGTCGGGCTGCGTTAGAGGCCGTGTCTACGCGGATAATATCCTAACGTTGGATCATTTAATATTCTTAAGTTGTCGCCAATATACCGCATGAAATGTGCGAGAATGTGGTCGAAAACTACCTTAAGAAGGATCAACTGCTGCAATCGATCTAGGGGCGGTCATTAAAATGTTTTGTTTAACTTTACTTTTGAAACAAAAAAAATGGATAACCCTGCACATACTTTGTATGAAAGTATTATGTGAGTATTGTAATAACCCTAGCAAGGATTTTGAATGCTCGGGATCAAAATATTACGCATGGCTCCATTACATTTCGATGATATAAGTAATTTTATCTATGTGAAAGTAAATAGCAGATCTTTGACTTCCGTACGACCTAAGCAAAGTATAATCGATTGTTATTATAAGTGTGAACATTATTTGTTTTAAAAATTAAAACCATTTACCTATTTGGTTCTAGCAAATGATAATGATATTTTGTGCTATTGTGATTGTCTTGTTATGACGGCAAAGAATATGCGCAAGGATTTATTTAGAATCATGTTCTCATGTGTTAGTTATAACTTCAACTCTGTGAATACATAAGGAATACCCCAGGAATAACTGTTAACTCCTGGGATTTTTTCTTCAAAATAAAATTTGAAATTAAAAAAAAAAATCTTTTATAAAACTAGAACACAGCACTTTAAAATGTTTTCAACACGATTGATTATTAGGACACGTAAACTTGCGCTGTGCAAAGTACTGTAAAAATAAATTTGCATGGTTTTAATATACTAGTAATTCTTTTGACATTAACGTCACAGAATAACGTAGTCATACTCAAAAAGTGGTTTTAGGAAAGGCGAGAAGTGCACATGGAAAATAAAAATGTTTTTTTTATACTTATATTTCATTTTATTGAATCTTTCTATTAAAAGAAATTTACAATAAGTATTCAAATCTTATTTCTAAATTATTATTTACTAGTTATTACCAATGTAGTAACTAATTTTTTGTATTCAAATCTTAAAAATCTATGTTCTATTCTGTAGAGAGAGCCGCCTCGCCAGGCTCAATGTGTCAGTTCTTTTTAGTCTCTGGTGGCCATCAAATTGCAATAAATTGCGTGCTAGAGTGTTGGGATGTGCGAATAGTTTGTTTACGTAATTGGACGTGTATGTTTTAACTTCTTCGTTGATAGTGGGGACTTTGAGATCCCTATGTATGTTTTCTTTAGACTGTCTTTTCTGTAACTTCTGGATGTTTGATATGACCATATTGTCTTTATAACGGATTTGTATAAAAGGACTTTATATTCCAAAGCCAAAGTTGAGTTAGGACTTATTAGCCAATGCAGTTGATTTGTTCGAAGCTTTATGGACGTTATTTTTGCCTCAATGTGACGGGACCAAGTTAGGCGCCGATCTAAATGCTTGGGAAATGTCTATAAATAAAGCTGAACAGTATTTCGTTCTTTCAAAAGCCGATCTAATAATGGTAACGATTCTATGGACTTGTTCAATCGTAATATGCCTTGCTCGAAAACCAAACTGATGATCTGGGATAACGTTTTGTTCATTTAGGAACGGAGTTATACTCCAGACGAATAATTTTGCAAATATCTTTGACAAAACTGACAGTAGGCTAATAGGCCTGTAGGATGTAATCTGGCTTGAGTCGTTTCCTGGTTTCGGGATCATAACAATTTCAGACATCTTCCAAGAGCATGGGAAGAAGCCGATGCGCAACATCGCATTAAATATGTAAAGTAAAATTCTTACAGCTGAATTAGGTAAGTTTTTTTATCATTGATCCTGTTATACGATCAGGTCCAGGTGATTTCTTCATATCCGTATTTTTAATTGTCGATTTTAAAGAAGACAATCGAAATTTCCTAGGAACCTTCACGGTGTCATTAATAATTGGTGTAGTGGAATTACTTATATCATGTGGTGCGAAAACCTTCTCTAAGTGATTTGCGAACGCATTTGCCTTTTCACTTGAGTTTTTAGCCCAAGTACGGTCTTCGAGTCTTAGTGGGGATTCGTAAGCAATAGGACATTGTAAGGGCTTTAAAGCTTTCCACAGACTATAATACGTGTTTTTCGTTGGATCCAAGTTTTTTAAAAAGTTGTCGATAGCGAATTCGTGCTTCTGTCTCAATTTACTGCGTAAGATTTTTTGGCATAAGTTCATTTGTGTTTTTATGTGTGGAGAACGACTATTTTGCCATTGTCTTCTTAGTCTTCTTTTCTCAATGACGAGCATCTGAATATCTGCTGTTGCCTGGTACTATATTATTTTAGCTGATGGCTTTGTTGGCGTTGCAGATATGGCTGCGGCAATCACGACGTCTGTAAAATGATCTACAGCTGCTTGAATATCAGCTGGATTTCTAAGTGGGATATTCAAAGATAAGTGAGAGCTCACATACATTTTATATTTTAACCAGTTCGTGTTTCTGTTCGGGTAGAAACTAAGGGTTTTAGGTGCAGTCACAAAACTGTCGTGTAAAATAATAATTGTAGGTGAATGATCAGAAGATAGGTCATAGGATGAACTAACTAACAGTTGGTCGCGTTTGATGTTTTTTATTATCGCAAAATCAATAAGGTCTGGCAACTTATTAAAGTCTGTGGGCCAATAGGTGTGTTTACCGGCAGATACGACGTCCAGCTTGTTCGCTTGAACTGTATAATACAACTGCCTACCTCTAGGGCTAAGGAGTTTGGATCCCCAATATGTGTGCTTTGCATTGTAATCGCCAGCGGCAATAAATTTTTGTCCTAGTGTAGCAAAGAACCTGGCAAATTTATGGTGTTCGATTTTATGCCTAGGCGGGCAATACACTGACGAGACTACAATTTTAAAATCTGTAAGATTTATGGTCGTGGCTTGCAAAAAGTCTCCCCTGAATTCAGGCAATGGAAAATGCCTTACGTTTTTTCGGACTATAATGGCAGTCCCACCACATGCCCTTTCGCTTGGGTGTTTGATGTCGTATATAAAAAACCCATCAATTCTAAAGCAGTTTTCGTGTTCTACTTCATATTTATGTTGGGAGAGCCCGTTAGCGTTCCAGAAGCATATTTTTAACTGGATCATTTTTTGCTAAGCAGAACTTGCAGAAGCATGTTTTGGGTTCGCATCATTTCCTGAAACATACCCTGCATAGTTGTCATGAAATTATTTCTTGTCAGTATTAAGTTCTCGATCGAGCTCGAATTGTTGGTGAGGGGCACCCTCTTTTAAGACGTGGGCATATGAATGTTTATGCGCATTAGAACTTTTGGCATTCTCATTAGGTAAATCATTTCTCAATGTTTGTACATACGAACAGTTTAGTTTAGTGTGTGGCTGTGTAGCTTGTGTGCTAGCAATAGAACCAGCATGAAGCCTAGGAAATTGGGAAGACCTATATTGCTCATATTCAGGTTTACGTACGACTTTCGCATTATTTTTTACATGTTGAAAGACTTTGCAGCCCCTGTAATTTGCTGTGTGGTTTTCACCACAGTTGCTGTATTTTTTGACCTTGGGGTCTGTTTTGGAAGAAGTGTATTCCAAACTCCGGTGCGCATCACCGCAAACAACACATACGGATGGTAGCTTGCAGTAGGTTTTCGTGTGTCCGAATTCCTGGCAGTTAGTACACTGACGGGGACCATTACGTTTTAGAGGCTCTTCCACAATTCTTTAGATGTTTGCTCGCGCAAGTAAATCGGGGGAGGTTTTTGCTCCCTGACAGTGGGGTCAGCTTCATCATCCGCTGTAGCAAGTACAGAGAATCTGTTTTCGCTTACTGGCATTACAGTACTTTGGGAGCTTTTATATTGTTTAGCAATGCGCTCTTGCTGCGAAGACTTAGGACTGGCCTTCCTTTTGGTTATGGTTATATAACGATCCATACCTGTTTGCACTTTTTTTACGGGGTTTTTGATATTATCTGTTTCGTTGGTTTGTTGTACTATTTTTGATATGGTACCTGAATTGTTTTTTGTTTGAATTTTCATTTCTTCTGGTGTTGTTATTTGCGAAGATAAGTTTATATTTCCGGATAAAGAACGCGTTCGGTCAATTGGCCTGGCGCTTAAAAAAGCACTGTCATCTTTTTTTTATTATTTGTATTGTTCATTGCATTATTAGCATTTGTGTAAGTAAAAGAGTAATAAGCATTGTTGGTGTTACCTTTTATATTTTTTTCCTTAATATTTGGTGCGCTCATACACTCACTATCAATTGTTCAAACCGGTTTAACCATGCACTATTTGTTGTTGTTTTTTCACACACAGTATATTATATTGTTTTTATTTTTTGTTATTTCTTTGTTATTATATATATATATTTGTTATGCGTTAAATATGACGTACGTCTGTACTCAAACACGGTCACTGATCACTCAACATAAAAATGTGCTAGTGCGACTAATTCGATTACAAAGCCCAAAGTATTTGAATATTGATTCCCGAGGTGCTATATACATATAAAAATATTAATAATAGCTATTGAACTTGTAATCTATTAGGCTTACATGCCGTCCGCAACGCCGACGTGGGTCCACTGATCCGGTCCTCTGTGTTGAAAATTTGCTATACAGATCACTGATCATATCTCTAGCATGTTCTCTCTATAACCAAAGAGCAGAAAACTTGTATGAATATTATATTCATAGTTATTGATAGTGAGGTCTCAACTTTGGTACCCGTCTCCATTTGTCTTTAGTTGAGCTTACTTATATTCACCATCGTTCCCATTTTAAATATCTTTATTTTGCTCTTATTCTTCCAGATTCCTGCAACAACACTGCATGCATATCCAAGTTATATCCCTAAATGAATTAACAATTTTCACTGTCCCTGGAGGAAGGCAATAATTTAAAAGATTTCGCCTCAATTTAAGTCAAACGAGCATTTTGTGTACACGTAAAATGGTTTTACCATTTGGACTGTCCTCCGATGGCCAGCATAATCCGGATAGTAGCGCGAGTATGGACGATCCTATTAGCACAAGCCGATCAGTTGCTTATACACCAACAGCACCGCCTTATTTTATGCGGGTCCACGCGAATGTGTCAACGGGAATACCAATAATTCCCAGTCCTTACATTGATTTTATTGTGGTCAATGGTGATGATCGTTCGATGATACGTTGTGAACGTAAGGCCGTGCTGGAGAACAGCGTTGAATTGGCCAAAATGATACACGCTGGACCGAATAGCGGACGCAAAGGTGATAATCATTTTCAGATCTCAAATGTAGATAAACATGATTTTGAACTTGTCATACGATTTTTGGAAACAAAATTTGTCAAATATCGCGATCATTTGCATATTTTGAAAATATTAGAATTGGCAGACCGTTACAATTGTCCTGATTTGGTATGTTTTATTTCATTTATAATGCTTTAAAATCCTGGTCTAGACTTCTAATAAAATCTTTTTAACTTTCTCATTTTCTCTCATTCATCTTAAATAACATCAATTAGATAATTCATTGCATTCGTGAATTGGATCTACAGTTGAGCAGCGCTACAGTGGTTGACGTTTTTCGTTCGCTGTGGTTCTATCAGGGCATAACATCAAACAATCAATATCAGCTAGGCGCTGCTATTACAACACAAGACTCCATTGCCAGTAAGAAAGCCAAGCGCAAAGCCCAGCAAACAGTCACGAATTTTAATGTCAGTGTCACAAATTCCAATACTATTTTAAATTCATCAAGTATTCCCGCCCCAAATCCGAATCCATTCACTGCAGAGGACTATGGTGTTGCCCTATTGAATAATGCTCTACAGCTGATCGATATGCATGCCGAACTAATACTCACTAAGCCCGAAATGACTGAGTTACGTTTTGAAGAATTGGAAATGATTGCAAAACGTGATGCCCTACAATTAAGTACCGAGTTGACGCTATTCACCTGCCTTGCTGATTGGAGTGTAGCGGAGTGTAAACGCAAAAAACTAGATGCAACTTCAGAGAATAGACAAAGAGTACTGGGTCCGCTATGCTTGACGCCACGCTACTGTTTGATGAGTGCTTCCGAGTTCCGGAAGGCTTACGACCGTGTGGAATTATTGAACCCTCTGGAGGCATCGCTTGTCAGTGATTGTATTGAAGGTAATTAAAACCAAATTCATTTCTTTCAATGAATTCCAATCTCCAGTATGTAGTTACACACGCCTTCGGAATATTAGCAATGTACTTCTTCTAGAAAGGCACCCCTCTACTCTCCTACATTGGGAGGGGAAATTCCGTTCGGTACATACACACATTTATTTTCGCATTGCTTTTTCTACAAAAAAAATTCAATGGGGAGAAAAGGGGATCAATCGTGAAAGTGTAGCTGTAGAGTCGTCGAATTAACGTTGTAGGCGACTGCAGGGAACACTGTACATCAATTAATTTTTTGTAACTATTTCTTAATGGTTTTTTTTAACTTTTTCCATTTTCATTTGGAATTTTTGTTCAATTTCAAATTGAAATTCTCAGTTTCATGTGGAATTTTCGCAATTTCAATGAAAAATTATGGAGTTCTATCCACTAGAAAGTTTGAGTATAGCTTGAGTATGCCTTCAACATTATTTGATTAATTTTATTTCTTTACAAGACTTACGTAGTTTCAATTATCAGATAGTTTTATTAGTTTTTAATAATTCAATATTTTTTTTGTTACAGGTAAAAAACTTAAGAATCTGACAGCAGAACAGAGCCAATTATTGGAAAAGTTTCGCACACCTAGACCAGAATTCGCTAAAATGCCAATACACTTAAGTGATCGCAGTAATCCCAAAAATTATCCAAAGAAAATGAGGCGAGCGGAAAAGGGGTCTTCCGAAGAAAGCTGCTGGGGAAATTTCGGCTTAAATTGTTTAGCTATATTCGCCTGCATATTTGATTGAAAGAAATTATCGCTCCCACTTCCTTGGCTTCATATTACGAATTTTACAATTAACTTACATTGTTGTATGTTTTAAGCCATTTTATGTTTACAAAGTCTAACGATCATCCGTTATTATGTTAGTATTAGTAGGCGGCAAGATAAAAAATGTTAAGCCAAGAATTTATACGCATCACACATGTTACACTGGGTAGACAGATTTGTAACGACAACTAGAAGTTTTAACCTAATTATTGTCGTTGTTGCAACCAGTAATTTGAATCCTAATTTAAGGACGACATTTTTTATTCTGACTATTGGTTAAATCATGTATTTAATATAATAATAACGATGAAGTGCGAATTTAAATTCATTTAATGCCCAACTCTAAGCGAGTGTAGACTTTTGCAAGTAAATTTTTCGCCATGTATAGAAAACACATGATGTAAACAAGTCTTTGAGTTGTGCTTAATGAATCTCTTTGGTTGACACAACGAAGCTGCTTTTTTGGAAGAAAGATTTGAGGATACACCCTCATACATTTTTACAAATATATATAGACCTAATTATTTCCACTTGCATTTTTCTACTGCATTCTATTTTAGACAGAAGCCATTAATATTAAGTCGTACATTTCACTGGATCAAGCAACTAATTACATTATATGACAGATGAGTGGAAGTAGGGTGTATATTGAAATTGTAAAATCTTGAAAATTGTAGCGTTTATCGATTATAACGAATGGTTGCTGAATTTAAATTGATTTACCAGACAATGCGTTCAAAATCAAAGAAAAAGAAACTAAAAGTGAATATGAAATTTAATTATCAGAATATTTTAGATTTGGAAGACCTAAAAGGAAAGTAATTTTCCAAAAAAAAAGTTTTAGGGATTCCATTACGTTGCAATATAAAAAGCCCTATTGTATGATTTATTTTATAAAGTTTTATAAGAATTAGTACATGTAACATTTATTATTTTACTACTAGTCGAATTTGTTAACACTGGATTTCGATAGACACTCTGTTAGTCAGTCAGTCCGTCAGTGAATTTATTATTCAAGCTATTGTTGTTGGTGTTCTTAATTATTATATTTTTAAATGTTTATTTTATAAAAATTTTATAAAACTGCTTTTAAATCAAATAAAATTGTTAACGAAATATACATTGAAATTGAAAACAAATTTTTAATAATAATTTAACGAAATAAATTACATACTATACATACATAAATTAATTGACGAATGAATTTGTGTACAAATTAATACGAATTGAAATTATTGATATTTAATTAAATAATTCAGACGAGAGATATTAAACAAAATATTAGTTAAGTAGGAAATTACATTTAATAAAACATTTTATAAATAAAATTTCTCTAAGCTTGAAGTAAAAAAGAAACGTATTTGGTATTTGTTTTGTGCCATCTATATGTCACATAGGACAAACTGGTGGTTCGAGTCCGCGATGAACAATGCTGCCAATGTGTCTTAGCTAAACTGTTGGGTTTATATGTTCGAACGAATAAATTTAATTAAGTCAGGCTGCGGTTCCTGAATTTTTTATAAGGCAAGAATTTCTCAAGGCGAATTAAGTTAGTGGTGGTCTCTTGGGCGCAAGCAATGAATTCGCTCGTCACAACCGAATGTTAAAAACCGAATTTTATTAAAAATTTATTAGTTTTATTAGTTCCGTGTTCCGAATTTAGAATATTCGAAAGTGAAAATTTCAGAATTGTTTAGCTGTTCTGTAATCCAGTTCTGAATAATTTCTTTCGTTTTATTTAGAATAGAAAAGGTAGAATCAAGTTTTCATCAAATAAAATTTAAATTAATTTAAAATTTGAAAGGCGTTTTGCAGTTTTCTTTTATTTTTCACATCACACAGACACCTTGGCTAGACCATGCACCCGTAATGCTAGGTTACTTTAGTTTAACGGTGACTATTGCGGAGTTCATTGCTTTATCCGCGTGAAGTTCTTCGATGCCGAAACGTACACCTTTGCTTGGCGCCTTATGTATGATTTTTCCACTTGATAGGTAAGCTGTACCAAGCGCACGATTGCAATTGCTAAGTCCTGAACCGACTCTCAGGTTTCCTGCACTCTAGGTTGCCATATTTACGGTATAGTTCACCATTATTTCAAACTACTTCTTTGTGCATCTTACCGGCTCCGTTCCAAAAACTCCTACTGCGGTTGCCTTTGCAGCTACAATAAGATGTGTAGAATTTATAGCTCTCTCTTAAGCTGGAGTTAAATACCAAGCGTTATAAGCGTCTACGTTTTCAAAGAATAAGGGTTATGCATCTGACGCATATGGTAGTGTGTTTTCAACAACAGTATTAAGAAGAAGAAAAATATCTGACGCAAGGTGTGTAACTTTGAGTAATTTTTGTCTCAGACAGCTTTTTATCAATCCTTCTGAATTGAATAAGAAGTTCCATTAGTTTCCCACTTGCATCTGTCGACTTTTCTTGAACTTCTTCTTTAAATTCAACATAAAATTTTCCCGTTGGTGGCAGTAGATGTTTTTTGAATTGAAAGTTCTTAAGCATTTCTTTATAGCTTTATGCCACTTTTTCAATCACATCGGCAAGCGTTGCATTGAAATTTATATTTGCTCGTGTTCACTGCCTGCTCGACGAAACCCTTTGCACTGAGCAAAAGAGATAAAACACCGACATTTAAAGAACAAGTTTCTTAGACCATATTTCGCCTCACCTACTAAGAGAGCCAATGGAATTTGTGAAAAGTATGTCGCCAACGGGTGTATTAGTTGCACATGTTCTCCCTACGTCAACTCGACCAAAAATCAGAGCTGTAAACGGATGATTTATACTTGTGTGTTAATTCCCCATCAATTTAAAAGTGTAAATAAATGCATTTCAGTTTGCACAATATAAGAATTAAATTAAAAAATAATATATTCATTATGAATTAGCATTTTTTATATACTTGTACATTTATTTTATCAACAAAATTTGAATTTAAATTTAATTGAATTCATCATCAACTGAAGAATCTTGAATGAATTCGTTTTAATTCGAGGATTTAAAGGAAAGCTGTTTAAGATTGAGTGTTTAAATTCTTTATACATACTTGCAAAAAATGAACTGTTAATTTTGTATTAAGAAAAGTAAAATTTTAACGAGCAAGGTAGATATAGCAATGTCAACCATCAGCTTATAAATGGTGCAAATGGTCTTGCAAAAGTGCAAGGGCGAATTATTATAACTTTCTAGTGCAATCCAACAAAAAAATACACAACATTTCTGCCAAATTTCATTAAAAAAAAACTCCGATATTTTGCACTTGCACTTTTGCAGGACCATTTGCACCAAACACTGAATACAGCTATGTTAAGTTTGAAAATGTGCAATTAAAAAAATTAAATGTCCCTAACCATACAGCTGACTTCGAAATTTCGAACTTCTTTTTTTTCGTTCTTTTGCCACATGCAAGTGCAGGAAACCTTATATACTCACACATTTTTACTAACCCAACAACTTGCGATTGAACGTACAATAAAATATTGACGTAAGTGAATTTTTAACAATTAATGCAAGAAAACTGACGAAACAAAAAACAGTGTTGTCAAGTACAGAGTTTTATAGATTGACACAGTAATAGTTTTTATTTAAATGTGTTTTGAATAAAAGTTTAGAAGGTTACTGCTTGCATTATAAAAATGTGCATAATATTTATACTAAAATAAACTAAGAACATAATTTTCTAAGTTCTAGAACGAAAAGCGTATATGTGTCTATGTGCGTATGTATCTTAGAGCAGAAAATTCGAAGAAATTTATACACATTGTTCAAATCGGAAAGTTTAGAAAAAAACACTCTAATATAACATGTTGAACTAATATTAAATTTTTTATTTCTATTACAGAAACACAGTTTTAAATTATTTTTAATATTAATATATTTATGCTATAGATATGATGTTATTTAGTATTATTTTATTTAGCTGGAATAATTGGTTTTCATTAGTTAGTTCTCTTTGAAATAGTCATTTCCATTGGGAGCGTTATCTAATAGACTTAACATATCGGAGCTATAATTATGTTCTTCCAAATCCTTTTGAGATCTTTCATGTCTTCGTGATGAAATTAGTGGGTCTGAAGAGGCCGCCAACATATTCAAAAGGTCCGCATTCTGTCTAATCCGTGAAATTTTGCAAGTATTTGTGTATCTAATTTTTTTGTAGTCTTTGTTTTTGCATTCCTGGGCTTCTTCTGACAACTCTCTAATCGGTAAGCATACAAACTTTTACCATGAGCCAAAATCTTATGAACCGTAGGAGTAAGTTTCTTCTCAGGGTACATTTGAGCTAAAAGTTGGGAAGTTTTTGATGCATAATCATCAAACTTTGGGCCATTTACCATTTCTCTAGAGTTTATAACATTTAGGATAACTGCCAATCTTTTTATAATATTATTGTCGACCCCAGTAATTCGGGCTGTACGAGAGGGCGATAAATTACTTCAATTCAAACGCATAAATCTGAACTGAAACTATTTTTTCCTTATTTGTTCTTACAAGCACTTGAACCTGAAGAACGCTAATCAATCAAATAAAACACCTTAAATGCCTTAAAACGATTGACAGATTATTTCTTTATTTTTCATTCTTTTATACTAAATTATTTTACAATAAATTGATTTAAATTGCTTAGTGTAAGTATAATAAACAAAATGTGCATAATTGCTGAAATTAAATATTTTCCTTAAGTTAAAAACATTAATTTCTGTTTTGTCAATAAAAATGGCTAATGAACTTAATACAAAATTAGGTCATAAAATAAAATGTTTAGGTAATTTAACTTAAAACAGAAATAGTAAGTAGAATAAAATGTTTAGTCAACAATAATGGTTATTGAACTTAAAAATGGAAATTAAGTAATATTTTTTAATAATGATAATTAAATAATAAAAATAAAAATATGTTGATGTAAGTATCAACACGGGCTATTACATTAGGTGGCACTGCTTCTTTTTTGGCAGATGTAATCTTTTTGTATCCAGGAAGAATATTCACATTATGATTCTTTAAAGAGCTTCGTAAAATAGAATATTTTCCCTTTGACAATCCCAATTCCGTAAACAACGCTAATGCTTCTTCTATATTATACTTTGTGGGTAAAGCATTTGGTGGAGTAGGAATACTCCCTTTGATTCTCTGCAGTCGAACTGGGCTTGCAAGCACAACAGCTTTTGTAACGTCGGACCTTGATTTATCTTTATCTTTTACAAACTTAATATATAATGCTTCTGAAAGATTCGAATTAGATATATCTTTTGTGGCATTTTCAAGTTTACGTTTTCTTGTGTACTCAGAACACTCGTTTATAGTTTTTGCAGGTCTTCGTCTTTTGCTGTCAGAGGATGTATGCGGTTTTTCGATGTTTTCAAAAGTTGTAACTCCATTTAGCCAGTCTGGGTTGTTTTTCATAAATGCTTTTTTCATACGGTGTGAGGCAAGCCATTTTGTATTTAATTGTTAGGAAAACGAAGTGAATTTTGCTATGAACATCCATTTCGTGGTATCCTGGTAAATCGTGTAGTTTTTCCACAATAGCCAATTTAAATGCATTTTCATTATCTGAGTTTCTCAATAACTCAAACAATTCTAAATTGGTAAATGACTTTATCGCACTTTAAAATAAAATTATATAAATTCTGTTATTGATCACTAGTTTTATGAGGTTGTAACAGTTTTCTTCTTATTTCACCTACAGCGGCAACTTGCGGTGGCCAAACTTAGTTAAATTATTTAAAGTATTATGTAGCAAATATGCTTAGAAAATATGGACGAAACCATTTTTAGATATGCGCTATTTTATTTGTAAAAATTACCTAAATATAAAAAAAAGTAGGGCATCTGCTGAACATTTTACTACTTCTTTTAATAAAAAAACAATTGATTTTGTACACACAGATGTTCACTCTTTGAAATCTCAAAGTCAACTATATCTTCTGCGGTGGACGGCGCCTTTATATACAGATCACGGCCACTTCTTGAAATGTCCCGAACATACGCGAAATTGCGCACCAGTTATTTCAGTTGCTGGCTTAGTAGTCTTGTATATGTGTTTGTGTGTATCTTTTGTTTACTTTTGCTTGCTGTAGAAATTGTTTTTGTTTCTACGCTGAATCGCGGTTCGGGGAATTTCTGCTTTAGGTTTATGATATTGCGTATTTGTACATTTGTACAATAGGTCGTTTCACACATCTTTGACTATTACTTTGTAGCAATATTAATATAAATCAATAAGTTGTACTGCTATTGACGTTATTTGTCTAATTTTTCAGCCGTCCTTCTGGAATTTTCTAATACGATGCTTTAGGCCAGGTTTCCGTTAATTTATGGAATGGTTATCGAAGTAGTTGTAAAATTCAGAATAGAAAATAAATTAAAATCAAGCAAACTAAAAGTTAAATCGGCGAAACCACGTT
Source organism: Phania funesta (assembly GCA_963932375.1). Taxonomy (NCBI): domain Eukaryota; kingdom Metazoa; phylum Arthropoda; class Insecta; order Diptera; family Tachinidae; genus Phania; species Phania funesta. Next base: position 39,787,598 of record OZ010656.1, read on the forward strand.
AATCTGAATAAATTTAATTTTCTTATACAAAATTAAAAATTTTTTTTTATTAAAATTCCTACATTGTTACATTTGATCTCAATTCTCGATACATTGTTTTTAGCCGATGTAATTTTTTTTCTTACAAAAATTATCTGCGATTCTTTTTCGAACTTGTATTTACGTTCATACACAAAAATTCCTTTCTGTAATTCCTCTTTTCTTTGCTTTCAATTCACGATTGTGAAAACAAAACAAATTTCGAGAACGAGCAATTCTGTACCCCTTTCTGCTCTTTTTACTTCTCCAGTACAATAACTTCTAACAGAGTAATAATTTGATGGTTTACTCATAAGGTCTTCGTAACTAGAACCATATTTGCCTACAACAATATGTTTGCTGGGTTGCCTAACAAACGTATTTAATTAGGCAACTGTATTGGTTAGTAATTTTTATGTATTTATTATGAATTAAGAATTATTTTGGAAAATCTGCCAGTCATATTTTTTTAGTGGAAAAAAGAACATTAAATTTGTAAAAAAAACAAAATATTGATCTATTTGATTTTCTGAGTAAAACTCGTAACTAATAAATTCCGACTTATGGCGAAAAGACTATTAACATGGCTATCGCATGAAAACTTCATATAATTCAGTACTTTTTGATCATAAAACGTACTTTTTCGCTTCGTAGAAAGTACCGTTCCAAACCGTTTTATTTTCGTTGCCTGTTCAATACTTTGAATTTGAAATGCAGTTAAAAGCAATTCTCGTTAGTATCAATTGTGAGTGCTCTCAGGTTGGTCGACGTTTGGTTGTCGTGTCAGAAGTTGTCTATTAGAAGCTCGGTTTTTCTGAAAAACTTATTTGCATGTAAAGGTGGTTAAGTTGTTGTTCGAATAAAGCCGCATGTGCAACGTGAAAGGGTAATTAACGTGTTTAGTTTGTAGCAAATTGTTGTTAAAAAAATGCACAATCAAAACAGTTCCGAACATTCATACAGTGCTGCTGCCAATAGTGCTGCAAACAATGTTTTATGGAATCTATCTGGACGACAGATATCCAATGGCCCATCCTTGCCAACATCAATACCACAGACTTTATTCACTAACCCTTCGATACAACCGACCAGTGTTGTTAATCTGTCAAACTCTTCGGATGTGGTCATTGGCCCAATGACGCAGTACCAGGGCCCAGTCACAATTTATCAATATATGGATGCAACAGTAGAGTCGCGGTCAATGCAAGCAAACGGAGGAGGTGGTATGTGGGAAATATGTTGTCGTTCATACTTTAGTCAATCAGCCAACTTGTTACTGCACCAACACACAAACATTAAAACCCAAATACCCATTTCATGATACAAATTAATAAATTGTCTATGCGTTTGCTATTTGCTTTTATCGCGGAAAAAGCTCGGAAGTTCAACGCTTTTGTCACCAACAACACTTTTACACACATCTGAGAGAAACGTCAAGTATTATTTGGACTTTAAAAACAAGTTAAACTATTTAAATTTTAAAGTGACTGTGTCAACCAGCCAAAATAATCAAAAGCCTAGTACTTTCTGATATCATAAGTGCATATAACCGAGATGTGTTTGTATGTTTAGTTTCTATAAGGTTTCCTTATATGGCCGCCTGAAAAGTAGAAAAATAATTTCTTAAAAAGTTTACATTAAAACCAATCGCGATGGCCCGCTTGCCAGTTGGAATTAAATGGTAAATTCAGCTCCTGAGTCAACTTATACCAACATTAGATCGGTTTCTAGTAAATTCGAATTTGCAACATTTAAATTTTCATAACAAAAACAAAGTGGTTTTTTCAACTTTAATTTCAATTTATTACAACTTCTAAAAGAAAATTACACCAAGTATTCAAATCTTTTCTCTAAAGTATTATTCATTAACTATTACCATTGTAATAACTAATTTATTGTATTAAAATCTTAATAAGGTATCGAATATTGGGTAGAGAGAGCCGCCTGGCCAGGCTCAATTGCAATAAATTGCGTACAAGAGTGTTGGCATATACGACTAATTCCTTTACGTATTTGGACGTGTATGTTTTAACTTCTTCCTGGATAGTGGATGCTTTGAGATCTCTATGGATATTTTCATTTATTATATACCAAACGGCGCATACGATAAGTCGTAGTCCTATACTCTGATCTATGTAGCTTCCAGATGTTTGATGGGCAAGCAGTATCCCACAATGCCCTATAGGCTTTATTACGAATTTGTACAAAAGGACTTTGTATTCCAACATCACGGTTGAGTTAGGACCTATTAACCTGTGTAGTTGAATTATTCTGAGTTTTTTGGCCGCAATTTTTGCCTCAATATGGCGGGAACAAGTTAGGCGTCGGTCCACTTTTTTAGCCAGTTGTCTACATCATTAAAATGAGACTTTAGTTCTTTGGATGCAATTTTCGGGTCTTGGTTGACACTGCAAATGTTGACATTTATGTATTTGGGCACGCTGCATAGATGACATCTAACAGCGGCCTTGATTGACTCCTGCAGAGATGGTCCGAGATAATGTGTTGTTAATTAAGATAATGTCATTTTTCATATAACTTGGATAAAACTGAATGTAGCCTAATGTGCATGTACGTCGTAATCTGACTTGGGTCCTTTCCTATTTTAGGGATCGTAACAATTTTAGACATCTTCCAAGAGCATTGGAAAAGGCCCATTTGTACTATTTAATTGTCGATCATCAACAGTGTCACTCATAAATAGAGTGATACAACTACTCATGGCATGTGGTGTGAAAACCTTTTTTGATGTGATTAGCAAATGCCTTTTCAATAGTTTTTGGCCCAAGTGCGGTTTTCAAGTCTTAGTGGAAATTCGTACGCAATAGGATATTTTAGAACACAAAATTAGAGAAAAAAAACTTTATTGGAGAAACCAAAACTAAAAAGTATTTCATAAAAAGCCAGGCGACCTTGTTCACAAAATAAAAAGTTAAAAAAAATTCCAGTGATTTTTTAAAGAGTAAATTTTAGGTGAATATTGTGCTCCCACCTATCTTCAAATAGCTCTCTATAGAACACTCGTGTTTCTGTCCCCGCTAATTCTGTAACGTTCTCTGGCATAAGTTTAATTGGATCTGTATGACTGGGGAACGATTACAGTTGCTTGCATACCAGCTCTGATATAAGTGAGAGCTCAAATACATTTTAACCAAATAGTGCTTTTGTATAGGAAGGAACTGAGGCTGCTGTGTAAAGTAATGATTGTAGGTGAATGATCAGAAGATAGATCATAGTATGAACTGACTAATAATTGATCATAATTTATACCCTTGATAATACCAAAGTCAATAAGGTCGGGCAGCTTATTAAAGTCTGTGGACCAATACGTCGTTTTACCGTAAGATACGACGTGTAGATTATTTGCTTAATCAAAATCTAATTTTTCTTTTTTTTACAGCGTAGCATTTTTTACGGACAATTTAGAAAAAAAATCATAGTTGCATCATTAAGTAGTAACGAAGTAGATCTCGTAGATTTTGCTGTAAATGTCGAAAGTTCTAGACTTGGTGTAATGTAAATGCACTATGAAACATTTCATAACGAATTTAGAGTACTTCGCATTAAATTAAAAGCGAAATTTTGAGGAAACTTTATTACAGAATAAACTAAATGAGAGCGTTGTGCGTTGCGTATTCTGTCGATTCTTAATGCTTATGTGGCATAAGTAGCCAAACAAAAACGCCACGATATGTCTACAATGACAGTTTAGCCATTTTGGTATTTTGCAGCAAAATTTAACATTTGATTTAGCTAAAAAATTTTGCGAAAGATTTATATTTTTTTAGACCAATCAAAATTATATTTTAATTTAATCCCCGAAAATTTTAAAATTCTTAGTTCTATTTTGGGTTTTTATTTATATTTATTAGGGGGTTTTTTGAAGTCACTTAAGCACTTTATTTGCTCGAGACGTGATCCCGTTGGCCAAAGGGTTTGCAGCAACGCCATTGATTTGCTAACAAGCTGTCTAGATCTGATACTACAAGTGATCAGTATTACCGATGACGGTTCGCGTCATACAAGCTATACGGGCGAGATGATTTTTTGGCAGAAAAACAACGCCAACAATTACTTTACATTTACGTTGCCAGTTACTATTGTATTACAAAGGTTGTATATAACTGGGGATTGATTACACTTTCCATCTCTGGGTTGATTGGATAATTGACAAAAAGCCAAAAACACCTTAAATGTGAAATAACTTCTGCCCATATAATGAACTACTTGTTTTACGCATTTTAACTCTAACTCGCTGCATTCGTTTACCAATAAGTTTTTCCATTATCTGTTTCTAAGATTTATGCAGACTTTTGTTAATGATTCGAAGAAAAACTTTAATAATTTATTTTTGACTCTTCTAAGATGTCTCTCAATTAGCGGTCTATTAAGAGGTCTAGAGTTAGAATTTACATTTAAATCAATTAAAATATTGCGATAATTACGACTTCTGTACCAGTAACCTACGAAATGGAAGTGAAAAAATTCAACTTAATTTAAGTAAACAATGTTTAAATTCAAGTCATGCAACAACCACGTTGTTTATTAATATTTTTTGTTCGTTTTTTTTTTTTTTGTTTGTTTGTTTGACTCAGATAATACTCTAATTTATGTTACCCAACAATTGTGTACATACACATTTGTATGTAAGTACATATATTAAAAAAAATAACGCACTGTTTTGGTATTTGGTATACGTTGTGTGTGTGTTCAGTTGTTTCGTTCACCTGTGTATGTGTGCGACAATTAAAATGTTAATTGTATACCATTCACTGAAAGTGCAAATGATATTAGTGTATATTCTGGAATACGCGTCGACGAGGTGAATATTGAATATTGAATATTGAAAACAAGAACAAAATGCTTCAAATCTCAAATTTTGGGTTTGTTTTTATAAAATTTAATTTTTTTTTAATAGAGACGCGTTTTTCAGAATAGACACTATTATAAAATTATCATCCCGTTTGTATTTTATACAATATTCATTTCGTTATTCTGAATTCTTAAAGGTAGGCGAGTCCATTACACGTTGTCTGATAATATACGCTCAGAAATTTCGAAAATTCCAAACATGTGGCTAAAAAGTAATTTTTCTGCTTATTTATGGTTTTTCACAGACACGGAGAAATGTGTATTTGCCGGACGATACGATATACCTATTGAAATAATATATACGAAGGCCTCTGGTAACTAACACTGAACTAAGTTTTGTAGAAAGTATTGACTGCTAATTTTCTTTTCAAATCTATACAAAATTTGTTCAAATCTGTTGATTTGAATAAGAATTATTTAAAATTATATCTGCAATTTTCTTAAATACACAAAAATTAAATATATAAAAATAATTATATTCACATTCTTAAAGAAAGTTTATTTATAGAAAGCATTCGGTTACTTGACTAAAGTTTGCTAAATTGATTCTCGGAAATGAAGAGGAAGAAGGATAACAACGAGTAAAAAGTGAAGGTTTGAATAAAAGTGCGTTAAAATTTCATTAAAGTAAGAATTATAATTTGTAAAACTGAGAAAAAATACAAATAAATTTGAAGCATTTTTTTCAATCTAATACGGCCTAAATGTCAATAAAGCCATTTATTACATTTTGCATTCAACGTTTGCTTAATTATTTGTTGACTTCTTCAGGGGCTTGTTGACTATTCAAACTTTCGAAAAACATTCCATTATTATAATAAATATTGAAAATTAAACATAATTACTTACAAAAAGACATGCTTAATCTTCACATTAAAACAACAATAATTACAACCGATAACTTTTAACATTTCTGAAGAATCTTCGTTCAAATTAAATTTTTTTTGAAATATTTTTAAAGTTAACTAAAGACATGTTAACTTGAAGACATTTCGTAAAAGTTAACTCTTTTATTTTATTCAAATTGATTAACCTAATTTTAATTAACAAAAAGTGTATGAAATCGAATTAAGAAACTTTTGTTAAACTCGACTATTTCATTTTAGTAAAATTAAGTAACTGCAAGTAGAATTAGAAAAACGATTATTTCCATATTTATTAAACATGATCAGACATTTATGGTTTAAAATAATTTGAAAAGTTTTAAAGTTTTCTGAAAAAATAAGAACGACAGTTCATTTTCATAATATAGTAAAATCTACATTGACAAGTACGTAAGTTGTGTGATAACCTACTTCCCATCAATTTCACTCTTCATTTTTCATTATTTAGATAATGTTTTGGCTCCGTGTACGAACCTAAATGTTGGAGCGAATAAAAAATTCATTATAAGAATCAAAAAAATTAAATAATTGTTACAAAAATCAAAAATCGAGCAAAAGCCGGAATTTCACTGAAAATTTCAGAAAAACCAAGAAGGAAACATAATGCTGTATTAAGTGAATATCAGTATTTTAGATTGAAAGCGGATAATAGATTTCATTGAAAATATTTTGCGAAAAAGTTTTTTATTTAAGATCTATACATTAAAACTTAACTCTGTAGAAATCTTCAAATTCCAATATGGTGTCAACAATTTATATTGGGCAAATAAACTTTTCGTTGTAGAACGTCATAATTGGATGAATGGAATATAAGATTCGTTAGCGCCGACTATACGGGCTCTTATTTGTTTTATATATTTTTATTATACAGGCGCATCTGATATTTAATCAGCAGTCTGTGTAATCTTAGTCATAAATGTTTGTTTAGTACGCAAAACTAGATTTTATCCACTTACAAAACATACAACATACATGTACTTACTTCAAAGTGTGTGTGTGTCTGTGAATGTGAGTGTGTGTGTGCGTGTGTGTGAGCATGGATTTGCAATTTACATCAATGTCAAATTATTTCACATTATCGATCATCGCTGGTTATTGAACTCTGTGAGCCGGTTTTATAAAATGAATAAGATTTATCTTTTGGATATTGGAGCTGATTGCGGCGGGTTTTAATTTGAATAAAAATTAAATTTTTTCGATTTTACAACTTTTTTTTTGGCAACCATATGTTATTTCGATTTCATATTTAAAAACAACATATTATGCTATTTGCACAAATGCACGTGCAACAAAAAAACATCAACTCATAATTAATAAATCATTCGAGTGTTCTTACTGTTTTACCTTTTTAAAGTGTGTTCTCGTTCCCGAGAATTAAGGAGAACATAGTTGATTTATTGATTGATTTATTTTAGTCAATCTGTTAGATAATGAACAGAAATTTGTCCTAAACGTGACTTTGCTTGCATAATCCATCAAATCATAACAACTTTGGAACGAAGTTTTGTCGTCCCTTCTCAAGTTTGGTTTGGAGCCAAACCGGCACCGGCACCGGCTAACTGCCATATTCAGGTCGTGTTTTACTAATTAATTCCTTGGTGTTTTTTTTATTTACCATTATTTGTGAAGTATCAACTTTTCGTGCGAGCCGGTAACATGTAATGCTCGTTGGTGTTTTATTGTTAAGCAAGTAGCCATTTGTCGGGTGTAAACAGGTAGTAGGTAAAGTTCGTTGCTTGGGTGTTTGTTGTAGCGATTGGTCGAGGTTAGTGATTACTGAAATTATGAGTTTGGTTATTTTGGTGGTATTGTGTTGTGATTGTTATGTTGCTTTGTGTATCTTGTCCGTTATTTTTGTTATGCGGTTTGTAGATACATTTCAAAGGTTCGAATATAAATTCTAAATTGGAGCTTGTTCGTTTATGATGAGTTCGTCAAATAACTTTTGTTTGTGTATTTTCATGTTTTGTAGGATTTTTAGTCGTCGCCCTTTGCGCTGTGTGTGTAGTAGCAGTAACATTTTTGAAATGTGGGCTAGATTATATTTGTTATTGAACATGTGCTTGGCGAAGTTAATTAGATTCCGGTGTCTAGCCGGGATTTACGTAATCTCTTCTTGTTATAGTCTCATATATGTTCGCCAAATCTCGTTTTTATTTCCCGTCCTGTTTGTCTGATGTAACTGTGTTGATATGTCTTCGATAGTTTGTATGCCCCCTGTTTATATAGCTAGTCGTCTTTCTTTGTACGTTAAAAAAAACACAATAGGAAAAGTCAAAAAGACCTTCACAGGTTCAGAGATCTCAACAAGTGTAACCCAGGGAAAAGATGGTCAAGTTTAACATACAACTGAAAATCAGCACACAAACAAGCCAACTTTCTCAAGCTATACAACCAGACCAACACAAACAAATACGACCAATTAGATAAACAGGGGCTATACAAACAAATGTGTATATGCCAACACTAGAATCTGGAAACCACACAACAAAAACACAATAGCAAAATAATAAATAATTTTATAATCCAATAATCACTGCGTCGTTCTAAGCCCTACGAAAAGCAGAATATAAATTAAAAAGGCAAAACAATACCTCACAAACAACAAAACGCCAACGAAGAGACGCAAACTACTCAGAACGAAAAACGATACTGAAGATGGCACATACCTGAAACCGGCTCGTCTCCAATTAAACTTAAGAAGAGATGACAAAAATTCGTTCTAAATATCTATGGCAAATGAATACTTAATGAAAAATGTTCCTCTTATGCCCAGTTTTTGAGTTGATATTTAAATATGCAATTAGCTAAATTTTACTTAAATTTAAATTGTATTTAAATACAGCTTCAGTTTTCCAGTGTTATATAATTATTCGTATTAAATCGCAATAAAAATATGGTAGCACTATGAAATGTCAAAAAGTTTATCGAAAGTTTTAAAAAAACAGCTGTGCACCATAAATAAAAGTTGTAGACAATTCAGCATCACTCATGTCTTCTTGATCGGCATTCATTTTGTTGCCTTTTTTATTTATTAATAGATGTACATATATATGTACTTATATATTCAGATATCTATAGTTTTTAATTTAATTTAAAAATTCATTTGAAGTTGTGTTAAAACGTGAATTAAATCTTTAGATTTTCTTTATTTAATATTCACTACAAAACATTAATTTCTTCCTGAGAGAAATATTTTTGAATAATGCTCTGTGACATATTTTTGTCACTAATCTGAATCTATTGTTCCCTTTCGTTATAGAAAATAAACTTGGACCTTCTCTGCCGAATGCTGTTGCTTCTAAGCTTAAGAGAAAGTGTTACAGCAAATCGTATTTATACTTTATGAAATCAACAAATACTTATAATTTTAACAATATTATGGAAAACTTGTTTTCCGATCCAACGTGCTTCCAAACACTTGTTTTATAAACAAAACCCCAAAACGCTGTTCAAATAATTCTTGCAAATACAATTTTGACATGCAAGAACTATTTTTTACCAGACAGTAGAATTTTCACATGCTAGTTTTTGCTGAAATTGGTTGTGTCTAAAAGTGATTGCCCTCTTTTTTCACTCTCAAGCTTAAAATAATTAGTACTTATTTTTACTGACTCGAGCGACCTACTGTAAAACACCTTTTAATTTGCAGTTCTTTAAAATTAAACTAGATACTTCTGCCAAGAAAAAGTCTCCCTCAGCAAAGTGTTCTTTGTTGGCATTTTAAAGAATCTGTTAATTTTTTACATTTCAAAATGAATTTAATTATTTGTTTACTTTCTGTGATGCGCCAACATTGAAACGTAGTTTAAATTGGAAGAATACATCGTTTATAAGTACAGTCTTCGTAATTGCCATTCATGTCACAACAACAAAGTCTTCTCCAAACAGCTTATTTGCTTGAAACCCTTGCGAAGAAAGAGCACAGGCAACAAAAAACGATATAAAAAGAAACAAAATAAACCAACGAGACGAGAATAAATCCAAACAAGTACTTCTCGCTGAGTCCCACACACTAGTGCATAAATAATTTCATACTTAAATATTATTTGTTTAATTTCTAAAACAAAATAAAACTTTTAGTAGTGAACTTGTTGTCAGCCAGCCAGTCAGTCAGCCCATCGTCTTTTATCGCACTATTTGTACCGGCAGAAAACTCGCTTTTGTCAACAAAAAACTCGTATCGAAAAGTTAAATCTATTTTTTTTTTTAATTTATTCTACCATTGGCAAAGCTTGTTTGCGTACTTGTCCGAACTCGCTACTGAATTAAAAGTGATTTTATTTATGATGCCGGTGCATTCTTTAAATATTTAAATTCGTAGAACAACAAAGAAACGTCAGACTAATCTGTGAAGACTGGAGATCATGAAAATACAAGCTCCACCCTTCTAATGCAAAATTCCAAACTTTATAAAAAAACAACAATTATTGTAAAAAATAAAAAACCAAAAAAATAATTCAACTAGAAACTCATTGAAGCCGAAACGTCTGTTTTTTTATTATTGCAAAACTCTAATAAATTTATGGCAAAAGTATTTTTGTGTGAGAACGTATCTGTTTTAAAATTAAAAAGAAACAAGTTTGTAAATAAATATTTTTTGTGATGACATTTGTGATGTGATTAAAAATGATTCGCATTTTTAAAATTCAAAATGTAAAACGCATGAATTAAATGTTCATTGGCAATTCACTTCACATCAAATATGAAACTTTTGTTAAAAGTGAATTCGCAAAAGACTCGGCAGCGCCACAAATTTCCACAAGTAAATGAATCCCCTTCGAAACCAAACAAACGTATGTATGACAAAGTAAATTAAAAACATGTGAGAGAACTATATTCGGCTGAGTTCGGCCGAATCTTATACACCCTTTTCCACTAAAAAAGTGCAACAGATTTTTCCCGGTGCAAAGGAGTGTTTGGGATCTTTAATTTTTGCCTCCGCTTTTACTCGCCTTATTTTATATTTAAACTCTCCCTTCGTTTGAATATAAGCATTCTCGATTGGTTATAGGCGAGATGTTTTTTTCTTAATTATTTTCTCTTCTTCTCCGAATGCTTGTTATTTTTGATTAATTTTCGATTTTTTTGAAGAATTTTAGATAATACGATACTGGATTTTTAGTAAAATTTAGCGTTTTCAGAGAAATCTTAGCGGTTGGCTAAAACTTTTCATTAAATTTTAAAAATATGGTGACGTGTGTTTTGGGTAGTTTTTAGTGAAAGTTAGATATTTTGTAGGACTTAGTTCTTTTTTCAGAACTTAAAATTAATTTAGAGTTTTTCATATTTGAATTTTTGAGTTTTGGTAAGCTTCCGATATTTTGTGTAATTAAATTTCTTTTGATTTGATTTCGAAATTTGTTGTTGAGTCTCCGAAATGAGACAATTTTCTTGTAAGATATATCTGCACAAAAACATAAAAGTTCCTATATATAAATTCAAAAATATTTCTTGTAAGGTTTTGCTTTTTGCTCCACAGTTGCCTGCCCTACAGTAATTTGTTCTGTTTTTATATTAAATAAAAGTAGGACAGTTTGGCGGATAGTAACTTTAATTTCCAAGTATTTTCCAATATCCAACAACACTTTTTACATCACAAAAACTAATTTTCATTATTCATGATTTAATTGTTTTTGCTGGTAATAAGTTGTGGCCCTCAAATGAAACTTGTCTATCATCAAGCCATTATTATGTATGTTTATTTCTTCCCCCTTCGCCATAAGGTATCAATCAGACAAGAACAACCACTACAAACACTTTTACACAGAAGCTCACAACAGCATCGAAATTACTAACCGCTCTTATTGCTTTGGTATTAGTTGTTGCTGGAATAATTGTTTATGTTGAGGTGACACGAGAAAAACCTCACCTGCCGCGAGGGCCAATATTTTTTGGAAATAATTATGAACATGAAACGTGTAAGCAGTCTTATTTTCTTCTATTGTGATTCGATTTGAGTTTAAAAGTATCTCAGTTCCAAATCTAGGAAATGGGCATTTAGTGATTGATCGCTTGCAATGGGGTGCTTCAGAGTTGGCCAACAAGCTGTCAGTGCCACTGCAACATCCCATTCCATACGTCCTAATAACTCACATTGGAGTCCAGTCAACGCCCTGCTACAACATTTATAAGTGTTCAATTAAAATGCGCACCATACAAGATTCAGCAATTGCCGAAAAAGGTCTTCCTGACATACAATCGAATTTTTATGTGAGTAAATGAGTATTTGTTTTTTAACTGGAAAATTTCCTTGTGCGTATGTATGTGTGGGTGGATATTAAAGTCTTTTCAATTTATTTTAATTTCATAACAACTTGAATTTATAATAATTTACACATAAATATTAAATCTTTACAAGCAGGTGTATGTATACACACACACATATACATAAATAGTTGAAGTTTGTCATACTATTTTCAGGTTGGTTCAGATGGCTACGTCTATGTTGGACGTGGCTGGAATTGGGCAAATACATATGCAAATAATTCACTGGCCATCACATTTTTGGGTGATTTTGGACGTTACATACCGAACGATAAGCAAATCGAAGCCACACAATATTTATTGGCACATGCATCGACCAACAAACACATTGACTTGAATTATAAATTAGTGGCCCAAAATCAGGTAAGATATACATAATATGACCGCACAATGTAAGTACAAGTGATCCTGTTTAATTTCTTCTTTAGACGAGATATACAAAGAGCCCGGGAGCCAATGTTTATCGTATCATTAAGAACTGGCCACATTTTTATCCTTGCAGCATGAATGACAATCCAAAGTGCGGTAGTGAACTGGGAATACCGTATCCTTGGGAAGCAAATATGTAATTTTTAAGTTAATTAATAGATTTAATTTGTATTTTTGTCGTTATTATTTTCATTTTGTTTCGCTATACTCCTGCATGAGTTCGGTCCCAAAGGGCAAAAATATCTGCAATATCTGTAAATATATGTTTCCATATAACATTTTGTAAATAAAGTAAAGCTTTCATATCAGGACAACTTTCTCGGTATGTGCGATTTTGCACAGTGGGAAGCTCTTTCTTATAGGGTGTCCATCAGTTCAAAATTTTACAATTCCAAAAAATTAAACATTTTCAACAAATCGTAATTTTATTTAAAAAAAACAATCAGGACATGATGATTTGTTCAAACCGCAGAAAAATCATAAAAAATTGGTATGTTACCAAACACATTTCAAATATTCTATTTAATGAGAAAATAAATAAAATAGGAACCCAGTCTTAAAAATTCGAAAACCATCAACATGTTTTATTTAATAGTGACAATTGTGACACTTCAAATTAATAAATTAAAATTGCTATTAATGTTGCTATGAAGCTCGAACTTAATATACAGCAGCAATAACAACAGCTCAAACACGACAGCAAACGCTGTCCTATGCTGCAATTAGTTTCAAACAGCATGCTAAAAATAAATTTCAAAGAATTAAAAAAATATTTTTACACGACAGCAACAAAGGCTTATAGCTTTTTCCGGTTTTAAGCATTAGCTAACGTTTGCTGACACATTTCGTGCTCATGCTATGTAAACAAATCCCGGGGTCTAATCGCCGCATACGATTTCGAGCAAAACGTATCGAACGTTTTTATTTTGGCATTATGACGATATCGATATTATATGAAACGTTTCATAATTTGTATCGAGCTGAGCCTATTGTATACATAATAATTACATTTTAAACGCTAAAAATATCTAAGATATTCTAGTTTTGGAAATACTTTTTTAAGAAATAGGGGAAAATGTGTAGGTTTAATTAATATGGAATATGTAAAATGACAAAAGTAATTTAAGCAAAATAAAAAATTAAAAGACAAACAATAATAAATCAAATAATATGTATTTAAAATGTCCCTATTAGTACAAAGCACGTTTGCTTGCTATGTGATTGCTATCATATTTGTGCTGGTGCTGTTTTCGTTGCTATCGTAGTTTCCACAGTAACAGAATAGCAATAGCATAAATATCGTAAACTAGCCAATCAGAAATGCTGTTTTGGGACTGCATATGTTGTTGCTCTTGCTGGGCTGTATTAATTTTCAACAGCACAGTAATATCAAAATCAGTGCTAATAAAACTTGTAAAGCTGAACATACTAGTTTTGATAGTTTAACCTATGTAACCTAAATTTCGATTGGTTCAAGTAACGAAATTTTACCTTTACTTCGAATGAGGGCTGAAAGAAAAAATCACATATGTACATATGTATGTATGTGTGGGTCTCAACAGATAGGTAAATTTTTGAACTAAAATCATGAACAATTAAATATTAAAATAAACAAAAATAACGCAACTGAATTGTTAATATGTATTCGTGTCCTTGTTACAAAAGAGGAACACAAATTAATTCGCATATTTACTTGCGAACAGTCTAGGGTTTCTAAAACTTGGAGAGTCAACAGAGATAATTCAATTAAATTTAGTTTTACAAGCATGACAACCATTTAAGTGGATAAAGTAATTTTTAAGAAAGATATAATTTGGAAAAGTGAAAAGAGATACAGATTTCAATTTGAAATCACCGGATAAACCACTAAGACAGTAAAACTATACACATAATAAAAGTCTAGAAAATAAGCAGACATACAAATGTTATGAAACGCATTATTAGCAGCATTATTTTGTCAGTTAATCATAATTCAGAAATAAATACAACGAAAACCTCTGCATGCATTGAAAGGTTTTCCAAAATTATTATTACTTCAATAATAATAATAAACGTTTTACATAAAAATAGCTTTGAAATCAAAGAAAGAAGCACATTTGCGCCAGGATATGGTTTTTTTTGAAAATTACTTGTCGAAAAATGTTTTAATAAAAAAAAAACACTATAGTAAAACATAGTGATGGCAGTGCTGGGGATAGATGAGTCATAACGTTTAGTTTCTGCGTAGGATAGCATGGATCACATATAATATAAAGTCCTTTAGAAATATATTCTGCAGACATCTGTTAATACATTGAAGCTGGAAAATCCATAAATTTTTCAACAATATTATGACCCTTAATTCACCACTCCAGTCATCCCCACTGAAACACAATAATAAAGCGTAAAAGATATTGAAATTGGTGATTGGATCAAAATCAACATAGAATTGTATTATGCCAACGCATAGGAAGTAATTGAAGTATAAGATAGATCGACCAAAGTCTAAAATTTAATCGTTTTTTAAAACTTGTATGAGCTTCATTTGTAACTAATTAACAAATCAGATTTCAAATTTTAAAAGTTAATTTTATCCCGATTTGAATAGTCATATCGAAGTTACATATTCTACGTATAAGTACACTCTCGATCAGGTGATAAGATTCACTTAAGTTTCTGCTTTTAGTTTCTGTTGTTTGCATTTTCTGTCGACAGCTAAAATGTTATTTCCATCGGAAAGAGCATTTTGTTAAGATTACAAAAATATCAACAACAAAAAGTAAAGTTTGTTTAAACAGTATCTTAAAGTTTATTTTCCAGAAAAAGACGAACAATTTACATTTTTTTTGTATTATGTTGTAATTTAATAGTACGCTATATATGCGGTACCTTCCTTATTCTGAAGCAACTTCAAATATACGGATTTTTTATTGAATCATAAAGTGACTTTAAATAATCAAAAAAAATCTGATTCCAGTATTTCTTTCAGTTTCAGTTAAAAACAATATAATATAGTGTGTGATAAAAAGACAATAACAAAGTGCAATGTTAAGCACCTGTTTAAACAATTGATAGTGAGTGCATGAGCGCACCAAACATTATCGAAGAAAATATAAAAGGTAATAACAACAATGCTTATTACTCTTTTTCTTACACAAATGCTAATAATGCAACGAACAATATAAATATAAAAAAAGATGACAGTGCTTTTTTAACCGCCAGGCCAATTGACCGAACGCGTTCATTATTAGCAAATATAAATATATCTGCCACAGAAACAACGAATTCAACAAATAAAACTCAAGAAACAAACAATACAAAAAAATAGCACAAGAAAAATAACCAGGTACTGCACCTAAACGCGTGCAAACTGGTATGGATCGGTACATAACCATAACCAAGAGGAAGGCGAGTCCTAAGTCAAGCGAACCGCCAAGCAAAATAAAGGTTCTCATCAAGTAGCTGCAACATCGGTAAGTGAAAATAGATTTTCTGTCCTTGCTACCCCGGATAATGAAAATGCCGAACCCACTGTAAGGGAACAAAAACCCCCACCAATCTACTTGCGCGAACAAACATCAAATGCCATTGTAAATATGCTCAACTCGTAGGCAAAAAAAATTTCTATGTGGCTTCTGTACGAAGAGGACAGATACAAGAAACGAAGATCCAAGCCCACACTGAGAAGAATTATCGCCTAATCGCAAGTCGTCTCGATGCAGATAATAAGAGCTATTATACGTATCAACTAAAAAGTGCTAAAGGTTTGATTGTCATTATAAAGGGCATTGACAGTTCTGTTCCCACTGAAAAGATAAAAAGTGCCATAGAGGTGGAAGGCTATGTCGTAAGGTCAGTGCACAATATTCTGAATATGAATAAAGACCCAAACTTATGCATCGCGTTGAAATCATGTTTAACGCATCGCAGCTTAAATCGAAAAACTCGGTTCATCCTATGTATAATTTGCGCTACCTCTTAAAGAGAAGAATAACCGTGGAAGAGCCTGTAAAACGTAACGGTCCCCGTCAGTGTACTAACTGCCAGGAATTCGGACAACCTACTGCAAGCTACCATCCGTATGCGTTGTTTGCGGTGATGCGCACCAGAGTTTGGAATACACTTCTTCCAAAACAGACCCCAAGGTCAAAAAATACAGCAACTGTGGTGAAAACCACACAGCAAATTACAGGGGCTGCAAAGTCTTTCAACATGAAAAAAATAATGCGAAAGTCGTACGTAAACCTGAATATGAGCAATATATGTAGGTCTTCCCAATTTCATGCTGGTTCTATTGCTAGCACACAAGCTACACAGCCACACACTAAACTAAACTGTTCGTATGCACAAACATTGAGAAATGATTTACCTAATGAGAATGCCAAAAGTTCTAATGCGCATAAACATTCATATGCCCACGTCTTAAAAGAGGGTGCCCCTCACCAACAATTCGAGCTCGATCGAGAACTTAATACTGACAAGAAATAATTTCATGACAACTATGCAGGGTATGTTTCAGGAAATGATGCGAACCCAAAACATGCTTCTGCAAGATCTGCTTAGCAAGAAATGATCCAGTTAAAAATATGCTTCTAGAACGCTAATGGGCTCTCCCAACATAAATATGAAGTAGAACACTTCCTGCTAGCACATTATATAGACATACTATTAGTTTCTGAAACACACTTCACTATAAAAAACTGCTTTAGAATTGATGGGTTTTTTATATATGACACAAAACACCCAAGCGAAAGGGTATGTGGTGGGATTGCCATTATAGTCCGAAAAAACGTAAGGCATTTTCCATTACCTGAATTCAGGGATACTCAGGGAGTACTTTTTGCAAGCCGCGACTATAAATCTTACAGATTTTAAATTTGCCAGGTTCTTTGCTACGCTAGGAAAAAAATTTATTGCCGCTGGTGATTACAACGCAAAGCACACATATTGCGGATCCAGACTCCTTAGCCCTAGAGGTAGGCAGTTGTATCATACAGTTCAAGCGAACAAGCTGGACATCGTATTTGCCGGTAAACCCACCTATTGGCCCACAGACTTTAATAGGATGCCAGACCTTATTGATATTGCTATAGTAAACAACATCAAACGCGACCAACTGTTAGTTAGTTCATCCTATGACCTATCTTCTGCATTCACCTACAATTGTTATTTTACACGACAGTTTTGTGACTGCACCTAAAACCCTTAGTTTCTACCCGAACAGAAACACGAACTGGTTAAAATATAAAATGTATGTGAGCTCTCACTTATCTTTGAATATCCCACTTAGAAATCCAGCTGATATTCAAGCAGCTGTAGATCATTTTACAGACGTTGTGATTGCCGCAGCCATATCTGCAACGCCAACAAAGCCATCAGCTAAAATAATATAGTACCAGGCAACAGCAGATATTCAGATGCTCGTCATTGAGAAAAGAAGACTAAGAAGACAATGGCAAAATAGTCGTTCTCCACACATAAAAATACAAATGAACTTATGCCAAAAAATCTTACGCAGTAAATTGAGACAGAAGCACGAATTCGCTATCGACAACTTTTTAAAAAACTTGGATCCAACGAAAAACACGTATTATAGTCTGTGGAAAGCTTTAAAGCCCTTACAATGTCCTATTGCTTACGAATCCCCACTAAGACTTGAAGACCGTACTTGGGCTAAAAACTCAAGTGAAAAGGCAAATGCGTTCGCAAATCACTTAGAGAAGGTTTTCGCACCACATGATATAGGTAATTCCACTACACCAATTATTAATGACACCGTGAAGGTTCCTAGGAAATTTCGATTGTCTTCTTTAAAATCGACAATTAAAAATACGGATATGAAGAAATCACCTGGACCTGATCGTATAACAGGATCAATGATAAAAAAAACTTACCTAATTCAGCTGTAAGAATTTTACTTTACATATTTAATGCGATGTTGCGCATCGGCTTCTTCCCATGCTCTTGGAAGATGTCTGAAATTGTTATGATCCCGAAACCAGGAAACGACTCAAGCCAGATTACATCCTACATTCCTATTAGCCTACTGTCAGTTTTGTCAAAGATATTTGCAAAATTATTCGTCTCGAGTATAATTCCGTTCCTAAATGAACAAAACGTTATCCCAGATCATCAGTTTGGTTTTCGAGCAAGGCATATTACGATTGAACAAGTCCATAGAATCGTTACCATTATTAGATCGGCTTTTGAAAGAACGAAATACTGTTCAGCTTTATTTATAGACATTTCCCAAGCATTTAGATCGGCGCCTAACTTGGTCCCGTCACATTCAGGCAAAAATAACGTCCATAAAGCTTCGAACAAATCAACTGCATTGGCTAATAAGTCCTAACTCAACTTTGGCTTTGGAATATAAAGTCCTTTTATACAAATCCGTTATAAAGCCAATATGGTCATATCAAACATCCAGAAGTTACAGAAAAGACAGTCTAGGATTTTACGTCATATCGTATGCGCCCCCTGGTACATAAGAAATGAAAACATACATAGGGATCTCAAAGTCCCCACTATCAACGAAGAAGTTAAAACGTACACGTCCAAATACGTAAACAAACTAGTCGTAGATCCCAACACTCTAGCACGGAATTTATTGCAATTTAACGGCCACCAGAGACTAAAAAGAACTGACGCATTGAGCCTGGCGAGGCGGCTCTCTCTAAACAATAGAAAATAGATTTGTAAGATTTGACTACAAAAAATTAGTTATTACATTGGTAATAACTGGTAAATAATAATTAAGAAATAAGATTTGAACACTTATTGTGAATTTCTTTTAGTAGAAAGATTCAATAAAATGAAATAAAGTATATAAAAAAAAATTTTGGTTTGAATTAAATTCTTTTAACACTCTGGCATTATGTATCGAAGCATTATTTTAGTGCAGAATCCATGGAATTGGTCCAAAATTATAATTTACTTTAAGGAAAGTTGATAGTAACAGAGTCTCGTTGGTTTCTCTAGTAATTTTTGCCCTTTCGAATTCTAAATCAATTGTGCCCCAGACCATAACTTCACCTTCTCCGCTGTGATCGCGATTTAAAAAGAGTTCTTCTTTTCCCATATCGTGAAAGTAATATATGTAGCCATCTGCGCTGTCCCAATTAATTTCTCTTTTCCTCGCTAAAAGGCACAGTACGCTAATCATTAATATGACCTGTTACTTGAAAGTCCCATGCCATGTGCCCCTTTTACCCTTGAGATACTTGCTTGGATACCAGCTTAGGAGACTGGATTTTTAGTGATGAAGGAGCTGAGTTTGACACATTTCTCAAGATTCTCTTTCCGGTAGGAGCTGAAGCGGTTGCAATCCTTCCTTTACAATTCTTTCCACAGTTTTCTCTATCTCTTAAGTATCCGAACACAGTTTTGCGTCACCGCCCGATTTCGCATGCAACGGCCCAATAAGAATATTCTTGCGAACAATAAACATCGATTTCGGCTCTTTCCACTGGTGTAAAAATTTTAGTTGCCGATAAAAAATTAAAAAAAGATAGAGCCTACTAAAAACAGAAACCGAGATGTAATTTGGATGACAATAACGTAGAGTAGTAAAGTACTTTGTTAAAAATTAATGTTATAATTCTTTTCGTGTACAAAATAAGATCAATTTACGATTATTATTTTACCACAATCCCTTGTCGTGAGCACACTAAAGCCACAAAGTAACCAGAGGTGTAAACTTTGACGCAAGAAAATTGCTAGAATCAGCTTTTTTGGCCGCGGGCAGTCCCTCAAGAAAGAGACAAATATAACATTTAAAAATAATGCGAAAAATAATCAAAACAGAAGCAACAAATAAAAAAATAATATGTGACGGAGGCAAAATTTCGTATATTTTAGTTTGTAATTTATATATTCTGTGCTTTATATTATATAAATATAAATGTATTATAAATCATATTTAATAAATATCCAAAATTATGAGATTTTGATGCAGTGCTAAATAACATAGAAATTACTAAAGTGGTAAAAAATGGTGTTTGTATATGCAGCAACGCAAAGGCATCAATGTATCACCACAAGGAACAAATGATCAGCAAAAAGCAAAAGGATATTGCTAACCAAGCTAATCTATATTCGCAATACCTATTTTTAAGGTATTAGATTATTTTAAATTAAATAAACTTTTAAAAACACATTGGTCAACAAGCGATCATAAACTGCATTGCAATATCCCTGTCTTCATGACCAACCCAAATAAAGAAATGGCTTGGAATAATAATAAATAAATATATGTTGATGGACTTACTCCTATTAAAACTATTAAAATATGATGCAGCCGCAGTAACAACTCCAAGTAGTATGCTTTACATATGGCCGTACAACAACAAAATCTGAAATTGGTAAATTTAATGTTGGAATATGGCCAGTTGACAGCATGTGCATTATATGCAACTAATAGGGCTGTCTATACGCCTTTATATTTGGCGAAACAATTGGTAACAAATGATGAACAGGTAAAACAAATCCTAAACGTACTGATTACATTCAATAACAAATCTAAATCTAATAGAACGCAAAAGATGGACGCAAACTCTTGTGGCGACAATGAAGATGAAGTACATAAAATTGTTATAAAAGAAGAAGAAAGTTCATCTTCATCTACCGAAGAGGATGAGTAGGATAACAATAGCGGTGTTGAGTATGTTAAAACAACAGTAGTGTCTTGTATTCCGAGACCTAAAATTAAAAAAGAATTTGAAATAAAACAAGAAGTTTCTGATGACAATGCTGTTAATATTCTCGATATTACCGATTTGGAAATGGCTTTAAATGATAAGCAAATTTTTTCAAAACTGTATCTAAAATTAAATGAAAAATAATTTTATTGTACATATACATGTTACAATAATAACTTTTTTCTTTTATATATTTAAACAAGCAGCTTAAATCACAAGCGATATTAGTAGATAAAGGCAAAACTTTTACACGTAACCTAATTTGTGTTTACCTTCGTTAAAGTTATTTAAATGTTTAAATTTGAAATAAATCCATTCATAAGGTCTTTTGAAATATAAATTCTAGTTTTCAACCTCTTAATTATGTACAGTACCTGATATCAAGCAGTAAATAAGAAACATCTATGTATATTTAAACATTTTAAAGCTTTTTCTTTATTATTTTTCTAAAACTTAAATTACAATAAGGGAAAATTCAGAGGCCTTTAGCTCGTGTAGAAATATTTATTTTATTTCTAAGACATACTCAGCAGGGAGTCCAACAAGCCGCCATTAACAACAAGTTCAACATCAACAAATAAATCCGTAGCAGCTAATGAAACAAATGTAAATGAATATAAGTTTAAATAAGAGAAAACTCTATTGAAGAAGTTTGTCTATTTATAAATACACCTTAAAAATAATAAAAAGTGCAAAACCCATAAGTTAATCTTAACCAAGATTTTATAAAATTAATTACATGGACATGGCAGCTCCACAAAGATTAAGCAAGTCTACAAGTCCTGAAACCCGATATACATTTGCACGTCTCACAGAAGGGTATTTGTCCAATTTAAGCGGCCAAAATTCGAATTTTCAAAACTCACTTTTTCTTTAACTACCCACCGTAGGGTGAAGAGAATAGAATGCTGGACTAGATCCCGTTATTTTTTTAATTCCTTTTTGCTTTCGTTCACTCTCGCCACGCAGTCAAAGTTTCGTGTTGCTAAGTAGGCATATGCTTTTTTTCTGTGTTTGAGACAAGTCAACGTGAAAAAAAATTGAGTAAAAGCGTGTTTTCAGTTTATGAATTTTATTAAAATGGATAATTGTAATGCAGGTAAATATGATATAATTCACATAGTTTAATAAGAATATAATATATTCTGGTACCGGCAGAGCTACATTTTGACCGCCTAGATTGACCAAATACCCCTCTGTGCAAAAATGAAAAAAATAAAAAAATAAAAAAATGAAAAAAACTATTAGTCACTATTAGTTAGAAAGATACAGATAGAGAAAGAGACCACTATACTAGTGACGCCTCTGTGTTACTTTGTGGTAAAGCTTTAAACACATTTACGACAGCAGACTACCGACTACAATCTGTCAAAATTAAAATACACACGTTTATATGAGAACGATTATTTTCACGCCAACAAGGTAACATGACTGCAGGTTGTTGTCCATGCTGCTTCCTTTGGTGTTGTTGTCAAATTAAACTAATTTCTATTTTTGTTGAGGGTTTTCACACTAGACTAATTTTTAATCCGCACAACTTTTGTTCTTTCGTATTTACACTAGACTAATTATGCTGGCATAAAATTGTGCACGTATACACAGCTTTGTGTGTGTTAGTATTTTCTTTGTTTATTTCACGCAGAACCTGTTTTCATAAGTGTGTATGTGTTAGTTTTGTTCTGCTTGTGCGGGGTTGAAGCTGGTTGAAAAATTGTGCCAACCAAAAACCACTCTCTTCACCGAAAAAGCCTATAAACTGCGATTTTATGCCAGCACAATTAGTCTAGTGTGAAAACCCCCGTTGGCTACAAAATAAAAATAATGTTGACAATAGATCAAAATATATTAAGCAAATTTGTGCTTAGATATATTTTTTATTGTAAACTAAAAGAGGAAATTATAAAATTTAAATGTTACAATAAATATGCATCAAAAGTTTTTAAATAAATAAATTCATTTGTTTTATTTTTATATACATGTATTCAACATATTTAATTGTATATTTATAATATTGATAAGATACGGATAAATATGTTTTCAACAAGAAATTACGAAAAATTCGAAATTATACCAAAAATACAAAATTCACCAAAATCGGAAGATTTAAAAAATCACCAAAAAATAAGATAAAACCTGAATTGTCAACTTTTAAATTTCAAAAAGCATTTCCGTGAATGTTTCTTTTTATATAAAAAAGAAATATATATTTGATCATTTCATAAAGAAAAATACTCAGCTTGTGATGTAATATAATTGATTAAAGATAAAGCTGATAACAAAATTTAACTCCGTGTTTTTAATAAGTACAAATTGAATAAATATGTAGTTTTTCAATTTTTTCATTTTTATGGATTTTTCAGTCAGTTAAAAAATAACCACAACCCAACTACAAACGTAACTACTGTCGACAGCCACATCGCAAAGAAGGGAACGGCGAAAGTTTTTTTTTTCAAACTAAAAATTTGAAACGAAATTATCCAGTAAATTTTTGCAAGTCTTTACCTGACAAAAATTCCCCTTTGCATTTTCTTTATATTACCCTCAATAGTTTGACCTGCACCTTAATTGCGCAATTAGGAGATTTACGTAACTATAGCCTTAACTGAGCTCAATTTACCCTTCAAGAATTACACCATAAATGCCTAACTTTTGCTGACTCCATTTAATCTAGGTTTTAAGACAATTGATTATATCACGGTATTTTATTTTGGTTTCTGGAACATCAATAATTTCTACGCCTTCATAAGTTCTTCATCTGCATCCATAGATAAATATCTTCCTCATTCGTGATAATTTTTGTTTTAATTGTTTTCAGTGAACGAATTAAAGACTTTCATATTTGATATTTTAAAGAAGTTTCTGTTTCTTATATTTTCTTCCCTTCACCACTTACACAGTTTCAAATATAATAAAAAGGTATTGATTTGTCATGTTTTAGTTTCTTGTTGTCCGTAATATAGGGCGCACTTCTTGTTTTGTATATTTTTTTAATCTTCATTCCATTCGTTACATCGAGGATACATTTTCTGAACTTCGCTATTTAAATTAGTGAATGTAAAAAATTTGTCCGTTCGTTATATCAGATTTTCGTTGAATTGGGATTCGTTATACCGAGATTTGCTTGTATGTATTTATGTGTTTTATAATTATTTTTTTTATTAACGTTTCAATTTTTTTTCCATTCTAGCGTGTAAAATAATTTTTGTTAGAAATAAATAAAACGGATAGAAAATTTATAATTGGGTAAACATTTTCGTGTAAATTTTTGGAACGAATTTCCGTCATCTCTTGTCAAGTTTGGTTTGGAGACAAACCGGTTTCGGCTATGTGCCATCATCAGTATCATTTTTCATTCAAATCAAGAGTAAATATTTTCCTTTTTGTTTTGAACAGCAGACATTTAATGTAGAATTCAGTACAACAGTGAAGAACAACCCAACGACAACTTACATACTGCAGTACGCAGCCACACTTTTTTTTAATTCCGAATAAAAAAGTCGTGCAGTTAACGAAAGTTAGTTTTATATTTTAACAAAATAACTTTAATTATGAGTTTTATTGATTTTGAGGAAAATTGTGAAGGTAACAGCAATATCCGGCGAGAGAACATTTTACTAAAACAATAATTCAAAAGTGTAACTCGTATTAAATTACAAGATAACCAAAAAAACAATTAGTCATGCCGGAATGTTAGAACGGAAATTAAATAATTTTTTATTTCCCTAGAGCATATTTATTATTGATACGTATAAAACACTTTTTTCCATGTTGATAAGTAATTTAATTATTTTAAAAACGTTTTTTTTTGGTGGCTTTCTATAAAAGTTTTTTATAATTTTAAAATTTTTACTAGTTGTCTGCACTGTTTAGCACAAAGCATAAAATAAACAAACAAACACATCTTTAATATTCGTTGGGATGGGCTTCTGAGATAAAAACCAACAAGTGCATATTTCAAAAAGCTTGGATTTTCCATTTGAGTTTTGTTTTAAAAACGGGTTTTTAATTCATTTTTTACATTTGCATTAATTTCTCCTACGTCTGCATTTAATGTACATTGTTTCATCGGTTAGCGTCTAGTTTTTATGGAGACTGGTTTGCACTCAGTGAGTATTATTATTCACTTTAAAATGCATTTAGTGATAAAACTGACAGCATTGAAAACCCAAATTACTATAGTGGCTGCTGTCGACAAACCACATTTTTGACGTTTTGCAAAAAATGGACACCAAAACTAAAAAAAAATGTTTTTTAAACCAAATTATAGAACAACAAATGAAAAAGAGAGAATGATCTTTAATTGGAAAACATTTAATTAGAAACATTGTTGAGTAAGTAAAAGTTTCACTATAAAATTTAAGGTAACATTTAACAGTTGGGAAAGGTTGTTAATATTTTCTTCAGTAAATATTATAAAGACGATATTTATTTGGCTCGTAAAATGTGCGCAATATTCTAGGGGTCATTAAAGTGTTGGAATAACAAAACCAAAGCGACCAACTCAATATCACGCTTTTGAAGATTTTAAACTTCAATCTGTATAACATTTCCATGTTCAATTTTCAAAGGTATCAAGTTAAACTATACCTGCGTAGAAAATAATTTTTCTACTTAAATTAATGTACTGCTTGTTAAGCTAAATAATAATGTATTTAATAAATTTGGGTTCCTTTCCACGCTTTGTTTTATTTGCCAGCTTAGTTTTTCCCCTGCAGATTATCTTATTTATTAATGGCTTTAAATGTGATATAAATTATTTTAATTTATTTAAAATTGTCCAAGCTTGAAGGTCTTTTTTAAAAAATTATATTTTTATTTTTCGATATTTCGCTACTCCATTGTGTAGCATCATCAGGAAATAAAAATAACGAACCAATTATATATTAATGAAAAAAATATTGTCACAAAAATTAAAAAATTTTCCAAAGTTAACATAAAACAAAAATAACATGAGGTTTTTTTAAATATTTTAAAAAATGTAAATACAGTTAACGAAACTTAACATTAATTCAAAAACCCCTAAAAACATACTTATATTAACTATCTTATTCTATGAACTAAGTGTCTATAAATCTGTGCAACATTATCCGTGTCCGCCTTAAAATTAATTCTTTGTGTACTAGGTGTATTAACAATTAACTACATAGACCTTATCACAAGTCTCCTGATCATTTCCCTTACAAGGAATTTTATAAACTATATTTGCCTTATCCAATTTATGAATCCTATCTTTGGTTTTACCAAACAATCTATTCAAAGTATTGTAAACTTTGAAAGTCATTTTGTATTTCTCCTTATCAAAAAATTCAGCCTTATTTAACCTCTCTAATATTCCTGGTATATATGTAAATGTCTTGTATATCTTTGGCTCCAATACGTTGCTTATATTAATTTCTCTCCTAACATTATGCTGATTAATTAATTTATAAATCAGCTCCTTTGGAAAACTATTCTCGTCTAATATATTCCTAATCTTATCTTTATTCTTTCTATGAAATTCTCTATCACTTATAGTAAGCACTCTATTTATAAAATTCTTGGCTGTGTTTATAATAATAGTTAATAATTCTTCCCGAAGCTGTTGGCTTCTGGTACCAATCCATTATCAATTCATTACCTCGCCTTATTATCCAAGTATCTAAATAAGAAAGTCTTGAATCCTGCTCTTTTTCTATTGTAAATTTAATATTATTATTAAACGAATTAAAAGTATCCAACATTGTATTAATTGCACCCTCAGAAATAATACAGAATAAATCAACATATTTCGTCATCATTCGAGGCTTTTCATCCAATTTTTCTATACACGAATCTAATAACTCCTCCATAACTATATCTGCTACAATTGGAGAAGCGGGAGAACCCATTGGAAGTCCTTCCTTTTGTACATAAAATCTTCCCTTATATTGAAAATATCTATTGTCATCTATACAAAATTTAACCATACCTAGAAACAAACTTTTTTCTATTTTCGTGTGTTCTTTGTTAATATTCCATTTTTCTTTAATTATGTCCATTGCTAAGTCTACCGGTATACTAGGAAATAAAGACACTACGTCAAATGAAACTAACTTCTCGTTATTTTCAATTCTCTGATGTCTTATTTTATTTTGAAATTCTAGAGAGTCCTTTACATTATACTTAGAAAACTTAGTAATATTTTTCAGTATAACAGAAACATATTTGCACAATTCATAAGACGGCGAATTAATGAAAGAACAAATTGGTCTTAGCGGAAAATCTTCCGTATGAATTTTCGGAAGTCCATACAACCTAGGTGCAATAGAAATACTTGTTTTCATCTTATTTCTCTCCATCCCAGTAATAATTTTTAACTTAAAAAGCTTCTCAACTATTTCATTATTCCTCTTCTGTAACCTATTTGTCGGATCCTTATTCACCAAATTATATTTTGTAATATCCCCTACAATATTATTAATTCTAGTATCGTAATCCTCTCGTTTCAAGGCCACAGTAGTGTTCCCTTTATCGGCTTTTAAAATAAGTATATCCCTATTTCTTTTTAAGAACCTTTCCGCTGATTCAACCTTACCTAAAATAAATCTATCTCTTTCTGTTAGTTTCATTTTATTTAAATGACTATCCAATACTACAGTTAATCTTGTTCTAGCTACCTCCTGTTCCTCTTTTCCCTTAATCTTCTGAATAAAGTCCTCTCCGTCAGCAATCTCCTTTAAAATTGGGAATTGCTCCTTTTTAATAGGCAGGGCATGTTTATGTCCTAGTGAAAGTACCCCTTGAATCTCACTTGGTATATCTATGGCTGTCTTATTTACGAACCACTTCTTATTTAATTTCATAACTAGTTCCTTGTTTTGAAGATCCAAAAGGCAATCAAACTTCTTTTTGTGTATCCTTTTAACTTTCTCTCGAAAATTAGCTGCCACTCTTTCTTCATAAATCAAAAATTCTTGCATTTCCCTTTCTGTGAAATACTGCCTTAAATTTCTCTCAATCATTATCATTTCTCCTTGAAAACGCTTCAGTAATTGGTGGTTCTCTTTAATTGCCAAACGTAAAATTTTGCTGTGTAAATCTTCAATGTATCTATTGACACTTTGCTGAATATTGCCCAAACTCCTCACATTAAAGATGCTGCTAATGTTTCTGGTAGAATCCTTGATAAATTTAGGAATAACTCCAGATTCTCTACACCTGATTAGAAAAGTTATTGAAGACTTCCCTCTTATAATTTTGTCCCTCACGGTCTTGAACCTATTTAGGCATGCTCTCACTTCACTGTTCTTTTTAATCTCCTTATACCCCATTCGTTTTCTTCGTGCTCTTATTATTTTATTAAAATTATAGCTGTTCTTTTGAATTTTTGTGACAATATTTTTTTTTTCATTAATATATAATTGGTTCGTTATTTTTATTTCCTGATGATGCTACACAATGGAGTAGCGAAATATCGAAAAATAAAAATATAATTTTTTAAAAAAGACCTTCAAGCTTGGACAATTTTAAATAAATTAAATTTAAAAAAAGGTCAAGAACAGCTATAATTTTAATAAAATAAATTATTTTAATTATCGCTGATAATTCTCTTAAGCCACTTATCCCGGAATATGTCCACATATTTTCGAAATAAATGCCTCGACAATTCCATTTGATTTATTATTTATATGACGGTACAAACATTTCCTCCGAAAGGTTACAAACGTTGGCGGAAAAATGGGCAAAAAATATGAAAATAAAATAACATCAAAACGTGAAGGAAAATATTTTTTCATATAACGAAATATTACCAAACTTTGTTTTTAATTTTTCTTTTTTGGTTTCATTTGATAGTTCAGCTCTTTTATAGATAAAGTTTTTTATACAAAACATCAGAGGGTTTCATGTTACTTTCTTCTCAAACAAGCTTAGTAAATTTTCTTCGACGTAAACATAGTTTCTTCTCATGAATTCCATCGCAACGGATTCATTTTAATCAAAGATGCCGTATTAGTTGGTTTGATATGATAATCTCCTTTTTGTAACGCATTAAGTCCTTGTGTGAGTAGGTTCCATGATTCAAATAATACAGATTCCGCATTGCGCAGGTCCGTTATAATTGTTGTATTTGCTTTTTGTGCTCAGCTGTTGTGTGTGACGTCAACCGTGTTTGCAAGTGAAGCGGGAATAATAAAGTGTGAATAATAAAATTGTTAAATAAAATGAAGTGTGCAGTAAAAGATTGCAAGAGTAGCAGTTTAAATAATTGTAAACAAATATTTTTTTTATTTTTCCATTAAATGCTTGTGTTTTAAAGCAATGGATAAGTTTTTGTTTTAGGCCGGAGGATTTTGATAACAAGTTGGAATATGAAATGGGTAAGTAAGCAGCTACTAAAAGAATTAGTTCAATGAATATTTTCAGGAACAATAATAGGAAGTATTCATATTGCTCCAGAAGTTGAAGAACCAGCCGAGCAAGGGTTGAATGACATGCAATATGATGGACTAGAAAACCCTGCGGACTACATTTGCCACAAATTAAAAAAAGATATTCCTGATATTGCCATATCAGGAAATGACACAACATATTCGTGGGTTAACCATTTATCTGAGGGAGGCTTATCAAAGCCAACGCAGAAAATGATGCAACAAATGCAGCAACTTCACGAAATATTTGAGGCAAATAATAGAGATGGCCTACTAATTAAAAAACAATTTTTAATGTCTCTTATAGATCAGGCTCATCACATTCATTGTGATGAGAATATAAAAACTCATTTCTTCAGATCTAGATTATATTTTAAAATAAGAAATCTTAATCAAGATTTAGTCGATAGCGCTAGGTCTCGAAAAAGAAAAATAAAAAAATTATAAATTGAAATACTTGTTTTATTTTTTGGTTTTACCCTTAGGTAACAACAAATATGGTGGAAAAGAGTGTTTAATTATGAACTCAGTCCATTTCTATAAAATATAATGCATTTTCGCTTCATTATATTGTTATACTTTCATTATATTTACAACTTTCGCGTTTTCTACAAGAAATCTCATACTATTGCTATAGCACACACACACACACACTGGCCACTTGTGACGTACATGCGCAGTAGATTTCAATTTTGTACAATCGGCTGCGTCATCTGTATTTCTTGCTTCATGAGTAGGTTCATGCAAATTTTGAATAAAATTTGGTTCTAGAAGAGAATACAACTTAATCAATTTGTATGAGTTCACGATTGGTGAGAAAAGATCTAGTAGAATTTACTTTTAATAAAGCCCCTGTCACACTATAAGATTGAGTAAGAAGATTATTCAAAAATTTAAATGAAATGAGAAAACAACATGTTATGAGGCTGTCAAAAAATACGGATGGAAATTTTGAAATTGTTTTTTGGAAGAATTCTTAAACGTTGTTACTTTTCATTTTATCAGTGCAGACAAACAATGTAATGATCATATTTTACTTTTGATTGTCAGTAGGATTATTGTTAGATTTCTTTATGCAAAAAATGTAACGAAAGTCGAAATACTTGTGTACTGAAGTGTAAATAGGGCTTAAATATAAAAGACAACCATGACTTAATAAACATTTTGAGAACAAAAGTAATGTGGAAATCGTAGCTTTGCTAAAGTTGTGTTTACAATACTTGTACAAGTCTTTTGGAGTATCAAAATTACATATGCAAAACAGATAGAGATAGTGTGCTCCACATTCAATATAACATATGGGTTTTTCATATTCGTTGTAACATGTTTAATTTTTTTTTATTTTAAGCAGGTGCTATTTTCATTCCGCCAAGATAGCAACGTTGAAAATAGCAGCGACGGAAATAAACGCAGAGAATTTTAGCATATTCTAGGGAATTGCTGGTCAAAATACTAGCACCGATTTTCTAAAATTTCCATCAATGAAAGTTAGCAACGATTTGACATAAATAGAATATAATGGACTTCCATGACACTTGGCCAAAATAAAAATGTCTATGTATGTGTGAAAGCACATCTTCCACAGATAATAAAACGCTGATCGTGCAAAACATTCACCAAATTTTCTGGAAAACTTATTTTACTCTTTAATTTTGTTGTATTGAATCTTTCTAAATGGAAATTATAATAATTATACAAATCTTATTTCTAAATTAATATTTATTACCAATGTAATAACTAATTTATGGTAAATAAATTTTAATAACTATCTACTATTAGCCTGGCGAGAAGAATTACCCTTCTCGCCAGGCCAAATGTGTGAGTCTTTTTTAGTCTCTGGTTCCTATCAATAAAATTCGTACAAGAGGGTTGGGATGGATTCCTAGTTTGTTGTCGTATTTGGACGTGTATGTTTTTGCTTTTTCCTGGACAGTGGGAACTTCCAGATCTCTATGGATATTTTCTTTTCTTATATACCAGGACACGATAAGTCGTAACTTCTGATCATTTGATGCAAAATCAGTACCCCATAGCTGAATGCCATATGAACATATTGGTTCAGGTGGTTTGTTGACTTATTAACCAGTGTAGTTGATTTGTTACCAGTTTTATGGTCGTTATTTTTTTTCAATAAGACCGGACCAAGTTAGGCGTGGACCTAGGAAGATACCCAAAAATTTCACGATAGTTTCCGCTGGAACAGTGGCATTTGTTATTGTTATAGGGGGGACAATTTTTCCTTCTGAAGGAAGATGTTATTTGAGTACATTTCGAGGGATTCACCCTTATTCTACACTTTTTTAGCCAGTCCTCTTCATCATTAATATGAGTAATATATCCACTTCAGGGACTCCAGCAGTGATTATCCCTTTTTTTGAAGGCTAATGATTTGACTTTACTGTAAATGGTATATATCTCAAATAGCTCTTCAGAGGGTTGTGGGAGTTTACAGGAAGAACTCGAGCTATTATCATGAGTAGCCCATCATGCCAGACTTTCTCAAAAGCCTGGGGAATAACAATAAATTATGCTGAAGAATGTTGCTGATTTTCAAAAGCCGATCTAATAATGGTAACAATTGCATGGACTTGCTAAGTAGTACTATGTCTTCCTCGAAATCCAAAGTGATGGTTTTGTTCATTAAAATAAGGTTTTAAGTTTGAAAGGAATAATTTTTCACATAACTCGGATAAAACTGGGCCTATGAGACATTACGTCTGACTTAAGTTCCTTCCTGGTTTGAGGATCATGACCATTTAATCGAAAAAGCAAAGTGACAACATGGCTTTAACTTTAAGTAATAGAATTCTCACAGCCACCGTTGCCGTTTAGGTTACTATTGTGTATTGTCTGACAAAAGAAACACTCGGTTTCAATATTAATTAAAATTCAAAAAAACGGTTTTAACACGGTTAGTTGAAAAGAGGTAGACTGAATGAAACATACGATAGAGAAAATGATGTACAAAAGAGGAATGTAAGGAATGTCAAATGATGGCCTGATGTAAGAAAGGGTTGCCCTCTCTTCGTTACTGACATTACAGTTACATTTAACCAAAATTGGTTATTTTTCTCTCTGATGTGTACTTGAGTAGATTTTTTCAATATGGTTACTTTCTTAATATATCCTTTTTAATACGTCTTTTAAATATAAATTAAATAAAATTTGGTTACTTTTTAGATAAATTGTGGTAACAAAAAATTTTCTGTCGTAGCAACGCTGCTTACAGCAGAAATAGGTAACTTTCTTATTATTGATCCACTATTGCGATCAGGTCCGGGTGATTTTCCCACATCTATAATTTTAATTGTGGAATTTAATGAAAGTATCCGTAATTTCATAGGATCATTCAAAGTGTCACTTATAATTGGAATGGTTGAACTATTTATGTCATATGGTGTGAAAAGTTTTTCAGTGTGCGGTTTTCAAGGTTTTGTGGTGATTCGTAGGCAGGGGGACTTTGCTGCTGCCTTACATCTCTCCACAGGCTATAATCTAAGTTTTATTTTGGGTCCAAATTTTTAAAAGAGCTCTCGATAGCAGGGTCTTTTTTCAGCCTAACAGATGCTAAACGAGGCTCAGCTGCTACCAGCTCACATGTCAAATAGATACTTGACAAACAATAAAACACCACCGAATTAATACAAACTTCTCAGAACGAAAAATGAAACTAAAGATGGCACCTAGCCGAAACCGGTTTGTCTCCAAACCAAACATGGCAAAGGATGACGGAAATTCATTCCAAAACTCCACATCAAAACTAGTTTCAATTTAGATATGTATGTAAATTATTAAGAGGTTTTGTTTAATTTCCGAATGATTCAAGCGAAAGGTGGGGTAATTTGAGTTTATTATTTAGTTTTCCCATTTAGCTTTTATTTTTGGCCATTAAGACAAGTAAAAACGTGATTGGCAGAGACATGCATTTCCTATGCAAATACAGTTGTCGCAATTAAAATTTGTCCAAAATTTTGTTAAATACCTTATTTGTGGGTTATTCAGTTTTAATTAGCATCTGAATTAATTTAAGGTCTGTCCCATATTGTAAATAAAGTCACCGAAAGTTACATAACCTTGCCCAGAAATGATTCAGAAGACACGAAAATTGGGCAAGTGAGAGAACTCTTGAGATAGTAATTTCATTTCTCTTGTTGCCCGAAGTTACACGAACTCTTTCTTTCGGTAAGTTCGGACAGCAATGAAGCGATCGCCTTTTTTGCGCATACATAAATATTTATTGAATATCAGCAAATAAATAAAAGAGTAAAATAAAAATTTTTCCGTTTTAAAAATGTATTGTTAAATCAATAAAATGTGAAATATTTCTGACTCATTAAAACATTTAAGTACTTGTGGCCTTAATTCTTTTATTTTGAACTGCCAAATCCTACCTACGGACACACACTCTTTTACATTGATGCATAATCCTTTTTGCTTTCCAGACCTTTGTTTCGATGTGTTCATTCCAGGTAAGTTCCTTATCCAGGGTAACGCCCAGATAATTCACCTTCCTGGACACATTTACTTCCGATCCGAAAAGCTTTAAGGCTTCAACCTCTACACCCTTCCTCTTACGAGTGAAAAGCATAGCGTTGGATTTACTGGCATTTATGGTCACTGCACCATGTCTCAGTCACCATGAGCCTGTCTCAGTCACCTTGAGCCTGTCTCAGTCACCTTGAGCCTGTCTCAGTCACCTTGAGCCTGTCTCATGCAACCTTGAATGGCCCCGATGAACTTACCACCAACCATTAGTGCCAGATCGTCTGCATACCAATTTCCAAAGAAGGCCATCTACGGTGATGTTCCACAAAAGAGGTGATAATACACCTCTCTGTGGGTACCACCTAACTACCCTACATCGAATATTGGTTCTCCCATCTCTGAGATTTATAGCCCTAGTCCGAAGCATAGCGTTTATCCATTTTGTAATGATGGGATCAACCCTACGTTCAGTAAGAGCATTTCTCACCTTCCCAAAAGAGATCTTGTCAAAGGCGCCCTCAATGTCCATAAAAACGGACAGAGCAGCTCCGCCATTGAAAATTTCTCTCTCTGCTACTCTGACGAGCTCGTGCAGAGCGGTGTCAGTAGATCTACCTGCTCTATAAGCATGCTGAAATCTACTCAAGGGGCTATCCATCAGCGTGTGGTTCTCCATAAAGTCAGCCACCGCCCTCTCCATTGTCTTCAATAGAAAAGATGTTAGGCTGACCGGTCTGAAGGACTCAGCGAAAGTATAGTCCCTCTTATCCGGTTTGGGAAGAAAAACAACTTTAGTTTCCCCCCAAGCCACCGGAATATATCCCGTCGTTAGACAGGCTACGAATATTCCCCTAATCCTATCAACCAGGGTATCTATTACCCACTGTAATAAGGCTAGGAAAATTCCATCCATTCTAGCTGCTTTGAATGGTGCAAAAGATGGTATTGCACTTCTGACACCATTCGGAGATATTATCCTTTCAGCCTCAGCTCGTCTTCTCTCACTAGCCCCCCTATTTACAGGAGTCCATGAGTCACTCGAACTAAAGCTTCCAGGAAAATGAACCTCCATAAGCGATTGCAATGTCTCCTCCACTGTCTCAGTCATGTGACCACCGCTCTTGCGAATTAGTCTCATCCTAGAGACAGGGTCTTTAGATATTATCTTCTGTATTCTACATACTTCAGATGTATCCCTCATATTAGAACAGAATTCCCTCCACGTACTACGTTTCCGAAGACGTATTCTTCTCTTCAGCTCTCTCTTCTTCTCCTTATACGCATCCCATGAGATCGAGTCTCTCTCCTTCATGTATCGGTTAAAGGCCTTTCTTGTTTCCTTTATCATGGATTCAATTTCTCCGTTCCACCAAGGTGTCGGATCTTTTTCATCCACTACTGTCAAGGGACAAGCATGCTCGAAAGCTAACTTAACCGTGGAGTTCAATTGTTCCACCGTCCGCCCGATTTCGACCGTGTTGCGAGGTGCTCTGTATGGAGCACCTCCTATATGTACCGACAGATACTCTTCATAACTGGTATGATCAGTATTCTTCGGTATTCTTATACGTTTGCGGACTTTCCTCCGTCTACTGCCATACAGTATATCGAACTGGATTGCCCTGTGGTCAGACATGGTTAATCTGTCCATGTCCTTAGCCCTGTCTAGCATATTGACTGAGCACAGAGTGATATCGATCACCTCTGCCCTTCGTGAATCCACGAAGGTGGGTTCTACCAGAAAATCGTGTTTTTCTACAAATTCCAACAATTGTTGTCCTCTGTAGTTATCATCTGTGCTGTCCCAACCCGTATTATGCGAGCAGAGATGTGTCATAGGTACTGTTCGCACGCCATGTCGCACCAGGATGCATGACCTTAATTTACCATCAGTCTGTGAGTGGTACAGATTGGCGGTCTGTTGAGACAGGCCACTGATATTGCCTTGGACAATCCAGGGCTCCTGTAGCAAGGCTATATCCAGCTTATCCTCCTTAAAGCATCGCACTAACACTGCTGATGCTGCTTTGCTGTGATGAAGTTTGAACTGGCATATACTTATTTTTTTCCTGGTATGAGGCCACCACCTTCCCTGATAGACATCTCTTTTCAGAGTTGCCTACCCCCGCATCAGGGAGGACGTCGTGCTCACTGGTCATCCTCCTTCGGACACCATATCGTGAGCACTACGCCCTCATTTTCTGCATTAGCAAATTCTTCTGCGCGAGTAACCCTCCATTTAGAAATGTCCTTCACGCATCCATTTTGCTTCTGCAGCCTTTTCAGGTATCGGCTCTTAGTTTAACCCCTTCCCTAAGGATTGGTCATGGCTTTCTCTAGTTCGATCACACAGCTCTTCGTCGATTGGTTTTTGCACGTGAGTACAATAAACCCATCAGCAAGTTTAGCATTACCTACGAAATCTATGTCACCAGCATCATCACAAAGGTTATCCCGAGCACACAGCAGTGATGCCTTGAAGAAATTCACTTGTGTGTTCTCCAGAGGACCCTCTATAGATATGTCAGTGACACCTAAAGTGACATCTCTATTTGCAACTTGTGCAAAAGATGGTCTCACTTTTGCACCAACCTTCGGCCTAACATTAGTACTACCACTACTGTTCTGCTTCTGGTTAGTGCCCTTTTTAGCCACATTCATTTCGACAACTTTTGAGGGTTGTCCAATGGGGTTTTTTTGAGGATTCTTCTCCTTCTGTTTACGGACCTTTTCCGAAATTTTAGTGTTGTCACCCTTAAACCTCTACAAAGGTCTTTCAACTTCTGGAGTCGTCTCCTCGCTTAAAAGGCTATCAATCCGATTTATCATCTTCTCAATAGCCTTTTTCTCCCTTTTACGTCTCCTCTTCTGCCTTCGCCTCTCAATTTTTGTTTTGAGCTGCAAAGACTCCGACTCAGCGTTGCAGGGAAGGTTTGAGGTTCCTGTTTCCGAAACAGACTTACCTAACCCAACTTGGGTAGGTGCGTCCAGTTCTTTCGCATTCACCTCCTTGGCCTCAGGAGTATCTTTGGCGACTAACTCGTCCACCCCTCGCGAGGTGTTCTTGTCCATCCCCTTAGAATTTCTACATTGGCCAAATACCGGAGTTCCCACAGAGATTAACATAACAATTATGAGTATTTGCTGAATGAAAACATTGATACTACAAATAAAGAGGCAGTTAAGGACGGTGATACATGCGTTGCCTTGATCGACAATATTATACAAGAAAAATTGTGCTGCGATATTATTTTTGACAGAGCTTTGGTTCATAGACCAAAATGGAAAATATTTATATCCTACGTATTGTATTAAAAGTTACGTCGTTCACTATTGTAGTATATGTAGTTATAAAATGATTACAGTCTTTTAAAATTATGATTTAGCTTATTGGTTTTGTTTTTGTATTTTTGGTATTTTTTAATAGACATCGTCTACTTCTTGTTAACAAAAGGGAATACCTGCAAATAGCAATAACAATAAGAGCATAGGCACCGTTATTAATAATACTGGTTTGTCACAGCTTGCATTATGCTTATTGATGAACAAGAATATTTTTACTCACTAAGCAACTAGCAAAATAAGAAGACGTGTATTTTAAAACGATTAATAAATACATGAATATTTAAAGAAATAAATTTGGTTAAGTTTATTACAGTGGCGACGAGGATTAAAAACAAAAAAAGTTTGAAAAAGTTCATTTTAATAATTAAAAGAAATTAAAAGCTATGGCCAAACCAATTTTTGGAAAAATACCGTGTTTTGACCACACTCAAAATAATTGGACTGTGTTTCAAAATCAATTGCAGCAATTTATAATTGCAAATGAGATATTGGATGGAGCCAAAAGAAAAGCCATTCTTTTAACATCAATTTGTGAGACATCGTATATGCTGTTGCAGAATTTGGTGAGTCCAGCAAAAGTGGAAGATGTAGGAACGACGTATGAAATTTGTCTGTCTTCTATGAGCAGTCATTTTAAGAGTGCTACATCTGGATTTGCTGAGCGGTTTAAATTTTATAATGCTACAAAAGCAACCAACGAAACGATAAAAGAGTGGGCTGTTCGTGTTCGATCGCTAGCGGTGCACTGCGATTTCGGAGTTGATCTGCAAACAGCTATCCGAGATAAATTCGTAATGGGATTGGAAAAGGGTCCAGCCCGGGATAAAGTTTTTCTGGAATCGGTGGATTCTTCTTTTGAAAAGGTCGTTGAAATTGCCAACAATGTGGAATATACTAAACATCAGTACGATTTAGCACAAGATGTAAAAGAAGAAAATCTACATTTCATAAAAAAAAGTAAAGAAGGACAACAAAAAAAGCAACAACAAAGGCGACAGCAACAACAGCGTAAATTATTAATGGAACAATGTAAGGTTTGTGGGTACAACAATCACAAGAGCGATAACTGTAAGTTCAAAAATTATAAATGCAACAACTGCAAACAAAAAGGGCATTTAAAGAAAATGTGTAACTTACAAAAAATAAATTTTATTGACAATAGTGATGTGAGTTTATATTCTATTAGTAGTAATAATGATGGTCCTATTAAAGTAAAAATTATTGTTAATAATAAATTTTTTGAAATGGAATTAGATACGGGATCGGAAAACAATGTAATTTCGATGAATTTCTATAGGTCGTTTTTTGAAAACCATAAACTCAACGAAGTTGACGTATTGTTGAAGTCGTATAATGGCGCACACATAACCGCTATAGGTTCGTGTGATGTTGAAGTTAAATATGGAAGTAAAGTAAAGGTAATTCCATTTATTGTAATTGAAAATGGGGGCCCACCATTGCTAGGAAGAAATTTTCTTAAAATGTTTGAAATTAAGATTTGTAAACTAAATTACTCTGCACCCATGTCAATTTGTAAAATAAATAACTCGGTACCCATGCCAGTCACACAACAAATTATTAGGAAATTCGGGAGTCTTTTTGATGGCAGTTTAGGGATGTTTAAAGGAGGTGAGGCAGTTTTAAAACTTAAAGATGGTACAGTACCGAAATTTTTTAGGCCGAGGCCGTTACCTTTAGCTATTAAGGGAAAAGTAGAAAAGGAAATAGATAATTTAGTTAAAATTAAGGTACTACAGCCAGTTAACTACAGTGAGTGGGGTACTCCGATTGTTCCCATTGTAAAGAAGAATGGAAGTATTAGGATTTGTGGTGACTTTAAAGTTACCCTAAATCCACATTTATATGTTGAAAGGTACCCACTTCCTCGGATCGAAGATATTTTTGCTAAATTGCACGGTGGTGAAGAATTTACCAAATTAGACTTAAGTATGGCTTATCAACAAATTCAATTAAGTAAAGAATCAAGAGAATATACTACTATTTCAACATCAAAGGGGCTTTTTCAATATACCCGATTGATTTATGGGTTAGCTTCGGCACCCGCCATTTTTCAGAGAATAATGGATTCTCTTTTAGCAGGGTTAGATGGGGTTGTTGTCTTTTTAGATGATATTTTGATCAGTGCATCGAACAGAAAAAGGCACATTGCAAAACTTGAGCAAGTTCTTAGTATTTTGAATAACGCTGGTTTTAAGCTATCGGCAGAGAAATGTGAATTTTTTTCCAAGAGGATACAATATTTAGGACATATTATTGACAAAAATGGATTACACATGAATCCAGGAAAAATTAGCGAAATAATTAATATACCGTATCCTACAAATGTTAAAGAACTTCAAGCCTTCTTAGGTGTAGTAAATTTTTATAGAAGATTTTTACCGGATGTGTCCACTTTGTTACATCCACTACACAATTTGCTACGGGCTGATACTAAGTTCGATTGGAATGATAGCTGTTCCTCGGCGGTCAATCAGCTAAAATCTTTATTACTAGCTGATAATTGTTTAGCTCATTTTAATGATAGGTTTAGTAGTTGTGGATAGTTCTAGTAAATGGGTGGAATGCGTTGACATGGGTACAAATACAACAAGTGATGCGGTTATTTCCGCTTTACGCGAACTTTTCGCTCGTTGTGGACTTCCGAAATATGTGGTTTCAGATAATGGTACGTCTTTTGTTTCAAATAAATTTAAGAATTTTTTGAAAATAAATGGAATTGAACAAATAACAACACCAGTAGGGCATCCCGCTACTAACGGTCAAGCGGAGAATGCGGTTAAAATAGTGAAAAATGCGTTAAAACGAAGTCTAAAAAGCGCGCCATTATCAGAATTCAACAGTGCGCTATGTCGATTTTTGATTGATTATAGAAACACTATACATTCCAGCATCGGAGTTTCTCCGGCTGCATTGATGTTTAATCAAAGACAATTGAGAACAAGACTTGATCTTATTAACCCAAAAAGACAAATAGAAAATAAAAATATTGAAAATGTTCAAGAATTTGCAAAAATTAAGCAAAAAAATCAGACGAAATATCATAAGGGTTTTAAGAAAACGATATTCATGATCAGTGAGAGTGTTATGGTAAAGGACTATTCCATTCCAGGAAAAGTGTCGTGGACACAAGGTATAATCTTTAAAGTTTTAGGCAAACAAACGTATTTAGTAAAAATAGAGTCTAATAAAATATGGAAAAGACATGCAAATCAGATAATACCTTGTAAGAAACCTAGTGAATCAACAATGCCGACAACAATATCAGATCCATTTCAGAAATTTTATTCAAATAGTACAGACTCTAAGAAAAATATTGCAAACGAAAATATTGAGAACCAAGAAAATGATATTATAATTGTAAATAATCAAAATGAAGAAAATGTGTTAAACAAGGGTAGTGATGAGAAAACTGATGAGGCTCAAATTGATACCAATAAGAACATTGTCAAGAAATATAATTTAAGACAGAGAAAACTAACTAATTAAAAAAGAAAAAAAAACTGTATGTACAATAATATATAAGATTAAAATTTTATGTGTAAGATTTTTTTTTTCCTTCCTAATCCATAAACATTTTTTCCAATAATGAATAACATAAATAACATAATAAGAAAAATAAAGAATGTTCATGGATGAGGAAAAAATTTATGAAGGGGGTATTGTAGTATATGTAGTTATAAAATGATTACAGTCTTTTAAAATTATGATTTAGCTTATTGGTTTTGTTTTTGTATTTTTGGTATTTTTTAATAGACATCGTCTACTTCTTGTTAACAAAAGGGAATACCTGCAAATAGCAATAACAATAAGAGCATAGGCACCGTTATTAATAATACTGGTTTGTCACAGCTTGCATTATGCTTATTGATGAACAAGAATATTTTTACTCACTAAGCAACTAGCAAAATAAGAAGACGTGTATTTTAAAACGATTAATAAATACATGAATATTTAAAGAAATAAATTTGGTTAAGTTTATTACAACTATAAAAAAATTTTTACGGTATAGGTTTTATTGCTGTCACCAGAGGGGGCAGATCTCTTAGAATTGTGTGCTTTAGGGCTTTTATTAAAACTTGCCTTTAAAGCTCACTATTATTATTTAGTACAACATTCTTGTAATAAAAAATTAATCTTTTCGAAAATATTTTTGAAAATAAGAAAAATCACAATGTTTTTTGCCAGTAAACAAATAAATAAAAATAAATCTTTGACGTATTCTCACAAATAAAATTCATTTGTCAAAACTGCAAGAGCGATACCCAACTAGTTTTGACAAATGAATTTTATTTGTGAGAAAATGATAGAGAAAAGAAATATTTAAAAAAATGAACGAAAAATTAGTTAATTACGCTTGAATTTTTTCTATAAAGGACACTTGACACGACCAAGAGCCCTTTTCTCAATCATGGTATAAACCAACTCACAAAATTCGAATGTATGGACGTAACAAATATATATTTCTAAAATTTTAAACGTGGGCGGTTGTCTAAATTTAGGTAAATATAAATATCGTATCAAATTTTAACACTTCTTCTCTTTTTGTACCATCCTTATTTGGGAACAAAGCACTGCGCGTCCGTACCCTGCTAATTATAAAAAGTATTGCGAACACCAGAAAATGTTAAACAATGTCCACGCAACAAATTTATTTATGCATGGGACCAGAAATACAATTTTTTACAACTTTTCTTTAACATAATCGTATACGAGTATTTTAGTTTGA
Organism: Phania funesta; assembly: GCA_963932375.1. Lineage (NCBI taxonomy): Eukaryota > Metazoa > Arthropoda > Insecta > Diptera > Tachinidae > Phania > Phania funesta. The sequence continues at coordinate 39,829,710 of OZ010656.1, forward strand.
ATTACTCTCTTCGATTTTTCAACAAAATCTTCTAATACACTTAGAGATCAAAATAAATTCGTATTTCAGCATATTACATATCGAAGTACGTCAACTAATAAAGAAGCGCGTTCCTTTAACTTCATTATTAATAACTTTTTCAAAAGAAATGCGTTTGCGTCACTGCCAGTCACTAAACACGGGCGACTGCTGTCGAAATTCTTTTTGTTGGGACTTTCTTATTTTTTTACTTTCAATTTGGGGACACCCTAAGTCAGTCACAAACAGGGCTATTCAGAAATAAAAATAACACAAAAATAAAAAGAAGAAGCAATGATATTTTTACTGTGAAAATTGATAAAAATTGATGTTATAGACACAACTGGGATGTAGGACGAAATTTCGTAGCAAGTATTCGCCGTTGGAAAGTAAGCGCGTTTCTGTATATGAAAACGCCCCCAAGAACTGTGCCGACCAAAATACTTACAGCGATACGATTTGCGATAAATTTTTTTGTATTACTTTCCCCCTATGAACATCGACTAAATTGGGGCAAAATGACAATTATTCCTTTTGTTTTTGAAGTATTTATTTACTAAACAAAGCAATGTGTTCTTTATAGAATATAAATTAAATACTAAATTGTTTCTCTATTAATATTTCTTGGGAAATCTGGTCACACTATCAGTTGATAAATGTGAATAAAAATGTACTTACAGATTGCAGTTGCTCCCGATAATTGTGTACTGACTATGGAAATCCTTTGCTAGCAATTATTAGAACTGTTCGTAAACGCTGCCGTACAAAAAGAAAAACGCAAAACTCCTCAATTCATATTTTGAGAATATTTTTGTTTAAATCTTCACCAATTCCACATGAAGTTGAAAGTAGTTTTTTCATGATAATTGCGATTTAGTCATCCTGAAACTATATTCGATAAGAAGGGCTATTAGTTATTTAAGTATGTGGAGGGGGTACGAAGGCCTTTTTATGCTCTCCACACATTGCGGAGCTTCATTCACTGTATTGTTCTTTTCTCTGTAGGTCCAAATAAAACTCCAACAAAAAAAATTTACTTTTCCCCAATAACATGATATCACTCGATTTACCTATATGCTGTTTTTATATATTTTTCGAGCCAATATTTTGCCAAACTCGACGATTTGTTGAAAAAATAACGCCTGACGCCAGGGCTCACAAACCCAAACACAATCACATATCAAAGAGCTTTTAGATTTTACGAAACATTTTTTACTTGAGAGTTCAGTTGATCAAAAACTTTTAAACGAATCGTTTCGAACGCCGATAGCTGCGGAAAGTAAACAACGCTCCCAAGTGCATTGCCAGTGCATACAAACAAAACTTAGTTACTTGAATATTTACAAGATTAACTATGTATAATAAGCAATGCCTGCAATTGCATTGAATTTCAAAATGTAAAACAATTGCCAAAACGAGTAAATGGAGGTAATAAATAAATAAGAGTGTGTGAATGAATAACAAAGATGAATATTTAGTGATGAAGTGATTTAAACAAAACAAAAGAAAACAAAACAAACAAAATAAAAACAATTAAAATTAATAATTAATTAAAATAATAAGATTAGCTCTTTGGCTATTCTAGACGAGAATATTCAGACCGAAACAGAGCTTTTGTTTGAAAGCACACACATGTAAGTATGTTTATGAGTGAAAACTTTAAGTAAAGAAAATAAAAAATAAAAAAATTCAAATAAAATAAAACAAGTCAATAATTTATAATTGTTTTCGTGTGCAATAATAAACGAACGTACATATGCACATACGTACGTACGAGTATGTACGTATCTCTAGAACGAGTATCTGTTTTACATGATTTACTAAACATGCACAAGATTACATACACACACATGTATAAGTATGTGTGTATGTAGGCGTATGTAGGTAGGTATATAATTAAATAATAAAAATACATCTTTGCACATGACTAAAGATCGCACTTGATTATGAAAGCAAATGAATTTCTTTGTTCTTGTTAAAAAAAAACACAAATTCAATTAATGAGTTTCCGTAAATTAATGCAAGGATTTTTATCTTTTGTTTACGCCAGAAATTGTTCTTGATTGTTTTTGTTTTTAAATATTTCATTCGCATGTTTTAGTTAAAGTGTATGCAAAATATAGGTTTAATTTAAGGAGATTCGGGGTGAAACCGAAAAGCATATAACAAAATCGAAATGAATTCTCTTTTGAATTAGAAATACATGTGGTAGCTGCTGCTAGTCGAAAATCGACTAGTTTTTGAAGTAAATTGTCGAGGACCTTTCTAATAATAGAGGGCTAGGTTGTCTTGGCGGCGTTAGTCAAATCTGTGGCCACATTATCGAGGCAAGTTACACAACTGAGCAGCACATCCAGTTAAAGCCGCAATGGGCAATCTGCATAAACGATTTGAGTCCGCCATATTTTCGAATAACCATAGATATTATGTTTGGCATAACAATGTATTGTTGTTGAGAACCACGCAAGAACGCGACATAATGACAAACACATATGAGCTTGGTTTTCCTAATATTGTTACTAAAGTATTTATTTGAGTCAAAATATCGGACTCGTAAACAAAGTAAACTGATAATAAATAAGTTGGTAGATATCAATTTAGGAACAAAACAAAAGCGAGTGATGGTTAATATTATAAATCAAATGCACAGTAAATTACGAATATCGATTGTGCAACTAGGCTCATACCGAACTTCTGAAAACCCCAATCAAACGTAAAAATAAAAATATGTGAAAACTGGTATTGATGAAAAATCATGAAATGTGGGGCAAAATCGTACAACCACCAAAAGATAAGTTTGCATGCAAATACATAAATAAATACACAAAAGTTCTTCTACTGGTAATTTAGTGGGTGAATATGGGAAAATATTTCCTCCACCTTTATTAGCTAAGTTTTATTCAAAATTATATTTGTTTTTTTTTTTTATTTTTAATAATAATATTCATAAAGGCAGTGGCAGTAGTTCAATATCAAATTAAAAGCAAATCGTTGTCAAAAACTGCACTTCCAGCCCATTGTGATTCAACTGTTCACAAACCTAACTTTGAAGACATTCAAATATTGAGAAGGAAGTAAACTGCAAAAAGAGATATGCAGACATGTGATAAATAAACATATGTCAAGAACTAACTTTGGTGTGTGGACAACAGTGCGACAGGTAGAGCACGCAACGTTACCACATTCTTTTTTTTTTACCATTCTCCAAAGGTGTAAATGGTGTGTGTATATTATTTTGTCTTCCCATTTGTAATTTCTACAATATTCACTTCTAATCGTTATTAGTAGGGGAGCTTCTATAGATATTATATACCCAAAGATCCCAGATAACATACGAACCTAAATAATGGGTCGAAATTTACAAAAAAAAAATAACACTCTGTAATTAGACTATAAAAACTAAAGTGTCACTAATATTTCGAAATTAAAAACTAAACTGAACTATTAAAAACTATATACGATTATTTTACCAAAAACCCAAAGTTAGAGTAATATAAACAGTGTAAGTAAATTTAAGGATTAACTAGTCTAATCTACAAGGGAGGATATTTAATAACTTGAACGAATTTGGTTACAAAAGAAAAACTTATTTTCATTAAAATGACAATTTTTGGAATACTGAGGAAGTTTATGTTATTAGACACTTGTAGAATGGAAAATATATCCCAGAAAAGGGTACGTATAACAGTGGGTATTGACTTGGTTCTAACCCAACAGAAAATTGATCGATAATATGAAAAATATGAGAAGATTCCTCAAATAAAATTTTCTCGATTAGTTTCATTAAATAGATAACGCTCACAGTCAGGGATATTCGATGGTCTTTTTAAATAGTCAAAAATTAAAAAAAAAAATTTGCCAAAAATTTTGCACAAAAATATTATTTTCAACATAATGTTTTCTCAATCAAAAATGTAGCTTAAAACTATTATGCAACTAAATATAACGAAAAATGACTCTAAAGATGACACATAGCTGAAACCCATTTGTCCCAAGCCAAACTTGACAAGGGGTGACGGAAGTACGTGTCAAAAATCTACACCAAACTTAAGACTTTTCTGGAAAAAAAAGGAAAAAAGTTGACTATAGCATAGACCAATTCAACGGATTTATTATAGCAATAAAAGGTCTGGAATATAAAAAAAGAATCATATTATATTTTAACTGCCGTAATAAAAACTTTAAAGTGGCATATATAATATTATTAAACAATTTTGTATTCAAAAACGATTATTATGGAAGAATTTTATTGTTGGTTTAAGGTACAGGGTGGAAAATATTTTATATGACAGACTAAAATTTAATATAAATAATATAATATAAGTGGAAGCATATCCGCATACATACTCAGAATGAATTGGTTTGGGAAAAAGTAGTGAGGCTAACAAATCGTCCACATACCAAATTCACTCCAAAAAATCGTCATACTTACGTTAAATCGTTACGTATAACACTTATATTTACAGCAGACACTACACAAAGAATGCTGATGAAGTGCGTAGCGGAACAGAAACTGTATTCCAATCTTCTAGTGTATAATAACTTAATATTTTCTGTATCCTAAAATTATCGTATACAAAATAAAATTCTTTCTTAGCGGAAGTTCGTTTTCTTAATTAATGCAGCTCTATTGGGATTGATGGCCCTGCGATATGTGGCCCCAGGAAATACGGCACTAATGGGAAAATGAAAAATGACCATCCTTGAGGCCACTTTTCAGCATGCAATTGAACTAAAATATTTTGATGAAATATCATCCCAAAATTGTGAAAAATTACCCCTAAGAAATGAATCATGCTTCGTTATGAAAAGTTACCACAAGTATACAGAAAAATAAATTACCCTAAATTAAGATATATGTACTTGAAATTTCACTCCAAAAATGGTTTCGGTCTAAATGTGTCGACATAAAATAAGGTTTAATTTTTAAGGGGTGGGGATTTTATTAAACAATACTTCATTCAAAACAAAAATTATTAATTCTATCAAATAATTCGTGTTGATAGCAATTCGTCCCAAGTTTTATTTTGCATGAACTACAAATCTTTAAATGTTTGCAAGGCGACGTGGGTCACTTATATAACGATTCGCTAATTTAAGAGAAACATAGGCATATATGTCTGGGTATATATATATTTAAAAGACCGCGCGATTTTTTTAAATACATATGTATATGTATATATTTCCCTTAAGTGAACAAAACGTTAGTATTCCCCTTCTTATTAAAAAAAAACAAATAATACGAAATTTGTGTCCTTATTAAAAAGTGAAAAATAATAACGATTTATTAATACATATGTATATATTTACTTTAATAATTATATTTGTAAATGTGTCTTAATAATCTTTATTAACAAAAAACTTTACTTTTGTTTAACAAACTTAACTTCTTATTAACAAAAAATAATACGATTTATTAAGTTATTATTATGCATGGAAAACCGGTCAAATTCTTTCGTTCTTTCTCCGGTATTTTGTAACAAAAACTGGTATCACATTGCTGAACATTTTAAATGCTCCAAAAATAAAAATAAAAACTTAATTGTTATAGATCTATTTTTTTGTTTTTTTTTTGTCTTTTCTTATTTTACTTAAAGTAAAAAATCACCCCATTGGAAAATGAAAATAAGTCTCACAAAATCAACAAAGTGATTCCGAACAATTTTGTGGCCACATTTCTTGGGTCACATTTTGCAGAGCCGGACTGAGAACGGCTTGTTTGTTTTGTAATCGGTACCGAGGTAAATAAATTGTATAGTATACACCTGTGTAATTTGTACTTGTAATGTAATAAATGAATAAAGAACATTGTATTTGAACGATCCTTAGTCAGTTAAATTTATAAATCAAAACCATCCACATATTTATAATTACAAATTGAGTGGATTATTTGTCTGATCATTAAAATCTGAATGTTTGAAACTTATGAATCAGATAATATCGCTGTACCATATCTGTATTTCGAAAACCTCTATTACTTTAAGACCGATATTGCTTTTAAGAAAGTTATCGACGCGACGTATATATTTAACTTTACTGTGTCATTCGTTTCATTGTTTCACACATTAATATACGAGTACTCGTAAGTAACAGTAATATAAATACATACATACGTACAAATATGAGAGTACATACGTAATCGATCACTTTGTACAACTCTAACTGATACTAACGTATGAGTATAATAATAATAACACTTTTAATGTTCTCAGAAACCTTTACACAACAAACAACCTACAAGCACACGAAACAATGCAATTCTTTAAACAACAACACACGTCAATTTACTCACTCCCCAAAAAAGCCTTTCATCAATACTCTCTTCGCATTAATTTGGTTTCATTTAAAGTCTTGTTCCGCGTTGTGGGATTACGGCATTTGCAAACTGGGAAGATGAATATTAGAAAACCAAAATAAAAAACAAAGAACCAAAGTATGTTCGGCTGTGCCGAATTTTATACCACCCTACCAGCTTTAGTTTCGTACGTCTTAGAAATATCGGATTATATTGCTTTAGTTAAGGTATTGTTTAAAACCCCTCTTTTGCAAATTTTCTGAATTTTCCAGTCTCAGATCATTCTATGCTGTACTGTGCTTGTGAATTAACGATCTTATATATTTTTTTCGGCCTTATTACTGCAACCGTGTTTATTTTTTAATTCCCTTTTAAGGACAACCATGTCATTCATTGTTTTTTGATAAATTGAGGTTTATTCGACTTTTTAAATAATTTTGTGGGTTTATTTTTATAAACTTCTTCATTTTTATAAATGATAATGTTTAACGATATACTTTTTATTTTTAAATAAAACGGAATATCAGTGTTTGTTAGAAAAAGTTTATTTCATTAATGAAGAGTTTTAGTTGGTACACTCCTGTTCAATTGATTAGATCCACAAAAGTAGGCCATATATTTTGATATTTTTTGGTAGCACAGACGGTATTTTTAGCATTATTTTTTTCTCCAAAAATTAGGAAAATAAAGTTTTATTTTTGTTTGATTATACTCGTATCCATTAAAAAAATTTTACCAAGCAGCTTATTTACTCTTTATTTTGCCAAAACAATTTTGATAAGTTTATTTACTTATAATATTTTTGAGACTTTAATGGTGGGTGTAGCCTTCACGGCTTACAATAATTCCAAATATGCGATCTTTTAGTGAGTCATAAACTGAGACTTTAAATAGTTTAATGATATTGTTACAAAGTAATAGTCAAAGGTGTGTGAAACGATCTATTGTACAAAAGTACAAATACGCAATATCACAAACACAAAGCAAAAGCAAATTGCGCAGCAGAAATTCCATAAACAGCGATTCATAAAAACAATTTCTACAGCAAGCAAAAAGTAAACAAAGATACACACACACACACAAACACATATACAAGACTACTAAGCCAGCAACTGAAATAACTGATGCGCAATTTCGCGTATGTTCGGGACATTTCAAGAAGCGGCCGTAATCTGTATATAAAGGCTCCGTCCACCGCAGAAGAGTTAGTTGACTTTGAGATTTCATAGAGTGAACATCTGTGTGTACAAAAGAAGTGTTAAGTGTACAGTGTCAATTAGTACGAAAGAGTTGTATATAAGAGTGTTAAGTAATGAATAAAGTTGTGTACTGATAAAATCATAAAGGAGTGTGTATTTTAATTTTGCAATTAAACGAACCCTTCAAAATAACGTTTATTGTGGTAATAAACGTAACAATATTTATTTACATCATTTTGAAATTACTTGAATAAGTCACTACTTGTCATTGAATTGTTTTCCTTCTTCATATGCCTTCCGGATAAGCCAACCCCAAAGATTTTCAATTATGTTTAGATCAGGAGAATAAGACGGCAAACAATGAATAAATAAATAATACATAGAAGCGTTATCAATGCAATCGATCCACAAATGTAACTTAGTTTTGGAGGTTTCCCTAGTCGTCCTACCACTTCGAAATTGTAATTCTATTATTCCATAGTACGTTATAGCACCCCACACCATAATGCTGCAGCTTCCGCTAAGACGCAACTGTTCTTTTCTCAAATTATGGAAATAGATGTTATATCTATCTGTTCCATCCCAGGGTAAATTACTTAATGTGTAAAAACTTGTGATTTTCTGCTTCTTATTTCACAGAAATAAAAACTCCATTTAATTTATAGTACAGATTTTAAAAATTGTGAATAGAAAATTTTATTTATATCGGCTGTAAATGACGGCTGGTTGTTCAGGTGATGAAGGGATTTGTACAACACAACTTTGATGGTTAGAGATGCTGGACAAGCTTTTGCACGTATAATATGACCAAGTTTTAAGTGCAGAAACAATGTTTAGTTTTAGTCGAAGAGAGCGAAACCCATATCTTCATCTTCAGATTCGGATTCCTCCTTTTTCTTTTCCTCTTTCTTGGCTTCTTCCTTCTTGCCACCGGCATCACCACTAGCTGCGGGAACATCAGCGGCAACAGCAGCACCACCAACAGGCATAGAAGAAAGTTTCTCGCGACCGGCTGCGATCAATTCATCGACGGACTTGCCGGTCAACTCAGTGAGGACTTTGTCAGCTTCGATACCAACAGAGCTGAGTATCTTTTCGATATCAGCATTTTTCGGATTCTCCATGCCCCCGAGAATAGCCAACATGTATGCAGCCACATAACGCATTTTTAAGCCTTATATTTGACACGAAACGCGAACAGCACAAGAAAACACAACCTTCGTTTCAAAAATTTAGAACGAAAAAGCCTTATCATCGGTGAAAACCACCACTTTTCAATCAATTAAGCAAACGAAAAATCAGTGCACCAGTACCTCAAGGTAGTGTGCTAGGGCCGCTATTATATCTCATCTATACAGCGGATATGCCGACAAATCCACATACATATACGTCAACGTTGGCAGACCACACTGCAATTATAAGTGTCAGTAATGATCCAAAGGTTGCATCTGAAAAACTGCAGTCTCATATTCATAAGCTAGAAGACTGACTAAAACGGTGGAGAATAAAGGTAAAACCATCAAAATGTGCTCATGTAACGTTTTCCCTTAGAAGGCAAAATTGTCCACTAATTACAATAACTAATACCACGGTTCCAGCGGAAACGCACGTCAAATATTTGGGTATCCACCTAGATCGGCGCCTAACTTGGTCCCGTTACATTGAGGCAAAAATAACGTCCATAACGCTTCGAACAAATCACCTGCATTGGCTAATAAGTCCTAACTCATCTTTGGCTTTGGAATATAAAGTCCTTTTATACAAATCCGTTATAAAGCCAATATGGTCATATGGTATTCAGCTGTGGGGTACTGCCTGTGCATCAAACATCCAGAAGTTACAGAGAAGACAGTCTAGGATTTTACGTCTTATCGTATGCGCCCCCTGGTACATAAGAAATGAAAATATACATAGGGATCTCAAAGTTCCCACTATCCACGAAGAAGTTAAAACGTACACGTCCAAATACTTAAACAAACTAGTCGCACATCCCAACACTCTAGCACGGAATTTATTGCAATTTGACGGCCACCAGAGACTAAAAAGAACTGACACATTGAGCCTGGCGAGGCGGCTCTCTCTGCACAATATTCGATACATTATTAAAATTTGAATACGAAAAATTAGTTATTACATTGGTAATAACTGGTAAATAATAATTAAGAAATAAGATTTGAATACTTATTGTAAATTTCTTTTAGTAGAAAGATTCAATAAATTAAAATTAAGTACAAAAAAAAACAAAAACAACTTTCCAATCAATAAAGTGATTTCTTTTCTGTACACTTCACGTCATATGCTTCCTGGCAAATTGCAATCGGTTTTATTTGCGCGTTTTCAAGTCTTTACAGAGTAAGCTGGCTCTATGTAATGTTGAAATACTTGCTAGTATGCCAGCTTCCCTCATAATTTTAGATAAGAAAATGATTGAGTTCGATGGAATTGTGTAAAATTTTCTTGTTTCTGCCCGCGTTAAAGCTGCTTAACTTTTTATTTTAGTTTTGCCCATACATTTGGTTGCCCATTTTGCCTCCGTTAAAACCTGTTAACAAAAATCAAACCAACTTCATCAGCGCATGTTCAAATCAAAGCCAAAAAAGCTTTAAAGAGCAATGTGGGTATAATCATACGAACAAATAAATAAAACTTTCCATAATTAATTTTTCGAAAAAATTACTTTAAAAATATCGTTGCATATTACTTTTAAAAAGTTCTTGATATGCTTTTATTCTAAAATAAATACGCTAACCGATGGTAGTCGAATTTTTATTCTAATATGAAACATATAATCTGACAAGTAAAAAAAGTTATGTCGGTTTTTGCCGAGACGGGAATTCTCGAGAATTCGCAAGATTTTCTACCACGAAATCCCGAGAAATTAGTGCAGGAATTTCCATGTATTTTTCCCACCACTGACTCTAGCTTTTTTTTTAACAAAACCAAAGTCAAATGGAATTTTAATGTCGCTACTTAAATTAGTATAACTTACTCGCAGAAAAACATAAAATTATGCGAACAGAAAAGTTGTAAAAAACAAGTAGGTTAATGAATCAATACAAATTTATGCCAATAAATTTTTTAGCATTTGACTCTTTTAACAAACATTTTTATGCGCAAATTGTCTTTCCCTTCCTAAAACTTAAAAATATCAACTTCATTTGATTTTCTAGATTTGCAAAGGTCAGCACAATGCCTTCTTCCATGTTCGCGTCGTTCACCAGACACAGACGTTAAGTTAAAAGCACACACACTTTCGGTAGGATCGTTATGCCCTTGTGAAAAATAAATTATTAAAGCCGCGAATAACGTTCTAAAAGACAAATTTTGCAAAACCCGTTTTTTCCAGATTACCGTCTCTTACGTTTGTTCAAACACCAAAACATCATAATTATGCATTTTATCACCGTCAAAACGCAATTACAATGAGTCAGTCAGTGGAAGAACGTTGTAAGTTATAAAGAAAATGCTACGAACGAAATTTATTTTATTTTTATTACTTTTGATAAACTAAAAAAAAATAAGAAACAGATAATCAAACCCTTTAAATACGTTTTTTTGCTCTCCTGAAAAATTATTATTGTGTCATTTGCAACGTTATTCGCGGCGATCCTTCAATTAATGAAAAGTATTAAAAACGAATAATACAATTTCTCTTCTTTTCCATTTTTTTGTGTTACAGAAAACAATTTCAAATGCCGATACATTATCAAATCTGGCTACTGCTGTTTCAGGTATGAGTCGAAGGATGCATTGAGTGTAGTTCTGTGTAACATCTTATCTCAACGAAGTTGCTATATTATCTAGATTAATTTTAAAAAGGAAATTTAGAAAATGATTTTAAACGAAATGTTTCCTAAATCCATTAAGTAGTCGTCAGAAATAAAAATCCTGTCGCCTTAACGTCTGTTCGTCTGTCGGCCTGACCTAAACTAATGTTGGACTGATCTCTCAAGAATATTACGAGGGCGAATGAAGTTTTCTCAATTGTTTAATAATTTTTTTTTTTTGAAGTTGCTACGAAAGTTACACGTTTTTGTTTGCAAATGCAATAAATTTTGTTTTTGCTTCGACAGCACTTGTCCTCGTTCAGTGTTTTTTACTTGTAGATTCAGAACGCCACATTATTATTTGTTCTATTTTAATATGTTAAAAACAAAATAAGTTATTTATCAATTTAAAGAAAGAGGATTAAAAAGTACAAATAAATGGAAAGCGCCATGACCACACATTAAACTGGCTCATAAAATTTACGAATGTGTTGTAAAATTTTATTTGCTTAGCACAGCCACACATCATACTCATTTCATCAAAGTTTAAAGTTTTTTTTCTGAGAAACATGACCGAAGTAGATGACTTTTGCATAGCTATTGCACTGGCAGACGCAATTAAAAAGACGCAAAGAGACGTCCTTGGATAAAAGAGCAGTTCAAAACAGAGCCCGTAATAATTACGAATTTTTCATAAAAGTCAAAATATGATTAATTGGTTTAAATTAATTGAATGTAGCTTACTAAATCTAAAAGGGAATATTATTTCCAGTCCCTGGTTGAAAAAAAAACAAATTTAAACTTGCAAATCTACTCATTTAATGATTAAGCAGTTGCTTAGGACGAAATATGAAGAGGAACATTTTTTAACATACGTATATGAATTGATTCTATGGTTATAAATTTGAAAACAGCCCTGACAAATGATGCGATACCCCTGGCTTTAGATAAAATAAATTATTCATCAATCCTTAATATAGTTGTAGGTAGAAAATATCGGTTTGCTCTTAATATCAAATTTAATGTGTGATTTTATTTTCAGGTAAAACCAATAACATAAAGAGTTTTTAAAAACCATTTAAATGATGTTGCGTTTTAAATAGACAGTGTTGAAACTTAAATGAAATTTGCATAAGCAACAATGTATGGCAATGAGCAGGGAAATGATATAATCAAAAACTTTATTAAAAGTGAAATAGAAACAAAAGCTCATGGCGAAACAAATATAGGAACCAATAAAAATGCAGTGGGGCCACATGAAGCAACTGCTATTGGTAACTATTCGGGGATAGCGTCAACAAGCAGCACATCTTCGACAGACTCTGGAGTGAGTATAAGTGATAACGATGAGATACCAATTCCCTCACCTACATCTTCGCGCTTGCACTCTCTCTCAGCATCGACTTCGTCCAGTGAAACAAATGCAGTTGAGAGTCCATCATGTAAAAAATTGAACAAAAATATTAAAACTACAAACGAAGAGAACAATGTAAACAACTGTAAAGTTACTAATGTTAACAATAAAAGTTATATTTCCATTGTTGATAATGATGTTGATCGTGCCGATGTCAACGACGACATTATTTCTAGGAACTTTGATAATAAATTCAGCGTTTTACACGATAGTAGTAAAGGAGACAATAACACTCGATATCAATCAAAACAAAATATCACGGAAAGTAGGAATGTTTTAAGATTGAATCAACGCCGTAATTTGACAGCAACGCCAACACCAACAACAGCAATAACAAATAACGATAAAACGTCATTACTACATAATGAATTTATTAACCAACACCATCGACCTCCTTCACCGCCGATATCCTTATCGTCTATTACGATCAGTTACGACGACAGCCCGCAGTCAATAATTCACCAGTGCAGTGCATCTCCAATTGTTTCCATACGAAGCATTAGTTCCATAATCATAACATCAGATTCGGATTCGGATCTCAATAGCGATAGTGAACATTATGTGATAAAAAAAATAGGAACTCAGCTGACTTACTCGTCTAATGATCCTGATATTCCAAAAATCAACAAAGGCCATACCGTTCTCAATCAAAAAGTAATCCCGAATGCTTACCAAGAGCCACTACCAGCATTAGCAACATTGGCCGCTATTGGAGATAGTATTGGAGCAGCTCAAGCATTAGGCGCCGTGCCATCAATCTCAACTGCTGCTCAACGTCCACAAATCGGAAGCATAGCGCTCAATAACTCAAGTGATGTGACCTTTGGTGATAAATACTTCTATGAAGGCCCTGTAACGATACAACAGTTTCTCATTGACGGTCACAACAAATGGAAAGAGGGCAACGATAAAGATAATCCATCGTTCGTAAACGAATGTGATGAAACTTCTACAAATAATAGTAAGTAAATTCGATCTTAAGAAATTTATACATTATTTTAGCAAACTGGCTGAAGTTTCAAATTCAGACTGAATGTCGTTTTTTGAGATCACTACTTGCTCCACGGTTCGTTGCAAACTATGCGTCAGAGCCGTAACAATGTTCATGCAAACAGCACTTTGCACTCCGTAATTTTTGCCTCAATATTGTGGGACCCAGTTACACATCGATCTAGGTGAATTCCCAAATATATAATGTGATTTTCCGCTGGAACTGTGTTTTTTGTTATTGTTATTGGTGGTCATTTCTGCGTTCTATTTCGATGGATTTACCTTTATTCTCCATCTTTTTAGCCAGTCCTTTCAGCTCATGAAGGTGAGGCTGAAGTTGATTGGATGCAATCTTCGGATTTTGGTTAAGACTAATTAATGAACGCAGTGCCGGCTACAAACGTTTACCTTTTGGCTTGTTCGAAATTCTGCGTCATAGATGATGCATAATTGCGGTCCTGGTATATTAACTGGAGACACTCCTGCACACATTTTTGCAGTTTGATGCGTTTACCACACTTTAAACGTTATATCTGTCAAATAGTCCTATTAAGCTTGTTGAAATTTTCAGTGAGTTGGTATTAAACTATTTTATTAATTTCTACCTTTATATACAAAATCTTCACAAAGTTGTTTATAGCAACTGGGGATTTCAGATGCAACCCTTCATTCCTCAACAGTCAGAATAAATTATTAAAAGTATTTTTTTAAATTTAATTTTCTCAATATACATTTGAGTTCGTAAAAAGATTATTTCCATTTAAATTGATGCCTGAACAGCACAAGAAAGAAAGACAAAATGAAAGAGAAAAGAAAAAACAAAAAGAGTAAAAACGAACTCAAACATAAATTATTGAATATTAATAATTATAGTTCGACAAAGTCGTTATAACCAAGCAATTTGCCAGTTGTTAGTTCAATTCATAAACGATCTCTATTTTGTCATTTGCCCATGTCATCAGTTTAGCAAGAGAAAATAATTCGATGTAATTTATTTATTATTTGTCTATTTACAGCCAAAGATATTTACTCACCTGCAGCAAAGTCGAGCAAACTCTACGATTTCATCTTGAAACACAAAAAACTGATCGCTCCAACAGTCCTGGCGTTTACGACGTTGCTGATTGTGGCCATCGTTTTGGGGAGTAAGGCGCTAAATGATAGCAAAAGTAAGCTTCTACTCGGAAGTAGTGAAGAATCGAGAAATATTATGCCTATCAAGTCAACAATAGGTATTAATTTATTCAATTTGCTTGCGTGAATATTGACAAATAGGCAGACGAGTAGATAAGTTAATAACGACTGATTTATCTCTCTTTACACCATTCGTACAGAGAAAAAAGTAGCAAATAGGCTGCGTAAATAATTATGAAAGCAATATAAAATATGTCCAAGCATAATGAAAAAATATAGCAGAGAAAAAGCATTCGGTATATTATTAGCTGCTATTATTTGTTTACAGTAAAATGCATCCTTGATCTAATAAGATACTTTTAACGGTTCTCTGGTCAACTTTAAGTTATCGAAACTATTTTCAATAAATTGTTCCTCAAAATATATGAAAAAACCAAAACTATGTATTAGCTATTTATATGGTTTTGATATTCCATATTTCAGTTTATAAAATTTCTGAAGCTTGAAGGTCTTTTGCAAGAAAATTCTTTTATTTTTGTTATGTTTATACAAATCATACATTAATGTAATTTACATTTATCCTAAGCACTTCCTTTTCCTCCAGGAACCAGCTCTAATTCAGAATACGGGTCAGGTACAGTAGTAATCATCATAGCAACTATATGTTTATAAATGTCAATGTTTTTTTTCGGCGGTTTGGTCTCATTCCAGTAATAAGTGAGTCAGGGCCGACCAACAACTTATTCATGTATGACATTGTATTAAACTTCTCGTGAAATTCTGCCTGTAAATCGAAATATTTGTTTTGTGCCTCAGCGACTTCTTCCAAGGGCATCCCAATTGGCACCATGTGCCAATACCTAATGCATTGTAGGTGTTATATAATGCCACGGATACAAACTTATATAAAATATTGCAGTATCTGGGCGGTAAGCTGCAAACATCTGCAAAAGAGCTTTATGGTCATTCGTTATTCATTTGAGTATTTCCAAACCGAGCTTTCGATATATCTACACTTAGCGACCTTCTCGTCGAAATTTTTGTTGAATTATTTGTTTCATTTCCTTGACAATAGCTTTTCCAATGTTAGATATTATCTGCCACTTATTTATAGTATGTTTATATGAAAATAGTTTTCCATATGTTTTAATTATTGCTCAAAACTTGGCAAGATTTTCTCCTGGATTTGATTAAAAAGTGATCCGCAGTTCACGACTTTAACACCTGAAGAACCCACTTGGTGAATCTTGATCTTGAATGAGTTTCCGGCATCCGCTGTCTTTGTGCCATCTTCAGTGTCTGCTTTCGTTCTGGCTACTTCGTGTAAGTTCGTTGGTTGTTTATTTTTTTTCAAGTAGCAATCCGCCATGGGTGGACCAGTAATAGATCGAGTTGGAGTTTGCCGGTGTAGGTAACTCGTAACGGCAGAGTTTTTGATTGATTATTTTAGTGGTTGGAAGAAGCCAGTCATAATAAAATAATCATCAACGCCTACAAAAACACCTGCATACGAGTTTTACCTAGCAGTCTTTTCAGACTGTATCTCCGACGTAAAAAAATCATATTAAAGCGCACGCCCGGCTTAATTCAGGCCCAATGCACATCGCCTATTAAACCATTTGAGCTGTTTTTGCCCTACTTTGTTTCCTTCATTTACAAAATAATGAAACATAATGACCCTACATAAAGGTTTGCTCATAGGTGAAGCTTAGAAGTCTTACCATAAAAACATTCCGAGATATGAATGTGTACTCACTGACTGGGTATGCACTTCCGCTATAGGTAGAGAGCTGAAGATTGCTACAACCTCATCGTCTATAAACTTTGCTTTAAAAGAAGTTGTTTACGTACATATTCTTATGTATTGATACGAAAATAAGTGCAAACAAGTATTTTTGCCTGTAAAAATTTAATGGTACCAATAATTGTGGCACTCACTGTATATAAAGTTCTATAACTGAAGGGTACGAATATGTTTGACACTCACTGTACACCTGCGCTATGCTTGAACAACATACAAGTTATCAGAAAATTTAAGACACGCAGAACAACAACAACGATATAACATCAACGCGTACAGACGAATTCCAGGAATTGAATACTATGGGGAAACAATAACAACGAAAAGAAACCAACACCATAAGTAACAAAGCGAAAGGTAGTTACAAAAGCAAACACCACAATAAAGAAAACCAGCAGCCAAGAAGTCGCTTACAGCTGAAGAAGTGACTACTGGATTTTTAAATATTCCAGAAGCTTTACGACTACTACCAAAAAAAGATTTGGGTGGTCAAGCTAAAAGTTCGTATGAAGTAAAACTTTAGAGTGCGAACATCGTGATAAAGAAGTAAACGTTGCGTTTTATTGAAGAACTGAAATAAAGTAAATAATGTAGCAGTGTGTAAAGTAAAATTCTGCGGTGTATTATTTAAAAGAACCGGTGCAAGAATTAAACGCGTTTAAAATATAATTTCGTTAAACTTAAAGTTTACAGACGGGTGGCTTATACCAAATTTCATCTCTCTAGCTACAGTGATGATGGGTGGGCCAGTGAATGGGTGCTTAAGTATGTACTTTTTACACATTAATATCTTGGAATGCTTTTATAGCAAAACTAAAAGCTATATGAATCTTTATGTGTCAAGTTTCATTACTTTATGATTGAACGAAGCAAAGTTACGAGGGTGTAAAAACAGCACGAATAGTTTGGTCTAATATACTCGTACACAGAGTGTACATAGTCACCTAAAAGTCTCTTGTAAGATGCGTAAGCATTTGACAGCCCTTTCGTTTATGTTTGACAGTAGCTTAAGTCAGGATAAGCTAAATATAGTTAGCCCTTCATTGTTAACACTCCGTTGCCGTTCTGTCTACTTACAATTTTTTGTTAGAACCCAAAAAAACGTATCATCTATTTTGGAAAAGAAACAATCTATCAATAAATTGCTCAATGGAAATGGTATATTTTTAGACCAATGAAATCAAAGATGGAATAGCATCTACAAATTTAAAAAAAAAATTTAATTGTGAATAACACACATTTCGACATATTGAATTTGTTATAAATTTATTATTCCAAAACCTGAAATAATTTTTTTTTTGGAAAGTGCGTTCTTTGTAGGTTAATACGCTACAGAACGAAATGAAACAGAACAGGTAACGAAGCGTTGGCAATTACGTAACGTAACGAAAAGTAGAATTTAAATGAAACACAAATTTAGTGTATACTTATTTATTTATTTAATAGAAAGTTAAAAAATTTCTTACTTGCTAGAAAAAGAGGTATTGCACAGACTTGTAGTTTTTACTTAAAAATAAAAAATCACTTTCGTAGTTGAATCTGTTAAGCATTTGGTTGACTAGTGACTTTTGTATGAAAATTTAATTCAACTCTCGTAGAGAAACATTTTGTAGTGCCTTTGTCGTCAAGTACTACTTCGTGAATAATAAGTAGCAATGGAATCGTACCCGCGTATGCATCGCGAATTTGTGTGCGTTTTTATAGCGTTTTTCGTTTTCGTGAGAAAATAAAAAAACACGCGCATATAGTGAAGTTTATAAATCAAATTAATGAAAAAAAAATCGTAGGTGTAGGAGGCGGTCACCCGGTAGGTTTTGTACTTAGCGATAAATTTTATTTATTACGTTGTAACTTGTAATTGTTACGTAATAAATAATATTAAATAACAAATGTATAAGGGCATTGAGAAAAAAGCGCAGATTTTGCTAAAGACAATGATAATCAAGATATTAGCTGTAAGTATGTAGCTGTATATTCGAGTATATGACTATATGTAAAGCATGCGAATTAAGCAGCATCAGAAAGTATTTCGAAGAGGACCCCAGTCTGGGATTAAAAATCATGTTTAGCAACGATTAGTCTCATTTTTGGATAAATAACTATGTTAACAAGAAAGCTTGCCACATATGGGACGATACAAACCACCACAAGGTTCACCAGATTGCAATGCTGTCAATAGGGATGCTACAGGTCAATGGTAACTCCTTTCTCTAGACCCAAATTGAACGATTTTGAACGCCACAATGAATACTCTGTATGAACGATTTGTGATTATTGTTATCCTTCTTCAAGGCGACGTGAATTTGCCACCAAGGTATTGCTATTTGGCTGTTTCTTGTGAGGCTTTGTGAAGTCGCAATTCTATTGCTCAAGTTTTGCCACAGAGTAATTCAAATTTGGAACTCTTGGACCTGTGCTACCGTGTGAAGCCGCTGTGGATACTTTAACCGTATTATTTTATATTCCATACATATTGAAATACATGAGCCTTTCAAATTCGTAAATTTCACGTACCCAACCTGTTTTACTACATTCCAACATCGGCGGGTCGCAACATCAATATTAACATACATATGTACATATACATTTCTTATTTTTAAGACATGTGAAGAGAAAACTGCTGATAATAGAATTGAAAATTAGGCAATGCAGTGTTTAAAGCTTGCAAATAAATTGAGCCTTTACACGAGAATCACCTGACTAAATTTATTATCAAGGGATGAATAATATAACATGACTCTTTCTTATTAATTACGTTCATTAACAACTTATTATTCTTGAAGATTGTAGCAAGTGTTCATTAATTAAACAATTTATTTCATGCCCTACAAAGTATATATAATATTTTGTTACATTTTATTCGCATGTTCTTTTAATTATTCACTTTAACAGTTAAATTTAACACGGTTACTTCTTTATATTCCTTATTCACACTTTTTACTCGATACTAACTTCCAGCTTGACCACACAAGTCTTTTGATAGTAGTCGTCTAGTTTCTAGAAACTTGTAGAATACACAAGAATCCAGTAGAGAATTCTTTAGCTATAAACATATTTTCTGCTGCTTTTTTTTATTATTATGTTTGTTCTTGTAACTACCGTCTGCTTTGTTACTTAGACTACCTCTTGACTATCCATAAATTTGTTCGCACATTTAGAGAGCGTCTGTAAAATAATGAGAGAAAATGTGTTCGTCGTCTTCTGTTTAAAGAATACGTGTAGATGTTCGTGGTCAGTTTGATCATAATTTTTTTTGTCTCTTTCATAGAGATTGTTTGCTTACTCTTGGCAAAGTATATGTATGGTTGTTTACGGCCGAGCGCACACACACATACATACTTTTTATTTTACTGTGTATTTGGCTTGTGTAATAGTATAACAGAGTTATACGAAGAACTGTTCGGACAACTCTGTTTGAACATGAAGTGGCCATGAACAGCGACGGTCTTGGCTAGCCAAATTTTAGTGCGAATAGCAAAATGTGCGATGGCTGAACAGATTTGTTCATGGTGGTTTCTCTGCTTTGATTTTGGTTACTCATACTACTCAATTCCTAGAATACGTCTTTACGTGTTGGTGTTATGTCGTTGTTGTTATTCTGTGTGTATTTATTTTTTTGGAAACTTGTGTGAGTGTTGTGTTTTGTTGTTGCTACACCGCAGCGCTGTATGTACAGTAGGTGCCAAATGTGGTCGCAATCTTCATTTCTGGAGTGCCACATTCCTACAGGTAAGGATACTTGTTTGCAATTATCATCGTAACAATATGTTCTAGATCCTTTTCGTAGGGGAGTTCAACTACCGTTAACGTTAAATGTCTGTCTGTCTAATATTGAAATTAATTTTCTGCTGATACTACACAACCTAGTATCTTGAAACTTAGACCATTTTATCAGGGCGTTCGACTGTTTTAAATCAACAATATCGGTCGACAAATATCACTACTCGATAATCGGCAAACCCATCAAATTTCAATAATCTGTATCCTTATCAAATTCACTACAGGGATTATCACCCCGTGTGTTCCAGATAACTTACGGACCTAAATGTTGCACCGAATTAAAACGAAAAAAAAAACATTATTCAATAACAACGTAACAAGCAGAACTGAATTCCTGCAAAATTTTAAATTTATTCATATTGAAAATCGAAATTTTACTATTGTATTACTATATTCACCAAATTATGCAATTTCTAAACAAAGATTTAAATATCACCACAAAGACTTAAATTTCACCAAAACTTTGCAATTTTACTAAAAAGCCAAAGATTCACTAATAAATTAAAAACGTCGATATTTTAAATGAATGTACATATGTATATTACAAAAATAAATACAAAAAATCATATTTTACCAAAACTAAAGTAATTTTTAAGGTCTCAATAATATTTAGAAATTACAAATTTTAACAAAAATTTAAATTACTTTGAATATTTTTAAAAGAACTAAATTTCACAATAATTTCGGAATTAACGAAAATTCAGAAATTCAATAAAAATTTTAAAATTCATCACGCAATCGAAAAACTGGAATAAAAAAAATTAAATGCCAAAAAAATCAATAATTCCTAAAACATCGAACTCTTACCAAAAAATACCACAAAAACCAAAAATTAACTAAAATCTGGGATTTCACTAATTAGAAATTCACCGAACATTAAAAAATTAATCAAAAGATTAAAAGTTCACTAAAAACTTATTAATCACAATCACAATAACTCTTCAAGCTTTAAGGTCTTAAATAAAAATGTTTCTTCAAATATTTCGTTACTCAATTGTGTAGCTTCATCAGGAAATAAAATATTTTCTAAAACAACGTAAAAATAACCGAGAACCAAGAAATAATACGTATATGAAAAAATATTTGACACAAAAATTAAATAACGTTTCAGAATTTACAGAAAACACAAGTAATTATTTTGCATTTCCACAAAAGTAATTCAAAAGTGTTTCAATATTTACGGAAAAAGAATAAACAATTGTATTTGATGTAGCGTATTTACTTCCAAATATAATTGAAGCAAAATAGAAATTTCATCACAAATTGCACCAAAAATATCAACTTCACCCAAAAATTGAACTTTTAGCAAAAAAGTCGAAATTATACACAAATTTTATGTTTTACAAGAAAGGCGTCACAATTCGGAAATTCTAACCAATATTTCTCCGAATCCGAAAACATTAACTTCCACCAAAAATCAAAAGTTCATGAAAAAGTCAATAATCCTTCAAAAGATTTGAAATCCCCAAAATAATTTTAAGTTCTAAAAGACCTAAATTTAAAACTCCGTCTGCAATTCATCAAAAAGTCGCGAATTTATCAAAAATTGATACGAAAAGGAAAAGAAATTAAAAAAGCCGAAATTAAAAAAAAATCTTATCTAAGTATTAACTGGTTGACTAAAACCGTAGGTCTATTTAAAGATCGCAAGCAATCTTTTGCAGTTCATACTTTTGCAACGGGGTCTTACTGTTTTATATACTCGTACATATAAATAATAATTTCATTTCGTGTAGTAATTTTAATAGAATTCAGGAGAAATCACTGGCGTTATCTGTGCCTCTGCTCATTTGCATTAGAAATAGTACCAGAACTAAACATCATTGAATTCACATAATTATTGCTGGAAATTGACTTCCAGAAATTTTGGTCCCTCATTATGTATGTTATCTTTTTTTAATTTATTTTTGTAAAATTCTTTATCCATTGTCACAGATTATTATATAGATATTATTCCTCGCGGCTCTTGTGCCTTCAAAAATATGAATTCCAAGTTTGAACAAAACGTCTGCGTACTGTTTTTTAGCATCTTCCTGATTGAGAGTGAATTCTGATTTGTTCACGAGATAGCTGTAACCGAAAAAGTACTTTTACGGAAGCTATTAAAATGGCGAAGCGTTCTAAAAAGCGTAATAAGCGATAAGATCTTGCTACAATTTCTGAAGCTATAAGAGCTTCAAGTCTCTCATGCTCTTGAACTTACTCGTATTTCATGGAAATTGTAAATAAATATCAATGTTTTTACTTAACAACGTTCTAAATATTTGCCCTACTGCAATGTATTTTAGATACAAACAACATTCATGTCGACGACAATGACGATTGCGATGGCAATGTCACATTATGTTTGATTGAAAGAGATGTTTGGCGAGCGTACGCGCAGAAGAGCAATTTGGACAAACAGGTATTACCATTGCACCTTGTCATTATATCACACACAGCTTCTGAACCATGCCGATCCATTGTAAGTAACTATTCTTCTGATCAAATCAATTACAAACTACCCACAATAAACTCTAAATAATTGCAGAGAGAGTGTGCCGATCGTGTTCGAGTTATACAAGAATTTCATATGAACTCAATAGGATGGGATGATATCGGGTACAATTTTCTTATAAGTAGTGATGGTCGTGTTTATGTGGGCCGGGGTTGGGATATTACTGGCGCTCATACCAAGGGCTACAACTACGACAGTGTGGGTATTGCATTTATCGGCACATACCTCGCTACACCACCTACCGAAGTACAGTTGAAGGCCTGTCTCTTGCTGCTAGAAGAAGGACTGCGTCTAAAGAAATTGGCACCAGATTATCGTGTCTATGGTGCGCGACAACTGGGAGCAACCGAGAGTCCAGGCGATATGTTGTATAAAAGGATTCAAAAGTGGCAACGATGGTCAGCGGATATAAATTTTACATAAAGATCAACGGAAATTCGAGTATATTCGGACAATAACTTAAAAAGTTACTACGTGTGTTGCTGTAATAACTTTAAAATGATTCAATTTAGGCAGGTCAATGATGTTTCTTTAACTAAAATATATTTAGAAATATTATATTATTTTTAAATAAGTTGTATCTAAAATAAATATATGTGAAATAAAGGGATGTAAATGTTTTAAATTTCACTATCATAACCATTCGCCTATGTGATAAAGTGCAGTTCGTTTGCAATAAACACCGAATATTGGTTTTCCATGAATGCAGTTGTTAAGATTTCTTTTCCTTATTACCGGGAAGATTTGACAACGCAGTTTCTGAACTAACGAAGAAAGAATAATAATACTTTTTCCGAATTTCGAACGGTTAACAATATTTTTTTGGAGTAGAAATTGTTGTAAAACGAAAAAAAAATTTAGGGATCAAAGCACTAAATGTTTAGTCTAAGAAACTTTGAAGATGGTTTGATAATATTATTATTGGTATTTTCCAGCCAAAGACAATGTCGGAGGTGGATATGTATTGCGTATAGTGCCTCGAGTTGGTTGGCTATCGCAGCCACCAGTTAATCCATGGGTCCAACTAAATCATCCCGTGGAACGTGTTATAGTCCTACCAACAAGAACTTCAGAATGTGAAACTCAGGTCGGTATCGTATTTTCGATTTTATAAAATAATATAACTTTTTAATAGACTTCTGTTATTTTCAGGCGGCCTGTACTTACACGGTACGCATTACGCAAACTTATAATATTGAGTCACAACAACAAGACGATATTATCTATAACTTCTTAATTGGCGGAGATGGGAATGTTTACGAGGGCCGTGGTTGGGATAATCGAGGTTCTGTCGTAAAAGGTTACAATGATGACAGCCTAAGTTTTGCATACATTGGATCGTTTAAAAAGCAACCGCCATCCTACAAACAACTCAACGTTACGAAACTATTATTGCTGGAGGGTGTTCGCCTGAAAAAGCTTTCGCCAAACTATAAAATTGTAGGGGCCAACAAATTGGACCCAACTTCTGTTGCGACCGCAGCAGATGCTTTGTACAAAAGTTTTGAAAGTTGGCCACATTGGTCAGATAAATAGATTCGATTCGATTTTAGTTATTTTTATTAATACCAGTATAATAATTTTCATAAGAGATATATTGTGCACGTGCTATTAAGTGACGATAAAATAGGCTGTGACTAATAGATTATTCGCTCTCAAATGTTTAGCAAAACATTTGACATGTTTAGCAAAACATTTGACACATCAGACCTCATTACAGTTGAATTTTATGAGATCTTCTCAATGCAGGATCTCATTTGGTCGAAACTCATAAGACAGAAAAAAATGTAATGGAATTTAATTTTTATATTGTTGTTAATAACTAAAACATTAGTACGAGTATTTAGACATAGTGCTTCATTACCAGTTACCGAATCTAGAGTAAATAGATTTTAGTTGTTTAGTTAAAACAACCTAAAGTTAGACCGAAGGAGGCAAATAAAAACATAAGAAAACTGTTTAAAATAATTCCTCAAATATAAAACGCAATTAAAACCTTTAGTTTCCATCAAATTATACATTAAAAAAATCTCTCTCTCTCTCTCTCTCTCTATGTACGAGGTTTCATATTTATATATGATAATTTTGTTTTCAAACAACTAGTCTCTAATTATACGAAAAAAGAATCTATACTCA
Organism: Phania funesta; assembly: GCA_963932375.1. NCBI lineage: Eukaryota > Metazoa > Arthropoda > Insecta > Diptera > Tachinidae > Phania > Phania funesta. The sequence continues at coordinate 39,854,741 of OZ010656.1, forward strand.
CTTTAATACTTTTACTTATTTTATCTGTCATCAAATGTTTACAGTCTTATTGAAATTGTTTGGCTTAGAGCAATATTTCATAAATCTCTTCGCCAATGTTCTCTCTCATTTTTCTCGCGGCAAAAGACACTTCTGGTTAGAGATTTGTGAAATAAACAGATACAAAAAACATGTCAACAAAATGTGAACCTTTTTACAGAATGAATCGTTGGTGGTGTTGGCTCCTATTTGCCGGTTCCCCCACACCAACTGAGAATATAACGGAATATCCACAGACGATGTACCACGCGATCGGGTATTAATCGGGGGTTTTTACAGAAAACTTTGGTAAAAAAAAACTTGGAGATGTTCATTCTTGATTTGATATTCCGACAGGGTGTTTTGATGTAGAATTTTCGAAAAAATTTCCGTCATCTCTTGTCAAGTTTGGTTTGGAGATAAACCGGTTTGTTCCAAAATTCTACATTGGAGATGTTCCCTTACAAAGTGCAGACAGTGCATCTGTTGTTAGCTGTTAACCACCAAACGCGTGCAACCTACGTTCAAGCCATCTTGGATCTCAACAACGAGGAAGACAACTTTTCATCGAAAATAATCATGAGTAGCCAGCGCCAATTCCATCCCAGTGGATATGTGAAAGCAACTGGTTTTCACAGTAACTATGTCTGTAAATAATCCACAGGTTCTTGAATGTCAGTAAAGATTCTCTAAGGAATGTTTAGAGATAAGTGACAACAAACATGAACATTTTATATTTAACGAATTCGAGTCTTTATTTGGGTACAAAATAAGGGTTTCAGGCAGTGACAAAACTGTCATATCACGTAACGATTGTTAGTGAATGATCAGAAAATAGAATATCAGAAAATAAAATAGATAGATCATAGGATGAGCTATCTAACAGTTATCCATGTTTGATTGCTTATTAATATCTGTATGCCTATTAATTGGTTTACCAGGCGATACGTACAGTGCTTTGAGACCATATAACTTTGGGACAAAAATAGGAGTTGTCGCAGCCTTTTAAAGTTTGGTACACTAGTATAAAATACTTCAATTGAGAAAAATCACGCAGTTGTCATAAAATTGGTCTAAGGACACGCCCACCTCCCACATGTTATGAATTTAAAAATGATATTTCGGCTAAATGAATGTCCGTAGCATCACACAAATTTGTTGATTAGTTGTAGATCAACCAAGAAATACGCGCAATTGTGTTCATAACTAAAAAGCTGCATATGTCCTGTATTTGAATAATTTTATAGTACAAAATTCATACGATCGCCATTCACTTTTGTAAAATTATTATATATATTAAACGTAAAGTTTGCAAGAAATCCGATTATAAATGTAGAAAATTCAAAAATATTCCTTTAATAAAAGGCTTTTTACTTGTTTTTTTTTCTTCTAAAATCGAAAAAGATTATTAGTTCATGCATAGTAATTACATTGCTGTGTTGCTGTTTGGATTATAAAAAATCATCATTACTACTAGAACTTTATTATTATTATCAATGTATGGGGGAATATCGAAGCAGACCACTTACTTTCTGGGTCCCTTTTCGACCCCCATTTCGCTCCTCAAATTGATGTCAGGGAACCAATCCGTAATCACAACCACCTTACTTTCAATTGAGTCTCGTACTAGCCCTAGCCTTTACTCTTGACTAAAGTGATTTCAGACTGTCGACTGGTAACTGTCGACACTCTTCCTCATCACGGAGTCTTTTGTAATTGCTAGCATTTGTCTAAGGCTTAGTTCCCCCATGGCATTCACATCGAACAAGTGTCTGCCCATGGTCTTAAGCCTTATGCTAGCCAGTGCTGGACATTCACACACAATGTGCGCTATCGTCTCAGCCTCTTCCAGGCATAGTCTGCAAGTATCATCTTCTACGACTTTTATCTTAGCCAGATGGTACTTGAAGTTTCCATGTTCTGTCACTAACACAGTGATCCAGCTTAAAGTAGCCCTATTATATCCAATCACCTGGCTGGCCTTCCTGCCGAGGGGATCTTTGAGCACCATTCTAGCTTGTCTACATGTGGTATTCTCCCTCCATCTATTCAGCTGTAATGAGTTTACCCATTGAAGAACTTTAGCTCGCACTAGGCCATTCCCCAGGGCAACCCTGGGTTCTAGTCCACAGAAATCCACCTCAGATCCCCTTTTTGCTAGTTCGTCTGCTGCTTTACTCCCAGCTGTGCCTTTGTGTCCCTTAACTTACATTAACGTTACCTCATTCAACGAGGCACATCTGTTTAGTTTCAGAACACATTCCAGCACCAGTTTGGAATATACGTTCACTTGCCTCATTCGTTTTATGCGTTTCCCATGCACTCGGCTTTCAAGCAAGTGATCCAACGCATGCAGCAACCCAAGCAGTTCTGCCTGATAAACTGACACGAACCTCCCCAGACACAGACTACTGGACAAGTTCAGCTCAACTGAGAATACACCTGCTCCTGCCCTGCCACTCATAAGAGAACCACCAGAAAAATGATGATGTCGTTCTCCATACACTCATTGTGTATAATGCCTTCCGCAATGAGTGTCCGATGCAGCCTCTCGACTACCTTTCTTCTACTCATGCGTTCCATCGGCATCTGAGCAGCCCTAACCTCTTTCCCAACGAGGTCCAGCATGCCCGATCTTCGGCCTAAAGCTATGCCAAACCGCATCGCTCCTCATTCGCAAAGCTGACAATGCGGCCGTCGACCGTTGACTTATACCCAAGCAGGCAACCCTCTGAAACCCATCCAACTTACGCTTAATTGTGCCCTGAGAGGCCTTCGGCCACCACACCACGGATGCGTAAGTTATAATGGGTCGCACAATCATTGTGTAAATCCAGAATGCAGCCTTTGGCGAGATTCCCCACCTACGGCCACACACTCGTTTACATTGATGCATAATCCTTTTTGCTTTCCGGACCTTTGTTTCGATGTGTTCATTCCAGGTAAGTTCCTTATCCAGGGTAACGCCCAGATATTTCACCTTCCTGGACACATTTATTTCCGATCCGACAAGCTTTAAGGCTTCAACTGCTACACCCTTCCTCTTACGAGTGAAAAGCATAGCGCATAGGCATATATGATTAGACCCTGCTCACTGCACCATGTCTCAGTCACCATCAGCGTATGGTTCTCCATAAAGTCAGCCACCGCCCTCTCCATTGTCTTCAATAGAAAAGATGTTACGCTGACCGGTCTGAAGGACTTAGCGAAAGTATAGTCCCTCTTACCCGGTTTGGGAAGAAAAACAACTTTAGTTTCCCTCCAAGCCACCGGAATATATCCCGTCGTTAGACAGGCTACGAATATTCCCCTAGGAAAATTCCATCCATTCCAGCTGCTTTGAATGGTACAAAAGATAGTATTGCACTTCTGACACCATTCGGAGATATTATCCTTTCAGCCTCAGCTCGTCTTCTCTCACTAGCCCCCCTATTTACAGGAGTCCATGAGTCACTCGAACTAAAGCTTCCAGGAAAATGAACCTCCATAAGCGATTGCAATGTCTCCTCCACTGTCTCAGTCATGTGAACATCGCTCTTGCGAATTAGTCTCATCCTAGAAACAGGGTCGTTAGATATTATCTTCTGTATTCTACATACTTCAGATGTATCCCTCATATTAGAGCAGACTTCCCTCCACGTACTTCGTTTCCGAAGACGTATTGTTCTCTTCAGCTCTCTCTTCTTCACCTTATACCCATCCCATGAGATCGAGTCTCTCTCCCTCATGTATCGGTCAAAGGCCTTTCTTGTTTCCTTTTTCATGGATTAAATTTCTCTGTTCCACCAAGGTGTCGGATCTTTTTCATCCACTACTGTCAAGGGACAAGCATGCTCGAAAGCTAGCTTAACCGTGGAGTTCAATTGCTCCACCGTCCGCTCGATTTCGCCCGTGTTGCGAGGTGCTCTGTATGGAGCACCTCCTATATGTACCGACAGATACTCTTCATAACTGGTATCAGTATCAGTATTCTTCGGTATTCTTATACGTTTGCGGACTTTCTTCCGTCTACTGCCACACAGTATATCGAACTGGATTGCCCTGTGGTCAGACATGGTTAATCTGTCCACGACCTTCCAGTCCTTAACCCTGTCTAGCATATTGACTGCGCACAGAGTGATATCGATCACCTCTGCCCTTCGTGAATCCACGAAGGTGGGTTCTACCCCTCTGTTAAGTACCAGTAATCGTGTTTTTCTACAAATTCTAACAATTGTTGTCCTCTGTAGTTATCATCTGTGCTGCCCCAAACCGTATTATGCGAGTTGACATCACAGCCCATGATCAGCGCCATACCTCTTTGCCTGCGGAAACTCACCAGGTTCTCCACCTCCAGTGACGGATGTGTACCTGTCGTCTCATGGGGAAGGTAAGCCGACGCAATAAGAAATGATCCCGAACCACTGTCAATCATTACTACCGTAAGATCCGGCGAGCAGAGATGTGTCATAGGTACTGTTCGTACGCGATGACTTTGTTCAATTAATTTTCAGCGGAGTACACACATCATATATTGCACGAAGTATTAATAAACGAAGATTTTACGCATCGCGTTGATGCGAGCGCTTAAATTACATGGGCCCACGCAAACTGGAAGTCCCCATATCTTTCATGCGGGACTGGCTGTGGTTGGACCGAAAACATCAATCTTTTCTACCATTTTAAGGTAATTTTTTCACACCTCCGTGAAGTTAAGTTAAATACACTCTGATATAAATATCCAAGTTTATTACACCCATCGTATTGTGATACCTACCGCCAATAGTACGGTTCGGTCTGGACTCCAAGTGGCAGGATGATCCTTCTTATTACATTGAGCCATTACGGCAGATGTTCATGCAAATCAACGTCCGACATTTATTAAAAAGAAGAGAGGAACTAATTTTTGTATATTTTTATTTAAGCATTTATTTGATTAAGTAAATATAATATGCGCGGCTAGCGTTTATTTCATATATTTATTTGCGTGTTGTTATTATTGTAATTTATATTTTTATATTAATTGTTGAGTGTAATTCATACATCTAATAAAAATGGAATATTTTATAAATAGTTATTTTATTTTCTTTACTTCATTAAGAAATCATTATTATTATTTTTTTTTATTAGTAAATATATTAAAGAAGTTGGAGTTAGGAAAAAATTTGCAACTTGTCATCAATTTCAGCAAAGCAGAACTAAGAAAAATGTGTTTCATTCTGTGAAAAAAAAACTTTTACATCGCATTTGATTAAAAACACTTATACTTAATATCATGCCTTAATGTATATTTTTTTAATTTAAATAATTTTAGGTTTTTTATTTAATAAATATTTTAGCATTCCTGTAATTAAAATTAAAATCCTTAAAAAAATTAATAAATTACGGCATTAATTAATATAACTTTAGACAGACATATTTTGTAAGTAAAACAATTAAAGCATTCGAAATTTTTTAAGTTTTTTACTCTATCGTATTTTTAAAGCCAATTACATTAAATAACATAATTTCATACGTTTTATATACTTTTTTTTGTAATTAAAAACAAAATCTACTTATTTTTTCTCTTATATATTTGAATGTAAGTGTGTGTGTATCTGCGTCTGGTGTGTGTGTGTGTAATAGTTAATATATTATTAACTAATAAAAAATTTATGATTTATTATTTAAGAGTGAGTATCTTGTCGTGTCCAGCAACCTTCTGATACTTTGGTATAGAAAATGTATCATTATCATTTCAACGTGCAGGAAGGAGAAGATCTCTCAAGCCTTTGTTTGATGCCATTTAATATCCAACTCAATATGCTGCGACTTCTTTAATTCTTGAATTCTGTAATGAAAATGAAGGTTTTTAATAGACCTATTTTTTAATATTCTTACAGGATTATAAAAAGCTAAAAATATTTGGTGATTTTCAGAGAGTAAAAACTTTCGCAACTCTTAGTATTTTTGTGTGTTATAACTAAAGTAAGTACTCGGCTACATTTAGAAATTGGCAAAGAACCGACCAAATGTAGAAGGGAAAAGGAGAAAAATGAAATAACAATTCATCTGTTTGGTTTGGATGAAACTCTAAAACTCTCATTTGGTTCCAAAAATTTTAAACATAAAAAATTTCTAGTTTTTCTCAATTTTGGATAGAGATAATAGCAGAATATATTTCCAAGAATTATTTATTCACATTTAATTTTTAGTTACGCACATTTCACTCTTTATCTCAAAAAACCTGCTTTTTGTTTTAAAGCATGACTTTTAACATGGAGTGTTATATCGTGGATTTTCAGCTGTTGCACTGAGTCAGATTTGGGTGTTTTACCAGGAATTACATGTAAGTATAAACATATTACTCCTGTTAAAAAAAAACATTATGGCATTAACAAAGACCATTATTATAGCAAATTAGGTAGACATCAATATATGTATATAACGGCATCAGAAAATTAGACCTTTTATTGACCCTTAACCTTTGTTCTTTTTCAATATTTTTTTACATTCTTGCATTAAATTAAGATATCTTTAAAAAATTGAGCAACTAACTTTTTTACGAAGGCCCCTTAAGCCGAATAGGAAGTAATTTTGCTTATGATATTTAAGTTTTAGTTAAAAATGTTATAGTATCGAAATGTGTTCAGTAAAGTATTATTTACTGCACTATTAACTAAGCTTTCTATCTATAAGATTGGCCTCCGAATAAAAGGAACCCCTACAACCGCCATACCCAAAAAATATTTCATAGAGAAGTTTTCGAAGCTTGTCAGGAACTAAGCAAGAAGAGATTTTTTGATTTCATGAACCTTAGTGTACATATATCTCTCTGACTCTGATAAAGAATAAATGATTGATTTTCTTTAAGCATTGATGCAGGCGCGGATCCTGGAAATTTCCTATTGCCGACATATTTTAATATATCGTCAAAGTAGTATTTCTGTGCTCGCTCATATGATACTCATCACAATAAGTTGTGATAAATTGTTACATTTGCTTCCTGTCTTTCTGCCATCCCACGGCCGTTATTTTGGATTTAAAAGAAAAACTGTAATCAGTTTGACCCGGACCATGATAATGAATCGATTGACTCTTCAGTTATTAAAATGGGACAAATAACTGGGGCGCTTTGTTAAATCATACGTGAATTTTACACAGAAGGGGCGAGATATCGCCACGCACACCTAAAATTTTCTGATTACACTAGCTCTTAAGAAAGCATCGTTCCAAAAATTAGAGAGTTATCTATACACGTCTTTAAGATACTGACTTAAATGCATCTATATTATGCAAATCTGACACTGTGTGTTGTTGCGAAACATCCGCCAGACTGACATACTAGCACACTACTGAAGAGTTTACCAGAGCACCAGGTTCCATGTCTAATCTTTTTATTTTATATATATGTTTGGAACGATTTTCCGTCATCCCTTGTCAATTTTGGTTTGGAGACAAACCGGTTTCGGCTAGTTGCCATCTTCAGTGCCATTTTGCCGGTTTGTCTCCAAACCAACATTGACAAGGGATGACGGAAAATCGTTCCAAACATATATATCAGAGCACCCTGTCGGAAAAACAAATCAACAAACTTTTTATTATTAAATTAATGTCTAAATGTCAAGTGCAATCGTAGTAACGCTTAACTGCGTTTTATTATTTTAATGTCTGAATAGCTTTAAAACTTTTGAGTGCCAAAAATAATGTATGCCGCATCTTTATGTGTTTCGCTTATCCAAATGGGACTCACCGTTCTCGAGTCATGGTGAAATATAATAGTGTGATCACCTCATTAGGGAGGTCATATCAACTAAGCCCATTGAGAACTCTGCACGTGATGAAAAAATGGAAAGCATATTTTTATTAAGCACGCTTTACACTTAGTATTTGTCAAATTTGTTTAATGGAGGTAAGATCAGTATTATTCCTGTTGGAACGGCATTTTCTGAAGACGTTATAGAAATTATGAAAACATACATTTGATGAAGGTTCAATTTATATCCTAAACATAATTAAGAATAGACAAAAATTTAGTAGAACCTTAAACCGAGTGTAATATTGAGCTCCAGAACCTTGAACAAATAAACCAGAGGTCTAATCGCAGCTTACGTTATCGAGCAAAATGTATCGGAATTTTTCTGACATTCGATATCATATGAAATGTATTGTAATTTGTATCGAGCTGCCCTTCGATACGTCCGAACACAACAGTTATAATTTTAGCGCTAAAAATATCTAAAAATGTCTATTTTTGCATCATTTTTTAATAAAAAAAGGAATAATATGTAATTTAGCTTAATATGATTGTGAAAAATGACAAAAAGTAATGTAAAGAAAATAATTGCAAAAAATCAAATGGCAGAATTTATGATTCAGCATCCGTCCACAGTTGCGCAATAATATTTGACCAAATTTACGACTTATCGTCTACGCCTTTTGGTACATAAGAAATGAAAATATCCATGGACATTTAGAAGTTCCCACACTCCAGGAAGAAAAAAAAACATACTCGTCGAAATACGTAAACAAACTAGTTGTACATCCCACCACTCTTGCACGCGATTTACTGCAATTTCGCGGGCACCAAACACTGACACATTGAGCCTGGCGAGACGGCTCACTCTTCCCAATAGTAGATAGTTTTTTAAGATTTGATTACAATAAATTAGTTATTGCATTGGTAATTATTAATAAATTATATTTAAAAAAAAAATTTGAATACTAAAATAAAATTAAACTTTAAGTAAAAAATTGTAGTGAAGGAAGACTGTGCTTTGTCACAACCTTACCAAGTAGTTAGTTTGCGAACTTCCAATTGCCAAAATTAAAAGAGTGGTTGCGAATTGGGGATTAGGCGGCACTGGTGCGGACATGTACTGAATGCAACTTTTTTTTATCAGTCTTAATCTAATTTTAAAAATTTTGCGTGGTTGCCGCCAAAGGCGAAAGATCGCATTTAGTTTCTTCCTTGTTTGATAAAAATAAACACAATAATAATATAGGATTCATTCTTAAAACAGAAATTTTATTTCAAAACAAAAATTTCTTTGTGCATAAGTCCTCTTTTATCCATTTCTTCGTAAATCCATTACAATTTGCTAAAAATTGCGGTTCGATGACTATCGCATGCCATGATTTGCTTACTCGACACGTATCGACATGTTATTCGATACGACATCTTGCACGATATCGAATGCCGTGATTGGGCCCCTGTTTTCAGTGAGACCTACATATGTATGTATGTGTATTTATGGCTGTGTTTTACATTTTCACTTACTTAACTAGAAGGGGTGGGAATATACAGAAATTGAAAGAAATCTTACCTATAAATGCTTTATCAAAGTATAAAAATGGAAACAAATCATATTTTGTTTTGGAAACATTTAATGTGATGGTGGGCGTTCTTCTTTGTTGAGATCATCCTGGGCTTTTGTAGTAACGCGTTTTTGCACTGTTTCTTCTTCGTGCGACCAATAACTTGATGACATAGTTAAGCCAGATAAGCTGATAGCTGAGTCTTCCATGATAGTACTGGAGGCACAGCTTGTTATACTGCCAGACATTTGTGAATTGCCGGCACTGGTCTGGTATGTGGCCGTTGTTCCTGCTGAACTAGTAGTAGTTTGGTCAATGTTACTTATTTGATTAAGGGACTCGGCAGAAAAATCTTTAGGCATTACCGCAGGTACCGAGGCATCAGGAGATGTACCACTGACACCACTGCGCGAATGTGTAGATGCTGTTATTACTCGTGTTGTAACAATTGCATTTTCATGTCCATCTACGTCTGTACTAGTGGTAGTAGTAGTGGTCATTGTTGTGAGACCATCACCTAGCGTTACCCCGAATTTGGACATCACATCGTCCATGTGTTCCATTTCAAATGATTCTATGCTTTCTTCCCGCGTGAGTTGACGTTTATCCACTTCCAGCGAATCTATATCTGATTTTGTAGTGCCGTCCTTCGATATATCAAAGCAATCTTCAACACTGCTTGTGACAATGTCTGAACTTTGATTCATTTCTAAACTATCTATACTTCCCCTATCAGAATCAGTCTTTGTTTTGAATATTTTAGTTATTTGTGCGGAGCTTTCAGCCCGTTCACAACCTTGCAATTTTTGTTTCAGCAAGGTTTTGATATCTTGAGACTGTTCACCTGACTGCACCACTTCAGTTTGGCTTGGGGTTCGAGTGGCTTTATTGACAACATTTTTAATAGGATCTGCGATTAGCTCACGGTCACTGCCATTTGATTTGTTTGACTCGTCTGAGCGGGATAATAAAGCCGCTTCCTCCTTAGCTTTGATTTCAATAAGGTGAGCTTCTATGCAAGCATTTTCAAGGCCTTCAAATTCTTTGAGACTAGATACAGATATATCATCGCCTTGAGCACCAGCGCCAGCGGCGTTATTTCGCAATATATACCGACGCTGAAAACTGCCGTTGCTTGAATCGGTTGATCCTTGATGTGTCCGGTTACGATTTTCTAGGGAAATAGCTTGCTCTAAAGATTCAAATTCTTGCAAGCTGCTCATGGAAATATCATCGTGATCTCCACGAACACCGTAATACCGCCGAGTTGCCATTACATCGTATTCAGGAGTGCTGGAAAATGAGTCCTTAAAACTGCTAATGCGACTGCTTCCGACCTCAAATTCTCCATCTTCTTCTTTAATATCTTCCAAAACTCCACCAGTTAGGTCGTAAGGATATCGAAGTTGGTTATCGGTTAATTGCATTTCAACCCAACGCTTATTGTTCGCTGCCAAATCTGGCCCAGAATCACTTTCATCCTGGGCCTCGCTACCAGCACCTCCACTACTGGCAGTTGGAGGACTTTCTTCAAATTCAAAATTTAAATCATCTCGAAATATTTGGGAACCTAGTTTGGGATCAGCGGGTGCAGATTTTATTATAAGTTTTTCCACTTCTTCGTCATGTTTTGACTCGTATTTAGTGGATGCAATACGTATACTTTTGCCTCCTAGATCATCTTCATTCGCTTCTTTGGCCACCTCTTCAATAATAACAAATTCATCGGCAATATCGGGTTGGTCAACCATTTCGAAGGAGTCGGGGGAATCAGGTGCATTACTGTAATCATAATGGGAATTTCCGATTTCAGACTTTTTTAAATCATTTAACTTTTTTTTATACTGTTCTTGAACAAGCTTTTGGAAATTTTCTTCCCTTAAATCGACCTTCTCCTTTTCTTCATATAAAGGCCGATCATCCGTGGCTTTGTGAAGTTGTTCTTCTGTTTTCACTTTGTATAAAGTTTTTTCTTCGAAAGTGCTGTCTTCTGTAAGTGGGGACTTTGGCTGCATATCTTCCGTAACGGTAATATCTGGAATGTTTCCATAGTTAAGCATGTTTTGAGAAGCTAGCAACTCTTTTAGAAGACTTTCCTCGGCTTCTAATTCCTCCGTAAGGCTGTCTTCAAGAATTACTTCGGCCACTAGTTGAGATGGTGTAAATGGACGTTTTTCTGTTTCAAAACCGTGATCCATATCAGCAGCTGCTTGCTTCTTCTTCTTGCTTTTACGATCTGACGGCGATCGAAATTGGCGAGCATATTCTGTTTCGTAAGGATCTGTATCTGATTCACTTTCTGATTCTTTTCCTTCGCATTGTAGTGCTGATTCATCTTTGTCTGGGGTATTTTTAGTTTCCCCTCCAGATGCAGATGTACTCTCAGACCTTTTATGGCCACGATTATTACGTGAAGGTTCTTCAGGAGACAAGTCTCCACTTCCTCCTTCTATTTCCATTACAAATGTTGTTTCTTCTGGCAACGAGGACATGACTAATCCTTCAATACCTGCCAAAGATGATGCACCAACAGAACCTATAATATCATCGAAGTTCTCCACTACAGTATCTATATTTGATGTACTCGACATACTAACGGATAGAATGCTACCTTCATCTAAACTAGATGCATATTTGGTATCATCAATTGAACGTCTTGAATCTCCATGATACAAAAGAATATCATCTACTTCCTTTAAATCATCTGTTGCCATATCTTCCATAGGGTATGTTAGGCCCCAAGTTTTTTCAACTTCCTTTGGTTTGCTATATTCATCGATGTGTATGTTTTGAACGCACTTCTCATGTCCTTGTACATCTTCATTAGACTTAGGGGAGGAAATTTCATCAGATTTTGGTTTAAAAATCATCTCTTGAGACCTTTTCATTTGGGAATGTTGTTGCATTTTACTTTCGCCAGAAGTATAATCAGTTACTTCCAAATCTAAACTATTATCACTGTCTTCTTCATCAGCAAAGTCTCGTAAACGTTGAATTTCTTCTGCTTCTTCTGTTGATGAAGCTACTAGAGTTTCAGACAAGTCTGAAATGTCCAAACTTCCCAAATTGGCTGAAGTCTCAGAGTGTGAATCAAGACTGCGCATGCTTTCATGAGAACTTATAGTTTTCCCAGAGCTACGATCAAACGTGCTAACTGCGCTTTCAAACTCCGTACTTTCTCTGCAAATATAGGATACATCCGCTGCCGTCTGATATTCGGATGAATTTGGCTGAGTAAATGGATTTTCGTTATCGTATGACAGCGGACGACTATCGCTATTTCCAAAACTTTTGTAATAACTCTCACTTGAACTAGACTGATCAATTTCTGGAACAGACCAGCGATTCTGTGTAGTGTCTGCACTATCCAGTTTAATGGGATGTACCACGTCTTTAGATGGTTTCGCTGTAACTTCAGATGTTTTTTCAACAAAAACGTCGAAATCAGCATTGTTCGATGCAATAACTTTAACCGTTTCCTCTTTAGATGGAGTAACAACATCAGTCTTGCTTAATTTCTCCTGATAATAATCTTCCATTGAGCTGAAATCTTCAGCAGTTTCACTAGAAATAAAACCTAAAGATGCCCTTTCTTCCTTCATTACATTTTCGTCTAAGGAAGTATGAGAATCTTGAGATCCCGCAGTTCCAGTAGATATAAATCCAAGTGAAGTGTCTGCCTTGTTTTCATCAAACATATTTTGAGCATAGTGGAGCAAGGCTGCTTCTCTATTCAAGCTGTCAACAACTGTACCAGCTATGACGTTTTCTGCTTCTTGGCTATGTTGGTCTAATAGACATTCTGGAACTCCAATAAATGATGAGATATCTTCACCTTCTAATACTTCCAGAGCTTCTTCAACGATTTTTGTATTTTTAAAATCTGTATCGGAAAGTTGTTCCCCCATGGAACTAGCGATTGTTTGCGAAAATGACCGGAACTCAAATTCAGAGGGCGACTCTTTCATAGATTTACCATCCTTCAAAACAGATTTCAGTTCATCTTTTGCGGCATCCAGGGACTCTTGAACTTCTTCAAGTGTTTTTGTCACCATTTCTTCAGTTAAGGCCTCTTTAATTAAAGCAGTGCGAAGAGGCTGTTGTGGTGAATGGATAACTTTTCCCTTTCCGGGGGGAGGAATTTCTTTTTCTGTAGTTTCCCATTCACTTTTTTCTAATGGTAAATCCAAATCGATTATTTTTTCCGCTTCAACATCCATAGATTCGGAAATTTCACGAATTGAGTCGTCTTCCCCAGTAGAATGAATGACTTCGAGAGGTGCCGAACTTGTAGATGTAGTCGAGGTTATAGTTGTTGTAGTAAAACTTTGTTCCGTACTAGTTTTGCGCAAAGTTTCTTCATCAGCCACCATTCTTGCCGGTGTTGTGGTCATTGTTGTTATAACTGTTGTTGTTTCAATTGGTTCCTTGGTAATAATATCTTCCTCTAGCAAATCGTTTCGGGTCTCGGAGCTTTGGCGACGAATTCGAGTACCTGCTTCTGCTTCCGTAGACTTAATTGAGACATACTCCTTAAACACATCGCTTTCTTCATCGGAGTCTACAGAAAACTCTTTCATTAAATATATATCTGTTGCTTCTATATGATCTTTGGTCGCTACTACTGCCAGTGGATCATCAACAGCTGCGTCACTACCACTGAGTTTCGTTGGAGTAGTTTTAGTTATAATATTGCGACTAGATTCTCCTATATAAAAACTAGTTCTGCGTTCGGTTTCTACATTGCCATCATCAACTGATAATTCGCTAGATGGGTCTATAGATTCTGTTGCCGGTTCCTCCGAAGTTGTTGCAGTTGCCGTTGTAATCGTTGTTGCTGTTAGAGGATAATCTGGATTTTGGGACTTTAGTGAACCCGATACAGATATGGACGGATCATCAGTACGTGAGGTCTCTTCGGTGCAGTCATAGCTGCGTAAACTAACACTATCCGACTGAGAGGGCTGATAGTGTTGTGGCAGCGGTTCATTCACTAAATCCAAATTCTTAAGAGAATCCGATGTTTTCACTTGCGAACGGGGTTTAGGTACCGGAACTACGGACACATCCAAATCTTCAGACAACTCCTCGTGCACATCGATGTCATATGTTAATTGAGCTGTCGCGTTCACAGTTTCTTGTTCTTCGTCTTCATCTTCAGTTGATGTAGAAATTCTTACAGAACGTGGTTTCGGTTTTGGCGCGTCGACAATTTTTACATTTGCGTCAACATCAACAGTATCAAGGCTTATCGATTCGTGCGGTATTGTAGTCGGTTGGACGGGTGTAATGTCTGTGGACTTTGTTTCTACAAGAAAGTAATGATTGTGAGAACAGAAAAAGAAGCATCTTAAAAAGTGTCGTAGTGAAGTTAAACTCAAAATAAAAATATAAATACTTAAAAGAGAGCAACCCTAACCGCTCCGTTACATAAATGCAATAAAATAATTGCAGAGTCGTTAAATATATTACAGTTGAATTTCATAACGATTCTCAAATTATTAACTTCTACAGCTTGTAAATTAGATCAACTCACGTGAGTGGCTTGTGCCCTCAAAAATGTATTCAATTTGGTCGAATTAATGCGGAAAATGGAAATACTGCGCCCATTTTGAGAGCACAAGTCAATTAAGAACAGCGTTTGGAGTTGAAGGAATTTTTAAATATTTTACGAAACAATAAATGAATGAAAATACTCTTTGTGGTAAATCATGCTAATTGTAATTACTAAATATTGGCATTTAGGATAAACTTGCATGCAATGGCCTTATCAAACAATTATAATTCAAATGTTAAGCAAAATAAAAGCATAAAGGAGACAGTATGAGAAAGCATTTATATGTGTAACATAAGTATGTGTGTAATGATGCAATTAGAGCTCAATATTGCTTTAATCTCGAATGTAAATCATAGAGGGAACTCCTGACAGTACTCGTCTAAATTTGCTGCGCAAAGTGTAGCAGAGCATGAGCGTCTTTTTTTTGTGAATCAATATACTCCTCAATTAGTATTCAGGTTATTTGTTGTTGTGTTGATCGTTTGCATTGCTTGCGCTACCCGTCGTGAGTACCTTCAATAAAATCAATAAATTTATTTTTTCCTACGTGTGTACGTGTGAACGTAGTCTAATCGTAATATGGAAAGCCTCATTTTAAGTTTTTTCTTTCCTTATTAAATTTTGTATTATATTTTTGTATAGTTTGTGCGAAGTGTGGAAAGCTTTATACAGTTTTCGTTCCATTCCCAATTTCACTATTGCTTATTTGCAACTTCATGAAAAATGTATATAAATGATTATAAATCTTGTATAAAAATGTTGAAGCACATAAAACAATAGCGGTATTCAGTGTTGCGCTAGTAAATGGTCTTGCAAAAGTGCAAATGTTTCGTGGCGTTTTTATGAAATCTAGAAACAAATTACAAAAAATTTCTCTTGAGTTTTACAAAAAAGCATAAGCATTTTTGCATAAACATTTACACCAAACACTGAATACCGCTACTGAAAATTTGCTTAATTGTGATAAAATTGTGTTCTTTTAACAGATAATTTTCTATAGTTTTTTAATTGATTCACTTTTTAAAGCTTGAAAGTCGTTTATAAAAATTCTTTTATTTTTATCGCATATCATGGCGAATGTTGGTTTTTAGAAACGATGACTAGTGATTTTGCATACACTTCAGAGCTCCTAAACTTTTTTGCTGTTATCAATATTATTTTTTAACAAATTAATTATGTGACCCCTGTATGAAGTTGATTCAATTTGGAAACGAAAAAATTCTTCAGGGGTCGCCATTAATGATTACTCCATCACCCACATCACACATTAATAATTTTTTTATGTATATAATAAAATTCCAATAATGGCTTATATTTCCTTCAAAAATAAAATAAAATAGTTTCCAAAGTAGCTTATAAGTCCCAGAAACTGTAAAAGAGGTCAAAGTGAAAAATCTTCGGAAGAAATCTTAGAAATTATAAACAAAAATTTAAAGTGACTTTTATTGATAAGACTTGCCGCCGTAAGAAATTCCTTAGATTAAATAAAAGGTTAAAATTGTAAAAGTTGTCTAAAATCGAAAACAGTAAAAGCTTGGCAAGATCGCATACATGGAAGTTGATTTCAGATCGTTCCGATCAGTTAAATGTGCAATTCAGATTCATTTGTTTTTAGTTATTCTTCATCCTTCATGCATTTAGATATTTTTGTGTTTTGATTGCATTTTCTGTGGAACAAGCCGCCTGTAGTACCACGAATTATTCGATAGAAATATTCGGATCTTTACCGACACCCGAATCGCAAATAGGACTCTGATAGAAGTCTGTTCGATATATAACCGGGTACAGAAATACCGGATATCATTATGTCAAATTATGTCGCAATGGTGAGACATGGAACGAATATGAAAAGAGAGTAGCAAGGTTTGCATTTCCCCTCTTGGTCTGTAAAGGATAAATTATCAATACTTTATATGATGTGCCTGATGCTAGATGTTGGAAAGAACCTACACGCAGGAATACTAAGCTAATCTAGCTATTGGATATAGAGGCAACGGTTACCGAACACTGCAGATTTGGCACAGGACACTGGGTGGCTACTGTTGATGTTGCCACTATTTAGATCTGATATACCTCCGTCCTAGAATACAAACGCTAGTTTCATCTCGAGCGGAGAGCTCTCGTCAGCCTCTCCAAACTATTGGAAGTCTACAGGGAATATATTCCTTCATAAGTAGCAGCAACTGATTTGTGAATAACTACATATCGGTACAAATATAGTGACCACACATTCCTTCACATCTTATTCACTCTTCACCCCTCATTTTTACGCAACACAAAGGAACCGTACTTGCAGACCCACGTGAGCCTGATTGCAGGCGGCCTATATACATACCTACTTATACACAGATCTAGTGATATCATAAGATAAAGACGTAAAATATTCAATGAAGAAATAACGAATTCCCAGGACTTATGTTCTCTAATGGTAAATTCAATTACTTAGTATTTATGGCCATTATCACAACTTGGCTTTAAAGTTCTTGTTAGTAAAAGGTAACTCTAGCAAAGGTGAGGAAAAAAGTGATCTTTAACTACTCGTATTGTTCGTTAATACAAATTCCTTATAAAATTAATCTTTTTGAAAGTATGGCAGTGCAAGAGCAGTGGCAACAACTCACTTTTGTTCCTTCTTTGTGTTTGTTTATTTATTTTTTTTCCTTCAAATGTAAAACTTATATGTTAAAAGTTAAATGCCCTTTGGCTTATCGGACGGTTTTAGCTTAAAGTGCACTCATAATAATAAAAAACGAATTATCTGCCCGATAACTTTAACTATTAACTAGTCAAAAAGTCAACCGCAGACGATGCGACTATTGGTACAACTTGAGGTGCTTTTCTAACCAAATTTTCATAGAAGAGAGTTTGGTAGTACACGAATTTTGCAGTTCGCAGTTATACTTAGCGATAGTGTAAACGCATTGCACTAATTTTATTGATGTTTAGTGGTAAAACACTAAACATTTGTCATAGTGATGTAAACAAATTTTGCTCTAAAATAAATTACTTGCAACTTTTTTCTTCACTAATTTCAGTGCAGAGGAGAAATTGTGCAATATTGATTTATGATTATTTTTGTACACTAATTTAAAACCTAATACTAATACTTCATTAGAAAATACAAAATTAAATAAAAGGATAAAGTAATCCAAAAATAACAAAACAAAAAATAGATAGAAAGCAAAATAGAAAATATGAATAATTTCATGATAATTTTTCATAATTTCATTGTTTACTGCTGATTCAGATTTCGTACCAATTGACTAAATCTCCGTTTAGTGATTGTTTTTATTAGAAGAATTGGCTGAAATATGGCTGGAAATATGGAATCAATTGAACTCCGAGCCAAGCGTTGAGATATAATAATTTTTAATTCGGCTGCTAGACGAACTAGAAAGGAGACAGCATTTTTGACAATATGACGGCAAAACGTAGTCGTTATGGGCAAATAAGACAGGCTGATTAGTTACAAGGGTGGAATTTTCACACATCACTATAATTAATGGTAGCGGCTAGCAGAAGTCCTTTGGCTTAAAAAAATCAGTGTTAAGGAAGAGATGGTTTCTTATCACTTAATGGAAATTATTTTTCCAATATTATTTAGTGCTAGTGCAGTGAAAAATTAGAAATATCATAAATGTAAATGTATTCTATGTTTAATATCCGCCCGCACGAAAGGATAAATGTGAAAACAAGGGCAAGTTGAAGTACATACAAGTCCAAGAATTGCATCCGTTAAAAGTACCAAGTTCTTGATGTGTATGTACAATACCACCATTTTCAGGCAACCCGCTATTTTGGTAACATTTTTTGCCATATTAGAAAGTAAATTAATATCCTTAATTGATTTATAGTTTGGTTAAGAAATATTTAATAGTAAGGTCTATGATTAATATTAAAATGTATTTTTGTATAAATGCTATAAAAGATCTTTTGTCGGCTACATTTGCAAAGACTTTATCAATTGCTTCTTTTTTCCCCTTCAATGGTGTCGGCCAAAGCCTATGTCCAAGATTGTAACTGAATCATCAGGTATGAACGTGTAAAAGGCTTTAACCGAGTATTAGAAATTTTAGAGCGAAAAATTCGCCAACTTTAAAATATGTTGCCATAGTGCGAAGATATCATACTCCTTTTTAAAATTAGATTAATATGTATTACTATGCTGTACGAGAATGTTTTGAGTTTCTTTATTGGAATATTTCTTATTGTTGTTACTTTGATAAAATAAAGATTTGTTTCAACTCCTTTATTTTGTTATTGGCTTAATAAGTAATAAAATTACTTTAATAAATATAATACGACACATGTACTATATGTATATTTCTTTAATTGCATTCAATTGTATTTTTACCTGCTTTGTGTACAAGCAATTATTTTAGTCATGAGCAATATTTTTTACCAAAATAAATCTAACTTTTACTACTAAATAATCCATTTGCATGGCTTCCAACAGACCTAGGTTTCTGACATTAATCCTGGCCCGCAATGTACTATCTCCTTCCACAATTTCAATTACAATTTAAGAAATATGGTATATTAACTTCTTTTGTCATTGGTGTCATGCAGAAAGTAGCTAAGCGCTTGTTCATACAAGAGGTTTTTTGCTTGCGTGTTTTTTTTACTGTCACGTAAATTTGTGCGCATTTGTACTATAGATTGTTTGCTTTTCTCCTCTCAAGGCTTTTTTACCGTTAAAGTTTTGATTCTCTTTTTACTTTGTGAAACAGTGTCGGAATGTGGCACTATCGCTCCTTTCCTGGATCTTTTTTGATATACATAGGTGTTAGTACTTTGTACTAAATTAATATACATACAATCATACTGACATAAAAATTTATTGCGGCCTAAAAGTTGAATTATCAATAGTAAATAAAAGTCTATTTTAGAAAAAAATTATAGAATTCCAAACTAAGGTAAACCCTTTCTACATTTAATTTTTGTCATTTTGAAATGGTAAATATAACTTTTAAGATTATTATTTAAACGGGTTTCCGAAATTATCACCAAAGAGCATTTTATATTGAGAAACATAGAATATAGTTCCTTTTGTCATACAACTCTTTTTAAACCGACGGAATATAATTAATAGTTCGTAAACATAGATCTTTGTCAGGGTTTGAAGAATTAAAACTTGTCTTTCTTACGTATCTATGTACATAAGTATGTATACGTGTACATACAAATAAAATGTTTGCATTTAGGTATGTTTTATATTTTGTCATTTTAAATCCTTTTTATAAAAGCCTAAACGTATAATATTTAATTCAGTAGGCAAATGTGATTGATACTAAATAGCATTGAATATTTAATTTACATATTAAAGTTTCCGCACTCTTTAAGATATTTCGGTACTTTTTCGATACAAAACCAGCACGAAATCAAGATTTACAAATTGCATCATTTGCAAAATACACACCAAAATAAGAATGAACAGAGGAAAAAACGAGAGATGCGGACAATCCAAGATCCGCGAAAAATTCCGATTCGAATGTTTTTTACTACCCCGTAAGCTTTTCTTTCCCGAATGTCGTGATTGCAGAAAACCCCCGGTATAAACGACTCTAAGAAAAACGGAAAGAACTAAATTGATTATGTTTTTGGTATAAGCCTACATATCTATATCAGAGATCAACATATCTATATCATCGTCACGCATGAAATTTTAAATATAAGAGTGAGTAGAGAATTCTACTAATCGGATGTGCTCACACATCAACGTTGACTTATAGGTATAATCAGCAATAAATATGAGTCAAACGTCGACATCCAACTCATACCATTCTAAATTTGATTCATCAACCACCTAAGTTTGATTCCCTAGTCAAGAAAATACTTATAATACTCTCAACTGATTCAAGTAATTGATGTATTCTTAATATTCATCTGGATGTAACAATAAGTGTAAAAGTGCAGAAAAAGTAAATGTAATGTAATGAGTCAAAGTCCACAACATCATAAGTGTTGTTAAGCATGAGTAGGATGAGTACTTTATACTTGTGAGTGGCGATGAGGTTCGAAGGCATTGTAATAAGTATGAATGCGTATGAGTACAAGAAATGTATGAATCAAGACTCAGACTTCAGCACTACGTATTGCTGGCCTCCGATCAATAATTATTGCCATCAATTTTGAAAGATTGAAATCTTCACTTATTTCTGTCACTAACAACGATATATGTTTGTATAAAAAATACATACTTCGACGTAACTTGAAATTAACTGCATTGCAAGAATAAAAATTAGTTTTGAATTGAAAATTTTCCTTTAATTATCCAACTATTTTTATCTAAACATTATGGTTTTTCTATAACAATGCTACCAGATATTTATATTTTTGCCATCTGTCCACCAACAAGCAAACACATTCCCTGTAGGAAAAATTAGAAAGTATCCCATGTATTATTTAATGCAATTTTGTACGCTTTATGCTTTATATAAGTACATATATTTGTATATATATATATATATATAGTTATATATATATTGTAGCAAAAATGGCGCATAAAAAATTGCTTGAAAATAAAACTTATAAAAAAACTGAAATGAGGGTTATAAGGGAATAAAAGATTTCACATATTTATGTAAATAAAATAAATTAAAATTAAATAGGCTTAAATAGAATCATACAAATTTTATAAGTTGACTTATTTAGGTAATAATTATAAATTGAGCTTTAAATCCTGGTTAACAAAAGTGCATGTTAATAAGCAATCTCATAAAAGTTGGAATTAAAAACCATTCCAAAATTGAAATCAACAACTCAATTTAGGGTACTACCCATTAATTTAAAAATTGTTTTTTAAATCTTGCACAAGTTATATTCATTCTAGATTTTTGAATTATTGTTATTTTTTTTTAATAAAGAATTTTTGTTTCATTAATTCACTGTTGTAACAACCAAACATTGAAGAACTGATGTTAAAAATTAATTTAAAAATTTATGTGTAAGTACATATGTATGTATATCTAAATTTTTGAGGTAAACAAAATATTTTAAATCTAAAATCAAAGTATTCACTTGAGTACTTTGATAGTCCTCATTTGTTGAAATGTTGTAGAAAAATTTTTGAATAAAATACCAAACTAATACTGACTCCTTGGGATACTGTAAATTAAATAAGAAAAAAATCTTGAAACATGTATCGATTGCATTTACTGCAAAATGCATTTTATATTTAATTCCATCGAAATAAACTAATATATTTTCTGGCTGTAAAATTGAACCAGAAACTAATATAGTAAATATTTTCGTTGACGGTAATAATATACTGTGCATCAGATTCAAGATAGTTAAGCATCGAGCATCTGTGAAAATAAAATTAAATTCTTCGCAGCATTGAAATGTACTACTATAACACGAAAGTGAATGAAATATTTTTAAATGAACCATTAAAGTTTCAATAAATGGAAATTATTTTTTACAAATAAAGCACTTCATGGCACTTATAATAAATATTACAATCAATATGTATTATGTTATAAATTTTGTTTTTTGTATAAACGAACACCAATTTAATTTTCTCTTAAGTCAGAACACGTTTTTAACTCAGCAGTTATGAACACAAGATCATCTATAAACAAATGACGGTTATTGTTTCGCTTATATCGTCATAATGAAGATATTTCTTCAAAACAACATCTACATAGTCATTATGATGAATTTTATTTGGTTTTACTAAAATAAGTTTGTAAATGTTTACGATATTTCTTCAATTTTGAGGTGCTTTATTAAATGAAAGAAAATTTATTCATATGAAGAATATTATTCAAAATAAATAAAAATTCATTGATATTGAAGATTTTTCTTCAAATCAACAAGTTGGTATTTGCAAATACTACGCACATATACTTAAGTACATATGTATGGATGGTTAAATTTCTGTAGCATTTTTGCACCTTACTTTTTTCACATTAAACTTTGTGTAACTTGAAATACACACCTAGTCAATCAAGTTAAAGCAATATTATTCAAATTAACAGCGGAATTCTACGTTGTTTTGACAAAATTTTTGTGTTGTTTTTAATAACATAATTTACGATAAATAATATCTGTTTTAAATAAATATAAGTAAATTTGAATAAAATACTAAAATTGAATAAAGTACTAAAATTTTATTAAAATCTACCCATAAAATAAAAATGTTAATTTTACTAATTTTTTCTTCAAATTGAGGAAAAGAAAGTTGTTTAAAATATTTGTTTTGTTACTTTGAATAAAATCCCTGCTAATTTAACTATTTTTTTCGTCAAAAATTACGAAATTTTTTATTCAGTATTACCTACTAGATTTGGTTCAGTGTACAGAGGTTTTCGCTTAATTGAGTCCCGCATAACTGCGTTACCTGTTTAATTGATGAAAAAAAAATATAAAGGAAATTTTTCTAATTGTGAAATTTTCCCTAAAAAGGAATATTCCCCTAACAACAAAAACGTTTTTTTAAATAAATGTACATAAAAGGCAACTCTTCAAATCATATGTCTTCCTTGAACATTTTATTTTGTAGTTTGCGGATATTTGTGTCGCAAAATGAGTGCAAAGCAATTCACATACTTATGATTTGTGCGTTTAATTTGATCGCGAACCAATTCCTTACAACTAATTGCATCAAAATTTTTACATTTTAGGGAAATTAATTAGGAGGAATTTACGGCATTTGCAAATTAGACATTCAAATAAAATGCAATTTTTGAAGTAATAAATTAAAAACTTGAGATCCTTATCGTAGATCGTACGGTGGTACGATCATGTATAATATTTGCATTTTTTACATTGTTGACATATGTACGTATGCATATACTTATGTAGACAACTCATTTTACTATTTATTAAACGTAGGTATGAAAAAGTCAAGCTTGAACTTGTTGAAACATTTTTTTTAATTTAACGCTTATTTCAATTACTGTCGTATTTAAATCGAACACTTTTTGGTTCAAAAATGTAATGCATTTTCAATTACTTTTGTAATCGATTCAATAATTTTATTTATTTACATGTAGTTTGAATTTACAAAGGAAAGTATTTGAATGTTGATTTTATGTAATTGGAATAAGATTTAAATTGTTACATAGTCGTAGTTAAGATGTTGTTACCTGGTGCTATATCTTGCATATCATTGTCTGGCGTACTTTGACCGATCTCACCCAATGTGTTTGTTGTTGGCGATTGACTATCGTCCCAACTTATTTTTGAAAAGTCTCCTTGCATGTTACTAACTTCATCGTCCGGTAAGAAACTTTCAAAATGTTCATCGAACTTTGCAGCTTCAGTATCTAAGTCTTGAACATTTGATGAGAGCTTTTGGAATTTGTGTTCAACGCGTCGAATTCTAATTCTACGTTCTTCTAAATTATCATCGAAAAATTAATTGTGAAAAGTTTAGTTAATTAAATTGCAATCATTAAAACTTAAATTGGTATAATAATATTACATCAATTTGCATATGTATAAAGGGGTTTCCAATAAGGTTTAAGTAATAAAACTTTATTATCAAAATTGGCCTACTTCGAGACGACTTCTTCGTTAAGCAATCAGTTAACACTCACATGTCAAATGAAACTCATTCTCATTATTTGGGATTTTCTACAGATTTCGGCGTTATTAATGGTAAAATCTAGAACAAAGAAAACAGCACCTTTTGTGGGCGAAAATATATTGTGGCTATTACAAAAGGCCAAAAATGTCATAACTGTCTCAAGATTTTCAAGTTAATGACCATAGACAATGCCGTTTGTTTGCTGGCTGGGAATTAAAGCTTTTGGATAAAGACGACGAATTTGGCAAAAATTGCAAATTGTTTAATGAGTTGCTATGTTCACGAGCGGGACGACGCGAACTAATACGAGATTCACCAAGTGGTAGTTCAACCACAAAAGGTTAATGTTTGGTAGGGATTTTGGACTAGCGATATAATTGGTCTGCACATCTTCGGAAACAACATTGGTGAGGCCATCACAGTCAACGGTACTAAAGGTACTAAACATCAATAGCTGGTCAACGCTAAGTGCCACACAGCAAACGCCACAATGATAATTCTTTATGAACGAATCGACGCTATGGTTATCTCTATCGTGCAAATTATATACTATAGACTCTTATTGAAGGGTTTTCGAAAGTCGTAGGGCTGTACTAATAAGCCGCACTAAACCGATGCCCTCAAAATGAACATAACACAGATCATCGCTCTAACACAGGTGGAGCTATGTAGCAGATGCATTAAACATTGGAACTCTCGTATCCAGCGTACGAAGCCATGTGGAAATTTTAACGCTCTTATATTTCATACAGAAAAGCGAAAGAATTTCGGTTATACCTCGCACACAGCTGGTTTTTTTCAATTTCAACGTCGATCCGCCCTTATTGGAAAACTCTTTATAAGCGTTTTTTGATAGCAGAACAATTTTGTAGTTCTAGTTTAAAATGTGATGTCTTTTTTTGTGTTTTTTAATGTATTCAAGTCAAATCATATTTTAGTGAACTGTTAACAAAAATATTAAAAATCATTTCCAGTGGCAATTTCAAATAAATTGATTTTGAAATCTGTTTCAAATGAATTAAAAATCGAACAAATAATTTTAATACAAAATCAAATTCTTATGGACCAACTGCTCTAAATAGACTTTATTCTATCATGGCCTCTAAGTAAACACTTGAGAAATTATAGAAATTTATTGATACAAAATCATTTATAAATAAAGTCACCGACAGCCACCTAAATGCTAAAAGTTTGTCCTTTTGAGCAGACAATTTTATGTGTAAAAACTATTTGCAAAAAAGTCAATTATATTAGCTAACATCACTTATCTCTTTTATCACCAAGTGATGATTTCAATATCGCAGAAAAACTAAAGTTTCGATGAAACGACCAAAATCTTGTATAAATGAACACATCTGAACGTTTTATTGCTCTTTTGAACTTTATTCACAATCGTAATGTTTTTAGGGCGTTCATATTTCTGGGCGATCCTATTCTCGCGAGTTTTTTTTCACACTGATTTTTTTCATGGAATTATATTTTTTCACAATGTGAGCAGAGATTTTATGTTCTCTTTAATTTGAGGCACTGTTCGATGGACAAAACATAACGTAACAAAAACGTAATATATCATATTATACTTTATATATAATGCTAGAGCATTTTTATGATTTGAAAGAATACAAAAATGTATAACTTTAAGTCCGAAAAACACAATATTGTTTGTTTGCCTTCGTATCTACATAGAGTAACATAATTGTTTAGGGGCACTACTGCTATTTGGTTAATTATGACAGTTGGTGAGAATCTAATGCCAGTGCAAGTCACAATATGTACTTGTTTTTATTATTGACAATTTTGTACATAAGTATGTATGTACATGTATATCTTAAGAATCGGGTGCTTGCTACTAAACTACATATACTATATAGTTATTGTACATGAATGAGGCATCCAAATCTAAATTCTAATAAAAAGAAGCCTTTTAAATCTGTAAAATAATTTTTATTGATTTCTACTTTTCAAAATGGTATTTTTGGGGTGATGATGTTTGGCGCATCTGTGTGTGTGGATGTATGTGTGAATGTTTGAATACCTAAAGGTGGCTGTGTAATTCATTTATAGCAAATTGGAGTTTTACCTTGAGGCACAGATGTTTCAAAAGTTGTTAGCCTTGCTTCACTCATTTCATCACTATCTTGTGGCGAAATTTGAATTTGTTCTTGAGGCAATAGTGTTGAGGTAGGTGCTAGGGTTGTTGCTTGGGCTGCAACTGTTGCGACGTGTTCATCGGTGAAACTTAAATTATCATCAAACGATTTGCCAGACATTGATTCGATTGTTGGTGACTTAATAACGTCCAATCCATCGACGTCGTCGCATGTCATTGCATAATTTTCACTTTCAGAATTATATTCTGCTCTAGTGTTATTATCGACAACAACTTTGTACATTTCAACATGATTACGATCATGTTGTTCATTAACAATGTAAACACTTTCCTCAAGCACGTTGTCCACTATGACGGTGGCTTCGTAACGTACGTTTTCAATATTTGATGGCAAGGACATCGCCATGTTTGAATCCGTATCAATAACAGATTTATCATGCTCATGCTCATGCTCATAATCATAGTCGTCATCATCATTATCATCTTCGCCATTATCATTATCACCAACTTTGCCATCATTTACATTTTTCTCACATTCTTTTTCGTATTTTAAAAAGGTGTCTGGAAAATAATTACACAAATTTGTTTTACTGTTTCGCTTGCAGTTTTTCAAACATTTAAATCAAACAAAGTTCAACAATTTTATTCAAAGAGAGAACAAATCAAGTAAAACAGCTTAAAAATGCCATAAAAGCGATTAAAAATATTTAAGTAAAAAATGTAGCAAACAATAGGTGGGTGCAGATAAAATGTGATCGAATTTTTGGACAATTTTCAATAAAAACATTTTCGAGTTTTGTTCTTTCGATAGGTTGAAGCTGAGGCAGTTACATACAAATTTGTGAAATGGTTGAAAACTTTTTGTATCGTTTTCACAAAGAATCATATGCTTCCAAAGAATCAAACTTATATTTGCAAATGAACAAGATGGTGGCCGTACGGACTATCGGCACCAAACTGTTTAAAAAAAATGGACTCTTTGTCAGCGTGCTGCTTTGAAGGTATTCTCGGTAAAATACTTATAACTCGAAAATTATACCGGTATTCTTTAAGCCGAGTTCTCTTTAGAGGAAGAATATGTTTCTCATATTATTTTTCTGTAGGCCATCCGCAATGTAAATTGAACGCAAGGATCTTGTCCATGTCTTTCTACGATAAAGAAAAATACGTATAGCTTGCATATCCTTTTCCATTGTAAGGTCGTTCATTAAGTCTTATTAGCAAACATGTGATTTAAACTTGTGATTGATTAAAAACGTAAACAAATGACACATACTGAGTGATGGTGATAATGGCGTGAGTGGTGATTTCATAGTGCTTTTATATATAACCAATCATAATCGGTAAGTGAGTTTCTTTTTTCATACAAACTTTAAATAAATAAATTTAAAATCAAGATTTAATACACCGGCAACGTAAACATGTATGTCTGTGTTAGAAAAATATAAATATTCATATCATTCACGTGTCCGTCCAGTGATCGTAGACCAAAATAAAAAAAGTACAAAAAATAAGATCCTCATCAGAGAAACAAAAATTGTACTCATACAAATTTACAAAGGGGATGATTAGAGTGACTTTAACACGAAAGGTCTCGAAGGGCATTTGTTGACCTTCAGCAGTTTGGGGGAACGCTGAGATTCTAAAGAACTTAGCTCTAATTGCACGTAGAAGGTGGTGAATAAAAATAAAAAGTATGTGAAGCTGAAGCTGATTGGAAGTAAATTTCGATAAAACACTTACCTTGTGCTGCAATTGTTGCGACAGATACGATATCTTGTGGTTCGGGAATATACGTTTGCAGAGTTTCTGGTTCAGATAGGCAGAGAGAGTGAGAGAGAGCGAGAGAGAGGGAGAGAGGGAGAAAGTACGGAGAGTATATTAATTATGGATTTAGTATGAAACATTTGTATTTGGTAAAACATTAAAAGAAAACAAGCCTTTTAGACATTATTGAATTTACAATTAAAAATAAACAGAACTGAAACAACAATTAAATATTACAAAAAAGACTAAAATAATAAAATCTGTTAATGATGTGAATCCAAAGACGTGTAAAACACTTAAATGTGTGTAGGACTTATGTATGTAGTAGTATTAGAAAAAAATCTTTCAAAACTAGCTGACGGTGTTAGTAGACATTTTAATATTGACAATATGTAGATGCATTAAGAACTCATTAGACGTGATCACGAGCATGATAATAAATGGATTTACTGGCTAATTTACATATGAACATATTGGGGAGAACGATGTTGTTAGCTAATTCGATTGCTTTTGTTACGTTACGTTAGGTGTTTACTTACGAATTCGTTTTGTGAACTGATGTAGTATTTTCTAGGTTTGAATAAAATATTGAGGAATTGATTTTATTGATGTGATAGATTAAGAGTTGCGGATTTATTGCTGTGGAAATTACTTGCTGCCCCTAGCGGCCGATTCATCTGACTCTACGTATTCAATGTCAGTGTGAGTATCGAGTAGCATACCCTTAATCTGTAGTTTCTCGGCATCGATATTGAAACTATTGCTACACTTTTCGTGTACGGTTGTACAGCTCTCGTTTAGAATTTCGTTAAGTTCGTCACAGACGTCATCGTCTAAGGGTTCGTTGATATTTACGTTTTCCTCAGGGTCTGATGGCAATTGAACGTCTTCAATATCCGTTTGCTGTTGCTGCAAATTGTGATTTGTGTTGAGGTAACTATCATGCAGAAATTTAGAATTGTTTGTTTTTTTGTTGCTACTCGGTTTGGTGTATGTCGTCGAACCACAAGTTTCCAATGTTACCATAATATTTTTGCTACTGCATTCGTAGTCCTTCAAGTTAGAAGAGTTTGCGTGTATTAAAGGTAGTTCGGATTCAGATACGGATGACACATCGTCGGCAGATATATCCTCCACATCGGTAACTTTTTCAGAATGAGACAGATTAGATTGGCGGCTTGTTTCGACTTTTTTAACACATTTAAATACTGCTAACAGTTCACTCCCACTTAGATCCATGTCTTCAATATCAGTACCACAACCATCTTCTTTAGTATTGAATTTCGGTGTTTCTAAAAATTTCGATTTGCTTTTGGTAACGGCGCGGGATCTCAACTTCTTCCTTCGACTGTTTGTTCCCGCCATATAAATTTCCTCGACATCGGTGACCGATTCGGAGTTTGAAATTATTTCCAAACGTTTGCTTTGCTGAGTTTTTAACAATTCGTTGGCTATAGTAATATCGGACTCAACAAGTACATTATGTGGGGAAGGAGACAGCGAACGCGAAGGTAAATCGCCTAATGACGTTTCCACATCCAAATCATCGGAACAGGAATATTCTTCTGTATATGTACGACACTCATCTCTTACAGTTGCATAAATGCCAAATTGGTAATCCCTATCCATAGGCATAACGCTGGTGATGGTATCACCAAATTTATCTTCTTGTAACATAACGACCTCTCTTTGCGGTTGGGGTATGGCATTAGGATCAACAGAAAAAGCTGATGCCTGCCCTGATGCGGTTGTTTCAGATACATCTTCACAAAGTAAGTCTTCGCAATCAGTTATACAGCCGTCATCATCACCTATAGCCATAATAAGCGCTTGTGGTATGGGCTGTTGATTGTCGTCGTCCCCATCAAAACTGTCATCATCATCTCCGTCTGCTACTGAGTCGTCAAATCTTTCGGTATCGGTTAAAACTTCCTCCTTTCTTTTTCCTTGCACTTCAAGAAACGTGCTCTTGTATAACCCACCTTTAGCTGAAGTCGTCGGCGTTATTTGCTCATGGTTTAGCTGCGACCTATTCGTAGCATGTATGAAAGTAACACCTATTGGGGGCAGACTTGCACTACTAAGCAAATCTTCTTCTGATATATTCCCTGCATTTGATACTGAATCAGAGTCCGAACAAGATATTTGACAAATTTCCGCATTACTAGACAGTTCAAGAATTTCGTCTTCTGACATGCCCTGCAATTCCTTCCCAGTGACATCGGATAAAGCCGAAGCCATATCGCTTATATCGCTTACAATTGAAGCATCATTGTTGTCATAATCAGAGTCCTCATAGTCTTTTCTTTTTATGGTTGAATCTGCAATATTGACACTACCTTGTTCCATATAGGTCTCCTTTAAGTCAACACAGGCTGATTTCTCGTAATTGTTTTCTATTTCTGAGTCTGTGTTATAATCTTCACAATCTGTTAAATAATCGTTATTTGCAATCAGATTTTGGGCTTGCAAAAAATTGCCAGATTTACGTTCCACTATCTCCTTTATGCCGTTACCGGTCGATAAGTGTTCTTCAAAGTTATACTGCAAAAATTCTTGCAACGACAGCTTTAATTCCGGATAGTCATTTTTCTTATCGTCCTCCTCATCTGCGTCGCTATCGTCATAATCCTCAACATCAGTCACATCACATTGAGCGTTCGGCGCTGGGAACAAATTACTTTTAGATGGTTTTCTAGAACAAGGCCTTTCTACATCTGCACTGCTATCGAAATCTTCTATGTCGGTTATACCTCCAATATTTTGATTGTAGTCCATGTCGTTAATATCACTATCATCTGAATCAGACGATGACGAAGTGCAGTGGTGCTCATAGTTATCGCGGTGTTGTGAATCCGCAGTAATCGATATTACTGGTACATTTGTGGACATATTAAAGCCAATAATTTCTTTTGCTTACTTTGGTATTTGTTACGTTGTGAAAAAACTTTTAGAATTGTTGTTTAATGGACTTTCAATGGTTTTTCAGGCAAACAAAAAAAAAACACATAAACGCTTGCAGAAAAGAAATGAAAGAACAACTTAAAAAAAAGAGTCCCTTCGAAAAAAGAGTCCCTTCATAGCGTATTCTTTAAAGCTACATTGTTTACAAAAACAGTTTGCTAATTACATAACAAAACAGTCCAATTTGTCGAAAGAACTCTCTGAAATTGCTTACTTGCGGCAGGACTGTCATAAGTGGAAAAATTACAAAATTCTTTTTTATTTATTATATTGTTATCAGTTGCTTATACCAAAAAAC
The DNA here is from genome assembly GCA_963932375.1 of Phania funesta. NCBI lineage: Eukaryota > Metazoa > Arthropoda > Insecta > Diptera > Tachinidae > Phania > Phania funesta. Next base: position 39,886,266 of record OZ010656.1, read on the forward strand.
GTACATTGGACTTACGATATTCAATGTCTGTTAAATGAGATTAATATAAACGAATAAAATGGCATCACTTGTATTTATTTACAAATTACAACCAATTTCCCTTCTGCTTTAATGAATTCTAATGCGGCCCATATCGCTGCAATTCTACCAATGAACAAGAGGTTATATAAACTTTAAATATCGAACAACGATAAAATTTTTAGTTGAGCTCACTTGACTGAAATAGTTCGTTCAGTAGCTCACGTGTAAGAGGAAAAATATTTCTGAAATAGTTTTATAACAATGAATACAGCAACATAAACAGAGAAAACGGAGATGTCTATATTAAACAAAAAGTCTACGGAAAAAGGAATTTGGCAGAAAGAAACATGAACAATGAACTACGGATTGGAAAACGTTCAGAACTATGAGCGGAGCACTTAATTCAGTTGTTTAATTAGACTAGTTTGTTCATGAACTACACAACTCTAATTTGAGCATGAATATACGCAAAGATAAACAATAATCTAAGAGCAATATATTCTTATTCAATGATATGATTTGAATTTTCGTTTGTTTTTGCGGAAGAAGTATGCTTTAAGATTAGTTTTAATATTCATGTAATCTAATCATATTATTATTGTAGATAAAAATGGCATGGTCCTTGATTTGATATTCCAAACTTGACAAGGCATGATGAAAATTCGTTCCAAAAATCTACAATAGCGGGGTCCTTCCTAGAGCGATAGAAAACCCAAGCAACTTAGTAATACTTTGATTGAACACCAAAAGGATTTTATATATTATATTTATTTATAGAATTGTAAGGTAAGATTTGTTGTACAATGTTGGTGTAATTAAAATACTTTGTTTGTAGTTAGATCTTCAGTCAAAAATGTATTGTTGAGCACAACCATATTGCAATTTTTATGAATAGTAATCAGTTAATGATTAAAAGTAAACAATACCATTTTTATCGTAACTAAAGTATTTTTTTAAATATTTCTTAATACATATTTTTAAGCCACAATGTATTGTCGTATAGAACATAATATAGTTGACGTGACCTTACCACAATATTGTTTTTTTCTTTACGTGTATCGACATACATTCTGCCCATTTACGCAAACAACGTCGTAACTAAAAACAAATTAATTTCAAGGTAAACCCGAATGAATTTTACCATTTGCTTTCACTAAACAATTAAAACATCATCATTCTCTTCAAACGTGGAAGGTGCAAAAGATGTAAAAACAAAATTTATTTACAATATAGAGCATGACATAACGAACAACTCTGCATCATTAACTCCAAAAATGTATTTTTTGAGTTATGACGTTCCTTGAGAAAATGAGCACTACTGCTGGAGTTAGTCCGAATATAATCAAACATTTAATAAACTTTTGAACTAATTTCTAGTAACTCTGTGTTATGAGTTCCTGTTATCACCGCATGTTCAGAGAATAATAATCTCGAATAAAATTAACGTGTTTTTCGTTATTATTCAATTTTGATTTAATTTTATAAATTATTTACGTTTTTATTTAACATATTGTTGCGTTTATTACCACCATAAACGTTAATTTGTAGGGTTCGTTTAATTGCAAGAATACACAGTCCTTTTTGATTTTATCAGTACACAACTTTATTTGGCAATTAAGACTCTATTTACAACTCTTCAGTACTAATTGTATTATTTAATGTGTCTTTCTCTCCATGTGCTTCTTACGTCTGTCATGTTTGTCACATTTCGATCCTTAAGAATAATTACATATGTATATAAGTTAATTATTCATATAATTATGTTAGTATACATACATATATGTATGTGTTAAACAAATATAAATATTTCATTTTGAAAGTTTTCCAATCATATAAATAATAATAATAATTATTATTAACATTATTATTTTTATTATTATTATAATTACATATTCTTAAATTCTAGATTTTACAAAATTGGAGTTTCTGCGAAAACATTTGCCATCCCTTTCTACCATATAGGATCTAGGAGTATCATGTTTTCTCAGAATTCTACCTGGAAACCAGTGTCTATATTCTTTAATCCATATCTTTTCTCCCTTTCGAAACTCTGGTCCCTCTTTAAATTTTTTGTCATAGTGTTTCTTGTTTACTAAATTGTTTTTGTTTAAAATGGGTAATATTTTATTACATAGATTGTCCCTTTTATAAAACTTATTTTTCCCAGGGACAAGGATCTTGTTTGCCTACCCATTAGGCCGTGACCGTGTTTGAGTACAGACGTACGTCATATCGAACGCATAAAGAATATATATATATATATATTTTTTTAAAGTATTCAATTGAACAGTGAACAGTTAGTAATAACAAAGAAATAAAGAACAAAAAATAACAACAATATAATATATTGTGAGTAAAAAAAAACAATAACAAATAGTGCATGGTTAAACGGGTTTGAACAATTGATGGTGAGTGTATGAGCGCACCAAATATTTTTTTACTGTATTTTATTTTATTGAATCTTTCTATTAAAAGAAATTCACAATAAGTATTCAAATCTTATTTCTAAATTATTATTTACTAGTTATTACCAATGTAATAACTAATTTTTTGCATTCAAGTCTTAAAAATCTATCTTCTATTGTGTAGAGAGAGCCGCCTCGCCAGGCTCAATGTGTCAGTTCTTTTTAGTCTCTGGTGGCCATCAAATTGCAATAAATTGCGTGCTAGAGTGTTGGGATGTGCGACTAGTTTGTTCACGTATTTGGACGTGTATGTTTTAACTTCTTAGTAGATAGTGGGAACTTTGAGATCTCTATTTATGTTTTCATTTCTTATGTACCAGGGGGCGCATACGATATGACGTAAAATCCTAGACTGTCTTCTCTGTAACTTCTGGATGTTTGATGCACAGGCAGTACCCCACAGCTGAATACCATATGACCATATTGGCTTTATAACGGATTTGTATAAAAGGACTTTATATTCCAAAGCCAAAGTTGAGTGAGGACTTATTAGCCAATGCAGTTGATTTGTTCGAAGCTTTATGGACGTTATTTTTGCCTCAATATGACGGGACCAAGTTAGGCGCCGATCTAGGTGGATACTTAAATATTTTACGTGCGTTTCCGCTGGAACCGTGGTATTAGTTATTGTGATTGGTGGACAATTTTGCCTTCTAAGGGAAAACGTTACATGAGCACATTTTGATGGTTTTACCTTTATTCTCCACTGTTTTAGCCAGTCTTCTAGCTTATGAATATGGGACTGCAGCTTTTCAGATGCATCCTTTGGATCATTACTGACACTTATAATTGCAGTGTCGTCTGCAAAGGTTGACGTATATGTATGTGGGCTTGTCGGTATATCCGCTGTATAGATGATATATAATAGCGGCCCTAGCACACTACCTTGAGGTACTCCTGCACTGATTTTCCCATTTCCTGAAAGCTGATCCTTTGACCTTACTTTAAAAGTTTTATCTGACAAATAGCTTTATATAAGCTTGTGGGTGTTTTCAGGAAGAACCCGAACTATTTTAGTAAGTAGCCCATCATGGCAGACTTTATCAAATGTTTGGAAAATGTCTATAAATAAAGCTGAACAGTATTGCTTTCTTTCAAAAGCCGATCTAATAATGGTAACGATTCTATGGACTTGTTCAATCGTACTATGCCTTGCTCGAAAACCAAAGTGATGATCTGGGATAACGTTTTGTTCATTTAGAAAAGGAGTTACACTCGAGAATTTTGCAAATATCTTTGACAAAACTTGTCGCACATCCCAACACTCTAGCACGCAATTTATTGCAATTTGACGGCCACCAGAGACTAAAAAGAACTGACACATTGAGCCTGGCGAGGCGGCTCTCTCTACGGAATAGAAGATAGATTTTTAAGATTTGAGTACAAAAAATTAGTTATTACGTTGGTACTAACTAGGAAATAATAATTTAGAAATACGATTTGAATTCTTATTGTGAATTTCTTTTAATAGAAAGATTCAATAAAATAAAATACAGTATAAAAAAAAAAATATTAGGCCAAAATAAAAGTGTTCTTGCCCTGGCCTTAGTTTTTTCTATACCCATGTGTGACAATGAAGATGGCGTAAAACTATGCTTTGCAAACTGTGTGGCACATATAATCGATCATCATAAAATACTAAATTCTCCTCTACAAATAAATTATTTCTCATTCTCCATAAAAATTTCACATTTGGCTCTATTAGCCTCTCATCCTTAGGCCAACCTTCATTACAATATTTCATAACTATTTTTAAAGTTTCATCATTATTTGTTGCATGTTGAAATAACGCTTTTTTCCTATCGCTTACATTTATAGTGTGCACCATCTCATCTAACCCCTTTATCTCATCCTCTTTCTCAATTTTCCCCGAAAAGCTTCTAGATAGCCAATCTGCTAGATAAAGGTATTTTCCAGGTAAGTATTTAAATGATAAGGAGTATTTTTCCAGCCTCAATTTCATTCTTTGTAACTTTGCCGATGGTATTTTGTTTCAATCATTTTTCACAATGTCCGTGACTATTTCAAATTGCCTGCCATAAATATATGAATGAAATTTCCTACAAGCAAGCACGACAGCCAACATCTCCTTTTCAATTTGAGCATACCTGGTTTCAGCATCTGTCAAACTTCGAGACGCAAAGCACACAGGCCTGAAGGCATCTGTCTGCAAAGTGATTCTCTCGTTCGCATTAAATGGTTTCAAATATGGTGCCTGTAGTATCAAATTCTTTATATCATTTAAACATTTATCATAAGCCGGTAACCAATTAAAAACTACAGTATTTTTCATAAGCTCACGCAATGGACTACACAACTCCGCAAGATTCGGAATGTAGTCTCTAAGATAATTTATACAATCCATAAGTTTCTGCAGGTCCTTCTTGCACTTTGGTGCCCCTAAATCTTCAATTCCATTTAGCCTGCTTCTATCGTGCGCAATACCCTTTTCCGAATTCTCATGCCCTAAAAACAAAACTTGTCTCTGCTTAAACTGTGCTTTGTCCCATTTAAATTTAACGTTCCTTTTCAATGCCATTTTCATTACCAATTCAACAGTTGCATCATGTTCATATTCATTCTCAGCTGATATCAAAATATCATCTATGTAAACAGTTACATTTTTTATATCACCAAAATTCTCCTCATTAGTTTCTGAAATACTTCTGAGGCAATTTTCACTGCAAAAGGGAGTCGCTTAAATCTGAAGCAACTTTTTTACTTTTGTCATCAAGGGCCACTTGCCAAAATCCCTCTTTCAGGTCAAAGACAGAAAAGTATCTTTTGTTAACTAAGTTCGACTTAATCTGTTCAAATGTTGGTATTTCATAGAAGTTATCTCTTATTGCAGCATTAAGTTCCCTTGGGTTAATACATATTCTAAGTGATTTGTTTTGCTTTTCCACTATAACGATGTTAGACACCCATGGACCTGGTTCATCTACCTTTACAATTATATTCCTTTTGCATAAACTATTCAATTCATTTTTAAGCCTAATTCGAAGTGATAAAGGAATTCTATTCGCTGGCCTAGAAGTAGGTGTAACGTTGTCTTTTAGTTTTATCGAAAAATTATTTTTAAAACAACCTAACCCATCGAATACTTTTCTGTATTTTGTAAGTAAACTGTCTTTCGTTATTAAATTTATTCTCTTAAGTAAGCCTAGTTGCACACAAGATTCAAGTCCTAGGATTGGAATAGAGTTGCTATCTTCAATTACAAAAAAATGCAATATTGTTTTATTTCCCTTAACTGTGCATACACACTTAGCAACGCCTAGACTTTTAATATCGGTGCCATTGTACGCAACTAATCCTTCAAGCTTTTCTCAACATTTATATTTTTAAAATATTTTAAGTACTTACTGGGTAAAACATTCACCATGGCTCCTGTGTCTAGTTTGAACGAAATCGTTTCTGATTGAATTTTGATATTTGCGTACCATGTTTGGTTTGCTTTTAAATCTGATATCGAATCAATATATAAACTTGAAACACTTGAATCACTATTACGCTTATTTCTAATTTCTCTTACACTTTGTTTTTACATACTAAAGCAAAATGATTTTTGCCTTTACACTTGTTACATGTTTTCCCATAAGCCGGGCAGTTGCCCCTTATATGTTTTTTTACCACAAAAGTTACATTTTATATTATTGTACACCTGCTTTTGATTATTGTTGTTGCTTTCGTCTCTTTTTTGCCAGTCCTGATTGTGTTGTTTTTGCATGTTGTTATTTCTTTTTTCTTGCCAACTCGGCTTTACTTTAAGCATATCCAACGAAGTTTCGTCTGTACTCCGCAGCTTTTGCACTTGTTGATTGCTTGCTTCTGCTGATCTCGCCATGTCTAAAGTGAGATTTGGTGTATCATTCTACTTTCATCACTGAAGTTACAGCGGTTTACTATTTTCTTCACATCCATTAGGAAATTATCAAAAGGCTCGCCTTATTTTTGCGACCTGTTATGAAAGACATAACGTTCATACACCCCATTAGATTTTGGCATACAAAATAGCTTGAATGCTTCAGTGACGGATACATATTTCTGACGATCGCTCTCACTTATGTTTAAAGAATTGAAGACTTCCACTGCATCGGATCTAATTGCGTTTAAAAATATAGCAACCTTAACAGCCTCCGGCTTTTTATCTATCTCTATAGCTGTAGCAAAGATTTGAAAATTTTGCCAAAAAACTCGCCAAATTTCCAATTAGTTTTAACTCGTCAACTTTTTGACGTAATCCATATTTTTACATATTATGTACCGAACGGTTTTTGGAGGTCTTCCCCGTGGCTTTGATGTTTTTATTTTACTTTTATTAAGTTTGAAAACTCCCATCAATTTTTAACACTCGACTGCCATGTATTATTTAATGTGTCTGTCCCTCCGTGTGCTTCTTACGTCTGTCATCTTTGTGTAGGACATATCTTACATAGGGAGTTTCACATATATATATATATATATATATATATATATATATAAACTAAACTAAACCCTACACTAATTTACACTGTACACTTAACACTTTTGTACGCACAGATATTCACTCTATGAAATCTTAAAGTCAACTCTACTCTCTGCGGTGGACGGCGCCTTTATATAGAGATCACGGCCGTTTCTTGAAGTGTCCCGAACATACGTGAAATTGCCCATCATTTCATTGCTGGCTTAGTAGTCTTGTATATGTGTTCTTGTGTGTGTGTATCTTTTGTTTACTCTTTCTTTCTTTTGTTTTTGTTTCTACATTGAATCGCGGTTCGGGGAATTTCCGCTACGCAATTGTTTTTGCTTTCTGTTAAAACATTGCGTATTTGGACAATAGGTCGTTTCACACATCTTCGATTATTACTTCGTACCAATATTAAAGGTTTATTTTGATGTGGAAAATATGTTGGTTTGCATATACTTGTAAAGCCGGGCTTCTGCTTTAATTTTAAAAGCGCAGCGTGACTTTTATAAAATTAGGAAAATTTGAATTATTGGAAAATGTCAAATAATTGATGACACTGTTTTACCCAAAGTTAAAATCAGTTCCTCATGAAATGATTTTCAAAATAAAGATTTGTACTCGTTGTAGTAAAGACAACATTGCCCGCAAATATACTTGTATTGACTTTAATTTCAAATCGCCATTTCAGGGACATGACCAGAGGTGCTCTTTACGCTAGGAATTTAGTCTAAGTTTAAAAAAACTTTTGTTACATACTCGTATATGGAATCATTTTAAAATTTATTTTACATCTTAATATTTTCAAATATTTATAATTCATCACTAATTTAATAACTTTCAAATCTCAATGGCAGTATTCACGGCTTGGTGCAAGTGGTCTTGCAAAATTATAAATCCTTAAAATCGCATAAGGTTTTATAAATTTAACAAACATTTGATGTATTTTGTTGTTGAATTTTAGAAAAAGCTACGATATTCTGCAGTTGCAATGTTGCAAGGTAATTTGCACTAAGCACTGAATACCGGCACTATAGAAAATATTAATATATTTTTTCAATTGCAAATTACTTTATAATATGGTAAGGCCTCGCTAATTCTAGTAATTGATAACAATTAATAATTTTTATGCCTAAAGGCACGAACAGTGGGGGAAAATTGATGTCTTTGGCTTATTCGCGGTAAAAAATATGTAACTTTGCAATGGATTGAGATATTTGCAGGCAGTTTTCAAAAATGAAAGTAGAAACATGTTTCTTCATGTGCCACTGACAATCGCCTCGCATTTTTTTTATGCTTACATAATTACCAAACATTACGTCGAAGAAAAAGAATTTTAATACGCTTACCTATATCCCGCCAAAACATTAGAAACACGCAATATTTTTAGTGAATTCCCCATATAAAGCGACATATTTTTTGTATATTGTCTTATTTGCAACACGTTGACACATGGATGGTAGAGTAGTTTTTATATAAAAACGAGCGATACCTTTATTTCCGGCAGACTTATATTGCAATTAGCTCGCTCCGTCCATTGTTAGTAAAATAGTTGCAATAATAATTGGAATTTTTATTGTGTATTGTTTTTTTTTTTAAATGGGGAAAAAAGAGTGTTCATGAAATAAAAAACCTTTTAAAATATGGGATACACAAATAGCGCAACTTACTAAATCGAATCGTTAAAATGGCACAAGAATAAAAAATTTACTTCAATTCAATTCCGAAAAAGAGGTTAAATTGTGGCAGAAAGTCCCATATAACAGATCGAATTGTAAGATAGGTAGTTAAATTGCCTTGTATAACAGACCGAAACCAACAAGGAAATCGACATATCGGTATGTGTCACAGAAGCGTGGATCTCATATGACTTGAAATGTCGAGGAAAAGTCAAAAAGTGCAAATTAACTCCTTGAATTAAAGAAACAGGGATTAATCTGGGCTAAAATTCATCGTGGCTATGCAAATTATTGGAATAAGGCTTCATTAAACCTAAAGTTATTGAGCTTGTATTTTTTATTGATTATTAAACAAGATAAGATTTTGCGTATTCTTTTTAGGTAACTCTCAAAATTATGAGAGCGATACAATGAAGATTTATGAGAGCGATACAATGAAGATTACATCGAAAAAAGTTTTTGTATTTCATCAGAATGACCAGGATCAGTTTTCTTTGTCCATAAAGCCAGGAATAGCAATCAGGTCCTAAAGGACGGTTTCCTTCTATACCTACATAAGTAATTTACAATCGTCCGCCTCAGAATATACATTTCGCAAAGTTCTTAGCAGATCACAAAATTTAAATCCTTCCATTGGCAGTTAACTTTCACGATCTCAACCTAATCGTAAAATGTTGGTCATACTTAATATAGAAAAATAGTACAGTCAAAGTTTTAAAAGAAACCACACTGGAAATATATCATTGGGTAAAAGCAAAAGATTAAGAACAGTATTGAAAGTGTGCCTAACCGAGTCACACGAAAATAGTAAAAAGTATCAAAGTCTTCTCCAGTTTTGTGCAAAATTTTGTTATATGGTCTGTATATGTACCTGCTGAAAAACTCCCCGTGTTTCTAATTTTTTGGCGGGGTATTTGATATGTTGATTAACTGTGTAAGATAACATTATTTTGAGGAGTTGTTTTTATAACTGCAACAATACAGTTACATTGTAAGTTAATTTACAGAGCATGGTACAGTTGTAGTGAAAAACCCCCAGAGTCTTTGGTGGGCATCGTACCCACGACTCCCAGTCTGATAGACTAGCACACTACTAACTAGCCAACCGGGGCACTCGTATTTTAATAAAATCTATGGTTTCTGCTTTCTTACTAGCAGGTGTTAAGGACTTCACATTTAACTTAATGGTGATTTAAATGCGTCTGATGAGATAAGCAACGGGAATCTTAAACAGATTCTCGTTGGCAGATTCCCGTGGGCACACTGTCGTGTTATGTTCCCTATAATAAATATAGACCTTGTTTAGAGGTCTCTTCCGATAGCTGTCCGACCGTTAATATGCAGTAATCTCCATGTATAAAAACCTTGTGAATTTTAGGAGTCTATCAGTACAACTTACTATAATTTTATAATTAAAGTTAGCATATACACGCAAAGCAGCTAACGCGCTGCCTAGGTTATTTGAAAAAAAATATTTATCTACCCCTAATAACATTTTAGGGCCTTAATTTAGAGCCTGGCAAAGATTCTATTCTTCCCTACACAGATGTTGCTGTCCTCCTGTATGCGCAGCAAATGAAAAAAAAATTTTTATTTTGAATTTCCTTGAGTTTCACAAATAGTCGCAAATAGCTTAAAGACAGGTAGATAACATTTTCACACGAAAAGAAGTGGGTCTCAGGTGATTATCAGGGCTCTAGTATATTTCGGAAAGTTTTTCACAAAACTTCGAACTTGCAGAAACTATTAACCGTACCATGAGCCGTCATGTGCTACAAAAGTTGAAACCTCATATATTGAGTAAATGTAAAGTGGGTGGCTTTATAAATGTTAATATTTTATTTTGCGCCGCATGAGATACCATGTATGGAATGTATTACTTTGTGTTCCTCTAAATGAATCGATTACCACGAGACTCCAGAGCGACTCTCATAAACCTTCCAGCGACTTTTGAGTTTAAGAAGTTCATATAATAAACGAAATGCAAAAAGAGTATTTAAGAAATACGCGAGTGACTTTTTGGACTTCTGTAGTGGGTTCACTATCTTTTAACAGATCGACATTCGCAAAATGTTCTATTTATTCAAATTGATGTCAAGTGGCATCTAGGAGTATATAAAACAAAATGAAAAACGAAAATAAACTTGTGCTTGCCAAATATTTCATGAATTGGGAAGAAACCTGTGAGACTTTTTCCACATAAAGAATACACTTACTGCCAGATGCCAAGAATTTTAGTTTGTAGATTGAGTAAAAGTTTTGATTTTGTACCAAATCATAAAGAAAAAGTTAAATTTACTCAACCGAAGTTGTACCTAGACCTGAAGCAAACTGCCCTTTCTCACTTCTGTTGGAGACCGTGTGTCCGCATAAAACACAATTAGCTCTTCTGATGTCGCATAAGCAGTCAGTATCAATTGTTTTGTAATTTTTCATTTGTTGTTGCAACAAGGTCGCTATACATATCTTTTTGTTTTAAGCTGAAAGGCTTAACTGGAAGAAATTAATTGCAAAACTATAATACGAGCAACATCCCTTCAAAGTCTCATTTGCCAGAACTTGGTTCTTTGACTTATAACTGTCTTGTTGCAAATGCCCCATAAATTCAAATTCGTTTACCTCCTATTAAAATCTATTATTATTATTATTATTATTATTATTATTATTATTATTATTATTATTATTATTATTTCCTCTACTCTATAGTTTCACATAAAGCAGTAAAAGCCTATTAAATCATTCATGTATTAATTGATATTCTTCTTGAAAGTTATTTTTTTAACAAGTTTTTAATAACGCAAGAAACAAGTGATTTTAAAGCAAAAAAGACTAGATTTGAAGGCAATAACATTCAATATCGACCGCATAAAAAGGAAAAAATCTGTGCAAATTGTATTCATTACGGTTTTTTTCTATGAGATCCGTGATTATGGATTTTTATTGAGTTGCAAACTGACAGACAAATATTTGAGTTACGCTCAAAGTTCAGCTTTTTTAAAGGGATTGAGATTGATGCCATATCGGAATATTAAATCAAGATCCATATGATAACGTTAACTTCCGATGCTCTAAGAAATCCTCCTCTTACTTGAATAAGCCTGGCATAGACAAGGCTTGCATCAGTTTTTAGCTTTTATACATTCTTGACTCTAACGGCTAAATAAGAGCAGCTGGGATTGCATTAGTTAATATAGAAAGAGTCTTAGCCCTTAGGAAGATTTAAATTTTTATAATTTACCTTCGTTAGTGCGAGGATTATTATTATAGCGATTAAAATAAGTTGCATGGGAAAGGAAATTGAACCGATTAGTAAAGGAGGTAGTTCACCCGGTTCCCAGATATAATTATCTGTTTACTAAACTTTAGAACAAACTTGGACACATCTAAGGTTAATTGCGTTTAGGGACGGACTCATTTACGTTCGCAACGAAACAATTTCAAAAACATCAATGCGTAACTACTTTTCTTTGATGTTGGGGCCAACTAGCAAACAAATTAGGCAGCTAGAAACGGAAATACTTTAATTGTAGGCAGCTTTATTTACTCGTAATTATGTCGGTTTCCTTCGGACAGCAACTGGAAATTATATTGAATGTTTTGAATTATTTGAATGAAGGCAAGTTGATAACAGCTAAACTCACTGGCATCTTTGCCAATGTCAAACTTTATATAAAAAATAAAAAAATATACCGGAAATGGCGAAACATTTTCTTTATATGGAATTCGACATCGAATAAATTTAAAAAAAGTACTCAGTTGAGCTGGTGAGTTTACCTGTTTAGTCTATCCTGATTTGAATCGTTTAAGCATTAAAGGTGTGTATCAATTTTAAATAAATAAAAAATACATATGTAAACAATAATTATGCGAAAGATTATAAAACGTTGTATAAATTAATAAAATGAAGGTGGCTACATAAATTAAAGTTTGCATATAATCGGAAAGGTTTATCTTTTTGGATAATATTTTACCTTGCTTATGAAGATCGTTTTCGTCTAACGAGGTTACCATAGGACTCTCAGATTCAGAACCAATCATGCCAACTGCCTCGAATTGCCTTTGTAAGGTGGGATCGAGGGCAAATCCAGTGGTCTGCTGCTTGCGTATTGTCTCCTCAATAAGAGCAAGGGGACTGCGAGTAGGTTTGGGTGAGCCAGGGCTGGCAGTATACAAGCGTTCTTGGTCAGATGTGAATGTTGGCAAGGCGACTGAGTCGGATAGACTTGAATCGGTTGTGTCGATGAAACTGACATCATACTCGTTGACACAACGTTGCTCCACCGACTGGGGACGCATAATGCTCAAGTAATCTACTTCCGGCTGACGGTATATTACTTCGAATGGCTTGTCGGGTCCAAATGTCTTGGTGAAAACCTCACTTGTTATAACTTTACGGCTGCCAATCGATGAGCTAGAACTCTTTGCACTCTCGTTGGATCGCACTGATCGTGTATTATTTTCCGAATCGTTGTCATCGGTGATTACGACGGTACTTACAATTGTGGTTGCAACTGGTTCACGATGAAGTTTCACGGTTGAAATTCTAGTGGCACCTGTTGTGACGGTTGTTTTAAGAGGCTTTTTCTCAGCCAACTTGTTATTGAGCAATTCTTTTTCACTTTTGTTTGCAGATTGGCTGATTCTTGGAGTAGTCCTCGTTGTTGTTGTGATTGTAAATGAAGAGATTGGTTTACGTGAACTGTAAGTGGAATGGGAGAGTGTAGATGGCTGCTTCGCACTATTGCCTGTCTGATTATTAATTGTATTTTTTAGTTTCTTTTGTACTTTAAGGTCAATATTTTTACTTTGGTTCGTCTTCTCGTTTGGTTCTACTTTCTTTGTAGTGCTTCGTGCCACAGTTATTTGCTTCTGCTCAGCTTTTGTTTTGAGTTCCGATTTATTGACTTTGCCGTCAGTTCCTTTATAACTCCTTGTTTGGGCGGAATTCGTGGATAATTCATTGGAAGGTCGTTTTTGTTCTAACGTTTTCTTTGGTATATCGTCGTGCCTTTTTATTTTATTTGAATCCTTCGTTGATATTTTATTATTTTCCACTTTTGTTGCAGGCTTCATTGTTTCTTTTTTCTTGTCTGAGTTTTGATTGGGCAGCAGAGACTTTTCGGTGGAAAGACGCCGACTGTATCGGATGTGGCTGACTTGTTCAATTTCGATTGGCTTTGTCAAGTTATATGCTTTATTAGTCGTCACTTTTGAAATACTGTCATTCGCGTTTATCTTTCGAAATTGCTTTGTAGTAGAAGTTTTTATTTTTGTTTCTGTAATCCGCGAGGAATCCTTAGTGTTGCTAGTTTCGGTTGCCTGCAGCTTATTTGGAGACGCTGACGATTTTACTTGTTTGTTTTGAAATGCTCTTTTACTTGTGGTGGCTGTCGCTCGAGATATTGGAGACTTTAAAGACTTTTCGTCTAAACTGAGATCACTATCAGCTGATTTTAAGTTTTCATATCGTCTGCTATGTGCAATAGTTGGTTGCATATAATGCTGTGTGGCCAATGGAACGGTCGAAGTTCTTATATGTTTTCTCTGTTCGTCATCGCGTGGTGTCGAGCTTCTTGAGTTGGATGTCCGTTCTGTCGGTTTCTGAGTAAATGTGCTGGTATTTTTTTGGGGCTTCCTACTATAAGCATAGGAACTTGTGATTGTGGAATAGTCTGGTTTAGAACGGTAAGATGGTGGACTAAACGTTCTAACCGTTTGTTGTGGTGGAACTCTTGTAATATCAGTTCTTATTCGAGGCCTAGGGGTTGTACTACGACTCATGGAATCAACGATTTTCGATAAGCTTTGGTTTCGGTGTGGACTAAGTATTCGTTCTAAACGTATCTGATTGTTTAAAGCGGAATTAATTGTCTTGTCAGAAACAATCCTCTCAAAATCGTTTATAAGAGGTTTCGTATTCTTATTTTTTGGAGACTTGTAATTCAAAGTAGAAATATCAGCGTTGTTTTTGTTGAGTATTTTTTTTTTTATTTTCTTTTCACTACTACTGATATTTTGTTGTACTTTAGATGAGGTTTCAGATGAAGGATATTTTTTTGCATAAGGCCTGATTTTTGAGATAGATGTATTTTTAGATTTAATGAAAGGCTTTGAATCTAGCCTAGGTTTCATTATTTCTGATTTATTTAGATCACTGTCATATTTTTTAAAAGTATTTGGTTTGGATATATGAGGATTTAATTTTTCATTTTCCTTCAAGTCCACAAAATATGCAACTGGAGTCGTTTTTTCGTTAGTATTTGAAAGCTTGTGATTATGAAATGTATTCACAAGAGGTCTAATTAAAGGCGGTATTGCATCTTTCACCATTAAGTTTTCTGATTCAATTTCCGGTCTATCAGTATTCGTGTTATCAATTTTTGAGATTTTCGGAATCGGTGAAAAACCACATTCTGATTCATCAGGTGAAGGTACCAGGAGTAGTTTAAGTGAATCACTAAGCGCTGCGGGGCTTGAAGGCTTACATGGAATATTTAATAAATTATCGTGATGTTTTTTCGCATTCGACCCGTTTGGTTCGTTGACTAAAACTTCTCCTATGGGTTCCTCATCAGAATACGGTTTCAGTGGAGTATTTGGGAAAGCTCTTGGAGATTTGATTTTAGCACTGCATAAAGAAGGACTCTTACTGTTGCTATCGTTTTTCGAGTTACTCCTTGCAGTTTCTATTACTAACAATTTATCATCAGAATCGTTATTTGAGATTGAAATGAAATTATCCACGGATTGTTCCGGTCTTCGATATACCGTTTGGTTGCAAACAACCTCATGCTCAATTTCCACGTCGGAATAAGGCTTTAGTGATCTATTTTGTTTTATAGTTTCATTTAAGCAAGCTTGACCTAAGGAATCGCTGACTTGTGGAATTTGATATTCTTCAGGATCGTCACCAAATTTGGCTTTGTCAGGAGATTTTATTGAATCGGTAGAAGGGTATAGTTTTTCAGTTGCCGTTAACTCAACATTGATTTGTTTGTGTTCACTTAACTTATTTTCCGTAACATCACTACTTTTGGATTCTGTATAAGGTTTTAACGAATCAAGAGTGGATTTCACCCAATTGATATGTGATTTTGGTATTTCTAGTTCGTTAGATAATTCTGGTGAAGACTGCTCGACTTTTGATTTAAAACCTTCGGACTTATGCATCTCTAATTTGTCCTTTGTGTCACCACTATTCGTGGATTCCACAGTAGATTCTGTGGAATAGACGTGCGGTTTTGTTGCTGTAGAAGGAAACTTTGGCTTCGAATCATATTCCAATGTCGATTGTGTGTTATCTATAGGGGATTTTTGTTTTCCTGCTGTCAACTTATCTGTTCTGTCAGGCGATGCAGATGAAATCTGTTGTGATGTTGGATCAAGGTCTGTTTGCTTTTGGTCTGTGAGATTTGGTTGATCTAAATTGTCTCCAGTACTATCACCAAAAGCATGTGCAGGACACATTTGACTTTTAGTAGGGGTTTTCGGTTTCCCAATGATCAAACAATCTGATTTGTAAGATACCGCCGAAGTAGGCTTTATTAGTTTGGAATCAAAAACTTGTGACTTTCGGTCATCTAGGAGATCTTCAGTTTGATCACCGAATATAGGAGATTTTGATATAGCGAGAGATGACATTGCATTTTTAGGTGTCACGTCTTCTTGCTTGTAAGGTGGTAGAGAAGAAGATAGGTGTAGGTTAATACAAAAATCTTTTGGATATCGTTTGTCTATAACATCCCCAAAATGATCACCAAAAGCACTTTCTGTAGGAGATTTTTCCGTATCTAAAACGGATATTGGTTTTTCGGTATTCATTATATCCAATTCATCAGATAATGCGACAGAAGACACATCTTCTTTTACGAGAAATTCTGATAAGTTTTCTTTCTTTATCTCATTTTCACCGGTCTCGATAAATTCGGGAATAGTGTGAGGTTTTTCCAAATACATAGGGCATTCTACGTTTTGGGTGGTCAACCTGTTTCGCTTGTTAAATGAAAAAGGCTGCACCGGTCTTGACTCAGAATCTTTGTTCATCAACTCGCCCGCAATGTCATCACCAAAAGTAGGATAGATTGGAGATGGTTCGGTTTCAATAGATGTATTTGCGATTTTTGTAACCAAGTTGTCTTGTTCGTCGAATGTTACTACAGAAGACTGGTAGGGTCCTTCTTCGATATCAGAAAAAGGCTGGTGGGGTCTTGAATCGAAACCTATAGGCGCTTGTTTATCTAGCCAAGCTTCAATATTCCCGTCTAATAAAGGACATATTGGTGGTTTTTTGGAATCTATAGATACGGTTGGGGTTTTTGTGGTACAGTTGTCTAGCACGTGCAATGCTATTGCACATGGTGATTTTGGTCGTTCACCGTAATCTGTTGCTTTCAGTTTTTCTAATTCATCTTTTTCTAATTCATCAATATTGTCACCAAATTTGGGCTTTGAAGGAGATGTTGCCGAGTCGAAATGATACTTTGGGTTTTCAGCTGTCAAGTGGTCTAGCTTGTCGAATGAATCAGAATATATTTGGCTTCGTTCCTCTAGCTTACCTTTAGTATGTTCGTTAAATGTAGAATTTATTGTAGATTTTTCGGGTTCTATAGGTTTTACATTTTTTGTGGTAAATTTATCTAGTTCGTCAAACGGTAGTACAGAAGGCGTATGACTGAAATCTGAAGGGAGAAATGTCTCTAATTGTTTTTGAATATTGTCACAAGCAGTAGCAATAGAGTCTACAGAGTTTATTTCGCATAAAGTATCTTCAGTACTATCACCAAACGCATATTCAGAAGGTGCAGAAGGAGGAGAAAGACAATGAGAAGAGACATTTGGTTGCTCAGTTCTTAACTGCTCTGTTTTACAAGATAGTACTAAAAGAGGCTGTTGTAGTTTGGAATCAAAATCTATTGTTCTTTGCTTGTTTAATTCATTTTCAGTACCGTCACCAAATGAAGGTTTTGTAGGAGGTTTTTCCCAATCTATAAAAGATTTTAGCATTTCATTTGGAAGCTTATCTGGTTTGTTTAATAAGACGGCAGAAGGCAGCTCGGGTCTTTTTGCAGCATCTATGCCGGTTTGTTGGTCTAAATCGTCTTCATTGCTATCACCAAATGTATGTTGACCAAGAGGAGAACATTTCGATTGCTCAGTGGTCAACTGTTCTGGTTTGTAAGATAGTTCTGCAGCAGTTTGCTGCAGTTTTGTCTCAAAAGGTTCGGATTCGTCTTCCTTTGCATCTTTGCTAATATCACCTTTAATTATGGCTTTTGAAGAAAATTCTGCTGAATCGTTAGAAGAGGATTGTTTTAATTTAGTATCAATATTTGTAAGACTCCGTTTGTCTTCAATATGATATCCCAACTTGGTTCCTGCTGGACTGTTTTGTGACTCGAGAGTGGACTTTGAGGGATTTCGTTCAACGTAAGTATGATCACCAAATTTCGATCCTGCAGAATGCTTTAACGACTCAAGGGTGTATTTTGATTTTATAGTTGGCGAATCGTCTTGTATGTAAGGTGCTACAGAATGATGTTTCTGAGGTTTATCATCGAAATCTTTTATCTTTCTTTCATTTATGCTACTTTCATCACGATCATCAAAATTGGTTTCTACAGACATATCCGAATCTTGAACGGATTTTAATTTTTTGATGGGAATTATATCATCAAGATCCTCTCCCGATTTTCGTTCTATTAAGTTTTCTTCAGAGACTAATTTAAGTTCTGTGCAAGGTTTTTCCAATTCGCGAGGGAGTTCTACTTTTTCAGTGGTCAACATCTTTGGTTTGTCAAATGAAACTACTTCGCCTTGCGTTACCATTCTAGCTGGTTTATCGTGTGACACAATGGGTAGTGGCTGCACTTTTGAAGTGAAATCTATGGGATTTATTTTGTCTAAAGTATCTGAGGCACTGTCATCAAATCTGCGTTCAAAAGATTTGGGAGCATCAGGTTGGTCTTTCGGTGCTTCAGTAGTCAACTGTTCGAGTTGTTCAGAATCTATACAGGTCTGTCTGTTTTCAGTTGTCAATTTATCTGGGTTGTCGGAAAAGACTATAGCATGCAACTCTGGTTTTATAGCAAAAGATATGGGGCTTTGTTCAACTAAATCATCTTCATTTCTATCACCATATGTATGTTCTATAGGAGACTTTTGCTTTTTCGGAAAAATAGGTTGCTCAGTGCAAAATTGGTCTGGTTTTGCAGGTAGTTCTGCAGTAGCTTGCTGTAGGTTTGCCTTGAAAAATTCGGGGGTTCGACCCTCCATGTCTTTGGCAAAATTATCTTTAATTGTTGGGTTTATAGGAAATTCTGCTGAGTCTATTGGGGTTCGTGGTTTCTCAGGTGTCAAGTTGTTTTGACTGTAACGCAGTTCGGAAGAGAATTCTATTGGCTTAGTATCATAATTTGTTGGAATTCGTTCATCTTCAGTAGGACCTCCCAAATTGTATCGTGCAGGAAGTTTTTGCGAATCTGGAGGAGAATTTAATTTTGCAGTTGGTGAGTCGTCTTGTGTATAAAATGCTGCAGAATAATGCTTCTGGGGATTAGAATCGAAATCCTTCGGCTTTGGTTCTTCCCTGCTATCTTTATTACGATCATCAAAATCAGTTTCTAAAGACATATTCGAATCTTGAACGGATTTTAATTTTTTGATTGGAATTATATCATGAATATCATCTCCCGGTTTTCGTTCTATTAAGTTTTCTTCAGGGTAAGAGACTAATTTAAGTTCTGTGCAAGGTTTTTCCAACTCGCGAGAGAGTTCTACTTTTTCAGTGGTCAACATCTTTGGTTTGTCAAATGAAAGGTCTTTCGGTGCTTCAGTAGTCAACTGTTCGAGTTTTTCAGAATCTATACAGGTCTGTGGGTTTTCAGTTGTCGGGTTGTCGGAAAAGACTATAGCATGCAACTCTGGTTTTATAGCAAAAGATATGGGGCTTTGTTCAACTAAATCATCTTCATTTCTATCACCATATGTATGTTCTATAGGAGACTTTTGCTTTTTCGGAAAAATAGGTTGCTCAGTGCAAAATTGGTCTGGTTTTGCAGGTAGTTCTGCAGTAGCTTGCTGTAGGTTTGCCTTGAAAAATTCGGGGGTTCGACCTTCCATGTCTTTGGCAAAATTATCTTTAATTGTTGGGTTTATAGGAAATTCTGCTGAGTCTATTGGGGTTCGTGGTTTCTCAGGTGTCAAGTTGTTTTGACTGTAACGCAGTTCGGAAGAGAATTCTATTGGCTTAGTATCATAATTTGTTGGAATTCGTTCATCTTCAGTAGGACCTCCCAAATTGTATCGTGCAGGAAGTTTTTGCGAATCTGGAGGAGAATTTAATTTTGCAGTTGGTGAGTCGTCTTGTGTATAAAATGCTGCAGAATAATGCTTCTGGAGATTAGAATCGAAATCCTTCGGTTTTGGTTCTTCCCTGCTACCTTTATTACGATCATCAACATCAGTTTCTAAAGACATATCCGAATCTTGAACGGATTTTAATTTTTTGATTGGAATTATATCATGAATATCATCTCCCGGTTTTCGTTCTATTAAGTTTTCTTCAGAGACTAATTTAAGTTCTGTGCAAGGTTTTACCAATTCGCGAGGGAGTTCTACTTTTTCAGTGGTCAACATCTTTGGTTTGTCAAATGAAACTACTTCGCCTTCCGTTACCATTCTAGCTGGTTTATCGTGTGACACAATGGGTAGTGGCTGCACTTTTGAAGTGAAATCTATGGGATTTATTTTGTCTAAAGTATCTGAGGCACTGTCATCAAATCTGCGTTCAAAAGATTTGGGAGCATCAGGTTGGTCTTTCGGTGCTTCAGTAGTCAACTGTTCGAGTTGTTCAGAATCTATACAGGTCTGTCTGTTTTCAGTTGTCAATTTATCTGGGTTGTCGGAAAAGACTATAGCATGCAACTCTGTTTTTATAGCAAAAGATATGGGGCTTTGTTCAACTAAATCATCTTCATTTCTATCACCATATGTATGTTCTATAGGAGACTTTTGCTTTTTCGGAAAAATAGGTTGCTCAGTGCAAAATTGGTCTGGTTTTGCAGGTAGTTCTGCAGTAGCTTTCTGTAGGTTTGCCTTGAAAAATTCGGGGGTTCGACCCTCCATGTCTTTGGCAAAATTATCTTTAATTGTTGGGTTTATAGGAAATTCTGCTGAGTCTATTGGGGTTCGTGGTTTCTCAGGTGTCAAGTTGTTTTGACTGTAACGCAGTTCGGAAGAGAATTCTATTGGCTTAGTATCATAATTTGTTGGAATTCGTTCATCTTCAGTAGGACCTCCCAAATTGTATCGTGCAGGAAGTTTTTGCGAATCTGGAGGAGAATTTAATTTTGCAGTTGGTGAGTCGTCTTGTGTATAAAATGCTGCAGAATAATGCTTCTGGGGATTAGAATCGAAATCCTTCGGCTTTGGTTCTTCCCTGCTAATTTTATTACGATCATCAACATCAGTTTCTAAAGACATATCCGAATCTTGAACGGATTTTAATTTTTTGATTGGAATTATATCATGAATATCATCTCCCGGTTTTCGTTCTATTAAGTTTTCTTCAGAGACTAATTTAAGTTCTGTGCAAGGTTTTTCCAATTCGCGAGGGAGTTCTACTTTTTCAGTGGTCAACATCTTTGGTTTGTCAAATGAAACTACTTCGCCTTCCGTTACCATTCTAGCTGGTTTATCGTGTGACACAATGGGTAGTGGCTGCACTTTTGAAGTGAAATCTATGGGATTTATTTTGTCTAAAGTATCTGAGGCACTGTCATCAAATCTGCGTTCAAAAGATTTGGGAGCATCAGGTTGGTCTTTCGGTGCTTCAGTAGTCAACTGTTCGAGTTGTTCAGAATCTATACAGGTCTGTCTGTTTTCAGTTGTCAATTTATCTGGGTTGTCGGAAAAGACTATAGCATGCAACTCTGTTTTTATAGCAAAAGATATGGGGCTTTGTTCAACTAAATCATCTTCATTTCTATCAACATATGTATGTTCTATAGGAGACTTTTGCTTTTTCGGAAAAATAGGTTGCTCAGTGCAAAATTGGTCTGGTTTTGCAGGTAGTTCTGCAGTAGCTTGCTGTAGGTTTGCCTTGAAAAATTCGGGGGTTCGACCCTCCATGTCTTTGGCAAAATTATCTTTTATTGTTGGGTTTATAGGAAATTCTGCTGAGTCTATTGGGGTTCGTGGTTTCTCAGGTGTCAAGTTGTTTTGACTGTAACGCAGTTCGGAAGAGAATTCTATTGGCTTAGTATCATAATTTGTTGGAATTCGTTCATCTTCAGTAGGACCTCCCAAATTGTATCGTGCAGGAAGTTTTTGCGAATCTGGAGGAGAATTTAATTTTGCAGTTGGTGAGTCGTCTTGTGTATAAAATGCTGCAGAATAATGCTTCTGGGGATTAGAATCGAAATCCTTCGGCTTTGGTTCTTCCCTGCTAATTTTATTACGATCATCAACATCAGTTTCTAAAGACATATCCGAATCTTGAACGGATTTTAATTTTTTGATTGGAATTATATCATGAATATCATCTCCCGGTTTTCGTTCTATTAAGTTTTCTTCAGAGACTAATTTAAGTTCTGTGCAAGGTTTTTCCAATTCGCGAGGGAGTTCTACTTTTTCAGTGGTCAACATCTTTGGTTTGTCAAATGAAACTACTTCGCCTTCCGTTACCATTCTAGCTGGTTTATCGTGTGACACAATGGGTAGTGGCTGCACTTTTGAAGTGAAATCTATGGGATTTATTTTGTCTAAAGTATCTGAGGCACTGTCATCAAATCTGCGTTCAAAAGATTTGGGAGCATCAGGTTGGTCTTTCGGTGCTTCAGTAGTCAACTGTTCGAGTTGTTCAGAATCTATACAGGTCTGTCTGTTTTCAGTTGTCAATTTATCTGGGTTGTCGGAAAAGACTATAGCATGCAACTCTGTTTTTATAGCAAAAGATATGGGGCTTTGTTCAACTAAATCATCTTCATTTCTATCACCATATGTATGTTCTATAGGAGACTTTTGCTTTTTCGGAAAAATAGGTTGCTCAGTGCAAAATTGGTCTGGTTTTGCAGGTAGTTCTGCAGTAGCTTGCTGTAGGTTTGCCTTGAAAAATTCGGGGGTTCGACCCTCCATGTCTTTGGCAAAATTATCTTTAATTGTTGGGTTTATAGGAAATTCTGCTGAGTCTATTGGGGTTCGTGGTTTCTCAGGTGTCAAGTTGTTTTGACTGTAACGCAGTTCGGAAGAGAATTCTATTGGCTTAGTATCATAATTTGTTGGAATTCGTTCATCTTCAGTAGGACCTCCCAAATTGTATCGTGCAGGAAGTTTTTGCGAATCTGGAGGAGAATTTAATTTTGCAGTTGGTGAGTCGTCTTGTGTATAAAATGCTGCAGAATAATGCTTCTGGGGATTAGAATCGAAATCCTTCGGCTTTGGTTCTTCCCTGCTAATTTTATTACGATCATCAACATCAGTTTCTAAAGACATATCCGAATCTTGAACGGATTTTAATTTTTTGATTGGAATTATATCATGAATATCATCTCCCGGTTTTCGTTCTATTAAGTTTTCTTCAGGGTAAGAGACTAATTTAAGTTCTGTGCAAGGTTTTTCCAACTCGCGAGAGAGTTCTACTTTTTCAGTCGTCAACATCTTTGGTTTGTCAAATGAAACTACTTCGCCTTCCGTTACCATTCTAGCTGGTTTATCTTGTGACACAATGGGTAGTGGCTGCACTTTTGAAGTGAAATCTATGGGATTTATTTTGTCTAAAGTATCTGAGGCACTGTCATCAAATCTGCGTTCAAAAGATTTGGGAGCATCAGGTTGGTCTTTCGGTGCTTCAGTAGTCAACTGTTCGAGTTGTTCAGAATCTATACAGGTCTGTCTGTTTTCAGTTGTCAATTTATCTGGGTTGTCGGAAAAGACTATAGCATGCAACTCTGGTTTTATAGCAAAAGATATGGGGCTTTGTTCAACTAAATCATCTTCATTTCTATCACCATATGTATGTTCTATAGAAGACTTTTGCTTTTTCGGAAAAATAGGTTGCTCAGTGCAAAATTGGTCTGGTTTTTCAGGTAGTTCTGCAGTAGCTTGCTGTAGGTTTGCCTTGAAAAATTCGGGGGTTCGACCCTCTATGTCTTTGCCAAAATTATCTTTAATTGTTGGGTTTATAGGAAATTCCGCTGAGTCTATTGGGGTTAGTGGTTTCTCAGGTGTCAAGTTGTTTTGACTGTAACGCAGTTCGGAAGAGAATTCTATTGGCTTAGTATCATAATTTGTTGGAATTCGTTCATCTTCAGTATGACCTCCCAAATTGTATCCTGCAGGAATTTTTTGCGAATTTGGATGGGAATTTAGTTTTGCAGTTGGTGAGTCGTCTTGTGTATAAAATGCTGCAGAATAACCTTCCTGGGGCTTAAAATCAAATTCCTTCGGCTTTGGTTCTTCCCTGCTAATTTTATTACGATCATCAACATCAGTTTCTAAAGACATATCCGAATCTTGAACGGGTTTTAATTTTTTGATTGGAATTATATCATGAAGATCATCTCCCGGTTTTGGTTCTATTAAGTTTTCTTCAGTGTAAGAGACTAATTTAAGTTCTGTGCAAGGTTTTTCCAACTCGCGAGAGAGTTCTACTTTTTCAGTGGTCAACATCTTTGGTTTGTCAAATGAAACTACTTCGCCTTCCGTTACCATTCTAGCTGGTTTATCGTGTGACACAATGGGTAGTGGCTGCACTTTTGAAGTGAAATCTATGGGATTTATTTTGTCTAAAGTATCTGAGGCACTGTCATCAAATCTGCGTTCAAAAGATTTTGGAGATTCAGGTTGGTCTTTCGGTGCTTCAGTAGTCAACTGTTCGAGTTTTTCAGAATCTATACAGGTCTGTGGGTTTTCAGTTGTCGGGTTGTCGGAAAAGACTATAGCATGCAACTCTGGTTTTATAGCGAAAGATATGGGGCTTTGTTCCACTAAATCATCTTCATTTCTATCACCATATGTATGTTCTATAGGAGACTTTTGCTTTTTCGGAAAAATAGGTTGCTCAGTGCAAAATTGGCCTGGTTTTTCAGGTAGTTCTGCAGTAGCTTGCTGTAGGTTTGCCTTGAAAAATTCGGGGGTTCGACCCTCTATGTCTTTGCCAAAATGATCTTTAATTGTTGGGTTTAAGGGAAATTCTGCTGAGTCTATTGGGGTTAGTGGTTTCTCAGGTGTCAAGTTGTCTTGACTGTAACGCACTTCGGAAGAGAATTCTATTGGGTTAGTATCATAATTTGTTGGAATTCGTTCATCTTCAGTAGGACCTCCCAAATTGTATCGTGCAGGAAGTTTTTGCGAATCTGGAGGAGAATTTAATTTTGCAGTTGGTGAGTCGTCTTGTGTATAAAATGCTGCAGAATAATGCTTCTGGGGCTTAGAATCGAAATCCTTTGGCTTGGGTTCATCCCTGCTATCTTTATTACGATCATCAACATCAGTTTCTAAAGACATATCCGAATCTTGAACGGATTTTAATTTTTTGATTGGAATTATATCATGAAGATCATCTCCCGGTTTTCGTTCTATTAAGTTTTCTTCAGTGTAAGAGACTAATTTAAGTTCTGTGCAAGGTTTTTCCAACTCGCGAGGGAGTTCTACTTTTTCAATGGTCAAGATCTTTGGTTTGTCAAATGAAACTACTTTGCCTTCCCTTACCATTCTAGTAGGTTTATCGTGTGACACAATGGGTAGTGTCTGCACTTTTGAAGTGAAATCTATGGAATTTATTTTGTCTAAAGTATCTGAGGCACTGTCATCAAATCTGCGTTCAAAAGATTTTGGAGATTCAGGTTGGTCTTTCGGTGCTTCAGTAGTCAACTGTTCGAGTTTTTCAGAATCTATACAGGTCTGTGGGTTTTCAGTTGTCGGGTTGCCGGAAAAGAATATAGCATGCAACTCTGGTTTTATAGCAAAAGATATGGGGCTTTGTTCAACTAAATCATCTTCATTTCTATCACCATATGTATGTTCTATAGAAGACTTTTGCTTTTTCGGAAAAATAGGTTGCTCAGTGCAAAATTGGTCTGGTTTTTCAGGTAGTTCTGCAATAGCTTGCTGTAGCTTTGCCTTGAAAAATTCGGGGGTTCGACCCTCTATGTCTTTGCCAAAATTATCTTTAATTGTTGGGTTTATAGGAAATTCTGCTGAGTCTATTGGGGTTAGTGGTTTCTCAGGTGTCAAGTTGTTTTGACTGTAACGCAGTTCGGAAGAGAATTCTATTGGGTTAGTATCATAATTTGTTGGAATTCGTTCATCTTCAGTAGGACCTCCCAAATTGTATCCTGCAGGAATTTTTTGCGAATTTGGAGGGGAACTTAGTTTTGCAGTTGGTGAGTCGTCTTGTGTATAAAATGCTGCAGAATAACCTTCCATATCCGAATCTTGAACGGATTTTAATTTTTTGATTGGAATTATATCATGAAGATCATCTCCCGGTTTTCGTTCTATTAAATTTTCTTCAGTGTAAGAGACTAATTTAAGTTCTGTGCAAGGTTTTTCCAACTCGCGAGAGAGTTCTACTTTTTCAGTGGTCAACATCTTTGGTTTGTCAAATGAAACTACTTCCCCTTCCGTTACCATTCTAGCTGGTTTATCGTGTGACACAATGGGTAGTGGCTGCACTTTTGAAGTGAAATCTATGGGATTTATTTTGTCTAAAGTATCTGAGGCACTGTCATCAAATCTGCGTTCAAAAGATTTTGGAGATTCAGGTTGGTCTTTCGGTGCTTCAGTAGTCAACTGTTCGAGTTTTTCAGAATCTATACAGGTCTGTGGGTTTTCAGTTGTCGGGTTGCCGGAAAAGAATATAGCATGCAACTCTGGTTTTATAGCAAAAGATATGGGGCTTTGTTCAACTAAATCATCTTCATTTCTATCACCATATGTATGTTCTATAGAAGACTTTTGCTTTTTCGGAAAAATAGGTTGCTCAGTGCAAAATTGGTCTGGTTTTTCAGGTAGTTCTGCAGTAGCTTGCTGTAGGTTTGCTTTGAAAAATTCGGGGGTTCGACCCCCTATGTCTTTGCCAAAATTATCTTTAATTGTTGGGTTTATAGGAAATTCTGCTGAGTCTATTGGGGTTAGTGGTTTCTCAGGTGTCAAGCTGTTTTGACTGTAACGCAGTTCGGAAGAGAATTCTATTGGCTTAGTATCATAATTTGTTGGAATTCGTTCATCTTCAGTATGACCTCCCAAATTGTATCCTGCAGGAATTTTTTGCGAATTTGGAGGGGAACTTAGTTTTGCAGTTGGTGAGTCGTCTTGTGTATAAAATGCTGCAGAATAACCTTCCTGGGGCTTAAAATCAAATTCCTTCGGCTTTGGTTCTTCCCTGCTATCTTTATTACGATCATCAACATCAGTTTCTAAAGACATATCCGAATCTTGAACGGATTTTAATTTTTTGATTGGAATTATATCACGAAGATCATCTCCCGGTTCTGGTTCTATTAAGTTTTCTTCAGTGTAAGAGACTAATTTAAGTTCTGTGCAAGGTTTTTCCAACTCGCGAGAGAGTTCTACTTTTTCAGTGGTCAACATCTTTGGTTTGTCAAATGAAACTACTTCGCCTTCCGTTACCATTCTAGCTGGTTTATCGTGGGACACAATGGGTAGTGGCTGCACTTTTGAAGTGAAATCTATGGGATTTATTTTGCCTAAAGTATCTGAGGCACTGTCATCAAATCTGCGTTCAAAAGATTTTGGAGATTCAGGTTGGTCTTTCGGTGCTTCAGTAGTCAACTGTTCGAATTTTTCAGAATCTATACAGGTCTGTGGGTTTTCAGTTGTCGGGTTGTCGGAAAAGACTATAGCATGCAACTCTGGTTTTATAGCGAAAGATATGGGGATTTGTTCAACTAAATCATCTTCATTTCTATCACCATATGTATGTTCTATAGGAGACTTTTGCTTTTTCGGAAAAATAGGTTGCTCAGTGCAAAATTGGTCTGGTTTTTCAGGTAGTTCTGCAGTAGCTTGCTGTAGGTTTGCCTTGAAAAATTCGGGGGTTCGACCCTCTATGTCTTTGCCAAAATGATCTTTAATTGTTGGGTTTATAGGAAATTCTGCTGAGTCTATTGGGGTTAGTGGTTTCTCAGGTGTCAAGTTGTCTTGACTGTAACGCAGTTCGGAAGAGTATTCTACTGGCTTAGTATCATAATTTGTTGGAATTCGTTCATCTTCAGTAGGACCTCCCAAATTGTATCGTGCAGGAAGTTTTTGCGAATCTGGAGGAGAATTTAATTTTGCAGTTGGTGAGTCGTCTTGTGTATAAAATGCTGCAGAATAACCTTCCTGGGGCTTAAAATCAAATTCCTTCGGCTTTGGTTCTTCCCTGCTATCTTTGTTACGATCATCACCATCAGTTTCTAAAGACATATCCGAATCTTGAACGGATTTTAATTTTTTGATTGGAATTATATCATGAAGATCATCTCCCGGTTTTCGTTCTATTAAGTTTTCTTCAGTGTAAGAGACTAATTTAAGTTCTGTGCAAGGTTTTTCCAACTCGCGAGGGAGTTCTACTTTTTCAATGGTCAAGATCTTTGGTTTGTCAAATGAAACTACTTTGCCTTCCGCTACCAGTCTAGCTGGTTTATCGTGTGACACAATGGGTAGTGTCTGTACTTTTGAAGTTAAATCTATGGGATTTATTTTGTCTAAAGTATCTGAGGCAATGTCATCAAATTTGCGTTCAAAAGATTTTGGAGATTCAGGTTGGTCTTTCGGTGCTTCAGTAGTCAACTGTTCGAGTTTTTCAGAATCTATACAGGTCTGTGGGTTTTCAGTTGTCAGGTTTTCGGAAAAGACTATAGCATGCAACTCTGGTTTTATAGCAAAAGATATGGGGCTTTGTTCAACTAAATCATCTTCGTTTCTATCACCATAAGTATGTTCTATAGGAGACTTTTGCTTTTTCGGAAAAATAGGTTGCTCAGTGCAAAATTGGTCTGGTTTTTCAGGTAGTTCTGCAGTAGCTTGCTGTAGGTTTGCCTTGAAATATTCGGGGGTTCGACCCTCTATGTCTTTGCCAAAATTATCTTTAATTGTTGGGTTTATAGGGAATTCTGCTGAGTCTATTGGGGTTAGTGGTTTCTCAGGTGTCAAGTTGTCTTGACTGTAACGCACTTCGGAAGAGAATTCTATTGGCTTAGTATCATAATTTGTTGGAATTCGTCCATCTTCAGTATGACCTCCCAAATTGTATCGTGCAGGAATTGTTTGCGAATCTGGAGGAGAATTTAATTTCGCAGTTGGTGAGTCGTCTTTTGTATAAAATGCTGCAGAATAATGCTTCTGGGGCTTAGAATCGAAATCCTTCGGCTTTGGTTCTTCCCTGCTATCTTTATTACGATCATCAACATCAGTTTCTAAAGACATATCCGAATCTTGAACGGATTTTAATTTTTTGATTGGAATTATATCATGAATATCATCTCCCGGTTTTCGTTCTATTAAGTTTTCTTCAGGGTAAGAGACTAATTTAAGTTCTGTGCAAGGTTTTTCCAACTCGCGATGGAGTTCTACTTTTTCAGTGGTCAAGATCTTTGGTTTGTCAAATGAAACTACTTTGCCTTCCGTTACCATTCTAGCAGGTTTATCGTGTGACACAATGGGTAGTGGCTGCACTTTTGAAGTGAAATCTATGGGATTTATTTTGTCTAAAGTATCTGAGGCACTGTCATCAAATCTGCGTTCAAAAGATTTTGGAGATTCAGGATGGTCTTTCGGTGCTTCAGTAGTCAACTGTTCGAGTTTTTCAGAATCTGTACAGGTCTGTGGGTTTTCAGTTGTCGGGTTGCCGGAAAAGAATATAGCATGCAACTCTGGTTTTATAGCAAAAGATATGGGGCTTTGTTCAACTAAATCATCTTCATTTCTATCACCATATGTATGTTCTATAGGAGACTTTTGCTTTTTCGGAAAAATAGGTTGCTCAGTGCAAAATTGGTCTGGTTTTTCAGGTAGTTCTGCAGTAGCTTGCTGTAGGTTTGCCTTGAAAAATTCGGGGGTTCGACCCTCTATGTCTTTGCCAAAATTATCTTTAATTGTTGGGTTTATAGGAAATTCTGCTGAGTCTATTGGGGTTAGTGGTTTCTCAGGTGTCAAGTTGTCTTGACTGTAACGCACTTCGGAAGAGAATTCTATTGGCTTAGTATCATAATTTGTTGGAATTCGTTCATCTTCAGTAGGACCTCCCAAATTGTATCGTGCAGGAAGTTTTTGCGAATCTGGAGGAGAATTTAATTTTGCAGTTGGTGAGTCGTCTTGTGTATAAAATGCTGCAGAATAATGCTTCTGGGGATTAGAATCGAAATCCTTCGGCTTTGGTTCTTCCCTGCTAATTTTATTACGATCATCAACATCAGTTTCTAAAGACATATCCGAATCTTGAACGGATTTTAATTTTTTGATTGGAATTATATCATGAATATCATCTCCCGGTTTTCGTTCTATTAAGTTTTCTTCAGGGTAAGAGACTAATTTAAGTTCTGTGCAAGGTTTTTCCAACTCGCGATGGAGTTCTACTTTTTCAGTGGTCAAGATCTTTGGTTTGTCAAATGAAACTACTTTGCCTTCCGTTACCATTCTAGCAGGTTTATCGTGTGACACAATGGGTAGTGGCTGCACTTTTGAAGTGAAATCTATGGGATTTATTTTGTCTAAAGTATCTGAGGCACTGTCATCAAATCTGCGTTCAAAAGATTTTGGAGATTCAGGATGGTCTTTCGGTGCTTCAGTAGTCAACTGTTCGAGTTTTTCAGAATCTGTACAGGTCTGTGGGTTTTCAGTTGTCGGGTTGCCGGAAAAGAATATAGCATGCAACTCTGGTTTTATAGCAAAAGATATGGGGCTTTGTTCAACTAAATCATCTTCATTTCTATCACCATATGTATGTTCTATAGGAGACTTTTGCTTTTTCGGAAAAATAGGTTGCTCAGTGCAAAATTGGTCTGGTTTTTCAGGTAGTTCTGCAGTAGCTTGCTGTAGGTTTGCCTTGAAAAATTCGGGGGTTCGACCCTCTATGTCTTTGCCAAAATTATCTTTAATTGTTGGGTTTATAGGAAATTCTGCTGAGTCTATTGGGGTTAGTGGTTTCTCAGGTGTCAAGTTGTCTTGACTGTAACGCAGTTCGGAAGAGAATTCTATTGGCTTAGTATCATAATTTGTTGGAATTCGTTCATCTTCAGTAGGACCTCCCAAATTGTATCGTGCAGGAAGTTTTTGCGAATTTGGAGGGGAATTTAGTTTTGCAGTTGGTGAGTCGTCTTGTGTATAAAATGCTGCAGAATAACCTTCCTGGGGCTTAAAATCAAATTCCTTCGGCTTTGGTTCTTCCCTGCTATCTTTATTACGATCATCAACATCAGTTTCTAAAGACATATCCGAATCTTGAACGGATTTTAATTTTTTGATTGGAATTATATCATGAAGATCATCTCTCGGTTTTCGTTCTATTAAGTTTTCTTCAGTGTAAGACACTAATTTACGTTCTGTGCAAGGTTTTTCCAACTCGCGAGAGAGTTCTACTTTTTCAGTGGTCAACATCTTTGGTTTGTCAAATGAAACTACTTCGCCTTCCGTTACCATTCTAGCTGGTTTATTCACTTTTGAAGTGAAATCTATGGGATTTATTTTGTCTAAAGTATCTGTAGCACTGTCATCAAATCTATATTTAGAAGATTTTGGAGAATCAGTTTGGTCCTTTGATGATTCAGTGGTCAACTGTTCCAAATTTGCAGAATCTATACAGATTTTCGATTTGTCATTTGTCAGATTATCTTCTTTATTAGATACGACTATAGAACGCAATTGGTCTAAAACATCTTCACTACTACCACCAAATCTATATTCTGTACCACGCTTTTCCGGATATGTAGAGAACCTCGATTGCTCAACGGCCAACTGCTCTCGTTTGTCAGATAATTCTGCCGCAGCTCGCTGTAGTATATCATCCAGAGCTTCGGGATTGTGTTCCTCTAGCTCCTTGTTATTATTACCTCTGATTGTGGAGTTTGTAGGATATTCTGATGAATCGCTAAGGAGTAACAGTTTTCCAGGTGCAGGTTTCTCTTGATTGTAAGATATTACTGTGAAAGATTGTTGTGATGTAGCATTAGCTTTTGCTTGGTTTCGTTCGTCTTCAGTGTGCTCTTCTAAATTGGGTAATGCAGGATTTTTTGCCGAATCAAGAGGAAGTTTTGATTT
The DNA here is from genome assembly GCA_963932375.1 of Phania funesta. Lineage (NCBI taxonomy): Eukaryota > Metazoa > Arthropoda > Insecta > Diptera > Tachinidae > Phania > Phania funesta. The sequence goes on from OZ010656.1 coordinate 39,918,140, forward strand.
TATAGTTCGAAATTTGTCTTGCGTGTAAAATGCTGCAGAACAATGCTTCTCGGGTTTATAATCATAATCGTTTAACTTCTGTTCATCAATGCTATCTTCGATATGATCATCAACATTATTTTCTAAAAACACATCCGAATCTTGAATGGATTTTTGTTTTTGCAAGGTTATTATCCCATGGGAGTTATCTGTTTGTATTTGTTCTCTTAACTTTTCTTGCATATTAGAGTCTAATTTAGGTTCTGTGATAGGTTTTTCCAAATCGAGTGTTATCTCTGCTATTTCTGTGGTCAACTCCTTTGGTCTGTCAAATGAAAGTACGTCATGTGCACTTACCATGCTGGCTGGTATATCATATGATACAGCCGGTAGTAGCTGCAGGTTTGAAGTGAAATTTAGGGGTTTTACCTCGTTTAATGTATCTATAGCACCGTCACCAATTTTGTGTTTTGGGGAATGAGTTTGTTCCTTCGATGGTTCAGTGGTCAACTGTTCTAGTTTTTTAGAATCTAAACAGGTTTTTGGGGTTTCAGCTGTCAGGTTACCTGGTTCTGTCGCAAAAGTTACGAGTTTTTGTTCCCCTCCATCTTCATCAATATCACCTTTAATTGGAGGGTCAGTAAGGCAATGTGGTGAATCGATTGGGGATTTCGCTTTCTCAGGTGTCAAGTTGTCTTGATTGTGGCACAGTTCCGAAGAGGATTGTTGGGTTGAAGTATTTAAATTTATTGGACCTCGTTTGTCTTCAGTATGATCTCCCAAATTGGTTTCCGCGAGATAACTTGGCAACTCAAGAGGTACGGCAGGATGCTTCTGAATTTTCGGATCAAAATAGTTTTCCCTCAGTTTTTCTATATTATTTTTAGAATCAATTGATGTTTGTCTTCCTAACTCATCTTCTATATTATCGCCACAATGCCGTTCCGTGGAATATTTCGTTGAAAACGTTGGATATATCGAAATTTTTGTCTTTAATTTTTCTGATTTGTGGAATTCTATTCCTTTAGTAGGCTGCTGTAGTTTTAAATTAAAATTTACTGGGTCCCTTTCCTTTAGCTTATTTTCATTATTATAATCAAATGTAGATATTTTTTGATCTTTTTGTGTTGCTGGATTTGGATATTTTGTGACCAACTTGTCTACTTCATCGTATGGTTCTACATAAGGGAGTTTGGCTTCTTGACAAACATCTGATGATATTTGTTTCTCTAATACATCGTCGATGTTGTCACCTAATTTAGAAATTGCAGGACATATTGACGAATCGATAAAGGATTTTTGTTCGTTAGCTGCCAATACTTCGGATTTATACGATGGTAAAACAGAAGGAAGCTTTGGAAGAGATTCTACCGATTTGCTATTGAATTTTGGTCTCTCATGTGCGACGGAGTTAAGCTTTGCATGCGTTCCTAATTCATGGTCGTTATCGTGTATCGAAGATTTTGCCGAATCGACAGAAGATTTTAGCATTTCACTCGTCAGCTTTTCTGGGTTTAAAATTCTGAAGTTGTAATTAATTCCTTCTCGTTCTTCTAACGATAACAAACTTTGCTCCCAATTGGAGAGTTCAGATTCGGTATGGGTTTGGGGTTTAACTGTTTGCAGATTTGTTTCTTGACCTTTTTCATCGATCAAGTCAGTTGTATCCTTACCAACATTTTCTTTGCCTGCTATTGAAAATGTTTCTAAAGTTGTTTTGCTTAAAGTGAAATCAGCGACGATTGCTGTGTTTGAAAGTATATGTGGTTTCGCTGGGTCTACAGTTGATATTTCACGAAGAGCATGAGTTCTCAATTCGCTGGTTTTTGGAGAATCCAGTGTTTTTGGTTTATCATTAGAAACGTTAAGCTCTTGTTTATTGTCTGTAATTTTCTGTGTTCCTAAATCTAAGGGTTTGTTAATAATAGTTTGGTTGGAATTCGAATTTGAATTCGTTAATTGATTAAAGTTGACAGTCTTTTCAGTTTCATTAGTATCACTAAGATCGTAATCAATCGAATCCATATTAGATTTGGTGTTTTCCTGAGTTTGTTTCTGTGCAGTTTTGGATGGAACTTCAAATAATTTCGCCAATTCACTTATTCTCCGTTTGGAAGTAAGTGTAGAAATTTGTTTGGGATTCGATAATGGCTGAATTTCAACATTTTCCTCAGTTTTTAGGGGAGCAAGATTTTCTAAAAGAACATCGAATTCGGTTAAAATTTGTTCGTCCACTTCGGTTAATTCTACTTCAATTGGGGTCTTTCCTCTCTGTCTTATATTAAACGGAGCAGATTCTATTGTGAATGTTGGGAACTTTTTTTCAAATACTTCTACAACTTCCCTAACTTTAGGTAAATTATCACTTTCATTTATTGAAATGTCTCCAACAATATTATTGTCGTGTATGTCAGAGTCTTTAATCGAGTCTGTATTTTCGTCCACCTGCTTCAATGTATGAGGTTCTTCCGCCACTTCAAATGTTTTTTTCTTTTGGACTATCTTTTCACAAACAATTTCATCAATAACATTAAGATTGTCGACATCTTCTTCAGATGCCTTGATTGAAGATAGACTTTCTGCATCCACTGGAAGTGCTGACGCTGCCAGATTTGTCAATTGAACATCAAACTCGCTCAGTATTTGGTTTTCCAATTGCGGCAAATCACATTCGATATGACTTGATTGACGTTTTCGCACTGCAAATGGTATTGCTTCCACAGTTGAGCCAATCAATTTCTCTTCAATTGCGTCAACAACTGATTTTACGGCAGCATTTTTATCAACAGATTCAGATGCTATATCTAAGTGCTTATTGGTATCGATTTGACTTAATTTTTTAGATTCTAACTTTTGAATTTTTCTTTTTACATCACCACATATCATTATTTGCCCCAAATACTCTCTGTCGCCCATTACAGTTTCCCCAGCAAATTGTGTAGGGGTCGGTGTTACTTTTTCGCCCAATGAAGGCATGCCTGTTTCAAGAATTGATTTTATTATAGGGACCATAGTAGTTGACGTTGTAGTTGTTGTGCGGGGTATTCTCGTTTGACTACTTGCACTCATTTCTGGAAATGAGACAGTGTCTTTAGTGTAGGAAGCGTTTGTAGTTACAGGAGTTCTATACATTTCTAACATTTCTTTAGGCAACTTCCTGCATTCAGTTACTTCTTTAATAACAGTGGTGGTGGCAGTAATTGCGCTACTACTATTATATGGTTCAATATTTTGAATGCTGAAGTGCTCTGATTGTTCCAAGTAATTAATAGATTTAAATGCAAACAAATATTGAATTTTTAATTGAAGTAGTTTTGTAATAATTGAATTCCGAAACAACGTTTCAAGTGGTTACGAGCCATAGTTGTAGACGTTGCAGTGATAGTAGTGACAATATTACAACGTTATTGATAGTGGAAGAATGTAGTAGCGAAAGACGTAGGAAATTTGTGATGAGGCAGACGAGTTGGTACAAAACATAAACGAGGATCGATACATGAAGTAATATTTGTTTGATTAGTTCTTTTGGATTCGACTTATTTGTACAAGGATAATTACATATAATACATACATACATACATAGGTAGGTATATGCAAAATAAAATATATATGGATATGTGTATTTATGAAGAGAAGTAAATACGTATATACAGAGTATGTACCTAAGTATATAAATATTTACAATGTGATAATAAATGGTGATTATCATGCGCTGCAAATCGATTTGACACAAATCTGCCTTCCAAGTGTATCTCTAAAAGTGCTTTTACACGACGTGTATTTGTCATATGACTTGTCACTTTTCCATGTGTAAATTCTATACACGTCGTGTGAACCCTTTCAAACATGACATGTGTATTTTCCATGTGTACAATACATATGACATTTTTCATTTAGAACGTGTTCTATTTTGATGTGACAAAGCATCTGACATCCTGTAATGCATATTTGCCTCTGCTGTGGTTGGCAATACAAAAATCAAAACAAACACTTATTTTAAGACAGAGATTATGGCAGATGTACATACACATGTACGTTTGAATGAAAAATTTTAAACGATATGTAAAATGGCTATTTTGACAAACACATGAAATTACATATGGGTTATCAATCTGACAAGTCATATGATAAATACACGTCGTGTAAAACCATTGTAAGCAAAAAAAATTACACAAAATAATAAATTGCTGTATGAAGTTTGCGTTATACTTGATTGTTGAGCTACTGTAAGATTTGATTATATATTCCTAGTTTGAAAACAAAAATTTTTCCAATTCTTTTCCTTTTTTGGGCAGCTTAATTGCTGCTCAGAAATTCAATTTGTACCGCATTCTCTTTTCTTTGCTGCCAAGTTCGTTGATTCAACAGTTTTGAACCACTTAACGATTGTCAGTTAATTATTCAGCGCTATACGAGTCTATTAAACTTAAGAAAATTGCGCAGAAACAATAAAAAATTAAAATAATAAATATTTCTGGAAAAAGCAGTCAATACAAAAATAAAAAAAAATCTATTCCTGGGTATTAAAAATGTGTGTTAATACTCGTATGCACGTCACATAAGAAAGCCTCAAAGTCTGCTTGCGAGAAAGTAGAAGCTATTAAAGTTTCTAATGCCATCCAGCTGCCAAAATATTTATCATGCATCGTTTTCCCCCTTCCAAACACATGGAAATTATTAAAAGATATTAGCGAACTCCCGACTCAGTTGTGAACACGTAACGCGGATGTCGTCATGGGGTTGGTCGTCCTCACGGGCTCAGTGCGCAAACAATCCGTCACGGCGTGGAAAAGTTGGTGCGTGTGTAAAGAACACTTAACCGCCGTATAGGCCAGTATCGAAGAAGACTTAGAAATTGGTAAATCCGGCATATTTTACCGTTGGATTTGGACCTGCATTCGTATAAGACAACAGACAATGCCATGAGATCGCGGCGAAAGTTCGCTGAAGGTCCGGATTTGGTAGAAAAAATCAAGTGCACTGTAGATCGAACACAGTCCACAAGTGCTTAACCCAGCAACACTGCATCCACAAATTTTGACTGTTTGGTGCGGTTTGTGGCATGGCATTTTTTATTTAGAAATGACAAAGGAGACAGCGTTACCATCCATGCCCTCGTTATAGAGATGTCAACCTACTCTCCGTAGCCAGCGCTCAACAATATTGATATATCCTGGCAGTGGTTCCAAGAATAGTATGGTTGTTTATAATTCCAATATGATTTGACAGCTGCCAGGCATACTCGTATGTGTGCAAACACGCGTTAAAAGTATATATTTATTATAATTTGTGTTTCTTCCGTACAGTGAAATGCGGTATTTCCTCGCGACTAAAAGTATTTCTATACACAATTTTATCAAAATCCATACCGTAGTTTTTGCGTGATGCGTCCACCAGCTAAACTCTCACGATATATTGAATCTACAGACTCGATCTTGTTACAGTTTCATAATAATTATTATAAATATACTGATAACTAAAGTGCTTTTATCTAACATACAAACATTTGCATACATTGTGCCTTTTTAGAGCCGAAGCCATGGACTAGTAGTGAATTAGCGACAAATGTCAATTCGGCTTTGAAATTTATAAGACAAACACGGCAAGAAAACATAAACGCTATACTCCTCAAGTACACGGAATAATTGTTGGCGCAATGTGCGATATCAACTAGGCAAACCCTACGGCGTTTAGCCACTCGCCTGGAAGAGCATGGAACAACGCTGGATCGTAGAAGGGGTGGACGGCGAGCGGCCCCAGAGGAGCCGTACTACTAAAAAATATTGCGGATGTTTCTAATGAGTATATCATCAAGCCGAGGTATTTACAATTTTCATAAAAGACTTGCTAATGTTCCCCTGCAAAAGACAAACTGTGCAGAAAGAAGAAGCGCATAATTCTATATCTTGATGCAAGTACTAATTGTTAAGGTTTATCGCATTTACGTATTTCCCGCATTTTTAATTTTTAGTTTTTTAGCTTTTGTAAAACGAAACGGCAGAATTTATGTGTAAAATAAAATTAAAAAATCAAAGCTTTGAAACAACATGGACTGATTTGATTTATTTCTATTAAAGATCCCAAAAAATTTGTATGAAAATCAATAACAAATTTTAAATATTGTTGAAAGTTGTTTTTGTTTTCCAATCAATTCTGGTGTTGCGTATAGAAAAATGACAGACAAACAATATTTTTGAAATATTTGTTATTTTGCTCTCTCATCATTAAGCGCACATAAGTAATACTAAACATACATATGTATGAGTATGTATAATACATACGTAATAATAGGTCAGCATCCTAGTAAAAATATTAAAAAATAATGTTTTGAATCAGATTTGAATATATCAATATAACGTAATTATAACAGAATACCACACGATTTTAAAACATTATAACATGATTAAAACATATTATAATACGTTATAAGACGATTATAACACATTATGACATGTTTATAACACATTATAACATGATTGTTATACTTTAAAACATCATCACGACATGAATTTAATACATTATAATATGAGTATAACATATTATAACGTGACTATACAACATTATAACTTAATATTAACGTATTATAACATGATCATAACATGATTTTAGGAGATTTTAATATTATTAAAACACATTATAACATGATTATACCAAATTATAGCATGATCACAACATAATGTTTATATAATATAACATGACTATAACACATTATAAAATGATTATAACAGATTAACCCATGATTACAACACATTAGAGAATGATTATAACACATTCTAATATGATGATAACATGATGAAATGGTTATAACACATTATAACATGATTATGACATATTATAACATGAGTATAACATGATCATAATACTTTATAACTTGACCAAACACGATTATAACACATTAACACATTATTATTACATGTAACATGAGTATAACACATTATGACATGCTCATAACACATTATAACATGATTATAACACATTACGACATGATAATAACACTGGACTGTGATTCCATTATGGCAAAAAATTTTTACGAATCTACAATTATAGTTAAGCAATTATCAAGAATTTTATATTCTTATTTGCTTAAGTCTTTCTCAAACCATTTTATCTTCTTCAACATTTTGCCAAATTAAAACAAGTTCTATTTCTCAAATGCTGCGATTTGCCCTTTTTTTATTATCACTTTTCATGTTGTTCTGGATTAATTTTTAAAACAAATTTTAAATTAATTGATTGGCAATTCCAGCAAATTTAAAAAGACGTGGCAGATCTTTTATGTGTTAAAATTATCAATTGGTCTTACTATTAAAAACATCTAAATACAGTCCTGTAGATCATTCATTAGGACATATTTGGCGATCAATAAAAATGATATTTAGTGAGAAAGAAATTAATTTAATTATAAATAATTAACAAAATATGTCTACTAAATTTATCCAAATGAAGATAACCATCGTTTTAACAAAAGTTTTGAAGATCCCAAGCTAAAACGTTCAATCAGAAAATAATAACAATTGAGCTAAATCGTACCTCTAGCAATAGTAAAATAGCTTTTATCTGTAAAAAGAAATATAGAACGGGTAAAATAATCAGGAATATGCAACAAAACAGTTGCACATATTATTTAGAATATGTTTTCAATTAGAAGCCACAAAAAAACTATTTATAACCTGCGTCACCTGTATTAGCTTCATAATATCTATAAGAACATTGATATAGCTGCGAAGTAGGGTGATCGCTGGTGCGTTTTCAAATTTTACTATCCTCTAAACGGTTCGAATGAATGTTGCGCCTTAGTAAGATCTATTTCTATTTATCCCTGAGTTAATAGAAAGTTATGTTCACCTACCTTTTTCGATTTGGTACTACTGAAAACCCCTTTAGGCTTACAACGGGCATATAAGCATGAATAACCAAATTGTATTAAAAAATAATTATTATAAAAGAAAGTTATTATTGACTTAAAGTAGGTAGGCACAATAAAACAATGACAAAATAAACCTACAATAATTTGTAGTGTTAAATATTTTTAGAGCCAATTGTCTTCGAAGCAACATTCTTTCAAAAAACGAACCACTTCACCCAGTACAAATATTTCCCCAATCTTCTCAGTTCTCATTTTTACATCTTAATAGTCTAATGCCCCTTTTATTCATCATTTTTATTTTTTATTGTTTCCCATAAAACCAATAAACAGTCAATGTAAATATAAAATATGTTAGTGATGTATATACAATCACAACGAATAAAAAGAGCACGTTATTCGAATATAATGATCACCCTTTACCAAAGTAAGTTGTGTAAACTGTTAATTATTCATTCACTTTGTTTCTTCGTGCCCCAAACTGATTTTATGCAAACGATTTGTAATTCGCGACTACCTTAATGTCATCGCGTCTTTTTGATAACATTAGTCTTCAGTCGTGACTGTAGTGATTTCAGTCTGTCGGGTGGTAACCTCGGACTTTCTTCCTCACCACAGAGTCTTTTGTAATTGCTTGCATTTGTCGAGGGCTTACGTCCCTCATGGCATCAATGCATCCTCTCGACAACTTTTCTTGTACTCATGCGTTCCATCGGCATCTTTTCTAACTACGTTAAGAATACTTGATCGACTATATTGGTGCCGAGCGCATTGCATATACTTATATAGGCAATCCTTTGAATCATATCCAACTTACGTTTAGTTGTTATTTAATAGGCCTTTGGATACCAAACCACCAATACATAAGTTGTTATGGGGTGCACCATCATTGTGTAAATCCAGAATGCAGCCTTTGGCGAGATTCCCCACCTACGGCCACACACTTGATAATATTGCCGAAAGACCCTTTTCTCAATTGTCGTGAGAGCTTGTCTCATGCCAACCACGGTGATGTTCCACAAAAGAGGTGAAAAACTCTTCCCTCTTGACTACCCTACACCGGATTCTGACAAACTCATTTCTAGAATTTAATGCTCTAGAATGAAGCAGAGCGTTGGTCTATCTTAGAAGAAAGAGCATATCATATCTTCCCGAAAGAGATCTCGTCAAAGGCACCTTCAATGTTCATAAAGATGGACAAAGCAGTTCCTTCATTGAGAGTTTATCTTTTATCGACTCGGACAAATTTAACAGAGCGGTATCAGTAAATCTACCTGCTCTATTAGCATGTTGGTATTTACTCAAGGGTCTATCCATCAGTGTATGGTACTCCAGGCGGTTGTCCAACGCCCCATTCATTGCCTCCAACAGAAAAGATGTAAGGCTTACTGGCTTGAAAGACTTAGCATATGTATAATCCCACTTACACGATTTTAGAAGAAAAACAACTCGTTGCTAGTCAGGCTACGATTATTTCCCTAATCCTATCCAGCAAGGTGTTTATACTCCACTGTAATAAGGCAGGGAAAATTTCCGCCATTCCTACCTCTTTAAATGGTGCAACGGATAATATTGCACTTCTGACACCATTTGGACACATTATCCTTTCAGACTCAGCTCGTCTTCTCTCACGAATTACCGTAACACGAGAGCAACTACTATTTTTCCAAATACAAACGCTAAACCCGAAATTAAAACATGATATTAGAACCATCTTGAAACGTATAGCGTTAAGAGAAAGCATTATGAGCTTTTACCAGCAAAGTATGTGAAGAGATTCAACACATGCTTTTACTTTTATTTTGCTTTTTTTGTTCAATTATTTTAAGGCAGTTTTTCAGAAACTAGAACCAAAATTATGAGACTTAAAAAAACGCATTTTTATTCGTAAAGAAAAGAAAAGATGACGTCTTTTTTCTTTGTATCTTGAGAAAAATCGATCTTGTGCAAGTAGCTAAAAATGATAACTTGTTTTTTATGGGCGTGGCACTGTCCACTTTTCTAATTACGAAATTGTATAATCATGAAATTGTATAAGTTTTGTATTTCTTGCAAATTGTTGATTTATTGCCAGGGAAATGTTCTCACCTATATTCCGAATTTAAGGTCATGGCAAATTAGCTAAGCCCCTTCCACACTATGATAAATTTATTAGATTTTCGTTGGATCTTCTAAGCTAAAATTAAAAAATACAAAAACACTTCGAAGTTATTATGGCTGTAGCCGTCATTAAAAAATTGAGAAGCACAAACGAAACTAGTAGCGACCATGGCTTAGCGATTTCGTGTGGATGGTAGCGACGGTACTTGACAATTTTCGGCGTCCCAAATTTTTTTATAGAATTGTTTTTTTTTTTTTTTTTTTTTTTGTAAAAAGACAACAAAATGAAGTATTAAAAAATGCACCAATTTTCATCACTGCCGTGAACAAAATAAATTAGTAACCGCTAAGCGGACGTTTTGTGCCCGTGCTACAGCATTTTAAGCCATGATACGTTCTTTCTTTTTTTTAAATTTTTACAATCTGTCATGCTCAATCTAATAGTGTGGAAAGGCCCTTTAGTTACTGTCAATCGCCTTTCATTCGCCAACGTAATAAACTGCGAATACGTCCTTTGAAATACAACTTCTAAACAACCTGCAAAAATAATTTTTAAAAGCCAAAAATTTACCGCAATATAATTTGAATCCTCTTACCAAAGACTATAAATGTTTAAAGATGTTGCACATAGTACATTTGAAATTGACAAAAATTTTACGGATCTTTAAAATGAGGGGGAAAAGTAACAAGGGAAACCAAAACTTGGTGCTCGCATGTTATACTACATTTACATCTACGCAAAATCTAGTAGATTTCAGCTCAAATCTCGAAGAAAATCTCTACCGTTTACACCAATGCTTTTTGACGTATTATTGGATTTCACTTTCATAACAAAACCAGCTGACTGAAGAAAGAATAAAAAATTGGCTCTAAACTTAATTAAATTCGTGCTACAATTGTTTTTATACACATATGTAATTACATATGCAATATTCTCTTACACTTTATTCATTATTGTTTTATCCATATTGAAAACACTTATTTTAAACTTTTATTATTTTTTAATGTTGCTGCAAATATTTTGTTTCTACCGCGCTTTTTTTTGTTACAAATGTCAAAATTTTCTTGTTCAGCGCTGTATATTTCAGTACATTAGCAAAAATACATAGTTGCATCATTTAGTATTGCAGGATTTTGAGAGATTTTGCCAAAATCTAGTTCGTAAGTAGATTTTGTTTTGTATGAGAAATCTGGTAGAAATGAACTAGATTTCGCTGAAAATCTCATAAGTACCAGATTTTGCGTAGATGGAAATGTAGTATTAACTGAGAAAATTGAAGAGAGCAAAAAGCAACACACATTAATTCATTCATACATATGTATGTAGATGGTGTATGTTCATAATAGATATATGTACGTAATTTTTTGTTTTGCAAATTTCTTTGCTGTTTTTAATAAACAAAAAAGTAACAAACTTTTTTCCAGTCAAAGAGGGTTTTTTTCGTTGAAAACACATTCTAGTAAAAATATGCATTAAAAAACTAAAATTTATCATACAATTTATGTGCAAATAACATACGTAAGAGCAAATGTTATGGATTGTGTTACTGTAGGGTAAAAATATGTATTTTATTGTTGAACAAATGATACTATATCGATACCCACCGAATTTAATACCATTTTTTTAACAATTCAATTACATGTGTACTTACAATATGTGCATGTATCAATGTATGGAACGAAGTTGTAATAAAACGAACGTAATTTAATTTTTTTGATTTCTATTAATTAGTTTTACTTTTAGTTTAATGGTTAAAAGTTTTAACCTTGTCAGTACTGGATGATTTGTTTTTATATGAACAATTGACACATTGCTCAACAACAATTTTTTTATGCTTTTTATTGATTTGTCTTTTAAAAATATTTTTTCAAAAACTTTTATATGAATTTTATAAACTTCAAAAAATAAGTCGGATGGAGCACACAAACTTCCAAAGTCTGATTCGTTTTCATAATTTCTTGCATGAACAAACATTTCTGAAGGATATTACATAATCATATTCATTCGACATTTAACGCATAATCTGTGTATATTAGTTCGGTGTGAATCCACATAATTCCTTTTATACAACAATAAAACACATATTGTTGCCATACAATTAGACAATCGGTAACATTTGTTTACGTTTAAAGAAAACAAATGCACATTTTTGGACTGGCAATGTAAATACATACACACACGCATGCACGCACATACGAATTCATTTCTGTGAGATGAGAATAATAAGTTTGCTGGGAATAATAATTTCTCTTTGTAGTTTACTCTTAAAGTGGCAGTAGCCGTACGGCCATCGACAAATTTTGTACTGGCTGTACAATGTATGGCAGTGCAACATCTTTATACATTTATAGTCTTTGCTCTTACTATTAACCGATCCGTATACAAAAATATGTATTTAACTGTGAGCCAAAGCATTGATACATACATATGTATATATCTGCGTATGTGTAGATAAACATATATACTTATGCATGTATTTTCATTGCGAAGGCTACATGCAATTATTTATATTGATCTTGGAGATGTCAATTGTATTTTTTTGTAACTAATTACACATGTAATTAAAATTATAATTGAAATTTTTTAACTACAGTTACTTGTTATTGTAGTGAAAACTAAAGTAAAAATCAATTACAGTAATATGTCCAAAGTTGTAATTGAAAATATTTCAAATTCACATTACATGTAATTTCAATTGAAATGTTCAATTACTTTGCTATTGTTAAATTGCTAATATTGGCACAATAACTGGTCGTATGCACCAGCTCAGTTGGTGTTTTTACATTAAGAAAAAAATAAGAGAAATATGTATAACAAAGCGTGCTAAAAATTTAAGGTACACATGAAAAGAAAAACATTATTAAGAGAAAACAACTTGGAAACTGATATTTAATGGCTTTGTTATCAGGAAAAAAGAAATAAGTACCTATATGTTTTTGGAGCATATTTAAAGAAAAAACGAATCAATAAAATTATATACGTATGTATCTATGTTTAATCACTTGATTCTACAATGTGGTATAGTCTAAACGTAAGAGAAAACTACAACAGACTTTTATTCTCTTGCTGAAAACCGTTCGTATTTTGGTATGTTTTGCTTTTACAAAATCTAACCAAATATTATGATCTTATATGTAACAGAAAAATTAGATTGATGCTTCACAATACAATATAAAATCACCAAGCCATCATACACAGAACAAACACGTTCTTGTTTATTTTGCTTTGTTATTGACTCAGTTCGTTTAATTATTTCATAACAAGTTGATTTGTGGGGTTTGTTGCTCCGATGTATGACCTAGTTATGGTGCCATTGCAATAATCCTATTAATATAATTAACTACGATGTTATATTTTAAAACAAGAACACCATGAAGCACAACTTTATTAAAAGTGTAATAGAATTATGTTAAATTACAAATAATTAATTGTTGGCGAAATACAATTACATGCGCAAAATTATAATTGTTTTCAGTACTTTCATGTAATTGAAATGTAATGAAGATGCCGCAAGTACATTATTACTGCGTTTTAATTATTTTACTGGTCCCTTGTAATATATTTATTTATTGTTTTACACTCATATGAGGTGACCAGATAGTAACGATAGTATTTCTAATTGTTATTTTTCAGAAGCTGCCAAAATTACTAATGCCATCTAACTATCGAAATATTGAGTACGGTTTGCCACTTTAGCATGCATCAACATGCGCCTGTCAAACTTGTTTAAATTAGTTCGAAATATTATTGAAATTCCGGCTCTGTTATAAATACGTAACACGAGATTTGTCGTGGTTAAGGTCGTCATCATGGCTTCACTGCGCAAGTCGTAGAAAAGTTTGAGCGTGAGTAGCCTCTTTTGGAGTTCAAGCCACCAACCATAGCCGGCTTTTGAAATATCGATTTGGTGCTAATCAGCAGAATTGCTCATCTCCAGAGAGTAATTTTGGACCTACATCTGTAGAAGATTGTATCGACGCAAGAATTGAAATCGGACGACCGTAGACAATATCGTTAGTTCACTAATTGGCCATAGGAAAAATGTTGGCTGGAAAGCTAGATTTGGACTGCCGAAGAGTTATGGTGATCCCTAATATAGTGAATAAACCTAATAATATAATGTAACTGTCCCCACACGCGCGAACTTACAATTATGCAAACCTGCACATTTTACATTTTAACATTTTCAGTTCATCTTCAATTCCTTGAATTGTTTACCAATAAATTAATAATTTAAAAATATTTGATTTAATTTTTTTGCAACCGCACTTGTTTGTGAAATACACAACCAAGTTCAGTAAACTATTTCATTTTGCATTTCCGGTAACAAATAAAAATTGGTAAACAATTCTTTAGCATTCTTTACCAACAAAATATTAATGCACTTGCTTACGAGAACCGCAACCAAGTTCAATAAACTATTTTTATTTTAACGTTTCCGTTCCCAAAAATCAGTAAACAATTCCTGAGAATTGTTTACCGGCAAGATCGACAAAAAAAGTAGTATATAAGCGTTGGTTATTATTATTAAGTGGATTAGTGTAATCAGTAGTGTAATTAGTAGTGTCTTTTACTGTAATTAAAGTTCTTTTTTTTTTAAATATAAAAAGAAATTAATTCTTTTACTCCGAAGCAGCCATTTGAATGATGTTGATATTTCATACATAAATATAGCTTCAAAATAAAGCCAAAATCAAATTGAAATCTCTCGCCGTTGTTCTTTAATTTAAGTTCTTTTCCTATCATTATTCTGCTGATCACCGATGATCAATAATTTACTACTCAACAACGTTTAATATTTAACATTTTATTATTTATTTATGCTTTTTAATATAAAGCCATGTATTTGATTTTATACAGAGATAATTTTTAATATAAGGATGACTAACGATGACTTCATGTAACATGTCTTTCTGCATACTCGCATTAAAACTCTACACTTCTAAAACTCTATAAGAAAGTAATAAAGCAGGGGCCTGATAGAGAGTACATAGAAATATGTGCTGCAACATCATCGTCGTGTGGCGTTGCAGCAATGTGGGATATGTGCAGACCTAAAATACACTGAGCCAAAAAGCATTTTTCGTACAACAATAACTACTACGATGCAATATAAAATGCAACTCGATTTAAAATGATGATAATAAAGTGATGTAACAAAAATAAAAAAATTAAAATATAAGCGACGTGTAACTAAAAATAAATTAAAACAAGATTTAAACGAAGAATATATTGTGCAGCAGCTTCAGGCATTCAATTACGTGCCACAAACTCAGTTAGCAACTCAATAAAAACTGCTTCATTGCGAAATAAATTATATTTGTCATTCATGGTCGCTTTCTTCCACAAGTGTGTATCTTAATCAAATTTTGATGTCCAGACTTAATTGTATTTAAAGAGAAAAGAACAAGAATAAGATAAAGTTGCAACTGTTTACAACTGTTTGAAATTGTTTAGTTTATATATGTGTGTAAGAATTTTGAATAAATTAGTTTTTGCGGCAGAAACAACAAGCTGTGAACAAAAACGTTTTGTGTCAGATATTATCAAATGTTTCATCTTTTTGATAAAAAATAAAAATAGTTTTACATACTTGACTCATTTAGAATTGGAAAATCACCCTCTAACATCTTAGTTTTGATAGTGAATGTGACAAGAAAAACCTTAATGCGATAACGAAATAAAAGCTCTTAAGCCTTTCCATCTAAAAAGAATCGAATAAACCTCAAACACATAAATTTGAATAATAACTAAACTATTTTTAAAAACATATTTCCTGTTACGAAAACCCGTTTATAAAAAATTATATCATGTAATAACTTTTCGGTGTTCTTAACTGATCTGATATCTTTTTATTGACCAAAATTCTAACAGTTTAAATTTCCTTGGGTAGGTATATTTTTACCTTTTCTATTCATTATTCATTTCCATATGTTCTCTTAGGATCCAGGATGTTCAAGAATGCTAAGAAAATCTATTACTTTTGTTTCATTTAAAATTATTGCCTCCCAAAAGTAAGTGAGTATACATCGTGCATTTTGCTTTCTCGCTTTTTTTTTTTTAAGCAGGAGACTTGTTGGCCTGATTATAACTGTTGTGCTTAGGCTTTAATTTCTAAAACCAGATTTAAATTATTTTAATAAGTTTTTTATCTCTTATTAAGGTTTAACGTGTTTGAAATTTGTGGAGAAATTATCAGCAGAACGTAAATACGAATACTCTTCTTCGATTTATTTTAAAATGTTTTGATTCTGTCCCACTGCGTTCAGCTTTGTACAGTATAGAAGTTTTATACATTTATGAAACGTAAATCTTTATCGTTTTCACCAAGGTTCTCCACAAATGCGCAAATTGGACAGACTCAGCTCTATCGCATTAGAAACAGTACGACCATTTCTACACTAAATACTAAATAATTTTATGTGAACAAATCATTAATCAGTGTTAACCTTAACCATATGAGAACTTTAAAATAAAATAAAACACAAATGAAATTTACTTTTTCGACGCATCATTTTCTGCCATATTTGTTGAAATATAAATAGAACCAAACATATTTTTTTACGAAATAATATTCCGTTTTAGTATTGTGAATTGGCCTCCACGATCTTGCCATTTATTGAACACCCCTGGATTATTATCTGTAAGAGTATGTGAAATCATTAGTCTACGCCGACAACATTCTTCGCGTTAATACCGGTGTACGATTCTAAGTACTGCAACCAGCGTACATAACTTAAACAAAAGTGGAAGTAGTAGAGGCAGAAATTATATTTATAAAAATGCAGGAAACATTCAGCAGTGTTCAACTTCATATTAAAATGAATAAGTTAAAACTCTTTAAAATTTTAAAATAAACATTTTTTACAAACAACTATTGCAAGTACGAACAAAAAAGTAGCACACTTAAAAAGAATTAGAGCGCAATATTTATCTTTTCTTCTAAGTAAATACATATCCATATACAACATATACATACGTACGTTAATTAATTTAAAAATATATTGTAATTTGTTATTTTTCCCCTAACACTTGATAAGTAATGTTAATAAGTGAAAAATAACAACCGCCTAAAAGTGTACAAATAATTGAAACTTAAAAACAAAATTGACACACACCATTTGATATTGATTCAAAAGTTACAGGCAGGCGCAACTATTTTCTAACTGCTTTTCCTCTGCCATATTAGCAACTTACCGTTTATTAAATTATATATTATTTCTATTAATTAATTAATAATATTATTAATTTATTTCATATAGGTAAAACTACTAAAATTTCATTTGATTTATATTTAGGTTTAATGTTTTTTTATTTCGAATTTATTTACAATTTTGCACTGCGAATACGGGCACCGAAGAAAATGTCTATTAATTTTTAAAACGATGTATTCCTTATCAAGTTCAAATTTCCACTAAATTTACAAATTTCATAGGACACAATAACAAGTCTGAAAAAATCGGAATAAAAGAACAGTGAAATTAATTGATACATTGCTCGAACATAAATTAGCTATGATTTTCTTGTCTACTGTTTCACCTAAGGGTTTGTGTTGGCCAGCCAGTCTCAACACAAATTAAATTAAAGAAATTTAGTCATTGCTTTCAAATGGCCCTGAATGTGTGTTTTTATTTTATTTATTTAATTTAACTTGAATTTCTTACTTACTTATTGGATTTCTAAATCTGCTCTTTGTTTTTTTCCAGCTTTTTTTATTTCAAATGTTCTATTGTTGTTGTCTAAAAGAATATTAATACTTGATTTCTTTGGTTGCTTATACGCGTCAGTGAATATTGTTGCCTATCTGAATTGCAATAGAGGGTTTATTTTTAACTAAAAACTTAATTTAGTTATAGAAATTATATCAAAAATACATACAACCGAGCATACATACATAATTATTCTTACTCTCGGAATATGAGGGAGATGTGTATTAATTTTACGAATATTAAATGCTCAAGTTCTTAGGTTTGTGTTCAGCTATATACCCGTGCAAACGGACAATGTACATAAGTACATATATATTTAACAAAACTTTTGAACAAAATGCAGAATATAGTTCGGGAGCTTTTTATTTAAAATTTGTCTTAACGAATAACTCTTTATAATTATTGAAATTTACTATGTTTTAAAAGTATGGTCATCGTAATTCGAGGCATAGGGATACAGTTTCACATAATAGAGTAAAATGCATAGAAAATAAAATATTTGCTACCCCCAGCCACCAGTTACTAGATTCCGTGAAAGTTCCTTTTTTTTCATTGAAATATTATATTCTGCGACGAGGATCATATCTAGTTAAGTAGTGGGTATGCTAATGAGCTAAACTCACGCATTTGAGCAGGTAAATAAATAACCAAAGATTTTGTTTTGGTTAATTTTAAATTAAGCTCATCTTCTAGGGAATCATCTAATAGAATGACCTCGATTAAATTCAGAAATTCTTTTCCGAAAATTTCATATATAAATTTATGTCTTCCTTTACAAGAATCGATTTGAAGTCTAAAAGTTGTATGGCAAAGTGAGGATATTCTTGAAATATTAAAAAAAGACTTAATTTAAGCTTTCATGCTATTATTGGGATTATTTGCTCCATTTGTAACTATTTCCACAATAATGTAGTCTTGTAGACCTGGCAGGTCTCAATTACCGTTCAATAACAGTTATATATAATTGTTATTACAAATATCAATTAAAATTAGGGGCCGTAAGCAAAGTGGGACATTCCGTGACAGGATATAGAAAAGGCAAAAATCCTGAAACAGTGAGACGTAAAATATAGATAGGTTGCCCCTTACTTCTTACCGTACTTGAGAATATATCAAGGGCACAGTACGAGTAATTAGAAATGGTCAACTTCAAATTACAAGTAAGCAACAAAAAATCACTTGTAAATGAACAAAATTCTGTGACAATTTTTAAAACCATTAATTATTATCGAGACCTTATTTTTAATATAATATTTTGTTTATATTATAGTTACAAGGCATCATAGGTGATAATCGTTTTTTTTTTTATTATTAATTTTTTTTTTTATATATTTAAACAAGAAATAATCCAGATTTGATAAGCAATACATTCTTTCTCTGCCACTGAAACACGTTTGATATATTTGGCCTTAATAACTGCAAAACTGCATGGCAGAAAATGTTAAATTGCTTATATTTGTAGGTATAATTTTTTAGCAATGCAGCAAAAACCGAATATTTTTAAACATTCGCTTACGTTCGTGCAACCCAGAATGTATTACTTGAAGGCAATGAATTAAAAATTCAAAACAGAATATAATAAAATGACAGTAATCATTCAGTGAGTCCCCATATGCCTACGAAGCGCTTAAGTAAACACTTAAAAAGATATGCTCCAAAAAGGGACATTGCGAACAAATGATGGCGAAGCAGCAGTTTTTGCTGGAGTGTACCTTTGCTAATGTTATCAATTTCCCCCATTAAATATCACATTTTGTCGAGAAAACGATAGTAAATTCCGCACACGGTGTTTGATTCCTTTTCCTCAAGAAAAAATGTCGTTATTACGTACAAAACTAAATGCGTACATAAATATTATATATGCTGAAATCCTAAACGTTCTCGAAATAAAAATCAATCTCACCACTACGTTTAACACTGACTATTTCCTCAATTTTTTTGCATAAAAAAATCACATTGGAAAATTCGCTCTCAAAAACCGTCAAAGTGGCATAAATTCATCACATCTGACACCCCTGTATAGAATAACTAATTGGTAATGATATCTACTTTTAAGTGGAATTGTTGGACCAACTTCACAGAATAATCAATTTTGAAATTAAACTCTTTTGAAATATGCTAATTCTGATTATGCTTTCTAACTCTTTCTGATTTTAAAATGTTATGCTTTTAGCATACGTATCGGCAAATTTCGACCGAATGTTTAGCCACGTAAACTTAAATAAAACAAAAGTTATTTCCACCAAAAGATCATTTAAACTTAACAACTACCACTTTTTTTAATTCATGCACGACCTCCAGGACCATAAATGCTATAAAGCTTTAAATTACTGTAGCTTTAGGTCGATCCATTTTAGGTGTTGTTTTACTCTCAATCCGATAGGCTGAGATATTTCGAAAATAATACACAATTTTAAGGATACTGAAAAAAGAGGCACTGCAATATTTTTAATTAGGGTCAGTTATTTGCATACTTTCCTTTAAGAGAATATAAATAAATGTTTAAATTTGAAATAAGATAAAAATTAAGAAAAAAGTGAAAATAGATATCGAGACGAAAACATGCTTACATCTGCCTGGTCACAAAGTAAACAGAGGCGACACGAGAATATAGTGACCTCTTTCTCTATCTGTCTCTTTCTTAAATGATTGACCGCTCCTATTTTCTTTTGGTTCATTTTTCTTACTTATTTTGACTAATTTTTCTGGCCGTTAATGTTTTGATTATTTTTCGCATTATTTTTAAATGTTATATTTATCTCTTTCTTTAGAGACTGCCCGCGGCAGAAAATCTGATTCTAGCCATTTTCTAGCGTCAAAGTTTACACCTCTGGTTTCTCTGTATGCCTGACGTAGGGCTTAATATTGTTTGTTATGCACAGAAAAATAACTGAGAACTTTTCAAATTCAAATGTAACTTAATATTTTATTTAGAAAACAAAATAAATCGATAGTGGGAAACCTCAGCAAGTCAACTAAAAAAAAAAGACAAGCAAAAGTAAATGTTCGTGTTCACTTGTTTCATTTTCATTTTTCAGCTTGTCTGACATTGATACGAGTACATATGTACATACTTCCGTACACAAGTATTAATATATATGCATGTATGCCGTTATATAACGTACATACGTATGTGTATGAGCTCGTATGCATGTATAAGTTTGTCTAATAAATGTCTTGTTACACTTGAACTTGTAAGTGCAATAAATAAACAAATTTTTTCTTATATTTTACTTTCGTTTTAGAGAAGCGCCAGTTCAATGGATTTCTATAAATAAAATTGAAAAAGGCTTGACAAAGAACTTGAAGTAAAGAGAAGAAATGTTGTATTTTGATCGCTGCCAGCTACTAATTCATTCAATTTTTTACCTTAGGACGATTTATAATAATATTATGTTAACCGAAATTTTATTAAGATATACACAATTGTCGGTTCCTTATCGATCCAAGAAAGAAAATTTCTTAAGCTGATAAATATTCGCATGATTCTAAATAATCGATGCATAATGATACTACGAATTTTTGCAATACACACACACACGCACAAAAAGCGTTACGAAGTTACATACTTATGTATAAACAAATATTGAAACTTAAATTATAAGAATAAAATGAGAGCAAATTTAATTTCAAGAAAACGAAAAGAAGAACAATAAACAAAAGTAAACGTTTTACAATCAAAATTTAGCCAAAGATCAAAATTATAAATTGATATACTTGATTTTAAACATTTCAGTTTGACATGTATGAGGGAAATGGTTAGTTAACATGATAATTACGATTATACGATTTTTTTACTTCATTTGATGTAGGACTTACCTATGGTTGAAATGGTAGAGACACGTTCAAATGTTGACTCCGTGGTTTTATGCAACGTTTTGACCGTATCGATCAAATTATCTAAAAATAAATACAAAATTCAAATCAAAATACTTTGACACATAATAAATCTGAATGTTTAAATTTGAATGTTATTCATAGTTTCTAATATTTGCATGCGGACATGTCAATTTTTAATGAAACTGGCATAATTCCTCGTAGTGAATGTTTCAACAAGTGAATTTGCGTTGATTAGTTATGAGCTGACAAATTTGCAAAAAAAAAAAAAAATCTATTAAATTACAACTACTAGCTTGTTTTTATTTGATGAACTTTCCCGTTTGCGTAATTTGAAATTAATTAATTTGACACTTGCCTACTAATTAAGGAATACTTTTTGATACTATCGTTGGAAAGGAATAGTCCAGAGAAGATAGCAGGATGTGAACTATGTCGTATCTTTATTTTTATAACAGTGCTGTAGTGCCTCTGGTATCATGTGGGAGCATTAATTAAGCGATAGCAGTGAAGGAGGAGGGCATTATGGTATATATTAGTATTACTAGAAGATAATACATGTCAGAAAAAAATAATGTTACCTATTCGCAGTGGCTGAGGTACGAACCCAGGCGACTAAGGCCATCGAATGCATAATAGTCAATGTGCTAACCATTTAAGCCGCAGCACCCTCTTCTTCTTGGAACAAAAAATAGTCGCTGGAGGTTAAAATAGCACCTTTTTATTCACCAAATGCAGATGTTCATCCTATTAATCAATATCAAATCTCTCCAATAGCCGTAAAGTAAAAAGCTTTGGTTTATTTTAGAACTAATTAAATTGAAATTCAACCCCGAAGTAGTTTATATGTAAAACCATTTGCTAATTATTAAAACACTTCTGCGAGTTTATTAATGATTTCTTAGAGTAGAGGTAATACCAAAATTAAAACGAAACAATTCCTGTTAGTTTACATTATAATACCGAAACCGTCATCAGAAATTTATTTCTCTTTATTTTATTACTTTTAGTTTTATTGTAATAAGTTTACTCCTTAAGGCTTAAAAACAACATTTAATAAGAAATTATTTAAAAGCATCAGTTTGTAAAAAAAAAACGCAAAAAACACAAAACCAAAGTTATATCTCTCTCAGGAACTTCGCTGTTGGGTTTACAAAATAGAATTACACCTCTCTATTTCTTTTACAATTAAAACCGAGTAATAATATCCAGTGATTATTGTTTTCATATGAGTAGTGATATTAAAGTTATTTTTTACATATAAAGTTAGCGCTTTATAGTCGCTTGGGTCCATATCTCAGCCGTTGCCAATCATTAACATAAAAATCTCTGATATATCACAACGCACTCCTTCGTCGATATAATATCTGGCTTCTCTACTCTACTATCCCTATTCAAAGAAAGTAATACAATTAATTCGTAGGCATGCACAGAATTGCCTGATGTTATTTTCCCTAAAAAATTTTATTTAATTTTGTTTTATTTATCTATATTGGTACGGCGCCGCACATTGGCGCCTTTTCTTAAAACCCGTGGCAAAACTACAAAATTTCATGACAAAATTATGAAATGAATGAAAACATCGTATAAAGATCTACTTACTGATCAGAATTCAAAAACGTTTTCCTTATTTGCAAAATAAATTATAGTTTGTGGAGCTGCTCAAAGTCGAAAATTTTTTAGAAAGCAAAAAAAACGGGTGATCTTGAAAAAATAAATGCACTTTAGAGTTAAAGTGTCAGAAACATTGCCGTTTGATTACTAGGTATGTTTGTTTTTTTTTTAAAGAAGTAGTAAAATGTTCAGCAGATGCCCTACTTTTTCGGCAGTAGCCGCTTTTTAGACATTTTTACAAATAAGATAGAGCATATCTAAAAATGGTCTCGCCCATATTTTCTGAGCATATTTGTCACATAATAATTTAAATAATTTAGCTAAGTTTGGCCGCCGCAAGTTGCCGCTGTAGGTGAAATAAGAAGAAAACTGTTACAACCTCATAGCGAAAACGAGAAAAATTTGTTTCTTATTTTTAAAGTATGTAACAAAGATGTGTGCAAAATGTGAAAAGAAATAAAAAAGGGTTTCCAAATTTTTTTTCACTGCAGCAATTTTAGTGTAAAATAAAGTTACTTGTTGCATATTTTCATTGCTTCTCGTTAAGTAATAAAGAATATTTTGCTCTGCCAATCAGGTAGGCATAACTATTGCTATTTTTTTTATTTATTTCAATTTAAAAACACCTGTTATAAAATTAGGCAGGTAGTTTTAAAACTTTTTTATACTGAATAAAATATAAACTGCGGTATATATTGCAGTTAATTTTTTTTTTTGCTCAAATTAGGTAGTTTAAATCCTTTTTTAATTTTTGGGTATAAATTAAACCGCAAGTGTATAATGCAGCCAGTTAAGTTTTTTACTTTCTAAAACTAGTGAACAATAACAGAACTTATACAATTTTATTTTAAAGTACGATAATATCATTTACCAATTTAAAATTGTTTGGGTTATTCAGAAACTCAGAAATGAAAATGCATTTAAATTGAAAGTACACTTCGTTTTCCTAACAATTAAAAAAAAAATGGCTTGCCTCACACCGTATGAAAAAAGCATTTATGAAAAACAACCCAGACCGGTTAAATGCAGTTACAACTTTTGAAAACATCGAAAAACCGAAGACCTGCAAAAACTATAAACGAGTGTTCTGAGTACACAAGAAAGCGTAAACTTGAAAATGCCACAAAAGATATATCTAAATCGAATCTTTCAGAAGCATTATGTATTAAGTTTGTAAAAGATAAAGATAAATCAAGGTCCGACGTTACAAAAGCTGTTGTGCTTGCAAGCCCAGTTCGACTGCAGAGAATCAAAGGGAATATTTCTACTCCACCAAATGCTTTACCCACAAAGTATAATATAGAAGAAGCCTTAGCGTTGTTTACGGAATTGGGATTGTCAAAGAAAAAATATTCTATTTTACGAAGCTCTTTAAAGAATCATAATGTGAATATTCTTCCTGGATACAAAAAGATTACATCTGCCAAAAAAGAAGCAGTGCCACCTAATGTAACAGCCCGAATTACTGGGGTCGACAATAATATTATAAAAAGATTGGCAGTTATCCTAAATATTATAAACTCTAGAGAAATGGTAAATGGCCCAAAGTTTGATGATTATGCATCAAAAACTTCCCAACTTTTATCTCAAATGTACCCTGAGAAGAAACTTACTCCTACGGTTCATAAGATTTTGGCTCATGGTAAAAGTTTAATTGAATATCAATGCTTACCGATTGGAGAGTTGTCTGAATAAGCCCAGGAATGCAAAAACAAAGACTACAAAAAATTTAGATAGACGAATACTTGCAAAATTTTACGGATTAGACAGAATGCGGACCTTTTCAATATGTTGGCGGCCTCTTCAGACCCACTAATTTCATCACGAAGACATGTAAGATCTCAAAAGGATTTGGAAGAACATAATTATAGCTCCGATATGTTAAGTCTATTAGATAACGCTCCCAATGTTAATGACTATTTCAAAGAGAACTAACTAATGAAAACCAATTATTCCAGCTAAATAAAATAATACTAAATAACATCATATCTATAGCATAAATATATTAATATTAAAAATAATTTAAAAATGTGTTTCTGTAATAGAAATAAAAAAATTTAATATTGGTTCAACATGTTATATTAGAGTAATTTCGAAACTTTCGGATTTGAACAATGTGTATTGCAAAGCGCACCGGGTTAAAGTAGTTACTTAATATAAATATACTTAGATTTAAATATTAAATGTATATAAAAATGTATATTTGCAATACAAATAAAAAAGTTATATTTAAAAAAACATGTTAATATTTAACTGGAAAATTTTTGGAGCACCCTGTACCTCTAGCAGTATTTTGTAAACATTTTGAAGCCTAAGGTGTCCTCTGTCAACGTGTTTTTAAATCTTTAAAATATCTTAATTATTTCAAAAGTTATGATTTTTGCAACGAAAAAAGTCAAAACGCGCCACTGTGCGGCGTGGAGCTTATTTAATAGGGTATTCGATTAATTCCTATTCGAAATAAAAATAAAACTAATGGAATACATTTGATACTCTTTGGATTTGTTATATATACACATTGGTTCGGTATTAAAATTCAACTTTTTACTGGGCATACAAAATAATCACCGGTGATCGTTTCACCCTTTTCCAAATAGTCGATGTTAATTTACCCAGAGGAGTCCACTATTTTATCTGTTCTTTGGTCTCTAATTCGTTGTGATGGCTTCACGTTTTATTCACGGTTATGAAACGTCGGAAGATCTCTTTCGAATTGCAGTTGAACATCACCAAACACTGCTTTAAGGCGATCATACGCTTGCACTTAGAGCTCATTGTGATCAAGCGGCTAGCTATTTCATGCCCATATATTCATGTAAAACGTGATGTCTCTGCTAAGTTACATTTCCATATCGCCCACTTTTACTTTCCGATATTACGTAGTTTTTTTATTCATAAATATTTGAACATAGTGAAGAGGCACCAAGAAAAGTTAGAGAGCAAACACAGAAAAAGAACAAATTTTGTGTTGTTGTAAACAAATAATATATATCGGTAAAATAAACCGGTTTAAACCATTCCACTAATGCAACAAAAATGCGATACATATAATATAACAAATCTAATACAAAAAGTGCAAATGTATTCGCAACAAGAGCACACAGTAAAGCAATTTAAAATTTTTCATGTAGCGGCAATGCCGGCAAGTAAAAATAGATTCAATGTACTTGCTACCCCGGATGATGATGATGGTGAACCAGCTGCCGTGGAGCAAAAGCCCCCACCAAATTACTTACGCGAACAAACATCAAGTGCCATTGTAAATATGCTGTCCAAACTGATTGGTAAGGAAAATTTATATGTCGCCTCCATTAGAAAAGATCCAATTCAAGAGACACAGATGAATGCCCAAACGGAAAGAAATTACGCTTATCGCAAGTTGACTTGACGCAGAACATAAGAACTACTACATCTATCAACTAAAAAATGCTAAAAGCTTGATAATTATTATAAAGGGCATTGACAGTTCCGTTCCTACTGAGGAAACAAAAAGCTCAATAGAAGCAGAAGGTTACGTCGTAATGGCAGCACATAATCACTTCATAGTATAAAACAAAGTCCCTTTCTCTATCCCTATACCCCTATGTATGCTTAAATCTTTAAAAATAAAAAAATAATTCCAAAACTAATGGGTATAGTAAAAAATGGTATTAGAATGACTTATTGTTGTTGTAATTTGGAATTTGTGGACATATAGTACAACGATAAGATATGAGAAGCGGCCTATCCATCGAATTCGAAATAAAGGTGATTTTTGTGATTAGGCAACCACAACATATAAAAAAATATAGTGGTTGTTCATTAGCAGAAAATTTTTTTCAATTTGTTGCATAGTGTTATTAGTAAGTTCAGCCTACGATTTATCTTCTGATCATTTACCTGCAGTCGTTATTTTACACGACAGTTTTGTAATTGCACCTGAAACCCTTATCTTCTGCCAAATAAAAACACACATTGGTTACTATATGTACAAAATGTATATGAGCTCTGATTTATTACCGAAAATCCCACTAAGAAATCCGGGTGATATTTAAGCAGCTGTGAACTTTGTCACTGTCGCAGCCAGAGTTGCAATTCAACAAAACCTTCAGATAAAACAAAATCACACCACTCATACTCTTCCTTAAGAAGAGAAGGCTTAGCAGGCAGTGGTAAAATAGCCAGTCTCCACACATCAAAATACAAATGAACTTATGCCAAAAAACATTACGTAATAAATTAAGACATAAACATGATGCCGCCATCTAGAGCTTCTTAAAAAATTTGGAAGCAGTAGGGCAGTTAATATGTCGTATTGCCTACGAATTCCCTCTGAGGCTTCAAGCCTTCGCAAATTACTTAGAAAAGATTTTTACACCACATGACATAAATAGTTTCACTATGATTAATCTCATAAAATTGTACCTACAACTTTTAAAATCGACAATTAAAACTCTAGATCTGAGAAAACCACCCGACACTGAGCGTATTATAGAATAAATGATGAGAAACTTATCTAATTATGCTGTGAGTATTTTAGTATTCGTATTTTCGTGAAAGATATCTGAAATTGTTGTGAGCCCTAAGCCAGGGAAGGACTTAAATCAGTCACACAGGCCCATTATCCTGCTGTCAGTTTTATCAAAATTGTTTGAAAAATTATTCGTTTTGTACATAAAACCTTATCTTACTGAGCAAAACAATGCACCGATTAGTGGACATTTCTAACTTTAGCAATATCATTATATCACATTGCGAATTAGCTTCATACAGGCCGCGAGGGGAACGCCACAACATGCATGAGTATTCGAAGCCTGCAGCCTTGCTCTTCTCTTTGCCAGCTTGTCCACGCACCCATTCTTGCGTGATTCCAGAATGTCGATTTAAGGCTCGGCTGTCAGTGAAGACAGCTGATATCTCTGCTTGAAGAACCCTACATTCATTGTGAATTCCTAAGAACATGTTGATCCCCAGTTCCTGTATGTAGATACCTCCTCCTACTTCATTATCCAATTGCACTGGACACGGATGTTTTTTTTCCAAAGCCCCATTTGAGGATTTTGGACACCTATTTTTCAAAATCGAACACTGAGCTGCGGTTAGAGTTTTCATGTATTTGAAATTATGTTCACGTACTTAAAATTCCTTTAATATTAAATTTATTCGAAACAAAAGACAATACTTTCCAGTAGCTATCTTTACAAAAATATTTTTTTCTTGTAATTAGTTCATTGTTGGTTAAATTAGTTTTTAATTAAAATTAATTTCTGTTTGGATTGGTAAAAAAAATGTCATTTAACGAAACGACATGTAATCATAATTGGAAAATCTCATGGAATTAAGGCGCGCCATAGTGCGCCAGGCCAAGTTCATGCCTAAAGCACACAGTGTGTATATTGCACGAAACCATTCGCGCTGTTTTTACCCTCCTCATAACTTTGCCTCCTCTAATCATAAAAAAATTCAACTTCAAACATACGGACTCTACGTATAGGTAACCCCATTGGCACAATACATTTTTCCCATTATCCTTTTCCAAATAAGAAAGTTAAAAATATTTTGCTAAGCTAGCGAGCTGCTTAGAAATGGGATGGTATTGTACGTATGAAGAACTTGGTCTTCATTTTGATCTCGATCATTTTTACGGCCGAAATTTTGGGATAGGAACTTGGTCTTATTTTCACATTTATGTTTTTGTGCGGATCACAGTTACAGATTACAAGTATTTAATTCTGATTGAAAAGTTCAATTCGGCAACAAATGATTATTTGTAATTTAACAATTCTCGTGTGTAGTTGTCTCTCTGTCTACCATCAAGCGCCAGCGGAGGATAGGGAAGTTTGTGCTTAATCAGTCGATTCATTTCAGGGCAAAGTGTAAAAAATCGTCATAGCACTGGAGAGCGGGTAGACCCTCTAACTACTGGGCTACAGAATTCGAAATAAGAATAGGTATATGGCTTTTAGTAGGGATTTGTTGTCGTTGCTATGAGATACGTTGAAAATGGTCATGTAGTGAAGCACAGCAGAAACAGGGAATGCATCAAAAGCAGCGATATATCATGGAACACTACTCCCGCTCCAGATCATGAAACTCTACTCCTGCTACGCCAGGTCCTCAGTCGGTGGCAACTTAACCCAGTCTATGCACGCCGTCACTGCATGGATGGGCCCACCCTGACATACACGTAGGAATCAAATCGATTTGAATAAAAACAAAAGTTGGCAAAGCGAGGAGCGATGCTGCACGACTCACACATTCCCGTTTCGGACAGTAAAAGCATCCAATATGGTCACGTCTTTATCTTATACATATGTTATGATCAACATTTAGAATTAGAACGGTTGCTGCAGATTGCAGGGAATCGGGTTGCGAACTAATGATATGGAAGGCGGGACAAGGAATGTATTCGTTCGTAAGGTGCCGTAACTGGTTTGTGTTTGACTCCACGTCAGTACAGATATAGTACAGATATCGTGAAATCTAAATGTCTGCAAATAATCTTATTCATTAGCCACATTTCGACTCTCCTTATTCGTTTCTTCAGGTAACACATATGTGTATGTAAATAATAATTTAGATTTTTTTCAATTAAAATTGTTCAATTATAATTCCATGTAAGTGTCACTGATTACTCTTCGATTTAATAAAAATAGTATTTAATTGTAATTGAAAAATTAAAGTTACCTTCATCATCAATTGTGGGCCGTTCTTCTTCCTGTTTTTCCATTTTAGTCTCAATTGGTGTTGGTGGAGGTGTTTGGGAGTACGGAATGTCGCCTCCTGAAATAGACAATACTTTTGTGCACAAGCAAATCCATAATTGTATTTAATATAATCCCTGACATTATTTTCTATCGAAAAAGTCTCTAAATTATTGTTAGCTTACAGTGTTGAAATTGATCGAGTATGAAGTCGAATTTATTTTCTACTTAGTCTTCAGAGTCGTAAAGAAATTCGCGATTACAGTGATATAATTTATGGTGAACTATAAGCGTGTTATGAGATTTGAAACTACTAAGAAGTGTCAACAGAAAGTGTTCGAAAACTGTCTAGTATGTCGCCACTCAATGTAACGAATTTCTTTTTTATAAAAATTCGAAAAACGTACAAAAAATTATTACTGATAACACTGGCCTGCAAAACTTATTTTAGGAATAGAGTTGAATACGGTAAATTAAAATCCGCGTTCAGTTTTTGTCTATCACGTGCCGTTTTTTTTTTTTTTTTTTGTTGTAATGGGCGTGACTTAATAACTCGTGAAATTTCCATTTAAATTGTATTGCATTTTTTGGCAAAGCAAGCTCTAACATTATTGTTTTTACGCAATCGGCACTATTATCCTATTGGCTAATGACCAAGGCCAAGTCAGTCTATAGGGTGGTCCAACCAAAACGCACGATTTTAATTGTAAATAAAACAACAAGTTTTCAGAGAATTATCTTAATACTTTTTTTTATCATAGAAGCATTTCAATTTCAATTACGTGTAAAACGAAATATCGGCCAAATGCTCGCCACGGCTTCGATGCCATATCTTTATCCGATGGTTGATGTTTTTAATGACTCTGAGACATAATTGAGAATTATCTCATCCTTTAGCTCTTGATTTGTTCTTGGCTTATTGACGTGCACTTTTCCTTTTAAATATCCCCAAAGAAATAAGTCCAACTGTGACAAATCATATGATCGTGACGACCAATTAACATCTCCATGACGTAAGATAATAGGCCGAAAGAGCCATTGTTTCGTTGGCTATGTGGCAAATGGCACCATCCTGTTGGAACAACATTCGTTCAGTTGCACATCCTCAATTTCTGGCCACAAGAAGTGCGTTAACATCTCGCGATTGGACTACACAAAATACAAAAAATGTTTCTACCTTTGCCCGTTATAGACTTTGAAACCATCCAACCGATGTGCCCCAAACCGGTTTCATTGGAAAGGCAATAATACAAAGATGCTTCGTTTGGCCCGTTCAATTTTTAAATATTTAAACGACAAGAAAAAATTATAAATAAATAAATATGTTTTTACGTAGCAACAGAATAACAAATTGTATTTATTTTTTAGCGTAGTAGCACACGCCGGGCAGCCGCTAATATTCGATATTGATTCACTCTTTGCCTTTGTTTTTAAGTTTTGAACTAATAACTAACATCTAGTAGTTAAGAAAAAGGTATCTTTTAGAGGAAAAAGTTCCATAATTGAAAGAGTGTTATTGTTTGAATACTTGTACAACGGGCACTGATCTCAAATTCAAGATTTATCATGGCTATGCTCATGTAGGATTGGTAACTTGATCTTGAGAAGTAACTAAGAAGAGACTTTTCTTTAAAAAATACTTTGTGTAATGCTGGCAGGAAGGGTATTAATTAGACATTATTTTAAAGCGTAGCGCCCAAGCAAATTTTCAATAAAGTTAATTTATGAGCGCAATTTTAAATAATGAAACATTTTTTGTTTCCATTAAATACGCACCTTTGATTTGAAGCTCATCGCTTATTTCAATTAATCCTTCACTCATTTTCTTTGTTATGGACTCCTGAACAGATTTGCAAAACTCTGCATCAGTAAATGATTTGCGTGGCTCAATTGTAATTGGAGCAATCAGTTCGCCGGTACTTTGGAATTTCTGTGAATCGTGTTCCATTAGAATAAGATTACTGGTAATTTTGCTGGCATTGCGCTGTTCTAAATCTGTTGTCAGATCTAATGTCGCGAGTGTTGGCGCAGATTGCTCAGAGTTAAGAAAATCTTGGGGTAATGTTTTAATTTCTGATGTAGGCATTTCTAGATAGCCTTTACCATGGGCGGTCACCGCGATGCCGTCGTCTTTTAAATTTTCAGGTTTTAAAGCAGACTTGTACTCCTCCATTTCGATTTTTGCCTCTTTAGAAGCAGCGATAGTTTCTTTTGAGATTTCGGTTCCCGCTGAAATTGTGGTCATTATATCCGAAGCTTTTATGAGAACATCACTAATAATAGAAGACCCTTGCGTTTCTCCTAACTCATTTTGTTTATTCAGATCTCCTTTCTGCTCCATGCTAAGAGAGTCGTAGGTGATCTTTTCCAAATAC
The DNA here is from genome assembly GCA_963932375.1 of Phania funesta. Lineage (NCBI taxonomy): Eukaryota > Metazoa > Arthropoda > Insecta > Diptera > Tachinidae > Phania > Phania funesta. The sequence continues at coordinate 39,950,302 of OZ010656.1, forward strand.
GTGTCGGCTTGTTCGAGCGATAATTTCTTTTCATCGATTGCTTTCACAGGAGACTTTTGAAGAGAGTGTTTTGATGTTTCAGTTGAAATTTCGGAAATGACATCTGTTGTTTGTTTTTCGAAAGAAAATTGTGTTGTTTGCTCCATATTTAGCGACTTTTGTGGGAGTTTTCTTGAATCCAAAATCGTTTCTTGTACTTCTATAGTTTCCTTCCTTACACTATCATTTGAAGCTGTCTTAGTTTCTGGCTTTAATTCAATCTTATCTTCGTCCTTTTTTAAAATGTTATCGGTTACTGCTGTTTCGAATAATGGTGGGAATGTTATTGTAGTTTTAATTGTCTCCTCTATTAGTTTGGTTTCCTGTTTTATCTCCACTTTGCTCTGAACTGGTAACTCAGATTGTTTCTCCATACGGAGGAAGTCCTGCGTGATTTTTCGGGCCTCGTCAACAATTGATTTCATTTCTTCTAATTTTTCTAAAGATTCTTCAAACTTTGTGTCTTCGACAGTTTCAATAGTTTTGGTTTTTCTAGGTGCAACATCAGCAGAACTTGCGAATTGTGATTCACTCGATTCCTTTTCCTTTGCTTCGGTTTTTGATAGTACATCCTCATAAGTGACATTTTTAGCTTCAAAACCAGCAATTTTATCTTCCATTTTGTCGGTTTGAATAATATTCGCCTTTTCAAATTTGGGTTCCACAGTAGACGATTTCTCAAACGATTCGGAAATGGATTTGACTGTGTCCGATATCTTTTTGGTTTCTTTATATGCGGAACCTGTTAAATCATCTAGATTTTCTTGCATTTTTGATATTGTAAGTCTCGGTTCTGAAAATGATTTTATTGTTTCAGCAACCGTTTTCGTTTCAGTAATTATGCAATCATCGAAATCCGATAACTTCTCCTTTATTTCTTTTAACTCCGATTTTAGATAATCACTTTCAGGTGCAGTTTTTGTTTCAACGACAAGTGTCTCTTTTATTTCGCCTACTTTCGATTCAGTAAAAACTTTTATCGCTTCAGTTATTCCCTTTCCTCCAGTAATTTTAGAATCATTTTCGTGTTGTTCAATATGTACTGCTTTCGTTTCAAAGAGGGGTCTTATATCCTCACCAATGGATGTTACCTTTCTAATATCATCAGTTTTCGATTCTGTAACAATAGAACAATCCGTTTTCAACCCAGCATATTCTCTCGATTCGCTTTTAACTGCGGCCATTTCGCTTTTATCTGTTATTTCGGAAAATTGTTCCTTAAGGTGTTTAACGTTAGAGGAGTCTTTCTCTAGTTGAAATTTGGTTTCAAGTCCTAAAATTTCTTTTTTGGGGTCGTTTGCTACCTCTATTTCAGTTTCCTTTTGAGACTCTGAAGAACTCGCGTCTTTTGTATTGAAAATATGATTGTTAGGTTCTCCGGAGCTTTTTTCATGAGAGGAAATTGCATCTAAAATATTGGAGTCGTTAATTCTTTCAGACACGGCATTTGTATCTGAAATTACAAAGCCTTGTACGTCTTTAGACTCTTCCTTAATTAGTTCAGTACTGCTATTGATTTTCGAAACTGCAGCATTGGCTTGACCAATTGTTTGAATAATATCTTTCTGAACAGTTCCCGATGTTACTACCTTAACATCCATAGTTCCAGCAGCTTTATTTTTAACGATTTCTAGTTTAGGTTCAGTAAAAACTTTTATTTTATCTTTTACGCTGACTGTGTTTTTGACAATGGTGTGTTTAGTCTCATCAACGGATTCATGGGTTCTCGACTGCTCCTCTTCAGACGATATCTTTGCGGAATCAATAACCGATTTTCTTTCTTTTTCTAGAATATCTTGAATGTCTTTAGGAATATTCTTGACTGGTTTTGAAGACTCAAATGTTGATATTATGCTTTCCACTTTGTTGGTAACATTGTCAACACTATTTGTGATAGCTTCTTCAACGGTTTCATTAATATTGACGGTTGTTCCAATTTCATCAATATTTTCTTTAACTTCTTTTACATATTTCTTAGACTCACTGACACTTGTAATCTGTATTTGCGATGGTAGTTGTGTCAATTTCTCAAAAGCTAGAAAATCTTCAGTCAATTGCTTAGATCCCGAATCTATTGATGGTTTTTCACATATTAACGAGTCTATTATTTTGCTTGGTTTTTCGGCACTTGTTAAGTCCTTAACGATTTTCAGATTATCCACTTCTTCACGACAAATATGAGAATGGAGTTGTTCTCGTGAGCTATCTTCTTCGTCTGGCTCCTCTTCTGAACTACGACTAGAGAATTTGAACTTGTGTGTCAGCTCTTTTTCAAAATCACTCTTGCTTACTTCGCCAGACTCCATTCTTCCCATTTTCATTTTAATCACTTGCTCAGGCACGACTGACGACTTGACGCTATTGTCAGCTGGCAATTGCATGAAAATCTCGGATTCGTGCATGGCTTTCTTATCTTCAATAAGGCTCTTTCGTTTAATTTCTGTTATTTCGCGGGTTATTTCTCTTTTCTGAGACGACGCTGGTATCTGACGTTCCACCGAAAGCCGTTTCACTATTTTATCTCTTCGTTCTGCTACTGTTCGTTTGGCGATTTCCTCATCAGACTCTGACTCTTCAATTTCTTTCTCTTCGGCCGAGTACTTGACTTCTTCACATTCGTGAATTTTCTGTATCCGTTTGCCTGGTGGAGAAAAATAGAATAATATTATTAAAACCTGAAGTAATATTTATTTTGGAAGAGGAGCTTACTTTCTTGTCGCACCAGCTCTTCAACCGATTCGGAGTTCTTCATAATGTCAGGCTCATCAAAGTCTCGCGAATGCGAAAGCCTTCCACTTTTGCACTTATTCATGATGTCATCGCGTCCGATGTTTTTAAGAGCTTGTTCTAGCAAGTGAATATCATAGTTAGGTTTATCCTTATATAATCTGATCATACTTTGGGCTTGGCGGGCTATACTGTCAGTATTTTGAGTAACAATCTCATTGATCTCTTCCGCACTTATGTCAATTTCGGAAGCTAATTGCATCCAATCTTTGCCCAATAGATTTGAAAGGTCTACAATGCGTATGTCGCCAATATAATGATCGTTTTGATGTTTGCTAAAGTTTAGCAGCGAGCTACGGTACGTTGGTGTTATTTTATCGGAGAAGGCGGTTATGGAGTCGGGTATTACAGCTTCCGGCAAAACAATGTTCAATATACAAATCGGATGCTGAGGCGGTTCACCCTTAGCAATTTTGGGTTCTTTCATAAACAGTGTACGTCCAACTATGTCCGCATGTTGATCCTTCACCCTCACGGTGAACGGCAGTCGATTTTCTCGAAATGCTTTAAACGGCAGTTGTAGTTGTTCGCCCGATTTTGTAACTGGCACCAAGTTACCAGCCATTTCGATGTACTGAGGTTTGCCTTCCAGAACTTCCACATCTCGGCTCTTGGCGACTTGTGTATAAAGTTCCATTTTTTCGAGAGTTTTATCCTCTCGATCATCTGTCATGCAAAAGACTCGAAGGCGGGCTTCAAAAGGTTCAATTTTTTTTGCAAACACCACAAACTTTGCTATAAAAGGAACATGGATCACTTCCCTATTTGCGTAGACAAAATCACACATTATTTACAAAAGCAAAAAAAAAAATCTGGTATAAAATACATACTTATATAGTTCAGTGGCCATTTTGGTAGCCTCGCTGATGTTACGACAGTCCATTAACCAGAATCGTGCCGAGACGGTGGTAGTAAAGGAAACGCAGTCATTAACGAAAGTCAAAGGTGTCGATCCGGTAACATCTTCCCACTGCGCCCTTGATGGACCACCTAATTACAACGAAACATTTTAATAATCATTAATGAAACAAATCTACTGCCATATCATTGTGTTTTATATCTTAAATGAGGCAATTTGTTCTTCGTTTTAATTACAAGCAAATAAAATATTCTTATTTTAAATATGAATATTTTTTTAAAAGAAACTTTCTTTTTCAAACTGAATTAAATGCGATAAAGAATCAATTGAAATGAGGAATTAAAATACAAAAAACGCGATGGAAATTAAGGTCACTAGAAGCCAACTTAAAATTAGAACAGAAAATTTAAGAATTGTCAACATAGCAAAAATAAAAGATAAGAATAAGTGATTTGACACACAGAGAGAAAACAACTTCAAAAAAGTTCCTTTCAGAAAAGTTCCTTTTGTAATATTAAAATGCGACATTCGCAAAGAAAGCAAAGCTGTTCTCTCTGTGTACTTCAAACAAATCGTTTAAAAAGCTTCTTTTTCAATGTTTCAAAGTATGATATTGAGAGCAGACTTCACACATTGTTTATTTTTGCTGATGGCCTAATTTCTAATCATTGCTCTTGAATGTTATAAGGAAATTAATGTTAGGACTTCTTAGGAAGCGTTAGCTTTCAATGTTTTTAATGATTGAAAGTCACATTTCCCAATATCTTACATTTTGCCGATTTTTACCAACTTTAGGAAGGCACATTTACGGGACCAAGTACATTTTTTTTAACGTATAATCACTTTCAAGTTTAAAACATAACTCTGCAGAACCAGACGAGTAGATTTATTTGGTTTATATACGAAAGTATTGAAAAACTATTTAGTCTTCGAAATATAGAAATATTCATTTAATATAAATTAAATTTAAACAATAAAAAACAATAAATTAATAAATAATTGACAAGTATTTAAAGATTTATGTAGGTGGATTAGAAATACCAGGTGCATGTTAGTACTTAAGTGTAAGTAATTATTTATTTATAATGCATATGTGTGTGCTGTGTGTATGTGTAGAAATATTATTTTTATATAGTTTTGTGAAAATACACATGTGTGTATAAAATTGAATTATTAAAATTATTTTAATGTCCGGTCATGTCCTAACGTTCGGCATGATAATATTTTTTGCAATTCAATTTATACATATGTAGTCGTCAACAAATATTGGTTCGATCGACAGTAGGATGTTGCCAGATATTTTTGTAAATTCCCAGTGAAAAATTGCAAAATATTGTTGTATTGCGAATTTTCACCGGATCGCATATACTTCAAAATAGACTAAAGAAGACAAATACCTTCGCTTAGTTTGCTTATTTTGTTACTTTGCAGTAATGCTTATTGGTAAGCGCATTATTTCTTCTTTTGTTTTCGTTTCTCTTGTACAATAGCACGTCTCTAAAATGTATTTTAAGTTTTATGCAATCAGATTCAGGAACTTTGACTCACTCTGCATATTACAATTGCATTCGAATGGGTCTTTTAGTTTCTTAAACCTACCTTAAACTGTTTACAACTTCACTGCATTGATTAAAAAAAGTAATTGAAATTTAGTTTTGCCCAACAGTTTTGTTTCAGTCAACTTTACGCTAAAGCACATCAGAGCAGCATGACCTTGACTCGAGCAATTGCTACGAAGAGGAGGACAACAGATTTAGTGCTTGTGAACATTTGATTTGAATTGTTCTACTTGAAGATAAATTGCTTCATTGTCAATAAATTTTCTTAAAAAAAGGGCAGCAAATAAATGCCACCATTTGCTGATAAGTAACTGTTGCAAGGGACCCAGAAAGTAAGTGGTCTGCTTCGATATCCCCCCATACATTAATAACCTGTTGCAAGACGGTGTTGATAGATTCAGGCTACATTCTCATTGAGCTAATAAAGTATAATGCTCAATGTATATTTTTGAAACGAATTTCCATTATCCTAGTAAAGTTTTGTTTGGAGACAAACCGGTTTCGGCTATATGCCATCTTTAGTGTCTTTTTGATTTTGAAAAATTACACATAGCCGAAACCGGTGGGCCACCAAACCAAAGTTGACGAGGAATGGCGGAAATTCGTTCCAGAAATCTACATCAAAACACCCTGTCGGTATATCAAATCAAGAATATAATTCTCAACCGATCGTATATCAAGTTTATTTCTGCAAAATAAGGTACAGTGATCGCCTTTTAAGTAAAAGACCGTTTTTGTAAGACAAAATGTACAAAAATTGCAAATTTCATCCGCAGTATTCAAATAGAATTTTCTTTGAGTTCACATTTATGAATATAATTTGTATTTCAAGAAGTTCGCGTAGCAGTAGAAATGTTTTATTTATTTGAGGTAAATACCAGAGGTGGAAAGCATCAGCCATTTTTACAAAAAAAAAGAAAAAATACTTTAATTTTAAAGCGCCTTTGAAAGCAATCAAGCAATAAAAAGAAGTTAGTTTATAAATAAATGGTTTATTAACACAACTAACAGTGCATGCTAAATTTAATACAATGAGCGTGAGTGAATGTTACGAATTCTGGTATTTGGTGTATAAAATGTGTAGCGTAGGGATTAAGAAGTTTATAAAAATAAATTATAAAACATAAGAACTGACCAACCACAGTATGCTTAAATATTAGAAGTTAATGAAATTTCAAAATAATAATTATTAATAATTAAATTCTTTGGCATTTAGCGTATTAGTAGTTGCAGAGTGATACTCGCAAAAATTATCAAAAAAAAAAAGATGTTTTAGTTTCAGAAAAGTTCTCTTTGCGGCCTCTTAACTTCTCTTTCAATAATTATTTTTCATTCTGAATAGAAATAATATTATTAACGATCATATTTCGGAAACTAGAACGTGATAGACAACGAAAACAAACAAACGATCAAGATGGTGAAATGATGAGAAGAAAATATGATTTCAACATAAACATGTTGTTAATTCATTCGTTTTTATTATTTATTCATGAAATATTTTTTTTTAATTTTCTGAAAAAAAAACGGACCATTATCGGTGTCACCTGGATTGGATACAAATTAAAATTAATTATAATTATTATACTTGAAAAAGGTTTGCTTTTAAAAATAAAAATATAAAGAGGAAAGAAATCAAATTAAAGGAAAATTTATTATTGGAAAAAGGGCAGACTGAAAGTGCTTTGGGCCCAAAGAGTAACTTTTTAAATTTAAACAAATAAAAAACGTCGCACGTGCTCTGATTTTAAATTATAATTTTAACTAACCTTTATAATTAATTTCACTAACGACTTTGCATAAAGAGAAGAAATTAAAATTAAATTAAACAAAACAGGTCGCTTTTATTACAGTGGCAATTTTTCCAATGAACGAGTAAATATGACATATTAATGGCGGTATGTGATAGCTATTGAATAATAGCTCAGTTTTCTTTAAATGGTCAGTCAAAACAATATTAAAGACGAGCTAGTGTCTACTGTAATGCTAGATACACACGAAGGAACATTAAAAGAAACATTTCATTCCATTTAACGTTGCTTCGCCTGTAGCAATGTTGCCTGTTGAAATTCATGTTCCATTTTCGGTTTCCAAAGTATCAATATTTACTGTTTTCGATTGCTTAGTTCATTAATTTATTATGGGGTTGCACCGTCTGTTGCAAAAAATTACACTCTGTTGTAAAACATCTTTCCCCTAATGTTCCTTCGTGTGCATCTCGCTTAAGACATTCTGCTCCCTCACGTACAATAAATTTAGTATTAAATAATAAAATTTGAAAAAGGCAGTGAATATAAACATCACATTTGTTGATCTATTGAGGTAAGACGATGAAGAATATTGAAAAAAGAACCTATTAGATGATTTAAAGCTGACATATTCCCATAATAGGTCTTTCGATTATCCACAAAATTTGCACAATAATTCTAATTCATTTTCAGTTTTCAGTTTATTTATTTTTGTTTTACATCCATATAATTTCCACTTAAATTTAAAACTCGCAGCTACTTTCCCTTGGAACAAAACATTCGGTATAGAAAAACAAATTTTTTTAGTGAAATCGTACTTTTGTTGAACATGTATGAACTTAAATTTATATTGTAAAATATACTATCTGAGGAAATTGTTAGAACTTATACTTTAGTCACGAGTCTTTGGAATTCGACTGCAGGAAATACCTCGGACTCTTTATATATGTCCTTAAATGAACTCCATGGCTTCCCACTATGTTGCTTATGCGGATGACTTGGCGGTGGTAGTAGCAGAGTCTCACCACTGCACGATCTCTGAGAGAATGGAACAAGGTTTCGCGAATATACTAAAGGCTAACCCATTAAAAACGGAACTTGTGTTCTTTGCGGATTTATAGAGATATTCGACATCTAGAATGGTCCAGGAACGCCGGGCATTCTTAAATCTTATGCCGAGCCAATTAAGAATCACCCTAAAATGGTTGCGTAGACATGTGACCAATATGGGCAATTACATCGCCGATAAGCTGGCAAAGAGCTTTTAATGATGTGCCACAGAAAGAAGCCACATGCAGATGCACTAAAACCGGGTTCGAACCAGAAATCTGCTAATATTTCAGAAGGCGCAATTAAGGGATATCTTGGCAACGGTTACAGTGGAGGACCAACGCCAGATCCACCTCTGGCGGAGGGTCTTTGTCAGCCGCTCCGTACTATGGTGGATCTGGTTTCGTAATTACTCCGCATCAGCGCGGATCTAGACTCTGCATGTTACTACAAATCTTCCTTATTCATCCTACTCATCTTCAATTTCCTACTAACCTAATCTCACCTGCGCCCCTGGCACTGAAGGAGGGGATATCGCTTTCCGATCCCGATTTGGGACCCAATATTGTAAACCTTAATAAATTATGTAGAGTTTTCACGGAAATGGTTCTCTGTAGCCCTAAACTTATACATCAATTTATATGTATACGTACATACATATATTATTTTATAATTATAAATAAATAGAACTATATAATAACGCGAGTGCTGGCTGCATAACACTACAGCAGAACTATTTCCGAAAGTAACAACTTCTAACAAAAGTCATGGGCCGCTACGCCAAACTAGAACTGCTGCGTTGTTAAAGTTTCTGACCAAAATTAAAATGATAAATAACAAAAGTTGAACGAATTATATAAAAAATAAAATATAATGCAAAAATTAAGTAAAATATAAAATAAATATAAAAAAGATGGAAGGGTAATTTGCTCCGAAGCATAAGTAGAAAGTAGTATAGTAGTAAATGGTATTAGTTATGGTAGGAGTAGTAAGTTTTAAGTATTATTAATTTGAAACATATGTTTGCAACAGTTCAATTTCAATTATTTTTATTTATAATTAATTTTCTTTTAACAAATATTAATGCAGAAATAATTGCTAATTGCTCTTTAATTGTTCAATTTGTATTTTATTTAAAAAATTATATGTATTTGTTAAAAATTATAAAAATAACGCACATAACGTATCAAACTGCTGTTGGATGGATGTAATATTAGAATTAAAAACAATTTCTATCAAAAAAATCATAAAATTAACGAATAAAATGTTTTGATGGGAAATCCTTTTAAGTTAAAAAAAAAGTTGTGTTATTTTAATTTTGTTTATTTTTTTTTATCTAATTACCTTTTAGAGATCTTTTCCGAAACACACCTTCGTTATGATGGAATTTAAACGGAATGGAATGCGTGCACATTGATCAATGCATTGAAACGCATTAGTACGAAAAATAAATCGTAAATGAATTATAATATTCAGTTTTGCTATTTTTATAAACTTTGTTTTGGAATTGCTATTCCGTTTAAAGAAATTATGGTAAACAATTAAACACAAGCAAAACAATAAAAATCAATATAAAAGTAAAAAAAATTGAAAATAAACCATAAAATAAGAACAATAAATGTTCGAGGGGTTAGAAAAGAAAATTATCGTTTTTTTGTCATTGGTATGTGTGTATGGATGTGTTTTAATAAATAATTTGTTTTTCTACATACGTTTGTTATATGTAAATGTACAAACAGATATTTTTGAATTTTAAACAAATGCAACATTTATATGGGTCCGTTTCTAGAATTTTCATGTAAAGTAAATATATATGTATGTATATTTCCTTTATTTAAAGACAAAAAAAGCTATATTTTATATATCTAGCCGGTCCCAAACCCGGATAAAGGAGGAAGGAAAGCCAGGGTCCGAGCTTGGGAACTAGGAGTCGAGCGAATTTCCAAGCTCTAAAATGCCGGTTTCAACGCGGTCCCTCGCCATTAGGAAGGTTGAGCTTTGGGCTAATAACCCAGACTCATAAAAAAAAGTCTAATAATGAAACGTCATATACCTTGAGTTGTGTAAATTTCTTTTAGGCGTTGAACTGAATAATTTTTGATATTTTTCAGAAAAGTCTGCTATTGCCCTAGAAATGTCTAGTCCAAGTCCAATCTGAAATATATTCCGATTTTCTTCAGGCGAAGTTACACTTTGTTGTTAACGAATAGAAAACTGACAACTTGTGCAGACTGCCTACACGAAGTTGTAGCGAATTCGACAAAAAGAAATGTTGAAATGGAAATTTCTTCAGGATTGAAAGTTACAAATGCGTTTGTATTTTAAAGTACGAACTGATTTCTAAAAAACTCTATTCTCATACACGTACTAATGAATGAATACACATGATGGCTGGTTATAATAATGAATGTTTGGGTAGATGTGTGTAGATGTGTAAAAATATTTGGCAATAATTAACAGATTCGTTTCTTGCACTGAACTACTCTAAAACAATTACTTATGTTATATTAATTAGTCAACCAACATAAAAAATTTAAATACAAAATAGTTTTTCTTCGTTTAAATGTAATATTCAATAGTTAAATATTATTGTGTATTTTGTTTTGTTTTTGCAAAATTTACATACATTCATGTAATTATTAAAAACGGAAAAGAATTTTAGGTTTCTCGTTTTGGAAATAGAAAAATGTTCTTGGCTATTTATAAAATTAGAAATAATAAATATTGACTATCTGCTATTTAGTTGTTAAATTTTTTCAATGAAAAAGTAAAACAATAATTTCTACTTAATGTGTTAGTAAATAGTAGTAGGATTAGTAAGTAGTAGTAGTATAGTAAGACTTGCACAGAGCAAAATTGGTTGTGAAAGTTTTCTTTAATTTGCTTTTGCACTTGCCTTTACGTTCGAACACAGCAATTCTGCTTTTGTTTGCCTACAATTGGTTTTAGTTTAAAATTGCGAATGAGAATACAAAGCAAAGTACAAGTACAAGCAAATCGGGTCCCCTCTTTCGACCATTAACTCAAGCCTTGCGCAACTAAAATTGTTCTGTGTGATTGCGGTCTGAATAGTAGTAGTTGTATATCAGTATACATATATAGTGTAAATAGAGTAATGTTCAGAAAAGAAGAGTAAATTAATTTACTAGGGTAAACGGAAACCAAACAAACACTTGAGAATAATGAGAAATTATTTGAAAAGAAAATTTAACAAAAGTAAGAAACTAAAATACTCGTATATAAATAGTAAATAATATTTGTATGGAATTGATTGAAAACAAAACCTCAATTTAGCGTTAATTTATTCAACTTTTGCCTTCGTTCTTTTTCTACTACAACTACATCTTGTTAGCAGATCATTGCTGATGGTCGAACATTAATTGATTTGAAAAATCAAATCATTTGATATGAAATACACAACTTAAAATTAAAGTGAAAGAAACACAAATGTATTTTACAAATAAACATAAATTAAAGTAAAACAACAATCAACGACAACAGCAACAAAGATAGGCAACTTATAGTACTTACCGGTAATCGAACATAGTAAACGCAGAGTGGGCGTGTTGCCCGAGTATTGATTTATCATGCCCTGACTGTGAGCCTTAGGGGCCGGCATACTTAATGTTATGGCCTTGTGGAATTTACGGCGACGTGGCTCAACAGTAACTATAGGCGATACTGCAACACCACGTCCCAAAAGTTTGGCAGTTAGATCGGGATCAACTGGTTGTGCCTAAACGGAAAACGGAAACAAAACAATATGATTTGTAGCTTATATACTGTAAACAAAATGATTTTTCTTCTTTTTTTATGGCCACTTAAATTATAATAACAATAATTCATTTTGTTCATAAACTTGATTTCTTTCTTTCCTTTTTTTTATTTGGAAAAAGATAAATTAAAAAAAAATACAGAAAATATAGAATAAAATAAGCCAAAGCAAAAAAGAAATCAAGTTTTCTAACAACCTATAAAAATAAAAAGTTTTGTAACAAAAAAATTATAAAATATTTTTTATTTTACAAAAGTATTTGATCTCGCATTCAGTTTGTATAAACAACTTTTCTTCTTCTATAAACTAACTTAAGAATAATATGTTTGTGTATCGTCATTGTTATATCCATTGCAAATTCACTACTTAATTAATAAGTATGAATGTATGTATGTATGTGACTGGGAAGAAAGCCCATGTTAGAAATATATGTAAATATTAAGAGGTTAATAGTTTCATCAAGGAAAGGTTAGTTGAAAAGGGATTAAATGGTGAACATTTTTGTTTTAATTTGCTTTATAATTAATCAATTAATCAATGCTCAATTTGTGGGTATCTCTGATAATATTCGATCTTGATTTATAAATGTATTTCGAAAATGTTCCAGCCCATTTACTTCCCAATAAATTTAGTTATTAAAAAGCTTTAACTACTTGAAAAATAAAATCGTTGAAATGAAAATAATACAAATTATTATAAGAATAACTAGCAGCCCAGTTACAATTGGCACCACAACCGAACCATTGTCTACAATGACTTTACATACGGCTGTATGCCGTCAGAATGTTATCATCGGCTTTGTTCTTCTTGCATTCTCCGGCGATTCTCTCATTTTGGAAATTTTTTCAAGAAGTAGCATTGGCAAATATGTAAAACAAAATGCCTTTTTTATTAGACTGGTCGACAGTGGTACTAATTCCAACTGGGCTGTAAGGAGAAAGAAATTATATAATTAAAATATAAAATAAAAATTAATATGATTTTCATGTTTATGTACTTGATCTATGAATGAATGAATGTATTGTATGAACGAATGATTTATAAAAAAGGGCCGTTGAAAAATCATTTGTTTTTTACTGTATTAAGCTTTCGAGATGAGAGAGAAAAAGGCACTTTAGTTTCCACAAGACCCAAATGTTTAAACGTCTCTTTAAACGTCTTCTGGCAAACAAACAAAAAAAACATAATCCATTTCTAATATATGCCAAGAATAATTGTTGTTGTTATTGTTGCTGACCTCCTAATCGTATGTAAATATGGTTACAATGCCATCGTCTGGTTACTTTTGGAATACTCTGTGTGCGCTTTGCAACTAAATTCTTTTGAATGCACAGTTTGCTTTTCTCATCATATCGACGACAACAGGATGCATTTGGGAACAAAATACGTTGGTGGTATTCAGTGTTTGGCGCAAATGGTCTTGCAAAAGCGCAAATCTTTTCAATGAAGTCCAGCAACAAAATTTCGGTTGAATTTCATAAAAAAGCTACGATATTTTGCATTCGCACTTTTGCAAGACCATTTGCACCAAATACTGAATACCGCCATTATCAAAATGTTAGGCATGACGTTAACGCATAAGGTTTTTAACGTTTAGGAAGCAAGTCAGCGTCCTTTATTCTTTTCCAACTATTAAAGTTTTAGCATTTAGAACAATAACAACAACAATGATAACCAAATTTGAAAAATTGAATTAAAACATTTTGGAACACATAAAGTTTTTGTTGTAACTAAATTTATTGGGTAATAATTTCTATTGTTCGTTTTTCAATTTGTATTATTTTATAATAGATTGATTGATTATTAGTGACGACTAAGTAAGCATTTGTAGAATATCGTTTTTTTTTCTTATTATTATTATTATTATTATTATTATTATTATTATTATTATTATTATTATTATTATTACAAATAAATATTTAATTAATTGATTAAGTTTATTTTTAATTAAAATAAGTAAATAAATTAATAATAGTTTCATAAATTATTTTAATAGTGAGTATAAGAGCAAAAAGAATAAATATTTATTTATCTTCTTTTACACAGTAGAACCTTAAGTAGCGCTCTTTTTTAAAATAAGTCAATCAAAAGCTTTAGGTTTAATCGGAACTGATTTTTTTTATATTTATATTTTATGGTTTTAATTTTAAGGAGGCAAATAGTGCATAAACAGCTCTCACATAAGCTGTGTTCAGGTGCTGTGTATTTAACGTATGGAATGTCACTTTTGCGAGAGTTCGGAAGGTTATTTTGTGTTGTACTCGTATGTTCAAACGTTAAAATATTGGTTACAAGTTTAATTTACACACACAACCTGATGTGTTGCCAAAATAAATGTAAAAACCTCACATATGAAAAAATTCCATATTCACATGAAGAGAACACACACGGCTTTACGGTTAATTTCCTCTTGGACAGAGAGATTGTTGAGAAAATTACGCAGATGTTAACGTTAGCTGCATGACACGCATTTAGAATACATTCAAAGTATATTTATATGTATTTGTAAATGTACTGCATAGACATACCCTGCAGCTAACGCTACGCTTGACGCGCTGATTGTTTGACTTTTGGGTTTAATTTTTACAAAAGGCAGCGCTAAAATAAAGTAAATCGAAACAGTTTAATATTTGCTAGCTTGGTAATTGTGCGTTATATTGGTGTTTCTAATTTAAATATTCATTAGCTTCCCCTTTTCGATAGAGAGAAAGGATGAGACGGTAGATAAGTGTTCTTCAAGTAAATCAAAAAATACTGCATTTCCGTTTAATTGTCAGCTGTGCGGAATGTGAAAATAAAATTCTTTTTCGAAGTTTAACTGGCTCCGACGAATTAAAAATAGATTCATGCCGCCTCTAATCAATAAATGATGTTTGAAGTGCCAATTTGTTTATGTAAAATATTCGTTCGGGCAAAGTTATCAGAATCGTTGGGTTTCTTTTAAGAACTGCCGTATACCTTGATTAAGTTTTTTAGTTACAGTCGGAAAGAATGAAGAAGCTAATTAAATGTCTAAGAGAGTATTTTTGTCTTATTGGAGAACAGGAGCTCTGGATGAAGGTTCATGGCAAATAGTAAATTCATAGTTTATTGCACGCAAATATTTTCATTTTACTGGAAACACGTATGTAAAGTCACGCAGATATGCTTCTTAGTAAGTTTCAATTCAACATTAAGGTTCTACCGGTTTCTGATTGTTTTTTAAGTACATAATATTAAGTATTACCTGGTTGTGATATAAATTCTTAATACTCTTAATAATTTGAATAATATTCTGTAAGATGATTTAGTTTTAAAGAAAGTTGGTTGTATTTATATGTTCCTAATTAATCTAAGTTGCATAGAGGTCGTGTTTTTTTTACGTTTCCATTTATTTATTGCTAAATAAAAATGTCTTATTTTATTTAAAATTTTATTATGAATTTAAAAGAAGGGTTAGATAGGGCAAATCAAGTTAAATAATATAATAAAGTTGGTATGTTGCTTCTTATTTTAAGTGGAAACTTGTCTGTTTCTGCAATAGAAGCGAGCGACTCTTATTGTTTGTTGCTGATTTCTTAAGGCGAGTCCCTCGCTTGTGTTACAGAAATATGATATTAATGAATATTTTTTGTAACCAAAATATAATGTAAATAGTTTAGTGGTTACTCTTATTACGTCAACGATTTGTCTTGTGCGACTGTTCCTTAAATGTATGAAATTTTGAGTTCGCTCATTTGCATATTTTGTGCTTATTAGGCATTCGTAACTTATTTAATGACATTACTTTGTATAACCTGTATGAAATTATGAAATACTCAAAATGGCTGAGGAAAAGTCCTGATTTTTTTTTTTTAATAAATTCATAAATTAATAAATTCATATGTCGTTCGGGGAATTAGAATTGTTTTTCGGTTTTCTTTATTTTGCACGACTGCTTAGGTTATTCCTGTTCCCGATCCGAATTTTCTTTGATGTCATTCATTTTCTTAATTTGCTTAAAATAAAATCGGTGGCTTCATACCATGGTAGTGAGCCAATCGCCCTGAAGGCGGTCCAGTATCTGCTTAAGAGGAATTGTGTTGCAGATTTAATTGAGTTGCGTAAATCTGCATTTCATTATATTTAGACAGTACAAAAGGGTTTCCAATAAGGGCGTGCTGATGTTGAAATTGATTAATAAATACATTTTTTCCACTAAATTTGAACGAGATATGAGCTGAGTTATGTTGCCTTTTCGGGCATATATCTGCGACTTAGATAATCCCACGGGTTCAAATCGAACGATCTTGGCAGACAATCCACTTCACCTGCGCGAGGAATAAACATGCTCAAAAACTGTTGATGCAGAATATCCAATGTGTCGTTCGCTGGCAAGTTGAGTCATCCTGCCGAAACTATGTACGTATCCTACATGTTAAAATTTTTCAATTCCCTGATGATCTCACTGGCTTTCATATGCGAAATTTCGATTTTTAACACAACATTTTATTCAAAAATGAACCTTGTCTTTTAGTAGTGCTCATAGTGTAACTTACCATAGCCGCCACAGTTTGTCAACATCAATCCGACCTTATTGGATACCCCTCTTGTTTTAAGGTCAGCTTTTGGTTCGATGCCTTATAGGCTTTGAAAGATTACTTCCAGAAGTAATACCTATGTAGTCAATGATTGTAGATTTGAGAGCAATAAAATTTTAAATCTGGCGTCATAAATTATCAGCCTTATTTTATAAAACGTAACGCAACACTTGAATTTATGTGGAAAACAAGAACAAATTTCAAAACTTAGCTTTTTACATATACATACATATGATTGTGCATATGTATGTACATATGCACATAGTTTTTGTGGCCAAGAAACATTGATTTCCTTTTCAAACCCCCAAACATTTTTATGAAAAACAAAAAAAAATAATTTTTAAATATTTGAAATTTTATTTTTGGTTGCCAAATACATAAGTTCTGCCGTTACGTTGCGTTCAGTATTATAAAATTACGGTATATTTCTCGGAACAGTAATTGGAAATATAATCTCAAATTCACATTTTACGACAGAAAAAATATTTATATATTTTTAGGAGACAAAGAAACATGAAGCTATTATTATTTGGTTAGTTATCAGACAGATTATTCAAATTTACTCTACATTTTACATTGCACGCAATTGATGAAAAGCTTTTCAATTAATTTAGAATTTAATTTAAGTGATTAAACGTCTCAGAATACTCGTACATTCATGGAACATCTAATTAACATTAACAAACGAAAGAAAATTAATTATATTTTTAATTTTTATCTCGACACAAAATAGTTGTTAGCTTCCGCGTGTTTGCTGAAATACTCATAAATTTGCCATTTTGACTTGGTATTTCGGAATATCATACATATGAAGGTTTACCAAATAAGCGAAAAACGTTTTTTCTTGGGTACGTGATTGACACTTATTTTACGTAGTTTTTCTGGCGCAACACCTTTGCGGGGTTTAAAGAGATTTACCTGTAAGCCAACTTTAATCTTCTTCGTTAAAGCACCTTGCGGGAATACGGCCTGAACTTGAGGCACAACTGTGCTGGACACCATGCCACCTTCGGGTCCGATTGCATGGACTTCCTGACGTATACGTGTGACTACAGCAAAGTATTGCGGAAAATCATAAGTTACAAAGCGGCATACATGGTTGCCAGCTTGTTCTTCTAATTGGGCAATTTCTGAAGCGAATTGAAATTAAATTTATATACTTTGATATGTGTTTTTGTATTAAAAATTTGCGACTTACCCTCTGGTTCGAAGCATTGTTGTAAAACATCATGTATTAGCTCTTCTGAATTGTCAATTGTATGTTCTCGCCAAGTTTCGCCATTATCGGAACGCAGTATTATAATTTCACGTTCTTTGCCCCGTAAGGAAGCGAAATGTGGCACCTCCATGATAACGGGACCGATAAACTTTGTCGAAACGGGACCGAGTTCTAGTACACGGCTAGCCAATGCTTCTCCCTCCATGAGCTGAGGTGGATGCATAGTACGTTGGGGTTTTACGTAGCGACAGGTGACACGAGTTGGCTGACAAGTTGCTCGCGATGGTATAATCATACGGACACCACTATGGCGGCAGCCACGCATAGCACCCCCACGAGCATCTACCAAGAAAGATACCAAGAAGCTGCAAAACAACCAGATCCGAATGAATATTTTACATTTTTCGTTTTCGCTGAAAAGCAAAATTTTACTCACCTTTTCCATTGCAGCTTGCGTCTGTGCGTGTTCGTGAAACAATACAACAAGGTAAAGAAAACGTTAAAAAAAATCGAAATCAGACATGGGTCACCTAGAACTGCGAGCAACTTACCCAACGTGTTGGCGGCCATCTTCATTAGCCATATAAATTCCATCGACCATTGATTTACCAGCAGCATTATACGTTTGAGCCTTATGTGGACTAATGGCATCCTCGGCAATCGGTTGCTGTTGAGACAAACCGCCTCCAAATTCAGCACTTTGAGCCATTCGATTTGAGTCCACACGTTCGTCGCGCGTCACATCAATAGGCAGAGAATCATCTCCTAAGGATTTCATTTCATCAACTGTCAGATAGCGATAAGGTTGATCGGAAAGCATATTATCTTCGCCTGGTGAATTTCAACAGTTGTACGAGTAGCATTTGATTTCAGCGTTTTGTGTCATTTGTGATGAATATTTAGCCAATAATTCATATTCATTCCAATTTCAAATACAATTGAAGAGAGCGAGCAGGCAAAATGGCGTTTATGGTGCAGTGATGTTGAAAATACATACAAAAATTATCAAATGAATTAAATTTATATCTCACTCTCTTTCCATCTTTATCATCTTTTATAAATATATGCGAGTATAATTTCAATCGCTATCTTGCTAATCATGCATTTTTTTCAAATTTTAATAATAATTATAGCGAAAAACAAGAATTCATGCAAAGTACTTTTAAATTCTACAGCGGAGAAAATGTCACTGTCTATGCAGAAATAAACACAAAAAATAAAAAAAACGAACATTTGAAGAAGTATTTGAGATTTCTTGACTTCGCAAATGTAAATCCCGGCCACACGTAAAATTACATTTTGATAAAATTAAAAAGAAGCTGTAAACATCAAACAATTGCTTTGATATCTGAATGCTTCAGTTCCCAAATCGATTAACTCCATAACATATTATGATTCAAATTTGTGCTTTTATTAATATACATAAATATAAATTATTCATTGATTTATAATATTTTCTTTTAAGGGAAAGTAACATTCGGCCAATTTCTTTAATATTTGTGTTACTTTCTTCGGTATAATAGACTACCTGTCTATTGAAGTAGAGAGTGTTTACAACAGTGTTGCAGCTCCTCTGGCGTTATGTGGGCGCAACTTCACTGTCGATTTAGCGCTGACGAAGGAAGGTGCTGTGCTATACATATACTAGTACTATGAATATAAACTAGTACCTATTAGAAGGATTATGTCATTCATTTTTAGTAAATATTGTAAATATTGTATTGCTCAACTCATTTATGTGGAAATTTTTATGGATGGAAGTCATTTAATGATTAAATGAAAGCAATAGCTTGCTTATCGCAACTAAAGTAATGTTAAAAATGCTTTAAAATAATCATTACATGTTTCACAACAACATATTCCTATATAGAACATAATATGGTTGTCGTGACCATGCGTGAATTTAAAAACACTTTTTCGAGTCTGAATTGTATTTATGCAAAGTAAACGTCTACGACAATGAGCACCAAACTTTTTTAGTATAGGACGTATCACATTCGTATCATTATTTATCTATTATCTACACATATTATTTTATTTATCAAAATACAAATTTCTAACGTAACTACTATAGTACTTTTTAAGAAACTTTACCATTTTAGTAACTTGTTTAAAAATGAGAATAGTAAACTTCAATATGAGAAAAGGTGTTTTTAAATTGTTGTTTTTAAAACATAAAAGTTACATTTTTCGTAAAATGCAGCTACGAGTTTAGCTAGTGTAGTGCGGCAATTATTCTCTACCAATTCACAAAATAATCTAAATGAATGTGAGTAATTTTATGAAAGCTTTTCCCTTAATTTATTTTGTAGATAAGTACATACAAATAAGTACATATATCGCTTATGTTCTGACACTTATGCGAATATCATATTAAGTAAGATGTGGTCAGACGGGGCGAATATTTGACGAAATATGGGAAACCAGTATATAAGGTATACTTTGTTTTATTTTAACTGTGATCAATTTCCACTTAACATAATCCGAAACATACCAAAGTTATTTTATTATTTAATCTCATATTTATTAAGAATGAATAACATTTGACAAAAATATTGGTCACACCTTTGTGATTTGTATGTCTACAAATTTATATTAGTATTATCTAAGCGAAAAATAAAAACAAATGTTTTTAGAAAAACTTAAACGTCTTATGCCCCAAATTTGTTCGACCAAAGGAGAAATCCAATGAAAATCAAGGCCCACAACAACAAATTTTTATTTTATTTTTCTTTCTTTGGTTGGCATTTGCCAACTCTAACAGCCTGTCCCACGATGTCGAACGTTAACGTTTGCTTGAATTCTAAGGGAATAAATACTGATTTGCGGCTTTCTATTGAAGTGTTTTACGAATTTATTTACTTATTAATGAACTAAATACATTACTAAATTCTTAAACAGGAATATTAGAGGGCAGCAAATCTGTTTTCTCTCTCTTAGAATTCAAGCGTTCGACGTCATTTCATTCGATTTTATTTTATTTGTTTGTATAAAAATCCCAAATACTCTTCATAAAAAGCAAAACAAAATCAAAGAGATGAAAATTATAAGCTTAATTGCAAAGTGGGTATTCACTAAATGTACAACAGTGTCATGTGGAAGGATAAAATTTGCAAAAATTACAGAATAAGCAACAGTTTTTTCCATGGATATATTTAAAAAAATAAAAACAACAAATGTGAGTTTACTAAATACGTCACGTTATGAAGATGGAAAAATGTGTGAATATATGTGAGTATTTGTGTATGTATTTATAATTTTGTAAACTATGTACAAAAGATAACATTTATTTATACATATATACATATAGTAAATATGTCCACTGTCGCTTAAATGGTCGTTGTTATACTTTTATGTGACCATACTGTTATCAATATACGATTTTGGTGGTGAACTTGTCGTTATCGGGATATGATCAGCGATTAATGACAATTTCAATGAAAAATTTCGTGTGTGAAAATTTCTAAAACGTCGCACAGTGGCTGAAAATCGTTTTTCATTGGCCAAAAGTCGAATTTTTTTTGTCACCGATTTTTAAAATTTGTACGCCTTTTTGGTGCTAATATATCCATATTAAGGTAGCCAAAAAATTAAACTATTGATAATTGTGGACGTGGCATGCTGTCAAACTCAACTGTTTTTTAATTTCAGAAAAAGGTGTTTTTTATTTGTGTTTTGTCAAAAATAAATGGTTACTACTCGCTAGCTATCATCGAAAATGGCCTGCGGTCTTTTTTATAATGTTGGTAGGATTATAGTCTTTAGTTGTTGTAAGTGGTTACCGCTCTAGCGTTTAATATTAGGGGCGTTATGAAATATTTAAATTTTTCTGAAATTTAAACTTTAGTGGAATAGAACTTCTAGGGAACAAAAGGGAACAAGAAACGTATACCACCCGAAGAAAGGTGAAAGTGTCTTCTTTAACCCTATATATACTTTTGCACCCGCCACGACGCGCGGCTAGAACACTTTTTTAATTTTAATGCAATTACTCTAAAAAAAAATTCAAATTACGATAATTTCAACAGCTTTCATAAACAATTTTATAATAATAATGGCGACATTAAACCACTAAAGATAAAAAGCAACCCGATATTTGCGAGATACTAATTAGTTTCACCTGATATTAAGGTCTGGATAACAAGTGCAGTTTTGTTCAATTTAAGTACCATCTACTATGAAATTGAAGATCAATGTGTGAATAACATATATCTAAAAATGTATAAAACTACGGATTCGATACGGGATTACTCAATAATAAGTTCATCCTTTACGTGTACGGACGTATATTTGCAAGGGATAAATAATAACAGACACAAATAAAAATATTCAGAAAAATATGGAGAGCTTCAGTTATAAAGAACTGGCCGAAGAGTATTTTAGAAATAAAAAGATGTTCTTAGTTACGTTAAAATTAAACTTAAATTCGTGTAGCACCGAAATACAAGAGCAATTATCTAATGTTGTAAAAGTACTAAAAAACGCTACAAAGAAGTTAGCTGCAGCAAACAAAAGTTTTATATAAAAAGTGAAAAGTGGTTAGAAGGCCAACTTACTGTCGCTGCAGAAACAGCAAAGCAAGATAAGGTTGGAAGACCACGCAAATCATTGGACAACTGCAGCGATAGATCTAAGAGGCGGAAACTTAAAGATGTTAACGATGCAATTGGTTGTACAAATATAAAAGGATCTTTCCTACATCAATTACGATCACAGAACCAATTAACAAAAGTGGATATCATTGGAAAAGTTCTTAACGCTAGTCCAGTGAGAACAAAACGAATTCTTAAAAGTATACCAACTCCGAACGATGCAAAACAGTACACAAAGGAGGAGGCATTAGCCTTATTTCTGGATTTGAAATTAACAAAACAGCAATATATTAAGCTCAGATTGCGTGCGAATAAAAAGGGTTCAAATATCTATCCAGCATATCATCACATAACCACTGCTAAAATGGACTGTTTGCCATCAAAGGACACTATTACAATCACACCAATATGAATTTGGATTATCACCACTACATCCAAGATTACGACTTATGGAACATATACTAAAAATCAGTTATGATTTGGATTTCGGGTCTTCAGGATCCATAAGAAACAATGAAACCAACAAAGAGTTAAGAAGTTCAAAAAAGAAACATGCTCAAGATGAATATCGCAAAAACGAGGGTCAGGCAATACAAATGATGGCAATACCGCACGAAGATTCTTTTCAGATCCAGAAACAGCATCTGAAATAACAGGAGTAAATTTAAACCTTATTTTCAGATTTAAAATAATCCTAGACGTACTTGCGTGCAATGAAGAAATTGACTCTAGACAATTTGGAGATTATGCTAAGGAAACTGCAAAAATATATACAACCAACTACCCATGGAGAAATATGTCTGCAACAGTTAAAAAAATCCTTTATCATGGAGAAGATATCATTAAATATCATTTGGTGCCACTTGGACATCTATCAGAGGAGGCTCAGGAAAAAAGGAACAAGGATTACAGATTTTATAAAGAGCACAATACTAGAAAAATTTCACGAAATTCCACAAATGAAGATCTATTTAATATATTATTGGCAACGTCAGATCCGTTCATCTCCAATATTCGAAATCAATGGAAAGTGGAACATCGGGATTTAGATGAAGAAGCCAAAAAACTACTAAAGAACAGAAATAGCACGGAACAAAATATAGAATATTTGCAATCAATATTTGTGCCAAATGAATAATAATTATAATTTCCTTTCATTGTTATTTAAGTACGAAAAACATAGTATTAGTAAAAAAAAATAATAACAAATAGAACCTACCATTGTTACAAATGCTATTATTATTATTAATGTTTGGGGGGATATCGAGGCAGACCACTTACTTTTAGGGTCCCTTTTCGACCCCAATTTCGCTCCTCAAATTGATTTCAGGGAACCGATCCGTAATCACAACCACCTTACTTTCAATTGAGTCTCGTGCTAGCCCTAGCCTTTACTCTTGACTAAAGTGATTTCAGACTGTCGACTGGTAACTGTCGACACTCTTCCTCATCACGGAGTCTTTTGTAATTGCTAGCATTTGTCTGAGGCTTAGTTCCACCATGGCATTCACATCGAACAAGTTTCTGCCCGTGATCTTTAGCCTTATGCTAGCCAGTGCTGGACATTCACACACAATGTAGCCCTATTATACTCTAGCACCTTGCTGGCCTTCCTGCCGAGGGGATCTTTGAGCACCATTCTACCCTGTCTACATGTGGTATTCTCCCTCCACCTATTCAGGTGTAATGAGTTTACCCATTGAAGAACTTTAGCTCGCACTAGGTCATTCCCCAGGGCAACCCTGGGTTCTGGTCCACAGAAATCCACATCAAATCCCCTTTTTACAAATGCTATTAAAATCTATTGCAGTTTTTATTTTTAAAATGTTTTTTAAAATTATCAAATTTGACAGCAAAAATAATACATTTTTCTGTAGTAACAGCAAAATCTCCAGTTAATTTTACTATTTTTTTTTTGAGTGTAACATTAAAAAAATTCCATTACCACAAAAAATAATTATAATTATTATTAAGTTACAAATATTAAATTTTTTAATATGTAAATAAAAAAATAAACCCATATTTCACTCCAAAAGTTAAAAAAAATCAAAAGTTCAACTTTGACCTAAAAGTCCTTAAAAAGTCCTCAATCAATTTTAATGTAATTAAAATATTTTGATCGGTTCAAAAGTTACAGAATTTTGGCTAATGAAAAACGATTTTCAGCCACTGTGCGTCGTCAATAAATCAGTTCCATCTACGACAGTTGGCCAACAGGGTACATACATAGTATATGGTAGGATTTTGATTTAAGCATACACACAAACATACATACAGAAATAAGGCCTCATTATTCATAACTTTCTGTTGGCATTCATTTTGTGCCGTACCGTTTTGTTGTTTAATTTATTTTTGCAAATGAAACTTTAATAATTTCTTATAGAAAAGTAAACAGCTGCTTCTTTCAAGCGATTAACCTAAAGTCTTCTTGCCAAGCTTTTACGATATGCTGAGTTATGCGCCAACGAATCGGGACTAGAATATTCTAGAGTGTTATAGCTTAATGCCCTTATATTCGCATAAAAGCCACATATATCCGCATAGGATACGATACATCCGATTAGTATTATGATTTTATAAAAATATTCATTTCTAGTTTAAGCAGCTATAAACTTTTTAAAAGGAATATAATGAACTATATTCACAGCGACTAATAAATAAAGTACGAATAAAAATGCTGGCAATTGTTGAAAGTTTTACATTTTCCATTTATTTTTTATTATTTTTTTACTTAAAATTTCTTAAATACAAGAAAAGTAATTCTAAGTTAAATCAAGAACTGGCCTTCAGCTGGCAGGCACAAAGGAATTGCTTACCGTAACTGAATAAACTGCCAGAAGTTCAGACTTATACCTCCCCGAAGTCACGGCTGTTAACGGCTCCCTGTCTCTGCTAGCCGTCTGGTTTAATAGGTGGTTAGGAGATTGCTTGGTCTCTATTATGCAGTTTTAATACAGACTTAGCAGTGCATATGCAGGTTTGTGTGGGTAGACATCTTTTTCTCTATTACTCTTGAATTCTCTGAATGAACTCAACTGTTTATTTGCCAATGGAGGAATTTTCAAGGAGATAGACGAGAAAACCTCGCAAGGGGTGGTCTGGTTAGTCTCTAAGGATACTCCTGAGGAAGAGACTGTAGCGCATATTTTACCAGTCGACAGTCTCAAATTACTACGAGACTCAACTAAAGTGAGGTAGTCGTAAATTCAAATCGGTTGTCTGAAATCAATTTAAGGAAAGAATGGGGTCGAAAAGAAGCCCATAAAATAAAAGGTCTGCTTAGATATATCCACTACACTAATGGAAAACGAGAATTGTTAGTGCTATAAAGTTTTAAATGTTAAACGTTTACATATGTTGTTATATAAAAAGATGTTAGGGATATAGATATACGTATGTACAATATACGTAAGTATAAGTTTCGAATAAAACACACATTGAATGTTGTAAGTCATACACATCGAAATTTATAGAATATATTTACTTATATTCTTATTAGGCTAAGACTAATTAGGTTGCGACTCCATACACATACGTTTATACGTTTAAAGAAAAGTAACACAGGTGTTGCCAACTGGTGCCTCATATCAATGTGCGGTCAGGGTTACTGTTTGTCGACTAAACTTTTTTGATGTCCTCTGACTTCTTGTGCGACTTTTTCAATATTATCTAAATGTGTCAGTTTGCCTCAATTTTTGCGACTTTTTGGAACTTCTCTGGCTTTTTCCACGCCTGCCGTATAAAAGCATATTATTTTTACATGTGTACATTGCGAGTTAACCCATATTTGTATTCTTTGACTACTAAGAGTCATTATTACAATTTGCCATTAAAGTTCAAGTTAGTAAAAAGTAACTTTAGCTTAAGGAAGGAATAAAGTGGCCTTTAACTATTATTTGTTATTATGACCTCCTTGAAAAATTTGCCAGAGCGAAAACCGAAACTAAAAGCAGTGAATTATATGAGCGAAAGGACGTAATAGGATCGGCAAAGATGTTTTAGGCCGAAGCAATTCACCCACGGGAAGGGAAACCCTTTCGAACCGTACAAATCTATACCCTAACTGAAAGGGCAGTGACCACAACTAGACAACTGTACTGGTGACATGCGACAGTTTTTACGACACAAAAAATACCATCCGTCCGTGTGTAGACGTTCGCATGTGCGTGAATTTCAAGCGCAGTCTACGACCCGAACTCACTGAGAAATATGCGTGTATAAAGTAGTGGACAACTTCAGTACCAAATTACAGAATTATTATTATTGATATCCAATTGGTCATGTTAGAAAGTGTTCACCCTATAGCGAGTGTCCTGTTTATAACAAATTGCTAACTTAATATTAAAATCTAAATTCGACAACTAATTAACGAAGTTTCAGTTTATTTAACTGTGATTTTATTTATTTGTTGTATGATTATCACAAGCAATGCGAAAGGGGTTTGTTTGCTTTATGTGTTTCGCAGAACTTTTAAGAATAAATGGAAAGTATTCCTTAAAGGTATGTAAATTTATGTATGTATGCATGTGTTCTGAACATAAGAGAAAAATATAAAAGACCCCATAACTTACAGGATAAATATAATGATTCACCGCGATAATATGGCAGATAAATGTGGCTATTATTGTTGTGGCGGTCACTTTTAAGGCCCAAACATGGATCCCAGTCGTTTGTGTCACCTAAATGACACAATGGAAATTCATTTTAAAGAAGCATACACACACAAATACAAACGTAATACAAAATAAAAATAAGAACTGTATGAGTATTTTGAAAAATGGCGGCTCAAAATTGTGTCAATTTAATTAAAACTCAGAAAAACAATGTTAAATGATGACTGATGATTTCATATTACACAGTGACTGTAGTATGAATTGGAGCTGAATGTTCAACAATTTAAAGAGTATTGCAAATAAAATGTTGAGCCAAAAATATTTATATAAAAGTATATAAGAAAATTAAACCATAAACGTTTTGTGCTGAATTCATTCTTCTAATATCTAAAGATAAGAGATAACAACTGTGTGTATGGAATGAGTGAATGAACAAAAAATACGTACCTCCCTCTTCTTCGGAATCGGACATGAAGGATTCGTGCATGGCCTCCGGAGCAACTACGCGATATTTCTCATCCGAATGCAGTGGTGCGGAATCCTCAGATTCATCAGTAAGTGTTTTAAGTGAATCCAATACACTAATGTAGCCCAATTTACGAGCGATATCTAATGGCGTCTGGCCAGTTATTGTCTGAGCATTAGCATTTGCATTGTGTTCCAGCAAAAGTTTTACAATGTGACAATGACCTTGTTGGGCACATTGATGTAGTGGTGTGTAACCTATCGATGTAGCGGCGTCGACATTGGCATCGTGAAGCAACAGAAAACGCACCATATTTGCTTGACCAAAGTGGGCGGCCACATGAAGAGGGGTATAGCCAGCTTTAGTGGCCATATCAGTATTGGCTCCATTTCGCTGCAATATTTCAGCCACATTCACATTATCCTCCTGGGCACACAGATGCATCGGTGTCAAGCCGTTCTTGGCAGGATGATTGACACCCGCCTTGTGTTCAATTAATAAGTTGGAAATTTCACTATGTCCTTCTTGGCAGCTTAAATGAAGTGGAGTGAAGCCGGCCTTGCTCTCAGCATTAGCTTGGGCTCCGTACTCCAATAGAGTTGTAGCAATGTCCATTTGATTTTTACGTGCTGCAATGTGCAATGGTGTATGACCATTCTTGGCTATAGCATGTGGACTGCCGCCCTTTTCCAATAACAAAAGAGCCACATTTTGGTTGTCATAGTGACATGCAACATGTAGCGGTGTGACACCGTTTTTTCCCTGAGCATCAACATCAGCTTCTTTTTGTAGTAATAGTTGAGCTACCTTAATGTGGCCATATTTAGCGGTTAAATGTAGGGGAGTAAATCCTTTTTTGGTGGCAGCATCTAAAGCTGCACCATTTTCAATGAGAACAGCAGCAACCTAAAAATGTGTCCAACAAAAGTTTAACTATTATGTACTTTGCTAGCTAAAATGTTTTACTAGTTTGTAATTATTGGAGCAAGCTAGCACCACAAGAGACAAAATTTGTTTCAAACAGACTCTATACCGCCCCCATCTTTTAGGAATATTTCAAACAATTGGGTTAATTTTATAAATATTTCTTACTAAAGTGATTTGGACCTGAGGTAAATTTAAGTTCTAGGAATGATTTTTTTCTCACCGTCATTCCGTAACTTTATGTAGGACTGCGCTTCTTTTTAATATTTTTTATGTGTTTGTATTTTAAGGCAGTGTGACGAATCTGCGTCAAAAAGTGCAGGTCTAAGGAAACTGAAAACTGAAATCATTATAATTGTCCAAATGTACGTATTCTGCCTAGCTGTGTAGTACTCACGGTATCCTAACCGACATTCAACTGCTGGATTTGGCCTTTCTGGATGAGAATCTACAAGAAAACGAAACCACACTTTCATCGCTGGAAACCACTTTTAAAATTGTTTAAGAACTTTTTAATAAAATTGAATTGTTAAAAAGAAAAAAAATGTCTCAAATTTTTCTTATTTTCGAGTAGTCGTGACTAATTTAGTCCCACTCTCATGACTATGTATGTACGTGAGTAAAATAAAGGTAATAATTGTTAGCGGTCTTGCACACGCAATAAATGCAATTTCTCCAGAGTAAAGGTAATAATACTTAATGATCATCACGTTACTAAACCAATTGTGAATATGCTTTTTTATAAACATACACATGATGATTCTGTAGCAAATTCTAGCACCAAAAACATATGTCGCCTAGAAGTATGCTAACTTTAATACATAATATTCTACTTATTGTAAATTTACTACCAGTTTATAACATTTGAGATAAAAAGGAACAAAAATTAAAAATTAAATTAAAAAACAGAAAAAATCTTACTAGAAAATTGGATTTTATTTAACAAATAAATACATTTGATATAAAAATTGCGAAAAACAAAAATTGCCGATATAAATAAATAAGTGTAATTAAATTAAATATTAATTTGCTAATTTCCACTACACATTTAAATAAAAACTATCAAAAACAAAATTATATATGTAATAAATAAAAATAAAACAAAATAAATGTAATAAAAATGTACTACAAAACATAACAGAACAAAATAATATTGATTGGATAAAAGAAAAGCGGAATCATTTTAAATGAAATATTCTTGATGTCTTATCCAAAATAACTGCATTAAATACACTGTATCAATGTGATCCAGAATCTTTTTGGCAATTAATTGTTTTACCTCATCTTGGCCCTCCTTGGCTGCGATGTGTAACGCTGTGTACATGTCCTTTGTGGTGGCATCTACCTGGGCTCCATGTTGTAACAACAACATTACAATGTCTACATTGCCCAAACGTGACGCAATGTGCAATGGTGTTTGTTGCTCACGAGCTCGTGCGTCAACCTGGGCACCATTGCGCAATAAAATGCGAATTATATCAGTCTAAAGTTTGAATCAATAATAAATAATTGTTATCCACGAAATAGCTGCAGAGCAAGTAATAAGGAATATACCTGGTTGGCTCTCGCTGCTAAATGCAGTGGCGTTTCACCACGCACCGTGGGCACATCAGGACTGGCATCATGTTGCAACAAATAGATCACAATATTCATGCAACCCATGAAAGCAGCAACATGCAACGGGGTCAATCCACTCTCAGTGGTAGCGCTAATACTAGCACCATGACGCAGTAGTAATTCAACAACCTTAATGCGATTCTTTTTGCAGGCAATGTGCAGAGGGGTAAACCCATTTAAGGCCCTAGCATTGGGATCGGCGTTTCGATCCAACAAGAGTTTAGCAACACGCACGTGACCGCAGTGGGCTGCAACATGAAGTGCGGTCAAATAATCAACGGTGACCTCATCCACTGGAGCCCGGTGATAGAGTAAAATGCGTGCAGCGTCGACATGTTCACCTTGGGCTGCCATATGAAGAGGAGCTAAACCATTTTTAGTTTTTGCGCTGATTGGAGCACCACGTTCCAACAGCATGTCCACAACCTGTTCGTGGCCCGAACGTGCTGCACAATGTAGGGGTGTTAGGCCGTCCCTGGTTTTAGCTTCAATGTTCGCTCCTTTTTCCAACAGCAACGATACCATATTGGTCTTGCCCCATTTTGCAGCCACATGAAGAGGACTGATGTTGTGCTTCGCCGAGAAATTCACATCGGCACCCTTTTGTATTAATAAATTGGCAATAGCTTGATTGCCATAGTGCGAGGCGATGTGTAAAGGTGTAAAGCCAGATTTGGAAGTGACATCAGGATTGTGATCGTTCTGCCAATATTAAATATTTCTAAAAACCAGTTGTTATGAAAATTTATTTACTTACATCTAGAAGCAGTGTAGCTGCTTTAACATCGTCTTTTTTAGCAGCGATATGCAGGGCCGGCAATCTCACCTTACCGCGTGTATCACTTTCGAGCAACACAGCCACCACCTTATCGTGACCCTGTTGCATAGCTACCGCAAGTGGTGTGAAGCCATCCTCAGTAGCCAAACTTTGATTAGCTCCATTGGATAGTAATAACTTGACGACGGAGTCGTGATTTTCCTGTGCTGCCATATATAGTGGGGTAAATCCATTTTGCGATTGTACATTTACGGAAGCTCCATGTTGCAAAAGCATTTTAACAACTTCTTGCTGTCCAGCCAACGAGGCAATATGCAATGCTGTGTTACCTTTTTTGGTAGCGCTATCAACAATTGCCCCTCGTCTCAAAAGCTCTGCTACGACATGAATGTGTCCATCTTTGGAAGCTAAGTGCAGCGCATTTAAACCATTCTAAATCGAGCAAAAAGTACACAAGACAAAATTTAATAATGCTATATTTAGTACAGATGTGGATGTATATATTCAAGACTTACTGCATTGCTGGTGTTTATGTCAATATTATTTTTTAAGTTTTCCAACACTTTGTCTAGATTTCCAGCTCTGGCAGCTCGCAGAAACGATGTATTTCCATCGCCCTACAAAAGACAAAAGTATATACATATATTAAGAACTGCTAAGAGACAAAGTTTTGAAAGTAAATAGTTTCGGTTTCCTATTGAATAATTGCATTTGGAAATAAAATCATATTACTGTCATTATTGGCTCTACGTAAAACAGTAGTTACATACTCGTAATTCAGAGCTTCTTATTAGGCGTATTTTATTCGAATTACTATATAGGGTGTCTCAATAAGATTGCACTATGGAAATCGTTGCAGCAAAAAATCGATTGTTTCGAACAGAAAATACATGTGTTTAGGTCATATAATTCCGTTAATCATATTCCTGCTACGAATGCCGTTTCCAGTCACTACCGCGTCGATGTTTTCGGGTTCCCGGCAACATTCTATATCAACAACATTTGTCGCCATACATTGTCAGCTTTTGATGAAAACGCTAGCATACAAGTTGCTAACAAACGTATACGAATCGATAACGCCATGTGTTTTATCGGTTGTACTTTCATCGTCAATTTGCTTAATCAAACAAAATATCAAATGAAAGAAATCGAAGGAATTAATTTGCTTGAGAACTAACATTTTATCGGTAAGTTATCGAATATTAGTGGTAATACAGGGACGTATAATGGTATGGATTCGATGAACGCAGTGTTTATATTTGCGTATTTATGGCTCGGAATTGGTGATGACGCATCTAAAGTAGGAGAATTTTGGAAACATAATGAAACAACTTCCACCGTTTAAAACTAGTTACATATATCAAACTTCTCAACCCTCGATGTAATCGATGAATCAGTTGATACTGCACTGAAAACAGCTTTTGTTAGAAAATGCAACAATCGAATCTAAGTTTTATAAAAATGGAAAAGATCTTTTGACATACGGAAAAGGACTTACATAAGTTATTTGTCTCAAGAGCACCAGGTTTAAAGAGTATTATTAAATTTTTCATTTTTTAGCTAATTACTTCCTGGTTTAAACTAATACTATATTTATTTTGATGTTATGTACCCAGCAAAAGATCATATCTTATTGTCTAAATGGGATACATTTAAAGATAATATACGATTTTTACGCAAACAATATTCGTAACGAATGTTGCAAACAGCTGTTTGTAGATATTCTGTCAGGTACCGGTATAGGTATATATTAATTTCATAATTAATATTTTAAACATTATAAGTCTTGTCATTTTTATATGTTTCATAGACATAAAACTATATGTATATACAAAACGCTGCTAAATTCGGGTTTATCATCACCGCTTGGATACAAGTGCGCCTCCGCATGAAAAAAGGTGACAGCAGCAGATTCATATGATAGTTTCGATTTACACTTATCGATCATCATGTGATTGCAAACTCCACATTGATGCAGTCATAGCAAAATATTTCTATGCTGGTTCAACTGTGGAGCCTTTTTTGGTTGCTGGCATAAAAGGTCTGATGCTGGTATAAAAGATGTTTTATATTTTTAACCTTGTTGAAGTTACAATGGAAAAATATATTTTATAATTAAAATTAATTTAATTACGTGTTTTTTTTTTTTTTTGTTCTTATTATTGGAAGAAAATAAGAAGAGAACGTAAGTTTACAAATCGGCAACGAACGTTGTTAACTTCACATCGGTACGTTTTCGCTTCAACACTGGCATGGTGTTAATTCGATACCGTTATGGTGTCAATTTGATACCAGCACGGTGTCAAGTTGTCAATAATTGGTTGTCGAATTGACAACGGTGCGTACAATTTGGGCACAAACTTTTGACAACGAATGTGGTCTGCTCAAAAATGGATGATTTCATTATTTCTCTGGGTGAATGTTTTAAAATTACTAACCGGTGCGTGCACCCAAAGAAATAACAAATAATACAAGAGGTAACTTTAGCTACAAAAAATGTTGTATGTGAAAGGATTTTAATTATTTTTAATATTTAATTTATAAGCGGCTACGTCTATAACTATATAATTTCACAGCTAATTAAATTTGTAGTTGTATGAATTCCATCTGAGAAATTTTACACGGGATCGCTTTAAACTCAGGCAGAACACAAACTCACAAAACTTTTGTCGCTATCAAGGTCATGTAATCTAGCATTATTTTTTAATTTCTTTTATCACATACACTGATAGGACCCATGTACTCAAGGTCTCTTCATTTCGGAAACCTTACAACGATTTTCTACAAAACTCCTTGTTTTTTGTTGGAGTTAGAAGGAAATCGGTTAAAATTTCTTGTCAGAGAAATTTTTCAAAAGTAAATATATGTAGTTCATTTGGATCCAAGAGCGTAAAAAAATTTTGCCTTTCTACACCTCTTGTCAACAAACAAAACAGTTATGGAAGTAACGTAAACGCAAAACCGAATTTGTTTTGATCAAAATTTTTTAATTTCCAAAAAAATGAAAATCTTTAATGCTTTTTAGACTTAAACCATGTTTAGACTACAATATTTTTGATTCGATCTTCTAGATGCTCCATTATAAAAAAAGGAGAATAAAAATCGTGTGTAGTTGTTTTTACATTTAGACAGGTTATGGCAAAGCAATTGTACATGCATATTTTTTTATTCGTTTTTCTTTTTTTTAATTTGGCGCAAAAATATATATTTCTTTTTGCCTGATAACAAAGAAATATCGGTTTGCAAGAAGTTTTCTTTAAAATTTGTGCGAAAAATATTTTGTGCACTCTGATCTATCGATATAACTTGATTTTATGAAATGATTTAAAAAATAAAGAGAGCCATTAGACTGCTAAACTTTCATCCGTATTCTCTCTCAATGTCGAACACTTTCATGCAATAGTACGATTACACTATACCACATGTAGCATTCTACAAAAAAATTCGACAAGTCATATTACGATAATGTAAAACGGGCTTTAACAACATGAAGATTAAAGACTTACTATAGAGCTCAACATCCCACAACGATTCTTAACAACAGTTTAAAATACATTTTGTTTTACTGATAATTAAAGATATTTAAGATTTTAGTCCTTTTCCTTTAAGTGTTCATGTCAAGAATTCCCTTCATTACGAAAAGACTATATTTCATATAATGTCGAGTATGTGCGTTTTTGTTTTCATTTTTATAATAATTTTATCTTGATTTAGTAAATTTTTAACAATAAAGTTTTTATATTTTTAAAAAGCTTGAGTTTTTTGTTTTTTAGTTACATAATTTTACAGCGTACACTACAATTCACTGAAAATTCCTTTCAAGACAATATTAAACTGTAAGAGGGCCAAAACAAACAAGACTGAACAAAAACTCCATCCAAACAATTGCCACTAGCCAGCCGACTAGGAAATATGAACGAATACTAAACCAATATTTACTAAAATACCATATGCTTCCGCTTCCGGCAACTTTAGCGCGCAGGCGTTTGTTTGTATTAAAAATTTGTTATGATTTCGATGAGTAAAATCCAAATTCGAAGTTTTAATCGAATACAATGGCGAGATTAGACAGAAATTTCCAGAGACTTGTTACTCATTTAACGAGAGTACACAACTAGTTTTATTTTAAATTCGGCATTTGAATCTCTTGATAATAAATTTAAAAACAACAATTAGAACAGCGAACACAAAACAAAAGCCGCAAAATGTATCATGCTGTGACGCTAAGCGTTGGAAGGTTGACAACGTGCAAAGTTGGCTACATATTGTGTAAACACGTAAACATTTCATCTGGTGAGAAATTTTAATGCTAAAGTAACTACAAAGAAAACTATAAAAGTTTCAATTATAATTAAAGCACCATAAAAAATAATAGCGTGTGGGGCTTATTAAGGTGTGTCGCCTGAACTTAAATATTAGGCTAAGAGAGACAAAATGAAAGTTCTTTTAACAAAGAACCACAAACTCAATAGCAAGAAAAACATGTTAAGCAAACATTCCCATGACGTTCATACAATTGCAATTGTCCATATTACGGAACCGAATCGGGATTGAGTTTTAGGTGTTCCGGGATTCGGGCTTTGTGAAATCCCGATCCCAGATATATGAATTTTTCGAGATGTCGGAAATTAATATTTTTATTTCTCCAATATAATTTTTTTAATTAAGAAAATTTATTCGCTTTATATGTATGCACTCGTATGTATTCATGAATACAGTAAAGAATAGATAATACAAGTATGTACAGCATTAATCATTCTCTTATTATGTCATTATCATTCACTGTTCTAATAAATAAAATATTTGTGTGTATATAATTTAAATTTAATAACTTCGTTTAGTGACACATTGGTTTACTGAAAATTGTTTGTAAGTTTTTTTCAATTGCAAAAATATTGAAATTTTAGAAAATTAAACTTGAGAAAAATTTTAAATTCACCGAAAGCCTAAAAATCGCCACACACTCTAAAACTTACAATCAATTGAAATTTAAAAAAAAATTAATTTACAAATAAAATATAAAAAATAAAATTTCATTACTGAATTACAACGTCCCCATAAATTTTTAATTTATCCGGATATACGGCAATTTAGCTTAATACATAAAATAAAGTCTTGTTAGTTGCCCCATTTATAACTCAACTCAAAAACTCTAAGTTTGGAGATAATATCCCCTATAGTTGGTACTGGGGCACAATTGTTTTGAAGAAACGAGTTTGTAGTTCAAATTGACACCCGGAAATCGCGAATATCATATCATATTTAGAAAGACAAAATAACGTTTGGAGGGGGCGCAGCTAGTTCAACTTAAATATTTCCTACAATTCAAAATT
This sequence comes from Phania funesta, assembly GCA_963932375.1. Lineage (NCBI taxonomy): Eukaryota > Metazoa > Arthropoda > Insecta > Diptera > Tachinidae > Phania > Phania funesta. The sequence goes on from OZ010656.1 coordinate 39,986,217, forward strand.
TTAAAAAAATTTCTCAAATTCACTAGCAAAGAAACAAAATTAAAGTTTCGCCAAAAATTCGAAAATAGATCAAATTTAGCCTACTTTTGATATTGCCCCAAATAAATGTAAATAATCAAATCAAACAAATATTTAAAACCTAAAATGAAATGAAATTTACGCAAAAAATTCAAAAAAAATTTACTTTATTCCTTTGCTCACAGCAGGCTACATGACTACAAATGGCGCCCTGTAGCCAGCTACTTAATTATTTTGAAAACAACAGCTACATAGTAATGTTTAAATATTTACAGCTGTTGTAAAAATTCCTTTATATTTTAGTGGTGCTCCTTTAGATTTCATACTTTTTATTTTTTTAAGCTGAATTTTATTTTATTGAATCTTTCTAAAAGAAAATTACTATTTGTTAATTATTACCAATGTAATAATTCTTTTTAAAGTTCGGTTTTATTTCATGGAACAAGTCCCGTGAAAATATATTTCTTCTGAACTATAACGAGCGCAGTAACGAACTATTTATAAAATTAAATGTGTTAAAAAGACCTGTCCAGCGATGCATCAAGTAAGTGTGGACCCAAGAGAGTAAAATTAGAGAGAATAAGAATTTTAGAAATTTACTTTTAACGAGAAAAATCATATATAATATAAGTACACACTTTCTCAACGCTATAAAAGCAAAGAAAATAAGCTTTCAGTTGTCAACTGTTGTGGCCCGCTGGCTCAACAACACTATCAATTTTGTAATCAGAATTGAAGTATTTTTCAACGCTAAAACGTTGAGTATTATCGGCAAGGCGGAAATAGACGTGACTTCAGCCGAATAACTTACATGATTCCACTCACGTATATAAACTTCACTCCGTATTACTTATTTTGAATACATGTACGTACATGTACAGTGGGCTGCCTAATTATTAGGGACAGTCACCTGTTGTACCATTATGTGACTTTGAATGTACCTAACTGTAGTTTAAAGTTTTATTTGTAATACTGGAATTTGTTATTTATGTCCGAAGTGCTTCTGGTATTAAATTTTTAAATTAATTTGGGAGTCAAAGGGTATATTTGATGTTAACAATGTTTTAAGAAGTGAGGTGCTGTAGAGTACTAAAGTCGCGAAACAAAGAAAGACGGATTTGGATATTTAAAACAAAGATATTCTCATTGTTTTAGTTAAAAATTTGTTAAAATGCAAGAAAATTTTTTTTCGAATTTTTGTAATAAAATTTCAAGTTTAATACTTTATGTCCCCTAGCATGGGTCGAAAATGTATTTTGTCTCCTAAAGAAAATCTGAGATCAAAACTCTTCTCCAGCATAAAAGTCACTCTCAAAGAAAGATATCTGAAATTGCAGGTATTTCTAAATCGATTGGTAACAGAATAAAAATTAATTTGGACCAAAATCAGCCCATGCTCCAAAGACAAAAGATAATTGTGGAATAAAACGCATTACTGTCCCTAATAATTTGGCAACCCGCTGTATGTACATAACAATAAAACAAATGAATTTCTTTATTTAAAAAAAGCTTGATGCATTTTTTATTTTACAATAAAAAATATTTTAACGAACTCATTTGCTTTACATATATTTTAATTTGCTCTACATATGTATTTTGTTTTATTGTTTTTGTTTTTTAGTCAACAAAAATAGAAATTAGCTTAATTTGACTACAACGACAAAAACAGCTCGGACAGCAACCTGTAGCCATGTGTTGCCTTGTTGTCCTAAAATAATCGTTGTCACATAAACGTGTGTATTTTAGTTTTGACAGATTGTAGTTGGTAACCTTCTGTCGTCAATGTGTTTAAAGCATAAAGTCGTCTGCATTTGTTTATGCTGAAAAAAAAATCAAGAGACAAACTTTTTTCAGGAAGTAAAATATAATTTTTCCACAACGCGCATTTTTATTCCCGCGGAGTCCGCAAAGCCGATTACTTGTTTCGTTGGAAAGCACCTACATATTTTAGCCTTTAATGAAATTTCTTTTTATAAAACCTTTTTATTTATTAAATTCGATATTTCGCTACGACTTTGTGTAGCATTATCAAAAAATAAGTTATATTATTTCAATCCTGACCCTGGACCTCAATGTTAGTGACCAAAGAGGGCCCCTATCTTGATTGAAAAATCATTTTCAGCGACGAGGCGCATTTTCACAACCAGCACATTTTTCGTGTATAGGACGCTGCCAATCCAAACGATGTTCACCATATGGCGGCAATGCAGGCCAAAAGCATAAATGAACAGTCATTTAAATGCCGTCGTGTAAATCTTCTGCGGATATTTGAACTATGTCATTTTCAAAATCGATCCGCACTTATTAAAAACTTATTTCTATCTAATTGATTTTTACTAAAAAGCGAATTACGTAAGAAAAGAAAACATTGGCGAAAATATAGCAAATAGTTACATACAGCTGGGGCATGCGTCCAAGTTTGAATGTAACAACACTTTGACTTATTGTGAATGTGCTAAATGAACACAAAATATTATACTCGTGTTAATTTAATATTTATTTGAATTGAAATCTTTTGTAATTTCCATTTAAAAACGTATGTATACGTTATACGCATCATTTTCTTTATTTCTGTGAAATTACGAAATCTAGGCTTCTTGCCATAACAACTCTATCATGACAACAACGCCAACACAGCAACCACTCTTCAAATATCATATGCCATTCATATGTATGAGTCATACGCACATTATGTAATGACGTTGTCACTTTTATTTAAAAACACATCAATTAAAAAAGTAAGAAGAAAGGGCACAATGCACACTGTAGAAAGAACAAAGCAATTCCAAAAAGATCATGAAACAAATTACCTTTGAAAAGGCAACATTTTGTGTCGACACGTATGACATATTCTTTGCTAACCTCATTTTCGTAAAGCTTTGCAAATTAGTACGTCGGACATGAAAAGTTTGAAATTTTAAGTCTAGCATGACAATTTAAGAGTTTGTACAAAACCACACCCTATAACAAGTAGTGGAAGGCTGTAATTAATTTTAAAAATTTAATTTTGTAAAAGTGTATTTCTAATATATCTTAAAAGGAATTTATATTGATTTTTCATAGTCTTTAAAATATGGGTGGGTCCTTTTCATCTGCCCAACCCATTATCATTTTAAAGATTTTCTTTACAACGAATGCAGATGATAGTTTGATTTGAGCTAAACTGAACTTATTATGGAAAATAAATATTTATTTATGTAATTTTTATACATAAAGTTAAAACGTTTTGGGCGATTACTTGAATTTCTGCCAGACATGAAAAATCGATAAGTGAAAAAATGGACGCCATCATGGCTGCCACACAACAAGAAAAATATTCTTTTTCACCACAAGAGCTTCAGAGTCAAATAATTGTATTTTTAATTAAAAATTATTAAACTATTACCTGTGTGCCATTTTCCGTGACCATTTTTATAAAATTTATTCAATTTCTTATTGAATTATACGATTTTGTTCCTTTTTCTGTTGTCTATAGTATAGAGAAATTGTGTAAGCGTGTGTCGTCAGTGCTTAGTCATCCTTTTCATTGGCATACAATTTTCTTTAACTCGTTTTTTGTTATTAATAATACTATAATTTATTTATTGATAATCGTGTTAAAACGTTAAAAAACTTATTTTCAAATTAAAATAATTCACTTTGATTTTGAATCATTTATTCTAATTTAAAGCACTTTTTATTTTTGATTCTGTATACTATAGATTGGTATATGTATGTATGTGTATATGTACTCATGTATGGATATATTTGTTCACATACATATACGAATGTATATACTTATGATTCTAGGTGTGTGTTTAGTATGGTATGATAAGGGAAGAAATTATTTAGTTTGTTCAACTTGTTTTCACTTTTGTGTTTATATTTCGTTTTTTTTTTTTGCTTCCGTTTAGTTCAAAATTTAACTCCAGACTGAACAAGATTCCAACTTGAAAATGTCCTGTAAGCCTAAAGTGGTGTCCAAAAAATGTCTTATTGGTAGGATTTAGGAAAAAAGACCTGCGCACATGAAATTCGAACTAGAATTGAGTTTGAGTGCAGAAACTCCTAAAACTAAGTTAATGTTAAGGGTAGATTTGCTACCCTACCTCCAAGAAGGGTAATTGTGAATTTACAAAAAATGAATAGAGATTAAGAGAGAGAGAGAGTTAGAGGAATACGAACCGAAATGGTGCATTTGTCAGAAACACGTGCTTTGGTTATTGTTTTGTTTTGGTTTATATTTGTATTGTTTCAGTCACCGGTCGGGTTCAAAGTATAAAAAGATTTGTAGTTGAATTAGGCAGACGTACAATGAGGGTTGTAGTGGTGTGAACGTATGCATGTACATTCATGTATGTATGTCAATTGCTTAAAGTGCCTTCGCACAAGTTTTTTGGCTTTCACTCTATTTTTCTTTTTGTTTTATTTTGATTTTCACTACTGCTGTCTTAAGGTTGTTGTGAGAGCTCTAGAAAGCTGTTCATGGCTACAGCAAATATGACTATGTGCTGTGTACGAGCACTTTAGATTTTAATGTCAAGTGTTTTTGTGAGACAATGCAATATCTACAGAGAATGAATTACGCCTTCAGAATAATATCAGCGACTTCAAGAGGGACATGTTCCTAAATGTTTGCGATTTTTAGCATTAGGAATCTATAAAAAATATTTTCCCAATTTTGTTTTTTTTTAATTTAAATTTTTTCGCGATTATTTAGTGAATTTCGGCCAAAATGGTCAAACAAAATGGAACAGTTATCGATAAACACTGCTCTAATTTTTTTGTCACCGTAAAATACTGCAAATATTAAGGCGCACAGTAGTGGGCCAGGCCAAGTTCAGGCCTAATGCTCACAGTGTGTATATTACACGAAACCATTCGCGCTGTTTTTACCCCCTCCTCATCATAACTTTGTTTCCTGTATCTTTCTGACTTACTCATCAATATTATGAGAGCTGCATACAGGTAGGCCTTAGGGCACAAGTAAAAACAAAAAAATCTAAAAAAAGGTAGTTTGGCTAGGAAGTTTACTTATTTGTATCGGACACCTTCAGTATAGCTAGAGAGCTGAAATTTGGAAGAATAAGTAATGAGAAAAATAGGCACTTTTCATCTAGGGGACCAGCTGACATTTGATATAACTCAACCGTTTGTAAGCTTTAAGTTAAAAAAGGTTTTATACATCAACTTTGAAAAAGGATCTAAGAGCCGCACAAAAACATAAATGTGAAAATAAGGCCAAGTTCCTACCGAAAAATTTCGGACGTAAAAAGTGCTGATATCAAAATGAGGACCAAGTTCTTCATATGTACAATACCATCCCATTTCTAGGCAACTTGCCAGCTTGGCAAAATATTTTTAACTTTCTAATATGAGAAAGGATTATGGAAAAAACGTTACCAAACTAGCAAGTTGCCTACAAATGATTCGTTTTCTTAACAGCATATGATAGAGCGAATATTTCTATATAATTAAGTGTTGATGGAATTTTATTTTTAGTTCTTGAAATCTTAATATTCCTAAGTACTAAAGACCCATTGGTATTTCGCAAAACTTGGCAGTTGGCTCTAAGCTAGTTTCTTTTACATGCTTGTTGGAAAACTTTTTATAGTTTTCCACGAGTAAGCCCGTTAACGATGCTTAAATTTCACTAAAACACTAAAAACAAATAGAACAATAATACACCAAGCAAAAACATTTTTAGTTGCTACATTATCAACCCTGTCACAGAATTCCACACCGATCTAAAAGTGTTTTCGATTCCGTAGATTGCTTCATCAGAAAATGTCATATTTTTTCGGAATAAACCACTTTTATGTTTCCAAGTGGAATTGTTTTCTTAATAACATAAACTGCGTAAACATAATTATAACCACATTTTACTAATAAACCTATAGACACATACATATTTTTTGATTTGATACATATGTAATTAAGCGTCACATTACCTTATGAAATCCCTTAAAAGAGATTTGTTGACCTTTTGTGAGTTAAGGAAAAAGATATCAAGAAATTGAAATTCGATCGAAATTGCAAATACGGAATTAAAGCCGTTGCGATCGGAATGGTTGACAGACCTGTATATAAAATTAAAAAAATGTACAATTTTGCTTCTGCCGTAAAAATTCTAAAAAATATATTTTTTAACGGAGAATATCGTCTCATTTGCAATGAATTAATTGTTTTTGTTTTTAATAAAATCGTAAACTAATATGTATATCTTTTTGTAAATTATTCTAATAAATTTTTGTATTCTTTATTCGTTCGAATAATAATTAAATTTTATTCGCTTGTTCGAACAGAAAAAAATGTAGGAACTTCTGTTCGAACAATTTTACACTCCAATAATTTGACAAGACATTTGACATTTTGAAATTTCGTACGCTTTATTATCTAAAAACTGCATTGCTGCTAGTATTAGAATCCTTTACTATTTCAAATAACCTTTTTTCATCTTATCTCTCCAACTTATCAAGAGTTACGATATGAATTTTGTGCAATAATATTAATAAAGTTATTGACATTAGATTTACCTCTCAGTTAGAGTTGACATTTCCAATTTGAGAACAAGAAGACTTCAACTTCAAGTAGGCCATTTGCCGCCAAAAAGGGGACAAACTTTTTAGAAAATAAATTATGGCCATAAGTCCATATCCAAATACAATTTATTTTCATTAAAACAAATTTTTTTTCTCAATATGTAATAAAAACTTTTCTAAGATGACGGCATCAAAACAGTTTCCTTAACCAGTTGGAATGATAAGTTGTGCAGGTAGCGATGTCTAACAAAATCCGAAAGAAGAAAATTGGAAATTAAAAAAATTCGAAAATTCGAAGAAAATTATTGGCACTTAATCACTTAGCTAAATATATGTATATGTTTCTTAAAACGCAACTATAAATTAAAAAAAAAATTCATGAAACAATGATACAGGGCATTTCCTGCGAAAACGAAACCGTAATTGTACAAAAAAAAAAAAAAACTAGAGGCTTTATAATAAACTCCGTATACCCGAAATATAACGTTCATTTAAAAAATTTTGAAATCAATAAATTGTTTTCCAATTCTGCACATTTTTGGCGTATTGTTATTGTGAACTTATCGCAGTACCGCTGACTGTGATAATATAATGATTGTTTCTCCAAGTTAATTAAACTGTTTGCCATCGTTATTTTAAAATTAAAATTGCAGAACGAAAAATTCGAAGACAACGGATGTGGATCATATACTCGTATATCCAGCATCAGGGCTAAGTCGTTTGAAGGTAACAAAACATATGAAAAAATGTTGAAAGTAATTGTTTTTTTTCTCTGCACTTTTCTCAAATGCCTGAATTAACTTTTATTTTATAAAAAAAAATAAAACAGTGTTTGGTCATTTGTTTTAAGATCTCAATTTTTTTGTCCCACCGTCCCAAGGGGCGGGCGAGTTTTTATTAAGATTTTATCAGACTTTTCCGTAATTAATTTTATAACTAAGAAATACAATTTCAAACAAAAGGTGCAAATTTGAATTATACCTATTAACTCGAAACAAGTGCGCATCGTCCATTTGATGTTCCACTCGTCCTCCTTTTAAATATAAGTAATTATAATCCCAACAACGATATTTTATTAACACATTCAATGGCAAATGTTAAAACAAACATTTATCTACACAACATAATAATACGAAATACGGATGTTTTAGCAGAGAAAAAAATTTGTAAAATTTTAAATAAAAATAGGTTAGAATGTCGCACCTGCCCCAATGGAATTGCCCTACAATAAAAAAATATGGTATACAAACAAAATTCGTTAAGTTTAAAAAATAAATAAATTTAGAATTATGTAATATTGGTCTTGCATTCGAACTTAACCACATAATAAAAGAACAAAAAATCATTCTCATTATTAATTAATCATTAATAGTGCAGAGAAAAACACACACAAAAATAATAAGTAACAAATTTGTGTGGGAATGAACATTTCTATAAATTCTTAATACGAATTGCCAAGAGTTTCCAACTTGAATCAATTTTTTGCCTTTCTACAATTGTTCATAAAATCTTTGACAACAATTTCCACAAAAATTACACTCTACTTCAATAATATGAGAAATAGTTTCTGGATTTAATTTATTTATTTTATTATATTAAATAATTTTTGACTTAACATACGAGTTACAGCCAATATACGTCTATTAATATGTAATATATTTTATTTCATTTCATTTCATTTGAACTCATTGCTAGAAATAATGGTTACACTTATTTGGCCAAATATTTGCCTAGTCTGGCCAATTAAAACTAACTGTGCTGAAACATTTAACCAACTAAAATAGATAATAATAGAAGACAATTAAATACAAAACTCTCAAAATGTCAGACATGTCTCAATTAAAAACAAAATTCTTTAAATACGATTTCGCACTCAAACATCCAGCTAACTACGTGCTCATATCATTATAATGCAAACAATATAAAATCCACCCTCTATATAAATTTAAAATATACATACATACATATTGTTACAAAGTGATAGTCAAAGAAGTGTGAAACGACCTATTGTACAAATACACAATATCATAATAATAAGGCAAAAAAAACAAATTGCATAGCAGAAATTCCATGAAATGCGATTCAGTGTAGAAATAAAAACAGTTTCTACAGCAAGCAAAAGTAAACAAAAGATACACACACACACAAACACATATACAAGACTACTAAGCCAGCAACTGAAATAACTGATGCGCAATTTCGCGTATGTTCGGGACATTTCAAGAAGCGACCGTGATCTGTATAAAGGCGCCGTCCACCGCAGAAGATATAGTTGACTTTGAGATTTCAAAGAGTGAACATCTGTGTGTACAAAAGAAGTGTTAAGTGTACAGTGTCAATTAGTACTAAAGACACAGGGTAACCAGAGGTGAAGACTTTGACACATAAAAAATAAAAAACTCAGTTTTTTTACTATGGGCTCTGTTAGAAAGAGACTAATATAGTATTTTGTGACGAAATACAACAACAAATACAGGAAAACACGGCAAGAAAATCAAAATAAAAACAAAAATCTAAAAACAAAAATAAGGCTCTGAGGGAACGAGACGGATAGAGAAAAAGATCACTATACTGTCGTTTCACCTCTGTTTACTACTTTGTGCTAAAGAGTTGTATATAAGAGTGTTAAGTACCGAATAAAACTGTGTACTGATAAAATCATAGAAGAGTGTGTATTTTAATTTTTACAATTAAACGAACCCTTCAAAATAACGTTTATTGTGATAATAAACGTAACAATATGGACATATGTTGCCCTATAAACACAAGAGAATATTGTATTTCTTCCTACGACAATAAAATCTTTGGCCTAGGACAATACAATATGAAGGGATGTGTTTGTTCTTTTGAAATTTTTTTCTAAATAATTAATGAAATATGTACAAACGTATGTATGTCTGCATGTTTGCTTAAGAATGGTATTTCGAAGTGTTCTCTCCTTTTCGTATCAAGGAGAATATTTAGATAATTACTTCCTCTAGATTGCATAGGACCAAAATAAATAAATACTTGCGTTACAATTGCATTCAACTAGCTAATGTTTGCCGCAAAATGAAAGACAACAAAATTGAAAAATTATATTTGCCTGATCTAATCGATATAGTAACAACATTTAAATGAATATAAAGGCTGAAATTGCAAATTTACAAGGCTTTGTTTATCAAGCCCCTTTTTCAACTTTTGTGCAATTTTCAACAATGTCAATTTTATGGAAAAGTCAAATTAAAAAATTAATTAATTAAAAACTAAAAACAGTAAAAGCCGAGGAATTTTTTTCAAATTTACCTATACAAATTTTAAAAAAGAGGAAGTATTATAAACATTTTTTGAAGAAATCGATATTGGTAAGTTAGGTTCGGTCGAAAAGAGGGAACAGTTATCGGTTTCATGCCAGTAGACATACATGTGTATACTTAATCGGATTAGCACCTGTTCTCTAATACGACTCGGTGCTTCGAGCGAAGTTCCTCAGAATTCTCCTATTAGGTAAGTTATTTCTGGTAAGGTGTAAACCGTGCAATACTGGCGTCTTATTTGTGTGGCATAGTAAATGTTGCATCGTTTCAATGTCCTAATTCGAAGCAGATGAGCTTGTAAACTTCAAGGCAGAGAATAATTGCAACTTTGCTAATTTTGGCCTTGTGCAGTTGCAGCAGGTTCTTTATTTTTTTATCTGGGCTTGGCTAACCTCATCAAATTCTAGTAGTTTTTCCATTCGTTTTGTCATCTTTGTCCAATTTTTAACTCAGTCCTAGTAGCATCAAAAACCCAATCCAAGAGTGTTTTCAGAAATCCAATACCAAATTCTTCCTGCCATGTAGCCTTGTGGCCTCTCTGATGCATCTAACATGGTACGTGATTGTCGTATTTCTGTCTGAAGTATTATGGTCAGGAAATCGGGAATACATGTTCCTCTATAAAGATATCCAGTCCTATATTGCTCCTGGCGTAGAGACGCTTGTATAGTAGCTGGTCATCACAGTCATCTGCGTCAGGGTCTGTTTGGTAGCAGTATTTTATAACTAGATGGTACTTGGCTTTTGGTAACAACAAAAATTAGTCAAGAAGAATCCTGCTTCCATAGAGAATATATGTGTTATAATTTTTTCCCACTCTACCAATATTTATGAAAGTAACTATTAAAAAGGTTTAGAATTGAGTTGGAATAACTTCTTCGTAATAACTAAACAACACAGAAAGTTTGCGGGTTCTCACGAATGCTCTTATTATATTTACATTTAAATACAAAATAAGTTTTTAAATACCACAGAGTGTAATATTTTTGCTGTCTGTTCAGATACATATAATAATGAAGTTCTAAGTCTACAAAGAGATAAGAGTGAAACAAAGGCTAACACTGATTTATGGATCAGAACTATGTACTATGTATGGTCTACTCTTTAGGAAAAAAATTTTTTTTTTGTCAAATTAACTCTACTTAATTTCTTAATTCGAAGAATTTTAAATAACTAACTTTAGTACTGGTAGTGGCTGTGATTATATTTTCCAAAGATAATTTTATAGACTTGGTTTGGTTTAACAATTGTTAATATTCGTTACAAGTAAATAATAACACCATCGTTTCATCGACACCACATTTCTGTGCCGAAGAGGGGTGTCTAGATTGATTATTCTGCTACATGTAGCTACATTTTTAAAGAATGGGTGTGAAAATGTATCTAATTTCTTAGAAACGAAAACACCAACTTTGTATTTAAAAGTATGCGAACGGAAAACTTCTAGCAACTAGTAAATTAATCAAAACAGCTGATTACTAAGAAAGGTACACTAATGATTTGTCTATTTTATTACGAAATTTCCATTTCTTTCCCTAAGTCTACAAAGGTCGGATCCATACATTCAAAAATTTTATGTTTCAAGAAAATTAAGCGTGCTAGAAAAACTTTAAGTATGCAGTTTTATTGGTCTTCGTAAATAAAAGAAAACAATAACAAAAAATATCGACTTCATTACATGTATGTTAATATGTTTGTATGTACAATATGTAAATACTTTATTATTTTGTTTTTTAAACACTCCAATATTGAAAAATGGAAAATTTTTATTATAGTTGCTTACATTTTACTTTTGGTTTTGTTACATTTTCGATTTTAAGCAAATTGATGAAAAATTTAAATGCTAAAATCTTTCATTCATGCTTTCAACATTTTCAAATCATATGTTTTATTGGACTGCAATTCACATTCACAAATATATTCAGTAAAAACTTGGAGACATCTAGTTATAGAACGGACGCAATCCAGAAAAGGGCAGTAAAAATTAAAAAAAACTTTGATATATATGTTTGGAACGATTTTCCGTCATCGATTTTCCGTTATCGATAAAAATGACACTGAAGATGGCAACTAGCCGAAACCGGTTTGTCTCCAAACCAAAATTGACAAGGGATGACGGAAAATCGTTCCAAACATATATATCAGAGCACCCTGTCGGAAAAACAAATCAACAAGCAAAAAAAACTTTCTTAGCAAACGAAGGGAATTCGTTGTTTTGAATTTCGAGTGATGCTAACTTATTGGTTTTTGCACTCTTTATTAGCGCTCTTTGATACGCATCAACCAGTTTCATGCTTTTTTATTCGTTTAGCGCTTTAAACGCTACAAGTTAGACAGCTTGCATTAGACACGTTTTTGTTTTTAACTTTAAAACAGACAACGAAATGAATTTTTTGACCGTGTTTATTTAAATTGAAGTTAAGTACATACATATTATGTTGCACGAAGGATTGATAAAATCAGATTATGCACAACCTTCAGCTTTCATATAAATACAACGCGTAAAAAAGATGAAAAATACTCAACTTTAGTCGCCACCGCCTTGCAGTCTTCTGTAAAAAAAATTAACAAATATGGACACCGCACATAAAGTTGGGCAACTTTAACCTTTTCGCTCGTTTTATACTCGTATATGGGCATATCCCAGAAACAGTCTACCAGCCAACAATTTTTGAACTTAATCCAACTTAATTTTTTTTTTAATGGAGCATTAGAATAGATATCTAATTTTATAAATTTATAAAAAAAAATTTATTTCGATGATGATTAATACAAAAATTATTGCAAAAACTTACCCTACCTCAGGTCTTTTAATGGTGGATTTACAAATTAGAGATGTACAAGGTCAATGAAGTTTGTCACGTGTTAATATTCGCGAACATGTCGCCTGGAATACTCCGCACAATAAACGGAAAAGATATTGTGTTAATGTATAAAATGTAATGTTGCATTACATCCAAAGTGCTTTGATAAGTGGCATCTTAGTAAGCAAAAATAATTCTGAATTCTCGAAAATAAACAAGAACAGCCAGAAATCAAACTTTAACGGTCTTGCTTATAAAAACGAAATTAAAAATTAGTTTGAATAAAACTCATTTATTTACGTGTTGATATCATTGCTTTAGTATTAAGATAGATGATCCAATCGAAAGCCATATTGTTATTCACTCAATTCTATTTAAATTTTGTAAAAAAATTTTTTTTTACTTATTTCGAAACAGTAAAATTTGGTATGAAATGCGTTGTAGCGTGCGTAACGGAAAATAGAGATTTTTTTTATATTGTGAGTAGAAAAAAAAAATTTTTTACAAATCATCTATAAGTTTAATTTAAATTAATATCCTACTTTAAAGAAAAATAAAAATTCTACAATTAAGTACCAAAAAATTACAGCATATTCATTTCTGTAGCGTGCGTAACGATTTGAGTTCTCCCAAATATTACAATAAAAACCTTTGCAATTTTTATTCTATTTTCTTATCACTTCGCTTCTAAAATATGTATGTATATTCTTAGCCTACTATAATGAGCAAAGCAACAAAAATTTAGTTTACTTTGTTGGTACCATAGGCGTAAACGGTAAATTTCATGTTGGTTTCGTTTGAATCATCTGCAATTATCTTTCAGTGTCAGAATCGTTGATAAACGCATGGTCCTTAGTCATACGAAAGCACCAATAATTGATTTGATTAATGAATTGGAATCTCAGTTACCTTCCTTTAAACTACATACATACTTATGTTAAAAGGACACAACAAAAATACTTTCAAGACTGAAAAATATTAATTAAACAAGATGAAGCTGTTCTGCAAGTCGATTTTGCGGAAAACTATAGGCTTCTCACTCAAAATGAAATTCAGTCAGCTCATTTCAGTTACTCCCAAGTAACCATATTTACTTGTGTTGCCTGGTTGCACAATTGCACAAGATCATTTGCTATTACGAGTGATCAACTGTCACACAATAAATATGAAAACAAAATGCTATTTCAAAGTTATTTTTATTTTCTGATGGCTGTGCAAATCAATTTAAAAACAAATTCATTTTGAGTAGTATATCGTTTTTTAAAGAAAAATTCAATTTGACCCACTTTGAGTGGAATTTTTTTGCAACTGCTCACGGAAAGCGTACGAAGGTAGTGTTCGTAACGCAGGATTTTCCCATATACGACAGCTGACGGTTGAGCTCAAAATCTTTTCTTATTAATTCTTCGTGGATCGTGTTAACGTACTCCACTTAAAATGAATGAAAAAAATTCAATTAAAGCTTGAAACAAACACACTTCGTTGTCAGTGGTCATAAAAAAGTTTAAAAGCAAAAAAGTGTCTAACGTTTTGATGCCTAAACGCGTGATATGTTCCTTTAGCTTTAGAGCTAAAGTGCGATATGCATTTATATAGTTTGTAAAGCAACTCATTTGTTTGCAGCAGATATGGATGCAGCAAAATACTACGTTCTCGACAACAGTTTCGAATAACGCTTCTTAGTGCTTTTTTAAATGCCTATATGCACTTTAAGCCGAAAAAAGGCATCACTGTTTGTTGCATAAAAATGTGTTTATTTCTGTACCCAGCCAGCCACTTGATTTCAAAACATATATGTACATATACATACATATATGTATAAGAATGTATTTAAATATGTATGTGTTTCGTTTTCTTTTTGTAAATTTTTTGAATTATTTTTTTTTTTATAGAACTTATTTTTTTTTTACTTACACCCAAACTTTGTAGGGACGGAAAGCGTTTTTTTAAAGGATTCAACATTTAAACTCTTAAAAAGTTAAAATAAAAACTATAATTTTATTAGCTTTCAAGAAATTTTAATTCTTTTAATAGATTTCGTTTTGCTTTTTTCACATTACTTGAGTTTCGTATTCGATCAAATACACACCCGTCGATTTCAGTGAATTGGAAATATTAAAATTTCAAATGAAGAAAACATATTTGATGCTAAAAACACAAATTCGCTCAATTAAAATGTTTGCTCTTAAAATTTGATTAAACTTTAAAACGTTTTTGCCTCCGTTTAAATGGCCAGAATGAGAAATTTCTCTTAAATTTGAGATATTTTTAAACTTTCTCGCATATGTTTTGCTAAATACAGTGGTGCTAATAAACAGAATCTATACCGAAAACAGTGATTATTTTTAAGAAGCATTCATATTTTAGTTAGGAGTTTTGTTTATTGAGGATTTAGTTTTATGACGTTTTGTACACTAAATCTGCTATAATACACAGAGTCTTTGGTGGGAATCGATCCAGGTTGATAGACTAGCAGTACCAGGGGCAGCCGAGAAATATTACGATTATTTTTTTTTAATAAAAAATGTAGCCAACTAAAATTAGAATTTACATTGAAGTGTTTTTTGTTGTTGCAGAAATGTAACAACCAGCTGCAACAAGGATTTTAACAGATCTTTATAAAAATAAAAATCCCGGGAGCACTGATCACAAACCCATGTATTTTTGCGTGTTTGTGTTTTCACTTTCTCAACAGAATACAAAATAAGTTTCTCACATACTTGTCGCTGAATTCTTATACAATGCCCCATATTATATTCGAATAAAGGTAAGAGAAAATTAGTTTTCAAATGAATTTTTTTATCGCAATTAATAAATTGATAAGTGTTGTACTCCATCTTAAAGTTCGGTAGAGTTTATAAGTTAGTCAAAATCCGTTCATAATACGTGCAATATTCAATTTTTAACCCATGGATCCTTATCACTATCCGCTTATCTATTTGTCCATATGTTGAAGTAGCGAACAAACATATACATGTGCATATGTCGCCCCGATCTCTCACAAATAGTGTGAAAAATATTGCTAAAGAAACTCAAAAAAAACGGTATATAAATGACTGAGATATGGAGAGATAACTGTGACTGCTCTCTCCATGTTACCATTATACATTTCACAATCTATACCTTTGGCTAGCTACAGTGGTGTTACAACCAGTTATAGAACTGCAAGAAAACTACATACCAAATCCTGATTTCATATATTGTTTACTTAAAAACCAAATGTAACCAATCACAAGAAGATCAGTCCGCAGTTCGGAATGTAATTATTTTCAACGTTAGCTTAAAATTTAATTTCGTGCAGCTAGACAGCGACAAATTGATGGTTTCTCTTTAATAATTTCAATGTACTCGCGGTGTAAAGATCCCAAAGTTATAGTGAATTAATGGAATCTAAAAGTGGCTAAATTTAAACAATAAAAAATGGTACTTTCGAAGCATGGACAAATTGTAAGAGCCGTCGTTCGAAAAGTATTTAAGGACTAATTGGCTACTTTATACGGTTGAAAGGGGACTATTACTAAGCCAACCGCGGACAAATCATTGATAATAACAATAAAGTTGGTGCAATAATTCTATTAATGATAAAATAAAATTCATATTTTTTCATCTAAGATATTTGCCATTTCAAACCTAAATACAGAGACAGGCATTACCGCTACAAAAGCACTTTGCGCAAGCAAAAACATGGTAACAAAAATAAAATTGGATAGAGAAATGCGACCAAACAAAAACTCGAAAAGGATTAGTAATGAGCCTATTCAAGAGAATTCTCAAACAGACAAATATACGGAAACCTTATCTGCTTTTGCGTTAACACGTCGCTTTTGATCATTTGCTATGACTTACAGCCATACCTAAATAAGAGCGTTGAGCGTTGCGTTAGCAGCAGGGTACGAAGGCACAGTACATTTGAAGTAAAATGTACAGTTTGTAAAAAAAGTCTTTTCAATGGTAAATAAAATTAAAAACTCTGGTAGAAATAGATTTTTTTGAGTAAAACTAATAACTTTTATTAATTCTTTTTTATATTTGCACATTTTAATATTTTTTAAATACATTTCATTAAAACAAACAAAAAGAGATCCATAAAAATAGTAATAATCGTAAATTAAAAATATAGTTCAGTTTATTCGCTGTAAAATAAATGTTTTCAAAATTGCACTATGATCAATTAAATCTTTTTAAATAACCTAAAAAAGGTTTATTGATGCTAGTATTTAGTGTGCCTTCCTTTAGCATCAATTACAGCTTTCAAACGTCTACACATTGAATGAATTAATTTTGGTATATCATAGTCTGTGTCTATTTTTTCCCACTCTTCTTTTATAAATGTTATGAACTGATCTTTGGTGACCTTTCACCGACTTTTTTTTTTAGGTGGACCCACAAATTTCCAATCGGGTTTTAGTCGGGGCTTTGTGCAGGCGTATCAATTACTTTTGTTCAGTTATACAGCAACCAGGATCTACATAGGTACGACTTATGTTTCGGGTCGTTGTCCTGGTACAATTTATATTTTAACTTTTCTGGGTCTAAAAAACCAAATTTCCGTGCACTGGCAGCCAATTCATTTTTTAAAATATCCATACAGACTTCTTTTGTCATTATGTTATCTAAAATCCTAATTTCGCCTACACCCTTGCTTGATATACAACCCCACACCATAACAGATAATTTACCAAACTTCACAGTGGGTATTATATTTTTGTTTTCTAAAGCAGTCAGTGGTTTACGCCAAACTTTTTGAGGTCCGTCGTGTTAGTAGAGCATTACCTTCGTCTCGTCGCAAAAAATTACATCATTCCAGTGCTCCACAGGTAAGGAAATATGTTCCGTAGCAAATTTATATCTTTTTTCAATGTTTTGCATAGATAGTAATGGTTTTTTCGTGGCAGCTCTACAAAAGTACTTGTGATTTTGCAGCACAATTCGAACCGTCTGATGACTAATACTAACTCCACACTCATTGCTGATGTCAAGTGATATTCCTCTAGTGTTAGAGTGTGGGTTTTCATCAATGGTCCTTAGAATTTTCTTCCCAATGCGACGAGTTATTTTTTTTTTCTTCCTGATGCAGGCTTTGGTTCCAGTCTTCTTTCTTTTTCAGCACGATTAATGATGTTATACACTGTCCTTAGGTTAAAGGAGAACATTTCATAATGAAAATACACTAGCTGTATAATATTTTTTTCAACTCTCTTTCCTGGCATTGTTACAATTTTTCCTCGTGATCACTTGTTACATATACGCGCTCAATTTGATAATTAAACGTTACTAACTGTCCTTTTCTAGAAACACCATCCGAAAAAAATACTTACAGGCAAAAAATGTGCAAAAAACAAAAGGGTTTTGTTTGCTTTAGCTGTTTTGAAAAAATTTTATTACACTATACAAAGTTTTAAAAAAAATTTTATGGTGTTGTTGTTGTAATGTGTGCATCTATTTTGCGAAGTTTCGGCGCCGCCTCGTCGACAACATCACAAATAACAGTTACATACAAAAACAAAAAACAAACGGTGCGATCTTGTTGTTGTTATTCTTTATTTAAAATGAAATTCGTAGAGTTTTTTATTTTTGAAAAGACTTTTTTTACAAACTGTATGTCTTTGAAAGAACTGTAGCTACGTAACCTGCTGCTAACGCAACGCTCAACGCTCTTATTTAGGTATGGGTGTTAGTGTAGTAGCAAAAAATTAAAATCTTCACTCACTGGTTGCAAATGAAGTGGGGCCTTTAACGATGATGAGTAACTTTTGTATGCCTCTCCCACATGCGATTCGGATCTCTGAAGGGGTGTTTTAAATCGCGGATCGAGTATGGTCCCAAAGCTGCATATGTATCTTTCATTCTAAATCTTTTACTGCATTTACCCAACAGTTTAATCTGCAACTGTGCGATCCACTCTACCCATTAGGAAAAACTTTGTAACTTAGATGTAAGACAACTTATCACTGGCATAATCTTGGGTAAAGTGACATAGGTCTGCCCGACTGCCTGCCGGCTCAATGGTAACAAATTCGAATGGCATTAACAATTGTGTTTGTTTTAAGTACCATTTCATGGCTACCTGCGGTAGCTTTGTGGGAAGTTCTGAACCAATGTTCACCATATCTATAAACCTACCCAACATTTAGTACAGTGAGTTCGATCGTGACTTGACATCCGATAAAAATTTTTTGTGTTTCCTTCCGGAACCCCAATTGTTAATCTATTTTTTTCTAAGTTTGTCAGACTGATCGACATTATTTTTTATCTATTTAATGACTTCTCAAACTTTTTTTAAAATATCAACAACATACCTACTTTATAACGGTCATACAGTGTCGATTACAAAGTACTTAGTATTGAAAGAAAAGTATCCAGTATTTACTGTATCGTTTCATCCCTACCTTCGACAATCTTATGCTGTCGAAAATCAGATTTTTCGTTTGTTCACCTCAATGGGAAAATGTTTTTTTACCAAACCACGAAATATATACAGCGCGAGCTCAATTTGCGCAACTTCCGATTATGGCAACACCTCGATTAACGCAACAGACCATTTTTTATACAAGTCTTTAGAAGACCAACTTTTTCAAAAAAAACGTCTCGGTAACTGAAATTTTTTATGCTTTATTAATTCTAAAACCATTTCCCCTTTGAATTTATTTGTTCAGAAACTTAATTTTAAGAAGTAAGGTTTCACCAAAGAACCCAACTTATTAACATTTTCCACACGGCAGTGCTGAACTAACAAGGTACCTAAATCTCTTTAATATTTATTGTTCTCACGAAATCTCCATATTTTTTAAGGAAAAGTGCTTGTACGCTAATGTCATAGACAAAAAGTTTAGCTATTAATTTACAATTACTCTGTTCAACGTTTTGATAAAGTTTTACACTTAAGACTTAAGCGACGATCATTGTAAAGTAAACGTAAGTTAAATAGTGATGCAACTTTTCGCTAAAAGCAAACAACTCCGATTTCTATTCGGTTGCGTAAGTCGAGTGCGTACTGTACATATATGTATATAGTAGCTTCCCGGCGAACTGACTACCATTTGCTTAATTTGAAATCAATTCAACGGCAGCCTCAGGTAACTCACCGACTTAATTGTTCGAGCGAATTGAATTCTTATTAAAATGCAAAAGAATTCAATCAACAAGCAAAAAGACTAAAAATCTCAACAACAAAAATTATGAATTATTAAAAAATCTAAATTTGACTAACAAATCTCAAATTTTACCAAAAATACGAACATTTAACGGTAGATACAAAAATAGCAACAACAACAAAAGTTGAAAATTACCAACGTATCTAAATGTGGCAAAAACGCCGAAAATGCACTAAAAATTACAACAAAAAAACTCTCCATTTTTAAAACTCAAAAACAAAAAAAAACCTAAATTTTACCAAAAAAACTAATTTTGGACATTTCTAAATTCTCATAAGATATCAAAACTTTGAATTGACGCGAAAATTATATTTTGTACTTCGTGCTCTGGTGAAGGATATAAAAAATAGAGGCAGCCCAGTTGAATACCCCACTCTTTAATTTTAGAGGATTTGTTTATTATTGTAAAATGTCTACGAGTACGAGTATATTGCAAATAAATTTTGATGCAAGGCAGTCTAACACTAATTACATTTTACTTCGTTTTATAAATTGGTCAGAAAAAAAATTTGCAAACAAATTATTAATAACACTGTGATACAAAAGTTGAGAAAAAAATTACTCAGGGATTCTAATGTACCAATTCTGTTTTGTTGGAGTCCATGGATGACAAAAATACCGTTGGTTTTTTGAGGTCACTTCATAAAATGATTTTATAACGGTAAATGTAGTGAAGAACGGGTTTTCTTAGATTTTCAGCTTTAAACAGTAGTAACTTCTTTGTTTCCCAACGGATCTTTTAACTTTTCGCTGGTTAAAAGGATCGAATATTATCTTTAAACCAAGATATACTTTTTGTAAATCGACTAACAAATGGCTAAGTTACAGTCGTTGAAGTGTACAAAAAACGCATTAAAAAGTATTCTTTTGTTTTCCTCAGGCTATAAGTTGCTTATGAGTTACCACACACTATAGATATTTATGATTGCAAAAAAGCGAAATAAGTTAGCTTTCCAAAATGGGTAATAACGGTAAAATCGGATAAAAAATAAAAGAGCTATGCAAATTTTTGTGCTTTAACTTTTTGGTTTTTTATTTAGAAATAACTTGTATTTCTGTATGACGCAAATTTTATCGATATTGAGTACTTGCGGTAAAATGTGAATAAAACCGAATTATATTATCCGATTTTCCTTTATTTTGCCAGATATGCATCTGTCATAAAAATGGAAAGTATTTTCCTTTTCTTTTTTATTGCGCTCTTATACTGCTGAATTTAGTACGGGGCTACGGTTGCAAAGCTGGCACAATTTAATTTCTGCAAGTGAACAGTAAGCGTCCTAGTGATTTTGATACCAACAATAGTGGTATTTGATAAAAGTACTATTAACAAGTGAATTAATACAAACTGTTAGTTTTAAAATTTTACAAAGATAAGAAACTTAACTATATTCAATAACAATGTGTGATAAAAGCGACAATTTTTGTTTTATATGTGGATTGTTTGTGGATAAACGACATAAAATATACGTATCGGTAAAAAAAACATATTATTCCCCTATATGAAGAATATTCTAGTCGTTGCTTAGTACGGGGGAAATGGTATATACCATGAGTTTGTTGTTCATCGTGTTGCGCAACACTAAGATCCTGGAAAAACGATTCACGTGGTTCTTTTGCATTGCCGTTTATCGAACCTGTCAACTGGCTTCAACTACGTGTGCATAGAGAAAGCAATTGCTATTTCTGTTTATCAAAAAACGAAAGCATATCAAATGTTGATAGTGTTACTAAGGCTGTACTGCGTAAGAAATTTGTTAAAGAAATATCACCGGATTCATCTGAGTTAGAACCATCTTCAAGCCAAGCTACGAGCCCTGCATCAGTAAATGTTCCACCTGAAGGAGAATCGAATAAACAACACTTTGTTTCTCAAGCGGAATTCCATTATCTTGTTCGCGATTTAGTATTGTCGAAAAGACAGAACGAGCTTCTAGGTTCCAGATTAAAACAGTGGTAGTATTTGCAAAAAAATTTAAACATTACATTTCGGTGGACCGAGGAAACTAGTTTGTTTGGATTACTATTCAACGAAAGCACTGAAAATAGTGCTTTGGCTTACTGCAATTATGTAAATAAATTGCTTGAACAACTTGGATATAATCATGTCCCACAAGAATGGCGATTATTTATTGATGGTTCAACAAAAAGTAATATAAAAAGTTCTTTTAATCTTTTATTTTATTAATATATGTATGTTTATCTTCTGTTTTAAGGTTTGAAAGAAGTGCTTTTGTATAATGATGGATCACTTCCTTCAGTACCGTTGGCTTACGCTACTAACATCAAAGAACCATATGATAGCATGGCTCTAATACTTAATGTTATAGATTACAATGCACACAAGTGGCTGATTGTAGCAGATTTGAAGGTACTATCAGTTTTGAATGGAATGCAAGGTGGTAACACAAAGTATCCCTGCTATTTTTGTGAATGGGACAGTCGAGACTCCTCCAAACATTACATACAGAGAGATTGAAATCCGCGTACAACAGCTATTGTTGGTGAAAAAATAGCATAAATATCCCATTAGTCAATCCCACAGATATTATTTTACCCACGCTGCACATAAAGTTGGGCTTGATAAAGCAATTCGTGAAAGCATTTGATAAAAATGGACCCATATTCAAATATCTTGAATAGGGTTTTCCACGAATAACGAGTGGAAAATTAAAAGAAGGTAAAAAATATATTATGAACGCATGCACAAAAAAACCAACTTATAATCAACAGGCATCTTTATTGGTCCGCAAATAAGAAAATTAGTAACAGATGAAAATTTCATGCAACAAATGACACTTGCAGAAAAAAAATGCATGGAATGGCTTCGTTTCAATGTGTGAAAATTTCCTTGAAACACAAAAATTGAAAACTGTGAGCAAATAGTAAACAACATGCTGTCTGCCTACCATGCGATGGGTTGCAAAATGTCAATAAAATTGCACTATCTGCATGCTCACTTGGAAAGATTTCCAGCAAATTTAGGACAGATGAGTGATGAACAAGGTGAACGATTTCACCAAAAAATATTTAAAATTGAACAGCGTTATTTAGGAAAAAATAAAATCAGTATGCTTTCTAACTACTGCTGGTCTTTAATGCGGATTACTGACAGCGAAGATTATAAACAGTAGAGAAATACAAGTTAAAAAACCAAAAAGTTAAAGCATACAAATTTGGATAGGTCTTTTATTTTTTATCCGATCTTACCGTTATTACCCATTTTGGAAAGCTAATTTACTTTGCTTTTTTGCAATCATAAACATCTATAGTGTGTGGTAACTCATAAGCAACTTATAGCCTGAGGAAAACAAAAGAATACTTTTTAATGCGTTTTTTGTACACTTCAACGACTGTAACTTAGCCATTTGTTAGTCGATTTACAAAAAGTATATCTTGGTTTAAAGATAATATTCGATCCTTTTAACCAGCGAAAAGTTAAAAGAAATCCGGAAACAAAGAAGTTACAACTGTTTAAAGCTGAAAATCTAAGAAAACCCGTTTTTCACTACATTTACCGTTATAAAAACACTTTAGGAAGTGACCTAAAAAAACCAACGGTATTTTTGTCATCCATGGACTCCAACAAAACAGAATTGGTACATTAGAACCCCTGAATATTTTTTGTGTATCACAGTGTAATGATTAAATTTTAACCGGTTAGAAAGTGATTTTGGACGCAAATTTCATTAAAAACAACTACAAAATTAAACTGTCGCAAACTAGGACCGCCCATTACATTAACATAGCATTTTGCTACATACATATATTTGGCAGAATAAATAGAGAAATGTTTAGCAGTGGTGTTTTTGCTCGTTCTCTTCAACTGCCAAGTGTCATGAAGACGCTGTTAGCTTAACAGTACAGAAGGGAACTTGGTGAAACTTTGAAATAGTATCCTTAAAAATTGAACGTATAGTAACACATACAAACATTCATGCGGTCATACAAACACACATATTAGAATTACGTCATTTTCACACAAAAAAAAAAAACCTTTGTGCGCCACAAGCACCCCAATATATCATTTAATCTCAAACAGTGTCACACATACGAGTGCATATATATGTTCAAGCGCGGCACCATTAAGCATGGCCAAAAGAGAAGGAGAATGGAAACATTTACCAGAATAATAAAAAGGATGGTTAAATGCATATATAAATTACATCATCGAATTAATTTAAAGGAATAGTTGGATTTAAAATTGTACGGATTTCCATGGGAATGGAAGTAGGTATTACCGAACTTTGATGCCCACTTGGACAGTGTTCATGTTTGCCTACGCCAACAATCATATGCTTTCCTTGGCCATGGTGGTAATGCTGCTTGTGCTGTTGATGATGGTGTGATAGGTGGGCTCCCGTAGTTGGTGGAGATGAGACCTGCGACGAAGAACTTTTATGATGATGGTAACGTGACGTATGCTGTTGATGATGGTGATGATTATATTGATGGTTGTACGCTGTTGGTGGTGATGGCATATTATGTCCACTGTGTGGCAGGTGTGATGTGTGTTGAAGTCCCACTTGATGGGCATGATGATGCGGAACATGGCCCTGGGACGCCTCTAACAAAGTTGGTTGTATATGGGTTACAAACTGAGCCATTTTCTTTAATAGTGATGTTCCTTAATGCATAAAATTTCTTTTTAATTTAAATATTTTTCAAAGCACGTAATAATCATCACTTTAAATATAAATTTTTCCACACGCAATTATTTCTTAATATTACATTTTTAAATGACTACATTTATTTATTTCAATATATTTATTCAAGTAATAAAATTTTCACAAATTTTATTTGATTTGTTTTTGCTGTTAATATTTGTCGGTATACTAAAAAATAAAACACCATATTGAAATTTTTCAAGTGAAAATATTTTCACAATTTTTTTTTTTTGTATCTTTACAGTTTAACACACACCCGTCTTAATTATTGTCAATTTCTTACTTTTCCCGGCAAAGAACCTTTTAGCAGGAGCAATGTCAAATAACTGATAGCAGTATTCCCAGTTATGAAGTTTTTGCAAGTGCTGTTAATTTGACTTCTGCTGCTACTACTGCTGCTACTGTTACACATTCATGCTTATAACTCGTAGATATACACACGTAGATATATCACAAGTACACTACTCCTGCACCTCCAATGCCAAACAGTTTAGTGGAGTAGTGTTTATTGTTGGTACAAATGAAAAGATCTTTACAAAAAGGGCTTTACAGAACTTGAGGACGTGAATCTTCTAAGTTACAAATACTACAATATTAATTTCAATACTCAAGGCCCCATCAGGTCTATAGTGAATGAATGAATGTCACGTACGCCCACTTTTGTCGTTATTGGTGTAACATATTGATGCTAAACTGCTGCATTTGAAACGCACTTTACAACGAACAAACATTTTTTATAAAAACTTCAAAATTATTGAAATACTTTTTAGCACTAGCGAACTATGTCGGCATATTTAAAAGTTCTGACACATTATTTCCGCTTAAAAGCAAATGCGTTGTTACTTCTGAAATCATTTTAAAGTAGTTTTGGATTATTCTTCAGTCTTTAATAACTTCATCAATCGCGTGTGTCGCAAAAGTCTTCATGATTAGTTCCATTAGTACAAGTTTTAGTCAACGATAACCAGCTATGTTGTCTTAAGTGGGGTTATCTGCACACACTTTCTTTTTTTTTCTTTGTTAGGATTTCAGTCGTATGGTTTTCTTCCAGATGTTTTTTATACAATTTTTAGTCGCGTATCAAGCAGATAACTGCAGATATCTGCAAATTCAAAATTAACGGAATGCAGAAGAAAACATTACTATTGGCAATTTTTAGGGTTTCGTTCTATATCATAAGTATTATTAAAGTGCAAGGCAACACATTGCTAAAGTACATTTATATCATGAAAAAGAAAATTGCGCAGGTCCGTCAGATTTGTGCTCTCTTGGATGGAGATGTCACAACAGCCCTTTTCGTAGGAACAGCCTTCACACATAAAGCAAGAAAAACAAACAGACAAGCCGCATTCACACTATTCTGCAAGAGTTTAGATTTTCTTTGGATTTTTGCAGAGGAACCTGCAAATCATTCGAACTGTCAAGAAAAATCAAAAATTCTAAAGTAAAATATTCTCAATACATTGTGAATGATGAGAAGATAGATCATAGGATGAACTAACAGTTGATCGCGTTTGATGCTTTTTACTATAGCAAAATCAATCAGGTCTGGTATTAAAGTCTGTGGGCTTACCGCCAGATAAGACATCTAGCTTGTTTGTTTAGACTGTACAAAAGTCTTCCCTGAATAGAAAATGCCTTACGTTTTTCCGGACTATAATGGCAGTACCACCACATGCCCTTTCGCTTGGGTGTTTTGTGTCATATATAAAAAACCCATCAATTCTAAAGAAGTTTTCCATTGTGGAATGTATTTCAAAAACTAAAATTATGTCAATATCATGTGTTAGCAGGAAATGTTCTACTTCATATTCATGCGTTTTTTATGCGCATTAGAACTTTTGGCTTTCGCATTAGGTAAATCATTTCTCAGTGCTTGGTTATACGAATAGTGCGGTTTAGTGAGTGGATGTGTAGCTTGTTTACTGGCAATAGAAGCAGCATGAAGCCGAGGAAATTGGGAAAACCTATATTGCTCATATTCATGCTTAGGCACCACTTTCGCATTATTTTTTACATGTTGAAAGACTTTGCAGCCCCTGTAATTCGCTGTATGGTTTTCATCACAGTTGCTGCATTTTTTTTACCTTGGGCCAGTTTTGGAAGAAGTGCATTCCAAACTCCGGTGCGCATCACCGCAAACAACACATACGGGTGGTAGCTTGCAGTATGTTTTCGTGTGTCGGAATTCCTGACAGTTGGTACACTGACGGGGACCATTACGTTCCGGAGGCTCTTCTACTGTTATTCTTCTGTTCAAAAAGTAGCGCAAGTTGCATATAGGATAAGCCGAGTTTTTTGATTTTAGTTGAGATGCGTTCAATACGATTTTAACACGATGCATAGTTTGGAAAACTCTTGTGCACTGTCCTTACGACATAACCTTCGACCTCTATGGCACTTTTTATTTCCTTAGTGGGAACAAAACTGTTAATGCCCTTTATGATGATAATCAAACCTTTAACACTTTTTAGTTGACACGTATAATAGCGCGTTAGGTCAATTTTTTTCAATAATGTTTGGTTCACTCATGTACTGACTGACACAGTGGAATTTTTTTTACCGGTTTAAAAGATCATGCAGTATTTTTTATAATATTATTTTGTTTATTTTTATTTATTTCTTTTTTTCTCCTTACTGTTCACTTTGTTTCTGCACTTGTTCAATTGTATTTGATTATATTACCAATATAATTATGCGCTTAGTATGACGTACATACGTCTGTACTCAACCACGGCCCACATAACGTTTTGCCTCAGAAGACGAAAATGCCCACGTATAACAATAACAAATATCACGGTTCCAGCGGAAACCGACACTAACTATTTGGGTACCCACTTAGATCGACCCTTTACTTGATCCCGTCACATTGATGCAAAAATAACAGCCATAAAGCTTCGAACACATCAACTACACTGGTTAATAGGTCCTAGCTTTGGAATACAAAGTCCTTTTAGTCAAATCCATTATAAAGTCATGTCATGTGGCATTCGGCTGTGGGGTACTGCTTGTGCATCAAACATCCAGAAATTACTATGAAGATAGTCTAGGATTTTACGACTTATCGTTTGCGTCCCTTGGTTGGTTAGTTGGTTTACATGGTAGCCTGCTGCACGCAGGCTGTCAAGTAGGGTCTTAATGACCCCGTTTTGACAAGACCATACCACTCGCCAGGTAAATGGTGTCTTAGAGCCTATGCTCGCACTAAGACTAGGGAGCTAGATCCATCCCGTAGCCGTGAGATATCTTAAAATATCGTTGAAACGCCGCCTAGATATCTCACTGAGATCCTCCAGTATGTAGTCCCCACGAAATTTGTGTCTACTGACAGCCAGGGCAGGGCATTCGCAGAGAAGGTGAAAAACCGTCACCTATTTCTCTATGTCCTTACAACTGCGACAGTGGTCATTATAGGGGAGTCCAAGTCGCCTGGCATGTTCTCCTAACACCCAGTGACCTGTTAATATTGCCAGCAACCTCGATGAGTTCCTCCGATCACGACCTATCAGTTGCATAGTGCGCTTAAAATCAAAAGAGGGTCACATCAATTTAGAGACCCTACATGTGATCTGTCTCCGCCACCTATTATCAGCCTCCTTAAGAAAGTGACTGAAGATGCAGCTCTTAATATTCCCCACGGGGATTGCGACTGATTCCACATTGGGAGTATTTAGAGTGGTTCCTCCTTTGGCTAGTTTGTCTGTTTGTTCATTACCAAAGTGGTCCCTATGCGCAGGGACCCAAACCAAGGTAACATCCGCCAGGCTCCCTAGCCTCGATAACTCTCTCTTACATCGACTGACTAACAGAGACGTAGTTTTTTACGATCTGAGTGACAGAAGCGCCGCCTGACTGTCGACGAAAATACCAATATTCCCACGTATATTTCTGTCGTATACAATCCTGAATGCCTTCATGATAGCAAGTATTTCAGCTTGAAATACGCTGCAATTATCCGGAAGACGATATGAGATGCCCATCTCAAGATCACTAGAAAAGACGCCAGAGCCTACACCGCTGTTCATCTTAGAACCGTCCGTGTATATCCTGACGTTATAGTTCTCCACGAGACTACCACCGCACCACTCCCTCCTGGAGGGGATTAGTACTCTGAACACTCTATCAAAGTCTAACTGCGGCGTAGTGTAGTCAGGGAGTTGATTTATATCCGGAGGCAGTACGCCCAAAATATTCGCATGGCCGCACGTCCTCGCACGCCAACTTCCCGTCGCCTTTAGCCTAACTGCACTACTAGCAGATATGGCCACGATGTGAAGATCTATAGGAATAAGGTGCAGTATAGTATTCAGTGACTCTGATGGACTAGTACGCGGTGCACCTGTAATGCCAATACATGCCGATCTTTGAATTCTGTACAGTTGGTCCACTACATATTTCCTGCTTGTAGCAGGCCACCACACCAAAGATCCATATGTAAGAATCGGACGTACAATGGCCGTGTACATCCATCTAACTATAGAAGGACTAAGTCCCCACAAGTGACAGATCTAGTTTATCAGTTGATAAGTGGAGGGTATCTAGTAAAAGATCTTTTTCGGATCCCAACTGGATTCTCTTCGAGATTCGATTACAGAGTAGAATAGAAAAGCCATTTTTCAGGAACCCAAGAAGGACCGACTGGTTTAAGTTTAATGGAATCCTGAAGCACAAACTATGCAAAACACCAGTTATTGATGACACGATCACTGGTCTTGAGAGGATGGAGAAGAGTTTCAGCAGTGCTATGGTGAAAGCCTTCGAAATCTCTTGCCCAATAACAAAGGCCAAGAAAAGCTTCCCTCCATGGTGGAATTCGGAGCTTTCTAAACTACGTAAGGAAACACGTAAAGCCTTTAATAAGAACTTTAACAATAAGTCATGACAGCCATACCCTGATAAGTTGAAGGCATATAAAAAGGCTATAGTAGCCGCAAAACGAAGCTCATGGAGAATTTTCTGTGAGTCTATAGACAACACAAAGGATTCATGCTTTGTCTTTCTCTCAATCACGTTCCAGAAAATTGGAGAAAGGTCAAGGTCGTTTTTATACCAAAAACTGGCAGAAGAAGTCATGAGTATGCGAAAGACTTTCGGCCGATAAGTCTTTCATCTTTTTTGCTCAAGACTCTGGAAAGACTCATTGACTTTCATATACGGCATTGACTGGAAAGCACCAAGGGCATTTCGAGAAGTCAGCATGCCTACCTTAAGGGTCGATCTACGGAAACAGCCCTACATGAGGTGGTAGGGGTCATAGAAAGGACCCTTGAATACAAACAATACACAATGGCATCCATCGTGGATATAGAGGGAGCCTTCAATAACGTGACTACTGTAGCCATTCAACATGCTCTTAGTAGTCTGAAAGTGGAGGAGAACCTCAGTAACTGGCTGGTGTCCATGTCGAGGTCAAGAATAGTCACTGCAAATCTTGGTAACAGCAATATGACAAAACTAGTGGATAGAGGTACACCTCAGGGTGGTGTAATCTCTCCGCTACTCTGGCTTATGGTTGTTAACACGATTCTTATGCAATTAGACGACAGAGGTATAAAGGTCGTCGCATATGCTGATGATGTTGTGATCTTGGTATCAGGACTGTTCCCGGACGTGATAAGCAATATCATGTCTGATGCGCTGGGGCTACTTAGCAACTGGGCGATGAGGAATGGCCTAGGAGTAAACCCGAACAAAACCAGTTTGGTACTATTTACAACAAGGACCAAAATCCCTCCTCTTACGAACAGTGCGAAATATCTAGGTGTCATCCTTGACTCGAAGTTGTCATGGAAGCTGAATATTCAGCACAGAGTCAAGAAGGCTACAGTAGCTTACTACACCTGTCGTAGGATGTTCGGTGCAAAATGGGGACTTAGTCCTTCTATAGTTAGATGGATGTACATAGCCATTGTACGTCCGATTCTTACATATGGATCTTTGGTGTCGTGGCCTGCGACAAGGAGGAAATATGTGGTGGACCAACTGTACAGAATTGCACCTGTAATTGGCATTACAGGTGCACTGCGTACTAGTCCATCAGAGTCACTGAATACTATACTACACCTTATTCCTATAGATCTTCACATCGTGGCCATATCTGCTAGTAGTGCAGTTAGGCTAAAGGCGACGGGAAGTTGGCGTGCGAGGACGTGCGGCATGCGAATATTTTGGGCGTACTGCCTCCGGATATAAATCAACTCCCTGACTACACTACGCCGCAGTTAGACTTTGATAGAGTGTTCAGAGTATTAATCCCCTCCAGGAGAGAGTGGTGCGGTGGTAGTCTCGTGGAGAACTATAACGTCAGGATATACACGGACGGTTCTAAGATGAACAGCGGTGTAGGCTCTGGCGTCTTTTCTAGTGATCTTGAGATGGGCATCTCATATCGTCTTCCGGATAATTGCAGCGTATTTCAAGCGGAAATACTTGCAATTATGAACGCATGCAGGATTTTATACGACAAAAATATACGTGGGAATATCGGTATTTTCGTCGACAGTCAGGCGGCGCTTCTGTCACTCAGATCGTACAAAACAACGTCTCTGTTAGTCAGTCGATGTAAGAGAGAGTTGTCAAGGCTACGGAGCCTGGCGGATGTTACCTTGGTTTGGGTCCCTGCGCATAGGGACCACTTTGGTAATGAACAAGCAGACAAACTAGCCAAAGGAGGAACCGCTCTAAATACTCCCAATGTGGAATCAGTCGCAATCCCCGTGGGGAATATTAAGAGCGGCATCTTCAGTCACTTTCTTAAGGAGGCTGATAATAGGTGGCGGAGACAGATCACATGTAGGGTCTCTAAATTGATGTGACCCTCTTTTGATTTTAAGCGCACTATGCAACTGATAGGTCGTGATCGGAGGAACTTATCGAGGTTGCTGGAAATATTAACAGGTCACTGGGTGTTAGGAGAACATGCCAGGCGACTTGGACTCCCCTATAATGACCACTGTCGCTGTTGTAAGGACATAGACAAAGAGGAGACGGTTTTTCACCTTCTCTGCGAATGCCCTGCGCTGGCTGTCAGGAGACACAAATTTCTTGGGGACTACATACTGGAGGATCTCAGTGAGATATCTAGGCGGCGTTTCAACCATATTTTAAGATATCTCACGGCTACGGGATGGATCTAGCTCCCTAGTCTTAGTGCGAGCATAGGCTCTAAGACACCATTTACCTGGCGAGTGGTATGGTCTGGTCAAAACGGGGTCATTCAGACCTTACTTGACAGCCTGCGTGCAGCAGGCTACCATGTAAACCAACCAACCAAGTCCCCATTTTGCACCGATTGCGTCCCTTAGTATATGAAATGAAAATATTTATAGAGATCTAAAAGTTCCTAGTATCCAGCAAGCAGTTAAAACATACTTGTATACAAACTAGTGGTCCATTCTAACACAATTATACGCAATTTACTGCAATTTGATGGTCACTAGAGGCGGCTCTCCCTACCTAATAGTAAATAGTTATTTTTTCCATTATTAAGATTTGAATAAAATAAATTAGTTATTACATGGATGATAATTAATAAATATTTTAGAAATACGATTTGAATACTCAAGTGAATTTCATTTGGAAAGATGCAATAAAATTAAAACTAAAGCCTACAAAATATTTAGTGTCTTGTTTTTTTATTATTATTTAATAAAAAAAAAATTTAATTGTGAACTTTAAATAGAAACTTTAAAAGTTTAAAATATGTAATTTAATTGGTATTGCATCATCCCGTCGTGAGTTTTAAATTTTCCCTTAAAAATACTCTTTTTTAAATTATTCAAAATTTTAAAAAGTAAAATCATACTTAAATATTTAAATTTAAAAAAAATTATTTGCTAAAAAATATTCAAGATAACAACAATTTAAAAATTGTTTCACAATGATATTAATTTCAATCACACGGCGAAATCCCCCTTTTTAGTTGAAACAAAATGGAATTGGAAATGAATATAACAGAATGATTTCAACAAATACAATCGTTTGTCACAATATATGTCTGATTATATTCAGATTTTTTGGAAAAAAATTTTTGGTTATTGGTTAAGTGATAGAGGGAAGTATTTTATAAGAAGAAAACTGAGGCAAGGAAGCGGGGCCAGAGATCAACGCCAGTAAACACATATAATTAATGGGCAAGTCGGCAATAGCCAGTTAACAAGCTTAAATTTTGTTTGTTTGTTTTTTACTCCCTGAACATTAACGAATTAAACGAAAAGAAAAGAACAAAATTGAAACAAATTCTAAAAAAGAATAAAATATACAATATCCATATATGTTATGTTTCCATTGATAATTTAAATAAAAGAATAAAAAAGTTAATTAAGTTAATAGTGATTATTAATAGAGTAATTGCAAGAATATTCCCGCCTGAAAGCAGGTTGTGTTTTCTTTCCTAAAAATTTTAGTGACGATTAAGTTCGTTAGGTGTCTATATGTTGCTTTTGTTTAGTTAACAGGAAACAGATAAAAATAAAGGGTCAAATCCATGGCAGGTAGACTCACGGGCGAATTGAAAGCATTTCCGGCTTCTTTGCGGATATCAAACTTCATAAAAAAAGTTCCGGAAATGGTTACTGATGTACTGGCGAGTTTACTTGTTTTAATTCGCCTTGGGTATAATTAATTCGTTTTTTCTTAAATACTATTATTAGATTAAATTTCTTAGCAACAGCAGGGAGCTCCCTCCGGGTACGTTTTTTTGATGTTGTGAAATATCTTAGATGTCAAGTGATTAATCAGAATCTGGAAAAAATAATAATATTTATCATTAAAATATTTGAATAGGGAAAGAAAAAAAATATATTCGAATTTGGAATAATTGCTTAAAAGAATTGGCGTGAAGGAGAAGTAGTGAAGGAAGATCAAAAATTATAGTTATTGACAGAGTTAACCAGAGTGTTTCGATTTATCAGTTTGTGACTTAGTGGGGAGGGCAATTAAAGGCATTAAATCCACCATAGAAAAGGATTTTTTCGTAGTGCTTTTGCGTTGATATGTGTTGTTTCAGTAAAATGTTGGATGAGATGTGATAGAGTTTAGAGAGTATGATGTAATACACTGAACCAAATTTCATAAGTATAATAATAAATAATTAATCAACTGATTGTCTACTCAAATATATATAAAATTTATTCAAATAAACAAAACTACTTCAAATGTATATAATAAATTTTGTTACAAATTTATTTTTAAAGAATCAGTTGATTTGAAAAAGAATTAGTTGAAATTATAGCTGAAAATCTGTTAAGTCCAAAAATTTCGTTAAACCAGAACAGTAGTAACAAATAAGCCAAATGACATAAAAACATGTTATATTAACGTCCTTTAAGGTAGTTAATTTAAATACGGTGTTCGTTTATTTGATTGAAATGGAAGAGAAAGAATAATAACAACGAGTTGTTTCGAATAAATATTCCTTAAAGTATTGGTAAAAAAAATTTTAGATTTGAAAAATTTTGGTTAGAGAAAAATAATTTTTGGAAATATTTTTTTATCGAGAATAGAAGAAATTTCCACATATTTTAATCTTAAACGGACGATTTTAAGAGTTGAAACAACTTCAAAAGTTGTCAAGTTTTTTTTTTTTTTAAATGTAGAATAATAAAAGTAATACATATTTTCGTTTGAATTTCTCAACGATAATATTGTTGAAATTATGGGAAAATATTAAAATATGTATATGAAAGAGATCCGATAAAAGCATATTTTTTAAGTATTGTAGAGAAATGCAAAAATTTAAATTTATTAGTTAATATATATGTAAAAAATTTTCAATATTAATAAAATGTATCTAAAATAAAATAATTATATTGTTAGGCTAAACTTCGTTTTTTGTACTCTTCCAATTCGGTCCCAGAGATGGTAATTATAACATGATTCGAATTTTAGCTAATCGGCACCCGGGGTTTAAAACCATTCATATAAATGCGCAAAGTCTTTTACCAAAAATCGATGAATTCCGTTTTCTTTTTGAACATTCATGCATTGATGAAATATGTATTTCGGAAACATAGTTTGTACCTGAAATTTATTACAGTGTGTACAAAATAGATGGTTATCGTATTTTTAGATCAGATAGGCGTAACAATAGCGGAGGTCTATCAATTTACATTAGGAACACCATTTCATGCAAACTTATTTGTTCATATATTGAACCTGGTGATGTTGAATTTATTTTTTATTGAGGTTAACTATCGTGCGAACAATATGCTACTTGGCTGTGTCTATAGGCCAGATAAGTTATGCAATTGGACACACTTGTTGATAAATTAGAAAATATTTCTGTAACTTACTCTGAAGTTATTATAACTGGTGACTTCAATTTCAATTTGCTTGAAAATAAAAATCTAACTACTATCATTTCTACACTAAATTTGTCCGCTGTTAATACTTTTAGGCCTACGCACTTCTCGACCACCAATAGTACATTACTCGATTTATTTTTTGTAAGCATCGAAAAAAATGTGTTACTATATGAGCAGTTAGGTGAACCTACTTTTTCCAAACATGATTTAATTTTTATGTGCTATAAATTTACAGTGGAGATAGAAGTAAGAACATTTAGTTTTCGAGATTTTAAAAGTATTGATTTAGAAAACTTATATCGTGATCGTACTAACTCTGAATGGGATCAAATTTTTTATTTACCTACGGCTGATGAGCAAGTTACCGTTCTCAATACATTAATACTTCAGATTTATGACAATCACGTACCGATAAAAATTAAGACGGTTAAAAATAGAGCTAAGCCGTGGTTCACAAATGAAACTAAATTGTTAATAAAAAAAAAAACGTGATGACCTATACCACATGTGGAAACGATACAGAACACCCGAACTGCACAATGAATTTTGCGTAGCGCGAAAAGCCGTTGTTTCAAAAATCAGACATGATAAGTTTTCGTACTATTTCAATAAATTTAATTCGGCAGTTAACACTAAAAGTAAATGGAAACATATACGAGATATTAGCGTAAGTAAGTCAGTTGAACGTTCAGTAGAAGTTGATGTTAATTTGACTAATAAAACTTTATGGATATTCCTTTTCCAACAGTCCAGTCCGACTTTTACGATAGAAATACACATTTAGTTTCGTGCAACCAGCTAAAATTTCATTGCGTAAATGCATCTGATGTTGCTAACGCTTTCAATGCCGTTAAATCCAATGCAATAGGAATAGATAATGTTGATCCTAAGTTTGTTAAAATTATTCTGCCATGGATTATTCGATATATCACCCACCTTTTTAACACAATAATAACCACCCATAGATTTCCAATGGAGTGGAAACATGCCAAAATTATTCCAATGCCTAAAACCGGATCTAAATATCGTCTAATTGCTATTCTGCCATATCTTTCCAAAGTTTTTGAAAATTTATTGCATAAACAATGCTAACATGTCAATGCTAACAATTTATTGACTGATCGCCAATCTGGATTTAGACCACAACGTAGCTGTATTACAGTACTAACTGATGTAATAGAGAAAATTCGAAATAATCTAGATGATAATAAATTAACGTTCCTTGTGTTATTAGACCATTCAAAGGCCTTTGATACTGTACACCACTCAATGTTATGCATGAAATTGTCGAAACTATTTAATTTTTCAACACCAGCAACGGAATTAATATCATCGTATCTCTCAAATAGATCTCAATCAGTTGCAAACAATGGTTCTTTATCACGAGCTTTACATGTAACAAGAGGTATCTTCCCAAACAAATCAGATATTCTAAAATACAAATGTATGCTGACGACGTTCAGCTGCATCTTAGTAGCAACAGAGATTAAATTACGACAAGATTACAAGATTAAATCAATAATCCAAGCAAATCAAACTGTCTAATAGTATGCAAAAAAGCAGTTCGAATAGATTTTGATATAGACGTATTGCTTGGGGGTTTAAAAATTGACATTGTGGATTCAGTAAGAAACTTGGGAGTAACATTTAATATACATCTAACGTGGTCAAATCACATTACTCACGCGTGTGGTAGAGCATACGGTATGTTGCGTAATTTATATGCCACTCAGCACTGTACGCCTTTGAAAATAAGGATATTACTAGCAAAAACGTATCTCTTGCCTAAACTCTTGTATTCGTCTGAAATTTTTACTGGTTGTAACACAAAGGACATGAGAAAACTTACCGTTACGTACAACAACATCATTCGCTATATATTCTCTTTAAAAAGGTTCGATAATGTATCGCAATATTCCTGTCGTATTTTCAGTATATCTTTTTCAAACTATTTACAATTTAAAACTCTTATTTTTCTTTACAAAATTATTATGACAAAGGAGCCAGATTACCTTTACAAACGTTTACAGTTTACAAGATCGTGCAGAGGAAAAGGTATACGTCAATTTCGTCACCGTGACCATGCATCTGAATGTCAATTCTGTATATTAACCATACGTCTCTGGAATCAACTTCCAAATAATTTGCAAACCACTAGCAACGCAATAAGGTTTAGAAAATGACTATTAGAATATTTTTCGTAATAGTTGTTTGTTTAATTCTTAATGCAAAATTATTTTATTTATGTAATTATTTTATTTGATTATTTATTATCTTTTATTATCTTTAATTCTGTAGCTTAAATTTATATTCACTGTTTTTGCAGTATCAATTTTAAATATTCAACTCAATTTGTTTAATTTAATTTGTCTGATTCTAATACTGTAATTTATAAGATAATGTGTCTTGTTGTATTAGAAAATCTAATTAATAATAAATACAAATAACCATTCACAATGCCTGTTAAGAAACAACATTTTTATTGTATATGATAAATTTGAATACAATGAAAGTTAAAGTTTCTACCAAAAATAGAAAATGCATAGAAAATTTATTTTCATCTAAAGAAAATTATAGCTGCCTTGTTTTTTTCGCCGCTTAAATCTACATTTAAAGTTGGCAAACAACCAACCAAACGTAGTAGGGTAGGGTACGTAAGAAGACTAAAATAACAATTTGTTTTTTTTTTGAGCTCTTTGTTAAAACTTTAATGTTTGGTTTGATCAAGGTGTATTTACTAGGTGACCTCGCTACGACAACAAATACAACAATACAACAACAGCAGGCAATTTTGTTTGTGTAAAAGCCAATATTGCTGTTAAACACATTTGTATAAAGAAAGAAAATTAAAAGAAAAAAAGTAAAATAAATTTTGTTTGGTAAGTTTCATAAATTGTATGTATATTTTATAAAATTCATAATTTAAAAAGTTTAATTATTATTTTTATAGCACATACATACGTGGATACATTAATACATGGATATTCGCCATGTATTAATCCAACAGCAACCCCGGCTATAACTGGCCCTTTTTTTATTTGGCGCTGCTGAAAATAGCTTTTTCGATCAAAATTTCAATGTTCACTTTACTAATGCAAAATCTAATTTCTGTTTCAAATTTAATTTAAAATCTCTTTTTTAAATATTTTTGGTGGTCCTGAAAATGACCGATTGGTGTTTGATGGCGATTTTTAGTCAGCTGCAGTTTAATATATTCCCGTGTTTTTGTAACGTCCTGCAGTGCACTTGGAACGTCAATCGCTTGGTTTGCCTGAAGGTGCTTAAATCTTAAGTCCCTATTTTCGGCTTCCAATTGGCGAATTTTTGCTTGATAATTTTTCATTGTCGTGTCAGAAATTGATGGGCTGCAAACGAAAGAGCAAAGACAATTAAATTTTATCAATACTAATTGATTATTTTATATATATGTACATATATATTATTATTATAAACTTAAGAAATAAAATGCATAAATAGGAAAACTAAATAAGTAAATAAAATAATAAATAAGTACTTGTACATAAAATATTTATATTTAGATTCACTTACTCAGGTTGGGATTCTTTTTCTTTAAAAGGTTGTTCCGCAGACCGTGAAGACGCAGTAGTTGTCAGTTCTTTGACGGTAAAGAAACGCAACCCATGCTGCGAAGTGCCCGATGGCGCAAACACGAATGGTACATTAGTATCTATTGGACATAAGGGCACTTCATTTGTATGCATTTCACTACCGGCCATTGTTTGCATTTCACTAGTATGCATATTCTCCTGCTGTTGTACTACAGGAATAGCCTTGGGCATTAAAAAACGTCGGCTTCCCGCGGTTATAATATGCTCCTTAGAAAAACGGTCGATACATATGCATTGGGATATTTCCATTTTAGAATAAAATATTGCGGAGTCGGAATTTTAATTAATGTCGTCTTATACTACATTTCCACCTACGCAAAATCTGGTACTTATGAGATTTTGAGCGAAATCTAGTTCATTTCTACCAGATTACCCATACAAAACAAAATCTACTTACGAACTAGATTTTGGCAAAATCTCTCAAAATCTTGCAATACTGAATGATGCAACTATGTATTTTTTATTAATGTACTGAAATATACAGCGCTGAACAAGAAAATTTTGACATTTGTAACAAAAAAAAAAGCGCGGTAGAAACAAAATATTTGCAGCAACATTAAAAAATAATAAAAGTTTAAAATAAGTGTTTTCAATATGGATAAAACAATAATGAATAAAGTGTAAGTAATATTACATATGTAATTATGTGTATAAAAACAATTGTAGGGCGAATTTAATTAAGATTAGAGCCAAATTTTTATTCTTTCTTCAGTCAGCTGTTTTTGTTATGAAAATGAAATCCAATAATACGTCAAAAACATTGGTGTAAACGGCAGAGATTTTCTTCGATATTTGAGCTGAAATCACAGGGTAACCAGAGGTGAAGACTTTGACACATAAAAAATAAAAAACTCAGTTTATTTTACTATGGGCTCTGTTAGAAAGAGACTAATATAGTATTTTGTGACGAAATACAACAACAAATACAGGAAAACACGGCAAGAAAATCAAAATAAAAACAAAAATCTAAAAACAAAACTAAGGCTCTGAGGGAACGAGACGGATAGAGAAAAAGATCACTATACTGTCGTTTCACCTCTGTTTACTACTTTGTGGCTGAAATCTACTAGATTTTGCGTAGATGTAAATGTAGTATAAGCAAAAAATCACCTGCAGTAGTGATGCCACCTAATTAAATATGCCTGGTTAACACACATACCTTTTATCACAGCTAATGCTTTTAATTTTGCTAATGCTTTTTGTTTGCGTAATTTCATAACAGAGTTGTGCAAACAATTGTATATATGTACATATCAACCACAGATATAATCTGTGATATCAACATATGTACATATGGATGTATGTAACATGACGTCTTGACTAGCCATAAATCTAGTCAGCCATGGTGCGTTTCGCTGCTCGCACAGAAATTTGGCTAGTGTAGACCCGTCGCTGTTGATGGTCTGTTCGTGTTTAAACAATGTTATCCGAACAGTGGTTTGCGACTAGTCAAAACGTAGTGTAAACCTGTAAACCTGCTAACATATTTCCAAAATAATTTCTTAATTGAACGAACTAGTTCGTGGCCGGTGCAACTCTAACACTACGTCTTCACTAGCGACGAAATTTTTAGCACATGGAGACAGCGTCGGCAAAGTAACTGGAAAAATGTGTTCGTGGTCTTCTGTGTGAAGAATACTTGTATATGGTTCTATTCAATTTGAGCAGGTTATTTTTTTCATCGAGAGTGCTTTCATGTTTTCAGCATAGCTTATGTACGGGTATTTACAGGCGAGCACATACACACAAATTTTTTATATTGCCTGTGTTTATTTTGTTTGTGTGATGGCATAAGAGTGTTGTGCCTTGTTCGGACAACTTCGCGCACATTTATAAGTATATAAAACAATATATACATGTTTCTAAAGCCCATAAATAATGTTTCAAGAAGTGAGATATCAGTTGTTATGCAGTCAAAGACAATTTTGTGTTTTATTGATTATTCTGCATAATTAAACGAAATGATTCAATGACTCTATTAACAGAGTATTCGATTAATAATATTTCGCTTAATTGAATTAGAATCTGTGCATTTAGGGAAAATCAATTAAGAGAAATATACTGTATATACGTACATAAGTACATACATACGTATATATTTTTTTGCTTATGAACGCGATACTTGCGGCTAAAATATTCATTTTTTTACGTTTTTAATAATCCTTTTGTTCAATATGATAAAATTTGCTTTTTGAATCTTTAAGGCAATTTTGCGCGGCTAACACACCGCAATTTTGCACTAACATGCTGCGCATGATCGTCTCATAGGTGCTTAAGAATCGTAAATAAAAAACACAGAATATAAACAGAATACCCAACAAAAAATAAAAAATAGATAAATCAGATATAATAAGATTTTATAGCTCTCTTCTATCTACGAGGCAATGTTTTTGTAAAATATGGACGTAATACTTACATAAATACTACCTATGTATATATGATTATGTATGTATGTACATATTAAAATCTGTTTTATAAGTTTATTATGTATTTTCTACTAATAGCAAAATGACGGTACAATTAATGTTATTTTGGTACAATTCTTCCATTGACACGGTACAATTTAATGTTCAGTTCCCAACAATGAATAGGAATACCATTTTTACATTTTATTAAGTCATTAGTAATCGCACAGTTGTTCTGACTGGAAGTGAAATGAAACTAGTGTAACATTAATATTTTGTTAATTTTGGTTTTTCTTTGATTATAAACGAACAAAATACTTTAATTTTATTAAACATGGCATTTTTAAATAGGGTAAGTGTAGTGTTTGAAAGTAAAGTGTATGGCAAAAAATCTAAATAAAAAGAGAGAAAGTGAGAGATAAAATAATTTTGATGTCAGCATAAAATCAAATGTACATTCCACCAGGGATGATAAATGACATAATTAATTCGTACAAATGAGCTTCTGAATTGTACTTTTTTATCCAAACTGCACTAAAATCTCTTATTACATTCAGTGAATTTTGTTTTATATTTATCCTATATAAACCAGGGACCGTATTCAGACAATTACTATTTAATGATTATTTTTTGCTTTGAAAATAATAATTATATTGCGTGTTTAATTTTTTGATGAGAAAATGTGTGCAGATATTAAATAAAACAGGAAAAGTACTTTTATTTTCCAAGCCAAATGTAAAACTATAAAATAACTATTTTCAAGCAAAAAATAAAACCTAATAAGTGACTAATATTTTTCAAGCAAAAAATAAACCTTGAAAAATATCTTAATTTCTAAGCGAAAAATAACTATTAACACGTTGAGTGCCACGTCAGTCACCGGTGACTGACACCGACCTTTCCGTTTAGGCCGCGTCAGTCACCAGTGATTGACAGTATAAAATATGATAACAAAGGTAAAAATTGAACATTTTTTCAGAAAACTTTAATGGATTATATTGAAACAAGGTAAACATAAAAATGGTTGTCACTCGCAAGTGTACAAAATGTTATAACTTGTTTGCTCAAATTTCGTGATATTTTTCTGCCGCATTTTCTTCATAGCACGATTTCCAATATTTTCGCTCTGCTGAAACTCGCGCGGCCTGACGGGGAAGTCGCTATAAAACCGCGTGCCACTCAACGTGTTAAAGTATATTTTTTTAATTGAAACACAAATCAAAATTAATGCACCCAAATGTAGTCTGCCTAACAAGCATTACGTTGGTAGACCTCCTAAAAATTATAGCAATTCTCTTTCATTACACTACGTCTTGACTAGCCATAAATTTCGCACATTACAAAATAACGGTAGAAAATGTATTCGTGGTCTTCTGTTTGGAGAATACGTTTAGATGTTCAGTTTAAGCACAAGATTATTGTGTGGATATTTATAACATAATTTATGTACGGGTGTTTACAAACAAGCACGCACACACATACTTTTTATTTTTCCTGTTTGTGTAATGGCACATCAGAATTTCGCGAACAATTGTTCGGCCAACTCTGTTTGAACACCAACCGACCATCAACAGCAACGGTCTTCACTAGCCAAATTTCTATACGAGCAGCAAAATATACGATGGCTAAACAGATTTATGGCTAGTGAAGACGCCATGATATGATTTTTTTGATTAAAATTTTAAGAATGCTATATTATATTCGGTCCCCGATATAATTTATTTATTTAATTTACATGTGTATGTCTATG
The DNA here is from genome assembly GCA_963932375.1 of Phania funesta. Lineage (NCBI taxonomy): Eukaryota > Metazoa > Arthropoda > Insecta > Diptera > Tachinidae > Phania > Phania funesta. The sequence goes on from OZ010656.1 coordinate 40,028,765, forward strand.
GATATCACATCCTAACAGACAATTAATAAAAATGCATACTATATTTAAATAAATAAATGTAAAGAAAAATAAGTCGCTTAACACATTTTTATGTATGTACATACTTATGTATCTATTAAACATAGTCGTTGGTACGCTTGATGGTATGGAGGAGGACCTTGTACGTGAATTACACGTGAAGCGGCAAAGCATGCACATTGCAGTAAAATAGAGTACTCATTTCTATAAAAACAAAATTGACGGAAATCTGCGCGTTCAAGTTCTTCTATTTGTGTTCGTTTTAGATATACTGCAAGTACTACATGAAGATAGTGATCCACGTTCAGTTCGACAAAGACATCAGTTCTTTTAAGAATTCAATTTGATCTTGTCGACTTTTGTATTATATTGTCATATCGACTCGCAAGAAGTACGTTTGTTTAAATTTAGAAAATAACGAATAATATAAGAATATTTTTGCTTTACGAAGGAATTGGTAAACAAAGTTTGTATAGAAATTATTTCAAAAATGACTTTATAATCAAAATAATTGTTAGAAATGAGGTCATTAACAAAAACTTTTTTTTTTTATTGAGGAGTCGACTTCGAAATTAATGCAGATCCCGGAGGCTACCAATAATTTTGTTAGCTATTTTTTTACAGATGTACATACATACATATGTATTTCCTTATGTAGGGTTGTAAAAGTCATATGTATATAGCACTATTTTCAGTTTTGACTTGTAAATGTGTAATAAATATACGTGTACATGTTTATTTGCGGCTATATTCTTGTTGGTATATGATAAACACCCATTCAGTTTTCTTGACTGCCTATTTGCTGAGAAAATAAAAATACGTTCTGTATTTGAAAATAAAACTCTTATGCTGAAATCTATACCATATTTCATCGCTTAAATAATTGAAGTTTATCAATACAATGGTATATTTGGGCTTTTTCATATAATATAACGCCATCAAATAAAAAAAAACCCAACAATGTTGATACTACTTGTTCATATAAATTACACACAAACGAAAAAATATATAATATATGAAATTAAAAAAAAAAAAATTAAATACATGTGCCAAATGAGTCCCGGGTACTTTTGAGGTTGAATTGTACCAACTATATCATCCTCCATTCAACATACATACATTAAATAATAGAATATAGTGTTTGCTTTATCAGCTCTAACACTACGTCTTGACTAGCCAGAAATTTGTTCGCACAGTGAGATAGCGTTGGCAAAATAATCGGAAAAAATGGGTTCATGGTGTTCTGTGTAAATAATACGTGTAGACGTTTCTGTTTTGATTGAGCATAATTCTTTGTTTCTCATCGAGATCGTTTCCATGCTCTCAGCTTACGTACTGGTGTTTAGAGACGATTTGTTCTGCCAACGCTCAGATTGCTGTTCGCATAGTTGTCCGCACAATGCTGTTCTGCCATCAAACAAACAAAATACACGCAGCAAGTAAAAAAATATGTATGCGCGTGTATGTAAACACCTGTACATAACTATGCTGAGAACATGCAAACAACCTCGATGAGAGACAAAAAATGATGCTCAAACTTAACAGAAGGAACACCTACATATTTATATTCTAAAGAGAGAAGTCCACGGACAAATTTTTTTCGTTACTCTGCCGACGCTCTGTCCATGTGCAAACAAATTACTAGCTAGTCAAGACGGTATGTTATATAACCGACGCTCTATTCATATGCGAACATACCGTCTTTACTAGCTAGAAATCTGTTCTGCCAACGTACAGGATGCTGATCGCGCAGGAATTTGGTTCGTGTAGACAGTAAGTGATGATGGTCTTTTTGTTTTCAAATTTGTCCGACAACGCTGTTCTGCTATCACACAAACAGTTTCTGACCGGTACTTTTCGTAAGGGGATAACCTGGAAAATTGCGAGTCTGAGTACTCCACCAACAATTGTTTGTATTCAAATCATAATAATAAAATATTATCTACTACTAGGGAGCCCTGTTTCCTCATGCTCAATGTGTCGGGTTCAGTCTCTGCAGACCATCAAACTGCAGTAATTTGTGTACAAGAGTGTTCGCATGGACTAGTAGTTTCTTTACATATTTCTACAAAGTATGTTTTTACTTCTTGCTGGATAGTAGGAACTTCTAATACTCTATGGATATTTTCATTTCGTATATACCAACGGGCGCAAACGATAAGTCGCGACATCCTATACTGCCTCCTTTCTTCTGGATGTTTGATGAGCAAGCAATAATGGATTTGTATAAAAGGACTTTGTATTCCAAAGCCAGGCTGAATTAGTGTAGTTGAGTTGTTCGCAGTTTTAAGCCCGTTATTTTTTTCTCCAATGTGGCGGTACCATGTAAAGCGTTAGTATAAATTTGTACCCAAATATTTAACGTGGGTTTGCGCTGGAACAGTGGCATTTGTTATTTTTGTGCGTGGACAATTTTGTCTTCTAAGCGAAAGCGTTACAAGTACATGGGAAAAAGCCATCTCGCAACATGGCATTAAATATAAATATAATTCTCACAATAATCAAGTAAATTTCTTATAATTGGTCGAGCCTGTAATACGATCATGTCTGTGCGATTTTCTCTTATCAAGATTTTAATTGTAGTTTTTATTACGCACAACCGGAATTCCTTATGATCACCCATAGTGTCACTGATAATTGAAGAGGTGCAACTATTTATGTCACGTGGTATGAAAACATTTTCTAAATGATTAGGGAAATTATTTACCTTTTCAATTAAGTTTTTAGATCATGTGCGGTTTTCAAGACTTAGTGGTGATTCATAGGCGTTAGACATTTTAAGAGCATAACGGCTTTTCACTGGCTATACTCCGGGTTTGTTGTTGGATTTTTATATAAAACTACACAGCGGGAGTCGCGTTTACGTCTCAGTTTGGTGCACATGGTAACCAGAGGTGAAGACTTTGACACATAAAAAATAAAAAACTCAGTTTTTTTTACTATGGTCTCTGTTAGAAAGAGACAAATATAGCTTTTTGTGACGAAATATAGGAAAATAAACAAAACCAAAATAAGTGCAAATTTCAAAAAGTTAAATAAAAATATTGTTAATAAGTTTCATTCTTTGTTTTGATATAAAAAATTATATTAAACAAATTTAAAATGTGTTTAAGTGCATAACACACCCTTATACTTACCAAAAAAATGCTTTTTAATAGCACCAAAAATAAACACGGCAAGAAAATCAAAATAAAAACAAAACTAAGGCTCTGAGGGAACGAGACGGATAGAGAAAAAGATCACTATACTGGCGTTTCACCTCTCTTTACTACTTTGTGATTTGGTGTGTAAAGTTCTTTGACATGTGTTTATTTTGGTCTTGATGTCAGCAAACCGACTATGATGCTATTACATTCTCTTTTCCCTAACAAGAGTCTGTATATCAGCCGATGAATGGTATACAGGCATGTTCTGAAAATCACTTTTTTGGAAAATTGATTTCAAATCACGAAAAGGTGTTCTGTGCACAAAATTTTTTGAAATCTCGTGATTTAAAACCGGTGAGCTAACAGTCTGACGATTTCAAATCACTTGAAGTTTTTTTTTCTAGGTTTTGCATTTAGAATCAAATAAAAATTATATTATATATTTAATATGATGTGTTTTTTATTTATTTAAGTAATAAAATAAGGTTTTATACACAAAAAATATATATAGTATTAACAAATTTCTAAGGACAACAAACAGTTTTGTAAAAAGTTGTTTTGCTTTGTTTACCAATGTTCGTGATTTACTTTTTCTCTTCAGCAGTCAGCTGGTTTGTTTTTTCGAAGATATTTGTGAGGTTGCCAAAGTGACACAGTTGTAAAATATCATGTAAGATATATGGAATTTATAGTATCCTGTTTTTTAATTAATACAAAATTTATTTATTGTTGTTAAAAAATATAATAATAGTAAATAATTGAGTAATTTTTGTGCAAATTTAGAAATTAGTGGTGCAAAATCTAAGCCAATTTCATGGAGGAAAACAGTGGCAACTTCGTTATTTTTGCATTAATTTTATTTATACTAACATTTGATTTCATTTGTATTTATGCTTTGTGAACTTTGTTTTGATAGGTCCCGTAAATGACGTTTTTTTTTTACAGCAATTACTGCCAATAAACTAGCTCCCGGCATTTTTATTACCTTAATTTTTACTTTTTATAATTATTTTAATTAAGAGTATAAAAAAATTAAACAAACAAAACACAAATCTAAATAGTCAGCTGTTTTCTCGTGTTTTCGAAAAAATAAAACCACGCCGAAAACCGTAAAATCACGTGATTTGCAGAACAGCATCAAATCGTCGGCGTGATCGTTCATGATTTGAAATCACGTGGTTTTCAGAACAGACCTGATAAATTTCTTTTATCTGATCGTTTGTTCGGTGTTGAACTTTGGCTGCGGCCATTACGACATCCGTTAAGTCATCCACAGCTACTTAAATATCACCTGAGCTTCCCAGCGGAATGTTCTGAGTTAGGTGAGAGCTCACATACATTTATATTGCAATCAATTCACATTTTTATTTGGGTAGGAATAAGGGTTTAAGGTAGAGTGGAAAAACTGTCCTGTAGTGTAATGATTGTAGGTGAATTGCCAGAAGATAGATCGTAGGACGAACTGCAAATTGATCGCGTTCGATTTTATTATTACGCGGGCATAATGAGACTGCAATCTTAAAATCAGTAAGATTTATAGATGTAGCTTGTATAAAGTCTTCGCTGACGTTTGGCATTAGAAAGTGTCTTACATTTTTGCGCACTATGATGACGGTGCCACTACATGCCCTTCCTCTCGGAAGTGTAGTATTGTAATTTTTTGGCTGACGTGTATCAGAGAATAAAATAATAGATCACCCTAATAAATGAAATTTAGTCAACTTGTCGGTTAAAATTTTGAACGAAATATTACACATACATATAGTGCTTGACAAAACAATGGAAACTTTTCTTAAAATTTACTTCCTTACTTTTGGAGTTCTAAAATCTAAATTATTTCTTTAAAAAAACTAACAAGTGTTTCAGTATTTTATTTTATAGATTGTTTTTGATATATTTACTAAAATTAAATAACATAAACTATTACGCTTCTGCACGAAAGATGACTAAAACAGAGCGCGTAGATGAGAAAACAAAGCAAAATGTAAAAAAATGAACCGTTATCTTTAAAATTATTAATTTTACTTCTTTATTAAATAATTTAAACACAAAAATTTATAGTACGTAATAAGTGAAAATGGCTAAAGTTAAGATAAGTGAAGACCTTAAAGTAAAAATAATAAATGATTTTAAAACAAAAAAAATATTTGTGATAAATATTCAATGAATAAATCCGCAGTTTCGAAGCTAATTAAGAAATTTTGTGAAACGAGTACTGTTAAAAATCTGCATTCAGGAGGAAGACCACGCAAGACTACTGCAAGACAGGATAAATTAATAGAAAGGGATAAATGATATCGACAAGGGTTACGAATGTTCTCGAGTTAAATATTAGCTCACGAACAGTTAGCCGTCGAGCTCGCGAGGCTGGTCTCGGATGCTTTCGCCCTGTGAAAAAACCTCTGATATCTGAGAAAAACCGCGCAGCTCGTTTAAAATTTGATAAATAGCATAGTAATTGGACTAGACAGAAATGGAACAGTCTTCTTCTCAGACGAGTCTAAATATAATTTAAGGGGAAATGATGGAAGTTCCTTTGTGAGGCGGCCAAAGGGAAAGAGACTTGACCCAAAATACATATGTAAGACAGTCTAGTTTGGAGGTGGCAATATTATGGTCTGAAGGAGTTTTTCTGGGCAAGGAATGGGTCCAATTGGCGTCATAAAAGACACATTAACTGGTGTAGGCTATAAAGCCATTTTAAACGACATAATGCATAATACAGAAGAGAACATGCCACTAATTTGGCGATTTCAGCAGGACAATGATCCCAAACATACCTCTAGAGTTGTAGCTGACTGGTTACAATCCAAAGAGGTGCGTCTTTTGAAGTGGCCCGCCCAATCCCCAGATCTCAATCCCATAGAAAATGTATGAGAAATTGTGGATCGCCAAATAAGACTTCGCAATTACACGTGGAAAGAGGATTTATCTAATGCAGTTTTAAGTGAATGGCAAAAAGTTTCAAAAGACACAGTTGACAAATTGATTGGGTCAATGCATCGTCGATGTGATGCAGTTATCAAAAATAAAGGATATCCAACAAAATATTAAGTTTTGATAACTGGTCAACTATTTTTATTGAAGTAAAATTTTAGTTTCCATTGTTTTGTCAATACCCAAATATTGATTACTTTTACTTTCGCTTCATAATTTTCGATATACTTATGATATTTTATGTTATTTTTAGTAAACATATCAGAAACAATCTATAAAATAAAATACTGAAACACTTGTTAGTTTTTATCAAGAAATAATTTACATTTGAACCTACAATAATAAGGAAAAAATGTTAAGAAAAGTTTCCATCACATTTGAAAAAGCGTGTAATCAGGTGTCATGCGTTTTTACGTACAAAATTTTAAATTAACCCGATTACATGAAAGAGATAGCTTAATTAGAAACGATAAGGTTTTTTATCTCTCTTATATAATCGAGGTAATGTTGTTGTGAGTTGTCGCGTCTAATTAGTAGTCTATGGTTTCCATTGCTTTGTCAAGCATACATGTGCGTATGGATGTAGGTATGTCTCATACATTTTATAAAAGAATTTATTACAAAGCCCAATTCTATGTAAACAAGTTGAGACAAATATATGTTATAATCAAAAAGCTCGCAACAAGCCTGAAATACGTTTGAGTCTACATATATACTGTGTATGTATGTATGTATGTAGTTCATAAAAATCATTACAGACCGCATTTTACTTTAAAACAGAGTTAGGCAAGAGTACACACTTTGCATTTGTTTATTCTCAATTTAAATAGTAATATAAACACACGCATTGTTGGAAACAATTTAGTCTTGCTTAATCACCACAAAGTAGTAAACGAGGTGAAACGACAGTATAGTGATCTTTTTCTCTATCGGTCTCGTTCCTTCAGAGCCTTAGTTTTGTTTTTAGATTTTTGTTTTTATTTTGATTTTCTTGCCGAGTTTGCCTGTATTTTTTCCTGTATTTCGTCACAAAATGCTATATTTGTCTCTTTCTAACAGAGCCCATAGTAAAAAAACTGAGTTTTTTATTTTTTATGTGTCAAAGTCTTAACCTCTGGTTACCCTGTGTTAATCACTGTTATCATAGACTACTAAATAAACGCGACAACTTTCAACAACATTACCTTGATTATATAAAAGAGATAAAGAAACTTATTTCTAATTTAGCTATCTCTTTTCTATAATCCGGGTAATTTAAAATTTTGTAACACCTGATTACGCGCTTTTTCAAACTACATTGTTAGGTTTATATTCTGTCACTTCTATCACATAAAATATAGTAGTCTATGAGGGTTTTCACACTAGACTAATTGTGCTGGCATAAAATCGCAGTTTATAGGCTTTTTCGGTGAAGAGAGTGGTTTTTGGTTGGCACAATTTTTCAACCAGCTTCAACCCCGCACAAGCAGAACAAAACTAACACATACACACTTATGAAAACAGGTTCTGCGTGAAATAAACAAAGAAAATACTAACACACACAAAGCTGTGTATACGTGCACAATTTTATGCCAGCATAAAGGTCCATTTAGCCGAACGTAAATGTAGAAACGTAAATGTAACTGTATCAGCTGATAATTTTTGCTATACGAGTAGCTATGAAAATGCTTATCTGACTGTAGTAAAATGTAACCGTAAGGTCTCAACCTGTAGAAAATAGAATTTCATTACGAGCTTACGTGACAGATGTAGCCAGTGATGGTATATATTATTGTGAATGAGAAGACGGCACAAAAACCCATTTGCAGTACTATTTGTTTTTTGATATTTTAATATTTCAAATGATAAATTTATGTACACGCATGATATATTTTATTAAATTTGCGGTGTTTTCGTTTCTGCGTAAATAATATATGGTATGTTGCGGATAATACATGCAAATTTAAAATATTTTTGCAATAACAATAGGGCGAAGATTTTATCCGCTCGATTGCCAAAAGTATTTGATACGCATAAATTTCTTTAAAAAAATTAATTTTGAAAATTGGTTTAAAATGCAAATTAAATGCTGCTAAAAACATAAAGAGAAGTTCAAGATTAAATTTAGGCCTGTAAAATATAATGAAAATAATATACGAGTACATATGTAATTAAAAGATATATAAATATTTTTAAGTGCAATAAATATGTATATAATGTAAAAATAATATATATGTAATTTAACTCTATCAAAATTTTTTTTATTAAAAAAGGTAAATTTAATTATTGGTACTATTTAAATAAGTTGCGTACTTTTGGCGAATATACTAAACATGCTCAACATTGTTTCGAACAGCTGTATTGCTTTTTATTTGTTGTTTGTTAAAAAATGGACGACGTTTTTTCTTTATGCCCCTGTACATTTTACAAATACGCAAAAAGTTCAAGGTAATAAACAAAACTTCTTTATCCATTTGATTTTATATTTTTAATAAAAACACCCGGAATTAAAACACACAGTTTTCTCTTTTATTTAATCTGCAAATATTTTGGCTTTATTTGTCTCAAAAACACCTGACACGGATTTAGGCATTCTATAAGCGCTCAAACATTTACATTTACGTTGCATTTACATTTACGTTACATTTACGATTTCAACGGTAGGCTAAATAGGCCTTAATTAGTCTAGTGTAAATACGAAAGAACAAAAGTTGTGCGGATTAATAATTAGTCTAATGTGAAAACCCTCTATGAGATGGTTGTATTCAAGAATGATACAATTTATTAGTGTTGCCAGGTATGTGTCTCAAAGCCATTTTGAGTGAATCGCAAGCCTTTTACTAGAATGTTTAATTGACAATAGGAAGAAGAATATTTTCTATTTATAAGATTATTGTAAATGGCAAAATTTGTACTGTGGTGATTATAAATGTCAAGAATCGTACTAGACCTAAGGCCTAGTACATATTTTTGCAATTGGCAGGTGCATTTTACAACAGGCATAAACTCAGACTGTGTGCCAATCGGATATTTCCTTTGCCATCACGAGTGAAATGATTTTTATATAACACATCATTTCAATTTATAGTGATTTTTATTATTGCTCTATTTATATAAAATATAGACATACACATAAAATTGCTTTCATTTGTGAAAATTATAGTCTTATGCAAAACAATGTATGTATGTAAAACCTCTTTCAACTTTAGTTATCATTATTTGCATTTAACTTCTTAAGCTTCCATTTAAATGGATGTATTACGTGCGAGCTGTCAACCCTGCATTTTAAATCAGACAGTGGGATAAGTAACACTGTCATTGTTTCCACATGAAGAGATCGTCGGCAGAATAACGGGTAGAAATATATTCGTGCTGTGTGAAGAATACGTGTAGTTGTTCCCAGTGTTGCCAGTAGATTTCTCGAAAAAATACCTACACATGCAAAAAAAACCGATTTTTCCCTACACGTTGAAAAAATGTCCCCTACAAAAATCCCTACGCATTTTTGTCATTAAAATAGAAGAAACCCATGAGTTATAAAAAATATATATTTTATTAAAGCTTTCGTATCAAAATAAGTAAAAAAACTAAAAAAAAAAATAATACATACATACCTATGTATATATGTACCTATGTATGTACTTTTAATTAACAAAGTTTAACAAACAAAGTTTTTTTAAAAATTAATATGAATAGTTCTTTTCAAATAAAATTTTAAAGGATAAATTCAATTCAGGTACAAAAACAGGTTATTTTAAAATTAATATACACATGTAATTCAATTCAACTAATTTAAACATGAGAACTTTCATTTAATTAAAGTATAAAAGCAATGTAATTTTAAAATTATTATTTATAGTTCTTTTCAACTAAGTCTTTAAATAATAAATTTAATACAGGTACACAGGTACACAAATAACAGGATATTTTAAAATTAATAAAGTTCTTTCGAGTTTAATTTTCTAAAATGACTATCAGTACATTCGAAATTTATGCAGTATATACATACATAAGTGCATATTAATGTCGCCAACTTTTTAAACCACAAACCTGTCTGGAAATATATTTTTAAGCGATTTTAACGAAAAGAAAATTTTTGAACCGTTTTGAAAAAAAATATTACTAAAAAAACGTTATGTTTACATTCATTTCATAAATAATGCGACATGACGAAAAAATCCCTACATTTTGGAAAATATAAAAAAAACTGTCTGATTTTCCCTACGCTTCTATTTTAGTATAAAAAATACCTACATGTAGGGATTTTCCCCTACTTCTGGCAACAATGGTTGTTCCTGTTCGGTTTGAACATAGTTTTCTGTTTCTTATCGATATTGTTTCCATCTTCTCAGCATAGTTTATGTGAGGGTGTTTACATGCGCGCTCAAACACACATCTTTTTAATTTTGCCTGTGTGTATTTTGGTTGTGATGACAGCACAGCGTTGTGCGAACAACTGTTCGGACAACGTGGTTTGAACATGAACAGACTATTCACGAGCCGAATTCTTTTGCGAGCAGTAATCTATACGTTGGCCGAACCTTATTTTATGTGCATTTAAAAACAGACAATTGACGATTGTTTTTTCTTTGAATATATGTATATTTGAAAGGCAATTGCTATCATTTTAGAACACTAATTTAATTAAAAAAATAATATTTCTCTAGAAAAGCATCCACGTGTATGTTATTGGTAACTTTGTAGTTAAAAAGCAAGCATTGCAATAAAAATTGAGCCAAAATTAAAAAAGTATAAATTTAATCAATTTTCGTTCAGTTCTGCTGGATATAAACAACCGGTCGTAGATTTCTAGTTTGTTTAATCATAGAACAAAATGTACCGGAAATGGCGAACAATTTTTATATGGATTTGACGTCAAATCAGTTAAAAAAAGTCGTCAACTGAGCTGGTGAGTTCACCTGTTTTAAATCATCTTTATAATACGTATACACAACTTTCACATCCAGTCCGGACTATCCGAAACTCTGTTCGTACATGTACAGAGTGCCGGCAGAATAACGAAATGGAATTTGTTCGTGGTTTTCTGTATGGAAAATACAGTTTGACCATAATTTTTTATTTGCCATCGAGATTATTTCCTTGTTCTCAACATAGTTTATGCACGGGTTTTTACAGTCGTGCGCATACATATCTTCTATTTTGCCTGTATTTTGTTTGTGTGATGGCAGAACAGTGTTGTGCGAACAAATGTTCCGACAAAGTTTTTTGAACACGAACATACCATCAACAGGGAGAACAGAAGAAAAGATTTATGGCGAGTTGTTGCATAGTAAAAGCAATAATGGATTTTGGCCATTGCGAAGTGTGCGTCAGAGCACCCTCAAAAAATGTATATAAAATAAAAAGCTTAAAATCTTATTAAATAAAATGTTGCTAACCTTTGATCATCTCGATTGTTTTTTTTTGTGATCGTTCAAATAAAACTATTAAACCTGACCTTTTTTATTTTAATCTACGATAATTTATATTTTTTGATAACGATTTCTTTGCTTCGATATTTGCAACTTAAATTTGAATAATATACATTAATGCAGACGTTTTATATTTTTTTATAATATAAATCAGAATCGCAATATGTGTAATTGTGAAAAAATATGATGAAAAGTGCTTGTGAAAACGAAAACGAAAATTTATTCACTTCACATTATCACGGTCAAGAAACGTTCAAAAAAAGTTATGTACCTAAAATTGATTAAAAATTTAATTTATAGTAAATGAAAATTTAATAAAAAAATTTGCCTATTTATTTCTATTTAAATCAAAAGAAGTTCTCTTTTAATTTTAAATGGAAAGTATATTATTTTACCGAAATCGGTGAAAAAATGTCTAATACGTCCAAAATGAAAGGACCACCAGAGAAAGCAAGAAAACTTAACTATTATATTCTCACGGCGTTGTGTTCAATAACCAGGAGATAGCTTGCATCGCATACAAAATGTATGTTAACTTATTGATGTGAATTGTAATGGAATGGAGAGCGCGTTCTTAAAAATAACTGCATTGAATATTCAACTACAATGCGTTACTGCAGAAATATTTCGTCTGTTTATATTTTGTTATTATTTTACAAATTGAATTCGTGCAAAGTTGTTCGATTCAGTTCGCAACAGATGAAATTTAAACAAATTTTAATCAATAAACATTGGCTTTGGAATACAAAGTCCTTTTACACAAAACTGATATAAAACCAATATGGACATATGGCATTCAGCTCTGGGGTACTGCTTGTGCATCAAACATCCAGAAGCTACAAAGAATCGAGGATTTTACATCCTATAGTGTGCGCTCCTTGGTATATACGAAATGTATAGTAAATATCCATAGAGATCTAGAAGTTTGTGCATTTGTAAATGTTTCCATTTACTTGGCTGTATAGGAAGATGTCCCGCGTGTAAAGGTGTAATATCGAATGGGCGATTGATCGTTACAATAAAAAAATCTTGGTTCACATATAATTTATTTATTATTTTATTACTGACTCTATTTTATTAGTGACTCACCTAACCACGAGAGATCTGAGACAAATTATTTTTAAATTAATTTATTCTCACGGTCTATTATTTGCACATCTCATCAACTTTTTGATGTCTAATTTTTAAAGTGTGGCGTTGAATATGGTAGTAGATTTAATAGGTTTATACGATTTGTCGGAAAAGTTGTACAAAGTCCAAAACAAGGCATACATACATATGCCATTCAATATTTTAATCTTTATTTCATTTGTGTTCACCATGCTCCATTTGATAAGAATTAACGTTAATTTCATATAAATTAATTCAGCACTTATTTTCTTCATAAAAATTTACTTTGAGAAATTAGTCTGGTTTTTACATCTATCTGCACTCGGACTTACTGTTACATACGTATAGTTATATATTCTTAATGGCAGATTAATGTTCGATTTTTATCATCTGTAAAATCAAATTTTTAGCGAAATATTTTAGATCCTTGTTTGTTATAATTCCAGCCGCCTGCAATATAGTTAATAGTGAGCTAGACTCTCAGTCTGGGGGTCGTGGGGTTCGATTCCCACCAAAGACTCTGGTCTTATTTCACTGCAACTAGTGAAGGTATACATGTATGTTAGAATATAATTTGTAATTGTATTGTAACATTTAATTTATCCAAAAATTCATTAAAAGTCAAGGTATTTTTCGCGACTTCGTAGACAATAATATTGACACTGTCGCTAAAAAAATTTTTTGGGCCGCTCAAAAAATCCAATTTGCAGGATTAATATTTACATCGCCCTTATAATCAATAACCGATCATTAGTTTTCAAAAATTTTAACCCTAAATGTGTTTTTAGAACGTCTCCAAATGGATACAAATTTAGTTTGTTGTAAAGAAAAATTTTGTGATTAAGTATGATTTATATTTTAAATTATATTATTTTTTTAAATACCTATTTACACATTAAATGAATTTTTGTTAATAAGATTAATATTATTTATTAAATTTATAAGCTTGCACTAATACTTATTGATAATGCAGAACTATCATGTCACCTTGACTAACCATAAATCTATTCAGTCATCGCACATTTTACTACTCGCTCAGAAATTTGGCTAGTGAAGACCATCGCTGTTCATGGTCGCTTCATGTTCAAACATCGTTGTCCGAACAAATTTATGACTAGTCAAGCCGTAGTGTTAACACCCGTACATAAACTTTACCGAGAGCAAGGAAACAATCTCGATGAGAGACAAAATAATTATGCTCACACTGAACAGGAATATATACACGTATTCTTCAAACAGAAGATCAAGAACACATTTTCTCTCGTTATTTTGCAGACGAGCTCACAATGTGCGAACAAGACGTTTAGACGTAGTGTATTGCAAATTTGTTTTATACTACATTTACACCTACGCAAAATCTGGTACTTATGAGATTTTGAGCGAAATCTAGTTGATTTCTACCAGAGTACCCACACAAAACAAAATCTGCTTACGAACTAGATTTTGGCAAAATCTCTCAAAATCTTGCAATACTGAATGATGCAACTATGCATTTTTTGCTAATGTACTGAAATATGCAGCGCTAAACACGAAAATTTTGACATTTGTAACAAAAAAAAAAAAAAGCGCGGTAGAAACAAAATATTTGCAGCAACATTAAAAAATAATAAAAGTTTAAAATAAGTGGTTTTAATATGGATTAAGCAATAATAAATAAAGTGTATGTAATATTACATATGTAATTATGTGTATAAAAGCAATTGTAGCACGAATTTAATTAAGTTTAGATCCAATTTTTTATTCTTTTTTCAGTCAGCTGTTTTTGTTATGAAAATGAAATCCAATAATACGTCAAAAAGCAGTGGTGTAAACGGCAGAGATTTTCTTCGAGATTTGAGTTGAAATCTACTAAATTTTGCGTAGGTGTAAATGTAGTATTAGATGGTTAGTGGTGAATGAAAAAATAGTAGCCTCACTAAATATAGTGATAGTTTATAAAAAAAATTTTGCACTGATATTATATTATTTTGTTTCAAAGTTATTTTTAGTTAATTGCAACTTTTTTTTCTGCAGTAATTTTAGTGCAACGTAGAAATATTGCACTATATTACTAATTCAAAACCTCAGACTTGATTATTTATTGGAAATAACAAAATTAAATAAAAGCAGAAAGGAAATAGAGAACAACGTAGAAAAAATTAATATTTCATGACCAGTAATTTTTTAAAATTAATTGACAGTGTTTAAATGCAGCTTTGTTTAGTGCTGGTTGAAAGTTTGCACCAATTGAGTGTAATGTAGATTTTTACACCAAATCCGTGTGAAAAAAATTGCAATAGCACAACATTTTTTTACTGATCGCTGCTGTAGAATGTTGCAAAATAGTTTTGTTTCCAATTTTACTTCGTGCTAGTAAACGACAGTGTTAATTGTAATAAATAATCAGTTCATTAGAAATATTTTGTTTCTTTTTCTAACATTACGTCTTCACTAGCCATAAATTTGTTCGCACATTGAGAGATCGCCTAGAAAATAACGGGATAATGTGTGTTCAGTTTGATCATAATTGTTTAGGCTCATTCAGCCGAACGTAAATGTAGAAACGTAAATGCAACTGAATCAGCTGATAATTTTTGCTCGACCTGTAGAAAATAGAATTTCATTACGAGCTTACGTGACAGATACAGCCAGTGATGGTATATATTTGCAGTACTATTTGTTTTTTGATATTTTAAAATTTCAAATGATGAATAGGGCGAAGATTTTATCCGCTCGATTTCCAAAAGTATTTGATACGCATAAATTTCTTTTTAAAAAATGAATTTTTAAAATCGGTTTAAAATGCAAATTAAATGCTGCTAAAAACATAAAGAGAAGTTCAAGATTAAATTTAGGCCTGTGAAGTATAATGAAAATAATATACTAGTACATATGTAATTAAAAGGTATATAAATATTTTTAAGTGCAATAAATATG
Organism: Phania funesta; assembly: GCA_963932375.1. Lineage (NCBI taxonomy): Eukaryota > Metazoa > Arthropoda > Insecta > Diptera > Tachinidae > Phania > Phania funesta. The sequence continues at coordinate 40,044,303 of OZ010656.1, forward strand.
TATATAATGTAAAAATAGTATGTATGTAATTTAACTCTATCAAAATTTTTTTATTAAAAAAGGTAAATTTAATTTTTGGTACTATTTAAATAAGTTGCGTACTTTTGGCGAATATACTAAACATGCTGTACTCTTATCATTGTTTCGAACATCTGTATTGCTTTTTATTTGTTAAAAAATGGATGACGTTTTTTCTTTATGCCGCTGTACATTTTACAAATACGCAAAAAGTTCACGGTAATAAACAAATCTTCTTTATCCATTTGATTTTATATTTTTAATAAAAACATCCGGAATAAAAAGTAAAACACACAGTTTTCCCTTTTATTTAGTCTGCAAATATTTTTGATTTTTTTGACACGGATTTAGACATTCTATAAGCGCTCAAACATTTACATTTACGTTGCATTTACGTTACATCTACGATTTCAACGGTTGGGTAAATAGGCCTTTTGTCTCTCATCAAGATTATATGGATGCTTTAGCATAGTTTATGTACGGGTGTTTACAAGCGCGCACACACACATAATTATTATTTTGCCTGTGCTCTGTTTGAGCATGAACCGATCATCAACAGCGACAGTCTTCACTAGCTAAATTTCTGTGCAAAATGTACGATGGCTAGTCAAGACGCCATGTAATAATATATGTATATGTGTATGTAAATCAAAAGTAATTGTTCTTTAGTCTTGCATAAATTCGACGATTTACGAGTTAGACTCTTATTACATACAAGCCTTTTCTATTTAAACTATCAATTTTGCTCATAGCAATTCCTTAATTACAACAGACGATACTCCTATATTTGTATTTTTACGTAAATACAATATTTAAATTACATTCCAGATTTCTACACGGGCGGTGCGTAACCTGACAAACCGTGCTTATGTATCTGTATCGCATGTCTCAGAAAATGGCCCCTCATTTGGTTTGACCGAAGAGCAGAAACAAATGCAAGATTTGGCTCGCAAATTCGCTCGCGAAGAAATTATACCCGTAGCTGCCCAGCACGACAAGACTGGTGAATATCCTTGGGAAATCATAAAAAAGGCCTGGTCTTTGGGTCTAATGAATAATCACATTCCTCCGGAATTAGGTGGCTTAGGTCTAAATAACTTTACCACTTGCTTGATTGCAGAAGAACTAGCTTACGGTTGTACAGGTATAATGACAGCCATGGAGGCCAGTTCGTTGGGCGTAAGTATGAAAAAATAATTTCGTGTTGTGCTTTATCGTTAAAATGTTGCTTTATATTTTAGCAAACCCCTATTATTCTTGCTGGCAATACGGATCAAAAGAAGAAATATTTAGGGCGGCTGGTTGATCAACCTCTAGTGGCCGCGTACTGTGTAACTGAACCTGGTGCTGGCTCTGATGTTGCTGCCGTTAAGACTCGTGCGGAAAAGAAGGGTGACGAATGGATTCTTAATGGTCAAAAAATGTGGATTACTAATGGTGGCGTAGCAAACTGGTATTTTGTTTTGGCTCGCACAAATCCAGATCCCAAAGCTCCATCTAGCAAAGCTTTTACCGGCTTTATTGTAGAACGTGACACTCCCGGTGTTATGCCTGGACGCAAAGAACAGAACATGGGACAACGTGCTTCTGATACCCGTGGTATTACCTTTGAGGATGTTCGCGTTCCCAAAGATAATGTCCTTATTGGTGAAGGTGCTGGTTTTAAAATAGCCATGGGTACCTTTGATAAAACTCGCGCCCCAACAGCTGCAGGTGCTGTTGGTTTGGCCCAACGTTGTCTTGACGAAGCTTTAAAGTACTCTTTGGAACGTAAGACTTTCGGGACACAAATTGCCAATCACCAAGCTGTTCAATTTATGCTTGCTGATATGGCCATCGGTGTTGAAACAGGTCGTTTGGCATATCGTTTAGCTGCTTGGGAAGTAGATCAAGGCCGCAGAAATAGTTACTACGCTTCAATCGCAAAATGCCATGTGGCCGATGTGGCCAACAAAATTGCATCCGACGCTGTACAAATTTTTGGTGGCAATGGTTTTAATACTGAATATCCTGTCGAAAAGTTAATGCGCGATGCAAAGATCTATCAAATTTATGAAGGCACCTCTCAAATCCAACGCATTATTATTTCAAGAAATATGCTCGAAGCAGCTAAACAATCTTCGCAATAACTCATCTAATAATTTTATACAGTAATAGACGTTCGATTGGACGCATCATGTTATGTTTTTAATTTTTAAGACAATAAACTTTTGTAAATATGACTTTTTATTGCTGTTATTTCACTTAAATATTATATCTTGAAATATATAATATAGTGATATTAGTTTGAACTCACTTTTGAAGTATAATGTAAAAAAGAGTTATGCTATTGTATGTATATTATCATATGTTCAATTTATATATATATATATATATATATATATATATATATATATATATATATATATATATATATATATATATATATATATTTGTGTTATATTGGTCCAACATTCTTTGATTCCATCTCTTATCTCATTTGCTGTTGAAATATGATTTTATTGCTCGCATACTTTGGATGCAAAACTCCCAAAGATTTTCAATTCATTCGAATTAGCATGGAATACCTGCATTGACAACAAATTTGTTTTTGGGTGGGTGCAAACCAACATTTTATTGCCCAGAAACATGAACGGCTTCGTTACCAGCTGGAAAATCTTTATGAAGTTCTAAATACATTTCAGAGTTCATATAGTTATAAATTATAAGGGAAGAAAAACTTCACATTCCATGAAATTCGTCTTAGATGTGACGACATTCTTTTGGTCCGTCTAAATTAATTCATCTGAAAAACTAGCTTTTTAAGTCATTGGTCCAAGGCATGTGTGTTTTCGCATCTCTTTGTGGGTCTTCGTTAACCGGGACTTCGATTTAATTTTTTTACTTTCCCGACAAATTTAGTAATTTTTTTTTCCTTTAAAATGAATCTGATCCTTTCTACAGGGTGAAAATTTTGAAGATCCTTACGTTGGGACTTTAAGCCATAGGTATTGCCACGTTTAGTTTTTACCACTATTTAGAAGGGTTTATTAACCTAGGAATTTTTTTATTTGAAATACCATATTTTTTTAAGTTATTTATTAGGTTTTTTTAGTTCTTTTAAGTACTTTCCAGAACCCATCTTACAAAACTTTTTAATTCTTTTAAACATATGTTTTGAATTTTGTTCCCTAACGAAATGTCCGCGAATTCTCAATGCAAATTAGTTTTTGTTTATTGTTGTTTTTGGGACGGTACTTTTTTGTTTACGTATTTAGACGTGTATACTTTTGCGTTCTCCCGGATAGTGAGAACTTCTCTATGGATATTCCCATTCCTTATATACCAAGGGGCAATGAGAATATCCAATACCGACGCTTAAAAAAGCCCTTTTTTTAATTATAAAGTTTATTTAAATAATATACACGGCAAAATTTGACTTTTACACAGTTACTTTATTTAACACTTAATTTCAACACGGTTACTTCTTTATAATCGTACCTCACACTTCAACGTTTCACTCGAAACAACAAAGTAGTAAAGTTACCCTGTGACCGAAGTTTTTTTACAGTCGTCGTCTAGTTTCCAGAAACTTTTAAAATACGCAAGAATGCTTTACCTATAAACGTCTTTTCTGTTGTTTTTTTATTATGATGTTTGTTTTTGTAACTACTTTCCGTATTATTAATGTTGGTGGTTTTATTTGGGTTGTTTTTGTTTACTTATATTACTCAGTTCCTGGAATTTGTATTTACGTGTTGATGTTATATCGTTGTTATTCTGTGTGTATTTACTTTCCTAGAAACTTGTCTGAGCTTATAGGTGTTGTGTTTTGTTGTTGTTAGATCGCTGTCTTTACAGTGGATGAAAAATCTTGTAGCAGTCTTTATTTTTGGAACTTTATTTACATTGAGTGCCACAAGTATTCATGCTACTCTATTCTTACAGACAAGAATACTTGTTCGCCCTTATCATCGTAACAATATGTTGTTGGGAACTTTCCTGAAGCGAAGAATGAAATATACTTCAGCATTGTAAACATACGATTTAAAAAAAAATACAGAAATACTGTTATGGAAATTGTAAAAATTTGTTTATTTTTACGAAAAGATTAAAAAATATAAAATATAACACCAATATTTGATTTGTAGATAACATATTTTTGTTCCATAATGGGTAAGTATTGTCTGCAAAGAAAACTAGTTATAATCAAAGCTTGTTTCTGCATTTCTTCCAGGCCGAAGCAATATTTGGCAAACGTTGGGAAGGAACGTGATTTATATTTGTAGTTCCATCCACAAAAACCTGTAAGTAAATTTAAATAAGTAAAAGTTAAACGTTTTAAACGTGTTTTTTTCTGTAAGTAATATCTAAAGTGGCAGTATCTGTGGAAAATTTGATGAATTTTTCCATTCTCTGCTACAAATAAAACATTTTGTTGGCTTATTTTCGATGGCTTATTAATTTTTAGGGAGTGGTTTGGAAAGTGAAGTAATATGATTAATAATTATACTGATACACAGACTTACGTCATACCAAGCGCATACATTAAAATACAATTGAATAAGTTCAGAAACAAAATGAACAGTTAGAAAAAGAAAACAGAATTAATTAACAATAAACAACAACTTATTAGCTGTGTTCATTTACTAAAAACTTGTACAAATTTGTAATAATTGTTTTCACAGACGTAGCTACTCGGTAATTTACACTAAGCAGGCAAATAATTCAATTAGTTCAAATATATATTTGCAAATAAATTTAAATTAACACATAATTTATTAAATTACTTTTCTACTGCTTTTGATATTTTATTTTGGATAAAGCTTTTTATTACAATAAAAATGAAAATTGCTTAAATTTGTTTCCTTCACAAAATTTATTTAACCCGTTTTTCGCAGGCTGTTTATTATTATTATAGTTTGGAAGCGATTGCAAAGGCGGAGCATTAATGTTAGACAATAACGAACAAAATTTCTCCTTTTTAACTCACATTTGTTTGCGCTTTAATGTAGTTTCTTATTAGTGTTTATTTACATAAATAGTTCTTCATAAAATCACATTAAAAATACTTAATATTATATAATTATTATAATAATAACGCAATAAGCTGTCAAAATAATAATATCTATTAACGTATGCTTATTCTAATACGCATTAAAAATCCCATTTTGTCAAAATCGCTTGGAAAATAAATCACAAAGTTGGAAATAAACATTTCTGCGACCTTATTCTGTCGTTATTTCCGATGTTTGAAATAAAAATTCTATGTGAAGGCAGGATGTTATAACTATTGTTTGATGTAACTTTGTCAAACTGCAATTAATATTATATAATTTAATTTTTAGGCATAAGTTCTATTTCTTTATTCTTTCTATTCAGAGAGAACATTTATTTGATATGATAACTTTGAATACAGTAAAAGTTGAAATTTTATTAAGACATTTACTGAATGTAATGAATTATTCTATGCCGCTACACACGTTATCAACATTCTTCGTGTATTTTCTACTACTTTTGTGTTTAAATGCAAACATCATCTATTTAGCCCAACACTAAATACAAATGGAATACGAGAATGAATATTTCTCAATTTTTCGTGCTCTTGCTTTTTTCCTTGGGTGAGGACGAAGTTTTACAACACTCTATCTTTCTTTGTTATTGAATTCTAGGTCACCATATGCAATTTGCTCTAAGCCAACCTTTGCTTGGCAATTCTATTTTAGTATCAATCCGATCGTGATGAAGTAAACATAACAATTATTTTTATTAAGTAATTTAATTTTTATACCAAATAATTCTCTTCTTTTTTACTTGGCCATAAACAAAAAGAGCAAACGCAAAGGAAGAAAAATATGTAAGTACTTAAAAAAAGTTTTGTATTTGAAATCTAAATTATTAGAGATACCAAAGCCAAAAAATTACAAACAAAGCAACGGCAGTATGAAAGTTTAGTGAATTTTTTAATACAACATAACTATTTGACCAAGCGGCAGTTGTAGTCAGTAAATGCCTTCTGCCAAGGCTATGCGAAAGCAAATTGCCATCTTATCGCCTTTAGTTTTCGAATCGAAATAGTAACCCACATGGGGCCAAATCACCACATTCGATATCGAGTACTTTATCATCGAAATGTGGTTAACGTGGATCACGGTACACGTTATCGAAACGTATTTACTCGAAGTTGCACTCGATTGGTATTTTCTATCGAAAATAAACAAACAGTCATTTTGTGGTGCGAAACAAAGCAAAGAAACAAAAGCAAGAAGCAATTAAAAATGTGAGTATTTTTTTGATATTTTTTAATTTCAATATAATATAATTTTAATTGTTTTTAGGGAAATCGATTATCAAGGAAAATATTGTTCACTAACCAGTGCAAAAAATAATGTCAAACAAATAAGTAAGGAAAAAGCCAGAACAAATTCAAATAAAGTAAATGGGAAGCAAAAAGAGGTATTGGCGCAATTTGTGCTGGAACATCCCGACTTGTCCAAAAATAAGCTTCAAAACTGTGCTCAAGCAAAAAAAGTCTCAAAATTTATGACGAGAATTGACAAGTAAACTATATATATTCATATTCGGTTCATCCTCTGATTCCGAAGATGAGGAACACAAAAAAAAACACTTAAATATATGTTAATATTAATTTATTTGATTAATTTAACACTTTTTCACAAATGTTTTTATTTTTGGTTTTCTTTTTCGTTTCTCATATGTTTACAGGAATGTAAAATATAGTAGTAGGGATTTAAATTACGACCGAATGCCGTGATCCACAAAAATTATACTATCGAAAATTTTATTCTATACGAACGGTAGTCGATATCGAATGCGGTGATTTGGCCCCTGGTTTTATTCAAATTGAAATAACGTTTTCTTCCTGTTGCCACTGTTAGATTTTGGTTCAACAAATGTTTTCTCTTTTTTAATTTTTGCGATAGTCCTGACAAGGACCGGTTTAAACTTATTTCGTTTTTGATTTTTTTTGTGAACCTGGTCCTGCTTTAGAATACATCCTGTAGTAAACTTTTATGCGTTTGTATTAAATTATTGTTTTTGCTTCTGGCACAACAAAAAACGAACAAAAGTTCGAAACTTAATCCCCGGAAATACAGAAACATTAAAACAAAACACGAAATTTGAAGGATTCTACTTATTTATAATAATTTCTCATTTATAGTATCCTTATGAAAATTTATCCGACAATAGAAAGTTATTCTTTTTGTTTATGGCGGAACACAAAACGCACACGTTCAGAACTTAATACACAAATACTTATAATTTAAAACAAAACAAAGTTTGAAAAATTCCATTTGGTTATAATTTCTCATTGTACAGCCAATTTGAATCTATCCGGCACTATATTTGGAAGAAATTTGCACAATGGATAAGAACTAGTTTTTAATTAATACAAATCAGAAAAAGAATTGCCTTGTAGCATTTTTCGGAAGCTCGTGCAGTTTAGTCCCTTCAACCATTATGCACCGACGGATCCTAAGAAACAATAACATTTTGTATTAAAGTCACTTCTTTTTCCACTTTTGAACTCTCACTTTTATATAATTTTCTAATTAGTTTTTTTTTACTTTTCTTGTTTGTCAATTATTAACTTTAGCATTAAATTGGATTATTTTAATAAATTCTTAAATTTTTGCCACAGTTTTCTCGCACTGAATTGAGAGTTTACTTGTGTAAATAAATAAATGCAATTACGAATTTTATCTGAAAGAGAGAACCGCATATATTACAAGATGATTTGTTATCCCTTTTCGGCAAGCTGCGTAATTTACATCTCTGTACTTAGTAATTTACTAGCCCTGTACCTTGAGTTGTCCGGTCTAATTATAGTCTATGTTCATTTGGATCGTGTTTAACCCTTATCAATGCAGTGTCATCTGCAAACTTTGACGTAAATGTATTTGGGTTTGGTTGCATATCCGTTGTATAGATTATGTATAACAGCGTCCCTAATATACTACCTTGAGGGACTGCTGCAGATATTTCCTTTATTAACATTTTGATTCCTTGACCTTTAAGCGTGTTGTCTGCCAAATAGCTATTCAGGAGCTTGTGGGAGTTTTCAGGTAGAACTCGGGTTATTTGCGTTATCATACCAGACCTTATCAAAATGTCAATAAATAAAGCTGAACAGTGTTGCTTATTTTCAAATGCCGATCTAACAGCAGCAATGATTCTGTGGACTTGCTCAATAGTACTATGCTTCGCACGAAAACCAAACTGATAGTCAAAGATAATGTTTTGTGCATTAAGATAAGGAGTTAATTTCGAGACGAACATTTTTTCAAATGTATTGGATAAAACTGGAGGTGAGATAATGGGCCTCTAGGATTTAATCAGATCCTGCCTTAGGGATCATGAAAATTTCAGACGTCTGCCAATCACATGGGAAGAAGCATACTCGACATTAAATATAAATAACATAATGCTCACAGCTGAACACGGTACACATTTATCCTGTACCTGGGCGATTTTTTCATATCTAAATTTTCAATTACTGTTAATTTTAGTATGCATAAACGAAATTTCATAGAATGTCGCTGAGTGGTGCAACTATTTATGGCATGTGATGCGAAAAACTTTTCTAAATGATGATAAAGCATCAATAGCGGAGTAGTGTTGCTGTCTCAGTGTTGTAGGTAAAGTTCTTTGACATAAGTTCATTTGGGTCGTGACGTCAGAAGAAGTTCTATATTGCCATTGCCTTCTGGAGGCCATATATCAGCAGATGATTGATATAATATCTTTTAACTGATAATTTGTTAGGTGTTGCAACTCTGGATGCGACCGTCACGACGTCCGATCCATAGCTACTTGAATATTACCTGAGCCTCTCAGAGGGATGTTCTGAATTAGGTGAGAGCTTACATACATTTTATATTTCAACGAATTCGTAGTTTTATTTGGGTTTGCGGGCACAGTGAAAAAAAACTGTCGTGCAGCGTAATTATTGTAGTTAAATGGACAGAAGAAAGATCATAGAATCAACTGACTAATAGTTGATCACGTCTGATGTTTTTTACAATGGCAAAATAAGGGAGTTTACATCCAGATATGATGTCTAGCTTGTTTGCTTGAATTATACAGCTGTCTCCCTCTAGGACTTATTAGACTGGAGCCCCAAATTATAATCGCCAGCTGCAATGAACTTCTGTCCTAGCGTGGTACAGTACTTGACAAATTGATCGCGTTCGATTTTGTGTGTAGGCGCAAGTACAGAGATACAGAGACTACAATTTCGAAATCAGTAAGACATATAGATGTAGCTTGTATAAAGAAAGTCCTCGCTGAATTCTGGCATTAAACAATGCCTTACGTTTTTGCTCACTATGATGGCGGTGCCACCACCTGCTCTCCTACTCGGATCTTTAGTATCGTATGTGAAAAATCCATTGACTTTAAAGCAGATTTAGAGTGAAATGCATTTCAGATGCTAAAACTTCATATTTATGTTGGGAGCGCCCGTTTGCGTTTCAGAAGCATATTTTCAACTGGTTCAGTTTTTGCTAAGCAAAACTTGCAGAAACATATTTTGGGAGCGCATCATTTCTTGAAACATACCCTTCATAGTCATCGAAAATTTTTTTTATTGTTTCTCTAAGATTTTTATTGAGCTCGAATTAATCATAATTAGTATCTCTGCACCCTCTTTTAAGACATTAGCATATGAATATTTTTGTGAGTTGGAACTTTTCGCTACACGATTTGCATTAGGTAATTGTGCGCCATTTTTCAATGCTTGGGCATACGAGTATTTTGGTTTAGTAAGTGGCTGCGTATCAATAATAGAATTAGCATGAAGCCTATGGAATTGGGAAGAATTATATTGTTCATGTTCAGTTTTACGTACGATTTTTGCATTATTTTTTAGGTGTTGGAAGGCTATAGCTACTACAATTTTCAGTATGTTTTTCCTCACAGTTGCTGGATTTGTTGCCCTATGAGTCTGTTTTCGAAGAAGTGCATTGCATACTGATGGTAACTTGTAGTAAGTTTTCGTGTGACCGAATTCCTCACCGGAAACAGAACTGTCATTGCACATTAGCACTTTTTAGTTGATAGTTGTAGTAGTTCTTATGTTCTGCGTCAAGGCGACTCGCGGTGAGTCTATAATTCTTCTTTGTATGTGCTTGGATCTTTGTTTCTTGAATTTAATCTTGTCGTATCGGGGAAGTTTTCTCACGCAAGAACAGGGAGCAGATTCTCGTATCCGTATACGAGCGAAATTATATTCGAACGTGTGAGTTTTCTTACTTTTGGGATTCTCTTATTCGATATCCAGTAACGAGTATCGAAATTTCTAATGATGGCATTTGGTAACGAGCTACATTTCGAATGTAACCTTGCGAGTATAAACTCGTTAGCAAAGCATCATTTAAGTTAACGTTTTAAAGTAAATTGTTATATTTTCTGGTTATTATTCTCAAAAAGAGATCCTTGGGAATTTTAAGGCAAAGCACACATATTTGGCAAAAAGCCTTTTACCGAATAGTTCGCAAGGGAAAGCGAGTTCTAAACAACTTTGGGAGCAACTAGCCGCGAAACTTAATGCTTCTGGTCCACCAATAAGAGATGTGAAAATGTGGCGGAAGGTAATATAACAACAAAAAGTTGTTTTACTTTTAGTAATGATTTGTTTGTTTAGGTATACGCTGATCAAAAACAAAATTTAAAAAAGTTTTCTTTTAATAAATCTTCGAAGAAAAGGTGGCTGCTGCTGGCATAGAAGTCTATGAGCTGTGAGTGTCTGAAGGGTGTCCAAGGCTTTGGATCAGTGTTAAAAACACAAACAAAGCCAAAGTCAAACCTAAAACCTTTAGGTGATGAATTTAGTGTAATAGCGCCTGAAGATCACAATAATGACTTGCCATGCACATCTTCGTATTTAGTCTTGGACAGTAACCAATCCTCATGTACAGAAGATGATGACTTAGAAGAATCAGTGCCAGAAAAAAGAAAAATAATATATGGAGACTAAAAATAGAAATAAAAAAACGAGACCTAGAATTAAAACAAAAGAATGTCGAACTGAATATTCAGTTAAACAATTAAATTAAAGAAATGGAGTTGCAAATACGAAGAAAGGAGTCAGAAACACTTAATATGGGTATCGAAATGCAATAAAAAATAAAAATAGCAATTTGTGACCTAAATCCCTATGTACATAAAACTTTTATAGGCTTTAATTTTTGTGGTTTCAATAAATATGAATTTTTAAATATAACTGCTTTTTTACTTGTTTAAAATCTTGTAACTTTTTATACACATATGTTCTTTGTTTGTTTTCTCCATTTTATTCGGTGTTGTAAAGCATATTTATTTAAGTTTTTACAACAAAATTCGATTCGTTTCGTATTATTAATTAATTTCGATAAGAATTTAATTTTGATCACGAATGCGAGAATTAGCCCCCAGGTCTATTGCTAATCAAGATGGCATGTTAGTTTAAGTTTACTAGAACGCCAAAAGCAACATGGACAACAACCTGCAGCCGTATTGCCTTGTTATCTTCAAAGTAATTGTTTTCATATAAACGTGTGTATTTTAATTTTGACAGATTGTAAGCTGTAGCGAGCTTGCGTGCTGCGTTTAATGCATTACTATTGAAATTAAATCTATATATATATATATATATATATATATATATATATATATATAAAATTGTTGCAAGTGCGTTGTGACTTTATAACTCGCAAACGGTCTAACCGAATTCGATGATTTAGGGTTTGTTCCTATGGTCGTGTAGATGGTTTATCTAAAGTTTGTCGACGCGTTCGTTAGTTATTACTTTTCATGTTCATATAAAAAAACAACAACAAATATGTATTCGACAAGACCTAAAAATCGCGAGCGAAATAGTAAGTAAATCAATAGTAGTTTGATGTTATAATAGGACTATTTTATTTACAAATTTTAAACTTACTTATATACTAAAACTAAAATATGCTTATCTGACTAACAAGGCAGGTAGCAACGCTTATGCATGTGCATTTGCAATATTGTATACACTATTGTATTGAATTGATTTACTTTTTTTCATTATTTCCAAATATAAAATATATAAAAAAAAAACAATGAATTTGATTCAATGTTAATATTCATGCGTAGCGAAGAACGCCGGGATCCCCTAGTGAAATTATAAAGAAGGATATTTGTTTGTATGCAAACACATATGTACTTAGTTTTTTTTTTTATTAATTTGTTTTTTTTTTTAATATTGGCAAACAGTTTCTAAAGAATATATAAATTTTAACATTTGCTATTTTAAATTTATTTGTACGTATTCGAAAAATGAATTTTTTACACGTATTTTATCCGTCTTATTTTTTTAGTTAATCTTAATTGCTTGTGTTTATTCCACAATATAAACAGATTAATTTCTGTAGAATTTTGGAACGGATTTCCGTCATCCCTTTTCAGAACGAAAACTGACACTGAAGATGGCACATAGCTGAAACCGGTTTGTTTCCAAACCAAACTTGACAAGGGATGACGGAAATTCGTTCCAAAATTCTACATAAAAACACCTTGTCGGAATATCAAATCAAGAATCAGAATAATTTCTATGTTTGAAAAAGGGCGTAATCAGGTGTTATGCATTTTTACCTACAAAATTTAAAATTAGCACGATTTTACGAAAGAGATAGATAAATAAGAAACATTGAGATTTTTTATCTCTTTTATATAATCGAGGTAATGTTATTGTAAATTGTCGCGCCTAGTTAGTAGGCTATGGTTTAATCAACTATTTTGAATATGTGTATGCCAACGTGATTTCAAGCGGCAGAGACAAAAAGTTTAACATATTCCTACTTTGTCGCGCGGCCAAATTTATATAATTCAGACGCGCCATAATTTTTATGAACAAATTAACCTTTTATTCTCTGGTAAAACTGCCGCATCCCACTATAAATTCTATTCGAAAGATTAATAAGGGGTATAAATTATTGTACTCCGTACCTACGAATAGAAAAAAATTATATACGTGTATATCTGTACACTCAGTTGCTGTTGTCGTTTATAGTTTTCGAAATATGAGACGTCGATTCTGTCATGCTTTGTAATCTATTGCATTCTATATGCAAAAAATCGGGCATATATGTATGTATATAAACAAAAATGGAGCCAAAAAACTAAATAAAAATACATTATTATATTTTGCTCTAAGTATCTGAAAGTCTAAATAAAGTTTGTAGTAATTTATTAATAAATGAAGAAATTCGAGATCAAGCTTGATGAATACCTGGCATGAAACAAAAGAAATAAAAAAGAAAAGCAAATTTCTATTTGTATAAATATATAAAGGGTGATCCATTTATATGTCATATTATTCACAGATCACGCGTGACTGGTGGCATAGCGTCAGCTTATTTTATTCAATGTTGTTCGACACTTCATTAAATTAGTTAGCTGTATTAGGAAAATAAGTGTTCTGTGAGAAATGTTGTTCGTGCTACATAAGCAACATGTGTGCATCATCGATCTTCCGAACCCACTATTACCAATACCATCCGAAAATTTGAATTTCAGTGACCAATCTATTCAACGCCGTGCGAAGCCACCGAACCAGGATAGTGGACTTATTTTTACTTAACGGTGCTGCGTCAAACGGAGCGCGCGGACAAAAATGTCCTAACTTTGAAAATGTGTCAGTGCTAAATATTGAGAAAAATTATAAGAAACGTTGCATATTGCAAATGTTACAAATTTGTACAACACCAATGTCTCAAAGAATTAATTACAAAGCGGATACAGATAATGTCGCTCATATACATATATAGGCATTTAATACATAAGATAGTATGATGTAATTTAGGATTATACATATGTATTGTTTATACATATGTACATATATACATCTACACATTAATGTAAAACATTTTTTAGTTTGTAGTTTTTTAGGTTTTTTTAGTTTTTATGATATGTATGTATTTGAAACATTTTTCATTGTATATAGAAAAATTTTTCAATAATTTTCATAATTTGATTTTTGTTTTGAAGTTTGTAAAATATAATTTTATTTTATTTCCTGACGATGCTACACAAAGACGTAGCGAAATATTGAATAAAATAATTTAATATTTATTATACTTTATAATAAAGGAAATTTTATTGGAGGACCTGGAGCTTAAAAAATTAGAATTTTTTTTTGTGCAAAATTTCGGATTTTTATTATACAGTGGTGGCCATGATTTCAGCACATACCTTTGTTTACTTTTATAATTTAAAAATTGTGTTACATATTCGTTATTTTTATCATTGTTATATCTTAATGTATTATTGCCGGTGTCAAAAATATGCAATATTTCACTTAACTTTTTTTCGTTTATGGACAGTAATTTAGCACAAATTAACGAAATTTATTTCCATAAAATAAAAACTCTAATATTAATTTCACAAAATGTTTAATATTTGGTAGGGTAGGCCTTATTCTTTAACACAACTGCACATCTCCTGGGTATACTGTCCACCAGGCCAATGCAGCGTTCCTTTGGTATTGCATACCAAGCGTTTTGGTTGTTCCGTCGATAATTCGTTCAAATTTTTGGGTTTAACAGCAGTTATGTGTTGCTCTACATCGTTCCAAAGGTTCTCTATAGGATTAAGATCCGGCGATTGAGCTGGTCATTTTAAAATGTTAGTGCCACTTTGATCCAAGCAACACTTCACTATGCGTGAAGTGTGTTTTGGATCGTTGTCGTGCATGAAACGCCATCTAAGTGGCATGTTTTCCGCTGCATATGGAATCATTGTACTCGAAATTATATTTTTGTAAACGTACTGGTCCATTCACGCATCGATTCTAATTATTGGACCAACACCGTGCCCAGAAAACGCAGCCCAAACCATCACGTTTCCATCACCATGCTTTACGGTCTTCGAGGTGTACCTGTGATTGTGCTGCATGTTTGGAGGACGCCATACATAACGTTTTCTATCAGAACCAAATCGACAAAATTTGGATTCGCCGCTCCAGAGGATATTTTTCCAAAAAAATCAGGGGCTTGCCTCAGTGTTCACGTGCGAATGAAATTCGGGAATTTACAATTTTCTTAGACCGGTGTGGCTTGTGTTGTACAATACATCCACGCAATTTTTTTCATGAAGTCTTCTAATTGTTTGAAGAGACGTCGATACCAAATTTTGTTGAAACATCCCTTTGAATTTCAGTTGGGGGTTTAAAGGGGTCCGCAACTGAAGCTCTATAAATAAGGGAGTCTTCTTTACGTGTGTTTTTTCTAGGCCTAGCACACCGTGGAACATTTTTGTGTGTCCCATTTGCTTGAATACTTAGTCATATTGTACACCATCTTTCTAGAGCAGTTTAATATGGAAGCAATATCACAAACGGTGCTTCCTCTCGATTTCATATGATGGATAACTGTTAAAAATATACTGTTTGTTTTTTCACTTGCTCATTTTCTAAATAATAATTGTAAATGTTTTTGTAGAAGGTTTAGAAATATCTGTTTTCAGTCTAAAAATATGTTATAGTTTTTATATTGTCTTGATATAATTTTTCATGTGTGCAAACATAATTAACAAATAAAATATAATTTTGTAAATTAGAATATCTTAATAATAACTTTACGCTGCTCCTCTGTGCACCATGTATCTTTAGCCATATCTAGTTTTTGTTTTACGTTTTTTAATAAAACCTGTCAATTAAAGTATTAACAAAACTTACCAATTTAAGATTTTAAGCAAAAAAAATTATGAAAATATCGAATGTGCTAAATTTGTGTCCAGCTCAGATTAAGCACTTCTTGCAATAAATCAAAAATTTAAATAAAAAGGACAGAAGAGAATAGAAAAAAAATAACGGTACATACTGATCACGCCATACACAACACTTGTGGGTAAGATGTTTTCTTAATTTTCATACCTTAAACAAAATAAATGCATTTAAATGCAACGTACATGTAATGTGCTAACCTAATGTCCACCACTGTATATGGATTTTTTTGCAATACATTTTGTTATTCCAGTTTTTCGACTTTGTGGTGAAATTTCGATTTTGTGGGAATTTAAACATTTTCAAATTTTTTTTGCGCAGTTCAGTTTTTAAAAGCTCGATTTGTTGGAAAATTCTTTTATTTTTGTAATTTACAATTTTTTAATTAGTGTTTTATGGATTTCTTTTATATTCTTCAGATTAATTGAGATTTTTATTTAAATTTATAATTTTTGTAAATATTTTTATGAATTTTAATTTTTTTTTTTTTTTTTGCTAATTTTTCATTTTTTAGTGGTGGCTAAATTATATATTTTTTTCTTTTTTATATATTTGTTTAACGTCGATTTTGTTAAAATTTCGACGTTTTAGATAAAATATTGGGTTTTCGATTTTTTTGTGTGAAATTTCGATTTTTGTAAACTTTGTTATTTAGGTATTTAAAAGTTGTTTGACTATAGTTTGGTTTTGTGTTGAATTTACGAATTTGGATGAATCCACAAATTATGGTGAAATATCGTTTTTTATATTTATTAATTTTGATGATTTTTTAGTTTTTTTGGAGAATTTTTAATTTTTAGTTGAATTTGTTAATTTTTTTTGTGAATTCCCCGCTTGTAGTAAAATTGAATTTTACTTACTTACGAGTACATGTTTAACATCGAATTTTGTTAAAACTTTAAAGTTTTTTAAAAATATTGATTTTGTGTTTTTTCGGCCTTTTGGTGAAGTTACAGAATTTTGAACTTTAAACTGATTGTATGTCAAATTTCATATATATAAAAAGTGTTTGCCTTTGCATGTGTGTATTTTCGAACAACGTTGTCTGAACACGAAGAGACCATCAAAGCGATGGTTTTCACGTTCCAAATTCTTGTGCGAACAGCAATCTGTACGTTGCCAGGACAAATATTTTGCTAGTCAAGAAGTTACAGAAGCTCACACAAGTATTAATAATTTAATTTTGTATGTTTACTTCACACATTATTATTGTTTATAACTTTAAAAAGCAAGTTTGTTCACTTTAATTGAAGATGCTTTTTTAATAAGTAGTTTTAAAAATGATATATATTTTTTTTGTAATTAACAACGAAACTTTTTAGCAGGGATTTACCAAAAACCATTTTTTGTCATATAGAACACAATAATTTACAAACGACGTTGCGTATATGAACAGATGTACATATATACATATTTTCCATTTGAATTTTCTTGTCGTAGCCACTATATTCACCACCGAAGTTAAAACTTTCATTGATATTTTCATTAGTAAGTAGAGCCTCTTGAAACAATAAGTAAATACAGGGCAGACTGTGGGAGTCCATATAACAAACAGAAATTTAGTTTTACTTCTTTAAAAAAATGGACTAAGAAAAAAATTACGAGTTCAAGAAGAGGTGCTATAATTATTAAGAGATCTGTAAATAAGATCAACATAAACTATGTTACTTTAATTAAAAAACAATAACAGCAAATATAAAATCCTGTGAAACGAAAAAAACAAAATTTTCAGTACCCTTTAAGGAAATACAACTTTTAGCAATTGCAGTTGTTTCAGAAAGACAAAATGTCTACAAAATTAGATTGTAGCACGTTTTTGCTTTCAAACATTAAAGAATATAGTATTTGAAAAAAAGTATTGATACTAACAACCCAAAACACTTTGAGTTCTATTCCATTCAAAAGAAAAATTAACCAATTTTCGAGCACTTAAAAATATATTTTAATATAAAATGATCTTACTATTAGTAAGACTATGTCTTTTGGTGATAAGTGCGATAGAAATTTATTCATTGTTTGGAACAACAATTTTGAATTTCCGGACAAGATTAAATGTCAGCCTTGTTATTGATTCAAAATTGAGCTTTGAAAGTCATATTGATTCGATTGTTTCAAGGTTTTGTTTTACTTTGCGTAAACTCTAGTTTGGATTTAGTCTTGCTTTTACATACTTGTATTAAGAAGCTGTTTGTTTTCGAACTGATTATGGCAATTTTTATATTTGCATTACAAGTTTAATGTGGTACCCTAGGGTTATGTATTTGAGAAAATTACACTTGCTTTTAATACAGTGTTAGATATCTCTTTGTAGCCTGTTAGATTAAAATAACATGTTTCGCCATTTGCACCTAAATTCTTAGGGTTGACTTTTGACTTAACAAGTTTAGAAACTTATTACATTTTTATAAGTCCTTTAAGTTGTAGGTGCCATGCATACTCAGTTGAGTTTTTAGAAATTGCAAGATCTTTTATGAATAGACAGTTGAAGATTCCTTTGTTAAGAGCGTTTAATTATTTTATTTATACTTTTAAAAAAGAAACTTCTTGGAGTGCTCCTCTATGTATAGAATTTTTTTGGTTTATTTTTAATCGAAATCGGGTTTTCTATTTTCTTGGGATTTTTATAAAAATATTTTTACTACAATAAAATAAAAAGTACTATTTTAGTTAAAAGCTTTACCCCTGTTAATTATATCTTACAGGTGTATAAGCGCATTCACCTTTTATATACATAAATATTTTTTATTTTATTATTTACTGTTCTTTTTACTACTTAATCGGTCTCACTATGCTACACAAATGCGATATGTTGTTATTGATTGTATGGAGATGATTTTGTGTAGCATAGTGAGACTGATTATGGCATATAAGGCTAGGTCCCAATTCTACTGAAAAGCGTTCCCATATTTCTAAATTGTGGAAACAGGAGTGGTTTTGCGCGAATTGTGATCTACGTCTTTTCTTTTACCATGATACGGCACATACATTTTCTTTGGGTAGATCGTCAAATATTTATATTGTTACGATGATAAGCGCGAACAAGTTTTCTTACTTGTAAGAATTGAGCGGCATGAATACTTGTGGTACTCAGTGTAAACAAAGTTCCGGAAATAAAGAGTGCGACAAGATTTGTCATCCACTTCTGTACAGCGCTCTAACAACTACAAAACAGAACACCTATAAGCTCAAACAAGTTTCCAAGAAAGTAAATATACACAGAGCAACAACGATATAACATCAACTCATAAACACGAATTCCAGGAATTGAGTACTATGAATTAACACAAAGAACACAATAAGAAACAAAGCAGACGAAAACAAAATATCAAAACAAAAAAACAGCAGAAAAGATGACTAAAGAAGTATCTCTGGATTCTTGTGTATTCTTCCACTTTCTGTAAACTGTAAAAGACTTGGATGGTCGAGCTAACAGTTAAGGGTATACAGCGATAATAAAGAAGTTTTCACTTTAAGAAAATAAAGTAACAGTGTGTAAACAAAAAGTTCTGCCGTGCATATCGTTGAAATAGACTTTTCAATTAAAATAACCTACAAATAAACACGTTTTAAAAAGGTTAAAACGTAACAATGTTTGAAAAATTAACAAAAATACAATATAAATAAAATTTAATTTACTGAAATTAATAAAATATTGTTACGTTTATTACCACAATAAACGTTTATTTTGTAGGGTTCGTTTAATTGCAATAATTAAATTACACAGTCCTTAATGATTTTTACCAGTACACAACTTTATTCGGCAATTAAGACTCTATTTACAACTAAGTACTTTTTTACACTGTACACTTCACACTTTTGTACGCACAGATATTCACTCTATGAAATCTCAGAGTCAACTAACTCTTCTGCGGTGGACGGCGCTTTTATATACAGATCACGGCCGCTTCTTGAAATGTCCCGAACATACGCGAAATTGCGCATTTGTTATTTCAGTTGCTGGCTTAGTAGTCTTGTATATGTGTTTGTGTGTGTGTGTGTATCTTTTGTTTACTTTTTGCTTGCTGTAGAAATTTGTTTTTTTTTTGAATCGCAGTTTATGGAATTTCTGCTGCGCAATTTGTTTTTGCTTTGTGTTTGTGATATTGCGTATTTGTACATTTGTACAATAGGTCGTTTCACACACCTTTGACTATTACTTTGTAATAATATGAATGAAAAATTTTAAAAATTCAAAAAATAGTGCAAATTACAAATATTTAGCTTTTTTTCTTACAATACATTTCAATACCTTGTTTATATTGAACTCAAGCATATTCAACAAGTGAAGGCATAAACGCAACTATAAGTATGCATATTATTTTATGACGTGTTGGGTCGTTCTAGTTAGTAGCGTGTTAGTCTATTAGTATTGGGGGTCGTGGGTTCGATTTCCAACTAAAAAGAAACTGGTTGCTGCACTACAACGAATGAAAGTCCTATGTTACTATGCTCGGTAATTTTAGTCAGAATATAATTTGTAATTGTATAGTCACATTTAATACATAAAAAATGTAATTCTATGACGGGTTTACAAATTTATGTTTTTTTGTTAGAGTAGCTTTTGTTCATTCTCAGTTTACCTAACTTTACCCAATAAAAAGCAAAGAAGCACACCTGCAGGGCGATTCACTAACTTTTAACGATTCAACAGTCGCAAATTTGTCGACAATTTTTGTTGTTTGCAGTAACGATTATGTGATTCACTAACTACTCGTAAACGATAGTAGTCATCGTTAATTTTCTGTTGATTCAAATTGACATCAAGTGGCATCTTTGTCAAAATAATATCAACTAAACGAAAAGCACAAAGAAGAATGGAAAACAAAGATTTTATTGACAACATTTTTTTTGCGCTTAGCTAATTTTGCAACAGGTAAGTAAAAACATTTCAGCCTTTTTCTACATGTAGTATAAACATATTTGGTCTGTTCCAGGTGCATATCAAAATAGTCCGGACTATTGAGAGTAAAATGAAAATTACTCTCTGAATGTGCCAAAGTTGTCCAAAATTGACGGAACGCAAAAAACCATAATTGAACATCTTTAAATACTAATTAATGGTGGCTACTTTCTCAAATTCAAGTGTAAACTTCGTTTGAGTAAAGACGTACATACTTCACTTTAAGCGCATAATTTATATTCATTTAAGGTGACTGTATGAGATTGACTAAAACTTCAGTTTTCCTTTCGTATGCAAATATATTTAATTCTTTATTGAGCAGCAAGGCCGTAAAAGTTACATTGAAATTTGCAGCAAGGCAGAAAAAGATTACAATGTTGTTTGACGGTTGATAGCTGAGTGATTTTCTAGACTGTACAAATTGCCTTTAAACAAAATATTATATTCACAACTTATAATATAAAGAATGCAAATGCCGTTATGAATATTATAATTAAGCAATGAGAATACATACCGCAAGATCACACCATAACTTACATATAGTAATAAATGAAGTGAGATTAATATGTAATGAGAGCAAGTAAAGTGAGATCAACTACAATTAATGACAATAAATGTTAAAGCATTACCATATATGTAGTTAAAATGTCTATTAGAATAGCAATAACTCTTGTGTGTTTTTCTTTGACAGTGGTACTTAATTATAATTAAACCCCAGTAGGAAATATTAACTAAATCAGATTATGAGAATATAATATAACTCTGCAACATATTCCCCCTCGGAGAACATCTGTTCTTCATTTATTTTGTCTTCTTAGGTTTTCAAACTCTTCATCTAACGGCCACGTTCATCAATGATAAGGACAAGATCACCTTCCTTTGCATTTCTTATTGGTTTTAACCATTTAGGTCTGGATTGCAAACGACACAACCATTCATTTCTCCAACGCTGCCAAAAATGTTGCTTCAATTTTTCAATTGCCTTCCATCTGCTCAGTCGATCTATATTACAATCAATTAAGTCTTCATCAGGCAAACAAGGCGTTGCTTCTCCTATGAGAAAATGTGAAGGTGTTAGTTCATTGGCATCCGTTGGATCATTACTTAATGGACATAAAGGTCTAGAATTCAAACAGCTCTCAATTTGAGCCAACAGCGTGCTTAGTTCTTCATATGTTAGAAGTTTTGCATCCAATAGACGCTTAACATGGTACTTGGTTGACTTAACCCCTGCCTCCAAAAGTCCGCCAAAATTTAGTGTGGCTGGGGGCATAAAATGCCACTCTGTTCCCTCCATAGCAAGTATTTTCAACACTTCGTCTGGTAAAGATGATCTGCTGCGATTATAGAGGATTTGAAGCTCTTTACTTGCACCAATAAAGTTTGTACCACAATCAGAGTACAGATCTGTGCATACACCACGACGGGAAATAAATCGTATAAATGCGGGCAGAAATGATTCAATGGAGAGACTTGTGACGGCTTCTAAATGTAAAGGTTTAGTTACCATACAGATGAACAGACATATGTAACCCTTTGTTGTAACTGAATTTCTGGAAGTTGATTGTTTAATTGTTATGGGGCCTGCGTAATCAACGCCACTATGTTTGAATGGACGAGTAGGCGTTAAGCGTACACTAGGTAGGTTACCCATCATTTGCTGTGATGCCTTAGCATTGTATTTAAAGCATTTAACACAACACCGGATAACTTGCTTAGCTATGTTCCGGCCATAAAGTATCTAGAATTGTCTCGACACATAGGACTGCATCTGCAACAGAGACCCATGGAGAGTTTTAATGTGTGCATCTGCAAATATAAGAGTTGACAAAGGGTTTTGTTTTTTGAGCAAAATTGGGTGTTTTGAGGAATAATCCAAATTCGAATTTTGTAATCGCCCACCCACTCTCGGTAGATTGTTAGAGTCGATAAATGGGCATAATCTTGCAATATGATTATTAACTGATAATTTTCCGTATTTTTGTTATTCTTGTATTTCATCCGAAAAATCGACAAGTTGAGATATTTTTATAAGTGTCTGAAGCGAGTGTATCAATTCGTTAGCAGTGAGATAACCAGTCATCTTACATTTGGATATGGCTTCATTTTGCCTGCATTGTTTTTGAATAAGAATATTGTTTCGGTATCTGAGGATGGGAGCTGTTATTCTAATTAGTTTTTCTAGAGAGGAATAAAGTTGAAATATATAAGGATATTTTTCGGTTTTAGTTTTGTTAGTAGTAGAAATATTTATAGAATTGTATGATTTAGATATTTCCTCCTTTGTATCATAGATTAAAGAAGGTTGTGTAGGCCAGCAATTGATGTTTTCTGCTAACCATCTAGACCCTGTCCACCATAACTCGTGTTTAACAAGTTCACTAGTGGTAACGCCTCTGGACGCGCAATCGGCTGGATTATCTCCGGAGGATATATATTTCCATTGATTTGGATTAGAAAATCTCTGGATTTCAGCGACTCTATTACCAACGTATACTGTCCATTTTAAAGATTGGCCCCTGACCCAGCACAGAACTGTTGTACTATCAGTCCAATAAGTTACATTACCAATAACATGTTCAAATGTTGAGTGTATTTTGTTAACTAATTTAACTAATAGTGTTGCCCCACATAACTCCAGCCTCGGCATTGATAGCCTTTTCAGTGGGCTTACCTTTGTTTTAGCTTGTAGGATATTTACGAAAGAATTGCCATCATCATATTTTACCTTGGCATAAACTACGGCAGCATATGCTGCAGTGGATGCATCACAAAAGCCATGTAATTCAAGTTTAATAGTTTTATTTAATCCGATCCATCTTGGTATACTAATCATTTCAAGACCCTTTAAATTATCCATGTATTCTAACCATTCTGTCACCAACTGTTGAGGAAGTAACTCATTCCAGTCCACTCCTAATACCCACAGCCGTTGCAACATTACGTTTGCTTTAATTGTTGAAGGAGACAGCCATCCCAATGGATCGTATAATTTCGCAATATCAGAAAGTATATTCCTGTTTGTCACTTCATTGTTTCTCTCAAACTCTATTTTAAAAGAAAACGAGTCTGTGTTTACATTCCACCCCAGACCAAGAGCCTTTATATTCACTATTTTATCTATTTCATAAACCTCCTTTTTTTCTCTAAGCTCAATCGGTATGGTACGCATTAATTCTATACTATTTGAGGTCCACTTTCGAAGAGTGAAACCACCCGCACTCACCATTTGATTATCAGCGCCGGAGATAATGTCATCAACGTACGTATCAGAGATGAGAACCTTGCTTGCTAAGGGATACTTTGATTTCTCATCTTCTGCTAATTGGTGAAGGACTCGCATAGCTAGAAAGGGTGCAGACTTTGTGCCGTATGTAACTGTAGATAATCTGTAGATATTTATTTCATTAGTTGTGTTGTTTCGCCATAGTATTTGTTGGTACTTTTGATGTTCGTTTATTACCTTAATTTGGCGGTACATTTTTTCTAAATCTGATCTAAATCCAATTTTAAAACGTCTCCATCGTGTGATAGTAGTAGTCAAATCATTTTGAAGAGCTGGTCCTGCAGCTAATTCGTTATTTAACGAGGATTGAGTACGGATTCTACTACTTCCATCAAAAACTACCCTCAATTTGGTAGTCGTACTGTTTTCCCACCAAACACCATGATGTGGTAGGAAATAGCAATTTCTTTTTAGATCGTGAGGGTACACTCCGATATTTTCCATGTGGTTTAAATTTTCATATTCGGTCATAAAGCTGTAGTAGGCTTTGCCATACTCAGGATTTAGTTTACATTTTGCTTCTATATGTTTTATTCTTGACAATGCATTATAATCTGTCATACTAAAGACTGGTAATGAATAGCCATTAATAACTTTTTGGAAAGGTAAAGCCACTGTATAGCGACCTTCAGTATCACGTGTAGTTGTTGCCTTAAAATAATTTTCACACATTTCTTCTTCCTTTGTCCTAACTCGTTTCTCGAATAATTCTTCTTGTAACCAAAAGGCTTTTAGTTGTTCATCTAAGGTGCAAATGTTTACAGTTATGTTTTTGCAATCATACACTTGAAGTGAACGGACGTGTTATTTTTTTAGTCGCTAAAATTTATTACAAAAAGTTATACAGTAGTAGGTGAACCGTTATAATTGAATACTTTTGTTTTGTGAATTTGCCTTTGTTTGGCACACAAAAACAAACAAAGCAAGTATAATAGAACAACAAACAGTGTATATTTAATAAATGAGCTTAAATAACTCTCCGACTAGAGAGAGAAGGCTCAGTATAAACAACAGAAATGCATATATTGTGTTAAATTCTGAACATAACAATGTACAAACAAACATTGATGATTCATTGTTAAGGAAAAAGTTTTTAAGCGCAACAACATCAGGCATAAGTTTGAGTGCAAGTACAAGTGCACCGCAACTTAATGAATTTTTATTTAATGATAAAAGTAACAAAATTGCTTCACCAAAGGTAAGCACAGAAATAATTAACAATACAGGTAATATACCGAAACCAGCAACAACCAAAGCAAATAACAAGGTTTTAACAGGCATGGATCGTTATATAACGATTACAAAACGTAAGTCCAGCCCTCGGTCGGCAAAATTTGAGCCAAGCTCCAAGCACCCTAACAACGCCGTGGCAACCCAAAATCGTTTTGCCCTTCTTGATAATGCTGAAACTGCGAACGCAACAGCTGTATCCACAAAAAAATTTAAACCACCTCCATTATACCTAAGAGAAGCTACTACCAACGATCTGGTGAGCACAGGTACTTGGTAAAGATAATTTTTACGTTGTATCATTGAAAAAGGGTAACGTCTTGGAAACAAAAATCCAGGTAAATAGTGAAATAATTTATAGAAAGCTTGTGAATTTTCTCGATTTAGAGAAGAAAAGCTATTACACATACCAACTAAAAAGTGCAAAGGGCTTAATAGTTGTCATCAAGGGCATTGATTGCTCCGTTCCAGTAAAAGATTTGCAAGACGCACTGGAAAAAGAGGGCTATGAGGTGAAATCTATCCATAATATATTGAACAAAAATAAAATTCCTCAACCTATGTTTAGAGTTGAAATTGCATTCAACTCTTCGCAAATGACAACTAAGGGGGAGCCGCATCCAATTTATGGCTTAAGGTATCTGCTCAACCGCAGAATTGTAGTGGAGGAGCCTATAAAATATAAAGGGCCACCACAATGTCAAAACTGCCAAGAATTTGACCACACAAAGACCTTTTGCAAACTACCATCAGTTTGCGTCAGATGTGGAGATATCCACAAAAGTTTAGATTGCCCCCACGCTAAAAACGACGCCAAAGTTCTCAAATGCAGTAATTGCGGCGGTAACCACACAGCAAACTATCGTGGCTGTGAAGTTTATTTGCGTCTCAAGCAAAAAACTGTTAAAAAACCTGTTTACAATCAGTATAGCAATACTGCATCTCAGAATCGTCCTCCTACGATGCAACAACAAAATAGTGGTGACACAAACGTAAATTACCAGCAATTGTCTATGCACAAGCCTTAAAAAAAGGTACGACTGTTCCTGCAAACGTTAGCAGTACAAATCATCATGAGAAAAATTCAACCTATCCCGGTCGATTTGAAAACAACCAAAGTTCTATCGATAAATTGATACAAAGTATGGATAGATTTATGGCAAGCATGGAGAGCATGTTTCAACAAATGTTGCAAAATCAAAGCATGCTAATGCAAATTTTGCTACAAAATAAAAAATGAACCAGCTGCAAATATGTTTCTGGAACGCTAACGGCTTAAGCCAACATAAAAACGAAGTTAAACAATTCCTGCACACACATCAAATAGATGTTTTGCTTGTTTCCGAAACCCATTTTTCTGTCAAAAATTGTTTTCGGATAAATGGGTATTTTACTTATGACACTAAACACCCAAGTGGTAGAGCTTGTGGAGGTTCAGCAATCCTCGTTCGCAAAGATGTGGATCATTTCCTTATGCCTGAATATAAAACAGAACACGTATAGGCTACAACCATCACCATACCTGCCACAGGGGTCGCTATATCAGCAGTGTACTGTCCTCCTAGGCACATCATTAGTAAGGAGCAGTTTACCAATTTTTTTAAAACTTTAGGTTCAAAATTCTTAGCGGCTGGAGACTTTAACGCTAAGCATACGTTTTGGGGCTCCCGCCTCGTTACTCCTAGGGGTCGACAACTTCTGAATACTGTTTTTTCCAATAACTTGGATGCAATATCCCGCAGGACATCCTACATATTGGCCTACAGACTTAAACAAGATTCCCGACGTGATTGATTTTGCGGTAATGGGAAATATAAAACGAGAGCACATTACTCTCATTCCTTCTCTAGACCTGTCTTCGGATCACTCCCTTCTTAACGTTACACAGCGAGGAACAAAATGTGTATCAATATAATCCTATCTTTCCAAATAAAAGGACTAACTGGCTAAAGTATAAAATGTATGTAAGCGCACACCTGCCACAAAATATCTCATTAAAGATCGAAGGTGAAATTCATTCGGCTGTAAACCATTTCACAGATATACTTTCTAACGCCGTCAGGTCAACAACACCCACTGGCTCTTTATGCGCAAAGAGGCCTACTAATACTCCAAGCCATATTTTAACTCTAATAAGAGAAAAAAGACATCTAAGGCGCCAATGGCAGGAGTTTCGTTCCCCTGTTTTAAAGACACAACTAAGTCAATGCCAGATAAAGTTGCGTATGGCCCTTCAAAAAGAAAAGGAGTTAAATCTGAGAAACTTTTTGCAGAACTTAGATGCCACCGAGAAGACGGACTACAGCTTGTGGAAGGCAGTCCGTAAAATGAAACGTCCTACTGTTTATGAAGCTCCTATTCGCCTACAAAATGGAGAGTGGGCGAAAAATTCCAACGACAAAGCGGAAGAGTTTGCCAATTACCTGGAGAAAGTTTTTGCTCCTAATGAAACAGATTCTTGTTTAACACCAATTGCTGTTCAAGAACATGTTGTTCACCCGATAAAAATTCGCCTAAATGCACTGAGAGCAGTTATCAGCGATCTGAACCCAAGAAAGTCTCCCGGTAGCGACAAAATCACTAACACTATGATTATCAATCTGCCTAATTCAGCCTTGAGAACCTTACTGTTCATTTACAATTCGATGTTAAGAATCGGCTACTTTCCACCATCTTGGAAACAATCGGAAATAGTTATGATCCCCAAGCCTGGCAAAGACATTACGCAGGTTTCATCATATCGTCCCATCAGTTTACTGCCCGTTCTCTCAAAAATATTCGAACGGTTAATTTTGAAATCTTTAGCGTCGCATATCGATTCGAGAAACTTAATTCCCAACCACCAATTTGGGTTTAGAAGAAAACACAGCACTGTTGAACAAGTCCATAGAATTACGAATTTAATTCGCGAAACTTTTGAAAGTAAGCAGTATTGTTCTGCACTATTTATCGACATATCACAAGCGTTCGACAAGGTCTGGCACGAAGGACTAATATACAAAATTTCAACACTACTTCCCGAAAACGTTCACAAACTGCTCAAGAACTATTTGGAAAATAGGCCTTTTGTTGTAAGATCAAAAACGACATATTCATCAATTAAAAGAATCTCAGCTGGTGTCCCGCAAGGGAGTATACTCGGGCCCTTTCTATATCTTTTATATACCGCAGATTTGCCTACAAGTCCACACACGTACACTTCCACATTTGCTGATGATACAGCTTTTTTAAGTATCCATAAACAGCCGGATGTGGCATCTCAACAGCTTCAAAAGCACATTGCTGATTTGGAGAAATGGCTGAATAAGTGGAAGATAAAAGTCAATGCCACAAAAAGTCTTCACATAACTTTTACGCTGCGGAAAAACAATTGTCCACCCATTTCTATAAATGGAGTAACCATCCCAGAGCAGAGCCAAGTAAAGTATTTGGGAATACACCTGGATCGGTGTCTGACGTGGGTCTACCATATTGCAGCCAAAATTACACAGCTTAAAATTAAAACCGCCCAGCTTTTCTGGCTCATTGGGCCACATTCTGCACTGAGCTTAGACCTCAAAGTACTAATATACAAAGCTGCCTTAAAACCGATATGGGCTTATGGTATCCAGTTGTGGGGTTCTGCATCCGCATCAAATGTTGAAAAGCTACAAAGAAGGCAGTCAAAGATCCTGAGAATGATTACGGGCGCTCCTTGGTACATACGAAATATTAACATCCACAAGGATCTCAATATTCCTACCATCCGAGAAGAGATAAAAAAATTGTGCACGAGCTACGTTGCAAAAGTTACTAATCATCCCAATCCATATGCGAGGGACTTACTTTTATTTGAGGGCCATCGGCGTCTCAAAAGAGTGCAGACTTTTGATTTGGTATGATAAACTTTCGATCTAAACGCTCAGTCCTGCAGTATCAGTAACAGCTTAAGTATTTTTTTAGGTTAAGATTTTAATACCTATTGTAAATGTCGTTTAGACAGATCCAATAAATAAAAAAAAAATGTTATCAGTATAATCAATTTTTGACATGGGACCTGACACGATCCAACCAAAATGTGTGTATTGTAAAAGAATGCTATTTTCGAACTTTTTTTGTTCAGGTAGAATAATGTCACCATATACATCGCCGCCCAGTAACAAGTCTATTGCTCCAGGGCTTAAAAACTCAGGGTCAGCTAACTGAAATCTATTAATAATTGGCAATTTATCTCTATTAGTTGGTGTAGGTTGATATAATGTTATAGAAGGTATAACAAGTGCACTGCATCGTAGTTCAAACTGAGGCTCTATTTTTGACTGAAGTGCCAAGTTGACGTACTTTCGAGTAGTAATTGACTTATTTTTACCTACTCCACTAATTTGTGCAAATGTTTTAAACGACTGTAATCTTAACGTTTGTACCGCATTCTCCGTAATAAGAGTGGCTTGAGCGCAAGGATCTAGTATTGCTCTAAGGGAAACACAATTATAAAATGTTTGAATATTAACTCGCAATGTGGCTAACAAGACTTGAGGTTTAGCAATTGTGCCACAATTCACAGCTACATTACCAGCGCATGCGGTTGTTTTTGTATGATATGAGGATGTTGGATTATTAGGTACTGGCAATGTAAATTCATTATGAATGGTGGTATGATGTTTTTGTTGGCATCTGTGACAACGAGATGACGACAAGCATTCACGAGAAAAATGACCTATATTTAAGCAGTTATGAAAAATTTTTTTTGATTTTATCAATTCGCGTTTTTCATTTGACGGCATAGAAATAAATTGAAAGCATTTATATAACAAGTGACGCTTGTTGCAGCATGGACAATTTTCATCATTAGTTGATGTTACATGAATATTTCTACGGAAATTATTTTTTTCATTTGGCTGAGACTTCACACGTGAGGTTAAGTGAGTTACTTCAGCAAGGGATTCGAGTGTTCACATTTTTTTATTTTAAAAATTAAACAAGTGCAGAGACATAGTTAACAGTTAGTAACAACAAAATAAATAACAAAAAATAAAAAGCAATATAATATAGTGTGTGATAAAAAAGACAATAACAAAGTGCATGGTTAAACCTGTTTAAACAATTGATAGTGAGTCCATGAGCGCACCAAACATTAACGAAAAAAATACACAAATGCTAATAATGCAATAAACAACATAAATAATAAAAAAAATTTGACAGTGCTTTTCTAACCGCCAGGCCAATTGACCGAACGCGTTCATTATCAGCAAATATAAATATATCTGCTACAGAAACAACGAATTCAACAAATAAAACTAACGAAACAAATAATACACAAAAAATAGCACAAGAAAAAGAACCATGGATCGGTATGGATCGGTACATAACCATAACGAAGAGGAAGGCGAGTCCTAAGTCTTCACAACAAGAGCGAACCGCCAAGCAATATAAAGGTTCTCATCAAGTAGCTGCAACATCGGTAAGTGAAAATAGATTTTCTGTACTTGGTACCCCGGATAATGAAAATGCCGAACCCATTGTAAGGGAACAAAAACCCCCACCAATCTACTTGCGCGAACAAACATCAAATGCCATTGTAAATATGCTGTCCCAACTCGTAGGCAAAGAAAATTTCTATGTGGCTTCTGTACGAAGAGGACAAATATAAGAAACAAAGATTTAAGCCCACCGAGGAGAAGAATTATCGCCTTATCACAAGTCGACTCGAAGCAGAAAATTAGAGCTATTATACGTATCAACTAAAAGGTGCTAAAGGTTTGATAATCATCGTAAAAGGCATTGACAGTTCTGTTCCCACTGAAGAAATAAAAAGTGCTATAGAGGTGGAAGGTTATGTCGTAAGGTCAGTGCACAATATTCGAAATAAGAATATAGTTCCCCAACCTATGCATCGTGTTGAAATCGTGTTTATTGCGTCGCAGCTTAAATCAAAAAACTCGGTTCATCCTATATATAATTTGCGCTACCTTTTAAACAGAAGAATAACGGTGGAAGAGCCTCTAAAACGTAGCGGTCCCCGTCAGTGTACCAACTGCCAGGAATTCGGACACACGAAAACCTACTGCAAGCTACCATCTGTATGCGTTGTTTGCGGTGATGCGCACCGGACTTTGGAAAGCACTTCTTCCAAAACAGACCCCAAGGTAAAAAAATGCAGCAACTGTGGTGAAAATCACACAGCAAATTACAGGGGCTGAAAAGTATTTCAATATGTAAAAGATAATGCGAAAGTCGTACGTAAACCTGAATATGAGCAATATAAAGCTTCCCAATTTCCTCGGCTTCATGCTGGTTCTATTGCTAGTACACAACCAACACAGCCACACACTAAGCCAAACTTTTCATATGCCCAAACATTGAGAAATGATTTACCTAATGCGAATGCCAAAAGTTCTAATGCGCATAAACATTCATATGCCCACGTCTTAAAAGATGGTGCTCAGACACCCCTCACCAACAATTCGAGCGCGATCGAGAACTTAATACAGACAATGAATAATTTCATGACAACTATGCAGGGTATGTTTCAGGAAATGATGCGAACCCAAAACATGCTTCTGCATGTTTTGCGTGGCAAAAAATGAACCAGTTAAAAATATGCTACTGGAACGCTAACGGGCTCTCCCAACATAAATATGAAGTAGAACACTTCCTGCTAGCACATGATATAGACATACTATTAGTCTCTGAAACACACTTCACTATAAAAAACTGCTTTAGAATTGATGGGTATTTTATATATGACACCAAACATCCAAGCGAAAGGACATGTGGTGGGACTGCCATTATAGTCCGAAAAAACGTATGGCATTTTCCATTGCCTGAATTCAGGGAGGACTTTTTGCAAGCCACGACCATAAATCTTACAGATTTTAAAATTGTAGTCTCATAAGTGTATTGCCCGCCTAGGCATAAAATCGAACATCATGAATTTGCCAGGTTCTTTGCTACGCTAGGGCAAAAATTTATTGCCGCTGGCGATTACAATGCAAAGCACACATATTGGGGATCCAGACTCCTTAGTCCTAGAGGTAGGCAGTTGTATTATACAGTTGAAGCAAACAAGCTTGACGTCGTATCTGCCGGTAAACCCACCTATTGGCCCACAGACTTTAATAAGTTGCCAGACTTTATTGATTTTGCTGTAGTAAAAAACATCAAACGCGACCAACTGTTAGTTAGTTCATCCTGTGATCTATCTTCTGATCATTCACCTACAATTGTTATTTTACAGGACAGTTTTGTCACTGCACCTAAAACCCTTATCTCACTTATCTTTAAACATGCCACTGAGAAATCCAGCTGATATTCATCAGCAGATATTCAGATGCTCGTCATTGAGAAAAGAAGACTAAGAAGACAATGGCAAAATAGTCGTTCTCCACACATAAAAATGCAAATGAACTTATGCCAAAAAAAACTTACGCAGTAAATTGAGACAGAAAAACCAATTCGCTATCGACAACTTTCTAAAAAACTTGGATCCAATGAAAAACACGGATTATAGTCTGTGGAAAGCTGTAAAGCACTTACAGACTTGAAGAACGTACTTGGGCTAAAAACTCAAGTGAAAAGGCAAATGCGTTCGCAAAGCACTTAGAGAAGGTTTTCGCACCACATGATATAAGTAATTCCACTATTCCAATTATTAGCGACATCGTGAATGATCCTTTGAAATTTCGGTTGTCTTCTTTAAAATCGACAATTAAAAATACGGATATAAAGAAATCACCTGGACCTGATCGTATAACAGGATCAATGATAAAAAACGTACCTAATTCAGCTGTAAGAGTTTTGCTTTACATATTTAATGCCATGTTGCGCGTCGGCTTCTTCCCATGCTCTTGGAAGATGTCTGAAATTGTTATGATTCCGAAACCTGGAAAGGACTCAAGCCAGATTACATCCTACAGGCCTATTAGCCTACTGTCAGTTTTGTCAAAGATATTTGAAAAATTATTCGTCTCGAGTGTAACTCCTTTTCTAAATGAACAAAACGTTATCCCAGATCATCAGTTTGGTTTTCGAGCAAGGCATAGTACGATTGAACAAGTCCATAGAATCGTTACCATTATTAGATCGGCTTTTGAAAGAAAGCAATACTGTTCAGCTTTATTTAGACATTTTCCAAGCATTTGATAAAGTCTGCCATGATGGGCTACTTACTAAAATAGTTCGGGTTCTACCTGAAAACACCCACAAGCTTACAAAAAGCTATTTGTCCGATAGAACTTTTAAAGTAAGGTCAAAGGACCAGCTTTCAAGATGTGGGAAAAGCAGTGCAGGAGTACCTCAAGGTAGTGTGCTAGGGCCGCTATTATATACCATCTATACAGCGGATATGCCGACAAGCCCACATACATATACATCAACCTTTGCAGACGACACTGCAATAATAAGTGTCAGTAATGATCCAAAGGATGCATCTGAAAAACTGCAGTCCCATATTCATAAGCTAGAAGACTGGCTAAAACAGTGGAGAATAAAGGTAAATCCATCGAAATGTGCTCATGTAACGTTTTCCCTTAGAAGGCAAAATTGTCCACCAAATAATACCACGGTTCCAGCGGAAACGCACGTAAATATTTAGGTATCCACCTAGATCGGCGCCTAACTTGGTCCCGTCACATTGAGGCAAAAATAACGTCCATAAAGCTTCGAATAAATCAACTGCATTGGCTAATAAGTCCTAACTCAACTTTGGCTTTGGAATATAAAGTCCTTTTATACAAATCCGTTATATGGTCATATGGTATTCAGCTGTGGGGTACTGCCTGTGCATCAAACATCCAGAAGTTACAGATAAGACAGTCTAGGATTTAACGTCATATCGTATGCGCCCCCTGGTACATAAGAAATGAAAACATACATAGGGATCTCAAAGTTCCCACTATCCACGAAGAAGTTAAAACATACACGTCCAAATACGTGAACAAACTAGTCGCACATCACAACACTCTAGCACGCAATTTATTGCAATTTGATGGCCACCAGAGACTAAAAAGAACTGACACATTGAGCCTGGCGAGGCGGCTCTCTCTACACAATAGAAGATAGATTTTTAAGATTTGAATACGAAAAGTTAGTTATTACGTTGGTACTAACTAGTAAATAATAATTTAAAAATAAGATTTGAATACTTATTGTGAATTTCTTTTAATAGAAAGATTCAATAAAATAAAATACAGTATAAAAAAAAACGTTCTCAAATAAATTTTATTTTAGTAATTTTATACGTTTAAAATGCATAATATTTTAAAAGCAAAACATTTGCATCATTGGAGCAGCTGTCCATAACTTCTTAAATGATCGATAAAAGCATTTTTTTTATTAAATAAAGTGATAAATATGCAAAATATATGTACTTACAACTTCAAGTTTATTGGAAAAATTTTCCGTTTTGATTTTAATAAATTTAAAATAAAAACTTTCTTCCTTTATTTAACAATTTTTGGATTTTTAAATATAAACAAAAAACAGCTGATAATTTAATTCTAGTCCGAACTTACCCAAAGAAAAAGTTCGTACGATATTGTACAGGAAATGAAAAATTTTACTCTCTCATTTTCTCTCAAAATTGCACAAAAATTGTTATCTGGAACGCGTTTGGACTAATTCGGACTGTTTTGTTATGCACCTGGAACAGACCTATTATGTATGTACCTAGTGTCTTGTTCGTTAAAATATTCTTTATAAATGATTTTGAATCCAAATAAAACTGCTCCTAAAAGATGTCATTAATTTTACTTTTTTGAAAAAATAAACAACTCAAAAATATATGTCGTTTATTTTTGTCTACAATCGTTAAGATAACAACAAAAGCTGACTAAACGATAGCGAATATTGTTTAAAAAAAATTACTGAATAGCAACATCGTTAATTTTGTTGTTAAATTTTTTTTATCGATGCGATTGCCGTTCAAAAAGAATAGTGAATCGCACTGCTGATGTTTATTTGTCAAGTTATGGGCTTCTAAAGTGGCGCCGTTTAAAAATTTATTTTTAAAGGTATTTCTTCGAACTAAAAATAGAACTAAATAAGGAAAAAAATTTAATGGATATTACAAACAATTGTCTATATTTTATTGAATTTAAAGTTCCCAATTGTATAACATAAAAAAATACTATGCTTTTGTTTATCCTATCTTAAAAATGTTTAAGCCAAGAAAAAGCGATTTTATTTCAAAAGTTACGCAATTTTAGTAACATCTTAAAATATAATTATGAAACAAATCCTTATTATGGTATTGAACACTAAGATTTACTTGTATTCAAATCCATAATGTTTCATAAATAATAGTTTTATATAACATCAGTTATCTATATCTTTATCATTGGTATATAAAATAATATTATTATTAAACGATTTAATCTTGCCTCTATTACCCCACTTCAATTTCCACAATTTACTTAGATTATCGGTAAGAGTTGATAAATCATCATTTGATAATGTTAATGACATATAGTTGGGAATCTGTTTAAGTTTTGTCAGATGATTAACTTTTTCAACATCTAGGATATTTATGCAGTTAATAGCAACGAGTTTACGCAACTGTGGCAGTTTGTCAACAATAAAATGTAAAGAAGAACTTGATAAGCGCAAATTGTTCGATATGTCGAAAAATTCCAAGTCATTGGCTCTATTGAGGCATTGAACTATTTTATATATATTTACATCCCCTAATTGACACCCAACTAATTCGATATGTTTGAATTTCTCGCATGTGCCGCTTTCGAAAAATTCCGATAGTTTGTCAGCCAAAAATGAATTTAATCTATTATCATCCGATTGTTCCTTCTTAATGTAACTTAAATTTAGATAGTGCAAACGACACGAGTTAAGCTTCTGTAGTAGCTTACGAATCGAATCGTCATTTAATTGATTAAAACTTATGTCAAAGTCCACTAACTGATAGAAAGCTAAATCGAAGTCATATAATTGTGTTACTTGGCAATGAGATATGTGTAATTTTTTTAAAGATTTTCCAAATGAACTATTGCAAAAGCGATCGAGCACGCGCAGAGATATATTGCCCAATGGGTTTTGACTTAATATCAGTTCCTCTATGTCCGAAGGCATTTCAGAAGAGAAAAGTAAAGCCTCTAATCCATCTGCGGTTATAAAGTTCCCTTTTAAATTCAATATTGTTAGTTGCTTTAGTGTCGGCAATGACTTGGCCAGTTGACGACAACCATCGTTTTGTATAAAATTGTTACTTAGATCTATAATTCTTAAATTTGATTGATGTATAATTGCTTTGAATATAGATTCCGTTTGAACTGACGTTAACCAAAAATCCGTTAAATATATGGAATTAGAAATTTGGGCTCGGTGCAAAACATTTTGTACTTCACTGTTAACAGCTAAAAGAAATAATCGAGCATCATTAGTGTGAAGAGAGAAGCGATAAGCATATCAGTTTTTGAAAGTGTTATTACCTTTATGCAATTGTAGACACATTTCTTCGTAGCGTTGTCCTAATGGAGAACTCTGCCATTCCAGAACTGTAGCTAAAATCATGTTTTGTTCCAAGGCCACATTAACGGGGTCGTTTTCTTCGTATGCAAAGCCATCTGGAGTTTTTAGACGTAATAGAGGCTTCAGACCCACCAAACTAAAAATTTATAACGAAAAACTTTACCATATTCAAATTAATTTACTATTAATATCTAATATTATAGAACAGACAAAATTGTTCACAAAACTATTATTATTGACAAAATATGCCAGATCTTTACTTTTTTCAACTACATGCATATATAAAATAAATAAATGACATCTACACAGCTGAAAATAAGAAAACAAATCCGTTGCTAATGATGTATGAAATGATGTTATTTCGAGTCGTAAATATAACAAATTATGTCCGCAAACTTCGCGTTCGGATAACTAGTATTGTCTGGATCCGAGTTGTATTTTCTACATATTCTTCTTTTACTGCCTTTATTATTTTCAGTACACTTTCTAAAGAATTTGTCAGCATGTCCAGATAATTTTTTCCTCACGTGTCAACAGTACCCTCTCAAAAGTTATCGACGTCTTACGAAAAAAATCTTTCATTTTAAAATGGACCCAAAGTGTTCTATCGGGTTCAAGTCCTGCGACTGGGGATGCAAATCCAAAATTTCGCTCCAATTTTTTTGGAATCGTAATCTTGCATAAATATGTCATCTTGCCCCAGGCCTAAACCGAGTATGTCTGGACTTGGAATGTATATCTTTGAAAATGGTTATATTGTCCGTGGCATACATTTTGCCCCTGACTAGGAGGAGTACTTCAGAGTACTCGGAGTGCCCGCGAAATCAACCATATACCATTAATGGAGCCCCTCTAAATTTCCAAGTCCAGCATATAAATATTTCGTTCTTTTTTCTAACCCATCCGCTTATATCCAGTGCGCTCCACGGAAAATAGAATTTTTCGCATTTTTTGTGTGTGCAAATTTTACCCGTTTTTTTGAGCTTCTTTTATCACAGGGTTTTTGTGGTTTTCGGTGTGGTTTCCGCTTTTAGAAATCACATGGTAGCAGCTATTTTCTTTATCTGCAATTAGAAAATCACAGCACCAAAGAACAATGTTACAGAAGAAAGTGCTTTTTTATTCGAATAAATTATTTTAACAAAAGTCAATAAAGGACTATGAAGCTATTTATTTAAGGAATTTATTATAAAGTCCACAACAAGTACTCACAAAAATAAGGACGTGATTTTTGTGCACAGAACACGTTTTTTGTGATTTCAAAAAAACTTTGATAAAAAAGTGATTTTCATAATATTTAAATTTTAAATAATTTGAGAAATGGGCGTGGCCTTTAATATACTACGCATGCTTCTTTGACACTTTATTTTTTCAAAAAATCATATGCAATCTAAATTTTCTAAACGTCTCATTTTTTGGGGATATTTTTTTTCTTTGGAATTAATATTTGAAGCCAAGTTTAAAGGATATGTCTATAAAATTGGATTTTTGTCGTTCTAGATCGGCTAATGTGACTATACAGAAAAACGTCTTCATCGTTTGGACATACCACGAGTTGTCATTGCAAAAACTTCCTTAGTTGAATCTTTCAACTCATCTATTGAAATGCGTGAAAGAGCATCAGCTGCCACATTATCTTTGCCCTTAATATGCTCAATTGTAAAATTATATTCCGAGAGTTCCAGTTTAATTCTCGTTAGCTTAGAAGACGGATCTTTTATACCGAAAAGATAAACTAAAGGTCTGTGATCAGACCTGACTCTAAATTTTGTACCGTGAACGTATGGTCTAAACTGTTTAATTGCGAAATGAATTGCCAACAGTTCTTGTCCTATTGTTGGCGTCTTTTGTTCGGCGCTGTTAAATGATTCCATGCGAAGTAGATTGGTAAGTCATTTCCATCAAAGTCTTGGCTCAAAACCGCACCACAACCTACTTTAGAAGCGTCAACTGTAATTGTAAATTCCTTCGTAAAATCTGGGTATCGTAGTAACGCAGGTGACCTTAAACATTCCTTTAGTCTCCTGAAAGCATTTTCGCATTTTTCGTCCCATTTAAACGGTACTTTCTTCCTGGTAATGTAATTTAACGGTGCTGCCAATGAAGTAAAGTTCTTTATGAATCGCCTGTAATAATTGGCGAATGCGACAAACCTTTTTACCGAATCTTTGTCAGTCGGGGTAGGATACTTTTCTATAGTTTTAATTCTCGAATCATCCGGTAGAAGACCTTCGTTCGTACATTTATGCCCTAGAAATGTCACATGGTCTGAAAAAATTACACTTATAAGGGATTTAACTTGAGATTAAACTTCCTAAAAACCTTGAACACGTTCTGCAAATTTTCCAAGTGGTGTTGCACGCTACAGCCGATAACGATTATATCGTCAACATATAAAAAGGCTTGGTCTGGTGGTAGACCTGAAAAAGCAATTGACATCATTCTCGAGAATGAATTTGGAGCTATGTTTAAACCGAATGGTAAGACCTTCCATCGAAACGAACCTGATGAAGTGCTGAATGAGGTAATATTCCTAGAATCAATATGTAGAGGAATTTGGTGGAAGCCGGAAAATAAGTCGAGAATTGAGAAATATTTTGCGCGTCCCAGATTATCAAGAACATAATCAATGCGCGGAAGAGGAAATTTATCGGCTACTAGTTTTTTATGGACTGCCCTATAGTCTACACACATTCTAAATGATTTTTTGCCATCAATTGATTTCTTAGGCACAAGGATCAATGGGCTATTATAATTAGAACGACTGGGCTCAATTAGGTTGTTATCTAGTAGTTCCTTTACCTTCTTGTCAATTTCTTCCTTTTGCGAATGAGGCAAACGATAATTTTTCACGTAAACTGGAGAGGAGTCAGTCAACCTAAATTCCTAGTTGTAAAAGTTATTGACCGTCATTTTATCTTCCTCTAGAGCAAATATATCTGCGTATCTTTTACATAAGGGTAGTAATTCATCATGTATATGCCTTGGCATTTGACCTTTCAATAAATTTTCGAGTTTCAAAATACGATTATCCTCAGGATTGACCTTATTGATTGAATAAACTTTGTAATTGGAAAGTATGCCAAATTTTATATCATAATTTGAAATACATTTAACTTTATCGGTAACATTCATTATTTTCAAAGTTGGTCTATCGGAGTCAACAACACATTTGCCTACAAAAACACCATCACAAATTTCTTGTGTACCTATAAAAATTGCTTCCTTTACATTTTTCAATTTGAATATTCGAAAAACTTCGCATCTAGGCGGTAATATAAGATTGTTGTCGGATGTGCCATGCTTTATTGGGATTTGCAGCTTGTCATCGTTGTACCAAAAGGATATAAACATAGATTCGTAATTAATTTTAGACCTGTAGGACTTCAAAAAGTCTTTTCCGAGAATACCATCTGTTGGAATGTTAAAATTGTCATCTACGAAAGATTTGTGGGATGTAATAGCCTTGAAAAATAAGGTTTGTGCAAATTGTACCAAGAGTTGCAATGGATTGGTTTGTGACGCCTGTTATATTAATTATGTTATTCTTATTCAAATTAGTAAAAGTTTTCATGCAGGAGACCTTAATAACTGAAATATCGGCTTGAGAGTCTACCAAGAAAGTATAGTATAGAAAGTATAGATATATATAGTCCGAAAAATTCAAATTTAGACTATAAACATGTTTCGTTGGAAATTGTGTGTTAAATTCTAAAAATTCTGATTCATATCCTCCAACATTTCCTGCTGAGGGGCATCTACGTTTAAATGCAGAGCCCTTACGTTACGATTAGGATTTCCCCTACTATTGTAGTTCTTGTTACCACTACCACGATTCGTATTATTGAAATTACGATTGTTGTTGCCAAAAAAAACGATTGTTGCTAGCTCCACGTGAGTAATTATTACTACGTACATAGCCATTGCCACGACTGAAATTATTGTTGCGAAAGGAATTGCTATTAAAACGATTATTGTTATTTGAAAAAGAATTGTTGTTAAATCGATTACGAGATTGAAAAGATAGAACTTGCCGTTCGTTGGATTCGTTAGCTTGTTCGATAACTAACTTGGCTACCACCAAGAATGTTGTTGAAGCGAGAATTGATTTCACAAGGGAAGACCTCGCATTCAGTCTGCAGACGCTGACTGTTTGCTCTATAGCCATTTCATGAGCTTTAGCTTTCGTCATGCCCTCTAACAACAATGATCTTTTCAACGAGTCTGCCAATTCCTCCACTTGTTTCGTAAAATCGGAATAGTCGTTATTCCTTACATGCAACGCAGCAATTTTACCTGCAACAACTTTCGAGTTGTCCGGTTTTAGCTTCTGCTTCAAAGCTGTTTCGATTTCTGTAATGTTGCTTACACTGTCTGGTAAGGCTTCTCGTGCCTTGCCTTCCAATTTCGACTTAACAAACGTTATAAAAATAGTCATCAAATTTTCATCAGCGAGTTCCTTAATCAAATTCAGCTTGCCTAAAAACGAATCCAAACCAAGAGGGTTCCCATCGTAGTTGTCTCTAATTATACCAGAACACATGGTAATGAATGCCTTTTCTCTTCCGAAGTTGCCATGTTTATTATATTTTTATCAACGCCAGTTGCCCTAATGTTAGAGTTTGCCTTACTATCCTCCAGATCTAATTCGTATAATAATCCCTCATTAACAAGCCCAAATAAAGTTATATCATGAGATACTTTAATTCCAAAACCAAGTTTCCGAAAACACTGAACTAAGCGTTCTCTACAATGCAAAATTTTATCAGAAGCTTTCTGCTTAATATCACTAGCTAGAGTATCATAAAATGGTTCCGTATACAGCAATATCCCGTTATAAGAATTTTCTGCTCGTTACTAGAAATAGGTCTATTTTGAAGTATCCGTTTCTTCACATTATTGAAACTATTAATAAATTCATCAAATTCCAATTTGTTAAAATCTGACATCTATTTCAAGCAAAAGTAAAAGTTTTATAAAGTTTCAGAGCATCTGCAAAAAGCCATTCATTGCAAACATTTTTTTATATATATATATATGTATATATTATTTTTAACAAACAATTTGTATGTTTTTGTTATTTTTGTTATTTATTTTTTTCTTACAATGAATCCAAAACATGAGTTGAACATGTTTTGCTGAAAATCACAAAAATAAAATGAAATTTCAAATGAATTGGTAGAGTTTTCATCAACCATTAGTGCATTAAAATAAATTAATCCACACTTTTAAAATTTAG
Organism: Phania funesta; assembly: GCA_963932375.1. Lineage (NCBI taxonomy): Eukaryota > Metazoa > Arthropoda > Insecta > Diptera > Tachinidae > Phania > Phania funesta. The sequence goes on from OZ010656.1 coordinate 40,086,172, forward strand.
TTCTCGAATAAATTGAGTTTTAAATATCAAAAAAATCAAAAATGTGTTACTGTGTGTAAATTTGTTATGAAAATTATTATTAATGTTTTGTGCTGAGTGTAAGTGCAAACGTATGGTGCGTTTTTTTTTAGTGTAAATGTGTATTTATGTGAATGTGTTTTCCCATATGTTACCACTTGCATCAACTCCAAAAAATTAATAGAGTCTTTGTTCTATTTTAGTTTTATTTTGTTATTTGTTCTCTTTTTTATCTGTATTTATAGATATTATATATATGTATATATATATATAAATTTGTTTTTATTTATATTGTTACGTTTATTACCACAATAAACGTGATTTTGAAGGGTTCGTTTAATTGCAATAATTAAATTATACAGTCCTTAATGATTTTTACCAGTACACAACTTTATTCGGCAATTAAGACTCTATTTACAACTGTACTAAGTACTTATTTACACTGTACACTTCACACTTTTGTACGCACAGATATTCACTCTTTGAAATCTCAAAGTCAACTAACTCTTCTGCGGTGGACGGCGCCTTTATATACAGATCACGGCCGCTTCTTGAAATGTCCCGAACATACGCGAAATTGCGCATTTGTTATTTCAGTTGCTGGCTTAGTAGTCTTGTATATGTGTTTGTGTGTGTGTGTGTATCTTTTGTTTACTTTTTGCTTGCTGTAGAAATTGTTTTTGTTGAATCGCACTTCATGGAATTTCTGCTGCGCAATTTGTTTTTGCTTTGTGTTTGTGATATTGCGTATTTGTACATTTGTACAATAGGTCGTTTTTACACACCTTTGACTATTACTTTGTAACACTGCCGCCCACTTAAGCCTTTTCGTCCCGAACAGGCTCAACATGACCCTTTCCATATTTGGCTAGTCGTTCAAAGTGAACCACCTTCATTTTGGACCTCGGGCTATGGCACTTCTGTATCCGGTAAACTACGTCATTTAGCCTCTTAACCACCTTGTATGGTCCCTCCCAGTGGGTTTGCAATTTAGGGGATAATCCTTTCTTGCGTTGTGGGTTAAACAGTAGAACCATTTGTCCTTCGGTAAATCCCTCCGTGTTTGCTGCTCTATCATATCTGGCTTTCATCTTATCACTGGACATTTTAATGCGGTTACGGACAAATTCATGAATCTCGTGAAGATCTTCTTGTGCCTGAATAGCGTTTCCATTGTCTTCGTACACAGGTTTAGGTTTAACACCGAACTCTAAATCCGCTGGCAGTTTCAGTTCCGTTCCAAACAGGATTTTCGCTGGACTACGTGAGGTGGAATCGTGAACTGCTGACCGGTAAGCCAGTAACAGCTTAGGTATATGCTCATCCCAATCCTTTTGGTGTGTACTGACCACTTTTCTGAGGTATTCCTCCAGCGTACGGTTAAATCTTTCTACCATGCCATCAGACTGTGGATGTAGCGGTGTCGTTCTCGTCTTTTTGATGCCATATAAGTCGCACATTTCTTTAAATATGACGGATTCAAAATTTCGTCCCTGGTCAGAATGCAATTCTATCGGAACACCGTATCGACACACCCAATTGTTGACAAATGCGTCTACCACCGTTTTAGATTCTTGATTTGGAATGGCATACACCTCGGGCCATTTGCTGAAATAATCTATTACCACTAGTACATACCGGTTACCAGCGTCACTGACAGGGAATGGACCTGCTACATCGATAGCTATCCGCTCGAAAAGGGCACCCACGTTGTATTGCTGAAGCTTGCCGCGATTTCTTCTTGTTGGACCCTTGGCCGCAATACACTGTTCGCAATTAGCTATCCAATCGGCTACAGACTGCTGGCATACAACCCAGTAAAATCGCTGTTTTATCTTACCCAGGTGGCCGCCACTAGGACCGTTATGGAACTGCTTCATTACCTCCTTTATCTTGGAAGTGGGCACGACAATTAAGTCCGTTGTAAATTTGCCACCTGCACTTTCCCAAGATCTATATAAGCAGCCATCTATTAATTTTAGGCTATTCCACTGGGCCCAGTACGCTTTTGCTAATGGACTTTCTGCCGATATTTCATTGCGGGTCGGTCTTTTGTTTTCCTGCTTAGCCAACATAATCTTTGCCAAAATGGGGTCGTCATTCTGTTCCTTAGACCAGAATGACCCTGAGCTAATTTAGGTCAGCCGCACGTCAATGACACATTCTTTTTTCTCGACTTTTGTGCAGTGCTGGCACTCTACGCTGCATGGCCGTCTTGAAAGAGCATCAGCATTATTGTGTTTTCCGCCTTTTCTGTGCTCGATACTAAAGTGGTCTGTCCTTAAGATGAAGTGCTGACCATATAAGTATTTGTGGTAATGTTTGACACACTCCAGCACTGCCAAAAGCTCCCTTCGTGTAACACAGTAATTTCGTTCGGGCTTGGACAATACTCTGCTGTAGTAGCCAATGACTTTTTCCACCCCATTAACCACCTGGGAAAGGACTCCCCCTATTCCATAGCCGCTCGCATCCGTGTCCAATATGAATTTCTGCCCAGCGATTGGATAGGCTGAGGACTGGTGCTGTACACAAAAGTACCTTAAGCCTCTGGAACGCTTCTTCTGCTGCCTCACTCCAGTGGTATGGTCGCGACTTTCTGGTCAACTCATGCAAGCTAGCAGCCACTTGCGCAAAGTTCGGCACAAATCTCCTGTAGTATGTGCAAAGCCCCAGAAAACTACGAAGCTCATGAAGATTCCGTGGGCGAGGCCAGTCCTTTACAGCCAGTATTTTGTCCTCATCAGTGGATATACCCTCTGATGTTACACGATGCCCCAAATATTTCACTTCCTTTTGAAACAAAGCGCATTTCTTAACGCTTAGCTTTAATCCTGCAGCTGTTACACGCTTAAACACCTCATCCAGACTCTTTAGGTGTTCGTCAAAAGTCTTCCCCATCACAATTATGTCATCCAGATATACCAAGCACGTCTTCCAATTGAGACCTTTAACCACACGTTCAAAAGTAGCTGGAGCGTTGCAGAGCCCAAATGGCATCACCTTGAACTGCCATAGACCATCGCTCGCGCTAAAGGCAGTTTTCTCCTTGTCCTTATCGGCTATCTCTACCTGCCAATAGCCGCTCTGCAAGTCCAAGGTTGAGAACCATTTCGGTCCGGCCAACGTGTCTAAGGTATCGTCAATTCTGGGCAGCGGATAACTATCTTTCTTTGTGACGTCATTGAGTTTCCGGTAATCAACGCAAAACCTGGTGCTGCCGTCTTTCTTCTTCACCAAAACTATTGGCGAGCTCCACGGACTAAAAGATGGCTCAATGACTCCATTTCGTTGACCAGTTCTTTGACCTCGTTTCGCTTTGCTAGGGGAATACTCCTGGGTGCTTGTTTTATAGGCCTCGCTTCGCCGGTGTTAATTTCGTGTTTCACAACTCAGGTTCTACCTTGGCTTTTATTACTCAGGGCGAAGACAGAGGCATGTTTTCTAAGCAACTGCTTAGCTTTGTTTCTGTCAGGAGATGTCAGGCCTGCTACCCATTTTTCCACCTGTTCTGCCAGTAAATCTCGTTCTTTGGCTGTTGTTTTGGGGCATACTGAAATCGCCGCACAATTAATTATGGCTCCTGCCGGCTCACATTGACCGATCTCAAAATTTCTGTCAATGGTCTTTTCGCTTTTGGACAGATTAAGTACTCTTACAGGAACTCGTCCATCGTCGCAGGCTTTCACAAGGGATCTAGCTGTTATGATTTCGGCTTTTATTTCTTTTGGTTCTACAACCCACAACCGGTTATCCACACAATCTTCCTCCACACGTGCCCATACTATAGTTTCTGCCTGAGGTGGTAATTTCTGGCGTTCAACGGCAAACAGCTTCCTTACTGTGGTCCTGCTCTCATATCCAACATCCAGGGGTATCTCGACATTGCGCCATACCATTATTTGATGTCCCATGCGTAGATCAACCCCGTGAGCTATCATGAAGTCTGCACCAATAATAACTTCATCCAATATGTCGGCGACAACAAACACATGGTCGACGCTGATGTTTGCGATAGTCAGTCTTGCCCTGGCTCTTCCATAGACGGTAGCTGAATCCCCAGTAGCAGTGCGTAGTCGTATATTATTTAGCGGTTCTACTGCTCCTTTTACCAAATCGGGCCTTATTATAGACTGGGATGCACCTGTGTCTATGGTGAGGACCTGTTTCTTTCCGTTGATAAAACCGCAAGCAGTAAGGTTGTTGTTCTTTTGCTGCATGATGGAAATGGAGATTGCGGGGCCATCGGTTGTGGGAGCTAGCTCTTGCCCCTCAGCGCTAGCTCGATCTAGTTTAACGGTGACGAATGCGTTTTGGTGTTATTAGTCCATTTGTTTTCCCTCGGTGGCGAAGCAGATCTTGATCTTTTCTTTGCTGATCTGCAGTTGCGCTGGAAGTGGCCGACCTTACCGCAAATAAAGCATTTTGCGCGAGATTTGCTTTTTTCCTCTAGTATTTGCTTGACCACCTCTTCTATCTCGCTCCTTTTGTCCCCGCAAGTTGGCGTATCAGCCTCAAGTTGCCGCACCTTGTAGACTTGTGGCTTCGATATAACTTTTGCGGTCTCCTGGGCCAGCGCGTACGAAATGGTTTCCGCAAATGACGACTTCTGCATAGCGCAAACTGCATATCTAACATCTAGATCCCGTATGCCATTTACAAATGCTTCTATCTTGAACTGGTCCAGGAATGGATGGTTCTCGCCTGGGTAAGTCAGCTGCACCAAACGCTCAATTTCCATCGCGAAATCTTGCAGCGTTTCATTCGGCTTCTGGACTCTGCCCCGTAGTTCCATCCTGTACAGTTCTCGCTTATGTTCGCCACCGTACTTACGTTGCAAGGCCACCATTATGTCTTCGTAGTTATTTCTGCAGCCAGCTGGTAAGCTTTCAAGGATTGCTGCTGCTGTTCCCTTTAACGCCAGAATTAGTTCTATCGCTTTTTCTTCATTGTCCCATTCCTTTTTGCGAGCCACCGTTTCGAACTGGAACTTGAAAACATTAAAAGGTGCACTACCATCAAAGCTTGGGGCCTTTATGTTGCTGGCGTGCTCCGAGATTATTCTCACCGGTCCTTCTCGAATTTGTAGATCGCTCATCTTCTTCTTTAACTCATGTAGTTCTGCGTCTACGCCGGAAAATTTTTCGTCCACATTGCTCTTTATGCCGTAGAGTTTCTCGTCAAACTCACTGACTTTCAGTTCTATAGCTTCAACTCGTTTGCCAATAACTTCTGAAATTTCTTGTAGTGTCTCATTGTTGGCTCTGACCTCAGCTAAGAGTCTTTCGCTGTTAGCTTTAGAAGCTTCTTGAAATTTTTCTTCTACCTCAGCTAAGAGTCTTTCGCTGTTCTTAGAAGCTTCTTGAAACTTTTCCTCTACCCCAGCTAAGAGTCTTTCGCTGTTGATCTTAGAAACTTCTTGAAATTTCTCCATCATAGCGGCCAACATTACGTTGAAGTCCATATTAGTGTTTGTGGCAGGGGTACATATTTCGAGCTCCTCTTTTTCCTCGAATTCATGTAGACCGATGTCAATACCACGTCGCTTGAATTCCTCTATCAGCCTCTTTTGCAGTTCTGCCTCATTACCCGCCGTTGGCAGATCAAACTTGCTCAGCTCTTTTTTTAGCTGATCTACTTTCAGCTCGTCAAACTTCATTTTTTTTTTTACTTTTTATTTTTACAATTCTACTTCTGACACCAGTTGTTACGTTTATTACCACAATAAACGTGATTTTGAAGGGTTCGTTTAATTGCAATAATTAAATTACACAGTCTTTAATGATTTTTACCAGTACACAATTTTATTCGGCAATTAAGACTCTATTTACTACTATACTAAGTACTTATTTACACTGTACACTTCACACTTTTGTACGCACAGATATTCACTCTTTGAAATCTCAAAGTCAACTAACTCTTCTGCGGTGGACGGCGCCTTTATATACAGATCACGGCCTCTTCTTGAAATGTCCCGAACATACGCGAAATTGCGCATTTGTTATTTCAGTTGCTGGCTTAGTAGTCTTGTATATGTGTTTGTGTATCTTTTGTTTACTTTTTGCTTGCTGTAGAAATTGTTTTTGTTGAATCGCACTTCATGGAATTTCTGCTGCGCAATTTGTTTTTGCTTTGTGTTTGTGATATTGCGTATTTGTACCTTTGTACAATAGGTCGTTTCACACACCTTTGACTATTACTTTGTAACAATATGTTAGCTTAGGTACATATATAAGGTGTTAGAAAATTAATTAATTATTGTATGTGCATATTATAAGGAAACTTATATGTATATAAATAAATTTAGGTAGATATTTTATAAGTATATAATAATAATAATTAACGCGTGTATCGCTTTTATCGCTCTTCCTTCTTTGTTTTGTAATAGTAAGTAAATGGTAGTTGTTAATTCTCTTTTTGTTCGTTGTTGTTAAACTATTGTTGTTTTAGTAAATTTTATGATGTTATTGTGTTTCTTTTTTTTCAAGTTGTTCAATAAATTTCTTTTGATTATTTCCAAAATTATTATTTATTTCGTTGCATGTTATTGCATGTTGTTGCATTGTTATATTTGTTGTGTGTGTTCAACATTTTATTCTGCAGGTTATAGCTTTTTTATTTTGTTCTCACACTTTGATTGTTGTATTTGGTTTTTTTGTTGTTGTTGTTAATGTTTAGTTTCTGATTGTTGTTTTTAATTATGTATTTTCTGATTTCTTTTCCCCACTTTAAGTTTTGACTTAATTTGTTTTTTTTTCTCTCAATTTTTTTTTTGTATCATTACTTTAATTTGTTTTTACTCTTGTTTTGTTTTATTGAACACTTCAACTTATTTTGTTGCTGCTTTCAATACTTTTCCCCATTTTACTTTTTCAATTCTAGGTATTTATTGTTTTCCTTTTTATATGTATACTTCCTTTTGTTTTTCCTTTTTTTAACTACTTTTATATATTTTTGTATTTTGCTTTCATGGTATATTCCATCATTTTTGCTTTATTTTAATTTGTATTATTTTTTTTTGATTCGATAGGTGTAACTGTTTATTTCGTTCATATTATTTTAAAGTTTGTTTTACACTTCTGTTTATTTGAGTTTATTTTACTTTTTATTATTTTTTAGCACTTGTTCTGTACTCTTTTCAATTTTATTTTTCGAAGACATGATTTTTTAGTGAATACATAAATTTCTTTTGCCGTTATTTTTAAGTACAGTATATTCTTTTTTCATTAGTGTAATAAAAAATTTTTCTTTGTATATACATATATGTATATTTTTTTTACAACAGATTTTTGCACAGATCCACTCCTCGGGACATTCAAAAAACTAAAAGGTGTATTATTGTATTCAATCAATTTTTTTTTCTGCCTTCGGTTTTCCACTTTGTTTTTATTTTCTCTATATATGTACGTCAATTTATTTAATTTTACAGTATTTTGTTCTTGTTATTTTCCTTTAAAAAAATATAACGTTTCGTTTTCTTTCTTTTTGTGCTACAAAATTTTTACTTAAAATTAATTTATTAAAGCAGTATCAGTTATGTAGGTTTATTTTGAGGAAAAATTCGTTTATATTCGTGCTCAATTTATAACCAACTGCATTAGTTGCTCAATGTTAAGAACTTTTTAATTTTGCTGTATTCGAATTAGACTTTTTAGTGATGAACAAAATTCTTTTTTTTCCGTTGTTCGATATACACCTGTCACGGTCGCCATATAAAGAAAAACGTCTTCATCGCTTGAGCTGAGTAACGGAACTAACTTTATTGTTTTATTTCTCTATCACTATTCTTAAAACTAAGGCGCTACTACACCTCGCATTTGCATGGTTGCATATTATAGGTGGAGATGCCACTATATGACAGTGTACCTGCAAAATATTAGAGAAATTAGCACACTGTAACATAGCTAACAGTCAGCTGAATTAAGCATCGTAGGTAAAACCGGCTTATTTTATGGTTGAATTTTAGCCTACATCCTTATAAGATTGTGCTGACGCAAGAACTGAAGCCGGACGACAATAGAAAATGCCGTGAGTTCACTAATTCAATTCAATTCTTTATTGAGACTTTTAAGGCAGATTATAAAAGAGAATTACCAGATGACATAGGAATTATATATCTTAAAACTATATAGTATTGTTTCAATAAACTTTAACGACATTAAAGTTACGAATAACGCCACAAGCTTAGTTAAACATTAATTTATAAGATTTTACATCAAACGATAAACATTAAAATTATATTGCTCAAAAAATAACAAAAGTTTACTAGAACTGTTGACAAGTCAAAATGAGATCACAAATTAAATAAAACTTAAAACTAAACAATATACATATATAAAATAAACAATTAAAATTGAATAGTTTAGGCTCTATTTGAGCCTTGAGGTCAGTGAGTAAAAAACTCTGGTAGCCGGTATTCCTTCGCATTCATCAGAGCGTCGATATCGTCATGAATTATACCAACTGGTGATAAGTACGCATTGTTATTCCAATTGAATTCAGTTTGGATATTGAAAACATTTGATAATAACCTGTTCCCATGAGTCCCAAGGCGATTTATATATATTTTTAATAATAAAGCATACGAAGAAAACGGTTGTATATTGGACTTATTATAAATTGACGAATTTGGGTATCTTTTAAGGCATTTTTCATAGTTGGCGTTAAGATAATTTTTCAAGCAGCTGCGTTTCAATCTTTCCAACTCCTTTATAACAGTTGGAGAAATTTGCAACCATATGGGAAACCCATATAGAATTGCAGAACGGATGCACACTTTGTATATTAGTAGCTTGCATTCCTGACTTAGATGCCGATTAGTTAACAGTTTTGAAAACATGCCCTTAATACATAAACCTTTATTTTGTGCATTTCTTCCGTGTTGATTAAATTTAAATTACTTATTTAAAGTTACTCCCAGGTACTTTATGTAGTTTTTAAAAGGTATATTCGAAACATTTAAAGACAGATTCATAGTTTTACTTTTCATCACAGCGTTGCGTGGGCCTTTACCCTATGCATTACGAAAACATGTTGCCTTTGACTTCTCAGTATTTATTTTTATTCCCCAATCGCGGTAGAAGTTATCAATTGCTAGATGATTTCTAACTACTTCCAGCGCTTTTTCGGGGTCTTCATTGCGAGCATATATTAAGGAATCATCTGGGTATAAAATACTTTTTGAACTATTAACTGTGTGAGGAAAATCATACACTAAAATAATATATAACAATGGGGCTAAAATAGCACCTTGTGGGATGCCACACTGAATAATTCCCAATTCTGATTTTGTATTATTAATTTCTATAAAAAATTTCTTATTTGAGAAATAGCTTTTAATCATTACAATTATAAAGAAATCACATCCAATTTGAATAAGCTTATAAAGAACGCCAGAATAATACGCGCGGTCAAAGGCCTTTTCAATGTATAACGATAGGCCTATGGTGCACCGCTTATTTTTCAAATTATCTACAACGTCGTTATGTAGCAAGAGCAACGCATCAACCGCTGTGTGGCCTCTCTTAAATCCGAATTGATAAGAAGGTATTACCTCCATATTTAGGGAATTTTCCATTTTCAGTCTTATGACCCTTTCAACAGTTTACCAATGTTGGACAGCATAGATATTGGTCTAGAATTTCTAACACGATAATCGTTTGGCTTTTTAACGAGAGGATATATCTTTGAAATTTTCCATACATTAGGGAAATATCCTTTATTTAGACAGTTATTAAATATAATCACTAAAAACTTTATTGCTGAGAGGGGTAATTTTTTAATTATAAAATTGGATAACTTATCGACTCCTGCAGATTTTTTGGAATTAAGAGATTTAATTACTTCATTAACCTCCGATTGTAAACTGATTACCAACTAAGTTATTTAGCCCATTAATGCTTTCGCTAAAATTCCTCAGGGTACGATAGAAATTATATTTATATAATTAAGAAATAGAGGAAGATACTATTTCAACATTTGGAGTATTAGGAGTAGATAGCCCATATACGTTAGAGAAATGACGTCTAAATTGTTCAACCTTATCAACATCATTGTGGTAGATGTTATCTTCTACCTGCAGACGCTCGAAACCTTTAGACCTTTTGTTGTTGACAAAAGCCAAACCCTGTTTAAATGCTTCAGGACCAGGTTTAATATTAGAGACCCGTTTATTAACTTCTGAGGCTTGATGTATCTCCACTTGTTCTTTGATTGTTGTAATCTTAAGTAGTTGAATTTGACCACTTAACAATCGATATTCGTCTGAGGTTCTATTTCCGTTTCGGTGGAACAACTTTTTTAGATTTTTCTGCCGAAGATATTTGATTTTAAATAGTTTTTTTATATTTTCAGGTACAATAAATTTTTCATTTTTTATCTCTACATTGCGAGAATTTCTATTTAGATCAGATATAATGGCTGCGTTAAACATCGAAATATTGACGTCAATCTCTCTGTCCTCTAAATTTCTATCCTCGTAGAGACGAAGGTTTAAAATGTTAAAATTAACACTATCACGGAATTCATCCCAATTTGTTTCCTCAAAAGATGTAAAAAATTTTGGAGGAGATAAAATTAAATCAAACTCAGACCGTTTGATGTTTAATTTTATCGGATAATGATCCGAAAACGAAGGTAAGGTGTTTATTTTAATGTTTTCCTTGTTAGTGGCTATTAAATTAGTGCTTATTAAAAAATGGTCTAAATATGAAGGACCCCCCGGGAAAGAAGGGGAACCATCACATATTCATGTAAGAGTATTTCCTGAAAAACTTAGCCATTCATAGAAGCTCTTGCCGTTTAGATTGTCAATGAGTTCACCAATTGACGCTGGAAGCGTTGGCCGGAGGTCCGGACTAGTGTTGTCAAATTATTGGAGTTTAAAATTGTTCAAATAAAAGTTTCTAATTTTGTTCTATTCGAACAAATTCGAAATTTAATAATTATTCGAATATGGAAGCGAATAATGAATCAAAAAATTAATTGGAATAACTTTAAAAAATAAAAAGAAATAACAGCACCTTAACTTTTAATTAAAAACAAACAATTCATATTCACAAAATAATAATAATTATAGGTGGGGAAGTTTTATTAACGATGTCCGGTCCACATTTTGACGGCACTAGACAACCTATGATCTTGAAACTTGGACCATTTGATCGTGCGTTCGGCGGATTCAGAAATATCTGGTTTAAATATTTGAAGTTACTAACATCGATTTACAAGTTCCCGAGATATGGGCAAAAAAACAAAAAAAAAAAAAAACAAGCGGGGAAACGCTTACACACAATCCCATAAAATTTACATAAACTGAATCCTTATCAAATTTCCTATAAAGCCCCCCTACAGAAATTATCATCCCGAGACCACGAGATAAATCACCACAAATTTGAAAATTCATCACAAAATCCAAAAATTGGAATGAAAAAAATATTTTCGTCAAATAATCAATATTCAAGGAAAGCCGACATTTGAAAAAAGCCCCAAATTCACCAAATTTTAAATAATCACCACAAAAATTTTACCAAAATTTCTTAATTTCACCAAAAAGCTGAAAAATCACAAAAAATCTATATTTTATAAAAAACGTCTAAATACTAACAAAATTGATTTTTAAAAATATATAGAAAAAATAAAAAATTTACTAAAATATTTAAAATAATAAAAATTAGAAATTTTACAAAAAATCGTAATTAATCTAAAAAATAAAAAAAAATCTTAGTATAATTTGGGAATTCATCAAAATTCGAAAATTCAGTATAAGAACAAACTATAGTTAAAAAAAGTTAAATTACAAAATATCATAACTATCTAAAAAAAACAGAATCTGTTTCGTAAATTCAGCATAAAATCGAAAAACTAGAAAATTTAATTGCAAAGAACCGATATTTTATAAAAACAAAACCGAAATTTAAAAAAAAAATACGGACAAACAAGAATTTCACATATTATTGAAATTTCACCACAAGAATTTAAATTTTACCAAATTTTGTAATTTCACCTAAAATAATATTTCAAGAAATTTAAACAAAATCTGTATTAAACAAATAAGTACATATATCAAACAAACAAAAATTTCATCACAAATGGGGAATTCAGTAAAAATTCAAATACCAGAAAAATTATAAAGTTTACCAATCTCATCATAATTTGGGAATTAAACATATTTGCAAATTCACCACAAATCAAAAAATTGTAAATTACAAATATAATAAAATTTTTGAAAAATCTAAATTTACAAACATAAATATTTAATTGCAATTACGAAAAATATAAATTTGGCAAAATTTTTAGAAAATTTAAAATTCAACAAAAGGAACAGAAGTATTAAAAAACGAACTTAAGCATAACAATAAAATTACTTAATTTTAATAATTCTAGTTCGACAAACTTACGTGAAACACAACAATTCAGCAAAAATTTTAAAATATACCATAAGTCGAAAAACTGGAATAAAAAAAATTTAATTGCTAACAAACCAATATTTAATAAAAAAAAGACGAAATTTTACCTAAAAATACCACAAAAACAAAATTTCTAAATTTTGAAATTTTCCCACAAAAGTTTTAATTTAACAAAAATTTAGCGAATTCACAAAAAAGCTGAAAATTAAACAAAACAAAATTTTATGTAATCTTAAAAACATAATATATCTTACCCAATTATATGAAACATTTTTAAATTCAATATTTCACCAAAATCGAAAAGTTTTAAAATACTAAAATAACGAAATTTAAAAAAAAAAAAAGTTTCAAGAATCCCGAAACTGCACCAATTCCAAATTGGGAAAATACATCACAAAACCGAAAAACTTAAATAAAACAAAATAATTTAAAATATGCCACAAAAACCAAAATTCGCCAAATTTTAAAACTAAATTTATAATTTTACAACATATTTCAAACATTACCTAAATTTGAAACAAAAAATCAATATTTTATGAAAATCGTCGCGATTCTAACAAAACCAATCTTACACAAAACGTAATTTTCACGCAAAAGTAACCAAAAACAAAAAATTTAATCAAAAGCTGAATTTACACCAAAAATTTTATCATATGTTTACACACTTACTTTATTTACTTAAAATTAACACTTCCTTATAATCACTATTCATACTTAAACGTTTTACTCAATACTAACTGTTAGCTCGACCATCCAAGACTTTTTATAGTAGCCGTCTAGTTTCCAGAAACTGATAGAATACGCAAGAATCCAGTAGATACTTCTTTTGCGATAAACATCTTTTCTGTTGTTTTTTTTCATTATGATGTTTTGTTTTTGTAACTACTGTCTGCTTTTGTTTCTTATGGTGTTGTTTGTGTTTATTCATAGTACTCAATTCATGGAATTTGTGATGTGTATACTTTCATGAGCTTATAGGTGTTGCGTTTTGTTGTTGTTACAATGCCGTCTGTGCAGTGGATGACAAATATGGTCACGCTCTTTATTTCTGGAACTTTCTGTAGATGGAGTGCAACAGGTATTCATACCACTCAATTCTTACAGTCAAAAATACTTGTGCTCGTTTATAATCGTAACAATATATTAGAAATTTGACTAAAACCCAATTACGCTATTATCTACAATACACCGAAAACCCAGAATTTAACAAAAATTGATAAACATATACGAAAAAAAAACAAACCGATCAAAAATTCTTATATTAAATGATAGAGTTTAACCGTAAAATAACATGACTAAAACCTGCAATATAATTCAATAATACTTGAATTCCATATATTAACTAACTCTAATATTAGAATCCTAACATAAGTTAACCCTTTTAATTGCAACAATGAATAGCCTTACTTTTAATTACAGCACTGTAAATATTAGCATTAAGAATTTTTTGACAATAAAGTCAGTTCCGTAAAAACCATGAATGCGTGCTGAATAAACGCTACAATTGGCGACGAGGTAAAAAAGTAAAGTGCAAAAATAATTAGTGCCGTTGTGTATATTTTCGGTAAAAGTGTAAAAGTGCCAGTTTCTGTTTTTTTCTTTTATGTATTATCATACGTACATATGAGTTTATATAAAATCAAACAAAAAGACAAATGGCGACAGATTTAAAAAGTGTAGAATTGCTTTTACAACAGCAACAAGAGTTTACAAAAAAATTGCTAACACAACAACAGTTGTGGATGCAGTCCATTTTGGATAGTAAACCCGAAGCTGCTCCAATTACGAAGCTCACTGGTGACCAATTGATGGTACCAGCGTTCCACAAGTTCAACAAGGAACAACAACAGTGGGACTCTTATCTGCAACAACTACAGCAACATTTTGAAGCCTATTCGGTGGTGCCCGTAGAAAAGCAAAAATCATTTTTCTTGTCATGGTGTGGAGCAGAAGTGTATGAATTGCTTAAAAATTTGTTTGGTGTGTCTAGCCTTGAAAAACAAACCTATACAGAATTAAATGAAAAATTAACAGAACAGTTTTTTCAAAAGCCAAATGAAGGGCACACAAACATATAAAGAGTGGATTGCAGATCTCCGTGGTTTAGCGAGAGGCTGTAAGTTTGTATGTAACTCTGCTACTTGTTCATCAAATTATGTAGATGACATGATTAGAGACCAAATAATTGTCAATACACCACACGACTCTGTTCGCTCTGCCGCTTTACAGAAGCAGAGAGTAACACTCGCCGACGTTTTACTTATTGCGGAGTCGTATGAAGCAACAACAAAAACAATGGCTACATTAAAAGAAGCTACAAGTGAAAAAAACTTTAGACATAAACTTAGTTAAAAAGCAATCGTTTTTTAAAAAAGAAAACCAAAAATACAAGTCATGTTCGGGTGTTTTAATTCTCGTAGAAGAGAGGAGTGCAAATTTAAAAATGCAGTTTGTAATAAGTGTGGCAAAAAGGGACACATAGCGCCCGTGTATATGTCAAAAGCCAAAAATGATAGGAGGAAAGTGCATAAAAGCAAAAAAACAAAACAATAACATTGATGTAGTTGAAACAATTTATGAGATTACAGGTCAAGTGGAAAGAGAAAATTCAAAGAGTGTAATTTATGTTGAGATCAATAATAAAACATTAAAATTTCAAATGGACTCTGGTGCGTCAGTATCGTTAATTAATTTAAAAACATTTCATTTATTAAATAAACCAAAATTAGTGGCAACAAAAAGTACATTATACGGTTTTGGCAGAAAAATAATACCAATATTAGGTGAACTGCATACAAAAATGAAATGTGGTAAATATGAAAAGAATGTGGTTTTAATAGTAGTTAACACTAACGCAGGTGATAATTTGTTTGGCTATGAATTATTTGAAGCATTTGGATTTCAAATTAATCAAATAAATTCGGTTATGGAAAAAGACAAACGCGTAAAAGAACTTTGTGATGTTTTTAAACCAAATCTCGGTACGGTAAAAAACTTTAAAGCAAGTGTACGTTTAAAACCTGAAGCTAAGCCAAAATTTTTTCGATCTCGACCCATTCCATTCGCACAAATGCCTCAATTTAAAAAAGAAATAGAAAGGCTTATTGAACAAAAAATAATTTTGCCAATTAAATTAAGTGACTGGGCTTCTCCTATAGTTTTAACAAAAAAAGCCGAATAATTCTATTCGTATATGTGGTGATTTTAAATTAGCTGTCAACTCGCAAATTGATATTGAACAGTACCCGCTTCCTACACATGAAGTTTTATTTCATACCATTCACGACGGTAAATATTTTTCAAAAATCGACTTGAAGGATGCCTATCTTCAAATGGAGCTGGATGATACATCTAAAGAAATAATGGTAATTAACACGCCTCTTGGACTTTTTCAATACCAACGTTTGCCTTATGGTATAGCTAGCGCACCAGCTATTTTTCAAAAGTATGTAGAGCAACTTCTTCATGGCATAGAAGGATGTGCAAATTACTTGGATGATATTATTATATCAGCGCCAACTTTATCGGAACATTTACAGCGACTCGAACAGGTATTTACTGTTTTACTATCTCATGGCATCCGATGTAAACAGGAGAAGTGTATGTTTTTGCAAAATAAAATAACATACTTGGGCCGTCAAATAAGGTCTGAGGGGATTTTGTCGGATGAATCTGGCGTTCTTGCCGTGAAAAATTTAAAGCCACCTAAAGACATAAAAGAACTTGAAGCTTTCATGGGCAAAGTAAACTATTATCACAATTTTGTAAGAAATTTTTCAACTGTTGCAGCTCCAATAAACAAACTACGTAGAAAAAACATTCCTTTTTACTGGGGAAGAAGTCAACAGGAATCTTTTGATCTTCTTAAATCATACATAGTCAACGCGACTCAACTAACTCACTTTCAAGACAACTTACCGCTTATTCTTGCTGTCGACGCATCTCCGTTTGGCATAGGTGGAGTCATTTCACACCTTTATCCCGATGGTACGGAAAGGCCTATCGCTTTTGCCTCCAAAACTCTTGACAAACATCAGGTAAACTACAGCCAAATTGAAAAGGAAGGTCTTGCGAATATTTTTGGTGTCAAACGTTTTCATCAGTTCCTATATGGTCGCAAGTTTATCCTTGTTACTGACCATAAACCACTGGTAAGCATTTTTAACTCTAATAAACAGTTACCTACTATGACCGCGCAACGTATACAATGATGGGCTTTGACGCTCATGGCATATCAATATGATATACATAAAGTATAAAAAAACTGCTGACCATGGCAATGCAGACGCATTATCGCGATTACCTATTGGGACAGATGAAAGTTTCGATAAGGAAGAAGATGCGTGCTTCGAAATATCCTTCGAAGATTTTCCAATAAAAGCAAACATCTACAAATATTCAAAAGAAGACAAAATATTACGCTCTTTTTATTATTTTGTAAAAAATGGTTGGTTATGTTAGAAATTATGGACCGGCTTAATCAAGAACAAACAAACCTTGAACCGTTTTTCAATCGCAGAAACAATCTGACTATCTATAACAAGTTGCTTTGTTTAGAAACCGACTATATTCGTGTCGTTATACCAGATGCTCTAAGGAGTCAAACTTTAAAAATTCTACATGACGGACATTGGGGTATTGTTAAGATGAAGCAATTCGCTAGAAAATACATATGGTGGAACAATATTGATGCGGACATAACAAAAATATGTTCAGAGTGCGAAATTTGTAAGGTTCAAAATCAAGCACCTTCTAAGGAATACGAAAGCTGGCCAAAGGCAACAAAACCTTGGGAGAGAGTACACGTAGATTTCGCTGGGCCCATTTTTAATTCCATGTGGCTCATATGCGTCGATGCATTTTCGCAGTTTCCATACGTTTCATCAATGAAAAACACAACAACAGAAGACACTATTTCCGCGCTTTCTGCAATATTTTCCATAGAAGGCTTACCAAATACAATTGTTAGCGACAATGGTCCGCAGCTGAGCTCTGAAAAATTTGAAATATTTTGCTCAAAACTGGGTATTCGACATATCACAACTACACCATTCCACCCAGCTTCTAATGGTTTGGCTGAACGATTTGTTAGAACTTTTAAAACATCTGTACGTAAAAACAACGACGACAACTTGCCTATCAAAGATGCTGTTAATAAATTTCTTTCCACATATCAGTTTTTGCCAAACGCAGAGGGAAAATCTCCTGCAGAAGTTATACGAGGTAGACCTGGAACAATCTGGTCACAGCTTTTAGAATCTGCTAAGCAATTTTATCAAAATACTACGAACTCATCAAAATATCAAGTCAACGATACCGTTTATGTTAGAAATTATGGCAAGGGAAAGAAGTGGATACCTGGGATTATTAAAACAAAAATTGGTAAAGTAATTTTCATCATACAAACAGGAAAAGGTATGTGTAGACGACATGTTAACCAAATGAAACAGCGCAGCTGTCCAACTATCGATACAGATCATCTTAAAGCAACCGACTCGGAAGAATCATCATTATCATCGTCATCTACATCGGCAAGTTTGCCGCCTTCAACATCAACAAAAACACCAACTTCTGAAACAACTGTTAGAGCAACTTCGCCAGAAACAAATTCATCTAATCAAGAAGCTACTAGTAAGCAACAGAATCTTCAAGTGCGGAGAACTACAAGAAACCGTAGAGAAGTATCACGTTATCAGCCGGATGACTTCCGGAAACATTTTAAACATTAAATAAAATTATTTAGTAATTGGTAGTTACTAACCCTAAATTTTGGGCATTGGTTCAGCCTACATAAACTTTAAAAAAAAAAGAAAAAATAACAATATTTGAATTTCAATGAATTTATTACTTTTAGTTTTGGCAGCCATGTCTTAAAATTTTGGGGTGGAGTAATGCAATATAATTCAATAATACTTGAATTCCATATATTAACTAACTCTAATATTAGAATCCTAACATAAGTTAACCATTTTAATTGCAACAATGAATAACCTTACTTTTAATTACAGCACTGTAAATATTAGCATTAAGAATTTTTTGACAATAAACTCAGTTCCATAAAAACCATGAATGCGTGCTGAATAAACGCTACAAAACCTTTAGTACATTTTTAGTAGTTCACACTTCGATATATTGAAAATTTTTCCAAAAATCGAAAATATTACAAAAATAGAATATGATGATCCAAAATTATATAAAATGAAAAACTTAATGGAAAATTTTACAAAAGTAAAATTATGTATCGAAAGCTTTTAAATTAAATACATAATTTTATTTGACGAAATATTCACAAAAAATTTATGAGAACATTTTTAAAAATTGATAATATATCGATAAATTTCCGTTAATAGGAAATTATTAATAAATTTAAAAAATTAGAAAACGTAACGAACGAAAAATGACACTGAAGATGGCACATAGCCGAAACCGGTTTGTCTCCAAACCAAATTTGACAAGGGATGACGGAAATTCGTTCCAAAAATCTACACCAAAACACCATGTCGGAATATCAAATCAAGAATAAAAAAATTTCAATTTCGTGGGAATTTTTTGTTCATTAGAAAGTTTTTAAAATTGTCTCAAATTTTACTGGTAATTTTTAAAAATATTATCGATAAATAAAAAAGTTTTTGGACATTTGGACATTTATTTAGTAAAATATTGCAAAAATAGAAAATGAACAAAAATTATACAAAATAAACAAATTTATAAAAATAAAAAAATTTACTTAAAAAAGAAAAGTAATCGAAATTTGTTAAATTAAATAAAATTTATCTAGCAATAATTTCACAAACAAAAAATATGTCAATACATTTTGAGATGTTCATAATATCTAAACAATAAGCATTTCAAAAAAATAAACTTATCGGAGAAAACTTTTAGTAATCGATCTATTTCCGAATTTGGAAAGTTTATCGATAAATGTCAAAAACGAAAAAAACGACTGAAAAAATAACAATTTCATGACTAACATTTGTTGATTAGAAAATTTGTTAACATATTCCAAGTTAAAAAAAAAGAAAATTTATCGAAACAAATTTTCCAAAATTGTATTGGGTATTTTAAAAACATGTAATGGCAAATTTAATGAAAATTTTATTTTATTGTACATTTCTTTTAATACAACATTTATCGAAAATGGTTATTGTTCATTTGATTAAATTATATAACGTTTCGTAGTCTTTGCATTTTATTTGATTTCTGCTGTTGCATCATTTGTTGCAGTTGTTGGTAAATTAAAACTATTAAAATTTGTTGTTAGAGACAGACAGGTAGACATACAGAGAGTTGTAATTTCCATACGAACATTACGAAGAAACTGGCTGTGTTGCGGGTTGTTTTGAGTGTGTTAAGCGTGGGAGTTGCGGGTTTCTTCTTATTTTCTTCACATTTTCCTAATTATAGCTGTTTATCGCCGAAAAACATTAAACAGCAAAAAGTCGGCAGGGGGTGATACAAAAAGTGGCATATTGAGGTTTTTCACAAACACACACGCTCACAAGCAAATATACTTTGTTTTTCTATTTTACGAAAAATGTCTCTAATACTCTTTATCTCTGTTCGACACATGTTATCGCGGGAACCCGCGGGCTCCCAATTTTACCGAAAAGAGTTTCTTGTGTTTTTACCAGACTTTACCCGTACTTTTTTCGTGTAAAATGGTAAAACTGTCATACCACTAAATCAGCTGTTTAGTATTTGTGAAAATATAAAGTAACCAAAATTTTTTTTTGTAAACAATGAAAAATATATCTGAAACTGGTGCCGGTGTTAACGACGAAGTTCAATACTATTTATTGTAATAAATATCTTTTGATTTTCAGTAAAAACAAAAAAATTATATATGTATGTATGTACATATATTTGTTCGTACATCTTGTTTTTAAGGGATGAAAACTTTATTTATATTAATTAGCTGTACATCAGGGATATAATTTTAATATTTACATTGATTGTTTATGAATTTCGTTTGTAATCAATAAAAAAAATTTAAATCGCGAATGAAAAAGAATGAGAAAACGTAAAAATTAAAACGGATAAGATAGGAAGGATATTTATACTGGACGAAGTTGTTAGTTTCTGAAAAAATTTTGCATCTTATACCTTTTTACCGAAAAAATATGAGTGTCATTTAAAATTAGGATTATTGTGTCTATCTTCTTTGTACCTGCTTTAATTTTTTCGTTAATAATTCTTTTTGACAACAGTTTTCATTGGCAATGTTTTGTAAAGTATTGTTAAGTATTTTCGAATACGGCCGTACACTTAAAATTTACTTAAAAAATAATTTACTTCTGTAAAAAATTACATTAAATTTGCACATAATCTAATGTTATATAATATATACAGGTCTGTTCTGTAAACCACGTGATTTCAAATCTCGAACGATTTTGAAATCACGTGATTTTACGGTTTTCGGCGTGGTTTTATTTTTTCGAAAACACGAGAAAACAGCTAACTATTTAGATTTGTGTTTTGTTTGTTTAATTTTTTCTATATTCTTAATTAATATAGAAAGTAAAAAATACGGTAATAAAAATGCCGGGAGCTAGTTTATTGGCAGTAATTGCTGTAAAAAAAAACGTAATTTACGGGACCTATCAAAACAAAGTTCACAAAGCATAAATACAAATGAAAACAAATGTTAGTATAAATAAAATGAATGGAAAAAAACGAAGTTGCCACAGTTTTCATCGATGAAATTTGCTTAGATTTTGCACTTCTAATTTCTAAATTTGCTCAAAAATAACTGAGTATATTTTACTATTATTATATTTTTTAACAACAATAAATAAATTTTGTATTAAATAAAAAACAGGATACTATAAATTCCATATATCTTACATGATATTTTACGACTGTGTCACTTTGGCAACCTCACAAATATCTTCGAAAAAACAAACCGGCTCACTGCTGAAGAGAAAAAGTAAATCACGAACATTGGTAAATAAAGCAAAACAACTTTTTACAAATTTTAGAAATTTGTTAATATATATGTTTATGTGTGTATAAAACCTTATTTTATTACTTAAATAAATAAAAAACACATCATATTAAATATATAATATAATTTTTATTTGTTTCTAAATTTTTATTTGTTTCTAAATGAAAAAAAAGACTTCAAGTGATTTGAAATCGTCAGACTGTTAGCTCACCGGTTTTAAATCACGAGAATTCAAAAAATTTTGTGCACAGAACACCTTTTCGTGATTTGAAATCACTTTTACAAAAAAGTGATTTTCAGAACATGCCTGATAAATTCATAAATTTTTATATAACACAAAACAGACTTGTTTAAAAAAAAGGCAACGCTAGATTTCTAAGCCAGGAGAAAATTATGTGGGAGTACTGCGGTATTTTTTAGTGAAATATTGTATCTTTTTGACATTTATTTTGGTGAGAGAATTTTGTCTTTACTCTCATTTTACCCGGAATTACCTTGAACAGAGCTTAAATAAAACGGAAGGACACGCCTCCGATGAGAAGGAGATGTTGTTGGCCATTGTCTCGGCGCTAAAC
Source organism: Phania funesta (assembly GCA_963932375.1). Classification (NCBI taxonomy): domain Eukaryota; kingdom Metazoa; phylum Arthropoda; class Insecta; order Diptera; family Tachinidae; genus Phania; species Phania funesta. The sequence goes on from OZ010656.1 coordinate 40,108,113, forward strand.
AACATAAAAAATTATCTATACGGTGCAAAAAAAATAAAAATTTACACTAAAGCCGTTTACCTGGGCATTATGTAACCTCAATTTTATTGCCAAACTTATGCGACTTCAGCAGCTGATATATAAGCCTGATAGAACAAAAGGTTTTGGAGATGCTTTCTTTAGACTGATAGCTAGCTTTAACCACATAGGTGACACATCCACCGAAACAACCAGCGTTCAACCCTTTTTTCTTTTCAACTTTTTTTTTTAAACACTGACAACGAAGTAAGTTTGATTCAGTATTTATTGAATTTTTTACTTTTTGAATTAATTATCAGTGGAATACATACATATTTTTACGTTTTACCTTTTTAAACGTGTCTACTTTTAGTAAAGGCTCTTTTAGTTATAGATTTTCCTTTAGATAATACACGGCAAATTTTATTTTTCGCCACACTGTTACTTTATTTAACACTTAAATAGGCAACGACTCTTCTTTTTTATCGCGTTGCTGCCTAGCTTTGCCACCAAAGTCTTTTTATAGTAGTTACGAAAATTACGTTATGTTATTAAATACTGCTTTAAACTGTGTTTACATTACGTATATAAGTCATATGGTATGTCAAAATTACATATGGAAACCGAATACACATAGTGTGATTCCTATGATATATAACTTGTGTGTTTTTCATGCGTGCAGTAACATGTCTTATGTTTTATTTATAGGAAGTTTTATTTTCGTGTGGAAACGATGTGACAGTTGTCAGTGGTGTTAACTATTGTTGTCAAATGTCTACACATCGCTTTTTTAAAATAAGACTAATGTAGGCAAAAATAACTAATATATTTCTAATTCCTGTTTATAATCTAATGGTCAATATTAATTACTATAAATAAATAAATTTATTTTATTTATAAAATAAATTTAATTTTTTTATTAAGAATTCATATTAATTTGGTGATATTACCAACATTTAACTATATTCCGTTGTACACACGTTGTACACGTTGTGTACACGTTGTATTAAATTATGTATTGTAATAAAAAATTATTAACTAAATACAAATTTCATTCTTAAACCCTGATGCCGCAACATGCAAGCAAAAATTCTTTAGTACGAAATAATATGAAGGGCAATTATTTTACGTGAAAATTTCAGTATGCGTTGACTGTAAAATTTTTTTTTTAATATTTTAAATTTGTTATATATGTATTAGAGTTAAATATGAACAGACTTTAATTTTTATTAATTATTAAAAGCGATATAAAAAGTTTGATGAATTTCGATTAATTATAACCCAAAATGCAGGCCGATATAAGGTTAAAATAATAAAAAAGAATTTGGGTAAACGAAATTATCAGAATTTTATGAAAATATTAGGGAATTCTAGGTTTTCCTATATTAACATATGTATGTAAGTATTGCATACTAAATCATACATAAATCATACATTAAGGATTAAAATTGGCAATATAAACTCTAGATATAAGAAAATCGCCCGGCCCTGATCGTATTACAGGATCAATGATAAGATCCTTACCTAATTATTCTGTGCTAATGCAACATTGTGAATTTGCTTCTTCCCATGCTCTTGGAAGATGTATAAAATTGTTATAATCCCTAAACCAGGGAAGGACTTAAGTCAGATTACGTCATACACACCCATTAGCCTACTGTCAATTTTATCAAAATCGTTTCAAAAATTATTCATTTCGTTTTAAAGGCCGTATTGAGCAAGTCCATAGAATTGTTACCGTTATTACTTTTCCAGGCGTTTGATAACGCCTGGCATGATGGGCTACTTACGAAATTATCTCGTGTTCTACCTGAAAACACCTACAAACTTCTAAAGAGCTATTTAACAAATATAACGTTAAAGCAATGCCAAAGGAATAATTTTCTAAAAAAGGGAAAATCTCTGCAGGGGTCTCTCAAGGTAGTATACCAGATCCGATACTATATCTCATCTACACAGAGGATATGCCAACAAGCTCAAATGGTTCCCACGACAATTGGATCTTCGCTCCGAACCGACCTGAGTCATACTCGGAAGTTTTTTTTTCAGGTGCACAAAACATGTCAGCAACTTTGCTCTTATTATTTATTTTAGCTGGTGTAGAACAAACCCCGAGTCCGTAGTTCTGGATTTTTTCTGCACAGTTTGTAGTAACTGGTGTCACCTGAAAAGGCGCTGGACCCCCAGCTTTGTATCAAGTTGTTGTAGCTTGCAACCCCCCAACACCAGCATTGCCTCTCCTGCAATAACCCCACAAAATCACGTCCCGATTCTACCCATACCTCCCAATGGGCGTGTTCGGAATGCCAAAAAGAAACATAACATCCGTTCAATGTAATGGTTTTAAGCAGCGGTGTCACATAAGATTTACCCCACATTTACCTGCACCACCTTATTATAACTGACGATCTTATACAATTTTCACTCTTAAAAGACATATGCAAATGGGAGTTCCAATACTTCTAGTGATAAATATATTATACTATTATACCTTATATAGTATATACAAAACATGGAATATAAATATGCATTAATTTTGAACATATTTTAAGCACTGACACGCAATATTTCATCTATATGATGCTTATGAACGCAATATACAGGGTCCGCCATCTAACGTTTTTTTTTCAACTAGTGCTTCTTTCTGAATGGTAACACTTAGCTCATGTCTGATTTGACAGATAATTAGTTTTATCCTTCCGCTGAACGAATATGGTTGTGTATACGCTTGAACAACGCTGGGAATTATTGCGACATTACTTTGAAAATCATGGTAATGTTGCAGAATGTGTGCGAAAATTGCGTACAGATTTTGGAAGAAGAGAAGCACCGTCAGCTCCGTATGTTCGTTATCTTGTGAAAAAAGTGAAAGAAACTGGCATCCTCATCGATAAACCAAAGCATGAAAAGCCAAAAACAGTGCGTACACTCGATGATATTGCTGCTGTGGCAGAAAGTGTGCGATAAGCGCCATCAACATCAACTCACCGTCGTTCTCAACAACTGAACACTTCGGAGACATCATTGAGACGAATTTTGAATAAAGACATTGGTATGACGCCACACAAAGTCCAATTGGTTCAAGAGTTGAAGCCAACTGAACATCTAATGCGTTTTCGCTTCGCTAAGTGGGCCTGCGATCGACTTACAGAAGATGCCGATTTTGCCAAAAAAAAAATCATCTTTTCAGATGAAGCTCATTTTGATCTTGGCGGGTATATAAACAAGCAAAATTGTCGCATTTGGGGCACAGAAAATCCGCACGCATACATTGAAAAGCCGACGCACCGAAAACGAGTCACTGTTTGGTGCGGATTTTGGTCCAGAGGCATAATTGGGCCATTTTTCTTCGAAAATGAGCAAGGAGTGGCCGTTACAGTCAATGGCGATGGTTATCGAGCCATGTTGAACGAATTTTTGTTCACAAAAATTTAAGAGGAGGATATTGGCAACATTTGGTTTCAACAGGACGGCGTTACGTGCCACACAGCCAAAGCTAAACTCGATATTTTGCGCCATCTTTTTGATGATCGCATTATCAGCCGCAGAGCTGATGTCGTTTGGCCACCTCGGAGCTGCGATTTGACACCCTTGGACTATTATTTGTGGGGTGCCGTCAAAGATAAGTGTTACGCCGACAAGCCAGAGACAATTGACGCTTTAAAGGACAATATTCGTGAAGCCATTGGTGAAATACAGCTGCACCCAATCGATAATGTGCTTAAAAATTGGACCGATCATGTAGGCTACTGCATGGCCAGCCGAGGCAGCCATTTGAATGAAATTATTTTCCATTATTACTACTCCCTCTGTCCTCCTGCCCATAACCTATTTTCCTAGTTCTAGCACAATGCATTGCATGAATAGGGGTCATCCCCTGAGTGCTGGTCCTACCATAAAAAAAAAAAATAAAGCGGAAGGATTGTACTTTCAAATAAAAAAAGAAATTTGAGAAAATATTCAGTAGTTTTTTTTTATAGCATTTAAAAAAAAAGTTATTTGGCGGAGCCTATACATATTTACATACATATGGAATTTAATTTATTTTTTTACAATAGTGAGATACCTGAATTGAAATCAAATTATTTGTATGTAGGTTTAAAACAAACATTTGTGCCGTTTTGGATGAAAAACTTAAATTATAAAAATTTTTTTAATTATGTACTTATGTATATTTTTATACACATAAGTATACTTATATGTAAATACTAATATTTCAGGCCAATATACATTTACTTTTTTAATGATTCGTTTTAACTTCATTACATATTTAATATATTTTTTGCTTGTTTGCTTTTATTTCTGTTCCATCCACAAGTTTAGCATATTCACGTACGTACGTTTAGCGTTTCACGTACCTCCAGTAAAAAGTCTCTCATAATTTGTCAAAAGTTTCTCATTGTTGGCTCTAGAATTTTTCAAAACTTCAACCAGAAGTTTCTTATTTTTTGCTCTAGAACTTTCTTGAACTCAATCAAACGCTTCTCGTTATTGGCCCTGGACCTTTCTTGAACTTCAATCATTTCTTCTTCTTCCTCGAATTCGTAAAACCCAATTTCGCTTGAACTCATCTGTTGATGTTCTCTGCAGTCCTGCTTTATTCACAGCTTTCGGCAGATTTGACTTACTCAGTTCCTTTTTTAGCTGCTCCGCTTTAAGATCCTTAAACATCATTTTTTCTGACACTAATTGTTACATTTACCTTTTTAAACGTATGTAATTTAACACAGGTTCTTTTAGTTAGAGTTTCGTTTAAATAATACACGACAGAATTTACGTTATTTATTTTATATAATACAATAGGCCACTTCTTTATCATGTTGTTATTACTTTAACGTTTTACTCAATACTAATTTCCCAGCTTTCCCACCCAAGCCTCTTTATAGAAGTCATCTATTTTCTTTAGCTATTAACATCTTTCTTTCTGTTATTTAGTTATTATTTTACACTGTATTTAATTCCTGGTAATTCGTCTGTACGTGTTGATGTCATATCGTTGTTATTGCTTATGTGTGTATTCAATAAATGTTCACAGGTTATGGGATTCGCTTACTCATTGTGCTAGCCAAGCCACTCGAGACTTTTTTCCTGACGTTCCAATTAAAGTTTTTAGGAACCAAATACTTATTAGGACTGCGTCTGACATGGCATCGAAATTGATTTTATTGAAGTAAGGGAAAAAATTATGTCAATATAAAATACTTAGTAAGCGTAGAGTATTTATCATAGACTACTAACTAGACGCGACAACTCACAACATTATCTCGATTATATAAGAGAGATAAAAAACCTTATTGTTTCTAATTAAGCTATCTCTTTCATGTAATCGGGTTAATTTAAAATTTTGTACGTAAAAACGCATGACACCTGATTACACGCTTTTTCAAATGTCATTGTTTGGTATTCTGTTTATATTCTGTGGTATTTATATATGTACATATGTACACAAATTACCAAGCCTACTTCTCAATATTACAAATATTGTATTAAATAAATTGTTCGGTTTTTCGAATCCGTAATATTTTAGTGAAAAGTGGAAATTTCCGAATGTCTTAACTGTTCGGTATTCCACTTTCGAATAATTTGTTTCATTTTATTTAAAATAAAAAAAAGGTTAGTGGAATGAATTAGAATAAGGTTTTATTCAATTTAAATGTAATTACAATTTTATATTGCAATTTTCATGGTTTTCCACAAATTTGTATTTTCTTTGGAATACAGAACAGGGACGAATATTTGCCACAAATTATATACAGATAATTTACATAATCCAATCAGCTCCCTAATTTTGCACATTCTTATCTTCTGCAATAATTTTGTTAAAAGATCAGCTAACATTAAATCGGAATATACAATACTTTTCTAGTCTTTATAAGATGCAAACAAAACAGCCCTTGAGTATTTATGCATTTAATTTTTGGCGATATTTTCTCACCGTAAAGATCACCTTTATCGCATGCTGATGATGTAATAATACTGTTACGAAGTGCTAATAAGTATTCTTGTCAGTAAGAATTTAATAGTAGGAATAGTTGTGTACAGTACAGAAAGTAGGATTGAAGGGTACGAATGCTTTTGGCATCCACTATGCAGAAAGCATTGCGCTATAACAACAACAAAACACAACATCCATAAGCTCACACAAGTTGTAGGAAATTGAATAAACACAGATCAACAATAACGATTTAACATCAACAATTTGAGAAATTGAACACTGTGGAATAACAATGCAAAGAAACCAATGCCGTAAGTAAAAAAGCAAGCAGTAGTCACAAAAACAAACTTTATAATAAAAAAAAATATCAGAATCTACAAGTTTCTAGAAAATAAATGACTACTATAAAAAAACTCGTGTGGTCAAACTAATAGCATTGAGTGAAACGTTATAGTGCGAACGACTTACAGTTGTGTTGTAGTTAAGTGGTAAATAAAGTACCAGTGTGTAAATCAAAGTTCCACGGTAGTTTATTGAAGCAAAAACTCTATAACTAAAAGAAAAGCATGTGAGGCATTTTTTAAACATTTTTAGAGATATTGAAAATTAGAGCATGACATTAGGGGCTCAACTTTCCATACAAAATGCAGTTTACTGCACATTTGTAAGAAGAAAAACTGCAACACTTTCGACATCGAGTATAAAAATTTTAAAATAACGCAAGTAAATCATTTACATATATTGTGTGTTATCTTTAACAAACGTTTTTTTTCTAAAGAGTATTGTTTACAGTTTAGGAGCACACATCCAAAAACTGTATGATACATATTTCGACAATGCTAAATATAACCCGTTCAATTGTTCTTTCAAAAATTTATTGAATTTCCATATCAAATTAATCAATGAACCATACCATCATGCTGCAATTTCTTTTATCATAGGAGCCTTCCGCACGAACTTCGTTTTTAACATACAAGAAGTATCTAAAGAAAACAAACTCAAAATATACCATAAAAATATAATGGCTTTAGTCTGTTTTTGGTAGATATATAAAATTCTCAAGTAAATTAAATTTGTATATTAGCCCCGCGTATTTTATACTATCCATGACTGAGCTCCCCAGAAACTATTACTCCACATATCGTCTACAAGCAAACATTTAACAGAATAGCGTAGCAGCTTACTGAAGATAACTGGAACTTCTTATTTACTCATGGCTCCAAGTCATACGACTTCAACAAGATGTTCAAGTTATTAAATCGGATTACACAAATAAGTATTGTTCCAACTTTACCGCTGAAGCATTGGCGATTTTCATCGCAGCCGAGTTTGGTGCCCAAAACCAATCAAATTATATCATATGCACAGATAGTTTTTCTTCTGTTTACGCATTTTAAAAAGAACGAAAAATGACACTGAGGATGGCATATAGCCAAAACCGGTTTGTCTCCAATCCAAACTTGACAAGGGATGACAGAAATTCGTTCCAAAAATCTACATTTTAAAATTATTGTAATCGAAAATAAAAACCAGAAGATACACTTTTTATTATATAACATAAACAAAGCAAACAAATATGATCAAAATTATAAAAAAAAAATTAATTTCAAAATAAGTAAAACAAAAAAAATGACCACATCACAACTTGTTTCGATTTTAAATCGTTTCGTTATCAAAATCAATTTCTATCACATACCTTATAATCTCTCTTCTAATTTCAGAACCACATATGATCAAAAATGGATAACATTAAATTTTAATATGTATGTAGGTTAGTTATAGTTCTAGACTTATGCCCAGTTTTTGACTCTATATTTAAATGTCATTTAACTTTAAATCCTATTTAAATACGAAATACAGTTTATCAAGGCTTATTTAAATTCAACTTAAATTAGCAACATTCGGCATTTAAAGTTTATTTAAAGTCCAGAAAGTTAACATATGACGTGGACGTTTGTTTACCTCTCAATTTCTTGGTTAAAAAATATTTTTCAGAAATTAAAAGTTATTAAATATAAAAAAGTATATATTAAATAATTAAATTAAAAACTATAGCTATCTGAATATATAAGTTCATATATATGTACATATACGTATAAATATACATGTATTTATAAATAAAAAAGGTAACAAAATGAATTCCGATCAAGAAGACATAACTGATGCTGAATTGTTTACAACTTTTATTTATGGTGCACAGCTGTTTTCTTTAAAACTATCGATACATTTTTTGACATTTGATAGTGCTACCATATTTTCATTGCGATTTAATACGAAGAATTATTTAACACTGAAAAACTGAAGCTGCATTTAAATACAATTTAAATTTAAGTATAAATTAGCTAATTGCATATTTAAATATCAACTCAAAAACTGGGCATTAAACTTTTCGAATAATTTTTATTTTTTATATTTCATATATATATATATATATATACACATACGTATTTGGTAGTTATGCTTTAAACTCAAGATTGCCAATATGTTCACACTTTTTACAAATAACAAACAAATTGCGTTTTTTTCTTGCACCAATAGAGTACTAATGTAAATGCGATTTTAATTACCAAAAAATTTTGATTTTTATAGTTAGTCAGTTTAATTTAATCTTTACTTTTTTTTTATATTTTAAAGGTAAACAAATGCAATCCAGTAAAAGTCAGCAATAATCACACTTATCTGTCATATCTCAATAACTATATATTATTCTATATATTTTCCTTTTTGCTAATATTTTTGGGACCATTCGCACCATGCGCTAAATTTGTAATTGTTCAATTTTGATATGGAGTATATACTCGTATATGTATTAGGTTTTTAACATTAGGTATATAATCAAATAGACAATATAGTCTTATTTCCGAAAACACGTTTATCGGATCGTTCTGGAACAAGAATCTCACCTAGAAACCTCAATCTTTCACAGCGAATACCTTACCTTTTACAAACCGCTTTTTTGCGTGAACTTTTTTTTGGCGGCGGCGAAAAAAAATATTAATTTGTTCCATACCTTTTATCGGCTTATTCTTCGGCTATGATAGGTGCATTTTCATATTTGCAAAATATATAATAAAAAGTTATATGACAAATGCACATATATTTATAGACTTTGACAACACTATGTAAGTGTGATGGCATCTTTGATTTTCTGCTGCTTTTGCAAAATTATTAAGTATAATTAAGAGTGTGCTAGAGCGCTGCTCTCATTTAAAATGCTTGTTAGTGCTTTCTTTAAGGAATTAAAAGTTTCATCTAAAGGTGCCAACTGTGTTCCTAAGTACAAATATACGAAGACGGTCGAAAGATGAAAACTAACGGACAAGGCAAATAAAAGGAACAATGGGAACGAGGACAGACGCACCTACTGCAGATAGTTCTAAGCGAACATTTTATATAATTACCTTTAATAAACATATAAGTATCATTAAATAGCAATAATGAATAAATAAAACTAAATATTAGATAATAAATTAAATCAATATTTATCCTATATGTGCAAAAAAAGTGTACCGCCCCCTCAAATTGTTCCTTTTTACGCTAATAGTGAAATTCCAAAATCTTAGACTGATTGCCCTAGGTTAAGGCGTGGCACATGCCCACTAAAGTGGCTAAAACTGGTTTATATGGTTTTTTCAAGAGACAAGGCACGAAAATATAAGTAAAATGTTTCATATATGTTTGTAATATATTATTTAATTGAAATTAACTGACGTTTAATGATAACTATTCTTGATAAACATTTAAACTTAATCGCAAAGGTCTGATTTATTAATGCTACCGTACTTTTTCCTATAATCAGTTACTGTTTGCAAGATATATTGTTTCTCTTCTTCGTTTTTTTGTTAAAGCTGCATTATAGTCTTCCATTAGTTTTACAAAACGCGCTGCAGTATCATTAACAACATGTAAGTTTTGTACAATATTCATTCCCTTTTGAAATTCGGATTCATTGTGCCACTTGGAAGGGTCAATTTTTAGAAAGTTAGTTTCAATATTAAATCTTTCGAAAAACCTCAACGTTTTTTTATTAACAAAATCTGAAATATTTTTTTGGTTTAATTCATTCATGTTGGTTACTATTCTTTTATTCTCATTATTATGTTCTTCTTTGAGATTTTTAACCATTTTTCTCTTTTCTCCAACGTCTACAGCATTATCAAAAAATGAAAGACCTGCTGCTTCTGGTGTCAGGTACCACAAGTGATTCGAAAACTTGCTCGTTACTTCATTGCTTATTATTTCATTCAATTCATTGAATTTAATAATATTTTTAATAAAATTTAAATCATTTAAGGGTGCTTTCGCGGCAATTGGCGCTTCAATCCACGGTCTCAAATATATTTTCAAAATGAACACACTTATATCTTGTATAGCATTTGCCTCGTCTGATGACATTGAGAATTGGTGGCGGAAAAGAAAAATCTTAAGCGTATATATCGCTTTAGCCATCCATCGGGCATGATGTATCGCTCCAGGTGATTTAAACTTTACCGGCTCTGTGTTTCGAGCAAAAAATATAAGACTCAATTCCAATAACTCCTTGTAGTCTGCCCTGGGATGTTGTATAGTGACATAGTTATAAGTAAATTGAGCTAATTGGTCTTGTTCAGTTTTGTTAAGCGCAAGATTTATTTTTCTATCCACATGCAAATTTTTGTTGATTGATTTTGGGCCAATTTTTTTTAAAACGCTGGAAAATATTTAATGATGGTCCACTTAATTTTAAATAATATTTCACGAAGCCACTTTTCAGCAAGAGTTCATATATGTGATGACGGCAAGGGAGATATAACAATTCTCTATTGTGGTGTTGTTCTAATAAAATACAAGTACCTTGTAATCTAACTGTATTTGTCGCTGTAGTATCAAAACATAAAACTTGTACCTTGTTTGGAAAAACTGTTGTTTATTTTTACTGTTATAAGAAATTGTTTTTTAAATACCTTTTCTGTTAGATTCCATACATTTAATAGTTTGAGTATGGCGTCTGTCTGTTCTTTTCCAGTACCAGCTGACAGGGCAGGTACTCCAAGTAGATGTTCAATGCCATTTGTTGTTATCACAACTGGTAATCTGTCCACTTTTGCCTTTCCTGTGATCGATGGTAAAATTTTTCCATCCCAATGTACCGTAATTTGATTTATATCTTTGTTTTTAAAATCCATCATCAGATTTGCAGTAGTTTCCGAACGAAATTGTTTACGACAAAGCCGAATCGATGTCTTACTGATTACTAATGATATCATGTTCCAATGCTTCAGCCGCAGCTATCAGAACACGTACTGCGTCCCTGTCACTTACCTTGCACTTGTCTAAGGTCGCATCAAGCTTGGAAGTGATAAAATGTTTCATTCCTCGTTTTCTGTTTTTTTGTTGTACCCCTTTCAGACCAGCAAAGTTTTCTTTGCAAAGTCTTGAGTTTGTGGAGGAGAGAGGAAAAGAGAGCGGGGGTTGGTACAAAACTTGTTGTACTCGCAAATTCCTTTTGTGTTTTTAGTTCGTAAACCGAATTAATATGGCTGCTCTTTATATTTGACAAACATACAAACAAAAGAAACAGACTTTGTCAAAGTAAAATTATCCTCTCTGAACACAAGACAAAGTTTAAAAGAGAATTCAAGAAACTTTGTCAAAGAAAACTTTGCTGGTCTGAAAGGGACTTGAGAGTTACAGTTATCAGTTTGATCACTATTATCATCACTATCGTATTCATCAATTAGTTCTTCTGTATTGTCAATCAAATCATTCGCTGTCAGGAATACTTGGAATTGTTCTTTGCCCTGCTTTTCTTTTCGCACTACCTCTTTCTCAATACGAATATTTCTTCGCTTTTCTTTTTCAAATAATGAAAAATCGCATCCCACCATTGCACCAAGTCTACCTTCTTTACGTTGATTCTTCAAAAACTCTTTATCTTCTTCTATTTTAATTAAATCTAACGCATTTACGTGCGCAATGTCAAATAAGTTGTTCATATTTTTAATAAACTCATCTTCTCGCCTTTTTTGAAGCGGTGTGCTGCGTTTGCATGTTTTTTGCAGATTTTTCCATTGGTGATATAAAGCTTCAACTTTTTGAACACTTCTATCAATTTGACGAACTGGAAACGGGCTTTATTCCAAAAAATTTCGGCCTCTTTGATAACCAGATATGCACTTGAACGAAGATCCAATTTCACTTTGCGCATGTTATAAAACAAAACTTTCAAAACTTGTCCATTGGAAGGCAGCTTAGATCCCACAATTTGGCTTTCGTCATATCCTAATAAATAATTTTTTTCACTAACTCTTGTGTCCATTTTGCAAATACCATCAATATCAATTCTCTTTATAGCAATGATGTTTCAATGATTCAAAGCTCAAAATAGCTACACTTCACTTTTTACACACTTTTAATTGCCACGTGGTTGACTTTACTCTGTTCTTGCCAACATTTTATTTAGCAATCAAATATTTGTTTACAGAGTTGTATTTCATTTGTCTTTCAAGACACGAGTTCGTACGAGAGGAAGGCAAAAAGTAAGAATGGGGGAACTGCGTCCGATGTACTGAGTTAGACACGCTTTGGTGTTGTCCGTAATCAACGTAAACAACAACAAATCGTGAGCATACAAAAACAAATCGTGAGCGTTTTCCGAAGTCAAATGTCTTGCTGTGTGAATGCAAACAGAACTTCAAAAGAGAAATCAAATGAAATCATCAAACGTAAGTTAATTTAAATAGAATAATATATTACAAACATATATGAAACATTTTACTTATATTTTCGTGCTTTGTCTCTTGAAAAGTCCTTATAAACCAGTTTTAGCCACTTTAGTGGGCATGTGCCACGCCTTAACCTAGGGCAATCAGTCTAAGATTTTGGAATTTCACTATTAGCGTAAAAAGGAACAATTTGAGGGGGCGGTACACTTTTTTTGCAAAAAAAAAATTCCCATACAAAAAAAAAGTTCGGTCTAATGTACATACATAATTACGGTTTCTCTGACTTACTTGTAATATCTTCTAGATGATTCTTCTGCTAGCCAACGCATATTTACATCAGAAAGTTTTTTCCTCTCTACAGGTACCAACAGTAGTTCATCTTCTACTTTCACCTTGAATGAAACAGTTGTTGACAGCGTAAGCGGTGTTGCTACAACTTTATTCGGGGAAGATTTCGCCGGTGATATCAAGAGTTGTACTGATGCTGTGGTAGAATCTGGTTCCGTAGTTCGCATATTAGTCGACTGTGGACTTTCACTTCGAAAACGGCAGAATCCACTTTGTAAGAGAGATGTTTGATGTTTGGGATTTCGTCGGCTCGAGGTTGCAATACTCGCATTGCTGCTAGTACTTGATGAACGTGATAGAGTTAGTTTTTTAGCTGGTTTTTGTCGTTGTTGTGAAGTCGTGCTAGTTGTACTAGCTGAACCTAATAATATTTGAAAACCGTAATTTTCAGGTGTCAATGAATCACTTAGCCATGTAGAAATCCCTGAATCTGGATGATCTTCTTTAGACGGTGGTATGTAATGTGAATTGGGAATGGAAGATATTGGACGCGAACTTTCAGTTGGGGTCATTTGGTATCGTCGTTTTTTCCTTTCAGGACCCAAATCGTCGATAAGCCAAGAATCTTCATCGACTTCTTCTGCGTCAAGGTAGGCAGAACGCTTCATTTTTCCATCATCATTATAATTTTCCGTAATTGAGTTATGTTGATGTGGATGTTTGAGTTGCTCGATTGCTTTTTTATACTGTTCGCTAGCACTAGCAGGAGAACGTGTTTTAGTTTTTTCTTTTGAGTAATAGAGTCGAGAAGTTGATGGCCTTATATCCTCATTTAGTTCCTCCTCAGTGTCCATTTCGCTCAAAATAATGCGATTTTCTTTATCATCTTTCTGTAATCTATGTTTGGATTCCACATTTACACTTGTGAGAGGTTTGGGAGCCTGATTAGAACATATTCCCACTTTTGATAATGTTTTTATAAGTTGAGTTCTTATTTGTTCATATTGAGCTTGTTCACCTTCAACTAATGTCACTGAGGTACGCCATTTATCTAAACCATCTAAGCATGTGTACCCGAAATCCGTCCTGACTGTGGCGTCTGCTCCACGTTCTAATAACAGCTCCACTACATCCAGATAACCATTTGAACACGCATCGTAAAGCGGTGTTATACCATCACAGCTCGTACCACCTTTATCATTGATGGCAGTTGCAGCTCCTCGATCTAATAACAATTGTACAATATCACGGAATCCATGGTTGCTGGCTTCATGTAATGGCAACCATCCCGCATGGTCGCGAACATTTATAACGTGACCTTGGTCAATAAGTCTTCTCACTAATGCAATATTTCCAGCTATGCACGCCTGATGTAATTGAGTTTCACCCTTGTTGTTGCGCTTGATGGTCAGCGATCGTATGCCACGCGTAGCTCGATGAGGCCTTAACTTTTCAGTTTCATCTAAGTCACTTGTATCCGAATCGGTAAGATTGTCTAAACAAATATCTTCACCTAAATCGGGTGTATTGTTTTCACTTACTGTCAATTCGTCTGATCCAATATCACTATCATCGTCTAGAGAATCCAAATCGATACCTTTAAAAACACACAAATGTTACTTTTTGGAACAAAAAGTTGTTCTGAAATATTTGAATAAAACGAAAATTTGTCTTTTGTTTGAAAGGCCTATTAACGACATTATAACATCGTCCAAATTTCCGACGTGAAAAATAAAAAACAGAAAAATTAGCAAAAGATACAATATCATCTCGGTCATAACCTATGCAAACCCACCCGTTCTTATAGAAAAAATAACAGCTTTCACAGATGCGTTAGGTAATGGCTTATATGCTGCAAGTTTTATATCTTAGATGTGACGCAAAGGTTAATGTATAACTACTAAATTAAACAATTAAAAATGTTTCTTAATATTTATAATAAAATAAATTACTTTTGTTAAACTCGCTATTATAGAAAAGAGATTCGAATGCCAATAATCAAACTTTAAAAAAAGTAATGTTATTCGAGAATAATGACTCTTTTTTATAATTTTTTAATTTTAAGTTGAACTTAAACACAATTTCTTGATTTTATAAAATCTGCAAAAACAATAAATTTTTAAATAAAAAATCATCAAAATCTGCATCTTATTTTTAAAAATCCAATAATGTGTACTATTTTTTTGTATAGGTTTTTAACTTTAAATTCTGGCTTTTCTATATTAAATTTAACATTTTAATAATCAAAATCGAACTCATTGAAACAAATTCAGGATTAAAACAGTTGGAGAAGTAGAAGAAATAAAGGTATACAAATTATGGATTTTCTTAATATTTTTTTAATTCAATTTATTAAATTTGTCAATCTTGAAGGAATTTTTTTTTAAATTATTTTATTCTTTCGATATTTCGCTACTCCATTGTGTAGCATCATCAAGAAATAAAATATTTTTTATAACAACCACAATGAACAAACTAAAATTATGTATAAATATGAACAAATATTTGTCACAAAAATTCAAAAATGTTTTGAAATTTACAGTAAACAAAAAAATTATATTAAAACTGAAATAATTTTACATTTGTATAAACATGTGTAGAAAACGTATTTAAATAACATAACAGAAATCAAAACACTAAAAAATACCGTATTACAATTCTCCTGATCATTTCCCTTACAAGGAATTTTATAAACTATGTAAATTTATGAATACGATCCTTAGTTTTACTGAACAATCTATTGAATGTATTAAAAACTTTGAACTCCATTTTGTATTTTGCCCTATCAAAGAATTCAGCATTTTTCCGCCGTTCTGAAATTCATGCTCTTTTCTATTGTAATCCGAATTTTATTATTAAATAAATTATTAGCGCCTTTTAAAATAATACAAAACAAATCATCAACATACGAGTATTTTGTCATTATTCTAGGTTTTTTACCTTTCCTTATACTGAAAATATATATTATCTCTATACAAAATTTTCCCTTACCTAAAAATAACCCCTTTTCCATTTTGATATGATCCTGGATTACATTCCGTTTTTCCATAATTATATACACAGCTAAGTCCGCAGGTATACTCGGAAATCAAGACACTACGTCAAAAGAAACAAATTTTTTCATTATTTTCTATTCTCTCATGTTTTTTTCCTATTTCGGAATTCTAGAGAGTCCTTCAAGTTATACTTAGAAAGTACAGTAATCTTTTTTAGTGTAACAGTAACGTAGTTACATAATTCATGAGAATGCGAAGTGATAAACTAACAAATTGGTCTTAGGGGGAAATCTTCCTTATGAACTTTTAAAAGCCCATACAACCTAGGTTTATAGGATTAATAACTTTCAACTTAAAAAGCTTCTTAACTATTTCATTATTCATCTTCTGTAACTTATTTGTAGGATACTTACTACCCAAGTTATATTTTGTAATTCTTCTACAATATTATAGATTCTAGCTTCATAATCTCGTTTTAAGGCCACAGTAGTGTTCCATTTACCGGATTTAAAAATAAGTATATCCCTATTTCTTTTCAAGAACCTTTCCGTTATTTCAACCTTACTCAACAAACACCTATCTCCAAAGCAAAACAAATCAATGCTCTTTGGATGTGCACTTCGTTTTTATCGGTCGTATGCAAAAAAACGTAGCAAAGCTTTACAAACAATTGTTAAGCAAAACTGTATTAAAAAACAATTAACCATTTTGTCTCCTTCGAAGTAATCCTCCTCAGATATACTGCACTTATGCCAGCGCTTCTTCCAATCCTAGAAGCACTTCTGAAATGTGCTTTTCAGCTTCTTCGATTCTGACTTTATATCATCAGTTGTGGCAAAACGCTTTCCTTTTATTGGTTCCTTCAGTTTTAGGAATAAGAAAAAATCGCAGGGAGCCAAATCGGGTGAATAATGTGATTGAGGCATGATTAGGGTGTTGTTTTTTGCCAAAAAAATCATATTCTTCGATAATTTTTTTTCAAAAGTCAAAAATCGAAGAACGACTAACATTTTTAGTTGTCAACAACAAACTACTAATACAAGTTGTCTGATAATGTCAACATATGACTAACACATGTGTACAAACATAAAAAAAAATTCGATAATTGAATGTACACAGCCCGCGAAAATTGAAAATTCACCTTTTCTTTTGAACAAACCATGTATATATTTAAATCTATTCACTCACTGTTTGAATATTTGTTATTGGTTTGTAAAAACAATCAAAAATCAATCTAAATATAGAATTTACTTTAGTGATGTATGTTTGTATGGGGCGCTTCACGTAAAGCGGACAACCCAAAAAAATTTATTTTAATGAAGCAGACTACTTACTTTAGGGGTCCCTTTTCGACCACCCTCGTTCCTCGAATTGATTTCAGGCAACCGATTTGCATTTCTCGACTTACTTTCATCGAGTCTCATGCTAACACTAGCCACCATCAATGCCATATTGTCGTTATACGCAATCGTATGATGCCTATTTAGTCCAAATAAAACTCCTCCCTGCGAGTAACCCCTAAATTACACTCCTCAAAGTTCTGACTCACCCATTTCTGAGATTTATTGCCCTAGACCGAAGCATAGCATTGATCCATATTATACGCTCAGTAATAGCATTTCTCACATTCCCGAAATTGTTCTTGCCATAAGCACCTTTAATGTCCATAAAGACGGGAAAAACAGCTCCACTACCGAGATTTTCTGTTTCCGCGACTGTGTCACCAGAACAAGCATGTGATTGCCCTGCGGCAATATGATTCCAATTCCAGACAACCCAGTTCAAATTAAGCAAAGATTACGAGATTTATAAAGATCTAGAATTATGCTAGTTGGACACGAGGCTTCACTATAGATACATCAGATCGCGGTGCTATTATAGCCTATAACTAATTAAGCCGACACTCGTTTATAGTAACGACCGCAACGGCTCTTTCGGCTAGTATTTTTTTTCTACGAAATAGTTAAGTAAATAATTAAATGCCACTTCAGAGTACTCCCAAGGAACTGGTTATACTGAATGTTATATAAAAATATATTATTTAGGACGTCTTCGGGATTAATATTAGCAAAAAATATACGTATGAATATAACGTCCGCAACACAGGAATTGCCCATACAATTTTTTTAACTAGTTTTCTTTAAAATTTCTCTCCCAAATATAAGTACATTTCTTTTATCCTGATATTAGTGTTTAGGTAGTAGAGAAGAACAAAGTCACATTTTGCATACTCACAACCATATCCCAAAAAGTATAAGTACACAAAAGCATGAATATCAACAGGTATATGTACTATGAGGCATATATAGCAATGAGTATGCGCCCAAATATCTATGGTTCTCAACTCGTATGAGTATGCATAAAAGGTGTATGAACATGTTGTACGAGTATACTCATGAATACTCATCCAATAACTCAAGGTATGTATGTGTCATAGCTAGCGATATGCATATAATAAAATATGAAGAGATACCATAATTTGAATGTTACAAAAAAACGCTAAATTATATTCAGACCTCAGTAAAAATGGGTGCTAAGTACACACAAAAAGTGTTTAAATCTGATTGCTAATTTGATAAATAGAAAAGAATAAAATTATAACAAAAGTTTTATGAGAAAAATTGAAGAATACTGAATGCTAATAGCAAAGTATATGGTAACCTATATTTCAATAACAGAAAAGTTAGAGTGTTGTAAAACTTCATTCTCAACCAATTAAAAGACTATAATATGAAAAATTCAAAAATTGAGAAATTGCTCGTACTCGTATTCCATTTGTCTTAAATGTTGGTATAAATAGAAATTGTTTAGACACACAATTTGTAGATAAGACACGAAGAATGTTGATAATGTGCGTAGCGGCATAGAAAATGCATTCCATTCAGCTAGATGTCTAATAGAATTAAAACTTTTACTGTTTTCAAAAAAAGGTTGTCCATATTAAATAAATAATTCTCTTTCTGAATAGAAAGAAAAAACGAACTCATGCCTAAAGATTGAAATTACTTAACAATTAAAAGTATACCTACATTTAAATTTTACAAACCAGCAAAATAACATTTAGAGTGATTTAAAACCATTTGGTTAAAAAAACTTGGTTTTAAAAATTCATATATGTTTATTATTTATACTTATATAATTAAATATTAAAAATAAAGTGCAAACCAGTTTACAGTACACAGAAGTTTGAGAACCAAAAAAAGGAACTAAAGTAAGTTAAATCTGCCGGCAGCTGGTAATAAAGCAGGTCTGCAGAGAAGGTCAATAGATGAGTTCAACGGCGTGACATCGACATTGGGTTCGAAGAAAAAGAAGAATTTCAAGAAAGTTACAGAGCCAATAGCAAGAAACTATTGGCTGACGTTCAAGAAAGTTCTAGAGCCAACAATGAACAACTTTTGGCTGATGTTCAAAAAACTTCTAGAGCCAACAACGAGAAGCTTTTGGCTGATGTTTAAGAAAGTTTCACAGCCAACAATGAGCAACTGATAGTCAAAAACAAGAAAGTTTTTGAGAGACTTTCGACTGAAGTTAAGGAACAGGCACGGGAAACAATTGAAGAGTGGATGGCCTATAAATAAAAGCAGGCAATCTTAATGAAAAAGGTTTCCGGCCAAGAGAAGAAAATTATTGAGCTATAACTTAATTATTTTACTTAAAGAATTACACATTTTATTAATTGTTTAACAAAACATATATCAGATATGTATATTTTATATTGGTCTCAAATGTATAATATTAGTATTTTCATATGTACATACTTATGCATATCATTTAGTTGCGACCTTGGTTGATAACAGACGTATGTATGTATGTACGTGATATTAAGCGCATAATTAATATTCGTAATTGGTAATTTTTTTTTTAACAATTGAACCAGTGCATAGACAAAGTGAACAGTTAGAAAAAAAATAAACAACAACAATAATAATATGTATTGTGTTTAAAGCGGTTTAAACACTGACAGTGAGTGTATCAAACAAAAAAAATGTAAAACTTATTTATCTTTTAATGCAACAGAAACTAATAATAATATAAACAATTCAAATAATACAAAAATATAGATGATAGTGCTGTTTTAACCGCCGGGACTTTATCAGAAAATATAAATATATATATACACAGGTAACAACACCCGAATCCAAAAAAATTCAACAAATACAATAAACAGGTGCTAACCAGAAATAGTGCAACCAATAATAATACAAAAAGTGCAAAAAGGTATGGATAGATATATAACCATAACCACGAGAAAGGCTAGTCCTCAAACCGCAATGCTAGTACTTGCTACCCCAGATGATGAAGCGAAAACCGCTGTCAGGGAACAAAAACATCCGCCTATTTACTTGCGTGTTTAAACATCAAATGCCCATAGAGCAAAAATATATCGTCTCATCGCCGACTTAACGCAGAACATAGGAGCTACTATACCTGCCAGTTAAAAAGCGCTAAATGTTTAGTAAGAGTTAAAGGACATTAACAATTGCCACTGAGGAAATAAAGTGCCATAGAAGCGGAAGGTTACGGTGTCAGTACACAATATGCTAAATGAGAATAAAGTTCCTCAAGCAATGCCATCGAGTTGAGATTCAATATAGGGCAACTCAACTAAAATCTTAAAATTCCGTATACCCTATCTACTTCGTACGATACCTCCTCAAGATAAGAATTACTGTAGAAGAGCCATTAAAGTGTAATGGTGCACTTACTGCCAGGAATTCGCCGCATACTAAACCAAACTACTCGAAAGCCAAAGACCTGAAAAATGATGCACAATTACCTAATGCTAATCATGAAACGAAAAGTTCTAACTCACATTATTGAATATATGTCAAATTTTTTTGTCAACCAGGAGCATAGTAGAACGTAATCAAAATCCAACTGGAAGTTTTAGGTCTGCTTGTGGTTGATTTCTCTAGCGCGGCGGATAAATAGCAAAACGATAATTCATTGAAATACAATTAACAGAAAAACTAATGTAATGATCTATCTAACATAATCTCAAACATCCGAATTATTCCATTTTCACTTCCAGTATTGGTGACTTCACCATTACGACAAATCTCAAAAAGCGATACGCTCCTTTCATCAAAGAAATCGTATGCTACTGTGGGCAAAAAATAGTATGATTTTGTTCATAATTTTAAATTTATTTATTCTGCCAAATCTATTTCGTCCCCCTCAAAGTAATCCCCCCCAGCTGCAATACACTTATGCCAGCGTTTTTTCCAATCCTCGTAACAGTTGTTAAAGTCAATTTCCGGAATAGCCTTCAATGCGCGTAGCGATTCACGTTTAATGTTTTAAATTTTTACTCAAAATGGTTTCCCCGGAGCGGTCGCTTGAGTTTGCTGAACAGGCAGAATCCATACAGAGCTAAATCAGGCGAATACGGTGGTTGTGGAACGATATTGATTGAATTTTTGGCGAAAAACTCACGAAGAATCAATACGGTATGCGACCGTGCATTATCGTAGTGCAAAAACCAAGAATTGTCGGCCCATAATTCCGGCCTCTTTTTACGAATAGCTTCGCGCAAACGACGCATAACACTCAAAGAGTATTCCTTGTTGACAGTTTGGCCGGTCGGAAGGAATTCGGAGTGCACCACACCTCGATGACCGAAGAAAACTGTCAACAAGACATTAATTTTTGACTTGCTTTGACGTGGGTTTTTCGGCATCGGCTCACCTTTGGCACGATATTCGGCCGATTGATCGTCTGTCTCCGGGTCGTAAGCGTAGATCCAAGACTCGTCGCCAGTTATAACGCGTTTAATGACATCCTGGTAGTTGGAAAGCATCGTTTGACAGACGTCGACGCGACGCTATTTTTCAAGAAAATTAAGTGATTTTGGAACCAATCGTGATTTCACTTTTCTTAGGCCCAAACGATTTTTTAAAGTGGTTTTCACTGATCCCTCCCATATTCCAACGATATCAGTAAGGTCTCTGACTGTTAATCGTCGATTCTCGAACACCTATTCCTGATTTTATTGACGTGTTGATCATCAGTTGACGTTGATGGCCGTCCTGGACGTGGTTCGTCGTCAACGCGTTCGACCCTCTTTAAATAATTTGTGCCAATCAAAAACACTTGCTCGCGACATTTCACCGAAGGCCTTTTGCAACATTCTGAACGTTTCGGCAGAAATATACTAAACACTAATGATTACTTTGATGTAATATTTGGCACAGATGTCACTGACAGTTATACCAACGTAGAAAAAAGGATTGGATTTCCGCGCGAAATTTAAATTAAAAAGTCTTACTATTTTTGGCTCACAGTAGTATTTGCTTCTGTTTAACCTCAACGCTCTCAGCATTAACTTTTAAGTGACCCAACAAATAAGCAAACAAATTTTATTTAAACAAATCAATAAAAATGCTTTGCAATACATAAAAATAATATATGAGAATAATTACTAAAAACAAACTAACTAGTGCATACGAACTCAAAAACAAGTAGATAAAAAAATTTGTTCGTGAAAAATCGGGGGTTTCGTTCTGATTTTAGAACCATGGTTTTTGGAAAAATTTTCTTCGAATTTTGCACAGAATACGTTTCTGCTATACTCTTTGTTAAGTTCTTCTCCCCGAACAAATTGACCCACTCTAATATTCATATACCAATTTCTTAAAAGAGGGTGCAGAGATACATTTACGAATAATTCGAGCTCAATCGAAAGTCTTATACAAACAAGGAACACTTTAATGTCAATTATGCAGGGTGCAGAAATGATGCGCACCCAAAATATGCTTTTGGAAGAGAGAAGGCAATGGCAACATAGTCGTTCCCCTGACATCAAGACACAAATTAACGTATTTTAAAGAACTTTAAGCAATAAACTGAGACAGAAACCCCACTCCGCTATAGAGCTATATTTGAAAAATTTGGATCGAACAAAAAACACGAATTGTACTTATAATGTCCTACTGCCAGCGAAATCCCATTAAGACTTGAAAACCACACATGGGCTATAAGCTCAATTGAAAAAGTAAATGCTTTCGCAAATCACTTAGAAAATGTTTCACATCACATGACATATAAGCAATATTATTCCGCTTTGTTTACCGATATTTCCTGTGTTTGAAGAAGTCTGGCATGTGTTTGAAGAAGTCTGACACGAAAATAACTCGAGTTCTACCTGAAAACTCCTACAAATTTCAGAAGAGCTGTTTAACAAATAGAACGTTTAAGGTAAGGTCAGAGAATCAATTTTCTAAAAAAGGGGGAATTTCTGCAGGGGTCTCTCAAGGAACTAAACTAGGGCCGCTATTATATCTCATGTACACAGCGGTTATGCCAACAAGCCCAAATACAAAAATGTCAAAGCTTCGAACAGCTATGGCATACGATTTACTGCAATTCCATTGGCACCAGAGATTTAAAAAAAAACTGACCATTGCGCTTGTCGAGACAGCTTTTCCTACCTAATAGTGGATAGTCTTTTATTATTAAGATTAGAATACAATAAACTAGTTATTACATTGATAATACTTAATAAATAATCATTTAGAGATAATATTGTATTTTTTTTTTAAATAGAAAGATTCAATAAAATAAAATTAAAGTTAAAAAACAACAAAAAAAGTTCCGACCTAGGCTAATGTACTCCGCCAGAGGCAAAAATTGCGAGCGAAAACCAGAATCTGCCAATATGTCCGCGAGGGAGCGTGGTGGGGACAGGCTTAGCAGCTCCTGAGCGAAGTAGATGTCAAAACGACATGCCCGCTTGTTTTCATTGAAGGGACAAACTCTAAGAAAAACAGCCATAATAAAAAAGGAAATAAGCACTAGCCAACAAGATCAATTAAACAGGCTAAAGATCTAGTTAATAAAAAATGGCGTGATTGAACCGCCTTCTAATCCTTGGGCCTTATCTGTAGTCCTAGTAAAAAAAAAAGATGACAGATCTCCGAAGCGAATATTAATGATTATAAAAAAAGGAAGCGAGTCACACAATTTTAGCCTCTATTAGCAAAAACCTGACAACTTTTTTTTTATACATTATTTTATTTTATTGAATCTTTCTATTAAAAGAAATTCACCATAAGTATTCAAATCTTATTTCTAAATTATTATTTACTAGTTATTACCAATGTAGTAACTAATTTTTTGTATTCAAATCTTAAACATCTATCTTCTATTGCGTAGAGAGAGCCGCCTCGCCAGGCTCAATGTGTCAGATCTTTTTAGTCTCTGGTGGCCGTCAAATTGCAATAAATTGCGTGCTAGAGTGTTGGGATGTGCGACTAGTTTGTTCACGTATTTGGACGTGTACGTTTTAACTTCTTCGTGGATAGTGGGAACTTTAAGATCCCTATGTATGTTTTCATTTCTCATGTACCAGGGGGCACATACGATATGACGTAAAATCCTAGATTGTCTTCTGTGTAACTTCTGGATGTTTGATGCACAGGCAGTACCCCACAGCTGAATACCATATGACCATATTGGCTTTATAACAGATTTGTATAAAAGGACTTTATACTCCAAAAACAAAGTTGAGTTAGGACTTATTAGCCAATGCAGTTGATTTGTTCGAAGCTTTATGGACGTTATTTTTGCCTCAATGTGGCGGGACCGAGTTAGACGCCGATCTAGGTGGATACCTAAATATTTAACGCGCGTTTCCGCTGGAACCGTGGTATTAGTTATTGTGATTGGTGGACAATTTTGCGTTCTAAGGGAAAACGTTACATGAGCACATTTTGATGGATTTACCTTTATTCTCCACTGTTTTAGCCAGTCTTCTAGCTTATGAATATGGGACTGCAGCTTTTCAGATGCATCCTTTGGGTTATTACTGACACTTATAATTGCAGTGTCGTCTGCAAAGGTTGATGTATATGTATGTGGGCTTGTCGGCATATCCGCTGTATAGATGATATATAATAGCGGCCCTAGCACACTACCTTGAGGTACTCCTGCACTGATTTTCCCATTTCTTGAAAGCTGATCCTTTGACCTTACTTTAAAAGTTCTATCTGACAAATAGCTTTTTATAAGCTTGTAAGTGTTTTCAGGTAGAACCCGAGCTATTTTAGTAAGTAGCCCATCATGGCAGACTTTATCAAGTGCTTGGGAAATGTCTATAAATAAAACTGAACAGTATTGCCTTCTTTCAAAAGCCGATCTAATAATGGTAACGATTCTATGGACTCGTTCAATCGTACTATGCCTTGCTCGAAAACCAAACTGATGATCTGGGATAACGTTTTGTGCATTTAGAAAAGGAGTTACACTCGAGACGAATAATTTTTCAAATATCTTTGACAAAACTGACAGTAGACTAATAGGCCTGTAGGATGTAATCTGGCTTGAGGCCTCTCCAGGTTTCGGGATCATAACAATTTCAGACATCTTCCAAGAGCATGGGAAGAAGCCGACGCGCAACATGGCATTAAATATGTGAAGCAAAACTCTTACAGCTGAATTAGGTAAGTTTTTTATCATTGATCCTGTTATACGATCAGATCCAGGTGATTTCTTCATATCCGTATTTTTAATTGTCGATTTTAAAGAAGACAACCGAAATTTCATCGGATCATTCAGGATGTCGCTAATAATTGTAATAGTGGAATTACTTATATCATGTGGTGCGAAAACCTTCTCTAAGTGCTTTGCGA
Source organism: Phania funesta (assembly GCA_963932375.1). Lineage (NCBI taxonomy): Eukaryota > Metazoa > Arthropoda > Insecta > Diptera > Tachinidae > Phania > Phania funesta. Next base: position 40,133,665 of record OZ010656.1, read on the forward strand.
ACGCATTTGCCTTTTCACTTGAGTTTTTAGCCCAAGTACGGTCTTCAAGTCTTAGTGGGGATTCGTAAGCAATAGGACATTGTAAGTGCTTTACAGCTTTCCACAGACTATAATCCATGTTTTTCATTGGATCTAAGTTTTTTAAAAAGTTGTCGATAGCAAATTGGTGCTTCTGTCTCAATTTATTGCGTAAGTTTTTTTGGCATAAGTTCATTTGCATTTTTATGTGTGGAGAACGACTATTTTGACATTGTCTTCTTAGTCTTCTTTTCTCAATGACGAGTATCTGAATATCTTCTGTTGCCTGGTACGATCTTATTTTGGCTGATGGCTTTGTTGGCGTTGCAGCTATGACTGCGGCAGTCACGCCGTCTGTAAAATGATCTACAGCTGCTTAAATATCAGCTGGATTTCTCAGTGGGATGTTCGAAGATAAGTGAGAGCTCACACACATTTTATATTTTAACCAATTCGTGTTTCTGTTCGGGTATAAACTAAGGGTTTTAGGTGTAGTGATAAAACTGTCGTGTAAAATAATAATTGTGGGTGAATGATCAGAAGATAGGTCATAGGATGAACTAACTAACAGTTGGTCGCGTTTGATGTTTTTTACTATAGCAAAATCAATAAGATCTGGCAACTTATTAAAGTCTGTGGGCCAATAGGTGGGTTTACCGGCAGATACGACGTCCAGCTTGTTCGCTTGAACTGTATAATACAACTGCCTACCTCTAGGGCTAAGGAGTCTGGATCCCCAATATGTGTGCTTTGCATTGTAATCACCAGCGGCAATAAATTTTTGTCCTAGTGTAGCAAAGAATCTGGCAAATTCATGATGTTCAATTTTATGCCTAGGCGGGCAATACACTGATGAGACTACAATTTTAAAATCTGTAACATTTATGGTCGTGGCTTGCAAAAAGTCTCCCCTGAATTCAGGCAATGGAAAATGCCTTACGTTTTTTCGGACTATAATGGCAGTCCCACCACATGCCCTTTCGCTTGGGTGTTTGGTGTCATATATAAAAAAACCCATCAATTCTAAAGCAGTTTTTTATAGTGAAGTGAGTTTCAGAGACTAATAGTATGTCTATATCATGTGCTAGCAGGAAGTGTTCTACTTCATATTTATGTTGGGAGAGCCCGTTAGCGTTCCAGAAGCATATTTTTAACTGTTTAATTTTTTGCTAAGCAAAACTTGCAGAAGCATGTTTTGGGTTCGCATCATTTCCTGAAACATACCCTGCATAGTTGTCATGAAATTATTCATTGTCTGTATTAAGTTCTCGATCGAGCTCGAATTGTTAGTGAGGGGTGTCTGAGCACCCTCTTCTAAGACGTGGGCATATGAATGTTTATGCGCATTAGAACTTTTGGCATTCGCATTAGGTAAATAATTTTTCAATGTTTGAGCATATGAATAGTTTGGCTTAGTGTGTGGCTGTGTAGCTTGTGTACTAGCAATAGAACCAGCATGAAGCCGAGGAAACTGGGGAGCTCTATATTGCTCATATTCAGGTTTATGTACGACTTTCGCATTATTCTTTACATATTGAAATACTTTGCAGTTGCTGCATTTTTTGACCTTGGGGTCTGTTTTGGAAGAAGTGCATTCTAAAGTCCGCTGCGCATCACCGCAAACAACGCATACATATGGTAGCTTGCAGTAGGTTTTCGTGTGTCCGAATTCCTGACGGGGACCGTTACGTTTTAGAGGCTCTTCCACCGTTATTATTCTGTTTAAAAGGTAGCGCAAAGTATATATAGGATGAACCGAGTTTTTTGATTTAAGCTGCGACGCATTAAACACGATTTCAACACGATGCATAGGTTGGGGAACTATATTCTTATTTCGAATATTGTGCACTGACCTTACGACATAACCTTCCACCTCTAATGCACTTTTGATCTCCTCAGTGGGAACAGAACAGTCAATGCCCTTTATAATGACAATCAAACCTTTAGCACTTTTTAGTTGATACGTATAATAGCTCTTATTATCTGCATCGAGACGACTTGCGATTAGGCGATAATTCTTCTCAGTGTGGGCTTGGATCTTCGTTTCTTGTATCTGTCCTCTTCGTACAGAAGCCACATAGAAATTTTCTTTACCTACGAGTTGGGACAGCATATTTACAATGGCATTTGATGTTTGTTCGCGCAAGTAGATTGGTGGGGGTTTTTGTTCCCTTACAGTGGGTTCGGCATTTTCATTATCCGGGGTAGCAGGGACAGAAAATCTATTTTCACTTACCGATGTTGCAGCTACTTGATGAGAACCTTTATATTGCTTGGCGGTTCGCTCTTGTTGTGAAGACTTAGGACTCGCCTTTCTCTTCGTTATGGTTATGTACCGATCCATACCAGTTTGCACGCGTTTAGATACAGTACCTGGTTCTTTTTCTTGTGCTATTTTTTTATGTATTATTTGTTTCTTTAGTTTTATTTGTTGAATTCGTTGTTTCTGTATATTTATATTTGCTGATAATGAACGCGTTCGGTCAATTGGCCTGGCGGTTAAAAAAGCACTGTCATCTTTTTTTTATTATTTATATTGTTTATTGCATTATTAGCATTTGTGTAAGAAAAAGAGTAATAAGCATTGTTGTTATTACCTTTTATATTTTTTTCGTTAATGTTTGGTGCGCTCATGCACTCACTATCAATTGTTTAAACAGGTTTAACCATACACTTTGTTATTGTCTTTTTTATCACACACTATATTATATTGCTTTTTATTTTTTGTTATTTATTTTGTTGTTGTTACTAACTGTTAACTGTGTCTCTGCACTTGTTCAATTTTGAAAATAAAAAAAAAGTCACCTTAAATGAATATAAATTATGCGCTTAAAGTGAAGTACGTCTTTACTTAAACGAAGTTTATACTTGGAAGGACCTGACAACTAGAAACTATAACAGTAGTTTGAATTATTTAATGGCTAAAAATTTTTAACATAATAATGCCGCTTCTTGAAAATAACAAAAATGATGCTAATGTGTTGCATAATCTTATGGCAACGCTTCTCATGAGAACAAACCCGTTCCTCTGGTACCTCCAATTACATTCATAAAACTATAAAGTTTCTTCACTGTTTTGTGTAAAGAAAACATGCATATCAAAAATAGTTTAACGAATACCTCATATTAAGATATACATTTTTATAAGAACGTAGTTTTTAGATCTTTGTAGTTAATAATTTCATACCTTTACTGCGTGCTTCTGTAAGTAGTTCCTCTGCCAAAACATTCATATTGTGTTTAATCTGTAGCTTTCTTAATCTGGTATATACAATCTTTTCTAATTTCTCTTTACCATTGCTAACTTTTGCTGCGTGGTCTTTAGCCTTCTGATAAACATCTTGAATCGTCCAATAGGACTGCATTTGCAATTCGCAGATTTCAGCAATACTACATAACGTTGAAAATGCTTCGTTGGGGACGTCTTTATTCAATTCATATTCTTTCCACAAATACTCAAGCGCATAGTCGTACTGCTTTGCGTCCTTATACGTTTGATACAAACTTACATAAATGGGAATCATATACTTTGGTGATTCCTTATTTAACTGAGCACATTCCAGCATTTTTCGGTAATATTCTATAGCTTTCGTGTAGTTGCCCAAATGACAGCAACCGTCACCAAGCTTCTCATAGAGAGTTTTACGTTTGGCATAATTAATTGAGCTTGTTGTGATAAGCTCATCCAATATTAGGCAAATTTTGACAACTAAAATACATAAAACGTAGCTTTAACATATAACTAAAAATCTTATATTTCCTTCATACCAATTCTTAAAGACTTTTCGATTGATAAGCGATCATTTTCATCTGGGGTATTTTTTTTGTAAGCCTTAGTTAAAATTTGTTTAGCACTAGCAAAGTCTCCTGCTTTAATAAGAATTTCCGACTTAGTTATTAATGTTTCGCAAATTTTTTTTACTTTCTGACTAAATCGTTTGGCTACATCCAGAGCCTTATTACAGCATCGGAGCGCCGAAGCTGCATCGTTCCGTTTACCATGATACATTAAACTCATTGAAATATAACACATATGGGTTAGTTCAAATATATCATGAGCTTTGCTTATTTTTAATGCTTTTTCCATATAAACAATTGCTTCCTCAAACTCTTCCATTTGCTCTTTAACAACGCCAATATTAAGATAACAACGCGCTTGCATATCAAGTTGTTCCAATTTTGAAATTTGGCCCGTTACTCTAAAAATATTTGCATATACATATACAACAGGAAATTTATATTGTACATACATTGTATATGTATTGATAGATATATCGTTAAAATTGTGCCATTTTTAGTACATTGCAATTAATTTATCAAAACATACTCTTTAGTCAGCAAGAGACTTTTGAGGAACGCCTTCTCAGCTTGTTTTAATTGACCCATGGCGTCCGGAGCTGAGGTGTCAATAAGGGCTTGTCCATGCAGCAAATGTGCCCTGCCCAAAGTCGTGTACGCCCGCTGTTCCTCCACTTTATCATCCAGTTTCATGGCAATTTCTTTAGATAAGGTAAATATAAAAAATATAAAGGAAATTTAATATTTAAGAAAAAAATATGTAGCAACTCCACTTACTTAAATAATCATTAATGTGCTCCTTGCCATTGGCGAAATCACATAGTAATATGTACATTTCACCTAACATTCGTCGAGCTTTAGCCACATCCAACTGCTTCCCCATTCTGTTATAAATATTTGCTTCCTCTTGATATTCTTTAACTGCATCCTGGTAACGCCCCTGCTGATTATAAAAATTGCCCAGGTTATTACAAGCTCTAGCCAAGTGTTCCAGATTTGCCTCACTAAAGGCTTTCTCCTTTCGTTTCAAATATTCTAAGAAAAATGGGTTTGATATTCATACTTTAATTTTATTTTATGCCTGTGAATTACATACTGTTTTCTTCCATTTTAATTTTATTATTAACACATGTATATGATAAATAATTCTTTCTTTAGTATAACTTTTGTTCGAATCCGGCATTTGGTAATAAAAATACGCGCAAAAGGCAACATACGCGTTACGCGTGTAAACACAAAAACCGGCACTTTTATGTACAGAATATAAAAAGAAAACCCAACAATGACATAATTTATCGATATGAAGAAAACACACTTTTTATCATACGTGTGTGTATAAATCAAACACAGACCAAAACGGCAAACCGTACCAGCTGTTTTTGATTACATATTTTTTTTAACGTGGTGAGTTTGAAAATATGTAAACATTAACACGTGCAAGTAATACTATCGAGCGAAATGTAATGCCGTATTTATAATTGTTCAACAAATTGGTACTATAATTAAGATCATGGACGTTTGATTTAATTTAAAATAAGTAAACTATATTATCTTCATGTACAGAGCAACTTTCTTCAGAAAATCTGCATCACGTCTTTAGGTTTGCAATATACATTAATAGAATATAGCAATGGAAAGCAAAAAATATTTTAGTTATAAAACCTAAACGAAACGATGTCCCACAAATTTGAATACAGCAATGGAAAGCTAAAACCAATAGTAATCGAATGACATAGAGTTTTTATTCAAAAAGACTTCAGTATAGGGGGTATTCACTAACAAACTTTCGCTTTTCCCAAAATAAGGTTAAAATCCCCAAAATACTATTTTTCCTATAAACCCTAAACGAAACGATGTCCCACAAATTTGAACACAGCAGTGAAAAGCTAAAACCAATAGTAATCGAATGACTTAGAGTTTTTATTCAAAAAGACTTCAGTATAGGGGGTATTCACTAACAAACTTTCGCTTTTCCCAAAATAAGGTCAAAATCCCCAAAATACTATTTTTCCTATAAATCCTAAACGAAACGATGTCCCACAAATTTGAACACAGCAGTGAAAAGCTAAAACCAATAGTAATCGAATGACTTAGAGTTTTTATTCAAAAAGACTTCAGTATAGGGGGTATTCACTAACAAACTTTCGCTTTTCCCAAAATAAGGTCGAAATCCCCAAAATACAATTTTTCCTATAAATCCTAAACGAAACGATGTCCCACAACTTTGAACACAGCAGTGAAAAGCTAAAACCAATAGTCATCGAATGACTTAGAGTTTTTATTCAAAAAGACTTCAGTATAGGGGGTATTCACTAACAAACTTTCGCTTTTCCCAATATAAGGTCAAAATCCCCAAAATACTATTTTTCCTATAACACCTAAACGAAACGATGTCCCACAAATTTGAGTACAGCAATGGAAAGCTAAAACCAATAGTAATCGAATGACATATAGTTTTTATTCAAAAAGGCTTCAGTATAGGGGTTCACTAACAAACCACCAAAATAAGGTCAAAATCCCCAAAATACTATTTTTCCTATAAAGCCTAACCAGAACGATGTCCCAAAAATTCGATAACGGCAATGGAGAGCCTAAAACAATATTAATTGATTGGCATATAGTTATTATTCAAAAAAACTTTAGTATAGGGAGTATTCATTAACAAACTTTAATTCTTACAAAATAATACGTGTTAATAAAATCCAACGACGAAAACAAAAATGAAAACAATTGTACCTTAATAACTTATACAAGTAAATTAGTGCAGGTTTTCCATCCCTGTCAGTAATTTGTTGCCACAATTCATAAATTTTGATCTCATATTCAGATAAGGTAACACTGTTGAAATTAATTCACCACCATAGAAATAAAAATGAAAACAAAAACAGCTCTTACGGTTTTCCATTTTCTTCAGAGTTAGATTTATTCACATCGATTTTAATCATACTTTTTAGCACAGTTGTATAAAAGAGTACAAAAGTTTGTAAACAAATTAAAAGTATTAAAAATAGTATTAAATGAAAATTGTAGTTAATAGGGTGGTTCCATATGTTTCTTTATATAAAATAGTAATACACTCAGAGGAACTCGATACGAAAACAGTTTTATTAGATATTTATATACATTTTAATTATGTACGTTTTTTTTTAAATTATATTATCAAAAAAGATTCTAAATCTTGAATAATGACGTGAATTTAGCTAAATCTTTAAGATTATAAATTTACATAGGTTAACAAGGGTTAAAGCCTTAAAAATATTTTTTGCTTTTTTCTTTTGTATCCTAGGTAACCTACCGTTTACAAAGGAAAGTAATTGCAAGAAAGTCGCAATACACTCACACTTTTTCACTAACACACTCAAACTTTTTTTACTTTCTGCTCAGCTTTTAACAAAATTTCGATGAAAGCGGTTTTTTGACGTTTTCTTGAAAGTAAAATGACAAGGGCTTAACACTGTTACCTACTAAGAGAGATATACAAATTTGCGGGATTGTGATAAAATAATAATTGAAAAATTTAATTATTTTGTACACCTACGAAAATATATTTAAAATTTTTTCATCAAATATGCTTCAAGAACACAACTGTTGATTGTCTATAATAATATTACAAAAAAATAACTAAAATGATAATTTAAATTTTAATTCCCTTATAAATTTGTGTGTGCGAACAGTTTGGCAACTCTAGTAAAAAACAAAACATCACCCTTGTTTTGTTATCATTTTCCAATTCTAGTCTTTTCATTTGTAGAATTATTGCAACAACTTTTCTCTTCGAAAACATTTTACAAATGAAATTTCACTTTCCTCTGAAAGTGAACAAGAAATTTTCATGAAAGATGAAGAATTCTTTGAAATTTTTATTTGTAATACGTATACAGAAATTTCATGAAAGTACTTTCCTTTGTAACCGAGAGTTTACACATGCGAGTAATAGTTCGAAAAACTCAATACACTCACATTTTTTACTAACACATTTGCATGCGAGTGAATTTTTGGCACTTTCATGCAATCAAATGTCAAATAAACTAATGGAGTTACCCTGTCAAAAATTTTAAGCAAATTAAATGGATCATGTTATAATTAAAACTAAAAATTTAGATTATTTTCGATTAAATTGTTAGTTAGTTTCTTAAAATTAATACAATTAATGGAAATATTTGTATTATAGATCGCTAATATCAATAAAATATCAATAATAGTAATTAATGCCAATTATTTCCTTAAAAATGATTCTATGTTGAGAACTTGGCAGCTCTATTTTGTAAACAAAACAAAACGATGTGAAAAGTAATGTATAATTGAAATTAAAATCGTAAAAGAAATAAAAATGGTTGTATAATTGTACCAAAAAAACATTATAAAACTAATAAATGTATACCGCGCCCACAGACTTTTATGGGATATGAGCAGTAAGTCGTACCGTCGTACTGATTTAAAAATCAAAGCATTTGAAACAATTGCAAAGGAAATGAGTATGCCGGTGGAAGTGGTGATAAAGAATTATTAAAATCTTGAATATCTTCCTCCCACAGCAAGTCTTTTAGCAAATGTGCTTCTATATTTAAATCACATCTCTTTATTAATAAGGGTTTTACACAACACTTCCTTTTAGGCACTTTTTTCTTTTCTTTTTCATTTCCTTTTATTAATTGTTTAAGTTTTAAAAGCAAACAAATTTTTTGCAGTTTACTCTTTGGCGACATTTTTAAAATGAACTTTCACTCTCATGTGTAAACAGAAATGCAAATTGCAAGAGATTCGAGCATTTCGAACAATTTTTCGTTGATAATACGTATGCAGCACTTGCATGAGGGTACTCGTATGTGTAAATGCAGAGTAAAATATTCTAAATATCACACTGTATATGTAAAACTTTTGGGATTGTAACTAAACTCTAAAGACTCATTATTATAATTGGTAGTTTTCTTTCAAATACCTTGAAAAGTGTTAATATGTAATATTATTTTACATTTTCGTACTGTCCAATACGCTATAATTTCATCACACATGATATTTTCTGTGTACATGTTTCATCATTACATTCCCAATTTTCAATGATCTGGCAACATTTGAAAAAATGAAATGTAACGGCAGCCATTTGCATTATAACAATACGAATTTAGATAGGTAAGCTCACCAGCACAGAGGATGAATTCGTCAGGGGACCTACCTGTCTTGAATTTGAATTGCTAATAAAATGTTAATAGAAATATATACTAAAGGCATGCATGAGTATACAACAAAGTATTTTCAAAACAGCTATACCATGGAAATACCATATACTACTTGTGTAAATGAGAGAACTGGTATAACTGATATTGCCTGGCTTTTGCTTTTGCACACGCACTTATAACCATTTAAAGAGCAGCAGTTACATATTGTTCCATACAGTTAGTGAGAGAATTATCTGTTTGATATTCTCAAATACTTGTTGTACCACAAGTATTTTCGTTTAATTGTGGTTACAATAAGTATTCAGAGAGAGTTTTATAAAGACAGTTAGCAACACTGCCGGTGGTACCGGCAATTAATAAAATAATTTAGTTTTAAGCATTTTACTTTAAGTTATTGAACTTTAAAGTATCATGTTTCAATTTATTTTCATGTAGAATTGCGAAGCGCTAAATATGTAAAACTTGCTTATTAATCATTTTACCGATATGAATTTTACTTTAAGTTATCGAACTTTAAAGTATCACATTTCAATTTATTTTAATGTATAATTGCAAAGCGCCAAATATGTAATATTTGCTTATTAAGCTAACGTACATTTTAACTAATATAAATTTTACCTTAATTTATTGAACTTTAAAATATTTAAATTTATTGCACAATCTTGAGAACCCAAATATGTAAATCTTGCTTATTAAGTTAAATTAAGTTTTAATTAATAACGTTACATGTTAAGTAAGAAAAATAGAAATTAGCAGTCTTTGCTACACATTAAGAGACGTTAGACCAAAAAAGCGCAAATAAAGGAAACAATAAAAAATATTAAATTATTTTTTATATAACCGATCTGGTAAGAAACTTAACTACACAATACTTCATAAAGGAAATTTGAATATTTAAGATTTTGTTAAAAATATTTAAGATTTTGTTAAAAAATTTGTTTAATACATACATACGTATGTATGTATTTAGTAATCTTTTTACCTGAAAGCATTAAAAATGGAAGAACGGTTGAAGGAATGCGATGGATTTTTCGGAATAACCCTTTTTTACTTTCTATGAAATGTTATTGCATTTTCTATCATATATTCATTCTCTTCGGAAATCCCTGCAATAAAATTTTATTGCATTTTGCTTATTTGCAGTGTTATTTGCTAATTTGTAAAAACAATTCAAAAATTCAGTAGAAAAATTTGCAGAAAAGTGGTTTAAAAAACCGTCTTCTTCGCTTATTGCTATTTGAGAAATTCCTTTTAATTTTTTTAAAGGATTTACCATAAATTCGTAATGAATTTAGCAATGTAAAGCAGTGCATTTTTTTCAGTCTCAGTGCGTTGGTTTCAATGATAAGAATAAATTAAAAAATTAAATAAAAATTATACTTTAAATTAAAAAATGCAAAATTTTGAAATTAAAGAAAAAATTTCGTCTAATTTTTATAAAATCAATGAAAAAAGAGGGCGAAGCAAAATATGGGATTGTTTCGGTACAATAAGAGACGAAAACGATGTCGAAATAGCTAATTTTGTTGCTTGCAAAATATGTAAAAATGTGTATAAATACAATAAAAATTCCTTGTCAAATTTAAACAAACACAAGTGCTATTTGACATTAAAGGATCAAAATGAAAATAACTTGACCGAGCCAAACCAAGAAGCAAAAAAGACTTGCACCGACGTTTTGACGGATTGGATTCTTGGAGATATTCGCCCATTCTCTTTGGTGAAAGATGAAGGTCTAAAAGCGTAAACAAAATTAATGATATGCAATGGAAATAAATTTGGTGCCAACCTAAATGTAGATTCGCTCATACCACACCCATCAACAATACAGCGTAATGTTGAGCGCAGTTATAACTTACAATGGGCAAAACTTAATTCGGAGATCTTGTCAGCAAAAGAAATTGGTTATGCTTTAACATGTGACCTGTGGACAGAAAATTTTTAAAAAATTTCATACTTTGCTTTAACTGCCCATTTCGTTTTGAATGGGGAAAGTAAAAGCAAGCTGCTTGGAGTAAAATCTTTATAAGTAATTTTAATAAAGCATTATGATAATAAGAAGAAAAAAGACAGCGAAAACCATATATTAAATTAGAGCTTTTCTTAATTCTAAAATGTTTTGTTTATGTTAACAGGTGCGAATATAAAACAAAAATTGGAGAATTTACTCAGCGTTTTTGAATGTTCTTTGAATGATCCAATGGTTTTAGTAACAGACAAAGGTAGCAACATTAAGGCGGCTTTGCGAAGATATGACAATATTAATTTTATAAATCACCTAATACATAATGTGACAGAAAAATGCATTAATAATTCACCACAAATTAATGATATAATAACATCTTCGACAAAACTGGTGAAGTTTTTTAAAAAATCTGGTTTAAATTGTGATTTAAACACATCTCTAAAGAGTTTTTCACCAACAAGGTGGAATACCGTTTATTTCAACTTGCTTTCTATAAAATCGAATTTTGCTGATATACAAAAACTACTGCAAGAGAAAAATTTAGTAGAAAAATTTTGCGTTATAAAGGAATATTATCTAGAGCAACTTGTAGATATTTTAAAGCCGTTCATGGATGCTTCTGAAGAACTTGAAGGCAGCTCGTATCCAACTATTCATTTAGTGCATCCCTATATTCAGAACTTAAAACAAATTTGCTCTAGAATTAATACCGATGAGCCCAGCTTTATTGCAGAATTTAGATCACAACTGCATGACGTATTACTTTCCTTAGTAGAAAGTAATATTACAATATATCACAAACTAGCAATATTTTTGTATCCACCCGCTAATCAATTAACTCAATTTAACTTAGAAGAACAGACAGAAGTATTAGCTAAATGTAAATCATTATTGAGTTATTATTCCAATGAAATGGTTACAGTTAGCGCACCTGTTGAAGTTAATTCGTCAAAAATATATACCCTATTTGAAAAATATATCCAGCCAATCAACGAAACACACTCGAGCCAATCAGTGATTGAAAATGAATTAATTAAATATAAAAATACCAATGTTCCTTTACATAGCGATTTTAATGTTTTTAAATGGTGGAACGATAGAAAAAATTAATTTTCATTTTTATATAGACTAAGTAGTCGAATATTTGCTATACCAACATCTAGCGCACCTTCTGAAAGAATATTTTCGATTGCTCGTTCACTAATAACAGATAAACGATCAAAACTTGGCTTAAATGGAAAATCATTTAATGAAATTTTATTTGTAAATGTTAATTCCAAAGACTGATTTGTAATTAATGTTGTTTTTTATGTAATTTAATTTTTACTTTTTATTATAATTTTTTATTGTTTTTATTTACTAATTACTCTTTTTATCATGTTATTATTTCTGGTTAAATATGAATTCCTGTTACTTTTATGAAAATGTTTTAGTTTTTAATTTTTATATAAACCTTTCATAATTTAAGAAAATATAAAATAAACTGAATTACTTATATTTTTTACACCAACATAAATTTCTGAACTTGCTTTTTAAATTTATTGCGTAATTAATATGTTGATTGGTTAATGTTTAAAGAATTTGTTTTAAAATTTTGTATAAAAATTTGTTTCATGAAACTATTATAATTACAGTATATTTCTTCGGTGAATGCCAAGATGTCTTTCCGTCATATATTTAATATTGTATTAATAAAAAAAAATAGAATTATTAACAATAATATATTTGTTACGAAAAAACTTTTGCACAATAAATATTATTGAAATGCATAGGACACTTTTCATTTATTTGTTGTAAAAATTTTTTATTCGTTTCTTTACACAAACATATTCCCATACAATACACATAGGCATATTTCTTGTCGACATACAATAAGTATTTATGGTGCAAGCACCAATACCTATTGTATATGTTACAAAAAATCGTAGGCAAACAGTTATTGTCATTCTCATTCTCTCATGACTCGCTCACACTATAACTGGTTTGAGAGAGTAACAATACAAACTTGTAACAGAAACCCAAAATAACATATCTATACTCACTCACAACAGAAAACAAATGAAAACTGGTGTGTTTGGTTGTAACTGTGCGCGTCTTTAATATATACACGTTTTAGGTTATATCATACACGTGCTTGTTTTTGAGTTAAATACTTGTATTCTAAATTGGTAAGTTTTACCTGTTACAAAGAAGATCTTTTTGGTTTTTCGTTACCTGAAGTATAATTATTTCGGAAAGTGAATTTAGGAATTATGTGGTAGACAAAACAAAATATTAATACATAAAATTCATGGCCCATTTAGTCAAAAACTAGCAAGAAATGCAAGATTTTACTATGAAGATAATAAAAGATACATGTCATTAATACAATATTGATATTTTTATATTAGTTTTAATATATTCATGCAAATATTATTGTATATCGTTAACTCAATTGCAAAACCGCGTAATTAACAAAAAATGTTTAATTAAGGTTTCAGCTAATTCTTGCTCATTTTTGTCAAAAATCATGTCTTAGCAAAGTTTTCAGTAATACCGAAATTAAAAATCGTTCAGCAACTGCAATATGAATGATATTGGAAATGTTTTAGCTTTTATAAAATTTTTAAAATTTGAGTTGCTAACGATATATTTGTACATATATCACATTTGTGCAACAATATTACTATTTATATTGTATTAACTCAAGTACGATATCGTACTACATACATCATAATTTCTGGTGTGTAAGCAGCATTATGTATTTTTAGTCATTGAATTGAAAACTGTATTAGTACATATCTTGCATATTTTAAAACAATCGTTATATATATTTTTCACACATTCTTTGCAAACTCTGTATTCGCATTTCGAAATAAAATTAACTTAATAGTTTCTCTAAATTTATCAGGAGGCAATAAATTTAGCAATGACTTTCCACTTAAGTAATGTAAAATATACATAAATACGAACACACCACAGCTTACACCATCGCTTTGTTTACTTCTTTCTAAGATTTTAACAAACTTCCATACGAAAATATGAACAAAATGCATCAAAATGTTCCTGCCCGTTAATATCGCTAAATGAATCAATGAAAATAAATTCTTGAGATAGCAGATTTAAAATTGCGACGTTAAAGTGACCACCTTTTAAAATTGGTATAACTATAAAACTTGGATTATGTAAGATAAGTTAACTTTTTCGAAACAAATTTTATCAATTTGACATGGTAGACTTATTATATTTTTAAAATGTTCTTTTATAATGCAGAGTATTGCACAATCTAAAACAAAATTAGTCAACTGGTTTCCTATTGCTAAAGACTTCCAGTCTTCAAAATACAATATGTTGTAGAAACTTATATCAGATTGTATTAATGTTGGGTATATTGCTGTAAACAAATCATTAGGTATGTTCTTTTTTAATTCTTGAGATATCACTAACATTCTTTACATTATTAACATCTAGTTGAATGATATCTTGGACGCAATTGGGCATTAATGAGAACTTTTTAGGTTTTTTTGCATTTAAGAGATGCTTGGCTTAATAGCCTTTTGTTTCTTTAGATTTTTCTTTTTCCATTCTTCTTCTGGCTCTAAAAATTCCACTAATTCATAATCATGTTCTTTCACTATTTGAAGTAACTTATTATTCCCATTCAGTTTGTTTTTTATAAACTCTTCTTCATCTGTAGTTTGTACCTCGAACCTGTCATATTTATATCGAAGTTCTTTTAAAGTACTCATACTGTCTTTTCTGTCAATTTTTTATAAAATCTCCCGGCCGAACTGATCTATTTTTGAGAAGAATATGTTTTTGCAAGTAGAAATTAAATTCTACTGGAGCGTTGCTTATGTGATCGCCTGATGGATCGATCATGATTTCCATTATGTTTGTCCACATAGGAAGAAATGGGCAATATTTTTTAATAATAAATCTACAAATGTCTTCATTGTAATATTCATTGATTTGATACTTTGTTAATTTATTGTTAAAAGTATCAAGTATATTATTAGATATATTTTCAAAAACTTTTTAAAAAGGACTACGAAATGCAATCGATTCTAAGTTATTTATTTGTTCATCTTCGAATACATTTAAATTTTCGAAATCAGCTTCATTAATATACAGTATTTTTTTTACGTAATATATTATAGCTGTTTTTAAAGTCATGGCTTTTATGTAGGCTTAAAAGAACTATAAATATATTTTTAAACCAGAATTTTCATTCATCCATTGTTTTTAAATCGAATGCTAAAGTTAAGGAATTTTTCAATAAATGTCTTAGTATATGGTTTTTGCCCATTTTATTATTTAGGTCTTTACAAATAATATGAATATAATGAGCTTTGCACCATTGTACGCTAACTTTAGGTCTTGAAGTTGACTTAGGATTTTCTAGGTTATTAAAGCAATCATTTAGATAATCGTATACACTTTGATGGTTACAGCATTTTAGTATACCCCCAAATAGAGCATAGCTAAAATCTGTACAAAAAATGGCCATTTATATTTATTTTCTTTGCAGTATAATTCTAGCCTTTCAAATATTAACCATATATAATTATAATTGTGTGTCGGGATAGTATTGCAGTCATAATTAGAATAACACTGTGATAAACAAAAAATATTCAGGGGTTCTAATGTACCAATTCTATTTTGTTGGCGTGCATGGATGGCGAAAATACCGTTGGTTTTTTTGGTCACTTCATAAAGTGATTTTATAACGGTAAATGTAGTGAAAAACGGGGTTTCTTGGATTTTCAGCTTTAAACAGTTGTAACTTCTTTGTTTCCCAACGGATTTTAACTTTTCGTTGGTTAAAAGGATCAAATGTTATCTTTCAACCAAGATATATTTTTTGTAAATCTGACAAATGGCTAAGTTACAGTCGTTGAAGTGTACAAAAAACGCATTAAAAAAGTATTCTTTTGTTTTCCTCAGGCTATAAGTTGCTTATGAGTTATCAAACACTATAGATATTTATGATTTCAAAAGAAAGCGAACTGGCTTTCCAAAATGGGTAATAACGGTAAAATCGGATGAAAAATAAAAGACCTATGCAAATTTTTGTGCTTTAACTTTTTGGTTTTTTATTTAGAAATAACTTGTATTTCTCTATACGTTTATAATCTTCGCTGTCAGTATTACGCTTTAAAGACCAGCAGTAGTTAGAAAGCATACTGCTTTTATTTTTTCCTAAATAACGCTGTTCAATTTTAAATATTTCCTGGTGAAATCGTTCACCTTGGCTCATCTGTCCTAAATTTGCTGGAAATCTTTCTAAGTGAGCATGCAGATAGTGTAGTTTTATTGACATTTTGCAACCCATCCCATGGTAGGCAGACAGCATATTGTTTGCTATTTGCTCATAATTTTCACTTTTTGTGTTTCCAAGGAAATTTTCACACACTGAAACGAAGCCATTCTATGAATTTTTGTTTCCATTTGTTGCATGATATTTTCATCTGTTACTAATTTCCGCATTTGCGGACCAATAAAGATACCTGTTGATTATAAGTTAGTTTTTATTGAGCGTTCATAATATACTTTTTACCTTCTTTTAATTTTCCACTCGTTATTCGTGGAAAAACCTGTTCCAGATATTTGAATGTGGGTCCATTTTTATCAAGTGCTTTCACGAATTGCTTTATCAAGCCCAACTTTATGTGTAGCGGAGGTAAGACAATAGCTGTTGGATTAACTAATGGGATATTTATGCTATTTTTTCACCACCAATAGCTGTTGTACGCGGTTTCCAATCTCTCTGTATGTAATGTTTTGAGGTAATGGCCGTCAGCTGGCAGGTACATAGCTACGGTTGTCGTAGAGTACACTGTCAGAAGTTCAGATTTATACCTCCTCGTGGTGGCGGCTGGTAACAGGTTCCTAGGTAGATCATGTCTCTGCTAGGAGTCTGGCTAAATAAGTCGAGCGGAGAGAAGTTAAAACTTTCTTATAAAAAATCCCTAATCCACGGTGGAACAGCATACGCCAGGGATGCGTTGCCAGGAGGGGGCTTGGTCTCTAGTATGCGAACTCTGGATACCTGTCGACCTCCAGTTTAAATCAGACTTACCCATGCATAGGAGCTCTGTGTGGGTGGATACTTTTTCTCCTTGACTTGTGGGACAAAAATGAAAAAACTAAATATAAATATAAATAACAAAAAACCCAAAACGGACCGAGAGAATCCGAAAGAACTCCGGTTGTAATATGCCATAGGAGAAACCCGGAGATGGACAAGTTCGCCTCGCAAAGGGTGGACGAGTTAATCTGTAAAGGTACTCCTAAGGCATTGTACCGCGAGACTCCTATAGGGACGGACAAGGAAGCTTCAGAAGAGGCGGAGAGGTTAATCTCTGTGGGAACTCCGGTATTTGGCCAATGGAGATATTCTAAGGGGATGGACAAGTACACTTCGCGAGGGGTGGACGAGTTAGTCGCCAAAGAAACTTCTGAGGCAATGGAGGTGAATGTGAAAGAACTGGAACCTCGAACCTTCCCTGCAACGTTGAATCGGAGTCTTTGCAGCTCAAAACAAAAATTGAGAGGCGAAGGCAGAAGAGGAGACATAAAAGGGAGAAAAAGGCTATTGAGAAGATGACCAATCGTATTGATAGCCTTTTAAGCGAGGAAGTTGAGAGACCTTTGAAGAGGTTTAAGAGTGACAACCCTAAAATTTCGGAAAAGGTCCGTAAACAGAAGGAGAAGCATCCTCAAAAAAAGCCCATTGGACAACCCTCAAAAGTTGTCGAAATGAATGTGGCTAAAAACGGCACTAACCAGAAGCAGAACAGTAGTGGTAGTACTAATGTTAGGCCGAAGGTTGGTGCAAAAGTGAGACCATCTTTTGCACAGGTTGCAAATAGAGATCTCACTTTAGGTATGGAGGGCCCTCTGGAGAACACACATGTGAATGCCTTCAAGGCATCACTGCTGTGTGCTCTGGATAACCTTTGTGATGATGCTGGTGACATAGGTTTCGCAGGAAACGCTAAACTTGTTGATGGGTTTATTGTACTCACGTGCAAAAACCAATCGACGAAGAGCTGGGTGATCGAACTAGCGACATCCCTGACCAATCTGTGGGAAGGGGTTAAATTAAGAGTCGATACCCTGCAGGCGCTGCGAAACGAAGTCAGGATGATCGTTGTTGTCACGGTTCTACCGAGGGTAAAGACATTATCCTGAAAAGGCTGCAGAAGCAAAATGGATGCGTGAAGGACACTTCTAAATGGAGGGTTACTCGCGCAGAAAAATTTGCTAATGCAGAAAATGAGGGCGTAGTGCTCACGATTTTTTGTCCGAAGGAGGATGCGGAGGCCATCAGGAAAGCAGGGGGGAAACTCAACTGCGGAATTGACCAGGCTGAAGTAAAATTCAAGAGGAATGACCAGTGAACACGACGTCCTCCCTGGTGCGGGGGTAGGCAACTCTGAAAAGAGATGTCTATTAGGGAAGGTGGTGGGCTCATACGAGGAAAAAAATAAGTATATGCCAGCTCAATCTTCATCACAGCAAAGCAGCATCAGCAATGTTGGTGCGATGTTTTGAGGAGGATGAGCCGGATATAGCCTTGCTACAGGAGCCCTGGATTGTCCAAGGCAATATCAGGGGCCTGTCTCAACAGACCGCCAATCTGTACCACTCACAGACTGATGGTAAATTAAGGTCATGCATCCTGGTGCGACATGGCGTACGAACAGTACCTATGACACATCTCTGCTCGCCGGATCTTACGGTAGTAATGATTGGCAGTGGTTCGGGATCATTTCTTATTGCGTCGGCTTACCTTCCCTATGAGACGACAGGTACACACCCGTCACTGGAGGTGGAGAACCTGGTGAGTTTCTGCAGGCAAAGAGGTATGGCGCTGATCATGGGCTGTGATGCCAACTCGCATAATACGGTTTGGGGCAGCACAGATGATAACTACAGAGGACAACAATTGTTGGAATTTGTAGAACGACACGATTTGCTGGTACTTAACAGAGGGGTAGAACCCACCTTCGTGGATTCACGAAGGGCAGAGGTGATCGATATCACTCTGTGCTCAGTCAATATGCTAGACAGGGTTAAGGACTGGAAGGTCGTGGACAGATTAACCATGTCTGACCACAGGGCAATCCAGTTCGATATACTGTATGGCAGTAGACGGAGAAAAGTCTGCAAACGTATAAGAATACCGAAGAATACTGATCATACCAGTTATGAAGACTATCTGTCGGTACATATAGGAGGTGCTCCATACAGAGAACCTCGCAACACGGGCGAAATCGAGCGGACGGTGGAACAATTGAACTCCACGGTTAAGCTAGCTTTCGAGCATGCTTATCCCTTCACAGTAGTGGATGAAAAAGATCCGACAACTTGGTGGAACGGAGAAATTGAATCAATGAAAAAGGAAACAAGGAAGGCCTTTAACCGATCTCATTAACCTTTAACTCGAAAGAGACTCGATCTCATGGGATGCGTATAAGGAGAAGAAGAGACAACTGAAGAGAACAATACGTCTTCGGAAACGAAGTACGTGGAGGGAATTCAGCTCTAATATGAGGGATACATCTGAAGTATGTAGAATACAGAAGATAATATCTAAAGACCCTGTCTCTAGGATGGGACTAATTCGCAAGAGCGATGGTCACATGACTGAGACAGTGGAGGGGACATTGCAATTGCTTATGGAGGTTAATTTTCCTGGAAGCTTTAGTTCGAGTGACTCTTGGACTCCTGTAAATAGGGGGGCTAGTGAGAGAAGACGAGCTGAGGCTGAAAGGATAATATCTCCGAAAGGTGTTAGAAATGCAATACTATCTTTTGCACCATTCAAAGCAGCTGGAATGGATGGAATTTTCCCAGCCTTATTACAGTGGGGAATAGATACCCTGCTTGATAGGATTAGGGGAATATTCGTAGCCTGTCTAGCGACGGGGTATATTCCGGTGGCTTGGAGGGAAACTAAAGTTGTTTTTCTTCCCAAACCGGGTAAGAGGGACTATACTGACGCTAAGTCCTTCAGACCGGTCAGCCTAACATCTTTTCTATTGAAGACAATGGAGAGGGCGGTGGCTGACTTTATGGAGAACCATACGCTGATGGATAGGCCCTTGAGTAGATTTCAGCACGCTTATAGAGCAGGTAGATCTACTGACACCGCTCTGCACGAGCTCGTCAGAGTAGCGAAAAGAGAAATTTTCAATGGCGGAGCTGCTCTGTCCGTTTTTATGGACATTGAGGGCGCCTTTGACAAGATCTCTTTTGGAAAGGTGAGAAATGCTCTTACTGAACGTAGGGTTGACCCCATTATTATAAAACGGATAAACGCTATGCTTCGGACTAGGGCTATAAATCTCAGAGATGGGAGAACCAAGATTCGAGGTAGGGTAGTTAGGCGGTGCCCACAGGGAGGTGTATTGTCACCTCTTTTGTGGAACATCACCGTAGATGGCCTTCTTTGGAAATTGGACTCAATAGGCTTCCATACGATTGCGTATGCAGACGATCTGGCACTAATGGTTGGTGGTAAGTTCATCGGGGCCATTCAAGGTTGCATGAGACAGGCTCTCATGGTGACTGAGACATGGTGCAGTGAACAGGGTCTAACCATAAATGGCAGTAAATCCAACGCTATGCTTTTCACTCGTAAGAGGAAGGGTATAGAGGTTGAAGCCTGAAAGCTTTTCGGATTGGAAGTAAATGTGTCCAGGAAGGTGAATTATCTGGGCGTTACCCTAGATAAGGAACTTAACTGGAATGAACACATCGAAACAAAGGTCAGGAAAGCAAAAAGGATTATGCATCAATGTAAACGAGTGTGTGGCCGTAGGTGGGGAATCTCGCCGAAGGCTACATTCTGGATTTACACAATGATGTGAGACCCATTATAACTTACGCATCCGTGGTGTGGTGGCCGAAGGCCTCTCAGGGCACAATTAAGCGTAAGTTGGATGGGATTCAGAGGGTTGCCTGCATGGGTATAAGTGGTGCAATACGCACGGCGCCAACACAGGCAATCGAGGCAATGTTGGGATTGCTGCCATTAGACTTATTCATTAGGTCAACGGCCGAATTGTCAGCTTTGCGAATGAGGAGCGATGCGGTTTGGCATAGCTTTGGGCCGAACATCGGGCATAAGAGTATCGTGGACCTCGTTGGGAAAGAGGTTAGGGCTGCTCAGATGCCGATGCAACGCATGAGTAGAAGAAAGGTAGTCGAGAGGCTGCATCGGACACTCATTGCGGAAGGCATTAAACACAATGAGTGTATGGAGAACGACATCAGCATTTTTACTGATGGTTCTCTTATGAGTGGCAGGGCAGGAGCAAGTGTATTCTCAGTTGAGCTGAACTTGTCCTATAGTCTATGTTTGGGGAGGTACGTGTCAGTTTACCAAACAGAACTGCTTGGTTTGCTGCATGCGTTGAATCACTTGCTTGAAAGCCGAGTGCATGGGAAAAGGGTTCTCATTGCACTTGACAATCTGATGTGGATTTCTGTGGATCAGAACCCAGGGTTGCCCTGGGAAATGGCCTAGTGCGAGCTAAAGTTCTTCAATAGGTAAACTCATTACACCTGAATAGGTGGAGGGAGAATACCACATGTATACAGGCTAGAATGGTGCTCAAAGAGCCCCTCGGCAGGAAGGTACTTGGGTATAATAGGGCTACTTTAAGCTGGATCACTGCGTTAGTGACAGGACATGGAAACTTCAAGTACCATCTGGCTAAGATGAAAGTCGTAGAAGATGATACTTACAGACTATGCCTGGAAGAGGCTGAGACGGTAGCGCACATTGTGTGTGAATGTCCAGCACTGGATAGCATAAGGCTTCAGACCATGGGCAGACACTTGTTAGATGTGAATGCCATGGGGGAACTAAGCCTTAGACAAATGCTAGCAATTACAAAAGACTGCGTGATGAGGAAGAGTGTCGACAGTTACCAGTCGACAGTGTGAAATCACTTTAGTCAAGAGTAAAGGCTAGGGCTAGCACGAGACTCAATTGAAATTAAGGTAGCTGTGATTACGGATCGGTTCCCTGAAATCAATTTGAGGAGCGAAATGGGGGTCGAAAAGGGACCCAGAAAGTAAGTGGTCTGCTTCGATATCCCCCCATACATTAATATATAATATAATATATAATGTTTTGAGGAGTCTCGGCTGTCCCATTCACAAAAATAGCAGGGATACTTTGCGTTACCACCTTGCATTCTCTTCAAAATTGGTAGTACCTTCAAATCTGCTACAATCAGCCAAATGTGTGTATTGTAATCTATGACATTAGGTATTAGAGCCATATTATCATATAATTCTTTGATGTTAATAGCGTAAGCCAACGGTACTGAAAGAAGTGATCATCAAAAAGCACTGCTTTCAATCATATATTAATAAAATATAAGATTAAAAGAACTTTTTATATTACCTTTTGTTGAACCATCAGCAAATAATCGTCATTCTTGTGGGACATGATTATATCCAAGTTGTTCAAGCAATTTATTTACATCATTGCAGTAAGCCAAATCACTATTTTCAGTGCTTTCGTTGAATAGTGATCCAAACAAACTAGTTTCCTCGGTCCTCCGAAATGTAATGTTTACATTTTTTTGCAAATACTTCCACTGTTTTAATCTGGAACCTAGGAGCTCGGTCTGTCTTTTCGACAATTCTAAATCGCGAACAAGAACATGAAATTCCGCTTAAGAAACAAAGTGTTGTTTATTCGATTCTCCTTCAGGTGGAACATATACTGATGCGGGGCTCGTAGCTTGGCTTGAAGATGGTTCTAACTCAGATGAATCTGGTGATATTTCTTTAACAAATTTCTTACGCAGTACAGCCTTAGTAACACTATCAACATTTGATATGCTTTCGTTTTTGATAAACAGAAATAGCAATTGCTTTCTCTATGCACACGTAGTGGAAGCCAGTTGACAGGTTCGATAAACGACAATGTAAAAGAACCACGTGGATCATTTTTCTAGGATCTTAGTGTTGCGTAACACGATGAACAACAAACTGATGGTATATACCATTTCCCCTGTACTAAGCAACGACTAAAATATTCTTTATATAGGGGAATAATATGATTTTTACCGACACGTCTATTTTATGTCGTTTATCCACAAACAATCCACATATAAAACAAAATTTGTCGCTTTTATCACACATTGTTATTGAATATAGTTAAGTTTCTTATCTTTTCAAAATTTTAAAACTAACAGTTTGTATTAATTCACTTGTTAATAGTAATTTTATGAAATACCACTATTGTTTGTATCAAAATCACTCGGACGCTTACTGTTCACTTGCAGAAATTAAATTGTGCCAGCTTTGCAACCGTAGCGTTTTTATACTAAATTCAGCAGTATAAAAGCGCAATAAAACAAGAAAAGGAAAATACTTTCCATTTTTATGACAGATGCATATCTGGCAAAATTAAGGAAAATCGGATAATATAATTAAGTTTTATTCACATTTCACCGCAGGTATTCAATATCGATAAAATTTGCGTCATACAGAAATACAAGTTATTTCTAAATAAAAAACTAAATAAAAATAATAAAAATCCGATTTTACTGTTATTACCCATTTTGGAAAGCTAGTTCGCTTTTTTTGAAATCATAAATATCTATAGTGTTTGATAACTCATAAGCAACTTATAGCCTGAGGAAAACAAAAGAATACTTTTTTAATGCGTTTTTTGTACACTTCAACGACTGTAACTTAGCCATTTGTCAGTCGATTTACAAAAAATATATCTTGGTAGAAATATAATATTTGATCCTTTTAACCAACGAAAAGTTAAAAGAAATCCGTTGGGAACAAAGAAGTTACAACTGTTTAAAGCTGAAAATCCAAGAAAACCCGTTTTTCACTACATTTACCGTTATAAAATCACTTTATGAAGTGACCTAAAAAAACCAACGATATTTTCGTCATCCATGGACTCCAACAAAATAGAATTGGTACATTAGAATCCCTGAATAATTTTTTTCTCAACTTTTGTATCACAGTGTAATCATTTTTAACTTTTTAACTCGTATTACTATTTTATATATTAAAATACGTTTTTCTGCACCTTCTATTTGTCGTACACTTTGCCCAGTGGCAATAAAATGTATTGTATAATTTACGTCTTAGTATTTGCGGTAAATGGGTTAGGGTCATAAAATTCATCGAAATTTAATTCGGACTTGCATTTTCGCAGCGTATGTAAATTTTGAATTTTTTTAAAATTACCACTTTGCGCTATTTCATCAGCGGCTTCAAGGATCTTTTCCTTTCTATACATATAAGCGCTTTTATTTTTGAGTGACTTTTTTGCAATAACACGATTGACACCACGAATCTGGGCTACACGTTTTCCCCCTTCTCCAAGAAAAATTTCGCCAGTTCTATAAACAAAAACTGTTCCGTCTAAGTTCACTTTAAAACGATATTTGCATCAATTATCAAATTTTTGGCACATTTCGATTTATTGATTTTATTCAATAGAAACTATAAGTATACGCATATGACTAATTTTCAACTCAAGAGGGTATACCCTATAAACGGCTAATTTTTGGAAAGTGACAACTGTGTAGCTCGATTCCTATGGTAATTATGTATTGAAATCAATTATTAACTTTTTAATAACATTTGATTTTTATTACATTTATTGATTTTAAATTCTTAAGGCCTCATTAGTTTTGACTTTCTGTTGCCGTGCTGTTCTGTTGTATAATTTTTGCGGTTAGTTCATCTGTAAAAACTTATCATTTGTTGTTGGTAAACAAAACATGAATACCAAAGTCCATAATATTAAAACTTTTAAAACATAAGTAAAAACTTGAAAAATATTATTCCAAATATGTTTCGGATGTATTTACTGTTGAGAGTTTCTTAATTTTGGGCAAATTGTACAAAATAATTTATAGAACAATGCAGCAAATCACAATGTTGTTTTAGTGTTTTTTTTTATAAAATGGAAACCATATATGCACAAATTTTGCAGTTTCCACTAATACTTAGTAATAGAAGTTTTATATTATTATTGTTTTGTTAATTTTGAGTGGTTAAATGAAAGTTAGCAATCTTACTAAATATTATTGATAGTGACCTTAAAAAATGTAACACTAAGACTAAATTATTTTTGTAAAAAAGACAGACTTCAGTTTATTGCAACTTTTGTTTCTTTACTAATTTTAGTGCAACGTAGAAATTTTTGAAAGGGTGTGATGAATTTCGGTCAAAAAAGATAAAGTTTACTTTATATAACTGAATTAAAGCAAATAAGAAATTCATGAAAATCATAAACAAATAATTTTAAAATAAATGAAAACGGAAAAATTATCGCACCACACCTTTTTTCTATTTTGAATCGTTTCGATTTTAAAATCGATTGCCATCATTATAAAAAATTAAAACCCAATATGTTTTTGCAGAAGAATCAAAACTTCATAAAAGAGTTGAGGAATTTCAAGTAATTCTTGTTCAGACTGTTAGTTTTCGGAAACACATACATACTGGTTTTGCTATAAAAGAGAAGAAAATTTTAATATTCATTAAAAAAACTAATTTTTAATTTCCTGCAGTTGCATGTTTTTTGATTTAGTCAACAATATCTATGTATGTGTACACATATGTTTGCTGTGGTGCTTGTTATTTTTCGTGTTTGTCCGTCTGTATTAGTTTTCATATTCTCTTTCTTTCAATACTTATGTATTTATAGTAATTCTATAAACATATATATGTAATTACAATTTGTATTATTCGAATTTGGGATCAATAATATCATGATCACTAATTTTTGAAAGTTTAGCGAAAGTATGTTTAAATAGAGCTTGTTTTTATACTGGTTCAAATTTTGCACTGATTTTATTTAATTGCTAGTAAAGAAATGTTTTTTATCAGCAAGATGTTAAAATATAGTGTAATACTTATTTCAATCAATATTATGTGTATATTACTACCAGCTCTGATAGTAATCAGCTGTTTTCTGCTGTCACTTTGTTACGTAGACAAATTTTTTGTTTTTAACAGGTTTGTCCGTAACAGAACGGCAAGATACAGAAAACTAACGCTGCATACATATTTTCATTTAGCAAAAACTGAACAGCTGATTCGTAACAAAACGGAAAGTAAAAACTAATTCTGCCTTTAAGTTGGTTGCTTGGCATAGTAAAAAGTTGGATAATTTTTCATTTTGGTGGTAGGAAACGATTTGGATTATGAAATAACATACTTTCAGCGTAAGAAAAATTGGGTTTTTTTTTAGTATATTCATACTATTTTCAATGGTATGATTTCTTCACACACGTGTTAATAAATCATTATCTCAAGAAAACAGCAAACTGTAAAAGTTGTTTGTATTACATTTTTATTTCCGTGGTGGTGAATTAATGTCAACAGTGTTACTTTATCTGAATATGGGACCAACATTTCTGAATTGTGGCAACAAATTACTGGCACAGGGATGGAAAAACCTGCACTATTGTATTATGTTATTAAGTTACAGTTTTAGTCATATTAAAACGGCCTGACACAATTTGCTCGCTAGTGTTACTTGCACGTGGGAGTGTATACTTATTTTGAAACACACCACTTTAAAAAAATGTACCCATAAAGCAGCTGGTACGTTTTAACATTTTGGTCCAAGTTTGATTTATTAACATGCATATATACAATAGCAATGAATTACCTATCACTGTTGTATATTTTGTCCCTTTTTCATCTTAGATTTCTGCTCTTAAGTACAGGGTCGTCTGAAACGTTTTTATAAGGTTCGGTAACTTTTTTGTCTGTAGATTCCATGCAATTAATTGGTAATTATATTATTTGGCAGTAATAAAAAGTAATTTTCCTTAACAACCAATTAACATTATCTTCTAATATTTTATTGATAATATTGTTTGCTGTGGTGGTGGCATTGAAAATAAAAAGTGCAGTGAATAATCCCATAATAATTGTACATACATTTTCTTCATATATTTTTAGATAAAATCGGAAACTATTTAAGTGTATTATTCCAATCTACGAAATCGGAGATTAATTAAAAATTACCGGCAAGAAGTACTACGTAAATTGCTAAATTAATATTTCGTGTGTATAACAGTTCGTCAGTCGGCGGTAGTTTGGTCGTTGTCGTTAGCATTGCTACAAGGATTTTTCGTAATTGAGATACAGAAGAAAAAACAAAAAAGTATAAGTTGTTTGTTTTTTTTTTTTAAGAAATATGCATTTTAATTATTTTCATGTAAAATGCTTAGGGCTTTTAATAATTTTATATAGGTGTATATCTAGTTCCGTAGGTAATCATGGCCAATAATTACACTGGATTTAGTTACGGCGGCACCCAGTACAACTCGACAGGCACACCGGGAGCTTATAGTGCTAATTCTGTTGCGTATCCGGCTGTAACTAACGCCACTTATGCCAACGCCGCTGCATATCAATCTGCCGTAGCTGCTGGCAGCGGTAGTTACGTAGCTGGGGGTGCAGCCGGAGCTGCTACCAGTTATGCAGGCTACAGTGGAAGTGACTATAGTCGTACCCCATTGCAAGCTTATGACTCATCTAAGACATTTTACCAGCAGGCGGCCTCCAACTACAATACCGCTGCCACACCTACGGTTACGAAGACACACTATTCGGCACCGCCGGTTAAAAATGTGACTGCAATCGGTACAAAACCTATGGTTGGCAAAGATAAAAGTGGCGTTAGCGTTCCTGGAAAACTGTCTGGAACTGCAGTGACCACTGCTCCTGGCTCCTATTCCAACTATGATGCTGCTCTATATAGTGCAGCTTCTATGTATGTTGCTCAGCAACAACCTGTAACTGTTAACCAAGGCAAGTCAAATGGATCTGCAGTTGCTGCTGGCAACTGGCCACCATATCGCAAAAGTGGCCCGGGTGGCCCTGGAAATAAAACATCACGACCAAAACAACCCCCTAGGCCGCAACAGTTGCATTATTGCGAGGTTTGCAAAATATCTTGTGCTGGACCTCAAACTTATCGAGAACATTTAGAGGGTCAGAAACATAAGAAACGTGAAGCATCCCTTAAAATGCAGGCTAGTGCACAAACGACTTCCCAAAATCGTGGCAACAATTATCATTGTGAACTTTGCGATGTGACATGTACTGGTACAGATGCCTATGCTGCTCACGTTCGCGGAGCCAAGCACCAAAAGGTCGTAAAATTGCACCAAAAATTAGGGAAACCCATTCCTTCAGAGGAACCTAAGAAGTTGTCCAAAATTAACTTTGTTCCTGCTGCTGGTGCGACATCCGGTGCAGCAACAAAAACGGCAGGAGTTGGCGAAGAAGATGAAAACGAAGCTGATGTTAAAATGGATGGTAAATAATTTAGTGTTAGGGTCAATCATTACAAAAATTTATAAATTTTTAACTATATACATATATTAAGATAATGCTGACGATGCTAGTAATCATGAAAATACTGATAACATAAAACCAGTCGGAGGAGAATTTATTGAAGAAGTAAAAGATGAGGAAGGAAAAATTCTTAGCTTTAATTGCAAATTGTGCGACTGCAAATTTAATGACCCAAATGCTAAAGAAATGCACATGAAAGGACGTCGTCATCGATTGCAATACAAACGTAAGGTTCAACCGGATTTGGTAGTAGATTTTAAGCCTACTCCACGTCAAAGGCGTTTAGCAGAAGCACGAGCTCAACGAGCTTTAATGAATTCTCACCGGGGACAAAACTCAAACTTTAATGATAAACAAGCATATTGGGGCGATGAACAACGTCGTCGTGCGCAGTTCGATGATGAATATGATTATAATAATTGGTTAGCTCGCAGTTTTGGCGGTAAGTTTAATGATGGAAAGATTTTCAGTTGAAAGTCAATATTACAACTCATTTGATTTTATTATTATTAATATTATTAGAATTTCTTTATTAGTATTATAAATAATTTACATATCAACATAACAATTATTCTTTACTTTTTTTAAAGTCTGGAATAGATTATTTTTTTATCAAAATGAATAATGTGTTTTTTTAAATATATTTCGGTTGCGTTAACATTTTACATTATTTGGCAATAAATTGTAAAGCTAGGAAGCCTTTGTATAGTATCACTTGTTGCATTGCAGTTATTAATACTCTTTCATATATACGTTATACGGCCGAAAATTTCTTTAATTTTTTTCGCTACTAACTTGACTTCAATTTGAAGATTTATATGACATGAAAAATTATACTAAAAAGTTTCACCATGTGCCATTCCTTATAATAATTTTTAAAATCGCGTTAAAGATTTTAAATTAAACTTTCCATGTTAATAGTTGGATTACAATTGCGAATTAGTAAAATATTTTTAAATTCGACGAGGTCATTCTATTGTGCTGCTTGGAACAAATGTTTTTCATGTCTGAAAACATTTTTTCACATAAGATGGAAAAAAAGATAAATATATTAAATACATTTTTTTGAGGTGGGGGACATATTGCGCCATCTAAATTCTTCCAAAAACTCAAGAGTATTAATTTTATCGAAGGCTTAGCATAATTTTGCTTGTTATAAATAAGAGAACTTTTGGTAAAACTACAAAAATCATCAGATCGAATTTCTGTTAGCAGCAAAAATAATTTTGTTTTGAAATTCAAAAGAATTTCAGACATATCAAGTATACTTTTCACATCTCATTTCGTGAACGTGTATGTTTTTATTTATATTTTATGCTACAACAATTTTGACTTCGTTTTTTTTTTTTGTTCAATTGTAATTGACACGCGTGTGTTTACTGTGCTTCGTACAACAACAATTCTTAATAAATTTCTGAAAAAAATTACGATCGCCACATGTGCTTTCATCGCTTGCTAACCCGCGTTTACAAATGCAAGTAGTGGCATGCAATTGTTGTATACGTATTATCAACGAAAAATTCTTCGAAATAGTCGAATCTCATGCCATTCGTTTTTGAGTTTACACATGCTAGTGTAAGTTCATTTTTAAAATGTCGTCGAAGCGTAAACTTGAAAAAATTTGTTTACTTTTAAAATTAAAAAAAATTTGATGAGAAAATGATAAAGAAAAATTAAAGAAAAATGTTGTTAAGAGGAGATGTTGGGTAAAACCCCTATTGATTAAAAGGTGCGATTTAGACATCGAAGCACACTTTTAATAATTTTAAAATATTCTGTTGGCTCAATTTTGCTTCCATTTTAACTTTTTGTTTTCTTTTTAAAATAGAGTTACCGAGTTTGTCATATAGGCATATTTTTGGGGAAACGATTTACATTTATTATTAATAGTAATATTTTATTATAATTACTAATATTATTGCTCTTTAATTAAGAAACTCGAATTTTTTTATGCGCAATTTAAGAAATAAATCATAACAGCATAATAATCATAATAATAAATCATTTAAAAAGGTATAACTTTAATTACAATTTAACAGCAATCCAGTAAATTTACATTTAATATTGAACAGGGTAACTTTGTCTATCGTTTTGACATTTAGTGGCATGCAAATGCCAAATTTCCACTCGCATGCAATTTTAGCTGCCACTGGAGCTGCCATTGCGAAAAATGTAAATGTATTAGTGAAAAGGTGTGAGTGTATTGAGTTTTTCGAACTCCCAGTGGCATGTGTAAACGCTAGGTAACAATGACTAAAACTTACATCTATTTAATTAATAAGAGGGAAAGGGACGATTATAGAAACAGAGATTATCATGCATAGGCATGATGGTGATATTATGTACAAGGGAGATTACATCACTATATATTTTTTAATATACCTATATATTTTTTTGTCATTTTATCAAATGTTGTTTTCCTTGAAAACGTACTCAAGAAATAACGAAACAATAAAAGCAAAACATCTAATATTTAAATATTTTTATAGTTCAAAGAACAAATAACTGAACTCACAAAGTTTTTGAGAGATGAAAGAGTGACAAACAACAACTGGAACTTTACATAAAATCTGGTTGTAAAATATTTTTGTTTTAAATAACGAATTAAAACACGTATAATAATTAGTGTTGTATATTGCTGGTTTTGAACCTTTTTCCACATTATAATTTTTACTATATTTAATAAAATTTTTTTATACATTATGGCTGGGGATTAAGTATGTTTGTATATTAGGCTATTGTTGTTACTATGCAAAATATACATATTGTTTGGCATTAAAAGTTTTTTTAAATTACATGAATAACTAAAAAAATGTTGCTTCAAGCCTGTTAGTGTGCCCCTTTCTTTTCTAGTTTATAAGCCATATACAGGCCTGTTCTGAAAATCACCTAATTTCAAATCACTTTTGGAGGAGATACAAGTATTTTTTTTTAATAACGTCAACACCTTTGTTGTTATTTGTCCTACATGGTTTGCAAAAATTGATTCGTTTTCTTAAGCTACATTTCCACAGGTGATTTAAGCTTTTGTATTAACGAAAAACTTGTCATTTGGCAAGTGATCACTAACCTCATGGTTGAAGTTGAAAATAATAATTTACTTCCATCATATCGTTTTTCGCAATAATTCCTTCCTATATTGTATTTGCAACTTTTGCTTCACACTGTGAATTTTTAAATTTTCCTTTATTGTAGAATATCTTGAAAATGCCGTTTTCTTTCAAAATTTCTCTATTACGATCAGAAAACTTTGTTTCCTCTGACATTAGGCGCTCTTTCACTTGTATTATATTTAATTAACCTTCATCTACTTTTTGAAGCGCCGTGACGAGCGGGTCAGTCGTACTTTTCTGGAAGTGTTAGAAATAATTGTGCTAGAAATAAATAGGCAGTTAAACAAACAAACCATTTCACATCTCAAATGCGGTTTGTTTTTCTCCCAAAAACTCAAACAATTAGAATAAACAAACCAAATTTACAATTTTGTCTTTTGCATTCTTCCCCTACCGAAATAACTGCCGGCTTAACATGCCGGTTAGAACATGCAATACGCTGATCGAATTCAGATGGGTTTTTACCCGGAACTGCCAGTCGTCGAATCCCTCTCCTTTAAATTAAGGAATTCCATTTTTATCGCCCATAATCTCTTGTAATACACAGAAACAAGAACACAAAATATTTATTATTATTATGCCGCCCATACCATAAGTTGTAATTACGTCCGTCCAATATATATATGTATATGTGCAGATCTAGTCCGTCTAGATTTAATTTTTTCGTCACTGGATATCGCAGGTTCAAATTCCTTTTCCCAAAACTTACACTTTTCATAAAATGCTATCCGTGCATTTTTATGATGTTTTTTATTTTGTCATATTTTAGGTCTAAATCTTGTCCCTCACCATGTTTAGTCATATTAAGATCAAGTTCCTCTTATTTGCTCACAACTCATATGTCTATTTATTGGTTGCTGACTGCAGTATGCATAGTTTACTCTAATCACCAGTGGTGCATTTCAGGCTGCTATATTTATTAATACCTTAGGTATCTAGAGTTTTCAAGATATTTGGTATCGTATTTCGGTGTATCTTTACAGGAGTAGCAATTTTGCCCTCTTATCTTCCTAAAACTTTGCTTATGCACTGTACTAACTTAGAAATCATTTTCTCCCCCTAATCTACTGATTCGTTGACTTGCTGCCACCCGTTAGACTAACTTCATTAAAATTAACGATACAACTAGATATGATAAAGAAATAGAAAAAGAAAGTGCATATCAAAATCTACTGCACAATTAGTAGAACATAAAGTACAGGGAAAAGCAATTATGCACATGTAATTATTTAACCGACTTTAGTTCTTTATCATATTAAAAAGAAATCAAAAATAAATAACTTACGACACTGATAAAGAAATCAGCTGGTTCCATGTGATTTCTAAAATTAAAAAAAACAGAAAACCAATATCTTAAAATCTGTGGGAAAACTTACATAGTCTGGTCTTTCGTGTTAATTTGTGTCGTGATCCGTTTGATAGTAACAGACCCCGATCAACTAAAGTCATTTAATGAATTCACTCTGTCGTATGCGGCCCAATCAAACCTACAGTCTGAAATGGTTTGTACTATATAGTAACTTTTATAGATGACTTCAACCATTTTGGAATAATTTTTTGTATAAAAAATAAATTGGGAGGTTTTCAAGAATATGAGGCTTTGGTGAATGTAAAATTTCCAGATTTAAAAATTTAGCGTGAGGCGTATGCGTTCAAGCCATTATGTATTAACATTGTAAAATGAAGAGTTTTTCAAAATTCATTATTCAGTCAATTATGCGCATCTTAATACTACTACTGTGCCCGCATTTAATCGTGGGGCGCATACGCCCCACGCGGCCTGAACGGGAAGTCTTTAAAAAACGGTCTGGTAGGGAATGTGTTAATAGCTGTCCTACGAGAGCAATAGAGGAAGGTGTGTAACTCCTGATAATTTATGGTATCATAATACAAAGAATCTTCAGTAAATAATAACTTTTGGTTGTACAGCTTATTGCTAGGTGACTGACGCTAAGCGGAAGAAACTTGATCCGAATAGGAAGAAAGTGGTAATAGTCGGTTGTGCTTCGAACGATTTTCGTTTATGAAACATGGAAGGCCGAAAAGTCGTACTACCTCGTGATGTTAAATTTGAAGATAATATCTGAAGGGAAAATGAGCCAGAAGTGGAGAACAAATGCGTGTCGGAAGTTATTGATATAACAAGTGAGCAAATTGGAGAAGATAAATCAAGAGAATTGTCATGTCCGGAATATAAAATACGAAAAAATGAAAGAATAAGTCGGTTACCGATCAAATTTGATGATCATTTATCTTCTTTTAATGCGGAATTAGTTAAGCATTATGTACCTCAAACAAGTGCAAACAAAGAAGATACAGAAGAATGGCAAAAATCCATTAAACATGAATTAAATTCTATGAAAGAAAATCATGTTTAGGGTGTAGTTAACGCTAAACTGCTAAAATAAAAATGGGTATTTCGATCAAAGCACGGTTGGTTGTCAAAAGTTATCTTCAAAAATATGGTTAACACTACCGGGATGCATATGCCCCTGTTGGAAAATTATGCACAATAAGGACTATTGTTACAATTTGCCTTCAAAGATCACGTTAGTAAAGGGACCTTTAGCTAAAGTGAGGAATAAAGTGATCTTTAACTATTATTCGTTATTACAACTTCCTTGTAAAATAAATTTAATCTTTTTGAAATATGACAGCGCAAGGTTTTTGTTTATTTGTTTACTGGCACAAAACCATTGTGGTTTTATTTTCAGAAATATTTTCTAGTATAGATTTTTAGAACGAATTTCCGTTGTCTCTTGTCAAGTTTGGTTTGGTGAGGTGACAAACCGGTTTCGACTATGTGCCATCTTCAGTGTCACTTTTCGTTCTCGAAAAATCTACATCAAAACACCCTGTAGAAATAAGAATATTATTTAGCTCGTTAATATAAATAAACGTGGTTTCTTTTCCATTTTTTTTTATTTGCAAACTAAAATAATTTTTTTGTTGTTCAAGATATGGCAATTCCAAATATATGAAACTCATTTTAAAAGCTAAAGGTAAGACCATCTTCTCTTTAACTTATCGAACAGTTTTACCTTAATTAGCAAAAACGAATAATCTGTCCAATCAATATACAAATCAACATACTTTAACAATCGGTAAGTTGTAATAATGGCCCTAAGAATATAATTTATTGGCTGGCTGTTGGTATCCATAATGTTTACAAATGTCATCAACTGGATGTTAAAATAGCATTTTTGTGTCATCAACTTGATGTGAAAAAATCATTTTTACATGGAGTATTAAACGAAACTATTTAACGGAAGCTGTATAAGGAAGTTCTGAAGTGTGCTGGAAATTAGTAAAATCACTTTATGGTTTAAAGCATAGACTACTAATTAGACGCGACAATTCACAACAACATTACCTCGATTATATAAGAGAGATAAAAAACCTTATTGTTTCTAATTAAGCTATCTCTTTCATGTAATTGGGTTAATTTAAAATTTTGTACGTAAAAACGCATGACACCTGATTACACGCTTTTTCAAATGTCATTGTTGGGTATTCTGTTTATATTCTGTGGTTTAAAGCATGCTCCGAAGTGCTGGAATGACAAATTCAATAACTTTATAGAAACTCTCAAGATTGAAGCATTCTCATTGTCACATTGTATGTGGATGACGAAGCAGCAGGTCATAAGGTTGAAAGTAAAATCGAGAGTATAAACAAGTTGAAGGCTAAGCTTGGAAGAGAATTTGAGAAGTCGATTTGTGGCGCCCTCAAATAATTTTTAGGAATGAAAACGACATTTGATGGTGAAGCTTTAATATCTCAAGAATCCAGTATAAAGAAATGTTTAAATAAATTTGGAATGTTTGAATGCAATTCAGTTAGAACTCCAATAGAAAAAGGATGCTAATGTAACCGACCAAGTTACAAAGTAACCCTATTGTAAACTGTTACGAAGCTTGATGTACATTTTGTTATGTTCAAGGCAAGATATACATAGGCAGGTTTTAGCAAAATCCAAATGATATACATTGGCAACTTTTGAAGAGAGTTGTAAGAAATATAAAAGAAACTTCTTCTATGCAACTTAATTTTTTTTTAACGACAATGATGTAATTGGATACACTGATACAGATTGGACTTCAGATCTATCAGATCGAAAATCATTAAGTTACATATTTAAAGTATGTGGCTGTACAATTTCTTGGTTTCTACTAAGTAAACAACAACAAACTGTAGCTACATCCTCATCGGAAGCTTAATACATTGCTCTTAGTCTATCAACCACACAGCAATTTTGGTAAAAGGAATAATAAAAGAGGTCCAAGAAATAGATACCAACTATCAAATAAAATATTAGTAATATAAAGAGGTTATATAGCAATGGCGACAAATATTGAAACTAAACGTATTGATATTATTCGAGGCAATATTTACGAGGAGCAATCATAGTCAAAGTCGTTAGATTTAACTTTATACTAAGTTACGAGATCAACTTACGGTAACCGATTGAGAGGAGGTGTTGAAAGAAGTTTCAACCCTATCAGTTTTGCTTTTTATATTAATAAACAATGCAGCAATTCATTTATTGGTAAACTACATTTTCAAACGAATAAACATATGTATGTATTTAAACTTGATTTTGTGTTTAATAAAAATTTTGTGTCATCAAAATGAATTGCATAACTTTCTTAGCATAGTTAGAAAGCGAACTCCTTAATTTTGCTGGTGATTTACATTGTGATGAACGGATTTCTCACCAGGTTAATGCACCGATTCACGTTGTGAAGAAGACAAGGGCGTTCTTTCACTCTCGACAATTTGAAAATGCCAGAGTGGACTGGGAAATACTTTCTGCCAAATATATGCATTTTCCAAGCAATATGGCAGTCTTAAACAACTGAAAAATTACATTTTGCTGAATGGTACAAAAATGACTAAAAACACTGTGGGTGTTAATGCCAATTGGTGAAGATACAAAAGGGTAACATAATCCCTCATTAACTTTTATAAAACTTTTGTTTTACAGCTAAAAAAATATATATATTGGTACGAAGATAAATGTAAACAAGTAGTCTGTAAGAATTGAATGGTAGGAATACTTGGGCCTGTTCGTAAATGCAGCTCTGCGCTGCATAATATGATTATTATGCAATGATTTTGCTAATCAGCTGTGCATGATGTTTTTATTTGCACATTTGTTTGTTTGTATTTACGAACGACATAAGTTAAGAATGGAAAAATTATAAATAAATTTAATTTGTGAGCTAGATGATAAATCAAGTGATGTGCGATTATGTAGTGTTTACAAAAGCAAAAATTTTAATTGTGAACTTAAAAGGGAAATAGCTTGGCCATATATGTTGCAGCAACCTTTTGTTATGGAAGAATTCCAGAATAGTAGAGAAAATCCTTTCCCCTTTGTAATAGGATTTGTCGATAGCACGCATGTGAAAATTCCAAAGCCAAAAACTGATCCAATAAGTTATTACAACAGAAAGGGTTTCTATTCAATAAATATTTAATTGAATTGTAAAAAATTCAACGAATTTTTCCAGGCCATATGTGATAGCAAATTTAAATTTTTGGATGTATTTATTGGATTTCCTGGAAGTTGCCACGATGCAGATGTGTGGAGTAATAGTCCAATATATAGGTCCATTGTAGACGGACGCATACCACTTGCTCCAAACGCTGTAGTATTGCGAGATTCTGCATACGTTATTTCTAAATTCCTATTGACTCTATACAAGGGTAATGGACACTTAACACGTCAACAAAAGAAATATAATTTCTGTCTCAGCTCCACACGTGTGCTGATCGAACAATCATTTGGAATTTTAAAAAATAAATTTCGTATTTTGGAGTATTTGGATACAGAAAGTCTGGCGAAAGCTTCTAAAATCATACGAGTATATATATATTTTATAACAAAAAAACAAAACTTATTATGAAAAAACGTAACAAAAACAAAATATTTTCAGGATAATTATAAGGCACTTATAATTAAAACATAAAACAAACAAAAAATAATTCAGTCGTTTTAGTGAATGGATGCACTTCACTTATTACTAATGGTTTTTTCTAAAACTTCCTTCAATTCTAACATCGCTTTAATACGTCGTTCTTCCACTTCTAGTTTTCTTTCTTCAATTGAGTCAAGTATAAACTTCGTTTGAGTAAAGACGTACTTTATTTTAAGCGCATAATTTATATTCATTTAAGGTGACTTTTTTTTATTTTAAAAATTGAACAAGTGCAGAGAGACAGTTAACAGTTAGTAACAACAACAACATAAATAACAAAAAATAAAAAGCAATATAATATTGTGTGTGATAAAAAAGACAATAACAAAGTGCATGGTTAAACCTGTTTACCCCAAAAAAAATATAAAAGGTAATAACAACAATGCTTATTACTCTAATAATAATGCAATAAACAATATAAATAATAAAAAACGATGACAGTGCTTTTTTAACCGCCAGACCAATTGACCGAACGGGTTCATTATCAGCAAATATAAATATATCTGCTACAGAAACAACGAATTTAACAAATAAAACTAAAGAAACAAATAACACATAAAAAAATAGCACAAGAAAAAGAACCAGGTACTGTATCTAAACGCGGGCAAACTGGTATGGATCGGTACATAACCATAACGAAGAGGAAGGCGAGTCCTAAGTCTTCACAACAAGAGCGAACCGCCAAGCAATATAAAGGTTCTCATCAAGTAGCTGCAACATCGGTAAGTGAAAATAGATTTTCTGTCCTTGCTACCCCGGATAATGAAAATGCCGAACCCACTGTAAGAGAACAAAAACCCCCACCAATCTACTTGCGTGAACAAACATCAAATGCCATTGTAAATATGCTGTCCCAACTCGTAGGTAAAGATAATTTCTATGCGGCTTCTGTCCGAAGAGGACAGATACAAGAAACGAAGATCCAAGCCCACACTGAGAAGAATTATCGCCTAATCGAAAGTCGTCTCGATGCAGATAATAAAAGCTATTATACGTATCAACTAAAAAGTGCTAAACGTTTGATTGTCATTATAAAGGGCATTGACAGTTCTGTTCCCACTGAGGAGATAAAAAGTGCCATAGAGGTGGAAGGTTATGCCGTAAGGTCAGTGCACAATATTCTAAATAAGAATAAAGTTCCCCAACCTATGCATCGTGTTGAAATCGTGTTTAATGCGTCGCAGCTTAAATCAAAAAACTCGGTTCATCCTATATATAATTTGCGCTACCTTTTAAACAGAATAATAACGGTGTAAGAGCCTCTAAAACGTAACGGTCCCCGTCAGTGTACTAACTGCCAGGAATTCGGACACACGAAAACCTACTGCAAGCTACCATATATAGCGCGGTGATGCGCACCGGACTTTGGAATGCACTTCTTCCAAAACAGACCCCAAGGTCAAAAAATGCAGCAACTGTGGTGAAACCCACACAGCAAATTACAGGGGCTGCAAAGTATTTCAAT
This sequence comes from Phania funesta, assembly GCA_963932375.1. NCBI lineage: Eukaryota > Metazoa > Arthropoda > Insecta > Diptera > Tachinidae > Phania > Phania funesta. The sequence continues at coordinate 40,172,550 of OZ010656.1, forward strand.
ATGTAAAGAATAATGCGAAAGTCGTACATAAACCTGAATATGAGCAATATAGAGCTTCCCAATTTCCTCGGCTTCATGCTGGTTCTATTGCTAGTACACAAGCTACACAGCCACACACTAAGCCAAACTATTCATATGCTCAAACATTGAAAAATTATTTACCTAATGCAAATGCCAAAAGTTCTAATGCGCATAAACATTCATATGCCCACGTCTTAGAAGAGGATGCTCAGACACCCCTCACTAACTATTCGAGCTCGATCGAGAACTTAATACAGACAATGAATAATTTCATGACAAGTATGCAGGGTATGTTTCAGGAAATGATGCGAACCCAAAACATGCTTCTGCAAGTTTTGCTTAGCAAAAAATGAAAGAGTTAAAAATATGCTTCTGGAACGCTAACGGGCTCTCCCAACATAAATATGAAGTAGAACACTTCCTGCTAGCACATGATATAGACATACTATTAGTCTCTGAAACACACTTTACTATAAAAAACTGCTTTAGAATTGATGGGTATTTTATATATGACACCAAACACCCAAGCGAAAGGGCATGTAGTGGGACTGCCATTATAGTCCGAAAAAACGTAAGGCATTTTCCATTGCCTGAATTCAGGGAGGACTTTTTGCAAGCCACGACTATAAATCTTACAGATTTTAAAATTGTAGTCTCGTCAGTGTATTGCCCGCCTTGGCATAAAATCGAACACCACGAATTTGCCAGGTTCTTTGCTACGCTAGGGCAAAAATTTATTGCCGCTGGCGATTACAATGCAAAGCACACATATTGGGGATCCAGACTCCTTAGCCCTAGACGTAGGCAGTTGTATTGTGCATATTGGCCCACAGACTTTAATAAGTTGCCAGACCTTATTGATTTTGCTATAGTAAAAAACATCAAACGCGACCAACTGTTAGGTGATCCTATGACCTATCTTCTGATCACTTACCTACAATTGTTATTTTACCCTTAGTTTCTACCCGAACAGAAACACGAATTGGTTAAAATATAAAATGTATGTGAGCTCTCACTTACCTTTGAACATCCCACTGAGAAATCCAGCTGATATTCAAGCAGCTGTAGACCATTTTACAGACGTCGTGACTGCCGCAGCCATAGCTGCAACGCCAACAAACCCATCAGCTAAAATAATAACGTACCAGGCAACAGCAGATATTCAGATGCTCGTCATTGAGAAAAGAAGACTAAGAAGACAATGGCAAAATAGCCGTTCTCCACACATAAAAATGCAAATGAACTTATGCCAAAAAAACTTACGCAGTAAATTGAGACAGAAACACCAATTCGCTATTGACAACTTTTTAAAAAATTTGGATCCAATGAAAAACACGGATTATAGTCTGTGGAAAGCTGTAAAGCACTTACAATGTCCTATTGCTTACGAATCCCCACTAAGACTTGAAGACCGTACTTGGGCTAAAAACTCAAGTGAAAAGGCAAATGCGTTCACAAAGCACTTAGAGAAGGTTTTCGCACCACATGATATAAGTAATTTCACTATTCCAATTATTAGCGACATCGTGAATGATCCTATGAAATTTCGGTTGTCTTCTTTAAAATCGACAATTAAAAATACGGATATGAAGAAATCACCTGGGCCTGATCGTATAACAGGATCAATGATAAAAAACTTACCAAATTCAGCTGTAAGAATTTTACTTTACATATTTAATGCTATGTTGCGCGTCGGCTTCTTCCCATGCTCTTGGAAGATGTCTGAAATAGTTATGATCCCGAAACCAGGAAAGGACTCAAGCCAGATTACATCCTACAGGCCTATTAGCCTACTGTCAGTTTTGTCAAAGATATTTGAAAAATTATTCGTCTAAATGAACAAAACGTTATCCCAGATCATCAGTTTGGTTTTCGAGCAAGGCATAGTACGATTGAACAAGTTCATAGAAACGTTACCATTATTAGATCGGCTTTTGAAAGAAAGCAATACTGTTCAGCTTTATTTATAGACATTTCCCAAGCATTTGATAAAGTCTGCCATGATGGGCTACTTACTAAAATAGCTCGAGTTCTTCCTGAAAACACCCACAAGCTTATAAAAAGCTATTTGTCAGATAGAACTTTTAAAGTAAGGTCAAATGATCAGCTTTCAAGAAATGGGAAAATCAGTGCAGGAGTACCTCAAGGTAGTGTGCTAGGGCCGCTATTATATATCATCTATACAGCGGATATGCCGACAAGCCCACATACATATACATCAACCTTTGCAGACGACACTGCAATTATAAGTGTCGGTAATGACCCAAAGGATGCATCTGAAAAACTGCAGTCCCATATTCATAAGCTAGAAGACTGGCTAAAACAGTGGAGAATAAAGGTAAATCCATCGAAATGTGCTCATGTATCGTTTTCCCTTAGAAGCCAAATTGGCCACCAATCACAATAACTAATACCACGGTTCCAGCGGAAACGCACGTTAAATATTTAGGTATCCACCTACATCGGCGCCTAACTTGGTCCCGTCACATTGAGGCAAAAATAACGTCCATAAAGCTTCGAACAAATCAACTGCATTGGCTAATAAGTCCTAACTCAACTTTGGCTTTGGAGTATAAAGTCCTTTTATACAAATCCGTTATAAAGCCAATATGGTCATATGGTATTCAGCTGTGGGGTACTGCCTGTGCATCAAACATCCAGAAGTTACAGAGAAGACAGTCTAGGATTTTACGTCAAAGTTCCCACTATCCACGAAGAAGTTAAAACGTACACGTCCAAATACGTAAACAAACTAGTCGCACATCCCAGCATTCTAGCACGCAATTTATTGCAATTTGACGGCCACCAGAACTGACACATTGATCCTGGCGAGGCGGCTCTCTCTACACAATAGATGATAGATTTTTAAGATTTGAATACAAAAAATTAGTTATTACATTGGTAATAACTAGTAAATAATAATTTAGAAATAAGATTTGAATACTTATTGTGAATTTCTTTTAATAGAATAAAATAAAGTATAAAACAAAATTTGCCAAAATTTCTTTGTGGCGTTTTTGCTCCTTTTCGGATTTTGATTCCGGGATCTGTTCTTCTTGGGAGTCGGAGAATCTTCGGAATCTTGAGCATCGTCATCTTGCGACAAAATCTCCGTATTTCCACTTGTGTTCAACGAAGAAATCAAATTTGGTGGAGGTGGATTTATTGAGTGACGCCTGCCATAAATTTGGTCAAAGTCTTAAAAAAAAAAATGCCAAGCAACAGCACTTCTGCCGGACTCCTTGTTTCGGGCTTAAATTCTTTTATATGTCGTCCTTAAATTTAGGAACTTTCTTGTTAATTGTTCCTTACTCAGATTTAAATTTTGATAGCTTTCTTTCATTTTCTGCAGTACTTGGCCCCACAATACTGATTTATTTTTTCTTCCAGATATGAACTCGGCTTCCATATCCAACCTGGTTGAAATTAAAAGCTTACTTAGTTTTCCTTCATCGAATGTGGCACTAAACACATAAAAGTTAAAAAAATATGAAAAAAAATTACATTTAAGTACTTAGTTTTCCGTTGCATCAGCCATTTTTTGATTAGTATTTGCAGTCGTTTGCGCCTAATAAACTGCTGTTGCATTTTCGACCGTGTTACATTAGCAGTGTTGCCACTGTTTGCATTTTTGAACATACTGCGCATAATATGCAGCGCAGTGCTGTATTTACGAACAGGCCCCTTGTTGCACCCATTATACAGGAAACGTTGCGATATAGTAACAAACACAGTAGCCATAAGCTCACACAAGTTACCAGGAAATTTAATAACATCAACACTTACACACGAATTCCAGGAATTATATATTATGGGGAAACAACAACGCAAAGAAACTAACACCATAAGTACCGAAGCAAATAGTAGTTACAAAAAGAAACAATAAAACAGCAGGAAAGATATTGTTACAAAGTAATAGTCAAAAATGTGCGAAACGATCTATTGTACAAATACGCAATATTAAAACCACAGAGCAAAAACAAATTGCGTAGCAGAAATTCCCCGAACCGCGATTCAAATTAGAAACAAAAACAACTTCTACAGCAAGAAAAAGTAAACAAAAGATACACACACAAACACTATACAAGACTACTAAGCCAGCAACTGATATAAATGATGCGCAATCTCGCGTATGTTCGGGACATTTCAAGAAGCGTGTAATGTTGGCCGCTATGATGGAGAAAATGGAGGGATTTAAAGGAAGTCTCTTAGCTGAGGTCAGAGCTAACGACGAGAGACTAGAGGAAAAAATTTCAAGAAGCTTCTAAGATCAACAGCAAAAGACTCTTAGCTGAGGTAGAAGAAAAATTTCAAGAAGCTTCTAAGATTAACAGCGAAAGACTCTTAGCTAAGGTCAGAGCCAACAACGAGACACTTCAGGAAATTTCAGAAGTTTTTGGCAAACGAGTTGAAGCTATAGAACTGAAAGTCAGTGAGCTTGATGAAAAATTCTCCGGCATAGGAAATGTTGATGAGAAACTCTCCGGCATAAGGAGAAGTTTTGACAAAAAATTTTCCGGCGTATACGCAGAACTACATGAGTTAAAGAACAAGATGAGCTATCTACAAATTCGAGAAGGACCGGTAAGAATAATCCCTGAGCACGCCAGCAAGACAAAGGCGTCGAGCTTTAATGGTAGCGCACCTTTTAATGTCTTCAACTTCCAGTTCGAAACGGTGGCTAGCAAAATTGAATGGGACAATGAAGAAAAAGCTTTAGAACTGATTCTGGTGTTAAACGGAACAGCAGCAGCAATCCTTGGAAGCTTACCAGCTAGCTGTAGAAATAGCTACGACGACATAATGGTGGCTTTGCAACGTAAGTACGGTTGCGAACATATGCGAGAACTGTACAGGAAGAAACTACGGGGCAGAATGCAGAACCGAATGAAACGCTGCAAGATTTCGCGATGGAAATTGAACGCTTGGTGCTGACTTACCCAGGCGAGAACCATCTGTTCCTGTACCAGTTCAAGATAGAAGCAGTTGTTAATAGCATTCGGGATCCAGATGTTAGATATGCAGTTTGCGCTATACAGAAGTCGTCCTTTGCGGAAACTATTTCGTACGCGCTGGGCTAGGAGACAGCAAAAGCCATATCGAAGCCACAAGTCTACAATTTGTGACGACTTGAGGCTGATACGCCAATTTGGGGTTACAAAAGGAGCGAGATAAAAGAGATGATCAAACAAATACTAGAGGAGGAAAGATGCAAATCTCGCGCAAGGTAAGGTCGGTCACTTCCAACGCAACTGCAGATCATCAAAGAAACGATCAAGATCTGCTTCGCCACCAAAGGCGGAAAACGCAATAAATAATGCTGGAGCCTTTTCAAGACGGCCATGCAACGTAGAGCGCAAACACTGTACCAAAGTCGAAAAAAAAGAAAGCGTCATTGACGTGCGGCGGACCCATATTAGATCAGGGGAAGACTGGACTAAGGAACAATATGACGATCCTATTTTGGCAAAGATTATGTTGGCTAAACAGGATATCAAAAGAATGACCCGTAATGAAATATCGGCAGAAAGCCCATTAGCAAAAGCGTACTGGGCCCAATGGATTAGCCTGACATTAATAGATGGCTGCTTATATCGATCTTGGGAAAGTACATATGGCAATTTTACAACGGACTTAATTGTCGTGCCCACTTCCAAGATAAATGAGGTAGTGAAACAGTTCCATAACGGTCCTAGTGGCGGCCACCTGGGCATTATAAAAACTTTGGAAAAGATAAAACGGCGATTTTACTGGGTTGGATGCCAGCAGTCTGTAGACGATTGGATAGCTAATTGTGAACAGTGTATTGCGGCCAAGGGTCCAACAAGAAAAAGTTTTTGAGCGGATAGCTATGGATGTAGCAGGTCCATTCCCTGTCAGTGACGCTGCTAACCGGTATGTACTGCTGGTAATAGATTATTTCAGCAAATGGCCCGAGGTGTATGCCATTCCAAACCAAGAATCTAAAACGGTGGTAGACGCATTTGTCAAAAATTGGGTGTGTCGATACGGTGTTCCGATAGAATTGCATTCTGACCAGGGACGAAATTTTGAATCCGCCATATTTAAAAAAATGTGCGACTTATATGGCATCAAAAAGACGAGGATGACACCGCTACATCCACAGTCTGATGGCATGGTAGAAAGATTTAACCGTACGCTGGAGGAATATCTCCATGAAAATGTCCAGTGATAAGATGAAAGCCAGGTATGATCGAGCAGCTGTTTAACTCACAACGCAAGAAAGGGTTATCCCCCAAATTGCAAACCCACTGGGAGGGACCATACAAGACTGAATGACGTAGTTTACCGGATACAGAAGTGCCATAGCCCGATGTCCAAAATTAAGGTGGTTCACCTTGAGCGACTAGCCAAATATGGAAAAGGTGATGTTGCGCCTGTTCGGGACGAAAAGGCTTAAGTGGGCGGCAGTGTTACAAAGTAATAGTCAAAGATGTGCGAAACGACCTATTGTACAAATACGCAATATTATAAACACAAAGCAATAACAAATCTACAGCAAAAAAAGTAAACAAAAGATACACACACAGACACATATACAAGCCTACTAAGCCAGCAACTGATATAAATGATGCGCAATTTCGCGTATGTTCGGGACATTTCAAGAAGCGGCCGTGATCTGTATATAAAGGCGCCGTCCACCGCAGAAGAGATAGTTGACTTTGAGAACAACTGTGTGTACATAAGCGTGTTAAGTTTACACATTCTAAGAATAGCCTCCAATTCTAGTGGCTCTGCTGCAAAAATCAAAGCAAAAACTGGTTCCAGTGCTAGTGTTTCTACCGTTAGAACCAGTAACATAAGGAATTACGGTTGGATTTTTGCAAAGAACACATGACCTAGGAGAGGGAGTCGAATAAAGTAGTTTTCTCAGATGAGACCAAGTTCAATTTTGATGGACCCGAAGGTTTTAACTACTAATTCCATGATTTGAGGAAGGAAGAACGTTTTTTAGCCAGTTATGGCGGTGTTATGGTCTGGGGTGCGATATCGTACTATGAAGCCATAGACTTGGAATTTTAAACCACGAAAAGGACAGCAAACTCATATAAATTTATTAAACAACGGCGATTCCAAAATTTCAAGAGTTGCTTGTACCCATCCCATGGAATTTCCAACAGGATAATGCTGATATCCACACGGCAAGGATTATTAAAACGTGGATTAGGGAGCAAAATGTTGAATTGCTGCCATGGCCACCATACTCCCTGGACTTAAACATAATGGAAAACGTGTGGTGATGGTTTATGATGCAATTTTGTCAAAAGCCGGAAGTACGCATTATAAAAAGTTTATAAAAAATAAAATTAATAAACAAAACTTTATTGTTTTTGGGGTTTTTACTGTTTTATGTTTTTTTTTCAATATGCACCTATTCAAGTGACGCAAAAATAATTCACATTTTTCTTGAGAAATTATAAAAAGAAGCGCATATTAAATCTAACGGAACTTTTTCGACTTTTTTTGTTTACACCCTTTTTCTAAATTGTTAAACCTTTAATAAAAAGTACAACATAATCCTCTCTATGAATTATCTGGAGAGCAGCAAGCTTAAATTAATTGCTAAAACACTGCACATATTCATGTGAAGTGAAGTGTATTTCATTTGCTGACTCAGTAGTCATTTATATGTGTTCGTGTATGTATGTATCTTTTGTTTACTTTTTCGTTCTGTAGAAGTTGTTTTTGTTTCTACTTTGAGTCGCGGTTCGGGCAGCAATTCTTGCTGACAATTATTTTTTTATGATTTAATTAAAACATCTTCGATTATTACTTTGTAATACTGCCGCCCACTTAAGGCTTTTCATCCCGGACCATCACCATCATTTTGGACCTCGGGCTATGGCACTTCTGTATCCTGTAAACCACGTCATTCAGTCTCTTACTCGCCTTGTATGGTTCTGGGTTAAACAGTAGAACTATTTGTCATTCGGTAAATCCCTCCGTGTTTGCTGCTCGATCACATCTGGCTTTCATCTTATCACTTGACATTTTAATGCGGTTACAGACAAATTCATGAAGCTCGTGAAGGTCTTCTTGCGCCTGAAGAGTGTTTCCGTTGTCTTCGCAGGTTTATGTTTAACACCAAACTATATCCGCGGGCAGTGCCAAACAGGATTTTCGCTGTACTACGTGAGGTGGAATCGTAGACAGCTGATCGATGTGCCAATAACAGCTTTAGATATATGCTCATCCCAATCCTTTTGGTGTGTACTGACCACTTTTCTGAGATATTCCTTCAGGGTACGGTTAATTCTTTCTACTATGCCATTATACTGTGGATGTAGCGGTGTCGTTCTCGTCTTTTTGATGCCATATAAGTCGCACATCTCTTTGAATATGGCGGATTCCAAATTTCGTCCCTGGTCAGAATGCAATTCTATTGGAACACCGTATCGACACACCCAATTGTTAACAAATGCGTCTACTGCCGTTATGGATTCTTGGTTCGGAATGGCCTACACTTCGGGACATTTTGCTGAAATAATCTATTACTACCAGTACATACCGGTTACCAGCGTCACTGACAGCGAATGGACCTGGTACATTGGTAATTGTTTTTGCTTTATGTTTATAATATTGCGTATTTGTACAATAGGTCGTTTCACACCAGTATCTTGCTGACAATTATTCTTCGTAACAATATACATGTACATATATTATTTTTTATTTATTTATTTGTAGCATTAGAGAATAGTTATAAACTATAAACTAACGTATAAAAGGCCATGGCTGCTGGGCCTTAGGCTCAATATTTCTTAGTTCTATTCACTTATGTTTATTTCACAATTTTTTTTTAATATTACATATTTATATTAAGTTGTATAGATTGGTTTCCTTTAAAAAGTTAATGATAAGAATTATATTACTTTCACATATACATATAAAAAAGTCGTCTTTTATGGATTTAGCTGATTTATCAATTTCCACTGTTGAAATTAATGCAAAACATTTCCTCAAAATTTATTTTATAGCCGCTCCATAAGATAACCCACGAGTGGATGAAACAAGTTTTCTAAAACGGTTACGGTCAATACCAATATTATTAGGAGGTGTGGCTACAATAATTGTAAATTTTTTTTATTAAAGAAAAACTGCTGTATTTGGAATTATTTTTAAGCTTTGGAACAGACAAGATAAAAAAAAGTATATAAATAGGGACCTATATTTACTACATAACTAACCAAATAAGAATGCCAAAAAGTCGCAAAGACGCCAAATCGAAAATCGGAACGACAATTGAGCAAATTGTATACTATTAATAAGGATTATTATTGAGAAAATTTCATTTATGTATTTCTGGTAGACATTTTTATAACTTTTCATTGAACTTATGCATAATCGTTTTGCTAATTGAACAGGTAATCAACGTGGATACGGCGGCCGTATGGGAAATGGACCACCACCATTTTTTGGTATGATACCTGGTGGTGCTAGTATTCGGCGCCCAGAAAGCAATGACGATCGTCACGCAATTGCTCGCCATGCACAAATATATCCAAAAGAAGAAGAATTACAACTAATTCAACGTATTGTTTCACATACTGAACGTGCATTAAAATATGTTTCTGACAGCTTTGCTGAAAATCCCAACGATAGTGGTCCTTCCTCGGTCAAGAAAGAGAAAAACGACGGCCCATCTGTTAAAGACGGACGTGACAATCAAATGTTATCGTTCCAAAGGGAGGCTGACTCTGGAAATATTCGAATTTTAAAGGGTGTTATGCGCGTTGGTTTTTTGGCCAAAGGACTACTTCTGCAAGGAGACAATGCTGTTGAACTGGTTGTTCTCTGTTCGGAGAAACCAACAGTTGGACTTTTAAAGGCAGTTGCCACAGAATTGCCAGAAAAACTGAAAGAGGTTACAGGTAACTAAAAATATAATTTATTTAAATTCCTACCTTTCTTCGTTAAATTTAATAAAAATATTGTTATTTTATGAACATATGCTTGAAGAAATTTCAAGCAAAATGTCTTAAGTGGTGTCATTCTTATTTTTTTCAAGAATGAACCAAAAAGACATTAAATCTAGGCAACTTTTTCCAAAGAAATAGCTTGATGTGCATAAACATAAATTAAATTACTTCATATATTTCAATAATATATTGTTTGAAATGATTCTTATAATCTTAAATTTCTTTACAACAGTGAGTGAGTGAGTGATCTTAGTATAAACGAAGGCGATTTGTATGGAAAAAGTAGTGTAAGAATGAGAAAATGAGGTGGCATTAACAAATAAATTAACTAAAAACGATGTAATAAACTGCAACGTCAAAATAAACAAACAAAAATTTTGTATTTGGTGTTTTCAGCTCTTTTTCACAGGATGTTTCATACTGGCCATATTGAGATTGCTTCTAAACAGCCCACCCAACCAATCAACTACTATATCGGTTTTTAAAAACACTGTCTCCCATGTACATTCTCAATAAAGGACTTTAACTGGATAAAGGACTTTTAACGGTAACACAAGAACTCTTCGTGTCTCACAAGTCCGTGGACCGTGTTATATATATATATATATATATATATATATATATATATACATATATGTATATATCACAAAGGAATATATTTATACAAAGTTTTGGGGTTCTTATTTCTCAATTTCTTCCACCATAACTTAAAGCAACATCCGTAACACTCCGTTTTGTATTTAAATTTGACCAATTCGTTTGAGTATCACGTTCACTGCTTCGTCTTTTATTGCGTGATTTCAATAGTGATTTCATTAATAGTTTCATAACGAATAAAACTTTGTGTAAATAAAGTCCTTTGCATATTGATCGATTGTTTAATAAGTTCAATAATCGTCAATATAGAAACAGATCACACAAATTAAGCAATTTTTTTCAAAATTATTTCCATTTTTCTTTTGCTCTCCATACTCTTGCTCATCTTTTGAGCCACTCCCAAATTGCTTAATATCTGTGTGACGCATAACTAAATAGCGGCAATATAATGCATTTGTTTTATTATATTGCTTAATTTCAGAAGAATAAAGAAAAAATTCTAGAAAATTGTGACCGAAATTTTAAAATGGCATTTCGCTACGGCACACATATTTGTTTACTTGAGATTTAGCTCTTACGATTGCATTGTTAAATTTCTTTACTTTATGAAATGTGTTGCCTTAATGACATAAACAATTTCGGTCAAAGTTTTTGACAATACTCTTAGGTGTATATACATAAAATCATGTAAACAGAGTTGCAAAAGGGAATGAATCCATTATGTATAATAATGGAAATTTATAATTGGTGTTATTTCGTTCTCCACTTAATAAACCTTTATTATGTCTATCATAAAATCTAAACACAATAGAAAAATGACACAAAAATTTTTTTTAAATGTACTGGATACAATACTGATCGTTAGAATAAGGCCATAGTTTTGATAGTTAACCTTAATTTTGTTTTTCATGATAAGTATTTATTGCCGCAATTTTTAGAGAACTCACTTAAAATAAATGAATTTTTTTATTTTTTTTTTTTCAGTGAGTAACTTAAACAGTTGTTATTTTCAATATCTACAACAATTAAGTATTTTTTAAATAGAAGGAAGTCTATTTTTAAAATAATGCCTTTATTCCAATGAATAGTTTTCAGAATTGAGATTAGTTAGGTGCTAAGTAATGATGTGTCGAATTATATGCGGAAATCACTTACGCTTTACATAAAAAATTAATTGCATATAACAAAGTATGGGCATGCATTTTCCCCAAATGTTTCACTACTTATTATTCATTGTTATTTTAAAATGAGAACACTAAAAATTTGCCCTTAAAGTCCTCAAAAAATTATAATAGCATTAAAGAGCAAGACAGGAAATCTATAAAAGATAGTAATATATTATATACATACATTATATACATACCATCCACGGCAGTCTTGACTTTTGTAGAATATATGGACTCGGAGACATTACTATATGGCACAAAAGCCATATAGATTTGTTTGCGCTCTCTCACAAATGCCCTTGTCATGGGTCATCTACTAAACAATTTGATTATCCTCCCGGAATTAGGCATATTTTGGTGTTCTATAAACCGAATTAGCGTAATTTTACGTGGTTGAAAGCCGAGTAATCAAAACCGGTCGAAAGTTAATTCCAGAGGTCATAAATAATCATTATTCTTTAAATTTCAACCGAAAAATCATAATAAAAGAGGGGTGCTACAATTCTTGTTACGCGGACTACATTTAGCTGCATTAACAAGTTTTATTTTAAAAATTAATTTGTTCCCGTAACAAACAATGATTTATTAAACTTTTCAAACTTCGAAGGTGTTTTATAACAAAAATCCTTTATTTTTATCGATATTTCGCTACTTCATTGTGTAGCATCATCAGGAAATAAAAAATTTGTTATAACAACCAAAATAACACAAATATTTTATTTCCTAATGATGCTACACAATGGAGTAGCAAAATATCGATACAAAAATAACGAATTATTATAAAACATTTTCAACCTTGAAAAATTTTATAAATTAAATTAAAAAATGTCAAGAAAATCCATAATTTAAATTTAAAAATAATAGTTGTTTTTTAAGTTAACTGCGATTTTTCTTTTGTGAGTATTTGAAACCCTCCCTATTCCTCAAGCAACAAGTTGGTTTATACCGTATATCAGTTTCGCCAATCGTGGTGTATGTAGACGTGGTGTGGTGCACCTGAAGCTCTTGATAGAAAAAGGTGGTTGCTAGTTTTCTTTGCGTATGAAGGACCATGCTGTCTTGAAGACTTTGAGTAAAGGAATGGCAGGAGAAGTGGATGATCCGAAACAGAGAGCAAAGAACTTACTGGGAATAATATTTCTGAACATAACACAAGTTTTATTGCGAATAATGTATTAGCGGATGTAGTGTCAAAACACATGCCGTCTATTTTGTTCTTCAAACCCCATTCCACTTACACATTTCGGAACCGTAATTTTCTGTATATACAAATATAATTCTTTTTGAAGATTATAGGCGATATACATCTCTTTTGATTTAATTTTGGCTGAATCAGAATGTTCTGGGTATACATCTTCTGAATTTGACATAGACACAGTTTTCCTTTCTTTTCCTTTTTTCAAGTCTCACTTGTTATTTTATTTTCCTTTTAAGTTGCATTTCTTGTCTGCTGAAGAATCATACTTCTATCCTTCCTCTGATCAACTTTCTGTCTAGGCCCACTTTGTACATAGTGCTATGATCATTATTGTCTATAAGTGTTTACAAAAATAGTCACATAAAAATTTATATAAACAACAAACAATTATAAATTGGTATTTAAGTCAACATGTTTAAATAAATTATTAACTTGACGACTAAATTCAATAAGCAGCGGAACGTTATTACGAGTATTACGAAAAGGAACATTAAACAGAATATTTTCAAAAAAATTAGAAACACATAATAAAAGATTCATTTAACATTGTACGATAACTTCTCAGAGTTGGCAGATTAATTGGTACAAGTCCCTATTGTATGAAGAAAAATGTACATGATATGAAAAACCGCGTAAATAGAATAACAAACTGATTTAGCACATACTCAATAATATGTTGAATATAAATATAATAATATTCCAAACTACGATCCAGACTTTTTATATATTATTTAATATTTGTTTTTCATGTTTTTAAGTCTTATTAGTTCTTTCGAATTCCAAGGTAGGCTACTAGGCGTATAAACAGCTTGTTTAGGTACACATCTATATAGTCTTATAGAAAGCAGTCACCACCACACATCTAAATCATAATCATTATATGTAGAGACCAATGGTAAATCATCCTAGTAAATGTTATTTATAAACTCAGCTCAGGATAATTTGTTAAAAATACAATACTTTTTCCGTTGAACAAGTCTTAGGCTTTATCCAACTGCAGTAAAAAAAATAATTTACTGAAAATGACAAAAGACAGCAAGGACAGTACCGCCTCTGCGTTCTTTGGGATTGTATCTATAAATTGTATATTTGTTACATAGTATCCATTAAAGACACATCCTTCAACCAGCTTTAAGTGAAAATAATAATATGCTTGAAATCGTAACTATTAGAAAAGTAGATAATTTTGAGTTTAGACCGCGTACAATGATACAATATACTTACATATTTGATCATTGGGGTCCATCTGTTTTTTTGAAGAAGTGGAAGCTGTGGCGGCAGCAGTATGAACAATTTGAAATTGCAACAAGGCCAGCAAACATACAAGTGACAACGTTCATGTCAGCTATTTGTTATGCAGCGATTTAACACATTCTGATGTCAAATTAAAATTTGAAAAATATTTTACACCTAAGGTAAACACCACTTTTGAAAGGTATAAATTTCATAAGATGGTCCAGAGCGAGGGTAAAACAATAGAAGAATATACCACCTATTTTTTTATTTTGCCTGTGTGTATTTGGTTTGTGGGCTGGTAGAACAGCGTTGTGCTTCCGAAAACTTTCGGAACATTAACAGCGACGGTCTATACGAACCCAATCCATGTGCGAACAGCAACCTGTACGTTAGCAGAACAGATATATGGCTAGTCAAGACAGCATGTTAAAAATGGTGAAATGATGAAACTAAAAAGTATGTGATCAAATTAGCTACCGGCGCAAAATGTTACCAAGGCGTGTGTTAGATAAATTACAAATTCTGAAAGATTAAGTAACAACCAGACCAAGCAGCGTAAAATATCTAGTGTCATTTGGCAACCATAAAATGAGAGTATTAGGTGAAACGTTATAAACCGTGTAAAAATTTCCTTCAAAATTGTAGAGGAAAATGTTAAACCACTTTTAAAAGCAGCGTCATGAATTAAAATCAGCATCATTTTTAAAAGCAGCGTCATGGATTAAAAGCAGCATCATGCAAAAAGTTTCAGCTAGTTCAGAGAGTTTCCAATGGTTGCGGAACGTGAAAATAAAGAAGTAAGAATTTATATTGATTCCACAAGTGTCAGCAAGAATATTAAACGTCGCCATTACGCGATGAACACCATTAAAGAAATCAGCGCTGAGCACAAGGGAGCTAAATATTTTGCAATTCTAGACTGCAAAAAAGATTTTTGGCAAGTACCAGTCACAGACCGCACAAAACAAATACAGGGTGTCCGCCGGGAAGGTATACTACTTTGTTTTGTCGCAATTTTGGTAAACATTAGTCTTGACAGTTAATATTTGGCAGTCGTGAAGTAGAGACGTGGCAAATTTATTATGGAAAAATGTTCGGGAAACCAACGTGTTTTATTCGTTAAAACATTTTATCAAAATCAATCATCGATTACTGTGACGTTGAGAAAGTTACGTGAAATTTTTGAGAGAAACAACGTGCCAACAAGACGCACTATTTATCGTGTAGTGAATGATTTCGAAGAAAGAGGGGCTGTAGGTGATAGGCCCACGCATGGACCACAACGTACTGCAAAAGCGGCTGAAAACATTACTGCTGTTCAAGAAAGTGTTCAAAACAATCCATCAACCTCAATTCGACACCGTGCTCAGGAGCTTGGTCTACAAAGAACAACTTTGGCCACAATTTTGCGCATACTTGCATTATTTGTTTCCATTTAAGATTCAATTGACACAAGAGCTTCTTCAAGAAGACCATTTACGCCGCCGTACATATGCCAATAGGATGCTACAGCTCGCCCATGACAACCTCGATTTTCGTGAAAAATTCATAATGAGTGGCGAGGCACATTTTCATTTGAATGGATATGTGAATAAACCGAATAGTCGGTTCTGGGCAATGGAAAACCGTCAAATTATTCATCAATCACCTTTGAATTCAAAGTGACAGTCTGGTGTGCAATTTGGTCAGGAGGAATCACTGGACCTCACTTCTTTGAAACTGAAAACGGTGTAACGGTAACTGTCAATGGGGAGCGATATCGTGATATGATTGAAAACTTTTAAAGGCCACAACTGCATGCTTTGAGCTTGATTAACATGTGGTTTCAACAAGACGGTGCCACATCGCATATTACTGCGAGACCTCTTTCCACAACAAGTTATTTCAAGGAATGGTGATGTTGATTGGCTTCCACGGTCGCCTGATTTGACTGCTCTGGACTTCTTTTTGTGGGGATATCTGAAAAGCAAGGTTTATGCAAACAAACCAGAAACGCTGATCCAACTTAAACAAAATATTCGTGATGAAATTAATGAAATACCGGGTGAAATGTGTGAGAATGTAATGAAAAATGTGTTCAAAAGGGCTCGCATTTGTGAGGCCAACAGAGGCGGACATTTATCTGATATTGTATTCCATAATTTATTGCCGACATTAAATAAAACATTTATCAATATACGATCCATTCTCTTTTATTTAATCAAAAATTATAAACAAACAAAGTAGTATACCTTCCCGGTATTTAACGTTTGCAACACCCTGGGGTAGGTACTTATGGAAGGGGTTACTTTTTGCTATATCTTCAGCATCAGAAATGTTTCAAAGCATTTTGCAAACTGCCTAACGTAAAAGTCGCCATAGATGACATTTTAATGCATTCTAACATTTGATAAATAAAGACGTAGAATTACAAGTAGACGCTAGCTCATATGCCACGTGACTTCTTTTCTTATTAAAAAAATAAATTGAACAAGTGCAAAGACACAGTTAAAAAAAACCCAAAGAAATAAATAAAAACAAAAGTTAACAACAACATATTATATACTGTGAGTTAAAAACAATAACGAATAAATAACATAAAAAATAACATGGTTATTTAAACCGATTAAAATATTCCACTGATAGTCAGGGCATGAGTGTACCGAATATTCATTTTAAAAATATAAAAGGCAATAACAACAATGCTTATTATTGCTCTTTTAGTTATACAGATTATAATAATGCAATGAACAATATAAATAGTAAAAAATGACAGTGCTTTTTAACTTCCAGGCTAATTGACCGAATGCGTTCATTATATGCAAATATAAACATATTTTCACAGGTAATAACAACGCCTGAGTCAAATAAAATTAAACAAAAACTGTCCCGGTTTTTCTTTAATTTTATTTGTGAATACCAAAAACATGGCAACACAACAACGACACAGATAATGCAACAGATCCCGTAAAAGGAAGGCAAGTCCTAAGTTTTCATAACAAGAATGAAAATAGATTCTCCATACTTGCTACCCCTGATGATGAAAATGCTCAACCCGCTGTCAGGGAACCAAATCCTGCACCGCTTTACTTCTCCAAACTCGTTGGAAAGGAAAATTTTTACATCGCGTCTATTCGACGGGAATAAATCCAAGAAACAAAGATCCTAGCACGTACGGAATCAATTATCGGCTTATCGTACGTATCAATTAAAAAGTGCTACAGCTTGAGTATTATAGTAAAGGGCATTGACAGTTCCGTTCCCACTGAGGAAATAAAAAGTGTCATACAAGCTCCCGCTTACGTCGTAAAGTTAGTGCACAATCTCCTAAACAAGAATAAAGTTCCCCCACCAATGCATCGAGTTGTGATTGTATTTAATAAAATTCAGATAAAATCTTACAACTTACAATACCTCCACAGAAGAATAACGGTAGAAGAGCCATTAAAACTTAATTATCCTCGTGCATCAGTTGCCAGCAACTCGGGCACAACAAAACTTACTGCAAACTACCATCCGTATGCGTTGTTTGAGGGGACGCCCACCGAACCTCGGAAACGTATCCCAAGTTAAAAAAATGTAGATAAATTTAAAGATATACGATAATAAATATTTAATTTTTATATGAGCTCCACTCCCATTGGTTCAAGCTCACTTTTTTTTTTTGATATGGACGGACATTACTAATAAAGTTGGCAGTCACACAAAATTTAAAGATTCTTATCAATATTGTTCTCTAGATTATTTACGTAAACTACGCGCCTTTGTATTAAATTTTCTCGCACAACGTTTTGAAACCTTATCTGATGTAGTTTTATAGATACTGTGTAACTTATATACTTATTGTTGTAGGTTTTTCGCCCGTTAAACTTATATCATTCTCGTTTGTTATTCTCACCGCAACTTCGACCAACGCAACTCCTTGATTATTGCAACTCAAAAATTGCTGCGTTTAGGTTGGTTTTATTATTTTTGTCTTATTTATATTAAAATTAATGGATTTTAAAGTGACCACGCTTGTCTGTTTTATATAAAACCGTACCTTGATTTGAAATAAGTCCTTAAATAGCGTTCATACACATCTAGACGAATAAAAAATATTCATTACACACACTTGCCCCAAGCAAAGTCAATTTATGCAACTATCTAAATTTTTATTAATTGCGTTAGGCGAGGTTTCAGGGTTCTTGCTATTATAGTTCTCTATTTACAAATATCTCCGATAATATTTACTTTCTCATTATTGCAATAATGGCTGTTTTCTACAGGACAACTTAACAACAGAATGCTCACACAAAATTGTAAGGTTCGCGCTAATACAGATCTTTAGATTACTTTGAATGGGATATGTTACGCCCATTATTTTTAATTTTAATGTGAGCTCGCTCCGTGGGAATACAATGGTCTATACAAAGTTTGAAGACCTTAGCTAATGTAGTTTTATAGATCTATAAATAACAGGCAGAACGATTTTAACAAAAAGTATAAAATTTTAGAGGTATTTAATGGCACAATCTATAATTTATTAAAATCGGTTTAGTTTTTAGGGAATATAATGGTCTAAAGGTGCTACTAATTAATACTTGCACAAATAATACACAATGTGTTTGTAGCTTCAAGTTTACAAACAAAACATGCTTTTGCGCGTTCTTTTTCCAATGGATTTTATTCGTTTAGTTAATTTTCCTTCCAACATTACACGAATATAAAGTAAAGACAGACAGTCTGGTATGCCTACTGGTCTAATTTAGTTTGCCTACAAACTAAATTAGACTTTAAAAGCTTAACAAAAATGTTGTCCGAGTTTGTTTTGTTAAGTTATAAGTTAAGGTTTTCATAATTTTTGAGGAAAATAATACTCAGGCAATTAATTAATGCATATCAAGTGCTTGTAGTACTGTATGAGAAGAGGAGTTAGTGAAGACATGTTACTAAAAAAGGAATAGAAATGCTTCATAAATAACAAATTGCAATCGCGCGTTCTGTTTATTTTTACAGGGTTACAGCGATAATACAAATTACATATTATAAACAGAAGTAGATTGACCTAAAATGCTTTTTTACTCTCTTTCTCTTTTTGCAAATGTCTATTTTCACATTTTACAAAAGAAAGTGTTTACAAAAGAAAGTAAATTTTACGTTTTTGTTACGATCTTAGCAGAAAAGAATGAAGTTCTTCTGAGAGATACAATTAGTTTGTAAATTATTTTTTAACAACTTTTTAGTTTTTTCAGAAAAGCAGTTATTTTCTATCTTTTTTTATTTAAAATGATTTTTGTTCCTTTATTTAAATTATTTGAAGTATACATTTTGCAACTCTTTTTACGAATTTTAAACAAAAATATGGTCACTTGCATTTATTAAGAAGTTTTTTTCTTCGATTAAAAGTAACTTAATGAATAAATGTATTAAGAGTAAAAACTTATAAACGAAACGAGAGTTTTCAGTTAACATTATTAAATCTATATGTTTGTTTTTCCAATTTTTTATTTACTTGCTTAGAAGACGCGTTTCACACAATGAGGGAATAAGTCTGAATGAAGTATCTAAGCAAGTAGACAAATTTTAATTAAATTTACATAGCAATAATATACAGTGTTATAGTGGAAGTCGATTTTAAGCTCCTAATTTGAAAGCTATATTCTTAAGAATTGGCTCCACAAGGTATTAAAAGAAGGTACTTCGGGTACTGCAGTAGCTGTGTTAAAGTAATGAAAATCAATTGTTCAGGTCATTTGGGTTAAAAAAATTCATGCATCGAAAGTGGTTTGTAAAAAATATTTATTTCAACTTTATTTTGAAATTTACGATTTCCTTTCAAATTAGGGATTTTTTTAAATCTAATTTAAAAATTTTTCAAGATTGAAGGTATGATAATCTAACAGCCATACCTAAATAAGAGCGTTGAACGTTGCGTTAGCAGCAGGGCACGTAGCTATAGTACATTTGATGTAAAATTTATGTCTCTGAAAGCTTTGTAGCTACGTAACCTGCTGCTAACGCAACGCTCAACGCTGTTATTTAGGTATGGCTGTTACTCTCATTCCATGTATGTATTTTCGTTTTATGTATTATATGAATTTTTTTTGCATCTATATATGTATGTATATATATTATATATTAAAAAGTAAACTAGTGACGCAGATATACAGTGGTAGATATTCGTTTGGACGCACCATGTTATTTATTCATGTAATAAGTAAAAATATTTCTCGAAAAACTAAAATGTAGTGAGACATTCGCTTGAGCGTACTTTTGAAGTCTTATATAAAAAAAAAAGAATTATTTAATAAAGCCAATTATTTTCTATTTAATATTTGTTGGGAAACATCGATTATCGTGTTATCCTGTTCGAAAGTGTACTTATCGTTTAAGTTTCATGTAGTTTTGTAATCAGAACAAACTTAGGAAGTTCATTCTGTTGTTCTGAGATGATTCTTGTGGTTGTAAAGCAAATAAGATTGAAATCGTAAGAAAACGTTTCTTACTCCATGACGCTTCCACCACTGAAATGCTTGGTCCAAATTATGTTAATAGCAGCTGTAGCAGTCTGGCCCGTATAAATTAAATTACTTTCATTTAAAACACGGGCAATAGCTCTCGTGGTAACTGGAAAATTTCATCCTTTCCCAGCAAGTTAGTCGCCATGTTTTCATTTCATTTGTTAATTAATTGTTTAAACAGTCCTTTATTAAACCACTTGTTCCACGCTACCGAATTCACATTGCGAATGAACGTTTTACTTACTGCGTTTAAAGACATGCCTCATTAAATTTGACTAAAGAATGCATATATTTTATGTTTTTAATTAACCACTATGCTAAATGTTCTTTTTGTTTTGTGTACTTTAACCATTGATGTAACAAATTGTTATTGCTGATCATATAAGAAAAAATATCAAGTGCGTCAAACGAATGTCTACCACTGTATATGTACATATGTATATATTTCTTGTGTGCCAAAATGCAAAAAAAAAAAAAATACCACCGAAAAAAATATTTGTCCCTGTTCGGTATTCCGAGCGGAATGAAAACGTGTGGAATTGTAATTGTAAAACAGAATTGAATAAAACGAAAATAGCTTTTATTTTGCATATATGCATTTTAAAATTTATTGAGGAAAATAAATGAAAATTTAAGGGAAAGAAATTATTCGGAAATAGAATACAGAACAGCTAAAACATTGGGATATTTCCATTTTAGAATAAAATATTGCGGAGTCGGAATTTTAATTAATGTCGTCTTATACTACATTTCCACCTACTCAAAATCTGGTACTTATGAGATTTTGAGCGAAATCTAGTTCATTTCTACCAGATTACCCATACAAAACAAAATCTACTTACGAACTAGATTTTGGCAAAATCTCTCAAAATCTTGCAATACTGAATGATGCAACTATGTATTTTTTATTAATGTACTGAAATATACAGCGCTGAACAAGAAAATTTTGACATTTGTAACAAAAAAAAAAAAGCGCGGTAGAAACAAAATATTTCCAGCAACATTAAAAAATAATAAAAGTTTAAAATAAGTGGTTTCAATATGGATAAAACAATAATAAATAAAGTTTAAGAAATATTACACATGTAATTATGTGTATAAAAACAATTGTAGCACGAATTTAATTAAGTTTAGAGCCAATTTTTTATTCTTTCTTCAGTCAGCTGTTTTTGTTATGAAAATGAAATCCAATAATACGTCAAAAAGCAGTGGTGTAAACGGCAGATATTTTCTTCGAGATTTGAGCTGAAATCTACTAGATTTTGCGTAGGTGTAAATGTAGTATTACATATTCCTCTTAAGAATAAAAGCTTCAAATACCAAACTTAAATATGGCTACACTTTTACTACAACCATGTCAACTACATTAAAATCAGACTAGCATTTTACAAACTGAAGTTTTATTCCCAGTATTTCCATACTGTACGTTGTTTTTCATAATCATATTCTTGGTAGCATTTGGCAACGTCGAACATTTCAGTTCGGAAATGAAAAAAAAAAAATTTATGGATTAAAGTGCATGTTATTAACAAACACTAAGACCATTCTCTTTTAAATAAAAATATGATGAATGTGAATAAAAAAAAAGATTATTAAAATATGTTCACAGATATTTATCCACTAATTTACGAATAACTCCGAAAATGTTGAGCCTACAAAAAAGCTATTGAAATAACTAGAACTTAATTGTAACGATTTGAACGAATAACTAGAACGATAACTAGTTATAGTGCGGTAAGCCTGTCCCGCCTATTACAAAAAATCTTTACATCATAGAAATAAAATGAGAACAGCGTTTTGTTCAGCACTTCAACAATTTCAAATTCATCCTATTTTTTATATAAAGGCGGATTTCGTTGCAGAACAGTGTAATTAAAGAAGTTATTCTGCATTACGTGTATGAAATCAAATATTCTATGAATACATCAATTTTTCCTTACATATACTTGTTATATATATGTATGTAAATGTATGTGCATATACTTATTTTATTTTTTGCTTTCACATTGTAGGTGAAAATCCGGTTGATTATAAAGTCGAAGTATTTGAAGAAGAATCCGCAGTTTTAGTGCATGACGAAGCAGTATCTGTAAAAATATCGTTGACTTCTCCATTATTGCGTGAGTCTCCAGAAGGTGTGAAGGCCGAAAATATTTCTACAACAAATATCTTTACTGGTGATGCTGCCTTCTTGCCACGGGAACCGTGTCTAAAGGTAAGAAATCAATAAACAAAAAATGTCATTAGAGATCAGAGAACGACAAACAGTCACATTTACTGATACATATATTCCAATGAGTATGAGAAAAAAAAACATGAATGTCAACAGGTATAAGTACTAGCAGGCATGTATACCAATACGAGTAGGTATGTGCACTAATAACCATGGTTCTCATCTAGCGTGAGTATGAACCAACATGTATGTGTATAGAAGATTCTCGTATGTACCATGAATATTCATCAAATAACTCACAGTTCTGTCTAGTATAATATGAACATAGTAACCATAATTTGAAAGTAAAAAACGCTAAATTAAAGTACAAATAATTGCAAATATTTACAAAAAAATCTAACTAATAATTCTTTTAATTTCTAGCCCTAAGAAAAGCGGTGCTAAGTGAACGCATAAAGTGTTTAAAACTGAATACTAATTTGGTAACTGAGAATAATAGAAAATTACAGCAAAAGTTTTATGAGAAAAATTAAAGAATATCAAATGCTAATGACAAGACATACCTAAATTTTAAATACAACTTGTTTTTAATTACAAAAGTTCTAAATATTCGTAAATTAGTCTTTCAGCAAAAAATGTTGCAAACGATAGGTGCAGTTTAACACGTTGAGTGCCACGTCAGTCACCGGTGACCGATCTTTCCGTATAGACCGCGTCAATCACCGGTGACTGACAATATAAAATATGATAATAAAGGTAAAAATTTAACATTTGTTCAGAAAACTTTAATGGATTTTATTGAAACAAGATACACATAAAAATGGTTGTCAAGTTGTCAAGTGTCACAAAATGTTATAACCTGTTTGGTCAAATTTCGTGCTATTATTCTGCTACTCTGTGCCGCATTTTCTTCATAGCAGGATTTGCAATATTTTTTGGCAGTGCTGAAAATCGCGCGGCTTGACGGGGACGTCGCTATAAAACCGCGTGGCACTCAACGTGTTAAATGCGATGAAATATTGGGCAATTTTGAATAAAATCAAAAATTATAGATTTTTTCGATTCAATCGTTGTGGGAAACCCTCCTGAATCCTAGAAATCTTGTAGTTGAGGCAGTTATATAGAATATCGTCACCAAACAGTTAAAAAAAAATTAAGCCTTTGGCAGCATGCTACTTCTAAGCTACCTTAAATCCAAAGGTATTTCCGATAAAATAATTATAACTCCACAATGTAAATTAAACACGAGAAGGAGCACAAGATCTTATCCTTGTCTTTCTCCTATAAAAAAAGACGTATAGCTTGCATATCCTTTTCCTTTGTAAAGTCCTTCATAAAAACTTATTAATAACCATGCAATTTAAACTTGTCCTTAGTTAAAAACGTAAACTAAATTTTGTTTTAACTTTAATTTTAATTTATTGAATCTTTCTACTAAAAGAAATTTACAATAAGTATTCAAATATTATTTATAAAATGTTATTTATTATTTATTACCGATTAATATCTATAATAACTATCTACTATAGGGTAGAGAGAGCCACCTCGCCAGGCTCAATACGTCAGTTTTTTTTAGTCTCCGTTGACCGTCAAATTGCAATATTTTGCGTGCAACACTGTTGAGATGTACGGCTATTTTGTTTACGTATTAATACGTATACCTTTTTGCGTCTTCTTTCCCTTTTAAAGGGATCTTCTCAATCTCTTTCTTCTTTGTAACTTCTGGATATTTGATGTACAAGATGTACCCCACAGCTGAATGCTATATGATTAAATTGGCTTTATAATGGATTTGAATAAAACAATTTTAGCGCTACTATTAACCAGCGTATTTGTTCGTTTTAAGTTTTACGGGCGTTATTTTTGCCTCATTATGGCGGGACTAAGACATCTGTATAGTTGGATACCCAAATACTTAACGCGTGTTTCCACTGAAGCAGTAGTATTTGTTATTGTTATTGGTGGACAATTGCCTTTTAAGGGAAATTGTTACGAGTGCACATTCGGATAGATTTACCTTTATCCTCGACTTTTTTAGCCAGTCTAACTCATGAAAATGGGACTGACGTTGTTCAGATGCAGCCTTCCGATCATTATTAACACTTATAAATGCAGTGTCGTCGACGAATGTTGATGTTCATGTATGTGGGCTTGTTAGTATATCCGCTATATATATTATATATAATAACGCCTATAGTATACTACCTTGAGGGACTCCTGCACAAATTTTACCATTTTTAAATAAAACTAAGTTACATCTCGAACTCAAAAATTGGCCATTAATAGTATCGGGGTAAATTTAAGCAAAAAGGTGTGTATTATGGGATTTTCAAATCGCCCTGTCAGAATATCAAATCAAGAACCAAAGCTGTTTGTGCTCAAAATTGAAAAATTTTAATTTAAAAAAATCGTAACATATCGAAAACGGTAAAAAGTTGCTGTTTTTAGTACGTAACCACACATAAAATTAACCATATGTGTATTATGAAGATCGATAGGAAATGCGGATTTCATTCACAATAAATTATATCTCTTTGAATATTTTCATTTCTTATGTACCACGGAGCGCAGGAGATGAGTCTGAAATCCTAGACTGTCTTTTTTTGTCACATTATTTCCCCAAGCTAATCACTTTAAAGTTTAATGTTCCATTCATCTTTTAAGCGACGGGAGAGTCCCAGAAGACGTCAAGAATCGTTGCAAGCCAAGTTAGATTGGGTAGCTTTTAGGCCTCACTGGCTCTGCTGCCGTTTTAACAGCTAGATGCAGGGAAGTGAGTCCATGATCCTTCCGCAGGCTGATGTGGGGCACGTTCTTATTGTTCCGTTACACTGAAGCGATTTCTTACCCTCACTACCTTTCCTCAAACAAATTCATATTCTCTGCGGTGGACGGCGCCTTTATATAGAAATCAAGGTGAAATTGCGCATCATTTATATCAGTTGCGGGCTTAGTAGTCTTGTATATGTGTTTGTGTGTGTATCTTTTGTTTACTTTTTTTTCTGTAGAAGTTGTTTTTGTTTCTACTTTGAATCGCGGTTCGGGGACTTTCCGCTACGCAGTTGTTTTTACTTTATGTTTATAACATTGCACATTTGTGCAATATTACTTCGTAACACTGCCGCGCACTTAAGCCTTTTCGTCCCGAACAGGCTGAACATCACCTTAGCCATATTTGGCTAGTCCTTCAAGGTGACCGACCTTAATGTTGGAACTCGGGCTATGTAACTTCTGTATCCTGTAAACTACGTCATTCAGTCTCTTAATCACCTTGTATGGGAGGGACCTCCCAGTGGGTTTGCAAATAGCAGTAGAACCATTTGTCCTTCATCTTATCACTGGACATTTTAATGCGGTTACGGACAAATTCACAAAGCTCGTGAAGGTCTTCTTGTGCCTGAAGAAGGTTAACATTCTCTTCGAACACAGGTTTCGGCTTAACACCAAACTCTAAATCCGCTGGCAGTTTTAGTTCAGTTTCAAACAGGATTTTCGCTGGACTACGTGAGGTGGAATCGTGGGCAGCTGACCGGTATGCCAGTAACAGCTTAGGTATATGCTCATCCTAATCCTTTTGGTGTGTACTGACCACTTTTCTGAGGTATTCCTCCGGCTTACGGTTAAATCGTTCTACCATGCCATTAGACTGTGGATGTAGCGGTGTCGTTCTCGTCTTTTTGATGCCATATAAGTCGCACATTTCTTTAAATATGGCGGATTCAAAATGTCGTCCCTGGTCAGAATGTAATTCTATCGGAACACCGTATCGACACACCCAATTGTTAACAAATGCGTCTGCCACCGTTTTGGATTCTTGGTGTGGAATGGCATACACTTCGGGCCATTTCCTGAAATAGTCTATTAGCACTATTACATACCGGTTACCAGCGTCACTTACAAGGAATGGACCTGCTACATTGATAGCTATCCGCTCAAAAAGGGCACCTACGTTGTATTGCTGAAGCTTGCCGCGACTTTTTCTTGTTGGGCCCTTGGCCGCAATACACTATTCGCAATTAGCTATCCTATCGACTACAGACTGCTGGCATTCCACCCAGTAAAATCGCTGTTTTATCTTTTCCAAAGTTTTTGTATTGCCTAGGTGGCTACCACTAGGACCGTTACGGAACTCCTTCATTACCTTATTTATCTTGGAAGTGGGCACGCCAATTAAGTCCGTTGTAAATTTGCCACCTGTACTTTCCCAAGATCGATAATGTAGCCATCTAATTTTAGGCCATTCCACTGGGCCCAGTACGCTTTTGCTAATGGGCTTTCTGCCGGTATTTCATTACGGGTCGGGCTTTTGTTATCCAGCTTAGCCAACATAATCTTTGCCAAAATGGGGTCGTCAGTCTGTTCCTTAGACCAGTCTTCCCCCTGAGCTAATATGCGTCAGCCGCACGTCAATGACGTGCGACTTTTGTGCAGTACTTGCACTCTACGTTGCATGGCCGTCTTGAAAGGGCATCAGCATTATTGTGTTTTCCTCCTTTTCGGTGCTCAATACTAAAGTCATAACTTTGCAGACGTTCAATCCAGCGTGCCAGCTGCCCTTCTGGGTTCTTAAATTGCAGCAGCCAACGTAATGAGGAGTGGTCTGTCCTTAAGTGTCCAGCACTGCCCAAAGCGTCCGTCGTGTAACACAGTAATAGTAGCCAATGACTTTTTCCGCCCCATTAACCACTTGGGAAAGCATCTCTCCTAATCCATAGCCGCTCGCATCCGTGTCTAATAAGAATTTCTGCCCAGCGATTAGATAGGCGAGGACTGGTGCTGTACACAAAAGTACCTTGAGCCTCTGGAACGCTTTTTCCGCTGCCTCACTCTAGTGGTTTGGTCGCGACTTTCTGGTCAACTCATGCAAACTAGCAGCAACTTGAGCAAAGTTCGACACAAATCTCCTGTATTATGTGCGAAGCCCCAGAAAACTACGAAGCTCATGAAGATTCTGTGGGCGAGGCTAGTTCTTTAAATCCAGTATTTTGTCTTCATCAGTAGATATACCCTCTGATGTTACACGATGTCCCAAATATTTAACCTTTTGAAACAAAGCACATTTCTTAACGCTTAGCTTTAATCCTGCAGCTGTTATACGCTTAAATACCTCATCCAGGTTTTTCATGTGTTCGTCAAAAGTCGTCCCCATCACGATAATGTTATCCAGATATACCAAACACGTCTTCCAATTGAAACCTTTAAGCACACGTTTCATTAAACGCACAAATGTAGCTGGAGCGTTGCAGAGCCCAAATGGCATCACCTTCAACTGCCATAGACGATCGCTCGCGCTAAACGCAGTTTTCTCCTTGTCCTTATCGGCTATCTCTATCTGCCAATAGCCACTCTACAAGTCTAGGCAGCTGATAACTGTCTTTCTTTGTGACGTCATTGAGTTTCCGGTAATCAACACAAAACCTGGTGCTGCCGTTTTTCTTCTTCACCAGGGAATACTCCTGGGTGCTTGTTTTATAGGCCTCGCTTCGCCGATGTTGATTTGGTGTTTCACAACTTCGGTTCTACCTTGGCTTTTATTACTCATGTTTTCTTAGCTACTGCTTAGCTTTGTTCCTGTCAGGAGATGTCAGGCCTGCTACCCATTTTTTCACTTGTTCTGCCAGTAAATCTCGTTCTTTGGCATACTAATGTTTTGGGGCATACTAAAATCGCCGCACGACTAATTATGGCTACTGCTGGCTCACATTGACCGATTTCAAATTTTCTGTCAATGGTCTTTTCGCTGTTGGACAGATTAAGTACTTTTACAGGAACTCGTCCATTGTCACAGGTTTTCACTAGGGCTTTAGCTGTTATGATTTCGTCTTTTAGTTCTTTTGGTTCTGCAACCCACACAATCTTCCTCCACACATGCCCATACTATAGTTTCTACCTGAGGTGGTAATTTTTGGCGTTCAACGGCAAACAGCTTCCTTACTGTGGCCCTGTTCTCATTCCCAACATCCAGGGGTATCTCGACATTGCGCCATACCATTATTTGATAACCCATGTGCATCAATCAATCCCGTGCGCTATCATGAAGTTTGCGCCAATAATAACTTCATCTAATATGTCGGCGACAACAAATACATGGTCGACACTCCTGTGTCTATGGTGAGGACCTGTTTCCTTTCGTTGATAAGCCCGCAAGTAGTAAGGTTGCTGTTCTTCTGCTGCGTGATGGAAATTTGCATCCATCGGTGGCGAAATAGATCTTGAGCTTTTCTTTGATTATCTGCGGTTACGCTGGAAGTGGCCTACCTTACCGCAGTTAAAGCATTTGGCGCGAGATTTACCTCTTTCCTCTAGTATTTGCTTGATCATCTCTTCTATTTCGCTCCTCTTGTCTCCGCAATTTGGCGTATCAGCCTCAAGTCGTCGCACCTTGTAGACTTGTGGCTTCGATATGGCTTTTGATGTCTCCTGGACCAGCGCGTCCGAAAGGATTTCCGCAAAGGACGACTTCTGCATAGCGCAAACTGCATATCTAACATCTGGACACCGTATGCCATTTACAAATGCTTCTATTTTGAACTGGTCCAGGAATGGATGGTTCTCGCCTGAGTAAGTCAACTGCACCAATCGTTCAATTTCCATTGAGAAATCTTGCAGCGTTTCATTCGGCTTCAGCACTCTGCCCCGTAGTTCCATCCTGTACAGTTCTCGCTTATGTTCGCCACCGTACTTACGTTGCAAAGCCACCCTTATGTCGTCGTAGCTATTTCTGCAGCCAGCTGGTAAGCTTCCAAGGATTGCTGCTGCTGTTCCCTTTAACGCCAGAATTAGTTTAAAAGCTTCTTCTTCATTGTCCCATTCATTTTTGCTAGCCACAGTTTCGAACTGGAACTTGAAGACATTAAAAGGTACGCTACCATTAAAGATCGGGGTCTTTATCTTGCTGGCATGTTCAGAGATTATTCTTGCCGGTCTTTCTCGAATTTGTAGATCGCTCATCTTGGTCTTTAACTCATGTAGTTCTGCGACTACGCCGAAAATTTTTTCGTCAAAACTTCTTATGCCGGAGAGTTTCTCATCAACATTTCCCTTTATGCCGGAGAAATTTTCATTAAGCTCACTGACTTTCAGCTCTATATCTTGCACTCGCTTGCCCATAAGTTCTGAAATTTTCTGAAGTGTCTCGTTGTTGGGTCTGACCTCAGATAAGAATTTTTCGCTGTTAATCTTTGATGCTCCTTGCAATTTTTCCTCTAGTCTCTCGTTGTTGGCTCTGACCTCAGCTAAGAGTTTTTCGCTATTAATCTTAGAAGCTTCTTGAAATTTTTCCATTTTCTCCATCATAACGGCCAACATTACATTGAAGTCCATATTAGTCTTAGTGGAAGGGATACATATCTCGAGCTCCTCTTTTTCCTCGAATTTATATAAGTCGATATCAATACCACGCCGCTTGAATTCCTCTATTAGCCTCTTTTGCAGTTCTGCCTTATTGCCCGCCGTTGGCAGATCAAACTTGCTCAGCTCTTTTTTTAGCTGATCTCTTTCAGCTCGTCAGACTTCATTTTGTTTTACTGACTTTTCATTTTTAATGTTTATTTCCACTTCTGACATCAGTTGTTACATTTAGTATTACAATAAATGTTAATTTATAGGGTTCGTTTAATTGCAAGAATTAAAATACACAGTCCTTATTGATTTTATCAGTACACAACTTTGTTCGGCAATTAAGACTCTACTAATTTGCACTTAACACTCTTTTGTACATACGCCTTTATATAGAGAACCCGGCCGCTTCTTGAAATGTCCCGAACATACGTGAATTTGCTGGCTTAGTAGTCTTGTATATGTGTTCGTGTGTGTGTATCTTTTGCTTAATTTTTCTTTCTGTTGAATTTGTTTTTGTTTCTACTTTGAATCGCGGTTCAGGGAATTTCCGCTACACAATTGTTTTTGCTTTATGTTTATAACATTGCGTATTTGTACAATAGGTCGTTTCAGACATCTTCGATTATTTGTCACAATATGTGGTATCACTTTGATATTACATTTTAGTCTGTCAAGTAAACCTGTAAAAAAATACAATTTGTCGTATTAATACGAGTAGTTTATATGCCTCTTATAAATTTTTGTGAATACGACCGTAATTATATATGTAAAAAAAATTAATTATATGAAGTATAATGCCAGGTTTTTTATGTTTCAAAACTTTGTTTGAAAAACGCCGTTGAATTGATTCTTGATTTGATATTCCGACAGGGTGTTTGATGTAGATTTTTGGAACGAATTTCCGTCATCCCTTGCCAAGTTAGGTTTGGAGACAATCCGGTTTCGGCTATGTGCCATCTTCAGTGACAGAAATTCGTTCCAAAAATCGACACCGTTGAATTGCTTTTTTTATATAAAAGTTTGTTTGCTTGTATAGTAGGTTTAAGCTAAATTTTTCATTGACAAAACATTATATTTAGTTGATTTTTTTGAGACGATTTTTCGAGAGAGAAAAAAAACGTCGAACGCCCCTTTGTACCCTCATTGTTTTTTTCCAAGTAAGTCGTCAACCATCTTTTCCTCAATAGGAATCATTATTAAGAGCCCTCGTAATGTCAGCCGATGTACAGATTGCTATTTCTTTGCCCTCCAACGCCTTTTCGTCGATATGCTCGTTAGGCTGTTTATGGCGGTTTCAGTTGATTTGCTAAATTCACATGCATATTTATTGTTCAATAGTTATGCGGAGAAAAATTTTTTAAATAGACTTGATCTATCCATAATGTTTCACAGATTTAAGCAGAAATGAAGAGGGCTAATAGATCGGAATATATTAGACGTTGCTCCGCCTTTTTGTCTGCTTTGGGTGTGAAAGCAACCCTAGCTTTAGTGTAATGTTTATGTAACATGCCTATATAATCCGAAATTATATATTAAGGTATTCACAGTGTTATTAAAAAAACTTGATAATGGCTCCTTTTTATATAAACGAAAAATACGTAATTGAATGCTTAGAAAATGGATTTGTTCCCCCAGAAGCCTTTTCTTACCTTGATCGCAAAAGCATTATTCAAGCTACAAATGACACTCCACTTTACGACGTGCAAATGTTAAAGGAATTGACTACAATATAAGACATGGTACAAGTGTATAGAGCAAAAAGCAAATTCCAACAAATTTTATGGTTACTAAAACTTATTTACATAACAAAACTTATTTAAATAACATAACATATATCAAAACACTAAAAAATACTTATATAAACTATCTTATTTTACGAGGTAAGTGCTGTACCTGCTTTAAAATTAATTCTTTGTGTAATAGGTGTGTTATGTTATTTAAATATGTTTTCTACACATGTGATTACAAATGTAAAAGTACTTTAGTTTTATTTTTTGTTTTCTGTACATATTGAAACATTTTTGAATTATTTTTGTGGAAATGTAAAATTATTTTTATATGTGGAAATTTGTGAAACATTTTGAATTTTTGTGGCAAATATTTTTTTTTCATATACATATGTATGTATATGTATGTACATAATTTTAGATTGTTGGTTATGATTTTTCCTAAAAAAATATTTTATTTCCTGTTGATGCTACACAATGGAGTAGTGTAATGTAAACTATATTCTTTTATGTTATTTAAATTTCCTTTATTTGACGGAGCGAAACTGCTCCGTTTGCTTTTAGTTTACAATTAATAATGATTCAAAAGAATATATCAAGTAGCTGCTTAGCCACTTGAACATATTCCTTTGTTTATATTATAATGTTTATATTATATGTGTGGCATATCGTGGGAATATGCTGTGGCTGCAGTTTCTAAATACAGCCACAGTCATTTATGGAATGTGTGGAGTGGACATTTATTCATAACAAAGTATGAATATCATGGTGCATACAGAGGGTATGGCAACTTGAACTAGTCAAACACACTACAGTAGCGAAATATCAAAAGAATAAAACAATTTGTTAAAAAAAAAGACATTCAAGTTTGGAAAAACTTAATAAGTCAAATAATTTGTAAATCGTATGATTTTTACAAATCTAGTGTAAAACGATGAAAATGGTGTGCCCGACATGGCAATGCAAAAATAATTGTTATTTTAACCCTTTACGGCGCCATGTTGTATTTCTGCAACATGCCCTTAAAGTAAGTGTAAAAATATTATGAATGGTGGCATGCCAATTTAAGGCGATGCTGTGGTTTGGCAATATAGCATTCTTGCGGTTTAAAAACTAATAAGCTTTCTGGGCAGCAACAGTTTTGTATTCATTTCATTCAAGTGACACTCATGTATCAACCTGTTGTGCGCTCTTTGATTTATTTTGCGATTGCTATTGAAATTTGTGTGAGTGAAAGGTAAGTTGCAAAACTAATTTCGTTTACGTTTCACACTAATTTTGGTTTGATGCATATATGCAACATTGCCTGTTGAGGTGTATTATTTTACTGTTTTTCATCATTGTGGATATTGCTTCTTCAGTATCAAAATGAGCCGTAAATTGCAGAATCTAACTTCTAAGGACCTAGAAATTATTATATTATCACAATGGGAAGATAGTGAAGATGGCCTTGATTTTTCTGATGAGGATGATGCTGCCGATCCAACGTACGAGTAAGAGGCGAATGTGGATGAAAGTTCTGCTGAGGAATTAGATGAATGATGGCCATATGCGTTTTCATGGATCTGAGATGTTACCACCAGAAATACTTTGCTTGGATACCCCATTGGAAGTATTTTCGTATTTATTTACTGAGGACATTATCGGACTCATAAGGGAGCAGACTAATTTATACTCTGTGCAGTGATGTACCTACAAATCAGAACTATCTTAATTTTTTTTATAACTACTACACATCAATCCCGCTTATAGAACACCTTTCCAGTCGCGGCATTTTGGCCTTGGGGACTATAAGAAGAGTACGTATTCCCAATTGCAAGCTACCAAATGAAAAAGACTTAAGAAAAGAACCGCGCGGTACCTCAGTAGAACAAGTCGGTGACTGCAATGGAACTAACGTAGCTGTTGCTGCTTGGAGATACAACAAAATCGTCATTAGCATCTAATTTTGCAGCAAAGTACCCAACATCTGTAGTCAGAAGATGGGACAAGAAAGGGAAGCAATATATTTCCCTTGAACGATCTTTTGTAGTGGCAGAGTATAACTGACATATGGTTGGAGTCGACATTTTAGACTCCGTTATGGGCCACTATAAAATCCAGCTTCATAGTAAACGCTGGTATCTACGGATTTTTTTACCATTTATTAGACATGAATATGTGCGATTCATGGCTTTTATTATGAGAATACAAGCTGAGAAGGGTAGTACCTGCAAAACTCTCAACTTTGCAGACTTTAGATTACGTATTGCTGAGACGTTATGCAAGTATAAAACTGTGCATCGCACAAAGCGTGGAAGTGATTTTGAATGTCTCATTCAAAATAAAAAGAAAAAAGGGCCGGCTCAACACGTTTCTCCGAAAGATGTCAGGTTGGACCTGGCCAGTTTGGATCGATAAACGGATGAGATGCAAATTTCCAGAATGCAAAAGCTATACGCAAACATCTTACGAAAAATGCGGGATTAGTTTGTGCTACAATAAGCAGAACTACTATTTTAAAAATGTTCATACCCTTTAATTTCAACCTTATTTTTTTTAGAGTTATTGCTGCAATGTTGTATTTCTGCAACATATAATATTTTTTAATCAATAGTATCTTAATTATGAATAAATTTTTTTTTTATTAATTTTTCCATTAATAATAGCCTATTTACCACCTATTAACCAAAAACTAACGAAATGGACGTTCTTGCGCTGTAAAGGGTTAAGACGCTGGTTAAAAAAGAGTCATGAGTTTACGAATGAAAATCTAACATTGAGTTCTTTGATTGACTTCCCGAAAGTGTTCGCTAAATCAAAAACTAAATTTAACGTATTTTTACACACATCAAACTAGATTCAAATTTTTGTAGCATAGGTAGTAAAAATCAAAAACGGTTTGATTTTCGTCCAACTTACCACAACCCAATACGTGTGATTATATTACTGCCCCAATCACAAAAAATCTGAGTATGATGAGTGGCCGGGAGCTTAATGTATGCTTTAGTGGATTTTTTACTCAACACAAATAAAAGCTAATGCACAAAAATTTCCAAATATA
The DNA here is from genome assembly GCA_963932375.1 of Phania funesta. Taxonomy (NCBI): domain Eukaryota; kingdom Metazoa; phylum Arthropoda; class Insecta; order Diptera; family Tachinidae; genus Phania; species Phania funesta. The sequence goes on from OZ010656.1 coordinate 40,207,472, forward strand.
TTTAAATATTAAAGTAAAATAAATTCTTTTTAAATATATCATAATTATTGTAGCAAGGATTATTGGAGAATAAATGCGTCTAAATGTAAAGCAAAAGGCTAGATTTGTTTTTAAACGGGATAGAAATATGTTTTAGAGATTAAATTAAATTACCTTTACATTTATTTATTTGAACATCCTGTTTTAATTTAATGAACATAACAAATTTGTGCTGAATATATTATAGTTTATAAAATGTAAAGATGATTTTTATCCCATAAATCGTTACTAATTATACACAATTTTTAATTTATAAAACTTGTTTACGGTCAGCGTTATTATACGGATTCCCATACATAATAAAGAATAAATTTGAAATTTTTCAAAGAAAGGTATTACGCTCATGTATTGGTAAGAGGTTTGTTCAAAGATACAAAAGGTTTTCAAATGATATAATTTATCAATCAAAGTTAACTCCTTTAAGCTTTGAATTGATTTAATGAGAAATTATATTAAGTGATTACATGTACTGACTAACATTAAGTAATTTAATTTTTATGCATAGGTCCGTTTTCATTAACCTTTATATTCAGAAAGAACATTTATTTGATACTAGCGGCCCGCTCAGCTTCGCACGGGTAAAAATCTATAGCCTATATCATTCACTGAAAAAATGATTAAAATCGATCCAGTAGTTTTGATTTATTCATTACTGCCCGTGGCCCGCACGCGTTAAATTTAAAGTAAAACATGAAGATTTCCTGCTATTTTTGGAATATCTAAATTCATACACATTTTTACTTATTTACTTTTTCCAATGTGTACAGTACTTAGTACCTCAAAAATAACAGTATTTATCCACTATTTAATGGATGTTATTATGCATATAAACCACTCTATCAAAAAAACCGCATCAAAATCCGTTGCGTAGTTTTAAAGATTTAAGCATACACAGTGATATAGGGACAGAGAAAGCGACTTTGATTTATACTATGTAGTGATCATAATACAGCAAAAGTTATAATTTTATTAGACAACTAGCTGAATGGAATGCATTTTCTATGCCGCTACACACGTTATCAACATTCTTCGTGTCTTATCTATTTAACCCAATACTAAAGACAAAAAGAATACGAGAATGAATATTTCTCAATTTTATGATTACTTAATAATCATAATTGTAGTTCGACAATAAATGTACTGAAGAGGCTACATTAGGACTAACATTCCTGATGTGCGCTCCTTGGTTTACAAAATGAAAACATTGTTTTTAACATGGTTAATTCTTTGCCCAATTTAAGGTTATTATATTTTTAGGGTCTTAAGTTTCGAGCGGTTTCCTGATGGGGTGGCAACCATCAAAATGCGCATAAAGACTAGCTGAACCACCCTTAAAAATAAATAGCATTTTTATAATAAAAAGAGTTTGGATAAAATTATCTAGAACAAATTTTTAAAGAGAAATTTACTTTCCTTTTGTTGTAGTAAGAGATATTAACACAAAGAAAGTCAATATATACAAGAATGCATACGACTTATTTTTTTACGGGATAAACATTTGTGTTCGAATATGCTAGGTTTATTTATCTTTTTCGATTATTCTTTATACAAAATTCTATTAAAGTTAGTCAAAGGTTTAAATGATTATGAAATAGCATCACATTGGGAACTTCGCTTTGTTGGCACAAACGCACTGTTAGAAATTTTCCTTGACTACTTTGATTTAACATAACCTCATCGATCACTTGATCTAGGTAGCCAATTGTAATCAGCGAGACAATAATCTTGTTAAATCCACGTGCCATCCAGAGCAATATTATCCCATTTAAGTAGCAATAAATCGGGTTATCGAACACCAGAGAAAGTGATTGCGTGGCCAGCCTAAATTGTTACTAAACAGCATTTGTTTTTCAGCAATCACATTTCGATTAGTAATTTTGGCCATCTAGGTGAAAATCATCTTCACCGCTCACTTGAATCAGCATTAAATTTTTGAAGTCCAATAATTCTTTCAAGGGGACCTCTTCGCTGTGCATGGTGTAGTGCAGTACTTGTGTAAGATTCCCGAACAAAAATTTGCGAAATGTACAATAGCAGCCAGACTATATTTTTTTTTAATATTCTTGAACAGTAAAATCGTCTTGTTCTTTAATGTAGTACATTTTTACTGACCGTTCACTCACCGTTCACTGACCGTTTTTGCTACTCTGTATCACGCAAATGGCGGCAAATTGATGTGTTGCAATGATCTTTGGGACACGTTTGTGTATTTAAATGATAGTTAAGATTATTAGTTTAAAAATAAATTGTATTTTCTACAACCTTGTTTAATTAGTCTCATATTTAAAAATTAGTTAATGAAATTGATTGAGTCGATTAAAGAAATTAATGTATGTATATTTATTTTTTAGGCATTGGCCGAGCTTCGCCATGCCAAGTGGTTCCAAGCTAGAGCAATCGGTTTACAGTCATGCGTAATGGTAATACGCATTTTACGGGATCTTTGCCAACGTATACAATCATGGCAGGCATTGCCACAGTGGTCAATGGAATTATTAGTTGAGAAAGTCATTTCATCAGCTGGGTTTCCAATTTCTCCAGGCGATTGTTTACGTCGCATTATGGAAGCCTTAGCTTCAGGTTTTCTTATTAATGGTCCTGGTCTATTAGATCCATGTGAAAAGGATCCACAAGACGCTCTGCAAGATTTATCTAAACAGCAACGTGAAGATTTAACCGTTTCGGCACAACTTTTCTTGCGTTACATGGCCTTTAGACAAATTTATAAAGTTCTTGGTATGGATCAATTACCAGCCCCAAAGTTTCCGTCACGTCCATGGCGTATAAATCGCAAACGTCGTCGATCTCAAGGCAAAGACAATACCGATGGTGTTGATGGAGGCAACAATGCAGATGCTGAGGAATGTGCTTCAGATGAAAAGATTCCCAAAAAAGATGGCAATAAAGCTGCTGCATAAACATTTAAATACAAAAACCACACGATACCAATAATAACAAAAGCAAATACACATACACATATATAATAATTTATTACAATACGTTATATATAAAGTTTCCTAAAGGAAAGAGAGCATATACTTATATGTATGTAAACATTTGGGAGTCTGATCGAATATAACGGATTTTTTATTTCTAGTTATGTATCAATTGCTTTTTTTATGATACACACAAACATGGATATTGCATATTTGGTAGTTATGTTCATTATAATGAAACAATTTATGTATGCATGAATACTTAGAAATATATGTATGTAGTATGTTAGCGTTGAAGAAGGCAACATCATTAATATCATTATAATATAATATCTTGAATTTTAAATAAATCAAATACAATCAATAAAAATTATAAAAATGTTTCATTTTAACGTAAGAAAATTACATTTTACTTAAAATACATTATGAGCAATATGTGTTTGTTAAAATTTTATTATGAATTTGTAACAAGCGTTTTTAGGCTTAAAATGTGTTTTAACTAATCTGTATTGGAAACCTGAAATAAGATTTGTTTTTATGAATACGGCAGACTTTAATATATTTTTTTTTATATAAAACAAATTCATTGATTATAGTATTCAATATTTTGCCACGCCTTTGTGTCATCAGGAAATATAATTATAATATATGAAATAATTTAATATATAATCTGGCAACACCATGACATGGTAATAAAATAAAAAGTGTTTTAAGTGCAAATATATGTAGTTATACTATATAAGTGCATGCAAGCCTTTGATATTACCGAAGAAAAAAGATAAATTGGAGTGAACTCGCATAAATTTCAGCATAAATATAAACAGGCTGCAATAGCTTTGTGGCCGGCTCTTTTATTATTGGCGCCAGCTTTTCTTTTAATTTATATGCTGGGTTGCTATACATACATGTTTCATAAAACACCTGTGGAAAGTAAAATTTTATAAATTGTGAATTGTTCTGCAAATACCACCACACTGTAATTGACGAGGAAAGTAATTGCATTACAACAAACGACACCATCAAAAGAAATAAAACGTGGTCTCCAAAAAAAAAACTTCAGTTTATTGTTCTCACGCCATCTTTAAATCAACTGTCAGCGCCTTTTTATTTCTGACTTAATATTAAATATGCCTGAGCTTTGTGGCAATTGTGGTGCAGACCTCTCTAGAAAAAAAGCATTTTATGTGTCTCCTGCAACAAGAGGTTCCACCTGGACTGCCAATTACACCTTTCTTGCTTACAATCTATTTAGAATGTGTTGGAAACTTAAAAAAGAAACAAATCGAGTTTTTTAGTATGATAACCCGAAATGTACCAAAATGTAAAATCACGATGTTAAATGGTAGCAAACAAAACTTAGATTTTGAAAAATGCTCAGTTATTCCAGTCGAGTGCTTATCATGTTCAGTAAATTTAACTCATATGCTATAGAGATCTCTTCCACTATAATATATAACTCTAATTATAGCTTGAATTGAATAAGTATTACTTGATCTATAGTTTTTTGGGTATATTCATAAAATTAAATAGTATTTGAAATAAATTAATCATGAAAACAAATAGAGTTGTGATCTGAGTTAAAACGAACTGAAAATTCATTTGAATTCTATGAATATGCCCGTTTATGTTTAAGTAATATGTATACTATTGTATTATATTTCCTTTTTCTCCACTATATTTTGTGCCTTATGATTTAAATATCAAGCAGTTTAATCTAACAGATGTCATAAAATAATGGAAAATAATTGTATACCCTTTTTTAAAACCTTTTTTTTCCTTGTAAGTAAATGGTTCCCCCTTGAATATAAATGCTACCTACATTTTGAAGATTTTTGATACCAATCTTGGACCTGTGGCCATTGATATCTCAATATTAAAATCTTCTCTTCATATAACGAAAACCTTAACGTAGGTCATATTAACGCCCAAAGTTTAAACCCAACAAATAATAGCACTAAATTTGATGAGTTTAAAAACATATTTGGAAATAGTTCTCCAATTGATGTTATAGGTGTGTCTGAGACGTGGTTTAAACCTTATATTTTATCACAGTCATTAGCTCTTCCTGGGTATGAACTAGTTAGGAATGATCGTCCTGATGGTTATAGGGGAGGCGGTGTGTGCTTAAATATTTCGGAATAATTTACGCTACAAAGTTGTTTTTAAAGGGGAGTGTTATGGGAATTGTGAATCATTATTCATATTCGGAGGGTCGCCGATTTTGTAAGGGTTATTTTATCTACCCAATGGTAACATGTGTGAATTCGCAATACTACATAGTAACATGTTCGATCGTTATACAAACATTATAGTCGTAGGTGACTTCAATTGTAATCTGTTTAATATTTCCATCTCTAATACTTTTCGGCAATCAGTTTCAAGGTGTATTCTAACATGTATTCATAACAACTTACCTATACATCTGTGTGTGCGCAACAATTCCACATCCTTGATAAACCTTTTTCAAGTTTGTAGATCAATATCCATTGACATTCATTCCCAGATGCAGTACCCATTCTTCAACTTTTAATATAGCTTTATTTTCGTTTCATTAAGATTTCCTTCTAGACCGCGGTATAACTGGGTTGAATTTAAGAACTACAGCCAACTCAACTATGAAAGTTGCGTACGGCTCATGGAAACGGTAGATATTTCTTTGATGTTCGCAAGGAATGATGTATATACCCAACTGATGATGCTAGATAATATAATCAACACCCTACATAGCTTTGTTCCTACAAAAACTATTAATTAGGGCTCCTATGATGATAAATGGTTTAAATCTAGTGATATATTGCAGGCTAAAAGGGCGAGAGACCTGGCATCTGGTCTGGGGAAAACTGGAGGAACTATTGTAAGCTTAGAAATAAGACCAAAGCTGTGATTAGAAAGACAAGGCGGATGGTTGGAATGTTTGAGGGTACCAATACTGGGAATGTATGGAGAAGATTACGGAGGTTAGGCTGCATTGGGCATGAAAGGCCAGACTATGATGAATCAGTAGTAGAGGATATAGCTAGGAAGTTTTTGTCCAATATGAATCCCAGCAGCCCTGATGATTGAGTTTCAATTCAGAATTTAGACAAAACTCTTTTTCCTTCCACACTATTATAGAGAACGATCCTATTATTGCAATAAGTTCAATCAAATCCAATGCAGCTGGCCATGATATGATACCTATAAAATTCATTATAACAATTTATCCACTCATCTACACTATTACTTTATCTTATTAATACAATTTTAACCACCTCCAAGTTTCCCACACTGGAAGTTGGGGCGAATTTTTCCGATACCTATAACCATATTACCGGCTCTCCCGAAGGTTATTGAAAATATAATGAATGATCAAATTTTATCTCATACGAGCACTTTGTTGAATCGTAATCAATACGCATTCAAGCGAAACCACAAGACTGCGTCACTACTTGTTTCTCTTACTGACTCTATTAGGCGAAATATGGATGTACATTTGAATTGTGTTATGGTATCCTTAGATCTTACTAAGGCATTTGATCTTTTTAAAAACCTTGATCAAATTTATAATTTCTCAACATCAGCTTGACAATTAATGAAGTCATACCTGTGTGATAGGTCTCAGTTTGTTTCGTGGTCGAATGTAAAGTCAACTATAGGGAATGTGATTTCTAGAGTACCCCAAGGTTCTGTATTGGGCCCTTTGCTATTTCAACTATTTATTAACGATTCTATTTCAAATAGAAACACGATGCTCTTCTTGACCAAATTCAGACGCGGATAAACAATAATATTAGGAATATAACAATCATATTGGATATAAATCCTGAGAAAACTAAAGCAATATATTTTGGAACGCCTAGTTCTCCTCACTCTTATCCCGAACTCTATATTAATAATTCTTTAATTCAATATGTTGATGAAATGAAGTGCTTTGTTGTTATAATTGATGCTAACCTCAAATTTGAACGCCACATCAACCTCTTCGCAAAGAGAATTTGTTTTTAGTTGCGTCGACTATATGCCTTACGGAGATATACACCCTTGCATGTAAGACGATGTTTAGCACATTCGTTGTTGATGTCGCATCTTAGCTAATGTCTTGAATTTTATTCTGGAACCACATTGACAAACCTACATCGAGTTGAGGAAATTGCTAGAAAAATTGCATGATATGTTTTTAATATTCGGATTCGAGATAATGATATAGTTACTTAGCTTGTTCCTAAGTTTTTGGGTGTTAATTTTGATAACTATTTGAAATCGAGGCTCTTACTCCAATTCTTTAGGATAATAAAATTTGGAAAACCTGTTCCACTTGCTGAAACCTTCACTTTTTAACTCATCTCGTAATATTCAAATCGAGATTCCACGTATACACCTCTCTTTATTTGAGCGTTCCTTTTTAATACGTGTTTGCCGGATCTGGAATCAGCTACCATCTCAATTAAAAAGTTTTTCTTATTCCTGTTACAGTTATAGAAAGAAGATTTTACAATTTTATATTACTATGCAGAACAATTAACCTATGAAATAATCGTGTTCCTAAGATTATAACTTTTGTGCATCTGCACACAAACACACGTACTGTTTTACTTTTAACACTTTATTGTAATACCTTTAAAAAATATTCAACCCGTCCAATAAATTAATACCGAACAAAGACGTTTATGGTTTGAAGCACATAATATAAACAGAATACCCAACAATGACGTTTGAAAAAGCGTATTATCAGGTGTTATGCGTTTTTACGTACAAAATTTTATGTTAACCCGATTATATGAAAGAGATAGGTAAATTAGAAGCGATAAGGTTTTTTATCTCTTTCATATAATCGAGGTAATGTTGTTGTAAGTTGTCGCGTCTAGTTAGTAGTCTATGGTTTGAAGGCAAAAGCAAAAGTGACTTTATTATCCTCCTCAGTCCCGAGACGAAAATAAAAAGTAAATTATCGGAAAACCCGTTTTATTAGACTTATATCATCAAATTAAGTGAAAAAAAATTTTATTTGAATTTAAGGACGAGAGAGACTTGAGTTATATAAGGTGCAGCGGACTGGACACTTGGATTAAGATTAAGTTATGTAATTCATTTTTTATTAATATTAATTTAAAAATAAATCGTGTATCTCTTATTCAAATTATTAAAAAAAGAAATTATAAATTATGTGTGGAACTCCATAAAACATTGACGCTCATTAGTAATGCACAGAAAAACTCCACAAGCAATACATTTGAATCGGGTTTTTTGGCTGCATCCTTCCTTACGGCAGCGCATAAATTTATTTTTATTACTTACAGCGCAAACAGGTAAATGTTTATTACTAGTTTTTCGAACTTCCCTCGGTGGAAGAGGCACAGTTTTCGATTTTTTTGCCGTGGTTCCACTTCATCTTCAGAGGGTTCTTCTATTTCAATGTCTTTATTTGCATCCGCGATCAGGCAATCAGCAACATAAAACTTAAATTCTAACAAATTCATTATATTTTTACGATTTTCACCGCTGGCGTATTTATCTTTTTTGTACATCACCCAAGAGTTGCATAGAGCAAGATCTATTAAGTGCCAGAATACTTTAGAAGGCCACTTTTTGGTTCTAATAGCGATGCGATAATACGAAATGTGTCTGTCTGCTAAGTCTACACCTCCCATACATTTGTTATATCGTGAGATGGCATTTGGGCAATCAATATTTATGTAATTTTTGATCCTCTTATCCCATCGGCGAACAGTTTGAATTGGACGCGCTCCAACTGATGTCGTAGCCATTACGACAGATCGGCTATCCATCCATTTAATGACAGAAATTTTCTCATCATCTCTCACAAACTGTTCGAAAGTTCCTCTGCCCTTGCAAAGCATGGCCTTGTCTGTGGAAAGCTTTGCAACGAGGTCCTTCGGCATTCTATTTAATTGAATTGTTCCTGTAGCAAATATGCCTTTTTCCAAAAGATGTTGTAGCAAGTTAACAGAAGTAAAATATCGATCAATGAAAATTTCGCTACCCTTGCTCAAGTCGGTTGCAAGTTTATCAACAACAGAGCCTCCAATTCCCAATTGTTTATTTATTTTTCCATCAGGCCATGTTTTGGCGCCTTGGTATATAAAAAAATCTAATACTAATCCATCAGGAGACGCAAGAACAAAATTTTTCAATCCAACTGTATTAGGCTTTCCTTTAACATATTGCTTGAGGCTGGTTGTTCCCGAAAAAGGTATCATTTGCTCGTCAATGCTGCATTTTTTGGGCTTTGGAATTAATTTACATCTGTTAAGAATAACGTCAATAATAGGTTGAACTTTCCAAAGCTTGTTTTCTTTATCTTTTTCAGTAACTGCCATATTATCAACGAAGTGTATATTATTTCGTAATTTGAATAACCGATCTCTCGGAATTTGTGTTATCGCCGGAACTCTTATTTGTGGTCGATAATACATTCTTATTTGAGGTAGTTTCATACAACCCGCAATGATGTGTGCACCAACAAGTCCTTTGTATTCGCTCAATGTTGAGTTCAAGGATATACCTTTTTGAAGAGCATACCTGTTACTCTGCTCTGAGACCAAAACCCAAACCTTATCGTCAAAGTATTCAGAGAAGTAAGTGAATGGTGACCACAATTGTCTATTATCTACTTCACAAGTTGGCTCTTCAGAAAGTTGAGCAGAAATACCTTCAGGTTTACAGAACCACTTCAAAGGTCTGGTGTTAGTTAGTGAGAGTAACGCAGGCGATTCGGGTTCTTCAGATTGTATAAGTTCATCTTCCGATTCCTCACTATCGCTTTCTGCAGATATTTCTTCCTCTGCATTGTTACCTTCATCTGACAATTCATCAATATCACTTTCTAAAAGCAATTCCAACATCTGTTCTTCTGTGAGTCTCCGAGGCATTTTTCTTTAAATAAATTCCAAGTGTGCAGCGGGCTTGACAACGGACAAAAAAGCTATAATAACACTATTAAATCAAATTTATGAATCATATTTGATCATTACCTTATATTTTACAAAGTTTTCAATGATATAAAATATCAACCTATACTTTTTACTACTTGAAATAACAATAGCACAAATTCAAAATCAACCACCTTACAAAACCAGTTTTTCAACTCAGCTGATCAACAAAAGTATGATATTTTTCATAGTGTTGCCAAATTAAAAGCATTGTGGTATTTTTTTCAAATAAAATAGTTGTCAAGCTACCTATACAAAAGGTCATACAATGAAAATTTATTTTTTAAACACATGCTAAATTTTTGAAAAATGTCCAGCGGGCTGCACGTGAGTACTGGGGAGGTTATAGCGAGCAGTGCTGCTTTTATACTGTTTCAAAGCATGGTTGTAAATACTGAGGAGAAGATATTAATATAAATCACAGAGTCGCATTCCAAAGAAATCCGTTAAATTCAAAATTACATTTTATCAGGGTTGCATTTCAAAGTATTTTCAGAAAATATAAAGCAGTGTTGCATCAAAATAAATCCCTTAAGTTCAAATTTAGATTTAAAAGTAATTAATAGTAAAGAAGATATAACTCAAAAATAAATAAAAGAACTTAATAAAAATAAACAAAATCAGTTAAAAGTGAGCTGATTCACCTATGTATTTCCTGGCTAAAGGTATATTTTCAATATTAATGTTGGTAGCATTTATATGGCTTTATATACTTTTACATTTATATTTGAAACATTAATAAATTTCAAGTTTATAATCTTTATTATTATTATTATAAGTTAATATGAGAATATGTAATCTAACAATACATATATAATTTGCCATATAGGCTTCATTTGTATGAAGTAAATAATATAATTTATTTTCTGATGATGCTACACAAAAGCGTAGCGATATATGGAATATAATCAATAAAATTGTTTTATATAAAAAAAATTGTATTACAGACCTAAAGCTTTGAAATTATTTAGTAGAAAATATTAAATATTAAGAAGACCTCGTATTAAATTTTCATCATAAATTAATTGGGTTAAATAGAAGATGTTTACAATAGACAGGTGCATAGTAATGATGATGACCTGCGCGTAGCGGCACAGAAAATGCGCATTCCATTCTGCTAGTGTCAATAATTTAACTTTTTCAGTATTCTATAAAATGATCGTATCAATAATAAAAAGTATTCGTTCTTAAGAACGCTTGGCTTGAATTTTGTTTACTGTGTGCCAACTAGTGTTTGTGGGATTTTGTATGCCAGAGGTATCTGATGAACTGTCTAAAAATATTTTTTTTTTTGATTTTTTTAATATCCAGACGCTTCAAATGAAAAAGTTTATGAATTTTGCGACAGTGTCTTACTGCCAGAAAATGCAGTGAAATAAATGTATTCTTCAGTTCAAAAAGTCAAAAGTTTGTTGTTTTGAATTTGATTTATTTATAGAAACATATGTGTGAGTTACACATTTCACTGCGATTGTTAATTTTTCACCTTAATATTTCTTCATAAAACTGTAAACTTCGTTTGAGTAAAGACGTACTTCACTTTAAGCGCATAATTTAAATTCATTTAAGGTGACTTTTTTATTTTAAAAATTGAACAACACAGTTAACAGTTAGTAACAACAACAAAATAACAAAAAATAAAAAGCAATATAATATTGTGTGTGATAAAAAAGACAATAACAAAGTGCATGGTTAAACCTGTTTAAACCAAAAAAAGTATAAAAGGTAATAACATCAATGCTTATTACTCTAATAATAATGCAATAAACAATATAAATAATAAAAAAAAAAGATGACAGTGCTTTTTTAACCGCCAGGCCAATTGACCGAACGCGTTCTTTATCAGCAAATATAAATATATCTGCTACAGAAACAACGAATTCAACAAATAAAACTAAAGAAACAAATAATACACAAAAAATAGAACCAAGTAATGCATCTAAACGCGTGCAAATTGGTATGGATCGGTACATAACCCTAACGAAGAGGAAGGCGAGTCCTAAGTCTTCACAAGAGCGAACCGCCAAGCAATATAAAGGTTCTCATCATGTAGCTGCAACATCGGTAAGTGAAAATAGATTTTCTGTCCTTGCTACCCCGGATAATGAAAATGCCGAACCCACTGTAAGAGAACAAAAACCCCCACCAATCTACTTGCGCGAACAAACATCAAATGCCATTGTAAATATGCTGTCCCAACTCGTAGGTAAAGAAAATTTCTATGCGGCTTCTGTCCGAAGAGGACAGATACAAGAAACGAAGATCCAAGCCCACACTGAGAAGAATTTCTCCTAATCGAAAGTCGTCTCGATGCAGATAATAAGAGCTATTATACGTATCAACTAAAAAGTGCTAAAGGTTTGATTGTCATTATAAAGGACATTGACAGTTCTGTTCCCACTGAGGAGATAAAAAGTGCCATAGAGGTGGAAGGTTATGCCGTAAGGTCAGTGCACAATATTCTAAATAAGAATAAAGTTCTCCAACCTATGCATCGTGTTGAAATCGTGTTTAATGCGTCGCAGCTTAAATCAAAAAACTCGGTTCATCCTATATATAATTTGCGCTACCTTTTAAACAGAATAATAACGGTGTAAGAGCCTCTAAAACGTAACGGTCCCCGTCAGTGTACTAACTGCCAGGAATTCGGACACACGAAAACCTACTGCAAGCTACCATATGTATGCGGTGATGCGCACCGGACTTTGGAATGCACTTCTTCCAAAACAGACCCCAAGGTCAAAAAATGCAGCAACTGTGGTGAAACCCACACAGCAAATTACAGGGGCTGCAAAGTATTTCAATATGTAAAGAATAATGCGAAAGTCGTACATAAACCTGAATATGAGCAATATAGAGCTTCCCAATTTCCTCGGATTCATGCTGGTTCTATTGCTAGTACACAAGCTACACAGCCACACACTAAGCCAAACTATTCATATGCTCAAATATTGAAAAATTATTTACCTAATACGAATGCCAAAAGTTCTAATGCGCATAAACATTCATATGCCCACGTCTTAGAAGAGGGTGCTCAGACACCCCTCACTAACAATTCGAGCTCGATCGAGAACTTAATACAGACAATGAATAATTTCATGACAAGTATGCAGGGTATGTTTCAGGAAATGATGCGAACCCAAAACATGCTTCTGCAAGTTTTGCTTAGCAAAAAATGAAACAGTTAAAAATATGCTTCTGGAACGCTAACGGGCTCTCCCAACATAAATATGAAGTAGAACACTTCCTGCTAGCACATGATATAGACATACTATTAGTCTCTGAAATACATTTTACTATAAAAAACTGCTTTAGAATTGATGGGTATTTTATATATGACACCAAACACCCAATCGAAAGGGCATGTGGTGGGACTGCCATTATAGTCCGAAAAAACGTAAGGCATTTTCCATTGCCTGAATTTAGGGAGGACTTTTTGCAAGCCACGACTATAAATCTTACATATTTTAAAATTGTAGTCTCGCCAGTGTATTGCCCGCCTAGGCATAAAATCGAACACCACGAATTTGCCAGGTTCTTTGCTACGCTAGGGCAAAAATTTATTGCCGCTGGCGATTACAATGCAAAGCACATATATTGGGGATCCACACTCCTTAGCCCTAGAGGTAGGCAGTTGTATTGTGCATATTGGCCCACAGACTTTAATAAGTTGCCAGACCTTATTGATTTTGCTATAGTAAAAAACATCAAACGCGACCAACTGTTAGGTGATCCTATGACCTATCTTCTGATCACTTACCTACAATTGTTATTTTACACTACAGTTTTGTTACTGCACCTAAAACCCTTAGTTTCTACCCGAACAGAAACACGAATTGGTTAAAATATAAAATGTATGTAAGCTCTCACTTATCTTTAAACATACCACTGAGAAATCCAGCTGATATTCAAGCAGCTGTAGATCATTTTACAGACGTTGTAACTGCCCCAGTCATTGCTGCAACGCCAACAAAGCCATCAGCTATAATAATATCGTACCAGGCAACAGCAGATATTCAGATTCTCGTCATTGAGAAAAGAAGACTAAGAAGACAATGTCAAAATAGTCGTTCTCCACACATAAAAATGCAAATGAACTTATGCCAAAAAAAACTTACGCAGTAAATTGAGACAGAAACACCAATTCGCTATCGACAACTTTTTAAAAAACTTAGATCCAATGAAAAACACGGATTATAGTCTGTGGAAAGCTGTAAAGCACTAACAATGTCCTATTGCTTGCGAATCCCCACTAAGACTTGAAGACCGTACTTGGGCTAAAAACTCAAGTGAAAAGGCATATGCGTTCGCAAAGCACTTAGAGAAGGTTTTCGCACCACATGATATAAGTAATTCCACTATTCCAATTATTAGCGACATCGTGAATGATCCTATGAAATTTCGGTTGTCTTCTTTAAAATCGACAATTAAAAATACGGATATGAAGAAATCACCTGGACCTGATCGTATAACAGGATCAATGATAAAAAAACTTACCTAATTCAGCTGTAAGAGTTTTGCTTTACATATTTAATGCCATGTTGCGCGTCGGCTTCTTCCCAAAGCTCTTGGAAGATGTCTGAAATTGTTATGATCCCGAAACCTGGAAAGGACTCAAGCCAGATTACATCCTACAGGCCTATTAGTCTACTGTCAGTTTTGTCAAAGATATTTGAAAAAATAATTCGTCTCGAGTGTAACTCCTTTTCTAAATGCACAAAATGTTATCCCAGATCATCAGTTTGGTTTTCGAGCAAGGCATAGTACGATTGAACAGGTCCATAGAATCGTTACCATTATTAGATCGGCTTTTGAAAGAAATCAATATTGTTCAGCTTTATTTATAGACATTTCCCAAGCATTTGATAAAGTCTGCCATGATGGGCTACTGTCGTAAATCTATAATGTCACATATACACATTGTGGTCATTTATAGTTTTTTCTTAATTTTTTATTTTACTTTTATTTTTATTTTTTTTTTGTTTTTACAAGTCGTCTACTTGCTTTCACTTACAAATTCTTATTCTTATTAATTCTTAAAATTATTCTCTATATATACAATTGTAATTTACTTCCTATTACAATTACTTATCTTCTATTTTGCTTACTTATTATGTCAAGTACATGCAATTCAATAATTTTGAGTTATACTTTAATTTAGTTCAACAGTGACCGTGTTTGAGTACAGACGTACGTCATATCGAACGCATAACAAATATATATATATATTTTTTAAAGTATTCAATTGAACAGTGAACAGTTAGTAATAACAAAGAAATAAAGAACAAAAAATAACAACAATATAATATATTGTGTGTAAAAAAAACAATAGCAAATAGTGCATGGTTAAACCGGTTTGAACAATTGATAGTGAGTGTATGAGCGCACCAAATATTAATGAAAAAAATATAAAAGGTAATAACAACAATGCTTATTACTCTTTTTCTTACACAAATGCTAATAATGCAATGAACAACACAAATAATAAAAAAAAAGATGACAGTGCTTTTTTAAGCGCCAGGCCAATTGACCGAACGCGTTCTTTAGCCGGAAATATAAACTTATCTTCGCAAATAACAACACCAGAAGAAATTACAATTCAAACAAAAAACAATTCAGGTACCATATCAAAAATAGTGCAACAAACAAACGAAACAGGTAATTTGAAAAATCCCGTAAAAAAAGTGCAAACAGGTATGGATCGTTATATAACCATAACCAAAAGGAAGGCCAGTCCTAAGTCTTCGCAGCAAGAGCGCATTGCTAAACAATATAAAAGCTCCCAAAGTACTGTAATGCCGGTAAGCGAAAACAGATTCTCTGTACTTGCTACAGCGGATGATGAAGCTGAACCAGCTGTCAAGGAGCAAAAACCTCCGCCGATTTACTTGCGCGAGAAAATATCTAACGAAATTGTTAACATGTTGTCTCAGCTTGTAGGTACGGAAAGCTTTTATGTAGCTTCTATACGAAGAGGTCAAATTCAAGAAACAAAGATCCAAGCGCACACTGAGAAGAATTACCGCCTAATCGCAAATCGCCTCGATGCAGATAATAAGAGCTATTATACGTATCAACTCAAAAGTGCTAAAGGTTTGATTGTCATTGTAAAGGGCATTGACAGTTCTGTTCCCAGTGATGAAATAAAAAGTGCCATAGAGGTGGAAGGCTATGTCGTAAGGTCAGTGCACAATATTCTAAATAAGAACAAAGTTCCCCAACCTATGCATCGTGTTGAAATCGTATTTAACGCATCGCAACTTAAATCAAAAAACTCGGTTCATCCAATATATAATTTGCGCTACCTTTTGAACAGAAGAATAACGGTGGAAGAGCCTCTAAAACGTAGCGGTCCCCGTCAGTGTACTAATTGTCAGGAATTCGGACACACGAAAACCTACTGCAAGCTACCATCCGTATGCGTTGTTTGCGGTGATGCGCAACGGACTTTGGATGCACTTCTTCCAAAACAGACCCCAAGGTAAAAAAATGCAGCAACTGTGGTGAAAACCACACAGCAAATTACAGGGGCTGCAAAGTCTTTCAACATGTAAAAAATAATTCGAAGGTTGTACGCAAACCTGATTATGAGCAATATAAAGCTTCCCAATTTCCTCGGCTTCATGCTGGTTCTGTTGCTAGTACACAAGCTACACAGCCACACACTAAGCCAAACTTTTCATATGCCCAAACATTGAGAAATGATTTACCTAATGCGAATGCCAAAAGTTCTAATGCGCATAAACATTCATATGCCCACATCTTAAAAGAGGGTGCTCAGACACCCCTCACTACCAATTCGAGCTCAATCGATAATTTAATACAAACAATGAATAATTTCATGACAACTATGCAGGGTATGTTTCAGGAAATGATGCGAACCCAAACATGCTTCTGCAAGTTCTGCTGAGCAAAAAATGAGCCAGTTAAAAATATGCTTCTGGAACGCTAACGGGCTATCCCAACATAAATATGAAGTAGAACACTTCCTGCTAGCACATGATATATACATACTATTAGTCTCTGAAACACACTTCACTATAAAAAACTGCTTTAGAATTGATGGGTTTTTTATATATGACACAAAACACCCAAGCGAAAGGGCATGTGGTGGGACTGCCATTATAGTCCGAAAAAACATAAGGCATTTTCCATTGCCTGAATTCAACGAGGACTTTTTGCAAGCCACGACTATAAATCTTACTGATTTTAAAATTGTAGTCTCGTCAGTGTATTGCCCGCCTAGGTATAGAATCGAACACCATAAATTTGCCAGGTTCTTTGCTACGCTAGGACAAAAATTTATTGCCGCTGGTGATTACAATGCAAAGCACACATATTAGGGATCCAGACTCCTTAGTCCTAGAGGTAGGCAGTTGTATTATACAGTTCAAGCAAACAAGCTGGACGTCGTATCTGCCGGTAAACCCACCTATTGGCCCACAGATTTTAATAAGTTGCCAGACCTTATAGATTTTGCTATAGTAAAAAACATCAAACGCGACCAACTGTTAGTTAGTTCATCCTATGACCTATCTTCTGATCATTCACCTACAATTGTTATTTTACACGACAGTTTCGCCACTGCACCTAAAACCCTTAGTTTCTACCCGAACAGAAACACGAATTGGTTAAAATATAAAATGTATGTGAGCTCTCACTTACCTTTGAACATCCCACTGAGAAATCCAGCTGATATTCAAGCAGCTGTAGATCATTTTACAGATGTCGTGACTGCCGGAGCCATAGCTGCAACGCCAACAAAGCCAACAGCTAAAATAATATCGCACCAGGCAACAGCAGATATTCAGATGCTCGTCATTGAGAAAAGAAGACTAAGAAGACAATGGCAAAATAGTCGTTCTCCACACATAAAAATGCAAATGAACTTATGCCAAAAAAACTTACGCAGTAAATTGAGACAGAAACACGAATTCGCTATCGACAACTTTTTAAACAACTTGGATCCAATGAAAAACACGGATTATAGTATGTGGAAAGCTGTAAAGCACTTACAATGTCCTATTGCTTACGAATCCCCACTAAGACTTGAAGACCGTACTTGGGTTAAAAACTCAAGTGAAAAGGCAAATGCTTTCGCAAATCACTTAGAGAAGGTTTTTGCACCACATGATATAAGTAATTCCACTATTCCAATTATTAGTGACACCGTGAATGATCCTGTGAAATTTCGGTTGTCTTCTTTAAAATCGACAATTAAAAATACGGATATGAAGAAATCACCTGGACCTGATCGTATAACAGGATCAATGATAAGAAACTTACCTGATTCAGCTGTAAGAATTTTACTTTACATATTTAATGCCATGTTGCGCGTCGGCTTCTTCCCATGCTCTTGGAAGATGTCTGAAATTGTTATGATCCCGAAACCTGGAAAGGACTCAAGCCAGATTACATCTTACAGGCCAATTAGCCTACTGTCAGTTTTGTCAAAAATATTTGAAAAATTATTCGTCTCGAGTGTAACTCCTTTCCTAAATGAACAAAACGTTATCCCAGATCATCAGTTTGGTTTTCGAGCAAGGCATAGTACGATTGAACAGGTCCATAGAATCGTTACCATTATTAGATCGGCTTTTGAAAGAAAGCAATACTGTTCAGCTTTATTTATAGACATTTCCCAAGCATTTGATAAAGTCTGCCATGATGGGCTACTTACTAAAATAGCTGGGGTTCTTCCTGAAAATACCCATAAGCTTATAAAAAGTTATTTGTCCGAATGAACTTTTAAAGTAAGGTCAAAGGACCAGCTTTCAAGATGTGGGAAAATCAGTGCATGAGTACCTCAAGGTAGTGTGCTAGGGCCGCTATTATATATCATCTATACAGCGGATATGCCGACAAGCCCACATACATATACATCAACCTTTGCAGACGACACTGTAATTATAAGTGTCAGTAATGATCCAAAGGATGCATCTGAAAAACTGCAGTCCCATATTCATAAGCTAGAAGACTGGCTAAAACAGTGGAGAATAAAGGTAAATCCATCGAAATGTGCTCATGTAACGTTTTCCCTTAAAAGGCAAAATTGTCCACCAATCACAATAACTAATACCACGGTTCCAGCGGAAACGCACGTTAAATATTTAGGTATCCACTTAGATCGGCGCCTAACTTGGTCCCGTCACATTGAGGCAAAAATGACGTCCATAAAGCTTCGAATAAATCAACTGCATTGGCTAATAAGTCCTAACTCAACTTTGGCTTTGGAATATAAAGTCCTTTTATACAAATCCGTTCAATTAAATATTATTAATAGAACTGTTAATGGTCTTTATAACAACTATCAAACCTATGGCACTTTTTAGCTGGTAGGTATAACTCTTTTTTCGGCGTCAAGGCTACTTGTAATGAGCCGATAATTCTTCTCCGTGTAGGCTTGGATCTTGGTTTCTTGTATCTGTCCTCTCTGTATAGAAGCAACATAGAAGTTTTGCTTTCCTACCAGTTGGGACAACATGTTTACAATGTAATTTTATGTTTGCTTGCGCAAGTAAATTGCTGGGGGAATCGGTTTTTGTTCCCTAACAACGGTTTCGGCAAGTACGGAGAATGTGTTTTCACTTACCAATGTTGTAGCTACTTTAGCACTTTTGTAGTGTTTTGCGTTGCGTTCTTGTGGGATGACTTAAACTTGGTGCGCTCATGCTCTAACTATCAATTGTTTAAACCAGTTTCACCATGCACTATTTGTTATTGTTTTTTAACACAAATACAACTTTGAACGAACCACTTATCCGACCACGTCATTGTATTCTTTGCAAAGTGGAGGCAGTGAGCTTTAATAAGCTCGGGAATGCAAATAACCAAATTTCTGACCCAAAAGATAATAATTGATATTTTAACAATTTGTATAACATTT
This sequence comes from Phania funesta, assembly GCA_963932375.1. Taxonomy (NCBI): domain Eukaryota; kingdom Metazoa; phylum Arthropoda; class Insecta; order Diptera; family Tachinidae; genus Phania; species Phania funesta. The sequence goes on from OZ010656.1 coordinate 40,227,262, forward strand.
CCTATTTTTTGTAGTTTGTAACTTTTAATTTAGGTAACCAGACTCATTTAGTTTGAGTTTCTTTTGATTCAAATTACATTTTTATGTTTTTATATCTGACTGTTTAATAACTTCCCAATCTACCTGGTGGAAAAGTCTAGGCTGTTTCGTGCAAGAAAAAGAAGCGTAATTCTCTTAAAAGCGCCCTATGCACATTCATGCAGTAAACGACTGTTACTTGGTATAATTGGGATCACACGAGATTGTATGTAGTCTGGTATGCCATTGTTTGTTAGATTTGTATTAAAAGAACGGATAGAATTACAATAATGTGTGTAGAAAGATTGAAACTTTGATACGGGTCTTGGAAACTCAAGAGTTAATGGTCGCGAGTGAAGAAAACAGCAGATAAACTACAATGGGAGAAAGTTGGAAACAAAAACAAGGAGGTGAAAGGTAAACACTAGTAAAGTAAAACGAATAAATGTACATATTTTCGAAAACTGCCAAGAACACTTGGCGTATTCTGCTAATTTCGTTTTGTATTGATTTGACGGAGCCGATGCTGTTTAAATGCAAATGTTCACTGTTCAATCAAACCGGGGTGTAAGCAAAGTAGAAAAAATAGCTAGTTACTCACAATTTTATAGTGGGCATTACTTAAGTCAAATAACTATTTGTAAGAGTTTATTGTCATTTAACACTCAAGCAAACAGGTAATATTAAAGAAGTTATAATTTATAACATAATTTTAACACCCCGAAATTATTTTTATTTAAAAATTTGGTTCAATAATAATCTATTATTCCTGTAAAAATATGTGGCCGCAGACGTGAAGTGTTTGTAGTTCAAATGCCTAAAGGAGAAGAATTGAATTGTTGAGAAAAAAATAATTTTGTACCTCCATAATCAGGGTAAATCTAATACATTTGTAGTAAGTTTTACCGATATCGGCAAACAATAGAAAATGTAGTGAAAGGGGCAGACGAATGTAGTAAAACTTAAAATATTTCACGAAATGGACGTTCTAAATCATTGACTTTGCGAAACCTGAGACAAATTCTTAAAGAAAACCATATATCGAAAATTAACGAGAAGCTTCGGAGGACACGACGAAGAAACGTAAATGACGAAACGATCTATATTGTTCTCGGAGCCAATGATATTAACGGTCGTGTGACAAAAAATAAACCTTTTATTTCTAAAGCCAACAGACAAAAGCGTTTATTACTTGCTCAGGTAAGTACATAAACTTTTGCATATGCTCAGTGACGAAGGTAAATTCAAATTATTCGGATCGGATGAATAACGTATGGTGTGGCGCAAGCCAAATGAATCTCCCTAGTGGTGTGGGGCTGTATGTTGACGTCTGAAGCTGGGAAGTTGGTGTTTATTATCATTATGGGTAAACATGTGCATTGTTCAATTTATAGGGAGAATCTACATGATATTTTCATCACTTTTGAAGCCTATAGGAAAGTGTTAAATCTAACCACGGGCTCTGCCAAATGGTTACCGCAGCCAAAAGTACTGAATCTCTTTTATCCAATCTAATTAATTTACCCCTCCATATCTCTTTACCCCATGTGACAGAAATATTTTATGACGATTATGCGTCCTGAACAACATTTCATGACATGCTCACGGCTTTGTATCAGAACTCTGAGATAAAGGTGTGTCACTTGATAAAAAATAAAACTCAAGAATCTTACTCTTAGTTTATGAGATTAATCTTACCAGCCGTAAATTGCCCACATGAAAACAATAGGATTCTTTTCTGACATCTAGATTTTAATTATTAGAATCTGTCTGATATCTGTACTACCTTTGTTAACTTATACTCCTCCAATTAAAGCCAGTTTTCAAAGACTTTAAGAAGCTTAACAATTATCGAACTAGTGTCGCGACAGAGAGCGAAACAATTTATAAATCTGCCTTTTATCGGAACGCCAAGGGTCTCTGTGTTGTTTCACTGTCTAATAGACATCATTATCCAGAGCAAATCAATATTTGGTTATCGCGAGACAATGCTCTAGTGTAATTCAAGAGAAAGGAAGCTAGTTCACGAAGTGAATGTTGGTCCCACGTCGACTATAAAAATAACCCCGCCGATTTGGCATCTCGTGCTCTAATTGTGGATCAACTCATATCCCCCATGCTGAATGGTCAAAAATGTCTTCATTTTATACTACTGAAGAAGAAGTTAGACCTACTTCAGCAAATGTGAACGAAATGATAACAGTCTTCAACACTTTGCATTATCTGTCAAGTTTTTGGTTTTTACTACCAATGTAATCATAATGTGAATCTTACTTTCCCAATAACGGCTATTCTGCCCAGTGCTTAATTATGGTTCACAAATCAACAAATAGTCATTTCGTGCTAGAAACTATATTTAAAACTTAAAATGAAAGTTTATCCCATGGTTTACCATTACCAAAGAACAGTCAGCTTTAATCTGATCTGGGTTGATGCCAGTAGTGTTATGAAAATCATTGGTAAATTAGCACAAATCTAGAGATTGTGCTTTTAGATATAAATAAAGATTTCCTTATCATGCCTCCTACACCAAATTGTTTCTCATATATCTAAACAAATACTCTATTCACGGGAGTGAGTAATTTGTGTAATACAAAAATTAAAGAGAAGTCTGTATATTATGACCGCCGACCACCAGAAAGAACGACGCTGTCCCGTTTATTTACGAACACTGGTGCCTTTAATTTGCGAACAAGGGCAATTATCTAGAGGCCACTTTTGAGATATCTACTCAAGCCATTTTAGTATTCGTTGTGAGATTTTTCTCCCAAAGAAGACTACCTCATGCCATCTATTCGGATAATTTAACCGGCTTTGCCGGTGCTGCTAATATTTTGCACACCTATAAAAATCAATTTATGTCACAAGTGCGTCGTTAAATTAGCGATCAGCGCCACTGTGCCACTTGAGCGGCACTTTATTCCACCTGGAGCGCCCCATATGGGAGGACTCTTGGAAGCTGGAGTTAAAAGTTTTAAACAACACTTGAAAAGCATTTCTCATTGTCGAGAGTTTCACTGTATTAGCAAAGATAGAAGATTGTCTAAATTTAAGGCATCTCAGTCCAATTAGCGATAACCTAGCAGATCTTTGCGCTCTAACCCCAGGAAATTTCCTAATTGGAGATGCATTATTATCACCCCCTGAAAGGATCCATCTAACCAAGCACTGGGCTATGTAAATCGCTGGCAAAAACTAATAATACTGTATCACAATTTTGTGAAGGAACGGAAAGAAGAATATCTAAAGAAACTTCATAAACGTATTAAGTGGAAATTTCCTCAACGAAATTACGCTATCGGTGACCTTGTCATTATAAGAAACGATAATCTTCCACCAAATTAATGGAATAGTAAAAGTTGAAAAAAATCGAAGAAGTTATGGTAGCTTAATGAAATTTTTGGCACATATCTCTCTTGGCCCACTATTTTCAAAAATGAATTAACATTTTTAAAAATCCTTTTATTTTTCCGGTGCGGGGACAATTAAATACCAAAAATTCCACCATTTTAGTAATGATTATTTTTTGGAATTTCAATCTATCATTTCGCATACAAAATGATAAAGCGTTTTTTTTTTATGAAATATAACCAAACTCTAATTATTTAGGGTTGCCGTGTACATTTTTTTAATATAACATTATTTTAAAGTTTATATTATTTAAAGTTTTGAAAATACTCATAACCATTGATATTTAAATAACCCTAACAAATTGACAACACTAAATATTTTAAAATTAATTATTATTTAAGATAAAAAATATATTAATTTTTAATAATTTTAATTTTTAGGTATGAGTTCGTTTTTCTTTCTATTCAGAAAGAGAATTATTTATTTAATATGGACAACCTTTGAAAACAGTAAAAGTTTTAATTTTATTAGACATCTCGCTGAATGGAATGCATTTTCTATGCCGCTACACACGTTATCAACATTCTTCGTGACTTATCTACAAATTGAGTGTGTAAACAACTTCTATTTATACCAATATTTAAGACAAATGGAATACGAGAATCAGTTATTTCTCAATTTTTGAATTTTTCAAAACAGAAAAGTTAGAGTGTTGTAAAACTTCATTCTCAACCAAGAAAAAGAGTATAATATGAAAAATTCAAAAATTGAGAAATAACTCTAACTGTGCGTACAAAAGTGTTAAGTATATTGAACAGTTGTAAATGGAGCCTTAATTGCCGAATAAAGTTGTGAACTGATAAAATCATAAAGGAGTGTGTATTTTGATATTTGCAATTAAAGGACCCTACAAATTAACGTTTATAATGGTGATAAACGTAACAGTATATATTGCAGAAAATAAGATTATTGATGCATAAAAGTAGTTTTTTGATGTGAAAATTAATTTTTAATATTTATTTTTCCAAACCCATTTTTTGGTACTTAAAAATTATGAAAAAATTATCAACATAATTCGACTTTAAAGCCGTGTAACTTTTTATAGGTGCAACATGAAAAACCAAACCACCCCTGGAATCGGTGGAGTCTCAGCTTTCATCCCATATATAGTTTTGCTTCCCCAATCTCAATAAAGTGAAAACTTACTAATTTCGTATCTTTATAGAAAATTAAAAATAACAACAAGCGCACATAAAAGTTTCTAAAAAATCGTCCATCCGTAACCTTCGACGGGCATCACAAGATTGTCATCCTTCTCACAAAGATCTCCCTTTACGGTGCTGCCCAAACACAGATCGATGTAGCCAATGTGATGGAAATCATACTCATACTCTGTTGCATCATCCCAAGCGAATTCGAAAATCTTATAATTCATCAATTAATTCGTCTGCTGACCATACCGTAATCCTTTTGCTAACCATTATAATTGAAGTGCAACTGGATAACAAATGGGACAATATGCGTGGCCTTCTGAACTCAGGGGTACAATTTAGCTCGATTGCAGAATTCTTATTTGAAAGTTACAAGCTTGCCGTGGAAAAAGTTACCTCAGAAAAGTGGTGCAAAATACGTTTCAAGCCTCGCTTGGATGAAAATCCGTTGCTCTATTTGACAGTCTAAATTGTAAACGAATTGCCTAGAAAACTGCTTTCCGACAAATTTGATTATAGAGTTATTGATCTCTGTACAAATTTCAGATTAGCGGAACCGAAATTCAATAGAAATAACGAATTTATTTTTTATAAGCAGCATCAATACTGGCTGGACGCTGATAGGAAAATGTAAAGTATAATTGTAACTTCAAATATCTTGCCTTGGTTTGTTGCCCATTTCTGTTTCCGTCTTGCCTTATTACCTCCAGTTCCCTTGTTCAATTACTGCAAGGGGGCCGCAATGTTATAATAGTGTGTGTGATTAACGTTGCAAATTTAATACGAAAACAAAAAACGTGAGCTTAAATTTCTATAAATCAAAACGGTGAGGATTAAAAGAAAAAATATGTTGAAACTATATAGCAGCGCAACGTACGAAACACAGCTAAATTCTTTTGATTTGCGTATGCAATTAAAAATAAACTATCGAATGGACGAAAGTATGAACTGCGGTGAGCCGAATATCGCATTGGAACTGGAATATATTAAATGTTGTGTTGTACTCAAAACTAGGAGCCTTTATCCTACTACCAGCTTCTGGTATGACTCGAACTGGTCCGCCCTGGCACTGAACACTCTTAATTTTAATTTCCAAGCCGTAATGTTTAGTAACTGAGAATGGTTGCTTGTATTTCTATGGCACCCACTCTTTTATTTTTTGCCTTAGAGATTTCCACAAGTTTCGCGTTGGTGGCATTAATTGTTTTGTGTACCCTCATCTTTATCTTCAGCCAAACGTCATTATTTGCAAAAAATTTCTCGTTGTTTGCCAAAAGTGTATCTTAAGCTTTAGAATTTTCCTGAACTTCAGCCAAATTTACTCATTGTTGGATCCAGTATTTTTTTCAACTCCAACCAAAAGTTTCTCGTTATTTGTATTGTAATTAAAAAAAAACTTTATTCTTATCCAAAAGCTATAACATGGTTGAAAAGTATATTTGAAGTCAAGAAAGAATATTCGTTGTTCAAGAACATATAAAACAACGAAAGCAAAGTTTCAACACAAAATGTTTTACAGTATTAACAACATGCCTCCTTAACAATATGAATTTACATTATGTTTACATTTTAAACTTATATTGTAAGTCCGAATTGATTCGGACAAAATATATGTTTACGTTTGGGCACAGGTTTTATCAAAATAACCCAAATATGTTGCTTCCTTAGTCGCTTCAGTTAAGGCAATATATTCCGCCTCTGTACTAGATGTTGCTACAACTTCTTGTTTTTTTGATTCCCAGAAAAAATACCACCTGCGCGAGCAAAAACCTGTTTGAAATTTTCTATCGCTATCATCTTGAGCTCAATTGGCATCAATACTGTGGCATACCGTAATCGGTAAGCCATTATTCCTATACGTCAATACTGTGTTTTTAGTGTAACTTTAATATTTAATGATATGATAAGAATTTAAATGTTGTTTTCGAGGATCTTTTGAAAATTGCGACAAAGTATTTACAACACAGGTAATATCAGGTCTGCTATACAATGACAAATATAGTAATGAATCAATAATTTCTTGATAAAACTTGTAATCAACTTTTTCTGCTTCTCCAGAAATTGTTTGCTCTTAACTTAATTCCTGCTTACATTGGATTTTTCATGTGCATACAATTCTCTAAATCGTATTTTAATATTAAATTTGAGATATAACCTGATTGCGAAATTGATATTTCTTTATGTTTTATATTTACTACCAGACCAATACAATGTTTTGGAACTCCAATGTCACGAATATCAAAACTACATATAAACCAACAATCATAGTTTTCCCGTCTCTTACAGTAATTAATGCATTTATCATATTTTGACTGATTTAAACCAAAATCGCTTATTACATTTTTCTATAGTTCCATCTGACCTAAATTTTGACTTAAATATCGATTTGCATCCTACTTGCTACGTCGATTTGGCAAATACCAGTTGTTAATAATGACTTGTATTCATCTCGGATAGCCAATCTTTTGAGCAATCGCATGAAATAGCTTCTGATAAAATTCTAGTGTCTATTATATTCTCTTCCACTGCTTGAGTCATGTTTTTTTATCTTACTCGATTTCTTATTGAATCAACAAAATATTTTTTTGGTTGCTCCCTTCCCTCTGAGCACTATTTTTTTCGGGGTGGCTTATTTCTTTTTCGCTTGAATTCTCTCTACTAGTTTCAAAATATTCTTAATTCATATTATCAGACTGACTCTGCATTTTATCCCTAGGTATAAACGCATAAAAATTGTGGTTTTGATTCTGTTTTATGGTATTATACATTTGACTCTCTGTAAATTCTATGTCTCTATTTGTTACAATGTGTGTTGTTCCTGCTTTCCACAATCTATAAGCTTTAGATTCTTCTGAGTAACCTATAAGAATGTATTCAATTCTTCTGAAATGTGTAATACTGAGTTTTTTCTCTGCCCATATTTTCACATTTTTCCAACTATTGATTTTTACGTCGAATAAAATATACAAACACTTTTCGGAAATAATCGTCGGTAAATGTTACAAAATATATCAGGCATGTGATGACAATCGCAAATCGCCTAATATTTGCGATTGTGACTTGAACTTGCAAGAGAGGTGTGATGGAAATCGCAAACGCAAGAAATTTGGCGACTTCAAATCACAAGAGCAATCTGAAGTGAACTGTTGTATTGTGCCTGAACCAAACACTAAAGAAACAAATAAATGATTAACAAAATAAATTTGATATGTTTTTCTTCATTTTGAATCATAACTAATAATATTTTTTACCAATTCTTATTAAAAATATGAAATTTAAAAATTTGTGTTCAAATACAGATTTTTGTAAAAATTATCTTAAAGCATGCCTGTATATTTCCATCAAGTGATTCCGTTCTCAACGAACCACAAAGATCAGTGTGAATAAGCGCAAGGCTTTCAGAAGTTAATATCTCCATTTCATCCCTCTGTAGTTTGTTCAATTGATTCAAATTAAGATGCCCGTACCTTTTATGCCATAGGTCTGTTTCAAAATCATTTAATCTTGCAGTTGCATATATAATATTTTTTCTATGATTAACGTGGCAACATATAAATTATCTGTCTTACATAAACTGTTGCTTTTTTCCCTTGCACAACCAACACCTTTACTAACCCTATCAGTCAATTTGCTAGTTAACAAAAGATTGCATCGTAAATGTAGCACATATAAAGTATTACATACATATACTTATTTCCTGCTGTTTTCCATTTGTATTAACAATTATGTTAGTCTTTCCGATTCCCTTAAAAATGAGAATCTATATTTTCAAAAAAAGATTTTTGGGCGCACATATGTGATGATGCCCCACTATCAATCATCAATTTTTTACGAGAAATACAGTAAAATGTTGTTTCTGAAAGTTAATACCGTTTCTTTCATCTGATTTGTTATGTTTGGCAATTTCAACATATCGAGCAATTTCTACAAAAGCCTTACAATATCTGGCTGATGTTTCCGTCCACACCGAAAACATTTATAATAAAATTTATTTGGTCTTGTTTTTAAAACCTTCTTGGTTCATTATGAGGTGTCTTTTTAAAAACTTCGCTTTGAGTGCTAAATTACTTTCATCGCTCTCTTCTTTATCGCCGATTTCCAGCAATCTTGATTTCAAAATAACTAATTATGGAAATTCGTTTGCAGTATCCACAGCGGCATTGATAGCTAAGAAACGTTCTGGTAAAGTATCAAGTACGATAACCACTAGAATGCCTTCATCAATCACGATCCCCATTTCCATTATATGTGCATGAATCGCATACATTGAAATCAATTTAAAATTGTGATATTGATTGGGTTTCAGACATTTTTATATTGAATAACTTACGGTAAACTTCGCATTTTTCCGTAGCGACTTACGATCGAATGTATCTTGAAGGTAACACCAGATTTCTTGAGATTGTTTCATATTTACCATTGTCACAAAATTTGCCTCTATAGCCATTAAAATTTAAGCTCTTGCATCCATATCCTTATCTAGGTATTGCTGCTTGGTCCTTAGTGATTGTTCATATGCTCACGAATTTGTGGCTCTGTCGACGATTCTGGATGATTTTTTACTTTTGTAGTCCTTTCGTTACCTAACACAATATTCAGAAGCCTATTTTTGTGAAGTACTGCCTCTATTTGAGCTTTCTTTTTATATGATTTCAATATTGTATCCTTACTGGATCTGGGCCCATAAGCTATTGTAATTAAAACAACGTTATTATTATTTTTTATTATTAACCCCCATTTCGCTCCTCAAATTGATTTCAGGGAACCGATCCGTAATCACAGCCACCTTACTTTCAATTGAGTCTCGTGCTAGCCCTAGCCTTTACTCTTGACTAAAGTGATTTCAGACTGTCTACTGGTAACTGTCGACACTCTTCCTCATCACGGAGTCTTTTGTAATTGCTAGCATTTATCTAAGGCTTAGTTCCCCCATGGCATTCACATCTAACAAGTGTCTGCTCGTGGTCTTAAGCCTTACGCTAGCCAGTCCTGGACATTCACACACAATGTGCGCTACCGCCTCAGCCTCTTCCAGGCATTGTCTGCAAGTAGCATATTCTACGAATTTCATCTTAGCCAGATGGTACTTGAAGTTTCCATGTCCTGTCACTAACGCAGTTATCCAGCTTAAAGTAGCCCTATTATACCCGAGCACCTTGCTGGCCTTCCTGCCGAGGGGATCTTTGAGCACCATTCTAGCCTGTCTACATGTGGTATTCTCCCTCCACCTTCAGGTGTAATGAGTTTACCCATTGAAGAACTTTAGCTCGCACTAGGCCATTCCCCAGGGCAACCCTGGGTTCCGGTCCACAGAAATCCACATCAGATCCCCTTTTTGCTAGTTTGTCGGCTGCTTCATTCCCAGCTGTGTCTATGTGTCCCTTAACCCACATCAACGTCACCTCATTCAACGAGGCACATCTGTTCAGTTTCAGAACACATTCCAGCACCAGTTTGGAATATACGTTCATTTGCCTCATGCGTTTTATAACTGACTGATTGTCAAGTGCAATCAGAACGTGATCCAACGCATGCAGCAAACCAAGCAGTTCTGCCTGGTAAACTGATACGTACCTCCCCAAACACAGACTACAGGACAAGTTCAGCTCAACTGAGAATACACCTGCTCCTGCCCTGCCACTCATAAGAGAACCATCAGTAATAATGCTGATGTCGTTCTCCACACACTCATTGTGTATAATGCCTTCCGCAATGAGTGTCCGATGCAGCCTCGCGACTACCTTTCTTCTACTCATGCGTTCCATCGGCATCTGAGCAGCCCTAACCTCTTTCCCAAAGAGGTCCAGGATACTCTTATGCCCGATGTTCGGCCCAAAGCTATGCCAAACCGCATCGCTCCTCATTCGCAAAGCTGACAATGCGGCCGTTGACCTAATGAATAAGTCTAATGGCAGCAATCCCAACATTGCCTCGATTGCCTGTGTTGGCGCCGTGCGCATTGCACCACTTATACCCATGCAGGCAACCCTCTGAATCCCATCCAGCTTACGCTTAATTGTGCCCTGAGAGGCCTTCGGCCACCACACCACGGATGTGTAAGTTATAATGGGTCTCACCATCATTGTGTAAATCCAGAATGTAGCCTTCGGCGAGATTCCCCACCTACGGCCACACACTCGTTTACATTGATGCATAATCCTCTTTGCTTTCCTGACCTTTGTTTCGATGTGTTCATTCCAGGTAAGTTCCTTATCTAGGGTAACGTCCAGATAATTCACCTTCCTGGACACATTTACTTCCGCCGAAAAGCTTTCAGGCTTCAACCTCTACACCCTTCCTCTTACGAGTGAAAAGCATAGCGTCGGATTTACTGGCATTTATGGTTAGACCCTGTTCACTGCACCATGTCTCATGCAACCTTGAATGGCCCCAATGAACTTACCACCAACCATTAGTGCCAGATCGTCTCCCATCTCTGAGATTTATAGCCCTAGTCCGAAGCATAGCGTTTATCCATTTTATAATAATGGGGTCAACCCTACGTTCAGTAAGAGCATTTCTCACCTTTCCAAAAGAGATCTTGTCAAAGGCGCCCTCAATAAAAACGGACAGAGCAGCTCCGCCATTGAAAATTTCTCTTTCCGCTACTCTGACGAGCTCGTGCAGAGCGGTATCAGTAGATCTACCTGCTCTATAAGCGTGCCGAAATCTACTCAAGGGCCTATCCATCAGCGTATGGTTCTCCATAAAGTCAGCCACCGCCCTCTCCATTGTCTTCAATAGAAAAGATGTTAGGCTGACCGGTCTGAAGGACTTAGCGTCAGTATAGTCCCTCTTACCCGGTTTGGGAAGAAAAACAACCTTAGTTTCCCTCTAAGGCACCGGAATATATATCGTCGCTAGACAGGCTACGAATATTCCCCTAATCCTATCAAGCAGGGTATCTATTCTCCACTGTAATAAGGCTGGGAAAATTCCATCCATTCCAGCTGCTTTGAATGGTGCAAAAGATAGTATTGCACTTTTGACAACATTCGGAGATATTATCCTTTCAGCCTCAGCTTGTCTTCTCTCCTAGCCCCCCCTATTTACAGGAGTCCATGAGTCACTCGAACTAAAGCTTCCAGGAAAATGAACCTCCATAAGCAATTGCAATGTCTCCTCCACTGTCTCAGTCATGTGACCATCGCTCTTGCGAATTAGTCCCATCCTAGAGACAGGGTCTTTAGATATTATCTTCTGTATTCTACATACTTCAGATGTATCCCTCATATTATAGCAGAATTCCCTCCACGTACTTCGTTTCCGAAGACGTATTGTTCTCTTCAGCTCTCTCTTCTTCTCCTTATACGCATCCCATGAGATTGAGTCTCTCTCCCTCATGTATCGGTTAAAGGCCTTCCTTGTTTCCTTTTTCATGGATTCAATTTCTCCGTTCCACCAAGGTGTCGGAACTTTTTCATCCACTACTGTCACGGGACAAGCATGCTCGAAAGCTAGCTTAACCGTGGAGTTAAATTGTTCCACCGTCCGCTCGATTTCGCCCGTGTTGCGAGGTGCTCTGTATGGAGCACCTCCTATATGTACCGACAGATACTCTTCATAACTGGTATCGGTATTCTTCGGTATTCTTATACGTTTGCGGACTTTCCTCCGTCTACTGCCACACAGTATATCGAACTGGATTGCCCTGTGGTCAGACATGGTTAATCTGATCACGACCTTCCAGTCCTTAACCGTGTCTAGCATATTGACTAAGCCTTCCACCTTCCCTGATAGACATCTTTTCAGAGTTGCCTACCCCCGCACCAGGGAGGACGTCGTGTTCACTGGTCATTCCTCTTGAATTTTACTTCAGCCTCGTCAAGTCCGCAGTTGAGTTACCCCTGCTTTCCTGATGGCATCCGCATCCTCCTCCGGACACCATATCGTAAGCACTATGCCCTCATTTTCTGCATTAGAAAATTTTTCTTCGCGAGTAAACCTCCATTTAGAAGTGCCCTTCACGCATCCATTTTGCTTCTTCAGCCTTTTCAGGATAATGTCTTTACCCTCGGTAGAACCGTGAGCAACGACGATCATCCTGACTTCGTTTCGCAGCGCCTGCAGGGTATCGACTCTTAGTTTAACCCCTTCCTAAAGATTGGTCAGGGATTTCGCTAGTTCGATCACCCAGCTCTTCGTCGGTTGGTTTTTTGAGTACGTGAGTACAATAAACCCATCAACAAGTTTAGCGTTTCCTACGAAACCTATGTCACCAGCATCATTACAAAGGTTATCCAGAGCACACAGCAGTGATGCCTTGAAGGCATTCACATGTGTGTTCTCCAGAGGACCCTCCATAGATATCTCAGTGACACCTAAAGTGAGATCTCTATTTGCAACTTTTTCAAAAGATGGTTTCACTTTTGCACCAACCTTCGGCCTAACATTAGTACTACCACTACTGTTCTGCTTCTGGTTAGTGCCCTTTTTAGCCACATTCATTTCGACAACTTTTGAGGATTCTTCTCCTTCTGTTTACGGACCTTTTCCGAAATTTTAGGGTTGTCACCTTTAAACCTCTTCAAAGGTCTTTCAACTTCTGGAGTCGTCTCCTCGCTTAAAAGGATATCAATCCGATTTGTCATCTTCTCAACAGCCTTTTTCTCCCTTTTACGTCTCCTCTTCTGCCTTCGCCACTCAATTTTTGTTTTGAGCTGCAAAGCCTCCGACTCAACGTTGCAGGGAAGGTTTGAGGTTCCTGCTTCCGAAACAGACTTGCCTAACCCAACTTGGGTAGGTGCGTCCAGTTCTTTCACATTCACCTCCAGTGCCTCAGTTTCTTTAGCGACTAACTCGTCAACCCCTCGCGAGGTGTACTTGTCCATCCCCTTAGAATATCTCCATTGGCCAAATACCGGAGTTCTCACAGAGATTAACCTCTCCGCCTCTTCTGAAGCTTCCTTGTCCGTCCCTACAGGAGTCTCAAGGTACAACGCCTTAGGAGTACCTTTACAGATTAACTCGTCCACCCCTTGCGAGGCGCACTTGTCCATCTCCGGGTTTCTCCTATGGCCTATTATAACCGGAGTTCCTTCAGGGATTCATCTGTCCACCTCTCTCAAAGCTTCCTGACTCATCCCTTCCAGATTCTCTCGGTCCGTTTTGGGTTTTTTGTTATTTATATTTTGTTTCTTAATTTTGTCCCACGAGTCAAGGAGAAAAAGTGTCCACCCACACAGAGCTCCTATGCATGGGTAAGTCTGATGTAAACTGGAGGTCGACAGGTATCCAGAGTTCGCATACTAGAGACCAAGCACCCTCTTGGCCACGCATCCCTGGCGTATGCTGTTCCACCGTGGATTAGGGATTTTTTATAACAGAGTTTTAACTTCTCTCCGCTCGACTTATTTAGCCAGACTCCTAGCAGAGACATGACCTACCTAGGAACCTGTTACCAGCCGCCACCACGAGGAGGTATAAGTCTGAACTTCTGACAGTGTACTCTACGACAACCGTAGCTATGTACCTGCCAGCTGACGGCCAAAAAAAAAACAACGTTATGCTTATCCAAAAGGTATAACAAGGTTTAAAAGTATATTTGAAGTATATTTTGTTGAAAACAAAGTGTCTTACAGTATATAACAATAATTAGTTCTTGAACTACAGTAATTATCTCCATCATAATGGCCAACATCCGTTCATATTGCTTATCACCGCACGGGTAGATACCTCCATTTCTTCGAATTTGTATGACTCGATATCACTTGAACTCATCTATTAGCCTCGTCTGCAGCTTTGCTTTATTACCAGCTGCCCGCAGATTTTACTTATTCAGTTACTTTTTTAGATGCTCCATTTGAAGATCCTCGATTTTAATCCTTCATTTTTAATTTCATTTCTGACACTAATTGTTACGTATAACCTTCTTTTACATCTTTTCTGTTGTTTTTTATTACGAAATTTGTTATTGTAAGCACTAGTTTCCTTTGTTGCTTATGGTGATAATTTGTTTGCGTTGTTGTTGTCTTACAGTGTATATAATTCCTGGTAATTCGTCTCTACGTGTCAATGTTATATTGATGGTGTATTTTATTTCTTTTTTTGTTTTTTAATAGGTATGTATATTTCTTCAATTAGCAATTTAAACTTCTTTTCCAGATAATATTTCAATAGCGCGCATTTCAGCTTCATGCAAGCGTTTCTTTTCTTCAGCTAATTTTGCACCACGTATGAGTTGTGTTCATTTACTTTACTAGTAAAAATTAGCAACGAGAGAGTAACAAGAAATTTTCCAAAATTACTCTCAAAAATGTGAAAAAGTAAATGAACACTTTACTAGCTAAAATTTGCAAGTTAAAGTAGTGTTGTAATGTATAGGTATATATGAGTACTCAATAACTACCCCTATATTTTGTGGAAAAATTATACATATGTATATGTGTATTATTATAAAAATGATGTGATTGTGGTCATTTATATTCAGCATTGTCGTGACAGATTATGATTAGATTTACGTGAGCACCTGCCAACGTTGACTCAATCTCACGGTGGTCTAACCACGGGTGTGACATTAAGCGGCCAGACCAGCGCCCCTATGCGACCGCATAGGCACCACCGGAGTAGCACCTATGCCATCCCATAGGATGCAAATTAGGACAGGGGTTTGCCAGGCCACCGGCCTGTAATAAGGTCGCAGAATTGTTTATTTTCAACTTTGTGATTTATTTTCCAAGCGATTTTCATAAAATGGGGTTTTTAATGCGTGTTAGAATAAGCATGCATTAATAGGTATTATTATTTTGACAGCTTATTGCGTTATTATTATAATAATTATATAATATTAAGTTTTATTATGTGATTTTATGAAGAACTATTTATGTAAATAAACACTAATAAGAAACTACATTAAAGCGCAAACAAATGTGAGTTGAAAAGGAGAATTTTTGTTCGTTATTGTCTAACATTAATGCTCTGCCTTTGCAATCGTTACCAAACTATAATAATAATAAACAGCCGGCGAAAAACGGGTTAAATATATTTTTTAAAGGAAACAAATTTAAGCAATTTTCATTTTTATTGTAATATTAAGCTTTATCCAAAATAAAATATCAAAAGCAGTGGAAAATAATTTAATAAATTATGTGTTAATTTAAATTTATTTGCAAATATATATTTGAACTAATTGAATTATTTGCCTGCTTAGTGTAAATTACCGAGTAGCTACGTCTGTGAAAGTTAAAGAAAAAAAAAAACAAAAACATTTCAGAGGCAATTAAAACCACAGGTTTAGACATCTTATATTGAATTTTTCTGTCTCTCAATTTTTTACGCTCTTTTGACGCTCTCTCGTTGCAAATTTTTTGGGATAATGAACGCTTTCTAGTAACAATTGTTACAAATTTTTAGTAAATGAACACAGCTATTTTATTTCGTGTGTTGTTGTTAAATCACACATTCTTACACGTAAAAATATTTGTGCACACTTATCTATGTATCAACATCCTTATCAAAAACACAAACAAATTAAACAATTGTATAAAACTCCATTTGTTCTCTTTTTTAATTTTAAACCGCATTGGTTGATAGAGTTTGAGGTGTTTGCAGCTGTGCAAGCATACTCCTGTCGAATTTAACAATACCAAATACAAATCATAGATTTTATTAGAATTGTTGAGTGTATTTCCTTTACAAACTGACTTGCAAAACAAAGCACTCCAGTAAGATCAATGTTCAAGCGAACGACAACTTTTACATAAGCTTCACAAAAATATGTATACATAAGTATATAAAAGGAATAAGGCGACGTTAAGGTTGTCCACATTGCGCCACTAAATTCAAATAAACTAAATCGAATTATAATAATGCCAAACAACACAAATTGAATAAAATAAATACAAAAAATACAAGTAGTGTAGTTATGCAACTTATTTTAGTGGCGACATTCCACCCCCGTGGATCGGCACTTTGAACATCGGCTCTTTTTGTTATACTGCCTTTGTATGGATGCACAGCTGGATCGCATATGAATACCAAATCTCCGGGAGCCCCAAGCTTGGTATGTTCTCACCACAGACCGACTTGTAAGCGTCGGTAAATACTCAACAATTAATTTCTTCCAGAATTCATCTCTGAATCGGCGTACAATTCGCCACTGTTTTTTACTGCTACTACTCGTAGATTTTTAATTTCTGTTTTGTTGATATTTGAGCTGTTTTTACGGATCCCAGCAGAAAATGGTTCGTGATAATTTATCATCTTTATGACTGACCGGTAAATGTGTCAATGGTCGCGAGTTTAAGATGTTTTCGGTTTTTTTAATTAACTTTGATGTATGTGTTCCTTCTGTGGACAATTAGCTTTCTGCTCGACTCCTTTCGTTAACAACTCATCTTAAATCCTAACTAGCTCAAAGACCTTCAAATCGCTTAGCTTATTCATTGGCCACAACAAAATTCCTTCCGTTGTAGCTGCGCATCTTTGTCGCGACGTTTTATAAAATTTCGTATGGCTAAAATACATGCATCAGTTGAAATATCAATAGATGTAAATGGACGAACGCAAGGCGTTGATCTATCGTTCGCCAAAGATTCCATAAGGAGACGCACGGCGATATCTGCATGTGTAACACGTTTGTACAGTTTTAAAGGCTCGTCTTCTCGAATTTGTGATGTTTTATTATGTGATGCGCATGTGCAGCAAAGAGTTGCATTAAGCGATGGGAGGATGATAATATATTAGGAAGTCTAGAATTTAATGACAACCAACTGACAGCATCGATACGACCGTTTACACGTACCAAATTATTTTCATCAATGTAACGCGTAAAGCATGTACAACTGATTGTTCCTTTTACGGACGCTTTTGGATTTCATATTTTTTTTATTTTTAGAGCGTAACTCTCTTCGTGGAAAATACGATAGAGAATAGTTTCGGTAGCTTTTAGCTATTTTGCAAACAAACAGCTCGGAAAATTACGATTTACACATTTTTGTAACCACTTACTCGTATATACTTGTGGCTAAATGAATAAAGATTTTACATTGATTCTTTTTTTTGGTAACAGCTTCTTATATTCATTTTTAGAAAAATTGTATTTTAAATTCGTATGATAAAAAAATTCTTTTCAATTTAAAAAATTTTTTTTGTTAAATTTTGTGTAAAAAAATAAAAAGGATTTTTTAAGTAAAGAAGAAAAATGTATTAATTCGGTATAAAATTTGAAATCTCTACTTTTGGACTATTTTGCTATATTTTTCAAATTTGTTTTTGCTCATATTGCATAGGTAAATATGAGAAAGATATCTTTTCGTCGGTAATAAAATGTTTTGGTTTTCAATAATTGGACCTAAATGTTTTTATTTAAATTTATACATCTAACACTCTTATTACTTTTGTCAAAAAAGGAATGCGCCAAACAGTAATACATGTGTTTACAGACGAGCGTGTATTTTGTTTATGTGTTGACAGAACAGTGTTATGCGAACAACTGTTCGGCCAACATTGTTTGAACACGAACATAGAATCAACAGCGACGGTATTCACGAGCCATATTCTTATGCGAATAGCTAAATGTACGATGTAAAGAAAAAGTTTTCAAAAATAATAAGTATTGGTTTGAATGTGAATTTATTGTTTGACCTAACTTTGTCGAACTACAATTGTTAATATTAGTTCCGAGGCATAAGTTCGTCTTCTTTATTTATTCTATTCGGAAAGAATAAGGAATAACTTATGCCTAGAAATTAAATTACTTAATAAATGTGAATATTAAATTTATTTTAGCCGTTACAAAAGTAAGCCGTCTTATTTTTCTTAATTTCACTTAATATAAGGAATTATGTAAATTTTTATAAAAAAAGTGTTTTTATTATTAATAAAAAAATTATGAAACTAAAGAGTTGGCGTCAAATTAGTGGAAATTCATTTACTGATCACTTAATTTTAAACTACACCCCAAAAAAACAGCTGTGTCATCACCATTACCTAGTATATTATTGTGCTTTGGAGAGTGCATTAGTTTACCTACCGTTTACACATGCCACTAGAAGTTTGAAAAACTCAATACACTCACACATTTTCACTAATCCACCTACATTTTTCGCAATGGTAGCTCCAGTGGCAGCTAAAATTGCATGCGAGTGAATATTTGGCATTTGCATGCCACTAAATGTCAAAACGATAGACAATATTACCCTGTTCAATATTAAATGTAAATTTACTGGATTGCTGTTAAATTGTAATTAAAGTTATACCTTTTTCAATGATTTATTATTATGATTATTATGCTGTTATGATTTATATCTTAAACTGCGCATAAAAAAATTCAAGTTTCTTAATTAAAGAGCAATAATATTAGTAATTATAATAAAATATTACTATTAATAATAAATGTAAATCGTTTCCCCAAAAATATGCCTATATGGTAAACTCGGTAACTCTATTTTAAAAAGAAAACAAAAAGTTAAAATGGAAGCAAAATTGAGCCAACAGAACATTTTAAAATTATTAAAAGTGTGCTTCGATGTCTAAATCGCAACATCTCCTCTTAACAACATTTTTCTTTAATTTTTCTTTATCATTTTCTCATCAAATTTTTTTTAATTTTAAAAGTAAACAAATTTTTTCAAGTTTACGCTTTGACGACATTTTAAAAATGAACTTACACTTGCATGTGTACACACAAAAACGAATGGAATGAGATTCGACTATTTCGAAGAATTTTTCGTTGATAATACGTATACAACAATTGCATGCCACTACTTGCATTTGTAAAAACAGGGTAATAAAGACGTAGTGTAAAGAAAATGTTACCAGATTCTTCTATTTCAGCCCTGTTAACTTTTGCCAATAATAGCTTCGTTGGAGAACCCAATAATTATCAATAATTATGCCTAAACTTTTCTAAACTGCGTTCGAGTACACAAAGTTTAGTAGATGAGAACACATTTTGAGAGCGTAAAATGACAGTTCGATGACTGAGCAATTGCAAAATCTGCTAAAGAAATTTTTGTTAGTGGAATTTAGTCGGCTGAAAAAAACATGTTTTAAAATGTAAACAAACAAAAAAATTTTACGCAGTTGTTAAAATTTTTGTGAAAATAAGGAAAACTAAAGCAAACACAAGTAAATAGGGATTTGAAAACAGTAAAGTGTACTAATTTACGTTTGCATACAAGAATAAGTGTTTTTTGCTTAAGTTACCCTTTCCACAGCAGTTTAATTAGGATTTAGGAAAAAAACTTCTTTAGTGTTGTAGAAGTGATGAATACTTCGGAATATAGTAATTGGATATTCATACTAATCAATAACAAAAACGAGTAACAATGAACTATTTAACAAATTTAATCAGGAAAAACTTACAATATAAATAAAATAAAAAAACTTATAAAACAACACAAGTTACGTTTTTTTTTCGTTAGATTTGTAGACAATAAATTGTGCTGTATCGAGTACGAACATCAATAAGAGTCGAGTAGTCAAAGGAATACATTTTTTACAACACTGCATTCTTTTTCAATCAGCTGTTGGATAAATTTTACTAAATTTCCATTCGCGTACTTTTTGGGCAAAATTTATTTTGGGTGAGTAAATTGAAAAATTGTCTCAGTTACTAAACTCTACTAAAAAAGTACTCGAATGAACCTAGTATTTGAAGCAACTGTGTTAATGACATTTAATAAAAAGTCAAAATTTGTTCTTGTTATTATTTCTGGTTCTATTCTAATTTGTGTGCTTTAGTCTAGTGCAAAAATTTATAAAAAGTAGAAAATACATAATTTTTAGAAAACGTATATAGAATGCGGGTTAATTATATTATGAATAAAATTTAATTCGATTTATGATTTGTGAAGATGGAATCTAGTTGAATTTGTTTCTTGGTTCTGATATAAGAGTTCCTAGTGTTTTTATTTTTGTTTCCTTGTGACAACGTCTATTGGACGTTAATAATACGGTGGTAGCGGCTGTAAAGGAGCCGCAAAGCCATTACTAAACTGGAGGAGGATCAGCAAAATCTGTCCTCATCCGCAAAATTAGGGAATATAACAAATCTTTCTATTGCTGATGAGGAATTTACATACAATATCAAATGTGATGTTGAAAATTTTATAAAACAACGTCACAATAATAGGTAAGAGTTAAAGATTTTACACACGATTACTCAAAATATCTACACAAATAAATTACTATATATATATATATATATATATATATATATATATATATATATATATATATATATATATATATATATATATTTATATATATATACATGAGAATAATATAACTTATGTCAAGGAAGCCAACCTACGGTATAATTATAACTTCTCCGTGTTCTTTACCCTACACTGGTACGCTAGCACATTACTAGGTGGCGTACATGGTCCCCTTTTATACAAATAACTACTTAAAGCTCATAAATGAAGATATTTTCTTTGGTGTCGTCAACACAAAACGATTCCGTCGTCTGATGTAAATCGGTGTTCCAATTCTCGATATTGGCATTTATATTTAGTAACGTCTTAAATAAAGTAACAATAGTAAAAAATCCCTTTGACCCCCAGAAGAACTTGCGATTTTTTAAATGTAGTAATAGAACCTTACACATATTAATATTTTCTATACATGTTCCTAATTTTAATTAAATCTATTACTTAAACCAAATACAAATAAATCAAGCTAGTTATCAAAATTATTTATTAAAAATTGGAAGAATTTTCTGCTTCAGATATCATTTTTTCTTCCCATTTTAGTTTAACTATAGCAAATTTTATAATTTAAGCCCCTTAAGAAAAGCCATCTTTGCTTTGCTATTGGTTTATAAATAGTTATAAATACATTTTTTACATTTTATTTTATTTAATAAAAGATTTTTACTGCAAGTACACTAATCTTATTTCAAAAATGTATGTACTTTATATTCCCAACGGAATAACTAGTTTATTGTATTAAAATGTTAATATCTAAGATTTTTTTTGGCATAATGGATACATGAATGTATCCATATATAAAAATGAAACTAGCAGCCCACTATATATTAATTCAATAAGGTAATAGAAAGCCTATCGGGCAAAAATATAATTATGTATTACAAAGCTTAAGAAATCCTAAGTATTAAAACAAGTATGTAGGATGTTAATATATATGCAGTCGATGCCCTGTTTAAGGAATGATTATATTGTCAGACGCTTTCGTTATACTGAATAAGTTTTTTTTAAATAAAAATTAATTTTATTGAGCATTGGGTTGTATGTTTGTTTTTAATCACATGCATTTAAAAAATGCCTGTTTACTCATATGTCATTAATAAACTTTTTTGAATTTATTCTTCCTGTAATTATCTTAGTATTGAAGACTTTGCGTAATAAAGAGTAAAATATTACCATAAAACACAGGTTTCGTATCCTTTTTTGGCACCTATTTTCTTAATTGTAGGAACTTCTGCCTCAACTGGTGGACTATTGTTTTGGGTTTCTGCAAAGTAAGTGTAGTCAATAGCATCCTCTTGTACTTGTACTGTTTGGGCGGAGTACGCAATGGTCGGGTATAAAGTAGCGTGGAGAATTTATGTTAGGATTCGGTACGAGTGTCATATGGCCCATTTGTTCATATTCAGTCATAAACTGCGTATATTGTGCTTTTAAATTGCTGTCTCGAGCAAGATGACGTTCAAGAAGATGAAATCTTTTCAATGCTGAGGCATGTGATAACCCTAGAGCCGAAAAATGCTCCTTGAAAGGTAGTTTCACTATGATTCTTCCAAGTGCGTAAGTCTCTACATTTGCTGTAAAATGCGATTCACACAACTCCTGTTTTGTTGTGCATTTATTTGTGGGGGGAAGAAGTACGTCTTCCATTTTGCATAAAAATTTAATTTGTTCGTTAAGATCGCTATATTCTGAGGCGGAAACCATACATTTTGTTACCGATGATTTTACATTTGGTGCATAACGTCCAGTAGCAATCCATACTGCTTTGGTTTCTTGAAAAGTAGGCATATTTGCTCCAAGGCTGACCTTTCGGCTACATAATATATTAAAAAAGTATTCGGTTCCTAATAATAAATCAATTGGTTGCTGGTGGTAGAAATGTTCATCAGCCAGGTCGATTTGCGGCAGATTCCAAACGGTGATATCAATATTTCTCGATGGAAGATATCCTGATATCCATTGTCGATTAATGCGCGAAGTTGCATAGAAGATGGTTTTTCTACTAATGGTAACTCATAAATATTCGAAATGTGCTCGAGAAATATCAATGTTTTATTGTTGTAACGCTCGTTAAGTCGTTCGATTGCATTAATATAATTTTCTTTCGTTACTTAAAATGCCCGAATAGTATCAAGGGCTTGTCCGGATAGGCAGTGTATCAAGTGGTTAAATCTCTCAATGTCAGAGAGCGATGAATCGTTATACACCAATTGTCTAAATGTTGCTATAAAGTTCTTAAATTCGGCGTATTTGCTGTCAAAAGTTTGCAAATTGTAATTAACAATACGGTAGTTGAGTATAAACTTTTGTGTGTGAAGTTAGCTCCGTCAGTTAGCTTCGTTTTTACCAACCCTGTGTTAACTTACATATCTCTCGCAAAGCAATGTTAAGTTAACAGAATAGAATTATTTTTAACATTTTCAAGCAAAAATAATAAAAAATAGGCTGAATTCATATTAAATATATATTTTATTGGTATATTTATTGGTATAATAGTGCAGTATATTAAAAAAAGCAAATAAAAACAAAAAGTTATTCATTTAAATATTAAGAAAAATATAACTACATATTTTTTATAAAGACGCGTTTTGAGATCCAAAAAATGGGTCAAAATCGAAAGGGTGCGGTTATACGGACTATGTGGGTAAAAAGCCATGGCATAGTGGATTTCAGAACTGTATATATTATATTCAGAATTTGTATAGATTTTGAGTAATAGTGGTCTAAAAATAGCTATCTTAAGCATTTCCTTATATGAGGATTTTTTGAGATCCAAAAAATGGGTCAAAATCGAAAGGCTGCGGTTATACGGACTATGTGGGTAAAAAGCCATGGCATAGTGGATTTCAGAACTGTATATATTATATTCAGAATTTGTATAGATTTTGAGTAATATTGGTCTAAAAATAGCTAAATTAAACATTTCCTTATATGGAGATTTTTTGAGATCCAAAAAATGGGTCAAAATCGAAAGGGTGCGGTTATACGGACTATGTGGGTAAAAAGCCATGGCATAGTGGATTTCAGAACTGTATATATTATATTCAGAATTTGTATAGATTTTGAGTAATAGTGGCCTAAAAATAGCTATCTTAAGCATTTCCTTATATGGGGATTTTTTGAGATCCAAAAAATGGGTCAAAATCGAAAGGGTGCGGTTATACGGACTATGTGGGTAAAAAGCCATGGCATAGTGGATTTCAGAACTGTATATATTATATTCAGAATTTGTATAGATTTTGAGTAATATTGGTCTAAAAATAGCTAAATTAAACATTTCCTTATATGGAGATTTTTTGAGATCCAAAAAATGGGTCACAATCGAAAGGGTGCGGTTATACGGACTATGTGGGTAAAAAGCCATGGCATAGTGGATTTCAGAACTGTATATATTATATTCAGAATTTGTATAGATTTTGAGTAATATTGGTCTAAAAATAGCTAAATTAAACATTTCCTTATATGGAGATTTTTTGAGATCCAAAAAATGGGTCAAAATCGAAAGGGTGCGGTCATACGGACTATGTGGGTAAAAAGCCATGGCATAGTGGATTTCAGAACTGTATATATTATATTCAGAATTTGTATAGATTTTGAGTAATATTGGTCTAAAAATAGCTAAATTAAACATTTCCTTATATGGAGATTTTTTGAGATCCAAAAAATGGGTCAAAATCGAAAGGGTGCGGTTATACGGACTATGTAGGTAAGAAGCCATGGCATAGTGGATTTCAGAACTGTATATATTATATTCAGAATTTGTATAGATTTTGAGTAATATTGGTCTAAAAATAGCTAAATTAAACATTTCCTTATATGGAGATTTTTTGAGATCCAAAAAATGGGTCAAAATCGAAAGGGTGCGGTTATACGGACTATGTGGGTAAAAAGCCATGGCATAGTGGATTTCAGAACTGTATAAAATAAGAAAAATTATAATAATTTAAAGCTTTATTATAAAAAAATAATGAAATATTTGAAATTATATATCCAACAATCCCACCAAAAATACAAATTAATAAAGTTAAAATTTTTAAATAAAAAGGAAGAATTAATACTAAAGGAGTTGAAAAAATTAATCATCTTAATATAGATCCTCCTAAAATTCTTAAAATTAATAAACCTATTATACTTTTTAATATAACTCAACCTATATTCAGAATTTGTATAGATTTTTAGTAATAGTGGTCTAAAAATAGCTATCTTAAGCATTTCCTTATATGGGGATTTTTTGAGATCCAAAAAATGGGTCAAAATCGAAAGGGTGCGGTTATACGGACTATGTGGGTAAAAAGCCATGGCATAGTGGATTTCAGAACTGTATATATTATATTCAGAATTTGTATAGATTTTGAGTAATAGTGGTCTAAAAATAGCTATCTTAAGCATTTCCTTATATGGGGATTTTTTGAGATCCAAAAAATGGGTCAAAATCGAAAGGGTGCGGTTATACGGACTATGTGGGTAAAAAGCCATGGCATAGTGGATTTCAGAACTGTATATATTATATTCAGAATTTGTATAGATTTTGAGTAATAGTGGTCTAAAAATAGCTATCTTAAGCATTTCCTTATATGGGGATTTTTTGAGATCCAAAAAATGGGTCAAAATCGAAAGGGTGCGGTTATACGGACTATGTGGGTAAAAAGCCATGGCATAGTGGATTTCAGAACTGTATATATTATATTCAGAATTTGTATAGATTTTGAGTAATAGTGGTCTAAAAATAGCTATCTTAAGCATTTCCTTATATGGGGATTTTTTGAGATCCAAAAAATGGGTCAAAATCGAAAGGGTGCGGTTATACGGACTATGTGGGTAAAAAGCCATGGC
This sequence comes from Phania funesta, assembly GCA_963932375.1. Taxonomy (NCBI): domain Eukaryota; kingdom Metazoa; phylum Arthropoda; class Insecta; order Diptera; family Tachinidae; genus Phania; species Phania funesta. Next base: position 40,252,829 of record OZ010656.1, read on the forward strand.
ATAGTGGATTTCAGAACTGTATATATTATATTCAGAATTTGTATAGATTGTGAGTAATAGTGGTCTAAAAATAGCTATCTTAAACATTTCCTTATATGGGGATTTTTTGAGATCCAAAAAATGGGTCAAAATCGAAAGGGTGCGGTTATACGGACTATGTGGGTAATTGAACTTATGCCAAAAAAAACCTTAAGCAACAAATTGGGACAGAAACATGAATTCGCTATCGACAGCTTTTAAAAAAAACTTGGATCCAACGAAAAACTCGGATTATAGCCTGTGTAAAGCTCTAAGACACTTGCAATGTCCTATTTTTAACAAATCCCCACTAAGACTTGAAGACCGTACTTGGCACATAAATTGAAGTGAAAAGGCAAATGCGTTCGTTAATCACTTAGCGAAGGTTTTCACACCAAATTACATAAATAGTTAGACCATTCCAATTATCAGTGACACCGTGAATGATCCCAGTAAATTTCGGTTATCTTCTTTAAAATCGAACATTAAAAACACATACATATACAAGAAATCACCCGGACCTGATCGTATTACAGGATCAATAATAAAAAACTTATCTAATTCAGCTGTGAGAATTTTACTTTTCATATTTAATACCATGATGCGTGTCGGCTTCTTCTCATGCCCTTGGAAGATGTCTGAAATTGTTGTGATACCGAAACCAGGAAAGGACAGTTCCATTATCCTACTCAGTTTTGTCAAAGATATTTTAAACATAATTTGTCATCTTCCAGGTCATCAGTTTCTTTCAGGGACTCCTGCAGAGATTATCCTTTTTTTTTATAGAAAATTGCTCCTTTGACCTTAATTTCAACATTCTGTCTCGTTCTTCCGGAGTTCTTTTCGTAAGTAGCCTTTTATTTAAGATTTTTTGAACGACTGGGAATTGTAATTAAATAAAGTAAATAAATGTTGAAATGGTTCCAGTAAGCAGCAGTCTTTTATCCACAATAAAAAACACGACCAACAGATTCAAATGCAAAATGGAGATTGATTTCTTTATTAAAAGAAAAAAACAGAGTTAATAATAAATATGTGTTGCTAATTTAGCGTTTAAATAAATTTTACATTTCAACAATAAATAATGCTTGTTTTCAACATATTGCTGAAAAACCAAACTGATAGCCCGTGATATTGGTTGTTTCATTAAGATAAAGTTTTAAGCTCGAGACGAAATTTTTTTCAAAAAACTTCTATAATGAATGTAGGCTAATAGGCCTGTAATCTGACTTGAGTGCTTTCTTGGTTAAGGAATCATGACAATATCAGACATCTTTGAAACGCATGGGAAAACCAACTCGCAACATTGTATTAAACATAAATAATATAATTCTTACAGGTGAATCAGGTAAGTTTCTTGTCGTTGATGCTGTAGTATGATCAGGTCCTGGTGATTTTCGCATATCTGTATTTTTAGTTGTTGTCTTTATTGAAGGTAGCTGAAATTCCATAGGATCATGCACACAGTTACTTAAAATTGGAACGGTGGAATTACATATGTATGTCATGTGGTGTAAAAACCTTTTCTAATAAATTTGCGAAGACATTTCCTTTTCAATACAGTTTTTAGCGCATGTGCGGTTTTTATGTCTTAGTGTGGATTCGTAAACAATAGGATATTTTAAGTGCTTTACTCCGTGGTTTTTGTTTGATCCAAATATTTTAAATATATTTATAGTGGAGTCGTGCTTCCGTTTCAGCATATTGCGTAAAGTTCTTTGACATAAATTCATTTGGGTTTTGGTGTCAGAAAAATGACTATGTTGCTATTGCTATCTGAGCCTTCTCTTTTCCCTGACAAGAATCTGTATATCAGCCGATTATTGGTACACATTTTTTTTTTGACTGGTCGTGTGTTTGATGTGGCATTTCGGACTTCACGACGTCCTAAAACTGATTCACAGCTGCTTGAATATCAGACGGATTTCTCAGTGGGATGTTCAAAGATAAGTGAGAGCGCACCTACATTTTATATTTCAACCAGTTCGTGTTTTTATTTGGATAGGAAGTAAGGGTTTCGGTAGAGTGAAAAAACGGTCGTGTAGCGTAATGATTATAGGTGAATGGACAGAAGATAGATCATAATATTGACTAACTAATAGATGATCACGTTTGAAATTTGTTTACAACGACAAAATAAATAAAGTCTGGCTTTAATAGTCTGTTGGCCAACAAGCTTGAATTGTGATATACTACTGTGGTCAAAAAAATAGTAAGACTTTTTAATTTAAATTTCGCGCGGAAATCCATTCGTGGAAAATTTGTTTTCTACGTTGGTATGACTGTCAGTGACATCTGTGCCAAATATCACATCAAAGTAATCATTGGTGTTTAGTATACGCTTGTCTTTCTGAAGTACAACAAGTGCATTCGACGGTTTTTACAATGTGTGAAATTATTCAACAAAGAAATTCCATTAGATTTTGTGTGGGGAATGACATTTCTGGTGCTGAAACGTTCAGAATGTTGCAAAAGGCCTTCGGTGATAATTGTATGTCGCGAGCAAGTGTTTTTGATTAGTACAAATTCTTCAAAGAGGGTCGTGAACGCGTTGACGACGAACCACGTCCAGGACGGCCTTCAACATCAACTGATGATCAACACGTCAATAAAATCAAGGAATTGGTGTTCGGGAATCGACTATTAACAGTCAGAGACCTTACTGATATCGTATCGAATATCGGAGGAATCAGTGAAAACCACTTTAAAAAATCGTTTGGGCCTAAGAAAAGTGAAATCACGATTGGTACCAAAATCACTCAATTTTCTTGAAAAACAGCGTCGCGTTGACGTCTGTCAAACAAAGCTTTGCAACTACCAGGTTGTCATTAAACATATTATAACTGCCGACGAGTTTGGGATCTGCGCCTACGACTCGGAAACAGACGATCAATCGGCCGAATATCGTGCCAAATGTGAGCCGGTGTGCTACACACCGAATTCCTTCCGACCGGTCAAACTGCCAACAAGGAATACTATTTGAGTGTTATGCGTCGTTTGCGCGAAGCTATTCGTAAAAAGTGGCCGGAATTATGGGCCGACAATTCTTGGTTTTTGCACTACGATGATGCACGGTCGCATAACCGCATTGATTCTTCGAGAGTTTTTCACCAAAAATTCAATCAATATCGTTCCACAACCACCGTATTCGTCTGATTTAGCTCCGTGTGACTTCTGGCTGGAAAAAAACGTTGGCATAAGTGTATTGTAGCTGGGGGGGGGATTACGTTGAGGGGGAAGAAGTATATTTGGCAGAACAAATAAAGAATTTTAAAATTATGAACAAAGTCGTACTATTTTTTGCCCACAGTAGTACAGCTGGCTACCTCTAGGTGTCTGGAGCCCCAAAACGTGTGCTTTGAATTATAATAACCATTTGTCCTAATGTAGCAAAGCACTTGACGAATTGATCGCATTCGATTATGTTCCTAGGCGGGCAGTACACAGATGAATATTTCTAAGATGTAGTTGGTATAAAGTCTTCGCTGAATTCTGGTATTGGAAAGTACCTTACGTTCTTGCGCATCATGACGGCGGTGCCCTTCCATTGACTTAAGCAGTTTTTCATACTGAAGTATATTTTATAGACTATTTTACTTTAGAATTTAGAATTTATAGTGTTCCAGGAGCATATTCTAAACTGGTTCATTTTTTGCTCAGCAAAACTTGCAGAAGTATGGTTTGGGTACGCATCATTTCACGAAACATGCGCTGCATAGTTGTCATAAAATTGTGTATTGTTTCTATACGATTTTCGTTGAGATCGAATTATATGTCTCTGCACCCTCTGCGTGCTAGCAATAGAAACAGCATGCAGCCTAGTAAATCGGGAAGAATAATAGTGGTTCTCACCGCAGTAGCTGTGGGGTCTATTTTCTAAGAAGTACTTTGCAGTAAGTTTTCGTGTGTGCAAATTCCAGGCAATTAGTGCACTCACGGGGACCATTACGCTTTAATGGCTTTTCTGCAGTTATTTTTATATTTAGGAGTATGGCAAGTTGTGTACTGTCATCTTTTTTATTTTTTATTTATATTGTAATAACAATTTCTATCACATTGAAAGATCAATAAGCATTTTTGTTATTGTCTTTTATATTTTTTATGAATCGCTTTAAATCACCCTATTTTTTATTTGTTTCTTTTCTGTTTTTCGAACTGTGTCTGTACTTGTTCGTTCAATTTGAGTTTTTGAATGAAAACAAGTCACCTATTACAAATATTTATTATACGCTAAATATGACGTACGTCCCAACCTCGGTCACAACTGAACTTGAATAAAACTTCAGTAAAACGTAACATAAATATTATCTACGGTGTCTAGTTGTCAACAACTTGATATTGAAAAAAAAAACGGGGTTTGAAATAGTTTAAAACATGCACATTTTTAGAAAACGGTCTTCGGGTTTTCTATTTACAAGCCGATTTGAATATCCAAAGCTTTCTTTAATATAATTATATTTGTATAAATTTTTGAAATAATCACTTCCTTTAAATTTAAATTTTTTATTTTTTATTTTAATGTGTTTATCTTTTTGGTTGAATTTGCCATTTTTATTCAGCTCCTCTTCTAAATATTTAAAGTAATTTTCTAAAATAGAATAGAAAAACTACCTGTGTGTATATTTTGTCTCACTAATATTCGCTGTAACAATACAACATTTTGGGAAATAGTATTACATTGTTTTGCTAAAGGTTTTATTCGTTCTGAATTCAAAATTATTACTTTATCACTTTAAAACTTTGTTAAATCTATTTCCACGGCTTCAATGTGTTTCAAAATTTTTCTAATAATAACACATCCGATTTAGAAATAGTTATAAATGTACGTCCAATAAAGAATTATTAACGCAATGCTTAATTATTAAAAATACGAATATCATAGATTATAACGAGTTTCAACGATGTTTAACGTTTTGTTAAAGAAACAATTGATGACCTATTGCCTCCTTTACGTAAATGAAGTAATTGTTTCGGTTTTTGTGAAATGTGAAGAATTGCGTATAGCTGTTTTTGGAATATCTTGCTTGAGATGTAGAAGGATATGTTCAGCTCCAAATGTTTTTTATGTATATTTCTTAAATGACTTAAGAGTGAGGAAGTTGATGCTCCTTTACGCGATATCATTTGAGGAGATTTTAAATTCGTTTCAAGTAAATATATCAAATCACCCTGTCGAAAAATCAAATCAAGAATCCATGTTCTTAGCTTTGTCCATTTCATTTTCTTTTTTAAAATATTGTCATTGTTTGCAATTTTCTCTTTTTTGTCATTCTGCAATGATATAAGAAACTGGGGGTTTTTATGGATCTGGTTACTGCTTCCTATTGTAGTCTTTTCAAAATAAGGTCAAAATTACCCCCACTGTTCGGTGAAAAGGCAAATGCCTTCGCTATCACTTAGGGAAGGTTTTCACACCACATTACATAAATCGTTTAACCAATCCAATTATCATTGACACTATAAATGATCGTATGAAATTTATGACATCTTCTTTAAAAGCGACAATTTACAATCTTGATGTTAGAAAACCGCCCGGACCTGATCGAGTTACAGGACCAATGGTAAGAATTTTACACAATTCGGCTGCTAGATTTTTATTATTTATATTTAATGCTATATTGCGAGTTGTCTTTTTCCCATGCTCTGGGAAGAAGTGTGAAAAGTACATATTTCTATTATTCACAAAAAAATTAATTTGTTGAATTAAACCAGCGTTGCCCACAAAGAGAAACAGCTTCAAAATGTGTGTGTAGTGGTGAGTGCACTGGGAGAAATGAACTGAAGTATTAATGAAAAATTAAAAAAATCAAATAATATATCCATGAAAAAGATTAAGTTTAAATAAAAAACAAGTTCACTAACGAACGATTTTTTACGTATTGCAAATTTCTTTGTCGAAAAATTTGAATTTTAAATAAAAATATGAATTCAAATATGATTGAACATTAAAAAAATAAAATATGTACATATGCGTACATAACATATATTAGTTTGAATTTGCACACATAATAATAAGCTTATGTATATAAAATAAGTTTGAAATAAATTATTTATTAGAATTAACAAAATCAATAAGTTCGTCTATGCTTATATCTTCTTCATAACATTTTATTTTTAACAGAGTTTCTAAATGACAATCTGTTAATTTGTTTCTATATTTGTTTTTTATATACGTCATTGCCGAAAATGTTTGCTCGCATATGTATGTAGTAGAAAACATTGAAAAAACTTTTAATATTAAATCTCTAGTAACACCATATTTGTTTGGGCAAATATTTTTCCAGAAATTAATACCGGTTTCCATTGGAATTGTTAAGTCAGTACGCATTAGCCGTAGCTCTTGTTTTATGTTTTCAGCAACGTTGTCCATTGAACACGAAAGAGGATTTTGGTAAATATTGATCGCATATTCAATTTCTGCTATATCATGAAATCTTTTACCAAAGCTTTCTAACAGTTTCTTTAGCTCTGCGCTATATATATTTAATTTTGCTGGGTTTGAAAACTTCTGAAATATTTCACTTGTGTTTGGAAAATTTCGCAAATCCCGTTTTTCAAGCTGTTTTATCAAAATTTGTAACTTACTGGAAAACTCTTTTACCGCATAGAATAGATCACATATATTTTTGTTTTTGCCTTGCAATACTAAATTTAAATTATTAATTTGAAGCGTAATGTCGGAAAGAAATGCCAGGTCAAACAAAAAATTAGTAGATGTTATTGAATTTAACAAATCGATGTCTTTAGGCAAGGCCAAATCTTTAAGGAATGATGCAATTTCCTCTCTTAGGCAAAATAGGCGCTCAAGACATTTTCCACGACTTAACCATCGTACCTCAGTAAACATTAATACGTCATCATAACACGCATCTACCTCTTTCAAGAACGCCACCAGTTTCCTGTGGGTTAGTGCGTTATGCCCTCCTTTTAAACGATTTATTATTTTAATTGCGATTTCCATAGTTTCATTAAGGCTAATTGTTTTTGCAAATAAAGCTTGCTGATGAATTATGCAGTGGAAAGTAGGCACCTTTATTAAGCTTTAATTAATTTTCCAACAAAACCATTCGTTCGACCAAGCATAACTGCGGCACCATCGGTGCAAACGGCAGAAAGCTTGCTTTTATCAATTAATGACAGCACATTTTTATTAAATGAATGGAAAATAATTTCACCTGTTACGTTTCCGTAAAAGGACTCAAGTTTTAAAATTTGTTCAAATGAATTAAATGCGTTGTCCACAGTTCTGATGCAAATTATCATTTGACTAGTGTCACTATTGTCTACACTTTCATCAAAACAAACGGAAATATAGTTTGCATTTCTAATTCGGTCATTTGTTTTTTTATTTAGAAAAAGCCCTATGTCCTCAGTTCTTCTAGTTATTGAAGTGCGAGAAAGAGACAACTCACTTACCATAGCTTCAACCTGTTGTCCTGCTTCACCAAATAAAGGCAGAATCGACAAGCACATTTCCTTAAAAAATACACCATCTTCAAATGGCCGGCCCTTTTTTGCTAAACCTAAGGCAATTAGGTATGTAGCCTTCATTTGGCTACATGTTGCGGTACTTGTATTGATTTTACAATCATACAAAGCTTTATTATTTTTCAATTTCAAATCCTTTTTTAATTTCCTTATAAGCCTATCTCTGTCCTCCCCTGACAAACTACACAGTTCTGAATGACGACTTTCGTAATGACGTTTAAAATTGTATGCACATTTTCTTTTTAATTTTTGATTGCATAGAAGGCACTCAGCTTCATTAAATATGTTTAGTGAAAATAAAAATTTTTTTTCATAACATACCTTCCACATTTCAAAATAATAAAAAAATGGTTAATATGCAAACATAAAATTATTCCAAGTGTGTTGAAATGCTGAAAAAAATATCATAAAAATACTCAGTTGAGCTTCTCTTTTTCTCTATCTTGTAATCTCAACTGTGTATTTTGTTGTTATATCATAACAAAACATGCGACATCAACCTGCTTGCTTAAAAGTTGGCATACAACTGAATAAAATTATAACTTTTGTACTCTTTGTGGTGCGCTTCGTCAACATTCGTTTTGTGTATGTGTAAATCCCGAAAAGTGTTCGGCCCCCAGGGGCATTGGGTGCTCATCACTGATTAAACAGTTGCACATAAACGAATTGCCATTTAATAAATTTATTCGTCTATTATTTATTCAAAAAAACTTTAATGAACCTGTTAAAGTAATATATAAAGACTTTGCAGTAAATATTCCTGTACAAACAAAATTGTTCATAAATTAAAGGTAATATATGAAGTAAACGGAAAACGACTGCAGTTTGTAATTTATGCAGAAAAACTTTACTGCTTTTAATTATTCGTAAAAAAATATTCAAAGATATATATATGTATATATATATATATATATATATATATATATATATATATATATATATATATATATATATATATTTAACAGTGGGGGTAATTTTGACCTTATTTTGAAAAGCCTACAATAGGAAGCAGTAACCAGATCCATAAAAACCCCTTTTGTAAAAATTGCGCCAAGGGTTAGTTAATTGACCCATAAAAGTAAAACATCTAAAATATTTAGAAAAGAGAAGTAAATTGAATTTAAAACCCGCCCCTTGGCGGAACTTACTTCCAGTGACTATTTTGAAAAAATGGTGATGGTGGTCCAGGGAATACTTAGTGGCGCCATAAAGGTGGGATATTTGAAATAATTTCAGAATCCGAGTAAATAAATTGAATTATTGAAAACGTATTTTCGTTTCGAAATTTAAATTGCGTGTGCAGAAGTTTCTTATATCATTGCAGAATGGCAAAAAAGAGAAAATTGCAAACAATGACAATATTTTAAAAAAGAAAATGAAAAGTACAAAGTTAAGAACGTGGATTCTTGATTTGATTTTTCGACAGGGTGATTTGATATATTTACTTGGAACGAATTTAAAATCTCCTCAAATGATATCGCGTAAAGGAGCATCAACTTCCTCATACATATCCTTCTACATCTCTAGGAAGATATTCCAAAACAGCTATACGCAATTCTTCACATTTCACAAAAACCGAAACAATTACTTCATTTACGTAAAGGAGGCAATAGGTCATCAATTGTTTCTTTAACAAAACGTTAAACATCGTTGAAACTCGTTATAATCTATGATATTCGTATTTTTAATAATTAAGCATTGCGTTAATAATTCTTTATTGGACGTACATTTATAACTATTTCTAAATCGGATGTGTTATTATTAGAAAAATTTTGAAACACATTGAAGCCGTGGAAATAGATTTAACAAAGTTTTAAAGTGATAAAGTAATAATTTTGAATTCAGAACGAATAAAACCTTTAGCAAAACAATGTAATACTATTTCCCAAAGTGTTGTATTGTTACAGCGAATATTAGTGAGATCAAATATACACACAGGTAGTTTTTCTATATCCCGGGAACACATAAAATAAATTTCAAGCTATTCACATGGCAGAAGTGTTGTATGATAGACTTTTCCCTGTCTGCAGTCGGATTTGGAATGTTTAGAAAATTACTTTAAATATTTAGAAGAGGAGCTGAATAAAAATGACAAATTCAGTCAAAAAGATAAACACATTAAAATAAAAAATTGAGACTTAAAGGAAGAGTGATTATTTCAAAAATTTATACAAATATAATTATATTAAAGAAAGCTTTGGATATTCGAATCGGCTTGTAAATAGAAAACCTGAAGACCGTTTTCTAAAAATGTGCATGTTTTAAACTATTTCAAACCCCGTTTTTTTTCAATATCAAGTTGTTGACAACTAGACATCGTAGATAATATTTATGTTACGTTTTACTGAAGTTTTATTCAAGTTCAGTTGTGACCGAGGTTGGGACGTACGTCATATTTAGCGTATATTAAATATTTGTAATAGGTGACTTGTTTTCATTCAAAAACTCAAATTGAACGAACAAGTACAGACACAGTTCGAAAAATAGAAAAGAAACAAATAAAAAAATAGGGTGATTTAAAGCGATTCATAAAAAATATAAAAGACAATAACAAAAATGCTTATTGATCTTTCAATGTGATAGAAATTGTTATTACAATATAAATAAAAAAAAAAGATGACAGTACAGCCAGATATGCAACGCCAGCAAACCCAACAGTTAAAAGAAATTCGCATCAGTCATCAGCTGAGATTCAGAGTATTGTCAGGGAGAAGAGAAGGCTTAAAAGGCAATGGCAAAACAGTCGCTCTCCAGACATAAAGGTCCACCTGAACTTATGCCAGATAATCTTACGCAATAAACTTGGGCAGAAACAAATCCACTACCGAGAGTTATTTAAAAAATTTGCATCCAAAAAAATAACACGAATTATAGCCAATGGAAAGCTCTAAGGCGATTAAGATGTCCAATTCCCTACGAATCTCCACTAAGACTTGAAAACCGCACCAAAAACTCTATTTATAAGGTAAATGCATTCGAAAATCACTTAGAAAAGGTTTTTACACTTCATGATATATATAGCTTCACTGTTCCAAGAATTAGTGACACTGTAAATGATCCTATGAAATTTCGGCTATCTTCATTAAAAGCGATCATCAAAAATATAGATATGAGAAAATCACCAGGTTATCTTATTAAGAATCGATGATAAGAAAATTACCTAATTCAGCTGTGAGAATTCGTAGCAGCTGTTTTTGAATAAAACAAGAATTTTTTACTCACCATGAAAAAAATGAACGTTGCCAGACCATTGGCTGTGCTGGTATGCAGGCGTATAGCACCGGCTAGGGCTCGCGGTCTTGGGTTGGTTCTTGCCAATGTTATCTGGGGATTATCAGCAGCTACACGAAAATCCATACCAGCCATTTGAGGACGTAAAGAAAAAATATAAAGAATGGAGCCCGAAGAAAGCCTATATATAACTCCTGGTCATTTCTCCGTTTGAGGAATCCATGGTCTTGTGTTGCGCCCAATACTTTGCCCTCTCACTAAAGGGCAGAAGACCTCACCATGTCATCTTTATATTTTTTGGATGCCCCTAAACGCATCTCACATTGCAACCACTTACTCTCTTTCTTTACTTACCAAGTTTTGAATTAATTCATTCCATCATATTATCAAGATCCTTTTCATTTATAATTTGTTAAACTTAAATTTTTTTTATATCGTGCTCTTTATTTGCAATCTATCTTAAAATATTAAACAAATTTTATAATAAATAAGAAATTAACATACCTACTGATTTCCAGTGAAATCAATAGTATATCTACATATATACAGGCATGTGGTGACACTCTCGCGATTGTCAAATCGCATGTGAGTTGCAAATCGCCAAACTTTTCTAAGCATGTGATGAAACTCGCACGTTTTACTTGCGAGTTGCCATTTGTATTTGAACACAAAATTCTCGATTTTTCAAATTTTTCATTTTTGTATTAAGGATGAAAATAAAAACAACCAATTACTTTCAAGAAATTATTAACAGCACTAGTAGCACATATTTTTCGAAGATCATTTAGATAAGCTGTTGGTTGAAATCGTCAGTACAAAAGAAGACAAATTTAACAAAATCTTAATGCATGTTTTAAATTTAATATTTTTAATAAGAATTGGTAAAAATATTATTAGTTATGATTCAAAATAAAAAAAACATAAAATTTATTTTATTCATCATTTATTTGTTTCTTTAGTGTTTGTTTCAGGCAAAATACAACAGTTCACTTGAGATTGCTCTTGCGATTTGAAGTCGCCAAATTTCTTGCGTTTGCGATTTCCATCACACCTCTCTTTCGAGTTCAAGTCATAATCGCAAATATTAGGCGATTTGCGATTGTCATCACATGCCTGATAGAATGTTTCTGAATTTAAATATAAAATTATTTAACAATGGTTATAAATAATATTAGTAGTACTTATTTAATATAAATTTACAATTTACTCATAAGGTATAAGTACTCAACTAAAAATTTTATGCATCAACTACTAACAAAAACGTTCGTGATTTAATAAACCGAAACAAAATAAATGAAAGTAAGTCTATATATACATAAATTTTTATAAAGAAAATATCTAATTTATGGACACCGAGTTTTGAAGGAACCACAGGTATAAGTCGTCCGTCTGTTGGTTTGTCAGTATTGTTTTAACGGGAGGAGATTTTAACCTCGACGCCTAATTTTAGCATATTCTCCGGTAAGGAAAACACATTTAACGAAATACGAGACGTAGCCTAGTTTGAGCTCAACCTATTTTTTTCGCGCACTCAGAGCCCAAAAACTTACCTGAGGAATGAGGGTTGCTATACGCACAGTAACTATGTTTTCCCTATTTTTTACATTTTCAGCAATTTAGTTTGCATTGTTTTCTGATGTTAATTGCGTGAATGCATATTCATTTTGTTAGGCGCTAAATTATGTCAGCTGTTTTCGAGTGTTGCCAACTAGGCCCTTTCCTCTGCTACAGGGTGCACACGACAAATTTTACTATTTATATTTAAAACCATGTTGCGTTAGCTTTTATGTTTATTCGGCCACATTCCCGTTGGCGTTGTCGTTTAAAAACGACACGAAAACGACAATTCGGCATCACCGTTGGCGTTGTCGACACTTATCGGAATCGAAACGGCATTCTCTAATTTGCAACGAAAATAAAAACGACAAAGGAACATTTATTTTTTGTCGTCGCCATTTTAAGCGTTGAAATTAAAACGGCTCTAATTAAAAGAAAAGAAAAATGATGATAACTTCGTTAATGGTTGGCACAAAGTAAGTAGGAATAAAATAGCGACAATAATTAAGTAGAATTTTGTTAACAAAATTATTTAATACAATTCAAAGGTGTGGAAGGACTTGAAATTCAAAGTGAAAAAGAAGCTGGTAAAGAACAAGGCTGAATCTAGAGCAACTGGAGGAGGAGTTTATAAGCAGGTTCCGTTGTGTCCATTGGAAGAAGCTGTTGCTAATTTATTGGAATTTGAAAAACAAGTAAACCCGATCGGTGATGAATTAGGATTCGGAGAAGAAGTACAGTTTGTGGCGTACCCAATTGAAAAAGAAACTCCCAATGCTACTTCGGAAAATTTAGTAATGACTTCATCCGAATCAAACCTGAATCATGATTTGCCTACTGTTTAAACAAGGGTTAGGCCCACATCCAATTCCAATACTGCTGAAAAGGAACGGATCACATTATTAAGGATGCAAACCGAAGTACTACAAGAGCGATACAGTCACTCCAAGTCCATTAAGGGATACTTAAAAGATATCTCTATTTATCAGAAGAAGAGACTGCAAATAGAAGAGGAACGCCATAAAATATATAAAAGGAAACCCGAAAAAGAAGAAAAGCTACTGGAACTTGATGCCTCCATAAAGAAGAAAAAACTAGAATTATTGGAAAGACAATTAAATCATAATAATTAATTAACTTTTATTGAAATTTTGGTTTATTTATATTTTTGTTTGAAATACATATGATAATTTAATAAATTTTTCTGCTGAAGAAACCTTTCCTATTGTAATATAAATGTTGAGAACTCCTGTTAGGCCCTTTCATTTTGAAGTGCGTCCCGTCTACACAGCCTATGATTCCAGGAAAACAAATTCGCTCATAAAAAAATCTCTTACATTCTGTTATTTCATCATCCGACATTTCAAATTTCACCCAAATTTTACAAATCGTGGTACTCATCGCATCCAAAACTTTGGACAAAATTTTACTAACCGTAGGTTGAGCTAGCGATAAGTTGAAGTCATTTCCAACGCTTAGCTGATATGACCCTTGTGCAAAGAATCTTAAAGCGGTTGCCAATTTTATTGTTGGTGTTATTCCTGACTTACGCATATTGCATTTAAGTTTTGGACTTTTGGATGGGTTTGAAGGCAGTTTTGTTGAGCCTAAATGTATCCACAAACCTGAACATATATATAATTACGTATATTTATATTTGAAAATGTTTGAATTAAAATATATTTTCTTACACAAAATCGAGAACTGAGAAGATGTCAACTTGCTGTCGCAACATCCTTCGATGTGTATTCATTTTAATTATTTCTTTATCTTCACTTAAACTTGAAAAATAAAATTCAGTGCTGGCCTTGTTTTATTTGTCGTTTAAAATTTTTCTATTAAAAGAAAACTCTTTTCAAAAATTTGCGACACTATAAACAAAAATAAAGTAAAATTTTTTACTTGTTTTCGATAACTCCTTGCCTTCGTTTCGATATGCTTCAAGAATACCAAATTTGAAACGAAGCGACGATAAAAACGACAACGACATAGAAACAACAATAAGAACGACAACGCCAACGGGAATATGGCCGATTGTTATGATCTCTTAACCAGGAAAGGACTCAATCCAGATTACATCATACAGTCCCATTAGCCTACTCTCAATTGGTAAAACGTTTAAAGTAAGGTCAAAGGATCAGTTTTCTAAAAATTGCAGAATCTCTGCAGAAGTCCACCAAGGTAGTATATTAGGGCCGCTATTATACATCCTCTATACAGGGGATATGCCAACAAGCATATACATAAACGTTTGCAGACGATACTGCATTTATAAGCGTCAGTAATGATCACAAGGATGCATCTGAAAAACTGAAGTCTCACATTCATGAGATAGACTGATTAATAAATGGAGGATTAAGGTAAATCCTTCGAAATGTGCTCACGTAACGTTTTCCCTCAGGAAGCAAAATTGTCCGTCAATAACCATAAAAAATATTACTCTTCCAGCGGAGGCGCGTTAAATATTTATGTATCCACCTAGATAGACGCCTAACTTGGACCATATGGAGGCAAAAATTGCGGCCACAAAACTCAGAACAATTCAACTACACTGATTAATAGGTTCTTACCCATCCTGGCTTTGGATTACAAATTGCTTTTATACAAATCTACTATAAAACTAATATGGGCATTCAGCTGTGGGGTACTGCTTGTGCATCAAACATTCTGAAGCTACAAAGAAGACAGTCTAGTGATTGTGAGGTACGGAGTGCGTGTCAATACCCCGAGGAATGATTGATTCTGAGGGATTTTTTTTTAAACTGTATTTTATTGAATCTTTCTAAAAGAAAATTACAATAAGTATTAAAATCTTATCTCTAAAATATTATTTATTAATTATTACCAATGTAATAACTAATCTAATGTATTCAAATCTTAATGCTATCTATTATTGGATTGGGTTAGCCGTCTTGTCAAGCTCAATGTATCAGTGTTTTTTAGTCTTTGGAGCCCGCTAAATTGTAATAATTTGCGAACAGGGGTGTTAGGGTGGACCTCTAGTTTGTTTACGTATTTTGACGTGTATGTTTTAACTTCTTCCTGGATAGTGGGAACTTCTACATCTCTATGGATATTTTCATTTCTTATATACCTGGGGGCGCATACAATAAGTCGTAAAATTCTAGATTGTCTTCTTTGAAACTTCTGAATGTTTGATGCGCAAGCAGTACTCCACACCTAAATGCCATATGACCATATTGGCTTTATAACGGTTTTGTATAAGAGGACTTTGTATTCTAACGCCAAGGTTGAGTGAGGACCTATTAGCCAGTGTAGTTGAGTTGTTCGCAGTTTCATTGCAGTTACTTTTGCATCAATATGAGAGACCAAGTTAGGCGTCGATCAAGGTGGATACCCAAATATTTTACGTGGGTTTCCGCTGGAACAGTGGCATTTGTTATTTTTATAGGTGGACATTTTTTTCTTTCCAGGCAAAACGTTACATGCGCAAATTTCGATGGATTTACCTGTATTCTCCACGATTTTAGCCAATGTTCTAGCTGATTAACATGAGACTGAAGTTGTTCGGATGCTACTTTCGGGTCTTGGTTAGCACTTATAAATGCACTTGTTGGCATATCCGCTGTATAAATGATGTATAAAAGCGGCCCTAGTATACTACCTTGAGGTACTCCTGCAAAGATTTTCTCTTTTTATGAATATTGATTTTTTGACCTTACTTTAAATAAAAACTTCTTAAGTGGAAAATTTTTGATGTGTGAAAAAACATACATAGGAGTAAAGTAAACTAATAAAAAAAAAAAACAATAATATGGCTGAATGCAATAAATGCAGATCAGCAATACGGGTTGAAAGTGGAATAAGTTGCAGTGGAGTGTGTGGTAAAGTGTGCGGGAATAGACCAATACGCGGCAAAAATTATGGATGAAAATAAATTTATTAGATATACATATGTGTGATGATTGCTTGCAATATATACAAAACATGGATTTGGTACTAAAGGAAATTCAAGAAGAAGTTCTCAAAAGTAAACAAAATCTAATAGACTATAAACACAAATTTAAAACATCACTTAAGCAAAATGAAAACGAATAAAAAAAATATTAGAGGCTATTGAGTTACGCTATGAAGAACGAATTAATAAAATGATTAAATTTCAAAAATCATGCGAAAAAATATTGAGGACATTACAAAATTATTTGGTAATCAAACAATATGTGAAAAAAATGAAAGTATGTGCAAAGAGATCAAAAAAGTTACAAATAAGTCATGCAAAAAATCCATATGCAGAAACAGTTAAAAACAAAGTGTTACCAGATTTTTTTTATACTTATATTTCATTTTATCGAATCTTTCTGCTAAAGAAATTCACAATAAGTATTCAAATCTTATTTCTAAATTATTATTTACTAGTTATTACTAATGTAATAACTAATTTTTTGTATTAAAATTTTAAAAATCTATCTTCTATTGTGTAGAGAGAGCCGCCTCGCCAGGGTTAATGTGTCAGTTCTTTTTAGTCTTTGGTGGCCGTCAAATTGCAATAAATTGCGTGCTAGAGTGTTGGGATGTGCGACTAGTTTGTTCACGTATTTGGACGTGTACGTTTTAACTTCTTCGTGGATAGTGGGAACTTTGAGATCCCTATGTATGTTTTCATTTCTTATGTAAAATCCTAGACTGTCTTCTCTGTAAATTCTGGATGTTTGATGAACAGGCAGTACCCCACAGCTTAATACCATTTGACCATATTGGCTTTATAACGGATTTGTATAAAAGGACTTTATATTCCAAAGCCAAAGTTGAATTAGGACTTATTAGCCAATGCAGTTGATTTGTTCGAAGCTCTATGGACGTTATTTTTGCCTCAATGTGACGGGACCAAGTTAGGCGCCGATCTAGGTGGATACCGACATATTTAACGTGCGTTTCCGCTGGAACCGTGGTATTAGTTATTGTGATTGGTGGTGTAGTGTATCAATGTAAACAAAAAATATTAAATTCATTTTCAAGCTCACGATCACATTTGTTCTTTTACTTGCAACTTTGTTTCATTCCAAGTGCGCAACTTTGTATCTACTAAAAGTAAACAAAAGCCGCTTATCAACAATAATGTTGCGTTAGGATAGGTCAGTAGTTGAAATTGATTGAATTTGATTCGCGCTGTGGCAATTAAAGAAACTTTGTATTCGTTTGCTCCACGTTTAAGCAATTCAGTGAACTTTGTAATATTTTAAGTAATAGGATACTCTAAATAAATGAAAGCAGTCAATGCACACTGTTGACAACAGGGCAATGGTCGCGTAAGGAATTTTGCTACATTGGCAAATAGTAACGTTGGGTATTGAACTTAGTAAAATGTTTGATCAATGAGAATTATTGTTAGTATTTTTACTTGAAAGCCCTTTAATTTTCTGCATGCCTGGTAAAATTCAAATTGAAATATAGAAGTATAATTGAGTGAGTCATATTAGAGAATAAGAACTGAGAGAGTCTAGTAAATTATTCAATTGTCTAGAAAAAATAAATAAATAAAAATAAAGAAAAGATGGATTTCTCGTATCTTTAACAAACAACACGCTTGAGTTTTAATTATAAAACTTTACAGTGGACAATTTTGCCTTGTAAGGGAAAACGTTACATGAGCACATTTCGATGGATTTACCTTTATTCTCCACTGTTTTAGCCAGTCTTCTAGCTTATGAATATGGGACTGCAGTTTTTCAGATGCATCCTTTGGATCATTACTAACACTTATAATTGCAGTGTCGTCCGCAAAGGTTGATGTATATGTATGTGCGCTTGTCGGCATATCCGCTGTATAGATAATATATAATTGCGGCCCTAGCACACTACCTTGAGGTACTCCTGCACTGATTTTCCCATTTCTTGAAAACTGATCCTTTGACCTTACTTTAAAAATTCTATCTGACAAATAGCTTTTTATAAGCTTGTGGGTGTTTTCTGGAAGAACCCGATCTATTTTAATAAGTAGCCCATCATGGCAGACTTTATTAAATGCTTGGGAAATGTCTATAAATAAAGCTGAACAGTATTGCTTTCTTTCAAAAGCCGATCTAATAATGGTAAAGATTCTATGGACTTGTTCAATCGTACTATGCCTTGCTCGAAAACCAAACTGATGATCTGGGATAACGTTTTGTTCATTTAGAAAAGGAGTTACACTCGAGACGAATAATTTTTCAAATATCTTTGACAAAACTGACAGTAGGCTAATAGGCCTGTAGGATGTAATCTGGCTTGAGTCCTTTCCTGGTTTCGGGATCATAACTATTTCAGACATCTTCCAAGAGCATGGGAAGAAGCCGACGCGCAACATAGCATTAAATATGTAAAGTAAAATTCTTACAGCTGAATTTGGTAAGTTTTTTATCATTGATCCTGTTATACGATCAGGCCCAGGTGATTTCTTCATATCCGTATTTTTAATTGTCGATTTTAAAGAAGACAACCGAAATTAATTTCCTAGGATCACTAATAATTGGAATAGTGCAATTACAGGTGATTTCTTCATATCCGTATTTTTAATTGTCGATTTTAAAGAAGACAACCGAAATTAATTTCCTAGGATCATTCACGGTGTCACTAATAATTGGAATAGTGCAATTACTTATATCATGCGGTGCGAAAACCTGCTCTAAGTGATTTGCAAACGCATTTGCCTTTTCACTTGAGTTTTTAGCCCAAGTACGGTCTTCAAGTCTTAGTGGAGAGTCGTAAGCAATTGCACATTGTAAGTGCTTTACAGCTTTCCACAGACTATAATCCGTGATTTTCATTGGATCCAAGTTTTTTAAAAAGTTGTCGATGGCGAATTCGTGCTTTTGTCTCAATTTACTGCATACGTTTTTTTTTGGCATAAGTTCATTTGCATTTTTATGTGTGGAGAACGACGATTTTGCCATTGTATTCTTAGTCTTCTTTTCTCAATGGCGAGCATCTGAATATCTGCTGTTGCCTGGTACGTTATTATTTTAGCTGATGGCTTTGTTGGCGTTGCAGCTATGGCTGCGGCAGTCACGACGTCTGTAAAATGATCTACAGCTGCTTGAATATCAGCTGGATTTCTCAGTGGGATGTTCAAAGATAAGTGAGAGCTCACATATATTTTATATTTTAACCAATTCGTGTTTCTGTTCGGGTAGAAACTAAGGATTTTAGGTGTAGTGACAAAACTGTCGTGTAAAATAATAATTGTAGGTGAATGATCAGAAGATAGGTCATAGGATGATGTAACTAACAGTTGGTCGCGTTTGATGTTTTTTACTATAGCAAAATCAATAAGGTCTGGCAACTTATTAAAGTCTGTGGGCCAATAGGTGGGTTTACCGGCAGATATGATATGATATGACGTCCAGCTTGTTCGCTTGAACTGTATAATACAACTGCCTACCTCTAGGGCTAAGGAGTCTGGATCCCCAATATGTGTGCTTTGCATTGTAATCACCAGCGGCAATAAATTTTTGTCCTAGCGTAGCAAAGAATCTGGAAAATTCATGGTGTTCAATTTTATGCGTAGGCGGGCAATACACTGACGAGACTACAATTTTAAAATCTGTAAGATTTATGGTCGTGGCTTGCAAAAAGTCTCAGGCAATGGAAAATGCCTTACGTTTTTTCGGACTATAATGGCAGTCCCACCACTTGCCCTTTCGCTTGGGTGTTTGGTGTCATATATAAAAAACCCATCAATTCTAAAGCAGTTTTTATAGTGAAGTGAGTTTCAGAAACTAACAGTATGTCTATATCATGTGCTAGCAGGAAGTGTTCTACTTCATATTTATGTTGGGAGAGCCCGTTAGCGTTCCAGAAGCATATTTTTAACTGGTTCATTTTTTGCCACGCAAAACATGCAGAAGCATGTTTTGGGTTCGCATCATTTCCTGAAACATACCCTGCATAGTTGTCATGAAATTATTCATTGTCTGTATTAAGTTCTCGATCGCGCTCGAATTGTTGGTGAGGGGTGTCTGAGCACCCTCTTTTAAGACGTGGGCATATGAATGTTTTTGCGCATTAGAACTTTTGGCATTCGCATTAGGTAAATCATTTCTCAATGTTTGGGCATATGAAAAGTTTGGCTTAGTGTGTGGCTGTGTAGCTTGTGTACTAGCAATAGAACCAGCATGAAGCCGAGGAAATTGGGAAGCTTTATATTGCTCATAGTCAGGTTTATGTACGACTTTCGCATTATTTTTTAATTTCCTGTATGGTTTTCACCACAGTTGCTGCATTTTTTTACCTTGTGGTCTGTTTTGGAAGAAGTGCATTCCAAAGTCCGGTGCGCATCACCGCAAACAACGCATACAGATGGTAGCTTGCAGTAGGTTTTCGTGTGTCCGAATTCCTGGCAGTTGGTAAACTGACGGGGACCGTTACGTTTTAGAGGCTCTTCCACCGTTATTCTTCTGTTTAAAAGGTAGCGCAAATTATATATAGGATGAACCGAGTTTTTTGATTTAAGCTGAGATGCGTTAAATACGATTTCAACACGATGCATAGGTTGGGGAACTTAATTCTTATTTAGCATATTGTGCACTGACCTTACGGCATAACCTTCCACCTCTATGGCACTTTTTATTTCCTCAGTGGGAACAGAACTGTCAATGCCTTTTACGATGACAATCAAACCTTTAGCACTTTTGAGTTGATACGTATAATAGCTCTTATTATCTGCATCGAGGCGACTTGCGATTAGGCGATAATTCTTCTCAGTGTGAGCTTGGATCTTTGTTTCTTGAATTTGACCTCTTCGTATAGAAGCTATGTACACGAGAAAAAAGAAGTTTTTTCTTTGATGTTCTTAAAAAGACTAAATTTATTGAAAAAGTTGTCGATCAACTTAAGCTATGGCAATTATGTGTTTACATATTATGTACAACAATAACAATAACTCTTCTCAATTATGAAAAACCCTTAAAGGTATTGAAAAGAAATATCTTAATAGACTACCGTTATTTTAAACAAGAAATTTTTAAGAAATATGTACACAGAATACCTAGTTACTATTTTAGGTACATACATATAATTTAAATGAGAGTATGTATTTAAATTAAAGGTCATTCAATGACATAAACTTTAAAGAAAATAAAAATTAAAGAAACAGAGAATTAAAATTAAAGAAATAAACGAAGTTCATCAACATTTCCGCCAGCCTTGAACAACAGTAATGATGTTCAATCATCTTTTGGGAGGGGATAGAGTTTTGTTATTGGCCTCTGGAAAGTTGAGTTTGCAGTCTTGACAGTTGCCACTCTGACTAAACCATCAGAACCAGCATGGGTCTCCAGAACTCTTTCAAGTTTCCAACAGGCTGGAGGTAGATTTTTATCTCGTAGCAAGACAAGTTTGGTTTTTCCTTAAGCCATTTTGCTTTGGGTTGAAGAGACAAAAGATAATCTGTTGACCAACGTGACCAAAAATATTGTGTAAGTTGCTGAATGTGGCTCCATTTGGAAAGATAGGATGTCTTCAAATGGGTGACATCAACTTCAGGCAACGCGTTAAGTGGTCTACCGATTAGGAAATGGCCCGGTGTAATATATGGTAGATCATCCGAGTCAGCTTGGATTAATGGCCTTGAGTTGAGGATAGCTTCTATTCTAGTTAACAGTGTAGTTAGTTGTTCATATTTTAAGGTAGCGAGACCAATTGTCCTGAGGAGATGATACTTCATGCTCTTTACCGTTGACTCCCAAGCACCTCCAAAATGAGGGGCAGCAGGCGGTATGAAGTGCCATTGTACACCTTTAGTAGATAAAGAGTTTGAAATATTATTATTGAATTTAAAAGTTTTTACCGATTTGTGGATTTCATCTAGTTTCTTAGCAGCTCCCTGGAAATTCGTGCCATTATCGCTGTATATGTGGCCGCACAAGCCTCTTCGTGCAACAAATCTATCGAGGGCTGCTAGAAAGGCATCTGAAGTTAAATCAGTGACGAGCTCTAGATGAACCGCTTTTGTGACCAGGCAAATAAACACCGCTACATATGCCTTGACAGTTGGGGATTTACGACCATTATGTAATTTGTACAAGATAGGGCCAGCGTAGTCACAGCCTACTTGGTAAAATGGCTATGAGGCATTTACTCTAAATTTAGGCAGGTCACCAATCAGTTGATCATTCGACTTAGTGCTGTAGCGTTGACAGACAGGACATTTATCACAAACTCTTTTAGCCAATTCACGAGCTCCCACAATCCAAAATCTTTGCCGCAGTGTAGCGATAAGATGGGTGATTCCTGCATGTAGATTCTTCAAATGCAGTTCATGGACAATTTTATAAGCGATTGGGCTATTTTTATGCAAAATAATCTGGTGTTGACTGTCATATGGGTAGATCTGCTTTATTGAGTCGACCTCCTACTCGTAAAATGCCGTATTCATCTAAAAATGGAGATAATCGCTTTAGCTTCTTACTGGTGATAGGAACCTTATTTTTGATATTAGATATGACGTCAGCAAACTCAGATTCTTGATAATATTTAAAAAACTCATTTTCAGCATCTCTAATTTCGGCTACTTGAAGTGGTAATTTATTTCGTAATTTATAATGAAAGTTGTTAAAAGCGCGATAATAGTAAGCAAGTACTCGAACCATACGTAGAAATCGGGAATTTCTCTCATTCAATTTGGCGATAACATCTTCAGACACAGTTGCTGTAAGACTAACTTGCTCTTCAGCACGTAATTCTTGTTTAGTGTTCACATCCGTTAAGGTTACGGGCCACTCAGTTGGGCCTTTTAGTAAAAAGGGTGGACCAAAAAACCACATCTGGTTATTTACTAGATAGCTGGATCTAACACCTCTACTGGCACAATCAGCCGGATTTAATTTTGTGGGTACATACCTCCACTTGTCATCAGGAAGTGTTTCGTGGATAAAACCAGTTCTATGGCCTATGAATGTCTTCCATTTGGAGGGGTGTGATGAAAGCCATGCCAGCACAGTCTTGCTATCGGACCAGCACACAATGTCTCCTTTGTCTATATGAAACACAGGAATCAAGTACTCAAAAATTTGCGCCAAAAGATATGCAGAACACAATTCCAGCCTGGGAATCGACACCATAGTTATTGGAGCCACTTTCGTTTTAGCCATTACAAGGTTTGTAGAAATCTCACCATCTGCTGAAATCTTGCGACAGTATACTACAGCTAAATCACTAAATCCGTGGTAGGTAATATTGGTTTCTGTGGAAAAGATAATTCTAGGAATGTTGATATTATTTAATTGGAAAAAATCAGAAAAGAATTGTTCAGCAGTATTTTTTATTTCAATAGGAAGTGGTTCATCCCAGTCCAACCGAATCAACCAGAGTTTTTGAATTATGATTTTTACTGCTATAATGACAGGCGAAATCCATCCAAGAGGGTCGAAGATTTTAGAAATTTCGGATAAAAGCTTTCTCTTTGTATCGATACAATAAGTTTTACGTTTTACATTATAGGAAAAACAATCAGCAACTGGATTCCATACTACACCCAGTAGACATACAGAGATATCCGTTGGCATGTTCACAATGCTCTCAATTTTGTCGCTCTCAGGTATGTTAGTTAAAACACTGCTCTCATTGGTTGCCCATTTTCTCAATCGAAAGCCGCCAGCCATTAGCATCTCATTTAGTTGTTCTGCTAGCTCTTGGGCCTCTTCTATGGTGTTGGAGCCAGCCATACAGTCATCTACATAAAAACTCATTTTTAATGCCTCACTGGCTAATGGAAACCGTTCCTTTTCATCTTCACTTAACTGCAACAGGGTGCGTATAGATAAATACGGGGCAGGTGTAGTACCATATGTCACTGTAGTAAGCTTGTAGTGTTTTATTTCTTCATTCGGATTATTTCTCCATAAAATTCGCTGGAAATCTTGATCACATTCTTGAACACCGAATGCGAAACCTCTGTTTTATATCTGCTGCAAAACAGTATTTTTTGCATCTATATCGAAGTATAACTGCGTTTAGATCTTGGTGTAAGACTGGACCTTTTAGCAGATTGTCATTAAGAGACTTTCCATTTGTTGATTTGCACGAACCATCAAATACTACACGTAGTTTCGTAGTGATACTGTTATCTTTCATCACAGCATGGTGAGGTAAGTAAAACACTTCAGCAGCAGGGCGATTTATTTCGTTTTCAGGCACTAGTTCCATGTGTCCCATAGAATAATACTCACGCATAAATTGAGAATATTCTTCACGTAGCTTGTTATTAGATTTAAACTTACGTTCCATTGCCTGCAGTCGTCTTAGGGCGCCAGTATAGGACTCTCCTAAATCGGGTTTCTGTTTGAAAGGCAACCTAACTGAATATTTTCCAGATCTGGTTATCGTTGATTTGAATAGTTCTTCAGCTTTTTGGTCTTCAATATTTAAGCATGGCTCAGATGGTCTCAAATTCTCATATTCCCAAAACAATCGTAAAGTTTTATTAATATCTTCCTCAGTTGCACTTTGAGTTACGTGGCAGACTGTGATTGATTCATCCATATTGCACCCACTACAGATCACCCAACCAAACGCTGTATTCTGTGCCAGTAAGTTGCCGTCTTTCATCATCTTACCTTCTCTTATAAGGGAAAAGAAATAATCAAATCCAACCAAAATATCAACAATATCTTTTGGGGTATCAAACTTATTATCCGCTAGAGGCAGATTTTTAATCTCATCCCAATAACTAATTTTTATTTGGGCACATGGCAACTTGGATGTTAAATTGTTAAATATATGAGCAAGCATACCCACACTATCATTACTATGTACAGACTTTACCTGTAGTTCAACGGTACCTTTAGTTACACCAGCCTTGTTCTTGCCCAATCCACTCACATATATTTTGCATGGTTTACGTTGGAGTCCTAGCTTTTGAACACATTTTTCTGATACTAATGTGTTTTGACAACCGGAATCTAAAAGAACACTACAACTTTGATAATATCCCATATTATCTTTGACTAGTACCCTGGCAGTTGGTAGTAACATATTTAGATTTCTCACTTCAGAAGATGCAGCTAAATTTACAGATGTATCACTATTAACAGTAAAAGCATTTAAATTACCCTTTGCTTCATCAGCAGGTTTGTCTTGTGGTTTAGTAGCATTGGCTGTGGTAGATACATTTGTTGACGGCTTTCGGTCCACATGTAATAGAGAATGATGATGAGCACTACAAGTTTCACAAACATGTTTTGAAGGGCATTCTTGTACTCGATGATTTATTTTCAAGCAGTTAAAGCATAAACGTTTTTCCTTTATAAAGTCTATACGTTTCGACACGTCCAGTTTGTTGAAAGTAGGGCAATAAGACATGATGATTTTGTGAACAAGCAGCACAGGCTTTTTTCATTGCACCAGCATAAGCACGAGCCGATTTTTGAGGAGGCCTTTGAGACGACTTACCAATTCTTTCAGTAGCAGGTGATGGCATACGCTCCAGTGCATCACATCGTTCATTTATAAACGTAATAAAACTATCAAGAGAAGGAAAAGATGCCTTTCCGCAATGCTCAGCCCATGCCTGTAATGTATATCGATCAACTTTTTTACAAAGCAAGTGTATCAGCCATATATCTCTTTTCTCAGCATCAGCTCCTTGGGCACGAAGGCCTCGGATGACTTCATCGGCTACATTGGAGATATTACGCAAACCTTGAGGAGTATCAGATTTCGGAATACATAAAAATGTCTCAATCAAGGAATCCACAACAAGTGAGGGTTTATCATATCTTTCTTGTAATTTTTTTAGGGCTTCATCGTAGTTCTGATCCGAAACTGCTAGATGACGTATTAGATTAGCTGGTTCATCCTTCAACAACCCCTTTAAGTATTGAAACTTTTGAGCAGCGGATAGAGCGTTGTTGTTATGTGTAGAGCTGTTCAATAAATCAAAGAACGATTTAAACTCAGAATATTTACCATCAAAAATAGGAACATTTAATTTTGGTAATCGCACATCAGCAGAGTGTGTTAATTGTCTGCGACAATGTGGCTGGGGACATTGACTGTGCTGGCAGGTGAAGTGCAGATAATTTCTCCAAAAAGGCAGTCTGCAATAGCCTTTCCATGGCATCTTGTTGATTTGTTGTTGAATTAAGTTGATCACGTGGTACAGAGTGCGTTCTCGAGTCTAAGAACTCATTGAATTTCGTTTTTATAAGAAAATACCTGTTTTCGAACTCCTCCATTTCTGCTGCACGTTCAGGAAAATTGTCCGGGTGTGCAGACATTTCAATGTCCTTTGATTGGAACTGGTCATATATTTTTTCCAAACTTTCCAAACGTGCACGAACTTCGAAAAGCGAGGTTTCACTAATAACTTGGCTTAGGAAGTTATCTAATCTAGTGGCAATACCCTTTAAATATGCCCTTTTGTTTTTTAAATTTTCAACATTACTCATATTTTCTTTTTTAATATTTATTAGCAGAAATATTGTTCACAATCGATTTAGTTTGCAGTTAAAGCCCTTATTTTATATTCTTTTTCACTTTATGCAGCATCAGGCATATGAACAAATTTCAAACAATAAAAAACTTTATTTGTGATTACGAGACTCCTTTCCCCGCAATCACGTCGGGGTCACCAAAAATGTACACGAGAAAAAAGAAGTTTTTTCTTTGATGTTCTTAAAAAGACTAAATTTATTGAAAAAGTTGTCGATCAACTTAAGCTATGGCAATTATGTGTTTACATATTATGTACAACAATAACAATAACTCTTCTCAATTATGAAAAACCCTTAAAGGTATTGAAAAGAAATATCTTAATAGACTACCGTTATTTTAAACAAGAAATTTTTAAGAAATATGTACACAGAATACCTAGTTACTATTTTAGGTACATACATATAATTTAAATGAGAGTATGTATTTAAATTAAAGGTCATTCAATGACATAAACTTTAAAGAAAATAAAAATTAAAGAAACAGAGAATTAAAATTAATGAAATAAACGAAGTTCATCAACAAGCTACATAAAAGCTTTCCTTACCTACAAGCTGAGACAACATGTTAACAATTTCGTTAGATATTTTCTCGCGCAAGTAAATCGGCGGAGGTTTTTGCTCCTTGACAGCGCGTTCAGCTTCATCATCCGCTGTAGCAAGTACAGAGAATCTGTTTTCGCTTACCGGCATTACAGTACTTGGGGAGCTTTTATATTGTTTAGCAGTGCGCTCTTGCTGCGAAGACTTAGGACTGGCCTTCCTTTTGGTTATGGTTATATAACGATCCATACCTGTTGGTTTGTTGTACTATTTTTGATATTGTACCTGAATTGTTTTTTGGTTGAATTGTAACAAAGTGTTACCAGATGTGAGCAAACAAATACCCCTAAATCTAAAACCATGGGAAAAGCAATCTGAAGATAAAACAAAAGAAGAGTTAAACAAAATAAATCCAGTTGACTTAAAAATAACAAATGTAAGTAGGAAAAACGGAACAATTGTAATCCAGAGTGAAAATGGTGAAGAACGGGAACAAATTAAGATCGCAATTGAAGATAAAATATCAGAATGTTATGAAATCAAAGTACCTACAACAAAAGAATATAAAATAAAAATTACGAGAATGGCTTTTGAATATAACGACAATGAAATAATTGAGAAAATAAAAAAAACAGAATCATAATTTTACAAGCACTAATTTTAAATTTATTGAAAAATAATAAATAAAGAAATAAAGTTAAAATAAGTAATAAAATAATTCAGAATGTAAAATTAAAAGTATATATTGAATTTTATAATAAAATAATAAAGGAAGCAAAAGTAAATATTGGTCGGGAAAAATGCAAAGTATATGATGGAACTGAAATCACACAATGTTTGAAATGTAAAAGTTACAATCATCTGGCAAAAGAATGCAAGAACCAGGAAATATGCTTAAGATGCCACGTAGAGCATAGAACTAAAAATTGTGAAAATCAAGAGCAAATAATGAAATGCTTCAACTGCTTAAAGGTAAACAACAAACTCAACATAAGATTAGATGAAAATCATTATACAAATGTACCAAAACAAACTAAAAAACAAAATGCGAAATATTAGCCTATCGGCATGACAACTAAATGAAATTCGCCTAATGTATACAAACATACAAGGCCTTATTAGTAATTATAATCAACTGGAAATTATTGTATCAGAAGAAGAACCCGAAATAATTATTTTATCTGAAACCCATATAACTGAAGAAATCGAGGAACGAGAATTGCAATTGCAAGGATACAACTATACCAATTTGTTAAGCACATCAAATAGAACTGGAGGTGTTATAATATATTTAAAGAGCCATTGGAACAATGGCTCTTAAAATATATTATGAAAAATTGATAATATAAAGTACTAGATGCTATTTTGCAGTCATATTTAGAAACTATAGCTTTATAATTGGTGCAATTTATACATCTCCTAGTCATAGTGAAGTTGACTTTTGTAATGCTTTTGAAGAAATAATTGATAATAACTTAAACAACTGTGATATTTTAGTAACCGGGGATTTTAATATAGATTGGATAAAAAACTATACGTATAAGAATAGAGTTAAAAGTATACTTTATGACAATGGCCTAAGACAATTAAAAAAATTCTAAAACAATAATTGATTATGGAATAACAAATAACTTTAATACGGTGGTGCATAACAGTGGAGAAAATAAGATATCACACCATGAAATTATAAATATTACAATCCCAAATGTAAATAATCAATTACAAAAATAAGTAAAAATTATCGATATTTTCAAATATAATAAAGCAATTTTTAATACAGAATTATCGAATAACCTAATATACGATAACGCCATAGATATAAATAAAAATGTAGAGTTTTTTGATATATGCTTGAAAACACAGCTGAAAAATGCATGTCTAAAAAAAAGATTCGTGAAGATAAAAATTGGTTTACCGATGAGCTACGGGAAATGAAAAGAGAAAAAATAATAATTTGCAAAGCAAATGTGGAAGGAAATCAAAAATCTTGTACTAAAAGATAATAAAAGTATAATAAAATATGTGATATTTGATAATGTAGAATACAATGATAGCTATAATATGTCTAATAATTTCAACTCGTATTTTGTATATAGTATTAGTAATATAGGGGAATCTATAGGTGAAGTGCAATATGTGAACACAATAACACGCAACGTTACTGATTTTTTCACATTTAGTTTAATAAGTAATTTGGAACTTTATAACATAGTAAAACAAATGAAAAATAAGACTGATTATGATAAAATATCAAATAAGATTATTATGGACAACTGGAATGTAGTCGGCGGCGTATTACTCAAAATAATAAACACATCATTGAAAACTGGTTGTTTTCCAAATAATTGAAAAAAAAAATGGTAACATAGAAGAAATAATATACTTTCCCAATATCAATTAGGTTTTCGTAAAAAACACTCCTGTGACACTAAATTGTAAATTATGTCATTAGCAAATGGAAAGAAATAGGAAATTATAAGAAATAATGATTTCGATTTTCCTCGACTTCAAAAGGGCATTTGAAACCATTGTTAGGGAAGTAATGTTGGAAAAGCTGCATATGTATGCGATAAGAGAAAAGAACTCAATTGGTTTAATTCTTACATGGAAGGCAGGAAGCAGACAACGAAGGTAAATAATTTAATATCGGAGGAAATAATAAATTACTTTGGAGTCCCACAAGGTCCCATATTAGGCGCACTGCTGTTCATAATATACATATATTAATGACCTGCCAAATATAATAGAAAGTTGTAACATAATCCTATATGCGGATGATACATTAATATATACCACTGCAGACACGGAAGAAGAATGTCGAGAAATTATGAGATAAAACATGGATAAAATTAATGAATGGTTAAAAATGAATAAACTGAATGAAAATAAAACAAAGATATTGGAAATTTACTTCAATTCAAACGAAACATTTGAAATAAATAATTCGGTAATAGAAAAAGTGGAACATATAAAATATCTGGGGTTTATAATTGATAAGAAATTAAAATTTAATGAACATGTTTAATATATTTGCAAAAAATAAGTTAAAAAATCAGTTTTCTTGGAAGAAGTAAAATATCGAAAGCTACAGCAATAAATATGTCTAATACAAGAATACGGGTCCACCATTTTATACACATGTAGTAACACACTCTACTTGGCAAGAATGCGGAAACTTCAAAATAAAACAATGAGAATAATTTTAAAATGTGATCGATATACTAACACAACTACAATGCTAAATAGTCTGAAATGGTTAAACGTTAAACAAAGACTTCAATTCAACATGCTCAGATTTATAAAAAAATGAAACAAGGCAATGCACCGAAGTACCTATGTGATATTAAGATATGTGGGCGAAAATCAACCCTACGGACTAAGAAATGTTAACGATTTTCGAATAAATAGGGTGATGTCAACACAGATGCAGAAATCGCTATATTACAGGGGCTTACAACTATTTAATACACTACCAAATAATATGAAAAATGAAACTAATGAGAATGATTTTAGAAAAAAATGTATTAATTTTGTTAGATTTAATGTTAATTTATAATGTAAAGTCAAATTATGGGCACATATTGTAAACCAATTTCAATACTAATAATAATAAAAAAAAAAATGTTCAATCCGTCAGACATCTCTTCAGAAGCTTGTGAGAGCTTCCAGGTAGTACTCGATTTATTTTCGTAAGTAGCCCATCATGCCATACGCCTAGGAAATGTCAATAAATAAAGCTGAACAATATTGCTTGTTTTCAAATGCAGATCTGATAACGGTGACAATTCTGTGGACTTGCTCAATAGTACTATGGTTCGCACGAAAGCCAAACTGATGGTCCGGGATGATGTTATGTTCATAAAGGTAAGGTTTTAAAGATGAAACGAATAAGTTTTCAAACAACTTTGATAAAATGGGTCTGTATGACGTAATCTAAGTAAGGTTTTTACCTGGTTTAGGGATCATAACGATTTCAGACATCTTCCACGAACATGAGAAGAAGCCAACTCGTAACAAAGCAATAAATAAGAATAGTAAAATTCTCACAGCATACTTATGTAAATTCCTTATCATTGATCCTGTAATACGGTCGGGTCCGGGTGGTTTTTTCATATCTACATTTTTAATTGTAGATTTTAATAAAGATAGCCGAAATTTTATTGGATTAATGACAGTGTCACTAATATTTAGAATAATGAAGCTAATTATCAGGTCTTAATGGGGATTCGTAGGAAATAGGACATTTTAAGTACCTTACGACTTTCCACAGACTATAATCCGTGTTGTTTCTGAGATCCAAGTTTTTTAAATATGTCTCTATAGCGGAGTTGTGTTTCTGTCTCAGTTTCATGCATAAAGTTCTTTGACATATGTTCATTTGGGTCTTAATATTAGAACGACTATGTTGCCATTGCCTTCTGAGTCTTCTCTTTTCACTGATGAGAGTTTGTATATCAGGCGATGATTGGTATGAATTTCTTTTCTCTGATCGTTTGCTTGGTATTGCATTTTTGATTGCTGCCGTCATGACGTCTGTAAATTGATCAACAGCTGCTTGAATATTCAGTGGGATGTTTGAAGGTAAGTGGGAGCTCACATACATTTTATATTTTAACCAATTCGTTTGTTTATTCGGATAGGAAATAAGGCTTTAATTTGCAGTGACAATACTTTCCTGTAAAATAACAATTGTAGGTGAAGGGTCAGAGGATAGATCATGGGACGAACTGAAATCAAATTATCACGTCTAATATTTTTTACAATTGCAAATCAATTTTTTACAATTGCAAGATCTGGCGGATTGAACTCGAATTGTTTGTAAATGATATCTGTAGACCCTCTTTTAAGATTACGGAAAAATATATTTTATATTTGTTTTGTGTGTAGGTTGTTCGTTTTTTTGATTTATGTCCGGAGGTCAGATGCCATTACCTGGCAAGTACTGGTTTCGTTTGATAGTGTTGAATCGAGAACTCTCAGTCTTCCTTAGATTCGCCGACTAAGCTCGACCTTCATTTCTTTGCGATGACACTCTTTAAAACCTTCTTCTGGTTATTGGACATTTTGCCGCTTAATAAACGTTGGCTAAGCTTGTACTTCTACTCGTGAATTTTTTTGTTTGTATCTAAGACTTCGTAACACTTTGGCTGTCGGTAATCAAAATGACTAAAAACGTGCTCATTTTGTACTAAGATTACAACCTAGATGCTGCCCTTTTCACCCTATGTTTCCTCTTTTTCAGTTAAATAATTTTTAACTTTTCTACTAACATGTCCTTCCTTTAGCTATTCTATTCAATAACCCTCATTGACATCTTCTGCTACAATAAAAATGTGTGTTGCCACCCGGTTTCAAAAACAACACATGACAAACCAAACCAGTCCAGGAGCCCATTCGTGGATCCAGAATGGGAGGAAATTGCTTTAATTTTTATTTATACCGCATTAGGTTTCGGGTTCTGTGGTTTGCCCGTAATCACCCCTTGGAGTCAACGAACAACAATAATGAAGCCGGACATACTTGAATTTTACCACCTTTGTTGGTCACAATCCCCGTTCGTTAGCTTCTCGGTATTGCGGAACGAATGAAGAGTGGACCAGAGATCCTGTAAGTCTGTGGGTGGTGTTAAACATGAGGGAAAGTGGTAGTCTGTTTTGCTTTTGGATGGTGGTAGGCAGTAACGGTAATGGTAACGAGGATTGCCTAGTTGCGATCACTGTTTTAGGTCCTTCCCATGGAAAATCAAATACCTTCCTCGTAAGTCTTTGGCTTCGTAGAGGCTTTTCCCTATCGGTTTTAGTATCCGACACTTTAGAAATTGGCGCGCGACTTTAGCATTGAAGCCTTTTTTAAAATTTTTTTGCTTTATTGGAAGCTTCTACGGCAGACTTCCTGCCCTGGTACGAACTTCACCACTCGACACAGGGTGTTATATGTCTTCGTATTCCTCAAGTAAACTTTATGTAGGGTTTTACGGATTCTTTGTCGGATAAGGGAAGTTTTTTCAGAATTCGTTAACACTACCAGTTCGGGGTCTTGGGGGCCTTTTAACCTTTTACCAACGTTTTTCACTAAATTTGCGAACTCTTTACAAACAAATTGTTCGCCATTGCCGGACACAATGCTTTCTGGAGTTATAAAATTGTGAAATACTCCGAAATATGGAACATGATTGCATTTCTGGTACAAGCTATTGGTAGTGCTTGTAGTAAAACATAAAATCTATACAAATCTTTGGAAAGAACGTTCACTAATGGTCTCTGGCTCCATAGGTGGTTTGAACACGGTATTGACAGGTTTAGTTTCTCTGCATATTTGACAATTTACAACGAAGTAACGTACGTAAGCGTTTTGGTTTGGCCAATAGAAGTATTCCTTGACCCTTAGGAAAGTCTTGCCCATGCTTCTGTGCGAAGCTTGAGGTGAGTTGTGTGACTTGTCTATGATGGACTTGGTTACTTCCTGAGGAACCCATAACCCACTGCACCATAAGGCCGTACTCTTATATACAAACCCGTCAACCACTTTCAAGTCAGACAGCTGATCAGCATTTATTTCTATGGTAGAAACGAGTTCGGCACAGTCCGTGGACTCAAAAGCGCTTGAGTTGAGATCGACCGGTCCTACGTTTGTCGAGACTTCCTTTATTTCGTAGCGTGTTAGGATATAGGATACTACGTTTTGTTTCCACTGCCTCCTATGCTCTACCGTGAAGTAGTATAACTCCAGCTCGCTAATCGGCCACTGGCGGTGGTTCTTAATCGCCAGAACCACCGCCAGACATTCTCGTTCAGTGATTATTTTCTCTATGGCCATGTCAAGTCCTTACAGGTCAACCACTTTGGACGTGCACAGGTCAAACATTCGGGACGCTATTGCCTGAATAACGCCGCAGATGTTAGACCGCATTATTCGCCGTTTAAAGTGTTTTAACTTTTAATTTAAGTCCATATTATAAAGATTATTAATTCATAGATAGCATGACATTCAAATAAAAATGTTAAGTTGTATCACAGTTTTTAATACAAATTACAAAGAATACGTTTACGTTGCAAAGTAATAAAATGTTTGTCTCGTTTGTAAAAATGCATTTTAGTGTCTACTACTACTGATACCGAAACAAGTTGTGATTCAACTTACTTTACTAACAGTATGTTACGTGTCTATTGAGTAAAAATTAAAATACATATATTGCAGGTGTTGCCAAGCTTTTATATCCTGTGGGCTACTTATTCTGTAAAATATATTCAACAGACAACTATGCATACGGGCAACAAAGTTTACGATTTTTAAAATGTGTATATGTTAATTAGTAACACACGGTGTGACAAAAAAAATTTACTCTACTAGGTTGTAGTACTACTTTTTTGCGACTTTGTGGACAAACTAATTTATACTGCAATTGTCATTATTACACCGATTTGGATAAAAATTTTAAACATTGTTGTATAGAGGAGGTGTTAGGGAGCCTTAGTTCGTTTAAACAATTTTCAATCGATCAATCTTTTCAATTTGTTGGAAATCCTATTTCTTTTTAAATTTTAAAAAATAAAACCAGATTTGTTAAAATCGAAAAGGTGGTTCCGAAGATAAAAGGTACATTTTTTTAAGTATTTAAGATATACAATTGTAGTATGCGTACGTCTAATCCTCTGATT
Source organism: Phania funesta (assembly GCA_963932375.1). Taxonomy (NCBI): domain Eukaryota; kingdom Metazoa; phylum Arthropoda; class Insecta; order Diptera; family Tachinidae; genus Phania; species Phania funesta. The sequence continues at coordinate 40,287,750 of OZ010656.1, forward strand.
GATGCCTACAGTTGAGACATACAAATAATTAATTTACATCTGCAAATTGGAGCTCGCTATCATCTTCATCAGCTTTAAAAATCTGTTTGAATAATACGATGTTGTTATCTGGTTTTTGAATTGATGTTCCGACAGGGTGATTTGATGTATTTGTTTGAAACGAATTTCCGTCATCCCTTGTCAAGTTTGGTTTGTCTAGAAATCGGATGGTATTGTACATATCAAGAAATTGGTCCTCATTTTGATCTCAGTACTTTTAACGGCCGAATTTTTTGAATAGGAACTTGGCCTTATTTTCTCATTTATGTTTTTGTGCGGATCTTACTCATTTTTTCAAGTAATTTTTATGCAAATGTATATATTTGTATGTATGTATAAAACTTCTTTTAAATTTTTGGATTGTACCAAATTTCAGCTCTCTACCTTTAGTGAAAGTGCCCATACAAAAAAAGGGGCGCCCTAGAGGAAAAGTTGCCATTTTCAAATTTTTCTTATCCAAGACCTACCTGTACACCAAATTTCCATACTCTAGGTATAGTGGAAGAGCCCCATAATATTGATGAGTGAGTCAGTGAATAGATACTAAATTATAAACTTTTTAGACTTTCCTATCTCGGGAATCTTTTATGCGGAAACTCTCCAACTTGGTATATAAAGTTACCTGTGTTTAAACTTAGTAAAGATGCCTAACTAAATTTCTTTTCCACCACCGTTTACAATTTTGAAATCCGTTAAAAAATTATTAATATTAAAAAATGGTAACCTACGAAGTCTCAAAAAAGCGTATTCTATCGATAACTTTCTAATTTAAGGGTGTAATTCTAAAAAAATATATAATTACTTACTTAATTAGACCTACAACCTTCGCCAGGGTTTTTTTAAGCCTTTCCAATTTTTTCGAATTTTGTTCACATAATGTAAGATGTTCAATTGAAATATATTATGGCAAATAAAGAAAGCAAATATTTATAATGTCGAGTTTTAAGGGATTTTATTTGTTTTGATGAAAATACCTATAAAATTTATTATTTTTAAGCTAATTAATTTAATCCCAAATAATTTTTATTATAAAATACTGCAATTTATTGTTGCGGGTGGATAAGTTAGTCTCTATGCGAATTTCGCTGTTTGCTTAGGCCAGCTCATCAGGAAACATTTACTTAACTTTTTAGAAAAACTTAAAAGTTATGTTTTTTTTTATTTTATTAAATTAAAATATTTCAGATGTTAAACTCTTATCGCCGTGATAAATGCAAACAGTATGGATACGTTGCACAGAAAGTATATTATTGTAAAAATAAATATAATTTTCGAACATTAATATTGGTGCTTTACGATCGATGTGTTGGCCAACCCTGATATTGTATTACGTTTAACATTAGATTCGGTTTTCCGCGTTATTTTAAGTAATGTTTTTTGCTTGCAATCGTATATGTTGTTGCAAGGCATGTTGCACATAAAAACTATCTTGTACCAAGTCCCAATCAACAATGCAAAGAAACCTGTTTCTTTTCTAATTGTTACGTTATAAGATTCGCACCCTTGCCTTGCTAACACAGTTACAACGAAAAAAAACCCCATTTGCTTGTTTTGGTTTTGGTTCGTTGAATTTGTTGGTCTTTTCGTTTGCCACAAATTTACAACGAAGTTTTTTTTTCATTACTCATATTACTTTTTTCTATTTTGTGCACACAGAGGCAATTCAAATAATCGCAATATACTTATACAAATGCAATTCTGCTTTTACAGCACACATTTAATATGCAACGTAACTTGTTTATTAGTAAAATTGAATATAATTAAATCTTTCAGGAAAATGCAGTGCTTTGGATCACGAAACAAAAATAATAAATTTTTGAGTAGTAGTTTTGTAAAGTTAAAAATTGTGATAGTATGAAAATGTAAAAATGAATTGATGAGAAAAAGCACGTTTTAGGCATCAACATGTATAAAGAATCAAGTTTGTAAGTGATTTATACGATATATTTTTATAAATGGACATTTCTTCTGTGAAAATCGCCTATCATTGGCTTTAGTCTGATAGAAATTAATAAATTTATTACAAACAATTATAATGTTTATTGAATTATATATTTTTATATTTCCGTTGTAGTGTTTTACTCTTTCCCCCTGTCAACAACTTTCATCGATTTCTTATTCATCAAACATGTGAGCATTTTCGAAACAAATATGACCTGTTTACATTCTCAGTAGGACAGGGGCCGTTTCGACGCACAGTAATTTGTTTTAAAAACCAACTATTAGATCCACACAAATACAGCGATACTGCAGCAGCGGCCAATTTTGAAACGTAAGTATGTTTTAACTAATGTTGAGTTACCTATGTGTGCCCTACACAGCTTTCAAAGAAAATATTGACTAACTTTTCTTAGAATAATCATATACAGCAATAGTCATTTACTAAAACTAAAAATTACAGTATGCTTCAAAATAAAACAAAGTTTTAATATATACTTTATGAATTAATTTCCAACAAAAAAAACTTCTCTATTGTAATCTGTAGTTAATTAAAAAAATTTGGTGGTTGTCACACTTCAAAAACGTTGTGAGAATGCTCCAATCTTCGAAAATAACGTCAGTTGGTTTACTATTTATTAAATTTTACAATTTACATCCAAATATCAATAAAAAGAGTTGTTGGGTGAAATGGTAAAAACAAATATAAATTCCAGTCGAGATGCGAGATGAGATTGTAACGGGATTTACAATGAGTATGAATACATTAATTGAATTGGAATTAAAGAAAGAGTATGGAGTATGTGGAAAAACAGTCTACAATTTAGCAAAAAGGATATTTGCAATATGGGGTCTGGTGGAAAATATTCCCAAATAGTCCAGTCGCAATTCCATTTAAAGAACCTGTAGGGACATTAAACATCCTCGGAAAACATGTAATAGAGTCCATAATGCGGCATAGAATAAATACCTATGTACATCTGTAGAACACAACACAAAACAGCTACAGTTAGCTATGGAATATATCTATAAGCCGGTGAAGTTTTGGCATATTGTATTATGGACGGACAACATCTTAATTGTTCCGGTGGATCTGGATATCATGTACCAATATAAAACATTTTAAAAGACCATGCAATTACTTTAGCTTAGAGACTATTTTCTAACGATAATTGGATTTCACAGCTTAATAATGGTCCCTACCACAAATAATGGTTACCAACAATGATTGTAAACAAAGTCCCGATTATAGAGGATGTACGGGCACTTATAAAAAGGCAGGAGATTTCCAAAAAGGACCGACAAGGAGAGGAAATAATTTATGAAATAAGAAAGTTTGTACATATATAATTTGATTGCATTTATTCCAGTTAGATTACTAGTTTTCATAGACGCTGAGGGTAATGCATCCGACTACAAATCTTATTTGCTGTTTTATACTAGATTTTATGATGTATAAATGTTTTTGAAAGATGAGATATAGGTTTCTGTTTGGATTTTAATTAATAACTACGTCATTTACATCGATAGCGGAGCCTTCGTCTTGCCTCAATTAAATGCGTACGATTTTTTTTTGCATGAGTTCTTTTGTATTTATGTTTGTGAAGAACGACTATTTTGCCACTGCTTTCTACGCGTTCACTTCTCAATGACGAGCATCTGTATATCAGCTGGTGACTGGTGCGATTTTCTGTTAACTGATGTCATTATTGGCGTTTGCCACTCTGGCTGCGGCAGTCACGACGCCTTTAAAATGTTTTATAGATACTTAAATATCAGGCGGATTTTTCAGTAGGAAGTTCGGTAATAAGTGAGAGCTCACATAATCTTTTCTATTTTAAGCAATTGGTGTTATTATTTGGATAGGAAATAACTATCTTAGGTACAGAGGCAAAAATGTCGTGTAAAAAGACAACTGTAGGTGAATTATCCGAAGATAGGTTATGGGAGGAACTGACTGATAATTGATAACGTCTGATATCTTTTACAATGGCAAAATCGATAAGATCTGGCAGCTTGTTAAAACCTCCAGATACGACATGTAACTTATTTGCTCGAACTGTGTCGTACAGCTGCCTCCCTCCAGGGCTAAAAAGTTGGGATCCCCAATAAGTGTACTATGCATTGTAATTGCCAGCTGCAATGAACTTTTATCCTAGTGTAGGAAAGAACGTGGCAAATTGATGGTTTTTTAAATTTTGTGCCTAGGCGGCCAATATACAGATGAGACTGTAATTTTAAAATCAGTAAGATTTATAGACGCAGCTTGCAAAAAGTCTTCGCTGAATTCAAGCATTGGAAAATGCCTTACTTTTTTTGGAATATAGAGGGAGTGTCATATGTTAATTCTAAAGCATTTTTTCGTAGGTCAAACCTATGAACATTGTTGTTTAAGCCACTTGTTTCACTATATCCTATTATTGCACTAATTTCTCTATAAAGTTTGTTTTTTTCATACTTGAATATATCAATTTCCCATTTAATCTTTTTATTTTGGTTTCTTAATGTTATTTCTAATAGTATGCTTATAGATTTGTGATCTGTACCTTTATTATCGCTATTCTTTTTTACTGACATGTTTGGATTATTTTTTTATTACTTTACTCTCACTTCTCCCTCGCTAGTAACAGTGTAAAAACAATTTTTGACACACTGATTGAGAGGTACACACATTATCGTATGTTGTTTTTGTTGTTGCATGTTTTTAATTACCATCAATATGGGGTTTTTTTTTTGGTAATCCCGTTACGCGTCTATATATCACCAGAGGCGCTGCAAGACTGCTGTAAAAATAAACATAACATGCAATTGCAGAATTGTTAAATGCTGAAGATTTTCTCTCCCTTTAGTTCATTGCCTGTCTTCTCTAGTATATCCTTTTCCAAAGAAAGTAGCACAATTAATCCATTAATTGTCTCAGTGTTACTTTCCTTAAATTAGTTATGATAGTTTATACGCTGTTATCCACTGAATATCTAAGTTGGCCCAGGCAAGAATGATAGAAATGAACATTACGCCATGCGCACGGGTTCCAGTTTTATGGCATAGTTTGACCCTGGCAAGAATTACCAAATCTATGTGCTAATTTTAAAATAAAGATACGAGTATATTTTTACAAAACAATTCAAAACTCAAACTCTTTTAGAGATCGTAACTTCTAAAAATGTACACTGTTTATGGCTCTTACTGTTTTTATAAAGTAAATAAAAATGTGAAGAAAAATTATGTTTACTTTCCTACGACATTTCTTACCATTTAAAACACATATCTGACCAAAATAAACAAAAGAAAATTAAAACCCATAAAAATGAATACATATTGATACATTTGACACGCTACTACATTGTTTGAAAGACTTCGTCTACCTCTACGATCTTATGTACTATATGTTATTATACAATAGGAGCGGTAGTTTAGTTAGGGCAGGGACCGAAGATAATGATTATAGGTGATTTTTTTTATGCAATAATCTTTTATTTTCAATTTATACTAAAAAATTAATAATAATTGTATTTGAGCTTTATTTTGTTGTTGTTGAAAATAACGATTATTTAAAATTTGTTGGTTAAATATATGTATATACAGGGTAGCGCAAAATTAATCCCAATATCGGAAGATATTATAATTTTCGCAAATGGCATTTGACAGCAATGGAGCGCAAAAGCGTGGAATAATATTTTTTTTTTACCAATAATCGATCGGTGGTGTTTGCATAGCGTGAATTTGGACGACGTGCCAATTTTTTTCATGTCCAACAAGATCACTCGATAAACTATCCCCGCCTTCTCTCTTTGTGGGTTTAAGCTATTTAAGAAGTAACTTGTGTTCAGATTCTGTAGTCAAAACCCTATTTGTTAAACTTAATCAGAATATGGAATTATAACATGAAGTCGCAACTTTTTCGAAAATATCTAAAATAATAGTTATTTGTCAACCAAATAAATAAAACTCAAAATTAATTATTATAATAAACTTTATTCTAGTTTTTTTACCTTTATTATTATTATGATGTCTAATTTTTCTGAGCTCCAGGTCATCAATAAAATCTTCCTTATTATAAATTATAATAAATATTAATTTTATTTTTTCCAATATTTCGCTACGCCTTTGTGTAGCATCGTCAGGAAATAAAATAAAATAAAATTATATTTCACAAACTTCAAAACAAAAATCAAATTGTGAAAATTATTGAAAAATTTTTCATATACAATGAAAAATATTTCAAATTTTCAAAAAACACAAATACATACAAATCATAAAAAACTAAAAAATTAAAAAATGTTTTACATTAATGTGTAGATGTATATATGTACATATGTATAAACAATACATATGTATTGTTTATACATATGTACATATCTAATCATATTATATAATATGATGTAATTTAGGATTATACATATGTATTGTTTATACATATGTACATATATACATCTACACATTAATGTAAAACATTTTTTAATTTTTTATGATTTGTATGTATTTGTGTTTTTTGAAAATTTGAAATATTTTTCATTGTATATGAAAAATTTTTCAATAATTTTCACAATTTGATTTTTGTTTTGAAATTTGTGAAATATAATTTTATTTTATTTTATTTCCTGACGATGCTACACAAAGGCGTAGCGAAATATTGGAAAAAATAAAATTAATATTTATTATAATTTATAATAAGGAAGATTTTATTGATGACCTGGAGCTCAGAAAAATTAGACATCATATTAATTATTATATTTCAATAAAGCAAAATATAACACTTAAAAATAATCGTTATTTTTAACTAAAAAATATGTCTTAAAAATTGTTTTAATTTTATAGGATGTGTTTTCATAACCTAAGTTTACATCCATGTTTATGAAATTTTACACATAGGTATTTCTAAACATTTATTATAATATATATTGTTTGACCTAATTCTGTCGAACTACAATTATTAATAATTTGCATTGGTTAAAAATATTTTCAGACGTTATAAACATACTATTCCCACACAGTTGAAAAGTTGGCGTAAAGGTAATACTGGAACAACGATTAATAAACGCGACAGAAATATGGGTATTGAAAAAAATTTTATAGATACACATAAAAGTAAGTATAAAACACGTTCCTCTTTTTCGAACAATTGCAATTTCTTTAAAATAAGTATAACAATAACAAGAAACAAATTTACTTTATAAACACTTCAAATTTAAATTAAAATTACATAAAAAACTAATTAACAAACGCGAGTTAGAGTAGGGTTTTCTGCAGTTCCTCTTTTGTCTGTTGGCAATTTTTGTTAAAAATTATGAATAAGAGAACTAAACATATTGTATAAGTCTGTACGAGTTTCAAATCTTCTTACATCTTCTATAGAGTTAGACTTGCAGCAAGAAAAGATCCAACAATTGACATGGGTATATGCTTGCAAATTTGAATACAGAATTTAATATATTTAATTTTTCAATTGTATATAAGTATGAAGTTACTGGCATATTGTGTGTTTAATATGTCACAAAACTTGGTTTGCTTTTGTTCCAAAGATGATATATATATATATATATATATATATATATATATATATATATATCCTTAATGGCCTGAATTAGTGACTGCTTGTCATCAAATTGTCTACCTCCTTCATAGACCTTACGAGATAACCAACCCCACACATTTTCGATAATGTTTAGATCTGGCGAATAAGGTGGCCAGTCAAGAATATTAACATTTTGGCTTGCAATGTACTCCTTTACTACTCTGGCGTTGTGTATAGGTGCATTATCCTGTTGCAATATCCAAGGTATTGGACCAAATAGTTCATTGAACTTCGGAAAAGCCGACTCCAATAACGTTCTATAGGTTGCACCAGTCATTTTTGCACTTTGAAATTCAAGATCGATGGTGCCATAGTACGTAATAGTACCCCACACCATAACGCCGCCCTCTCGGCTGTGATGTCGGTTCAAAAATCGCTTTTCTTTACGCAGGTCATGGAAATAATAGTTGTAGCCATCAGGCCCATCGAAATTAAACTTCTTTTCATCCGTAAATACAACGGTTTTCCAGTCATTTACATGGCCTCTTGCTGCACATCTCATACCATGTAGTCTTTTGCGAATTGAAGACGCTTTTCCTTACGAGGACCATTAAGTGGCGGCTTTTTTTGTAATTTCTGGTATTTAAGATACTCACAGCTCTTAATAACTCTGCGTACTGATGACTTGCTCGCTTGCACTCCAGCTTGAGCTCTTATTTTTGACAAGGATAAGGCAGAATTAGAAACAATTCTGGTGATTTTTCTTTTCTCATAAGTAGATAAAGACAACGAAACCCTTCCCTTAAAATTTTTTCCATACCCCTATATATATATATATATATATATATAAATTTTTATTATTTTATTTTAACTTTAACAGGATTTTTACACATTAATGTTGAAAGTTTTTGGTCGTCAGTGTTTAAAATAATAAATTATTTTGTGTTGTTGAATTTTTTTTCAAATCAACAATTGTCCATCAATCCGAAACAGTTTAAAATATAAACAAAGTAGACCAGTCTAATTTAAAGATGATTTTGGTTAAATCAGGCTCAGATCTTGGATAATAGGATATCAACTCTCCCTTGTTTTTTCTTAATCTAGAAGTTTAAAAATGAATTTTTCAAATAAGAGTAAAATTTTTGTAAGTCCATCGACTGCTATATTTATGAATATAATGTATGTACGTATGGTTCTGATTTTAAAATGAAAAAACAGTTTGCATGTTCTGCTTAAACAGACCATATACACACATACCAGAGAGCTGCAAGGGGTGTATCCAAAAATAATTATATTCAATCAACACTCAAATAAGTGAGCTACTTTTGCGCCACCGAGGAAATATTACTTAATAGTATTTATGTTTGTTTATTCATTCTTAAAGAAATCAAAAAATGCCTTTATATGTTATATCTGTGGTCACAAGCAATAATAGCCTAAGTCACAAGACATACCTTCGAGGAAAATCAATTTTTATGTTTGGAAGCGTTTCTAAAACAATGAAAAGAGAAGATGCGTTATAAAAAAACCTACACATAAGCAGATATTATCGGGCCAATGGCTAAGATTAGAAAATTATGACCAAAGTTTGATTTCTTAAGGTGATAAGATACATATGAGAGGATAATTAAAAAGTTATAGTTTTTACATTTTAGTCTTATTTATATTTATTATTTATATATAATATAAATATTAGCGAAATACCGAATATAATTAATTAAAAATTAATTAGATAATTAAAATGTTTATGGCAAATGTAAAATACGGAATCGGAAAGATTATGTCGACTTATGCTATTATTGTAGAGGACTGTTTCATGTGTTACCAGGCATACATTAAGTTCAGCGGTTACTATTTATTTAAATTTACAATAAAGTAATATTAGGTAATTTTAAATTAATATGAATAGCTTAGTAAAAAATTTTTTTAACAAATTCATTATCTTAAATTTTATTTTCAGAAAACTTAGCTTATTCGTTCTTATATTTATTATAAAAAAATTTCAACAACGTAACTTTTTAAGTTATTATGTTTGTGGCTCATCTTCGATATAGTCGAGTTTAGAACAGAGTTTACACTTCGTTTTAGCACATTTACCGCCGTATTGTTGCACAGCAATTTTTAATTGATCCAGGTAGTCGAATTTGTAAGTAGGATTTTATTGTTTTAAAATAAATTAAAGTCTGCTTTTTTAAATACCTATAAAGCCTTGTATTAAGTGAAGTTTCCAATAATAAAATGAATAAAGAAGAAGTTACACGACGTACATATTTTTGTAAGGGATGAAATAATCGAATAAAGGCCCTTCTTTTTATTTCCTTTAAACGTTTGTACATCGCTAAAATCATTTTTATATTAACATTGTTTTTTTGTAAATTTTATAAGAAACCAATAAAAATACTAAAATGATAAGATAAAATGATAAGAGATTCAAAATATAAAGATGTAAAAATTAAATTGAAGAAGATAGTGCAAATATTTATACTAAGTAGTTTTGCTAGCTTATGAACAAGTATTGCTTCTAAAACAATTTTATCACCGACAAAATGAAAATGTCATCTTAAAATAGGTATAGGTAAAGTTTTTTTTCTTTACAGAAAGAACATTTATTTGATATGATCTTTAAATATAGTAAAAGTTAAAATTTTATTAGACATTTAGCAGAATTCTTCGTGTCTTTTCTACTCATTTTGTGTCAACTGTAATCATTATTTATTTAACCCAACACTAAAGACAAATAGAATAAATATTTCACAATTTTTTCTTGGGTGAGAACGAAGTTTTACAACATTTTGATTTTTCTGTTATTGAATTCTTTGTTACCATATTACATTTGCTTTTAGCCAACCATTGGTTGGTAATGAAAGCATTGTATGTAATTCTATTTTCGTATCAAACCGATTTTGATGAAGTAAACAGATGACATTAGCCGCGCCAATTAGCTATATGGCTCAAGACGGATATCAGCATAAAATTGGACAGGATTGAGTTCTTGGAATATATCAGCAATCTATTTCTAATTGCATAACAAAATAATTATATTCTTGGCAGTTTTATTAAATTATAAATCCTTTTCATACCATTTATGACACAAGTGTACTTATATTTTCTAATTTATTTTTATATATTCTTAAACAAAATTTCTATTGAATGATTTCAGACCTTTTTGACATTTGATTTCGTACTACACAGTTGCGCAACAAGTTACGTTCGACAAATTTGTCTAAGATTAGAATTATTCGTATTCGTTGCACTTTTCATTCGTTTGAAATAAACATATACATATGCCTAGAAATGGGATTGTACATATCAAGAACATGATCGTCATTTTGATCTCAGTACCTTTAACGGCCGAAAATTTTGGATAGGAACTTGGCCTTATTTTCGCGTTTATGTTTTTGTGCAGATCTGAGTCCTGTTTTCAACGTTTTTTTTTAAGTATATAAATGTATTTACAGACGGTTCGGTTATATCAAATTTCTGGTCTCTATAGTGGAAAAGCTCCATACAAATAAATGGCACCGTTTTCCGATTTTTCTGTTTACTTATTTACCAGGCCTACCTGTATTTCAACTCTCTAGCTACAGTGGAAGTGTCCCATACACACTAGTCGCCACCAAGTCCTTCTAGATGAAAAAAGCCTGTTTTCAAAATTTGCTGATTACTTATTTCCCAAGGTCCACCTGTGTACCTAATTTTAGCTCTTTAGCTATAGTGGAGTGAGTCAGTGAAAAGGTACTAAAATATGCACCTTTTATACCTTCGTGTCTCGGGAAGATTTTGTGGTAAAACTTGGCCTATGAGGTTTATGATTAAATGAAGCAAAGTTAGGAGGTGGTAAAAACGGCTTCGTGTAAAATACACACTGTGTGCATAGAGCCTGGCGCACTACTGTGTGCCTTAATAATGCCGAAGCAGTATCATACATTAATTTCTCTTTATTTGATTCCGTTCAGCTTTATTGAAAGAAGAATTTTAGTTATATTTAGGCATTAACTAACTATAACTAAAATTCTTCTTTCACAAAAATGTGAACTACTAAAAATGTAATACAGATCTTTCCCGCTGCAAAGGATTGTTTGAGATATTTAATTTTGGCCTCCGGTTTTAGTCGAATTACCTTACATTTAAACTCTCCTTTTGACTTAATGTAAGCATTTTCGAACGGTTCGTTTTTCTTTTCTTTGAATGCATATAAATTATTGATAAATTCTCAATTATTTGTTAAATTCTATATAATAGTGGAATTGGGTTTATAGTAAATATTTTGTTGCAAATTTTTGGGTAAACTGCAAAATCTTGGTGAAATTAAAATTTAGTTTTTAAACTTGGTGAATTTTGGATTTTGTGGTATTTTTGGAATTTATTTGTTTTAATCCCAATTTTTCGACTTTGTAGTGAAAATTCGTGAATCTGGGAATTTTTGGTGAATTTAAAACATTCCCAAATTTTGGAATTTTTTGTGAAATTTCGATTTTTGAATGCATTTGGTTTTCTTTTTTAGTTTTTGAAATTTTGAGATATTTTTTAAATGTTGAATTCGGCCCAACATATACATACATATTTCCGGAGGCTCTCTGAGGGCTCGGAATGATAATTAGTATAATTAGTATAGGACTAAATAGCAAAATTTAATAAGGAATTCAGAATATGCGAATTTTTTGAGCTTGTGTATAAGCGCTTCTCCCTGCCAGTATGAAAATACCAAAAAATAAAAAATAAAAATTTTGGTGAAAATGAAATTAAGTTTTGAATTTTGGTTTTTGTGGTATTTTTGGTATTTATTTGTTTTATTCCAGTTTTTCGACTGTGTGGTGAATTTTCAAAGTCTTAGTGAATATAAAAATTTTAAAAATTTTTTGTTTTTCGCCCATATCTCGGGAACTTTTGGACCTATATCGCTGATTTTAAAAAAGCGAATTCGCCAAACTCACTGATCAAGTGGTCAAATTTTTAAGATCCTAGGTTATCTAGTGCCGCCAGAAGTTGATTTCAAAATCGGACTGATGGACACCGTTAATTGAACTTCCCTACCTGTAAGGACCCAGAATATATATGTATACTTTGTTGGGACTGAAATGAATGTTTTACAAGTTACATTTTTGGTGAAGGGTATAATAAGGAATTAAAAACATTTGCTTGTAAAACATGTGAAAAAAAGAACAACAACTAAGTTATGTCTCTCTCAACAACTTCGATGTTGGGAATTACAACTGACAAATATTTTAAAGTAATAATTTTAAGTGAGTATTGACTACATATAAGTAGAGTTAAGTATTAGGCATTCGATGATAGTTGTAATATACCAGCATCTATTTATATTAGTATATATCACAGCGCCCTCCTTCGTCAGTACAATATCTACTCCTTTTTAAAGATGTTACACAATTAATTCTTAATTTTCTCTAAAAAACTTCTTTTATTTTGTTTTTGTTTATATTGGTCCAGTGTAGAACTTATTTAATATGGTATTACATTAGTTTCTATTAAAATTCCAAAAAAGAATAAATCTAATATAATGTTACAAAGTAATAGTCAAAGATGTGTGAAACAACCTATTGTACAAATACGCAATAACATAAATATAAAGCAAAAGCAAATTGCGTAGCAGAAATTCCCCGAACCGCGTTTCAAAAAAACAATTTCTACAGCAAGCAAAAAGTAAACAAAAGATACACACACACAAACACATATACAAGACTACTAAGCCAGCAACTGAAATAACTGATGCGCAATTTCGCGTATGTTCGGGACATTTCAAGAAGCGGCCGTAATCTGTATATAAAGGCGCCGTCCACCGCAGAAGATATAGTTGACTTTGAGGTTTCAAAGAGTGAAAATCTGTGTGTAGAAAAGAAGTGTTAAGTGTACAGTGTCAATTAGTACTAAAGAGTTGTATATAAGAGTGTTACGTACCGAATAAAATTGTGTACTGATAAAATCATAAAATAGTGTGTACTTTAATTTTTACAATTAAACGAACCCTTCAAAATAACGTTTATTGTGGTAATAAACGTAACAACTGGTGTCAGAAGTGGGATTGTAAAAAAATAAAACGTAAGTAAAAATAAAATGAAGTTTGACTAGCTGAAAGTAGATCAGCTAAGAAAAGAGCTGAGCATGTTTGATCTGCCAACGGCGGGCAATAAGGCAGAACTGCAAAAGAGGCTGATAGAGGAATTCAAGCGACGTGGTATTGACATCGGCTTATATGAATTCGAGGAAAAAGAGGAGCTCCAGATATGTACCCCTGCTACAACCACTAATATGGACTTCACCGTAATGTTTGCCGCTATGATGGAGAGAATGGAGAAATTTCAAGAAGCTTCTAAGACTAACAGCGAAAGACTCTTAGCTGAGGTTAGAGCCAGCAACGAAATACAAGAGGAGCAATTTCAAGAAGTTTCTAAGATCAACAGCGAAAGACTCTTAGCTGAGGTAGAAGAATAGTTTCAAGAAACTTCTAAGAACAGCGAAAGACTCTTAGCTGAGGTAGCAGAAAAATTTCAAGAAGCTTCTAAGATTAACAGCGAAATACTCTTAGCTGAGGTCAGAGCCAACCACGAGAGACTAGAGGAAACATTTCAAGAAGCTTCCAAGACCAACAGCGAAAGACTATTAGCTGAGGTCAGAGCCAACAACGAGACACTTCAGGAAATTTCAGAAGTTATGGGCAAACGAGTGGATGCTATAGAACTAAAAGTTAGTGAGCTTGATGAAAAATTTTCCGGCGTAGACGCAGAACTTCATGAATTAAAGAACAAGATGAGCGATCTACAAATTCGAGAAGGACCGGCCAGAATAATCTCTGAGCACGGCAACAAGAGCCCCGAGCTTTAATGGTAGCGTACCTTTTAATGTCTTCAAGTTTCAGTTCGAAACGGTGGCTAGCAAAAATGAATGGGACAATGAAGAAAAAGCTTTAGAACTAATTAGAAAGGGAACAGCAGCAGCAATCCTTGGAAGCTTACTAGCTGGCTGCAGAAAAAGCTACGAAGACATAATGGTGGCCTTGCAACGTAAGTACGGTGGCGAACATAAGCAAGAACTGTACAGGATGGAACTACGGGGCAGAGTCCAGAAGCCGAATGAAACGCTGCAAGATTTCACGATGGAAATTGAGCGCTTGGTGCAGCTGACTTACCCAGGCGAGAACCATCCATTCCTGGACCAGTTCAAGATAGAAGCATTTATAAATGGCATACGGGATCCAGATGTTAGATATGCAGTTTGCGCTATGCAGAAGTCGTCCTTTGCGGAAACTATTTCGTACGCGCTGGTCCAGGGGACCGCAAAAGCTATATCGAAGCCACAAGTCTACAAGGTGCGGCAACTTGAGGCTGATACGCCAACTTGCGGAGACAAAAGGAGCGAGATAGAAGAGGTGGTCAAGCAAATACTAGAGGAAAGAGGCAAATCTCGCGCAAAATGCTTTAATTGCAGTAAGGTCGGCCACTTCCAGCGCAACTGCAGATCAGCAAAGAAAAGATCAAGATCTGCTTCGCCACCGAGGGAAAGCAAACGGGCGAATAACACCGAATCGCATGTGTCACCGTTAAACTAGATCGAGCTAGCGCTGAGGGGCAAGAGCTAGCTCTTACAACCGATGGCCCCACAATCTCCATTTCCATCATGCAGCAAAAGAACAGCAACCTTACTGCTTGCGGAAGAAAACAGGTCCTCACCATAGACACAGGAGCGTTTTAGTCTATAATAAGGCCCGATTTGGTAAAAGGAGCAGTAGAACCGCTAAATAATATACGACTACGCACTGCTACTGGGGATTCAGCTACCGTCTATGGAAGAGCCAGGGCAAGACTAACTATCGCAAACATTACCGTCCACCATGTGTTTGTTGTCGCAGACATATTGGATGAAGTTATTATTGGTGCAGACTTCATGATAGCCCACGAGATTGATCTGCGCATGGGACATCAAATAATGGTATGGCGCAATGTCGAGATACCCCTGGATGTTGGATATGAGAGCAGGACCACAGTAAGGAAGCTCTTTGCCGTTGAACGCCAGAAATTACCACCTCAGGCAGAAACTATAGTATGGACACGTGTGGAGGAAGATTGTGTGGATAACCGGTTGTGAGTTGTAGAACCAAAAGAACTAAAAGCCGAAATCATAAGAGCTAGATCCCTTGTGAAAGCCTGCGACGATGGACGAGTTCCTGTAAGAGTACTTAATCTGTCCAAAATCGAAAAGACCATTAGCAGAAATTTTGAAATCGGTCAATGTGAGCCCGCAGGAGCCATAATTAATTGTGCGACGAATTCGGTATGCCCCAAAACAACAGCCAAAGAACGAGATTTACTGGCAGAACAGGTGGAAAAATGGGTAGCAGGCCTAACATCTCCTGACAGAAACAAAGCTAAGCAGTTGCTTAGAAAACATGCCTCTGTCTTCGCCTTGAGTAATAAAAGCCAAGGTAGAACCGCAGTTGTGAAACACGAAATCAACACCGGCGAAGCGAGGCCTATAAAACAAGCACCCAGAGGTATTCCCCTAGCAAAGCGAAATGAGGTCAAAGAACTGGTAAACGAAATGGAGCGGAATGGAGTTATTGAGCCATCTTCCAGTCCGTGGAGCTCGCCAATAGTTTTTGTGTAGAAGAAAGACGACAGCACAAGGTTTTGCGTTGATTACCGGAAACTCAATGACGTCACAAAGAAAGATAGTTATCCGCTGCCCAGAATTGACGATACCTTAGACACGTTCGCCGGAACGAAATGGTTCTCTACCTTGGACTTGCAGAGCGGCTATTGGCAGGTAGAGATAGCCGATAAGGACAAGGAGAAAACTGCCTTTATCGCGAGCGATGGTCTATGGCAGTTCAAGGTGATGCCATTTGGGCTCTGCTACGCTCCAGCTACTTTTGAACGGTTAATGGAACGTGTACTTAAAGGTCTCAATTGGAAGACGTGTTTGGTATATCTGGATGACCTAATCGTGATGGGGAAGACTTTTGACGAACATCTGAAAAACCTGGATGAGGTATTTAAGCGCATAACTGCTGCAGGATTAAAGCTAAACGTTAAGAAATGCGCTTTGTTTCAAAAGGAGGTTAAATATTTGGGGCATCGTGTAACATCAGAGGGTATTTCCTTTGATGAGGACAAAATACTGGCTGTAAAGGACTGGCCGCGCCGCGCAGAAGAAGCGTTCCAGAGGTTTAAGGTATTTTTGTGTACAGCACCAGTCCTCGCCTATCCAATCGCTGGGCAGAAATTCATATTGGACACGGATGCGAGCGGCTATGGAATAGTGGGAGTCCTTTCCCAGGTGGTTAATGGGGCGGAAAAGTCATTGGCTACTACAGCAGAGTATTGTCCAAGCCCGAACGAAATTACTGTGTTACACGACGGGAGCTTTTTGCAGTGCTGGAGTGTGTCAAACATTACCACAAATACTTATATGGTCAACACTTCATCTTAAAGACAGACCATTACGTTGGCTGTTGCAATTTAAGAACCCCGAAGGGCAGCTCGCACGCTGGATTGAACGTCTGCAAAGCTATGATTTTAGTATCCAGCACAGAAAAGGCGGAAAACACAATAATGTTGATGCTCTTTCAAGACGGCCATGCAACGTAGAGTGCAAGCACTGCACGAAAGTCGAGAAAAAGAAATGTGTCATTGACGTGCGGCTGACCCAAATTAGCTCAGAAGACTGGTCTAAGGAACAGAATGACGACCCCATTTTGGCAAAGATTATGTTGGCTACGCAGGATAACAAAAGACCGACCCGTAAAGAAATATCAGTAGAAAGCGCATTAGCAAAAGCGTACTGGGCCCAGTGGAATAGCCTAAAATTAATAGATGGCTGCTTATATCGATCTTGGGAAAGTACAGATGGTAAATTTACAACGGACTTAATTGTCGTGCCCACTTCCAAGGCAAATGAGGTACTGAAGCAGTTCCATAAAGGTCCTAGCGGCGGCCACCTGGGCATTACAAAAACTTTTGAAAAGATAAAACAGCGTTTTTACTGGGTTGGATGCCAGCAGTCTGCAGCTAATTGCGAACAGTGTATTGCGGCCAAGGGTCCAACAAGAAGAAGTCGCGGCAAGCTTCAGAAATACAACGTGGGTGTCCTTTTTGAGCGAATAGCTATCGATGTAGCAGGTGGTAATAGATTATTTCAGCAAATGGCCCGAGGTGTATGCCATTCCAAACAAAGAATCAAAAACGGTGGTAGACGCATTTGTCAACAATTGGGTGTGTCGATACGGTGTTCCGATAGAATTGCATTCTGATCAGGGACGAAATTTTGAATCCGCCATATTTAAAGAAATGTGCGAGTTATATGACATCAAAAAGACGAGAACGACACCGCTACATCCACAGTCTGATGGCATGGTAGAAAGATTTAACCGTACGCTGGAAGAATACCTCAGAAAAGTCGTCAGTACACACCAAAAGGATTGGGATGAGCATATACCTAAGCTGTTACTGGCATACCGGTCAGCAGTCCACGGTTCTACCTCACGTAGTCCAGCGAAAATCCTGTTTGGAACGGAACTAAAACTGCCAGCGGATTTAGAGTTCGGTGTTAAACCTAAACCTGTGTGCGAAGACAATGGAAACACTCTTCAGGCACAATAAGATCTTCACGAGCTTCATGAATTTGTCCGTAACCGCATTAAAATGTCCAGTGATAAGATGAAAGCCAGATATGATAGAGCAGCAAACACGGAGGGATTTACCGAAGGACAAATGGTTCTACTGTTTAACCCACAACGCAAGAAAGGATTATCCCCTAAATTGCAAACCCACTGGGAGGGACCATACAAGGTGGTTAAGAGACTGAATGCCGTAGTTTACCGGATACAGAAGTGCCATAGCCCGAGGTCCAAAATGAAGGTGGTTCACCTTGAACGACTAGCCAAATATGGAAAAGGTGATGATGAGCCTGTTCGGCACGAAAAGGCTTAAGTGGGCGGCAGTGTTACAAAGTAATAGTCAAAGATGTGTGAAACAAAAGCAAGTTGCGTAGCAGAAATTCCCCGAACCGCGATTCAACAAAAACAGTTTCTACAGCAAGCAAAAAGTAAACAAAAGATACACACACACACAAACACATATACAAGATTACTAAGCCAGCAACTGAAATAACTGATGCGCAATTTCGCGTATGCTCGGGACATTTCAAGAAGCGACCGTGATCTCTATATAAAGGCGCCGTGCACGGCAGAAGATATAGTTGACTTTGACATTTCAAAGAGTGAACATCTGTGTGTACAAAAGAAGTGTTAAGTGTACAGTGTCAATTAGTACTAAAGAGTTGTATATAAGAGTGTTTCGTACCGAATAAAGTTGTGTACTGATAAAATCATAAAAGAGTGTGTACTTTAATTTTTACAATTAAACGCACCCTTCAAAATA
The DNA here is from genome assembly GCA_963932375.1 of Phania funesta. NCBI lineage: Eukaryota > Metazoa > Arthropoda > Insecta > Diptera > Tachinidae > Phania > Phania funesta. The sequence goes on from OZ010656.1 coordinate 40,306,635, forward strand.
ACGTTTATTGTGGTAATAAACGTAGCAATATGATCTGAAAAATAGAGTAAAAAGCAACTCTCTCGCATTGTTTCACTTCTCTCTTTGTTATACATATATTCACACTGTGCAAGTGCAGCAGTGGCTGAGGCTTGTTCACTCGAAACTATCACCAATAGAAGACGACTAGCAATAAACAAATGAAGAATGGATTAATATTGTTGATAAAGCACTTACGCGAAAAAAATATGCCAATAACTATGTTAGTTATTCAAAGAAAAACCATAAGTTAATACTTTTAGCAAGCTTTTCCGTAATTGGTTTAAATAACTAATACAATATTTTACATACATTATATAAACAATTTATTCAACAAAAGTTGGCATAGTTTGATCTGATTTTCGAATTATACCTATTATCTCAGACAAGTGCGGCATCCATTTTATGTCCCACCCGTCCTCATTTTAAATATATATAAGTTATGACATTTTATTAATTCCTTCAATGACGAAAATCAAAATAAAAGATTATCTACACGATATGATAATATAAAATCTATATTTATTAGCAGTTGGAAAAAAATTTTAAATTTTAAGTAAATAAATTTAAAGTAATAGAATGACTCAATGGAACTGCCCTATATGTCTTGTAATTCGTTAATGAATAAGGCTTTTATAGCTTAAATGTATAAGCCTTAATTTCCCATAATATTTCAGCACTTAACGTTCTTAGGTATGAGGAATTTTCGATTTACATCGGCATTTGCCGAAAGAAATTACTATGTAAATCGAGGTATTACTGTACGTATTATATGTGGCGACACATGAATATTTTCGAAGTTTTCTGTAACCCATTTGTATTAATGTGCAGAACTCCTTTGACGCCACTTTGAATTTTCTCCTTTAATGCACGGCCATGTATGTAAACCTTTGACTTCAAATGACCCCATTAAATGAAATATATACGCATTTTATTAACAAAAGTTTAAAAATGGACATAAAATATTTGTTGTTATGTATTTCTTTTTCATATTTGTAGTAACATATTAAATTATTTATATGTTAAACACTATTTTGTATCCCCATAACAAATTTAAATTATAATTGCATACCGAGTAAACGAATGGTCTCCAAAACACAGAGTTCCAAAACCATACATACCAAGGCATATTTAACCAGGTGGCATTACTACTGCAAGTGACAATTTTTTGCTTAAATTTTCGTTTTTCTTTGTTTACCCAATTTTAATGTCAAACTATTTTGTTTTGTTTACGAATAATCAAAAAATTCATTTACATTCAAGTCTCATTAATACAAGTGCCTTAGTGTTTTTATAGTTTGTCTATAAATAAATTAAAAAGTTAAGTAAAAACAACAAATAAATTATCAATTTGTGTTCTAATTTGTACAAAATTTATAAATAAATTTGTAATTTGTACCAAACAAAATTTATTCAGCTTTTTTTCTCTTAATTTTCTTTCTTTTTACAATGTTTTTGACAGTAATATTGGGTTTTACACAAACAAAACTACCTGGTGTTGTTGTATTGTTGTATTTGTTGTTGTAGCCACCAAGTTAGATACGCCTTGATACATACACAGAAATGCAAAGAGTTAAAAATACTTATACATTTTGATATACGTATAAAAATATATATAATTTCAACGTACAAACGTACACTCACCTTACTTACAGCCAAAATTCAAGGTCGCCCCAATTTTATATGATGTCATAGTTAACTTACGTGAGTTTTGTTTGTAATCGTCTGTGCATAAGTAATAAGTGGAAAATACACATCTAATGTATGTACGTATATTGTATATCCGAGTAAACTAATAAAATGTCTGTTCCACAAGATTTTGCGCCATTTCGGAGAAATGAGAGCAAAAACGAATATACTCTCTCCAATTATTAGAGTTACCCAAAACTGGTGGTACGCGAAAACCCCAAATTTGACGGCTAAATATTTCATTGATGCTTACTCGTAAAATGTTAACTTAAGTTTACTGTAAAAAAAACAAAATTTGTTTGTTGTGAAAATTTTTACTGATGACAATAAAAATAATAATTTTGAACATTATTAAAATTGAGTTTTAGTTTATATCTTCAATTATTTTCTGACTTTCAATTGTTATTTATTTAAACCCAAAACAGCTTATCAACAAGTTCTGGTCCCTACTTATCCCAATAAAAAAGCTTGTGTAACTTTGGGCAAGTATAGAATGGAAATTACTCTGTCATAACCTCTCATACTTGCCAAATTTTTGTCTCCTGGAGCACTTTTGGGAAAGTTTGTATAACTTTTGTTAAGTTTGGGGGACCTAGTTAACGACCTGGAACAGACCTAATATTTTTCATGCTGAGAATATCGTGATTATACATATGAATACCCTACAACACGTCATATGTCAACGTCTGACAAAATTTAAACAGTTTGCTTGTTCACTATATTTTACAATGATATTCCTATACACACACTGTATTAATGTTAACCACATAACGTTATGTTTAATCCGTTATTTTGTACCTTAACTAAAATAGATATCAAGAAAAGAAATATTGGCACATAGTTTACTTTTCAAAAATTTTCTAATTACCTCAGTAAGACCTGCCTGTATACAAAATTTCAGCTCTCTATCTCCTAATCAGATTTTTCTGGTTACTTATTACCTAAGACTGTATACCTCTATACCGAATTTCAGCTCTCTAGCTATGGTGGAAGTGCCTCATAAAATTGATGAGTTGGCCAGTGAATAGGCGCTGTGTAGTTTATACACCTTCATATCGGGAAGCTTTTATGGTTCAACTTTTCAACTTTACTTGTGAGGTTACTTATAGGAAGAGCCCTTATGTTTCCAGATTTATTCTTTTATGATTAAATTGATAAAATTTATGATGGGGGTAAAAACGTGGCGAATGTTTTCGTGTAATATACACAGTGAGCATAGGTGTGAACTTAGCCTGGTGTACTACCGTCCGCCTTAATAGTTGTTTCAATAAGTGAGAAGTTGCACGTTGCAGTTCTTTTACTACAACAGCACTGTAAATTTAATGCTTTAATCACTGTTTTTACTGCTATTTAAAAATGTCAGCGCAAAATTTTTCGAGGAACTACTCAGTGCTTTTTTTAACCCAGTGACACCATACCTAATTTAAAGAAAAAAAACTAATGTTTTAAAACCACAAATATTTAAAGTTTTATTCGTTATATTTAATCGTTATATTACAATCTACTTAATTAAATATGAGAGACTAAAAAAAGACAGAGTTAAGGAAAAGTTTATTCTAAAAAACCTTGTAAAAAAAAGTTATAATGAAATTTGTTTAACTAATCACCAGCTTAGATTCTTTTTTTTTCAAAAGAATCTTAGTGATTGGTTAGTAAATTTCTTATAGTTTCAAAATTAGACGATCTGCATTTTACATTAAATGACAGCGTCAAGTTCCTTACAAATGATCTAATCATTTTATGTTCAAAATTGGAATGTAGTAAATCAGTGGGGAATCTACGGGGAATGTTGTGTATTATTTTTAAGTTTTTATTCTGGATAATTTGAAGCTTTTTTGTGTGAGTTTTAGCAGTTTTGCCATACCAGACTTGGCAACCATAAGTCAAGATCGGTCGGATACACATTTTGTATAACAATATTTTGTTTTTTAGGTTAAGCCTTGATCTCCTGTTAAGTAAAGGATATAGTGCGCAACCACACTTAATTGCCTTGTCACATATGTATTTAATATGTTGTTTAAACAAAAGTTTTTTGTCTAGGATAATATCTAAATATTTAATATTTTCACTAATAGAAATGACATTTCCTTGAGAGTACAAGTATTGTGAAGGCATACGTTTTGGCGATTTATTGTATGGAAATATGATAGCTTGTGTTTTGTTATCGTTAACTTTAATTTTCCACTTATTGAAGTATTTTTGGCTTGAGTTTAGAGCCTGTTGCATTCTCTTGACTATTGCGTTTGATACCTTGCCGCAACATATGAAAGCGCTGTCGTCAGCAAAAAAAGCTACTTCTTGATTTCTGCGAATATTTATATCCGAGGTATATAACGAATACAGTGTGGGAGAAAGAACAGACCCTTGTGGTAGACCTGCTGGTATTTGCCTTTCACTAGAGTAATTCCTATCGACACATACAACAAATGATCTATTATTTAAAAAGCTTTTTACTATTTTTTGTAAATAAAGAGGAAAATGAAAACTATTAAGTTTGAACAACAAACCATCATGCCAGATAGAATCAAATGCCTTTTCAATATCAAGGAAGATAACTCCAGTACTTTTGCGCTGACTTTTATTATTTTCAATAACTTTAATTACCCTCTTCAATTGATGAGTGGTAGAGTGTTCCTTACGGAATCCAAACTGCTGGTCATTAATGATGTTGTTTAAGTTTGAAAAATCGACTATTCGTTTGTGAATAACTTTTTCAAAAACTTTGTCTAGTAGGCTTAGAATACTAATGGGTCTGTTACTGGTCGGTATTTTAGGATCTTTTCCAGTTTTGTGTACTGGAATTACTTTGGCCTTTTTGAAACTTTGAGGAAAATAGCCAATACTTATACAAATATTAAATATTTTATTCAATGTTTCAAATAAAAACAATCAGGCATGTTTTTAAGCACAATGGCATTAATTTCATCTAAACCTGGGGCTTTGTTATTTTTTAATGAAAATACATATGACTTTACTTCTACGACATCGGTTAATACCATATTACTACCACTGAGCAGGGACGCATTGTTAAGACTTTCCACGTAATTTGCAACGCGAGTATCCATAGATGATGGATTACTTATAGTTATTTTGTGAGAATTAGCAAATGCATCAGCAATTGCATTAGCTTTATCTACACCAGTTTTTAGAACGTCACCGTTCACGAACAGATCAGAAAGCGGTAAATTCTTCCCTTTAAGGGCTTTGGTAAGCTACCAAAACTTTTTAGAGCCGGGAGTCAACTTAGAAATAAATCTAGACCAAGAATCATTTCTATCCCTGTTTAAGTGAAAATTGATAAGTCTGTTCAACTGCCTCATTATACTAATTAAATGGATTCTATAGTTTGGATCCCCACATCTCTGTAATTTACGCCTAAATCTATTGGAGATTTATCTTTGCCATGGAGTGTTTTGCCCAACTGGAATCAAACTAAATGCCTGTTTGACAATAGAACATAATTGATTTAGTGCCATATCTACGTTATGAGTGTATTCATCGATTCGTTCAATGTCGTGGCGTCTGATTTCTTTCTCTACCCAGTCTCTAATGACTGGCCAATCAGCTAGATAGTACAAAGGAACAGAAATTGTGTTTAATTGGAAATACCCATTGATAAAACAAGAAATTGGAGTATGGTTTGAATTTAATATAGTTGGATGTGATTCCAACGCCGAAAAAGGTATACAGGAGTTCGATAGCAAAATGTCTACTGTAGAAGGTTGAACAGGTAAAACATTGTGCCCAAACCTGGTAAATGAGTCTGGGTAATATATAAAATAGTTAGATAAAAGACAATGTTCATAAAGTACTTTACCAGCAGAGTTGTTTGAAGCACAATTCCAATAAGTGTGATGGGCGTTTAAGTTGCCAAATATAAAAAAGACATTTAAGGTATTAGTTAGTAAATTTAAGTCCGACCTAAAGTTTGTGGTGTATATTGGATTATACGCAGATGTAAAAATAACTGATCGTCTATTAATAAAAACTTGTATAGAGATATTCTAAATATTACGAGTATGTGTTTTAATTTTTGGAAGTAACTTATGTTATATGTTAGTTTTTACAGCTATAATTACACCTCCTCCATGAGTTAGTCGGTCCTCTCGGTACATTTTGTAGCCTCCAAGTTGAAGTTTGTGATGCGGTTTTAAAAAAGTTTCATTGAGTAAAAGAATATCATCATTTATATAGTGTAGAACTTGTTCGAGCTGTGAAGCTGCTGAATCTGTTGTTATGCCTTGAGAATTCCAGTGCATAACATGAAAATTTTGAGTATCGGTTGAATTATATGGCATGCTTAAGCATCATACCGAAGACTCTTAGTTTGTCAAACTTGTTTTGACATTTCTCAAGTGCATCAACAGCATCAAAAAATATTTCCATTAGCCTTTAGTTGGAAATATCATCGTCGTTGTTAACAATGGGTTTGCTTTTAGAAACTTCAGAGTACAATCTTTTGTTGCGAGAGCTGGAATCGCGGATATTACTTTGATGTTCATAACTTATTAACTCTGGAAAATTTTCATCATCAACGTTGCAATTTGAATAACTAGGTCGCTTAAAAGAAGTTACAGTTTTGGCCGTTAAGCGTTGGCGTATTTCAAAATACTCTTTGCGACAAGGGCATTTTGGGTCATCAGCCCTATGGTTAACATTGCGTAAATTCTTTTTAGCGCAATTGTAGCATTTATAAACTACGCTTCCATCTTTAGTGCTTTTGTTTAATGTGCAAACAGAGAACTCGTGATTACCTGCACACGCCGAACATACGTCGATTCGGTTACAGTTCTTAGCACCGTGACCATAAATTGAACATTTGGCACATTGGGTAGGGCCTTTATTTCCTCTCAATGGTCTTCTCCAATAAACAGATATATTACATAATTACCTTATTTTCATTATTTCACGTATTGATACCTGCTGCCTGTCGAATTCGATTAAATACAACGCATCATCCTCATTATATCGTTTGGTTGTAATTTCTTTAACATTTATCGGCTTTATATTGTGCCTCTTAACAAATTCATCCTCTATTAATACAGTTGACAATCAAGGTAGACCAAATAAGACCATCTTGAAAATTTTTCCGTCTTTTATATCGTGGCTTTAAGAATTTTAATCGCTTCGTTGTAGTGAGACAGCGACTTGGAGATTATTTTTGTTCCAATTGACATTTTTTTGTAAACATGTAATGCTCACCAATTAATCCATATACAGTTGCAAAATTATGGGTGGAATCCACTATTATCGGTGGAACTTTCTCTTTAATTGAAGTTTCTTCTTCTTCATCCTCGGATAACAGATGAAACCTGTTGTTGCTCGTGGTAGGTATATCGGATACTTTAGAAAGTTTTTATTTGGGGCTATTGCCCCAGTACATCTTTCTTTTCTGCCTAATCATAGCCGATAGAAAATCAAAAAAAATAAAAAATAGAGGTTTTCCCGTGAAATAAGTTAAATTTAATTTTTCACACTAATGACATTCTGAACTTGAAAAATACATGACGCAGTAAAATTCAAATTAATTGATGCTGATGGGTTTAATATAACATACTTAGAATGTCACATGTTACAATTTCAACATTAACTCTTTTAATTCCAAAACTTAAAATTTAATTTTTCGATTTTTTCAAATTTTCTCTTTCGATTTTTTTGAAATGTATGTGATGCAAATAGAATTTTGTTTTTGTCTATGTAAGTATTTCAAAATTCGTTCTTAATACATTTTGATTAATTTTTTATATATTTTTATCTGAATTCTTTAATATTATTGAAATTAAATCTTTAGGTATGTATTTTGAGTAACTATAAATATATTGGAATTGGTTCACAATTTATTTTCAAAATCGACCCAGATCGATTTTAGATGACTTTAGATATAAGCTCATCGCCCAAAGTCGCCTTCAACTTGATCGAAATCGAATTTGAGGAATCTTAATATCTCATAATTTTAATATTTTCGATAGTTTTCCTGACAAATGATGTAATAACTTTACGTCTTCAATATTCTATTAGAAATGCAGTTTTAATAAAAATGAATCTTTCTTTTTTACCAAAAGAATAAAATAAATTTAAGCCCGAGTATAAATTATTATTAACTATATTTATAGAAATTATTATTAACTATAACTATAATTAACCTCTATAATAAACGTTAATTATAGGATGTTCAAAAGAGAATTATTTACTCTCGTATATTATTTATGCAATGACTTTTGTTATTATAATTAAATTATTGTTTTACTTATACATTTTGATTCTTGATTTGATATATCCCAATAGGGTGGTTTAATGTAGATTTTTGTAACGAACTTCCGTCATCCCTTGTCAATTTTGGTGACAAACCGGTTTCGGCTATGTGCCATCTTCAGTGTCCTTTTTCATGTTTTTTTATGTTATATTATTATTATATATTATTATTATGTGATTATTTTGTTCGCTAGTACTCTCATTTATAAGACGTTTTAGTCGTATCTTGTTGTATTAGGCTTAAATTAAAATAAAATTTGTTATTATTTTAGTAATGTAGTGATCTTAAAAAGTTAACTTGATGGGGTTTTTTGTTTTGTTTTCATCTTAATCTAATGGTAGAGAGAGAACGAGGCAAAGTGTGAGAAATAAAAACCTAGTAGTCATATACAAAAGTATTTATTACATATTACATACATTCGTATTTACAATAAAGTAAACATACACAATATATGTATACAAAAATCAAATTAAGGTCAAGCAGCAACAATCGACACACTTTTTTGAATTGTAATAAACTTTAACACGTTGGCTACCACCATACAAAAAATGTATACGAGTACATACATATATGTTTTTAGTATATCTATTTACAAAATGCATTTCTTGAAAACATATTCATTGTAATTGTTTCTTTTGTATCTATTCAGTGTTCTGATCTTGTCTTTTGTAATTTGAGCAATTTTGTGCGTATTTTTGCTTATTTCCACCGGTGGCTTGGTTTTTAGTTCTTTTTTTCAAGAAAACTTTCATTGTAGGAAGGTAGAGTTGTATCTGCTCTTTACAATGTAGGAACTGTTACAACGTGTATCGCTTGTATTATAAAGAAGAAAAAAAGTATACAAATATCGGGATTATCTGTGATTCACTTCCTACAGTTTTAACAGTATTTACAGTATTTGTTCTTGCGAATTCGCTACAAAAAACTCTGTATTTGAAATATACCTAATATCTTCAATGTGCGTTTAAATGGTTTTGTGCAGGCCTCTAATGTATGACTGTATTTATACTACACATTATATTTCCTTGTGAGCTATTGGTGCCGAACATGGCAGCTAACGTGTTAAGTATTTGTTCAGCAACATTTTATTCAAAAAAACAACATGAAATTTATTAACACAAAAATAAAAATTTTATGTTTTTTCTTTAGTCAATACGTCCAATTCGGGAGCTTTATATCGTCCGCCAGCTCTTCGCAATGATAATGAAACGATTAAAGGCAATGTAATCGAGACCAGAGAGATAATTACTAACAGAACTTGTTTAAATCATGAAACAAAAGAAGCAACTTCGACAGCTAATACATCAATAATACCGGCTACCTCAATATCTTGCAATAACTCTCCAATACATACAAATGATAATGTTACAATAAATAATTTAACAACCTCGAAACAACATACTTCAACACAAAAATCCCAGAAGCAAGAGCAGCAGGTGGAACATCGAAAACAACCACAAAGGTAAGTGTTTACTTTAAACTCTTCCAGTCGAATATAACATATCTACATACATACGAGTACATGTGTAAATATGTGAGTAACATTTTCGCCACTATACTTATGTTGTTTGACAAATAATACGAGTACATTAGTATCGAATTGTGATCTGTTATTTAGAAATTTCTAATGAACATTGTATTCTGAAAAAGTGACAAAAAAGTAGATTTTTAGTTGCTTGAAAGTCGAATTTTGATCTTCTTTATTTATAAAACGTCTAAAAGGTGACTTGGAGGTTAATAATTGGGTAGTATAATAATAATTGTGATCGGATGAAGTTATTTTACAAAAAAAAAAAAACAATTTTGAATTTTGTTCCTTTTTGCTTTGATTAATCAAGATTATTATGCTTATTAGTCGTCGCGGAATTCTTATTGAGAAATATAAAATCTTAAAGAGTGAGAAAAAATTAAAACTTTTTTCTATATGAGATAAAGGACATAATTATGTTTCAGATTTAGCCGTTCGATATATCGAGCGCCAGGGCAAGTTCAGGCCTAATACACACAGTGTGTATATTAAACGAAGCCATTCGCGCTGTTTTTATCCCCTCATAACTTTGCTTCCTTTAATCATAAAATAATGAAACTTGAAAGATATGGACTCCACGCATAGGTAACCGCATAGGTCAAGTTTAAAGTTTTATCATAAAAGCTTCCCGAGATATGAAGGTGTAAAAATGCATATTTTGGTACTATTCACTGATTTACTCATCAATATTATGGGGCACTTCCACTGTAGCTGAGTAAGTAAACAGAAAAATCTGAAAGCAGGCACATTTTATCTGATTGGGGCTAGGGTTCCCCCTTATTTGTATGGGACACTTCCGCTATAGCTAGGGAGCTGAAATAAGATCTAGATCATCTAGGATTCCCTCTTATTTGTGTGAAGTACTTCCACTATAGGTTTCCGCTAGTGACTACTTCCTATTTCCTCGGTGGAAAGAGATTTAGCTCACAAACAAATTATTGAGTTAAAAGAAGATTATGCTGAAAAATAAATTTATTCGCCTCATATATGTGTATATATATATATATATATATATATATATATATATATATATATATATATATGAGGCGGATAAATTATATATATATATATATATATATATATATATATATATATATATATATATATATTGTATATTAAATCAAATTGATGATATAATAACATTTCGAAAATCTACAAAATAAATTTAGAATGAAAAGTATGCCGCTAATTGGCAAATGAAAATTAACTCTAAAAAATGTGAAACCACCAGCAGGAACAATAACAACAATATAAAAAAGCTGGAAAATCGATTGGAATTAAATTCAATGAAGACATAAGGATCCCAGATAAAGAACTATTGAATTATTTAGGCATTAACATAAATAAATTTTTAGATTTTATTCACCAGATTAACTTGTAGCTTCTTAAAACTATAAACGCTCTTTTCATGTATAGAAAGTTATTTTTCTCAAATGCAAAGGTAAACATAATTAAGTACCATTTTAAAACGAATTTCAAAAAGTAAAGAGTGAGTCAAACGTTAGACAGTCAAAGGATATTTTCTGTTTAATTCACCGTGTTGCGCAATCAATCTAATTGAATCAATTAGCAGAATATCTATGGAATAAATGATTTTTAGGTTAATTGCATTCATATCTAGGAATTTTGGGAAAGTCAATTAAGAGCAAATTATTGTATTAGTACTTTGTGATAAAAATTCCAAACTATTGTATATCTTCTAGTATAATTTGCCATATTACATTAAGTAGCTACGAAAACGTTACTTGTAAGTCTACAACCCGACAATTTAACTTCCAAATTCAATGAAAAACCGAAATTTTACGAATAAAAGCCAAAATTCACTAAATTTTGAATATTCACCACAAAAATCTAAATTTCACCACAGTTTTATAATTTCGCAGAAAAGCCGAAAATTCGAGATTCGAAAAATCTGCATTTAATGAAAAACATCGAAATTTTACCATAATTTGGGAATTTATCCAAATTGGGAATTTATTCGTTCACCAAGAACGAAATTATAGTGCAAAAACTTTAAAGTACAAAAATATTTTCCAAAAAAATGCCAATAATTCTAAATTTTGCCAAAAGTTTTAATTTGAAAATTTACTATAAAATCGGAAAACTGGAAGAAAAATATAAAAAAAAAATTCAATACAAAACTGAAATTTTACTAATATCAAATAAACCAATATTCAATATTTTGTGAAAAACGTAGCAATTTTAACCAAATCGATGTTACACAATATCCAACAAACCTAATTTTTACAAAATAGGAACCAAAAACAAACTTTACCATATTTTTTAATTTAACGATAAAATTTACCAAAGGTTGAACAAAAAAGAAACCTTTTGCACCGGCTAAAATCTGTAATATATATTTAGTAGTTCATACTTTTGTAGACTATATAAGATTCGGCAAAGCCGAATATAGCTCTCTTACTTGTTTCAAATTCAATTTTTTCTCATTAAAATACATATACTCGTGGTTATGGGTACAACTACGAAACATAATCAAAATGATTTTATGAAATCTTGTTATGCTCTTTTTTTACCTAAGTGTTGGCTTTTTGTCATTCTAAAATTCTTTCTGTAGATGGTATACTTATGTATATTATTACACATTTTAATATTTACAGGCAACAACTAACTAGACGTGAACGGCGACCAGACAGAGCTGTTTATATTCCAAGGGCACGACGCAGTCAAACAACTCCACCAAATACAACGAACACGCAAATACAATCACTACCACAACAACAGTCAACACAACTGCCAGCACAAGCACCGACAACAACAAGCGTTACTAGCAACAGTCTATACCAACAATTGGCAATTACTTTGGACGACAAAACAACTGTTTCAGTTGATCAAAAACCATCGTCCAAAGCACACGAAATTAATAAAATAAGCAGTGGTGGCGCTTTTAATAAAAGTTGTAGTAATAACACGATAGTAACCACAATAATAAAAAAAGAAAAATTTAACAATGAAAATAAAGAGTCGCGAGAACAGCGCCGGGAACAGCGTTCATTGAGAAGATTATCATCTATTTCAACACAACATAATAAAAATCTTGAAAGTAATAAAAATTTAAACGAAAGTTCTTTAAGTATAATTTTAAACAACGACGTCGGTGATGAAATAAAGCCAGCATTTTTCGTCAATGGAGAACAAATGCAGTCATCAGTTCTCAAAAATGATGTCAAAAATATTAGTGAATTAAGTGATAATATAATAAATTTTTCCAAAGATTTCAACTGTGATAGTAACGAAGAATTCATAATAAATCAAGAACAACAATTAAACAATAGATCTGCTCAGAGTTCTGAAATAAATTGCAAATCTACAATAAACTACACTTCTAAGGAAAACAAACCCGTTACTAGTACAAATATTATTGTAAACAACAGAAATATCAACACAATGCCAAAATCAGCGATGGAATCTAAATCTACTAAATTGAACAGTGAAGTGATTGAACAAACCGAGTTAACCAATTTACGTATTGAAGATGTTGCGTCACAGCACTTACCAACAAAATGTGATGTAGAGGAACGGGAATTGCAGCGCGCATCGAAGGTAGGTTGTATATACACTTAAGAGTTTTTAAGCTTGACACACACGTATTTTTAAAAAAATAGTCGAACTTAGCAATAATGAATCTGCATGGGACCAGAAATTCACTTCGTTTTATAGAAATTATATTTTTATTGCAAAATTTTTATTTTTCGCCCTTAACAAAGCTTCTCTCGAGGGAAATACTAATTAATTAATTTGCGTTCACTAATCACGGGAAACTGCAATTTTTTTCTTTCTTTCAATTGACGGAATTCATTGGTTATAATTCACTTCGTTCCCGGTATACAGTGTTCTTAGAATGCGCAATAGAAATTTGTTTGGAATAATTCATTATATGTATACAAAAACTCACGGGAGTGAAATTTATATCTGCATTGTAAACAAAATTTCACTGCATGGAAATTCAATATAAGGAGATTAAAATAAACTAAAATTGGAACGAAAAGGCTTTGTTTTTGAAATCAATTCATAATAAATGTACAACTGATGATTTTGAATAATAATTAAAAATTTGTTGCTTTCGGCATTGTGAGGACTGTTATAACGCTCCAGCGATCAGATATCGGGTTTCTGTTAAGAGACCTTGCATATAGAGCGTATCTGTATAAACTGCCTAATAAGATTTCGAATGCACTATATCAGTTAGAAACAAAGTAAAAATAGTTATTAGGATATTAAGGATAGGATGCAAATTTTGTTTTTCTTAGTATTGACGATTTACATAGTTTTGATCCCGATGAATTAACGCTTTCTCTATTAATCAATACAATTATGGTCATTAGATGTGTACACTATTTTTGATATTCATAATGATAATGGTTTTTTTCTTTCGTGCTGTTGACCTTTGTGAGATGTTTACTGCTTTAAAGATGATTAAATCAAAGGCTGTTGTCATGTTTTACGCTTAGCTTACACTATTCAACAAATTGAAAAAAAAAATTCTGCCAATGAACAACCAATATATTGCATAACTACAAAAATCGCCTTTGTTTCGAATTCTACAGATAGGTTTTTTTAAATATTTTTTTTAAATATGAGATTTTTGAAAAGGCCGCTCCACATATCTTATCGTTGTGCTATATGTCCACAAATTCCAAATTACAACAGCCATAAGTCATTTTAATACTATTTTTTACTATACCCATTAGTTTTGGAGTTATTTCGAAAAAAACTGAATTATTTTTATTTTTTTTCGAAAAATTGTGAAATTTTACATTTTTTAAAATTTATAAAAAATATAAAACCGCAAATATTTACCAGTTTTATTATTTTATGATGAAGCTACATATAATACAAATAAAATGAGCGATCACTTGTGAAAATCAGTGGATAAATACTTATTTTCTTCCCGAAACACCAAAAGTACCCAGTTTTGCACAAAAATCGTTCTCTTGTGTAATTGATACTTAAAATTTTTATGTATGATGTATGTATGTGTTTTTTGCCCTGGTACTCTTTAGTGTGATGTGACAAGAATGAAGAACAGAGAAAATAATCCCTTTTTCCGACTAACAAAATATCATTTAAGAAAATCGATAGGTGAGCATTTATTTTCTTGAGGAAAAAAGTAGAGTATAATGCACACATTTTAAAAATAAATTAAAAAAATAAGTGTATTTTTAATAAAAAATAGTAACAAGTATGATCTAAAAATGATTTTGGCTTCTGTTTTGTCTTCTATGATTTTCAGGGTTTGTTTCTCATATAAGGAACCAAAAAAAATCACCCATCATATTTTCATTCCATAGTCCCTGATAACGTTGCTCCATGGTCTTAAGTTGTTGGTGGAATCGCTCACCCTGCTCGTCACTTACCGCACCAAGGAAAAAAATCGAAATGTGAATGTAGGAAATGTATTTTTAACGACATTTTTACACCTAAAATTAGCATAATATAAGGGAAGAATGTATTTAATTAAGTTTAGCGACATTTTTGCTCTTAAAATTAGCATAAAATAAGCACAGGGAATTTTTATTCAATTAATATTTGCCAATTTTTGAGTAGTTTTCGAACAAATTTTTATACTTAATTTTTACTCTTATTGTTTCCTAGAAAGTTAGAAACAATTTGTCGAAAAGAATTCCAAGCAGCTTTCTCATCAGGTGATAATAAGTTATCAAATGTACTGCTTTGAAGCAGTTTTCGTATTTGAGGACCATCAAATATGCCTTCCAAAAATTTTCGAATTGATGTACTTGGAAATATGGTTTTTAAATAAGCATATGCTCTGCTATCTTTGTCTAGCGCCTGAACAATATTTTTAACCAAACCCAACTTTATATGAAGTGGTGGTAATATTACATTCTCCTTTTTAATCAGGGGAGGATATTATACATACATACATAGAAGTATGTATACATAAAAATTTAAAGAGAACAATTTTTGTGCAAAACTGGGTACTTCTGGTTTTTTGGTAATAAAATAAGTATTTACCCATTGATTTTCATAAATGATGGCTCATGTTATTTCTATTATATGTAGCTATATCATAAAGTAAGAAAACTGGTAAATATTAGCGTTTTTATATGTATATATATATATTTTTTTATTTTTTAATATGAAAAATTTAGCAATTTTTCGAAAGAAAACAACAAAATATTTCAGTTTTTCCACAATAACTCCAAAACTGATGAGTATAGAAAAGAAAAATATTAGAATGACTTAAAGCCTACGTAATTAACGTATATAACATTCCGTTTGAAAGTCATGATAAGATGTTTAAAGCAACCTCGTAAAAAGTCCCATATTTTAAAAGAAAAAAAATTAAAAAAAAACGACATTAAAAAAAATATACTGGTTGTTCAAAGTCTGAAATTTTTTTTTAATTTGTTGCATAGTAGATCAATTACACAAGAAAACAATTTTTGGGCCAAACTGGATACTTTTGGTGTTTCGGGAAGAAAATAAGTATTTATCCACTGATTTTCACAAGTGATCGCTCATTTTATTTGTATTATATGTAGCTTCATCATAAAATAATAAAACTGGTAAATATTTGCGGTTTTATATTTTTTATAAATTTTTGAAAATGAAAAATTTCACAATTTTTCGAAATAAAAATAATTCAGTTTTTTCGAAATAACTCCAAAACTAATGGGTATAGTAAAAAATAGTATTAGAATGACTTATGGCTGTTGTAATTTGGAATTTGTGGACATATAGCTCAACAAAATTGGACAAGGCGTTTGAATAGTTATGATAAGATATGTGAAGCGGCCTTTTCAAAAATCTCATATTTAAAAAAAAAAAAAAAAGCCTATCCACAGAATTTGAAATAAAGGCGATTTTTGTAGTTAGGCAACCATAACTTATCAAAAAAATATTGTGGTTCTCCAATGTTTTTTTGTTGTTGCATAGTGTTATTAAGCTATTGATGTCGATTGTAGGTAATTACATATTGCAGTTGGTTAATACGAATTTGACCGCTTCTATTTTTCTATCTTTATGCGAAATAGGTAGGTAAAATTGATTTATTAAAAAGGATAACAGCGCTATTGGAGTACAATATTTAAGACCTATAACTAGAATATTACCAATTTTATTCAAGATGGCTGAGCACTTCATTAAGATCTAACTTGTTGCGTATATTAATAATAACAAGCTATTCCATGGCTATTAATCTGGTTTTAGGTGCAGTAGATGTAATACTTCTTTGTTGATTGGTCTTAATGATAACACAAGGAGGAAATTGTTCAGCAAGGGTATTTGTGTCCTACTGTCTTAGGATTTGTCTGACATTCGTTACTGGTTGCACACGTTGTATGGGATTTCTAGTTCTGGATGTAAATTGATAGCTTTTCATCTATTTGATAGAAAGCAGCATGCTGTTAGTGGTAGTAGTTGTGTTCAGTGGCGTGTCGTAAGGATCTGTTCTTGGTCCTTTAATTTTATAATGTTTGTTAATGATTTTTTGATACTTACAGCAATTTGCATTTTTGTGATGTATTACATCGTTGGATGTCTAATAATGGTCATACTATGAATGCTAGTAAGACTAAGATGATAAGTGCAACATTTCTCAATTGTTTTAAACGATTAGTTGATTGAATTTGTGGCCTTATTATTGATTCAAAATTGTGCTATGAAAGTCACATTCGACTGTTTCGAATATTAGTTTCTCTTTGCCTAAGTTCGGATTTAGTTTTACCTTTACATATCCAGAAACGGGTTGCTTTTGAATTGATTGTCAATTTTATGTTTGCATTAGAAGCTTACTGTGGTACGTGTGGTTATGTATTTAAAAAAATTGGACTTGCCTAAAAGAGTTGTAATATATTTTACTCTCTCAGATTAAGACAGCATGTTTGTTGACTTTGGTTAAGTTTTGAAACTTATTATATTTCTATAAGTCCTTTAAGTTGCAAGTACTAGCACACTTGGTTAAGTTATTTCGCTTTGGAAGATCTATGAGGAATCGACAGTTGAAGGTGGATTGTTAACACCTAATTTAGAGTGTTTTTCTAGTGTGAGGGACACACGTGCTTTTAATAAATTACCACCCATATATTTGTTTATTCTATTAATACTTTCAAGAAGAAACTACTTCAAGTGCACCTATCTGTATAGAGATTTTTTATGCCTAATTTTTAATCTGAATGGTATTCTTGTGTATCTTGTTTTCTTGGGATGTTCATAAAACAATTTTCGTATGGATCGATATATAACGAAAGAACGCACCGCGAAACACTACAAAAGCTCCCAAGTAGATACAACATTGGTAAGTGAAAACAGATTTTCCGTACTTGCTGCCTCGGACGATAAAGATGCAGAAACCGCTGTTAGGGAAGAAAAACTGCCAACAATTTACTTGCGCGAGCAAACGTCAAATGTCATTGTAAACATATTGTCCCAACTGGTAGAAAAAAACATACTGCAAGTTACCATCAGTTTGCGTTGTTTGCGGCGACACTGACCGAACTATGGAATGCACTTCTACAAAAACAGACTCGAAGGTAAAAAATGTAGTAACTGCGGTGAAAACGGAGGCAGCCCTATAACATAGTTCAAGCTAATAAGCTGGATGTCGTATCTGGAGGTAAACCTATTGGCCAACAGACTTTAACAAGCTGTCAGACCTTATGGATTTTGCTATTGGAAAAAACATCAGACGTGAAAAACTTTTAGTCAGTTCACCAACCGATTTATCTTCTGATCATTCACCTACAATCATTATTTTACATGAAAGTTTTTCCACTGTACTGTTAAAATATAAAATGTATGTGAGCTTTCATTTATCTCAGAACATTTCTCATTGCCTTAGAAGGCAATGACAAAATAGTCGTTCTCCAGACAGAAAGGTCCAAATGAACGTATGCCAGAGAATGCCACTATAGAGAGTTTTTTTTTTAAATATTTGAATCCAACAAATAACGCGGCTTATAGCCTGTGCAATGCATGTAAATGCATTCGCAAATTAATTAGAAAAAGGTTTTCACACCGCATGATATAAATAGCTTCACTATTCCAAATATTAGTGACACTGTAAATGATCCTATGAAATTTCGGCTATCTTTATTAAAATCCATAATTGAAGCAAAGCCGCGAATAACGTTGTAAAAGCCAAATTTTGCAAAACCTGTTTTTTGCAGATTACCCTTAAAATTACTCTCTTACATTTGTTCAAACACCAAAACATCAAAATTATGCATTTTATAACCGTCAAAACGCATTTACAATGAATCAGTCAGTAGAAGAACGTTGTAAGTTATAAACAAAATGCTAGGAACGGAATTTATTTAATTTTTATTATTTTTGATACACTAAACAAAAAAATTAAGAAAGGCATAATTAAACGGTTTAAATACGTTTTTTGGCTCTCCTGAAAAATTATTATTTTGTCATTTGCAACGTTATTCGCGGCGATCCTTCAATTATAAATATAGATATGAGAAAACCACCCGCACCTGATCGTACTACAGGATCAATAATAAGAAACTTACCTAATTCAGCTGTGAGAATTATACTTTTAATATTTAATGCCATGTTGCGCTTTGGCTTTTTTCCATGCTCTTGGAAGATGTCGGCAATATTTTTGATACCTAATCTAGGAAAGGACTTAATCCAGATTGCGTCATACAAATTAGCCTACTAAATTTGTCAAAGTTATTTGAAAAATTATTCGTGTTGGGTTTAACTCTTTATTTTAGTTAACAAAATATTATCCCGGACCATCAGTTTGGTTTTCGAACGAGGCATAGTACTATTGAGCAAGTTCATAGAATTGCCATCGTTATTGGATCTAAATTTGAAAATAAGCAGTACTGTTCAGCTTTATATATGTACTTTTCCCAGGCGTTTGATAAAGTCTGCCATGTTGGGCTACTCACGAAAATAACTCGAGTTCTTCCTGAAAACTCCCACGAGCTTCTTAAGAGCTACAGTTAAAGTAAGATAAAAAATCAGTTTTCTAAACATGGGAGAATCTCTGCAGGAGTCCCTCAGTGTAGTATACTAAGCCCGCTATTATATATACTAAATACAGCGGATATGCCAACAACCCCATATACTTCAACGCAGACGTTATTGCATTTATAAGTGTTAATAATGATCCAAAGGTTGTATCTGAAAAACTAGAGAACTGGTTAAATAAGTGGAGGATTAAGATAAACCCTTCGAAATGTGCTCACGTAACGTTTTCCCTCAGGAGGCAAAATTGTCCCCCAATAACCATAAGAAATACCACTTTTCCAGTGCAATCACACGTGAAATATTTGGGTATGCACCTTTGGATTGCAAAGTGCTTTTATAAAAATCCATTATAAAACTAATATGGCATATGGGGTAGTGGACAGACTGAGGACAGTCTAGGATTTTACGTCTTATCGTCTGCCCCCCTTGGTATATAAGAAATAAAAATATCAATAGAGATCTAAAAGTTATCACTATCCAAGAAGAAACAGGAACATACTGGACACCGGAAACTAAAAAAAAAACAGACGCATTGAGCCTAGTGAAAGGGCCCTCCCTAACCCATTAGTATATAGTTTTCTAAGATTTGAATAGAGTAAATTACTTATTACATTGAAAATAATTCATAAATAATATTTTAGAGATAAGATTCGAATACTTATTGTAAATTTCATTTAATAGAAAAAGTCAATAAAATAAATATTTCAGTTAAAAAGATGTTTTTTCTTCAATAAACTCGATTAACAGAACAAAAAAATCAATAGCTCAATAATGAAAAACATTTTTTTATTGAATAATTATTGATTTGAATTCATTTTCATATCTAATTCGTTTAGTTAGTAACCAAATTTAATAAAAAAAAATTTTCACATTTTTGTATTTGTACATAAGTACATACGAGTATGTTTATGTGTATATAAAAACAAAAATTAATCTATTTAATAACGTAAGTTGTAAGCTTTTTACAAATGTTCTGAAAGTACATACTACTGGGGGCAAAAAATATTAAGACTTTTTAATCTAAATTTCGCGCGGAAATCTATTCGTCGAAAAAATTTTTTTGTACGTTGGTATGACTGTCAGTGACATCTGTGCAAAATATCACATCAAAGTAATCATTAGTGTTTAGTATACGCATGTCTTTCTGAAGTACAACAAGTGCAATCGGCGATTTTTACAATCTGGTGCCGAAAAGTTCAGAATGTTGCAAAAGGCCTTCGGTGATAAGTATATGTCGCGAGCAAGTGTTTTTGATTGGTACAAATTATTCAAAGAGGGTTGAGAACGCGAACCACGTCCAGGACGGCCATCAACATAAACTGATGATCAACACGTCAATAAAATCAAGGACCTTACTGATATCGTTGGAATATCGGAGGGATCAGTGAAAACAATTTTAAAAGATAATTTGGGCCTAAGAAAGTGAAATAACGATTGGTTCCAAAATCACTCAATTCTCTTGAAAAACAGCGTCGCGTTGACGTCTGTCAAACAAAGCTTTGAAACTACCAGGTTGTCATTAAACATATTATAACTGCCGACGAGTTTTGGATCTGCGCTTACGACTCGGAAACAGACGATCAATCGGCCGAATATCGTGCCAAATGTGAGCCGAAGCCGAAAAAACCACGTCAAAGCAAGTTAAAAATCAAGGTCTTGTTGACAGTTTTCTTCGATCATCGAGGTGTGCTGCACTCCGAATTCCTTCCGACCGGTCAAACTGTCAACAAGGAATGTTATTTGAGTGTTATGCGTCGTTTGCGCGAAGCTATTCGTAAAAAGAGGCCGGAGTTATGGGCCGTCAACTCTTGGTAAATTTTTCGCCAAAAATTCAATCAATATCTTTCCACAACGACCGTATTCGCCCGATTTAGCTCCGTGTGACTTCTGGCTGTTCAGTAAACTCAAGCGACCGCTCAGGGGAAACCGTTTTGAGTCAATTGAAGGCATTAAACGTAAATCGCTAATATTTAAAAATACATATGTTACTAAAAAATGCAAAGCCTTTCTAAAATAATATACTGTTATGATGAAGAACTTGAAATGGAAAATATACACTCGCTAAAAGCTGATGTATGACAAATTGTTAAAAGAAAAATGACACTGAAGATGGCACATACCCGAAACAGGTTTGTCTCCAAACAAAACGTGACTAGGAATGACGGAAATTCGTTCCAAAAATATACAGCAAATTTATAAGTTTGACTTTTCGTTCTTTTGTCCAAATATAAAAAAACCGTCGTATAATGGTGATTGTGGCTGTCTTCATTTTTTAGGATTCATGTATGTATTGATTGTATTGTTTAAATCACTATGAGACTTTCAGGACTTAAAATAAATAATTTAAGCGAATAATATTCAGGCTCAATTTAATTTTTTTCATTTAATTTCCATTAATTAAGAAAGAAAAAAATATATGTTAATGCGATAATTTTCCGAATAATGAAAAGTTAAGTATTAAACACTAGGACAATGTAATACACGCATTTTCTCCGCCGCTACGCACGATATCGGCATTTTCTGTGCCTTTATACTGAGAGTTAACGACACTGTCGACACTGCACCTGAAAGGAATTTAGCAGTGTCAGCGTTATTCATAATTTTATAATTTTATTCATTCCCACGACTTTGCACGCGCATCCGGCCTGGTTGCGAAATACCAAGGAATATCAGGTTGCATTAAAATCATAATTGCAAGCTAAGCGTCTGCATACTTGTGCATGTTGGTACAGCGTGATCGTCGAATGCGAGAAGCTAACAAAGTTGGATGAAAACAAACAGTCTTGGCTACGGTGTTCTGGACTTCGGTTTATTTAATTTAATTTAACATTTATTATAATTAACCAGTTGTGTTGTTAAAATTAAAATTATTATTACTGTGAAAAATTGTGTTTCATTTAAACAAGGCGCAGTTGTTAGCGCCTCAAATTAATTTTTTTCAGTGAAGCCCCTCAAAATCCTTTAACTGGCGCCCGAGCAGGGACCCTGCTTAAAGGTGTAGAGTCCTTCTGATAATAAACTAATAAAATAATAAATTTATATCCTCCTTCGCTAATCCGGTAATCCTGGTGATTTAAAAATAAAAACCCAATCACAGAAGGTTACCGAGGTGAAAGTGCAGTAAGCCGTACCCAAGTAGGTATCCGCGAGTATAAAAGTGGATCTCCAAACAGGAATCATACGGAGCCGCCGTGAGGATCAAAGGATTTTGAAGGGCCGCGTCGCGAATCCAAGCCAAGGCTCAAAATTAAAATAAAGATATCAGAATAAAAAATTTAAAAATTAATAAAATTTTGAATAGAAAATTGAAATTAAAATAAATTAAAGAAAATAAATTAATTAGAAAAAAAAGAGAAAATACAAAAATATAAAGAAGAATACGAGTTGAAATAAACTCTTAAAAAATTTTAACAGTGGAAAGAAGGAAAGATATATTATCCTGCAAAAGTCAGGAATATTTATGAAAAATAATATTGATATAATTACAAAAAGAAAATAAAATATTAATAAAAAACATAAAAATATAGATAAAACATTTTTTCCATAGAGGAAAAAGAAACCAAATAATTTAAAAGAAGTGAAAGTGTAAAAAAAAGGTGCAACTATATCTGCAGCGACAAAAAACTTCAGGTGTTGGATTCCGGATTATCAACAACAAAATTGCTAGGTGAGTCCTTTTACCAAATTTGTTTTTGAGTAACATTCGTGACTATGGAGGAAATGAAGACAAGTTTGACTTCACTAACGGGGGCAGTGAATTGCCTCTTAGAGCAAGTAAAATTACTAGAAGGTAGGCTTTGTAGAATGGAGCAGGCTAACGTCAGAGTTTCTGAATTAAGTAGGCAAATAGAGCAGATGAGGGAACAGGAGCAGGGGGAAATAGTATTAGCTCCAGCGTTACAGGTCCCAAGAACGGAAGAGGATTTGAAGGCAATCTCTAGGCTTCCCGATAGTGTTAAAGAGTTGCGCACGTTTGACGGCAATCCCTTGCACTATGTCTCATGGCTGCATTCCGTAGAAATGGTACTAAAAGATTTTGAGATAGTGAGAGATAAACCTATTTATCGCTCAATCATGCAAAGCATTAGACAGAAGGTTGTAGGAGAAGCGGACGCAGCTCTCGTGTCCTACAACGTGTTTGAAGCCGACTGGAGCGAAGTTAAAAAAATTTTATCACTCCATTATGCTGACAAGAGAGATGTGCAGACGTTAGAGCACCAACTCAACCAGCTCTGTCAAGGATCGTCGAAGGTGGACGAATTTTATTCCACCATTAATCACCAATTGTCGCTCATCATTAACAAATTAAAAACAGAGGCATATAGTGAGGAAACCATTAATGCTCTGATTGCTACGCATAGGAACAGAGCTTTGGACATATTTATTCGGGGTCTTACTCCTGAATTGTCCAGAATGGTGATAATTCAACGGCCGAAAACGTTGCCAGAAGCCTACTCGGCTTGTCTAGAGTTATAAAACTTAACGATGAGAAATAATATTCTCCACACCAGATCTCCATTCACATGAAGCACCACACAAAAACTTTCATCGACATTACTTCTCGTCTCGAGAGTGGAATTCAGAAAATCTCTTGGATGTCCTCAAGAAAACACTGCAGCCTGTCATTGTTAATGGGATCAAAGCTCCAGAATTATGTTTGCCAGTTATACAAGAACTTTATTTACAGCATTTTTCGAGGTACAAAGTTAGAATCGCCCAGAAAATAGTTATGGACGTCAATTCAGAAAATAGGCAATTCGAAATAATCCAGAAAGAACATCGTAGGGCGCATAGAAATGCCAGGGAAAACAGAAGTCAGATTTTGGATGAATATTATTTCCCTCGTATGTACGCTCTCATAAAGAAATTCGTAGCGAATTGTGATGTGTGTAATACTAACAAATACGATAGAAATCCTCCTAGACCTGAATTTCAGGAAACCCCTACACCAACGGTACCATGCGAAATTTTGCACATGGATATAATGGAAATACAGAACCAAAAATTTATATCTGTGATCGACAAATTTTCCCAGTTCGCTAAACTATTTCATATTAGTGACAGATCTGTTTTAAATATTAGAGAGAAAGTAGTAAAGATTTTGCATTATTTTACAGTTCCCAAAATTTTAGTGTCAGACAATGAAAGTAGCTTTATTAGCCCCTTGATTAAGGACTTTCTTGAAAGGCTAGGAATAAAAATATATCTAACACCATCTCAACGCAGTGAAGTTAACGGACAGGTAGAACGTCTACACTCAACACTAATTGAAATTTACAGGTGTCTAACAGCCGAACATGCAGAACTTAGTGTACAAGAACTGATGTACGTAGCAGTCGACAGGTATAATAACACTATACATTCTGTGACCGGTAAAAGACCAAGTGACATATTTTTTAATAGGACTAAAACTGCAGACTTTAGGAAGTTGCTCGAGGCTCGTTCTAAGATTAATAGGGATCTCACTAAACTCATTAGGAAAAATGTAAAAGAGCGAAACAATAGAATGAATAGAAAACGTACATCGCCAAAAAAATATAAGAAAGGTGACGTTATATATGCTAGAATAAAGAATATAAAGGCTAAAAACAAGGCAGTGTATAGGAAAGAGGTTATAGAAAAAGACAATAAAGTCACGGTTCGTACAACGAGTGGTAAAAGGATTCATAAGGCCGATATAAAAAATTTAAAACGAACTTAATACAATTGAACTTTTACTTCTTCTCAATAAAATATAACAGAAAACAATACGGAAATAATATAATACAATAAGATTAAAATAAATTTTTTTTTTTTTGAAAAGGAAAAGATTTTTTTTTTAATAAAAAAAAAAAGTTCCTTCTTCTTTCCACAAGTAAAAGAAAATATAGAAATATTGAAATGAATGCGAAACAAACAGAACCGCAATATATAGTTAAGAGAAAAATATAAGCTCCAAGCGAGAATAAAAAATATTTTTTTGAAAATATATCTCAAATTGAATACATACATACAAAGATATATTTTTTTTTATTTTTTTTTTTTTTATTTTATTGAATCTTTCTATTAAAAGAAATTCACAATAAGTATTCAAATCTTATTTCTAAATTATTATTTACTAGTTAGTACCTACGTAATAACTAATTTTTTGTATTCAAATCTTAAAAATCTATCTTCTATTGTGTAGAGAGAGCCGCCTCGCCATGCATCCTTTGGATCATTACTGACACTTATAATTGCAGTGTCGTCTGCAAAGGTTGATGTATATGTATGTGGGCTTGTCGGCATATCCGCTGTATAGATGATATATAATAGCGGCCCTAGCACACTACCTTGAGGTACTCCTGCACTGATTTTCCCACATCTTGAAAGCTGGTCCTTTGACCTTACTTTAAAAGTTCTACCGGACAAATAGCTTTTTATAAGCTTGTGGGTGTTTTCAGTTAGAACCCGAACTATTTTAGTAAGTAGCCCATCATGGCAGACTTTATCAAATGCTTGGGAAATATCTATAAATAAAGCTGAACAGTATTGCTTCCTTTCAAAAGCCGATCTAATAATGGTAACGATTCTATGAACTTGTTCAATCGTACTATGCCTTGCTCGAAAACCAAACTGATGATCTGGGATAACGTTTTGTTCATTTAGAAAAGGAGTTACACTCGAGACGAATAATTTTTCAAATATCTTTGACAAAACTGACAGTAGGCTAATAGGCATGTAGGATGTAATCTGGCTTGAGTCCTTTCCTGGTTTCGGGATCATAACTATTTCAGACATCTTCCAAGAGCATGGGAAGAAGCCGACGCGCAACATAGCATTAAATATGTAAAGTAAAATTCTTACAGCTGAATTTGGTAAGTTTTTTATCATTGATCCTGTTATACGATCAGGCCCAGGTGATTTCTTCATATCCGTATTTTTAATTGTCGATTTTAAAGAAGACAATAGTGAATAATTGGAATAGTGAAATTACTTATATCATGTGGTGCGAAAACCTTCTCTAAGTGCTTTGTGAACGCATTTGCCTTTTCACTTGAGTTTTTAGCCCAAGTACGGTCTTCAAGTCTTAGTGGGGATTCGTAAGCAATAGGACATTGTAAGTGCTTTACACCTTTCCACAGACTATAATCCGTGTTTTTCATTGGATCCAAGTTTTTTAAAAAGTTGTCAATAGCGAATTGGTGTTTCTGTCTCAATTTACTGCGTAAGTTTTTTTGGCATAAGTTCATTTGCATTTTTATGTGTGGAGAACGGCTATTTTGCCATTGTCTTCTTAGTCTTCTTTTCTCAATGACGAGCATCTGAATATCTGCTGTTGCCTGGTACGTTATTATTTTAGCTGATGGCTTTGTTGGCGTTGCAGCTATGGCTGCGGCAGTCACGACGTCTGTAAAATGGTCTACAGCTGCTTGAATATCAGCTGGATTTCTCAGTGGGATGTTCAAAGGTAAGTGAGAGCTCACATACATTTTATATTTTAACCAATTCGTGTTTCTGTTCGGGTAGAAACTAAGGGTTTTAGGTGCAGTGTCAAAACTGTCGTGTAAAATAACAATTGTAGGTGAATGATCAGAAGATAGGTCATAGGATGAATTAACTAAGAGTTGATCGCGTTTGATGTTTTTTTACTATAGCAAAATCAATAAGGTCTGGCAACTTATTAAAGTCTGTGGGCCAATAGGTGGGTGTACCGGCAGATACGACGTCAAGCTTGTTTGCTTCAACTGTATAATACAACTGCCTACCTCTAGGACTAAGGAGTCTGGATCCCCAATATGTGTGCTTTGCATTGTAATCGCCAGCGGCAATAAATTTTTGCCCTAGCGTAGCAAAGAACCTGGCAAATTCATGGTGTTCGATTTTATGCCTAGGCGGGCAATACACTGATGAGACTACAATTTTAAAATCTGTAAGATTTATGGCCGTGGCTTGCAAAAAGTCCTCTCTGAATTCATGCAATGGAAAATGCCTTACGTTTTTTCGGACTATAATGGCAGTCCCACCACATGCCCTTTCGCTTGGGTGTTTGGTGTCATATATAAAATACCCATCAATTCTAAAGCAGTTTTTTATAGTGAAGTGTGTTTCAGAGACTAATAGTATGTCTATATCATGTGCTAGCAGGAAGTGTTCTACTTCATATTTATGTTGGGAGAGCCCGTTAGCGTTCCAGAAGCATATTTTTAACAGGTTCATTTTTTGCCAAGCAAAACTTGCAGAAGCATGTTTTGTTGGGTTCGCATCATTTCCTGAAACATACCCTGCATAGTTGTCATGAAATTATTCATTGTCTGTATTAAGTTCTCGATCGAGCTCGAATTGTTGGTGAGGGGTGTCTGAGCACCCTCTTTTAAGACGTGGGCATATGAATGTTTATGCGCATTAGAACTTTTGGCATTCGCATTAGGTAAATCATTTCTCAATGTTTGGGCATATGAAAAGTTTGGCTTAGTGTGTGGCTGTGTAGCTTGTGTACTAGCAATAGAACCAGCATGAAGCCGAGGAAATTGGGAAGCTTTATATTGCTCATATTCCGGTTTACGTACGACTTTCGCATTATCTTTTACATATTGAAATACTTTGCAGCCCCTGTAATTTGCTGTATGGTTTTCACCACAGTTGCTGCATTTTTTGACCTTGTGGTCTGTTTTGGAAGAAGTGCATTCCAAAGTCCGGTGCGCATCACCGCAAACAACACATACAGATGGTAGCTTGCAGTAGGTTTTCGTGTGTCCGAATTCCTGGCAGTTGGTACCACTGACGGGGACCGTTACGTTTTAGAGGCTCTTCCACCGTTATTCTTCTGTTCAAAAGGTAGCGCAAATTATATATTGGATGAACCGAGTTTTTTGTTTTAAGCTGCGATGCATTAAACACGATTTCAACACGATGCATAGGTTGGGGAACTTTATTCTTATTTAAAATATTGTGCACTGACCTTACGACATAACCTTCCCCCTCTATGGCACTTTTTATCTCCTCAGTGGGAACAGAACTGTCAATGCCCTTTATAATGACATTGAAACCTTTAGCAGTTTTTAGTTGATACGTATAATAGCTCTTATTATCTGCATCGAGACGACTTGCGATTAGGCGATAATTCTTCTCAGTGTGGGCTTGGATCTTCGTTTCTTGTATCTGTCCTCTTCGTACAGAAGCCACATAGAAATTTTCTTTGCCTACGAGTTGGGACAGCATATTTACAATGGCATTTGATGTTTGTTCGCGCAAGTAGATTGGTGGGGGTTTTTGTTCCCTTAGAGTGGGTTCGGCATTTTCATTATCCGGGGTAGCAAGGACAGAAAATCTATTTTCACTTACCGCTGTTGCAGCTACTTGATGAGAACCTTTATATTGCTTGCGGTTCGCTCTTGTGAAGACTTAGGACTCGCCTTCCTCTTCGTTATGGTTATGTACCGATCCATACCAGTTTGCACGGGTTTAGATGCAGTACTTGGTTCTATTTCTTGTACTATTTTTTGTGTATTATTTGTTTCTTTAGTTTTATTTGTTGAAGTCTTTGTTTCTGTAGCAGATATATTTATATTTGCTGATAAAGAACGCGTTCGGTTAATTGGCCTGGCGGTTAAAAAAGCACTGTCATCTTTTTTTTTATTATTTATATTGTTTATTGCATTATTAGCATTTGTGTAAGAAAAAGAGTAATAAGCATTGTTGTTATTACCTTTTATATTTTTTTCGTTAATGTTTGGTGCGCTCATGCACTCACTATCAATTGTTTAAACAGGTTTAACCATGCACTTTGTTATTGTCTTTTTTATCACACACAATATTATATTGCTTTTTATTTTTAGTTATTTTGTTGTTGTTACTAACTGTTAACTGTGTCTCTGCACTTTGTGTTGAAAATCCTTGTAATTTTACAATTTAAGAGTTTCAAAGTTCGAGAATACAGCTTTTTCCTCTCTAATGTCACCTCCCTTTTGTTTGAGGAATTATGTTTATTAACCTTTTAAAACTTTGACGCAAATTCGTTAAATTGAAACGACTTATTATTGTTCAATAATTAATGAATAATTTTATTATATAATTACACATTTGATGCAATTTTTAACAAAAAATTGAAATTTCTCGATTGATATATAAGAAAATCTAACTTAGAAAGTAGTCCTAAATTTTTTAACAAACCCTAACATTCTAACATACTAACTTACTAATTCATTAACTAAGTATATATAAAAAAAAACGGCTTTGCCCCTATACCTATATATATGTATATAAAAAAATATATATGAATATCTTTTTTATTTTTGACTTATTAAATTAATTACAAAAAAGGGCTGTGCCCGAACATTTTTAACTGAACAATTAATATTTGCAGGAATGATGATTCCATTGTTAGCTTTTCTACTCTTATCTGAAACGGGTATAATCACCTCAAGAGCAGCGCAAATCTTCCGTTATGACACTCCCATAGTAACCTTACGGGCCGGAAATGCGTGGACAATAAATGGGAATTTAAAATTGATCCATGTGGTAAATTTGGAAGACTATGCAGCAATTGCCAATAACGTTACAACATTAGTTCGAAACCATCTGCCACCTAGTCGGAACAAAGATGTCATCGAAAACTACCTCGCACAAGTGCAACAAAGATTAGCTGAGCTTAAAGGTAAAAAAATTAGAATGCAAAGATCGATCGACTGGATTGGGTCAGCCTGGAAGTGGGTAGCTGGAAATCCAGACGCCACAGATTGGAACAACGTCCTAAAAACACAAAACGAAATAATTACAAACAACAATGAGCAATATAAAATTAACGCACAGTTATCCAATGCTACAAACGAGGTTGTCCAGAAAACGAACGAGCTTGTCTCCAGAATGAATGAAATCAGTAATGGAAAAGAAGCCGAGCAAATTGGACAAGGAACGATAAATCAGGTGCTTGTTCTGAAGGACGCAATTGATGAAGTAATTAGAGCGTGTCAAATGGCTAAAAGTGGGATCATTAATACGAACCTATTGAACCAAGCTGAAGTTGAAGAAATTATCACTGAAATGGAAACCCTACCGTATACTAATGCAGTAGAGGCGATAGAATATGGAAAGCCATCAGTCTACACAAATGGAACGTTATTGTTATACGTCATATCCATTCCAAAGCTGAAGAAAGACTTTTACCATCGTCTTATCGTCAGGCCAACAGTACAGTCAGGAAAGCGGATCGAACTATCATTTAATGAACTCCTCGTCAGTCAGAGAGAAACATTTGGAGTAAGGAGTCCTTGTCTGAACATTAACAGCATAACGGTTTGTCAACAATCCTCTCTCAACCAACTAGCAGAAAAAAGCTGTGTGCCACGTCTGCTTAAGGGCGGAACCGCTGACTGTCAGTATAAAACAACGAAAGCCTTGATTGTGGAAATGATTACCTCTGATATGATTTTTGTAACAAATTACATCGGCGTCATTGAGACACAGGACCACAAGGAATTGCTCAATGGTACTTACCTGGTACAACTCTTTAATGAAACCATTTTTCTGGATAACGAAACCTTCTCCAGTACATCAATCTCCAGTATGCAACCACTACCCCCTGTTCTGACGAACGTCGCAAACGAAAGACTCCTGGTCGACATCGTCCAATTCCATAACATTAGCCTACATAACATTAATAGAATTCAATACCTAAAATTGAGATCTAACTTCTCCTTCGGTAGTCAAGTTGGCATAACAATAGTAGTGGGCATTTGCTTCGGTATACTTTGATATAAGGTGACCAGGCGACTCAACCTGCCAGCGGTACAAACCCCACAGGCAATTGGTCTCTCGCTCCAGCCACCAACAGTGATCTGCGGGACGCAGATTTTTAAGGAGGGAGGAGTTAACGACACTGTCGACACTGCACCTGAAAGGAATTTAGCAGTGCCAGCGTAATTCATAATTTTATAATTTTATTCAATCCCACGACTTTGCACGCGCATCCGGCCTGGTTGCGAAATACCAAGGAATATCAGGTTGCATTAAAATCATAATTGCAAGCTAAGCGTCTGCATACTTGTGCATGTTGGTACAGCGTGATCGTCGAATGCGAGAAGCTAACAAAGTTGGATGGAAACAAACAGTCTTGGCTACGGTGTTCTGGAGTTCGGTTTATTTAATTTAATTTAACATTTATTATAATCAACAAGTTGTGTTGTTAAAATTAAAATTATTATTACTGTGAAAAATTGTGTTTCATTTAAACAAGGCGCAGTTGTTAGCGCCTCAAATTAATTTTTTTCAGTGAAGCCCCTCAAAATCCTTTAACTTGAGTAATAGCTATTGCAAATATCATCTATTTAACCCACCTAATGATGAAAATTAAATACGAGTGTTTCTCATATTTTTTATATTTTTATTCGTTATATTCTATATTGTACTCTTTTCTTCCCGAAAATGGAGAAAGAAAGAGATGAGTGCTCGAGAAAATATGAAAAGTGTGGCAAACTCTCGTATTCAATTTTAAACAACACGTTTTTTATTTTATTTGATTGAATCTTTCCAATAGAAATTCATAATAAGTATTCAAAAGTATTATTTATTAATTACTGCCAATGTAAACACTCACTGTGTTTGTATTTTTAGTCTCTTATGCCCATTAAATTACAATAAATCGCGTACTAGTGTTGGTATGGACCACTATTAGTATTAGTACCAGTATTTTTTTACTTCTTCTGAATTCTTCATTCCAATAGCTTATTCATAAGACATTCGCATAAACATTGTGTATATTGTTAATTTTGGTTAAGTTTTTAAACAATAATTTTCGAATTGATTCTGCTATTCTATTAGAATTGCGGCATATTTTAAAAATTCTTTAATTGCTATTTGCAATGTTATTTTCCTATGGTTTTCTTACTGCTGCACCGTCCTATGATGAAGCTTCAATTTCGTTTTACTAGGAGTTCAATAATTTTGGCAGTCCCACGAATATTCACCTCTTCCAACCCAACGTAGGAAACTTCATGCAAATGTATATCAACGTATGCACATATTAATGTCTTTTTAATTTTAGAATTACCACTTTATTCATCCACAATAATTGCAAATCTTCTATTTTGTTCTTTCATTAACTTCAGTTAGTAATGTACAAAGAATGTTTACGTTCAGTGCTTTTTTGTTTTTATTATTAATGTAATAAGGGGGATATCGAAGCACAGCGCTAACTTTATGGGTCCCTTTTCGAACCCCTTCATTCCTCGAATTGTCGACCTTCTTCCTCATAACGGATTCTCTGGTAATTGCTAGCATTTGTCTAAAGCTCCCCCATGTCATTTACATTTAACAAGTGTCTGCCCGTGGTCCTAAGCCTTATACTAGCTGTACTGTTTGCCAATAGGGCCGAATCGCCAGATAAATGAAACTCTTTTTATTTAAAGAAACACCAAGGAATTCTTTATTAACAACCTTTTAGTTCACGTGTTCGGTTAAAAAAGAACTTATAAAAAGGAAGTAAAAAGTGACAATTACCTAGATGACATTTAATATAATATGTATAATATTTTATGTAATCACATACAGGTGTCACTTACTTATTAAATCTATATTAGGTTTGTTCGTGTATAGGTGTATTTACAATACCCTTACATTCGCACACAATGTGCGCTACCCATCTCAGCCTATTCGTCAGGAGTATCTTTGGAGACTGACCCGTCCACCCCTTGCAATATTTTTTGTCCATCTTTTCAAAATTCCTCCAACGATAAACACCAGAGTTCCTACAGAGATTAACCTCTCCACCTCATCTTGTCTATCTCTTCCCGATTCCACCCTTGGCCAATTAAAACCGTTTCCTTAAAACAGTTGCCTTAGAGATTAACCTCTCCGTCTCTTGCGATGTACGCCCACCCACACAGAGCTGCATATGCACGGGTAAATCTATTAAAACTGGCGATTGACTGGTATCCAGAGATCGTATACTAAAGGCCAATCACCATCTTGGACACGCAACGCTGGCGTATGCTCTTCCATCTTGGATTAATGATTTGTTATAAGAGAGTGTTAACTTCTCTTCGCTCGACTTATTTTCCCAGATTCCTAATACAGACCTGTTACCGGCCGCCACCACGAGGAAATAAAAGTTAGAACTTCTGCCATTACAAGCCATATCTTTGTACCCGCCAGCTGACGGCAGTCTTGCGAGCATGCTTTGAGAAATATTTTGCTTGAGGAACCTAAAGAATCTCAAATTTTATAGTATATTATAAGGAGTCAACAGTAACTCCTTTGAGTTTCTGTGTTAAGAATATTATAAAATATATCCCCAGGATATATTGTTCATAAAAATGATATTATTAAATGAATAAGTGAATCTCAGAAGGGTAACAATTGGACTAATATTCCTAACATTTCCATTAGGAAATAACACAATGTTCTGCCTACCGCTAAGAAGGCTCTAAAACTGCAAATCTTCCTAGAACAGGAGAGCAATCAGTGTCAAAAACCAGATTGATTATATATTGATAAACAAACGTTATAGTTCATTTATAACAACAACTTCAGCCTTCCCCAGGAGCTGACGTACCATCAGACCACAAATTACTAGTGACAAACTTCTGCACGAAACTTTGTACATGTAGAGGAATGGAACACATAGGAGATTGAAAACTGTAAAAGTGGAACTCATAAGTCAACAACTGATATTGAGAATAATGAAAATCACCTTCAAATCAATAGCAGATAACCTTGGTAGCATCAAAGAATCTCAAAGAAATGAATCGATGACGAAGGAAATGCTGGAAATGATAAAAGAACGCCGCAAATACTAAAATTGTAATTACGAGGATTACTATGAACTAAATAATGAAATACAAACCGCAAAAAATTAACATCCTAATAAACAATGGCAGGAGATAGAAAGATTATAGGAATTACATAATGAATTCAATCTTGATAAGAAAATAAAGAAGCTGTCGGGATATACCATAAACCAATACCAAAGGTATTATATGACAACAACCATTAAGCCGTTTTAGATATTGCTGGAAGAAAGAATATATGGACCGATTATATAAAGCCAAAGTTTACCCATGCAATCCAATTGAACTAAGTAACAAATACGCATCAATCGCTTAAAGAAACTTCGATCACTAGAGAGGTGATCGAAACTGTAGTTATGCCACTAAGAAATAGGAAAGCCTATGGTCCTGATGGGATTTCATCAGATATATTTTAATTAATACAAGGTGAAGTGAGAACATAAACCTTTTGACGAAACTACACTCCGGTTCACTTATTTAAAGGCACAAAAGATCCCGTATTCAGGAGCCGGTATCTTTTGCAATTTTTAACCGATTGCAGAATTTTAAAATAGACACCACAGCCGAGAGGGCGGCGTTATGGTGTGGGGTGCTATTACGTACTATGGCACCATCGATCTTGAATTTCAAAGTGCAAAAATGACTGGTGCAACCTATAGAACGTTATTGGAGTCGGCTTTTCCGAAGTTCAATGAACTATTTGGTCCAATACCTTGGATATTGCAACAGGATAATGCCCCTATACACAACGCCAGAGTAGTAAAGGAGTACATTGCAAGCCAAAATGTTAATATTCTTGACTGGCCACCCTATTCGCCAGATCTAAACATTATCAAATATGTGGGGTTGGTTATCTCGTAAGGTCTATGAAGGAGGTAGACAATTTGATGACAAGCAGTCACTAATTCAGGCCATTAAGGATGCTTGGAATGAAATTTCGTTGGATTACATCAATTCTCTTTATCTGTCAATGAAAAACCGTATATTTGAAGTTATTAAAAACAAAGGGGGTTGCACCCATTACTAATAGTTCTTTAATAAAGCAAATAAAGTAATAATAACTTAAAAAACAAGAAAAGCTGTTTTTCATTAAGGTTAGTTAAAGTGCCTTTATTCAAGTGAACCAAAAAAAATACCACATTTTTAGATTTTTTTTATAAATTCCTCAAAAAAAGGTTCCTTAGTTAAGAAACCTCCATTGTCATGATTTTGTTTATATCTGAAGATGTCTAGCTTCCATTTCTATTTTAAAATTCTGCAATCGGTTAAAAATTGCAAAAGATACCGGCCCCTGAATATGGGATGTTTTGTGCCTTGAAATAAGTGAACCGAAGTGTATTTAACTTGGTTTATTAAACAGGTATAGCCATAGGAATAACCATAAGATTGGCACAGACCAACCTTCAGTACAATTCCTAAGAAAGGTGATTTAGTGCTAAAGAATAATAGAAATATAGATTATGACACGCTCGTGATTTCCCTTTAGATGAAGTAGTTTATCCCTTGTGACTGTTGCCAGGTATTTGTCCCTAGGCCATTTTTAAGGATGTGTTCTAGTCTCGGATGGTTAGTTTTTGACAACGGAAAGGGAATATGTATATTTTTGTTTTTGTAATGAATTAATTTTTTTTTTATCATAGAATATTTTTTATATTATTATTTATTTACTGGGAATAAATTCCCAGCAAATATAATGAATTGAAGACTGGCAGCAAGGCCTTCGCCTCTCTTGTATACATAGGTTATGTTTTTTTTTATAGCTGTTTTATACATATTAATTTAATACGTACTTTTAAGTACTTATGGTAATATATATAGATATGTAAATATTAGAGACATACAATTTAGATGTTTTTAAGTAGTTCTGGTGGTAAATATTTTTTTATTTGCTTATAATCGAATTTTTGTATGGCGTCTTTTAAACTTGTTTGCGTGTTGTTGTTATAGCATGTTAAAATGTGAGACATGGTTAGATCGTTGCTGCATTATGGACATTTTGGTGGATTTAAGTTTTTATTGAGAAGATGTTCGTGTGTGAGTTTTGAATGTCCTAGCCTTAGTCTCGTTAATTGCTTTTGTTGTTGTTTTGTATTGCTTTTGGAATAAACTGCTTTGTTTAAAGAAGAATTTATAATTTTGTAATATCTGTTTGGCGAATTGTTATTTCTGTTGAGAGATTCTGCTTATTTATTAATGCCCTTTTGAGTATACATAGTTATTTATTAGAAACGATGGCGATCTGTTTGTATATTTTGCAATTCTATCTGCAAATTCGTTTCCCAAGATATTCATGTGGGCGGGGTGTACATAATTTTTGTCTTCTTACTGCGAATAAGGGTTTCCCTTATTCGTTTTATTACTGGGTCTGTAAGTTTCCACGATTTTAAAGCATTTATCGATGAGAGGCTATCGGTACATATTAAAAGATTTCTTTCTGATTGTTTGAGTTTGATGGCTTCTTCGATAGCTATAATTTCTGCAGTGAAAATAGAGGTAAAAGATGGAACGATTCCTGTCTTAATTATTTGTTTGTTATCGTCTACTATAGCAAAGGAGTTCATAGCCGTCGTTTTGGATCCATCGCAGTATCAGATTATGTAATTGTTGCCCTTATAGATATTTATTTGCTGTAGATGGTGTTGCTGAATTTGTTCACGGCTTGCACCATTTTTGTTTATTTGAGGTATTGTGTCTGGTTCTATTGACAGTTGTGTCATTTGTTTTAAAATTAGGGCTATGGTTGAAGGCATTTCTAGTTTACGTTTTAACTTCTTAAAGTTTTTCGCGTCATTAAAAACAATAATATTTTTGGTTTGGGATAGCTTTAGGATTTGGTTGCTTAAAAGTACATTATACCTCTGCTCTATTGTTGGGAGGCCTAGTTCGGCGAGAATGTTACTTATTGGTGTTGTCCTGAAGGCGTGGCTTACAATTCTCAAAGCTTGGTGATAATATTTTTTTATTTATGATAAACTGGTTTTACTTGCTTTACTGTATATAATTAGACCATAGTCTATTTTACTTAAAATTATGGAATTGAGTACATGTACAAGACTCGTCTTAATAGTCCACTTACGCTTTTACGAATGTTTAGTTTCTTTGTAAGGCTACCTGCTAAGTAGTTTATGTGACCGTTCCAGTTACCAGCTCTATTAAAGATTATTCCTAAAATTTTTAACTCTTTTACGTCAGCGAAGAAGGAGTTATTAACTTGAAATTTATTCACTGTACAGTTATGTTTACGGCAAATGTGTAAATGTTTGCTCTTGTGTTGTGAAATTGATGCACCATAAGTTTTGCACCAAGAATTTAAATCAGTAAAAACGTTATTTAGAGTATTTTGGATATTTTGGGGGTTATTTATTTCTGCAAAAATATAGAAATCGCCTGCATATAAACAGTGTTGTAATTGTTTGTGATTTTCCATTATAGAGTTTATTTTTTCAAACGCTATTATAAACAGTACCACTGATAGCGGGGATACCTGCGGGATTCCATTTTCAAGTCGTGTTGTTTTTGATTTGTAGGAGTTTACGTTGACGGTGAAAAAGCGATTTGTTAAAAATGTTTTTATGTAAGTATATATTTTTTTCCAAATTTCCATTCTTGAAGTTGCTTTAAAATGCTATGAATGCCGATCTATACTTTGGCATCGCTTTTGAGTGTGACCTATTTTGTAGCAATTTTTGCATTGCATTGGTTTTGGTATGTAGTATTCCACTTTTACTAATTGAAAACCTATTTTTATTTCGGATGGAAGTTTACACATGTCGAAGTGTAGAATGTGGAGTGGAGTGTTTGTTAGTTGATTGTCGATGGTTTTTTTGATTTTCTGAACTTCGACTATTTCAGCTTCAGATAGAATTTTAATTTCTGGACAGAATATGACATCTATTACGATATTCAGATTTTCGTTGTATGTGCATGTGATATCGCAAACATTAGAGAGTTTTTTGGTTTTGATTAGTAATTCTGCTTGTCGTTTCGTCTTGGTAAGTATCAGTAGGTTTCCATCACGTGTAAATTTTGTAAGTTTTCGGTTGTTTTCACTTATTAAGCCATTAAGGGCTTTGGTTAAAAGGAAAATGTTTATTTTGTTTAGTAGTTGTTCCGGATTCGTAGATTTCATGGTAATAAGTTTGGGGTTCTCTTGAATATCAATTTGGATGTTAGGGAAGGAAAATTCATA
Organism: Phania funesta; assembly: GCA_963932375.1. Classification (NCBI taxonomy): domain Eukaryota; kingdom Metazoa; phylum Arthropoda; class Insecta; order Diptera; family Tachinidae; genus Phania; species Phania funesta. The sequence goes on from OZ010656.1 coordinate 40,345,025, forward strand.
ACAGCACTAATGGATGCTTTCTGTTTTGCTTTTTTTCACGGTGGAGAGTTTCTCTCGCAGCTCCCACCTCCCGGTGGAGGGGAGTTTATTATTGTTTAATTATAGCTGCTATATTTAGTTAAGTTTATTATTGGTTAGTTTATTATTAAGGGTTTGTCAGTTTTTTGAAGAATAGAAGAAAGCGCACAGAGTAAAAAACACGTGTATTCGATCCAAACGTTAACTGCGAACTGTGTCATAGAATATATCGAGGGTTTATATTCAAAAAGTGCTATCTTCACTTTTGACCAAAATGGTTTTTAATAGAAACGTGTTGCCTGACTTAACTGTGACATGCCATATTAATTTTAAAAAATATACATATGTATATTTCTAAAACAATTTTTTTTATAAATAGTGTTTGTGCTATCTACACACGTTGTCTTGTTAATAAAAAAATAGTGGTATCTATTTTAAAAATATTTGTGGACATAATGAAAATTGTTATAAAATATACATTGTAATTTGTGATAAACCAACAAAATGGGTCATAATTCCCTACAACGAATTGCAATCGATTATATTTCATCTAACGAAGATGAGGACGATCTTATAACAGGTTTGTTGTACAAAATTTGTAACAGTTATTATTGTAATCAAAACTCTACTCTAGATTCTGAAAATGAACATATCAATCACAATGCTGCCTCTTACCATAGGAAGAAAAAGGGACCATTATTCTGTTTCAGAAAATAGACTACAAAATGCAAAAAAGCGTATGAAGGGACTGCAATATTTAGGACTTTCGACTGTCCATAAAGTTGTAAAACAAAATGTAACAAGAAAACAAAAAGAAATTGGACCAGCATGTTTGTCAAAAACTTGCTCTCTCCCAACAACTGGATGATGTTGCTAGAAAAAGTATTTTTAAAATGTTTTGGAGAATGTCCTGGGAAGCTAAACCAGTTTTTGTAAAGGCCCACGTAACATAGACTCGTAAAAAAAGGAGTACAGCACAAAGTTGTAAAAGAACTAGTACTTTTATGTATAAACTTCCCTACAACTACAAACTTCTTCATGTATGTAAAGTCATATTCATTTCCACTCTTGGTATTAATAGAGGAATGTTACGGCATTGGTTGGTCAATAAAAACCCAGTTTCATCGTCTGATAACAAAAAGCAGCGAATTGATCATCATTCTAAAAAGGGTGGCAATATTTTGAAAAACTGGGCAAAATTACTGCCGCAAGGACAGTACTAAGATATATGTACATAGCCACAACATTTAAAGCCGATATTTATAGGGACTATAAATCTAAATGTTTCAGTAATAAGGTTTGTCCCGTATCATCCATCTTTTACGTTTTACAATTTTTTGAAACACAATATAGCTCTATATAAGCTCCGTAAAGACAAATGTAAAACATGTGTTGGATTTAGAGCCAAACAAGTTGAATTAGACGAATATAAGACACATATTTAAAAAAAAACCCGCTCAATTAGAAAAGGAACAGGACAAAGTTGCTGCTCAGGAAGGAAAGTGTCATGTATTTACCATGGATGCACAAGCAGTCCTGTCATAAATGCATCCGCCATTTACTATAAACAGCGTCTTCAGGCGCACAACTTTACTGTTTGCAATCTTGCAACACATCAATACACAAACTACTGGTGGAACGAAAGCAGTGGGAATCGATCAGCATCGACATTTGTTTCCTGTATAATGCATCATTTAAACACCCATTGCTTGTCGGATACGCTACCAATCATTATATACTCCGATGGTTCTGCCTATCAAAATCGTAACCATCGTCTAGCAAATGCACTGTCAATTTTTTCTATAGAAAATAATAAAATAATTGAGCAAAAATACTTAGAGAAGGGACACACTCAAATGGAGTGCGACAGTGGACATGCTAAGATTGAGAGGAAACTAAAAAATCAGACAATTTATATGCCGAATGATTATATAAAAGTAACAAAATAGATGGTAAAATAGCAACAATTGCATTTTGATGCTCTTTATCTAAACTATAATTTTTTCACCTCTATTAGACCTGGACGGGGAAAAAATTATCCAACTGTTTCACAATTAAAATCCCTTATCTATCTTCCTAGTGCTGATATAAAATATAAAGTTAATTTTAATGACGAGTATAGTAGCCTCCCGACTAGATTTAAAGTATACGGCGGTCATATGGAGCCAAAACCCTTAGAATCTGGTCCCCGTCCAATTCAACAAAGTAAGTGGAAGCATTTGCAGGCGCTAAGGACTGTTATTCCCCAAGAATATCATGCTTTTTATAATAATTTAAAACATGTGTAGACAGACTAATTGTTTATTGATTTTTTAGTTCAAATAATGCTATTTGCTTGCTTTAATATTCGAAACGATAAAATTTTAACTAGCAAAATATGCTATCTACCATAAGAGCGCAAATATAAGGAATTAATAAAAACCTAATTCATATAGAATTTAAGCCCCCATTTTAAATCATATTGTAAAACAAGATTTAGTTACTACTATTATAGTTAACGACAAAAACCTTTTTTTCGCTCTCCTGTAACATTTGTGAATTTGCAGATAGCACTTTTTGAATATAAACCCTCGATATTTTATATTTCTTGCGATAAAATATTTTTTTGTTATTTGTGGGGATGTATATTTTTTATTGTTACTAAAGATTGGTCCGTTACACACTAAAGCCGGCTCCTGCTGAAGAAGAATTTAAACTAAAAAGCGATTTTTTTATTTCATAGTCAAAAATAAAGTGTACTTTATGTTGAAGCGGTTTTAAATGGATGTCAATCTGAGAGCTACTTTTCAATAAAAGTGAGCTACTTTTGCTCAACCGAGCAAACATGAATACTCGTTATGTTTACTCATTCTTGCTGGTTCTATTCTTAGTATGCAACCACATACTATACCAAACTACCCGTATGCCCAAGCACTGAAAAAGGATTCACAATTACCTAATGCTTATCGTGAATTGAGCAGTTTAACTCACCAAAAAAATATTCATATGCTCACGTTTTAAAGGAGGGTACAGAGAGACCTATTACGAATAATTCGAGCTCAACCGAAAACCTTATACAAATAACGAACAATTTTATGAAAACTATGCAGGGAATGTTTTAGTAAATGATGCGCACCCAAAATGGGCTCTCCCAAGCAAAAGACTTTTCAAACAACTGAAAGTTCGAAATGTATTCAACTACACTGGGTAAAAGATCCTAATACAACGCTGGCTTTGGATTACAAAGAGCTTTTATACAACTTCGTTATAAAGCCAATATGGTCATATTCCATTCAGCTGTGGGATACTGCTTGTACGCCAAACATTCAGAAGTTACAAAGAAGATATTATAGAATTTTTCGAAATAAAAAAAAAAATTATGCAAACTTGTACGCAAACTAAAGGTCCATCCCAATTGGCTGGCACAGCATTTATTAAAATTTGATGACCAACAGAGACTAAAACAACAGACACATTGATTTATATAAAATAAATTAATTAAAAGATTTTTATAATCAATAAATAATAACCTAGAGCAAAGATTTCAATTCTTATTGTAAATTTCTTTTTGAAAGATTTAATAAATAAGAATCAACTGTATTTTTGTTTATGCATCTATGTATTTGTTTAATACGCCTGAGTGCAATAGAACAAGGAATACAAATGTATTTGTTTATTTATTTTGTAGTTTTATTTATTCAAATTACTTTTTTAGTTTTTATTGTTTTTTTTTCAAGCATTTGAATGCTCGACAATTTATCTAAAGCAAAAGTCAGCTCTTTCGTGCAGAAACGAGAAGAACATAATGCTTTCAAAAGCGCTCCCATTTACAAAATTTTTGAGTGCGGTAACGCTTTTCGGAAAAATTGGGACCCTCGGGCTCCCAACGTAATGAAAAATGAAAATAATTTAAAAAAATAAAAATTCACAAATAATAAAATAAAACAAAACATAAAAATTCCAACACAAAATCTGTTCATAAAAAATAACAACAACAAGCAAAATAAAAATATTCTTTACAGAAGCCCAAACGCGGGAAGGGATATTTCCTTATCAGGCTTCGATACCCTTTCCGATTCAATTTCGAAGATCCTTGAGAGTTGTCCGAACAGTGAAATTGTTGTTGCAGGTGATTTCAATGTTCACAACTCGTCATGACTTCGCCATTCGGGCAATACAACTACGGAAGGCCAATATGTTGAATTATTCGCCGCGCACAATCATCTTGCGCAACTAGTGAATGAACCAACGCACATTTCGTGTGTTGAAGGGCACCAGCACAACACTCTTGACCTTTTCCTTACTTCACACCCTGAAAAGTATAAAGTAAGCGTCAACGCACCTCTCGGTAACTCGGATCACTGTACCATTTCCGCCTTCTTTTCGTTCTCGGAACTCCTTAACGTTTCACGAACGACCCAGAAACGTAAAAAATTTATCTACGAAAAGGCTCGTTGGGCTGATCTCAACGACTTCTTCAGGCATTTTAATTGGAAACTTTGTTTCATAGACAATAATGTCAATGCCATGGCGAAAATGGTCGAGAATATAATTTTGTTTGGAATGAAATCCTTCATTCCATCCAAACAAACTTCGATAAAATCTAGAATAAAATCTTGGTTTAATCAGACGTGCAAAATTGCAGTCAGATCCAGAGAGGAAGCATTCAGTACATGGCGGAATAACAAAAATGCCGATACTGACTCGCTACGCAAAAAGGCAAGATCTTCGTGTGCCAAAGTCCTAAGGCGCGAAAAAGCTTTATACGAGCAGTGTCTTCGTGCTAAAGTTCTTAGTGCTCCACGGGGTAGTAAGAGCTTTTGGTCTTTCAAGAAAAGAGTAAAGGGTAATGCTAGTTCCTCAGTTCCGACTCTTTTAAAGGACGACCAAATATTCACTGACCCGGTTGATAAAGCTAACATTTTGGCCGAATTGTTTGCAAGAAATTCTCTCTTGCCGGAAAGCAATCAATCACTGCCCGTGATCGAAAGAGTATCAGTAACTATGCCAAGCATATTCTTTCGAGCCCGTGCCGTTAAAAGGGTTCTTGCGGACCTCAACATAAACAAATCTCCAGGGCCGGATGGCATTCCTGCACTGGTCTTGAAGCAGTGCTCTTCGACGCTAGCATTGGCCAAACTTTTCAGCATATTGTACCATGCTGGCGAATTTCCAATGTGTTGGAAGGTTGCCAATGTAACGCCAATCCCAAAAAAAGGAGAGGCCAATAACCCTGAAAATTACCGTCCAATAGCAATTTGTTCGGCGCTTTCCAAGGTTATGGAAAGTATGGTGAATTTCCATCTTGTTAATTACCTGGAGTCCAACAACTTACTTCACGACCGTCAGTATGTATTTCGTAGAGGGCGCTCTACGGGAGACATACTGGTATTCCTCTCGGAGAGATGGTGTAGGTCCATACATCATTTTGGCGGAAGTAAGATGATGGCTCTAGATATTTCCAAGGCATTTGATTTTATTCACTATACTTTGTCGTGATCGATTGCACATCATATCTTTTGATGATGTACAAATCAACAAGCATTTGACCGTTGCACTTCTCGTGTTCTTACTTCAGAAACATACGTTCTTCTTATATGTATTAGTAATGCGAAATATATACAGACATATTTTGAAAAAGGAAAATTTAAATAGCTTTTTATGCGTTAGATGTTTGAGAAATTTTATCCGAACTTAATTTTTAATGCACAAAATCGTACGATTGACAAAATACTGTTTTTCATTTTCGAAATTTGGCGATTTTAAAACGAAAGGGTTTTCAAAATACAAGGTAGAGTCCTGTTGGCTTCTATAGCATATTTTTTTCTAAATATCCATCCTAATTTTCTTATTCTAAAAAAATTTAAATTCATTATTATATTTTAGGAAATTAATCGCAGTAATCGTCGCATTATAAAACAAACATTTGTTACTGATGTATTGCAAATACCTCAACTCGAAAATCAAAACAACGAAGATAAGGCAAAATTAGCAGAAGGCAACAACAAACACATAACAACACAAATTGACAGTAATACCGAAGAAGAAGAAGATGATGATTGGGAAAATATGTATAACGACAGTGGTGATTGCTTGGATCCAAAGATTATGCAAGAGTTGACATCATCCGTTGGCAAATGTAAAATAGAATTACCGAAAATGGATTACAGCGTAAAAAACTTTGAATTTTTTAATTTGTGTCACTTATTTATTAATTTTTTGTAGGCGTATTTGACCAAACAATCGATTCTGAATGAAGAAGAGTTTCCACATGTCTTAGAAGTTTCAAATTTCCCTGTCGAATTTAAGAACCAAGATTTGTTAATGGTATTTTCTCAGTACAAGGAATCAGGGTTTGATATAAAATGGGTGGATGATACTCATGCTTTGGCTGTGTTTAGCAGTTCCCGTATAGGTAATATTCTATTGTTTCCAAATTATAATTTATTTTAACTTTAAGTCTTATTCTTTTTAATACTTGAAGCTGCTGAAGTACTTACTATGGGGCATCCATTTGTTGTTTTAAAACCTTTGGCTGAGGCAACTCTTGAATCTCGCTTAAAAGCAAAAAAATGTTCTGCTTCTTTACAACCATATCGTCCCCGCCCAGAAACATGTGCTGCCTTAGCCCGTCGTTTAGTAACAGGAGCACTGGGAGTGCGCCTGAAAACAGCTGCTGCTGAGCGTGAAAATGAAAAGCGTGTTTTGCGCGAAGCTAAAGGTAAATACATTTCCGCAATTGCGAGCAAATCATGCATTAATGTGGTTTTATCTCTTTTTATAACAGAGCGGAAACTTTTAGCTGCAAGACAACGTGATGAAGTCTGGGAAAGTTAGAAAGGTTATTTGCACCTTAATCATACATTTTTTAAAATTGTTAGCTACTTTTTGTATATTGAATGATATAATTATTTTGCCATCTTCAAATGAATGTCTTCTTAATATAAGAACTAAATATAAACTATTTTCATATAATTTATAGCTATAAATATAATATATGTGTGTCATTATTGAATAATTGGTCCAAGCTTGAGCTACATTTTGTCACACCCGTTAATGACAACTAGCAATAAATATCGTAAGCCTAAACCGCAGAATCATGTATGTATGTACGCAACATACATAACTACACTTTACAAATTTCACAACACTTGTGTTATTGTATTATTTTAAAACAGTGTAATTATTAGTCATTTTCATTAGAAAATGTAATGCAACCTTTGGTATGTTTTGTAAATGTTGTGTTTTTCGACAAGAAAAAAACACAAGATTTTTGTTGTACTCATATTCAGCATTTAAGTATAATAAGAAGTAAATAAATGTGAAAAGTTGTAAAAGAAAAATAACTATTCCTAGAAAACCTACTTGTAAATATTTTTTTCTCTTCGCTAAAATATTTTTGGGAAGTACAATACCAACTGGATTTGCACAAGTAACTAAACCCAGATACAAAATGCGACACCGATTCTGAATTGGACATTATTAATACAAAAAGTCAAAAGACTTTTCATAAAAATTCTCTGAATTCCAAATTTTTCTTCGTCACGTTGTTTCTGCATTTAAGCTTACGAATTCGCTTAATAATTTTTATTAATTGACTTATTATGTGTCAATATTAATAGTAATTTCTTTTTTCTCTATGTTTTTTATATGTATTTGTTTTAAGACGTAGTACAATGTAGACAATGAATTCTTATTTACCATTTGTAGTTTAATATATTGATTTTAAGAAAATATATACATACATAGTTTAGAATAAAAATGATGTATATTTTAAGAAAAAAAAATACGAGTTTTTGAATACTTTAATAAAGTGTAAAAATGTACATAACTTTAATTTTTTATAATCATTAGCAGCTTTTCTTTACTTTTTGGGTAAAGTTTGGTAAATTCAGAATGAACTCTCACTAAGGGACAGAAATGTATTAAAATACGGGAACACAAAAACCAAATTTCTACACCGAAAACCCCGTCACGAAAAGAAAATGTAATTTTGTTTATGACTTTTCTTGTTCAATACGCCTGAGTGCAATAAAACAAGAAATGTATTGTATTGTAAGAAAATAAGCTGAATAATTAATTGTTAAGTAATTTCAATCTCTAGGCATGAGTTCGTTTTTTTCTTTCTATTCAGAAAGAGAATTATTTATTTAATATGGAAACCTTTCTGAAAACAGTAAAAGTTTTAATTCTATTAGACATCTAGCTGAATGTTGATAACGTGCGTAGCGGCATAGAAAATGCATTCCATTCAGCTAGATGTCTAATAGAATTAAAACTTTTACTGTTTTCAGAAAGGTTGTCCATATTAAATAAATAATTCTCTTTCTGAATAGAAAGAAAAAAAACGAACTCATGCCTAGAGATTGAAATTACTTAACAATTAATAATATTTGTAGTTCGGAAAAAACAATAAAAAGCTGAATAATTGTTATTTTCACTGCTTAATTTTCATTTTCCTGCCTGTTTTCTAAATTTTCATTAACCGAATTTTAATAAACCAATATTTATTCATTTTGCATTGTTTTGTTTATTCAAATTAGTTTTTTTGAGTAATTTGTAGAGTACGGGAACTCAGATATTACTCATTATTTTTTCGACTATTTGATAGAAATTAATCGATTTCAAACCAATATTTTTGGAGGGTGTGATGAATTTCTGTCGATTTTGAAACGAAGATAAAGTTCATATAACAGAATTAAGGCAAAAAAATATGATTAATTAAGAAAAATCATTAATAAATAAATTTTATATAAATACGAAACCTTATTCGGTTGGTTTTAAATCTTTTCGTTTTTAAAATCGATTTCTATCACATTCCTGATTTAGAGCTGTTGCCTATCAATATCAATTTGCTATGTATTTTGCAGCCAACAGTTTTCGGGATGGAATCCCTGTATTTAAACATCCCAGTAATTTCTTACAAATTTTGTACATTACTATGAATGAAAATATCAGAGAAGAGCCGTGTTGCTTGAGTGTTTACACAGTGAAGTAAAATTAAGTTTTCCAAATAGTTTACTTTTAAATAAAAATAAACTTGTATTAACAATTATTTAACTAAATACTACTTAAACCTTGCCGGATACGTTCCCCATAAATTTGTTAAATAAAAAACAAGAAAATATTGTTTAGCCATTATAATAATTGAACAGATTCGAAACATGGTAAATGGTCGGGTCTTAGTATTGAAAATTCGGAAATTGTTGCCTTGAACTCTAACTTTCTGCAGCTCAAGTGATCACGGCGCAAACTTGAGTAGGAGAAAACAAAAGGATGTTGTTGTTTGCCTCCACTAGATGAGGTTGATCTGTTAATGAGTATTTACATAGTAATTTACTTTTGTACTGAAAAGCACGCAAATTGAAAATTTGCAAAAACTAGTAAATTAAAACCTTTGTTTTTTCGTTAACTTAATCTTAATTTATTGAATCTTCTACAATTTTATTCCTAAAATATTATTTACTAGTTGTTACCAATGTAATAACTAATTTTCTGTATTAAAATCTTAGGCATTAAACACATTGACCACTTCAGGTCACACGGCTACACGACTACAAATGCCGCTGGCTACCAATGACGCCCTGTAGCAGCTACATAGTAATGTTAAAATATTAACAGCTGTTGCAACAATTCATTTATATTTCAGTGATGCCACTTTAGATTTTTTACGTTTCCAAAGCTAGGTTTTTTTTAATGAAAAAAGCCCTGTAAAAATATAATATATGCAATGCATCAAGCTCTTCAAAGTGTATACCCAAAAGTGGTACTATGCAAAGACAATAAGCATTCATTTGATATGTAATATTCTAGAGTAGTTAATAACTAAAAGAAATAATCGTGCTGAGATATAGGGACGAAGAGATTTCATTTGTTGTACCCTGCTCGCTCGAATGTAGGCGTTGCCAACATATAATACTGTCAAGTATTTTTTAACGCTAAAACTTGGAGTATGATCGGAGAGGCTTACATAAACGCGACTTAAGCAAAAAAAAGAAATACATGTACATAAACTTTACTCAATATTATAAAAATACAATTAAATATGTTAAATATATATATATATATATATATATATATATATATGAATTTATTTAAAACTTTTGATGCATATTTATTGTAACATTTAAATTTTATAATTTTCTCTTTTAGTTTACAAAAAAAATTTTCTAAGCACTAATTTGCTTAATATATTTTGATCTATTGTCAACATTATTTTTATTTTGTAGCCAACAAAAATAGAAATTAGTTTAATTTGACAACAACAGCAAAGGCAGCATGGACAACAACCTGCAGCCATGTTGCCTTGTTGGCGTCAAAATAATCGTTCTCATATAAACGTGTGTATTTTAATTTTGACAGTTTGTAGTCGGTAGCCTGCTGTTGTGAATGTGTTTAAAGCTTTAGTAAACTATCTACTATTATGCAGAGAGCCACTTCGCCAGGCTCAATGTGTCACTTCATTTCAGTCTCTGGTGAGATGTACGGCTAGTTTGTTGACCTGTATTTAGACCTGTATGGTTTAGCTTCTTCAAACGTTCTATCTGTCAAATAGCTCTTTAGCGAGTAGCTCATCATGGCAGACTATCAAATGCGTCAGAAATGTCTTTAAATAAAGCTGAACAGCATTGCTTTCTTTCAAAAGCCGATCTAATAATAGTAACGATTCTATTGACTTGGATAACGGGCCTGTAGGACGTACTCTGGCTTGAGTCCTTTCCTGGTTTCGGGATCATAACAATTTCAGACATCTTCCAAGAGCATGGGAAGAAGCCGACGCGCAACATGTCATTAAATATGTAAAGTAAAATTCTTACAGCTGAATTAGGTAAGTTTTTTATCATTGCACCTGTAATACGATCAGGTTCGGGTGATTTCCTCATATCCATATTTTTAATTGTCGATTTTAAAGAAGATAACCGAAATTTACTAGAATCATTCACAGTGTCACTAATAAGCTGTCCATAGCAAATGCGTGTTTCCGCCTCAGTTTATTCCGTAAGGTTTTTTGGCATAAGGTCATTTTCATTTTTGTGTGTGGATAACGGCTATTTTGCCATTGCCTTCTCAGCCTTCTCTTCTCAATGACAAGCATATATACGCTGTTGACTGGTACGATTTTATTTTAGCTGATGGCTTTGTTGGCGTTGCAGCTCTGGCTGGGACAGTCACGACGTCTGTAAAATGAACTACAGCTGCTTAAATATCACCTGAATTTCTCAGTGGGATATTGGAGCTCACATACATTTTATATTTTAACCAATTCGATGAACTCATAGGATGCACTAACTAACAGTTGATCGCGTTTGATGTTTTTTAATATAGCAAAATCAATAAGGTCTGGCAAGTTATTAAAGTCAGTGGGCCAACCTATTGGGTTTACCACCAGATACGACGTTTAGCTTGCTTACTTGAGCTGTATAGTACAACTGCCTCCATCTAGAACTAATAAGTCTAGAACCCTAATATGTGTGCTTTTGCATTGTTATCGCTAGCTGTAATAAAGTGTCCTAGTGTAGCAATGGACATTAAAATTTATAGTCGTGGCTTGCAAAAGTTTTCGCTGAATTCAGTCATTGGACAATGCCTTACGTTTTTTTTCTTTGAGTATAATGGAGGTGTCACCACTTGAACTTTCGCTTGGGTGTTTGGTGTCATATAAAAAACCATCAATTCTAAAGCAGTTTTTCATAGTGAAGTGCGTTTCAGACACTAAAAGTATGTCTATATCCAGTGGTATGAAGAAGTATTCTACTTCATATTTATTATATAGAAGCATATTTTTATACTGGTATATTTTTCGCTAAGCAAAACTTGCAGAAGCATGTTTTGGGGTCGCATCATTTCCTGAATCATACCCTGTATAGTTGTCATAAAATTATCCATGGTTTACATTCGATTCTAGATTGAGCTCCAATTGTTCGCGAGAGGTTTTTTTTACCTTCTCTTAAGAGGGATGCGTTAAATATGATTTCAACCCAATGCATAGGTTGGGGAACTTTATTCTTATTTAGAATATTCTTCACTGACGTTACAACATAACCATCCACCTCTATAGCACTTTTTATTTCTTCAGTGGGAACAAAACTGTCAATGCCTTTTACGATGATTATCAAACCTTTAGCACCTTTTAGTTGATACGTATAATAGCTCTAATTTTCTGCTTCGAGTCGACTTGTGATAAGGCGATAATTCTTCTCCTCGGTGGGCTTAAATCTTTGTTTCTTGTATTTGTCCTCTTCGTACAGAAGCCACATATAAATTTTCTTTACCTACGAGTTGGGACAGCATATTTACAATGGCATTTGATGTTTGTTCGCGCAAGTAGATTGGTGGGGGTTTTTGTTCCCTTACAGTGGGTTCGGCATTTTCATTATCCGGGGTAGCAAGGACAGAGAATTCCAGCTACTTGATGAGAACCTTTATATTGTTTGCCGGTTCGCTTGTTTAGTTTTATTTAATGAGTTCGTTGTCTCTTGCGTTGCGTTGTTTGCGGATAATAATCGCGTTCGGTCAATTTATTATATTGTTCATTGCATTATTAGCAGCTGTATAACTTAGAGAGTAATAAGCATTGTTGTTACTTCCTTTTGTCAGTCAATGAATATAATAAATCACGTTCACAATTCAATCAAAACCTGATTGCTGAGAAATGTAACTAATTACATTTTTTCGCACTCAAATTGTTTACACATTTCTTTTAAAAACCTAAAATGTTATTCCGCGTTGGATTTTCTACGTCTGTAAAGCTTCCATTTTAATGGATTTGAATAGCAAAAATGTATCCAGTAAAATTTTTTAGATACTCAGTTATTAAACTGTCACTACTCTTTCAGTATATATTCTCAGTTAATAGATTAAGGGTTAAGGAATACAATCTAGTAAAAAAATTTAAAATCGTTTGAGTAAAAGGTTGAATATAAAAATATGTAGTAAACAAATATCTTCCCGAGGCACGGGTCGGTTGTAAGCTGAACTTAGTCAATGCACGACGTCACTGCATAAGTTGTTCTTTTCTTTACTAGCAGACTCGTGGGAAGTTTATGGATACCCAAAGAACTACTATGGCCGATTGCAATAGAGGTACTACCAACTAAAAATTCGTTACCAGCACCTCCATCCCCAGCGGTAAATATCTCGATGAGTGCTAACGGCAGTAATTTCACAAAGACCTATAGCATCGAGGGAGTGCTCCATGAGTGCTGTTATTCCCTCAAACATAGGAGCAGGGTTAGCAACCTCTAAGGCGAAGATCTCTGCTATTTCTTGCCAAAGCGGCAAACAATGCAAACCCTACTAGCGCTAAGCCGCAAAGGAAGGGTTTCATTGACAAACAAGCTGCATCACGAGTGATGCAGAGGCTTATTACAATGTAGGGGGAGGTGTATAGGAATCTCACAGTCCAACGCCTTAGAAGTACCTTGTACTCTGGCAAAACAGTCTTACCCATGTCTTCTGGATTCCTCCACGCAGAGATCCCTATGCACGGGTATGTCTGCATTAAAACTGGAGATCGACTGGTATCCAGAGTTCGCATACTAGAATCCAAGCACCATCTTGGCTTCGCCTCCCTGGGGCAGCTGTTCCACCGTGGATGAGGGATTTTTTTATAGCAGAGTGTTTACTTGTTTCCGCCCGACTTTTTTAGCCAAACGCCTAGCAGAGACAGGAACCTGTTACCTGCCGCCAATACGTGGAGGTATAGCCAGAACTTCTGGCAGTGCACTCAGTTACGGCAAGCCCGACCCGGTCTCCGCTTTGCCGAAACGGCTGCGGTTCGAGAAAGAGACATTTCCCGATCAACCAGACACGAAGAGTCCCAGACAAATGCAAACTTATGTTGTTAATTGACCGTTTAGTGAGGGCGCCAAAAACCTACTAGTGCGGGTTATTATCAATGGCAGTCATTGCGACGAGGTCACCTCCCGGAAAAAAAGGGGGAGGACCCGGAAAAATATGTTAGGGGTCTACTGGAGGATCTATGATCCATGGCCCAGGACCAGGCTTGTTTCAGGGCCACATAAAGTTAATGACATGCATCAGTGAACGTTTAGCTGACCTGCTAAAATTGGCTATATCCACTCTGAGTAAGGTGTAGCCTGTCGCGCGGCTAGATGTGATCCAGGTCAGTAAGATCCTTCGCAGACCTCGACTCCTGGTAGCTCTATCAGCTGAAACACACGACATCGAGGCCATCTTGGCACAAATGGAAGATGACCTCCTTTAATCTTGAAGATAGTCGATAGAGACAAGGCAAGCTCTTCTACGGGTTTGATAGTGCCAAGCTGCTTGCCCACCGAGGCGACAACAAGTGCGGCACGAAGGTGATAATGAAGGATTGGTACCTGCGCTAGTTGGTGACACGGCAAACGGTCCGGCAAGCTCAGAGGAATCCTAATCAAAGTCTAGTTTATTTGAAGAGCTCCTGAGTTATCTGGACGTAGCTGAAGGCGAAATCATAGCTCTGGATTCCGATCCGGAGAACACCGACGTTACAGCCGTTTACAATCCGAACGATGACGAAGATGACACAAACCAACCTTCACCACTCTAAAGCAGCATCAGCTGATCTGGCTTTTCGTCACATGGAGCGCCACGAGGATTTGGTATTGGCCCAGGAACCGTGGTCTCCCAACGGCAAGATCCTAGGACTCAATACTCGGTACAACAAACAATTGTACGTGAACGGTACAGGTAAAAAAAATATCCTGCTTAATTCTTCATCCTTTCTGATTTTAGTGATAAAGACAAAGTAGCTGCCGATTGGGAGGGGGTGGCAGGATTGCTTGGTTCTTCTCCAGCTACATGGCACATAACATGTTTAGTCACCCAAAAAAACCTGATCCACAAAATAATGCTGATAGCAACATTCCAGTCAACATTTGAGCAGATGCAAATGCACTCCACCCCTTATGGGGCAGTACCAACCCAAGAGGTGAGTGTATCGCAGATTTTTGTAAACGTACAGTTTGCTCGCCAAGTGAAGGACTGGAAAGTGTCTGGTGGCTGTTCATTATCCGACCATTGCTACCTTGAATACTCCAATAGCAGAGTGCGCAAGGAGTCCACGCACTTCTTAAATAGAAAGAAAACAAATGGGGAAGCTCAGGGTCGAATTCTGAACAATCTCATCCCACATCTACCGCCCATTACATTGATAAAGCTTTTAATAAGCTGCCAGATGCCTTTAAAGAGGCAACGTCGAGGTCATGCAAACCTTGCATACAAAGAGTTAGGTGCAAACCACCATGGTGGTCATCCGGATTAAAACAATATCGTAAGTGATGAACGGAATTGTTCAACGAGTCTAAGAGGTCACTATACAAATCCTCTGTGAACAAATGAAAAAAATAGGTTAGAAACACAAAACGAAAGGCTTGGATTTTTGCGGTAACGTGGAGAACTTATCCGTGCCATGGTGCTTGCCTAGGACCCCATGAGATCTGGATTCGCTAGAGGAACTGATGCGCACCCACTTTCCTGGATGTATAACATGCACAAGGGCAGTAGAGAGTACTCTTCATAAGGGTGACTCAGCTGTAAAAAAGAAAAGCTGCACTGGGAAATTAGCAGCTTCCATCCGTACAAATCACCGGAATCGGATGACATTCTTCCTGCGAAAAAACACTGATTAAGTCATTCCGTGGCCAGAGACCATATTCAAAGCGTTCAATCAATAGACTACGTTCATTCAATAGACTACGTGCGCAGTTATTTTCATCAACAAGGGAGAAAGGACATCGCAAACTAAGGTAAACGATTACAGACCGATAAGTTTGACATTCTTTCTACTATAACCTCTGGAGAGAATTGGCGACATTCATATAAGAATGACAATAGATATGCTTACACTAAATCGATTTAAGTTAAGACGGCTTTGCACTTACTAGAGGGGTATTTATGAAAGGCATTAGAGTGTAGCGATGGTACCTTGATTGGACAAGCCTTGGAGTCAGTCGTTATCGACCTTTAGATAGGCAAACTTCATTATAAGGCTACTTACACGTAGAACTATTACATCCAAAATGGTTACGACCACACTCACGAAAATTGTCAACATCACAATCAGGAGTGAGTTCTATGAAATATCACCACTAACATGATTTTCAGGAAACTGGACTTTATGGGCTTTAAAACTGTTGCGAACGCAGATAACGTAGCAGTGGTAGTGGATAAAATGGATATGGCTCTTAGAATAATCTGCTACTAGAGTTGAGTTGAGGGTCAATCCAACCAAAACGGAACTTGTGTTATTGACGAGAAGATACAAGATCCCTAATTTCACGCTTCCTAAAATAAATTAACCCATATTAAGTCCACAATATTTGGGCGTAATATTGGATTGAAGCTATCCTGGAAACCAAACAAAGCAACGGCAGCTACTTAAATTTGGAATAAGGCCATAGGAACGACATGGGGAATCAACTTCTAAAACGTGAACTGATTATTTGGTGCGGTGATTAAACCAGTCTTATTTTATTGAGCCGTAGTATGGTAGCAAGCTATGGACAATGCTTCCAATCGGTTTATTTTAGAGAAAGTATTACGTGGTATGACAATTCTAATTACGCAATCCTAATTGGAGCACAACGACAACAAAGCCGCTTTTTGCCATGCTGAAATAATTACCAGTGGACCTATTAACCAGAAAGGTGGCACTAAAAACGGCGGTACGGCTAAATGTCATTAATGAATGGAACTCCAGCCTTTAGGGCCATTCCATCATCATTGAGACTTAGAGCAATCTTCCTGATCTCATAGATTATACCAATCCGAAGCCGTGCTTCTCGAGATGAACCTGCTTCTCGACCTCGGAATACCCGAGTTCCTCAGAGTGCAGGGGTCCCCAAGTGGACTATCTAGATATATTCACAGATGGCTCCGAATGGCATTATGAAGTTGTCGGAGGTGTCTAGATAAGGAAACTGGGGGTCAACATGTCCTTTCCAATGAATATAGTGATACTATAGAGTATTTGGCTGTAACCGTGGTGCGAAAAACAATTATATTCAACCAACGTTTAAAAAGCAACCTATTTTCGTTCAACCGAACAAATATACAGTAATACTCGTTATGTTTAGTCATTTTCAAATAAAACAAAAAGTTTGTGTGTTGAGTTTGTTAATATAATCGCATAAATCATTCAACTAACCATTTCGAGTTTTTGCGAAATGTTCTTATATTATATTGTTCTTTGAAGTACCTGCTCGCTGAGATTACAACTATTTTGTTTTGCTAGGTTATTTAAAAAAAATGTGCTTAATTTAAAATCGTTTAACGAACTGAGAATTGTATCAACGATTTTGGTGTGTTTATCGTTATTCATACGCACTTTTATAAAAATAAAGAAACTTTATAATAAACGACATTAAAAATAATTAAATAAAAACTTCACAGTAGTGTATCAATGTAAACAAAATATATTAAATTCATTTTCAAGTTCACGATCACATTTGTTATTCTACTTGCAACTTTGTTTCATTTCAAGTGCGCAACTTTGTATCTACTAAAAGTAAACAAAAGCCGCTTATCAACATTAATGTTACGTTATGATAGGTCAGTAGTTGAAATTGATTGAATTTGATTCGCGTTTTGGCAATTAAATAAACTTTGTATTCGTTTGCTCCACGTTTAAACAATTCAGTGAACTTTGTAATATTTTGAGTAATAGAATACTCTAAATAAATGAAAACAGTCAATGTACGCTGTTGACAACAGGGCAATGTTCGCGTAAGGAATTTTGCTACATTGGCAAATAGTAACGTTGGATATTGAACTGAGTAAAATGTTTCAATTTGATCAATGAGAATTATTGTTAGTATTTTTACTTGAACCCCCTTTAATTTTCTGCATGCCTGGTGAAATACAAATTGGAATATGTAAGTAAATTCAGTGAGTCATATTAGAAAACAAAAACTAATAGAGTCTAGCGAAATATTCAATTGTCTAGAACTTCTCATAATTAGCATATAAGCAGAAGAATTTTGAATAAAGCCAGGATTGATTTTCGCATCATTGATAACAACACGCTTGAGTTTTATTATAAAACTTTACATCACACAATGAATAAAAGCCATATACAATAACTTGCAACAACGATATTTAAACTATTGTACTCTTTTACAAATTAAAAACAACCAAAAAAAAGAAAACAAACAAAAAAAAACTTACGCGAAATTAAATCTCAGCTGAATATATACGATCTAAAAATAAAAACTATTTTTTTCAGAATCATCGATTTTATAAATGAGGGCAATACATTTTGGGTTTCTTTATTTTTTAAAAACTAGGCAGTGTTATGCTATAAACTGTAAGCTTCTTCATTCTATTTTTGTATTGTACTTTTTATTGCTATAAAAAAAATTTAAAGTTTACCAGATATGTGCTGGAAATCACTTTTTCTCAAAGTGTTTTAAAATCACAACAAAGGTGTTATGTGCACAAAAATTTTTGATTTTAGACCGGTCACTGCCGTTTTTATTATCACTCGCTTTTTTTTTGTAAGTTTCAGAACAGGCCTGTTTATGGAGCTTAATTTTAACTATAGAAGTTTTCCATCTGGCAGTAGTTTCGCTTTTCCGTTTTAATTTTTACGTACTTACATATAAAACATTTTTTTTTTCAATTTTGAGATTTTAGATTTGTTCAAGTATTGTATCTCAAAATGTTAATCGGAATGTTTGATTCTTCGGTAAAATATTAATTGCTTAGTGAAATTTCGGGCCTTATTTCATAAGACCCAACGCGACGTCAGAATTTATATAGAAAAGAAAAACAATTTACAAACATTTTAAAAATTTATTATTGCTTTTGAAAAGGAAGTCAACGGGCGATGTTTTATGGCAGTGATTTGTTGTACCGTAAATGTTCATGAAATTCGCGAGTAACGAATGTACAACTGAGGTGTGTTTCATGAACAAATGTTGTTTATTTTAATACTCAATAGGATGTTCAGCTTTATCGAACCGCCTTTTTTATAGTTACTAATATCATTTTCATTACTTTTGCTCTTTGTTGACCGATCGGTTTCAAAATGTTCCATACAATTTTTGTTTTAAGTCTAGTTTAGGGCGGCAGCTCCAAAATGCAAAAAAGGTGGCTCGACAAGAAATTAACCCATTGTGGACCTTTTTTTTATTGTTTTAACTAAAAAATGAAACACGATTAAGAAACTAAAATTTGAAATTAAAACGACTGTCAACAGGAAAGGAAAGAAATTTGTGCTTGTCATAACACATATGAAAAAATTCTTGTGGCCGGAAGAAGGACGATTTTGAAGGGAATAATTAGTAAGCGAAGCTGGTGTTCGCCATACCATAGAGGAAAATGTCCTTGTGTCAGAATTACGTTATTGAAACACTTTGAGTATGAAATTCCCACTAACTTTTTATTTCTTCTTTTAAAATATCTTAAAAATACTACATACGTCAGTAAAGCAAAAATACGAACAAATAATTGTATAATCAGGTGCTCCTCAATGGACTAAATTTGTTTTACGCAAATATGTGACAGCTGGTAGAAATTATGAATATGATAGAAATTATGATAGCCAATTTGGCCTATTTTGTTTCGAATTAGTCGAAATATCGCAAATTATGTACAAAAACCTTAGAGGTCCGGTTGCTGCCGGTTTTTTTACTTTACCTTTTTTTATTAAAACTACTCTTTCTACCCCCTAGAAAACTTTGTATTTTTTTGGAGCTGCTGCCCTAAACTAGATTTGTTCCCAATTTTGTATATAACCGCATTTTCAAATTAGTTGTATAATTACTATTTGCCTACGAGATTATTACTTGGATTCATCATTTCTTTTTCAACTCATTAATAAGAATAAGTTTTCTTTTTGTGCCACAAATGCAAAGAAAATCTGCTTAAAATTACAGTAAAATACATATCATTTACTCAAATAACGTCATAACTAAAATAATATTTCGAGATAAACATTGTTGAAGTTTTCTATTTGCTCCCACTCAATTTTTGAACGACTAATTTACAAGTTATTTTTACCAAAAAAAAAAAAAATTGCTTTGCGTTAGTGCCCATAGAAATAAAAACTAATATTAATTATTTCTGCAAAAAAATAAAAATTAGACATTAAAATGATATACTTTACTTTGTTTTCCGATATTAGTTTAAAATGGTTTTTTCCTAACTTAAAAATTAATTATTATGCGCGTTTTCATTTTGAATGGAGTAATAATAAAGTGGGTTACACTTGAGTGAGTTAAAAATTCACAAGTTTTGAATTAAAGTTTTGTGTCACCTATCATTCATGTCGGATGCTAACACCGTCATTCACCTTTTCCTTATAAACATTTTCAGCGCCGGCACCAGAAGATTCGAATTGTTTAAATTTATATTAATTGTCGCTTATATGACAAAAGAATTATATTTATTTTTTAACGTCATCTTAAGAGGCACAGTGGCACATTTGACGAGAAGGCGGTCAAAAATCCGTAACTTTTGATTGGATCGGAATTTTGATATACGTTTTTTTCTGTTTGGTAGGTGGGATTTTAAACTTTAATTTTTGATAAAAAAAAAAAAAAAGTTACGAAGGGTTTAATATTCGTTACCATTATTAATTGAATTTGAGTATAAAAGAGGAGTGTTGAAACATTTAAAAAAATGTTTTTTTTCATATATCCTATTCTTATTGTTACAAATTATAATTATTAATAGTTTTGTAAACTAAATCTAAAATAATATTTCGAGAAACGCCAAATTTTAGCCCTTGTAATATTTTTAAGCTTAAAAGCAACAAAGTTGATGTTTTTAAACAGCCTTTTGAAATGAAAAATTTGAAATTTTTAAAAAGTTAAAATTTTCTTAATAACAAAAAGTTTTAATGAAAAAATCCTATTTTAGTTCAAGTTTTATTTTATTTTTAAATATTTCTATAACAATTTATAAAATTAATATTGATTAATTTACATACATATGTACGTATACTTTCAAATCAAAGAGCCACTATACATTAAGGAATTTTATATATGTATATCTCCAAGAGTATTTTTCATTGTAAAGTGTTTTATTGGCGTAATCTCCAATTTTTTTTTTGCATTTATCTTTCTGGTGCTTCCTAAGACTTGTAATATGATTTTGAATCGTCTTATTAACTCATAATCAACACCTGTGATAGATGCTGCATTTTCTGGATCGGAAAAAATCTTCTTTCAGTATTTCCATCATATTAATTTCCTTCTCCTTGTTTAGGTTGGTCGATTATTAGGCCTAGCTGAAGATATCTTTCTTGAATTTGTTCTTTTTCTTTCGTTTTTCTGCATTTTCTTTACTGTTTCTTATGGTTTCGCCTAAAGGCCCAAATTCCAAATCATTACCCAATTTAAGAACATGCTCCATAAAACGAAACCTAGTATAAAGAGACGACAATCAAAATTCGTAAGCTTCCTTAAAGCTATCGTCTTGTGCTGGCGGTTGATTTAATTGGCTTGATGTCTTTTGGCATATAATGCAGCTTGACGACGACTTTATTTCCGTTAAAGCTTGCGCAACTTTTCCATCAATTATTGTTAGACACATTTTAAAATTTGCTTCGATGTCTTGCTCATTAAATTTAAATATTACGGGTTGAAGGTCCTTAATTTGATCTTTCATCTTTTGAACTTCTTCAGTTATAACATCTTTTGTTTCCTTTTTGTATGCAAATTTTATGGGCCTACAATACTTTGTTGATGAGGGAATTTAATTTTTCCATATATCAATTTCTGTTGCTCTACTAGTTGAGGGTTCTATGCTGGTATAAATTTGTATTAAGCGTAGCGGAACGAAAGATACCATAAATAAAATAGCACCTGAAGAATTTTCAGCATTAAATTGCTTATATTGTTTTTGACCAGACGCTCCATCACATCCCCACTTAGAAATTAAAGTAATACTGCTGTTTCCGAGATTTTTCAAATGTTCACCATCAAGTGTGTTTAGCAATCTCTCTGCGGTATGCTCAAGAAAACCTTGCAATTTTATTTCTGCTGAACTGGAAGTAACGCTAATGGAAGTTTGTGGAGGCAAACATTCCTTCTTGACAGAAACTAAATCACGATACTCAGGGAAAATTCCGCAATTCTTCTCATAAGTTCTCTTGCGCAGTTCCATATACTGACTTTTAGTCAATTTTAAATCCAAAAAGAGTGCGAATGCTTCTTCTGGAGTAAATTTGTTCTCTTCAATTGGTGTAGGAATGCTTTTTAAAATCCTCTTTGTACGCCTTGGTGTCGCTTGAACTATTTTTTCAATTATTTCAATTTTATTTTTCTTATTTTGCGTTGGTTGAATTTGATGCAAAAATGAGTCCTTAATGATTCTTTGGGATATTTGTTCATTAATATTCTCAAGCTTGCGTCTTCTAGACCTTTCACTACAGTCATCAATTCGTTTTTCTGGTCCACCCTCTTTGCCACATTTTCCACGGCTGTAGATAAGCTCTCAATAATAAGTTCTTTTGATAGCCATTCGTGGTAACGTTTATACAGCTTTCCCTCGCGAGGGCGGATTGATATTGAAGTTACCTAAGTAGGAAAAAAAACATTTATTTCTCAAAAGTCTTCTTTTAGCTCAATACACTTAGTAAGACGATATTCCAACTTTTTTATCTGAATAATACGATTTTGGGAACCCCTCAAAATACGCGTTAGTTTCGTTTGAGATGAATATTTTTCCTGCGAGCCATTTTTTCAAGTTTGGAAACAGGAAAAGTCACTAGGAGCTAAATCTGGACTATAAGGTGGATAATCAACCAATTCGAAGTGTATTTCACATAATTTTAGCACCGTATATAATGCTGTGTTAACCGGTGCGTTGTCTTGAAGAAGGAGCACTTTTTTCTTCTTTAAATGTGGTCGTTTTTTCTTAATTGCATCAATCAATTGATTCAACAATGCACGATAATACTTTCCTGTGATTGTGGATCCTTTTTCAAGATAATCGATTAGCAATATTATATATAATTATATTATATTATATATAAATTACAGTGGCCATAACCTTGCCCGCCTATTTCACTGTCTTCGCCTTCTTCGGAGCACTTCGACCAGCTTCCACCCATTGTTTCGATTAATTTTTGGTTTCAGGTGTGTAGTGGTGGACCCACGTTTCAGCAACAGTTATTAATCGACGCCAAAATCAACAGGATTACGCTTATCATTTTCTTGATATTTTCTTCAGTAACCACCTCTTTTGACCTTCCTGTTGATGGTATTGTTGCAGTGCTTGTTCGGATGCTTTTAAATTCAGCAATCCAATATTTTACCATGTAATCTGACGGAGCAGACTCACCGTAATGTTTATCGAGCTTTTCTTTTGTCTCTTTCGCCGTTTTCCCTTTCAAATAATAGTCACTGCACGAAATTCACTTTTTTCCATTTTTCAAGAAACATAAAAGTTGCTTAATTCATTTGGGTGAAATTTTAACAGCTTTTAACAGCTGACGTTTGGCCGATTGCTAAAAAAAGTTTTTGTCTTTGTGCTTTATGCTTCAAATAAAACTCTTGATTGTGAATCAATGGTAATAGTTTTTGCGGTTGACTGTCAAGCAAGCAATAATATGTCCCTCACGTTCGATAGCGTGTACCTATCTTTAGCTAGAGTCTGAGACATATTACACTACGTCTTGACTAGCCATAAATATGTTTGCACATTGAGAGACCCTATCCAATATTACGAGAGAAAATGTGTTCGTTATTTTCTGTTTGAAGAATGCGTGTAAATGTTCTTGTTCAGTGGGATCATAAGTTTTTCCCTCTCAACGAGATTGAATGGATGCTTTTAGCATAGCTTATGAAGGGTGTTTACAGACGAGCGAACACACACATACCTACTTTTTATTTTCTCTGTTATTGTTTGTGTAACGGCTTGACAAAGTTGTGCGAAGTATTGTTCGGACAACTCTGTTTGAATATGAAGTGACCATGAACAGCGGCGGTCTTGACTAGCCATTTTTCTGTGCGCGCAGCAAAATGTGCGATGACTAAACAGATTTACGGCTAGTCAAGACGCTATGTTAGTAAAATCAATTATTTAATTTATTAAAAAAGTCTGGTTAGTTTTTCAGAGCCTATGATTTTTATTTCATTTGGTATCTTTGTTTACAAAATGTTTGATAATGGCAATACTGCTACTTGTTTGTTGGTACACATTATCTGGGATTTTTCCATTCCATGATTTAACTACTATTTGTTACAACTACGTTAGTACACATACTTTTTGTTACATTTTTTATGACAATAAGTTGATGTCAGAACAAAATTTTATTTTTAAGCATCTTTGTTCAAAATCTATTTTTTTTATGATAATAGTGCTATTATTCTTTGAATGAAGTATTAATATGCGAGAGTTCCAAGAACACTTCGCATGCTAAGTGTTAATTTTATTTTGGGTAACAAATGCCCAATATCTTTGTATCTTCAATGTGAAAACTAACAATTCTCTTATACAGAAAATGTGAAAATAAAACTCAAGTCAGTGGTGTTGAAAATAATTACGATGAAATCCATTAAAAGTTTTGTTTCTATATATACAATGTTTGCATATAATATATATTGTTAGAGCGTATCAATTGACTGCAATAAATAACAAAAATATAAAATAATGGCATCTGCTGCTGTAGCAGGTATTGCTGCTTCATCCAATGAAATAGATGAATTCATCAATAGTGCGCTTGTTTCATGGGTATGTTTGAAAAGTCGTCAGTATTTATAGCTAAAGATTAGTGATTGTAAGATTAATCGGAAAACGAATAATAATCCATTGATTCTTGATTTAAAAATTTCATCGATTAATATAGCTACTTGAAACAAATTTCCGCCATACCTTGTCAAGGTTATATGGCCGAAACCAATTTGTCATCAAACTTGACAAGGGATCACGAAAATTCATTCCAAGTATATAATAATCCATTTTATTAACAAACATAAAAAGGACTAAAATTATATACACATTGCCAACGAATTGAAGAAAAACTATTTACTAAAATCTCCAATATAGTGCATGCATACAACATTCACAATACTACTATTATAAGGCTTTGGTGGCTTTACAACAATATTTAATTCATAGGGAATTACACTACGTCTTGACCAAGGCATATTTGTATTACTACTGCAGGTGAAAATTTTTTGCTTAAATTTTCGTTTTCCTTTGTTTACCCAATTTTAATGTCAAACTATTTTGTTTTGTTTACGAATAATCAAAAAATTCATTTACATTCAAGTCTCAGTGATACAAGTGCCTTAGTATTTTTATAGTTTGTGTATAAAAAAATTAAAAAGTGAAGTAAGAACAAAAAATAAATTATCAATTTGTGTTCTAATTAGTACAAAATTTATAAATAAATTTGTAATTTGTACCAAACAAAATTTATTCAACTCTTTTTCTTTTAATTTTCTTTCTTTTTACAAATTTTTTTGACAGCAATATTGGGTTTTACACAAACAAAACTGCCTGTTGTTGTTGTATTGTTGTATTTGTTGTAGCAAGGTCACTTGGGTAGATACGCCTTGGTCTTGACTAACCATAACTTTGTTCGCACATAGAAAACTTTGTGTTCTTGGTCTTTTGTGTGCAGATGTTACTGTTCAATTTAATGATAATTATTTTTCTCATCGAAATTGTTTCTATGTTTATGTACCGGTGTTTGCAGACAAGTCCAAACATACACATATATTTCTTATTTTGTTTGTGTAATGTCATAACAGAGTTGTGCCAACTATTGTTCGGATAACTCTGAACAGAAGCGATCATGAACAGGGAAGGTCTTAACTAGCGAAATTTCTGTGCGAGCAACAAAATGTGCGATGGCTGGGCAGATTTATGAATAGTCAAGATTTGTAGGCGTTTTATGTGAATTCTAGTGCAATTGTTCCAAACTGAACAATCATAGAGTAGTATAGGCTTAAAAATTGTTTTAACGATTATTAAGAAGAGATTTTTCATTAATAAATTTATTAACATCGATAACTTAGACTATTTAATTGTAGAGAAAAAATATGTGTTTGAAAATAACTTCGAATTCAATTAGCAGATGCACAAACCGGTTTTTTTAACATAACTGAGTTTGCACTCAAACAAGAGAGCTCTGTTGGTAATTTAACAGAGGCAGTAGTAATTTTACCCTTATTATCAGATGCCTACAATAACAATTTTTATTTCTGTGAAATTTTATTTAAATGCATATATGTTTTTTTTTTATTTTATTTAATTGAATCTTTCTATTTAAATAAATTTACAATAGGTATTTAAATCTTATCTCTAAAATATTATTTATTAAGTATTACCAATGTAATAACTAGTTTATTATAAGAGTATTTACTATCACGTACAGTAAGTCTTAAAATCCTGGACAGTCTTCTTTGTAACTTCTGAATGTTTGATGCGCAAACAGTTCTCCACAGCTGAATGCCATATGACCATATTGGCTTTATAACGGATTTGTATAAAAGGACTTTGTAATCCGAATTCAACGTTGAGTTAGGACTTATTAGCCAGTGTAGTCGATTTCTTCAAAGCATTAGGGCCTTTTTTTTTTTGCCTTAATATGGCGGCACCAAGTTAGGCGTAAATCTAATGGGAACCGTTATTTTGTGATTGTTATTGGTGGGCAATTTCGTATTATGAGGGAAAACGTTACGTGAGCACATTTCGATGGGATTACCTTTATTCTGCACTTTTTCAACTAGTCCTCTAGCTCATGAATATGCGACTGAAGTTGTTGAGTTGCTACTTTCGGATCATTATTAACACTTATAAATGCAGTGTCATCTGCAAACGTTGACGATTATGTATTTGGGCTTGTTGGCATATGCGTTGTATAGATGAGATATAATAGCAGCCCTAGAGATTATCCCCTTTGTTTTTAAATTCATTTAAATTTAGTAATATAACCATTTACTATACTTGTAGAAGGTAATTCGCCAACATATTGTCATAGCTATATCTGATTATGTTATTTTATAAAATGTACTGTACGACTTCTTAAAATTATTCTACATACTTCTCATTTCATGAGGGTACTATGTTTTCTATGAATTGATTGTCAAGGGAAAATTGAATAGGAGGGGGTTGGAAAAAGATGTGATTGTGAATAAACGTTCTTTTAATAAAAACCGGGGAACTTGGTCATATTGTGACAATATTTTGAGAAGTTGCACACACACACACACACACACACGCACACACACACAGGGCATAAGGAAACATTACCAATAATTTGATTAAGCTTTTTAATATACACAATATTATCAGGCATGTTCTGACAATTGCAAGATTTTGAAATCGCCAACATTTTTTCTGCATGTTCTGTAACTCACGCGTTTTGCTTGCGTTTTGCTATTTTTCAAACTTATGTTCGAAAAATAAAAGCATATGATTTTCGGTGCAAAA
Source organism: Phania funesta (assembly GCA_963932375.1). Taxonomy (NCBI): domain Eukaryota; kingdom Metazoa; phylum Arthropoda; class Insecta; order Diptera; family Tachinidae; genus Phania; species Phania funesta. The sequence goes on from OZ010656.1 coordinate 40,372,418, forward strand.
CATAAACAAACAAAAGAAAATTAAAACCAAAATGCCAGCAGCGTTCTTGCTTAGTGTAATTGCTTTGAAAAAAATGCAATCAAGAAATGAACATATTAAAAAACGGAAACTTAGGACTCTTCCGTAAGTATAACATACATACGTATATAAATGCATTTCATATTACATTTTGTAATTCTTAAATGCTTTTAGTTTCATAGCTCTTTACCGCCTCAATAAAAGTTCATTTGCCATGATTTTAAATGAAATTGCCGCTGATATGAGAAAATGTTCAATTCCTGAAATAGTGCGCTTGACCAGCGTTTTAAGATTCTTAGCAGTAGGTTATTTTCAAGGTGTAATAGCAAATGACCTTAATATAAGTATGGGCCGAACAACATTTTGTAAAATACTCTGGGACGTCTTAAAAATTGTTGAAGATAAACTTTGCCCAATATGGATTAAATTAGAGATGACCGAAGCAGACAAAAGAGCATCAAAATTGCATTTCTACGAAAAATTTAAAATTCCCGGTGTTATTGGATCTCTTGATGGAACACATGTCAGACTGCAAAAACCTCCATCTGGATGTGAAGTGTATTATTGCAGAAAAGCATATTACAGCCTTAATGTGTTGATCGTAAGTACTTTAGTTTTTAACATTCATATGTTTCGGTATTTCAGTTAATTTAATCATAATAGATTTGTGACTAACAAATGAAGATATGTGCTGTCGATGCATCCAGGCCTGGATCGTGCCATGACGCCTTTGTGTGGAACTTGAGCGATGCTCACACCTACTATGCTGAAAAATATGCTAGTGGTAGCCGAAATTGCTGGTTGACAAGTGGTGTTGTTGGAAATCGCCACCGCCTGTTTTTTGCAGAAAAGTTTTATTTTCTGCTAATCTTGTTTTAATGCTTCTCCTCCAACACAGGGTAACCAGAGGTGAAAACTTTGACACATAAAAAATAAAAAACTCAGTTTTTTACTCTGGGTTCTGTTAGAAAGAGACAAATGTAGCCTTTTTTGTGACGAAAAACAGGAAAATAAACAAAACAAAAATCTAATGTGAATAAGTGCAAATTTTAAAAAGTAAAACAAAAATGTTGTTAATAAGTTTCATTATTTGTTTTAATAAAAACATAATATTAAACAAAATTAACATGTGTTTAGGTGCATAACACACCTTTATACTTGTTGTGTGTTTTAATAGCACCAAACACGGCAAGAAAATCAAAATAAAAACAAAAACCTAAAAACAAAACTAAGGTTCTGAGGAAACGAGGCGGATAGAGAAAAAGAACACTATATTGTCGTTTCACCTATGTTTACTACTTTGTGTCCTCCAATCACACCAAGTCTAAGAAAAATTAAATAAAAACATTACTTAAAATTTAAAAATAATTTTCTGCTTTTTAGAGGTTAACAGGATTATAACAAATTTACCAGTACCTACAAAATAATTTCAAAGGCTTTAAGGAACTACCAGTTCTGATCTGTTACGTTCCAAAATGTAATACAACACAATATTAGATTTTGGAATTAAAATGTTTTCTACCACATCTTTTCTAGAGTAGTATCGATAACATACTTTTCAAAATTTTTATAAATAAAAAATGCAAACCTTTTTCCAAGCAGCAATATCTCTTGTGGGTGGCCCACAGGCATTAAGTTCACTTGCTAGTTCGTTCCTTAACTGGTCCTGTTTAATTTTATCCCCTTTGGAGAACCCCTTTGCTATGTCGGGGTGTCTTTCTATAAAATTTAGCAACACTGCATTGTTCGGCAGACTTTTGTGGCGCCCTGCATTTAAAAAATATGAAATATTAATAAATTTAGATTATATTTTTAAAGTATATTTGCACATACTTACATTTACTCAAATATGTATATTTATTTACAATTTTAACACCAATTTTTACAAATTATATTATTAAATTAAAAAAAGTAAAACACACAAAACAAAATAATATTTGCCGGCAGGCAAATGATTAAAAAAAAATAAAATAAAAATATTTTAACTTACTTTATTAATAATAACATAAATACATGACTAGATACAGATAAAGATCTCTTTGAAAGTATTTTTACTAAATCTGTTAAGTTATCCTAACGAGCTTTAACAATTAAACTTCACATTTAATAAGCTCCCATATTTTTTAAAGAATTAAATATAAAAATAACCGCAAATTTTATGTGATTACCGAGTACGTGTTCTACAGTTCTAGCAGTAAACATTTTCGAAGATCAAATGAATCAGCTGTTTGTATCAAATCGCCAGTACTCAAGAAAACAAACAGCAAATAAAATTGCTAAAACAAAATATAAATGTTAAATTTGTTATTTATAAGTGAAATTACTCAAAATGTTAATAATTTGTCTTAAAAATAAAATAAAACATGTTTAATTTCGTTTGTGTTTAATTTGATTGTGGTTTTAAAGTTTATTTTAAGAGAAATACATCAGTTCACTTCAGTTTGTGCTTGCGATTTGAAGTCGCCAGATTTCTTGCAATTGTGACCTACAGAACACCTATTTTGCAATTTCAACTCGCATCGCAAAATTCAGGCGATTTGCGATGGTCAGAACATGCCTGTATGTGTGTGAAGATAAATTTGAATTTATCTAGCAGAGACACAAACCCAAATTTTTAACATAGCTGATTTAGCACTCAACAGAGCACTGTTAGCGATTTAACAGCAGAAGCAATTTTTACCTTATCTTCAGAAGCCCAAACATGAAAGAGGAATCAAGGTCACAAAAAATCCAACCGTACAAATTGCTCCAAGGTGTCAATAATTGATCCATAACTCTATGAAATCTAAATTATTTTCGGATCATAAATAAATTGAATTTTAAAGCAGCCCTTTTGTTGACACTATTAATCATTAACTTACTTCCAGTGGTCATTATGGAAAAATGGGGATTGGTACCAATATCCCGCTGCATAGAAATGATGGAGAAAATTGCAGAAGATTAAGAAAGTTTTAAAGCCAATAACGAGAAACTTTTGGTTGAAGGTCAAGAAAGTTCTAGAAACAACGAGACATTTTTAGCTGAAGTTCAAGATAGTTCTAGAAACAACAAGAAACTTTTGACTGAAGCTCAAGAAATTCTAGACCGAATAATGGTAAACTTTTGGCTGTAGTTCAGGAAAATTCTAAAACAAACAATGAGAAACTTCAGAAAAATTCTAGAGCCAACAATGAGAAACTCATAGCAACAAGAGACTTTTGGCCGAAGTTTAAGAAGAGGTACGTGAAACAATTAAAGCCACTAACAAGAAACTTGTGGAAATTTCTAAAGCCATAAATAAAAGGGTGGATGGCCTAGACATACAAGCCAGCAAGTTTGATGAAAAGCTCTCCGGTCTAGGGAATAAATTTGACTCGGCTAGAAGTCAGTGGTTACGAAAAACATTACGGCTTCGAAATTAAAATTAACAGTCTTCAGTGCCAGGGGGACCGGTGCGAGTAATACCAGAAGCTGGTAACAGAACAAAGGCTTCTAGCTTTGATAGCAGCACACCACTTAACGTATTCCAGTTCCAGTTAATTTTGTCCTTAAAAGGTAACGCGGCAGAAGTACTGGAAACCGTGCCTGTGAGCTGCAGAAATAGATTCGACCAACTTATGGCGGCGCTTCCGCGTAAATACGGTGGCAAGCACAAACGAGGTATCTACCGCACGGTGTTGCGACGAAGAATGTAGAAATCTAACATGTCGCTACCGGCATTTGCAATGGAAATTGAAAGGTTGGTCCAGCTAACTTATCCGGGAAAAAAATCATCCATTTTTGCACCACATCGAAACAGAGGCCGTTGTAAATGGCATCAGGGATCCCGAAGTAAAACTTGCAGCATGTGCCACGCAAAAGACAACATTTGCGGAAAATGTATCATTTGCGTTAGCACAGGAGACTGCGAGAGTAATATCTTAGCCGCAAATATGCAAAGTCGGAAACCTGGAGGCGCTTGCCGAGAGAGGCAGATTTCGTTGCGAAGCTTAAAGAAATAATGGCTACCTTAACTACCTTCATAAAAGAAGCTTAAAGAAATAATGGCTACCTTAACTACCTTCATAAAAGCAGCACTAGTCGCAAAATAAAACTGATGCAATTGTGGCGGAAATGTCGGCCATTTCCAGCGCAACGGCAAGGCACGAAGGAAAAGAACAATACCGGTCAGAAATCTGGAGGCGCTTGTCAAGAAAAAAAGCCTTAGTCAGAAAACAGAGCAGAGAGAAGTGTTACATCTGCGACAAGGTGAGCCATTATCAGGGCAACTGTAAGACACTCAAGAAAATATAGAAGTTCGTTTCGTCACCGAGGCACAGAAGGGGTGCAAAACAGACCGCGGATGCTCTGTCGCTATGGCCTTGCCACAAGGAGGGCAGACATTGGGTCAAGGACGAAAATAACAGATGTGTTATCGATTTAGGTAGATTTTCGTTTTAATAATTTATTTGCGGACTAGTCCGGACAATACATTGAAGGGGCCCGCATCAGTTTTTTTTTAAATTCCAGCGAACGTTAAAGTTCAATATCGTGGGACAGACAATAAATATACATATATTAAAACACGTAAATAAATAGTTATTTTTTTTATCAAATTACATTTTTTTCCTTCTGGTTAAAATTTGTTAGTTTTAGTTGTTTTTTAATTTACTTAAATTTACTTATTTTTAGCTGGAGTCTTGTCTTACGCGCCATGAAATCCTTACAGGCTATTCATCCCTTCTAGACGGCCACATCATTCATAGTGTGTGGCTTCAAATAGACCCAGAACCTCAAAATAATCCCACTGCAATAAATAATACCAGTGGCGTTGCCTTGTGCATTGCTAGAGCAAAAAACTTCGAATGTATTGTAAGGAACTTGAAATCATTATTTGAAGACGAACTTGGACAAACAATTTTAGTACTACCAGATTGTTATATACTCGGCTATCATCCAGAAACCAAACAGGGCTTGGAACAAATGAAAATATTACTAACACTTTTACTAGGAGCAGCAGTGCAGTGTCCAAATAAAGAACTGTTTATCGCTAGAATAAAGGAGTTGGATGTGGAAACTCAACACGCCATTGTTGAGTTGATAAAACAGGTATGTTTAAAAATATTAAATGGGCTTAATGTGTACCTTATATTATTTTCTATTTGGATATAAGGTAACAGATAATCACAGTTTAGTTTTAACGGAAGAATCTTTGGATTTACTTACGCCACAGGCAATGTATAATCACATTTTAAGATTAACCAAAGAACGTGATAACATGTATCTGAACTGGATTTCATGTGCGGAACGTGATACATTGAATACATCTAGTTGTGGTAATAATTCTTCAAACATGTCATTATCAGCTTCCAATGTTTTAATTACAACGCCTGTTGTGTCCTCATCAAGCACTGAAAATAATCATATGGCTGTTGAGTTGGCGGACTTAAAATCAAAGTTAAGAAAATTACGTCAAGAAATGTAAGTCACAATTAGATACATACATATATACAGAAATGTGCAGAACAAAGCAACAGCATACGAAAAATAGTTAATTTACATATTTCTTCCAAAGTGCATGCAAAAAAATTGTTATATTGCATTTTGTTTATTTTTTTAAACTAAGTTATACAGCAGTAAAGATTCGTACTCTCGACAATGGGATCTTCGCTCTGGAATGACCCGAATTACGCTCGGCGAGAGATTGTCAACTTAGTAACAGCTGCATGAAGCATAAGTTTTTTTGCCTAGGTGCGCGAAACATGCCAGCAACTTTTCTTATATTACTAATAATTATAGCTGGTGTAGAACAAAACCCGGGACCACAGATCTGAATTTGTTCTGTATGTCACAAACGTGAAATGAGAAACACAACCTCAGTTGGGTGCACAGATTGTAATAACTGGTGAGAGATGAAAATGTGCTAAAGTATCACTAACCATCTCGACTGAATCACCAGCATTTTTAGCTAAAACCAGTACTGCCTCTTCTGCAATAACCCCAGTTATGCCATGGTGTTATCAGAAGAAACTTGCGCACGCGTAAAGACTGTGGCATTAGCTTTTTAGCCTCCTGTTTAAGTAACACCCCAATAGCAAGTACTCTACACTTCTCCTCGAATCAGTACTTTGTAAGTCCGATTGACTATGCCACAGGTACAACGATCAGTATCCTAGGCAACTATTCTTCGTTTGTCCTTAAGCCCTACTCAACAGTCTAGGTAGCGGCTAGTGCACAATACTGATCCCAAACAGTCGTTCAGATTATGAAATTAAATTGTAATGGTCTACGAAACAAGCCTGTAGGGATGAGAAAATACATGGATGACCACAAAATACCTATAGCTGCCATACAGGACACAAAGCTGACCAGTGATTGTTGATTCTCAATTTCTGGAAATTATAACATCGGGGAGATAGAGACCATGAAGGCTTGCATTTATTATTGAAAGAAATGTCATCTTTAGACTGCTAGCGCCCCCAATCTCACCTACACTCAACCCGTTCCCAGAAATTATGAGCATCTCATTAAATACTGGAGATATTGATATCGAAAATAAATACCATAGGGGCAAGTTATCAGATGAGTATATCCAATATTTTGAAAGGTGATAACAAAATAATACTCATCATGGGAGTTGATATTCACAGCTACCAAATAATCCTTTTGGTATACCCATAGCCGACCGGATACACGAATCCGAAAATATTTAAAGAAACCGTCCTCAAGGCTGCAAAGCGCTTTATTCCCGCAGGAAGAATCCTCAATGTTAAACCATATTTTTCATCAAATGCAGCAAGTTTGGCTCAAGAACGCGTTCAGCTACGTGCTTGTCACCCCGCAAACGAGCGAATTGTTACTCAATGTCTATACATAATAATTGCATTTAGGATTTTAATCTAACTAATAGTCGTTTTCAGTTACCTACAATCTTTTCAACCATTTAATTTGAATTCTTGTAAATTTATTTAATCTGATTATTATGTTTTTATTATTCATTTCAATTGTAAATCACTTTAATAATCATATATGGGCTCGATTATAGTAAATAAATGAAATGAATTAAAATGTTGCCGACAGATATAAACAATATCGTCAAAGAACACCACCACAACAAATAGTTGGAACACCTCAACCAGTGTGCTACTCAAAAGTCTATCTGGATCCCAATATCTCATATCGCAGAATTGGTCCAAAAGAGAAATAATAATAAGGAGAACCAAGTTGCATCAGCAGGCGGTCACAACAGCCATGGACGAATATAGATGCAATAAAGTCCTGAATGAACATCCCCCGGTTATTTCGGGTAATGAGCAGCTTTTTCGATAAACTTTGGCACAATTGAGAGCTGGATGGTGCAGTATACTGAACTGCTACCGTGAACGAATAATTCCTGGCACAACAGCAGACAACAACAACAAAACAAAATTAAACAGATTAAATTAATCACGAATATTGTGAACGAAACAAATATTTCTACAAAGGTAAGTGTTATTAAAGTGTTAATAAAGCAATATATAAATATTTGTTATTTGTTGTTGTTTCTACTACTACGGTCTGCACATCTACGAGGCGTGAACTCAATGGTAGATTGTGGAATATGTTCCCACTCAGTTTTCAAAGTTTGAAATATTTTACTTGGATAATAAATGTTATTTTTGAGAATGTACATGATTTATGATTTGTTGCGTTTGTAATGCATGCTTTTATTTGAAGCTTAATAATCTTTGTTGTTGTTTTTTGTATAAAACTTTCTAATTTTGATATGAACTAAGTTTTAAGACGAATAATAAATAATAATTCTCTTGAATATAGCAAAGTACAAAAAATATTTGACCTCGTTGTTTGGGGTGCACTTTGTTGCTTATGTTTTGTACTGTACTGTATATACATATATTCATGAACATATGCATACCTATCCAGCTATTATGAATACATAATATTTAAAAACATTTTTAGAGAAGAGAAGTCGGAAAGTCAATTAGAACTGCGCGAAGAACTTGAACACAAAAAAGCTCAGTATGAAAAACTTAGAGTGGAAGTAAGTTTAAAAAAGTTTATTTCTTTTGTTTATTGCATAATAATGTTTTAATATAGAGCCAAGAATGGTACTCCGAGGCGAAGCGTTCTTCAGCTTATCGCGATGAAGTTGATGTGTTAAGAGAACGTGCAGAGCGGGCAGATCGCTTAGAAATGGAGCTACAAAAATTTAAAGAAAAATTAACTGATTCAGAATTCTATAAAACACGTGTTGAAGAATTGCGCGAAGATAATCGAATGCTTTTGGAATCAAAGTAAGAATTGTTGTTTAGTAAAAATTTGAATTTATTAAATTATTTTCAAAGGGAAATGTTGGAAGAACAATTACAACGGTGGCGCAAAAGATCAGAACATGTTATGACTTTGGAATCGGAAATCATAAAATATAAGCAAAAATTAAATGATATGGCATTAGAAAGAGATTCTGATCGTTCCAGGTTAGAGGAATTAATTGAAGAAAACACTCAACTTCAATTGGTGGCTAAAAATCTGAATAGCACTTTAGATATTGACAAGTCATTATCGGATAATGACGATGACTGTAATTCTGGCGACAATAGTTTATCCGAACAGTTAACAAATAATGCTCAGGTAAGGAAAAAATATATAAAATGAATTTCATACGTCTATGATTTATGCTTTTCTTTACAGTCTCGTGCTTTGAAACTTGAAATAGAAAATCGACGGCTAGCGGCAGCACTAGATCAACTAAAAGAATCTTCTTTCCATGAGTCTACCAATAAGATATTAGATTTAGAAAAGGATAAAAAGAAACTAAGTTTAAAAATTGAACAAATGCAAGATAATATACAACGTCTATCTCAGCAAAACGTTGAACTAGAAAATGTGTTCAAACATGCTTTAGAGGAAAATAAAAAAATGCACATTACATTAGATAAACGCCAGAACGCTTATGACAAACAAGGTCAAGAACGTGATATAGAAAGAACAAAAATAGCAGAATTGGAAAAACATGTAGAGACCCTGAATAAGGAAAAACAACGCGTTGAAACCCTTAACGAAAGTATACAACGTCGTGCCGATGATTTCGAACGTATGTCTGAGTCACGATTAAAAGAAATAGAACAATACAGAGAGAAAATAAAAACATTCGAAAATACTAAGGAAACTGTATATGAGCTGCAAGCAAAACTTAATACTTCTGAGCGTGAAAATGTAAGTCTTGCGAAAGAGGTTGCTAAACTCAAAGAGATCCTGGAAGAGAAATCAGTGTTATTGGATGGTCAGTTTGCATTACTCGATAATCGAAGTAAAGAAATATTACGCCTTACAAAGGCGCTGGAAGATGCTGAAAACGCTCAGGCCCGGCTTTGTGATTTGGAAATCCAAAACCAGGAGTTAGTATCGCAGCGAGATATTGATTTGCAAACAATAGCTACATTACGCAATGATTTGGTTACTGGTACTTTGGCAACAACCAGAGTAAAGCACAATTTAGAAAGACTTGGCTTAAATGTAGATCCAACAGCTGACAAATCCGAGTTGAATGTAAAAACCGTAGTTGAAAAGTTAGTACGCAATCCGGAAACCTTTAAAACTGTGCGTGAAATTATGATTAATGTTTCCAAAGAACAGTCTAAGAATAGTAACGCAAAGTCAGATATATGTGTTTTGTGTCATCGCAAGGAAGTGTTTACGGTAGAAAAAAATATAGAGCTTTCTTCGGCTTCAGAAATGTGTGAAATAGCAGAGTTAACAAAGCTTTCCGAAGCCAATATACAGTTAAGTGCATTTAATGTTGCTTTACAATCAAAGTACGATCAATTACAAGCTGAAAATGCTCGTTTTAAAGTGGATGTCACTACATTGGGTTCACAGATTACTTCTTTAAATACTCAACATGTGGCTTTACAGCTGGCCAATTCTCAATTGGCTGCTGATAAAGATGGCCTTTTAAAAGAAAATGAACAGCTCAAAGAAGCACATAAAAACCTTCTGCATGATCAAGTCACGTTGCAATGTTTGCACGATCAGTTGTCATCAGAGTATGAATCCCTAAACAAGGGCAAAGAGCAACTTAAGACAGTGGTACGGGATTTGCGCAATGAGTCACGCGAACTTAGGGAACACATTGTTAACTTGGAAAAACAAATTGACGATTTGAAGCAACAATATTCATCTAAGAAATCATGCTCTGAAGATCTTGCTATTCTTCGCACTGAACACTCAAAGCTTACCGATGATTTTCGGAATTTGTTTGCAACAAGTGAACGATTTAAGAATGAATATAAAAACGTACAGGAACAATACAAAATGATTCGCATCGAAAATGGTAAATTAAAGCTACAAAACAATGAACTAACGGGAGAATTGGGTAGCCGCAATGATCAATTAAAAAGATTAGAAATCCAATATGCCAAATCCACGCAGCGTTGCGAGGTACTAATATTAATGTGTGTCAAGATTAATTTGAATTTAACTAGCAGAGACACAATCCGAATTTTTGTCAGCTGATTTTGTACTCAGAAGAGAGTTGGCAGTGAAAATAATTTTGCCCTTATTAGTAGAAGCCTACAAATGAAGCAGAAGCCAGATCCATAAAAAATCGAAATGAAACAATTGCTGCAAGGGATAATTAATTTACCTTACCTATAACAGTAAAATCTAAAATATTTAGAGAACAAAAGTAAATCGCTTTTAAAAACGGCCCTTTTGGCGGCAATGTTGAACTTATTGAACTTGAACTTATTTCTAGTAGCTCTTGTGGAAAAATGGTGTTGGGCTGGCCCAAGCCACTATAAAAGAATGATGGTTCAGGGTGTACTTAATGGAGACATAAAGATGGCCTATCTAAAATATTTTCAGAATATGAAAAAAAAATAAAAATAATTTTTGAAAATTTCTAGAAGTTAAGTGACCATTGTGGAAACAATGTGATGGTCTCACCCAACCCACTACATAATAATAATGGGTCAGGGAGTACTTAATAAAACCATAATGGTGGGATGTTCAAAATGTCTTGAAAAATGGGGATAGGTTGCCCCAACCTGCTATATAGAAATGGTGCTCCAGGTAGTACTTAATGCGGTGGGATATCTAAAATAAATTTTAAATCTATATCAACAATTACTGTATTTTCTTTATTTAGATTTTGAAATCATTATATTCACTATTATGGTTCCATTAACTAAACCCTGGTGAAACATTTTTCCATAATAGTCATTCATTTTCTCAAAAATTATTCTTTTTTAATTTTTTTTTATTCAAATTCTGAAATAATTTCAGATATTCCAACATTGTGGTGGATAATGGGCACATATCTTCTGAAGAAATTTTAAAAAATTACAGTTTTTCCAATTCAGATTCTGAAATTATTGTAAAAATCCCACCATTACGGTTTCATTAAGTACTCCCTAGCTCACCATTACTATATAGTCCCTTCGCATTTTTTTCATTATTCACTTATCTGCTCAAGAAATTTTCAAAAATTACTTTTTTGTAATTTTTTTACTCAGATTCTGTAATTATTTCACATATCCCATGTTTATGTCTCCATTAAGTGCTCTCTGATACACCATTTCTATAAAGTAAGTTGGGCCAGCATCACTATTTTTCCATAAGCGCCAATGGAAATAAGTTTAAGATTAAGAGTGTCGTCAAAAGGGCTGTTTTTAAATGCGATTTACTTTTGTTCCCTAAATATTTTAGATTTCATACTGATATGGGTCAATTAATTATCCCTTGCAACCATTTTTACATATACATTTTTTATGGATATGGTTCCTGATTCTTGTATATTTTTGAAAATGAAATCAAACTTACTCTTGCAGTTAAATTGCTATCTGTTCGCTGTGTGAGTGTAAAATCAGCTATGTTTAAAAAATTTGGTTTGTGTCACTTCTATTTAAAATGGATATTATCTTCACTCATTTAATTTTAAAATCATGTATATATTATAAAATTTAAATTATATAATTTCAGATGTTGATGCAACAAAATGTAGATTTGGATACTGAACGTAAAACGTTGATGGAAAATGTGTCGCATTTGCTTAAGCAATACCATGAATTATTGACTCTATCACTCGAGGATAAAAAACATTTCCACGAAGAGGAAAAGAGTTATACGGAGTGTGTACATAATTTAAATCGTCAAAAAGAAAAGTTAGAAGAAAAGATTATGGAACTCTTTAAAAAAGCGGAAGCTGTTGCACCAAAAAAGTATATTCTATCATATAAATTATCCAAAATTATATTATATAAAACAGGAATATAGACAGTAATCGTAATGATTTCCGTGTCAAGTTGTCACCTCGAAACTAAGTCTAACAAAGCGTTAAAGACATTTCTTCAGGAATTCGTTTTTTAATCAATGATTTTTATATGCATTTATCACGATGGATTAATTTATTTTTGGAATGTTGCAATATAAAATAGCTTTACCATACTTGTACATTTAAGACACTCAAAATTGCAGTGAATGCAAAATTGCGAATGCAAAACAATGTGCCCTTTTCTGAAATTCTACAGAAATTTGGTGTATTCTATTGATGTATTTCATACAAAAATTACGATATTTTGCATTTGAACTTTACACCAAACACTGAATACTGCTAATGCATTTTGTTGTTGTGATCTTGTATTGTGGTATTTATAAAAGGGCTATTCATTTTATAACATTCTAATTTAAATTGCCGAATATGGTAACGAAGAGAAAATACAATGTCTTTGGCGGGAATTGAGTCCACCACCCTCAGAGTGACAGACTAGCATACTACTACATTAGTCTACCGGCGCACCTAGTACTAGTTCCATGGAAGCATTTCTTAACCGTAAAATATAAAAATAAAATTTTTTAATTATTTATTCAAGCTTTAAGGTCTTAAATATTTTTTTTCAAATATTTTTTATTCACAATCGATATTTCGTACGCCTTTGTGTAGCTGGGGCATCAGTTTTCTTTTATCAGTCTAATTTTCGATATGTACTGTTGTCTTAAATGAAGAAAACTTCTGTACCGACTTCATATAAAGGGCTCATATTATTTGGAAAATGTTTAACTGCATGTAGCAATATATAAAATGGTATCTTTGTTGTATCTTTATTTACTATAAATTAAAAAATATATTTTAATTTTGCCACTATCACATCTCTAAGAGGTAATTTTATGATAGATTTTTGAATTTTTCATTTACCCAAATAGGATATACGGTTCTCCAGTTATGCTAAAAACCGTGCTACTCCCTCATTTAAGACTTAACGATATATAATCGAACACAAGAGCCCTAGATAACTTTAGAAATAATTTTCAGTTGTGAAACAACAAAAGCCATACCGGAATCGATTGATTTTCCAACAGTGTGATTTGGTATAGATATTTGGAACGAATTTCCGTCATCTCTTGTCAAGCTTGGTTTAGAGACACTACCCTAATCCCAAACCACTGAAGAAATATGCCATCATACTAACACTATTTTGATAAAAAATTAATAATAATAATTTGTATTAACCTTCTTCCTACATGCATAGGAAACCGTTTGCTAGTAATTTGGTTAGACGTGTGAAAAAGGCCAGTTCTGATTTAATGAATAAAGTTCCCAGCCGTGTAAGTTGAGGCATGCTTTTAATAAGTTAAAATTTTAATTTGCAAACAATTGTTTTCGTGTAAATAGAATCGGCGTTCTTGGATTGATGACTCACGCTTAACTCAATCACAGTTTATGGTTGGCTCTGAATCCGGTGGCAATGATTCTGACAATAGTACAGAAGAGCCTGCTTCGATTAACTCGGATAGCAATATGCTGCGCAATATACCAATGCGCCAAAGTCTTCAACGGTATGTTATTTTTATTATATTTTACATTAATATCAGGGAACTCACTCTTGATTGTAAATAACCCTTGCAAATCTTGCAAATGTAGCAAGTCTAGCAAATATGCTACATTTTGCAAAACCATAACAACAAAATATATGAAACTAAAATTTGCTACACTTGAGCAAATATGCTATGGCAAAAATCATTGCAGATAGGTAATTTGCAATGCTAAAACAGCTGTGTATATCATTTTAGTTTTAAAATCAAAGCAACAAGACACCTGTGCTTACAAAGTTTCACGGCTGTAGAACAGTCTTATAGTAGGCTCGGTTTTGTACCAGTTAAAAAAGCGCGTTTTTCGGATTTACATTTAGTTTGTTAATGCTGGAAAGATTTTATTTTAAAGGTTTAAGGTTTTTATTTTGTTATTTATATAAGATTATAAAATATATTTTTTAATATTATTTGAATTATAAAATTCATAATCTACATAATAATATTAAAAATTTAGTTTTTATGTTACTAAACCAGCTGAGACTATCCGCGAAAATGACGTAAGCCCCATCGGTTTTCTTTTTTTGCTAAAAATCTATAGTTCTTTCACAAAATATAATAGCTGTAAAAGGTACCGTTATGATTTTACATTGAAAACAATTTAGACAATTTACAATTTTTTTTTTTATAATTTGTTAACACGAAGTGGTGGTGATTCAGCAAATTAATTAATGGGAAACCCCCAAAATATTCTATTTTTATAAGTGTTTGTGCAATGTGGAGTTGTGGCAACAGGTTGCAAGTGTGTTTTATTTTGAAATAAATTTCGATAGATTAGATATTATTCTTTGGTGTTGTAAGACTTTTTTTAAATTTTTAACCAAAATGGGTCTTCGTTCTATATATCGATACTGATTATTATTATTATTTTTCTGAGCAACAAACTTATTCACAAATATGTTTTACTTCTTAATCCTCAGAGTCAGTATCTGCAGGATCTAAGAATGAGATTGAAGATAATTAACCGCATCAAATCGGTTGGTAATAAACGAAAATTTTTGGGTTATTGGCAGTAAAATATGAAAAAAAGACTGGTGGTGGTCAAAATCGCAATAAAGCTGTAATTACCACATTAGTATTTTTTCTTTTTATTTCAAATGTTATAAACATATAAATACCGTAATATTATAAAACTATTTAGGGCCCTAATGATTAATAGGTATACTATAATTACATATACATTATAAATGCGTTATAATTAATACATTTTTTTTTCAAGATTGGAAAACATTTTCTCAAGATATGTATGTAATATGATCTCAACTCAATTGGATCAATACGTAATACTCCTTAAATAGCCACGTTTATATGATAATTTTTAAAACGAATTTTTAATTTTAAAATACGATAAAAATATTAAAGATATACTACCTGAAACTGATCAAAAATCATTTAGTATTTGCTTTAAAGTTAACTGTTTTTTAAAACCGTTGAATGAAAACTTACAAATTATTTATGTAAATTGGCAGAAGAATTTAAAAGTATTTTTTGCATTCTTCTCTATATATAATCGGAATATGAGTCGTGGTTCAACTGGGATAAATTTTATGAATCGTTTACAGTACGGTGTTATCAAGTTGTTAGTTGTTCGTGGAGGAGGTATTTGTATGTACATTCCATATAATCTTCGTTTTAAAACTATTTTCCGCTTTATAGTTTGTGAATCGTAATTTATGGAAATTTTTGGAAATTAGCCGTCATATAGTAGGTATAGTCTACATTCCTACCGAAAATATTAATATCTTTGTCATTCTGATTTGATAGACCAACATCGTAATATTGTAATCATGGAAGATTTCAAATGCAATTTTTTTTATATTGTTTCTGCTAGAGTTCGATTGTTCGACGTTTGCATAACTCTTTACCTACCAGTCCGTGGCTTAGAACTAACACCACTTCATAAATCGATTTTCTTCAAATTTCGGTAGTTTACAAGTGTTTTTTACAAAATGTAATTTAAATATAATAATATACGTCCATTTATTTATAAAAAGAAATTGTAGGGTGCATGGCTGAAGCCGTTATAGAAGCCCATCAAATAAATATAAGAAAAGTAGTATTGTCTTCAGATCCGCTATTATTATTAAAGGGGAACATAACGATTGTTTAAAAAAATATATAAGTATTTACTCAATCATAATGTTGATACTACACATAAAAAGACAGCTAAGGATGATGATACATACACGTGTTTCTTTCAGCGACAAAATTCTTCATATTCTTCAAGAAAAATCATGCAGCGATACTATTTTTGTTCCATAGACTAAAATTCAGAAAGTTGGCACCAGAGGGCGCGGATTGCAGATGTGATTTAATTGTTATACAAAAACCTCAGTTTTGACCGTTTCATTTAAATCATTATATTAATTTAATTAATGTTTAAAGTCGGAGATTGAAGTTTAGTTTTTCTGATAGCTAAGAATATTTAAAATAATACATTATGACACGTTTAACCAAGTGCGTACTTATAGTGATTTTGTATTTCATAGAAAAACTAATATTACTCTACTTAAAATTAAAAAAAAGTTTAAGTTTGATGTAATGGATTTTTTAAGTCCATTTTATCAATTTGGCTTATGTTTATCTACTTTTTTAAAGATTTTTAAGGAAAAAACTCAAAACATTGTAAAACATAAGTGTGTATTTTTCGTTGTACCAAAATATACTTTATAACATCTCATCTGATCATTTCCGTTAAAAGGTATTATACAAACTGTATTTGACATATCGATTTTTTTTTATTTTGCTAAATAATATATTTAATGTATTGTAAGATATGTGATTAATTCTGTATTTATCCATATTAAAAATCGTTCACCTTTTCACCTCTTATAGTTCTGGCACATGCGTTATCGAATTCTTGGCTCCATTACGCTTCCCATATTAAGATTTCTTTCTACTTTAAAAATTATTAATTAAATTATAAGAAAGTTGTTTCGGGAAACAACATTCGTTCTCACGAAAAATGACACTGAAGATGGCACATAGCCGAAACCGGTTTGTCTCCAAACCCAACTTGACAAGGTATGACGGAAATTCGTTCCAAAATTCTACATTTTATTTAAATGTTTACATATAGTTATGTACATAGGTACATACATCTGTGGCCACAAGGAATAACAGCTAAAGTCGAGTTAGGACAAAGTAGAGTTATTACTACTGTTGTATTCACTGTATTCAAATGCACTACCACACAAAACTTTATCATCGTAGCTCAAAAAATGAGTATTTTATACCTAAAAAACTAAACAGCTAAAGTCGAAATTTTGCTCGTATGATTTTGGAATAACAGCCTATTACAATTTGCTTCAATATTTTTTAAAAAAAAGTTTCTTAAGTAGAATTAGGATTTTATTCCAAACAGTGCCGTGCGTGTATTCAGACTTTATAGTGGAAACAACCTCGAGTAATTCTTTTCTTATTCAAAATGTTGAAAGGCAGTATCAAATTGATACAGATATTCAAAGTAAGTTTAACTCTTAAAGTATGGTACGTAGAGTAGAGTCTGGACCATCTTAACAAAAAAGAGTTTTAAATTTTTTATAGATGACATGAGGAATAAGGAATTCAGTTTGAAGCAATGGCCTAATATTTCTCTAAGACATCAACTTGATCCCACAACAGTGTTTTCTTTGCAGACGTTTTATGAACCCGTAGTTCAAAATGAGACCAAATCCTCAATCAACGGATTTGATTTTGACTTAAATAATATATTAAAAGGTATAGTTTTATATAAGTTCATATATTAACATCTGTCTTGTCTCCTATCGAAACTATGTGCAACAAATTATGAAAGCATCTTTTGCAGGTTCAAATTCTGGAAACAAAGAAGAGTTATTTATAACTGAAATTTTTGAGTCAATTAACAATGATTCATCATTATCTGAAAATTGTGATGACTCCGTCAAAGATCCAGACTATTGTGGTACATCGAGTAATGATAACGCCGTAGTTAAAGAGTTTCAGCTTTCTTCAAGTGACACTAAAGGAAGTGCGTTTGAATCAGACTTTGAAATGAGGTTACTGGGGCAACGAATGGAAAATGAGTTACAAGCGGAATCAGGTAAAAATAAGAAGATCATTCGCCAAAAATGTCGTAATAGTGGTCAGACGTACAAAACATTATCTGGAAAAGTCATTAAAGAAAGAGTTTGCAAGCCTTTTGATATTTGCCGATTCAATTGCCAAACAAAGGTTAATTTTGAGGCCTGCAAGATGTTATTTAATCACTATTGGTGTCTGGGCACATATGATCTTCGAGTTCTTTATATAGGATCATTAATGAATATTAATATTAAGAAATGTGATACTTTACTGAACTCTACTGCCAGAAAAAGGCAACGGGAGAACAGTGTAGAATATTCTTTAAGCGTGGACGGGAAAACAATAAGAGTATGTCGTAGACACTTTACCCAGTGCTTTGGTGAGGCTGAAAGTTTCCTGAAAAGTGTAATACGCAAGAAACTTGCATGTCCAACCATGTCAATAAAAAATGATCGTGGGAAGTCATCACCACCGAGTAAAATAAATTCAGAAAAACTGGAGGAAATTGCAAACCATATCAATAAATTCCCAGCCTATGAGAGTCATTACACTAGACGAGATACCAGCCAAAAATATCTGAACTCTGACTTAACGATTTCAAAAATGTACCAACTCTACACTGATGAAACCCTAGCTCCTGTAAGCCTTTCAAAATACTCGCAAGTATTTAGGAGCATGAATTTAAAATTCAAATCACTGCAGCTAGACACTTGTTCTACTTGTGACAAGTTTGAAATGAAAATTAAGTATGCCACTGAAACGGAAGAAAAAAGTAAGTTTAAGGAACTGATAATGCAACACGTTGAAAAAGCAGATACTGCTTACAATTGCAAACGAGCTGATAGAAAGGCTGCAAAGGATAACAAAAATACCAAGGCAATTGCATTTGACTTGCAGCAATGTTTACCTACTCCCTTTCTAAGAAGCTCAATTAGCTTTTACAAGCGTCAACTGTGGACGTACAATCTTACAGTTCATGACTTAGAAGACGACTCAGTTCAGTGTTTCATGTGGCATGAAGCTATTGCTCGTAGAGGTGGTAACGAAATCGCGTCTTGTGTTTATAGACAATTAAATATGATTGACAAAAATGTGACTAAAATATGCTTTTATAGCGACTCCTGCACTGGACAGAACAAAAACTCTCATGTGTCTTCAATGTTCATTACTTTCCTGCATAACAATCCACATATTGAGTTAATAGATCACAAGTTTTTGGAACCAGGGCATACACATATGGAGTGTGACTCGGATCATGCTCTAATTGAACGCAAGAAAAAAAAATCCAATGTTGAGATTCAAATTTCGAGAGACTGGTATCAGTTTGTAAGATCCGTTCATCGAAAAATGAATGTAGTTGAAATGAGAGAAAAACATTTTCTTAATTTCTCGGAATTATTGAAAACAAAGTTTATTTGGAGACGTTGCAATGAAAACGGTGACAGGTTCATTTGGAACGAAGTGCGATGGCTTCGTTATACGAAAGACATTTCTTCTATTTTTTATAAAACCTCTTTAGATGTCGAAGAGCCATTTAAGGTACTCAAAATAGCCAAAAGAGGAGTTTATTCTATCAGCAATAGTGATTTAATAGCAATAAGTATTATCCCAGCTATATCACATGAAAAAAAAGATCTTCTGGATATGCTAAGTCTTATCGATCCAGAATTTCACGCTTTTTATAGAAATCTTAATGAGAATTCAAATGAACCTGATAATATTCATCCAGATTTGGTAGATGAAGAGCAAGATGTCAATGCTTAGCTATTTCTGCATTTTTATAAACATTTCGTATTATAAATTTTATTTTAAGATAATCTTGCAAGTGGTCATTTGTATAACAGATTATTTTATATTTTAAAACCTTTCATTAATTTTTAATCTTATTAACTGAATTTTTTTTTATATTTTGATTTAAATATGACAAACATATGGGTCTGACGTATGTATATTTTTATGTTCCTTAATTAATTCTAATCACAGCCACTGAAGTACAAACATACATATAACAATTTTATAATCCTTATAAATAAACAAATTAAAAAAAGAACTTGTTTGCCCTATTCACAAGCTCTGCTAAGGTGTAGGTAGTATTGCATACTACCTTTTGTTTACTTCTTTGTGAACAACCATTGTATCAATGTGCCATTGTACATTGTACTTCATACGTCAAAAACTAAATAAGAAGAAGAAAAGTGCTATTCATCATTTGTTATTTATAAGCCAAATGGGGGAGAAAACAGAAAAAAGTAAATTAATAAATTTTTTGTGTGAAAAACATAGTTTCGATATATTAATGGTTGACTCAAGTAAGTTATAACCGTTTTCCTTATTTTGTTTACATATTTTAAATGAAAAAAATTAATACAGGTGACGAAGAAGATGATGAAATTCAAGACATTTTTAGGATGAACATTTAGGGTTACCAAAATCATCATTTTGGCATAATCGGGTTTTAAGATATTTTGATGAAAACAGATTTCTTCATATGATACGACTACGGCCAGAGGAATTTGCCTATATATTCAACCTTATAAAAAATGACGATGTTTTTCACACAATTGGCGAAAGGCTCCAACTACGCATTGACTTGCAGCTTAAAATTGTACTTTACTGCTTGGGATCTTCAGGAAATGGTGCTTGTGTTCGTAAGGTAGCATCTCTTTTTGGTATAGGTGATGGCGGTACCATACAAAATATTAGAAATCGAGTCATTAAAGCAATATTAAATCTTAAAGAACAGTTTTTATATTGGCCCAATGAAGAGGAGCGAACTCAGCTTGTTTTAGCTTCAAGAAACGAGTTACCAGGGTGTATTGGTTACATTGATGGCTCCGAAATTAGACTTGCGGAAACACCTTACTATAATCATGAGTTTCACTTTTCACGTAAACGCCAATATGCCCTTAAAATACAAGCTGTGTGTGATCGCAATTTGAGTATAAGGCAGTTAACAGTTGGATACCCCGGGAGTGTACATGACGCAAAAATTTTTTTTAAGATGTCCTCTTGCGAAACAACCCCATCGTTATTTATCTAGAGGCCAATGGATTGCGGGAGACAGTGCATACCCGTTGCGACCTTTTCTACTTACACCCTTTAGAAGAAATAACTCTGAACACCCCAGATAAGAAATGGAAAAATTCAATAAAATGTTTTTCCAATATCGTGTAAGAATTGAAAATTGTTTTGGCTTACTGAAGGAAAAATTTGGAAGCTTAAAAGAACTTAAGTTTAGAATGCTATCAGCACAAAATAAGAAAAGATGCAATGATTGGATAATAGTTTGCTGCATTCTTCATAACATTATTATTAAATATAATTTAGAACAAGGTGGCAGAGAACAAACCTTAAGATATGTTTCTAATATACCCACTCCTACTATATACAACAGAAATGACTTATTCCACTTTCTAATAAATCAGTCAAATCAATAAATTAAATAAATAAAACTAATAAAAATATCTTTTAATTCAATTTAATTTAATATAATTCACACATGAACACAAAAATAATAATTCATTTAAACAAATACAACGTTTGAAAAACATATGAAAAAAAGTACTAAGTGTTGTATCGCATGTTTGCATGAAAATTACCAACAACACAGCTAGCACCGTTGTATTTTGTTAGCACTTAGCACGTACTAGGGGGCTTGTGAATAGGGCAGCTATATCTAACTAATAACTTTTTATTCAGCAAAAGTAACAAAATGAAAGTGCATAATAGCTAAAGTCAATTCATTAAGTTTGGTATAACAGCTAAGTCGAGATAAGACTTAGAAATTTTTAGAAACGAAAAAGGAAAAGAGCTTAATTTGTTTTGCTTATTTCTCTTAAGTTAGCTGCTTTTTCATTATGAATTGAATTGCAAATTAAAATATAATAAAATTGCTAACATCGAGCTTTCAAATATTATCTTAATCTTAATTCTCTGATTTCTGGCACCAATTTCAAACTTAAAAATGCTCTCCTGAAAACTTCTCAAAATAGAGTTTAGTTGTTATTCCTTGTGGACACAGACATATGTATATGTAAAATTATTTTCAGTTTTAATAATTCTTTTGAAACTTTTTTCTTTATATTATGAGAAACTTTTCATATTTTACAGCCTGTTTTTATAAAATGAAAACCTTTATTCGTTCGTAAAAAAACGAAAAAAAAATTATTAGATGAGCTTATACCTTTATTAAAGCCGCAAATTGAAGACTTGAATACAACCACTTTTAAAATTGTGTTCAGTATTTGTCTGTAGAATTTAAACCATCTGTTTCATCTATTGTTTAGGAATTTGACCGTATTTGCATCTGTAATCAATTATTAGAATGTGAATTAATTATTAGAATGTGAAATAATTCGTAATTCGATATTTCATAGAATTGAGATTGGGTAACTGGGATCTGGCTTTAATAGGTGATATATTTGTGAAAAATACTACAAGAAGTTTAAGAATACTTCAAGACAGTCGTGTACAAAATATAATAAGCAGCTTTTACTAGATAGATTTCATTCAGTACATTCATATGTCATTCGAGTGTTGCATATAGTACATATGTATGTTCATTTTAGTTTTGATTATTTGATTACGTTCTTTCATATTTGAGTATATACATATGTGAATACACGAGTTTAGTTGTTATTTATGTTTAAATAAATGGAAAAATTACACACGTGTAATTTAGATGCAGCTGATGTGTATTCTACAAATTTCTTAGTGACAACACTGCTCTGTCATATTCGTTGGGACACGGTTAAGTTATGTTTTTAATTTAAATTATTTATTTTGTTAAAAACTTAAATTCTTCATGATTTTTTTATTACTTATGTATGAATAATTATTTATTTATTTCATCTACATTTAGTGATGTTTTGGAACATTGTATTTCTCGTGGTGGTAATATGAGGAGTAGTTTACAAACACAAAAGCGTACGGATTTAAATAACTCACGTAGAAATAGCGTGCACGGGTAATGTTGTTTTCTTCATGTTAATAATATATATTTATTTTTATAAAAATGTACTTTATAATTTAGAATTATTTCCGGTGTTGGTGGAAACTAATAAGTATTATTAGGCAATGCATTATGCAATATTTCATTGTTCATATTATGTCGTTTTGCTCTGTACTATTCAAAAAGTTACACAATTCTTTCAAATAAAATATGACACGATTTTTCAGACAATAAAAAAATTAACAAAACCTATAAACAAAACGAAAACACCTACATACATACATACATACATGCATACATACATCCAAACATATATTCATAAATACATACGTACATACAAAAAACATACATACATGCATACATATTATGTGGGACAATTGTGGTAACACATTACCAAATATATTGCACATTTCTTGGCTGTGCAAAAAAATCAAACGTTTTTTGGGGTTTGTCAATGCATTGTTACATCTTCCAATATTACATGCGATACAGTATAAAAAATTGCAACATTATGTATATTGCCAGAGTATGGGGCCGCTTTAGTCTAATGTTAATAAGAAAGTATCCGTTCAACTTATAATGTGCTACCATAATCATTGTAAGTTCGTCCAGCATATTTATAGTTCAGTCTTCGAAGACCTACATACATATATTTTCTTTAGAAATAACACTTTTTTTAGCAATAACGAAATTCGTCTCCTGAAATGTACTAAATTAAATACTGCTCACTGCAAATTTATAAAAAAAATAACCTAATGCTGAAGAAAAAAATATAGGATTGCCTTCCCACATGCCTAGATAGATGGTTTGAAATATTCACCCTTATTCTGTTTGGCGACGGCAACATCGTCGTCGATTTTGAAACAACATCACTTAAACACAACATCAATGTTAATTTGGTATTCTGTAACAATGTGGTGACGACGTTGACAGTTTATCGATAATGTTAATAAAATATAAAACACATATCTAATATCTGAGTTAGCTGATTTGTTTACTGGTTTTTATAAAATTGTTGCGATAAAAATAAAAAACTTTTGGGAAAAAATAAAAGAGAGTATTGTCTGCGACTTCTAAAAGTTCCCAATCGCTTGCGACTCCCTGAACCATACCCTTAGGGCTTATTTGTTTTTGAAACTGGAGCAGATTTGCCACAGCTTCTTCCAAGGGGCTCAATACAAGCTGCTTAAATATGCCACCTCCAGTAGCTTTGCATTCTGCTTTGTTGGTCACCTTTTTTTTACTTTAAATTTGAAGTCACGCCAAATCTGTAAAAACCATTCTGTCATACAACATGTATTTGTGAAACACTATTTACCATACCTTTTGCAATCCATCACCTTTTCTATTTGGCGGGCCAAGGGCGTTCAGAGCAGTCGCAACACTTTCCCACTGTTCCTTAAAATTAGTAGGAACAGTGCCTCTGCGAAAACCTCTGGCAAGTGATGGATGTTTTTCCAACTCTTCCACTAATTTTTTGATTATTTCAATTTTGTCCATTTTTTACTTTATTTGCGCTTTTTCTACTATATTTTGTATTTTTGTACATAACACGACACCAAAATCTCAAACGACAATATCAACGGCAATTTATGGCAACATCAACGTCAAATTTTCTTACAAAATACCAAACATGTGTTGCCAGTCATCGATAAATGGCAATATTGCCAACGAAAATTACGGATTTAAAAGGATTTTTATTTTTTTTTTTTTTTTTTTTGTAAAAAGCAATTCAGATTCTATAAAGATTTAAGCTTACAGTTTATTTTTGCAGCCATATTAGAGATGTGTTCTTCGAATGTAAGTTTATTGTCCAGTGGCAAACCCAAAAAATTTAAATACGATTTTAATTGCAGAGTGGCTGCTGCATGCAGGCTCAAAAAAATATAGCTTTAGTTTAGAAGCATTAAATTGAAGTTTATTATTTCTAGCCCAAATCGAGACTAGAGATAGTATATAATTAATCGTAGCCTGATGACAGTCAAGAAATTGAGTTTCGCCGCTAAATATAAGGTTTATATCATCCGCAAAAAAGAAAAGTTTTACATTGAGAAGTGCCAATAACTCCCAAAGTCATTCATAGACACTAAAGGCAGTAATGACGCTAAAATGGAACTTTGCGGCACACCGCTTCAACACTTGGAAATGGAATAACAGTAATATGACGAAAAATTAATTTAATAAAACATATGGGAATTCCCATATTCTCAAGAGCTTCAAGAATTTCACCATCATTTACACAGTGAAATTAAACTGAATAATTTTGATAAGTTTTCTGGTAATACATATTAGAGCCTGCACAAAACCATTTGATGAAAGCACTTTCAAGACATTGATTATTTTTTAAATGATTTACTGTAGGAAAGACAAGAGCAAGAAATATTGTTCACAATACATTTATTTAAGTTGTACGCGTCGATGAAAAGGAATAAATACGCCGTGAAGTGCCTTGCTGCCGAAGCAAGACGATGAGATGACGATAGATGAATTCGTGTTGTTTGCTTCTTATTAAAAAAAACTGAATTTGCTGGCATGTATATACACGCGTGCATTAATTAGTTCAGCCTGTGTTTGATATTTTTTAGTTCAGCATAAACCCTGTATTTTTGTATGGAAGTGTGTATCCAGACATTAATGGCAAAAACAATATATGTTAGTGGAAAACAAAATGAAGATCTTATATGAACATAATTTTACGACTCCAAACGCACAGCTAAATAATCTATAACGCTAGTATTTTAATTTTTTTCTTCTGTGTATTGAAAGTTTGTTACGAACAAGAAGTGTTTGCGACAGCATTCGCAAACCCAAATATACGCTAACACAGGCGCGGATCTAGGGGGTTGAACAAAAGTAAAATTTCCCCTCCAAAACCACTTCAAATACACATTTTATTACACAAAATGTTTATTTAATAATATTCTCCCCTAAACTTTAATTTGGCTATGCGCCTGCACTAACTTAACTAGTCTTCTTGCGTTACACTATACAAAACAGTATTTATTGTTGTTGTAGTACAATAAATGTGTAGTCTCCGCATTTCAAAGACGTATATGTTTATGCAGGCCTCAAACATGCATGCATATGTACATGAAATTTATCTCTTCACAGCCATTTGCTTCTTCTGCTAAATCGGTACAACAATAAGACAAATACCCTAAATATAATATTGCTGATATTGAAATGAAGTTAGACCACCAAAATCCTTCATTACAGATGCTCAATTAGTAGTTGACGCTACAATATCATTTGAGGCATTTAATTTTTTTACATCATTTCTGGTACGATTTCTGCAAAAAAAAAACCGCAGTTAATAATATATTTCACTACGTTTACTAATAAACAAAATATAAAATTGAAATGATCGAGGAAAACTATAAGTATTTCCTAACTCTGTGGATTTCAACAGAAGAGAGTTGCTGCCTTAAAACTCCTGCATATTTTTATTCACTTTTGTTATTATGCCATTTTGTTAGCCGAATAAATTTATACTTTATAATTTTGGCAATAATTCAATTTCTGAATCAAACGTCATTTTTAAAAATGTGTATTAAGCAAGTTTTCGTGCCAAGAATTTGATAAGTAATTAA
Source organism: Phania funesta (assembly GCA_963932375.1). Classification (NCBI taxonomy): domain Eukaryota; kingdom Metazoa; phylum Arthropoda; class Insecta; order Diptera; family Tachinidae; genus Phania; species Phania funesta. The sequence goes on from OZ010656.1 coordinate 40,398,848, forward strand.
TCAGTAGCAAATGCAACAGAATTCCTTTAAATTTATTAATTATAAAATAAACCTATTTTTAGTATTCTGAATGTGCGAAGCGAAAAAAACTAATCTGTAAATTGATTTTAAATTTCATTTTTCATACAATAACAAAGGTTAGAAGCACCTGATGTAACGGGAAGCAGTCTAACCTTGGGTGCTGCTGGGTCAAGACGCACTGTTTATCTCATTGATGAAAATCAAAAAATTCCAGAAACAGGTGATAGCAGCGGCGTAGGAGGAGGCGGAAGTGGTAGTAATAGCAGTTCAACTGTAACCTTGAGCGGACAAAATAACACTGCTGAGGCGCAAACTCCAACATTAACGCAAAAACCAGAAAATCCTTCAACTTTTCTAATGTACAATCGCATAAATAATGTTATTGGTGGTAATTCTGCTAATTTAATTGGTAATGAAACTTCTTCACACACATCTGAAACTAATATTATTGATATGGAGCGTCAGCAAGAGGAAAACAATGTAATACGCAATAAACGACCCGAGGATAAAAATAACAGTATTTGGTATGAATATGGTTGCGTTTGATACTCCCTTCAGACTTAAACAAATACAGAAATATATGTATGTATATTAAGTAGGTATATTATTATTATTTTTTTTCATTAAAAGAACTTTTTATAAAATGGACACTACCAGTAAGACTCGAAATATCGTTTGACTGATATGCACAAATTTAATATTTAAAATTTACTATATAAATATCACACATGCAACAAAGCAATGTTTTCTGTACAAAATGTGATTATATTACTTCGAATCAAATTATACTCAGGCTGACTTCCTAAACGCTGGTTGCTTTGTAGTAAACATCGCCACCCATGAAACTAACCAAGTGTTGTTACAAAGCGTACACAAAGTATTACATACGTTTGGAAAGTGAGCCTCACTATTTACACAAATAATATGTTTTTTAAAGTGAAAACCATTTAACTATGTATGTGAATTTCATAAACCAAATCAGTAAACTAAAATGTCAAATTACGCGTTACATACAATAACTCGGTTTTTTTAACCTATTTTTTGTAACAATTATTTATTTATAAGCAACGTTGTGGTTCTGATTTAAAATAAATCAAGAATATTCAATTGTAAATTCTAATTATAATTTGTTTAAGAAAAACGAACGAAAACTAATTTACAAACTACGCACAATTTCACTGTTGAAAAAAACTGGAAACAAAACTAGCATTTCTCACAAAAATCATCACTGTAGAAAATCCCAGTAAAAGATTACTTGACGAAAATAAATCTTTATTGATCTTTAACCACTGCACGTTGCCAGATACAAAAACGTTTTTCAAAAACATTCTCTTTTATGAGCAACGTGAAAGGATATTCCTAATGATTTCCTAAGTACATATATTGAAAATACTACGTCGTTGGTACATCCGGTTGTTTTGCGTTAGCTGAAAGAGAGAAGAAACGGAAACCGAAAAGTGGTAACTGAAGACGATTAAATGAGAAGATAAGTAGGAAGTATTAATGTAGAAACCAAAGTAAAATTGGTCACAGTATCTGTGGCGATATAGAGTCATCCCTCAAAAAGTTGCAGCTCCTTTGCAATCCCATCTCCAATAGTTCGGAGAGATTGTTGCCGGTTCACGGCCTTAGATTCCATTCTCTTCAGATATGCGATTACTGTTTTTTAATCTATAATAATGACAAATTTATGAATTCAAATTTAGGAAGGCATACAAAATTGGTTTCATTTTGCTATTGGTAAGGAATTAAAAATATTTGGAACGAATCTTCGACATACCTTGGTTTGGAGACAAAATGGCTGATAATTACCTCTTTGAACTACTTAAATATTTTTACTGGGATCTTCGTACAACATTGACTAAATCATTCCTAGCAATATGTAAATAAGCCACTACATATTTGTAAGAAAATAAAAACTTGCAGCTTTACAAGCAACCATAACCTGAATAATGTGCATGTATTTATTATTTACTTTTAATGACCGTCCACTCATTTAATAATTACAATAAAGAAATATCTATACATACTTACATATATAAAATTTATAAAATTAAGCACAAGAAAAATAAAACGAATAATTTTGTCAAACTGTATTGATTTCAAAATGGAAGTTTTAAAAATAAAGTATTTTTTATTACAGCCGTGAAAAAATAGAATTTAATTAATTATTTTAATATGATATTGAACAAAATCATTTCAATTGGCGAAGCAACATACATAATTACATACATACATAAGAATGTACTCGTAACTTTTTTAATAGGGATTTTGCACATATTCACTCAAATATGGTAATATATTTTTTTCGGTCTAAAAAAAATCAATAATATAATTACATCTATTATTCAAATCCAATACACATCGCACGCCAAATGAAAGTCAGTCACAACTCCAAATTTCTTTTCCATCACTGCCTTATAATATAACTGAAATAATTATCGTTATGCCTGTTTTCATGGCACCGCTTCAATTTAGAGTTGGGCATTTTGAAAATCACCCATTTTTATTAAAACTGTTTTTGCATTAAGAGATCGGGTCCTATTAAATAACAAATTTAATCTTTAATATCCAAAACTTTATTATTATTATTTATTAGTTTAATCTTATGAATAAATTCTAAAATGAAAGAAAATTTTAACGAGCATAGCTGCCATGGCTATCAGCTCGGTGTTAGAATAATAAATGAGATACATACATTTGTGTGGTTGTACTAGTTTTACTTATATTAAGACTTTTGCTTCCTTTATGAAATTATAGATACTGTTGATGTTCTTTGTTGATGGGTCTTGTAGAATTTTAATAGCTGGTGTGTTGTTGAAGTGCTTAATCCTTAGGTTGTGTAGTGATGTGCATTCATTTAGCAGGTGGTTTATTGTAAGGTTGCTGTTGCAGATGTTACGTGTGGGTCTGGTGTTGTTTTTTAAAATGTAATTATGGGAGAATATTGTATGGCCGAGTCTCAGTCTTGAAAATGTTTTTATTTTATTTTTGTGGACTTCACAAATAGGGTAAATAGGGCGTTTTGAGTATGGGTTAACGTTGAGATAATGGGGGGTGTTGTATTTGGTTATGTCTGACTTTGTCATTGATATAATTTGCGATTTGTCGGCGTAAATCTATTTTTTCAACAGTGTCGTCTAGAAAGATGGGGGAATTAGATGAGTGCCTTGCTGCGGAGTCCGCTTTTTCGTTGCCTGTGATGCCTATGTGACTCGGAACCCAAAAGATTTTTATTTTTCCCTCGTTGTTTGTCAGGGCACCTCTGATTTTAATGACTTTGTTGCACTTATTATTGTAGGGGTTGGTAATTGCCTTGGTTACAGATAAGCTGTCAGTGCAAATTATGGTTTTATTTTTCAGTTTATTGCATGTTGGACAGCGTGGGAGATTGCACAAGCTTCGGCTATGAAAATAGAGGAATATTGGTGTAGAGTGTTGAGTGCCACGTTATTCCCTTCGTCATCGACTACAGCGTAGGCAGGTAGGGTTTGTTGGGATTTTGTTCTTTTCTTTTCTGCCCAAAAATTTAAAACTTGTTCCTTGGGGGTTTCAGATTTTTTAAGCTCAGATAATGGCATATCTACTAGGGCTTTGTTGCACTTCCAAGGTGGCATATTGATATGTTTTTTGGTAATTTTTATGGGAATACCCATATCGCGTGCGAGATCCAAGGATAAGACAATTGCAGATTTGATGCGTTTAGGTTTTTTGGCGGAGATGCTTGTAAAGATGTCGTTATCAGCTATGGAGTTTGTGCTCGTTAATAGTTTTGATAGTATTCTCCCTTTAATTTCTAGGAATCTGTTCTCTATGGATGGAAGGCCTGCTTCGTTGAGAATACTGTTGATAGGCGTTGTCCTATATGCGTAAACTGCAGCTCGTGAGTTACGTCAGAGACACCTCCGACTCCACATAAAATAAACGTAGACTGGCAAAACTAGCAAAGAGGTCAATTGCCCAACCAAAGTTGTGCAACTGACACACTTTGCAAATTCAGCACTTCCGGTAAAAGACCTGAGCTACTTGTCAATAACCTAATTACATTTCCTTAGTTTAAGAAAATACAAATAATTAACAATAAGCATTTTTTAATTCAACTTAATTACACTTCCTTAGTTTAAGCAAATACAAATAATTAACAATAAGCATTTTTTATTAAATAAAACAAAAACAAATTAATCAATAGAATAAGCACTTTTAAGTTTAATAGTTAATTTTAAACCTAGAGTAAAATTGTAACATTCAGTCTAAACTCAAACTTAAATAAATAAAGTGCAAAGTCGCAAAGCAGAAGCTTTTGGATTTCTTTGGTTGAGTTCTCGGCTGAACACGGATCTGCTGAGTTGGTTGTTTCCATTTTGATTTTTTTTTTATTTTTCGTTTGTCCTTGCACTTGTTTGAAAAAATATTGTTTTTATTTAACTGCTGTTATTCTTAGTCACTAGTTTTGCTTTGTTTTGTTTTTTCCTTTCAACTTTAGTTGTATTTTTCTTCTTTAAAGAAGTATTTATATGATACAGTCAATATAATATAGTTCGAACAAACACACACAGTTTTTTATAATGTCTTTTGACTTTTTAACTCCTTAAGGAATTTTAATTTCGTTATTTTAATCCTTCGGGATATAAAAAATTTTTTACGATTAGGTTCACGTATCTAATCCTTCGGGACTAGCTCCTACCGACTGCGCCAGTTAAATTCTCTAAAGGAATTTTTAGGAAAAATAAAGAAATCCAAAAGCTTCTGCTTTGCGACTTTGCACTTTATTTATTTAAGTTTGAGTTTAGACTGAATGTTACAATTTTACTCTAGGTTTAAAATTAACTATTAAACTTAAAAGTGCTTATTCTATTGATTAATTTGTTTTTGTTTTATTTAATAAAAAATGCTTATTGTTAATTATTTGTATTTGCTTAAACTAAGGAAGTGTAATTAGGTTGTATTAAAAAATGCTTATTGTTAATTATTTGTATTTTCTTAAACTAAGGAAATGTAATTAGGTTATTGACAAGTAGCTCAGTTCTTTTACCGGAAGTGCTGAATTTGCAAAGTGTGTCAGTTGCACAACTTTGGTTGGGCAATTGACCTCTTTGCTATTTTTGCCAGTCTACGTTTATTTTATGTGAAGTCGGAGGTGTCTCTGACGTAACTCGTGCGGCTTTATGGTATGCTGGTTTAATTATGTTTAGTGTAGATTTGGAACTGTTTCCATACAGGAACATGCCGTAATCTATTTTGCTCAGTACTAGGGTTTTTGTTAGGTAAACCAGAGTGTACAGAACTTTTCGAAGACAAATAACGGATTATATTTGCTCTAGATAGTATTGAGGTTTTCAAAGTAGAACAGTGGTCTTTCCAATGGTATTTACGGGAAAATATTACTCCTAAGATTTTTAATTTATCAACGTTTTGTAAAGTTATTCCATCTGTTTATTTGTTGTGGTTGTCTGAGTCGCAATTTTGTTTCCTGCAGATATGGAGCTTTTTTGTGTTTTGCAGTGAGATTTTTCAGCCTGAGTATTCTTTCCATTTACTAATGTCGCCAAGGGCTTTTGATAAAATTCTTGTCGTTTCGTCGTTGTTATTTCTTTTGCATAAAATGTATATGTCGTCTGCGTATAGGCAGTGGTCGACGTAGGGGATCTTATTTAGAAGTTTACTTATTTCGTTGAACGCAATTTGAAATAACATACCATTTTTCAAAGGAAATGTTTTTGATAAATACCCCTTATCTTGAAGTTTCTATTTGTAAGGAAGGATTTCACAAAGATAAATATGTTATGTCCTATTTTTCATGATTTTAGGACGTCTAAGATGATATGTGAGCCGACCCTGTCGAACGCTCTTTCGAAATCAATCGATAATATTGTCACGTGATTTTTAGCAGACAGAGATTTTGATATGTAGTTGTCAAAGTGCAGTAGGGCGTCGTCACATCCCTTGTTTGGGTTAAAAGCAACCTGTTCCTTAGCGATAAGTTTTTTATTTTACATGAGCCATGACAATCTGCAGGTGATTATTCGTTCGATTATTTTCGAAATACAAGGGAGTAGAGATATGGGGCGGTATGCGACAGTGGTGTAGGAATTTTTTGTCTTTAGAATCGGTATTACTATTGCGAGTTTCCAGTTTTGTGGGATGTTGCCGTTTTTAAAAATGGTATTATAAAGTTCTAGTAATTTTAGTTTGGAGTTATGGCTTAGAGTTTTGATCATCAGATAGCTTACGCGGTCTAAGCCTGGAGTTGAACCTTTGACTTTTTTTAGGCAACTGGAGAGTTCAGTCATTGTTATTGGTTCTTCCAAAAGTGTTGCTGTTTTATCAATAGTGTAGCTCACCGATGTTGAGTTGGACGATCGTTTGCAGGAGCTGAAAAGTTGTGAAAAATTTTTATCTGATGCATACTCTGCCCATGTATTACCGAAAGCATTGGCAATTAATAAGGGATTAGTTACAGTTGCGTTCTGGTAGTTGATTGCTTTAACGGTTGAAGTTTGGTTTCGCCGGGTGATACGATTAATTCTGTTCCAGATGTCAGTGATTGGCATGTTTCTGTGTATAGCCTTTGTAAAATTTTCAAAGCTTTCTCTTTTAACTTTTTTTAGTTCTTGACGAAACTTGGCATTATTTTTCCTGTATGTTATTAGGTTTACTTGGGGTGGGTTGGCTTTAAAGGTTTGGCATGACATCATTGTTTGGTAACGTATATAAGAGAGTACTTCATTCCACTATGGTACTGTTCTTTTTGGCGTGTAGGGGACACCCCCTTTTTGTTTGTGGAATTTATTCGTTTGCTGTGGTGCTTATGGCTTTTATAAATAGAGCTGCGTCTTGGTTGCTAGTTTTGGAGAAAGATTTATTGCGAATTTCTATTTCTGCCTTTTGAGCGTATTTCGCCCAATCCGCGCGTAGTTTTGTGGGAGTGCCGTTGTTTTCCAGAGTCTTCATAGAGATGCATATCGGGAAGTGATCGCTGTTGTGCAAGTCGTTTGTGACCGTCCAGTTAAGGAGTGGTATGTACATGGAAAGTATAATAAATTTGATGTTAAGGGTGATTTCGATCGCAATTGCTTGATAACTTGTGCTGATGTGTAGTTGTTTGTGTGGGATGTTGGATTTTACTAGAACTCCAATGCCTTGTTTTGCGGTGATGTTATGTGTTGACTTGAGGAAATATCCACTATAATTTTTAGGAAGTGTGGGGGGTGTAGTTGAAAGGAAGGTGGGTTTCTTGTAGAGAAATAACACTAGAGTCAAATTCTCTCAATATTAATTGTAAGTCACTATAATTGTTAAAAAATGCTTTAATATTCCACTGGATTACGTTGAAGCCCATGGCGGTGAAATAAAGTGCCTGTACAGCGGTGCCGGAATAGTTCCCTCACGCGAGCATCCCCTTCCAAGACGAGAACAAAATTTTTTGTTCTGTTCTCGTCCGAAACGCAACTGCACGACAGAAAGGGCTCCCCCGACATTAACAAACAGGCAAGATTATTTTTAGGATGTTATTATTTGGATGTGAGAGAATTTGATGGTGCGGAAGCCATTGTGGGCGCCTACGGGGATGCTTGATCCATTGAAATCTCATCAAGAGACTCCATTGGAATGAAGTATGAATTGCTGTTGATTAATTGTTGTGTTAAATTGGATAATGGTGAATTAAATTTATATTTTTTGTTGCATTTTCTTCTGTCTTTTTCGTTAATTGTGTGTCAATTGCTTTAGTTAGAGTATTTATTACGGTTTCGGTGTTTTTTGATGTTGATGGTTTATCAAGGTTGGTTGTTGTTGGCTTTGTGCTATGTTTTGTTTTTAAAGGTTGAATATCAAGATGATTTGTTGGAGTTGTTAAAATCTTTCGTTGATTTTCTTTTTTGATTGTTGGTTAACGGCTTCTTTTCGTTTTGTAGTATAGTAGATTCCGAGGTTGTTGTTGCATATGCGTTTGTTTTATTGTTTTTTGGTGGTGGATGGATGATTTGATATTGACGGCGTGCTTCGCCTAAGCTACAATAATTTATTGTGTTGATTTTGAGTATTTCCTTAATTTCAATGTATTTTGGGCATTCCTTGTATGTAGATGAATGATCACCGAAACAATTGGTGCAGAGTGTACGGGAACACTTTTCGTTTCGCTACATTGTGAGCAAGTGGGGCTCCCGTTGCAACGTTTCATCGTGTGTGCGAGTTTTTGGTAGTTTTTGCACAGCATGGGACAAGGGAAGTAGTGGTCTACTTTACAGTTGTACCATGCCACGTCAATAACAGGGGGAAGGCGGTAGAGGTTGAAAGTTAGCACTATTTTCCCAGTTGGAGATCGCGTTTTGCCGTCTTCATTCAATTTTGTGAATTTGTATGCTTCACGCCTTGATATTTCAATTCCTTGACTATTTCTTCTTCGGGGACTTTTTTAAGGCATGGTACGTATATAACTCCTTTTACGGAGTTTAGGGAAGAATGAAGTTTGCAGGATACGGTACATTGTCCCAACGACTTTATTTTGAGGAATCTGTCTGTAACTCGTGTGTTACGAACGAGTATGAGGAGGCTGCCAGTTCTGTCTATTTTTGGTGTTGGCAGTTCGGGATAGTCATTTGGTTTTTGTCTTTTAGAGTTGTTTTCAATATAATCTCCCAATAGGTGGAACCTATTGTTGGAGAGCCTGTCCGGGGGGTCGCGGCCCGGAGGCATATTTTTTTATTTTTCTTTTCCGCAGATGTTTATAAAGCAAAAACGAAAATTAAAAATTTTTAAAAGAAATATACACGCGTATGTATGAAATAGAATAAAGGAATGTTGAACACCGTTAGTTTATTTAATCTGTATAAGATAATAACGATAGAGAAACACAACCGATCGCTCTGGGAAATAGTCGAAGACTGCAAAAACTTTATTTATTATATTCATTAGGTTAAAAATAAATCTTAAATATGTATATATTTTGAAAAGGTGATATTTTGTTATCTCTTTTACGCTTACATTCCATAGACGGTTTCAACAAAAAGTATACAATTTTAATGGTATTTATTTGCATAATACAGATGTTAAAATCGGTTCAGTATTTTATGAGCTATAAAGGTTAAAAGTTGTCACTAATACTTCCACAGATAATGCACAATTGTTCTTTATGTCAGGCTTTATATTGTGTATAAAGGGTTTGAAGGGAATATGCCGTTATTTGTTTGGGTAGTGGGAGCAAATAGAAACCTATCACGAAATGGCATTTCTTGAGTTATGACGTTATTTGAGCAAATGAGCGACATATATGTCTCTCTATTTGCCAATCGAATTTCATCTTTTTTTATTTCATTTAGTAGCTATTGTCGCGCTTTAACAAAACATCAGTCGTATGGAGTAGTCGAATTTCGAGCAGTAGGTAAGCAAATCAAAGTTTTTGTGAATTTTAGGACAATATTTAACTAAAAGCCTAAACTAAAAATTCCTACAAAACTTGCAAAAAATCACGGTGGTATAGGAGGTTTCTCCAACCCTGCGTTTTAATATGTAAAGGCTTGTGGTCTCAAACCTTATTAAATAGTTTTGTATATGAATCATTATATGCAAGCAAAATACCAAAAAGTCATTCCCAATAAGCTGTTTTGATATCACAAATTCATAAATATGGTTCACTTCGCTGTACATACTTGGTTTGATTTAGAAGCTTTTAAATTGCTTTTATTGCTAGCTGAGAGTTGGCTAAAGCATAAAGAGGACGATAAGAATACAACAAAATAGTTACAGTTAATGGGGACTCGTTGTAACCCAATAGATAAATTATGTGAATTAAAGAGAAGAAGATTTATCGATTTAAATTTTAATCAATAGTTGCGTTAAAAAGATGATGTTTAGAGTAGATACTCAAGAGAAACGACAAAGAAAATGCAGTGAGTCGCGGCATTCCATTCTTTTAGTGTCTAATATTATTTCAGTATTCTAAAAATTCTATCAACAAACATAATTTTTTTTTTTTATTAACCGAATAAAAATTATTCATTTTCCAAAATTAAACAACACGAGTTTTATCTGCTATTACTTCTGTTCATTCTTAAGCATTTTATGCACAAAGCTTAAATAGAAATTGGAATTGTTTCATAAAACAAACGAAATCTCGGAGTTTACGAATTTTATTTTAAACGAAAATTTGATAAAAATTTTTTAGTAGTTCATCAAGCTCTAAATTTGCTTAATAAATATATATACGTATTATACACCCATTACAGTGTAAAAAACTAGGAAATAATGTCACGGTATGTATTGCTTGGAGCTAAATTTGTATTTTTTCCCCGATATTACTACTTATTATAGCTGTAGTTTATGACTTATATCCTTAATTTTAATATGAACAATAATGTAATTAAATTAAGCCAGGACATTTATTACTAAAAAAAATAATAATTGAACTCTTTATTAATGTATAAATTGAACATAAAAGTTATTTTAAAAATACAACAATTTTAATTAATACTTGTAATTGAATGGTTTGGGAAATACAATTGCATACATATAAACGTTTTTGTTTAAGATATATTAAACATGTTTTTAATAATAAAAATGATGAATAAACAATCCTTAACTTAATAAAAATCAGTTGAATTATTTTTATCGTCAGCGCGCATACATAAAAATTATACCCATTATTTATATTCTTTTTTATTTGTTAACCAATTTATATGTAGTTTACATGATCATTTTATTCACATTAAACGTTTAAAAACGATTCTCATGGTCGTCACAACTAAACACGCAGATGGAAATTGTGTCCATTCACTACGCTCGACTTTCCCGGCAGACTGTACGTCGGCAATGGCGAATAAACAAACTGTAACAACAACAACAAAAAAATAATGTATACATAAAGAACAAAGCAAACGATTAAACAACAAATGATTAATTAATACACACCTTTGGCGTTTTCTGCTGTGTTGACATATAACCTACGCAAAACGATTTTGTCGTATGACTCCATAAGACTTCCCCACTATTTGTCTTTGGATAATACAGCAATGACAGAGCGCCTCCATATAAACCTTGATCGGCTGGAAGAAACGGCGATTCCAAAAATTTGGTTTTAAAAGTTTTATGTAAGCTGGTCACAGCGCAGTCGGCAGTAAAAAGATCAGCAGAAATTTCCTTCGCCAGGAATGTTTTCATTAAATATTCTCCATTGCCAGTTGTGCATGTAGCAACAGAAAGATCATCAGTATCAGTTGCCCAACAGCCTGCACCATATGTAGCTGCCTGACCTACGCGACCAGGAACTTTTAAAATTAAACCACCCGAACTACATCCAGCAGCAGAGTTTCCTATACTATCCACACATACAGCCCCAACTGTGTCTAGGGCACTCACATCTGTATCCTGACTTTTAGACTTGTGTGTAGAAATTTCTACTTTAGTACTAGACGCCTTTGTTAAATTTCCCACTTTTGATTTGTAATGATTATATGTAAACTTTGCTTTAGAGGATATAAGACCACTAGCTTCAATCATTGTGCATCCTAATTCTTCTGCATATCTCTCTGCACCGGGTCCTGCCATTACCATTGGTGGTATACGCTCCATAGAGAGCATTCGATCCTGTCCGTCACATAAAAGCCGTGCTAGTTGTATGGGATTTTTAACAGTTGAGACATTAGTACATGCCCCAAAGTGCAAATTAGAGCCATTCATGATGGAAGCATCACATTGCACATATCCGTCCCAACAGAGATTCGATCCAAGTCCAGCGTTTGTATTACCACAATTTTCCAAACGTATGATTGCTGCTTCGCATGCATCCATCGCCGAACCGCCATTCTTTATTATGTCTGTAGCTCTTACACAAGCTTCTTTTATAACTCGTTGGTATTTAGTTTCATCAACTATATTTCCAGCACCTTTTAACACCAATTGAAATATATATGTAAATAGCATACACATCTATACATATGTATGTAAATTGCATACCTGTATGTACAGCTATAAATCCAGACATATTTCTTCAATATATAATTATTAACTATTAACAGAATCTTGTCGCACTAACGCATTTTGTTATATTCTAAAGTCCTCGCCCAAACTCAAAACGTAAACATAAAAAAAAATTAAATAAACAAACAGTTTATTTACCATGTGCAGCAAACAACATAAATATTTGATTGAACGGCGAAAACTTGTATGAAGAAATCAGCGTTGCCACTTTTTGCCTACCAAATTTAACTAAAATCGTATCACAACCCTCTGCAAACTCCATATTAAAAAAACATGCATATTCACGAATCGTATTGTCTAAACATAATATGTAATGAAACGGTACGACATTTAGAGTAAATATGGATGAAAATATGACAGTTAGTCGAGTAACACTCTTAATTTTTTTTTAAATTTTTAGAAAAGCATATCACATCTTATTAGATCGAGCACACATCACACATGGTTGGCAATATTTTATATTTTCAAACTGATGTATACGATATGATGTGTGTACTTTTAGAATTTAATTTCCTTGCATTTGTTTTTACTATGGTTTGCTTAATACCAATGGTGTAAACGCAGCAAAATCAATAAGATTTTTACTCTCATGTAGTTCTCTCGAATTTCGTTATCCCTTGTCAAGTTTGACTTGGATTTTTAATAATTGGCTGTCAGCTAGCAGGCACAAATATTAGTACTTGGCTGTAAATATACGCGAGCTCTAACTTGGAAACTCTGCAACCTAACGACCACTTGAAAGTAATACTTACCAACTTTCGGCTGATATACAGACTATTGTCAAGGAAAAAGGCAATAAAACAATAGTCGTTCTCCAGGCATACTGGCTGAAATGAATTTATGTCAAAAAACTTTACACAATAAACTGGGGAAAAACACGAGTCCGTTATCGAGAGCTTTTTGAAAAACTTGGATCCAATGAAAAACAATGATTATAGCCTGTGGAAAGCTGTAAAGCACCTACAATGTCCTATTGCTTACGAATCCCCACTAAGACTTGAAGACCGTACTTGGGCTAAAAGCTCAAGTGAAACGGCAAATGCGTTCGCAAATCACTTAGAAAAGGTTTTCACACCACATGACATAAGAGTTTCACTATTCCAAACATCGGTGACAGTATGATTGCTCCTATGAAATTTCGGCTATCGTTATTAAAATCGTCAATTAAAACTCTAGATATGAGAAAATCGCCCGGCCCTCATCGTATTACCGGATCAATGATAAGGTATTTACATAATTATGCTCTTTGTATTTAATGCAATGTTGCGGATTGGAAGATGTCTCAAATTGTAATGATCCCTAAGCCAGGCAAGGATTTAAGTCATATTACGTCGTACAGGCCCATTAGCATGTTATCCATTTTGTCAAAATTGTTTGAAAAATTATTCGTTTTGTGTTTAAAGCCATATCTTACTTATCAAAACATCAGTTGTGTTCATTTACTTTACTAGTAAAAATTAGTAACGAGAGAGTAACAATAAATATTCTAAAATTACTCTCAAAAATGTGAAAAAGTAAATGAACACTTTACTAGCTAAAATTTGCAAGTTAAAGTAGTGTTGTAATGTATAGGTATATATGAGTACTCAATAACTACCCCTATATTTTTTGGAAAAATTATACATACATATATGTATATTATTATAAAAATGATGTGATTATGGTCATTTATATTCAGCATTGTCGTGCCTGGCGTTTTTCGAGTACAGCTTGTAATAGAATAATGAAAAGTTGTGCAATTTTATTTAATATAGTACTAGACGCAGTCGAAATACGCTAAACACGATAAAGGTGATTAGCTACTTTTGAATAAAATGAATGAATAAAATATCTATTTTTAATTAGTTTATACGTTATAACAGCCTGCCTATACATAGAATTTTTATTTCAAACACCGGAAATAACGACAGAATAAGGTCGCATAAATGTTTATTTCCAACTTTGTGATTTATTTTTCAAGCGATTTTCATAAAATGGTGTTTATAATGCGTGTTAGAATAAGCATGCGATAATATATATTATTATTTTGACACCTTATTGCGTTATTATTATAATAATTATATAATATTAAGTATTTTGTAATGTGATTTTGTGAAGAACTATTTATGTAAATAAACACTAATAAGAAACTACATTACAGCGCAAACAAATGTGAGTTGAAAATAAGAATTTTTGTTCGTTATTGTCTAACGTTAATGCTCCGCCTTTGCAATCGTTTCCAAACTATAATAATAATAAACAGCCGGCGAAAAACGGGTTAAATATATTTTTTAAAGGAAACAAATTTAAGCAATTTTCATTTTCATTGCAATAAAAAGCTTTATCCAAAATAAAATATCAAAAGCAGTAGAAAAGTAATTTAATAAATTATGTGTTAATTTAAATTTATTTGCAAATATATATTTGAACTAATTGAATTATTTGCCTGCTTAGTGTAAATTACCGAGTAGCTACGTACTCATAATATTTACAACACTAAAAATAACAGCTGGTCTGTGAAAATTAAAGAAAAAAAAAAAACAAAAACATTTCAGAGGCAGTTAAAAACACAGGTTTAGACATCTTCTGTTGCTTCTGTTGTTCCTAAGTTACACAAAAATAAATGTATCTTTTTAATACTTTTTATCGTTTTAAAAGTTTACATTTACCTACAGTTTCTTAAATTTTCCAAAATATTTTTATTTTCAACTTAATTTAGAAATATTGTTTTGTAAACACAAACGCAAAACAGCTGTTTGAATAATTATTGCAAGTAAAAATTTTACTTGTAAAAACTTGCAAGAATTTTTCTCTCTCAATTTTTTACGCTCTTTCGACGCTCTCTCGTTGCAAATTTTTTGGGTTAATGAACGCTTTCTAGTAACAATTATTACAAATTTGTACAAACTTTTAGTAAATGAACACACCTATCATCCCGGAGCATCAGTTTTGTTTTCGAGCAAATCATAGTACAATTGAGCAAGTCTATAGAATCGTCACCGTTATTAGATCTGCGTTTGAAAATAAGCAATATTGTTCCGCTTTGTTTATTGATATTTCACAGGCGTTTGATAAAGTGTGGCATGATGGGCTACTTACGAAAATAACTGGAATTCTACCTGAAAACTCTCACAAACTTCTGAAGAGCTATTTAACAAACAGAACGTTTAAGGTAAGGACAAAGGATAATTTTTCTAGAAATGGGGAAATCTCTGTAGGGGTCCCTCAAGGGCTGCTATTATATTTCATATATACAGCGGATATACCAACGAGCGCAAATACGCACGTTAGATATTTGGGTATCCACCTAGATCGACGCCTAACGTGGTCCCGTCACATTGAGGAAAAAATAACGGCAATAAAGCTTCGTACAAATCAACTACATTGACTAATAAATTCTAACTCAACCCTGGCTTTGGATTACAAAGTGCTTTTATACAAATCGATAATAAAACCAATATGGCATGCAGCTGTGGGGTACTGCTTGCGCATCTAATATTCAGAAGTTACAAAGAAGACCGTCTAGGATTTTACTACTTATCGTAAGCGCCCCCTAGTACAAAAGAAATGAAAATATACACGGAGATTTAGAAGTTACCACTGTCCAGGAGCTAGCAAAACATACTCGTCAAGTATGCAAATTATGTAAGCAAATTAGTGGCCCATGCTAACACTCTAGCGCGCGATTTACTGCAATTTTATGGGCACCAGAGACTGAAAAAAACTGACACATTGAGCTTAGCGAGACGGCTCTCGCAATAGTAGATAGTCCTTTATTGTCAAGATTTGAATACAATAAGCTAGTTATTATATTGGTAATACCTAATAAATAATAATTTACAGATAAGATCTGAATTTCTTTAATAAAAAAGATTCAATAAAACATGCAGAAAGTTTAAAAAAAACCAGAAAGACTAAGAATAAAATCATATATCCGAACACAGGAAATCGACGGACTTTTAGTTTCTGAACCGTATTTCACTCTGAAAAACTGAAGTTAAGGTATTCATTATATACGACACTGCCGTTATAATGCGCAAAACAATAAGGCATTTTCCAATGCCAGAATTCTTCATAAAATCGATAATTAAAATATAGAAAAAAAATTACCCGGTCCTGATCGTATTACAGGATCAATGATAAGAACCTTAGCTGTTTCTGCTATGAGAATTATATTATTTATATTTATGCCATGTTGCGAGTTGACTTTTGCCCATGCTCTTAGAATACGTCTGAAATTGTCATGATCCTTAAACCAGGAAAGAACTCTTAATTTCGTCAAAGTTAATTAAAAAATTATTCGTCTCGGCTTCAACTTCCAATCTTAATGAACAACAGCATCCCAGACCATCAGTTTGGTTTTCCATACTACTATTGAGCAAGGTCAAGGTCACCGTTATTAGAGCTGCATTTGAAAAAAGGCAATACTATTCAGCTTTGTTATTGAAATTTCCCAGGCGTTTGATAAAGTTTGGCATGATGCTCTATTTACGAAAATAACTCGAGTTCTTCCTGAAACCTTCCACCTTAAAGTAAGGTCATAATATCAGTTTTCCAAAAATGGAAGAATCTCTGCAGGAGTCCCTCATGGACTACTGCATAACATATGTTACGTGACCTTGTGTTGCACTACAGGGAACGTTCGGCTAACTTTCGGTCTCGGGAGGGTGTGCATTAGTCCCTCACCTCTAGCCCTAAAGGACGCACCAATAAAAAAAATAGGTTTGTATTTGAACTTAACGAAAAAAATGTTTACTCTGAAAAAAAAACTCACATTTGAGTGGGAGGCAGGTGTAGACCTCCAGCCGCCCTAACCCTTCCATAGTCACTGTTCCACACTCACCTTACCTTACCAGCCCCAAACACAGTTATTTAGCACTTCATTTCCTTTCTCTCTTTTAACACATATTTATTATACTAGCTTAAAATTAGTTACAATCTAATAGTTCCCATAATTATTATTTGTGTTTTACTATTCTCTATTTAAATTTTTGTTTAACAATGAAATATATGTTTTTTTTTGCTTATAACTTAAAATACAAAATAAATGGAAACTCACTTATAAACTCTTGAATTCTGGCTTATTATTTTTTTTTTTTTAATTCGGATCAGTCCTGATTTTTTTTTTAAGCTACTCTCTACCTAACCTGAAGGAGCTCCCTAAGGCTAGCACTTCGTCCTAGGCACCTTTTTTTCACCTAGAGTTTTTAACTAAACAGAAAAAAAAACAACCGATATGAACCTCCTTAATCGTATTTCTTTTATTTCCGTTTATCTCGTTCACAATAATATAATTAATATGGAAATTTTTCTAGCCTATTTTACGGCGCTAATTTTATTCACAACACTGGTTATGCTACTGAATTACAATTTAACACAAATTATAAAATTTCCTGAACACACTATTTTTCTTTTTTTCTAATTTTTATTCAAATTAAAATTTTTTTTCTTTGATATTTATGGAGTTGTTTCTTGAGTTTTTAGATTTTAGCTATTGTGATTTTCCGCGATCATTTTCGATGTTTCTTTTACTATCACTACAAAACTTCTTCCTTTATAGCTGTGCACCCAAAAACTTCTATTTTAGGAATGCAAAAATCTTTATTACCTGGCTATTCAGCTAATTGTTTTGCCAACTTTTGCCTCCCGCGATGCGATTCCTTTTTCTGGTTTAGGGCAAATTTTAAATTAGGATTAAATTCCCTGTTGTTCTATTTCAAAGAAAACGCAAACTTATTTTGGCTCAAGACTTTTTATTGTGTGCTTAGCGGTAGCAGAATTGAGACTGATTTTACAATAATTATGCTAGAACATCAAAGCTAAAAAATTACTTACTACTACATGTACATCCGTCAGTTCTCCTACGTACGTGTAGCTCCCCCCCATCGAGGTACACTGTAAGGTCGTAAGTAATCCCACATTCGGCGATCCTGACTTTCAATTCGCCCCGAATTGCCGCCACTGCCAAACTGCTAATTCCATCTCTTGAGGTATTCCGCAACAGTCACGGTCCTACCTGGACCCTCTTGGTCACCCAATTTCTCCACTTCATATCTACCGTCATCCATTTTTTTAGTAATTCGGTAAGGTCCAAGAAATTTACCTCTTAGTTTTAATCCGGGTCAAAACTGGGTTCGCTTGACGGCAACCACATCTTTAACATTATAATTCTCCTCCATTTTTCTGTTCTTATTAAAGGTCTTACAATTTTCTGTCTCTCTTTCCGTATTTAGGCTATCCACATTCTCCTGCTCCAACATTTGTCTACGGTCAGGATAATCAGGTAGTTTCATTTCGACAACATTGGGATAATTATTTTGTGAACTCTCTCCACTTGTCCATTACCTCTAGGAACACCAGTAGCTATAACGAGATGCTGGATATCCTGTTCTTTACAGTAGTCCTCAAATAATTTCGCAGTAAAAGCTGTTGAAGGATTCCCAAAGATAGAAGCATGCTTTTACAAGCAATCTACTACGGTTTTAGCGTCAGTCGATTTCGTAGGATACAACCAAACAAACTTGGTAAAAGCATCAATTATTACAAGTATATGGTTGTACGCTTTATGGGTCGTTTCCATGGGCCCAACATGATCCAAGTGATATGTAATTATAGGACCAACATCTTTATTAATGGGATTTAAATAAAAGACCCTTTTTTTACCCCCTTTTCATTCTGAAATAATACACTATAAGCAATTTCTGGTGATTTGTTCTACTTTTGGCGCTAGTTGTGTGATGAAATACTGCTTTTCTATAAGATCTTGCGTTCTTTTAGCACTGAAATGGCCTTGCCGATGAGCAATTTTAATTATTTCTTCTTCCATTTGGTCTGGTACACCGATAAGCTCCTTATTGGGATCTTTATACAATAAATCAGCCTTAATATAATAATCGTCGTAGCTGTCTTTCTTTAAAACAATTCTGATAGTCCTTGTTCGCTCGTCCATCATTTGAGCTTCACGCAATCTATGAGTTAAGCTTCCATCAGTCAGAAACTAACTTACACTGCTCAGGGCGTCTATATGCCTCATTTTGTTAGCCGGCCGATGCTCTATTTGGTACGAAAATTCTTGAAGGAACATCGCCCATCTTGCAACTCTTGGTGGAACATCAATTTTCTCCATCGTGATTCTAAACGCGTTACAGTCACAATCTTAAAGGATAATCCCAACAAATAAACACGCCATTTCTTTAATGCTTCAACCACCGCTAAAACTTCCTATTCATAGGAATGGTACTTCTCTTCGTAGGGCTTTATCTTTCTACTCATATATTGTATAGGATGCATCTCCTGATCTTTTGCGCATCTTTTTGCATCAATATGACTCCATAGCCGTATTTACTTGCGTCAGTGAGGACTTCGGTGACTGCGTTTGGTGAGAACAAATTCAAGGCAGAGGCCGCAAACATCTCGTCGGTCAACACGAATGGATGGTTCCTTCTTGTGGTTCTTTCAGTGGTTTCGCTATAATTTCATAGTCCCTTATAAATTTTCTGAAGTAAGATGTTAGACCAAGGTATCGGTGAACTGCTTGACGGTCCTTAGGCACTGGAAATTTTCTTATGGCTTGTTTTCTCATTGGATGGTTTTATTGAAACATTCTCAACTACATAGCCCAAAAAATTCACCTTTTCCTTCAAAAATTGGCATTTCCGCCACATGATTCTCAATCCCTTTTCTGCCGCCTTTTCCAAAACAAATGTCAGCTTTATCATCCCCTACTCTTTATCCTTTGATGGGATAATAATGTCGTCCATATACCCGATTATAGTTTCGTCAGATATCAAATCACGTAAAACCGCCGAAATGAATCTCGTGAATACCGCAGGAGAGTTACTTATTCCGAAAGGGACATACACGAACTCATGCTGCCCTCTAGTTGTGACGAAAGATGTATATTTCCTGGAGTTTTTCTCGATCGGAACGTAGAAAAATCCATTCTCCAAATCAATCGTTGTATATGCTCTGGCACCTTGAAGCTTATCGATAACTTCATCCATAATAGGCATTGGAAAATTATCACGTATTATCTTGGCATTTAATCTTTTGTAGTCACAGCATAGCCTTTTACCTCCATCCTTTTTCTGAATAGCTATACGTAATAATGCCTTCCTTCAACCAATCATCGATCTATCCATATACGAACCTTTGAGCTGAACACGTCATACGCCTTGCTCGCTGCGAAATAGGTATGTCATCTTTTAATAATATTTTCATTTCAATTAGTGATTCTGCGATTTTTCCGGGGTTGTAGACTAAAATCAGCCGTCCTAACTCAGATTTCGTTCCTGAATCCAAGTGACTTAAATCTACCTCGTTACAATCCTGGAATGTCTCTTCCGTCATACAGATTTCTGTAAATTCTGTAAAAATGTCGCTCTTATTCTCCACGACCTGCTCACGTTTTTCTGGTTGCTCACCTATGCTTTTTGCGCATTGAACTTCCTCTTTCACCCCTTTGGGCACTACTTACTTTTCTTCTCTCACCACTATGGGCACTAACTCATCTTTTCCACTCGACATACTAATAGCTTTAAAATATGCCTCTCCACTCTTCACTAACACTTCAGCTTTAACCAACAGACTATTACCAATCATAATGGAGTGGATAATATCTAGCTCAGAGACTACGAAGAATGTTGCTTCAAACAATATACCATCGATTTCAAATTCTGTATCAAAACTTCCAATTGTTTCTACCTCACTCTGACCACTACCCTGAAGTTTCATCTGTCCTTCATTAAGATCGAAACCTCCCAACGCAAGCACCATGTCCCATCGCATTAAGCAAACATCGCATCCAGTATCTATTAACTCATCAACTGATTTATTTGCAATTTTTACATCCTTGAAGATTAGTGTCGAACCACCCTGCACCATGTTAGCTTGATCATCTTCTGTCACAGCTGGTTTCCTCTGGAGTCCATTTTTACACTCGTATGTCCGATGACCTAGTTGGTTACACTTGTAACTTGTAACATCTATATTCTCTATTCGGGCCATTGTACTGCCTGTAGGGACAATTGCTCGCTATATGATTTACATCTCCACATTTGAAGCACTTCCTTTTAAATTCTTTCTTTACTACAACAGGAAGATTATTTGTAGCAATGCTTCTTTCCCCACCGTGATTTGAAGATCTCGGCTCGAATCGAATTTTGTCATATACTTTTTTACCTGGTACAGTACTGCTTTATTCTGGTTCGAAGCATTGATACCGTTAATGAAGTATTCAATAATACTCGCCACATCCAGGTTTATGTGTTTGCCAATTTCCATAATGGCGTATAAATACTCAAGCAAGGTCTCGTTCCTTCCCAATCTACGATTACGCAGAGAACGCTGCACCTCAGCAGCTGACAGGCTTACCCCGAACTCATCTTCAAGACATTCTATCTATGCACTCCAGTCTGTTATAGCGGTTTGACTCCTAATGAAAAGCCTCGCTGCATCTTTTAAAAGTTGCTTATCATACACAAATTTTTGAAGATCCGACCACTTAACAATGGCTGCTGTTTCTTCAAACTCCGTGAGCCAATGAGAAATGTCGGGTGAACCAGTTCCACCAAATGGCCTTAAGCTGTCTTCCATATCTCTCAAGGTATAAAAACTTTCTCGGGGTGCCACAACCCGAGGTTCCTTTTCAGCCATGAATTCGCCACCTTCATTATCCCTAGCGTCAACAAAATCCAAATCGTAATGTTGCAATAGTCTACCCCTTAAATCGTCCTTTCTTCTCCGTAAGTCCAAGCCCAGTCGATTTAACTCTGTTCTCAGGTCATTGACCTCTAACGCCATTACTGTCTCACGGTCCATGTCGAAATGTTAAATATTCAAAATCACAAAACAATACAATATAATTTCAATATGATAATTTAAAATAAAATGGAACCAATCAAATAATTAAATCTACGTTATAAAATATCAAAAATAAATTATAATGTAACTGCTCGATGATGAAAATTATCTTTTACTTATATGCACCAACACAGCATATAATCCAACAGATTATTTTCTATTCACCATTACAGTTTCTCCGTTACTCGTCTCTAGGCAATAACACTGAGCTTATAATTCACCATGCAACAATTGCTTCTTTTTTTTCTTTGTTTCTGCTAACGGATTTTTATTTACTTCTGCAAACTTTTGTTTCAGCGTGTACAGTTCAACATACAATTTCTTTTGCGCAGCAGAAATTTTATTACCACGTAAACCACACCTCTCAACACACTATGTATACTTTGATTCTCTGTATATACTTCTCTGACAATACAAGAATTTTGTTTTTCTTTCTGTTACGTACATATATTCTTCTCCTAGCAACCCAAGAACTCCGTCTATAAACACACTCCAATGTATGTACATATATAAAAATTATCCTTTTATATGTCCAGCCAATAACACTAGGATTCGTTTATACGCACACCACACTGAAACGTATATAAAACTGTATTTTTCTTTCTCAACCCAACAACACAAGAGTTCTACGCACACTCAAACGTATATAAAAAATGTTTCTTTTCTATTTCTCAACACAAAGGCAGAAAAATTTTCTATATTCTTATAAGCAGCAACAAGACTATTTCATCTGTTCCGCTCCACACAACACATAAAAGCAAATTCACTGTTTTCTACTCTCTTCATTTGCTCAAACAAACACAATTTGTCTAATAGTTCTGTGTGCGTTTTCACTATACTGTTCTTATGATTTGCAGACCATCAACACAATGTTTTTGGTGGTGGGTTTTTTTTCGTGTTCTTTCTCTCTCTCTCTTGGTTTATTTTTTTCTTTTTATGTTAAAGCATATATTTATTAATTATTATTTCAGAGTGATCGTCTTTTTTTATACACTTCCAATTTTATTTGGTATTGCAATATAAAATTTTCTAGTTTCTCACTACACTTGTAATTTCTTTTGCATAGTTCTACACAAGTTGTAATTTTTCTCTTATAGTCACCTTTTTTCACTACTTAGCTTCACTTGTTCACATTTCGGTTGAGTCTCCATTTGTAGGATTAAATTCCCTGATGCTCTATTTCAAAGAAAACGCAAACTTATTTCGGCTCAAGACTTTTTATTGTCTGCTTAACGGCAGCTGAATCACAAAGTAGTAAACAGAGGTGAAACGACAATATAGTGATCTTTTTCTCTATCCATTTCGTTCCCTCATAACCTTATTTTGTTTTTAGGTTTTTGTTTTTATCTTGATTTTCTTGTCGTGTTTATTTTTGGTGCTATTAAAACGCATTTTTTTTTTTGTAAGTATAAGGGTGGGTTATGCACTTAAACACATTTTAAATTTGTTTAATATAATTTTATTTATTAAAACAAGTAATGAAACAATATTTTTATTTCACTTTTTGAAATTTGCACTTATTCACATTAGATTTTTGCTAATGCTATATTTGTCTCTTTCTAACAGAACCCATAGTAAAACAACTGAGTTTTTTATTTTTTATGTGTCAAAGGCTTCACCTCTGGTTACCCTGTGGATGAATTGAAACTGATCTTACATTAATTATGCTAGAACATCAAAGCGCTTAAAAATAACTTACTACTACATGTACATCCGTCAGTTTTGTCAGTTCTCCTACGTACGTGTCGCTCCGCCCATCGCAGTACACTGTAAGGTCGTAAGTAATCCCATATATACATATATATATTATCCTGTGAAAATGCTTATTTCTATTTTATTTATTTATTATATTCGTGGGTTCTTTCTTTTATATCTATATTTCTTGTGTTACTATTTAGACTGCTCTTTTATATTTGACTTTGCCTCTAATAAATTTCTTTTTTTTTTGTTCAGGGTAAAATTTACTATTCAACTTATATGGTGAATTTCGGAAGATTTTCAATTCTTTCCGTAATATTTCTCCCGCCTATTCTGCCATCCTTTATCCTCGAGTAGGTCTAGAAATTTCTGAACTGTTTTTTTATATACCTAAATATTATTCCCTTTTTCAATTTTTTTTTAAACGGCGGTTTATTTATAATAACAAATAAATGTTAAATCAGTTCTTTATCTTCCCTTCCTTTCTATTATATTCGGTGGCGGCTTCAGTCTTTTTCCTCTACCAGGCTTTCATGTTTTTAAGACGGGATATATTTTTCATTCATTTTTGGTTTTGAAAATAATTCTTTTTTTCTCACTGCGTATCTAACAGATCAGAATGAAAAATACAACCCTGTATCTTTTTGTTTTTGACGTTTCCAGCTCTTGATTACTACTATCGTACGTACGTACTATCGACTACAACCGTACTACGTAAGTAAAACACAAAAACAAACAGCTGGCACAATCAATGGACATATACACATGGGAACTATAAGGAACGAACTTATTTTGTTAATTTTTATTAACAACAATTTATTAATAATTTTAACAGAAAGCGGAATAAAAACGAGGAATAAATAATCTATATAATTTATAAAAATACTCTACATATACACCAAGTTTGTCGCCTATGTTTTTTGTAGTGTGCTTTTAATGGTCATTTGGTTTTTTTTGTCTAGCCTCGCAACAAAACTCCGTTGTTAACTAGACGTCGACGTTAGAAACGCTGTGTGTCATAATTCGAATTGCTCAACGTGGGGAACTCCCACACCCTGAAATTTATCTAGCCGGGCATTCGCACTAAATTCTATGGTAGAAAATCAAGGACAAGCTTCCCTACCTCCATTGTACATGATGGTGAGTTTTTTTCTACCATTTAGTTAATAACATGTTTAATTTTTTTTAGGACTTGCATTCTACCTATGTATTTTATTGGCTCTACCTGAACATGCATTTATAAAAATTTAGGGAAGTAAATGGCACAATGTGTTTTTTTTTTTAAGAGTTTACTTACGGAATTTTTCGTTTTAGAGATCCAGCTGTCAGATATACACAAGTTATTGCGGTTCCGTGTATTACAGCAGTGTTTATATCTATATTGCAGCATATTCTAACCCAAGGTATGTATAATTACTATATTTGAATAATTACACAAAAAACATAATATTGCATAAAATCAAAAATCAGGTACATAGTGTCAACAGAATTCTCAGACAAATACGATACACAAACAAAACAGTCAGGTACATATTTTATCTAATTCTAATATTGCACTATTAACTTTATCACAGATTTTATACCCTATTATTGCACTTTACGCTTTAATATCTTTAACATGGTATATGCCTATTGACTTTCCCTCTAATGATTCAAGTTCATACATGTTATTACCAACTGTTTCAACAATTCTACATTTAATAAATTTTCTACTAAATTTGGCATTAATATTTTTGGAAAAATTACTTAATACAGTGTTCCTTCTGTAAACTTCTTGACCGGGAATGAATTTAACCTTTCTGGCTCTTTTATTGTAATTAGTAGCACTTCTTACGTACGCGTGGTGCGAATTTTCTTTAATTCGTTCGCGAATAACTTATAATTTTTCATTTCTACTGAGATTATTAATTTCATGGTCTGACAAAGTGTAGTGTATTTATCATATCACACCACATTTTTTATAAATACACTAAATACAAAATAAAAAGACTCAAATTGCATTTGGCATACACATGTTCGACATAATTTTTAATGTAACAGTAAACCATTAACATTTAGAAATAAGTCAAAAGTAAGACACACTTAAAACACAGCACACAACCAAGACTACGTAATGCAATAAAATTAACCAACATGGGCCAAAGCACTTGAAAGGGACCAACATGTTTAGAATTACAGAGAAATGATCAAAAAGAAAATTATAATTATAAAGTGGCTCATTTTTAAGCTAATAAGTAAATATTGAAATAAGAATATTGAGTGAGGTCTTGACCAATCAAAACAAAGTTACTGAAGTAAATGAATTTCACTTTGTATAATATAGAAATTAAGAAACATTGTAGAAAATTGTAAAATAGTATAAATAGTTAAGGAATTTTAAATAAAATCCAGAAGCATTTTGAACCTAAAATAATTCACTTGTTTCTCGGCATTCTCATCCAGCACCTTAAACAGTGCAGGAAAGAATTAAAACTGCTGTGGTTAGTCATAGCATTATAAACAACCTAACAAACCCCTTTCACATACCATAGAAACAAAAATCCCCAAAAATAAAAATAAAATATAAAAACAAAAAAAAACTTCTAGTTACATTATTAAAGACTAATTTTCTGTCCAATTTATAGTCTGTTCCGCATGAAAACATGTGCAATCCAAATAATGCGAAAAATTGTGTAACTCCCGTCGCCGAATGTACTGAAGTTCTCATTGCACATTCAATTTCGGTTAAATAGAGGTCCCACTCTCTGTGATCTTGCTCAAGGTATGCCCTTATCGCTGCCAACACAGATTGATTAACTCTCTCCGATGCGTTGGACTCCGGAGAATACACAGCTGTTTTTATATCCCTGTATCATATTTTGAAACACTTGACACAAATCGGACACCATTATCGCTGTGGATTATTTCGGGTACACCGAATTTGTGAAATACTTCATGAACTAAAAATTGCCCGACATTATTAGCGGTTGGCTTTTAAAAATGTAAATTTCGTGAAATGATCCATCACTATAAATATGTAACAATTACCATTTTTCGACCTCGGGTATTTTCCCAGATAATCTATATACAGTTTCTGAAATGCGTGTTCAGTTACAAACTCTTTCCCGATTTCTGGCAGTAGCTTCTGATTTGATGGCTTCGTTTCTTTACAGGTTTGACACTTATTGACATAATTTTTAATCTGAGCAGTCATTTTTGGCCAATATAAGAATCGCTTTACTCTCTCTATTGTTTTTGAAATACCTCCATGGGCTGCTGTAGTTGGTGAATGTGCCTTTTCCATTATTGCAGATTTTTTTTTTTTACTGCATTTTATTTTATTGAATCTTTCTATTAAAAGAAATTCACAATAAGTATTCAAATCTTATTTCTAAATTATTATTTACTAGTTAGTACCAACGTAATAACTAGTTTTTTGTATTCAAATCTTAAAAATCTATCTTCTATTGTATTGTGGTCCAAGTTAGGCGCCGATCTAGGTGGATACCTAAATATTTGACGTGCGTTTCCGCTGGAACCGTGGTATTAGTTATTGTGATTGGTGGACAATTTTGCCTTCTAAGGGAAAACATTACATGAGCACATTTTGATGGATTTACCTTTATTCTCCACTGTTTTAGCCAGTCTTCTAGCTTATGAATATGGGACTGCAGCTTTTCAGATGCATCCTTTGGATCATTACTGACACTTATAATTGCAGTGTCGTCTGCAAAGGTTGTCGGCATATAGCGGCCCTAGCACACTACCTTGAGGTACTCCTGCACTGATTTTCCCACATCTTGAAAGCTGGTCCTTTGACCTTACTTTAAAAGTTCTATCGGACAAATAACTTTTTATAAGCTTGTGGGTGTTTTCAGGTAGAACCCAAACTATTTTAGTAAGTAGCCCATCATGGCAGACTTTATCAAATGCTTGGGAAATGTCTATAAATATAGCTGAACAGTATTGCTTTCTTTCAAAAGCCGATCTAATAATGGTAACGGTTCTATGGACTTGTTCAATCGTACTATGCCTTGCTCGAAAACCAAACTGATGATCTGGGATAACGTTTTGTTCATTTAGAAAAGGAGTTACACTCGAGACGAATAATTTTTCAAATATCTTTGACAAAACTGACAGTAGGCTAATAGGCCTGTAGGATGTAATCTGGCTTGAGTCCTTTCCTGGTTTCGGGATCATAACTATTTCAGACATCTTCCAAGAGCATGGGAAGTAGCCGACGCGCAACATGGAATTAAATATGTAAAGTAAAATTCTTACAGCTGAATTAGGTAAGTTTCTTATCATTGATTCTGTTATACGATCAGGTCCAGGTGATTTCTTCATATCCGTATTTTTAATTGTCGATTTTAAAGAAGACAACCGAAATTTCATAGGATCATTCACGGTGTCACTAATAATTGGAATAGTGGAATTACTTATATCATGTGGTGCAAAAACCTTCTCTAAGTAATTTGCGAACGCATTTGCCTTTTCACTTGAGTTTTTAGCCCAAGTACGGTCTTCAAGTCTTAGTGGGGATTCGTAAGCAATAGGACATTGTAAGTGCTTTACAGCTTTCCACAGACTATAATCCGTGTTTTTCATTGGATCCAAGTTTTTTAAAAAGTTGTCGATAGCGAATTCGTGTTTCTTCTCAATTTACTGCGTAAGTTTTTTTGGCATAAGTTCATTTGCATTTTTATGTGTGGAGGACGACTATTTTGCCATTGTCTTCTTAGTCTTCTTTTCTCAATGACGAGCATCTGAATATCTGCTGTTGCCTGGTGCGATATTATTTTAGCTGATGGCTTTGTTGGCGTTGCAGCTATGGCTCCGGCAGTCACGACATCTGTAAAATGATCTACAGCTGCTTGAATATCAGCTTGAATATCAGTGGGATGTTAAAAGGTAAGTGAGAGCTCACATACATTTTATGTTTTTACCAATTCGTGTTTCTGTTCGGGTAGAAACTAAGGGTTTTAGGTGCAGTGGCAAAACTGTCGTGTAAAATAACAATTGTAGGTGAATGATCAGAAGATAGGTCATAGGATGAACTAACTAACAGTTGGTCGCGTTTGATGTTTTTTTACTATAGCAAAATCTATAAGGTCTGACAACTTATTAAAATCTGTGGGCCAATAGGTGGGTTTACCGGCAGATACGACGTCCAGCTTGTTTGGTTGAACTGTATAATACAACTGCCTAGCTCTAGGACTAAGGAGTCTGTATCCCCAATATGTGTGCTTTGCATTGTAATCACCAGCGGCAATAAATTTTTGTCCTAGCGTAGCAAAGAACCTGGCAAATTTATGGTGTTCGATTTTATGCCTAGGCGGGCAATACACTGACGAGACTACAATTTTAAAATCAGTAAGATTTATAGTCGTGACTTGCAAAAAGTCTTCGTTGAATTCAGGCAATGGAAAATGCCTTACGTTTTTTCGGACTATAATGGCAGTCCCATCACATGCTCTTTCGCTTGGGTGTTTTGTGTCATATATAAAAAACCCATCAATTCTAAGGCGTTTTTTATAGTGAAGTGTGTTTCAGAAACTAATAGTATGTCTATATCATGTGCTGGAAGGAAGTGTTCTACTTCATATTTATGTTGGGAGAGCCCGTTAGCATTCCAGAAGCACATTTTTAACTGGTTAATTTTTTGCTAAGATGAACTTGCAGAAGCATGTTTTGGGTTTGCATCATTTCCTGAAACATACCCTGCATAGTTGTCATGAAATTATTCATTGTTTGTATTAAATTATCGATTGAGCTCGAATTGGTAGTGATGGGTGTCTGTGCACCCTCTTTGAGGACGTGGGCATATGAATGTTTATGCGCATTAGAACTTTTGGCATTCGTATTAGGTAAATCATTTCTCAATGTTTGTGCAAGTTAACAAAAACAGGGTCTTAGTTTTTGTTAGGTTTTTATTAAAAAATAAAATTATAAAATCAACTTTATTCTTTTACTAGTTAACTCATTCCTTTTAATACTTAAAAACAACTGACTTAAAACTAAATTACAAAAATATAGTAAGCAACCTCATATCCAATTTATGCTGACTCTGCGTCTGCTTATTGCTTATCCATAATAAATGTTTATTTATTTCATTCTTTCGCAATTCAGAAAATATAGCTGACAAAGCGCAATGAGGCCGTTGGCTTATAGTATTTTAAATATTTTAAACACCCTCTTGGAAATGTGGTGTTGTGTTAACTCCTCCCTCACTTAAGTGAAGGGCGTCCCCGGACTTCTTCAGATCTTCAATAGCAGTTTGAATGACATGCTGACGACGGCTTTTCTTTATTTTTTGATGGGCATTAACAGACAGCAAAGGGACAGTTATCACCTTCATTTTTATATTTTCTATATGCCGCAAGTTTTCTGCGTTTAATCTTTGAAGATACGGTAAGCTTAATATTTCCTGATGGTCCGTAATGTTCAAAAGAGCGGATGTTGGTGATCCTGGTAATTTCTTTACAATATTCCTTTGATTTCTATATAGGGTCCCATTAATTCTTGTTTCGTCACTAAAGGTGAGTAAAAATGTACCAGTGACAGTCTTCTCTACACCATCATTTGTTTCAATTGTGACAGTTTGATCATTGATGATGATTACGCCCTCGTCAATAACTGTAATGGGTTCTAGATGAGATGGCCGAGTGGTACAATATGCGTGACCGCCAGAATGAAGTTGTTGAGCGCATGTTGAATAATTCAGTCTTCTACAGAATGATGTTGTCAGCGTAGCACTGCAATTTCCGATTGCTAGAATTCGATTTCCACAGTCCGCCACACTGTTTGCGTCATCGAAATGGAGAATTGTATTGTTGTGTTGAACCGGATACAAGGTTACTTTTTTACAAACTATATCTGGTTTAGGATACTTAATTAAAAAATGTAAAAACTTATTATCTAATAAGACTCATATTAGCAACTTCCATTAAATCTGTTATAGTTATATTTGTAGAGTGCTCATTAATCATAATATTTAAATCATTAGAGTCCAAAATCTGTGGATTAACAATGCCAACTTTTGTGAGAGTAATCGAAAGCATAAGGCTTTCTAGTTCTGAGATCAAAATTCTATTTCTTGCAAGCAGAGTCTCGTATAAGTGCTCTGTATCAATTACCTTATCTTTTGCTTTGTTAATAATAATATTTACAATGTCTGTTAAGTTATTTATTTTTTGCTGTAGCTTTGTGTTTATTAAAATCTGCCTATTTTCTGCGTCGATGAGCTCCCTCTGTTTAAATTCCAAATTTTCAAAATCATCATGGTCTGGTGTCCCGGCGACTATCTTTAGAGCAGTACCCAAGATGTTTATACTTCTTGCGTTCCTGTGATGGACATTTATTGTGGCTAGTAATGTGTTTATGTGCCCTATGTCTGCATCCAGTATCTTTTTCATATGCGACTGAGGAAAATGGTTCTTTAATTTTTCTGTATTCTCAACCATCTCAGCATACATTGTAAGATTTGTTGTGTGCCGTAAATAATCAAAACTTTGCCAAATCATTGCGGAGCCGTCCGAAACAGGTATGTAGTCTGAACCAGAATAATCAGTTAATTTTGCAGTTGCTTGCGCAATAAAAAGTAGCACCATAAGAGTCCTAGGATTATATAAAAATAAAAATGAATAAAACTAAACTATCTTAAATTGTCCTTATGGACCACCCTCCCTTTAATGAGAACGGTTGTCCCCAAATCGGCTTCTACAGTTTCCTCAATATATAATGGTGTAAGCTTATTGCCTAATCTTCTATTTGTTTTAACAAGAACTTTTTCACCTACTTCAAATGTTCGATTCTGTCGTGTTTCATTTAATCGTCTCATTTGAGACTCTTGGGCTTTCTGTACCTTGTTTCTCACATCAATTTCAAGCTCCAATGAATTAGAATGAATTACATCAATAGGCCTTTTGTTTGTGACCGTATGAATTGTTTTATTATATTCTATAGTTGCTAGTAATATTAATTGTACTGTATTACTAATGGATTTTTCTAGCTTAAGGCATCTAGCAATTTCTAAAATAGTACTATGTAATCTCTCGACCTGTCCATTCGAAGTACTATGAAGCGGTGGTGCATTGACAATTTCCACACCAAAATTATTACTCAGCATTGATTTTATTGTTTCAGAATTAAATGACGGTTCATTGTCACAAAATATTATTTTCGTACGAGGGAAAAAATTCATCAGCTGTAGAATCGGTGATTCTACATCTATTATAGTTCTCGAATCTATAGGTTGAACAATTGCAAACTTGGAGAGTTTGTCTGCACAAGTTAAAAAATATTTTTTATCTGTTGAGAATATATCAATATGTAAAATTTCCCCTACATATGATGGAATTGGTGTTGCACCAATCACTTGTTTTTGCGGATGGCGATCGTATTTAGCTTTTTTGCAAACTTTACAATTTATGACCACCTCCTTTGCTATCTGTGTCATTTTTGGGAAAAAATAGTCTTCCAAAATTTGTTTGGAATTTTCTTGAGCTGCTCTATGAGCTCTATTATGTTCAGTTACAACAATTTCCCTTTGCTCATCTTTATTTGTGATATCCACAACTAAATTTTTTGCATAACGAAATGTTGTTGAGGGAAATGTTTCAATTAGTCTGTGTTGTATTAAAGCCAAAATTGGTAGTTCGCAATGAATTGCATTCACTACATCTTCTTTTACAGCATCAAAAATTTTATCCATTAAAAGTGCCCTATCTGTAAAGTTTATTATGTGTCTCGTTTTTGTTCCAAACAAAACAAATGTTCTTGTTGGCAGCTCTGTACCCTCTTCAATCACTATCTGATTTCTAAAACAATTAATCGGTTTATCAGTTGATTCAATAGTATAAGATAAAGAGACTTCGCTATGTATTGTTGCAATATCAGAGCTTGAACTCTTACCAAAAGTGTTATTTTGTAGGGTATGAACACCCTGTAAAGTAAGCAGGTTTTGTCGCGATAAAGCATCGGCGACGTGATTTTCCTTTCCCGGTTTATAATAAATTTGAGCGTTGTGCTCATCGATAAATGCTTTCCACCTTTTTATTTTCGAATTAGGGTTACGATCCGAAACCGCAAATGTAAGAGGTTGGTGGTCTGTAAAGATATTCAGATTCCCAACGCCATATAAATAATTCCTAAGGCTTTTCAAAGCCCATACAATTGCCAGTAACTCCCGTTCATTGGTGGCAAAATTTAATTCCCTATCCTTCAGAGTTCTTGAAATCATGGTTATTGGTTTGCCATTTTGAGACAAAACCGCACCAAGTCCATAGGCCGAAGCATCAGTCGTTAGGTCAAACGATTTTCCGTAATCGGGGTAAAGTAAAATAACATCTTCGGATGCTAAGACCTCTTTAAGTTTATTAAAAGCCTGAAGTTGCTTTTCGTCAAAATTCACAACTATTTTTTTAGACTGACTGGCGCTAACCTTGCCATTTTCACCTTTCAGTATATCGGTCAAAGGCCTTGCAATCGATGCAAAGTTCTTAATGAAGCATCTATAATAGCTTGCCAGTCCCAAGAAGGATCTTAACTCAAAAACTGTACAGGGTTGTTTATAGTTTTTTATTGCATCTATCTTACTAGGGCTCGTTGTTATGCCACCTCGCGATACTACAAATCCTAAAAACTCAACCTTTTCTTTGAAGAAGTTTGATTTTTCGCGAGAAACTCTCATATTGGCATCACAGAGTTTATCCAAGACCCAAGCGATGTGGTCGACATGGGTTTCCATATCTTTTGAAAAAATTATAACGTCGTCAACGTAAACGTGGCACGACTTTCCTATTTGTTCCCTAAGAACATCGTCAATGGCTCTCTGAAAAATGCTCGGTGCATTTTTAAGCCCAAACGGTAATCTGCAAAATTCATATTTCCCGTTTCCTACTGAAAAGGCTGTTTTTTCACGGTCCTTTTCTGCCAATAATATTTGATGAAATCCCGATTTAAGGTCTAGAGTAGTAAAATATCTAGCCGTACCCAAATTTGATAATATAACACTTACATTTGGAATGGGATACCTATCAGACACAGTTTTCGAATTTAGTTTTCTGAAATCCATAACAAGTCGTTTTTTAATGTTTCCATATTCATCAGTCCCTTTTTTATTTACCACCCAGACAGGGTTATTGTAGGGTGATCTGGATGGGCGGATGATGCCATCCTTTAAAAGGTTACGAACTTCTGTATTTACGAAATCTGCTACACCCATTGGATATGGGTATAACTTTGAATATATTGGATTCTCATCCTCAGTGCGAATAGTCGCAATGATATTTGTGTTAAAGGGTAATGCTTCATCAGGTTCAGCGAAGACACCCTTTCTTTTTTCTATCATATTTCGAAATCTCTCGGATACCTCCTGAGGTACCTCAATTTTTTCCACACTTGTAAAACTTACATTCCTACATTTAAAAAACTGAATTGGTTCTGATCCAGTCTTGTATTTCAGCTTTTTATTTTTCAAATCGAGCTTAGAGTCTGCGATTTTTAATAAATCAAGTCCTATAATTCCGTCAAACGACGTCAGGTTTGGAAGAATGAAAAAGGTAGTATTTATATTGAAAAGATTAATAGTGCATTTATGTTTTATGGAATTAAAGCCATGAAGTGACTTCACCATAAATGTCTCATCAACATTCCTCACATGTTTTAATTCTGGTAATGGTCTTAAAATTCAGAGGGGTGTCGAAAGAAGCCAAAATCATGTCGGCCGTACCCCTAACTTTATTTCTAATGATTCCCAAAGCCTGAAAATGGGTGGAACTCCCATCAAATTTTTCATAAACTTTATAAGCGGTGTGTGCCGCCTTTCGCCATGAAACATAAGTTTCATGCTTTCCTTCAAAATCTGGCAAAGATTTGGCAATGTCTAGGGTCTCTTTGCACACTACGTTGTCCCTAATTTGAGCCTCTTCGTAAGTCTCAATTTCTGGAGCACTAATGTTCAGATTATTTATTGTCTGTTGTAGTTCACCTAACTTTTTTTCAAACTGCCTTTCCTGCACCACAAGAGCACTGGAAACGGCACTTTCCACAATAGCCTTCAGTTGCTCGGGTGTTATAGACATTTCGCTTGAAACCACTAATTTTTCGAATTTTTCCAACAGTGCGCTAATTTCACTGTTCATAAAACTAACAAAACTTTCACAAAAAGTTTGCTTATAAAATAAACTCCTTCTGAAGGAGCCAACAACTCGTTAAAAAAAATTTTAATTATTTAAAAATTATAGACATATACAAATGTTAGGCCTCACCAGCTAATTAACAAATATTACACAAATACAAAACAAATAACTGTTTACGCGCATAGTGTAAACGCCCACTGATTATTTTTCAGCTGACGTTTTTACACAACTTTCGTGAAATATTTGGCGCTTGTATATTTTCTCATTCTTTTTTTTCTTCTTGTATATTTGATGGTAACTTAATTATTACTTACTTACTTTTGTAAACTCATAGAGTACGGTACGTACATTTAAAGAAAAAACCCATTTACACGAATAAATAAAACCCCGTTATATTTAAGATAATATCAAAGTTTTTTTATTCTAACCCGTTTTTTTTTCATTTGAATATTTTTGAGAAAATATTTCAAGGCAAACATTTTTGGTCCTTCGAGCCGGATACGTAGACCCCCCGGAGCCTAGAAATATTTTTAAGAAAATAATTTATTTTCAGAAACCCCGTGTGCAGTTCTTAGTTCAACATTGATTTTGGATTTTTGTAATCAACCCTTATTTTTCTACCCTAATTCTCCCAAATAAATTAAAAAGGTATGTAATTTGAATTTATTTAAAATAAAGAAAAGTGAGTGATAATATAAATAAAAACAACAAACCTTTGGTGTTAAAAACAATAAAAACAAATAATAAAAATAAAGAACCAAGTGTTGTAAAAAAAAAAAAACACACACACACCAAGAAAAGCCGTGTTTCAAATAATTTGCCGTCGGCAAAACACAAAAAAGTTAATTTTACTCGATGCAGTGTTATACTATCATATAATTCTTACCCATTTATTACTCGCGTGTGATAATATAATTTTAAAGAAAATAAAAGAAAATTCTATACCCAGTGGTTTTTCTATATTATTCTATCCTGTAAATATCTTTAATTTACATTGATATTCATTTTTTAAGTGTTTTTGTTGCTTTAAGTTGCGCTCATTTATTCGCTGTTAATTAAAAGCTTTTGTTTTAATACCGCTTTACCCAAATCTGCTAGTTAAAACGAATAAAGCATAAAAGAGAATAAAGAAAATAATATTTTTACTCGTTATTTTAATTGTCAACAGAACCCGATGGACATACGCGAGTTTAATTTAACATTTTACAAGTGCAGTTTTTTTTTCTGTGATATTTTTAATATAATAAATCCAAAATCATTATAAATAAATCGCAGTAATTTTTTTACTTGTACCCTACGCTACTGTAAGTTATTTTTTTTGCTGAGAAAAGAAACCAAGAGGCTTTGTTGTTTGTTTTTTATCGTTTATATTATCACATACATACATACATATAAAACACTAGTGTTGCAACATTTTACCTGTGCGATTAAACCGGTTACTATTAGATTACTGTGATAAAGTGCATTTTTTCGCTTGTGATTTGATTTTACTCGGTAAAATTAAATAAATTTGTTCACGTAATCTAATTTCCAAGTAAAATATCTAATATCCATTTATAAGAAATATATCCCCACACATATATATATATATATAGTATATATATATATAAAACAATTTTTTGTTTTAAGTTTACCCCAAGCGAGTAACCGTGTTTATGGCCGCAGCATACTAGTGTAGAAATAAGTTTTTTTAATTTGTATTAACGAAGTGAATTTGAATTCAAACGAATTGTTATTCAAAGAGCCAAATTGAACCCGGTTTTTTTTTATTAAAGACAATAATAATATTTTTCTTTTTTTTACCATATTTAAATATTGTTTTTTTGTGAATCATAAATTTTGTATTTTTTATCCACTCATTTGAGATTTTTTTTAATCTTCTCTGGTTTAAATTTTATCCATTTAATTTTTAAATTTTCACAAAATTACTCGTTATTACTTAAGATCGAAAATGAACATGTCTACTTTGATTCGTAATGCCGACCGTTTGGCTGAATTCGAGGCATATATTGCCCTTATACCCTTAACGGACCACCAAATTGGTTCGTTAAGTAGTCATGAGAAAGAACTTAATCGTTTATGGGAAGCTGTTCGGTCAACATATGACGCATTGTTGACTGAAGCCGATTCAATTAAAGGTCCACAAATTGTGGAAATTAAATCAAAATACATGTCGTGTTATAGTACCTATACCCGTGGTATTTCGTTAATTACTGCTCATTTAGACCGTTTGAAATCTGCTGCACGGACCGAGAGGTCTATGGAGCTTGGGGTCGATTCGATTCCGATTGTACACCTACCCCCTTGTGATACCCCAGTTTTCTACGGTGATTATAAGAGCTGGCCCTCTTTTCGAGACATGTTTTCTGCTTTGTATGGCAATAACCCCCGTTTAACCCCAGTACAGAAATTGTACTATTTGCTGCAGAAAACTGCAAAAGATGCCCATGAAGCAATACAAACAGTCCCATTGACCAACAATGGCTATGCAATTGCATGGAAGAAACTGGTAGACACGTATGAGAACAAAGAGGCTCTCATAAATGAACAGCTTCGGACACTTTTGAGTATCAAACCTATTACTCAGGAGTCAGGTCCTAATATTAAGAGTTTGCAACGCATGATAAACGATTGTATAACGAGTCTATCTTTACTAGAAGTTACCCCAGAAATATTCTATCATGTTATGCTAGTATATATATGTGCTACGAAGTTGCCTGAAAACACGCTCAGTCTTTGGGAACAGTCGAAAAAACTTTGCAAAGGGCCCGCGAAGTGGGAGGACATGAACGCATTTTTGACAGCCCATTTCAAAACTCTCGATTCAATTTCGGACATAAGACAATCTCATTCATATCCTGTTCCAACATCGAGCAAAACACCCGGTGCTGTCAACTCGGGAAGGAATTTTAATTCTCATGTTCCGAAAAAGGTTTCCAACGAACCGAGAAAGATTCAAAGTTTTGCGGTAAAAAATGCAACGCCCGTAGCATGTCGGTGTTTCCTTTGTCAAGGTTCACACCCTATTAGACTGTGCCCCATTTTTTTACGTCAAAGCGTCAATGAAAGAATATCGACAGTAAAAAGACTTAGGTGCTGCTCAAATTGTCTAGCAACTTCTCACGAATATAGAAATTGTAAAAGCATTCATGTGTGTTCATTATGTAAACAGAAGCATCACTCTTTGCTTCACAGGGATGTTAGGTTTAATGATAGTCCCGGTAACGCACCCTTACCTACCAACCAAAACCCTATTAGTTCAAACCCAAACCCAGCTGGCAATCAATCACAACTCCCTCTCAATTTTAACCCATCAACATCTACAACGGCTCAAAGTATGCAGACTTACTCCACACATCTCAAGTCACAACCCAATACCACAATCCTCTTGGGTTCGACTAGTTGTATAGTTGTATTCATGACCTCAGATGTGTGGCTCGAGCTCTAGTTGACCCCGGTTCGCAAGGTACATTTATATCAAGGAGATTGCAAAGGAAACTTGCTATCCCCACATTCTCTGTGCCATCGACAAATGTCACAGGCGTGATGGATTGCGCAGCTGGAAAATCCTCAACTATGTGCGTTTTTACGGTCGGATCAAAAATCGATCCCGATTTCAGACTTAAAATTTGCGCATATGTGGTTGAGAAAATCACCGGTCGGTTGCCCTCGTGTTCTATAACACACCTTGTTACCTCAAGTTTTCCCGAAATTTCTATGACTGACGTCATATATACCCGTATGGATATACTGCTTGGAGGAAATGTTTATCCAAAAATCCTCACTACGGATGTTAGAATACATCCGAATGGTAACCTGATCGCCCAGAAAACCGTTTTCGGTTGGATAGTGACAGGTCAAGTTTTTCCAGCAGAACCCATCCACTCAGTTTTATCTTTTTGTAGTAAAACTGAATTAAATTCTCAACTTTCTCGATTTTGGGAACTTGAAGAAATTCCTCAAGCCGCTAAAGTTTCTGAAGCTGAAGATTTTTGCGAAAAACTTTACCAAGCCACTACTTATCGAAATACAGATGGTCGCTATGTTGTGACACTTCCATTTCGGAGGGAGTTTTCCAATGAATTATCATTAGGAGATTCCCGAAGTAGCGCTCTGTCCCAATTTAAGCGGAATGAAACTCGTCTTTTGAAACACCCCGAATTAAAATCACAATACGACAGTGTGGTTTTCGAGTATTTCGAAATGGGGCATATTAGAGCTGTTAATCCCCCTAGGTCAATCGAGACTAATTTTTATTTACCCCACCACGCCGTGTTTAAACCCGAAAGTGTTACCACTAAGCTAAGAGTGGTATTTAATGCTTCAAGCCCTTCCTCCAGTGGCGTAAGCTTAAATAATTGTTTGCACCCCGGACCTGTTTTGCAAGCAGATCTTGTAATCTTATTACTAAAATGGCGTTTTTTTCGCTATGTTTTTAATGCAGATATCGAGAAAATCTATCGCCAGATATTAGTTCGTCCTGATCAAACCCAGTATCAGCGGATATTATTCCGAGAAAATCCTGAAGCTGAAATTAAGGACTATGAGCTTAATACGGTCACGTTCGGAGTGAATTGTGCGCCGTATTTAGCGATTCGAACCCTTTTACAATTGGCAAAAGATTGTGAACCCCTGAGTCCTATGGCATCTGAAATTTTGCAATCCCAAATGTACGTTGATGACGTACTAGCTGGCTCTCATGAGTTAGATGACGCTTTTAAGAGACGTAATGAACTCATTCATGTTCTTGGCACGGCTGGTTTTGTTTTGCGAAAATGGACTGCCAATCATTTACGACTCTTAGAAGATTTACCCTGTGGGAATCTGCTTGACGCAGACTTCTTAAAATTTTCAGATGCCAGTACAACAAAAACCCTAGGCTTGCGATGGAACGCTAAGAACGATAGCTTCTATTTTAAACCAATTTCGCAGCCACGCCAGGATATTGTTACGAAACGTGCTGTATTGTCTGAAATAGCCAAGCTATTTGATCCAGCCGGTTGGCTTTCTCCAAAAATTATTGTTGCAAAGATTATAATGCAACAAATTTGGAAAGACAAGACGGATTGGGACGAAAGTTTGAAACCCCTAACCCTTATACAATGGCGCACATTTTTGAACGATTACCCTAACATAGAGAAAGTTAACATTCCAAGATGGGTTAATTTTTTACCTGAAAACGAAATTGAACTTCATGCGTTTTGCGATGCATCAGAAAAGGCATATGGTGCTGCTTTGTACATACGTACTACTTCTGTAAAAGAAATAACATCGCACTTACTTACATCCAAGACAAAAGTAGCTCCGGTTAAGTCCGAAACACTGCCCCGTTTAGAACTTTGCGGAGCGGTTTTGATGGCAAAAATGGTAGAATCATTAGGTACTCAATTAAATCTAGATAGAGAAAAGATTTATTTGTGGACTGATTCTACTATTGTATTATCATGGCTAAAGAAACCCCCTTGCCATTGGCCAACTTTTGTCAAAAACAGAATAGCTTTAATTCAGGATAAAGTTGGTGAAGCGAAATGGTCTCATGTGGATTCTAAAGACAACCCTGCCGATTTGGCAAGCCGTGGAATTCTAGCAAAAGATTTGATTGATAATTCTCTTTGGTGGCAAGGCCCTACGTGGTTAAAACAACCGCGAGAGTGCTGGCCGAAAAATTTTACTCCTGATCACCAACATTTAGAAGTTCAATCTTTTTCGGTTCTGACAGAACGTCCGTATGACATACTTGAACTTTTTTCAGATTTACCCCGTGCAATGCGAATTATTTCGTATTGGTTCCGGTGTTTACAGTATTTACGAACCCGAAAATGCTTGTATCACACCTTCGATTTAACCCAATCGGAAGTGAAATTTACCCGAGACCGTTTAATTCTTGTATGTCAACGGAACTTTATACCCGAATACGTCCAACTCTCCAAAGGTGTACCCATTTCTTCAAAAAGTAATTTGCTCACATTGAATCCCTTTATCGATTCAAATGGTTTTGTCAGAAGTAATGGACGCCTAGTTCGGTCAATCGCCTTGACGTACGATGAACGATACCCTAAAATTCTGCCATACTCAGCCCGATTTACCCGTTTATTTGTTGAACACGTTCACAAATGTTCTGCTCATGGTGGACACTCTTTAATGCTACGTCTAGTTAGAAATGAATTCTGGGTCCCCAAATTGAAAAATCTGATTCGTACTGTGATTCACAATTGTAAAAAATGTACCATATTTAGAAAGCAGACCGGTCAGCAAATTATGGCTGCATTACCCCCAGCACGATGCTCTCTGTCGAGACCGTTTACCCATACCGGCTTAGATTTTGCAGGTCCATATGACGTAAAGTCCTACATTGGTAGGGGTTGCCGAGTTACCAAAGGCTACGTGCTAGTTTTTATTTGTTTTGCTACTAAGGCAATTCATTTAGAGGCAACTGGTGATATGTCATCGGACACTTTCCTTGCAGCTTTTACCCGTTTTTTCTCACGCCGGGGATGCCCTTCCCATTTATACTCAGATAATGGAACAGCATTTGTCGGTGCAGCCAATTTGCTTGAAGTTAATCGGAAGCAGTTTGTATCTGACTTAAGACGTAAGGTACTAGTACGAAATAGTTTTCAACCAGTGGAATGGCATTTTATACCTCCGGGTGCTCCCCATATGGGTGGCTTATGGGAAGCCGGTGTAAAGAGTGTAAAAACTCATTTACGCAAGATTTCAGGGGCTCAGAAATTTACATATGAAGAGTTTACGACAATGCTAACCCGCATTGAAGCCTGCTTGAACTCAAGACCTCTAACCGCAATGAGTGAAGATCCATCTGACTTAGTCTCATTAACCCCAGGCCATTTTTTGATAGGAGCACCTCTATTGGCCCCCCCCCCGAACCAGACCATTCAGATCTATCTTTGAGCATAGCCAATAGGTGGCAAAAACTCAA
The DNA here is from genome assembly GCA_963932375.1 of Phania funesta. Lineage (NCBI taxonomy): Eukaryota > Metazoa > Arthropoda > Insecta > Diptera > Tachinidae > Phania > Phania funesta. The sequence continues at coordinate 40,440,440 of OZ010656.1, forward strand.
GGTGCTGCATCATCATTTTGCTCAACGATGGAAGGATGAATACCTAAAAGAACTCCATCGGCGAATAAAGTGGAAATATCCTCAAAGGGACTTTGAAGTAGGGGATTTAGTTGTTATCCGTCAAGATAACCTTCCTCCAAATGAATGGCGATTAGGCCGAATCGAGCAAGTTCACGTAGGCCATGACTCAAAAGTTCGTACAGCGGAAGTGAGAACAGCTTCTGGCATTTTAACCCGGCCAATAGTGAAGCTTGTTCTCTTACCCAAGTCAGAAACTCACTAATTTTTTTTATCTTTATTTTTAAATCTATTTTTCACCCTACAGCAGTATGTCAAGTGCATCCCGTCGTCTAGAAGTTCACCGTAAACCCATAGAAGCTCCTGCCTCACCTGAGACAAAACCATCTCGGGATGAGAGTTTGCGGGACTGTCGCTTGTGCAAAAAGGAACACGCACTACGAAGATGTCCCAAGTTTAGAAAAATGTCTGTAGGGGAGAGGTGGGAAACAGTAAAACGATTCCAGTACTGTTTTAATTGTCTCGCCCACTCCCACATGAAGGACAAATGCACGAGTAGGGACCGATGCATGGAATGCAAGTCCGAACACCACACCCTTCTCCACAGATACAAGAGTGTGAAAAAGCGAAAAGAACAGCTACGGCCCCAAGAAAGTGGCAGTTCTAGAGCGGCAAGGAAAAGTCAACGCCCGAACAAAAAGCGTGATACGCGCCCGAAGTCTAATCACCAAGCCCGTCACTGCTGCAAGCAACAACAACATCAACAACAAACCTTAGGCCAACAACAGCCTCAACCGATAGCTCAGCCACCACAATACTTTCCGAGCACATCTCAGACGCCGGCAACAATTGTCATCAATGTGATGTCTGGGCGCAATATATAATGTATTACTGAATTGTTCATTTCCTATTGTATACTATTTATGAATTTTTCCAAAATGAATTATTTTATTTAACAAAAGATATATTTTCTTATTTCACTCTCAACTGTATATTTCAGGTGTTAGTTGACCCGCGTAGTCCTTAGCTCGCCTTGTTGCAGTATTGCAAGGGGGGCGGGATGTTTACGCGCATAGTGTAAACGCCCACTGATTATTTTTCAGCTGACGTTTTTACACAACTTTCGTGAAATATTTGGCGCTTGTATATTTTCTCATTCTTTTTTTTCTTCTTGTATATTTGATGGTAACTTAATTATTACTTACTTACTTTTGTAAACTCATAGAGTACGGTACGTACATTTAAAGAAAAAACCCATTTACACGAATAAATAAAACCCCGTTATATTTAAGATAATATCAAAGTTTTTTTATTCTAACCCGTTTTTTTTTCATTTGAATATTTTTGAGAAAATATTTCAAGGCAAACAATAACGTTGGCCAATAATTAATAAACAAGAAACAATTCTCGTTTGCACTAAATTATTTGTTTATTTTCTCACAGTTCAAAAACCCTATCTTTACACAGATATTATTAATTTTCTTTATTTATGTCAAAAACAAAAATGAGCACTCTACTTACATTGAAACAAAATAAATTTTAATTTATTGGTAAGTTTTCTTCAATAGTTGATTCCTCTGTTGGTTGCAGTTTAGCTATTAAGTTGATAGTTGATTCCTTTATATTCAGTTGCTGGGTTTTTAACTCTCGTTGGGCGCCAGTTAACAAAAACAGGGTCTTAGTTTTTGTTAGGTTTTTATTAAAAAATAAAATTATAAAATCAACTTTATTCTTTTACTAGTTAACTCATTCCTTTTAATACTTAAAAACAACTGACTTAAAACTAAATTACAAAAATATAGTAAGCAACCTCATATCCAATTTATGCTGACTCTGCGTCTGCTTATTGCTTATCCATAATAAATGTTTATTTATTTCATTCTTTCGCAATTCAGAAAATATAGCTGACAAAGCGCAATGAGGCCGTTGGCTTATAGTATTTTAAATATTTTAAACACCCTCTTGGAAATGTGGTGTTGTGTTAACTTGCATATGAATAGTTTGGTTTCGTATCTGGCTGTGTAGCTTGTGTACTAGCAATAGGACCAGCATGAAGCCGAGGAAATTGGGAAGACCTATATTGCTCATATTCAGGTTTACGTACGACTTTCGAATTATTTTTTACATGTTGAAAGACTTTGCAGCCCCTGTAATTTGCTGTGTGGTTTTCACCACAGTTGTTGCATTTTTTTTACCTTGGGGTCTGTTTTGGAAGAAGTGCATTCCAAAGTCCGGTGCATATCACCGCAAACAACGCATACGGATGGTAGCTTGCAGTAGGTTTTCGTGTGTCCGAATTCCTGGCAATTAGTACACTGACGGGGACGGCTACGTTTTAGAGGCTCTTCCACCGTTATTCTTCTGTTCAAAAGGTAGCGCAAATTATATATTGGATGAACCGAGTTTTTTGATTTAAGCTGCGATGCGTTAAATACGATTTCAACACGATGCATAGGTTGGGGAACTTTGTTCTTATTTAGAATATTGTGCACTGACCTTACGATATAGCCTTCCACCTCTATGGCACTTTTTATTTCATCAGTGGGAACAGAACTGTCAATGCCCTTTACGATGACAATCAAACCTTTAGCACTTTTGAGTTGCTACGTATAATAGCTCTTATTATCTGCATCGAGGCGATTTGCGATTAGGCGGTAATTCTTCTCAGTGTGCGCTTGGATTTTTGTTTCTTGGATTTGACCTCTTCGTATAGAAGCTACATAAAAGCTTTCCTTACCTACAAGCTGAGACAACATGTTAACAATTTCGTTAGATGTTTGTTCGCGCAAGTAAATCGAGGGAGGTTTTTGTTCCCTGACAGCGGGTTCAGCTTCATCATCCGCTGTAGCAAGTACAGAGAATCTGTTTTCGCTTACCGGCATTACAGTACTTTGGGAGCTTTTATATTGTTTAGCAATGCACTCTTGCTGCGAAGACTTAGGACTGGCCTTCCTTTTGGTTATGGTTATATAACGATCCATACCTGTTTGCACTTTTTTTACGGGATTTTTAAAATTACCTGTTTCGCTTGTTTGTTGCACTATTTTTTATATGGTACCTGAATTGTTTTTTGTTTGAATTGTAATTTCTTCTGGTGTTGTTATTTGCGAAGATAAGTTTATATTTCCGGATAAAGAACGCGTTCGGTCAATTGGCCTGGCGCTTAAAAAAGCACTGTCGTCTTTTTTTTTATTATTTGTATTGTTCATTGCCTTATTAGCATTTGTGTAAGAAAAAGTGTAATAAGCATTGTTGTTATTACCTTTTATATTTTTTTCATTAATATTTGGTGCGCTCATACACTCACTATCAATTGTTCAAACCGGCTTAACCATGCACTATTTGTTATTGTTTTTTTTTACACACAATATATTATATTGCTGTTATTTTTTGTTCTTTATTTCTTTGTTATTACTAACTGTTCACTGTTCAATTGAATACTTTAAAAATATATATATATATATTTGTTATGCGTTCGATATGACGTACGTCTGTACTCAAACACGGTCACTGTTGAACGAATTGCAGATGTAATATTAGTTGGAATCCAGAGTTTCCATTGATATTCTTCTTCCAATTGGTGTTCGAAAGGCGTTCTTTTAGATATTAGGCCATCAATCACTTTTAGATCAGGCAGATTCTCAGAATTTTCTATGATGTTTTGAATTAATTCCAAATATTCGTCACTTTCGAATTCCACTGTCTCGAAGTCTAGTAATTCTTCCCGGCTGATTTCATTGACTTCTATGTCCTGTTGTGGCCTGGATAACATGTCGGCTACCACATTATCAGAACCTTTTCGATGTTCAATTTCGAAATCATATGCCTGCAACTGCAGCGACCATTTTGCCAGTCTGCCACTGACGTCCTTTAGTGACATTAGCCATTTTAAGCTGGCATGGTCAGTCACTGCGGTAAAGGGCATCATTTCAACGTACGGCCTAAATTTTTTTATTGCCATCACTGCAGCTAAGCATTATTTTTCGGTTACGCTATAGTTCCTCTGGCAAGAGTTTAGCTTTTGCGAGTAGAATGCTTTAGGATGTTCTTCTTATTTTTCTTTCATTTGGTACAGCACTGCACCTATCCCGTAATTTGATGCATCACACTGAATATAAAACCTTCTGCTAAAATCTGCATGTTTTAAGACTGGTGCCGTGGTGAGAGCTTTCTTAAGTGTTTCAAATGATGCGGTTGCTTCTGGAGTCATTACAAACTTTGTACACTTCTTCAAGGTATCTGTTAGAGGAGCTGAGATTGTGACGAAATCTTTGATAAAACGCCTGTACCAGCCAGCGGTACCTGGTACACTTCCCTCGTTGTTTTAGGTAATTTTATGTTTTTGATTGTCGGAATCTTTTCAGGATCAGTCTTCAATGCTCCGCCCCCTATAATAAATCTAAGATATTTAAGTTTTTGGAAGCAAAATTTTGATTTTTTTAAACTTATCGTAAGGTTTGCTTTTCTTAGGCACTCTGCAACTTCTTTTAATATTTTTAAATGCTTATCAAAGATACTTGATATAACCAATAGGTCATCCAGATAAACAAAAACGTTTTCCTTCAAAACCTGCGGAATTACTCTGTCCATCAACCTGCACAATCTCTGGGCCGCGTGGCATAGCCCGAACGGCATTACTCTAAACTGGTAAAGAGGACGACCGGGTACGGTAAATGCGGTGTATGGTCTGCACTCTTCCTCCAGCTCTATCTGCCAGAACGCATATTTTAAGTCCATACTACTTGTGTAATAAGTTTCATCAATTCTACTTAGTATTCCTTCTATATGCTGTAGAGGATATGCGTCCTTGACCTTGAGCTTTTTAAGCTTCCTCGCATCTAAGCAAAACCGGTTTTTTCCTGGCTTCCGGGCGATAGTAGTTCGGTTACACCACGGACTTTCACTTTCCTCTATAACTTTTAGACTCAACATCATATCTTTTTCCTTATATGTAATTTCTTGTACTGCTGGTGAAATGGGATAATATTTAAATGGAACTGCACTCTCTAGCAACTTTATACTATGTCTTTCTAGAGTGGTGCGGCCTAACCCGTTTTCTTCGAATGTATAAAACTCTCCTATGACCTTATTCAAATGTTCCCTTTGTCCTGCCGTTAAATCATGCGATTTTAGTCTATATTCATTATCTTTATTAACCATATCATGTTCTATTTTTAACATATTTATCTCTTCTATATTTAAAATTTCAGGTGCTAATTCGAACACGCGCCAAAAATCAATCCCTAGGTAGAGAATTTGTTCTAAGTCAGGGCAAAGATATAAAAGCATAACATGCTCCTGCTCTTTATAACGTATTGACAATTCTACTTGACCAAGTATTCGATGCTGATGACCACATGCAGTTTTTATATGTATCATCATGGGCATAATGGGCAGATTTAAATCCTGTATCAGCTCTCTACATCCCTTGCCTAAAATACTAACGGAGGCGCCAGTAACTAGTAATCCCCTCATGGGCCTATCTTGTACTATAACTTCTGCAAATGCGCGGGGATCATGGCTAAGTCTAAGAACTCTGTCTATGGACTCTATCAGATAACGCCCGGTTCTTTTTCGTTTAGCAAACTCTGCACGGATCTTCTTAACACGTTTTGAAATTGATACGGACGTAGATTCTACATTAAAAATGCGCTTTCTTGCTTTCTCATAATTATTTTGCCTAACTTCTAGCGGTAAATAATGTCTAGCTCCAGGTGAGTATTTCTTGTTGTTAGCGATCAATAATTTTTGTATTATTTCTGTATTCTGTTGGCTTGGATGTTCTAAATATTCCGTTGAACAGGGTTTTCTGTCCGACGAGAGTCCCCTGCTGATCCCTCGTCTCTCTTCAGCTTTCCCTTCTTACTTACGGGACATTTAGACGTAATAGTATTAGGTTTCCCACAACGGTAACAAAAGAGTGACCTTTCCGATGCCGGACACTCCATAAATACATGTCCAGGCACTTTGCAGTTCAAGCAAATTATTTGTGATTTCTGTTGCTGATTCATACGTACTTCTGCCACTTCTTCTAACTCTTGTACCCTATTATATTGATAGCCTTGATCGCAATAAACCTCGCTTATATGTCTCAACCGACGCGATGGTTGTTGTTGGAAACTTATATCTCTTTTAATAAAAGTTCTTTCTGCTTCATTGCATTCTACACAGTGCTGTTCTACTGACGAAATAGCCATCGGATATACAATTTTCCTTACACTTTCTTTGAGGTTCCTTTTCAAGATCCTTATCATATCATACTCAGGTATTTGTTGAATTAACCTAGAACGTAACTGTGATCGTGTTTCAGTTCAACAGTGACCGTGTTTGAGTACAGACGTACGTCATATCGAACGCATAACAAATATATATATAATTTTTTTAAAGTATTCAATTGAACAGTGAACAGTTAGTAATAACAAAGAAATAAAGAACAAAAAATAACAACAATATAATATATTGTGTGTAAAAAAAACAATAACAAATAGTGCATGGTTAAACCGGTTTGAACAATTGATAGTGAGTGTATGAGCGCACCAAATATTAATGCAAAAAATATAAAAGGTAATAACAACAATGCTTATTACTCTTTTTCTTACACAAATGCTAATAATGCAATGAACAATACAAATAATAAAAAAAAAAGATGACAGTGCTTTTTTAAGCGCCAGGCCAATTGACCGAACGCGTTCTTTATCCGGAAATATAAACTTATCTTCGCAAATAACAACACCAGAAGAAATTACAATTCAACCAAAACACAATTCAGGTACCATATCAAAAATAGTGCAACAAACAAACGAAACAGGTAATTTGAAAAAACCCATAAAAAAAGTGCAAACAGGTATGGATCGTTATATAACCATAACCAAAAGGAAAGCCAGTCCTAAATCTTCGCAGCAAGAGCGCATTGCTAAACAATATAAAAGCTCCCAAAGTACTGTAATGCCGGTAAGCGAAAACAGATTCTCTGTACTTGCTACAGCGGATGATGAAGCTGAACCCGCTGTCAGGGAACAAAAACCTCCCCCGATTTACTTGCGCGATCAAACATCTAACGAAATTGTTAACATGTTGTCTCAGCTTGTAGGTAAGGAAAGCTTTTATGTAGCTTCTATACGAAGAGGTCAAATTCAAGAAACAAAGATCCAAGCGCACACTGAGAAGAATTACCGCCTAATCGCAAATCGCCTCGATGCAGATAATAAGAGCTATTATACGTATCAACTCAAAAGTGCTAAAGGTTTGATTGTCATCGTAAAGGGCATTGACAGTTCTGTTCCCACTGATGAAATAAAAAGTGCCATAGAGGTGGAAGGCTATATCGTAAGGTCAGTGCACAATATTCTAAATAAGAACAAAGTTCCCCAACCTATGCATCGTGTTGAAATCGTATTTAACGCATCGCAGCTTAAATAAAAAAAACTCGGTTCATCCAATATATAATTTGCGCTACCTTTTGAACAGAAGAATAACGGTGGAAGAGCCTCTAAAACGTAGCGGTCCCCGTCAGTGTACTAATTGCCAGGAATTCGGACATACGAAAACCTACTGCAAGCTACCATCCGTATGCGTTGTTTGCGGTGATGCGCACCGGACTTTGGAATGCACTTCTTCCAAAATAGACCCCAAGGTAAAAAAAATGCAGCAACTGTGGTGAAAACCACACAGCAAATTACAGGGGCTGCAAAGTCTTTCAACATGTAAAAAAATAATTCGAAAGTCGTACGTAAACCTGAATATGAGCAATATAGGTCTTCCCAATTTCCTCGGCTTCATGCTGGTCCTATTGCTAGTACACAAGCTACACAGCCAGATACGAAACCAAACTATTCATATGCACAAACATTGAGAAATGATTTACCTAATACGAATGCCAAAAGTTCTAATGCGCATAAACATTCATATGCCCACGTCCTTAAAGAGGGTGCACAGACACCCTCTACCAATTCGAGGTCAATCGATAATTTAATACAAACAATGAATAATTTCATGACAACTATGCAGGGTATGTTTCAGGAAATGATGCGAACCCAAAACATGCTTCTGCAAGTTCTTCTTAGCAAAAAATGAACCAGTTAAAAATGTGCTTCTGGAATGCTTACGGGCTCTCCCAACATAAATATGAAGTAGAACGCTTCCTTCTAGCACATGATATAGACATACTATTAGTTTCTGAAACATACTTCACTATAAAAAACTGCTTTAGAATTGATGGGTTTTTTATATATGACACAAAACACCCAAGCGAAAGGGCATGTGGTGGGACTGCCATTATAGTCCGAAAAAACGTAAGGCATTTTCCATTGCCTGAATTCAACGAAGACTTTTTGCAAGTCACGACTATGAATCTTACTGATTTTAAAATTGTAGTCTCGTCAGTGTATTGCCCGCCTAGGCATAAAATCGAACACCATAAATTTGCCAGGTTCTTTGCTACGCTAGGACAGAAATTTATTGCCGCTGGTGATTACAATGCAAAGCACACATATTGGGGATCCAGACTCCTTAGTCCTAGAGCTAGGCAGTTGTATTATACAGTTCAATCAAACAAGCTGGACGTCGTATCTGCCGGTAAATCCACCTATTGGCCCACAGATTTTAATAAGTTGCCAGACCTTATAGATTTTGCTATAGTAAAAAACATCAAACGCGACCAACTGTTAGTTAGTTCATCCTATGACCTATCTTCTGATCATTCACCTACAATTGTTATTTTTCACGACAGTTTTGCCACTGCACCTAAAACCCTTAGTTTCTACCCGAACAGAAACACGAATTGGTTAAAATATAAAATGTATGTGAGCTCTCACTTATCTATGAACATCACACTGAGAAATCCAGCTGATATTCAAGCAGCTGTAGATCATTTTACAGACGTCGTGACTGCCGGAGCCATAGCTGCAACGCCAACAAAGCCATCAGCTAAAATAATATCGCACCAGGCAACAGCAGATATTCAGATGCTCGTCATTGAGAAAAGAAGACTAAGAAGACAATGGCAAAATAGTCGTTCTCCACACATAAAAATGCAAATGAACTTATGTCAAAAAAAACTTACGCAGTAAATTGAGACAGAAACACGAAATCGCTATCGACAACATATTAAAAAACTTGGATCAATGAAAAACACGGATTATAGTCTGTGGAAAGCTGTAAAGCACTTACAATGTCCTATTGCTTACGAATCCCCACTAAGACTTGAAGACCGTACTTGGGCTAAAAACTCAAGTGAAAAGGCAAATGCGTTCGCAAATCACTTAGAGAAGGTTTTTGCACCACATGATATAAGTAATTCCACTATTCCAAATATTAGCGATATCGTGAATGATCCTATGAAATTTCGGTTGTCTTCTTTAAAATCGACAATTAAAAATACGGATATGAAGAAATCACCTGGACCTGATCGTATAACAGAATCAATGATAAGAAACTTACCTAATTCAGCTGTAAGAATTTTACTTTACATATTTAATTCCATGTTGCGCGTCGGCTACTTCCCATGCTCTTGGAAGATGTCTGAAATAGTTATGATCCCGAAACCAGGAAAGGACTCAAGCCAGATTACATCCTACAGGCCTATTAGCCTACTGTCAGTTTTGTCAAAGATATTTGAAAAATTATTCGTCTCGAGTGTAACTCCTTTTCTAAATGAACAAAACGTTATCCCAGATCATCAGTTTGGTTTTCGAGCAAGGCATAGTACGATTGAACAAGTCCATAGAACCGTTACCATTATTAGATCGGCTTTTGAAAGAAAGCAATACTGTTCAGCTATATTTATAGACATTTCCCAAGCATTTGATAAAGTCTGCCATGATGGGCTACTTACTAAAATAGTTTGGGTTCTACCTGAAAACACCCACAAGCTTATAAAAAGTTATTTGTCCGATAGAACTTTTAAAGTAAGGTCAAAGGGCCAGCTTTCAAGATGTGGGAAAATCAGTGCAGGAGTACCTCAAGGTAGTGTGCTAGGGCCGCTATTATACATCATCTATACAGCGGATATGCCGACAAGCCCACATACATATACATCAACCTTTGCAGACGACACTGCAATTATAAGTGTCAGTAATAATCCAAAGGATGCATCTGAAAAGCTACAGTCCCATATTCATAAGCTAGAAGACTGGCTAAAACAGTGGAGAATAAAGGTAAATCCATCAAAATGTGCTCATGTAACGTTTTCCCTTAGAAGGCAAAATTGTCCACCAATCACAATAACTAATACCACGGTTCCAGCGGAAACGCACGTTAAATATTTAGGTATTCACCTAGATCGGCGCCTAACTTGGTCCCGGCACATTGAGGCAAAAATAACGTCCATAAAGCTTCGAACAAATCAACTGCATTGGCTAATAAGTCCTAACTCAACTTTGGCTTTGGACTACAAAGTACTTTTATACATATCCGTTATAACGCCAATATGGTCATATGGTATTCAGCTGTGGGGTACTGCCTGTGCATCAAACATCCAGAAGTTACAAAGAAGACAGTCTAGGATTTTACGTCATCGTCTGCGCCCCCTGGTACATAAGAAATGAAAACATACATAGGGATCTCAAAGTTCCCACTATCCACGAAGAAGTTAAAACATACACGTCCAAATACGTGAACAAACTAGTCGCACATCCCAACACTCTAGCACGCAATTTATTGCAATTTGATGGCCACCAGAGACTAAAAAGAACTGACACATTGAGCCTGGCGAGGCGGCTCTCTCTACAGAATAGAAGATAGATTTTTAAGATTTGAATACAAAAAATTAGTTACTACATTGGTAATAACTAGTAAATAATAATTTAGAAATAAGATTTGAATACTTATTGTGAATTTCTTTTCATAAAAAGATTCAATAAAATGAAATAAAGTATAAAAAAAAATATATTTATGTTTCTTTAGTTATTTATTAGAATATTTGCACATTTTATTTGCATGTTTACTCGATTTAAGACCGAGTAAAATTATGTGTTTTCGACTTAGAGAACACCAAAAATAGAAATTCGTTTTTAAAATGAGAAATTTACTCGGATTTGGTTTACAGAACAGACCCGAATATGTCGTTCACCTTTCTGTTCTATTCCCTACCAGCTTGTTTTAAACCGTAGAGAGCTTTATTAAGTTTGCATACCTTATTCGGATGCTCTTTATCTTCAAAAAGTTTTGCCTGCATCATAAAAACGTCATCTGACAAATCTCCGTTAAAATAAGCGGCTTCTATGTCTATATGATTCACCAACAGTTTATGTCTGGAAGATAATGCTAAAAATAGTCTTATTGTTGAATGTCTCACTACAGGCGCGAATGTTTCACTATAATCGACGTTGTACTTTTGTGAACATCCATGTGCAACTAACCTAGCCTTGTATTTTTCAATATTGCCCTCTGGTGAACGTTTTACAACAAAAACCCATTTGCACCCAATTACGTTTTTATTATTTGGTTTATCAACCAACTGCCAAGTTTTGTTTTTAATTAAAGATTTATATTCTTTTTGCATTGCTTCTTTCCATTCTGCAGAATTTTCATATTTTAGCGCTTCATCAACAGTAGTTGGATTTTCAATTATAGAATTCAACATTTCTGTATCAGTTTCAACTGCCTCTTTGTTGTGTTCTAATTAATCTAAGTCTTCCTCTTTTTCTTTTGTTTTCTTTACTATCTTAACCTTTTTCTCTTGTTTACTGTTTCTTTGCTATCAAATTCATTATTAGATAGACTCACCTGTTCGCCATTATCAGCATGTTGAGAATCACAATACTCGTCTTGAACTACTGTGTTAACTTCTTTTTCTTTATGTTGTTGTTGTTGCTGTTTAAAAATGTTTCAATAAAACACTTCATTTTCATCAGTTTCAACTGGCGTTTCTTTGAAAAAATTTTCAAAAAATATTACGTCGCGGTCAATAATAATTTGTCGTGTGTTGGGGTTATAGAAACGAAAACCATTTGTTTGTGAATGGTATCCAACGAATTTCATTTTGGAATCTTTTGGCAAGAACTTGCTGCCTTTTGGCCTTACACCTTTATTTAATACGATCGCATCACATCCAAATATTCTAAAATGAAAAACTGACGGTTGCTTACCTGCCCATCTTTGGTAAGGTGTCACATCACCAAGGACATTAGTTGGTGATATATTTCTTATATACACAGCCGTGTTGACAGCTTCGCTCCATAAACTTTGTGGTAGTTTAGACTGATCTAATAAACAACGTGCCATATCGACTAGGGTTCGATTAGCTCTTTCAGCAACAAAATACTCTTGAAATTCTGAATTAATAAATTCTTTCCCATTGTCGCTTCTGACAATTTTAATTCGGCGGCCAGTCTGCTTCTCCGCAATCGCAGCAAAATTAACAAACGCTTCAAATGTATCACTTTTGTTTTTTAAAAAATGGACTGCTACATAACGAGAATAATCGTCAATGAAGGTCATAAAATATGTAGAGCCTCCAACAGATTTCACTCCAATCGGACCGCATAAATCGGTATGCACAACCTCCAACAATTTTTTTGTTTGAACTCCGGAATACTTTTTGAATGGCTTGACTGTAATTTTGTTTACAGCACAGGTGACACAATTAATATTATTAAACTTTTTGAAATTTACTCCCTTCACCATGTTTTTGGCTGATAATTTCTTCAAATCATTTACGTTGATATGCCCATATCTACAATGCCATTTTTCTGCCATATTTACATCATTAATATTATTTAATTTTTCACTTTCTTTAATTGTTCGGCCTTTTGCAATAAATAGCCCATCACTTAAAACAGCTGACAAAATATTTTCGCCTTGTTTACTTTTAATGAGAGCCTTTTTGTTTTGGAAGTTAACGAATTTTGTTGATTGAAATAAAGTTGGAATGTAATTTGGGTACATACCAAACGTTATGTAAAATAAGATTGCAGAATTCTGTTTTTATTTTAACTTCACCAATCCTTTCTGCATTTATGCTCTGACCAGATGCAAGAACAATTTCTTGTTTTGCCTCTGTTAACTTTGCGAAGTATTCTTTTCTCTTACACATATGGGAGGTCGCGCCACTGTCTAAAATACATTTTCTGTTAAGTCGTTAACATTCTCATGTACTGCACATGCAAAATCTGTAATTTGATTATCTTTACATTGTGAGCGAAAATTACCTTTTCTTCCACATCGAGAACATTTTATGTTGGTTGCTAACATCAAAAAGCTTCTTACCATAATCTTTTGTAAAACGATTTTGGAGGCGATTATTATTGTTGTTGTTGAACTTACTGCTGTTGTTGTTGAATCTTTTGTTTCTTTTATTTTCATCCTTGGAATTTACGGCGAATACTGTTTCGTTTTGGTTATAGTTTTTATTAGTTTGTCGCAGCTCTTCTTCAAGTATTTTGGAGATTAAGTTGTCATAAGTAGGTATTTTGTCTCTGCTTTCTATGGCAATAACAAAGCTTTCCATTTCATCGGGTAGACTGCAAAGCAGCAAAATCGACAATATATCTGCGTTTAAGACAATATCAATTTTCTTTAGTTCATCAACAATTGAACTAAATTCACATATTTGTGTGGCGAATTTTTGGCTAGTGCTGAACTTAAATCGAACTAGCCTCTTGAACAAATTGACTTTACGTGAGGCCGTATCTGCTTGGTACAAAGAACTTAAAACCGTCCAGGCCTATTTTGCTGTATCGCAATTTTTAATGTGAATTAACTCGCTTGGCTTGACACTCAATGTAATTGTTGCTAGTGTTTTGGCATCGTCCATTTCCCATTTGGTTTTATCTGCTTCTTTAGTTGGTATTTTCTCATTTACGGCATGCCACAAATCTAATGTAACGAGTAAACTTTTAACTTGAATACACCACGTTGCATAGTTTTCGCCATCCAATTTATCAATACACGCAACACCTATTGCCATTTTTAATCCTTGACTCTTTTATTCCGTGAACAACTAAAGATTTTACATACACGTTCTACGGGTCGTCTATAACCTCAAATTCAATGCCTTTTCAATTACTTCGAAATCAGGTTATCTGGGCCCATAACCTTTGTTGGATTTTTCTTTTGTAGTAAAAACTTACGTGATCCAGTTGACGAATATAATTGAAAGAAGGGCATAAATCAATTTGTTCAATTTATAAAATATATAATTTATTTCAGTATATAAAGTGATGTTACATCGAGTAATATATAAAAAAGAGATAAAAATTAAATAAAAATTTAGAGTTACATTGAAAACTGTTATAACTTTCAACATAGTTGTATTCATTTGGGTTGCAAGAAAGCTTGCATTTTTCTAACATATTCCCTTTTTCAAATTTTTTTCAAACGGCGGTTTATTTATAATACCAAATAAATAGTTAAATCATTTCTTTATTCCCTTCCTTGATATTATATTCGGTGTCTTTTTCCTTTACCAGGCTTTCATGTTTTTAAGACGGGATATATTTTTCATTCATTTTTCGGTTTTGAAAATAACTCTTTCTTCTCACTGCGTTTCTAACAGATCTGAATGAAAAATACAACCCTGTATCTTTTAGTTTATGGCGTTTACAGCTCTTGATTTAAGCGTACTATCGACTACAACCGTACTACGTAAGTAAAACACAAAACCAAACAGCTGGCACAATCAATGGACACATACACATGGTAACTATAAGGATTGAATTTATTTTAATTTTTCCTCAAATTCATTTGCTTCTTTCAGCCGGTTACTAAACGAGTGGGGCTTTTTTTTCTTTTAGATATAATTTTAACAGAAAGTAGAATAAAAACGAGGAATAAATATTCTAAATAATTTATAAAAATACTCTACATATATGTACATCAAGTTTGTCGCCTATGTTTTTTGTTGTGTGCTTCTAATGGTCATTTGGTTTTTTCTCTAGCCTCGCAGCACATATACCACTGTTCCAGTGGAAACATACGTTCAATATTTGGCTATCTATATAAACAGACGTCTAACTTGGTCCCGCCATATTGAGGTAAAAATAACCAATGTGGACATATGGTATTCAGCTGTGGGGCACTGCTTGTGCATCATATATCCAGAAGCTACAATGAAGACATTCTAGGATTTTACGACTTATCTTGGTATATAAGAAATGAAAATATCCATAGAGTTCTAGACGTTCCCACTATCCAAGAAGAAACAAAAACATACTCGCCCAAATAACTAACAAACCAAACTAGTGAACCATCCCAACACTCCAGCGTGCGAGATGGCACTCCCTAACCCAACAGTACATAGTTTATTAAGGTTTGAACATAGTAAATTAGTTGTTACATCGGAAGTAATTAATAAATAATATTTTAGAGATAAGATTTGAATACTTATTGCAAATTTCGTTTAATAGAAAGATTTAATCAAATAAAAATTAACAATGCTGTACAGTGGTTGAACTTTCTGTACTTTGAGTGCTACAAGTATTCATACCACTGAATTCATACAGGGAAGAAAACTTATTCGCGGATATCATCGTAACAATATGCTCTTATTGTTACTTTAATAAATTCCAAGAATCGTGAAAAATCATTCCTTTACTTGGGATATTTTTTTTTTTTAAATTCAAGTAAGTTAACTGATAAATGCATTACGCAATATTTTTCACTTAATTTGAATAAAACCAAAATTTCTGCATCGATTTTCATGTTATAAGTATGGCTTAGTTTACCTTTACGAATATTTAGAAAAACCGAAAAATGTTTTTGGATGAGATATTCTCGAGTTATCGTGCAATAAATTAGTGTAAATACCCTATAAAGGGGGCCATATTTGCCACGCCCATTTAAAAATCTGTATTTGTTAAGAAAATACTGTAAAGAGATTTTCATAATATTCATATTCAAATTTTTTTCATTTAAAGGAGGCAAATAAATTTGTTGTTAGTTAATTTGACTAATTTCTTATATAAGTTAACTACAACTTCGGTATATACTCGCAAGTAACGAGAACTAACTGATAAAGGATTTAAATAAGGAATTTGTTAGTTAAGTAATAACCTACTCTTATTTAATTGTACACCCCATTTTGCAGCACATATCTTGGGAGTTTGTGAACCTATGTAGCTTATTTTAAATCGAAATATTTAACCAAAGGTATGTTATAGATTGGACCAAGAACGGAGTTCCTAAATTTTCCGGGGCCTTGAAAAAATTGATTTCAACACCGGACAGGCGGACATCGTTCAATGAACTCACATACTATGAGCTTCCTTTGGTGAATGGTATTGTTACGTTTATTACCACAATAAACGTTATTTTGAAGGGTTCGTTTAATTGCAAATAATTAAATACACACACTTTTATGATTTTATCAGTACACAGTTTTATTCAGCAATTAAGACTCTATTCACAACTGTTCAGTACTAATTGACTAATGTCCCGAACATATTTGTATTTGTACAATAGGTCGTTTCACACATCTTTGACTATTACTTTGTAACAGTATAAAGATTTTTCGGTAACAATTACATCCTCATAATGGTTTTTACATTATACCTACATCGCTCTCTTGTTAGCAATTTACTTCATAACAATCATAGAATCCTATGCCTGGTTTATGTTATTGGAAAAAATAATTATTTTTATTCATTCTCTTGTTAACTACTCATAGAGTAACTTACATACCTTTTAAACTTTTTATTTTTAAAGAAATTTCTAAACCAACAATCAGAAATACTATATTAATATGTAATTAATGCACTCTTTTAAATACCGAATCGATTCCTCTGGAATTTGTCATTGCTGTTCTTTTCCTTTTCTTATAATTTGTAACTGTTTTAATTCACTTGCAATATTCAACTTAATATGAGCAAATTTTTGTACAGCTTATATTTTTATCGTGAACACTAAAGAGTAAACATACCAACAAAGTTAAACCCATCGTGTTTATTTAATTTCCATTTTTTTTTTTTTTTTTTTTAACATTAACAAATTTAACAATTTCATTTAGTTTGCGATCTGGTGATTGTGGCGTTATTTTATATTATATTTTTGTAGTTATATAGAAGCCAAAACTTTGTATATGCTCTGTGATATTATCCATGTGGAACATAAACCCATCAACAATTCCCGCTTTCCTGGTGCGAGTAATTAACAAAAAGTTAGATACTCCAGATGCTGCCATACATCTTCAAACCTTAATATATCGTCCAGCACCATGCTTTACCGTAGCTAATATATTTTTGTCTTCTAGATCCGTACATGTTGATTATGATGGACTATGACCTTTCCATCACATACGTTCACTGTCATAGGCAAAAGCGGCATCTGATTGTTATCTAAAATAGTCCAGTTGAAGTACAGAAAAATGGAGCCGATGAAAAATGGACTCAAAGTGATTCAAAGATAATATTTGTTAAAGTTATTCATAATTTGAATGTTTTTTTCTTCTAATTTTCAGATTCTAAAGATGCCTTCATTATGTGACGCGTGGATTTCGCGTGCTTAAAACATTTACAATTGGAATTGAAAAGGCAACTATACCAGAAATCAAAGAATAGTCATTTTTTTTTGTAAAAGTTTTAGTTAAATGCTTTTCTGTTAAAATAAAATAATACAAATCAGATATTTTACGGAATTTGTAGTTACCAGATTTGTTAGGTAAAATATTTGGTAAATATGAAATTATTTAATTTTGCGAAGCGTAGTGAGTTAAATTTGTAAGTTTTAAAATTAAACGATTTTGTTTGATATAAATGAATAATAAGTAGACTGGTTTTAAGTGAATTTGCAAGCATTCAAAATTACATATTCAAATAATCTTGCCTATGTACATAATATTTTTTGTGTAAAGATCCTCTCTCGAAATTATAAATTAGACTCCTAACCGCCCTAAATCGTAAGTAGTGGTGGTACCGAGGTTATTTATACTTAAATAAGCAGTATGTTCGCAATCCTTTAGGAAAGGAAAAGGCGAATTAAAAGTTGTGTACTTATTATAAATGGCTGAACGCCTCTATTATTTTCCTTTGGGATCTTAAATATTTTCAATAAAATGTTTGTTGTAATTTTCCAAGCTCCAGGTCTTCAATAAAATTTCCTTTATTATATAGTCTAATAAATGTTAACTTTATTTTATTCATTATTTCGCCACGCCTTTGTGTAGCATCGTCAGGAAATAAAATAAAATTATATTTTACAAACTCAAATTATGAAAATTATTGAAAATTTTTTTCATATACAATGAAAAATGTTTCAAATTTTCAAAAACACAAATACATACATATCATAAAAAAAAACTAACAAAATACAAACTAAAAAATGTTTTACATTTATGTGTAGATGTATGTACATATGTAAATATGGATATACTCAATACATATGTATAATCCTAAATTACATCATACTATCTTATGTATTAAATGCCTATATATATGAGCGACATTATCTGTATCCGCTTTGTAATTAATTCTTTGAGACATTTGGTGTTTTACAAATTTGTAACATTTCTCTTATAATTTTCTTATAATTTTTCTCAATATTTAGCACTGACACATTTTCAAAGTTAGGACAGTGATTCAATTCAGAACAATGGGAAGATAGAGCTGTTTTATTTGAATTTCTACATCTATGGTCCGACTTATGTCCGGCTATTCTAGGTTTTAGCATATTTTTCGTTGTACCCACATATACTTTACTACAATTCTCCTGATCATTACCGTTACAAGGTATTTTATAAACCACATTCGACATTTCCATTTTCTTAATTCTATCTTTAGTTTTACTGAATAATCTATTTAATGTAAGATTTATGAGCAATTTTGTATTTATCGTTATTGAAGATTTTTGATTTTTCAAGTCGCTCTGATATTCCTGGCACATAAGCTAAAGACTTATAAATCTTGGGCTCTATAACGCTTCTTGTATTAACATTTCTACTATATCTAAAACGATTAATTAATTTATAAGAAAGTTGCTCGGGAAAACTATTTTCAATTAATATATTTCTGATCTTTTCCTTGTTCTTTCTGTAAAACTCCTTGTCACTTATCGTTAACACCTTTTGTACCAAATTTCGAGCTGTAAAAATTAAACAAACATAATTATAATAAAGGTAAAAAAGCTAGAATATATTTTAAATAAAATAATTGGACTTGAAACTGATTTATTTATCTCAGTTTAATTTATTTTGAAATCCAAATAAGTTTTCTTATTATATTACATTTAATTTGGCTAATAAATTCCGGCAATAGTACAACCGTATCGTCATCCGGTAATATAAGAAATGTAGGTATCGCTACATGGTTCTTAAATACTATTACGCTTAGCGAATCTAAACGCAGTGACACTGTAAATGATCCTTTGAAATTTCGACTAGGCTTATTGAAAACGACAATTACAAATCTTGATATGAAAAAAATCGCCCGGACCTGATCGTATTACTGGATCAATAACTTTCTTAATTCTGCTATGAGAATTATATTATTTATATTTATGTTGCGCGTTGGCTTCCCGTCATGATCTTGGAAGATGTCCGAAATTGTTATGGTCCCAATTAGCCTACTTTCAATTTTGTCAAAGTTATTTGAAAAATTATTTGTCCCTAGCCTAACAACTTATCTTAAGCTCTAAACACTTAGACGACAGCAGACTTCACAACTTCACGGCTTCAAATGCTGCCAACTTCAAATGCTGCTCTGAAGTCAGCTTCATAATTATTTTGAAGATAGCAACAACATAATAATCAGCTGATGTGTAAATCAATTTCAAGTTTTTATAGATATTAAAAATGACTTCAAAGTTTAAAAATATAAAAAATGAGTGAAGAAAATTTTGTTAATTTTATCGCAACAATTGCTAAAATAGCTCAGACTACAGCTGAAGTGTATAAAGCCCATAAGTCGAACAGTACAAGAAACCGAAGATGGTGGGTTCGCCCAGTAAATATAACCCGTGATGAAGAGGGCTTTTACAAAACATGTGTACAACAGCTTAAAGAAAAAGATGAACACTTTTTTAAAGCAACCAGGATGAACGTAGGTAGTTTCAATTTACTGTTGGAACTAGTAAAGGAAAAACTGGAGCGATTTACGAAAAGAAAAGCTATTGATGTCGAGACACGTTTGGCTGTAACAATTATGTAAATAGATTACTTTTTTTCTTTTTGATATTATCCTCAAAACAGTTCTAGATACTTGGCGCAGGGATGTAACATCCAAATTCTTGCCTGGGCTCATAAAATGGGGATTTCAACTGTTCGGAAAGTCGTTTATGAAACCTGTGATGCAATTTGGGATAAGCTGCATGCTTTGTACCTGTCACCTCCAACGGTTCATGAGTTTAAAACAATATCGGATAAGTTTTATGTAAAAACTGATATGCCAAAATGCTTAGGATCTATTGATGAAAAAATGTTTGTCCAAACAGAAGCGGTTCATTGTATTATAATTGCAAAAAAACTTTTAGTATAGTGTTAATGGCAGCGTGTGATGCAAATTACGTTTTTACATATGTAGATGTGGGTGCTCTAGGTAGCCAGAGTGATGGCGGCGTATTTGCCCGAAGTGTCTTTGGGAAAAAATTATTGAATAACACTTTAGAAATTCCTCAAAGCTCAAATTTACCAGGATCTTCAATAAATTTCCCTTACTAGTTTGTTGGCGATAACGCATTCCCATTGAAACATAATTTAATGCGTCCATTTCCTGAAAATAACTTGCCTCAAGATAAAGATAAGTTCAATACAATATTATCTAAAGCTCGAATTCATATTGAAAATGCTTTTGGCATATTAGCCAACAGGTGGAGAGTGTTACACACAACAATACATATGAGCCCAAAAAAGCAGATAAAATTGTGCTGGCCACCATAGTGCTTCATAACTTTTTAATGTTGCAAAACAACAGAAATTTTTTCACTATTGACCTTGCTGTCCACTCGATTGATAACAGAGAAATCCAGGGTCAGTGGTGGGATAAACAATATTATTTGCCATTATACCAACCTACATCATCGAACCGCTCATCCACTACAGCATTTGAACTCGAAAATATGTTAAAAGATTTTTTGCAAAATAATACTCTATAATATTGGTATATTCATATGTATTATTGTCTCTTATGTTACATACATATATGTACACACCTTTAAGAAGAAAAAAATTCTTGAATAAATCGTTTTTAAACTAAAACAATCACATCAAGTTTTTTCATTTTTAAAATAAAACGTTTTTTTTCATTGGTTTTTTTAAACTAAAAAAACATACATAAGTACATACATACATACATAAATGCAAATTAATTTATCCTACCATTTAACTTCACAATAGCTGCAACATCCCTCCATTCCTGCTCTTTTGTCTTTAAATTTTTGTAGCTGTGTGGCCCAAATCAAACAAAATTGTGCGGTTGCGCACCTCTTCAATTAACTCTTCATCTACGTCCATACTGTTCCTCTGCAAAATTTTACAAACGTATAAAAATAACAACAGAAAATCAAACAAATACTTACCAACATCTTAAAATGGAAAATGAAATAAAATATCACAAAAATTAACTCAAACGAAAAACAAGATATGAAATTAAATATGAACAGCTGTGTATTTTAGCAATACCAAATTTCAGGGATGCCGCATATTTTATAATGAATAAAATTGAATTTATTGATAAAAAAAAATGTAATAATATCACGAGAAACTATAAAAACACATAAATTTATTTCTTTATTGTATTTTTGTAATGTTCTTTTATGTTTAATATTAAAAAAAATTTGTTTTCTTTTTCCAATTTATATGTATAATTGTAACACTATATTTGTTTATTGCTGCTCGTCAAAATAGAAAATGGCCTAAGTTGGCAGCAGCAGCAAATGCTGTTGTGACGTCGTGCTGCTATGCTGCCGTCAAAATAATCGTTTTCATTTAAACACTATCAGCGTTATTTATAACTAAAAATTAGCATGAAGATAGCATAGAGTTTAACTATAACTAGCAAACAACCTGCGAACAACTTACTGCTAAACACTTGTTAGTGAGTTGTTAAACACTTGCCATCTTCTGTGAAACAGCTGTTTAGTGTCAATTTTTTGTGAATAGAGAAAAAATTTAATGAAATTGTGCGCGAAAATAAAAAATTGAAGCTTAAAATAAAATTGTGGAAAAAAATAAATTAACGTTTTGCACGAAATTAATAAAATGGAAACATTCGACGTTTTAGATAATTTAGAATATCTAAGAACCCGGAATCGCTCTAAGAAAATTTACAAAAAAAGAAGAAACCCATTTGTGGAGTACAGCGATGAAGAGTTTCGTCTGAAATATAGATTTTCCAAAGAAAACTGCAAAAAGTTAATAAAACTGGTGCAAGCAGATATTAAAGAAAAAGGTAAAAAACGGTGGTTGCATTCCTCCATACATACAAGTTCTAGCGGCATTAAGATGTTGGGGTCGCAATAATGTCCAAGATGACTGTGCCGAGTATCATGGTTTCTCCCAGTCTGCAATGAGCCGAATATGCGTAAAAGTTGCTAAGGCTTTTGCTAAAAAGGCTAAGGATTTTATAAAAATGCCAACACTAGTGGGGGAATAAATTATCACAATGGAGAAATTTAAAGAAATTGCTGGATTTAAAAATATTATAGGGGCTATTGATTGCACCCATATTCGTATGAAAGCCATTGGTGGAGATGATGCACAATTATACGTCAATCGCAAGGGATACTTTTCTCTAAATATACAGGTACATATTTACATTTAATACAAAAACTATATCAGAGAATATTTATTAATATTTTTTTTTAAATTAAATAGGTTGTTTGTGACGCTTCGTTAAAAATAACAGATATTGTTACCTGCTGGAGAGGAAGCACGCATGATTCCAGGATATTTAATGAAAGCAAAATAAAGGAAAGATTTGAGGAAGGTTCATTTATGGGTCGATTATTAGGAGATGGAGGTTACAGATGCACGAACTATTTATTTACACCTGTACAAAATCCTAAAAATATTCAAGAACGCTTTTTTTTTGAAAGGCTTTTCGGGGTTTTGAAGAGCAGATTTCGAATCCTATTGGATAAAATGAGAATTTCTAGAAATAATGGAAAAGTTTTAATTGTGGCTCTTGCCGTACTCCACAATTTATCAGTTATGTGTAATGAGGAAGATTTTGGTAATATTAATTTTTAAATTAAGGTAATTTAAACGTATTTAATTAAATTAAAAATATTTTTTTTTGTTGAAACCTTAGAAAACAGTATCAGTGATGAAAATATTTCACGCAATATGTATATTTCAATTCAGTGTAAACTTCGTCTGAGTAAAGACGTACTTCACTTTAAGCGCATAATTTAAATTCATTTAAGGTGACTTTTTTTTTATTTTAAAAATTAAACAAGTGCAGAGACACAG
The DNA here is from genome assembly GCA_963932375.1 of Phania funesta. Taxonomy (NCBI): domain Eukaryota; kingdom Metazoa; phylum Arthropoda; class Insecta; order Diptera; family Tachinidae; genus Phania; species Phania funesta. Next base: position 40,463,793 of record OZ010656.1, read on the forward strand.
TTAACAGTTAGTAACAACAACAAAATAACAAAAAATAAAAAGCAATATGATATTGTGTGTGATAAAAAAGACAATAACAAAGTGCATGGTTAAACCTGTTTAAACAATTAATAGTGAGTGCATGAGCGCACCAAACATTAACGAAAAAAATATAAAAGGTAATAACAACAATGCTTATTACTCTTTTTCTTACACAAATGCTAATAATGCAATAAACAATATAAATAATAAAAAAAAAGATGACAGTGCTTTTTTAACCGCCAGGCCAATTGACCGAACGCGTTCTTTATCAGCAAATATAAATATATCTGCTACAGAAACAAAGAATTCAACAAATAAAACTAAAGAAACAAATAATACACAAAAAATAGCACAAGAAATAGAACCAAGTACTGCATCTAAACGCGTGCAAACTGGTATGGATCGGTACATAACCATAACGAAGAGGAAGGCGAGTCCTAAGTCTTCACAAGAGCGAACCGCCAAGCAATATAAAGGTTCTCATCAAGTAGCTGCAACAGCGGTAAGTGAAAATAGATTTTCTGTCCTTGCTACCCCGGATAATGAAAATGCCGAACCCACTGTAAGGGAACAAAAACCCCCACCAATCTACTTGCGCGAACAAACATCAAATGCCATTGTAAATATGCTGTCCCAACTCGTAGGCAAAGAAAATTTCTATGTGGCTTCTGTACGAAGAGGACAGATACAAGAAACGAAGATCCAAGCCCACACTGAGAAGAATTATCGCCTAATCACAAGTCGTCTCGATGCAGATAATAAGAGCTATTATACGTATCAACTAAAAAGTGCTAAAGGTTTGAATGTCATTATAAAGGGCATTGACAGTTCTGTTCCCACTGAGGAGACAAAAAGTGCCATAGAGGTAGAAGGTTATGTCGTAAGGTCAGTGCACAATATTTTAAATAAGAATAAAGTTCCCCAACCTATGCATCGTGTTGAAATCGTGTTTAATGCATCGCAGCTTAAATCAAAAAACTCGGTTCATCCAATATATAATTTGCGCTACCTTTTGAACAGAAGAATAACGGTGGAAGAGCCTCTAAAACGTAACGGTCCCCGTCAGTGTACCAACTGCCAGGAATTCGGACACACGAAAACCTACTGCAAGCTACCATCTGTATGTGTTGTTTGCGGTGATGCGCACCGGACTTTGGAATGCGCTTCTTCCAAAACAGACCCCAAGGTCAAAAAATGCAGCAACTGTGGTGAAAACCATACAGCAAATTACAGGGGCTGCAAAGTATTTCAATATGTAAAAGATAATGCGAAAGTCGTACGTAAACCGGAATATGAGCAATATAAAGCTTCCCAATTTCCTCGGCTTCATGCTGGTTCTATTGCTAGTACACAAGCTACACAGCCACACACTAAGCCAAACTTTTCATATGCCCAAACATTGAGAAATGATTTACCTTATGCGAATGCCAAAAGTTCTAATGCGCATAAACATTCATATGCCCACGTCTTAAAAGAGGGTGCTCAGACACCCCTCACCAACAATTCGAGCTCGATCGAGAACTTAATACAGACAATGAATAATTTCATGACAACTATGCAGGGTATGTTTCAGGAAATGATGCGAACCCAAAACATGCTTCTGCAAGTTTTGCTTGGCAAAAAATGAACCAGTTAAAAATATGCTTCTGGAACGCTAACGGGCTCTCCCAACATAAATATGAAGTAGAACACTTCCTGCTAGCACATGATATAGACATACTATTAGTCTCTGAAACACACTTCACTATAAAAAACTGCTTTAGAATTGATGGGTATTTTATATATGACACCAAACACCCAAGCGAAAGGGCATGTGGTGGGACTGCCATTATAGTCCGAAAAAACGTAAGGCATTTTCCGTTGCCTGAATTCAGAGAGGACTTTTTGCAAGCCACGGCCATAAATCTTACAGATTTTAAAATTGTAGTCTCATCAGTGTATTGCCCGCCTAGGCATAAAATCGAACACCATGAATTTGCCAGGTTCTTTGCTACGCTAGGGCAAAAATTTATTGCCGCTGGCGATTACAATGCAAAGCACACATATTGGGGATCCAGACTCCTTAGTCCTAGAGGTAGGCAGTTGTATTATACAGTTGAAACAAACAAGCTTGACGTCGTATCTGCCGGTACACCCACCTATTGGCCCACAGACTTTAATAAGTTGCCAGACCTTATTGATTTTGCTATAGTAAAAAAACATCAAACGCGATCAACTCTTAGTTAAATCATCCTATGACCTATCTTCTGATCATTCACCTACAATTGTTATTTTACACGACAGTTTTGCCACTGCACCTAAAACCCTTAGTTTCTACCCGAACAGAAACACGAATTGGTTAAAATATAAAATGTATGTGAGCTCTCACTTACCTTTGAACATCCCACTGAGAAATCCAGCTGATATTCAAGCAGCTGTAGACCATTTTACAGACGTCGTGACTGCCGCAGCCATAGCTGCAACGCCAACAAAGCCATCAGCTAAAATAATAACGTACCAGGCAACAGCAGATATTCAGATGCTCGTCATTGAGAAAAGAAGACTAAGAAGACAATGGCAAAATAGCCGTTCTCCACACATAAAAATGCAAATGAACTTATGCCAAAAAAACTTACGCAGTAAATTGAGACAGAAACACCAATTCGCTATTGACAACTTTTTAAAAAACTTGGATCCAATGAAAAACACGGATTATAGTCTGTGGAAAGCTGTAAAGCACTTACAATGTCCTATTGCTTACGAATCCCCACTAAGACTTGAAGACCGTACTTGGGCTAAAAACTCAAGTGAAAAGGCAAATGCGTTCGCAAATCACTTAGAGAAGGTTTTCGCACCACATGATATAAGTAATTCCACTATTCCAAATATTAGCGATATCGTGAATGATCCTATGAAATTTCGGTTGTCTTCTTTAAAATCGACAATTAAAAATACGGATATGAAGAAATCACCTGGGCCTGATCGTATAACAGGATCAATGATAAAAAACTTACCAAATTCAGCTGTAAGAATTTTACTTTACATATTTAATGCTATGTTGCGCGTCGGCTTCTTCCCATGCTCTTGGAAGAAGTCTGAAATTGTTATGATCCCGAAACCTGGAAAGGACTCAAGCCAGATTACATCCTACAGGCCAATTAGCCTACTGTCAGTTTTGTCAAAGATATTTGAAAAATTATTCGTCTCGAGTGTAACTCCTTTTCTAAATGAACACAACGTTATCCCAGATCATCAGTTTGGTTTTCGAGCAAGGCATAGTACGATTGAACAAGTCCATAGAATCGTTACCATTATTAGATCGGCTTTTGAAAGAAAGCAATACTGTTCAGCTTTATTTATAGACATTTCCCAAGCATTTGATAAAGTCTGCCATGATGGGCTACTTACTAAAATAGTTCGGGTTCTACCTGAAAACACCCACAAGCTTATAAAAAGCTATTTGTCCGGTAGAACTTTTAAAGTAAGGTCAAAGGACCAGCTTTCAAGATGTGGGAAAATCAGTGCAGGAGTACCTCAAGGTAGTGTGCTAGGGCCGCTGTTATATATCATCTATACAGCGGATATGCCGACAAGCCCACATACATATACATCAACCTTTGCAGACGACACTGCAATTATAAGTGTCAGTAATGATCCAAAGGATGCATCTGAAAAGCTGCAGTCCCACATTCATAAGCTAGAAGACTGGCTAAAACAGTGGAGAATAAAGGTAAATCCATAAAAATGTGCTCATGTAACGTTTTCCCTTAGAAGGCAAAATTGTCCACCAATCACAATAACTAATACCACGGTTCCAGCGGAAACGCACGTTAAATATTTAGGTATCCACCTAGATCGGCGCCTAACTTGGTCCCGACATATTGAGGCAAAAATAACGTCCATAAAGCTTCGAACAAATCAACTGCATTGGCTAATAAGTCCTAACTCAACTTTGGCTTTGGAATATAAAGTCCTTTTATACAAATCCGTTATAAAGCCAATATGGTCATATGGTATCCAGCTGTGGGGTACTGCCTGTGCATCAAACATCCAGAAGTTACAGAGAAGACAGTCTAGGATTTTACGTCATATCGTATGCGCCCCCTGGTACATAAGAAATGAAAACATACATAGAGATCTCAAAGTTCCCACTATCTACGAAGAAGTTAAAAGATACACCTCCAAATACGTGAACAAACTAGTGGCACATCCCAACACTCTAGCACGCAATTTATTGCAATTTGATGGCCACCAGAGACTAAAAAGAACTGACACATTGAGCCTGGTGAGGCGGCTCTCTCTACACAATAGAAGATAGATTTTTAAGATTTGAATACAAAAAATTAGTTATTACGTTGGTACTAACTAGTAAATAATAATTTAGAAATAAGATTTGAATACTTATTGTGAATTTCTTTTAATAGAAAGATTCAATAAAATAAAATACAGTAAAAAAAAAAAAAAAATGTATATTTCTCAAAATTTTTAACCTTGCTTAATTATACCCATCACCCCCAAGGATTTAAGGGTATTATAAGTTTGTAACATTAACATTTATTTAATAAAAATAAAATTAGATAACAATTCATTTTTTGTCTTTTAAATTAATAATATATGAAGCAGAAAACTAAAAACTAAATAAAAATTTAAAAGTAAATAATAATTTCATTCTAAAAAATTAAATTAAGTCAAATAATTCGTCCCTATCGAAAATAACGACTCTTATGTTTTTCTATGTAAATTTTTTTTACATAGAAGTAAATACATATCGCCGTCGAAAATCCAAAAGTACGTAACATCACTTTTTTAATTTTACAGGCAGAAAATGTTATAAAATAAAAAATACTTCAGATAGAGAAACAATTGATGAAATATGGAATTAAAGTGATTTTTTTGATGATACGTACTTTTGGATTTTCGACGACGATATGTTATAATTATAAGTAAAAAAGTCTAATCAAAGAAACCTTTTTTCTTCAAATTTTCAATTTCTAATTTAATTTTTTCTATTTTTATTTTATGCTCCTCCTTTTCTTGTATTTCTAACCCTTCGTTCCTTCTTTTTTGTATTAAATGATTTTCTTCCAAACATTTCATTTCCATTTCCTTTTGTTTAATGCTCAAATCCAATAGTTTAATTCTTTTAGAATTCTTATTTTGAACTTCTATTTCCTTACTTTTCTTTCTTTTAAAAGCTATTGGGGTTTTAACTTCTTCATCTTCTATATTAAACAGTTCATTATCGGTTTTTATTGTTTCATCTAATTGGATTGTTTCAGAACATATTTCGTTTAATTGAGAATTGCTGTCATACATATTACAGTCAATTTCGAAATGTTTAGGCAGCCGAGATACTAATTCCTCCTCTATACTGTCCAAAGGTTTAGGTGCTGGACCACCACCTGTCTTCTTTGCCTGTTTTATAAAGGCAGAGTTTTTGTTTTTTGCCAGTGATTTGGTTTTACGCCACTGGTTTTGAATTTGCTCCAAAGATCTGTGGTTTGGCGATACTTTGTTGAAAAGGGCATGTATAGTATTCCATGCATCCCTTTTTTTCTTGTTCGTATTTGTGTCTATTCTTGCATCTTCTATTATGTCCAATTTGTCCAGAGCGATTTGTGAAAGTAAATCCTGAAAAGAGTTTGCTTTTATTTTACATTGCCATTTATAATCTGAATATCTTACCTTTTCATCTTGTTGCCAATTCACTGATGTTTTTGTTTTTTCCACTTTTATTTCTTTTAATGCTTCCATTATACGAATAAACAATAAAATTTAATTTTTGGAAAATTTATTTTAATATGGAGGGAAAATAAACATATGTTCAAACATCAAAATCAGGGGTGATATAAGGAAAAAGCAGCAGTGTAGTAGTGGCATCATTAATTTTCAGAGTTGATTTTTTAAAAGTTAGCACACAGTTACAAATCGCTTATGAATAAACATTATGCCAATAAGCTGCTAAGGAAAATCTATATTCTAGTTGGCAGCTATTTGACTACAGTTTATAAACTGTTGCTAACTTTTGGTTATACATAACGCTGTATGTGTTTAGAGCTTTAATAAACAAAAGATCATCCCAGACAATCGGCTTCGTTTTCGAGTTTCACAGTTCTACTGAGCAAGTTCCTAGAATCGGTACCGTTATTAGATCGACATTTGAAAATAACCAATGTTCAGCTACTTACGAAAATAACCTTTGAACTCCCACTAGCTTCCAAGAGCTATTTGTTACAGAACGATTAAAGTAAGGTCAAAGGGTGAAGGGAAAATGTTTGCATGATAACACTGCATTTATAAATGTTAATAAAAACCCGAACAACTTCAGTCTCATATTAATGACACAAAGTAGTAAACAGAGGTGAAACGACAGTATAGTGATCTTTTTTTCTATCCGTCTCGTTCCCTCAGAGCCTTAGTTTTGTTTTTATTTTGATTTTCTTGCCGTGTTTTCCTCTATTTTTTCCTGTATTTCGTCACAAAAAGCTATATTTGTCTCTTTCTAACAGAGCCCATAGTAAAAAAACTGAGTTTTTTATTTTTTGTGTGTCAAAGTCTTCACCTCTGGTTACCCTGTGTTAATGAGCTAGAAGATTGGCTAAAAAAGTGGAGAATAAAGGTAAATCCATCGAAATGTGCTCATGTTGTTTTCCCTCAGAAGGAAATTTTTGTCCATCTATAAAAATTACATATAACACTGTTTCTAGATCCCGCCAAATTAAGGTAAAAAAAAAATAACGGCCATAGAACAAACCAGCTACACGGTTAATAAATGCCAAATCAACCTTGGATTTGGAACGCGAAGTCCCTTGATACAAATCCGTTATAAAGCCAATATTGTTATATGGCATCCAGCTGTCAGGTACTGCTTCGTCGACTTATCCCATGTGCCTTCTTTTAAATAAGAACTAAAAATATCCCTACAGATCTAAAAGTTCTCACCATCCAGGAAGAATCAAAAACATACACGTCAAAATACGTCAACAAGCTAATGATTCATACCAACACTCTTGTACGCAATTTATTGTGTTCAATAAATTAGTTATTAAAAAATTTGGCTTAATCTTGACAATAATTAATCGATTAAAAAGTCGTCTTAATGCTTTTTTTACCCACAGAAAACTGGTGGTATTTTTAGAAGAAATGTATAAATTCAGATTATGGGAATATACTATTATTTACAGAAGTAAGATAGTTAAGTCGAGGAAAATGCTTATTACGTCTCTATAGACTTAGGGAATTTTTGTGGTCTGAAAGCTCTTCTAAAAGAAACCGATATGTTAAAAACACTTTCATGTCCCGACTTTTATTGGAATTAACTTTTCTTGCTCACATTGCGCTTTAAATAAATAATTTAAACTTAGTTTTGCAAGAAGGAAGAAAAACATGTGCAAATTATTTATGCTCTTAATTTGAATAAAAACTTATACATATATCCGAGGGCCGCAATTTGCTTTCAGTTATTATAATATCTTTCTCTAACGAATTTCTTATTAAGAATGAAAATCTTACTTTCTAACACGCAACTATACTTATAATAACTTAGCTGACAGAATAAAATAGGAATTCCGATTCTTACACGCAGTGAAAAAAGTCCAATTGTATGCATCAACGCAGCAGAATCAAAACGACACAAAGCGGAATGAATCAAATGTTAAGAAGCGACGCACTTCGAAACGGATAAAGACGGGACTCTAGTCTAATTGGAATTATATTATCCAAAATTAAGGTAACTCGCTATCAAAGTTTGTATGGCGAATTATGCAACTGGATAATTGATATGCTAATAACATTTTCAGGAATGAACGTTTGAAACACCACGCAGCCTGCTTAGGGAAATTACGCCATTCCCTAATCATTATTCATTCGCAGTAAATGTAAACGCTTGATGGTCTAACCTATTATGTGTTACGTCAATTATATTTTTGCTTTTCAAGTAATGTCTTTTGAGTGTATTTATTGTCAACAAGCGCATCTATTAGCGAAGCGAACTGCCAAGAATATGAACCCCCTTTTGGTGCGGGCTAAATTTTTGCATCAGCCCCCACCGCTATCACATTGGTGAAAAATGAAAACCATTTAACAAATGATATCACTATTATCCAAGGCGTGATTGCATTAATATTATTGAACAAGTATCTTAAAACTAAGCAAAATAGAGACTAATTTGTACACATACATATGTATGTATGTACATGTATCATTAATAAATTTCATATTTACATATATTGTAGAAAGGAATAGTTTACATTACCATCGCCAGCTGAGCAGAATAAGAATTGAATTGCGTTGTCTATTTGCCAGCATCATTCATATTCTTAGGTAGACTTAAAAGGGAATTAATAAGCTCTGAGTTACGTTTTGGCATTGGCGCTGTCAGTGCATTTCCGGCGTAATATCGGCAAGGGCTACTTAAAGACTGGGCATGATGGACTGATGTGAGCCAATTAATCAAGTCACGATTAAACTAAAGCAATCAGAATTGATCAAATTGAATGTAAATATAAATTACACATAAGTTGTATATACATACATACCTCTTTGTCAAAATAGCGTTCTTCATCTGGTGCAGGCAAGCTCGTGACGGCAATAAATATTGCAGCCAAAGTCATTACGAAATAAAGGATATTCACCATTTTTATAAAAAGTTACAAAAAATATTTGCTACAGATATTAACTTCTTCAACCTGTGCGGGTTACTGATGGAGATTCAACAAAACACAGTTTAATTTATATATAATAATTCCATTGTGTCGCCGCAGTTGGATACCATAAACTCAGCGGGAAAATGTCATTTACAAACTCAATATGTACATACATACATCATTTGCAAGCAATAAAAGTTGTTTACACACATAAATACATAACTATTCCCAAACGTGGTTATCCTTCTTTCGTTATCCTTTACAAACTTAAAATAAATCTGTTTTATTGACTTTTTGCTACATTACAGAGGGTACACGTGTGTATGTACTTATGTATGTAAAGATACGGTCAACAAACAAAAAACTTATAATGCAAAAGGTTTCCTCTTCGTAGCAGGCTATCACCATTTTTTAAAACCTAAAAAATTAATATCTGCGGCATTTTTATTAATAAAAATTATATGTAAATAAAGAAGTATCGAAAGGTTTGCAAACATTAATTATTGATTACTGGAAAGACGGTAAAAGTATCCACAAAAGTGCCGAATTGTTAAAAACACACACTAGGCGGAAGTGGTAGACGAAAAAATTTTGAACATCCCAGGCAGATTCTGATAATATTTCTAACAGTGGAATTTTCGCCGTCATTTTGTGTTGCGAAAAGAAGGTCAAGTCGTATTTGAATAAAACGGGCAAGCATGATTATGATTAGATTTACGTGAGCACCTGCCAACGTTGACTCAATCTGACGGTGGTCCAACCACGAGTGTGACATTAAGCGGCCAGACCAGCGCCCCTATGCGACCGTATAGGCACCACCGGAATAGCACCTATGCCATCCCATAGGGTGCAAATTAGGACAGGGGTTTGCCAGGCCACCGGCCTGTAATAAGGTCGCAGAATTGTTTATTTCCAACTTTGTGATTTATTTTCCAAGCGATTTTCATAAAATGGAGTTTTTAATGCGTGTTAGAATAAGCATGCGTTAATAGATATTATTATTTTGACACCTTATTGCGTTATTATTATAATAAGAACTACTAAACACTAATAAGAAACTACATTAACGCGCAAACAAGTGTGAGTTGAAAAGGAGAATTTTTGTTCGTTATTGTCTAACATTAATGCTCCGCCTTTGCAATCGTTTCTAAACTATAATAATATAAACAGCCGGCGAAAAACGGGATAAATATATTTTTTAAAGAAAACAAATTTAAGCAATTTTCATTTTTATTGTAATAAAAGGCTTTATCCAAAATAAAATAGCAAAAGCAGGAGAAAAGTAATTTACCGAGTAGCTACGTACTCATAATATTTACAACACTAAAAATAACAGCTGGTCTGTGAAAATTAAAGAAAAAAAAAACAAAAACATTTCAGAGGCAGTTAAAACCACAGGTTTAGACTTCTTATGTTGCTTCTGTTGTACCTAAGTTACAGAAAAATAAATGTATCTTTTTAATACTTTTTATCGTTTTAAAAGTTTACATTTACCTACAGTTTCTTAAATTTTCCAAAATATTTTTATTTTCAACTTAATTTAGAAATATTGTTTTGTAAACACAAACGCAAAACAGCTGTTTGAATAATTATTGCAAGTAAAAATTTTACTTGTAAAAACTTGCAAGAATTTTTCTGTCTCTCAATTTTTTACGCTCTTTCGGATCTCTCTCGCTGCAAATTTCTAGGGATAATGAACGCTTTCTAGTAACAATTGTTACAAATTTGTACAAATTTTTAGTAAATGAACACAGCTATAAACTTAAAAACCTTCTTAAGCTTGTTTATTTTGGTTTCTTAAGTCATTAAAATCCAGCTGATTTGCATTATTTTTTACCACAGAAAGTAAAAAAATATCAGTTGACAACAGCATAAAGTTGCTCATGTTTCTAGAAATATGACGAAATCTATGCAATCCCCACTCATGTTGCCGTAAATGCTAGTGGAAACATAACAAACTTCATGCAGTTATCCATCACTTTGTGCTCAATAAGGCTTTGTTCACGACATTTTCATAATGTGGTCGACAATAACATGAAGACATCATAGAGAAAATGTCGTTTCTGACTACCTGATTAACTGGGATACAAATGTTTCTACATGTCACAGGTAAGTAAGTACTTAGTACATTCATACATACAATCTCGTACATCCATATGCATAAAGGTGGTTGTCTATCGGTTGATGGAACCGACTCTTACATATTATGAAGTCTTATGCATTACCAATATTATGTTGAGTTATTTACATTATTTTATTGTTTTTTTTAATATTGACTCAAAAACGCTGTTTGACAACACATACATACATATGTATGTAAGTAAAATAACTAAGAGCGATCTAAATATATACTTACATGTGTAATAAGTATATAGATTCCTATGTTAAAATAAAAGGAAAGGAAGATACTGATGATGTCACCCGAGATCGAAATACTTGTAAGTTTTCGGTATGATATAAAAGTTGGCTTAGACGGTACTACTTCACACAAGTCTTGACTTGCCACATATTGATCGCTCATGGAGAGGGCGTCGGTAAATTAAGTGGGAAAAATGTGAATGAATAACACGTGTGATTACCATTTTTGGGCTCTCATCGAGATTCTTTCCATGTTGTCAGTATGGTTAATGTAGTACGGGTGTTTACAGAGAAGCGTATACACCAACACGCATTTTTTATTTTGCATGGACGGACTGGCAGAACAACGTTGTGCGAACAACTGTTTGGACAACATTGCTTCAACACGAAGATATCATCAACAGCGATGGCCTTCATGAACAGATTTATGGCTACCCAAGACTTACGCACGTAAAACTCAAGAGAAAATAATATCGAAATTAATACGTAATTTAAAAATTAGAGATAAAGTCTTACGATTGATTTTGCGTTTACACCATTGGTGTAGAACAAAACACCTAGTCCTGTCATAAATACTGTTACAAAAGTTAGACTTATGCCCAGTTTTTGACTCTATATTTAAAAATCATTTAGCTTTAAATTCTATTTAAATACGAAATACAGTTTTTCAAGGCTTATTTAATTGCAACTTAAATGAGCAACATTGGGCATTTAAAGTTTATTTAAAGTCCAGAAAATTAACATATGACTTTGACGTTTGTTTACTTCCCAATTTCTTGGTAAAAAAATATTTTTCAGAAATTAAAAGTTATTAAATATAAAAAGTATATATATGTAAATTAAACTAAAAACTATAGATATTTGAATATATAAGTACATATGTATATATGTACATATACTTATAAATATACATATATTTATAAATAAAAAAGGCAACAAAATGAATTCCGATCAAGAAGACATAAGTGATGCTGAATTGTCTACAACTTTTATTTATGGTGCACAGCTGTTTTCTTTAAAACTTTCGATACATTTTTTGACATTTCATAGTGCTACCATATTTTCATTGCGATTTAATACGAAGAATTATTTAACACTGAAAAACTGAAGCTGTATTTAAATACAATTTAAATTTAAGTAAAAATTAGCTAATTGCATATTTAAATATCAACTCAAAAACTGGGCATTAGAATAAATCCTTGGGTATTGTTTAGATTATCCCCACCTCTTATCAGATGTTTACTTGACACATCAGAATAATAATCCCAATCAGTTTGTATTTTTGTCACTCGATAAACATGGAGTGGGGTGATAAAGGAAACCGGATCGCTGTGTTCGCTTTACACAAAGTTGGAAAATGCAGACCGTATGTTCGTGTACCGAACTATAAACAGGTACAATGAGACCTCCTCTGTAAGTGACAGACCTCGACAGATCGTTTCCGCACTGTGAGAACAGATAATGCAGTGAGAGCAGTGGCTGCTCGAATCAGAAGAAATCCCATACGAAAACCAAAAATTATGTCTCGGGAAATGTGAAAATTTTCCCGATAGAAGAAAAAATTAATCGACAAAATGATCGTTTGTACGGGCACAGCTCTGAAGAGGCCCAGGAAGAGTTATGGGAAGTGTGTTGTGATGACATCACAAGGTTTCACGTTTGTGAAAATGGGGTTAAAACATCGGCTAAAAACTATCAGGATGATATATTGGAGCAAGTTGTCAAGCCTCTGAATGAAACTCTGTTTGCTGGAAGTCACTGGGTTTTCCAGCAGGATTCTGCTCCAGCTCATAAGGCCAGGTCAACTCAGCAATGGATGAAGAGGAACGTTCCTGAGTTCATCTCGCCCTCGAAAGCCCCGATATAAACTCACTAGACTACCGTTTGCGGTCCGAACTCGAGAGGATGGCATGCCACAGAGCACACCCTAACTTGGAAAGCCTCATACAATCACTCGCCCGAGCTGTTCAGCGTTTTCCTCAAGAAGTGCTGCGTGCTGCCATGGATGACTGGCCAAGAAGATTTAAAGCTTGTGTGAAGGCAAAAGGGGAACATTTTGAGTAATTGTATACACAAGATTTATTTTCTAATAATGGTTTTTGAAGAATTAATTTTTCTTTTGAATTCTGTATATATTTATTTGTAACAATATTTATGGCAGGGCTATGTATAGTAAAATGAAAACAGCTGTTACAAAAGTACAAAATAGTGCATAAGTATGTATATACAAATCAATTTGTAATATAAAATATTACCTAGCATAATCGAATAGTATAATGAAGAGTAGCATTCGGTATATTATTAGCTGTTTTTATTGGATTTTCTGTTATATCTTTACAGCAAAATAGATCGATAATGTAATAAAATGTGATCGTTTTTTCAAAATTTTCAAAAAACAAAGAGAGTTATATGACTCATATTTTCAATGTTCATGCCTTAATGTTCATTATATATTATGTTTAGACGGTACCATTCGTACTCTTCTATAGAAAAACTTGCCATGTCGTAAGATTTGCGTGACCATTTAACCCACCCTTTACTAGATCTTAAGGAATCGAAATTAGAAAGCAAACCGTTTTGTTGGTCGAACTATGAGTAAGTAGTTGCTGTAAATAATATAATTATTCTTAATTGCAATTATGTAAAAATAAAGATAATATATTTTGCCAATTAAATATTAAAAGTTATTTATTTACTGTTTGCTGTACCTGCAAAATATTGCCCTAATATCTGCTGTTAGAAATCTACTTTTTTTATTGGAGTAAACCAAAGAAGAATGTGTAAAATATGTGAATATAACCTAGCGTTTACACATGCCACTACAAGTTCGAAAAACTCAATACACTCACACATTTTCACTAATACATTTACATTTTTCGCAGCTCCAGTGGCAGCTAAAATTGCATGCGTGGTAAAAATATACATATGTACATAAGCAAAGAAAAAATAAAAATTTAATGTGTGCAAAAAAGAATAAAAACATTCAACAAATTTAAGTGTATATGTACATAACATATACAGTTAAATAAAAATAAAAAAAGAAGTCGTAAGCGTGTTTTAAAGTGCAGAAGGATGTCTTTAAAGCTGAAACAAAATGAAACAAGAACAATCGCAATCGTGATTCAGGGAGCAAACCACAAGTATAACATACTTATGCGTTAACTAAGCAAAATGTATAGGAGATTCGAGCTATCCGCACGAACCTTGGCTATGAAGTTCAATTTTAATGATGTTCGCCCCAGAATGACATGCGCTGTTAAACGCACAAGTAAAATTCTGGAAGCACGATAGCAAATTCTGTGTCCTGGTAAAAGAAGCTGATATGTACTATAAGTTAACACCAACAATATTTAAAATAAGTAAATGCACTTCCATTTAATTTTGTAAATTTCGCAATTATGATTTCTTCGCTTATTTAAGTCAACAAACTCTTTAGCCTGATTAATTTTGTCTTACTTGCATTTTTAGTTTTTCTTTAATTCTCTTTATTTTGCAATTTAATAATAAACATAATTTTGGTTATTGAACTTTATTTAGCCAAATTGGATTTTTTTAATACTACATTTACATCTACGCAAAATCTGGTACTTATGAGATTTTTATCGAAATCTAGTTCATTTCCACCAGATTTCCCATACAAAACAAAATCTACTTACGAACTAGATTTTGGCAAAATCTCTCAAAATCTTGCAATACTAAATGATGCAACTATGTATTCTTGGCTAATGTACTGAAATATACAGCGCTGAACAAGAAAATTTGACATTTGTACCAAAAAAAAAAAAAGCGCGGTAGAAACAAAATATATGCAGCAATAATAAAAAAATAGTAAAAGTTTAAAATAAGTGGTTTCAATATGGATGAAACAATAATAAATAAATTGTAAGTAATATTACATATGTAATTATGTGTATAAAAACAATTGTATCACGAATTTAAATAAGTTTATAGCCAATTTTTTATTCTTTTTTCAGTCAGCTGTTTTTGTTATGAAAATGAAATCCAATAATACGTCAAAAAGCATTGGTGTAAACGGCAGAGATTTTCTTCTAGATTTGAGCTGAAATCTACTAGATTTTGCGTAGATGTAAATGTAGTATAAGAAATATGTCACACCACATTTTGAATGTAGATCACACACTTGTAGTTACTGTATTTTTCTCAGAATAATGTCACACCATATTTTGCAGGTGTTCTATTATTAATTAATATAAATTAAGCATATTAAAAATCTTAATTTTAGTATTACTTTAATTATTGAATAAACTGGTCGTTGATCAAAGGAAAAAATTATAGTGTTTGTTTTTCTGGACTTTATATTAGTAAAGTCCTTAACTGGCGCCCGAGAAACTTTAACGGTCCGTGTGAGAGTCCTTCTGTAAAAGCCCTAAAGTAGTGCAGCAGAAAGGTGTAAAAAGTGTCCTCCCCGGTATTGAACGTTAAAATAAAATAAAAAAAATAATAAAACCGAACCAAAAATTGAGTGTTCTGAAAAAGCCATAAAGTAGTGCGTCAGAAAGTGTCCTCGCTGGTTTCGAACAATTAAATAAAAATCAAAACAACCAAAAAGTGAGTGTCCTGAAAAAAGCCCTAAAGTAGTGCGTCAGGAAGTGTCCTCGCTGTTCTCGAACAATTAAATAAAAATAAAAAAAAAACAAAAGTGAGTGTCCTGCAAAAAGCCCTAAGGTAGTGCGGCAGAAAGTGTCCTCGACGGTCTCGAACGATTAAATAAAATAAAACAAAAAATTTAAAATTAAAACTGAACGATAAACTGACGAAAAAGTTGAAAAGCCCTCAAATTAACTAACTACAATATAAAAAAGACAACAATAAATCATCAAAGGAGCAATTAACGCAACAAAAGAATCCAGTGATAGAAATTGTCCCCTTAGTAGCATCAAGCAATAAGGACGGCATTACGTGTCCAGCCAGCTATCCGAAGGAGACATCAAGATGCAGACAACGTTAGCGTAAGTCGACATATAAGTTTAGTTTATACATATTGTAATAGACAGTAAGAATAAATTTATAACACAAAATATCATAGAATCAGTGCTAAAAACATTCATTTTTACAAATAACACTTAATAAATTAATAAACTCGAGCTGCGATCCCTACGGGACCCTCCAGTTCTATAAAAATTAAAAAAAAAATAAAAAAGAAGAACAAATTTGCAATAATAATTAATAAAGATTTAAAATATTGTTATAAGAATATACCATTCCTAGTTAATCTTGTTATCTTACCTACTTAAATATATTAGTTAACATGTCAAACCCAGAAAATCTCATTCGTCCTGCAGTTTTAAACGCAGAACAAGTATCCAGAGCAATTAATATGAATGACCTAAATAATATTATTACAGAAACTACCTCTCATTTGTTACAACAACATTTACCCAATTTGATTCAGTCCATAATAAACCCAAGTCCTAGTATCGTTTCCGACTAAGTAATTGAAGAGCAATACCGAGGCAATATCACAGACTTTGACAAAATACCAGATATTGTCAAAAGTCTACTCGAATTTAACGGTAACCAGACAGAATTCAATTCATGGTGCAAAAGCGTCAAGCGCATTTTACAGATTTACGAACCCCATAAAGGTACACCTAGATACTATGGTATCGTGAGTGTAATAAGAAACAAAATCGTGGGTAATGCCGACATTGCCCTCGAATCGTACAACACTTCTTTAGATTGGAACTCAATAATTAGGTGTCTTTCCCTTCATTATTCCGATAAGAGGGATCTCGCGACCCTCGAGTACCAAATGACTTCCTTAATTCAGGGAAGATTGACCATTCAAGACTTTTACCAAGTCGTATACAAACACCTGTCTATAATTCTTAACAAACTCGGAAGTCTAGAAGCATCTCAAGAAGCTCTTACCTTGTTAAGAGAATCCTATCGCAATAAGGCTCTTGATACATTCATCAGAGGCCTAAATGGCGACCTACCAAAACTGCTTGGCATGAGAGAACCAGATTTACCACAAGCTCTCCACCTTTGCCTTAAGCTACCGAAAGTTACCGAACAAATTATGCTCAAAACTTTCATTACAAGAAATCTACTCCACCACTTCCATCCCGTAACTACTCCCGTAACCATTATCCACAGCCTGTAAACCTAACACCCCGCTTTAACCAGAGTAACTTTTATCCACAACTTGCTCACATGCCTCATACACAATATGAACCTCCTATATTCACGAAAACTAACAATTACCCAATCCAACCACAAGCAAACCCAAATAACTATTACCAATTCAATCCACCAAGACCTCTCCCTCCAAAACCACAACCTTTACCAGAACCTATGGATATAGATAGTAGTATGCACACAAAAAGAATTAACTATATGAACAGACCACAACAACAAAACATTAACAAAAGAGCACAAAAGAGCACCACCAACACTTGTAAACTCTAATTTTAGAAACAAAATACAAAGAAACTTTCACATCGACAGCGATTTAGAAACTTATAATAACGTCATTAATAACTCATTAGAAACCGACCAACTCGGCGATATGCCATACAACCAAGACGAGATTAATGACCTATATTCATTTTTTAGAATGACGTGCTCTTCGCTCCCGTACTTTGAATGTAGAGCAAAGAGCGGTAAAATATTAAAATTTCTTATTGATACTGGTTCCAGTAAAAACTATATTCAACCTTACAACGTAAAAAGAACTATACCGAATAAAGAATTTTTTTTTGCAAAATCAATAGCATGTAATATTAAAATAAAAGAACATACATACGTTAGACTTTTTAATGTAGAAAAAGAAATAAAAGTTTACATTCTCCCAACTTTAAAATCATTTGACGGCATCCTTGGGAATGACTCGTTAAAGGAACTTGATGCAATAATATATACACGTGACAGTTATATGCAGATAGGGAATGGTGTAAAAATAGACCTTAAACAACATTATTCACAGACAGTAAACACAGTAGAAATTAGAGACGATCACATGTCATCTCAACAAAAAGCAAAAATGAAAGAGATCGTCAGTGAATATCCTGAACTTTTCATCGATCCTAATCAAAAATTGACTTGTACAACTAGAGTAGTTGGCGAAATCCGAACATCCACAGACACTCCAGTATATTCGAAACAATACCCCTACCCAATGGCGTTAAAATCAGAAGTCGAAAAACAAATAAAAAACCTACTGGATGACGGGATAATCAAACCTTCACGTTCACCATACAACTCACCAGTTTGGGTTGTGGGAAAAAAACCAGATTCATTAGGCAACAAACAGTACAGACTCGTAATTGATTATAGGAAGCTTAATTCATTAACAAATCCTGATAGATATCCAATACCCCAAATAAATGACGTTCTTTCACAGCTAAGAGATAGTAAATACTTCACAGTTCTAGATTTGAAGAGCGGATTCCACCAAATTCCCTTAAAAAAGTCAGATTTCGAAAAAACAGCATTTTCAATAGTAAACGGCAAGTATGAATTTACACGCCTTCCGTTTGGTTTAAAAAACGCTCCAGCAATTTTCCAAAGAGCTTTAGACGATGTTCTGCATGACTATATTGGAAAAATATGTTATGTTTACATCGATGACATTGTAATATTCAGCAAATCTGAAAAAGAACACTATGATCACATTCGAGATATATTTGCAACACTTCAAGCAGCAAATTTAAAGGTACAATTGGACAAGTGTAACTTTCTAAAAACAGAGGTAGAATTTCTAGGGTTTATAATCTCAGCAGATGGCATAAAAACTAATAAAGGAAAAATTCAAGCTATCCTTGATTTTCCACTACCAAAAACCATCAAAGAGTTACGATCTTTTCTTGGATTATCAGGATATTATCGAAAATTCGTAAGAGATTATGCAAAGATAGCAAAACCCCTAACACGAATTTTAAGAGGGGAAGAAGGTCGTCTTTCAAAAAACAAATCAGCATTGAAACATTAAACTAGATGACGATGCTGTCGAAGCTTTTGGAAAACTAAAAAACACTCGAGTCTCTCAAGATATTGTACTTGCGTATCCAGATTATAATAAAGAGCTAGAACTCACAACAGATGCATCAGACTTCGCCCTAGGTGCAGTTTTGTCACAAAATAACAAACCAATAGCATTTATATCACGAACATTGAATAAACCAGAGGAGCATTATGCGACGAATGAAAAAGAAATGCTCGCAATAATTTGGGCTTTAAATTCACTTCGAAACTATTTATATGGCTCAGCCAAGGTGAAAATATTTACTGATCACCAGCCGCTGACTAACGCACTTAGTAATAAGAACAACAATAGTAAAATGAAGCGCTGGAAGGCTATTTTAGAGGAATATAACTACGAACTTTTCTACAAACCAGAAAAAGCAAACGTCGTGGCAGATGCCTTATCAAGGATTCCTAATACAGAACAGGTAAACTCTCTATCAATTGCAACACATAGCGATTGATAGCTCCGGACAAAATCTCATACTCAATGTTGATACACCAATAAACTGCTTTAAAAATCATATTTCTTTATACACATCCCGTAGCTCAGTACAAATTTGAAATAATATTTCCCCATTATCATAGACTCCATATATTCGAACCTTAATTCACTCAAAACAAACTTGTAAACATTCTAAAGAGATATCTTTACCCTTTAATACTTAATGCAATCAAAACCTCAGAACAAATTATGGGACAAAGTCAAGAAATTTATTCACAGCATTTTAATAAATATCGATTAGATTTACCAGACATCAGGTAGAAGATGTGCAAAACGATGAAGAGCAAAACAAAATAATTATAGATACTCACAACAGAGCACACCGGAACAGTAAAGAGAATAAACAACTAATATTGGAAAAGTACTATTTCCCAGGTATGTCAAATAAAATAAAGAAAGTAAAACAATGCCTAACATGTAAAGAGAATAAGTACGATAGGCATCCCATGAAACCCCTATTGAAAGAAACACCTATACCAAAGTATCCCGGTGAAATTATTCACATAGATATCTATCAAACCGAAGGTAAATTGGTACTAACAGCAATCGATAAATTTTCTAAATACGCACAAGTAAAAGATATTAAATCCAAAGCCACAGAAGACATAAGACAACCACTTCGAGAACTGATATTTGCATTTGGAATACCGAAGATAATCGTTATGTATAATGAAAAGTCTTTTAACTCATCAACAATTGTTTTCATGATAAAAAATCAATTGAATATTGAAATATTTACTGTCCCACCTTACTCAAGCAGCGTCAACGGGCAAGTGGAAAGATTCCATTCCACGCTCTCTGAAATCATGCGATGCACAAAAGTAGAACACATTCACAATACATTTAAAGAACTACTTGAAATTTCTGTTTACAAATATAATTGTTCTATACATAGTACAACAGGGAAAAAACCAATCGAATTATTTTTTGGTAGAAGAGTAAGCACCTTCTCAGTTAGAAAATGACAGACTAGCGAACATAGGAAAATTAAAACAAAAACAATAAATAGACATGCAATACCACAACAAACACAGACAAGAAATAAAAACTTACGAGCCAGGTGAAATGAATTTTGCAAAAATAAATACAAGATTAGGGACCAAATTAACCCCCAGGTATAAGCGAGAAATCGTTAAAGTAGATAAGGGAACATATGTAGAAACTGCATCCAATAAAACCATTCATAAGAACAACATTAGAAGTCAATAAAAATCTATTTTCAGCTTCCTTCTCCTTCATTCCACAATTATTCTATCCACCTCCCAAGCAGAGCTTCAAATTGTTAATTACACACTCTCCCATATTGTAACCTTAGCCGATGGAGTGGCAAAAATCCAGAACGGAACATTTAAAATTTTACATGTATTAAATCTGAATAAGTATCAAAGTTTCTTTGATGAAATAAAGAAATTTATTAAACACAATGAAAATTCCCAAAATATGTTTATACCATCCTTAAATCATGAATTGACACAAGCTATAGAAATGCTGGAATCATTGCAGTTGGTAGATGAAACAAGAAAGAAACGATCAATAAATTTAATTGGTACCGCGTGGAAATATATCGCTGGTTCTCCTGACCACGATGATTTTGAATTACTAAAAAAAGATCTTAACGAATTAAACACAAATAATAATAAACAATTATTCATAAATGAAAATTTTGCTGAAAGAATAAACAAACTAACAGTTTATACAAATACAATAAATAAAATGATAAGAAATCAAGATTCAATAGGCAATTCTGCTATAATAAGCATGCAAACTAGATTAAGATTAGTTAAGGAAGAACTGCAAAATGTTAAATACGCCATTCAATGGGCAAAAAATAATGTAATAAATTCTATAGTACTGAATAAAAAAGATATAAATAATGTCATTGAAACTTTAAATAAAGAAAATTTTCCATTCGTATCTATTGAAGAAGCACTAGAATACGCTGATGTAAAAGTTTTGTACAAAAATACTACTTTATTATATGTTATAAAAATCCCACTTACTTCTAAAGAAATTTATACCAAAATATTAATTAAGCCCGTAAGAAAAGATAACAAAATTGTAAGAGTAAATTTTAAAGAAATTTTAAAAAATAAAGAGAATATTTTAGTTATTAAGAAAACTTGCACTATAATAAACTCTATTACAGTTTGTAAAAAAGACGAAGTAATTAATATTGTTAACTCAACCTGTATTCCACCTCTTCTAAATGGATCTCGTCCGTATTGTGACATTTCTGATGCCTTCCATACCCCAGTGGTAGAGGAAATAAGGTCAGGTGTAGTTTTACTAAACGATTTTCATGGAATGGTAAATAATCAATCAATGAACGGAACATATTTGGTTCATTTTTGTAATGAATCTGTAAATATCAATAATGAAATTTTCCGCAATCTGGAATCTCCCATAATATCAATTTCACCACAAATAGTACAACAAACTCCTCTAGAAAAACAATATATTAAAATGCTTTCTTTGGAAAAGCTTAACCAACTCCATCTAAGCAACATAGTAAAAATTGAACGCTTAGAAACCGAGGCAGTTGTTAGTAAATCATTGATTGGTGTTATTCTTGTTATTTTTATATTAACTTTAGCTTCATTCAGATTTATATGCAAAACAAAAGAAAAAATAATATTCAACAACACTTCAAGTAGTAAAGTTACCAATGAAAGAAATATGGAAATTATTCCAAATAAAGATGGCATATCAGAAACAATTTCAACTACTAAAATTCTTAACGAACCTTTTATTTTAATTACAAAACCTCCCAAACCTCCGAGATTATCAACATCTCATGTTTGAGGACAAACATATTTAAGAGGGGAAGAGTTAACACCAACAATATTTAAAATAAGTAAATGCACTTCCATTTAATTTTGTAAATTTCGCAATTATGATTTCTTCGCTTATTTAAGTCAACAAACTCTTTAGCCTGATTAATTTTGTCTTACTTGCATTTTTAGTTTTTCTTTTATTCTCTTTATTTTGCAATTTAATAATAAACATAATTTTGGTTATTGAACTTTATTTAGCCAAATTGGATTTTCTTAAGAAATATGTCACACCGCATTTTGAATGTAGATCACACACTTGTAGTTACTGTATTTTTCTCAGAATAATGTCACACCATATTTTGCAGGTGTTCTATTATTAATTAATATAAATTAAGCATATTAAAAATCTTAATTTTAGTATTACTTTAATTATTGAATAAACTGGTCGTTGACCAATGGAAAAAATTATAGTGTTTGTTTTTTTGGACTTTATATTAGTAAAGTCCTTAACTTATATAAGCATAGAAAATGTCACGATTTCCAAATGTTTGTTTAGCTTGTACAAGTTAATTGAAATAATGTTCAAATTTGTTCGAGTACTTGACTACGACTGAATTTAGTATTATTCTTTATTTTAATAATAAAATTTTGCTTAATTGCTAAAAAGTAATTTAACATAATTCTTTATGAAATTGTGTTTTATTTTAATGACAATTCAGGTAAGTAATATGATCATACAAAAATGCAATAAACTGCAGACATGGTGTCAGCATTTAGATTTCGTAAATAGAACAAACAAAAGGGAAATATGCAAACATGAAAATACAATAAACAAAAAGTAAAAAGAAAAATATTTAACGTGTTAACTCTTCCCCTCTTAAATTCCAGCGTCCACGTTGGATGGGTAATGAGTGTAAATACTGGATGCTTCAACAGGATTCTCCAGTTTGACGTCAGTTTTTATTTTAAGTCCAGTTCTTCTTCTTATCAAATGTAGAATTAGGCCACACGTCAATATCATTGTTAGGACTCCCAACATTCCAATGCTGGCCTTGTAATTGGTAGCTAGTCTTTTAATCTCACCAGCGTTGTTAATATGAAGATCTTTAAGCATTTCCAATGATAGCATTTCCTCGTAATTAGCAATAGTATTCGGTGCGTTTACCACTGCTGGTAAGGGTTTTATTAGGGTTACTTCTTTATTGGTATAGGATCTTTGGCCTATGGTAATTGTAGAGTTATAGTATTTTACAATATAGGTACCATGTAAATCCACTTCCCTATCTTCTATCCTTATTGATCCATTATAGCCGTCGATCCATATTGGTCGATTATCTTTTCGTACGAGTCGAGATCTATTACATGGATGAGTTTAAAGTCGCCAGTTGCCAGTTTAGTAGTTCCTGTCTCAATTGTCACAATTTGGGCGTTCGAGTAGTTCAATATCTGTACTTCTGCTCCAATCAGTTTCAACACCGATCTGCAAAACAAATTTTAATTCTTAATTAAATTTTTGTGGACTACTCGGTTTGATGTCGTCAAAACGGTTCCTCCTCTGTCTTCCTGTACTATTTCTATTTTGTATCTTGGCGTTAATTTGTTCCCTATTCTTTTATTGTTTCTTACAAAAATTTCGTCACCGGTCTTATAAGTTATTCTTTTAGTTCTATTTTTATTATGATGGCCTAAGTCTTTCTCTTGTTTTTCCGTCAAGCTCTGTATAATCTTTAATCTGTCTTCTTTTAAAGATGCGGGATCTGTGAAAATGTTTCTACAAAAAAACACTTCAATAGGTTTTCTATTTATAGAGGAATGAACAGAATGATTGTATTTATTTAAACAGTTGATCAAAAGATCTTCAAATGAATTATGAACCTTTTCTGCATTCATGCATCTCATTAATTCAGTCAAAGTAGAATGAAAACGTTCCACTTGACCATTTACGGAACTTGTATAGGGTGGTGTTTTATAGATTTTAATACCTAACTGATTTTCTAACATAAAGTTTACAGAAGCCGAGTTAAGGGACTTCTCGTTGTCTATTACAACATTTTCAGGGGTACCAAAAGACGTAAGCAACTCCTGTAAAGGTAATTTTATGTCCTCTGTTGCCCTTGATTTTACTATTTTTGCCTGGGCATACTTTGAAAATTTATCTATTGCTGTAAGTATAACTCTATTGTTGGTATGATAAATATCGATGTGGACGTATTGACCTGGGTATTGGGGAATTGGTGTTTTCCCTAAAACTATGTTACTTGGGTGACGATCATATTTATTTTCACAGCATATTTTACATTGCTTTACTATTTTCTTAATTTTCGCGTGCATATGAGAAAAATAGAATTTTCTAAGTAGTTGAAGTTTATTTTCTTTTGGATTTCTGTGCGCTCGTCTATGTTCGTTTATAATTTCGTTCTCTTGTTCAATGTCCGATGTCAAATCTTTAACCATAGTCCGGGTATATTTCGCACGGAACTTACAAAAATATGACGACCAAAGCTCTTGAATTTTAACTAGAATCTGGTCATCAGTCATGATAACATTGGTTACCGATGGGTTTAGATAAGATTTCAAAATCTTTACCAGTTTGTCGCTGTCATATTCACTGTCGACTATCTCGTGTCTATGATAAGTTGGAAATATTATTTTATAGTTATATGAAGGTAAATGTCCGGTTGAAATTATTATTTGGTTTTTAAAAACGTTTAATGGAGAGTCAGTAAACTGTATTAGATTTTGACCAGAACTTTCATGACTATGCTGTGTAGCAGTTAAGGAGTTTATTTCGTTAATTTGTGGAGATCTAGATAACGCATCTGCCACTATATTACTACTACCTGGCTTATATTTAATTTCATAATTATGTTCTTCTAGGATGGCTTTCCATCTTTTTAATTTACCGTTTGTGTTCTTATTTCCTAACGCATATGTTAAGGGTTGATGGTCTGTAAATATCTTAATTGCCACAGATCCATAAAGATAATTCCTTAACGTTTTAAGGGCCCACACTATTGCAAGCATCTCCTTTTCATTCGTTGCGTAGTTCTCTTCAGCCTTATTCAAGGTTCTTGATATGAATGTGATTGGCTTTCCGTCCTGTTCAAGAACAGCACAAAGAGCGTAATTAGATGCATCGGTTGTTAAATGGAATTCCTTTTCGAAATTAGGAAATGCCAGAATTACTTCCTCAGAGGAAAGAGAATTTTTTATTTTATTAAAAGCTTCTAGTGCTTTGTCATCCAGTGTTACAGGAATCTTTGCAGATTCTCTCTTTGACATGCGTCCCTCCTCACCTCTCAAAAGGATGGTAAGGGGTTTTGCCATTTTCGCGTAATCTTTTATGAATCGTCTATAAAACCCTGATAATCCTAGAAACGATCTGAGTTCTTTTATTGTACTGGGTGGTGCCAATTTTTTATATAACTTTTTCCTGGTTAGTTCTTATTCCCTCTGTCGAAATAATAAATCCCAAGTATTCGACTTCACTTTGCATGAACTCACACTTATTGAGTTGCACTTTCATATTTGCTCTGCACAAAGTATTGAATATTGTTTCAATATTTTTGAGATGCGAGTCTTCATCCTTCCCGAAGACTATTATGTCGTCTATATAGACGAAACATATCTTCCCAATGTGCTCTCTCAACATGTCGTCTAATGTACGATGAAATACGGCAGGGGCATTTTTCAACCCAAACGGAAGGCGCACAAACTCATACTTCCCGTTACTAACAGAAAAAGCCGTTTTTTCAATGTCTCTTTCTCTAAGCGGTATTTGGTGAAACCCGCTTTTCAAGTCTATTACAGAAAACCATTTATTTTTCCCAAGCTGAGCGAGAACTTCATTGATCTCCGGTATCGGATATCTGTCAGGAATGGTGACGACGTTGAGTTTTCTGTAATCAATCACCATTCGAAATTTTCTTTCATTAGAGGCATCTAGTTTCTTTGGCACTATCAATATAGGGGAATTATACGGGGATCTTGATGGTCTTATTATCCCATTGTCAAGTAACTCTTTGATCTGTTTCTCCACTTCGTCTTTCATTGAAACAGGGTATGGATAACTTCTCGTATAAACAGCATCATCGGTCGTCGTCCTAATCTCCGCCTTTACCGCTGTCGTAAATGTCAGTTTTTCGTCCGGTTCCGAAAACAATGATGAATATTTTTTACATAAAGTTATCAATTTCTTTGTCTGGTCATGAGTCAAATGACTTGATCGTATGCTTAAATTATTAACGGATTCAGAATGCTGTTGTTTTATATGAACTTTTATAGAATCATTGATTATCATGTAATTTTTAGAGGTATATATAATTGCGTTTAATTTTTTTAGGCTATCGTTACCAAGGATACCGTGAAATGATTTCAATGTAGGTAATAAGAAAAATTTTAGATCTTGTGATCGAACTCCGAATAAGTTAATTAAAGTGTGATGGGTAATTGTAACTTTCCCACCAACAGAGTTTGCTTGAAATTTTGTTGTATTGGGTATAGGGTTTTTAACCAATTCAGGTTGAATATAGTTTTTATTTGACCCTGTGTCAATTAAAAATTTAAATATCTTACCATTACTATCTCTACATTGAAAATATGGTAACGTGGAATTCGTTAATCTAAAAAATGAATATCGGAAAATTCGGTGTATTCATTTTCATCTGATGTATCTTCTACATCAAATTGTTCGTCTAAATACTCGGTCAAACATTGTATTTCCTCGTCCTCACCTTGGAGCTTAGATGCGTTTGCTACAATGTCGGTCTTTGTCTTCGGATCGTTTTGGTTTGGTTTCGGATCATCTTGACCCATTTCAATGTGGTTGATACGATGAAATTTTCGTGGTTGGTTAATTTGCATTGATTGAGGCAAGGGTTTTATTCCAGAAAATCTATAGTTTGGTTGAGGTCGGTTCATATAATTGACCCTTTTGGAATGAATGGAAGAATCAACTTCCATTGGAACTTGTGGTTTCGGTTCATTAGGTCTTGTTGGTTGTTGTTGCTGATATGTATTATAGTTCTGCCTATATGGGTTTTGATAATTGTTTCTTTGGTCATGATGTAGATAAGCATTATGTCCTGGTTGAGTTGGATGCATTGATCTATGAAAATTCATAGCAGGTTGTGGAATATACGCAAGCTGTGGGTAAAAGTTTTGATTTTGTCTATGGTTATTAGTTCTCTGAGACGAGATGTGTGGTTGAGTTCTAGTTGCGTTATTAGCGTATTGAGCTCTGAATTGCTGATTATCCAGCTTCATGCATAAATGTAATGCCTCATTTAAATCTTTGGGTTCCCTTATTCCTAACAGTCTGGGTAGGTCACCTCTTAAGCCTCTGACAAAAGTGTCGAGCGCTTTGTTTCTATAATTTTTTGTTAGCAACTGAATAGCTTCCTGACTTTCTTGTAAACATGATATTTTATTTAATAATAAGGACAAATGGCTGTAAATTTTCTTGTAAAATTCTTGTACAGAACTTGTACCTTGTATCATAGATGTAAGTTGATACTCCAAAGTCCCTAAATCTCTTTGGTCTGCATAATGGGTTGTTAAGCATTTAATGATGCATTCCCAATTCAATGGAGTATTGTAACTTTCTAGAGCAATGTCGGCGTCGCCAATAATTTTTTTTCGAACTACGTTCAATATTCCAAAATATTTGGCTGTACCTTTTAATGGTTCATAAATTTTTAAAATTCTTTCAGTACTTTTTTTCCATGAACTAAACTCAGTCCTATTACCTGAAAATTCCCTAAGTGAACGCACTACGTCTGGAATTTTGTCCAAGTCTGTTAAATCATTGTTGCGGTCTATTCCCTGATCTATTAATCTAGGTTCTAATTCTCCTAATGCTCGCTCTTCTACGAGTATTCTACGCACAATATTGGCTACACTAGCTTCGTTTTCTGGTGACAGAACAAATTGAGCCTGAGGTGGTTGTGGAGTATTATTTGCATTTAAATTCGGTGGAATATTATTTAAAATTGGTGCTCTTATCAAATTGTTTGGATTTGCCATTATTGAAAGGAAAATTTGTAAAATTACAAAATTATTACTTTTATTTATATTATTTTGTTTTTTCTTCACTACACCTGATTTTCTTTAGAAAATTTTCTTAAAAATATTTAAATTATAAACCTTAAAATTAAAACAATTATATTATTCTTACATAAAAATAATAGCATGCTGCATCATTTTTGTATGCTGTTTCTTGTTGATCTTGTTGATTTTGTTGATTTAACTTCTTCGGGTTTTTTTTCTAGCTTTGTTAAAGATGATGAGATTTTTGCTGTCGTCTATACTGTTGTTTTGTTGCAATTGATGCCTTTTATAACAATTTCTTCGTTATTCTTAAGAGTTCGCACTTAAAAATTTTTAAAATAGCTTTATTTAATAACGTTCTGCGTTATTCTTAATAGTTTACACTTGACTTGTTAAAATAACTTTCTTTAATGTTTCAGCTTTGCACTTCATTTAATTCTTTGTTGCTTAAATAGTTTCTTTTCTTTTTTAAAATTTAACTCTATTTATTATTTACTTTCCTTTAGTAGATATTGTAATTAACTTGTATATTTTTTATTTGTTAATAATTTTTGTTTATTTCTGTTTCTAATTACTTTTTTACTTTGTTTAAATTAAATATCCTTAATTAATTAAATATACTTATTTGCGCGGGAAACTGAGAATGAGTCCTTTTCACTTTTATTACTTAGGTTCTCTTTTTTTCACTTAAGCGCGTTTAATAATTTACGTTGGGCGCCAGTTAATTGAAATAATGTTCAAATTTGTTCGAGTACTTGACTACGACTGAATTTGCCATAGTATTATTCTTTATTTTAATAATAAAATTTTGCTTAATTGCTAAAAAGTAATTTAACATAATTCTTTATGAAATTGTGTTTTATTTTAATGACAATTCAGGTAAGTAATATGATCATACAAAAATGCAATAAACTGCAGACATGGTGTCAGCATTTAGATTTCGTAAATAGAACAAACAAAAGGGAAATATGCAAACATGAAAATACAATAAACAAAAAGTAAAAAGAAAAATATTTAACGTGTTAACTTACATGAAATTTAGCAGTAATTTATTTTTAGAAATAAATACCTAATATGCTTACTTGCATTTTATTTTCATGCATTTATATAAAAATATAAATAGTGCAGGTTTTAATAAAAAAATAATTTGTTTGACAATCCGCTAAAATGTGTTTATTTCCAATAAAGTTAATCAAAAATGCAGTGAAATAAATTTTAAATAGTATAAACCAAAATATTATAGGTGTTGTTACGTTCAACCTTTTTAAATGTGTTCTAGTTTTTAGTTCCAGTTTTCTTTGCATAATACACGACAGAACTTGTTTTTCACACACACTGTTACTTTATTTTTTTTTTACACTTAAACAACCCAACAAACCAATGCAGATTATTCGTTTTCTGTTTTTATGAGTGTACTTTAAGATAAAAGTGTCCGTTAAGCTAAAGGTAGAATGTTCTTACCAATAACTTTTAATGTCCCCTGCGGTGATGCAGGAGCTTATGCATTCAAACGGATGTGAACTAAGAACTTACCATCCCAACGCTCATGGCGTCTGTACTCCATGCTAGGGCTGGCCGCGATCAATGACAAATTATTTTCCCTTACACCTTTGGTGAACGTATAAACCACCAAAACGTAAACAAGAACGCAAAAGGCTGTCTGCCTACAAGCGATCCCTTAGGTACTAAAGGTGCTTGAAGCTCATGATCTAGCTTCGCTAACTGGCCAGGAGAAGAGCTTGTATGAAGCCATGCTTAATACTACCGTCGTGGAGGTCAAGCCTAACAGCGAAGTCTGCCAGCAATGACACCAAGAGGTTGCTTCGCAATCCTCTACCCGAGGACCTGAACCATCCTCAAAAGGTCCCACGGACAACCGTAGCAGTAAATAACAAAGGTCAGGTGAAACGCAGCTACCTGATGGTAAGCGGTTGAAACCTTCAACTCACCCCTAAGCTACAGGTAACCATCATTGATCGCAGCCACCCTTGTGGCAAAATGACAAACGATGTGGCTACTGTTGTAAGATTGATTGATGAACTAGCTTGTAACGAGGACTACTCTTTCACTTCGTTTAATGGTGCTAAGTGGTCGAAGGGCGTTAAAATCATCGGATTTAACAATGCGAAGGTTCTTGGTTTTCTTAAGGAATACATACGTGATTTTGGCGAACTTTGACCATAATCCTGGAAGCTGAAGCCGCAAGAACAAGGACATTGATACCTAGACCTGGACGATTCGTTTTTCAAAAGACGTCATTAAACATGGATTAAATAAACTTCGGCTGATTCTGCTCTCAGAGTACCATGATGCGAAGTCCAAGTGACATGAAAGTGATGCAGATTAATCTGCGCCACTCCAAGAACGTAACAGAAGAAGCTGTTTTCTTAGCCAGAAGGGATATTAATATCTTTGCGGCTTAACGGTAGTGGAGCTAGAACGCAAGTACCTGACGTACCCTGATCAATTGGTTCGATACAAGGGGCCCTGAGCTCATCCTGGGATGGGATGTGAATGCCCATTATACTCTATGGGGGAGCACAGACGTCAACACTCGAGGTGGGAGCCTCAATAGGATCAGGCAACAGGCGATTGATATAATTTAGTAATCGATAGGAACTACTGTTAGGTTAGTTCTTTGTAGAGTGCGGATTGAGTGTTCATTCTCCGATCATAATAGTATGGTATTTACGGTACAACTTATACTTGACGGAAGCAAACTCTTTCGGAGGCTTAGAAACACGGACTGGAGAAAATTCAGAAGTCTTGTTGAACTTATGCTACCTCCCTCTAACGATAGGGTGGTCAGCACACAGGAACTGGAGAACACCACATATTTCACGACACTAAGAGATGCCTACCATCCATCATGTAATCCTCCAACCGTGGTGGTGTCGCGAGTCTCGCAGTCACTAGTGCAATGAGGTCATCTCCTCAAGCCAGTGTGAAGACAATGTTGGATCTGGCTCCCCTCGATGTTTGCAACAAATATGTATCTGTCAGGTTAACGCTAAGACTCGATCGTATTGGACACGGCATTATTCTACGTAAGGTAGGTGGAGAGAAGACTGATTATTTGACCCCTCTTATGGACTTCGATACATCCTTTGTTGTTAAAATACTGATACTTGGGTTAGCATCGGTCTAATTAAACTCCAGTAGACCATGTTTGGATTGAGGCGCCATTTTGAGCTCACAGATCTTTTGCATATTTGATATTTCCTCCAAATCTTATAGTTCCCAATGTCTGGTAAATTAATTGTCTTACCTAGGAATTGAAGCTCATCGCAAACTCTGGACAAATCATGGTAAGAAGGGGAATATATTTATTACGATATAGTTAGGCGAAGAGTATATAAATGTCATTGCAGTGTCGGAAAGACATGCTCCAGATGGATTCCGCATAATTTGACCGAAGCGCAAACAAAGAGTCGTGCTGATTGACATCAGAAAATGTTGAAAAAATTCGATCGAGGACGTTCAAAATCCCTGTACAACATTATTACATGAGACAAAACTTGGATATATTCCTATGATCTTGAAAGCAAACAACAATCTACTATTTGCGTGTTTAACGATGAACCCAATCCCACTAAAGTTGTTCGTTTACGGAGCACTTCCAAGAAAATAATCGCTTCTTTCTTTGGTTGTACTGAGCACGTCGTAACTATTCTATTAGAGGATCGAAGAACTGTTAATGGCGAATGCTATACAACAATTTGTTTGCCAACGGTCTTCAATTAAATAAGAAAAAAGAGCAAAAAACGTAACATCATTCTTCATCACAACAATGCCAGACTCCATAAAGCACGTCAAACAACTGAATAGTTGAAGGAGAAAAATATCGAATTAATATCTCATTGACCGTATTTATCCGATTTATCGCCTAATGACTTGTTTTTGTTGTCCATTGTCAAACAAAAGATGCGCGGATAGCGATTTTCATCAACTCAAGAAGCTCTTGAAGACATTCAAAACCATGTTTCTACGATATCATCTACAGAGAGGACAAACTGTTTCAAGAATTGGTTTGAGCGTATGCAAAAATGTATGGCCCTTAATGGAGATATTTCTAAAAGCAAGAAAAGACTTGTCTGTTTCTGTTTCATTGTTTGTAAAACCAATGAAATAGAAAAAAAATATTTTATTTATTGATGATCCTACACAATGGAGTGCCGAAATATCGAAAGAAAAAAGCAATTAAAAATAAAATGCCTTCAAGCTTGGAAAAACTTAACAAATGGAATTAGAAAATTTCAAGAAAATCCATAATTAAATTTTTCTTAATTTAAATATATATTTGTTATTTAAAATTAGGTGATCAGTAAACAAATTATCAATATTTTGATTAATATTTTTTTTAGTTTAAGATTTTTTTACTAAAAATAAAAAGACGCATGCATTTTATGCAGGAAACGAGAATAGTAAGTAATTTGGATGTTTTGTTTGGAGACAAACTGGATTCGGCAATGTACCATCTTCAGTGTCATTTTTCGTGAGATGGCACATTGCCGAAACTGGTTTGTCTCCAAACTAAAAAATTCGTTGCAAAAATCTACATAACACCCTGTCGGTATATCAAATCAAGAGTCAATTAATTTTGAAGTTAAAAGAAAAGAAAATATCACGTGTTCGCAAATATCGAAAAACCAAGTATATTACACATTCACCCTTATTCTGCGTTTCTATTCGGATCGTAAATTTCTCAGTTAGGTAACTTTGGTACTCTGCGTTCCGTTCCCCGTATCAGTTCGATTTGTTTTTCGATTGTATGTATTCTGCGTTACGATCATAGCTACGTTTTTTCAAGTTTTTTATTTACTAACGGAAATTTTTTCGATTTTTGTTTCTGTTGTCAAAAAAGTGTATAATTAAATAAAATGTAAGTATAAAATGTTATAAATTGATTTTGTAATAAATTTTGTTTTGTTGACTGGCTTTCTGTGGGGAGTAATGAAGTTCTCGAGCACCCAATAAACAACGAAATCGGTTCTTCAAAACTCCAATAGTCCTTTCAACAATATTTCTCGTCTTTGAGTGCCGCATGTTGTAGTTACTTTCCTGGCTGCCTTCACTTGTAGATCTATATGGAGTCATTTGCCAGGGTTCCAGGGGGTATCCCGCATCGCCTATTATAAATATTATTACTACCTTATATTTAAACAGTGATATGCGAATAAATACCCAACAGCCAGGTGTTTCTTTCTCCCTCCCGATATCTCTGTTCCAATTTAGACCTCGCTTTGCTTAAACTCCATATATGAGCATCGTCGTTGGATCCGGGGTATCTTGCGTCAATGCTTTTTATGCGCATTTTGTTATCGTACACCCAAATAAAATATATTAAATTTACAACCACTAATACTTAAAAGAAATACTCACCACCATGGCATTGATACTAAAAAATCCTTTTCTATTATAATAAAGGAACTCCTCTTCGGATGGTTTTATAATTTTTATATGTATGTGTGCCATCAACACACATAGTGACTCCTGGAAACCCTGCCTTCGCATAAAAATCTTGCTTTGATTGCGTCTTCTCCTCCTCAGTCTGTTCAAATTTTATCCACTGAGGGCAGAGCTTTGCTTGCATTATATTTAGGAAAGAAGATAGCGACTTTGAAACTGTAGGTTGAGCCATCCCGACGTTATAATCTGCACCTACTCCGTGTTGGTAGCTACCTTCAGCGAAGAATCTCAAAGCAGCTACAACTCGGTTAAGCGGTGATAACGTATTGGACGGTGCTTCTGATGCAAAAGTATCTAACGCATACTTGAAGGCGTCTTTGTTTAGGCGAAAGTTTTTTTGAAATCTATAAAAATTAATTAAATTAATTGTTTCACACACATTTAAAACAAATATCTTACAATTTATCACTCATCTCGAATGGATTGCAACTGTCTCTCAATTTCCGCTTTTCTAGTGTTGATTCTGCATTCTGGTCCACGTTGTTCTCCACTTCCAACAACAACGCCGCTGTTATCGATTTCATTTCTTCTCTAAACTAAATTTTTCTTTTGCAATGATGTGTCGAAAATGAAAATTTTGCTCCGGCGCTTCAGGATTCCTCACACTGGAATAGTTTGGCCACAAATACCGTTTAATTATAATCTGGCTATTTTCTTCCTTTCCGCACTTACTGATGAGTTTATTTAATTATAATTACCACAATATTTAGTTTTTGTGTATGTATTTATCACTGTTTATTCATAAAATTTTACTTATTATTGTTTAACAATTACAATGTTTACAAAACTTTTATTTTTTATGTTTCTATTTCATACGTTTCATAACAAAGAAGCTGATTTAAGCATACTCTTCTTTTTCTTTTGATTAGGTTTTTTTTAGAATACCAATTTTCGATTCGAGCGTAACTGAATGCGGGAACATAATCGAAACGCAGAATAAGGGTGATTATAGTAATTTTAAGCACTGTTCTTAAGTACATAAGCTCATAAGTTATGTTAAAACTGGGTCGCATTTACAAGGATATTTTGTAAAAAACTATGACTAATCCGAGTATAAATCTCGCAAACGAATAGTTATTAATTAAATAACTTATTTGAAAAAACCTGCAAAAAAATCAAACAGCAAAAGTTAATGAATATAATAACTGGAGATAAAAAATAAACAATTTTGGTTAAACATAACCAAAACCAGCAACTCAGCTTCTTTCCAGGGTACGTTAAACGGAAAACTCTCCAACACACCTGAGTACTTTTTTGGACTAATTGCATGTCAAATTCCACATAAATATTATGGATTTTGACATCGGCAAAGGAGCCGGAAATACTTTGAATTCGCCGGTGAATTCTCTTGTTATCAATGAGCCTTGTTTCTTTTTCTTTGTTTTAGTTATATGTATGTGTTTTTACATTTCAGAACTTCTGTGATAAAAGCGATTTTTTTATTTGTTGGATTGCTTCTACCTAGTATATTAACATTATCAAATAAAGAAAAAGTTCGGATGGTGACCGGTTAACAAGTTCCGTACCTGAAAATAATTGTTCTAACTTTCTTTTCTTTGATAATTTCGTATTTATTTGTAGCTGGAGGAAGATTTCTTATGTTCATTATTATTTAAATTTTTAATATTTGATATAGTATGTAATAAAATATACATATTTATCTCGCATTTATGTACATATAAACAAATGTTCACACTATATCTTCTGCGGTGGACGGCGCCTTTATATACAGATCACGGCCGCTTCTTGAAATGTCCCGAACATACGCGAAATTGCGCATCATTTATTTCAGTTGCTGATTTAGTAGTCTTGTATATGTGTTTGTGTGTGTGTCTTTTGTTTACTTTTTCTTTCTGTAGAAGTTGTTATTGTTTCTAAGTTGAATCGCGGTTCGGGGAATTTCCGCTACGCAATTCGTTTTTCCTTTATGTTTATAATACTGCGTATTTGTACAATAGGTCATTTCACACATCTTTGATTGTTACTTCGTAACAATATTAAGTACGCTGACAGAGGCATTTGTTGTTATTTTAAAGCATATGAATTTAGCATACATTTGCGGATTTAACATACCGCTAAAGCTTAGACTTTCATGTATTAGAAATTATTTTTATATAGGATTACCTAATTTTAATTGGACAGTGTTGATTTCATACCAAACGCAGGCAAAAGATGGATCACACACCTAAAGCCCTCCAAACTATTAGCTTAACTTAATTCCTGCTCAAAGGTTGGCATTAAGGGGAATAATTAGAAAGGAATAAACTGACTGGTCATAACGTGGGTTTCCAACATGCTGAAAAATTGGATATTAATATTTGAAACTAGAGGAAAAAGATTAAATGTTAGGCAAACAAAGGATGCCTTCGAGAAGGCGTTCTATTGACAATGCTACTGTTAGTGGTCATCGCTCTCAAGCTCTAGATGATCTCGAATACTAAGTTCATGTATTGGCCAGAAATAATTTTGACTCTGCAATGACCGGTGGAATATAACTAGCTTTTGATATCACACATGAATGGTATCGAGAGAAAGGACTGTCTGTAAAGTCGAACAAGACTAACGTGGTACTCTTCACCAAAAAATAAGTCTGGGGGCGTAAGATTGTCGACAAATTTCAAAATATGGTTTTTTGGAACTTAAAATTATTTTGAGCATTTTCTGCTTTCTTTATGGATTTCTTGAGATTTTTTGTGGAAATTACTTTTTTTCACTTTTAGTGATTTCGAAATTTTTTGGTTAGTGTTAAATTTTCTGTTGAATTTGTAAATTGTGGCGACTTTCTTGTAAACTATTTAATTTTTGTATAGTTTCGTCTGTTTTGATGCTTATGGTGCAATTTGGAATGGAATTTTCAAATGAAATTCTATCTATTGATATTTTTTGTGAAATAGAGGCCTTTTAGTTTAGGGCCTTCAGTATATTTTTTTTTCTTTTGTGTTAAATCTTAAATTTTTTGGTGAATTCCTGATTTTTTAATTTTATAATTTTTGTTGATTTATAGATTTATGGTGAATTCTAAATTGTGATTTCAAATTTTGTAGCAGCGCTTGCTAGGCATTAAAATACAAGTAGAAAAAAAAGAACTTCGATTGCCATTAACAGCTCGGCAGGGAGTAGTAGTGAAAGTTGAACAGGAAAAGGAAGGAAAGAAAATTACTTAAAAAAAACAATTTAATAAATAAATAGATAAACACATAAATAGTTCGATAAATAATAAAATAATAACAAAAACAAACGTTTCTTCTAATATAATGGTTTTGAATTACATATATAAATTCTTTTGTATACACAAGTGCCTAAATTTTTCCGTTACGACAGAACACGCCATCTGTTGATAAACAAAGTTTACTCCTATCACATAATTGACGTTTATATGCATATTTGTTTACGCAGAATGTGTACAAAGCTTGGAATAGAAATGTTATTTTTCCAAACCCCCAGCTTATGGAGGATGATTTTCCTCAAGATAAGTGCGACACGAGGTATAAATTTTTTTAAGCTAAAACATCCTATCCTGATTCTTGTTAAGGAAATTTTTCGCCTGCTGAAAGGAAAACTCTTTATTTGCATGAAGCAGATTTTTTTAGTAAAACCATAATTTTGTATATTTTACTCTGTATTCTTTGGGTAAAAAAAAATAGAAGACATTATCCATTCTAAACATATTAAATGCATACATACATAGTTTTAATAAAAAACAAAATTTAAAATTCTTTAATTTGTAGCCTAAATGTATGTATGTACGTGTCTTGGTTGGATCATCTGGAGGCTACTCTTAAATTTTTTTTTTTTTTAATTTTCCCGTTATTACCGACTGTAACCAAAGAATATGTAATATAGAATGTGCATCTGAGCCAAAAAATATTTCTATGGTGGTCGTACCACAAACAATCAGAAAAACTTTAAGCAATTGTAAACCAAAGAAAGGCAGTTTAAAAAGTGTGTGTAGTGGTGACTACATTTTAAGTGCACGTGGAGAAACTTCGTGCTACATATGTCGAACAGGCATCCAGGTTTTTCAAAAATGTATAATGAAAATAAAAACATCGTTTCGTGTTCTACCTTCAAAATTTATATATATGAATACAATAATAAAAAATATTATCAGTGTATCTAAGTTGGAAATACTTTTTTTGTTTGCAATATTACTACAATGTGTTTTGTTTTTGCTAAAGAATAAACAAAGCGACGAGGAGATTTTACAATGTAAACCAAAAAGAAATACAAAAATTTAATTGTTTTTGCATTTTCTGTCGCGCTCTGACAACCAAATAAATGGTCCCATTAATAACAATGTGTTGTGTTTTTACGTTGTGTCTTTTCAATGTAAATATTTCTCTTAAATTTCCTTCCCTTCTATATTCCCGCACAGCACCAATTTCAAAAAATTAAATTTATTTTTAAGTTGTTCGAGATGCACATTTTATATTCCATATGCTTTGGTTCAATTCAATTCTTTATTGAGACTTTTAAGGCAGATTAAAAAAGAGAATTACCAGATAACATAGGAATTATATATTGTTACGTTTATTACCACAATAAACGTTATTTTGAAGGGTTAGTTTAATTGTAAAAATTAAAATACACAGTCTTTTATGATTTTATCAGTACACAGTTTTATTCGGTCCTTAACACTCTTATATACAACTCTTTAGTACTAATTCACTTCTTTTGTACACACAGATGTTCACTCTTTGAAATCTCAAAGTCAACTATTTCTTCTGCGGTGGACGGCGCCTTTATATGCAGATCACGGCCGCTTCTTGAAATGTCCCGAACATACGCGAAATTGCGCATCATTTATTTCAGTTGCTGGCTTAGTAGTCTTGTATATGTGTTTGTGTGTGTGTATCTTTTGTTTACTTTTTGCTTGCAGTAGAAATTGTTTTTGCT
Source organism: Phania funesta (assembly GCA_963932375.1). Classification (NCBI taxonomy): domain Eukaryota; kingdom Metazoa; phylum Arthropoda; class Insecta; order Diptera; family Tachinidae; genus Phania; species Phania funesta. Next base: position 40,502,474 of record OZ010656.1, read on the forward strand.
TCTACGTTGAATCGCGGTTCTTGGAATTTCTGCTACGCAATTTGTTTTTGCTTTATGTTTAGGATATTGCGTATTTGTACATTTGTACAATAGGTCGTTTCACACATCTTTGACTATTTTACTTTGTAACAATATCTTAAAACTATAAACACTAACGAAATTAATGGTGTATATTCATAAACATAGATATGTACATATATGTACGTAATTTTTTTTGCAAATTTCTTTGCTGTTTTTAGTAAACAAAAAAGTAAAAAACATTTTTTCCAGTCAAAGTGGGTTTTTTTCTAGTAAAAATATGCATTAAAAAACTAAAACTTATCATACAATTTATGTGCAAATAACGTACGTAAGAGAAAAATTTTATGGATTGAGTTACTGTAGGGTAAAAATATGTATTTTATTGATGTGCCAATGAAACTATATCGATAACATCGGCACAATTATTATATGTCAAATTTCTTCGAATAGATACTTCATCAAAAATTAAAATACATTCTCTCTCAAGAGGTTGCATTTTTTGAACTGTTGCAGTGAGTGTATTATATACGCATAAATTGTTGCCTGGCTGCAAGTTCTTAATACTGCTCCATCTACTTAGAGACGAAGAGCTCGGAAGGATTAATTTTGTTTCTTAAAAACAAGTATGTGCAAGTAGATCTGTAATAAATGCTTTGAGCAAAGCTTATCTCACAATCATCCCAACGAGCATTTGTTCCCCTATGTTGTTTTATGAGCATTTTACAGAAAGTTTTTTCGTTTGGATTAATATTCAAATCGTCAAGTTCGGTCTCTATAGATTTTGTATTCATCACTTTCTTTTCTAATGTTTTGACACTTCTTTTTAAAGTTTCGTTGTTTGTCTTAAAATTATGTGTTTCTTTCGTCATAGCTTTAAGCTTTTTAAACATATTAAAATACTTCTTTCTATAAAACTCTTCATTTTTACAACTTTTATGACAATTTCTGCATAATGAAGGTGATTCCGATCTCTTTCGCTTACGTGGTGAGATAAGTCAACATCCTCGCTTGCAAAACAGCTTCCTTTTTCCGTACCTGTAGTGTCGCTTTTATCGGTTAAGTTTAAGGTTGGCAGGATACCTCGCTTTAAACTGCCTTTCTTTGGTTTACAATTGCATAAAGTTTTTCTGATTGTTTATGGATATTGTTTTTGTGAGCATAAATAATTTAAGAGTACCACACAAAGAGAAAATAAAAACGTCTCGTCGTACTGGTACCACAATAGAAATATTTTTGGGCTCAGATACACATTCTATATTCCATATTCTTTGATTGAACATACACCATCTCCATACATATGTATGAATGAATTAATGTGTGTTGCTTTTTGCCCTCTTCAATATTCTCAGTTAACATGCGAGCACGAAGTTTTGGTTTCCCTTGTTACTACTCCCACTCATTTTAAAGATGCGTAAAATTTTTGTAAATTTCAAATGTACTATGAGCAACATATTTATACATTTATAGTCTTTGGTAAAATATTACATACATACATCTTGCATTAAATTGTGAACAATACAAATATAGACTGAATCACTGCAATTGCCTTAAACCTTGATTTGGCAGTGCCTTAATGTTAACAATTTTATTGTGAAGAGAAAATTTACAATCGGATTATAGGTATAAAATACTAAGAGAATAAAGCAAAATTCTCTTTTGATTAATAGGTAGCGGAATAGTGAATATTGTTGTAATATATGCATACTAGCATTTCATAGTGTTAATTAATTACAGAGTGGTTTTATAAATATCAACTAAACTAACTTTAGAGAAAACATTGCGGATTAAACACATATAACTCTTCCTTAAATCGGATGTAAGCTGTACTCTTCGAAAGATCTTTCGTCGTGAGAGCAGTGTCGTCATAATGTAAGTTCTCTTTTGTTTCATTTTATATTTTTTATTGTAAACATTTGCATACGTATATACCTTCAATCTTTTTGTTCTTTGGGGTGACCATATGGTTATATATACATATATATAACTTTTGCTTTTTCATTTAAATTTACTGATAATATAAAAGAAAATTTTACATTCCTCATTATTTAAATTGTTAAATGTTGTTAATTTAGATATATCATGAAAGGCCAAGAACGAATATTAGTTTAATTGTAAACCCCTAACGGTATGTTATATTTTTAGAAACTATTTTAATCCCCTATTTTATCACAATGTATTGATTAAGAAAAGAACTACATATGGCTTTGTATAATGATAAAAAGATTTTTTGTTGTAATTTAAATAAATCACAATGAATTACGTGTAGAATTTAAAAGTATCTGTTTGATTTGAACATTTGGTTATGATCTTGCTTTGATATACAAAGGGATTACTAGTTTTTCTTCTTCAGGATTATTAGTAATCATGGTAGGGTGGGGAGTCGAATGGGTCATTAACATCATTGACACCATGTTCAGTTGCTTCCGGTAACATTTTGATATATAATAATACCCCTTCCCTCATTACCTCTTTGAATCTGTATCAATATTCCTTTCTTTAACCCTGTTGCATGCAAACTTTAAAATTTTATTGTGGCAAAGTTGTCGTGAAGCAACAAGCACCGAACGAGCAATAAGGCTGGATGAAATGCATGCACACCGCTTGCCAACGCTTCCCTGAAACAACCCACCTGCAACATCTTTATACGTTATATGCTACAATTTTGATATCTTTTTTTTCGGTAAAATTTTCACTTTTTTTTAATTTCGATACATTGAAATTTGGGCTTTTTGGTTAACATTTTTATTTTAAAGTTTAACGAAATTCGAGTTTTCGGTTGTATTTTGTAAAATTTTCCTTTTTTAATTATTCGAATTTTTGATTTTTGGTGAATTCGCAAATTTTGTTGAAATTATTTTTTTAGTATAATTTTGATTTTTTTGAACTTTTAAATTTTTGGTGAATTCGCGATTTGTGGTGAATTTTTTTACGTATTGTTGTAACATCTAATTTTTGTGTAAATACGATTCTTAAGCGAATTTTCAAAGTTTCTGTAGTGAAATTTTATAAAATTGGTTTTTCCGACATTTTATGTTGAAATCTCGGATTTTCATTAACTTTAGATTTTTTGCTAATTTTTTGGTAAAGTTTTTATTTGAAAAATTTGTAGAAAAATTTCAGCGTTTTATGAATTTGGTTTTTTTTGGGTTATTTATCGTGAAATATCGCTATTTGTGAAATTTAAAGATCTAATTTTGATTAAATTAAAATTATTTCTTAATTTTCTGTATAATTTGGAATTTTGTAAAATTTAAAGTTTTATGAGTATATATATATATATATATACATATTGGGAACGGGCCTATAGAGATCCATTCAAAAGTTGAGAACAAGGTACTCGTGTTTGATCTTACAGATGTGTGATATGTTCCTAATATTTCAAGAAACTTGTTATCCGTGCTGTCTATTCAATACAAATTAAGAAACAGTCAGTTTAACTCTACGGCAACAAAGTGTAAACTTTCAGTCAACAATAATTTTATTAGTTGGTAATCGAGAAGTAGGCGGCACTCTATACAAAGCAGATATCAATTTGGTCATTACAAGAACAATGAACGAGGTTAATTCTACAGAAGGTGATACTTTGCAATTGTACCATGAGCGGTGGGGACATCAAGATAAGCAGCACGTACAACAAAAACTTAAGGCTGAACTAGATATTAATGTAAAATTCGATAATAAATTGTGTGAATCCTGTGTTTATGGAAAGTTCCATCGTTTACCTTCTGACACTAGACAAAAGGTTAGTTGGTTGGTTGGTTGGTTTACATGGTAGCCTGCTGCACGCAGGCTGTCAAGTAAGGTCTGAATGACCCCAGGTAAATAGCGTCTTAGAGCCTATGCTCGCCCTAAGACTAGGGAGCTAGATCCATCCCGTAGCCGTGAGATATCTTAAAATATCGTTGAAACGTCACCTAGATATCTCACTGAGATCCTCCAGTATGTAGTCCTCAAGAAATTTGTGTCTCCTGACAGCCAAGGCAGGGCATTCGCAGAGAAGGTGAAAAACCGTCTCCTCTTTTTCTATGTCCTTACAACTGCGACAGTGGTCATTATAGGAGAGTCAAAGTCGCCTGGCATATTCTCCTAACACCCAGTGACCTATTAATATTGCCAGCAACCTCGATAAGTTCCTCCGATCACGACCTATCGTTGCATAGTGCGCCTAAAATCAAAAGAGGGCCACATCAATCTAGAGACCCTACATGTGCTCAGTCTCCGCCACCTATTATCAGCCTCCTTAAGAAAGTGACTGAAGATGCCGCTCTTAATATTCCCCAAGGGGATTGCGGCTGATACCACATTGGGAGTATTTAGAGCGGTTCCTCCTTTGGCTAGTTTGTCTGCTTGTTCATTACCAAAGTGGTCCCTATCGCAGGGACCCAAACCAAGGTAACATCCGCCAGGCTCCCTAGCCTTGACAACTCTCTCTTACATTGACTGACTAACAGAGACGTAGTTTTGTATGATTTGAGTGACAGAAGCGCCGACTGACTGTCGACGAAAATACCAATTGTTCGGAGCAGTAGCCGCAAATCCATCACCATCGTCTCTAAATTTAATCTTACTAAATGTTATAAATTTTTTATCCTAATTCAATTCTGTTATACAAATGTTTACGAATAATGTTTATCTCAAACCACTGTGCATTGGCATACAAATTTTAAACATTAACATACAAACATTCAGCTACTTGCATAGTTATGTATGTATATACATGAGTGCTATGCCTTTGCATAGTCATGTATGTACGCACATGTGTGGTATGCCTTGGCATGGTTATGTGTGTACATACATGTGTGCTGTGTCTTTGCATATTCTTCTTTGTGCTCTTGTACTTTGCTTCCAAAATCGATGCCAGCAGATGCTAGCCACTGTAGTGGCAATGCACACACAGCTTCACATGTACATACATACATGCTAACGGGACAATCACCAGATCTACTTAGTTTTTTTGCATAAGCTCAAATTTGTAAATGTTATTTTATTCATTTTTGTTGATTTTAAGTTCCTTTTCGATTTGTAGCAGCGAGTCAGTAAGACTTAATAAATATTCGCGCATTAAAACAATTCATGTTTTTTTCTTTTTGGTTATTTGGATTACCACAATCCAAAAGGCCTTTAAAAACGCTTAAACAACCAAACCAAACACCAATATTCCCACGTATATTCCTGTCGTATAAGATCCTGCATGCCTTCATAATAGCAATTATTTCAGCTTGAAATATGCTGCAATTATCCGGAAGACGATATGAGATGCCTATCTCAAGATCACTAGAAAAGACGCCAGAGCCTACACCGCTGTTCATCTTAGAACCGTCCGTGTATATCCTGACGTTATAGTTCTCCACGAGGCTACCGCCGCACCACTCCCTCCTGGAGGGAATTAGAACTCTGAACACTCTATCAACTTCTAACTGCGGCGTAGTGTAGTCAGGGGGTTGATTTATAACCGGAGGCAGTACGCCCATAATATTCGCATGGCCGTACGTCTTCGCATGCCAACTTCCCGTCGCCTTTAGCCTAATTGCAATACTAGCAGATATGGCCACAATGTGAAGATCTATAGGAATAAGGTGCAGTATTGTATTCAGTGACTCTGATGGACTAGTACACAGTGCACCTGTAATGCCAATACATGCTGATCTTTGAATTCTGTACAGTATTTCCTCCTTGTCGCAGGCCACTAAACCATAGATTCATATGTAAGAATCGGACGTACAATGCTGTGTACATCCATCTAACTATAGAAGGACTAAGTCCCCATTTTGCACAGAACATCCTACGACAGGTGTAATAAGCTACTGTAGCCTTCTTGACTCTGTGCTGAATATTCAGGCTCCATGACAACTTAGAGTCAAGGATGACACCAAGATAAGAGGAATATCGCGGTTTCCTAACCGCGGTAGTCGAAAGCTAGGGATTTTGGTCCTTGTTGTTAATAGTACCAAACTGGTTTTGTCCGGGTTTACTCCTATGCCTATGCTAAGTAGCCCCAGCGCATCAGACATGATATTGCTTATCACGTCCGGGAACAGTCCTGATACCAAGATTACTACATCATCAGCATATGCGACGACCTTTATACCTTTGTCGTCCAATTGCATAAGAATCGTGTTAACAACCATAAGCCAGAGTAGCGGAGAGATTACACCACCCTGAAGTGTACCTCTATCCACTAGTTTTGTCATATTACTGTTACCAGCCAGTTACGGAGGTACTCCTCCACTCGCAGACTAGTAAGAGCATGTTGAATGGCCACAGTGGTCACGTTATTGAAGGATCCCTCTATATTATATATATATATATCCATTGTGTATTGTTAGTATTCAAGGGTCCTTTCTATGACCCCTACCACCTCATGTAGGGCTGTTTCCGTAGATCGACCCTTAAGGTAGGCATGCTGACTTCTCGAAATGCCATTGGTGCTTTCCACTCGATGCCGTATATGAAAGTCAATGAGTCTTTCCAGAGTCTTGAGCAGGAAATATGAAAGACTTATCGGCCGAAAATCTTTTGCATTCTCATGACTTCTTCTGCCGGTTTTTGGAATAAAAACGACCTTGACCTTTCTCCAATTTTCTGGAACATGATTGAGAGAAAGACAAAGCATGAATATCCTATGAAGCCAGGGAGTGATAATTTTCTTAGCGCTCTGTAGCATCCTTGGCAGAATGCTATCTGGCCCAGGTGATTTGTAAGGGGAAAAAGTGTCTATCGCCCAGGAAATCCTGTCATGAGAGATCATATTCCCATCGATTATGTACAGAATTCCATTAGAGCTCACATATTCCGTACCAATGTCCTTGCAGCCCGGAAAGTGAGTGTTCATCAAGATTTCAAGGGATTCCGCTGAGGATTCGGACCATGAGTCATCCTTCCTTTTGATATAGGAAGGATTTGACTGACCTCTGGCTAAAATTCTTCCGAGCCTTGCCGACTCCTTTGTGTTGTCTATAGACTCACAGAAAATTCTCCATGAGCTTCGTTTACTATAGCCTCTTTATATGCCTTCAACTTATCACGGTATGGCTGCCATGACTTATTGTTAAAGCTCCTAATAAAGGCTCTACGTGTTTCCTTACGTAGTTTAGAAAGCTCCGAATTCCGCCATGAAGGGAAGCTTTTCTTGGCCTTTGTTATTGAGCGAGAGATTTCGAAGGCTTTCACCATAGCACTGCTGAACCTCTTCTCCATCCTCTCAAGACCAGTGATCGTGTCCTCAATAACTGGTGTTTTGCATAGTTTGTGCTTCAGGATTCCATTAAACTTAAACCAGTCGGTTCTTCTTGGGTTCCTGATAAATGGCATTTCTATTCTGCCCTGTAATCTAATCTCGAAGAGAATCCAGTTGTGATCCGAAAAAGATCTTTTACTAGATACCCTCCACTTATCAACTGATAAACTAGATCTGTAATTTGTGAGTGTAAGATCCAGTACTTCCTCCCAACCTTTGTATTTGTTCCCACTCGGAAAAATAAACGTTGGGGTGGAGCCGGAGTTACATATACTTAATCTATTATTATTAATGAAATCAAGGATGTACTCACCACGTTCATTATTTTCGCTGCTGCCCCTGATGGTATGCCTAGCATCACATCCCAGGATTGTGTCAGATGTTCCTGTTGAGGCAAAGAGATTACTCACTTCGACTGGAGGAGCTGACTTCTCATGCGCCATGTAGCTTGAGGCTATGATGAAGCTTCTGTTCTACGGCGGCTCGATCCTTGCCACCGTAAGGTCTGTTGTACTAAGCTGCGTGCAGAGAAAAATGTTATTGTGTTTTTTTGGCAATTAGACAAGATCTAGGCTTACCACTATCTTTTGCATAGAGAACATTATATTTTGACGTTATATCTCTGAGTTAACAACCCAGGATTCCTGAAGTAGTCCAATATCCAAGTCCTCTTCAGCTAAGAGCACCTGGAGGTTATCTGTAGCACATTTCGAGTGCTGCAGATTTATTTGAACTACCTTAAGCGTCATTTTGTATATTTGAGGAAGGTTCTGTGAGCAGATTGTTGGCGGCTTCAACAACATCAGTCTCACCACTACCAGAACCTGTTGATGTCATCCATGGAAATGTTGGAGTTCTGACGCTTTAGACACTCCAGCATCTTCTTTGCATTGGTTGCCATTTTTGGTAACCAAATTCTTGCCCGTGGTCTCATCGGGATCTCCTCAGCAGCCTTCCCTGCGAGCACGTAATCCATAACGAGCTCCGCAAGTTTAGACTCTATGGCACCCGATTCTGTTACCACAGGATTGATGGCACCATCTTTTTCTCTAGCCAGAGCCACAATAAGATGGGCCTTTACCACCTCGTTTAAAGGACGTCTGGCTGATGTTGACGTGGCTGCTATGTTTGGTCCTGAAGCGTTCGCCTTCTCTGCGATCTTCCTCCTTTTAGGCGATTTACTTCCCTCTGTCTGAGATCGGTTCCGCTTGGACCTCTCCTCAGTTGCTGCTTTAGAGGTGCTGGGTAGAGAGTCCTTATACTTAAGGACTCTCTCATCGCGCTCATGAATTACACCACTGGCGGCGTTCTTGGCTATCTTGTCAGGTATAAACACCGTCTTGCTGTACCTTGCATTCAGAGTCTCATGCTGGCTCTTCTTTTTGCGTTTTTTCTTCAATTGGTCATCAACCTTGACATCCATTTGAAGAGTTCTCTCAGAGGGCAGTACTATGTCTGGTTCCCTCACTGCCTGACAGTTCGACCAAGGTCTCTTGACTAGAGGCCAGAAGGTCTTCTTCGGATGAGTTTTCAAACCCATCCTGTTTTTTTTCTTTATTTCTTACTTTATTTTTTTCTTTAGTTGTCATCATTTTTGGTCCCACGAGTAGGCACGTATGGGAATGGACGATCCACGCAGTGACGGCGTACATGGACTAGACAAACATTACAACCGGCCCGTGTCATAGGCACCGGAGGGGAGCTGTTAGCGACTAATCATCTTTTACCACTAATTAGCCATTCAGGTTCTCGGCACTGCTTCCTACCACCTTAACCTTACAAGTGGGCCAAAAGGTTAGTAGTCCAGGCAAATTAATGTCAGCAGATATATGTGGACCATTCCCAACATCTTTCAGTAAAAAAAGATATTAATTTATTTTTAGAGATTCATACACTAAATATTGTTTTGGCTATTTTTTGAAAGAAAAATCCGAGGCTAAAAGAGCTTTAAAGGAAGTTTTAACTCTTGCACAGAACCAAGAACATCCAATACGAACATTTTTAAGTGACAATGGAGGTGAGTTTGATAATGTTGCAGTGCGAAACATTCTTAAAGAATATGCCGTACACACCACAACAAAACGGGTCAAATGAATGAGAAAATAGAACAGTTATTGAGATGACGCGAACATTCAAGTATTCTAATAGGAAAGTTAAGTTTCCGAATTAGTTCGCACAGCAATATATGTTTTGAACCGAACTCGTAAGACGTCTGTAGTTGACAAGAGCCCGCATGAATTATGGTTCGGAAGAAAGCCACAAATCAACCAAGAATAATACGAAGTCAATATTATGCCCATATTCCTCATCAGAAGAGAAAGAAAATGGATTCGAAAGCACTGAAGGGCTATTTAATTGGGTATGATACTGAAAAACGTTACCGAATTTATGTTAAAGAAAGTCACAGTTTAATTGTTTCAAGAGACGTCAGGTTTAGTGAAGAACTAATAAATTGTGATGATACTCAAGATGCTAGAAATGATATTTTGGGTGATAGAAGGGAAAAAGTTAAGCTACAATTGAAAAGTTATGATAAGCCTATAAATGATTTTCTAGAAGAAGAATAACCACAAAATCCATGTGCTCATTCAATCAGTATTCGGGATGAGATAGAAGACAATTCCCAGCCAATTCCACAATTAAAGGGCTCAATTTCTGTAGATGATAGATTTTTTGAAGAGTGTGCTCGAGACGATTTTTCAAACCAAAGTGATCTTTGTGGTTTTAAGCAAACTAAACGAATGTGCTCCTTAAGTGTTGATGATGAAGAACCAATATGCAAACGCTTAAGAGATCGCACTTTATTATAATAATTATAAGTTTGATGATTACGTTATGACGCACAAGATTTTATGTGTAAAATTAAAGTTCCAATAACTCATGTCGACGCAGTGAATACCGGAAATAAAGAGGAATGGTTGAGGGCTATGAATTCCAAGATAAGTTCTCTAAACGAAAATCGCACATGAGAAATAGTTGATCTACCAAACAAATTTAAAGCACTTCCATCAAAGTGAGTTTTTAAAGTGAAAACAAATCCTGGTGGGAGTATTAACAAATTTAAAACAATATTAGTAATTAAAGGGTTTCGACAACGTAAGGGCATAGAGTACAACGAAACCTTTAGCCCAGTCGCAAAATTGGGAATAATTACAACATTATTAAGCACAGCTGCAAGTCAAGACCGACTTGAAGAAGTTATATATATGAAACAACCCGAAGGTTTCGACGACGGGACGGAGAAAGTTTTTAAATTAAAAAAGAGTTAATATGGGTTAAAACAAGCCCCGCGATGCTGGAATCGCAGATTTTGAAGTTTTGTTTAATAAATCTTGGTTTCAAGGCTAGTGAAGCTGACCCTTGCTTTTATATAAGAGACGAAAAAGGTAATAAGTGTTACAATTTACATAAATCATAATACAGGTAAAAGGAAAGAATAGTTAACTTTAAATTGGGAATTAATTACTATAAAAATAAAACTTTACGTAAAACCCTGCATTTTGTTTTAATAACTTTTCTCTACCATGCAACAAAAAAAAAAATAACCAGGGAGAGTTGTTCACTCATCTTATTAATTACCACGTATTTTATATATTACCTTTTACATAAGCCTCGATAAATCTCACAAAGGAATGTGTGACCCGTTTGATTTTTTTTTCCATTAGTACAAGATTAAGCTTTGTAATTATTTGCTTCACATAAAGCAATAGATTTGTAAATCGATCATTTATCGTTAAAAAGTGAAACTGGTCGGTCGCTAAGTTTTAATAAAAGGAAAAAATAAAAAATAAATAAATATAAAGTGAAAAAAAGTACAGTGGAAACAAACTTACATTTTACAAAGCCTTATCAGCTTTAAATCAAATAGTTTCATCGATTTAATTAAACAGGTAATTAATTACGTTACTTAGGAGAAGAAAATAAGAACCTAATTAATTAATGCACTTTAGGGAAACAAGGAAATTTTATGTTTGTTCACAATACAATACTCATTTCTCTGAAGTATTAAGGAAAATATATGGAAAATCGCTTCCTAACCATTCGAAATTAAATTTAATCTCAACACTTACCATCCAAAGATTCATCGCATGCAAAACAACGTTATCGGTTGGAACATCTACGTAGAAGTTACAGATTAATCTCTCATAATAGTGGTTCTGAGGCATTTCAAAACTACCGAAATATTCTAAGTAAAATTTAAATAATCTTTGAATACTAACTATATTAAATGCGATTACATCGCTTTGCTCCAAAAAAATTACATATGTAAATACTTTCCTCTTGCTAATTCACAAGAACAGTCCAGTTCTAATTAAACTTCAAGAATATATATTTTCTCAAGCATATAACACATAAACTAAATCATTAATATAATTTTTTTGAAAAGAACTTAATTTTAGTATAGACACGTCGTTAAAATTCCGGATACTTAAAATCTACGATTAAAACTAGTATTCTAAATAATTATATAACTACCTTAAAAATCCTTAATATGTTAACCTTGCTTTAAAAAAAATTAAGGGAAATATCTTAATTGAAAAATTTTAAAAAAATTACAAAAGGAATTTTTGCATGTAATCATCAAGTTAACCCTAACTTTTAAATTCCCACGGTTTATTATTATTTTCTTTTCTATTTTTAATTATTAATCCTAAGTTCTTCCAGATCTAGCTTTTATCCCATTCCTCGGCTGGGCCCAACTAAGGAACGAGAAAAAATAAACAAACAACAACAATAACTATCAACTATTGTATGTAAGTAAAGAACAATGCTTAATAATTAACCTTTACTCTCTGTATGTTTTATTAGTGTTATTAATGATCAGTATAATTTTGGTAATTTTCATTATTTTGTTTTATTTAATTACGTTTGTTCACTCAAAGAGTTACATTCAATCATGTTTAATGAAACCTGCAAAATTCCTTTTATTTTAGCATTTAGAAATATATATTTTTTTTTACTACATTTATTTTTTTGTAAATAAGTTTTTTGTTTCTCATCTGAAGTGTGTATAATGTAAATTGCTAAAGATTTTAATTTTCTTTGGGAATGGCAGACTTAGTAAAACGTAATGTAGGCTAATAATAATCAAGCTAATTTAGGAACAATCTATAAAACTGTAGGGTATTTGATTTTTAGTGGCGTGTAATTTCAATATCAGGGAGGGAAGAAATGTATCCTATTGGCGTTTCATCTTGCCAAGTTAATTCGTTAATTTTTATGTTTGAAATACGATTCTACTTATGGTATTGTATCATGGCATGAAAGTAGAAATTATATGTTTACGTGCTTAAAGTTCGGGTTGAGAACCATCTTACCACTTCTCCTTATGACTAGCTGGGATAACATCTACATGCCTTTTTTAACTCTTTCCTTTAGGGGCCTTTGGGAATTCTGCTTTCTCACAAAAGCACTATTTTTGAGACCTAGCAGCGCATAATATATGTATATGGTTCCCATGTGGGAGCGCGTAAGAAATATACATATGTGGCTCGCAGCACGTAACATAAGTTAATACTTGCTTTTTATGTAGATTATGGCCTAGTAGCTGCCACAGATCAAAAGATTTTTATGCGAATTGAGAAAAGAATTTAAGATTACAACAAAATATGCAAGTTATTACTTGGGGCTGGAGATAAGAAGAAACGAAAATGGAATAACTATTAGTCAAGAAGAATTTTATAAAGATTCGGATCCTCAAATTGTAGATCAGTTTCGTGACCCATTCTGAAAGGAGAAATGTTCTAACCAGGGAAAGAAAATGATAGATATTCTCAGTATCCATATAGACAAGCAATAGGAGCCATTATGTATTTAATGCTAGGAACAAGACCAGCTTTAGCTTACAGCATAGGTTTTCTATCAAGAACGTTAGAAAATCATACAAAAGATGATGTAATCCGAGTGAAGAGAGTTTTTCGTTATATTTCTGCAACAGCGAAGTACGGGATTTTTTACAGCAGTAAAACTGCAGAACAACTTGAATGCTACTGCTGGAGGGTAATATCATGGCTAAGTCAAACCATGGTTTCTACTTCCACAACAGAAGCAGAAATTGTTGCAGCCTCAGAAGCAACAAAAGAAATAATTTGGCTTAGACGTTTATATGCTGAGTTAATTGCATTGGAGGATATTCCATTATTACAAGTTGATAATTCTGCTGTACGACTAGCTCAAAACCCTGAATATTATCGACGAACGATGAGAGTTAGTGAAAGAACACTAGAAGTTCAACAAATTTCTACACAAGATCAATTAGCAGATTTAATGACAAAACCCTTACAACCAACAAGATTGAAGATGCTTTGTAATCGAATTGGATTAAAAAGATTTAACATCACATAACAAGGGAATTCATGTGTTATATTATTGTACTATGTTTCCGATTTTATATTTTTGTTAACATAGTAATATTTGGTATTTTGTTAAAGTTCGATCTTTCAAACTTTTTCAAGTTATGTATTTTGGTCTAAATAACACTATTACAAAATTTTTAGTTTTTGGTGAATTCCCGATTAGTTTTGAAGTTTGAAGTTTTTTATGTTATTCTTGTATGATGTCAAATTATTTTTTTTTATAATTCGAATGCTTCCACATTAATTTAGTTTTTTGTGAAATTTGCGTTTTTTGGGGAATTTGATTTCCTTTATTAGTTCTTTAGGTTTTTAAAAATGATGATAATTTCTCTACAATAACTTCATACCAAATTTGGTAAATATTCAGAATATACAAATTGTACAGGCTTCCGGATAATGATTGCCCCAAGAGAGTGAATATACCGAAAAACCAAAAAAATGTGTTTCGCCAATATCCCGAAAACTTGGCGGATATGGCAAAAAAAAAATTATATTGAATTATATGGCTTCCAATAATATCGAAAAAAGTAATCAACTGCACTTAGTGAGTTCACCTGTTCTAATTTTCTTTGGCGCTGGTGAGTTTGCCTGTTTTAATTCGCTTTGTTGTTCTGCCAATGCTAAATTCCAATGCTATGTATATAAGACAGGTAAGCTCACCATCGCAAATAATGATTTTGTGAAAATGATGGGATGTTGAATTCAATATCAAAATTTGTTTCGTTAAGTCTGACACTTTTTATATGTATGAGTTTGACATCCGCAACTGAGCACGTAATACCTTAAATCTGCTTGTGAATATACCTGTTAACCAAATGTAAAATATCCTCATTACATAAAAGCTAAAATTTTATACCATACGTTATCGTACCAACGGATTCTACGCATTTCGCACTTTTTACGCATTCTACGCTTTTCTGCAGTTCAAGTTAAATGCGACAATTTTGTGGCTAGTTAAGAAGTAGTGTTACACATAGAAAATAATATAAAATTTTACATCTCTGGCATTGGAAATCAGCAGACACTACATCTTGACTAGCCATATATATGTTCGCACATTAAGAGAGCGTCCCCAAAATAACGAGAGAAAATGTGTTCGTGGTATTCTGTTTAAAGAAATTGTATAGATATTCACGTTCAGTTTCAGCATAATTTGTTGTCTCTAACCTATCGTTTACAAAGGAAAGTAATTGCAAGAAAGTCACAATACACTAACACTTTTTCACTAATACACTCAAACTTTTTTTACTTTCCACTCCCCTGCTGCATTTTTTAACGAATATGTTACTAAATCATAACTTCATGGCGTTCAAATTCATCGCATATGATATCGAATTCTTGTCTACTTAGTGTCCCGATTTGGGAAGAAGTGTGCAACTACAATGATACTATTTTTAAGAAACTTCTTAGTGCCTTCCATATGTATTTAAACTGAGTACATTGAAGGTGTTTTTTAAATTGATCAACAAATTGTCTTCTAAGTGTATCGAATATCGCACTTCCGAAATTAACGATTTAGTGTTTTATAAAAGTGTCCAAAAGGTAGATTTTGGAAGGTTCGACGAAAGACATTATGGAGGCATAAAATAAGTGCCATAGATTCGAAAACGTATTTTAAGATGCTAAAGTTACATATATTGAGGAAAACTAAGTAACGAAAAGTTTCTTTTAGTTTTAATAGCAAAAACGGAAGTTGTTTTATTTTTTAATAAAAAATATTTCCAGTAATATATAAAGTTAATATTATGCCGTTTGGACAATATTTTTATATAACATAAAAAAATAATTAAAATTTTTAATTACTTTTTTATGTTATATAAAAATGTTGTCCAAATAAGCAACATTTATAAAATTTAAGAAATTAAAATTTACAATTTAAGTAATCAATCCATCTATCATAAATTGTTTTACAAACGTAAGAAATTTTGCATTAATTTTTATTATCATTAAAAAATATAATTAAATGTAAAATTTATGGTAGAAAATTAAAAAAAACCATTTTAGAAAAGAATTAGATGGTTCAGTTTCTAAAGTGTTTGATATTTTTATTTTTTCCTTTTATTGATTCTATCCTGGGCATGAAGAAAGTGTTGTTGGCATATCTTGTTGATGTTGCATACAGTTGCACATTTATATTTAGATAGGCAAATATCTATTAAGGAAAAAACTTACATTTAACAAAATTGTAAAAATTTTAAACCAAACCTCTTCTTATATGAAATACTGTGAACTGTTGAATCCTAGGCTTTTCAGCAGTTCCACGCCAAGTTAAACCAATTGCAAGTTCATCACTTATGATACTTCTCACTAATTTGTTTATATACTTAAGTATAATTTTTATAAATATTTTATTCCAAAATAATCTTTCTTCTTCCGCTCTGTTCAGAGTTTATTTCTAAAATGACTTAAAAGAAGTTACGGTACTCTGTTTTTGCAAAGAAGTCAACTTCTTTTCAATAATGTATGTATTTTGTTTTTGTTTTCACAATTATGTTTTACTATAATCCATTTGACTCATGGTAGGGACGAAGATGTTAATTCTTAAAGCTCAATGTTTGTTACTAATGTGCTTTGTTTTTGTAAAATTTTGCGTCCAAATAACGAACTTCTAGTAGTTCAACAGAAGATCCAATTTACAAAAAAAAAAAAAAAAAAATTAAACAATTTTGTATTTATTCTCATATAACGGGAACGGTTGTTCAATTAACATTTGGAAGTGACAAAAGAGTGGTCGTTAGAAGAACATATTTCGGCAGTTCATACGATTTGTTTTTGTACGATCGGTATTTAAACCTGCGGAAGTAACGAGGAAGAGTGATATTCCTAAAAAGTCTCAGCTTAATGCTGGCATGGTCAGCTTTCAACATAATTTAGATTAAAACAATTTTTTTACGTTTTCTTAAAAGTAAAATGACAAGGGCTTAACACTGTTGCCTACTAAGAGAGATATACAAAATTGCGGGATTGTGGTAAAATAATAATTGCAAAATTTAATTATTTTGTACACATACGTAAATATATTTAAAATTTTTTCATCAAATATGCTTGAAGAACACAACTTTTGATTGTCTATAATTTGTAATATAAAAAAAAATTAACTATCAGCCCAATCATGAATATTCTCGAGAGATTTCTTTCGAGAAAAAATGTCCCCAATCATAAATTTCTAGGGAACGAAAATAAGGGAGAGGGAAAATTTAATTTTCGAAATTAGGTGTTTTGCTTAGTGCCATTGAATTTTTTATTTATTTACAAACGTTCATTTTTTTCAATAAAAAAAGAAAATATAAAACAAAAAATGCATTGTATTGCTTTTCGGATGCTTGCAGAAAGTATGCCAGTTGAAGAACAGCCTAATAGAAAAATTAAAAGAAGGCAGTTGTAAGTACATATGTAAGTATATGCAGAAAAATTTTCTTTGTTTTAAATTATTTTTTCTTCGTTTTGACGATAGGTATCAAAAATATTACCGGGTAAATAAACCAGCTTTTTGTTACTTGTTGGAAGTGATTACAAAGCACTCTCAAGAGATTAAAAAACAATATGCTGTTCCACCGGTAGTGGTCAAGCTTAGTGGATGCTTGCGTTTTTTCGCCGAAGGTGGATACCAAGCTGGTATTGGAAAAGATTCTAACGTGCATTTAGCACAATCTACTTTTAGTATGGTTCTAAAAGAAGTTGTGCATATTTTTGAAACACACCTTTGTCCAATTTGGATTAATGTGCCGAAAACAGCGGAAGAAAAACGGGAAATTGCGCTGGCCTTTTATAAGCATAAAATTCCTGGAGTTATCGGTTGCATTGACGGAACCCATATTCAGATAATTGCCCCATCTGATAACAAACATTTTTCTACAACCGAAAAGGAAACTTTAGTTTAAATGTTATGCTAGCAAGTAAGGATATACATCAGTGTTTTTTACCCTTACTTTCCGCAAAAGAGCTTAATTATTTAAATAAACGTGGACTATAAACATGTAAAATTTAAGTGATGTATTAAGTTGTTATTGTTTGTAGCTTTGTGACGACCAGTTGAAAATTCGATATGTCGATCCATCCCACTCAGGTGCATCCCATGACTCCTTTATATGGAACAATATCGACCGGCGAGCTCACTTTAAGCTAAAGTATTTACAAGGGGAAACCACCAACTTTTGGCTTTTAGGTAAGCTTTTCTTTAAGAAATAATGAAAACAAGCTATTAATTTCCGGATCCCCGGAAATGAAATTTAACGAGGCGCATTATTAGTATTTTTTGACCTATAAAGAATATCATAATTTTTCAAACTTTATTTTGACTTAAAAAAAAATTAAATTAAAATAATGCGTGAACAAAAACTTAAGAAATAAGAATATTTTTCCCTTTTTTTTCGTTGCTGGTACTTACTTTTTTCCTGCCGAATTTTTTTCCCTTCCCATAGATGAAAAAAGAGAAAAATATTTTTTCATAATTGGAGAAAAGGGAAAAGTGAGAAAACTCACGCGGGCTGTATAATAAGCATTTAAAAGTATTGCGCTATAAATTAGTGTGTGCGAAGGGATTGGCAACTCTACTTCAGTAATAAACAAAGCACACTTTTGTTTTGTTATCATTTTCCAATTCTAGTCTTTTCATTTGCGGAATTATTGCAACAACTTTTCTCTTCGAAAACATTTTACAAATGAACTTTCACTTTCCTCTGAAAGTAAACAAGAAATTTTCATGAAAGTTGAAGATTTCTTTGAAATTTTTATTTGTAATACGTATACAGAAATTTCATGAAAGTACTTTCCTTTGTAAACGCAGAGTAATCGAATGCATGCTTTTGCATAGTTTATGTATCGGTTTTTACAAACGAGTTCACACATACAAACATACTTTTTATTTTCTCTGGTTATTTTGTTTGTGGAATGGCATAACAGTTTTGTGCGAACTACTGTTCGGATATCTCTGTTTAAACATGAACCGACCATGATAAGCGACGGTATTGACTAGCCATGTTTCTGTGCGAGCAGTAAAAATTCACGTTGGCTGAACATATTTATGGCTAGTGAAGACCCCCTGTTACACACCGTCTTAACTATGTATTAATCTGTTCTGCCAACGTACGATTGTTCGCACACGAATTCGGCTAGTGTTACACTACGTCAAGACTAGCCACATAGTCGTTCCCATATAAAGAGAGCGTCGGCAGAATAAGGGAAAATGTGTTCGTGGTCTCCTGTGTGGGGATGTTCCTGTTCAGGTTGGGCATAGTTTTAGATCCTCATCGAGATTTTTTAATTATGCTCAGCATACTTTTTGTACGAGCGTTTACAGACGTTGATGTTTATATATTTGGGTTTGTTGGCATATCCGCTATATAGATTATATATAATAACGGCCCAAGTATACTACTAAAATTTTTAGAAAACTGATCTATAGACTTTATACGTTTAATCAGTCAAAAAGCTCTAAAGAAGTTTGTGGGAGTTTTCACGACAGGCTTTATCAAACACGTGAGAAATGTCAATAAATAAGGTATTGCTTATTTTGAAACGCAGATCTAATAAAATGATGAATAAATAAAATAAAATAAAAAAAAGATTTGCGATATAAAAGTATATTGTTACGATTATCCTTTTTAAACGTTTTAATTATTAGCAGGTTGCTTTAATTATAAAAATGTTTTATAAAAGTACAGGCCAGAATTTTATCTTTTACACACTGTGACTTTATTTGCGTTCTTTAATAATTAAATTCAACACAACGGTTACTTATTTATCACTATATGCGCACATAAACATTTCACTCTATACTCACTTAGCGTAGTCGTCTAGTTCCTACAAACTTCTTTAGCTATTAACACAGTTTTTGCTTATTTTATAACTACTGTCTGCTTTGTTTTTTATTTTTGTTTACCCAAACTATTTAATCCCAGGATTTCGTCTTTATCTGTTGATGTTATATCGTTGTTGTAGCTCTGTGTGTATTCAGCGCAGTTTTGTCTGTACAGTGGGTGCAAAAAGCATTCGTACTCTTTAAATCTATAAATGTCTGTATATTGAGTACCACTCAATTTTTACAGACAAAAATACTTAATCTTGGCAGCATCTTCAAAAGAAAATTGAATATTAAATTGCGTAGGCTGCAGCCTACCATAGACTACTAACTTCACCCGACAACTTAGAACAACATTACTTCTAAGATATAAAAAAGAAAAAAATCTTATTTTTTTAATTTAGCTATATATTTCATGCAATCTTGTTAATTTAAATTTTGTTAGGTATTCTGCTTATGCTGTCCAGCCTACGTAGCAGCTGTATATTCAAATGAATTCTGAGAAGCAGTATTTGTTAAAAACTAGAACGTAGGGTAGACTAAACAAGTAATCCCATCAGCTCAGTTGAGTACTGTTTTTAACTGATATGATGTCAAATTCGATATTAAACAAGTTTCGCCACCTCTGGTATATTTTTTATATATAGAGTTTCACATCCGTAAAGAGACCGGAAATACTTTGAATTCGCCCTGTTATCAATTCGCCTTGCTTAAACGTGTAACAGCGGTGTTGTAACAGTTCGAAACATAATACAATCGCTCTTTCTAACTACCACACACATTTTTCGTACTTTCACCTGCACTGCTTTTGCTGACCGTGATTTTTTGATACTTTTACATGGCGTCTTGACCAGCCATAAATCTTTTCAGCCATCGTCCATTTTGCTGCTCGTACAGGAATTTCTTTTGCGAAGACAGAGAAGATGTTGCTGCTTAATTTGAGCATAATATTATGTTTGTCCTCGAGAGTTTCCATGAAGGAGGTTCGGCGTAATTTTCTTTAATTACTCACATTATTTATAATTTCAATTTTAACAATAGTTTATTTTTTTCTGCGGCGTTCTTTTATACTTTAGCGGTATTGTCAATATTTTCTCTTTGCATAAAAAAAATAATAAATGTCAAGTAAATGACAATTGAATTTGTCAACTCGAGTTAACATGCCACACAGAAGACCACGAACACTTTTTTCCCGTTATTCTGCCGACGCTTTCTCTATGTTCGATCAAATTTTTGTCTAGTAAACGTAGTGTCTCGAGTATTGCGAACATCGCAATGTATGATGGCTGAACAGATGTTAATTTTCTTGTAGAAAAAGTGATTTTATACACAATTTTCCAACCATGTTAATGTGTATTTTGACATTTGTTTTCCATCCAATTTCGTTTTTCTAATTTTTTTTTTATTTTTTGCTTTGTTAAAATACCATCGCTAATGTTACTACAATTGACAGTTTTTGTTTCTTACCTACTAAACATTTTAGTTGCAATTTTCAATAATTTTTTACAAAAAGATAAATAATACGTGTTGTGTTTAAATAATATAATATGTGCACGGGTAAATAATTATATTTGTACAAATGAGATATTAAAAAAATTCATGATATATGTATAATATACTTATGTACATGCCCTTGTGGCAATATGAAACCAAAATATATAGCTGCGCACAAAAAACAAGCAAACGTCATTCTTGTTTAGCAATCACATCAGTTATTGTTATGTTCATTAAATTATGAAACTTAAAATATGCATACAGTATACAAAATTGCAATACAATAGGAATTTAATTTCTGTTGATATATTTTGTATTTATTTTTTTATAGATGCGTAGTGAATAGTGAGTGATTTACAATCGTAATGGAAAAGTTTCCTCTAAAAGGAGTACGGGAAATTGTGGCAGAAGGAAATAATTATTTAACAGCCTATCAGTCAGTATTAAAGAAGGTAAAAGGAATTATATATTTCAATTTTGAATCTTTCTGTTACAACGTTTCATTTGTATACATACATACGTATGTACATACACAGAAAAACGCCTATCGTTTTAAAGCGATTGTTAAAATGCATTAATTTTTATTAGTCAAGTCTTGGCACAAATTTAGTCTATTGCACAACATCCTTCAAAGATTAAGAGATGTCTGAGTTTAATAAAATTAAATTAAACATATGACCCATATAACAGCGAAAACCCACTTGCTTTTTCTTTTATTTATTTAATTCATTAATACATGTGGCCAATTGTCCAATAATAAATTTGTATACGAAAACTATAAGGCAATTAAATACAAAAAATACACAAAGTTTATATTATGTATTTATACTAATCTATGTATATCTTGTTACAAAAAAGAATAACAAGAAACCAAATTCATACGACTCCTGTACATTTAGATAACAAAAAAGGAGAAGTATAAAACCAATTAAAAGTGACTAATTATAATACAAGTTTAAAAAGTCATTTAGTTTGAGAGAAGTTTTTTTTAAACTCAATTTTATTTTATTGAATCTTTTTACTAAAAGAAATTTACAATAAGTATTCATATTGTGTAGAGAGAGCCGCCTCTACAGGCTCAATGTGTCAGTTCTTTTTGGTATATGGTGTCCGTCCCGTGTTGGGATGTACGACTAGTTTATTTACGTATTTGGACGTGTATGTTTTAACTTCCTCCTGGATAATGGGAACTTTAAGATCCCTATAAATGTTTTCATTTCTTATATATCAGGGGCGCATACGATAAGAATTAAAATCTTAGACTGTCTTCTCTGTAACTTCTGGATGTTTGATGAACAGGCTGTACCCCACAGCTGAATGCCATATGACTATATTGGCTTTATAACGGTTTTGTATAAATGGCCTTTATATTCCAAAGCCAATTGTGTGAAGATAAATTTGAATTTAACAAGCAGAGACGCAAACCCAAATTTTTAACATAGTGATTTATCACTCAACAGAGCACGTTAGCTATTTAACAGCAGAAGCAGTTTTGACCTTATATTCAGGAGCCTATAACATGAAACAGGAGTCAGGTCCACAAAAAAACCCAATCATACAAATTGCTGCAAGGTGTCAATAATTGACCCATAACTCTATGAAACCTAAACTATTTTCGGAACATAAATAAATTCAATTTTAAAACAGCCCACTACATAAAAATTATGTTCCAGAGGGTACTTAATGGAACTATAATAGTGGGATATCTGAAATAATTTGTAAGAAAAATAAATCGAATGTGAATAAAGGATGTTTGAGGAAAATTTTTGGTATGAACACTTATGACCACTGACCCATTTGTGACAAATCCAGCTAAATCAGCTAAAATAAAATCGTACCAGTCAACAGCAGATATACATATGCTCGTCATTGTGAAGAGAAGGCTAAATAGTCGTTCTCAACATATAAAAATATAAAGAACCCTTACGCAATAAAATGAGACAGAAACACGAATTCGTTATCGACAACTTTTTAAAAAACTTGGATAGAATGAAAAACAATGATTATAGCCTGTGGAAAGCTGTAAAGCACCTACAATGTCCTATTGCTTACGAAACCCCACTAAGACTTGAAGACCGGACTTGGGCTAAAAACTCAAGTGAAAAGGCAAATGCGTTCGCAAATCACTTAGGGAAGGTTTTCGCACCACATGATATAAGTAATTCCACTATTCCAATTATTAGTGACATCGTGAATGATCCTAGGAAATTTCGATTGTCTTCTTTAAAATCGACAAATAAAAATACGGATATGAAGAAATCACCTGGACCTGATCGTATAACAGGATCAATGATAAAAAACTTACCTAATTCAGCTGTAAGAATTTTACTTTACATATTTAATGCCATGTTGCGCGTCGGCTTCTTCCCATGGTCTTGGAAAATGTCTGAAATTGTTATGATCCCGAAACCAGGAAAGGACTCAAGCCAGATTACATCCTACAGGTCTATTAGCCTACTGTCAGTTTTGTCAAAGATATTTGAAAAATTATTCGTCTCGAGTGTAACTCCTTTTCTAAATGAACAAAACGTTATCCCAGACCATCAGTTTGGTTTTCGAGCAAGGCATAGTACGATTGAACAAGTCCATAGAATTAGATCAGCTTTTGAAAGAAAGCAATACTGTTCAGCTTTATTTATAGACATTTCCCAAGCATTTGATAAAGTCTGCTATGATGGGCTACTTACTAAAATAGCTCGGGTTCTTCCTGAAAACTTGTGGGTGTTATAAAAAGCTATTTGTCAGATAGAACTTTTAAAGTAAGGTCAAAGGATTAGCTTTCTAGAAATGGGAAAATCAGTGCAGGAGTACGCCAAGGTAGTTTGTTAGGGCCGCTATTATATATCATCTATACAGAGGATATGCCGACAAGCCCACATACATATACATCAACTTTTGCAGACGACACTGCAATTATAAGTGTCAGTAATGATCCAAAGGATGCATCTGAAAAACTGCAATCCCATATTCATAAGCTAGAAGACTGGCTAAAACAGTGGAGAATAAAGGTAAATCCATCAAAATGTGCTCATGGAACGTTTTCCCATAGAAGACAAAATTGTCCACCAATCACAATAACTAATACCACGGTTCCAGCGGAAACGCACGTTAAATATTTAGGTATCCACCTAGATCGGCGCCTAACTTAGTGCCGACACATTGAGGCAAAAATAACGTCCATAAAGCTTCCAACAAATCAACTGCATTGGGTAAAAAGTCCTAACTACGTCATATCGTATGCGCCCCCTGGTACAAACGAAATGAAAACATACATAGGGATCTCAAAGTTCCCACTATCCACGAAGAAATTAAAACGTACACGTCCAAATACGTAAACAAACTAGTCGCACAATCCAACACTCTAGCACGCAATTTATTGCAATTTGACGGCCACCAGAAACTAAAAAAAAACTGACTCATTGAGCCTGGCGAGGCGGCTCTCTACACAATAGAAGATAGATTTTTAAGATTTGAATACAAAAAATTAGTTATTACATTGGCAATAACTAGTAAATAATAATTTAGAAATAAGATTTGAATACTTATTGTGAATTTCTTTTAATAGAAAGATTCAATAAAATAAAATAAAGTATAAAAAAAAATTGCACTGAACACTGAATATCGCATATATAAATTTTTCATTTCAAAAGATAGTAATGGTAGTTTTTCCAATTGCTATATTTCAGAAGGCGTCAAAGTGGCCGGGTGTCAAAATATTTGCTTATTGTATCAAATAGATTTCAAATATATACATATGTAAAAAAATACAAATATTTTTTACTTTTAGTCTAACGGGCATACATCTGTAAACGAAACACATTATCAAGAGCATCCTTTAGCCATCCCATCGTCATCCAGTAAGACTGCAGCAAGAACAAATTTAAGTACACCAGATGATGATAATATGATCGATATAACGCCACACTCAAGTCCTGGAGATGTTTCTCGAAATTTCAACACATATAGCCGCGATAGTACAGCAGATAATTCTGATATGGAGAGAGAGCGGGGAGATTACAATAATCACCATACACATCATTCTGATAGCAGTCAACAACACCCACGTTTACATCAACATGTGCCAACTCATAGCGCCTTTGGAGATGCAACGGAAGGTAAGAATTATATTAATTCATTGGTTTGTTTAGAGGATTTTAAAGTTATTTTTAGATTTTTATTTTTTCTGTTAATAAATCAATAAATAAACAATTAGTCAAATAAATTGCTCAAACCCTCGCCAAATTGTACTAAATTTTTAGTACTGTATACAACTGGAATATTTTTGAAATAGACGTCGGTCGGATTCAAAAACAGACTTTTTTACGAAACTACTATTAGTCATATAAAATTAAGTTCATGTACAACTCAGACACAGTTCGTGATTTGATCATTTCCCTGGCATAAACAATTAGATACCAAAGGAGGGTTCGTCGAAACCAATGAATTTTAGTTGAGCTTCTCTGTTAGCTAAACAGTCAGCTCGTTAATTTCCTGCATGTCCGTCGTGACCAGTAGCTTATCAGCCTATTACGCATAAGCTCGTTGAGAGATGTACCACAATCTATAACCATTCCGACCGTATCTCATATCAACACAATGCCCTGAGCGCAGCTTGGCTGTACGTTATTCCCCTAACAGTTCCCTAAAATATTCCTTACCAGAAATAAAGATGTCATAGTTGATCATTTTTCACGGGAACATTTTAGTGTTATAATTTTTCTATTTGGAGTTTTTTTAGATTCTCAATTAATTCTTCGATGACCATAGTCAACAGAGGAGGCGATAGTGATCTACAGGGCAGCCCATAGTTATAGCCCTCGATGCTGTGCATAATTTAAACCTCTGGATATCAACATTTCTAATGTTAAGAATAACATACTTAACATCTTTATTGGTCCGCAAATACGGAAATTAGTAACAGATGATAACTTCATGCAACAAATGACACTTGCAAAAAAAAAAAAAATGCATAGAATGGCTTCATTTCAGTGTGTGAAAATTTCTTTGGAAACACAAAAAGTGAAAATTATGAGCAAATAGCAAACAATATGCTGTCTGCCTACCATGCGATGGGATGCAAAATGTCAATAAAACTACACTATCTGCATGCTCATTAGGAAAGATTTCCAGCAAATTTAGGACAGATGAGTGATGAACAAGGTGAACGATTTCACCAGGAAATATTTAAAATTGAACGAAAAATGACACTGAAGATGGCACATAGCCGAAACCGGTTTGTCTCCAAACCAAACTTGACAAGGAATGACGGAAATTCGTTCCAAAATTCTACAAAAAATAACATCAGAATGCTTTCCAACTACTGCTGGTCTTTAAAGCGGAATACTGACAGCGAAGATTATAAAAAGCAGAGAAATACAAGTTATTTCTAAATAAAAAACCAAAAAGTTATTGCACAAAAATTTGCATAGGTTTCTTATATTTTATCCGATTTTACCGGTATTACCCATTTTGGAAAGCTAATTTAGTTTTCTTTTTTTTACAATCATAAATATCTAGTGTTTGGTAACTCATAAGCAACTTATAGCCTGAGGAAAACAAAAGAATACTTTTTTATTGCGTTGTTTGTACACTTCAACGACTGTAACCTAGCCATTTGTTAGTCGATTAAAAAAAATATATCTTGGTTGAAAGATAATATTCGATCCTTTTAACTAACGAAAAGATATAAGAAATCCGTTGGGAAACAAAGAAGATACAACTATTTAAAACTGAAAATCTAAGAAAACCCGTTTTTCACTACATTTACCGTTATAAAATCACTTTATGAAGTGACCTAAAAAACCAACGGTATTTTCGTCATCCATGGACTCCAACAAAATAGAATTGGTTCATTAGAATCCCTGAATAATTTTTGTGTATCACAGTGTAATTATATTGTTAGTTTTCACATTTAGAAAACGAAAAGCTTTAGAATTTTCAGCATAACCGACGAGATTGCATTTGATGGCTACCTCATCCAGCTTTCTGCGCTTTTGTTTATTGACATGTACATACGCAACCGAACCAAAAACATGAACATGGCTCATATTCGGAGTTTTGTTGAACCATAAATTAAATGGTGTTATACTTACAGCAGCTGACAAAAGTCTATTTTGTATACATTGTTTACCGCTGCAGCCCAAAATTTTAAATCCATATTGGCATCGAAAAGCATACACCTGGCCATTTCCATCAAGCTACGATTCTTTCGTTCTGCAACTCCGTCTTGCTCAGGGAAATAAGGTGCAGTTAGCTGGTGAATTATACCCTTGGCTTTAAGACGCTTTCCAAATTGATTTTCTGTTTGTTCAATGAATTTCTTTATTTTATCAAATGCCAAGTCTTTTGAAGCGATAAAGAAAATTGTGCAATAACGACTATAATCATCGATTAGTGTGAGAAAATAACGGTTTCCACCTGGTGTTATATTCTGCATGGGTTCACATAAATCACAGTGAACAAGTTCCAACGTTTCGCTTGATTTAAATTCCGATTCTTTTGGAATCGGCTTTCTTGAAAGTTTTGCTTTCAAACATATTTCACAACTAAAGAAACAATTTCATTTTCTTATATCGACACCTTGCATCAATTCTTTACAAAGAGATGCACGTATAGCGTTGATGCTTATATGACCCAAACGACGATGCCATGTACGGATGCAATCAGATTTACAATTTGATACCAATTTTGCCATATTACTCTGATACAGAACAAAAAGATTATTTTTAAGCGACGCCTTAGCGTAAACATGACCATTTTGTGAAATTGTACAACAATTATTATCAAAATAAACATTAAAACCTTCAATAGTTAATTTCCGAACAGACATGAGACTCCCATCCATTTCAGGTATAAACAATACATCCCGTACATGAATGTTCTTACCTTCGCATAACAGTTGACATTCACCTAAACCGTTTGCCTTTAGCTGAGTACCATTCGCCATAAAAACTGTTTCGTTTCGTTCTTCATTCAGTTCTGTAAAATATTCCCTTTCACAACACATATGGCAGGTTGCTGATGAATCAACAAACCATTCTGCACTTGTTCTAACATTTGTGACATCAAAACAGACAAAATTTCCATTCTTAAGCGAATTTGCACGATTTTCATTTGATTTGCCATGTTTCTGTGAATTTTTATTTGTGCAGTTTCTTTTAAAATGTCCCGGCTTGCCACATGAAAAACATTTGGGAATAAACTTTTTCTTGTGTACCTTGAAAGCTATCTCATTTTCCGGTTCACATTTTGATTTTCTTTTAAATTCCTGAATTAATTTCTCTTTCACAAAATCAAGTGTCAAATCAGATTCGGAACGCATCTCCAACGAAGAAATTAATAGGTTGTACTCTTCCGACAACGTACCTAATAAGAATGCAACAGCTTTATGCTCCTGAACTTCCTCACCTAAGTCACGCAAACGATCCACAATGGATAAAATTTCAGTAATGTGGTCTTCCATCGACTGACCACTAACTAGCTTCTTTGATGACATCTGTCTAAGCAGACTCACTTTGTAATATTGGACTTCTCATGGTGTTTTTTGAGTGTTTCCCAGAACTCTTTTGCCGTGTTCAAATGTTTAATAATTACTTTCTGTGACTCCTCGACTGCCAAGCCTATAACCGCCCTGGCTTTATCATCGCGTGTCAGCCATTTTGCATCCGGCACCTCAGGAACTTCACCAACAACATCCCACAACTCCCTCTCCAAGAGTAGTAACTCTATATTGAACTTCCAAACGTGATAGTTGTTGTTCGTCAACTTGGGAAATTGGGCGTATGCTGCATTCATTCTCCTTAAATTAAAAAAAAAAATCTTATCGAAGAAAAAAAATAAATTGCTCGAGAAATAACTGGGCCCATAATCTGTTGCTTATCAAAAGCTTATATTTATTTCGAGATCAATCAACAAAAAAAGAAACGATGCAATAAGTAGAGTTTAGTTGTAATAATTTATACAAAACATAGTCGCAACCAATAGTATCAAAAGTGATGCTAACAGATTCAAAGTAACTATAAATAATGTTAAATATTGCTAACACTTAAAATGTCTTATTATCTACGAACCTGCACTAAGACTTGAAAATTGCACCTGTATTGCGATTCACTATTCTCCTTTAACGATAATCCCATAGTTAAAAAATCTTAACAACATTAACGATCTTGGTATTCAGTAACTTTTTAAAACAATATTTGGAATCGTTTAGTCAGCTGTTACGACTAAACGAATAACTGACGTACATTTTTATGTTGTTTATTTATTCGACAAACTAAAATTCACTAAAATATTTTTAATGAACAAGGCTCAATGTACATACATAGTATGTTTATACTACATGCAGATAATGCCTCAAATGTTTTTTAATTACCTTTTGCAAAAATAGCTAAACGCACAAAAAATTTTTTCGTTTATTTCCTATTTTTTTTTTGACAGAGATGCCACTTGATGTCAATTTGAATAATGTCTACTATCGTTTACGAGCAGTTAGTGAATCACACAATCGTTACTGCAAACAACAAAAATTGTGGACAAATTTTGCGACTGTCAAATCGTTAAAAGTTAGTGAATCGCACTACGAGGCAAAAACTCTCTTTAGCATTCGTTAAACACTTAGAGACGATTTTCAGACTTCGTGACATAAGTCAATAGGATTACATATAGATGGCGTTACTAGAATGTTCTCATCTACTCGCAAATTCTGTTGTTTTCTAATTCGTCACTGTCAATTTTTTTCAATTCATATGTAAATTTTTGAGTAAACTTTTGGTTGACACGCTTCAGTTTTTGTTTTGAAAACGTCAGAAAAGAAAAATATTGTTAAAGAAAAATGTAAAAAAATATAATTTCGTTGTAAAAATTTCAGTGTTTCGACACACAAATGAATGTTTAAAAGTCAATAAAAGAAATTTGCAGAAAGAAAACTTACATAATGTGAACGGAGACTTAGAGCTCTCATATGTCCGGCCGATGCCATCAAAATTAATATATATTTTTAAATGGACCCTTATCGCTTTTCCCCTGTGCCTTCCAATTATATTTTGAGTTTTAGTGACTAAACTTGTAAAAAAATATTTGCATTTTGTCTGTTTTGTATATTGTGTGATGTACGAGTTTTGTAATAATTACATTGTTGGTAGTAATTACTTTAAAAGTAATCATTATCTAATTTTCATCAATTATTTTCACTTTGAATTACAGATTACCACATTACATGTAATTTGTAATTGGCAATAACCAAATACCAATTACATGTAATAGGTAATTGGATATCATTAGTTACAAATTATATGTAATTGTTAATTACCTGTCACCAATCACCAATTGGTAAATGGCATTTACCATTTACAAATTTCATGTTATTATAGGTAATTACAAAATGCATATGTTATTGCCCAAGTCTGTACATATTGTATATGTTAACAGGAGTAGGAAAAGAAATATGTTATTTAGTTAATTTTTTAAAGGGAAAATCATATAATTTCCCAACACAGTGTGGATGTTAAGCACGAGTATTATAGAAACTATGTAGTGCATACATATGTTATTAATTGGCTTAAATTTTAGAATGGAAAAGTGGAAAGTGGAATGGAACTGATTTATATTTATTACATATATTATGTAGAACGACAAATGACACTGAAACCGGTTTGTATCCGAATCAAACTTGTCCCAAATATCTGTTTATATTGTTACAAAGTAATAGTGAAAGATGTGTAAAACGACCTATTGTACAAATACGCAATAACATAAACATAAAGCAAAAAGAAATTGCGTAGCAGAAATTCCCCGAACCGCGATCCATAAAACAATTTCTGCAGCAAGCAAAAAGTAAACAAAAGATACACACACACACACAAACACATATACAAGACTAATAAGCCAGCAACTGAAATAACTGATGCGCAATTTCGCGTATATTCGGGACATTTCAAGAAGCGGCCGTGATCTGTATATAAAGGCGCCGTCCACCGATATCTGTGCGTACAAAAGTGTTAAGTGTACAGTGTGAATTAGTACTTAGTACGGTTATAAATAGAATCTTAATTGCCGAATAAAGTTGTGTACTGATAAGATCATAAAAGAGTGCGTATTTTAATTTTTACAATTAAACGAACCCTACAACTTAACGTTTATTGTGGTAATAAACGTAACAACTGGTGTCAGAAGTAGAATTGTAAAAATAAAAGGTAAGTAAAAAAAAAATGATGAAGTTTGGCGAGCTGAAAGTAGATCAGCTAAAAAAAACAGCTGAGCAAGTTTGATCTGCCAACGGCGGGCAATAAGGCAGAACTGCAAAAAAGGCTGATAGAGGAATTCAAGCGACGTGGTATTGATATCGGTCTACATGAATTCGAGAAAAAAGAGGAGCTCGAGATATGTACCCCTGCCACAAACACTAATATGGACTTCAATTGTTGGCCGCTATGATGGAGAAATTTCAAGAAGCTTCTAAGACTAACACCGAAAGACTCTTAGCTGAGGTCAGAGCCAACAACGAAGGACAAGAGGAGAAATTTCAAGAAGTTTCTAAGAACAGCGAAAGACTCTTAGCTGAGATCAGAGCCAACAACGAGACACTTCAGGAAATTTCAGAAGTTATGGGCAAGCGAGTGGAAGCTATAGAACTGAAAGTCAGTGAGCTTGATGAAAAATTCTCCGGCATAACGGCAAATGTTGATGAGAAACTCTCTGGCATAACGAGAAGTTTTGACGAAAAATTTTCCGGCGTACGCAGAATTACATGAGTTAAAGAACAAGAGGAGCGATCTACAAATTCGAGAAGGACCGGCAAGAATAATCTCGGAGCATGCCAGCAAGATAAAGGCCCCAAGCTTTGATGGAAGCGCACCTTTTAATGTCTTCAAGTTCCAGTTCGAAACGGTGGCTAACAAAAATGAATGGGACAAGGAAGAAAAAGCTATAGAACTAATTCGGGCGTTAAAGGGAAGAGCAGCAGCAATTCTTGAAAGCGTAGCAGCTGGCTGCAGAAAAAGCTACGAAGACGTAATGGTGGCCTTGCAACGTAAGTACGGTGGCGAACGTAAGCGAGAACTGTACAGGATGAAATTAAGGGGCAGAATGCAGAAGCCGAATGAAACGCTGCAAGATTTCGCGATGGAAATTGAACGTTTGGTGCAGCTGACTTACCCAGGCGAGAACCATCCATTCCTGGACCAGTTCAAGATAGAAGCATTTGTAAATGGCATACGGGATCCAGATGTTAGATATGCAGTTTGCGCTATGCAGAAGTCGTCCTTTGCGAAAACTATTTCGTACGCATTGGCCCAGGAGACCGCAAAAGTTATATCGAAGCCACAAGTCTACAAGGTGCGGCAACTTGAGGCTGATAGGCCAACTTGCGGAGACAAAAGGAGCGAGATAGAAGAGGTGGTCAAGCAAATACTAAAGGAAGGAGGCAAATCTCGCGAAAAATGCTTTAATTGCGGTAAGGTCGGCCACTTCCAACGCAACTGCAGATCAGCAAAGAAAAGATCAAGATCTGCTTCGCCACCGAGGGAAAGCAAACGGGCAAATAACACCTAATCGCATGTGTCACCGTTAAACTAGATCGAGCTAGCGCTGAGGGGCAAGAGCTAGCTCCTACAACCGATGGCCCAACAATCTCCATTTCCATCATGCAGCAAAAGAACAGCAACCTTACTGCTTGCGTTCTTATCAACGGAAAGAAACAGGTCCTCACCATAGACACAGGAGCATCTCAGTCTATAATAAGGACCGATTTGGTAAAAGGAGCAGTAGAACCGCTAAATAATATACGACTACGCACTGCTACTGGGGATTCAGCTACCGTCTATGGAAGAACCAGGGCAAGACTGACTATCGCAAACATCAGCGTCGACCATGTGTTTGTTGTCGGCGACATATTGGATGAAGTTATTATTGGTGCAGACTTCATGAAAGCCCACGGGATTGATCTGCGCATGGGACATCAAATAATCGTATGGCGCAATGTCGAGATACCGCTGGATGTTGGATATGAGAGCAGGACCACAGTAAGGAAGCTGTTTGCCGTTGAACGCCAGAAATTACCACCTCAGGCAGAAACATCTCCTGACAGAAACAAAGCTAAGCAGTTGCTTAGAAAACATGCCTCTGTCTTCGCCCTGAGTAATAAAAGCCAAGGTAGAACCACAGTTGTGAAACACGAAATCAACACCGGCGAAGCGAGGCCTATAAAACAAGCACCCAGGAGTATTCCCCTAGCAAAGCGAAACGAGGTCAAAGAACTGGTCAACGAAATGGAGCGGAATGGAGACATTGAGCCATCTTCCAGTCCGTGGAGCTCGCGAATAGTTTTGGTGAAGAAAAAAGACGGCAGCACCAGGTTTTGCGTTGATTACCGGAAACTCAATGACGTCACAAAGAAAGATAGTTATCCGCTGCCCAGAATTGACGATACCTTAGACACGTTGGCCGGAACGAAATGGTTCTCTACCTTGGGTTTGCAGCGCGGCTATTGGCAGGTAGAGATAGCCGATAAGGACAAGGAGAAAACTGCCTTTAGCGCGAGCGATGGTCTATGGCAGTTCAAGGTGATGCCTTTTGAGCTCTGCAACGCTCCAGCCACTTTTGGGCGTTTAATGGAACGTGTGCTTAAAGGTCTCAATTGGAAGACGTGTTTGGTATATCTGGATGACATAATTGTGATGGGGAAGACTTATGACGAACACCTAAAAACCTGGAGGAGGTATTTAAGCGCATAACAGCTGCAGGATTAAAGCTAAGCGTTAAGAAATGTGCTTTGTTTCAAAAAGAGGTTAAGTATTTGGGGCATCGTGTAACATCAGAGGGTATATCTACTGACGAAGACAAAATACTGGCGGTAAAGGACTGGCCTCGCCTCGCCCACGGAATCTTCATGAGCTTCGTAGTTTTCTGAGGCTTTGCACATACTACAGGAGATTTGTGCTGAACTTTGCGCAAGTGGCTGCTAGCTTGCATGAGTTGACCAGAAAGTCGCGACCATACCACTGGAGTGAGGCAGCAGAAGAAGCGTTCCAGAGGCTCAAGGTACTTTTGTGTACAGCACCAGTCCTCGCCTATCCAATCGCTGAGCAGAAATTCATATTGGACACGGATGCGAGCGGCTATGGAATAGTGGGAGTCCTTTCCCAGGTGGTTAATGGGGTGGAAAAAGTCATTGGCTACTACAGCAGAGTATTGTGCAAGCCCGAGCGAAATTACTGTGTTACACGACGGGAGCTTTTGGCAGTGCTGGAGTGTGGCACACATTACCACAAAGACTTATATGGTCAACACTTCACCTTAAGGACAGACCACTCCGCATTACGTTGGCTGCTGCAATTTAAGAACCCTGAAGGGCAGCTCGCACGCTGGATTGAACGTCTGCAAAGCTTTGATTGTAGCATCGAGCACAGAAAAGGCGGAAACACAATAATGCTGATGCCCTTTCAAGACGGCCATGGAACGTAGAGTGCAAGCACTGCACAAAAGTCGAGAAAAAGGAATGTGTAATTGACGTGCGGCTGACCCAAATTAGCTCAGGGAAAGACTGGTCTAAGGAACAGAATGACGACCCCATTTTGGCAAAGATTATGTTGGCTAAGCAGTATAACAAAAGACCGACTCGCAATGAAATATCGGCAGAAAGCCCATTAGCAAAAGCGCACTGGGCCCAGTGGAAATATATGGCTGCTTATATAGATTTTGGGAAAGTACAGATGGCAAATTTACAACGGACTTAATTGTCGTGCCCACTTCCAAGATAAAGGAGGTAATGAAGCGGTTCCATAACGGTCCTAGTGGCGGCCACCTGGGCATTACAAAAACTTTGGAAAAGATAAACCAGCGATTTTACTGGGTTGGATGCCAGCAGTCTGTAGCCGATTGGATAGCTAATTGCGAACAGTGTATTGCGGCCAAGGGGCCAACAAGAAGAAGTCGCGGCAAGCTTCAGCTATACAACGTGGGTGCCCTTTTCGAGCGGATAGCTATCGATGTAGCAGGTCCATTCCCTGTCAGTGACGCTGGTAACCGGTATGTACTAGTGGTAATAGATTATTTCAGCAAATGGCCCGAGGTGTATGCCATTCCAAACCAAGAATCTAAAACGGTGGTAGACGCATTTGTCAACAATTGGGTGTGTCGATACGGTGTTCCGATAGAATTGCATTCAGATCAGGGACGAAATATTGAATCTGCCATATTGAAAGAAATGTGCGACTTATATGGCATCAAAAAGACGAGAACGACACGGCTACATCCACAGTCTGATGGCATGGTAGAAAGATTTAACCGTACGCTGGAGGAATACCTCAGAAAAGTGGTCAGTACACACCAAAAGGATTGGGATGAGCATATACCTAAGCTGTTACTGGCTTACCGGTCAGCAGTCCACGATTCTACCTCACGTAGTCCAGCGAAAATCCTGTTTGGAACGGAACTAAAACTGCCAGAAGATTTAGAGTTCGGTGTTAAACCTAAACCTGTGTGCGAAGACAATGGAAACACTCTTCAGGCACAGGAAGATCTTCACGAGCTTAATGAGTTTGTCCGTAACCGCATTAAAATGCCCAGTGATAAGATGAAAGCCAGATATGATAGAGCAGCAAACACGGAGGGATTTACCGAAGGACAAATGGTTCTACTGTTTAACCCACAACGCAAGAAAGGATTATACCCCAAATTGCAATCCCACTGGGAGGGACCATACAAGGTGGTTAAGAGGCTAAATGACGTAGTTTACCGGATACAGAAGTGCCATAGCCCGAGGTACAAAATGAAGGTGGTTCACCTTGAACGACTAGCCAAATATGGAAAGGGTGATGTTGAGCCTGTTCGGGACGAAAAGGCTTAAGTGGGCGGCAGTGTTACAAAGTAATAGTCAAAGGTGTGTGAAACGACCTATTGTACAAATGTACAAATACGCAATATCACAAACACAAAGCAAAAACAAATTGCGCAGCAGAAATTCCATGAAGCGCGATTCAAAAAAACAATTTCTACAGCAAGCAAAAAGTAAACAAAAGATACACACACACAAACACACACACACACACACACACACATATACAAGACTACTAAACCAGCAACTGAAATAACTGATGCGCAATTTAGCGTATGTTCGGGACATTTCAAGAAGCGGCCGTGATCTGTATATAAAGGCGCCGTCCACCGAAGAGGAGTTAGTTGACTCTGAGATTTCATAGAGTGAATATCTGTGCGTACAAAAGTGTTAAGTGTACAGTGTGAATTAGTACTTAGTACGGTTGTAAATAGAGTGTTAATTGCCGAATAAAGTTGTGTACTGATAAGATCATAAAAGAGTGCGTATTTTAATTTTTACAATTAAACGAACCCTACAACTTAACGTTTATTGTGGTAATAAACGTAACAATATTTATCTTTTTTAAGGTTGGGTGTACATTATTTATCGTTTGTATGCATTGCGTTATTTGCATGCATTTTGATGCTTATAAGCGCGAAATGCATCTATAAAACTTGGTTATCTGCACATGCATATGTATATGGAAGTATGGAATTTATTTAAAAAACTTAATATATATGCGCAAATATTGTTTTGTTATTTATATTTTTATAAAGATTAGTTTTTTGTTATTTACATACATAAATACATGAAGTCTTCACATTGCTTTCCCACTTCTGGCGAATTTTATGTTGTCTTTGGTATGCTTTAAATTCATGATTTATTACTGGATCCAAGGTAGTTGTACTGAAATGCCAGAAAATATTTTTTATTATTAGGATAAGAGAAAAAACTGCATTCATTTTTCTAATGTAATTATCACAGGAGTTATTCCAGAATATTACAAATACCGCACTTTTTTTTTGGCTCCTATAATAAACTATGGAAATTCGTTGTTCCATTTATTCCAAAATTTGTTATTCGTTCGGTAACACAATGAAAAAACATTTTTTATACATTAAAATGCCTTTTTTGCCTTAAGACTCACATAGATAATGAAAAAATAGGGCTGAATTTATTAATACATTAGTGTGACCGTTAATTTTTTTTTTCGTATTTTCACTTGGCAAACCCCTTTGATTGATTCCAGATTAGAAAAAAATTGTATATAAAATTTTTTAGATCGTTTGCATAATTATTGGACGTGCCTTGAGCCCACAAAGTTTGCTAAAATACTATTTTTCTCACTATGGCTCGCTTTAATTGTTCATAACTTCAGTAATATTTATTTTAGAGAAAAACTTTATTCACAAATATTCTAAAGCTATATCTGATGAACAATGTTGTTCTATATTAGTTTTCTTTAACATTAATATTTAATCCAGAAAAAAACAAATTAAAAAATAATAGCGAAATTTTCACATATCTTCGCATTCTTTGCATACGAACATATTTTTTTAGTATTTATTGCTTTTGTTCGTCTGCGTTATGTTTTATTTTATTTCTCAGTCATCATTATTAAAAAAAATCAAAAACAAAATAGAATAATAATAATTATGAGTAGCAATTAACAAAACAACCTTCATTCGCGGGCTTGTTAATTTGAGTAAATACTCAAATTGTTGTGGATTTCTTGCGAATTATTTGCAACAGTTTACCGTTAGTTCTTACTGTGTAGCAGGGCAGAATATTATTTTTGTTGTTACTTAACGACGATTACATTTCATTTATTGTCGTGCATTGAAAGTAATTAGACATGTCATCAAGAATTTTGCGTGAAAAAATTTATTTGTTAGACTATTTTTCTCCTTCCTTAAGTGGGTGTAAACTACCTTCTAACAAAGAAGTTATGAAGGTATTATTTTTTAATTTACGAGCAGTAAAATTAAATTTACGGGAGAGTGCTAAATTAGTGGTCGAAGAAGTGAATATTTTTGGGATAAAGCTCGAATCCCCACTAGAACCAAGCAACACAACAAAGCTTGAAGATTTATATAATGCATGGAGGAAAGTGAACAAAAATTCTAAAATTAAATCGGAAACGTAAAGAGAAAGAGAAGAGTCATGGACGTCGAAGTTAGATGACTTATTTGATATAGCAAGTGCACTGGACCTTATTAAAAATTCAGAGGACAAATTATTTTTGGAGAATCAAAGAAAGAAAGGTAGACCGGGGCTTAAGTAGGGCATCGATTACAAACTAGCAGTAAATGAAGAAAGAATGGAAGAACGTCAACAAAATCATTTAAAACGGAAAGAATAGAGC
Source organism: Phania funesta (assembly GCA_963932375.1). Taxonomy (NCBI): domain Eukaryota; kingdom Metazoa; phylum Arthropoda; class Insecta; order Diptera; family Tachinidae; genus Phania; species Phania funesta. The sequence goes on from OZ010656.1 coordinate 40,540,559, forward strand.
GATCGTGCATTAGCTGCTTCTAGTAAGAAGAAATTGTATATTGTTTTTAATAAAGTATAACATATATTTATTTGTAATGTCTTTATTCAGATGAAACAGCTGAACTTTCTTCCTGCAGTTCGGAGAGCGATATCAGCGAAATTGCTGCTAGCTATGAGGTAAGTTCAAGGTTAGAAATTATAAGTAAAATGTGAGAATGAAACTATATAAAACGTAGAGGAGAAATAATTGAAACGCTAGCCAAAAAAATGAGAGGATTTAAAAATATAATGACTCCAAAACTTGCAGCCGCTTTAGATGTTTGCAAGGTCAGTGATCGAAAAGCCGTGCATTTAATTATATCTGTGGTGGAAGCAGTCGGTCTTGAAGTACAAAACTATATTATAAATAAACGTCTATACAAATATATAAATACAGGCCGTTTTAATGGAACCTGTACGACTATTGAACACAGTCTTCAAAAGCAGCTTCTTTGGCTACCTTGCCGTCACCACATTTTGGAAGTCGTATTAAAAAGTGCCTTTGAAGTTAAGATGAGCAAAACCGAAAGCCGAAATGTAAAAATATTTGAGCAATTTAAAAATACATTAACGTCGTAAACGCTACAGCTGAACGAGCGGTAAAATTGATGCAAGACTACAACCCAATGCTCACAAAAGACGAGGAACAAAAAAATATATATTGCAAGTAGTCAAAAACTATCAAAAACAATTTCCTATGATACGAAGGAGATTTTATTACAAAACTTTTTATAATTACACATTTATTTAATAAAAGAAACAATCAACAGGCAAAGAATGCGAAGAGATGTGAAAATTTCGCTCTTATTTTTTAATTTGTTTTTTTTCTGGATTAAATATTAATGTTAAAGAAAACTAATATAGAACACCATTGTTCATCAGATATAGCTCTAGAATATTTGTGAATAAAGTTTTTCTCTAAAATAAATATTACTGAAGTTATGAACAATTAAAGCGAGCCATAGTGAGAAAAATAGCATTTTAGCAAACTTTGTGGGCACAAGGCACGTCCAATAATTATGCAAACGATCTAAAAATTTTTATATATAATTTTTTTCTAATTTGGAATCAATCTAAGGGGTATGCCAAGTGAAAACACGAAAAAAAAATTTGTATATATATATATATATAGATATATATATATATATCTATTTATAAAAAATAAAACCGGTTGCGGTGAGTTTACCTGCTTAGTCTGCCCTGGAAAAAATTTATGAGAGGGGAAAAACAATATAGAGGAGATAAAAAAAGGTTTGTAATTTGAACATTTTTAATTGTAAGTGGTATTAAGAGGTAGAAGCAGATTCAAATTGATATTTTTGCGAGAAAAATCACTATTGTAAATTGATTGGACCAAAATATTTTTACACCTTCATATCTCGGGAAGCTTATGGTAAAACTTTCAAACTTGGCTTATGAGGTTATCTATACGTAGAGTCCAAGTTTCAAGTTTTATTATTTTATGATTAAAGGAAGCAAAGCTATGAGGAGGTTAAGCATCGCGAATATTTTTGTGTAACAAACGCTGTGTGCATTAGCCCTGAACCTAGCCTGGCGCACTAAGGTGCGCCCTGATGACCTTTCGGTTTTGTAGCATCATTTCTTCATCTAAAGTTACTGTTATTATATACCAAAATAAGAGCGTTGCGTTAGCAGCAGGTTACGTAGCTACAGTGCTTTCAAAGACATACATTTTACTTCAAATGTACTGTGCCTTCGTACCCTGCTGCTAACGCAACGCTCTTATTTAGGTATGGCTGTTACAGTCTTATGCAAAAAAGTCTTACTTACTTAAGGTTTGAAGTTTATGTCAGCTACCATCGATATTAACCCTAACATACCGATGTTCAAAAATATAATGCAAAAACACTATGTTAACTACTTTATGTTTCAATAAATTTGGCATGTTGATACTGGCAACACCACCATTCTCTCTTGTCTCTTTATAGTTAACGATGCACAAAAACAATTATTAATTCATCCGGATATTCGGATATATAGTAATGTTGTGTTAAAGTTTGAATAGTTTGAATATAAAATGACATTTTTCTTTATTGATGATGTAAATGAATATTTATACTACATAAAAACATAAACTAAACACATTTATAGTAATGTAAAATAGTAAATACGCCTATTTTTTGTTAAGGTTTTAAATCGATTATTTGAAATACGAGCTTTGTTTACTTCGGTTGATTGTATGTACATCACTATAAGGTTTTGTGTATTTACATTATTTTGGGAAATAATTTTTGGTGCATAAAAAGTTATTTTTTTATAAATTAAAAAAAATGGATAAGCCGGAGGAAAAGAAGAGGAAAAGGTCCGAAATCTCTGCTTCCAAACACCAAAACATCTCTCAATGGTATTTCGGGTTGCAATATGCGCCTTATTGTATCTCAACTCCTTCTCATTTTTGGGGCGAAGTAGAGGTGTAAACAGGTATGGCGTTAATTTATAGCCGGAATCCCCAAGCAAACGGCCTCGAAATTTCCGGTTTTTAAACCGTTCTCTTATTGCCGATTCATTAAATATCCGGCAGTCGTGTGTGCTACCTCTCCACCTTGCCACAAGGGCCAATATTTTCAGTTGAGAATCACAAATGGCCTTCAAGAAAAGTTTATGGTAAAAAAGTTTACACCTTTAATTACCTTTTCGGTTTATGAATTATTGCGCGGCATTACGACCTGTTTTCTTTATTTTTATGTAGCAGCCGTCAATTGCGCCAATGACTTCTGGAAAGTTGCGAATTGCTTTAAAGCAAAGATGGCATTTTTAGAAATTCTCTAGCGTGTTTCGCTAAAGCGCGAGATATTTTGGCACAAATTCTACTGACCGTGCTTAGTGACAGGCCATGAAGGTCACCAGCATCGTCTTGACACTAAATATAATCAAAAGTGTATTGCAACAGAATTATCTACATATTTCCCTTCGTCCCCAGAAACGTAAAGCTACCAAAACTTGCAGTTCTGGTGAGGTTCCACACCCCCTGCGGTCTACTTTAATATCCGGTTTTATCAGATTTAAAATTTTCCTCACTGTTTCCTTGTAAAAACGATATTTCCCTTTGAAGTGGTCATCAGGAAGGGAGAAGACATCAAGCCTCGTTTTATAAATACGTTCCCGATAATAGCTCCCCAATTGGTTTATACGTTCTCAATGCAAACTTACATATGAAAAAAATATTTTTCATTAAATTTCATTATATTTCATTAAATTCAAAGTATCCATAGTTGATTTCCTATATCCACACAATTTAAATTTATTTTTCACAAAAACTTTATTTGTCAAAACAATAAAATATTTTACATCGCTTTAAAGTAGGTGGGTAGCTGCTTTAAATTATTTGATGTTAACATCGCTTTACTTAACGCGTGTTAAGCTAACATTCGTTTTTGCATGATACTTTAAGGAATTTCGATTAACATTGGTTTACCAGCCTGTATTAAGTTTTTTTGTATAAGGCTGTTAATTATTATTTCCATTGAGTGTGGTCTACGGTAATTCTTTAAAAAGTAAACCCGATTAACCGGCATTGAATATGCCTTTGGCATTACATGCAGAAATCAAACTTGAAAGTATTGTTTGCAAATTGTCAGCGCCTTCGTTATAAGCTGAGGATGAATAACATATATCGGTTGGTTGGTTGGTTTACATGGTAGCCTGCTGCCCGCAAGCTCTCAAGTAAGGTCTGAATGACCCCGTTTTGACAAGACCATACCACTCGCCAGGTAAATAGCGTCTTAGAGCCTATGCTCGCACTAAGACTAGGGAACTAGATACATCCCGTAGCCGTGAGATATCTTAAAATATCGTTGAAACGGCACCTAGATATCTCACTGAGATCCTCCAGTATGTAGTCTCCAAGAAATTTGTGTGTCCTGACAGCCAGGCAGGGCATTCGCAAAGAAGGTGAAAAACCGTCTCCTATTTCTCTATGTCCTTACAACTGCGACAGTGGTCATTATAGGGGAGTCCAAGGCGCCTGGGATGTTCTCCTAACACCCAGTGACCTGTTAATATTGCCAGCAACCTCGATAAGTTCCTCCTATCAGTTGCATAGTGCGCCTAAAATCAAAAGAGGGCCACATCAATTTAGAGACCAAAAATGTGCTCAGTCTCCGCCACCTATTATCAGCCTCCTTAAGAAAGTGTCTGAAGATGTCGCTTTTAATATTCCCCAAGGGAATAGCGATTGACTCCACATTGGGAGTATTTAAAGCGGATCCTCCTTTGGCTACTTTGTCTGCTTGTTCATTACCAAAGTGGTCCCTATGCGCAGGGACCCAAACCAAGGTAACGTCTAGCCTTGACAACTCTTTTATATTGACTGACTAACAGAGACGTAGTTGTCGAGGAAAATACCAATATTCTCACGTATATTCCTGTCATATAAAATCCTGCATGCCGTCATAATAGCAAGTATTTCAGCTTGAAATACGCTGCAATTATCCGGAAGACGATATGAGATGCATATCTCAAGATCACTAGAAAAGACGCCAGAGTCTACACCGCTGTTCATCTTAGATCCGTCCGTTTATATCCTGACGTTATAGTTCTCCACGAGACTACCTCCGCACCACTCCCTCCTGGAGGGGATTAGTACTCTGAACACTATCAAAGTCTAACTGCGGCGTAGTGCAGTCAGGGAGTTGATTTATATCCGGAGGCAGTACGCCCAAAATATTCGCATGGCTGTACGTCTTCGCATGCCAACTTCCCGTCGCCTTTCGCCTAACTGCACTACTCGCAGATATGTGAAGATCTATAGGAATAAGGTGCAGTATAGTATTCAGTGACTCTGATGGACTAGTACACAGTGCACCTGTAATGCCAATACATGCTGATCTTTGAATTCTGTACAGTTGGTCCACCACATATTTCCTCCTTGTAGCAGGCCACCAAACCAAAGATCCATATGTAAGAATCGGACGTACAATGCTGTGTACATCCATCTAACTATAGAAGGACTAAGTCCCCATTTTGCACAGAACATCCTACGACAGGTGTAATAAGCTACTGTAGCCTTCTTGGCTCTGTGCTGAATATTCAGGCTCCACAACAACTTATAGTCAAGGATGACACCAAGATATTTCGCACTGTTCGTAAGAGGAATATCGCGGTTTCCTAACCGCGGTAGTCTGAAGCTAGGGATTTTGATCCTTGTTGTAAATAGTACCAAACTGGTTTTGTCCGGGTTTACTCCTAGGCCATTCCTCATTGCCCAGTTGCTAAGTAGTCCCAGCGCATCAGACATGATATTGCTTATCACGTCCGGGAACAGTCCTGATACCAAGATCACAACGTCATCAGCATATGCGACGACCTTTATACCTTTGTCGTCTAATTGCATAAGAATCGTATTAACAACCATAAGCCAGAGTAGCGGAGAGATTACACCACCGTGAGGTGTACCTCTATCCACTAGTTTTGACATATTGCTGTTACCAAGATTTGCAGTGACTATTCTTGATCTCAACATTGAATGCTCCCTCTATATCCACGAAGGATGCCATTGTGTATTGTCTGTATTCAAGAGTCCTTTCTTCAGACCCCTACCACCTCATGTAGGGCTGTTTCCGTAAATCGACCCTTTAGGTAGGCATGCTGACTTCTCGAAATGCACGTGGTGCTTTCCAGTCGATGCCGTATATGAAAGTCAATGAGTCTTTCCAGAGTCTTGAGCAGGAAAGATGAAAGACTTATCGGCCGAAAGTCTTTCGCATCCTCATAACTTCTTCTGCCGGTTTTTGGAATAAAAACGACCTTGACCTTTCTGCAATTTTCTGGAACATGATTGAGAGAAAGACAAAGCATGAATATCCTATGAAGCCAGGGAGTGATAATTTTCTTAGCGCTCTGTAGCATCCTTGGCAGAATGCCATCTGGCCCGGGGGGTTTGTAAGGGGAAAAACTGTCTATCGCCCAGGATATCCTGTCATAAGAGATCATATTCCCATCGATTGTGTACAGAATTCCATTAGGGCTCAAATATCCGTACCGATGTCCTTGCAGCCCGGAAAGTGAGTGTTGATCAAGATTTCAAGGGATTCCGCTGAGGATTCGGACAATGAGTCATCCTTCCTTTTGATATAGGAAGGATTTGACTGACCTCTGGCTAAAATTCTTCCGAGCCTTGCCGAATCCTTTGTGTTGTCTACAGACTCACAGAAAACTGTCTATGAGCTTCGTTTTGCGGCTACTATAGCCTTATATGCCTTCAACTTATCACGGTATGGCTGCCATGACTTATTGTTAAAGCTCTTATTAAAGGCTCTACGTGTTTCCTTACGTAGTTTAGAAAGCTCCGAATTCCATCATGGAGGGAAGCTTTTCTTGGCCTTTGTTATTGGGCAAGAGATTTCGAAGGCTTTCACCATAGCACTGCTGAAACTCTCCTCCGTCCTCTCAAGACCAGTGATCGTGTCCTCAATACCTGGTGTTTTGCATAGTTTGTACTTCAGGATTCCATTAAACTTAAACCAGTCGGTCCTTCTTGTGTTCCTGAAAAATGAAATAATCTCGAAGAGAATCCAGTTGTGATCCGAAAAGGATTTTTTACTAGATACCCTCCACTTATCAACTGATAATCTAGATCTGTCATTTGTGAGTGTAAGATCCAGTACCTCCTCCCAACCTTTGTATTTGTTCCCACTCGGAAAAATAAACGTTGGGGTGGAGCCGGAGTTACATATACTTAATCTATTATTATTAATGAAATCAAGGATGTACTCACCACGTTCATTAATTTCGCTGCTGCCCCTTGTATGCCTAGCATCACATCCCAGGACTGTGTAAGATGTTCCTGTTGAGGCCAAGAGATTACTCACTTCGACTGGAGGAGCTGACTTCTCATGCGCCATGTAGCTTGAGGCTATGATGAAGCTTCTGTTCTACGGCAGCTCGATCCTTGCCACCGTAAGGTCTGTTGTACTAAGCTGCGTGCAGAGAAAAATGTTATTGCGTTTTTTGGCAATTAGACAAGATCTAGGCTTACCACTATCTTTTGCATAGAGAACGTTATATTTTGACGTTATATCTCTGAGTTAACAACTCAGGGTTCCTGAAGTAGTCCAATATCCAAGTCCTCTTCAGCTAAGAGCACCTGGAGGTTATCTGTAGTACATTTCGATTGCTGCAGATTTATTTGAACTACCTTAAGCGTCATTTTGTATATTTGAGGAAGATTCTGTGAGTTTGATCTCGGTGAGCAGATTGTTGGCGGCTTCAACAACATCAGTCTCACCACTACCAGAACCTGTTGGCCGGAACACCTTTACCTTCGCATCCCGCACTCCGAAAAACAGTTTGAAGCCGGCCTTCTCCAGCTCCACTGTTGCCTTATCGGTAATGGCGAGAATAAGGCATGTGTGGGTGTCCCCTTGCTCTGTACGGATGATCGACCAGTGTTGGAGTTCTGGCGCTTTAGACACTCCAGCATCTTCTTTGCATCGGTTGCCATTTTTGGTAACCAAATTCTTGCCCGTGGTCTCATGGGGATCTCCTCAGCAGGGATGAGCTTAAGTCTTAAGCCCTTCCGCGTACCGCTAATCCTAACGATGCATTTGCTGAGAAACTCCTTTGAGAACTCGTCCAAGCACTTGGTTACCCTGTAGCCCCGGTGCATCTCGCCGGATTCAAAACAGGGAACCGGTCCAGTCTTCTCTGCGAGTTTAGACTCTATGGCACCCCATTATGTTACCACAGGATTAATGGCACCATCTTTTTCGCTAGCCAAAGCCACAATAAGATGATCCTTTACCACCTCGTTGAAAGTTTGGTCCTGGAGCGTTCGCCTTCTCTGCGATCTCCTTTTGGGCGATTTACCTCACTCTGTCTGAGATCGGTTGCGCTCAGTTGCTGCTTTAGAGGTGCTGGGTAGAGAGTCCTTATACTTAAGGACTCTCTCATCGCGCTCATGAATTACACCACTGGCGGCGTTCTTGGCTATCTTGTCAGGTATAAACACTGCTTTGCTGTACCTTGCCTTCAGAGTCTCATGCTGGCTCTTCTTTTTACGTTTTTTCTTCAATTGGTCAATAACCTTGACATCCGTTTGAAGAGGTTTCTCAGAGGGCAGTAGGGTACTATGTCTGGTTCCCTCACTGCCTGACAGTTCGACCAAGGTCTCTTGACTAGAGGCCAGAAGGTCTTCTTCGGATGAGTTTCCAAACCCATCTTGTTTTCTTTCTTTCTTACTTTCTTTATTTGTGTCTTTATTACTCATCATTTTTGGTCCCACGAGTAGGCACGTAAGGGAATGGACCATCCACGCAGTGACGGCGTACGTGGACTAGGCAAACATTACAACCGGCCCTTGTCATAGGTACCGGAGTGAAGCTGTTAGCGACTAATCATCTTTTACCACTAATTAGCCATTCAGGTTCTCGGCAATGCTTCCTACCACCTTAACCTTACAAGTGGGCCAGTTTTGGTCCACGAGCAAGACTGAAGTTCCAAAGCGGGGGGTAGAATGCCCAGAGTTTCATTGATTTCTTATATGAGCCATCAATTCGTTCTGGTACATTCTGTGGACCGGTCGTATGCCATAAAGGGGACGTTTGCACAACGAGTCCCTCAATGACATCCAACCTTTCCCAGGGCCCTCCCGCTGGGGTTAAGGATTCTGATAGCCATGTGACTATTCCTACGAAGTGTCGCCGGCTAGCCACATCCTAGAGCAACGGCAAGGTTCACTGAGTGACCGCTTATATAGCCTATCCCTCAGTGACACTGTCGTGTCCCACACCCCAACCTCACCTCTCTACCTGAGCTTTGCCAGAGCGGCCTGACCACAACAAGTAATGTATCAGTCACTCCGTGCTAGCTCCGTTCTGGATCATCCCCTAGAGCATCTACTTTGAGAAGTGTCCAGGCGTTGATTCAGAACGCCCCTATCCGCCACCTGGGAAGGCGCTCGATGGAAGACTGACAACTCCACACGAGAATAACATATATCAGTGATGGAAACATATTAATAAATCGCGACAAATAAGTTTTATACACTTTTTTATATTTCATAAAAAAGATAAACAAAACCAATTCGAGTACATATTTTAATTAGGAAATTAAATTTCTCAACTTTGAGTACTGTAATTAGTAAGGATTAAAGAAAATTGAAAATGTCAAAATGTGATGCTCGAAAGGTGAAAATTGTCACAAAATAATTGAATCCGAAATATGATCACGATTGTCATCACGCCAAGTAGGAAAGGTACATATTGATATGCAGCCTGTTTTTCTAAACCGTAAATTTATTCACACCAATAAAACCATTGACAGTTTTATTTTTCATGTATTTTACAAGAAACGAAGATCCAAGCCCACACTGAGAAGAATTATCGCCTCATCGCAAGTCGTCTCGATGCAGATAATAAGAGCTATTATACGTATCAACTAAAAAGTGCTAAAGGTTTGAATGTCATTATAAAGGGCATTGACAGTTCTGTTCCCACTGAGGAGATAAAAAGTGCCATAGAGGTGGAAGGTTATGTCGTAAGGTCAGTGCACAATATTTTAAATAAGAATAAAGTTCCCCAACCTATGCATCGTGTTGAAATCGTGTTTAATGCATCGCAGCTTAAATCAAAAAACTCGGTTCATCCTATATATAATTTGCGCTACCTTTTAAACAGAAGAATAACGGCGGAAGAGCCTCTAAAACGTAATGGTCAACGTCAGTGTACCAACTGCCAGGAATTCGGACACACGAAAACCTACTGCAACCTACCATCTGTATGCGTTGTTTGCGGTGATGCACACCGGACTTTGGAATGCACTTCTTCCAAAACAGACCCCAAGGTCAAAAAATGCAGCAACTGTGGTGAAAACCATACAGCAAATTACAGGGGCTGCAAAGTCTTTCAATATGTAAAAGATAATGCGAAAGTCGTACGTAACCCTGAATATGAGCAATATAAAGCTTCCCAATTTCCTCGGCTTCATGCTGGTTCTATTGCTAGTACACAAGCTACACAGCCACACACTAAGCCAAACTTTTCATATGCCCAACATTGAGAAATGATTTACCTAATGCGAATGCCAAAAGTTCTAATGCGCATAAACATTCATATGCCCACGTCTTAAAAGAGGGTGCTCAGACACCCCTCACTAACAATTCGAGCTCGATCGAGAACTTAATACAGACAATGAATAATTTCATGCCAACTATGCAGGGTATGTTTCAGGAAACGATGCGAACCCAAAACATGCTTCTGCAAGTTTTGCTTGGCAAAAAATGAACCAGTTAAAAATATGCTTCTGGAACGCTAACGGGCTCTCCCAACATAAATATGAAGTAGAACACTTCCTGCTAGCACATGATATAGACATACTATTAGTCTCTGAAACACACTTCACTATAAAAAACTGCTTTAGAATTGATGGGTATTTTATATATGACACCAAACACCCAAACAAAAGGGCATGTGGTGGAACTGCCATTATAGGCCGAAAAAACGTAAGGCATTTTCCATAAAATCGAACACCATGAATTTGCCAGGTTCTTTGCTACGCTAGGGCAAAAATTTATTGCCGCTGGCGATTACAATCCAAAGCACACATATTGGGGATCCAGACTCCTTAGTCCTAGAGGTAGGCAGTTGTATTATACAGTTGAAGCAAACAAGCTTGACGTCGTATCTGCCGGTAAACCCACCTATTGTCCCACAGACTTTAATAAGTTGCCAGATCTTATTGAGTTTGCTATAGTAAAAAACATCAAACGCGATCAACTCATAGTTAATTCATCCTATGACATATCTTCTGATCATTCACCTACAATTGTTATTTTACACGACAGTTTTGTCACTGCACCTAAAACCCTTAGTTTCTACCCGAACAGAAACACGAATTGGTTAAAATATAAAATGTATGTGTTGTTTGCGGTGATGCACACCGGACTTTGGAATGCACTTCTTCCAAAACAGACCCCAAGGTCAAAAAATGCAGCAACTGTGGTGAAAACCATACAGCAAATTGCAGGGGCTGCAAAGTATTTCAATATGTGAAAGATAATGCGAAAGTCGTACGTTAACCTGAATATGAGCAATATAAAGCTTCCCAATTTCCTCGGCTTCATGCTGGTTCTATTGCTAGTACACAAGCTACAGAGCCACACACTAAGCCAAACTTTTCATATGCCCAACATTGAGAAATGATTTACCTAATGCGAATGCCAAAAGTTCTAATGCGCATAAACATTCATATGCCCACGTCTTAAAAGAGGGTGCTCAGACACCCCTCACTAACAATTCGAGCTCGATCGAGAACTTAATACAGACAATGAATAATTTCATGGCAACTATGCAGGGTATGTTTCAGGAAATGATGCGAACCCAAAACATGCTTCTGCAAGTTTTGCTTGGCAAAAAATGAACCAGTTAAAAATATGCTTCTGGGACGCTAACGGGCTCTGCCAACATAAATATGAAGTAGAACACTTCCTGCTAGCACATGATATAGACATACTATTAGTCTCTGAAACACACTTCACTATAAAAAACTGCTTTAGAATTGATGGGTATTTTATATATGACACCAAACACCCAAACAAAAGGGCATGTGGTGGAACTGCCATTATAGTCCGAAAAAACGTAAGGCATTTTCCATAAAATCGAACACCATGAATTTGCCAGGTTCTTTGCTACGCTAGGGCAAAAATTTATTGCCGCTGGCGATTACAATCCAAAGCACACATATTGGGGATCCAGACTCCTTAGTCCTAGAGGTAGGCAGTTGTATTATACAGTTGAATCAAACAAGCTTGACGTCGTATCTGCCGGTAAACCCACCTATTGGCCCACAGACTTTAATAAGTTGCCAGACCTTATTGATTTTGCTATAGTAAAAAATATCAAACGCGATCAACTCTTAGTTAATTCATCCTATGACCTATCTTCTGATCATTCACCTACAATTGTTATTTTACACGACAGTATTGTCACTGCACCTAAAACCCTTAGTTTCTACTCGAACAGAAACACGAATTGGTTAAAATATAAAATGTATGTGAGCTCTCACTTATCTTTGAACATCCCACTGAGAAATCCAGCTAATATTCAAGCAGCTGTAGACCATTTTACAGACGTCGTGACTGCCGCAGCCATAGCTGCAACGCCAACAAAATCATCAGCTAAAATAATAACGTACCAGGCAACAGCAGATATTCAGATGCTCGTCATTGAGAAAAGAAGACTAAGAAGACAATGGCAAAATAGTCGTTCCCCACACATAAAAATGCAAATGAACTTATGCCAAAAAAACTTACGCAGTAAATTGAGACAGAAACACCAATTCGCTATCGACAACTTTTTAAAAAACTTGGATCCAATGAAAAACACGGATTATTGTCTGTGGAAAGCTGTAAAGCACTTACAATGTCCTATTGCTTACGAATCCTCACTAAGACTTGAAGACCGTACTTGGGCTAAAAACTCAAGTGAAAAGGCAAATGCGTTCGCAAAGCACTTAGAGAAGGTTTTCGCACCACATGATATAAGTAACTCCACTATTCCCATTATTAGCGACATCGTGAATGTTCCTATGAAATTTCGGTTGTCTTCTTTAAAATCGATAATTAAAAATACGGATATGAAGAAATCACCTGGACCTGATCATATAACAGGATCAAAGATAAAAAACTTACCTAATTCATCTGTAAGAATTTTACTTTACATATTTAATGCAATGTTGCGCGTCGGATACTTCCCATGCTCTTGGAAGAAGTCTGAAATTGTCATGATCCCGAAACCTGGAAAGGACTCAAGGCAGATTGCATCCTACAGGCCAATTAGCCTACTGTCAGTTTTGTCAAAGATATTTGAAAAATTATTCGTCTCGAGTGTAACTCCTTTTCTAAATGAACAAAACGTTATCCCAAAACATCAGTTTGGTTTTCGAACAAGGCATAGTACGATTGAACAAGTCCATAGAACCGTTACCATTATTAGATCGGCTTTTGAAAGAAAGCAATACTGTTCAGCTTTATTTATAGACATTTCCCAAGCATTTGATAAAGTCTTCCATGATGGGCTACTTACTAAAATAGCTCGGGTTCTACCTGAAAACACCCACAAGCTTATAAAAAGCTATTTGTCCGATAGAACTTAAAGTAAGGTCAAAGGACCAGCTTTCAAGATGTGGGAAAATCGGTGCAGGAGTACCTCAAGGTAGTGTGCTAGGGCCGCTATTATATATTATCTATACAGCGGATATGCCGACAAGCCCACATACATATACATCAACTTTTGCAGACGACACTGCAATTATAAGTGTCAGTAATGATCCAAAGGATGCGTCTGATAAACTGCAGTCCCATATTCATAAGCTAGAAGACGGGCTAAAACAGTGGAGAATAAAGGTAAATCCATAAAAATGTGCTCATGTAACGTTTTCCCTTAGAAGGTAAAATTGTCCACGAATCACAATAACTAATACCACGGTTCCAGCGGAAACGCACGTTAAATATTTAGGTATCCACCTAGATCGGCGCCTAACTTGGTCCCGTCACATTGAGGCAAAAATAACGTCCATAAAGCTTCGAACAAATCAACTGCATTGGCTAATAAGTCCTAACTCAACCTTGGCTTTGGAATATAAAGTCCTTTTATACAAATCCGTTATAAAGCCAATATGGTCATATGGTATTCAGCTGTGGGGTACTGCCTGTGCATCAATCATCCAGAAGTTACAGAGAAGACAGTCTAGGATTTTACGTCATATCGTATGCGCCCCCTGGTACATAAGAAATGAAAACATACATAGGGATCTCAAAGTTCCCACTATTCACGAAGAAGTTAAAACGTACATGTCCAAATACGTAAACAAACTAGTCGCACATCCCAACACTAGCACGCAATTTGTTGCAATTTGATGGCCACCAGAGACTAAAAAGAAGTGACACATTGAGCCTGGCGAGGCGGCTCTGTCTACACAATAGAAGATAGATTTTTAAGATTTGAATACAAAAAATTAGTTATTACATTGGTAATAACTAGTAAATAATAATTTAGAAATAAGATTTGAATACTTATTGTGAATTTCTTTTAATAGAAAGATTCAATAAAATAAAATACAGTATAAAAAAAAATTTATTTTCATTTCTTCTATATGTAATCGCATGGGTTATTGTGTGAATCCTACAAATCAAATTAATAAAACCATATTTTTTTACAAAAACAGAATATAATTATTTAGTTTAACACAATTAAATCATTTAAGATGTTCCAGTATGGCTGACATTGTTTCAGCGATAATTTTTGCTGATTCGGCAATATATTTGAGGTATTTTGGCTGATCCTCTGCAGATTTTGCTGATTCTTCATTGCGTTACTCATCGTCCTCCAGTTACAATTTTTTTCTAACAGTTCAAGTTTTTCCGCATTTCCATGCATGCCTTGGCAGCATTTTCATTGTATTTTCAACATTTTCTGCATTTGTGATGGTAGAAGAAGTGCTGTTAATATTGAAAGTGGTGTTGTTGTGCAACCTCGTGGGTAAAATGGGAGGTGAACTAATATTCTAAACTCTTTTTACTATTTTGTTACCAGGTGTGGGCGGAGTCACACTGTATTTATTAATCCTCGGCTTTTTATCTCTCAAAAATTTTAAAATTTGGAAAATGCTCAAAATCTCGTTTCAACTCGCTCTGTTAAATGTGGACTTATATCCGCACAAAAACATAAATGTGAAAATAAGAAAAAGATTCTAGCCAAAAATTTCTGTCGTTTAAAGTACGGAGATCAAAATGACGAGCAAGTTTTTGATATGCACAATATCAAACCATTTTAAGGCAACCTGCTGGCTTGGCAACATTTTCCCCGTAATTCTTTTCCATATTAGAAAGTTAAAAAAATATTGCCAAGCTAGCAGATTGTCTAAAAATTAGATGGTATTGTACAAATCAAGAACTTGGTCTTCAATTTAAGGTCCGTTACTTTTAACGTTTGACATTTTTGGATAGGAACTAGGCCTTATTTTCACATTAATGCTTTCGTGCTAATGTTAATTACAATAGACATTTTAAAGTTTCGTGTATTGTTATCAATATGTAACTAAAATATTGCTTATCTTTATGTTATTACATTTTTTCAGGCGGCTTATCGTTATATGGATCTTCGGGTATGTAAAAAAAAATCCAAGTAGTTTAAAAACTTTTATATGTAACTTTAGATTGTCATAATTTTTTTAGATTTGAGTCTTAAATAGTGTTATAAACTAATTTCAATAAAAATGTAAAATTTTTCAGAAACCGATTACATACATCTTTTACTCAAAATATGATTTATGATTAAATAAATATCCTTGCTTAAATATCAAAATATCAATAATCCCAAAGGAGAGACTCCAAGTTACACGAACATACATATTCTCTCGTTAAGGTTGATTGTTAAAAATATACTCTTTGATTTTTCACTTGCTCATTTTATAAATAATAATTGTAAATGTTTTTGTAGAAGGTTTAGAAATATTTGTTTTCAGTCTAAAAATATGTTATAGTTTTTATATTGTCTTAATAGAATTTTTCATGTGTGCAAGCATAATTAACAAATACAATATCAATTTTAAATTAGAATATCTTAATATTGATTAAGTAAAAATCTACACGTGTTTTCTGTTTACATAAACAACTATTGAAAATCAGAAAATATGTAGATCAAGACGTCAAATAAACTGGTAATTATTAAAAATTTCTTTTCAAATCAATAAAATGGCAAATACTCTTATCCTATTTGAAAATGTTAGTGTGTATTGTCATATTTCTGCAATTTTTTATATGAAACTATATTTTTATAAATATCAAGTAATTTATTTTTTAGACATAAGCTCGTTTTCTTTATTCTTTCTATTCAGAAAGAACATTTATTTGATATAACTTTTAATATAGAATACAGTGAAAGTTAAAATTTTATTAAACAACTAGCTGAATGGAATGCATTTTCTCTGCCGCTACATACGTTATCAAAATTCTTCGCGTCTTTTCTACGGATTTTGCGTTTAACTGTAAACCTAATCTATTTAATTCAACACTAAAAACAAATAGAATACGAGCATGAATATTTCTCAATTTTCCATGTTCTTGTTTTTTTCCTTGGGTGAGGACGAAGTTTTACAACATTCTAACTTTCTTTGTTATTGAATTCTAGGTTACCATATGCAATTTGCTTTAAGCTCTCGTAACACTGTGCTAGTTCAAAAATGTAACAAGCGGGGCACCTAGCGTGTGAACCTAATTCGAGTACGTTGAATCCGTTTTTTTTTTAACAATTAAGATTGAAAATTGCGGTTACAAGTACTTAGAAAACGATTTTTTTTCAGTTTTCTACCATTTAGTAATTTTTTTTATCTATTAAAAAATATATATTAGTAATGAACATGCGTCCTAAAAATTTCAATTTAAAACTTTGTGTTTATAAGCCCCTCAAGTTGCTCAACCCTGCCTCGTCTAATTGAAAGGTTTTCCAGTTAAAGTTATTATAGTTCTTTGACCTTTTAATCTTTCCTAGCGAATTAAATAATTAAATTTGTCTAGTTATTTTAATTTTTATTAAAGTTTCTTTAGGGCGCGTGTTCACGAATAATATGTTTTTTAAATTCATAAAATTCATATACATATATAAAAATTAATATATATATAAAAAACTGTTTAGGTAGTTCAAACCACAATTTTCAATCTTAATTATTTTTATCCTTAAAAAAAAAAAACAGTTGACACTACTGGATTTAGTGTACTCAAATTAGGTTTACTCGCCGGGTGCCTCGCGTGTTAAAAGTTTCCCATTCACGCACAGTTTCATTTCTCGTTATTTATCATAAATAATTTATAGTAAATATGTATGTACAGGGGTATATTTACATCTCTAAAATCCGTTGCGTTTGAAGGTATTTAATAACACATATTTTTATGAAAAATTATTGCAGAACCAAACGACGATATACCAGGTATTGGTCAATATGAAGATTTTCACACAATAGATTGGCAACGTGACATTGCCAGAGATCGTATGCGTCATCGATATATTGTGAAGAAACGACAAGATTCTCTCTGGGATTTGGTGAAGGGAGCTCATGATGCCTGGTCAGGTTGGCTGTGTGTTTTATTGGTTGGTATAGCTGCGGGTTGTGTTGCTGGTGTAGTTGATATTGGAGCAAGTTGGATGTCAGATTTAAAGCATGGTATATGCCCACAAGCGTTTTGGTTCAATCGCGAACAATGCTGTTGGCCAACAAAACAATCTGTTTTCGAAGAAGGCAATTGCTCAACGGTATAGTGACTTTGGATTTTGTGTTGCAGCAGTGTAAATTTTTTTAATTATAATTTATCATATCTTTAGTGGAAAACGTGGCCAGAAGTGTTTGGTCTAAGTCGCGAAGGAACTGGAGCATATATTATCTCGTATATTTGGTACATACTTTGGGCTTTGTTGTTTGCCACACTTAGCGCATCATTAGTGCGAATGTTTGCGCCATATGCATGTGGGTCTGGTATTCCAGAAATTAAAACAATTCTCTCGGGTTTCATTATACGAGGATATTTAGGAAAATGGACGTTGCTTATAAAGTCTGTTGGTCTAATGCTTTCCGTGTCAGCTGGTTTAAGTTTGGGAAAGGAAGGACCCATGGTTCATATAGCTAGTTGTATTGGCAACATATTCTCACACCTATTTCCGAAGTATGGTCGTAATGAAGCGAAAAAACGTGAAATATTGTCAGCCGCGGCTGCAGCTGGTGTATCAGTAGCCTTTGCGGCTCCAATCGGAGGCGTTCTGTTTTCGTTAGAGGAGGTCTCATACTATTTTCCTCTGAAAACCTTATGGCGTTCATTTTTCTGTGCTCTGATAGCTGCATTTGTTCTGCGATCTCTAACTCCATTTGGCAATGAACATTCAGTGCTTTTCTTCGTGGAGTACAACCAGCCTTGGATATTTTTTGAACTTATACCTTTTGTCTTTTTGGGTGTAATGGGGGTTAGTACTGAACAGATTTCAAATACTTTCAACTACGAACAAACATGAACTTTTGTATATTTCAGGGCATAATTGGAACAATATTTATAAAAGCGAATTTGTGGTGGTGTCGTTTTCGAAAATTTAGCAAATTAGGACAATACCCAGTAACAGAAGTTTTGGTTGTTACTTTAATCACCGGAATAATATGCTATCCAAATCCTTTCACGCGCATGAATATGAATGAATTAATCTTTTTATTATTTAGTCAGTGTTCTCCAGGAGACGTTTCTAATCCCCTATGGTATGACTTACATTTATGCATACATATATTCACATATAAACAATAATTTCTGTTCTTTTATTTACTTTAGTGATTATACACGCATGAACATTACAAATGCGTCATCTTCTATAGAAGTGACACAACTAGGTCCTGGAGTATACCGTGCAATTGGTTTATTAGTTTTAGCATTCTTCTTAAAGTTAGCATTGACTGTATTTACTTTTGGTGTGAAAGTTCCATCAGGTTTATTTATACCATCTCTGTTCTTGGGTGCAATTATGGGCAGAATTGTTGGTATTGGTACGTAATCCAATTTTTTATATCCGTCCAATAACATTAACTTACTCCCTTTATATGTTATCCTCAGCTGTTGAACAATTTGCTTATAGTTATCCTAATATTTGGTTCTTTACTGGCGAATGCGTCACGGGTAATAATCTAATTACGCCAGGTCTGTATGCCATGGTAGGAGCTGCAGCGTGCTTAGGTGGCGTTACGCGAATGACGGTATCTCTAGTGGTGATAATGTTTGAACTGACAGGAGGTGTTGGCTACATTGTACCATTAATGGCGGCCGCCATGGCTTCAAAATGGGTTGGTGACGCTCTAGGCAGACAGGTACTTATTTATACTAACATTAAATTGAATATCTTAATATTGCCTTTAAGAGCATTTATGATGCACATACATTAAACAATTGTGCTTCTTTTTCCAGCAATTTTAATATAAATATAATTTTCAGGGCATTTATGATGCACACATTGCATTAAACGGATATCCCTTCCTTGACAGTAAAGAAGAATTTGCACATACAACACTTGCGGCTGATGTTATGCAACCTAAGTAAGTCAAATAATTATGGTGATAGTTGATTGAATGTGTTATTTATTTAAGCAAACTAATATTAATTTGCTGGGTAAACTAAAAGCTGTTTTAACTTTTACTTGATTGAGTTAAACATACGTTATTTTAAAACTTTATTTCTTAATCGAAAATAGATCTTGTTCTTCATGCATTACATATATATAATATAGCAGGCTGGAAGGTATTTGAAATCTGCTTTCCCGTAGGTTACGTCATTCATTATTACACAATCCCTAAAATTGTTCAGCCCTATTCTTTCTTAAACGTTTTCTTGCTCTTCGTTTTGTGTATCATTTCTGTTTTACTTTTATAACTGCTTATAATCTGAGTGAAAATAGAAAAGGTGATATTTTTTGCCAAATCCCTCAGAGGCACATTAAGTTTTAAAATCATTTCCCTTTTAATCATTTTCGCCAATTATATATGTAAAAATCAAACAGGCCGACCAGGTTCGGATTTTCTGTCGATAAACTGGTTCTTTCTAAACGGAATTTCTGGTGATTGCTTGCAACGTACTATATAGTCTTGCTATATTTTCGTAAGAGGCAATGGGATTTTCTAAACATATTGATATTTTTCCTGTAAATTTGCACTGAAAACTAAAATTGTTATAATTTCGTGATATATGTATGTATAAGAAAGCTAAATATATAACGGGATTTTCGAATATTGTTTACGAATTTAACCTTTAAATGCACTATAACTATGAACCATTGGAAATAAAGTCAAATAAAGATACCCGTGAGTACATATTACGCAGATTATCATTATTTATGTAAACAGAAAACTTAGTACCAGGTGTGGTCTCAATACAATGTTTTAAAAACATACATATTGCTACGAATAAACGCAAACAAGTATTCTTGTCATTAAGAATTGAACGGTACGAATACTTATGGTCCTTACTGTACAGGAAGTTTTACACTAGAATTAAAGATTAAGCTCATACAAAATACTAAGAAATTGGATACATGCAGAACATCAGTGATATAACATCAACACGTACAGATGAGTTCCAGGAAATAACGCAAAGAAATCACCACCATAAGTCTCTTGGGCATCGCTTGGAATGCTTCCCGTCGACCATACAGGGTGAATTGTAGTTGAAAAGTCCGCAAGGTCCATGTATCATGTGTTTGGTAACTACAGCATGCAATTTTGGGTCAACTGTTTCATCTGGAATTTCAGCTGAAATTATGGAATCAATCTCATCTGGCCTTGTTTTGTCCACTAACCAGACTAATATGTGCGCATGTGGCAATCCAAGCTTTTACCATTCTACAGAGTACATCCAACAACGGACTCGGCCATACACACAATGCTTTATTAAGAAATTCATGAGAGATTTTAATTTTTATTTAAAAACTCAGGCAGTTATGTCTAGCAACTGGTGTTTGGCTATGTAGCAATTCCCTCTTGATTTCCGACCATTTTGGGTTACATGTGAATGTTACAAATAAGTCTGGGTGGCCATAACGACTAACATATGACATAGCATCCTGAGCATATTCATGCATGTGGCGTGGGCTTCCTATATAAGTGGCTGCCAAAATTGTCATTCTTCCCACATTATTCACATTGCCATCCGCATTTATAGCATCGCGGAGATGAATGTATTCGTTGGTTCAAACGGATGTATGTCAATCGTTCAGTTTCAATTTTGACATACATGTCAACTGCAAACTGATGAAAGAGTCTTTGACACATCAAAATATGATTTACTTCACCTTGACGGATCAATGAGTCTGTATGAATAGAAATTCATAGCACTAACTTTTTTGTTGGTTTCAGCACCTGCAAGCAAAAATGATAAATGTCTAATTTGTTACTTAGATGAATTGAATTTAAAAATATTATTTAATGTTGTTGAATTTATTTACCTGTTACTTGATTTTCAATTTTGATATTAAAATGGTATCCATCTTTCCCCTGCCAGAAGATCAAAGGATATTGTAATGCATCATAACTCCTGTGTGTTTCAGATATACGTTTTAAATGACTATTCCGACGATGAAGCACAATATCTCTAGATTGTAAATTTTCTCCCACAATGACAACAGCCACTTCGTCAATGGTAGGTGAATTAAACCTCCTTGTGTGTTCACCGACAGGTTTTTTGTCAGCTTGAATGATAATATTATGGCTATCAGATGGCATCCGATCCAATGCTATTTTCAACATGTTTACTAAATTGTTATTCTGATGAAGAAACATTTGTAATTCATGGACAATGGTTCTCTTCACTGTTGGATTGTGTGCACAACGATAATCAACTTCCGCGTCTGAATTGCCCATAAAATAAATTTGTAAAAATTGCTAATCTGTATCAGGTACTGGTAACAGTGCCCCCAGTAAGTGATAACTTTGTCCTTGTGTCCGTAATTTTTAAAAATTTGTCCATTAATTATTTCTGATATATATATTTTAGTACATATTGAATATTATAAAAACATGTTCTGGTATAATACCTTGAAAGTGGGCATGAAATTGTCCCGTATAATATGAGTAGCGGCAAATGATGTCATCTGGGAACAACTGTTATATTTCTGAATGTTGGCCAAGAAGTGCTTAGAGTCATTTCCAATCGCAGAAACTAAAGATCGTAAAAGATCTGGTGGTGGGACCAATTGTGGCAATTTTACTTTGCCTCCAGCACAACATAATCCGGTAGATTCACCAGTGTATTTTAACGCCTTACAATATTTCCAAATTATTTTCATATCCCCAATTCACAGATTTTAATAAGTTGCCAGACCTTATAGATTTTGCTATAGTAAAAAACATCAAACGCCACCAATTGTTAGTTAGTTCATCCTATGACCTATCTTCTGATCATTCACCTACAATTGTTATTTTACACGATAGTTTTGCCACTGCACCTAAAACCCTTAGTTTCTACCCGAACAGAAACACGAATTGGTTAAAATATAAAATGTATGTGAGCTCTCACTTATCTTTGAACATCCCACTGAGAAATCCAGCTGATATTCAAGCAGCTGTAGATCATTTTACAGACGTCGTGACTGCCGGAGCCATAGCTGCAACGCCAACAAAGCCATCAGCTAAAATAATATCGCACCAGGCAATAGCAGATATTCAGATGCTCGTCACTGAGAAAAGAAGACTAAGAAGACAATGGCAAAATAGTCGTTCTCCACACATAAAAATGCAAATGAACTTATGCCAAAAAAACGTACGCAGTAAATTGAGACAGAAACACCAACTCGCTATCGACAACTTTTTAAAAAACTTGGATCCAATGAAAAACACGGATTATAGTCTGTGGAAAGCTGTAAAGCACTTACAATGTCCTATTGCTTACGAATCCCCACTAAGACTTGAAGACCGTACTTGGGCTAAACACTCAAGTGAAAAGGCAAATGCGTTCGCAAATCACTTAGAGAAGGTTCTTGCACCACATGATATAAGTAATTCCACTATTCCAATTATTAGTGACACCGTGAATGATCCTATGAAATTTCGGTTGTCTTCTTTAAAATCGACAATTAAAAATACGGATATGAAGAAATCACCTGGACCTGATCGTATAACAGGATCAATGATAAGAAACTTACCTAATTCAGCTGTAAGAATTTTACTTTACATATTTAATGCCATGTTGCGCGTCGGCTTCTTCCCATGCTCTTGGAAGATGTCTGAAATTGTTATGATCCCGAAAACTGGAAAGGACTCAAACCAGATTACATTCTACAGGCCAATTAGCCTACTATCAGTTTTGTCAAAGATATTTGAAAAATTATTCCTCTCGAGTGTAACTCCTTTTCTAAATGAACAAAACGTTATCCCAGATAATCAGTTTGGTTTTCGAGCAAGGCATAGTACGATTGAACAGGTCCATAGAATCGTTACCATTATTAGATCGGCTTTTGAAAGAAAGCAATACTGTTCAGCTTTATTTATAGACATTTCCCAAGCATTTGATAAAGTCTGCCATGATGGGCTACTTACTAAAATAGCTCGGGTTCTTCCTGAAAATACCCACAAGCTTATAAAAAGTTATTTGTCCGATAGAACTTTTAAAGTAAGGTCAAAGGACCAGCTTTCAAGATGTGGGAAAATCAGTGCAGGAGTACCTCAAGGTAGTGTGCTAGGGCCGCTATTATATATCATCTATACAGCGGATATGCCGACAAGCCCACATACATATACATCAACCTTTGCAGACGACACTGCAATTATAAGTGTCAGTAATGATCCAAAGGATGCATCTGAAAAGCTGCAGTCCCATATTCATAAGCTAGAAGACTGGCTAAAACAGTGGAGAATAAAGGTAAATCCATCAAAATGTGCTCATGTAACGTTTTCCCTTAGAAGGCAAAATTGTCCACCAATCACAATAACTAATACCACGGTTCCAGCGGAAACGCACGTCAAATATTTAGGTATCCACCTAGATCGGCGCCTAACTTGGTCCCGTCACATTGAGGCAAAAATAACGTCCATAAAGCTTCGAACAAATCAACTGCATTGGCTAATAAGTCCTAACTAAACTTTGGCTTTGGAATATAAAGTCCTTTTATACAAATCCGTTATAAAGCCAATATGGTCATATGGTATTCAGCTGTGGGGTACTGCCTGTGCATCAAATATCCAGAAGTTACAGAGAAGACAGTCTAGGATTTTACGTCAGATCGTATGCGCCCCCTGGTACATAAGAAATGAAAACATACATAGGGATCTCAAAGTTCCCACTATCCACGAAGAAGTTAAAACAAACACGTGCAAATACGTGAACAAACTGGTCGCACATCCCAACACTCTAGCACGCAATTTATTGCAATTTGATGGCCACCAGAGACTAAAAAAAACTGACACATTGAGCCTGGTGAGGCGGCTGTCTCTACACAATAGAAGACAGATTTTTAAGATTTGAATACAAAAAATTAGTTATTACGTTGGTACTAACTAGTAACTAATAATGTAGAAATAAGATTTGAATACTTATTGTAAATTTCTTTTAATAGAAAGATTCAATAAAATAAAATACAGTATAAAAAAAAAATCCCAATTGTTACCGATTTGTCGGCACAATAATCAATTGCCGGATCATAGCGGAATGCAGCTCGTTCAAGAATCACAGGAGCACTCCGTCTGCGGATTCGCTCAATTTCATTATGTCGTGCTTGTTGTTGTTGTGTTCGATGTGCACGAACTCGTTGCATTCTAAGGCTATCTACTTCATTGTCACTCACGAAATAACACAATTTTGACGTAGCAATACGACTATTTTCTTGGTCTGTCTCTCTCTGGTAATCAGTTCGGTTAGCACATGAGGTAGCTCTTCGCAAATTTGATTGACTGCGACGACCTAAGTTAGGTCGTCTTCTCCTCGGCATCGTAAATTGTAAATAATCAAAGTGAGCAAATTTCTCTCCCACTTAGCAGTAAAGTGTCACTATCACAAAATATCAAAAAAAGAGCACATTACTTCGAATGTCACAATCACAAAGGATCACCAAAGTTAAGAAAGTTCTCGCGCACTCATAGATATCGTAATACTTTTTTCCGTGTTCTGAAGTGCGACAGGATGGATGGACATATTAGTTGGTTGTCAAATACTATGGTTGCGTTCAGAAATTTAATTTGCGACAAAACTTAATATTTATCAATCTATAAAACAAACTAATCTGACAGATTAACAACTGAAGTTGGCTAAAATTAAGTTTCGCGAAGGTGACCAGATTGAAAATCAGTACTACTAATTTGGTCGCTTTCGCGATATTATCACTGACATTATATCATCCAACGAGCATGCGAAGACTATTTTGATAGATATATGGGAAAAAGAAAAGGGCTGTTTTTGGGGGTTTCCCGACAATTATCACACGTATACGAACATTTCAAGACCAACATAAGATAAATCCGTTCAACCGTTCTCGAGTTTTAGTGAGACTAACGAACAGCAATTGTTTTATATATACTATATATATATATATATATATATATATATATATATATATATATATATATATAAACAATCATTTATTTAATAAACATACTTATGTATGTAAGTTGTGGCTTACTGGATTTTACTGGACAAATTTTTTGTATATCATCGAACTGTAATTTTCTCATCTGACAATAATTTTTAAAAATTATAAGAAATCGAGCATAATTACTGCTTTATTTGTTAAACGGGACTTCATTGCCCGACATTTGTTTATAACAGTATAATTCGTTCCAAATTGCACCAATACTTTACTTGTTTATATTATCTTTTTAAGGACGTACCATTTGGGTTTAAGAGCCTTATTTTATATAAAACGCAACACAAGGCCCTAATTATTGAATTATCTTATTGTTCATAATTTGCGAATTAAAATTATTTCATGCTTTGTAATGCGTATACGAAAATTTTAATGTTTCAGTGTATTAATCTAACACTATTTGTTTCTCTCTGATTAGAATTTTATAATATTAACGATTTATTACTAGAAATTATTAATTGTTAAGTAATTTCAATCTTTAGGCATGAGTTCGTTTTTTCTTTCTATTCAGAAAGAGAATTATTTATTTAATATGGACAACCGTTTTTGAAAACAGTAAAAGTTTTAATTCTATTAGACATCTAGCTGAATGGAATGCATTTTCTATGCCGCTACACACGTTATCAACATTCTTCGTGTCTTATCTACAAATTGTGTGTCTAAACAACTTCTATTTATACCAACATATTAGAAAAATGTTTTTCAATTTTTCATATTATAGTCTTTTTCTTGGTTGAGAATAAAGTTTTACTACACTCTAACTTTTTCTGTGATTGTAATCTAGGTTACCATATGCAATTTTGCTTTTTAGCCAACCATTGGTTGGCAATGAAAGCATTGTATGTATTTTTTCTAGTTTCATCCTAGATCTATTTTAGTATCCAATTAATTATGATGAAGGAAACATCTATATATTATTATGTATATAAATTTCTCGCCGTGCCCAGCTATTAGTAAGTTGTCCATATTAAATAATAATTCTCTTTCTGAATAGAAAGAAAAAACGAACTCATGCCTAAAGATTGAAATTACTTAACAATTAATAATATTTTTAGTTCGGAAAAAACAATAAAAACTTACTAGAAACTATCTAGAAATTAATTTCAGACTTTGTTTTCTTTTCAGACGCAATGAAACCTTAAACGTTATAACGCAGGACACCATGACTGTCGACGATATCGAAACTTTACTGAAAGAAACAGAACATAATGGTTATCCTGTGGTTGTTTCTAGAGAAAATCAATATCTTGTTGGGTTCGTACTACGAAGAGATCTTAATTTGGCTTTAGGTAAGTAGGCAGTAAAGAGAAATATTTTCCATCTTAGCGACAGCACCTTAACATTATGCACAATACTGATTTTTGTAGGAAATGCGAAACGTTTTATTGAAGGCATCAATAGCCAGTCGATAGTACTATTCACATCTACAGCTCCTACACAAAGCATAGGACCTCCACCACTAAAATTAAAAAAGATATTAGATATGGCGCCCATAACGGTAACAGACCAAACACCTATGGAAACTGTAGTGGATATGTTTCGAAAATTGGGTTTGAGGCAAACTCTGGTAACTCACAATGGGTAAGTTCAATAATAATAAAATGTGAAGTTGCCCAACAAATTCTGCATACGGTTAACAACACAACGATGTTTCGAATAAATTTTTTGACTAGTTAAATTTATTAATATAAAATGCCTAACTTGTTTAATAAAAAGAACTTATGCCAGCACTTCTGAAATACGCTTTTCAGTGGCAAAACGCTTTCCTTTCATTGGTCTCTTCAGTTGTAGGAATAGGCAAAAAGGCATGATTATGGTGTTGTTTTTGGCAAGAAAATCAAATTGTTTGATCCATTTTTTTTAAAAGTCGAAAATGGGAGAACACACACAAATGTGACTAACCTTTCCAGTTGCCAACAACAAACTACTAATCCAAATTGGCCGATAATGCCAACATATGACTAACACAAGTGTACCAACATAACAAAAAAATTTCGATAATCGAATGTACACAGCCCGCGAAAATTCCAAATCAACCTTTTCTTTTGAACAAAGCATGTATTTAAAAAGGCGAATAATTGTTATTTTAACGTTTTTTTTTATAAACCATTTCCTGTCCGGGCTATTTCGTTTAAAAGGAAGAAGCATAATTCTTTCTTAAATTCGCTTTTACACAATCTTGGAGTTGACGAACGCTATTTGGAATTTGCTGTTGAGTACTAGAACACACTAATATGTTCAAATAGCAATGTGTCGAAATCCATTTTTCGGAAAAATAACTCTATAATGTTAAAAATTATTCTTTGTAACCTCGGAGACAAAGTTGTTCTGCGCTGCGACTTTTTATATGTATTTGGTCTATCCAAAAGTTTACCGTTATTTAAGGTTACCGATAAAAATCGCCAATTTTACTTATCAAACCTCAAAAAATTATATTAAGTACAGTAATCCCCCCTACAACACGATGGATTGGTCCCTCGTTATAGGAAAACGCGTTTTAGAAGTACTAAAAAAAAAAATTATGTTATAAACAAAATATATGCGTTTATTCAGAGCAAACTAAGAACATTTTAAATAAATAACTTCTATTTGACTAAAAAACAATTAATTTCAAAAAAATACATAATTAACACGTGTTATACGAGGGACAGGAAATCTCGTTATAAAAGTACCGCGTTAACTGTAGTTTAATTATTAGGCATTAGCTCGTTTTCTTTAATCTTTCTTTTTAGAAAGAAACTCTATTTGATATGTTAAATACAGTAAAAGTTAAAATTTTATTATACTGATATTTTAATAGCTGAATGAAATGCATTTTCTATGCCGCTACACACGTTATCAACACGTGTCTCTTTTTCTACTAATTTTCTTTCAAATGTAAACATTATCTACAGGGTGTCCGCCAGGAAGGTATACTACTTTGTTTTGCCACCATTTTGGTACACATTAGTCGTGACAGTTCATATTTGGCAGTCGTGAAGTAGAGACGTGGTAAATTTATTATGGAAAAATATTCGGTAAACCAACGTGTTTTAATTGTTAAAACATTTTATCAGAACAATCATCGATTACTGTGAGGATGAGAAAGATACGTGAAATTTTTGGAAGAAACAACGTGCAAACAAGGCGCACTATTTATCGTATAGTGAATGATTTCGAAGAAAGAGGGAATGTAGCTGATAAACCCAAGCATGGTCCACAACGTACTGCAAGATCGGCTGAAAACATTACTGCTGTTCAAAAAACTGTTCAAAACAATCCATCAACCTCAATTCGACACCGTGCTCATGAGCTTGGTGTTCAAAGAACAACTTTGGCCACAATTTTGCACAAATATTTGCATTTGTTTTCACTTAAGAGTCAGTTGACACAATAGCTTCTCCCAGAAGACCATTTACGCCGCCGTACATTTGCCAATAGGATGCTACAGCTCGCCCATGACAACACCGATTTTCATGAAAAATTCATAATGAGTGACGAGGCACATTTTCATTTGAATGGATATGTGAATAAACAGAATACTCGGTTCTGGGCAATGGAAAACCCTCAAATTGTTCATCAGTAACCTTTGCATCTATTAAAAGTCTGGTGTGCAATTTGGTCAGGAGGAATCAATCGGACATTTATCTGATATTGTATTCCATACATAATTGCCGACATTAAACAAAACATTTATATCAATATACGATCCATTATCTTTCATTTAATCAAAAGTTATAAACAAACAAAGTAGTATACTTTCCCGGCGGACACCCTGTATTTAACCCGACACTAAATAAATATAATACAATAATGAATATTTCAAATTGATGTTCTTGCTTTTTTCTTGGGTGAGAAAGAAGTTTACTACACTAAAAGTTTTTGTTATTGAATTCTATGTTACCGTATGCAATTTGCTTTTAGCCAACCATTGGTTGGCAATGAATTATAATTATAGATTATGAGAAGAATTATCGCCTAATTGCAAGTCGTTTTGATGCAGATAATAAGAGCTATTATACGTATCAACTAAAAAGTGCTAAAGGTTTGATTGTCATTATAAAGGGCATTGACAGTTCTGTTCCCACTGAGGAGATAAACAGTGCTATAGAGGTTAATGGTTATGTCGTAAGGTCAGTGCACAATATTGTAAATAAAAATAAAGATCCCAAATCTATGCATCGTGTTAAAATCGTGTTTAACGCATCGCAGCTTAAATCCAAAAACTCGGTTCATCCTATATATAATTTGCGCTACCTTTTAAACAGAAGAATAACGGTAGAAGAGCCTCTAAAACGTAACGGTCCCCGTCAGTGTACCAACTGCCAGGAATTGGGACACGCGAAAACCTACTGCAAGCGCATGTGATGCGCACCGGACTTTGGAATGCACTTCTTCCAAAACAGACCCCAAGGTCAAAAAATGCAGCAACGGTGGTAAAAACCATACAGCAAATTACAGGGGCTGCAAAGTATTTCAATATTTAAAAAATAATGCGAAAGTCGTACGTAAACCTGAAAATGAGCAATATAGAGCTTCCCGATTTCCTCGGCTTCATGCTGGTTCATTTCCTAGCACACAAGCTACACAGCCCCACACGAAGCCAAACTATTCATATGCCCAAACATTGAGAAATGATTTACCTAATGCGAATGTCAAAAGTTCTAGTGCGCATAAACATTCATATGCCCACGTCTTAAAAGAGGGTGCTCAGACACCCCTCACTAACAATTCGAGCTCGATGGAGAACTTAATACAGACAATAAATAATTTCATGACAACTATGCAGGGTATGTTTCAGGAAATGATGCGAACCCAAAACATGCTTCTGCAAGTTTTGCTTAGCAAAAAATGAACCAGTTAAAAATATGCTTCTGGAACGCTAACGGGCTCTCCCAACATACATTTTAAGTAGAACACTTCCTGCTAGCACATGATATAGACACACTGAAACACACTTCACTATAAAAAACTGCTTTAGAATTGATGGGTTTTATATATGACACCAAACACCCAAGCGAAAGGGCATGTGGTGGGACTGCCATTATAGTCCGCAAAAACGTAAGGCATTTTCCGTTGCCTGAATTCAGGGAAGACTTTTTGCAAGCCACGACTATAAATCTTACTGATTTTAAAGTTGTAGTCTCGTCAGTGTATTGCCCGCCTAGGCATAAAATCGAACACCATAAATTTGCCAGGGCCTTTGCTAAGCTAGGACAAAAATTTATTGCCGCTAGCACACATATTGGCGATCCAGACTCCTTAGTGCTAGAGGTAGGCAGTTGTATTTTACAGTTCAAGCAAACAAGCTTGACGTCGTATCTACCGGTAAACCCACATATTGGCCCACAGACTTTAATAAGTTGCCAGACCTTTTTAATTTTGCGATAGTAAAAAACATCAAACGCGATCCACTCTTAGTTAGTTCATCCTATGACCTATCTTCTGATCATACACCTACAATTGTTATTTTACTCGACACTTTTGTCACTGCACCTAAAACCCTTAGTTTCTACCCGAACAGAAACACGAATTGGTTAAAATATAAAATGTATGTGAGCTCTCACTTACCTTTGAACATCCCACTGAGAAATCCAGCTGATATTCAAGCAGCTGTAGACCATTTTACAGACGTCGTGAGTGCCGCAGCCATAGCTTCAACGCCAACAAAGCCATCAGCTAAAATAATAACGTACCAGGCAACAGCAGATATTCAGATGCTCGCCATTGAGAAAAGAAGACTAAGAAGACAATGGCGAAATAGTTGTTCTCCACACTAAAAAATGCAAATGAACTTATGCGAAAAAAACTTACGCAGTAAATTAAGACATAAACTTTTTAAGAAACTTGGATCCAATGAAAAACATTAATTATAGCCTGTGGAAAGCTGTAAAGCACCTACTATGTCCTATTGCTTACGAACCCCCACTAAGACTTGAAGACCGTATTTAGGCTAAAAACTCAAGTGAAAAGGCAAATGCGTTCGCAAATATGATATAAGTAATTGCACTATTCCAATTATTAGTGACACCGTGAATGATCCTCGGAAATTTCGGTTGTCTTCTTTAAAGTCGACAATCAAAAATACGGATATGAAGAAATCACCTGGACCTGATCATATAACAGGATCAATGATAAAAAACTTACCTAATTCAGCTGCAAGAATTTTACTTTACATATTTAATGCCATGTTGCGCGTCGACTTCTTCCCATGCTCTTGGAAGATGTCTGAAATTGTTATGACACCGAAACCTGGAAAGGAATCAAACCAGATTACATCCTACAGGCCTATTAGCCTACTGTCAGTTTTGTCAAAGATATTTGAAAAATTATTCGTCTCGAGTGTAATTCCTTTTCTAAATGAACAAAACCATATCCCAGATCATCAATTTGGAGCAAGGCATAGTACGATTGAACAAGTCCATAGAATCGCTACCATTATTAGATCGGCTTTTGAAAGAAAGCAATACTGTGAGCAAGGCATAGTACGATTGAACAAGTCCATAGAATCGTTACCATTACTAGATCGGCTTTTGAAAGAAAGCAATACTGTTCAGCTTTATTTATAGACATTTCCCAAGCATTTGATAAAGTCTGCCATGATGGGCTACTTACTAAAATAGTTCGCGTTCTTCCTGAAAGCACCCACAAGCTTATAAAAAGCTATTTGTTAGATAGAACTTTTAAAGTAAGGTCAAAGGATCAGCCTTCTAGATATGGGAAAATCAGTGCAGGAGTACCTCAAGGTAGTTTGCTAGGGCCGCTATTATATATCATCTATACAGCGAATATGCCGACAAGCCCACACACATATACATCAACTTTTGCAGACGACACTGCAATTATAAGTGTAAGTAATGATCCAAAGGATGCATCGGAAAAACTGCAGTCCCATATTCATAAGCTATAAGACTGGCTAAAACAGTGGAGAATAAAGGTAAATCCATCAAAATGTGCTCATGGAACGTTTTCCCATAGATGACAAAATTGTCCACCAATCACAATAACTAATACCACGGTTCCAGCGGAAACGCACGTTAAATATTTAGGTATCCACCTAGATCGGCGCCTAACTTAGTGCCGTCACATTGAGGCAAAAATAACGTCCATTAAGCTTCAAACAAATCAACTGCATTGGCTAAAAAGTCCTAACTACGTCATATCGTATGTGCCCCCTGGTACATACGAAATGGAAACATACATAGGGATCTCAAAGTTCCCACTATCCACGAAGAAATTAAAACGTACACGTCCAAATACGTAAACAAACTAGTCGCACATCCCAATATTCTAGCACGCAATTTATTGCAATTTGACGGCCACCAGAAACTAAAAAAAACTGACTCATTGAGCCTGGCGAGGCGAGGCGGCTCTCTACACAATAGAAGATAGATTTTTAAGATTTGAATACAAAAAATTAGTTATTACATTGGCAATAACTAGTAAATAATAATTTAGAAATAAGATTGGAATACTTACTGTGAATTTCTTTTAATAGAAAGATTCAATAAAATTAAATAAAGTATAAAAAATATTTTTGTGCGGGTGTGACTTCTTTTTCAAAGTATTTTTTTGTTGTTGTAAATTTATATAATTAGCTTCGTCCGAGAACCCAATAATTATCAATAATTATGCATAAACTTTACTAAACTGCGTTTAGTAGATGAGAACACAGTTTAAGAGCGTAAAATGACAGTTCGATGACTGAGCAATTGCAAAATCTTCTAAAGAAATTTTTGTTAGTAGAATTTAGTCGGCTGAAAAAAACATATGTTTTAAAATGTAAACAAACAAAAAATTTTTACGGAGTTGTTAAAATTTTTGTGAAAATAAAGAAAACTAAAGCAAACACAAGTAACAAACACAAGTAAATAGGGATTTGAAAACAGTAAAGTGTACTAATTTACGTTTGCATACAAGAATAAGTGTTTTTTGCTTAAGTTACCCTTTCCACAGCAGTTTAATTAGGATTTAGGAAAAAAAATTATTTTGTTTCATTGTTTATTTACTTCTTTAGTGTTGTAGAAGTGATGAATACTTCGGAATATAGTAATTGGATATTCATACTAATCAATAACAAAAACGAGTAATAATAAACTATTTAACAAATTTAATCAGGAAAAACTTACAATATAAATAAAATAAAAAGAAAAAACTTATAAAGCAACACAAGTTACGTTTTTTTTCGTAAGAATTGTAGACAATAAATTGTGCTGTACCGAGTACGAACAACAAAAAGAGTCGAGTAGCCAAAGGAATACATTTTTACAAAACTGCATTCATTTTCAATCAGCTGTTGGATAAATTTTACTAAATTTCCATTCGCGTACTTTTTGGACAAAATTTATTTTGGGAGAGTAAATTGAAAAATTTAGTCAGTTACTAAACTCTACTAAAAAAGTACTCGAATGAACCTATTGTATGTTTTTATAAAACTTCTTTACACACGGTTGGGTTTTACCAAGTGCCCATTTTCAGCTTTTTTTGATTACTTATTCCCCAAGACCTGTATACTAAATTTCAGCTAGAGAGTTATAGTGGAAGTGCCCCATATTAGTGAATAGGTACTAAAACATGCACTTTTCACACCTTCATATCTCGGGAAGATTTTATGTTAAAACTCTGATATTACCTGTGTGTAAAGTCTTTATGTTTCAAAGGTTTACTGTACACACTGTGTGCATTGGGCCTGAACTTGGCCTGACGCACTACCGTGCAGCTTAATAATTTTAAATGTTTTGCATTTAGTAACGTAAGGAACACTTTTGTCCTGCTGAACTATTTTTAGAGTTTGTTATTTGTTTTTTTAACAAGTTAATCTGCAGTAAGTTTTTATAGAATTAAAATTTAATAAATATTTTAATTATAATTAACTAAACCTTGTGTTTGCATTAATTAATGGGGGCATGACAGTTCTTCAAATGTTGAAGAAGCAAAGTGACGATGACTATTGTCCATAAAAAACCCCAAAATGTTCAGAAGAGTACTCAATTGCTCTTATGCGCGTTGTCATAAATAAATAAAGTAGCCTTTTGTACAGGCGTATTTTTTGCAGCTAAAAAAAATATAGTTTTTGCGGTCATTACAGATTTTTTCTGTGAACTGCTTTATGATATAACCAGATCTTCATAATTATGGTTTAGGGTGCGATATGTATGTTTTGAAAAGACATTTGCCCAGAATTATGTCCAACTGGTTAGGGGTAAAGTTTAATTTCTTCAAAATAAAGGGTTATTATTATTTTAATATTTTGAAATAAAGAAATAGACTGTTAAAAGATTTAAGTACATATATGTATGTACATTTCAGAACATTGATATACATACATACACATGTACGTATTCACTTTATCTGTATCCGCTTTGTAATTAATTCTTTGAGACATTGGTGTTTTACAAATTTGCAACATTTCCAATATGTAACGTGTCATATAATTTTTCTCAATATTTAGCACTGACACATTTTCAAAGTTAGGACAGTGATTCAATTCAGAACAATGGGAAGATAGAGCTGTTTTATTTGAATTTCTACATCTATGGTCCGACTTATGTATTTTTAATGGTCAATTTTGAAGAAGATAACGGAAATTTACTAGAACCATTCACGGTGTCACTAATAATTTGAATAGTGAAACTATTAATATCATGTGATGCGAAAACCTTTTTTAAGTGATTCGCGAACGCATTAGCCTTTTCACTTGAGTTTTTAGCCCAAGTACGGTCTTCAAATCTTACTGGAGATTCGTAAACAGTAGGACATTGTAAGTGCTTTACAGTTTTCCACAAGCTATAATCCGTGTTTTTC
Source organism: Phania funesta (assembly GCA_963932375.1). Classification (NCBI taxonomy): domain Eukaryota; kingdom Metazoa; phylum Arthropoda; class Insecta; order Diptera; family Tachinidae; genus Phania; species Phania funesta. The sequence goes on from OZ010656.1 coordinate 40,575,465, forward strand.
ATTGGATCGAAGTTTTTTTAATAGCGAATTCGTGTTTCTGACTCCGTTTATTGCGTAAGGTTTCTTTGCATTTTTATAGGTAGAGAACTACTATTTAGCCATTGCCTTCTCTTCTCAATGACGAGCTTATGTATATCTGCTCTTGACTGGTACGATTTTATTTTAGCTGAAATTCTCAGTGGCATGTTCAAAGATAAGTGAGAGCTCACATACATTTTATATTGTAACCAATTCGTGTTTCTATTTGGGTAGAAAATAAGGGTTTCAGGTGCAGTGACACAACTGTTGTGTAAAAAAACAATTGTAGGTAAATGATCAGAAGATAGCTCATTGGATAAAGTAACTAACTAACAGTTGATCGCGTTTGATGTTTTTTACTATAGCAAAAACAATAATGTCTGGCAAGTTATTAAAATCCGTGGGCCAATAGAAGGGATTACGACGTCTAGTTTGTTTACTGGAACTGTATAATACAACTGCCTACCTCTGGGACTAAGGAGACTGTGTGCTTTGCATTGTATCCACCAGCAGAAATAAACTTTTGTCCTAGTGTAGCAAAGAACCTGGAAAATTAATGATGTTCGATTTTATGCCGAGGCGGGCAATATACTGACGAGACTGCAATTTTAAAATCAGTAAGATTTATAGTCGTGGCTTGCAAAAAGTGTTCCCTGAATTCGGGCAATGGAAAATACTTTACGTAATTCCGGACTATAATGGCAGTTCCACCACATGCCTTTTCGCTTGGGTATTTGCTGTAATATATAAAAACCCCATCAATTCTAAAGCCGTTTTTCATAGTGAAGTGTGTTTCAGGGACTAAAAGTATGTCTTATGTATGTGTTAGCAGGAAGTATTACACTTCATATATATGTTTGGAGAACCCTATAGCGTTCCAGAAGCATATTTTTAACCGGTTAATATTTTGCTAAGCAAAACTTGCAGATGCATGTTTTGGAGTTCGCATCATTTCCTGAGACATACCGTGCATAGTTGTCATGAAATTATTCATTGTTTGTATTAACTTCTCGATTGAGCTCGAATTGCTAGTGAGGGGTGTCTGTGCACGCTCTTTTAAGACGTGGGCATATGAATGTTTATGCGCATTAGAACTTTTGGCTTTCGCATTAGGTAAATCATTTCTAAATGTTTGGGCATACTAATAGTTTGGCTTAGTGTGTGGCTGTGTAGCTTGTGTACTAGCAATAGGACCAGCATGAAGCCGAGGAAATTGGGAAGACCTATATTGTTCATATTCAGGTTTACGTACGACTTTCGAATTATTTCTTACGTGTGGGAAGACTTTGCAGCCCCTGTAATTTGCTGTATGATTTTCATCACAATTGCTGCATTTCTTTACCTTGGGGTCTGTTTTGGTAGAAGTGTATTCCAAAGTCCGGTGCGCATCACCGAAACAAGTCATACGGATGGTAGCATGCGGTAAGTTTTCGTATGTCCGAATTTCAGTTGGTACATTAACGGGGATCATTACGTTTCAGAGGCTCTTGTACTGGTATTCTTTTGTTCAAAAGGTAGCGTAAGTTGTACATAGGGTGAACCGAGTTTTTTGATTTTAGCTGAGATGCATTAAATACGATTTCAACACGATGGTTAAGTTGGGGAACTTTATTCTTATTTAAAATATTGTGCACTGACCTTACGACATAAATTTTCACCTCTATGGCACTTTTTATTTGCTCAGAGGGAACAGAACTTTCAATGCCTTTTACGATTATTATCAAACCTTCAGCACTTTTTAGTTGATAATAGCTCTTATTTTCTGCTTCGAGTCGACTTGCGATAAGGCGATAATTCTTCTCCTCGTGGCCTTAAGTCTTATTTGCTTGAATTTGTCCTCTTCGTTCAGAAGCCACATAGAAAATTTTCTTTAGCTACGAGTTGGAACTGCATATTTACAATGGCATTTGATGTTTGTTCTCGAAAGTAAATTGGTGGGGGTTTTTGTTCCCTAACAGCGGTTTCGGCATCTTCATCGTCCGGGGTAGCAAGTACGGAGAATCTGTTTTCACTTACCAATGTTGTAGCTACTTTAGAACTTTTGTAGCGTTTGAGGTGCGTTCTTGTGGGAAGACTTAAATTTGGTGCGCTCATGCACTCACTATGAATTGTTTAAACCGGTTTAACCATGCACTATTTGTTATTGTTTTTTAACAGACAATATATTATGTTGTTTTTATTTTTTGTTATTCATTTCTTTGTTTTTTCACTGTGTTTCTGCACTTGTTCAATTGAATTCTTCAGAAAAAAAGTCACCTTATATGAATATTAATTATGCGCTTAATATGATGTTCGTCTGTACTCAAACACGGTCACTACTAATGTTAAACTCACAAAGTAGTAAACAGAGGTGAAACGACAGTATAGTGATCTTTTTCTCTATCCGTCTCGTTCCCTCAGAGCCTTAGTTTTGTTTTTAGATGTATGTTTTTATTTTGATTTTCTTGTCGTGTTTTCCTGTATTTCGTCACAAAATGCTATATTTGTGTCTTTCTAACAGAGCCCATCGTAAAAAAACTGAGTTTTTTATTTTTTATGTGTCAAAGTCTTCACCTCTGGTTACTCTGTGGTTAAACTTAATAATAATAAATTGGATCCGCAAATTTATTTCAAGCTTGATCCCTATAATCGAAAAATCAATATCTTAAATATGGTTATTTTTGAGTAAAAAATCAAAATCACAAACTAAATCCTATTTGCCAGGCAAAAAATAAAAAAAAAAATAATCGGTATTATATTAGATAAAAAAATATATAATAAAACTCAAAAATAATTATTGGTCCGTAGTGAAAAATAAAAGTTAAAAAATAACAATTAGCTCTTATTATCTATATGCTCATAATCATTGCGGTCCTTATTACTTGCACATAATTTTTTAAATTTGTTTACTATCAATAAAAACCCTTTGTAACTGACTGTATGCAGACTTTATTCCGCAACTGTATATTAATAAAAAAAATAAATGAAATATCTTTAAAGGCGTTTGCTGGGAGTCATAACGAAGAAGGATGTTCTAAGGCATGTGAAGCAGATGGATAATGAAGATCCGAATACAGTTTTGTTTAACTAAATGGAATTTTATTGCGAACAGATTTAAATAAAATGGGAGCGCGCATGGTTAATTTTAAAAGGATTTATAGATTATCGCAATGAAATGTGCGTTCTCAGATTATCATATATGCAAATATCATTCATATCAATTGAAATCTGTTATTCTTCCAGATTGTAGGACTGCTGTAATGTGTTGACAAATTAGTTGGTGGTTGAACAGTGAGATCTGAGAATTTTATTTGTATTCTTTTATTTGTTAAATTGTCTAAAAATTTGGTTTAAACAAAAGATTACACAATTTGTTATTTATGTAATTAGTATATTACAACAACATTATGTATAGAAACATTAGTAGAAAATTCCATATTTTAAAATTTTTTACTTTTAACAATCTTATTGTATATTTATTATATATTTATATAAATTTATTTATTTTGTGTAAATGACTTTATTTGAAACAACATCATATTACTATTTCATTGAATTTTTTAAGTTTAAGGCGATTTTATTAAAAACATATTGGGTAATAAATTTCTATTAAAATCGAAAAGAAGACACACTGTGAGAATCGTAAAAGCTAGCCTTAGTGGTAGTTGTATATCTAATAGTGCAACTATTCTAACGAGTTAATTGAAGATATATCTGTTTTTAAATTGTCCGTAAACATAGAAAATGCAATAAAATTAATTTGGTTTTGTGCCACTTTGATTCATTTGTTCAATTATGTATGTAGAAGAGCTAGACAATTCGCCCTTAACCGATAAATTGAAAGTATGTATTTTGTTAACAAATGTGTTATAATCAATTGAATGATAATTGTATGTGTATTCCTTGTTTATTCATAAATTAATATGATATTTATTTCTTTTTGTATGTCTCAATAACGAAAATAAAGTAAATAAAGAATTATATTCTATGCCTCTACTTCACTATTTGCTTTCCCCACTCAATCCCTTTCCGAAAGAAAGTAATATAATTAATTACTAGACATGAATTATCTTTTTATTTAAAATATTGGCGGCCGTATAAAACAAAAATAACACTGATTTATAAACTATTCTCAAGCAAAACAAAATCAATTAACAGTTTATTTGGAAGCAGGTATAAAGATAAAGAAGAATTAATTTCTATTGGTGTTTTTTTGGTAAAAAATTGGTTTGGAAACAATTTTTATGGGTTCCTTTTCGACCCCCTCTCTTTCTTCGAATTAATTTCAGGCAACAGATTTGTAATTTCCGACTACCCTACTTTCATTGAGTGTCGTGCTAGCCTTTGTGCTTGACTGGTAACTGATGATTTTCACGAAGTCTCTACTATTTGTTAGAATTTGTCTAAGGCTTAGGTCAGTCATATTATTCACATTTAACAAGATTCTGCCCGTGGTCCTAAGTCCTATGCTATCCAGTGCTGGACATTCACACACAATGTGCGATACCGTCTCAGCCACTTTCTCAAAAGTATGTTTGGAGGCTGACCCGTCCACCCCTTGCGAGGATTTCTTGTGCATCTCTTTAGAATTCCTCCATTGGCCAATAAACACCGGAGTATTCAGAGTTCATTCATGTCCACCTCTTGCGAAGCTTCATTGCCTATCCAAATCTCAGGGTTCAACGCCTGAGGAATGCCCTTAGATATTGACCCATCGAATTGTTTTCAATGCTTCAAAATAAATTACCTTTTTGCATTCAAGCTTAGAATATCCGATTTGCTTCTAAGCAATCTTCTCTGCACCCTTTCATTTTGGTCATGCGCCTTCATCATCAAACCATAGTGCCACAGAATCCATCTTTGGTAAATTACACAAATATTATATAATTTAAAAGGCACAAAATAAGCACAATCACAAATCTCTTTTTCTTTTTTAAATTTAACTTTGACGTTTATTTAAGACCAGCGTTGTTATTTTTGACCGGCGTTGCCACGATTTAAAATAAAACTCGAATGCGATTACGAAAGCCTTATAGAATACCAATTTTCTTTCGCATCGCATTTCATTTGCGCATCGTAATTCAGAATAAGGCTCCAGACTCCTAGCAGAGAGAGGAAGCTTTTGGAAGCAATAGTTTTACAGAAACTAACAAGAGTACCTAGTATGTATTCTCCATTTATTTTCTCTGTTTTATATCCGTCATGTTTATTAATTTGTAATAAAATTCGTAAGACATCGATGTATAAATCTATATATATAAAAGTGGATGTGTGTATGTATGTAACGTATGGACTCCAAAACGGCTAGGCCGATTTCGGTGAAATTTTCAGGGAATCTTAAGAATATTCAGGCGGGTGACACTGTAAAGTCTGATTTTTGATTTTCGGTCTGCGGGCGGAGGGGCGTGGCGAAATCCAATTTTCATATTCCACCTCCAGTGACGTGTACATATATTTATTTTTTTTTTTGCCTTTTATTTAATTTTTTATTTATATCAAACTCTTAAATTGGTTATGTAGATATTTACAAAAAACCTATGTCAATAATGATCCAATATCAAAATTTTAAAACTTTCGAAATATTTTTTCGGTCTACTTATAATTGCTCATTGACTGCATTTGATTTGTTTATGTACATTTTTGAGTTTTGCTTTAACGCTGGTAGAAAAATAACTGTACATTTAAACAAATTTTGCTTTCAATTGTTTTGTTTTGTGTTCATAAGTTAAAAATCTATAAGTGAAATCAAGTAAGTGAATAACAAGTGCTTTGCAATTTGAAATAATAATAAATTAAGTTTACAAATTATTTTTAGTGCCAATTTATCCAACAGGTAATATGATTATTGTGGTTTCAGCAACAAATAAAACGTTATAAAAGTAAAAAACAAAACACATCATTTTTCCTTTAACACGATTACAGTTTACTAAAATGCCACCTAAAAAAAAATCAATTGGTAAAAAAACCACCGCAGCACGGAAGCAGAGAGAAAGAAGAGCCGCTGAATCCGCTGAGGAACGCGAATCACGTCTTCAGGGTAACCGCGAATGGGCATCTACGTCTAGAGCCGCAGAAATGGAAAGAGAACGCGAATCTCGGCTTCAGGAAATGCGTGACAGTGCATTTTCACTTAGAGCTGCTGAAACACCCCAACAGTATGCCGAAAGACTTGCTGCCAATCGCTCCCGTAAGGCGTAGTGATTGGAGCAATGGACAAAGTTTGCTTACATTGTCGTGCTCTGAAATTCGCTAAGGAATCACCGGGAATGTGTTGTTCGAACGGTAAAGTTGCTTTACCACCAATGATTGAGCCGCCTGAACCCCTACAAAGTTACCTTTCTGGCGCCAATTCGATTTCCAAGCACTTCCTTCAAAACATCCGAAACTACAACTCATGCTTTTAAATGACGTCCTTCGGAGCAACTAGAATTATCAACAACGACGGTTACATGCCCACCTTCAAAGTTCAAGGCCAAATCTACCACAGGATTGGATCGTTGCTCCCACTTCCCAATGATGATGCCAAGTTCCTCCAAATTTATTTCACTGGCAATGAAGCTACAGTGCTTGAACAGCGTTGCGCAATCAGTACTGAAGTCACACGGGAAATCGTTTCGAGTCTTCAAGCTATGTTACACGAACACAACAGCCTCATCATGGGTATCATTTCAACGTTATGCAGATTAACCCCAACTCAAATGGAGAGTCGGCAAAAAAAGATTCCTGTATGGACTTTTATGCCTATCGCCTTATGATCAGGCCAAACGAATGTAATTATTTGTTGAAATGTCGTGAAGTCTTCCATCAATTCATTGCCGACATGTACGCGAAAATTTAAAGTGAACGTCTGCTCTTCATTCGGTTGAATCAGCAAAAGCTACGCGTTGAAGAATATGTCCACTTACGTGATGCGATCGTCAATGATGGAAACGCTGCGAATATCGGCCAAATGGTGATCTTGCGAGCGACATACATAGGCAGTCCGCGACAAATGCACCAGTACGCTCAAGATGCCATGACATACGTGCACAAGTATGGACGGCCAGACCTCTTCATCACTTTCACATGCAACCCAACATGGAAAGACATCACCAACCTTTTATTTACCGGCCAAAATTCAACACATAGACACGATATCCTCGCCCGAGTATTTACACAAAAGTTGATAAGGCTGATGGATGTCATGACCAAAAATCACATATTTGGCGAAACTCCGTGCTGGATGTCCTCGGTTGAATGGCAGAAGCGAGGTCTGCCACACGCCCACATTTGAGTCTGGCTAAAACAAAAAATCATGCCAACGCAAATTGATGACGTGATTTCCGCAGAACTCCCGAACCCCACCGCAAATCCGGTTCTATTTGAATCAATCCGAAAGCACATGATAAACGGGCCTTGCGGTGAACTGAACACAAATTCACCACGCATGAAAGAGGGCAAATGCACAAAGCGCTATCCACGCTAGCTGCTTTAAGAGACTCAAACAGGAGGCGATGGATATCCTCTGTATAGGCGAAGAAAGTTCAATGACGGTGGATACACAACTACAATTAAAATCCGCAATGTAAATGTTGACGTAGACAACAGATGGATCGTGCCCTACTCACCGCTGCTTTCAAAAATGTTTGATGCCCACATCAATGTTGAGTACTGCAATTCGGGGAAGTCCATTAAATATATTTGCAAATACGTCAACAAAGGCAGCGACATGGCAGTATTCGGGCTTGCCAATCAAACTGACGAAATCACGCAATTCCAGATGGGACGTTTCATCAGCAGCAATGAAGCAGTTTGGCGTATACTTTCATTCAACATCCACGAGCGACATCCAACAGTTCAACATCTAGCCGTTCATTTGGAAAATGGCCAGCGTGTTTATTTCACCGAACGAAATGCTGAAAATAGAGCCGAACAGCCGCCACACACTACTCTCACCGCTTTCTTCGAATTGTGTACAACCGACATTTTCGCCGAAACTTTAATATATCCTGAAATTCCCAAATATTATACTTGGACCACTTCGACGAAGAAGTTCATGAGAAGAAAGCGTGGTGCGATTGTCGCAGAATATGCTGGTGTGCAATCTTCTAATGCTTTGGGACGCGTCTACACCGTTCATCCGAATAATGCTGAATGCTATTATTTGCGATTGCTATTGTGTACGATCAAAGGTCCAACATCATTCGCCGCCTTAAAAACCATCCATGGAAATGAATGTCAGACTTATAGAGAAGCGTGTTTCCGATTGGGTCTGCTTGAAAGTGATCAGCATTGGAACACAACGCTAACAGAGGCGTCACTCACGTGCTACCCAAAACAAATACGCACTTTGTTTGCGATAATTTTAACAACATGTTCACCATCTAATCCACAAGAACTGTGGGGAACGCATCGCGAAACCTTAGATGAAGACATTATCAGGCAATCACGCGCAACTTATCCTAACCAGGAGTATTCGGGCGAGATTTTCAACCAAACAATACTGCTGATTGAGGACATGGGCACATCCATCAACAATAAACTACTTATTCAACTTGGAATGCCGGCTCCGATACGGGACATAAACAGTGTTCAAGACAGAGACCTAGTGCGAGAACAGCACTTCGATGTCAAACAGCAACAACAATATGTAGAAACTCAAACAAGACGGTTGGTGATCAAAAAACTGCTTACGAAAAAATCATGCAACGGGTAACAAACGGAAATGGGGGACTTTTTTTCTCGATGCACCAGGAGGGACAGGCAAAACATTCCCCCTCAATTTAATATTGGCGTCGGTTCGAATGCGGAATTGGATTGCACTCGCAGTGGCATCATCGGGAATTGCATCAACTTTATTGGACGGCGGACGCACTGCACACTCAGCACTGAAACTTCCATTGACTTTGAATCAGGCAGAAACACCAACTTACAACATCAGCAAAAACTCCGGCATGGCCACAATCCGTAAAACGTGCAAAATTATCATTTGGGACGAATGCACAATGGCCCATAAGAAATCGCTCGAAGCGCTTGACCGGACTCTACGTGATTTTCGAGGAAACAACCAATCGCTGGGAGGCGCTCTTATCCTTCTTGCTAGTGATTTCCGTCAAACTTTGCCCGTTATTCCAAGATCAATGCCCGCAGATGAGCTGAACGCATGCTTGAAAACATCACATCTTTGGAACCGAGTCGAGCAAATCACGCTATCGACGAACATGCGTGTTCATTTGTAACAAGACCCGTCTGCCCAAACATTCTCAAAACAACTTTTGGACATCGGAAATGGAAAAATTCCAATCAATCGCGCCACGAACGAGATTTCGTTTCCGCCTAACTTCTGTCAAATGCAAATGAATATTCAAGCCGTTGTCGACAAGGTTTTCTCAAGTCTAACAACCTCCTACAAAAATCCGAATTGGTTGAGCGAACGTGCAATTTTGGCACCAAAAAATGAAGATGTCAACAAGCTTAATGAGCAAATTCAATTGAAACTGCCCGGCAAATTAATCAAATACAAATCGATCGACACAGTAATGGATGAAGAACAAGCCGTCCATTATCCCACTGAATTTTTGAATTCATTAGAACCACCCGGAATGCCACCGCATGTACTAACATTAAAGGTTGGATCACCGGTAATTATTATTCGCAACTTAAACGCACCAAAGTTATGCAACGGAACCAGATTGATTATCAAAAACTGTTCACCAAATTTAATCGAGGCTACAATCATCGGTGGCAGATTCAAAGGCGACGACGTACTTATTCCACGAATTCCGATGATTTCCAACGATTTACCATTCCATTTCAAGCGGCTCCAATTCCCTTTACGTCTAGCCTTTGCTATTACCATCAACAAACCACAAGGCCAATCATTTCACACGGCCAGTTGTATGTGGCTTGCTCCCGAGTTGGCATGCCAAAAAATTTATACGTTTTTACACAAAATAATAAAACAAAAAACATTGTCTATCCGCTAGCCTTAAGATGAAGTAATAAATAAATATATTTACCAATTTGCCATATCTACACTATATGTAAATTATTCTGTAAAAAAACTTTAAGATATGTATTCCATGGATTCTTACTTAAAGGTGGTAATAGAACACTAATGTTTGCTTAGGGACAGCAACGCGGGCCGGGTCAGCTAGTACGAGTATATAAAAATAGTTTTTGTGATAAAAAAAGGCACGTTATTCGAATAACACCATTAAGGCCTCGTTACTCTTACGTAAATGCTGCGGATACGTAAATTTTACGTTCAGCTTCGACGTTTGTTAGTTACTCGTAAACGGAATTGTATAATATGCTTTTTGTTTACGTTTCATATATTTTTAATTTCTTAATGTAAACAACTAGTTAAAACGATGCTGCTTACTTCATAATTATGAAATACAAATTAATGCTAAAAAACGCTAATATAAAAAAACATGAAAAAGTCTAGCTTATTGGAAATAAAACAGTTTTTGGTGCAGCACTGGACAAAAGAAGGCTATTGGATGTCAAAAATTCAAAATTTGCAATATCGGTATATATATGGCCGGGAATAGCACAAACTGATTTTTTCGTATACATGCGAACGAAAACTACTTTTGTCATAAAAAAATGGATATTGGGGTCAAATAAATGGAAATTTGCTATATCCGGGTATACATATATAGTCGGGATATAGCATAAACCGATTTTTTAACAATTATGCTAACTAAAACAATTTTTGGTACCAAAATGTTGCTCTGATAACAAAATTAGGTTATTAAGGGCAAAACAGCAAAATTTGCGATATTGGTCCATATACATACATGTCTATGTACAGCCGAGATATAGTACAAACTGATTTTTTTAAAAATATACCTTTGAGGCAAAGTAAAACAATTTTTGGTGCTAAAAAGCAATTCTAGTAATAAAAGAAAGTTATTTAAAGGTCAAAAATTAATAAAGCATTTTTAGCATATACTTTATACGGACGTAACTATTGTGAAGGGAATTTAAGACTCAGTACAGCCGAGTATAGCACTCTTACTGGTTTATTCACAGTTTTCACCTTAATATAGTCAATTTTTTTGCAGTCTAGACGGACTTTGCAAAATATGTTAACAAATCTAAGTATTTACACAAACAAAAAATCGTTAACAAATTCAGCTTAGAAACAAATTCAGAAAGAACGTTGGCAACATTGTATAAAAGCAACATTAAAATTTACAACAGCTGATACGTAAATACGGAAAGATATTATACATTTCTCAGATTCGTCCGCAACGTTAAGCAAACTTTGCGAAAGAGTATTTGCATACAAGCTCCATAAGCAAAAAGGATCAGCTGATTCGCAACGTACACGTTTACGTATGAAAAAAAAACGCTACGCGCGGATCCGGCTTAAGCTTCATATAAGACAATTTTTATCATTTCCAGATTTATATTTAGCATACTATAGTATTTAAAGTCAATAATCCCGATCAGGTTCAATTTAATATTTTACGCCAGGGCGTCAGATATGTTTAATCATATTAAAAATTTACTAAAACAACCAAATTATATAACAATATCTACCAAATATATTATTTGTAAAAATCCGATATTTCAACAAAAAATTGCAATAATTTGTAACTTCACTAAAAATACAAAATTTGTCAAATATACATATTTGAAAATTAGGAAAAATCAAAAAATATCGACTACCATCATCTTATTTAAAAAACCCAAATATCTTTAATAAAAAAAAATCAAAATTAACCACATTTTAAAATTTCATAATAAAACTAAATGTCACCAAAAAGTCTAAATTTTTCCGCCACAAAATATTTTTAAACCTTGCAATTTTATCAGATCTTACCAAAAAATCATAAAAAAACTTACAATTTCAGAAAACTAAAAAATCAAAAATTTAAATCGAAAAAAAATAATTCACCACAGAAACAAAATAAAAATCATGAAATAATAACCCAGAAACGGAATTTTTACTAAGCTTTAAAATTTCATCAAAAGTATATAATTTTCTCGAAGAGTTTTTCTACGAAAAATGTGGAAATTTGATAAAAAAAAATTTAAATTTTATTACAAGTCGAAAATTAAAGAAAAATCCAAAACTTGTTGAATTATAGGTTTTATCAAAAAGTTAAAGCGTAAAAACTCAAAATTTCACCGAAAATCGAAAATTCGTCAAAAATCGGGAAGCCACCAAAGATCGAAAATCCATTATGAAAAAATAATGCGGCAAAATCAAAATACCAGAAGAACAAAATTTTCCAACAAATCGGAACGTCAAAAAAAAATGGAATTTTACCAAACGCCAGATATAGATATTTTAAATACTGTGATTTCAACTAAATCATGTACTTTAAAGGTCAAAGGAAGATACATTGAGCGTAGTTCTATGTACTTATTTTTATAGTAAAGACCAACTGTAATAGCTAAACTGTCGTGAAGGATTTTTTGAAATTTTTGAAATTTTCACTCACGACATTTGTTACGGAAATTGTCTTTAACGGCAGCGTAGTGGAAATTAGCATTAACGACTACCTGTATGACAAAATACAAAATAAATCGTCACATCAAATTCCGTTAACGACAATTTCGCCAAGAAAATCAAATATTGTCGACAATATGCTCATTTAACAATTTTAACGGTCGTCGACTGGCAGGCACAAAGATATGGCTTGCCATAACTGAGTGCACTCTCAGTAGTTCTGACTTATACCTCCATCTGGTGGCGACCGGTAACAGGTTCCTGTCTCTGCAAAGAGTCTGGCTAAATAAGTCGAGCGGGGAAAAGTTAACACTCTTGTATAAAAAATCCCTAATCCACGATGGGACAACGTACGGCAGGGATGCGTGGCACAGAGGGTGCTTGTTCTTAAATATTCGAACTCTGGATACCAGTCGATCTCCTGTTTTAATACAGAATTACCCATGCTTATGGAGCTCTGTGTGAATAAATATATTTTTCTCCATTACATGACTAAAGAAGCCTCGCAAGACGCGGAAAGGTTATTCTCCGAAGAAAGTCTGATTTTAATTGGCCAAGGGATGAATCCAGAAGAAATAGACAAGAATGTCTCGCGGGGATTAACGGGGCAATCTTTAAAGCTACTTCTAAGGAGTTGGACTCTGAGATCCAATTGGAATCTCAGAGCATAATAGAGAGGTTAATCTCTGTAGGAACTGCAATGTGTTTTGGCAACTGGAGGAATTTCGAAGAGATGGACAAGAAAATCTCGCAGGGGGTAGACTGGTAAATCTCCGAAGATTCTCCTGAGAAAGTGGACGGCACAGTAACGCACATTGTGTGTGAATGGCCAGCACTGACTAGCATAAGGCTTAGGACCACGGGCAGATAGCTGTGAAATGTGAATGCCATGGTAGATGTAAGCCTTAGAAAAATGCTAGCAATTAGATCGCTACACTTAAAAGTAGTGGAGGCATAAGACTGGAATGAGAGTCATATAAGGTCACAAATTACAAATCAAATCAATGAAATCAATTCGAGGGAGGAAGCGGGTCGAAAAGGGACCCACAAAGTTAGCGGTCTACTTCGACAACGCTCCCACATAAAAAAATAAACATTTTAACAGTTTTAGCGATAGTGTCGCTCAATTGATCGCATACGATTTTGCGCACATTCGTTTAAAAATAGCATCAACGATTTGTATGGCCTGCCATCTTCGATTTACTATGATCCTACACTCGACATCGATGGTGTCTTTAAGACAGAGCTAACAGGGGCAACATACGTGCGTTATGTTTAAAGTGTTTGTTAACTAATAAGGTTATCATAGAAATGAATTCGATTTGGTTTTTCAAAAAGTTACATACCAATATTGATTTCATTCGGTGTCAGGAAATGGTATTGGTGTAAATCCTTTCAAATATATGTAAATAAAACTGATATCTGAATAAGCTGTTATGCATATTTGGCTGTCTTTTTTCTTGCAAAGTTAAATAAGATTATAGTGTTTTCGTTAATCTATTATTTAAATGAAACTTACGGGGTTCTGACACTCGCATTTCGCATAACATTTGCGATTGTGACTTGAGCAAGAAAGGCATTAGTAATCGCAAGAAGCTTTGCGAGTTCATGTCGCAAGAGTATACTGAAGTGAACTGAAGTGTATACATACATATACATACACATATAAAGTGATGAATAAATTATATTAAATATATTTTCTTTTAACTTCAATCAAAATTTTTATTTATTTTTTTTATTGAATCCTTCGAAAAGAAATTCGGCAAATCATATCGTTCTATTTTTCGAATACAACTTCGAAATATTTCAAGTCACAGACAAGACGAATGGTTTCCGAACATGGTGGGAAATGTTTGGCGTTTTGTAAATCACGTGCGATTTAAGAATCGCGTGAGTGTCAGAACAAAGCTGCAAATGAGGGTAAAGACCCCTCTCCTGATGTAGCTTTATTTTTTATTTTTGTAGAAGGAAGCTCAGAGAAGGATATTGAGAGATTTCAAAAAATCCAATTGAGGTGCTGGAGACAGCACTAGTAATTCGATATATTATTTTAAAGCTTTTACTAAAAATATACAAATTCTTTTTTTTTCAATTGTGGAGGAATTTGGGAAATAAATGATGTATTGTTAACAATTTTGACGAAAACACAACGTGTTGTATGGGCTTGATTCTTAACTGATTTCGTTCGGAATTGGGTTAAGTACAAGAAAATCTAAGTGCTAGTCAAAAAATTAAAAAATAAATATAACAAATTCTAGGAGCTGATTGCTAACTAGGCCCATCGACTACACCAGCTTGCTTGTTGAATCAAGTGTTTTTACAAGCAAACTACCTGTGGATGGGGAAGTGATCAGTGACAGCTTTTAAATGTCTACTACTTTTCGTGCACATATCGGGATACAAGTTTTACTGTAACGGCTTGGACACGTCCACGCCTATTCCCTTCCCAAAAAAAAAAAAAAAAAAATATACAAATTAATAATGATGTCCGGGTCAACATTTTCCTTGTAATGTCTCTATAGTGTAAAAACATACATACATTGTTAGTTGTACCATCCACAAAAAATAGTAGTAACATATTTTTCTAGTTTTTTATTTAAAAATTAAACTTTAAAGTGAACAAATTAGAAAGATATTCCGTTGACTTCTATCTGCAGGACAGTTTTCTTTGTTCTGGCATAAAGGGAATCGCAGCTTAGATGCAATCTGTTAATCAAAACGATATTTGTCGAGACGCATGAAACTCTGCATGTATACTGCAGTCTAAACACTTGCATATCCTTTGGTCTATAGCTTTTTCAGAAAGCTAAAATTTTATCTGAACGATAAAACTTCATCAATATTTGATGTCTTGCAAGGTCGGCTATTCTTCAACGCGTTCTACTTTTTGAAGACTTAACAAAATCTATTTGATGACGTTAACGGTTCGAATTGAATACAGTCGAAAGCAACATTTTAATAAAATGTTTTTATTATTATCGAGCCAATCAGAACGATCTTTTAGAACAGATGATTCTTTATGCTTGCAATTTTGCCAAAGCAATGCAAATTATGTATAAACGTAATTAATATATTGTAATAATTCTCCGTTTTGATTGCTATACCTTTGGAATGAAGCTACCTATAACTCCCGGCTATGCTTGTCGCACTGCGGCACATATTTAGTCAAGGCGGCCAAAAATATTTTTTTATGGTTACCGATTTGAAAGTTCAAACCAGTGAACCCCAGGAGTAAAAAAAAATTCAACTCTATGTCAACTTTACCACAGCAAACAGGCTGATCCAAATGAACTTTGTCAGTATATTGGTCAAATTAAAATTTTCTTAGCAAATTTTAGTTTTGAAATGGCTTTAAACTTTTTTGTTTTCAAATATTGCAATGCAAAAGTCTTTTGGGTCTTTTGGGTCTATTCGAAATTTGTAAACTTCTCTTCAAAAAAAATCTCAGTTGCCCGAAAATCCCTACTGAATAGAGCATAACTCTTTGAAATGAATTTCCGTCGTCCATTGTTAAGTTTGGTTGAAAACAAACTGTTTTCGGCTATGTGCCATTTTCAGTGTCATATTTCGGAAATGCCTTTCAGAATATCAAATCAACAATCGGATCATAATTCCTTCCCGTAAAAAAAATCGTGCACTCTTGGAGTCCGAACCCTTCCCTACACTCCTATACCCTGTTATATAGCTGTCATGTTCCGCCCGTGTGAACCCGAACAATTTTTCTGGCTTGAAGTATGATATATTGTGCAAAATTAATAAATACAAAATTATTTCAAATAAAATTTCAACACAGATTTGCTACGTACTTTTTTAGTATTTTGGACTGCATAACACAAATCTAAAGACAAGATCTCTTTATTTGTCAAGTCACCTTTTCGAAAGATGGCTCGTATAATCAATATTAGAGCAATTAACATAAAAATCATATAAAAAATATTTGTTTTTTAATTAAAAATAGCTTCAAATATAACGATATCTTTCCCGATGTGTTCACAGATAATATCTGGACATTTTTAAGAGTTTGTGCGTGTGTACGAGTATTTTTATTGCGTGAGTTCATCCGTTTTAATAATGACAAAAAAGAAAACGGTAGAGCTGTTGTTCGCCAGTTGTTCTATGTATGTAATTATATAAAAAGAGTTGAGACATAAGGTCCTTAATTGCGAAGTTGTAGAGGGTTTTTTATGCTAAATAAAAAAATTTACGAAAGGGTTAATTGTAAACTGCGCTCACTTTTAGACATTTATGATCAGTATACCTGGAAAATCATGAAGAATAGACTGACACTTTAACAACGCTACTAAATTATGCGCGGTGCGGTTTACACGCTGGTGGCACAAGTTTACTTTATTGCTTCTAAAATGAAGCCGGAGCTCACGTTCCGGTCAATGAATAGCGTTACCGCACCATGATTAATAATTTTTTGTTTGAAAATATGCATCATATTGCTTCGAGCGAGATGTAGTTGCGATAGGATGGCGCTACGTGCAATATGGCGAAACAACCATCGACTTATTGAAATCAAAATTTGACGATAACTTGATTTCAAGAAATGGACCCGTCAATTGGCCTCCAAGGTTGTGTGATTTGACACCTCTCGATTATTTCAAGTGAAGTCAGTGGTTTAAGCTGATAATCCAGCAACAATTGATGCCATCCAGACCAACATTGTTCGTGTTATTATGCTCAAATACGCTTCGTCAAGCACAGGAGCAGGGACCACATGCCCGAACTCATTTCCAAATGTTTATGCAATAAACAATTTTTGGTTAAAATATAATTTTTTGTAGTTTTTCAGTTCACTAAGTTATACTCCTTTTTAAATAGCTAGTGATTTAAAAATCTTGATTTAAAAAAAGCTCTTGATTTAAAAGTTTCTAAAAATGAATCGATATTTATTTTATAAATTTACGACAAAAATTGGTACAGAAATAATTAAACAATAATAAACATTTTTACTAAAATAGAAGCACGACTTCTTCCTTAAAACTGCTCTGTTTTAAGGAAATTTGAACCGATTTCAGATAAGTTAAGTTCGCTACTTAATAAATTATATCTTACTCGAGCTGTTTCAAAAAAAGCCAACGTTTGTGGGAATATTAAGGGAGTTTGCCATTTAAGTTAATACGAATACGTTATTATTAAGTTTTTGTTGTAAAACAACAAGATATAAAAATCCTTTTTCAAATTTTCAACTTCTTATTTATACTAAAATTCAACTAAAAATAAAAATGTATTTGAAACCTTCGACAACTTTTTTTTTATCGGTTGAACGTTTTATAACAAAAATTAGCGGCCAAAGTCCCACCTACAAAACAAACAAAAAAGCGACGTATCAAAATTCTAATCCAATCAAAAGTTTTAGATTTTTGATCGCATTCTCTAGAAATGGTCTAATGTGCGACAAAGAACGATTGTTTCTTTGCCGTTACTATCTTCGTTTCAAAAAGGAAATTACTGATGTATTTTCTACAAATGTTGTTTTCAAAAGAACACGCAAAGGGGAATAGCCGAGGTTATCATATGGGTGGACATGTATAATGAAGTAATCGGTAGTCATTTTAATCAAAATATTATTGATCTTTTTCCCACTAAATCAATTTAATTTTGATCTTTCCAAGGCGAATTAATTATTTATGAATTAAAAACATTCCGTTTGCTTTTGTTTTTCTTTATTTTTGATTCAAAACAAAATAATTTTGAATTTGTGTCGAATTTCCCCAACACCGAATTCTCTTTGCTCCCACCTTATACATCTTTACCGGATGTCGAACTCAATATATAAAAAATATACCGCAAATGGTGAAGCATTTTTTATATGGAATGTGACATCCAATAACTTCAAAAAAGTACTCAGTTTCGCTGGTGAGTATACATATGAAAAATAAATAAAATTTTCACCGTCATTTCAACTAAAGTGAGCTACTGTGCATGTCACATTTTTTCATATTAAAAAATTTTCATATTAAAAAAACTAATACAAAGGAAATTTATCAAAAATGTTTTTAAACAAATTTTACAAATTGGGTAAAATTGGAATCGGTAAGTTGTTATTAAGTTTAATGATATCACGCAGCATTAAAATTCATATAATTTATTTAATCCACAGCTTTGGAAAGTGACTTGCATCAGCACGTTCCGTGGTCAACACAAACGAGTCTTTTAAATATTTATCGTTCATTTCAGAAAACACCGGTTTTATTGAATAAAAAAGATGGTAAATATAATCGTAATTTTTAAGTTATTTAAAGCACTCATTTGTTCAAATATCTCGGTTGACGTTTTGTTAATAACATAATTGTCATTTTAATCTCTGGCGCCGTTACTGAAAGCAATGCAAACATACATACACATACATATCCCACTTGTGCAACAATAGTGTAATAACTCGAAACTTAAACATTTTCAGTATAAGGTAGAGAGCAGGCACAGGGTAACCAGAGGTGAAGACTTTGACACATAAAAAATAAAAATCTCAGTTTTTTTTACTATGGGTTCTATTAGAAAGAGACAAATATAGCATTTTGTGACGAAATACAGGAAAAAATATAGGAAAACACGGCAAGAAAATCAAAATAAAAACAAAAATCTAAAAACAAAACTAAGGCTCTGAGGGAACGAGACGGATAGAGAAAAAGATCACTATACTGTCGTTTCACCTCTGTTTACTACTTTGTGGAGCAGGGTAGACTAAACAGGTAAACTCACCAGCGCAGCTGAGTACTTTTTTAAACTTATTGGATGTCGAATTCCATATAAAAAAAGTTCCGCCATTTTCAGTACATTTTCTATATATGTTGAATATCTTCTTTTTCTTAAGTGATTTGCGAATGACATATACTCTATGGCATTGTTCAGGTGCACAGTGATTATGTCTGAGCACAAATTGCCGGCCCAAGGAATTTTCTTCATAGTTTGTTGAAAAACCTTAATAATTTGCCCATAAGGCGTTATTTGACCATCAGAATTGTTTGCCAATGTTCTATCTTTGCCTCTCCTACAATTTAAACAATGAAACAACTGCCATTTTGATATTTTCTCCCTTCTTTGCAAAAACAAAGTGCCCGCTTGACCATGACATTCGATAATAATATCGCCTTTGAACGTTTTGCAAACATATTGAAAGCGGAATAACTTTAACGATATCACTAAATATTTGTGTAGAAATATTATCAGGCTAGTTCTGAAAATCACCTTTTGTCAAAGTGATTTCAAATCACGCAAGAGGTGTTCTGCGCACAAAAAATATTGAAATCGCCTGATTTTACTTATTTTCTCTAAGTATTTCGTATAGAGTTGATTAACACTATATATTTGACATTTTGTGTTTTCTATTTATTTTTGTAATAAAATTCGGTTTTATGCACATAAATACAACAAAAAGTCTAAGAACTGATTGTTTTGCAATGTTCGAAAGTTAATTTTTCTCTTAAGCAGTCAGCTGGTTATAAATAAATAATACGATGGTGATAAATTCTTACGAAGTTATGTAACATATCGAAATTTATACCATCATGTTCTTCATTTAAAAAAAAAATTAGTTTGTTGTTGTTAAAAAATTGAGTCATTTCTGTGCAAAACTGAAAATTTGTAAGTGCAAAATGTAAGCAAATGTCATCAATGAAAACAACGGCAACTTCTAAATATTTTGGACTCATTTCTTGTTATACTAACATTTATTTTCATCTTATTTTTATGCTTTGTAAACTTTTATATGACGCCAAATTTTAAATGCTCTTTTCCTAACTAACTGCCAATAAACTAGCTCCAGGCATATACTTACTTAATTTTCACTTAATATTTTAACTAAGTAATTAACTAAGAATGTAACATAATAAACAAACAAAAACACATCATTTTTAAAACTCAGCTGTATTCCCGTGTTTGCGAAAAATTAAAATCACACCGAAAATCGTAAAACCATATGATTTGCAGAAGATCATCAAACCGTGCGGTCAAAACGGTTGATGATTTGAAACCACGTGAACATGCCTGTAAATCTAAAATTGATCATAATTGCACGGCCATCATATTTCCAATTGATTCTTTAATCCAAAATGGTAATATTTCCTCGGTTTTCCTAATATTTTTATTTTTCTGTTGGAAGGAATGAAAAATTATTATTCTTTTTTTAAATTTCTTTATTTGGTTTTGTTATGTCCTTACAGTCCCGCTATTTTCACATTTTCTTTCAATATGGAAACTGAAAAAAACATTGTTGGCAACAACTTCATATTTTTCATGTTCCAGAAGCAAGACCAAGTCGATGCAATTGTCGCGCATATTGTAGTAAATTCGGCAGGAAACATGACAAACTGCTTGTTGTCCATCACTTTGTCCTCAATACTGCAATATATCTTGAATCACGACAAATTACATTATTTTGTTGTAATTGTTTTAAACTGTAGATTATAGACGACAAATTATATCATCAATAAGAATGTAGTCTATAACTGCCTGGCCAACTGCGTTTAAGCTAACACATCCTTAAATTGTGTATTATTTGTGCAAGTATTCGAGGCAACTTTTAGCCTTTATAGCTTTTAAAATACTTAAACGATTTAAATAAAATATAAACTTTGCACATCTATAAATACACCCACACATATATATATATATATATATATATATATATGTAAATATGTGCATTTAAAATGGTTACATTTCGGCAAAATCAGCTGTATAATGTGAGTGTAAAAGTGACAACAAAGAATATGGGTATACCTATATATATGTACATTTGTATATTATAAAGACGTAGTTTTTTTTTTTTTTTATTAATTCATAGATTCAACAATTGATAATTGTGATACTGAACCTGATGCTCAAAACGATCCACCGAAGTATATTAAAACAGATAATGTTAATAGCTCCACTACAGCTGAAAACAAATCTGTTAAAAAAGTCGGCCGTATATATGCTGTTATTGGCCCTGTTGTTGATGTTATTTTCGACGATGAAAATGTGCCGGAGATTTTGAATGCTATGGAGGTTTCTGACTATAAAGCTGGCCCACGTTTGGTTCTAGAGGTTAAGTATTGAAATAATATTTTTGTATTTTTCGAATACCAAAAAAATGACTGCAAAGTGTAAAAACTTTTGGCTACAAAGTCAGTCCTTGTAAACCCCAAAATTTGAAGAACATATAATTTTTATAAGTTAAGGGTAGGATTAATAACAGTTATCGATTTATCGCACTCCTAATACTTCACTATTATTTACAACAATTGTACAATTTTAACTTACCAGGGCTTTTTTAATAAGATGAGCATTTTAAAAAAGGCGCTTTTCCTTTTTCCTCTAATGAATTTTTAAATCATTTGAAGCGTGTTAATTGGAAAATTAGAATATTATCGCAATTATTTAAATACAAAACTATTTTTTGTCTTACATTAAAGATGGCACGACGCATATACGGGTATCTGAGGTAAAAACCTGGACAAAATTATTTACTGTATTTTCCTTTTTTGTCATATAAAAGGTTAAATTTAATGAAAATAAAGTTAATTGATTTATAATTAGGGAAAATAATAAGTAAAAATTAAGCTCAAAAACTAAAACCCCTATTGAAAAATTACATTCTAAAAAGTATGTAAGAAGAAAATATTCTCATCTGAAATTGTAATGTTCAGATGATAACTAGGGTCATATGTGCCAATGGCAACATTAATCGAAAAGCGATTAATAATCATTTATTTTGTCTCGATTATCAAAATAATTGTATCGAAAATTTATTTTTCGATTAATGGATTATTTCCGAAATATAAAAAAAACGAACAATAAAGGCCTACAACGTGCCACTAAAATTCTTTTTCTGGAACAATGCGAACATATTTGGTGCCCACCAAATAAAAATAACCATTTTGAGGCAGTTTGAATGCCGATTTTGGAATACGAAACAATCATTTTTTCTGGCAGCATGAGCTGTACTAGAACCCAGATTTTAAAAAATTAATTTCCAAGATCCAGTAGTGGTACGAGTACCTACAACGATGGGAGATGTAAGAAGTGAAATAGTTGACACGTTTTTTATTGACGCTTAATTCCATTTATGGTCTCATCAAAAGTTTCTCTCTCAAAAGCGAAAGGAGAAATGACTTTGCAAGTTCTCAAGATGAGGTAAGCTTCTTTCTAAATGTTCCAGTTCTCTAAATAAAATGAGATGTGGTTAACGTACCCTAGGCTTTACACACTAGCAAAAAATATCGTCTTGTGATTGTTTTGTAACATTTTTACCTGTAAAGTTATTAATTCCTAATATTACATTCAAATTGGCAACTGTTTTTTAAGTTTGTAATAAGGTATTTTTCCCTAGTCTTTCGAGAATGTTCTAAATTCAAATAATGAAATTATTTTAAATAAAGCAGCGAAGACGATAATGGCAACATATCCTAAAATTTTTAATTTACTACAAAAGGAAAGGGACATCCTCGTGGATGTGTTTCAAGCCTCCAGGTAGAATTAATGGATAGATTTTATTTCGGAGTTTTTTAACCATCAAAATCAATAATTGTTATGAAGATATAATCTTCGACGAAGCTCGAGTAAGACCTTTGAAATAAAAAAAATTTGAATACTGTCCCCTATGGTAAATATTCTGCCTACAATCCCAAAATTCTAGGAGATAATTCGTTGAATGAAACAGCCAAGACTCTAAAAAATATTCGGTGTGCAAGAATTCTTATTTAATTTTCGATATACATACGTGTATTCAAACAATGAAAAAACCTCAAGAAGAAATGACCGCAGATCAGCTCAAGTGCCTAGTTTTTGTATGTGGACTACAATTACATTTAGATATTATGTTCGTATGAAGTCTAGCTGTTCTTAAGGATCCCAAATATCAGTGACACTGTCATTAATCCTGTGAAATTTCGGCTATCTTTATTAAAGTTGGCAATTATAAGGAAATGATAAGGAATTTACCTAATTATGCCGTGAGAATTTTACAATTCGTATTTAATGCCATGTTACGAGTTGGCCTCTTCCCATGCTCTTGGAAGATGTCTGAAATTGTTGTGATCCCTTAACCAGGTAAAGAACTTACTCAGATTACGTCATACAGGTCCATTAGCCTACAGTTAATTTATCAAAGTTTTTTGAAAAATGATTCGTCTTCTCTTTAAAACCTTACCTGAAGGAACAAAACATCATCCCGGATCATCAGTTTGGTTTTCGAGGAGACCATAGTACAGTTGAGCAAGTTTACAGAAGTGTCACCATTATTAGATCTAAGAAATGAAAATATCCATAGAGATCTAGAAGTTCCCACTATTCAGGAAGAAGTTAAAACATACACGTCCAAATACGTAAATAAACTAGTCGTACATCCCAACACTCTTGTACGCAAATTATTACAATGTCGCGGGCACCAGAGACTAAAAAAGACTGACACATTATGCCTGGCGAGGCGGCTCACCCAACCCAATAATAGATAGTGTATTGATATTTGAATATAATAGATTAGTTATTACGTTAGTAATAATTGATAAATGATATTTTCGAGATAAGATTTGAATACTTATTGTGAATTTCTTTTAGAAAGATTCAATAAAATAAAATTAAAAAAATATATAAGTATATATTGACAATTTTTGGCAGCAAATTTGACATTCTAGCAATGCAGCTGATAGATGCCAACATTGAGGTTAACATTAATGATGTATGATTTTACATCCTTATTTAAAGTGCCCTGAAATTTTCGAAATTTTAAATATTTCGTAAATAACAATTATTTTAAAACTTACCAAAATGTTCGGTCGATATGAAACAAGGATATTATATTATCTCAGATAATCGTACTTAATATATTCGTCAGTTTAACAAATTTTTAGCAGATAGAGGAATTACATACCTAAAAACTTCATCCTTTTCACCCACAATCCAATGGACAAGTTTATCGTTTCGTTGGAACATTAAAATGGACACTTAATAGTGAGAGATGAAGACGAGATAATGTGGAAACTTTCCTTCGAGAAATTAAATTTACTAAAAACACCGGAAAATTGCCGATTAAACGTGACAAAACTAAACCAAACCTTATTCGTTCTCATGAAAATCAACTGAAAAGAATATATCTATCTGGTGACACAGTCAACTCAACAACTTTGCTCTTAGAAATATTTAATTTACATAGAAACCCAGAATACGGCACTGAACTCCAAATAAATTCAACTGTTTAAGAACGTGGTCCACCATGTGTGGAACGCGTTCATTAAGTGAAATACAAATAGAACCAGAATTTGATTCTGAAACAAATATTCCACCAGGACCGGAGTGTTCGCATTCCTGTCTTATTCTTCTAGAGTTTGTTGGTATAAGCCTACGACTTTAAAGTAGCACTAAAGAAGCAATGGTCAAATCAGGCAATCTTGCTGGCTATGTCAAGTTGCCTAAACTGGAGATTACGCGACCGGGAAACGCTTCCCTCACAATATCCATTGTGGCTCTTGCTGTGTGTGGGGTTGCACCCTGCTTATTTCATTCATGGCCCTGTAGCGTAGCTTGTCGTATGATTGATGTTTCTTCATTCTCATCAACATCGGCAGCTACAGCCGCGATATTCTCGACAGAACGATCAGTAGGGTGGCGACCACGCCCTGCAGAGTATATATTCTTTTTTCGTTACTACTTGCTAAGATTTCAAGTTTCATATTCACATTAAAACTTTAAGGCGATAAAGCGTGACACAAACAAAAACACTAACATATACAAAATCGCATTAAAAAATTCAGGTCTAATAGAGAGTCCTTAAATAGTTACCACAGAGGTAAGAATTAACCAACAAAATAAGTATGCTTTAGTATATAGCACTATCTACCACTTCCATGTCTAAATCATTTTCCTCCAAAACGACACGGTTCCTACTGGCGCGCTTGGGCCAGGAAGGACGTGGTATAAGATAAAACTTGCGATTCTCACTTTTGTCCAGTTTTTTACCTTAGATAATCGCATGTGCGTCGTCCTTTTTATTGATAAAGACTATGAGACGTGAGTTGTTCCTTCACCCAGAGCTGCTTTAAGACTGGAATTTGTGCTAAACAAATTTTAATCTGTCGCTAATTTATTATAAATCAACTCAAACATTTTATATTGTTATAAAGGCTTTTTCAAAAATGCAACCAATTATTAATAAATCATCCACGAATTTGGCACTTCGATTGATTAAATTTAGGCTTGCACATTAAATTATTACGACAATATTTTATTAAAAATGTTTTTTCAATTTATTACAATTATCTGATCATAATTTTGGATAACATTACGACTTCACCCCACAGCTACACCTGGATGGATTACTTTTTGGTAAAGCTGTCTTGGACTTTGCGGTCCTAAAATGTAACAATGTTGCCTGTCTTTTAATCCGATGAGATAAAAATGTGACTCGTAACTGGAAACTCAAAAACCTTACTTCTATTTCGCGCTTCCGTTCGACAAATACACGACGCTTTCCCTCGGCATCACTTCTTGAGTGATTTTTGTCTCGATCGACGTCGAATGGATGTGCCTGGTGCGCGGGCTATACACTCACGAATTCTAGCAATAATTTTGCCTGAACGTCTTGACCAAGCACGCTGTTCGGAGGTTTTTTTTATGATAGGACCAGCACTCAGGGGATGACCCTTATTCATACAATGCATTGTGCTAGAACTAGGAAAAGAGGTTATAGGAAGGAGGATAGAGGGAGTAGTGTTTATTAACATTTGACTTGAACTTTTCCACAGAGAAAGTGGGAGGAAAGACCTCTACTGGAAGCTTATTCCACATACGAATGGGCCGGCTAAAGAACGAAATCTGTCTGTAGTCAATAGAGTTGGATACCCTACTGTCACCGATGAGCACCTTCGCCCTCTCCTGTACGCGGTCGAGTAACTCCAAAATAGACTTTGAAGCACCCGCCCATACATGAGAGTTGTATTCCATTTTCGGTCGGATATAAGTGGTATAGATAGTAAGGAGATCGGATGGGGTGAAGTACTTCTTACACCGTTTGAGGAAGCCTAGGCACTTGAATGCTTCTTTCGACACTTGAAAGATGTGTTGGGTCCATCGGACATCACATTGAATCTTCATGCCAAGAACATCAAGAGCTTCTAATTCCTCAATATCTATACCACCCATAACTACAGATGAAGCAGCAAAGTCCGTCGTGCGTCTGTGTGTTAGCATACAACACTGGGTCTTATTGGGGTTAAAATCGACCCTATTCGCACGATCCCATTCTGTGATCGTCACAAGATCACTATTTAATGAATAATTCATGCGGTGCCTCATGGCCCCAATCTCTAAGAGGTACCTAGAATAATAACTAAATTTTTTTGCGATGCATATTTAAACGTTTGGAAAATATTTTCCAATACCATGTGGAAATTCAACTTGAAATTTAAAATATTAATGTAGAAGAAGCTAAAAGATTTTGGTATGCGAGAAGGGGTTGTTCGGGCTAGCTACATTGAGGGAATATTTTATATTTTAACGCAGATAAAAATCCAAATTCTTTTTACCAGGTATTTCACCATTTGAGTAACAATATTGTGCGTGCAGTTGCCATGGATAGCACTGAAGGTTTGCGAAGAGGTCAAAAAGTTACCGACACCGGATATCCTATAAGGGTCCCTGTGGGACGTGGCACTCTCGGGCGAATATTAAACGTTGTTGGTGATCCTATTGATGAGCGTGGACCAATAAAAACAGATTTTTACTCTTTTATACATGCTGAACCACCTTCAATGACTGAGCTAACTGTAAATCCAGTTTTACTTCAAACTGGAATTAAGGTAACACTTTTTTATTGTGATAACCGAGTTTCTGTTCTGGCTTAAATTTTATTTTTAAAACGCTTTTATTATCCTACGGGAAATTTGTCTAGACGAACTTGTCTCGTGACTTCGAAATTGGCTCTAACACAAAACAGCATATAGTACTTAATTAGCATAACTTTGTTAATGTATTTGACTTTTATTAATATGTATTAACGTAGATTTGTATTGACACACACCTTTAATACACAAATTATAACTGAGACCAGTCCTATAGTAACTGACATTGGGCCAGATTCTTTGCGTCTGTTTAAAAAATAGTTTTCGCTTTCAATATGAAGTCTGGCGCTTATTGAATAAAGCACTTAAAAACGAGTTCTTTCATTGTTAGTCTGCAAATTTAAGACACATTTGGGTTATGTTACGGGTTACATACAGATGGAAAAACACAAACATAATGAGAGTTGCATACTTATCTCGGCATCAGTTTTAGTTAGTTAAGAAATCAGTTGTAAATGAATTAGCAATATACCAACTTGATTTTATGTTAGTTCATAAAAATCGGATAGGGTATATAGACAGGGTAGACATGCGTTGACTCAATTTGGTTTCCTTTAAAAAAAATGGGCTTGTGATGGTATTGGTTGCCTATATGGGAATACTTACAGTCCCACACATCCCAAAAAATCTGTTATAATTTGGGGGATGAAAACAGCACTTTTAAAAAGTACAGTCGGCGGCACTGCCGACCACGCCTCTGCTTCTCTCATCATTATCGGATTGTCATCGTTTCATTGCTTTGTCAGGCTCTGTTGTGATTTTATTTATAAAAAAAAACAGGGAAGAGGATGACAGGTTAACATTTTATGAATTAACAATTCAGGGGGGAAATGACAAGATTTCATATATTTAAAATATTTTAACAGACAAGATATGTAAACCCATGAGATTCCAACAACTTTCAAAAGTTTGGATGCGTTAAAAAAGTTGTTTTAAATTGTATTGCCTTTGTTTTAAAGTGGGGGTTGATATTTAATTAAGTGGGGTTGATATCAAATACTAATGTCATAGTCATCAATAATAAATAAAATAAAAAACAACAATTCTTCATTTTGGGGCTTTAAAGTTTGGTTTTAGTTTTCTTAGAAGTTAGAAAAAGTGAAACCTCATCGCTTTCCCCTGTGTCCTTCATATAAGTACGTATCTATCTATGTAACTATTTACTATACAAATTCGTCAGTACTAGGCTATTCAATTAATGGGGCTTCTGTTGTAATCGGTTAGTCGAGCAAATACATAAAAAAAATGTTGAAGAAATTAATTGTTTTGAAAAAATTTTATCTCAAAATGTATGTACTTTTGTCAAAATTTTAGTAAAACAAAACACATTTGAACCAAGAAACCAATATTTAATAACTAATACAAGCAAAGCTTTTTGTTAATTTCACTAGCTGCATTTTTAATGAGATCGTTTAAACTGAAAGTAGCGCCTGATAAAGAATATCCAGTTATCAGATCGTTTTTGGTCCTCTCTTAGCATATATAATCGCCTAGTTTTCAATTTCCTTCAATAGCAGCTTCTATCAATAGGTCTTCACCGGACTTATTATGATAAACTTCACGACTAAACAGTCGAGGAAAAAGTTCACTTCCATATTTCTTGGTTTCAAGTTTTGTGCTGCATTTTAAACAATGATCACTGCAAAGGAATGTTTCTGAGTTAAACAATAAAGTACGAGTACTTGAAGATTTAATTCTACACCCGAATCTAACTGAACACAACAACGAGAACGTAGGAAAATAATGGACAACTTTAACTTACATCGGAAAATCAACACACAAAATAGACAACTTTCTCAAGAAATACAGCATAAATATAGCATTCAAAACAACCTGGGACGAATATTACAAACTGACGTGCACCAGTCAACACAGCTACATAGGGCAAACAGGACGCAAAATAAAAACAAGATTTCGTGAACATATACCAGACTATAACAAGAAGATGCGTAATCCCGGCTCGACACCAGAATCTAACTTCGCGAACCACATGTTCAACAACAAATGTAATCCAGCGCATATTAGAAAAACGGTACAACTACTACACACACAGCGAAAAGGACGACGACTAAACATGGAAATATACAAACATAAGACATTTGACGGACGCATCATAAACGAAAAAACAAGCTCTAATTGTGACGTTATATTCGAACCTTTAAAATGAATCTACAAAACACACAGCAAAAATAACGAACAAATAATAAACAAATTCATAATCCAATAATCACTGACTTCTTCTTTCAAGCCCAACAAAAAACAATTAAAAATAAAGTTCACCTACCGTCCGCAAACACCAATTCCGATGAAATAAAATTGTAATCACATTAATATATACTATTCCATACAAGAACACCCGGCCTGATACCAAGTCCCAATTACAGATAACTACGTTATAAAAAAAGTACATATGTATAATATTTACCTGGCACCAGCAAACACAAATTCTGACGCAATACGAAGCTATAAAACAGTAATCACTTACATCCACCAATCCATACAAAACATCCGACCTACAAGTTTTACCTGGTTGCATCTTACAGATGCCTACATGATAAACGAGATTCACCTGATACTAGCTCAGATGACAAATAGATACCTGGCAAACAATAAAACACTAACGAATTGATGCAAACTTCTCAGGATGAAAAATGACACTGAAGATGGCACATAGCCGAAACCGGTTTGTCTCCAAACCAAACTTGACCAGGGATGACGGAAATCCGTTGGAAACCGTTTCCAATAGAATTGTTGGCCTTCGCCAAATTTTAGATAACACCAGCAAATTCAATTCGAGTAGCAGAATTCTTAATGAGCTGAGCGCACTTGTAGCAACATCCAACGGCCCTGAGGTTTCAGTTCAGTGATCAGGAAACATGTCTTGTGATTTGTTCGGAAAACATTGTAATTTCACTACACACATTTTTAAAAATAATTTGAAACAATTTAGAAAATATTAGCAAATTTCGGCTAACCGGGTAATCGAAAGAAATTTACAGATTTATTTGCTATTCGAAAAGTGTTAATTTTGAATTAACCGAACAGTATGTCATCCAGAATTAATCGGTTTACCGATTCACGGTTAATCGATTGAATAACGTAGTAAGTACGTAAAAGTCTTCGCTCAATGCATCTTCATTTGGCTCTTAAAAGAGATAAAGTAGTTAAAATTACAGTAGCTTCGATTAGATATCATGGTTCTTTGGCTAATTTTTTTTAAACTTCATGTTTTTGTAATAAATTTTCTATCTTTGATGTTTTGATTCCTCATTTTTGATGAATTCTTTGGTTGATTCCTCATGTTTGATGAATTCTGGATTCTCACTTCAGTTTTTGGTGAAAGGTAAAGTTTGAAACAAGTTTTAAATTATTTGGTGATGTTGAAGTTTATTGGAGAATTAATTTGCAAATTGTGTACAACTTGTAATAAATTTTTTAGGTAAAATATCCACTTTTTTGCAAAACGTTAAGGAGAAATTTCGGTTCTGGAAAAATTTTATAGTTTTGGTGAAATTCGTGAGAAATGCGGTTTTTGGATTGTTTATTTCGGTGTTAAGAAACTGTTGTTTGGATCACATTCATTTTATTTTTAGTTTTTGTATTTGTGGTGGATTATTGGTTTTTGTAAAATGTTTCGGTTGGTAAACATTTTTTTTAAGATGTTTAATTTATTTATTTATTACTTATTACATTGGTAATAACTAGTAAATAATAATTTAGAAATAAAATTTGAACACTTATTGTAAATTTCTTTCAGTAGAAAGATTCAATAAAATGAAATAATATAAGTATAAAAACAAATAAAAATTGTGATTTTTAATATTTTTTGGTGAATTTCAAACTTTGTAATAAATTTTCGAATTTGTTGTAAATTTCTGATTTTAAAGTTTGGTTTTGTTGTGGTAAAATGGAGACTTTTTGTTAAAATTTAGTTTGTGAAATTGTTTGTCTTCTTAAACATTTAGGTCTGTAACTGATCGGAGGCCATCGGGTAAAATATTCAATAATTTAACATCATCGGGGTTGTTAAATTCAAAACGCAAAAAAATCGGCTCTTTTAATAATCTGTAGTATGCTTAATCCGAATTTGGCAGTAAAAATAGTCTGATTTGAAGTTTTTTGTTAAGAGTTTTTAACTCTATTTTTTGTGCTTTTCACTTCAATTTCCGAGACTGCACCTTGAAATTATAATATGTTTATTGAACTTATTCATCTACACAAACTTACCCTTCGTTTCACATTGCTCAATGGTTTAGCAATGTGATACACAAAAAATTATATAACAATTTTTTATGAGAATAATAAATTAAATTCCGGAGGAAAAACTGTAACATATTTTTAAGGTAGGCATTTCATTCCATTAATTTTCGCAGTTCATTTATTACGAGTAAATCGGTATACTACATATATAAAATGACCGAAAATGTGGTCAGAGGGGGCACCAAGAATGTATCATGCTCCGGGCTCTGTTTATGCTCGCTACGCCTTATGTTAGTTGGGGTACTGAATTTGAAACTGCACTCAGTTTCCTGAAATTGATTCGATTTTTCGAAATACGCTGTTATGTCAAAAAGGAAGCAGTTACACGCCAAGTATAAACATAACTTATGAACGGCTTATACTATTCTGTTTCATAAGAAATCCTCAATTCGACAACGATATGAAGCTATATGCCTATCTTTTGATATGATTTTGAAAACTGATTTTTTTCGCCAAAACTTACTCGATATCTTTAAAACTACTGAGCAGATTTAAAGACAATGTTAGTATAACTAGAATCATTCTCAAGTTATACTTATATAGTATATATCGTTACTCTTCCTTCCTGCTGTTTGGAGATAATGGCACATGTCGGAAACTAGTACCAATTAAAACATATTTGGTTCAGAATTGAATTCAGCACCCCAAATTACACAATTAAACGGCTCTCAGTTGCTCCGGTCCAAGACATGTTTAATTAGCTAAGTTTTATCAGAGGTCAAATCGTCGTACTCGTGATCTTATAGTATTTCGTATCGAATGAAATTTTGTGACGTATAGAATAACCACACTGTGACATTCGGCATCGTTCGAATAGAAATTTGTTTAAAAACGCACAAAATTTGTTTGACTTGTAGTAGAATACATAAGAGTATTTTACTAGTAAAAAATGAGCAGACAAATAAAATAAAAACGAAAAACAAACTCTATTATTTGTTTTCATGATTTCATCGAACTGAAAATTGTTAATCATTAATATGAATTAATTTATTTCAGGCTTAAATTCGTTTATTATTCTTCGAATCAAGAAAGAAAAATTTGTTTTATTCGATTAATACAATAATTTTTATAGAATACTGAAAAAATTCAGTTAGCAGAATTGAATACATGTTATTTTCTGTCCCCCTACACACGTCATCAGCATTGTCTGTGTCTTGCATAAAATTTTAGTCTGTTTGGAACCTCCTTAAAAAATGTTAATAAGGGGGGTAAGTCTGTTAGAAAAAAGGCAGAAACGAAAAATAAATTTGTTGTAAATTTTTTCCTTTTTACCAACACATGCACATATTCATCAATCTGTAGACCGATACTTTTACACTGCTTTCACTCTGATCTAAAACTTAAATTTAAAAAATTGAATTTGTAATATAAAATTATTTTTTATAGGTTATCGATTTATTGGCTCCCTACGTAAAAGGTGGAAAAATCGGTTTATTTGGAGGAGCTGGAGTAGGAAAAACAGTTTTAATTATGGAATTAATAAACAATATTGCTAAAGCACATGGGGGGTATTCTGTATTTGTCGGTGCTGGGGAACGCACTCGAGAGGGCAATGACTTATATATGGAAATGATTGAGTCAAAAGTTATTTCATTGGACGACGATAAATCTAAAGTTTCTCTCGTATATGGCCAAATGAACGAACCACCAGGAGCTAGATCTCGTGTAGTCCTGACAGGACTCACCATTGCCGAATATTTTCGAGATATAGAAGGTCAAGATGTTTTATTGTTTATTGATAACATATTCCGTTTTACTCAAGCCGGGTCAGAAGTATCTGCGTTGTTGGGTCGCATACCTTCGGCTGTGGGATATCAACCTACATTAGGAACTGATATGGGTAACCGTTTAAATACATGTTTATAAGTAAAAGTTGAGATTAGTAAATATGATTGTTTTGAAATGCACAGGAACTATGCAAGAACGAATCACAAGCACTAAGAACGGCTCAATTACTTCAGTACAAGCTGTTTATGTCCCGGCTGATGATCTAACCGATCCGGCTCCAGCTGCCACATTTTCTCATTTGGATGCCACCACCGTTTTATCTAGACCAATAGCGGAATTGGGCATTTACCCAGCAGTAGATCCTTTGGATTCATCATCAAGAATTATGGACCCTATAGTTGTGGGTGAAGAACACTATAATGTTGCTCGTGCGGTACAAAAAACTTTACAAAACTACAAGTCTCTGCAGGTAACATCCTGTAATATGGAATTTTTTATATGAATGATTATAATTATGCGTGCTTATCTTCATAGGACATTATTGCTATATTGGGAATGGATGAACTTTCGGAAGATGATAAGATCACTGTGGCAAGAGCTCGCAAAATGCAACGTTTTCTTTCACAACCTTTCCAAGTGGCTGAAGTTTTTACAGGGCAACCTGGTAAAATGGTACCTATAACAAAAACGATTGAGGGATTTAAGAGCTTGTTGAACGGTGAAATGGATGAGATTCCAGAAATAGCCTTTTATATGGTGGGTTCTATTGATGAAGCAGTTTCTAAGGCTAAAGACTTGGCTGCGAAATTGAAAATGTAGTTATCTTTTTTATTTCACCTAGGACTAGCGTTATATATTAAAAAAAAACTTATTTAAGGGCTATCTTGTATTCATATACTCCCTATCTATGTATGATTGCAATCATTAAAATATCGAGAAAAATTATAGCAATTATATCAAAACCTTGTTTTTATCACTTATTTGTACTTGTTTTTGCAAATGTATGTTGAGATGCTTTTAGTGATTTTCTAATTATTTGGTTATGGATTAAATGTTATAATTAAATTCTAACTTAAATTACCGAGCAAAGTAACATAGATCATCAATCGTTATGTTGAAACAGACCAGGGTGGTTATTATGTAACTCAATTCGAAACTAATTTCCGATTCGAAAGTTAAATCCTATTATCCAATGCGTTTGAATTCATTAAAGAGTTGTATATGAAAGTACATGGGTAAAAAGCAGTGAACAAATTTTTATTAAATATTGTGATTTCGAAAAAAATGTGTTATATAGTACGGCCTTCGAAAATTTATTTTTACGAAGTTTCGGAATTTTTCGAATTGTGTAGTACGAAAGTAAAAAAAAAAAAAAATACGTTAAAAGTTTTATATTTTATTGGAAAGTTATTTTTGTTGCCAAAGTATTTTCATAAAAAATATACGTAAAAAAAGTGCTAAATTATTAAAATATGTATGTAGGTTGTTATTAAACGCTGCCAAAGGAGCGGGTTGCCAACAAAATTGACCACGATGCAAAGGCAATGTAAGGTGTTGGTGGATTTTATGTTGCATCATTGCGTTTTAGCAAAATACCACCTAAGTGTTTCGAATGTTAAAAACAAGGCAAAGGAGTTATGGACACAACAATTTAATATAATTCAAGGCTATATTAAATAAAAAATGTACGTAGTTTTAATAAAAAAGGAACTTCTCATATGAGGTTCATGTCATTTGAAGGACGACATAATAGAACAAATTTTAGATATGAAAAGTATTGGAAGTTCCTTCTATTCAGCTCAGTGATTTATCACGGGGTTATTGGAGCTAAAACTTTTTTCTCAAAATGTGTTAGGAATCCACACTTACTCGGACACCAACTCGTGTCCCTGAAATACTGTTTAATTTTTGTCGGCATTTGACATAATTAGAGGACAACTTAAAAGGAAAGATACAACATAACTTTTTTTTACTTTTATTAAAACCATACGTACACTTAGGTGGCCCTTTGCAAAATCAGGTTGCTGCAACATAAAATTCAGCAATGCCTCCATAAAAAGACATACATACATTCTTATCTTTGAAAATGTTTGATTTTCTTCGACAACAAAATATTTTTCGAACAAAACATATAAGTAAATTTTGTTTACTTTCGTAATCCATAACTCAAAAAATTTAGAAACTTCGTGAAAATACATTTTTGGAAGCCGTATAGTCGTATGACTTTTACAATTCGAAAGACTTTCTTTTCCAATCGAATTACATAATAACCCCACAGAGCCTTTGTTAGGATTCGAACCCACGACCCAATACTGCATTGCAGACAATAGGTTTAAGTATTAACCAAATATCTAAAAGCTTATAAAAAAATTAATCCAAGTTGCAGAAAATAACCAAAATAGCCTAAAGATATGGGTAGTAATAGTACCGGCTCTGATGCTGGTGATTCTAAAATTGATGAAGAAATGTATCAACATTAAAGATTTGACCAAATATTTTTCGACCATTATTTCTGGAGATCAGTATTCTATAAAGCCCATAAAGATGGCCAGGTTAGAGTTAGAGGTTGATTAAAACTATATATGCATACAGGACATTCGGTTTAAGTCTTAACCTTCAAAACGGATATTTTGGTACTTTTCAAACAAAGCAGGAAAGAGCCTGCAGAGTAGTTATTAAGGATTTGCACTATTCGATTAAAATAAAAGAAATATTTTTTGAAGAACTGGGCAATATTGTAAAAAATATATCTAAAATAAGATGTAATGTTGGCAAGCAACTACACTCCATGTTATTTCTCGATCTTGAACCAAACGGCAACAATATAGAAATTTACAACATAACTGATATTAATAATGCTATTATTACAATTGAGCCGTTTAGGAAAAGTAGAGATATTGCCAAATGTCAGCAATATGGACATACCCGTTCATACTGCAACAAACCATAGATAGATACAGATGTAATAAAATCAAATCTTCTTTTCTGTTGCTGGTTATAGCAGATGGACTTTATTTCGAGGCTTAGAAACGGGTGTGGTTATTCAAATTATTGTTTTAGGCTTGTCCCAAGCATACAATGCCCCTTTTCCTCTTTGTGACAGTGCCAGACAGTACTTTTTTTGCAATGTGCCCGCCTGTCCGAATATATACTATGTGAGGAAATTGTCTGGGCCACATGGGACACGCAAAAATTTGTTTCCCTTCAGGGTTTCCCATAGAACAAAACGACAGAAAACCGAACCTAAAAATACCAAAATCAAAGTCAATTAAAAATTAAATTAAATAAAACCGCAAATTCACAAGAAATAAAAAAACTGAAAATCTCTAAAGTCATTTTATGTTTCAAAACACAAAGTTAAAAAAAAAAACGAAATTTCACAAAAAATAACGAAAAGCAAATGTTTACCAACAAATTTTACCAAAACTTATAAATTGCAAAATAATGGAAATTTCACCGAAAAATAAAAATTTTATATAATAATGCGATGTTATATCCAACTTCGACATTTCAAAAAAAAAAAAAAAAAAAAAAACCAAAAAGCAAACATTTAAATTTCTCCATATCGAATAGAACCTAACAAATTTTGAAATTTGGCACAACGGGCAACATTTTACCGACAACTTAAACTTAAAAAAAAATTAAATTTCACTAAAAATCAATTATCTACAATTCACCGAAAAATCCAAAACTTATTAAAAATTCATAAAGATTCAGAGAAAAGGTGAAACATATAAATAAATAAAAGACCTAAAATTAAAAAAGCATACATCTATGAACTGATTGAAAATATTTATAATGAATCGAAAGGAGACTTAAAATATAAAATAAGATGATCGTCAACAAGCCCTTGCACCGGAAAACATCTGTAGCACTCATACATTTGTTTAAGTAGTTCATACTTGAATGAAGAGTATATAAGATTCGGCGCAGACGAATATACATACATAGTTAGTTCACTTGCTTATTTTTTATTATTATTTTGTTGGTTTACTTTCAAGGGTAATAGGATCCTTTAAAAAAGCTTTTAGAATTACAATTCAAAAGCTTCAGGGAACTACGAACAAAAAGTGCGTTTACTTTTAAATAAAATAAACTCACTTTAAACTGGGTCGCTTCTCTAGTTCGACTGATAACGAAAGACCGCTCGCTGAACGGACTGTAAAAAATTTTATAATTTTTAATTCGGATAATAAACCTTTTAGCTTTCAATCGAAAATATTTGAAATGCATTTTCATATAGACCTGTTACAACCCAACATCTGAAACAGATAGAAATTAATATGAAAATAAGTATTAAGACATACATAGAATAAATCATGTTCTTAAAATGGCTCACCCATTGTCACTTGATTTGATAAAATTTCCTTTGCCCTTTAATGCACCCTTTACGGTGTTTTGAGAACCGTTACAAATCCTTTTTAATAATAAATATAATATTAAAATGTATTTTACTCACTAATAAGTAGCGCTGTGACGGCCACGAACTAGTTCGTTCAATTGAAAGAATATTTCAGAAAGATGATAGCAACTTAACAAAAACCACACCCAGTTTTTAATTCGTGTGTATGACGCACCAAAATAAATTGTGTGTTGTTTTTGCAATTGTTGTAAGGTTGCTATCATCTTTCTGAAATATTCTTTCAATTGAACGAACTAGTTCGTGACCGGCACAACTCTACTAGTGCGTGAATATTCACCTATAGCAATTTAGAGATCCATCATCGCCAGGAGAAAAAATTATACTTCCGTCACGAGAACAAGCAATTGTGTTTTTAAATGGCAACGGTATTTGTGTAACGATTGTATTAGTATCCTTGAAAAAAAATGCTTATTTAATTATATTATACAAAAACAAAAATTAATAATTAAAATTTTCGAAACAAAACTTCTTTTTCCCAACAAGTAAGATTAGAAAATGATTTGAAATTTTGCAACAAGTTTCAAAGGCAATCTAGAAAATATTAAATTTCGATTAATTTGTTGATATGTCGAAAGTGAAATTAAGTGAATTTTACCAATAAATCGTTAATTTAAATAAAAACAGATTAATCATGCCATAACTAGCTAGCTTTATTAAGTTTTTAAAACATCATTTTCATCTATTTTACAAAATTTGTTTGTTTTATCGAAAAAAAGCAATTAATTTATATAACATGTATAATTAAAAAATGTACTTACATCACTCAAATTCCGTAAATCATGAAAATAAACTTGGCCACTCATGTCACAGCTAATAACAATTTTGTGTCCATTAACATGGGACAATAGAAGTGTTGATGTCATAAATAGATGTTTTTTTAGAGACACAATTTCCACTTGGCGTTTGCCTATAGACACACTCGAAATCGTGCAATGAAACACAGAGCCATCTTTCGTTCCAACCACAAAACTGTTTAAATTCGAAGCAAGTAATGTGCATATTTCGGCAGATGCATTAAGAGGTGCTTTTATCAAGTATCTAAAAACAAATGTTAATATTTATGATACATAGAAACTAAGTGGCTCAAATAAAGTTTTGTTCGAAGTTAATCTATCTTAAGTGAAATATCTACAAAATTAAATAAAGATGATTAAAAGAGTATAATGAAAGAGAATCTTTGTTCCGATTAATCGAAACAACAACTTTAAAGTCAATTTAGTTTTTAAATTGAATATTGTATTCCCACATTACCCACCGCCTAGTGAAAACGATTGAGTTTTATAAG
The DNA here is from genome assembly GCA_963932375.1 of Phania funesta. Lineage (NCBI taxonomy): Eukaryota > Metazoa > Arthropoda > Insecta > Diptera > Tachinidae > Phania > Phania funesta. Next base: position 40,614,425 of record OZ010656.1, read on the forward strand.
TTTGCTTGGTTATCTTGTGTAACTTCAGTGTTGGCGGAATTAATTTATAAATTGCGAACTTCATACGATTTATTGATATACAGGTATTATCGGTTTTGTGTCCAATTTGCATGGTGAAACACTTCAAGTGTATTTTATTCATTTTGTATGGTTCGTGGAATCTTTGTTGAAGTAGTTTTACCAATTGATAATTTATAATCCACACATGAGTACAATCATACGTTTCAATTGATAAAATTAATTTTATTTAAACTAGAATGTTATATTGCAAAATAAAATACTGCTGGCTTGAGTTGGTTACCATAAAGATTTCTTTTGTGACTTCTGTGCAGCAAAATCTTCTATAATATCCTTAAAGTCTATTTGTTGAATCAATCTCTCTACTCACATGACAATCTCTCTATGCTACTGACAAATTACATAGTAGCTCTTGCAACATAGTTATTCGTAATTCATTTTTTATTCGCTTAAGTTGTGAAAATGGAAGCTCTCCACTGAAAATAGTAATAATTAAGCAACTTGAACATTTGTCAAAATTTTCTCCTGTTTATGTGACTTTATTATTTTATGTAAAGATGAAATACTCAAATCTGCTGATTCTTTTGCTACGATCTTTAAGTGTTGCCTAAAATGAAAAGATTCTGATTTGAACTCTTAAGATACAATTCTGCAAATTCTTTGAATTTTTTTTGTCAACATCCTAGAATTTTTTTCAAATTCTTGGTATGCATATTCACTTTCTTTTTTTAAATAAATATACAGTTCCCCAATAAAGAAGTGCATACAGCATCATAATTCTATGAAATTTACTCAAGTTACAACACATTTTTTCATGTGTAGTCACATTTAAAAATCAAATTTAAAACAACGATATTTATTCACATTTGTTGTGCCCAGATGGAGATACTTGTAATTTGGTACCCAAAAAAGTGTACATACACAACAATGCACATCACTAGAAGTAAGAAGAAAACACATCTCTAAGTAGCGGTATTTCGTTTTTTTACTTACTTTTTGACCAGTAATAAAAGAAAACAAATTAATTTTGCAGCTGAAGTGAGTTTGTAGTTTTTTATCCTTAAAATGTCGCAGAATTTACAAAAAAGTAAAGAAATTTCTCATATGGAGAAATTGCCAATATTGTTGCAATTGGCCATTCTACACTTCATACTATTATAAAAAATTACAATATCACAAAAAGATCAGAACACAATTACCAATCAATAGTGCGATTCACTGAATTTGACCGATCGCAAAATTTGACGACAATTCTTGTTGTTTGCAGTGTGTGATTCACTAACTACTCGTAAACGACAGTAGACATCGTTAATTTTCTGTTTATTCCAAGTGATACCAAGTGGCATCTATGTCAAAAAAAAAAAATCAAACAAACAAAAAGCACAAAGAAGAATGGTAAAAAAAAACAAAGATTTAATGGAGCAAATACTTTGTGAGTTTAGCTATTTTTGCAAAAGGTACGTAAAAAACATTTGAGGCTTTATCTACATGTAGTATAAACATACTATGTATGTATGTACCTTGAGCCTTGTACATTAAAAATATTGTTTATAAATGATTTAGAAACCAATTAACACTACCATTAAAAGATGCTATGAATTTTAGATTGTCGAATATATAAACAACATAAAAATGTACGACGGTCATTCGTTTAGTCGTAACAGCTGACTAAACGATTGCAAACATTAGTTGTGTTCATTTACTTTACTAGTAAAAATTAGCAACGAGAGAGTAACAAGAAATTTTCCAGCTAAATTTTACTAGCTAAAATTTGCAAGTTAAAGTAGTGTTGTAATGTACATGTATATATGAGTGCTCAATAACTACCCTTATATTTTTTGGAAAAATTATACATATATGTATGTATATTATTATAAAAATGATGTAATTATGGTCATTTATATTCAGTGACAGATTATGATTAGATTTACGTGAGCACCTGCCAACGTTGGCTCAATCTCACGGTGGTCAAACCACGGGTGTGACATTAAGCGGCCAGACCAGCGCCCCTATGCGATCGCATAGGCACCACCGAAATATCACCTATGCCATCCCATAGGTTGCAAATTAGGACAGGTTTTTGACAGGCCACCGGCCTGGAATAAGATCGCATATATGTTTATTTCCAACTTTGTGATTTATTTTCCAAGCGATTTTCATAAAATGGGGTTTTTAATGCGTGTTAGAATAAGCATGCGTTAATAGATATTATTATTTTGACACCTTATTGCGTTATTATTATAATAATTATATAATATTAAGTATTTTGTAATGTTATTTTATGAAGAACTATTTATGTAAATAAACACTAATAAGAAACTACATTAAAGCGCAAACAAATGTGAGTTGAAAAGGAGACTTTTTGTTAATTTTTCTTAATTTTTATTGTAATAAAAAGCTTTATCCAAAATAAAATATCAAAAGCAGTGGAAAAGTTTTTTTTTTTTTTTTTTATACTGTGTTTTATTTTATTGAATCTTTCTATTAAAAGAAATTCACAATAAGTATTCAAATTTTATTTCTAAATTATTATTTACTAGTTAGTACCAGCGTAATAACTAATTTTTTGTATTCAAGTCTTAAAAATCTATCTTCTATTGTGTAGAGAGCGCCGCCTTGCCAGGCTCAATGTGTCAGTTCTTTTTAGTCTCTGGTGGCCATCAAATTGCAATAAATTGCGTGCTAGAATGTTGGGATGTGCGACTAGTTTGTTCACGTATTTGGACGTGTATGTTTTAACTTCTTCGTAGATAGTGGGAACTTTGAGATCCCTATGTATGTTTTCATTTCTTATGTACCAGGGGGCGCATACGATATGACGTAAAATCCTAGACTGTCTTCTCTGTAACTTCTGGATGTTTGATGCACAGGCAGTACCCCACAGCTGAATACCATATGACCATATTGGCTTTATAACGGATTTGTATAAAAGGACTTTATATTCCAAAGCCAAAGTTGTGTTAGGACTTATTAGCCAATGCAGTTGATTTGTTCGAAGCTTTATGGACGTTATTTTTGCCTCAATGTGACGGGTCCAAGTTAGGCGCCGATCTAGGTGGATACCTAAATATTTGACGTGCGTTTCCGCTGGAACCGTGGTATTAGTTATTGTGATTGGTGGACAATTTTGCCTTCTAAGGGAAAACGTTACATGAGCACATTTTGATGGATTTACCTTTATTCTCCACTGTTTTAGCCAGTCTTCTAGCTTATGAATATGGGACTGCAGCTTTTCAGATGCATCCTTTGGATCATTACTGACACTAATAATTGCAGTGTCGTCTGCAAAGGTTGATGTATATGTATGTGGGCTTGTCGGCATATCCGCTGTATAGATGATATATAATAGCGGCCCTAGCACACTACCTTGAGGTACTCCTGCACTGATTTTCCCACATCTTGAAAGCTGGTCCTTTGACCTTACTTAAAAAGTTCTATCGGACAAATAACTTTTTATAAGCTTGTGGGTATTTTCAGGAAGAACCCGAGCTATTTTAGTAAGTAACCCATCATGGCAGACTTTATCAAATGCTTGGGAAATGTCTATAAATAAAGCTGAACAGTATTGCTTTCTTTCAAAAGCCGATCTAATAATGGTAACGATTCTATGGACCTGTTCAATCGTACTATGCCTTGCTCGAAAACCAAACTGATGATCTGGGATAACGTTTTGTTCATTTAGAAAAGGAGTTACACTCGAGAGGAATAATTTTTCAAATATCTTTGACAAAACTGACAGTAGGCTAATTGGCCTGTAGGATGTAATCTGGCTTGAGTCCTTTCCAGTTTTCGGGATCATAACAATTTCAGACATCTTCCAAGAGCATGGGAAGAAGCCGACGCGCAACATGGCATTAAATATGTAAAGTAAAATTCTTACAGCTGAATTAGGTAAGTTTCTTATCATTGATCCTGTTATACGATCAGGTCCAGGTGATTTCTTCATATCCGTATTTTTAATTGTCGATTTTAAAGAAGACAACCGAAATTTCATAGGATCATTCACGGTGTCACTAATAATTGGAATAGTGGAATTACTTATATCATGTGGTGCAAGAACCTTCTCTAAGTGATTTGCGAACGCATTTGCCTTTTCACTTGAGTGTTTAGCCCAAGTACGCTCTTCAAGTCTTAGTGGGGATTCGTAAGCAATAGGACATTGTAAGTGCTTTACAGCTTTCCACAGACTATAATCCGTGTTTTTCATTGGATCCAAGTTTTTTAAAAAGTCGATAGCGAGTTGGTGTTTCTGTCTCAATTTACTGCGTAAGTTTTTTTGGCATAAGTTCATTTGCATTTTTATGTGTGGTGAACGACTATTTTGGCATTTTCTTCTTAGTCTTCTTTTCTCAATGACGAGCATCTGAATATCTGCTGTTGCCTAGTACGTTATTATTTTAGCTGATGGCTTTGTTGGCGTTGCAGCTATGGCTGCGGCAGTCACGACGTCTGTAAAATGGTCTACAGCTGCTTGAATATCAGCTGGATTTCTCAGTGGGATGTTCAAAGGTAAGTGAGAGCTCACATACATTTTATATTTTAACCAATTCGTGTTTCTGTTCGGGTAGAAACTAAGGGTTTTAGGTGCAGTGACAAAACTGTCGTGTAAAGTAACAATTGTAGGTGAATGATCAGAAGATAGGTCATAGGATGAATTAACTAAGAGTTGATCGCGTTTGATGTTTTTTACTATAGCAAACTCAATAAGATCTGGCAACTTATTAAAGTCTGTGGGCCAATAGGTGTGTTTACCGGCAGATACGACGTCCAGCTTGTTCGCTTGAACTGTATAATACAACTGCCTACCTCTAGGGCTAAGGAGTTTGGATCCCCAATATGTGTGCTTTGCATTGTAATCACCAGCGGCAATAAATTTTTGTCCTAGCGTAGCAAAGAACCTGGCAAATTCATGGTGTTCGGTTTTATGCCTAGGTGGGCAATACACTGAGGAGACTACAATTTAAAATCGGTAAGATTTATGGTCGTGGCTTTCAAAAAGTCTTCATTGAAATCAGGCAATGGAAAATGCCTTACGTTTTTTCGGACTATAATGGCAGTCCCACCATATGCCCTTTCGCTTGGGTGTTTGGTGTCATATATAAAATACCCATCAATTCTAAAGCAGTTTTTTATAGTGAAGTGTGTTTCAGAGACTAATAGTATGTCTATATCATGTGCTAGCAGGAAGTGTTCTACTTCATATGTTAACTGGATCATTTTTTGCAAAGCAAAACTTGCAGAAGCATGTTTTGGGTTCATTGTCTGTATTAAGTTCTCGATCGAGCTCGAATTGTTGGTGAGGGGTGTCTGAGCACTCTCTTTTAAGACGTGGGCATATGAAAAGTTTGGCTTAGTGTGTGGCTGTGTAGCTTGTGTACTAGCAACAGAACCAGCATGAAACCGAGGAAATTGGGAAGCTTTATATTGCTCATAATCAGGTTTGCGTACGACTTTCGCATTATCTCTTACATATTGAAATACTTTGCAGCCCCTGTAATTTGCTGTATGGTTTTCACCGCAGTTGCTGCATTTTTTTACCTTGGGGTCTGTTTTGGAAGAAGTGCATTCCAAAGTCCGGTGCGCATCACCGCAAACAACGCATACGGATGGTAGCTTGCAGTAGGTTTTCGTGTGTCCAAATTCCTGGCAGTTAGTACACTGACGGGGACCGCTACGTTTTAGAGGCTCTTCCACCGTTATTCTTCTGTTCAAAAGGTAGCGCAAATTATATAATGGATGAACCGAATTTTTTGATTTAAGTTGCGATTCATTAAACACGATTTCAACACGATGCATAGGTTGGGGAACTTTATTCTTATTTAGAATATTGTGCACTGACCTTACAGGTGTGACATTAAGCGGCCAGACCAGCGCCCCTATGCGACCGCATAGGCACCACCGAAATATCACCTATGCCATCCCATAGGTTGCAAATTAGGACAGGGGTTTGACAGGCCACCGGCCTGGAATAAGATCGCAGATATGTTTATTTCCAACTTTGTGATTTATTTTCCAAGCGATTTTCATAAAATGGGGTTTTTAATGCGTGTTAGAATAAGCATGATATAGATATTATTATTTTGACACCTTATTGCGTTATTATTATAATAATTATATAATATTAAGTATTTTGTAATGTTATTTTATGAAGAACTATTTATGTAAATAAACACTAATAAGAAACTACATTAAAGCGCAAACAAATGTGAGTTGAAAAGGAGACTTTTTGTTAATTTTTGTTAATTTTTATTGTAATAAAAAGCTTTATCCAAAATAAAATATAAAAAGCAGTGGAAAAGTAATTTAATAAATTATGTGTTAATTTAAATTTATTTGCAAATATATATTTGAACTAATTGAATTATTTGTCTGCTTAGTATAAATTACCGAGTAGCTACGTACTCATAATATTTACAACACTAAAAATAACAACTGGTCTGTGAAAATTATAGAAAAAAAAACAATAACATTTCAGAGGCAGTTAAAACCACAGGTTTAGACATCTTATTTTGCTTCTGTTGTTCCTAAGTTACACAAAAATAAATGTATCTTTTTAATAGTTTACATTTAGTTACAATTTCTTAAATTTTCCAAAATATTTTTATTTTCCGCTTAATTTAGAAATATTAGGTTCATTCGTGTACTTTTTTAGTAGAGTTTAGTAACTGAGTAAATTTTTCAATTTACTCTCCCAAAATAAATTTTGTCCAAAAAGTACGCGAATGGAAATTTAGTAAAATTTATCCAACAGCTGATTGAAAATGAATGCAGTGTTGTAATAAATGTATTCCTTTGACTACTCGACTCTTTTTGTTGTTCGTACTCGGTACAGCGCAATTTATTGTCTACAATTCTTACGAAAAAAAAACCTAACTTGTGTTGCTTTATAAGTTTTTTCTTTTTATTTTATTTATATTGTAAGTTTTTCCTGATTAAATTTGTTAAATAGTTCGTTATTGTTCGTTTTTGTTATTGATTAGTATGAATATCCAATTATTATATTCCGAAGTATTCATCACTTCTACAACACTAAACCAAGTTGCAGAAAATAACCAAAATAGCCTAAAGATATGGGTAGTAATAGTACCGGCTCTGATGCTGGTGATTCTAAAATTGATGAAGAAATGTATCAACATTAAAGATTTGACCAAATATTTTTCGACCATTATTTCTGGAGATCAGTATTCTATAAAGCCCATAAAGATGGCCAGGTTAGAGTTAGAGGTTGATTAAAACTATATATGCATACAGGACATTCGGTTTAAGTCTTAACCTTCAAAACGGATATTTTGGTACTTTTCAAACAAAGCAGGAAAGAGCCTGCAGAGTAGTTATTAAGGATTTGCACTATTCGACTAAAATAAAAGAAATATTTTTTGAAGAACTGGGCAATATTGTAAAAAATATATCTAAAATAAGATGTAATGTTGGCAAGCAACTACACTCCATGTTATTTCTCGATCTTGAACCAAACGGCAACAATATAGAAATTTACAACATAACTGATATTAATAATGCTATTATTACAATTGAGCCGTTTAGGAAAAGTAGAGATATTGCCAAATGTCAGCAATATGGACATACCCGTTCATACTGCAACAAACCATAGATAGATACAGATGTAATAAAATCAAATCTTCTTTTCTGTTGCTGGTTATAGCAGATGGACTTTATTTCGAGGCTTAGAAACGGGTGTGGTTATTCAAATTATTGTTTTAGGCTTGTCCCAAGCATACAATGCCCCTTTTCCTCTTTGTGACAGTGCCAGACAGTACTTTTTTTGCAATGTGCCCGCCTGTCCGAATATATACTATGTGAGGAAATTGTCTGGGCCACATGGGACACGCAAAAATTTGTTTCCCTTCAGGGTTTCCCATAGAACAAAACGACAGAAAACCGAACCTAAAAATACCAAAATCAAAGTCAATTAAAAATTAAATTAAATAAAACCGCAAATTCACAAGAAATAAAAAAACTGAAAATCTCTAAAGTCATTTTATGTTTCAAAACACAAAGTTAAAAAAAAAAACGAAATTTCACAAAAAATAACGAAAAGCAAATGTTTACCAACAAATTTTACCAAAACTTATAAATTGCAAAATAATGGAAATTTCACCGAAAAATAAAAATTTTATATAATAATGCGATGTTATATCCAACTTCGACATTTCAAAAAAAAAAAAAAAAAAAAAACCAAAAAGCAAACATTTAAATTTCTCCATATCGAATAGAACCTAACAAATTTTGAAATTTGGCACAACGGGCAACATTTTACCGACAACTTAAACTTAAAAAAAAATTAAATTTCACTAAAAATCAATTATCTACAATTCACCGAAAAATCCAAAACTTATTAAAAATTCATAAAGATTCAGAGAAAAGGTGAAACATATAAATAAATAAAAGACCTAAAATTAAAAAAGCATACATCTATGAACTGATTGAAAATATTTATAATGAATCGAAAGGAGACTTAAAATATAAAATAAGATGATCGTCAACAAGCCCTTGCACCGGAAAACATCTGTAGCACTCATACATTTGTTTAAGTAGTTCATACTTGAATGAAGAGTATATAAGATTCGGCGCAGACGAATATACATACATAGTTAGTTCACTTGCTTATTTTTTATTATTATTTTGTTGGTTTACTTTCAAGGGTAATAGGATCCTTTAAAAAAGCTTTTAGAATTACAATTCAAAAGCTTCAGGGAACTACGAACAAAAAGTGCGTTTACTTTTAAATAAAATAAACTCACTTTAAACTGGGTCGCTTCTCTAGTTCGACTGATAACGAAAGACCGCTCGCTGAACGGACTGTAAAAAATTTTATAATTTTTAATTCGGATAATAAACCTTTTAGCTTTCAATCGAAAATATTTGAAATGCATTTTCATATAGACCTGTTACAACCCAACATCTGAAACAGATAGAAATTAATATGAAAATAAGTATTAAGACATACATAGAATAAATCATGTTCTTAAAATGGCTCACCCATTGTCACTTGATTTGATAAAATTTCCTTTGCCCTTTAATGCACCCTTTACGGTGTTTTGAGAACCGTTACAAATCCTTTTTAATAATAAATATAATATTAAAATGTATTTTACTCACTAATAAGTAGCGCTGTGACGGCCACGAACTAGTTCGTTCAATTGAAAGAATATTTCAGAAAGATGATAGCAACTTAACAAAAACCACACCCAGTTTTTAATTCGTGTGTATGACGCACCAAAATAAATTGTGTGTTGTTTTTGCAATTGTTGTAAGGTTGCTATCATCTTTCTGAAATATTCTTTCAATTGAACGAACTAGTTCGTGACCGGCACAACTCTACTAGTGCGTGAATATTCACCTATAGCAATTTAGAGATCCATCATCGCCAGGAGAAAAAATTATACTTCCGTCACGAGAACAAGCAATTGTGTTTTTAAATGGCAACGGTATTTGTGTAACGATTGTATTAGTATCCTTGAAAAAAAATGCTTATTTAATTATATTATACAAAAACAAAAATTAATAATTAAAATTTTCGAAACAAAACTTCTTTTTCCCAACAAGTAAGATTAGAAAATGATTTGAAATTTTGCAACAAGTTTCAAAGGCAATCTAGAAAATATTAAATTTCGATTAATTTGTTGATATGTCGAAAGTGAAATTAAGTGAATTTTACCAATAAATCGTTAATTTAAATAAAAACAGATTAATCATGCCATAACTAGCTAGCTTTATTAAGTTTTTAAAACATCATTTTCATCTATTTTACAAAATTTGTTTGTTTTATCGAAAAAAAGCAATTAATTTATATAACATGTATAATTAAAAAATGTACTTACATCACTCAAATTCCGTAAATCATGAAAATAAACTTGGCCACTCATGTCACAGCTAATAACAATTTTGTGTCCATTAACATGGGACAATAGAAGTGTTGATGTCATAAATAGATGTTTTTTTAGAGACACAATTTCCACTTGGCGTTTGCCTATAGACACACTCGAAATCGTGCAATGAAACACAGAGCCATCTTTCGTTCCAACCACAAAACTGTTTAAATTCGAAGCAAGTAATGTGCATATTTCGGCAGATGCATTAAGAGGTGCTTTTATCAAGTATCTAAAAACAAATGTTAATATTTATGATACATAGAAACTAAGTGGCTCAAATAAAGTTTTGTTCGAAGTTAATCTATCTTAAGTGAAATATCTACAAAATTAAATAAAGATGATTAAAAGAGTATAATGAAAGAGAATCTTTGTTCCGATTAATCGAAACAACAACTTTAAAGTCAATTTAGTTTTTAAATTGAATATTGTATTCCCACATTACCCACCGCCTAGTGAAAACGATTGAGTTTTATAAGTTTGCTTGGTTATCTTGTGTAACTTCAGTGTTGGCGGAATTAATTTATAAATTGCGAACTTCATACGATTTATTGATATACAGGTATTATCGGTTTTGTGTCCAATTTGCATGGTGAAACACTTCAAGTGTATTTTATTCATTTTGTATGGTTCGTGGAATCTTTGTTGAAGTAGTTTTACCAATTGATAATTTATAATCCACACATGAGTACAATCATACGTTTCAATTGATAAAATTAATTTTATTTAAACTAGAATGTTATATTGCAAAATAAAATACTGCTGGCTTGAGTTGGTTACCATAAAGATTTCTTTTGTGACTTCTGTGCAGCAAAATCTTCTATAATATCCTTAAAGTCTATTTGTTGAATCAATCTCTCTACTCACATGACAATCTCTCTATGCTACTGACAAATTACATAGTAGCTCTTGCAACATAGTTATTCGTAATTCATTTTTTATTCGCTTAAGTTGTGAAAATGGAAGCTCTCCACTGAAAATAGTAATAATTAAGCAACTTGAACATTTGTCAAAATTTTCTCCTGTTTATGTGACTTTATTATTTTATGTAAAGATGAAATACTCAAATCTGCTGATTCTTTTGCTACGATCTTTAAGTGTTGCCTAAAATGAAAAGATTCTGATTTGAACTCTTAAGATACAATTCTGCAAATTCTTTGAATTTTTTTTGTCAACATCCTAGAATTTTTTTCAAATTCTTGGTATGCATATTCACTTTCTTTTTTTAAATAAATATACAGTTCCCCAATAAAGAAGTGCATACAGCATCATAATTCTATGAAATTTACTCAAGTTACAACACATTTTTTCATGTGTAGTCACATTTAAAAATCAAATTTAAAACAACGATATTTATTCACATTTGTTGTGCCCAGATGGAGATACTTGTAATTTGGTACCCAAAAAAGTGTACATACACAACAATGCACATCACTAGAAGTAAGAAGAAAACACATCTCTAAGTAGCGGTATTTCGTTTTTTTACTTACTTTTTGACCAGTAATAAAAGAAAACAAATTAATTTTGCAGCTGAAGTGAGTTTGTAGTTTTTTATCCTTAAAATGTCGCAGAATTTACAAAAAAGTAAAGAAATTTCTCATATGGAGAAATTGCCAATATTGTTGCAATTGGCCATTCTACACTTCATACTATTATAAAAAATTACAATATCACAAAAAGATCAGAACACAATTACCAATCAATAGTGCGATTCACTGAATTTGACCGATCGCAAAATTTGACGACAATTCTTGTTGTTTGCAGTGTGTGATTCACTAACTACTCGTAAACGACAGTAGACATCGTTAATTTTCTGTTTATTCCAAGTGATACCAAGTGGCATCTATGTCAAAAAAAAAAAATCAAACAAACAAAAAGCACAAAGAAGAATGGTAAAAAAAAACAAAGATTTAATGGAGCAAATACTTTGTGAGTTTAGCTATTTTTGCAAAAGGTACGTAAAAAACATTTGAGGCTTTATCTACATGTAGTATAAACATACTATGTATGTATGTACCTTGAGCCTTGTACATTAAAAATATTGTTTATAAATGATTTAGAAACCAATTAACACTACCATTAAAAGATGCTATGAATTTTAGATTGTCGAATATATAAACAACATAAAAATGTACGACGGTCATTCGTTTAGTCGTAACAGCTGACTAAACGATTGCAAACATTAGTTGTGTTCATTTACTTTACTAGTAAAAATTAGCAACGAGAGAGTAACAAGAAATTTTCCAGCTAAATTTTACTAGCTAAAATTTGCAAGTTAAAGTAGTGTTGTAATGTACATGTATATATGAGTGCTCAATAACTACCCTTATATTTTTTGGAAAAATTATACATATATGTATGTATATTATTATAAAAATGATGTAATTATGGTCATTTATATTCAGTGACAGATTATGATTAGATTTACGTGAGCACCTGCCAACGTTGGCTCAATCTCACGGTGGTCAAACCACGGGTGTGACATTAAGCGGCCAGACCAGCGCCCCTATGCGATCGCATAGGCACCACCGAAATATCACCTATGCCATCCCATAGGTTGCAAATTAGGACAGGTTTTTGACAGGCCACCGGCCTGGAATAAGATCGCATATATGTTTATTTCCAACTTTGTGATTTATTTTCCAAGCGATTTTCATAAAATGGGGTTTTTAATGCGTGTTAGAATAAGCATGCGTTAATAGATATTATTATTTTGACACCTTATTGCGTTATTATTATAATAATTATATAATATTAAGTATTTTGTAATGTTATTTTATGAAGAACTATTTATGTAAATAAACACTAATAAGAAACTACATTAAAGCGCAAACAAATGTGAGTTGAAAAGGAGACTTTTTGTTAATTTTTGTTAATTTTTATTGTAATAAAAAGCTTTATCCAAAATAAAATATCAAAAGCAGTGGAAAAGTTTTTTTTTTTTTTTTTTTATACTGTGTTTTATTTTATTGAATCTTTCTATTAAAAGAAATTCACAATAAGTATTCAAATTTTATTTCTAAATTATTATTTACTAGTTAGTACCAGCGTAATAACTAATTTTTTGTATTCAAGTCTTAAAAATCTATCTTCTATTGTGTAGAGAGCGCCGCCTTGCCAGGCTCAATGTGTCAGTTCTTTTTAGTCTCTGGTGGCCATCAAATTGCAATAAATTGCGTGCTAGAATGTTGGGATGTGCGACTAGTTTGTTCACGTATTTGGACGTGTATGTTTTAACTTCTTCGTAGATAGTGGGAACTTTGAGATCCCTATGTATGTTTTCATTTCTTATGTACCAGGGGGCGCATACGATATGACGTAAAATCCTAGACTGTCTTCTCTGTAACTTCTGGATGTTTGATGCACAGGCAGTACCCCACAGCTGAATACCATATGACCATATTGGCTTTATAACGGATTTGTATAAAAGGACTTTATATTCCAAAGCCAAAGTTGTGTTAGGACTTATTAGCCAATGCAGTTGATTTGTTCGAAGCTTTATGGACGTTATTTTTGCCTCAATGTGACGGGTCCAAGTTAGGCGCCGATCTAGGTGGATACCTAAATATTTGACGTGCGTTTCCGCTGGAACCGTGGTATTAGTTATTGTGATTGGTGGACAATTTTGCCTTCTAAGGGAAAACGTTACATGAGCACATTTTGATGGATTTACCTTTATTCTCCACTGTTTTAGCCAGTCTTCTAGCTTATGAATATGGGACTGCAGCTTTTCAGATGCATCCTTTGGATCATTACTGACACTAATAATTGCAGTGTCGTCTGCAAAGGTTGATGTATATGTATGTGGGCTTGTCGGCATATCCGCTGTATAGATGATATATAATAGCGGCCCTAGCACACTACCTTGAGGTACTCCTGCACTGATTTTCCCACATCTTGAAAGCTGGTCCTTTGACCTTACTTAAAAAGTTCTATCGGACAAATAACTTTTTATAAGCTTGTGGGTATTTTCAGGAAGAACCCGAGCTATTTTAGTAAGTAACCCATCATGGCAGACTTTATCAAATGCTTGGGAAATGTCTATAAATAAAGCTGAACAGTATTGCTTTCTTTCAAAAGCCGATCTAATAATGGTAACGATTCTATGGACCTGTTCAATCGTACTATGCCTTGCTCGAAAACCAAACTGATGATCTGGGATAACGTTTTGTTCATTTAGAAAAGGAGTTACACTCGAGAGGAATAATTTTTCAAATATCTTTGACAAAACTGACAGTAGGCTAATTGGCCTGTAGGATGTAATCTGGCTTGAGTCCTTTCCAGTTTTCGGGATCATAACAATTTCAGACATCTTCCAAGAGCATGGGAAGAAGCCGACGCGCAACATGGCATTAAATATGTAAAGTAAAATTCTTACAGCTGAATTAGGTAAGTTTCTTATCATTGATCCTGTTATACGATCAGGTCCAGGTGATTTCTTCATATCCGTATTTTTAATTGTCGATTTTAAAGAAGACAACCGAAATTTCATAGGATCATTCACGGTGTCACTAATAATTGGAATAGTGGAATTACTTATATCATGTGGTGCAAGAACCTTCTCTAAGTGATTTGCGAACGCATTTGCCTTTTCACTTGAGTGTTTAGCCCAAGTACGCTCTTCAAGTCTTAGTGGGGATTCGTAAGCAATAGGACATTGTAAGTGCTTTACAGCTTTCCACAGACTATAATCCGTGTTTTTCATTGGATCCAAGTTTTTTAAAAAGTCGATAGCGAGTTGGTGTTTCTGTCTCAATTTACTGCGTAAGTTTTTTTGGCATAAGTTCATTTGCATTTTTATGTGTGGTGAACGACTATTTTGGCATTTTCTTCTTAGTCTTCTTTTCTCAATGACGAGCATCTGAATATCTGCTGTTGCCTAGTACGTTATTATTTTAGCTGATGGCTTTGTTGGCGTTGCAGCTATGGCTGCGGCAGTCACGACGTCTGTAAAATGGTCTACAGCTGCTTGAATATCAGCTGGATTTCTCAGTGGGATGTTCAAAGGTAAGTGAGAGCTCACATACATTTTATATTTTAACCAATTCGTGTTTCTGTTCGGGTAGAAACTAAGGGTTTTAGGTGCAGTGACAAAACTGTCGTGTAAAGTAACAATTGTAGGTGAATGATCAGAAGATAGGTCATAGGATGAATTAACTAAGAGTTGATCGCGTTTGATGTTTTTTACTATAGCAAACTCAATAAGATCTGGCAACTTATTAAAGTCTGTGGGCCAATAGGTGTGTTTACCGGCAGATACGACGTCCAGCTTGTTCGCTTGAACTGTATAATACAACTGCCTACCTCTAGGGCTAAGGAGTTTGGATCCCCAATATGTGTGCTTTGCATTGTAATCACCAGCGGCAATAAATTTTTGTCCTAGCGTAGCAAAGAACCTGGCAAATTCATGGTGTTCGGTTTTATGCCTAGGTGGGCAATACACTGAGGAGACTACAATTTAAAATCGGTAAGATTTATGGTCGTGGCTTTCAAAAAGTCTTCATTGAAATCAGGCAATGGAAAATGCCTTACGTTTTTTCGGACTATAATGGCAGTCCCACCATATGCCCTTTCGCTTGGGTGTTTGGTGTCATATATAAAATACCCATCAATTCTAAAGCAGTTTTTTATAGTGAAGTGTGTTTCAGAGACTAATAGTATGTCTATATCATGTGCTAGCAGGAAGTGTTCTACTTCATATGTTAACTGGATCATTTTTTGCAAAGCAAAACTTGCAGAAGCATGTTTTGGGTTCATTGTCTGTATTAAGTTCTCGATCGAGCTCGAATTGTTGGTGAGGGGTGTCTGAGCACTCTCTTTTAAGACGTGGGCATATGAAAAGTTTGGCTTAGTGTGTGGCTGTGTAGCTTGTGTACTAGCAACAGAACCAGCATGAAACCGAGGAAATTGGGAAGCTTTATATTGCTCATAATCAGGTTTGCGTACGACTTTCGCATTATCTCTTACATATTGAAATACTTTGCAGCCCCTGTAATTTGCTGTATGGTTTTCACCGCAGTTGCTGCATTTTTTTACCTTGGGGTCTGTTTTGGAAGAAGTGCATTCCAAAGTCCGGTGCGCATCACCGCAAACAACGCATACGGATGGTAGCTTGCAGTAGGTTTTCGTGTGTCCAAATTCCTGGCAGTTAGTACACTGACGGGGACCGCTACGTTTTAGAGGCTCTTCCACCGTTATTCTTCTGTTCAAAAGGTAGCGCAAATTATATAATGGATGAACCGAATTTTTTGATTTAAGTTGCGATTCATTAAACACGATTTCAACACGATGCATAGGTTGGGGAACTTTATTCTTATTTAGAATATTGTGCACTGACCTTACAGGTGTGACATTAAGCGGCCAGACCAGCGCCCCTATGCGACCGCATAGGCACCACCGAAATATCACCTATGCCATCCCATAGGTTGCAAATTAGGACAGGGGTTTGACAGGCCACCGGCCTGGAATAAGATCGCAGATATGTTTATTTCCAACTTTGTGATTTATTTTCCAAGCGATTTTCATAAAATGGGGTTTTTAATGCGTGTTAGAATAAGCATGATATAGATATTATTATTTTGACACCTTATTGCGTTATTATTATAATAATTATATAATATTAAGTATTTTGTAATGTTATTTTATGAAGAACTATTTATGTAAATAAACACTAATAAGAAACTACATTAAAGCGCAAACAAATGTGAGTTGAAAAGGAGACTTTTTGTTAATTTTTGTTAATTTTTATTGTAATAAAAAGCTTTATCCAAAATAAAATATAAAAAGCAGTGGAAAAGTAATTTAATAAATTATGTGTTAATTTAAATTTATTTGCAAATATATATTTGAACTAATTGAATTATTTGTCTGCTTAGTATAAATTACCGAGTAGCTACGTACTCATAATATTTACAACACTAAAAATAACAACTGGTCTGTGAAAATTATAGAAAAAAAAACAATAACATTTCAGAGGCAGTTAAAACCACAGGTTTAGACATCTTATTTTGCTTCTGTTGTTCCTAAGTTACACAAAAATAAATGTATCTTTTTAATAGTTTACATTTAGTTACAATTTCTTAAATTTTCCAAAATATTTTTATTTTCCGCTTAATTTAGAAATATTAGGTTCATTCGTGTACTTTTTTAGTAGAGTTTAGTAACTGAGTAAATTTTTCAATTTACTCTCCCAAAATAAATTTTGTCCAAAAAGTACGCGAATGGAAATTTAGTAAAATTTATCCAACAGCTGATTGAAAATGAATGCAGTGTTGTAATAAATGTATTCCTTTGACTACTCGACTCTTTTTGTTGTTCGTACTCGGTACAGCGCAATTTATTGTCTACAATTCTTACGAAAAAAAAACCTAACTTGTGTTGCTTTATAAGTTTTTTCTTTTTATTTTATTTATATTGTAAGTTTTTCCTGATTAAATTTGTTAAATAGTTCGTTATTGTTCGTTTTTGTTATTGATTAGTATGAATATCCAATTATTATATTCCGAAGTATTCATCACTTCTACAACACTAAAGCAGTAAATAAACAATGAAACAAAATAATTTTTTTTTTCCTAAATCGTAATTAAACTGCTGTGGAAAGGGTAACTTAAGCAAAAAACACTTATTCTTGTATGCAAACGTAAATTAGTATACTTTACTGTATTCAAATCCCTATTTACTTGTGTTTGCTTTAGTTTTCTTTATTTTCACAAACTGTGTTCTCATCTACTAAGTTTTGTGTACTCGAACGCAGTTTAGTAAAGTTTAGGCATAATTATTGATAATTATTGGGTTCTCGAACGAAGCTATTGTTTTGTAAACACAAACGCAAAACAGCTGTTTGAATAATTATTATAAGTAAAAAAGTTACTGAATAGCAAGATCGTTAATTTTGTTGTTAAGATTTTTTAACTATGCGACTAAGGAATAGTGAATCGCTCTGCGGCAGGCCATCTAAGCGTTCAGAACGCGAAAAAAGGAATGTTGTAAGATTCCTAGCAAATAATCCAAGAATGAATGCTCTTAATATTGCAAAAGACCTTTAAACTTGTAAGCGGATAAGTATTCAATCCAAAACAGTTCGCAATGTTTTGAAAGCTAACGATTTTCACAGTCGTATTCCAAGAAAAGAACCATCCATTAGCAAAACCAAATTAAAAACGTTTTGAACTTTTAAAAGTACACAAAAATGGTGGCTTTGATTTTTGGAAAAACGTTATTTTTAGTGATAAGTCCAAATTTAATATTTCTGGATACAATGGTAAAAAAAAAAATATGCAGAAAATCTAATACAGCGATGGCAATCCAACATTTTTTACCACCTGTGAAACACGGGGGAGGATCTGTATTGGCTTGGGGATGTACATATCCCCGCTGCTGGAGTAGGAAATCTAGAGTTCATCGATACTGCAATAGATCGTCTTGTCTAACTGAAAATATTGAAAGCTAATTTGAAGACTTCCCCTATCAAAATGGGTCTTTCAGGCAAATGCATCTTCCAAGAGGACAACAATCCAAAACACACATCTCACACTGTAAAGGAATGTGTTCTTTACAATGCCCCCAAACAATTGCAATCACCAGATATAAATCCTATTGAAAATTTATGGAATGAAAAAACAAAACCGAAAAACTGGTTTCTTCAATGCCAAGACGCATACAAGCACTACTAGATGCTAAAGGTAGCCCAACGTAACGGTAGTTTTAAGTTTTTTTTCGTAAATAGTTTAAAAGCCTAGGTGTGATAGAATCTGTATCTACACTTTCTGTGCTGTCTGATACTGAATGGCGTTTTTTGTTAATAACTTTACCTTAAGCCAAAAAAGAAATTGACACGAGTAAGGTAATAATGACTTTTTTCTATCTGTCTCGTTCCCACAGAACCCTAGTTGGTTTTTATTTTTACTTTGAATTTCTGAAAACCCAATTTTTTTTTATGCAAATTCAAAGGTAGAAAAATGTTTATTTCTTTGAAATTTTAGAAAAATGTATTAAAATTAATTATAATAAACATTACTTTAACTTGTAGAACTTAATTCACCAACATATTTTGAGAAGTTACAAGAGGATTTATTGTTTTGTTTGCATCTTTAAATTTAATTTTATATACTTTTATCACTTTTTTTTTTAATTCACGATTACAATGTTGGATTTATTATGTGTTTTCTGTTTTGTAAAAGAAACGTAGATTTTGATAAATTTTCACCACATGATGGAACAAAAACCGACTTAAAATTTATGGCTTTCTGTAGCTGTATAACAAAGCACATGCACTTAAACACATTTTGACCCTAGAACATCATCCTTATTTTTTGTACAGTAACGTCACCCTTCGTCATTTTAAGTGTCACCCTTAGTCATGAGCTCATATAGGTATCAAAATAGCTTTTTTATTTATATTTAGATCTTTTTTTTTTTTATTAATATTAAAAAAAGAATTTAATTATTTTTTTACTTTTTAACGGAAAATTAACATTTCATAGCCTTCCTTCAATTGGCATGGTTTTATAAACAATTAATAATAAAACATAAAAAAGTATAACATATTGTAAATTTTTTAAATTCTTAAATTATAAATATTAAAGTAAAAAAGGAACATTGGTTTCAAGATTAATTATATCATATAAAGCACAAGGCACAAACTTCAATTTTGTGCTCGCCACACAGCCTTTTTTGGCACTTTGCACAAACAACATTTGCCATTCTTAGCTTCGAAGAAGGACAAATTGCACATACATAGTATCTTCCTTTTTATTTGGATTTTGTAAAAGTGCATTCTCAGAAACTGTGGGGTTATTGATTTCCAACTGATTTTGAATATCATTTCTGACAAATCAAGCCTGGCATGCAATTGATTTTTTATGAGTCCCGAAAACAGATTTTTCATGAAATTAACGCGCTTCAGAGACTTTTGGCCAGCTTGAAGCATATTGTGTGAATAAATTCTATATGAATTAATAAATGTCATATTGAACAGCTCATAACACTGCACATCTGATCAAATGTATCAACCCCTCCTTTGGTACTATTATAAAATTCCACCATGCTGGGTTTATTTGATTAGTGCCTTGTTCGTTACACGATGACAAAAGGTAAACCATTTTGTTTGGCTTTGGTTTATAAGACAAAAGTGTTAAGTTATAATCGTAGCAAAACATGACCGTACCGCACTTACGACCTTTCATTTGTTTTAACTCAATTGGAATTTCTCTTTTGTTTGAGCAAAGAGTGCCAACAGTTGTCAAATTGTACGGAATGTTTTCTAACGATTCTGCAAGAGATATCGACGTGAAACAGTTGTCCATAGTAACATTTCGGTTTAAACCATGTACAGTTTTAGTAAGCTCTTTCACGTAGAACTCTCCAAGGGGCATTGCGGTTGTGTTTGAAATTTTTCCAATATGGAATTGCCAACCATTTATTTGGTTCCACTATCACACAGCATTACCATATTAATACCGTATTTGGATAGTTTATTTCGGATATACATACATCTTGAAACTACACTTTCCTCTAAATGCCAAAAGCTGCTCATCAACTGTAAGGTACGACCCAGGACTATATTTTTCTCTGCATTTCTGCACGAACATTTCCCATACAGTTCTAATGGGGGCGAATTTATCACCCACTAGTTGGATGCGTAGAGACTTGTCGTCGAATCGTAAACAGGACATAAGAAATTGGAACCTAGCTTTGGTAAGTACGCTTATGTATTTGGATCCACAATAAGACCTGTCAAATAATTCTTCGATCGATAAATACAGATCTTTTTTGACAGTAGTCAACACTAATATAATCATAACTGCATATATTTTATTTGTATTAGTGTTTCGTCGTTGGGTCCGATCCGTGTTTGCAAGTAAGGTAGATTGGCGTTGAGTTATCTCGACATGTGTCCACTTTACAATTTCATCAACCATATATCTTGTTATAAATTGTTTAAAACATTCCAGAGGATCCATTATGTTTTTGCATTGACGTATTGGTCCTCGGCTTTTATGTACAATGTTGAGTCCATAATGATGTGTAGTACCTTTGACAGATGACCATTTTTCCTTTGAAGTATAGTTTTATCGCATGTAATAATATTGGATGTCGCCCTCAAAATATTTAATGGAATTTCATCTTCATTCAAGTCAGTTATTTCGTCTGAGGAGGTATTTACAACGGACTCATATTGATCCACTTCTGTGTCAGAACATATTTCACTAAGATCGCTTTCTAAGTCATCGTTGTTGTCAGTTCAGGATAGATACTGAGTTACATGCCCCTTATAAGGAACCATGATGATTTACATTTTTTTGTTTTTAGCTAACTCAGACATGGTCTTTCTCTGGGTATGAATCCTTCCCATCATCATAGCCCAAGGCTGCCACAATAATTGAAAACTTGTTACCATTTAACGCAAACACACCTTTCTCAGAGGGAGTCAGATGTCTGCTCCAGTCGCCCTCCCTTCCATTGGTCACCACTTGTCCATTCCATGTGCATGGTGGCCCCTTTATCCTGTTTCATACACACCACTCACCTTTATTTCATAACCATCTACCAATTCCAATTTAGCCAGACATGTTTTTTTATAAACTATCTTCAATATAACATTGTCTTATCTCTTTATTAAAAAAACTTAAGCCTAACTTAATTATAATTTACTAAGAACACTATTGTTATTTTCAAAATCTGTGACAAAGAAAAAAATATTTAAATATCGCCTATCCCGAACTTAAACCGTATTCTATTTGAAAAGAAGTTTATATATAAATTTTTTCTCAGTTATAAATACTAACCCTCACCCTGTTGATTTTTGTACACCTTTTTCTTTTTTTTTTATATTGGTTATCACCACCGGATATTAAACTGTTACATCCGTTTTGTTTTCCTTTTTTTTTTGAGGCTTGAAGGAGCTTCCTAAAACCTGCAACCTGTGAAACGATACTAAATCCCGTGGACGAAAAGTCGACAGAGATCAACAGAATTATGTCAACCTTTTTTTTCTTTTCAAATATAATTTATAAAGGCAATTGTTATTTAAATAGGGTATAGGGAATTAAAAAAAAAAACAAGAATTTTTTTAATCATTAAACTTATACTATCTTAATCTAGTTTTGACTCTACTTCTTTTTTATTTTTATTAATTTTTTTTTTTGGTTTTTTTTGGTACCTGTACTTCAATTTGAAGAAAAATACAAACTGCTTTACTTTGTTCTGAATCGTTTGACTTGTACGCTTCTTGATTTTATTGTCATCCCGTTGGTGCAAGTAAGTTGAAGCACTTTGTTGGGCAATTTTCTAATTGTTTGCGTCTGGTCTCCTCAGAAAAACAATATTTAATATTTTTCTACCCGCCATCTGAGCCCAATTCTAAGGATTTTCTGCTTTTATCCTTTTCCTTATTGGCCTAAGGCGTCAAATAGTAAAGTTTTTTTTCCGGGTCGATCCTCAGGCAAAAAGTTACTTTTATATTGGTTTTACTAGCAGTTAATTATTAGAATGTTTTTTTTTTTCTTCGCACCGCTTATTTTATTAGTTTTTTTGTGCTAAGTTTTGTATTTATACCTTAACCTTTCACACTCACTGCTATTGTTCAAATCCCCAAAAACCTATCCTCAAGTCAGCACTTCCACTACATATCTTGGCGCCTTACTTATACGAAAAAAAATATGTCTGAGTGGTCCAAAGTCCATTAACTTTCCCGTCTCCGAAGAATTCAAGTATAATATATTCCTCCCTTTCTTAATTCTGCGATTGTCCTGCTTTTTGAGTGATTTTAAACCGCTAATTATTATCGAAAAAAAAACGTACAAACAACAACTAAAAAAAATAATTCATTCATAGCATTTTCCACCTCAACTACCCACGGTATTCTGCAATATATATATATTTATGCTATCTGGCAACTTCTATACACCAGCTGTTAACCTATCTATCTTTTAAACACACCAAAGAAATATTTCATTTATTTAAGGCATGGTGTTTCAGCCTATAATTATTTATTATTACTTAAATTTTTTCCCAGGTAAGTATAGATATGTGTGTATAACCAATCATCTATTTGTTTTTTAAAAGTAATGTTTGATTTTCACTTTGTTACATACGTATTTTCAGACGCTCCGTAAAAATGCATCTTATTTTGATGCTATAAGCTTCGTTCGAGAACCCAATAATTATCAATAATTATGCCTAAACTTTACTAAACTGCGTTCGAGTACACAAAGTTTAGTAGATGAGAACACAGTTTGTGAAAATAAAGAAAACTAAAGCAAACACAAGTAAATAGGGATTTGAAAACAGTAAAGTGTACTAATTTACATTTGCATACAAGAATAAGTGTTTTTTGCTTAAGTTACCCTTTCCACAGCAGTTTAATTAGGATTTAGGAAAAATAAATTATTTTGTTTCATTGTTTATTTACTGCTTTAGTGTTGTAGAAGTGATGAATACTTCGGAATATAGTAATTGGATATTCATACTAATCAATAACAAAAACGAGTAATAATAAACTATTTAACAAATTTAATCAGGAAAAACTTACAATATAAATAAAATAAAAAGAAAAAACTTATAAAGCAGCACAAGTTAGGTTTTTTTTCGTAAGAATTGTAGACAATAAATTGTGCTGTACCGAGTACGAACAACAAAAAGAGTCGAGTAGTCAAAGGAATACATTTATTACAACACTGCATTCATTTTCAATCAGCTGTTGGAAAAATTTTACTAAATTTCCATTCGCGTACTTTTTGGACAAAATTTATTTTGGTAGAGTAAATTGAAAAATTTACTCATATACTTATATATTTGGGTAGAATTAATTATTCGACGGTAGTGTTTCGTTTTATAATGTATGTTTACATATGTTTTATTTTTTTTTATAAACGTATCTTATTACGAGTAAAACTAGACAAATTAGAGTGTAAAAATCATGACCATAAAGTATTGCAGATTTTGTTTTCCTATATTGCATTCTTACATTTTCAAATCTTTTGAGTGAAATATTCCAATTGGCTTCCCTTGCATATTTTCTAATTCGTACCTATTATTTCCGGTCGGCCGGACGATCCGACATTTTATGAATTTTTTGCAAAATTTTGCATTTACATTTTTACTTAAATCGCTTAAGACAGTGTTTCGTCTATAAACTTCTTGTCCAGGGATAAATTTCACGTTTCGTGCGTTTCTATTGTATCTTTCGGCACTTCTCTCATATGCCTTATGCATATTAAGTCGGATCTGATCTCTAACTAGCTCAAGGCTTTCACTCCTTTCAAGATTTTCTATTCGATGGTCAGATAGTGACAGAAGTTGGCGCGCTAATTTGTAATCAGTTCCTTTTGAAAACATATGAATACCGAAAAGGGCAAAAAATGGGCTCACCCCTGTGGCCAAATGGATGCAATTTCTCGAAGCGCATTCTATCTCGGACAAATATAGATCCCAATCCCAATGATCATTTTCTAAATAGGCCTGATTCACTCGCTCTGATGCATTTGACTGTGGAGAATAAACAGCTGTTTTCATATGTTGAATGTTGTACATATTCACCATTTTCTCAAATTTCTTCGAGATAAACTGAGCTCCGTTATCGCTATGAATCACTTCTGGAACGCCAAACTTGTGAAATATTTCATGTGTTAAAAATTTAACTACATTATCTGCCGTAGCCTCTTTCATGGCCTTTAGAAATGTAAACTTGGAAAAGTGATCTACTACGACAAACATATAGCAGTTACCACTCTTAGAGCGTGGGTATTTACCCAAAAAGTCTATATATAATTTTTGAAAAGGCCTATACGTCTTGACCTCCTGACCAATTTCCGGCATCGTTTTCCCATTTTCTGGTTTAGTTTCCTTACAAATTTGACATGAATTCACGTATTGTTTCACTTCGACAGTCATTCGGGGCCAATAAAAGAGCCTTTTGATTCCGTCTAGGGTTTTGGCAATTCCACCATGGGCAGCTGTATCTTCATTGTGAGCTTTTTTATGATGTTTCCCGTCAGACTAGTGGGAACCCACAATTTCGATTGATATTGCTCCCCAAAATTTGTATCTGCTATACTTTTATTAAAATCTTTACCATCCTTAACTTTCAAATCTGGTAGGCAGTCCACGTTTTTTAAAATTGTTTCCCTAAGGTCTTTGTACTCCTCACTTTCGAATTCGGCGGTTTCAAAATCACCAAAATCTATTTTATACTTTCTAAGTTAAATGATTTCTCTTGATGAGCCCTTGACAACATATCCGCTACGACATTGTCGGATCCTTTTCGGTGTTTAATATTAAAATCATACGCTTGAAGTTGTAGCGACCACTTTGCCAATCTCCCGCTAAGATCTTTTAAGGTCATGAGCCACTTTAAACTGGCAATTACAGTGAACGCCACCATTTCGACATATGGCCTAAATTTCTTAATGGCCATTACGGCTGCAAGACACTCCTTTTCAGTTACACTGTATTTTCGCTGACATGAATTTAGCTTTTGGGAATAAAAAGCGATTGGATGTTCCTCCTTATTATCATTCAACTGGTATAAGACCGCACCGATTCCATACTCAGACGCATCACACTGAATAAAAAATCTGTTTGTAAAATCTGGGTGTTTTAATACCGGCGCTGAAGTTAAAGCCTTCTTGAGGGTATTAAACGCATCAATAGCCCCCGGGGTCATAACAAATTTGTATGTCTTTTTCAACGTATCAGTGAGCGGAGCAGCGATTGAAGCGAAATCTTTAATGAAACGCCGGTACCAGCCGGCTGTACCAAGGAAACT
The DNA here is from genome assembly GCA_963932375.1 of Phania funesta. Taxonomy (NCBI): domain Eukaryota; kingdom Metazoa; phylum Arthropoda; class Insecta; order Diptera; family Tachinidae; genus Phania; species Phania funesta. Next base: position 40,640,096 of record OZ010656.1, read on the forward strand.
TCTAACTTTCCTCGATGTCTTTGGTAAACTTATATTCCGTTTTTAGCATACCTCCTCCAATTATAAATCCGAGATATTTTAAATCTTGAAAACAAAATTTTGACTTCTTAAGGCCTATAGTTAGCTTTGCTTCCCTAAGACATTTAGCTACTTCTTCCAATAATCGTAAGTGTTTTTCAAATGTACTGGAAATTACTAAAAGATCATCAAGATATATGAAAACGTTATCTTTTATTTTCTTTGGTATGACTTTATCCATCAACCTACAAAGACGCTGCGGGGCATTACAAAGCCCAAAAGGCATCACTCTAAATTGGTACAGAGGCCGTCCAGAAACTGTAAAGGCCGTGTATGGTTTGCATGTTTCATCCAACTCTATTTGCCAAAACGCATATTTCAGATCAACGCTGCTTAATATCTCATCAATATTTTGCAATGGGTATGCGTCTTTGATCGTAAGATTATTCAACTTCCTTGCGTCAAGACAGAAGCGATTTTTATCTGGTTTTCGCACGATGGTTGTACGATTACTCCATGGACTTTCCCTTTCCTCAATGACTCTTAACTATAGCATGGTATCTATTTCCTTATAAGTTATTTCTTGCACGGCGGGTGAGATGGGGTAGAAGCGATCTTTCACGGGAAGAGCGCCATGTACTATTTTAATGGAATGTTTCTCGAGAGGAGTTAGCCCTAAACCTTTCTCTTCAAGAGTGTCGAAGCATTTTATGATAATATCTAGTTGTTTTTGCTGTTCCTGGGTGAGAATATGTGGTTTCATCTTGTATTATACCTTCTTATTTACTATTTTATTCAAATCTAGTTCATCTATTTTTGTTTCTTCGGGTATCAATCCAAAAAGTTTCCAAAAATCGATACCTAAGTACAATGCTTGTTCTAGATCAGGGCAGAGATACATTAACATAGGGTGTTCCTGATTTTTGTATTTAACGGAGGCATTTATCTTCCCTATGATTCTATGTTGTTGTCCACTGGCCGTCTTCACGTTGGCTACCATGGGTTGCACTACGAGATCTAGTTCTGACACTAACTCCCTACAATTCTTCCCTAATCTAACAGACCTCTAATTTTTGTATCACAATCTGGGATCAGCTGTCGTAGAATTAGCCCTTCTTACAGATTCCACCAATAATCTTCTCAATACACGTCGGTCCCTAAATTTCTTTCGGGTCTTCAAAATTTTGTTAGGGATTATTTTCGTTATAGAATTTGAACTGAAGATTCTGGATCTAACCTTCTCATAATTTTCTTGTCTAATTGATAATGGTAGTAAATGCCTAATTTGAAGTTGATACCCTGTGCTGTTGTTACTTTTTTTGTGTACTAATAAATCGTTACTATTTTCTCCATACTGTTTTGTTAATGCCCCAAATCTTTGGAGATGGTGGGGGCTTCGCCACGACGCGGGCACCCCATCCTTCCCGCGCCCTTTTTGGCGTTTCCCTGTTCACAATTTGTGCAGTTAGGCGTAATAACATCCGGCTTTCCACAGCGATAACAAAAAAGTGCCCTTTCTGTTGATGGGCATTCCATGAAAACGTGACCTACAACTTTACAGTTCCAACACCTAAGCAATTGTTTTTGTCTTTCCTGATTAGTGTGAATTTCTGATATTTCGCCAAAGTCTTGGGAGTGATACTCCTCAGTTGGCTGGTATTCAGCATGATCAACAAATATTTCATTCACTTGCCTTATGGGCCTTTGTGGAGTATGAACGTTTTTAATTTCTCTTCTGGGGAAGTTTCGTTCAGCTTCGTTACACTCAATCCTAAGCTGCTCTACTGATGACACCGAAATAGGGTATACGATTCTCGCGACGCTTTCCCTGACGTTTCTTTTTAAAATTTTGACCATATCGTACTCAGGAATAGCTTGTTGTAGTTTTGCCCGTATTTGACCCATTATATGGAAAAATGTATCTATCGACTCATTGTTATTGTGTCTTCTTTCTACCAGGTCACGCATTATCTCAAAATTGGATCTCGAAGTCTGGTATTGGCTAAGTAAGGCCTGTTTGAGCCCTGACCATTTTACCCCACAATGTGTTTGCACAAATAACCAATATCAATCCTTTACGGGCCCTGTTATCAACAAATGGAAATCTCTCTCCAATTCCTCCACAGGTATTTCGTATTGTGCCTGAAGTCGTTCTATACGAAATATAAAATCTTCAACGCTCATACGTGAGGTATTACCATCAAAATTTTTTATCCACATTTTAAGTGGCCAATCTTTCTGCGAGGCGCAATTTGGTGTTGCCGCATTATTCGGAAGGATATAATTTTCAAAAGGATAACCTATTGGTGTATTCGCGACATTTCCCCTACATGGCAAGTTCCGAGTATTATTTGGACCATCGCCCATATTAATTTGATTTGCCCGCATGCCTTGAGGCATTAGAGTAATATTTTGTGGCACAAAATTCACATAATTACGTGGGACTTCTGGGCTGGGCATGTTTATATTTTCGACCTGTTGGTATCCAGCATAAAAAAGATTTGTGCGCTCCTCACTACTTATCTGCGCGCCATTTTGATCTCCTTTAGATGGATTCGTATTAGTTACATTGTCTGATCGTGCATTTACTACGTTATTAGAAGCTCCATTACACATGGTCTGAACCATACCTATTTGTTTAGCATTCCGTGCCGTAAGTTGGGAAATTTCTTTTACGACTTTCATTAACTCTCCTAATGATTTACTAACGTCTTCCATTTATCCCAGCACCCTATTTTTGACCTGTTCTTCTAAAGATCTTTGAACTATTAAGGCCTCATCAATCAAGTATACGTTATCCGCTGTTATCCCTACCGCAGGAACTTGCTGTATATTCGCAGACGTGCTAGGATTATCGGACCTTATCGTATGAGATAAATCGGTTATCTGTCGTACATTAGACTTTCTATTATCGTCACTCATGCTTGACACTGGTGGTTTTACTCGCCGCTGCTTAGCTGAAACGTAGTTTATTGATCTATTATTTTCGAATTCACCCTTCCTCTTCCTATTATTCGAGTTAGCCCTCGTTGTTACATTCATATCCCTATCCAAAAACTGTTTAGAATAGTTATTAATAACATAATCGTTACAAAAAAAAAAAAAAAAAAACTGCTGACGCCAAGAATACAAATTTTAGTAACAAAAATTTCAAAACTACAATTACCCTATATTTCTATAATTATTTAAATTTATTTAGAATACAATGTAATTAAGTTATTTTATATACTGTCTTCGAAAAAAATATAATAATGTTTATTCTTATTGATTTATATTTCGTTTAATTTTACTTCAGATTAACAGTGGTGATGAATTAAAGCTGTGGTGTGCAAGTTAATATCATATCCTAACATTTCCTAGTGGGTATCTAATCTTATTTGACTTTACTGAGTAAAGCTAAAATAATGATTGTATTATAATGGTTTCAAAAATATTGATTGATACTTCTTTTATTCTTCGATGAGAAAAGACAAGGCAGTCGATGGATAATAGTGCAAGACAACACATCTTCATAGAAGATTAGCCTAGTCGAGAGTAAGCTCATTAACTATTTTACAAATAAAGAACATTTAAAATAATTGAGAAGGTGTTTTATTAACTGGCGCCCAACAGGGATAAATTGTAAAAAAATTAAAATTGAAACCAAAACCCACAGAAAAATTTGTATAAAAGAAAGGGATAACATTAAAAAAAATTCAAAATCAGAACATGCTAAAATTAAAAATGTAAAAAAACTTATTAGAATATGTATTACAAATTTAATTATTAAAGTGCTAATAAAAAAAAATTCTAATTGTTCTGCCAATTTTACAATAAATATTTAAAATAGATTGTTATTAAAAGCATGTTGAAAAGAATTATTTAAAAAAAATTACAAGTGATAACCCGCAAATTGTTGAAAAGTAAAAAACATTTTCAAAATTCTTCAAAATATAAGCAGAAGCTTGCTGAACTTCTTTGTAGAAACGGAAAATACTCTAAAAAAAACAATATTGCATTATTCAACGTATTAAAATTAAAAAAGTGTAATAGTGTAAAAGTATTTGATCACTGAAAAAATTTAACAATAAAATATAATTATTTATCAATTATAAAAATGTGTAATAAAAAAATAAAAACGAGACATTGAAGCCATATTGAACCTGATTACTAAAACATTTACATGTGCTATAGTTTTAATAACGGAACATTAAATTGCAAAAAAATACAAAAAAAAACAAATACTTTGCAGCTCATTGGAATTTAAAAAAGAAGTTTTTTTTTTTATCTTTCTTTTTATCTTTGTTATATTGTAAAACTTTAGAAACTCTTAAATGTACTCAGATTAATTTTAATTATTTGGTATATTAATTGTTAAGAGATATTAATTTTACAAAATTCTTGCATATCATAAATTTGAGTTCGTATTCTATTATTACACTTTTTTCTTGCATGATATGAAATTATTTCAAAAAAAAAAGTCAGTCTTGAGACAATTATAGTTATTTACATGTATTTCAAAAAATGTCAATTTACTTAAAAAAATTAGAAATATTTCAAAGGTACTAAAAAATTATAAAAAAAAAATTTTTTTTCAAACTGAAATTTAAAAAAAAAACACACATAAAATTAAAAATTATTAGTCATCTATTTAAATCCTATGAGTCTCGAAGAATTGACAAATTCACTATCACATCTTAGATTAGACAGCGAAGTAGAAAACGAAATGGATCCTGAGGTTCTTAAAGATATTATTTCAGCGGCTATATTGTCAGCTATAGAACAGACTAAATTACAAATGGAAAAAGAGATAGACGAGCTAGAGCAAAGATTAAGCAAAATAGAAACACCTATTAAAGTAGAAGAATTTCGCTCTGTAGAAATAGTTCAAGGAATTGAGTGTAATGAATCTCTTGAAATTGTGAAATCAGTTCCTGAATTTTCAGGAGATATAGGAAAATACGTTTCTTGGCGACAAGCGGCTACAGTAGCACATAAACTTTTTGAGCAATATGAGGGCAGCTCCAAATATTACCAAGCTGTAGCAATTATCAGAAACAAGGTGGTTGGTTCTGCAGACACGTTGCGTAGTTCATATAATACAGTTTTAAACTTTAGAGCCATAATTGCTCGGTTAGATTTTTCATACGGCGACAAGAGGTCAATATTCACCCTTGAACATGAGATGTCTACACTTAAACAAGGTTCAAAATCTATTACAGAATTTTATGATGAGGTTGAACAAAAGCGTACACTTATAGTAAACAAAGTCATCATGATGAATGAGGGAAATAAGCCGTTAATAGAATCTTTAAACCGAAAATACAGACAAGATGCTCTAAGAATATTTGTTTCAGGCTTAGGTAAACCAATGTGTGACATCTTGTTTTCATGCAAACCTACAGATATGCCTTCTGCATTAGCGCTTGCGCAAGAACTGGAAATAAATCAATATAGATATAAATTTGCAACTACTTATTGGAATAATTCTAACAACCCCAGACAGTTTCGAAATTATAATTCTCCACATTTCCAGCATATTACTCAAAATAACACCAATAACGGGCGGGGGCAATCAAATCAAATTAATAGGTATGGTGTTGTTAATAATCATAACATATTCCCCAGACAAAGAAATCAGTTATATCAAAATACTGGGAGAAATTCTAACCAGTTTTCAAATCGACCACAAACTTATTACCAACAACAAGAGCCTATGGACATTGATTCTAGTAATTGGTTTGGCAACAGAAATTTCTCCGGACAACAAATACAAAAACGCCCATATTCCTCTACAAGACAAAATTTTAACAAATATCAGAGAGTAAATATGATACAACAAGAAATTCCCCATTGCTCTTGCATTAGAAACTACTCAGAAAACGAACCTGATTCAAACAACCATAGTGTCAGCAGTGAACATTATGTGGAAGAAAATACTGAAGACGAAATTAATTTTTTAGAGGCAATTCCCTCCTCCCTTATGTAGAAAGAACATTAGGGGGAAGGGTAATAAAATGTTTAATCGATACAGGGGCCTCCAAAAATTATATTGCAAATTTAAACTCATTAAAAGATGCACTAGTATTGAAAACTAAATTTTATGTCAAATCAATACATGGTAAAACTTTGATAGAAAAGAAATACAGAGTTAACTTATTTAACAAACTTACCTGGTTTTATCAATTACCTGATTTAAAAACATTTGACGCAATTTTAGGATTTGATTTTCTTAAAGAAATTAAAGCAGAAATCGATATCAAAAAAGGACTTTTGAAATATGAAGGGGGTAGTGAAAAGTTGAAATATTTATATCAGGTTGAGATCAATAATGTGTCAGATATAAAAATTGAAAAATCAGAAAATGAGCGTCTTTTAGAATTAGAAAATCTGCTTTTAAAATACAGTGACGTTTTCGCTGATCCTGTGCAAGCCTTGTCATTTAACACAAGGGATACTGCAACTATTAAAACTCTAACAGAAGAACCTATTTTTAGCTCTGTACGACCGTACCCATTGTCAATGAATGCTTTCATAAATAACGAAATTCAAGAATTGTTGAGGAATAATATAATAAGATCCTCATATTCACCTTACAACAGTCCAGTATTAGTAGTTGACAAAAAAGGTTTCGATGAATATGGAAATCGAAAGAAAAGAATGGTCATAGATTTTCGAAAACTGAATTCCAAAACAATAGCAGATAGATATCCGATTCCAAATATTTCAGTTATTCTTGCCAATCTAGGAACTGGGAAATACTTCACCACATTAGACCTTAAGTCAGGATATCATCAAATAAATCTAGCTGAGAATGATAGGAAAAAGACGGCTTTCAGCATAAACAATGGTAAATACGAGTTTTGTCGTTTACCTTTCGGCCTCAAGAATGCACCAGGAATTTTCCAAAGAGCCATTGATGATGTCCTACGTGATGAAATAGGAAAATCATGTCATGTTTATGTCGATGACATAATTATATTTTCAGAGTCAGCCGAAAAACACTTGAAAGATATCGAACGAATTTTGAACAAATTGTATAGGGCCAATATGAGGATTTCGAAAGAAAAATCTAAATTTTGTTTTGTAAGTCCGTGGAATATTTAGGCTTTATTGTATCAGAAGATGGTATAAGTACTCACCCAGACAAAATAAAAGATATTCTAAATTTTCAACTACCAACAACGCTCAGAAGCCTTAGGTAATTCTTGGGATTGGCAGGCTACTACCGAAGGTTTGTAAAAGACTTTTCTCAAATTGCAAAACCTCTCACCAAATATTTAGGTGGAGAAAATGGAAATGTGAGTAGTAGAAAATCAAAAAATATTAAAATATCATTAAACGACTCCGAGATAGAAACATTTGAGAAGCTAAAGCGAATACTAGCCTCGGAGGACGTTCTTTTACTTCATCCAGACTATAACGAACCTTTTAACCTAACGACCGATGCATCCTCTTATGCCATAGGAGCAGTGCTCTCTCAAAAAGGTAGACCAATAACTATGATATCACGAACCTTGTCACCATCTGAAACAAAATACGCTACTAACGAAAGGGAGCTTTTGGCCATAATATGGGCTATAAGAAAGTTGCGAAATTATTTATATGGAACGAAAAATCTAAATGTTTTCACGGATCATCAACCGCTCATTTATTCAACTTCTGAGAAAAGTACAAACCCAATTATATCCAGGTGGAAAGCGGCCATTGAAGAATATTCTCCCCAATTTTTTTATAAACCTGGAAAAGAAAATATTGTCGCCGACGCTTTATGCAGGCAATTTGTAAATATTCTTGATGATTCTGAAACAAATGATGTAGGTGTAAGGGCCATAAACTCTTCTACGGAATCTGCATCAGAAGGGAATAGTATAGTTCAATCAACATCTGATCTAGATTATGGTACAGCACACAGTGAAGTTTCGCTTACTGAAGTAATTAAATCTGTGAAAAATCCCGTGAATTGCTTCCGAAATCAAGTAATTCTTACGGAAGGTACTCATTATGAAGTCGAAACAAAAACTGTTTTTGAAAATAGAAAACGACACTATGTTGCATTCACTAATATTAACGACATAATTTCAAATTTCTACACTTTCTTAAATCCCTCTGTAAAAAATGGCCTATTCTGCACTCTGTCCATACTCGGAAAAATTTAAGACGTTATAGTAAGGAAGTTCCCTTCAGTGAAAATTTTACACACAACCAAGTTTGTTACCGACGTTCTAAATAGGGATGACCAAATGGAAATTTTACTAAACGAGCATAACAGAGCTCATCGTTCAGCAACTGAAAATTTTAATCAGGTTTTAGAAGACTATTATTTTCCAAACATCAGGAAAATGCTTAATGATATAGTAAAAAATTGCAAGGTGTGCTATGAAGCCAAATATCTAAGACATCCGAAAAAAATACAAATTTGTCAAACACCAATACCATCATATCCGTGAGAAATACTCCATGTAGACATATACTCAACTGACCGAAAGTTTTTCCTGACTATTATTGATAAATTCTCTAAATTTGCCATGGTTAAGCCAATCCAATCGAGAAGTATAGTTGATATAAAACCAGCTTTATACGAAGCACTCAACATCTTCAAAAATACAAAGTCAGTAGTTTGCGACAATGAAAAATCTTTAAATTCGGAGACGATTAAAAGTATCTTAAAAAATAGCTTTGGAGCAACAGTTTTTGCAGTACCACCATTGCATAGCTCAACAAATGGACAAATTGAGAGGTTCCATAATACTCTCACAGAAATAGCTCGCTGCATTCGCTTGGAGCAAGCATCAATAGAAACAGTTGAGGTTATTCTCATGGCTACTCTTAAATATAATAGGTCAATACATTCCACTATCAGGGTCAAACCAGTTGATGTGATAAACGCTTATTCATCAGAATTTAAAAATCGTATAAAGAATAGATTAATAGCGAAACAAAAGGCAGATTTAGAGTATCACAATAAAAATAGAATTAATAGAACCTTTTTTCCAGGTGAAAAATTATTTGTTAAAGTGAACAAACGTTTAGGAAACAAAATGAGTAGGATTTATTTAGAGAACGTTATTCAGGAGGATTTAGGTATGTCAGTAAGAGTTAATAATAAAAGACAATATAAGATAGAAATGTGTTACACTTAAAAAATGGAATTCCACATAAAGATCTTTAAAAGAAAAAGTATAAAAATTTTAATGTAAAAAAAAAAATTAAATTGTAAACAAAATTTTATAGCTATTAATTCCTATTGTAATTTGCAGTCCGAAGAAGAAAGAAAGTATCACTCATTTTGTTAATCATTTGGCCGAAAAAAATAATAATAATTTAATAACCAAAAAAAAACAAATGTTCAAGTCGGGACGCCTTGATTTTAAAGGCGACAGTAGTTAATATCATATCCTAACATTTCCTAGTGGGTATCTGATCTTATTTGACTTTACTGAGTAAAGCTAAAATAATGATTGTATTATAACGGTTTCAAAAATATTGATGGATACTTCTTTTATTCTTCGATGAGAAAAGACAAGGCAGTCGATGGATAATAGTGCAAGACAACACATCTTCATAGAAGATTAGCCTAGTCGAGAGTAAGCTCATTAACTATTTTACAAATAAAGAACATTTAAAATAATTGAGAAGGTGTTTTATTAACTTGCACGGAAAAATTCTTAATAACATATTTTCATATCGACTCTCTTCATTACAAGAGCTCTTCAAAAGGTGTATAAATCATAACTATAAAAAAAACAGTGACGAAAAAAAATTCTGTTACTTCTTTAGTATATTTGGTGTACACATGCTAAAAGCCAGTCTTCTGTTTACCCGATACTACTAACCTCTAAGCTTCGTCCTGATTGGCTATCGGGTATGATCAAGAATACTGCTGTAACCTCCTCTATTTTGCTTTCTAAATATTATACACTGAGTATAAAAATCAGGAATCTAATAGTACTCGTGGGTCGCAAGCTGCAACTCTTGGGGACTATATAGGTTCCTTGTTTGTATTTCATATCATTCAATACTCAATGCCAATCCAAAGGAAAAAAAAAACAAATATCACACATCAAATTTCAGGCCACCACCCAAAACGGCTGTGATTTTTTTTTTCGTTTCTCTTTTTTCTTTCTGACATGACACATTGCCAAAGAATGTGACGGGCTATTGCTCAACTCTAGTAGACTATGCTTTATTGTGTAGGTCTTCAAGCTTTTTTTAAGCTGAAGTTGTTCCGTTTGTTACATGCCCCTTATAAGGAACCATGATGATTTACATTTTTTGGTTTTTAGCTAACTCAGACATGGTCTTTCTCTGGGTATGAATCCCTCCCATCATCATGGCCCAAGGCTGCCACAATAATTGAAAACTTGTTACAATTTAACACAAACACACCTTTCTCAGAGGGAGTCAGATGTCTGCTCCAGTCGCCCTCCCTTCCATGTACATGGTGGCCCCTTTATCCTGTTTCATACACACCACTCACCTTTATTTCATCACCATCTACCAATTCCAATTTAGCCAGACATGTTTTTTATAAACTATCTTCAATCTAACATTGTCTTATCTCTTTATTACAAAAACCTAAGTCTAACTTAATTATAATTTACTAAGAACACTATTGTTATTTTCAAAATCTGTGACAAAGAAAAAAAATATTTAAATATCCCTATCCCGAACTTAAACCGTATTCTATTTGAAAAGAAGTTTATATATAAATTATAATAATATGTAATATAATAATATATAAATTCACTCTCACCCTGTTGATTTTTGTACACCTTTTTCTTTTTTTTTTATATTGGTTAACACCACCGGATATTAAACTGTTACATCCGTTTTGTTTTCCTTTTTTTTGAGGCTTGAAGGAGCTCCCTAAAACCTGCAACCTGTGAAACGATACTAAATCCCGTGGACGAAAAGTCGACAGAGATCAACAGAATTATGTCACCCTTTTTTTCTTTTCAAATATAATTTATAAAGGCAATTGTTATTTAAATAGGGTATAGGCAATTAACAAAAAAAAAAAAACAAGAATTTTTTTAATCATTAAACTTATACTATCTTAATCTAGTTTTGACTCTACTTCTTTTTTTTTTTGGTACCTGTAGTTCAATTTGAAGAAAAATACAAACTGCTTTACTTTGTTCTGAATCGTTTGACTTGTACGCTTCTTGATTTTATTGTCATCCCGTTGGTGCAAGTAAGTTGAAGCACTTTGTTGGGCAATTTTCTAATTGTTTGCGTCTGGTCTCCTCAGAAAAACAATATTTAATATTTTTCTACCCGCCATCTGAGGCCAATTCTAAGGATTTTCTGCTTTTATCTTTTTCCTTATTGGCCTAAGGCGTCAACTAGTAAAGTTTTTTTCCGGGTCGATCCTTATACGAAAAAAAAATATGGCTGAGTGGTCCAAAGTCCATTAATTTTCCCGTCTCCGAAGAATTCAAGTATAATATATTGCTCCCTTTCTTAATTCTGCGATTGTCCTGTTTTTTGAGTGATTTTAAACCGCTAATTATTATCGAAAAAAAACGTACAAACAACAACTAAAAAAAATAATTCATTCATAACATTTTCCACCTCAACTACCCACGGTATTCTGCAATTTATATATATATATGCTATCTGGCAACTTCTATACACCAGCTGTTAACCTATCTATCTTTTAAACACACCAAAGAAATATTTCATTTATTTAAGGCATGGTGTTTCAGCCTATAATTATTTTATTTAAGAACTTAAATTTTTTCCCACGTAAGTATAGATATGTGTGTATAACCAATCATCTATTTGTTTTTTTAAAAGTAATGTTTGATTTTCACTTTGTTTCAGGTTTCTTGTTTAGCTTTATTTTAATTTTGTTTTGGATTGCATGCCCACGTTTAATTTATAAACAGAAAAAGCGTGCCTACATACATACGTATTTTCAGACGCTCCGCAACAACTGTTCAATTTGTTTATCTGTTAGAGAGCTCTGATTAGTCATTTAGAAAAACAATAAGATTTTTCGTCCCAGAAAAATACACCATGAAAACCTAAAAGTCACAAACGTCATCTTTCGTTATTTTTACTACGGTAGAAAACTAAAAGAGGAAAAACAAACACAAGGTAGGCAGTTCGCTGCACGTCTTGATCCAACAATAGCTTGCAAGCAACTATTGCTATACAAAAAATGAGATCAAAACAAAAAGAAAAAACAGGTGACGAAGGATGACGGTAGATGGTTAATTTAGTTTAATATTATTTTTTTTATTAAAACAAATAAGGAAACTTATTAACAATAATTTTAACTTTTTAAAATATGCATTTATCCACAACATTAGATTTGTTTTTGTTTATTTTCCTATTTCGTCACAAAATGCTATATTTGTCTCTTTCTAACAAAGCCCACGGTAAAACCTGAGTTTTTTTATTTTCTTACGTGTTAAAATTGTCACCTCTGGTTTTGTGATCACCTGATAAAATTCTATATTCGGGGAATTTCCCAACTGAAAATGCCATTCACTTCTATGTTTAGGCATCAGTGATGTTTACTTTAGCCATTTCGCGTTAAATAAAGCGAGTTTACAACTAATTTAGCAGAGAAAGGGCCATTTTAAAATTATCAATGCTGCTCACTTTGCAAGAGACGAATAACTGATTTTCAAAGTAAAAAGCCAACCAAATAAGAATTTTGAGAAAAAACAAAAATAAGGGGTTTGTGGAGAGTATGAGCGACAATTAACATAATGAAAATGTTTAACTGCAGCATGAATTGCTACCAATTCTCGATAATGAGCTCTGTTACGTAAAAAATTACAATGGTTGCTATACATTAGCAGCTCTTGTTCCAGATCGCCATCGATTGTAATATCAGATGGATCGAGTTTTATAGCTAATTCCGGATTACTGAATAGATGGAATAAAAATGTCCATGTCACAACTTGAGTAAAATGAAATGAATAGCCGATAAGTCACTTACAGCCATACCTAAATAAGAGCATTTAGTGTTGCGTTAGCAGCAGGTTACGTAGTTACAGTGCTTTCAGAGACATACATTTTACTTCAAATATACTGTGACTACGTAGCCTGCTGCTAACGCAACGCTCTTATTTAGGTATGGCTGTTAATCGTTAACCATTCTTAAGAGTTATAAAAAAAGACCTGTTTCTAAATATTTTTTTTTAAAGATGTTTTAAATTTGATTAAATCCGCTTCTATCTCAGAAATATCTGAATCGTAATACAGACCTTGCAACTCTAAGGATTGTTGCCTCAACTCCGAAAGAGTAAACGAAAAGGATTCAATATTTTTTTATTATCAGAATCTCTATTATTTCACTGTGTGCTGAAATATCATGCAAGTAGAGTTTGCTCTACCAAGGATTTAATATTGAAATCATACAAAAATCAATTCCTTCAAAATTGCAAATCTATTTTTATACATCTTCCTTTAAATCTCCCTTTGTCATTTCTTTTCTAATTTTTATTTTTAACCACTTGAAAATCAAGAACTACCCAAATAGGCTTTTAAGTTTTTATCTAAACCTGCAATCGAATCAAATTTATCGCCATGTATTGAGCTAGCAGCGGCGTTACTTTTCGTAAAAGCTGACCCAGAACTATCGAGCGGCAAGCTTAAACCCTTATCACGTTCTCTTCACACTTTTCGGAAAATTTCGAATTTTATCCGACGGTTTTTTTTACTTTTCGGAGACTAGACTTTGCTCCATCCTCACGAAATTCAAAGTTTTATTTGTATATTTTTTTCTTTAACTTTATATATTTTTTGTTTTTATTTTAATTCTGAGTCTGCCTTCTATGAATTTTAAAAATAGCTTGATGTAAGTTTTTATGAACACGGCCGTTAACCTTTAATTAACAGCCTGTTTTTGTAAGAAAGTTTTATATTTATTGTACGACAAGAGACGAATGGATTCAGCTATGCAATATACTATATGTTCATATGTGCAGTAGTTTTCGCTTAATCCGCAAAAAAAGTTAAATGCAATAAAAAGTATTTAGGGAAATTCCCGCTTAAATGAGTTCAGTTTACTTTAGTTACCCTCTTAATTGACTTATGCTCAGTTTTTAAGTTGATATTTAAATATGCAATTAGCTAATTTTTACTTAAATTTAAATTGTATTTAAATACAGCTTCAGTTTTTCAGTGTTAAATAATTCTTCGTATTAAATCGCAATGAAAATATGGTAGGACTATGAAATGTCAAAAAATTTATCGAAAGTTTTAAAGAAAACAGCTGTGCACCATAAATAAAAGTTGTAGACAGTTCAGCATCACACATGTCTTCTTGATCGGAATTCATTTTGTTAATTTTTTTTATTTATAAATATATGCATATTTATACGTATATGTACATATATATTCAGATATTTATAGTTTTTAATTTAATTTACATATATATACTTTTAATTTTTGAAAAATATTTTTTAACCAAGAAATTGAGAGGTAAACAAACGTCGAAGTCATATGTTAACTTTCTGGACTTTAAATAAACTTTAAACGCCCAATGTTGCTCATTTAAGTTGCATTTAAATAAGCCTTGAAAAACTGTATTTCGTATTTAAATAGCATTTAAAGCTAAATGACATTTAAATATAGAGTAAAAAACTGGGCATTAGAAAATTAAAACAGTTTTTTGTAATCAGATACAAAACTGCCGATTAATAGTAAAAAATGTAATATCCTCTCAAAAAGGGTCTTCAAATCATTTGTTTTCATTTGTATTAATAAAATTCGAACATTTATCCAGTTCAGCAGTGACCGTGTTTGAGTACAGACGTACGTCATATCGAACGCATAACAAATATATATATATGTATATATATATTTTTTTAAAGTATTCAATTGAACAGTGAACAGTTAGTAATAACAAAGAAATAAAGAACAAAAAATAACAACAATATAATATATTGTGTGAAAAAAAAACAATAACAAATAATGCATGGTTAAACCGGTTTGAACAATTGATAGTGAGAGTATGAGCGCACCAAATATTAATGAAAAAAATATAAAAGATAATAACAACAATGCTTATTACTCTTTTTCTTACACAAATGCTAATAATGCAATGAACAATACAAATAATAAAAAAGATGACAGTGCTTTTTTAAGCGCCAGGCCAATTGACCGAACGCGTTCTTTATCCGGAAATATAAACTTATCTTCGCAAATAACAACACCAGAAGAAATTACAATTCAAACAAAAAACAATTCAGGTACCATATCAAAAATAGTGCAACAAACAAACGAAACAGGTAATTTGAAAAATCCCGTAAAAAAAGTGCAAACAGGTATGGATCGTTATATAACCATAACCAAAAGGAAGGCCAGTCCTAAGTCTTCGCAGCAAGAGCGCATTGCTAAACAATATAAAAGCTCCCAAAGTACTGTAATGCCGGTAAGCGAAAACAGATTCTCTGTACTTGCTACAGCGGATGATGAAGCTGAACCCGCTGTCAGGGAACAAAAACCTCCCCCGATTTACTTGCGCGAACAAACATCTAACGAAATTGTTAACATGTTGTCTCAGCTTGTAGGTAAGGAAAGCTTTTATGTAGCTTCTATACGAAGAGGTCAAATTCAAGAAACAAAGATCCAAGCGCACACTGAGAAGAATTACCGCCTAATCGCAAGTCGCCTCGATGCAGATAATAAGAGCTATTATACGTATCAACTCAAAAGTGCTAAAGGTTTGATTGTCATCGTAAAGGGCATTGGCAGTTCTGTTCCCACTGATGCAATAAAAAGTGCCATAGAGGTGGAAGGCTATGTCGTAAGGTCAGTGCACAATATTCTAAATAAGAACAAAGTTCCCCAACCTATGCATCGTGTTGAAATCGTATTTAACGCATCTCAGCTTAAATCAAAAAACTCGGTTCATCCTATATATAATTTGCGCTACCTTTTAAACAGAAGAATAACGGTGGAAGAGCCTCTAAAACGTAACGGTCCCCGTCAGTTTACCAACTGCCAGGAATTCGGACACACGAAAACCTACTGCAAGCTACCATCTGTATGCGTTGTTTGCGGTGATGCAGCAACTGTGGTGAAAACCACACAGCAAATTACAGGGGCTGCAAAGTCTTTCAACATGTAAAAAATAATTCGAAAGTCGTACGTAAACCTGAATATGAGCAATATAGGTCTTCCCAATTTCCTCGGTTTCATGCTGGTCCTATTGCTAGTACACAAGCTACACAGCCAGATACGAAACCAAACTATTCATATGCACAAACATTGAGAAATGATTTACCTAGTGCGAATGCCAAAAGTTCTAATGCGCATAAACATTCATATGCCCACGTTCTCAAAGAGGGTGCACAGACACCCCTCACTACCAATTCGAGCTCAATCGATAATACAAGCAATGAATAATTTCATGACAACTATGCAGGGTATGTTTCAGGAAATGATGCGAACCCAAAACATGCTTCTGCAAGTTCTGCTTAGCAAAAAATGAACGAGTTAAAAATATGCTTCTGGAATGCTAACGGGCTCTCCCAACATAAATATGAAGTAGAACACGTCCTGCTAGCACATGATATAGACATACTATTAGTTTCTGAAACACACTTCACTATACAAAACTGCTTTAGAATTGATGGGTTTTTTATATATGACACAAAACACCCAAGCGAAAGGGCATGTGGTGGGACTGCCATTATAGTCCGAAAAAACTTAAGGCATTTTCCATTGCCTGAATTCAACGAAGACTTTTTGCAAGCCACGACTATAAATCTTACTGATTTTAAAATTGTAGTCTCGTCAGTGTATTGCCCGTCTGGGTATAAAATCGAACACCATAAATTTGCCAGGCTCTTTGCTACGCTAGGACAAATATTTATTGCCGATGGTGATTACAATGCAAAGCACACATATTGGGGATCCAGACTCCTTAGTCCTAGAGGTAGGCAGTTGTATTATACAGTTCAAGCAAACCCACCTGATTTTAATAAGTTGCCAGACCTTATAGATTTTGCTATAGTAAAAAACATCAAACGCGACCAACTGTTAGTTAGTTCATCCTATGACTTCTCTTCTGATCATTCACCTACAATTGTTAGTGACACCGTGAATGATCCTATGAATTTTCGGTTGTCTTCTTTAAAATCGACAATTAAAAATACGGATATGAATAAATCACCTGGACTTGATCGTATAACAGGATCAATGATAAGAAACTAACCTAATTCAGCTGTAAGAATTTTACTTTACATATTTAATGCCATGTTGCGCGTCGGCTTTTTCCCATGCTCTTGGAAGATGTCTGAAATTGTTATGATCCCGAAACCAGGAAAGGACTCAAGCCAGATTACATCCTATAGGCCTATTAGCCTACTGTCAGTTTTGTGAAAGATATTTGAAAAATTATTCGTCTCGAGTGTAACTCCTTTTCTAAATGAACAAAACGTTATCCCAGATCATCGGTTTGGTTTTCGAGGAAGGCATAGTACGATTGAACAAGTCCATAGAATCGTTACCATTATTTTGAAAGAAAGCAATACTGTTCAGCTTTATTTATAGACATTTCCCAAGCATTTGATAAAGTCTTCCATGATGGGCTACTTACTAAATTAGTTCGGGTTCTACCTGAAAACACCCACAAGCTTATAAAAAGCTATTTGTCCGATAGAACTTTTAAAGTAAGGTCAAAGGACCAGCTTTCAAGATGTGGGAAAATCAGTGCAGGAGTACCTCAAGGTAGTGTGCTAGGGCCGCTATTATATATTATCTATACAGCGGATATGCCGACAAGCCCACATACATATACATCAACTTTTGCAGACGACACTGCAATTATAAGTGTCAGTAATGATCCAAAGGATTCATCTGAAAAGCTACAGTCCCATATTCATAAGCTAGAAGACTGGCTAAAACAGTGGAGAATAAATGTAAATCCATCAAAATGTACTCATGTAACGTTTTCCCTTAGAAGGCAAAATTGTCCACCAATCACAATAACTAATACCACGGTTCCAGCGGAAACGCACGTTAAATATTTAGGTATCCACCTAGATCGGCGCCTAACTTGGTCCCGGCACATTGAGGCAAAAATAACGTCCATAAAGCTTCGAACAAACCAACTGCATTGGCTAATAAGTCCTAACTCAAGTTTGGCTTTGGAGTACAAAGTACTTTTATACATATCCGTTATAAAGCCAATATGGTCATATGGTATTCAGCTGTGGGGTACTGCCTGTGCATCAAAAATCCAGAAGTTACAGAGAAGACAGTCTAGGATTTTACGTCATATCGTATGCGCCCCCTGGTACATAAGAAATGAAAACATACATAGGGATCTCAAAGTTCCCACTATCCACGATGAAGTTAAAACATACACGTCCAAATACGTGAACAAACTAGTCGCACATCCTAACACTCTAGCACGCAATTCATTGCAATTTGATGGCCACCAGAGACTAAAAAGAACTGACACATTGAGCCTGGCGAGGCGGCTCTCTCTACAGAATACAAGATAGATTTGAATACCAAAAATTAGTTACTACATTGGTAATAACTAGTAAATAATAATTTAGAAATAAGATTTGAATACTTATTGTGAATTTCTTTTCATAGAAAGATTCAATAAAGTGAAATAAAGTATTAAAAAAAAGTATTTCCTGGATATTTGTGGTATAAAATGAGTGCAAATCCATTCACATACTTATGATTTATGTGTGTAATTTGTTCGCGAACCAATTCTCCACACACGTCGAACCAATTTCATTAAGCTGAAACGTCAACAAGTAAACATGCGTTGCGAAGCGGATGGCGCAATTGATTTGATTATATATGAAAAAAAAAAGTTTAAAAGTAGAAAAAGAAGCAAGAGGACATTTAATTGAGTTTTTCCTCTTTCTTAAAATTTCAATATATTCTATTAAAAATTACTTGCTACCTATCCCCGCAACGCTTCGTAGAAAACTAAAAGTGTCAAATGTTCGCGCACATGAGTTTGAAAATGTTTAATTTCTAGTGAGTCACACGCAGAAATCATAAGTGTATGGGCGGCAAGTTTAAATGGAAAGCAAAAATTTAATGTTATTATTGACGCAAAATGTAAGTGTTTCAAAGCCACCATCGTTAAAACTTCAACGTTTTTGTCTTGATTTCCTTTGGATTTCTCATTTGGTCTAAAGAATTTCGAACATAAGACGTTAAATTTTTCTAAAAAGTTATGCAAAATGCGTATAGAGGCTAACTTATACACCCTCAGTTATCAAATTTAAATATTTATAATTGAGTTGGGTTAAAAAAATTTGGTAAAAATAATTTTTTATATAAAAAGAATTAAATCCCAAAAATTCTTAAAATATATTTTTAACCTTCTAATGTGAGAAAGAATTATGGGAAAATTCTACCAAACTAGCAGGTTGACTTAAAATTAGATGAGAAACTTGGTCCTCATATTAATCGCGGTACTAAACTTTTTGAATTGGAATCTATACACAAAATTAAGGTATTGGGGACTTCGCCGAAATCGAAAATGCACCACAATATAAAAATATGCCCAAAAAAGGTTTCTATTACCAAAAGAACACAATTTTCCAAGGAAGCAACAAACATTTTACACAAAAAACGACATCCAAATCTACACTACCAAAATAAAAATTTTACACTTTACGAAAACGTAAGTTTTACCAAAATTTAACACAAAAAATATCATAAGAAATTAAATTTCACTACAAATCGTAATTCACAAAAAATCTGTAAATTGCGAAAAACTAAAAATTAGCAAAAGAACTAAGGTTGACAATAAGGGCAAATTTTCAAAAAAGATATTCATGACTTCACCAAATTTTAAAATGTCACTACAAACTGCACGACATACATACAATTTCGCCAGATAGATATTTTCCTAAAAATCCAAACTTTACCAAGAAATTCAAAATTATCTATATTAGAATTTGATATTTTACCAGAAAATGGTTGATCTATCACCACGATTTCTTTAAAAATTGTTTTCACAAAAGGTCGGAATATCATCAAGGATTTAAATATTTGATAATCCCCAAAATAATGATGTTTTAAAATACATAAGTTTTATAAAAAAAGCCGAGACTTATAAAGAAAATAACTAAAAGAAAACTTCACCAAACTTTGGAATTTACCGAGTAATTTTACCCAATTACAAAAAACGAAATTTCGCAAAAAAAAAATTAATTTTATCTATATCGAAATTCAATATTTCACAAAAAAAAAACCAAAACTGAAATTTTACTATAAATCGAAAATTCACCAGCAATCCGACATTTCACACCAAAATAATCAAATAATAGATTGTAACGAATTTTAAAATTTTTTCAATTGCTTCTGGTTTTTACTTCAAACTAAAGGTATATATATTGTTTAAGGTGGTTCTGTAGGCACTAATATGTGCATGAAGTTTTTCTTCTTGCACACTACAAGCTATGAAATCCAACCTGTAGTGCGTCCCAATTGTATGTTCGACTTGATAAAAATCGATCCTAATCAATTTAGTTTATATTTTCGTATCAGATAGTGAGCTACTCGTTTACAAGCATGTACATTTTTATTTTGAATACGGTTATTAGGTTTTCAACTAAGTGTGTAAATTTAAAAAAACAATCGTATGGTTTCTCTAAAAAATGCAGTGGAGTAATTTCGCGATTGTGATTAACTTTTAATGCCAGGTTTAAGTTCGTTCATTCTTCCTGTTAAGAACGACAATTTTTAATTTACATAATTTTTAATGATTACAAAAAAAGTCAAACTATTATATCTATATATATATATGTATATAAAAGTGAAACTTTGTCTGTCTTTGTGTGTGTGTGTGTGTTAGCTATAGACTCCGAAACCGTAAAGCCGATCGGACTCAAATTTTGTGGTAATATAAAAAAAATGGGCGGGGTTAATTAATATTAATTTTTCAGCTACTTGCACTTGACCGATTTTTCTGAAACTTTGCACACATATTAAACTATCATAACTATATAATTTCGTAATGAGAAAAGTGGGCAGAGCCACGCCCACAAAAAAGTTATAATTTTGAGGTACTTGCACTGGTCCGATTTTTCTGAAACTTTGCACACATATTGAGCTCATTAAGGGCGTAGCAACGCGCGGCGGGCTTGGCTAATGCATGAATAAAGCATTTTGCAAATGCAATCGCACAAGTCTACTTACTCTGCTTCCTGTATTATAGCTTCGCCGAGTTGCCATTGTACAACGCTACAATTAGAATGAGCTGTTAACAAAGTAAATTCGCTTGACCAATCTAATGCAACAGCGTAACCATTAGTCATCGTCGTATGGTAAATTGCTTTGATATCTATGTTATTTCTATTACTGGTATGACTGCGATAGTATTCTTCATATTGCCATACATATAGATCGCCATCGAAGCTTGAGCCGGCAAATATATTTTTATTAAACGGATTTGTGCACAGGCATCTTAGACAGGCTTTGATTGGTAAATTTTTTTCCTCGTTATACGTTACGAAGTTGCCATTGGGAACTCGTTTTGGAACGAAAAGCTTTAATCCCTGATCAACATGTTCGCACCAATCATCATGAGCTGCTACTGTTGTGACAACCAGAACAGGAGCATTGTTAGTATGTACTGACAGCCAAATGGCAAGACCTTGGGAGTTTGCTGCAGCTGGCACTGACAGTTTTTGATACGGTTGCACTATAATATCAGCTGAGGTTAATTTATTGGAGAACGACTCTAGGATGGGTGTACAACCCTTAAGTAATTCTTTTTCAACATTCGAATAAATCTTGTGTAACCAATTTGCTAGTTTTCTTTCATCAACATTCTTTGCTAATGTTTGATACGGTTCAGTTTGCGTCTGCTGTGAGCATTTTGTATCAGTTTCTAGAATTGCATCAATTTTCAATGGCAATAGATCTGTTGCGGTACCGCTATCGATTAGTTTGCATTGCTGATCTTTTTTATTTGAAGCTGCAAACTCTATAACTGTAGAAGTATAGTCTGATAATTCATCCATAGTGCGTCTATATTTTCTTGCTTTCCTGAACTTACTGTCTTATTTTCTATAATTAAAAATGTTACTATTTATTGTTGCTATGGAAACGTTTTGTTTACCAACAATGCAATGTTAAAACCTGAAACGCATTTGCTTTTTAGGGTTGGTAGAATAACCTGATATAATGGTCACCCCTCTGAAATCAACTATTTTGAAAAAAATTCTCCGCGAATTGAAATTTGCATATCTTATTTAAAAACATATGTGTATTGAATATAGTTAAACTAATTCTAATTTTTATAAGTTAAAAAATTTAATTTAGATAATATATAAATTATGTAACCCATTGGGGTAATTAATAAAATTAACAAATTTACTTATTATCCTTGGACTAATTGAAAAAAATATTATTTTCGTAAGTTTTATTTCATAAAATATAATTACATACAAACATATTGTTACGATGATAAATGCGAACAAGTATTCTTGCCTGTAAAAATTTAGTGGTGCGAATACCCTTGCCATCACTCCACAGAAAGTTCCAGATATAAAGAGAGCGACTACATTTGGCATACACCGTGCAGACAGCACTGTAACAAGAGCAAAACACTGCACCTATAAGCTCAGACAAGAATCCAGGAAAGTAAATACACACAACAACAGCAACAACGATATAACATCAACACGTAAAGATGAATTCCTGGAAAAACAACACCATAAGTAGCAAAGCAGACAGACAGTAGTTACAAATACAAACATCATAACGAGGAAACAACATAATGAGAAAACAACAGCAAAGATGTTTATCGGTAAAGAAATATCTACTGGATACTTGCGTATACTATTTTAAAAGGCTTGGGTGGTCAAGCTGGAAATTAGTATCGAGTAAAACAACTCCGTTTTTTATGTTAAGAAGCTCGTTTTACAAATATTAGGTCTGCGTTTATACTAAATTTTGTTACCTATAAATACATTTTTGTAGCCTTTGCTATAGTCATCCTTTGGCATCTTTTCGTATAGAGCCGACTATTATCTTTAGGTCAAATTTAATGGGCATATCTGGCCACCCTTCCAATAATGCTAATACAGCAAAAAAAAATCAAATCGATTAAAGTGCGGACTTTGTCCAGGTGTATCCACCTATAAGTAAGCCACAGTTATAGAGCGGCCACAACCGTGAGATATGGGGTGTTATCTTGATAAAATTTAAATTGTGAATACACATTTTATAGAAGTACTAACCACACTTATCTTAAAGCCCCTTGAGAAGTGCTCTTGAGAAAAACTGATTATTAGCTAAAAACTGATTAATAATCTGATTATTAATTATAATCTGACTAAATATTTATTTAATATGCTTTATTTATTTGGTATATTCATTTGAATTTGTAGTGGTGCAATATGCACGACATTGATCCGAATATGAGTGATCAATATCGTTAAAATGTGTTATACGAGTACATACTTAAATAAATAAAAAGTTATCCAACATAATGTTTTAAAGCAATTCAGTTTGTAAACGAAAAGTACTGCGGTAACTTCTTCATATTATTAATATACACAATTCTTTAAAATAACTTGTACTCGTATACTTATATTTCGAATAAAAATACATGCACCAATTGTAATAAACTTTATGACTTGTGTTTGATGTTGTTGCCTGCTGGATCATTTATTAAAATTATTTTTTACTCTGTAATACATTGCCTGCCCGACAAATTTTATTGGGAGCAATGTGTGGTTTTATCGAATCATTTTATGATGCAGCGAGATCCTGTCAGAAAAAGCACGCGTTTACAAACAACAATGAGTAAGCAAACAAGTGGTTCGTCTACCACACCAATAAATACTTCTGAAAATGTTACTCCATCTGCCAATGGAGTAGGTTGTTTATCCGAAGCCAGAAAATCGTTGTGTCTCTCTGCCACAGGAGTGGATCAAAATATAAGTACTGTTGACATATCATAAAATGAACTGCTCCTTTTTATGCTGGATCACCATTAATTTCCACTGCAAACCGAATTATCCCTGTCGAGTCGAATTCTGCTACAGCCAACGCCAACTACGCTGGACGTCAATGTCAAATACCATTGAACGTTAAACCAATATTGGCGAAATAACACCAGAGCGGAGAAGGTAGAGTAGGAATATATAAGGGACGAAGAACGAGACCTAGCAATCAAGAAAGACGTAATTAATTCTAAATTCCTGACCACACACTGACAATCAACGGACAACATACCGACACAAGTAATGATGGGTATTTTCGATACAATCAGAAACGAGATTACAAAACATTAGCAAAATTTAGGATGCCAACTAACAAAAGAAAAGCGGGCTTGAATTCAACGCCAGGTTCGCCCATTTAACGGCAGTTACAATTAACATGCAAGAAGCGGTAATATAATAATAATAGAGAAAGGACTTAAACATAACATTTACAACCACAACAAAAAAAAAGAAATTGACAAGCTATTTTCAATACGGAAATTGGCAATAGCATATGAAATCCAAAACAGTCAAGAAGCTAAAAAAGAAACTGTTTAAAAACAACGTAATTACAAAGAAAGCTGTCAAGGGCAATACTACAGTATTAATCAGCAAGGATGAATACACAAGAAGGACTGAACAACTAATTGCAGAAACAAACTGTAGGAAAGTTAAAATGATTTTTTCCATGCAAGTGGCACGTGACATAACTATAGATTTATGGAATATTACAGTAAGTGGATAGAACAGTAATTCAGCACAATTTTTGAGAAGGCAACTAGGTATTCCATCCGGACCAGGGTTGACAGACAATTTCAGCAATCTTAATTTCAATAAAACGGTATTATAGCTAATAAATGAAAAATGTATACCCGGTGCGTGCGATACATCAAAGGGATACTGTGTACCATCAACATATGTATTTTTAGAATATATAGAGGCGAAAAAATCAGCAAACATACAACAAATCCGTGAATCATCATCAGTACTGAAGGATTCAAATTTCAGACATTTTGGGTAATCCGAATTTCGACGTTTAGAATTTATAAAATTATAAAACGATTTAGGATTAGTTTTTATATTCAATCTCATGCGAGCAATATAGTTGTTATAAGCCGATTTGTTACAGATATTGTATTCGACACGAGCAATAGAGTATTTTCATGTATTTCCATGGCGGACCTTTTTTATCACGTTTAATTATTTTAGGAACAGTTTCCGAGATGAAGTGGTTCATTATAGAGTAAAAATTTGATACAATATCATCAAAATTACCGCCAGATAATATAGAGTTCCAATTTACATTAGATAATAAATAATTGAGTTTAGTATAGTTTGTGCGGGGAAAGCAGTACACGTTTTCGAGTTTTTCAATATCTAATGAAGGATGATGGTGATCTTCGGGATACGTGATAGGAAGTGAGTTTCGTATATTTAAATCCTTTGTTTGATTAATAAAAACAAGGTCTAGAAGTCTACCATAGACATTGTGCACATCATTAACTTGAAAAAGTCCACAGCTATTCAATGTTTGTAAAAATGCATTTGATGCAGTCGGAATTAAATAATTAGGTTCCAAAGATTTGTTCCATAGTATATTTGGAAGATTAAAGTCTCCAAGAACCACAAATATATCTGATGGCTTAGATTTTTGCATAGTTGAATTAATAGCAGACATGTGCAAATCGTAAATATCAGGTGAAGAATTGGGAGGAATATAGGAGCAGGTAATAAACAAATATATCATTGCAAGTTTAATTTTAACAGCAACAAATTCAATATTATCACTTTGTGAAACTTCAATACGTTCAGAAGTAAATACATTTATGACTGCAATAAGAACTCCACCACCTCATTTGTGAGGTCGATCGTATCTAAATATATGATATGTACATAAAATTTCGGCATTATGCATGTATATTTTTTTTCATTCAACCATGTTTCCGTAAGCACAATAATATGGTAGGCAAAATCAAAATTGTTTGCGTGAGACCTTATTTTAGTGTTAAGGCCACAGACATTTTAGTAACTATATTTATTATATTAAATGTCGGTAAGTTGTTTAGTTTTTTTGGAACATTCTTGTAAGATGGTAAGTAGACAATGTCAGAACTTGGATTATTTTTATATAAATATTCATGAATAATGGCTTTAGGTGGCCAACAATCTGTATTGACTATGGTCTTAAAATTTTCTTCCCGAACAATAATTTTAAAAGAACATTTACTCCTTTGTTCGGAATATTGAAATTTAAAAGCAGCAAAAAATTTTTTTTCGGTGAGATCACTTGTGCGAGAATAGTGACATCAGAATTTAAACTCGTAGACCAAGACTAATATGAATTATATAACGGCTGATTACTTCGAAAAGTTGGCAGTTGCAAGGCTAAGGAGTTACTCGTGGAAGGATATGAAGAAGACGTCTCAGAGGCAGCAGTTGTTTGTGGATGTTCGGCTAGTTGATTTTGTAGAATAGGTGAATTAAATTGTGTGAATCTTTTTTAGCATTTTTATCAGCAGTGTTACTTGTAAAGTTTACTGCAACATTCGTCTTTTTTCTCTTAGGTGAAAAAGGCGTTTTTTCCAGCAATTCTTCATACTTCAAAAAGTTTTTGAAAAAAATTTTTAGGTCGTTGCTTATATTATTTTAAAAAAATTAAAAGAATTCAACATCGTAAGCCATACACTTCTTACAGCACGAACGAAGACCTTTGTCTTCACGAAGGTTATCGACAGTCCGTGCGGCCAATTCAACACACTTGCCATGATAGATTGCATCGCAAAGCCAGCAGGAGACTATTGGATCATCAGCATTGTTTCTGCATTTTGGTTTGGAACAGCTCATATTAAAGATTTTTCTTTTCACTCTTTTTTTTTAATTATAGATATTTAATTGTAACCCAAATTGTCTGTTGGGAAAGTATTTAATTGTAAACAAATATGTTTGTTGGGAAAACACAAATTTAATATAAGTTATTTTTATTATTGTAAAAAAAATTAAACAGTGTGATTGTTGTTGCAGTTAAGTTTTATGCTAATTTGTTATTGCAAAATTTTAGTTTTATTTTGTTTTAATGAAAGTATTGTTTTTTTCTTTTAATATTCTTTATTCATTCTTTGTTTTCACGAATTTTTTAATTGTTTAACTTTTTAACAGATTTATAGCACAAAATAATAAATTTAAACGAGCTCAAAAATTACGTGTTGCGTTGATGACGTTAATGGGTTAAAGTTTCTTCCCATAAATTGTACAGTGAATTTCCCCAAAATTTAACCCTGACCTGACCCGTATCGCAAGTAATGAAAATGCAATAGCAGTGGAACGACAAATTACGCCGATACTCAATAAGATGTTTATCAATATCGAGCCACTTTTTCGTTATAATTACTAACTTCATATTCATTAACTTTTGACATTTATACACTGTTTTTAAAAACGTCACTACAATTTGTTGTGTTAGAGATGTATACTCGGATTCACCACAACTTTTTATAAAATACTCGCGTAAGTATGATCCATAATTAAAATAATTAATATTTTTTTGTTTACGCTATAAATCACAATCCAACTACATACGTGTATATAATCACTTAATTGACAGTGTTTAAAATTACTAAAATATGTAATCACCGAGATTACTCAGTGCATTTTTTAAACAATAAATTACAATTTATTTTTGCTAAATAAACAGATAAAAACAACTTTTATTTGAATCCAAAAAATAATTATTTCTCTTTAAAAAAATCGGAAATTTATCTAGTACATATGGATTAAAATTCTTTACTTTGCTTAGTTTCGAACAGTTACTTACATTTTACATTTGAGCTACAGAATGCACTTTTTTTTTAAATAAAAAATACTAAACTGCAGATTCGGATGCAAATTTGTGAATATTTATTTACTTAGTTACTAATAATTAATTATTTATTCAGTTTGTTTTTTATTCTGAAAAATTAATATTTAAAAAAACATTAGATGTGACTCTACTGGGTAGTGTCCATTATCATGGGAAATTGATAATAGGTAGGCTTTCGGGCGAATTCAAAATATTTCCGGTTTCTTTTTTTATATGGAATTTGACATCACTCAGTTAAAATATTCAGCTGCGCGGGTGAGTTTACCTGTTTAGTCTGCCCTGCTCTATTCGGTCGAAAGTATTGATACCTACTCAGTATCGGGCGAAAGGTACCGATGCTCACTCGTAATAATCGGTTATTGATTTATGGTATGCACAAGTTCGTGGTTGTTATAGAACTAACTTTTATTCATATCTTTAGATAAACAAAACATGTTCTTTTTACGGAGATGTCAATTTCAGTACATTCAAATAAACGTTAATTTAAAAATCAGAGTTAAATAAAAAGTATTCAAAATATTCATAATTGTATGTGGGACAGTGATGCCAAATTACTCCCCTTCCCATGCAACACGAAAACGAACTCTTCTTCTGGAGGCTGTCCTGTATGCTTCAGGTATTTGTTTGGTCACAGCTGTTTCGCTTGAGGTTATTGTTTTGTCTGCATTTGCTTGCTCCTTGCACACAAATGCAGCTTTAAGTCGATCGATGCTTACGTTTGTGTGTTTGCCATTCATATTGATTTTATAAAATTTGTCATAGCGCTTAATTACTCAAAAGGGCCTTCATAAGGTGGCTGCAGCGGTCGACAAACTGAATCTGTGCGCACAAAAACTGCTGGAATTGTATGTAATTTGTTTTCTATGAAGGTCGTTCTCTCAGTATGGTTGGCCGTTTGTTGTGGATTAATCTTTTGCATTTTTGAGCGGAGCTCATTAACAAAGTCACTATCTGAGATTATTTTCTTTAGCCTAGACTCGTCCAGAAATTCACCGGGAACTCGAAGTGTACATCCATAAACCAATTCTGCGGGACAGGCTTTAATATCTTCTTTAAAGGAAACACAGAAGCCAAGTAGTATGAGTGACAACACCTCAACCCCTTTTTCGGTTTCGTAGCATTTAATTGCGGCTTTTACAACACGATGGTAACGTTCAATTAGGCCATTAGCAGCTGGATGGTATGCAGTTGTTCTCAAGTGTTTATTACCCAAAAAATTGTTGAGATCCCGAAATAAATTAGATTCGAACTGCCTGCCTTGATCTGTAGTAATTCTTAACGGAACGCCAAATCGTGATATCCAATGTTGGTACACTGTAAATGCTATAGTCTCAGTAGAAATATCCTCTAAAGGAAATGCTTCAATCCAGCGGGTAAAGTGGTCAACACATGTGAGACAATAACGGTAGCCCTTGGATGGTGGAAGGGGTCCTACTATATCGATGTTGATATGTTCAAATCTTGTTTGAGGGAGATCATAGGTCAAAAGTGGTGATTTATTATGTCGACAAATTTTTGCTACGCTAACAGGGAATACATTCTCTAGATCAACTCCTACAATCTTTTCTCATCACCGGCGAAACAAAACGCTCGGAAATTAACTTGATTGTTTTTGCTGCACCAGGATGATTTATGTTGTGTACCATGTCGAATGCAAATCTTCGAAATGATAGAGTCAAAAATGGACGTGTTTTTCCGTTTGAAATATCACAAAATATTTGCACATCAGGATCGGGAACATATACTTTTCTTATTTCCAGGTTCGAGCGTTTTTCGATAATTAATTTTAGCTCCGTATCGTTCGCCTGACTTTCAGAGAGTTTTGAATAATCAGTGGTCGATGTGGTGTGTAAAGCGTTGATCCGTGAGAGCGCATCGGCTGTAACATTTTCCTTGCCGGGTATATAACGAATTTGAGTCGTAAACTGACCCAAAAAATCTAAGTAACGTGCTTGGCGTGGTGTAGCCTTTTTTAATTTCTGTTGATAAGCATATTGCAAGGGCTTATGATCCGTGTAAATACATAATTCTCGGCCTTCGACCATATGACGAAAATGTTTAATGGCCCTATATGCTGCTAGCAGCTCCCTGTCATAGGTGCTGTATTTTTGTTGTGCTGGGCTGAATTTTTCAGAGTAAAAACCAAGTGGCTGCAATACATTATTGTCATATTGTTGAAGGATGGCACCCAACGCTGTACCTGACGCATCTACCGTAATGGCCAGAGGTGCGTTGCGTTTAGGAAAACCTAATAACGTTGCGTCACAAAGCGAAGATTTACATATTTTGAATGCCTGTCTTGTTCCGTCGGTCCATTCTATAATTGATTGATCGTTCTTTTTATTACCTTCGGCAAGAAACGGCGAAAGAAGTTCATCATGCCAAGAAATCTTCGTAATTTGCAAACTCGATCAGGAAGTTGATATTCTGCCAAGACTTTGATACGATCCGGTGGAGGGCGTACTCCATCTTTATTGACGAGGAATCCTAAGAATTGCACTTCTAGCTGGCCGAATACACTTTTTTATGGATTTATGATTACACCATATTCTCGAAGTCTGTTCAATACATTACACAGATGTACACGATGTATGTCCATATCTGTTGACGCGATTAAAATATAATCCAGGTATGGCCATGCAAAATCGAAATCACGTAGAATATGATCCATGAATCGTTGAAATGTTTGTCCGGCGTTAAGTAAGCCGAAACACATGTGGGTAAACTCAAATAGGCCAAAGGGAGTTGTTATGGCTGTTTTGGGTATGTCTGCCGGTTCCATAGGTATCTGATGATACGCTCTACGAAGATCGATGGTAGAAAAAATTTTACAACTGTGTAGTAAATGAGCAAAGTCCTGAATGTGAGGTATAGGATAACGGTCAGGCTCTGTTATACTATTAAGTTGGCGGAAGTCCCCACATGGCCTCCATTCTCCATTTTGCTTGCGAACCATATGCAAAGGGCTTACCCATGGGCTTCGTGACGGACGAAATATACCCAGGTCCATCAACATTTTTATTTCCGATTTTGCTACTTTTAATTTTTCAGGGCATAAACGTCTAGGTTTAGCAAAAACTGGTTGACCTTTAGTGATGATGTGGTGCGTTACGTCATGTTTAATAACCTTGGTGTTTAAATTACTCTGGGTGATGTCTTTGAATTCGTTAAGCAAGTCCTTGAAGGGATCGTTTTGATTAATAAATGAAAGCTTCTTATAATACTCACCCTTTCTATTTAAAAAGCAATTCATACGGCCATTTGTTACGTTATCAGTAAGCCTTCGTTGACGTACATCGACCAATAACTTGTAGTATGACATGGTTGCGCGACGTCAGCTGTAATAAATTTCCATTTAAAATCACGATGAAGTCCCAGGTTAAGTGTTAATGTTGTGTCACCATGTGTTTTTATTGCTGAATGATTAGCGGCGTATAAATATGAGCCGGTTTCTGGATGCTTTTTTGGTTGATATGTTGCGGGTATTGAGTTTTGAATTCTTATCGTTAATAATAAGACGGCAGTTTCCTGCAACTAGTCTGTTGTTAACCATCACGTCGGACAGACTATTTAGTTTTTTGCATTTCGGTAGGGTTGACAACACTTTTTTGCTTTATCGCCAAACTTACGATGGTACCAGCAAAATGCCTCTGCATCTGGTCGGCCATGAGATCGGGATGTACTACGCGAACGTTGATTAAATTTTGTTTTTAATTCAGCTACTTCTTTCACAAGTAAACTGATTTGTTTTACAAGTGACGTTTGTATCGGTGATCCGGTCTGTGGCGATAAAACAGCGTTAATATGTGGAATGTCGCTTACTTCAAATATCTTATCAGCGATTAGAGCTAATTTATCAGACCAGTCGCTGCTTATAGAAATTATGGAACGCACGTTTGGTGGCAGGAAACTCATCCATACAGATTTTAGAATATTGTCGTTCATTTCGTTACCTCCAAGATCTCGCATCTCACGTAGTAATAGAGATGGGAGCATATCCCCCAGTTCCAATTCCTGTAAAAGCTTTTTTATTCGTGTTTGCTCTGAGTCGGCGTATCGTACTAAAAGTTGTGATTTAAGAGCGTCATACATATGGTCTGCAGGTGGTTTGAGTACTATGTCACTGATTTGTGCTAATACGTTGCTTTCGATAGCTGCCACAACGGTGTGGTACTTTGTTCGGTCGTTTGTTATTCCTGCAGCAGCAAATTTGGATTCTATTTGTCCAATCCATAGAGCTGGTTTAGCGTGCCAAAAGGGAGGAATACGTACAGAAACTCTTTCAACTTGGTGAGAGTTCTTTCCATCATTTTGTTGCTGATTGGCGTTTACATCTACTGCTGCATCTTCACCGTCGGCCATACTGTATTTATGTAATAAATATTAATACATATATATATATATGAAATTTTTCCCGTCCAGGCATAAAATAGAATACCATTGATTTGCAACGTTTTTTGCCACAATAGGACAAAAGTTTATTGCCACCGGCGATTACAATGCTAAGCACACATATTGGGGTTCCAGGCTCCTTACTCCTAGAGGTAGGCAGTTGTTTTATACAGTTCAAGCGAACAAACTAGACGTCGTATCTTGCGGTAAACCCACCTATTGATCCACAGACTTTAATAAGTTGCCCGACCATCAAATGTGATCAACTGTTAGATAGTTCATCCTATGATATATATTCTGATCATTCACCTACAATCGTTATTTTACGCAACAGTTTTGTCGCTGAACCTGAAATCATATTTTCTACTCCAATAAAAACACAAATTGGTTGAAATATAAAATGTGTGTGAGCTCTCACTTATTTACGAACAGCCTACCGAGATATCCGGCTAATATTCAAGCTGCTGTAGACCATTTTATAGACGCAGCTACAGTTGCTGATTATGATGGTTGTTTTACACATATAAAAATGCAAATTAACTTATGCCGAAAAACCTTTCGTAATAATTCCGACAGCCAAAAAAACTTCGATTCAGAAAAATGCACGAATTATAGCCTGTGGAAAGCTGTAAGAGAATGTACAAGCGGCCATAAAAATTCGAGGTTTGCTCTCTCACACATGTTGATTGGATCAACATGTTTCGCCATACAAAATTATGAGAGCGAACCATCTTGGTTCATTTTTAATCTTGCTGCGAACCATGAAAAATTTACTATCATCTCCAATTTTGATAACAAATTATCACTAGGTAATCGGGACTAGTTGAAACCAAAATATAAACAAAGAAAAATAAAAAATAATGTGTGCAAAGAAGTGTAAGTGTAACAGTAGAGCAACGAATTATTGTGAAATTTCATGTGAAACTTGGAAAAACCGCTACTGAAACTTATAATTTATTGAAAGAAGTGTATGGCAATGAATGTTTATCGCGTGCACGTGTTTTTGAGTGGTTTAAGCGTTTTCAAGATGGCCGAGAAGACGTTCAAGATGATTTACGCCCGGGTCGCCCTTCCACGTCGAAAACGGATGACAATATTGAAAAAATCGGTAATTTGATTCGATCTGACCGTCGGTTAAGTATTCATGCGATTGCTGAAACTGTACGAATTGATAAAGAATCCGTACGGCAAATATTACATAACAATTTTAACATGCAAAAAGTGTGTGCCAAAATGGTGCCTAAAATGTTTGTACTGACACTTTGAATGCCATTGAAAATGACCCAAACTTACTGGAGAGGATAATAACATGTGACGAATCGTGGTTTTTTGCACTGGAAGAGCCCATCTTCACCGAGAGCCAAAAAAGCTCGAATGAGCAAATCAAAATTCAAAGCAATGTTGATTGTTTTTTTCGATATTCATGGTAATATGTACATTCACTGGGTTCCTGAAGGTCAAACGATTAATCAACATTACTACCTTCACGTTCTTGCTGAACTCCGTGAAAGAATAAGGAAAAAACGACCTGAATTGTGGAAGGACAAGTCATGGGTTCTCGACTAAGACAATGCGCCGGCTCATTCCGCATTGTCTGTTAAGAGGTTTCTAGCCAAATTCAGCATACCAGTGTTAGACCATCCGCCTTATTCGCGGGATCTTGAGCCGTGCGACTTCTATCTGTTTCCTAAGGTGAAATCTGCATTAAAGGGAACAAGATTTGAGTCTGTTGAAGCTATGAAGGAGAAAGCGGCACGCGTCCTGAAGGAGCTGACAGAAAAAGACTTCCAGCACTGTTTCGGACAATGGAAGATTCGCATGGAGCGTTGTAGGGATAGAGGAGAGGTGTATATTGAAGGTGATAAGTAAAAATGTATGAAATAAAAATAAAATGTTTTACAGCGTCAGTCTCGTTATTTAATAGCCACACCTCGTATGCATATTTAAATAAAAATTAAAAAGAAATAATGAAACGTGTTTTAAAGTGTAGAAGGGTGTCTTCAAAGCTTAGGTTTTTTGAAGATTAAAAAATTGGCTTCCAAGTGTAGACGGATCAGCCGCGCTAAATATTTGCACAAAAAATATAAATGCCAAAGTAAACACCAGGGTTCACAAACGTAATTCAGAGAGTGAACCAATTGGTTCTTATTAACGTATTAACATACTGTTACGTTTATTACCTCAATAAACGTGATTTTAAAGGGTTCGTTTAATTGCAATATTAAAATAAACACTCCTTTATGATCAGTACACAACTTTATTCGGCAATTAAGACTCTATTTACAACTGTACTAATTGACACTGTACACTTTACTTCTTTTGTACACACAGATGTTCACTTAATAAAATCTCAAAGACAACTAACTCTTCTGCGGTGGACGGCGCCTTTATATACAGATCACGGCCGCTTCTTGAAATGTCCCGAACATACGCGAAATTGCGCATTTGTTATTTCAGTTGCTGGCTTAGTAGTCTCGTATATGTGTTTGTGTGTGTGTGTGTATGTTTGTTTACTTTTTGCTTGCTGTAGAAATTGTTTTCGCTGAATCGCGGTTTATGGAATTTCTGCTGCGCAATTTGTTTTTGCTTTGTGTTTGTGATATTGCGTATTTGTACATTTGTACAATAGGTCGTTTCACACACCTTTGACTATTACTTTGTAACACTGCCGCCCACTTAAGCCTTCTCGTACCGAACAGGCTCAACATCACCCTTTCCATATTTGGCTAGTCGTTCAAGGTGAACCACCTTCATTTTGGACCTCGGGCTATGGCACTTCTGTATCCGATAAACTACGTCATTCAGTCTCTTAACCACCTTGTATGGTCCCTCCCAGTGGGTTTGTAATTTAGGGGATAATCCTTTCTTGCGTTGTGGATTAAACAGTAGAACCATTTGTCCTTCGGTAAATCCCTCCGTGTTTGCTGCTCTATCATATCTGGCTTTCATCTTATCACTGGACATTTTAATGCGGCTACGGACAAACTCATGAAGCTCGTGAAGATCTTCTTGTGCCTGGAGAGTGTTTCCATTGTCGTCGCACACAGGTTTAAGCCAGTAACAGCTTAGGTATATGCTCATCCCAATCCTTTTGGTGTATACTGACCACTTTTCTGAGGTATTCCTCCAGCGTACGGTTAAATCTTTCTACCATGCCAGACTGTGGATGTAGCGGTGTCGTTCTCGTCTTTTTGATGCCATATAAGTCGCACATTTCTTTAAATATGGCAGATTCAAAATTTCGTCCCTGATCTGAATGCAATTCTAACGGAACACCGTATCGACACACACAATTGTTGACAAATGCGTCTACCACCGTTTTAGATTCTTGGTTTGGAATGGCATACACCTCGGGCCATTTGCTGAAATAATCTATTACCACTAGTACATACCGGTTACCAGCGTCACTGACAGGGAATGGACCTGCTACATCGATAGCTATCCGCTCAAAAAGGGCACCCACGTTGTATTGCTGAAGCTTGCCGCGACTTCTTCTTTTTGGACCCTTGGCCGCAATACACTGTTCGCAATTAGCTATCCAATCGGCTACAGACTGCTGACATCCAACCCAGTAAAATCGCTGTTTTATCTTTTCCAGAGTTTTTGTAATGCCCAGGTGGCCGCCACTAGGACCGTTATGGAACTGCTTCATTACCTCCTTTATTTTGGAAGTGGGCAAGACAATTAAGTCCGTTGTAAATTTGCCATCTGCACTTTCCCAAGATCTATGTTCATACATTCACATCGCTTGGTTTGGTTTTCTCTATCTTCTTTATATTTTTGTTTACGCTGACTCAAAAATTTAATTATTTGCCCCAATAATAAACACACACACACACACTTGCATAAAAACTTTATGTAAACAAATAAAATTGTCGCAATAGTCCAATGAACCACACTGGTCAATGCACCCATAATAAATTGTAAACTTAGCAATGAATTATAAAAAAAAATATATATATATATATATATATATATATATATATATATATTATATGTACGTATGTTTAATTAAATAAGCAGCGTTCCCATTTATCCAAAGGGAACACACTATAGAATAAAAAAAAACGACAAATTGTAAACTTAGCAATAATTTAGTATTTAAGAAAGAAAATTTTATCAATAAAGTCGTCAGAAATTCACAACTCGTTAGTGTTTCAACTTCTTTCCACTTTTTCTCCGCTGCAACCAAGTTCAAGTGCTTGAGTTGATCCAAACTTTTTCTTGGTGATACTGCCTCGATAAAAACCCAATACAAATTCATTTAAGGACAAAAGAGTCCATTCAATAAACATTTGGTGACCCCGACGTGATCTCTCTTCAGTGGAGATTTTCAACACAAATTTACCCCGCGATTCAACAGCCTTCAAAACATTGTTGCCTACAAACATTGGTGACCAGAATATCATCAGTTCTAGAAAAACATTTCTGTAAACATTTTGGTCATACCATATGCAACCATTATCCAATTAGACACGCTTGTACTGTACCAGGTCGGGTTTCAGTCTTTTGGATTTTCAACAGAACAACAAATATTCCCAACTTCATCGAGTTCCAGGGATCTTAAGCTGTAAGCAGTAGCGCAAGGCTACCCGCAGTTATCACACAATTTAAGCTGTAAGCAGTAGCGCAAGGCTACCCGCAGTTATCACACAATTCAATCTGTGACCAGTAGCACAACATCTACAAATACGGCAAATTGAGATCCGGGCAAAATCCTAATTTAACACCAATTGCTCATCCCGTACAACGATTCGATTTCAAAATTAATATTCGAAACGGATCATCAGTGCATTGTGCTAGCTTCAGAAGATGGCAGAAGAAAAAATCAGTATGGACGTATTGGCTCAATCCCAACACGAAACGGGTGATATCATACAGGGAATCATAAAAAATTATAAGAAGGACTCCCAGTTCAGGAAGACCCTAGAGTACTATAAGGAACGCCTTAGGAGGTTGAATAGCGCATGGGCGGATTTCGAGATAACTGACAACAAAATACGTTGTCTTGAAAATCCACCATTAAACCACGATTATTTTGTCAGTAATTACTACACTGACATAGCGGCGCTCGTGGAAAAATACAGGCAGGAATTTGAGTCGGCAATGATGCAAACACCGGTTAACCAGCCAAAAGGTCCAACCAATCCAGAAGCAGAGTATCAACATCCAGAACTGGCCGCCGCTAAGTCAACTATAACAACGGCAAGGACACAAGCTCATCATCAGCCTCCACAAATTCAACAGCAGGGTATGGCTTTCCCAACACCTACTCCATCCGCAAGAGCGTCGCAATTTACCTTATCCATTAGAAGACAAAACGTAATGATATCATCTCTAAAACGGGTAATCACAACGGACCCAACAGCAACAAACATGAAATTGAAAGAGAAGCTATGGGAACAGATCCAGGAGCTACATTTCTCAATTTGGGAAAACTGTGTCAACCCACTCGAAGAAGGATATGACATGGACTCGTACACGGATCTAGAAAAAATTGTGATACAAAACTTCAAACACACAACAGTACCTACAGCACAATGCAGGGCAGAGTGTGCACAAACGAACGCGTTGCCACTTCCCAAAATTACAATTCCGAAATTTGAAGGGGATTATTTGAAATTGCCTGCGTTCGCTGATCTTTTTTCACAGCTGGTAGTCAACCAAAACATTCCCGCTGTGCAGAAAATATGGTATCTCAAGGCGAACGTAACCGGTGAAGCTGAAAAACTCATCAGCCATCTTTCCGCCACCACTGATAATTATGAGACAGCCTGGAAAGCCTTACAGGACCGGTACAACAATAAGCGTGTACTAGTATCAACACTAATGCAGAAACTAATCGATCAGCCGTCATCTGGGACGTCAGCAGCCTCCATAAAACAGCTACATGATGTCACTCAAGAGTGTCTGCATGCCCTCAACAATATAGGGGTGGATACTTCTTCATGGAGTCCAATGCTGCTTCATCATCTCATAAAAAAGTTAGAACGGGGTCTTCACTCGCAATATGAGAGAACAATAGAAAATCCAAAGGAATTGCAGCATGTGAGCCAATTCCTAGAATTTCTAGAGACCCGGTTTCAATCAATGGAAGCCATGGGGCAGAAGGAAAAAGGGTCAGCCAAGTCATGCGCTTCAGTAGCCTCAACACACCAAGGCAATGTGGCATGCATGCTATGCAACGATGGCACTCACAAACTATTTCAGTGC
Organism: Phania funesta; assembly: GCA_963932375.1. Lineage (NCBI taxonomy): Eukaryota > Metazoa > Arthropoda > Insecta > Diptera > Tachinidae > Phania > Phania funesta. Next base: position 40,678,499 of record OZ010656.1, read on the forward strand.
CAGACCTTTTTGAAATTAAAACCCTCGGAGCGACTTAACTACACACAAAGGCAAAAACGTTGTGTGAACTGCTTACGTACGGGACATTCAGCAAAACAATGCACTTCACGATGTTGCATGAAGTGCAATAAAAAACACAACACACTGTTGCATTTGGACAACAAGCAAGAGTCCTCAAACAAAAAGGACAATCAAAAGGTATCATCAGCCGCATCAACTAAAACAGCGGGGGGCGCAGGGCCTTTATCTTCAACGTCATCATCTCAGGCGACCAACGACATAGAAGCTACCTCATTAGCAGCATCTAATAATCAACAAGCAAGTTCGTACGTGATACTCAGCACAGCAGTTGTGAAAATACAAGCAAATGGAACAGAAGTGGAATGCCGTGCTTTACTCGACTCCGGATCACAAGTCAATTTCATCACGGAACGTCTAGTAAAATGTCTCGGCATTTCCAGACAGATTGCGAAGATAAGCATCAATGGAATCGGTTCAACAAATACAAAGACAAGGCACCGAGTAAATGTAGGACTCAAATCCCGAATTAACAAGTATTCGACGCGACTTGAGGCCTTTGTTCTGCCACGTACATTGGCACCACAACCATTACTGTTCATCAATACTGACAAATGGCACTACCCAAAAATGTGGCACTCGCTGATCCAGCTTTCAACCGCCCCGATAGAATCGACATCCTGCTGGGCGCAGAACACTATCACGACTTGCTAGCGATCGGACAAATAAAATTGGCAAATCAGCTTCCGACACTGCAGAACACTGTATTCGGATGGATAGTTTCTGGAAAGATACAGGAGGAACAACCCAACAATCTGACGTGCGGAATATGCACCGCATATGAGTCACTTGAAGCTTCCATCGCCCGACTTTAGGAACTAGAAGAGATCAAAACATTCAGTAAACCAATGTCCATCGAAAATAAACAATGCGAAAATCACTTCGAACAACACACCATAAAGGATAATCAAAATCGATTTGTGGTGCGGATTCCTTTCCATCAAGGTCCTGAGGCTTTAGGTGACTCACACGGAACCGCAATCAATCGCTTCTTTTCTCTGGAACGGCGATTGCAGAAAACCCCGGAATTAAAAGCTCAATATGCAAATTTCGTGGAAGAATACGAAAAGCTGGGACACATGACAAAGATACCAGCAGAAGCGATTCGCTCTCCAAACTATTTCATTCCACATCACTGCGTGCAACGACCGGAAAGCTCAACCACAAAGCTTCGGGTCGTATTTGATGCTTCAGCAAAAACTTCATCGGGACACTCACTGAATGACCTAATGTACACAGGTCCAACTATTCAAAATGACTTGTTCTCCATACTTCTACGGTTCAGGTTCCCCAAATATGTATTCACAACTGACATCGAGAAGATGTACCGACAAATACTCGTCTCGCCCAAGGATCGTCACCTTCAATTAATAATTTGGCGAAAGGAACCCTCACAACCCATAACTTACTATCAACTAAACACAGTTACGTACGGCACCAGAGCGGCACCATACTTAGCAACAAAATGCCTGCAGCAGGTGGCCAAGGCAAACACGACACGGTACCCGCTCGCGTCGCAGTTTCTCCAAGAAAACTTCTACGTAGATGATGGCCTGGGTGGATCCGATAGCCTAGTGACAGCGTTAACACTACAACAGCAACTCATACAAATCATGAAGGAGAATGGCTTTAACCTACGCAAATGGTGTGCCAATAACCCACAATTGTTGCAGTACATTTCGAAAGGAGATCAGGAAGTCAATTTAGATTTTGAAAGCTCAAAGGTGGATTCGATCAAGACATTAGGCCTCACATGGCTCCCAAAGGATGACACCTTCTGCGTAAAGGTCAACATTGACTCGGTTCGGAGAATCACTAAACGCTCAGTCACATCCGATCTAGCAAGGCTTTTTGATCCGTTGGGGTTATTAGCACCAGTCATAATAACAGCAAAAATATTTATACAAGAGTTATGGGAATTAAAGTTTGACTGGGATCAGTCGCTGCCAGAATCGTTACACACTAAATGGGCTACATTCAGAAACGACCTGAATGCGTTAAAAACTCTTCGGGTATCGCGACACATTGGTAAGGGAAAGGTGCCCCAGTCGATGCAACTACACATCTTCACCGATGCATCAGAAAAGGCATACGGCGCAGTGGCATACATCCAATCCACATTCAAGGATGGAACCACCATGACTCGAATTCTTTGCGCAAAATCTCGGGTCGCCCCTCTTACGCGACAAACTATACCAAGGTTGGAACTCTGCGCGGCAGTACTTGGAGCTCAGCTTGCATCAAGAATCAAAACTGATCTTCAATTATCATGTCCTGTCTGGTTCTGGACCGACTCGGAAATCGTTCTGGCCTGGATTAATTCATCATGCCGCCTTTCATACATTTGTGGCAAACAGACTGGCAATCATTCAAGAGTCAACCCAAGCAGATCAATGGCATCATGTTGGCTCAAAAAGTAATCCAGCCGATGTTTTATCTCGCGGGATTTCACCAGCCGTTCTAAAAGATTGTGCACTTTTGTTCTGTGGCCCTCTGTTTTTACACGGAAACGAGTCGATGTGGCCACCCACATATAATTCACAACTGGCAATCCCAACGGAACTAGAAAGAAAACGTAAGGCGCCTGAGGCTCTTGTCACTTCAGTAGCTTCATCTGACTTTATGTATCTAATAAGACACAACAACTCATTTGCCCGTCTACAACGCATTATCGCTTACATGCTGCGTTTCAATAATCGATGCAGGCGCAAGGACATCAAGCAACAGACTCAGCAGGCACTTACCACAATCGAACTAGACACTGCCCTGATGTACATAGTCAGGGGGATGCAATATTCGGACTTCAAAGAAGAGATTGACCAGCTAAAAAAATATCAAGAATTGCGCGGAACAAGCAATTTACGCAACTTATCACCATTCCTGGACAACTTCGGCTTACTACGCGTTGGAGGTCGTCTTGAAGAATCATCGTTGCCATTCGACTCAAAACATCAATTATTAATTCCCTACAATGATCCAATTTCAAAACTCATCTTTGAAATGGTCCATCAGGAGAATAAGCATTGTGGAGCGCAAACTCTGCTGGGAATCGTACGACAGCGATTCTGGCCACTGAAAGGAAAAATCATGGCTCGAAATACTGTTCACCGTTGCATAAGATGTAGCAGAGCTAAGCCAGAACTGCTCAACCAAGTCATGGGAAACCTGCCTTCAACACGGGTAACACCATCCCGACCGTTCATTAATACCGGAGTTGACTACTGTGGCCCTCTAACACTCCACTACAAGCTGCGGGGAAAAAGGCCACATAAGGCCTACATTGCAGTCTTTTGCTGCTTCGCGACAAAGGCTGTGCACCTAGAATTAGTGAGCGACCTCACAACTGAGGCCTTCATAGGTGCCCTCAAAAGATTCATTGGACGACGAGGCCACTGCCAAAAAAATATATTGTGATAACGCAACAAATTTTGTTGGAGCGAAAAATAAGTTACCAGAGCTGTCAGAAGTCATACACACCCCGGCTGCGCAAGAAGCCATTACAAACGCCTGCAACAACAAGGGTATCCAGTTCAATTTCATCCCGCCAAGAGCACCACACTTTGGTGGCCTCTGGGAAGCGGCTGTCAAATCAGCCAAGCATCTTCTGGTAAGAAGCGCAGCAAATGCTTCCCTAACTTATGAGGAACTTGAAACATTAATCGTAGCAATCGAGGCAATACTGAATTCAAGGCCCATCTCTCCAATGTCAAACGATCCAAATGACATAGGCGCGCTGACCCCGGGACATTTTCTGATCGGTGAACCACTCACGGCCCAAGTTGACGCACAAGCAAGGCCAGCGGCATCGAGCCTGGCCAATAGATGGAAACTGGTCTCCCAACTTAAGCATCATTTCTGGAGCAGATGGTCCCGAGACTATCTAAATGAATTACAGTATCGCAGCAAATGGCAAGAGCAGTCGAAAAATCTTGAACCAGGATCTATTGTCATCATCAAAGAAGATAGTGGTCCAGTATTGCAGTGGCCACTAGGTCATAAAGACATACAGAGGAAAAGACAACACAGTTAGAGTTGCAGATGTAAAAACAGCCTCCGGTGTGCTCAAACGAGCCATCCACTATCTGGCACCACTGCCGAGACTCAAACAAGACACCACAAGCGAGGAACAACTAACCACGTCGCAGCCAGTTGACAGAGATGAGGAAGAGGAACAAGCTTCGTTAACTTCACAAGACGAGAGTCCAAGCAGGAAAAAACGAAAGACAGTCACCTCCGGTGTAATGATGACCATGTTCGTTGCATTACTAGCTCTTCCACTGATCTGCAACGCGAATAAAATAGAAATAACTAAGTTTCAACCAAACATTGGCATACATTTTGAAGGCATCGGCACGACACGAATTTCACGGTCAGAATGGAAAATCATAACATATTATGAATTACAACCGTACTGGCGAGAAATGCAGACCTTCACAAATGGCACGGAATCCCTACAGCATCTATGTACCCTCGTATCTCAAAAAACAACATGTATAAACGTTCTCCAAAGTCTCAAATCTGGCTTCTCAGATCTTAAAGATGGAAACACTTTACTTAAGAACAAAAGAAATAAACGTGGCGCAGTAAATATCGTGGGAAATGTTGCCAACTCATTGTTTGGGGTACTGGATTCAACCTATGCTGAACAAATGTCGAACACCATCGAACAGATCAAGGAAGATGAAACTTATCTAATGCAACTGTTAAAAAACCAGACCTCATTCATAGACTCAACTCTCAACATCTTTAAGCAAGATGAAACTCAGATCCAGAGCAAATTCGACAACCTCGACGAGCAAGTAAACAGAATTGACTCCAGGTTACGCGACAACGAACAACAAAAACATGAACTTCAGTTAATACAAAGTTTTGTTCTACTAGCTACACAATTGTCATTGATGTCAGCAAGACTACACCGAACTCAAACAGCAATAATTACGGCATTGTCTGACTCTCAACATGGCAAGATCAGCCCATTACTGCTGTCACCATCACAACTTCAAGCCGAGCTAATACAAATGAGAAATAAATTACCCTCAGCACTACAACTACCAGTCAATCAGGACAATCTGCTTCAGCTCTATAAAATCATGAACGTGAAGGGAGGAATCGCAAACAATCACATAATTTTCCATATAACAATTCCTCTATGTGACCCAGAGACGTTGGAACTTTTTAAACTGCAACCGATACCAGCTCTTCTCCACAACACGATGACAGCTATCCAGCCATGCAGTCAAATCATCGCCATAAACGCTCACCAAGATGAATATTATACGTTGACTGAACAGCAATGGGCATCTTGCACACCATTAACAGAAGATGAAGTCTTGTGCTCAAGCATGCAGTCTAAATTCAGTTCAGATGCAGCCAAATGCCTATGTGAAATTTCGTTGCTGAACAATGTCACTAGTACCAACTGCAACGTAACTCCGTTTGTAGAAACCACATCACTCATTCAATTGAACCACAACAATCAATGGATGTACACCTTGCCGCACTCAACTCCTATAACCGCCGTGTGCAGCGAAAAACACATTCGACTCAGTCTACAGGGCACTGGACTAATAAAAATAAGCCCAGACTGCACACTTAAATACAAGGCTATGTTCATTCAGGGACATGAAATCTATTCAACATCCCTATACACATCATATACTGCTACTGCCAACATGAGTGAAATTAATTACCCAACCGAAGAAGAAGTCAGCAGTATTCACCTCAAAAGGTACATAGACCATATAAAAAATATATCGGATATCCAACAAGCATTACACCAACAGGTACTCACTAATCTACCCCAACAACTAACTCACATAAAAAGACACCATGCAGCAGTAGCTTACGCCGCCCTTCTTCTTACAATCGGAGTCATCATTGCGACAATCTACCAGAAGCTACAAGGTCGAAGAAGAAAAATAGGTCAACAAACCAGCCAGCATGCAGCGTCATCAGAATTTACAGTAACAGTAGCTTGAACAACAAAGAAATAAAATTAAAAACAAAAAAAAATTATTATTATTTTTTTTGATACTTATATCATCTAGTGACTAGGTCAGGAACATTCAAACCATTGAAAATATCAAATATCAATACAATGTAATTTGTCGAGCATAGCTCAACGGCGGGGAGCATGTTCATACATTCACATCGCTTGGTTTTGTTTTCTCTATCTTCTTTATATTTTTGTTTACGCTGACTCAAAAATTTAATTATTTGCCCCAATAATAAACACACACACTTGCATAAAAACTTTATGTAAACAAATAAAATTGTCGCAATAGTCCAATGAACCACATTGGTCAATGCACCAATAATAAATTGTAAACTTAGCAATGAATTATAAAAAAAAATATATATATATATATATATATCATATGTACGTATGTTTAATTAAATAAGCAGCGTTCCCATTTATCCAAAGGGAACACACTATAGAATAAAAAAAAAAACAACAAATTGTAAACTTAGCAATAATTTAGTATTTAAGAAAGAAAATTTTATCAATAAAGTCGTCAGAAATTCAGAACTCGTTAGTGTTTCAACTTCTTTCCACTTTTTCTCCGCTGCAACCAAGTTCAAGTGCTTGAGTTGATCCAAACTTTATCTTGGTGATACTGCCTCGATAAAAACCCAATACAAATTCATTGAAGGACAAAAGAGTCCATTCAATAAACAATCTATATAAGCAGCCATCTATTAATTTTAGGCTATTCCACTGGGCCCAGTACGCTTTTACAAATGGACTTTCTGCCGATATTTCATTGCGGGTCGGTCTTTTGTTTTCCTGCTTAGCCAACATAATCTTTGCCAAAATGGGGTCGTCATTCTGTTCCTTAGACCAGTCTTCCCCTGAGCTAATTTGGGTCAGCCGCACGTCAATAACACATTCCTTTTTCTCGACTTTTGTGCTACTCTACGCTGCATGGCCGTCTTGAAAGGGCATCAGCATTATTGTGTTTTCCGCCTTTCCTGTGCTCGATACTAAAATCATAGCTTTGCAGACGTTCAATCCAGCGTGCGAGCTGCCCTTCGGGGTTCTTAAATTGCAGCAGCCAACGTAATGCGGAGTGGTCTGTCATTAAGGTGAAGTGTTGACCATATAAGTATTTGTGGTAATGTTTGACACACTCCAGCACTGCCAAAAGCTCCCGTCGTGTAACACAGTAATTTCGCTCGGGCTTGGACAATACTCTGCTGTAGTAGCCAATGACCTTTTCCACACCATTAACCACCTGGGAAAGGACTCCCCCTATTCCATAGCCGCTCGCATCCGTGTCCAATATGAATTTCTGCTCAGCGATTGGATAGGCGAGGATTGGTGCTGTACACAAAAGTACCTTGAGCCTCTGGAAGGCTTCTTCTGCTGCCTCACTCCAGTGGTATGGTCGCGACTTTCTGGTCAACTCATGCAAGCTAGCAGCCACTTGCGCAAAGTTCGGCACAAATCTCCTGTAGTATGTGCAAAGCCCCAGAAAACTACGAAGCTCATGAAGATTCCGTGGGCGAGGCCAGTCCTTTACAGCCAGTATTTTGTCCTCATCAGTGGATATACCCTCTGATGTTACACGATGCCCCAAATATTTAACCTCCTTTTGAAACAAAGCGCATTTCTTAACGCTAAGCTTTAGTCCTGCAGCTGTTATGCGCTTAAACACCTCATCCAGGTTTTTTAGGTGTTCGTTAAAAGTTTTCCCCATCACAATTATGTCATCCAGATATACCAAGCATGTCTTCCAATTGAGACCTTTAAGCACACGTTCCATTAACCGCTCAAAAGTAGCTGGAGCGTTGCAGAGCCCAAATGGCATCACCTTGAACTGCCATAGACCACCGCTCGCGCTAAAGGCAGTTTTCTCCTTGTCCTTATCGGCTATCTCTACCTGCCAATAGCCGCTCTGCAAGTCCAAGGTAGAGAACCATTTCGTTCCGGCCAACGTGTCTAAGGTATCGTCAATTCTGGGCAGCGGATAACTATCTTTCTTTGTGACGTCATTGAGTTTCCGGTAATCAACGCAAAACCTGGTGCTGCCGTCTTTCTTCTTCACCAAAACTATTGGCGAGCTCCACGGACTAGAAGATGGCTCAATGACTCCATTCCGCTCCATTTCGCTGACCAGTTCTTTGACCTCGTTTCGCTTTGCTAGGGGAATACTCCTGGGTGCTTGTTTTATAGGCCTCGCTTCGCCGGTGTTGATTTCGTGTTTCACAACTGAGGTTCTACCTTGACTTTTATTACTCAGGGCGAAGACAGAGGCATGTTTTCTAAGCAACTGCTTAGCTTTGTTTCTGTCAGGAGATGTCAGGCCTGCTACCCATTTTTCCACCTGTTCTGCCAGTAAATCTCGTTCTTTGACTGTTGGTTTGGTGCATACTAAATTCGCCGCACAATTAATTATAGCTCCTGCCGGCTCACATTGATCGATTTCAAAATTTGTGTCAATGGTCTTTTCGCTGTTGGACAGATTAAGTACTCTTACAGGAACTCGTCCGTCGCCGCAGGCTTTCACAAGGGCTCTAGCTGTTATGATTTCGGCTTTTATTTCTTTTGGTTCTACAACCCACAACCGGTTATCCACACAATCTTCCTGCACACGTGCCCATACTATAGTTTCTGCCTGAGGTGGTAACTTCTGGCGTTCAACGGCAAGCAGCTTCCTTACTGTGGTCCTGCTCTCATATCCAACATCCAGGGGTATCTCGACAATGCGCCATACCATTATTTGATGTCCCATGCGTAGATCAATCCCGTGGGCTATCATGAAGTCTGCACCAATAATAACTTCATCCAATATGTCGCCGACAACAAACACATGGTCGACGCTGATGTTTGCGATAGTCAGTCTTGCCCTGGTTCTTCCATAGACGGTAGCTGAATCCCCAGTAGCAGTGCGTAGCGGTTCTACTGCTCCTTTTACCAAATCGGGCCTTATTATAGACTGGGATGCACCTGTGTCTATGGTGAGGACCTGTTTCTTTCCGTTGATAAAACCGCAAGCAGTAAGGTTGCTATTCTTTTGCTGCATGATGGAAATGGAGATTGTGGTTGTAGGAGCTAGCTCTTGCCCCTCAGCGCTAGCTCGTTCTAGGTTAACGGTGACGAATGCGTTTTGGTGTTATTAGCCCGTTTGTTTTCCCTCGGTGGCGAAGCAGATCTTGATCTTTTCTTTACTGATCTGCAGTTGCGCTGGAAGTGGCCGACCTTACCGCAATTAAAGCATTTTGCACGAGATTTGCTTTTTTCCTCTAGTATTTGCTTGACCACCTCTTCTATCGCGCTCCTTTTGTCTCCGCAGGTTGGCGTATCAGCCTCAAGTTGCCGCACCTTGTAGACTTGTGGCTTCGATATAACTTTTGCGGTCTCCTGGGCCAGCGCGTACGAAATGGTTTCCGCAAAGGACGACTTCTGCATAGCGCAAACTGCATATCTAACATCTGGATCCCGTATGCGATTTACAAATGCTTCTATCTTGAACTGGTCCAGGAATGGATGGTTCTCACCTGGGTAAGTCAGCTGCACCAAGCGTTCAATTTCCATCGCAAAATCTTGCAGCGTTTCATTCGGCTTCTGGACTCTGCCCCGTAGTTCCATCCTGTACAGTTCTCGCTTATGTTCGCCACCGTACTTACGTTGCAAGGCCACCATTATGTCTTCGTAGCTATTCCTGCAGCCAGCTGGTAAGCTTTCAAGGATTGCTGCTGCTGTTCCCTTTAACGCCAGAATTAGTTCTATCGCTTTTTCTTCATTGTCCCATTCATTTTTGCTAGCTACCGGTTCGAACTGGAACTTGAAGACATTAAAAGGTGCGCTACCATCAAAGCTCGGCGCCTTTATCTTGTTGGCATGCTCAGAGATTATTCTGGCCGGTCCTTCTCGAATTTGTAGATCGCTCATCTTGTTCTTCAACTCATGTAGTTCTGCGTCTACGCCGGAAAATTTTTCCTCAAAACTTCTCGTTATGCCGGAGAGTTTCTCATCAACATTTCCCGTTATGCCGGAGAATTTTTCATCAAGCTCACTGACTTTCAGGTCTATAGCTTCCACTCGCTTGCCCATAACTTCTGAAATTTCCTGAAGTGTCTCGTGGTTGGCTCTGATCTCAGCTAAGAGTCTTTCGCTGTTAACCTTGGAAGCTTCTTGAAACTTTTCTTCTACCTCAACTAAGAGACTTTCGCTGTTCTTAGAAGCTTCTTGAAACTTCTCTTCTACCTCAGCTAAGAGTCTTTCGCTGTTCTTAGAAACTTCTTGAAATTTCTCCTCTTGTCTTTCATTGTTGGCTCTGACCTCAGCTAAGAGTCTTTCGCTGTTGATCTTAGAAACTTCCTGAAATTTCTCCTCTTGTCTTTCGTTGTTGGCTCTGACCTCAGCTAAGAGTCTTTCGCTGTTAGTCTTAGAAGCTTCTTGGAATTTCTCCATCATAGCGGCCAACATTACGTTAAAGTCCATATTAGTGTTTGTGGCAGGGGTACATATCTCGAGCTCCTCCTTTTCCTCGAATTCATGTAGACCGATGTCAATACCACGTCGCTTGAATTCCTCTATCAGCCTCTTTTGCAGTTCTGCCTTATTGCCCGCCGTTGGCAGATCAAACTTGCTCAGCTCTTTTTTTAGCTGATCTACTTTCAGCTCGTCAAACTTCATTTTATTTTACTTACTTTTTATTTTTAATGTTTTTTGTTTGCAATTTCACTTCTGACACCAGTTGTTACGTTTATTACCTCAATAAACGTGATTTTAAAGGGTTCGTTTAATTGCAATATTAAAATAAACACTCCTTTATGATCTTATCAGTACACAACTTTATTCGGCAATTAAGACTCTATTTACAACTGTACTAATTGACACTGTACACTTAATACTTCTTTTGTACACACAGATGTTCACTTAATAAAATCTCAAAGTCAACTAACTCTTCTGCGGTGGACGGCGCCTTTATATACAGATCACGGCCGCTTCTTGAAATGTCCCGAACATACGCGAAATTGCGCATTTGTTATTTCAGTTGCTGGCTTAGTAGTCTCGTATATGTGTTTGTGTGTGTGTGTATGTTTGTTTACTTTTTGCTTGCTGTAGAAATTGTTTTTGTTGAATCGCGGTTTATGGAATTTCTGCTGCGCAATTTGTTTTTGCTTTGTGTTTGTGATATTGCGTATTTGTACATTTGTACAATAGGTCGTTTCACACACCTTTGACTATTACTTTGTAACAATACTATAAGGCATTTACAATATCCTATTTTATAAGACCGTACGTGGGCCAAAAACTCAAGTGAAAAGGTAAATGCCTTCCTTCGCTGATCACTTAGAGAAGGTTTTCACACCACATGACATAAATGTAGGATTTAATTTGATTACCCTTAGTGGGATAATCCTTCCATTTAAATAAAAACACGCACTTCGTTTAAATATAAGAAAAAGTAGTTTATTTAACATTAAAATTAAATTGTCTCTTCTTGCGCGTCAACTGCTCTTCTTGAATGTACAACTTCAACTATATAACTCAAGTTCCGTCTCGTCTCAGTCAAATATCGTTCCGTTTCAGTCTTGTCCTAGTCCGTTAAATAGTCCCGTTATCCCTTCCTCCGTAGTCTGGTCGACTGTGGTTTATACCCTACAATCGGCCCTCCTGACGGCAATACGGCTCGGATTGCCATCTCTTCATATACTCTGCAACTGTGGTCGTCCGGGTTGGACCCTCATGGTCTCCAACCTTTTCCACTGCGTACCTCCCATGTGGTAACTTTTCCACAATCTTGTAAGGACCTAGGAACTTACTTCTTAACTTCATGCCCGTTCCGAACTGAGTCCGCTTAATGGCGACTAACTCATTTAACTCGTACGCTGTCTCAATCTTCCGTCTGCAGTTAAAGGTCTTACAATTATCCTTCCGTACCCTCGCTATATTATTTTTAGCCTCCTCACGGATCTCATCACGGTCATCCATCAATCGCTCACAGCTTCAGCTTCAAGTACTTCCCGCAACTCCGGAAAATCCGGTAACCTCATTTCAACACCGGTTAATAATCTAGAAGGCGAATATTGCGTACTTCTTGAGGTTGTAGAATTTATCAAGCACTGCACACGACGCACATGCTTATACCAACTTTTCGGATCTTCACTACATAGTTTCGACAACATTGGCACCACTATCTTGTGCATCCGCTCCACCTGACCGTTGCCCCGCGGGACACCTGTTGCGATCAGCAAATGCTGAATATTTTCTTCCTTGCAGTAACTTTCAAAAACGGTTGACGTAAACGCTGCGCCTCTATCTGAAATCATTCGTTTCGGATTACCGAAAACTGCCGACTGCCTCTCAAGACAATCTATCACCGACCTTGCATCCGTTGATTTCGTTGGGTTGAGCCACACGAATTTGGTAAAACCATCAACCACGACAAAAATATAATTGTAACATTTTTTGGTAGTCTCCATGGGACCCACATGATCCACGTGATATGTACTCAACGGGATGTCTTCCTTTTCTATAGGGTTAAGCAGACCTTCCTTTTTACCTGCCTTAGCATCAGTAATAATGCATGCTACACAACTTTTTACCACTTTTGCGACTTTAGGCGTTAATCTCGTTATATAATATCTTTTTGAATTATTTCCTGCGTCTTCGCCACTCCATAGTGACCCTGGTTATGCGCGAGCTAGATAACCTCTTCTTCCATCTGGACCGGTACTACTATAAGTTCCTTAGTTGAATCTTTAAATAGAACACCGTTTTTCAAGTAAAAGTCTTCATAACCACCATACTCTAATATAGCTCTTATCGCTTTTGTCCCCCTCTTGAACCTCTCTCATCCGATGAGTTAAACTACTCTCTACCATCAAACAAAACATTCGACTCAACGCGTCCACGTGCTTCATTTTCGTGCCCGGCCTATGTTCGATCTCGTAACTAAAGTCTTTGAGAAACATGGTCCATCTCGATATCCTTGGTGGTACGTCTTCTTTACTCATCGTCATTTTAAAAGCGTTACAATCTGTTACAATTTTAAATGGTATCCCCAGCAGATACACTCGCCACTTCTTTAAAGCTTCAATGATGGCCAACACTTCGAGTTCATAGGAGTGATATTTTTCCTCGTAAATCTTTGTTCGTCGACTCATGAATTGTACTGGATGCAACTGCTGATCATCCAAACTCTTCTGCAGTAACATAGCGCCGTACCCATATTTGCTTGCATCTGCATGAACCTCTGTAATAGCATCTGGATCGTATAATTTCAACACTGGTGCGCTCACTAAAGCTTCCTTCAACTGTTGACAGGATATTAACACCTCATCAGTAATTTTAAATGGTACGTTCTTCCGCAACAAATCTGTTAACGGCCTAGCATTCACCGCATAATTTTCTATAAATTTTCGAAAATACGACGTTAGTCCCAAAAACCTTTGAACCATTTTCCGATCGGTGGGGATCGCAAAGTTCTTTACCGCTTTTATCTTCTCTTCTGGTGGCTTAATAGACCTATTTTGTATTACATAACCCAGGAAATTTACTCTATTCTGCAATATCTGGCACTTACTCCATTTAATTCGAAGACCACATGACTCTGCTTTTTTCAAAACGATTTTAAACTTCTTTAGTCCTTCGACCACATCCATAGAGGGAATAATGATATCGTCCATGTAGACTATAATTGTGCCATTTCGTATCAAATCCATCAACACAGCAGCTATAAACCGCGTAAAGACTGCTGGTGAATTACAAATTCCAAAGGGAACATAAAGAAATTCAAACGGACCACTACTCGTAACAAAGGCCGTAAACTTTCTTGAAGACTCTTCCATAGGGACGTGAAAGAATCCGTTTGTCAAATCAAGGGTTGTATATACTTCAGCGTTCTGTAATTTATCCACGACTTCGTCTATCAGCGGCATGGGAAAATGGTCTCGTACAATTTTCTGATTTATCTTCCTAAAGTCGCAACACAGCCTTTTAGATTCATCTTTCTTCGTCGCCAAAACTATATTCTGACGTACTTGGCTGGACAATCTTCTTTTTCAACCATTCTGCAACTTGCTCATCTACTATACGTTGGTCTGCAAACGGTATACGTCTAGGACGCTGGTACACTGGTACATCATCTTTTACAATTATTTTCATCTCCACTGGGCTTTTAAAATCATTTCGAGGCTTATAATTATTTACCAATGAAACCACTTCGTTAGCAACTTACTTTGGCAAGTGTGATAGCTTTAATTCAACTTCCGGTAAATGTTCTTCAACGTTTAAACAAAGACTTCCATATTCCTTCAACAAAATATTCTCCTCGAACGGCTTTCTAAATGTTGCTTCTCCGTTTTTAATTATCACCTCCGCTTGTTTCATTAAACTATTTCCTATCATTATGGAGTGAATAGCGTCATTCTCCTTAACAACATAAAAGGTCACATCAAAATCTAGGCCATCTATTTCAACTTGAGTTTCAAAACGGCCCAATGTTACAATCATACTATCGCCAATGCCATACAATTTTACTTTTTCGGGAACAAAGTCAACATCGCCTATCATAACCAACATATAGTTTCTCATGATGCATATGTCGCATCCGGTGTCTATTAACGCTGATAAAATCTTATTCTTAATGACAACGTCCTTTAAAATTAGCCCTGGACCCTTATGTGTCATATTTGCTTGGCCCCTTTCCGGCTTGAACACTTTAACCTCTGATTGTTTCAGCTGGCATTCAAAGGAACGATGTCCAGACTTTTGGCACCTAAAACACTTGACCTGTTTTTCCGGACATTCTCTGGCTAAGTGTGTAGATGCGCCACACTTATAACATTTCCTGTCAGAATCTCTAACTTTAGGTGTCTCCAATTCATGTTTCTTTTCAGTCACATAAAATTCCCTGCCCTTATTAGATGATCGAGGGTTATATCTTATTTTCTCATAAACCTGCATCTGTCGCTTAAGTTCACTTATGTTACTGGCTTGATATAAAACTGTCTTATTAAACTTCGAATCTGGAATTCCTTCTATAAAATATTCTATGATGCTTTTCTCTTCTAACTCAATATGTTTTCCCAACTCCATTAGAGAATACAAATATTCGATCAAGCTTTCATTCCGATTTAACTTTCTACTACGTAACTGCCGATGCACTTCAGCTGATGAAAAATAAACACCAAATTCTTTCTGCAAACATCTTTTTAGAGCTGACCAATCCCTAATACCTGTCTGACTTCTCACGAACATTCTAGCAGCGCCAACTAACAATTGCTTTGCATACACGAACATCTGTAATGAGCTCCACTTCACAATTTCTGCCATTTCTTCGAACTCTGTAATCCACTGATTAATGTCAGGTGAACTGGTTCCGCTGAACGTGGACAAACTATCTTCAACATCTTTAAGAGTGTACATGCTTTTTGCTACAGGGACTATTCCCACATCACTGGCGTTAGATCCGGCCGCACTGCCTACAACAGAACCGACTTCACTGGCACAATTATCCACGTCTTCCCTGGCGTCAGAAAAATCAAGTTCCTAATACCCTAAAAGTCTTGCTTGTAGTTCCGCTTTTAGTCCACGTGTATCTAGCTTAAGTTTCTGTAATTCGTCTTTAAGGTCATTCACACTCAACCCTAATATAGTTTTTCTGTCCATTTTTATAATACAAAGCCAATCAAATATCTTATATACAACAGTGAATAAAATCAAAACAATATGTGTAATTACAAGATAAGCTCGAAATAGGTTTAAGTTACTTTAAGAATGTAATAAGTAAATTCACAAAAACAAAGGTAAGTATTAAATTCAATCAAAACACTAATATCTGATTACTATAAGATTATACAAATCCACGTCAATTTAAAAATTTAGTAATTGATTCACAACAGATTCAATTTTCACTTTAAACGAATTAGTCAGTTATAAAATTATTAAAATGTTATGTATGAATGTAAATATTATGCTTCAAAAGTTATTAAAAGAAAATTTAATTTAATTCATGAAAGCAGTCTTCTACTTATCTGCTAACAACTTTGCTGCTGCATACACCACCAGATTTTCTAACAACGCAACAGCAAGATATTGGTATGTTATATTCTCTTCCCTTCTTCGGCAAAACACACAGCTTCTACTTCACTAGGCAACACCGACTGTTTTCTTTACCACTTAGCAACACAGTTTTTAAGTTTTATTATTTCCATTAATCTCAGTGGACAAGATCATGCAAAAGTTTTAAAATGCACATTAAGCACAACGTTCTCTTTCCGTCTTGTCTATGTATTCTTTAAAGTAAACCACGCCTTCCACAATTCTCTTCTTTCTCGTTGAGAACACACTCAAATTTGCGTAACGTCTTTTTTCTGTTTTTCCATAAAAAAAAATTACTACGCAGAATCAAACGTAGCAACAAAATGCACCAACACAAAATTACATACAACACGATGAGTTTCGTTCTGTTCCATTAGCAATGTCCCAACTCTCTTCTTTTATTAAACAACAACAAGATATATGAGAGATCTTCTTGTTTTATTCCACAACAACATCAATGCTCTATTCTTTATTCCTCATACATTGTATCGTATTACACGATCAATGATAACAAACTTACCTAATTCTTCTGTGAGAATTATACTATTTATATTTAATGCCATGTTGCGTGTTAGTTGTTTCCCATGTTATCGATAAAAGTCTGAAATTGTTATAATCCCGAACACAGGAAAAGCTTTAAGTCAAATTACGTCATACAGGCCAGTAGCCTACTCTATTTTGTCAGAGATGTTCGAAAAGATGTTCGTTTTGAGATTAGAAACTTATCTTAATAAGCAAAGCATCGTACGGGGCCATCAGTTTGATTTTCGAGCAATAAATCGTACTACTGGGCAAGTCCATAAAATTGTCACCATTATCTTATCAGAATTTGAAAATAACCAATATTATTCAGCTTTATTTATTGACATTGACACACATGCATATATAACATGAGTTCTGTCCGCAGACAGAAAGTTTAAGGTAAGGTCAAAGGATCAGCCTTCAATTGGAAAATTCTCTGCAGGAGTTCCTCAAGGTAGTGTACTAGGGCCGCTTATATGTCATCGACACAGCGTTAGATAGTGTTATTAATGATGCGAAGGTTGCATATGAACAACAACTTCAGTCCTATATTCAGGAGCTAGAGGACTGACTAAAGCAGTCAAGAGAGTTTGGAGTTTTCCTTCAGAAGGTAAAATGTTCCATGCGACTGTCTCAGCGGAAGCCCACGTTAAATATTTGGGTATACACCTAGATAGACGCTTAACTTTACGACTTATCGTCTGTGAACCATGGTATATAAGAAATGAAAATATACATAGAGATTTGAAAGTTCCCATTATCCAAGAAGAAGCAAAAACATACTCTTGCAAATGCGTATACATATTAGTGGTCCATCCCAATACTCTCGCTCGCGATTTATTGCAATTTCATGGGCAAATATATGTATAGTAACTTTGTAAGAAAAAAGAAGTAAGTTTTCGATATGATTCATAAAAACAATAGTTTGCTGAGCAGTTTGCACGACAAATGATTATTTGAAGCACTGATAGTCGCGTCGCTTCTGAAACAACTGTGCCTCTTTATATGTTTATGTTATAGAGGATTGACACTTAATGCACAAACAGGGTTAAATAAAAAGACGGAACCTCATTAGCTTTTTAAAAACCGAAATATAATTAATATCATGTTCAGAACCACTGCTTGGTAATGAACTACTTAACTTTTGTATGTTTTCCACTGCATATGTATGAAATTCTATCATACCAACTCTTACTACATTCACCCAATAGTTTAGATCGCAACTGGCCGACGGATTCTACCGACGAGGAAAAACTTTGTAACTTTAATGTAAGCCAATTTATAATTGGTGTAATTTTGGATAAAGTGACTTAGTTCTGGCCTGAAGATTATTTAATAACAAATCGAATGGCTTTAATAACTGTATTTGTTTTAATATATCAAGTTCATGGCCATTCACTATTTCAGGACTGCCTGTGGTAGCTTCATAGAAACATCCGAATTAAATTTGTCTGTGTTTTCATATATTTTTTTATTTTGTTGATTTCTCTTACTTGTTGATGAATCTACTGCTTGAGCAAAACTCCACATATTTTTTACTTCTCAGTGTGTCTGTGTAATGACATACTAGAGTTGTGCGAACAATTGCTTGGACAACTCTGTTTGAACAAATTATTTTGCGAACAGCAACATGTACGATGGCTAAACAGATTTATAACCAATTAAGACCAATTATGGAAATTGAATAACAGACATATTTGAATTCTCTTTTTAACCTACACAAACCTATCTATGTGATAACAGACAGAAATTCTTTGATTTATTTTTTTCATTAATTTTTCCGCTTTGTAATAGACATCCAACAATAGGTCTGTTCCAGGTGCATAACAAAATAGTCCGGACTATTGGGAGTAAAAAGAAAATTACTCTCTGAATGTGCCAAAGTGGTCCAAAATTGCTGGAACGCAAAAAACCACAATTGAACATCTTTAAATACTAATGGTGCCTACTTTCTCAAATAAATTTTATTTTAGTAATTTTATACGCTTAAAGTGCATAATATTTGAAAAGCAAAACATTTGCATTATTGGCAGCAGCTGTCCATAATTTCTTAACAGATCCGCCTTAAAATTAATTCTTTGTGTACTAGGTGAATTAATTTTAAGGCGGACACGGATAATGTTGCACAGGTTTATAGACACTTAGTTCATAGAATAAGATGTTAATATAAGTATGTTTTTAGGGGTTTTTGAATTAATGTTAAGTTTCGTTAACTGTATTTACATTTTTTAAAATATTTTAAAAAAACCTCATGTTATTTTTGTTTCATGTTAAGCTTGGAAAATTTTTGAATTTTTGTGACAATATTTTTTTTTTTCATTAATATATAATTGGTTCGTTATTTTTATTTCCTGATGATGCTACACAATGAAGTAGCGAAATATCGAAGAATAAAAATATAATTTTTTAAAAAAAGACCTTCAAGCTTGGACAATTTTAAATAAATTAAATTTAAAAAAAAAGGTCAAGAACAGCTATAATTTTTAAGAAAGTTAGTACTAATTGTTACTAAAAAAGTGTTCATTAACTCGAAAAACTAGCAACGAGAGAGTAAAACAAGAGAATAAAAATGTGAGAGAAAAAAAATTACTTGCAAGTTTTGGCTAGTAAAATTTTTACTAGCAAGAATTTCTCAAACAGCTGTTTCGCGCTTTTGTTTACGAAATAAATTATTGGAAAAATTTAAAAAAAAAATTTTGTAATACGGAAGAAATATGTAGTACTACTATTAAATTAAATTAAGCAAAAGTGAACAAATCAGGGATGACACATTCAGTATAATTGAACTTTTTCGGGTACAATTCAACAATAATGAAAAAGTAAAATTTTGTATAAATAATTTTAAATAATAATATACATACATATATGTATATTCGTTAAAGATTATTTCTGATATACATACATAAATATTTTGGTACTTAAGTTAAAGTTAGAAGGCATATTACCACTTGCAAAAAAAAATGTACATACATTCATATGTATATTAAATGCATCGTATCGAAAAATTATAAATAATTTAAAGCAAAAAATTCTTTTATTTTAGTTTCTTAATAATTATTTCGGTTTTATGATTTTAAATAAAAGCAACATTGTCTTCATATAGTGGTATGTTATGTTATTATGGTTACTTTAGTACAATTACTTTCAACAACGAGCTATTTAACGGCCAGTTAGTACAATTTTTAAGTCTTATATATCATTCCCATCCCGACCGCATTTTACTTGCAAATTTTTGTTAGAAAAGCGTTCATTTGCTTTTTCATATTTAGGAGAATAAGTTTGCAATTTTCAGCTTTACTCTCTCGTAGCTAGTTTCTGCTAGTAAAGTTACTGAACAGACCTAATATGATAATTGAGAAAAGAAGAGAGAGAAACAACTACAGACTATACTACAGCGGCCGCTCAAGAACAAAATTCGTATGTCTGTCATTTACGCTGGAGTTACAAATGCAAGTAGTGGTAATCGGTGTGAATAAATCGAACTCTGAAGGAAGTTGTAAACCGTAACAGCTGTTTTTGTTTCCATTTTTATTTCTATGGTGGTGAATTAATGTCAACAGTGTTACCTTACCTGAATATGGGATCTAAATTTATGAATTGTGGCAACAAATTACTGACACAGGGATGGAAAACCTGCACTACTGTACTTGTTTAAGTTACAATTTTAGTCATTTTTGTTTTCGTCGATGGATTTTATTAACACGTTATTTTTTTTGTAAGAATTAAAGTTTGTTAATGAATACTCCCTATACTAAAGTCTTTTTGAATAATAACTATATGTCAATCAATTAACATTGTTTTAGGCTTTCCATCGCCGTGATTGAATTTTTTGGACATCGTTTCGCTTAGGTTTTATACGAAAAATAGTATTTTGACCTTATTTTATGAAAAATGAAAGTTTGTTTGTGAATAACCCCTATACTAAAGTCTTTTTGAATAAAAATTCTATGTCATTCAATTAGTATTGGTTCTAGCTTTCCATTGCTGTGTTCAAATTTTTGGGACATCGTTTCCTTAAGGTTTTATAGGAAAAATAGTATTTTGGGGATTTTGACCTAATTTTGAGAAAAGTGAAAGTTTGTTAGTGAATCCCCCTTATTCTGAAGTCTTTTTGAATAAAAACTCTGTCATTCAATTAGTATTGGTTCTAGCTTTCAATTGCTGTTAAAATTTTTGAGACATCGTTTCGTTTAGGTTTTATAGTAAAAATATGTTAACTTTAAAGACGTGATTCCGATTTTCTGAAGAAAGTTGGTCTGTACATGAAGATAATATAGTTTACTTATTTTAAATTAAATCAAACGTCCATGCTCTTAATTATAGTACCAATTTGTTGAACATATATAAATACGGCATTACATTTCGCTCGCTAGTATTACTTGCACGTCTTAATGTTTACATATTTTCAACCTCAGCACGTTAAAAAAAAAAATATGTAAACAAAAACAGCTGGTACGGTTTGCCGTTTTGGCCTGAGTTTGATTTATTCACACATGTGTAGTGGCAAGCAACTGTTGAGTACGTATTGTCAACGAAAAATTTTTCGAAATAGTCGAATCTCATGCCATTCGTTTTTGTGTTTACACGTGTAACTTCATTTTTAAAATGTCGTCGAAGCGTAAACTTCAGAACATTGTTTTACTTTTAAAATTAAAAAATATTTTATCAGGAAATGAGAAAGAAAAATTTGGGAGGACAATGTCAAAGATTTAAATAATTTGTTTAATAATCTGTTGGCTCAATTTTTATTCCATTTTAACTTTTTGTTTTCTTTTTAAAATAGAGTTACCGAGTTCACCATATAGGCATATTTTTGTGGAAACGATTTTCATTTATTATTAATTTTAACTTTTTGTTTTCTTTTTAAAATAGAGTTACCGAGTTCACCATATAGGCATATTTTTGTGGAAACGATTTTCATTTATTATTAATAGTAATATTTTATAGTTATTAGTAATATTATTGCTCTTTAATTAACAAACTTTAATGTTTTTTATGCGTACTTTAAAAAATAAATCATAGCAATGTATTTAAAAAGGTAGAACTTTAATTACAATTTAACCGCAATCCAGTAAATTTACATTTAATATTAAACAGGGCAATATTGTCTATCGTTTTGGCATTTAGTGGCATGCAAAATTTTCACTCGCATGCAATTTTAGCTGCCACTGGAGCTGCCATTGCGAAATATGTAAGTGAATTAGTGAAAATGTGTGAGTGTATTGAGCTTTTCGAACTTGTAGTGGCATGTGTAAACGCTAGGTTAATGTCCGTAGTGTAAAAGGTGTCGTATAGACAGCTGATCTCCGCATTTAGGGATGGATTTTTAGTTATCGCTGGATTTACAAATGCAAGTAGTGGCATGCAATTGTTGTGTACGTATTGTCTACGAAAAATTCTTCGAAATAGTCGAATCTCATGCCATTCGTTTTTGTGTTTACACATACAAGTGTAAGTTCATTTTTAAAATGTCGTCGAAGCGTAAACTTCAGAACATTTTTTTACTTTTTAAATTAAAAAAAATTTTACCAGGAAATGATTAAGAACAATTTGGGAGGACAATGTCAAAGATTTAAATAATTTGTTGAATAATCTGTTGGCTCAATTTTTATTCCATTTTAACTTTTTGTTTTCTTTTTAAAATAGAGTTACCGAGTTCACCATATAGGCATATTTTTGGGGAAACGACTTACATTTATTACTAATAGTAATATTTTATTATTATTACTAATATTATTGCTATTTAATTAACAAACTTGAATTTTTTATGCGCAATTTAAGAAATAAATCATAGCAATGCATTTAAAAAGGTAGAACTTTAATTACAATTTAACCGCAATCCATTAAATTTACATTTAATATTGAACAGGGTAACTTTGTCTATCGTTTTGACATTTATTGGCATGCAAATGCCAAATTTTCACCCTGCATTTACAAATGCAAGTAGTGGCATGCCATTGTTGTATACGTATTATCAACGAAAAATTCTTCGAAATAGTCGAATCTCATGCCATTCGTTTTTGAGTTTACACATGCAAGTGTAAGTTCATTTTTAAAATGTCGTCGAAGCGTAAACTTGAAAAAATTTGTTTACTTTTAAAATTAAAAAAAAATTTGATGAGAAAATGATAAAGAAAAATTAAAGAAAAATGTTGTTAAGAGGAGATGTTAGGTAAAACCCCTATTGATTAAAAGGTGCGATTTAGACATCGAAGCACACTTTTAATAATTTTAAAATATTCTGTTGGCTCAATTTTGCTTCCATTTTAACTTTTTGTTTTCTTTTTAAAATAGAGTTACCGAGTTTATCATATAGGCATATTTTTGGGGAAACGATTTACATTTATTATTAATAGTAATATTTTATTATAATTACTAATATTATTGCTCTTTAATTAAGAAACTCGAATTTTTTTATGCGCAATTTAAGAAATAAATCATAACAGCATAATAATCATAAATTTACATTTAATATTGAACAGGGTAACTTTGTCTATCGTTTTGACATTTAGTGGCATGCAAATGCCAAATTTTCACTCGCATGGAATTTTAGCTGCCACTGAAGCTGCCATTGCGAAAAATGTAAATGTATCAGTGAAAAGGTGTGAGTGTATTGAGTTTTTCGAACTCCTAGTGGCATGTGTAAACGCTAGGTCACTCGCATTCAATTTTAGCTGCCACTGGAGCTGCCATTGCGAAAAATGTAAATGTATTAGTGAAAATGTGTGAGTGTATTGAGTTTTTCGAACTCCTAGTGGCATGTGTAAACGCTAGGTATAGTTGCTTTTGTAAATTGTTTATGTAAACGTTGAGGGTAATATGCTGCGTATAACAAAAAATTTAAATTCTTTTCGTTCTTATTCTATAAAACATGCAGCCAAGGAATCAGTCAAATATACGGCTACAATTAATTTGCCGAAAACTAAGTTTCCAATACGTCTAACTACTGCCAAAAGGCATGAATTGGAAACTAAATTAATTTCAGTACGAATGTAAAATCTAAATATTATAAATAATTACAATGGTATCTAAATTTTTATATTGTAGGCAATATCCGCTCAAACGTATCATTACCAAGATGAGCATCTAATGGAACCATTATATATATTACATGACGGCCCTCCGTATGCAAATGGTGACTTACATATGGGTCATGCTGTGAATAAGGTATGAAAAGTATTGCATTGCATTGCCCTATAAATAAAAAAAAAACAAATTGGATGGTACCTACATATGTACATATATATATATATATATATATATATATATATATATATATATATATATATATATATATATATATATATATATATACAGTTCATCTTATAAGCCTAATTCTTTGCAATGGTATAACGTACCTAGATATATACATGTATGTTCATATGTATAATGGGGATATATTTTTTAGCGACCTCCTGCAGTTCTAAAATCATGGAAAAACCTAAGAACAGTGATTTCACTTTTTTGCGATCGTGAAAAAAAGTTTACGCACTAAATGCATTGAAGGTTGTCATCCATCCTATATTCCCCTGACCCTGTTTTTTTTAAGGCGTCCGGTGTAGTCCACCTTTTTCAGCAAGTGTCCGGGGTTGTTTTATGTGCTTACCAGCACCAGCATATAACATACATATTTTCTTTAATTAAGTTGTAGCGGATGCCAGAAAGACAGAAATTAATTCCGGAAACAATTTCTAATAATATTAAAGTACAATAATGGTATAATTTGTCAAGAGTTTTATGATCATTGCAGAAATGCAATAACGTTTATTGCAACGTTGATAAATATTCATGAAAACTCTTGACAATTCGTTTTAAGAATTTATAATTATTATGTTCTTGTGTACTACTAATTTTAGGATCAGAATGTTTTTTGATGTTGTTTCGTTATGTGTTTTAAGTCAGAGTGCCAGTTCATTACACAGTTCCTAATTTATTTATTTTTTAAACTAAACGAATTTTGTTTGCAGGCAAAATTTGTTATTGTAGTGCAATTCCATTGGAATGGATGGGTCATTCTTACTTAAAATTTAACTAATTTTTTCTTTACTGCTAAAACGTCCCCATTTTGTATGATCGTATTGTGTAGGTAAATGTTTATTTAAACTTTTGCCATTAAAAAATATAGTTGTTAGGGTTGTAATTACTTATACTTAAGATGAGTGGAACATTAAATGTGGCGCACTTGTTTGAGTTAATAGGCACAATTCGAAAATCAAAACAAAAAATCCACCTTTTGTTTAATTGATAAAATCTCATAATAATGCTTCTAAAATTGTATTTGCTAGTTATAAAATTAATTAAGAAAAGTCTGCTTAAATCTTAATAAAAACGTATTTTGCAGATAGGGAAGTCTGAAGCATAACCTTGGGACCAGAAACATGAGACCATTAAATAAAGGACGAAAAATCTTTTTACTTTTTTAAATAAGTTAAGTATGTATTAATGAGGGCTTTAAAAAATGCTTTAAAGTTCCTTCGTTTGATAACGAACGTCTTAAAATCTTTTTAAAAGTTAATAATTCCGTGATTAACTATCCTACATAATCGTATGATTCATTAAACAAATATGTATATATAAAAAGTATAGTAACAAAATATGTTTTCGATGCCACACTATCTCACGAAAAAGGTGGGTGCCAATTTGAGTATAATACCCACATCAACAAATCTAAATATTTAATTATTAAAATGCGAGATGTTTGCCGCGTTAATATGCTGGCTGCATAGCACCGGCTATGGCTCGCTGTTGTGTTGTGATTCTTTCTCACAAACCTCTGGCTACTACAAAATCATAATTTTAATGTGTAATGTCAAAAAGAAAGCAAGCCTTTCCGACTCCCTGCCCTCCACACACACGATTGCTCTGCCAATCCCTCGCTCTGAAGTCAGTGTACTTCGAGTTGATATTTCTTACTTACCGGTATTTTTTTTTTATTTTAGAGATATTAAGCCTTCACCTTTCAGATTCTGATCACATTTTGGGAACATAAATGCCGTTCGTCCGTCTTTGTGTCTATGGTCCGGAGTGTTTTGGGTGTAGGTATTTACAGAAGCGAAAACACAAGGGAACTCTAATCGTATAAAAATATTATTTTCTGAAATTTGCCAAAACAGTAAATGTCCAAAAATCAGTCAAACACATTCACTTTTAAGGTCTGTTCCAGGTGCATAACAAAATAGTCCGGACTATTGAGAGTAAAAAGAAAATTACTCTCTGAATGTGCCCAACGCTTAAAATGCTTAATATTTTAAGAGCAAAACATTTGCATCATTGGCAGCAGCTGTCCATAACTTCTTAACTGATCGATAAAATCTTTTTTTTTATTAAATAAAGTGATAAATATGCACAAATATATGTACTTACAACTTCAAGTTTATTGGAAAAATTTTCTGTTTTGCTTTTTAATAAATTTAAAATAAAAACTTTCTTCCCTTATTTAATTTTTGTTTTTGATTTTTAATTATAAACAAAAAACAGCTGATAATTTAATTCTAGTCCGAACTTACCCAAAGAAAAAGTTCGTGCGATTTTGTACAGGATATGAAAAGTTTTACTCTCTCATTTTCTCTCAAAATAGCACAAAAATTGTTATCTGGAACGCGTTTGGACTAATTCGGACTGTTTTGTTATGCACCTGGAACATACCTTTAGTCTACACTAACATTTTTGACAGATGTAACCACAAAATCCAATGGTGAATTATGGCATTTTAAGGCATTACTTTTTTTTTAGCACTTTTTAAGATTTAACAAAAATCTATACACGAGTAATAATCATAATCTTTTAATTTTATTTTAAAATTTTTGTTTGTTTACGTATTTTGACGTGTATGTTTTTAGTTCTTCCTGGATAGTGGGAACTTCTAGATCTCTGTGTATAATTTATTTCTTATATACCAGGGGGCGCAGACAATAAGTCGTAAAGTCCTCGACTGTCTCTTTTGTAACTTCTGAATGTTTGATGGTTTTGTATAAAAGGATTTTGTATTCCAAAGCCAGGGTTGCGTGCGGACCTGTTAACCAGTGTAGTTGAGTTGTTCGCAGTTTTATGTCAGTTATTTTTGCCTCAATATGACGAGACCAAGTTACGCGTCGATCAAGGTAGATACCCAAAAATTTCGCTTGTCATTTGTTATTGTAATAGGTGGACGATTTTTCCTTCTGAGGGATTAGCATTACATGAGCATATTTCGAAGGATTTACCTGTATTCTCCATGTTTTTATCTAATGTTCTAGCTCATTAACAGGAGACTGAAGTTGTACGGATGCAACTTTCTGGTCTTTGTTAACATTTATAAATGCGGTGTCATCGACAAACGTTGACCTATACGTTTTTGGAGCTGTTGACATATCCGCTGCATAAATTTTAGATTTTCCCTTTTTTTGAAAATATATCTTTTGACCTTACTTTAAATGTTCTATCCGGCAGATAGCTCTTCAGAAGCTTGTGAGAGTAGCCTTTCATGCCAGACTATATCCAACGCCTGAGAAGTGTCATTAAAGGTGAACAATATTGTTTATTTTCAAATGCAGATCTAATAACGGTGACAATCTATGAACTTGTTCAATTATATTATGGATTCCTCGAAAACCATACTGATGGTCCGGGATGATGTTTTGGCAATTAAGATAAGGTTCTAAAGATGAAACCAATAATTATTCAAACAACTTTGTTAAATTTGACAGTAGGCTAATGGGCCTGTATGACGTAATCTGAGTAAGGTCCTTACCTGGTTTAGGGATCATAACAATTTCAGATATCTTCCAAAAGCATGGGAAGAAGCCAACTCGTAACATGGCATTAAATACGAATAGTAAAATTCTCACAGCATAATTAGGTAAATTTCTTATCATTGATCATATAATAAGATTAGGTCCGGGTGATTTTTTCATATCTCTCTCTCTCTCAAATGACTATATTATATATGTATAAGGATTATACTCGTAAGAACATGCCGAAATATATTATTTTTGTATTGGTTGCCCGGATGGATTTAGCCAAACATATTAATAATTATTTTTTTCAGATCCTTAAGGATATAACACTAAGGCGCCATGTGGTGAATGGACAAAAGATTCATTATATTCCCGGTTGGGATTGCCACGGTCTACCAATAGAGCTTATGGCGTTAGCATCCACTTGCAGCAGCAGTAATGATAAGCAACCAATTGTTATACGATCGAAATGTAAGTTAATTTTACTGCAGAAGTTGTAAACTAGCTAAAAAAAACTCAATATTTTTAGCACGCCAATTTGCTTTGGATGCTATTGACAGACAAAGGGCAGAATTTCAATCTTGGGGCATATTGTCTGATTGGCAGAACAATCAGAGGCTTTATTTTACATTTGACCCTGATTTTATACACAATCAATTGCAATTGTTTTTAAAGTTGTATAAAAAGGGCTTAGTTTATAGAGATCTCAAACCCGTCTACTGGTCACCGTCATCCAGGTATATTTATATTTGTATATATATTAAAGGGTTTTCCAATATGGATGGGTTAGAGGTTTAACTTTATTATTAATATTTGCTTATAATAAATTATATTTTTTTTACATTTTATTAAAGTTAAATAATTTTCCAAGCTTTTAAAAAAGACAGCGAAATATCGTTTGTGAATAAAAATATTTAGGGAAATCATGTCAGTAAACAATTTTTATTTAAAGACTCAAGGTCTTGGATAATTAATTAATAAATAAAGACTTATTTATGCGTATTATAATATTCTTATAGGCGCTAGATGCCTTGCATCCGGTAGATACAATTTTCGATGTCACAGGTTGTTTTGACGTTGAGGCTACCGTTCGTGTCCGAACCATACAAACCTGCTTCTTAGAGAACCCTAAAAAAAAGCCTAAAGAGGTTTAATGTGAAACGATCGTCATGGTAACTTGCCGTGAAGATTTTTTAGTCTGTAAAAGAATATTAAAGAACTGAAAAATCGATCTATTGGGAAACCCTATTCAAGTTTTGACAATGGTTATAATATGTGATACTTTTAGAACAGCATTAGCAGAAGCTGAACTCGAATACGACAGTAATTACGTAAGTCCTTCAGTTTATGTGCGTTTTGCTTTTAAATCTCTGCCGCCAGGTATTAAACTTCGGGAGCACCAAACGCTTTTTGCTGTAATTTGGACAACTACGCCATGGACCTTGCCAAGTAATCAAGCAATTTGCTTCAATTCCAATTTGGAATATTCAGTGATTGAAATGAAAAGTGATTGCGAAAAGCTTTCTTCAGCTGATCTCTATTTAATAGCGTCCAATTTAATTGAAGACTTTGTAAGAAATACAAAAATTGATTGTACCATAAACCAAATTATAGCAGGTTGGAAAAGCACATACGATATACATATAAGTATAATAATTTAATATATTTATCTTGCATACGTCATTTTAGGAACTAATTTAATTCACTGTACTTATCAGCATCCAATTTACGAAAATGAAGCTTCATTGCCGTTTCTTGATGCTTCTCATGTACAAAATACAAAGGGAACAGGATTAGTTCATACGGCTCCAGCGCATGGAGCAGATGATTTTCTTATATGTTTGGACAACAAAATACCAGTAGTAAGTTTAAGCTTCGATTAAATATCGGTCATACTCATAATTCGTTCTTATAGTTGTAGGTTATTATATTATACACTAGCATATGTAGAGATATAGAATTAATGTTATCTGCCATTACCTTACATTTTTTTTTACAACAAGTTTCTAATCCACTATAATTTCCAGTTCTCCAAAGTTGGTATACAATTTTAAGTACTATACTAAGATTATTTCCAATTGTGAATTTAGCTTCAGTATCCACAATATATATGCGTTGCGACACTATTACGTTATTCCTAACTTCTGAAATACAAATAAAGTTTTTTTTTTAATTTTATACTTTTTTTATTACATAAAATATAAGTATTATGTTTATAAAGTTTGTGGTAAATAATATAGGAGGCAATTTTCCTCTTAAAAACTATTGAGATATCGATCTATATATGTTGCCGAAATTTGACAACTAAAACTGTTTTTAGGCTTTAATTTAATTTTATTGAATCTTTCTAAATGAAAATACAATAAGAATTCATATTTTATGTCTAAAACGTTATTTATTAATAATTACCACTGGTTTTTACGTATTTGGACAGGTGTTTTTGCTTCTTGGATAGTGAGATCTTTTAAATCTATATGGATATTTAATTTTTTTTATATACCAAGGGTCGCATACGATAAGTCGTAAAATCCTAGACTGTCTTCTTTGTAACTTTTAGATGTTTGATGCGCAAGTAGCCCCCCACCATATTAATTTTGTAACGGATTTGTGTAAGAGGACTTTGTATTTCAAAGTCAAGGTTAGCACTTATTAACAGTGTAGTTGGTTTGTTCTAAGCTTAATAGCCGTTTTTGCTTCAATTACATCTAGGTGGATATTTCTGAAGTCACAGTGATATTTGTTATTGGTGAAAAATATTGCATTCTGACGGAAAACGTAACATGAGCACATTTCGATATATTTACGTATATTCTCTAATTTTTATTATTATACTGAAGGTTTTCGGATGCAACTTTCGGATCTTGGTTAACACATATTAATGCAGTGTCATCTGCAAACGTTTATGTATATGTATTTGGGCTTTTTGGCATATTTGCTGTATAGATGATATATACAAGCGGTCCTGGTATACTACCTTGAAGGACTCCTGTAGAGGATTTTCCTATTTTTTTTTTTTTTTAGTAAATCGAAGGATCGTCGCGAATAACGTTGCAAATGACAAAATAATAATCTTTCAGGAGAGAAAAACACGTATTTAAAAGGTTTGATTATCTCTTTATTTTTTTTTAGTTTATCAAAAATAATAAAAATAAAATTGTTTATAACTTACAACGTTCTTCCACTGACTGACTCATTGTAATTGCGTTTTGACGGCGATAAAATGCACCATTTTGATGTCTTGGTGTTTTAACAAATGTAAGAGAGTAATTTTAACGGTAATCTGCAAAAAAACAAGTTTTGCAAAATTTGTCTTTTACAACCTTTGACCTTACTTTAAAAGTTCTATCTGTCAAATATCTCGTTCAAAAGTTTGTGGGAGTTTTCAGGTAAAACTTGAGTTATTTTCGTGGGTAGACTAGACTATCAAACGCCTAGAAAATGTCAATAAATAAAGCAGAACAATATTGCTTACTTTCAAATGGCGATCTAATAACGGTGTCGATTCTATGGATACGATCGATAGTGCTATGTCTTGCTCGAAAACCAAACTGATGGTCCGGAATGATGTTTTGCTTTAAGCTCGAGCTGAATAATTTTGAAATATGAACTGAATGAAACGCGCGCCTTTACTTTGTATTTTATAAATTCATTTTGTAAAGTATACTTTCATAAATAAGTAAATAAACTTAAACTAAAAAATATTTACAAATTTGTTGAAAGCGATTCAAATCAGGCCTTATCGTGTTGAGGCCTTTAAAGCCAAAATAAATAAATAAATTAAATTTTATTCAAATCCTGTGCTTGTTGGCACAACATTTCTGCAACTGTTGACAGTTATTTCCGGCGGAAAAAGCTAGTGATTGAAACAATTGCCATTTACTTGATAATCTTTAGCCGAATATCAGTCGAGTCGTTCTGGAACGATGGTATGATTTTAGTGCGCGCTGTAATTTAAGAATGATTGCTTAACAATACAATTTTTTGAAAAAGTTAATTTTTGTGTCTGATGAGACTTAATTTTTTCTTATTTTTTTTACTATTCCATTTTCAGAAGTCCTTGGTTAACGAAGAAGGTGTTTATAATTCCGATGCCCCAAGATTTTTACAGGGGAAAAACGTGTTAACAGAGGGAAATGATTTGGTATTAAAAAGACTCAAAGGTGATGTTCTTTATTCACACACTCTAACACACAGTTATCCCCTTGATTGGCGCACCAAAGAACCAGTTATAATCAGGGCTAGTGAACAATGGTTTATAGACACATCGCAGCTAAAAAACAAAGCTGTGGAAGAGGTAAGTATTACCGGTAATTAAAGCTTAAGTTGTTTTCTAACCGATTGCTTCCAGATTGAGAAATTAGATATATATCCACGTATTAATGCCGAGGCCAGTAAAAATGCTTTAAGAACACAAGTAATGAAACGTCCCTATTGGTGTATATCAAGACAAAGAACTTGGGGAGTACCAATTCCAGTATTTTACAATAAAAATTCAAGAAATGTTATATGCGATGAGTATATGTTACATGATAATGTATATACATATTTTAGAATCTTTCTTTTTTGACACCTAGAACAATTTTGAAACATATTTGCAATATGGTTACTCGAGAAGGTAACATCGACTTTTGGTGGTCAAGACCTTTAGAAGAAATGTTGCCTTCAAATATACTGAAAAACTTAAATATCAACATTTGCGATGTGGAAAAAGGGATGGACATTTTTGATATTTGGTTCGATTCCGGCAGTTCTTGGTCGCACGTTTTAAAAGATCAACAAATAGCCGATTTGTGTTTAGAAGGTTATGATCAATTTACCGGTTGGTTTCAATCCTCTCTACTAATTAGCATTGCTGATAGAAATTGTGCTCCCTACAAGTATTTATTTTAAAATTATTTCAATTATTAATGTATATGTTTGTATTATAAATTTAAATTGCAGGGCTCTTTTTGTCCATGGATTCACAGTAGATGAAAAGGGCTATAAAATGTCTAAATCCCAGGGAAATGTTATATCCCCTACAG
The DNA here is from genome assembly GCA_963932375.1 of Phania funesta. Taxonomy (NCBI): domain Eukaryota; kingdom Metazoa; phylum Arthropoda; class Insecta; order Diptera; family Tachinidae; genus Phania; species Phania funesta. The sequence goes on from OZ010656.1 coordinate 40,710,895, forward strand.
ATATAAGAAAAACGTATGGCGTTGATGTTTTAAGGTACATAGCAAATTTCATATCATAATTTCTCCTAGAGTTAATTTATTATTTCTAGATGGTGGGTGGCTTCGCATGGTACACAACATATGGCCATTACAGTTAGCGATACGTTACTGCAACAATCAGTGGAGAATCTCAGTAAAATCCGCTCAACTCTACGTTATCTGAATGGGGTAATTGGTGAACGAAGCAAATTGGTCTATTCTCAACCATATGATAAAGAAATCTATTTAAATCGTTATTTACTTAGTAAACTCTGTGATTTCGAAATTGAGGTAAGTATAATAATGCAAGAAAGAAGCTTAATTTTTACAATTTTTTCTTTATTGTTGAAGGTTTACAATTTATACAATTGTTACGAATACAATCGTGTTGTGGCAATGATACAAAATTTCATAACAAATCAAATATCTGCCATATATGTCAATTTGATCAAGGATCGTTTGTACTGTGGAGCATCAGCAGAAATTAAAGATATACAAGCTACGCTAGAGAAATGTTATTCAGTATTGTGCAAGACATTGTGGCCCATAGTTCCGTTCTTAGTGGAAGAAAGTTGGAGTTATTACGGTAGATCTAAGTAAGAACTTAAAAATTTTCTTTTGTAATTTGCGTACTTTTTGATTCAAGATATTTCATCGCCTTTCTATCAACAAAAGATTTTTTCTGATAGCAGTTGGAAAAATGCCTTAGTAGAGAAAGTTGTTGATACTGCATTAAATGTAAGACGATTGATAAACCAAAAGACTGTGGAGAAGAATTCTTGGCTCTTGGGTGTTAAAGTCAAATGTAATGCAAATACGCTTGCACTATTACAGCATTTGCAACCAACACTTGAAAAAACTATAATTGATTCTGAATTATGTGAAATATTGCAAGTAGGATCAGCAACGCTACAGAAATGTGCAGTCAATGCAAGGGACGACTTCGATGTAGAAATCCATAAAATTGAAAGCTCTTTGTGTCCTCGCTGTCGACGTCAAGCCGTTGTTCATCAAAATGATATTTGTAATCGTTGCCATAAGGTTTTAGAATTACAAAAACAAATTCATGGATAAGAAAACATTTTAAGTTTAATACATGTATATTTTTGGAAAACTTACAATCTAAAAGCTTTGCAAGCATTTTAACAGAGAATCTCTTAATTTCAAACGTAGCGACTGTTTTCCACCACATACAATATGCGTTTCATTTTCTTCAAATTTAATCGTCGTGTCTTCATTGATCAGATATAGTGTTATTGTGTTACCTTGTCTCTCCATTTTGATATTGGTAATCCCGTCCATATTGAGGCGTTTTATCAACATGTCTACGTCCAGTGTACCATACTCGTATTTAACCTTTTTTAGAACTTCTTCACGAGTCGGAGGTGGAAGCTTCTTGCTACTACTAGGCTGTTCGTTGGATTCATCGCTACAGGGTTTAATATTGTGAATTTTATCCTTTACTTGTAATATTCCTGTTATCGTTGAAATAGTCACCCCGTTTCCAACGTCACGGGGTACAATTTTTTGTGCCATTTCCGAAGTGAGAAATACTCGATCTAATTTACGTTTTAAAGGTAAACGTATAATTTCTCCGCATTTGAATGTTATAATTTTTTTGTCCTACAAAATATTTTGAAATTTAAAATGTAATTTCTGAACCAGGTTTGAAATATGAAAAATAGTAAACGTTTTTTTCCTATTAAATGTCACGCTTTAGAAAGGATTAATTCATTTTAACGTTACTTGATCCAACAATTTGTTATCAAATATAAAAAATAAAAATTTAACAAAGTAAAAAAGTTTTTTTTTTAAATTAGTACATCGAATTTTTCCGATTGTAATGAAAAATTCGGCTTAGTCATAGACCAATATTTTTCATTTGACCGGACTTTAACCTAAAATGTGTGTTTAAAAGAATTAAAAAACATGCTAAAATTGCCTTCATTATTATATTATAACGGTAATACAGTTATCTGAAATAAGTAACACTGTTTTTTTATTGCAAGGCTTACATACATTATTCTTCCTATAGAATTTTAGCTTTTGTCAATTTAATTTCAAAACATTTGAAGAAGATACACAAAGGGTATACAATCTCATTTCTTGCGATTCGGATATTTTTACTCTAATTGAACAAGTTCTGGACTCATGGCAGTACATGTGCATAAATAACATTTGATAAAAAAAGTATATATATATATATTTGTACATATCTATAAAACTTACTGGTTGTTCAATAAAAAGATTAGATGCGTTCGGGTGGGGCTTTGTGTAGGACTCAGGAATAACTAGAACATTAGGTTTTAGTTCTTTTATCAATTTATTAGCTTGTTGGTAATTAAGGGAGGTATCAATGGGGCAATAAAATGCCTTCATAGCCAAAGGCTGAAATGGTGCCAATACTTGCAGGTAAGGAAAATCAGGTTCTGTAAAAAAAAAAAAAAAATTAAAAATATCGTACATCGAAAGAATAAAAGTATTTTAAGGAATAAAAACCTTACTAAAAAAAGAAAATGAGGTTTTTACACGCTAGGCCACGTTCTAAAATATTAAGATGCCTTTTTTTACATAACCATCGGCTTTTATGACCCCATCAATCATTAAAAACAATTTCAGAAACTAACAAAGGAAGTAAAATTCCTCCAATAACCGAAATTTTACAAATTTAAAAAAAAAAACTAACAAAGGCAGCAAAACTCATTCAAAAAATTCGAAAATTAGCCATTAAATCAAAAAACTGGGGCCAAATCGTCGTATTGGTGATCGTATAAGGTATCGTATCGAATGAAATTTCGTGACGTATCGAATAACCGGATCGTGGCATTCGAAAGCGTTCGAATCGAAATTTATTAAGAAATGTAATAGATTTTTTTTCCATTGTAGTAGAAGAAAACATGTGTTTGCTTAAAATGTAAACAAAGAAATTACAAATATTTTAAAAAAGAAGCAAACAAATAATAAATTCGTAAGCTTTAAACGTTTTCTCTCGTTTTTAAAGCTTTTATTTAGTAGAAAATGGACCCTCTGTTTTTATTTTACTTGTCTTCATCTGAAGAAGACGATGAAAGTGTCATGCACACCAGAAGAGTAAGGCGAAGCAAAAGTGATCCTCTGTCATTGCCCGATACAGCGTAAGTAATAAATAAATTATTTATGAGCATATGTATATTGGATAAATTAATTTTCTGTGCACATGTGTGAATATTTCTAGGTTTCAAAAACGATTTAGGCTGACAAAGGAAGCTTTTAACTTTGTTTTATCACAACTGGACTTAACAAGCGGTATGACAGCAGCAGTTCCACCGAAAATGCAATTAGCAACAACATTGTCGCTTTTAGCTAGTGGAAGCTTTCAGCACCGTTTCAGCTTTAGGATTTTGTTGTTTTCTTCTTGGCGTTTGTTTCTCCATGTCTTCGATTTCAATACTATCTTCATCGTCTATTAAGTCTTTTAAAATCTCTTCCTCATAATGAACTGTTTCATTTGAAGTTTTTGGTTTACCAAATGTTTTAATACTAGCTATGCCTTCAACAGCAACTTCAATTCCTGCAGCCTGTATTATTTGTTCCTCTGCTGGTGATAAAAACATCTCTTCGTACGGTCTACCACCGGTTTTTCTTTTAGACTCCTTGTTAAATGAAAGCTTTTTTTTAGCGTGGTGTTTTTGGTCTGCGTAAACCTACAAATTAATGGAAGTTTGTAATGTGATCACAAATTTGTTTAAAAAATGTATGTACATACTTTACGCCAAGCCAGTTCCTCCCATAACCTTTTAGCGACTGTTTTCCCTTGCCCACAATTTGAAATTTAATTTTTCGCCAAGCTCGGGTGATCCGCCATATATTGTGCCATAACTTCCTTCTGCTTGCCATTTATTTTATTTATATTTGTCCTAAACAAATACGTATGGTTTTTATAATAGTATTTATAGAGTAAATAGTTATTATACTTACATTTGTTATAATTTATTAAAAAATAGTTACTTATTGTAGTCTTTTATGCACAATGCAAATTTTATTTTCATTTATAAACACATATGAGCTTGTTTACGTTAGCTCTTTATCTATCGAATGACTTTTCGAAAGAAGGCATTCGAGCGACAACACGTTATCGACTGCCATGATCCCAAATTTCGATACAAGTTATTCGTTATCGAATGTTACAATCCCAAAAAGTAAGATTTCGATCGAATTCATTCGATCACGAATACGACGATTTGGCCCCTGGTATAATAAAATTGTAATTGCCAAAACACCAATATATAATAAGAAACCCAATTTTACAAAAAAAAAAAAAAAATCTAATTTTTAAATTTCCCCACAAAAATAGTCCCAACATCTTAAATTACCAAAATAATAATAATTTTACAAAAAGGCAAAGTTAAAAAAAAAGAAATTGTGTCAAAAAATTACGAAAATTTAAAATTGTCAAAATTTTAAATTCACCACCAAAACAAAATACTGCAATAAAAAAAAAGGTGTTGCCAAAAGACCGATATTTAATAATACATATACCGAAATTTTACCACAAACCAAATTTTGAGACTTCAAAACAAATTTAAGTTTCATTCAAATATAGAAATTATTCTTATATTTTACAAGAAAGTCGCCACAATTCGAAAATGTAACAGAAAATAGAATGATAGCAAAAAAAAATTCAAAATCACTAGAAAATAAAAATCTGAACACAAACCGAAAAAAATTAAATTCCACATAAAATCAGAAGTTAAACAAAACTCAACAATCCAAATTTAAAAATCTCTAAAATAATATTAAGTTCCAAAAGACCTTTAAATGTTAAAAAAAACGAACGAAAAATGACACTGAAGATGGCACATAGCCGAAACCGGTTTGTCTCCAAACCAAACTTGACAAGGGATGACGGAAATTCATTCCAAAATTCTACATTAAAAAAAAAACATTAGAAAAAAAAGGAACCAAAAACAAATTTCACTATGTTTTTAAATTTTACCCAAAGACTGAAATTGTTCCAAATACTAAATTATATTCAATATATGCAATTTTACTTTAAATCCCATTTAGTTATTATCTACAATTCAACAAAATGTCGAGGAATCATCAAAAATAGATTAGCATTCAGATAACATAAAAATAAATTAAAGGAGGCCGTAATTAAGAAAAACATATCATCTGTTAATCGAGCGAAGATGTTTATATTTAAATAAAACACAAGATTTTAAATGTGAAGTAAGAAGAAAAATTCGGAAACCAAAATTAAATATCGCATTCTTTGCTCCGGGAAAAATTTTCAGCACATTTTAAATATTTCATACTTTTGTTAATGGCACACCCTAATATATCTCTCTGACTTATTTTTAATTTGTGTTTATTAAGATATTCTAATTTACAAAATTATATTTTATTTGTTAATTATGTTTGCACACATGAAAAATTATATTAAGACAATATAAAAACTATAACATATTTTTAGACTGAAAACAAATATTTCTAAACCTTCTACAAAAACATTTACAATTATTATTTATAAAATGAGCAAGTGAAAAATCAAACAGTATATTTTTAACACTCCTCAATTGCGAATGTCTTTATATTGGCTTTGAATCGTAGTGTTTCCAGTTTTGAGCTAAGTAAAGGTTTTTTTAATATACCTGCAATCATATCCTCTGATGGATATACTTGCATTCGATGATTTTCTTATCCACGTAATCTTTAACAAAATGACATTTAATGTCAATATGATGTGATCTATTGCTAAGCTTCTCCTCTCTAATAAGATTTAGGCAGCTTCTGTTATCTTCAAAAATGACCGTAGGATCTTCTTGTTTGCAATTTAAGTCATTTAAAATATCTCTAATCCAGATAGCCTCCTTAGCAGCTTCGGATAACGCAATAAACTCTGCTTCTGTTGTTGATAGTGAAGTGGTTGTTTGGTTTTTGCAAGCTCAACTAACTGCACTGTTGTTGAGTAGAAATATGTATCCAGAATTCGATTCACGATCAATTCTGCACTCGGCCCAGTTAGCATCAGAATAACCAATAACTGAGTTTCTATTGGGAGTATTTTCACATAAATTTAAAAACAAATTTCTTGAACCTTTTAAGTATTTTGCAATACGTTTTAATTCGTTCCAATCTTCTTGATCTGGATTAGTTGCTTTTTTTTTACAAGAATGGCTACACTGGCACAAATATCAGGCCGAGTATTGACTGCAATATACAATAGCGATCCCAACAAGCTTTGATATTCATCATTGCTTAATAGTGGTTCCGTTTTTCCATAAGATGGTTCAAGTGGGTATTTAGATGATTTCGCATCTTGTAAGCCAAACTTTAGCAACATTTTCTCAATATATTGCATTTGCCGTATTCTAAATTGGTGGTCTTTTGATTTCCTTACTTCTATCCCGAGATAATAGGATATTTCACCTAAACTGTTAACTTCAAATTTACTATTGAGAAGTAAAAGAACATGCTGTATTAAATTCTTGTTAGCAGTAGCAACTACTAAGTCGTCAACATAAATTAAAATATAGATTTCCCTCCCATTGATGACTTTGCTATATAAACACGGATCTGCCCTACTTTGTACGAAATTATCATTCACAAGGACATCGTTTAAAACTGTATTCCAAACATATGCTGATTGCTTAAGTCCATATAAGCTACGTCTTAGCCTACATACCTGACTTCCGTCGCCTTCAATAAAACCTGGTGGCTGTTTCATGTAAATGGTTTCTTTGAGATATCCATTTAAAAAAGCACACTTCACGTCGATATGTTCTACATGCAATCTTTTTGCGCTAGCAATTGAAAGAAGCATACGAAAAGTAGCTTGACGCACCACAGGGGCAAAAATCTCTTTCAATTTCTCTTTTGATATAACGGCTTCTTTATAAGTTTTAGGTTCGATTATGTTATCTATCTCCGCCAGCCGAGTTGAATACTTCACAGTTGGTACATTTTTCTATTTCTAATACAGAAGCGTTAGCTTCGATTTTGGAATCCTTGAAATATTCAAGATCACTTTCGATACTGCAATAGGAACCGGCATCAGATTCATGATCTGTGATCACATCACTATCATCAATGGATTTAGTTGAAGTAGTTACTTCCAAACATTTATCAGTTTCCCATGATTTATCATCACGTATCGAATTAATTGCTACTTTTGAAGAAACAAATTTATAATCTCTACTAATATTTACTTTGTTGGTACTTGTATCGACAAAACGTAGTCCTTTGCTGTCTTCATTGCAACCCACAAAAGTCAATAGATTTGATTTGTTGTCAAATTTTTTCCTGCTCACTCCAGGAACTAGAACATATGCATTATAACCGAATATATTTTGCTTCTCCCATGTTTCCTATGGAGTACACGGCATAACACTTGTAACGAGTCGATTTTGTAGGTAGTTGGATTACATAATGGCTTCCCCCCAATAAGGTTTTGGTAAACCAGCTTCTTCTAAAAGATATCGAGCCATTTCAACAAGATAGCGATTCTTCCTTTCTGCTACTCCGTTCTGCTGGGGACAATAGGGTACAGAATATTAAGACATGATACCATTACTTCTTAGGAATTTGAGCATCTTTTCCGATTTGTATTCTGTTCCATTATCGGACCTAATACGTTTAGGAACCCTTCCAAACTTATTTTTCACCATTTCGACGTAACTTCTTGTTTTGTCAAAAACTTCGGATTTTTCGTTAAGAAGATATACAACAGTATACCGACTATAATCGTCAATGAATGTTAAAAAATACCTTTTCTTTCCAGGAGTTAAATTTTGCATAGGACCACAAATATCCGTATGAATTAAGTCAAGAACTGCATCAGATTTATGTTGTTTTCTTTGGAAACGGAGCCTTTGTTAATTTACACGTAGCTCAAACGTCGCATGTTGTTCGAATACCGCAATCCATTACTTTGAAATCTTCCTGTAGCTTACCAGATTGCATAGCCTTCATAGCATTAATATCTCTATGTCCATAAAGTTTATGATAATAGTGTTGACACTTATTAAGAGTACATACTGCTTTATGAGCTTCTTGGCACGGCTTAGTTGTTACAAACTGTTGACACATGTAGCCACACCAACCTCAGCATTGTTCAAATCAAGAATTTTACATTCAGTTCCCAAAAATAAAACCTTGAAACCTTTCGATGATAACTTCTTTACTTACAGAAAGTTTCCTTTCAAAGATGGAATATATAGAACAGCTCTGACGTTAATATCTCTTCCTATACCCTGTTGATTAATTTACAGTCGCCTTTTCCGTTTGAATAAACACCTTCGCCATTTGCAACCGTTACTTTTTCATGCCATGATTTGTCAAGATTTATGAATTCTCGTTCATTACTACAAATGTGACACGTGGCACCGGAATCGACCACCCATACACTTTCTTCTCCGTTATGCACAGAACACAAATTATTTTCTTTATTTTCGGCAAATTTAGCTCTATGATGTTTTTGATTTCTAAATTTCCAGCAGTCTTTCCGTATATGACCAATTCCTCTGCAAAAGTGCACACAATGTTTTTAACATTATTCTTTTTAAATTTATTTGTAGTCTTTACCACAGTATCTTCAACAGAAATTCTCTTTTTGTGTTTTTCAAATTCTTCTAGCAGTTTATTTTCAACAATGGTCATAGTGAGTTCTTTTTCATCTCTTACCTCTAGCGCTGTTATAAGGGTATCGTAACTGCCAGGTAAATTGTTTCACCCAATGATTTCAATTTACAAAATAGTAGTTTCATTTGGGTAATATGTAGTCTTTACCGCAGTATCTTTAACAGAAATTCTCTTTTTGTGTTTTTCAAATTCTTCTAGCAGTTTATTTTAAACAATGGTCATAGTGAGTTCTTTTTCATCTCTTACCTCTAGCGCTGTTATAAGGGTATCGTAACTGCCAGGTAAACTACTAAGTAGCATTGAAATTAGCCAATATTCAGAAATTGTTTCACCCAATGATTGCAATTTACAAAATAGTAGTTTCATTTGGGTAATATGTTTGTTCATATCCTCTCCAGGTTGTAGCTTAAGTTCACAAATCATTCATGATAAGCTTTGAGAATATTCCAGGGCTCTTTAGCATACTTACAGTTGGCAATACGAAAAACTTCTGTTTCATCAACAGCCAAACCAATTAATATAGTCGCTTCGTTATCACGTTCTTTCCAAATTTCGTTGGGATTTTCAGGGATTTCATTCTCTACCACTTCCAAAACCTTTTCTTTCTTGAGCAACAGTTTCATGCGATATTTCCATATTTCATAATTATCACGATTAAGTTTTGTAATCAACAATTTTGTATCAGCCATTCCGCACACAATCAAAATCTGTTCAAGATTCACACTATCAGTAACCACAATTTGTTACACAGCAAGAATTAAGGCAAACAATTTCTTTTATTAAAATCTTAATTTATAGGCCCATAATAACCTATTAAGATATTCTAATTTACAAAATTATATTTTATTTGTTAATTATGTTTGCACACATGAAAAATTATATTAAGACAATATAAAAACTATAACATATTTTTAGACTGAAAACAAATATTTCTAAACATTCTACAAAAACATTTACAATTATTATTTATAAAATGGGCATGTGAAAAATCAAACAGTATATTTTTAACAGTGTTCACATATACATTTACAGCCATATTGATTTAGATATCAATAAATTTCGGATATGTTGAAAAGAAAGGTAAACTTTCTTGCTTTAAATTTTAAAAACAAACTTTTCTCTTTTAATCCCTGGAGGAGGGTGTAGATAATGTTAAAGAAAAGTTGGGCGAATAAATTTTGTGGCTATTAAGAAAAACAAAAGGGTTTTATATCAAACTAAGTTTCACACATTTTGTTTCATCAAAAAATATTTACGCATTCTTCAAATTAGGCCAACATTCTTAATAATGTTAAGATCGGAACTTTGGGGCGGCCAGCTTGATTGAAAAAAGTTGTTGGTAAAATTGCTTTATGGGATAAAACACTATCCTGCTTATAAATAGTCTCTTAACAGAGGAATAAGCAGCATCATTTTATGTTGTATTGTTTTAAGACTGGTGCAGTGTCTTATTGGTACCAGATCTCGAAATACAATATATGACACATAACCCGAAAGTATTAATGAACATCTCTTGGAATTCAAGAGCATTCTTGCGTACAGAACATAATGCTTTTAATGTACTCCATAGCAGCAGTAGCCGTTTAGTTTTGATTTCTTTTGGAAATATATACATACATACATACATAGGGTTTTATACGACTTTGCAATAATATAAAATGAGTGGTAAATGTTCATGTTAATATTTAAATTTTAACTCGTGTTTGTAATTTCTATTAGTAGGTTCGCACATTTAGACAACAATTCAAATATTTTTTTGGTGCTGTAGGCAGTCACACGAAAGTTTTTGAATTAATGTCGGTAGTATGTATATATTTCTATTTCGCTTAGTCCTGTTGTGAACCAGCGGTATATAAAATTTAGTTTCTTTAACTGCGAGTAGCTGGGATTTACCAATTTGAATTGTATTCGCATTGCAGTCTGCACTACACACATAGACACGCACTAATACAATACAAATTAGCAAATCAGAGCTACTTGCACGAAGCAAAATATAAATAAACACAAGCGACATTAGTTCAAAAATGTTTGAGCGCTGCCAGAAGCACCATAAAAACATTTGGAATATTGCAAATAAAAGGATGACTACTAATTCTGTGTGTGCTGATAAAAATTGAAAGCCAAGGATGTAATTTTTAAAGTAATTTGAGAACACAGTACAACAATTTGTAGCAGTAGAATTAATGGAAATTAAAAAAATCGCATATTTTTGACATGACAATCGATTAATATGCACATTTTACAGAAATTGTTGACTAACACAGCAGCATATTTAAATGCTGGTATATGTATAGCAATCTTTTTATGATTGTTTTTATATTACCTTCTGTTACTTCACTTACATATACTGATATTTCCAAAAAAGTTGTTTATACTGTACAGCAAATTTCATTGGCGTTTTCTACAAATATTTTAAGCAACATGTTCATTCGTATTGTTAACTATTAAATTTCAACCCGTTTCAGTCGTAACTTTCCGAATTTGCTTCCTTTTTACTAGATTGTAGATGGATTTCCGATTAACTCTATACTGCATTTCTATCTCTAATGCTGAAATATGTTTGTTCGAAACAATGTTAACTTACATATCAGCTGACAAATTTTAAAGCTTAATATTTTTATAAGTTTTTGGGATGGCGGAAATATTTTTTTTGTAAAGATTAAGGGCTTTCATTTTTTTTTTTTAGCAATATTATGTAATTTAAATTCTAACTATTGAAAACTGAACACTTTAACAATAATAACAAAAACTTTGCTTAAAGCTGTCAAATATCGATGTTTTAGCACTCTTACATTTAAATGATGTGTAAATAAATATAGCTATAAATGTATGCACATAAAACATAATTAATTAAATTTCCAGAACTTGGTCTTCTTTAAATTTATTTTTATTAATATTTCGCTCCTCCATTGTGTAGCAACATCAGGAAATAATAACCAAAATAAATTAAAAATACTCATTTCACATTCATGAACATTAAATTGAAATAATTTTACATTTCTGTAAGACTTATTTAAATAACATACCATAGATGAAGAACACTAACATAATAAAAATACTCATGTTAACTATCTTATTTTTAAAATTAAATCTTTGTGTTTTAGGTGTGTTAACAATTTAACATTTCCAATGTATAATGACTTTTATAATTAATGTCTGTATTCAAAACTGTATTCAAAACTGATGCGTTTTCCAAATTAGGATAATGATTTTCTTTATGTACAGCGATGTTAATACAAATACAAAATTGTTTCAATTTAATGTTAATTTTTGTTTCTGTTCTAATTTGGTTGTTATAAAACATATTTTATTTCCTGATGATGCTACACAATGGACTAGCGAAATATCGATAAAAATAAAGAAAAAAAAATCATAAAAAAGGCCTTCAAGCCTGCAAAATTGATTAAATAAAAAAGGATAAATGAATAATATAATAAAAAAAAAGGATAAATAAATACATAATTTGAAAATAAAATATATATGATTTGAATCTGTTCACCTGTAAAAATAATAGAGTTGTTTGGGTTATTTCCCCACATTTCAATGAAATGCACAGCATCTCCGAATCGTAAACTCGGATGACCACAAAATACCACACAAGGCTTAAATAAAGAAAATGTTAATAAGTATATTGGCAAAATTGTGTATGTACCTGTCGGAAATCTTTACTGAATCCATCTGAAAATACATGTTTGTAATGTTTAAGTTTTGAGTTTCGTAAGTAGAAGGCATGAGGGAATGGGTCATCTGGTAGATAAACTTTATTTTGTTTAGCGGAACTAAGCCACTCTGCAAGAATATTGGAATATGCTAGGGAACTATCAGCAACCGGTGAAATGAAAAACATTGGGACGTTATTAAGGCCTGCGTTCTCCAAATTTTGTGTAAGACACTCAAATAAATCATAAACGACACCCGAAGGATAACAAGGTATGAGAGCAGAACCGTTGTTGCGTATAGTCAGCGCTGAAACAAAGTTAATATTTTGTTAATCATTTAAAATTTCAGACTAATAGCAGCTGTTACTTTATAATTTCTTCTTAATAAACTCACCCACATTCATACACAATTCGCCCAGCTTGGTATCTGGATTGACGGTTGGTGCTTGCGTTAAACCTGTCATAATTAAAACATCGGCATGTTTTAATGCTGATTGATTTATTGGTCGCGGGTGAGTCGTCAGGGTTGAAGACCCACTTACGTAGCATATTTTTTCATGAGCTGTACAAAGTACCCAATTGCTGGATCCAAGGCAGTAGCCGGAACTTACAGGTGTAGCTATAAATGCGCCTAAGATGTCCAATTTTTCGTCGTATCCCATTATAGTAACTCTTGCAAGGCTATTTTGAACATCGCGTAAACTAAAAATAGTTTTCCACTTCTTCGGACGAAACGCGTCACACAATGGGGATGGTAACAGATGTAACATATCTTTCCACAAATGCGCTGTGCTGGCTTTGGGAGCCACTTCAATATATTCCACTAATTCTTCGAGGAAAAACCGGCCAATTTGAAGCGTAGGTTCTGTCGCATACACCTTTCCTTTGAAGCCGGTGTGTTCAGTTATATAAGGCAAGGACAACATATTAAGATAATTTGATATCAATATTACGTCAATTTCGCAAAAATCCATCATTTTGTCCATAGGTAATGTGAATTCCGGCGATGAGTCTACAAACACACGTCCGCAACATTCTTTCAATTCCCCGTCCATTTGAGGATCATGTTCACGATTTGGTATCCAGTTGGGTAGATTTGAAAGCTTCACACTCTGTACGAAAGGTAGCGGTAAAAAATTCAATACCGTCTGTTCAGTTAACCCACAATCCAACATAATTCGCAAGCCTTTGAATGTAATAACATAGCATGGTTTGGCCAAGTCATTACTGAGACAATACTAAAAAAAGATTCAGTGCTATTAACGAAGCTTAGAATTGTATATGACCAATTATCAACTTACTAAACGCATTTTATTATGATAAAATGAATACTTTGATGGAATTAATTATATGTTATTTATTTTACCTCCTCTATTAAATTTGAAAACAATTAGTTAATTATAACAGCTGAAGATTTTATAGTACTTTATAAAATAAACGTGTGTCAATAAATCAAACTCATGCCAAAACTGCAAACCGTACCAGCTGTTTTTTTACATATTTTTTTTAACGTGGTGAGTTTGAAAATATGTTAACATTAACACGTGCAATTAATACTAGCGAGCGAAATGTAATGTCGTATTTATAAATGTTCAACAAATTGGTACTATAATTAAGATCATGGACGTTTGATTAAATTTAAAATAAGTAAACTATATTATCTTCATGTACAGAGCAACTTTCTTCAGAAAATCTGAATCACGTGTTTAGGTTTAGAATATAGAAATGGAAAGCTAAAAATATTTTAGTTATAAAACCTAAACGAAACGATGTCCCACAAATTTGAATACAGCAATGGAAAGCTAAAACCAATAGTAATCAAAAGACAGAGTTTTTATTCAAAAAGACTTCAGTATAGGGGGTATTCACTAACAAACTTTGGCTTTTCCCAATATAAGGTCAAAATCCCCAAAATACTATTTTTCCTATAAATCCTAAACAAAACGATGTCCCACAAATTTGAACACAGCAGTGAAAATCTAAAACTAATAGTAATCGAATGACTTAGAGGTTTTATTCAAAAAGACTTCAGTATAGGGGGTATTCACTAACAAACTTTCGCTTTTCCCAAAATAAGGTCAAAATCCCCAAAATACTATTTTTCCTATAAATCCTAAACGAAACGATGTCCCACAAATTTGAACACATCAGTGAAAAGCTAGAACCAATAGTAATCGAATGACTTAGAGTTTTTATTCAAAAAGACTTCAGTATAGGGGGTATTCACTAACAAACTTTCATTTTTCCCAAAATAAGGTCAAAAACCCCAAAATACTATTTTTCCTATAAATCCTAAACGAAACGATGTCCCACAAATTTGAACACAGCAGTGAAAAGCTAAAACCAATAGTAATCGAATGACATATAGTTTTTATTCAAAAAGACTTTAGTATAGGGGGTATTCACTAACAAAATTTCATTTTTCCCAAAATAAGGTCAAAATCCCCAAAATACTATTTTTCCTATAACACCTCAACGAAACGATGTCCCACAAATAACTAAAACCTAAGCAAAACGATGTCCCAAAAATTCGATCACGGCAATGGAGAGCCTAAAACAATATTAATTGATTGGCATATAGTTATTATTCAATAAAACTTTAGTATAGGGAGTATTCATTAACAAACTTTAATTCTTACAAAAAAATGCGTGTTAATAAAATCCAACGACGAAAACAAAAATGAAAAAAATTGTACCTTAATAACTTATACAAGTACATTAGTGCAGGTTTTCCATCCCTGTGTCAGTAATTTGTTGCCACAATTCATAAATTTTGATCTCATATTCAGATAAGGTAACACTGTTGACATTAATTCACCACCATAGAAATAAAAAAGTAAACAAAAACAGCTGTTACGGTTACCGTTTCTTCAGTTTGATTTATTCACATCGATATAAAATAAATATAATCAACCATCTGTTCAACATCGCCGATAGCGTTGCCACTTTGGTTGCCTTTAATCAAAATTGTGGTTTTTCCGCATTTTGTACTTTTTATTTTGGATACTTATTTCAACCAACAATTTTGCTTATATTCATAATAATTTATGCATTTCGCACAATCTTATTCCATTTAGAGGTTACACTACGTCTTGACTTGCAATACTTTTGTTTGCGCATTTAGAGACCATCTACAGAATAACGGGAGAAAATGTGTTCGTGGTCTTCTGTGTGGAGAATATGTGATGTTTCCATTTTCTCAACCATTAATCGTTCAACCATCGTACATTTTGCTGTTCGCACAGGAATTTGACTCGTAAAGACCGTCGCTGTTCATGGTGTGTTCATGTTCAAACAATGATTTCCACAACTCCGTTTTGCCATCACACAAACAAAATACACACAACAAATTTGTAGCTAATCAAGACGTACTGTTCGTTGCAAAGCCAACAATGGTAACTTCTTGTTTCGTTCTAACGCAAGAAAAAAAAAATGCAAAAACATGAAATTTGAAAAGAGATGATAAAGACAGAATTAGTAGAAAAGCTCAAAGAATGTTGATTCTGCTTCATTTATTACCCTCCTAACGGTAGAAACACTAGCACTGGAACCAGTTTTTGCTTTGATTTGTGCAGCAGAGCCACTAGAATTGGAGGCTATTCTTAGAATGTTTCGCCTTTCCGTAGCTGTTGTGGCCATTGTTTGCCTTCCCTTCATGTTTTTTTTTATTTTTATTAATTTAAATGATTTATTAGTATTAATAATACTTTTTATATACATACATACAAATATTTAAATTTGATATTATTGTGTTTTAGCTCTAATATAAATTGTACTTTACAAAAAAGGAGATTTGCTTCTTAACTAGATTTTGATTACTTTCATTTTTAATATAATTTGGTAATGTATTGTAAAGTTGTAAGCCTTTGTAAAAAAGATTTCGTTGCATTGCCGTTGAGTGTACTCTTTCAATTCTAAAGTTGTTGATATTTCTTAACTGGTATAGTTGTGCTTCCCTGACATATACTATTTGTTCCTTTAAATATTCCGGTGCTTCTCCACGTTTCATTTTTTGTATAAAATTTAAAGTGTTGAGTGTAAGCCTCTGTCTTATGTTTAGCCATTTTAGAGATTCAAGCATAAAGTTGATTGATGTGTATCTGTTGCATTTTAATATGGTTCGCATTGCTCTATTTTGAAGTTTTTGTAGTCGATCTATCTGTTGTGTAGTGCATGAATATAATTTTTGCCATAATTTTTTTATTTATTAATTAATTCCACACAACGTTAGCACTTTTATTAACTTTTATAGGAATTTCACGGCCGGACAGACCTTGATCATCATAGGCATCAATTTTTGCAATCCTCCGCCGTTAATGACTTACCACGGTTAATTTTCAATTAAAACCGATAGAAAATTATTTCGGTTTTTTGTTTTTAAAAAATGCTGAACTATTTTTGTGGTTAAAATTGACACAAATCTGCACCTATTCAAGTGACGCAAAAATATTTCACATTTTTCTTGAGAAATTATAAAAAGAAGCACAGATTAAATCTAACGGAACTTTTTCGACTTTTTGTTTACACCCTTTTTCTCAATTGTTAAACCATTAATAAAAAGTTCAACAAAATCCTCTCGATGAATCATCTTGAGAGCAGCAAGCTTAAATTGATTGCTAAACCACTGCACCTATTCATGTGAAGTGTATTTTTAAAACATCATCAATGCAGTGATTGAAAAAACTATTATTTTTTGAAATGGCTCCAAATTTTGTCGACCTGGTTTAGTTGGTGATGCCATTCGTGTATCTAGTGAAGTGTCATCTTCTGATAGCTCTCGCTGTCGTTCGCGAAAATAGTTACGCCGCTAATTTAATTTTTTGTCGTCCTATTAAGGTTTTTAAGTAGGTTTTTAGAAATTGAAAAAAAATTTACCTCCATCTTTTACTGAGATTTGTTAATCAGGTAATATCAACATCTCAGACTTTGACAAGAGGGATCGTATATCCACAATAGTGCGCGATGACAACAGCTTACCATTAAAAAGTAAACCATTGTCCAGAAAATGGTTTTGGACGATTTGCAACAGATGTGCAAATAATTATGTAATAAGTAATTCTTTGTTAACGTTAAAAAAGTTTCTTATACTACATTTACATCTACGCAAAATCTAGTACATTTCAGCTCAAATCTCGAAGAAAATCTCTGCCGTTTACACCAATGCTTTTTGACGTATTATTGGATTTCATTTTCATAACAAAAACAGCTGACTGAAGAAAGAATAAAAAATTGGCTCTAAACTTAATTAAATTCGTGCTACAATTGTTTTTATACACATAATTAAATATGTAATATTACTTACACTTTATTTATTATTGTTTTATCCATATTGAAACCACTTATTTTAAACTTTTATTATTTTTTAATGTTGCTGCAAATATTTTGTTTTTACCGCGCTTTTTTTTTGTTACAAATGTCAAAATTTTCTTATTCAGCGCCGTAAATTTCAGTACATTAGCAAAAAATACATAGTTGCATCATTTAGTATTGCAAGATTTTGAGAGATTTTGCCAAAATCTAGTTCGTAAGTAGATTTTGTTTTGTATGGGTAATCTGGTAGAAATGAACTAGATTTCGCTCAAAATCTCATAAGTACCAGATTTTGCGTAGAAGTAAATGTAGTATTAGTGTTTGTGTTAAACGTATCTCAATAAATCATATTATAACTTCATGAGTCATAATTAAATGGATGATGTTTACAGTTGACACAAAATTAGTAGAAAAGACACGAAGAAATTGTAGCTTTTGCTGTATTTAAAGAATAAAGAAAACGAACTTATGGCTAAAAATTAAATTACTTAATATTGTAAAAAAACAGTATTAAAAAAACTAAGTTCCCTTCATAAGCTTTTTTATTTTTTGTGTTCCACGTGTTTCAACAAATCATATTAGATTTTTTAAATATTACTATTAAATTATAAATAAAATTACCTTTATTATAAAGTATAATAAATATTAATTTTATTTTAACCAATATTCGCTACGCCTTTGTGTAGCATCGTCAGGAAATAAAATAATATAAAATTATATTTTACAAACTTCAAAACAAAAATCAAATTATGAAAATTATAGAAAAAATTTTTTATATACAATGAAAAATGTTTCAAATTTTCAAAAACACAAGTACATACATATCATAAAAAAAACTAACAAAATACAAACTAAAAAATGTTTTACATTTATGTGTAGATGTATGTACATATGGATATACACAATACATATGTATAATCCTAAATTACATTATACTATCTTATGTATTAAATGCCGATATATATTAGCGACATTATCTGTATCCGCTTTGTAATTAATTCTTTGAGACATTTGGTGTTTTACAAATTTGTAACATTTCCAATATGTAACGTTTCTTGTAATTTTTCTCAATATTTAGCACTGACATATTTTCAAAGTTAGGACAGTGATTCAATTCAGAACAATGGGAAGATAGAGCTATTTTATTTGAATTTCTACATCTATGATCCGATTTATGTCCGGCTATTCTAGGTTTTAGCATATTTTTCGTTGTACCCACATATACTTTACTACAATTCTCCTGATCATTACCGTTACAAGGTATTTTATAAACCACATTCGACATTTCCATTTTCTTAATTCTATCTTTAGTTTTACTGAATAATCTATTTAATGTAAGATTTATGAGCAATTTTGTATTTCTCGTTATTGAAGATTTTTGATTTTTCAAGTCGCTCTGATATTCCTGGCACATAAGCTAAAGACTTATAATTCTTGGGCTCTATAACGTTTCCTGTGTTAACATTTCCACTATATCTAAAACGATTTATTTATTTATAAGAAAGTTGCTCGGGAAAACTATTTTCAATCAATATATTCCTGATCTTTTCCTTGTTCTTTCTATGAAACTCCTTGTCACTTATCGTTAACACCCTTTGTACCAAATTTCGAGCTGTATTCATAATAATTCTTTTACTATGCTTAGAAAAGTAGTTAATGATTCTCCCAGATGCTGTTGGCTTTTGATACCAATCCAATATTAAATTGTTGCCCCGTCTAATTATTAATTTAAAAAAAATATATTATATTACAAAATCATATTAAATAAAATGCAAACCTTATTAAACAAGGATTACATCCAATTATTGGTCTGAATGTTAAATATTAGAAACGAATAATTAGTGTAATAATTTTAATTACCGATTTTTATAATTCCTTTGTTGGAGCAATGATGTGGTGTGAAGATGTGTGGCATAGAAGTTATGTGTTGTTATACGTTTTTGATGCTCTACGATTGGCTTGACCCATATGATAGCCTGTAAACACACAGGCTGCTTCCACGACTTTTTTAAGTCTCGTGCCATTACAACTTGCACGTAATTAGCAGGTTTTTTTTTCGCCATGTTGTCAACAGGATCGTACTCAAATGTTTCCGCTACCTTATTTTAG
This sequence comes from Phania funesta, assembly GCA_963932375.1. Classification (NCBI taxonomy): domain Eukaryota; kingdom Metazoa; phylum Arthropoda; class Insecta; order Diptera; family Tachinidae; genus Phania; species Phania funesta. The sequence goes on from OZ010656.1 coordinate 40,730,613, forward strand.
TCGAAGGCGAGCACACAGATTTTTTCTTCTAATGTGGTCTGTCGTATAAAATCGATTGATGTCGTTAAATGCCTTCGTTAATTTTAACTTTTGAACACCAACGCTGTAGAGTTGACCTATAAGGTAGTGGAAATCCATTCTTATACTACATTTACATCTAGTAGATTTCAGCTCAAATCTCGAAGAAAATTGGCTCTAAACTTATTTAAATTCGTGCTACAATTGTTTTTATACACATAATTACATATGTATGTAATATTACTTACACTTTATTCATTATTGTTTTATCAATATTGAAGACACTTATTTGAAACTTTTATTATTTTTTAATGTTGCTGTAAATATTTTGTTTCTACCGCGCTTTTTTTTTTGTTACAAATGTCAAAATTTTCTTGTTCAGCGCTGTATATTTCTTGTTGATTTGTTTTTCCGACAGGGTGCTCTGATATATATGTCTGGAACGATTTCCCTTGTCAGGGATGACGGAAAATCGTTCCAGACATATATATCTGTATATTTCAGTACATTAGCAAAAAATACATAGTTGCATCATTTAGTATTGCAAGATTTTGAGAGATTTTGCCAAAATCTAGTTCGTAAGTAGATTTTGTTTTGTATGGGAAATCTGGTGGAAATGAACTAGATTTCGCTCAAAATCTCATAAGTACCAGATTTTGCGTAGATGTAAATGTAGTATTATTAAAGTGATTATAATTATGTATATGCAGTCAAGTTTTCTTAAAATTCGTTTCACATCATACTCGTATACATACATATATGTATGTATGTATATATAAATATTCATATATGTATCTTCTGCGATAAAAATGTTATTTTTTTAATCGCAAAAATTAATAAACCAACAAATGAAGATATTGATAAGTTCTGACACGTTTTTTAAACTATGTACATATGCGTATTTTTCATTTTTCAATTCCATGTCCTTTTTGCTGATTTTGAATATGTTTTTGTTGTTCCCAAGTAATAAAAGGAAGACTTATAAAAAGCAAAGAGTCAATTCCAATTGACATGTCTGGTTCAATTCCTTGGTCTAGGCCGTGACTTCTAAAAAATAGGAAGAAATATATTCATAAGTACATATGTATGTATACTATATAAATAAACAAACTGCTTCACAATGTATAATGATGGACCACAAAAAATGGACGGAACATATGTATGCGAGCGGTTGCTGTGAAATGTATACCGGTTATTTCACTCAACTTCTTTCTAGTGTCTGTATCTTTTGTAACACTAAAAAATGGTCCACTACCCTGAAAATAGTGTTCTTGCAAATTGTATAGGAACGAATTTTCTACTTTCTATATTTTTTCACAATGTTTGTGATTGGTCAACAAATTAACCACTTTTGGTGAAATATTTTGTAAGATTTTTTTACGTTGACAATTTTCAACTTTTTCACAAAATTAATATTTGTTGAATACTTTTGTTTATATATTCAACACTTTTTCATCGATAAAAAATTTTTCAAAATTTTTTTAATTTTTTCAAATTTTTAACTCTTTATCATCAGTAAATATTTTTTGGAAATGCATAAATTTACTGGAAAATATAATTAGCAAACAGATCAACTTTTGACGTACCAATTCAGCATTGGTTTAGCTGTCAGCCAATTCGCTACTAAGGTCAACTAATAATTAATTCGCCTTGACTAGCCACAAATTTGTTCGCACATTGAGAGCGTCTGCAAAATAACGCTCGAAAATGTGTTCGTGCTCTTCCGTTTGAAGAATACGTGTAAATGTTCCTGATCAGTTTGATTATAATTTTTTGTCTCTCATGGCGATTATATGGATACTTTTTATTTTTTGTCTATTTAATTTGTGTAATGGCATAACAAGGACGTTCTTGAAAAAAGAGCAAATTTTGTATTTTTGGAATCAATTTGGGTGAAGCCAATTTTATATTTGGCCTAGATTCATTATCTTATCACACTTATTGACGAAATTGCACACATACTGTAACTATTTGTGAATAGTTTTCGCATCAGGAATGTAAACCAAAGATTCCAACGTTTCTCGGTTTGTGAGTCACATGTGTTTCTGTAATTAAATGCGAAAGGAGGCAATACTAATTACTTTTTTATTTACAAACTTTGAGTACATAATTCATTATATCCAAATATCGAATATAGTAAATAAAATTATTTTCTGAAAAGAATTTTTATTGAACTAAAATTATAAAAAATTGTCAAAGAGATATAACAAAATTTCTGTTAAAACATACATATCTATGAATTGGAAATAAAATTTACGAATTTAAAAATACATACATATATATTTATGAATTAATAAAATATTCGTTTACTCGCTTTTTTCTTATTTATCTACACATCAGTAAACCCTGAAAAAATTTGATGAAATTTGCACTACGCCGAATTTGCTTTGCTCCCAATGTGGCAAAACACGATGATAATTGTTCTCTTTTAAACTTATTGCTTTTACAGGCTATCAAGAGGACAAAACACCAGTTTATATAGAAGATTTGTTTCGCATGTTTGTTTCGCATGTGATATCCACGTAGGAATATCAAATGAAATATTTACTCACTGCATGCAGATTGTGTCTTTATGCGCACAAGTTTAAAAGTCCAACAAGCAACTCCTCGAATGTTATTTTGGTTGTAGTGTGTATGAGAACAAATTTCAGTCCATGGATTTATTAATCACGTGGTGGCGGCCGATAACAGGTTCCTGTCTCTGCAAGGAGTCTGGCTAAATAAGTCGAGCGGAGAGAAGTTAACACTCTCGTATAAAAAATCCCTAATCCACGGTGGAAGCCTCGAAAGAGGCGGAGAGGTTAATCTCTGTAGAAACTCCGATTTTTATTGGCCAATGGAGGAATTTTGAAAAGGACACAAAAACCTCGCAAGGATGGTGCAAGATAATACTTGTGTAATACATGTGGAAAATTTTATATCATTTGTGCCAATTTTTAAGACATTAGCAATATAAGTTTATTTTCTTTCTAAAAACAAAATAAATCTTTTTTTGCAGTGAAACCATGTGCATGCAAGGAATAAATGCCATGCATTTCGTAATTGTTTTTAGGCCTGCTGCATTAAAAAATCATCAACGTATTCAGTTTTCACGCTGGTGAAAAACCATTGGGATGCCATTTTTGTACTTAAAAGCTTAGGCCGAAATTCAAATCAGGATGGCTCGTGTTATGATGCAAATATAAAAGTTACAAATACAGAATCAGAAGTGCAGGTTGAAGATTTACTCAAGTTAACAACAAGAACAAATCAGGATTATATATCTCCTCGAATTGCACATATGCACCCGTCAGAATATACATAGCTTAACACAAGTTTCCTATGGTAGGAATACTAATTTCATCATTGGCAATTGTTGCGGTGGGCATCCAACAATTTTGCAGTCGATGACCAAAAAATTATTTGGCGTAGCAACCATTTAGAAAATGTGTCGCAAAGAGGTGCAATAAGACTTACGCCCCGAGTCCTTCAAATCATTTAATTAGGGAGAAGCCTTATACCAATTGGAGGAACCACACACCAGCCTAAATCCCTGTTCTTTGTATTGAAAAGAAACATATGTACATCCGGCTAAGCAAAATCGCGATGTGCTTTCATAATACCTAAAGCAGTAAACCTGAAAAAAAATTATATTTGATCTAGATACAGTAAATATCAAACCTTTGCACCAGACTCTACAAGTACATAAATAAATTATTAAACTCATTACCTCGTGTGTATAAAAATGATAGTTTTATGTAAATGTTCGCATATGACCGATTATCAATTTTAATGAATAGAGTAAATACGAGGGTTGAAGGAGAGTTGGCAACGGAGTAGTTTAAAGTTGTTGCTAGTATTTTTTTTAAATACGTAAACGTTATTTACTTGTATGAATGACTGCGGCGGTTAAATTTTATAAGCTCCTACTAAATGGGTTAGAGTGTAGAAATAAGAGTAAGATGGAGGAATGCAGATGGAGCGTCCTATTTGTATATGTTTAAAGTATATGTATTCATTGATTTATGTAATAACGTATGTATTGGAATTAATGCCGTAACGTTGGAAGAGACTGGAAGAGGTATGTGTAGAATGCGAATTTCACAGGAAAAAAGAGGAGAAAACATTGTGAATATAGAAAAAGCGTATTTTGTTAATTCTGGAAAATTAAGTAAAATTGCTCTGACTATTGAAAGGCACAAAAAGGGAACTTGTTTTGTGGTTATACAAATAGTGAAAAGAACAGAGTGAGTTTCGCATGAAGCATTAAAAGAAAAAAAAACGAAAAGTTTAAGTGAAAGCAGTGAAATATTGAAATTGAAACAACAGGAAGACAGCTATATTAGCCAAAGAAAAGACTAGCTTAAAAAAACTCTTTTTTTAACCAAATAAAAGAAACGGAATAATTTGTTCCATATAAATGAACACACAAAAATTCTTAAACAACCCAAAGTTAAAAATAAAAAAACTGGTCTTAAATAGTCATATTGGTGAAGAGACACAATTTTGTTGTTGTAAAGCGCCGAAATAGAAAACCTTACGTGCTTATTAATTAACTTAATAAAAAAAAAACAGATCTACCAACTACAGCGAAGTTATCCACGGTTCTTTTCATGGTTATTACCAGGAAAAGATCCAAAGCGACGTTGCTGAAGAAGAAATGTTAAACAGAAAAAATTATAAATCGATTGTATGTATTCGATTAAGAATTGAATGAAAATAGTTAGTAAGGAGTTTTTTATATATTTGTATCTATGGTAGGGATGTCTAATAGTATGTGTTTATTGTTAATATAGGAAAAGGAAAAATTATAGTTATCTTATGCATGAGAATAGTATCCAATAACGTCCACTAAAAAAGAAATCTGTTGGGAAACAAAACAACAAATAATTAGCTAGAGTACAGCAACTTGATAACAGGAACTTGATATTAAGAAGCGTTTATTAATCACACAGTAAAAACTTTTGGTTTAATTTTAATACTTAGCATACTTGTTTTTAAACTTCTTTGGAGTTAAATTTGAAATTAATTCCGAAATAGTTTAAATTTAAAACCATATATTGAAAACTTAAATACTTGAGGGAATTGTTTTAACACCATGATAAATTTATAGGTATACTATAATGGAATAGTTTTAATTCTTTTTGGAATTGTTATATATATACACCGGCTTAGCATTAAAATTAAACCAAAACTTTTTACTATGCATCATAATTAGCGTTTCAAGGTTTAATTGCTGATAGCGAGTAGTTTGTAAGCTGCACGGTGGCAGATCCTGTTCAACCTTTAGGGAGCAAGGTAGGCCGAAGTTAAAGAGAAGAGGTAAATTTGATCTTTAAAACTGAAAGGGGAATTATATATAGGTGGTTTATAAATAAAAATTTCACATATATACACAAAAAGAGAGGAAATAATAATTGCGGACCTCCAGAGCCGGGTGGGATCCCTACACTGGTCTTGAAGCACTGCTCTTCGACGCTAGCGCGTCCATTGGCCAAACTTTTCAGCATATTGTACCTTGCTGGCGAATTTCCACTGTGCTGGAAGGTTGCCAATGTAACGCCAATCCTAAAAAAGGAGAGGCCCATAACCCTGAAGATTACCGTCCAATAGCAATTTGTTAGGCGCTTTCCAAGGTTATGGAAAGTATCGTGAATTTCCATCTTGTTAATTACGTGGAGTCCAACAATTTACTTCACGACCGTCAGTATGGATTTCGTAGAGGACGCACTACGGGAGACATACTGGCCTTCCTCTCGGAGAGATGGTGTGGGTCCATACATCATTTTGGCGAAAGTAAGGTGGTGGCTCTAGATATTTCCAAGGCGTTTGATAGGGTGTGGCATGGCGCGCTCTTGTCAAAACTTGTTGCTTTTGGTGTCGGTAATCACTTCTCTCGATTTATATCGAGTTTTTTCAGAGATCGCACTATACGAGTTGTTGTAGATGGGATCTCATCAGACGAGTTCAAGATCAATTCAGGGGTACCACAGGGCTCCGTTCTTTCTCCTACTCTATTTCTTATCTTCCTAGATGACCTTCTTCGTCAAACTTCAACCCTATTTATTCTATTGCAGATGACAACAGCATATGCAATTCTTACTCATTCATCAACAGACCAAGCCTCTTAGAGATTGGGGCCATGAGACACCGCATGAATGATTCGTTAAATAGTGACCTTGTGATGATCACAGAATGGGGTCGTGCGAATAGGGTCGATTTTAACCCCAATAAGACCCAGTGTTGTATGCTAACACACAGACGCACGACGGACTTTGCTGCTTCATCTGTAGTTATGGGTGGTATAGATATTGAGGAATCAGAAGCTCTTGATGTTTTTGACATGAAGATTCAATGTGATGTCCGATGGACCCAACACATCTTTCAAGTGTCGAAAGAAGCATTCAAGTGCCTAGGCTTCCTCAAACGGTGTAAGAATTACTTCACCTCATCCGATCTCCTAACTATCTATACCACTTATATCCGACCGAAAATGGAATACAACTCTCATGTATGGGCCGGTGCTTCAAAGTCTATTTTGGAGTTACTCGACCGCGCACAGGAAAGGGCGAATGTGCTCATCGGTGACAGTAGGGTATTCAACTCTCTCGAGCATCGACGCAATGTGAGGTGTGTTTCACTGTTCTGTCGCTACTACATAGGATTTTGCTCTGATGAAAATAGGGATATTATTCCCGAAACCCGTTCATTTATACGCACCACACGTACTTCATCAAGAGCACATCCATTTGTGGTCGAATGGCCAGTGGATCACACAACGCACTACAGACAGAATTCGGTCTTTAGCCGGACAATTCGTATGTGGAATAAGCTTCCAGCAGAGGTCTTTCCTCCCACTTTCTCTGTGAAAAAGTTCAAGTCAAATGTTAATAAATACTACTTCCTCTATCCTCCTTCCCATAACCTCTTTTCTTAGTTCTAGCACAATGCATTGCATGAATAGGGGTCATCCCCTGAGTGCTGGTCCCATAATAAAAAAAAGTGCAAATTTAAACAGATTTTTTGAGTGTGAATAGACTTTATCAAAAACAAAATGTTTATTGTTTCTGTAATTCAGGGTAGACTAAAAGGTAAGTCATCAGCGCAGCTGAGTACTTTTTTTTAAACTGATTGGATGCCAAAGTCTATATAAAAAAATGTTTCGCCATTTCTGGTAGATTTGTTATATGTATTGTATGGAGTTTGATATCCGCATAGAAGCCGGAAATACTTTGAATTCGCCAGTGAGTTTACCTGTTATCAAAATGCCTTGGTTCTATTTGTTGTCGAATAATTCGCCTTGATGCGGAAAATTCAAATAGTTATTGAAAAAAATTGTGTTTGTGAAAATATTTTGAAAAAGCAAAAAAAAAAAATTATTGGTTTGTGAAATTAAAAAATACATGCCTCAAAATAGAAGTAGAAATTTCAAGAACACAGTAAGCAATTTCCTAGAAAATATATATGTAAATGTTATTATTCATAAGGAAAATTTTTTATCCTAATTTCAACTGTATTATTTAGATTTTACTTTTTAACTATTTAAACCTAAACACTAACAAAAATTCGATAAAATTTTAAATCTCTCTTCAGATTTAATTATCTTAGATTTATTAATTTTTTGCTTGCCTCCCCGTTTTAAAGTTTAATACGAGTGACATTGTCGAATGGTGTTCAAATAGCCCCTCGGCAGAAGGGCCAGGAGGGTGCCTAGATTAAAATGATCCGTCATGAGGATGAAGAGAAATACTCCGTCATAAGGATGAATGTCGACAGTTACTACAGTCAAGACTAAAAGATAGTGTTAGCATCGAAATACGGTAGTCGAGAATAACAAATCGGTTGAATTCGATGAACGAAGGGGGTTGAAAAGGAGTCCATAAAATAGTGGTCTGGCTCGATATCTCCCCAACCAATTTCTTTTGGCTAGTTATTCTCTAATTTAAGTGTATAAAATTTAACCGCTATCAGTTTAAATTTTTTAAAAAACTTTAAAATACATATTCAGCAAGCAAAAAAAAGAAACAACTCTTGCGCATATGTACATAGTTCACAACATGCCTAATAAAATTAAACCCTTTTTTTTATAAATTGTACTTTAAACTAATATATTGTTACGTAGCCATTATTTACAATTACTGTACGTAATCTGGAGGATATAGAATCAACTAATGAAGAGAAATTGTTAATGGATATTTTGTCCTGAACGTGAAATAGGATTTTTTATGAATACGGCGGTACATACTAAACTTGCTGTAATAGGAACTAAAATTATCAAATTATAATTAATTTGTATATACCGTTATATACGGTACAGGTGTACCGGTACCGTTACTTTACTTTACAAATAGGGCAATTCAAATATCATAAAATACACAAAACAATTTGCTTATACATCTTAAATTAATAACACTCACCACTAAAAAACCAAAGCGCATAAGAAATGATAAAACATTTTTACGCACAAAAAAGGTTTATTATAAATTTACTTCCTTAAAAATCTACATATTGATTATTTTATCCTGAGATGAAGTGTATGTGAGACCCTCTTGTTTATTTGGCTTTTGAAAATAAATTGGCACTTAAGTTCAGAATCAAGGTTATTGTAGCACAACAATATTTATAGCAAAAATGTGAGTATAAGAATCAGTATCTCTGTACACATGCTTAAGAGTCATGTAGCGGTTCATTATTGCGCAACATTTGACAATTCTTTCACTTGCTACATCATCAACAATGACGCTGGTATCTGTGATATTCTTTTACTTTCATTTCTTTGGGTTTTGTTATTGTGTCGTAATGGCTTTTCATTAACATTCTGTATAATTTTCTTTTAGTTATTTGCCAACGTTCTTCTTGCGCACTTGCTTCTGTAGAACCAGAAAAGCTACACGGTAAATCGGTCAGAATAAATGTTTCGTGGCACTATTAAATTATAAGAAATAAAAATAAATAATAACAAAAATCTATTAAGAGAAAAGCGTGTTCATGCAGAAATAATTTCATATGTTATATAGTCGGTGAACACTTACCAACATATAATAATTTATATCTGCTTTTTACGGTAAAACTGCAACCGAGCATCACTTTTGAATCTCTTTGAAAACGTTTCTGCTAAAAATTATTTATTGATTTAATTATATATTTATTATTACTGGCTGCTAGAATTGACACGTGTTTGTGCTTGATTATTATAGTTTTGAAATAAATTTGATTTTAAACAACAAGTGAATTAAAGTTAAAACTTAGTTGAAATATATTAAATGAAATTAAACAAAATAATAAGCAAAAATAAAAAAAATCAAATAATAATAATAATGAAAAATGCTACAAAACTAAACTGAATTAATCGAAAAATACAAAACAAATTTGTTTATTTTAACAACGCTAATTGAGAGAAAATCGAAAATTGTTTATGGTGAAATTAAGTTAAATTGCCAAGGTGTCTGTGCATGAGCAATTGTAAGTGGGATTGAAATCTTTTAATTCATTGATAAAACAAAACCAAAATAATCATTGCGTTTTGACTTTTATAACCGTTTCCGTGCACTGTAAAAAAAAAACATTTAAAAATAGATCTCATATGAAATATATATTCAAAATATGTTAAATTTTGTTAAATATTGTAAAAATTAAAAAAACAAAAATAATGGCCTTTTTTGTTATACATTAAAAGCAAAATGTAATTCAAATGTAAATATACTATAAACACTAAAAAATATTCTCTTTTCTAAAAAATTTAAAAATGTGTAAAAAATTAAGAAAAATCGACATACATGCATACGAGTATATATCTCTACATGTTTATGTATTTATTTGAGATCATTAGCGTAGATTTATTAAAAGGCCAAAATATTTAAATAAAACGAAGAATAATTTAATAAAAATAAGATACAGTAATCATAAGAATTAAAAAAATGATAATGTATATTTAAAATATTAAAAAATTAAAACAGAATACTGAAAGAAAATAATAATAAAAAACCGAAAAAATACATTCGAGCTATTTTTAAACAAAAACAAATAAAAAATTCAATATAATTTTTTTTTCATTTCATAAATACAAACATACATACATATGTACATGCTTGTATATAATAATAAATATAAATGAATATACATACATGTACATTCATACATATGTACATAGAACCAAATATGAATACATATGTATGTATGTACTCGTATGTATATTTGTATAATTTATGAATGTGAAATTCGTTGATATTTTTTGCAGCTTATTTGTTTGTTTTTGGCACCTTTTTTTTATTATAACGAGATTGTTTTCAAAATTACAAGAATAAGAGCCAAAAAAATTAAAAAAAGTTAAATTGTTAAACTACTTCCAGCCACACTCGAAATACACATAAAGTATGCAATAAGAAACATAAAATATGCTGCTAAAAATAAAAAAGAGAAACAAAAACTTTGTTTTAGAAAACAACTGTTTTTTGTTAAATAACAGCCACACTCGAAATACACATAAAGTATGCAATAAGAAACATAAAATATGCTGCTAAAAATAAAAAAGAGAAACAAAAACTTTGTTTTAGAAAACAACTGTTTTTTGTTAAATAACAGCACGCAAGTGAAATTACTGTGATGTATAAAATACAAATTAAAAATGGAAAAAAATAATACGACCCTCAATTCGTCAATATATCTTTTCAAATAATTTATTATAACAAAAATTTTATTTCAAAACTTCCTGAGTAGTTGGCCAACTTTTTTTATTACTGCATGTTAAAATTATTTTGATATGAAGTCACGAAACTTGCCAAGGACTTTGTATCTGCTATTTTTATGCCGCATAGAACTTGTTGGGCAATAAAATACAGTTGAATTTGTGAATTGCAATAAACTGGCTTTATTTCCATTTTTCGTCAGTTTTCGGTTGGAGAACTAAATTTTGCTTAAATGGCTGCGTCAATAAACAAAACTGTTAAAAAGCTGTTACGTCACATAAATTTGTTGTTTGGTAGGGATAGCTGCAATATATTGAATTTTATTTCAACATTGTTCATACGTTCCAGGGGTCAGTCATTGTGCTTTAAAATCGTTAGAAGACACACACAAAAATGGGATAATTTTAGATTAGGTCAACAACCTTAAAAAGCCTTAAAAATAATAAATCAGCAAAATAATTGCGAATTTTACCTACATATCCTGTCATTATATTTTTTATTCCTGAATACAGCACACAATTCTACAGTAGGTTATGAAGAGTTTTGCATTTTTAAATTCTTAACTATAAGTTAAAAAGTTCAGATCAGTTGAAACTTAGTAATGTCCTTGAGTATTAAAACAATTTAGGTCGATATTAAAAATGTTATTCTCGCTATTTCCAGAGTATTTTTTTAACCTAATTTTAATTTATTAAATCTTTCTACTAAACGAAATTTACAAAAAGTATTCAAGTCTTATTTCTAAAATATTATTTACTAGTTATTACCAATGTAATAACAGTTTTCGGAAATAGAACGTCAGAGAAAGTTTTCTATTTTAAAAATATGTATGATTCAACGAAATACATTCACATGGATAGGGATTTGTTGTAGCAGTGTGAAAAAGATGATCAAAGTACAAATGCGAACCGCTCACGTAATTTGCATGAAACGTGCATGATCTTGTTTGATCGTGAGTATAAAAATTAATTAGCAGGAGTAGAATTTTTGCGTGATTGTGTCGTTATTGAAATGTTCTAATTTTTCATTTGAAATTTCTGAGAAACAATTAGAAATATAAATAAAAGTTTTAAATTGCCGGCAGCAAGTTTGTATGATTTTTTTAATTTTATTTTATTTCGGTAACTATCTCATGCCCAAGCAAACAATTTTTTTGTTGCATTATTCATATTTTTGTCGTGTGCGTGCATGATCGTGACTGAAAAGTTATTCACGCTTCCTTCACTAGATCAAAATAACTGATAGACAACTGTTACATATTTAAATATTGATTGCCCTTTATAATAAATTTATTTCATACATTTTGTATGCCAGTTACGTTGTTTTTGCGGTGACACAAAAATGGATGTCGCTTACGTGCAAATTAAAGGCCCTATTTCTGTTTACTGTATGTGATTATTGTTTTCGGGGTATATGATAAACGCAGCTAGTTTTGCCAAAGATCTGCGCAAAGATTTGACTCAGATGAATATGAGGAGAGCTTTTTGTGCATCGCATTAACGCCTACCTGCACGCGTTGAAGGAGTATAACAGCTTGGCAAATAAAACACTTTTAGATTTCGATTTTCTACTACCTGTCATATATTTTCATTAACATCAATAAGAGATGTAAGCCAGGTATGCATGACGTGGTTATTACGAGTACCATTTGTTTGGGTAAATGTGTTTCTAAAACTTTCGCAAATACTACTTGATCTTTAAAAATTTGATCGCTTTTTACGACAGGCTATTACATACGTTTGGAAAAAAAAAACATTTTTTAAAAGCTACTTATATTCCTTTAAGATCTTATTCCTAACGAAATTCGAAGTTGAGTTAAGTTACTGTTACAAATGAAAAAGATGCGCAGAAATTCATTACAACATATATGCCATTAAAATGGAACTAAATAAATAACATTTCGTTGAGGGGTAGTTTTGAATTGGGAAATGACAATAGAGCGTTTTATAATGTATTGGAATTATTTCTTACTCAGTAACATAACAAATTAAGAAATTATATTAAGATTATTCAGATCCATTTGATGGTTATTTAGACTCAATTTTTGAACTAAACCATTTCAAATAGTATTGTGCTTTCGCATGCTTTGTTTCTGTAGCAATAACGAATAAGTGCTTAAGCCGACTCGAACTGAAAGCGAGTCAATATCTCCATTGCGATCTCCCTCTTCAAAAGTACCAGAAAAATGTCACTTCTTTAGTTATATTTTTGCGGAAGTTATACTGTAATAAATTTCTGTTTAATTTTTTTTATTTGGAACAGTAACTTATCTATCTTACAATTTTGTTAGGAGTAAGATCTTAAAAGAACAAACATATATTATGTAATAGTTTGTCTTAAGTTGATTTTTAAAATTTGATTTGAGAAGTTGATTTTTAGGATTTGTAGTAAAAAAATTGAATATTAATTTTTAAAATTTTTAATTCAAATTATATTGGTCACAACCGCTATCAGCACTCATCTATATAGCGACATAATACTAAATCTATGCAGTTTGTTGGCATGGCGACAAGTAATTTTTTTTACTATAGAACCAGGATTTGATAAGAAGTGGAATAAAAGATATTTGTTTCAAGGTTTAAATATGCAGCACTAGCAAAAAAAAAAATATGACACTTTCTTATTTTACAGGATTTTGCTGCAAGAAAATTTTGTTCTACATGTTCGTATTAATATTAAAATCTTAAATCATGTTTGGAATTTCTATTAGCTTGTAAAATATTTATTAAAAAATTGAAGCAAACATTTTTCTATTTATGGCGCCAGCAGGGTAGACTAAACAGGTAAACGCATCAGAGCAGCTGAGTATGTTTTTAAACTGATGTCAAATTCCATAAAAAAATTTTTTTCGCCATCTCCGGTACACTTTTTATATATGGAGTCTCACATTCGCAAAGAAGCCGTAGTACTTTGAATTCGCCCGTGAGTCTACCTGTTGCCAATTTGCCTTTGCGACACGTAATATATTTCACAGCCAGTGGCTGTGTTAAGTCAATACGTCTGATGTGTGTGTGTGTGAATATATATGTACGTACTACATACACTACTTTAATAATGTGGGAATTCATAATAGGCCGCGTGATCATTTCTAATTGTCTTCAAACTGTTATACTCCAAACATTAATTTTGTGTATTGAGTTGAGCAGTTTAAATGCGTTGTCGTTGTGCAAGCGCAGAAATCTTGCAGAACACATTAAACATACGGCCATGTTCCGACACTCGCAATTAATAATACTGAAAATGTTTACTCATTATACATGTTGCTTTTGTGTAATTTAGATTTTTTATTTTTTGGTTTTTGTTTTGAATATGATAAATGCAATTAAATTTCTTGTAGAAAAATTTTCTCACAATCTTACGTTTGTGGCAATAAAATTAAAAACGAATTCTATCAATGACGTCTATAATAATCCATTACACTTGTAGCGAACATAAAATTATAAAAATAAGAACACAAAAACAAAAGCAAAACACAAATTTTCAAAGAAAAGAAACAACAATAAATTAACAAATAAATTTAATTGGATGAATTACAAATTAAATAGACAGTGATTATTGTTGTCTAGGGCATGAGATACAACGAAATCAAAAGTTTACGAGAAATTCCAGTGGCGGTTACAGCAACAAACAACAACTTGCATCAATTCAAATTATTGCTGTCAACGATTTGTTAAAGGTTTGTACTGAAAATTTCTCTAATTAACATACATATGTATATCTGAATCTATATTTAATATTTATATAGCAAGCAGCTAATTTTTCTATGTTTGCAGGAGGTAATCTCTGGAAAGTGCTTAGAATGGGAAAATGATTTAGATACAGGATATATCTTTTTGCCAAACTATTACGAGTCAGGTAGGGTGGGGGGGCTTACAAATTATGCCTCTCCAAAACGATCTCAGCAGTTTTAATGAAATTTAAAACATAGACAGACCCTTATTTAGATATGACTTTTTTCGAAAGCAGGAGCAGGAGGAAGGGGTACACAATTTCTGCTTCCACGAAACTATTCAACCATAAGATTGCTTTGAAACATATACAGATTCGTTTTTTTCTGAACTAGAAACTACGAGATTAAAGGAGCAGCCGCGGTTAAAAGCTAGTTTTTAAAACAAATTAGAAGCCAAGAAGAGGCTGTGGATGCTGTCAGTGATAACACAATATATTTCTTGGGTCTATGTTGCGGTCTTGTTGTGCTCCCTGATGAAGATTCATTAGAATATCGAAGCCCGGAAAAACAAGTTTAGTGCTAAACTTTGTAGTATCTGGCTGCCCAAATGACTAGTCCTACTTCATGCGTGACCTGGGCAGCTATATTTGCAGGCACGTTTGCATTCCACGGTATCCAGGCAACTTCAGACTTGAATGCAACGCCATTTCATTTAGAAGTGTCCAGTATTCATGGGCTAGTATGAATGTTGATAAACGACGCTTTTTTAACGCCAGATATTTCAGCCTGAATGATGCTACAGCAGATCGTTTCGTAGGGGAATGGGTGAGCCATAGTCATTGTTCTCTCATCTGCTTCGATACTACTGCTATACTAAGCTAGAGTACAGAGTTAAGACCTAGTTGTCTGGCCGTAACTTTAGCTAATAGCCAGTGGCCTAATGTATATATTGGAGTGTATAGCGCACTAGTATTCATCCAAGCCGAAGTACGAAGGGTTTCTCCATTGATCCAACACTAGGCGGTGCTCCCTAATGCATGCCTATGTGGAGGCATAAACAATACATTATTGTGTTCTTGGGACAATAGCCTAAGTCTATAGTCAATTACCTAACTAGCCATCGACTTGGTAGGAACAACGATTTGTCGCATGTGCATTCGTCCCGTGGAGACCGTTGTTGTTCTGGTTTCGTTTATGTGCACGCATATTCGCCATTATGTTCGTCATTGAATCTAACTTTCGTTTTGTCAACTTCACTCTCATTAAAAATAAAGACAATACTTTGCTAGCCTAATAATTATGATCAATAAGCACGTGAACACCAACAAGCCTTTGCCATACAGGCCATACAGAAATACATGAACAATTTAGTACCGTTGCTTTGCCGACGGTTTGTTCTTCTTTCGTACAAGTCTATGGGTGATGAAGATGTACTGTAAGTCATGAATATATATTAGAAGGAAATTTTTTTAAGTCCTGGTTTACAAACAAAAATCTTAATTTGGTGAAAACTTTTGATTGTGGAATTTAATATAAACACTTTAAAATCCTAAAGGGAATCAGACGGCAAAGCCGGCCGAAGTAAATAACTGAAGAAATTAATATGACCACCATATAATGTATGTATTTAATATTGTGTTACTAAACTTTAGTGTGTCAAGAATAGCTTTACGCTTTAAAAATAATCAAAGATTTTTACTATTATCAGCAAAAAAAATTTATAATTGTTAAATATTTCTCTTACAATTACTTTATTATGAGGCAATGCGTGAAATAGTGGCCTAACTCATAAAACATAAAATATCAATAAATATAAATTGACCATCCCAAGCGCAAGCTCTAAACATTTTTTAGTACTCGAATAATGAAGGCAGGCCATCAAACGAGTTCAAGATGAATTCAGGAATACCGCGATGCTTCGCACTTTCCCCTACACTATTTCTTATTTTTCTAGATGACCTTCTATGTCGAATTTCCAACCCTATTTATTTTTTTGCAGCTTTTGCCATCCGTTTTCATTCAGTTATAGGCCAATCCTTTCGCAATTTGGAACAATATGAATGATTT
This sequence comes from Phania funesta, assembly GCA_963932375.1. NCBI lineage: Eukaryota > Metazoa > Arthropoda > Insecta > Diptera > Tachinidae > Phania > Phania funesta. The sequence goes on from OZ010656.1 coordinate 40,747,032, forward strand.
GCTGAACCGGGATCTTGCGATTAACTCCGAATGGAGTAGTGTAAACAGGGTTGATTTAATGCACATGAGGCTTAATGTTGTGTGCTTACTCGCAGGCGCACGAACAATTATGTTGCTTCATCTATAGTTATGGGTGGACTAAATATTAAGGAATCAGTCACGGCAGATGTTTAGCACAAATTTCCGTCATCCCTTGTCAAATTTAGTTTGAAAGCAAACCGGGCTCGGCTATTTGCCATCCTCAGTGTCATTTTTCGTTCTGCATAAGAGATTCCTAATGTCCTTAGCATTAAGATCCAGTGAGATGTTCGTTGGACAAGTGCCGTGGTTTTTTAAAATGGTGTAAGAGATACTTCACTCAAAGTCTATTTCACTTCAAAGATTATTTTGACGCAATGTGGGTTGTGTTTCCAATGAAATAAAATTTGTTCCTGATACCCGTACATTTGTATGTATAACATGTTTTTCATTACGGGATCATTCATTCGTGGTAGATCGGCCTTTGGACCGCACAACACGTTACAGATCAGCACGTGGAAACCACTACTTTCTGCAGAAAATATAGAGAGGCATTTTTCCTTCGCACATTTTGCAATGGGCTAAGTATGAGAGAGTATTAATCACAATTTACATTTTATCAAGAAATTTAAAAGCTTTTTCGTTTATTGAAAAAAGGTAGCTAAATATTTACGAAAAATATAATAGCTCAAAAGCAGCATTGCATGACCTAAAGAACTAACAATGTGTGGTAAATGCAAAGGGTGGCCACACCAAGTACTACCGGTACAAAAAATGCATTTATTGGTAACAAAATTTTGTGTAAACAGGGATCTTAATTCTTGTGAAAGAAGTTTCTTCACGCCAGAAACACTGAGTAGTATTTGTTTTTATTGGTCTTTTTTTCAATAAATTTGAATGGTATAGTTTTAAAGTCTTGTAATGTAAATAAAATACATCTCATAAACAAAAATATTTTGTTACTGAAGTGTAAAACAATGTTTCGTTTTTGTTCTAATTTGTAAAGTCAATCATTTCACACTGTAGGCGATATGTTAGAGTGAATAAAAACTTGGCAAAGACAGTTTTAAATTGTACCTCGTTTTGCTAAATTCTTAAAGTTAGTTTGACTTAACTGAAGTGACATAACTCCAACCCGTGGGTCTTTAGCATTTTCTAATTTTGTGTGTTCTTGGGGCAGTTTAAAAAACCCCTTGTGCAGAAACACAAGTAATAACTTAAGGCGCCTGAGAAATTCCAATCAATTTTATTCCAATTTTATTTGTGCGATTTGCATATTTTTTCAACGTCGCGAATAAAAATGTAAGCATTTCGGTCGTGTATTAAGTTATTACTACTGAGCTACCGTTATACTTAAGTGAAGCTTTTTCTGGATAGTTGACCTAATTTAGGGTTACTTAATGATTAATAAAATTGCACGTTACTTTATGGCAAGCTTCCCAATTTAAGATATAAAGCCTTAAAATAGCAAGTATTCCTTTGACGTTTTCTATAAGTTGTTTTGTTTTTCATGAATACCATAAAAAATATTAAGAGCATGAGTTCATAAAAATAAAGGTAAAGTTCACTTTAAGAGTTACTCATAAACGTAAACGTGCTCTTGGTAACGTTTACTGCACACAAAGATAAAAATGTTCAAGACGACAGTCGTTATAAAAGTTTTGTTTAAATGTGTTCGTTCACGTGTTAGTCGCATCATCCCTCTGTTCAATGTTGCCATTTATATTGTAAGCGTATGAACTTTTTCTATTGTTACACATACGCTGTGTTGTATATAAACGCTATATGTATGTGCACCAAGTCTCCATACATCTATACGTATGTACATATGCATGTATGTGGTTACATGTGTAGCGTATACACATATTGTGAATTAAAATACGATATTTGTGCCCATATTTATGAAAGTAGTATAAGTCATATAACCTTGTTCCATATTTCTGTCAACAAGGAAAAAGTGCTTCAGTGTGATATTGTCGTTTTATAGGGAAAGTTAAACCGTTTTGAAAATAAATGAAATAAAAAACAAATTACATTATTTTAATATTCTTATTCTTAACAAAATTGTAAGTTAAGTTAAGTTACTGTGCCAAAGGAGAAAAATAAGCAGAAGTTCATTTTAACTTCCCGAAAAATAGACAGTAAAAAGTTGAAAGTGAATACTGACTACATATGAGTAGTGATATTAGGGTTATATTTTAAAGGAAATAAATTTAAAGGCAGCGACTTAAGTATTAAGTTAGTGCGTTAAGTAATAAGCATTCGAGGATGGATATCGTCGCCCGGGCTCCTATCTCAGACGCTGCAAATCAATAACGTACATTTCAATATTTGATCTGTACTTCCCCATGCCTTTTCAAACTTGTCAAAGAAAGTAACACAATTCTCGTAGGTACGCACTACTAAATTTCCTGGTGTTACTTCCCTTAAAGAAAGTAATTTAATTTTGCTTTCTTTATTTATATTGATACGGCGTAGAACTTGTTTAAAATGGTATTACATTAAGTCCTATTTAAATATTAAATCTTAAGATTTTGGATCTACTGTAACTTCAAAAAGAACAAACCTATTATATCGTGGTACTAATGTTACAAATTGAAAAACAATAATAATAATAAGGCGGTATTAAAATTAAACTTAAACTTTTTTCCTGTGGATAAGGAAACTGTTGCTGAGGGATACTTTTGAATTGAGAAATCACAATGGAGCTATTTTCAGCTTAAGTCGACTTAAGTACTTATTCCTTATTGTCACGGATTTAATGAATTGCATCTGATAAAAATAAAAATATCTTTACACTATGCAGCATTTTAGTTTCGATTTTTGATTATTTTCTATTTATTACGGTTATAAATTTTGCATGAATTTCATACGAAAATGTTGTTTTTATGTTTAATTTGACTTCGAACATTTTTAAAATTAACTGAATTCTGGTATTTTGTGCGTAAGTACTTCTATTTCTTGTTCTAGATCTTTTCTTCTTTTGCACCGCTTCTACTCTTTTACCTGGTATCCTTTCTCGGGTTTCTAAATTTGCAGAAGTCTTGGTATGACTCATCTGAAGATTAAGATTATTGTACGTGACCGTATAAAATCTGCACATCTCATCATAAACAAATAATAACTCACATATTCGCATAATAAGTACGTTGTCATACTCTTACCTGAACCGCCTATCTTTATTTTTGCCAATAATTAGTTTGCTTAAAAAAAGTATTGTCGTTTCTACTTTGTTTAATTGTCAATTGTCGGCTTATTATTTTGGACTTAGGCCATTTTCATGATTAACACTAAATGATCTCCATATGATGAGGAAATCGCAACCACCATCTCATACTTAATTTTTTTTGACGATATCATTAAGTTTACTTTGAATTATTTTATTTAGAAAAAAATGTGGTGTGAAATAACTTAGAAACTAATTTTTTAAATTTTGACTTATGGGCGCATTTAAATTCTCTATCTTTGCAGAAGTGACGGCATATTTTATTCTTTGATATATCTAGTTACGTACAAATACTGATGTGCAACAAAAGTAATAAGTTCTTTGTTTTTAAGCCCTTGCTATTTCATTCATATGTCATTCGTTAAAATTCTCCTTTTGTATCAGTCTTTGCTAGCTTGTGCTACTTATTTCATACCAAATTCGAAAGATGACAACCTCGTCCATTATTTTCCATTGGATACACCACCAGTTTTAGGGTCAAATTTAATTAATGTAGAGTAATTAATGTTTATAAAAAAAATGTTTATTTAGAAACAAATATATGTAAAGTATTTAAAATGTAAATGTGAATATGAATAATGACGCGCTGTTTTTCCGTCTTTGTGTGCACTTCGCTTGCCGTCTCGTTTTCAACTGAACTCTTGTTTTATAGTGCAAGATGCGTGGTTAGTTTAAGAATTTTCTCTCTCTCCCACATTAATAAAACATTTATTCGCAATAATAGATACAAATTTGTGGTAAAAGAAATTGTTTCATGTTAGTGAAACATCGTATTCATTTTTTCAATTATTTTAAACACTTAAATTAATTTTACGAAAGCATTTAAATTAGTATTTGACTTTTATCTATTTGGCATTTACCCTATATGTGTGTTGAATTAAAAACTCTTTTTATAGGTTTTCAGTGCTTTTCAGCTTTCAGTACTTTTCAGCTTTCAGTGTCTGGTAAAACTAAAAAAAATAGCAAACACAAAAGCAACCACACGTATTTTAGTGAAATTCCTATGGCTTTGGTAATTTGTTTATATGTTATTACTTGTTTCTTTGTTTGAAGAAAAATTAATATTTACATTAAACCAATTAGTATTTTAAAGTTGACTGAAAATTATTTGTTGGGACATATTGTCCCTATGCGCATTGTGCTCGTTCCATAAGGCAGCTTTAAGCAAATTTTAAGAAAAGCTAGAAGTATTTTATTTGACAAATTTCAGAAAACGGATGGGAATTATTTGCGAAGCTTAATACACAAATACAACAAAGACTTTTATCTCCCGTTTCTAAGTCTAATTGCCATTTTAATTCATAATCAATATAAAAATTGTAATAAAAAAAGTTAGATTCAGTAAATCTTTTTTTTAAATATAATGATTTCATTATCTGACGATCAAAGATACCTACTCGCTTTAATCTCCACTGCCAGCAGAATCTCCTATTTGAATTTGGTTTAATATTTGAAGGTCTGTTGTATGTTGTCCTTATTGTTTTTATATTTTTAAATTATTTTTATATTGGGTTTGTGTATAAACAAACGCCACTCTTGGAAAGACCATATCGAATACCTACACTGCTTCCTCTCATCATTTAATTTATTATTTCGAATTGCGAATGTTATGCTTCACACATCCATTTTACAAAAAACCAGACCCGCAGAGATCTAGAAAAGCGAATTAATAACCATTACGTTGCAACGGACAAGGAACAAATGTATAACTCTACTTCCAACTGGTACTACTACGATTATATGATGGTAAGGATCTAAGCAGACACGATTGTAATACGTTACTGCGACTAGTGTCTAGGCCACACATGGAATCCTATTCAATGCCAGTTTCAATCCGTTTTGTAATTGCGATATTAATTATCCAACAACTCCAAAAAATTTCCTATGCGAATGTCCCTTATTAACCAACACTAGAAAATAAATATTCGAAAATTCTGAACCCCTACATATGGTGCCCAAAGCCACGATAAAAATTATTACCATACATGTACGAGTAATCTTATGATTCCAATATATGTTAAGATACATTTGAATAATATATTTTAGTTTCGGCTGAGCTGAAGGCCATAGAAGCTATTACTCGTTTTATTATTTCTTATAATTTGCAATTATAAGCTGAAGTTAAAAAATTATTATTATATTGGGCATATTTAACTTGTCGTAAAAAGAATGGATGCTAGTAAGTTAAGTAAATATATGCGCGATATATTTATTGTTACGTTTTTTTTAAAGGACAGTAACACACATTTAGGCAAATAATGTTTATTAATTTATTGAATAGTAGTCTACTCTCCATTGAAAGGGAAAGACTTGCGAAGACTGGTCAGCACTAAGCTTATTCTATCAATTAGAGAACGCACCGCACAATTTCATTAGAAATAATCTAAATTCCTACAAATTATTTTAACTATAAATTTGCATATGTGATTTTTTTTATTTCTTAATACGAGTATAACCCATATACTTTCTAATAAAACTTTATTATTACCCCTGTCACAATCTTCCATTCCGATCGAGGTTTTTAAATCCGCAAATTACTTATTCAAAAAATGAAAAATGAAATTAAACCGGAAAAGTATTTATAACCATTTTGTACTTATAAGTTTTGCCAGTGGTTGAGTACAGACGTCATGTTTAGCGCATAATTTGTATTCGTAATGTGTGACTAATGTCACTAAGATTAGCAATTAAACTAAATCAGAGTGTTATGTCTGTCGTCGCGTGCACACACGTTTTGTTAGGTCCCTATGTTATATTATTGTCGTCTTTTGGTTTCAGTCCGCGTACAGTGTTTTAATAAAATAACTAAATATATATCGTACAAATGTTCAATAAGAAAAATCAAAATAATTTAAAACAATAAAAATTCACAAATAATAAAATAAAACAAAACATAAGAATTCCAACACAAAACTTGTAAAAAAAATGAACCAGTTGAAAATATGTTTGTGGAACGCTAATAAACTCTCCCAACATAAATATGAATAAGGACATTTCCTGCTAATACACGAAGTAGACATATTTCTAATCTCTAAAACAAAATACGCTTTACTCCAAAAAATTGGTTTAAAGTTAATGGATTTTTCACATATACTGAACATACGAGTGTAAGAGGATGTGGTGGGATCTTCTGTCCATTACTTGCCCATACATAAGATTAAATGTTATGTGTAAGCTATGAATATCCCTAATACAGCTAAGTTATCATGTAAATATATATTTTACACGCCTTAATATTCCTAATATTAATTTTAACAAACAAATGTACATATATTTCTTTTTGTCAACAGCATAACAACAAAAACAATCGACGCGACTTAGCATGTATGATCTTGCCCTAACAACAAGCATACGTTTTAAGATGATTGTTAAATATTAAATACATACTTGCTCATACATATTTATTGCTTATCTATTTACGATCAATGCGTAAAGAAGAGAAAGAAATAAATTATGAACTCCCAATTTTTGGGCATGCATGATCTTGTCTTAGCAACAAGCTTACGTTTCAAGACGATTAGTAAATAATAAACATACATATATGCATACACATTTGTTCATACATTTTCGTTTCTTACCAAATTACCAACAACGTGTAACTATGTGGAGAGATAAATTATTAACTCCCAATTTTTGTGCATGCATGATCATGTTCGATTTGTTTTTGTTATTATTTACTAAGAACAAATTATTTAGTATAAAGGGAAAGAAATGTACCAAAAAAGCAAGCAGTATCAATAGAGCTCTAAAATAAGGAAAGTGTTATCCAACAAGAAATTAAATAAAATAATTATATATATAAACTTTAAAATTCTAATTATAATTCATATATAAATAAAATTAATTAATAACTTTAAATATTTTAAAGTTAATAAACAAAAAATAATCTTTGGGTTTTATTTTTTTTAAAGAAAAAGAACTAAAACCAAAACTATTAAACACAGTCAATTTGCCAGTTCTCTTGGTACATTATGACAAACGTTTTTTGCAGCTGGCGATTACAATGCATAGCACACCTATTGGGAGTTTAGACTTATTAGCGCTAGAAGGAGAAATAAGCTAGACATCATATCCGGAAGTAAACCCACCTATTGACCAACAGACCTAAAAAGCTGCCAGACTTTATCGATTGCACCATTGCATTTTTCGTTCTGTTCTTTCGTTCTCAGAACGAAAATAACACTGAAGACGGCACATAGACGAAACCGGCTTGTCTCCTAACCAAACTTGACAAGGGATGACGGAAATTCGTTCCAAAAATCTACATCAAAACACCCTGTCGGAAGATTAAATCAATAATTACATTTCTATTATTATGACAAAAAATTCTTTCAGGAGCAATAATTTATCAGAAACTACCGAGAGAAACCATTATCAATATTCCCTCTAACTTATCCGTTCTAATTTTTACATTTTCGTATGTTAAAGAATTCATTTTCATTCGCCATTTTTTGTATTGGTTTGTTAAAAGGTTGGTAAAAAATAAATAAAAACTATATTAGTGATGTTTAAAATGGAAACGAATACAACGTTTAGCTCTTACACATATGTCGTGGGAATTTTTGTGTTAATTTCACTTAATACCACAATTATTATATATGTATATTTAGAGGCGGGAGTCCGAGAGAGTAGGGTAAATGAGAAAGGGAAATTTATTTTTGTTAATACCTCCCACTTTCGAAAACAAAAGTGCAAGTGACTGGTTTTGATAAATATTTGAGTTTTCAGAGTTGACAACTCCTTCAAAATTTTGTATGAATACTGTTCGATCCCCCGCTTCATACAACGTGTTTTTAAAGCAAACTTCAAGTGTTTGTTACTTCAGTTGAAGTGTGAATAAGGAGATTTCTCTGATAACGCATGTAAGAAGTTAGCGCTTAATAAAAAGTGGTGAAATAGAACTAAGGTAAATTTAAAAATAAAGCAAAATAAAAGATTTAAAATTAAAATTTAAATAAAACAATGTTTCTGTGAGATATTATTGACATTTTTTATTCGTTTGATTGGCCTATCGATGCCATTATACATGGAATATAACATCGGCTTCGCTTTTGTGTATAAGCCAGGTTGAACTTGACCGATGGTATGGGTTGTGTGGGCTTTGATAGTCGCTGTGGTTTTTTGCTTAATCGCATAAGCCTGCTTCTTTAGAAAACTCCACAAGAAAAACTCTAACGTAGTCACATCGTACAATCTCGGTGACCAGTTCACATCATCTCTACGTGAGATGACCATGCCCTCAAATCGTTAATGCTGAATGTCTATTGTTGCATAAGCTGTGTGTCATGTAGCGGCGTCCTGTTGAAATCACATAGCGTTGGGCTCCACATCATCCGATTCCGGCCATAATAAGTTGGTAATCATGACGACCGTAAAATGGGCGAATCCAAACCTGATTGTATCGTAAGTCTTCGGTGTCTCTAACTACGCAAGGCCGGGCCTTAGTGTGTACGTTTTATGTTTAAATAAGAGAAATTTGTGCAATATAGTTTGATCAGATTAGATGGAAATTGTAAAAGTGTTTTAAAAATCTACTCAATGTTGTTGTAGTTTAATCACTGAATTATTTTCTTTTCTTGTTTTCAATTGACTTCAATTTTATGCAAACGTAACACAAAAAGAAAATAATTTTAAATAGTACAGAGAAACAAAAATCTAAAATATTATTATATATATATATATATATATATATATATATATATATATATATTTACTGCGAATGTGTATTATTAGGAGAGATAAAAAGAGACCGAGTGTGTAATTGTAGAAAATTTATCCTACACCGTGGTAAATCTTTCCTCTTTGTAATTATTACGTGAATAAAATTACACAAGAACATGAGTAGTATTGCAGTCATAAATCAAAAATAAAAACCTTCGCTTGGAATGTGCCCACTTGTGAAAAAGGAAGAATATTTTTAAAAGTGGGTCCATGATTTTACAAAAGCATTTTTCCCCCTTATAATATTGAAAATTGTGATTTTCAAAACTTTAACTGAGAAAGTTATGCTGGACCTTAGTCCCATACATGTACTTCATAATTGGGAAAGCTCTTCCTACGCGAACGTTTTTTGTTGTAATATCTTAAATATAATGAACGATTAAAGTCATTTTAAAGTGAAATATAATTTTTGAAACGCTGTAATTACAATCTTCAGGTCGAATAAATATCTGGAAACCCTATTTTATATTCACATACTTTAATTTAAAAACAATAAGAAAGGCCTGAAAATTATATAAAACGGGAGGAGCATGCACCTAAAACGTACAAAAATCAGAAAGAATCTGTGCTCGCTTTTTTTTCATTTTCACAACTTCCTGTGATGTTGATGATGGATGATATGTTCAAAGTAAAAATATTAAACAAAAGGGAACAACTTTTCAGCAGCCAAAAGAAAATTAATAGTACCGGCAAAATTATTCATTGCTCTGCTGAAAAGTATACGATACGAACATTTACACCTAATAAAGTCTAAATGTTATTTGTTCAATGGTCTTTGACGCTATTCAAAGAGATCGTAATTAATTAAAATACCTCAACAAATGTTGCTTCCAAGGACATTGAATAAAAAATAACTTAATGAATAAAAAAAGAGAATATAAATATTTCCGGAACACAGTTTTAAATAAGAAAGCGACTCGTATTCAACTCGAACTCTACTATCTTGTTTTTAATCTATGCCTAGTCTATAAAAGAACTCAAAGCAGAAAATTAATTACAACAAAAATTGTGTTCTCAGAAACACCAAAAAACGGGGCATGCAAGTACATGTATATAAGTAAAATTGTCGAAAGAAAATGCTTATAATCTATAATGATAAATAATGTAATATTTTATTGTTTCCATTGTGTCTTTTTAATGAAGAATTCATATCATAAAGAATCCATTGATTGACAGATTGTACGTCACCCTCTCTAAAATTTATGAATTTCATTATTTGTAATTTTTGTTCGATGTCTTTTTATTTTTCGTTGAGCCTAAACAACAAAATAAATTATACTCATGATATACGAGTTTAATATATTTTGTTAGCAGTAAAATTGTATGGTAAACAGCGTTGTGCCATAGTGCTGATTTAGCACTTATTCATCGGTACAGCAAGACGAGGAAATTGTAATTGATATAAAACAACGGAAAATATGTATTTATAATATCCATTAACTTGGAAAGGTCGTCTTACTACAATAATCTTAAATATGGCGAACTCAAGCGACTTTTTAGAAACTCAGAGAAAAAAATTTATTGACGTTAAGTCGCATGAGTGAAGTTGCTAGTTAAAAGGTCCATGTCGTCAAATGAATCCTTCGTGCCACGTGGCATATGCCTTCTGTACTGCTCTCCGGTGCCTGAGTTTATTTTTGATGATTTGCTAAGCCAACCTAACCCCAAATGAAAGGATAACGGTCACAGAAAATAATATGGCAAATTTAAAGCTCTTCGGCTTAAAAAAAATATATATACTATTATTTATATTATTATTATTTACTCTGAACATATATTGGAAGTCTCAAAGGGAAGGGAACAACATGCAACAGTTTATTCGCACTTTGCACTTAGGAGTTAAGAATAACAAAATATTTATTATAGTTTTTGAATAAGGTTCTATCAAACCTTAGGTGTAACAACAACTCTGTAACATATGTAAATATTCAGTTTTATAGAAGAAAGTCTTATTGCAATAAAATAAAATACATGAAAATTCTTTAATAAGGTCCTCTCTCAATACTTATTCGATTTTTGTGCAGTAGTTTCCGCTTCTTGATCTTTCGCAAACTTTTAGTACAATTAAAATGAATTAATGTTTATAAACTTGGAATCGGGCATGTATGAACTGTGCAAGAAATTGCTGTTTGTATCGAAAATAAACCGCGTTTTAAATAATTTACAGACAATTTTAACCTTTCTTATCAGCTGTTCCTAATTCTAATTCCGTTTTTCTCAGTTTTTTCACTTGCTACAATCTTTTTGTAATCGCCTTGAAGACAAATTGGCAACTACTGGTATTGTTACAGTTTAATTCAGCCAGTCTAATTTCTGCTAATATATCCCCTTCTCCCCGAGATTTTCTATTTATCTAATGCAATGGTGCTAGTGTTAGATTTCTTAACTATTTGAAATAACTCTAATCTTGTGTTATCATTTTTTTCAATCTTATCTCTCCAGGTTATCAGCAGATACGATAAGAATTTTTTACAATACTGTTAATACAATTAATAGGTCATTAAACTTTGCTTTCAAGTAACATTCTGTTTAAAACCCCAAAAAATTTCTGTTCATTAAGCAAAAAAAAAAATAAAAAAATAACTTGCATAATTAACTTAGTGGAACTAATCTTACACAAATAAATTTTAGGATCCAGATTCGGATCGGCTCTGGACTTTTACATTATGCATAAATCAAAATTTCACAAAATACATTGCCAAAACGGATAACAACTAGTATACTAACTTTAATAAAATTGTTTTTATTTTTAGTGTAGGGTGTAGGTACTCAAATATAATCTTTTTCCATTACATTGCTGTTTTCTAGGCATCTAATGATAGTGGTAGGTGTTGAAGGTGATGTACTCGTAAATAATATTTTAATTCAATCATTTAAAAACACACAAATGTTTATGACTGACAAAAAAGTATAACGGAAGTGGCTGATGAGCAAAAATAGAACAAAGGTGGTATTTTTGAAAAATCACCAAAATAATGGCGCAATCTTGTACAAATTTTTTTTTTATCTAAAAGAAGAGACTTAATTTTTTTTTTGGCATGTAGCTTTATTTGTACAGCAGCTACTTTTAAATTTTTTTTAAATTTCTTCCCAAAAGTTTAATTTTTAAAGCAATTATTCCATTATAAAGGAAAGGTTAAGATTGATTTTCATAGCAATTAGATTTTATTTTCGCTGTCGGTTTTCAAGGAGTTCATGTGATTTTTTAAACATTAAAGAAAGGTGTTAAAACCCAGGATTAAACACAAATTACGTAATAACATATTTTTTTACACTAGCTGTTATATGAAGACAAACATTTTTTTAAGTTGAAAAGAATTCTGGTAAAACCAAATTTATTTCACATATACACAGGAATATCAATTAACATTCTAAAATGAAAACAAAGTACATAAAATTGATTTTAAACTAATTATTTATTATATTAAACAAAGACAATTGAAACTCTATAAAATATCGTAAAACGTAGCTGTTTAGAACGAGTTTCTGTCATCCCTTGTCAAGTTTGGTTCGGAAAAATCTACATTAAAACACCCTGTCGGAATATCAAGATATCCAAATATCTTAAAACGTATAAACTTTATTAATATATACGAAATAATTATCTTTTTGCCATTAGATCATTGTTTTTATTATGAAAATTTAAAGTCAACTTAACGTAAAAATAAAACACCAATTGTTAGTGAGCCTTTGGGGTTCTTATAACTAATAGAAATATTTTTAAAGTAAGAGATCAATAATAAGGAATTTAGTCGATTACTCGACCAAAGATTATAAATATGTTGTTTTGAAAACTCCACAATCCAATAGCCACAAAAAAATTTAAAATTGAATTACCTTCATATGTATGTATGTACTACGAAAGAATAATAAAAAAAATTATATTAAGCTAGTTTGAATTGTTAGCTACATATCAAATCGAATTCCTGAAAACAATTGATGTCTTTGTCGAACTGAACTTTCAACATTTTCTTCATGTAGTTCTTGCAGTACTTGTGAAGTTTTAAGCTCGTATCATGTTCCTAAAACGAATATAGCCGAATATATACTATATGTATAAACAACATACACTTCGTAGTTGGTACCTACAAGTAGAGGTACATGTACACGTAATGTTCCGTCAGTTTTGTTGTTCTCAAAATTCAGTACTTTATTTTGCTCTGATACTTCGAGTAAGTGTTCATGGCTTGCCGCTACATGTGTACTTCACGCATACAAATGTAATTGTGTAATTACGGATAAAAAATCAATCTCAAACTTTCAATTGCTTAGCCAGAAGGAAATATATAAACATCATATAACGGAACAAATCAATAAAAACACATGTAATTTTCTCAAATCTTCTGATCATCTTATAGAGAATAATACTGTATCCAAGGACGTATCACTCTTTTTCATGAGCGGATGCCATAAGGTTGCACCCTTTATGATTATTAGGAAAAAAAACAAGTGAAGTGAAATCATGAATGAGGCTACATATCAGTTACCATACTACCCGAAACACTGCTGTTCTCGGTGACCTCCTTTAATTAAAAATGAATTCGAAAATTTTTTTTCGTCGATTGTAATAAACATTGTAAACGGTCTCTGTTATTGAAAGTAGAAATTAATTTTTTTTTTTAATAACAAAAGGTATCGAAAACCAGTTCATTTCCAACAAATAGATTGGTGTCAGCGATAACTCGTCAATTAAACCTCCAGGTGAAAACGTTGCAAGAGAAATACGAGTAAATAGTGCTCTAGTAACTACTGAACGTATCTAGAAAAAATTAACAATTTCGTTGCGAATTTGACAATGAGCAGTAATTGAACTTCTACGGTAAAAGTGATCTGACAATTATTTGGACATAATAGTCTTACTATTTATTACAAATATCGAAAATTAATAGTTTGCACGAAAACTTAAGAGAATATCGTATTAAACAAAGAGGATATGTCTGCTATTAACACAGACTAAAACGATTTCTATCCCAAGCAGGAAAATTAAAAACACCCATGTATTTAAATCTTTAAATTTTTAATGTATCAGTACACAATATCAACTGTTTGTGGTTTTAACGTTGTTTCTCCAAACTAAAAGAAAAACTACAAATATTAGGCCCGTTCCAGAAGATTTTGGGAAAGTTCGTGCAAATGTGAGCATAAATAAATTTGCCCTCTCAAATTATATTAAACATATATTTCATTTTTTATGCTAACTCTTCAGTTTGTAATTTTCATCGCTTAAAAATCGTGTAATAATGTATTTATTGGAAACGAAATTAAATAGAAAAAAAATAAATCTCTTTATGTTGTGAAAATGTTCATTATTGACATTAAAAATAATTATTTTGTTCGTTATTAAGTTTACATGTTTCATTACTTATTTTTCGATTTTCAATTATTATTTAGGTAAATACTAAACAGCTGATCTCTAAATTCTTGTCCGAATCTACCCAACTTAGAGCAAGAAGAGAAATGAGTTGGAACGAAAAATTACGCTGACGATGGCACATAGATGAAACCGGTTTGTCTCTAAACCAATCCTGACTAGGGATGACGGAAATTCGTTCAAAAAATCTAACTCAAAATACCCTGTAGCATGATTCTACAACCTGTAATACCGACAAAACACAGCATGAATATGCTGTGTGCAATGTATGAAAATAAAAGATGTCATATTTCGCACTGTATAAGCAACGAATACTTGACGCTATGTGATAGACTGTCGCTGCGCCGCTGACCAGATCGGTATGCACACAATCAGCGATCACTTTATATTTCGTTGTCATGCCGCTGACCGTCTTCATGAACGTACTCTGCATATGATGCATGTTGTTGTTGTATAGCAACACTTGTGATCGTGTGGCTCACCGTGAGGATTAAGATTTGTTATAATTATGCAATGGGTATTTATAAATATTAGGATAAGGCCATGCAAACATGCACATGTATTTTAGTAAATAGAAATATAGAAATAAGCATTGACTTGAAAATTGTCAAGTCAACCAAAATTCTGTATAAAAGAAAAGTTTGTTTTAGTTTAAGACACAGACCAATTCTTATCATCTTTGAGCTCGTTGTAATGTATTTTTGAACCGATTCCTAGAATCAATTGGAAAGTAAATAACTTAACATTTGAATTGTTTTTAATCTTAAATATAACTTTAAGAAATACTTTTCAAATCCTGTGAAGGGCGGTTGGTCTACAAAATAAAAAAAAAAAAAATTATCGTTAAGAAATATTTTCTTGTAAATAATTTGTATTTAGTTTTATTGATAATATGTATTTTTGTCAAGCAGAAATTGGATTACACTTTAGAATTCGATTATATATAAATCTACAGCAATAAGTGACTGATTCGTCATCACTAGGTCTGTTATGTTCACGAAAATCCATGTTTTTCGTCGGTGCTATCTTTTTCTTTAAATTTTAACCTTAAGAAGAATGAAAGAAATAAAGAAATTAATAAATTAGCATGAAGTATTTTAAGTACATTAAAAAACTTACATGACGTTATGCTCGCACATAATTAAATTAATAATATTCGTAACGTGTAGAGCAAGTGAAGTAGCAATTGTAAGAAAGTGAGATAAGTAATAGACCGTCAGCTGGCAGGCACAAATATATGGCTTGCCGTAACTGAGTGCACTATCAGAAGTTCTTACTTATACCTCCACGTGGTGGCGGCTGGTAACAGGAATGCATTGCGAGGGATGAACGATCTGTAAAAGTATTTCTAATCTGTAAAGGTATTTTCAAGGCGTTAGACCATAAGATTCCGACAGGGATAGACAATGAAGTCTTGCACGAGGTGGAGAGGTTAATATCTGTAGGAACTCTGGTGTTTATTTGCCAATAGAGTAATTCTGAAGAGTTGGACAAGAAAACATCCCGAGGGGTGGACGGGACAGCTTCGCAAAATACTTCTGAGGAAGAGGCTGAGACGGTAGCACACATTGTGTGCGAATGTTCAGCACTGGCTAGCATAATACATAGGACCACGGGCAGGCACTTGTTAAATCTGAAAACCATGATGGAACTAACGCTAGCAATTACAAGAAATGAGGAAGAAGGTCGACAGTCTGAAATCAATTCGTGTAAAGAAGGGGTTCAAAAGGGATCTATAAAGTTAGCGATCTGCTTTGATATTCCCCGTACTTAAAAAAATATATAAGTAATAATAGGACGATTAATGGAGAGCCCAAACAGGCACGTGGCAGTCGAAAGGACTCATTGGCCATCAAAGTTTTAAGGTGGAGGAAATGTTATTATACTCTACACTGTATTGTTAACAGGACAATGCAGGTTTAACTATAACATGAATAAAATAGGTGTGGTAGAAAGTGATTGTTGCTGATGGTGGCAAGAGCAACATGAAACATCAGAACATGATTCTGCGGTGGCACGATGCGGACCTAACTACCTAGATTACTTGTTCCAAAGAACCTATTTAAAATAAGAACCTAGTTAAAATAAAACAATGATTTCGAGATTTATAACAAGACTAGAACCCACATACTTCTCTAGTTGGATCATCAAAAAGCTCTATCGGCGGAAAAAGTGCTATAACAATTTATTTTATTTATTTATAAGCGAAATATTTACTCTGCATGGAAATTGCCAAGTTGCCAATAGATTTTAGTCTACGTCCCTTCGAAAGGTTGATTATAAATTGACGGTAAAAGAACTTGTCAATTAGAGTAGCAATTTCGAATAAAACAACGATATTATTAGCTAAAAGTGCAAATGTAGAAATATACCGTTCTATTACAGACCTCGTTCGTCATTCTCACCAGCCTTTGTTTGTAGAAGTAAATCGTCAAATTGAACACAATTACGATTTTCTTTACTCACTTACAGTGATTTTGATAATATTATCTGTCTATAATCGAATTCTTTGTCTTTAGATATTCAAACTTTCCAATACAAATAGATAACAGACCTTTTTATGGCCAAGAGTTTGCAAACATTTTTATATAAAAAAAGTTAAAAATTTAACAACAAAACACAATTCAAAATCAACGAATAAATAATGAAGTTTTTCCATCTAATTACTCTGAGTTTGTGGGCAGGTGCTTCATCAAGACTGTAATGAACCCTTTGGTTGAACGTATAGTTAATGGGGAAACCGCTAAGCCGAAGCAATTTCCCTTCACAGTGTGCCTACTTATACTCAAAGGTAACTCAAGGTCGTGGTGTAGCGCTTCCATAATTTCTAACAATACCTTGTTAACGGCTGCACATTGCGTGAAAAATGCCACTGGCGGTACGGCCTTTTTAGGAGCCAACAATATAGACGATTCCAATGAAGTTGGTCAAGTGAGGGTTAAACTCAACGCAAATAGCTTTATACTCCACGACAAAATGATATTGCTATTATAAGGATGCCCGTTGTTGCGGTCAGCTTCAATGAATATGTGGGTAAAATAAATTTACCCAGTACCGCTAAACCCCATGATTCATACGTCGGACAAACAGCTATAATTTCGGGCTGGGGCTTAAAAAGTTCCGTTTTTAAAAATATAACCAATACTCTGCGGTATGCTAAGGTGTTTGTTATCACAAATAAAGAATGTAATTTATATTACTTTGGCGCTATACAAAATGCCAATTTATGCACTGCCAGCCTCTTTTTACAGTCAACTTGCAGTGGAGATTCTGGAGGTGCTTTGATCACCAAGGTTAATGGTTTATGTTCAAATTGGAATAGTTTCCTTCGGATTAAGAATTAGTTGTGATATAGGCTGGCCAATTGCATATGTCCGGTTAACTTCGTATGGAGCTTGGATAAGAAAAAATATTGGGATTGTTTACACATAAAGATTCATAAAGTAAACAAATGTATTTTTGTATAGCGATTTTATATACATTTTTGCGTTTCAAGTGTTTTGTCATATATACGAACATACATTCATATACATACATACATACATACAAATAAATATTTCTACGATACTATTGCAATGTGCTAACTTTGTTTATTTATTGGTTTGTTAATATTAAAAGCGCTAAAACGATTTATTTATATAAACAATTTAATTAAGCGTCGTATTAAAGAAAGAGCACATGCATATGTATATGTGTTTAATAGTAACAGTATTTCCCATACATACACATACATGTGCATATCGCATTCAAAAACAGTCACAGTTCAAAATTGATAAAATTCGGATTTTTCATAAATCAGTTCACAGAACATATTTTTAATGTCAAAAATATCTTTTCCATCGGTGCACAGTGTCCGATTTTGATGTTTAAGCGGGATTCACCTATAAAAAGAAATTACTCGTTTATTAAAAAAGTATGAAATGCAATAAATAACAATATAGAACGGTATTAGAAAACGAGACTTTTATTTGTAATCGTCACTGAGAATAACAATACTTTAATTATTAATAACTTTGCTGTTTTCCAATACTTTTTTATAACTCCACATTCCACTATGATATCTTGAAAAATAGTAAGATAACCATAATCGGTTGTGCCGAATCTTGTTTACTCGTACGTTCGCAAGAGTATGAACTAATAAAAAATTTTTATGGTAGAAGCCTCTGATTTTAATCGTCTTTTTCTTAATTTGAGCCCTCCTTTCATTTTTTCTTTGAATGTTCATCAATCTTTGATAAATTCTCGATCTTTGGATAATTGTAAACATTAGCGGAATTGGATGTTTAGTAAAATTTCGAATATTTGATAAAATTTATTGTTTTCGGTGCAATTTCAAAATGTGGCGAAGTTTGTTTTTGGTTCTTTGTTTGTGAATATAAAGTTCTTGTAAGATATAGGTCTTTTGAACCTTATGTAACATCTATTTTGTTACAATTGCCGCGTTTTTCATAAAATATGGATTATTTGAAAATTTTGGTGGATTTAAAAATTGTGTTTTGAAATTTGTTGAATTTTGGTTTTTGTGATATTTTTGCAATTATTTTGTTTTATTCCAGTTTTTCTCTCATGATGAATTTTCGAAATTTTGCTAAATATAAAATTTTGTCAAATTTTGAAGTTTCTCTAATTTTTTTGGGTGCAATTTCGGCTTTTAAAACTTCACTTTTTGGAAAATGGTACTGTTTTGGTAATTTAACATTTTTAGACTATAGTTTGGTTTTGTGAAGAATTTAAAATTTTTTTTAGAATATCTGAGTTGCGTTAAAATGTATATATATATTTTTTTAATTTTTCAGTTTAACTCAGGTTTTAGGTAATGTAAATAATTTTTATTATTTGTAAGTTTTTTTTTGGTAAATTGTGAATTTTTTAATTTTAGGGTGAATTCCCGAATTTTAGTGAAAATAAATTTTTTATATAATAGAGTAAAATTTAGGATTTTTTGTAATTTTTCGGCACAGTTTCCGGTTTTAACTCCGATTTTGTAAAAAATTTTGTTATTTTTGTAACTTGAAATTTTTGGACTATAGTTTGGTTTTATGGTGAATTTTTAAATTTAAGGAAACTCCCAAATTACGGAGAAATAATTTTTTTTACTTTCAGAGCAATTAATATTGGTAAAGTTAATTAATTTTAAATCTTGAACTTTTGGTGATTTTTTTAGTGAAATTTTTATAAAAAAATGTGGATTTTTGTCTTTTTGGCATAATTAAAAATTTGGTGAAATTTAATTCTTTGTTGCGAAATTTCACAATTTGATGAGTTTTATTATTTTTGTAAACTTTCGCTTTTCTCATTGAATTTAGATTTTTTGGGGAATAAAATCTTGATTTTTTGCATTTATGTTAAATTTTCGAATTTGTACGAGTTTTTTTTTTGGAATATTACTTTAATTTTGAAATAATTTTCGAATTTCGGTGAATTCCCATATTATGGTGTAATTTCTGCAATATTCACTGCCGACCAAACAAAGTATATATGTATATTCTGGATCCTTATAGGTAGGGAAGTTGAATTAACGATGTCCGTCTGTCCGATGTTAAGTATATTGATGCTAGTATCTTGGACCATTTGAGCAGTGCGTTCGGTACTTTTTGAAATCAGCCATATTGGTCCACAAGTTCCCGAGATATGTGCAAAAAACCATTTTCAGGGGTTTTTTATAGACATTTTCACTCTTGTGGGGAAAAGCTTACGCAGACGCTCTTAGACAACTTAGGGACTAAATGTTGAACCAAATTTTAAATTAAAAAAACTAAAAATTTAAAAACCTAGTAAAGGAATCCAAATTCCACTAAAAATTTAAATTTCACAACAATTTGCGAAAAAAATTTTCCCAAACTTAAAATTTACTATAAAATCGAAAAACTGGAATAAAAAATTCCAATTGCCAAAAAACCAACATTTATTAAAAAACCGAAATTTAAGCAAAAATTAGAAGATATTTTTCACAAAAATTTTAATTTCACCAAAATTTAATAATATCGCAAAAAAGCCGTGCATTAAAACAATTTTTTTTTTTGGAAAAATGCCGAAATTTTAACGAAATTGAAATACATAAAAATGAACTTTAACTACAGATGGGGAATTCACCAAAAATTACAAACTACAAATTTTACCGAAAGTTTAAAATAATCTGAAAAATAAAAAAACAAGGATCACTATAGATAGTTGCGATTTCAACACAGTTCGAAAATGTATCACAAAACCAAAATTTAGTCAAATACATTTTAATTACATAAATAACAAAGTTTCGAAATTAAAAGAAATGAAAAAAATACAAACTTGTATAAAAAAATCAAATTTCACCACAAATGCCAAATTCATAAAAAATTGGGATTAAAAAAAAATTTTAAGTTGAAAGCCAAAAAATTAAAAATTTACCAAAAAATTATATTAATTTGAAAATGAAATAAAATATTTGGAAATAATAATGAGGAAAATCACCACAATTCGAAAAGTTACAACAACAAATGTTAAATTTATAAATAAAAAAGGTTAAAAAAATCGAGATTTAAAAAAAAAGGCCTTTCTCCAAAACAAAAAAAAAATTAATTGCTAAAAATCAGTATTTAGTACAAAAACCGAAATTTTCCAAAAAAAAAACAAATTCACCAAAAAGCCGAAAATTAAAAAAAAACACAAATTTTATCAAAACGTCATATTTTTAATAGAATATATATAATTTAATTATATAAAAAATCAAATGAATCAGAATTGGTTTCTGGATTGAATATAGAAGAGAAGGATTTCCTTAAATTTTTTTAGCTGAATATTCAAAAATTTTATTTATAAATATATTATTTTGTGTGATATTTTTAGGTAGAATTGTTTTTCTTTTATTTTATATTAAGTTATTAATTATATATTTTTATTTATCTAATTTAAACCGAAAAAAATTAGTTCCACAAGAAATCTAAGTTCACCAAAACTAAAAATCCAAATCTGAAAATTCCCAAGATAATTAAAAAAACCTAATTTTCTAAAACAAGTAACCAAAAACAAATTTCACTATATTTTGAATTTTAACGACAAATTTTACTCAACTGCTGAAATTGACCAGAAAACTCTAAATTTGAACAATTATAATTATTTTACATTTTACTAAAAATCCTCTTCTGCTATTATTTACCAAAAAAACCGAGAATTTATCAAAGATTAATAAGCATTCAGAGAAAAGAAGAACTTAAAACATCCCATCTATTAATCTATAGAAAATATTTATATTTAAAGGAAAGCAGTGTTTAAATGTAGAATAAGACTGGAGGCCAAAATAATCCTCTGCACCGGGAATAATTACAATGCCTAAAGAAATTTTTCATTGAAAATTGTTGAAGATTGGTCTTCAAGAAAGCTAGAAGAAGCACACAATCGTGTCTTTGAATCACATGTAGGAAGATAACATAAAATTTTCGAAAATTTCTGCAAAGGACATAAAAAGAAATGTTAGAGACCACTCAAAATATTAATGTACTTATGAATTCAAACTTTAAAGTTTAACATGAACATATGACCGTCGAATCGAATTAAATATATCGTGAGAATAAACATTAAATTCTCTCTTATATTAGACCCACCCACGATAGGTTCCGATATAAGTGGCCGCTATTTTGAATTTAAAAGAAACACGTAGTCAATATTAACTAAACCGCAATAAAGAATCGATTTACACGTCAGCAATTAAAATTGGACAAATATGTTATGCGCTACGTTATATCATACGTATACATTAAAGGGGGCTAAATATAGCGTTAGCGTATACGAAAGCATGGTTCCAAAAATTATCCAGTGTTTAAGATATTGACTTTCGTCCCTCTAAATTATGCAAATCTGAAGTATGCACTGTCTTCTTTTACTGGACAAGTGCCGTTATGCTTGTTTTGATGCCCCTTCCGCCTCTTCAACTAAAGAGTTCTTTTTTCAGTTATGACAGTGCGCATACAAGCAATTGAGTAGTTTTGTTTCCCCTAAACATTGTGACTTCGAATTAAGCTAAATACTCACCACGCGTACGTATCCGTCAAAAAAGTATAATCAGTGTAGATGTATGTAATAAGCAACAGAGCAGAAAAGCGTGTAGAGTAAGTTTAACATATACTTTTGTAAGCATCATAAGCGACGGGTGAACAGGTCAGCTGATTTTGAATGCCTGAGATGTACAGTTATTTATTATTTCCAATGCGTTAAATGCGTCGCATGTAACTTGAAGTGCAGAAAAGGATAGAAAGAAATAAATGCGTAGAATGCGTTGATGCGAAAACGTATCGTATGGACTTTAAGCTTTATCGTTGTTCATTTTAGAAATCAGTATTTTTTGTAAAAAATGGGCCGAGTTAATTAATTGTTTATTGGTAATTAACACTTATTTTTTCAACCGTTTTTGAGATTGCGTTATTCTTAAGTAAAAGCAAATAAATGACTTTATTGAATTATTATTTTTATTCAAATATCAATATTACTTTTAAATTTATGATTGATATTATTCGTTAATTATGTATAACAAAGCGGAACGTTTCATAACTTTGTATAATGCATATATAGTAAAATAATACCAGTTACTTCCATAATACTTTTAATAACTTTAAAAATATATTTACGATTACTTCATATACTGCAAATCTTTGTGCTTTCGATTGGTTAATGGAATTCCTTCCAAATATTCGTGAGACTACAGGCCGCATAAATTTAAAAACCAGAATAACTTTTGAAAATACTGTAATAAAGTTACTTAACTTTGCACGGGGTTTTCTGCCGTGAATCTTCACTGATTATTGCAAAGTTATTAGGTACATAAAACTTTCGGTCGTTTTTACGTCTTTCAATAACAGGATGTACAGAACCACATTCAATTTGGGTGTGCCCCTTGCCCGAATCTGTGGACTTTTGACAAAATATCAATTATGCGCTGCTATTTCAGAGTAATAAAATTTGAAGGTTGTTCTTTATCATCCTAAAATATTACCCTGTAAACAAATCAGAGGTTAATGCCACGACAAAGATTTCCCCGCTAGCTCTACGTTTACGCGAATAAATTGATAACACAATCTAGATGCCTATGAACACCATAGATTAAAGCAAAAGATCATAAAAAATCGAACTTTTATTTTTACTACGGGCAAACCATTTGACGACAAGGTGTAAAGTCTACCAGGGTAGACTTTACCCTCCGCCATTTATAGCTGATCTTCAAACACTATGACAGATTATTTACCCATATTTATTTATAACTGTCCTTAAAAATGACACGATTCATCCTTACTTAATATTTGCCTCCCTTCTGGCTATCCTTCCCATAGAAATTAATTGTGTACTTATGCATTTTTTCTTATTTTCTCCAAAATTATCTACCAAAAAGAAAGACAACCAACGTAACAGTAATAGTAGAGAAAAACAATTCTTATTTATGATTGAATAATGCAACAATTAACATGAATAAAGAAATAACAAATAAAAGAAAATCAATATAAATTAAAAATAATTGTAGCAAAACTTAAAGTAACCATGAGGTATAAAGAATATTGAGAGTACAAAAACTAAAGAAAAATTACGAGACTTAGAATAACAAGAAATGCTTGTAGAATTCCATGTGAATAATTGTTGGGCCTGGTATTGTTGATAGTTCGTTTTTTCTTTGTAGATCGGATATATTTTAATGGAGCTAAACCTACTAAAAAAGCGTAATAGTGAATTAACATTAAAGAAAAATTTGTTGGTAAATTATAAGAATAATAATATAAAAATGCCAAATAATTATTATTATTTTAAAATTATATCATGGTTAATTAAATATGTATAAGAAACATTTATTCTAGCAAATTACAGTTGCTCTTATAGGCTACAGGAAATAAATATTAATCATTCTCTTATTAAAACTGTTTGTTAATGTTTGACTTCAGAAGAGCATAAAATTTCAAATATTTTGGGAATTTAACTTTTGTTTTTACACGTTTGTTAACATCGATTTTGTTAAAATTTTGGCGTTTTTTATCAAATAAAAATTTTAATTTGTTATGAAGTTTAGTTTGTTTTGACATTTTTTTTTATAAAATTTCGGTTTTGTAATGACTTTTAAAAATGTTCGGGAACAAATTTTGTTTATTCCAGTTTTTAGATTTTATGATGAATTTTCAAATTTTTGCTGAATATAAAATTTTACCATAATTTCGGATTTTTTGCAATTTTTTTGTGAAATTTCTGTTTTTGGAGTTTCAAGATCCCAGGTAGATTTCTACATCGGACAGTCAGAAAATGGTTATTGCATTTCCCTACCTGTAAGGATTCAGAATATATATACTTTGTTGGGCCGGAAATGAATATTGAATACATCTTTTCTATTTCCTTTTCATTTACGTGAAGCGTATAAGAAAAATTAAAACATATTATGTTTAAGTGTTATAATGCCTCTGCGCCTTCAAGGCCTTATATTTATAATTAACAAGATAAATTCTTCATTTTGTAACATAAGAAGTTCTTGTATAAATTCACTTAAATAGATCTTTAAGTTAATTTTAAAAAACAGAAGACCTACGAATGCTCTTTGACTATTGAGGTAAGTTATTAAGCTCACGAATACCCAGTGAAGTATACGGGTACTTCACCAGGTGCTAAGTAGTGTCGAGCCTACACATAGTTACTGCAAGGTTTCCATTATTCGTTGTATGAAGGGCTAATTGGTTAATTGAAAAATTTATAGTTCGGTGACCAATATTTCGAAGACACTTGAAGGCGCAAGTGTGCAACTCTATTTTAATGATTTTCCTATTTATTTCCAAAATCTAAAACGTTTCTGTAAGTTGGTTTTTAAGTTTTCTGGTAAGAAAGAGAATTTGTTATTTTAAATTTTTTTTGCTGGTTTCTAAGCTAAGCAGTTGTGTTTGTTAATTATAAAAAATCTAAACTAAAATAGCAGCATAACTTCATCTGTTTTAAAAGTTTTGCAGGTAACATTTTATTTTCCTTTTTTCAGGATTTTAAACATAACATTTTGTATTTTCCATTTCAAATATTTTTTTTGATTATATAAAGTAGATCAAAACATGAAACAAATCTAGTTCAAGAGCAAAAAGAACGACTGAATTAAAATAACGAACTAGTTAATTTTTATTTTTTGAACTAAAGTAAGCGATCACTAAATTGAACTATTTGACACAAGTCTCTCACACAGAATAATCTCTTTGATTACTTATCCAACAAAATATATGAAATCGTTTTTGTTGCGATAAAATAAATAATTTAATGACAAAAAAATTCGTACGTGGGTTAATAATTATTTGTGACCTGATAAATTTATTTTATTGAAAGTTTGTGACGTTCAATGCAGGTAATGATTTGCAAACATTTACAAATTAACGCAACTTTTAATTCATTGTTGAAAGTAATGACAATGACGAAAATTGTATTGGGATTATTTAAAACTTCATGCTAATGAAATTGAAAATTAATTAGAAATTGAAAGTATCACTGCCATGTAGAGTATAGGAAATGCATTCCCATCGAATTCTCTTCTGTTTTTACTCAAACCAATTAGGGCATACGAAAATAATTTGCCATAAAATTTTACCTGATTGATAGCCATATCAAAAAATTGGTTTTTTCTAAATATTGTTTGAGAAGTGCAAGGTGGAACTAAAATTCTGCAACCTTAAACCTGGTTGAATTTCAAAGCCTTTTTAGAATGATCGTTCTAATTTTCAAAGTTGGCTTTGGAATATAAAGTTCTATTATACAATTTTATTATAAAACCAATATGGACATACGGCATTTAGTTGTTACCCCGCATACGGATCAAATAACCAACAATTACAAAGAAGACAGCCTCAAATATTATGGCAAATAAGTCAGCGCTTCACAGAGACCTAAATGTTGCTAGTGTCCGGGTTGAAATTAATAATTGCTCCCTCAACTACGTAGACAAACTAAGAAGAGAAGGATCTCGTAATCCAATGTAATAAATAATATTGTTACGTTTAATACCACAATAAACGTTATTTTGAAGGGTTCGTTTAATAGCAAATATTAAAATACACACTCTTTTATGATTTTATCCGTACACAACTTTATTCGGCAATTAAGACTAAATTTACAACTCTTCTTTCACTGTAAACTTAACACGCTTATGTACACACAGCTGTTCCATCTATGAAATCTCAAAGTCAACTATGCCTTCTGCGGTGGAAGGCGCCTTTATATACAGATCACGGTCGCTTTTTGAAATGTCCTGAACATACGCGCAATCGGGCATCATTTATTTCATTTGCTGGCTTAGTAGCCTTGGATATGTGTTTGTGTGTGTGTATATCTTTTGTTTACTTTTTCTTTCTGTAGAAGTTGTTTTTGTTTCTACGTTAAATCGCGGTTCGGGGAATTTCTGCTACGCAATTGTTTTTTTTTGCTTTATGTTTATAACATTGCGTATTTGTACAATAGCTCGTTTCACACATCTTTGATTATTACTTCGTAAAAATATTATTATAATAAGATTAGATTCAAACACACATTTTAAATTTCACTAGAAAGATTCAGTAAATAGTAGAAGAATAGCAACAACATCAAAATTTAAAGTTGTAATTAGAATGAAAATATTTTCTTGATTTGATATTCCGACAGGGTGTTTTGATGTAGAATTTTGGAACGAATTTGCGCCATCCCTTGTCAAGTTTACTTACATCTACCAATCCAGAAAAAACACCCGACTTACGAGCTTTACCTGCTACCTTTGCACACCGTACAAAAGCTTTCCAGCTCACATGACAAATAGATACCTGACATACAATAAAACACTAACGATTGATGCAAACTTCTCAGAACGCAAAATGACACTGAAGATGGCACATAGCCGAAACCGATTTGTCTCCAAGCCAAACTTGACAAGGGATGACGGAAATTCGTTCCAAAAATCTACATGAAAATATTTTCCTTGTGTGTGAATATTGAAATTTAAAATGTTTTAAACAATACGCTGCCACGAGATATATCAACAATTCTAACATTTTTATATTGAGAGTGTAAAAGGAAATCCATAAACACATTTAAATAAGGAAGTAAAGAGGACCTACACATGTTTATGCTTATCGTCAGATCAAATTATATACTAATAAAAAAGAACAAAACTATATTCTATAATAACGTATACGACGGTAGGCAAAAAAGTTAACATAGTTTTATAAGCCAAACGACGGGACTGGATTAAAGGACCACGTGGGATTGCGTTGCAGGCAAACTGTTTGCGAAGCCCAATTATTATTGAAGTATTTTAAAGTAGCAACAAGTAGAAACTCAGTCCGTTATTTTAAATAAAAAGTTTTTTAAAAATGGTTACTGGACTTTGCTAGATTGTGTTAGTTTACCGTAATTTTTATAAAGCAGAGTACAGATTCAGAAAGTTGAGAGGCTAATGACTGTGTATCCACAGGTATTTAGTTGGCAAAGTTTTGCTAGTAAAGTCTAGTACAAAAATGCATATGATTGAAAAGCCCTTATCAAATTTTGACGTTTATTAGCAATCAGCTGTTTTGATTAATTTTCTAGTTTTAAAAAGTTTTCCGTTGACATACTTTTTGGAATAAAAAAGTTGTTTTTTGAAAATTATTTTTGTTCGAAATATTATACTTATTTACTAGACTTTATTGGAAAAGCAAACGGTCGGACCTAATAAACTTACTTAAAAATTATAAAAATTGATTCTAAATGCAACATTTCCCATCAAACTAACAGCTTTACCAAGATCCAATTTAATTAAATTTGGTTTATTCTAATGACGGTTATTTATTTCAAAACAATAAAAACCTACATATTTACAGATTCGACTATTCAAATGAAATGTAACACTTCGGTGCATCAGTAGCCTTAGTGGGTAATGGTGTTGCCAGTAAAAATTCACTACAATTTTGGTCCCATTATTTGACCCCGTATTTTAATTTTTAATACAATCCAAAAGTAATTAAACTCATTCAAACTCATTCCGCTCCACTATAAGTTAAACGACCGATTTCACTGGCCAAAAGTCATAAAATTAAAAATAGTATTTTATTTAAATCAGAATAACTTTCATCAGCTTTGGGAAGGAAAATGGAGCAAAATTGAAGAAAAAAATTACCCGTTTATGGTCCTAATGCATTACATGTCATTCATTTATTTAATACGTATGTATTATGGGCTTTATTTTTGATTAATACAGTAAATTGTTGAATATCATTACGCATATAGTATTTAAATTATATCTACTTCATTCCTTAGTCTAAGTTATTAAGAATATTTACATAAGATTGAAGTCCGTCTTCATTAAAATCGTCGCTGTCATCGTATACTTTGTCTTCTTCTTCAACGTGTCGATTTAAATTTGACTGTATTTCAGATTCTAATTCTTCGTTTGGATTATGACATTTTAACATTTCGATAACTTCCTGGGGAAGTTGTAAACGTTTTCGTTGCTGCATGCGTTTACATATATAAGATTTATGTCGATGCCAGTGATTTCAGAAAAGGCCTCATGGTCTGCAAATGCTCGACGTGCAGTATTCCCGTTATTTGCAAAAGCTTCTTACTTTTTCCTTTAAGTCAGTGTGAATATTATCGACTCCAATTTGGCTAACAATATATCCATACACAGCATTTTGCTTTTTTTCTTTGGTTAGTGTTTAAACCCAGATATCAAATAAATCAATATTCTGGAAAATG
Source organism: Phania funesta (assembly GCA_963932375.1). Lineage (NCBI taxonomy): Eukaryota > Metazoa > Arthropoda > Insecta > Diptera > Tachinidae > Phania > Phania funesta. The sequence continues at coordinate 40,776,044 of OZ010656.1, forward strand.
TGTTTACCTAGAAAAAGTGATAGAATATTAGAAAAACGCAAAAAACCGCAAAACCAAACGAGATTTTCCAGATTCAGCACAAATCGATAAAAAAATTTCAATTTTCATTTCCATTGCCAAACGTTACCTACTCTTTGAAAGCTTGCATAACCTCAAAATTTAAAATTGTCTGCCATCAATCTAAGGTAACATTGAATATGTTACGATTGATACACAAATATAAATATATAGACAGATTTTTTGATAAAAATTTCGAATAGTTACTTATTAATGCGTTATTCATATTAACACTTTGGTTTTATTTTCACTTTTAATGTTTAAAGGTAAAGACACAACATTAGCAAAAACCAAATGCTTTTTTATTTGCTTTGATATGTTTCTTACAAGATTCTAACACAAAAGTAGTGATACGACAATGTGCCAAATTTGACTTTTGGCCAGTGAAATCGATCGTTTAACCTATAGTGCGTTTCTAAGAAACTTTTTTTTATCATATTTGTTTGGTTATAATTTTTAATTTATTTAAACAACTCTTGCTCATAAATTTTTTAAGCTTCCGTTAGTTTTTGTAGCCACTGTGCTGAATGAAATAGTTTTTGTCAATAATTAAAATTCGCTATTATTATTTTTTCCGAATTAATAAATATTTCAATACATGATTGATTTGATTATAAATGAGCAAACACGCTTTTTACAAACCGAATAACGAAATAAATATACTTGTATTCAACTAAAACTGTCAGCGAGTACAGTGAAATATAATACCAGATGCTGGTAGCACACACATACTACTGCATGTGCTCAATTGCTGATACCATTTAATGTATCTTGCAATTAGGACGTGCATATATTTTCTTCCATTATCCGTTTATTATGGAAATGTGTCTGCGAGCACGTTTGTAGAAGTTGTTTTGTTTTTTAAGCTGCAAGTGGAACAATTAAAATGCAAAGTGTTTTTACGTAAATAGCTCTTCTCATAGAAACACTTTGCTTTGCTTTCGCAATTTAGTTTTTAGCAGGTTGTACATGGCTTTTTGTACTTTCTATTGTTTTTGAAACTTTTTTCTTTACAGAAATTTTATCAAAGATACGTTTAAACTAACTTTAGTTTTGAAGGCGTTGCCATGTATTAAGAGTATTTATAGTGATTTTTTGAAAATATATTTACTGTAGACTTTTTGCTTTATTGGATTTTAATTTAACGGCCTCATACGAATTCTTTGGTATTAAATTCTTCAATAAATCTTCAAAGCCACCAAAGCTCAAAATTCAACTTGAACGCGAGAAAGAGTTAAATTCGTACTTCTTCACACTTAGTGCTGAAATTTGCCATAAGACCGGATTTTATAAGGCTAGTTCGTCCTAATAAATATGTTGTACTTAAAATGTCACCATAACCCACCCAACAGACAATGAGAGATACGAGTATAATATTTATTTATATAACGATTTGGGCATTTAAGAAAGTATTTACATCTTTATATTTAGTTATATTTTATATATATTATGTTTTTGTTTTAGCTATTGGTAATTCTATATCGTTTTCAAGCAATGCTCGGCTATAAGAGAGACAATACTCTTGCCTTTATAGCACTCTTTAATAGGGGAACATACCTGATGAAATTGTTCACCATATTCATAGGAAATGATGCCATGTGAGAATTCAAAAACTTAATTTTCGTTGACATATCAACATTTAATTTTTCAGAAGCACTTAGTATGACGTCGGCGTATATTTGAGAAGTAGAACAATAATTTTTGCCTAGGAGATTGTAAATGGCTCAGCATTTTGCAGAAGCTTTTTTATATCAGGGCCAACAAAAGCACCTGTTGTAATGAAAAGAATCGAATACATTTTTGATGCCGCTACGCACGTCATCAACATTGATTGTGCCTTTTTACTAATTTTGTGTCAACTGTAAACATCATCTATTTAACCCACCACTAAAGACAAAGGCAATACAAGAATAAATATTGTAAAACTCCATGTTTTTGCCTTTTTCTTGGGTGAGAACAAAGGCTACACCACTTTAAATTTTTGTTACTGTATTCTTTATTATCATATGCATTAGGCTTCTGCCAACCACCGGTTAGCAATGATAGCATTGTATGTATTTCTGTTACATCTCGGTGGATTCTAGTTTAGTATCAAACCGATTATGATGAATTATATGTATATGTATATGCTCGTACATACATATTTTCGCCGTGCCCTGCGAACTATATTTATTAAAATTAAGTCATTTAACTGTCTTGGCTTAAGTTCGCTTTTTTTCTCTTTCTATTAAAAAAACGTAAAATCATAAAACTTGAAAATATTAATTTTCATATTCCATTTGTCTTGGATAATGGGTTGAAAGAATATTGACAAGGTGCTTAGCGTTCTGTTAGTTGTGTAATAAAACTTTTCACTTTTACTGTATTCAAAATTGTGATATAAAACAATATTTTTGTTTCTTAATAGAAAGAGCAAAAAAAACGAACTTAAGTCTAAAGAATTGAATTAACTAATTTTAATAAATCTAGTTCGACAAAGATACGTGAAGCAATAAGTTTAAAGGATATTTTTTTAAAATTTATTTGGTATGAAGCAAATGACAAAATTTGAAGCATTCATAGGTTCTTTAAGTTACAGAAGAATGTTGGGCTTTCAAAAGTAAGTAGGAGCGTGAAAATATACAACCGCTAATTACTTAACGAAGTAAAAACGCTGCTGAACAATAGTCAGTTTAAGTTTACACTATGCTTTTCCCCCAGTATAAGCCAGACAACGCCAATTGAAAGTATAATTTTAGCTGGTGCCATCCTGGTTCTACTATTTGTTATTTATTTAAATATAGTCACTGTTTCAAAATAAAATAAAAAAATGTTCGATTTTTTCTGTAAAATGATTATGAATTCTTGCTGTATAATTACACGGCTTAAATCTTGTTGTTGTTCATAAATAATTACGTCTTTGTCGGTAAAAGTGTTCTAAGTTGTGACAATAGCGAAAATTGTTACCAAGTATTATAGGAAGGCAGCCTAAAGTTTTTACTTTTACCGATTTGCTGCCAAAGTTTTTTGGGTAAACAAAAAACATCCCTCCATAAACAGACCGCACTCACATACATACGACATTGTACAAATATACAACAAAACGTACAAGTTTACTCGAACAAGGGAGGGGATTGCAAAATTAGTACAATTATGTTTTTCTTAGTAATTGCAAAGTGAAAGAAGTCACCAATTTTTTATTTCAATTAATTTGAAAGAAAACTTGAAACAAGCGTGAAAAAACAAAAAACCGTTTTCTCATTTTGGGATTAAAAATTAGAAAGTCGGTTCCACATGGATTGCGAACAATAAATACGAGTATGCGAGTGACATCTTGGTATAAATGGTTGATGACCGAATACTAACGTCCGTAGTCATAAAAACTTGCAACATATGCCTGCTTATAAGCAAAATTGTATTCAAAAACGATTATTATAATCTAATTTTATTAAAGATTCGAAGTAGGAAACAACTGCTATAATTTGACATGTTAATTTTTTGGGAAGCAATTGTCTTCAGCCATAAACTAACGTCTTCATCCAGTATAAATACTCCTCCAATTTTATCCGTTCTAATTTTTACATCTTCATAGTTCCATTCATAATTTTAATTTTTTTATTAATTTTTCACAAAAAAATCAATGTATATACCACAAATTATTTTAGCTACATGACAACCACAATTAAAAGGAAGTAATCTCGAAGGAATCTCTGCAAATTGTTAGTTATTCATTTTATATTTGTTAGGTGGACTTAATTTATATAAGTTTTAATCAAAAAACAGATTTTATTATATTAAAAAAAAAAAAAAATAGAAACATATTTATAAGTCCGTCTACTCGGATCAATTGAAACAGTTTTGTGCAACATTAACTTGAACAAATGATGGTGTTGCCAGTACAAAAATTTAAAAATATATGTTTGTCAAAAACTCTTAATGAATAAATATTTTTTTTATGAAAGGTGCAATAGCCCAAAATTGTTTGTTAACTATTGTGTACTTTAAACCTAAAATAACGTTTTTATGAATATGACCTTAAATCTTTAATGTTTTTTAAAGTATATTCCTACAACGAAAATCACACTGGCTGTTATCGTCGTTTCGAAAAGTAAATTTCCATGCCCAGCGTGAATTAATATGGATGAAAATCTGTTTTACCAAAAAAGTGACTTAATCATTTTACATCCTTGCTTTTTGCCTTTTTAGTTGTCTATTTGTTATTTTTTAACCAACCAATTTAGTCCATTGTTTTCATTTTGCTGTATGTCTCTCTTAGACCATCCTTCGGGTTACTTGCTGTTTATTTAAAATCGATGAATAAACTCAAAGGTGGGGGGAGTATGTACATATTCATTACATTCGTTACAGACTTATACATATGTATACGAGGTATGTTCGAAAAATGTCTTGAATTTAAGTGCTGTTCCAACAAATTTTATTTATTCATTAGTATTAATTTGGCCATTTAAGATAATTCTTTTTGAATATAGTTCATTATTGACAACGATTTTTCCAATTTTGGGAACACATTACGGTGTCTTAACTAATTCGTACAATTATTTCTATCCATCTCATTTTATGTCATTTTTAAATGTAGACGACAAATGATTCCTTTGATATCCCATTCATACTTAGAATCCAAAATAAAGCGAATACGTAGTGGTAATGAAATGAGAGCGGAAGGAAAAGTCCCTTAGTAAAATAAATCATGCCCAACTTTTTAACTGGCGAAACGTAGAAAAGTTCCTGTTATTTATTGAACACACCATTTGCAATATATTAATGGAGTTTCGGTGACATATTGGATGAAGGCATTTCCAGCGCACACGATCCACCAAGACATTGTTTCGATCTTGCAGTTTTTTACATATATTACATTGACAATATTAAATTGACAATTAAGAAAAAAGATTCGCCGGGAAGTTATACTACTTTGTTTGTTTATAACTTTTGATTAAATGAAAGATAATGGATCGTATATTGATAAATATTTTATTTAATGTCGGCAATTATGTATGGAATACAATATCAGATAAATGACCGCCTCTGTTAGCCTCACAAATGCGAGCCCTTTTGAAAACATTTTTCATTACATTCTCACACATTTCACGCGGTATTTCATTAATTTCATCACGAATATTTTGTTTGAGTTGCTCCAGCGTTTCCGGTTTTGTTTGCATAAACCTTGCTTTGCAGATAACTCCACAAAAAGAAGTCCGAAGCAGTCAAATCAGGCGACCGTGAGGGCCAATCAACATCTCCATTCCTTGAAATAATTTGTTGTGGAAAGAGGTCTCGCAGTAATTCCATTGTAATCCTGGCTGTAGGCGATGTGGCACCGTCTTGTTGAAACCACATGTTAGTCAAGCATAAAGCATACAGTTGTGGCGTTAAAAAAGGTGACTGATGAATAATTCGAGGGTTTGTCGTTGCCCAGAACCCACTTTTCTATTTATTCACATATCCATTCAAATGAAAATGTGCCTCGTCACTCATTATGATTATTTCATGAAAATCGGGGTTGTCATGGGCGAGCTGTAGCATCCTATTGGCAAATGCACGGCGGCGTCTTCTGGAAGAATCTATTGTGTCAACTGAATTTTAAATGGAAACAAATGAAAATCTTTGTGCAAAATTGTGGCCAAAGTTGTTCTTTGAAGACAGAGCACGGTTGCGAATTGAGGTTGATTGATTTGTTTTGAACAGTTTCTTGAACAGCAGTAATGTTTTCATCCGATCGTGCAGTACGTTGCGGCCCATGCTTGGGCCTATTAGCTACAGTCCCTCTTTCTTCCAAATCATTCACTATACGATAAATAGTGGTCTTGTTGGCACGTTGTGTCTTCCAAAAATTTCACGTAACTTTCTCATCGTCAAAGTAATCCATGATTGATTTTGATAAAATGTTTTAACAATTAAAACACGATGGTTTACCGAATATTTTTCCATAATAAATTTGCCACGTCTCTACTTCACGACAGCTAAATATGAACTGTTACGACTAATGTCTACCAAAATGGCGGCAAAACAATGTAGTATACCTTCCTGGCGGACACCCTGTAGATGTGGATAATATACAGTTATATGTATATCCTGCATCACGGCCAAGGCGTTCGTTAATAACAATTTTCTTATGAAAAAAATCCTTACCTGTTAGGAACAAAATGAGAACAGTATTTACTTCAGCCCTTCAGGCACTTCAAAGTCATCGCATATTTATTCAAGGAAGGCAAACATGTTTTTTGCAGAACAGTGTATTCATAATCATAAAAATGAATTTCAAATGGCAAAAGCAAAAGTAACGGCTTGTCTGCACGATATGATAGTATCAAATATGAACATTTTAGCAGTTAGAAAAAAATTTATTAAATTTTAAGTAAAAATTAATTAGAACGCCCATCCGTCCCAATGGAATTGTCCATGTGTAAATTATTAAAATATATATTTCTTACTTAAAGTGGCTTCGGATTTCTGTTTGTATGCAACCAAAAAATACTGCATATTTCTCTTACTGTATTTGATTCTTAATATACTGTTACGATGATAAGTGCGAACAAGTATTCTGGCCTAGAAAAATTCAGTGGGGGCACTCACTGTACAGAAAGTTCAAGAAATTTGGCATCCACTGTAACAACAAAACACAACATCTATAAGCTCAGACGAGTTTGCACGATGGTAAATACACACAGAAACACCACAACGATATAACATCAACACGTAAAGAAGAATACTAGGAATTGAGAGTTAGTATCGAGTAAACTGTTAAAATGTGAACAACATGTATTAAGAAGTAACCGTGTTGAATTTAAATTATTTAAATCAATTTCATAATTAAAAGAATCTGCGAATACATAAACACGTTTTCAAAAGGTTAAAATGTAACAATACTTATGCCACTGCCCACTTTGTTTCAACTTTAACCTTAAAGTAAATGTTAATTGTGTCCATTAAGTGATAAATAAAGAAAATGAAAGAGTAAAAGTAAAACATAAGAGATTTAACTTAAGGTGCCTTTTATTTTCTCAATAGGTTACCTTCACATATTATTTGTTACTATCTTTTGATTGTATTGGTTCTTTGTAGGCAACAATGTAAAGTCACTACTTTGGTAATTATCGGGCATGTTCTGACACTCGCAAGAATGTCAAATCGCATGCGAGTAGCAAATCGCCAAACTTATTTCTGCATGTTCTGCAACTCAAGCGTTTTACGTGCGATTTGCTTTTTTTCTAACTTGTGTTCGAAAACTAAAAATATATGCTTTACCAAAACAAAAGCAAAACAAACAGAATATAATAATGATTTAAAATGCCAGCAGTGTTCTTGTTAAGCGCGTTAGCATTAAAAAGATTACAATCAATAAGTGAATGCATAAAAAACGTGCTGTTTATTGAAATCGCCAGTGCAAAAGAAGAAATACAGAGGCACAAGTTGCAGGAGCAAAGAACGTTTTTAAAAAAAATTGTTACAAAGTGTCATTAGCTTTGACTAAAGTAAAAAGAAAACACTATTAATTTAATTTATTCATAACTTTGTAGTTTCTTTAGAAACTAGTTTAGTTTAAATACAGCAGTTCACTGCCGTATACTCTTGCGACTTGAACTCGCCAAAACTCTTGCGAATGCGAGTTACAGAACACCTCACATGCGAGTTGAAATCACAATCGCAAATTTTGTGCAAGATGCCAGTGTCGGAACATGGCCCCGTATGAATATGATGAGCAGCACAAAAAGCATTAAGAAGGAAAACTTAAATTTAATTTTTTTTGCAGGTCCGTACTTTTGGAGTCCCTTTTATTTTTAGAAATTATAAATATTCTTTTAAACAGTAATGTAGACATTTAAACGATAAATACAGACCAAAAATTCATGTGTATGTATTTAAAAGTGAACATTATGATGAAATTTTTTTGTTTTGTAAATACTCCTATATTTTTGGAAATTTAATATTTTTTACATGTATTTATTTTAAACTTTTTGAGGTTTTAACTTTAAAATTTGCCTCGTTCAGAATCTTTTTAGTACAGTGAAATATGAGATAGTTAACGAATATACTATATAATAATATATAACATTAATAGCATTAAACAAACCTTTAAATACGTATATAAAATACTTCAAGATTGAAGTCTATTAATCTTTTATTTTACTTAAATTCATGATAAACGTATTTCCCCGACACAACAGCAAATAAATCTTTGCCTCGTTATTAAGAAAAAAAAACAACGAAATAAAACTATTTGAAATTAATTGTAATCTGTTTTCATTCACATATTATTGCAGATAATTGAGCAGAGTGTGCACGAGGGTGCAGAAGTACTATAACGAAGGGGAAGAATAAACAGCTTAACAACTTTTTATGGAGGCAGATTAAAAACAAAAGAATAAAGTCAAATAAAAAAATAAACAAAGTCTTAGCAACGATATTACGTTCCCCCCAAACAAAGCCCACTTAGACACTTCACCACTTAAACCCACATCCTATAAATCCGCATCCTTATTACAGCAAAAAGACATTAGGACGAGCCGATTGTCTATGTTTCAGTTAGTTTGGAAATGAAAATGGCAACTAAATCAGCAGCATAAAGAAACGTAAAACTACAAAAACATCTACAAAACACCCATCGCAAAAACTGCGAAAGCGACAGCAAATACAAAATAAAAACCAATAAAAACTAATCCAACACACGTACAAGGATACCACACGTATGAACTCTAACTACAACTCGTATTGTTTTATCACAGATCGTTGGTAGATGCGGGCCAGCCAACACCAAATAGTAAATGCAATTTTACGAACAAAGCTGCGATATTATTTTGAGACTACCAGCACACACACTCTCACTTCACTCTCCTTTTCGATCTCATATTAACGAGAATAACGGGTCGTTAATTTTCCTCGAGTGATATGAGTGTAATCGTGTGTGAGAGACTGTGTGTCATGGGTGCGTATGAAATTTAAATATATGGCTGAGTGAGAAATTGTATGCAGTGCGGCTTAAATCAAACATGCAAACAACAAACGATAATTCACATGAGAAACTATAAAATATTGCAAGTGGATTTTACAATTGCTGCAAAACGTTTTTAGTATTACAACCTACGATAAATTGTTGTATAAAACAAAAAGTAATCTTCAGTTAAGTAAATCATTACATAAGCACACACACACTGAGGGTCACAAACACATGGCATGCGAATAATAATACTAAATGGATGTGTGAATGAAGTTGGGTTTTTCTTTATTTATATTTTGTAGATAAAAATCCCTATTAAACTGAAAACTACTGCTGTAGAAATTAATTAAATTTTAAATTAAAAAATCCCAAAGTGAGTGAGAAAAAAATAACAATAAATATCTGGAAGTTGAAAAATATTCATACGTAAAACTATTAAATTTGATTGAAATTAAGAAAAAAAAAAACAGAACAGGAAACTGATGCATGAAAATGCCCAAGAAAGCGACACACAACAAAACTAGCAACTATTTACAACAAATAATAATAATAATGAAATTTTACACAGTCACTGTCATCGAAAAACATGCATAAACTGCAAACCAGCAACAAACATCATTTGAAAGCTACAATAGAAGGTGACAACAACAAACAGTATTGCATTGCAACTGAAAACATCACGCTTTAAATGTTTAGCATAAAATGTCAAGTGATATTTCACTAATTAAAATTCACTCAAATTCGCATTTCCAAATAAATTTATTAGACGTATAAGAGAAAATCAGTATAAAAAAAAAACGAGAGTTCATAAGGCGAAATTCTCTCGTACATTGAACTTTTAGTTGTAAATAAACTGAATGAAGAAAAGCTAAAACTTATTTAATTTCTAAGAGACTGTTGTGATAAAAAAGTGAATGTGATGTGTCACAAGATATTAAATTCAGTTCGTTAAGTTTAATTAAATTTAATTAAATTTAATATTAAAACAAAATGAATTTTAACTAAATTAATTATATATTTTTCTAAAATTAATTAAAAACATTTCTTGCTATTTATTAGCAAAATAATTTTCAAATGCAACATTTCAAACTTAAAGACATAACTAGTGTAAAGATTAATTAATAACTAGTTTAGAATAGCAAGAATCGTGCATATATAAAATTAAAATAAAAATCTCTGTTATAACTTTGTTTTCAATGAAATCGAATTATTTTTAATAACTTTATATAATAATGTTTAGTAGGGCGATAGTTTAATATCGCAACTTATCGACAAACAATGGAACAAAGATCGATTTTAATGCGTAAATTGCAAATGTTTCAAGCCTCCACGATATCACTATCGTTAGTGCAAGAACAGCAACGAATGCTACCACCGCCGCCACCTGCTGGTCTCGACAATGAGAATATTGGCGAATTCGATTTGGCACCCATCTCTATGCAAGAGTTTATCGATAGTGTGCAAGTCAATGCCAACGATAATCTCTCTAAAAATGACACTCTATTAACGAGGCTGGCAGACAATAGCAGCAAGTTGTATAACGCTACAACTTTTGGCACTTATTCCTTCAATGACACGCACCCCCCGGAAATTTACGATCAAGTGGCATATTTACCTTGCGAAAATGTCTACAATCCAAGTGACCAAAATACGGTAGTAGAGTTTTGGGTGTGTGGCATTTGCCTAAATATAGTTGGTGTCCTTGGCATAATAGGTAATGTTATATCTATGATTATATTGTCCCGTCCTCAAATGCGTTCTAGCATCAATTATTTGCTCATTGGCTTAGCATGCTGTGATACGGTTTTAATTATAACGTCTGTACTGTTGTTTGGCATACCGTCCATTTATCCCTATACCGGTCATTTGTTCTTCTACTACAATTATATCTACCCTTTTATATCGCCGGTGCTGTTTCCTGTAGCTCTAATATCACAGACGGCAAGTATATATATGACGTTTACTGTAACGTTGGAACGTTACGTTGCCGTTTGTCATCCTCTCAAAGCCAGAGCATTGTGTACATATGGACGGGCCAAGATCTATGTGATAGTCTCGGTATTATTTGCTATACTGTACAACCTGCCGCGGTTTTGGGAAGTGCTGCCCATTGAAACTAGTGTTCCTAACAGCACGGTGGTTTTGCATTGCGTACGGCCGTCGGCATTAAGGCAAAATCAAACCTATATTACAGTGTACATACTGTGGTGTTATTTTATTGTAAACTACGTCATACCTTTCCTCACGCTCGCCATACTCAACTGCCAGATATACAGGCAGGTGAAAAGGGCGAATCGCGAACGTCAACTACTGTCACGTTCTGAAAAGCGGGAAATTGGTTTGGCTACCATGTTGTTGTGTGTAGTAGTAGTTTTTTTCGTCTTTAACTTTCTGGCCCTGGTGCTTAATGTGTCCGAAGCTTTTTACAATTTCATTGATCATTCGCTGGCGAAAATTTCCAATCTTTTAGTGACCATCAATAGTAGTTGTAACTTTCTGATATACGTAATTTTCGGCGAGAAGTTCAAACGCATATTCCTCTTGATTTTTTTCAAGCGCCGCCTGAGCCGCGACCAGCCCGATCTTATACATTACGAAAGCTCAATATCCAACAATGGTGATGGCACTTTGAATCATCGATCTTCAGGGCGTTTCTCGCGACACGGCACACAACGTAGTACTACTACTACTTATTTAATGACGGGATCGGGCAATGGTACTTCCAATAATGGTCGCGTTATGTCAAGCGCCAGTACAACGGGCGTGGTTAAGATCAAGCTAGGTCGAGCTCCTTCGCCTGGCCCAGTCGTATATTATCCAGCGCGAGACATTCAACGCACCTCGCCGATTATGATAATGTCAAACAATAATACTCCCTTAGGTTGCGATTGGATTGATGCAAAAAATGGTCAAATGACTTCAGGCTTCTGAGATCTAATGCCAGCGCATTTTCAGCTCATCTATGGCCATTTCGAAAATCATGCACATTTCCTCATAAAGTGTAAATATTGTATTTAAACCATTAGACATTAAGAATGTACTTGTAGCCAAACGGATTATGTATTTAATTTAATAAAAACAGTTCAATAGCTTTAATAAATATCATAGATATACATAAATGAATTGGTCGATCACAAAACTACAACCAACCACCCAAAGATAAATAAATAAATTAATTATATTAATGTAACTTGACGATATTATTCTTAAACAAAAACAAATTTTTCAAATTACCAAAATATCAAATACTCGTATTTATAAGAATTTTGAATAAATTATTTATTAATTTACCCTCATGAATTACAGAATGTTGAGATCTTTTATTTGCTCAACGCACTCTGGTTTGTATGGTTATTTAACACTTTCTTGAACGCAATAATATTTTAGGCAAAATTCGACCAAGTTCCAGTTTTATTTTATCGGACATGGATAGTTACTGGGTGCACACTAACGCCTGAGCTTCAGACACCTACATGCCCACGGACAAATGAATAAACTGACAGTAAGCGCGATTTTTACTTCTCTGCACTGTAGTCCATGCTTGAACGTTCTCTTAAAGTTCCATAAGTACATAAATATTTTTCGAAGGAAATCAATAAAAGACCAACAACCTCTCAATGCCCTCAAGACCCTGTGATTTATTTATTCATTTAAATTTCTAGGATCAAAGCCTTCATACGTCAAAAAAATATTACAATAGAGTTAAAGCCTTTTTTGCAAACTAACTCCATTTTACACGAAAATAATTTGGAAACATCTTATAATGTTTTATACTCCTTAATTTTTTAACAGCATTTCATAGTAAAAAAATTTGCAAGGAAATAGTACGACTTTACGATGGTTATGTTAATATAAGAAGATAAACTTGCCGGTAAACGGTAGATGATTAGGCATTCTGCTGCAGGTACGATCAAGTTTAACCCAAAATTATCTCTCAAAAAGTGGGTTTTTAATTGGAGATGCAAATATTTGTATATTTCTAGAGAAGCGAATAAAACTTATACGAATAAGCAAAATTGATGGTGTTGAGTTTTTTCCAATATTGTAAAAACTTATCAAAAAATTGACAGCAAGAAAATCTTTAACGGAGCATTAAAGCAATTGGGAGGCATACCGAAACATGTTCTCTATATCTAAGTTGAAACACAAATCTATCTGTGGATTCTCCACATGCTGCTTGATGTTGTTGCATGGGCAACTTTGAATGTAGCCTTTGGAGAATAAAATTTACTTTTGAGCAAATAACATTTTTTTTATCGAAGTAATTAAGGTTACTATCCAGCATACAGTAGCTCTTCTTATGGTAGTAGAAAGTCAGTACTGTCCGCAAATCAAACTTTCTAGGCACAAACTTCAACGTTACATACGCCGCATGCTCCTAAGATTCGTTGCGGTCGCGCGCAGTAAGCTAAGCAAATGTAAACTTTCTTTCGAGACACCTTGTTGTTGTTTTTTTTCCACTTTTGTTTTGGGAAATATTTACTTTTTAACATAAAAGGAAAAGCAAAACATCACCTAAAACTAACACCCAAATACAGTGATGATATACGAGTATTTGTAGTTTTAAAAATCTCTGTATTTCGTATAAATGTCTTTTAGTCCGGATTTTGAAATTTTAGTGCAATAAAATCAGCAAAATACAAATAAGACGCTAGCGTCATATATAGGAAGAAATAAGTTTTATAGAACATTGAAGATGATAATGTAATGTTAAAAAATAAATAGGAAATGACAAGACAGTACCATGCTTATCAATAAAAGAATATTTTTTGAAAAACAAAATATTTTATCGTGAGTGTACAACTCTGCTGTAAAAACAAATAAACTTAATTCTCTGAGACTCATTTATTTCTTTAATAAAATCATTTCCATGAACATGTTTTCTAGAGATATATTTTCTTATTGTATTCATAACATTGGAACTCAAAGGAGTTACTTCTGACTCTTCTTCTTATACACCATAAAATTTGAGACTCATCTTGAAATAAAATTTGTCCCAGTGCAATACATTTTTCCAAATGCTCGTAACACTTCCCTTTCTAAAATTTCGAACTTATTCATTGTTACGGGTGAAAAACCAACATGTTCTGAACATTAATAATTTTGCTTTAACTGGAAGTGGTTTATGGGTTCAAATCCTCCCTATACATTGTTTCACTCTGCAAACTTTATTTAATCCGATTTCGCCATATTCATTGAATTTAAAAAGTTTATTAAAATAAATACCAAGGCATTTTGAATTTGTACTTAAAAAGGAATTTAAATTCCATTTGGAATCTTCTTTAGTTTCTTACTTTCCAGAACTACAAAATAAGCACTTTTGCCAGATGCATTTCTTAATTCGTTTTCCCCAAAATCACATAAATATTCTTAACTTCACTCATATGTCTACACACATTGTGAAATCCCTATATAGGTGATTCATGATGCACATAAAGCAGGGAAACATCGGCATAAAGTAAAGCAACTGAATTTAAAAAAATTGTGAGGGAAATAAAAATGCTCCCGAAATGAGGGGCTAGAATTGAAGCTTGGGGCCACAAAAAACTCGTCCCCATTCAGATAACGAATTATTAAGTTGCACACAAAAACGTCTTTTATTGAAATAGATTTTGAATAGTTTAATGACGTGGACATCATACCCAATGTGCATTTAGTTCTTTTAAAAGCTTTTTCACCGTCAAATGACACATCGACTGTACAACAACGCTATCTTCAATAGTAAATTACTTCATCACAATTCATACAATTTCTGCATCAAATTATATCCATCTGCATACGAATAATTTTTCTAAATTCGTCTTAGATTATTAATATAATTAGAGTTTGTCTTTTTTTTTTTTTTTGTAATTAGAACAATTTTATAAATTTTCAAGGTATCTGGAAAACAGGCATTGTATAAGCAATTATTAAACACTATAACTAAATATTCAAATGCTTTATCTGGCAATTTGTCAATTACGAAATTAGATATATAATCAATACCTGAAGACTTTTTTTATTCAACTCTTTACAGTGTGATAACACATGACCTAAATTTATGAACCTCTCACATATTCGCTTATTCAAAGCCGAAAAATTATCAATAAAAGTAAATAACGGTTTCCTCTCTAACGTAAATAAGAAGTTATATATTTCCACGCAATCTCTACTTAATACACCTCATCTTATATCCCAAGAAATTATACAATTTTTTGTGCGGTCGAGAGCCAGGTTTAATTGTTTCTAGTTTCTTATTAAGCATTACTATATTTTCTTTGGCAACTTGTTCTTTAATCAATATATTTAAAAGCTGAAATTGTTTAGAAATGAGTCTGTATTGGTCATAATATCTGTTTAACGTCCTGTTATAAATATCCTTCAATTTCTTTCGGCAACTATACTTAACCTTAAATAAGTTCTTTACATGATTGGAAGCAAAAAATTTTCTTGTTTTGAATTCAACTTTCTTAGAATGGATATCACTGCATATGTTAACAGCAGAAGTCAATTTATCAATATAAAAATCAATTTCATTATCCAACAAATTCCTTGAAGAAAAAGGAAAGTCTTGTAATAATATCGTTGTTAAATCGTTTTCAAATTAGTCCCATTTATTATCCTTAAAGGAAGTGTTTTGTAATAAACTAAAAATTATAAAATTTTAAATTTAAATTAAAAGTCGAAATGATCTGAAAAAGAAGGAAGACTACTAATATTGTAATTAATTGGTTAACGGATTAAAAAGAGAGAATGATTTAAAAATTACGAACCATTAGGAAAAGTAGGTATATGCTCACAAAGTCTTATTAGTATTTCAATTTAAGTTATTCACGCTCTGACTCGCCTAGAACTTTTTGAGTTCAAATCACATCCATTCCAGTTCCACAGTGACCGTGTTTGAGTACAGACGTACGTCATATCGAACGCATAACAAATATATATATATATATATATATATATATATATATTAAAGTATTCAACTGAACAGTTAGTAATAACAAAGAAATAGAGAACAAAAAATAACAACAATATAATATACTGTGTGTAAAAAAAAAACAACAACACATAGTGCATGGTTAAACCGGTTTGAACAATTGATAGTGAGTATATGAGCGCACCAAACATTAACGAAAAAAATACAAAAGGTAATAACAACAATGCTTATTACTCTTTTACTTACACAAATGCTAATAATGCAATGAACAATACAAATAATAAAAAAAGATGACAGTGCTTTTTTAACCGCCAGGCCAATTGATCGAACGCGTTCTTTATCCGGAAATATAAACTTATCTTCGCAAATAACAACGCCAGAAGAAATTACAATTCAACCAAAAAACAATTCAGATACCATATCAAAAATAGTGCAACAAACAAACGAAACAGGTAATTTAAAAAATCCCGTAAAAAAAGTGCAAACAGGTATGGATCGTTATATAACCATAACCAAAAGGAAGGCCAGTCCTAAGTCTTCGCAGCAAGAGCGCATTGCTAAACAATATAAAAGCTCCCCAAGTACTGTAATGCCGGTAAGCGAAAACAGATTCTCTGTACTTGCAACAGCGGATGATGAAGCTGAACCCGCTGTCAAGGAGCAAAAACCTTCGCCGATTCACTTGCGCGAGCAAACATCTAACGAAATTGTTAACATGTTGTCTCAGCTTGTAGGTAAGGAAAGCTTTTATGTAGCTTCTGTACGAAGAGGTCAAATTCAAGAAACAAAGATCCAAGCGTACACTGAGAAGAATTACCGCCCAATTGCAAGACGCCTCGATGCAGATAATAAGAGCTATTATACGTATCAACTCAAAAGTGCTAAAGGTTTGATTGTCATCCTAAAGGGCATTGACAGTCCTGTTCCCACTGATGAAATAAAAAGTGCCATAGAGGTGGAATGTTATGTCGTAAGGTCAGTGCACAATATTCTAAATAAGAACAAAGTTCCCCAACCTATGAATCGTGTTGAAATCGTATTTAACGCATCGCAGCTTAAATCTAAAAAGTCGGTTCATCCAATATATAATTTGCGCTACCTTTTGAACAGAAGAATAACGGTGGAAGAGCCTCTAAAACGTAGCGGTCCCCGTCAGTGTACTAACTGCCAGGAATTCGGACACACGAAAACCTACTGCAAGCTACCATCCGTATGTGTTGTTTGCGGTGATGCGCACCGGAGTTTGGAATACACTTCTTCCAAAACAGACCCCAAGGTAAAAAAATGCAGCAACTGTGGTGAAAACCACACAGCAAATTACAGGGGCTGCAAAGACTTTCAACATGTAAAAAATAATTCGGAAGTCGTACGTAAACCTGAATATGAGCAATATAGGTCTTCCCAATTTCCTCGGCTTCATGCTGGTCCTATTGCTAGTACACAAGCTACACAGCCAGATACTAAACCAAACTATTCATATACACAAACATTGAGAAATGATTTACCTAATACGAATGCCAAAAGTTCTAATGCGCATAAACATTCATATGCCCACGTCCTCAAAGAAGGTGCACAGACACCCCTCACTACCAATTCAATCGATAATTTAATACAAACAATGAATAATTTCATGACAACTATGCAGGGTATGTTTCAGGAAATGATGCGAACCCAAAACATGCTTCTGCAAGTTCTGCTTAGCAAGAAATGAACCAGTCAAAAATATGCTTCTGGGATGCTAACGGGCTCTCCCAACATAAATATGAAGTAGAACACTTCCTGCTAGCACATGATATAGACATACTATTAGTTTCTGAATCACACTTCTCTATAAAAAACTGCTTAAGAATTGATGGGTTTTTCATATATGACAAAAAAACACCCAAGCGAAAGGGCATGTGGTGGGACTGCCACTATAGTCCGAAAAAACGTAAGGCATTTTCCATTGCCTGAATTCAGGGAAGACTTTTTGCAAGCCACGACCATAAATCTTACAGATTTTAAAATTGTAGTCTCATCAGTGTATTGCCCGCCTAGGCATAAAATTGAACACCATGCATTTGCCAGATTTTTTGCTACGCTAGGACAAAAATTTATTGCCGCTTGTGATTACAATGCAAAGCACACTGATTTGGGGATCCAGACTCCTTAATCCTAGAGGTAGGTAGTTGTATGTTACAGTTCAAACAAACAAGCTGGACGTCGTATCTGCCGGTAAACCCAACTATTGGCCCACAGAATTTAATAAGTTGCCAGACATTATTGATTTTGCTATAGTAAAAAACATCAAACGCGACCAACTGTTAGTTAGTTCATCCTATGACCTATCTTCTGATCATTCACCTACAATTATTATTTTACAGGACAGTTTTGTCACTACACCTAAAACCCTTAGTTTCTACCCGAACAGAAACACGAATTGGTTAAAATATAAAATGTATGTGAGCTCTCACTTACCTTTGAGCATCCCACTGAGAAATGCATCTGATATTCAAGCAGCTGTAGATCATTTTACAGACGTCGTGACTGCCGCAGCCATAGCTGCAACGCCAACAAAGCCAATAGCTAAAATATTATCGTACCAAGCAACAGCAGATATCCAGATGCTCGTCATTGAGAAAAGAAGACTAAGAAGTCAATGGCAAAATAGTCGTTCTCCACACATAAAAATACAAATGAACTTATGGCAAAAAAAACTTACGCTTAACTTAATTCACTATTGAGACAGAAACAGGAATTCGCTATCGACAACTTTTTAAAAAACTTGGATCCAATGAAAAACACGGATTATAGTCTTTGGAAAGCTGTAAAGCACTTACAATGTCCTATTGCTTACGAATCCCCACTAAGACTTGAAGACCGTACTTGGGCTAAAAACTCAAGTGAAAAGGCAAATGCGTTCGCAAATCACTTAGAGAAGGTTTTCGCACCATATGATATAAGTAATTCCACTATTCCATTTATTAGTGATACCGTGAATGATCCTAGGAAATTTCGGTTGTCTTCTTTAAAATCGGCAATTAAAAATACGGATATGAAGAAATCACCTGGACCTGATCGTATAACAGGATCAATGATAAGAAACTAACCTAATTTAGCTGTAAGAATTTTGCTTTACATATTTAATGCCATGTTGCGCGACGGCTTTTTCCCACGCTCTTGGAAAATGTGTGAAATTGTTATGATCCCGAAACCAGGAAAGGAATCAAGCCAGATTACATCCTACAGGCCTGTTAGCCTAGTGTCAGTTTTGTCAAAGATATTTGAAAAATTATTCGTCTCGAGTGTAACTCCTTTTCTAAATGAACAAAACGTTATCCCAGATCATCAGTTTGGTTTTCGAGCAAGGCATAGTACGATTGAACAAGTCCATAGAATTGGTACCATTATTAGATCGGCTTTTGAAAGAAAGCAATACTGTTCAGATTTATTTATAGACATTTCCCAAGCATTTGATAAAGTCTGCCATGATGGGCTACTTACTAAAATAGTTCTGGTTCTACCTTAAAACACCCACAAGCTTATAAAAAGCTATTTGTCCGATAGAACTTTTAAAGTAAGGTCAAAGGACCAGCTTTCAAGATGTGGGAAAATCAGTGCAGGAGTACCTCAAGGTAGTGTGCTAGGGCCGCTATTATATATCATCTATACAGCGGATATGCCGACAAGCCCACATACATATACATCAACCTTTGCAGACGACACTGCAATTATAAGTGTCAGTAATAATCCAAAGGATGCATCTGAAAAGCTGCAGTCCCATATTCATAAGCTAGAAGACTAGCTAAAACAGTGGAGAATAAAGGTAAATCCATCAAAATGTGCTCATGTAACGTTTTCCCTTAGAAGGCAAAATTGTCCACCAATCACAATAACTAATACCACGGTTCCAGCGGAAACGCACGTCAAATATTTAGGTATCCACCTAGATCGGAGCCTAACTTGGACCCGGCACATTGGGGCAAAAATAACGTCCATTAAGCTTCGAACAAATCAACTGCATTGGCTAATAAGTCCTAACTCAACTTTGGCTTTGGAATATAAAGTCCTTTTATACAAATCCGTTATAAAGCCAATATGGTCATATGGTATTCAGCTGTGGGGTACTGCCTGTACATCAAACATCCAGAAGTTACAGAGAAGACAGTCTAGGATTTTACGTCATATCGTATGCGCCCCCTGGTACATAAGAAATGAAAACATACATAGGGATCTCAAAGTTCCCACTATCCACGATGAAGTTAAAACATACACGTCCAAATACGTGAACAAACTAGTCGCACATCCCAACACTCTAGCACGCAATTTATTGCAATTTGATGGCCACCAGAGACTAAAAAGAACTGACACATTGAGACTGGAGAGGCAGCTCTCTCTACACAATAGAAGATAGATTTTTAAGATTTGAACACAAAAAAATTAGTTATTACATTGGTAATAACTAGTAAATAATAATTTAGAAATAAAATTTGAATACTTATTGTGAATTTCTTTTAATAGAAAGATTCAATAAAATGAAATAAGGTATAAAAAAAATCACATCCAATTATTAAAGCATTTAACGTTTTTGAAAAATTTGAGATTTCTGTCAAACCATTCACGAATTGGTTAGGTTTAAAGTTACCTGAAATATAAATGAAACCAACTAATATTCTATTATTTTTAAATACTGTACAATATATCCGTAATTTCAACTTTGGTAAAAGAGTAACTCTTCTTGATAGCAATACCTACTTACACCCTATGATGTGAAGTACCTAATAAAGGTATAATTATTTAAATTAACTTTATGATTCGAATTTTAAATATTGTTCATATTTAGTAAATTGACCAAATCGATTATCCTACTAACCTTTACCAGAGATCTAACGTTAAATGTAGCCATTTGGAATCGATTACGGTCCATAGGTTGATAAAACTTCCTGCAAGAATCCTTTACATTCAGCTGTAGACTGGTACTTTAACAACGATGGAACACGTGTTATAAAATGTATTAACCTGATTTCCAAAATTTGTGGTTGGCATAAAGCCAACTTTTCACTGACAATATTATGCTTTTCAGCAGTTTGGTTGCCAAAAAGGCTTGAAAACGTATAATTTGGGTGAACTTAATTTCTGTTTCAGGTACGAGCAACATTATTCAATGCCTGTCTTTTTTATTCTTTTGATTGATTTGAAAATTGTGTCTTTATATCTAAATATTTCTTAAAAGCAATACAACCGCGCCAGCTAGCTGAATGGCCATATGATTGGCAATTAGAGCAAAAGGATTTACTATTACCATCAGAGCTAAACAAACATTTTGCCGGTTCATGACTTGAAGAGCACTTTACACATGTATGAGCTCTGTTGCATTTCTTCGCCATGTGGCCCCAATTCTGGCGACGGTAGCATTGAACAGTTTTTGGATCTGTTTCGGTTTTTCCCATGTCACAACTTGATTCAAAATGAAACGAATAGCTGATCGTTTACCATGCTTAAGAGTTATTGAAAAAAGACCTGTTTCTAAATATTTTTTTTAAGTGTTCCAAATTTAGGAACCGAAATAAATTTATCAGGTACCAGCTTGTTCAAATCGGCTTGTCTCAGAAATATCCGAATCGTAATACAGACCTGTTGCATCAACTCTGAAGTTGTAAACGAAAAGGATTCAACTGACTACAACTAGGTCTTTCTTTTTCATTAGATAACTATGTAATCCTGGACTTTAAAATAAATTTTTTTATCTTGATATTACTTGTGCGTTCTCGGATCCTTCTCGCATAGCATGCTATTTTTCAAAGAAATTCCTCTAAAGGCAACGTATCTTAAATTTATAATACATTAACCTCTGCTCACTAGTTTGTTTTTTTTTTATCTTAGTGCAAGATCTTCTTGTTAGAGCTGAGTACACTTACTTCTAACTTGGTGACACCAATGTTTTTACCGATAGTGTGCATAGCCTGATGGAATAAAATTCGAATTGATAATAGTCTTACTTTGAACACTGTCATGGAAGGAAGCTGGTGTTGATGGACCTGAGTAGACTTGGATATTTATATGTGATATTTAAAACATTTACAGCCGTATGCAAAAAAAACTTAAAGATTAATAAACTATTGTTAGACAAAACTGTATGCAAAAACTGTTGGGCCAAAAATAATTTATTTTACATGTAAGATGTAGTTTATTTGAAATCTAAATTGTTAGAAGTCCATTGTAATCTTGCACGAATAAATACTCGAACATAGTTGATGCACGTTTAAATATAATTGCCGCATGCACCACACTTGTAATGTGGCACTGATTTATGTAAATTCACAATCAATCGATATACTCAACTAGGCAGAAATAAGCAAAGCAGGAGTACTGCAAGCAAAACATTGAACGTTTGACTTTCATAAGCCTTCAACTTGAAAGCGCTCTTGGCTTTACCGGCATTTACAATGCGCAAGCTCCCAGTATCGCATTGTAAAGTTTTGTCAACACAGGTAGTTATTTCTTCATCATTATGATGTGTCACAGTGAAAGTGATTTCTATTTGCACTTCAGGGGGTTTCTGGAGACATAAGTTTATCGAAGAAATTAGCTGAGCTTCCTGCGACAAGACTAAAAGAGAAATGCTGCGTTTACCCAATCGTATCAACAACATTTTATCGACCCAGAGAACGCGGCGGCATTCTTCCATATCGTATATTGTAATGTTATTTCTGGGCTTTTATATTTAATGAGCCTACAAATATACCAACCAAGTGATGAGCGACTTTTAAAAACGCTTGTATTAACTTCTATTTCGACAGAATAAAAATTTAATAAAAAACTGAGTATAATAGTGGGAGTGGGGGACAAATTTCTTAAATTTTGTATGAAAGATCTCTTTTTTGCCACAACACATAAATAATATAAGGGGTACGGTTACTTCTCGGGGGTGTTGGCAATATCTGGCCTCAAGTAGCTTGCGATTTTACCCCACTAAACTTTTCCGAAATCGTACGCCAATACAAATAAACAGCTACAAATGCAGCCCAGTCTATGCCACAGAGTCTTTAAAAATTGGCATCCTTGGAACAGTACCACCGCTCGTATATTGTTCTATATCAATATCAACCCATCCTTATTGAAACCTCTTTTCCGTACGGCATAGTAATTGCTTTTTTGACTCACATTC
Organism: Phania funesta; assembly: GCA_963932375.1. NCBI lineage: Eukaryota > Metazoa > Arthropoda > Insecta > Diptera > Tachinidae > Phania > Phania funesta. The sequence continues at coordinate 40,799,099 of OZ010656.1, forward strand.
TCATTAATTTTTTTGAAATATAATTAAAAAAATTTCTCACCCTTTTTCCCAACTTGATTTGTAGACTCAAATGGCACAAGATACAATTTTCTTGCGTAATCGCTAACGTCTGTATAAATACTTACTTTGTTACTGCTGATATAGTGTTTAGCATATTTTAATTAAATTTTCGTCATCGTGTTGAAAAGACAAAATCAATGAATAAATTAATTTTTATCATCAAATTAATTGAAAGATATAACAGCTTTCATGAAATATTGCAAAATTTGAAAGTTTTTAAAAAGTTGCGTTTGAGATACTCCACAAAGCATTTTTTGTTTATCGATAATAATTGAGAAAGCTGCTGGCATCGATTTAATTAAGTTTACAACTCTTGAAGAAATGCAAAGCTCTTAGACGTAACTACCAGCAACTATCAGTGTTTTTGATTTAACCTCTTCAAGGACAATTTTTTTATGACAAAAAAATTGATAATTATTTCTCACGATTTATGCATTTTTTTGCTAACAGGAATTCAAAAAGCTTTTCGCACAAAAACACTACGATTTCACAAAATGAAATAAAGTCCACATTAGTAGCCGTTTTATAAACGCCTACAATACAACTTTAAATGCAACAAAAACAAATTATAAAAGTTTTGTAGTAAGAAATATTTGTTGCCCTCTGTGTGACAAAACAAAAGTGTTGTAAAGCGCAGAAAGTTGCTTTGGAGTGTGACGTATGAAATCAAAATCCACGATGGATAAAAAATAGAAAAACTGCTGAAGCTGTGTTTGAATTACGCGTACAAGTTATGTGGAATGTCAAATTTGCTTTCCATGTATTTATGTGTTAAAAGCAGTATTTTACTTTTTTTGGGTTTATAATTTTTATGTTCAGACGTACATAAGCATGTTATGTACATATTTCTTTAAAGCTTTAATTTTATTTTATTGCATCTTTCAATAAGTATTAAAATCTTATCTCTCAAATATTATTTACCAATTATTACCAATGTAATAACTAATCTACTGTATTCAAATCTTAATATAATATCTATTATTGGGTTGGGTGAGCCGTCTTGCCAGGTTCAAAGTGTCAGCTTTTTTTAGTCTCTGGTACCCGAGACATTGTAATAATAATCGTACAATAGTGTTAGGATGGGCCTCGACTTTGTTTACGTATTTACGTGTATGTTTTGACTTCTTCCTGATAGTAGGAACTTCTTGATCTCTGTGTATAATTCATTTCTTATACACCAGGGGGCACATACGATGAGTCGTAAAATCATAGATTGTCTTCTTTGTGACTTCTGAATGTTTGATGCGCAAACAATACCCTACAGCTGAACGCCATGTGACAATATTGGCTTTATAACGGCTTTGTAGAAGAGGACTTTGTATTCCAAAGCCAAGGTTGAGCTAGCACCTAGGACCAGAGTAGTGGAGTTATTCGCAGTTTTATGGAAGTTATTTTTGCCTCAATATGACGGGACCAAGTTAGGCGTCGATCAAAGTGGATACCCAAACATTTCATGTGCCTTTTCACTGGAACGGTGGCATTAGTTATTGTTATATGTGGACAATTTTTCGGGAATAATCGTTGGAAAATTGCGGAAAGGTATTTACAGCACAGGTAAATATCAGGTCTGCTATACAATGACAATTATATTAATGATCCAATAATTTCTTGATGAACTTGCCATCTACTTTTCCGCTCCCCCAGGAATTGTTAGTTCTTTTTCTAACGTAATTCTTCGCTGCATAGGAGTTTTCATATGCGTATCATTTTTCATGATAACTACGGTAAAATTTTGTTTCAGACATCTTTAATATCGCTTTATTTCATTTGTTATGTTTGGAATATTGTTCAGCGTATCGAGAATTTTCTACAAAAGTGGTACAATTTATGGCTTTATGACCTTTTCTTCCACATCGACATCACTTATAATAAAATTTATTTGTGGACGTACCTTGGTTTTGATTTTCAAACCTTTTTGATTCATTTTGCGATGGCTTTTTATTAAACTTCGCTTTGAATGCTAAATTACTTGCATCACTCTCTTCTCTGTCGCCAGTTTCCAGCAATCGCGATTTCAAAATAGTAAATTTTGGAAATTTATTTTCAGTATCCACAGCGACCTTGATTGTTGAGAAACGTTCTGATAATGCATTAAGTACAATAGCCACTATCTCGATCCCCATTACCATTATACATGAAACGCATACATCGAAATCAATTAAACATTTTAATATTGTTTGGCTTTCAGACATTTTTTCAGACATCTTACAGTAAATTTACATTTTTTGCCGTATCGACTTAATGTATTTTGAAGGTACTACTAGATTTCTTGAGATTGTTTCATATTTTTTTCATTGTCACAATATTTGTCTCAATGGCCATTAAAATTTCAGCTCTTGCAACCATATCATTATTTAGGTAATACTGCTTAATCCTTACTGATTGTTCATGCTCACGAGTTTGTGTCTCTGTCGTCCAGCTATTGAATTCATTCTGCTTTTATTTTATTTCAATGAATTCTATCAATATAATTCAACGTATCTTTTGTATTGTCTCCTTATAGAACCTGGACCCATAACCATAAAACAACGTCATGCTTATCTAAAGGCTATAACGAGGTTGAAAATTATATTTGAATTAAAGAAAAAATATTCATTGTTCAAAAACATATTAAACAATAAATATTTTTTCTTCATTTCAAATATACTTTTTAACCTTGTTATAGCCTTTGGATAAGCATAACGTTCTTTTAATTACAATATTCTGGTGTAATAGTATTGTGCAATAATATAAGACATTACTTTTAATAAATCCTCAAATTTTATATGAAAAATCTGGTACGAATAGCTAGAAATGTGATCATGACGGCTTTTTTGGAAGATACATCTTTCGATGTTGTTATATGCAATCCTGAGCCTACGTAGATCACTACAATCACAGTTGGAAAACATTTCGCAGCCATATCAAATAGTATAGATTCATAAGGGCCCGTTTAAGAATAGAAATCAAATAATTTATTTTTAATTCGTGCTAATTTCCCCAGTCGTTTTTAAGGATAATTTCATTAAAATATTATTTCGAGTTATTTAGTTTAATTTTTATAATTTCTATGTCTACTTGCCCGTTTATATAAAGTGCAGCGTTTTTTATCTTTTCATACAATTTACAATTCTAAAATTTATTTATTTAATTAATCATATTTTTGTACAATAATTTTATGCTGCAGGTAGTTTTGCACAAAAACATTGTTGTGCAGCTGCAGTTAATTTAAACCCCAACTCCCAAAGGGACAATTTTCATACAAATTTTATTATAAAATGTCAACTGAATTTTTTATCAATGGTCACAATCATAATTTTTTTTTAAAAAGTTTTTGCATTTAAGCAAATGTTGCTGCATACAGTAACTCAGAAAAGTTTTCCTATGCGATTCCAACGTACAGACTGTCGCTCTTCAAACAACGTTGTCCGAAGAATTGTTCACAAACATACAAAATACACGCAGGAAAAATAAAAAATAGGTGTGTATGCATACGACTGCAAAAACCCGCACATAAATTATGATTAATGCATTCAGACAATCTCGAGAGCCAAAAGATTATTTTGTTTTTAATTAATACCCGATTACTCGGCTCAACTGGGACATTTTTGTGCAACAGTAACTTACGGTGTTCTCAGTATAAAAAGGAAAAGATGTATATTTGGTAATGAGTGTTTATGAATTCGTTTTTTTTATTAAAGGTTCAATAGCCTTAGAGTGGTTGTTAACTAATGTGTACTTTAAACCTAACACAATTTTTAATAAAGGATTTAACAAATTAGTACAAATATTAGATTGGCCATCCACTGTATAGACAGCGCGGTAACAACGACAAAACACAACGAAAGTAAATACACACAGAACAACAACAACGATATAACATTCGCACGTAAAGACGAATTCCAGGAATTGAGTAGAATGAATTAACACAAACAACACAATAAAAAAGAAAGCAGACAGTAGTTACAAAAACAAACATCGCAGGGACAAAGCAGAAGAAAATATGTCTATCGCTAACGAAGTATCTACTGGATTTTTGCGTATTCTACCAGTTTCTGGAAATTAGACGGCTACAACAAAAAGACTTGGATGATCGAGCTAACAGTCAGTATCGAGTAAAACGTTAAAGTGTTAACAACGGCTATAAAGAAGTGTGACTCTAAGGGTTAAGTAAAAGTGTATAAAAATAAAATTCTGCCGTGTATATTATTGAAATAGACTTTTCAATTAAAATGAACCTACAAATGAATAAACGCGTTTTAAAAAGATTAAAACAGAACAGAGAGATTAAATAACGAGCTCAAGCATAACAATAAAATCGATTAATATTAATAATTAGAGTTCTTTAAAGTTACGTCAAGCAATAAGTTATTTAATAGCGCACCGAAAAGAAGTTATAAGTTGTTTATCGTTATAAAGTAGTTTGACAAACTTGTTTATCCATATAAATCATAAACGAGTTTCTAATAGCGAATTACTAGGAAAAAATCAATGAAAAATATGTTACCAGAAATTTGAAATTCAAATAGAAAAATTCACTAATAAATCTAAATTCTCTTCAGGATTAAGTTTTTAAAAAACTTGAAAAATTCACTAATCCAGTTTGCAAAAAAAATATTTTTAACGTCGAAAAATCGTAATGTTTTTAAAGTTCTTAAATTTTGTCATTTGGTTTGAGCAATTTCAAGCATAAGACTTTATAGCTTTTCTAAAAAGTCGGTTTCCTGATGACACTCTTTTAAAACTTATTTGAACTAGTTCGTCACTTTTCCGAAATTTTACTTACTATTGTGTTAAATTTTAATAACGATGATCTTAAAGCGCTAACAAGTCCGTGTTTCAAGTAGCTTTTATATATTTATGGTTTTAACTTAACAGCCTTAAAATAGAAATTTACGAGATGAAAGACCCTTAATTTTTGTGATATGGAGCAGGAATAATGAACTCCGAGTTCGAGCTAATTATTTGTAGTGACTTGTGTCCGTTGCATCCTAAATTTAATTTTCATAACAATTATTCAAACTGATTAATTGAAGTTTATTCTTATTTTTTTTTGCTCTTTATGTATATTTCTTGACCAATATTGGACCTTGTGTTGTTGAGTGGATGTTATTTAGCCAATTTGGCCTAGTTACACCATTACACTAAGTAAAACTTAACTGTAAGGATAATTTCAGTTGTCGTTTGATTTAATAATTTTTGTTTTTACTCATGGAACTTAATATGTACTTCATATACTACGAAACCCTTGAATTCGATAAATAATTGACGAAACGGGTGAATACGTAATAACGTTTTATTGTTAGTCCATATTAGCTCTATAATATCTATTCAAAATCCATTTCCATGAATTTAAGCAATATTTCTTTAATCACTGTAAGTTTTTGTGGTGCCTCAGGGTTTATAACTAAAGTAGTCATAATTTTAAAAAAATATGAAGATATATTCACAGGTAACTCAAAACCAATTGCATTTTTTTCACAACTAGGGCATACAAAGTAAGTGGTTATGTGGTTTCGTTGTGTAAGAATTGCATATATTAGAAATTGTATATGAAATATTTTGAATAGAGAAATTTTACTGTATAGAAAAGTTTAAAAAAATGTGTAGGGAAATTTCCCAAAAAATTAAATTTATTTTGTAAAATGATCCCAACGAAAATCCCAAATTAAAATGTTCATTCTTTTTTACAGCAAAAACTCCTTAATTTTAGCAGCCCAGTCTAAAATCCTTCACAGTTATGATCGGTGAATTCTGAACTATATTTTTAACAATTTAATTAATCTTCTCATTTTTCATCATTTCATTTTTATTTGAAATCATTTTACACAGTTTAGAATTGAAATACAAATGTTAATACATATAAATATAAGTGGATTTTAAAGATCCTGACAACTAATAAAAATGTACACAGAGTTGTAATGCCCAGCCTAATTGGTCAATACTCCGTAAGAGTAATCTTAATGTCGAATTTTATTGTTTAAAAACATACTACTGTGGGCAAAAAATAGTACGAATTTTTAATTTAAATTTCTCGCGAAAATCCATTCGTCGAAATTTTTTTTCTACGTTGGTATGACTATCAGTGACCTCTGTGCCAAATATCACATCAAAGTAATCATTAGTGTTTAGTATACGCTTTTCTTTCTGAAGTACAACAAGTGCATTCGGCGATTTTGACAATGAGTGAAATTATTCAACAAAGAAGTTCCATTAAATTTGGTATGCGGACTGAAATTTCTGTTGCCGAAACGTTCAGAATGTTGCAAAAGGCCTTCGGTGATAATTTTATTTCGCGAACAAATGTTTTTGACTGGTACAAATTATTCAAAAAGGGTCGAGAACGCGTTGACGACGAACCACGTCCAGGACGGCCATCAACATCAACTGATGAACAACACGTCAATAAAATCAAGGAATCGGTGTTCGAGAATCGACGATTAGTAGTCAGAGAACTTACTGATATCGTTGGAATATCGGAGGGATCAGTGAAAACCATTGTAAAAGATCATTTGTGCCTATGAATAGTGAAATCACGATTGGTTTCAAAATTACTCAATTGTCTTGAAAAACAGCGCCGCGTTGACGTCAGTCAAACAATGCTTTCCGACTACTAGGATGTCCTTAAGCATGTTATAACTGGCGACGAGTCTTGGATCTACGCTGACGACATGGAAACAGACCATCAATCGGTGAGCCGCAGCCGAAAAAACCACGTCAAAGCAAGTCAAAAATCAAGGTTTTGTTAACAGTTTTCTTCGATCATCGAGGTGTGCTGCACTCCGAATTCCTTCCGACCGGCGTCGTTTGCGCGAAGCTATTCGTAAAAAGAGGCCGGAATTATGGGCCGACAACTCTTGGTTTTTGCACCACGGTAATGCACCGTCGCATACCGCATTGATTCTTCGTGAGTTTTTCGCCAAAAATTCAATCAATATCGTTCCACAAACACCGTTTTCGCTTGATTTAGCTCCGTGTGACTTCTGGCTGTTTAGCAAACGCAAGTGACCGCTCCGGGGAAACCGTTTCGAGTCAATTGAAGACATTAAACTTGAATCGCTACGCGCATTGAAGGCTATTCCGGAAATTGACTTTAACAACTGTTACGAGGATTGGAAAAAACGTTGGCATAAGTGTACTTCAGCTTGGGGGGATTACTTAAACGGGGACGGAATAGATTTGGCAGAATAAATAAAGACATTTAAAATTATGAACAAAGTCTTACTATTTTTTGCCCACAGTAGTACAACATGAAACACAAAACAATTCTTTTATTCGAAAGATCACTACATGGCATTAACAATTGAAAATGAGATCGGTCATATGGCCACCGCGGCTGTTCATGACGCAGCGCAATCTGGACATTCAATTTTCTTCACTTTTGAAGAAATAATGTAATGGAGTCTGTAGGGTCTGTTGTGGATTAAGTTCATTGCATATGCGACAATTTTGTTTATTATAAAACCCGTTACATCACAAATTACCCTCATGGTTGATCACAATTTTGAGATAAGCCATTGGGTTGGTTAATAACTGATTTTCAAGGTAAGTCTCGACAGTTTGGTAGCGATATTTAAGCACGAAACAGAGTGTACTGATCATAAATATCAAAAAGTGGCAAAAAAGTAATTTATTTAAAATAATTTTTTTTAATGAATTTCCACATATAATTGTTGCTCGTATATTTTTATTCGTATATTAAGGAACAGCATTTAATAGAAATGCGAACCTAGTAGAAAAACGTGATTGCAATTTAAAACTTAAATTACACAACTTCTTTTTTTCATAGTAAAAAATACTCATGCAATTACATAAAATTGTGCTGAGTTGAAGGGTAAGCACGTTCGAAAATCTTGTATGAACGTACATATGTTAATTCGAGGTGTTTACATTCGGTCTATTTTTTGCGATTTAGTAGTTATGTACATATGTGTAAGTATGTGTGTTGTACACTCATTCCTATACTTTTGTTACAGTATAGTGTAAATACGTCCATAAGTGTGCTGGTATATACGAGTAGTTACATACGTATGTGCGTTCATTCCAGAGTACGTATTTGGCTGTGCTTTCATTTTTATTATTTACGAATAAAATCTTAATTTGCTTTAAGTTTTTTTCATCGCTCACTAAAGAAATTTCGTTTTGCTTTTGGTTTTTCACCGCACTCGAATGAATGTTTATTGCTCTTATTCGTTCCCGTGAATGATCGTATTTTCTTACTGTTCACAACTCACTCTTCATGGAAGAAGTTTTGTTTTCCTTCTGTTTTTTTTTCATCGCACATTAATGAACGTTTGCCATTTTTGTTCATTTAACGGAATGATACCGAATGTTCCTGGTACATGAAAAATTATCTGCCTGACTTTTTACAAATAAAAAGTAAGACAACAAAATTATACCTTTCATTCCACAGCCTACGTTCATTAAATGAAGGAACAAATTGTTATTTTATGATCAATATGTGAAATGAAAAAAACCCGCACCTACGTTCATGTGCGGTGAAGAAAACAGAAACAAAACAATTTCACACGAAAACAGCAAAATTCACGAAAAAGAAAAAAGCAAGAAACATTCATTCGTGTGCGATGAAAAAAACAAAAAGCAACATGAAATTTCATTCTTGAGCTATAAGAAAACAAAAGGCAAAACATAATTTCATCCGTGAAAAATTATTCAAGAAAGAAAAAAATTGTACTTTTCATGGTGTATAAATACGCACCCTGGTTTATACACTAATCGTACGAGTGGTGAATACAACGGTGTGGGATACCTAAAATTAACTTGTTCTTGTAATATTTATAATATTTTCTGGGTAAGCGATTTGTACTATTAAGAACAACGGTTTTTATTTTAAATGCCAAGTATTCTTTATCGTATATTTAAAGACATTTTAAGCGTAAAATGTTCAAATTTATTGCTCCTTTATCGATTCGTTTTTATAGCCGAGGTAAAATGCGTATGAGGCAGATCATGTACAAAGTAAATACCAACATTTTTTTATACATTTTTGTTACAACAATTTTTTCCCAATTTAATTTAAGAGAAAAAATTATCTGTTTGGGGGTAAATGCAAAAATTTTTACAAATAAATAAAAATAGAAAGTTTTGGGGGTTAATTAAACATTTAAATACGCACCTTTACTGACGGTAGTAATTTAACATGTGACCTCGTTTACAATTTAAATTCCTTAGTGAAGTTGCAAATAGGTATGTGGTGAGCTACAAAGGTTCGTTAAAATTGTCCTCTCTTTGCACACTCCATTAGATTCTATTTTGAGCACTTTAGCGTAACATAATTATTATAATTTTCTTAGACTTAAACATCCCGGCCCCCTTGCTTGCTGTATTGCAACTAAAGTGACCGGAAGTAAATTTATATAATTTCAAACAGTTTTTAATTCATTATGGTAATAGAAAAAATACATTATAGCAAATGAAAAATAGAAAAGTAATTTAGAAAACAGTTTGACATTTATAGATTTTTTTTTTAGAATTTTAGATTCCAAATTTTCCGATAATTGTCCAGCCAAGTATCGAATCTTGTGCCATCGGGGGGACCCTATCGACTCTTGCTGAAGACTGGACTTGATTAGGCGAGTGTATATATCAGCATCCAGAATGCTGTTTATGTCGAGGGGTTTATGAAAGTGAGAGTCCGCCAGACGTAGGTTGGAATATAATCGAGCCACTCTTTCATCGACTTGTACCTTTGGTTGCCTTTGTGGCAAGTTGCTGGTTATTTGAACAGAAATCGTGTATGTACGTTCATCCTCAAAACCTGGTTTGAACCATCGTTCAGTGCCAATTTTTTCTACTGGGAGTTTATAACGCTCAACCAGGAATTCGGCCATAGTGCCGATTTCGACACATGGGTTGAGCATACCCCTGACATTGGCCCAATCTTTTCCAAATTCAATTTTTACAACGATCGTCGGTAAAAATGTAACCACGCGGGGTGTTGAGCACAATTGGCTACTGATATTAGAGGGTGACCTCGCAGTGCGTAGACGCTTGTGCTGATGTAGTAAAGTATGATGTCTGCCGCCACATTGACGGCAGCGATTAGTATTGCGGCAGCGGTTGACAAGATACGAATGTGCCAAACAGTTTTCGCAATAACGATGACGTTTTACTATTTTCAATTTCTCTACCACATTCAAGCATTTGAACTTGGCACACCGACGTAGGGGTGATCGCGGTTACATAACCGATAATCTGGTGAATTGGGATGATGACGAGAGTGTTGGTGACCTTGCTCCTCCAATGGCTGGGGACCTTCGCGGCTATGGCGTGACATCTTAAGCCTGTAAAAACAAAAGAAAACGAGGGCATTAAGGTTGTTCAGGGATGGGGAGCAAAACTAATTTTGTAATCGGCCTGGTTACGTTGCCATTGGCAGTTCGTATTTCGGCGACTCGAACTCGGTTGTCATGACCAGGAATAAATTTTTCAATGCGACCAAGCCGCCATTGATTAGGGGGTAGATTATCTTGTCTTATGACGACAAGATTACCGATCGCGTAATCACGCTGTGGGTATTTCCACTTAAAACGCTTATGGAGCTTTCAGATATTTCCACCGTTGGGCGAATTGGTGATGTAGAACATTTAATTTCTGCCATCGGTTAACATAGCTTAACGAATGCTCTGAGAAATTGGGCTCTGGGGGTGATAATAAGTCATTTCCGATTACAAAATGACCAGGGGTAAGCGCACACAGATCTGTTGGATTATCGCATAGTGGACTCAGAGGCCTCGAGTTAAGGCATGCATCGTTGAAAATTCTTCAAACGTAAAACTTTGGCTATTAGAGATTCTTCTCAAGTGGAGTTTAAAGCTTTTGACTCCTGCCTCCCAAAGTCCTCCCATGTGTGGGGCACTTGGCGGAATGAAGTGCCATTCTAGAGGGGTGCAACTCTCTTTATCGAGCAATTTTCGTCGGACAAGCGAATAAATTGCGATTTTTCAGCATTTAAAATGTGTGCAGCGCCAACAAAAGCAGTACCATTGTCCGAGTATAAAGCATTGGGCGAGACTCTACGAGAAAAACCCGTGCAAACGCAGCTAAGAACGCTTGAGTAGATATTTCACTTGTGGCTTCGCGGTGAATAGCCTTCCATTTAAAGCAAACAAATACTAAAACGTAACATTTAGTTACTTTACAACCACGGCCTGCATAGGTTATAATGTCAAAAGGACCCGCAAAATCGATACCAGTGTTGGTAAATGGGTGAGATAGCGTTGTCCTCTCGGGGGGTAATGCAGCCATTATCTGTTGACTTTTCTTGCGCTTGTAAATAGCTCATATACGACACTGAGATATGACAGATTTAATAAGAACTTTTAGCCTGGGCACGTAGTAATAGAATCTCATTAATCTCGATAAAAGAGCATTTTGGCCATGGATTGAATATTTGTGTAAATACGATAGGAAAAGTCTCGTATAGCAAGCGTGATGAGGCAACAAAATCAGATATCTTTCATCATAGGTTAATGTAGGGGAGTTCGCTAGTCGCCCATTAACTCTGATTATGCCCGTTTTATCAAAAAAGGGGTTAAAAGTCAGTATATTTTCCGGGGTATTTTTCGATTTTGTGATAGTATATTATATTAATTTCCAAAGTACAACATCTGGCAGGCGATGACCATTCGAGATTTTGCGTGATTTAATTCAGCTCTTGTCAATGCACTTCTAGTTTCTAGTTTTTGTCGCAATTTCTTATTACACCTGTAATAGAAACGGTAAACTTGGCAGATAATGCGCATAGCTCCTGGAAAATCAGAAAAGTTATTCAAAAGATCTGAGTTTTCGATCTGATTCACGTGGACGACAATTGGTCTTACTTCCTCTTGGGTAGAAAAATTTTATGAACTTTTCCGCCATTGACTCTAAGGAAGCGTGAGCTAAGTGGGACCATGCCACCATAAATCGCTTGAACTGAGTTGGGAAGCTGTGAGCCCACGGGATGCCAAATCGGCGGGGTTACTTTTGGAGTCGACATGAAATCATGAGTCGCTCCCTACCTTTTTTATAATCGAAGAAACTCTGTTTTCTACAAAGGTTTTCCATCTGTTAGGGGGTTTTTGTAACCATGACAAGACTATTGTTGAATCCGTCCACAAAAATAGTTTGTGGTTTTTAAGGTTGAGTTGCGATTGAATTGAATCGATCATTGTAGCCATTAATTCTGCTCCGCAAAGTTCTTTTCGCGGCAACGAAACAAATTAACTGGGGCAACCTTTGTTTTGGCGACTAAGAGATGAGATGATATGAAACCTTGATTTTCTGCGCGAAGATATAACGTTGCAGCATACGCCTTTTCAGAGGTATCACAAAAGCCATGTAGCTCTATTGAAAATGACGGATCAAAATCAACGAATCGGGGAATTTTTATATGTTCTATGTTGGTATAGTCATCTATGAATTGCAGTAGAGTTGACGATTTCAAATGGTCATCCCAGTTTGTTTCATCCTTCCAAATCTGTTGCATAATTATTTTTGCTACAATGATCTTGGAGGAAAGCCAACCGGCGGAGTAAAATAACCTTGCAATTTGGGATAGAACTGATCTTTTTGTGATCGAATTTCGATCTGGGGAATCTTTAAAAAAAAAAAAAAAAAATAGATCACTTCCGGCATTCCAGCGGAGACCTAAAGTTTTGGTGGAGCTTGAGTCTGACAATTTCAGAAACTCTGCATCGAGGAGGTTCTCGGAAGGTAGGCCTTTTGATAGGTGATCATTGTTTGCAGTCCATTTTCTGAGAGCCAAGCGAGCAGATTGAAGAACTTTTATGAGTTCATCTCTAGATTTATGCGCAGAAGACAGAGTATGAGCGCCGGCTAAAACGTCATCAACGTACATATAAGTGCGCAGAATGTCAGACAGTACGGGATTGGTTTTTCACAGATTTTGGCTAACTCCAGTAAACTACGAATAGCCAGATAGGGGCACAATAGTCACCGAAGGTGACTGTGTTTAGCTCAAAATCTTGGGGCTCTTCGTGTGAGGAATTACGAAAAACAATTCTTTGAAAGCGAGTATGGCCAGGATGAATTAATATCTGTCGGTACATCTTTTCAATGTCCGCATTGAAAACGTATCTAAAAAGTCTCCAACGTAGAACTAAAATCGTTAAATCCGCCTGCAAAATAGGACCGGGGAAGAGCATATCGTTAAGACTGTTTCCGTTAGATGAGGCATTAGAAGCATTAAATACTACTTGCAGTTTAGTAGTGGTGCTATCGGGCTTATAGACCGCATGATGGGGTAAGTAGTAAGTGCTATTGGTATTTGAGGTGGTAACCTTTGATATTTGATTCACTGTTTCCTATTCTGAAATTGTTCGATCATACTCGGATTTGAGCTGCGGATTCTTTATTAATCTTACTTCATTCCGAAGAAATTGCGCAAGTGCGATAGAACGAGAGGAACCAATGTTGATATTAATTGGATATTCGCGGCGAAAGGGTAGTGAAACTACAAACCGGCCATTACCTACTCGATAAGTTGTAGATTGAAATAGCTTTTCACAGTAATCATCTTCATCAAGAAGACGAGTCTTCCTTGGAACTTTTTCAAGTTCCCAAAACTTTTGCATTTGCTTGTTCAATGCGATTTCGCTAAAGAAAGCTGAGACCGAATGTATTTGATTGCTTGTCACTACCCTGCCAGTAACGATCCATCCAAACCCTGTACTTTGTGCAACTAAAGAGTGACTTTAGTTCCATCGTAACCAATCTCGGATAAATTTCGAAAATAAATCGCCACCAAAGAGTAAGTCTATCTCTGAGTTTTTATTCCGATATATGTCAGCCACCTGCAAATCAGAGAACTCATTGTCTCTTAGGGCTGTCATGGCATAACAAGAAAGTTGTCCAGTTAATTTTTTGACTACGAAGGCGTCGGTCGAAACTTCAAATGAGTTATCTATTGGAGACCCTATGCGAATATGGCACAGCTGAGTGGAGGCAGCCGTCAAGGCCTCATTTAGGCAATGGACTTCCGTATGAGCGAAACGAGTTTTCACCGAAAGCTTACAAGAGCAGTACCGAGAAAAACTGTTGAATTCGATGTGGACTGTATATGCGTCGAGAACGTTTGCCCCATTTGAGCTGCAGCTTAAGCTCAAATGCTCGCAATTACCATTGGGGGGGGGGGGGGGGGGGGAAGCGACAGCTGGTCGCGACTGTGGATTGAGATGTGATAATGAATGCGATACGATTTCCGTTCCATGTAAAAGAGAGTGATGTTTTTATTTACATACATGACAAACGTTCCTCCACACCCATTCCCAGAAATGAAGGGCAAAGTCGGGTTTTTTGGTTAGAAACACTGGTGCTATAAGACTTCAATTTCTTTTGATCGAATGAGTTTTGCCTTTTGGGATTAAAAATTGTATTATTGTTTTGTGATGATACACAGGTGCAGCGAATATGAGCTACGGACTCCAGAGTTTGAAAACGTGATGTCAAAAAAGTATCCATTTGATTCCACGATGGCAAATCAGTACTATTGGGTAAGGACTGTTCCCACAGATTAAGGGTTATTTCTGCTAGACAAGTTGAACAAACGTAAACGAAAATTATGTCCCAAGTAGCAGTCTCAATCTTTAGAAGATTAAGATTCGTAACGCAACCATTAATGGTACGCTGAATACTTCTTATGTTACTACTGGTATCTTTTGACACAGGGGTGAGATTCGTTTATTCTCATATCGATTGACTAGATTTTGCCAAGCCATTTCAAAACCATCATTAGTGATAGGGCAAGTTTTTAGAAGTTCGCGAGCTTCCCCCTGCGTCTTCTTTATGAGGTGACACATCTTCTCCACTGGGGATAGACGAGTACTGTTGCGATAAAGGGTCGTATATATATCGCGAAACGTTGGGCATGACTGGTAGTCTCCGTGAAACACCCAGTATCACAGGGTGGTAGAGAAATATTAGGGTTTGAGTTATCTTTAGGCTATGAGGAACTTGGATCAGCTTTCTGACAAAGGCTATCTAAGATCTCATTTGATCTTGTCAACACCTTAACATGCGCCTCGAAAGTGGAGTAAAAACGGTATTTCAATGTCTCGATCTGAATTTGTCTAAAATGTCGTCGTAACATGACCTAAAATTCGACCAAAGGTGGACAATATCATCCTTTTGTACTTCCAGTGTGTGAACAGAATGATTATCAGCTGGAAGTGATTCAAAATAACTATGAAATTCAACTACCCGATCCGAGGCACGAATAAAGCGAAATTAAAATACACCCACCCGACTTACCACCAAACACTCCAACGAGGAGAGGAAATCATAATAATACCGGTCTCGTGCTGTTGAAAAAATAAACGCGGAGGTTGGTTTGACCACAAATTTGTCTCTCATACGTATCACATCAATATTAACTAACATCTTCGTTTCCATCTTTACAAAATTAAAGATATATCCATTAAAATAATTTCCTTTCGAGTAAAACACTTAAGATTTCGTTTGTACTTTGATTTCTTAAATCTTCATATGAATTTGTCTGCTCTGCTGTCAAACTTAGTATTTTAGGTTGAGCATAGTAATTTTCAAGTAAAAACAAGTGTGTTTGACATTACTAAACAAGAATTTGGTTATATCGAAGTTTGAACGACTCTCAGGCGACAATAGGGCCGTAAGATATTATAATTTATTACAAGTAACAGACGTTTTAACCTTCTTTTTGTGAAAAATCTGTAATATAACTATCTTTTTCTATAATAAAAAATTTTAAGCTTTCAACACTGAATTTAACTTTTTTTACATCTTTTACTTAAAAGGCCGTCTACCTCCAATACTTAACAACTCTGACAATCATTTTTTTGCTATTATTTCTTATTAATTTTATATACAGTTATTTAGATGAAAGTTGTAAGAATAGAAGTTAATTTCACTATATATATTTATAATTGTTAATTGGTTTGCAATTGAGCAGTTGCCAGTCCATACCTTTCAAATGCTACGCTTCCGGTAAAGTGTCGGCCGCGAAATAGAGGGCACTTAGCTTTGCGAAGGCCGGGAATTGTTCCAATATCTCGACATTCTTATTCCATGCTCTAACCTCATCACTTTCCGCATACACTTCGCGGCGTACACGTGCCCGTAATCCCGATTGACCCGTCGTTACAATAATCATCTTATTAATTAGTCTCAACAACCTCCTTACTTTACTCCCATTTGGATTTCCCCATAGGGTCTTTGTTATTCGCACCACCATGCTTTAATTCAAGTCTTCCGTGGCTTTAAGTGGCTCTGCGCAACTTAAGCCACCCGCATCTCTCTGACTTTAATTGCAAGACCGTTGGATCGTTCATATCCGATGTGCGGTCTACCATGCTTGGGGTATTTCTTTATCTATTTTTTGTATTCTAGTATCGTCCGGAAGCGAACCCCATTAGAGTCTATTGTCTCTATTGATGTTTCGCCGTCCGTAAAAATATTAACCTCCACGCTGTAAGAGCCTTATATTTTACAAAAATATCTATTGGTAGAATATCTAATATAATTTTTAACAACATTATTGGTGTATTCATAATTACATTGCTTATTCCAAGGCAGCATGGCCATTAAACATTCTGTAGACTCATTATGTTATACGTATTCTCCATTGCGTCTACTATACTACAGAAACATAGGTCGGAATTGACCTGCCATGCTTTCTGTAATGGCGTGATCCGATTGAGGCCCTTGCCTTTCCTACATAGCGATCTTTCTTATCCTCTGCTCTATGTAATCCCTCCATCTCTTAGGGACCCAGAAAGTAAGTGGTCTGCTTCGATATCCCCCCATACATTAATAATAGGTTATTCCTAAGTATTTAATATTTGTGATAAGCTAATGGACTTATCTAGGAAACGTGGTTCGCTAAAGAATACGACCTTCGGCTTAGTAAACTTACATACTTACAATGGCCGCCTTTAGAGTTTTGCTTTCCACCCACTCTTTGATATTAATTTCGTAAAAACCGTTGCTAACTATTCTATCTATAATGATAGTTCCCTTGTGCATTACGTTTCCATGTGCTTGAGCCTTTCTCGGCCGCTCTATACAATTTGGAAAGTAACTTCGTATCACGTGTCTGATGGTTTCCACCATTCCTCCTGCGTTCCACCCCTATCGCCCACTAAGGATTCAGCCTGGGTATAAGGCGTAGACACCTCATTAAAACTGGAATTTCAGGAATTGCGTTTAACAGTCCTTATGATCTTATATTCCCTGGATCTCTTATAGTAGTCGTCCCAGTATACTGGTATCTTTTTACGTCGAACTCTATTAAATAGCCTATGGCTCTCTTTCCCCATTGAGCGAATCTCTCCGGTCATCAAGGGTTTCTTTTCAGCGAATTTCCTTTCCCGCAACGTGCAGCTCTCCTTATCAATTCTTATCGATGTCCTCTCTACTTTGACAGTCGAAAGTCTGCTGGTAGTGTCGGAGGAGCTTTAATGGGCAAGTATACTATTTTCTTACTGTCATCGCCTGACTTCAGTACAATTGTGTCTGATGTTGTCAACTTTGGAGAGAAGAGAACACATAAATTTTAATGACATAGTATGCAAGCTCTCGGACGAGTACGTGTAGTCGCATAAAAGAGTTCATAGTTTGCGTGGTTTAGCCCAATAACTCTGTTGTGACCAGTCCAGCGTTCTTGTATCAAAGCGATATCAAACTGACTTTTGTTTGCTTTTTCCCACAGACGAACCTTGCCGCCTTGTGTCGGTAGAATGGTATATTGTGTGCTTCGGCTGCCTCCACGTCGCCCTGGCCGGTATATTTACCAATCCTTCCGATCGGAGTTTTACCAAGTTTAAAGAATACAACTTTCAAAAAGAACGATAAGACTAGCTAAGGAGACCGGGGGAGTACCGTTTGGATCGTCTACCCTGTTGTAGATATCCCATTTCTCTATAGTTTGCCGCAAATTTAGCTGCCAAAAGTACAAGAACACTGTTTTCAGCACCGCGATGTCCTTCCTCCTAGTTCTTGGATTCAAGGACATCGTCGATGATATTGTTGTTGACCAAATTTCCACTTTCATGTCAGTAGAGTAAACATATCGTTTACGAAATAGTTTTTAGAAATGCTCATCTTCTTTGTAACCTGCTTTTCATTTTCTCCAACACTCAAGGGCCACTGATTGGAGCCACCTTCGAGGTGGACCAATCTTGGCTTTATAGTGCCATCCCAGCAATATAATGCAACACCCTAACTTAAATCATATGTTTACGTTAAGTTAAGATAGACATTCTGTAGTCTCGCCTTATAATGTAAATAGATGAATTATAATAAAGAAAACCGAAAGCATGGGATTCGATACTTAACATCCAAACGAACGAGTTGTCTTTTTTTGAATGAGTAGTGGACGTAGAAGGCACTAAAGCTTTCCTGCATTCCAGACGGGTGGAAAGCTCTTATTCTTTTTGGGCGTTTTCGCTCCGTTCTTCTGCTTCGAAGGTCGTACCCTCTTTCCACCACCGGTGTAGGTGGAATGTAGGTCCGATATTGTCTTCTGAGCATTCAACGGATTGCCTACTTTGCTATATCTTTAATACTTCAACCATCTAACTTTGTCACCGGGAAGAGCCAGGACGGTGATTTTATTTTTGTTTGACGGTTCAGAATCGGTGTCTCCACCTGTCAAGAATATTAAGTATTATTTCATTTTTATATTAAGTATATAATTCTTGCGCTCGATGTTTGAAACATTTCCATATTATAGATATAAGCGCCTTAAAAGTTTCGCAGCAATGTGATGACAAAGAACGCTTAGTTTACCCCAAGATGTGCTGTACGCAAAGCCCAAAGTATGCATTAACGAATTTAGGCCGTTAACCTTTGCAAATAAATCATGTCACTAACAATTCATGTTATATTTAATAACACATGTGTACAAATGATTTTATAGAATGTTCTGCTATTTATGACACATCATTGACAATAATTTTGTTACAATGAGTGTTTTTTCAACATTACTTTCTGTTCCTAATTGGATATTCACGTTTGCTTCACGTACGTACGTTTTTTTTTTTGTGATTTACAACTTTGTTGTTCTAGCTAATCTAATGTTGATGAAGTAAAACGTCTGTGAAAAAATTTCCTCAAGACGCGCTCAGGCAGGGTTTGGCAAACGAAATATACCGTCAAGGAATTCTCGAGAAATGATATGCTTTTTAAAATTCCCAATAGGCCGTAGCATCTCGCGCACAAAGAAAGCACTTGTTGTTGTAAATGTACAAATCTGTAAGTGCTAGGAACGCCAAAGCAATGGCACCGCCAAATAAATGGCACCTACCATTTAAACGAAATCATGATTATACGAGTAATTTTTCTAGAGATTATTTTAAACTACAGTCTCACTACTTTGTATTAAGTACTTCCTTTTCAATTATTTCGCCAAAGACTTACTGTAGACTTGCACGACCTAAAGTATCCTAATAAAAGACATACCAAATAAGAGGGCAATAAATATATAAATTAAGGTATAAATGGCTTGAGAGATCTAGAAGCCGAAACCAGTAAACCGGTTTTCCTGATATTTGCACAGTGAGTTATTATATATCGGCAATAATTTAAAGTAATTAAGGTATCATACATGGAAAATTTTGTTTCAATGATGCGTAATTCACGTAAAAATTTCCGATATTCAAAGAGAGGGCGTGACAACCTGCATACAAAGGAAATGTATTTTATATATCTATACTCGTATGTACGTACAATACCATCTCATTTCGAGGCAAACTGCTAGCTTGGATACATTTGTTTAACTTTCCAATAAGAGAACGAATTATGGGAAAATTTTCGCCAAACTAGCAAGTTGCCTTGAAAGGAGATGGTATTTTTGATCATTCTGATGTCATACTTTTAACAGCGGAAATTTTTGGCCTTATGTTCACAATTATGTTCTGTGGATATCGAGAGAGGGATATTAATAAAGATATACTGAGTGAATTTTAAAACAAGCAAGATATATATGGTATAGTAAGTCCCATTTGATCTGAATGGCAAATAAGAGCGAGATCTGCAACGATAAAGAAATTGCAAGCCACAAGAATTGAGGTGTTCCTATTAGAAAACTTCCCAAAATTACTATTAGTTCAATAATAACTGGGATTTAAAATGTATGTGGTAGAGAAACTAAAAAAACTTTCTAAGGAATATTATATAATTATTGTCTGGTCTTAGTCGCAGTTTACAGGACTTAAAAAAAATAATACAAGACTGTTTTGAGGAGCATTGTGACTTTCGCCAAATAACTTCTGCCATTCCAGGCTTAATACTAGCTGATAAGCTAAATGCCTATCTAAAATAATTAAAAATGATACAGCCAGTTAAGATTGTGTAAACGAGCGTTTACATTAGACATTAGTTCCATTAAAAGTGACATCGTTGCTAAACAAACGTGAAGATAAACGTCAAATACCCTGTCGAATTCTGGAACTCTTTAGGTTTACTAGGTTTTCCAACGCACGTTTCGAAGTTGGACAGCTTTATGTTTCATTGTTCATGTTTGACAAAATCCCTCAGATTTATACGTTTACGCAAAATATTGTAAATCACAAGGCATTAGAATAAGTAGCAAAATTTTACATTAGCGAAAAAGCAAATAAAAAAACATCATTGCAAAAGATTTTTATTTAGCGAAGTACACCGGATTGCAGCAAGTGTAATATGTACATAAGTAGAATATTTGAAAAGGAATATAACAAGTAAATAACAAATTCATAAATAATTATTTTTTAGTATTGGGATAAGGGCAGAGGAACACACGCATATTGTAGCAAAAAACTATTTATGGCTTTTTAACCGCTTATTCAATAAATGCGATATAACAGTATCGTCTTCTAAAATTCGTATACGTAATTAAAGAATCATACACTCGTATATAAAAATAAACTTTTTCTGATAGTTAAAAACCATTTGAATTAAAAGAATATTTCGCCCCGTGAATGAGATTTTTTATTTTTTCCCGAGGAGTTGGAAGCTGCGGAAAATCGCAAATCCTACTCTTCAGTCTTAAATGCGACAGTGACTTTGTAATGTGTGTGAATACAAATGATGTACGTAGATACATAAATATTCCAAAAATCATACTCTCTTTTAAGAATATCATTAATCAATACAAATACATATTTCTTTAAGATAATTTGTTATATGTGCCAAATCAAATGAGCATTTTTCCCATAGACATACACACACACACACACACACACACACACACACACACACACACACTAGTACAAACATACATACTTATTAAAGAGCCGTTTACTTTGAAAGTGGCATAAGTCATTTTTTTAGAAAGTTTCAAGTTAACGATAAAAAAATTTATTCCATCAATAGTGGCCGTGTTTGAGTACAGACGTACGTTATATCGAACGCATAACAAATATATATACATTTTTTTTAAAGTATTCAATTGAACAGTGAACAGTTAGTAATATCAAAGAAATAAACAACAAAAAATTACAAAAATATAATATATTGTGTGTAGAAAAAACAATAATAAATAGTGCATGGTTAAACCGGTTTGAACAATTGATAGTGAGTGTATAAGCGCTCCAAATGTTAATGAAACAAATATAAAAGGTAATAACAACAATGCTTATTACTCTTTTACTTACACAAATGCTAATAATGCAATGAATAATACAAATAATAAAAAAAAGATGACAGTGCTTTTTTAAGCGCCAGGCCAATTGACCGAACGCGTTCTTTATCCGGAAATATAAACTTATCTTCGCAAATAACAACACCAGAAGAAATTCAAATTAAACCAAAAAACAATTCAGGTACCATAGTAAAAATAGTGCAACAAACAAACGAAACAGGTAATTTGAAAAATCCCGTAAAAAAAGTGCAAACAGGTATGGATCGTTATATAACCATAACCAAAAGGAAGGCCAGTCCCAAGTCTTCGCAGCAAGAGCGTATTGCTAAACAATATAAAAGCTCCCAAAGTACTGTAATGCCGGTAAGCGAAAACAGATTCTCTGTACTTGCTACAGCGGATGATGAAGCTGAACCCGCTGTCAGGGAACAAAAACTTCCCCCTATTTACTTGCGCGAACAAACATCTAACGAAATTGTTAACATGTTGTCTCAGCTTGTAGGTAAGGAAAGCTTTTATGTAGCTTCTATACGAAGAGGTCAAATTCAAGAAACAAAGATCCAAGCGCACACTGAGAAGAATTACCACCTAATCGCAAATCGCCTCGATGCAGATAATAAGAGCTATTATACGTATCAACTCAAAAGTGCTAAAGGTTTGATTGTCATCGTAAAGGGCATTGACAGTTCTGTTCCCACTGATGAAATAAAAAGTGCCATAGAGGTGGAAGGCTATGTCGTAAGGTCAGTGCACAATATTCTAAATAAGAACAAAGTTCCCCAACCTATGAATCGTGTTGAAATCGTATTTAACGCATCGCAGCTTAAATCTAAAAAGTCGGTTCATCCAATATATAATTTGCGCTACCTTTTGAACAGAAGAATAACGGTGGAAGAGCCTCTAAAACGTAGCGGTCCCCGTCAGTGTACTAATTGCCAGGAATTCGGACACACGAAAACCTACTGCAAGCTACCATCCGTATGCGTTGTTTGCGGTGATGCGCACCGGACTTTGGAATGCACTTCTTCCAAAATAGACCCCAAGGTAAAAAAATGCAGCAACTGTGGTGAAAACCACACAGCAAATTACAGGGGCTGCAAAGTCTTTCAACATGTAAAAAATAATTCGAAAGTCGTACGTAAACCTGAATATGAGCAATATAGGTCTTCCCAATATCCTCGGCTTCATGCTGGTTCTGTTGCTAGTACACAAGCTACACAGCCACACACTAAGCCAAACTTTTCATATGCCCAAACATTGAGAAATGGTTTACCTAATGCGAATGCCAAAAGTGCCAATGCGCATAAACATTCATATGCCCACATCTTAAAAGAGGGTGCTCAGACACCCCTCACTACAAATTCGAGCACAATCGATAATTTAATACAAACAATGAATAATTTCATGACAACTATGCAGGGTATGTTTCAGGAAATGATGCGAACCCAAAACATGCTTCTGCAAGTTCTGCTTAGCAAAAAATGAACCAGTTAAAAATATGCTTCTGGAATGCTAACGGGCTCTCCCAATATAAATATGAAGTAGAACACTTCCTGCTAGCACATGATATAGACATACTATTAGTTTCTGAAACACACTTCTCTATAAAAAACTGCTTTAGAATTGATGGGTTTTTCATATATGACAAAAAACACCCAAGCGAAAGGGCATGTGGTGGGACTGCCACTATAGTCCGAAAAAACGTAAGGCATTTTCCATTGCCTGAATTCAGGGAAGACTTTTTGCAAGCCACGACTATAAATCTTACTGATTTTAAAATTGTAGTCTCGTCAGTGTATTGCCCGCCTAGGCATAAAATCGAACACCATAAATTTGCCAGGTTCTTTGCTACGCTAGGACAAAAAATTATTGCCGCTGGTGATTACAATGCAAAGCACACATATTGGGGATCCAGACTCCTTAGTCCTAGAGGTAGGCAGTTGTACTATACAGTTCAAGCAAACAAGCTGGACGTCGTATCTGCCGGTAAACCCACCTATTGGCCCACAGATTTTAATAAGTTGCCAGACCTTATAGATTTTGCTATAGTAAAAAACATCAAACGCGACCAACTGTTAGTTAGTTCATCCTATAACCTACAATTGTTATTTTACACGACAGTTTTTCCACTGAACCTAAAACCCGTAGTTTCTACCCGAACAGAAACACGAATTGGTTAAAATATAAAATGTATGTGAGCTCTCACTTATCTTTAAACATGCCACTGAGAAATCCAGCTGATATTTAATCAGCTGTAGATCATTTTACAGACGTCGTGACTGCCGGAGCCATAGCTGCAACGCCATCAAAGCCATCAGCTAAAATAATATCGCACCAGCCAACAGCAGATATTCAGATACTCGTCATTGAGAAAAGAAGACAATGGCAAAATAGTCGTTCTCCACACATAAAAATGCAAATGAACTTATGCCAAAAAAACTTACGCAGTAAATTGAGACAGAAACACAAATTCGCTATCGACAACTTTTTAAAAAACTTGGATCCAATGAAAAACACGGATTATAGTCTGTGGAAAGCTGTAAAGCACTTACAATGTCCTATTGCTTACGAATCCCCACTAAGACTTGAAGACCGTACTTGGGCTAAAAACTCAAGTGAAAAGGCAAATGCGTTCGCAAATCACTTAGAGAAGGTTTTCGCACCA
Organism: Phania funesta; assembly: GCA_963932375.1. Taxonomy (NCBI): domain Eukaryota; kingdom Metazoa; phylum Arthropoda; class Insecta; order Diptera; family Tachinidae; genus Phania; species Phania funesta. The sequence continues at coordinate 40,823,422 of OZ010656.1, forward strand.
CATGATATAAGTAATTCCACTATTCCATTTATTAGTGATACCGTGAATGATCCTATGAAATTTCGGTTGTCTTCTTTAAAATCGACAATTAGAAATACGGATATGAAGAAATCACCTGGACCTGATCGTATAACAGGATCAATGATAAATAACTTACCTAATTCAGCTGTAAGAATTTTACTTTACATATTTAATGCCATGTTGCGCGTCGGCTTCTTCCCATGCTCTTGGAAGATGTCTGAAATTATTATGATCCCGAAACCTGGAAAGGACTCAAGCCAGATTACATCCTACAGTTCTATTAGCCTACTGTCAGTTTTGTCAAAGATATTTGAAAAATTATTCGTCTCGAGTGTAACTCCTTTTCTAAATGAACAAAACGTTATCCCAGATCATCAGTTTGGTTTTCGAGCAAGGCATAGTACGATTGAACAAGTCCATAGAATCGTTACAATTATTAGATCGGCTTATGAAAGAAAGCAATACTGTTCAGCTTTATTTATAGACATTTCCCAAGCATTTGATAAAGTCTGCCATGATGTGCTCGGGTTCTACCTGAAAACCCCCACAAGCTTATAAAAAGCTATTTGTCCGATAGAACTTTTAAAGTAAGGTCAAAGGACCAGCTTTCAAGATGTGAGAAAATCAGTGCAGGAGTACCTCACGGTAGTGTGCTAAGGCCGCTATTATATATCATCTATACAGCGGATATGCCGACAAGCCCACATACATATACATCAACCTTTGCAGACGACAATGCAATTATAAGTGTCAGTAATGATCTAACGGATGCATATGAAAAGCTGCAGTCCCATATTCATAAGCTAGAAGACTGGCTAAAACAGTGGAGAATAAAGGTAAATCCATCAAAATGTGCTCATGTAACGTTTTCCCTTAGAAGGCAAAATTGTCCACCAATTACAATAACTAATACCACGGTTCCAGCGGAAACGCACGTCAAATATTTGGGTATCCACCTAGATCGGCGCCTAACTTGGTCCCGTCACATTGAGGCAAAAATAACGTCCATAAAGCTTCGAACAAATCAACTGCATTGGCTATTAAGTCCTAACTCAACTTTGGCTTTGGAATATAAAGTCCTTTTATACAAATCCGTTATAAAGCCAATATGGTCATATGGTATTCAGCTGAGGGGTACTGCCTGTGCATCAAACATCCAGAAGTTACAGAGAAGACAGTCTAGGATTTTACGTCATATCGTATGCGCCCCCTGGTACATAAGAAATGAAAACATACATTGGGATCTCAAAGTTCCCACTATCCACGATGAAGTTAAAACATACACGTCCAAATACGTGAACAAACTAATCGCACATCCCAACACTCTAGCACGCAATTTATTGCAATTTGACGGCCACCAGAGACTAAAAAGAACTGACACATTGAGCCTGGCGAGGCGGCTCTCTCTACAGAATACAAGATAGATTTGAATACCAAAAATTAGTTACTACATTGGTAATAACTAGTAAATAATAATTTAGAAATAAGATTTGAATACTTATTGTGAATTTCTTTTAATAGAAAGATTCAATAAAATAAAATTCAGTAAAAAAAAAAAAAAATATGTTGAGAAGTAATAAGATTTTATTTAAGAGAAGTTATAACAAACCTATTTATTTTGGAAGTGGCATAAGTCGTCTTACTAGGAAACTTAATTGCGGGGCTCAATGGAAATGAGATAGAATTAATGTTCTAATATAAGTGAGAAAGTGTGTGTGCGAAGGATGTGAACAGTGGTAACGATGATAAAAAAATAAAAATAGTGTTGAAAAATATAAGCAACAAAATATAAAGGCATCATATCATGGATTTACATCATTGAACGAACACCTCCAATATTTTAAAAATTTGTAACAAAATACGATGGCCGCGAACTTAGTCACTTCCAAATGGCGGCGATTAAAATGAACTGACATAATTTAATGCGAAGTGCGTTACAGTTACAAAATTTCTTATATTTATGTTTTCAGTATGCTAAATAGTTTTGTATTCTATGACGATTAAAATACAAAATTCATTAAAAATCTTCATATAAAATACATATCATACTGTATAAACATATTTATGCTACAGTATATAAATTATTAATAATACAGTATATAATTATTAATTTTTTAAATTATGTTCTAAAGCCAGTGGCCTTTCAGAATATCACTTCAGAAAAATACATTATATATTAATATAAGTCAGTAACTTTTCGAATCTAATTATATTGAAAGTGGTATAAGTGGTATACAAAATTATCAATACTGGGAAAAATTTATTCATCCTAAGATAACGAATACTTACAAATTTTCTCTAAAGGTTGCCTCAATTTAAAAACAAAATGACTTATGCCATTTTGAATATAAGCGGGTGAAATAAAAACAATAATGTATAAGATAGTTTTTGTTTTTTGCTGAATTCACCCCAGCTTTATTTCAACGTTCATTTCATATTTTGCTAAAACTAAAATAAACAACTGGAAATTATATATAAATTTTGTATTTTGCTTTTTGGCAACGTGCGGTGCGGCCTTTTATCTATCTATTGTTAACAAATGCAAAACTAACTATATTAACTATACCTTGGATTTCATCTATTGTTGGCGCTTATTATGATTTGCATTTTATTTCGTAAGATTGTTTTCTTTAAAGAACAATGCTGAAAGAAATCCACTCTCTTACACTCTTTCGAATTTGTTAAAGAAATTTTTATTTTGCATCGTGAGGGCCATAGAAGTCTAGCCTTGAAATTAGTTACAGCTGGCTCCAGTGTTTACAATAAAATTCACAACCCTTGAAAGAAAGTTTTCTGTTTGTTATTTTTATTGTAAATAAATTGTTTATTAGAAAATCGGTTGGTGATTTTTTATGTTAGATTAGGCTGAGAGAAGAAGCCATTCATGCACGTAGACATGCACTTAAACCAAGGTTTCTGATTGTAGCGCGCTCTCCATTATGCAACAAGAAAGTGACTTTTGCATGTTATATGAACTCGGTTATCCGAGCAAAATTCCTCAGAATTATTCGGTCAATTAGATCAGTTAATCTAGCAAGGCGGCAACAGCATAAGTCTGGGTTCTTATATGAGCAAAAGCTGAGTATTGGTACAAGAATTGTTGCAAGCCCTGCGGACGCTAATGTCTGCACTTCTTATTCAGATATTCCTGCATGCTTCAGGGACCTGTCATTGTACTTATAATCTTACTTATTTGGACCTTGTTTAGTTTCAGTAGCCTCTTCGATTTATATGCGTGTGGGTTGTTTCGTTTTTTCAAAGTGCGAGAATTTACCCAAATTTTCAACTCATTCCTTGTAACCCCAAATGCTTTCGCAATATCAAAATGCATTACTTTTAATTTTTTGGACCTGGCACCTAGATAATGCACAGGCTAATATTTAACGATTAATTGTTAATTGGTCTCTTCCAGTCTAATAACATCCTTTCTTTGACGCTTTCAAACTAAATTCCGCTATTGGCCCATTGGCTAAAATTCTGATGGTCTTGTGGTATCATTGAGCCATCGATTACACTCCTCATTCACCATCATTCAAGGCTAAACAAAACTAGTTCGTTTGGCTGCCCTTAAGCGGTAACGAAAAAGACGCACGAGTTTTTCTTTAACCCAGAATTAGTCTGGGACTGGCTTGTTTAATAAAGCAGCTTTTAACAGCAGACAATTAGATCACTTCGAACCCCTCTGCAAGAAATGAAATGTAACATAAGGATTTTGAAAATGAAACGCTTAACATTCAACTTAATCATGTTGTTTGTTTTAAAAACTACTAAGAAATAGGGAAGTACTTCTGTAATTTAATCAAGGCAGCTGCCAATAAAAATCACTCACATAAATGATATTATAATATCAACTGTATTCTGATTTTAACACACACGCTTCCATTACTCGCATAATAAAGGATCAATTTTACAACCAGTTATATCCTCAGGCTTTGCCAACAATGCTGTAGGTGGAATTAATTCGCATAATTTTTATTAATTCTCTTCAAGAATTAATATTTCTATTTACACAACTAAAGTCCTTTGGTGTAGAATATGGACAAATGAGATAAATTTATTACTCGGGGAAACTAAACAACAACAAAATATCAACAAAAAAAAAAAAAAAAAAAACTGAAACTGAGTCAAACATATTGTCAACCATTTAAGGATGTGCAACATTTATTGCCTTTGGACGTTATAAACACTTCAGAAATACAAATTTGTTAAGAAATATAAATTCGGACATGACTTAACGCGCTCTCACACTATTAGATTGAGTCAAAAATTCAATTCAAAAGAATGAGAAAGCAATAGTATACGAAAACAATCAAAACAATAAATACAGATGGAAATTTGACAGTCGTATGGCTCTCAATATTCTGAGAACATTTTCTAAAAGCTTTCCATCATCAGGGTTGCAGTTTTACAGAAGTGCAACAGTGTAGACAAAAAATTAAATGAAGAAATTTTTATTCTAATTTTTTTTTTTGCAGCTAGTTCATGATCATATAAAGGTGGAGCGAAAACAGACAGATATTTTTAAATTTATACGATTTCATTCTTGTACACGAAAAGCATGTTCCTTTGTGCTAAGGCTAAGATGTCCGCTCTTATGAAATTTAACAGAAAAAAAGTCTTTATTGGAATTTACTCCAAAATCTTCTGGCTTAACCTGAATTCGTATTCAATCCGAATGTTCTTGGACAGATTCTTCATCCAAGTAAGAACTCTTTATTTGTTGTTTGCTTAAATAAATTTATTTACTTCCACGAACATTATAGTAGACACGTTTTACCGAATTTATTATTATGTATTTTTTTAATACTTGTGGGCAGTCTGTCCGTCGTCTATTATAAACAACTTGTAATATTAATTTCTATTGTAAATTATTGTGGAAGCCAATTCTACGCTTACAATTAGTCAGAAATTATATAGAACTAAAATTGGCCTTGGGCGTTTAAAAAAACACCCTTTATCTCTTGATTGCTTGCCAAATTTAAAACAAAATTCCAAGCACGATGCAATGCAAATCAATCACAAGTACATTGTGAACCTTTTCGTCATTATGTCACAGCATGTATTTCATGGACGGTAGCGTTTGGAGGTGTGATTGGCGAATACAAAGGTTTGCAGCCAACAACAATTGTGGTGGTAAATATATTAAGATGTTCAAGAAATTGGAGATTTTCGCTTTGACAGTGATATTATCAGTTCACGAGAAACTTTAATGGATTTGCATTCTCTTCGTTTTTGAATTAAACCACATTTTGATGCCTTGTACTTATAAATTTTAGTTTATTTAAAAGCTTTTCAACTTAAGACAATATTCAAATTAAATTCTATGGTGATTTATTTTGTGATGTAGGACTAAGATTAAAATTCTTTTATTCTCTTAACACTAGAAAAAGCATTAATAGGGAACGTATCAAAATAAATATATTTTTTCTCTCCACAAATATTGTGGAGTTTTGTATATAATTTATTATTTATTTTATATCCTAATATTAATTAATTAATTAAAGTTAAAAGAATTTTGAGCACTAGCTGCTGTGATCACCTAAATATAAGCTCTAAACATAATTGATTAATTATTTATTATGATTGTAAACTACCTTTATTCTTTACGTACAAATTACTGCAAAGAATTAAAAAGAATTGCATTACTGGACTCGGTGAAGAAAGCGAATCAAATTTTTTTACTTTGATGCGGAGATATGAGGAGTCTTGCGTGTCGCGCCCTTACTTCAATTTATATGCACTAAAATTTTTTTTGTTATGAAACTTGGGAATTATTGTAAAAAATAACTACAAAATATATCACGAATTTCTGCTTTGAAAATTTTGTATCATATTTTTCTCTCCACGAACCTCCACAACTAGTTCTATGTTGGGGACTTTTTCTGTCAACGGCACTTGACAATTATGTAAGAGACAGCAAGCTTTAACAATGATCTGACATGTTTCGGGTGGCAGTCCAATTGTACTCTTTAGCACTCCAAATCGATATTTGGATATTCTGACTATCAGCGGAACGGTTTAAATGACCATGTACTTTTTGTTGTTGTTTTTAACACACAATATATATTATGTTGTTTTTGTTTTTTTTTCTTATTTATTGTTTTTTAACTGTTCACTGAGTCTTTTCACTTATTCTATTGAATTTTTTTTAAATGAAAAATGTCACTTATTACGAAAATCTATTATGCGCCAAATATGACGTACGTCTGTACTCGACCACGGTCATACTTGAACTGATGACCTTATCATGAAATTTCTTTTTTTTTTCTTTGATTTGTTTACTTAATATTTTCTAGGGAACTGTCAACATCATGTAGGTATTAATTTATTCTAATTAGAATTTAAAGTTTGTAATAAATTATTTTGGGTCAAAACCTACTGACTGCAGTGTAGGTGATATTATGCTAAAGCAGAAGCAAAACTACAGATCCATTGCCCGTGGATTTGTAAAGATTTCCGATGGAGCGCTTGGGCTGTAAGATTATTGTGTTCTTCTGACCGATAAGTTATCCGCTTATCTCAAAGACTTTCTACTAAAGCATTGAAAACTTTTACTTTTACGCTGAGCTTTACGACTGGCGAAATACCGATGATTTTTTGTATACGGTGGAGAATTATTAAGCACATGGAAAATATATACATAGAAACGCCGATTTATTTACCATGTAATACAAAACTTGATTTTAAAGAAAAAATTTGTTGATTGCATCTAGTCACTCACAATATATCTGGTAAGTCCAAGAGGTTAGATGTGTCTCGCAAATACCGACGAACGATGCGACGTTGTCTAGTTTTTTCTTTTTGTAATTAAATTATAGTTGCTTTATTTATTTTGAAATTTAATTTAAAAAATTTTTACAGAGTAAGCCACAGTGCATCTTGAATGTAAATAAGAAGTTATATTCAATGTGCACTGATAGCTTACTTTGTATTGAACAGCTGTTCAATGAAGGGAACAAACATTCCCCGGGATATTCAAGTTACAAGTTTTCAGTTCGAGAGGAATACGAATTTCATGGAAACATAAATTTCGCTAAACGATAGGGGGAATATATATTTTGCATATGAAATATGTATATTTATTTGTGTTTTAATAATATAAGTGTAATTTTAAAGCACTGTTTGTGTCCTTCTTAAAGTACAACTATTTTGTTTTATTTTTCTAGGGTGAAGTTCTGCTATTGAACGCTTTTTCCAAAAGTAAAATTGGCAACCCTAATTCCGATGCAAAAATTCCGAAATGTAGACAACATTTTTCGCATTCTTTAAGTAAATTGGCATACATAGGAATTGTACAAGTAAAATAAAAAAGTGTAATTAATTTAGCATTTTAAGTCTGTAATAAATCAACGTAAAATCATTTAAGAGTAAAAATGCATAACTTTTGCTCTACAACACCATAATGATCCCAAAGATGAATATTTTTTTCTCAACAACCTTAATTCAAATAGCAAAATGAAATATCTTCCGATGGAGGGGTACGTAACGAATAAAATCTGAAAAAGAAATAGAATAAATTTTACTCCACTACATAAAGTAACTCAATACAAATAAGTTTTATCACAACGTTATTGGTGATATAACGAATTGAACTAAATTGCAATTACTTTATTTTTAAATATTACTCTTAATATGTAGCCCTCGTCAAAGATAACATTTTTCTGTACTGGCAAACATACTAAATGTCCGGTTTTAAAAGTAATCAAGACATCTGTAGACGAGTATACATATGTATGTATGTATGTATGTATGTTTTCTTTTTACGAGGAAAAATCATCGAAAGACTCTGGCCCAAAAAAGAAAACCAAAAGTGTGAGACTTTAACGCACTAAAACAACCTCGTAGCTCTTGTCCAGTTTCCCTGTGGACCCACCGCAAAAGTATTTTCTACATGGTGGGGAGAGTAAAAACATTACTTCTGTTGTATTCGTGAACATGCTATCAGTTGTATAATGAGACTAATATTAGCTGAACTATGTTACCTGAGTACACTCTTCTTCCAATTTCTTGCTCTAAGTTCAACCTCTAAACTAAATCGTGATCAGCCGAAGATTACGTGGTCAAAGCGGAGAACTGTCCATATTTTTGCAAATACCATCTGAAGCAACCGCGTCTATTCAGAATCTGGGTTAAATAACAATTTATGTAACCATGTTTTATACTGCACCAGACTTAAACACCAGTAGTGCGATTCACTATTCTTTTTTAACGACAATCGCATCGATAAAAAATGTCAACAACAAAATTAACGATGTTGCTTTTCGGTAACTTTTTTTGTAACAACATTCGCAAACATTTAGTCAGCTGTTGTTGTTAGCTTAACGATTGTAGACAAAAATAAACGACGTATTTTTTTGTGTTGTTTATTTATTCGACAAACTAAAATCCATGGCATTTTTTAGGGGCAGTGTTAATTGGTTAATAATTCATTTATAAATAATATTTTTAATGAACAAGGCACTAGGCACATACATAATAAGCTTATACTTCATGTAGATAAAGCCTCAAATGTTTTTACTTACCTTTTGCAAAAATAGCGAAACTCACAATGTTTTTGCTCCATTAAATCTTTGTTTTTTTACCATTCTTCTTTGTGCTTTTCGTTTGTTTGATATTTTTTTTGACAGAGATGCCACTTGGTATCAATTTGAATAAACAGAAAATTAACGATGTCTACTACCGTTTACGACTAGTTAGTGAATCACACAATCGTTACTGCAAACAACAAAAATTGTCGACAAATTTTGGGACTGTCGAATCGTTAAAAGTTAGTGAATCGCACTACAGGTATTAGTTCATGTGTTTTGCTATTCTTTTATGCTAGAATTTCCGATTTATGCTAGAATTGCGATTCTTCAAAGACCCCTGCAAGCCCGACGCATATGAAGGCTCTCTTGCGAGAATATCAATTGGTATTATGGCCGCAATGGCAAAAATCGCTCCGTCAAGAACTATCCTATATGCACAATATATACGTAGTATTACAAGCTTGTTAACGCAACCGACGTTTTGACTGTAGGTTCTGTGCCTGGAGGACTGTGCCAATATTGAAGCTGCATACAGGATCGTATTGTTTACAACTCCCACTAGAACCCTTCTTCTGAGGTACTTAGGTACCTAAGAAGAAGTCCTTAGTTTTTAGTTTCCAATTCGGAGAATCATATATTCGCGAACTTTACGGCTTGTTATTATTACCGCCTCGGTTGTACGTTCGATCATTGTAAGACCCATTAAACTAAGCCGTGACCTAATAATCTGTATACTGCTTTCCGAAACTCTTTTTGCTTCACCCATAGTCTTTTTCACGATTGTTAGTGCTTTCTGGATGACTCAATCTTAACACTCCATCGTAGATAACATTCCGTACAGATCCTTGTGGTCGGTACGATGACGGATCTTCTAATAGTTTCTTATCCTTGGGTAAGAGCACCAGTTTTTGTCTTTTCCAAAATGAAGGGAATAATTCGTATTTCAATCAGGCGTTCGTAAGTATGTATGCACGTATGTAACACAAGGGGGCCTAAGGATAAAATTTACACAAACAAATGTATGTATGTTTTAAAAATGTGCGAATAGGAGCATACGTAACAGAAGTAAATTACTATGTGAGCTACGTATACGCGTAGTTGTTCATCACAAAGTGGAATCGTGATAATTTGTACTCCGTTAATTGTAAAATATCAATAAATCGTAACAAACAAATCGCTTAAATTCCTTAAAATTTCATGCATTGTGGTCCTCTCGCTAATGCGTATTTTTATTTAATTTTTATTTTTTGTTCATAACCTCGTATAACTCGTAATACAGAGCACTAAAAATCTTTGCTTGGAGCAAAGTTACACATTCATGATAGGCAGCCACGTTTGGAAAATACCATGATTAGTTGGAAGAAAAAACAACACTTTTAAGACACGCCTATTGTGCCCTACAGTTATTTTTGTTAATGGAGTTTTCGTTTTTGAATAAAAACTCTCCATACAATTGGATAACACTTTCCAAAGTTGTAGTACTTTCGGCTTGTTTCGAAAATAACACGAAAAAATAAAAAAGTTGTATGACTAAAAATACTGGCGAACTTTAATATTGAAAATTTTTGGTAATTTTAGATTTCAGAATCCACAAAAACTACTCCTTTCAAATCTCACAATATTTTTTAATTTCGGAAGGATTGCATTTTTTGAAATTAATAATATTGAAAATTTATTTGGGAGGATTTTTTGCAACTACTATAAAATAAACGCTTGTGAATATTTTGTTGTTCTCATTGAATTAGTTCTTGCGTTAACGTTTTCGAGTTGGCGAGAAGCAATTCGGCAACAATTTAATCTCAATAAATTACGATATTTCAATTCGCAAACGAATGTGAAAAAACCGCCATGACTCTTTTGTTGATGAACTAATTATTCTTGATTATGGCTGACGTGGGGAATTGATTATGAACACGTGTCATAAATATAAAACCTCATTGTAAATTCTTTCCTAATCCTTTTCTTTGTGCGTTATACAATATGGATTTTGTCATAAATCTTGGAGATGAATTTTCAACAATTTGTTTTTTTTTGTAAAATCTTTGCCGTTTGCAAAATTCAATTCACACTCTTGATTTTGATAATTTTAAATGATTCCTTGACTACGTATGAAGGACGAAAACGTCTAACGTACATATTATTTTGGAATTTAACGAAAATATTTTCGTATAAATGTTTACAAAAATAATAGAAAATATCAAATAGAGTTAGAGCCAAAAAACGATTTTTAACTTAAAAACTTCTTATTTATAAGCTCATATTTGTAGAAGTTACAAACATTAAAAGGTTTTGTATGCCTGAAGTCGTCGATTATGATACCTATTTTTATGGAGGTGAAGAACTTAAAGAAAGTTAAGAATTTTACTATAATTTTTATGTGCATTATTTTGCAATCGAATCAATAGATTAGGAAATCAAAATATACCGTCTATCAGCCTTTTAGCAATTATAGCGTAACAAACAGGTACTTTCGCATTTATAATATTATTTACCGGCCCCGACATATACGTAACTATAAAATAAATATACGAGTATATAGATATCAGTCAAATTATTTGAATTTAAATTTGTCCGAACACAAGTTACTAGTTTTTTTCTGTTCGAACAACCAGATAAAATTAATAATTTATTAGAATTATCGGACGAATCAAGAATATAAAAGTTATATGAATAACGCAAAGAATTAAAAAAATAATTTATTAGTTGCAGTATTAAGAAATGAGACAATATTCTATAACTAAAAGCCAAACCTGCTTAAATAAATTGTTTTTAATTTTACAACAGAAAATAAATTATATATTTTTTTATTGTACATATAGGTCTGTACATATTCCCATCGCAAAGCTTTTAATTCCCTATTTGCAATTCCGATCGAAACTTGTTTTGCTCACAAAAGTTAAAAAAATAACCTTTAAAGAATTTCATATTCCAATGTTACGCATTTATGTATCAAATAAAAAAAATTAATGTTCATATTTTTACTACGAAAATGTGGTTATAATTACATTTTCGTAGTTTATATCATTAAGAAAACAATTCCACTTAGAAACATAGAAGGGATGTAATTCCGAAAAAACTTTCGTTTTCTGAAAAAGCAATTTACGGAATTACCGACATTTTCGCTCGGAGTGGAATTATGTTTAGGGTTGATAATGTAGCAGCAAAATCATTTTTGCTTTGTGTATTATTGTTGTAATTAATTTAAGTGTTTAAGTGAAATTTAACTCGTTAAAAACAGTAAAAAAAATTTGGCGCATAAAGATAACCACATTCCAAGTATTGCGATATATCAATGGCACTTGAGGACTTAGGGATTTTAGGAAATAAAAATGACGTAAAAAAAGTTTGACAATTTAAAAAAAAGCCTTATTCAATTAAAAACAAAATTTTATCAACACTTAATTATAAAAATATATACGCTCTTTCAGTTGATATTACCAGTGTAAAAAATTACTTAGTGGACTTTATTTTGTGTCAATCATAAAAAAAGCGAACGTTAAAGAAAACGAAACAATAGTTGATTATTGATATGATATTCTGAAAGCGTGATTTGATATAGACTTTTGAAACGAATTTCAGTCACTCCTTGTCATTTCAGTGTCAAGACACTAAAGATAGCACATAGCCGAAATCGGTTTGTTTTCAAACTTATCGAATGATTTTTTATTCTAAATTGGAAAATTTGATTCGGTCGATCAAAAATGAAAAAATAACAATATTTGATTATTCGATTTATTCTTGAGTTCTTGTTTTAATGACAACTGTAATAGATAAGTATATTTCAGTGAGTAAGAAAATAAAATCAATTCAATATGTTCTGTTTATTGTTTTTATTTGCTTTAGTGTTTGTTTCTACGTTCTGGTACTAGAAAAATGTTTGAACGGTTAACGACTTTTTGTATATTTGGACGTTGGCTTTTGAATATCACGTCGACATTAGATCTAAATTAAATAGGAAAGTAAGACAAATCTTTGTTCTCCGAAACTCTTTAATCAAAGCAATTTAAGTTTAAAGATTATACTACGCGAACTTTCTTGAAACAAATCTATACAATATATACAATTATACTAATATATTTATTATTTTTATTCAAATATTTGTATGTACGACAAAATTTTATTTAAACGCTTATGAAAGAAAGGCAAGGAATGATCGATTTTATTCCGTTTCCCATTTATAATCGATCATAAGCTTCAATTTGATCGTGATAATTTTCCCAAAAATAATTATGTTCTGGGAAAACTGATAGTGTTACGACAATGCTACAGTGTTGAATTTAAATTCATATTGTCCTCCTTCTACGTAACCCACGTAATTAAATTTTTATGAAATTGAGAATATTACGTAATAATAACTTCCAGTGGTCATAACGATAATAAAATTTTTTTATAAATCTTTTTTGTTCTGGTACAGTGATTTCCGCTTAATTAAGTCCCGCATAATTAACGTACCCGCTTAATTGATGCAAAAAAGTTAAATGAAATTTTTTGAATATAAAATATGTAGGGAAATTCCCGCTTAAATGAGTTCGGATTAATGGGGTTTCTTCTTAATTGACTCATAAAATTAAAACAGGTTTTGGGAATCACACACAAAAACGCCGGTTAATTGTAAATGGAATAGCTTTTCTAACAATGGAATATCGTCCAAAAAAATACTTTTACTGAAATGTACATTTATGGCAACTTTTTAAATCATAAGTTTTTATATAGTAGCTTTATGAAGAAAAATGAATGTATGGCCTTATGATTTATAATGTAATTTGTTCGCGAACGTATTCTCCACACACGTCGAACAAATTACATTATTTCGAAATGTCAATAAGTAAGCAAGTAAAAAAGTTTGATTAGATTTATATACACAACAAAATGGAAGCAGCTAGAGGACATTTGACTGGATTCCTACTTTTAATATATAAATAAATTCGATTAAAAATTGGTTGCTCCGCAATACTTTGCCGGTTCGTAGTACACTAAAATTACACAAATTATTAAATGTTCAGGCACAAGTCCATTAACACATCGAACAAATCAGAGGAGTTTGAAAATATTCAGCTCTGATTTGTGCTCGCACAGTCCCATTAACTTGCAACAAGACGTCGAGCACGGACACATTACATGCGCAAATGATGCGAGTATGGTCAGCTTTAGGAACACGTAAACTTAAATATAAAACAAAAATTAAATGTTATTACTGCCGCAATATATAAATGATTCAAAACCATGAATCTAATTTCAAATAAGGATTCAATTGTGAAGCAGGCAAAGACAATGTTCTGTTTAATTGATCATGCTGCGCAACAAAGCGAAATTCTGCTAATTGAGTCGTTGAATCAATCAGTACCTTACTTTTATCGAGTCACGTGCTAACATTAGCTTTTACTTTTGACTGTAGTGATTTGAGACTGTTGACTGGTAACTTTTGACCTTCATCCTCATTAAGGAGTCTCTTGTGGTTGCTAGCGTTTGTCTAAGGCTTAGATCCTCCATGGCATTCACATTTAACAATTGTCTACCCATGGACATAAGCCTCATGTTAGCCTGTGCTGGACATTTATACATAATGTGTGCTACTGTCTCAGCCTCTTCCAGGTATAGTCTGCACCTGTCACCTTCACCGATTTTCAGCATGGCCAGGTGATTCTTGAAGTATCCCTATTAATAATATTAAAGTATCCCTATTATATCTAAGCGCCTAACTGGCCTTTCTGTCGAGAGGCTCTTTGAACACCATTACAGCCTGTCTAGAATGTGGTAGCTTCCCTTCATCTAATCAGGTTTAACGAGTCGACTCATACTAGGACCACTCCCCAGTACAACTTTCGCTAGTTCGTCCACTGCTTCACTCCCAGCTGTACCTATGAGTCCTTTACGACACATCCACGGTACGTGATTCACCGAGGCACATCCGTTTTGTTGTAGAACAAATTTCACTATTAGTTTGGAGTACACGTTCACTTGTTTCATGCGTTTTATAACCGACTATTCGCCAAGTGCAATGAGAACCTTCTTTTCATTCACCCGACCTTCCAGTGGGTGTTCCAATGCATGTAGCAACCCAAGAAATTGATAAACGGACACACACTCCATCAGATGCAGGCTACAAGGCAAGTTAAACTCAGCTGAGTATTCACCTGATCTTGCTCTGCCAAAATCATTAGTAAACATGGTGAAGATGTTCTCCACACACTCAATGTGTAAAACGTCCTTCGCAATGAGTGTCCGGCGCAGCCTTTCGACGCTTGTTATGGGTCGTACCATTATTGTGTTAGTCCATAATGCAGCCTTTGCGACATTCTCCACCTACAGCCACACACTCTATTATATTGAGACAAGATCATATCTAGAGTAACGCCTAGATAATTCATATTCCTAGCTAGCATTTATGGGTAGCACCTGTTAATTGAACCATGTCTCATGTTATGACAGCCTGTCTCATGCAACCTTGAATGGCCATCTACGGACATGTTACATAAAAAAGGTGATAAATCTGCTCTCTGAGGGCAATCCCTGACTAGCCTCCCTCGCATTAGGGCACAGCCATTTCTGAGATTTATATTCCTAGACCAAAGCATAGCGTTCATCCATCTTATAATAATGTGGTCAACCGCACGATCAGTAAGACCATATCTCACCTATATCAGTGACCGTGTTTGAGTACAGACGTACGTCATATCAAACGCATAACAAATATATTTTTTTTTAAGAATTCAATGAGTATAAACTTCGTTGAGTGACTTTTTTTTATTTTAAAAATTGAACAAGTGCAGAGACACTGTTACCAGTTAGTAACAACAAAATAAAGTGAAAATAGATTTTCTGTACTTGCTACTCCGGATAATGAAAATGCCGAACCCACTGTAAGGGAACAAA
Organism: Phania funesta; assembly: GCA_963932375.1. Taxonomy (NCBI): domain Eukaryota; kingdom Metazoa; phylum Arthropoda; class Insecta; order Diptera; family Tachinidae; genus Phania; species Phania funesta. Next base: position 40,838,844 of record OZ010656.1, read on the forward strand.
AACCCCCACCAATCTACTTACGCGAACAACCATCAAATGCCATTGTAAATATGCTGTCCCAACTCGTAGGTAAAGAAAATTTCTATGTGGCTTCTGTACGAAGAGAACAGATACAAGAAACAAAGATCCAAGCCCACACTGAGAAGAATTATCGCCTAACTGCAAGTCGTCTCGATGCAGATAATAAGAGCTATTATACATATCAACTAAAAAGTGCTAAAGGTTTGAATATCATTATAAAGGGCATTGACAGTTCTGTTCCCACTGAGGAGATAAAAAGTGCCATAGAGGCGGAAGGTTATGTCGTAAGGTCAGTGCACAATATTCTAAATAATAATAAAGCTCCCCAACCTATGCACCGTGTTAAAATCGTGTTTAACGCATCTCAGCTTAAATCAAAAAACTTGGTTCATCCTATATATAATTTGCGCTACCTTTTAAACAGAAGAATAACGGCAGAAGAGCCTCTAAAACGTAGCGGTCCCCGTCAGTGTACTAATTGCCAGGAATTCGGACACACGAAAACCTACTGCAAGCTACCATCCGTGTGCGTAGTTTGCGGTGATGCGCACCGGACTTTGGAATGCACATCTTCCAAAACAGACCCAAAGGTCAAATAATGCAGCAACTGTGAAAATCATACAGCAAATTACAGGGGCTGCAAAGTATTTCAATATGTAAAAAATAATGCGAAAGTCGTACGTAAACCTGAATATGAGCAATACAGAGCTTCCCAATTTCCTCGGCTTCATGCTGGTCCTATTGCTACACAAGCTACACAGCCAGATACTAAACCAAACTATTCATATCCACAAACATTGAGAAATGATTTACCTAATGCGAATGCCAAAAGCTCTAATGCGTATAAACATTCATATGCCCACGTCCTCAAAGAGGGTGCACAGACACCTCTCACTACCAATTCGAGCTCAATCGATAATTTAATACAAACAATGAATAATTTCATGACAACAAAACAAAACATGCTTCTGCAAGTTCTGCTTAGCAAAAAATGAACCAGTTAAAAATATGCTTCTGGAATGCTAACGGGCTCTCCCAACATAAATATGAAGTAGAACACGTCCTGCTAGCACATGATATAGACATACTATTAGTTTCTGAAACACACTTCACTATAAAAAACTGCTTTAGAATTGATGGGTTTTTTATATATGATACAAAACACCCAAGCGAAAGGGCATGTGGTGGGACTGCCATTATAGTCCGAAAAAACGTAAGGCATTTTCCATTGCCTAAATTCAGCGAAGACTTTTTGCAAGCCACGACTATAAATCTTACTGATTTTAAAATTGTAGTCTCGTCAGTGTATTGCCCGCCTAGGCATAAAATCGAACACCATGAATTTGGCAGGTTCTTTGCTACGCTAGGACAAAAATTTATTGCCGCTGGTGATTACAATGCAAAGCACACATATTGGGGATCCAGACTCCTTAGTCCTAGAGGTAGGCAGTTACGATTGAACAAGTCCATAGAATCGTTACAATTATTAGATCGGCTTTTGAAAGAAAGCAATACTGTTCATCTTTATTTATAGACATTTCCCAAGCATTTGATAAAGTCTGCCATGATGGGCTACTTACTAAAATAGCTCGGGTTCTTCCTGAAAACACCCACAAGCTTATAAAAAGCTATTTGTCAGATAGAACTTTTAAAGTAAGGTCAAAGGATCAGCTTTCAAGAAATGTGAAATCAGTGCAGGAGTACCTCAAGGTAGTGTGCTAAGGCCGCTATTATATATCATCTATACAGCGGATATGCCGACAAGCCCACATACATATACATCAACCTTTGCAGACGACAATGCAATTATAAGTGTCAGTAATGATCTAAAGGATGCATATGAAAAGCTGCAGTCCCATATTCATAAGCTAGAAGACTGGCTAAAACAGTGGAGAATAAAGGTAAATCCATCAAAATGTGCTCTTAGAAGGCAAAATTGTCCACCAATCACAATAACTAATGCCACGGTCCCAGCGGGAACGCACGTTAAATATCTAGGTATCTATCTAGATCGGCGCCTAACTTGGTCTCGTCACATTGAGGCAAAAATAACGTCCATAAAGCTTTGAACAAATCAACTGTATTGGCTAACAAGTCCCAACTCAACTTTGGTTTTGGAGTATAAAGTCTTTTTATACAAATCTGTTATAAAGCCAATATGGTCATATGGTATTCAGCTGTGGGGTACTGCCTGTGCATCAAACATCAAGAAGTTACACAGAAGACAGTCTAGGATTTTACGTCATATCGTATGTACCCCCTGGTACATAAGAAATGAAAACATACATAGGGATCTTAAAGTTCCCACTATCCACGGAGAAGTTAAAACATACATGTCCAAATACGTGAACAAACTAGTCGCACATCCCAACACTCTAGCACGCAATTTATTGCAATTTGACGGCCACCAGAGACTAAAAAGAACTGAACTTTGAGCCTGGCGAGGCGGCGCTCTCTACACAATAGAAGATAGATTTTTAAGATTTTAATACAAAAAATTAGTTATTACATTGGTAATAACTAGTAAATAATAATTTAGAAATAAGATTTTAATACTGATTGTGAATTTCTTTTAATAGAAAGATTCAATAAATTAAAATACAGTATAAGAAAACCTACACGAAAGACACCTTGTCAAAGACACATTCAATGTCTGTAAAGGCAGGCAAAGCAGCTCCACTTTTGAGAACTTTTCTCTACAACTGTGACCACTTCGTGTAGAGTGCTATTATTAATAGATCTATCTGTTGTTTTGAATAGAAAAGATGTAAGCAAGGTATTTTCACCCCACTGTAATAAGGCAAAGAAAAACCAGCCGCTCTAAATGGTGCACTTCTGACACTAATTGGACGCGTTATACTTTCAGATTCAGTTCATGCTAAACGTCATACCTCTCTGCCTTCAGAAACTGTCCAGGCTTTCTTACTCTTTGCTATTGATAGAAGTTTCTATCGCAATATATTTCAACAATTTTCCAAAATCTTAAAAAGACGGGAAAAAGCAAGTATCAAAAAGCCTAAATCTAGTCTGATTTCTAATATAAAGAAAACTATATTGCCCTAAACATTTATTTGTGCTTATCACCATAGAACTTTTTGAAAAACTACAGCTACTGTCTAACAATGCAAATATATTGGAGAAAGAGATTAGCCTTACGAAGCGATATACAGTTACTCACATAAATATTCTGCTTATGTGAAAGAAAGTGAATTTGAAAGAATGCTTTATCATATTATAATGTTTTTTTAATGTTTGTGTTTTTTATTGAATATTATTAAAGGCAAAGTTATACTTTAATTCTGGTTTTCTTAATTTTAAAAACAATTTTAATGCTTGAGATATTTCAAATAATATGAATTAGGTGGCAATTTTTTGGTCACAAAGTATTTTGTTTTTTTAATTTTTCGATACGTTATATGTTATATTACTTATGTTGTATATATATTTATTACATGATAACCCTTGTTTATAAGTCATAATTATTTAGAAAATGTCAAATATAAATAAAGAGAGTCAGGCAGTTGTTAGCTGAATGACTTGTGAATAACACATGGCGCAGTCGGTATAAATGGTAAAAACAAGAACTACAAGAGAAGAAGAGGACAGCGACAGTGAATACGAGATGGCCACTGGTGGTAATGTATTTAACTCTATCAACGCACGTAGGCCTGACCCATTGCATTTTGATGGTAATATTGCTGAAAACTGGAGAGTTTTTAAACAGAAATTTGACATTTATGCTATTGCTATTGAATTGGATGACCGGAAAGGTTCGCAACAAGTTGGTATTTTTCTAAATGCATGTGGTCCAGAGGCCATAGAAATATTCAATACTCTTGGGTTAAGAAGTGAACAAAAGAAAAAGTATAAAACTGTGGTAAAGGCTATTGAAGAATATTGTACACCATTAAAAAATGAGGTATATGAGGCATTTCAGTTTAGCTCAAGAAAACAACATGAAGATGAGCCTTTTGATTCTTATTTGTTGGATTTAAAAAAGCCGGAAAAAAGCTGTGGATATTTGGATGCTAATTGCATGATGCGTGACAACATCGTCATTGAAACCAGTTGCAGCAAATTAAGAAAAAAGTTATTAGAAACCACAAATTTAACGTTGGGAAAAACCATAGAAATTGCTCGCGCTTCAGAATTATCAGACAAACATGCAAACGATATGCAAAAACAACACGACAAAACAACAATTGATGCAGTCCAACAACAAACGAATAACGGAACAGCAGACAAAAGAAATATTTCTTTTAAAAATTTTAACTCCAAATCATTTAAACATACTGCCGATTATCAAATAAAAGACAACAAAAAATATTGTAAATTTTGCAAAGGAAAAAAAATGTAATAACTGCGGAAGACTCAATCATTTTAGTGTGGCTTGTTACTCTCATAAAGTACATGGAATAAGAGAACATGCTTTACCAAGGGAAACGATGAGATTCTTTTGCTCAATATCAATGCAGGGGAGAAAAGTAAGAGATGATATGAAGTTATTCGCGTTAATAATTGCTTTATTAAATTCAAGTTGGACACCAGCGCTGATGTTAATGTGCTGCCGTTACGTTATCTAAAATATATTAAAAATGTGTGTTTAAGGACAAATGTCATGCCTCCAATGAGTTATGGTGGTTCAGATTTAAATTTTAAAGGCATAATAACGAAATAACTATTTTAGAATTTTATGTTGTCGATACTCCGAATGAACCATTATTAGGATTGGAAGCTTGCGAAAAATTAGAATTGGTTAAACGTGTTGATACTGTACATCAGGTTGAAAAGGAAAATTTTATTAAATCTAATATTGATGTTTTTCAAGGTTTGGGTTGTTTTGTGGAAAATATAGAAATAAAAGTTAAATGTAATTCTATTCCGGTTGTGAAACCAGCACGAAGAATACCATTGTCACTTGTGAATCGAGTCAAAGAAGAATGAGAAGAAATGATGAAAAAGGCATTATTGAGCGAGTTGATGGACCTGTAGAAAGAGCATCAAACTTAGTAATTGTGGAGAAAAAATCTGGCCAGCTTCGTTTGTGCATTGACCCTCAAGATTTAAATGCTGACATTTTATTGGACAATTATACAATACCCACTTTCGAATCAATTGCAGCTCGAATTTCAAACAAGAAATATTTTACGGTTTTAGATCTCAAAGAAGGGTTTTGGCAAGTTGGACTAAGTCCAAAGGCTAGTGAACTTTGTGTTTTTAATACACCATTTTGTGCTACCGATTTCCCAACGTAGTTGTATATATCGATGACATTATGATTGCTGCTAATACAGCTGAAGAACATGACCGAATTTTACAACAAGTATTGGAGCGTGCACGTAAGTTAAATATTAAATTCAACATCAATAAAATTCAGTACAAAGTGACAGAAGTGAAATATTTAGGGAAAACAATATCATTTGATGGAATAAGGTGTGACCCTGAACGAGTACAGGCTATAATGCAAATAGAGAAACCTAAAACTAAAAAAGATTTACAAAAATTATTAGGAATGGAAAATTACATCCATGACTACGTACCGAAACTGTTGGAAACTTCAAGGCCTTTAAGGGATTTATTAAAAAATAATGTAATTTTTGAGTGGCAAACCCCTCATGAAAATTGTTTGAATCAAATTAAAGCTATTATTGCAAATACACCAACACTTTCAATTTTCGTAACAATTGAGACTGATGCTTCAAAATTGGGAATAGGTTGCTGTTTAATGCAAAATGGTAAGCCAATCTCGTTTGCATCAAGAAGTCTTACTGATGCTGAGATAAATTACGCACAAATAGAAAAGGAGTTTCTAGCAGTAGTTTTTGCTTGTCGTAAATTTGATTACTACATTTACGGTCGCTCAGTGACAGTTAGAACAGATCACAAGCCACTAATTGAAATAATGAAGAAGGATTTTAACAAAATTCCTTCGGCTAGACTCCAAAGAATGAAATTGTCGTTATTAAAATACAACTTAAAACTAATTTATATTCCGGGTAAATTTTTATATGTAGCAGATTTACTATCGCGTTATTTTAACAAAGTTGATCGATCACTAGAAATAGAAGATTTAAACGAATTTGTGCACTCTATAAATGTAACTGACGAACGGCTTGAAAGTATAAAAAAGTCTTGAACAATAATAAGACTCTGTTTGAGCTAAAACAAATGATATTGAACGGTTGGCCCAAAAACAGTTCTGCACTTTCAGATGATTTAAAATTTTACTTGATAATGATTTATTCTTTTTAAATGAAAGGATTATTATACCAAAAGAACTAAGACAACAAATTAACAAAAATAAGACAAAAATATTGGCCGCGAATCGATACATTTAGTGAAAAAATAATATCCAATTGTATGACCTGTCAGAAAAATCGGTGTTCAAATACTAAGGAGCCGATGATCTCACACGAAGTTTCGGAACTACCGTTTAGCAAAGTTGGAATGGATATTTGTGAGTATCCTTCAAAGTCATACCTTGTAGTATCGGACTATTATTCCCGATTTTTAGATATAATTTCTATTACTTCAAAAACAGCAAATGAATGCATAAAACATTTAAAAATATGTTTTTCTAATCATGGCATTCCAGTTGAAATTGTCTTAGACAATATGCCTTTTAACTCACATGAGTTTCGAAGTTTCTGCAAGCAGATTGGAATAAGATTAACTACCACAAGTCCAGGTTACGCCCAAGCAAACGGGTTCGCAGAAAGATATGTAGGCATAGCGAAGAATATAATTTAAAAAACGATTAAAAGCAATGGGGATGTCTGGCTAGCCATACTCGAATATAGAAATACGCCACTTAAAGTGTTAAATGCATCACCAGCTGAACTTCTTATGAGTAGAAAAACCCGCACATTACTACCAACTAAAAGTGAATTGCTGCAACCAAAATTAATACCAAACATTACCAACACAATTAGGGCTAAGCAATTGAAATCGAAAACATATTACGACAAAAACGCAAAGCTCAGAGAAAGTTTCTTGGAAGGAGAAAAGATATGGTACCAAGATAAAAAAGGTTGGACTAAAGCTATTATTTTGGACGTCCATGGAACTCCAAGATCGCATTGGATTGAGCTTAAAGATAGCGCTGTCCTTCGAAGAAATTCAAAGTGGATTCGGAAAAGAACTGACTAACTATTATTTTAATTAAAACTTGTTTATTTAAATATGAATTTCTTTTGTACTTATATTATTATGGACTTTTATTAAAATTTTATGAATTTCAATACCTATTTCAAAATATTCTTACATTTATATATGATATATGTTGAATTTCTTAAAAAGGGAGATGTTGTATATATATTTATTAATGGTAATCCTTGTTTATAAGTCATAATTATTTAGAAAATGTCAAATAGAAATAAAGAGAGTCAGACAGTTGTTAGCTGAATGACTTGTGTATAACACAACTTAAGGAATAAAAATGGTTATTTTAATATTTTGTTTGATATCCATTGCTTGCTAGAACTGAATCCAGACGTTGGGGCATTGATTCCACTAAGTCTCGATATTTTTCTGGCATTCTTATCCATAATGCTCTTAATAAAAACCAACACTTTATTGTGGTGAAACTGTATTTAAAGTGATGGTGCCAACAACTGCACCCAAATATTTCGAGGGGCCTATTCAATTAGACTGTGTTTGGTATGAAAACAAAGCAAGCTGTTAAATTAATACTGCCACATGTAGTAAACAATAAAAAGTTCTTCTAGTAGGCCTGAGCACCATTGCAGAGTAACAAATACATGTTCAATTGTGTTAGTGCTTAAAATATTCTTTAAGAATTATTTAATAAAGTACTTTTAAAAAAATACATAGGTTGCATGCCATCATTTGTAAAGGTTCCGTACTTAAGATCTCCTGTGCCGCACGTAACAGCCGTACAAAAAGTTGCCAGGTCTATATTTTTAAAATTTTTGCCTTGGAAACTATGTTTTCGTAAAGTTTATGTCAGTATTTAATAGTAAAAAATTGACAATTAAGCTGATTAATAACGACATTTTTGCTTACTACAGCCACAAAAGAAAACAGCACGTCAAAAGATAGATAAAGACATAATTCAGGAGATAGTACAATTAGTACCAAATTTAAGTTCATCCAAATGGGGTTTAAGCAATTGCAAAGTTCAAAAAAACATAGTCACTGAAACAAATAATTAACAAACTCGACATATGTATTTTAAACTTCGATTTAATTACAATGTTCTTTTCTTTGATTGTGCTGCTTTACCGCCTTTTCCAGTTCCTTCTTACCACCCCACATCAACACAGTGATGTGTAATAAACAATAAGAGATAATAAATATTAGACTTCTAAATAAGTCTGTAAATTACTACAGTGACATCTTTAGAATGTCAAAGTTGTCAGCCTTGCATGTGAATAATTGTCCTGAGCTTGTAGCTTTAGTAAATATGAATCTGTTCAATGCATTTTCCAGGACTGATTTGCTCTCAAAGACGAAATGAGCTGGCAGAGATTCCGTTTCTTTTCTACAAATTATTTAACTTGACTCTTTTCGGGTTTTTAAAGTGTATAAAGTCTTCCTGAAATGAATTGTGAAATTCCCACCCCATGGCCAACAAATATATTCAAGTTTTTTTTTCATTCTGTAACAATTTAGTGTTGAAATGGTTTTAATGTTGTATGTGCTTCGAAATGAAAACGTTCGTATAAAATCAGATGAATACATTTGTAGCAAAATAGTATTCGTAAGGAATAAAAACGACTTGTGCACAACTCTTTATACAATCTTAAGATATGTATTAGAATAGAAGTATTTGTGTATAAACAAAAATTATGCGAAAATCTATAAATTTCTTTTGCTTCTGCTTTCCCATGCCACAATACAACAGAGTATATCGGCCATCAAGGGATGGAAGATATTATCGGAAGCAGAGTCATTTTCATAGCAAAACGTGTTTGAACCAGTACTACCAAAATAGATGTTCAGGATTACTCCTAGTAGTAGGAGCCAAAATTGCCCAATTTAAGTGAAATTACACCCAGTGTTTTGCTTCATTAAAGTCTCCTGCAACCACGAAACAAATATAAAATTCAATGTTTTTTACACTATAATTTTACAGAAGTTAGCAAAGCATAAACAACACAAAAAATCGTAAGTTAATTGCCTTTAAGGAAGGTTCAAAGTTTTCATTATCGGTTTTTTGTATACCTTCTCTAGCAAATAAAATGGCAGCACCGGCATCAGACGATAATTTGTTTCGCAGATCAGTTTAACAATTAACAGAGGCTGCTATCCTCAAAATCATTTGAAAATACCAAAAAAAAAAATAAAGTTTATTACTTCTTACTGAAAAGCTCGGACACTGAGATCAAAATTCTTTTTTTTATGAAATTTTTTCTGACAAAAATATTATTCCCTTTTTATCATATCTCAGAAGTTTATTTAAATGTTCACACAATTTTTAACGCCTTCTAAACCTCCATATTAGCGCAGAATAATTTGATTTAAGTTACACGCATTAACGGCATTTTGCGTAATTTATAGCTAGGTTAAATAGAAAGAAAATGAATCTTGGCAGAGGTATTGACCTAGACTTTGAATTAACGAATTTAAACAAGTTTTGTGGACCAGAGTATTTCCAATTTTGTGGTGTTCATGATATGGCTGTGTTATGTATCCACGTGCTTGTGTTTAAAAAAATATTAATAATAACATCTACCCGTCCGAAATAGAAAATATTTTAAAATAGAACACAGAAAAATTGTCTAGTATCCATGAACTTGGACTTATCCAAGAGATAATTAAGCTTTGGATATGACTTCAGTTAAGTGGTTGACGCGACTGGCGCGTACGTAGTTAAATCTAGATGTCCATTTCTCACGAACTATTTCTGAATTTTCGGCATAGAAATGCAATTTTACATAGTATGAAAATAGTCTAATGACGTCAAATCACACGAAGGATATGGCCAGCTAACAGCTGATTTAGTGAAATTAGTCATTCGATGTTTCTTTTATGGCACGTGACGCCTTTTTGCTGAAATCACATGTCTGCAACATTATATTATGTAATTCATCTGAACGATGCGTTTCTCGTAAAGAACTGTTTTTCTAAATGAATTTGAACAATTTGCGAACGTTGCTACACCGTGATTCTTTGCATCTTGAATTGATAAACCCAAAATACCGTAAATTGTAAAATCGGTTATTAATTTAAATGTCTCCGCCTAGAATAAAAAATACACAATAGCAATATTTGAACACTGCTGCTAGAAATGACTGTGGCCGTCTTTTTTGTCAAATGCCTTTTTAAATAATTTCAATGAATTTTCGTGGGAATAAATAGAAAACCTTAATAAATTAGATTAATTTGTAGCAGAACAAAAAAAAAAACATTGTTTCACTTAGTCCCTACTGCATATTTTAGTTTCCCTCTTTTCTCGACAAACACAACATTTTTCAGGAATCTGTATTTGTATTTAATATATGGTTAAATTTAATTTAATATTTGTACCACACAAAAACTACAATGAACTGTGACTTCTTACTTCAAAATATGAGCTAAAATATTCATGGCAAAAAAATATGTAAATAGCACTTCAGCTGTCATCGTAATAAAATTTATTTCTATTTTCTAATTTTTTCTCTTCAACCTTAAAAAAGATAAATTACTGAAGTATCTCATACACTCGCACAACTCAATGGTAAACAAGATTCTTATGTTACACATGTACATGTGTACATATGTATGTGAATTGTACGATTTTGTAAATATGTCCATATGTGGAAAAATTGAGTTGATAGGATGCAAACAGACCAGTCGCTTTACTATTTTGAGCCTTAAAATAAGCTAACGTCACTAACCATAATTTGTAAATTAGAATTTTTTTAATTTTCATAATCATTTTTATTCGTAACAAACGGAGTAAAATTTAAAAAAAAAATTGTCCTATCTATGACCCTTCGTGATCCTTTAGTGGGCCGTATCCAATTAGTGATGAAAAAATAATTATTAATTGCATTTTATCAAAATAAAAAAAATCGATTAATCGATTAATTTAAATAACACTCAATAGTCAATACATTAAAAATCTTTTTTCTTCGAATCGATTTTCAGATAAAACAGCAATTTTCTGCCGCTGCGGGACGTTAGATATAAAGCCATCGATCAGTGAGAAATCTAACTTCAGTCAATTAGCTCATGTCAGTTTCGGAATCAAAATAACACAAGCATATGTAAAGACCTGTGTAGACTTTAACAAAATTGTTTAAATAACAGATAACACGGCCTGCGATATCTGCTATTTGCCACTGTTTGATCTTACGGAAAATTACACTATTTTTTTCCAAAACGATCGCTTGCCTAAATACGCTAAAAAACACAAGTTAGAGGTATAGAAATTACAAAATCACTCGGTTATTGTAAAATAAAATATTAAAATTGAGGGATTTCTTATAAGAATCACTCATCTTAACATTATATTTTATATTTTTTTATAGTTGGAAAAAATAATTCAATAACAAGTAAGATAGCAATATTCGGCTGCGCCGAGCCTTATATACCCTTCACAAAAGTCTAAACTCTTAATTATATTGTTACGAAGTAATAATCGAAGATGTGTGAAACGACCTATTGTACAAATACGCAATATTATAAACATAAAGCAAAAACAGCAGAAATTCCCCGAACCTCGATTTAAAGTAGCAACAAAAACAACTTCTACAGAAAGAAAATGTAAACAAAAGAAACACACACACACACAAACGCATATACAAGACTACTAAGCCAGCAAATGAATTAAATGATGCCCAATTTCGCGTATGTTCGGGACATTTCAAGTGATCTGTATATAAAGACACCGTCCGCCGCAGAAGGCATAGTTGACTTTCATAGAGTGAATATATGCGTGTACAAAGGAGTGTTAAGTTGAGAGTGTAAATTAGTACTGAAGAGTTGTAAATAGATTCTTCATAGCCGAATAAAGTTGTATACTGGTAAAATCATTTAGGACTGTGTATTTTAATATTTGCAATGAAACGAACCCAAATCAACGTTTATTGTGGTAATAAACGTAACAATATACTGTAGATTTTCCCCGTGAAATATGATATTTTTTATAATATTTCATTAAAGTTAGAGTGTTTGGGGCCTTCGAGAAAATTTTGTCGTTAAATTTCAAAATATGGTGAATTTTGTTTTTTGTTCCTTGTTTGGTTGGATCTTGTGTAATGTCGATTTTGTTAAAATTTTACGTTTTTTATAAAATACATTTTTTTTCAAATTGTTGGTGAAACTTTTCAGTTTTGGCCAACCTAAAATTTAGTTCTGAAAATTTAAATTTGGTGAATTTTGGTTTTTATGGTATCTTTTGAATTATATTGTTTTATTCGAGTTTTTAAGTTTTGTTCTTTTCGTAATTTAAAAATTTTAGATTATAGTTTGTTTATGTAAAGTTAAAGTTTTTGTGGTAAAAGTTTCGTAGCATTTTTAGACAAATTATATTTTTCTTTATAGTATATTTTAGAATTTTCGGTGAATTTAAAATACTTTCGATATATTTGCAAATTTTGTTATTCTTGAAATTTAAAATTTTTAGAATATAGTTTGGAGTTGTGGTGAGCTTCCGAATTCCGGTAAATTTCCTAATTACGGTAAAATGGATTTCTTTTTTGCATTTCTCAGATTAATTGAGATTTTTGATAAAATTTTATATTTATATAAACCGGTGGTGAATTTTTTAATATTTTGGTGAATTTAGAAATTTGGTAAAAGTTTGAATTTTTTCGTTCAGCTTCGGTTTTTTTTAATTTTGATTTTTTGTTTTTTTTTAATTCAAAATTTTTTGAACTATAGGTTTGTTTTGTGGTGAACTCCCAAATTATGACGACATTTATTTTTTTATTTTTGAAATTAATTAAGATTCTTGAGAAAAATTATAAGTTTTAAATATTGTGGTAAATTTTGACTTTTTAAGTTTTTTGGAATTTTCTTTATATGTTTGATATTGTTGAAAATGTTGATGTTTTTCATAAAAGATAAATTTTTTCCGATTTTTTGGGTTCTTGGCGAAATTACAAAATTGTGGTGAAATTTAAATTTACGTGGTGAGTATTCATAAAATTTCGGTTTTTAATTAAATTTAGATTTTTTGCAAAAAACATTTTTTAAAGTCGTGCTTTTTATTCTGGTTTTTGAATTTCTGGCGAATTTAAAATTTTGGCTAAATTTCGGAGTTTTTAAATTTTTCTGAAATTTCGCTTTTTGAACGAATTTGGTGGTCTTCGTTAGTTTTTCAAATGTTGAGGTTCTTATAAAAAATGTTTAATTCGGTCTAAAATTAAGGCCGCATGTTATCTGGAGGCCTCGGGATGATAATTTCCATAGATGAACTATATAGCAAATTTTATAAGGATGCAGAATATGCGAATAGGCTAGAGAATAAGCGTTTCCACGCAATGGTTGGTTGGGCCTGAAATAAATATTGTGGAAATTACGAACGGAATAAGAAAGCTGTACATACATAGATATACCATTTTCATTTTTGTGAAGGGTATAAAAACTGAAAATTTAAAAACGGCAACACTTTAGCACCCCATGACTCCATCAATTAACTACGAGTACATATACAAAAATGATAGCCCGTATTATGAGCTGCATTCGATCTTCGTTGGCTATCGAACAGCGAATATCGAATGTCAAATTCGTACTACGAGCTGCAAAAACTGTTGAAATTTTCGACGCCGTAGAGAAATATGCGGAAATCATGGAATGGAAAATTCAAAATTCGATTTTTTAAATCCTGAATTTGATATGGAAATTCCAATTTTATTGTTAAGATCCTAAACACTTAATAGCTCAATATTTTAAAGATATTAAGATTAGTAACATGTTTTCACTTATTGAAATTGCTAAATGTTCTAAAATAGATTGTAAATAATAAAAGAACTAATTAAGAAAATCGTGTAAAAAATTATTGACATACTATAATTTTTATCACTAAATAGTTATATTTTTACACATAACATTTTTAAGTATGTATAATATTAAAATATAAAATAATATAATGCACTTTTTCAGTCTTTCAATAACATTCATCAGCATGCGGTAAAAATAGTGTGGGTTCATATTATTTTATATTTATTATGAATTATTTTGCTTTTTAATTAAAAGAATTTTATTTTGTGTTTTAAAAAAATATACACACAATATCAAAAATACTACTGTGATGTCCAAGGGAAATTGATTTCTATTTAATAAAATGATTTCAAGAATATTAAACTGTATGATAGCAATAAATTCCAGTCAAAATAAGTGTAAAAGTAATTTATACAATGATAATAAATGTTAAAAAATTGAAATACTGAGCGCAAAAACTTGAACTAGTTTATTCAGTTCAACCAACTGAATCCTTCAATTGAACTAATTAGTTCATGAATAACCCAAGTTTAGTTACAAGCCATGCCTTAAGCCCTTCATAAACGTTTTTTAGCAAAACAAAATTCGTTGTGCAATTACGGAATTTAATTTTAGGAATCAACAAAAAACAAAAAAAATTAAAACAATTCAATTTTCGAAAAGTATTTTCGTCTTTATTCAAATACGAGTATTTTTCTAGTCTTTGGCGAAGTAGACGAAGAAGAAATATTTTAAACAATTTCTTGTCTTGAATATTATGGTACTCCTACACCTAATTTATGCACATACAAATGCTCAAGTCTACAAACATAACTTGTGTGTAACATTTCTTTATAATTTAAATTCTAGATCAGTTTAATTTCATGGTGGAAAAAATTAAACTTGTGTTAAAATGTAAACTATGTAACTATTTGCTCGTGTTCTGGACAAAAGTTGATTACATCTTTAATCTTTTCCAACAAAACTTTCAACTAAAGTTGGCTCCCTCCGAAGAGCCGCGACGTATGTAAATTAATACAAAACATTCCTTTCAACCAAATTTATTTTGCAAATAACTCGAAGAAATTTAATTTCCACAAGTAAGAGAGCTATATTCGGCTGTGTGAATCTTATATACCCTATACAAAAGTATGAACTAACTACTAAAAATGTACTACAGATCTTTCCCAGTGGCTGCGAAATATTTTGCTTTTCATAAAACGTTTGATTTTTTGTTCAAATATTTTTGTTTGTTTGAGGAATTCAGTTTTCTTTGTTAGTTTTTGAAATTTTGTGGTTTATTTAAAAAATGTTCAATTCGGTCCAACATTTAGGATCGTAGGTTATCTGTATGAATACTTTATAGCAAATTCGATAAGGATTCGGAATATCATAATTTTATGGGCTTGTGTAAGTTAATAAAACCCCTTCTCAATTATTTTAAATGTTCTTTATTTGTAAAATATTTGTAAAATTGTCTTTTCTCATCGAAGAATAAAAGAAGTATCCATCAATATTTTTGAAACCGTTATAATACAATCATTATTTTAGCTTTACTCAGTAAAGTCAAATAAGATCAGATACCCACTAGGAAATGTTAGGATATGATATTAACTTGTATAAGCGTTTACCCGCAAGAGTGAAAATAACAACAACAATTCAGAAATTTTTTTTGGCCTTATCTCGGCAACTTAAGGACGCCAAGCTCGTTGATCAAGTGGTCCAAGTTCCAAAACTTTAGGTTGTCTAGTGGCGTCAGAAAGTTAATTTCAAAATCGGAAATACGGACAGACAGAAGGACGTTGTTAATTAAATTTCCCTGCCTATAAGGATCCAGAATATATATACCTTGTGGTGCCAGAAATGAATATTGAAGAAATCACAAATAGAATGACAAACCTATATGTACTCTTCTCATTTTTGTGGAAGGTATAAAAATAAACTCCACATTGTAGAGATGGCAAACACATAAAGTGAAGATTTATTTTTATTATCTGCCTTAAAAATCTTCTTTTGACCTTAAAGGAGGTTTTTTACAAAAAACAAGAAAAATTTTATGACAAAATACTAAAGTACCAACAGCAGGTTTATTATGGCGCCATAGTGATGTGAAAATATTTTACAAACATGCAAACAATCGTACTTGAAATTGATATCAATGAACTTTTTGATGTCACAACCGCAGTCAACAAATGTGGGGCTGATTATGAATGAGCAGAAATCTCAATCATTTTATTATTTAAAGCACTCGCCAAGCTGCCTGTCTACTTGATACGTATTCGTGTTCTTTTGACTTTGCTGGTTACCTAGTAACGTTATTTCTAAAGGTGTCGCTCTTAATTATATCATTACACCATGCGCGTGTTCCTGGAGGCCATATGCGATAAAATCAAACCCCCTCCCGCTTAGTCATACTTTATTCCATACAAGCACAAGTTGTTAAACAGCATTATCACAGACTAAAACAAACTATTCAATATTCTTTCACCAACTTATGGGGGACTACACAGGCATTTCATTCATCTATTGTATTTTAGTTATATTCCTAAACACAAGCTTTATTAAGATAATTTCAAGGATTTGAGCTTTACAAAAATGTGGAAAACATCCAATCTTGTTGTTTGTGCCCTAAAAACATGTTTTCAATGTAATTAATAACAAACAAGTTTTATTTTTATTAATTTAATTAGAAATGCTGAATACGAGTCCATTAATCTTCAGCACATACACATACACACAAACGTTAAGTCAATATAAAATTACAAATCATCCTGGAACAGACTTTTTTGGGCGACTGATTTGTTGACGGGTTTCCTCGCCTCCTTATTACGTCTTCTTAAATAATTATTTCATTTGTCTGGATAACAATATATTTGTAGTGTAATGTTAAGAAAAACGCAGACAAAATGTAACCCCTTTTTTTGCCAGATGCTTATTTGATCTTAAAAGAAAAGAAAGTAAAGATATTACAGTGATTATATCTATTTTATCAAATATTTGCTCTGTCATACCATACGTTTGGTTTTTTATACTTGTAAAAAGATTAACAAATCGCGCTGCGGGTTTAAATTTTTAATTATTTTAAAATGTCAAAATATTTAATGTCTTTAATGGAAGTGATAAATTCTACACTTAACTAATGCAAGAGCGAGCGCACAACCCTTTCTATGCTGCAGATGTTAAAGGATATTTGTCGATTCAAGTAAACAAAATTATGAGTAATTATGGATGTGGTGTCATTTGGGTTCTTAAGTAAATATATATGACTGGATTTAACTTCAAACAAATCCACTCCTTTTTAACAAGAGTAAAATATTTATGCTTACCCAAAGTACTCGCGTGTGCGGATTCAATCTAATAGTGATATAAATGAAGCTGGTGTAGTTAGATTTCGGAGGATGATAGATAACACAGGTGAAAGCAAAGGTAAAAACGTTGCCAAACAGTTAGAATAAAGTTTCATAAGTTAGCAGGGAAATTTACAAGTGCTAAGCACACAAAACAGGAATCTAAGATTGCATTATTTTTTAATTAAAATGTATCTCATCAATAAGCTTCCGTTAGGGGTGTTTATTGACAGCGATTTCGGCTGGAGCTAGCTAATGAAAAATAAAAAGGGGACAAATTAGGTACAATAGGATTTCGAAAGTGCACCTCGCACGGGACTGGCGATTACCGAACATGGCCTCATTGCATTTTCGCAAGAAAGTACGGAACATATAAATAAAATGGTTTGACATCTAAGCTATTAATACTACGAAGTTACAACGAATTCCAATAAGAGCTGGTGGATGGTGGTGGCCATGCTATTTTAAGAGGAATTCAATTTTGGCTGGCAAATCAAGCTGTATTTTTAGATGAATGGCTATAATAAGAAGCAAGGGTTCGCCAGGTAGCGCACTTATGAGTGTGACCTTGTGCTATTTCAGGTGGCCAAAATTAAAAACTCTCGTGCTGAAGCGGATATCGAAATGAAATATTCTACATATCATGCCTATACATAAATAATACTATAGGGACAAGATGGGCGTTGCCCGCCTACTGTTTTGATCTCTCCGATGTATGGCGAAAAAGAAAATAGCAAATAGTTACGAAATGAAATGACAAAACTGCAAAACTCGTGTTTTCATTATCTTAACTTGTTTTTGAGTTATATTTAATCAGGTTGCGATTATTTAAAAATTGCTCTCATTACTCATAATCTGTGTTGGGATTCGAATACCTCTAAGACCTGTTGTGAAGCGTACGACCGTGTCAAGGAGTGGCCAACTAGTGCTCCTGCGTTCTTTTCTGATATTAAGGAGCACGGGAGTGCGCCAGGTCAAGTTCCTATTGCACACTGTGTGTATGTTAATAACTTTGCTTCCTTTAGTCATACAATAATGAAACTTGAAACATAAGGACTCTACGCACGGCTTACGTAGCCGTCATCGAGAGTTTTACCGTAAAAGCTTCCTGAGGTGTGAAGGTGTAAAAAGTTCGTATTTTATTTAGTGACTATCTCATCAATGTTTTACTTTTGCTAGACAGGTAAAATTTGGTATGCAGGTGGGTTTTGTGGAATAAGTAATCAGAATATTTTGTTTAACTTTCTAAAATGGGAAAGAATTATAAGGAATATTACCGAACCAGCAGTTTGCCTATAAATGGGATGGTATTGTACATATTAAAAACTTGGTCCTTATTTTGATCTCAGTACTTTTAACTACCGAAATTGTTGGGTAAAAACATGGCCATATTTTTACATATATGTTTTTGTGCGGTTTGTTGTGTTTTTAGCATAACAACAATGTTTGAAGGTTAATATGCCGTTATAAGATGGATATATTTTGGAACATACCTTTACAGTATGCTGTCTAAGCAAATGAGACGATAAATAAGTATCAATAATTAGCGCAAGCGAATGGTCCGGTAACAAAGTTTTAATTTCTTAGGGGACATTTGTAATTTGTTTCATACCTGTTCCTCTTGAGGAAGATGTTGATAAGTCATTACGTATATTGAATGAATTTATTTTTCCTGTTGCTCTTGAATTCATCTCAGCAGCCATTAATAAATGCGCAGAATCACATTGAACATGTTAATTGCCGACTTTGGATTTTTTACGGTTTGAAAACTACTAATGGCAAAGCAACAAGTCAAGACTACCTGCATGGAGGATCGTTATTAGCGAATATCTGTGAGATGTAAAATTGGATAATTTTTACTTTATAATGCATTTGTATGGTTTTATTGTGGTTTTAAAACAACCGTTGATGTTTCTTCTTTTTGAAAATGCCAACCGTTAGATTTCTCAAATAATATTACACATTAGACCGGCTCGACCCCTATAGACAAAAATTTTTACCAATCAACGCAAATTTTTTTATTTTTAGTAAATTGTTCAAACTAGTGCAAGGAAGTAAAAATATCACAAGCTTAACTTATACAGTCTTAATAGTATTTGGAAGATTGTGTGACGGATACGATCATTTCCCGACTCGATTTTTAATCGTCCAGAATTATATTTTGATGTTCCAAATGATACTTTTGCGAGTTATTGTTACGATTATTGGGCGAGTGAATCGTCGCTTAGTCATTTTGTCGAGCATTAGATAATTGACTGTGCTCAACGATCGTATTCGGTTCTTCCAAATAGTATTTTTGGGAGCCACTTTGATTACTGATTTAAACACAAATATCATAAAAACTGAAAATAATTTTCATTAGACAAAATTTTCAAAATAAATAAAAAAAAACTATAATGCAGCAATAAGAGTAAAAACAAACGAGAAGCAGGTCAAACAAAATGCATTACTATAGGAAACACAACATGGAAAACGGCTACTGATTTGTGATACGATTTTAACTTAATTTTATTTAATATTCTGGGCTAATCTCAAGCCTTTTTCAAATTCCATTGACATCACTCAAGAAGTGGAATATACTAAGTGCCGTCAACGCTCATGGCCCCCTCTATTTATGGACCAAATACGCAACCAATACAACATTGTGCAGCAGATAACGCGGCTGGTATGACGACATTATAAACGAAGCCATCGGCTTATTTCCAATTGGTAATTTGTATATTCATTATTTCTTTCAAATAGTACAAAAAAGATATTGGCATCGATTTTGAGAGAAATGCGTGCGCAAAATAAGTGAATAAATTCATGACTTTCGCTATTAGAGGGACACAAATCAGTTTTTTTTCTTAGAATTCAAGCGTTAACCTTTGACATTGTGATACAGGCTCTAAGTTAGTAACTCCTATGTTAATTTAATCGTCCGCTCCGATCTCGGCAGAGACTTTTGTGATTGAAAACGCCAACTGGGGGTGTACATATATGTACACAATTACACATGTATTTACACATACATATGCATGGGCTTTAAACTCCATTTAGTTTGGCAATGGATTGAATTAAATGGTTCAATAATTCTTTTGGTTTTTGGCACTTCATAAATGAAATGAACAAGTAAAAGCAGAACAATAAAAAATACATAAAATCTTGGCAGTGGGCGCTGTTTTCAATTAAGCAAACTTCAAGAAAATTTCGTAATTGTTTTTCTTTTTATTTTATTGTCCCATATACTACAAAGACCAAATGTGACATAACTATTAATTTGTTGGTGGATATATTCAAGCATTGTGGTATAAAGAAGGACAGCAACATTATTTGTCTGCAATTGAGGAATGCATGCGTCACAGCTGGCGCCATAAAGATTTTGTGAAATTTTATTTTGTCTGTCAAGAAGAGTGTTTAGCTGCAGCCGTAAGTGTTCTGTAGTTGATAACACTAGAGAGATTATGCCAGTTTAACAAAAATTAACGAAATAATTAGTCGAGCTCTAATTAAGTGATATTTTCGAAAACTATAGAAACTACCTTACCCACACAAGGCTCTAAAGCAATTCAAATGTCCTATTGCCTACCAATTCCCAATAAAACATGAAAACCTCATATGGGCACCACATGACATAAGTATTCCAGATATCGATGACTGTGATTGATCCTATAAAATTTCGGTTATCGTTATTAAAATCGACAATTAAAACTCTATATACGAGAAAATCGACCGGCCCTGATCGTATTACAGGATCAATTATAAGGAATTTACTTTATTATGATGTGAGAATTTTACTATTCGTATTTAATACAATTGTAATGATCCCCAAACCAGGCAAATACTTAAATCAGACTACGTCGTTTAGGGCCATTAGCCTGCTATCAATTTTATAAAAGTTGTTTGAACAATTATTCGTTTCGTGTTTAAAGCGGTATTTTACTTATCAAAACATCATCCCGGACCATCAGTTTGGTTTTCGAGCAAGACAAAGTACAATTGAGCAAGTCCACAGAATTGTTACCGTTATTAGATCTGCATTTGAAAATAAGGCATATAGTTCAGCTTTGTTTATTGATATTTCCCAGGCGTCTGATAAAGTAAGGGGAAATCTCTGCACGGGTCCCTCGAGGTAGTATACTAGGACTGGTATTATATGTCATCTATACAGCAGATATGCCAACAATCCCAAATACACAAACATCAACGTTTATAGATAATAATGATCCGAAGGTTGCATCTCAACAACTTCAGTCGCACATTCATAAGCTAGAGGACTGATAGGTCCCGTCACATTGAGGCAAAAATAGCGCCAATAGACTTCGAACAAATCAACGAAGCTGGCTAATAAGTTTTAAATCAACCTTGGCTTTGAAATACAAAGTCCTTTTATACAAATCCGTTATAAACCCAATATGGTCATATGGCTTTCAGCTATGGGGCACTGCTTGCGCATCAAACATTCACAAGTTACAAAGAAGACAGTCTAGGATTTCACAACTTATCCAGGAAGAAGCGAACACTTACTCGTCCAAATACGTAAGCATCCATCCCAACACTCTAGCTCGATTTACTTCAATTTCGTGGGCACCACAGACTTAAAAAACTGACACATTCCCTACTCAATAGTAGTATACAATAAAGGAGTTATTACATTGATAATACAAAATGAATAATAATTTAGGAATAAGATTTTAATACCTATTGTAAATTTTTCCTATAAGAAAAATTCAACAAAATTAAATTAAAGTTAAAGAAGTATTTAAAAAAAACTGAAATTAATTTACAATCATTAAGAGCGCTAGACGATCATTCGCAGTAGCGGGTGAAAGTTGCGAAGTAAAAATGACGTTTATTACTTTTTGCAATATTGGAAATATATTTTGAGTTAAACGACTTTTTCCAATAAAGTCCAGAGTCCAAATTGTTATGCATCTCAAAAATCTAGCAACCCGTGTGTATGTCACTCATTAGAAAATATTTCAAACTCACTTAAAAACCAGAAACCGGTAAAACAGAATATGCGTTTTTTAGATCAACAATGTCTATAATATTATAAAAGAATATGATATCGAATATGCCCATGACTATCTGGCAGAAATTAGACATAATCTGCCCCCAGATATAATAGTTACAACCGATTTATGTAATTGCTCAGGATTCGGTAAGTGATTGTATGTCGGCTGTGTAATACAATCATACACAACATTGAAAACGATCATTTCGAGTATTTGTCAAATGTTCGACTATGTATGTTCGATACTGTTTGAAATACATACATACATACGTATATTTTTTACGGTGGTTGATTTGCTTAAAATTAAAAAACGAAGTGAGACCCCTTTCAGACTAGCAAAGTTTTCTTTGCAAAGTCTTGAGTTTCTGGTGGTGAGAGGAAAAGAGAGCGGGGGTTAGTACAAAACTTGTTGTACTCGCAAATTCCTTTTGTGTTCTTAGTTCGTAAACCGAATTAATATGGCTGGTCTTTATATTTGACAAACATACAAACAAAAGAAACAGACTTTGTCAAAGTAAAATCTGAACACAAGACAAACTTTAAAAGAGAATTCAATAAACTTTGTCAAAGAAAACTTTGCTGGTCTGAAAGGGGTCTGAATATATTCAAGAACACAACTGTACAAAACACATCAAATTAACGAGTGTGCATGAATGCGTAAAGTGGTCTGAGTGAAAATTTGCAAAGAAGTCTTAAAGATATATTCTATTCTAAGTAAGTTCACTTTTATATGAGACCATTCTTTACTGTATACAATTTTCTTTAATAAAAATGAATTTGTTGCTATTTTGTGTAAATGGAAAGCAAAAAATTTTATTTTTTCATATTGTTTTATGAAAGGGTGTAAATACAAAATTGCATTCAAACGGTTCAATATCGCATAGTACACGAATTTGACATCAAGCTCTAAGATCGTGTCTAGTCCCTTCATGTGCTGCGTAAAAAGCTATTGCTCCACATACATACTTATTTTTGTTTATTATAAAATTCAAAAATACACCTAAAATTACTTCCTTGCAATGTCAATTCTAAGCGAAAAAAATAAAATTATAGCTGTTCTTGACCTTTTTTTATTTTAATTTATTAAAATTGTCCAAGCTTGAAGGCCTTTTTTTTAAATATTATAATTTTATTTTTCGATATTTCGCTACTCCATTGTGTAGCATAATCAGGAAATAAAAAAATAACAAATTATATGTTTATGAAAAAATTATTGTCACAAAAATTCAAAAATGTTTCAAAGTGAACATAAAACAAAAATAACCTGTTATGATCGTTACTTCATTCGAGCCTCCTAAGCGATTGCGCCTAAAAACGTTGAATCATGCATAAATCAACAAAAGTGTGCCGTTCTCTGATACGCAATAATCATGTAGTTACATTATTTTTATAATAAATTAAAAAAATGTATGATTAACGTTCCTATACCATCTTAATAATCAAAGCTGTATTGATTGTGCTTAGAAAACCATTAGTACCTTGGTTTCTGGACGTATGCTAGTACACTTGTACCACAGTGGGTAGTGTAAAGACAGTTTGTTACCAGTTCTTTTGTATAGAGAAATTTCCCACAAATACCAAATCGTTGTTCCATTACACAAAATCTTTATCGAGCTGCAAGGAGTGCCCTGGAACTACTTCAACTACTAGTACTCATCTATAAAAACTCTAACCTCGTTTCCACGAATGATTGCTGCTCTAGTAATTATACTTATAGCTTTTAGACAATTAACGCTTATTCTCCTTCAGGGTTTATACAACTAAGTACATTTTAATACTGTTGGCAATGTTTGGGTTCCTTAAAAGTCCCCTGTTTTTGAACACGCCATGTGCAAATTACACACACATGAAATGAACTAATGAATAACCTCCTGCAAATTATAAGGTAACCGGAAAATTGATTAGTGTGTCAAGTTTAAGAGAGAAAGGACTATCTCTCAAAATTATATTTTAATAAAAATCAAATCTTTACACCAAATCTGCTCCACGTCTAGCGAACAAAAACATGGTAAACAAGTAGAAAAGCGATATTCGGCTGTGCCAAATCTTATATACCCTTGACAAAAGTACGAACTACTAAAAATGTACTGAAGATTTTTCCCGGTGCAAAGTATTTATTTTATAATATTTATTTATATTTTTGTGAATTTTAGATCAGTGGTGAAATTAGAGACATTTTTTATATAATTGTGTAGGATGTATTCTACTTTGAAGTTCTCATATTTTCTTATAATTTCCAGATTTTTGGTGAATTTGCAAAATTTTGTTAAATTTAGTTTGGTGAAATTTTAATTTTGGAAATTCGACTTCTTGTAGTATTTTTCGTAAAATTGTTTTTTTTTTAATTTAATAATGGCAATTTTTTTTAGGAAAATGTTGTTAATTTTGAATTTTTGGATTTGTGAAATTTACAATTTTGGTGAGTTTCGAAATTGTGCTGACATTTAGCTTTTTTCAGATAAATTTAGATTTTTGGTAAACTTTGTTTTTGTAATACTATTCAAATTTTTGGTAAAGTTATTAAAATTTAACTTAATTCCGTATTTGTGATGAGATTTGATTTTTTTCCTTCCTTTAATCTAAATTTTGTAAAAACAAATTTTTTTGAAATTTTTTGAAAATTTAGATTTCAAAATTTATATTATGGTAAAATGTGTTTTTTTTTCATTCTTCAAATTAATTGAGATTTTGGAGAAAATTTATAATTTTTAAATATTTTGATGAATATTTTAATTTATTTTGTTTTGGGAATTCACGACATGTGACTTTTTAATTTTTGTTTTTATATGTTTGTTAAACACCGATTTATTTTAAATTTTATAAAATATTTTTATATTGTGATTTTTCGGATTGTTGGTGAAATTACAAAATTGTGCTACAAATTAAATTTTTGTGGTGAATATTCTATAATTTAGTGAAATTTCGGTTTATCATTGAATTTCGCGTTAGAGTTTTTCGATTTCGTGCTGAATTTTCGAATTTGTGGTTGATTTAAAACTTTCCCAAAGTTTTGATATTTTTTTAAATTTTTGTGTTAAATAACGGTTTTTGGATAAATTCCTCGGAATGATAGTTTCTGTAGGCGTATTTTTTTTTAGCAAATTTGTGAATATTTGAATTTTATGGGCTTTTGTATATAAGATTCCTCGCAGGAGTAAAAATACCAAAAAAATCAAAATAATCGTTTTTGGTGCATATCTCAGGAACATGTGGACCTATTTTTCTAGTGCCGTCAATATCGGAAAGACGGACAGGTGGACATCGTTAAATGAACTTCCCTACATATAATGTCCCGATCATATATATAACTTTGTTGTATGTCAAAAAAATTTATATTGTAGAATTTACGAACCGAATGACAAAGATATATTTTGTGAAGGGTGTAATAAACTTTACTGATTCATTTTACTGAGCTTGTAAAAAACGTGGCATAAACTTTGTTTTCCTCTTTCCATTTTTAAAATGTCATGACGTTAGACATTTTGACTCGTTTGTTCATTGCCACATTTATCTCTGTGTATTATATATAAGTGGGTGTATGTGTGTCCTGTTAATGTGGGAATTCTTTTATACGTTGGCAATTATGTGAGAGATTGTTTACAATATTGGTGATTAGAGAGAAGAAGAAAAAACAAATTAGAAAAGATTTTATGAATACAGATTAAAGTTTAGTCACATGAAATGTTTAAAGTAGAAAAACTAAATAATGTTAAAGTTCTCAGTAACTGGTCAACGCATGTCTTCTCTTAGAAACAGCTTCAACAACTTCAGCGTTTGCATAAGCGCTATGGGGTTCTAATATGCTAAAAGAAGCTATTAAACACTGCTTACTCGAAGTGCTTCCAATTATTTATTGAATTGTAGTCTTCATTTAAAACAAAATGTAAAACAATTAGTATTAAGATTCCTAAAACTATGCAGAGTGAAATAAAAGCATATCTTAACAATTACTCAGGACATTGCACAATTCTTTTTTATATATTTAAGTCTAATAAACGTTAAAAAAAATTCGTATGAAGGAAGCACAAGCAGAATTTTTCAAAATGAGAAGTATATTGTTTTTCCTATAGAAACGATAGAAACAATGGCACATCCCATGCATACTTTTTCTGACACACGAACGTACTTCATAGTAATCACGTATATTTTGCCCTAATAAGTGTAATACGGTGTGGCAGAATTTGTAAAATTTTCTAATAATAATAAAGTAAGTTGGGATGAAATTAGCAAAATAGATTTTTCTTATTTTAAATTACTGAATTTTTTTTATATTTATAGATACATATATTTTTTTTTATTTTTACATACAGTCGTGCATACCAGAAAACATTGGATACAAAGGCATAAATTTAGCAATGAGTTACGAATCTCCACTAAGGCTTGAAACCGTACCTGGGCTAAACACTCTATTGATAATGTAAATGCATTCGCAAAAGGTTTTGACACCGCATGACATAAGTAGCTTTACTATTTCAAATATAAGTGACACTGTACATGAACCTATGAAATTTCGCCTATCGTTATTAAAATCGACAATTCAAAATATAGATATGAGAAAATCACCTGGACCTGATCGTATTACAGGATCAATGATAAGAAATTTATTTAGTTCTGCTGTAAGAATTTTGCTATGCTGCCACTTTGCACGTTGGCGTCCTTCTATGCTTTTGGAAGATGTCTGAAAAGAAGAAAAGGGCTCAAGCCAGATTACGTCACACAGGCCCATTAATTTATTCCCAATTTTGTCAAAATTATTTGAAAAATTATTCGCCTCTGGTTTCACTCTTTATCTAAATGAACAAAACATTTTCCCGGACCATCAGTTTGGTTTTCGTGTAAGGCATAGTACTACTGAGCAAGTTTAAACAATTGTCACAGTTACTGCATTTAAAAATAAGCAATACTGTTCCGCTTTATTTATTGACATTACCCAAGCGTTTAAAACAGTCTGGGTCAACGAGCGGTTCACGAAAAAGTTCGAGCTCTATCTGAAAACTCCCACAAGCTTCTTAATCTTGCTACAAAAGTCCCTCAAGATATTATACTAAGGCCGCTATTGTACAGCGGATATGCCAACAAGCCCACATATATGATATACTACTGTGGGCAAAAAATAGTAAGACTTTTTAAATTAAATTTCGCGCGGAAATCCATTCGTCGAAATTTTTTTTCTACGTTGGTATGACTATCAGTGACCTCTGTGCCAAATATCACATCAAAGTAATCATTAGTGTTTAGTATACTCTTTTCTTTCTGAAGTACAACAAGTGCATTTGGCGATTTTGACAATGAGTGAAATTATTCAACAAAGAAGTTCCATTAAATTTTGTATGTCGACTGAAATTTTTGGTGCCGAAACGTTCAGAATGTTGCAAAAGGCCTTCGGTGATAATTTTATTTCGCGAACAAATGTTTTTGACTGGTACAAATTATTCAAAGAGGGTCAAAAACGCGTTGACGACGAACCACGTCCAGGACGGCCATCAACATCAACTGATGAACAACACGTCAATAAAATCAAGGAATTGGTGTTCGAGAATCGACGATTAACAGTCAGAGACCGTACTGATATCGTTGGAATATCGGAAGGATCAGTGAAAACCATTTTATGGGCCGACAACTCTTGGTTTTTGCACCACGAATATGCACCGTCGCATACCTCATTGATTCTTCGTGAGCTTTTCGCCAAAAATTCAATCAATATCGCTCCACAACCACCGTATTCGCCTGATTTAGCTCCGTGTGACTTCTGGCTGTTCAGCAAACTCAAGCGACCGCTCCGGGGAAACCGTTTTGAGTCAATTGAAGACATTAAACGTGAATCGCTACGCGCATTGAAGGCTATTCAGGAAATTGACTTTAACAACTGTTACGAGGATTGGAAAAAACGTTGGCATAAGTGTATTGCAGCTGGGGGAGTAATTTTGAGGGGGACGAAATAGATTTGGCAGAATAAATAAATTCAAAATTATGAACAAGTTCTTACTATTTTTTGCCCACAGTAGTATACGTCAATGTTTCTGGATGATACTGCATTTATGATTTGCATGTGAATAACTAGGCTAGAGGACTGAGTAAAAAAGAGAAAAATTAAGGTAAATCCTTCGAAACATGCTCGTGTAACGTTTTCCCTTAGTTGGCAAAATTTATTTCTAATGAGGTCCTGCCATATTGAGGCAAAAATAACGTCCATAAAGCTTCGAACAAATCAAGTACACTGGTTAATGGACCATAACTCAGCTTTGGTTTTGGAATACAATGTCCGTTTTACAAATCCGTTATAAAGCCAATATTTAGCTGTGGAGTACAGCTTGCTTATGCAGATACAGTGTAGGTTTTTAAGACTTTTCGTATGCACCCCCTGGTATATACAAATTGAAGATATCCGTAGAGATTTAGAAGTTCCCACTATACTGGAAAAAGCAAAAACATAATCGTCGAAATATGGAAAAAAACTAGTGGTCCATCCAAACACTCTAACGCGCGATTTACTGCCATTTGATGGTCACCAGAGACTAAAAAAGCTGACAGATTAGGTCTTGAAAGACTGTTCTCCCTATCCAATGCTAGATAGTATAGTAATTTGAATACAATAGATTAGTGATTACATTAGTATTATTTAATAAATAATAATTTCAACAAAATATTTATTCCATATTCGCAGGAGGTCTGTGATATTTTCCCAACCGATTTTTTACTATTGCACACAAATTTTTAATTGGATTGACATCTGGACATTGTGTAGGTTAATCCCCTACCTGACATTTCTTCTTGTGACAGCCACTGTTTAGCAATATTGGCAGTGTATTACGTACCGCCCTCTTGGTCGATGATAACTTTCTCTCCTATGTATGCGTTCATGTCTAGGAATTCTGGTAAGCTGGTCCTTAAAATATTTAGGTAGTCCTCTTGCTTCACAATGCGGGTAATTTTAAGTGGTGGGCCCGTGTGTCACCAAGTGAAGCATCCCTACATCATCATAGCGCCTTCTCCATGTTTAACAGTTGTTTTTTAATAATTTTAATAATTTATACCATAGAAAACGACTTATTCAATATTTAAATCACATTATAAAACCGTTAGGAAAACCCCCTAATTATTATAAGCAACAAACACATACTTATATTTGCAAAGCTTATTTTTCGGTTTCTATTGTAAAAGTAAATAAAACAGACATAAGTTTTATTTCATTATGGTCCTTGCTATTATGTACGAACCAGCCGATTCTTTTGAGGTAGTTTTCGACTACTTTTTCGTACATTTCCGGAGGTATCATGGCGATTACTTGACGAATGTGGCTTTTCAAATGTTCCAAAGTTAGATGTTTATCCGCGTAGACACGGTCTTTTTCGTAGCCCCACAAAATATGCGACCAGCGACAAATCGCATGATCTCTTGGGCAAAAATCGGTCTTGTTGTGTGGCTGGTGGCAACGTCTTGGTCAAATCACGTATCGTCCAGTTCATAGTCATCAAAGGCAAACAGTCACTTTTACCGTAAACACTTCTGAGTTCTCTGAGCGCCATATACGCCAATTTTAATTGTTGACGTAACCACCGAGTGAGAAAGGAACTTCATCTCTGAAGAATTTTATTTTTCAAAAATTAGCATTGAAAACCTGTTGCTCTAGCGCCCCATCAGCATATCTAAGGCGTTGTGAATAGTCAGTGGGTTTAATTGTGGCGTGATTTGGACTTTATAGTGATGACCATATTGAGCCGTTAGATAGGCGCAATTGTTGAGAAAGCCGTGGAATTGACTTCGAAAGCGATATTTTCGGCAGTGGGTACATTGAGATGATGCCGAAGCCTGACGAGATTTGTAAGGCTTCCAGTTGCGAATTCTTTACATATTAGGTCGATTATGACGATCATAATCACCACTAAATGCCCATAAAGTGACCACTTTTGAACCTACACTTTTGTACTAAGTTTTAACTATTTCCACGCGTTCTTCGGTTGTTCAACGATTCATATTCGTAAATGGCCAGCCTTTCACTAAACAAATCGATAACCTGTTATTAGTTATTTAAAAAAGAGGTGTTATATGGCCAGTCAGTTCAACAGTGACCGTGTTTGAGTACAGACGTACGTCATATCGAACGCATAACAAATATATATTTTTTTTAAGTATTCAATTGAACAGTGAACAGTTAGTAATAACAAAGAAATAACAAAAAATAAAAACAATATAATATACTGTGTGTAAAAAAAACAACAACATATAGTGCATGGTTAAACCGGTTTGAACAATTGATAGTGAGTGTATGAGCGCACCAAATATTAATGAAAAAAATATAAAAGGTAATAACAATGATTATTACTCTTTTTCTTACACAAATGCTAATAATGCAATGAATAATACAAATAATAAAAAAAAAGATGACAGTGCTTTTTTAAGCGCCAGGCCAATTGACCGAACGCGTTCTTTATCCGGAAATATAAACTTATCTTCGCAAATAACAACACCAGAAGAAATTCAAATTAAACCAAAAAACAATTCAGGTACCATAGTAAAAATAGTGCAACAAACAAACGAAACATGTAATTTAAAAAACCCCGTAAAAAAGTGTAAACAGGTATGGATCGTTATATAACCATAACCAAAGGGAAGGCCAGTCCTAAGTCTTCGCAGCAAGAGCGCATTGCTAAACAATATAAAAGCTCCCAAAGTACTGTAATACCGGTAAGCGAAAACAGATTCTCTGTACTTGCTACAGCGGATGATGAAGCTGAACCCGCTGTCAAGGAGCAAAAACCTCCGCCGATTTACTTGCGCGAGCAAACATCTAACGAAATTGCTAACATGTTGTCTCAGCTTGTAGGTAAGGAAAGCTTTTATGTAGCTTCTGTACGAAAAGGACAGATACAAGAAACGAAGATCCAAGCCCACACTGAGAAGAATTATCGCCTAATCGCAAGTCGTCGCGATGCAGATAATAAGAGCTATTATACGTATCAACTAAAAAGTGCTAAAGGTTTGAATGTCATTATAAAGGGCATTGACAGTTCTGTTCCCACTGAGGAGATAAAAAGTGCCATAGAGGTGGAAGGTTTTGTCGTAAGGTCAGTGCACAATATTCTAAATAATAATAAAGCTCCCCAACCTATGCATCGTGTCAAAATCGTGTTTAACGCATCTCAGCTTAAATCAAAAAACTTGGTTCGTCCTATATATAATTTGCGCTACATTTTAAACAGAAGAATAATGGTGGAAGAGCCTCTAAAACGTAACGGTCCCCGTCAGTGTACCAACTGCCAGGAATTCGGACACACGAAAACCTACTGCAAGCAACCATCTGTATGCGTTGTTTGCGGTGATGCGCACCTGACTTTGAAATGCACATCTTCCAAAACAGACCCAAAGGTCAAAAAATGCAGCAACTGTGTTGAAAACCATACAGAAAATTACAGGGGCTGCAAAGTATTTCAATATGTAAAAAATAATGCGAAAGTCGTACGTAAACCTGAATATGAGCAATACAGAGCTTCCCAATTTCCTCGGCATCATGCTGGTTCTATTGCTACACAAGCTATACAGCCAGATACTAAACCAAACTATTCATGTGCACAAACATTGTGAAATGATTTATCTAATGCGAATGCCAAAAGCTCTAATGCGCATAAACATTCATATGCCCACGTCCTCAAAGAGGGTGCACAGACACCTCTCACTACCAATTCGAGCTCAATCGATAATTTAATACAAACAATGAATAATTTCATGACAACTATGCAGGGTATGTTTCAGAAAATGATGCGAACCCAAAATATGCTTCTGCAAGTTCTGCTTAGCAAAAAATGAACCAGTTAAAAATATGCTTCTGGAATGCTAACGGGCTCTCCCAACATAAATATGAAGTAGAACACTTCCTGCTAACACATGATACAGACATACTATTAGTCTCTGAAACACGCTTCACTATAAAAAACTGCTTTAGAATTGATGGGTTTTTTATATATGACACAAAACACCCAAGCGAAAGGGACTGCCATTATAGTCCGAAAAAACGTAAGGCATTTTCATTTGCCTAAATTCAGCAAAGACTTTTTGCAAGCCACGACTATAAATCTTACTGATTTTAAAATTGTAGTCTCGTCAGTGTATTGCCCGCCTAGGCATAAAATCGAACGCCATAAATTTGCCAGGTTCTTTGCTACGCTAGGACAAAAATTTATTGCCGCTGGTGATTACAATGCAAAGCACACATATTGGGGATCCAGACTCCTTAGTCCTAGACGTAGGCAGTTGTATTATACAGTTGAAACAAACAAGCTTGATGTCGTATCTGCCGGTAAACCCACCTATTGGCCCACAGACCTTATTGATTTTGCTATAGTAAAAAACATCAAACGCGACCAAGTTTTAGTTAGTTCATCCTATGACCTATCTTCTGATCATTCACCTACAATTGTTATTTTACACGACAGTTTTGTCACTACACCTAAAACCCTTAGTTTCTACCCGAACAGAAACACGAATTGGTGAAAATATAAAATGTATGTGAGCTCTCACTTACCTTTGAGCATCCCACTGAGAAATCCAGCTGATATTCAAGCAGCTGCAGACCATTTTACAGACGTCGTGACTGCCGCAGCTATAGCTGCAACGTCAACAAAGCCATCAGCTAAAATAATATCGTACCAAGCAACAGCAGATATTCAGATGCACGTCATTGAGAAAAGAAGACTAAGAAGACAATGGCAAAATAGTCGTGCTCCAAATACAAATGAACTTATGCCAAAAAAACTTACGCTTATCTTAATTTACTATTGTGACAGAAACACGAATTCGCTATCGACAACTTTTTAAAAAACTTGGATCCAATGAAAAACACGGATTATAGTCTGTGGAAAGCTGTAAAGCACTTACAATGTCCTATTGTTTACGAATCCCCACTAAGACTTGAAGGCCGTACTAGGGCTGAAAACTTAAGCGAAAAGGCAAATGCGTTCGCCAAGCACTTAGAGAAGGTTTTTGCACCACATGATATAAATAATTCCACTATTCCAATTATTAGTGACATCGTGAATGATCGTATGAAATTTCGGTTGTCTTCGTTAAAATCGATAATTAAAAATACGGATATGAAGAAATCACCTGGACCTGATCGTATAACAGGATCAATGATAAAAAACTTACCTAATTCAGCTGTAAGAATTTTACTTTACATATTTAATGCCATGTTGCGCGTCGGCTTCTTCCCATGCTCTTGGAAGATGTCTGAAATTGGTATGGTCCCGAAACCTGGAAAGGACTCCAGCCAGATTACATCCTACAGGCCTATTAGCCTACTGTCAGTTTTGTCAAAGATATTTGAAAAATTATTCGTCTCGAGTGTAACTCCTTTTCTAAATGAACAAAACGTTATCCCAGATCATCAGTTTGGTTTTCGAGCAAGGCATAGTACGATTGAACAAGTCCATAGAATCCTTACAATTATTAGATCGGCTTTTGAAAGAAAGCAATACTGTTCAGCTTTATTTATAGACATTTCCCAAGCATTCGATAAAGTCTGCCATGATGGGCTACTTACCAAAATAGCTCGGGTTCTTCCTGAAAACACCCACAAGCTTATAAAAAGCTATTTGTCAGATAGAACTTTTAAAGTAAGGTCAAAGGATTAGCTTTCAAGAAATGTGAAATCAGTGCAGGAGTACCTCAAGGTAGTGTGCTAGGGCCGCTATTATATATCATATATACAGCGGATATGCCGACAAGCCCACATACATATACATCAACCTTTGCAACCGACACTGCAATTATAAGTGTCAGTAATGATCCAAAGGATGCATCTGAAAAACTGCAGTCCCATATTCATAAGCTAGAAGACTGGCTAAAACAGTGGAGAATAAAGGTAAATCCATCGAAATGTGCTCATGTAACGTTTTCCCTTAGAAGGCAAAATAGTCCACCAATCACAATAACTAATACCACGGTTCCAGCGGAAACGCACGTTAAATATTTAGGTATCCACCTAGATCGCCGCCTAACTTGGTCCCGGCATATTGAGGCAAAAATAACGTCCATTAAGCTTTGAACAAATCACCTGCATTGGCTAATAAGTCCTCACTCAACTTTGACTTTGATGTATAATGTCCTTTTATACAAATCCGTTATAAAGCCGATATGGTCATATGGCATTCAGCTGTGGGGTACTGCCTGTGCATCAAACATCCAGAAGTTACAG
Source organism: Phania funesta (assembly GCA_963932375.1). Classification (NCBI taxonomy): domain Eukaryota; kingdom Metazoa; phylum Arthropoda; class Insecta; order Diptera; family Tachinidae; genus Phania; species Phania funesta. The sequence continues at coordinate 40,873,270 of OZ010656.1, forward strand.
AGAAGACAGTCTAGGATTTTACGTCTTATCGTATGCGCCCCCTGGTACATAAGAAATGAAAACATACATAGGGATCTCAAAGTTCCCACTATACACGAAGAAGTTAAAACGTACACGTCCAAATACGTGAACAAACTAGTCGCACATCCCAATACAATCTAGCAAGCAATTTATTGCAATTTAATTGCCACCAGAGACTAAGAAGAACTGACACATTGAGCCTGGCGACGAGGCTCTCTCTACACAATAGAAGATAGATTTTTAAGATTTGAACACAAAAAATTAGTTATTACATTGGTAATAACTAGTAAGTAATAATTTTGAAATAAGATTTGAATACTTATTGTGAATTTATTTTAATGGAAAGATTCAATAAAATAAAATAAAGTATACAAAAAAAAAAATATGGCCAGATCACGTCCACGTTTGTTTGGCAAAGTTTGATAATTTGAAATATTTTTAATTAATTTCGGAAGTATGCATTTAATGTACCACGCCTTCCTTTTTTGATAGTGTCTGCTTTTTTGAAACCGGATTTTTTAAATTAAACTCAGTTTAACTAAGATTAGATTAGCCATGCGAAATGGGCGTGATAGTTTTCTGAATGGCTTCATTTTTTGTGGTTTAAGGAAAATATCTCCAAAATTGGATTGCTCTGTGTGCTAATAAATTTCTGTTTCAATAGTTTTGCTGTTCTCGGATTTTTTTTCGATTCTTTTATTTTAAATAAGTAACTTCAACGAAATTGAAAGCCGAACGTAAACTCCTCACTTTTAGAAGAGTGCGTACCTATAGAAATAAATGTTCGTCTGATGACACATCAAAGCATGACTGAAAATATGTCATGTTTATATTTTTCTTTCTTAAAAAAAATAAATGCTTCAGTAGAAATTTATGTCACACAAACATCCATTAACAATGTGATTTGCACATATCTGAATTATCTGAAACAATTTTTGCGCATTCCTACAAAATTACAGTCATATATCTGCTCTTATCTTCTGAGTACTTTGATGAAAAGCAAAAGTAATAAAAGCTTTGATTCGATGGCAAAACTACATACATGTGTGTGTGTGTATGTAAGTTATACAATTGAAGGTACAGATTATTTTAGGAAAATCTTCACAACAGCTTTCCATTTTTTTTTTAGAAAGTAATTTTCATCGAAATGACTCTTGCTTCTGTTTAGTTGCGAAGATGCAAGCAATTTATCGTAATTTTGAAAATTATTGTTGGATGTTTCGGACAAGTGATGGGAAAGAATGGACACCTGGCAGCTTTTCTCCTAATGCAGCAAATAACCTGGGAAATTGATTTTATCTCTAGGCGGTGCAATGCACAGATGAGACTGCAGTTTTAAAATCAATAAAATTTATAGTGGTAGCCTGTGAAAAGTCTTCGCTCAATTCTGGCATTGGAAAGTGTCTTCCGCTAGAGAACTTAGTGTCGTGCTAGTATGTGAAATATCCATTCCCTTTAAAGCAATTTTTTGGTATAAAGTGAGTTTCCGAGACTAAAAGTATGTGTATTTCTTGAGTTAGTAGAAAATGTTCTATTTCGTTTTTATGTTGGGGGAGCCTATAGCATTTAGTTTCTTGAACAGTGATTATAAGAATGTTCATTGCTCGATTGAGATTTTAAGATATGGGCATAAGAATATTTTTGTGAATTACTTCTTGCATTAACATTAAGTAAACCTTTTTCCAATGTTTGCGCATACGTATAGATTGGCTTATCGGGTGGTACGTTACTAGGTTGTGTAGCAACATGGAGCATGGGAAATCGAGACGCTCCATACCGTTCAAATTCGGCGTTTTTACATGTTGAAAGACCTAAAAGCCACTATAATTTGCAGTGTGGTTTTCTTCACAAATGAAACATTTTTTTTAAATTGGCATCAGTTTTGTAAGAACAGCGTTTACGGATGCTAAAATGTAGTTAGTTTTACGTTTGCAACGTCATGTCTACTTATTTGGATTTCAGTTTCTTGCATTTCTTTGGCATAGAGGCTCGCTCGTGCAAGAATATTGATTGTGGGGCTTGTTTCCTAACAGCAGCTTTAGCATCTTTATCATCTGGAATAGCAGAACTGAGAATCTATTTTTCTTACCGACATTGCGGCTACTTGGGAAGTTGCCCTGGCGATTAAAAGGGCACAATAATTTTTTTTTTAATTTAAATTACTCAATGCATTATATGTTTTCGTTAAATATTTGTTTAAGATTTTTTCTTGAATGTTTTATACACTCATTCACCGATTATCAGTGGAACTGCTTAATCCGTTTTAAAGTAGGGATGTATCGGTGTGTCGATGATACGATACCAACTCGAGCAAAAATATACGCTAGCGGATTAAAACTCAAAGTAAATTAAATAAAATTTATGATGTACCTACGAGTATGATGTTACTTGCCTCCCTTACCTTGTCAACAAAAGAACATTTTGGGCTTTTGATTTAGTGTGCGAAGCGGATGTTAATATTGTTATGGTAACACCATACTATAAGTAACCATAAGTATTCTTAGTAACCATAAGTACTACTTTTTACAAATTGAGGCACAACTGATAAAGTGATCTTGAAGCAAACACACACTTATTCGTATTAACATAATAAATATATCCTTGTATCGGCAATAAAAATACCGCCGATACCGACGTATCGGATAAATCAACACACAATATTTAATGAGTAGTTTGTTGTTGTTTGTTTCATTAATTCCTTTTTTTATTTCAAACTGTTCGCTGTGTCTCCTCATTTTCTCGTTCGAGGACGTTTGTCCTCAACTACGGTCACAACTCAAATGCTGTACCAAGAACCCAATCTTTATCAATATAATGAACATTTGGGCGTGTTCGTAAATGCAACTCTGCGCTGCATAATTTGATTATTGTGCGATGATTTTGCTTGTTTTTATTTGCACATTTGTTTGCTTGCATTTACGAACGACATAAGTTAAGAATGGAAAAATTATTAATAAATTTAATTTGTGAGTTAGATGATTAATCAAGTGATGTGCGATTTACATAATCGTTTACAAAAGAAAAAATTTTAAGAGTAAACAAAGGAAGTTGTTATTAAAAAATTTTATTTATAAAACTTAAAGGCGCATTCCAAAGGTTTTAGATTATTGGAGAGTTATAAATGAATATCCAGAAGACATATTTTTTTACCATTTCCGAATGAACCGCTCTACATTTAAAGTAAGTGAACTATTGTGTTGTTGGAACTGAAAATATCTAGTAATTGTTTAAAAAATTCCAGGCTTTGCTACGTGATCTAAAACCTTTCTGGACAACATTAAAAAAAGGTCGTATCTCTTACAGCTTGGAGCATTGCTTATACATCACGCTATGGAAGCTGAGTAACAATGGTGTTTTTTGTTAATTGTTCCTTACTCAGATTTAAATTTGGATAGCTTTCTTTCATTTTCTGCAGTTCTTGGCCCTACAATACTGATTTATTTTTTCTTCCATATATGAACTCGGCTTCCATATCCAACCTGGTTGAGATTAAAAGCTTACTTAGTTTTCCTTCATCGAATGTGGCACTAAATATATAAAAGTTAAAAAAATATGAAAAAAAAACATTTAAGTACTTACTTTTCCGTTGCATCAACCAATTTTTTGATTAGTATTTGCAGTAGTTTGCGCCTAATAAACTTCTGTGTTGCATTTTTGACCGTGTTACATTTGCAGAATTGCCCACTGTTTGCATTTTTGAACATACTGCGCATAATATGCAGCGCAGTACTGCATTTACGAACAGTCCCTTTGTATTTCCACCTTGTAGGCCATTCAAAACTATGCAAAAATACTGCGTTCAAATCCTAAAAAAATGTTTAGAAAACAATATAACAAGTAACATGTTTGTGGAAACATCGATGAAAAATCGCCAATCAAACAATCAAGAAACGGTCGCTGGCAAGGTCCAAGCATTAAAATGAAATAAAAGTTTCTCCGAAATCACAGCTATATGTGTGTTTTATTTAAATTTACTTCTGAAAAATTGATAACCCTGTATTTAGTCATGTATAAAGAAATGCATGTCATAAAAATTATAACAAAATTTACAAAAGTATTTTATAAAAATACTTAATAACTTGTCCCAAAGAAAATTATATTTGGAAAATGTTAAGTTTTAATGGTTTGGAGAGTGAAATTTCCCTTTTTCATATTCAGAAATGTTTAAAAGTTATTAATTGCTTATCCACCTGCCAACGCTAGCAGTATTAACATAAAAATAGTTTATTCTAGTTACGAGTATATTATCAGTTACATAATCCGCATATTTCAAAATTAGCTTGATATAGTTACATTAATCATCGTACAAACGGCTGCGTACAATTTGATTTGGAAATAAATATTATCAATCCAGGTGAAAATTTGTAATCTAGTCCGGTCAAAAAACATAAATTAAAATTATTTGTTGGAAAATTTGTTTACGTCAACATGTACTTTGATTGTTATTATTAAATTACAAGGCGACTTCGTGCCCAGCTAAAACAATACTAGGTGTCAGACATGTTCTAATGTTTCGTATCCATCTTGACAGAGTCAGCAAGAATCACTTTCTACCACAACTACTTTCTTTGCATCTGATAGTTGAATCTACAGTATTCTGTTAACAGGTCAGTGTAGAGTTTTAAAAATTTGTGCTTGAATTTAGGAGTCAATCAGTACGAAAGGAGTGTCTGCGCCATTTTTAACCAGATAGTCTGCTATTTCATTTTCGTTCATGCCCCTAATGTCCACTCAGAGTCACCTTAGAGTAACTGAATTATTCGCTGCTAAGGTATCGAGAAGTTCAAAGCAATCACAAACCAACTTTTGTTGGAACGAGTAGTTTGCGTATGGTTTTAAAAATGCTTGGCTATTCAAATGAATACAAATTTTTGTACCGCCCGTGCATCCGCGTAAACATTCGCTAGCACAGAGCTCAAGGGCGTAGTAGACCTTCGCCTGAAAAATGGAAGCTGGTTTTCCCATTGCAATTGGTTTTGAAAATATGGTCTGCCATCTTGCATGCTAAGTGCTTTTCCACGTAGCAGTTTTGTATGGAATTACTCCCAGTGTTAAGTCTTCCTTCTTCTGGTAAGGATTCCTCATTAGTCTTGTTCGGACTTACAGGCAGTCATTTTCCGTTCAAAGTTCGCTCTGACCATAATAACCAAATCGTTGGCAAAGCCACTAACTTTGTTGTATCCGAGATCATAGAGACTTTCAGAAAAATCTGTCGTTGCTGATATATTATTTCTTTCAGCTGTGTAGGGCGGTTTCAGCCGATTTTTAATTGGTAAGCGTATTGTTCAATACAGAGAGAAGAGCCTTAAAGATAGACGTCCTTGATGTACTGAACTAAAATTTTTTCCATAGCTTTAGACAGGATTGAAGTTAATCTTAAAGATGTAGTGGCCTTCGGCGTGTGGTTTGCCTGCTTTTGGTGTGACATCAACCATCGCTTTAGTCTGTTTAGGGAACATACCTGTTTCGACAGTTGTCCTAAATTCATTGGATAGTTTCGGTGCCAACATGTTAACAACTTGGCGAGTGTAGAAAGGTCGTTTAATAGATCTTTGTTGAGTGCCTTATGAAGACTTACAGCTACTGGAAGCGTTTCCATCTCTCCTGTGTTTCCTCCATGAGTCTCTGTTTGATTTTCTAACGTTTTAGTATCTAAAATGAATCACAAGCAATCAAAACTTCGAAATTTCGTGCAATTACGTCCGTTTGCATTTAAGGTGACGATATTTACTACTGTGGCCAAAAATTTGTAAGAATTTGTTCATAATTTTAAATTTCTGTATTTATTCTGTCACGCTTTTTCCAATCCTCGTAACAGTTATTAAAGTCAATTTCCGGAATGGCCTTCAATGCGCTTAGCGATTCAGGTTTAATGTCTTCAATTGACTCAAAACGGTTTCCCCGGAGCGGTCACTTGAGTTTGCTGAACAGCCAGAAGTCACACGGAGCTAAATCAGGCGAATACGGTGGTTGTGGAACGATATTGATTAAATTTTTGGCGAACAACTCGCGAAGAATCAATGCGGTATGCGACGGTGCATATTCGTGGTGCACAAACCAAGAGCCCATAAAATGGTTCCCACTGATCCTTCCGATATTCCAAGGATATCCGACGATTCTCGAACACCAATTCCTTGATTTGATTGACGTCTTGATCATCAGTTGATGTTGATGGCGGTCCTGGACGTGGTTCGTCGTCAACGCGTTCTCGACCCTCTTTGAATAATTTGTACCAATCAAAAACATTTGTTCGCGACATATAACTATCACCGAAGGCCTTTCGCAACATTCTAAACGTTTCGGCACCAGAAAACTGAAACTCTGTCTGTGTGTGTTAGCTATAGACTCCGAAAACGTAAACCCGATCGGACTCAAGCTTTGGCAAGTTGATGTACACATTCCAGGGAGTGTTTATGGGTGGTAATTTTTTTTTTTTAAAGTGGACGGGTGCACGCCCATCTACATATACATAAAAATGAAATACGCCCATACAAAATAAATATTAATTTTTCGGCTACTTGCACTTGACCGATTTTTCTGAAACTTTGCGCACATATTGAGCTGTCATGACTATATAATTTCGTGATTAGAAACGTGGGCAGGGCCACGCCCATAAAAATTATAATTTTGAGGTACTTGCACTGGACCGATTTTTCTGAAACTTTGCACATATATTGAGCTCATTAAGGGGCGTAGCAAGGCGCGCAGGGCTTGGCCAGTACACTATAAAAATAAAATAGGATTAATCAATGTTACCGAAAGAAAGTTATAAGAATATACAATTTTCACAACGATTTTTTTAACACATATCTCACTGTATGACTCACAAATTAATGGCAACACCTTCACAACTATAAAAATTATTGTCGAGAGCTACTTTATCACAAGTGATTTGTAACAAAAGCTAACTCTAAGTAACTATAATTTTTTCCAGGTATCAACATTTAAAAGCACTTTACCCCTCTCACACTGACAAAGACACAAATCTGTACAAAGTATGGTTTACGTTTCCTGAAAAAATCGTATAACAACGTGGTCATTTTAGCATAAATGGAGTGACTACGACATAATATTTTAATATGCATTAAACGAAGCTGTTTCTTGGTAATGAAGTAACGACTAAGAGTAGTTTCAAGTTACTCCGGTAGTATACAAAGCTGTCTTAGGACACCCAGATGTTAAATAGTCCACCCATTATGACTATCTTTGCAGTAGCATTTGTGCCTCAAGGAGCATGCTTTGGAGGCGTCCTTAAACTAGTGGTCAACATGAAATCTGTTGCAATACGCGTACACGTTTACTTTCAAAACTTCAACCCGCCTGCGAAATGTCGGAACAAAATGGAACACATTTGAGAACAGAGTCCACTAATAACAACATTGTTTGAATATTAATCTTAAATTTTTTTTTAATTTTTTTTTCGCGAACCCTAATTTAGGAATTATTCTGTAGGTTTCTCTTTATTTGATCATATTTAAAAGGGAATAAAATTCCCACCATATGAGATTTCTATTTCATTGTGTATAAAGTTGAAAGCCGTGTTTGATTTTAAGACTCTATCTCAGCGTTAAGAACAGTGATGGCGACTTGACCGGTAATTTGATGGACATATGGGTCATTGACTAGAACAAAGTTTTTCTCCAGTTCACTCTCTCATATAAGCAAGAGTGAGACAAAATACATGTATTTATTGTTTTGTTTGTGTTAGTTTTTGTTACCATTTTCTTGTCGGGAAGTTGAAAAACTGCGAACTTTCTAATGTTTTCACCGACCACGGCTTACTGTATTGTAATCGAGTTTTGTAGTGTCATTTCTTTTAACGAAAGGTACAAATTATGAGAGAACTTCTCTAATTCCATTTGTTTTGAATATTGAATTAAATAGATTTCATGTCTGGAGTTGATACTAAGTAAAAAAAATTGCTGGTGAAGTGTTATGGCATTCCATTCCGCTAATCGTGACAATTAAAAGTATTTATATAAGAAGAACATTTGATACTAACGTACATTGACTGTGTGATATGTATCATGTGTTAGAGAATAAATTCTGCATTTTTTCTTAAAAAGGTACAGTTGGCGCCATAATTGTTTTCTTCCGCGCTTGCTGTGATTTGTGTATCCAAGTTCAATAATCCACAGAACAGAATCTCCGTTCATGGTGTGATTTTCATTAGCGGTATTCAGAGCTTGGTGCAATTGGTCATGCAAAAGTGAAAATGGTAAACTATCGTACCAGTTTTTAGAAATCCAGCAACACAATACACACAATTTCTGTTGAATTTCATAAAAAACTACGATATTTTGCATATGAACAATTCGAAGATCATTTGTACTAAAGACTGAACTATTACAAAAAAAAAAAAAAACATTACTATTTTATATAGAAGATGACGAAGAAGCAAGTTGTTTCATTTAGCTCCAAATTAATTTTTGCTTCTTCTGTGGATGCAAGCAACTCAATTAAGAAAGTTTTAATAAACAATATCAAATTTAATTTAACTTATTATGTCATAATTTGTTCCTCAAGAAAACTAAAAACTGAATATGCTCTTGTTTATGATTTTTTTTCTGTTTTGTTGCAGCTACAAGATAATGAAGCAAAAAGTCATTAAGTGCCACATAAAACAAGTTACCTTTCCTTCACCATAGATTTCTTTTTATAAATATTAACTGCAAAAAAATAATTATGAAAAGTCGTAGCAAACATCATTGCTGGATGAAAATTGGCGAAAGCAATAATGCGAGGGGGGAAAAGTACGATAAGAACACAACAAGAAAGTTACAGTGGGTATGAACCTCGTTCTAACCGAACAATGATCAAAAAATATTAGAAGATTTCTGAAATTCAAAGAAGACACAATGAATGCTGCTGAAAGGCGTAGTGGCACATAAAATGCCGTTTCCATTCTGCTATTGTCCATAACTTAAGTTTTTCAATATTCGAAATATTATCGAATCAAAAATAACTTTTTCTTTGTAGATTTTTGGGTCGAATTTCCGTCATCCCTTGTCATCTTCAGTAACATTTTACATTCTAAACATCAAATCACCATGTCGGAATATCAAATAAAGGACTAAACTAGTCTTTCTTTAACGAAAGATTAAAACTTAAGACGGAATTAAATTATTTTATTAATTATGCGAACATCAGCACGAAAAATTCGTTAAAAAGATATTACCTATTACTGATCTTTTTTTATTTAAATTCTTAATTAAAACTAGAACTCATAATGGATAGCCAGGCACTATTATCTATAGTTCCACTATTATTTACATTGTAATTTTGCTCATTTTTCAAACCTTAAACTTCTTAAACTGTGACATTCATTAGGACATCTCGCATAGATTACAGCAGAATTGTATTCCTTATATGGTCATAAAGAAATACATTTATACAAAAATATTACGTCCGTTAGAACATTACTGCTAATTTATACGTACTTATATAACGTAATACGTAAGAAATGTAATGTAATTAAAACCAACAAAATTTTCTAAAAGTATGTTGAGTTGTTTCAATGCTATTCCTTCCCAGAGAATAAGTCTTGATATTACTGACCTAGGTCTCATCTATATACATATCAAGTACAATATTAAACTTAATTATAATCACTTGTAATTGAGAATATCTCAATTACATATAAGTAAAAATAATTACAAGTTTACAATTACGGGTTCGAAATGAAATTTTCAGACTGTACACATATGTACATATTGTTAAGTTCAACATTCTTAAACATTCTTTAATTTTTCGCAGGTTCTGTTTGTTGCAGAATTTATTCTTCACACATACTGTTCATTTGTTTTATTTAACACTTAAATTCTTAGCGGCTACTTATTTATCACGATGTTCGCCGTTGAACATTTCACTTAATACTAACTCCTAGGTTTACCACCCAAGTGTTTTCATAGTAGTCATCTGCTTTTCTCGAAACTTGTAGAAGTCTCAAGAATACAGTAGTTACTTCCTAAGCTGCAAACGTTCATTATTTTTTATTTTTGTTGTAACTACTAATGTATGTTGTTACTTATTGGTGGTTGTTTTCACACATAATTTAATTCTTGGTAATTTGTCCCCAGGTGTTGTATGAGCTTATGGGTGTTGGATGGGATTTTTTTTTGATTTTTTTATTTATTTATTTTTATTTATTTATTTTATTTTATTTATTTCATCCCTGCACAACAAGACCAAGTCTTATAATTATAGTGCATGGGTATTAATTTAAATACGATATTAACGTTATCATAAGTGAAGCAATACAGATATGTTACATAACTGAATAAAATAGCGGTTACAGATCTAGATAATATATAATAATATTGATAACAAGTAATAATATATTAGTAGATATTCACAAGCTTATGAAATAATGTTTAGCGAATCAAAAGCAAATTTAGTTAAAAATAATACAAAAGAATAATGGTTAACATAAGTGATTATATGGAATTAAAAAGATGTTCACTCACATGAATATACACATATACATATTAAAATAATCTAAAAAGATTTTTAATTAAAATATTCATACAGAAATTTTTTAAAAGACGTTGCGTTGTCGTTTAGTTGTTGATTGTGTGGAAGAGCATTCCAAAGGCGTATAGTATGTAGAAAGAACTGCCATTCTGAAACGAGGCAATTGTGTTTAGGAATGATAATCTGTTTACCCCTTAGCGATCTAGCGAATCTTATTCTCCTAAATAGATATTGTGGTGTTTCAGTGTACACGATCTTATGGAGGAAAACTAAAGCCCTGATCCTTAAAACATTAGCAAAAACCACCCCATATAAAGAACCTGCGTATGCCGAAACATGATCCCTCCTGCCCAGATTATATACATATCTTACAATGTTGTTACATAAAATAATTCGCACACATAAGTAAGGCTTGGAATTAAATACGTCTTAGCAAGTAGCATTCTCACTCTCAAAGGTGTGACGTATTGAACAACCACAACGTTCTCAATTTGGTATATAATTTGGCCATCAATGTATTGACATGGCTTGACCACGTTAAGTTGCTGTTAAATACGACTCCAAGATTCTTTGCAGTGACCACTACCTTAATTTTTTCCTGGTTAATGACAATATCATCACTTAAAATTGGGTGCGTTGTTTTTTTGTGAATTACCAGACACTTTTATGTACCCATTAAATTCTTACACGTAAGTATATTTGTGTACACTTATCTCTGTAACAATATATATATATATATATATATGGCTCTTAAAAAGTTTTAATACAATTCTCAGGTAAAACTATCATAAGTGTACGCGGATAAAACCACTTAAGTTAACATAGTGGTTGTCATTGAACAAAACGATACTAACGTCGCCGCCCACACAAGTTTTAAAAAATATAAATAACGCAAAATATACTTTGCGAATGTGTTCAAGAATAAAAACGTATGTAGTTATAAGTGGTTTTATGCAAACAAAATTTGTCAGAACCCAAACGCGTGAAAAGTAAAGATACATATATCGGTCAAGTAAATACAAGTTTAACTTGTTCAAAAACATATATACTTTTGTGAGACTTACGGTCTACACAAAATGCAGAACTAAAAAGGTGGCACATAGGAATGACGGAAATTCGTTTTAAATATCTATATCTGATCACCCTGTCGGAATATAATATCAAGAAAGAAACAGCTTCAATAAATATGTTACTGACAATAGGTCGAAATGAATCTGTTTATATGTAATTAACAGTTTAAAACAACCTATTTTGCTTCATATAACACATATTACACCCTAAATCTTAAACAGTCACAACTCAAAATTTATCCAAATCGGTTATTTTCATAAACCATTACAAGGAACATATTCCTAACGATCGCGTTTTGAAACCCAAAATTTTTTAAAAAATTGTTTTTGTCTTTTATGAACATTTGGGATTTTTTAATCTGTAACTGTTTTTGATATAGAATGTGATATCTAGTTCAAATTGGTTGCTTTTAAATGCTAAACACCACTTCAAATTATATATTACCTTATACTATATTACCGAGCATTGTAACGTAGACTTTATTAATCACAACCCCAAGACTAATAAGGCAGCACACTGCTATATGGTCTGCTACTAGTATTTTTAGAAAAATTTTTGCAAAATTTTTAATTTTACACACTGTGACTTTATATACTTTAACACTCAAAGTCAACACTTTTTTATAGCCGTTGTTAACACTTTAACGTTTTTTGTTTATATGATTTACTTTGACCTTATTGCTTTATTAAATTTCTTTTCTAGTATGTTCCAACTTCGATTTGGGCTTTCAAGGGCATTGGTATATTTTTAAATAAAACAATTAAAATTTTTTACCATTTATTTTCCGACGTTTCGTTGGATAATCCCAACTTCTTCAGGGGTATTTTATTAAAATCTGGCCATACAGAAGAAATGTTTTTAGTTTACATACATATATTTTGTTTGTTTTGTTAAGTTAAAGTTAATAAACAACAAACCAACAGATAAATACATAAATAGTATACACCTACAACAATCTTACATTTTATTAATATGTTCTTTTGCTCTAAACTGTCAAAGTATTTTTAAATGTTCTTTTTTATAAATATCAAAACCTAAAAACACATGTAGGATATAGGGTTAATGACGACGCGACTCTGCTGAGCCGAACAACACAAATCGGACAGAGTTAACAGAAAAATAAAAATTGTCATCAAACAAAAACAAAACTGTGCGTTTTATTTTAATGGTAATATCTACACACATATATACAAAACCGCGGCTTTTTAAACACTTACTTGTACTGTAAACAATAAACCCGAATCTGCTTTATGTTAACAGTACAGAATAATTTACACTTAAATTGTCTTTGGCTTCTTTTCTATTTAATGTCCCGTTCCCCTTTTAACGTTTTACTCGATACTGACTGTTAGCTCGATCATCCAAGTCTTTTTGTTGTAGCCGTCTAGTTTCCAGAAACTGCTAGAATACGCAAGAATCCGGTAGATACTTCGTTAGCGATAGACATATTTTCTTCTGCTTTGTCCCTGCGATGTTTGTTTTTGTAACTATTGTCTGCTTTCTTTTTTATTGTGTTCTTTGTTTTAACCGTAGATTGAGCTTCAAAAAAAATTCATAATTCTTCCTTTGTATCATATTTGATACACACTGAACAACGAAAGAAAACAACTCTTAAAGAAGTACAAATGTTTGTTTTTTTATTTGTTTTTATTGAGACTTTGTTTAAATTATACAATATTTAATAAAATTTTAATATATGGACTACTAATGCAATCTGCGCAAATACTTTTTCACTGTCGTTTGACTCATTAAAATTTTGATTTGAAAGTTTTGAGTATATCATTAAAGAAAATTCACTTCGAGGAAGGTTTTTACGTTTTTCCATATATGGCTTTGCGAGTGAGATTGCCAACTCATGAAGAAACCACTTACGTTTTGTATGTTTCTGAGTAGTTTTCCAATTTGTGTCTACTTCGTTATAAATAATATAGGCGTTTAAAGCAGAAACATCAATTATGTTCGAAAAAACAGCCATTGTCCAGCGATTGTTTTTACGTTTGCAGCTGTAACTACTTAACATTTTGTCAACGGTGTCAACTCCTCCTTTAGTGGAGTTATAAAACGATATTATTTCGGGTAGTTTCTTTGGACCCCTCAAAACTTTTTGATCATGATGCATTGTGCTCATTGCAATTGTGCATTTGTCTTTGTGGCTGATATAACTAACAAGAGTTGTATTAGGGGTAAAAGCGAATGTTGACTCATATCTTGGTACTTTTTTGCATACTAACAACTTTGGAGGAATTGATCTTTAATTTTTCCGCATTGTTGCAACCATTGTTAAATTTCGATGCAAAAGTTTTTGACCAAGACTGTGCGAAGAAAAAAAGTTATCCATTGTAACGTTATGCCCCTTAAGTCCATCAACTAAGTCATGGACGACCCGTTCACCCTGATTTCGCTCTGGAACGCCAGATACATCTTTGCCCAAATACGGCTGTATTTTCCACACATAACATGAACGCGAATCAACAAGCAGCCAGAACTTTAGACCATACCGCTCTGGTTTTGATGGTGTATACTGTCGAAACTTACAGCGCCTATGAAAACCTAAAAGTTGCTCATCTACAGTCACACAGTCATTTGGGTTATAAAACTGTGATAGACTTTCAGACCATTTGTCCCAAAGGTTCCTTATTGGCGCAAACTTATCCGAACTTTTCTGAGCACGCCTGGCTAAAACGTTATCAAACCGTATGATTTTGTGAATGTTCAAGAATGATCTTTCAGACATTATTGAACGAAATATGGGCCGTCCATAATATTCATCAAACATATCATGTAAGGTCTCATTTTTGGATCTATAATGCAAAAGATATATTTACATTTTCTTTTGAAAAGCTATTATTTTTATTTACTTGTACACTCCGCCCAATAATAAAACAGCCAAATAAGCATAAAGCGATTCTTCATCTACTTCAATATGGTTGACACCGTTGAGATGTTTTCCATAATTGTTAGTGTTTTCGATTATAATTTTTGTTACTTGTGGAGAAAAATATAATAAAAAGGAGTCCCGAATATTACAAACACGACTTGAAGCAAATCTTATAACTCCTAAAAGCATTGGTCTTATATTTGTTCTTTTTTCAAATTACTTTTTATTTACCTGGGCGCATATTGATGATATTTTCCGTTCCCAATCTTCCAGTTGAGCAAGGCTCTCTTTGCCAAGAAGTTCCATCTTTGGCTATATATTATGGATCAGAACTTGCGTTGTGAATTTCGTCATCATCAGAGCTACTTTCCTGATCTTCCAACTCGTCATCAGATATATTCGAAATATCAGAGACATCTGATAAATCTCCATCTTCTCCACCAGAACTCTCGTTAAGAACATCATTTACAAGTTCTTCCAAAGTCAAAAACCGTGAACTAGACATTTTAATAAATTAACACAATCAAATATCTTTTTTCAAATAATAAAAATGCACAAAATAGCACGAGCGGCAAAAAAATTACACTTGTTCTATACAAAATTTACAAAACTTTAGTATGTATCAAATGTGATACAAAGACAATATTATGAACTTTTTCAATTTCTCATAGCCTACTTGCATTTATTTTTTCAAACGATGTTTTAAATATGGGAAATAACAATATTTACAAATTGTGAAAACAGGTGTGCCTATTGTGTTGCCATTCAGAAAAATTTTTGAAATAAAAACGAAATGTATCATTTTTGATACAAAGCTCGATTAACGGTTAATTCATGCTACTCAATACCTGGAATTCGTCTTTTCGTGTAATTGTTATATCGTCCTTGTTGTTCTGTGTGTATTAACTTTCCTGAAACTTGTCTGCGCTTATAGGTGCAGTATTTTGTTGTTGTTAGAGCGCTGTCTGTACAGTGGATGACAAATCTTGTCGCACTCTTTATTTCTGGAACTTTCTGTACATTGAGTGCTAACTTGTTCGCACTTATCATCGTAACAACATGAATCTGAAGTTATTCAGATGAATTTTGCGGATCTATAAAATGTATCCTTTGACATTTCTTAGACGTTCTAGCTTGCAAATAGCTCCTCAGGAACATATGAGTGTTTTCAGGAAGAATTGAAGTTGTATTCGTGAGTAGCCCATCATGCCAGACTTTATTAAATGCCTGGGAAATACCAATAAACAAAGCTCAACAGTATTGCTTATTTTAAATGCGATCCAAATATCGGTGAGAATTTTATGAAGTTGTTCGAAAACAAAATTTGATGGCGCGGGATACTGTTCCTTTTATTAAGATAAGGTTTTAAGCTCCACACAAACAATTTTTCAATTAACTTGGATAAAACTGAGAGCAGGCTAATGGGCCTGGAAGATGACTTTAGTCCTTTCCTGGTTTCACAATTGACAATTTCAGACATCTTTCGAAAACACGTATGAAACAGCAGAACTAGGTAAGTTTGTAATAATTGCTCCTGTAACATGATCAGGTCCAAGCATTTTTTTCATATCAAGATTTTTGATTGTGTTGCAACTGCTTATGCTATGTGGTGTGAAAACGTTTTCTAAGTGGGTTGCGAATGCATTTACCTTTTCAATGGAGTTTTTTAGCCCAAGCGCGGTTTTCAAGCCCTAGTGGAGATTCGAAGGCAATATAACATTTTAAGGACTTTACAGCTTTCCACAGGCCGTAGTATGTGTTTTTTTTATCCAAGGTCTGCAAATAGGTCTTTATAACGGAGTCATGTTTCTGCCTCAGTTTGGTTCGTAAGGCTTTTTGGCATAAGTTGGGTTTGGCCTTGATATCAGAAGAACTACTATGTTGCCATTGCCTTCTGAGCCTTCTCGTATCCCTGAAAAGAGTGTATATCAACATCAAATTGATATTATCAATTTATTTCACCTAATTGTTCATTTAAGGCTGCAACTATGGCTGCTGCCATCACGATGTCCGTAAAGTGGTCCACAGTTACTTGAATATCACCTAAGTTTATCTAAGGGATATTCTGCGTTAGGTGAGAGTTCACATACATTTTATATTTTAAACAATTCAAGCTTTTATTTGGGTAGGAAACAAGGGTTCCAGGTGTTATGATAAAGCTGTCGTGTGAAGTTATGCTTGTAGGTGCCTAATCACGAGATAGGTCATAGGATGAACTAATTAGTAGTTGGTATCGTTTGACACCCTTGAAAACAGACAATTCAATAAAGTCGGGTAGCTTATTATACTGTGGGCCAACACCTGCGAGTAAGATTTATAGACGTGGCTTGTAAAATTTAGGCGTTGGGAAGTGCTCCCAGTATTTTGAGTATTTTCGGTCTATAGTGGCAACGTCACCACATACCCTTCTACTTGAGTATTTAGTGTCCTATGTAAAAAACTCTTTAGCTTCAAAGCAGTTGTTTAGTGCGGAGTGGATTTCAGATACTAACAGTATGTCTATTTTCCTGTGTTAGCAGGAAATGCTCTACTTCATATTTATGTTGGGATAGCCCACTGGTGTTCCAGAAGCATATTTTTAACTGGTTCTCGGAGAAGCATGTCTTAAATAAATATTTTTTGTTGAAATACGAACTCATGTCTAGAAATTAAAATTACTTAAGAATTAATAATTTTATTTACTGTCGATATTCCACTAAACCTTTGTGTAGTGTAATCAGGAAAGTAAATATTTTATGTAATTTTTTCCCAAAAAATAACAAATAACAATAGTTTAATAACTCAAAACTTAAAACGCTGGAGTAGAAGCAGACAACTTTTTGGTTTTACGTTGAAGGTATGTGTATGGCAAGAGAAAACTGAAGACATTAATTTTTATACAAAAACGGGGGCAAAACATTAGTAAATTCTTTCAGTAGGCAGATATCAATACTAAATGTAGAAAATAAAAAATAAACGTGAAAATATAAAAAGCTGAGTTATTATACCATTGTTGCACAATACACGAAATGAAAAGTTTTTGTCACAAAAAACAAGCTAAACTTCTATATATCGCAGTTGTTGTTGCAACATTTCTAATATATATATTTCTAATATAATAACGACACTTATAAGTAATTTCTGCATTTAAAATTGATGCATTTTTGAAGTAACGATAATAATTTATTTCTAAACAATGGGAAGGTAATGGCTGCATTAAGAGAACAGATGCATTTACGATTCGATTTATGCCCAACTATTCCAGTTTGTAGTTTATTTTTTGTTTTACATATATGAACTTTATCACAAATCTCCTGATTATTTCCATTAGAAGGTCTTTTATAAACTATGTTTGACTTATCCCATTTTTGAGTTCTATCCTTAATGTTACTAAACAACCTATTTAATGTATAATTTTTGTAAGCCATTTTCAATTTTTCATTATCGAAAAGTTTTGATTTTTTTAACCGCTACGTTTTATATTTTCTTCTATTATTTTACTGATTTATTAATCTATAAGTTAAATTGGATAATTATTATAGCTTAATATGTTCCTAATCGTTTCTTCATTCTTTTAGTGAAATTCTTTTTCTCTTATCGTAAGCACTTTTTTCATAAAATTCTAGACGTATTTTTTGCACCGAACAGAAATTCTGAAAATTTGTGGAAAAATGCAAAAAACTAGACGTGTCTCGGCGATTTGCTGTAGCACGTCAGAATTATGCGAAATTCGGTTTTCAAAATTCAAATTTGTTAAAGCAATGTCTGGTAAACCGTAGCAGACAAAGAGCGGAAATTTTAAAATGCGATATAACTTTATAACTGCTACAAAGAAACCCATTAAAAAAAAGAATTTGAAAATTAAACAAATACTACAAATTAAAAAGAATTACAAATAAAAGGGGGCTCCTATGCCTATCAACGGAAACATTTTGTAATGTATTCGTTCAAAATTAGATTCCTTATTCAAGTGACTCGCAGTGTGTACTATTTTGGTGGATAATATTATTGAACAATGCTGCCAACACATTACACAGTATATTGCACATTTCTTACTTGCACAATAAATAGGTGTTTTGAAGTTTTATGACGTACACATAAGCGATATTATGGTACAATTATGGGTGCATTCATAAATGAAGTAAATTTATACAACTAGGCAGCAGTTATGCCAAGTTTTCTTGCTTAACCGTGATCAGCTGTATCATATGCTCTGCAACTGATCAACATCTGTGCGTAACATGTATTTTTGAACGCACTGCAACAAGTTTAACGCAGTGATTAGTTTTATTTTAGAATAATCTTGAGAATTAAAAAAATAATCTTTGCAAATCATTTTTAATACAATTGTATCTTAAACAAACCTACTCTTCCATATTTCCATCCGAATTATTTCCTGAACCATTGCCGAATTATTCGGCATGCTGACAATTGTTATGCATTTTCGAACGTTGCACTTTGACTATGCTGTAGTGGTGCATTATTACAGCATTTAAGAATGTACACTCTATTGAAAGAGCGCATTCGCCCTGTTTAATATTTTCTTGAAAAAAAAACAGCATCATTCACTCGTGACTGCAACCAACTAGAATTGTTTCTGTGTCCGAATCTAGTTTGAATAAATAAACAATTATTATTTTTTCACATCTTTGTAAGTGTTAAGCAATTTAGTTTCTCAGCAAAAACTTACAATAGCAGTTAGTAGTATGTACCATTGTCTACCAGCTGTAAGACATTGTAAAGGTAGTATAATAACAGGAAATACGACTACTGTCTGGACTTTTTGAATGCAGAGATTCGTAAGAAATTTTACTGCTACAGTGTGTAATGAATACAAGAACATCTTTTATAGGAAAAACCCACATATCAGTAAGCTTAGGAAAAACACAATGCATTTCTCCTTACATTTGATAGAAAAAGTTCTATATCAGGAAACCCCTTACAGAATATCTGATATAAGATTTGTTGTTAAACACCAAACGTAATAAATGACATGAGAAGAGACAAACTATGAAAGTTTTTCCTTGATGGCATCACTGAATATGTTTGCACCAATTATCCCACTCTGCATTTCTTAACCCATAATCGAAATGCAATACATATCAATGGAATATAAAACTGGAATGTAAACCTTATCTAAAATATCTTAAATAATAAAAGAAGAAGGACTAATCAAAAAGTACTATTGCAATCTAATAGAAAAAAATCATACCATTAAAAAAACTAAAAAAATCTAACTGCCCAAAAATTGAATTGTTGGTACATTATTGATAGCACCAAAATTTCAATAGCGTTGGCAGTTGCTGATAATATATTGGAGGTGGCAACAACTGACTGCTGTTAATTTCAGTTGTCAAATAGTCCTACCTACTTCTGACAACCGAACATTTTTTGTTGCCAACTGAATGTTCGGTAATATGGATTAGTATAATAGGGAACTTTTAACCATAAATCTTAAATAGTTTAACTATTGTAGAATATAGTCTTGTAAGAAATAAAAATCTTATATCCATACATACATAAAGGCGCACAGTAGTGCGCCTACGCACACACTAAACCATTCGCCCTGTTTTTAACCCTCTATTTAAGCATAAAATAATGAACCTTGAAACAAACAGACTACATATATGTAATACGATAGGAGAAAACTTCCCCGAAATGAAAAGGTGTAGCAATTGCATATTTTAATACCTTTACACTGAGTATCTCATCAATATTATGGGGCTTCTTATACTATAATTAGAGAGCCGAAATTTGGTATACAGGTTGACCCTGGGGGAATGAATTCAGAAAAAAGTAAACTTTTTATCCAGGGGGTTTAGTATACACAGAGCTCTGAAATTTTGGATATCTATAAAAAGAAATACTCGTACTTCCAAGAAAGAATTCAGATCCGCACAAAAACATAAATGTGAAAATAAGGCCAAGTTCCTATCTAAACATTTCGCCGGTAATAGTACTGAGATCAAAATTAGGACCAAGTTTTCGATATAAACAATACTATCTCATTTCTAAGCAATCTGCTAGTTTGGTCATATTTCTCCCATAATTCTTTCTCCTATTAAAAAGTTAAAAAAAATATAGCTGGTGCTGTAATCGGCTTCTTTGTACATCATATATCTGACAACAGCGCTTACAGAAGAGCAGTCTATATAAAATGCGGTCTACATAAAAGGGGGTCTGCGGCAAGACAACGTCTGCTCGGATCGCAAGTAAACAATAATTATTTACAAAAAAGCCTCGGTTATCAGAAAATATTTTTGGAGTTTCGTATATCCGTTATCTACTGTAGATGTTGTTTTGATTGAGTAAATAACAAAGGCATTCAGTTTACGCGTCCCTTAGCAACAGATGTGAATGCATGATGAATTCCAAACACAAGACCGAGTGATTCAAAGAAAGCATACTAATTGCCAGTGGAATGAAATTTACATTGCGAACTAGCAATTGGAATTTTAAGCAAATAAATAAGAAATATATTGCATATTATTAAAGAAATGCAATGAAGTTGTTGCTCAGCAGTGCGTCTTGCATTCTATGGGTTCCACGTATTAAAATTTTGTGTTAAAATAAATTCAACAGAAATGAAAAAGTACGTATCCGCCAAAAGTATTTTATAAAAATATGAAATAATTCAATTTATATTGTGCTTCTCTCCACTTTATATTGAGTAATAAGTTCAGTGCAATTTATTTGTTGCCGAATGTAGTATACAGCAACTGGCTAAGTGCGCTACTCAGATTTAATTGAGAAACATAAGAAGAAATTTATTCTGCAAAAATGGTTTAAAGTGCTTATTAAAAATCAGATTTTAGTTTTTCCTACGACGTACATATTTTTTAATGGGCGTGATTAATACAGCCCTCTTTATAGGGCGGTTACACTATCTTATTTAGCCATAACCGATTGCACCACCCTTGTTCAAGCTTTCCCATAGTTATTCATTGAACCTAGCGGTTATATAAATAGTCGGTAGAATTTCCTCTTTCTTAACTACAGGTTGTTTAGATACATTTTTTTCTTCTAGAATTAAACTTGTTCCTTGTTATTAATTTTCACTTGGAACTGTGTATCTCTTGCACGACTACCCCATTCGCATCAGAAACAACAAAATCTGGTATATCTAACTTGTAATCCGCTAAACATAGCTACAACTTTCAAAACGGCACAAATGTTTCATATTGAATTTTATCGAGTAATAACTTTATACACATTTTCATAATTTTCTTTACTTTTGCCAAGTGGAACTGATATGAGCTAATTGCCACCACCAGCTTCTAAACTAGTCTTGCACAAATTGATAAAAAGTCGCTATTTCTCAGACTTTTTAGTGAAACTCGGTCCCGTTAAACATCAGTCAACATTATTACAAATAAATAATTCCAAGCAAGTGTGTTACACACGAAAAAATGCAAGTTGCCTACAAATGGGATGGTATTGTATGTATGAAGAACTAGGTTCACATCTTGATCTCAGTACTTTTTCGGCCGAAAGTTTGGGAAAGGAACTTGGCATTATTTTCACATTTATGTTTTTGTGCGGATCTGAGTCCTTTTTTCCGAGTTTTTTTTGTATGTTAATTTATGTATAAAACCTCTTTTAACTTGAAGCTTTCTACCTATAGTGGAAATGCTCCACACAAAGAAGAGAAAACTCTAGTCCCCAAGATTTTTCTCATTACATATTCTCCAAGGCCCAACTGTATACCAAATTTCAGCCCTCTAGCTACAGTGGAAGTGCCCCATAATATTTGTGAGTCAGTGAATATGTACCAAATTGTGCACTTTTTACACCTTCATATCTCTGCTAGCTTTTATGGTAAAACTTTCAAACTTGGCTTATGAGGTAACCTATACGCATAGTCCTTACGTTTCATTGTTTTATGATTAAAGCAAGCAAATTTATGATGGGGGTAAAAACAGCGTGAATGGTTCGTGTAATATACATACTTTAAGCCCGGCGCCCTACCGTGCGCCTTAATACTTAATAATATACTCGTATATGTATTTTTCGACGTACCCGATGATTAGTAATTTTTTTGTTTTGCTTGAAAATTAAATTACTTAATATGTGATTAATATTTACAGTGCGACAAAGTTACGTCAAAACAATAAAACGGTTTTTTTTTTAAATTTAAGTATCTGTGAACATTATTATGACCACAGTTCGTTAAAGGGAATTCCAAAGCCAGGGAACTTATCTTTGTACCTGTTTAACGAAACAATATAATATGTTACTTTAGTTTTTAACGACTTTATCCCAGCAATAAAATATAAATATCCATGACTTTATTTTTTAATTTTAGGAACCAAAAATAGCTTACATATATAATTAGAGAAGCAATCGGCGATTGAGGATTTACCAAAACCTACAAGAAAAAAAAACGTGTTTGAAAAATGACTTTTTTCACGTTTAAAAGATCAACTTACTGAACAAAGCATTATCCAGGACTATTAGTTGGGTTTTCGAAAAAGACACAGTACTATTGAACAAGTTAATAGAGTTTCAAAATAAACAATAATGTTCCGCTTTATTTATAGAGATTTCACTGGCGTTTGATAAAATCTGGTCGAATTCTTCCTGAGAACTTCCACAATCTTCTAAAAAGCGGATAAAACGTTTAAAGTAAGGACACAAAACCAGCTTTCAAAAAATGAGAAAATCTGTGCAGGTGTAACTTAAGGTAGTGCACTAGTGCGGCTATTATATATCATCTATAGAGTGGATATGCCAAAAATCATACGCCTACGTTTGCAGACGACACTGCATTTATAAGTGTTAATAATTATCCAAAGGTTGTTTCTGAAAAACTTCAGTCCCATATTCATGAGCTAGATGACTGGTAAAAGAAGTGCAGAATTAATGTGCTCACGTAACGTTTTTCCACCGATAACAATAACAAATACCACTGTTCACAAAGAGATCCATGAAGAAATAAAAACATACTCTTGCAAATATCAAATGAAAAAAAAAACTGACACATTGTTCCTGGCGAGACGGCTCACCCAACTCAATAGTAGATAGTATATTACATTGGTAATAAATAATGTCTTAAAGATACGATTTTAATACTTGTTGTAATTTTCTTTTAGAAAGATTCAATAAAATAAAATTCAAATTAAAAAAGTATCTGTCTTTATATAGGAAGTATGGAAAAAATCATTAAGGAAGGTTGCAATAGTTCACATCGTTTCATTGAGCCAAAGGTCGGAGTGCTTTTCATTGGCACATGGTACCCTGCCTTTACACATGAAAGTACTTTTTTAATGCGATTATTGATATAAAAATACATCAGTTGAATTTTTAACTTATTTATATTTAAAGACAAAAATTATAATTTTTTTCATATATGTGTTTATAAAATAAGTTAAATTTACAATTATTACTTTACCACAATCCAGCAAATTTAACAGTGTTTATCTCTTTGCCATTTTACTTTCGAAAAGTCTCTTACATCAAAATCATATCATTTTAGGTTATTTACGACATATCGAGTTCCAAAAATAAATAACCCTCTAATGTGTAAGTTGTTTATTAAATAGACGATAAATATTGAATTGTTTGAACGTAAAAATTTCAGATGATTCTTGATTTGATATGCCGACAGGATGTTTTGTTGAAGATTTTTCGAACGAATTCCCGCCATACCTTGTCAAGTTTGGTTTGGAGACAAACCGGTTTCGGCTCTGTGCCATCTTCAGTGATGTCACATAGTTTGTCTTTAAACAAAACTTGACAAGGAATGACGGAAATTCGCCCCAAAAATCTAAAACTTCAGATGAGTATATTCAGATGAGTATATTTTAATTAGCAAAACTTAAGAATACTTTGTGGAGAAATACTGGGTTTTTATCTGGACAAAACAAGAGTTTTCTTTAAAACTCGAATAATACTCATGAGCCAAATTTAATTTTATAAGAAACAAACTTTGCAAAAATTCACTTACAGGACCTTTTTGCTGTTCATACATTTTGGGACGATTTTTTAAAAAGGAATAAAATCTTAGCCAACAACTTACTGCAACTGTGAGAGTAAAATTGAGAGCAAAATTGCTTCGTGTGGCGTCATAAGTCGAAGCAATTTTTATGTTTACTTTGTGCATAATGGTTTGCACGTAGAAGGGGCGAAAATAATAAAAAGTTTAAAAATGAAGTGAGGCGCAATATTTTATTCGAAAGTGGAAACTTCCGAATGTTTTAGCTGTCCTGTATTCCGCTCCCAAATAATTCACAAAAAACAAAAAAAAAATGAAAATCAGGCTTGCTTCAATAAACCAAAGAGGTAAGCTCTCCAGCGCAGTTAAGTACTTTCGTTGAACTTACTGGATGTCAAAGTCTATATAAAAATATTTCCCTATTTCCCGTAGATTTTTTATATATGGAGTTTGACATCGGCAAAGTAGCCGGAAATTCATCGCTGGGTATACCTGTTATCAATATGCTCGCATTAAAACTTTATTTAAATGTTAAAATTACAATTTTGTATTCACATTTCTAAGGTTTTCTTTAAATTTTCATTAAATTTCCAGAATAAATTTAAAGGACTCATGCTTAATAATGTAAGCGACGAAATGTGTTTTCGAGCACATTGTATAATAATTTCGAAACAAGGAAAAATATGTGAACAGGGACATATGGGTATGATTTCGCCGTCTGGATAAACCGAATGTTTAAAAATGCCTTTGCGCAAAAACGGGTGCATATTAGAAAAGTCAACCAACTAGCAAAATATAGGTATTTAAATTTATCTTTATCTTAAATAAGAATGTGAAAATGCAGTATTCATTTTGAAGCAAGCAAAATTGTATTGTTTTAATTTGATATTTTATTGAATCCTTTTACTGAAAGAAACTTTAAAAAATTGTGTGTTCATCGAAAAAGTTTATATTGACCGAAAAACTCCCACACAAGTAAATATTAACATTATCGACATTTCCCGGTGGCATTGAAGTGCGTCGATCTTCATTTGGATCGTCTGGATATATACACAGATGCCTCCAAATGAGGGAATGAAGTAGATGGAGGAGGTACATAAGGAAAATGGGGTCCAACATGTGCCCCAGAATCGCCAACGAATGTAGCGATATACAGACAGAAATATTAGCGGTATTATACGCGGCAAACTAGTTGTGGGATTTTCACTAAAAGCCGCAGCGCTATTTAACGTCTAAGAGGTATGACACCGAAACTGATCCAAGAATAGGACCAATATGAGAATTATATGGCCGATAAGCTAACAAAGATAGGAGCAAAGCCACGGAACTCTTTGACGTTGTCGAGTTCTGTGGCCTGTAAACTGCAAATTAACAACATATCTATCCTTAGTCACGTTATATATAGGGATCAGGCTAGATAGTGGGAAGATTCCAAATCCAGGAGCACTAAGCTGGTCTGTCCAAGTATATGTATTATTCGAATCAGGGATCTGTTAAGATTCCATAAGACGTAATTAGGTGACCGGTCATTGAAGATTTGTCAATAACGCCAGGAGAATCGAGTTGCCTACAAATCTTTACCGTAGAAGTTATCACAATGAATGGGAAGAAAAGACATAATTTAATTTCGATGCCTCTGTCCTACTCTAAAGAGCCAACTCCAGATTCACCTCGACCGGAGACACTTCGTTAGCCCCTGAAAATTGTCCTTCATTAGGAGCAGCAACTAATTTGAGAATGACTTAACATCAGCGGAGATATAACAAAGTTTCTCTCTATAATAATCTCCTTTACTCTCCACTTTTCGTTACTCTTCTCCTTCAGATAACACAACAAGCATTTTTTTTAAAACCACAAAGTAAATATCACTTCACTTTGAAAATTCACCAAATATTATATATTACCAAAATATTGAAACGCCCAGCAAAAGTCTAAATTTAAAAACAAACAAAAAAACTTAAATTAAAAAAAATCTGCCACAAGTAATGGTAATTTCACAAAGAACCAAATAAAACTGCAATTTTACAAAAAATTTAAACTTTACCAAATATTCATAAAATTATAAAAATGATTAAATTTCAACAAAAAGTAGAACTCAAATTTTAAAACAGCCAAAAAGTGGACTATCCCTTAAGGTGCGCAAAGGTAAAATATAAAAGGTAAAATTGAAAATTTGTTTATTGTTTAAATGTGCTGAACACATACATATGTAAATAAATCCAAAAATTAAAAATCCTCAACGGTTTTTTTAGCGAAAACTTTTTTTAAAAAGAATACGAAAATGGTGTCAACTTATTTAATTATTCAGGACAAAAAAAGTATTTTCCCAACACGCGCTTTATTTTTACTGTTTTATTTTATATCTTGGTAAGAGTCTGTCAAGTCATTTATGGAGACAGACACACTTTTCTATTACAAATCTAAAGAAATTTAACTGTCACATACCACCCACAAATTCTGGTATTCTTGTCGACACTGTCACTCATCTGGTATGAGTCGACTGCTGAAGTTTGTGGATTTAAGATGCTGAGGAAATATTTTTGAACAAAGAAAGCTTAACATACAACTTAAATATTCCACAAGTGAATTTCACAGTAGTTAAATACGCCCCAGTTATTTTAGTCGACGTGAAATGACTTTCGCCTACGAGTAGAAAAAGTTTTAATTAAATTTTGCTTTTTATGGAATTAAAAAAATATATATTTTTAAGAAATCAGCGAAATAGGCTTTTCGAGTACTTTAAACAAACCTCTCGACAAAGAACACAGCTAAAGTCTCTTCAAAATCGTTCACGATTGGTTAACTGGACCCGTACCAACCTGTCTTTCGAAAGTTGATAAAATAAGTAAACTTTATTATTTGACGTTTTATTCTAATTTTACTTAAATTATTTTTATTTATTAGGTCTGTTCCAAGTGCATAACAAAACAGTCCGAACTAGTCCGAGTTAGTCCAAACGCGAGTTACGTCAGAGACACCTCCGACTCCACATAAAATAAACGTAGACTGGCAAAAATAGCAAAGAGGTCAATTGCCCAACCAAAGTTGTGCAACTGACACACTTTGCAAATTCAGCACTTCCGGTAAAAGAACTGAGCTACTTGTCAATAACCTAATTACATTTCCTTAGTTTAAGAAAATACAAATAATTAACAATAAGCATTTTTTAATTCAACCTAATTACACTTCCTTAGTTTAAGCAAATACAAATAATTAACAATAAGCATTTTTTATTAAATAAAACAAAAACAAATTAATCAATAGAATAAGCACTTTTAAGTTTAATAGTTAATTTTAAACCTAGAGTAAAATTGTAACATTCAGTCTAAACTCAAACTTAAATAAATAAAGTGCAAAGTCGCAAAGCAGAAGCTTTTGGATTTCCTTATTTTTCCTAAAAATTCCTTTAGAGCATTTAACTCGCGTTCCAGATAAGAATTTTTGTGCAATTTTGAGAGAAAATGAGAGAGTAAAATTTTTCATTTCCTGTACAAAATCGTCCGAACTTTTTCTTTGGGTAAGTTCGGGCTAGAATTAAATTATCAGCTGTTGTTAGTTTATATTTAAAAATCATAAAGTTTTTAAATAAAGGAGAAAAGTTTTTATTTTAAATTTATTAAAAAGCAAAACGGAAATTTTTTCCAATAAACTTGAAGTTGTAAGTACATATATTTGTGCATATTTATCACTTTATTTAATAAAAAAAAATGTTTTTATCGATCAGTTAAGAAGTTACGGATTGCTGCTGCCAATGATGCAAATGTTTTGCTTTTAAAATAGTGTATGCATTTTACGCGTATAAAATTACTTAAATAAAATTCATTTGAGAAAGGAGGCACCATTTGTGGTTTTTTGCGTTCCAGCAATTCCGGACAACTTTGGCACATTCAGAGAGTAATTTTCTTTTTACTCCGGACTATTGTCCGGACTATTTTGTTATGCAAATGGAATAGGCCTATTATATGCAATGATGCTACACAAAGCGTTACCGAACTGATACCGTACATTAGACGTGGAAAAGCGGTTGCAGTGCAAGGCGATTTTAGTCATGACGTAATCACTAACTGATTATCTGTCCGAAATATTTGCTGCATCACAGCAATAAATAGTTTCAACACTTGAATTTTGTTCAAAAGTCAGTTTGTGGTGATTGTACCCTTTAGGTTTTGTAAGACTCATTTCGCAGCTACCCTTTGGTGGCATTTATATTTGTTGCAACGGCTGAGAAAATTTACAGCGAAGCTAATATCTGGCATATTTACTTCGTCTGCAAAAGGTAAACTGCCTATAAGTTTTTGGTATTCACTTTTCTGCCTTGGATTCAATGGCTCGTTACGTTTTAAATGTTTTCCGTTTGGATTCATTGAAATAGAAACGGAATTATAGGAAATCACATCAAAACGTTTCAATATGAATTTTATTTAATCTGATTGATCGGTTTTTATATCTTTTCCTTGCACTTATACGAGGACCTGATTTCGCTGGACCAAGGTCTTTTAAATTCAACTCATCCCCTACTTTTCAGATTAATTAATTTTTCCTCTTTTTATTTTTCATATACATATACCTCTAAAGTAATCAAAGCCCCACTATCTTCCTTGATTACATATACACTCTGTTCTGCCTAATTGCTTAATTTTTTACTCAACTCTTTGTTCCGAATTCCAGAAGCCTGCCTGAAACCATACATTGATTTACTTAAATGAAATATATGATATTCTCAAATTGATATACCTTCAGGGGCTTGAATAAAAATCTCATCCTCAAGATTTCTTTGAAGAAAGGTAGTACAAACATTTAAGTGAATAATTTTAAAATCCATCTGCAGTGCAATTGATATTGAATGACGTGCAACTAGTTTGTCTTTGTACTTCATATTACCATCTTCATCCCTTTTTTTCTCGAATACCAATATACCTAGTTGACATAGTTTGTGTCTTGGTTATCTTTAAAGTTGGTTTAGATGGTACGACTTTACTTACGTAAAACTCAAGAGAAAATAGTATAAAAATTCGAATGAGAGTAAAATTCATATGACCGATTTTTTGGCGTTTACACAATTGCTATAGAGCAAAACATAGTAAAATAAAAAGGCTGTTGTTACAAAGATACAAACATCGACATACATATACAAATCAAGTTGTAATCGAAAATATTGCCAAATATAATGGAAAAATATAACGAAGAGTAGAAGTTGGCATATTATGAGTAGTTTTTATTTGTTTATAGTAAAATGCAAACCTGATATAATAAGAAAAATGTGATGGTTTTCTGAAAATTTTCAGAAAACAATGATAGTCATACGACTGTCATATTTGCATCCGTATCTTCTCTTAATATCGTACGGTTCATTACATATTATGTTTCGAAAATACAATTCGTGCTTTTACACACAAAAATTTGACATATCGGAAGACTTGTGCGGGAATGTAAACCACCCTTCACGATACGAAATGTGGGCTTGTACTTCCTGTTCATAGCTTCTAGCCAGCGTTTTATTCGGTGGTGTTTACAAAATCGAAGTAATCAACAGGATCTTCGACATTTCCATACGTAATATAATCATCAATTCTCTAAAGTAGTGTCGGTTACGAACTGGTATGTTTAATTGAGCGTTGAGTGCAAAAAAAAGATTCATGATATGCGGCAATGCTAAAAATGCGAAGTTGTTGAAACAAACTTTATTATTTT
The DNA here is from genome assembly GCA_963932375.1 of Phania funesta. NCBI lineage: Eukaryota > Metazoa > Arthropoda > Insecta > Diptera > Tachinidae > Phania > Phania funesta. The sequence continues at coordinate 40,903,317 of OZ010656.1, forward strand.
TTCGTGTTGATATTTTTGTAATCCTCAGAAAATGCTCTTTTCGATGCTGGTAAAAAATTAATTGTCAAATAAAACTTCACAAAGATATAGCTATAGATAAAAACAGAAAGTAAAGTGCTAATAATCTTCTGATCGAGAGTCTATAAGCAAATAAAAATAACATAGAACATAAACAAATATCGGTCCGTCAGCTGGCAGGCACACAAGTATGGCTTGCCGTAACTGATTGCCCTGTTAGAATATCTGACTTATACTCTGAATTAACTACGCTTTTTAAATTACCAAAGGAGGAAACCGGACGACGGGTGTTCAGTTTTTTTTTCTAGTGAGATTCCGATAGGGATGAATAATAAAGCCTAGCAAGAGGTGGAGCGGTTAATGTCTGCAGGAATATTGGTGCACTGGCCAGCATAAGTCTTAGCACCACAGGCAGGCACTTGTTAAATGGGAATTCCATAAGGGCCCTATGTCTTAGACAAATGTCATCAATAATAAGAGACTCCGTGATGAGAAAGAAGACGCCGACAGTCACCAGTGAACAGTCTGCATTCATTACAGTCAAGAGTAGAGGCTAGTGTTAGCACGAGACTCAATGAAAGTATTTTAGCCGTAAATTACAAGTCGGTTGCCTGAAATCTATTCGAAGAAAGCAGGGGGTAGAAAAAGGACCTATAAAGAAAGCGGTCAGCTTGAATATTAATGATTTTTGCTCCTCGGCTTTGCCAATAAATGGTATAAATGTCGAGATGTAAAAAATTGAAGTTAAAATAAATAGGCTGAGGTATGACGGATATTCGACCTAAAAGTCTACAACAAAACACCATGTCAAAATATCAAATCAAGAATTAATAAAACAAATTTTTTATAACAGAATTATTTAAATATATTTACCACCGTCACTTATATAAAATAGTACGTGTTCGGCCAAAACACAATTACTTGAAAACCAATTTACCATTTCAACTTTCACAATAAATTATTTTCATTAACAAACGTGTTTGTTACGTTAGAATATTTATTAAGGAACAAACATTTATAAAAGTTATAAATTTTGAAGAATACGAAATTAAATTTGTTAGGCACGCGATCAGCATTTCGTGTACCGTCATTTACTCTACGTTCAGACGATGCAGGTTTTCTTGCAAAAATTATTTTCAATTTTCCTTTTTTAATTTACATACAAAAATTCCTTCCTTAAAGCCGATTTCTGTCTGCTAACAAATTCCTTTTGCTTAAAATAACGAATGAGAAAACAAATCAAATTGCAACTACAAGCCAGTACTTACGTTACCTGGCTCTCTTAGGAACTAATATTAGCAGCAAGAAAACTTACCTTATGTGACATTGGTATTAGGGACTTCCAACAATTAAGACACCGGCAATCGAATCCAACAATATGCAACTTGCATCATTGCTAACATGTCGTCTTGACTATCCATAGATATATTCTGCCAGCAGTTGTACGCTCGTCTATACAAACGCGATCATATACTATAATGGGAACATTGAAACAATCTCTCTCCATGTGCGAACAAATTTGTGGCTAGTCAACACGTAGACAGGTGGCTAAAGCATTCCAAAGTATTTAACTTAGTCATTTGATCAATGGAATAACATTTCTGTAACAGATTTACACTAGTGGTCCGTTTGGACTGGTTAAAAATGCAAAGACTTTTTTATTGATTTTAATATATTATTTAACACACATATGCATACATACATATGTAGGCATGTATCAATGAATATTAAGATAAAAAAACGAACAAAAAATTTTATAATAAAAAGTATATTTAACCCAATAATCAAGGCTAATGGAATATGAGAACTTTTTCGTGTTTTGTGGTTTTGCCTTTCTATTCGGGTTAGGGCGAAGTTTACTCGCATTTGACAATTTAAAGCATCTACTTTCAATTTTTTAAGCTCGAGGGTACCATTCTCTTTGATAATCTGCTTAGTAGATTAACTTTTGCTGCATGCTGTACCCATGACATCAAAAATGCTGTTTCAAGTTCCAAGTTCCTTTTCAACTAATTACGCCGCTTCCTATGTACAACCCTAATATACTTTCATTATTAAACCAACGATTCATACGCATAATTAAGCAGATAAATTGTGGTTTAAAATGAATTAAAGTGCAGGAATATATATGCTTAATGTTATTCATTTGAAATTCAATAATTTAATGCATTAAATGTCAAATTAAGTGGAATCGCAAGCTCTTGACTGGTAATGAGGCAGAAAATATGTTGTCGCAATAAGATGACTGACTTCCCAGGCATAATCATAGAAGGTGTTAAGAAGTAAGTTAATACTAGAAGATGCTACTCATAAGGCAATTTTTGTTGTGTTCTTCCATATGAGAGTTAGTAGTCGTATGTTAACGATATTAAATTAATTTTATTATCAATGTTGTGCACCATGCTGAAAATATTCCCATTGATTATATAACTGTAACTATCAAAAGTTTAATGACACGATAAAAGCTCTGAGCATAGGCAGTAAGTAGTAATATGTAATATGTACACAGGAAGAAAACATGTGTGTTTTAATATTATCCAAGCGATAAGATAACATCAATCCAAAATCTTAAACTATTGAATTGTGCTTATTTGCGCAAATTTGATTGAACCAATGGAATAATTTCTTTACCGTAAGTACCGGATTATTACAAGGAAAACTATTTCATTCGATTGCTGAAAGCTTAAATTACAATTTACTTAGGTATTAATGTTCTTTACTAAGTTTAAATTTAATTGTTTTCTGTGTATGATGTACGCACTCATAATCATTGCAGATACACAAATGTCAATGTAACTTGTATTTTATATGGGGTTAACCCTTTCGCCTTCACATGCTCGTATATTTAAGTATGAGGGAAATGATTGCGACATTAAGTTCATGTAAAGGTCAAATTAATAAGCTATGAGTTTTATTTGCAAGAATAGAAGTAGTTAAAATTTTATATTACATATGAATACAGTAACCGACAAAAGCCATCCACAATTTGTAAAATTTTTATCAGTCGAAAAAATTGCAATTGTTCAAACGTTCAAGCGTTCATTTGTACTCAACCACATTATTTGTACTTAAAATTATCTAGTTACCTTTAAAACCGCTGTATTCTTGAAACAATCAGCGTGGTAGTCGCCTAAAGGAACGCAACGCAACGCCATAATATATATGAATATCCAAACATGTTTCGAATATTTTAAAAAGTTTTTTATTGCTTTTCAAGCAAATTTTTGTACCTATCAACGCAATAGAACATAAATCGTTGGTTTTCTTTTAAAAATATAAATAATAAATAATTTTAAAATGTTTGAAATTAATTTTTGTTTTTCATATAAATTCTGGCGTTGCCTTGCGTTTCATAAAATCAGGCCCTTAACTTTGTTGAACAAAATGGTTTGTTATAATTGTGTGAAATGCACTTAGTAAAGCAATGAAGAAAGTTATTTTCGATACAAGTTTTTGTAACAATAAAATTGAGTAATTTGTTAATATAATATTTATTGTCACGTTCGCTGTTCTAATAGAGAATAACACCCTCTAACAAATAAGTTTTATTTTAAAAGATGTAGACAAATATCGGCACGTGACCGCCACACAATTGACCGCAAAGTTAGTAGCAAAGGCAGAAATTAATGTGCATCCTCGAACTATTCAAAGAACCCTCCCGGAATTCTACGAAAACTTTTATTACCAGCGGTCGATATAAACCTTTGTAAGATTTGCATTTTGAGACAAGAATCCGAAGCACACAGTTTATATTGTCAAAGATTGACCGCTTTTCTATGTTCCACCACCGCTATACACCGCAGCGTTCAAAAATATTGTTGCTTAGATGCGCAGGCTATTATAAACATTACATTAATTTTATTTCTGTTATAACATAATATTGATACAAAGAAGATCATAAGAATATTGCGTCGTTACTTTCGTCCATTACATTTTTAAAATCATCATGTTACAAAAACAGGAGTCGTATATAGACTTCTGTTGGTCACTGTGTATAGACTTGTATGTATGTATAAAACTATCGACGTTGCGCAGCTGGAAAAAATAACAACACAAAATATGGATTACAACGACGTTATATTTTAAAAGATTCAAATTTTTTTAGAAGACCCCGAAAACAAACACTAGAAATTCATAAGTTTCAAATTTATGTATAGTAGGCAAAAGTCCTTATACTATGATCACACATGCACTTTTGAACTTACTTCGTTGAACTTACTCAGTTAGCATTTGAAAGCTGAAAAATGTGCATGTTGTTCGTGAAAGCTTGTGTTTGGGCGTTGGAAAAAATGGTAACAAATTCGACCTTAAAAGTAATTTATTTATTTCGAAAAGAAATTAAATATTTAAAAAGTGTCATTTCTTTTTGTATATAGAGTTCGACAACTGCCACGAAAAATAATATGTAATTGTATTGGTGATGCAGTATCATTGTTTAAATGCTTTGATTTTGTCATTGAACCCAGTTTTTCTACACACTAAACATACTTCAACTGAGTTGCATTGGCATTAAAAGCTCAATTTATTAATGAAGTTCTTGGATGGCAAATATAGGTTAATTAATGCCTTAACTTAAACAAAGTATTACTTACGGGCGTTTAGAGGGGGCAAATAATTATTCGACGAAAAATGTTCTTCGCTTAAATTGATCATCATGGAGTTAACAAGAACACAGCTGGTTTCCATCAAATAAAAATAAACGACAATTAAAATAATTCTTTTAGGCAAAAGCCAGTCTTTTAATTTATCTAATACTGATGTTACCAGATGAACACAATGCGCCCTGTACCGCTCATGTCTTCCTTTCGTCAAATACGTAGGTGACAATTTCAACACCATGGTTGCCATGCAACGTCATATCGATCGTGGCAAAAAATCTTCCGGCCCGGGACTTATAGCCCAGTAGTAGTAGTCTAACCTCCAAACTCCTTATCTTTCAATTTCAGGCAGCAGATAAGCTGGTTCCCCAAATCCCCCGGATATCAACACATTAAGGCAAGGTGGCGCGATCACCAAGAAGCCTCGGGTGGAGAACTAGCATCAATCAGAAGAAATTTTTGGCCACAATTTTTCGAAAATTATAAATATCTTACGCTTGTAATTCGCTGAAACAATTGGGAGGTTTTCAGGAGTTGTAAAACCAAAACATTAGAGTTTTATCCCCCAACAAATTAATAATGATTTTTTTTTACTATTTTCCTATTTACATTAGTTTGGTATATCCCAACTCAGGAAGGAAAGGGCGACATAATAGAAATAGAAACATGAGAGCTACTTTCCGGCTGAAAAAAGTACTTGCTGATCACCCAACAAATAATGGCAATTCTATTATAAAATAAATTTAAATATTTAACTACATTAAATTTAATTATGCACAATAAATATACATACTGATTTAATAGAATTCATGGGGCCAGGCCCTATGCTGCGGTAGAAGTCAAGTGGACTGCAGAAAAGGAAGTTGATTTAAAATATAATTTTGTTAATAAAATGCGCTGATCACTAATACGAATTTAAGCATCTGATAAACAAATTATAATTTTATATTCATCATTCGCGAGCTCTGTGCTATAGGAATTAAAAGATGCGAAAAATACGTATGATACCACAAAACTTAGCATAACTCATTTATTTATATTCTTGTAGTTAAATATTTCGGAAAGCTACTTTAGTACGCTTTTTTACAAGAATAAAAACAAAATAATTTCAATTTATAACGATCAAATCATTAAGGAATTGATTTAAAATATCGAATTATTAATAAAAGTAAATGTTTTTAAATTTTGATTTAAATGGAAAAATAACAGCGACTTTATCCTCTAATACGAGTACACTCGTTGTAATTGATTCTTAAAAAGCACAATATAACAAAGTAAAAATAATACAACTATGAAGCTGCAAAGTAGTACTTACGGTTCTACCTCTAATAACATAATTCTTATTATCTGATATTTTGAAATACATTCAGTGCAAACGAAAGTAAACAAATCTTTCGATGTAATTCGAGGCTAATTGGAATTCTTTTGTAGAAGCCCTTATGTTCTCTAGTAAAATAAAATATAAAAAAACAGACAATTTGAGATTGGGATGGGTAAAAATTGTTCAAATCATTTGGGAAGAACAAAAAAAAAAAAACGATTTCCTTCCGAATTGATGGTCTATGTTCTTGTTTCTATAAATTTCGATTTAATTTTTAGTTTCTCAAGGTTGCATACTAAGGTCGCTATTATATATCATTTATACAGCTGATATGCCAACAAGCCCAAATACGTATACGTTAATTGAGATCCGAAGTTGCATCCGAACAATATTATATACTGGTACATACTTACATATATGTAGTATATACATAAGTCTCTAAATAAATACTATTTTTCTTTCTTAACCCTCTTACTCTTTTTTTACTCAATCTCTGTGAATGACGTTTAACCACTTTCATTAACATTTCGTTAGTGACAATTCAAAATGTATCATAGAACTATATGATGTCATAAGTAATTTGTAAAAAAAAATAAAGGCATCCTATGTTCAAATAACAATTGTCACATGGAAATAAAAATAAGGCCAAACGAGACCAGACGGTACAATTTTACAATTATTTTGCAGCAGGGGATGCGTGTTTTTAGCTCGCAAATAAAGATCAATTAAGAATTTAACTCATTGACATCATTAACAGTCGGGATTATGAACCAAAAACATCACCTTTATCTTGAAGGGTAGGAGTGTTTCGTCGCTTAAAGTTAAGAAAATAGAAAAGTAAAAAATTCTCCGGGACTACATTATTATTAATTTAAAAGAAAGTGAAACTGAAAAACATTTTATTTAACCCAAAATCTGTTAAATTTGATTTTATTCAGATTTGTACTAATAAATTTGTATAAAGGTTCCTTCTGTCACTGCTTTTGCAAAGGTTTTTCAATATTATGAGGGATAAATAGAACAACATGCAGCATGCAGTATAAATTTTTTAGTGGTAAGTGTACTTCATCAAGTATCTGCCTCGCCTGAGGTTACCTCAAGTGTGATATTTTCGATTTACAGGCGACAGGTGAAAGTAAATGTTTGACTCGGCCGTCAGCTGGCAGGCGCAAATATATGGCTTGCCGTAACGGAGTGTATTGTCTGACTTATACCTCAACGTGGTGGTGGCCGGTAACAGATTCCTCTTTCCGCAAAGAGTCTGCTTACATTAGTCGAGCGGAAACAGCATACGCCAGCGATGAATAGCCAATAGGGTGCTTGGTTTCATATGTGCGAGCTGTAGATACGACGGTTTTAATTTGCCAAAGGAGGAATCCGAATCTTCGAAAGATACTCCTGAGGAAATCGCTGACACGGTAGCATACATTGTATGTGCATGTTCAGCACTGGTTAGCATGAGACTTATAATCACGGGCAGACACTTGTTAAGTGTAAACGCCATGGTGGACCTAAGCCTTAAATAAATGCTAGCAATTGCAAGAGACTCCTTGATGAGAATGTCGCTAGTCGACAGTCTGAAATCACTGTAGTCGATAGTAAAGGATAATGGTAATGGATTGAGACTAAGGCAATCGTAAATTACAAATCGGTTATCTGAAATCACTTCGTGGAAAGAAGGGGCAGGAAAAATTAGTAGTCTGCCCCTACATTAAACAAATAAAAATGTTTGATTCTTTCTGAACTTAAAATTACAAATAGGTAAACACTGTTGCTCTTTTAAAAAAAAGACATAAAAATTTACAGGGTTGTGGTAAAATATTAACTGAAAATTTAACTTATTTTGCATACACATACAAATTTGAAAGGAATTATAATATTTCTTCTTCATAATACATTTATACAAAAAGTAGATAATAAACGAACTAGAACTTTTCAGGGAATTAACCTACATATTTCATTAAAATTTTATTTATAATACATATACAGAAATTTTCAGAAAGTATTTTCATGTGTAAAGGCAGCGTTACTTCGCTGTTGGAATTTGGACGCTTTATTTATCAAAAGTAAACAAATCACTTGTTTAAAATAATTTTTAATTCATTAAAAATTAGCCTAGAAGAAATAAAATAAATAATGTTAGCTCCAGCTAAATGCTAAGGCTTTGCGCACATGAGCTGGAAAGGTGTGTTAAGGAGAAGCATTTTTGAGAAAAAAAAACTGTTATGGGCTAAATTTTTTGAATAACATTCATACATTATTCACGCCAAAATAAATCTGTGAATATTAATAAAAATAAAAGCGAGGAATGAGTAAATAAATAGAAAATAAAATAATAATTCATAGCTAAATGACGTCCCACCGGCGAGATGTTACACTACTCTCTCCTTTACAAGTAATTTTTAATGATAATTTTTAAAATTGTTTTTCTTTTAATTTGTAACATTTTCTTTTTTAATTAATTTTTTAAATTATAGTGCGACTTTGACAAACCAGAAGAAAGGATGTATTGATTTTAGAGAGTAATTGCTGATGTAGGGTAATTTTTTTTTATCGTGTTGGATTTTTTTTTTTTTAATTTCAAAACAATTCCATTTGACTTAATTTGTTTGTTTGTTTGAAATTCGGCATTTTCGAGCTGACCGGTTTGTGTGCCTATTTTTGGCGCTCTGCGCTATGAAACCAAAAAAAAGGACCATTACCAAACCTCTCCTTTTAGGTGAGTTATTTATGGTATGGTATCAACAGTCAAATAATGGCTTCTTATTTGTACGAAAGCTCTACAGATAATATTCCATTGTTTCAGTTTTCAAATTGCATGCCCTGCTCTAGCTATTTCAGGCATATGCGTTGTAAATTTTAGTGTCTTGCTAGAATACTTTTAGCCTTACTATTACCGCCATGTTCACTCTTAGCATGCTCTTCGTTTTATCTAGACTTGGATCACCCTACAAAATTCTAGTAATATTTTCTACCGTTTCGTTGTTCCACAGTGCGATAGGGGCCATCTCTTTAAAATATTTTAATTCAGTTCAAGAGGCTTTTTTAAAACCAAGTTTACTTTCACTTTTTATTTTCAAAAATTATTTTCTGCATTCCATTTTCATTTTCTGAAGAAAGCTTGAATGCAGTACAATCGATGTCTTCGCCTCAAGAAATTAGGGCGCCAGGTCAAGTTCAGGCCTAATGCACACAGTGTGTATATTTACACGAAACCATATGTGCTCTTTATACCCCCTCAAAACGTTGCTTGTTTTAATCAAAAAATAATGAAATTTAATACTAAGGGCTCTACGTATAGGTAACCTCATTGTGTGGCGTATCTATGAAACATCATACACCAACATGAAAATAAAACTTATTTAAAACATTTTCATGAATTTACTCTTTTGGATTAATCGCTAAATTAAGCTTATGACACGTTTTGGCAATTCATTCAACCTTAAAAATTCTTTTTGATGTAACCCAATATCTTAAATAAACTAAAGCGTTACACACCTATTCATTTTTTGTTCAATGCAAAGTGATCGAGCCCATGTGAACTATTTTTGTTGACGCAACAAATATAGTTTATAACCGGCAAGTACATTGAACTATTTCATTCGAACATTTTTTGATAAGTTAGGGCATTTTCGCAAATTTAAGCAAAAACACAAAAACCGAACTTCTCATAAGTAGTATATAAGTTGAAGAATATGAATAAAGAATCAATTGCGATTGACCAACACAAAAGGAACAACATTTCTTATTCTACAATAGTTTGAAAGTTTTACCATAAAAGCTTCTCGAGATATGAAGGTGTGAAATGTGCATATATAGGTGGTATACAGATAGGGCTGGAGGAAAAAGTAAACAGAAAATTCTCAAAACGGGCAATTTTTCATCTGCGGGGACTAGGGTTCTCTCTTATTTGCATTTGACAGTTACACTATAGCCAGAGAGCCACGGACCAATATTCATATGTACAATACCACCGCATTTTCCTGCAGCTTGCTGGCTTGGCACCATCTTTCTTAACTTTTTAATATGGGAAAGGATTATGGGAAAAATGTTACCAAATAACAAGTTGCCTAGAAATGAGATGCTATTGTACATATGAAGAACTTGGTCCCAGATATTTATATATATAATATAAGAAATTATCTCGGAATATCAATACTGATATAACATTGTACATAAATGCATCTGTGTTCTATTTGCTTTATGACGTGTCGCAATAATCACCCTTTTCTTTAACCAGTTGGCTTTTTTTCGAATAGTCTTTGTGTTGAACCGTTAACAAATTTGTTAAAAATATTTGTTTTAATAAAAAAAGATACCTGATTATTTAGAAACTGAATACGTATCTATATGACACTTGAATTAAAATGTTTAATTCAATAGCATGAACTTCATTCACGCGCTATTTACTTAACAAACAAATCCGCAAAGAAAATTACATTTAAGAAAATATAGCAAATAACTTGCTGACGCTTAGTGCTGTAGAAGAATATTTATTTTTAATTCCATATTTATTTAAGAAGAAATAATTTCCAAAAAGCATCAATTCTGTTGCGGCACGTTTTCAGTGTAAGAAATAAATAAAATTACTCCATCGAATTTTCTTATGGGCACAAGACGGTTTATGTTTGAATTTCAAACCATCTTTCTCCCTTTCTTTGAAGATGAATTTCCTATATAGATATTAATTAAATTTAGTTAACTAAACATGAGAATTCATGTACATTATGAATATTTATGTTTACCGGCAGCAACTGTGAAATCAACAAATCTATACAGCGAAGTATTCATACACACATACATCCATTGCCATTGACCCAAGGCGCCAGCCTAAAATTCTGAGTTAAAAAGAAATAATAAGTAAGTAAAAATATGCCAGAAATAAATTTTTTTTTTTTTATTAATTATACACATTTATTCAAATTAATTTAAGGCCTTAAGAATTAATTCTTTTTATTATCGCAATGTTTCCTAGATACATGAATGTAGCGCCATTTACAAAGTAATTAAAGAGAATGTTGACAGCCTATAGCGGCCATGTTGTTTTGGCGGCGTCTGTTCAATCTGTTGTTTACTATTTAGTCGCTGATGCAGAATCACCATTGAGTGATGGGCTATAATCAACTTTTAAGAAAAGACGCAAATTATAACGACAAGGCGTAGTTTTGGATAAACCACATTGTATATGGGATGACATCTACACAAGTTGCCGTTTGGTTTGGATTTTTATAGGTATATACTTCTTGAAAATAACGTTGATGAGGCCGTCACCCTTAACGACTAGCGTTAATGATAACCAATTCTTTTTTGGCCCGAATTAAAAGATATGGATGTAGACGACATATGCTTGCAGCATGTCGGATCTAAGTGGTACATACCTAACGCCACCTTCTGTTTGAACGATTTGAGGGTATAGTAATCTCTTCCGAAAGTTACGTGAATTGGCCACCCACTAAGAACGTGGGAGATAACCCCGGTGATGACCACAAGCTGCAATACACCGAAAACCCAACAGAAATAAGACCAACTATCGCTCAAATTTAGCTCAAAATATGTGGCAGAATCATTCAAAATTTGACCACTCGGACTCGTGGCACTAGCACGGTGTGATTGCTATTCCATACATACAATATAATGCCATTCATATATATATGCATATATCGAAATATGCAACTTGAAGATTTACATAGCATAGGTGCATAGGTGTCAAAAATATTTCGAATTATTACAGAAATGGAAATTTATACAATTCCTTAGCAGAAAAAATTTTAGTTAAAATATTTAAATATCGCTTATAAAAAACAAAAAAAAATAAAAGCAAACAAAACATTTAAAATGCCAGCTATACACGAAGGAACATTAGAGGAACACGTAGGCATATTGTAAGTACATCGTCTCTGGCTATGTTTCATGTTGAAATTCATGTCTTATTTTTACTTACCAATATCAAACTTTTTGGATATTTTTGTGTTTCTAAATACAATGTTTGATATACTGTATTGATGTTGACTGTTTTCGATATCTAAGTTCATTGAAAGCACTCGCGCTCTGATGATTATTTGTAAAGATTGCTAACATCATCGCACATATTTGTTTATAAAATGAACGATAAGCACACTGAGCTGATATTTACTTTATGGTTTACAATATCGTCGCATCGTCTATGCCAAACAATCAAACTAGGCTTCTAAAAACATTTCTTTCTTTAATGTTCCTTCGTGTGTAGCTGGCATAATTCATCAATTTATCGTCCAAATATATCAGCACCTTTTGTGTTAATTTATTTTATTTACCTCAATTGAAAGTAATCAAGAATGTTTAATTTACCTTTCATTAATTTTTAGGAGTATACCAGTCCACGGATAGCGAAGAGCATATGCCAAATGATTTACTATTGAACCTTTTACTCAGTTACGACTTCATTTGTCAATAGTATCGCTATCGGATAACATATATCGATAGTCCGCTCAAAATAAAATTATTGATAGTACCATCGATAGGTTTGCAGCTCTACATCAAGTCCGATATAGAGTGGCCCTGAATTTCCCGGTAATGACAAATAAATACAGGGTGTTTTTCCATTGTACTTTTTTAACCGAAAACGAACTAAGCGCTGTTTTTCTTAATATCCCATGATATGCCCTTTTTTATTGTTGATAAGCAATTGGGAATTCCCTACACTTTTTATTGTGTGGTGTAATACCACACTTGCAAATTTTGTTACAGATCATTTTACTCTTGTGTGCACATAGTAACTTTTTCATTTCGTTGTGAATAGAATTAATGACTTATTTGTAAGATATCTACCTTTAACCCCGCAAAATTAGAACTCAAGTTTTACAATATTCGATTTCTAATGATTTGAAATTAAAAAAAAAATAATAAAAAATCATTTTGCAACAACTTTCCGAATATCTCTGAAGCTGTTGAGGCTATTTCGATACAAATTATTGGAATTTTTTCCTATTCCAACCGAATAAGTACCTTCCAAGTTATGCTCACATATACAGCCTCCTTAATTTTTGATACAATGGTTTATCGCTGGAATTTTGAATTTTACTACTATTCCCATATCATATTGATCCCGAGGGACTTGTCCCGTGACCTGTGGATATATGTAACTATAGTGCAAAAAGTAACGGTGCACAGTTGAGCCGATGCCAAATTAAATGGAAACAAATACTACAAACATTCATAATAGAAACAATTTGTTGGAACAGAAAAAGCTTTTGGTAATTTAAAATTGTAGTACAAATGAAGTGATTTTTAAGAGTTTTAAATATTTGAATTCCGTTGGAAAAGACAACGCAGATTGTACAAGGTTTGCTCGATCGTTGTATCAACTGAAGTTCTTCAAAGAAGTTTAGTTCGGATTATTTTTACAAATGTCGTACGTAAGTTATTTAAAAAGTAAAAATGAACTCGAGGTTTGTGCGGAAAAATTTACTTCTTGCAACATCAACGAAAACAAAAAAATATTTTTTCCTACTCCAAAACTATAGAATATATTCAACATTAATGTTAAAACAACAGACATACAATGTTCAATTTGATTTCTTCAAAAATCGTTGTTATGACCTGTATATAATATAATAATCTTTAATTATTATTAATGTTAAATTGCTATATTTCAGAAGCTGTCAACGTTAGTTAAGTACACAACCAGAATTTCTTCGTGAGGTCAGTCGTCACCGTAGAAAAGTTTGAGCGGTAGTAAACTCGTTTGAACTTCAAAAATCAATCTTTAAAATTTAAATGTATATTCTTATTAGGTTCATTTCATCACCCTCTATGATCATGTTAGTACATTCTATATCGTGTTAAGTAGAATCTTGTCTACTAAAACAAAAAAGAGTATCCATTATTTAGTGATTACGCTTATTTCGCACAATACGTTACCTTTAGTTCATAGTAAAATAACTTTCCAATGTCTAGCATGTATAGTATGTACCATTAGATATTAATAATTTACTAAGTTCGGACTATCTGAAATAAATTATTAAAAAAACACTATTATATAACTAATAAAAAAATATTGCAGATACATACATGTAAGTAAAATCAATTTTTACACAAAGGACTCGTATTACATTTCCGTGCTGGTGTAACACCCGTTGTGATGATCAAGATACATGTGTTTTGTGGCATTGAATAAGTAAGTACATCTATGAATATCATATTTAAAACTATTTTAATCACTTCAAACATATTAAGTTTTACATTACCGGAGCCATTGTTCACAGAAAATATAAAAAAAAAAAAATATTTGAAAAAATATTTGATTTGCAATAAATTTAATTTCTTTTATTTTTAAATATTTTTCTGTTAGTTTATATTTGTCGTTGTTTAGTTTTTAACTTAATTTTTTTCCAATACATTTCTCTGTAGCAGCCATGGAATTATATGCCTACAATTCGTTCAGCTAATCAATTTGGAAGCTTCATTATTTGTTTTATTTCGCGCCACTGTGCAATTAAGAAATAAACTTACTCAATCCATCTGCTTCCGTCATTAAAATCAATTAATTTATTTAAGGTGAATATTCCCTCTACTCAACGAACTTGTCTAATTGGTGCAAAAATAGTTCCGCATGGCTGGTTTCCAGACAACTACTTATCTTAGGGAAAATATTTTTTTGGACTCTTTCATGCTCATAGCCAGCCGACCACGATCAGGGTTTTGCTTTCAATACAAACAAGTTTTGAAAGACGCCCCCTTGGTATTGCCACCATCATATTGAGCAAAACGACTTGTCAAAAACTCCAAAAAAGAGAGAAAGTACAATAGTGTGATATTGTTGATATGAATATCATCAAAAGAGGGATTTTTTGTTGATTTTATTGACAGTCAGATCGATAGCCATTCGGTTTCTCTCTGCAAAAATCCAAGCATAATAGTGTGAAAGTATGTAAATAATAAAAGTAGTTACTTCAGAGTTATTTGCAAAAAATAAATAATTTCATGATTAATTGGTTTAAGAGTTTAGAAAAATAAATTTGGGGGCAAATACTCGTAAATTAGAAACAGTCGCAGGAAAACTTCATTAAAATTTATAACAAATAAATAATTCTTCAACTGCAGCCCACTTACGATCCAAAGAAAATTGTAAAAACTGAAACCATTAACTCGCCCGCTACATTGTAGTTAGTAATATAAAAACCTGGTTTCCACTTTTCTTAGTTTTAGTAGTAATTTTTTCCAGTCTGAGCGGAAAGTTTTTTTTTTTTTTAAATTTCATTTTATTGAACTTTTCTAAAAGTAATTTGCAATAAGTCTAATCTTATCCATGAGGTTATTTTCATTTCTCACCTACCGAGGGGAGCAAAATATTAGTCGTAAAATTGTTTGATGCATAAGCAGAACCCCACAGCTGGATTCCATATGACCATATTGGCTTAATAAAGGATTTTTACAACAGGATTTTCCAAAGCCAACGTTAAGTTAGAGCCTATAAGCCAGTGTACTTGATTTGTTCCATAATAGTCATAATAGGCATTATTTTTGCCTCAATATAACGGTACCAAGTAAGGCGCCGATCTGAGCGGATACCCAAATATTTAACGTGGATTTCCGCTGGAACTTGTGGATAGGTTTGTCTCTTAAATATGAACATTACATTTGGATCCCAAAAACATTGCATGAGTTTGCTTTATTCCCCAGTTCTTGAGCCATGCCTCTCTCTCATGAATGTGAGACTGAAGTTATGCGGATGCAACCTTCGGATCTGTATTACCAATTATGAATGCCGTGTCGTCTCCAAATGTTGACGTATATGTATATGGGCTTTTTGCAATATCCGCTGTTTAGATGATATATAATAGCGAGCCTAATATACTGGTTTGAGGGACTCCTGTAGAGTTTTTTCAATTTTTAGAAAACTAAGCTTTCGACCTTATTTTAAACGCTCTATCTGTCAATAGCTCTTCAGAAGATTTTGGAAGTTTCTAGGTAGAACTCGAGTTACAGCCGTAAGTAACCCATCTTGCCGGACTTTGTCAAACGCCTGGGAAATGTCAAAAAATAAAGCTGACCAATATTGCTTATTTTCAAATGCCGATCTAATTCTGTGGACTTGCTTAGTAGTGCTATGCCTTGTCCGAAATCCCAACTGTTGATCCCGGATAATATTTTACACAGTATTATAAGGTTTTAGACACAAAACAAATCATTTTTCAAGCAATTTTGATAAAATTGGCAGTAGGATAATGGTCCTGTAGGAGCTTGAGTTGTTTCCTGGTTTAGGGATCATGTATATATCAAATATCTTCGAGAACATGGAAAAAAGCCAATTCGCAACATGGTATCAAATACAAATAGTAAAACTTATTCAAATCTTATCTCTAAAATATTATTTATGTAGTATTGCCAATGTAATAACCAATGGCCTTAATACCGTTTTTATTTTCAGGCAACACAATGATATGTACATATGTTAGCAAATCCTTGCTATTCGTTTCGTTCAAAATCGTATTCTTTTGCATTTCAAGGTTTACAATGTCATCCAGCTGGTGAAATAGTTTGTAGTAAGGCCGTTTAACACCAGCCGAACTTGTAAAAAATATTCCAGCTCAGTTATAAATACGCCACGTCAACTTTGTCGTAGGGTGGACTTCAGTGTGCACGCAATTTGTCGCACCGTGGGAAAGCTGCAGCATGAGTACCCTTGTTTGGACCATGAAATACCAATGGAGAGAGATTGGCGCTAGATTTGCACAAAGCCGCCGCGGCGCACCGTAGCAGTCAGTATCGAAGAAGATCCAGAACTGTCGGTGCAAATTGCGGTTGGATATTACATGAAGCTGCAGTTTGAGAATGGGCATTCACGACCCACATGTGTCTGAAAAAAATGGGGCACTGCTTATTACAGGGAACTATAAACCAACAAACAAATTGACAAACGTACATATATATTCCATAGATGATGATTTTTTTCACTTCAAATTGTGGAAAATAACAATAAAAATTTCATTTGAATCCAAATTTTTGTTGATTAAGATGATTGATTCATTCAGTCTTAAGATTTTTGATTACTCTTTCAATTTTTTTATTCGAAAGATCGACAATTGATGTTTGAATATGATTTCGGGCATATGGTTGTTCTTGAAGAAACGCATTCTAGACGTCCAACTTTTCTAGCTCTGCTGACCATGTGTTACAAATAACCCCAACAATGTTAACCTTCAAGGCATAATTTGTTGCTGATTTATCAGCATAAACCAGTAATATTTGCCACAGCAAATATTCTACAGGCATAAAATCGGAGACCTTGAAGTCCAATTAACTGGTCTGCGATAAACTTATAGCCAAATTTTGATTCGATGGTTGCATCTCGCCCGGATCAATGTCAAAAAATCATTGACTGTATGATTGTAACGCAAGCTCCGGTTTCGTCAGCGGGTATTCGCGTCAAACCGTGTTTTCTGGATATAATGGAGTCTGTGCAGCAATTTTGTTTATTAACAAACCCGTTAAGCCGAAAATGAGCGTAATTGCTGAACGCAATTTCGTGGTAACACACCGGACCAGTTTCAAACTGCTCTAAAGCCCAACTGGCGAAAGAACGACGCATATGATGGTCTCGTGGCTTTAATTCCTGCTCCAGCTGAATCTTAAACGGGGGTAGGCCAAAATCTTTGCGTAAAACTTTTCACGTAATGGACTGTCAAAGTCTCACTTCCTGTGTTCCAAACTCAATTAATTAATTAACGGTATTAAGTAAATTAAAAATTTGATTGAAATGCATAACAACCAGACAGCAAAATCAAGAACATAAATTAGAGTTCTGGAAAAATATTTCTGCAATAATCACCCAAAAGCATAAAATGAAAATTTAAAATTATAATCAATAGCCGTATTCAGTGTTTGGTGCACAATGACTGGCAAAGGTGCAAACGCAAAATATCAGAACTTTTTTATAAACGTTAACAGAAATTTTGTTGTTGAATTCATTTCAATAAAAAGCAACGATATTTTGCGCTTGCACTTTTGGAAGACAACTTGCACCATTGCAATTTCCCCGATAAACATTTACAACATTTGATAGCCATAAAATGTTCTCCATTGCGAAATATATATTGCAGATGTAATGCAATACCTAGATTGAGTTTGGAAATTCAAAATTTTAAATTGGAAATATAAGACAAAATTTTACTTAATTTACAGTGATTTATAGTCATACAAACGTAAAATGTAGTTGTGGAGGTTGCCGATCATTGTTTCAGAAGAATTTCAATGAATAATAAATTTTGCTTAGAATCTAGCAAAGTTTGTGTAGAGCTGGGAAAAGAAACGTTTCCATAGCCCAATTTCTCTTTAGCGTTCACTGTACAATCCAGATAAATTGTCTGAAGTTTGAAAAATTTTCATCTGCCTTTTTTAGATGTAAGCGAAATGCAATAATACCTTTTTTGAAAAAAAACGTTCAAAATGTGGCCTCTTTTACATGGCACTATTTCTTTTTAATGAAACCAGATACTGGCAAGGAAGTTGTCTACATTTTAATCTAATCAACATATGCTATACTCGTATGTTGAAAAATTAGCCGATCCTAGGTAAATCCGCCATATCGAAAAAACACATAACACACATTTACAAGGACTAGTTAAAAGAATAATAAAAAACTTTCTTTCTTAATAATTTTGTCCAAAAATTTTATAGTCGAGGTGTTCGCATTTGGCGGATCGTCCATAAGTTCAGTTTCTTATAAAAGACCTGTTCGATTGCTTATCAATGTAAAAACACTTCTCAACTCTGCCCATGTAAAATTTTATTAAAATATTTGTAAAAGTTCCAGCAGCTATCGAATTACATATATTAAGAAATAAAAATTTGTTTCTTGCACCACTGTGCATGTGTTTAAAATTATTCAGGTTTATTTATGTTTTTCTCTTAGACTATTTGGTTTTTCCAATCGAATTCTTTTGATTGGTGTTAATTAAACAAATAAATCATGTCATAAAGTAAACTTGATTTTATCTTTATTAGAACTTTTTCATTAGTTTCAAAGCAGCTACATTAATGAAACGACAATTAGTAGTTGTCAAGTGAAACAATTTGTAGCATTTTTATGGTGCTCTGCAGTTGGCATAAATGAAACAAAGAACTTAGTCCGTCTTATAATTATATTGTTTATCGCAAATTTTTGTTTTTTAATAATTTATTTTATTTTATTGAATCTTTCTATTAAAATAAATTTATCGCAAATACAGAGAAATTATTATAAGATAAAATAACATTTTTATTTTAAAACAAAGAAACTTGAGCAAACTACCAGCTCAACAGACGCAAACAACCATTCAACATCAAGACTTCTTCTTTCCCATCAGATAATATAAAAATCTTAAATGTATGTGTTTACACTTACATTAAAAACGTTCACATAAACGAAGTCAATTTATCCAAAATTAGTTGTTAACATGCGACGTTTACAGTAACTCCGTTTCCAAACCATCAGCCTATTTGAATTCATATGAAATTTGTTTGTTTGAAGTTTCTATCGTAAAAGGAACATGAGCAATTAACTGGAAACATTCACATAAATTGAAAATAAATTGGGCGGAAAGTTTCTACTGAAATTCATACACGTATCAAAATTACGACATGATTGACCAACACTTTTCAGGCAAGATTTCTTTATAAACAAATATTTTTCTAAGAGTATTTGATTTAAAACAAAAAAAATTGCTCACAAAAGGCTTAGTCTAATAAGAGAAATACGTATGTAATGCGGCCGATAGGGATCTTAAACACCAAAGTATAGTTCAATATCTACACAGTGAAAACTCCCAATAGCGGACACTCTCTTAAGCGGACACCTCCCATATGCGGACAATTTTCGAATAACGTTGCACCAAAATAATTTTTCAGAGCAAATTTCCCTCCCTTGAACGGACGCGGACAGCAAAATTGTGCATAATTTCGTCAAAAAACCTCTGGAAAGAGGACAAAAATTATTCAACATAAAACAAAATATTAACAATTGCACTTTTTTACAATAGAACTCGAGGCGCTATAAAAAGCCTACGTGTAAATACAGACTTTTCTCACTTAAATATATGCATGTGGCAACTACATACTTACTCAGCTGTTTATATTGTGAAGCAAAGTCAAAAAAATATTGTTTTGATGAATTTTGTTGCAATGCCATAAAAAAAAGATGCTTGACGCTTAAAGAAAAGATTGAAATTATAGAAACCTCACAAAAACATAAACTAACAATTCGAGCAATATCATCAAAGTAAGTGCACAATAATTATAATAAAATGAAATTGCAATTTCAATACATTTTTGTTCTAGGTTTGACATCGGCAAAACACAAGCAGAAAACATTTTAAAAAACAAAGAAAATTTGCTTTCCCAATGGAAGTCTGGCAGTACAAATCTCAATCAAAAAATGTTTAGACTCCATTCGAACAACGTGAAACTTGACAAAATGTGTCTTGAACGGTTTTCGAAAGTTCGTGCCCAAAATATCCCTCTATCTGGACCTGTTATTCAAGATAAGGCAAAAGAATGCGCAATCAAATTGGGCATACCGAACTTTGTAGCATCGAACGGGTGGCTTCAAAAGTGGCGAAAGAGGCATAATATCAGTTTTAAATTCATTTGTGGAGAAGCAGCAGCGGTGTCGGAAGAAGACGTTAACCAGTTCAACGAAAGATTGAAACTGATCCTTCATGATTACGAACCAAAAAAATGTGTACAATGCGGATGAAAGCAGTCTTTTTTTTCGAGCTCTACCAAACAAAACGCTCACTTTTAAAAATCAGAAATGTACCGGTGGTGTACCGAAAGGTTGACTGTGCTATTTTGTGCGAATATTCTAGGAGAAAAGGAAGTCCCTTTGGTTATAGGAAAAGCCGCTCGACCAATAGCGTTTAAAACTATGCCCGTATCTAATTTACCAGTCATTTGGAAATCAAATAAAAAGGCATGAATGAATAGAGAGATTATTACTGAATGGCTACTTCAATTGGACCACAAAATGGGGAAAGAAAAACGAAAAATTGCTGTTTTCTTGGATAATGCAACTTCTCATCCCCGAGATGTTGAACTCGAAAACATTAAAGTTATCTGGTTATCTCCAAACACAACATCAATTTGCCATCCCCTGGACCAAGGCATCATTCGTAGTTTCAAATTCTACTACAGAAGTTTTATAGTAAAGGATATGATAACAACTTTTGATGAAAATACAGATGTAGCAAAAAAAAATCAATATCCTTGAATCTATATTTTTCATCTCATCTGCGTGGAATAAAGTGACCACCGAAACAATTCAAAACTGCTTCCGTAAGGCCGGATTCAATGAAAATGCATACAGTTCACGGGATTTTGATGATGAAGATGATATCCCACTAATAGAGTTGCAATCATGATACCTGGCTGTGAATTAGGCAGTGCTGAAGAGTACGTTACCATTGACGAAGATGATAACATTGTCATTGAATTAGCGAATAGTGAAAGCGAAGTGGAGCCAGAATAACCTTTAGATGAAGAAAATTGGATTGCAGTTCCAAATAAAGTTATGAATTGTACCGATGCCTTGAAATATCATTCCTTTTAGTGCCTTTAAAACAACTCTTACCATGAATTTTTAATAAGTAACACATTGTTATTATAATTTATAATTTTTTTCCCTTAAAACTTTTTTTTTTTTTTGTTAATTAGTTGATATGTATGAATTGAATTTTGTGTTAATGCTTTAATAAACAATAAAAATTATTATTTTTTTCTTTTTTTTTATCAAACTCCCATAGGCGGACACCTCCCAACAACGGACAAATTCTGGTCGACGGTGGCTGTCCGCTTATGGGAGTTTTCACTGTATTACTAAAACTGAATCAGCTGAATCAATTTATACATACATATTTTTTCAATATTTCTTAAAGTTCGAAGAAGGAAAGAAATATTTAAAATTATTTTTTCCAATTAAAACCGCAACGATGCGTTTGGAAAGAATTTCTATAAAAGGTGAAGAAACGCATTTTTAATTCGCAGTGAGAAATGCCGAGGAACTTCGAACAATATCATATTTACCAGGAGGAGAAAGAAGTGTTTGAGGCGGGCCCGACCAGTAAAATAATGAAAACATGTTTTGTGGTAAAATATTTTCGTTTTTAATAAAATATTAATATTCACATTCTAATAGCAGAAATCAAGGCTCCAGATTTTGCTATTGAAAATCAGCATCATCGAAATCATAAATCCCGGATATATGGATAAGGAATTCTTTAGGTTGATTTTACGTGTTTCATTCATGGGAAATAATCATTTAAAATCCCGTATAACCCTAATTGAACCACCGAATTCGTCAGGTCTTATCGGTGAAAAGAAATTTCGAGCCCAAAATTGCGATTTTACTAAAAAAGTCTCCAAAAATTTTAAATTCAAAAAAGTCTTAACTTTTCAAAATTTCTGTCAAAAAATCACCAAAGAACTGAAATTTTGAAAAATAATTTAAGTTTCCCAATAAAATACCAAAAGTCGAAATTCCATAAAATTAACCCCAAAAAATATAAATTCAAAAGAAAAGGGTCAAAACATGAAACTAAACGGAATAGATCCAAAGAGCCAAATTTAAAAGTCCTCAGCATTGGTTTATACAGAAAAAAGTCTGTAGTTTTTCTTTCCCAAAGCATCATTAAAATTCGCTTGAAATATTTATCTTTTTCCAGTAAATATAAAAATATTTGTTCACAAAAACATTTTCATTATTTCATTCGGCACCGTTGAAATATTAGGAGGCAAATTACGGCATTCGATATCGACAAGAACCTTTGATCCAAATATTATTATTTTTTATGCCTAAAGAGTATTTGAGTGTAGTATTTCAGGTGCGGATCCAAGTCTAGGAAATATTAGTGGCCGCCCTTAAATTTATCTCTTATGGGAATCTCTAATATCTCCCTTGTTACATCAGTATATTTCACCTTGATTCGAGAGCAGTGTACCCGATTTCGTTCAACAAAACAACAAAACATGAATGAGAAAAATATCTTAAAACTATTATTACACAAATTAGTACAGAAAAATAGGTGAATTTTTCTTTCTAAAAACTTATACAAAATGTGAAACTTCAGAAGCTTTGACTTTTAGTTATTATTCTTCGAGATAGGTACACTACGAGTACAATACGGCACATGTCATGAAAATCGATGGACAAATGTTGAATTTATTAGTATCTAAGTGAATACATCCAGACCCTCACAAGGCACTTTCGGTTTTAATTTATTTTTTGTTTCAAAAAATGTTAAAACTCTATTCTGGGTTTTTTCACTTAATTGTTAATAAAATTACGATTTGAATAATTATAGTTTATGTTATTTGCAATTATATCCATAATTAAACAGAGTGGCGACAACTTTTACTTTCTTATAAGTATTTTTCTCTTTAGTTACAACTACATATGTAAGTTTATTTGAGCAACAGGAATAAGGCTTAAACTCATTATTTGGGTTTCAAATAAACCCATATATGTACATACGTATTTTTGTAACTCTTTATTATAAAAATAAATACGTAGAACTGCGACCAATGCATCCTTCCTTTCACTCTTCAAATAGATGATCTAGTTTAAATCACAGTATTCAGATCAGGCTATACATTGACGTTTGGTAATATTAGGATTTTGACTTTTTAATAACTGTATCTTGGTTTGATATTCCGACAGGGTGATTTGCTATAGATATTTTGGACGAATTTCCGTCAACCCTTGTCAAGTTTGGTTTGGAAATAAATCAGTTTCGGCTACGTATCAGTTGTATCAATTTGTCGTGTGAGTCGGAACCCAAACAACAGTGAATACAAAATATTCAAAAAGGTAAAAAAAACTTTTAACAAACAACGTAATTAAAACGAAATCTAACAAAAGGTATTAATCAGCAAGGAAGAATATAAAAGGCCGAAAAACTAATTCAAGCTACAAACTGTAGGAAAATTAGAAAAGACCCCACTGATGAATATATAGCCAGCATTAAAAAATCTTTAAAGAAAGCGACCGAAATAATAAAACTAGCCATGACACAAGCTCTGACAAATATGAACCCGTCAGTCCTGCTAGTGATGGCATTACCAAACACTTCGATGGGACTAATGGTAAAGGAACCAAGCAAACACTCTCGAAACATTTGAAAGAAGTATTGAAAAATACTTTAGAACTGTCAAACACACACACCGTAACCAATAAACTCAAATATGAAATATACAGAAAATTTGCGGCCACACAGCGTATAATACATAATATCTTCAACCACCCACGGCACACAAGAACGCCGCGATCAGGCAACTAATAACTAGACTAGAAAGAACAGAACTAACAAAAACAGTCTACAATTCAGAACTAAATACGATATATACCATAGCAGCAAACACAGGTAACAAAAAAGATACTGTAGACAAAATCAAAATGAATCTCAAAGGATCACAACAACGAAAACGAAGAAAAAACCTGGGCACCTTTATCTCAAACTGGAAAATCAACACACAAAATAGCAAACTTTCTCAACAAATACAACTCAAGTAAAGACGAGCGGGGGGTAAACAGGGCGTATACCAACTAACGTGCTCATGTCAACACAGCTATATGGGATAAACATGACGTATAATAAAAACAAGATTTAATGATATATAAGAGACTATAACAAGAAGATACCTAATCCCGGCTCGACACTAGAGAACCACTTGTTAAACAAAAAATCTAATCCAGCTGACATTGCAAAAACACACAAAGCGCGAAATGCCGATGACTATTAGAAAACCTGGAAATAAACAAACAAGACATTTGACAGACGCTTCTTAAACGAGCAAACTCCAATACCGACATTATATTTAACAAAACACACACCGAAAATAACGGACAAGATACACAAAGCAACAAAACAATAAAAGTACATTAACCAAATATTAAACAAATTCATGGTCCAATAAAAACTTACTTCTTTCATCGCCTACAATAACATTATAATAATTGGAAAAACTAATAAACTCTGCCTATAAAATCTACTGGCACCCGTAAACACCAATACGGACGATATACAAAGTAATATAACAGTAGTCACTAACGGCTACCAACCAAAAATACATCGGATCTACGAGCTTTATCTACTACCTGGTCACACCTGACACATGGCTACTTGATAAACGAGGTTTACCTGTTACCAGCTCACAGAATGAAAAATGCATTTTTTGTACTTTCGGGTTTTATAATGAATTTTGAACTTTGGGGGATTCCTGATTTCTGATTTTCGGTGAAATTTTGGGTTTTTAATTATTTATAGAACGATTTTTAAATTAAATGGTGATGTTGAAATTTATTGGTGAATTTTATATTTATTTTAATTTTGGACTTGCAACGAAATCTTTGATTTTTTTGGCAAAATTTACCATTTTCCTAAAAAAATTTCATCGACTCTTTGGAGAAAATTATATTTGGTGAAATTCGTTGCGAAATTTCAAAGGTTTTTCTGAAAATTGGTTTACGGGTTATTTTTCCCCGATATTTCTTTTTTTTAATTTAGTTCTCTTTTTTAATATTGTATTTTTGTGGTAAATTTTGGTTTTCAAATTTCAGATTTGCAGTAAAACGTCTACCTTTTTTTCTCAATTTTTGTCTTAATTTCGTTTGGTAAAATTTATATTTTCTAATGTTGTAATATTTTGATTTATAATAATTTTTCGTGAATTTATAATTAGTTCGTAAATTTTCGATATTTTTCTTGACTTCCTGATTTGTTATAAAATTTGGTGAAATTTGATTTTCTCGTAAAATTTCAAGGCATGGCTGCTATATATTTATTTTGTTTTGCAAAATTCGGGTTTATTTAATTCAGATTTTTTGGTAGTTAAATTTTTGTTAATTTTTCCCTAATTTTCGAATATTTGGTGAAGTAACAAATTTTGTATGATAATTTTTCGCAGAAACATCGGTTTTTGCAAAAATTTGGTTTTTTGGTAAATTTAATTAAATTTGTTGGTTTCTCAGTAAATTTTCAACACGTTTAAATATTTAGGTATGTAAATCAGAAAAAATATTTTAATAATACAGTGATACAAAAATTATGCAGGGGTCCTCATATAGCAATTC
Source organism: Phania funesta (assembly GCA_963932375.1). Lineage (NCBI taxonomy): Eukaryota > Metazoa > Arthropoda > Insecta > Diptera > Tachinidae > Phania > Phania funesta. The sequence goes on from OZ010656.1 coordinate 40,929,337, forward strand.
TGTTTTATTGCAGTCCATAGCGTACTTTACTTCGACCACCCCGTTTATTGGCAAATGTAGTGAAATCCCGGTATTTCAAAAGTTGCAACTTCAAAATATCATAAGTTTGTGGTTTTGAACACGATTTTCAATATTTGTTGTTTGTTTTAAAGATATAATTTCTGCCTTTTAATCGAGGAAAATTAAATTGGAAATAACTTAGTAACGAACGGTTAAGTTAAAAAAAAAATTGCTTTTTCAACAAAAATATTATTTTCTGAACGTTGGCCGTTAAACATTTTTTTGAAAAGCTAAATACAAATCTGGAAATAAAAAATTTTCGTTTAAGTTTCTGAACTGGAACGTGAAATCATAAAATCCTTAATAAATTAAAAAAATTACATAATCCTACGTAGTAGACTCTGGTTGAGTAAAAGAAATCACGTTGACGTATGCTTCGCCAATGTGGTATGCCACAAAACACGCAAATAATTTTCGCAATAGAATGAAAAGAAATCCCAACAATTCTTTTAATAAAATATAGGCTCAATATTTAAAAAAAATATAAATTAACTTTTTCTTTTATATTTTGTTTTTCAATTATTACGAGTAAATCTATATGTTATATACAATTTTTGAAAATGCGTTGAGAGGGACGCCAACAAGCTGTTATTCTCGCTATGTTACTGGTCAATAGCTGCTGAAATATTAAAAGTCTTATTAAACTCTTTAAGCTATTTAAAGTCGTCATCATTTTTCTCTAAAACGGAAAAAGCTCTTGAACAGAAGTAACTATTTTTAATGTCGAAATAAAATCATTTTCATTTACTTGGTTAAAATAGGTTCAAAGTAGGGAGCAATGCGTCCCTTGCCCGTAGGAATGCACCTAGGCCAGTTGTTCGGCCCATTGTGAACTCTCCACTATGAAAAAGTTTCCACCCTCATAGAAAGTGACAGCCGGGAAATATTATTTACTACGTCATAAAAAAGGCAAACAGATGTATGTTCTATTAACACCTGCAATTATTTGAAATCTCCTTTGATAATAATACTAACGTATTGGGAAATTTCGTCAAATTAGAAGAAATTGGAAATTTAAATATTTTAAATTAAAAAAAAATATTAACTTTCAATCGTTTAAAAAGCGGTCGATACTCGTAGCAGCTACAAGCTTTTAAAGATCTTCTGACCGCAAGTTTAACACCCTGTATTATAGCCTGTATTAACACCCTGTATTATAGCAGTTTTGCGAGAAATGTCCTATATTTTACCTATATTATTATCGTCTATTATTCTTCTGTACATGGTTTTGCACTCGTATCAGTAGTACAGAACTTACATATTATTGTGTTTATAATTATCCATATGAAAGTAGCCACATACATACGTGTTTCTAGCACACATTGGACTTGTATTAACAGGAAATACATAATATCAGTGCGTCTATCCTTGAAATAACATAAAAACAAGTGAATATATAGAATATGTATGTATGTCCGTTTCACTTCCTTCGTTTTTGTTAAACTAAATAAAGGGCCGATTTTTTAAACTAAATATTCAGCATTTAAAAAAATAAAGCATAATAATGCCAAAAGCCCTAAAAATTCTTGCTGCCTTCATTAATTTTCATAAAACAAAAAAATCAAAAAAGTCAATTTAAAAAAAAGAAATAATAATTCCGTTGGTGCTAGCAACTTCATTCTATTCTTATTCTTATTTATTTTCCGGCACAATACAGCCAGCCACGTTTATTGCATAATTTATGCGCATTTACCGTAAAAAGGTCTACTAGATTCTTTGAAATAAATCAGCAAAAATGTTATGTTTGTGTAATTAAATAAATAAGTCGATTTTCTATTCTCTGAATAATATTTACATATGCGTGCGTAATGGAGTAGCAGTATTATTTGTGTTTTGCTATTTATGGCGAAAAAGTATTTTTTATTGAAATGGATTTTGTGTTTTGACAAATACAGCTTCTAATTTACAAACAGATTCGAATTATTAGACTTAAAACTTTACTCTTAACTCTACTTCCTGAATCTCAAACACTTCATTTTCCCTTTGCTTTACTTCTCTAAGCAGACTCATCTCATGCAGGTAGTTTTAAGAAAATATTAACCTGACGTTTAAATAATAATTGAAATTTCCTAATAAAGTTCCTAGCTCTTTCACAAATAAGGCCTATTTATTGCCAAGGCTTTTAAAGGAAACATACGCGAAAGAAATCATGCGTGAATTCACAAGTGATGATAGAAAAAAAGTAAAGACATAATCGATTGTTCCTTCAGAAAATTTTGGTAAATTGCTTTAAAATGCCTTCCGAGTACGGCTGATCAATAATTTAAGAAAAAACATGTTAACACAATCTATCGCATTTATTCGTTTTATCGTTTCTAAAGTCAATAAGTATACACTCTGTAGCTACTGCCAATGAAAGTTTCCTAGAGTTGTATAATTGATGTTTTCACTATATGCACATCAGTCATAATTCTATTTTGATGTTTAAAAAATAAAACAGATACGTTAGAAAAGACAGAATAAGTGACGCACAATTGAACTTTTTTCAGTAGAATTCCGGTTAAAAAAAATTTATTATTAACATTTTTTTATATAAGTCAATGTAATTTTTTTAATGTAGGGACACATTTAAGCAGACCGCCTTCTCTCCACGAATTGGTTTCAGGCAACGTAGCATTTGTGTAAGGCTTAGGTCACCCATGACATTCACATTTAATGAGTTTCGGCTGGTGGTCCTGGGGCTTATGCTACCCAGTACTGCCCTCCCAGCCTCTTTCTCAGTAGTATCTTTGGAGACTGACACGTCTACCTCCTCCACAGTTTCCTTGTGCAACTCTTCAGATCACTCCACTGGTTGCTCACCGGAGTTTCTACAGAAATTAACGCTCCACCAGAGAATGACAAAAGTATAATTTTGAGCACTCTTTGAGTAGTGGCCATCATATGTGTTTGAATGATTATGAGTACTGTTGAAACGCGAGTCCTACGCATTATACACTAAACAAGTTGAGTAGAGTATGGGTATGTATCATCCTCAAGGGAGTATAAGTTAAAGTTATAGTCGCAAGTAGGTATTACTTTTAATTTCAAACATTTTCGCAGGGGTGGTAACTGGAATTCTAGCTTTCTCGACTTTAATTATACATATAATAGTATAATACGAACTAAATAGTTGTACTTTGGCTGAGGTATGTTGGCTGGTGTTTTGTTTTCTGCAAAAATTGTTTTAATTTTTTTTAGGTACAAATCAACGCAAAACTAACGTTGAACTCAGCAATGAGAAGACATCTTTACAAAACATCCGTAAACTGTTTAAACTATGAGTACACACAACAATCAAAAAAGGAGAGTATAGACTCATGTACTGATTTTTGATTTGTTATTCCGAAAGGGTGATTTGATGTAGATTTTTGGAACGAATTTCCGTCATGTTCCATTTGAGACTATGACAATCAGAACTACAAAAAGAGTAAGTAGATTTTTTTAATGAATTTCCTTCATCCTTTGTCAAGTTTATTTTGGAAACAAACCGGTTTCGGATGTGTGCCATCTTCAGTGTCTCTTTTCATTCTCTATCGGCCGTTACTAGGAGGGAGGAGGTATTAGTCAGAACTTCTGAGTGTGCACTCAGTTATGGAAGGCACACCTTTGTGCCTGCTAGCTGACTGCCTTAGTTAATGTAAAACCTTACAAATATTTGTAATAATCACACCATTTTTTTATGAAATTTAACATAATTTTGGTGTGTTATGTTGTTGGATTTCATGAAAAATCTACAATATGCTACACTTGTGCGTTTACGAAACCATTTGCATTAAACACTGAATACGGCTAATGTTTTAAAAATGAAAATTGCTATATACATAAGTATTTTTTTAATACTTATGTATATATGTAGGCCAAATGAGTTTCGATTTGACCTTGCACATGGGATAGTAAATTTGAAGGCTAGAGTTTTTTTTTCATTATAGTATTGTTAGTGTTTATCCCATTTCGTTGCAAAAAACTATTTGATATAATTATAAAACTGTGAATTTTGTTATTCGTCGTAATACAAACCACTGTAACTCAGTCACTTTTTATCCGATCAAAGCATTGATCTATCAGTCGAGGTGTAATTGAATAGCCTCTATGTAGGCTGCTTTTAAAGGCAAGTGCATACATTTCTTTAAAAGCCACTAATCAAAATACAGTTTAAAGCACGTGATATTAACGTAAATAAATCAGGAAGTTATTGAGCATTTTTTGTATCAAGTATTTGATAGAAAACAAAAGGGGGAAATTTTAGGAGTGTAAAAAATAAATTGGTTATTAGAGGGATGAACCCGAGATATCAGAGGAGGTATCTAGATGTAACGCCCTATTAAAAAGCCACCAAGTAAGAAATTGAAACGAATGACGACGCAGTGTACAAAAAACGAAAGGTATCCAGCGCCGTGACGAAAAACGAAAAATATAATTTTTTTGGATTCTCCTCAACTAATTTTTACTTCTAACGGACTTCTGGCTCAAATATTTTTTGTGCACTATTCAAAATCAGGCTGCTGTCTCCGAAAATTTATTCGATTCCAACCCTAGCTTAGGCTTGAGATAAGGCTCGCTATTGACAAGATCTAAGGACTAAAAATTTGGCCTCAATCCAATCATGGTATACAGGTTCTACCGGAGTGTAAATATTCCAATTCTAACTTATACTTCGGTAGTATGATGGAAGCAATGCACGGTTACATGCAAATATCAGAAACGTCCGGTCAAAACCTGAGGTAAAGTTATGATCTAATTAGAAAACACTGATATCAGACAGTACGCGGGACAAGCTGCTCTAAGCTAGGCTTTAAAATACTTCAGAATTCCTGACAAGAAAACGGTTATTTAGTCAGAAGTACGTGCATTGCACAAGGCACGGAAGAACAGACAATAGAATCTGCATAGCACCGAAACGACTATGATATTCTGTTGCAACACCCAGCTTTCGAAGAAACAAAAAACACCGTATTACACCAATGACATTTTACCGCACATAGCTCAACTGAGAAGCACTGAATGAAGTTTTTTGAGCAGTTCCCTTGGTGCACCGAGCTCGTATAATATGCGATGGCTTCTTCAACAAACCAGACCAATCGACCGATTGTATGTCTGGGGGCTTCAGCCCCATAATTGGTCCTTTGACGACCAAGTTCTTCAAATGCACAATACCAATCCATTTCTAAGCAATTTGCTACTGTGGTAACATATTCCCCATAATTCTTTCTTTCCCATATTAGAAATTTAAAAAATTTTGCCAAGCTAGCAAGTTGCCCAGAAATGGGATGGTATTGTACATATGAAGAAGTTGGTCCTCATTTTGATCTCAATACTTTTTAGAGCCGAAATGTTTGGATAGGAACTTGGCCTAATTTTCACATTTATTTTTTTGTGCGGATTTCGTTTTTCTGGAATTATAATGACAACCAAACAAATCGCAAAATAATACACACGGGCTCCCTGGCCGGTCGCGGACCGTTATTCTCATTCGGAAGTAAAACCATAATTCGTTTGAATTTATTTAAATATTTTATTTATTTCATTAATAGTACTTTTTAGGGCCGAAATTAATAATAATATACGCATTGTGTGCATTATACCTGAACTTGGCCAATCACCGTATATTTATGTATGTAAGACAATTTACTGTCCGTAAACCACAGGTGTTTACAGAGGACCGATAATTAATATAAGCATGATACTTCAAAACTAGCAAGTATCCCTTCTCTTTACTTTATTTGTGTTTAGAACTTAAGAGAAAAGCTAAAAAGCAGGATTAAATTATATTTATTTATAAAGAGCAAGAACAAAAAGTTTATTTTTTTTTTTTGAGGGTTGCATGTTAAGTTTCGTAAATTAAATTCTTAACTTGAGCAAAGTTATTGTTTGTCATTTTTAACTTTTCAAAGTTTTTATTAACATTTTTCTTGTTCGCGAAAAAGTTCAAATATTTAACAAATGACGCTAATTTAAAAATGTCTTGCATTAAAGGCAAAGTGAAGAGTTGTCACCAGTGTAAATTATTACGAATACGTATATTACACAGATGAATCAACATAGTTTTAATTTTAACCTAAAGTGTCTCTTAAGAGTATTAAATGTTTAATATTGAGGAATTTTCTATACAAGGGAACAAATTGATAAAAAATTTGTTTCAAGATTTCTTTAACAAAATCGGGGGTTTCAACAATCGATAATCGACAGATATTTCCCGAATCGGTGGGGGATTTTATGTAAATTTTTACGATATAAATATTATTTTATATGCAGAAATTTATTTTGAAATTACAGTAATCTTTTTTTTTTTTTTTGCTCTGTTAATATAATCTTAGTTAACATCATTGTTCACCGCAGCTCCGGCCCTGCAGTAAATAGTAACCTTTATTATTTGTTGTTTTTGTTTCTTTTGTATTACTTTTTCTGCATACACAGTACTTAGCTCTGTATGTACTTTTTGTAAATGCAATTGTAAATCATTAAAGTAATAACTGTAATAAATTCCTAACATTTTTGTATTTTTGCTTTAATAGCTTATTCAATTTGAAATTTAGTTTAGTTATCAATTGGAATACAAATAAATAAGTAATCTTTTGTTCAACTTTTGTTTTTCGAATTCGCATTTATTCTGTAAAAAATATTACAGATCCAAACAATCATTATCATTTGAGTGACCATCATTAAGTAATATTTCGTTTTCTTAAATGTTGGTTTTTGCTGTTAAAAAAATAAAATATACATTTGTAATTATAGTTCTATTTACCAGTTAAGCAAGAACTACTCACACCATACTTCTGCTGCCTGGCTCTGTTCTTGTCATCTTTCCCTTCGTTTTTTTTATTATTGTTTTAATTTTTTCTTAGCCAAAGGTAACAATAACCTTGAAAAGATTATTATACGACTTTTAGCCAACGCATCCAGATGAGAAACTTTCCACAAAAACAGCCTTGAAAATGGCCGGATGTATAGAAATCACCACACTCCTGGCTGATGAGGCGTTAAAGATGTATCAACAAACCATCAACAAACTCATACCAGGGTGTTTTATTCGTCTAGACAAAACATTAAGAACTACAATAAGCAACAATATACATATTTGCAATGCCTACTAAATTATTTTTGTGTTACTTTCAACAGATTCTTTCTCCTTTTTGATGAATTCTTTTGAATGCTTCTGATTTAAATAGAGAAAATCTTGACTGACATTGAATTCTAATGGCTTCATTAGCTTACTTCATTAAAAAAAGGAAATTCATAGCAAGTAAATGCACGTTCGCATGGCATGTTTTCCAATATGTTTACTATACACAACGAACAACGTCATAACTCCGCAAATGCCGATTTCGAGGTAACGCGGTTAAAATTTTCTATTTGGTCCCATAACCCATAAAAATGAAGGCATATTCTCTTCAAACGTGGGAAGTAGAACAGATATAAGGGTGAAATTTATACACAATATAAAGCCTGACATAACGCTCAAGTCGAGGTTTCATGTTGTTTGAGTAAATGAGCGGGTATGTCAAAATTTAAATTTTACAAATATTTAGAAGTATTCAAATTGAGTACTCGGGATGTGCAGAGTATATTTTAGAAGTTCAAATAAGTGTCTTTTTAAAGTATAGAGTATGACGCTTCTGAAAGTAACAATAATCTCTTGTAAAACTATTTTTAGCTTAGTTTCCATCCCAACTCATTTTATTATAAGTAATGCAATTTATTTGTTGAGCTTAGATAATTTACTATCTATGCGCCTTTCGCTGGTTGTTTAGTCCTGTCATCAGGAAACCTTTATCCATCTTTATAGAAAAACTTGAACGTCTTATGCTGGAAAATCTTTAGACCAATTGAGAAATCCAAATAAAATTAAAACCAAAAAGTTAAAGCTTTAACAAAAAGCCCCCACAACAACAAAAGAAGTATTTCACATGTTTTAAATTATAATTTTAGAAAATTTATAAAAAAAAGTACAGTTAGTAATCACAACAAAAACTAAAAACAATATTTTTAATTGCGCATTTGGCATTTAGAGAAAATTATCTGAAAAGTAATTAACTAAGCATCTTTGCTCTCGCTATTGATGTGTTTGGGTTATAAATAAGTCACCTGCCGAAATACTTAATTTGAATTATTTCAATTATTATTCTTGGATCACACATACTTAACCGACCACTGCACGAATCATGATCTGAATTTCTATAATTTTCAGTATCATTCGAGTTCATTTGAGTTAATAATTCTTCAGACCAAATTGTATTCTAGGAGGCATTATTAAAAGAACCTATTCCATAAAACGAAAGTCTGCTGCTGGCAGAGACGTTTCATAATTTTTGAGTTCTGATTGTTTATGGCTGACAAATATAGAATATTTTAATTTTGATAAACAAACAACTCTGTAAAAATTCAAGAAAACCTGCGTTAATGGATATTTTCTATTTTCCTTTAGCTTCATTATATTTATTTATTTTTGTTTTTTAATCACTTTAAGTTCATAGCACAAATTCCACATGCACATCACATATTCCAACATTTGAATTTAAAAAGCACATCGTGCAAATAAAACTTACAGTGCGTTATAAACATTTCAACAGAGGAGAATCATGCGGGGTTTATCGATTTGATTTTCCGACAGAGCGATTTGATATAGATATTTGTGATGAATTTCCGTCATCCCTTATCAAGTTTGGTTTGGATACAATCCGGTTTCTGCTTTGTGCCATCTTTAGTATAATTTTTCTACTTCAACTCAGAACGAAAAACAGCACATAGCCGAAACCGGCTTGTCACCAAACTAAACTTGAAAAGGAATGACGGAAATTCGGTTCAAATATTTCTATACTACAGTGTCTTATAATTTTTGGGAAAAATGCGATTTCTCAGTTAAAGAAATCGCAATTTTTCATCTCTTAGTAAATTTTAGATTTTAAGCCTAATTTGCACTTTTTGGTGATTTAGCGGTTGATTTGTGGTGATTTTGTGTCCAGTCAAATGTTGAGAAATGAAATATTGGATCTATTTGCCTTCAAAAATTATTTTGTTAAGCAGCCAGAAAAATTAATTTATTTCTCTTAAAAATGATAAATAAACTTCTCCCTTGAAAAAAATTTGTTGATTTGTGGAGCAGCGTAAATAGTTCCTTTTGAGATGGGAAAATTAAAGGAAGGTGAAGAGAGAAAGGCAATGGAAAGTAGGAATGGTGAATTTGATGCGTATGAACTCAATTTATTTTATAAATTTGCTAAATGTGATTTTCAGACTTAGACCACAAATATTTTTGTAATGGTATCTGTTAAGCTAAAATTAGTGTCACAGTTTATAATTTTACGTAACGAAAATTTGTTGTATCATGTCATGTCATGTCATTTCAAGAAATTTAATTCTGAAGTTTTAAATTATAGATTACAGACAGAGAATTTTCATACGGTATATAATTTTATAGCCGAAGCTTTAATATTTTTGTATGGGAGCACCTTTTTATTATTGACCTTTTCTGATTTCTTGTTATAGTGTCAACAGAACACCAATTAAGCATGAACCACAAAAAATTTAGGCAAATAACCATTGCGTGTTGTAACAATAGAAGAAAAATAAAATATGAATGTTAAAATAAGGACACGTTTCTATACAAAAGTTTCAGCCCAAGACCATGTTTTTGCTGTGCAATAGTGTATTTACTCATTTATGCCCAATTTACCGATTTTGCCAGATACTTACCAATTTTGTATTTATCCTTTTTCCATCTCTATTTAAAACATCCTGCTGTACACATAAAAACAGTATTTAGGAGTTTAGAACTTTTTAAAGGTTATTGCTAAAACAAATCAACTCCTTAAAAGTTAAAGGACTTTAATTTTTTCATCACTTCAGGATACGATCAAAAATATTTTGTTTGAAACTTAGAAAAACTTGATAAAAAATTCTTTGACTTTCCACTTGACTTTTTCCGCGTGATGTGGGCAACTAAGCCAAACATTAAAATTCTTTTGCGCCAGTTTTTAATTTTCTTATCTATAAAAAAACATTCTCCGAGTTTTAAAAGTCCAATAATTGTCGAAACAAATTTCTTTTTTTAACTTTACAAGTTTTATATGGGTGTAAAGAAGACAACCCCGTTATCCGTTTGCATTTCATGGACATTAAAGAACACAAGTGGTGCCACGACATTTTTCTCAAATGATGTTTTCACTGTTAGTTACATCCAGCTGTAGGCTACGACGATACAAATATAATTATTTTAAACTTTCACTGTCCTTTTCTTTACGATTTTTTACGTCAATTTTCTTTAACTTTAAGTTTTTCATCTTTCTGCTTCTCAAACATCTTTATGGACAGCTTCCTGTCTTTAAGATATTTAGCCATCCTTACTTTTTTGCCTTTTCATTTGAAAAGGACTGAAGCGAGGAATGTGTTCGGCTATAATCCCTTTCAGTGGTAAAATTGTGGATGTTTGAAGATTATTTAAGAGTAAAATAGTAAATTGTTATGTGATTTTAAATTTAAACTAACAATTTTTTGTAGTTTGGTTTTGGACGAACTTGCAATGTAACGTAAATATAAGAAAAAATAACATTTTGAAGGGTTTATGCAATTCGCGTTAAGTATGACAACATTTACCATGAAATAAGCGACCCAATGCTTAGGAATGTTAGAATGTAGACGACTCTTGCTTGTTTAGAACTTTGAAAGGAATTGGGATAATACGCAAGTAAGAATGTTAAAAATACATAATTTTTTATTGTAATGTTTATTCGTAGAACTCAAATTAGCATATTTTTTTACTATATCGGCATTAAACTTTCAAGTGAATATGTATCGAAGGCAACGTTTTAAGGCAACAGACATGGAAAATTTAAATTTTATATTGGTACTTTGCTTCAACCAACGCAGTCCCCGTTGGGATAAAAATGACTGGAGTATTTAAATGTACATATGTATGTTTTGTTTTGTATAAGAAGTTTATTCAATTTTCCATATGTCGACAAACATGTAAATGTTTTTTTTTTTTTAAATTAATTTGAATTTACTAAATCTTTCTCTTTAAAGAAATTTTACAATAGGTATTAAAGTCTTAAGCCAAGTACTCTATTCGAATTTGCGAAAAGTGTTGAGCAACATTAATTATTTCGCATGAAAAATTTGACAATACGCTAGTGGTGACAATACTGCGGTTTCGAAGAAAAATTTCGTTTTTATGGCCTTTAAGTATGCAACATTCAATTATGTAAACGAAAAATATATTTACATGTACCTACATACATATGTATGTACATATGTGTTTGATGAGTTGACAAAAATATTATTCGAAAGAATCGGGAGATAAAGTAATAAAAAAATTAAACAAATGAAAACAAAACAATATTATTAGCTTGTGCTGCTGCGCAACAATTAATACAAATTGCTGTCGCTACCGAACAACTTTTGAAAGACATACGGTCTGTATTGCGGTTACAACAATGTAGCTTATCTGACTTATCCCAAATATGTTTTCTTTTTTTACCACTGAAATAAGGATATGCTTCTCTACGTCACTAAATTATCTTTTTTCTTTTTCACTTTTTAGTAAATGTACGCTTTTCTCCATTTTTATACTTTTTTTGGCACAACAAACTTAAAATTAAAACCACAAATGCTTAACTGATCAGCTGTTGTTTAAAATTCCGTGCGAAAAAAGTGCTGCTCATATTGTCTCTCAGTTGAAAATAAATTGTAGCCAGAAACATTTTTTAGTTGGAAAAACATGCTACCCGAAACATTTCGTGTCTTTTCAAAAAGTGAACAGAGTACTACTTCAGCAACATTATTTCTTTTTTATTTCGCACGAAGGTTTTTATATGGGCTTTTGACAGCATTTCGCACGAAATCATGAACAGCGTACCACGCTTTATCTCTAAAATATTATTTATTGTAGGGGATGAGACTCGAAATAATTAAAATATATATTAAAATAAAGGGTCTAAACCAGACGGTTCGTTATACTTGACCTCAATATTTTAATATATTACTTTTAATAATTATAAAGATATGGGGCTTGAACAAACCGGTTAAGCGTTATATTCGCCCTCACATATTATTATTTTGTATTTTGTAAATTTAATTTCTTTTATTATTTTTAAAACAAGTTAGTCTTTATTCAATGATAGTTTTTAGTTTAACGAATGTTTATGAATCTTTGATTGGCTTTTTATAATCAGCTCTTACAGAAGTGGAACAAAATTAAATTACAAAATTGAGTACCATACTTATATTGAGAATTAAACAGTTAATTATAACAATAAAACGAAATAAAACTCTAATAAGTAAAACATGAGTGAAATAAAAATTTAAAGTAAGAAAAATTGAGTAATTTACATTCAAAGATATATACGAGGGCGGATCAATAAGTCCGTGACTTTTCGAAATTCCCTGGTAGTTATATGAAATGCAATACTATTCCAATCAAGTACCACCTGTTAATAGACTACTGTAAAACTTTGAACAAGTGTCGTGATTTACTTTGCGATTAACAGCTGTTCAAAACATACACCCTCGTGTACGAGTATTTGTCTAAAAATGGAAACATTATTTTTTGCGAAAAAAAAACCGTCAATCAAACCAAGGAAAAGCTCGTAAATACTATGCGGACTCTGCATCATCGATTTCAATGGTAAAAAAGTGGTTTACTGACATTCGTTGTGGTCGCACAAGTACAAATGACGCTGAACGGTGTTGGCCGATCGAAGAGTAAGAGTGCGTGAGATTGTTGATGCCATAGGTATTTCATATGGCAGTGTGGTCTCGATTTTAAATGATCAGCTGGGCTTAAGAAAGTTGTCTGGAAGATGAGTGCCGCGTTAGCTCTCAACGTAAACGTGTGACAACTTCAAACGGATGAGTTAGTTTTTATTGCGTTTTGTAACTCTGGATAAAACATGGACCCATTACTGTACTCCGAAGACCAAGCAGCAGTCTAAAAAATGGGCTTCTCCTGGTGAACCTGCTCCGAAGAAGTCCAAGGTAAGTTTGTCGGCCAATAAGGCGATGGCAGCAGTTTTTTGGGATGCACGCGGGATAATCCACATCGATTGCCTTCAAAAGGGAAAAACAATAAAGGGCGAATATTATTCCAACTTATTAGACCGATTTAATTTTAATGTGGATTTAAACAGAAAACGACCCCATATGGCCATCTTTTTCATCAAGATAATGCGCACGTGTGCAGTCTCAATGGCAAAAGTCTGTGAATTGGGCTACGAATTGGTACCTCATCCGCCATATTCTCCGGATTTAGCCCCTAGTGGCTACTTTCGATTTCCAAACGTAAAGAAATGACTCGGTGGAAAGAGATTTAGCTCCAACGATGAAATTATTGACCAAACAAATGCCTATTATAAGGACCTCGAAAAATCTTATTTTTTGGAACGGATACAAAAACTGGAGAGCCGTTGGACTAAGTGCATTCAATTAAAAAATAAATGTTTGTTTTGCAAAAAAAAAAAAACTGTGTGTCATTCAAAAGTCACGAACTGGTTCGCCCTCGTATATATATATATATATATATAAGCAATAAAATACAGCAAAGGCAATAATAATTATAACGTAAATTTAAAAGAATGTAATCATATATTATATAAATAAAGAATTACAATACATTATTAAAACATGATTACAATACCATAAATTAATAAAAAAAATATTAATAATAATATTAGGATGTTACTTTATTAATAATTACCACTGTGATAGCTAATCTATTGTATTCAAATCTTAATAATAAAAAAAACTATCTACCGTTGGGCAGAAAAGCCGTCTCGTTAATCTCAATGTGTCAGTGTTTTGAGTCTTTGGTGCCCATGAAATTGCATTAAATCGCGCTCTACAGAGTTGGGATGTACGACTAGTTTGTTTCCATATTTGGACGTGAATGTTTATGCATTTTCCTGGATAGTGGAAACTTTTAGATCTCTGTAAATATTTTCATTTCTTATATACCAGGGGGCGCATGCGATAAGTCGTAAAATCCTAGACATTCTTTGTTACTTCTGGATATTTGATAAACAAGCATATTGGTTCTATAATTGATTTGCATAAAAGCAATTTGTATTCCAAAGCCAGGGTTGAGTAAAGACCTATTAACCAGTTTAGTTGAATTGTTCTGAGTTTTATGATGGCAATTTTTGATCATGAACATTTATATTTATTATTGTTATAGCAGGACAATATTGGCTCCAGATGGAAGGCGTTACGTTATCATATTTCGAAGGATTTACCTTAATACTCCACTTATTCAACTAGTCCTCTAGCTCATGCAAACGTTGATGTATATATACTTGGGCTTGTTGCCATATCCGCTTTATAAATGCTATATAATAGCGCCCTAGTATATTGCCTTGAGGAACTCCTGCAGAGGTTTTTCTATTTTAGAGAACTGATCCTTTGATCTCACCTTAAACGATCTATCTGTCAAATAGCTCTAAAGAAGCTTGTGAGTGTTTTCAGGGAGTATATGAGATATTTTCGCAAGTAGTCCATTGGCCAGACTTTATCCAGAGAGCCTGGAAAATGTCAAAAAATAAAGCTGAAGAGTACTGCTTGTTTTCAATTTTTTCTTTTAATTGTTGGTTTTGTTAGCGTTGCAACTCTGGCTGCTACAGTCACGGAGTTTGTAAAGTGCTCCTCAGCTTCTTGAATATCTACTGGGTTTCTCAGATAAATGTTCTACACACGTTATCAACATGAGTCGTGTTTTTTCTACTAATTTTCTGTTTAACTGTAAACATCATCTACTATTTAAGCCAACACTAAAGACAAATAGTATAAGGGAATGACTATTTTTTTTAATTTTTCATGTTGATAGCATGTGTAGCGGCATAGAAAATGCATTCCATTCTGCTAGTTGTCTAATTTAATTTTTAAATTTATCATATCAAATAAAAAAATAGAAATAATAAAGAAAATGAACTTATGCCTAAAAATTAAATTACCTAATATTATACATATTTGATCTTGTATTTCGTAAAATAAAGATCGAAAGTACATTAGACTTAGTTTAAAACACAGTCTGGTGATAACAATAATCTGGAACTTCATTACTCAACAGAACTTTTTTTGGTAAGACATTTCAGCAAATTTTCTGATATTTGAGAAAACCGAATCTTTGTCGTCTGCTCTTTTCTGACAGAAAATTCAATAAATGTGCTGCAAGTCTGAACGTTTTTATGCTTGGACAAAAATTTCTTCGACATTCCTCATGCATATCCCTTAGAATTTTTTATATAAATTCCATCTAAATTCTGTCCGACACATCTAAAATGTATCCCGAATTTTATAATACTATTTACAAAATTACGTAAAAAATGAATATTTCGTTCTGAGGTTATGCTAAATTGCTCTTGATGACATAGAGGAAAAATGTTTTCATTTTTATTGTTGTCATGCGCAAAATTTATTAATGAATGAATGATAGAAGTTTATTGGCGCCAATATTGAGACAGTGGCAAATCAAAAATTCACAAAATCAACATAAAAGTATTAACTTCATTATTTTTTCTGAAAAATGTTGTAGAAAACAACATTTATTTGAAGAGATACTCACTTAGTCTGACTTGCAATATTTTGCAAAAATTCTTTAAGAAGATGCAGTTACAAAATGTTAAGCGGAAAAAAAATCATACACTACAAGGATACAGAAATATTATTTTAAACATTTTGCTATAAAACAAGTAAGATGGAGAGAGAGAGAGAAATATTCGGCTGTGCCGAATCTTATATTCCCTTCACAGAAGTAAATGGCCCCCGGTCTATGTCGTATTATTTTACATTTAAACTCTCGTCTTAATATAAGCATTTTCGATCGGTGTGGTTTTCTTATTTCAATTTGTAATAATTTCTTGATTTTATAGTGAATTGTTAATATGCCGGAATTGGGTTTATAGTCTAAATTTTAATATTTGATAAAATTTAGGGTTTTCGACGCAAGTTTAGCTTCTGAGAAAATTTGTTCTTTAAATTGAAAAATCTGGTAAAGTATATTTTTGGTTCAACGTTTGTGAACATTACGTTTTTTGTAAGATATAAATAAATATTGATTTTGCGCCAATTTTTGGTGAAATTAAAATTTAGTTTTGAAATTTTAAAATTTTGGGAGTTTTGATTTTTATGGTGTTTTTGGAATTATTTTGTTTTGTTTTCAGTTGTTCGATTGTGTCGTGAATTTCCAAAGTTTTGGTGAATAAAACAATTTGCCACGTTATAAATTATTCTCAATTTTTGATGCAATTTCGGTTATCTTGGTAATTTAAAAACTTTTAGACTTTTGTTTGGTTTTGTGAAGAATTTTGAAATGTTAGTGAATTTCTAAATTGTTTTGAAATTTCGATTTTATGTGAATTGTTCATTTTTTTAATTCCCGATTTAACTTAAATTCGAAATTTTTTATAAAATTGTTTTTTGAAATTATCATAAAATTCGGGTTGTTTTGGAAATTTTGGAAAATTTGCAAAATGAAATTCATTTGCAATTTTGATTTTTGTGGTAATTTTAGTTCAATTATGGGGGTATCGTAAATTTTTGGATAATAGTTTGAATTTTAAATTATCCTGAAATTCTGTTTTTTTTTATTTTTAGATTTTTTTTAGGTTTTTGGTAAAATTTATAATTTTTATGATGTTAAATGTTTTGTTGAATCCTCATTTGTACCGAAATTTGGTTTTTTTGTTTGATATATTTGTTTGACACAGGTTTTGTTAAAATTATGTAAAATTATAATTTTCGTGAAATTAGCAAAAAAATATATAAAATATAAATTTTTGTGATGAAATTATAGTATTTGTTGAATCCGTTTTTAACACATTTTTCTCTCAAATTGTGGTTTCTTTATTAAATATTGGTTTTCTAGCAATTAATTTTTTTTATTCCAGTTTTCAATTTCGGATGAATTTTTGAATTTCGATTTGTTTGGAATATTTTAATATTTTTGTAATTTAAAGTTTTTGAATTATAGTTTGGTGATGTGGTGAATTCTTAGATTTTAGTGAATTCTCAGATTATGGCGCATTTTTTTAATCTTAAATTAATCATTTTTGATATTTACGTACATTTTTAATTTTTTACTGGATTTTTAAATTTTTTTGGAATTTCACCAATTATGGTAAATTTTTGTTTTTATTAGTTTGTTAAAAAACAGTTTCGACAGAATTTCGTAGTTTTTTATAAAATATGGATTTTTTTGAATTTTTCGGCGTGTGGAGAAATTTTAATTTTTGTGGTGAGTATTAAAAATTTACTGAATTTTTGTTCCTTTTTTTTGTGAAATCTCTTTTTTCACTGAATTTGTATTTTGTGGTGAATTAAAAATTTTATAAAATTTTTTTCTCCATATTTCAGTCTTTGTTAGTCTTTAAGGTTTTGTTTAATGTTCTACTTTGGTCCAAGACTTAGGACCGTAGGTTATCTAGATACCTCGGGATGATTATTTCCGTAGGGGGACTTTATAAAAAATTTAATGAGGATTCAGAGTATGCTAACTTTATAGGCTTATGTATAAGCGTTTTCCCACAAGAGCAAAAATATCAAAAACCCCGAAAAAATGGTCTTTAGCCCATATCTTGAGAACATATGTGACTGATTTAAAAAAAAAAACCGAACTAATTGATCAACTGGTCCAGGTTTCAAAATCCTAGGTCGTTAATTGAACTTTCCTACCTATAAAGATCCATATAATATATATTATATCTTGTTGGGTCGGAAATGAACATTGTAAATTACTAACGGAATGACATACCTTTATATTCCCTTTTGATTTTTGTAAAGGGTATAAAAATATATACATTAATTTGGTTAGTTGTACATGTTGTTGTTGGCTTTGATACGTTGTTGACAAGATAGTGTGTTTATAAACATTTCTTATATTATGATGATGTGTGTGTGTGTGCAGACATCGTCTTTTATACGCTTCTTTATTCCGTCATGTAGCACCCCACAAATGAAATGTGTAAATAAATGCTTTTTTAGAATCAGAGAATAATTCAATTTAAAATCAACTTGTTTTGCGTCACTGCGCTTAACAACATGTTTGACCTGTCGATATTGCATATATGGAAAAGTTTCTCTTATATCTATTATAGGCTCCAATTTTATACTTCAACATAAGGCTCTTTTGTAAACCTTTCATTTCGCTTTCAATATTGGTATCTTCAAAATTGAAGACTTTTTTTAAGATAAAATGGAAAATTAATTGGATTCGTGCAAAGAATGAAATACATAATTCCCGATGAAATAAATCCCAGAAAATTTTGTCCAAAAAATTAAATATCAGCCAATTTTACGATATTATTTATTCATGTCAGTTACAATTTAGTTCGAGCCTAGACATATTGTCAGGAAGATCAGTACAAAGAAGTATTCTTTCCGGTAAGAACTGAATCGTACGAATACTTGGGTCACTGCATAGAATGTGCTGTGCTCAAATAACAACAAACACAACATCTATAAGCTCATACAAGTTACCAGGAAATTGAATACACATAGAACGACAACAAGCGAATTACAGGACTTAAATACTTTGGAGAAACAATAACATTGGAAAGAGCGTCGGCAGAATAACGGGGGAAATGTGGTCGTACTCATACGTGTAGATGCTTATCTTCAGTTTCAGCATAACTTTTTATCTCTCAGCAAGATTGTTTCCATGCTCTGAACATAGTTTAGGTACGGGTGTTTTTTTTTTTATTTTTCCTGTGTGCATTTTGTTTGTGTGATGGCAGAAAAACAATTGTTCGGAGCACATTGTTTGAACACGAACATCAACAGCGACTATCTTCACGAGCCATATTCCTGTGCGAACAACAAAATGTACGATGGCTAAAAAGCTTTATACACCGTGATAAAGAAGTAACCGCTTTAATGAAGTGTTAACTAAAGTAACAGTTATAACGACGCAAAACAACAACAATATCTTCTATATTTTGTTTTCAATCCTCGAAGTTGTTGCTTCGTTCAGCGTTAGGCTTAGGTAAGTATTAAATACCAATAAGTCCGTGACTTTTTGAATGAAACACAGATTTTTTTGCATAACACACATTTATTTTTCAACATAATCTCCTTTTAATTGAATGCACTTAGTCCAACGTTTCTCCAGTTTTTGTATCCCTTCCAAAAAATAGGTTTTTTCGAGGTGCTTAAAGTGGGCATTTGCTTGGAAGTAGCCACTAGAAGCTAATCCGGAGAATATGGCGGATGAGGTACCAATTCGTAGCCCAATTCAAAGACTTTTGCCATTGAGACTGCACACGTGCGCATTATCTTGATGAAAAAGATGGCCATATGGAGTCGTTTTCTGTTTAAATCCACATTAAAATTAAATCGGTCTAATAAGTTGGCATAATATTCGCCCTTTATTGTTTTTCCCTTTTGAAGGCAATCGATGTGGATTATCCCGCGTGCATCCCAAAAAACTGCTGCCATCGCCTTATTGGCCGACAAACTTACCTTGGACTTCTTCGGAGCAGGTTCACCAGGAGAAGCCCATTTTTTAGACTGCTGCTTGGTCTTCGGAGTACAGTAATGGGTCCATGTTTTATCCAGAGTTACAAAACGCAATAAAAACTAACTCATCCGTTTGAAGTTGTCACACGGTTACGTTGAGAGCTAACGCGGCACCCATCTTCCAGACAACTTTCTTAAGCCCAGCTGATCATTTAAAATCGAGACCACACATATGAAATACCTATGGCATCAACAATCTCACGCACTTTTACTCTTCGATCGGCCAACACCGTTCAGCGTCATTTGTACTTGTGCGACCACAACGAATGTCAGTAAACCACTTTTTTACCATTGAAATCGATGATGCAGAGTCCGCATAGTATTTACGAGCTTTTCCTTGGTTTGATTGACGGTTTTTTTTTCGCAAAAAATAATGTTTCCATTTTTAGACAAATACTCGTACACGAGGGTGTATGTTTTGAACAGCTGTTAATCGCAAAGTAAATCACGACACTTGTTCAAAGTTTTACAGTAGTCTATTAACAGGTGGTACTTGATTGGAATAGTATTGCATTTCATATAACTACCAGGGAATTTCGAAAAGTCACGGACTTATTGATCCGCCCTCGTATTATCCGCACAAAAAATTTATTTGAAAAGAATGAGGGCCAAGGAACAAGAGAACTGATTCACTTTCTTCCAGCTACCTACACTAGAGTTTTGCTTACAATTACTTATTACTAATTTTTGTTAAGCAGAAAATTAAAATATGTTTATTAAAATAAAAATTGTGACCGGTTGCATCAGATTTTTTTCCAAATCAAATAAATTAAATTCAAGGTAGAAACAAAACTTTTGGTTAACAGAAACTAATTTCAATTTTTTTAAAATTCAAAACTCTTGAAACATTAAGGAATCGAAAACAATTAGTGTTTTACACATCTCGATCAATTGTGTAAAATAAATTCTAAATCCAAGATACATATCAGAGTAAGATGTTATCAAAATGATGTAACAATTATTTCTTAGAAAATACTTTAAAACCAAAATCACTCCAACGGGTTATGCTTGCATTGCATTTCTAACTTTTGTTTAATTAAGATTTATATTACTAAATAATCTTCTTACATTAGCTGATGAGTTCGGTGAAGTCAAAATACATATGTATATTCAATTTCAACAAACCTTCTAAAAGAAGACCAATAATTCCCAATTTTATTATTTCATTTTCCATATCTTGATATTTGTATTTAGAGATAATAAAGGAGGATTTGCGACATTTTTATTTCAAAACACAGATGATATCACAAATGCTACGTGAAATGAAGCTTCTAATAAAATTGAATTATATCAACAAGCTATTTAAAGGCGATGTTAAACTGTCTTAATTGTTAACAGAAGTTTGAAAATGAAACTAAAAAGGGGCCAAAAATATGTTAATGAAATAACACCAAATTATTTCCTTGTTGGGCCTTCCTTCATGAAGGGGCTTCTACATAATGAAATCATTTTTAATTAAGAAGGAATTAAAACCCAAGGAAGACAAATAACATCCAACATACGTTTTACTCAATTTCATTGGCAATTATTTCACTTTCTTAATTGGGTGTTAATTCACTAGCAATTATTTCGTTTTGTCAAATTAATCACTAGTCCAGTTAATTAATGTTTGTTGGCTTGCTGTTTAACTCCATGTAAAAAACTAAATCATACAAAGCCTTATAATGAATTGATGTCTGTCTATTTACGCGTGTTTATTAGCAGCTTTTGTTGCACCCTTCACCATTAGCGTAGCATTTATTCCCTTCGAAATTTGTACGGAATTCAGTGGTGTTGTCGTGTAACAAAAAATGTTGTCGTGCAACAAAAAATCGGTTTCATTATAATATTGTAGCATTTATACGTTTGAGGAAAAATATATCTCCATAAAAAGATAAATGTGAAAATAAGTCCAAATTCATATCCAAAAACTTCGGCCGTTAAAAGTATTGAGATCAAAATGAAGATCAAATTTTTCGTATTTCTACGCAACTTGCTAGTTTGGTAACATTTTTCCCATATTAGAAAGTTAAAGAAATATTGCCAAGCGTGAAAATAATAGTTTGAGCAAAAATTTGCCAAAATCGCCTGTTAAAGGTTTTCTAGTTCCTAGGCTATTTAGGGCGTTGAGAAAGTTGTTTTTAACTTAAATATTAAATATTCTCTATCTTCTTTGTACCAATTTTTACATTTTTATGTGTTAAAGCCCTTCTATTCATTAAGCATTTAAATTTTTTTATGGTCCCATTATTGGTTCTCCAAAAAAGTTCATAAAAAATCAATGTACGTGTAAATATAAAAATTATTTTAGTGATACAGTCAAAAAGAATAAAAAAGGCACGTTATTCGAATACAATCTTCATCCACTACAAAGGTAAATTGAGTGAGTTATACTTGTTCATTTAATTTGTGTTAATTTCACTTAATAATTTTTAAGCAATAAAAAGCTATTTGCAGATTCGACTACCCGGATGGTTTGGGACATTTTTGTTCATCTTTAACTTTTTGTGGGGTCGATGTTGCCAGAAAAAATTCACTAAATCATAAATTTTCGAATACGTTGTCTTAACAAAGGGTTGTTAAACTTAAAGTGTTTATTAACTAATGTGCACCTTAAACCAAAATTATAATTTCCTTTCGAATACGGCCGTTGATATTTGAAATACCCAGTAAAATATGTTTCTTTTGTGTTTTTGCTCTAGTTATAAGAATTCCCCACGAATAATACATATGTATAGCATATCTTTGTTATCCTTTTATGTTCCATTAAATCATTGTAAAAAATTGTCTTTTTATATTTTTTTATAAATACTGGAATATTGTAAACAATATGGCGCTTGATTTCCTTTGTATCGATGAGTGTACAACACGTATTGTACATGGGTGTTTGTGTGACATAAGTGTGTTGTTGGGAATAAAATTCATATTTGCTGCATCTTTCAATTTTGTTATCTAGTGGGAAAAATATATGAAATTTACTAATGTTTTTATTTGTCCCCGAACAAAGATGCTTGCATGAATAAATGCGAATGTATAGACAAATATTTATTTGCGTCCATAAATCAATACCTGCCATTCTTGCAAGCGGTGACCATACCTACGTGGGATGTTAGAATTAAAAGTGGTCCAATTGTAAAATAGTGTGTCAATCATAACAGCAAAGAAAAACCCGTCAAAGTGTAAGGCAAAGTGATTCTTCATGTAGCGGCGACTGCCGGAACAGACAAATCAGAAAAGATAGATTTCTGAAGAAGAATGATGACTTCTACGACCCAAAAACCGCACTAAACCAGTCTTCTTGTACCACAGCTTGGTAAACACAATAAAATAAAAATAAACAATTTTTATGAATTGGTCGTTGCACACAATTTATCGAGTATCAATAATAAAGTAATTCTGTGTTATTTTTTAAAGGTTTTTAAAGATATTTTTATATTTGTTTTTTAAGTATGTTTTGGATATAAATAACTGAATCGGACCAGCTGCTCTTGAGTTATAATGCAATAAACTAGAATAACCGCCATATTAAGGTGGTGATATTTATAAACAATAATTTTTCTGTCGAAACCAAAATGATGTTCCAAATGTTTCCAAATAATATGTTTACCACAACAATATATTGTTGTAGAGAACATGACATATATACATGATGTGCATCCACGATTTTTGTTTTATTTACCACGTCGTACTAAAAAAAGGTAATAAGCTGATGGGATACAAATAAATAAACAAAATGAATAGAAATTTGCTAAAAATTTTTACTGAGTTTTATCAGTCTATAACTGTGATCACACTATCGGCGCAAGTAGCACAATTTGTGATGATTTTTTTGTGCTAATTCGGCACACATTTCAAACTCATTCTATACTCTTTATATGCTAACGATCTTCCCAAACAAATCAGATATTCCAAAATACAAATGTATGCAGCAGATTCAATTACGACAATGATACAAGAATTAAATCATGATCTTGACAAAATATATACATGGGCTTTAGCAAGTGGTTTACGTCTTAATCCAAGCAAATCAAAGTGTATGCAAAAAATCAGTTCGAATAGATTTTGCAACCAAAATGGAAACGCTGGAGCACCGCAAACAAAATATTCGTGGTGAAATCAATGAAATACCTCGTGAAATGTGTGAGAATGTAATGAAAAATGTGTTCACAAGGGCTCGCATTTGTGAGGCTAACAGAGGCGGACATTTATCTGATATTGTAGTCCATACATAATTTCCGACATTAAATAAAACATTTATCAATATGCGATCCATTCTCTTTCATTTAATCAAAAATTATAAATAAAGTAGTAGACCTTCCCGGCGGACACCCTGTATATATATACGAGTAGTTATTTGGCACTTCCACTATGTGACATACTATAATTCTGCTTCTACTTTCTATTACTTCGTCTAACATATTAATGCCTGATATACAAGGATTTCTATTTTTCACTTTCTAAATATCAAGTAAACAGACCTGTTAATTAATAATGTTATTATATAATTAAGTAATTTAGTAATTAAGTATTCTATATAATAAATGTTTTTATTTCCGACAAATATTAGCTCACATACACATGCCATTTTCTTAAATCGTTTAAATCTTGTTATATTAATTATTTTTGTTGGTCTGCTGTTACAAATTTCATGCTTACTCATCCTGTTTTCACTGGAGTAACAAGACTTTCTGTTATTCTTTAGTGGTCTTCGTAGGTTTGTCGTAAAGTTTGACTCAACATCTTCTTTCGATTGCAGGTAAATTTTTTGTTTTTTTCTCTCATCATACAGGTTTTCAAGCGTTGCAAACACCGCGTTGAATTGATTTAGTTCGTAGTTTTGCTTTCTATAGAAGAAAGGAGAACCTTCTTCATTGTAAGTGTAGCAGCTTCTGGCATTTAGAAGTCAGTTAAGCAATTAAAAAAAGCACTCTTCGTGTTCACGTTATTGCGAATAAAGTTATAGAATGACATAAACCTTATTTGCACCTGCTCGTGCATTCCGTATGCCGTTAAGCTACAATAGCTAAAACATTAAGCAGTGCTGAAAGTATTCCATATTCCGTTTTGGAAGAGACAGATGCGGCAACATGGCGACATTTGGCAATACTGTTTGGCCATTATTTGATTTGCCAGGGAGATTAAGGGAAAACTTTTTTGTTCTAGTTAGACTCAGCGTGGTTAGATGCTATTAGCTATATTAAAATATTTATAATGGCAACTCTTTTTATAAAACATATGTTTTGTGTCAAGCAATCGCCACGAAAAACGTCCAGAAATTAACTTTTAATTGAAATATGTAGTATGTATGTTTGTCAATATCTGATATTACTTCGTTTTTTATTACAACAAAAATATAGAAATCCCAAGACAAAAGTTTGGAAGTATTTTGCGAAAATAGAAAAGGCAAGGTGCTTAAAGTGTCCAAATAAAGACATTATTTATAAAGCATCATCTGCAAGTTTGTTCATTATATATTTAGGGTCATATCATAAAATTATGTGTAAACTAAAATTACGACAGTCAGGGATGGAAGCATCATTGTTATTGTAAAAAGATGGTCTATAGCTGAAATAGTTGCAAGGCGCGCGGCTTTACACGGTTTTTCTATACATAGAATTTGCAAAAGTCGGTTCATTAGAGAATCGTTAAGTGCCAAACAATATTCTATACCAAAAGATAAATATAATGTCAAGCAATTTATACTCGTACAAATAAAATTGTAGCGTCTTTTAACGATTTAACAGATGTTCAAAGATCGCCGATACTTAAATATTAATGTACATATAGTCAACGGCAATGTGGGGCTTATTAGAACTGCTGGAAACTGTCCTGCATAAATCAAACAAGAATTAATGAAAAAAAGAATTAAGTGAATTTGATTCAAATGCCTTAAATTAAATTGTAGCATCAACTACTGATGGATCATATGTAATGAAGGCTTATGAACGCCCGACTTCATTTCAACATCAGCAATGTTATTTTTATGAAATTCCTCTTGCTGTTGTCCAAACTCTAGGTAAAAAAAACATGTATCGATTTAGCAGAAAAAGAAAATGGAAGTGAAAGTCAATGTCAAAGTAATTCAGAATACGACTGGGAGAGTTCGGAAGAGATATATTTCAGTCATGAAAATTATACACTGAACCCAAAATCCGAATCAAACATTTCAGCTTCTTTAAGCAGGGTTACAAAAATTATAAAACTTTTTTAATTTTTTTCTCCAAAAATGCTATACTTCAAACTTACTACTGTTGGCAAAAAATAGTAAGACTTTTTAATTTAAATTTCGCGCGAAAATCCATTCGTTATTTTTCTACGTTGGTATGACTGTCAGTGACATCTGTGCTAAATATCACATCAAAGTACTCATTAGTGTTTAGTATACGCTTGTCTTTCTGAAGTACAACAAGTGCATTCGGCGATTTTGACAATGAGTGAAATTATTCAACAAAGAAGTTCCATTAAATTATGTATGCGGACTGAAATTTTTGGTGCCGAAACTTTCAGAATGTTTCAAAAGGCCTTCGTTGATAACTATATGTCGCGAACAAATGTTTTTGATTCGTACAAATTATTCAAAGAGGGTCGAGAACGGAAACAGACGATCAATCGGCCGAATATCGTGCCAAAATTGAGCCGAAGCCGAAAAAACCACGTCAAAGCAAGTCAAAAATCAAGGTCTTGTTGACAGTTTTCTTCGATCATTGGGGTGTGGTGTACTCCGAATTCCTTCTGACTGGCCAAACTGTCAACAAGGAATACTATTTGAGTGTTATGCGTCGTTTGCGCAAAGCGATTCGTAAAAAGAGGCCGGAATTATGGGCCGATAACTCTTGGTTTTTGCACCACGATAATGCACCGTCGCATACCGCATTGATTCCTCGTGAGTTTTTCGCCAAAAATTCAATCAATATCGTTCCACAACCACCGTATTCGCCTGATTTAGCTCCTTGTGACTTATGGCTGTTCAGCGGACTCAAGCGACCGCTCCTGGGAAACCGTTTTGAGTCAATTGAAGACATTAAACGTGAATCGCTACGCGCAAATTGACTTTAACAACTGTTACGAGGATTGGAAAAAACGTTGGCATAAGTGTATTGCAGCTGGGGGGAATTACTTTGAGGAGGACGAAATATATTTGCCAGAATAAATAAAGAAATTTATAATTATGAACAAATTCTTACTATTTTTTGCCCACAGTTGTATATCCGATTGAAACACAATAAAGAACTCACATTGCTTTTGTATTGTAGAACAAGGTGGAAGAGTATTCAACGAAAGCTCGAACGTCTTCTGACTGAATATGATTCAATTGTTTTGGCATTAACAACTTGAAATTATTCGGATTACCGCTTTGATGATGTTATACCACAGATTGGTGACTTTAAAACCAATTAAATAGGCAGTGGGAACACTTGTACAAAGACTCTCAAATTTGTTAAGTGCTGAATTAATTTTATAAATAAGTTTTTGCTGAACTTAAAGCTATTAATACTGAATTATTAGCAATAAAAGAAAAATTGGGTGAGAGAAGAAGCAAAGTCCTGATATCTTCAATGAAATATTTACAAAACGAGGATATCGATGCCTATCTCAACTAATGGGAAAACAACAATTTTTTTTTAACAATTATCAATTAAAGATTGAAGATATTCGTGAACTTAAAGAACATTCTCAAAAATACACCGTAATTTAAATTAATAGTTAGCTGTTGCTATAAATGTAGCCTTAAAAACACATGCTATTGTAACTAAAACATTGTTTTTAATTCTGTAAAAAAATTAAATATTTATTTCCGAAGCACCAATAAATTACCGGAAAACTTTTTAAATTTTTTGGATATATTAGAAACAATCCAGCCATCATTGATCGAAATAGAGCGTATAATTAATTTACCATCGTGGATAATGTTTGAATTTATATTGCTGATATATTATCATATATTATTTTACAAATTATTCGTTATATTTGATTTTTTGAATTGAAATTAAGTTTACTTACAATTGAAATATACTCATCATTGTGTTAACTTTATATTATATTTGAATTGTACAAAACTTAGCTGAAACATAAGGTGTCCACACTGCGAATTCATTTAGTACTGGAAAAAGTTCCAGTAACGATTAGTACAATTTGGTGTTCCTAGAAGGAAGCTAAAAAGGAAAATTTACTTCCCTTTCTACTACAGTGTGAACAACCTCATCTACTCAGTAACTATCAGGTGATTTATACATAAAATAAATCTCGACCAGAAGAAAGCTCTAACATATTTGTTTTTTGTTATAGTTTTTTCTAGGCTAACCCTGAACCCTGAACCCTGAATTAAAATTTACTTTTACGGAGTAAATTATAATTCTTATCTCCTTATTGGTACCCTATGTATCAACGCCTGTTCTACTAGGAGATAAGTTAATCCGTACACAATTGGTTTCCTCCATGCACCAAATAATTACATATTCCAATTTAAATCAAAGTTATGAAATTATTTTTTTACAACTTTGAGAACACATCCCCGGGATCATGAGAATTCCCGGTTTGAAATTATTAATAATCCCGAATTAAAAAAACCGTCGCAAAAAATTACCTTCTACCATCGATCAAGTTGCCTTTCCTTGGCAAATTAACGAAGTAGTTCTTGTCCAGAATAAGAAGATGATTTCGTTTTCAAAGACTCAAATAAAAGGTACCCAGCATTAGCAGTAAATCAAGAATTTTCAAAAGCTACCGCTTGGCAGAAGAGAGTTGTGTACAAAATTATAGGTTTAGGCTCTGCATGCTCTACTTGGACAATTATGATAGCCGACTCTCTAAGGGCTCTTATTTTGAAACTAAAACAAGGATGCGGCTTGTAAGGCTTTCGGTGTACCACAGGGCGTTGTAGTGGCTCTTGATTCGCATCACTTTTTTATATCCCACATTTATATGAGTGTATTATTGTCCCTTATTATTTAGGCAGCAGAGTATTCTTAAATTAGTATGGAACTTAACTTTAAATGAATTCCTTTAATTTTGTATTGGATACATTATACTAATTTTATTATATTAAATGAGTGTAGAGGCAAAAGTCGCTATGTAGCGGAATGTTAAAAAACGGTCGTAACATTTAAAGAAACTAAAGCATAAGCCAGACAGACACCATTGTTTAAAAACTTTTTATAATAACTAGACTGGCTTTAATTTGTGCCAAAATCTTACAATTTTCAAACAAGCCGCTTAAGTATTTTTATTACAAAATATATTGGCAAATGTCTAAGTTTAAATTGTTATTTTTCTAAATATATTTCGTAATAAAAATACAGTACAGCGATAATCCGCAGTTCTATTCTCAATCACGGTTTTTACTTAATGTACTTTATACGGATTGTCCCTAAATCTTCTAAGTTGATAAGAAGGCCATAAAAAGTAATAGAGGCCGTATGTGCTGCATACATAAATCTACACTTTCAACTACAAACTGTGAGATTGGGAAACTTTTTATGTTTCTAGCGCATTTCCTTCGAAGCGCACACACTTCTATTTTAGAGTAAAGAACTAATCGTAGTTGACTATTTATTGAAATAATTTTCAAAACTTTCCAAACAATTATGAAGATGAAATTAATTAGGAGATCGTTGAAGGAATAGATTTGAAGGCATAAAAAAAACAAACATGACGAACTCTAATATTTTACACTGAAAATTTAATAAGAAAAAAAGTCGCCTTTTTCTTAAATAAATGGTCTGACTTTTTATCTTCTTTCTTATTCCCCATTAAAGTAAAAGCATCATGTAGAAATATACGTTTTTATAAAAGAAATTTACACTAACAACATGTGAACGTGTCCTTAGTATTATTGTTTTTTTCGAATAGTGCTGCAAGCAACCACTTAGGAGTTAAATTAAATTTTTTTTATCAAGTATTTAGCAAACATGAAACATCGAAACTGTAAAAACACAAAAGTTCACCCTGGGTTAAAGCGCTATTTGAATTCTTAATTATTTAATTTTGCACAGTGGACGATTTGGATAAAGGATGGATATAATTCTGTAGTTTCCAAACGAATGATCTGATTATGATAACAAGGGGACTTCATATGTTTGAAAAACTCGAACAGAAAGCAATTTCTTCCTTTCGGTGCGATTTAAAAACTTTAACCACAGAAAGATTCTCGAAGTTGGGTTAGATACACACATGTCACATTGTATCTATTCCCTTTATAAATATGTACTAATACATTTTGTCGTAAGTAAATATACTTGAAAAGGGTTTTTTAAAATTGCAGGGAACATTTATCCGCTATGGGCATAAAAAATACCCAAAAATTACCATTTTTGCTTTGAGAATTTCCAAAATTTTATCAGCCAACTCATACATAAGTATGTGTGGCAATGTTTTTGTAGATCTTAACTTGAGGAACCACTCTATAGTCGGATCCAAAAGAAGAATTTCGTATTGGTTTTAATTATTCAAGCACCTGAGATGCCCTTCATTGAGGTCATGTCGTTTCGCGCCATTCAACAGCACAATGTCGGTACAATTTTAAATTTTTTCCAGATTTTTGCAGTCCTTTTTTACATAACAACGGTTGGTTATAGCTAAACAAGACGCTCGCGTTTCTCGAAAATATCATATTAAGCAGAATCGTGTTTTTATTAAAGACTTCTTAAATTCATTACACGTGGCGGTTTTGAGGCGTTTCGATAGTAGTTTTCCATTTTATATTTTTGTTTGATCAGTTGCGAATTTACTGCACAATTCTTTAAACGATAACATGCGAAAAATGAAGATTAAACATCTTAGATTATTACTTTGTGCCAATATATATCTATTAGTTGACATTTACCATTATTAAATTTAACTAATTTTATTGTTCGGCTAAAGTTCGTTTTTTTACTTTTTCTGTTAAGAAAGAACATTTTTATTTTATATGATAATTTTGTAAAAGGTAAAATTTTTATTGGACAACTAGCAGAATGTGATGCATTCATTATTTTTTCAATATTATTGCATATTTTTTTACATTATACTAAGATTTCTTTTAAAAGTAATGGTTTACTTGATTTTTAAGGTTTATGCCTCTAAAGCCAAACTGAAAGCAATGCTTCCTCTGGCTTATATTTAAGATACAGCGTTTTTTATACTTTAGCGTTATCTATATTAATAGAACAGATAAAAGGTGCACATAAAACTACTGTGCACAAACAAATTTTTATAAAAAAAACTATCGACGTTTCATATTTGGAAATCTTAGTTCACAAAGTGACATAAATGTAGAAATTTTTCATTAGGTTCAGATGTATATCTCTCTGGCTCTGATTAAGAATAAAATAATGATTTTCTTTATGCATTTGGGTAAATATTATAATTAGAATATAATTGTCTGTTACAATTAATATACTCGTATATGTAAATTAATTAGAAGCAAAATAAAATGTTAACAAAATATACGTATATAACTTATTGACTTATATCGTTTAAATTATATTGCTATGGCCTCTCATATGATACCCATCATGATTAATTTTAAAAAATTGTAAGCTTTGCTCGTTGATTTTCTGCCATTTGAAATGTAAAAGAAGAACATGTAGTCCATATTGGCCGAACTACTATAACGAATAGAGTAAATCTCAGTTATAAAACTCGGGCAAATAACTAACAAGCTACGTTAAATCATAAATATTATAAGGAAAGGGGGCAAAATATTGCTCCACCTATCTAAATTTTTGTCCTGATATATCTCTAGACGTCTTCAAGATACAAACTTTAGTACCTCTAAATTATGCAAATCTGAAATGAGATTCCCGATACCCGAAAACAAGTCTTCAATAAGGACTCATGCGTTTGTGGTATATTAAGCAGCGGGCCGAACAACCGACTACATGAAAACCTCTTTATTTAACCGCACAGTTTATATGGCTGTGGAAAAAATTTTCTGCAAAAATAGTTCCTTTCGCTTTCAATAAAGCAAAAATTAAATTGAACGTCCGCAATTATTAGTACTGTGCTCTACCTTATAAGCTTTTTTCGTATTTCGAACACAACGCATTGCATCGAAAAAAAATATTTTTAGGTAGACCATCTTCAGATTTTATATATTTTACTGTTGTCCGGCAATCACAATCTCCATATCCGAACCGCTGTTATAATAACTCTGTTAGTAAAAATTTTAAGTTATAACTTCTTCACTTTCGCTAGTCATATCTTTCTTAAAAACCTGCGCCATCGAGTGAATGCGATAGCGGTCGTGTTATAAGAACGACGTTCTTAAGCGAAGTCTAGCTGTACTGTGAGGTTTTAAAGTCAATTTTTTATATCATTGCCCAAGGTGTTTCAATATTATTTTCCAACTTGAGCTTGTTACTCCTACCACAATTCATGTTGTTGTGAGATGGAAGAAAATTTTTATAATTTTGTTTCTTATATTTCACTAACATCAACTCCATCAATGGAAATGACAATACTTCAATAGAAATATGTATGTATGTCTCATTATTATACATGGAATACTCTTTATGCCACAAAAAAATAAGAGCCAGAAGAAAAAAAGGTGCTCAAACTTGGGATGTTCATGAGCAGTTACAAAAATACATCAAATGATTGCCAAGAAAACGTTAACTTGCACATTGAGGATAAAATTAATTCCTGCGGGAATTCTTAAAAAAATGTTGTCAATGGTGAAGTAAGAAATCACGAGCTAAAATCATGCGTTAAAAAATGGAAATCACATACACAAAATGACACACAAGGCACGCAAGCAAAGTAGAAAACAAAAATGATTTCATTATAGAATAGGATGATCGATTATTCGACATTTAGCTAAAACCGGTTTTCGAATAATTCGAATTTTTAAAATGTATAAAGAAAACTTTTTAATATGCTGAACAAAAGTTTAAACACAAACAACATCAAGTTAGTTACGTTCTTCCAAAATATTGAAGGTATTAACGCCAGCAAATGTGGAATTAGAATTTTTTTTGTTTTGACGAAGGGATTCTTTCAGATCTTTTAGTCTTAATTATTTAAATTTGTTTGTAACTAATAAAGAAATTATTAACGTATTTTTTTCTTATATTTGTTTTAAAATAAAAAGAAATATCATTTGAAAAGGCTTTGAGGAACTTTCATATGATTTTGGAAAATTTTAGTTTTAACCAAATAAGTTAACGTGCATACATACTCGTATATTAAACATAGAAGTTTTTTTTTAATTGAAGAATTTAGTTTAATTTAATTTACATATTTTGCGGATCAACATTTTTAGCATTAACGAATCTATTGATCGCACGTTTTATTGTGCAAGACGCCGCTTTTATACAAAAAACGACAGTATTGGAAGTTGTAGACAAGTCAGGCCATCCTATGATCAATCTTCTGATCATTTACAATTATTATTTTACACAAGAGTTTTGTCACTGCATTTGAAACACATATTTCCTGCCCAAATAATTGATTGAAATATAAAATGTATACGTGCTCTCTCCTTTCTCAGAACATCGCTCTAGGGAACTCGACTAATATTCAAACTTATAAGAAATTCATGCCAAACACCGGCCGGGCTGGTAAAAAAATTCTGGTCTGGGAGGAGCGAAGGCTAAGAAAGTATTAGCAAAATAGTATTTCTTATTATTATGCAAAAAAAACTTTACGCAATAAACTGAGACAGAAACATGAGTCTGCTACAGACAAAAAAATAATTGGATCCAACAAAAAATACAGAATATAGCCTGTGAAAGCACTTACTATTCCTTATTGCTAACGAAGCCCCACTAAGGCTTTAATATCGCAGTTGTTACTTGGAAAAGGTTTGTACACCGCATGAAGTTAATGCACCAATCCAATTTTGTAACACGGTTAATGATCCTATAAAATTTTGGTTATCATTTAATAAAATTGATAATTATATGTATAGGTGGGAATTATACTTAATGCCATGTTGTGAGTTGGCATTTTTCGATCGTCTTGAACGATGAACTGTTATGATCCCTAAATAGGAAAGAACTCAAGTCAGAATTCATTGTACAAGCCAATTAGGCTTCTTTCAATTTTATCGAAGCTATTTGAAAAATTTCAGGTTTAAAATTTATCTTAGTGAAGAAAATAGTATCCCGGGCCATCTGTTTCGTTTTCGAGCGATGAACCACCCATGATATTAATTTTAAATAAAACAAAATGTTTTCAAAGAACTATCTTAATAGTTTTTATTATGAAGAATCTGTGACAATTATGTTTGAAACAAATTATCGGCCATATGGTCGCCACTGCTTTGGTGGCAAACCTTTTTCCGATAGTCGATATTTTCAATGACTCTGAGACATAATTCAGGTTCATTGTCAGTAATTTGTCGAATTATCTCATCTTTTAAATTGCTCTTAGATTATTGACGTGCACTTTGGCCCATAATCATAGTCAAAAATTAAGTATACTCTAAGAGATCTAAAGTCGACTTCACTTAAGAGTCGACTTAACGTCTTTCATAGACAAGATAAAATATACTTTTAACGTTGAAGTCGATTTTAAATATAAAACTACCGAAAATAATTTAAAATGTTTTAAGATACTGACAGAGATTTTGTCATTATTGATGATTTGGAGGAAGAGTTCCAGAACAAGAAACCTAAAATAAGGATAAGGATTTTTATCGTGTTACAGGTCTTTTTATTATAAACTTGAATATTGAAGAACCAAAAAACAATCGAGGTAGCCCTCGATTATTTTCCAGTATGCTTACCACTTTTAAAAATTTTGCGGGGTCTGGGAAGAAATGTCCATCAAAGTGACACTGGTAATTTCAGTGTGCAGTTTATAAAAATATAGAATAATAATTTTTCAGTTGATTTTCATAGCATGTCTCATTCCACTTTCGGGAGAATACTTATAAAATACTTAAAAATATTACCTCGCGAAATAGTTTATCTTAGTGCAATTTCAACATTTAACATTTCAACATTTAGGTGATGGCAAATTTAAGAAAATAAATTTTGCCGCTTGTGTTTTTTTATACCTTGCAAACATATTCCACATTTGATGTGGCACTTATTTAAAGCTGGTTCAACTTAAAACATACTTACGTTTTGTTTATGGTGCCAAAATTATTAATAACAACTTTTAAATTTAAAGCAGGTTTTTAAACGAACCGACTTCAGGCTTTGACTACGATTATGAGCCTTTGTCTTTTAAATATCCCCAAAGAAAGAAATACAACGGGGTCAAATCACATGATCGTGATGGCCAGTTAACACGGCCATTCAATTTCTCACGCAAAAGAGCCATTCTTTCGTTGGCTGTGTAGCAAGTGGCACCATCTAGTGGGAACCACGTGGCGTTATTCTCAATTTCTGGCCACAAGAAGTCCGTTATCATTTCGTGATAGTAACTCACAATTAACATTGTGCACTGTGGTTGGACCATCCACACTATTGAACAAGTCCATAGGATTGTTACTGCTATTAGATTGGCATTTAAAAATAAGCAATATTTATTTAGCGAAGTATTTGGGATTTTAATTTTTCTTTTTCAAAAATAATTTTAGCAAATTCACTCCAACTTATTTTATTATAGAAACGCAATTTATTTCTTGAGGCTGGGTAAGCTTGTCTCTAAGCAACCAGAAAAATGCGCATAGAAACTAACCTATCCATCGTCAACAAATGAATTGCATTTTTATAATAAAGTCAGTCGGTTGGATAAAATGTTTATTGATGTTATTCAAATCATTTTGATTGTTTAATTAATTTATAATTCAATAATTACAATTTCTGTGTGCCATTGATTGCCAAAACCACTATGTTGTAGAACAAATATCATATGGTGAATATACAAATGTATTTACATATATCCTCTGAATCCATTTGAAGGAAATTATTTACGTTATGATCAGACGATCCAAATATTTGTC
This sequence comes from Phania funesta, assembly GCA_963932375.1. Classification (NCBI taxonomy): domain Eukaryota; kingdom Metazoa; phylum Arthropoda; class Insecta; order Diptera; family Tachinidae; genus Phania; species Phania funesta. The sequence goes on from OZ010656.1 coordinate 40,964,729, forward strand.
GAAATATGCGTAGGCACTATTACATAGTCCACTGTCTTTTGTTTTAAACAAATATTCAGTAACTTGGCCAAGTTTCTGTTAAATATATAAGTTAACATACCAACGTTATGAAAGTGTTTAGTATAAAACTTTAGTAAAATATTTGCGCCGTCTGACCATAACTTTATATACAATTGGCCAATTCACAAAATCTTGTATGAGTTGTAAGTCGTGAATTGTTATGGTAATTTCCATATAAACATTTGCTTTCAAACATGCTTACATAGAAATAACAAGCAACAACTTACGACTTACAACTCATACAAGATTTTGTGCAATGGCTAAAAGTATAAGCAACGCAAACGATGTTAATATTAAACATGTTGATATATTCTTCATGTTGACTATAAAAGCAGTGCTTATATACATTTTACACTTGTTGCAGAAAAAAGTTCATGAACTGGTCAATAATGTTAGAAAAGTTGTTTCAGTAACTAATGCCATTTCGAAAACAGTTGTTGCCTTTAGTTAGTAGAGAGTACTTTTCATATTTTTTTTCTCAATATGAATCGATATAGCTACTTCATTGATAAAATCCAAAAATATATCTCGTTGAACTTAATTGATTTGGTGATGTTTCAAATATACTTACGTTTTACGTCACCCAAACTGCAAAAGGCCGCTACCATAGATTCTCGTTCTATCAGAGGAATATAAAAAAGCAATGATCATTTAACGCTACATAATTTTAATTTCAAACTATGCAGTTATACTTATAAAACAAATACATACATATATGTAAATACAAAATTATAACGAGGGAAATATATGTATGTATGTATGTAAATAATATACTGGATTGCAGTATTTTCTGAAACCATGACAAGAAAATTTTAATTGTTTTCATATATTATTGTTATTATTATTACTGTACACTTAAAAATGATATTTAAAAATGCCCCTAAAAAGCGCCTCTATGCATAATAACATGTTTTACTTTTACTTTAATACCGAACTGTCGTGTACATATACACATCCATATGTATAAAAAATCAAAACAAGGTGTATATTCGTATTTGCAAAGTATCCTCTAATGCTACGGAAACGATTTATAAATTATAAAACAAGTTTAATGTCGAAACAAAATTATTAATTTAACAATCGTTAATTCAGAGTTAATTAAATTATTTGACTGGAAAAAAACGAGTGAGCTAAGATATCTCAGAATAGTGCACTAAAATCGTTTTTAATCTACCACCATCCTATTCGACTTTGGCTGCCAGTATGGATCCTGATATTTTCCTTGCGTTGTGCTCTCAAATATATCTATAATCTTTCTCTAAAAATACGTTCCATTATATACTTTTTGATGTTTCATTGATGTATTTAGCAAATATTTGTGGATTTGCCGTTCTACTGCTTCGGGACCATTTTTCATTTCATTTTCCTTTCTATTGCTGATCAATCTAGTTATAAAGAGCTTCTTCTATATGTTAGTTTTTCCTGTATTTAGACTTGATAAGACTTATTATTAGCAAATAATTTTTATGATTTTTAAGCAAGTTATTAAAATTACACAATGTCTTTGAATTCCAAACGGAGTCTAGTTTTATAATTTACTTTTGTATTCGGTTGAAGTTGTGACCGTGGTTGAATACAGACGTAAGTCATATTAAACGCTTAATTATATTCGAAATATAATAAAATACAATTGATAAAGTGCAGAGACAAAGTGAACCATGCACTATATTATTACTATATTTACAACGGGAATAACAACAATGCTTATTAGTCTTTTAGATATACAGGTGCAATAATAACCGCCAGACCAATTGACCGAAGGCGCTCATCATTCTCTAATATAAATATGTCTTCCCCAGAATCAACAATCTCATCGAATAAAACTCTACAAATAAATATTACAGGTGCTACACCAATTAATAGTACAACAAGGAAAATACACAGGTAATGTATCTAAATGCGCTTAAACTGGTATGTAATGCCATTGCTAATTTGCTATCCCAACTCGTAGGTAAAGAAAATTTCTATGTTGTTTCTGTACGAAGAGGAGAACTACAAGAAACAAAGAACGAAGCCCACACTGAGAATATTTATCGCCTAATCGTAAGTCGACTCCATGCAGAAAATAAGAATTATTAAACGTATCAACTAAAAAGTGCTAAGGGTTTTATTGTCATCATAAAGGGCATTGACAGTTCTGTTCCCACTGATGAAATAAGAAGTGCCATAGAGGTGGAAGGTTATGTGGTAAGTTCCCCAGACTATGCATCGTGTTGAAATCGTATTTAACGCATCAAAGAACTCGGTTTATCCAATATACAATTTGCGCTGCCTTTTGAACAGACACACGAAAACCTACACCAAGCTACCATCCGTATGCGTTATTTGCAGTGATGCGCACTGGAATTTGGAATGCACTTCTTCCAAAACAGAGCACAAGAAGATGGCTAAAATTGTTATGATCCCGAAACCAGGAAAGGCCTCAATCCAGATTACATCCTACAGGCCCATTAACCTACTCTCAGTTTTGTCAAAGATCAACAAAAAATCAACAAAACGGTATCCCAGATCATCAGTACTATTGAACAAGTCCATACAATCGTTGCCGTTGAAAGGAAGCAATTGATAAAGTCTGCTCTGATGGGCTACTCACTAAAATAGCTCGGGTTCTTCTAATGAGTTAGTCAAAAAATCAACTTTCAAGAAATGGGAAAATCAGTACAGGAGTAATATATAGACAGTGTACTAGAGCCGCTAATATATATCATCGATATGACTCGTATATGCCGACAAGCCCACATAAATATACGTCAACGTTTGTGGACGACACTGCAATTATATGAGTTGAGAAAGATCCGACACTAGCATCTGCACAACTTGAGTCCCATATTCATGAGATAGAAGACTGGCTAAAACAGTGAAGAATAAAAGCAAATCCATCAAAATGTGCTCATGTAACGTTTTGTCTCAGAAGGCAAAATTGTCCACCAATAACAAATACCACTGTTCCAGCGCAAAGACACGTTAAGTATATTCGTATTTACCTAGATAGGCGTCTCACTTGGCGCCGCCATATTGAGGCAAAATTAACGGCCTTAAAACTTAGAACAAATCAACTACAGTGGTTAATATGATCTAATTCAACTTTGAATTTGGAATACAAAGTCCTCTTACACAAAACGTTTATAAAGCCAATACGGTCACATGGCATTCAGCTGTGGGGTACTGCCTGTGCATCAAATATCCAAAAGTTACAGAGAAGAGAGTCTAAGATTTTACGACTTATCGTATATATGAAATGAAAATACCCAATAAGCACACATTTTTTGTGAATTCCAATGTTGGAATTCCAGTGTGAATCCAAGCTTGAATTACATTTTAAATCCATCCTCTTTCCAGTTTGTTGTAACATTGCTTGATTAACACTGCAATTCCATGCTTGACATCAAGTGTAAAAACAGGTTCGGTTCAACTTGAATCACACTGTTATTCGACTGTAATTCAATGGTTAATTTTACTTGATTCGCTATTGAATTCAACTGTTTTTCAAGTGTAATTCAACACTGGAAATTGGAAATTGTGACTGGATGTCAAATGTAATTCCACTTGAATTCCAGCCAAAATGCTTGTTGGGTATAAACAGAGATCTAGAAGTTCCTTCTGTCCAAGAAAAAGAAGCTAAAACGGCCACCAGAGACTACAAAGAACTGACACATTGAGCCTGGCGAGGTAATAACTTGTAAATAATAATTTAGAAATAAGATTTGAACACTTATTGTAAATTTCTTTTAGTAGAAATATTCAATAAATTAAAATTATGTTAAGTTAAAGAAATATTCGAGATACACTCATATATATATTTCACAATTGTAGTATAAAAGACTTCTGTCATTGAGTCAACAGCATTTGAAGTGGTGTGTGAGTTGAACAAGAAATCCACCAGTTTGTAATACACAGATGGTGATTTATATCGTCTAAATTATCTATTTTAAAACAGACGATTTTATCGGCTTGGTTAGCTTTTACGACAAAAGGAAATATTGAGACTAATTCCAAGAGTCGGGTGATAAGGACCTGCATCATTCAATTGGATCATCTATAAACATATGATCAAGAAGTTTTCCAAATTTATTATGCACTCCATTGACTTGGAAAAGACATAAGTCTTTCCATTCAACAGTCTTAAGAGGAACATAATAAAATAAATATGATAAAAAGTGCCAGTAAACGGTGGGTAGATTAAAATTACCAAAATTAAGAACTTAATCACCGAGCTGAAGGCCTCATTAATCTTGACTTTCTGTTGTCGTGCCGTTATATTGATTAATTTTTGTACTTAGTTTTTCTGTAAAAACGTAACAAAAAATAAATATCAAACGTTTAGAAAATAAGTCCAACCTTAAAAAATGATTCCAAATAAGATTCGGTTGCTGATTTATTGTTGGGAGTTTCTTAAAATTCAACCAATTCCAAGGTTCTCGATTTGTGAGTAAATAGTGTTTCTGTATTTCAATGCGAAAAGGGGCAAGCAACACTAATTGCGTTTTCACTGGAATATTCCAATTAGGCAGCTGTCAAAAAACAAAACAAGAACTTGGATTTTGTACGAATATTGTAGCTGATTTTGTGATAACAAAAATAATATTTGTAGTGTTAAATGGAAAAAAACAAATAAAACAAAAGTGTAATACAAAACATGCAAATGTTTGTGGTTTATGAATCGCCGGCGGGCGTGGGTCCCATATATGTGTAGTTTGAAATAACTGACAGTCAATAACTTCTTAAAATTAACTGGAGAGGTCAACGTATTAAAGCCATTAAATAAAAGCTTCAAAAAGTTGCATGGAGATGAAGTACAGGAAGAATTACTGGTTACCAGTGCTTAGTTAGGTAACATAATCAAAGATACATTTTCCGTTCAATGTGTGTACAACTATTTAGTGGAAACTACTGCTATGACGATGATTGAGCAAGGACAATGTTTGTTGTATAATAAAGTAGCCAATAAGAGAATGCAATCTAGTGGTACGGATGACATTACCCCGTGTTGATTAAACTTATCACAGATAATATTGTATTAAAGACTATAAAACTTGTGGACGCCTGAGAGAAAATATAGCACTGGTGGACTTAGCTGACATTTTATTTATTTGCATAATTTTAACCTAACGAACAAGACAGACAGACACGTACATACATATAACAAATAAATAGTTTTAAATAACTGAAGGAAAATTGAAAAATAATTGTACAATATATTTCAGAATTGGGATAAAGTTAGTGTGAAAAAAACTAGTAGCAAAATATTTAGAAGTCCTTCTTAAACGCTTTTGTATTGCCCAAATTTTGTAAACTTCGTTTGAGTAAAGACGTACTTCACTTTAAGCGCATAATTTAAATTCATTTAAGGTGACTTTTTTATTTCAAAAATTGAACAAGTGCAGAGACACAGTTAACAGTTAGTAACAACAACAAAATAACAAAAAGTAAAAAGCAATATAATATTGTGTGTGATAAAAAAGACAATAACAAAGTGCATGGTTAAACCTGTTTAAACAATTAATAGTGAGTGCATGAGCGCACCAAACATTAACGAAAAAAATACAAAAGGTAATAACAACAATGATTATTACTCTTTTTCTTACACAAATGCTAATAATGCAATGAACAATACAAATAATAAAAAAAAAGATGACAGTGCTTTTTTAACCGCCAGGCCAATTGACCGAACGCGTTCATTATCAGCAAATATAAATACCTATATATGCTACAGAAACAACGAATTTAACAAATAAAACTAAAGAAACAAACAATACACAAAAAATAGCACAAAGAAAACCAGGTACTGGTATGGATCGGTACATAACCATAACGAAGAGGAAGGCGAGTCCTAAGTCTTCACAACAAGAGCGAACCGCCAAGCAATATAGAGGTTCTCATCAAGAAGCTGCAACATCGGTAAGTGAAACTATACTGTAAGGGAACAAAAACCCCCACCAATCTACTTGCGCGAACAAACATCAAATGCCATTGTAAATATGCTGTCCCAACTCGTAGGTAAAGAAAATTTCTATGTGTCTTCTGTTCGAAGAGGACAGATACAAGAAACGAAGATCCAAGCCCACATTGAGAAGAATTATCGCCTAATCGCAAGTCGTCTCGATGCAGATAATAAGAGCTATTATACGTATCAACTAAAAAGTGCTAAAGGTTTGAATGTCATTATGAAGGGCATTGACAGTTCTGTTCCCACTGAGGAGATAAAAAGTGCCATAGAGGTGGAAGGTTATATCAGTTCACAATATTCTAAATAATAATAAAGCTCCCCAACCTATGCATCGTGTTTAACGCATCTCAGCTTAAATCAAAAAAACTTGGTTCATCCTATATATAATTTGCGCTGCCTTTTAAACAGAAGAATAACGGTGGAAGAGCCGCTAAAACGTAACGGTCCCCGTCAGTGTACCAACTGCCAGGAATTCGGACACACGCCAACTTACTGCAAGCAACCATCTGTATGCGTTGTTTGCGGTGATGCGCACCGGACTTTGGAATCCACTTCTTCCAAAACAGACCCAAAGGTCAAAAAAAGCAGCAACTGTGGTGAAAACTATACCGCAAATTACAGGGGCTGCAAAGTATTTCAATATGTAAAAAATAATGCGAAAGTCGTATGTAAACCTGAATATGAGCAATATAGAGCTTCCCAATTTCCTCGGCTTCATGCTGGTTCTATTGCTACACAAGCTGCACACCCACACACTAAGCCTAACTTTTCATATGCCCAAACATTAAGAAATGATTTACCTAATGCGAATGCCAAAAGTTCTAATGCGCATAAACATTCATATGCCCACGTCTTAAAAGAGGGTGCTCAGACACCCCTCACCAACAATTCGAGCTCGATCGAGAAGTTAATACAGACAATGAATAATTTCATGACAACTATGCAGGGTATGTTTCAGGAAATAATGCGAATCCAAAACATGCTTCTGCAAGTTTTGCTTGGCAAAAAATGAACCAGCTAAAAATATGCTTCTGCAACGCTAACGGGCTCTCCCAACATCAATATGAAGTAGAACACTTCCTGCTAGCACATGATTCAATCTCTGAAACACACTTGACTATAAAAAACTGCTTTAGAATTGATGGGTATTTTATATATGACACCAAACACCCAAGCGAAAGGGCATGTGTTGGGACTGCCATTATAGTCCGAAAAAACGTAAGGCATTTTCCATTGCCTGAATTCAAGGAGGACTTTTTGCAAGCCACGACCATAAATCTTACAGATTTTAAAATTGTAGTCTCATCAGTGTATTACCCACCCAAGCATAAAATCGAACACCATGAATTTCCCAGGTTCTTTGCTACGCTAGGGCAAAAATTTATTGCCGCTGGCGATTACAATGCAAAGCACACATATTGGGGATCCAGACTCCTTAGTCCTAGAGGTAGGCAGTTGTATTATATAGTTCAAGCAAACAAGCTTGACGTCGTATCTGCCGGTAAACCCACAGACTTTAATAAGTTGCCAGACCTTATTGATTTTGCTATAGTAAAAAACATCAAACGCGACCAACTGTTAGTTAGTTCATCCTATGACCTATCTTCTGATCATTCACCAACAATTGTTATTTTACACGACAGTTTTGTCACTACACCTAAAACCCTTAGTTTCTACCCGAACAGAAACACGAATTGGTGAAAATATAACATGTATGTGAGCACTCACTTACCTTTGAGCATCCCACTGAGAAATCCAGCTGATATTCAAGCAGCTGCAGACCATTTTACAGACGTCGTGACTGCCGCAGCTATAGCTGCAACGCCAACAAAGCCATCAGCTAAAATAATAACGTACCAGGCAACAGCAGATATTCAGATGCTCGCCATTGAGAAAAGAAGACTAAGAAGACAATGGCAAAATCGTCGTTCTCCACACATAAAAATGCAAATGAACTTATGCCAAAAAAACTTACGCATTAAATTGAGACAGAAACACCAATTCGCTATCGACAACTTTTTTAAAAAACTTGGATCCTATAAAAAACACGGATTATAGTCTATGGAAAGCTGTAAAGCACTTACAATGTCCTATTGCTTACGAATCCCCACTGAGACTTGAAGACCGTACTTGGGCTAAAAACTCAAGTGAAAAGGCAAATGCGTTCGTAAATCACCTAGAGAAGGTTTTCGCATCACATGATATCAGTAATTCCACTATTCCATTTATTAGGGATACCGTGAATGATCCTAGGAAATTTCGGTTGTCTTCTTTAAAATCGCCAATTAAAAATACGGATATGAAGAAATCACCTGGACCTGATCGTATAACAGGATCAATGATAAAAAACTTACCTAATTTAGCTGTAAGAATTTTGCTTTACATATTTAATGCCATTTTGCGCGTCGGCTTCTTCCCATGCTCTTGGAAGATGTCTGAAATTGTTATGATCCCGAAACCAGGAAAGGACTCAAGCCAGATTACATCCCACAGGCCTGTTAGCCTACTGTCAGTTTTGTCAAAGATATTTGAAAAATTATTTGTCTCGAGTGTAACTCCTTTTCTAAATGAACAAAACGTTATCCCAGATCATCAGTTTGGGTTTCGAACAAGGCATAGTACGATTGAACAAGTCCGTAGAATCGGTACGGCCTTTGAAAGAAAGCAATACTGTTCAGCTTTATTTATAGACATTTCCCAAGCATTTGATAAAGTCTGCCATGATGGGCTACTTACTAAAATAGTTCGGGTTCTACCTGAAAACACCCACAAGCTTATAAAAAGCTATTTGTCCGATAGAACTTTTAAAGTAAGGTCAAAGGACCAGCTTTCAAGATGTGGGAAAATCAGTGCAGGAGTACCTCAAGGTAGTGTGCTAGGGCCGCTATTATATATCATCTATACAGCGGATATGCCGACAAGCCCACATAAATATACATCAACCTTTGCAGACGACAATGCAATTATAAGTGTCAGTAATAATCCAAGGGATGCATCTGAAAAGCTACAGGCCCATATTCATAAGCTAGAAGACTGGCTAAAACAGTGGAGAATAAAGGTAAATCCATCAAAATGTGCTCATGTAACGTTTTCCCTTAGAAGGCAAAATTGTCCACCAATCACAATAACTAATACCACGGTTCCAGCGGAAACGCACGTTAAATATTTTGGTATCTATCTAAATTGGCGCCTAACTTGGTCCCGTCACATTGAGGCAAAAGTAACGTCCATAAAGCTTTGAACAAATCAACTGCATTGGCTAATAAGTCCTAACTCAACTTTGGCTTTGATGTATAAAGTCCTTTTATACAAATCCGTTATAAAGCCAATATGGTCATATGGCATGCAGCTGTGGGGTACTGCCTGTGCATCAAACATCTAAAACTTACAGAGAAGACAGTCTAGGATTTTACGGCTTATCGTATGCACCCCCTGGTACATAAGAAATGGAAACATACATAGGGATCTCAAAGTTCCCACTATCCACGAAGAAGTTAAAACGTACACGTCCAAATACGTAAACAAACTAGTCGCACATCCCAGCACTCTAGCACGCAATTTATTGCAATTTGACGGCCACCAGAGACTAAAAAGAACTGACACATTGAGCCTGGCGAGGCGGCTCTCTCTACACAATAGAAGATAGATTTTTAAGATTTGAATACAAAAAATTAGTTATTACGTTGGTACTAACTAGTAAATAATAATTTAGAAATAAGATTTGAATACTTATTGTGAATTTCTTTTAATAGAAAGATTCAATAAAATAAAATACAGTAAAAAAATTTGGCAAGGAGTTCCAACGACTTGTGGTATAAATACCAAATTGTCTTTGTGACAGTAGGCTCTGACAACTTTGTTGAATGATCTTCCTTCTGCGGTTGGATCTAGCGAATTGAATCCTACTAAGCAATTGGCTGCTGAGAGGTATTTGTTTTATGTAAGAGTATAATTTAATTTGAAATATCTGGTACGAGTAGTTGTAAAGGTGCATGTGGTCAACGTATATGTAAACTTTGCTATGAATTAAGGTATCAGGTAAATCATTGATACACATACAGTATAAAAGAGGACCAAGTAATAAACCTTGCAGAACACCTCTTTTACCATTAAGTGCATTTAAAATATTGTTTTTTAGATTAACACTTTGATATCGTTTAATAAGATATGAATTGGGGTACAGGCAGAACTTGAAAAGTAAAACAGATTCTGAAGCTATGTTATTAAAGTTTTAGGAGCTATTGTATCAAAAGCTTTACTATGGTCCAGAAGAACTAAAACAGCCGCTAAGATTACTTCTAGTTCCGATGTGAGATCTTCCACCATATCCACTAGAGCTGTTCTACGGCTTTTACTTTTGATGAAACCAGATTGCCCATCAGATCGAAATGTATTACTTTCTATGTAATGATTGACTTTTTTAGTCATTAAATTTTCATTAAATGTTGATTTGATATTCCGACAGGATGTGTTGATGTACATTTTTGGATAGAATTTTCGTCATCCCTTGTCAAGTTTAGAGACAAACTGGTTTCGGCAATGTGCCATCTTCAGTGTAGTTTTTCGTTCTGAGAAATTTGCATCGATTCGTTAGTGTTTTATTGTTTGACAGGTATCTATTTGTCATGTGAACTAGTAGTAGGTGAATCTCGTTTATCACGCAGGCATCTGTGAGGAGTAAACCGGTAGTAGGTGAAGCTCATAGGTCGGGTGTTTTGTACGGATGTTAGTGATAACGGTTTTATTGCTTGGTATTGCGTCAGAATTTGTGTTTGCGGAGGCCTTTTTTTCTTCTTTTATAATGTAGCCATCTGTAATTGGGACCTGGTAGCAGGCCGGGCGTTTGTGTATGGATTGGTAGATTTTAATTGTCTATAGTGTTTTTTGTTGGGGTTGAAAAAAGTCAGTGTTTATCGGATTATGAATTTGTTTATTATTTTTGTAATGTGTTTTTATTGCTTTTATTGTTTTTGGAGTATCTTGTTCATTATTCTTGTTGGGTGTTTTGTAGAATAATTTTAGAGCTTGGAATATAACGTCTCAATCGGAGTTTGTTTGTTCGTTTATGATGCGTCCGTCAAATGTCTTATGTTTATATATTTCCATGTTTTCTAGGAAGTTTAGTCGTCGTCCTTTTCGCTGTGCGTGCAGTAGTTGTACCGTCTTTCTAATATGCGCTGGAATACATTTGTTGTTAAACACGTGGACGTCAGTTTGTAAACCCCCTGTTTATCTAGCTGGTCGTCTTTGTTTGTGTTGGTCTGTAATATTCGTCCAGGGTTGTGTCTCAATTTTCTTTATTTTGAATTCAATGTTGGTTTTGGGAATTGAAATAATTGTCTCCATCCATCCGAAATGGTGGACTTATTGAAAACGGAATTGAATAAATGTGTGTAATAGTATCAACTTCAAGCTGATTAGCGATACGAAAGCTAAAGCAATTTTGTATGGAAACATAACGCAAAGGTGAAATTTATGTTACTAGTTAGGGATGTGACATTCTGGTTGTTCAGATTTTACCTAAAGATGTAGAGGAGAACGTTAAGGATGCGACTGCAATGTCCATGGGTACTGAGATATCTGTAGAAGTGATTATAAATATTCAATGTTTGTAGGATTAAATGTTTACAAAATTTTGATTTTTTGTTAAATTTTTACAACTTTCAATTGTAAAATACTTTATATATTAAAAATAAATGCGAAGAAATTTATTGGAATAAATAAAATCAACGTAACTAAAAAGGAAACATTATTAATATTTTTTTATTTCCTTAATTACATATACATGCATTTTCAGATAGTCCTGTACAATTCTTATGGGAAGATGTTAACAATTTGGCGAAATGATGAAAAATGTAACAAAGTGTAAAAAGGCTAGAAGAATGTTTTAGTTAAGCCAAGTCTCAATGAAAACATGAACGTGATGATCGAGTTCAAAAATAACAATGTTGCGTTGGGTTGGATTAATTTTTGGTATGAATTGTTTTACAATAATGTCCTAAGTAAGTCAGATGTAACAGTTACGTATTTTAAATGATGTGATAATGAGTATAAAAATTAATACGTTTTGATATTAAAGTTTTAAGTTGTATTAGAAGCAAAACGGAATACAAACACATATCACTTGGGTGGTATAACTTGAAGTTTACGGGGGGCAATGGAATTTGCGTAGATGTTTTTAAGTCTCAGTATAATAGAGAATTTTCCCACGTCTGGTAGAGTATTATTTTTTGTAGTATTAGAAGTTGCCTTATTGTTGCTACGTTTTGGTGACGATTGTGGTGGGGAAGACAGATTCTATGACTGTCAACGGCTTATCACGATACTGCAGGTCGAATTCGCAACGGTCTTTCCGGTATAAAAGTATTATAAATGAGATACAAAACGAGTTGTTAAAGAGTACGCGAGAGAAGCGATCTCTGTGTGAGCTGTGATAATATATAATATTAGGCTGTTTACCCTGTTAAACGCGAAGATGTCGGGAAATGTTGAACGTAAGAACACGACTAAGTCTCCTTTTACAGTCTGTAAATTGAAAGGAAAACATACTGAGCTTGCTGGCGAGGGCATGAAAATGTAGACTGTGTAGTACCCGACTATCTGTAATAGACACATTTTCGTTCCTCTTGCTTGACACCATATTCCTCAATTCAGTGTCATTTCTCATAACAAGAGTTGGATACGAAAAATCTGTCTTGCTAAATGGTTTAAGAAAAATTCAAAATAAAATTTAATAAATTTCTGCCTTTCAATTCCAGTGTGTACGGGTACAAGGGGAATTAAGTAATTCATTAAGAACTTGTATGGCGTTTACTTTTCTATCATTCTATAAAAGTTAGCAAATTTGTGCTCGATATGCAATACACATTGTTTAAGGAGGTCCAAAAGGGGGGTTTCCTTTATAATCTTTCCCATTTCCTTATTCCTTAATTGCAACCAGGCGCAGGTTTTAGTTTGGGAAATTGTATAAGTAGCAAAAGTCAACTCCAATTATAATTTACAACGTTATACTTCTATTTTTTTAATTACGGCTAAACACTGCAATCATGTGGATAAAATTGGTCTAATCGCCCGTGAATTAAGCATGCCAATACAAATTATTTTAGCATTGATGCTTTTGATATTAAATCAAGATTTTTTTTTTAAACTTATTAACGTTCATGCTATAATAGTAACTCAAATGTGTCTTAACAATACTTGCATATCTTTGCTTGTGTGAGTAACTTTGTAAAAAGGGTTCGTAGCAGAGCGAAAAGTGGGTAAAAGGAACGATGGGAGTACCACCTCGCATGCACAGTGCATATTTATTATCGTACTAATATAAATATTTTTAGTTTTCAAACTTTGGGTAAGTAACATATTTCATCAATTTTTATATTTTTGCGAAATAAAAGTTCAACGATTTATAGCCTCGTAAAGGATTAAAATATAGTTAAAAATCAATAACGGTCAGTTCTACGTGAAGTGAATTTGAATCAAGCTTTTCATAGTTTTATTTCGGACTGATTTCAAATAAACAAAAAATCCATTATATAGCAACAGTTTTCCTTAGCTCTCAAGTTCATATAAATCGGGCTTGAAAGAGACGAATGTACTTGTATGTATCTATGTGTACAAGCACGGCAAACAAGCATCTAAATGAACATACAGACATGCATTTAAAATTAAGTTTTACTTTTGACAATTGTACACATCAAAGTTTTTTAATTAAATTAAGTTTTTCGCTCCTTTGTAACATCATACAATAAATAAAAAACCATTTAAAAGTTTAGGTGCCACTCGTATTGCCGCATTTAATTGCCACATCATTCGTGAACACTAAAACTTTTGGCCTTCAAAAGTTAAAATGAGAAATAAACATTTTAGTTTGGAAAATGGCTACAAAAAAAGCTAAAGAGTCATGAAAGAAAATATTCAATGTAACACAAGAATAGTGGCTGCTGTACACACATAGTTACTTAAACAAAACCCCTGTGCATAGAATAGAAAACGAAACCGCACTAAACAAATTACCTTCCGAAATGTGTCAAAACACTCGTCTACAGGATTGCAAACAACTGCACAAACTTTGGTTGGCTGACTTTCCTCTTTAAGTGTTAAATAAATATCCTGAGATATTTTGAACCACGTATTTCTTTTCAAAATTTGTTACTATTGAAATTTCAATTCAGATCTACGACTTTACGAAGACAACAGCAAAAGCTCCTCTTAGGAATTTTTGAAGACTTTTTTTAAATTGCAACAAATTGTAAGGACTTTTCGTTAGTAATCCCCAACGTGTATGTATCCCCTGTTGTTCTTTGTCATTGAAGAACAGTCTTTGTTAAATAAATTGTAGTACAAAACAAACATTTACAAAATGTATTTGTTTGAGTAAAAATTTTCATAGCAGACTTCGGTTATAATTTAAATATTAAAAGTTTGATAAATGTTATTGCCTACGAGTGTATTTCTTAATTAAATAGAAGAATTATTCATGCTTTGAAAACTTTGTGTCAATTTTAAACTAAAGTGATAGGAATTCAATTAAATGTCCTTAGACAATATGTCTTATCTAAATGTAAGTACGTGTGTGTGTGTGTGTGTGTGTGTGTGTGTGTGTGTGTAGCAAAAAACATTTAAACTCATTCATAATCAATCATTCAAAGCAATTTGTTTGCAAAATGCTCAATAGAATGTTTGAATAAAATATCGATAAATAAAAGAATGTTTGATATAAACATCGTAACAAATCTGTTATTGAAAACTCTAGACACTCAATCAATGTGAAGACATTTAAATTTAGAAATAATTTTGGCTCTAAGTGCCAATTCATACCGAGGTTTTTTGTTTGCGCGTTCCTCAATTTTGTTGCTAAGCTGCTACGTAAATCGCTGCGTATTTCGTTGCTACTTTCAGGACTTTTTTGTCATATAAGTGTAGTGTACCCATATCGCCATGCGACATGTTAAGTGTGTACACCTCAACTTCAACTGTGTAGCGCTACAGATACTTGAATTACACATGTTGAAGTGTGGCAAAAGACCACCAAAGTAAATTGGAACAATAATATCACGTTCTTTGTGACTGTCCGCTTGCATATTGCTAACATATGAAAATAATAAATTGTAAACTAATTCTTTGTAACTAAATATTGAGTGAAAGTGAAAAGTCACTCAATATTAGACTTTCTTAAATAGTATATAAGCTAGGATAAATTGTAAATAAAATTAGACTTAAACTGAACTCGAAATCGGCACTTACATGCCTAAAAGTCTTTTTATTTCTCAATCTGCTAGCAGTTCTTTTGAACGCCTACACTTTAAGCTGCTCTCCTCGACAGCTGCATAAATATAAACAAGGACTATAGGGACCTTTTAGCACCAACAAACAAATATAACCCCTTATCCTCTTTACATAAGTTTATTTGCTCCTTTTTACTTTGTGAAACAATTATAGAATTTTTAGTACTATTGCATGTTATATAGCACTGTGGCATTATCGCTTCTTTCTTGGATATACATTGGTATTCATTTTATTAAATAGTTTTGATACTCTTTAGGTTAGTTTGGTACTCGTCCGATACAAACCGGATTAAAGTCAAAAATTTCAAATCATATCACTTGCGCAATGCGGTAGTTGGCGAGAGTAATGTCTAAGATGAGCTCAAAATCCCAATTCGTGCGTTTCGTTCTATCCCGCAAGCTACACTACCATGTTTGCAACCAATCTCGAAAGCCGGGGTCCCGCCCACCCATGCTTGAATCGGCACTAAAGAAAAAAAATTACAAATTATTATAATGTGAAAACAATATGTAATCAGTTGTTAAAAATTTCTGGTGGAATTTTAATAGCCGTATTGGTTGGATTTCAAAAAAGCCAATAATATCTTGAACATATTTCAGGTATTTGTTACGCCAATTACAGATTTAATTATTATAAGTTCGAAACATAACTCAGAAAACAAAAAATCGGCCAACCATGTTTAAAATTTCCGGAGCTATGACATTTGAATTTTTAGTTAATGCGCATGAAGTAATAATCGGAATAAATTTCTTAGTGGGTTCTGCCAACTGCAATAGTGTTGAAAAGTATAAAACATTTTTGACTGCAAATAGAAATGAGAGATGGAATATTGCAAGAAAACAAACTGTACTTAAAACGTAACTAGTATTTGTAGGAGCGCCGAAGAAGGGTGGCATATTAAACACCATGCGTTGGAAGATAAATCAACAGCTACGAATAAAGAAACAACCAAAAGACAAGAAAATACAAATAAAACCAACGCAAGCAATTTACACGCTGCCGCGTACAGTGGTAAATTAAGCACCGAAATTTTGTTTAAGATCATACTCAATACTGTATATGGCAACAGTAACAAATTAATAACAAAAACCTTTGCTTTTATTGACGAAGGTTCGTCAAGAAGTTTAATTAAGAATTTTGGAACGAATTTCCGTCATCCGTTGCCAAGTTCTGTTTGGAGACAAGCCTGTTTCGGCTATGTGCCATCTTCAGTGTCATTTTTCGTTCTGTTTAATTAACGAACATATAGCTAATGAACTAAATTTAACCGGTAAACCACAAGCTTTATGTTCGTAATGGACAGGCAATATAAGTCGAAATGAAGAAGACTCAAAAAGAGTTTTAGTGAAAATCTCGGGCTCAAACAAAATAAAATTTTCTATCCAAGTACCAAGGCGAATTCACTAGGTGGCGGCATCAAGGCAGGTGAACATTATTTTTTGTTTTTGCTTTTGTTCTAGTGCTGTCAAAATAGTTGTGTGAGTTTTATATGTATATTCCCATATACACATGTACATGTAGACGGACAGGACATATTTATATAATTTAATAGCTTTAAATAGGTTTGTAAAAGTTGTTTATTTATTTTGAAATTTATTGAAAATGTTTATATTATTCTTGCAGAAATCTACCTCGAGCCACCTGGATTGTCATGCCTTTAAAAACGGCTATTAATGTTCTGGTAAATGTATCCTATTGTGTTATTGTTTCCGAGCTTGAAATGTTAAGCTCTTCAGCAGTTGTTTTACATTTGGAAATCGTATGATTGGGTCCTTTGGATTTATGGTTTCGAATTTTATAGCATTAAGTACATTTGATGTACATTTGGTGTTTTATTCACACCAGCTCGTCTATTTGCCACTGGAGCCCAAGAAGGGCATTTACCAAAATTTTTTGGCTATACTGATGCTACTATCAACAGATGTTTACGTCTTAATTAACTATTATAGTTCTACTTTATGGCTTTCTGTGGTGGCCAGTAAAGCTGGCATATTGTGGTTAAGAAAAAACAAGTATTTTTAATTTTATAATTATATTTTATAAAATTTATATTATATTAATTCAACTTTTCAGGCCTGATATATCTCGACGAATAAGAGTTCATACGGTTTTAACTGGAATATTTATCACTTGTTGCATTGTCCTGATATTATTGCCAAGTTTGTCGCAACCTTCAAATCTATTATTTGACATTGCTATTACTTTGGCACGCGTGCCTTTCTATTATGTTCATATAGCATGGAAGAATAAACCTGTATTGTTTAATTCAAAAACCCACTCTTAATGTCATGTGGTGTGTGTTTGACCCTTTCTCATTCAAAATTATATACATATATGCGGAACTGATTAGCCGCCTTTTTTGGTATTAACACATTTATTTATTCTAATAAATAAATAAATTTTTGTAAAAGGTATGGAAACTGAACTGTTGGTAAAGTACATCGGCACAAAAAAAGGCCAAGTTCCTATACAAAAATTTCAGCCGGTAAAAGTACAAGTACCGAGATCAAAATGAGGACCAAGACCATGTACAATA
The DNA here is from genome assembly GCA_963932375.1 of Phania funesta. Lineage (NCBI taxonomy): Eukaryota > Metazoa > Arthropoda > Insecta > Diptera > Tachinidae > Phania > Phania funesta. The sequence continues at coordinate 40,982,557 of OZ010656.1, forward strand.
CCATCCTATTTCTAGGCCATAATTCTTTTCCATATTAAAAAGTTAAAAAAGTATTTCCACGCTAGCAATTTGCCTAGAAACGGAATGGTATTGTACATATCAAGGCGCTTTTATGGTTCAAACTTTATCTATTGAATTCGCCTTCGTTGTACTTGTTGTAGGGATGCTGTCACCTAGTTGAATTCGCCTTGCCAAGTACTTACGGTAAAACAAATATCGCTGCTCAGTCAAACTTTAAATTACAAAATGTTGAGTGAGAAATTTCTTCATCTTGGGGGTTTAAATATACAAGATTTGGAAAATGCCGTACCCACCATAGTTATAGGCCTAAATTATTTTAAACTATGTGTGCCAACCCGTGTAAGAGGAGGGAAATAAACGTGGGCCTGTTGCTATATGCCCTCGTTTTCGTTGGCTTTTGTACGGCATTTCAAGTATTGAAATAAAAAATAAAAACCGATATAATTTTTATTCTTGTGAGAGCGGAATAAGTAAAACTCTACTCCATTGCTTGGTAAAGACTAAGTAAAGAAGTGATCGAGAGATGAGACAGTTTTTTTGTGGCGATACTATAATATTACACTGCCACAAAACTATAATATGGCAAAGAAGAGAATGTTCTGTTTAGAAAAAAAAACTTGAAAATTATAAAGACTTATTTGAAAAAGCTATAGGTGACTATTTGAATAAAAAGTATATAAACAAAGCCGATGCTAGTCAAAAGAGTAACTCCAATGTTTGCTATTTGCCAATATTTCCAGCAGCGATAGCTAACGATGTTTCATTGAACTCTATGCTGCTCAAAAGACGAGGCCTGCTGTCTGCTCTGCCAGCCATCCTATTTCAATTTCGCCAAAGAAATATTGCAGTATGTGGTGATATAGAACAAACGTTTCACCAAATTGATATACGCAATAAAGAGTGCGACGCACAACGATTTTTATGGCGTGGCTGTGATGAGAGAAAAGAGCATGAGATATTCATTATGAAAGTTATGATATTTGATGCCTCATGTGAACCATGTATATTACAATATGCGAAGAGTGTTAATGCTTCAAAGTGTGAAGATAAAATTGCGTACACCAGTTTCTTACTTCGATTGACACTCCTGAAGAAGCCATTAAATTAGCAAGAGATGAAGCCTACATCCATAGTCAAGGTGGATTCAACATCCCAAATCGGTGCTCAAATAATGATTCTGTTCTGAAAGCTCTTTACACTGATATATCTTCAAATAATATTGGCGTTCGTATAGAAACAGAAAAAATTCTAGGGTATTATGGTTTCCAGCAATAGATTTCATAACATTTAAACTTTCACCGTCTATTTTATATATCGAGCAATTTCTGGGAAATAAAAAAAACCAACCAAGCAGGAAGTTTTGAAAAATTGGATGAATATTTATTATCCTCTGGAGCTAGTGTAAGTATTTCCTTTGATGTATTTGAGGATAATTTTACAGGAAATTTGGAGAAGTGGTGTCGAGTGGGATAATCCTATTCAAATACATCATCAGGTAAAGTGGACAAATCGGCTAAACCTTTTACCATATTTGAAAAACATAAACATACCACGAAGCTACCTAAAAACACTAAGAAGTCACGATCAGCTAGATGTGCAATTACCCACATTTATAGATGCGAGCGAAAGTGGTTATGCCGCTGTAACATACTTTGGAATTTCTGATGGAAAGCACGCTGTTATTTCCTTAATAGGTTTGAAAACTAGGGTAGCCCGTTAAAAGTTGTTTCCATCCATCGGCTGGAATTGATGGCGGCTGAAATTCTAGATAGTTCTGAAATGAACGAGTGGTCGTGGATATCAAGTAAACCAAATGTGGTAGACGAAGCAACAATATGCTCAAAAAACCAAATTTATCGAATAAAAGTTGTTGGCTTAATGGCCCAGGATTTTTAAAATTGCCAGAGCAGAAATGACCAAGTATTGAAGATTTTACGACAACAGAAATCGAGTTTACTGAATGTAATTTAGTTACACAAAATGTAAAACATTTTATAAACCTTGAAAGATTTTCTCGTTGGTATAGAGCTTTAAGAGCTCTTTCATTTGTTGTTCGATTTTGTAACCGCCTTAGAAATAAGAAAGCAAATCAAAATGAAACAGAATTAAATGAAGAATAATTGTGTAAGGCTGAACAAATTTTAATGAACGCTGCTCAGAAACTATGGTTTTACAATGAAAGTCACATTTTATGTATAAATTGTCTGCATTTATAGACAATTAAGGTATTCTACGGGTAAGAGGAACAAGAATTAAAGCATCCAGCGATTTTGCCAAAAAACTGCAGATTAACAACCCTTTTAATGCGACACTATTACTACATTTATACCTTTTAGAAAATTTTCAAATAACGATGAAAACCATACGACTAACGAATTTCGATTCGTATATTTATCACATTCATAACATAGTGTTTTCACACTATAACACGGTCTTTATTCGAATTTTTGACAAGTCGTTTTACTCAACCTGATAGTGTGAGTTACAAATTTCATGCGAAATCACAATTATTAGCAGATGGGGAAAAATGTTACTGATTTAATTTGACTTTTGTGTTGACTTTGCGTGACTTTCCGCACCTTAGTGATACAAAAGCGAATTATTAGATTGTGAGAAATTAATTTGTTTAAATTCTCCAATGAATAGAAATCGTTACAAAAATTATAAAAAATTTTAATGCTCCATGTCGAGGAAATCGAGTGCCAAAAATTATGATTAAAAAGAAAAAGAATTACACAAAGTTATAACTCAAATAAAACCAACTTAATAGAAAATATTCTAAAGGCCATTATTACAACTTATCGATAGTTATAGTAAGGATGTTGTCGGACAGATTATTCGTTTTTCGTTACTAGAAGTGTACTGAGTGCACTTTAAGATACAACTGTACGACAAGGTATAGGAAAGACGTTCTTAGCTTTAACTTTTAACGTGAGATATATATATTTGGAGTTACCACATTTTGAACAGCAAAAGAAACAACTTTAATTTATTTTGAAAATCAAAAATAAACTGAAAAATAGGCCGCGTTTATTTTTTTTATTAACGAGCTAGAAAATATTTTTGAAAATAAAAATTCACAATTGTGATGTGCGAATATAAATAAATGGATGTAATTCGATCGGTGCCACTGTATATTTTTAAAAACCAAATTCATTTGTCGAAAGTAGTCGGCTATCGCTCTTGCACTGCTATATTTTCAAAAAGATTAATTTTGTTCAACAAGGAAGTTGCAATATCGAATAATAATTAAAGGTCACTTTATTCCTTACGTTAGCTAAAGTTACCTTTTATTAACACGAACGTTAAGGGCAAGTTGTAATAATGGCATTAAGGTTCATTTTATTTTGACACACTGTAGCGCCTCATGCCGCAAACACACATACATTATGATAATTCATTTTGACCAGTATTTTGAGGTTAACGTTGGTGTGTTGCAACACATTTGTACCACTCACTTTTTTCTTTTGTAGCTAATTAAATAAACAAATCAGGTAACAAATTTTATAACTTTGTCTTTATTTTTAAACAATTTCATTAATTAAACACATCGGATGCAATTAAACAATGTATATTCTTTTGTTTTATTTTTCATTTAATGTTTTTCCCCGTTTACTACGATTAAACACAAAAATTATGTAAAAATTATATTAATAAAAGTACCAAAATATATTGAATAATTAGTTTTCAACATAACTTACAAAATGAGGTAAATTTGTTAGTTGATTTGGTTTTTTTTAAATTTATTTACTGTAGCGTAAAAATTTAATTAAGAAATAAACGCATGAACGTAAACTTGTTTGTGTGAATTTTGAAATAATCTACAATTAAATAAATTTATTTATTTTCTGAACCTAGCTGACTTTTAAACCTAAATTTACTTTTACATATAAAATATTAACATTTTGCTGCTATTCTGTTTTCTAAATGTTTTTCATGGTTTTTTAGTTTTCTTCTGTTCTTTTTTATGTTTCTGTTTTAAATAATTCATTCAAGTCTTTGTGGTTAAAATTCTCTTCGTTTTAATTTTTATATAATTTACAAATTTTTTTAAATAAATATATTTTACAGTTTGTGTTGTTTCTTGTTTTACGAAATAGAATAAAATTAATTAATGCAATAACTGTACAATAGTTTTACTTTATTTTGTGTACCATGTGTATGTAGGCGATATGCTCTATTACTACAAGTGCATTCTATGTAGAGATATTCGTAATAAGTATGTGAAAAATGTAAAAGCTTGATAAAGAAAACGATGAGAGAATTACGACTTACTATCCCCTGTACTGCCCAATAAAAATCAACATATTCCAAGATAAAAAACTATTAGCGGAACTTGCTTTTGGTTGCAAACAGCTCTTGGAAAGCTTTCAGATGCCGCAAGTCTAGCAAATATGCCACACTTTGCAAGACCACAAAAACAAAATATATGAAACTAGTCTTGAACAAATATGCGCAACAGCAGAAATCGTTGCAGATCGGTAATTGCAAATGTTGGCAATCTAATAACAGTTTTTGGTTTTACTATACCTATCGAAACAACTGAATACATGTGATCATAACGTTCGTCCCAAAAAATACCTGTGGATGCTTCAAATTAAAGCTAAGACTGTTCAAAGAAATATTGCAAAACTCAATTAATTTATATAAATTTTTAGAATTTTATACAAAAACTGGATGCTTGCTTTGCGTATAGATTTTAGCGTTGGCGGCGTTCAAATATTGATTGTGGCTTATCTTATTCCATGCGGCAAAGTAACTTTATGCAACTCCGTAAACAATTAGGTAATAAACTTGCAAAAATTTTTAGAAAAATACAAGAAATTAAACATAAAATGCATAGCTGATTTCCTGAACGCATGTCGCTTCATCTCAATGCATGAAAATACGTATTCGTAAGTGCAATCCTTAAAATGTTTACGAGGGATTTTTATCTTAAATACATAATTTTTTTTGTCGATGCGAAAATAAAAGCAAACTACGCCTCCAAAAGTATTTAGTTGCAAAGCATACCCAAAGTATTGTAAAAGCAACAACACAATCTATCAACACATAAACATACGTTTAGAAAGTCAGCCCAGTTAATTAAACAAAAATCAAACTATTTTTGCGTATTTTTCTGTGTAACCTTTCTCCTCAATTTAAAAGAAAATGTTTCTTGTTTGATTTATTATCTCGTAGATCCGCTGTTATAATCAATTTGCTAAGTGCTGAAAAAGTCACTCATTCCTTGTAGTAAGATACCATGCCTATGCATGCTAAGATTGCAGATGTGCAAGAAAGAGTAATTTGCGCTATTACTTGTAGAATGGGCTCGAATAAAGTTGCTTATAAATACATTGAATCAGGTAAGACAAAATTCCATTTAGAATTCAAAAAAGAAAAAGAATGGCGAGTTATTTTAAAATTTTAATAGCGCAATTGTATCATTTCTTTTTAAATAATCCATGAAAATCTAAAAACGGGCACTTTTCATCTAGGAAGACTAAGGTCCCCCCTTATTTGTATGTTTCGAAACGTTAACTTAAAGGAATTTAATACATATGTACAAACCATAAGAAACAAAAATAACTTGGAAAAACCGATTCAGATCCTATCCATAAATTTCGGCCGTAAAAAGTACTGAGATTAAAATAAGAATCAGCTTCTTGATACGTACAATACCAATCAATTTATGGGAAAGTTGCGAGTTTGACAATTTTTTTTTACTTTTTAATATGGGAAATAATTTCTTTATCTCATATAATGGATATGCCGAATTGGATGAGCTTAAAGGGTACCACTTCTACCCTTTATGACAATTACATTTTAATTAAAGTCGAATAAAGGGTGTAATTGAAAACTGTATTAGTTTGTTTGTGCAATTGGGAATAACACAACTAAACAATGCAAGCAATCATAATTGAAAATGTTTAATCATAATTACTTACAAAATTATAGCTGTTCTTTAATTTAATTTATTAAAATTGTTCAAGCATGAAGGTCTCTTTTTAAAAATTATATTTTTATTTTTCGATATAAAATTATAAGTTTTAAAAAAAGACATTCAAGCTTGAACAATTTAAAAATATGAGTACTTACAATTAGACAGCAAATAATCAATTGTAATTGAAGAATATTCATTATGTTTTAAAAAAACAATTAAATCACATATTAGTTTTAATATAGCAATTAATATAGCAATTAAGAATTGCATGTAATTACAATTATATGTAATTACAATTGCATATTTTAATTGTAGTTACATGGAATTTGTAATTTAATACTTTCAATAAGAATTGTATGTAATTTGTAATTGAATATATTCTGTTAGAATCACTCTACATTAGTAATTGATATATGTATTCTCAATTACAATTACTTGCATTTCCTTTTTACTTCCACTTCAATTACAGTACCCATCAATTGTATTTGAAAAATTCCATTTGCAGTTGAATGTAAGTCTGTAATTGCGTGTGTAATTTATTATATCCCAACTGCTTTGGTGTGTGTTCCTCATATAACAAAAAGATGTGTGCATGTTGGCGTGCGTGTGTATGTGTATGTTTATTTTAACTTTGTCATTTGTTTGATGTGAGATCACTGATATGTTTCTAAAGAGCCTAAAAATTTAGATGATAAATAAAAAATGTATTACTTTATTTCAAATCACTTGCATACAATTGTTAATTTAACTAAAGTTTTTATGTTTGTGTTTCAGTTGCCTGCCGCCTGGTGAGTTTGTAGAACATATTTTTTTATTTTAATTATTGCACTGTTTCTTCACAGATTTTTTTCTGTTCTTTTTTTTATTTAGAATTCAATATTTGATGGTGATGTAGTAACATTAGTTTTTTATTTGACAATATTTAGTTGATAAATAATAAATGCCTCTTTGTGTATTTTAGATTTTTTTTGTTTTCAAATGTTTTGCTCGTACGTGTATAATAAAATTTGTTTTCTTTTTTGTTCTTAGTTTGGAATTTGCAACACTAGTATGCAAAAAATGCAATATTTACAATATTTTTATTTAAAGATCATTTTTGTTTTTGGGTTTTTTTTTTGTTAATATATGTAGTTTTCTAAAGTGAATTAAATTTATTTCTAATAAACATTTAATTGTAAATAAGCTTATTTCTGGTTAAGAATTTTTGGTTTGTCCGTGTAGTTTAATTAGTTTAATAAATTATTTGCAAGCATTTTTTTCGTTATTCCTGGCTTTGCATTAAGAAATCGGCATAATTCGGTAATTATTTTTGCAAGTTATAATTTATTGGTTTATCTTTGTTTTGCAAGGTACAGCATAAAGTTTTTTATTTCTATTATTTGTTATTAAAATATAAAATTTTTATCGATTATCTGCTTGAAGTGGGTTATGGTTTTTAATAATGTTTTTGTTAAGGTTACAAAACATTTAAATTCCCTAATATGTGTTTTACATTTTTTATTACTAAAGTTGTTGTGTTGTTGAATCATAATAAAATAAGATGCGTTCTAAGTTGTTGAAATCGTGCTACTTTCTTCAATAACAAATAGTTAGAAATTCGCTAGAATTGAATTGAGGGCAAATCAAATTCTTTTAAGTTATGTTGCTTAATATCCACTCATCACGATACCCTAAATTAAATTAAGGTAGAAATATCCTGTATTGAAATATTCTTAAACTGCTTGGGAATTTCACGTCAAATATTAAAGCTTTCATAACCAATACCAACAAACATAAAAACGTGATTCTCTCCTTGTTTTGAGAGAACATTTTAGTTGCATTCTTCCAAAACTGCCAGTATGATTTTTCCGAAAAGCAAATATAAATCCTCGTAACAATTTTCGTAAAGTTAATCAAGCTGATGCACTTTAGATAAACTAGTGTATTATTTTAAAATGAAATATAAGGAAGAAGTCATTTCGGATTTTGCGCGCAACTCAGGATTTATGGTAAAATCTTTTTGAGTGCAAGTATCCTTAACTCTTGCGTATTCCTGCGGGGAGTGTAAGTAACAACTTTTTTGTAGCAGAATACGAGATTTATCTAATGGATTAATTTAATAGACTTCATAATTCGGCAATGTTGCCTCTTGCAGGGGCAATTGAGCCGGCACAGCTTCGCACATATTTTTGCGCTCTTACATTTAGTCGTCGATGGGACAGGAATACTTATCCTGCAAACACGCGTGTTTCATTTCATATTGATAATGATATCCGACAAATATTTTATTATAAAGTATTCATTTCGTAATATTGTTTAATAATTTATTAATATTGTCTAAAAAAAATCAGTTTAAAAGTATTATAAGTTTGGATTGTGAATCTGTTTATACAAATTCTGGCTATCTTATTCTTCAGTCAAACCACATATTTTGTCAATTTGTTTGATTCGAAAGCGTAAAATATAATAATATAATGCAGCATCATACATCAAACCTTTAACTTCATATTTGCTGGGTAACACGGTAACTAACACAATCGCAGTTTAAGCTTTGGCTACCTAAATATGGTTTATGGAGACAACATTAAAGTTAAATTAGCACTAGAACATTCGCGATAAACTCTTGCTCCCTCAAAATGACTATGGACAGTGAAGCCGTAACCATTTGCAACTGCAAGGGATATTGGCTTAAGTTATAAAAAGCAGAAAATCAGTCCGAAAATAAAGACAGCGTAATAAGTTCGATTATATACTTTTTAGAAGGTCGTCCCAACAACATATAGTATAATATTAACAAGGTCCTCTCCGAAACTAATGTTGCCGCAATAAGATTCGAGTATATATTTCCTCGGTTATGTCAGTTATTACAATATTTTACATTTATTTTCAGTATCTAGTGCTGCAATGGAAATTGATGAACTGTAAGTCTACTAGAGGAATCAATCTAGTTGCTAAATAATGACTAAGTTTATTTTTCTACTCTACTTTTTACTCTTTTGTCTATTTTGTCCAATTCTAGTTAATTTGGAACAGGTACAAAACTTAAGTTTATCAAATTCAATTTACAACTTTTTTGGACGGTTTTCGGTGGTGTTTGATGTTGAAGGCGGCGACAACATCTTCCAAAGTTTATATGTCTTTTCCGTTTCTTGTTAATATGAATTTTTTTTATTTTGCCTGTTTTTATTGTTGTTGTAAGGGACAGTAATATGGAAAATATTGAATTGAAAAATATTCACACACAAATAAAAGTTTTATAACAAGAATAATTTTATAAAAATTTTGGTATAAAGGATTTTTCTATTTCTTAAAATCAGCTTTCAATAAAATATTCCATTCCATTCAAATTAAATCTGTTCGTTTTAATTATAAAGTTAAAAATACATATTTGACCGGATGTTGTTAAAAGAAACTGAAATCGGTTCTATAACAGTTTTAAATAAAATATTGGCTGAGTTTCCAGAGTTTTTGAAAAATTATAACATTGCAACCCAAAAGAAAATATAAACTAATTTACTCACACCTCTCGAACACCTTATCAAATACAAGTAAAATTTTGAATTTTAAACAACCTGGGGTCGCGACGCGTCGTTTAAAATACAATGATACGTATGTGAAATTAATGCTAAAAATAGTTTGTTGTTCGCAGGAATATAATAAACATAAAATTTTAACTTCTTTTTTTTGTGGACATTATTTAATTTTATTTAACGAATCCAATTAACTGTCTTGAATACAAAAATTCATTGACAACAAACAAATGGGGTCAAATACAACAACAAACAACATATATAGCAGCATTAAAATGAAAAATTTATTTGTGTATCTTTGTGGTCCATAGTTTTGCTGCACTCGTATTTGAGAACCAAGTTATCTTTTGTATAGTGAGAAAGACCGACACCAAAAGTGTTTTAAGTAAAAGTTCTTTTTCATACAGATCCAGATACCTTAAGCTAACCTGAAATTAAGTATAATCGTCGAATACAGATCTTATGGGTAAAATTAACAAGTGATTTATACAACCACAATTTTCACATTGTCTACAAAATCTCGAAGAATTATCGAGTGCAATATATTATTGGAGAAATATAATTTTGAGTTGGGCAATACCATAGAAAAAAAGGCATTCGAAGACCCACCATAATTTTCCTGATTATGTATTATTGAGGAAATACGTATCACGTGATACGAAGACGACGAGAAGCATATCTACACAGAAAAATACGTAATTGAGTAACTACTTAAGTAACGGAATGACAAAAATATAATAATATATTTTCCTTTAGATGAGTTTTCGGTATAACTCTATACTCGTATGTTATCAAATATGACATTTCTTCCTAATATTTCCTCTATGGCGAAATTTGAAAAGCACTTACATCATTTTGCACCACCCATACATTTGCAATATAATTCTGGCATTTTTCATTTTTTACAATAATATCGCTTATGCGTATGTCGTATTGGAAGATGATACAATATGCATATCGGCAAAAATATAACGACTTTGTTTTTATTGCACAAGCAAGAAATGTCTTGCCAGCCTTCTTTATAAGTAGAAAGTAAGTTTCGGCTTTTAAAATTTTAATTATTAAATGTTCAATATATATTTTTTTTTTGAGTAATAATTAAATATCCATTAATTTTTGTTAAATCCAAAGCTACAATGAATAAGCAAACGAATAAAAATACAACAAAACCTTTGCAAAATTGTTTGATTTTAAAAGGAATTCTTTTTGTCGACCTCAGATTTTAGAAGAAAATTTTGAATAAATATGGGAAAATCGAAATATTTATAAATCGTTTATTTTTAAATAAAACATTAATTATTTTCTAGTCCAGTTAATTAGACGCATTTGAAATTAATCGATTGAAAATTGTGTTTAATTTTTAGTAACGGAAAAAATCGATTAGTTAATCATACGTTTAATCAAACTGAGAAGTTTAAGAATTTAAATTAATCGGAAACAAATAATCGGTTAATCGATTAACTTAGCAAAGAAAACAATATTTTTGTTCAAGTGTGTGAAGGTTAGGGTAACAGTGTTTTCACTGTTCTTTTTTCGTTTGTAAGCTAAAGACTTCTAGTGTGACCATAAATCGAATTTAATTGCAATAACAGATACTGATAGCGGTAATGGATGTTGAAAATGTTTTTTTTTTCAAATCAGTTTCCGATTAATTGGCAAGTTTTAATTTTCAAATTACTAAATCTATTAGATAAGTTACTAGCATGTTTTTTGCAGGCCGTAACTGCCCTGTATTAATGTGTTAAAACTTTTAAAATTTTACGTATCTGAATATGCTTGACTTTGACAATCAATAGCAAACCTACCAAAAATTGAAGCAATTATGACATTTTGTGCAATTTGAGTCAAACGTTTAGAAATTAGTGCTTTATTTTGATTATGACCCACTGTGTTTTGGATAATAAATTGCAAAGTCCACATGGGCCCTTGGAACACGATTGATTGTGGATCTTGTCTCTACTCAAATAGATACCATATACTGCATTACAGATTTTGCACTACCGACGCTCAGTGGTATTTGAGTGTAGTTCTCGACACTAAAATTTCATTTAATCTTAACGTCCAATCAAGGGTGTCTAAGGCTAATGTCCCAAATGCCTGTAGGAAAACAATAGCAAAGTTCTAAGCTCTTTCAACATGGTACCTAGTAAAGCCCAAAAGAATATATGTATAGAGTAGCCTATACCACTTTGAGGATCACCAGTGCGTCACATCTGTAAAAGTTGTTTTGCGATCTCATGATCCACCAATTGTCTCCTAATATTAGAGATATCAGGCTCAGAGCGGCAGAAGCATACAAATGAGGGTTGTAAAAAGGTTTTCCTGAGAAGATTGAATATTGCCTACCATATAGCATCGTATACGGCATCTTCTTCGGTAGACATATGTATCGAGCAGACGTACTTGATATATATTCGGAAGAGTCCATGTCAGAAGTGGGGTTGGTGATTTTACATGATGCCTTTTAGGTTGCGTATTGGGACTGTAATGAGGACCCAAGTAAATCAATATATTATAATCAATCTGTGCAACTTAACCCAGACTGGTATCAACGTTACAAATTTTGAGCTTAAGTAATGCTACAATAAAGCGTGATTTGCAATTAAAGAAATAATTTTTAATATTTCCCCTTCTTTGTTTCTCCCACGTCTGCTTAAGCTGGGCACAAACATATGATTTGTTCGTGTGATTTGCTCGTTAACCAGCCTATACACATCATTTAACATGTCGTTGCGGCCGAGTACACAACATAACTAAATCATATTGTATGCCCAGCTTTAGTTAGATAGCATGTTCCTGATTATGCCTGCTTCTAATTTAATATAAATTGAACTCAATTGAATAATGTTGGACTGCATTGTGTTTTTGGAAACTACAAATGTATTAAGCTGGAATCATTCCTGTTTTGTTCTTTTCATTATGTTCTATAACTACTCGCAATTTATGCATGATTTAGACCTGAATATATATTTCATTATTTAAATAACCATTCGTTATTATTCTCCCTTTTGTTCTTAGAGTAATAGAAAATTCACAATAAATTTGCATTTTAATAAGAATTTTTTGTTTTTTTTTTTTTGTAAATATATTATTTTATACGGATTTTAATGTTTGTTAGTTTTATTTTTTTGAGTGTAAAAAGAATCGATGCTTTTGCAGTTAATTAGTTTATGCAAGTTGTTGTTTGTTGTATAAAGTGTTATTAATTAATTATGGTAAATACTTTTACAATGCAGTTGACTAAATATAAAATACATTTATTTGCATTTTTGTTTTGGTTCAAATAGGCTTTTGTGGTGAAAAATTGTGTTGTTCGTTTGTAAGTTTTCTTTTTGGTTTATTTTGAATTTTGTCTTGAACGTTTTTGTCTGGAGTGTAAATATTAGTACAATAAATAGCACATGTACTCGTACTACAGATATTATTTCAGATTTAATTACATACATGTATACAAAACAGTGAAGCTGTACAATTCTTTATTTATTTGTAAGTATTTAGTTTGAAGCTTAACTAAATTTTGTTTACAAGTTTAATAAGTTTTTGCAATAAATATTGTAGTGTTTGGTTTATTTCATTCATTAAAAATAAATTATATAATCAGACTAAAATACTGTTCATTTCTTTTTCATATTCACATTCTGTTGGAGGATATATTTGCTTGGTTGTGGCTATTTGTCCTTTCGAGTTGGCATCTTTAGCGGTAGTTCGTGCGAATGTTATAAACGGCTGTTTGGGTGGATGGATTTGTATAGGAAATACTTTCTTTGCTAAATGACATTTTCTTATTCAGTTTTATCTTTGTCATTCTTTAATTGCTACGTTTTCGAACCGGTCTTATCATCTTGTTCTTCAGTACGTTCATTGGAATTATTACGCTGTAATAGAGATCGATTTTCATCACTTGAGCCGCCAGCATCGACACTGCCATCGTTACCGCTGTCAGCTGCTTCACCGCGTAAATTAACGTTCGATGTAAATGTGGTTTCGGAATCTGTGAATAGAAGAACTCAATGCTAATTCAAATACTTTCAAATTTTAATGCAAAAATGTACTCTGGTGTTGTGTATTTACGTTTATCTAACACAATTTGTAATTTACTTGTTGTCCGGTTTAGTAATGAAAAGGTCTGTACTTAGTAATGTTTTTTTTTTCATATTCTGTGTGTATATATTAAATTAAAGAAGTTTTGTTGTTTGTTCGATTGTTAAAATTATTTTATGCCTTTTTTCTACATCCTTTTTCGAGCTCTATTTAAAATCGCCAATTAATTTTAAAATTCATTAATTGTACGTCAATGGTATTAAAACAAAAAATATTGTGAAATTCAAATTGAAAAGAAAATCGATAATTCATCAAATATTCGGAAGTATTTCAAACAAAGAAATTGAAAAAGTTATATTAATCACTTGCAATTAAGCGAGTAAAATCGAAGGCCAATATTGAAGATCATTAGCAATCGGTTATACCGGATACAATTAAATAGAAATCATTCAAATCAAATTTGGTATGAAAAATTGAAATAAAAAAATATATAAACAAGTGAGAGTTCTATACTCGGCTTTGGTTTTTACCCAAGTATGAACAACTAAATATTTGGGAAGACTAGAGATTTTTTCCGGCATAAACGATTGTTAACGATCTTTAATTTTGGGATCCGATATTGCTTGGTATACTTTACATTTCAACTCTTCTTTAGTTTTATTTTAAGCACTTGCAATAGGATAAAATAGGTTATTATATGTTTTACCTTTTCTCCGATTTAATCAATGTAGTTTTAAATTTTTACTATTCTCGGGACTCTTTCCTAACTTTTAGATAATAATGGAACTTAATTTTTTTAGTCCAATTCTAAATAATCAACGATTTTCTGGAACCTCTTAATTTTTCCTGCTTTTCGTTTTTCGGCTCAATTCTGGTTTTTTACCAAATGTATAGTGTCTAGCGATATGGTGGGTAATTCTTTGCTTTTTGGTGAAATATTTTTAATTTTTTTTAACCGAAATTTATCTTTTAATTATTTATTATTTTTGTACATTTTGTTGCCGAAGTCAAAACTATATTTTCGATTTGAGACGATATTTCTAGTTAATAGTGCTTTTCGGTTTTTGGGTGAATATTTAATTTATGTTTGCTAAAATTTCGAATTTTTGCCAAAGTTTCTAGATTTTAATGAAAATCAACATTTTCAATCAAATCTGTCGCAAAATTTAAATATATTGTGATATTTGTGTTTCGGGGGGTTTTTTTTAATTTCAGGTCTTAAGTAAAATTTAAGTGCATCGGAACTTTTGTTGCGATTTTCTGATTTTTTTTGGAATTTCCTATACATGTATATTGAGTTATTGATGTTGTGACTACATTTGTTCATTTTTGAATATAAATTTTTTGGTAGTTTTTAAACAAAGATTATTTTGAAATATCGAGCTTTAGTAAATTTATGATACTTTTGATAAAATTTAAAATTTTTGGTGAAAGATCAAAATTTGAAAAAATTATATTTTTAAGTTATTTTTGTGTGAAATTGTTTTTGTTTCACTATTTTGAGTTTAAGTTCGTTTTCATTCTTTTAATTAAGAAATAAAATTGTTTATTATGGATATAGCGCAAAAACGATAAATTTTCGTTGTTAGTTGGGTTCAATCAGTGATGTTTACAATAGACACTAACTTAGTAGAAGGACATAAAGAATGCTAATAATGGGAGAGGTTTCAGTATTCTAAAAATTAACGTATGTCAATCATAAAAACGACCTTAAGCCCCAAAAAAGTGAAAAAACTTTGCATTTAAAAATTTTTGGTGATTTAATTTTCTGGTTTCGAGGATTTTTCTCTTTGCCGAAATCAAAAATTTTGGTGAAATTTTAATTTTTAAAAAAATTTGTTTCACCAAAATATCTGGTGAAACTTTTTAATTTTTATTGAAGTACCAACATGAAAAATCTATTATATAGAAGAATGCATCTAGAATCAAAATAAGTTCCGTCTTATAATCTCCGCTTTCGGACAAGAAAAAAGGTTTGATGTAACGATATGGTCGCTGCGTTAGAATAACAGTGATAGATACTGTATATGTATATATGTTTATATTTCTAATTTAAAAATCTTTTTAAATAAAATAAGTTTTATAGTTTTGAGTGCCAACGTAAGTGCCGTTGTGCAACTTGAAGTTATTTTAGATTGTATTTTGTTTTATTTGCATTTAGTGTACATTGTGAGCGTTTGCCTACAAAGGATAAAGCAAGTAATTCTATATAGAGAGTATAGAAATGGACTACCAAAAATAAAAGGTTTCCATTTTGAGACAAAAGCTTAATGCACATATTTGGTTGTTTGAAAGGCATGCGGATTTTTGTTGTCTTTTTTGAGTTTTAAGGATGATGTCGATTAAAAGGCAGCATCGAATATGACTGATGAGATGAATTAAAGACATTAACAAGAGGCGAATGATTTTTGGCTATTAAATCTTTTCGGTCGAATGCATTGAAGTTCACTACTTACCCAAACTACTGTCTCTATTCGTTGAGTCGTAACGGTTACTATCACCAGACATGTGAGATGCAGCGGTGGATCGAGCCAGTAGTGGTTTCGCCTGTCGTAAGACTTGTTCCTCCGGATAACGTGGTGTTTGAAATTTACTTGGTTTCGATTGTAAATTAGCTGGGCCTGAGCGTTGTTGCATTAGGGTACGATGCCTAAGGGGTGGTGGGGATATTGACTTGGCTACAACAGAATGAGGTAATTTATTCGGTGAGTAATCACTGCCAGATTCTCCCTATTTGATAATAAAATAAAATTAAAATACTTTTTTTTATTTAAAAAACGTTTCCGCAAGTGCATTTACCATGACAGTACCATTATCTGAGATGCCGGAACCAGACATATTGTCCGCTAAGAGACGTTCACTTTCGGGATCCACTAGTACACGTGACACATCCGATTTATTTTTCAATATCGACTTTGAACGTCGATTTTGTTCCAAATTTGGCGATGCATCTATCGAGTCTATCGATGAGGAATGTTTACTTTCAAATTTGGCTAAAGCAATCAAACAAGCAAGCAAACAACACCAACGTATTTACATAAACGTGATTTTTATACAGGAATAGGAATATGTGTACAATAAACTGAAGCGGAAAGCAAAAAGCTTTGCTTTCCTTATAATTACAAAAATTCTACACAGAAAAAAGTGAAATCAACCAAAAACGGTTGATTGTGTTACGGTAGTAATTGAAAACATTTAATTTATTGATCCAGTTACGATAGTAAAATATTGTGTCAGGTTTTTTAATAAAAGCGAAATTTAATTGTTCTGTGTAGATATATGTAAGTATAAAGCACGACTGTCGAAATTCTATCTGAATGAGTTGTAAGTTAAACGGTTTTGATGGAACTGTTGTGGCCAAAGAAATTCCAGGTAATTATCAGCTGTTGAAAAACGAATTGTGAAAATTTGTTGTCCTTTTTACGTGTCAGTCCGTTACTAATTACACTGGTTTGCATTGAAATTCTCCTTTGAAGGATGAAAACGAAGTGTTTACAGCGCCTTTTTTTCTATCATTTACAGATTATTTTTAATGGGCGTTGTCCGCTATAACCACTGTGCCAGTAGTAGGACAAATTCACTTGTCTCGAAAAATATTATTTCTATGTAACAACGTACGTACATACCTACGTACGTATGTAACTGCGTATATACTTACACGTAGTCATATAGTAATTCTTTGTACGCATTTACTTTATTTTTGAATAATGTCATTCGCTTGGCAACAACCAAATAAAGAAGCCTTACTAGAACAAATAATTCGTTTTTTTTTCATAGAGCTTGTAAAAAGGTTTACAGGCTCAAATAGCCGTTGGTATTATGTCATCCTCAATAGGGCGGTTAGCCTACTTTGTTGCACCATAGCTCGAGAACAGTTAGGCCGGTTTTCATAAACAAAAGTGGTGAAAGGTGCGGCATAAACTTATCTTCATATTATGCGCATATTATTTTAAATTATTTACTACATGCTTAACAGTTTCCTAGTTATTCAGAAATTAGTGGCGTAAAAAACCAAGATTATTTTATCGATTTTCATCATTTACAGCTTAATTTTATGGATACATTCCGATAAGAATCGTAAATTTTTCCTGTTTTAAATGATTTAACTCTGCATGAAAAATATGATTCGCCACCAATTTATGAATAACTCCAAAACTGTTAAGTATATAAAAAAAATAGTGGTGGGATAGCTGGAAGGTAATTTTATGCAGCATTGCTCGATGTTTTGTTTGTCGAAATCGGACTGTTCTCAAGTTATGGCGACATATTATCCACGCTCATGAGAAAATTCTGTACGTGAGTTTTTTGACAGTTTTTCTTAGCAATAGTTATTTATACAAAATTCTATCAGGATTTTTGACAAGTCAGTTCAGAATAGCTAATCGCTACTGTTGCCAAATGTTTATTGAAGTGCTATCAAGGCAAATAAATACTGTTATACGCTTTTTGTAAATTTCTAAATTTAAATGAATTTTTGTTTCCTAATTTAAGCAACAAACGAAAGGAAATAACAAGTTCGATACCAGGAATTTATGTGCGCAACTACGCATCAATGTAAAATCAAGAAGTCAAGGTAAAACCAAGAAATTCGATATGAAAACAAAAAACCGAAATACTTATTTCACAACTTGTTACATTAAGCGGATGATGTATGGAAATATGTATGTTTACGGATGAAACTAAATTGTATGGCAAAAATATTTATATTAGAAAAAATAATTTGTAACTAAAAATCTAAGAATTGTCAACTTAATATACTCGAAAGTTAAATTAAAAATAGAAGCATTTAAATGTAAAACCACAAATATTAAACAATAGAAGAAAGCACGATCATTTTATTAAGCTCTCATTACCTCTGGGGGCAACATTTTGTATACCAAACAGATGCTGATTTATTAATTTTGTGGCAGTGGCTAAGCTTTTACCGGGCATAAACGATGATCGTTTCTTTTTGCCCGTACTACTCGCAGGACTGCTTTCGCTTCCTAAGTTTTCATGCGATTGCTTTGAGTCGTCGAAACGAGCTCGAGGTTTCGCGGATAACTGGCCAAGCGCACTAATGGAATGTGGTGGCAACGCTACTGTAAAGCTTTGCTGGAATCGTGTTTTACGATGTTTTGGCACTGGATTCTCGTTAAGACTTATATGGCTGCCGCGATCGTGGGCGTCGAGTGGATTTGAATAAACATCATCCATGGGACTTAGACCGCCGGCTGCCAAATTTCGCAAAGCCGTGTCTCCGGATGCACTCTTTTTAACGTGAACTCGTAAAAGGCCGGAAGAAGGAGTCGGCGGTAGACCGACCATATAACCGGTTGTTGTGTTGCCTGCCGCATCTTTTTCTAGCGGGTTTATATACAAATTATCCATGTCTATGTCTAAGGCACACACGTCGTCGGTTAAGTCTGATGTGAGATCGCCTTGAGACAAAAATGGGTGGGTTTGACAACTGGCATACGTATCCGAACTGTCCACGCTCGCCAGGTCGGCATTATTGTTATTGAAATTCAAATTGTTCAAATTATTGTTGCTGTAATTGTTCGCCATTGTTGGAAGTACACCTTGTTGGCTTGTGCTCATTGACAGCGGATGGCAAGTTCCCAGAGATGTTGTATTGAAGTTGTTATTGTAGTTATGATTAAAGTTGTTGACAGCGGAACAGATATTGCTGCTAGTTACGTACGGTAGATATCTCAGAGGCGTGTCCAGTGGCAGCGCTATTGTCGATGTTGTGGTACCGTATGAGGATGAGGTCGATGATGACTGTGAAATTGGCGCAGCGCCAGTGGCAGTATATAGCATTGGGGCTCGAATGGCACCTCCGCTGCCTGTAGAATATAACAGTTCAGTTTGAGTTTTAGCCGTGGTGGATGGAAATAGTTGTTGTTCCTGTTGTATTTGACTGGATATTTGAAGAGCTGTCGGTAAAGTTGTGATGGCTGGTAGTGGCTCCATCACTGACGTTGTTGTCAATAGTCCATATGGAAGGAGTTGTTGTAGCTCACGATTTGCAGCTTGCCTCATTTCATAACAAATCGGCTTATGGAAGTCCGAGGTTGGAAGTGAAATAACACCTTCGGCATCTGTGAACTCTTTGAAATCCTGGAACGAAGAATAAAATTTTAAAAATTAATATTTTAATCTTTATGAGATTGAAAATTTGCACAATGATGCGTTAGTACTTTTATACCAAATAAAGCCAGGATGTTAAACAAGTAATTAACTACAGTCACAGTTAGCAAGTCACTACCAATATTATGTCACAAAAAGAAAATCTACCGCCCATAATCTTAACATATTTTGAAAGCAAATGCACTTTCCGTTAAAAGAATTTAAGAAAAATTAATAAAAATAGGTAAAGATACCACAGTAAGATTAAGTATATACTTAAAATTAGATATGATGCTTCTAATAATATATGACGATAAAACTTTTTAAACATTTTGTTCCCATATGGTCACAGATGTAAAATATTGTTTATAAGAGAAGTCAGTTTACAGCGCGTTTAGATTGTGAGCAAAACAAGCCGTTTTGAACAAAATGTCGAAATGTTTACATTATCTCATGAATGTTTTGCGTTTGAATTTTCGAACACATTTTGATTTGAAGTGAAAACTGTTTAAGCCTGGAAGATTCTATTGGGGGTTGTTCAATAATATTGCATATATTATTAATGTAATTACCAGTTTGTGTAATTAATTCTCATAACCTAAAATACAAAAAATATTATTAACACAAGTTATTTTACTTTTCACCTACGTGGAAACGCAGCGTTAGGTCTATATTTCTAACATTATTGTGCAATATAGTGAATATGTTGAACGGTATGAGTACTTGCGGCAGTTACTGTTCAGAAAGTTCCAGAAATAAAGCAAGCGACTTTATTTTGCATTCACAGCATAGACAGCACTGTAACAACAACAAAACACAACACCTATAAGCTCAGACAAGTTGCCAGGAAAGTAAATCCACACAAACTCCACACAGAACAACAACACGTAATGACGAATTCCAGTAATTGAGTAGTATGAATAAACAAAAACAACACCATAAGAAACAAAGCAGACAGTAGTTACAAAAACAAACATCACAATGAAAAACAGAAGAGAAGATTTTTATAGATAAAATAGAATCTACTCGATTCTTGCGTATTCTACCAGTTTCTGGAAACTATACTAAAAAAAGACTTGGATGGTCGAGCTAACAGTTAGTATCGAGTAACACGTTAAAGTGTGAACAGCGAAGTCAACGTGTTTAATTTAAGTGTTAAAGTAAATAAAGTAACTGTGTGTAAAAATAAAATTCTGTCGTGTATACTGTTTAAATAAAGTTTATTAATAAAAGAACCTGCGAATAAATAAACACGTTTTCAAAAGGTTAAAACGCCACGGTAGATATAAAACGGAATACATATGCAATAAAATTCATTGGCGATGTCAAAATTATATAGAAATCATCAAAACACTGGGTATTTTGACTATTTCAAACCTGGTATTTTAAATTTACAACTGTTTACGGTAGCTACAACATATTTTTTATTTCTACCAAATATTGTATGCAAACAATTTTCAAGAGTATTCAAAATCATAATAATTATACTCTTTAGACAGCACAGCCCTCCGATTATTGTTATGTCAACATATGTATGTGTTGCGAGGTGTTTTATTATTGATATTATAAAATGATTAAAAACAAATAAAACAAAACGAGCACCATAACCAATCAATATAATATTTTTGCGGATTTATTTCTATATTAAATGGATTTGTGAGTGAATGAGTATATAAACTTTTATTAAATTTCGAATCTTACCACACATAGAAGCAAGCAATCGAATTGTATGATTTTTTTTTATCAAATGAAATCATTTAAGCTTGTATGAACATCATGAGAGAATTTGAAATTTGAAGATCTTTTCCAATCTTATAAAATTGGCAACATATTTTCCGAAGGATTACTGATTTACAATTGATATTAAGCAATCAAAACCCAATATGTTTTCTGTCATACGGGACAACGTTCGAACACTAGGCGTCAATTTAAGTGACCAATAATAAAAAATAAGAAGTTCAACATTTTATTAGAAAGCCGAGCTGTAGTCATCCATAAGCCTTGAAAGAATTTATTTCTGAAAATCAACTGGATGGATAGCCATATTCAAAGAGCAACATACGATTCAATTATATGGTATCGAGATCATTGTGTGATTGCATATTAGTCATACTTTAATTAAACACCAAGAAGAATTTTACATATTATGTTTATTAGCAACATTTTATAATAAGAGTTATTATATTATTTGTATATGTATGCGCTTCGTAAACACTAATGGTCTCTCTGAAAATAAACATAAAGTACATTTCCTGCTAACACAGGAAATAAAGTTAATGGATACTTTACGTACGACATTAAGCACATAAGTGGAAGGGCGTGTGGTGGCAATTTTTTCAGTGCTTGATTTCAGTGAAGACTTTTTACAAGCCTGCAAAGCACACATATTGGAACATCTCGGGTCTACAGACTTTATACTATAAGTATGAAAAATGTCAGACGTCAACAGTGAATACTCTGTGTATCCGTCTTCTGACCAATCACTACGCTACACAACAGTTTTTCGAATATACCACAAGTTTCTAAACAGCTATTTGATAGATCATATAAAGTAAGGTCAAAGGACTAACTTTAAAAAAATGGGAAAATGTCTGCAGGAGTACCTCAAGGTAGTATACTGGTGCCGCTATTATATATCATCACGAGCTGGGAGATTGGCTAAAGCAGTGCAGAATAAAGGTTAGTCCATCGAAATGTGCGGCTGTAACGTTTGACCTAATTCAACCTTGACTTTGGAATACAAAGTCCTTTTATACAAATCCGTTACACACCCAAAATTGTCATATGGCAATCAACTGTGGGGTACTGCCTGTGCATCAAGCATCCAGAAGTTACAAAGAAGACAGTCAAGGATCTTACGACTTATCGTATGCGACCACTGGTATACAAGAAATGACAAATTCCACAAAGATCTAGAAGTTCCCACTATCCAGGACGAATCAAAAACATACTCGTCTAAATACGTAAACAAACTATTGTTAGATGGTAAGCTTGGACTAAAAAATCTATACGTTGAGTCTGCACAGATGAACATAATGAATTATTGATAATAATTCATAATAATTAAATATAAGATTTCAATACTAGTTTTAAATTTCTTTTGGAAATGTCCAATAAAATAATTTTAGAGCTAAAAAATGTATATGCAAGTAGGTAAAACAGTTTGTTTGTAGTAGGAATTCCAGTAAACGTCATTGTTCAACTCAACCATGACGCAAATTCTGTAGGTGATATTCCGTGAATGATTAGATGTAAACAATAATTTGTTTATCGCAACTAAAGTCATGTTCTGTATATTTTTAAATCAACATTATATGTTTGTCCCAACAATATGTTTTTGGAAAGAACACAATATGGTTTTCGAGACCATGCTACAAACAGGTTTTTTTCTTGGCGTCTTTCAATAGGTTAGAGGGGGAAATTTAAAACCGATCGACAATTAGATCATGCATAACAGAAAGTGTTATCATAGTCAGCATATTTATGTCAAATTTAATCAACGCCTTTTCTGGCTATATACAAATTGAAATAAATTGTATTTTTTATAAGAGAAGATAGCTATGAAGCAGAGAGTGTATATTATTAATATATTTAGTAACTAAATAAAGAAAATACCGGGGCACATTTTGAATTGCTTATGCATTAAAGTAAGTTTGAGAGAGCCAGCCACTGAATTGGGCCCGACACTAAAAATTTCAATACAAAAAAATCTTCAACTGTCTCTCCCTGCTCAACGATGCACATACCTTAGTGAATGTTGCGTGATTAAAATACTTCTTCATAGTGTAGTAAAATTCGAAATCTTATGTGGGTTATTGTATAACTTAAATAATTAAACGGACTTACCTTCCAATTTCTGAATGTTAACCGAACTCAGTGCTTATTAATAGTGCTTTTGTACTCACTTTATGACTATTGGGAACACACAGGCGTATCAATATTAAAAATAATTAATAATTTAATTTATTTTTTTATATAGTAACCGATTTAATGAGTTTAAATTAACACAGATCAGTTAGTTTATAAAAATGTTATTACTTTAATTAAAGAATTTATTATTTAAAGTAAGGACAATTCAAATTTCGAACATGAAATGTTTTGTAATAAAGTTTTTGAACGAGAAAGTTTGTCAATAAGAAACCGACTTTAATAAAAGGGTCCGTCGAATTTATAATCTAATTTATAGATTTTGGAATTCAGATCATAAGGACACGTTTACCATAAATATTAGGGAAGCTATAAATGCCCTCTGCTAAAGTTTGTAAAGGAAAAATATTAAAGCATTTCATAGTGTTGTTCTTATATTCTGTATTCCTTGATTAAATTTACCAAACTCTTATTGCTCTCACTAAAGACCTAAATATGAATGGGGTAACCGTAATATAAGGGCAACATATTACTATTGAATTATATGGTTGTAAGCAAATCATATTACTATTTAAGTGATATTTTAGTATGTTCACATATGCGCCTTAATTGCGCAATTAGCAGATTTACGCAATTAGGATATTGGTTGAGCTCAATTTTAGCTCTCTCTTTCATATTAAAGTCGTAGTTGAACAATTTGTACATAAAGACGCATAACACATGATTACACGCTTTTTCAAACATAATAAGTTAAATTGCGTATGTTCGAAAACAAAGTGTTATGACTCAGTTTAAAATTTAATTGACATATTCATTTAAATATTTAGCAACGCTACTTCCTGGAAATATGATTCTTGATATTCCGACAGGGTGTTTTGATCTAGTTTTTGGAACGAATTTCCGTCATCCCTTGTCAAGTTTGGTTTGCGCCATCTTCAGTGTCATTTTTCGTTCTGAGAAGTTTGCATCAATTCGTTAGTGTTTTATTATGTGTTAGATCTATTTGTCATATGAGCTCGTAGGCATCTGTAAGGTGTGAATAGGTGCCAGGTAAAGTTCGCAAGTCGGGTGTTTTGTACGGATTGGTATATGTAAGTGATTACTGTTTTATTGCTTTGCATCAATTCGTTAGTGTTTTATTGTGTGTCAGGTATTTATTTGTCATACAAGCTCGAAGGCATCTGTACGGTGTAAACATGTAGTAGGTAAAGCTCGTAAGTCGTAAGAAATGGCCCTAGTGATGAATACCAAGCCAGCATCAAAGAAGCTATAAAGAAAGCGACCAAGATATAAAAACCAAATATGGCACATACACTGACAAATATGAACCCGTCAGTCCCACCAATGATCGCACTCCCAAAAATACACAAACCAGACACTCCAATGAGACCAGTAGTGAACTACAAATCAGCGCCGAGCTACAAACTCTCCAAACATTTAAAAGTAGTGTTGAAGAATAATTTAGAACAACCAAACACGTACACAGTAACCAACACGAAAGAACTAATTGAAAAACTAAACGCCGTAGAGATTACAGAAAACACGAAATTAATATGATTCGATATTAAAGATCTATATCCATCGATACCCATAGCAGAAACTACAAACATAGTGCATGAAACAATACTGAGAAACACGAAAGACAAAGACCTTGCTTCACAACTCACAAATACCTTAAAAACTACACTACAACAGAACAACTTCCAATTCAACAAGGTCATCTATAGACAAACAAACGGACTTGGAATGCGAAACCCAACCTCAGCAATACTCATGGAAGTATTTATGCAACATCTGGAAAGCCAATACATGGAACAAATGATTCGTCTTGGAGTAACGTTCTACGCACGATACGTAGATGACATAATATGTGCAATTACGGGAAATAACGAAGTTTAAATACTAGAATACCTCAAAAAACAACACAAAAGCATCAAATTCACAATGGAAGCGGAAGAAGATAACAAAATAAATTATCTGGACCTGACAATAATGATAAACAAAAATACCAGCAAACTCGAATATGAAATATACAGAAAGCCTACGGCCACAGACACAATAATACATAATACTTCCAACCACCCAAAGCAACACAAGCACGCGGCGATTAGACAACTAATAACTAGACTAGAACGAACCCCACTAACAAAAGAAGCCTACAACAAAGAATTAAATGCGATATATACCATAGCAGCAAACAACGGTTACAAGAAAAACACGGTAGACAAAATCAAGAAAGAATTTCAAAGACTAAGAGAACACAACAGCGAGAACGAAAGAAGAACATGGACAACTTTAACTTACACCGGAAAATCAACATACAAAATAGCCAACTTTCTCAAGAAATACAACATAAATATAGCATTCAAAACAAGAAACAACCTGGGACGAATATTACAAACTGACGTGCACCTGTCAACACAGCAACATAGGGCAAACAGGGCGCAAAATAAAAACAAGATTTCGTGAACATATAACAGACTATAACAAGAAGATGCGTTATCCAGGCTCGACACCAGAATCTAACTTCGCGAACCACATGTTCAACAACAAATGTAATCCAGCGCATATTAGAAAAACGGTACAACTACTACACACACTGCGAAAAGGACGACGACTAAACTTCCTAGAAAACATGGAAATATATAAACATAAGACATTTGACGGACGCATCATAAACGAACAAACAAACTCCGATTCCGACGTTATATTCGAACCTCTAAAACTAATCTAGAAGACACACAACCAAAATAACGAACAAGATACTCCAAAAACAATAAAAACACAATACAAAAATAATAAACAAATTCATAATCCAATAATCACTGACTTCTTTCAATTCTTTCAACCCCAACAAAAAACACTATAAAAATTCTGACGCAATAAAATAGTTATCACAATCGTCTAATCTATACAAAAACACCAGATCCCAATTACAGGCAGCTACGTGGGAAAAAAGAAAAAATTACCTATAACATCTACCTGGCATCCGAAAACACAAATTCTGATGCAATACAAATCAATAAAACAGTCATACTTTACATCTACCAATCCAGACAAAACACCCGACTTACGAGCTTTATCTGCTACCTGTTCACACCGTACAGATGCCTTCGAGCTCACTTGACAAATAGATACCTGACAAACAATAAAACACTAAGGATTTGATGCAAACTTCTCAGAACGAAAAATAACACTGAAGCCGAAACCGGTTTGCCTCCAAACCAAACTGGACAAGGGGTGACGGAAATTCGTTCCAAAATTCTAGATCCTGGAAATATCTCTACAATGTGTGGTTATCGATAGAAAGAGAGAGAACAAGAAAAATTGTCTATGTCTAGGCTGTACTTTCCTTAGCAAAAAAGACGATATTAAATTAGTGGGCTTAGCAAAATATTGAAACAAAATGAATAACCTATTGTCTATTTTTATAAATTGGACTTAATTCCTGTTACCTCGTGTAAATGTGAAATTTATGCACTGTTTAAATTACAGATCCTTATGGGATGACTACCAAAAGAATTGACTACTAGATGTGTACATTATTCATTGCTTTATTTTATTTAAGCAAAGCAAATTTTTAATATTTGTATGTTATTAACATATAACCTTAAATTGCAACAACTTTAAAAATACGGACTCAATGTTCATCAAATTTCTTAGAATAAGCGAACGCGATGGAAAAAAGGGTTAAAGAGTTAAACTTTTGCACAAATTTATTGAATAAAAGATACGGTCTACTTTATTGGAATCACTGTACACATATATGTAGCAGACCATTCCGAAAATGTTTGCTCCGAAAAACGTATATTGTTATTTTCCTTCAACGCCTGACTAGAAACTGCATTTTGGTGTGAAGTATTTTTATATTTAAATGAATATCCTTCCACCTTGCATATTGAATTAATATTTCTATTTGTTCAGGTTAAAGCTAACGAAAGTTTCAAGCTTCCGGAGTTTAATTGAACAATTCTTTTTTATGTAAGCAGTTAAAATATAATGTGAAATGATTTTTAACCTTTTGAAAAATTAAAAATTGCATTCTTTAACATAAAACATTTAATTATTTTCTAAATAAAATAAATACTCTTTTGTTTGCAATATCCAACTGCGATTATAAATATATATTTCCTATATTTTTTAATTAATTAAATTTAAAATAATTTCTTATAATTAGATTTTTTTTAAATAAAAAATTTTAAATTTTAATTTTATAAAATACTTTTAAAATTTTTAATAACTATTTCGTATAAACAAATAATATCCTGGTATTTAAAATGTTGTATAAAATAATTCTATTCTAATGTTTGTGTAGGTAATAGAAAAGATTTAACAAAAACTCTTTGAATTTTTGGTTGTCTTTTATT
Source organism: Phania funesta (assembly GCA_963932375.1). Taxonomy (NCBI): domain Eukaryota; kingdom Metazoa; phylum Arthropoda; class Insecta; order Diptera; family Tachinidae; genus Phania; species Phania funesta. Next base: position 41,010,399 of record OZ010656.1, read on the forward strand.
CATTCAATTAATTTTAATGGGTATCGAATATTTTCTTGCTACGATAAATAAAATTTCTTAAAACAATTGAAATCACATACATAAATCTGAAGCATAAAACATAATTTAGTGTTTAAATCTAGTAAAAAACTAGTTTGTATAAAATTCAACTAAAACCTTAATAAGTTTGTGTTTAAATTCAATTAAAATCTTGTAATAAAAAATTATAACAAATATTATTTATTGCAATTGAAAGCTAACTAAGTTATAATTGTGTGTTTGTATGTATGTATGTAAATATTAATCCAGTGCATATGGCGCTGCCTAACACTACCTATCAAGGTAAATTAATAACAGGTAGACTCACAGGCGAACCAAGGCATTTGAGGCTCAGTTGCGGATGTCAAACTCCATATAAAAATTAGTAACGAAAATGGCGAACAATTTTGTGTGTGTGGAATATGACATCCCAACAGTTTAAAAAAGTCATCTATTGCGCTGGTCACTTAACGCCTTGCCACCGCTCATACATACTTATAGAACAGAGTTTCCATATATGTATAATTTTCTATTTATAAATGTACGTATGTATGTATATAAACCTCAGTGTGTAATATTTTTTAAGTATTTTTTAAAATATAAATTTTGAAAATATAATTTTTTTCCAATTCAGTGCAGTTTGTATTTTCGTAAAAATTTTGTTTCGGTTCACACGTTATGATTGGTATCAGAGAACTTCATTAAAATTCATTGTTAAATACTATTCGCTCGTAGTGGAATACATTCGCCTTGACATCTTTGATATCCCTTTAAAAAAGTAAAAATAAATAAAAAAATGAAATTAAAAATAATATTTTGGAAACAAAATTAAATTAACAAAGGTTTATATAAACTACTACGTACATACATATGTACGTGTATGTATGTATGCATGTACACACGAGTAATAACTATATAATCATATAGATATAGGCTAACTAACAAGAAGCATAATTTATATGAAATACACGTAACTTAAAGCCGGACACAAAATAATTTATACAAAAAATATTTTATAAAAGTTTTATTCTTTATTCGACCTTCTTATTGTTAGATATTCCGATGTATCATTAATCTAGGTCTCCTAGAGCCTGATTAATGATACATCGGAATATCTAAAAAATATTTTATAAAAAAATTATATACAATTTTTAATTTCTACAGTAGAGATGATGTAATTAAAAAAAATCTAATTAGGCTATTGATAAATGTCATGGAACCAACTTTTGTATTTACATTTTATGAGAATTTAGCGAAGATTTTTGCAAGGTACGTCTATAAATGTTATTAATTTTAAAATTGCGGCTTTATCTATATACTGTCTGGCCAAGCACGAATTCGAACGCGATCAATTCGCAAGGTTCTTTGCACTACACTAGGACAACAGCTCATTGCAGCTGGCGATTACAATGCAAAGCACACCTTTTGGGTCTCTAGTCTCCATAGTAAGCCCAATTATTGGCCGGCAGACTTTAATAAGCTGTCTGAACTTATTGATTTTGTCATTGTCAGACGTGATCAACTATTAGTTAGTTCAGCCTATGATATATTTTCTGGCTGTTCACAATTATTACGTTACACGAATTGGTTGAAATATGAAATATATGTGAGCTTTCACCTAACTCAGAACATCCCTCTAAGAAGCTTAGGTGATATTCAAGGATATCTTTACGGACGACGTAATGGCCGCAGCCAGAGTTGCTACAGCAGAGAAAGGATCAGTTGAAAGAAATTCATACCAATCATCCGCTGATATACAGACTATCGTCAGGCAAAAAGAAACGCTCAGAAGACAATTGCAACATATTCGTTCTCCTGATATCAACACTCAAATGATATATGTCAAAGAAACTTACGTACCAAACTGAGGTACAAAAAATGTCCGCCACTTTAAAAAAAAAAATTGGGTCCAACAAAAAACACGGACAAAAGCCCTGAGCTAAAAACTCAATTGAAAAAATAAATGTTATGCCAATTACTTAGAAAAGGTTTTTGCACCACATATATATATAGTAAATAGTTCAACAATTCAATTATAAGCGATACTGTAAAGCCGACAATTACAATATAGATATTAGAAAATCACCCGGACTTGATCGCATTACAGGATCAATCAATCAATAAGAAACTTACCTGATTATGCTGTGAGATTTATATTATTGCGAGTTGGATTTTTCCCACGCTCTGGGAAGATGTCTAAAATTGTGATGATCCGTCAACCAGAAAATGACTGAAGTCAGATGACGTTTTACAGGTCCATTAGCCTACTCTGATTTTATCCAAGTTATTTGAAAAATAAATCGTCTCGAGCTTAAAACTTTATCTGAATTTCAAAACACCATCTCCAACCTTCATTTTGGTTTGCGAGCACGACATAATACTACTGAGCAAGTTATTGGATCGGTATTTGAAAATAAACTTTACTGTTCACCTTTATTTATTGACATTTTCCAGAAGTTTGATCAAGTCTGACATAATAAGCTGTTTACGAATATAGCTCGAAAGCTTCTAAAGAGCTATTTGATGCACACAATGTTTAAGATAAGGCTAAAGATAAATTTTCTAAAAAAGATAAAACCTCTCCGGGAATCCCTCCAGGCAGCATACTAGATCCGCAATTATATATCATCTATAGAGCGGATATGCCAACAAGCCCAAATACATATACCTCAACGTTCGCAGATAACACTGTATTTCTAAATGTTAACCAAGACCCCAAAATTGCATCCGAACATCTTCAGTTCTATATTAGTGAACTATAAGATTGGCTAAAACGTGGAAAATAAAAGTAAATCCTACGAAATATGCTCATGTAACGCTTTCCCTCAGAAGGAAAAGTTGTCCACCTATAACAATGACATATAGCACTGTTTCAGCGGAAACCCTCGTAAATTATTGGGTATTTCACCTGGATCGATGCCCAACTTGGTCCCGCCAGATTGAGGCAAAAGTAACGGCCATAAAACTGCGAGCAAATTAACTGTTCTGGTTAATAAGTCCTCACTCAACCTTTGCTTTGAAATATAAAATCTTTCTAAGTCTACAAATCAGTTATAATGCGAATATGTTCATATGGCATTCCGCTGTGGGATACTGCGTGTGCATCAAACAATAAATTACTTGTGGTATGCACCCCCGGTATATAATTTGGCGGGCACCAGAGACTAAAACAAACAAATTGAGCCAGGCGAGACGGCTAACTAATAGTAGATAGGTTACTAAGAATTGAATACAATTACCTATTGTATAATTAAAATAATATATTTTGGAGATAACATTTGAATACTTATTGTAAATTTCTATTAAAACAAAATCCATAAAATTAAAAGTTAAAATAAAAATTTCATGAGAATAATTTTCTGTTATTTTATGGTAAAATTTTAAGTTTTTCACAGAAGTTGTAGATATTTTAAGAACTTCAATATCCTACATTATGAACCAAAATAACGAGAAATTATTTGAGTTTAGGGTGGCCACTCGAAGCAAATATTTGACGAAATAAGCGCAACCACTATTTTTTGTTCAAAGGTTTTTTCATAACATATCTCATACGTAGAACGAAATGAAGTTAAATAAATAATATATTAATGTTGGTATGTTTAGCAATATGTCAAGAAAATTGTTTTTCAAATTTAAGATATATTATTTGTCTACCTAATGTGCTATATAGAGAGGTCTTAAATGTCCCGGTATATGAAATACAAGGTGTATTTTTTCTATTTTACGTTTTTCAACCGAATACGAATTCTGCACTCTACTTTTCAAGTAACTACTGGATATGCAATATTTTATTTTTGATTTGGCTTGTTATATTTGATTATAAGTAAAAAACTCGTCACTACACTTAGAGAACACAAATTGTAGAAAGAATTAACTTAATAATGAAAATTGTCTAATTTTCGATCTCAAATGGCACCAAAGCGGCTTAACAAGTTGCCTCAAAACTTTGCACACTACTTTTGCTATCTACAATTCTAATATTCCGCTTGATGGCAGAATGTTTCGTTTGACGACAAATTGAGAAAAACTAGAAAAACAAATGACCAAAATTTTAACAGTTTTTGCTATTCCAAAAAAATGTATGAAATCATGAAAACATAAAATGATTTAGTATCACAAAAAAAATGTTGTCCAAGTTTTCCTTATTCAATTTTTTAATAGTTTGGTTTGAAACTAAAATATTAGTATTTTTTTGGTTATTAATTATTAAATAATTTTAAAAGTTTAGGCATGAGTTCGTTTTTTTTCTATTCAGAAATTCAATAACAGAAAAGGTTATAGTGTTGTAAAACTTCATTCTCAACGAAGGAAAAAGAATATAATTTTAAAAATTCAAAAATTGAGAAATAACTCATTCTCGTATTCCATTTGTCTTAAATGTTGGTATAAGTAGAAGATATTTAGACACACAATTTGTAGATAAGACACGAAGAATGTTGATAATGTGTGTAGCGGCATTCAGCTAGATGTCTAATAAAATTAAAACTTTAACTCTTTTCAAGGTTGTCCATATTAAATAAATAATTCTCTTTTTGAATAGAAAGAAAAACGAACTCATGGCTAAAAATTAAAATTACTTGATAATTAGTAATATTTGTAGTTCGAAAAAAAAAAATAAAACTTCAGTATTTTAATTTTATTTTATTTTTAAATATTTCTTTAAAATCTCAACCGACAAAACTCTTGTTCTTATTATAAAAAAATAAAGGCAGATAAGTTACAAATGAAATTATTGATTGATTTCATCGAAGTCGATGCAGAAATTTGGGTTTTATTCACAATTTATTGGCGTTACTTTCTTTGGACCTAAAATGTCGATATGGTGTATATAAGTTTTACCCAACACAGTAAATTCTCACAGTAAATGGAAATCATTTTACAACCAAAACCCAATTGTCATTTAACTCTATTAAATACACCACACGCAAAGTTACTCCAATTGCTGAATAGAATATTTAGATAAAAATTGTCATATCACACCTATAATTATTCACATTACATGGTTAAATATTTACCTTTATGTTGTAAGAGAACTATTATCATGTTAACTTTGAAAATATAAGAGAATTATTGTTAGATTTAATTCTGTAGAATAAAAGAGTATACTTACAAAGCCAGCATGAAATTGTATAAAAGGAGTGTGCAACTTTAGTTTTTAAGCTTTTGTCTTCCTAATCTAATAAAGAGCACTTCAAGAAAACAATAAGGAATATTGTTTTAAACAATAAAAAATATTATTTTATTATTTATACATACGATATTGCCACACTTGAATTTTATGGCACGAGTTTTGGTAAGTAGGTACGAGTAGGTGCCACATTTTTATTCGATTTTGTCCGATAACTGAAACCTTACTAGAAAGATTATAAAACTATCTTGCTTGTTTCTTCATCAGTTGTCTCAAATGGTAGCCGTAGAATGGCGTAAAGCAAATACACTATGGAAAATTGTAAATATTTGCCACTCCATGAAATCTTTTGTGTTTGGTATGTTGAAATGAAGAGTAAACCTTTCTAAGCGAAATTGTAGAGAATTGTAAAATCATATTTAGAGGTTTAGGGGGTCTAGTTAGCGATTTTCTTCAGTAACTAATAAATACAGCTACGTTTTTGAAATGGCCAAACCTGAAGAAGTCTCAGCACAACTATTGTTTTCGATGATCCAAAGAATAACGTCCAACAATATATTGGTTCTTTTTTTTTCGCGAATAGTCGATTTTGACATATTGCTACGTATGTTGGTACACAAAAACACATAGTACTTGTTCAAACAAAATCTACTTTCTACATATTAATTTCTAGATCGGTTTCAGGTAGTGAATCTTTGAGAAATGTTTTATATTTTATATATAAAAGGTCCTGTTCGAACTAAGTAGGCCACGTGGCGGCAATATCGAAGCTTCGCCTGGAATTATGTTAGGATTATTTTTGCTTTCAAATAAAGCAGAACGTAAATTCTGGAACGGAATTTTTATTGAGCTTGGCAACATTGCTTGCAAAAAGGTTTTCCAATTTTTAAACTGAGAGTAGTTTAATTTAATACAATAATTTTTTTGTTTATTAATTATTGTATATACCATTTAGTTGGTGCCCAAGTAGTTTTATCTATCTTTATGGCAGGTAAAATCAACGTTCATAATTTTTTTAATAAAATAAGTTAAAGCGGCAAGCAGAGCTTTATTATTGTTTTTCCGCGCACAGATATTGCGATAAAGATTAAGAAAACAATGAAATTTTGCATATTCATACTATTAATTATTAGTTTTAGAAAACGGAATACAATTGTTGAAAGTTCGTTGCATCCTCCATTTCCATAATTTTCTGTATACCGCTTTAGTAAAAAAACATATTTTCGAGAATAGACTTTGCAATGGAATGTACTTAAAAGCTTTTAAAAATCAAAACTCATTTGCTTGTTTGTTCACATCAACCAACCCGGTATCACTACTTTCCTGCACAGTATTATTTATTTTAAAACAATTGTAGTACCAAGAGAGAGTAAGGGAGAGAGAGAGAGTTCTCCGCCAATTCGTATTTTTGCCTCCTGTATATGTGTACTGATAATAAACTGCCGTATTCGCTTTGCTCTGTTTTTGTTCCTCTAAAAAAGGTCCATAGTTTTCTCTTTATCCTTTATATGCTTTTGATGCTCTTGTACTGATTCCACCTTATTAATTTTCTTGATTCACTATCTACGTTATAATAACTTTTACACGTTAAACAATTCACTTTCTTAGGTAAATGGAGACTGAAATTAAAATTGTTTTTAAAAATAGTGCTTATTAGCAACTGTATATATGTATAGTTTTTAAATGCTTAGCATAAAGTTAACATACGTATGCCTTTTATATTCCAAACGTAGATACAATTTATTGATCTTTTTGCCATAGTAGTGTAATTTTTCAATAAAACCTTTTAACGACAATACGCTTGCTCCGCAGCATACGTTCAAACTATTGTTATTAATATAAATGGAATAATAATACCTGTACGGCACTTTGCTGTACGGCTTTTTGCCGCTCGTCTTTACAAGAAATCAGCCAATCTTCCAAAAATATCTATTTACTTGTATTCTGTCGGACTCGCTAAACTTATCGACACATGAAATTCGAGATTTTTTATTTATATATGGATTAGGCTGAACACTAGTATCTTTGATTTTAAATTTTTGCGGCCTTTTAGGTTATTTTATTAAATGCATGGGTGAAGGAGGCTATCCCACGGAGTTTTCTTTTTCGATGTCTTATATAGAATTCGATCTCATTTATTGAATCACTGTACGGAATTAGCGCGTTCTGAATGAGATGCTTTCACAAAAAATTTATTAAAATAGGTTTTAAAGTTTTCAAAAATTCACTTATACAGCTATGAAATTTTAAAAACTCATGCGAATGATTTTTGTAAAAACAGCGAAAACGAAAAGTGCTTTTTGGCGGTCTAAATAGTTTAGTGGTCACACATTTGATCTAATATTTGGCGTGTCTGACCTTACTTCAAGAATCATACAACCACTCACTACTTAATTTGAAATGATGTTTTCTGTATGATAAAACCCTTGTAAAATCCACATTGCATCTGACAATATATAGTTTTTAAAGTTCAACCTTTCTGGTTTACTGGTTTAATATACAAAAATCGAAAAACTAAAATGCGTTATGCAACACATGTAAGATACAGTAGAAATAATAGCAGAAAAAAAATGGATTTCTACTGAAGCAACTTTATTTACAATACTCGGCAACGAGCAAATATTATTTGTACACTGAACTTCAAAAATATTTAGGGAGGAAAAAATACAATTTCGAAACGAAATGGAAAGGAACTTCATATAAAAATATTTTAATAGGACGAAATAAAAAAAATGAATTAGCCATTTTGGAGGAGAAAACTTCATCCAGAAATGATTATGAGGAAATGACATTTTTACCCCTTATAAATAGAAGACGTCTACGGCACCAGTTTCTATCATACGCTTCACGATTCTATAATTTTTTGGCGAAGGTGGTGGACGGGCCAGTTGTGTCATTGTATAATTTCTATCATGAAATGTACAAACTCGATCCTGTAATATTTATTTCGCATTATGTAAAATTAGTTTACTTTAATTTTAATCATTCACTTATCCCTAAAAGTGTTTGTGACTAAAAATAATATGTTTAAATTAAATTTAAATTATTCGGCATTTTTATTATTACAAAGGCACCCACACACACACACATCTAAACATATCGCACACCCACTTTAAAGGTGATACAGCTAAACATTTTTCATATTTTAGAAATCAAAAGAAACTGTTTTTGAGCTTATAAAATATTAATTATAATCCTTTTGCTCAATAAAAGTTGCAAAGTAGAACTGATTATTATTCACTCAGAATAAAGTAAAAAAAAACACAAAAGGAATTAAATAATTTGATATGTAATTGCAATCTTCTTTATACGATATTTGTCATTCACTGAGCAGTGAAACTAGTGTGTTATTCAACTTATTACAAAGTCAAAAAACAAGATAGAATTTTGCTTACGAGTAGACAGATAAACAATAAGCAATTTCCATGCATTACCTCGAAATTACGAATTTCTAATTGTCCCACCTTTGAAGTGGGTGTGCGATATACATGCGCTCAAATAATATAAAACATGAAAAAGACAATAAAAAACATTTCCAAAAACATTAACAATTAAATTATTCCTATATTTTCAAATTAATTATGTGCCTGTGTGTGTCTGTTTAATAAGGCACACATATGCACATAAAACCATGCACCCAACAACACAGGGTCGATACTGGAACACAATATTATAGCGACACTTGTGTTGAATAGGGACACTTTTTCGCTTTAAATAATTATGCATTGTTGTTGTTTTTTACACAACATGTATGTATGTATGAATGCCATTATGCTGCATGTGTGCGTAATGGATTACAATAAAAATAATGTGTTATTTATAATTACAATTAAATAATTTTCATAAATAAAAGTGTTTATTTTTATTTTGCATGTGCTTGTTAATGAGATATGCTTACTGTTCACTCCAGTAAAATTGAAAACAAATTTAAAATAAATCATTTTTAAAAGACTAGTTCATCATGTTTAATAATTTTAATAATCAAATTACTCTAAGAATCATTTGCTGTAATTCTATTAGAAAAAAAAAATCCATCAGTTAAGAAACATCAGTGGATTCTGCATATGTGTTTGAATTTTCGAGTTCTGTATACATACATACATATGCATGTATACGTTAATGTATATAATGGTGTATAGTTGCGATGTGAAAAAGAAAGGTACACGCAAAGAAAAAACATGGTTGAGGTAACCATAATCTAAGAGCGACATATTATGGATTTAATTATTGTAGATAATCATATTTTGGTCCTCTTAGAATGATAGAAAGGTAAAAAATGTGTCTTGCTGATTGATAGCGGCTGAGGTACGAACACAGGCGAGTAAAGCCATCGAATGCTTAAGAGTTAATGCGACAGCAAACTCATACTTTGATTAGGCCCCAAAAGAATTTGACACATAGTATATGTATATTAAGCAAATTTTATGGTTGGAGTTATTATATTATTTTTGCATAGGGAAATTACTCTGTTTGTGGTTGAAATTTTTGTAAAAATTGTACTGTTCAACCCAACCATGTTGCGAGTTGCATGAATGGGAATCATTTAATGATTAAATTTAAACAATAACTTGAAAAGGGCAGAACGGAGAAAGTCCCGCTTATCTTCACAATGAGTAACATGACACGGATTTCAACTTTCAATACGAGTATGAAATCAACGAAATATCCCGATAAAACAAATTGGTTTTCAATTTTAAGGAGGTGATAAATATTTCTAGGTGGAAGCATGCAGATAACAGCCATAATTATGTATTCTTTTGTCATACTAAATATACGTTGCGTGCAAGAGGTATAAAACTTCAAAAATAAAATAAAACGTTAGGCGATTGAGAGAGTACATCCACACCAATTGCAGGGGATTTTATGTAGTTTATGTAGCCCAATAAGAACAGAGAGGAATAATTTTGCTTATGCACGTTGACTAGCAATTTCACATGCTCTTACATACGTTTATTACATTACATACGTCAGATTAAGCAATAAAGTTTTGGTCGAAAATGTTTTATATGAATTGAAAACTAAGGAGTAAATATGATCATAAGTAATCAACTGAAAGGAAAAAACTAACTATTATGTCGTCGATGTAAAATTTTCGAACATTGATTGTCTGTCAAAGCAAACCAAACATAAACCCTGCGACAGCTATCACATGAAGAAAATGTAAAAAAAAAATATGAGAAAAACATATTCATGTATATTTTTTGTCGAATTCGGTTATAAGAAAACGAAAAATAAAATTTTTTTTAATAGCCGAGATTTCGCCTTCAAAGGGCTTCGGATATAGGGAAGCCGTTTTGCTTAAGCGAAGTGTGCCCTTTTAAGATTTTTGCACGAAATAAAGGCATAAAAATTACTTAGAAACATAATTTTTTGGAAAAGAGTTCATTTACTCGTATTGTACGAAGAATGAAACTGAAAATCGCACGTAGCCTAAACTGAAATTCGTTCCAATTACATATATACGTATGTATATCATTTATAGTACATTCATAGTTTTATATCTGTGAATCTGTGTTTGGATGTTTGTTTGTTTTACCTTTTGCATAAGCCAAATAGCTGGACTGATCGTTTTGAAATTTCGAAACCGTTTTACTATACATCCCGAAATTTAAAAAGGCAAATTTTTCTCTTTTAAATCCGAGGGAATAAGTGCCACCCATACAGTGTAGATATTAATTTCCCGAAATTTGAACAATTGCAAATGTAAGATTCTTCTATTCAAAAGAATAGAAGCGGGCAAAGAGATGCCCCCATACAAAGAAATAAATACTTTCTCTATATCTCAAAAACTATAACAGTGAAAGTATTCAAATTTGATGTGGGATATGTGGACCATTTGGTAAAATCCTGAAGACATAGAAGCGGAAGAGTAAGTATTAATTTCCCTTTATCTGAAAAACTAAAAAAGTCGAAGTCTTCAAATTTACTAAATAAGTTTTGTATTCAGGGAAAATACTGACTGAATATGAGTGCAGGAGACCTTCGCAAGGGGTTCCCCATCTACTAAAGATATTTTAAATCGAGTCGCTAAAGATTTGCTACGATGAAACAATTTTAATATTAAACCGCGCACGCTTACCCAAATTCGACATTATATTCATCTCGCAGTTTTTTGATGCGTTTCTTTAAAACTTACAGAAAATCATGGGAAATTTTGCGTCAACTTTTAACACTAAAAAAATCCAAATTCGATTAAATCGGGAAACAAAACTGTGGTAAAGGTACCACTTAACTGTGTCGCTGCTATCTGTATGCTCACAACTATTTATGTATTGACAATAAATTACAGATTTTAATATATTTATCTTTTTATATACCTTTGATGTGCAAAAACAGCATTCAAATTCCACAGGTACATCTTGATCATAATTGTCCATGCGTTGATTTTGCAAATTTTCAAGCGCCACCTGCCGACGCAACTCCGCCACTTCCTACAAAATGTGTTTTTTATGTCATTCTTGTTTTTCTCAAGTATTTAGTAGTTTTAAATAATTAAAATAAACTAAAATAATTTTGTATAATTTTAATAAGGAAAAGTAGAAAATTTAAAATGCAACAAGGAAGAAATTTCATACATAAATTGTAAACATACACAATGAACATACACATGTACATAGAAATATTTGTACAATAAAAAGATACGAAAGTAAAAGTGTACGTACAAACACTTGTTAAAACAAATCATAAGATACATATAGACAAACCTATTCTTAAATATATCTAAAGATACATTCGCATAATAAGCCACTGATTAAAATGAGTCTCATGTGTTGGAATGTATATTACAGTGATGTCTTTGGCAAAATAAAAATTACATGCCATAATGAAGCGGCAAATGTGCAAACGCGTGTTTGTCGGAAAGCGTTATAATTGTAAAAGGTCGAATTTGTTAGTGCTTAGGGTCGCGCACCGATATCAAAGTGCCAGTTTAGTTTTTTTTAAGAACTCTTCTTTTTTATTATCTTTATCTTTCATTAACTGTAGCAAACTAGAGTCGAAATGAGCCAGATAATGGCAGATGCGGGATAATAGATTCCGAGGGAGTTTTTTTGGTGTTTCGTATCCGTAGGCGAAAGAAACATGGGGCATTACAGCACACCTCAGACTAAAGAACAGCTAGTGGACTTCTTCTGGTGATCATGCACCAAAGAGGGCCAAGGAGGGTATATCGGCAAACTAGTTCATGGCACAGTGTTTTTAGATCATGCTGTTGGACAGGTTTGATATTGCTTTTATGCAAAAACGACTTTCACCATAACTACGCACCGCTCCATAAATTTGTCTATAATTCGCTACCCAAACCAGCATATTCGCAAGACTTAATTTCTACTGCAAGTTTGAGTACCTTGACAAAACCTTTCTATGATTTGAAAGCAACAACAAAACTGGAAAAACTATGAACTTAACGTATTGAGCTAAAGAGAGAATATGCTGAGATATGAAATGCTTTTTCACGAAGTTTTTAAACTACCCTCGTATGATTGTAAGTGAAATCATAGAAGCGTATAATTTTGAAAGCTTTATTCTGCAACACATATCTTAAAAATGTATGCACATGTGCGTATGAATAAAATGAAATAAAATGTTTTTTTTTCTTAAGCGAAAAGAATAAAAACGAACTTAAGCCAAACAAATTTAAAAAACAAATGTTTATTTAAAAATATATAAAATGGAAGAACTTATGCATGTACGTATATATGTATCTAGAAATTTTATTACAAAGGTCAATTAGAAGAACGTGCTATTTATTGATACAAAATTAATAATGGAATTGGTGTATTTTTAAGGGAACTTAAAATAAATTCTACAACTTAATTTTCAAACTTTGCGTATTTTCCGCGTTATTTGGCGCAAAACATGTTTGAGGTAAAACAATCTTTAAGTTTCAATTTTAAATTTATGGAGTGATTGCATTATAGATTTAATGTTTAATACAAATTATAAAAAAAAAATATATTTCCAAAAGATATATTTAGCGAAAAATTCGAAAAAAGCAGCGAACATTTAAGCATTTCTATTGCTTTCTCGATTACAATATTTGAAAATTTAAATTATGGCCTTGAAATCCAAAGGCTATCGAGATCAATATCTTAATGTTTTTTTTTATAGAAATGAGGATGTAAAGTCGTTTATGTTTATTTTATTATTTGTGAAAATAAATACAAATCCTGTTGGGCAAATCGGAATTCTAATACACATAATGAAAGTAAATTTACCACTTATGGAATCTAACTGCCAGACTGGAAGTCTCACTCTCCATGTTCGATTTTGTGGAAATATATTATCATCATCTCTTGCTTAAGCCCGTTTTACATTGTCGCACAAGTAATATGATTTGTCAATATTTTTTTTTTGTAGAATACTACAATTGGTATAGTGTAAGCGTCTTATTGTATGAAACTATTCCTTATTGAAAGAGAATACGGATGAAAATATGGCAGTCTAATGAATGGCTGGCTCTCTTTATTTTTTTAAGCAAGTAATTTCCTTACATCATATGTGTGTTTTAAGGTAGACATTTGAAACCAAATGTATAGAAAAGCAAAACAAAAATATCATTCGCGCGAATTTTTTACGAAACTACTTGCAAACTGATATTTAATTGCTTTATTATTAGGAAACAAAAAAAGAAATATATATTTTGTCGCAAATTTTTTAACTATAATTGGTTTGCAATCAGCTGTTCCTTTTATTCACTATTCTACAGTATTTGGTTCGTATTTTGTTATATTTTGCTTCAAAAGTATCATAGTCTGAATACGGCTTTATATCGAATCGGCGTAGTTAGACTGGTGGGAACGTTTTCAGTTTATTGCTTGATAATATGTATGTATGCATGCATGTATATTGCCAAACCCAATTGCAAATTTAATTGTTAAGCTACTGCCCTGTTTGTATGTAATATTAGACTCTTAAGCCATTGCTCAACGCTAATAGGTGGAAGATATTCATTGAAGATACAGCTTTCAACAAAACAGGAGCAAGAAATCTTCTATGTTTGTATCCAGCAAATGAGTGGATACATTTTATAGACAAATGTTTGTGATATAATAATATTTTCCGATACATCCAAAAATAATAGAATATTTTCCATTAAAAACGTTTTGTCGTCTAAATTTAATCTAAAAAATTATAAACAAAATCGTTATTTTGTGTGATTTTTATACTTTTTCTTTCCTTTACACACAAGTGATTTACATATTTTGTAAACTTTTATTTGTGGCTTCTTATCTCATTCATTTAATTCTTTATCCTTTCAACCGGTTCGTGAACTACTTGCGAAGTTTTTACTCCCTCAAGAGCTCGCAACACTGTATGTGTAGATACTGTGCATTGTGATAAATCATTATTGGTATACTGATTTTATTTGGTTAATATATTTAGTCGATTTTTCACCAAAAAGCTCAACACATATCATAGACATACACCAAATATTGCAAACGTGTCCGGACTAGGTAACAAAAGCAATTTGTTTTTTAACGGATTATTCAATAAACTGTTTTCAACTAACTAATTATTGAAAAACAAGATACAGGGTGTCTGGTGGCAAATTTATATTTTTAAATACGATTATTTCAAAAAGTATTAAACCGTGCGGTGGGTGGGTGCTGCCTTTGGAATTATCGATTGTGCGGATTTATCAGTCAAGATGTCGCAATGGTGGAGTAAGCATCGCGCGTTCGCTTGGACCCATTTTATAAGAGTAATGGTTCTTATGCGAATACGTGATGGACCGAGTGTAAATTTGATTCGTTCATGGATGCAGAGATTCTGCGTAACTGCTTCGGCTTTGAATGTACCAGGGCCCAGTCAATCTTCAAGGACTCTCGAAAACATTCAACTGGTTGAAAGCAGTTTACAAGAAAATCCGCGACTTTCAATACGGAAAAGAGCAACCTCACTGGGACTTCCAAGAGCGATTATTGATGAAAATTTCAAAAAGGATATGAAGTTCCATCCTTTAAAATTTTAAATCGTTCAAGAACTGGAAGAAAGTGGCTTGGCTTACGCAAAAATTTTTGTGAAACGATGTTGGATTCGCACTGTAAATCCCATTTTTTGGTGCGACGAGGCTCGTTTTCACTTAAACGGCCACGTCAACAAGTAAAACTGCCGTTACTGGTCCCCAAGAACACGCAAGTCCCATGCGGCTACCTCAAAGAGAGGGTACATAATTACAATCCCCCATTCTCTTGTGGCTTTAAAGGAAAATATTCGTCGAGAAATCAGCTCAATTGAACCATGGTTAATGCTGCGTATCAATTATTAAGTTTTAATTTAAGTTTGAAAATATAAATCTGCTACCAGACATCCTGTATTAACCAACCCAACATCACAATAAACCACGTATGACCTGTTTACGGTTCAGATGTAAACGCACAATTACATTAAGAATTAAATTAAAGTCACTACGTTATCATTTCCACTAACTCCTCGAATCGGTGTTGCTCAACATGACTTGAAATGGTTTCAATTCAGGCGGCGGAAAAACATGAATCGAAAGAGAATATTGTAAGTATGTCGAAAAGTGTTAAAGCCAGACCGTGTTATAAGAAGCACCCGTTAATCAAGTGTTCTATCTGCATATGGTTACATAAAACTCTGTATTTGAATCTCAGTTAATTTTTATTTCGCCATGTAAAAGAAAAAGTCAATTAAATTTTATATTTATTTAACCAGTAGTAACAAGAGTCAGGCGAAATCAAATCAGAAGGCATTTGGCAATAGTACGAAGGCTGTAGTAATGTTTGTATTCTACACATATAACTGCGAAATGTGTCCCTGTATGAAAGCTTCTTTTCATATTAAGAGATTTCCCTGCTTAACGAACAACATAATGTCAAGCACAGTTGTTAAATGGAAAAACTCATTTACCTGGTCCTATTTTTTTATCACTAACACTAGATTTTGAAAACATATTTTTTTAACGAAAATCTATATTTTATTTATATTTGCCTAAGGCTAAGGACAAAATGTATAACTGCACAGTTTGTAAAACAAACGAATAAATTTGTAATACTCGTAAGTTCATGAGATACAATGGGGGAAAAAGATTTTAAAATTTAAAAATTGAGTCAGCAGCTCTGGGTTTAAGAACAACTCTCGCGTCATTGGCTTTATCGTTTAAGGGCAAACAAGTCTTTTTTTTTGTTCGGTGTTCAAGACTTTTTCGTTTCACTCTCGCATGGATTAATGGGTAGACTTCGACCAACTCTAATGTGCTACGGTTCTTGGTGGTTTTACCATGGACCACATGCTATCGTTTCTTGTTTAAAAGATAAAAGAAAACTTAATTTAACTGTATTGTCGAGCAACATATGCTAGATGTTTTTTTTTTTGAACACGTAACTATTCTTGCTGTTTTGAAGCTGTCAATACATTTTTTGCTTTGGACGATTATTGCTGACATATGATTGAATGTCTGGTGAAGAAGAATAAAAAGAACTTCAGAAAGGATTTAAAGAATACGAAGAATTGAGTAGCCTATACACTGGCGAGCAGAAGACGGTGCATGGTTGGCATGCTGTGGCTAGGAGTGACAAAGAGTGTACATCTATAAAATGATAACGAAACTGGTGGAGTACTAAATTTAACTAACTTGACATTCGGATTTCTACTAATAATTCTTCCTACCATACAAACTGTTGTTATAAATTGTAAAACTTTTTGTTTTTAGTAAAATTTAATAAAGTAGATGACAAGCGGAAAAAGTAGATGACAAGTTTTTTCCAGAAATGATTGGATCATTACAATATGTCATTGTATAGCAGACCTGATATTACCTGTGCTGCAAAAACCTTGTCACAATTTTTTAGAGAACCTCGAAAACAAAATTTCAATTTGACTTATCATATCGGTTTTTGTTATGTCAATTGGGCTCAAGATGTTAATGATAGAAAATCCTGCAGGTAGAAAGGCAGAATTCGGTGTCCATCATACTCGGTATAAACACATTCACTGCAAGTACCAGTATATAAGGGATGTCATTGAACAAAGTATTGATAAATTTAAATATTTGGCTACTCATAAATTATTAGCTAATGGTCTGACAAAACCTGTACCCGTAATTATTTCGGAATTACAATATATGTTTATAATGTAAACATAATGTAAATTCATAATGTTGAGGTAACATGTTTTTTTCTATACTGTAAAACACTTTGTTTTTAACAAAATTAATTTAATCAAGTTTCTATTGTTTAATATATTTTTCCCGTTTATTAGTTACTGATGCTAAATAACTATGGCGAGTTACACGATTGAGCATCTCCAAATGTTAACAATCAAACAACAAACAAAATCGCACGTGAAGCTATGCTGCAGAATTAATAAAAATGGGACGCCTTGGAGTCTGTGCCAACGCATTATTGGTAAAACAGTCTCTTTTGCCATCCGAAAGTATTGTACTGTTTGAAGCCTTAATGGAAATAAAGGCAAATATAAATTTATTTTCAAAAAATCGTAGGAAAAATTAACCCTTTGACGTCCATTAACCCTTCAGAAGTGAAAAATACCTTTTCTATTTTTTTTTATTAAATATAATTTAATTTTAAAATAGTATTCAGGTGGAAGGTTTTAAAGCTTATGTTATTGCATGCGTCTGCTTAAAGATATCGAAGATTAGATGTATCAAAAGCTCTATGAAAATCATCCAGAAAATTATTAAATCGACTGTTTTTGCGAGTGTGATGAAATCTGCAGTTTCGCCAAACAATATAATTGGAAGTACTGTGTACTCTATGATCATCTGATTTGAATGCATTAATACCTTGTGTACTGTTTCTAGTAAGCAGGATATAAATCTTGTAAAATTTTGGGTGTTTGGAAGCAGAACGTTTGAAACTTGCTTCGATTTAAGGGAAACTGGCACAAAAAAAAAATCATTATTGTTTAAAACGCAAAATTAACTTAAGATTAACGCTAATAATACCGGCGAAACTGTCACTTCGCCCGACTATTGTATTGAAAATCTCTGCTACTGATCTTCTCTTTTCTTATTCTGGCTTCATGGAATATGGTACCCCTGGGCGGCCGTCAGTCGAAGCTTTCTTAATTAAAAAACGTATCTTACTATTGAGCCGAGCGTCTTTCGAAATTTTTCTTCTTTGAGAGTTCCTTCAACCAAATTTAAGATTCTCGGTTTTTAACAAATTTTTTAAAGCTTCCATGAAGATAAAATTGTGTGTCTTTTCTTTTAAAAGAAAATAATTTCCAAGCATTTAGAAAACAAACACTAAGTACTCATACAGGGTGTCCGCCGGAAGGTATACTACTTTGTTTTGCCGCCATTTTGGCAGTTCATATTTGGCAGTCGTGAAGTAGAGACGTGGCTAATTTATTATGGACAAATATTCGGTAAACCAACGTGTTTTAATCGTTAAAACATTTTATCAAAATCAATCATCGATTACTGTGACGATGGAAAAGTTACGTGAAATATTTGGAAGAAACAACGTGCCAACAGGACGCATTACTTATCGTAAAGTGAATGATTCCTAAGAAAAAAGGACTGTAGCTGATAGGACCAAGCATGGACCACAACGTACTGCTGTTCAAGAAAGTGTTCAAAACAATCCATCAACCTCAATTCGACACCGTGCTCAGGAGCTTGGCCACAATTTTGCACAAAGACTTGCATTTGTTTTCATTTAAGATTCAGTTGACACAAGAGCTTCTTCCAGAAGTCTGGTGTGCATTTTGGTCAGGAAAAACCATTGGACCTTACTTCTTTGAAACTGAAAACGGCGTAACGGTAACTCCCAATGGGGAGCGATATCGTGATATGATTGTAAACTTTTTAACGTTACAACTGCATTCTTTGAGCTTGACTAACATGTGGTTTCAGCAAGACGGTGCCACTTCGCGTACAGCCAGGATTACAATGGAATTACTGCGAGACCTTTTTCCACAAGTTATTTCAAGGAATGGTGATGTTGATTGGTCTCACGGTCGCCTGGTTTGACTGCTCCGGACTTCTTTTTGTGCGGATATCTGAATAGCAAGATTTTTGCAAACAAACCAGAAACGCTGGAGCAACTGAAACAAAATATTTGTGATGAAATTAATGAAATACCGCGTGAAATGTGTGAGAATGTAATGAAAAAAGTGTTCAAAAGGGCTCGCATTTGTGAGGCTAACAGAGGCAGGCATTTATCTGATATTGTATTCCATGCATAATTGCCGACATTAAATTAAACATTTAACAATATACGATCCATTCTCTTTCATTTAACCAAAAATTATAAACAAACAAAGTAGTATGCCTTCCCGGCGGACACCCTGTATTTGAATTTCGAACAGCAACAGCAGTCATTTGATCTACCTATCACGCAGCGTGGGAAGCGGCATCAGATATTTGAAGAATGTCATACTTCCTACATCACGTTATACAAAAAAGAATTTCAGTAATACCTAAAGCCCACACGGTTTGTTTTATTTTATATCATCACAAACCCGCCCTTTTTGGAAAACTTATATTTAAAAAAACAGAACCCTGTGTAAGTTGCACGCTCACCAATTCAACATAGGTTGTTGACTCCGCTATGTTTCTCATATACCGGGTGTACAATAAAAGATATCTTTAACTCAACATACTAAAGGTTGGGTGGCATTTAAAAACGCCTATTTTTATATCAACAACTAAAAATGTGTGGTGTGGAAAAATTATGGAATTGTCTAGGGAAAGTTTCGTTTGTCAAATTTAGGTTTTTGATGTCGTATTGGAAATTAACGATATTTATTTAATTGAAATGTAATGTTTCTTTCTTAATTGAAGGTTACAGATTTTTTCCGATTGCTAACGGTATTTAATTTTGTCCACCGATTGTAGTCATTTCCTTTTATTGTTAATTTAAATATTTGTAATCGGTAAAAAATATGTAAATTTTTCGCACTGCTTATACATATAATACAACTTTTTCCGGTTTAATTAGCATCTTGTATTTTTAAGATTTTTTGGTGAATTGAATCGATATTTAAGTAGATTTTAGAAAATGGTGGAATTTTGATCATTCGGTGTAATATCGATTTTTTTGTAAGTTTTCGATTTCTTATATTTGTATTTTTAAATGTTATCATTAAATTTCCGTATGTCATGGTCATATTTAGATTTTTTGGTAATTTTGAGTAAACTTTCAAATTTATGGAGAAACCAAATAATTTTGTAGTTTAAATAATAAATAATTTTTAATATTGATTCCTATGATTTTATTTTTTTTTTTTTTACTTTCGTTTTGTGGTGAAAATTACATTTTTTTATGGTTTTGTGCTTGCTGCCTTATCGAATGTTAGTAATTTGCATTTTGTGCGATTACTTCAACAATTAATGCAATTCGGGGTTTCGGCTAAGGTTTGGTGAAATTTCGGTATATTGTTAAAATATCAATTCTTTGCCAATTTTTATTCCTCGATAGTTCTTGATTTTCGAAAAAGTAAATTGTTTTTAATTTCTTGGCGAAATTTCAGTTTTTGTTAATGCTAGAGTTTATTAAATTGATTTCTTCGCGTAGCGGAATTTTGTAGGTAGATTTCATGGGGTTTTGATCGTATCTTGGGATTCGGTGGACTAATATTGCTAATTTCAAATAGCATATGCAGTAAATAACTACCCCAACCATTAAGTTCTTCTGTTGAATGGACCCTTGTGAAGTTAATTTGAACTTTGGACAGACAGAGAGGCAGACATCGTCAAATGGAACTTATATATAGCCGTTACACATTTAATTATTGAATCAATATACATATGTTTGTTTTCACTTGAAACTCAACGAAGTGTGGTAAGTCTGCATGCAACAAATACATTTTTCCTAAACTAAGAGAAACAATACCCCTGTAATTTATAAGGCCGAAAATCGAGGTTTTGGGGTACGTTGTCAAACTGTATAAAGTGACAATTTGTAATGCACTTCTGTTTTGTTCGTTAAATTTATATCGTTTTGTAAAATAAAAACATATTGAAATTTGTGTAGCCAGAATAACTATTATTAAAAGCATCAATTGTTTATGCCTCATCAATGAAAATTAGATTAGTTGTTCGGTTAGGTAAAAAGGAATTGGTCTAACATTAAAAAATTCGATTCTGTTGATCATTTTCCTTTCTTTTAAAGTTTTTATATCAACAGTGTTTCAAGTTGCCAATACATCACAAACATTTTACAATTATGATGATTACTCTGATCTTGAACCTGAAATGAAGGACGAAGTCAGCTTTAATTCCGTTCAGAAGCCGAATAATTTGCTTTTCAATGGAATCCCGCGTTCGGATATTGCGCAACCTTCTGAATCACCACCAGACTTACAAGAGTGTGGTCAGATATTACTTAAAGCTATTCAATTTGTTACCCTTTTCTATCATTTTATTCTATTATGTTAACAGTTCAACCGGGTCAAGGACGCCCAACGACTGAGCCTGATCAAAATGTGGACGAGAAAGCTACACAGCTGAAAACCTTAGTACAATTATTGTATGTAGCTCAAGCGCGTGTACAACTAGAGGCATCCGAAATCAAAAAGGCACAGGCCGTGGCCAATGCGGCCCAACAGTCACTTGAGGAAGCGGCAAGTCATGTACGAGCAGTAACAGCCGATTTACAAAGTTCTCAACAAGAAGTTGCATCGTCTGCTATACGTGCCCAAACTGCTCAGCTACAACTCGCTGCACACGACCAATTATTATTTGCAGCACGTCAAGATGTAGATGCGTTGTCTACACAATTGGTGGGCCTACAGGCAGCAGAAAGCATAACCGCACCAAAACTAACAGTTGACTTGCCTGGCCTGCTAGATAAACTTAAACAACCTCTGCAAGATGCTGAGAAACCTACACCAGTGCCTTCAGTTGTGCAAATTTCTACTCAAGCTACAAATCAGCAACAGATCCCAAAAATGCTTCACTACAACGCACCCGACCACCAACCCTTTTACTACAACTAATTAAGCTGGATAGATCCTCTCTATTTATTAATCGAACTTTAATTTATCATCTTCTATTGCATAAATATATTTTTATCCTTTTATTTGCTTACTTTAAATTAATATTTGACTTGTAATTAATGTCATGATTTATTTCGCATATCCACACATACATACGTACACATTATATAAATATCATACAGTAACCCACCCAGTCTTATTTCTATAATTTTTACATTGTTTTTTTTTTCAAAACCAAAAAATAGTGGATTTTGGTTGAACTTTAAGTTCTTAGTGCTAAGAGTATGCAAATGAAAATATTTTTTTAAAACCTTTATAGGTTATTATGGACCGTTCCCTCCAAAGGTTTTTAATATTTCTCTAGAATTTTATTGGGAAATTTGTAAGATATTTATGCGTACACTTTATGAGATTTCCGCATCTGTGATCAGTAGTCTGGCCGAAACTACACATTCAGGCGGGCACGTGATCGAAACCGAATCGATTTGAAATGAAATCGCAAGATGAAAACGAAGAAAGTGGTTTTAGGTGTGACAAAAAACTTATCGATTTCATATTCCAAGTTTGTTTCAATTTAAAGTGTTTACCAAAAAAAAAAACAGAAGACGAAGCTGATAATGCTGATGTCGGCGTCAGCATGCCAAAAAAATTTTCGGCGACGACATAAAATATTGTCGCAACACGGCCTGCTGAATAAAATGTTGTAACGTAAATGTTGGCATCTTTTTCTTAATGTTCAATTGTTTTATACTGACAATATTTTTATTGTATAAACAAGGCAAAGTAACAGTAACTTAAATTACGATCTTATTTTGTCCTTTTACATATTAACATGAAAGCAATTTTCAACGACCAGTTGGAAAGGACGTTTTTAGTATGCAAGGCATAACATTTTTCAAAGCATTTAGTAAAGTACTTTTGGATTTGGAGTAAGTAATGTGCCAACCAAAAGTGGATAAACCTCCAATCTGGTACAAAATCAATCAAAAATAATTTTTATTGCATTTCTGGTGCCATTCGGTTCGTGAATGGTCTCGAGCCTCTTTATATACATACAAATGTTTTTATGAATTTTGCTTTTATTTTAACAAAAATTATTCCAAGCAATTTCTGTAAAATGTACAAAAGTATTAAATCGTGAACCCGCTTCTTCGATTTAAAAATGTAATATCAATACAGATTTCGCCTTTTATCACATATTTGTCTTCTAACTTCTTCAAACAATAAAATGGAAAATGAAATCGAATACGAATTGAAATAAAACCGATCAAAAAAATGTGTGCATGGGAACTTTCAATGTTTTTCAATCGATTTGAAATAGACAACGATTTACATCACATACCTGTATAAATCACTTATATAACAAAAACGTTTTTCATGCTCTTTTCTATTTTTAAGGGACGATTCATTCTTTTGTAGCAGTTTGTGATCCAGCAATGCCAAAATGTTGACGATTGAACATAATTGAATTAAAATGCGGAGTTATTAGAGTTTTTAATTGTTTTTGATGCTTTAGGTGTATGAAATATTTTATCCGAAAATAACTTCTAATGCACTAAATCGTACGATAACCAGAACACTGGTTTTCGTTTTTCAAATATATGCGATTTCAAAACGATACCTTTTTCCGAACACTCCCCATAGGATCCATTGTTGAAGTTAGGGCAAAATACCTGCAGTCTTATTTCATAGCCACGTAGCGTTTGAAAGTGGCATATTTATTATTTGGGGATAAAAAATGATTTACTACCTATTTTTAACCGATCCTTAGGGCACCCTTTTTGAGGGCATTAAATTACGAATGCCGAATACTATTATAAGGTAGATTAACACCTTATCCAAAACCAAGCTAGGTCCAACTACTGCAACCTAAAACAGACCGGCTGGTAAAATATATTTGTGATATTGGCTGACATCATTGGCTCTTTTATACTTGAGTACATCTACCATAAGCTTTGGAATCACTTCGTTCTATTTGATATATTTTGATACATTTTGTGGCATCACTGAAAAAGTGAAAACACAAGTAATTAAAATTCTTTGGTTTTTGCCAAACAGTGATTCACCTGTAAAGTTGTTTAAAGTTAGTTGCATTTCTTTCGTTATTTGTCTAACAGTATAATTTTTATTAAAATTTTGTTAATCGAACAAAACAAAACATACCACAAATGTTTGGAAAAATTTTTACAAACTTCCTGGTGGCACAACTTTGTGCAATTTAGGAGGAATGTATCTTCCAAAGTATAGTTGCAAAGTAATCGTTTTTAGAATCTCCCTTCTCCTTGTTACATTATTCTAGTTGTATTCAGGATTTCGTCTGCTTTCTTTAGCCCAAAGCCAAATTAGGATATCAATATTATTGCATAATTGTTCTTTTAATTGTTAGATTGCTTTAGTTTAAATCCCGTTTGGTTAGAATAACTCAACTAATGTACAAGTTAGCAGGACGTCTCAGCAATTATATTACGAACTAATTTTCACATTATCCACTTGATGGCCCAACTTGCCTTAACTCAGCCGGCTTCTAAGAAAATGTTTTAAGTGTTAATAAGCAAGTAATAACCTTAAAAAAATGCACTTGTTCGCAAGCAAAAAGCTAAAGCTATATCCGCGCCTGAATAACCCACACATCAAGGGTTGTAACAATGACTTTTATATGTCGTGAGAAACAAGTTGCGATTTTGATCAGGCATATGCATTTACAGCATAATATGTAAACTTTCCGCGTCAGTAACACTCGGACAATCGATTTTTCCACCTTTGCATTTTCCTTTGCACCAAACAAATATGTTCGAGAAAATAAAACCATATTTTGCATTCCCGGATAATTGAGGTAACCACGGCTAATCTGTTCAAATCAGAAACTCTTCCTTTCGTTTACGATGTTGGATAATTGATGTTCCCGATTAATAGAATTACGGATACTTCATGCCCTATATGCATTTCCGAGTTCAAACCCCGTATAGGATAATTTCCAAATGAAAAATATTCGACTATTTTCGTTGTTTCTACTCGTAAAAATAAAACTATTTTTTTTTTCTTCTTTAATATTCGATTAAAACAAAATCTAGAAGGTTTAATCGCTCGCTTCAGACGTAAATCTAAAATTGAAACTTCGCAAACATTTATAAAATTTTTATTCCAATATAAGTCTTAGTTATTTTATGTATGTTCTATAAATATATAAAAAGCAGTCGATATTTTGATCTATTTGTTGAAAAATGAAAAGAGTCATTCAAAAGAAAAATAATAAATGGATTTTAAAAATGCTTCAATTTCAGTTTCTATAGAGTTGTGGAGCATAACCGGTGCCAATGGAAAAATGAACTTTTGTTCTTTTTTCTTAATTAAATCAAATAAAATTCTTTCCTTTTAGCTTTTTGTAAAACAGCCTCTAGTATTTTTTCGTTATTAACAAGACAGTAAGTTAGAAAGAAATAAAAATGTAAAGGAAACGGAAAAAAGTATAAAAATAAAATTAAGTTTAAAAAATTACAATGAATTGTTTTTATTCAAAGTAAAAAAAGAAAAGAACAATCTTAAGGTATTTAGTTATACCTCCTTACTCCGTCCCCGTAAAATCTATAATTTGAAAGGTTTTGTGTTTAAATTTGCAAAAATTTTTTAATTTATTTTATAACAATTATAAAAATTATTAATAGACATATTGTAAACCATGAGGATTTAAAATTATAATAAAACAGGAGTTTATCCTACATGAGAGTTAGAGAGAGAGAGAGAGAGAGAGAGAAAGAGAGCGAGAAAGAGAATAGAAAACGAAAGAAACCGAAAGGAAACCAAACCAAACGGAAGGAATACTCAAACCGAATGGACAAATAAACTAATAAATTTATTATAGCAATTAACGAATTAATTAAATAAATAAAGAAAAACAAAATCAAATCATACACCAACAAATACTTTTTATTTTTCAATAAATTACTGAAGGTTTTTAACAAAAACATTTAAATCAATTACAACAAGAAATGTGTAGAATTAAAAGGTGAATTAAACAACGTAAACAATTATCGATTTAAATTTAAGTTAATTACTTTTCAATAACATCTAAAATAATACAGTTGTTTGATAGTATGTGTGTATGTATCGTGTTTAGATACATTTTTTGCGAACTGTTATTGTGTCAGTGTGCTCTCACTGTGCATAAGTCGATTTTAAGAACTGTGAAATACTCATGGTTCGAAGTCTATCTGTCATCCTATCGTAAAAAGGTGTAACTTAAACTTGTTGAAGAGGGCACGTCGACAACATCGTTGAAATTTGCAACTCTATTTTACTTGATTCAAAGGCTCATTGTTCTTTGCGGACATTAAAGTAAAATAATAATTTGACTAAACTACAAAAAAATCTTGAACGTGACAAGCCAACTAACTTTTTAACATTTTCAGACATACAAGTGCATCGGGAATCACTAGTGCTAACTGAAATTAAAAGCGCTCGTGTGGTGTCCTATCCAAAGTTAGAGGCATATTTTTATTTACTCGCATTAGATCTTGGCTGAAACTGCTAGTCTTTTCGCATCCGTATAGCTTTATTTTTCTTTCAATAATTTGCAATTAAAAATCTATTGCCAAAACTTCTTAAAAAATATTGTTCACTTTTTTTATAAATCGCACATAACTTGGAGAAATTAAACTTATTGCTTTAAAACACAAGCAAAATCGAAATACAAGTCCTAATTACAGGTAGAGGGTACGTACGATTGGACTGATATTTTTCTACTACACGTGAGAAGGTTTTGAAAATGCTTGAGCATATTAATAACAAATTTCCCACCTTTAAATTTTATGAAACACAAGAGAAAAGAAGACAGAATTTGAAGAAGTTGGAAGTTATTGTTTTTTTTACAGACTTTTAAAGTTGAGCAACTTTTAGACATATTTTTCGTAGTCCAAGGAGATGCATTAATGAACAAATTAAACAATTCGAAATGAATATTTGAAGTAAATATGTCAATTAATTTTTTACGCTTTTTGGTGCTGGCTTAACTTGGCAAATGAAATTTTATTAATTTTAACAAGTTTTTGTGAACCGTAGTCGTTAAGAATGCTTCTAATAAATAAAGTGAAACGAAATTGTTCATTACATGTAATTGATGATTAAAAATAATACGTTGCTTTGAATTTAATAAAATTTGTAAAATCGTTTGGCAGCAAAGAACATTTTTGCTATACAGGAAATAATAGTTACACCCATTACAGCGTTTGTTTGGTTTCAACTTAAGGTTTAATTAAGTTTTTAATTCAGCTAGAAAGAGAACTTGAAACACAGATTCTAATAGCGACGACGTCTATGATTGCTCACGTCATCCAGCAGGGAAATGAAAACTCGTAATATAAACCGTAGCTTTTTTTTGTGAAGCTATTCATACAAAAATGCAAAATATGTAAAATCGACTTATGCAAAGTTTTTTTTTTAATGTTTAACACTTTGTCGTTGTCGCTGTTCTGGCAGGGTCCTTGAGTACCCTTTGATCATTGCTCGTATGCAACAATTTAAAACAGCAACAGGACACAGTAAATTGCTAATTGATGTCTCGTTTTGTTTATCGAATACTCGTATTTTCTTAATTGCAACTATTACAACTATTTAAACAAATCATATAAAATGTAAAGATAAACATATATAGAAAAAAAGGAATGGACATTTATGTGGTTTTAAATTTTTGTTTTGATTTTTTGTTTACTGTGACAATTTATTTTTTATGTGGAAGTACATGAGTAACAGAAAAACCTCTTGAGGAGATTATGTACTACCTTTTAACTATTGAAACTTACCCCTGGCTTAATCATCATTTGGGCGGGTACAACAGACGGATCACCATTCTCATCACCAGCCTGTGAGGTATTGGCGGCAGCATCATCTGATCCAAGAGCAGATGTTTGTGGTGGGGCTGGTATTAAAGGAGCATTTGGTGCATTTGTAATAACTGCATTTGAGGGCAATGCCAGTAGCGGTGATAAGGCTTGCTGTTGTTGCTGCTGCTGCTGCTGTTGCAACGCTTGCTGTTCGCGTTTATAACTTTCCATGGCCATCATGGAGGTTTGGCGAGCATTGGGATTTTCAAAAGAGTAAGGTGGGACTGCATCATTGTGGTCAGGTATAGAAGATGAACGTTGCTAATCGTGACAACGGAAAAATTAAAAAAAGAAATAAAACTATTAACTATGCAATTTAAAAGGCACAAGCTCTTGTTCCCTTTGGGTATAGTAGTATGTTATATGCAGTATGTTAAAGTATTAATTCTATATTTTTTGTGTTGTTGTTAATAACGCAACCTAAATTTATAGAAACATGTTCATTAGTATATATTTTTAGATATTACAGCATAAATTCATATAATAAAGATAACAAGTTTAGTTAAAAACACACATTAATAGAAATACAGAGAGAGATACAGAGAAGGAGAGAGAGAGACAAATTGAGGTAACGCTAAATGCATACTTACATGTAAAGCATTCGAGTTTCTAAGATTGGAAACATGATCATAGTTTTTATAGCAACCAATTCCAGTTGTAGCCGGGTTTCGTCCACTAGTCGAATCGCCTTCCGTACTATTGCCATCCGTCTGTGAGAGATTGTGCCCTGTGGGTAACGATCGTCGTACGGCTTTTGTTAAACGTTGCCAATTGTTTATGGATCTATTGCGACTTTCGCGCTTTTCTAATGTATTAGTGGTGGCACATAGTTTAATTATGTTTGTATGGATGTATGCGTGGATGTGTGAGAGGATGTTAGGTTCAATTGTGTAAAATTCAATGCAAAAGGTTGTAATGCGATGACAATTTGTCAAGTTGTTCAATGAATTTTGAATGAATTTGTTAAAGTGGGATTCATGCGTTAGTTTTTTTTGATTTTAATTAGTTAATCGTCATTGATGATGATTTTCATAATCATACCATTCATATTTTTCAATCGTTATTCAAAGTTAAGTTATTCATTAATTAAGCCGCATTTCATTACGCCGAATTAGGAATTGTTTTAGTCAATATTGTGATTGTTTTACAATTTGTTCAAATAAGTTTGTTAAATTCGAATATTCATAATTTTATGTGAAAGTATTTTTTTTTAATTTTGTTTTGTGGTTGTAATTTTGCCAAGATTTATTGTATTAGTTGTTGTAGTTGTAGTTGTTGGTTGTATAATTTTTTTTTAATTTCAATTACAGAGTTTGTTCGTTTGTTGGTAGTTGCATGAATTTTTGTTTGATTGATTCAATAGTTAATTGGCATATTCGAATTCATTGTTTGTTGGCCAGGATCAATTCGAAAAAACGTTATAACGTTGTAGGCGGGGGTTGGGAAAAAAGAAAAAGGAAATTTCGTTTGAATTCCAAAAACTGGTTTCATTATACATAAAACGTGACTATTTTTACACACGAAGAACGCAACAAACTTACAATAATAATTGTTCTCTACGTATGACTAAATTAGTAGTATTTAGCAATAATAGCAGTAGTATTTAGGAGTAGAAGTTACATTAGGTTAATATAGAGAGCGTCAAGTTACAAATATATTTAGCACGTTTTGATCACAACGAATCAACGATAAGAATACATTTACAAAAATACGAATGCAACTATACAAATTTAATTTTCGTAGGAAAATAATAGACAACCATGTTAGTGAGTGTGAATTTTTTAGATTAACATCAAATAATATAAACAAATATCAATTAAAAAAGAAAAAAAACACATCAATAATTTACACTCAAAAACGAATTATCTGTGTGTAAATTGTATTATAAGTAGAACTGAAAACACTTGTTCGGTAATAATACAACTGGGAGATTTCCTTGCTACTCTGAGTGGTCTGCTTAATGAAATATTTAATTTATTGGAAAATAATACAGAAATTCAAACGGCATTAATTAATTTGGCAGCGCTATGTTCACGAAGTAGCTGAAAAATACTAAACCTTCCTAACTAACTCAACTAACACCTGCATATCCGACCGTAGATTCATATTTTTACCAGTTTTCGTTGATTTTGTTCAAAGTAAACTCGTATTTAATTAAAGTTACGGATAAATAAGTAATTTTCATGATTTCAGTTTTAATTTTCAATTAACCGCGTAAGTCTCAGAATCCATTATTTCAGGCGATAAAAAGTTTGGAATGAAAAGGTACGTTCGGTGTGAATTTCTTCGGACTTTTCTTGTAATATACACGCAGATACGAGTTTTGAAAACATTATATAACAAAATAAAGTGTTACGCCCATATTATAATTATGTGCAGGACAAACGCGTATGTCGACCCAAAGCTAGTGTTTATGCAACTACGCGTGCAGAAATCGGTACACGCAGAAAAATTCCAAGTTCGTATAAACTACAAATTAACCATTATGTGTTTTTAGGGAATATTTCGATATGCTTCGTTACGTTGTTCTTTATTAAAAAAAATCGAACTTGATCCATATTTTTCGCATCCTTTTCTGGCCTAAATAAAGCAATTCGGTGTTCGTAACTCAAAAGCCACTAAGATTAACATACGCGGTGACATATGAAACCCACACAAGGTGGGTTAAGGTAACAAAAAATATTCATATTGACACGCACAAAGCATTGCAATCTTATGGGGTGGATATTAAAAGCTTTAGAAGCACATTTGAAGCAGCACTGTAAATATTCATATGACCGAATTAAAAAATCGTTGCACAAATGCAAAAAAGCGGGCTGCTCATCAATAAAAGAGAGTTAAATAAATTTGCAAAAAATAATACAATGCATTCGGGATAGAGTTAATTAATTCATGCAAATCCACTTTAATCTCTTCAAGATGTTCCCTGTAAAGGGTGCAAAAAAAATTAAACTTATTTTCTTGCACTAGTGGGGTTTCAATTTACAGAGTTTATTGACATAAGTGCATGTCGAAAAAGTTATTCTTGCTTTCTGAATTTCCTTTTCAGGCAACGTTTTCCAGATTCGTCCGCATTATAGATTCAGAAAAATCAGACGAAATCTTCTTTCCATACATTTTTTAAAGCCCGATTTCATATTGTGCTTTGACGCCTTACAACGAACGTACGATTCCATTGAAACCGCTTCTTGTAGCAGATCATGAAGATCTGTAGCTTTTTGCCTTTAAAATTTTTAATTGTAAAAAGTTTTGTCGACTCAAGCTTATTCTGCTCTTCCTAAACCACTTTGTACCAAGTGCACTTTTATTTCGACTCAGAATATCGTTTTTAGTATCAATTTTTATAGACATCGCTACTCCAAATTTCTTGGAAAAAATTGCGGCTCCCACCCAATATTTTGTTTATATATTTCTGAAAAATATAACGGTGTAATAAAATAAGTGTATATGAACGTTTGCGTTTGTATACCTAAGTTCTCGCTATCGAGAGTGTACTGTATGTAAAATAATCCAGTGGATTTGCTTTGCCCCAAAATTATTAGCCAATTTGAATGAGTTTATTACAGCAGTACTGCTTCTGTGAATACTTGATTTTATTTGTGACACAAATTTATACCCACTTCCAAGACATCTTTTTATACTCAAGCCACCGTGTGAATACAATTAGTTAAACATATTAATTAAACCAACTACTGCTGATTATAAAGTCCTCAATATATGTATTTCTTAACTGTGTCCAACCGTTTTTCTGCTTTCGCAGCATGATCTCAGAGAAAACAGGTTTAATAGTTTTAGCAACACAATCCTTTGTCACAGTAGTGGCTTTTCTCTGCCTACAGTAGGGAGCAGAAATGAGTTTTTACAACTTTACTTTCAGAAGAATTCTTATAATAAAGCAAAACCTAAGATTTATTGTTTATTTTATCTTTTGTACTAATTTACATAAAGCCCACAATAAATTAACAACAAATTCTTAACTACTCAATTTCGTACCCGTTACATAACATTGCACGCAAATAAAAAACACTGTTGTGCATAGTCACGACAAACAATATATGTTTTCTACAAAAATATATTGCTCTGGCAAATATATTATGGTTATTTGCAAATACTTTCAACATTGCCTTAGTTGCGATAAACAAGTTGTTATTTACGAATGATTATCATCCATAAAATTTGCACCATGATCAGGTTGAACTGTAATGCTAATTACTAAAATTGTAACCACAACAAAAGTATTTTAGAAATACAAAAAAATATAATAATTTCAACAACAAAAAATAATAAAAATCAATGTAATATGTAAAGTTATGATTAAGGAACAATTATAAAATGCCCCTTTTTGAATAAAATTTGTCCTCGAGCTCGCTCGAATGTTTCTAATCGTTCTATTAAGGATAATATTGTTATTATCTGCAGGAGTAATATGATTTGATTACAACTGTATAATTAAATCATAATATGTTGTTCTTAGATTACTGTTACGCCAATCATGTTTATTCTTTGCATGAAGAACGATTACAATTTACTCAAAAACATAAACATTGGACAACAGATGGTCTATCAAAGTTTAATCTTTTACACTCCGACGGCAAACAATATTACTGCCAAAAAATTAGCGAAAAGATTCCTCTTATTTATTTTTTTGCACCATTAAAACGAATAAGTGAAGGAACAGTGGTCTTTGCCGAGTTTGTCGATAACCTTGTGTATCCTGGAAAGGCAATTATTTTCAAAAGGATGGTAACATAAAAGACACGTAACTAATAAAGTCTCCACCTTAATTCAATGGAGAATTTGTGGCCAATTGTGGCACAGTAAGAATCAGCCTTGCTTTTGCCGTTATATACAGGAAGAACTACCAAAGACACTATATCAAATACGTTTCAGCATATTATAAATGTTGCATCTTCAACTTTTTTGTTTAAATCTGTCGTTACTGGATTTATGATACGCAGAACTGTATAATGAATAAAATCAATAAAAAATTTTGGAATTTCGTGTATTATTTATATCCTCTTGAACTATTAAAGTAAAAGTGTAAAATCATGTGCACCATTTCTGCCCCCTACTATATACCTCTGTAAGCTTAAATCGGGGTTTGATTAACCTTCCTAATTCTTATGAGTGAAATATGATTTAAGGAACTAAAGAAAATGTCAGAATAGGCAAATATTTCGCAAATAAAACGCAAGTACAAAACGATATACAGATATTTTTTTCAGTTAATAAGACAAGTTTTCGCTTATCAACATAGTGATATTATCGAACCTCATTTTGTGCTACAATATGTCATGTAATATTGAATAACTATTTGCCGAATGTAGTGGTTATGCTTATTTAATTAAATATTTGCGCCGTCTGGCCGTATCTTAAACAATATTCTTTTGGTTCTCATTTACACTGCCGCTCATTTGATTAGGTTTGGCATTAAAATAATTTTGTTTACCATCTCTGTCTAAAACTAACGCATAAACTAGTAATACAATTGGTTTTATTTCAAAATTGCATGTATACCTAAAATCTTTGCAAAAAATCTAATGGGAATATTGTGCCGTTATCTTAATACATGCTGTAAAAGAAATATTGTATTAAAACGATGCATTTTTTTAAGCTCATCAGAATAGGTTTAACAACAAAAAACAAATGAAAGATTATTTTTTTAAGTTTTTTTTGATAAAATAACAATTGTTTTATTAAATTTGTTTAATGTTTTATAAATTAATAGTGTGTGCTTCCACCTTTATTCAGAATGACTTCGAATATTCTTTTTGGCATTGAATCATAGAGTTTGGCCAGATAATTCAGGTTGATTTCGCTTCAGGCTTCTTGAATGGCAGCAATCAAGTCATTTTTGTTTTCGAATTGACGGCCCGACTCGTAAACCTTACGTGAAAGAAATCCCCATACATTTTCAATAATATTAAGGTCGGGAGAATAAGGAGGCCATTGCAGTAAACCCACATTCTGCCCATCAATCGACTGTTTCACCAGCCTTGCAGTATGAATTGGAGCGTTATCATGTTGAAAAGTCCATGAAATGGGTCCAAAGATGTCATTGAATAGTGGAAAAGCTTTTTCTAGGACTTCTTTATAATTTACTGCATTAATTTTCGTTGAAAGAAACTGCAGTTCAACTGTGCCGTAATATGAAAAATACCACCTGCACAGCTATGATTTCGCTTTAAATAAAGTTCTTCCTTACGGAGATCATGGAAATGGTAATTAAAACCATCAGGATCATCCAGATTGAACTTTTTTTCGTCTGAAAAGACAACACGTTTCCATTCGTCCTTCCAGGTCATGTAATTTTCAGCAAACTTTAGGCGGTGTTCCTTACGTAAAGGATTAAGTGGTGGCTTTTTTTTGTAGTTTCAATTTTTCTAAGTGTTTGGCATTTTGAATGACTCGCTTTACAGTCGCTAAACTACTTTTACAACCAACTTTTTCCTTTATTTTTGCCGCTGATTCCTTCGAATTGGAGGCAGATCTAACGATCGCTCGTCTTTCAGTTGCTGAAGTTGCTCTATAAGTGCCTCCTTTCATGTTTTTTCCATAGGTATTTTCATTTCGTAAGAAATTACTCACACAATTTTGGCTTTTGTTAATTTTTTTGCAATTTCATTGTGAGAAAGACCTCCTTCTGCGTAGATTTTAACTTTGACCCTTTCGGCTTCAGATAAAGGTTTTCCACGACCCATTTAAATTACAAATTGTTGTAACAGTTTAGAAATTAAAAAAAAATTATTCAAAACAACGCACTCGCGGTCAAACGTTAGTGTAAACTAATACAATTAGTCGTAAACCTATTCTGATGAGCTTAAAAAAATGCATCGTTTTAATACAATATTTCTTTTACAGCATGTATTAAGATAACGGCACAATATTCCCGTTAGATTTTTTGCAAAGATTTTAGGTATACATGCAATTTTGAAATAAAACCAATTGTATTACTAGTTTATGCGTTAGTTTTAGACAGAGATGGTAAACAAAATTATTTTAATGCCAAACCTAATCAGATGTACGACTTTTAAAATTAAATTAATTAACTAATTAACAATTATTAATATTTTCGTATATCTGTGCAAAATGTTTGTACTCGTATATCGATAAACGAAGTGTCAAATTTAATGAAATAATTCATGATGTATGATGAACTTGTTTTTAAGATGCAACAAAATTATGGTTGTGAAATATTAATGCTGGATGGCAAAATATATGTTTGCAAAATAATTTTGAAAATTAATTAAACTCTAATTTCAATATTTATACTTGTGATGCTTGATAGTTTTATTTTTAAATCACTAATGTTATGAATTCAGCAATTATGAATATAGGATTTTTACTAAGACCGTCTGGTATGTAAGTTTTGTGAAATGCATATTAGGACATGTGTAATTTTAAATTATTTATTTCATATAAATTTTCCACACAACATATTTTCAACAACCACGGAAAGAAAATTAGAGCTTCTCTGCCGCAGTCAACAATACGGGTGGAAAACGTCAATAGGTTTGAATATAAAGTTAAAGAATTAAAATACAAAAAAGTTTATAATTGAGAAGAATATCGGTAATATTTACTAGGATTTAAGTACAATTGTATAAAATATAGAAGTATAAGGAAAAGTATTAAAAGGATATTTTTTTTAAATTTGTTTATACACACACGCATTGCACAAGTATAGAACAGTAGACAGTTGAAAAGTAAATTAGTGGACATAAATAATTTTGTAGAGATAGACAATGTCATGAATATTTGATTTATTTAGACGAATACAGCAAATTGTAAAAGTAAAATTATGTTACGTTTTGATGGTAGAAAGATATATAACTTTAAAAAGTGCATGCTAAAATGTTTATCTCATCTAAAATTTAATTTGTAATATTTATTTTGCATAATTATTAATTATTATAATATAATTTTATAATTGAATTAGAAAACAAATAGAGTAGGTCCCTTTTTTATTTTATAAAATAATTTTAATCATTGTTCTTCATGAACAACTTATTTTAATTGTGATGTTTTGTATTGCCACTAAGGTAAAATCGATTTCTAGACCTGACTTCTAGACAGCTCCATAGAAATTCAAAAAAATAAAAAATAAATCGTTGCGAGTAAAATATTATACTCGGTTGGTTTGTTTGATATTTAAAACTAAAAAAAGAACAAACATAAAAATGAAAATTTTTTTTCAGTTACGTCCAGTTTTGTAACAGCTAAATCCACATTTTTGCCTCATTTACATTTGACGAATTTAAATCCATGGATGTGTCTGTTATGCGCGTGGAAAATTAACTTTTGTGTATGACCGTCGAAGACTTATACTATTAAGAGGATAATGTTATTAAGACTAATTTGGATTTTCTGTGCACTGAGAAATCCTGGATTTAACCTTGCATATCATGTAACACATTTCTATTAGGTTGGACATTTTGGCATTTGGTATACCTATGATTTCGATGGAACTACGAGATCATCTAAGTTTGACTCATAAAAAGGGCATTACAAACAAGTCATCGGACATTAAGCCGATATCACATAGAGGCCCCCAACATTAGCAAAAAGTGAGTGACCAAATTTTTCTACCGTTTACTTTAAAATAACCACGCTTACTGGCACAATCTCATCTAAACTATTCAGTACATGATTTAAGTTTGTTTTGTTTGTCTTTTGGAGTCGATATAAAACAACTGGAATCTAATTTCTAAACTCTTATTTGATTATATTATTTGAAGAGCTGGGTGTTGTTAGTAAGAACAAGGTGAGAGATTTTATTATGACATTTCTTTAATGGAAACGCGTGATCAAGGGAGATGAAGCCCAAGTATGTTAATAACTTACAGGACTCTTAAAAATGATTAATCACAAGCCAAACACTCACGAGCAACATAACTATTTATTGTACAGTAGGTAGAATTAGAGTAAGAGCAGCTTATTTTTCCACTTTCATGAAAGTATGGTTTTCGATATAATTTTGTTTTATAACATAGGTTGGCACAGTATA
This sequence comes from Phania funesta, assembly GCA_963932375.1. Lineage (NCBI taxonomy): Eukaryota > Metazoa > Arthropoda > Insecta > Diptera > Tachinidae > Phania > Phania funesta. The sequence continues at coordinate 41,047,360 of OZ010656.1, forward strand.
TTGACAGTAAAGAGTTTTTATTTTCTAGGCCTGTGTTATTTTTGTCGGTAAGCTAAGAAAGATCCTTCGCTTAAATGAGTTCTTAAATACGGCCCCTATATTAGTTATGACTTTTCATAAAAGTAAAAAAATAATTATTATTTTTATTTTTTTAGCTGAACAAAAATTATTTAATTATTTAATTGAATTTGACGAGAAATTAAGTAATAAAAATTAAAAATTTAAATAGCATATGATTTCATGAAAATCGAGTTTAAAACGATGAAATTGGTGTGTGAGCTTGACATGGGTCTCCGATAATATTTTGTGCCTGATTTCTTTCTTTCAATATTCGAAAGTAATTATATTTTTGAGTTCCTGCTTATATTTATTACTGTTTTAAATATATCCCTTTTTGTCATTTTAATAAACAAGTATTTATAATTTTGTATTAAGTCACTTGTAGTTTAAATAAATCGGTCTCTATATTTATAGATTATCTATTTCTGAACGAAATTTTTGTTCAAGAAGTTTGCGATCAAAGTTTATTTAATAAATAGGATATATGTCTTGCTCTCAATTCTTAATTAAACGATGCAAGTAAGTTAGTGAAATTTTTTATATATTTGTTTATATATATTTGTGTCCTTTGAGTTATAAAAAAAAATAAATATATATATATATAATATATATATATATATTTTTTTTTTTTATATATATTTTTTTTTTGATAACTCAAAGGATACAAATCTCAAACTTATTGCATTGACAACTTACAAAAATAGATCTCAATTATTTTCCTCCATGTACCATGATATGCGCAAAAGCCAGTTAGCTACAGAGAAAATCTTAGAGTAAAAGTTGCAGTGTTTTCCCATGGCGCTTAACACAGAACGAATATCTTTTTAATCAATTTTGATAAAATTGGCAGCCTTGCCTGGTTTAGGGATCATAACAATTTCAGTCATCTTCTATTAGCTTGGAGAGAAGCCACTCGCAACATGGTATTCAATATGAACAGTAAAATTTTGACAGCATAATTAGGTAAATACCTTATCATTGATCCGGTAATATAATCAATCAAAATTGTTGTTCATTTTAAATAATATTTAACTACATAGTCATTTTGCTTATCAAATTTTATAATTTATTTATGTGGTTCACTTTATTGTACAGATTTTATTTTATTACAGACACAGATATAATATACTTTCGAACAATAGATGTACACGTACATAGAAAGCGTGAATCTAGAATTAAAATATAATTATCTTAATTTGAACTAAACACACACACATACACACACGCACACTCACGCATATAAATACATACGAACGTTTGCAGGCAAACAATTTTACTGGTTTTCAAGCAGTCTACAACACTTAAGCTCACTGCTCCTGCGTGTATGAGGTAGGATTAAGTAATTTGTTCGCAGGACTCTCAAATACACAAAACATATTTTAAGAAAATGTAGTTAATAGTTTTTCTCAGAATTTATAACTTAATCTGTAGTGCGATTCACTAACTTTTAACGAAAAATTTGTCGACAATTTTTATTGTTTGCAGTAACGATTATGTGATTCACTAACTGCTCGAAAATGACAAAAGTCATCGTTAATTTTCTGTTTATACAAATTGACATCAAATGGCATCTTTGTCGACAAAATATCATATAAATGAAGGGCACAAAGAAGAATGGGTGAAAACAAAGATTTTATGGAGAAAATACTTTGTGCGTTTAGTTATTTTTACAAAAGGTGAGTAAAACACATGTGAGGCTTTTTCCACATAAGTATATATGTATGTACATACATATGCACCTACTGCCTTGTTTCTTAAAAATATGATTTATAAACCAATTAACACTGCCCTCAAAAGATGTCATGAATTTTAATTTGCCGAATAAATAAACAACACAAAAATATACGTCGTTTATTTTTGTCTACAATCGTGAAGCTAGCAACAACAGCTGACTAAACGATTGCGAATGTTGTTAAAAAAAGTAACTGAAAAGAAGCATCATTAATGTTGTTGTTAACAAGTTTTAACGATGCGATTGTCGTTAAAAAAGAACACTGAATCGCACTTCTGATTTCCAATGAATTGAACCAGCCCAATTAGCCCAAGTGCTTTTGATTTCGCCCAGGATCAATAAAATGTTTTGATCGGTTGCGGACGGACGTATGTGCTTTTTATGCCATATGTTTGTTTTTTTAGTTTTTTTTTCTTAATTTTATTATATAGTAATTTGCTTGTATATAAATTTATAATTATTTGTACTAGCTAATTATAACAAGGTTTATTCGTTTAATAATATTTTTCGCTATTTGTTTCAATTAGCTTCATTGGATGAGAGTTGTAACAACTTTGCTGCGTTACTTAAATCGATAACCTTTATGGTAAAATTCAAGAAGTCCATAATTTGAAATTCGCTAAAAACTACGGCGTTTAATAAATCAATATACTTGTGATAAATAATGGCAACAATAATTTCTATATACATAATTATTCAAAATAAGTCACATTGCATTTTGGTTGCATTCGGTTTAATGTTCATAAATGCATTTGCCCTACGTCTAAGATCCAATGAATTTAGGAACAATTGTTCTCTGCTATTTGCACTTGTTACCAAATTAAAAACTTAACTATCACATTTGATATTAAATTAAATATTTATAAGAAGCCAAATTTTCATTCACTAAAATTAAAAGTTATGTTACAGGCGAGACATGGCAGCTATTAAGACAGAAATCCGAGGAATTGTTAAAACAACTACACTACTCTTCAAATACACTTTTGAGTAACTCAAAACTTCAACTTCCTATGTCTGTCACAGAGCGATAAAATTATTGTCATCCTTTGGAAGATCTGATATATTCCACAGTATATTTTCCATTTCCAACTTATTTATTTTTTCGTAGCCTCTCTAGGGATTCTCACAACCTTTATAAAGAATTCAAACGAAAGTGTCTCTGCTAGAGAAATGACAAGTGCTTGCACCTCCATGTATTTGTGATAAAGTACAGTAAAACGTGAGACTATAAGAAATATAATATAACCGGAAATTGTTACCATATTTTTTTAAGAGTCAATACTGGGCGGATACTGGGACAGAGTCATTTGGAAAAAAGCGCAAATGTACTTACACGAGTCATGCATTTTGTAGGAAAAAAAGGGGAAACGGTTATAGGAAGAAGGATAGCGAGAGCAGTGTTTATTGACAATCGATTCAAATACTTCGACATTGAAAATAACAGTAAAGACTTCTGCAGATAGTTTATTCCCCATACTAAAGAACGAGTTTTCCCTGCAGTATTATCTGCGGTCCACTGGCCAATCCAACATGGATGGAGGAGCCATTAATGAGGAACATGTTAGACATATAGAAGTTCCAAACCAGATTTTGAAGCACCGGCCCATACACGAAAGTTACATTCCATTATTTTTCAGATTTACATAGGTGGTAACTGCCTGAAGGCGCCAAGCTGCAAAATTTTTGGCCCAATATCTAATGGAACCGCAGGCATAATAGAATAATAGAACTAGAGAAATAAGAAATAGTGTAGGAGAAAGTTTGAAGCAATTTCATCTCTAACAACTCGTATATTGAGATCCGTAACCAAGCTTGGTACGCATCAAGAGAAACCTTTCGTTTGCACAAAAAAAAATTATTTAATGCTACTAACTATAATATTTTCTAATTTCGTATTTATGGATAGTAACTAGTATCGCTCAAATTTTTACCGAAATACCGCCATACACAGGTACAAACAACATTAGAAACTGCCGAAGGAATCATCTAACAAGGTAGCTTGGTGTCTTTAAGCAGAAAAATGTATAATTTATGCCAAGAAAAATTTAATCACAAATAGTTTTTGGAACTGGTAGAAATTGGCAGTACTGGTAATATCAATAATACCATTAGATTAATGTAATGCCTACTTAGTTTTCGAATCGAAAATAATTCTAATATTAGTTAAATCGCATTATGCTTTAGCATTTTTTAGTTGTACATCTACCCTTTCATTGAATTATAAACATCAAAATTTAAAAATATAGACTACAAAAAGAGTTAGAAGCTTCTTAGCAAAGCAGGTCTAAAATGAACCATGTTATCTTATAGGCCATCTATCAAGAGATATTCTCTAAAAAAAAATGCTTAAAGGAATCGTAAATTTCAAAAATGTAAAGTGGATAACCTGTTAATAGACTATTGGTAGTAGAAACATGTAAGCGACTGGAGAAGTTGTTATAAATATTAAAAGTTTATGCAAATAATATTCTGATCCAACTTATTACGAATATTAGATTGTAGATGGAATATCGTGCCATTTTAAGTTGGCCAATAAAATTACTTTGAATGGTATTTCTGCCTCTCACCAATTTTCGAAAACCAAAATGATCTTCAAAAGTGAAATAAATATTAAAAAAATGTTCATCTTTAAGGATTTTGTAAAGTTAAATATGGCTAATTTGTTGCTTGTGTTCCTTTTTTTATTATAAGCTAAATTTTCATTTGTGGTTTCATTAAAAATCATTATCAAAAAAGCTCTTAAATTTGGTTTTTTTGTTATTTCGCCTCCAATTTTACACTTAATGTCGTTTTAATCTAATGCTACATAAACTAATCCTGTAAAAAACATATGTATGTATGTGTTTTATTCTTCTATATACTTAGGAAATCTATATATACAAACATAATTGTATAAAATTGATACCGAATATTGAGCAAGCGAGTACAAAAAGCTGATTCTAATAAATATAAAACGGATTGTTTAACACAGAATAAGACAATAAGGCATTTTATTAGATCTATTAATTACTTTTCCTAAACACGTTTTAACACAGCAATTGAGTGTATGATTGGAAATAAAAGTATTAAATAAGAAAACTTTAAACATTAGAGATGTGTTCAAAAATAAATAAATTAAAACAGAAAGCTTTTATTGGACGGACAAAATTATTGTCAAAATATGTATAAAAAAATAAACTTTAATAAATCAATAGAAATGTAAATGTTTGCAAAAGTACATTAAATTACAGACAGATCTCATATCATACGATCAATTTATCTTCCAATTTTATGCCCAAACCGAATGCTTTTGCGAACCTTGTGTCAAGAAATTCAGTTTCAAAAGGGGTCATGGATTAATTTCCGTTTTTTCTCACAAGCCCATATTTATTTGTATTAACAAAAATTTTCTCTCTCTGTATTTTCATTTTTAAATACATTGAAACTGGATGACAACCTTCAATAGAATGGCAAGCGTTAGTACACAAAATTTTCGCATATTTTTTTTAACAACTGAATGAAAATGGTCAAGTTGTTAACCGTTGGCTTCCCGAGATTGGCCCTACTTATATTCATGATTAATTCGTGACTTTTTATTTTGACCATTTTGCAATTAATTGAACAATCAGTATTTAAAATAACTTACATTTTATTTATTGAGTAAACTGAATTTTGTTTTCCCTAATTTTTTTATCAATGTTTTATTTTGCACTGTAAGCAGTTTTTTATAAAAAAATTATTTGAAAGAGCAAAAATTCAACTATTTTTGTAACTAAAATTTCGATGTAAGAAGACCGTTGATCGATTGGCTGATTATTCGATTAATTGATGAATTGCGATACTGTTCAATTATTGTTTTTCATTCATGCTACTCTTTTAATAACTCGACTTGTTCCATTTTACACGACAAGAGAATAAACAACTTTGGATTAATGCCAAAGAGAGAGATTAATATTAAATCTGTTAAAAAATTAACATTAACTCAGCAGAAATGGAGAGAAATATTATTTAAAACTACTGGCATAAAACTGAGACACAGGCGCAGGGATGCCGTTGAAGAAATAATGGGTGGATAAATATTAACCATAATTTTCTCATTTTCTTACTTTCCACTTGTGTTTGCTTTAATAACCGTCAGAGAAATTCTCTTTGAATGCATCAGGGTTAGACACCCTGTTTCTTCTCAAAGTCAAATTATGTAATATGAATTCTATAAAAAACAAATTGAAATAAAGTTTCCTCCAGTCGTACAAAGTACCGGATGTGATACATCTGTAAGGGATGTGACACAGCGATATAATGGTCAAGATAATATTGGGGCCAAATATTGAAAAACTTCATTCGATCACTTTTTTTTAATGAATGTACTCTTTCGTATCCAATAATTTATACGATTTTAAGATTGCAAGTTCGGGCTTGCAACTTAAATTAGTCAATTAAATTTTAAAATGAGTTATACAAAATGTTGTTCACACATATGCAATTTAGTTGACTCAAGCCGCATTTGATAGCTGAAAATGTGTTAATGGCCCTACAATGGCGTTTGAAAAAGCGTGTAATCATGTGTTATGCGTTTTTAAGTACAACATTTTCAGCTGCCAGAATAACATGAAAGAGATAGTTATACTGGTAACAATAAGATTTGTTATTTGTTTATGTAATCGTGATAATACTGTTAGAAGTTATTGGGTCTAGTTTGTGGTTTATTACATTTAATGTGTTTATTTAAGAGAAGTTTTGCTCCCTAAACAGTGCAATTTGACGTTTTCGAACACGCTCCAATATCTTTGGTCACGGAATGATATTTACACAATTAAATTTGATTTTTTTTACGTTATTTATTTATTACGAACATTTTTTATGTAAGCTCGAATAAAAATAATTTGCTAAATTAATGACACAGGTCTACCAATTTCGGTCGTTGGTTATGCATGCCACATGTGAGCAAAAACGGATTGTTTTTACAATTTTGTATAAAACTTAATTTACTTTGCAGTAACTTCTACGATATGTCTGCAACTAAAAACCATGCTAATATGCCTTAAAAATACCTATATTTCGAAAGAGGTGCGGTAACATAGAAAACAACTTTCAGTTGTAGAGTAAGAAAAAGCACAGTGGACCTGTGTAATATTTTCGTAGCAAAAGCAAGAAAATAAATTGCTAAAAAATTAAAAAATATCATAATAAAAATTACGATGTTTTAAATGGAAAAATAAAAAAATAGCGCAGGCATTGACATAAAATATTTTGACAAGTAATAATCATTGTGCTTCAGATTTTAGAAATTTTTTTAAAAACCGACACTGAAGAAGGCACATAGCTCCAAACCAAACTTTACAATGACTGAAATTCGTTCCAAAAATCTACATCAAAATACCCTGTCGGAATATCAAATCAAGAATCAGTCATTGCGCTGCTAACAAATTCATATTCATACCAAGATTTTCTGGAGAACATGCAAAAGTTTGTCTTCTAAAATTTTCTTTTATACTTACGCTTCCCCTAGAATCCGCCTATTGGCGTAATTATTTTATAGTAAATATTTTAAAGTACCTAAACAAGTACTTTTTTCAGTCTAATTGTTTTACTATAGTTTTAAATATTTTTTAAGGCCCTGATTCACTATCCTACATACATATGTATGTATCTGCGTATATACATTCGATTTTTAACAAATCTTACGATTATAAAACTTCTGGTTTATTGAGATTTCTTATAAAAAATGTAAAACATTAGTGTTTGAGTTCTTGAAAGGTAACACATAACCGATAATAGATGGACTTCAGTGAGATTTAGTCACTAAAGTAACGTCCAGGATGCAAATATAGGAAATTAAAACATACAGACATAAATCAACAAGATCGGTTTATACAAAGCCAATAGCGAAACTGATCAGAAAGTTTAAGTAAGTTTTATATACGACAATGAAATATGTATTGATATAGAATCTTATAAGCTATTTCTGCATAAACTTAAAGTAATTAAATTTCAATTTGTTACGATTTCAAAATAAAAAATCCTGGTCTATTACTACTCGCTCATTAGGAAGTAGATACTCACTCATTCATGAGATAGAAATTTAAGTTCCAAAATAAGTTCTGCTGCAGCTGTATGAAATTTCATATCACTGACTAATAAACAATATTCAATTAACCGATTAGTGTAAATCCAGTAACTTCAAATAAAATATTGCAATATTTATAATTCTTGACGACTTTTCTTAGGTCAATAAATCATAAAAATTAATGAATGTAAAAAATGTGTTTGAATATTAACTCTGCAAATTTAAATATTAATCCGTTTCACTTTTAAAATTATTGCCAACATGAGAAAGCATGAGAAAGATTTTAGATTTTGCGGACCATTGTGCTAAATTAAAATATCTTAATCGATTCCAAAACGGTAGTGTTTTTATCTCTCGGAACTGAAGTTTGACACTACAATTGAATATTTTTCAAGTGCTGATTTTTAATTTTAATTATTATGTACTTTTGCAATAGCTGATTTTTAAAATTCTTTTAAAACATAAAACTTTAAATGCAAAAAATAGACAAATAAATTAAAAAAATAATAAATTTATTGTGTGTAGAGGAAATAGCATTAAATTTTTATCTAATTATAAAAACAATTTATTAGTTAAGCTCGTTAGCAATTTATCTATTAATAGTTTTTTTTTCTTTAATTTTCTACGTAAATCTAATGCAATGGTTTTGTTGTATTTTCTTAATTTAATTACTTATTTTTGTTTGTTGAGTTTTGTTTCTTAATATTACTTTTTGCAGGAATCACAATTTAAGATTTGGTTTAGAACTTCATACAGTTGTCTATTTAACACTAAACTACTCACGAGGACATACCTCCATACATAACTTACTTGACTAGAAAATTTGTAAGGATCATCGTATTTTGTTAACTTTTTTTTTATTAAAATATTTGTTTGCTTTTGCTGTTGTTGCTGTGACAGATAATTGTTTTTCGTTGTTGACCTAGATTTCTGGCATGTTAGTAATTTAAATACCTAAAGGCAACGAGAAGTTTCATATTAAGCCACTTCTGAGTTCAATACAATAGTATTGAAATAAAATCTATCCGAATGATATGCTTGGAATTTACTATGCAGTTGCCTAAGGAAGGGGCGCATTTAGGTTGTGCTTTTGGCGGTGATGGTTACACTTTCAGCGAAACAAACAACTTTGAAATTCTTTTGTGTAGGAAAATGTTATTTTTGAATTCTTTCGGGAGGGGGTGCAGAAGAGTATCCTATTTCCATCCCCCTGCATCTGCGCCTGATATAAGACGTGATTAGGAATTAAAAAGTCAACAAGGTACCAACTTCCTTAGCACGTCCCATTTATTATTAGACGTTAGGGTTGGTAGTTAATTTATTTCAACATTCGTTTTTTTTTTTTGAATTTTTACTGGTCATTTGGTTTGAATTTAATATCGATATTTATGTGGATGAATCTACTGAACATGTTTCCACTTAAACTTAATCGAAAATTATTGTTTTTATCTTAGCTGAAGTCGGTTGGAACTGCAAGCAAGTTTCTATTCATATGTATATGCCTGGTTGGTCAAGCCAATTTATCAGGAAAACTTAGCCAAAATTTAAGCAAACAAATACGTTAAATTATGAATTTACTGAACTTATATGTAACGTGAAATAAGAAAGTTGTTACAAAAGTTTCTACATGACGTCAGTTTAGTCTTCTTGAAATGTAAACGATTTCTAACTTTCCTTAAATGTTAAGGAAAGGTTCGCTGATCAGCTGGCTCCAGCAAACAGCAAAGTGCGCGAAGGATAGACATAGACTAGTTTTCCAACAAATATTGCTCGTAATCGCGATAAGATATTAAAATTCTCCCCAGCAGTGTTATATAAAATCACAATTATTATTAGCAGTGTGACAGTTTTAAAAAGAAGAAAGAGAACACGAAACTTGTAATGAAAATCGGACCAGACATTAGCAATATTATTTTGCGTTTTTTTATGTTGTAAAATAATATCGCCTGTGTATATGTCATATCTTATTTTCCAACAAAACTAGTTGATATGTTTTTGATTATATTTTTTGTGTTGTTGGAAAATTTGCGCCGTATTTGATATCAATGGAAGTGTCAATTATTGAATAGTATAGAGCAAAAGGACTATAATGTGAACAATTAAAACATTCAATGATCTTTCAGCAAGTAGTATGTATACCAGGGTTGGAAGAAATTCGGTATTTTTTTATAACGTAACACACCTGCGCCTTTTGTGGTTTTAAGTTTAAAATTTTAGTTAAATATTGCTCTGAAGTTTACAAAAAATTAGCTTTCATTACTTATTAGGTAGTTTCGTATTTAATTGTAACCTCATATGTATTTGATACATTTGCACTGACTTTCGTTCGACAACCAGCTAATATTGGAGAATTCGGGGACAGAGGCTAAGTACATGTTTTCATAATTTTTTAATTGTCGAAAGATCAGTTGACAAACAGAGGAGCGAGCAAATGTACCGAACTGTTTATATACCGATTCTATAACACGACCATGTTTTGAAATGTACTTGAAATCTTTTTTTGAAAATTTAGAATACAAAACACAAATATGTCGAATCACAAAAACTATGGGATAGATTTTGGTTCAATTTGGTTAACAGGGATGCCGAATCCTGGGAAATTGAAAATAAATGGCAACCCTCTAGTACACATACAAATTACAGACGTTTACATTGGTTGAAGCTAGGCATTTTGAGAAGCTTTCGAGTATTTTAGTAGAAGGAAAATTTATATTTTATATGTGACAAGAAGTACATGTGCGTAAGTCTTTCCTAATCCAAAATAAGTAAGAAAAATTCAAGATCCTTTTGGGCGTTCGATACATGGTGCACGATTCGAGTATTTTAGCCTATAAGTTGCATGCAAGGAAACATGATTATGTCTCCGGAAATAAATTTTTTTACTTCTACTTCGAAGAGACATTTTCCATCAGATAAATAATAAAATTGTTTACTAAGTGAAAAGAAACCATAAAGGAGCCAAAATAAAAACAAATCGAAACTATTGTTTAAAGTTATGTCGTGTAACCACGTGATCGCCGCAATAGAGCGCACGTGTATGGTCGGCTCCAGGGTTTCAATGAGTTTTTGTATCCCTATCACCCGTCCTATCGCGTATTCGCGTGAATCCAGGAACGTTGCTCCTCACGAATATTTCGAAATAATTTGATGTCATTAAAAATTTCGCATCACCCGAATTTTCAGTTGGATGCGCGGCTGATTCTATAAACTGTTTAATTATTCAAAATTTAACAAACAAAAAAATTGGTTATTGTAAAATACAAATCAATTTTGTGTTAAAACAAAGTTCGACTTAATATGAAACTCTCGTTAGTATATTTCTGTGTGAATGTGTGAGTGTGAGAGGGAGTTTGTATGCCTGTGTTTTATGTGTAAACTATAAAGCAAATCTGGTGTGAATGATTATATTGTATATTTAATCTAATTGCAATCAATAAGATCTTTAAAGGGACCACGAACTTTAAATAATGAAATAATTGTAAGTAAAATTAAATAATTAATTCTCTATCCACTGTCATCGGCGTCACTGTAGCTGTTTTGATTTTGAGATTCGCGCTCCTCTAGAAGACTGCGATTTAATTCTTGTATACGGGCAGATAAAGCTCTTCTCCGTGGTGTACCAAACGATGGTATCGGTGGCGGTTCAATCAATGTATTCTTTTCGCCTACATTTCCACCATCCACATTTAGCAACAACAAATCAAAGCATCGTATTGGCATTTGAAAGATGATTGGTATGATCATGAAATCGTTGATGATTTTAATTAATTTCGTTTTATTTAAATATAGAATTGGTGTGTGTGTGTGTGTGATGTGTTTGCGAGTGTATTTTGAGTTAAAATCAAAAAAGTCATTTGTTTCATTGGCGATATTTGATAGTGATTTTGTTATTAGTTTTCAGCGTTGAGGTGATAGGTAGTTTGCACAAAGTATAGAGATTTTATTTTTAAGGAAGGGAAAGAGATAAGAAGAGAAATATAATTTTACAAATTGTAAATCTCATTTTATTTAAAAATAATCAAAATATAATCAATTATATGGTGTCTCATTTATATTTATTATTGTAATAGGAAAAAGATTTCTAATCATTTGAATCAATATTTATTTATAACAAAAAATCTCAAATTATAATAAAGTTTTAACATTTCCAAATCAAAAGTGTGCTAAGAAGCTTGACGTTTATGTAAAATGAATAAATAATGCAGTGAAATGAAAATCATTTATTTACTTCAATTAGAAAACTAGATCAAATTACACTAAGCAATTGTTAATTTTACAATTTATTTTAATTCTCTTTAAGGCTGTGATGACATTGAGTTCGGCTGTAAAATTACTCAAGTGATTTGGTTTTACTTCAAGCTACTCTATTCTGTCTTCTACAAGGGAACTTAATAAAAATTTATTTAAGTTGTTAAAAAAAATAAAATTAAAAGTGAGGCATGCACGCTATTTTATCAAGTTTTAAAAATACATTTTGCACTTTTTCTTTTGCAATTCAATTGGTTTTTTGGTTTAAATTCTACATAAATAATTTATTAATCAGCACTTGAAATGGGATCCTGAAAGAACGAGATGTTATATTTACTTTTCTACAACAACTGGATGTGGAGAAGCTACGAGTTCTTTTAATTAAGTCCATTCGATTGAATAAAATGCAATGCGAAGGAAAATGTGGACTTTGGAAATAAGCGAACTTATCCAATTTACTGGATTTAAATACATATTTATTTGTTTGTCACCTAAGACGCAAAAAGCTGTAAATACTGGCAAAAGTGTGACTTAAGCATTAAATATATTGACCGCAGCAGGCTACACGGCTACCGACTACAAACGCCGCTGGCCACTAATGTCGCCCTGTAGCCGGCTCCTTAATTCTTTTGAAAACGACAGCTACAAAGTAATGTTCAAATATTACCAGCTGTTGCAACAATTCCTTTATATTTCAGTGGTGCCCCTTTACATTTTTAACTTTTTTAAAGTTCCGTTTCTTTTTTCATGAAATAAATTCTATGAAAATATAAACTTAAGTTTATAAAGCTTTCCAGCGAAGCATCAATGGACCCACAAGTGGTCAATTAGGGGGGAAAAAGAATTTTATGCATGACTTTTTCCAATTTATCATAAATATCTAGAAAAATCATGTAGATTAGTACAAAGACAATAATTATTTGATGTATAATATGCTAGAGTAAGTAAGAAAATACAAGAAGTAATGGTGCATAATTATAGGGGCGAACAGTTGTCGAATTTTGTGGTCCGCTCTCTCAGCAACACTATCAATTTTGAAATCATATTTTTCAATGTAGAATGCAGTGGTCGAAGATGTGCATACAAGCGACACATGTAAATAAACTTTACTAAATATTATAAAAAAAGAAACAATTCCTTATTTAGAATATACAACAAATGAATCTCTTTATTTAAAAACTCTTGCTGGTATATTTTAACATTTGAATTTTGCAATTTTCTTTTTTATTTTATTTAATTTGCTGTACGTATTCTAATGTTTTAAATATTTTGTTACATTGTCAACACTGTTTTTGTTTTGCAGCCAACAAAAATAGAAATTAGTTTAAATTGACAACAACGACAATAGCAGTATCAACGACATTCTAAAGCCATGTATATTGCCTTGTTGCCGTCAAACTAATCGTTTTTATATAAACGTGTGTATTTTAAATAGCATTTACCTGCTACCCTAATTCACGACAAATCAACATAAATCAAAGAATTTATGCTCAAGAGCATCATGGCTATGGCTTAAGTTGTATATTAAGAATTCGCTATGTACTACCTTCTATTCATATTAGTTTATTTCACAGCACCCACTTCGTCGCTATCACTCAACAGCAATAAATCTTCTGCGAAGTAAAATATTCAATAGAATGCATATACTTCCAGCTTCAAGTAATGCGCATGCATAAGACCAACCTGTTAATGGCTCATATGCTATTGTACATCAGAAAACAATATAGCGCATTAAGGGGCCGAAGAATTTATGCCATAACTATTTCTTTGTCCTATTCAGGACATTGTTACCATTGGCCGACTAAATTTTAAATTCATTTCATTTTCCCAATTGCTTTAACTTTGTGTAAGAAGTTTTTATTTTAAACACGTTCCGTAACTTTTTTTCTGTTTGGTAAGAACCTTAAATTTGTGAGACAGTGGATGACAGATTGACAGTGACTTTTATTTCTTAATAAATTTTTTTTCAAAATTTTTACTATCGAATTTAAACTAACTTTCCAATTAACAAGAGATTTTAGATTTTAACATAGGTTTGAACTAGATGATAACACAATAATGATCGGTGAAGAAATATTTTTACAAAGTTTGTAGTTTTGTTAAAATGTTCTCGCTGACGAAAAGCTTTAAAAGAGAAGATGACCTAGTTCTAAAAAAATGGCAAATTGGTTGTTCTGGGGGCCTTTTGTTAAAACTAATGTTTTTTGTTATAAAGTAAATTATACGAGTATTTAGCTAATTTTTAATCCCAACTTATTTCATAATAACATAATGCAATTTATTGTTGAACGTGAACAAGCTTTTGGCTGGTTGCTTAGGCCAGCTCATCAGGAAACCTTTACCTAACTTTTTAGAAAAACTTAAAGGTCTTATGTCCCAAATTTTTTAGACCGAAAACATTAGAGTTTTAACGAGAAGCCCCTCAACAAAAATTTATTTTATTATTCTTACCTGCCTTTCTACGTTTGTTGGCATTTGCCAACTCTAAATGTAGCTGTAAGCGGTTAGAAAAATAAAAACCAGCAAAAATTAAAATATTTTTTTTTTACATAAAAGAATGAAATCCCAAAAACTCTTTTTAATGTTTACGTTTTGATGTTCTTTAGATTTATCACTTGGTCCATTCTCAATATAAGGCGTTTAAGTTTCGTGGTGAGCTGGCCTAAACAGGCAGCGAAGTGCACATAGAGACTAGATTATCCCTCTACAACAAATAAATTGCATTTTTATAATGTAATGAGTAGGAATAAAAGTAAAAGGCACACACTTAATCGAGTTAAATCAAGATTTAAAAAAGCTTTTGAAAGCAATAGGAGCTCGATGTTCGAGCAAGATTGGTTACGCCTGGTAAGGTGTGCGAAGGCTGGGCAGCCACATGGAAATATGGATCATTCTTGGACACTTTTTTCACTCAATTCTCGTAGCCTTAAAACGTTTTGCATTTTTTTCAACTTACTGCATATAATTCCCAGGCATCGCATGCTCGTTCATTATCAATTATCCCCTGGTGGCCTGGTACCCGTAGGCTACCGTGTGTCGAAAAATCGCTAATCGCTGAATTCGAATGTAGTTTTATTGTAGAAATATTTTTTTAATATCATAAAATTATTCCAATTTCAACAGCTTTTAATAGTTTGGATCCATTACGCCTGATGACAACTATGTGTTAAATTAAGTGATGCTTCACCAAAAAATCGGGGTACATTGGGATCAAATTGGTCAATGATTTTATTAATGTTTCTTGCTCCCTTTTTAGGCTGGGAGCAAAATAAATCCAACATTAATAAATAAAACTCCAGCGATCTCATTTTGCTATTTAAAATTTCGCTTGCTCTATTAACTAACAAAAATTAATTTTTATACAATTTATTTTACAAACAAATTTATTGATAGATTTCCTTATTATTATTTTTTGTTGTTGTGTTGTTTCTTGGTTTTTTAAGTTACTATCGTGTGGTTTTAAGATCTTGCAAAATACTTACAGGACTAACTAGGACTAGGACTAAGTTAAGCAGCGTTTGTGAAGAATTAAACAATTTTTGCGCTTCTTTTCATATTTAAGTAAAGTTCTTGAAAGCATCTGTTTGTTTAAAGGGAATTAGTTGTATGTACAAAAGTTAATTTTTTTCTACTTATTTTTAAGTATTTAATTTTCTATCAAATATTTGTGGTGTGTAACGAAGGCCAACATAATTGTGTTCGTGGTGTGTGTGTGTGGTGTGTGTGTTTGATAGCGAGGATGTAATTGTTTTCTTAGGTGGTGGGGATGTGTGTAAAGCAAGAATCATGGTAGCGATTCTGCATTTTTGTAAAGATTTATTTCATTATGGATTAAGATGGTGTTTTTTCACTACGAGTATGTAGTAAATGTAGGTATGTATGTATGTATGTACATATTTATCAATCGAATTCAAACGTAGTGGTGTCTTTTTTAATGCGTTTGAAATTTGTCATTAATTTTTTTTATTCACCTGACAGAATTTTACTCAGAGGTGGTTTTCCTATATTTGTCGCCGACTCTCGGTTCTTACATTTTGGATGGACGACATTTGTTTGTTTGCTGCCTAGAAGTAAATACACGAGAGAAAGTGGTAGAAAAGCGAGAAAGAAACACAGGTACATATTGTTTTTGTTTTTGTTTTGGTTTTTGACACTCTTTAATCGTTTTATTTAAGTGTAAGCACATAGCCTGTCTGTCTGCTAAAATCGACTGCATGTTATTGGTATTGGAAATACTTTGCTAAATAATTTCAATTTTTTATATGTTTATTGGCTTTAAAGAAAAATTAAGCAAATGTCTAGTTGACTGTTGTTGGGTGAAAGTGTTTCTAATAAAACTTTTCCAAAGAAATGAACATAAAAGAAATAGTAAGTGAATGTAAGTAATCAGCTCAACTATACATATGTACAATTTTATCGGCTTGACTTCTTTATAACAACCGTTTCTATATTTTTTTGCGTTGTTATCGTTAATTGCCGCAGTTAAATGCGAAATGAAGGAAATAAACAATTAAACAAATTGTGTGTAAAAGTGCATTATTTTATGCTAAATCGATTGTAATTCAACGTGTGTGTAAAACGATTCTTGTTTTTTTCTAGTATTATGTCGGCTTAAATTAAAACCTAAAATGCCATGTTAATCAATGATTTATTTGCAATATTCGACTAGTTGCCACTGAGCATGTTTGACGTGTAAATAAATGCACTTCCGTACTTATGTTAATTTGAAACTATTTTGCTACTTAAAATTAGTTGCGAATAAAAAGTAAAAATACACATGTTTCACATTTTGTTAAGCATCTAATTTGAGTAATCAGTTCGCGGTAGCCCTGAGAACGGACCCAAAATGTAAAGCAGTTATAATTCATGTTAATTCAGCGGGTTTCCTAATACTTATTATAAGGTCGGAGCGTTTAATTGAGTCTAGCTTAGTTGGGAACAAGAAAACATTTTTGGTAATAACAACATGAGATAACGACATAGATGTGGACGTTGATGTGCTGTTAATATCTGAGTTAGCCAGCAAACCAACTGGCTATCGACCTTAGCATTAGTGGCAGCTCACAACGTTTTGGTGTAATTTAACTTTTACTTTTGAGGAAAGTAAATTTTTCTTAAGTGAGAAAATTGTCAGAAATAACGAATAAATTGCCCTACACTCGAATGAGTAATATCTTTAGCCTGAACCCAAACAAAAAAAAATAAAAACTAATTCTTCAATTATCCCAAATACTCAGACTAGACACTTAATAATACTTTACAATACAACATTTATTGTTTTTTTTTATTTACTCGCTAGACTAAAACTTAAAATGTTTAATTACAGAAAGGGGAAACACACAATGAGAAATTCTATCGCTAACTGGTTTTTGTAGAAAATCGAAAGCAAAATATACAATTTAAGAAAGAAGAAAATGTAATTGGAAATGAGAAATTAAGAAATCATTTTACTGAAGATGGAAAAGCAAAGAAGACGTAAAATATTCTTTCTACCATAATAAACGTAACGTAACGTGATTAAAAGCATTAATTGTGCTGAAAAGAAGGCAAAAAAAAACTCAATGGAAATGTCATGCATTTTGCCAGAAATAGAGTTTAAATTATCTAAGTCCGATTGCATGTTTTATACACAGGAAAAAATATGTGCAAATTCGTTAGAATTTATTTGTGGTTGAAGTAGAAATGAATTAAAAAGAAAAATTAAGGGCAAAACTTAAAGTTTTTATTACAAGAAACAAAAGGTAAAAATGTATAAAAAGGTTTCTATTAATATATTTATTTAATTAATATTTAATATACGATTAGGATGATGTGGTATTGATTTGATATATTTGTTAGTAGATTAGTAGATTGTATTATTTTTAATCAACAAGAAATACACATTTCGTGCTATTCAAGGCTTGAACGTGAAATGCGTATGTTTTGTACTTATGAGAGATTTATTTTAAAAATTGGAAACTAAATTGTTGTAGATTTAGAGAATAGTTTGGGAACTTACCTGTATCCACTATGACATCGATGAGATCCATGGATTTGGCAAAGGCATCTTTCAGATTGATATGATGGAAAGAAACAATGCTGCCCTCACGTTTGGCACGATCGAGCGCCTCGCGACGCTTGAGCGCCTTCTCGCGTCTCATCTGATTCTTATAAAACTCAGCGAAATTGTTAACTATGATGGGAATAGGCAAAGCGATTACCAGAACACCGCATATGCAACACACAGTACCAATAACTTTTCCCAGTGCAGTAGTGGGATAGATGTCCCCGTAGCCAACAGTTGTCATTGTAATACCCGCCCACCAAAATGTTTCCGGTATTGAAACGAATTTTGTATCCTTTTCATCCTTTTCGGCAAAATATGCCAGCGAAGAAAATATGAGAACGCCCATAGCCAGGAACAGCATTAGTAGACCGAGTTCCTTATATGAATTGCGTAGGGTAAAGCCTAACGACTGCAGGCCCGTGGAGTGACGGGCCAGCTTAAGGATTCGCAGGATGCGCATGATGCGAAAAACTTGCACCACCCGGCGCACATCCTGGAACTGGTCCGTAGCATTCTTGTTCGTCTCCAACAAAAAGAGGGAAACAAAATAGGGGAGTATTGCCAATAGATCGATTATATTTAAGCCGCCTTTAAAAAACTTCCACTTGTCTGGCGACGCACTAAACCTAAGTATATACTCTAGTGTAAACCACGAAATACAAACGGCCTCAACCATAGCCAATTGTGGATTATCCGTTGGTGTACCCGTATCAACGTCATAATGTTGTAACTGTGGTAGGGTGTTCAACGTCAGGGCTATGGTAGACAGGACTATAAATAGTATGGATATCACAGCGATAACCTGCGCACACACATTAACATTACATTAACACACACATATTGCGCAGGCGCAACAGCGAACGAGGTATATATAAATAGAGGGGAGAAAGAGAAAGATAGAGAGACAAAGAGTTAAGACTGCGAACTTTTTTCAAATTATTTCAATATATTCTACTTATTTTTTCTCTATTATTTATCTAACACAATAGTTACGGTAATTTTCCTTCGGTACAAATACAAATAGAATGATGACTTAATAACAACATTATAAATTCAAATACTTAATACATTAAATGTTGTCTACCATGTTTACTATTTTAGCAATAATTTATTCCACATAAATATTTTCGTCTAAAAATGCGCGCACACACACACACACACACATTTGGTTTCCTGGAGTTTATATTGGAGTTGTATTTGCTCCTTAACATTAAAACTATTACGAATTGTTCCTTTGGCTCTGAAAATTGTTGTTGGTTACATTGTTGCATCACATCTGCATTTTACTTGTTCATGGATTTCAATTAATTTTTAACTTTTTTTTTTTTTGGTGTAAACAAAAGAGGGTTAAGGGTATTCGGTGGGTGTCTTTATCTTTTTATTAGGTCTTAGGGTCATCATCACTTTTCAAAAGATTTTGAAATTTAAATATAAATTAAAAGAAAAGAAATAAGAAAAGCCTTTCTAGAAAGAAATTAATATGTTTTTTCATTTCCCATTTCAGTTAAACATGTTTTTCTTCAATCAATTTTTCTATGCATGCGAAATGATGTGATTTGTTTTTAAAAACGAAGATGAAATTTGAAAACAAACATTTGGGAGTGACAAAACAAGAGGGTTTTTCAAAATGTTCATGAGAAATCAGTGAGTGCGTCGTTAATTTATTAGTCAGTGTCCTTATGTAATAAATAACGAAACAAAAGTATAAGAGAAGACCGCAAGAGTGCCAAATTTCTATTTTGTGCCACATCTTTCCTAAAAAATCAACAAATCATGCATTTGGTGGTCATATGAATTTCGAAAATTTAACTATTCAATACGTGGAAAAATTTGAACAGAATTTGAATATAACTGGCCTTATTTCTATGAAACTTTGTAGCGTGGCAAAATAAGTATTTTCAAATTTAAGTTTTGAATAGGGAACGTCTGCTGTTAAATCCTTTCAGCAGCAGACCCCTTGTGCCAAAGGCATTTCAGATGTTTAAAAATTTCTAATTTAAGATCTGATTAAAAATTCGTACTACAAAAAATTCGTTCTTCCGTTTAAGTCGACTAAAGTTTACTTTCGTTAATAGAGACATTAAATATTCAATTAGCAGCAAAATTTATGTTAAAATTTAAAACAAACAAAAATCTACTTTTCGACACTTACTGCAAAAAATGCGTTCTCTTATCTAGAAGTTTCAAAGAAATATCTGCAAAGTATTATATTTAATCACTCTACAAAAGGAATTTCTACCCGGGAAAATGCAGCAGAAATGTATAAATTTTTTTTGTATAAAGTAAAGGAAGAAAATAACGAGATTCGTTTAGATTTCTCATGAAATTTTGTTAAGAAAAGTGCTTTGAAAGAGTAGTTTCATTTCGAAACCAATTTTCGTGTGATGATGAATGAGTTTTAAAATTTTTTTTGCTCCAATTCTTTCGGAAATTTACTGAGATAAAAAATAAGGAAATCATGGTTTCTATAGACATAATGTGTATGTGTGTGAAAATCTTACGTACAAATAGTCCTCAAATTAATAACGATAATTTTATTTGAGTGTAGAGTAAAAGTGGATTGAAATGGTGGAAAGAGTGTGTAGGCTCTTGTTTGGTCGTATTCAAAATTGTTAAAAAAGACAACAACTGATGTTTGTAGACAATGTTGAGGTTCTTTATAATGAATTAAACTAATATACGGCTACTAAAAATATATAAATTAAACTTAAAAACTTAACTAAATGCTGAAGTATAATAAAATAGAAATAATGGAACTAAACGAATCAATACATGTTGAGAAATACGTAATAAAATATTCTGGGGAAAATGAAGAAATGCTTTCACCCAATAGAAAATACAAATGATTAAATAATAAAAACTAGTAGCCCTACGGACATGTGTACATATACACAAACATATAAATGTATATATTTATTTTATGCTATTGTATTTTTCTTTTTGTAGACAAATAAGGAAAAGAAATAAATAAAATAAAATACAGTAAAACAAAAAAAAACAGTTACAAACAAAAACCGTAATTTTAGTAAAAAAAGAGGTAGAAAAGGGGCGAATTGATCCATTTTGTTGTGAAATTCTTTTCTACACATAAAAATTAAATTTAAAAAAATCTCGGTTTTGAGAGGCTTGCAGCAGTAAAATATTGATTATATTGTAAATTATTTCTTAATACTTATCGGAAATTATAAATGAAAAACTGAAATAGAGTTGGAGCAGAGAAGAAGCGGGAAGAGGGAGTAGAAGTAGAAGAGAGGGATCTTTATCTACATATAAATTCCAAGCTAAGATGATGATTTTTTCTACAGTTCAACAAAAAATTTTACATTTTTCTATGCCTGATTTGAGCCATTCCAAGGAATAGCGATTTTTCGCAACTTTTTCCAAATTGTGTCCAAGAGTTTTTCGATAAGATGTAGAAATTGTAAAAAATGTAAAGATTTTTTGCTACAAAATTAATGGGGAAACTACAACGAGCATCTACAATCCGGGTCTGCAGTCGATTTTTTTAATGATATTATAAATGATCTACATTGATTTTATTTCAATTGTTAATAAATTAATTTTGTTGGTATGTTTTTTTTAATTATTTATTTTTTAGTTTTTAGAAAAAACAATAATGTTTTGCTTGATTGGAAAGTGTTCAGGGTTTTGGTGATACTAATGTTCTGTTGTGGTTATATTGTTTTAGTTTTTTATTGTTTTAAAGTAGAAAGAAAGAAATACTTTTTCTTAGACAAACAATAGAAACTATAAATCGTAAAATACTCGTACAAACCAGAAAATTAGAAAATTTTAAAATATTTGAACCTGATTTTTTTGATTCAATCGTTGTAAGAAAAAAACTAATAAAAACTAAATCATGTGAGAAAGATACAAATTTTAAGCCACAATCGTTGTTTTAAAATAAAAATACATGAAGTATACAGAGAAGGATTAAGAAAATTATTAAATATTAAACTGATAGTAGTTAAATAGAATAGTAAAGCAGCTTCAAAATACATGTATATGATAGCATATTATATAGTATTTAGTTTTACTTAAAATTTAACAAACAACTTATTTAAAAAATTCAATTCAACAACATTGACAAAACTTTTTAATTCTTAATTGTTGTATTTAATATTTTTATTTTTTATAAACAAATAAAAATCGCAATCATCACAGAAACTTAAAAAAATATTCTAAATACTACATAACAAGGCAAATGATGCAAACGCACAACTTGATTATCATCTCTAAGAGGTTGCTTGCGTGATTTTAATATTTAAATAAATCCGGAGAACTTAACATTTGCACTCATACCACAAGTAGGAACATTGACCGAAATCTTTGAAAAAATATGACATATTAAAAGAAAAGAAGTGTCATCTACCGATAGAGGGATTAAACTGTCATAGCATTGTGAAGTCTGGCAACTTTATTATGATCAACAACAACAATTGCAAATTGAATACTAGAATCGTGCTTTACTTCGGCAATTTCACCGTGCGCGACGTTCATTTATCGTTAACGCAGTCGTCAAAAAATTATCTTTTTGGTAAAGCAAGTTTTTTAAAAAGTATGATTTTTATACAAGAAAATTTTATTTACAAAACACGTTCATGAAGTAACCTTTCAAGAAAGTACTTCAAAATATACCTCTCCACGAAAAACCCCACCTTCTAAAAAGTACTAAAAATAATTAATTTGGAAATGAAGTATATTTCGAATTCCATATAACATCTCCTACTTTTTGTCGTAATTTGTGCAACTTTTGTTGAGTGAAACATTAAAGAATACAAAACGAACTCAAACCACATTTTTCAATATTTTTTTCTTTAGTTTATGCTAATTATCTACAAGAGGGGTAACGCATCGCAAAAGGAAGACCACAGTTTTATAAGCAAAAATACACGGGGAGTTACTTGACAATTTTTGGTTTGGTGATATTTTACAATAAAATAACTCCCAATGAAATTTTGTTAGAAATAACATAAAATATCTTTTATTTACAATTAAAAGAATTCTCACACTTATGGGGATTTTCTTTCTTTATTTTTATGTCGATATTGGACACATCACGCAGTATAAAATCCTTGAGTCCGGCGGAAGGCCCACAATACAAAGAATCTTGAGCAAAACTTTTGCATATCCCAATTTCGCCTATCGTTCGTAATAATTTTCAGCACTTTAATTAAACATAACCTAAAATAAAGTACTTTCTTGTTATTAAAAAATTTAGACAAAATTTAAAAAATTTTGACAATTTGGATCAAATTGGTCCCTACCTTAAAAGGCATTCGAGTCAAATTATAAATAAGCCCATCATACATTTCGGCTTCAAATTATAGGTGCTGACTCCACGGACTCGATATGCATTCATATGTATTGCTGTGATGGGAGTTTCCTGGAAAATGTGAAGCACCCAGAACGGCATTTTGTATATGTTGACAGTTCCTTCATATACTTCTACTCAATGCGCCGGCTGTGTGATACAAATTGAATGCACAGTACGCAAAAACAGTTTACCAGCTAGTGTGGGAAATAAGAGTTTTTTTTTTATACTGTATTTTATTTTATTGAATCTTTCTATTAAAAGAAATTCACAATAAGTATTCAAATCTTTTAAATTATTATTTACAAGTTATTACCAATGTAAGAGTGACATATGTTTAAAAAAGGAAATTACGACTTAATGTTTGATCACGCCAATGAAAATTTTACTGTAACGGGGTCACTGGCGAATTATTTGAATGGCGTCGAACTCTTATAACCGCCTGACGTTATAATCGCCAAGGCCAGGACCGAATTATCGTATAAAAGTTATAGGGAAGAAGTTGTGGTGGTCTGGAAGCTGTATAGTTTTTTGTTGCAGAATTGGGAAAGTTTAAGGAAAACACAACTGGAATGTCGGCCGGAGTCATTTTATTTTGCTTGGAACCTATACACAAATAATGGGACTTATTATGTTTTCTCCTTTAGGAGTTATTTTATTTCTTAAAGTGAGAAATTATTTCAGCTGGTGGTTTGATATGTATGTATATCTTGGCGCTTACGGAAATAACACGATTTCGACCTAGAAACTCTTACAAGCATCTGGATAGCTATTTGATCTCCTTAGCGCAGTATATTAGGGCCGATATTGTATATCATCTATGCGGATATGCCAAGAAACCCAAATAAGTATACGCCAAAGTTTACATTAACGAAGACCGGAAAAATGCTTCCGAACAACTTCTGTCTGATATTAATGGGCTAGAAGATTGGTTCAAAAAGGTGAAGATTAACAGTAAGTCTATCGAAATCAAATTTGTCTACCAATTACAATAACAAATACCACTATTGCAATGGAAGCCCAGGTATCCCCCTGGAGCGGCGCCTAACTTGGTCCCGCTATATTGAGACAAAAATAAGGTCCTTACTCAATCTTGGATTTGGACTACAAAGTCCTATTATATAAACCCGATAAAGCCAACATGGTCATATGGAATTCAGCTGTGGGGAACTGCTTGCGCATTAAACATCTGAAAGTTTCAAAGAAGACAATCTAGGAACATTCCAGAGAGATCTAGAAGTTCCCACTATCCAACAAGAAACAAAAATAAACACCTCCAAATACGTAAACAAACTAGTCGTTCAACCCAAAACTCTTGTACGCAATTTATTACAGTTTGAAGGGCACCAAAGGCTAAAAAACTAACACATTCAGCCTGACAAGGCGGCTCTCCCTACCTAATAGTAGATAGTTTATGAAGATTTGAATACACTAAATTAGTTATTACGTTTGCAATAACTAATAAATAATAATTTTGAGATTTGAACACTTATTGTAATTTTCTTTTAGAATTTTACTGCTTTCGAAATTTATTGATTACAACGTAACATTTACAACCTCTTGGATATTGATAACTAAGTATTGATAAGTATTGATTTTGATGTATGGGAAGTATGAAGTTATTTCAAATAAAAAGCGTAAGAATAGAAGTTAACAAAACATTATTGACTTTCTTTTCAACTAAATTGGCAATTACACTTAGAAAAATGATATGGAAGTACTATTTATTATATGCAGTCGAAAAGAAATTTGATGAAAGTTCAGTTGAAAAAAGCTGCAATATCTTCAGCTGCTAATTTGATAATTTCTTGAAATTCATCAGTTGTTCAATATTCCTTACATTTCCATAAGAAGTAAACGAATCATTAAAGGGTTTCTTAAAAATGGTCATCTCTAAGGCAGTGAAACGTCGATGAAAACTTAAATTTGTTTAACACTTGATTCATTTCCCGGTCTTCATTTCTTATTTGTGTCCACATCTACCATGGAGACCACTGTACGTAACCACGCAGTTTATTAAAGGGTATAATTTTTATTTACAAAATATTCCTTTTTATCTGATGGCTTTCAAGTCAGAAATTAAAATATTTATAGCGAGGGCATATAATTGTTTAAGAAAGTTTTAAATGAGTCAAGCAAATTATCTGTTACATTGATTTACGTTTCGTGAAATAATTGGATCATGTTTTTCGGGGGGAAGGGTAAGGGATTTGCATACAATATCGACTATTTAGTCACAGAATTGAACATGCTGACATACATTATTAATAAGATTCATTTTTTAAGTATTTGGAAATGTAAAAGGAATTAAAAGACATAACAGGAGTCGATGTCATACACAGGTGGGAAACATAAATATTAATGTGGACAAAACGCCGACGACGGTATTTCCTTTTTTTTTCTGAAATGTTCATATTAAAATGGTATGTAAAACATATGTTTGGTAAAATGTATCTCTCAAGCTATTAAATTTAAACTTAACTTGAAAAGTTTTAAACTTAATATAAATATTTCGTATTATGAGAGACTAATTTAAAAATAAATTTGCGTGAAAAGAAAAAAATAAATAACTTGGAATTTAATTTAGGTCAATAAAACTAAAAATATTCTCAAAGGAAAATCATAATTAAATGTTTTTCTTATAAAAAAAAGACAGAACAGAAGGAAAGAAGAACACTGTGAGTTAAAGAATTGAGGATGATGATGATGACATGCTGACACGTCATGCATTTCATAATTACACTACTGGACATAAATAACTAACTACACACACATATGTATGTAAAAACTACGTTCTCTGAATATATTGTTGATTGATTTTGTTGCAAGTATTAAAAAAGGGGTGCTTCATTTCTATATTAAACGTGCAAATTATTTTACTAATAACCATTAACTTATTATCATACACATAAACACATGGAACGAATAAAAAACAATTAAAAAAAAGACAAATTAATAAAATTATGGCATTCAAAAATATGTTTGTGGTGGTTGTATGTGTGTGTGTTGGTCGTGTGCCAGTGTCCTTTTGTGATCTTGATCATGTTTGTGTGTGTATTTTGGGGCATGAAAATACATGAAATTAGGAAAACCATTTTTTTTAAATACAATGAGAGAAATTCGTTGGTCATATCAAACATTTGCACACCTTTTAATGTACATATATATGTGTATACTACATATATATGTATGTTGCTTTAAAAGTCGTTAAATGTCATCTAACGTGGGATTATTGTGTGCCTCGATGACAATAATATACAGAGCAAAATTTGTATTCTTAGAAATAAATGTTTTTTATAACAGGAAAAGTAAGGAATTTGCAATGGGAGCACAACTTGATTTATATGAACACAACTATTGGTCATTGCCGAAATGTGGCACCATTCAGTAAAAGTGTTTAACTATTAAGAAACTCCACAACCGGCATCTCGGCATTTTACAGTGAAGCAAGGTATTTAAGAGCCTTCAAAGCACTCTAAGAAAAATGTAACAAGTGAAGCGCTTACGCCTTTAAGGGATTAATTTTTTACCTAATCATTGATGGCTCGTCCTCTTAAGATAATCTTCAGCCTGAAACTAGCCTAAGCGAAGAAACCAGTGTGAGTAAACAAATACACTTTCGGCACTCCCCAAATTACGTTCGAAGTGCTTCGACTGTTGTAGAAGATAAACTTAGGAGTAAACTAAGCTGTAACTTTAAAAATGTTGCTATTGGACTTTGAACATGATCGCTTGCTTTTTTGCATCATGTATTTTATAAGTCGGTAAAACCAGACACTCCTTTGAAAAAATGCAGATTTAATTTCCTTAAATCATAATTTCGCCTTTTAATGGCAAATTTCCTTGGTTATAAGAAGACATCTTGAAAGAAGCTTCTCTTCTAACAATATGTTCATCAAATTAAAATTCATATTGCCTGAATTGTTAGATTTAGCTTTTTTTCTATCGATGACGTCAAGTAGTTTAGGAAACTCATTTGAAAACTTCACTTAAATGCGATTGCGTCGTCGTTGTTTATATTTTTGATCTACCTTTGATTTACTAAGTGGAATCACTGTCGATAACCGCATCAAAAGAGAGAACGTCGAACATAATAAAAAAACGAATGTCGGTGGTATTTAACTAATATATATCCAGCACTTTGGCAATATTTTGTGTAGCATACAAATTGTAAGGAAGCAGATTGTCGACAGTGTTTATAGTGACAATTTAATTGTGGTTTATAGCTTTAGTCTATCTCTCTGTACGAGTAGTTCCGAAGGCAAATAATGCCAACTGTTTCTTTATAACTCAATATATTGACAACTAAAATTCATTTCCTGACACTTCGAACAGCATTTTTTCAAAGCAGGAATAAATGTTTTACTTTTTAATAAACTCAAGGTTAAGAAGGAGAAGAGCAATGCAGCGCATAATACAAATTACCAACGATATTTTTATGCATAACTATAAATACGCTAAAGGGTGGTTTACATTACT
Organism: Phania funesta; assembly: GCA_963932375.1. NCBI lineage: Eukaryota > Metazoa > Arthropoda > Insecta > Diptera > Tachinidae > Phania > Phania funesta. The sequence continues at coordinate 41,075,285 of OZ010656.1, forward strand.
ACACAAGGCTTATGACATGTCAAATTTTTGCGCAGAAGGGTACGAATGGTATCGTGTGAACAAAAAATGTAATAAGATGGAATAAATTTGCGAGAAAATAGAGGCAAAAATCTACATTTAATTTTTGAAATTTTTCGGAATACCTGCACCTCTTATTACATCAGGACTACTATTTTCAGCGAACAAATATAAAGAATGAAAATAAAAACATTCCAAAAGCTTCTTCTTCATTATATCTTTCGATTATGTTTGGCAATATTTTACAAATTGTGCATTTGCATGATCATTTAACGTGCACTATTTGCTGTTTTTTTTTAACAACAGCTGTTTTTAGTTTACTATGTTTTGCTCTATAGCAATGGCGTAATTGAAGAATAATTAGTCGTAAGATTTTAACTCTCCTTGTAAAAATACGGAGCAATATTAATATTATTCTCCTTTGGATTTTACATACGAAAGCTCGCACCGTCTAAACCACCCTTAAGCAATGTAAACCATGAAAAATACGACTGATAGCAACTGCTTTAAATTTGTAGTTATTTATTATATAAATATGACGCCGTTTTCGCAGAGTTGAGATCTTCTAAAGTTCTTGAAAAATTCATAACGAGTCAGTCAAATTTAAAAATGTTTCATAGTAATCACGGCAATTGTATGAAAAGAAAGTACTTAACGCTTAAAGTGTACTTACATTTGGTAATTGGGATTGATTTATAAACAAAGTAATAAGTTGCTATCTGACATAGTTAAGAGGTGAATCGAGCCACTGTGCAAAAGAGTCAAAAGTTTCTAGACTCTAAGTTAAGCGCGATCGTTAATAACAGAAATAATAAAAATATTGTAAAAAGTTAGATAATGATTACACAACTACATTTTCTAACACATTTTCTAATTTCACATAGAACCTTCCTCGTCGTTTTATTTAACGAATTTCTCCCACTGTTTCCCATCGTATAAAAACCATAAAATACATTTAAAATTTTCAAACTTTAGACTGATGTTGAAGAAATGTGAAGAATAAAATAAAACAAACAATAAACGAAAAAAAAGTAAAACTAAGTACAAATAATTAGAAGGAAACAAATAATTACTACAAAGGTTTTGAATTGTTTTGACAAGGGCACTCCTGCAATAGACAACTACGAAAGGAAAGTAAACTAAAATGAAAAACAAAGGAAGACAAATTTCATTCTACTGGTAAATAACGATTTTAAATTGGACTAATAACTATTTTATGGGTTCACATACTTTTTTCGACCTCACTAAAAACAAACAAAATTCGAGACAAACCGAATAGAATTTTAGTTTCAATTTTTAAGCATTATTTTCTACAACGATCTTCGTTTATCTTGCTGTGCAAACTTAAAGTTTAAATGCATTTAACTGACGTCATCGTACTTGGGCCAATTATTTTTTTACATTTTGTTAACTTTATTTTTTTTTATATGTATAATTTGGTGGGAGATTATTATTGTTTGATTTTTTTCCGAGATATTTTTAAGAAATTATTTTTTTTGTTAAAACTTAAAAAGCGTGCCACGCATGAAAACTGAAAATACTTCAAAATAATACAGAAAAAGAAGACATTTATTGAAAGGACATTAAGACATGTATGTAAATCAGTAGAAAGGCATTTAGTAGTAGTACCAGTTTTAAATAGTAGTATGTAGTATTAGTAGTAAATAGTAACAGTTGTATAATTTATGCACATTACAGAATCAGTTTTACATGACACTAACTAAAGGTGTTTCTATAGTGTTAATGGCGATACAGACGTACAAAAATCAAGAAAACAATTTAAATCACATAAAATATTAACTAAAAAGTGTATGAAATTGTATTTGAACAGGATGATATAGTTTTCGATTGGGTTCGTAACATTTTTGTTTTGGAACGTGATGACTTCATTTAAACGTAACTGATTGTATAAAACAGAGTTGGGTTTTAGGAACTGAATCGAAACAAAGAAAATTTTTTTTGTTATGGATTGAAATAATAAGGTTTTTTAAATATTATATGGTGTTTTTTTGAAGGAGCTTTGTTTAATTAATTGCAAACGTATTTTTAGTTATTTATGTAAGATATTTTCGAACGCAAACGACGAAACGAAAAGAAAATATACTGCCAAACGTAAAGAATAAAATTAATATAAATATTTTGTATTTTCTTTACTTTTTTAAGGATTTTTAGTAATTATATTTTTTGTTATTGTAAAATGGTTCTCATATTTATCTTATTCTCAAAAAGGATGTGTTTAGGCGGTGTATTAGAAACTTAAAAATGTACAAAAAGAAAAATTATTAATAAAATAATTTTGTGTTGAGCTTTTCTTTGACTTTAAGAGAATTAATTTTTGTTTTTACTTCATTCTTTCTTTTTTTTCCTTGTCAATTTACAAATTAACTAACAGAAATATTAAAGAGAAATTAAAGAACAAAAGAGTAATAAAAAACTTAAACATTTGCGTAATAGGTACAACTGGCAAAGAACTCTGAAAATTTTTCACTTTTTCTAAAAACTTAAAATAATGGATCGGGGTTAACGAACTTAATAAAAAATTATAACAATTTAAGTAAACTCATTTGAAAAAAAAATCATTTACAAAATCATATTGCTGAAGAATAGTTTTTATGCTAACTTTTGTAAGTTTTTGGAAAATAATACGCACAATCTCAGTTTTAATTTGCACTCAATGTTAAGATTGCCATGAGGAAAATTTTGCAAATACATTAGCTTTGAGGTGGTCGTCAGCTGGCAGGCCCAAAGAAATGGCTTGCCTTATATGAGTGCACTGTCAGAAGTTCTGACTTCTCTGTCTCTGCAAGGAATCTGGGTAAAAAAGTTGAGCGCACAAAACATCCTTTATCCTCTCTTGGGTTTAAGTAAACGAACGCTGGACACCAGTCGATTTCCAGTTTTAATACAGACTTACCAGTGCATATGGAGCTCTGTATGGGTGGACATATTTTCTCCATTAGAGGGGTGAATCAGAAAGCCACGCTAGAAGCGGAGAGGTTAATCTCTGCAGAAACTACGTTTTTAATTGGCCAAAGGAGGAATCCGAAAAAATTGGATAATAATGCCTCGCGAGGGATGAACTGCTCAAGCTTTAAAAGTATTTCTAAGGCGTTAGACCGTGAGATTCCGACAGAGATGGACAATGAAGCCTCGCACGAGGTGGAGAGAATAATCTTTGTAGGTACTCCGGTGTTTATTGGCCAATGCAGTAATTCTGAATACAAAGCCTCAGAAGGGGTGAACGGGACATCTTCTAAAACTACTGCCGAGGAAGAGGCTGAGACGGTAGCACAGATTGTATGTGAATGTCTAGCACTAGCTAGCATAAGATGGTCAGACACTTGTTAAATGTAAATGCCACGGTGGACCTAAGCCTTAAACAAATGCTAGCAATTGCAAGAGACTCCTTGATAAAAAGGAATGTCGCTAGTCGACAGTCTGAAATTACTATAGTCGATAGTAAAGGCTAATAGCAGGAGACTTGATTGAGAGTAAGATAATCGTATATTACAAATCGGTTGTCTGAAATCAATTCGATGAAAGAAGGGGGTCGAAAAGGGATCCATAAAATTAGCAGTCATCTTCGATATCCCCCTACATAAAAAAATATTAGTTTTGTATTGGAGATGCCACGCCTACACTTCTAATGTGGCCCATGTTTTTTTTTTGTCGACTATCCACCTTATAATAAATACAATGCTTGCGGGCTTTCTTCTCTAGTAAAGTGCTCGCTAGATATACAATTTAAAATATTTAACCTTTTTTTGACCATGCTACGTCTATTTTCATTTAAAAAACCTATAGCTCAAGTTCTTAATAAGCAAAGATATTTTCAGTACATTTGTCTCTTTTGTTACTTATTTAAACCATTGAAAATTAGCATAAACTCACACGTAACATTTTGCATTATTTTCTTTTTTCATAATAAAAATGTTAAACAAATTATTAAGTAAAATACTTCGCGAAATGATTTTTTGTACAAAAATATAAGTCTTTTTTTTTTAAATATTTGCCAGATCCAAATTTGTTGGCGGATAATTAAGCAAATGTACGACAACTTTACTAACAATTCGCCACTATTTCGAGAGAAAGATTTCCCATGCAAGAGAATTCACACTTTGTTGCTCTCATTTGTGCTCTGTCGTAAAATTGTGTTGCTTGTCTTGCACTGAAAGAAATATCAGTAACGAATGAGTGTTTTCGTTGACTAAAGCAAAAATCGACCTGCTTATTATTTTAGTAACCAAATTCTTCTTAGCAATATGATTTAGTTTGCAAAAGAAAATTTCGTGTTTTTTATTTTCTTTATGTCTCCGGTGAATTTTATCTATAAAAAGTATGGAAAATGAAAACAAAGATATACAAAATTAAAAATACATTAAACATAAGAACAAAAAATGAAAAATTGTGGGAGATGTCCCCAAATATGTTGTAATTATTTCCATTTTGGGTCACAAACTTTGAAAGCGCACCTAAAGGCATTCGTTAAGATTTTCAAAAGGTCAAGTTAGACTTACAAAGGGTCTCCAGCTAAACTGGCGGGCAACTTAAAAAAAAAGATAAGCATTTTATTTACAAGTTTATGAATCAGCGTAACAGAATAATCTTACTAATAAGTAAAGCGTGGAATTGCTATTCTGAACTTCAGAATTTTCTATGTTGCTGGGATCGATTTGCGAAAAGAGAGAGAGTAAAAAAATCACATGGAAATGTATTACAACACGAATTTGGCCACTTCTCCCCAGAGATCTTTCTGTCATCAATAATTTCGAGGATTTCTACAGCACACCTGCCGCCTGGTCATATCGCTTATTGCCCATTCCCAAACATTGTTGTTTGATGTTGGAAATATTGTTGTTGCCTTTAAAACTCTGATTGGTTAACAAACAACAGAGCATTGCAACGTTTTTTTCGTTCATTAAGAGAATATTTTCATTTCGGTTATACTGTGTGCGGCGTTGTTACGGTTTTTGTTAATTTTTTCATAACGTTACCGTTTCTTGTTGTTATTGTTGGGAAAAAAGTTAATATATTGCATTAAATATTGACTAAATGATTAATATTGAAAGAAAGTTAATGATTAGTTATTTGGCAAATAGTTAGTTGATTTATAACAAAATACTTAATCTAGAAAAGTTGTAGTAGTTATTTCCGAAAAAAAGTTTATTACTTTTTTATTATGATGAAGTCAAACATAAAGAGGGGAAATTGTTATTAAGAAATAAAAAATAAATAAAATTAAAAATAAATTTTAATGATAATAATATGAAATATAATTGGCCTAGTACGCGATATTATAGGGATTATTGCTTTCCCCAGTCATCGCTTGCCCTACTGCTGTTTGCTGCTACACTCACACATTTTCCGGGACTTTACGATTTTTTTTATCTCAAATGATCTATAATTTTGAGATATTCCTTATTTTATTTTAGTGCCAATGAGTGTGGTACTTTCAGTTAGCTTTAATTGCCAATTCGTATTTATCTACTTTTAGTTAGCAAGAATTTAGACTGCCCTTGTTGTTTATTAGTACGACAATTAAAATAAAAAAAAATGGTAATCATACTAAAGAAAATAAATAAATTATATACATACATGTATATAAAAAGTAAATAAATATATTTATTGGCACAAATATATTGAAAGAAAATTCAAAATAAAACAAGATTTAAAACAAGAAGGATATGAAAAATCCATTGACCATTAAGAACATTGAACGGTTGGTTATACGATGCACACAAGTACTTATTTAGCAATAATTTTAACGGATGGGATATTTTACAAGATATCATGAGTTGTATCTAATGAGAGTCGCCAAGAATGATCAGAAATGTTGAAAGGGTCGAAAAGGTGTAGCACGAATCTTCATAAGAGGTATTGAAATAATTTCAAGTGAGGCTGGACATTCCCTTCTACGAGCTACTTACTCGTAAGCAAAGTTAATTACAAACCTCATGAGAGTTATGCGTAAACTAAACATATGTAAAGAAATTAATTTCATAAGAAGCAAAAGATTCAATCCAGACTTGGCAAAAATGTCGCAAATTATTTTTTCAGTTACAATCACAAAAATGCTTGCCAGACTATTCAATAAATAGTGGCACCATATCTAGAGGCGAAAAAAACTGTAATGTGATTGCTCATATGTACAACCGTGTGACCAATTCAATCGCATGTTTCCCAAACTAGGGTTTAAGGTTTATGCATCCGTAAGAAACCCCCTATAAATACTGTGCGCTTAAAGGGCTTCTTGAAACATAACTTGGCCAGAGCTTTGACTTGAAACACTCATAAAATGTCTTCAAATAAAACAGTAAAATAACGAGGGGTGAAACTGGCTAAGCAACAAAAAAAAAATAGCCGGATTGCCCTAAAACAATAGTTCTTTAAGAGCTAAATACCCTTCCACTCTTGACTCTCAACTTAAAGATCTACAAATTTTTCTGTACTTGTAATTCGGGCACCCTTTCAAATGTGCTATAAAATATTTTGTGCATCTTGTTTATGTTGAAACTATAAAAATAATAAAACAACTTAAATCATAAACAACAAATTGTAGAAATATTAACATTATTTATTTGCTATTTACAGCAGCAAATGACAGCATAATTGTTGACGAACTGTTTTAAGCTGTGACAGCGACTTGACTTTTAGTTTACATTAGAATATTCGATAAAAAATAAAAATTAAGTTTAGTTTGGGATTATTTTGTTAAATTCTTCGCACAACAAACAACAAAGCATTACAATATTAAAATCAATGATATAATTAATAACATTTAATGGAAATAATTAGATATACATTTTGAATAAATTAAAAACTTCAAATATTCTTTTTTTGCTTAGTTTTAGTGGTAGAGGTGAAGTAAGGCAGTTTTTACAGCGTTTTTTTTTTGAGAGCAACTTAATGGAACTTTTTACAATAAAAAGTTATATTCGTAAGTGCTTGGGAGAAAATTGCTGAGCACTCATCTCAAATTACATTTAATTGAACTTTTAATTAGGAAATTTTCCACTGAAATGAGTTAATTAAAAGATTAATTACAAATCTTTAGTTAGAATTAATAGTGTAAAAATTAGCAGGTATTTTTCTGAAGTGGTGAAGAGATTTAATAAATAAAAATTTTACTTAAATTGAAGATACAAATTTAAATAATAATAAGGAATAAAAATATTTGTAAAATGGTAAATATTAATCCAGATACCTAAGATATATTATTAAAAGGTTTTTAATAGTTTGCGAGATCTTCATCGGTTGGTGGAAATGCAAATTAATCGAACTTACCCTGGCTGCAAAACTTGTGTTTGGTTTTTCTAGCAACTCCCACAAGTATTTCTGATATTCGGCACATTTACCTTCACCAAATTCTTCTTCATCTCTTTGTCGCAGCGATTCAGCCTCTTTGCGCATTTCTTCGTGTACGTTTTCTTTGCGCTGATGGTACTTGTGTTGGCAGCACGACTCCAGATAGAGTTCGTCGACGCCCCAATATTCGAGATCATCGCTGAAGGCGAGCACACACATCTCGTCGACAATGTGCAATTTACCCGTACGATAGAAGTTTAAAATGGAACTAAAACTTTTTGGATGGCGATCGAAAAAGTACTCATTGTCGATCAGCGAATAGTCATCGCACAACTCTATGATGGCCTCATGGGTTGTGCATTCGTGTAGACGACCGAGTCGTGTGTGAGGCAGACGTTCAAGCGTGCGCCAAAGGACTTCGTGCTTGACACCGCCAACATTGATAGACACGCGGCTGTTCATTTGTTTTGACTGTGCTATCATAAAAGGTTCTGGCGGCGGTATGGAGGATATTGATCTGGAATGTGCCCGTTGGAGAGCGCCAGCATTGATGGCGCTTTGGTGCAGCTGCGAAGTAGTAGGATTCGAATGTGTCGGTGAGGTGATGGGGAATGGAGCGTAACGAACTTCTTTACTAGTGCCCGTACCTGAGGTGGTGGTCGTAATCGCCGTGCTGCCAGGCACACTAACCAATGTGACATCGTTAGACCAGCCGACTCCACTTGCAATGCTGCCGCCCGCCATACCGCCAGGAGTGTGCGTAGTTGTGGCGGATGCGCCAGTAATGCTGCTACCGTCAATATAATCCATGAAGGCACCAGTAGAGGCGGCGGTATTGACGCCGGTAGCTCTCGTAACTGCAGCACTTTGACTTGCGTTATAAGCAATATTGCCAGCTGTTGGGACAGATCCATCGCTGCTAATGAATGTACCAGTTCCACCGGCTCCCATCGCCCGGCTCCAATCGACATTACCGCTGGTGTCGTAGTAGGGTTGATTATCACAGCCGTCTCCGATGTTGGCCGTTGTTGTAGTTGATGTTGCACTGATGCGTCCGAGAGTTTCGTTACCGGTCCAGTTGTTGCTTTGTGTCTGTTGCTGCTTCTGTGACTGGTAATTATGTTCCTGTTGTTGTTTTTGTAAAATTTGCTGCGGGGGTTGTTGCTGTTTCTGTCGTGTATCACGTTGTATTGTTTGCTGTTGTTGGCTTGTAGCCTGTCCACCATGCAATTGTCCCACCATTTGTAATACTCCATTATTGTATTGGGTCGGTGGTGTTGATGCACCCGTTTCCCAGCGTACCGTTTCACGGTCTCTATCACGTTCGCCGACCATAGAACTGCTGCAAAATAAAAAAAGTAACGAAATAATTTTTTAGTTGCATTCTGTAACTCTTAGAACAAATGTACAAATAAAATCTGTTATTTTTTAAATATTTAATTTAGTCCGAGCCAGAAGGAAATACGTTCAAAGTGAATCTGTCAAAGGTTACAGTGAGCAATTTCAATTAGAAATTTTACCTCGGTCAGAAAAACGTGTCATACCCTTTTACATGTAAAAGGGATGACGGTTTGTTGTGTATGTGAATATCGCATCACTTTTGTATTAAATTTCAGACTGGCAAGTTAAATGTATGTCTACCTGCTTTAAACCTACGATAAAATCTTTAATAATATTGAATTTTGAATACAATTTTGCTTATCAATGGTTCATAAGCCTTTTGTAAGTTTTTGTTAATAAGTACAAAAATGATATTGAAGTATATGTATGTAGTTGCTTCACTGCTCTTTTCTTTTTTTCAGCAAGGTACTAATGTTGTTTTTATATCAGTTTTAAGCTACATTTATGATGACAAAATTATTATGCTTAATGCTGGGAACACACTGGGACGAACGACGAATACGTCGGTAAAGATTCGCTGTGTAAATTCTTCGTATGAAGCACAATAACGACGACCAAATAACAGCTGTTATCTATATAAAATATATGGGAGACCATATAAAAAATAATAGTTAAAAAATTAAACACTAACAAAAACACAGCCAAAAATGAATTTTATAGTTAACTACTATTTTGTAAACTTATTTTAAATACTATAAAACAAAATTAAATTAATTATTATTAAAACAAACTTTATTTACTAAAATACTTGGAAACTAAAACCAAACATGGCCACATTGTACTGTTTTGTTCGTCGTACGCCGGCGAAAGAAATAGAAATAAATCTAATTCAAAGTTCGCCGCTTATGACGAATTACGACCGACGTCATAATTGTGTTCATTTTGGTATACACAAATGTGTTCTATTTTTGGCGACGAATATTCGCGGCGAAAAATTCGTCGTTTGGCCGAGTTGTGTTCTCAGCTTGTGTAACGATTTTTAAGAATTTTTAACGTTTTGACGATTTTTCGAAAAATATCGAACACCCCTGGTTTTGAGTTAAGATCCCCTAAAAAAGTTCCCACAGATCTGTTATGAATTGTAGCATCAACCCGTAATGTATCATGAATAGTTTTCCAACATTGCGTAGAAAGCGTTCTCTGTTAAACCACCTAATTTGACATACCCACTGTTAAGGCCTACTGTGGATTCAATCGCGTAGAAAATTTGTATGAAAACCTCTCAATATTTTCAATATTTGTTGAGACATTTCTGTCTTGGTTGATTGCACACGTACATAATATTTCGCGCCTAGTCAATATGAAATATTTGCAATAGACCATTTTTTTAATCCATAAGAAATCGAACATAGTGAATAGACACAATGAACAGTTACAACGTAAAAACAAAAAACATACAAGCAACATAGTACTTATTGGTTGTTGTGGTAAACAAAAACAACTAGTGCATAGTAATATAAACAGGTTTAAGTAATTCATTTAATTTTAAAAATATAAAAAATTATGATAGTGCTCTTTTAATAGCCAGGCAATGTAATCGAAAAACTACAGGCGCTATACCAAAAACAGTGCAACAAAAAAGGGGCACATGTAATATAACAAATCCAATACAAAAGTGCAAACAGGTATGGATAGAAGCATAACCAGAACCGAAATAAGGCCAGTACTTAGTATTTGGAACAAGAACGATTAGCAAAGCAACACAAAATATCTCAAGCAGCTGCAATACCGGCAATTGAAAAACGATTCTTCGTACTTCCTACCCCAAATCAAGAATATGCTGAACGTGCTGCCAGGGAACAAAAACCGCCACCAATTTACTTACACGAACAAACATCAAATGCCATTGATGTCGCCTTGACACAGAACATAGGAATTTCGACATCTATTAAATGATAATTGCTAAAAACATTACAAATTGTCATAAAGGTTCTATTTCTATTGATGAAATAAAAATGTGCAACAGAAGCTAACGCTTACGTCGCGCCGCGTCGTAGGGAAATACATAATGTTCTGAATAAAAACAAAATCCCTGAACCTCAACCCTCAACAAGGCTTATTACTCTTATAATTACAGAGATAGTAATATTGCAATGAACAATATAAATAATAATAAAAACGATTTCTTAACCGCCTGGTCGACGCTATGCTTTTCACTCGTAAGAGGAAGGGTGTAGAGGTTGAAGCCTTAATGCTTTTCGGATCGGAAGTAAATGTGTCCAGGAAGGTGAATTATCTGGGCATACCCTGGATAAGGAACTTACCTGGAATGAACACATCGAAACAAAGGTCCGGAAAGCAAAAAGGATTATGCATCAATGTAAACGAGTGTGTGGCCGTAGGTGGGGAATCTCGCCAAAGGCTGCATTCTGGGTTTACACAATGATGGTGAGACCCATTATAACTTACACATCCGTGGTGTGGTGGCCGAAGGCCTCTCAGGGTACAATTAAGCGTAAGTTAGATGGGCTTCAGAGGGTTGCCTGCATGGGTATAAGTGGTGCAATACGCACGGCGCCAACACAGGCAATCGAGGCAATGTTGGGATTGCTGCCATTAGACTTATTCATTAGGTCAACGGCCGCATTGTCAGTTTTGCGAATGAGAAGCGATGCGGTTTGGCATAGCGTTGGGCCGAACATCGAGCATAAGAGTATCCAGGACCTCGTTGCGAAGAAGGTTAGGGCTGCTCAGACGCCGATGGAACGCATGAGTAGAAGAAAGGTAGTCGAGAGGCTGCATCGGACACTCATTGCGGAAGGCATTATACACAATGAGTGTATGGAGAACGACAGCAGCATTTTTACTGATGGTTCTCTTATGAGTGGCAGGGCAGGATCAGGTGTATTCTCAGTTGAGCTGAACTTGTCCTGTAGTCTGTGTCTGAAGAGGTACGTATCAGTTTAGCAGGCAGAACTGCTTGGGTTGCTGCATGCGTTGGATCACTTGCTTGAAAACCGAGTGCATGTGAAAAGGGTTCTCATTGCACTTGACAATCAGTCAGTTATAAAACGCATGAGGCAAGTGAACGTATATTCCAAACTGGTGCTGGAATGTGTTCTGAAACTGAACAGATGTGCCTCGTTGAATGAGGTGACGTTGATGTGGATTAAGGGACACATAGGCACAGCTGGAAATGAAGCAGCAGACGAACTAGAGAAAATGGGATCTGATGTGGATTTCTATGGACCAGAAAGAGCCCCTCGGCAGGAAGGCCAGCAAGGTGCTCGGGCTACTTTAAGCTGGATCACTGCGTTAGTCAAGTACCATCTGGCTAAGATGAAAGGCGTAGAAGATGATACTTGCAGACTATGCCTGGAAGAGGCTGAGACTGTAGCGCACATTGTGTGTGAATGTCCAGCACTGGCTAGCATAAGGCTTAAGACCACGGGCAGACACTTGTTAGATGTGAATGCCATGGGGGAACTAAGCCTTAGACAAATGCTAGCAATTACAAACGACTCCGTGATGAGGAAGAGTGTCGACAGTTACCAGTCGACAGTCTGAGATCACTTTAGTCAAGAGTAAAGGCTAGGGCTAGCACGAGACTCAGTGTAAAGTAAGGTGGTTGTGATTACGGATCGGTTCCCTGAAATCAATTTGAGGAGCGAAATGGGGGTCGAAAAGGGGCCCAGAAAGTAAGTGGTCTGCTTCGATATCCTCCCATACATTAATAATAATAATAACCCCATTTTCAAATGATGTGCTCCCGAAAAGTGCTCTGCAAGTTCTTCTTAGAAAACTATAAACCAGTTGAAAATATGCTTCTGGTATGCTAATTGGATCTCCCAACATAAATATGAAGTAGAACATTTCCTGCTATTTCAGGATATAGACATACTTTTAGTCTGAAACACACTTCATTATGAAAAACTGCGTTAGAGTTGATGGGTTTTTAATATATTACACCAAACACTCCAGCGCAAGAGCATGTGGTGGCACTGCGATTATAGTTTGAAAAAACGTAACGTATTTGCCAATGCCTGAATTCAGGGAAGACTTTTTGCGAACCATGTGACTATAAATCTTACTGATTTTAAAATTGTAGTCTTGTCAATGTATTGTCGGCGACTACAATGCAAAGCACACATATTGGGATTACTGACTTCTTTGTGCTAGAGGGAGACAGTTGAATTATACAGTTCAAGAAAACGTAGTAGCTCGCGGTAAACTCATATACTTGCCCACAGACTTTAATAAGTTGCCAGACCTTATTGATTTTGCTTTAGTAAAAAACATCAAACGCGATCAACTGTTAGTTCAATGTATGACTTATCTTTGATAATTCACCCACAATTGTTCTTTTGCACCACAGTTTTGTCATTGTGCCTGTACCCCTAATTTTCTATCCAAATAAAACAAGAACTGGATCAAATATAAAGTGTATAGTAGCTGTCACTTACAGTTAGGGATATAAATATCTGTACACCCCATATTTTTCGAATATCTTCATACTATTACAAAATATTTAAAAACTATATATGCAGTTTTATTTTATTTTTAATTTTATTTATTTTTTGAAAATAATATTCATAACCTTATTAAAAAAAAATACCAAAAATTAATTGGGACAAAAGTGTTCGTACAGCTACTATGTACACGTTATTCTATTCCATTTTTTTAATTAGTGCTTTGTAGGTCCTCCATTTGCTTCAATGACGGCCTATAGTCTTCTTAGCATCGATCGCACTAAATTTTTTGTTTCATCTGGAGATATTTTCATCCAGGCTTCCTGCAGAGCAGTTTTAAGTTCATTCTTGGTGCGTGCAGTATTTGTACCAACTTTGCGTTGCAAAATATCCCAACAGTGTCCGATAGGGTTCAGGTCAACTGATTGTGGAGGTGAATTCAATTGTCTTGGTGCATAGTAAAGCAACCATTCCTTGACCGAACGCGCAGTATGTTTAGGAATGCATTCCAATATTTGCTTATAAAGGTGCTGATCCATGTTGCCATCTATAAATCTACCATGACACTGCCACCTCAGTGTTTCACTGTTGAGATCAAACTTTGTACTTCTAATGCAGTGTTTTTTCTACGCCATATCTTTCCTTTGCTATCGTTGCCAAAAATATTTACTTTTGTTTCATCCGTAAATAATACTGTGTCCCAAAATTCTTCATCCTTACCAATATAACGCTTTGCCAATTCCAAACGTAATCTTTGGCTTTTTTGGCTTATAAGCGGTTGTCTGCGAGGTATCCTACTCGAATATCCTCCGGAATGTAATATTCTGCCAATTGTTTTTCTTCTAACTCTGTCCGAGTTACTGCTAACTCTGTCCGAGTTACTCTGGGATTTTTTTTACTTCTTTCAAAACTAAACTTATGTCCCTTCTAGAAACTTTCTTTGGTCGTCCTGTTCTAGGCGCGCTCTCAACAGATCTAGTGCGTTTATATTTGTTGGTAATAAATTGGACTGTGGAATGTTGTAGTTTAAGTAATTCACTAATACACCGGAGCGATTTACCCTTTTTATATTCTTCAATTATAACTTTCTTTATTTCTAAACTCAACTCTTTACGTTTGCCCATTTTGACGTGATTATTGGTACACAAATTGAAAACATACTGAATATGTTGCAAAAAATATTGCTTTACAACCAAAACATAGCGGTACTTTAAAAAAATTGTAAAAAAGCATGGTTACAACGTATAAATAATTGTACATTACAGTTATACTATCATATGTATAAACACTTTTGTCCCAATGAATTTTTAGTATTTTTGTTTTTTTTTAAATAAGGTATTGAATATTATTATTATTTTTTTCAAACAATAAATAAAATTAAAAGCAAAATAAAGCTGTTTTGGTTTGGTTTTCGAGGAAAGTATAGTACCTTTGAGCAAGTTCATAGAATTGGCACTGTTTTTTATATCGGCGTTTGAAAATGAGCAATACTGTTTAGCTTTATTTATTGACATTTCAAGTGTGGCATGATGGGCTACTCACGAAAATAACTCAAGTTCTTCTGGTAAACTCCCACCATCACCTTAAGAGCTATTTTATAGATAGAACGTTTAAAGTAAGGACAAAGGTTCTTTCTTCTGAATATTGCAGAAATTCTGCCGGAGTTCCTCAAGGAAGTATTCTAGGGTCGCTGTCAAATATTATCGGCGCCTTACTTGGTTCCTCAAAAATAACGGCCATAACACTTAGAAAAAATCAACTACACTAGTTGATACGTCTTAACGCAACCTGGCTTTGGCATTTAATACAAACGCGTTATAAAGCCAATATGGTCAAATGCCATTCAGATATGTGGGGTATTAATTGCGTATAAAACATCTAGAAGTTACAAAGAAGACGGCCGTCAGCTGGCAGGTAGATAGCTACGGTTGTCGTAGAGGAGTACACTGTCAGAAGTTCAGACTTATACCTCCTCGTGGTGGCGGCTGGTAACAGGTTCCTAGGTAGATCATGTCTCTGCTAGGAGTCTGTCTAAATAAGTCGAGCGGAGAGAAGTTAAAAATCTCTTATAAAAAATCCCTAATTCACGGTGGAACAGCATACGCCAGGGATGCGTGGTCAAGAGGGTGCTTGGTCTCGAGTATGCGAACTCTGGATACCTGTCGACCTCCAGTTTAAATCAGACTTACCCATGCATAAGGAGCTCTGTATGGGTGGACACTTTTTCTCCTTTACTCGTGGGACAGAATAAATGAAACGTAATATAAAAAATAATAAAAATAATGAAAAACCCAAAACGGACCGAGAGAATCTGGAAGGGATGAGCCAGGAAGCTTCGAGAGAGGTGGACAGATTAATCCTCGCAAGGGGTGGAGTTAATCTGTAAAGATACTCCTAAGGCGTTGTACCGTGAGATTTGTATAGGGACGGACAAGGAAGCTTCAGGAGAGGCGGAGAGGTTAATCTCTGTAGGAACTCCGGTATTTGGCCAATATAGGAATTCTAAGGGGATGGACAAGAACACCTCGCGAGGGGTGGACGAGTTAGTCGCCAAAGATACTCCTGAGGCTATGGAGGTGAATGTGAAAGAACTGGACGCACCTACCCAAGGTGGGTTAGGTAAGTCTGTTTCGGAAGCAGGAACCTCAAACCTTCCCTGCAACGCTGAGTCGGAGTCTTTGCAGCTCAAAACAAAAATTGAGTGGCGAAAAAGAACAGGAGACGTAAAAGGGAGCAAAAGGCTATTGAGAAGATGATTGATAGCCTTTTAAGCGAGGAGACGACTCCAGAAGTTGAAAGACCTTTGAAGAGGTTTAAGGGTGACAACCCTAAAATTTTGAAAAGGTCCCTAAACAGAAGGAGAAGAATCCTCAAAAAAAGACAACCCTCAAGTTGTCGAAATGAATGTGGCTAAAAAGGGCACTAACTAGAACAGTAGTGGTAGTACTAATGTTAGGCCGAAGGTTGGTGCAAAAGTGAGACCATCTTTTTGCCCAAGTTGCAAATTTAGGTGTCACTGATATATCTATGGAGGGTTCTCTGGAGAACACACATGTGCATGCCTTCAAGGCATCACTGCTGTGTGCTCTGGATAACCTTTGTTATGATGCTGGTGACATAGGTTTCGTAGGTAATGCTAAACTTGTTGGTAGGTTTATTGTACTCACGTGTAAAAACCAATCGACGAAGAGCTGGTTGATCGAACTAGCGAAATCCCTGACCTATCTTTGGGAAGGGAGTCGATACCCTGCAGGCGCTGCGAAACGAAGTCAGGATGATCGTCGTTGCCCACGGTTCTACCGAAGGTAAAGAGATTATCCTGAAAAGGCTGCAGAAGCAAAATGGATGTAGAGGTTGAAGCCTTAAAGCTTTTCGGATCGGAAGTAAATGTGTCCAGGAAGGTGAATTATCTGGGCATTACCCTGGATAAGGAACTTACCTGGAATATACACATCGAAACAAAGGTCCGGAAAGCAAAAAGGATTATGCATCAATGTAAACGAGTGTGTGGCCGTAGGTGAGGAATCTCGCCAAAGGCTGCATTCTGGGTTTACACAATGATGGTGAGACCCACTATAACTTACACATCCGTGGTGTGGTGGCCGAAGGCCTCTCAGGGCACAATTAAGCGTAAGTTAGATGGGATTCAGAGGGTTTCCTGCATGGGTATAAGTGGTGCAATGCGCACGGCGCCAACACAGGCAATCGAGGCAATGTTGGGATTGCTGCCATTAGACTTATTCATTAGGTCAACGGCCGCATTGTCAGTTTTGCGAATGAGGAGCGATGCGGTTTGGCATAGCTTTGGGCCGAACATCGAGCATAAGAGTATCCTGGATCTCGTTGGGAAAGAGGTTAGGGCTGCTCAGATGCCGATGGAACGCATGAGTAGAAGAAATGTAGTCGAGAGGCTGCATCGGACACTCATTGAGGTGACGTTGATGTGGGTTAAGGGACACATAGACACAGCTGGGAATGAAGCAGCAGACGAACTAGCAAAAAGAGGATCTGATGTGGATTTCTGTGGACCAGAACCCAGGGTTGCCCTGGGGAGTGGCCTAGTGCGAGCTAAAGTTCTTCAATGGGTAAATTCATTACACCTGAATAGGTGGAGGGGAATAACACATGCAGACAGGCTAGAATGGTGCTCAAAGAGCCCCTCGGCAGGAAGGCCAGCAAGGCGCTCGGGTATAATAGGGCTACTTTAACCTGGATCACTGCGTTAGTCACAGGACATGGAAACTGCAAGTACCATCTGGCTAAGATGAAAGGCGTAGAAGATGGAACTTGCTGACTATGCCTGGAAGAGGCTGAGACGGTAGCGCACATTGTGTGTGAATGTCCAGCACTGGCTAGCATAAGGCTTAAGACCACGGGCAGACACTTGTTAGATGTGAATGCCATGGGGGAACTAAGCCTTAGACAAATGCTAGCAATTACAAAAGACTCCGTGATGAAGAAGAGTGTCGACAGTTACCAGTCGACAATCTGAGATCACTTCAGTCAAGAGTAAAGGCTAGGGCTAGCACGAGAGTAAAATATTTCTTCATATAAAGAACTGTATTTTATAAGTTTTATGTTGGAGGTAAAGATTTTCTTGAGAGCCTCTTGAACTTGAACTAACTTAAAAATTCTAATCAAAACTGGACGGTGGGTGCCAATCGTCCACTTATAATTCAAGCTTTGATACTTAAGCTTATCCAAATGATAAAATATAAATATAAGATAAATATGATGAGTACAGGTTAGTAGGAGAACTTCCCTAGTGACGGAGAAAGTATGCAGGTGAACTGGATGTAGCCAATTACGCACCATAACAAGAACTCGAATTTTCACCAGTTTTAACTATGCTCATTAACTGATCTGAAATCTCAAAGTTAATTATCAAAACGGAACACCGTTTGGTTGGTATGTGTGCTTCGAATCGGAAGTGTGACTTTTGGATGAATCGCTATATTAACAAGTAAAAATTTTCGTATTAGGGGCGATACCAATTCGCACGAGGTTACTCATTTGGAAACAAATCTACAAAAAGTACTTTTTGTTGTTTATTTCAGGCTGGTGACATCATTACAGCCATACCTAAATAAGAGCGTTGCGTTAGCAGCAGGTTACGTAGCTACAGTGCTTTCAGAGACATACATTTTACTTCAAATATACTGTGACTACGTACCCTGCTGCTAACGCAACGCTCAACGCTCTTATTTAGCTATGGCTGTTAATCTATATTTCGTAATTAAGATATCTTGATTGGATTCAGCAAGCGCTACTAAGTAATAGTTTAACCGCGATAGCTCTTTTTCGCCTAAATTCGCCAGTGGAAAACAATGCTTCTGCGGGAGGCGCTGTGATCCGCCTCGCTAAGCCACGATATCAGACTCTATACATAATGGGACTTTGAATTAAAAAAATCTTAATCCCTGAAGACAATCAACAAAGCTGGTCGAAATATTGTGCTCAATAAATCAAGTGAAGCACTACTATGTTTTGTTTGTTTTATTTGTATTAAAATAAAGATCTCAAGCCGAAACTGCCTTTTCACATAGCGTGTAAAGTTACTTTTCTTAAATTCCTCATTAAGCTTAGACTCCACAAATAGATAACCAATGTCGGATTATGTTACTTCCAATACTGCATTTATTGAAACTAATATTGGTTGCGTGTTACAATCAATTTTCTGTATACAAGATGGGAATTCTTGTCCTTGAAGACGTGTTTGACGTCTTAACATCTTAACGTCTAAAACAGCACTAACTACATTTGGTGTTTTTTACCTCTATACACTTTTAACTTGGTGTAATTTTTACATTTTCCATTTAAACACCTATATTAGGAAGGACTTGCTGGAATTTACCTATCGATAGAGGCAAAAAATGTGATTCCAACAGTATAAACAAATATGTTGAAAAAAGTTGATTTGGAGTAGTTTACCTCCCACCCACAGTAATAGTATATACAATTTATTTACAGTTATAATTAGTGAAAATAAGAAATTAACTTACCGCTACATTTCATCTATCACCCCTCTTTTCGTTTACACCAACCATGAATTTATGAAAAACAGTAAAGTAAAGAATTCCTTTCAATTGTTTTGGCTGGTGCTGTCTTTTAATATTAAATCACAGATTTTGTTGTTGAAATTTTTCCTCTTGAGATGTGCAACAACAGTTTGTTTATTTTTTATTCTATTCCTAAGCGCTTGAATTTTTATAATTCTTCATTAACTACGTACAGGCGATAACTACATATGTATGTTAGTATATGTGTATGTATGTACATGTAAATGAAGTTACATTAATTATTATTTAACTGTTCATTTAAAGGCAGCCAAAAATGTAGTTCATTTATAATTAATTTACGTCATCTGTGTGGAAATGATGAAATTGGTCTGAAAAGAAATAAAAATATTAATTATTAAATATTTTACTTACTATTTATTACGAATAAGAGGAATTAGTAGTTAAAATGGTCTTTAAGTTTGGTATTTCAAATTACGTCTGTTAGACGATAAATATTGTTACGAAGTAATAATCGAAGATGTTTAATTAAATCATAAAAAAATAATTGTCAGCAAGAAATTGTTGTAAAACGACCTATAGTACAAAAACGCAATGTTATAAACATAAAGCAAAAACAATTACCTAGCCAAAAATTTCCCGCACTACGATTAAAAGTAGATACAAAAACAACTTCTACAGAACGAAAACGTAAAGAAAAGATCTAAACAGACACGAACACATATACAAGACAACTAAACCAGCAAATGAAATAAATGATGCGCAATATCACGTATGTTCGGGATATTTTAAGAACCGGCCGTGATCTCTATATAGAGTAGAGTTGACTTTGAGATTTGATATCGTTAATACTTCCTCACCTAAAAGCTCAAGCTGGATCCCCATATTTCATAACACACATCAACAAAACAACAGACACACAAAATTGTTGATTTTATTTCTTGGCGAAAAAAGTTTAAAAATAAGTTGCATACCCCTATATAACTATTTAAGCCCCTTTCACACTATTCTACAAGTGTTTAGATTTTCGTTGGATTTTTTCAGAGAAAATCCAAAAAATGACAACCGTTTTGATTGTCAAAATATTCTCAAGAAAAATATTCTTATTACATTTTGTGTCTACTGTTGAGCAAGTCCATAGAATTGTCACCTTTATTAGATCGGATTATGAAAGTCAGCATTACTTTCATATACCCTGGCGCTCGATAAAGTCTGGCATAATGGGATATTCACGATAATAACTCGAGTTCTACCTGCTACACGCTTTTGAAGAGCTATTTAACAGATAGAACGTTTCAAGGAACGTCAAAGGATGCATTTTCTAAAAAATGGAAAATCTCTGGGCCGCAATTATATATTATCTATGAAGCGGATATGCTAACAAGACCAAATAAATATACGTCAACGTTTGCCGACAACACTGCATTAAAAAGTGTTAACGAAGATCCGAAAGTAGCATCCGAAAACCTTTAGTATCATATTAATGAACTAGAGGACTGGATTAAAAGGTGGAGAAGAAACGTAAATCAGAAGGAAAAAGTTTCCACCTATAACAAGTAGAAATGTCACTTTTCCAGCAGAAACCCACGTGGTATTGATTCGAAAATAACGGCCATATTGAGTCGAAAATAACGCCCACACAGAGTTCTTTTATAGAAATCCGTTATAAAGCCAATATGGACATATGCCATTCTGCTGTGGGTTACTGCTAGTGCATCGGACATTCAGAAGTTACAAAGAACACAGTCGTGGATATTTCGACTTATCGTGTATATAAGAAATAAAAATCTCTACAGATATCTGAGAGTTCCCACTATCCAGGAAAAATCAAGAACATACTAAACAAACTAGTCATCCATCCCAAAGATCTAGCATTCGATATACTGCAATTTCATGGGCACCAGAGACTAAAAAATAGATACATATTCTAGATAGATACCGTCTCGAGACGGTAATAATTAAAAAATAATACTTTATTTATGGGTTTATAATGTGTTAACGGAAATGGTTTTGGTCTAAGGATTTGTTGACTTAAAATTTTATAAAAAACTATTCCTCAGCATTTATTACAAAAATATTTGTTTTTAACTTTAATTCTGGAACCTTGACATTGTGCTGAATTAATTAACAAGAAAAATTATTCCTTGTAAAATACAAATTTTTAATAATAAATATTGTTTATAAATATAGGTTAACTTTAGATTTTGGCTCAAATATTGGGTCCATATCTAGAAAATCCCTGTATTTCAATACTTTAAAACTCTGTTTTAAATATCAGACAGCCGGACAGAAGCACATAGTTAAATAAGGTTTGAGGGTTCGCAAAAGAATATGAATTGGGAAACATATGCATGCATAAATATCATTTACCTACTACAAAACACAAGGCTATAAAGATGCCAGAAAGGCAGTCGTCGCCTTTATACTCGTATGTAAACATGTTTCTACTTAAAAAATTACTTCCGAATTTGAGAGACTAAAACATAAAAATATATATTTTTTAATATACTTTTATTTGCAACCTGTTTACTATAAAACAATAAGCAAATCTATTAACTATAATTATAATAATGTAACAGTAGCGTTAAATTCCACTAAATTTAACAATCCAAAATATTCTTTTTACAGTTTTTCTAAGAACTAAACGGGAGATCAAGTATGTGCAGTCTTTTTAATCGTTTTACTTTATTACCGTCATCTAAAAGAGTTATAGCAAGAACGTTTTCATGGTCACCAAGTCTTTTTAAATAATTAGAGCCATACTTTCTGATTGCATCCTTAATGCATGCAACATCGAGGTCGTTATGAATCGTTGTGTTTCTTATATGCCATGGAGCACCTATTATCAGTCTAAGAGTTTTGGACTGATACTTTCGAATAATATCAATATTACAATAAGGAGCTGTTCCCCAGAATTGAATACCACAAGTCCATACAGGTTTTAATACTGTTTTGTAACATAGCAATTTTTTACTTCAACTTAATTCCGACCTTGGCCCGAGAAGCCAATACATTTTCCTTGTTTTAATGTTAAGTTGTTGTCTCTTGATTTTTAAATGCGTTCTCCACGTTAAGCGCCGCTCGATATTGAGGCCTAAATACTTAACTTCATTTGAATGAGGTATAACAACTCGTTTGTGTATACGGGCGGACAATCACTATCATTGAGTGCAATTGTGACGTAGGTAGATTTTTCAGCATTCACTGTAATGTTCCATTTATTTAGCCAATTGCAAATTGAGCCAAGCTGCATTTGAATGTTGTTTAACGCAATAGCAGCTGTATCATTAGCTGAAAGTAAAGCTGTATTATCAGCGTATGTTGCGACTACTACATCATCTTTTGTTGGCATGTCAGAAGTGAATAGCGTATACAAAGTTGGACCAAGTACGCTTCCCTGTGACACACCAGCTTTAATATTGCCAATTTCCGAATTCTCGTCATTGATGTTTACATAAAAAGAACGATCACAAAGGTAGGACTTAAACAGGAGGTAGAATGCAGCTTGCAACAAATGCTTTAATTTAAATAAAACGTCATTATGCCACAATCTGTCAAAAGCTTGTGTAACATCTAAAAAACTGATGAACAATATTGTTTCTTTTCAAGAGATTCTCTAATTTTTGTAACAACTCTATAAAAATATATCATCTTATATTTTTGGAAAAGGTATCTTAACCATAAGTTTTGAGAATAAACGCCAGCTACCGAATTGACTAAGCTGGCAGCTCTGGCTATAGAAGACGTACAAAAGACGTGCATTATTAAGCTTGTGACATTATCAAGCAACAAAAGTGCAACATAAGAAAAAGAAAACAATATAAACAAAATTATCACGTGCCACTGGAAACAAAAGAAACTGCAAAGAGCATGTCGTATAAATATACGAGTACACTTACAACAACGTGGGCAACCACAAGTACCATCCGCATATTATAAAATTATTCAATATACACACAGATACCCCAACTAACCAAATCATCGTACTTAGAGAATTTCAATTAGTTAATTGAACTACTAAATGTACTACAGATTTTTCCCGGTGCAAAGAATTGTTTGCGAGTGTTAATTTTGGACTCCGGTTTCAGTCGTCTTACTTTGCATTCAAACTCTTTTTTGTGATAAATTCTCCGTATGTTATTATAAATACTAGCGAAATTGGATCTATAGTAATATTTCGAATATTTGCTAAAATTTAAAGTTCTCGGTTCAATTTTAGGTTTTTGATAAGTCAAATTTGTGTTTGGTTTTTTAGGTTTTTTTGGAACTTGTGACTTGATAAAATTGCGACGTTTTTCATAAAATATTGATTTTAACAAATATTTTACGAATTTCATTTTTTCCAAATTTTCGGCGCAATTTTTTTTAATTCCAATTTTTAATTACTTTTGTGATTTAAAATTCTTGGACTATAGCTAAGTTTTTTTAGTGAAGGTATGAATTTTGATAAATTCCCAAATTAGGGTGAAATTTATTTTTTTTTTATATTTTAGGTTTTAGGTGAAACTTATAATTTTAGTGATCTTTAAAAATTTTGGTAAATTTCCTATTTGTCGTGAATTTTTTTTTTTATTTGTTTAACAAAGTTCTTGTTAAAATTTGGTAAAATTTTGATGGTGTAGTTTTAATATTAGGTGAATCTATTTCTCCCGTATGTTTGGTAAAATTTCGGTTTTTTTTTTATAAAATATTGATTTTTTAGCAATTAATCTCTTTTTATTCCAATTACAGTGAGCATTTCAAGTTTGCTGAATTTAAATTTTACAAAATTCCGAATTCGTGCAATCTCTCGGTTAAATTTCGAGTTCTTGAAATATTATTTCATTTTTGTAATTTAAATTTGTTAACTATAATTTGTTTGGTTTTGTGGTAAATTTTCGAATTTGGTAAATTTCCAAATTGTGATAAAATTTCCTTTTGTAAACTATTGTAAAATAATATTGATTTTTGTTATAAATAATAATTTTAAAGTTTTTTAGTGTATTTCCCATTTGCGGTGAAATTGGCTTCATATAGATTATGGAAAAAAATTCGACGCTTTTCATAACAGATGGTCTTTTATGACTTTTTAACCGGAATTGACGAATTTACAACATTTTTGTTGTGAAATTCCAAAATTAGGTGAATTTTGGTAAAAATTCGTTTTCTTTATGGATTTTTAATTTTTTTTCAACTAAATTTTTTTTCGATCCGGCAGTAAATTTTTGAATTTGTGGTAAATTTAAAACTTTCGTAAAATTTCCAATTTTGTTTTAATTTCGGACAGACGAAAATCGTTAATTGGACTTCCCTAGATATACGGATGCAGCATATATATTTTTTGCTGGGTGGGGAACGAATTTATTGCAATTTGATGGCCACCAGAGACTAAAAAGAACTGACACATTGAGCCTGGTGAGGCGGCTCTCTCTACACAATAGAAGATAGATTTTTAAGATTTGAATACAAAAAATTAGTTATTACGTTGGTACTAACTAGTAAATAATAATTTAGAAATAAGATTTGAATACTTATTGTGAATTTCTTTTAATAGAAAGATTCAATAAAATAAAATACAGTAAAAAAAAAAAAAAAATTATAAACGGGATTACAAACCTATAAGTAGCCTTTCCATTTTAAGGATATAATAAAACAAGATTAATTATTTTTAGCTTCAATTTTAAAATATATAAAAATGATTTTAGTTCAAAACCAGCGGAATTTGCATAGTAACTACCTTATTCAACCTCCAGTGAGTAAAACAATCTTTTGCAGCAAATGTTTCCCTTTCCAAGACAAAGTAGCTCTGCAGCCTTATAAGATTCTAAAGTTAAACAAAAAGCAATTAAGAGGCAAACTAATCAGCTTTCTATACAAGGGTTTAATTTATATTGGCAATTAACCTTTAATACATCATGACAACGAATCGTTGCACACGTGCGTAGTCTTCCAGAAAAATTTGTAATTTCAATTATACAAATTTACCAAAAGACAGCAGGTTCCTGTTTCTAAACCTGAATAAATTGTTAAGCATTAGCAGATTTGCGTCGACCAACAAAATTCTTTTTTGAGGACTTTGTGTATATTTATTATTTGGAAGGAATTAAAAATGGAAAAACGACGGATTAAATATATCGAGCATATTCTGAAAAATGCTTCATTTCGAATCCGCCAAGTTTTAGGAGAGGAATTGTTAAATTCGTTTTTATATACGTGTATGTGATGTTTGACATATTTTACTCGAACTTAACTTCGAAAGCGCTAAATTGTTTGCTAAATTGTTTTTGAAATTGTATTTTATTCAAAAAGTGAGGCCCCGTATGCTGATAACCCACATAAATATTGATAAGTCCGAAATTATTATCAATTAAATATACGCAACCAGATTTTCGACATAATGGTGGGCGATTCTAGGCATCTGTCTGCAAAAGTCATACGATTTGTTCTGGCTGTTCCTCCTACACTGTAATATCTGGCTTGAAAGACATGGTCAACTGGGTACTACAAACTCATAAATATGTATGTATACGTATGAGTATGCATTTTGTTAAATGTTTATAATTCATCCATTGTCCTTCTTTCCCTATACTGCATGTATGCCTGCATATAAGCATTTTTTCACTTCATGAAACACTTCTATAGACCGAGCGAAAGTGCACTTTCCATAAAATATAAATTTAAGTACGAAAAAAAATTTATTTTATAAAAAATAAAGAAGGAGCATGAAGCACTTGCATTTATTTTCTATATTCTCAAGTATTCTTAAGGTTAGGTAAGTTTTTCTAAGCCCTTGTTATTCATATCGAAGGCTTTTGCATTTGGATCTATAGTAGAGAGCAGTAGTTGTTCTAACCCTTTCCAGTTGTTTGAAATTTATTGTTTTTAGGTTCTTGAATATTTAAAGGCCAGTTACGAGTGCAGTGTTAAGTGAAATGTTACAAAATACTATTTATTATTAGTTGGTTGCGTAAAGTACTCATATGCACTCGCACTCGCATAAATACATATATGCAGAGCTAGGCCACACTAAAAGGAAGCTGCACATACGTAATCGTCAGCTACATACTTATATCCTCTGTAGATTTCACTTTTATGCAGATGTCATCATAAATCTTGAGTGAAGTGAAGACTTATCTGCCTTTTGCATATATTATTTTGTCAAAATGCAGATTTGTTGATTTTCGAACGAAAAATTCTGAGTTTTTTAAAATCTAAACATATGATAATTTATAAATTCTTGAAACGAGTTTTCGCCATCACGTGTCAAGCTTGGTTGGGAGATAAACCGCGTTCAGTTTAGTGCCATTTTCTATACCATTTTTCATATAAAACATAAACTTTAAATGATACCATGGTTATAGTAACAGAAACTGGATTATTACATCTATTCAATGTCTTGTCGCAAAGTGTCTAAATGACAGCAATTTTACGCTCCTATGACCTCGCAATGTTAAAGTGGCAGATTCCTTTCATGCAAAGTGTTAGTACTCAAACCGGTCCCTATCCCCAAAGAGCCAGTCAGTTTAAAGATTTGTCATTAAAAAATCCAAAATTTTTGCAGATTTTTCGCTCTTAAGCATCTGGCAACATTGGCCATCGCATAAAATTCTAGGTGGAAATAAAAAAACTTGCATTTTCTTTGAAAAGTGTTAGCCAACAACAGAATTTATTTGTTCTTAAAAATGTCGAAAACTTATTACATGTAATTTCCTTAATATTTAAAAACTGCATTTAAATTCAAATGTAATTGTTTTAACTGCAACGTGTATTTAACGTTGACGGCTGCAGGGGCCCTCACACTTGTGCTGAAATATTCAGTTTACTGACTTAATGTTGAATTTGTAATAAATCTCAAATAGTAAACAAACAAATCAAGGAAAATGCGACTAGTAGGGTGTTTTTTGCAAAAATGTTCAGCTGCAAAGGAAATTAAGAGGCAGGCTTTAATATATGAAACAAATCTGTGCAGGTAAATTCATTTTATGTATTGCAGTCAATTATTTGAATTAAAGAAAATGTTACGTCAATTGTTTTTCACAGATTCTATATGATCACTATGGGTCACATATTGTGGGTTCTATACTACTGAAGCCATAACCTTAAATCGGTCGTACGAGAGAAATAGATAATCATTTAGTAGAGAGGATACCATTAAATCCTTTGAACTTCAGGCATGACGCTGATGTAATTGGATTGCAATGGCCGAAGATTATAAGTAGCTTTACTGAAGTCAGTATAAGCAGCCATAATTTGTCGTTGCTGATGATCCTTTACGAAAGCTACGTTGAGGAGGTGAAACAACATGCTGATAAAAATTGCGGCTATCACTATTTAATCAGAGTATCGGTCCGTTAATGTCAATTATTGATTCTGGGTGTGATCGCTGAGCAATTTGGACATTGGTTAATGTTGTATTCAGGAATTCAAATGTGATTTGCCCAAAATGACGGATTTACAACGAAGTTACAAATATCACTTTAAGTCTTGATCTTTAAAATTCTTTTTTTCACCTTCAAAGTGCACCGACCTTTCTTGAGTACATTGTATCAACTTATTCCTTTTCTATTATTCAAAAACGGAATCCACAGAAACAAACTTTATCGAATCCATGTGTCTCTTATAAAGAACTAAAGCCAGTTATAAGAACTTGCATGCAAATATTTTTAAAAGTTGTCATCAATAATCAATTAAAGTATTTATATTAGGTTCATTATATGGGCCACATCCTAAATTAATAGAATGAAAGGTAATTTAAGAATTTCCGCAGTTAAACTTTTGAAATCAGTTCTTTTATAAAGATTCATATCAGTTCGACCGTCAACAAATTTACGATTTATTAGTTTTGGAAGATATGGTTTAATTTCAATATAAAGATATGAATTTATTACCACTAATAGACAATCAACGACTTACAACTACTTAAGGGTTTTTTGGTTTCAGCTTGAAAATTATTTTAAATTATTTTTTTTAATATTTTTTACAACAAATGTGTAACAGAACTAATTCGGAATATGATAGCAGATAACTGAATCAACTAAAAAACTAATTAAATTTCAACCTGAAACCAAACAAAATCTTCAATAGGTGTTGAATATTTGCACGATCAGCTGAATTGCAGATGTTCACTTATATTCAAATTACGAAATGATGAAAACGTTGAAACTTAGAATGAGATTCCTATTGATTGGAAAAGGCAAGGCGAAATACGGAATTTACCAATTTGGGAAATCGTTGCTTATACAAAAATAATAGAACAACTTCGTTTTATAAACGTAATTAAGTATTTAATTCCTAGAAAATAGTAATATTAACTACTTTTGAAACTAATCGGTTTCCAAACAAAATCCAAGGAGCTTAAATATCTCAAAAACGGTCTAGCATGTTGTTGACCAATCTGCGTCACCTGTGCTGGGGTAAACAACATACATTTACATAGTTCGTGCGCCGTCCTGCTATAACCATATGTCAAAGTCGATACCAGTCAAAACAATTTTCTTGTCAAAATTTGCCTGCATCTCACGAAGAGCGGCGATGTTCTCGGGCGATTTGGCGTGCTTTTCACGAACGAGTGTTGTCGGGTATATGCTTTAAAATGGGCGCAACTAAGGTTTGCACTACCGGGCACATGTTTTGATAATAAAATTTTATCAATTGCACGCGCTGCTAAATCGTGTAACTTGTTACGGTGCTAGGTTTCAATGGCTGAACTGATTTATCGTGGTATCGTGTGTAATTCGAATACTTCCGTTAACGTTTATGTTGGATTTCATACCAATTATCATACTGTAGCATGATTCTACAGTCTGTAATACCGACACAACATAGCATGGCTTTAGAGTCATTATCAACATGTATGAAAACAAAAGAGCGTCATATTTCGCACTGTATAAGCAGCGAATACTTGACGCAATGTGATAGACTGTCGCTAAGTCACTGACCACATCGGTATACACACACGCAGCGATCACTTCATTTTTTGTTGTCATGCCGCCGACCGTCTTCCTGAACGTGCTCTGCATATGATGCATGTTGTTGTTGTATTGCAACACTTGTGATCGTGTGGCTCACCTTATTCCTTACCGTGAGAATTAAAATTTGTTATAATTGTGCAATAGGCTCGTGTCACATTGCACCCACTTTCCCCATGGTATTTACACATAAACTATTAGAAAAATAACATACAATCACATGCACATGTATTACAGTATATAGAAACATAAAATTAATATAGAAATAAGCTTTGATTTAAAAATTGTCAAGTCAACCAAAATTCAGTATAAAAGAAGAGTTTGTTTTAGTTTAAGACACAGACCAATTCTAATCATCTTTGAGTTCTAATCGCGGAGCTCGATGGAACAATAAAGATCTAAAATTTAAATTACATATTAAAAAGGGTCTTTTCACTATAATACCTTCCTACCAGTACTGGCAGACACGTTTCGGAATTTTGATCGAAATTTTGTTTTATCTCCATTGTGCAATGTCAGGGGCAAATTTTCCACTTAGCTAAAATTGTGTGCCTTTTAAGCTTAGGCAAATATGCAAGACAACAAATATTGCAAATTGGTTTGTTCCACTTAAAAATAGATTACCACAAAAAATTTGTAAATAAAAACAATAACAA
The DNA here is from genome assembly GCA_963932375.1 of Phania funesta. Classification (NCBI taxonomy): domain Eukaryota; kingdom Metazoa; phylum Arthropoda; class Insecta; order Diptera; family Tachinidae; genus Phania; species Phania funesta. The sequence continues at coordinate 41,105,038 of OZ010656.1, forward strand.
AAACATGACTACATAAAAATACCTACAACTAAACAAAACAATGTCATTTGACCAGTTATTGTCTGAAAGTTTGTTGTTTGTTGAAGCAAAAAATAAGTTAAGTTCCTCAGCGCTGCATAAGGTTAAATAGCAAAAATAATAGCAAAATATATTCGATACCAACGTGCATATATACATAACTACGGTGTTGTTGAGTATTTTTTTTTTAGTTTTCTTTTCTTTTTGGTGCCCCAGTTTTCTATAGACATTGAAATTTATGTGCAACGGCTATTATTTACAAAACAGCCAAAAGGTTACAACACAAGTCCCGTAAGTGTTAATACTCATATCTACTGGCTTAAATACAACTTGTTGTTGGCATTTCTTTCAACGCAACAAGTTTCAAGGACAGTCTAGAACAAACAAGTGGCTTTTTGTTGCACTAAACGCGAGCGAACACGTTCATCAAATTATGTATAAATTAATTCTTTCAAAACAAAAAAGAAAAAGAAAACGTTAAAATAATTGAAATCGTTAGTGTCAAAACCAAAACTTGAAACTAATTCATATGTATGAATGTATGTATGTATGCATGTGTGTGCAAGGACTTATTATAAATTATTTACTCAAGTGCTCTTATGAGAGCCTCAGAGGTCTTGAAGGAAATTCAATATAGAATCATATAAATTAAAATGAATGATTATTGTTTTCCATGAGATTAAAAAACAAAAAATTAAAAAAGCAAAACAAATAAAAGTGGGTGATTTCGTAGGATATATCCAGACATGAAGTTTAAATAAACTCTGTGATTCATATTCTGAATCGTCTAATTGGCAATTTTAATTGAAGAAATTCCAAGTATATTTTAATAGAATATGGCCACACATTGCAAACTTTCTAATCGAATCGGTGTTACCAGCAGAATCTAAGTTTCCAACACCCATTTGAAACAATTGAATGCTGAGGTGGATTTTTAGTATCCAGAATATGAAGTTTATATTATAGGTATGATTTGTATTGAGATACATTTTCTCTTAGCTGATTACAATTATAATTATAAGTACTTTTTAGTGCTACCGTTAAAACTTTAGAAGATACGATATTAAAAATTAAAAAGAAAAACGTACGTGAATTATTTCGAGTACGGAATAATAAACGTTCTTTAGATAATATCTCTAGTCACGAACCGCCACTTTTTTTATTTCTTTATTTCTATTCTATTAAATAAAGAATTTAAAAAAAGCAATACTATCGCCCCGGAATTTATGAACTCCCGAAATTGCACAAAGAACATTTTCTTTTGATGCCAATAAGGTCATCTATAGACTCACCCTCCCTTGAGTGATGTACATTTTTGGCTAATATTTTGAAAAAAGTTAATACAAGAGATAGAATACAATTTAGAAATCAGGTAAACAACAGTGCAATATGTTATGACGAGAGATTAATATCATTTGATGTGGTGTCGCTGTTCCCGAGTATTGCTGTGGTTTATGCTATTGAATTGATCGGCAACAATAGGCCGATATCACATTACATATATTGATGACTAGAGAATTATTTCTGCGAATTTTAAGATTCTGTACTTGTAAATATAAAGGGAGAATATATACAATAGTAGACGATATTTGTTAGGGAAGCGGTACTAAAGAAAATTATGGAAAAACTAAAAATAAAGCCAAGATTACTTACAAAATATGTTGCCAACCTATTTGGGATAGTAAGGTAAAGTGCCATCAAGGAAACTTTAAGGGAATTCAATAATTTCCTCATTAACTTTTTCTAATTAATTTTTATTTGGCAGTTTTAAGTTATAGAAAGTAACTATTAAAATGATGAGTTTTACAAAATTCCTTTTCCAACACTTTGGTAAACGAACCTTAAATTAAACTTTTGAAAGTGTTTTGTGCAAAAAATTCTTAGAAATTTTCACTTATACACCAGGATATGAATTTATTCCACATGAATGTCATAAACATGAGCGCAAACTTTGAATGTTTCACAAATAAATTATTGTTTAAACTGGTTTAGATGAGTTTAAATAATAATAAAAAGAAATAAACTGCTTTAAGAGTTTTTAAGAACCCCCCTCCCACCAAATAAAAAACTTTGACCAAGGTCAAAAGGAAACGTTTGCATGCAAAACTACAATAACTTTCAAATTTTCGCCAACAAAATTCTTATATCAGACTCGAATTCAAACCACCTTATTATATACATACATACACATATGTAAGAGTATGTACAAAAAAAGATTGTACTTTAAAACCTTTGCGAGCTTATGCTTGTAGTGGTTGTGTTAAAAGTGCTTGAGTGTAGGCGTTGAGATTAAGTAGTTGCCATCGCTTCTAAAGTTCGCTAACACAAAAAAAACTTACCTACGTGACTACAAAGGCAATCTTGAAATTCCTTTAATAATCCCAGAAATGATATGGGATGAGCTGTTCTTCAGCTTAGATCGTGCTATCGGCACAATGTATTTCATGTACCGATTATGTGACCTCACATAGATTTTGAAACTTATTGTCCCACTTATGTTTTGGTCGACATGAACCTAAAAAGATTGTCACAATATGCGGCGATAAAACGGCAGATAATTTTCAGCATGCTGAAAATCGGTACATGTTGTACTATCTGCGCCGATGGAGGGATCTTAACTTTAAGGTTTTCTTATGATTTTCAGATGTTGCCGATTTGATTTTGTTTTATATTTTAGTTGGGTCATTAATGAATAAATGATCTGAGTATATGAGCGAATATCGTTACAAATGCATATCCGATGCCAAAATTTCGGAAAACGTTGAGTAATTTAATACTTAATCCTCTATTCCTCTTCAACATGTCACCGTTATTGGGTTAATTGGTAATCGCATAATTAGGTAAGTCAGACATCAAATAGATAAGATTCCAGACCACCCTAGATGGGCTCAGAACTACATTCAAGTAGTCCATTTGGATGTATGTCCGTCCTCCTAAATATTCTGATAACAAGAAACGACAAGCAATAGTAAATCGTAAGGACTTTTAAGATTGCTATTGGAAATTTATATTTAAGAGTGCGTGTGTGTTGATGTGGAAGAACACCTTCGTATACTCCCACGCAGAAACTCTTACCAAATATTACTATCAAGTAGCAAGGTTTCCTTTTCCTTTTCTTTTAAAGTGCACCAGGGCAAATAGTGAATTTAAATATACGCTGTACTACACTCTTCTATTATTTTTAATACGACTAAGCAAGCGGGAAGTTGTTAGTGTTTGGCTGTATATATATAATGTTAGAATATTCTGGCGCATATACAAAAAATATTCAACTAAATGCTATAACGGCTCGAACCCTTTCGAAAAATTTTTGAATAATTAACCAAAACTGCAGTCACAATTACGTAAATAAGGTCTAGCAGCTTTGGTACATACGCGGGTATTCAATCGGTTAAGCGGTAATTGGTTACCCGATTAAATTATTTTTCGCTTAAATAGGCGACTACATAAATATTATCATAGGGCCGTCAGCTGGCAGGCACAAAAGTATGGCTTCCAATAACTAAGTGCACTATCAGATGTTCTGACTTATAGCTTCTCGTGGTGGCGGCCAGTAACAGGTTCCTGTCTGCGCAAGGCGTCTGGCTAATTAAGTCAAGCGGAGAGAAGCTAATACTCTCTTATAAAAATTCTTAACCCACCGTGAAACAACATACGCCAACGATGCGTGGCCAAAAGGGTGCTTGGTATCTAGTGGGCGAACTCTGGATTTCAGGCAATCTCCAGTTTTAATATAGACTTACTCGTGCATATGGAGCTCTGTGTAGATGGACATCTTACCGATCTCCGGTTTGAATTTGACAAGGGATGTAGCCGGAATTTATGAACTTGAATGCTTAGCAAGGGGTGGATGGGTCAATATCTAAAGGTAATCACAAGGCGTTGGATCCTGAGTTTCAAAACAGTGAAGTCTCCCAAGAGGCGGAGAGGTCAATCTCTGGAGGAACTCCAATGTTTATGGGCCAATGGAACGATTCCGGAGAAATGAACAAGAAAACCTCGAAAGTGGTGGACGGGTCAATCCCCAAAGACTCCTTAGGAAGAGGCTGAGACGGCAGCGAACATTGTGTGTGAATGTCCAGCACTAACCAGCATAAGGCTTAGGGCCATGGGCAGACACTTGTTAAACGTTAGACAAATGCTAGTAATTACGAGAGACACTGTGATGAGAAAAAATGCAGAAGATTACTAATCGACAGTCTGTAATCACTACAGTCACGAGTAAAGGCAACTATTTGCACGTGACTCAATAAAAGTAAGGTAGTCGTGAATTACAAATCGATTTCATGGAAAGAAGAGGCTTGAAAACATACCAATAAATTAAGTGGCCTGTAAGTAAATCGGTTACTTCCTCTTGAAATTTCTTCATTGTTTTTAAACTTATTACTTATTATTGTTGTAAGTGTTAAAAGATCTTAAAGTACAGCCCAGGAATTGAAACAAAGGAACCCGCTAGTGAACACTTGTATAGAAAGTTGAGTGCTGTACTTTGTCATACCACTATTAAAATTATTACAATTAATTAAAATATATACAAATTACACAAAAAGGGATCTAATATCGGGTGATTGATTATTTGTACTTCAATGCGGTATTTTATCCTGAATTCCTTCCTCCAACATCGACAATCAGCTGGAATCTTTACTTTAATTTCCAAGCGAGAAAAATTGATCACATTTATTATCTATTTTAAATTATTTTTCTGAACTCATTTGCCAATCGTTAAATAGTGTTTCTTTTCATGTTGCTCGATGTGGTTACGCGTTTCTATTCTATCACTGGCAAGAAAAGGTCAAACATGTGTTTATGTATGTGCAATCTGGTCATTTATGAACATGTAAATAACTTAAGTACATGGTTTATTTGGCTGTTCTAATAATGTTATAAAAAACACACGATAATAGGGGTAATATGAATTACCTCTACAAATGATGCCAGAAATGGTCAAACTAACAAGCCTAAATGTTTACAAAATAACTAAAAAACGTTTTTATTTGACAAATATAAATCGATTTCACCGACACCACCCCATGGATTAGACCCTATTGTCAAGTGTAAAATGCGCTAAATTAAAGCGTTTGTCAATTTTCTTTAATGTCTCGTTATTTCAACATGCCCAACAATTAAATAATATTTTATCCACATGACACTGTTGATGCCAAAGTCATTACTTTGAAATATGTAAATCACTTTTGCGTCAAGTAAACTAAATCATTTTTCCGCACATGAATACAAATGTGAATTGCATCCTTTTGTCAACAAATTGTTTGAGTAGATTCTTTTGTACATTTTGCCAGAAGTCAAATTTAAATTTTTGTTATTGTTGGTAAATGAAATATATATGTATATGTATGAGTTTATGTATTTGTATATGTATGTGTTTGCCTACGTATTTCACGAAAAAGGTAAGAGATGGATCTCATTGTAAGAAACCTGAAATAAAAGTGCAATTTTTAAACTTTCATATTGTCGCGTTTTAGTTGTTAATTTGCATTTTGTAATTAACTACGACAGGCTACTTTCAGTTTAAAGAGCTGTGATAAAAGCAATTGTACAAATTATAAACAGCCGTAGTGTCGCCATAGTAATATCGATTATTACTATCGTGACACATGAGATGGATCCTTATTCGATTGTCATCTTAAAAAATTTACATGAAATATTTAAATCACTTAGAATGCATTAAAATTCCATACTTCGCCATACAAGCAAAACACACAGCGTGTATTTAATTGAAAAGTCGAATCAAAACAGAAAGTTCCAAAATTTATTTCTATAGGACAACTTTTGTATTTCGAAAAAATATCCCTACTCAATGCTCAATTTTGTGCGTCTACTATAGTGAATATTTATAGCACGTGGACATTTAAGACTATTGCTAAACAAAACCATATGAAAGAAGTTTTCATTTCGAATGCATTTGTTACGCATACATCTGCATGCTTGGCTTCCGATAGAAATATTTTCAAGGAAAGAAATATTTTAGTACGGCCTCCTATTTCAAATATTGCCAAATACTTCCTTAGTAGTTCTAGGCAAATATATACAACAAATTTAGAATAGTACCTACCAAACAACTTATGAGTTTTACTATATTAAATGACTCTGAGACAAGTCGTAACCCGCCTGGCAAACTTATTACAAACAAAATCACCGCTAAATTAATTCACTACAAGACAGTAGCCAAACTTAATAATACCTTTGAGGGGAGGCTGGCTAGATACCACAAGAACTATAGAGGTCACAAAAAATCAGTCCTTCTAACACATAAAAAACTATCCGCAGTGCGGATAAATTCAAAGATAATTTTTCTTACGTTTATACGGCAGCTGTTTGCAAATAAAAATAATTGGCAAATACTTAACTCATCTTTTATACAGAAAATTGCCTTCAGAAATAAGTTTACTTTTTAGTGAACAAATCATATAAACATAATTATCTGGCAACGTTGCTGTAGAAAAGTAACAAATTGATATCGGTCGAATTTTTTGAAGTGACGATTTTTTTCGTTGTTTTTAAAAAACGGTATTCACTTTTAATTACTTTACTAAATCTTATAAAACAAGTTCTCTGCTGCCAGTGTAAAAGCGTATTATATTTGTTGTAGTATTTTACTTAATTTTGGTAGCGTAACGCCCACAGTAGCAACAATAACATCTTGTACAATAAGAAGGTGCTACAGTTTGAATAGTGATAATAAATTCGATTTTCAAAGTTGTGCTTTTTAGATCTATTTGTACAAGCTCCGCACACGAACAAATGTCATCGTCACCTCTGCTTACTCACCGTTTTAAGAACTGTTTTCTATAAATACAAACAAATAAAGAAGGTAGTGCTGGAGCCATGGTGTAGGCTTAATGATATGCACTATTCATATCACACATCTACAATGAAAGAATAAACTAAAATTAGATCGAAAGTGACAAAGTAATTCTAGCAGAACCCATTGCAAAAGGCTCTTAAGTCTAAGGGAAAACAAACTAATAACAACAACCCATGTATAAATTTACATGTGACGAAGTACAACCAATTTTTTTATTTGATTTTTCAGCAACTTAATCTGAAATGATTTTTTTACAATTACCGTCAACATAATATTTGACGATTCTTAAATTTTGTTCTTGGATAAATTTGTGGGCATGGCAGACAATTCTTCATATGTTAAAGAAGCAAAGAGCCGATGACTTTTGCCCATGTGAGTACTTTAACTAGCAATAAATGTAAATAATTAAATGCTGAATTTTTTTTAAAACCCTTATTATAATTTTAAAAACCCGAAACCGGTTCACCGGTTCTTGAAAAATGTCGAATAATCGATTACCTTATATAGAAAGGAAATTAGTTTTATGGTTTAATTTTATTCTGTCTCTAAGAATACTAAGTAAAAAAAAAACATCAGAAGTACAGAGAGGAAATTGCCACGAAAACTTCGGGAATGGGTCTATTCACTTTTATTTATTGGGTATTTCTTTGTTAGATTTAATACAATTTCACCTTTCACTTCACAATTTTGCCCAAAAGCTCTATACTGTCAGTGCAATCACACAGCTGCACAATGTCGAATCAATCATCTTTTGTACTTTAATATCATTTGACAAAGCAGGGTGATTATCTAAATGCTCACTAAGAATCCACTGCCACATTGGATATTTTGTACTTTTCATTGTCAATGTTAAAGCACGGTCGTTTCAAAATTTGTTAAAAAGTTGCAAACTCACTGAGAAGAGTTCCTTTGCTTTTACAGAATTTTCTTCAAGATTCCCTTTTCAAAATAATTTTTCACGCCAGGGCCAAGTATTAGATTTTAGGATGACAAAAATAAAAAAGTCCTAAAAGTCGAATTGGTAACCCAGCCTTAAAACATAACGGCAAATTAACACGAATCTCTGTGATTCTTGTATAACATTAACTTTGTACGCTTATAAGGGTGCTACGAATGACATGTTAAAAGTAAATAAAGAAAAACAAGAAATTGCGCCCAAAATTCATGCGAACTTGAAAATCTGTAATAGATGTGTGTTCGAATTAAAATATTTGAAGAACTCTTTTTTTTTAATTGTTGAAGTGTTCTAAATCATCATGCATAAAATAGATCATTTTCTAATTAAAGGTAAGTTTTCTCTTAAGGGTGTTGTAATCACTCAACCTTGCTTTTGATGAAGATGGACAAAAATCATGCCCCAAACTGCCACCGCTAAACAATTTTTTCAACTCAGAGCGATGTTTTTTCCATATGGTTGTCTTAAAAAAATATACCAAAACGACCGAATAGTTGATTTTATTTCTACAAATTTCTGCAGTAATTTAGCAACAACCATACAGTTTGATAATTTAGAGGGTTTTCATTCAAACCTCTGGAGTAAAATTGAAAAGAAATGGAAAGAAGCCAATAGAACAATAGCCCGATTTTTCCATGCTAATAACGATTGGCTACTAGACACGATGATTATTCTAACTTCGCAACAACTTCTGTTTCATGTAGTAAAAATAGATCTATGGCGGCAACACTTGTAACTTTTGATAGTGCTTATCTTTTTGACTACTAATATTTACAGCCTTGTCTGTTGGCTGACTTTCTAGTATAGACTTTGCTTTGACTTTTGGCTTGCTTTTTGCCAACACGTGTACCGCTTAACAATTTTGCATATTTTAATAAATAAAACGTATTAGTATTTAAATAAGCTGTTTTTTGTGTAAACCTCGACGAAACAGCTTAATTGATGACCCCGACGTGATCAAAGGAGCACAAGCTTTTACGATGTTTGAAGACGAAAACATTTGTGGAAATGTAGAAAGGGCAGGCACTTCAACAGGGGCAGCGAGCGCAAATGAAATGCCATCAATAGCCCCTCATCCTGAGGTTTCAGTGAACAGGGTTTTAGTCAAAGTGCCACCTTTTTGGTCTGATCACACAGAAATTTGGTTCGCGCAGATTGAAGCTCTGTTCGCCATTGCAGGTATCACGGTGGACGACACTAAGTATAACACCAGTATAGCGGCCATAAAAACGAAGTATTGTCACAAATTTCCGACGCGCTGTTACAACCAACCAATACCGACAAATACGGCCACCTAAAAAAGTGCATAATAGACCGCTTCTGCGAAAGTGAGCAGAAGAAAATACAAAAGCTGCTATCAGATGTGGACTTAGGTGATCGCCGGCCTACTCAACTTTTAAACGAGCTGAGTGGATTGGCAAAAACAGGGTGACCGAGGACTTTCTCAAATCGCTTTGGCTTCAACGTTTACTGCAACAAGCACGAGCCATAATGCAGGCTTCAAACGCAGGTTTAACAGAGTTAGCAAAACTAGCGGACAAGATATTAGAGGTTAGCGATTATCGCCAACTTGCAGCCGCTACTGCGTCTAGTGTCCCTCACGATACCACAATAGAAAGCAGAATTGCCGTTTTAGAGGAACGAATTGGAAACCTTTGCCGTTCACGTTCTCGTAGTCGCCCATCTCAAAATAAAAAGCACCAACGGGGTTCGACACCGTCAGGGGAAATTTGTTGGTATCACAGTAAATATGGTAACGAGGCACGTAAATGTAAGTACCAAAAAAACTAAATTTTAAATCTAATGCAACATCCAACACATCAGATTAATGGCTAGACTTACGACGCTGGACAACTCCACGAAAATAAAATACCTATGGCGAATGACGTCTTAAGCTATCATTTTCGCTACGACGTGTTTTTGAGTGGACGTTTATTATCGCAGATGTCTCTATGCCAATTATAGGATCTGATTTCCTAAAACATTTCGAACTACTCGTGGATGTAAAACATAATGTACGGGTTGACCACAAGACCATGTTAAAAGTGACGGGAAACATATTACACTCGCGTCAACCTAACATTTCGGCATTTGACACAAGTAACCGTTTTTCAACTTTGTTGCACGAATTTAAGGACATCACCATATTCAACACCAATCGTACGTTGCCACCAAATACTACGGCTGTCAAGCATCATATCACAACAAAAGGTCCAGCGGTATTTTCGAGGCCACGCAGGGTAGCTGGTGCTAAGTTTATGGCAGCCAAAAAGGAATTTGAGTATCTGATGGAGCAGGGGATATGCAGGCCTTCCAGCAGCAGTTGGGCCAGCCCATTGCACATGGTGCGAAAGGCAAGTGGTGAATGGAGACCCTGCGACAATTATCGCGCCTTAAACGCCAGACCGATACCCGATACCTTTTTTGCACGACTGTACCCATATGTTACACGGGAAGCGAGATTTTTCAGTCATCGACTTGAAACGAGCTTACCATCAGGTGTCTGTGGAGCCAGCTGACGTGCCGAAGACGGCAATAACGACACCCTTCGGATTGTTCGAATTTAGCTATATGACTTGTGGATTGCGCAACGCAGCGCAGACGTTTCAACGCCATATAGATTCAGTCGTATTTCGTCTTTGCATATATTGACGACATCTTGGTCGCCTCTGCTAGTATGGAGGAACACCATAGCCACCTTAGGGCGCTATTTAATCGTTTGCGACAGCACAAATTGGCCATCAATGCCGCGAAATGTTAACTGGGTAAGAATATTATAAATTTCTTAGGCCACACTATAATACCAGAGGGCATAAGGCCCTTAGACGATAGAGTGGCAGCCGTGCGTAGGTGCCCCCGACCTAAGATAGCAAAAGAGCTAAAACGATTTCTCGGAATGATTAATTTCTACAGAATATTTTTGAAGAATGCAGTCAAGAGTCAAAAAAGACTGCAATCATTAATTGAGGGGAATGTAAAAAGCGACGTTACACCGTTAGATTGGGATAACGAAGCAAGTTCCGCGTTCGAAATCTGCAAAGATGAGCTAGCTAATGCAATTTTGCATATTTTAATAAATAAAACTTATTAGTATTTAAATAAGCTGTTTTTGTGTAAACCTCGACGAAACAGCTTTACATCAAAGAAAAACTTCGAATATTGTAGCCAAAGAGAAGAGCAAAGAATCTGGCTAATGTTGCAAGTAATAAACATTTAGTAATGGCATTGGAAATGCAGATGCATTCAACCGGTATGTGGCTATTCCATAAATACGGAAGCTTTTGAGAAATATGCAACTGAAACCATTGAGCTTTAAGTGTACATAAAGTCCTTTGGCATGGCAAAATAATTATTCAAAACTGTATCCTCCCTATTAGGAAATAAACATTTGGAAAAGACACCAATACGGCTTTAATAAAAAGGCTGTTATTATCTGCAAATCCATACATATGCAATTCGAAAAAGTCCCCAAGAACTAGGCATGGACAATTAACACCGGACAGTTACCTCCGGATATTTTAAAATTACTGCAAGGCACTGGCATAAATTCTGAAGAATCTGATAACGAATATAAAATCAGTAGCAGTAGATCCCAATTGATTTTGTGTATTCTCTCTATAATTTGTAAATTTATAAAAATTTATTGCATATACATACGAGTATGTATGTCTATATAGTTACGTCAATTATCCTGGAATTAAATTAAATATAAAAACTTTAGATTTTTCAGTGAAAAGTTTTAATGTCGTATCAAGACTGCAGTAGGGAGATGTGCCTTTGTACTTTATGGAGAGTTGTCATTCTAAAATGGAAAATTGTACACCATTGAACGTGGTTCTGAATGAAGTCCCAGAATGTTCTTACATTTAAAGTGGGACGATTTAAACAAATGATGATCCCTAATACCGTTATATCTACATATGTATATATTAAATTTTAAACAAATTTAGTTGAGTTTAGTATACAAAATGGCATTTCATAAGATTTCCCTGCCCCATAAGAGATTTCTCAAGTCATTATATACTGAATTTTACGCTTATAGCTTAATCCATTCAAGAATTATCGTGTTCACAAAAGGACGGTTGAACAGACATGTATATGGCAGGTAGTAGTTGCAGTTAGCGGAAATGCCTTATTTCTTCCCAACTTTTCCTATTTTCCCAATTTTTTCAAACTTTTCTCCTACACCTAAGAAGTTCTTGTCAAAAAAGCGTTCTAGCTCTGTTATTTACAAAGTTATGATTTTTGTCGTCCTAATTTTTAAAATCTAACCCTGTCGAGCGGTACAAAAATCAAAATTCTCTGTGAATGTCACATGTGAGGTACTTTTTTTTTTAATGAAATGTTTGTGGAAGTAGCAACACAATTAATTAGTTATTTTAAAGTTTGTTAACAATTAGCGAAGCAACAGCTTAACAAAATAGGTCCGACACCATCACCAACGACACGACATCTAATAATTTATAAATTAAAAGGGAAAATACTATAAAAATGAATGTAATGACAAAATCGTTTGCACTTTCATTTGTATGAAGAATGTTAATTGCACATGTGGATTAGAAAAGTGAAATTATTTTGCACGCGATCAAACTTTACAAATCGTGTGTGTTCTGGCTGTGTAAAACTAAAATTAAGTCTTAAAGGATGAGAATTCATTGATTTATAATAACCAGTGTGTGCGTTGGTATGTTAAAATTAAATCCTGCTAAAAGAGCACAAGTCTAGAAGTCGCTGAACTTTGGAAAGGAAAGTTAGTGAGAGTTTTAGTAACTGAAATAAACTTTTTATAACCGCTGCCTATCCAGCGATACAGTGAATAAGAAAGGCATTAAAATACACATGTGTGCATTCAAAATCAATGTTCTACTTCGTTTAAGTAAAGACGTACTTCACTTTAAGCGCATAATTTATATTCATTTAAGGTGACTTTTTTATTTTAAAAATTGAACAAGTGCAGAGACACAGTTAACAGTTAGTAACAATAAAATAAATAACAAAAAGTAAAAAGCAATATAATATTGTGTGTGATAAAAAAGACAATAACAAAGTGCATGGTTAAACCTGTTTAAACAATTAATAGTGAGTGCATGAGCGCACCAAACATTAACGAAAAAAATACAAAAGGTAATAACAACAATGCTTATTACTCTTTTTCTTACACAAATGCTAATAATGCAATAAACAATATAAACAATAAAAAAAAAGATGACAGTGCTTTTTTAACCGCCAGGCCAATTGACCGAACGCGTTCATTATCAGCAAATATAAATATATCTGCTACAGAAACAACGAATTCAACAAATAAAACTAAAGAAACAAATAATACACAAAAAATAGCACAAGAAACAGAACCAGGTACTGTGTCTAAACGCGTGCAAACTGGTATGGATCGGTACATAACCATAACGAAGAGGAAGGCGAGTCCTAAGTCTTCACAACCAGAGCGAACCGCCAAGCAATATAAAGGTTCTCATCAAGTAGCTGCAACATCGGTAAGTGAAAATAGATTTTCTGTCCTTGCTACCCCGGATAATGAAAATGCCGAACCCACTGTAAGGGAACAAAAACCCCCACCAATCTACTTGCGCGAACAAACATCAAAAGCCATTGTAAATATGCTCTCCCAACTCGTAGGCAAAGAAAAATTATATGTGGCTTCTGTACGAAGAGGACAGATACAAGAAATGAAGATCCAAGCCTACACTGAGAAGAATTATCGCCTAATCGCAAGTCGTCTCGATGCAAATAATAAGAGCTATTATACGTATCAACTAAAAAGTGCTAAAGGTTTGATCGTCATTATAAAGGGCATAGACAGTTCTGTTCCCACTGATGAAATAAAAAGTGCCATAGAGGTGGAAGGCTATGTCGTAAGTCAGTGCACAATATTCTAAATAAGAACAAAGTTCCCCAACCTATGCATCGTGTTGAAATAGTATTTAACGCATCGCAACTTAAATCAAAAAACTCGGTTCATTCAATATATAATTTGAGCTACCTTTTGAACAGAAGAATAACGGTGGAAGAGCCTCTAAAACGTAGCGGTCCCCGTCAGTGTACTAATTGCCAGGAATTCGGACACACGAAAACCTACTGCAAGCTACCATCCGTATGCGTTGTTTGCGGTGATGCGCACCGGACATTGGAATGCACTTCTTCGAAAACAGACCCCAAGGTCAAAAAATGCAGCAACTGTGGTGAAAACCACACAGCAAATTACAGGGGCTGCAAAGTATTTCAATATGTAAAAGATAATGCGAAAGTCGTACGCAAACCTGATTATGAGCAATATAAAGCTTCCCAATTTCCTCGGCTTCATGCTGGTTCTGTTGCTAGTACACAAGCTACACAGCCACACACTAAGCCAAACTTTTCATATGCCCAAACATTGAGAAATGATTTACCTAATGTGAATGCCAAAAGTTCTAATGCGCATAAACATTCATATGCCCACGTCTTAAAAGAGGGTGCTCAGACACCCCTCACCAACAATTCGAGCTCGGTCGAGAACTTAATACAGACAATGAATAGTTTCATGCAGGGTATGTTTCAGGAAATGATGCGAACCCAGAACATGCTTCTGCAAGTTTTGCTTGGCAAAAAATGAACCAGTTAAAAATATGCTTCTGGAACGCTAACGGGCTCTCCCAACATAAATATGAAGTAGAACACTTCCTGCTAGCACATGATATAGACATACTATTAGTCTCTGAAACACACTTCACTATAAAAAACTGCTTTAGAATTGATGGGTTTTTTATATATGACACCAAACACCGAAGCGAAAGGGCATGTGGTGGGACTGCCATTATAGTCCGAAAAAACGTAAAGCATTTTCCATTGCCTGAATTCAACGAAGACTTTTTGCAAGCCACGACCATAAATCTTACTGATTTTAAAATTGTAGTCTCCTCAGTGTATTGCCCACCTAGGCATAAAATCGAACACCATGAATTTGCCAGGTTCTTTGCTACGCTAGGGCAAAAATTTATTGCCGCTGGCGATTACAATGCAAAGCACACATATTGGGGATCCAGACTCCTTAGTCCTAGAGGTAGGCAGTTGTATTATACAGTTGAAACAAACAAGCTTGACGTCGTATCTGCCGGTAAACCCACCTATTGGCCCACAGACTTTAATAACATCAAACGCGATCAACTTTTAGTTAATTCATCCTATGACCTATCTTCTGATCATTCACCTACAATTGTTATTTTGCACGACATGTTTTGTCACTGCACCTAAAACCCTTAGTTTCTACCCGAACAGAAACACGAATTGGTTAAAATATAAAATGTATGTGAGCTCTCACTTACCTTTGAACATCCCACTGAGAAATCCAGCTGATATTCAAGCAGCTGTAGATCATTTTACACATGTCGTGACTGCCGGAGCCATAGCTCCAACGCCAACAAAGCCATCATCTAAAATAATATCGCACCAGGCAACAGCAGATATTCAGATGCTCGTCATTGAGAAAAGAAGACTAAGAAGACAATAGCAAAATAGTCGTTCTCCACACATAAAAATGCAAATGAACTTATGCCAAAAAAAACTTACGCAGTAAATTGAGACAGAAACACGAATTCGCTATCGACAACTTTTTAAAAAACTTGGATCCAATGAAAAACAGGGATTATAGTCTGTGGAAAGCTGTAAAGCACTTACAATGTCCTATTGCTTACGAATCCCCACTAAGACTTGAAGACTGTAATTGGGCTAAAAACTCAAGTGAAAAGGCAAATGCGTTCGCAAAGCACTTAGAGAAGGTTTTCGCACCACATGATATAAGTAATTCCACTATTCCAATTATTAGCGACATCGTGAATGATCCTATGAAATTTCGGTTGTCTTCTTTAAAATCGACAATTAAAAATACGAATATGAAGAAATCACCTGGACCTGATCGTATAACAGGATCAATGATATGAAACTTACCTAATTCAGCTGTAAGAATTTTACTTTACATATTTAATGCCATGTTGCGCGTCGGCTTTTTCCCATGCTCTTGGAAGATGTCTGAAATTGTTATGATCCCGAAACCTGGAAAGGACTCCAGCCAGATTACATCCTACAGGCCAATTAGCCTACTGTCAGTTTTGTCAAAGATATTTGAAAAATTAATCGTCTCGAGTGTAACTCCTTTTCTAAATGAACAAAACGTTATCCCAGATCATCAGTTTGGTTTTCGAGCAAGGCATAGTACGATTGAACAAGTCCATAGAATCGTTACCATTATTAGATCGGGTTTTGAAAGAAAGCAATATTGTTCAGCTTTATTTATAGACATTTCCCAAGCATTTGATAAAGTCTGCCATGATGGGCTACTTACTAAAATAGTTCGGGTTCTACCTGAAAACACCCACAAGCTTATAAAAAGCTATTTGTCCGATAGAACTCTTAAAGTAAGGTCAAAGGACCAGCTTTCAAGATGTGGGAAAATCAGTGCAGGAGTACCTCAAGGTAGTGTGCTAGGGCCGCTATTATATATCATCTATACAGCGGATATGCCGACAAGCCCACATAAATATACATCAACCGTTGCAGACGACAATGCAATTATAAGTGTCAGTAATAATCCAAAGGATGCATCTGAAAAGCTACAGTCCCATATTCATAAGCTAGAAGACTGGCTAAAACAGTGGAGAATAAAGGTAAATCCATCAAAATGTGCTCATGTAACGTTTTCCCTTAGAAGGCAAAATTGTCCACCAATCACAATAACTAATACCACGGTTCCAGCGGAAACGCACGTCAAATATTTAGGTATCCACCTAGATCGGCGCCTAACTTGGACCCGTCACATTGAGGCAAAAATAACGTCCATAAAGCTCGAACAAATCAACTACATTGACTAATAAGTCCTAACTCAACTTTGGCTTTGGAATATAAAGTCCTATTATACAAATCCGTTATAAAGCCAATATGGTCATATGGTATTCAGCTGTGGGGTACTGCCTGTGCATCAAACATCCAGAAGTTACAGAGAAGACAGTCTAGGATTTTACGTCATATCGTATGCGCCCCCTGGTACATAAGAAATGAAAACATACATAGGGATCTCAAAGTTCCCACTATCCACGAAGAAGTTAAAACATACACGTCCAAATACGTGAACAAACTAGTCGCACATCCCAACACTGTAGCACGCAATTTATTGCAATTTGACGGCCACCAGAGACTCAAAATAACTGACACATTGAGCCTGGCGAGGCGGATCTCTCTACACAAAAGAAGATAGATTTTTAAGATTTGAATACAAAAAATTAGTTATTACGCTGGTAATAACTTGTAAATAATAATTTAGAAATAAGATTTGAATACTTATTGTGAATTTCTTTTAATAGAAAGATTCAATAAAATAAAATACAGTATAAAAAAAAATGTGTGCATTGATAATTTTAAAGTTGTATTTATGTCTTTCTAGTAAGTTAGTGTCCACTGTAAACATCATATATATATATATATATATATATATATATATATATATATATATATATATATATATATATATAACCTAATGCGACTATTTTCAAATTTCATGTTCTTGCCTTTTTTCTTGGGTTATAACAAAGTTTACACGACTTTAACTTCTTGGCATTGTATTCTTTATTATGCATTTTGCTTCAGCCAAACGCCGGTCAGCAGTGAAAGCATTTGCATGTATCACTCTATGAAATCTTAAAGTCAACTCTATTCTCTGCGGTGGACGGCGCTTTTATATAGAGACATGGCCGATTCTTGAAATGTCCCGAACATACGTGAAATTTCGCATTTATTTCATTTGCTGGCTTAGTAGTATTGTATATGTGTTCGTTTGTTTGTGTTTCTTCTGTTTACTTTTTCGTTCTGTATTAGTTGTTTTTGTTTCTACTTTATATCGCGGTTCGGGGAATTTTTGCTAGGTAATTGTTTTTGCTTTACGTTTATAATATTACGTATTTGTCGTTTCACACCAATTTCTAGCTGACAATTATTTTTTTATGATTTAATTAAACATCGTCGATTATTACTTCGTAACAATATTTTTACACATTCGCGTACAGTCCACATTAGTACAAACGGGTGCTATTTCTGTGCAAAAGTGAAAAAATTAAAGTTCCGTTTTACATTTGTTGTTGTGGTTTTCGAACTGGAAACCCTTCAAAATAAATCCATTAAATGTTTGCTTCGGCTAAATATAAACCACCATTAGATATTTATGTCAAATTTTTTGGAAGTAATTTTTTTTTACAAATGTGCTAGCGGCTCATTTCAACTTTAACTGCATGTTTCTCGAATTGTGTTGATAATAATTAATTTTCGTAAAATTCAAAATAAAGTGACAAGTAGGCGCAAATATGTGTAATTGATACTGCTTTATGCCTACCTCGGTATAATTGAAAATGACCCATTAGAATACCTAACTTTAAAACCATGCAATTTCTACAAATCTTTGATTTTCTGTAAGCCATACAAAATTTTGACCCCACTCAGGAATTTAATGAGTTATTTGCAGTATATTTTAAGCTGCTATTTTTTGCGATTTACGAGTAATACATTTGATTTAAAGAAATTGAACTGTTTGAAATATGCCGAAAAAATGCATAAAGAAAAGTTTGAAGCTGTTTTCAAATACGTAGTTGAAAGAATGTAATACGATTTCGCATGAAATAAAGAAACGTAAGAAAGTTACCTCAAAAGTGGAAAAAAATTTAAAAGAAAATACATGTGTTTAAGGACCAAAATCATGCGTGTCAGCGCAAAATCAGAATTTGGAAGAAAAGAAAAGAAGCTGCAGACCTTTCAACTGAGAAAGCTGTAACTAATCTTCTCGTTCCTACAGCAGGAATATCGGTTCCTAAGCACGATGATGCTGATTTAGCTGCAGTGCTAATAGAAAGCATGGGATGCCCAACAAGACCATACAGAATTTGTAAAGTTTGCTGTCAAGATCTCTAAAAGCCAATTCCACTATCTGCGGATTTAGCTTCTTTTCTTGAATACAATTTTTCAAAAGAGCAATATAATGCAAAACGCTACGAAAACAAATTAAGAAATTCCGTTATATATCCACATTGTAGTAAAATTACAGGTGCAAAGTTGAAGTGTCGACCTCAGGGTATAATAGCAAGTGAGACCCTTGCCAAGGTTTCGTTGAAATCTATTTTACTGCATACGGCTGCAATAATTCTATTGACATGCCAAGAGAAGTTTTTCAAGCTGTAGTGAAAGCGGAGAAGACGGATTTTTTGAGATCGAAATTAATATTAAACTACGAGTTTGATAGCAACACTGGTCAGCCGTAATTTAAAAAGACTTTTAATCAGCCAAATTCGTCAAGTAGCTGTGATGTCCCTCTTTTAACTACTACAGTTATTTCTTTAAGGTAACTGCTCTCATCGGGAACGTCAATTCGGAACAACCGCACACTACGGTCTGTAAGATCTTGTCGGCCCATAAAGTTGCAGTACATAAAGGTGACAAAACAAGTTGTTTCCAAGAAAGACTTGGATGGAAAAAATGAAATTGACGCTCTCGCAAGCCTAAGAATATCAATTGCTGAAAGAAAATTTGTTGAAGTAGATCCTCAAGAGGAACATTTTGATTTAAATTTACAACACGAATTAGATTTATGCAATTATTTGGTAAAAAAGAGATTCTTTTTTTCGTAAATTCATTTTTTTATTAATTCAGTTTTATTGGCATATTAACGAACAAAAAGCAAAAAATAAATAAAAATCAAAAGAAACTCCAAAATGTGGTTGTCAAGAAAGTGTTTTTACATTCTAATATGATCCAAAATATTAAATACAAATAGGATAGATATCAAATTGTAAAATAATTAATATTTTGTATGGCCACCATTAGTACGATGTTTGCATTAATGGTTACAAAAGAATTTATGTTTGATCGCTAATGGGTTAAAGTCCATTTTTTAATAGAGTTCTTCTTTATTTCTTTATTTATTTTATTTATTTATTTAATAATGTCTATGGATTCAAGATCCTTACAGACTATAAAATATCACAATTAGTTGTTTAATAATACAATCAAATTAATTTTTACAATATCTACACCTAGCGAATAATCAACGTGCTTATAAAATTTATTAAATTGGTTACAAATTCTTAAAAGAGGTTCGGAATTTGCATAATTTTCTCTGAATACTCTTACGGATAAAGGGCTGTAATGGCGTGTAAATCGTGAAGGAACATTAAAAAAGATATTACTAATCAAAAATTCAGAAAAAAAAGTAACATTTAGCATTGTTTGGTGACTTTTTAAAGTAGGCAGCTTAATGACAGCTAGTCAAGTTTAATGGATCAAAATGTAGACTACGTAGGCAAAATAACAAAAACTGTTTTCGAACGGATTCAATATTATTGATGTGAACCATATATGTAGGATTCTAAATTATCGAGCCATATTCAAGAATAGGTCTTACTAACGATGCACACAATTGTTTCGTTATATACGGGTCAGAAAACTCCTTAGCTCAGCGTTTTACACATAAATTCTAACAGCTTTTGGTTTGAATAAAATGGTTTTTGAAGTAGTTATTAATTTAGCAGAGAAAAAGTAGGTATTTCATCTATAGTGCAGTCGTGCATCCCAGACAGCAACACTGTAAGGCAATGTATTCAAGATTATACAACTGACGATGGGTAATGAACAGCAGAACACTATAAAATTATAGTTATAATTCAGTGAATGTATACATAGCTACGAAGAGGAGAAATAATCACTTGACAAGAAATCTTCGCAAGCGGCACATCGGGAACCACTATTAAGTCATACGCAAGCGGGTTCGTGTGGAATGCCAGCCTGATATAGAAATTTTTCTATTTGTTTTTTCAACTATGGCTCGCTGATTGCACACTTTTTTATGGAAAGGAAATTGTTTGTCTGAAATTAAAGATTAGAAAGTGCGTGACTGTAGGTGACAGCTTTTGTTCTAGAGAGTTATCAATTTATTAAATTCTACAAGCTTAAATGTTTCTTTAAAAAAAAAAATAATAAAAAACTCCATTGTGTATCGCAATATTAAAAAGAATAGAAGAATTTTTTATGAAATCGTTAATGAAATTCTATAATTTGGAAAAGAATTATCAGTGCTATTCAACGAAAGCCCTCAAAATAAATTAAAAGAAAAGTTTTTGCAACCCAATTTTTATAGCGTTTAACGTGGAAATTGACATGATATATATCAGAGGAGACAAAGAAATAAATTCGGCCGATAATTGTTTTTAAAGCTGGCTCGAAGTATGAACTCAAAAATGTTTTAACTAAACTAATACAAAATATTTCATGATAACAAACCCAGAAAAAATAATCAAGAATTTGGAAGCAGTACATAATTTTTCTGGCGAGCAAACGAGCTTCATAGGAAGCACATATGTTTTGATTTAAATGAAGCTGTACTCACTCTATGGCAATGTGAAGTTTTTCGACAATGAGGAATAATATTACATTTGCTTACAGTCGTGCTTCCTAGTCAGCAATACTGTAAGGCAATGAACACAGAACTCTACACTTCACGATGAGTTACGAATGTAACAGTACAAATCTTTCAGTGAATCTGCAAATAACTACGAAGTGCTGAACTAAGCACTGAAAAAGAAACGCTCGAAAATGGGACATCGCGAACAAATATGATGTCACACGTAAGCAGGTTCGAGTGCAATGCCAACCCGATATTCCGGCGAAGCAGTAGTTTTTGCTGCGTAAGTAATCAATAATATTCATGTACATATAACCGATTAACATGTTTCACATTAAGATGTTGGGTAAACACCAAGCAATGCTAAAGTTCACATTTTAATGTGTCGTTCACTCTTGCCAACTTTGTACGCTGTGCTGTTGAATGTGTCGATTATGACTCAATTAATGTGTTTCTAAAAATGTTTGTGTATTGTAAACATATGTATGCTTACATTATATAAAATATACACTCATAATACTAGTATGTATGTACATAAGAATTTGCTGTATATTTGATAAAAACTTTTGACACTTATTCCTTTGCAGAGACTAACGCGTGCCAAATTGCCCCAGATATCCTCTGGTTTCTAGTTGGCAGATAGATAAATATGTTAGTGGTTTGGTAAACATTGCGAAGCAGAGTAACTAACTAAGATATTTGGCTCTGAATATATTTGCCAGACATGCGTATTTTGTTTTAGGATATTTAAATTTTCAACACACCATTTCACTAATAAAGACGTTGAAAAGTTGTGTTTAAAATACTATCAGTGTGAGTTCTTAATGTTATTGGAATTTTGTTATAATTAAATGTTTAACACGAAAACTTTAGTACTAAACTGCCAGAAATTATTGCCAAAAAGAAAAACGAATAAAAATTATTAAAAACACACAAAATGGGTTTATAAATTTTTTCGACCCTTTAAAAATAATAATAAGTGATATGTTTGTATATCAGTGAGATGCCATTGAAATAGCTTTGTGATGTTGTATCATCAATGTTGCCTGAGATCTTCATTAGCTTTACAAAGCGCGTAACTAAACTATAAATTGGATTGACTGATTTATTTTTATTTGTATCTGATTAACATTCACATCTGGTTTGCCCAAAAAATTTAACAATTTACGTGGCAAGTGGCAGACATCCATAAAACCAAAGTTTCAGGGGCATAACTAATCTTTTGTAAGTTAAACAGAACGTAATACTGCCAAAGCAGATACAAACAAATCTAAAATTAAAATGAATTATTTATCGAACACCACTATGTAGAATAAACATACAATTTTCTAACTTTATACAAATTGCTTGGCCTCAATTTAATATTGTCACAAAAATAAATTCTCCTACTTACTTCTACAAACATCCATGGTGGATTGGACTGTGTCACGGTTTAAATTTCTCTTGAATTAGAAAGACTTGAGGTATTTGGTGTTAAAACGAAATTTCAGCTAATTTGTGATGGCGAGGTCTTGCGACGCTTTTAAGCGAGTACTTTTAGTACAAATAAACTGTCGTTGTAGTGTTTCATAGAATTTAACCGGTATAAAAAATAAAGAACCTTGGCCTATTTTTTAGGCAAAATGTTAATCCATATGCATTATTCTTTCAATTACAAAACCTGTAGGATTAGTGGTAACACACACGCCTTGATCTTACCGTACAGGTACGAATCGGACTGGAATCTACATGCATTATTACATTCTAATTTGTCTGCCTTTATAGGCGTATTATCATATTATAACTCAGCTGTTTATGAAAATACAATTTCTGAGATTGTGACTTACTTTTTAAGAGAGATCGGACTACATAAGCAGCCTAATACTTTCAAGATCTCAAATTCAAGCAAGACTTCGTAGATCTACTATTCCATACTTTATCCATCATACTACGCAGTTGATAGATAATCTTTTTTACGATTTAAGTGCTTGTTACCAGGCATAAGAGGGCAGAAATGTAAACAAATGATTAAAGAAATGTATGCAATTTTTATAATATTTTGATACGATCAACTTAAGGTTGCCACAGGGGCTACTGGGCTTTGTTACATTGTACGTTATACGTTATGGTAATAAATATAGCAGTTTTACTCTATAACAAAGGAGAAAGTAGGATTTCAGAATATTGTCTTATATACAGAGGAAAATTTAAAATCGTATAGTCGATTACCGATAGAAAAAACTGAATATTCGGACAGGGTGATTTGATATAGACATTTAGAATGCATTTCCGTCATCTCTTTTCGAGTTTATTTTGCCCGCAAAATGATACTGAAGGTGGCACATAGCCAAAACAGGTATATTGGTTTCAAATATCTACAGAGAGAAAACTTTATTTTTATAATATTTACATAAAACGTTTTGAACATTCGACAGTTGTCGGGAAAAAATAAGCTTCTGTAGAAGTCAAAAGAGAATGTAAATGGGATATTAATAGAATGTCCGAAATTCATATGCATTCTAAAGTAGCATTCAGTTGCTTCGCCGAAAACTTGTTCACTTTATCGACTGTTAACTTTAGACCACCGTGGCGCCATCTCTGTCCCCGAAGGAATGTGTTCTTCTTGGCGGGAAGATCTAGTTGCAGGATGAACGTGACGTTGTATTGCAATGCAAGCTGTCAAAGGCAGGCTATTGACAACAGGAGAATGGTTAGCTCTAAACCTCTCAGCAAGAGGTGGGCATCCATGATCGTCAATGTATATAGGGGCGTTGGTGATCGCATTTTAATATATCCTGTACTAATAACACCACGAGGTCGTACCAACATTGGCGGATGCCCAGTAAATCTTGGCGTACTTGTAGCGCCATCTCAATTCATTATCAATCCTGTATATGAGTTTATAAGTTTGGCAAAAACCTAGTCCGTATTGAAACCACTGTCCCCTCTTCATACGTGACGCGGACTTCGTACGACAACGCCCAGACTTCTGCTTCGGCATGAGCCTGGGATTTTTACTGACGGGGCATGGTTCTCTCAATGCATTCTTGCATTTGAGAGGCCTGTCCGAAACTGCTGACTGTAGGTGTGGGAGGGGACCTGAGGACTGGAGGCACGTACTGACAACGTGTCCCGACTATGATGACCTTAGAGAGCTAGATGGTATGGGCATTACCCGCAGGGGTACTGACCATACCGGGGGTTGGGATTTTAGTAGGGCCTTAGAAGACAGTCGGACTTTTCGTAGGTTGGGTGAATGCGACAGGAGGGTATTCAATAGGAGGAGAACTGGACGCTAGTGGAGGTGATCCCTGGGTTGGCTGCCCATGGATGCGGTTGCTGCCAAGCGCACGGTCCATCCATGCAATATCGTCGATCCCCGGCATGTAGGTATTCTAGCTGCTACTGCTGTTGATCCTGTTTGCTGCTCTCATCGTTGTTGTTGCCGGGTCACTATGTGACATTGACTTGCCCGTGAGGGCAACAGCGTTTATTGTCGTCATTTGTCAATTTGTTGTACGTATTGTCCTTGCTAGGTCACTCATTGTGACCAATGAGTCGCCCGTGAGGCCTGCTGTTAATTGTCTGTGTGTACTTGTTGTCCCCTTGTCCATCCATGTTGATGTTTGTTTTTTTGTTGTGGCGGGCTACCAGTCCCGGATCATTTTGGGGTCCAACTGGAAGTAGCTTCGGCTACGAGGTCTGACCGGAGACTAAATTCTAGTACCACGGGTGTCAGGAGCCCATGGAACTTCCAGTTCCATCCTGGCAATGGTGCGGCCCTTCAGGGAGCTTCGTGGTGGTTGTGGTTTAAACCTAAATCGCGGGTAGAGCGCAAGCTCGATGTGGAGTTGCATTGGAACCGGGTGTCGTGACCCATAGATCGGTAGGAGTTTTAGGTGGGAGGCCATGTCCAAATGCATGGTTTCGAATTGGTACTCATGTGTAGTGCGTGGGGGCGTTGGTGGACGCATTGTATTCATCCGGTGCTGAGAGCACTGTGGGGTGAGGCCGTAGTGGCAGGTACCCACATTAATCTGCTGCATATCTGTCCCCTCTTGGTATAATTTATGTTAAAATCATCGCAATATCTACATCAAGAAGAAGTTACACAAATAATTCGCAGTGGCTTTATTAGATTTGTGGTGAACATTAATTTAAAAATTGTACAGAATTTTTGTGAGTTTTTTTTATAAAAACAATTTGTACGCGCAGCTTATAAAACTCTTTAACGCTTTAAAAAATTTGTTCAACTATTGAAGCAGCTCCGTTGCAACATCGTTAGTCGAAAAACAGAAAAACCGAATCAAGCTAAATATTCCATCAAAAGAAAAAACTTAAGTTCAAGGGACAAATTGTTAACACATCCGAACTCTTGTGCCGTAAAATAGCAAACAAAGTTTATAGAATTAAAAATTTTAATAAAAAATTAAAAAAATTTTTAAAAATTTGTAAGTTGCTTTATAAACAGCAAATTTAGTTATTTTCTGGTGGGCGTAAATGAAAACAAAATATTTAATTAGAAAAATAAATTCACAAATATTTTAATACAAAAATTCTCTAGCATTATTTGCTCTTAATAGATTCTTATAAATTCTTTTTAATAGACTTCTCGTTTTCATTACTATTTCATTTCATTTGTTGTTGTTTACATTAAACTTGTGTGCAAAAAGGAAGTCACTAGCACACAATGACTTCTATTCTTAATCAAAATGCTGATGTCTTAGCAATGACGTCATTAGAAGCAAAAACAAATTTTTCTATTTATAATAGAAATACAAGTTTTTCTTGATTTTACAATATTTTTAATACGTTGTTTATTACGTTGTGCATTTCATATGTGAAAATTAATGTTCTTGGCAAACGTCCAAAAATTATTCAAGATATTTTGGTCAAACAAAACGAAGCAGTGAAAAGCTACAAAAAATTATAACAACCACGAAACGGTTCAACGGATACTGCATAGAAATTGAAAAGATGGTGAATGTATTTATATAATCGCTTTTCCAAACATCTGATAATCAATGTTTTATAAACAAATGTATTTACCGTTTTTAATATGAATACCTACATACAGACACACATACTCACACATACATACATATGTACAAGTATATCGTTGGCTTAAAAGAAAACGGACCCTTTTATTGTTTTTGAATAAAATATTCGGACTTTTTTAATCAAAAGCTTAAGGAATATGGTGTACATGCATAAAAAGGGAGAGCGAGCTTTGATGATATTTTTTGAAAGTAAGCAAATTAAGCCACATTTAAGGACACGCCTTGCCTAAATGTGCCTTGAGCCGCTTTATTATTTGTCACAGAAAAAAAAATGTAGCTACTGCAAACAATTCGTATGAAAACAGATTGATTTTTATACCGGCACATAATATTAAATAAAATTAGTTAATGAGATTAGTCAACTGCAAAAACTAGGTAAAGTCAAATTCAACATGTTCCACCATAGCTTCGATATCTGTGCAAAAAATTAAGAAAAATACATTAACTAATTCCTATCGGTAGTAAAATAGATGAAGATTCTTCCAAAGAAATATTTAAAATAATCACACACACACGTTAAGTACAAGACTTGCAGAAAATATCTGAACCGTGATTATTATCCATTCGTAGGAAAACAAGAAATTAATTAGAAGAGGTTAGAACGAATTAAGTAAAAATACATGTACATATTTTAAATCCGAAGAGTTTCGTAAAAACCCCCTGCCATATTTTGAATTAAAAAGTTCCTCAAGCGCATGGGTTGGTTTTTGTCACCGACATGTTGATTAACATTGATCTGTTGCCGTAACAGATTGTGCCAGGCAAATTTAACTTCACATATGCTTTAACATTAATATTGATCGTTTTTCGGATGGGTAGAATCTTACGAGTTCGCGTCGTCAACATATCGACTGTTCCCGTGGCAGTCTTGGAAGCTACCACTTACTTTGCGTAATTAATTACAGGTCCAATTACCAATTATGTGTATCTAGGAGAATTGAAAAATACGATATGTTTTTTGCAAACAATAAAAACGTAAACCATAATGAAGTCTTATATATTTACAAAAATAGTCGTAACGCGTGCTTGGAAATATCTGTCAGAACCCTGAAACTCCCTCTAGGAAATAACACTCCAACAAAACTAAGGACCGTTTGCGTCTTAGCCCACCATATATAATGAAGTACAATACAAATACAAATATTATAAACAATAAGTATAAACTTGTGTAATTTATAAAAATAAAACGCCGGCATATTTTCCCAGACTGTGTGAAATGAACTCTCCTACTTTTATTATTATTTTTAATTTAATGTCAAACAAGATTCGGACATTCAGAGAACATCAAATTTAAAACACTCGAATGGGTTGTAAAATAGATTGTAAAAATAATAGTAAAATATGGAAATTCCACAGTTTCAATGTCATAAATAGACATATCATTTATAATTTTTTGCTAAAAGGATTAAAATATTCTGCTCCGAAAATAAAACTATATTTTTGTCTTCCCACCAAATCTTTTTGTTTGTTTATCAAAATTTATATTGCAATCAAAATTTAGTAGTATTGAAATCATTTCGAAATGGACTTGAAAAAGTCGGGTAAGACAACAGAGGAAATCCCAATGTTTTTGTGCCGACTTCAACATACGAAAGTTAATGAAGTGTAAAAATAAAATCGTTTGTGCGTGACTTCTGGCAATTTTTAGTTTGCTTTTATTTTTTGCACCACATGTATTCATTTCTTTTTGTAGCTTTATTCATATGCTTTTTTTACTTTGGTATTCCTAGATTTTTTTTGTAAGATGTTGGAATGATTATTTTTGTTTTTGTACCGAATAAACCTGCATATTGAAATATATGCTGAGGTCAAATAAATGCATACAAGTGTAAGGATTATTATGTTGACTTGTTATTTCATCATACTCGTTGGCTTACAGCAGTAGGAAAAACATTTTTTATGTCGTAAATATGGAAGCTGCTGAACGATTTTTATTTCCGGTGTTATTTCTATAAAATTTTAATCACTAAAATTTTGTTAAGGCATGAAATTTGAGCAAATTTCACTAAAAGCGGCTAACAAATCGCCTTCCAATTATTTATTATTTACGTCGTTTTTACGATTTAGCCAACGATATGTGAGTACATACACCCTTTTGCATAAGGACAATGTTTAAGCTTGCACTGAAATACTAAACATTTTTTTAAGGCTGCCTACTTTTATGGTTGGTAAAACATTGAATTAAGTTTCTATTCAATGAAGGGCGAAGAAGAGGTCAAATTTAGCACTAATCGTGTATAATTATAAAATTAGTAAACTACACTTGACCCCTAACTGCTATTTACAATTCTCTGTGGGTTAAATTAAAATTCTCGTGCAAATTTTAGGAACTTTTACAGAAAGCTCAATGAGTCCGCTCCAATATGCATTGGTATGCCATCGCTTACCTCTTGCTTGGATTGGCCATTTTGGGGTAGATTTTCCCAATACATCCGATTATTTTGTCCGCAGCAGGATAACAATTGTGTTTAACTAAACACTTTGCCTAAATTCTTCTGAATATTTCCTGCACATAAAATTATATCCTTCAAAAAAGCAAAATCGACGTGTGATAATGGTAAATGTGAAACAATATGAAAAAGGTTATGGCAAATTTTAATCTGATTGAAAAATTAATTAGAGAACTAAAATACGGCAAAAATGCAACGGTTCGCTTAATGGGCTTGTCATCAACAAGCCATTACCGAAAAACCAATACATCTAGAAAAAAACACTGTTGGGTGTGTTTAAGGGGCTGGGGGAACAAATGGTTGGTACGTATTCCTCAAAAACGATACCGACCAGAACGTTCCAGTTAATGATAACAGCAACTGGGCCATGACCATTGACTTTCCTGAACCACAATTGAATGCCCTTAATTAAGGAGGAGCTGTGGTTTCAATAAGACTCCGTGTGAATAAATGTAACAAAACTTGCTGAAAATATAACGCATGTGCACTAAAAAGTTACTTATTGTTTCCCAATGCTTTGCGACATGTCTTGCAATGGATGTGCGATACAAAACTGATGCATTCTGAATCTTTAAAGCGCGGATACTCCCATCACCTTTTATTGCAACTCTACTCTTATCGTTTCTCGTGTATTTCCGTTGATCTGGTAGCATCAATAAAAGTATCGAATTTTAAAATTTTTCAAATCATAAATTAAATCAAGAAAGAAAGAAACATACGTCTCTGTTCTGTATTCCTTTTTTCGAAATGTTTAAGAAAACACATGCTGTCGCTTATGTTAATAACCAAGAATTCTCAAACAAGTCTGCATAGACGTCCCATACGCATTTTAAAATTTGTTGTGGGAAGTAAATGAAAATTAAAGAAAACTTAAAATATTTCTATACAAAATTGTCATTTTATTTAAGTTAACAACTTTTATTTTGAAAATGATGTTGAAAAAACATTTAGTTTAGTAAATCATTTCTATAGGAAAATACGAACTGAATTTCCTTAAATACATCAAGTTGTTTTATTCCTACGAAATGAGGGTTAACAAGAAAATATGAATGCTGTACTGAAGATGAATAGCTGCAGCCTGTATATTTCTTACAAGAGTTCATATGGAACATATAGAAAATCCAAACAATTTATCGCATAAAGAATTCGAGTTTATAACGGGGTTAACAAGAAAATATGAATGCTGTACTGAAGATGAATAGCTGCAGCCTGTATATTTCTTACAAGAGTTCATATGGAACATATAGAAAATCCAAACAATTTATCGCATAAAGAATTCGAGTTTATAACGGGGTTAACAAGAAAATATGAATGCTGTACTGAAGATGAATAGCTGCAGCCTGTATATTTCTTACAAGAGTTCATATGGAACATATAGAAAATCCAAACAATTTATCGCATAAAGAATTCGAGTTTATAACGGCGAATGAATACAAATCTTTTTCACCTTTTAGCGCTTTTTTTTTTAATCCTCTTTTTACACGACAGATACTTCCCAAAAACCGTGTTCGTACGTTTAATTAAAGATATTGTGTAAATGGGAAAATAGTAGATTGGATCCAATGCTAAAAAAAGCAACTGAAAGAAACAATAAACAATATTAAATATTATATTAAATAATATATTTGATTCGATTTTCTCAAATCGAATGTGGATAATTGAATGCCTTTTTTTAATCAAGAAAAATTATAATAATACCATCCGCACACCTAAATATTTCCTAATATATTGAACATTATTCATGACGAATGAAGTGAAGCTGTGTGAGCCACCCCAAACGCCTAAATACTATAATGCTAATTCCCTGCATTCACTGTAGTATGACTAAAATAACTATGTACAATATTATACAATGCTTCGCTCGATGTAAATAGTGCCTGCCGGTTGCATATAGGCGTATTTTTGAATACCATTTGAAAAAATCCTTCAATTATAGTAAAACAAACCAAACAAATACTCAAAGTGTTAGAAAGTATACGAACACGTTCAGTTGTAGTTTATTTGCTTTCAGAACTTCTGCTGGAATAGGAATGTGTGGAAAGAGTTCATTAAAAACTAATAACAGGACCTTGTAACTAATAACAGGACCGTGCACTTTCTCCACGTCTTACAACATTATTACAGTCAGCATCAAAACCACTGTCGACCATGAGTTTACATATGTTTTCTATGCAATAAAAAATATTGCCAGATTATTGGCCGCAGTGATATTTTTTATTTTTCTAATTTTCTCTAGCAATCTTCTTATTTTTGATATAATTCCAAGTGGTATTAATAAGAGTAAAATGGCTGCAATATACTCCAGACAACGGATTGGTTATAATTCTTCATTCTCTTTTTTGAAATACTTGTCAGCTGTGGTTCCAATTATAACATGGATAATGCAGAGCTTCTAAAAAAATATTCAATATTCCCTTTAGAACTTACATTTACGGGCACGCAAAAATGTTTGTCTTGTTTGCTGACGATTTATCTAAATTTTACAAATGCGAACATAAAACAAATTACGAGAACTGGAGAGCCTGTTCCCCTCTCCATTGTTCCTTTCTCTACTAAAGTAAGACTTGCAACAAGAAAACTTTGAACATGGGTATCACTACATCATCACAATTTTTTCAAAGCATGAAAAGTAACACATTTTTAGAACAGCAAAATGGGCGATTAAATCCTTGTATGAAATCGGCTTCTAGGAAATACGCGTTCAAGTTTTTTCTTTATATGACAGTAATATCAAACCTTGTAATGTAGGCCGATGGCATTGAAAATGAGTAGGCATAACAAACCCTCATATATTTTAAGCTGTACAAAAATACATAAATCTTCGCTTTTATGCGATCTGAAAGCAGGCTCTGGTGAACCCCAAAAATATGCTGCATATTTTATTTATTATCAAACAACAACTACACAGATGTCGTCCAAAAACAAACTTCATAGTTATGGCTTAAAGCAAAGTGACAATTGTAAAGTATAAGTGAAGAAAAAAAGGAAATTATCATAGGGCGCGGTAAACGCAAAAAGTAAAACGAAAATGGAACAGAATACTTAGACAACAATTTAGATGGATATTCCAAAAGAAACAATATACTAGATACTGAAAATTTAAAATCGAAAAAAAGTTAATATTTAGCTAACCCACATAACGAAATAAGAGAACAGCAGGGAGCAAAACAAATGCCAGAACTGTAGGCAAACAAAAGAAAATAATTGAAATAACAGAAATTCTCCTGAATTGACTCCTTTACACCTTTTTACGCACACACATATTCATGTATACAATTTCTGTGTAGTATTTAAATGAAATCCCATCGACATTTTAGCATGTCTTCACTACGTTTTTCCTCCAAGTTTTACTTCGTTTCTCTTTTCGTTTTATTTGTACTTCATGGCAGCGCAGTCGCAAAACAAGGCACTTCTTGCAAATAACTCTCATTTCACTGGAAGTAACAACAATTTCACAAGGTAAAAGAGATTCGTTAATATTTACATTCTTAATATACTTAGAAATTTTTATGAAATAAAATCCTGTCGTTCTAAAATATGTATAGCAAGAGAACACCAACAAAACACAACGTATAATCGAGTAAAACATAGCGGCCAACCAATGACGTCATTGATTTCGTTTCCTTAACCCAATGAAAGCAATAAGTGTGTAGAAACGCAACTACCACAATAAGAAGAACGACCTAGATTCAACACCACACATTCGTCTACACATAAATATATACAAAAGTATTTGCGTTTCGAACACCACAAAAAAGGAATTGTAATATTAAATTTTGAAATCCATATAACAATTTGTCCCTGTTCGACAATGTACCCAAAGAACTGGAAGTAACGAGAGTCGAGTTAAGAATAATAAAACCCAAAAGAAAATAGGAAAATACTATTCTTTTTTTTGCAAAGGCTGTGTTGTTGTGCGCGTTTGAAGAGGTTCAGACAGAAAGCTATAAGAGGTGTGCTGATTGCGTTGCAAAGTGCATTAGAAGTATTGATAAGGTGTACGGTCGATTTTATTGCTTACACAAATATAAAAACTGTCTGTAATAACGGAAAAAAATAAAGGAATTTTATTGAACATGAATACTTTACAATTTTATTTAGGCACAAGCTTAGTTAAAAAAAAAATACATTTTAGTTTACAAAATTAAAATTCAGTCTGTTTACGATTTTTTGTTAGATTCGTTTTTTTAACTTCCCTTCCTAAAAATGTATTATTTTTTATCTCAGAATTTTCCTTTACGAAGTATTTAAATAGCAAGTTAATATAAGACATATTTTTA
This sequence comes from Phania funesta, assembly GCA_963932375.1. Classification (NCBI taxonomy): domain Eukaryota; kingdom Metazoa; phylum Arthropoda; class Insecta; order Diptera; family Tachinidae; genus Phania; species Phania funesta. Next base: position 41,138,026 of record OZ010656.1, read on the forward strand.
GTTCTCGCTACGCGCTCACATCACAGTAAACACTACCATAGACTACTAACTAGACGCGACAACTCACAACAACATTACCTCGATTATATAAGAGAGATAAAAAACCTTATCGCTTCTAATTAAGCTATCTCTTTCATCTAATCGGGTTATTTTAAAATTTTGTACGTAAAAACGCATCACGCCTGATTACACGCTTTTTCAAATGTCATTGTTGGGTATTTTGTTTATATTCTGTGACACTACGAATAGAGTCATTCTACAGCTCTACACGGTTTTGGAATGTAGCAAATGAAAGCTGTTTCCGTGTGTATGTGGAGCGCTGAGTTAAAATTCGCTATTTTACGAGATATACCGTTATATCCGAAGTGGATAAAGTTGATATAAACATAACCCGAGAAGGATTTGTTCTTTTTAATTAAGTAAAAAAAGTCGTAAATCCGCAAACTCTACTAACATGGATTATTGATTTGATATTCCGATACTAACATTGCCTTTAGATCTGCGCAGTAGTTTCCGAAATACCAAGAAAGTTGTGCAAAAAACAAAATGAGAAGAAATATAAAATGGCAAGTCAAGTCCTTGTAAGGACTCCTTGAATTCCCAACGAAAAACTAAAAATAAAAATCGAGAAATTGGACTGTGAATCGATTAGTTTTAAATTAATAGCAAACTAATTTACTTAATAGCAAGTTAATTAATTTAAAAAATGTATTTATTCATATCTTGTATGTATTTTGCCGGAATCAGGGTTTCAAAATACCGACCGAGTGCCGGATATGCATAAAGTTTTTAAGGACTAAACATATGGTAACACTTTATACTGTAACTAACAATGGGTTAAAATATTTCGGACAAATGTACACCAGCTGATAGGAGCTATGATAAGGCTTCCTGTAACTTCCATATTGCCTCATTATGGAATGTATGAAATGACTCGCAACTTGAAAATATGGGTTGCCGCGTGTTCTTCCAGTTTAATTTATTTTATTAAAAATCACAGTGTCTAACGCTTTACAGCTTCATTTCTCTTTTTTTAAGTGCTGCCCATAGCAGGAATCTTTATAAAAACTTATATAGAAGAAAATCTAAAAGCCATCATACTTTTTATATTAGTTGTTGTTTATGGCGATTAGAATTATAACTGAATGCTTGACTTGCCAAATCGATTTACTCCATTTTTTAATATTTTATATTGATTTTAAAACACGCTCTCGAGTCCACATTGTCCTAATTTTTCAAAACAAATTTCTCTTATATTCAACCCTAAGCTTTTGAATTACAACCGCGTTTATTAGATTTAGAATTTAAATTCGATTGCACTCTTGGTTTCTTCTTTCCTTCATATTTATCTATGATACGGATAATTTCTGTTATATATTTTACTTTTAACTAAATTGCAAATGATGTTTAAAAAATAAACAGTATCAATCAAATCGAAGGACAATGGAGGAGCAAATGTCCAACAATGTTTCGCATACTTCACAACATTTGACGATATATTCAGTTCAAGGCGAAAAATCCTTCACTCAAGCCATCAACAAAAACTACCACAAAATTCTAATTATTTAAGAACTGAATGCGACCCTTATATACAGCAGCAAAAAACCTTTTAAAAAAATGCACACAACCCATGGAGCTAAAGTGAAGTCGTTTACATTGCGATCAAAGCGGGAACTATTTGAAAGCAATGTAAAAAAATTCTGGAGTAGTTTTATTTCACAATATATAAGTCGTAAAATTATTTATTCTGTTGATCCCATACAAAATAATGACTTCAGTAAATTTTTTTCATCTACTACTGAGACTTTGAGTTTCTAAATCTAATGTAAACTAATAACTATTAAAACTTATTTGTCCTTTAAACTTCAAAAGGAAAATAACGCTTACACTGCTGGTATTTCCAGCTTCAACTTCATGTGTCCTCCTGGCGCTAATGAATTTAGTTGGATCATGTTTAACGAGAACTCTGCTAAGTTCATATGTCTGCGGTAGCTTGATTAAAAATTACGACACTTCTTCAGAGCAATAAATTTCAATAGTTTAAATCTTAAAATTCCTAAGTCCACAAGTGACTTTTTTCCACTTATAACCCCATCTGATAGATCGTATTTAAATCTTAATAAAAACAAATCAGAATCCAACACTTTTACAGTGGTCCCCAAAAAAAGAAAAGAAATTTCCATGTGCGTTGAAATGACCTTAAGTCCAATATATTACTTTAATGTTTTAGTACATTTGGTAGCTATGTCAGCTGTGAAATTAATTCACAATATTATTTACTATAATCCCTTGGTATGTCATTTACAATATCGCAAACAGATCCTGTTTACGCTTTCTTTTTGGTTAGCTTTCGTTGACTGTGAAGAATCTGAAGAACTGCAGCTCATAACTGTGGCAGATTTTCGGGTTGTGTACCTTAGAATATGATTTTGTGTCGTAAACTAACAATCGTAAGACAATAAATAATCTTTATGAGCTTAGAAAATATGTAATAAAATGTTAGACCGAATGCTAATAAATAATCATTGCTTTTAAGTCTAGAATGTAAAATTATCATACAGACAATAGTGATAGATTTTAAGCACCAATTCATACTACACGGCTCTATCGAAAAAGAATGATCTAACCGAGAAAGAATTTAGTTCTTTATGTATTGTAAGCAAAGGTATGAATAAATGTGGCCATTGTTAGTTTATAAAAAAGTGAACTCTTAAAGAATGTTTTTTTATCTTTTTACGATTTGAATTGGTTGACGGCAGCATGTCTTTTGGGAAGCTTAATTTAGGAAAAACAAAAATCACATTGCTGCTAGTCACCAGAAAAGAAGAAGAAGAATCCTTTAAAAGAACTGCCTAAAAAATAGTAGAGTTGAAAATCCTATACAGCATTCTTACCTAGTCCAGCAGAATTTCTTTAAGAAAACAACTAAAATTGCCAAACAACCTTTAACCATTATTAGAACCACAGTATTGATTGGATGATTCCGCATTCTCCTAGATAACCACCTCAAATTTCGCTCTCAATAGAAGGAATACAATTTCAAACATCTCAAGATTTTCGTCCGGACGGTTTTATTTTTGCAGCCATCAGAGGCAATCTTAAAGTCAATTGGAAAAGGCTAACGTAGCTTGTTGCTTTAAATTTATGCCGTGTCTAACCTAAATTTTACTTAGAAAACACCAAAAACCAGATTCGTAATCCAATAATCACTGATTTATTTCGCTCAACAAAAAACACTATAAATAATAAAAACAACTTTCCATCGCAAACACAAATTCATTACCTGATACGTATTCACATCTTACAGATACCTATCTGATAAACGAGGTCCGCTTGCTACTAGCTCCCATGACAAATATTTATCTGACAAATGATAAAACAATAACAAATCGATAAAAACATCTCAGAACGGAAAATGACACTGAAGATGGCACATAGCCGAAACCCATTTGCCTTCAAACCAAACTTGACAAAGGACGCCGTAAATTCGTTCCACAAATCTACATAAATGTATTCTTAGATCGAATTTACACTAAATCCAAGCCTGTGCTACATTTAACTTCTGATAGGAGCTATGATAAGGCTTCCTGTAACTTCCATATTGCCTCATTATGGAATGTATGAAATGACTCGCAACTTGAAAATATGGGTTGCCGCGTGTTCTTCCAGTTTAATTTATTTTATTAAAAATCACAGTGTCTAACGCTTTACAGCTTCATTTCTCTTTTTTTAAGTGCTGCCCATAGCAGGAATCTTTATAAAAACTTATATAGAAGAAAATCTAAAAGCCATCATACTTTTTATATTAGTTGTTGTTTATGGCGATTAGAATTATAACTGAATGCTTGACTTGCCAAATCGATTTACTCCATTTTTTAATATTTTATATTGATTTTAAAACACGCTCTCGAGTCCACATTGTCCTAATTTTTCAAAACAAATTTCTCTTATATTCAACCCTAAGCTTTTGAATTACAACCGCGTTTATTAGATTTAGAATTTAAATTCGATTGCACTCTTGGTTTCTTCTTTCCTTCATATTTATCTATGATACGGATAATTTCTGTTATATATTTTACTTTTAACTAAATTGCAAATGATGTTTAAAAAATAAACAGTATCAATCAAATCGAAGGACAATGGAGGAGCAAATGTCCAACAATGTTTCGCATACTTCACAACATTTGACGATATATTCAGTTCAAGGCGAAAAATCCTTCACTCAAGCCATCAACAAAAACTACCACAAAATTCTAATTATTTAAGAACTGAATGCGACCCTTATATACAGCAGCAAAAAACCTTTTAAAAAAATGCACACAACCCATGGAGCTAAAGTGAAGTCGTTTACATTGCGATCAAAGCGGGAACTATTTGAAAGCAATGTAAAAAAATTCTGGAGTAGTTTTATTTCACAATATATAAGTCGTAAAATTATTTATTCTGTTGATCCCATACAAAATAATGACTTCAGTAAATTTTTTTCATCTACTACTGAGACTTTGAGTTTCTAAATCTAATGTAAACTAATAACTATTAAAACTTATTTGTCCTTTAAACTTCAAAAGGAAAATAACGCTTACACTGCTGGTATTTCCAGCTTCAACTTCATGTGTCCTCCTGGCGCTAATGAATTTAGTTGGATCATGTTTAACGAGAACTCTGCTAAGTTCATATGTCTGCGGTAGCTTGATTAAAAATTACGACACTTCTTCAGAGCAATAAATTTCAATAGTTTAAATCTTAAAATTCCTAAGTCCACAAGTGACTTTTTTCCACTTATAACCCCATCTGATAGATCGTATTTAAATCTTAATAAAAACAAATCAGAATCCAACACTTTTACAGTGGTCCCCAAAAAAAGAAAAGAAATTTCCATGTGCGTTGAAATGACCTTAAGTCCAATATATTACTTTAATGTTTTAGTACATTTGGTAGCTATGTCAGCTGTGAAATTAATTCACAATATTATTTACTATAATCCCTTGGTATGTCATTTACAATATCGCAAACAGATCCTGTTTACGCTTTCTTTTTGGTTAGCTTTCGTTGACTGTGAAGAATCTGAAGAACTGCAGCTCATAACTGTGGCAGATTTTCGGGTTGTGTACCTTAGAATATGATTTTGTGTCGTAAACTAACAATCGTAAGACAATAAATAATCTTTATGAGCTTAGAAAATATGTAATAAAATGTTAGACCGAATGCTAATAAATAATCATTGCTTTTAAGTCTAGAATGTAAAATTATCATACAGACAATAGTGATAGATTTTAAGCACCAATTCATACTACACGGCTCTATCGAAAAAGAATGATCTAACCGAGAAAGAATTTAGTTCTTTATGTATTGTAAGCAAAGGTATGAATAAATGTGGCCATTGTTAGTTTATAAAAAAGTGAACTCTTAAAGAATGTTTTTTTATCTTTTTACGATTTGAATTGGTTGACGGCAGCATGTCTTTTGGGAAGCTTAATTTAGGAAAAACAAAAATCACATTGCTGCTAGTCACCAGAAAAGAAGAAGAAGCATCCTTTAAAAGAACTGCCTAAAAAATAGTAGAGTTGAAAATCCTATACAGCATTCTTACCTAGTCCAGCAGAATTTCTTTAAGAAAACAACTAAAATTGCCAAACAACCTTTAACCATTATTAGAACCACAGTATTGATTGGATGATTCCGCATTCTCCTAGATAACCACCTCAAATTTCGCTCTCAATAGAAGGAATACAATTTCAAACATCTCAAGATTTTCGTCCGGACGGTTTTATTTTTGCAGCCATCAGAGGCAATCTTAAAGTCAATTGGAAAAGGCTAACGTAGCTTGTTGCTTTAAATTTATGCCGTGTCTAACCTAAATTTTACTTAGAAAACACCAAAAACCAGATTCGTAATCCAATAATCACTGATTTATTTCGCTCAACAAAAAACACTATAAATAATAAAAACAACTTTCCATCGCAAACACAAATTCATTACCTGATACGTATTCACATCTTACAGATACCTATCTGATAAACGAGGTCCGCTTGCTACTAGCTCCCATGACAAATATTTATCTGACAAATGATAAAACAATAACAAATCGATAAAAACATCTCAGAACGGAAAATGACACTGAAGATGGCACATAGCCGAAACCCATTTGCCTTCAAACCAAACTTGACAAAGGACGCCGTAAATTCGTTCCACAAATCTACATAAATGTATTCTTAGATCGAATTTACACTAAATCCAAGCCTGTGCTACATTTAACTTCATTTGAAAAGTTTAGGCTTTCATAAACATGCTGTTTTTGTGAACCTGCGAGACTCCTCCTTTTAGTTTTACATCATTGATTCTGAGATATTTAGTTTAAAAATTACTTAAAGCTTCCACCGTACTTGTTCATAGCTTTCCATGCTAAAGGTTAAAGCTGAGCTAAAATATGGCAGGTAAAGTCACCTGCAAAATAAAGTACAACTGATTTTAGTTATAGCTACAACAAAAAAGCATTTAACGAATACATACAAATCCGTCGCAGGTACGGTTGCTAAATATTGTTTTAACTATTGCATTTAAAATATTATTTATACACAACTCTGAAATTACACTGGCATGTTCAATGAGTCAGAAGATTATCATGCTACTTTTGCACATTAATTAGTAAAACAGTAAAACAGTACAATCGCATCAACTTTTCAATCCCAATATACTATATTTCGACAGCAACATATCTTGTGTTCCAAACGTTGGTGATGAATATTTGTTGTATCAATATTTTTTAACCACATTTCATTACACCAAAAAATGTCCTATTATATGTTGATTCCTTAGATTGATTCTCTTAAAAACGTTTGGTATCTTATTTCGTCTTTTCTTCTCAAATATATTTCCTATTACTACTTGTTAATAAGTTTCTTTGCTTCATTGCACATAATATATGTACATTCATGCATCAAACCTCTGCCGAATTGGAATCATTTTGAGTGATTTTATGCATGTTTGTGTAATTTCAATTGCTTAAATTTGCTTTGAGCAAATATATTAATGTTTTTAGTATTATTTTTTGTTTGCTTTTGTGGTTTAGAGCATGATTAAATTTGGGAATATGCTGTATTTCATTATTGGATTTTTGTGACTTCAAAAATGAAAATATTAATTTTAATTAGTATTAGAGTTGAGCTAGCAAGAAATGTCTGATACATAAGACAAAAATCAATTGTTTACAATACAAACAAATAGATATCGTACTACAGTTAATAAGACTTCCATTAATAATAGTACTCACCCGTACAGAGTTCATTGAATGAATTTCCTGATGCGTATGAGTAATATTACATTCAAAGCCTTCACTAAATATTACTCATACTTACTTCCCCACGACCACACAACACTTCGCAATGCAAATTATATGTTGAACAAATTTATTTGCAATTATACATAAATAAATGTAATCATAAAAACCTCCATTATTTTTAGTTGCTCTTTGTCGCCTATTTAATTGATTACACAACAAAATTAAGTTTTTTTCTATACAGCGCTAAAAAATCAATTTGTTATAGAGGCAAGTGTTTTAACTTTCTGTCATTGTTTTGACGACTTGTAATTAAAAAGCAACTATTGGTACAAGACAAAAATCTTAATGAGATCATAAAATTTTATTATGTCAGCAATCAAAAAGTGTGCTCTATAAATTAATACAAAAGCATAAAACCAAAGTCCTGCTGGGGCTTGATTTTGTGTTTGTTTTTTATAAAAAAAAAAAAAAACCAAAACACACTTAATTCTTTAGTCGACAGCCAATAAAAATAAAATTAAAAAAATAAACACAATATTTTACAGACAAAAAGGTACGACCAAGTAAACAGTAAGCACGCCCTAATTCAAGTTTAATCATCCACGAAATATAGCAGCATATCTTCTTGCATATGGACGGAGTCCATATACGAGTATTTTAAACAAAGTAAACAAAACAAAGTGGCAAGCAAAATATATTTTTCAATTAAATTTAAAACTCGAAATATTAATTAATTATTTTGATTTCTAACCTCTAGATTTTTGGATAGAAATCCGTCATCTTATGCCAAGTCAGGTTTCGGGACAAACCTATTTCGGCTATGTGCCATCTTAAGTGTCAGTTTTCGTTCTGAAGATGAATTTTTCTTTGTTTCCAAATCAATCTTGTCAAGTGATGATAGAAATTTGTTCTAAAAATATACATCATATCACCCTGTTCGAATATGAAATCAAAAATCAATTACCTAACCTGTTAAGAAGTTTTAATTAAATACCGTTTCTTTCTTGTCATTGTCCCTTAAAATATATTTTCATTGATATTTTGAATGCATAAAATGTAACAAAGATTGTGTTTATGTTTATGATTTATGTTTACAAAGCAATTCTTGATCAAAAGATTTTAAGATTGTTGTGGTAGCTTCCCGATAAAGTAGGACTTTCCAGGCCTAGATTTCATTACAATTTAAATTAAAATCATTTAGAATATAAACCGTATTGAGGTCTCTTGCTTGAAATATATTTTAAATATTTGATATGTTTCTTAACCCATTTTAATCAACTTTTAATTTCTATTATTGAATTATTGAATGCAGTTGACAATACAATTTGCTTTAAGTTATGATTTTTAAATATAAATTTCTTTTGATTTTTATTTTGACAGATACATGAATAAAACAAATAAATATGATCTTTGACATCATAAATGACAGATTTTGAGATCTTTGTATATATTCAAACATACCGTGACCCGATTGTAAGCATTTGGAAAATCCTTTTTCGTTTCATTTCTATTTTTCGTATATTCCAAGCAAAGCCAATGTGAGATAACACAATATTTACTTTAAGATCGAACTGTAAAGTAAAATTTTACAATACTTTACTTCATATGAATTTGGTTAGCACAAATTCCATATTTGATTACAATGATTCTGATAAACATCCATGAAAACAATGCTGCATTAACATTAATTTCAATAAAGTTCCAAGAAATCAAATGAAGCACGTAGGAAACCCGTACAAATTTACAAATACAAGATGTTCGGCGGGAAGGTATACTAATTTTTTTGTTTATAATTGTTGATTAAATGAAAGAGAATGGATCGTATATTGATAAATGTTTTATTTAATGTCGGCAATTATGTATGGAATACAATATCAGATACGTGTCCGCCTCTGTTAGCCTCACAAATGCGACCCCTTTTTAACAAATTTTTTATTACATTATCGCACACTTCACGCGGTATTTCATTAATTTCATAACAAATATTTTGTTTGAGTTGCTCCAGCGTTTCTGGTTTGTTTGCATAAACCTTGCTTTTCAGATATCGCCACAAAAAGAAGTCCGAAGCAGTCAAATCAGGCGACCGTGGAGACCAATCAACATCACTATGCCTGGAAATAACTTGTTGTAGAAAGAGGTCTCGCAGTAATTCTTCTGTAATCCTGGCTGTATGCGATGTGGCACCTTCTTGTTGAAACCACATGTTAGTCAAGCCCAAAGCATGCAGTTGTGGAGTCAAAAAAGTTTTCAATCATATCGCTCCCCATTGACAGTTACCGTTACGCCGTTTACATTTTCAAAGAAGTGAGGTCCAATGATTCCTCCTGACCAAATTGCACACTATACTTCTGAAAGAAGGTCTTGTGTCAACTTAAATGGAAACAAATGCAAATCTTTGTGCAAAATTGTGTCCAAAGTTGTTCTTCGAAGACCAAGCTCCTGAGCACTGTGTCGAATTGAAGTTGATGGATTGTTTTTAACATTTTCTTGAACAGCAGTAATGTTTTCAGCCGATTTTGCAGGACGTTGTGGTCCATGCTTGGGCCTATCAGCTACAGTCCCTCTTTCTTCGAAATCATTTACTGCACGAGAAATAGTGCTGTTTTGTTGGCACTTTGTTTCTCCCAAAAATTTCACGTAACTTTCTCATCCTCACAGTAATCGATGATTGACTTTGATAAAATGTTTAACGATTAAAACACGTTAGTTTACCGAATATTTTTTCGTAATAAATTTGCTACGTCTCTACTTCACGACTGCCGAATATGAACTGTCACGACTAATGTGTACCAAAATGGTGGCAAAACAAACTAGTATACCTTCTCCCAGAAACAAATAAATTAAGGAAATCTCTGCGAATGAAAAACATGTATAATTGTAAAACTTGAAGATATTTATTTCGTCATCAGTTGTTTATTTATTAAAAGAAAACTGGAAAATTTTTTATTATCAAATTCAGCGGAAGACGATTTTAACAAGTATTTCTTGATACTAATAATTGTAGCAAAGCATAGAGGACAATAGTCTTATTGGAAATAAGCATCGATTTCTATGTGTTACTGACTTTTAATATTATTTATAATAAAATTACTGAATATTGTTTCTAAGATCTTTCATCTTTAAAAATTATTTAGTCTTATGATAATAATTACATTTTCTTCTCCGAAATAATTTATGTGTCAACTTGCTTGGGAAATTTACATGAATAAATATTCATTGTGGAATCACCAATAATACATATCTGTCGTATACCAATTTTTAAGCAATAATTATTTTAGCCAGTTTTACAATTTCTAATCAAAAAAAACTTATTGGATTTTTTTTAATTCTAAATTCTTAAAAAATATTTAGGTTAAACAATAAAGATGCGCTATGATATTCTATTGTGTGCGAATAAGGAACAAGAATGCATAGGATAATATTATGATTATATAGAAAAATATCAACAAAATTTCACATACTCAGCTTTTCCACAATAAAGACCGTAACATGTTTCTGAATGTCTACATTAAGAGGATGGTAATTGAAATTAAAATCAGGATTTTACGTACGCCAAAATCCTAAAACAGTGGACAGGATGATTTTTGATTTAGAAAACGGCGGAATTTCCTAATTTGCAGAACAGCAAGGATATTTTTATATAAATTTGCTCTAGTTGATTAAAATAAACAACATGAAATATACTTTAAGTAAAAATTTGGTGGAAGTATCCTTGTTATGACTTAGATTTTAGGTAACCTTTCCATTCATTTTGCAAATACCTTTACAAAATTATTCATGGAGCAATAGACAACAGAGGAAAGTATTCAGCTGTATTATCAGACAAAAATCACATCGGGAATAATATGAATATTGTGTGTCCCTCTAAGCTTAGAATTTTGAATTTGTCCCGAATTTTTAAACAAACTGTCTCAGTATGTGACAACGCCAAGAGTTCGAGAAAGTGTAAGCTATATGGTTGTAAAAGTCATAAACTTGTAAAAAGTCTTTTAAATTTAAATCAAATATCAGAAAATAATGTTAACATGGACGCCTCTTTTTTGTCTACAGCGGTTCTTAATAAATTAAATATAATTTTGTAACACTTATCGTTATATATATTTAAGATTTTAGTTATCATTATTGTAGGCATAAGCCTGAGTGAGCAGATCAGAAGTTTATTTATTTTAGTGAAATGTAAATTTTTGGCATCATCCATAAGATATGTAACACAATTAATTAACGAATTAGAACTTTAGAATATTTGAAATTAGCGGAATAGTTGTAAGAGCTAAAAATTGTATGACCGTCACTAACAATTATGTGTAAGTACGAATTGGTACAACCAAGATCAGTAGATAGAAGTAAATAGAATGTTGGTCAGTTTTGCGACAGCAGTTGCTGAGGTAAGAATATTATTATCGGTGGCATCCTGCTTGTAATAATACAATTATCTTGGTTTTAGTGAGACTTTGGGAAGAAGGGAATTCGGTAGCATCCCGCTGATTTCTCTTGCTTTTCAAAACTTACTACGCTAAATTCTTGTAGTGTTCCGTAGCATCCGGCAGGTTCCCTACACTAATTAGCCTAGCTGAAGACTACTCTCTCGCCGACCAATTAAGAGCAACGTTCCCGTGGCATTCCGTAGTGCGTTGCATCAGTTCGCTAGCGACCGACCCTGCTCACGTCTGCCGATTGAGGGCAGCATTCCCGTGGCATCACGTAGTACGCTGCCGCAGTCACAAGAGTCGGAGCTCGCTCAACAACAGTCACAGTGACGCCTTAGACATTAAGAAAGCTTTCGATACTGCATAGCACAATATTTGGTTATTCCTATTTATTTGACAAGAATTATTGAATTTTTTTAAAGAAGAAAACTCTTTGTGTTAATTTAAAGGATAAATATTACGATATACTTGAAAATAATTCAGGAGTACTGCAACGCTTAGTACTACCTCAGCCTCTTACTGAATAAATTTAATGATGTTATACGGAGTCTATTAGTTATCGATTTTCTTCCCCTATGACAACGGTCCCTATCCCCAAAAAACAGTCACGTGACAAGTTCTGTGTCAGTTCCGTTTCATCTAGGATAATACCGGAATTAGTGAAGGCATTTCATAAACACACACAGTTTAAATCAAGTACGTTTTATTCTTGTTTTTTTTTAATTTTAGCTCCGTGCAACCTTCCCCGTACGTTGATATAAAATTTCTAGTACCTATTTTTAAAGAAACTGTAATTTTTCTGACAGTGTACGCAAAAACACATTTACACCTAATTAAGGCTTTGTTTGGTTTCAATTCTCTATTAATATATTTTTTTATTCAAAATATGCACGAAAGGAATTAATTAAACAATTAATTAAATCAAATAATTCACTTAAATTTCAACCATTCCACGCTGAAATCTCTAGTAAGTGTAAGTGTTTTTTTTTTCCTGTATGCAGGTATGTAAAATGTATTTGTACTATTTAGATTTAAAATATTGTTTAATTTATTGGGACAGTATCGAATAATATTTGTTTATTTATCTTATTCTCTTGCTGGTCTATTCACCAAATATCAAGGACTCCCTTCAATATGTAATTTGTATCTCAGTCATTAATTTGGCTGCTATCTGTCGATTAAAGTTTTCAAAATTTCTCATTTATTTCTTTTTATATAATATTGTTTATATTTCACGTTATCTGAAGTAAATTCAAAGTAGTTCAAGAGTATATTTTGTTTAGACAAGGTACACATACCCCTACATTCACGCACATATTCGTCTGCTAAGCAGATGATATAAACACACAAAATATAAACTAATTGTATCCAATTGACTTCAAGGTGGAGGTCACATACTTGCGGACACTTTTCAATTTAATTGATCACGTTGGTATTCGAACCATCACATGCTTAATTTAGAAAAGAAAACCAAACACAGTGTTACAGTGTGACACAGATTTTATGATGTTATTTACACTTCAAGTATATTTTTGCATTTTCTTTACAATAATTTAGTTTTTTTTATAGAAGATAATAAATAATCCAGACAAATTAAATAACCTGACGCTTGCATTCATTAGGTCCCTCTGTATGTAATTAGTGAATTAAATGACTTATCTTCTATTTATAAGTTTGGATGAATACAAATGTATTGTTTTTACTTATGGATCCCCATAAAATTTCCGTCGAATTTGGACATTAAAACTCAATAATTTTCACTTTCAAAAATTTTTTCCAAATTATGATCGCATTATAGAAAAAAAATTTATTTTGATTGAATTTTTATTTCATTCTGAAAAGAAATCAAAAAGTATTTGTTATTATTAAATAAAAAAAACTTACAACAATATAACAGAGTTTTTAAAAATTTTGAGCATCTCTTGTGAAACGCACCAGGTTAAGGCCTAAGTTTATTTATTAAACTCCTCACGAACAAGCCCAAATTTAAAAAAAAATATTATTTATATTAAAAAGGCACGGAGGGCAGAGGAGGGAAAATTTCTAAAAAAAAAACCCAAGGATCCGTTATTGAATTGAATGCATTTCCACGTGTGCACTGTTTTGCATAATGGGCAAATATTCTGCTCTAGTTCCTGAGTACGTTCTGCCCATTGAAAGTGTTAAACCTCATTCAACCCAGACAATATCCTTACTTAAGTCTTATCCACAGTTGATGTTAAGCTACGAAACTTTCTCTATTAGAGAACTTATTGTAAAACCATTTATGGTAAAGAATTCGGATTTTTTCAAGCTGAGTGAAGACACAAAAATCTTGAATCTTGAAAATATTGATTTTTTTTTTAATATCGCGCGTCTATTAAATTTATCTCTCAAGATTTTACTGCTTTTGTGTCGAAATAACAGACGAAAATCTTGAAAAGGTTTTGAACAAGTTCTAAAATTGCTACAATAGTAGGCTCTATATCCTGTAGAATATGCAATACATGTGGAATTTTTTATTTTCATTAACTCGGCTACTAAAAATTGCTGCAATATGTTCAAAAATTAATACAAAATTTGCAGCGTTGGTTGGCAATTTATATTAGCACATACATTATTGCATTTTTTGGGTATTGCAGCAGGCAGGAAATTTGCTTTTACTGATATCTCTAGTATTTTTATTTTGCTTTGTGCTGTACCCAGTATCAGAAAAAATGTTCCGTTCTGCAACTGTTTGTTTGTGTGAATTCATTATAGCTGGACTCCTCCGATCTCGTGATCATCTCTGCTTATATTCAAGGTATCACGCTCTATCACATATAAGAAAAATATAAACACATTTTTATATTGAGTTTAACAGTTAAAATGTGTTATTGTTGTCGAAGGGCAGACACTTGGTAGGAATTCGCCTTTTAGCATACATTACACACACACACACATTTCGCATTAGCAAATCATAGCAACTGACACTTGCAAACCCCAAATATGTGTTTCTTTTACTGGGAAATAGTAGTCGAACAATTTTCATGTACGGTGCTACAGCATGCAGTACTAATATTTGCGGTAGCGTAAGTAATAAAAATGAGAAAGTTTCACATTTATTCGTATATAACACATAAACGTTTTATTAGCTGAATCGAGAATTGATTATTTGGGAAAATTGATGGTGAGGAAGATTAAAATCAATAGTGTTCATTTTATTTATGTATTGTATTTATTTGTATGCAATTTCCGTGAAATTGAAACAACGATGTAAACAATTTACACTTTGTTCTCTCTTAAGTCAAAATTTTAACTCAGTATTTCAATAATAAAAATTTTGTGAAAATTTTTTATTAAATAATTTTTAATATTTCTTGACGATTAATTTTTCTATTGTAACATTAGTACAACATGTACAGTGTCGTAATATTTTGTAGGCAAAATAAAATGTGTTTAAAAACAATTGTTTTAAAAGATTTCTACAAATTCCTGTATAATAAAGAAGCACTAAAAGCTGTGTATCTCTTTGCGTTAATATTTTGTAATGACTTGTGCAAACGGTTGCAGATTCCGAAAAGTAATGATAAGAAGCCAGGCAGTGATGGAGAGAGGATATAAATGCTTCAGTGTCTAACAACTCTGCTCTTGAGCGCGTTATGTTTTATTTTTTGATAACAGTGTTCTAGTGCCTCTAATGTTACGCTTGCGAATTACTAGAAGTATAACTTTCTCGGCGAGTAAGTGATATAGTGAGATACCGATGGAAGAGAGCGCTGCGATGCGATATATGAATAGAAGCTAGAGTATTTGTCAAAAAAATGTGTGTATATATTATTATTTTTTACTTTTTTTATAGAAGTAACTAGAAAATAATTCAAATCAAATCCACACCGTAGTAATAGCGGAGAATAGGACAGCTTCAGCTTTGAGTTAAATTTGGCTACTGCATTCGATATTAAGCACTCAATGAACATCACTAACTATTAAAGTAAATGTAACACAATCAAAACAAGTATACGCGCACATTTGTCTCCATCGGCCGGACGTTTTCGCCTTATGTGAAACCCAGGTGTCTGTGATCCACAGGATTTTCAGATACCTGGTTATCACCTTCTATCGCTTTTTAATTTCCATCGGGGCCTAGCAATGTACATACGCAATGAAGTTGTGTACCAATGCCAGAAATCTCTAGACATAAGTGATGCTGAATTTAGCTGCCTCTGGGTTAAATTCTAAATCAGGTCACACCTTTTGCATTTCGGGTTTCTTTACAGAAGCCCAAACGCGGGAAGGGATATTCCCTTATCAGGCTTCGATACCCCCTCCGATTCAATTTCGAATATCCTTTAAGAGATTTTGGTCTTTCGTTAAAAGAGTATAGGGTAATGCTAGTTCCTCAATTCCGACTCTTTTAAAGGACGATCAAGTATTCACTGACCCGGTTGATAAAGCTAACATTTTGGCCGAATTGTTTGCAAGAAATTCTCTCTTGCCGGAAAGCAATCAACCACAGCCCGTGATCGAAAGTGTATCAGTAACTATGCCAAGCATATTCTTTCGAGCCCGTGCCGTTAAAAGGGTTCTTACGGACCTCAACATGAACAAGTCTCCAGGGCCGGATGGCATCGCTGCACTTGTCTTGAAGCAGTGCTCTTCGACGCTAGCGCGTCCATTGGCCAAACTTTTCAGCATATTGTACCATGCTGGCGAATTTCCAATGTGTTGGAAGGTTGCCAAGGTAACGCCAATCCCAAAAAAAAGGAGAGGCCAATAACCCTGAAAATTACCGTCCAATAGCAATTTGTTCGGCGCTTTCCAAGGTTATGGAAAGTATGGTGATTACCATCTTGTTAATTACCTGGAGTCCAACAACTTACTTCACGATGATCAGTATGGATTTCGTAGAGGGCGCTCTACGGGAGACATACTGGCATTCCTCTCGGAGAGATGGTGTAGGTCCATACATCATTTTGGCGAAAGTAAGGTGGTGGCTCTAGATATTTCCAAGGCGTTTGATAGGGTGTGGCATGGCGCGCTCTTGTCAAAACTTGTTGCTTTTGGTGTTGGTAATCATTTCTTTCGATTTATATCGAGCTTTCTCAGAGATCGCACTATACGAGTTGTTGTAGATGGGATCTCATCAGACGAGTTCAAGATCAATTCAGGGGTACCACAGGGCTCCGTTCTTTCTCCTACTCTATTTCTTATCTTCCTAGATGACCTTCTTCGTTAAACTTCGAACCCTATTTATTCTATTGCAGATGACAACAGCATATGCCATTCTTACTCATTCATCAACAGACCAAGCCTCTTAGAGATTGGGGCCATGAGACACCGCATGAATGATTCGTTAAATAGTGACCTTGTGATGATCACAGAATGGGGTCGTGCGAATAGGGTCGATTTTAACCCCAATAAGACCCAGTGTTGTATGCTAACACACAGACGCACGACGGACTTTGCTGCTCCATCTGTAGTTATGGGTGGTATAGATATTGAGGAATCAGAAGCTCTTGATGTTCTTGGCATGAAGATTCAATGTGATGTCCGATGGACCCAACACATCTTTCAAGTGTCGAAAGAAGCATTTAAGTGCCTAGGCTTTCTCAAACGGTGTAAGAATTACTTCACCCCATCTGATCTCCTAACTATCTATACCACTTATATCCGACCGAAAATGGAATACAACTCTCATGTATGGGCCGGTGCTTCAAAGTCTATTTTGGAGTTACTCGACCGCGTACAGGAGAGGGCGAAGGTGCTCATCGGTGACAGTAATCGTCGCAATGTGGGGTGTGTTTCGCTGTTCTATCGCTACTACAATGGATTGTGCTCTGATGAAATTAGGGATATTATTCCCGAAACCCGGTCATTCATACGCACCACACGTACTTCATCAAGAGCACATCCATTTGTGGTCGAATGGCCAGTGGATCGCACAACGCACTACAGACAGAATTCGTTCTTTAGCCGGACCATTCGTATGTGGAATAAGCTTCCAGCAGAGGTCTTTCCTCCCACTTTCTCTGTGGAAAAGTTCAAGTCAAATAATAATAAACACTACTCCATCTATCCTCCTTCCCATAACCTCTTTTCCTAGTTCTAGCACAATGCATTGCATGAATAGGGGTCATCCCCTGAGTGCTGGTCCTACCATAAAAAAAAATAACTGGCACAAAGTTTACACTCTAATGCTTATTAGCTAACTGATCTGTACGTTTTTAGTGTTTTGCAAGTGTCTTCATATTATCTTAATTCCACTTTTGTGTTTTAAATGGTTCAAAAAGAAGAAATCTTTGGTTTAGATTAAAACATAAGCGCAGGTTGTGCTTTAGGGGTTGATTCGACGTTTTAAATTTGGGCACAAACGCCAATAGGAGTAAAGTGCCAAATTCCTCGATTCTAGATCAACCTCTGACAGTCCCAATAAGTATTTTATTGATGTAGGCTTAAGCTCTAATTATATTAAGTTATTATATTATATTGATTTTTTTTAAGTAATTGGATTTCTTTGACGCTTTTTTAATGAATACAAAGATGAAATTCTTGAATTTTTGTTTTTTCCACCTAGTAAATACTTTACACCTAATTATCCCATAACCAGCACCAAATTTTTACTAAAAAATGATTTTTATTGGTGAATTACCTTGAGAAATATGAGTGACGAATGTGCCCCGTCAAATGACGAAGCCACCTCTGGCTGACTTTTTCCACTAACTCTGAAGTCACCAATACAACATTTTCACAAAATGTTGCACTAACATATTATTATTCAATATACACGGATAACAACGAGATAGCTTCTAATATACAGAGCTATAGAAAAAGTGTTACAGGCGTCCCAGTCTCTCCTACATGATGTATTCATATATAGTAAACGTTAAGGCAGTCAGCCTTTGTTTTTTTATTAATGTTACATATTTTATTAAATATTTCTGTATTTATTATCGTACTGTTACGGTAACTTTTTAAAATATTATCAGCAGGTATTTCGGCTTGACCAATCCGTTTTAAATGAATAAAATCGTCATATAGTAATACCTCTCTCATTATATATCTTACGCAGCCAAGATTTGATCCTAGAAAACTGATGTGAGGGAGGGCTTATAGATATTTAAGTAAATGTTCCTATCAATTTTAGCTTCAATTCTCTAAGTTTCCGTTAGATATTGAAACGATATTAACTTGACCAAATTAAAAATTACTTTGCAGGTAATTTCTGACGATATTTTTGTTTATGAATAAAATCAATAAATGTAAAGCTAATTGAAGCTCTTCTGTATAAGATAAAAAAATTACATTGAACCTAAACTCAAAAATGTATTTCATTGTACTGAATTTGAAAACAAACTCATCTCTGACTAGAAAAAGCGCACAAATCAAAATTTTAAAAGATACGCATTTTAAAAAAATACATATATTACACCATACGTTAAAATCTTAGAATGATTAATTCAAAAAAAAATATTTATGTTGCAAATAATAATGCTAAAATAAAAACTAATAAAAATATCACGTATTAATGCGTTTTATAACATAAAAATAAACAATAACACCCGAACATAACGCCCACGCAATCGGAAATAATTTTTGCATCACTTGTCAACTTGAAAAAAAAAACAGAAGAGTAATCTCTCTGAGTGTAGTGGTAATTCACAGAGTATGCGAGTGCACTGTGCCTTAGAAGTAAATAATTTTACATATGATGAAATTAAACTGTTTAATTCATTTAGTATATTGAATCCGGAACTGTAATAATGTAGAAAAAATGGAATTAATGTTGATGCATTAAAAAACAAACAATACTATAACGCAACCATTCAACCAAGCATCATCCATCCACCCACCCAAAAAATACATCTACAATGAGGCGATGATACATGCAATGAATTGTCCATTTCAATTTTCGTTGCGTAGTTTTGATGCAAAACCAAAAATAAATGTTTTGTAAAATTATCAAAATACAATGACCTTCTACGCAAGCTGCCTCCTATATATATATTCATGCATGTATTTGCATGCATCACTCGATATTTTAATATGAACTTTAACTCTTTTTGGGGTTGTCTTAATCTATACTTCTGATGTTCTCTAAATGGAGATAAGTACCAAAATAATAGCTACTTAAAATATGTGTGTTTAAGCCGTGTTCAAATATACGCTTCAAGTCTCTATTCTTGTAACAACACTGCAATAAGCCCGCGTCTACACATGAACTATTTCTTCAATACTTTATTCGCTATGTGAACTGTAGGAACACGTGTCACACATCAAATTCCAAAATAAGCAATTTTGTGGATGTAAACGATGCTGAAAATTTGGTGCTGATCTATTTGTATTAATATTCTCCAAAGCCAAGAGAGCTAAAAATATAAATCAGCAATCACTCAAAAATTGTGTGTTATTTGTCGTAATGATAAAACACCAAAAAGAAGTGAACCCTTTTACGCAAAGAAATATAAATAAAGTACCCCAACTAAAAAATCAACAATCGCCAAGAATTGTGTGATATTATTTACTTCGCCAAATGAATTAAATTTCGAATTTTTTTGTTGGCAGTTTAACACTTTTACAAATTTCGGCAAATGCTAAGATTTTAATCACTGTTGTTTTCTGGACGATTATTACTTCAGCGATTATTCGCACAGTCGGATGCTTTTATTTTTTTAACAAAAACATTCAGACAATACGTAAAATTTAAATAAAACTTTTGGATTTTAGTCGTTACAAAGTAAATATCAATGAAATAGTTACACTTGCAGGTTGCACAAATTGAGTTTAATTTGGTTTAGTTATGAATTACATTTTTAAAGTTCAGTCACTGCATGAAAGAGAAAACAACTATCAAATTATTCGTTACCAATAAATCGTCAGCGAAGTAACATCAAATGCGGGGTTTCGCTCTTCCAAAAGCAAAATTAACAAGTAATATCAGAATTGTTAAAAAGTAAAGTTTTTCTACTCCTACCTACTTTACATAGAAAGTAATATATTTAATTAGCAGGCATTATCTGCCTTAGCGAAAGTTTTCGAAATTCGGCACTTAAAAGACTTTAATTATATTCTTGCATTTTCAACTTGACATGAGAATCAGAGATTTAAAATAAACGTCACTTATTATTATTAATCTTCAACACTTCAGTGGTTGAAGTTGTGGCAGTGATATAATTTAACCACTATCTGAATTAACTCTGTGTTCTTGTAAAAATCTTTAAAAGAAATATTTATCAAAGCTAAGTGATTTTCCAAAAATTATGACACAATACATCAGGTTTTCAGAAATAACCCGGTATTTATTTTCAAAGCTCTTCACATGCGTGTGAAAAGATTTGCATAAATACGCACCCATTTAGATTTTATCTAACAAAGCGCACTTTCTATTGAAAAAGCTTTAAGCACAACGAGTTATGTGGTTCCTAACGCGTTAGTTTCAAATGAAAAAACACAAACACATACGTTATTTTTGAATACACTCGAATATAAATTCTGAATTATTTGTCCGTTAACAAGAACTTGTATTTCTTGCGAACTTTTTAACGAAAACTAAATGGTTTTGTCTCCACACAACTATCATTATATATCCGAAACCCGTTTCAATTAAGAGTTTTAGGAAATACATATGTTGTTATTAGTAAAACAGGCATACGTATATATATGTGATATTCGAACTTAATTACATGACAAGGCAAATAAATATTTGAAATTCTTCCAACAGAAATTCGTTACTTCTTTGACTTATGTTATTAAAGCAAACAAAATTCCCTTTTAAAAGCTGAATAACAATTATTCTATATAAAGCTTAATCGAAACCCCTTAATAACCATTTATTTAGATAAATATCGGCATTCTCGAATCATTTCTAGTATAAAATGTTTATTTTATTTTTGAATGTTTATTCAACAAGTCCTCACTGCAACAATTTCTTTTTAGAAAACAAGTGCATTTTCAGTGTCTTTTTTAGTTTTGCGGTCATAATATAAATTAATGACGTAAGTTTTATTTCAGTAGATTGTGCTTCTTTTATTCTTACCACAATTGAGATTTCGGTTGATGTCTCACACAAGAAACTGATGGATAGATTCTGTAAAGAAATTGTAAAAACATATTTTTAAAACAATTTTTTATAACATGTGTGTTATATCCAAAATGAAATGACTAAAAGTTTATTTCTGCACTTATGATGCATTTAATTAAAATTCTCGCACATTTTCTACTTAACCGAAATTGTATTTTTTTATTCTTTCGGGCAGTCTGTCACTTACAGAAAATAGTAAAATTAAAAATAGTAGTTCTGCATTCTTTTTTTACATTAGAGCTTTTATGGTTAATACAATGTTTTTTGTATAATCGTATTTAAATTGTTAAGGCCATGCAAGACCAAACATGTCTATGTCATATTCAGTACATTATAATAGCCCTAGCTGTTGGTTATAAACAACTTATTTACAAAGTGTTTTAATCTGATGTATGCGAAAATATAATTACTATTAAAATGGAGTAAAGGAAGGCTTTACCAATGTCGTGGGTATAACAAGGTACAAAATAAAATAATTGTTTTCATATCCTGTACAACAAGAATGTGTCTTATATTTATAGTACAGGACCTTGATAGGTTATAAACATGTATTGAGTTATTATAATAAAAATTTACTTAACATATTAAACGAAATGGAAATATGACAATATAACAAATCTATTCATTTTATGGAAATGAAAGGGGTTTTTTCAAAAGAGAAAGAGTTACATTAAAAACCTTAATCATAGAAGTTAAATAAAAATCTTCTAAAACTGTTAGCATTGCTTTGACTGCTATAAAGAATTGACTGCTATAAAGAAACAAACGTTGTGGCGTTTAAGAAATATAACTGGACTAAGGCTGGAGAAAAAGAGAAACAAATTTGAAAATTCTATTAAAAAAATTCTATAAAATGAAAGTATGTCGTTTAAATACTTTCCTCAACAAATTTGAATCGCTTAATAAATTTTATACCTCTACTAGTACATCTACAGATTTCACATCACGGTCGATATCTCCTGCCGAACATAATACAAACAGTGTGTAAAAGTGCCGATTCCGTATCCCTTCTCGGTTAGATACCGAAAGCAATATGGATGGTTTACAACAACATCTAACTTCATTTCTAAAGAAATCCGGAAAGCATTTCAAGTGTGTCGAACAGAAAAAAAATTACGGAAAATATATTCCTGATTCGTAGTGGCTATTCAATCATTACACGATATATTGTCTGATAAATATTCAGAATATTGCTATCACTTGGCATGTCAGCAAAAAAAAATTATTTTGGAATATCATGACACTGAAATATATTAGATGTGTTCATTTACTAAAAATTTGTACAAATTTGTAACAATTGTTACTAGAAAGCGTTCATTAACCCAAAAAATTTACAACGAGAGAGCGTCGAAAGAGCGTAAAAAATTGAGAGACAGAAAAATTCCTGCAAGTTTTTACAAGTAAAATTTTTACTTCCAATAATCATTCAAACAGCTGTTTTGTGTTTATGTTTACAAAACAATATTTCTGAATTAAGTTGGAAATAAAAATATTTTTGAAAATTTAAGAAATTGTAAGTAAATGTAAACTTTTAAAACGATAAAAAGTATTAAAAAGATACATTTATTTTTGTGTAACTTAGGAACAACAGAAGCAAAAAAAGATGTCTAAACCTGTGGTTTTAACTGCCTATGAAATGTTTTTGTTTTTTTTTTTTCTTTAATTTTTAGTGTTGTAAATATTATGAGTTTTTAGCTACTCGGTAATTTACACTAAGCAGGCAAGTAATTCAATTAGTTCAAATATATATTTGCAAATAAATTTAAATTAACACATAATTTATTAAATTACTTTGCTACTGATTCTAATATTTTATTTTGGATAAAGCTTTTTACTACAATGAAAATGAAAATTGCTTAAATTTGTTTCCTTTAAAAAATATATTTAACCCGTTTTTCGCCAGCTGTTTATTAGTATTATAGTTTGGAAACGATTGTAAAGGCGGAGCATTAACGTTAGACAATAACGAACAAAAATTCTTCTTTTCAACTCACATTTGTTTGCACTTTAATGTAGTTTCTTATTAGTGTTTATTTACGTAAATAGTTCTTCATAAAATCACATTAAAAAATACTTAATATTATATAATTATTATAATAACGCAATAAGGTGTCAAAATTATAATATTTATTAACGCATGCATTTTCTAATTCGCATTAAAAACCCCATTTTATGAAAATCGCTTGGAAAATAAATCACAAAGTTAGAACTAAACATTTCTGCGACCTTATTCTGTCGTTATTTCCGGTGTTTAAAATAAAAATTCTATGTATAGACAGGCTGTTATAACGTATAAACTAATTAAAAATAGATATTTTATTCATTCATTTTATTTAAAAGTAGCTAATCACCTTTATCGTGTTCAGCGTATTTCGACTACGTCTAGTACTATATGAAATAAAATTGCAAAACTTTTCATTATTCTATTACAAGCCGTACTCGAAAAACGCCAGTCACGATAATGCTGAATATAAATGACCATAATCACATCATTTTTATAATATACATATATGTATAATTTTTCCAACAAATATAGGGGTAGTTGTTGAGTACTCATATATAGCTATACATTACAACACTACATTAACTTGCAAATTTTAGCTAGTGTTCATTTAGTTTTTCATATTTTTGAGAGTAATTTTGGAAAATTTCTTGTTACTCTCTCGTTGCTAATTTTTACTAGTAAAGTAAATGAACACAACTATTACTGAGACCATAAATGTTAAAAATATGATTATGTGAATTCTGGTAGAGAACGTTGCGTAAGTGAATAGAACCAGTATTCTAATTTTTCGTAAATTTTTCTCAAACAGCTTTGAAACAAGTTCA
Source organism: Phania funesta (assembly GCA_963932375.1). NCBI lineage: Eukaryota > Metazoa > Arthropoda > Insecta > Diptera > Tachinidae > Phania > Phania funesta. Next base: position 41,162,600 of record OZ010656.1, read on the forward strand.
GTTCAACAAAAACTAAAGTAAATGCAGAAATTTAAAAGGCAATCTCAGCCCCAATATATGAATACGTATCTATTCAACCGAGCAGATCTCCGATAAATACACCCAAGTGTCCTTACTATGAGAGAACAATATTAGGCAGAGTAAATTGAAATGAAATCATAATATTGTATAAAAAATAAATAAATAACAAACAATACAATTCACTTCTTATTCCCCTTAGGGATGAATATATGTAAGAATCTATAAGTGACAATGCGACGCATTAGAATATTAAGTTTTTACTGCAAAAATATTTAAATAACAGTCTTAGATCAAATTACGATTAGGAATGAAAGGCATGAGTGCATGAGACGTTAGTAGCAATTTCTTTTCAATAAATATTCCTGCACTTGTGGTTTGACGCGTTCAGTTATAAAAAATATTAACAATGCACTTTATCTACAAAATAATAAAAATTTGATGCCTATTTTCTCAAAGATTACTAATTGTGTCATATTCCATTCATTCACTCACCTCTCCAATTGTAATGTTTACCAAAAAAAGTACTAATAAAATAATAGTACATAGTTATTTTAAGCATTTAGTTTTAAACAACCTTAAGATTTTGTTTTTATTATACCTGTCTTCGTTACTATAGCATTCGTTGTGTATAACGATTAAAATATGAAATCTGGACTGATCCACAAATTCAACCATTTTACTGGAAAATGGAGTGTAAACTTGAAGAAAACTCAGTTATGATACAACTAACGAACTCCGTCCTCAAATCATAATAATATTCGTAAGTCGTTATATAGAAGAAATTTCGACAATTTCACAGTTACTTTTTCGTTATTATGGTAACAAAATTTTAGTTAAATAAGAATTTAGTTAAGTTAACTAATAGTTTTAGTTACAATTTATTAACACTGAAGGGATTTTATTCATATGTACTAATGAATTCAAAAGTGTGCATTTCGCTATAATTCTTATTATTGTTACCTGTAAGCATTGAGTGGTATGAATACTTGTGGCACACAATGTACAGAAAGTTCCAGAAATAAAGTGTGCGACAAGATTTAACATCCACTGTGCAGACAGCGTTCTAGCAATAACAAAACACAACATCTCAGATAAGTTTTCGGGAAAGTAAATACACATTCTTGGGTATTCTACAAGTTTTTGGAAAAAAACATAGAAGATCGAGCTAACAGTTAGTAAAAAGTTAAAGTGTGAACAGCGATCATAAGGAATTACTGACTTTAAATGTTAAAGTAAATAAAGTAACAGTGTGAAATAAAAATTGTATTGTATATTATTGGAATAGACTTTTCAATTAAAAGAACCTACGAAAGAATAAATAAACAAGTTTTAAAAAGGTTAAAACGTAACAGCATGTATATGTATGTAGGTATGTATGTATGTATATAAGTATATATGCATGTACGATATAATACAAATGAACTACGGATCAAATTTTTTCATATATTGAGATAATTCTCCAATTTTTCTTCGTATTAATTTGAATTTTTTTAAATAACATTACCATTTTTCAAATTGATTTAAACCGCCATTAATGCACATGGTTTTATTTAAATTTAAAAATATTTCATTTTAACAAAAATTATTGAAATCTATTCGTGGGTTTTTTTTCAATTTAAATAACAAATTCTTTTTTTACATTAATAAAAGTTTAACGAAGTTTTATTTAAAACAACTTTTTTTTACTAAATATTATTCTTCTTTCTCTTCCAATTTATCAACATTTAATCAAATAAACGAATTCTTTATTTAAGCTTACTTCCCTTAAACGTGTTAATATAACTACTTACGATACGTTACGTTTTACTAATTTATTTTTTTTGGATATAACATTTTTTTTATACTGTATTTTATTTTATTGAATCTTTCTATTAAAAGAAATTCACAATAAGTGTTCAAATCTTATTTTAAATTATTATTTACCAGTTATTACCAGCGTAATAACTAATTTTTTGTATTCAAATCTTAAAAATCTATCTTCTTTTGTGTAGAGAGATCCGCCTCGCCAGGCTCAATGTGTCAGTTATTTTGAGTCTCTGGTGGCCGTCAAATTGCAATAAATTGCGTGCTACAGTGTTGGGATGTGCGACTAGTTTGTTCACGTATTTGGACGTGTACGTTTAACTCCTTCGTGGATAGTGGGAACTTTAAGATCCCTATGTATGTTTTCATTTCTTATGTACCAGGGGGCACATACGATATGACGTAAAATCCTAGACTGTCTTCTCTGTAACTTTTGGATGTTTGATGCATAGGCAGTACCCCACAGCTGAATACCATATGACCATATGGGCTTTATAACGGATTTGTATCATAGGACTTTATACTCCAAAGCCAAAGTTGAGTAAGGACTTATTAGCCAATGCAGTTGATTTGTTCGAGCTTTATGGACGTTATTTTTGCCTCAATGTGACGGGACCAAGTTAGGCATTGATCTAGGTGGATACCTAAATATTTAACGTGCGTTTCCGCTGGAACCGTGGTATTAGTTATTGTGATTGGTGGACAATTTTGCCTTCTAAGGGAAAACGTTACATAAACACATTTTGATGGATTTACCTTTATTCTCCACTGTTTTAGCCAGTCTTCTAGCTTATGAATATGGGACTGCAGCTTTTCAGATGCATCCTTTGGATCATTACTGACACTTATAATTGCAGTGTCGTCTGGAAAGGTTGATGTATATGTATGTGGGCTTGTTGGCATATCCGCTGTATAGATGATATATAATAGCGGCCCCAGTATACTACCTTGAGGTACTCCTGCACTGATTTTCCCACATCTTGAAAGCTGGTCCTTTTACCTTACTTTAAAAGTTCTATCGAACAAATAGCTTTTTATAAGTTCGTGAGTGTTTTCAGGTAGAACCCGAACTATTTTAGTAAGTAGTCCATCATGGCAGACTTTATCAAATGCTTGGGAAATGTCTATAAATAAAGATGAACAGTATTTCTTTCTTTCAAAAGCCGATTTAATAATGGTAACGATTCTATGGACTTGATCAATCGTACTATGCCTTGCTCGAAAACCATACTGATGATCTGGGATAACGTTTTGTTCATTTAGAAAAGGAGTTACACTCGAGACGATTAATTTTTCAAATATCTTAGACAAAACTGACAGTAGGCTAATAGGCCTGTAGGATGTAATCTGGCTTGAGTCCTTTCCAGGTTGCGGGATCATAACAATTTCTGACATCTTCCAAGACATGGGAAGAAGCCGACGCGCAACATGGCATTAAATATGTAAAGTAAAATTCTTACAGCTGAGTTAGGTAAGTTTTTTATCATTTATCCTGTTATACGATCAGGTCCAGGTGATTTCTTCATATCCGTATTTTTAATTGTCGATTTTAAAGAAGACAACCGAAATTTCCTAGGATCATTCACGATGTCGCTAATAATTGGAATAGTGGAGTTACTTATATCATGCAGTGCGAAAACTTGCTCTAAGTGATTTGCGAACGCATTTGCCTTTTCACTTGAGTTTTTAGCCCAAGTACGCTCTTCAAGTCTTAGTGGGGATTCGTAAGCAATAGGACATTGTAAGTGCTTTACAGCTTCCACAGACTATAATCCGTGTTTTTCATTGGATCCAAGTTTTTTTAAAAAGTTGTCGATAGGGAATTCGTGCCTCTGTCTCAATTTACTGCATAAGTATTTTTGGCATAAGTTCATTTGCATTTTTATGTGTGGAGAACGACTATTTTGCCGTTGTCTTCTTAGTCTTCTTTTCTCAATGACGAGCATCTGAATATCTGCTGTTGTCTGGTACAATATTATTGGCGTTGCAGCTATGGCTGCGGCAGTCGCGAGTCTGTAAAATGATCTACAGCTGCTTGAATATCAGCTGAATTTCTCAGTGGAATGTTCAAAGATAAGTGAGAGCTCACATACATTTTATATTTTAACCAATTCGTGTTTCTGTTCGGGTAGAAACTAAGGGTTTTAGGTGTAGTGACAAAACTGTCGTGTAAAATAATAATTGTAGGTGAATGATCAGAAGATAGATCATAGGATGAACTATCAAACAGGTGGTCACATTTGATGTTTTTTACTATAGCAAAATGAATAAGGTCTGGCAAATTGTTCGCTTGAACTGTATAATACAGATGCCTACCTCTAGGGCTAAGGAGTCTGGATCTCCAATATGTGTGCTTTGTATTGTAATCACCAGCGGCAATAAATTTATGTCCTAGCGTAGCAAAGAACCTGGCAAAGTTATGGTGTTCGATTTTATGCCTAGGCGGGCAATACACTGACGAGACTACAATTTTAAAATCAGTAAGATTTATAGTCGTGGCTTGCAAAAAGTCTTCCCTGAATTCAAGCAATGGAAAATGTCTTACGTTTTTTCGAACTATAATGGCAGTCCTTTCGCTTGGGTGTTTGGTGTCATATATAAAATACCCATCAATTCTAAAGCAGTTTTTTATAGTGAAGTGTGTTTCAGAGACTAATAGTATGTCTATATCATGTGCTAGCAGGAAGTGATCTATGTCATATTTATGTTGGGAGAGCCCGTTATTCCAGAAGCATATTTGTTACTGGTTAATTTTTTGCTAAGCAGAACTTGCAGAAGCATGTTTTGGGTTCGCATTATTTCTTGAAACATACCCTGCATAGTTGTCATGAAATTATTCATTGTTTGTATTAAATTATCGATTGAGCTCGAATTGGTAGTGAGGGGTGTGCACCCTCTTTAAGGACGTGGGCATATGAATGTTTATGAGCATTAGAACTTTTGGCATTCGCATTAGGTAAATCAATGTTTGTGCATACGAATAGTTTGGTTTAGTATGTGGCTGTGTAACTTGTATACTAGCAATAGGACCAGCATGAAGCCGAGAAAATTGGGAAGCTTTATATTGCTCATATTCAGGTTTACGTATGACTTTCGCATTATCTTTTACATATTGAAATACTTTCCAGCCCCTGTAATTTGCTGTATGGTTTTCACCACAGTTGCTACATTTTTTGACCTTGGGGTCTGTTTTGGAAGAAGTGCATTCCAAAGTCCGGTGCTCATCACCGCAAACAACGCATACAGATGGTAGCTTGCAGTAGGTTTTCGTGTGTCCGAATTCCTGGCAGTTGGTACACTGACGGGGACCGTTACGTTTTAGAGGCTCTTCCACCGTTATTCTTCTGTTTAAAAGGTAGCGCAAATTATATATAGGATGAACCGAGTTTTTTGATTTAAGCTGAGATGCGTTAAATACGATTTCAACACGATGCATAGGTTGGGGAACTGTATTCTTATTTAGAATATTGTGCACTGACCTTACGGCATAACCTTCCACCTCTATGGCACTTTTTATTTCCTCAGTGGGAACAGAACTGTCAATGCCTTTTACGATGACAATCAAACCTTTAGCACTTTTGAGTTGATACGTATAATAGCTCTTATTATCTGCATCGATAATTCTTCTCAGTGTGAGCTTGGATCTTTGTTTCTTGAATTTTACCTCTTCGTATAGAAGCTACATAAAAGCTTTCCTTACCTACAAGCTGAGACAACATGTTAACAATTTCGTTAGATGTTTGCTCGCGCAAGTAAATCCGCGGAAGTTTTTGCTCCTTGACAGCGGGTTCAGCTTCATCATCCGCTGTAGCAAGTACAGAGAATCTGTTTTCGCTTAACGGCATTACAGTACTTGGGGAGCTTTTATATTGTTTAGCAGTGCGCTCTTGCTGCGAAGACTTAGGACTGGCCTTCCTTTTGGTTATGGTTATATAGCGATCCACACCTGTTTGCACTTTTTTACCAGGTTTTTTAAATTACCTGTTTCGTTGGTTTGTTGTACTATTTTTGATATGGTACCTGAATTATTTTTTGGTTGAATTTTAATTTCTTCTGGTGTTATTACTTGCGAAGATAAGTTTATATTTCCGGATAAAGAACGCGTTCGGTCAATTGGCCTGGCGGTTAAAAAATCACTGTCATCTTTTTTTATTATTTATATTGTTCATTGCATTATTAGCATTTGTGTAAGTAAAAGAGTAATAAGCATTGTTGTTATTACCTTTTATATTTTTTTCATTAATATTTGGTGCACTCATACACACACTATCAATTGTTCAAAGCGGTTTAACCATGCACTATATGTTGTTGTTTTTTTTTACGCACAGTATATTATATTGTTTTTATTTTTTGTTATTTCTTTGTTATTACTAACTGTTCAATTGAATTCTTAAAAAATATATATATTTGTTTTGCGTTAAATATGACGTACGTCTGTAGTCAAAGACGGTCACTGATCAACTGGATTTAACATAACTTCAACAAATATTTTAACTAATTCTTATTCAATTCAACAGTTTCTATTAACATTTATTTTGAACCAATTCCATTTTGAAGATTTGAAACGATTTTCTTTATTTGAATAAATTTTATGTAGATTTGAAAAGAATATCAGTTGATATAACTAATTTTTTGCCAAATTTTTTCGTTGATATTACGAGTACCTACAACATTTGGTTCAGTGTGATTACTCTGAGCATTTTTTAAATTTTTATATTGTTTCTTTTTTATAAAAATTATGGCCTTTTGAAAAGGAAATCAGCGCTTTATGTGTTTTAGCGTTGACAGGCACAAACATTTCTATGAAAAATAATAAAAAAAATTAAATAATTTTATTTTATATATAAATTTTTGCGTTGCCTTCCGTTTTATAAAATAAGGTTCTAGGATTTTTAAAATAATTTATACGTTTTGGAGATATTTAGTGAAATTTCGATTTTCGGTTGGTTCATACGCGTGTAAATGTCTCGTAATTATTCGATTTATTAGGAATTTCTTGTCATTTTTGAAGAATTGTTCGTTTTTGGCAAAAATGTTTATATTTCGGTTTAATTTTAATTTCCGCTACAAATAATATTTTCTAGTGATTTAAAATTGATTGGTAAAATTTCTTTTTTTGGCGGATTTTCGGTTCTTGGTTAAATATTTTTTTCTAGAATTTTGATTTTAATTTTATGGTAAAATGTATTTATTTTTTTTTGGTAAATTTTTTCTGTTTTCTTGGGGAATATTTGAGTTTTCGAAGATCCACTTTTTGGCGAAATTTCGATTTTTTTATAATTTTGAATATTTTTCGGAGAAACTTTGGCAAAATTTAAAAATTGGGTTAAATTCGAAAATTGATTAGTTTTTATGAAGTTTGGCATTTTTTATGAGAATATTTTAGTTATGGAGAATTTTTATGAAATTTTTATTTTTTTTAAACTTTTGTTGATAAAATTTAATTTTTTTTTGGTAAAGTTTCGACATTTGGTGAAATCCTTAATTTTTGGTGAAATTTGTCGGAGTACAAAATCCATATTATGAAATTTGTTTTTCTTTTTTTACAAAATGTCTATTTTTTTGGAAACATTTACATAGGTTTTTGGCGATTTAAAACTTGTTTTTGGAGTTTCTAGTTTATCTACATTAATTATAAAGAAGTTTTTGTGCACTATTTTTGTTCTATTATATTTGTAAAAAAAGCTTAAGGTAATGTAGGCATCTCTTAGAACGTATTTCACAATTTTGGCAGAATTTTTCATTTGAAAAAAAAAACACTATTAGATCAGTTTCCTTTATTATAAGAGCATCAACCATTTGACAGAAGAATGGGCAGTAACCTTTAACACCTTTTCTAAAAAACGTCAAAGAAACACAGGCACATTTACCGCTTTCCGTATTGTATTCTGACGTACTTCATATAAGAGAAAGAACTGAATACATAACATTTTCTTCTATAGGTTGACTGATGTGTTAATATTCTATTTTATATTCAGATAAATTTTATTTTCTATTTACAAACTTAAGCAAATACACCTTAACTCTTTATTCTATGCATTTATTACTTCTACATAAAAGTGATTGCAAATTTTTCTTAACAACCTTCGTTTGCAAAATGCACTCAGAATAAGAGAATTTATTGAGAAGGTGGGCAAAATGAGTTTCTTAAAGTAGTTGGAAAACAACAGGAGGAGTATAAAAACAACAGTTTTCCATATTTTATAATTTTTAACATTAATATTAATAAATAATAAATTTGATAGACACAATAACTGAAATATCTTTATCATATGATTTGAAGGTTAAACAATTCAAGTGTTTTATTTCAATAGTTAGTTGTCTGTTAATGAAGTATATTTAAAAAATATAAAAATATGAGTTCCTAGACCATCAAAATATTTATTATTGGAATTACAGTGGAACTCTACATTTATTTAAAAAAAATGGCACTCAAATGGCTGTCCTTTACAAAGACGGGTGAAAGAAGAGTAAAACAAATGTAAAAATAGAGAATTTGAAGAAAGGAATCACCTCAAAATTATGATGTTCATTGAGTGAAAGATACTTCCCGAATGTCGGCGTAACACTTTTCAGTAATAATTTATCCCCTGATTTCTCTAGGAGAGCAAAGGGCCAGCATATTGTCGATATATGAAAAGTGTGCCTTTAAAGTGCAAGAGGATTCATAAATTTGGGCGCGAATTTTGTTGGCGTAAAGTTGTTTCGATCATTCCTGAGGGCAGCAAATTTGAAGCATTAAGCTTCTACACTTCTACAATATGAGCATTTCTTAATTCAAAGGTTTATTACGAACAAAAAACAAATGTATTATAAAGATTTCACAAAATCGGAAAAAAGTATATGAAAACACAAATATGCACAGTTATCGAAAAGTGTGTAAACAACAAGTAGTATTTTTCCAACAGAATTATTAAGACATAATTTTTGATAATGTTAAGTTGTTCAAGAAGAAACTATTTTAATAGATTTTAATAGTTTGCAAACGATAAAGTACAAAATAATTAATTTCTTATAACACAAATTCTCTCTATAAAAATTAATTGTTTACAAGTTGTTGTCACAAGTTTTGCAAACAGTCCCCTTATTTGTGATAAAAAAGTACTTTCCACAAAAACATAAGCCAAAGCACAGCCATACAGCAAGTGATAATTTGGAATGAATTGGAGATAAATTTTCATTTGTGGTTCAGATGGTTTCAGAAAAGAGTTTAACCCACCGGGTGTTGTCGGTCGCAATTAACGAAAACTTGGATTTGTTTTCTGTGCTGCTAAACACTTTAACATATTTCAGCTAACTAATGATGACAATTGAGTTTGAGAAATCTTTTAATATTTTCCATAATTTGTTTGTTGGATTATCATTCTTAGCTATTATTGAATGCAATTGTATTTATTATTAATATATCTTCTTAAATTAATGTTGTTTCAAAGCCAGTACAATGCAACGAACACATTTTGCCGAAACGTATTATTTGAACGAATTTGTCGAACTCCTACTTGAATGTTTATTTATTTCTATTCAGCCTTAAGTTCGTTTTTTTCCTTCGGTAAATTAAGATAATTTTTTATCGACTTGATTCAGTGCATCCCATTCGGAGCCATTTTGCCTTCGAAATTAGGAGAACAATGATTTCCATTACCGTTCTCACACCAATTAGTTTTTCTGGTCAACTTTAAATCGCGTAATAAGGAAACTTTATAATTATAATAGTTAAACAAATGCACTTTAAGTTATTGTAATAATTTCAAAAACATATAAATTGGAAAAATTTAATTAAAGCGGGAGCAAAATTCATAGTGATCTCTATGTATGTTGTACCTTTGTAATTCAGAGAGTGTATCTGTGTTACAGTAATGGAATGTGTCAATAAAACCTTTATTTATGTCATGTTCATGTAAATTTCTCTAGGGTCCTTTTCTAACCTGCAGAATGCTACAAGCGAAATATTATTCGAACGAGTGTGTTGTGGTATTGGTGAGTATATGGACGTGACTACTGTGTACATTACATTCATGCCGTTTATGGATTCTACTTATCTGACATTTGTTGAATTGCGTCTTTAATGTCCCATAGTTTCCATTGTCTCCGCGTACCGCCACCAAAGGAAAACAATTCTTAGTCATGGCAGTGTTTTACATGCAGTGTATGTGTGTTTTGACGAGCTTTTACCGTCAATGCAAATACTTCAAGAAGTGTTAATCACGAAGTCGCGGATATTTAATATCCATATGAACACATTAGTTTGTTTTATTTATTTAATAATCCACTGAATAAGCTACTGAAGACCAATCGATTACAGTGAAATATTTAATAGTAATTCATAATCGAATGTATGTTCTTAGCAAATTACAGATTATCGCCATTGCACAGTGGTGCTTATACATATAATCAACACATATTTGCAAACTCTTGTAATTTCAAATCGTGAAGATCATTTAGTAACTTTAGCAGTACTTTTCCAGAAGAAGTTTCTGTTTTATGTCTTATGCACTTATTTGGCTATTTGTTTCTCCTTATCAATTATTTGTTTTATAAAAGTTCGTTTCTTGCGACCAAACGCTTTGATCCCCTCAAAAATATTGCCAGTAAGTTTTAAAAAGGTCTTCTCATATGAAATTATTAAGTTTTAAGTTGTTCTGCAAAAAAAGAAATTTTATTAATAATCTAGGTTATTCCAGTAACACTTTAATACAAGTACATTTGGAACAACCAAAAATGTTCGAAGAGCTTCCAAACAGCGAAAAACCTATAAATGGGAAGCCCAAAGAATATTAAAATAAGCTGATACGTTTAGGAGCTTCAGGCTGATAACAGGTTGGAATCATTACATGGGAATAAAGTTACCTCCAAAAAATTGAGATGAACGCTTAATAAAGTTTCTCTTCCCGGCTGCATTGCACAACAAGAGCCTAAAGTTTGCTATAGAAAGTGGGAAAAAACCCTTCAAATTTTTAGAAAAACCTTCTTTAGCGTTATGAAACCAAATTTTGCGAATGGATATTTAATTGGATGAAAGACGGCAAATAATAAAAATAAATAAACTCAGTAGTGATAATATAATGGTCTGGGGTACTATAGCTAGAATGTCTTCAAATATAGACCAGCGTTTACATTAAATATGACAGAAAATATGATTCTTTTCGCATAAGCAAATGTACCACTACATGGACTTTAATGTACGACAAGGAATTCACGACTTGTGGAATTAAATTATTTCATGAAAATTGCCAAATTATTAAGATTATTGAAACGGTGGTAAATATTTTAATTATTTGCACAACCTCTTAACGAATTTCTAACAACATTTTTTTCGCACTTTTATGACACCGTTTTGAGGTGTATATTCACGTACAAAACTCGCCAAACTTACAATTAAGTAAATAAAAAGATTATTTTGTTATCTTTTTATATACGAAAAATAAGAAAACGAATGCGAGACGCTTTTAATGAATATTTCAATGATTTGACATCCACTAAACTTTTGAAAACTCATAATTTCCTATCACGAATTTTTTTCCTATCAAAAATGTTTAAGCTAAAATTGAAAAGTGCCTTTTGGCGTATGGTAGTAAGGTATTCCATTATTTTACAACGCGTAAAACAAAAGATCTTTGTATTAAGTACAGATCAATTCCCGTGCAAAGTAATCAATGTCTTCTTAATGGATGGGGAAAGGTGAATATAGGAACAAAATATTTCGGTAAACAAGTTTTGAAGGTTTCGAAAACTAGAAAAAGTAAATGAAAATAAATAAAAAGGCTCATAATTTGAATATAATTCTCACTCCTTAAAAATAGCAATACGAATTCAAATTTATTCATTTTATTTATTTTATTTTTGGAAATTAATTCCGGGATTATCAATAGCTCTGTATTCATTTTAGTTTTGTTCTTTTACTTAATACAAAAACTAATAAATATCTTTACTTAAAAAAAAAGCATTTATTTTACTTCAAAATATCGGTTCCCTGAAATCAATTTGAGGAGCGAAATGGGGGACGAAAAGGGACCCCCCATACATTAATAACACTTCAAAATATTAAAAACCTCTTCGTAGAGTCGGTGCCGTTGTAGCTAGTAAAAATTCACTAAAGCATACATTAGTTAACTTCAAAGTTTATTAACTAATGTGTGCTTTACACCAAAAATAATAATAAATTTTTTCATACGACCGTTAATATGCACAGATGATATAAAAATATATTTACCTTTCAAAAAAAATTACACATTCACAAGCTACCCCGTGGGATATTCGTGTCAATTGGGGTTGTGAAAATGGCGCTGTTACAAAAAGTAGCCTTCTGTGACCCGTGAAAACGACACATATCACTAAACTAGTACAACTTAGATAATAATGTTTTCTTATTATTGTAATTTCTATGTGCACTTCTTCTATATGTATGTATGCACATATACATGTATACACATATACATAAGTATTTACATACATATTTAATACACATTTTGTTACTGAGACCAGTGCTACAATAACAGAAACTGGGTAATATTCTTGATGTCTATTCAGTGGCCCGCACACGGTGTCTAAGAGAAATTAATGTTTCCCTCTCATGACAATGCCATTTTAAGATTCAGAACTCAATCCGTCAAAAATTAGTCACGTCGAAAGTTTTGTGTGAGTTCCGATCCCTCTAAAGAAAGCTCTTGTTATTTTGATTGATGTGTCTTTCCTATTTCTTCTATCTCTTCTTCATATCCAGCTCATTAAGTAAAATAAATCTGAATGTTTGTTAAACCGGCAATAATCCCACATAAATATTAGTAACTTGTCTATATGTATTTATTTTCTTCTTTTCGTATTTCTAAATGTGAAGATTAATCTGGCATTAGTTTTGTTAAACCAAATGCTGTATAAAAAAAATAGAAATGCATAATAAGTAGTATTGAAAAATGTCAGTATGCACCTAACAATAATTCAGGTGCAGAGCCAGGAGGAGCGAAAAATTACTTTTTCACACTCAAAAAATTTTGAAAAATTGATCTTTCATATAAAATTTCCTGTCCCAAAATCTATGGCTGATCCCACACTTTTAATAATGCATGTGTGTTATTGACACAAAGTCAGATAATTCGACGGACTATAGAAAAATTTGATTTTGTTACAAGCGGTAGTGCGAAATTATTTTCAAGTTAGTTTTATTTCTTTTAAGACGATTTTACTTTCTTTCTATAGAATTCTATAGAATAAGATAATTAATATAAGTATGTTTTTAGAGTTTTTTGAATTATGTTATTTTATTTAAATAAGTTTGGTACACATGTTAATACATTGTAACATTATTATAACAACATTTTTAATGTTAAGTTTCGTTAACTGTATTTAAATTTTTTTTAAATATTTTTAAACCTCATTGTATTTTTGTTTAATGTTAACTTTGGAAAATTTTTGAATTTTTGTTACAATAATTTTTTCATAAACATATAATTTGTTCGTTATTTTTTTATACCCTGATGATGCTACACAATGGAGTCGCGAAATATCGAAAAATAAAAATATAATTTTTTAAAAAATACCTTCAAGCTGGGACAATTTGAATAAATTAAATTTAAAAAAATGCCAAGAACAGCTATTATTTTTATAATCTTGCATAATTTTTCATTATTTGTAATCGTTATTAATTAGCAGACGTGCGAAACTGTTGTTTGTGTGGGAATATTTAATACTACAATTACATATATATGTGTTTTAACAAACTAAACTTAAATATATATCGGACATTATGTCTTAAAATATTTTCACATTTTCTTTCGAAGTACAAAAACGTTTGATTAATCTGTGCCTAGCATCCAACAAATAACCAAATATGAATAGAAATATGAAAACGTTCCGCCATATAAGAAAATATTGCTAAAATGGGAATGAAACTAATAAATTTGGTTCACTAGACAACATATTAGAATTTACTTAAAGAAAAGTACACAAATTCGAAAAAGGCCAGTATAAAATAAAAATCTTAGTTGTTCGTAAAACACGATTTTATTTTTGTTTTTTGACCTTTGAATTCACAAAGAAAGCACCCAATCAAATAATTAAACTTCGCTATTGGGAGTAATTTCTTCGCACTTTGATAAAAGTTTTAGCACTATTTAGTTTTTTAGGTCACGCTGAAAAAGAAATAGAATGACACAAATCCAATTAAATGGCACTGAAATCAGACTCCCCAATAAACAAAAACAATAATAGACATTTCGTATACCCATACAAAATTCATACGCATTACCTGAAGAAGTGTGAATGTTGCATTTGCGTTTCATACATTAATTTTCTTTTTATTCAATCGTTAAAGAGAACCCGTTTTCGAGTAGCAAAAGCAACTTTATAACAGCACTTGTGGCATTTTCGAGACTACTTAAAAGCTTAAATCAAGCATCATTTAAAATGAGTTTGTACGACGAATGTCTGTGCAAGTGCAAATCATGCAGGCGTGTGTCATTAAATGTGTTCAGTATCGGTGACAAAAAGCATTTTGTACATATTTTTAAGTAGGGTTTTAATTAGAGTGTATTACTGCAAATAGTTTTTTTTGTTCGTTTGGCAACTTAATTATAATTATAGTAGATTTGAGGTAAATGCTTTTGTTATAATATTTACGAATTATTTTTATGTGTTTTAAAATGTCAAAGAATAAAACTTTTGGGATTAATTGAAATGAATCCTGGTTTTGACTTTAATTTTATTTCTCAAAGCAGTGAGATTGAAATTTTGTCCCAAACAGCACAGGCCAATCACTTGATATAACTTCTAAGTCTCTACTTTATTTCCAGCTAGAGACTACAGCCCTAATTACAATACAGCATAAAGTTGTGTTTAGACGATATGTAATGTTCACTTTCTAATCACATATAATTAATTGTGAATGCAATATTAGCATTATACCTAAGGTTTGTAAATATTATTTACCTTAATTTTATTTTACGACAGCTGTAGTCAGATGGTTTGACACATTAAGTTAGAACCACCCTAATTGCTAAAATGCATACCTTACACAACCTGTATTCATTTTCATATCTTAAATGTAACATTACATATGACAATCTCACATCGTGTAACTACAGCTCACAAAGCCAATTAAATTCGAATTAGTGCCTCTTTCCCCTTTATAAGCAAAAAGCAATTTTTGAGATTTGTATTAGTTATTCCCGAATAGACACAATTGTAATTTGCATTTATAGTATAAGAGGATTGTAGACGTATGACATGATCTAATGTGGCAAATATATGACGAACAAATATTTATTTACGAAGAAAAGTTTATATTTAACAAAATAGAAAATATGCCGATATTATTTCTTATTACTTATAACTCATTATCTTATCGCTAATTTCTTAAATTATGGATGTATCTTTGGAGTAATTGCTAATTTTATTACTCTAAAGATTATAGAAAAATACAGTGATAAAATATTTTGAAAAAATATCACTTATTCAAAAGCATTTACTACTTTATTGCAATTTCCCCAGTGTGATTGTGATACACTTTAGTATATTTGTACCGTAAAAAGTATTTCATCGCTAAGTTTTGTCTGCTTTCTTCTTTTTAAACCAACTAATTTCGTTGTGTAAAGTCTGTTTATTGCACTACTTTCCATCAAAATGTCATGATAAAGGCACGTTTAGACGGGGCAAATATTTGTCAAAATAAGCGACATCACTAACTTTTTTCAAATTTCTCTGCAGTCTTACGTGCCACATTATAAAACAGAGGTCAGTAATATGTACTGAAAAAGTGAGTAGAATTGAATCCTGACGCATTCATACTTATTACAACGTTATCGAACTTCATCGTCATTCAAAAGTTTAAGCTACTCATCATGTTGACTTTGATTCTCCTTCATTTAGAGGATATAAACGATGAAATAAAAGAAATATGATTGGCATACGAATATTAAATTAATCATTATGAAGTTGTGTGGTCGCTGTGTAGCATTAGCGTGGTACTTCCCATTTTTAATACTATTTTCACTAAATTCAACAAAGAAATAAAGATTGGTATTGCATTTATTTATTTTATTCATTATTCTATACTTTTACACTTATTTAATATACTGTCATATTATATACGTATGTATAAACATGCTGTGACAACCAAAAGTCCCTCCAATCGTTTTTGCACATAATGACAGCACTGTTTCAATACAACACTACCATGACTGGCAAATGATCAGCTGGTACGGATCGTAAGATGGTGTGTATACGTGAGACTCAGCCAAACAAGCATAATAGCAATGCGTATACAGTATAGAAGTCAGTCAGCCTGTGGCTAGCAAGGCTTGTAGCTTAATTATTTTATAGTTTTACTCAACTTAATTAAGCTAGTCTCTCGCGCCATCAACTGGCAGCGAAACTAATGTTGTTTTCGTGTCAGGCAAGAATTTTGGTATAGGTGAGTAGTGGATAGACACTCCTCAGGCGGTAAACGATTAGGCCAGAATTTTATTTGCCCCAACCGAGTTCGGTCAGAATTGAGTGAGCTGAGGAGACATCTCTTAGCTTCGGGCCAGAATTTTATTCGCCCCGACAAGAGAGTCAATACTTATCCCATCTCGTAGAGCAGTAGCCAGACGAAGAGAGTCCATCTGAGTGAGAGGTAAAGAGCTTCTGGCATTGTCGACTCATACCAGAATATTATTCGCCCTGACAAAAGAGGCCAGAATAAGAAGTGCTCTCCTACCATCGGGACAGAAATTTATTCGCCCCGAAGAGAGAATCGGCTCATGTGCACTCGCAACGAATAGTGGCGATATCTTCTGTAAGCGTCATATGGTGTGAGAAGCTGATTAGAGTACCAACGAATGTGTCAATGGCCACCGAAGGCCCATCGTATTTCGTGTCGCGCTGTACTTCGTAATTTATGTTTATGAATAAAGATTATAACGTTGTTGAAAACATTAATATAACCTGTCTCGTCTCTCTCTTGGAAACAAATAAATATTTTCTTGTAACGAAACGTATCGAACAAGTAGAACACCACGGTGAAAAGAAACACGCAAGGAGAGCAAAGAACGTCCCCTATTTAAAATAACATTTAGAGAAAATGTATGCATATCTCGTATTGTAAAATGTTTAAACAACCTTTTAACCGAAACGAGATCAGAAAGTAATTCAACAGGAGGATAAAAAAAGAATTTAGCAACTTTAATAATAAACTGTTTTGTTTACTTAAAAGTAATTCCCAACAAATTTCCTATTCACATTGTGCCAAACCTAAGCCATTTACCTCCAGGCAGGAAACAGTGGGTGTTCTTGCTACTCAAGGCTTGATGATGATTTGATGATAGCAATAACTGGTTGAAGATGACGACAACTAAAGTAGGCGTGTGTGTCATTATTCGCTTTTGTAAACGATATTAATGACGTTTTGCAATTATGTGGGTTAATAGCAGTTGCTTAAACTGGCATCGTTGTCATGGTAGTGGTTTACACAAATATCGATTAAAAACTGTGAAAATGTTCATATTGTTCCCTTTAATAATAAATACAGGGGATGTTAACTAAATGAACATACAGAGAGATAAAGTTGAAGAAGTTTGTCACGTTTTCAAGCCCTGATCACCGTTGGTATTTTTCGTTTTTGCATGTGCTTACGACAGAGTGTTTGATGATAAGTTTTCCTCTTTTCGTTCCTTCATTTACTAATTGCCATAAACACTAATTTATGTGTCGTGCTGATAAAATGTTTGTTTTTTAATTGTTTCCAGGGTTTCAGGGGAGAGTGCGTAGATGCGCTACAGGCAGTGGTGTGTTAAATTATAGAAAACTTTTTCTTTCTTAAGTACTTCGGAAGTAGACCAAAAGTACTGCTTCGCCATCAGTAACTTTGTAAGGCAAAATCGGGTTGGCATTGCACACGATGTCCTACTTTGTAGCATTTCTTTTTAAGTGTTAATTTCATCGCTTCGTAAGCTTTTGGAGATTCACTGAATGATTACTATCATTTTGCCGTGTTCGTAGCTGATCGTGAAATCTATAATTTTACAGTGCAATCTGAGAGGCTCAACTCAAAGCGATTGTTAAAAATATTAGTTTATTTCTTCATTGCAAAAAATATATATGCACAAATAAAATATAAACAATTTTACATTTTCAGCCAAATAGTTTTATGTTTATTATGCCAAAATATAATTAATTCGTATGAAGCGCGTTTGTGCGTCAGAAAAAGTATGTACGAAGGCTGGCTTTTTCTTTGCTGGGAAGTGACAAAAATTAAGTGATACATACTAATTTTAAATTTATAAATCCTGGCTACTTCTGGAAAAGTTTACGACATATAGAGAACAGCAGCCGTTGTAGAGACAGAATAAATTATGTAATATTTCTTTTTTTTATCCAGAAATTGGATGCGAGCAATATGTCTACCTTTAACGTCCTACACAAAAATTGCTAATGTTTCATATTAAAAACAACCTGATTTTTCATTTGAATCTCTATATAAAACCAAAAGCTACATGCAAAAAAAAAAATATGGTTGAGGTAACCATAATCAAAGAGCAACATAATATGATGGAGTCATATATTTTTTTTATTGAAAGTTCGAGAAGTTCGAAGTACAATATCTTCTTATTTATTTATAGTATAGCAAACCATGTATAAACATGAGAACTTAACGACACATACGTCCTTCGATGCCACCCACCAATACGTATTTGTCAATAACATGGTGCCCACCAATTTTCTATTATTTTGTACATCTGTCTGTTTTGGCAACATTCCTAACACTTACGTACGTATGTAAACATCTTCTATTTTCCTTTTTATCGAATTTATGGGTGTGTTCCGCCATAAAATGTTTCCACTACACATACAAGTACACATTGTGGGACGTTTAAAACTCGTAATTCTTGAATGAAATCGTCAAGGATTTTAAACATTAATATATAGACAAGTTAGGATGTTAGAGAAAGTAGAGTTATATGTAGAGGAATGTAAAGAAATGTAAATGCCGTGTAATTACATCGAAACACATTCCATTTCTGTTCAGTTTCCATTATTATAATTGAAGTGCAAAACAAAAAGGCTTGGTTAGCTTTACTGTTTGTATAATAGAAATGTTTGACTTTAAATGTTTTATTTTTTTTAATATGTTTATTAAAAGTAACAATTATATTGTAACTTAAATTACCGCGTATAGTAACGCAGACTTTCACTGGTTGTAGTGAAACAAACCGGTGTCTTTGTTGGGCGCCAGGCACACTATCAACTTGACTACCGGGGGGCATCCGACTTAATATGTTATTGTATTTAATATTGCCACTTATCAAGCCCTTGTAATCCTCTTTCGCAATTGTTCTAATTTGTATAGAAAGTATTTTATAAAAGTATCAATCAATAAGCTTTTATCTTTCTGTCGTCCAATTTTAGTTTAAATATTATTGTGCTGAAGTGTTTGCTATACTTGTCATTGTCGTTCTGGTTTATTTTTTTTTTCAATAACAAAATCTAAAATATTTATTCAAGTAAAGATTCTTGCTAAATTCTGCCAAATATTCTTTTCTCCGGTTTACTTTTCCTTTCTTGTACAATTCTTCTTTTCAATTTCATTTTATAGTTTGTAAGTCTACGTTTTTATGACACCACCTTCCACATCATCAACGTTAAATACTTCACATGGCAGTAGAAAATACCCTGACAATAATAACAAATACATACTACTAATAATAATCGTATTACCGACAAACGTTGTAAATGTAGTTCATCCATCAATTTGTCCTAAAATGCTCTTATGTGAAAATATCAATTTCTTATAAAATCCAAAAAAATAAACATTTTCACAAGCCTTTGAATCTAGTTTTTTTTCCGTTTTTATTCGACATGTTTACCTTCATCTCCTTGTACATTTAATACTCTTCTATTGGCCATTGAATCAGGAAAAAATTCTTAAGGTTTAGTTTTTTTTTGTTATAATTCCCTTAGAACCTGCCAAAAAGCATGTCTCTCAAAGTCATGACGGTGTCCGTTGTATTTGCTACATCTGATGTGTTCTATTTATGGACAAACACAAAATCCTAGAATATTTTATATTACACTGTTTGATTTAAGAGGCATATTTTACCACAAATGAATGTTATACAAACTAATGTTGGTAGCCGCCTTTCTGAACATGTGACGGTGATGTTGCCAACACAACCTGTATTGCTACACGGATCAGGCAATTAGTAGTGGCCTGTTTTATGACATTTATGGACTAGGGGAATCATGATCATAATATGACAGATAAAAAAGTTACATCATTCTCTTGAAAATGTTGATATCAATTTCAAAATCTTTTTGCATTAGTGAAAATTAGTCAAAAAAAGAAGTCGAAAACTTTCATCTCATACATTTTAATTACATACATTTAAATACATAAAATTCTCCTAATGATTCTTCTGAGAAATTCTCTTAGATAAATTACATTTATAAGGGCTGTGGGAAAGACAGCAATAGTTTGCAATTATGGTTTCATATGAATTCAAAACAAAGCAACTCTTGCACCGACAAACGAAAGTGCTTTCATCTCAATATAGCGAACGAATTTTTGTAGAAGAAAATTAAAAAAATAAATCATCAGATTGACGAAAGTTTCTGTCAATATTTAATACATTTTCATTCATACTTGCCCCATGTTCAATTTATAACAGTCGCAGAAGTAGGTGTTTGAGATTTGTCTACATACTCGAGCAAGTAATAATGAATTTAAGATGAATAGTTAAATGTTCTTACTTATTTACTCGTTACCACAAACAAGTGCTAATTATAAGAAATGTTGCATTACTAGACACATTTGTATATATGAATAAGTGCACAAATTCACATAAAATGCAAGCCCAGCATTTCAAAAATGAATTATTGAGTTCTTATATTCCAGCAGATCAGAAATAAAGTGTTTGATATACAAGTCTAGGAAAGTAGCAAATTTTCATGAGGAGCACAGAACAAAATAAGAAGAAAACTGGAAGTGAATTAAAAACTTAAGGGAAATACTCCGGACTTGTCTGTAATTTCATTACCAGCCAGCCAAATTAATAATAAATGTCAACGCAAAAAATCGTAGTAGTGAAGAAAAATTACAATTTTGTATTCGTCATCCATTTGCGTTTTAGGTACCCGTTTGTTATATTTTTTTGTGACAACCTGTTTTTAAAGTCGTTTTTAAAGGATACATTGTCTTATAACTAAGGCTCTGAAGGTTTTAGAAATTAATTTTCCTCATCTAGAATTAATTTCCCTCAAGTTTCGTTTGGAGAAAAACTAGTTTCGGCTATGTCAGTTTGAGTTTTCGTTCGAAACTGAGTTGTCTCTAAGCCAAACTGGCTTAAAAATAATAATATTCATAATATTTTGTTGCGTTTATCCAAGTCATGTGTTTTATTTTAGCGTATTAAAAGCAAGAGCGCTGCTTGAAATCGCAAATTATTAAAAATAATTCTTCTTCGCTTAAAAATTAACACAAAATCAAATAAAATGAGAGTAAAGTAAAAGTAAATAATCGAATCTCAGGGCAATTTCGTCCACCTTACAAAATATATTCGCTCAACTCAAAAAGTTATTCGCCGTTGGCTGTTTTCCTATTTTTTTAAGCAATTGTTGAACAACTAGAGCTAAAACTAATCTTTTTTTTTTATTATTTATCTGTGAAAAAATTTATTAAATTTACTGTTTTGCATGATCAAGAAATCTTACATAAAAAGCGGTTGAATAAAGGAGTTTCTAATTCATCTCTGCTTGGCACAGATTCTATGTTATCCAAGCCAGAGAACTTACAAGCGTGTTCTGTTGATCCAGAGTGAGGTGAATATATCGATAAATGAGTTTTTAGCATGAGTTCTTTAACATCAAATAACTACGAGAACTGCTGGGTAATTATACAAGTAAGTGGGATTTTACCACACAGAACTAACAATGAGAAAAGAGACAGTTATAATTGCGGTTAAGGATGCCATAGTGTTATAAAACGAGACAGTTAGACATATGTAGTTTTTGATCTAAATAAATGTTTCTAAACTACTGCCTGCTCCTACGGCCATATTAAATCTCGTTTTCTCTGCGTATACCAGAAATGAATAAATTTCCATAAATTTAAAGTTTCCACATAAAATAGTAGAGATTTAATTCAAAGCTCTCTGCAATTTTTGAACAGAACAAACAATTATTTTCTTTGTAGTGCAGTGCCTTGCTCAACAATTTTATGGCTGGGACTAAATTTTTTAAAATACGTTGCAGAAAAAAATAACTTTTTAATTTTATTCTAACTAAATTCAGTCAAACGTGCCACAAGTGTATTTTGCATTGTATGTTTTTATTGTGTAGTTGTTGTTAACGCACATTTATGCAAATGTCCCAAGTCCTCATAGTTTTGTTTTTTATTTCACTCAGTCACACTTGTTGGGCACAGTGTAACGAATATGCATCTATCATAAATATGAAGTGGTATTTAGAAAGACTAAATGTTTAATAACTAATTTTAAGGTTGAAAATAAAATAAGAAGTTAAAGAAATCTTGCATGATTTGAGAATTCATAAAAGAATTATCGTTAACTAATTGTTCCCTCTTAAATGCAATAGCAAATTGTATACGATAACAATCATTGTTGTGGCGTTTAGTTTTCTACACAAAAGTTGTACATTTAAATAGGTGATACTTATTAACGGTTACACACATTTCATCATTAAATTTATTATCTAGTATTTCGAATAGTCAGTCCTACACATCACACATACATATATATCACCTTTATATTCAACAAGCAGCAAATGATAAAGACCAATAAAAGATCATATGACTAACTTTGCTAAAAATTTATGCAGACTGACAACTTTTATCTGTTTTGTAAATTCGACATAAATTATGCTACTGCTCACAAGTATTTCAAAACTGTGATAGCCTGTGTATATTTCATCCCATCCCACTATAGGAAGTTTTACCCCTTTTTTTGGCCAAAATTAATTACAGCCAAACGGCAGGACCAATTTGAATGATATTTTTTTGACATTACTTTTGGAAGACTATTAAGAGGGATGAAGGGATCCTTAAAGGTTTGCATACACTCAAAATAAAATTGTTAGTAAAGTTAACTAAAAAATTAACTAAGAATTAGTTCCAAAGGGGTTTCCCGGGTTATAGGTTTCCGTATAGAGGATATATATTGGAATTACTCATTTTGTTCCCATTTCTTATAGCGCAATAGAGGCTAGTCCTTCATTAGCAGATAGCTTAGTTGGTGCCGCTCTTAAAATTAGTTTTCATGCTTTCGCAGCTCTAGTTGGAGAACTCTCAATCTCTTTTAAATTCCCTGCTAAATCTAGTTGGTTCGATTTACGAGCAGCCGCAGATGCAGCAAGAACTAGGGGTTCAACTTCATTATTTTGATCTTTAGAGATTTCTGCTGCAACTCGTCTATTTGTTCTCTCATATTTCTGGCAAAAAGCTAATTGCGGCCGTCCAGGCTCCGATTTAGTGGAGGCAGACTGCGACTGCCAAACAGCATGCTGTTTTTCAAAAACTTTGAAACTCCTACAACTTTTGTTTCATTTCATATTCATATTTGAACAAAATTTTCTTGCCCGCTTCTTTATAATTATATTGTTTAAAGTTTTCGGAACAATCACTTTCATCAATGTATGAGAAGAAATGGACACAAATAGCGGCTCTTTTGTCATATTCGTTTTGTTACTCTCGCGATGTATTGAATAACTCTGAATTTGACACGCAGTAGTCACCTGGAAAAATGCGTTTTTTAAAAAATTTTGAAGATATCCGCAGTTGAAATTTATTAAGTTCGGAAGATAATTGATTGTCCTAGAGAAATATTATGGTTTTATGGCTAGCATTTTTTTGGAAGTTGAAATAAAATTCCAATTAATAATTCCATAAGTTCATCTTAAGGTTACTTTAATTTTTCCAATTTAATCGATCTAATATATGAGTTTACCAACATTTCACTATATATCATTAAAGTACACACCTTCGGTATTATTTTCCATTATTTAGTTTTTGAAAATTATAAATTATTATTATGAAAACTTTTATTACAAACTATCACAAAATTCACTGCACTCAATCGTTTTTTGATAACTAATTTACAAATCGTAAGCAAAACACGTTATAAAGTAACAGTCAGTCAGTTCTTTCGAAAAATTTAAACAGAGATGTTTACTTTGTTATTGTTTTTTTATATTAAAGCAAAAAAAAATACACTTAGCAAAGTTTTTGATTTTAACTTTTGGCCAAAAAAATGGGTAAAATTTCCTATAATGCACCCACCCCAATAAAGAATAATGTCCTATTAATTGAATTTAAAAAAAAATCAGAATTCTATCCCTAATATTAATGAGTATATAGTTTACATGCCCTTAATATTCCTAATATTATTGTAATTTGCACATATGTTTGTACGTTTATTTATTTTTGTCGCACCAAAACCAATAGACGTGACTGGACATCCATGATCTTGTCTTAGAAATTAGCTTACGTTTTTAGACGTATATAAAATAATAAACGCACATGTGCGCATACACATTTTTCCATACTTTTGGTTTCTTTTTGTAACTAGGTGACGAAGTAAATGGTTGATTTATTTTTGTGTTCTCTTACTAAGAGCAAAATAATTAGTATAAAAGAAATTAAATAACAATTATGCAGTGCCATTAGAGCTAAAATGTAGAAAATTGACATTACAAAAATAAAGTTGTGTTTGCACAGTAATAGAATTAAAGTTACAACGAAATTAAATATTTATTTAAAATTCAATACAAAAATACAGTATAACCTCTCTAACCCGGACAGATATAGTTTCAGCTACTGTCCGGATTAGTGGATCGTCCGGACTACAGTTAAAATGAAAATTTGTTTAGTTTGCTCAGCCCATAAAATTGCTTTTGAAAATATGTAGTTCGCTAGCTTCTTTATTTGAGATTGTGTTTTGAGCATTCTCAGGCTGCTCCAAAGAACTATCAAGATCTACGAGTTTATGCCGCTATGAACCCATATTGTAGTTGGAAGTGCCCTCTAAAATTGCGCGGATTCATCAGCGTTATATATCTGATCTCTATCCAGTCCCATCTAGCGGTAAAATAACGAACAAATTTGACTGTGAAAAAACACTTGTCTGGACTATAGAGGAAAAATTACTTAACTATCCGAAAAATTAAAATGTCCGGATTACTGGATAGTCCGAATTAGCGAGTGTCCGGATTAGAGAGGTTGTAATGTAATAATTTGTTGTTTATATTTTAATAAAAGAAAATATGAAAAAGTACCACAATAAAGTTTATTTACACACACACAATATATTTATATCTTTTATCTTATACTTTACAATTATATACTAAAATAATATTTAATTAAATCCAGTGTAGGATAAAACGTGAACTTATAATTTTTTCGTGCGGCATATTCGGAGAAGTTTATTCACACTCTTGCACTGCAGAAAAGAACACAGAAACGTACAAAATGTAAACCAATTGCGTTGTGTTAAAAAATAGTTTCATTTAACAGGTATTTATTTTTATAAAAAAGAACAAATTTTGTATTAGTTTTAACACTGTGCAGTATGCTTTGCCGTTGAAGTTTTGCTTTTAAATATAACTAGCTAATGTGTTGTTTAAAAGGTTTGCCTTTTTAATTTTTCCTTATGTAAGTAAGTAGAATAGCAGCCGGGTACAAGTAGTATTTTTGTACTAAAAAGGCAGAAATATTAACAGCCTTTAAAAAAAAATATACATAAAACAGGTTTACAAACTATTATAATGCAACACATCTTCAAGTTGTATTCAAATACGATTACTTTAAATACCATTATTAAATACACAAATTTTAAAGTGGGTTTAACTGTGATTTAAGCCCACTTTAAATTTGGCATTTTAATTTTTCCTATCAGTTTTCAAATACATTTTTTTGCCATAATCAAGTTAATTAGAAGAAATTGACAGAAGTGTTTGGAGTTAATAAAATAACGTTTTAATTGTGTTCAAAAGTGAATTAAAACAAATATCGTTTCAGTGAGCGGATGGAAAGAAAATAAGGCAAATTGAATTTAATACTTCAGAGGTGTCTATAAAAGTAAAGCAACGCTTTAGTTGTTAAAAATCATCATATGAAATATGTGTGGGTTTTTTATCCTTTTTTATAAATATGTATAATTTTTTTCTAAGCATCATTAAAATTAAAGTTATGAAATTTTCTGTTTTGTATACAATTAAAAAAAATAATTTCTCAGAACTAATTCTAAAATCATGAAAGCAGATCATAGCAACATTTTATTTGCAATTAGTTGCCAGTATACAAGCAATTTACAACTCGAATTTTAAGTTTTTACATTAACTTGTTAAGAAAGCATTTCAAGTTATTTTTAAAAATGATACACTTCTTTGTCAATCGCTTTCTTTTTATTTTAAATTAATGGTGTTTTCGTTTCTCGAAAAAAATGTAAAATTGTTCGGACTCTAGTTATACTCGAAATATATTAACATCATAAAAGGGGGTGTTTTTTTAGATTTTACCTTCACTAATGCCGAATGTCATTGCCCTTTATAATGTGTTTATAATCTCAAATAGTAAGGATGTGTTAAGCATGTGCCCTTGTATAGCGTAACATTTTATTTATGAAACGCAAACTCCTTAATTTATATCATAGAAAAGTCCACACATTTTAATCTAAATAAAATTGGGTATAAAAGACTTTCATGGTTAACGCAGCTTAATAGAATAACTTTTTGTTTTATTATTTTCCTTCATTTAATTCCTATTTACAAGTATTTTTTATTTTGTTTAGAATAGATTTACACAAATTTTGCAGAAATACATAAAAATAAACCGATGAAGATATTTTTCAGATCATTGCCAAATATTGACACAAGCAAATTGTTATCAGTATATTGATGTCGTTGCTTTGTATTGTATGAAACATAGATTCTATTGATGTGCTTCATATGTTTAAGTGGTTTCGACTTGCATGATCCAGAGAGTCATACGATTAAAATTATAGAAATTTTAAAATAGCTGTAAACTCTGTATGAATTATTCGATCACCAGTTTTTAATGTAAAATTTATTTTGGACAGTCAACTAGGTTGTACATTATTTGATGTATTTTTCCTTTTTTCTCCCACTGCACTCTAAATCGCGATGCATTGCATTATAATATTAATAAATATTAAACAAAACAGCCAAATAAAGTGCTTAAAGCAATTCACTAAGAAAGCACAATATTTTGGTGAAAGAGTTTATTATCGAAAAATAAAGTGAAAAATGTAGGCATTGATAACACAAGTATACACGAACTGGGGTAACTGAAAGATCTTTCTTTGATTATTTAAGGTCCCGAATTCAATCTGACTTTATTTTTCTGTCATATGCAAAATAAAAACCAATCTGTGTCCGAATATCGAAAGGCCTGGATTTCCGAGAAACATCGAAAAAATAATGAAAACATAAGCACCGGTGCGGTAAGCATAACACTGAACGTTTTCACGTATTGTGTGTTTGAGGTTTTACCAAAATCTGTACCATAAAATGCAAGTGTGTTTCTTAACTGTGAATAAAAACTAAAGGTGATTTTAATGAATATTTTGGAATTGTTTACCTGACCAACTTCCTTCAATTTCGATATGACGCAATTTCTGGGAAACTATAGCTTATTTAAATTATAACAATTTGAATTCAGTGCTGCAAGTGAACACATTGCATTTTCGTTTCATAAATAAAATGTTGCCCTATTGAGACACTACAATTTCAACGAACCCTCTCACAGAAAGATATAAATCCGCTATAGTGAATCTATGGGCGAAAAGTTCGGTAGATTGTGTCAGTAAAATACTTTGTATGAGTTTATTTACAATGTCCAAAAATGTTGTGTTCAAAAATTTGATCCGACGAAATGGATAATTTTTTATCCAATCTAAGTTTTAGTGGATTCAGATGGTACATCCATTGGTCACCGTAAAAGTACAAGATGTAAATAAGTAAAAATATCACATATTAAAATTTTTTCTAAAATGGGCCGGCCATTGGTGTAAGCATAATAATATTTCGAAAAAAAAATTAATTTCAACAACATAACAACGTGACCGTGTTTGAGTACAGACGTACGTCATATCATCATATATATATTTTTTTATGAATTCAATTGAACAGTGAACAGTTAGTAATAACAAAGAAATAATTAACAACAATATAATATACTGTGTGTAAAAAAAACAACAACAAATAGTGCATGGTTAAACCGGTTTGAACAATTGATAGTGAGTGTATGAGCGCACCAAATATTAATGAAACAAATATAAAAGGTAATAACAACAATGCTTATTACTCTTTTAATAAACAAAAAGATGACAGTGCTTTTTTAAGCGCCAGGCCAATTGACCGAACGCGTTCTTTATCCGGAAATACAAACTTATCTTCGCAAGTAATAACACCAGAAGAAATTACAATTCAACCAAAAAACAATTCAGGTACCATATCAAAAATAGTACAACAAACCAACGAAACAGGTAATTTAAAAAAAACCCCGTAAAAAAAGTTATATAATCATAACCAAAAGGAAGGCCTATTGTTAAGCAAGAGCGCATTGCTAAACAATATAAAAGCTCCCCAAGTACTGTAATGCCGGTAAGCGAAACATATTCTCTGTACTTGCTACAGCGTATGATGAAGCTGAACCCGTTGTCAGGGAACAAAAATATCCCCCGATTTAATTGCGCGAACAAACATCTAACGAAATTGTTAACATGTTGTCTCAGATTGTAGGTAAGGAAAGCTTTTATGTAGCTTCTATACGAAGAGGTCAAATTCAAGAAACAAAGATCCAAGCACACATAGAAGAATTCTCGCCTAATCGCAAGTCGCCTCGATGCAGATAATAAGAGCTATTATACGTATCAACTCAAAAGTGCTAAAGGTTTGATTGTCATCGTAAAGGGCATTGACAGTTCTGTTCCCACTGAGGAAATAAAAAGTGCCATAGAGGTGGAAGGTTATGTCGTAAGGTCAGTGCACAATATTCTAAATAAGAACAAAGTTCCCCAACCTTAAATCAAAAAACTCGTTTCATCCTATATATAATTTGCGCTACCTTTTGAACAGAAGAATAACGGTGGAAGAGCCTTTAAAACGTAACGGTCCCCGTCAGTGTACTAACTGCCAGAAATTCGGACACACGAAAACCTACTGCAAGCTACCATCCGTATGCGTTGTTTGCGGTGATGCGCACCGGACTTTGGAATGAACTTCTTCCAAAACAGACCCCAAGGTCAAAAAATGCAGCAACTGTGGTGAAAACCACACAGCAAATTACAGGGGCTGCAAAGTCTTTCAACATGTAAAAGTCGTACGTAAACCTGAATATGAGCAATATAGGTCTTCCCAATTTTCTCGGCTTCATGCTGGTTCTATTGCTAGTACACAAGCTACACAGCCACACACTAAACCAAACTATTCGTATGCACAAACATTGAGAAATGATTTATCTCATGCGAATGCCAAAAGTTCTAATGCTCATAAACATTCATATTCCCACGTCCTTAAAGAGGGTGCACAGACACCCCTCACTACCAATTCGAGCTCAATCGATAATTTAATACAAACAATGAATAATTTCATGACAACTATGCAGGGTATGTTTCAGGAAATAATGCGAACCCAAAACATGCTTCTGCAAGTTCTGCTTAGCAAAAAATGAATCAGTTAACAATATGCTTCTGGAATGCTAACGGGCTCTCCCAACATAAATATGAAGTAGAACACCTCCTGCTAGCACATGATATAGACATACTGTTAGTTTCTGAAACTCACT
Organism: Phania funesta; assembly: GCA_963932375.1. Classification (NCBI taxonomy): domain Eukaryota; kingdom Metazoa; phylum Arthropoda; class Insecta; order Diptera; family Tachinidae; genus Phania; species Phania funesta. The sequence continues at coordinate 41,192,211 of OZ010656.1, forward strand.
TCACTATAAAAAACTGCTTTAGAATTGATGGGTTTTTTATATATGACACCAAACACCCAAGCGAAAGGGCATGTGGTGGGACTGTCATTATAGTTCGAAAAAACGTAAGACATTTTCCATTGCCTGAATTCAGGGAAGACTTTTTGCAAGCCACGACTATAAATCTTACTGATTTTAATATTGTAGTCTCGTCGGTGTATTGCCCGCCTAGGCGTAAAATTGAACACCATGAATTTGCCAGGTTCTTTGCAACGCTAGGACATACATTTATTGCTGCTGGCGATTACAATGCAAAGCACACATATTGGGGATCCAGACTCCTTAGTCCTAGAGGTAGGCAGTTGTATTATACAGGTGAAACAAACAAGCTTGACGTCGTATCTGCCGGTAAACCCACCTATTGGCCCACAGCCTTTAATAAGTTGCCAGAGCTTATTGATTTTGCTATAGTAAAAAACATAAAACGCGATCAACTCTTAGTTAGTTCATCCTATGACCTATCTTCTGATCATTCACCTACAATTGTTATTTTACACGACAGTTTTGCCACTGCACTTAAAACCCTTAGTTTCTAACCGAACAGAAACACGAATTGGTTAAAATATAAAATGTATGTGAGCTCTCACTTATCTTTGAACATCCCACTGAGAAATCCAGCTGATATTCAAGCAGCTGTAGATCATTTTACAGACGTCGTGACTACCGCAGCCATAGCTGCAACGCCAACAAAGCCATAAGCTAAAATAATATTGTACTAGGCAACAGCAGATATTCAGATGCTCGTCATTGAGAAAAGAAGACTAAGAAGACAATGGCGAAATAGTCGTTCTCCACACATAAAAAGGCAAATGAACTTATGCCAAAAAAATTTATGCAGTAAATTGAGACAGAAACACGAATTCGCTATCGACAACTTTTTAAAAAACTTGGATGCAATGAAAAACACGGATTATAGTCTGTGGAAAGCTGTAAAACACTTACAATGTCCTATTGCTCACGACTCCCCACTAACACTTGAAGACCGTACTTGGGAAAGGCAAATGCGTTCGCAAATCACTTAGAGAAGGTTTTCGCACCACATGATATAAGGAATTCCACTATTCCATTTATTAGTGACACCGTGAATGATCCTAGGAAATTTCGGTTGTCTTCTTTAAAATCGACAATTAAAAATACGGATATGAAGAAATCACCTGGACCTGATCGTATAACAGGATCAATGATAAAAAACTTACCTAATTCAGCTGTAAGAATTTTACTTTACATATTTAGTGCCATGTTGCGCGTCGGCTTCTTCCCATGCTCTTGGAAGATGTCTGAAATTGTTATGATCCCGAAACTTGGAAAGGACTCAAGCCAGATTACATCCTCCAGGCCTATTAGCCTACTGTCAGTTTTGTCAAAGATATTTGAAAAATTATTCGTCTCGAGTATAACTCCTTCTCTAAATAAACAAAACGTTATCCCAGATCATCAGTTTGGTTTTCGAGCAAGGCATAGTACGATTGAACAAGTCCATAGAATCGTTACCATTATTAGATTGGCGTTTGAAAGAAAGCAATACTGTTCAGCTTTATTTATATACATTTCCCAAGCATTTGATAAAGTCTGCCATGATGGGCTACTTACTAAAATAGCTCGGGTTCTTCCTGAAAACACCCACAAGCTTATAAAAAGTTATTTGTCAGATAGAACTTTTAAAGTAAGGTCAAAGGATCAGCTTTCAAGAAAAATCAGTGCAGGAGTACCGCAAGGTAGTGTGCTAGGGCCGCTATTATATATCATCTATACAGTGGATATGCCGACAAGCCCACATACATATACATCAACCTTTGCAGACGACAATGCAGTTATAAGTGTCAATAATGATCTAAAGGATGCATATGAAAAGCTGCAGTCCCATATTCATAAGCTAGAAGATTGGCTAAAACAGTGGAGAATAATGGTGAATCCATCGAAATGTGCTCATGTAACGTTTTCCCTTCGAAGGCAAAATTGTCCACCAATCACAATAACTAATACCAGGGTTCCAGCGGAAACGCACTGCCTGTGCATCAAACATCCAAAAGTTACAGAGAAGACAGTCTAGGATTTTACGGCTTATCGTATGCGCCCCCTGGTACATAAAGTTCCCACTATCCACGAAGAAGTTAAAACGTACACGTCCAAATACGTGAACAAACTAGTCGCACATCCCAACACTCTAGCACGTAATTTATTGCCACCAGAGACTAACATCATAACACAGATCTGACATATTGAGCCTGGCGAAGCGGCTCTCTCTACACAATAGAAGATAGATTTTTAAGATTTGAATACAAAAAGTTAGTTATTACGTTGGTAATAACTGGTAAATAATAATTTTAGATATATACACATACATATGCACGATTTGGATAATGTTCAAAACCATTTTCGTTAATATACGAAAATGCTTCTGACTGGAATAGTATTGATTAGTATTTCATCATAAGATCAATTTCAAATTAACAAGCGGTTTTATCTCGCCAAATGTATTCGTACATGTTCTTTAGTATACGAGTTTGGTGGTACCTTCGAAGATCACATAGATCAGCAGTTTGTTTGAATCACCAGTGCTTGAGAAATTAATTCACCAAACTATTAATAAAAAAAATTTATCGAAACACATTCCAAATTTCATATTTTTGATTAAAATTTGCGATTTAAAGTCGGATCGCAAATGTTATGCGAACAATAAATACGCAATATAATTCCCATCTTGGCTTAATATTTTAAAGCTGACTGATTCAACCGATAATATAATAATAATAATAAAGTTCACATTTAAATGAAATGTCATTGCACTTTAAAAAGCCAGTTACATCACGACTATGTCCCATTGATCAGGGATAATAGAAAAGTGTGTAGAAGGGCTGAGAAACAACATTTTTATTAATTCTTCATTGGAGATGTAACTTTATCTTACAAATAGTTCAAATGGCGAAGTGGTTTAGAAAGATATTCAAAGAGAATATTATTGCGTTATTCGTGTCTGTAGCAGGCACCTAAATGAAACTTTTTCACAATTCAGTTTCTATTATTCAATTCATAAACTCACACAAACATACATACTTATTTACAAAAAGGGTTATTTGTATAGGTGCATGATAGATGTGCATGTATGTAAGAGAAAACTATTTACTTTTAGCATAAATTGCAATTGTCACTTTAAAAACTCTCGCTGTCTGTTATCAAGAAACTCACAAAAAAAGTTGACTTTATTTAACTGAAAGAAATCGGATCGAACAAAAGCAAAGTCGAATTGAAATAGAAAAGAATCATTTTGTTAAAAAAAATTGTAGGCGTTCAAAAGAAACAAATGTTTGTTCCAATTTCTTCTCTACCAATTTGGAATTAAATGACGTCTAAAGTTGTATGTTTTTTTGGGAATTACAACTTTGTTGTGAATAACTTTATGGAAGTTGCAAGAAGACTAAAATCTATTTTAAAGTGTTTATTTTTGTGTTTCCTCTCCAAAGATAGCAGCAAAGTAGGCAATTACGTCACCTAAACAAGAAGGCTTTTTGTTGTTGATTTTCCTTGTTTAGATAATCAAATATTAAATCCTTATTTCAATTTTATGCTTTTACTTTATTTTTCATTTATTGTCAGTTTCTTGGAGCCAACTATGGTTGAAATACTTTTTAGGTCATAATTTTAGGCACAAAAACATGAACAAATTTTAAAATATCCGACACACACATACACACAACGTTCTTTTTCTTCTTGTATCTGTTTATGCGAGTAGTACTTACGTATTTGGATTGACGTAAAACCTTTATCGCATTTCCAAGTGTCCTTTAGAAAACATGAGCGTAGATATTTATTTAGGACAGCTATGCATTTGCAGTCCTGTCTACTTCTTACAAATTTCGATAAATGTTTTGATCCTAATTCGAGTAAAAATAAACTAATTAACAGATTTTTTTAAAGAGCTTTAAAATCGAGGGACGTAAATCTTTGCACGTACCCTATTTACAACCGAGTTACGTTTATTCTTGAACGTTTTGAAATACCATATATTTAACATATTGTTACTCCATAAATCAGCGTCTGAATCGAAGAAAAGGTAAACATCCGCAGTGTGATTGGTTGACTCAATCTTGAAAAATAGAATACTTCTGAACCCAATAGATGATGCTACAAAAGAGAACAAAAAAATTGTATTTCCATTTTTAATTTTTTGCAGATGAGACGAAATTTTAATTGAGTCCTTGAGTCCTTGATTTCAATTGAAATTATATAGAATTACAATTGTGTTTAGTCTGATGTGCGATCAATTAAAAATACGTTGTGTCACGACAGTAGACACGACTCCTTTAATAAAGTTCTTTTTTTTTGTTTTATTATGAAGCATTTTGCGTTGCCCCTAATTACATTAATTTGAAATAAAATTTTTAACAAAAATTTATTAATTCATTGAAAATCTGTCAGTCGTACGTACTGCCGTACATGCTTAAAACTTGATGATTCAAAATCAATTGCTGATTCCATTATAAATCACCAACCATCACAGGAAATACGAATTGTTTTAATAAGTAAAACCAATATTTATTTGCTTTCCTGCGTACATAAGAAATGTTTCCTTTTGTGTTTACTTACAATTAGACAGCCAGTAATGTGAGCAAGTCATCACTTGTAGCCATCAACTGCGGACGGACTGGCTGACCGGTACTCCCGCTCTTATTGAAAAGAAACAAAATATATGTACTTGCTGTTTAGTAAATCAAATTTAAAACAGCAATTAAATTTAAATTAAAAAAATTGCTTTCCTGCATCACAAATTCAACTGAGGGTAGCTTATTTTGTTATGTAGTTTTTTATTACATTCAAATTATATTGATTAATATAAAATAAATTAAAAAATTGTTAATTAAAATTTAATTACAATCATTCGAATTTTCATATCACTTTATGACTTGTTAGCGATTTCAGTGTGTGCATTTCATTGCTTAAAATAATTTCCGATATCCAAAACCTAAAACAATTAAATTTACAACGTTTTAAAGCATCTTAATTGTTAAGGGCAAATTATTTCTAGTTTTCCTACCTTGCGCTGAAAAGATCTCTTTGTTCTTAATTTTTGTCACGCCTAAAATTTAAGTTTTCAAGTTGTTGAACAATGTTTCATTTAATAAGCCAAAATATTTTGTAAATGAATTTATATAATAAAAGGGAATTATGATAGAACTAGGTAGACCACTTTTGAAATAAAAAGGCCGTCACATTTACTAAGAAACGAACGACTTTTTGCAACTTTTTTCTTTTTGCCAAGTCTCTAAATTAATCAAAATTAATTATTTTTAAGCTAATTATTTTCCTCCCATACTTTTTGTGTTTATATAAATACAGACATGTTGTCAACTATTGATATGTGCTGCGTATTGGAGTTTCCAAATGATATAACTGATGTGACTATATTATTTTTAGGTGTGATCTGTAATAACATTGACGTTCAGCAAAAGAATAAGAGCCAGTGCCGGCTACACACGAAGGAACTGTAGAGGAAAGTTATGTTTCCAGTATAAATAGGAAATTTAAATATTTTTGAGTTTCTAAATGCAATGTTGTATGGATATTTATAATTTTTGATGGCTTATATCGTTAAAAGCAGTCGTGATGTGATGATCGCTTGCACAGATTACTAGCATATTTTCTTCCGCATATATTTGGTTATTTGTAGTTGTAATATCTACATAGAACTACTGTCCCTCGGTGGTTTCATCGTCTGTAACAAAACATGAAATTGAGGTTGTAAAATATATTTCCTCTAATGTTCCTTCTTGTACGGCCGGCATAAAGGAGTGAATATTTGTGACAATCCTTTTCATGGACAGGTAAATATTTTGTTTTTTTAAAAATTCGATAGATACTCGTATAATGTTAGATCAAGAAGAAAGGCTAAAAATAAATCTAATACCAAAAGTACGCAAAAACACACATTAATATTTTTGTTGTGTTTTTCTTGAATTAATTTCATTTAAATAAAAAACTATAAAAAATTCTGTACGATTTCGTCTTCAAAAAACGACTTCTTGTGCAACTCCTTTAAATTGCCTGCAGTCTTTCTGGGTACACTGGATTTGTTTAAGATTTTCCAATATAACCTTTACAAACGAGCAGGCAGCCAGAGCAAGAAGGGTGACACGAAGCATTGACTTTGTACTGTTTTTCGTTTTCAGTAGCACAAAAACACCAGAAGCACTATCGTAAATGGGTAGTGTTCTGTCTGTCGTCGCGTGCACACACGTTTTGTGATACGGTCCCTATGTTATATTATTGTTGTCTTTTGGTTTCAGTCCGCGTACACTGTTTTTTAATAACATAACTAAATAATTATTGTATAAATGTTCACTAAGAAAAATGAAAATAATTTAAAAAAATAAAAATTCACAAATAATAAAATTAAAAAAAAAAAACATAAAAATTCCAACACAAAACTTGTTCAAAAAAAAAAAAATAATAACAACAAACAAAATAAAAATATCAACATACAAACAATAAAAATCAACGGTTTTTTTTACAAAAACAACAACAAAACATACATACTTACATCAATATTAAGACAAGGAAAAAAAAATACAATATACATTCAATATACAAAACAAAAATGCAATTTTAACAGTGTTGACACAATAGCAGCAGGGATGGTGGCGTGTGTCTTTTTCATGCGAAGTGACCAGATCAGGGCTTTTATGGCACCCTTGTCAATGTCATTGTGTCGTTTCCCCAGTTCTTGTGTCTGATAAATTTTGTGGTACTGGCGCCCCTGGGTTAATTGTTGTTTGACTGTTTGTTGATGAAGGTATAGCACTGATCACTAAGCGGTCACTACAACAACAATTGATTACATCGGCGCTTGTACCGCAAAATAGAAACAGAATAGTTGATTTGATCTTTTCTTCAGTATTGTTATGGTGAGTGGATTTAGAATTGACTTCTGCAACATACGTGGCATAAGGGCGAATTTTGTTTGCTGTATACGCGCACATTTGTCTCCATCGGCCGGACATTTTCGCCTTATGTGAAACCCAGGTGTCTGTGAATGCTGATCCACAGGATTTTCAGATACCTGGTTATCACCTTCTATCACTTTTTAATTTCCATCGGGGCCTAGCAATGTACATACGCAATGAAGTTGTGTACCAATGCCAGAAATCTCTAGGCATAAGTGATGCTGAATTTAGCTGCCTCTGGGTTAAATTCTAAATCAGGTCACACCTTTTGCATTTCGGGTTTCTTTACAGAAGCCCAAACGCGGGAAGGGATATTTCCTTATCAGGCTTCGATACCCTTTCCGATTCATTTTCGAAGATCCTTGAGAGTTGTCCGAACAGTGAAATTGTTGTTGCAGGTGATTTAAATGTTCACAACTCGTCATGGCTTCGCCATTCGGGTAATACGACTACGGAAGGCCAATATGTTCAATTATTCGCCGCGCACAATCATCTTGCGCAACTAATGAATGAACCAACGCACATTTCATGTGTTGAAGGGCACCAGCACAACACTCTTGACCTTTTCCTTAGTTCACACCCTGAAAAGTATGAAGTGAGCGTCAACGCACCTCTCTGTAACTCGGATCACTGTACCATTTCCGCCTCCTTTTCGTTCTCGGAATTCCTTAACGTTTCACGAACGACCCAGAAACGTAAAAAAATTATCTACGAAAAGGCTCGTTGGGCTGATCTCAACGACTTCTTCAGGCATTTTAATTGGAAACTTTGTTTCATGGACAATAATGTCAATGCCATTGCGAAAATGGTCGAGAATATAATTTTGTTTGGAATGAAATCCTTCATTCCATGCAAACAAACTTCGGTAAAGTCTAGAATAAAATCTTGGTTTAATCAGACGTGCAAAATTGCAGTCAGATCCAGAGAGGAAGCATTCAGTACATGGCTGAATAACAAAAATGGCGATACTGACTCCCTACGCAAAAAGGCAAGATCTTCGGTCGCCAAAGTCCTAAGGCGCGAAAGAGCTTTATACGAGCAGCGTCTTCGTGCTAAACTTCTTAGTGCTCCACGGGGTAGTAAGAGCTTTTGGTCTTTGGTTAAAAGAGTAAAGGGTAATGCTAGTTCCTCAGTGCCAACTCTTTTAAAGGACGACCAAGTATTCACTGACCCGGTTGATAAAGCTAACATTTTGGCCGAATTGTTTGCAAGAAATTCTCTCTTGCCGGAAAGCAATCAACCACTGCCCCTGATCGAAAGAGTATCAGTAACTATGCCAAGCATATTCTTTCGAGCCCGTGCCGTTAAAAGGGTTCTTGCGGACCTCAACATAAACAAGTCTCCATGGCCGTATGGCATCCCTGCACTGGTCTTGAAGCAGTGCTCTTCGACGCTAGCGCGTCCATTGGCCAAACTTTTCAGCATATTGTACCATGCTGACGAATTTCCAATGTGTTGGAAGGTTGCCAATGTAACGTCAATCCCAAAAAAAAGGAGAGGCCAATAACCCTGAAAATTACCGTCGAATAGCAATTTGTTCGGCGCTTTGCAAGGTTATGGAAAGTATGGTGAATTTCCATCTTTTTAATTACCTGGAGGCCAACAACTTACTTCACGACCGTCAGTATTGATTTCGTAGAGGGCGCTCTAGGGGAGACATACTGGCATTCCTCTCGGAGAGATGGTGTAGGTCCATACATCATTTTGGCGAAAGTAAGGTGGTGGCTCTAGATATTTCCAAGGCGTTTGATAGGGTGTGGCATGGCGCGCTCTTGTCAAAACTTGTTGCTTTTGGTGTTGGTAATCATTTCTTTCGATTTATATCGAGCTTTCTCAGAGATCGCACTATACGAGTTGTTGTAGATGGGATCTCATCAGACGAGTTCAAGATCAATTCAGGGGTACCACAGGGCTCCGTTCTTTCTCCTACTCTATTTCTTATCTTCCTAGATGACCTTCTTCGTTAAACTTCGAACCCTATTTATTCTATTGCAGATGACAACAGCATATGCCATTCTTACTCATTCATCAACAGACCAAGCCTCTTAGAGATTGGGGCCATGAGACACCGCACGAATGATTCGTTAAATAGTGACCTTGTGATGATCACAGAATGGGGTCGTGCGAATAGGGTCGATTTTAACCCCAATAAGACCCAGTGTTGTATGCTAACACACAGACGCACGACGGACTTTGCTGCTCCATCTGTAGTTATGGGTGGTATAGATATTGAGGAATCAGAAGCTCTTGATGTTCTTGGCATGAAGATTCAATGTGATGTCCGATGGACCCAACACATCTTTCAAGTGTCGAAAGAAGCATTCAAGTGCCTAGGCTTCCGCAAACGGTGTAAGAATTTTTTCACCCCATCTGATCTCCTAACTATCTATACCACTTATATCCGACCGAAAATGGAATGCAACTCTCATGTATGGGCCGGTGCTTCAAAGTCTATTTTGGAGTTACTCGACCGCGTACAGGAGAGGGCGAAGCTGCTCATCGGTGACAGTAGGGTATCCAACTCTATTGACTCTCTCGAGCATCGTCGCAATGTGGGGTGTGTTTCGCTGTTCTATCGCTACTACAGTGGATTGTGCTCTGATGATATTAGGGATATTATTCCCGAAACCCGGTCATTCATACGCACCACACATCCATTTGTGGTCGAATGGCCAGTGGATCGCACAACGCACTACAGACAGAATTCGTTCTTTAGCCGGACCATTCGTATGTGGAATAAGCTTCCAGCAGTGGTCTTTCCTCCCACTTTCTCTGTGGAAAAGTTCAAGTCAAATGTTAATAAACACTACTCCACCTATCCTCTTTCCCATAACCTCTTTTCCTAGTTCTAGCACAATGCATTGCATGAATAGGGGTCATCCCCTGAGTGCTGGTCCTACCATAGAAAAAAAATGCTTGGGTTTTGCTGCTGTTGTTTAAAAATAAACTTGCACTTCTGTACTTTGGACTAATACTTTGCTTTTAGAGCAGTGTTTGGTATCATATTTGAACTATTGCTATAGCTGTTGCTGTTGTATTTTTATTACAATCTTCATAGCAACAGTCATAGTCGATTTAATTACATATGAACCAGCGGACGTTACATAAGCAGAAATCACTTTACTATTCGAAGTAGAAAACACTGACCCTAAAATTACATGATTTCATATTAAAACAATACTTTGATATTTGCAATTAACTTCGGAAACTACAATATTTGATTACATCAAATCTCAGAATTCGGGAACCTAAACTATTTTATTGTAACGCTGAATGAAGCGTATGATTGTCTCATATTGCCACTATGCATGTATATGTTCAGTTGACTAACGAAACAGTATCGGCTTGGAATAATAGGCTCCATATATTGTACATATGTAAATCTTTGTTTAAATATTTTAATGTGTTTGTATTTGTGCAATTATTATTTTTTGTTGTTCAGCCATCCATGGATATCACATACAAGCACACGTGAACACACACACATTACTAGCAAAGTACACAATTGCAAAAGAAAAATGGTTTATTTCTTGTTTCATTTTGCACAACAATGCTTTTTGTTTTATTAATTCATTCTTCTTTATTCATTAATGGACGAAAAAAAGAATAACAAATATTTTTATGAATTGTTATCCTGACTCAATGCCTATAAGATAAACGCCAGTGCAAGTTTCAAAAGCGTTTGAATATATTTGCACATTTATCCAAACACACGTGCAACTAGTTACACATATACATACATACAGATCTATAGGATATGCTGCAGTACACTGAAGTAGAATAATAAATCCATTGACCAGAAAGCAACTTTTTCGACACCACAAGAATAATTTTGCACAGTGTACGAAAACCAAATACATTCATTACGACTGTGATCTTTTCCACTATTTTTGTTAGTAAAAGTTCAAAGAATATGATCGAAAGAGAGCTAAATAAATGTTCAAAAATAAAACAGATTTATCTTAAATTTTGACAAGCTTTAAATTTTTTTAAGTTAACAAAAATTTACGATCAAAAATTTCGCGAACGGGAATGTTAAAATCGTCGTAAATTAGTAAAATCGTCTGGCTGCCAAGAAAAATACGCAAATACATTTTTTGGTACTAAACTCTTTTAACACGTTGAAATACGAAAATTCAATTTCTTTTCCAAAAATCTAAGACGATATTCTTAAAGAATTAAGAAATTAAAGGTCGTCAATTTATAGAAAAAATCGCTGTTTAGCGAAAGGCACTCAAAAGGACAGTTGTTATGACCCAACTTTAATGTGCACAAGCTGGCTTATAATATGCTCCGACATGCGCCTTAATTGCCTTATTTTCGAAATTAAATCCCTAATTCTGATCTAATCACTGCATAAATTGCGTCAAATCCACCATGCAACCTCTATTTAGAACCGAAAACTTACATCAACATCGACAAGATTATATAAAAGAGATAACAAAACTTGTTGTTACCAATCTATGTCTTTCATAATTAGAAATTTCGTACGTAAAAACGCATAACACATGATTACAGCTTCTTAAAGTATCATTGTCGGGTGATTAAAACCTTTTCAGCTATCAAATGCTAATTGAGTAAGCTAAATTTCATATGTGTGAACAACAAATGTTGTAACTAAATTTAAAATTTTATTGACTTTTAAGGATCTTATGTAAACATACACACAAAGTTGAGCGAAAATCATTTCAAATACTTAACACGTTGAGTGCCGGTGACTAACAGCGACCTTTCCGTTTAGGCCGCGTCAGTCACCGGTGACTGACAGTATAACATATGATAATAAAGGTAAAAATTTAACATTTTTTCGGAAAACTTTAATGGATTTTATTGGTTGTCCCTCGCAAGTGTCACAAAATGTTACAACCGGTTTGGTCAAATTTCGTGCAATTTTTCTGCCACTCTGTGCCGCATTTTCTTCATAGCATGATTTCCTGATTGCTGAAACTCGCGCTATAAAGCCGCGTGGCACTCAACGTGTTAAGCAAAGTAGCAAAAAACGCTTAGCTGACTATAATGTACTTACATGAGAAACTATTTAATCACAATATCATATGTGTGTAATATTCTTACTGTGATTAATTTGAATAATTATTCTCAAATATTTTTTAAAATTAACCTATTCCGTTACAAACAATTTTAAAAGTTGCCTCTTTTCTTTTTGAAAATGGTGAACAAACATTTTTTCGGAATCGAATTTAAAGTATTGAATTATTTAAACCGATAAATTCTAAAAGAATTTCAGGTGCGATCGTTGCTTTTCTAATGACTTGATTCTATGATCGTGGCTGTGAATTTCGTCATTCTAAACTATACATTTCAGCTTTGATAAATTTTCATTCTCTTTCTTTAAGAGGAATTTGGAAAAAATGTTAAAAAAATATAAAAAAATTCTGGTAGAAAAAGATCTCGATAATAGCGCCTTCCAAATTGATATTAATCACAGACAGTCTGGTCGTCAGCTGTAAGCTACAAAGATATGGCTTGCCTTAACTGAGCGTACTATCAGAAGTTCTGACTTGTAGCTCCACGTGGTGGCAGCCGGTAACAGTTTCATATCTCTGCAAGAAGTCTGGCTAAATAAGTCTACCGGAGAGAAGTAGAACAGCATACGCCAGGGATGAGTAGCCAAGTGTTTGGTCTCTAATATGCGAACTCTGGATATCAGTCAATCTCCAGTTTTAATACAGACTCATCCGTGCATATGGAGCATCATTTTCTATGTTACAAAAATGAATCAGGTTTTATTGGCCAAGGGAATAATCTGGAAAAAATGGACAATAATGTCTCGCGAGGGGTAAACCCGCCACTCTTTAAAGGTACTTCTAACAGTGAAGTCTAGCAAGAAGTAAAGGCGTTAATCTTAGTAGGAACTTCGGTCTTTTTTTGGGCAACGAAGGAATTCTGAAGGGATGGACAAAAAAGCCTCACAATGGGTGAACGGGTCAGTCCCTAAAAGCACTGCTGAGCAAAAAGCTGAGAAGGTAGCGCACATTTGGACCACAGACAGAAACTTGTTAAATGTGAACGCCATGGTGGTCCTAAGCCTTCGACTAATGCTAGCAATTACAAGAGACTCCGTGATGAGGAAGGAAATGCCGCCAGTCACCAGTCGACAGTCTGAAATCACTTTTGTCAAGAATAGAGTTTTGTGTTAGGACGATAATGAAAGTAAGGTAGTCGTGAATTACAAACTGGGTGACTGCGATCAATTCGTGGAAAGAAATGGGTCGAAAAGGGACCCATAAAACTAGCGGTATGCTTCGATATCCCCCTACATTAATAAACAAAAAACCGCAGACAAAAAAATATCACTAAAAGTGGTTTTAGAGATTCAATTTTATTTATTTATTTATTAAGAACAGCAAAAGAAGACAAAATTATTCGCAAAGAAAAACAAGTTTAATGCAAAAATAGATTGAAAAAAAATTTTCTTAAGCCTTAGTGAGACTGAAGCAAAATCAAAAGTTGTATTCCAATCATCCAAGCTTCTCTATTTCAGTAATAAAAGATAAAATTGACTTTAAAAGCAAAAAAATTTGGTGCAACTTACCTAAAAATGTGTCATAATGTTCTGCGTGGAGAGTTTTACTCCAGAAGCGAAATCAATTATATTTTATAATTTTCATTTATTATTTTGTGTATTTTTTTAATAAAGTGTGAAGATACAATAAGCAGACTGACCTTTAATTTTATTTATTTAGTAAACTTATTCTTTATTGATTTTATTCTTTTCATTATAAATATTTTACTTAATATTTTAATAATAAACTTTTCACTTTTATGAATAATTTGTTTTTTCTTTAAACTATTTGAAGTTGGTGCTGCAAGAATATTTTTTATATATTTTTAATTTTCTTTTTGTTTAGGTTAAAGCAAGTGATTATAAGAAGCAGACTGAGTAAAGTTGAATAATTTGGCCAGAATTTTCAATTATTTTTTCATTTATAACAAAATCAACCATACATTTTTTATTTCTGATTTGTTTTTTTACAAGACCATATCGTTCTTAATATATATTATTTATATTCATATAAAATTCACAGTATTATTCCAATGAAGAGATGCTGAAAAAAGAAACAAAAAAAATTTAAAATAATAATTATTTTTTCACTTTTGTTGGAAATCTCAACACACTACATGAATGCCACTAGAATCTGCAAATATTGCAGATATAATTTTATTCAGATTTATGCAAACTCGAACTGCAATGAACTTTTTATCCATTTGTTTTCCTTCTTTTCTTTTTCTTTTTTGTTCTGTATCCATAAACTAAATTTATTCGGTCTGGAAAATAAACTTTTTTCCACACAAAACGAGCATTTTACCCGAAAATAATAAAAAAAACAGGGACAAAAAACTTTGAAATGTAAATAAAATAAAAAAAAAAACAATAAACAGTTTAAAATTTATTTTACTGCTAAATAAACTTGACAGTGAATCTACAATGAACGGAAAAACGTCAATACTAGAAATACGTTAAATGAAAGGAATAAATAATATAGAGTGGATATGAAGTGGCTGCCAACATAACAGAAAAACCTTTTGGGTTGGGTTTAACTTAACTGAATTAATCATGAAATTTCTAGGATTGATGACTTTAAATCATTGGACGGGGATAAAGGCCTTGAGCAATTAACTTTCCTTCTGCTCAATTATTTCTAGGCCTTCCATCTTCTTTAACATCGCCTTTTGAGTTACTTCGTATGTTTGTATCACTTCTTTCTTGTTAAAATTCTTTATAACTCCAACTCAGTTTATTCGAACCACTTCCACCGTCTATCACTGGAACGGTATTTGATATGAACATTAGTTTTCTTATTAACGAATTTATTGTGTTGGATTAAAATCTTATATTCTTTATTTAATCGATAACTGTTGCTAAATAATTGGGGCTTATCTGCTAGAAAAACACAAATATACCGAAATACGTTTCCGTCAACGATAGGAGTATTTAAATACATATTTCTAAACAAAAATGGTTCACCCAGAAATATTTTAATGTTATACACAATTATCTAAAAAAAAGTAAGTAAGATTTTTAAGAAGTTTTATGAACACAAGTAACCAAATGTTGTATTTAGTTTTATACAATTAATCATACTCACATTGGACCTGTAAGCAAACATGCAGAGCCATGGCCTCGACAAGACTTGCGAAATGTGCAGATTTATCTACTTTTCCAATTTCCAGAGGTTTTGAAGAGTTTTTCAGTTTCACTTTTAAATAATTTTTTTACATTATTGATATCTTAAATTTGAAGTTCGTATTTACAGCCTCTTTAATGCAACAGAGATACAAAATTTAATAGGTTAATTTAATATTCAAGTATCTTTACGAAGTAAGGGAATTTCTGCTATCATACTTAACAAGTCATATATTTTTGACGAGTGTAAAGAAATTTGACTATATTCCGAGTTTTTGTTGGGATTTTAACAGATTGAAGAGCTGAAGAAATTTTTATTAAAGTCACTGCAAAACGCTGATAATAAAATTGAATATTTCACACTGCAAAAAAAATTTTACTAGACTGCGTTGTGTATTTTTGCGAAATTTTAACAGTTGTAACAGGCAGTTCGATGGTAGAGATCTTGATGGATAGAAATCACAAGCTTAAATTTGATATGAGTGTTAATTCTCAAACGCAAACAAAAACAATAAAAAAAAGTTAATTAAAAAGCTAAAATATTTATTTAAATCTTTAAGTTGGCATGTCCGGTGGAAATGATTTTCAGAAATGTACATTATAAGAAGTAAATGGCTTCCTGCAGAACCATGACAGCTGGAACGATTTAACTCTATAAATTTAATTCAGGGCCTATGACTTACTCCCGAAATTATATTTATTTATATTTTCACTAAATTTATTGATGCTTCTGTTTTTTTACAAAATATACATGCGGATTAGATAAAATAGAAAGGAATTCTCAAAAATGTTAACAAATGATTTTTCATTTGATATTCCGACAGGATGTTTTGATGTAGATTTTTGGAACGAATTTTCGTCATCCCTTGTCACGTTTGGTCTGGAGACAAACCGGTTTCGGCTATGTGCCATCTTCAGTGTCATTTTTCGTTCTCGAGAATATATATTTTTAATAACTGGCCAAGTAACAGACTTATACCTCAAAATGTTGTTTTTATTAAGTATTTGCCTTATGAAACTCATGTTGAAAGTTTAATTTGATTTCTTACTTTGAAGGAAAAGTGACACTAAAAATGGTGCATAGCCGAAACCGGTTTATATCTAAACTAAACATGTCAAGGGATGATAAGAATTCGTTCAAAATATCTTCACCAAATCACCCTGTAGGAAAATCAATTCAAGAATCTTCACCAATAAGCTCCACGTAAAATGTTATTAAAATGTGGTTATTTAGAATAAAAAATGCCAAAACCTTCTGTGGATTTGACTCCACTTAACTATTTAAAAATATATTTTGTTTTCTTTAGATTCACTTTTAGAAGTTCAGTGAAAATAACATTGCTGAATATGCACCCGCAGTAGTCCAGTATTGTTGCAACACGTTAACAAAAGCCTGTATTGAGCTACTAAAGAAGATGTTAATTCATAAAGTAAATAAAAATTATTCTACGCCTGCAGGACTAGTTGTAATAGCTTTTCACTTCAAAATTCTTCATGATTTATGTTAGCGCAGCGATTGATTGCATTGCAACTATGACCGTGGTGTTTCCTTAGTACTGTACAAAAAAAATTATTGAGTAATTCATGTAATTAACAACGTGCCGGGTCCAACCAGAAACGGGTCGAATGGTATCCTTAATACATATTATTATATTGTGAATTTCACAAATGTTTCTTTAACATTTCGCAGTATGATATTGTTTGGTAAATAACGTGTATCTACATACTACGCAATACATCAGGGTGTAACAAACAGAAACTTAAACTAAAAATTGTGGGCTTTGTGAGAAAAGTGTGATAGCAAACCAGACGTTAATTGGGAAACTCACTGTACTATTTCTATATTCTCTTCTTTTTGGCTTATTTAACAGAGAAAATCCTTTAAAATATTTACGTTTAATTTTCAATATAAAGTTTTCTCCACATACAGCAAGATTCACTTTGTTCACTTTTGATTTAAATCAATCCAATACATATTTTTATTGAAACAATTTCAAGAAAACTTTTAAATGTTGAAGTTTTCTTTTAATGAAATAAATTCTTAAATTTTATATAATCCGATTGTTAAAATTTTATGGATTGAGTTATATTTTTTTGTTCATAGTCTTTTATATTTTTATTAGTTTACAGTATTTATTAGACGCTTTTCACCATCTGACGTGTTCGCTGGAACTATTCGCAATGGCATCCAATACTTGATTTCAAGACTTGTAAAAGACAGTAAAGAAAAGCGCAAAAGCATAAAAGCTAATTTTGGAAAATTCTATTGTCACGAAAACTCTCTGCAGAATGAGAGATTTTCTTTTTGGCAAGTCTTGTTTATTAACAAAATGCGAGATTTTTCTTTCCCCATCTTCTTTATGAACGCTCTCTATGTACAAAGAATTCTCTCGCATTTTGTTATTTCCTTTCATGTTGGTGTAAGTATCAAGTGCTTGCCTCTTTGCTTCCCTTCTGCTTCTCTTTAACTGAAAACTTCGTGGGAATAAAGTCGTTTTAAATGTACTTAAAAATACTTGAGTTTTATGAGCAATTTCGTGGGTTTTATTCTTTACTGTTGTGTTAACAAACTTGTAAAAATGAAGTAGGAAGGTCGCACGAATGGCTCTCGTGCGTGCACTCTCACATAAACAAACGACAACTGGATAAAATGTATGACTTTTACTTTCTCTGCGTGTCGCAAAATTTCCATTTTCATGTTTAGTATTATTGTTCGCAAAACTTTATTTACAACTCGAAACGGCGATGAAAGAGTATGATGGGGGAAAATGTTTGTGCTGAGTGCGTGGGGATTTAAAAAAACTTTTCTAATTTGCACAAGTTCCGTTTTTTCTCATTTCTTTCTTGTTGCTTTTTAAGTGAGTTTCTTTCTTTTGAACCCAATTTTCTTTTATGTCTTCATATCCTAAACATGTTCTGTTAACACTGACCTACATTATCTCAAACATAAAGTACGAGTATATAAAATAATTCTGAATGTTACATATATTTATAGTATTTTTTAGCTGAAGTTTTTGTATTCACACAAAATTAACTTTCATTCAGACATTGCAGTAAACTACACCTGCACTTTACTTAAGAACCGGTCAGAATTATTATTGTTTATAAGCATATGGACATTTTCCTTGATGGTTTCGTAATTCACTAAGGACCATTATTGCAACTCGCCTTTATAGTTCGGGTTAATAAGAAATCACTTTAGTTAAAATGAGTAATAAAGTGGGATTTAACTATTATTCGTTATTAAAACATCCCTCTAAAATAAAATTTATCTTTTTGAAAATATGGCAATGTAAAAGCGATATCTGACTACTTTTGACAAATGAATTTTGTTTTTAAGAAGACTTGCTTTTATTTATTTGTTCACTGGAAAAATATATTGTGATTCTTTTATTTTCGAAAATATTTTCTAATAAATTAAATAAGCGCGATCTCTTCTCCATTTTTATTTTTAATTTGCAAACTAATTATAATTTTTTTTTTTTGTTCAAAATATAGCAAGGTAAGAACATCTTCCTTCAACTTATTGGACAGTTTTATCTTAAAGTACACTCATAATAACGAAAAACGAATTAATCTGTCCGATAACATCCAAACTTAAACTATGGCCTGAAAGGGCCACTTGAAATAATCGAGCTCGTTGATGCTTCATTTGAATCATATTCAACCACGAAACACTGGGAAATGCTGATGTCAATCGCAAGTCATTCAACCAACCTTATTTGGAATACATTCATTATTTCCCAAGTACAATGCACGATTTTCTCTATAGATTCTCGCGAAAGCCTAATTAGATATCTGAACGAGAATAACACTCCAGTAAAGCGTTACATTGAGCCCACCGGACTAAAGAGGCATAACATTATTGTCTTTGTGTGAAAGTATTTTATTGAATGAATGTCTTAATACCTCCTTCCCTATTAATTATATTTTGAATATTTAATTCGATACGCCGAACAGTTGTTGTTTGCATGTATTATTTATGTTTTATAATGGATTTCATTTGTTGTTTACATTTTTCAAATGTTTTTATAGTAAAGTAAACATATTGATTTTGGATAAGTTGAAGATCACAACGAACGAAGTTCACATAAGAACAAAATCACATCAGCATCACACTAAAAATAATTTCATATAAATTGAGCACTTTATTCAACGAATGGTTGGACTGACCTTACACACAAACAACAACCAAATTTATTACATACAAACATACGAATGTGAGTTTACGCATGTGTATGTAAACTCTACCTTCATATGATAGAGATTTATTTATTTACTTTTGTAATGTTTAATTTTGTAATTTTTATTTTTTAACTTTACTTAGTAAAAACTCATGAGCACAAAGTTCAGTCATCTTTTAACTTTCAGTTCATATCAAGAAATTTCTTTCACTTAAACTTAATTAAAAAACGTTGTGATTTTAAGATCTTAACTAGAAAAAAACGTTTGATATTAAAATAAGAAACAACACTAACTACATTTAAATATATCCAAGATAGAAAATTGCGCATTATACAATGTTGAATATTATCCATAAAAGAAGATATAAACTATAGTTTATCTGATACTAATCTAAATGCTGCAAAAATTATGCTGAGTATCCTTATTGACTCCTAGCAGAACTGTACAGAAAGTTTCAAGACCTTTATCGAAGTTTTTATAATTTTTGAATATTTGTAACTTTCAGTTAAAATTAAAGCTTAGGCTACCAGAAAATTGTTAAAATAGAATTTATATGGCGGGATATTGTGTTAATGGCCCTAAGCAATACAACAAAAATAACAAGTTAAGTCGTTATAATACAAAAGAAGAAATTAACAATTACGTTAATATTCATACAAACACATTTACTAAAATACAATTTATACATACGGTAGTGCGCCAGGTAACCGCATAGTTTGAAAGTTTTACCATTAAAACTTCACGAGATATGAAGTTGTAAAAAGTGCATATTTTGGTACAAATTCACTAACCCACTTACTCATCAATATTATAGGGCACTTCCACTGTAGCTAGAGAACTGAAATTTGGTAAACAGGTAGACCTTGGAGAATAAGTACTTCTCATCTAGGAAACTAGGGTTTCCTCTAGCATTTCCACTGCAGCTGAAGTTTGATATAACCCAACCGTCTGTAATCTTTAAGTTAAAAGAGGTTTTATACATCAACAAACAAAAATAACTTTGAAAAAAGGCGTCAGATCGGCACAAAAACATAAATGTGCAAAATAAGGCCAAGTTCCTATCCAAAAATTTCGACCGTAAAAAGTACTGAGATCAAAATGAGGACTAAGCTCTTCTTCGTTCATATTTTGATCTCAGTACTTTTTACGGTCGAAATTTTTGGATAGGAACTTGGCCTTATTTTGAACATTTATGTTTTTGTGCGGATTTGAGTCCTTTTTCAAAACAAAATTCGCTAGCTGTTTAAGTCAGCTTATCAGGTAACCTTAACCCGAATTTTTAGAAAACTCGAGATGTCTTAAAGGTTGGAATTCTATAAATCAGATGAGAGGGTTAAAGAAAATTAAATAAAAACATCAAAGTGTTAACAAAACCGCTTCGTAGTTAGTTTATAGACATTCATCTCGTGGCATCAAAGGAAGAAAACTAAATATCCTATGAGATTTCTTTAAAATATCCTATCGGTGCAAAGTGTGGGAATTCCATCAGCTAACTCTGTAATGTTTATTATTTAACCAACATCCATTATACACGCCTACAAAAAATATTTTTCTGCTCATGCCCAGGATTTGGAAATAATTTTAGCTATTTCGAAATAAAGGAACCACCAGTATGAATATGCCGGTTTTATTTAAGCTAAATTTGAGGTAAGTTAGTGAGTGTTAGTCATGCAGGAGTTTATGTATATCATCCTGTTGTATTTTGCTCCATATACGGAGACTACACTTTAAATAATGTTAGTGGCCTAGTAAACTTCGGTGACCAGAAACCATTTGCTTAATTTGGCGTACTAATAGTTTGGAGAGCACCCACAAAAACATGAAGATTATTCCACGTTTGCTACTAATAAAGATAAGAGTGTTTATGAGGGGTTGTCAACAATTTTTCAACATTTCAATCAGGATGAGTTAGTTTATCTCGTCAAAAGAAGGTTCTGGATACTGGCTTCCAAATTAAACGGCAGAACGAGGAGCCAAAATTCCCTTTTACAGTACAAACGAAAAGTGTCTGTTATCAATCGCCTCTCAAAAAGAATATCTTATATTTTGTTACGATATTAGAGGATTTTTGGAAAATGAAATGCTTTCCAGATAATTTGTACCTATTTATTTATAGCTCAAAGCTAAGCTTGAAATGTATTCTTCTACACAATGAGGACCAATAGCACCATAGCTCTAGTCTTCGAGAAGATAAGGTATCGGCAACATCGATGGATGATTTGTGTAGACTCTCGCATAGCAAAATGATCGCACCAAATATTCTTATTTCTTGTGCCTTTGGGATAGCAGATAGAAAACACAGAAAAGTTATTCTTGCTCTGTTATGTGGCCAAAGTAATAACTCTCTTACTGAAGAACATATGAAAATTAAATTTTCTACATACTTATATGCCTATACATAAGTGATGCTGTATAGAAAACATTTTTAGTCACACCTCGAGATTTTTATCTGGATTTGGACCTTTAGATTTCTCAAATGAAGTTACATATTTGCACACTTAAAACGTACAATTATTAAAATGATTTTCGCGTTTAAATTTAGAGACTCTGCTTGTTATTGTGGTAATTCACCAGATAATTTGCATACAAACCCCGTTTCACCATTATTTTTATTATTATTATCGGTGAACTTTCTTTTTTTGAATTTTGAAAATAGCGTCCTTAACGAACCCTTGCTTTAACGAGAGAAAACCACGTTTCCTCCACTGTATATCTAGCTGGGCCTTAAGCTTTTCATATTTCAACTGAGTAAATAAAGGAGGCATATTTAACGGCCGAGAAATAAGAAAATCCATAAGCGAAATTTGAAAGCCTGGACTTTACTTATTGTTGGGCCAAGGAATTTCAAAACGAAAATTCAAAGTCTCTTTGGTGCAACATAAGTACTAAGGTGCACTATTTACACAGCCACCTAGACCGTCTTCGTTAAAATTTAGAACAGAACAGTGAGGAGTAAGGTGGTAAATTTCATCAGGATATTAAAAATATGAAGGTTTGCTATCAAGGAAAAGAGGGTACAGATTAAGGAAAATAGGGCAGGGTATTGCTAGAGTTAAGATCACGAATATTACAAATTGAAGGAGGTCACAAAAAAAACCTTCCGAAATGTTGAGTGACTAGTTGGTTCCGTTGATAACTTGGTAATACCTTTGTATATATAATTATTATAATATTATTGGTATTTGGACAATGTAATGATAATTGTATGTTATAATAATATTCAAGTAATTTAATAATAAATATTTAATGTTTAAATTATTATTTGCGAATTTAACTTATAAATAATATAGTTTAATCGCGTTACTTTCCCAAGTGCTAAATTGATATTAAATTCTCAAAACTATTGCTGGGGGATAATGAAATTAAAATTAAAACACTGGGTGCTGGGTTCTACAATTCTCAATTTGTTTATGAAACTACAAACATAAGATACGATATTGCTGGTTTTTTTAAAAATTTTGGTAAAGGATTAGGCAATCAGCAAAATCCGCATAGAGATTGCCTTGTCCCCTAGCAATAATTTTTGCGAATTTATTGTCGATTTAGTAATTCGGAAATTAGCGCGATTGAATCTGATTTAACTTCATGCTTAATTTTGATATTTACTTCATGAATTTAGCCCAAAATAACATCAAGCGTGTGTTTCACTAAAATGTTTTATTTGTCCTAGAAATTCGACCGCCCAGGCAAAAATAAATGGCATATTTGAATTCATGGACAATTCAAACTCATATGAAATCAGCTCCAAGTACCCTAATAAAAATTACTGTTCAATATGACGCACTCTAACCGATACAGTTTGCTTCAAAATTGATACCCATTAGCGCCTTGTAGCGAGGCCTAATTTTTATTATTATAATTGTTACAATATTTGCTTGCTCAGATGGTATTTACATTTTTCGCTTGTATGTTTGTTCAGTTATTTGTTTATTTAAACATGCAAAGCTAATGAGGACCTTATAATACTTGTTAATTGTATTAGAAAAATAAATAAGTATGTTCGGCGAAAGGGCAGCTCAAAGAAATATAATATAAAGAATTATACGAAAGAAAAAACAGAGGTAAACTAAACAATATTCGTATCGTTATATACATAAAAGCTTTGTAATTGTTATAGATATAACATTACGTACGAAAAGGTACACGTAAACATGCTCTTATTGAAGAAACATACTTCTATTGCAAGATTTGCTACTTAATTTTTCTTTAAAACCTGCTTTAAATAGAACGAATAGTGATAATTTTTCGAGCTCTTCCTAACATACAGATACACATGCAGAACCCATATGGTACTCCAATTTGCTAACACTCTCCCACTTGTAAAGAAACATGAGTATGAAGATACGAAGGTCCACACATACAATGATTTACTCCATCAGTATTTCTAATATGGTTGACTGGTTTCCCGTTGGGGTTATCTTTTTTGTATTGGTGTGCTTTTTTATAACGCCATTGTTACATACATTAACTAGTCTCATAATTAAAGCTTGTGTCATCCTGCGTGTCTAATTTGGTAAAAAAGATATTGTCAAGCAATAGGAAAAGAACAATGGTGCATGTAAAAGTTTCCTAAAATACTTATTCTACTTTATTGCTGTGTATAGTATTCTTAGGTTAACATACGTTATTATTATTGTGGTTGGAAAAAAAGAGTGAAAGGATACTAAAAAGAATAAAGATATTAGCTGTTTATTTAACAGCAATGGTTTTATAAATATAACTTCGTGTTATGTATCTCTTCTACTCTTTCAATTACGTAAAATATAACGTAAATGTGGTGATACCACTCGTAGCTCAAAACATGCTCTCTTTATTATTATGGTGGGATGAAATTTTTTGTAAGAAGTGCAAAAACGAAACTTTATATACTTTTAAATTTAAGAACGCACTTTAAGATCGCTGTACACTAAAAAGGTGTTTCGTTTATATTTTTTTATTTTAAGGCTTAATTAATGATGCAGCTCAGACATACGTGTAAACAACCAAGTAATAACGTAAAGTAAAGAGGTCAGGTAGGCAGGATTGCACATAAAATAAATTTTAAGGTAGTAAGGCAGCACCTTTATAACCAGCTTTTATTTGAATTGAGTAACTAGAGAAAATTATTTGCATAAAGAATAAGAAATCTTTCACAGCTTTCTATTTAATATTTCCAGTTAAATGCAATAAATCTTTTGTAGCTTGTAGACAACCTGCACTACAGTGGCATGTACACTACAAAGTATCAGCAGCATATGATGGAAATTTTAGCATGAGTTTACTTCATACAAGCAGAAAAAACAGCAGTTTTACCGTGTAGCAATAAATACTTATTTCTAATTAAAACAACTGAGAAAGTAAAAGAGTAATGCAAATGGTAAAACATCTCGTCACCTTATTTAATTAATTTAAAAAATTTCGTCTATCATGATCGATATAGACTCCCCATACCGATTGAAGTTATAAAGAAAATTTTCCTGTTCAATTAATTAGACACAAGCATTCGAAATCGTATGGCGAGAACAATAACTTTACTATCTGCGGATAGAGTATGTTATTTAATTTTTTTATTATATCAAGTCATTTATTAGGCTAGATGCTGCTTAATATCATCAAAAACCAAAATGCAGGAAATTTCGAAAGTCGTAAGCTGTCAGATAGAAATCGAATTTCCATTTAATTCGAAGATTTTGTCGCATAATAAGGGTTTAGTCAATGATTTAGCCTGTCTTATACCTGTAGAAACATTACAAAATTCATTTTCGATGAACAGTTTCTCAACTTTGATCTGACCCTTAATTAATTAACGGCACAAAATGTGTCTGAGCCAATAAGCCAAATATCCGAAGCCCGCCTCTGACAAAACATCAACAAATATTTACAAAAATGAAAAAAACAAAAGAGTTTTTGTTTATTGTTTACGTGATTAAACCGTTTTGGTGTAGATTTTTGGAACAAATTTACGTTCTGAACGAAAAATGATACTTTAGAAGTCACATTGCCGAAACCAGTTTGTCTCCAAACCAAAGCTGACAAGGGAGGACGGAAGTTCGTTCCAAAAATCTACATGAAGCAATCAAATCAGGAGAATAAGCTCTGGCATTATTTATACGGATATTATCCTGTTGCAAGCTCCATGTGTTTTGTATGCATTCAACCAGGACAAAACAGAGGCTAACTAATTGTAAAAAAGTTTTGCTTAACCGAATTTCGGATTCAAAACTATAAGTATTACATGTTAAATTGACTTCTGGACTTTAAATAATCTAGAATGTTTTTATTATGTGGCCAATGAACATTATAAAAACTAAAGACTTCCTTTCGTAAACAAACCACTTGCTGAAGTAATATTTAACAGGGTGTATGGAGAAGGGCAACTCCTCAACTTTGGTATCGATTCGCTTCGTATGAAAAATTATCGGCGTTTTAAGAATTTTTTTACATAGCAATCCTACATCAAGCGAGGGCATAGAAATTAATTTACCTGCTATGTGTCGAAACAAACCTACTAATCACACTTCCAAATCAATCGCTTTGCGCGGACATAAATTTCGAAGCTGAATGTGGCTTCGGAATATCTAATCCGGAAACGCTGCCAAAAATGTTATCGAATAGGAACTTCCTCCGATAATATACTCATATTTTGAAAATTATTAAAATAAAATTCTTGCATTTGGCCAATACTGAGCTTTATATGAATTGGTTTTACATATGTATCCACGGTGTAAAAATATTTCTGCTTCTCCCATATTCGACTTATGTGCCAAAAAAAGGCTTTTTACGACAGAACCAAAAATAAAGTAAATCACAATCATTTTATTCGCAAGTAGAAATGGAGTATCTTTTGTAAAATTTCCAAGTCAATTATTAGCTGTATTTAATTTAGTTTTAAAAGCACCAAACGAGTTCTTTTCTGTTGTTGAAGACCACCAATAAAAAGTACTAGCTTTAGAGTTTCCAGTTGCCACTTTTCATGCAACAAATTTTCTCTTATTACTCTTGTAAACATGATGTGGCCATCCGTATTTAATTGGGGGTGGATTTTTCGGAGGTTTGTATGGTTGTGGTTTTGTTGTTAAATTGTTTTTTAATTTTCATTGTAGTAATTGCAATTTTCCCTAATCTAGTAATTTTTCCACATTTCCTTTGTACATTATCACATGTGTATGAATATGTGTTCCTTATACGTATGGATTTGTGGGTATGTATTTGGAATGAAAATATATTTATTATTTAAAGCCTAAATATTGATTGATTTTTGTAGCATATTTTCGTGTTTCTTCTTCTACTGCCACAACTACTTCTTGTTCACTTTTCATATGGCATGTAATCTCCATTTCACAATTAATCAAAATCAAATAAACAAGCATGGCCGAAAGTAAATTATAATTAAATAATTGAACTTTTTAAAGATTCTTACAGTTGTTGTTGCTTGTAGAACATTTATTTTGAACACACTTCTTTCGTTTGATTTGTTTAGCTTTTTTTCTCATTGCATTCCTGTGAAATTTATTTTTTTCATTGATTTTTTTTCACATATTTGCTATGCATTAAATACAGAATTATTCTTAGATTTTTACGAAAACATTATTTTACACTTGATATTCACCTTAATTTTAAAATTATTTATTTTCCTTCGAATGGATTTAAATTAAATTGATTCAAGTTAATTCAAAATCAATTTCTTTGAAGACACTTTTCTTTTCTTCTTCAATCGAAGTATTACAGGAATTTCAGTTTATTTTACTTATTTATGAATCAAATTTCCTAGCAAATCGCTCTAGATATTTGTTGTATTTTTTAATTAAATTTTACGCATTTAAGTTTTAACTTTTTTTTAATTGTAATTTCTTTCTTAATTTAGTTGCCACTTAGTATATATTTTCACCCAGTTTCAAGGTAATGCCCAAGAAATGATAAGAAGATACAATTTTATTTGGGCGCTTTCAGTGCGCACGTACTTGTGTTTCGACTCGCTACGTCCGCTACGTCCGCTTTCAACTGTGGCCGTTACTCCACTAAAAAGTGAAAATATTTTCCAATGAAAACTTTGCATTCGTCAAGTAGCTGGTTGTTTTTTTTGTATGCTGGTGATTTTCTGCTCTCTCTCTCTCGAGCGAGTACTTTCATTCCACACAAGCATGTGCGCACAGTATTTATTTTGTTTTTGTTATTATTGTTGAGTGAATTTTCACACACAAAATTTTCTTCCGCTCTGTTTGGATTTACTTGTTTTGATTTTCGTTTGTTTGGTTTTTCTTTTTTGTCACCCAATGAATTTATGGCTTCGTTGCGTTGTTTTTTCGTGTTTTGTGCGTTCGTAGTTCACAGTTGTTTTTACTGTCCGTTTAACATGTGGACAAAACTTTAATATCTGGTATTTTGGCTGCACAAGTGTAAATATTTTTGCAATGTTTCCATTTTGTGCACAGAAAACGCTTTTTGCGTATCTTTTTTTAGTTCTGCTCGCTTTTTTTCTTTTGTTTTTCGACGGTCTGCATCTTACTTTTGCGCGATCTTTAACGTATTTATTTTTCTTTTCAGAATTTTGGATAAAGAAGGCGGCTAATGAAATGAAATATATAAAATCAATGTCAAATATAACGTGCAGTATACAATTATTAATGTTGGGTCAGGTGGACGTTATGTTGGTTCTAGTGTTTGCCTTACTACAAAAATTATCATAAGATATTTATTGTGGCATATCTCAGCACATACATATATGTTATGATATTACCCAGGCACATGCACACAAATTGAAATGTGGTGTGCATTTCTTCTTGTTGTTAAAACTTATACCCTCTTATACGGCAATTATTAATTTCTCATTATTCGCAACAACGTTAGTAAAATATTCCTCCCGCTGTAAGTCCGAGTTAACCACGCCGACAGCAGGCCGATCAGGAGATGACGTGGCTTTTAAGTAAATTGTTTCGATTCTCGTTCTCTTGCAAGTTTGACGAAACCGTATTCACACCGAAGTGTCATAAAATCATCGTTAGGCGTTGGCCTATATATGCCATTATGCACATAATAAAGGTAGTTGCACGGCATATGTGAGCAAAACTGGAAACGGTGCGTCCTATTGGTAGAGTGAAAAATCCAACAGTTATTTTTATATCTGCCCAACAATTTCAGAGACATTGTGGAAGTTAATAAAAAAAAAAAACTTTTATACAAAACTAGTTTAAGTCGCCGGTTAAGGAAAAATTATAAATAATTAGCGGAATTTAAATAGATTTTTATTGAATTAGCACAGAGAAAACTATGTAATATTTCGTATCCTAAAATTGTGTAGGCGAGTGTTCGAAAGATGGTACAGTAAACAATCCTTACGACCGGTGGCAACAAATTCCAAATATTTAAAAAATTCTTTACAGAGGAGGTAATCCTTGCGGGATACTACCAAGAATTCGAGCCAGTGGCAAAAATAAGGCTCAGAACGTGATTATTGCGACTTAGGAGTTTGTATAGGGAGTACTCCGGTTTAACTTTATTGCAGGTTTTTAATCGTTTTAAGCATAACGGTATATATCAAAAACTAGAGATGATTGAAAATGCGGATAGGTCAGGCCCCAGCGAAATTCGCAGTCTTGTATTGTTTGAACTTCTTCGTAGCATTTTTCTTTAACCAAAATGAATGTACTTTAAATCAAATAAATGTGTGGTTAAATATGATTTACAACATCCACTTCATTGGTTTCATATTAGTTGTTTTAGCCAATTTTTATTGATTGCTTCAATTAACTAGAAATTTTCTAGCCGTAAACGTTAATTGGACGACAATACTTGTTATACAGAAAGAAATAAAAAACAATGCTATGGAACTTCTATTGTGTAGAGAGATCCGCCTCGCCAGGGTCAATGTGTCAGTCCTTGTTAGTCTCTGGTTGCGTGCAAGAGTGTTGGGATGTGCGTCTAGTTTGTTTACGTATTTGGACGTTACGTTTTAACTTCTTCGTGGATACTGGAAACTTTAAGATCCCTATGGATGTTTTAATTTCTTATATGCCGGGGGCGCATACGATAAGACGTAAAATCCTAGACTGTCTTCTTTGTAACTTCTGGATGTTTGATGCACAGGCAGTAGCCCACAGCTGAATACCATATGATCATATTGTATAAAAGGACTTTATATTCCAAATCCAAAGTTGAGTTAGGACTTATTAGCCAATGTAGTTGATTTGTTGTTATGGACGTTATGTTTGCCTCAATGTGACGGGACCAAGTTAGGCGACGATCTAGGTGGATATCTAAATATTTAACGTGCGTTTCCGCTGGAACCGTGGGCTTGTCGGCATATCCGCTGTATAGATGATATATAATAACGCCCTAGCACCCTACCTTGAGGTCCTCCTGCACTGATTTTCCCATCTCTTGAAAGCTGATCCTTTGACCTTACTTAAAACGTTCTATCTAGGCTTGCCAGATCGCCTGGATTCGCCTGGAATTTCCAGTTTTTCATGTCTGGTCCAGTTTCCAGGAAAAATGCAATCTGTCGGGTTTTTTTTTAATTTTGTATTCTTTTATAATGAAATTAGTTTTTTGTACAGAAAAATTGCATTCTGAACACAATAAAATTACAACTATATTTGCAAGTGTTTAGATTATATCTTTTCCTAACTCCAATTAGACATAGAATGACTTTCGATTTAATAACGGCTGAAATTCTAATAAGATTAAGCTTTTATGAAAACTGCAAAGATTTTCAAAGTTTTTTGCACACAAATAAAGCAAAAGAGTTAATAAATTCTGTAAACAAATACAAAATATATGCGGCAAAAGAAGTAGTTATACTTTTTTGTTTAAGTTATTGTTTGCTATGTTTACGTGTTTTTATGTTATTATTTTATGTTATTTTTTATGTTTTTTTTAAATATTAAATAAAATTTCACTTTTTGGAACAATAAGTGCATTTTAAAAATGGTCCAGTTTTTTTTCTAAAATCCAGGCGAAAATTTTACGTTTTCCAGTTTTTAGGCTTTTGGAATCTGGTTCTATCTAACAAATAGCTTTTTAGTGAGTAGGCCCTCATCACAGACTTTATCAAAAGTCTATAAATAAAGCTGAAAAGTATTGTTTTCTTTCAAAAGCCGATCTAATAATGGTAACGATTCTATGGACTTGTTCAATCGTACTATGCCTTGCTCGAAAACCATACTGATGATCTGGGATAACGTTTTGTTCATTTAGAAAAGGAGTTACACTCGAGACGAATAATTTTTCAAATATCTTTGACAAAACTGACAGTAGGCTAATAGGCCTGTAGGATGTAATCTGGCTTGAGACCTTTCCAGGTTTCGGGATTATAACAATTTCAGACATCTTCCAAGAGCATGGGAAGAAGCCGACGCGCAACATGGCACTAAATATGTAAAGTGAAATTCTTACATCTGAATTAGGTAAGTTTTTAATCATTGATCCTGTAATACGATCAGGTCCGGCTAATTTCTTCACATCCGTATTTTTAATTTTCGATTTTAAAGAAGATAACCGAAATTTTCTAGGATCATTCACGGTGTCACTAATAATTGGAATAGTGGAACTACTCACTTTCTCATCGTCACAGTAATCGATGATTGATTTTGATAAAATGTTTTAACGATGAAAACACGTTGGTTTACCGAATATTTTTCCGCAATAAATTTGCCACGTCTCTACTTGACGATTGCCAAATATGAACTGTCAAGACTAATGTTTACCACAATGGCGGCAAAACAAAGTAGTATACACCCTGTAAATAAACGATATTACTTTTGCACATAATATTTTATTATCAAAAGTTGCAAATATTACGACAATTTTCAGAAAATGTTAAATACTACTCTTGAGCTACCTCAAAAGTCACGAGAAATATAGCAAATGTAATCGAAGGGCGCTAATAGATTACATACACATTAAGAGAAAGGCTCTCAGATTTGAATTCAAAATTGTTATTTTTACATTCAAATAAATTTCTAGTTGAAGAAAATCTAATTTTGATTGATTCCATCAACATTTTTGTGCTCTGAATAAAAGGAATGAAATTATTCTGAAGTGGAATACAGAATAACTAAAATATGCATAAATTTACACTTTCGAATAAAATATTGCAGATTAGGAATACAGAACTGCCGTTTGCTTACACACGTCACAACGCAATAAATTTTGCAAAGAAACCCGAGGTAATCAGATTCTCTTCTTGAGAGTGATTGCACAAAAAGTGCAAGATTTTCTCAAATTGGAAATATATTTATAGGCAATTTATTCTCAAACCTTTTCTCAACTACTTTTCAAGTTAAGCTGAAGCATAAATAAAATAATTATTAAATCGAATAAAATGTATACCGCCGCTAGATGTGAAGTAGTGAACTTTCTTTTCTAAGTCAATAATGGTCTTGGTAGTGCTAGTGAGGGCGTCCAAGAGAAGAGTTATTTTGGGAAAACGGACCCGTAAAACTAACATTTGTAAGCAAATTGTATAGAAATTGGTTAAACGTACAACCAAAAGTTTGTGTAAGTAGAACGTAAATAACTTTTAGAGTCAGTCAAAAAAGACATTGTTTGAATAGTAATGATTACGCAAAATGACTAAATTGAAGAAGTAAATAAACTAAAAGCTATTAGTGCAAGAGAATTGTGAGTGTACAATTACGAACGTTAGGTGTGTGCTTCAGGTAAAAACGAAAAAGGGCTAAGAGCAAAATTTTAACTAATTAAAATTTACTCGGCTGATCTAGACTTTGTGTTGCAATTAATTGACATTGGAGTCATTCAAAGAGGAGGAGTTAAAAAATGTGCCGCATATTTATTGATTTTAATACAAAAGAAATGCTGTTGCTAAGTGTCTTGTTTATCTTTAACTATAATGTTTCTTAATTTTATTACAGAAATCACGATCGAGCATGCACATTCTAGCCTCCTTCCCTACACATGTCGTATATTTTGTTGCTAAGGGTTCTGTTAGTCTTTTTTACATTTATTTTTTTTTTAAATTTATTAATCATTGTATATGTAAATTAAATTGTCAAGATTCAGCATCCCCGATCTTGTTTGCCTTTATTTTTGTTACTAAATGTAGATTCACGTTGTGTATATATTTTATTAATAAGTATAAATAATAATTCACAATCTTGCCTACTTACTCAGTAGGATAAGTAATCATGGTTCTGAATGCCCAATTTTGATTTCTTCTATTGTATTCTATTTTCATGAACATGAATGCAGAAGCTCTTTACAAGTCCGAATACATATGTATACATACTTATGTATATACACAAGTACATATGCATATTTTTAAGCCCTTCTCCTACCTACGCATGGTGCATAAGGAAGACTAGGTAATTAGAAATAACCAAGCATGATTAAGCACGCACTGTCATGGCATTTGTAATTATTATATGAACATATAAAAAATAATAACTTAAGAATGCCAAAAGGCACTTTAAATTGGTTTTCGGAAACCAATTTAAAGTGGTCAGTGCTTAATCAATTTACTTTAATATTATAATATTTAATATCAATAAAAGAAGTTCCTAAAATAAAGGATAAACTTTATAAAGTAAATAAAAATAGAATAAATTAGGTTGAGTTTTATTTTAAAGACCCATTTCATACTTTTTTATAGTTGCACTAGCTTTTCGAATATATATAAATGATTTTTGCTTTATTTTATGGAGCAGTAATGAGCATTTTATATTGTTAACAAAACTGAACTGGAACACTGTGGCAGTTTTTCCTGGTTTTATCGGTTTTCATTTGGACCCTATGTGAACGGTGGTGTACATAAATGAATTGTTTTATCTTAGGATGGAAGAGTGACCCCTTTTGATGCCATGGCGAAAATTCTAATGTCCCAAAATAATATCTATAAAATAATGTGCGAAATTTCATATTTAAAAAAAATCCCAACTTTGAGTTCGAAAACCCCTATATGGGCACAAACGCGCATTAAGAACCTATAAATGCATATTAAGAAAGTTTTTAATTTCCAGACCGCTTTATTCGCAAAAAGATATACAAATTTTACTCCTCCGATATAATCATAATCAAGGGCAGCACATTTGCAGCAAAAGTTGTGTTATTTGGTAGAAACTTTTCAAGATTCTTATAAGTTATGCTTTCTAATGATTGCCCTGTGGCATCCATTATTTTTTATTTTTGCTTTCAGAACTATTGATGTCGGCCACTAAGAAATTTATAATATTTTTTTGTAGAGTAGAGTTTTTATGTTTTTTTTTAAAATAATATTTCAAGTAACGCCAGTAACGTTTTCCCTTCGAAAGCAAAATTGTTCACCAATAACAATAATAAATACCGCTGTTGCAGTGGAAATATTGGGGTGTTTACCTAAATTTGCACTTTACTTGGTCCCACCATATCGAGACAAAGTGAACAGCAATAAAACTTAGCAACTAATAGGTTAATAGCAATTATCTGGTGGGGACTGCTTGCGCAGCAACCAAAGAAGACAGTGCAGGACTTCACGACTTATCGTCCTAAGAAGTGAAAATACTCATGGAGATATAAAAGTTCCTACTACCCAATAGGAAGTAAAGGGATACTCCTGGAAATACGTAAACAATCTAGTGCAATTTTATAGGCTCCAGAAACCAAAAAGGAACAGACACATTGAGCCTACCCAAATACAATAAATAATATATTACATTGGTAATAATTAACAAATAACACTGTAGGGATAAGCTTTGCCACTTATTGTAAATTTCTTTTAGTAGGAAGATTCAATAGAATAAAATTGAAGTGCAAAAAAAGTTATTTCATTCTTTGTTTATTTTTGGCCTTTCATAGATCCAAGACCCAAATTAGCGACATTATTGAATTTAATAATATGAGGTGTGATTGTAAATATAGTGTAAGGGACATCACTGGTTATTGTTAAACCATATGGTGGTGAATATAGTTGCTAAAGCTATCACTTAGTGAAGACATAAACCCACACAGAGTGCTTTAAAATAAATTTAATTTTTGTTATTTCTCAAAAAAGTTGGATAAATAACTAGGACAGAAACCAGGAATGATAAATTAGAAAAATATTATAGTACCAATGAGCTTTCAAAATTGTATTATTTTGGCCCAATTTCTAATAAAATCATTTCCTATATTTATAAACGTATATGCAGTTGTATAATGATTTACACCCACCAGAACAAAACGTACTTGAAATTAGGTACATAAATAATAAATCAATTGATTGTTTGACATAACTTTATCGCACTCCAATTATTAATAGTAAGTAATTTAATTTTTAGGCATAAGTTCGTTTTCTTTATTCTTTCTATGCAGAAAGTACATTTATTTTATATGGATTGCTTTGAATACAGTAAACAGTAAAATGTTATTAGACAACTACTGAATGAAACACATTTTCTATGCCGCTACATACGTTTCCAAAAAATGTGGTCAGGATGTAGACCAATTGTGTCACATTTCAAAGCTTTTGGTTCAACGGCAATAGCTTTAGATATAACTGTCAAAAAGAAGTTTTGTCCGAAAGGCAAAGCGCATATAATGGTTGCGTACTCTACAGAATCGAAGGCCCATAGATTGTATGTCTTTCAAAATATGTACAAAAAGTAGTAGTAAAAAAGACACGTAAATTTTATAAAGACCGAAATCTTAAAAAAAGATATTTTGAGAATGAAAGTGTTCTCATATATATAAATCTAAAGATATGTGATAATTAAATGAAGTAAGAGAACAAACCTTCTACGACAGAAGGGCTGATTTAAAAATTCACAGAGGCAGGCCTAAATTAATAAAACCAGGTACGCCTCGAAAACCGAGAAAAAGAGTATAAAAAATCAATAAACATGATGAATGAAAAAGAAGTCACCATTCCTCAACCGGAGCAAGATGCAGTTAGCGTACGTTATACGGATAAGTAGATAGAAATCATTGAAATAGAATATAATTCTTTGATTTAAAATAATATATTTTCCGTAGTCGATCAAAATTGATCGAATCAAAAGCCTGTTGGATGTAAATGGATTTTGTTTTTAAAAAAGGATAAAAATGAAAATCTGGAAATAGTTCAGAGTGATGTGGCCAGAAGAGCGGCATCGACATGCCAACGTCTGATTGATTTTTGCAATAGCTTTAGAACGTAGTCTTTATTTCCGTCAAAAGAATGGTTCAACGGCCCATCTTAAACGCTAACTTCATGATGAAGTATTTATGAAAAACTATCAAGTCTGCTAATGCAGTTTTAAGGCTCAAGAAATTTTTATATAGACTAAACCACTCTGATCGTAAGTGGATATGGATTTGTTGCATAAGTGAACCATGTTTATAAACACGACAACGCCAGTATACATAATTGAGCTCTTTTGCAGTATATGTTGACGACATTATTGTAGCAAGTTCAGATAAAAGCGAGCAGCAAACCTATATTTCTATGTAGTAAGTACATTTTCATGGAAGTACAACCGTAGTTCGCAGCAGTGCCTAAGCAGGGTACATTGTTTTTTGTTCAACAGCCGTATATTTGAAAGGATTACATATTAAGAACTTGGCTTAAATTCCATTCACATCTAGATATCCTAAGAGAGTAAAATGTTTTTTTTAAGATCGTCAGTTATTTCGAAATAATGGCAAAATATTTCTTACCTTTTTATGAACCATTAAATGCTCATCAAGGATGTGCGGATTTTAGAGTTAGTTCGATTTCTTTGTTTTGTTTTAATAGTTCTTTCTCATGGTACTAAAGAGTCTTCTAGTCTCCGTATTACTTAAATGTAAAACTAAAAACTATATAGCAGATTTACCAAAAAGAGAATTCAAGTGTTGATTTAAAGCTTCTCGAGTTATATGCCGAACATTTTCGCCATTGAATTTTAGTTAAAGCAGTTTCATTTTCTGGATATTTAAATTTTTCATTTTCAATATAGAAGAAAGTATTTCGTTCAATTCTTTGAAGAAATTTTCAATCGCAAAAAATACACTTTTCGTAAATCTTTCGCTGTTCATAAATTTAATTAAAAAAACTTTGAAAATTTTGACATATTTTTCCGCTTTGCTTTTTTAAACGTTTTCAAATTTGTAGAAAAAAATTTTAATAGGTCTAAAAAATGGTTGAATTAGGACCGGAAACGGATCAAATTCTTTACAGTCGTAGACAACTTCAAAGCACAGTCTAATGCGTAATCCTTGTGTATGATTTTGGTAATTTAATTACACTGCTAGATTATTTGATTGAATAAAAAATAGTTTAAATTTAAAAATGACTTAAAAAGCCGAAGCTGAAATAGAATTTTCGATGGTTAAAGATAAAAAAATGCTCAATTTAATCTAGAAAAGGCTAAAATGGCAACGCTGGTTATCGCATTCGTTACCACTGCTGTTGGTTATGAGAGTTTTTAGAGAAAGTTTTTTTTTGTGTTTGTTGACAATATTTATTTGTCTACGCCAGCGAAGGCCACCCGTTTAGAGCTTTTAGCAATATTTATTATTTTTCTTTTATTCTGAGGAGCTTATATTTCAAACCTTTGAATATTTGTCAAAAATAATACATTGTGATATTATTTTATTATATTAGACTAATCCACATCTTCGAAACGTGTGTCTATATGGAGCATACATTATAGTTACTTACAATTTAAAAACGTATCAAGTAAATATTTCATTTTTTATTCGATTTAAAAAATCGAAAATTTTTTTAGGTTTTAATTTTATTATTTTGAATCTTTCTAAAAGTAATTTACAATAAGTGTTTAAATCTTATCTCTTAAATACTCGTAGTACTCGTATTTATTATTTATTACCAATTTACCAATTACCAATTACCAATAATTTATTGTGTTGAAATTTTAATAAACTATCTACTATTTCCTAGGTACCGATCTCCTGTCAGGATCAATGTGCTAGTTCTTTTCAGTCCCTGGTGCCCATCACATTGCGTGCAAGAGTGTTGGGATGGACAACTAGTTTGTTTGCGTATTTTAACGATAATGTTTTTACTTCTTCCAAGGTTATGGGAACTTGTAGATTTTTAGGGATATTTTCATTTCTTGTAGCATTCAAAGTTCTTGCCTTAAGTATCGGCCAATAAATGTACCGCATATATGGCTGCTGAGCTATCCAATAATGAACTCGAGGAAATGAAAGCCAAAACACACAATATGACAGTGAAAAATTTTCTTTTATTTTGAACAAGTTTCTGTTTCTGATTTAATTAATTATATATTGTGAATGCAATATCAGCTGTTTATGGTTTTAATGTTGAATTCAGGTTTTAACTTTCGGTGTAAAAAACTTTTAATTTTTTTTAAACAAAAAATCAATTTATTACCGAAAGCACTCAATGAGTGTCTGGGCATTTTCATTTAACTCTTAATAAAGTCTACATTTGTCCATCGATTTTCAAGATATATGACTTATTTTGATC
Organism: Phania funesta; assembly: GCA_963932375.1. Classification (NCBI taxonomy): domain Eukaryota; kingdom Metazoa; phylum Arthropoda; class Insecta; order Diptera; family Tachinidae; genus Phania; species Phania funesta. The sequence continues at coordinate 41,229,880 of OZ010656.1, forward strand.
GTAGTACACATATCTTTACAATTTTCCAGTTTAAAACCTTTTCTGTGTTTTTAACAAGAGAAAATTTGGGAATTTTGCAAAAGAAGAAACAAAATTAGTTCCATATGAATTTGGTGATAACTAAGAAACCGTTGATTAAGTAAAAACATTGAAGAATTTGATTATGCATATTTTGGTAGTGTCGAGTTAAGGTGAAATGTACTGATGTTCCCTTAGGAAAACGGTAGAACACAATATTTTATGCTTAAAGTGGGAAAAGTTCCAAGTTATAGACCTGCAAATCAACGCTCGCTTCTACGTAAAACTAATTTTTAGTACAGATATTTCATTATTTCGATTTCTCTTTTTCGTCATTTTGACAAAAATCACGTTTCCAGCATTCTGTAGGGCTTAAGGACTTGCTCATGCTATGCATCACTTACAACTTTTGTACATTCGCGGCTTTCCGCAAATCATACGAGCATTCAGGAGAAGGGAAAATGGCATATTCCCTCTCATTCCCAAGACGAAGTTAAAAATTGTAAAATCATTTCTTTTGTTTTTTTTAAGTCTGACTTTTATTTTTATCGTAATGGGCCAAGCTGTGCATCTAATTTTTTCATCACATTAATGTTTTAATTAACTTTAGTTTCGAAAATATGGCAGTCAACTAGTAGAGTTAATCTTTTAGTTGGTAAGTTATTAATAAAGCTAAAATATAATAATAATATTAAATAATTTTAGGCAGTCAAATCACAAAAGAGCAAATGAAACAGCTGGCTAGAAAATAAAAACCGGCATTTAAATCAATAACATTCACACATGTATGTGGCACACGTTTATTCTCTAATCAGTCTAAATAAAAAAAATTTATTCGATAACGCTAGACTGACTCCCAGCACGTGTGCCGGTGTTTCTCCAAACCAGTATCAGTGTATCTATTTACTCTCAAATCTATTTACTAGTATCTCTCTCATACACCGGAGATAACAAGCAACAATCCATCTATTTACTTCCCTCTGTATACAAGTATTATTTGGATATTGATCGTATGTGTGTGTGTGTTCAATTTTTTAGCTGGGAATGAGAATGAGCAACATCAAATACGTAAATAAGGTTATTGAAGCCATGAAAACCATGGCTCAAATAATTGACCAACACATTCAGTTTTATTTGAAGATCGCTACGGGACACATTGAGTTACGCGAAAAGTAAGATTGTTTTTAAAACGAAACCAAACACAACGTCCAAACACAGGCTACTACGTAAACACACAATGTTTAACGTAATATAACCGTGCGTTTTAATCAGAAGATTTATCGAAAGCTGAGATATCACACTTGAATTTTAAAATACGGATCGAATTGTAAATGTGAGAGTTGTTAATGTTTACCTAAAATTACGTGTTTAGATTTTAAATCAAATCAAATTGGGTTCGCTTAGATTTGCTGCAGACGGCAACTTATTCTTTTGTCACATTCTTTCTTTCTTAACAAAAAATTCAATATTACTAAGTAAACTGCTAAAAACGAGTAGCTGATTATCGTAAAATTTTTATTTATTTAGATCAAATAGGCTGCTCAAAATCAAATTAAGTCAAAATTAATTTAACAAATTTTAAATAAAGTTAAACCAATTGGTTCTATAACAGAGAAGTACAAATAGAACAATCATCACAAGTCTACCTTGGGATTCAGTTTCATTTATGTTAATGGCAATTGGCTAAAAGCACGGTAAGTTCTTTTTATATTCGCTTAAATTCTCAACATTACTTTGGAGATCAGTGAATTGTCTCACAAACGTAAAAACTTGCAAATAAGAAAATTAATCACTTTCATCGTTACTGTTAAAAATTGAAGGCAATATTATTTCGGGTCATGTCGTTAACACTATCACTCGTTGTGTTATTTATTTTAAGTAGAAGGAATTGAAGGGTAGACGAAAATGGTTAAATTCAAAGTATTCGCAAATGAGGAAAGCAACGTGGTTTCCATTACTTTTTTTGGCCGAAACTTGCTGTATATTAGACCTCAAATTGTGTACTCATTAAAAGTCATGACGTTCTAAATCATAGCCGTTAAGTTATGATTAGTAGTTATATTACTTTTATTTAAAAAGTGATTACATTACAATTATTTTAAATTTCATACGATTACTAATTGATACGATTACAATTAACCTAAAAATAATCAGGATTACTTTTAGTTACTATCAAATAATCAAAAGAAATCAAAAGTAATCATAAAAACAATTTAACTACTTTCACAGATTACTTTCAAAGTGTATGCGCAACCATGTTTTGTCTGTGAGCTACAAAAGAAATCCACGTTATAAATATACATTTTTTTTAAATTTAATAGTATCTTATTAAATATTTCCGATAAAATATTATTTATCTATTTTTATTAATGTAATAACTAATTTAAAATACTGCGTAGAGATATTCGGTCTCAATGTGTGAGTTCTTTTTTAAGTTTATTTTGCTCCTTTCTGGATAGTAGGAACTTCTAAATCTCTATGAATATTTTCATTTCGTATATACCAAGCGGCGTAAACGATAAGTCTTAAAATTCTATACACTCTTCTTTGTACCTTCTGGATGTTTGGTGCGAAAGCAGTGCCCCAGTTCAGTGCCATATGTTCGTATTTGTATTAAAGCACTTAGCAATTCAAAGCCTGGGTTGAGTTAGGACCTATTAGCCAGTGTAGTTGATTTTCTCTAAGTGTTATAACCGTTATTTTTGCCTCAATATGGCGGGATTAAGTTAGGCGTCGACCTAGGTGAATACCCAAATATTTACCGTGACCTTCCGCAGTAACTGTAAAATTTATTTTTGGTGGATAATTTTATTTATGCAAAGGGGATATCGAAGTAGACCTCTTACGTTTTTGGTCCATTTTCGGCCCTTCTTAGGGAAAACGTTACATGAGCACATTTCGTAGAATTCACCTTTATTCTCTACTTTTTTAGCAGGTCCCATAGCTCATTAATATTAGTCTGAAGTTGTTTCGGGTCTTGATTAACATTTATAAATGCAGTGTCATATGAAAACATTAACATAAATGTATTTAGGCTTATTGGCATATCAGCTGTATAGATGACATATAATAGTGGTCCTAATATAATACCTTAAGGGACTTCTGCAGAGATATTTCCTATTTTTGAAAATTAATCCTTTAACCTTTCTTTAAACCTTTTACCTTTCAAATGGCTCTCCAGGAGCTTGTAAGAATTTTCAGGTAAAACTCGAGTTATTTTCGTGAGTAGCCCATCGTGCCAGACTTTATCAATCGCCAAAAGGCGAGAAAACGAGAAACGTCAACAAATGCAGCTAACAGGTAATGCAAGTTTCCGAAAGCCGATCTAATAATGGTAACGCTTCTTTGAACTTGATCAATAGTACTATGTTTTGCTCGAAAACAAAAGTGAATTGTCCGCAATTGTAATCGGGTCAGTTTCTTACCATTGATTCCGTAATACGATCACAAATGAGATGGTATTGTACATATGAAGAACTTGGTCCTCATTTTAATCTCAGTACTTTTTACGGCCACCGAAGCTTTTGATAGGAAGTTGGCCTTATTTTCGCATTTATCTTTTTGTGCTGATTACATTTCCACTATACCAATTGGAGTATTTACAACAAAATTTTACAAATCATACTCATACTTGTGTGACAATGTAAAGCGGGTTTAACTATGCTACCGCGAATTGTTTCACAAAAAACTATTTGACTGTGTTGAGCGATCTAAATCTATCAGAAACAATTTATTGTATAAATGTAAGCGACCGACCGCATTATATTTCATTTCTTGCCCTGAAAATGGTGATTTTTTTTTTTTTGGAAAAAAGGAAATAATAAATTAATAATAACTAAACAATTATAAATCGTGTTTTATATATATTCATCAAGTTTGATTAATCAACTGTGACTAGATATACTATATACATACTACTGTAGGCAAAAAAAAAGGTAGACTTTTTAATTTAAATTTTGCGCGGAAATCCATTCGTCGAAATTCTTTTTTCTACGTTGGTATGACTGTCAGTGACATCTTTCCTGTACAATGAAGTTCGGCATATTTTTCCTAAATTTATTTATGGAAAACCATCTTTTTTAATCGTAAAGAGATAAAAAATTTTAGGTTAACAGTATTAATTATAAAAAATATATGTTTCCAAAACAAGTTTCGATACAAAATTTCTGTTAGTTACAAGGCTTTTATAACCAAAATTATTTTTTATGAATAAAGTTCTTTTTTAAACGCCAACTTTATTATCTCTTTTTATGACAAAATTTTATAGCTAACGTCACCATCGCCTAATGTTTTGTGTCAGATTGCTGGCGGAACTTTACTTTCGAATACAGATTTTTCTTAGCAATCAAATCCGTAATTTATACAACAAATTAAAACGACCTTACAATAATTCTTAATACCAACTACAGCTCTAATTAACTAACTGTTTCTCTTGATCTTAATAAATACACATAAATCCATAAAAATCTTTTTTAATTGATTCTCCATCACGCCTTGATTCTAAACGACTTTCATTATTTAACCGGATCACTTTCAAGCAATCTTTTGAATTCATTTTGCGGTAATTTGCATCGAACACAAAAGAAATGTTTATGCATGAACACTTGGGCACCACGTTAATAACTTTTAAACGGAGCAGTAGGAAAATAATTTAATTTCGATTCATATTTAGGTATATAAGAGCTTTGAGCGTTGCATTAGCAGCAGGTTACGTAGCTACAGTCCTTTCAGAGACATAGATTTTACTTCAAATATACTGTGACTACGTACCCTGCTGCTAACGCAACGCTCAACGCTCTTATTTAGGTATGGCTGTAATGAAAGAGACTAAAAACAGTGCAAAGAACATTAATAAATTCTTGTTGTTCTAAGATCAATTGTGTTGAGTTGTATGTTTTCGACAGCATTTAAATACTTTGTGTTTGTTTTGCCAATCGATTCCGGATGGAGTTAGAAATAACTACAATCGTTCCAAAAATAACAGAAACACATACGCTAAGTCTGTCAAGTTGCATGTTTCCGTGTGTGCAAAAATCGTAGTGCGTCAAACAATTTTAAATTAAATGAATTCAGGGTCCGAAAATAATAACATTTTTGAACTTTTAAATCAAAAAGCAGGGACAGAAAATTTTCTGAGAACCATGTGAATGCAAACGATTGTCATCGTATTATCCTAGATTTATAGAAAATCGCATGATTTTCGAAGCGTTTGATATATATTTGTTAGCTAAAGTTATTTTTCTTCTCTCATTTCTATTTTTTATTTTTTTGGCAGGAATAATAATTATTTTTTTAGAAATAAATATTGAATTTTTATTTATATATTTTATTTATAGGATTTCTGAAAATATAATGAAAATCTAAAAATAATAAATATTTCTGCCAAAATCTATAAAAATTTAGTAAAAGTTTTAATATTTTTCAAGACAAGATCGACAAAATCTATTCCTTTTCGGAATATTAAATCAAAAATATTTTTATTTTAATGAAAAAATCATAATTATTACAGTATATGAACAAAATACATTGATAACCGATAAGAACATCGGCCGTTTTTGTGCCAATGGAAGCTAAAAAAATGTATGCTGTCAAATTCATCCGTCGTTAAGTCGTTTTATTCAATCTAATAGTGTGGAAAGCTCCTGTTGTTATCTAAACGGTTATAGAGAACACTAAACCAGAAACTCTTTGTTTTGTTTATTTTGTTTATTATTTTATTTGCAAATACGTACCTTTTGCAAAAATAACTAGACGCACAAAAAATGTTATTCATAAAATCTTTGTTGTTTTTCCATTCTTCTTTGTGCTTTTCGTTTGATATTTTTTTTTTGACAAAGATGCCACTTGATTTCAATTTGAATAACCAGAAAATTAACAATGACTACTATCGCTTACGAGTAGTTAGTGAATTACACAATCGTTACTGCAAATAACAAATTTTATCGACAAATTGTGCGACTTGCAAATCGATAAAAGATAGTAAACCGCACTACAGGGGGAACATTTTGGCATATGAAACGAAGTTTCAATTGAATTTAAACTTTCGACCGATATCGAACGCCGTAATTTGCTTGACATTAAATTATTTATATTACTGCAACTCATTTCTAAACCAGCTTTGTTATTCAGATATTTGACCAATTATATCAGTTTTTATCAGAGTTCTTTGTGTCATGCTTCTTACTTAGTTTCAGCGGTAAACATAATTACTGAATATTTAAAAATTCTAATTTGGTCCTATTTGTTCTATTAGTGCATATTTAGGCTAAGGCATGTTGCCATTTCTTTTTTTGTTCTAATTATTGGTTACACTTACATATATGTTATGTTCACTCATTCGCCTTAATTGCGCGATTAAGAGATTCACGCAAATAAAGCCTTAATTAAGCAAAATTGTATTGTATTGTAAATTGAGAAATTAATCCTTATTTACACCATAAATTGGGTGAAATTGCGCTTGCAATCTTGGTGAAGTGTTCTTACTGAGCAGAAAATCTTGATGGAAAATCTAAAAAAGCATAACCCACGATTAAAAGCTTTTGCAAACATAAATGTCGGGTCATGAAAACATTTTCAGCTATCAAATGCTAATTGAGTAATCAAATTTGCATAGGTGTGAACACCAAGTTTTATAGTTCAATTTTAGATGTAATTGCCTCAGTTAACGCGCATGTGTGAACATACTATTAAGCATTATTTCATTAGTTTTCGATGCACAACTGATTTCTTCTAATCTTTATATTATCTAGTATCTAAAAGTAGAAAGGAGTATCTAAAAAAGAATAGTTTTTCTTTAAAAACTATAAAAGCTGTTGTACAATAGTTGACAAGAAAAATAAGATATAAAAATATATTTAAAAAAACCTCAATATTAAAAGTGCACAATGCCAAAAGAAAACATAGTAATTATACAAAACATCTCTGCCTACAACTGTTATTTTTCAAACCAGCTGAATTGGAAACCTTCATAAATGTTTGATCTCTTTTTAATTCAATACTTCTGCAGTTTATTCTCAAGCGGCAGCATTATAATTATTTATGGCAAAAAGACAATTGACAATTGTTTAAAAGTTGTTTGCATTTTAACATATTAACACCCGTAATAGCAACATCAATGTACGTAAGTATGTCCTTCAATTTGACAAGCGTTGCAATTTACTTAATCTTATTTAAAGTTGTTTACAAATGAAATAAAATCTATAACACTGTGAACGGCTTCAATAAAGACGCACAAACACGTCACACTTGAAAATTTTTATTTAACGCTCGCATTCATTTAATTAATAATAACTTTTATTCATTTGTATTCAATTGTTTTTTGTCATTTTAGTTATTTTGACGATGGTTTTTTTAATTTATATTTATTTTACTGTGTAACAGTTTTAAACAATTTTTACATCCGGTTTCGTGTAATTGTAATTCAATGGTTTTGTCAAGTTTAACATCAAAATTTATTCAAATTGCATGTTTGACATTTGAAACAAATAAAACAAAATTTAATTGCATATCAGTTAAAACGGAGTATGTATGATAAAAGAAAGCGGAAGTAAAACTTATTCAAATTCGAAAGGAATAAAGAATATAGATTAATGTAGACCCAGTAAAAAATCTTATAGGCCATTATACACGGAACAATTACAAAATCTAATAGGCCCCACCAAAGCTGTGGTATCATTGAATTATATAAATAACTTTCTTAGAAAATTACGTTTTCCTACACTCCCGAAATTAAATGCATATAATATTAGTGGGTCTATTTTAAATAAAGTAAAAAATAAATCTCTCTATTTTTAAAGCTGACACCCAATTGTAGATTGTTGGAACGAATTTGCGTCATCCCTTGTCAAGTTTGGTTTGGAGACAAACCGGTTTCGGCTATGTGCCATCTTCAGTGTCATTTTTCGAAAATTACACTGATTTGATGTAATGTCTCAGATCTTGTTTTATTCCCCAATAGTAGATCATTGGCAAAATTTAAAAAAAAAATTTTAATTTTAATTTTTAATAGAATATTTCGATAATGGAAAGGGTTGCTGACAAAAATCGCGATGCGTTCCAGGGTGTCGCTGAATTACTACTGACTCTCCACGAAGTAGTGCGCTGGACTATACTTGCTCCGCACATCCTTGCATTGCCCAATAACAACGTTAACACAAAAGTAAAATCCCGACACCCGTTTTGGATTCCTTGCTTTATATGAAAGCAGGACGTTCTCGATATTTTACTAATTTTTCATTCGCGCAGAATTAGCAGGATCGTTCAGTTTCCACAAACTTGCTTCCCAGCTGTTGCATATATATCAAATAGGAGAAATTTTAAATCTATTTCGTGTGTTTAAATTATATTAAGCTTGGCTTCATTGCTGATGTTTTTGGACGTTTAAACTTATACTTATGTTGCGGGGCTCCAATGACTTCTGTTTTTATAATTTTGAAATGAATACCTCGGCATAATTCTGTTATCTGACCGAAATTTATTATCAAAAGGTTCCCCGGGTGAAAGTCTTCTTTGGTATGTATGATCAGTAATATTTTAAGATAATATTAATTTAATGAAATTTTTGTAATCTTCTACACATTTGGTCGTATTTGACCACTGTATACTAACACTGGCGTAACTTTTTCAATCCAAAATGAAAAAAGCTGGGAACTTTATTTTCTATACAAGTACTCGTATATTGTTGATAGTTACCAAGTAACATGAAAATATACAAAGAGAAGCAAAAACATACTCGTCCAAATACGTAAACAAACATGTGGTCCATCCCAACATTCTAGTACGGAATTTATTGTAATTTGTACCGATAAGAGTTTAATACTCCTGATTCAACCACCATAAAATGGTCATCATTTTCTCCGTAACTACAAGCTCCAACGTCGATTATTCCACAAATATTAACTAGGAAATAGCTATTTTGAGTTATTTTAAATTTTTTAGCTCAAACAATTTTCCTCTCTCTTGATTACACTCTCAGTTGAAATGCGCTACTTGCATTTGACTTTTTATCGAAGTGAAACAACAAAACTTCCTTCATTAGTGAAAAATGTTAATGGGCTTCGAAAAAATATATATTGGCTTTATACTCATCATTGTTATTTCACCTTAATAACAGTTCAGGAAAATGATTAACGATTACTTATCTTTTGGGATGATCGAGCACTAGCATTCGTTGTTCATTTTTTGTATGCAATGCTCAGTTGTCGTCAGTTAATCTCTAAAATAAAATTTGTATCTGTGATCTGAATGAATCATGAGAAAAGTGCAAATTTGTTTTATGTAAATCATTTCGTCACACATCGCGAACACAACAATTCCCACAAACACTAGGAAGTTCCCAATGGTGCAGATATATAAAATGAAAACGACTGAAATAGACAGCATGAACCCCATCCATGTGTCTATTCATCAAACAAGTTTGCTTAAGTGATATGAACGAATCAAATAGTAGCTAAACAAATTTTATAAAAAAAAATTAAATAATTATGTTCAATCTGCTAACAACAACTACGTTAGCTGAAGCAGAACAACAATCAAATTCAACGAAAAAAAAATGAATTTCTTTAATGACAACCAATTGTTAACAATACAAATCAAAATATAACTCGACCTCACAACACTTTCCTTTAAATGAATAAAACATCTTGAACAAACATTCTCATACAAATGTTTGAGTATAAATCTTAGTACGTGTCAGTAAATCTGCCCATGTTATTCGTTCTGCCACTTTTTGTGATTTAAACCATTGAACTTTGCAAGTGTACATTAAAACAATTTTTAAGATTTTTATCAATACTGAAAATTTAATGAGCCAAGCAACGCAAGCATATTTGCACACTGATGTCAATGTTGACCAAAAATAGTTATTGGGATCAATTTTTGTTATATCTCCTTCTTATTAAAATGAGAGGTAAAATAAAGTCATTGTTGCCAAGACTTTGCTTTAAAACGTCAATTTTGTTTTTAGCATTTTAATGTTTAATCCCACACATCTATATTGCTTTGATTCCCAAAACAGTTAATATGGTGGGTTAAACACATATTGAATCACTCCGGGAAACAAGTGAAACAATTAAAAATTTCACTAAGCATTAAGGCGCACGGTAGTGCGTCAGGCGAAGTTCAGGCCTAATGCACACAGTGTATATATTGCACAAAATCATTCGCGCTGTTTTTACCCCCTCATAACTTTGCTTCCTTTAATCATAAAAAAATAAAACTTGAAACATAAGGACTCCACGTTAGGTAAACTTATAGGCCATAAAGGCTTCCCAAAATATGAGTGGATATTTTGGTACGCATTCACTGACTTACTCATCAATATTATGGGGCACTTTCACTGCAGTTAGCGAGCTGCAATTTGGTATACAGGTAGGCATTGGAGAATAAGTAATAAAAGAAATGTTTTTCATCTAGGGGGACTATTTGTATGGAGCATTTCCACTATAGGTAGAAACCTGAAATTTGGTATTACCCAACCGTCTCTAAGGTGTAAGTTAAGTGAGGTTTTATACATACATTAACGAACAAAAATAAATTGGAAAAGGGACTCAGATCCACGCAAAACATAAATGCGAAAATAAAGCCACCTTTCTATCCAAAAATTTCGGCCTGTAAAAATACTGAGATCAAAATGGACCGAGTTCTTCGCATGTACAATACCGCCCCATTTCTATGCAACTTGCTAGCTTGGCAAAATTTTTAAAATTTTCTGATATGAGAAAGGATTAACCGCCAGGCCAGTTGACAGAACGCGCTCATTAAAATTAAAAAAAAAACATTACAAGTGCTATATCAAAAATAACACAACAAACCAACGAAACAGGTAATATAAAAAATTCCGTACAGAAAGTGCAAACAGGTATGGATCGATGTATCACAATAACCAAAAGGAATGTCAGGCCTTAAACTTCGATGCAAGAGCGCATCGCTAAAGAATACAAGAGGTTTCATATCACTGCAATGCCTGTAAGTGGAAACAGATTCTCTGTACTTGCCACCGCGGATGATGAAGCTGAACCCGCTGTCAGGTTCAAACATCTATTGAAATTGTTTCTATACGAAGAGGAGACGAAGAGGACAAATCCAAAAAACAAAGATTCAAGAACATACGGATAAGCATTATCGGCTTATCGCATGTCGACTTGAATCAGAAAATAAGATCTAGTACACCTACGACACAAGAATCGTATTGAGATTGTAGAACTCACTTCATCTTATTTACAACTTGCGATTTCTCTTAAATAGAAGAATAACACATATAGTCAAGAATTTGGGTACACTAAAGCTTACTGCAAGTTAACGTCCGTATGCGTTGTTTGCGGCGATGAACACCCAACTTCCCTCGATGCCAACCCATCGACGTCCTATCTTCCGGTCAGAAATGCAACACAAACAAACGATCAGCTTAATGAAATTTATACTAGTCATCGACTGATAGATATATATCTATATCTATATATATATATATATATATATATATATATATTGTTACAATTTACGTAAATCATGATAAAGGTAAAAGGAGAGAATAGTTAACTTTAAATTGGGAATTAATTACTAGAAAAAAAAACTTTACGTAAAACCCTGCATTTTGTTTTAATAACTTTTCTATACCATTCAAAAAAAAATATATAACCAGGGAGAGTTGATCACTCATCTTAATAATTACCACGTATTTTAAATATTACCTTTTACATAAGCCACGATAAATCTCACAAAGGAATGTGAGTCCCGTTTGATTTTTTTTTGTGAGTGCAAGATTAAGCTTTGTAATTCTTTGCTTCACATAAAGCAATAGATTTGTAAATCAATCATTTATCATTAAACAGTGAAACTGATCGGTCGCCAAGTTTTAATAAAGGCAAAAGAATAAATAAATATAAAACCAAAGTGGAAAAAGTACAGTGTTAAGTGGAAAAAAACTTACATTTTACAAAGTCTTATCAGATTTAAATCAAATAGTTTTATCGATTTAATTAAACAGCGAAACAAGGAAATTTATGCCACTCGAAATTAAATTTAATCCCAACACTTCAAAGATTCATCACATGCACAACAACGTATCGGTTGGAACATCTACCTAGAACGCATAGACTAATCTCTCGTCATAGAGGTTCAGAGGCATTTAAAAACTAGACGCCCCGCGAAAACCCGAACTATTCTAAGATTGGTACCACCGAATAACTTAAGATATAAACTGATTTTTCTTAATCAAGTAAAATTTAAATAATCCTTAAATACTAACTCTATTATATGCGATTACTTCGCTTTGCTCCTAAAAATTACATATGTAAATACTTTCCTCTTGCTAATTCAAAAGAACAGCCCAGTTCTAAGTAAACTTCAAGAATATATATTTTCTTCAAGCATATAACACATAAACTAAATCATTAATATAATTTTTTGAAAAGAACTTAATTTTAGTATAGACACGTCCGAATACTAAACATTTACGATTAAAACTAGTATTCTTAATATTTCTATAATTACCTTATAAATCCTCAATATGTTAACCTTGCTTTAAAAAAAATTAAGGGAAATATCTTAATTGAAAAATTTTAAAAAAATTACAAAAGGAATTTTTGCATGTAATTATCAAGTATGGTTAACCCTAACTTTTAAATTCCCACGGTCTATTTTTTTTTTTTTTTATCTATACTTGATAGTAGCATTTTAATTATAAATCCTAACTAAGGTCTTCCACATCTAGCTTTTATCCCATTCCTCGGCTGGGCCCAACTAAGGAACGAAAAAAAAATAAACAAACAACAACAATAACCATCAACTATTGTATGTAAGTAAAGAACAATGCTTAACAATTAACCTTTACTCTCTGTATGTTTTATTAGTGTTATTAAAGATCAGTATACTCCGATTCCGTCCGTTTCTCTTATTAAAAAATGTAAATAATTTTGGTAATTTTCATTTTTTTTGTTTTATTTAATTACGTTAGTTTACTCAAAGAGTTACATTCAATCATGTGTAATTAAACCTGCAAAATTCTTTTTTTTTAGCATTTAGAAATATATAGATTTTTTTTACTACATTTATTTTTCTTGTAAATAAGGTTCTTGTTTCTCATCTGAAGTGTGTATAATTATTTAATAAATATGTTATTATGGATTTTTTAAATGTAAATTGCTAAAGCTTTTCATTTTCTTTGGGAATGGCAGACTTAGGAAAACGTAATGTAGGCTAATAATAATCAAGCAAATTCAGGAACAATTTATAAAACTGTAGGGTATTTGTTTGTTAGCGGCATGTGATTTTAATATCAGGGAGGGAAGAAATGTACCCTATTGGCGTTTCATCTTGCCAAATTAATTCGTTAATTTTTATGTTTGAAATACGATTCTACTTATGGTATTGTATCGTGGCATGAAAGTAGAAATTATATGTTTACGTGCTTAAAGTTCGGGTTGAGAACCACCTTACCACTTCTCCTTATAGCTAGCTGGGACAACATCTACATGCTATTTTTTAACCCTTTCCTTTAGGGGTTTTTGGGAATTCTGCATTCTCACAAAAGCACTATTTTTGAGATCTAGCAGCGCATAATATATGTATATGGTTCCCATGTGGGAGCGCGTAATAATTATACATATGTGGCTCGCAGCACGTAACAATATATATATACTCTCGTCAGTGCAAGGAGAAGGCTGAGAGGGCATAGTTGTTCTTCTGATGTCAAGACCCAATTGAACTTGTGTCAAAGAACTTTACGTAATAAACTAAGACAAAACAAGATTCCGCTATAAAAACATATTTAAAAAGTTGGCATCTAAGAAAAAACACGGACTATAGATTGTGGAAAGCCCTATTGCCTACAAATCTCAACTTGATAACCGCACATGCATAAATAGCTTCACTATTCCAAATATCGGTGACACTGTCACTGATCCTTTGATATTTCGGCAACCGTTATTAAGATCGGAAATTAAAACTCTAGATATAAGAAAATCGCTTGGCCTTGATTGTATTACAGACCTAATTATGCTGTGAGAATTTTACTGTTCGTATTTAATGCAATGTTGCGAATTGGCTTCTTCCCATGCCATTAGAAGATGTCTGAAATTGTTATGATCCCTAAACCAGGCAAGAACTTCAGTCAGATTACGTTGTACAGGTCCATTAGCCTACTGCCGTATTTTACATGTCAAAACATCATCCCAGATCATGAGTTTGGTGTTCGAGCAAACCATAGTAGAATTTAGCGAGTTCACAGAATTGTTACCTTTGTATGATCTGCATTTTAAAATAAGCAATATTGTCCAGCTCCAATTAATGATATTTCCCAGGCATTTGATAAAGTCTAGCATGATGGGATTCCTACGAAAATGACTCGACCTCTACCTGAAAAGTCCCACAAACTTCCGAAAAGTTATTTAACAAGTATAACGTTTAAGGCAAGGTCAAAGGATAAATATTCTCTGCAGGGGTCCCTTAAGGTAGTATATTAGGGCCACTAATAAATATATCTATACAGCGGATATGCCAACAAGCTCAAATGCATATACTTCAACGATTGCATATGATACTGTGTTTATAAGTGTTAATAATGATCCGAAGGTTTCGTCTAAGCAACTTCAGTCGCACTTTCATAAACAAGAGGACTGGTTGAAAAAGTGGAAAATAAAGGTAAGCTCATCGAAATGTGCTCACGTAACGTTTTCCCTCAGAAGGCAAGATTGCCACCGATTAATTAAATTAAATATTAGAAATGAAAATATCCACAGAGATCTAAAAGTTCCCACTGTCCAAGAGGAAGCAAACACACTCGTCCAAATACATAAGCGAACTAGTGGTTCTTCCCAACATCCTCAAAATGTCCTCAAAATCTTTAACAACCAGTTGAATCGCATTTTCGCGTAAACTACCGTTGTACTTGTACTTTGTAGCGACAATATTGACGATCAGGCGACGTTATTCAAAGTTTTATCATAGGCATCCCTACTAGCGACCATTTTCCTCACACTCTAATATAATATTTCATATTGATCTTTTATTGTTTAAAATAAAATTTCATACTTATGCCTACATTCAACAGAAGAAAGTTAGTAGCAAATCTGCTGTAATATCTAGTTGAAATTTTTTTAATTTTTGGCTAGTCGGGTTTGAAATGGAATTAATATTCGTTCTACAAAAAATAATAAAAGATTTATAATAAATCGTATATTATGTATATATATCTATGTTAATACAGATATATCTCTTCAATAACGAAATAAAATAACGGCCAAATTCGAAAAAAATATCGTAGGTAGTCTTGTTAGCAGTGTGTTCCACTACAGCGAGTAAAAGTATTTGTATTGTAGCATTTAATGATTAAATACAAAAAACTATTTTATACTACATTTATACCTACGCAAAATCTAGTAGATTTCAGCTCAAATCTCGAAGAAAATCTCTGCCATTTACACCAATGCTTTTTGACGTATTATTGGATTTCATTTTCATAATAAAAACAGCTGACTGAAGAAAGAATAAAAAATTGGCTCTAAACTTAATTAAATTCGTGCTACAATTGCTTTTATACACATAATTACATATGTAATATTACTTACACTTTATTCATTATTGTTTTATCCATATTGAAACCACTTATTTTAAACTTTTATTATTTTTTAATGTTGCTGCAAATATTTTGTTTCTACCGCGCTTTTTTTTTGTTACAAATGTCAAAATTTTCTTGTTCAGCGCTGTATATTTAAGTACATTAGCAAAAAATACATAGTTGCATCATTTAGTATTGCAAGATTTTGAGAAATTTTGCCAAAATCTAGTTCGTAAGTAGATTTTGTTTTGTATGGGTAATTTGGTAGAAATGAACTAGATTTCGCTAAAAATCTCATAAGTACGAGATTTTGCGTAGGTGTAAGTGTAGTATTAGTTTCAAAGTACAGAATAATTAAAAAACAACTTTTAGGTTATGCTGCTCAAACATTTTTCAATTAGTCCGATTAGTTGGATTTATAAAGAGGTTTATTTTGATTATTGATGATTGAATAAATGAAGTTTGGTTTTCTGATATAAATTGTTGCATTAAGTAAATAAAAATAAATAAAAAATAAAATTGAAAACTAAGATATGGCGCAACTTACTTTGCTAGGGGTCGAAAATTGGACTCGAATAACGTGCCCCATTTTCTTCGTTTTTATTTTATACTCGTACATCTCTAATATAATTTTTATACTTACATTGTTTTTTTTTTTTGATTTTATGAAAAAGCAAAAAAAAAAATAAATATAATAAATTAAAAAGAGAGCTTTAACATTTGAAGATGTAAAAAAAGAACGAATAAGATCGAGATAATATTTATACTGCATGATGTTGCTAGTTTCTGGAAGAATATATTACTTCAAAGACAGTTTTCCCTACAAAAAAAAAAAATAACACAAGTTACTGTAGGTTGTTCTGGATAGAGGAAATATTTAAGCGGGGTAGTATTGTTAATTTCTGCAAAACTATTGCTTCTAAAACTATATTTTCCTCAAAAAATAAATTGGTTATATTAAAGTAGGTTTATTGAAGGTGCCTACCTAATTTATACCTACTTTAAAATCATCGATAAAAAACGTTTATTGCAGCAATTCAACAGCGGGTAACTATCCCACTGTTACGAAAACGAAAACGAACTCAAAACCAACTAAAATATTTATAAATAGGCTAAATTCGGCTGTGCCGAATCTTATATACCCTTCACTACTAAACATATACTGCAGATTTTTCCGGCGCAAAGCTTCGTTTGCGATCTTTAATTTTGGCTTCTGGCTTTAATATGAACATTTTCGATCGGTTAATGGATGCGAAATTTTTTCTAACTACTGCTGTTTTCATTTGTTTTTCTTTTCTCTGAATGCTTATCAATTTTCATTAATTCGGGGTTTTTCGGTGAATTGTAAATAATAGCAGAATTGGATTTTTAGTACAATTATATATATTTTATCAAACTTAAAGTTTTTAGTACAATTTGAATATTTTCGTACATTTTGTCGTTGTTTGTCATAATTATCTTTTTGTAAAATATAGGCCACATGGACTTTGTGTAACATCGGTTTTGTTAAAATTGCAACATTTTTGTGGAGTATTGATATTTTGCAAATTTTTGACGCAACTTCGAAATTGGGGTGAAATTAAAAACTTAGTTTTGAAATCTTAAACTCCGATTATTTTTGTAGTATTTTTATAATTTTTTTGGTTTACCTCAGTTTTTCAATTTTTAAACTTTTAGGGAATTAAAATTTTGAAAATTTTCAGAATTTGGTTTGCTTTTGTGAAGAAATTTTGTCTTTTGTATTTTGCAATTTAATTTAGATTTTTGATAAATTTTGTAAGTACATTTTAATAAAGATATTTTTAAATTATAAAAGGACAAATTAATTTGATTAATAAAACTTTAAAAATCGAACATATTGTCATTTATTTGATGAATTCTAGCAAAATTGATGTTCAACCAAGATTTTGTTAAAATTTTTTCGATTTTTTTCTGAATTCAGTAAAATTAAAAAATTTGGTGATTATAAAATTTTTGTGGTGAAATTTCAAAATTTGGTAAATTTTGATTTTCTTGTGGCTGTTAGTAATATTGAGGGTTTTTAATTAATATTATTTTTTTTTTTATGGTAGGACCAGCACTTAAGGGATGACCCCTATTCATGCAATGCATTGTGCTAGAACTAGGAAAAGAGGTTATGGGAAGGAGGATAGAGGGAGTAGTGTTTATTAACATTTGACTTGAACTTTTCCACAGAGAAAGTGGGAGGAAAGACCTCTGCTGGAAGCTTATTCCACATAAGAATGGTCCGGCTAAAAAACGAATTCTGTCTGTAGTGCATTGTGCGATCCACTGGCCATTCGACCAAAAATGGATGTGCTCTTGATGAAGTACGTGTGGTGTGTATAAATGAGCGGGTTTCGGGAATAATATCCCTAATTTCATCAGAGCATAATCCATTGTAGTAGCGATAGAGTGTATTCCATTTTCGGTCGGATATAAATGGTATAGATAGTTAGGAGATCGGATGGGGTGAAGTAATTCTTAAACCGTTTGAGGAAGCCTAGGCACTTGAATGCTTCTTTCGACACTTGAAAGATGTGTTGGGTCCATCGGACATCACATTGAATCTTCATGCCAAGAACATCAAGTGCTTCTGATTCCTCAATATCTATACCACCCATAACTACAGATAAAGCAGCAAAGTCCGTCGTGCGTCTGTGTGTTAACATAAAACACTCGGTCTTATTGGGGTTAAAATCGACCCTATTCGCACGACCCCATTCTGTGATCGTCACAAGATCACTATTTAATGAATCATTCAAGGGTGCCTCATGGCCCCAATCTCTAAGAGGCTTGGTCTGTTGATGAATGAGTAAGAATGGCATATGCTGCTGTCATCTGCAAAAGAATAAATAGGGTTGGAAGTTTGACGAAGAAGGTAATCTAGGAAGATAAGAAATAGAATAGGAGAAAGAACGAAGCCCTGTGGTACCCCTGAATTGATCTTGAACTCGTCTGATAAGATCCCATCTACAACAACTCGTATAGTGCGATCTCTGAGAAAGCTCGATATAAATCGAGAGAAGTGATTACCGACACCAAAAGCAACAAGTTTTGACAAGAGCGCGCCATGCCACACCCTATCAAATGCCTTGGAAATATCTAGAGCCACCACCTTACTTTCGCCAAAATGATGTCTGGACCTACACCATCTCTCCGAGAGGAAGGCCAGTATGTCTCCCGTAGAGCGCCCTCTACGAAATCCATACTGACGGTCGTGAAGTAAGTTGTTGGACTCCAGGTAATTAACAAGATGGAAATTCACCATACTTTCCATAACCTTGGAAAGCGCCGAACAAATTGATATTGGACGGTAATTTTCAGGGTTATTGGCCTCTCGTTTTTGGGATTGGCGTTACATTGGCAACCTTCCTACACATTGGAAATTCGCCAGCATGGTACAATATGCTGAAAAGTTTGGCCAATGGACGCGCTAGCGTCGAAGAGCACTGCTTTAAGACCAGTGCAGGGATGCCATCCGGCCCTGGAGACTTGTTTATGTTGAGGTCCGTGTTACTACCAATTAAATTTTTTCTTCCAGTTTTTGGATTTTATGATGAATTTTTGTATATTTAGTGTATTTTTTTTATTTTTTCAGTTAAAAAATTTTTGGACCATAATTTGGATTTGTGGCGAATTTTCGAATGCCTGTAAATTTCCAAATAATTAAGAGTTTTGGTAATATGCAGAATTTTTATGATTCCTAAATATTGTGGCAAATTATTAATTTGTTGGCCAATTTGTAAATTTTTTTGTGAATTAACCATTTTTGGTGCAATCTGATATTTTTCTATATTTGAATGATAAAATTTTAACATATTTATAAATATTGATTTTTTGTGACTTTTCGGCTTTTTGGCGAAATTAAAAAATTCCGGTGAAATTTAGAAATTTGGTAAATATTGGTTTTTTATTGAATTTTAATTTTTTAGCACTATAAATTTTTATAATTTCAGTTTTTCGATTTTATGCTGAACTTTTGAAGTTCTGGTTAATTTTGCTATAATTTAGATTTTTTGGAAAATTATGATATTTTTGTAATTGACACTTTTTTGACTATAATTTGATTTTGTTGTGAATTTTCGAATTTCGGTTAATTCCCATATTATGGTAAAATTTACTTTTTTAATTTTTCAGATTAATTGAGGTTTTCGGTAAAATTTAGAATTTTTAAATATTTTGATAAATCCGTAATGTTTGGCGAATTTCTTAATTTTTTGTGAATTTACCATTTGTGGCGACATTATATACACATATATAAATGTTTAATATCGATTTTGATAAAGTTTTGACGTTTTCCGAAATTAAAATTTTTGTGCTAAATATCCAAAATTTTGTAAATATAATTTTTTGACACTTTCTGGTAAAATTTCGTTTGCTATTGAAAATTGATTATTTGGTTTCAATGTTTCATTCCAGTTTTTCGAGTTTTGTGGAATTTCGGTTTTTAGAGGAATTTTGTTTTCTCTGTTAGTTTTTGAACAGTTGGGGTTTTTTTATATTTTAACTAGGCCCATAATTTTGAAGTTATCTGGAGGCCTTGGATTGATCATTTCTACATAGGAAGTTTATAGGAAATTTGATAAGGATATAAGCGTTTTCCCTTAATTTTTTGCCTATATTTCGGGAACTTGTGAATCGATATGGCTGATTTTAAACGCCGAACTGATTAAATGGTCCAAGTTTCCTAGGTTGACTAGTGCCATCAGAAATTTGTATCATCGGGTAGACGGACTTCGTTAATGGAACTTCCCTACCTATACTTTGTGGGGTCGGCAATGAATATTTTAGAAATAACAAATGGAATTAGAAACTTGTATATGTATACCCTTTTTGTTTTTGTGCAGGGTATAATAAATGTTGATTGATTTACATATTAGTAAGAAAACTTACTTCGAATATCTACATAAATTTTTTATGAGAATTCTTGGTGCAATTTAATTAGCTTTCTTCGGATTTCAAGTCCAATTTTCGCGTTTTTTTGAGGCACGCAGGTGATTAGTGACCAAATATTAACAAACCACTTCATAACTTTCTTTGATAAGTTAAGCAGTTTTTTTCAGTTATTTCTGATAGGTAAGTATTGCGACATTTCACAAAATAATTTTATTGTTGCGAAAACAAAACTAATTCTAAATAAATATTCAGGGTTATTAAACTTTTAAATTACATTTGGCAGAAAACTGGGCTTTACCCTTAAGTCAAAGTCTTAAGCATATTTGCGGACTTTAATATTATTCGTGCATAAATATGTATATCCGAAAGTCAAGAGGTTTTAGCCGTTTTATATTTTATTTCCTTTAATTACAATAAAAAATACGTAATTTTGCTCCTAAAATCTGTCTAACGACCATCCAAGTTGCCAAAATGTGATTGCCTAATGCGTCGATATTACGCGATTTTGTATTCAATTTCACCTTATTTAGAATATTTTAAAATTAAACTGTAATGGCTTGAATATCATTTTTGTCAAAAATGTATATTTAAGAAAAACGTATGTCTCTTATTTAAAATTTGTCTATCCAATGACCAATAACGTAAAGAAGTAATTTTGCCCACCTAGATTTTCGAACTATCTTACTGTGTCTTTTAAACTTCTATAGTCGACACAGAATTTGGTGACATTGACTTTTACATTTCGCTGACTAACTTTTTCCCCTTGTTTCGTTTTGAGGACAATAAATATGTACATGGCGAACAGAGACATAGACAAGAGGTGCCCTACCTTCAATTTTCCCGTAGACAGTGTGAAAATTTCCAGCAGCTGTGCGCAGTCTTATGTTGCATAATTGTGCCTGTAATAGTTTTTCTTTCAGTAAACCGGGTATGATAGAGTAAACATGTGCCTTCCTCATTTTATGTACCCACAGGCGGTGAGATTGCTGTTGTTTTGCTTCACCAGTGATATATAGATTTTGAGGCCTTCATTAACTTTCTGTCAGTTATTAGTTTTTTTTCTTGCGAATGGCTGGAAAGAAAACAGCTACTGCAAAGTTAATTTTATATTATTATTTTTATTGTCTTTCGTTACAACACTTTTTTTCGTGACAATTAACAAATCACATAAAATTGTATCACACTCAAGTCGTACATTTATTAATCACCTTGAACAAAATTAACACTTTAATTTATGAAAGAATTGATTGTCTCTAAAATTGTTTTTTTTTAATTTAAATTTTATATCAGTTTCGACATTTTTATTATTTAAAAGCATCAGTTTCCCTTGCTTGCGGCTTCTAACGTTTTCTGTTATTTTTCAGCCATCAAGTCTAGACGCTAAGATTGGCCTAAAACAAGAAACTGTAAATATATTTTTAATTTGTTGCATTCGTACTACGCACATACTACTTGCAAGTAATCTCTCATTATCTTTTTCCTTTCAGGTGCTTTAGGCGCGTAAATAATACAAATGCTGGTGCAACGACAGACGTGCGAACAATGATGAGTATTATTCGTTTATTTTCTGGTTATACTCGAATACATTTTATTTATGTGGTGAGTGTGTGTATGTTTTTTTTTTGTGTAATAAGTTATTGTTCAAGTACTGCTTGCGAACTGAATGAACAAATTAGCACAGTGGAGAGATGTACGCAGGAGTATAAAGCACATCACAACTTACATTTACGGCAAAAGACTGTACTAGAATCAGGCTTTAACACGTGCATCAATTGCTTATCTTGCGTTCGATACATACATATGTGCCAGACATGTAAAAATAATTTGCAAATACCAATGTAACTCATCGTTCCTGCCGCAAATTGCATACAGGAATAAAGAAAGTTAAAACAGGAAGGAAAACGTTTACTTTTTATTGGACAGATCACATTACATGACAAACATTAATAATATCTCGTAACATTTCTATAGAAAAAACTGTAATGTTTATATGAAAATAATTGGGTAATTAAAAGAAAATTATCAAATCAAAAATAATTTCTAGTCTTGCAATGCAACTAATGTAAAGATATGTGGAAGTATGTTTTTTTTTGTGCAAACATATTTCGTAGGTTAAGACATGTAACAACATCTTGCACTTTATTTGCAAATATTGGCGTTAATCAGAAATTATTTTCATGAGACGTACGTCACAATAAGAAAAGGTATACGGCAACATATTAAGCTCTTAATTGGTAGTAAGATGTGTGTACAAGGGCAATCACTATTTGCTGGGACATTGCATGAGTCCAAATTGGTCTTGCGCAAAATCAGAAAATCTATTTTGTTAATGACGTTGTTTCAAGTAACGATAATGTGCGAACATAATACATGGTCAAATATACCATAAACAGGTTGTTCATTATTGCCGACGCCCAATTAGTATCTGCATAAAGTAGGTATGGGCGGTATAATTATTGGAACATATCTTCCAGAATGGAAATCAACTTATTAAATACGTTATTGCATCGCCTACAAAAAGTTTAGACAAATTTAATAAATGTTTGTATTCGTAAATACTTCTAGCCTCAAAATCTCAAGCTGGATCCGCCTGGATTAAAGATTGCTTCACCGATAATTATGCCTTGCAATTTAAACTCACTTAAACACACAATTGCACACTTTTCGTAGTCCAACCAAATGTTACCAAAAGTTTCCCAATGAAACCGTTGTATCGCCATTGCTATTGAAACGATTTTAAGTTCCGATTCGTTTGGCATCGATAATGATAATCAACAAGTCAAAGTGTTCATTTGTGGACTCGGCTTAGCAAATCCCTGTTTATTCCATTGCCAATTGTACGTGTGTTTAAGGAATACAAACAACTTGTACATTTTTCTAAAATATTTTGATACGAAACCATACATTTTCAATTGTTTCGGAGCGGAGAGGGAAAATCATATTTTCCTTTGCTCTGGACCTGAATTATGTGTAATGAATAATTTTAGTTTGAAATAACAATTATATTTATTTTAAATTGAAACAAATGACAGAACATAATCACAATTATATTTAATTGTTATCGGAAATTTTCTATTACAACTACTTATATTTATATTGTAGTAATTGGGAATATCTTAAATGCAAGTAATTGTAATCAGGCAACTATAAATTACTCGTAATTAATGAAAAATTTGACAACAATTTTGAAACAATTATATTTTATTTAATACATATCATATATCCATAAACAGGGCTAATTTCATTATTAATTATATAGAGTGTTTCTTTAAGCGCTTCCTATCTTTAAATGTAATAAAACAAAGGCTTATCTATGCCCTTAGTTACATAATATAGCATCGTCCTCTGCGGCTGCCACCCAGTGAATTCGAAATTTTAAAATTTTCCATGCCTCTAGCGCACAAGTCAAGCTATAATTTTACCGACGGCTGTGGTTTTTGGCATATTCCCATAGACCTGTGACTTTAGAAAACCCTATAAGAAAAAGCCCTAAGGAGGCCAAAGTGCACAATCTCGGTTACCATGCCCCGAAATGACCAATGTGGTTGTGTAGCACGTAGCGCCTAGTATTGGAACCTCATGTTGTTGGTATCCATATAGGGTTTGGGAATTCCCGGACTTTTTATCTTCCCGGGATCTCCGGGAAAACTTATAAACTTCCCGGGAATCCTGGGAAATTTTCTTCTATTAAAAACAAGTAATTTTTGACAAAGAATTTTTATTTTCAATTTGTTTTATTTAAAATGAAATAATAAAGTATATGTACTTTTGTCTGTATTTAAAACAAAAATTAATTAAATTAAATAGCACATGTTAATTCAATTTGTGAAATAAAACAGACAAATAACTATAAGGAAATAAATTGAGATCATTTTTAAATAAAAAAAAACAGCAGAATTTATAACATCATTACGACAAAAAATTAGTTTTTAGTACTACTATAGTTAGATGGATGTACAGAGCCATTGTACGTCCGATTCTTACATATGGATCTTTGGTGTGGTAGCCTGCGACAAGGAGGAAACATGTGGTGGACCAACTGTACAGAATTCAAAGATCAGCATGTATTGGCATTACAGGTGCACTGCGTACTAGTCCATCAGAGTCACTGTATACAGTATACTGCACCTTATTCCTATAGATCTTCACATCGTGGCCATATCTGCTAGTAGTGCAGTTAGGCCATGCGAATATTTTGGACGTACTGCCTCCGGATATAAATCAACTCCCTGACTACACTACGCCGCAGTTAGACTTTGATGGAGTGTTCAGAGTACTAATCCCCTCCAGGAGGGAGTGGTGCGGTGGTAGTCTCGTGGAGAACTATAACGTCAGGATATACACGCACGGTTCTAAGATGAACAGCGGTGTAGGCTCTGGTGTCTTTTCTAGTGATCTTGAGATAGGCATCTCATATCGTCTTCCGGATAATTGCAGCGTATTTCAAGCTGAAATACTTGCTTTTATGAAGGCGTGCAGGACTTTATACGACAGAAATATACGTGGGAATATTGGTATTTTCGTCGAAATTCAGGCGGCGCTTCTGCCACTCAAATCGTACAAAACTACGTCTCTGTTAGTCAGTCAATGTAAGAGAGAGTTGTCAAGGCTAGGGAGCCTGGCGGATGTTACCTTGGTTTGGGTCCCTGCGCATAGGGACCACTTTGGTAATAAACAAGCAGACAAACTAGCCAAAGGAGGAACCGCTCTAAATACTCCCAATGTGAAATCAGTCGCAATCCCCTTGGCAAATATTAAGAGCGGCATCTTCAGTCACTTTCTTAAGGAGGCTGATAATAGGTGGCGGAGACTGAGCACATGTAGGGTCTCTAAATTGATGTGGCTCTCTTTTGATTTTAGGCGCACTATGTTACTGATAGGTCGTGATCGGAGGAACTTATTGAGGTTGCTGGCAATATTAACAGGTCACTGGGTGTTAGGAGAACATGCCAGGCGACTTGGACTCCCCTATAATGACAATGAGGCAGTTGTAAGGACATAGAGAAAGAGGAGATGGTTTTTCACCTTCTCTGCGAATGCCCTGCCCTGGCTGTCAGGGGACACAAATTTCTTGGAGACTACATACTGGAGGATCTCAGTGAGATATCTAGGTGCCGTTTCAACGATATTTTAAGATATCTCACGGCTACGGAATGGATCTAGCTCCCTAGTCTTAGTGCGAGCATAGGCTCTATGACGCTATTTACCTGGCGAGTGGTATAGTCTTGTCACAACGGGGTCATTCAGCCTGCGTGCAGCAGGCTACCATGTAAACCAACTACTAAAGCATTAAGTAACTCGCCTTATGTTCGGTTTCGTATCTTTGTGGCAAAGTTTCCAGCAACGGAGAAAACCCGTTCACTATCCACCGATGTTGGTTTTATTGTTAGCAAAGCATTACAAAAATTATCTAAGTTTTTAGTTCGAATGTTGCTGGCTTCATATAAAGCAAATTCTTTTCTTAGCAAATTAGCCTGAGTTGATTTTGTCTTTTTTGGATTAGCCTTTGCACTGTCTATAGCATTTTTCAGTTTAATTTTAAAACGTTCATTGATTTCGTTTTCAGATAGATCAGTATCGCTGCTGGACACTTCAGAAAGTGATTGATCAAACAGCTGTTTATATAGCGGTTCAGCATACAATTTTAAGGAATTTTTTGATACTTTCGCATTAACATTTTTAAATAATTTATTAATGCTATCATTTTTTCATCACGTCTTTGGCCAATTTTTTCTCGAATTGACTCATATGAAATGAAAATGTCTTGAAATAAAAAATTACTGTTATAAAATCCAATTAAAACTTTTCCCGTTTTCCCGGGAATTTTCAAAAATTTTCCCGGGAGTTCCCGGCGAAAATTTTTCGGGAATTCTCGGACCCCAAACCATATATCCATATCATCCAACTCAGGCCAAAATATGGTAATCATCGACCTAGAGCACTAGCCCTTGCGGCCTGGCCAACATATTTCTCAAAGAAATATGGACCAATGCGCCGCCAGCCCAAAACCCAGTCCAAACAGTGACTTTTTTAGGATGTATTGCAAGTACTTGGATCTCATATTCGACAATATTGTTTGTTGGAGCACCCATTCATCCAAAAATGGGCCTCATTGCTAAAGATGATTTTTGATTAAAACTAAGGTCAGTTTTACACCCCATTTTGATTAAAAAAATTTTTTCATATGCACGTGTTGTTGTAATAGTGTTTTATTCGACAGATTTAGCATCAGCAATACTATTAGAAGACCCGTTATTATACTTGTGCAATATATAATTTGTCATTTTTGTAATTTAATAATACAAATGCATTATTTACTTAATATTTTTATAATTACTTAATGAATTTTTTTAACTACTACTACTTGTAATGTGTAACTGCAATACTTCCAATTGCAATTACATGTAAATATAATTGAATAATTCCAATTATAATCACATGTAATTATGTAATTACAAAATGTAGTTAAGACCCCTTCTTCGTCAATAATTATTTGTTGTGTCTTTTTCTTTTCTTCTAGATATTAGCTTATACTACAGTACTTATTAGCTCAGCAACTGCATCACCGCCATCTTGTGGGCTTTATGGATCACCTCCATGCCGATTTTTACCAGCACCACCCGGTCAGACGCCTTCATGTGCTCGTCCAGGTAAAACTTACTGCGAACACATAGACAACTATCCAACGTAAGTATGATTTCTTCTTCCAAAAACAAATTCCAAAGGGCTTCGTGAAATGAAAACTCATATGCAAATGATTTTGTTCTGTTTGGGCTCAAGTGTAAATTATTATTTGCAATTCTATACGCCTAAATATAAATTATATCATAAGGAACAACTAGTCGTTATCTGAAACAATCCCCTACACTCAGGAATATGTGTTCGAAATGTCTTTTAATAGAGTCTACATAGAGGAGTCTCCCCATTCATTAATGTTTAAATATATTGCGAAGGCATTAAATTGCTGTAATAAATAATTAAAAACAAAACTAGTTGTTAACAGCTAAACAACAATATTATGTTTTCCTTCTTTTCTTTGTTTAAATCGAGAAATCTAAATTCTATGGTAGATAAAAAAACGTTAGATAGCAATAAATTTGCATAATCAGAGCTTGTTAGGCATCTGTATCATTGTGATCATTGGTCATAACATAGAAAAGAAGCCAGAAATTCCTTAGCCTAATAAATTCGAATAGACAGCTTGAATGTCTCTTTACAATTTATCACTGGATTTTTTTGCTAAGCAAATTTGAATCTCGTATTTTGTATATTTTTTCTCTAAAAATATCATTTTTAATGATCATGAACCAGTTTTTTTCTTTTTTAATACCAACATAAGAAACTCACACACATAGTACTCTTATCATGCAGAAGGGTACTACTAACCTACCGACCAAAGT
This sequence comes from Phania funesta, assembly GCA_963932375.1. NCBI lineage: Eukaryota > Metazoa > Arthropoda > Insecta > Diptera > Tachinidae > Phania > Phania funesta. The sequence goes on from OZ010656.1 coordinate 41,257,750, forward strand.
TAATTAGCAGATCGTTTTGGAGCGAAGAGATTTATTAATTATTACAAAATATGAATGTCGAAAGCGTTGGTGTGCGCCGAATATAATCACTGAGTCATTCACTCTTAATTTCCTTAACTATGTATTAATAATCTTTTTCATCTTTATTCATTAATTTTCGGTACGTTATAAATACTTTGGATTCTAAGCTCTTCTTACGCCGAGCTTGTTTTTAAATATTCGTTTAAAAAAACAACGACTATTAGCAGTGCTATTCATAATTTTTCACTATAGTTTTTGAGCTCTTTAGTACAGTACTGCCTTTTTGGAAACTGGGTTCTCAAACTTTCCAATTTTAACCACTGTATGAACAACAAGGTGATCTATCAATTTACATCTTTTTCCTGCTTTGTTTCGTATTTCTAGAATTATCAATGAGATTTAAGAAAATAAACAAAAATACAACAAACGTTTAGTGTAGAAAAAAATATTAATTGCTGTTAAAATTGTTTTCTTCATAAATACCTTGCAAGTAATAATTGGCAATTGGCGTATTAACTTATTAAAAAGTGACTAAGAATAAATTTTAGTAAATGCCTTTACCATCGAGAATTTTTAATTGTCATTCTTTTTGTTAACAAAGATAATTTGTTTGATGTGATAACGTTTTCAACATTCTTTCTACTAATTTTCTGTTCATTGTGAACATCACCTATTTAACCCAATACTCAAGAGAAATAGAATATGAGAATGAATATTTTAAAACTTCAAGTTATTGGCCTTTTTACTTGGGTTGGAACGAAATTCACACCACTCTAACTTTTTGTTATTGCATTCTTTGTTATTATAAGCAGGAAGGCCTGCCAATAGTGGCCATTAGTGAAAAATATTTACTTATCACCAGAAAACCAGTAGTATGTTTTAATATTAGCTTTTATGCACGTTAAGGAAAAATTAAGGCAAACCCTCCAAACTCAGTTTAAATGCACTTCCGCATCCAAAAAAGACAGTCACTAAAACCGAAGGAGATGCACTATATGCTGAAAATCAAAAAATATGCACTAACAAAAACTTTTCCATGTATATGAATATTTTATCCATGGGTCCATTGCGTACGAAAAAATATGAAATTGCATATTTTTGGTTTCACTGGTTGGTTTCACTGGTTGGGAATACTAGTGATATTCAGCAATTTGATTATATTTTTGAAAAATATGGAGTAAAAAAATATAACAACTTAAAGATAAACCTGATGCAGGTCGTTAAGGCATTTATTCAAATTTAGCCAAAGTTCCCCACAAACTTGTCCGAAAGCGTTCCAGAAGACACAAATTGGGCAATAGGTGGGCTCATTACTAATGAGTCATTAGAGAGAAATTCTATTTCTCTTCTTGCCTAAAGTTATAGTATGTTTAGACTTAAATCTTAAAAAAATAAATTAAATTTTAAACTGAGTCATAAAATTTGTTCTTCACGCAATTTAGCTTACTAAATTAGCATTTGATAACTGCAGATGTTTTCATTACACGACAACGATGATTGAAAATGGTGTAATCACGTGTTATGAGTTTTTTGGTACAAAATTTCCGATTGCCACAATTATAGGGAGGTAACTAAATTGGTAAGAATGGTAACACTTCACCGGATTGGCTTTGGCAATTTGTTGTGCAATTAATTAATATAGTTGTTTTATGCTATAGTAAGCTTAATTGCGAACTAAGGTTCCTGTCTGAATATACTATTACATAATTCTAACGTATTTACAATTAATTTGAATATCGAAACGTTTATTTGGTTAAACAATATAATGAAGAAAGTGTGTTTATATTTGCCAGTGACGCAAATGTTTCGTTTGCAATCAGAAACTAAGATTACAAACGTACAAGTTAGAACCGAGGAAATGATTTGGCTCAAAGTTTTGAAGTTTCGCGTTCCAGCGGTTATAGGTATTTTTGGTAATTTGACTGCTTAAATATCATTTTGGTCTCACTTCCCCGAACTTGCCTAAAATCTTCTGGAACAGAGCCAATGTGATTTAAATTTAACTAACCTGAAAATACGGAATTTATAATTCGAAAAATGAAAAAATTTCAACAGGGTTTATAAAATGACAGAATAAAAGTTCTATTAGTGTTGGTATGATGTTGGTAAACAAGTCCAGTACACCCTAATGTGCATTTTGTCTTCACATAAATTCTTATGAGGTAAGAGATTTTTTACCTACTTGAATACTTATAGAAGAACACCACTTAGAAATTAACAAATCAAATTATGTCTAAGTTTCTCTATAAGTAAAAAACAATGCAGCTGTATCATTTTCACAAAGCTGTCAGTATGATTACTATCATAATTGTGCAGGTGCTATTTTCGTTGCTATCATATTCCCAACAGTACGAGCATATCAGTAAAACATATAAAATAACGAGCAATAAGTGCTGTTTTACGGCAGCAATATTTGCTCTGACTGGACTGTATATATTTTTAACAGCACGAGAACAGCAAAATCGTTGTTAATAAAACATGTAAGATTTATAGCAAGCTACAGTATTGTTTCTGTGCTAAGGCTATTTCGCAGCTAGCATCTTAGATGTTAAATTGTAATAATAGCCTATAACTTTTAATAAAAACTGCTTTATATAAAATTCTAAATTTGAATTTTTAGGTAATACCAACCCTTTTTTGGAGTTATAAAGCTAAGAAGAAACAAGAAAATTAAATGATTTTTTATTTACATTTTATTGAGTTTATAATTCGAATTGAAACTTTAATAATTTTTGCATATTTTAGACAAGTTTGGAAAAATTCTGTAGATTGTGGCTTGAATGAATACCTCCAATGTAGATTTTTGAAACAAATATTCGTCATTCCTTGGTAGGTTTCATTTGGATACAAACCGGTTTGGGCTGTGTGCCATCTTCAGTGTCATTTTTCGAAAACATCCTGTCGGAATATCTATTCACCAATCAACATTTCCAACATCATGAAAGCATAATTACACTAAAATCGAATAACTTCAATAAGTTCAAAAGTTTTTATTTTTTTTTATACTGTATTTTATTTTATTGAATCTTTCTATTAAAAGAAATTCACAATAAGTATTCAAATCTTATTTCTAAATTATTATTTACTAGTTATTACCAACGTAATAACTAATTTTTTGTATTCAAATCTTAAAAATCTATCTTCTATTGTGTAGAGAGCGCCGCCTTGCCAGGCTCAATGTGTCAGTTCTTTTTAGTCTCTGGTGGCCATCAAATTGCAATAAATTGCGTGCTAGAGTGTTGGGATGTGCGACTAGTTTGTTCACGAATTTGGACGTGTACGTTTAACTTCTTCGTAGATAGTGGGAACTTTGAGATCCCTATGTATGTTTTCATTTCTTATGTACCAGGGGGCGCATACGATATGACGTAAAATCCTAGACTGTCTTCTCTGTAACTTCTGGATGTTTGATGCACAGGCAGTACCCCACAGCTGAATACCATATGACCATATTGGCTTTATAACGGATTTGTATAAAAGGACTTTATATTCCAAAGCCAAAGTTGAGTTAGGACTTATTAGCCAATGTGACGGGACCAAGTTAGGCACCGATCTAGGTGGATACCTAAATATTTGACGTGCGTTTCCGCTGGAACCGTGGTATTAGTTATTGTAATTGGTGGACAATTTTGCCTTCAAGGGAAAACGTTACATGAGCACATTTTGATGGATTTACCTTTATTCTCCACTGTTTTAGCCAGTCTGCTAGCATATGAATATGGGACTGCAGTTTTTCAGATGCATCCTTTGGATCATTACTGACACTTATAATTGCAGTGTCGTCTGCAAAGGTTGATGTATATGTATGTGGGCTTGTCGGCATATCCGCTGTATAGATGATATATAATAGCGGCCCTAGCACACTACCTTGAGGTACTCCTGCACTGATTTTTCCACATCTTGAAAGCTGGTCCTTGACCTTACTTTAAAAGTTCTATCGGACAAATAGCTTTTTATAAGCTTGTGGGTGTTTTCAGGTAGAACCCGAGCTATTTTCGTAAGTAGCCCATCATGGTAGACTTTATCAAATGCGTGGGAAATGTCTATAAATAAAGCTGACGAGTATTGCTTTCTTTCAAAAGCCGATCTAATAATGTTAACGATTCTAAGGACTTGTTCAATCGTACTATGCCTTGCTCGAAAACAAAACTGATGATCTGGGATAACGTTTTGTTCATTTAGAAAAGGAGTTACACTCGAGACGAATAATTTTTCAAATATCTTTGACAAAACTGAGAGTAGGCTAATGGGCCTGTAGGATGTGACCTGGCTTGAGTCCTTTCCAGGTTTCGGGATCATAACAATTTCAAACATCTTCCAAAAGCATGGAAAGAAGCCGATGAATTAGGTAAGTTTTTGATCCTGTTATACGATCAGGTCCAGGTGATTTCTTCATATCCGTATTTTTAATTGTCGATTTTAAAGAAGACAACCGAAATTTCATAGGATCATTCACGATGTCGCTAATAATTGGAATAGTGGAATTACTTGCATTTGCCTTTTCACTTGAGTTTTTAGCCCAATTACGGTCTTCAAGTCTTAGTGGGGATTCGTAAACAATAGGACATTGTAAGTGCTTTACAGCTTTCCACAGACTATAATCCGTGTTTTTCATTGGATCTAAGTTTTTTAAAAAGTTGTCGATAGCGACTTGGTGTTTCTGTCTCAATTTACTCCGTAAGTTTTTTTTGGCATAAGTTCATTTGCATTTTTATGTGTGGAGAACGACTATTTTGCCATTGTCTTCTTAGTTTTCTTTTCTCAATCACGAGTATCTAAATATCTGCTGTTGCCTGGTGCGATATTATTTTAGCTGATGGCTTTGTTGGCGTTGCAGCTATGGCTGCAGCAGTCACGACTTCTGTAAAATGGTCTACAGCTGCTTGAATATCAGCTGGATTTCTCAGTGGGATGTTCAAAGGTAAGTGAGAGCTCACATACATTTTATATTTTAACCAATTCGTGTTTCTGTTCGGGTAGAAACTAAGGATTATAGGTGCAGTGACAAAACTGTCGTGTAAAATAACAATTGTAAGTGAGTGATCAGAAGATAGGTCATAGGATGAATTAACTAAGAGTTGATCGCGTTTGAGGTTTTTTACTATAGCAAAATCAATAAAGTCTGGCAGCTTATTAAAGTCTGTGGGCCAATATGTGGGTTTACCGGCAGATACGACGTCAAGCTTGTTTGTTTCAACTGTATAATACAACTGCCTACCTCTAGGACTGACGAGTCTGGATCCCCAATTTGCATTGTAATCACCAGCGGCAATAAATTTTTGTCCTAGCGTAGCAAAGAACCTGGCAAATTCATGGTGTTCGTTTTTATGCCTAGGCTAGTGTTCTACTTCATATTTATGTTGGGAGAGCCCGTTAGCGTTCCAGAAGCATATTTTTAACTGGTTCATTTTTTGCCAAGCAAAACTTGCAGAAGTATGTTTTGGGTTCGCATCATTTCCTGAAACATACCCTGCATAGTTGTCATGAAATTATTCATAGTCTGTATTAAGTTCTCGATCGAGCTCGAATTGTTGGTGAGGGGTGTCTGAGCACCCTCTTTTAAGACGTGGGCATATGAATGTTTATGCGCATTAGAACTTTTGGCATTCGCCTTAGGTAAATCATTTCTCAATGTTCGGGCATACGAAAAGTTTGGCTTAGTGTGTGGCTGTGTAGCTTGTGTACTAGCAATAGAACTAGCATGAAGCCGAGGAAATTGGGAAGCTTTATATTGCTCATATTCAGGTTTACGTACGACTTTCGCATTATCTTTTACATATTGAAATACTTTGAAGCCCCTGTAATTTGCTGTATGGGTTTCACCACAGTTGCTGCATTTTTTGACCTTGGGGTCTGTTTTGGAAGAAGTGCATTCCAAAGTCCGGTGCCCATCACCGCAAACAACGCATACAGATGGTAGCTTGCAGTAGGTTTTCGTGTGTCCGAATTCCTGGCAGTTGGCACACTGACGGGGACCGTTACGTTTTAGAGGCTCTTCCACCGTTATTCTTCTGTTTAAAAGGTAGCGCAAATTATATATAGGATGAACCGAGTTTTTTGATTTAAGCTGCGATGCATTAAACACGATTTCAACACGATGCATAGGTTGGGGAACTTTATTCTTATTTAGAATATTTTGCACTGACCTTACGACATAACCTTCCACCTCTATGACACTTTTTATCTCCTCAGTGGGAACAGAACTGTCAATGCCCTTTATAATGACAATCAAACCTTTAGCACTTTTTAGTTGATACGTATAATAGCTCTTATTATCTGCATCGAGACGACTTGCGATTAGGCGATAATTCTTCTCAGTATGGGCTTGAATCTTCGTTTCTTGTATCTGTCCTCTTCGTACAGAAGCCACATACAAATTTTCTTTGCCTACGAGTTGGGACAGCATATTTACAATGGCATTTGATGTTTGTTCGCGCAAGTAGATTGGTGGGGGTTTTTGTTCCCTTACAGTGGGTTCGGCATTTTCATTATCCGGGGTAGCAAGTACAGAAAATCTAGTTTCACTTACCGATGTTGCAGCTACTTGATGAGAACCTTTATATTGCTTGGCGGTTCGCTCTTGTTGTGAAGACTTAGGACTCGCCTTCCTCTTCGTTATGGTTATGTACCGATCCATAACAGTTTGCACGCGTTTAGATACAGTACCTGGTTCTTTTTCTTGTGCTATTTTTTGTGTATTATTTGTTTCTTTCGTTTTATTTTTCGAATTCGTTGTTTCTGTAGCAGATCTATTTATATTTGCTAATAATGAACGCGTTCGGTCAATTGGCCTGGCGGTTAACAAACCACTGTCATCTTTTTTTTTATTATTTATATTGTTTATTGCATTATTAGCATTTGTGTAAGAAAAAGAGTAATAAGCATTGTTGTTATTACCTTTTGTATTTTTTTCGTTAATGTTTGGTGCGCTGATGCACTCACTATTAATTGTTTAAACAGGTTTAACCATGCACTTTGTTATTGTCTTTTTTGTCACACACTATATTATAATGCTTTTTATTTTTTGTTATTTATTTTGTTGTTGTTACTAACTGTTAACTGTGTCTCTGCACTTGTTCAACTTTTAAAATAAAAAAAGTCACCTTAAATGAATATAAATTATGCGCTTAAAGTGAAGTACGTCTTTACTCAAACGAAGTAGAACAATAACTGAGTTCAAAAGTGTTATCACGATTTTATTACACCATTCCTTGAGATGCTTGTATGGGGTAACTTATCAATATTGCCTGTTGTCTGGAATCAAACAACCTAAATTTTTCATTCCGCAGCAGTTTGTGGCGTTTTATATTTCACCCCGGCAAAAAGAGCAACTATAATTTAATGCGAAAAAAAGTTGTTTTAAAAACGTTAGTCGGTAGTTGAAAGGGATTTTTTACTCAAAGCAGTTAATGCAACTCAAATAACCTGTAGCAACATTGTGTTGTGCATCTTTTAATTGCTGGATGTACTAGAATAACATAACAGGTAATTTTTTAGCTGCAATATGATACATCGAGAGAAATTTCTTTTTGGCTTTTAAATTTTTACAAGTATTTTCAGCCAGAACAAAAACCAAATGGATTTTTTTGAAATGTAATATCTTTCATGAAACAACGAAGATCTTATGAAGGCGATTGGAAAACCACTCTTTTTAAGCACCAAAATTTATTAAGTTTTTGCGTATTTGTACAATAGGTCGTTTCACACATCTTTGACTATTACTTTGTAACACTGCCGCCCACTTAAACATTTTCGTCCCGAACAGGCTCAACATCACCTTTTTCCCTATTTGGCTAGTCGTTCAAGATGAACCACCTTGTATTGCTGAAGCTTGCCGCGACTTCTTCTTGTTGGACCCTTGGCCGCAATATACTGTTCGCAATAAGCTATCCAATCGGCTACAGACTGCTGGCATTCAACCCGGTAAAGTCGCTGTTTTATCTTTTCCAAAGTTTTTGTAATGCCCAGGTGGCCGCCGCTAGGACCGTTATGGAACTGCTTCACTACCTTATTTATCTTAGAAGTAGGCACGACAATTAAATCCGTTGTAAATTTACCATCTGTACTTTCTCAAGATCGATATAAGCAGCCATCTATTAATTTAAGGCTATTCCATTGGGCCCAGTACGCTTTTACTAAAGGGCTTTCTGCCGATATTTCATTAGTGCTTGCACTCTACGTTGCATGGCCGTTCTCGATACTGAATTCATAGCTTTGCAGACGTTCAATCCAGCGTGCGAGCTGCCCTTCGGGGTTCTTAAATTGCAGCAGCCAACGTAATGCGGATTGGTCTGTCCTTAAGATGAAGTGTTGACCATATAAGCATTTGTGGTAATGTTTGCCACACTCCAGCACAGCCAAAAGCTCCCTTCGTGTAACACAGTAATTTCATTCGGGCTTGGACAATACTCTGCTGTAGTAGCCAATGACTTTTTCCACCCCATTAACTACCTGGGAAAGGACTCCCCCTGTTCCATAGCCACTGGCATCCGTGCCCTATGAATTTCTGCCCAGCGATTGGATAGGCGAGGACTGGTGCTATACATAAAAGTACCTCTGGAATGATTCTTCTGCTGCCTCACTACAGTGGTATGGTCGCGACTTTCTGGTCAACTCATGCATACTAGCAGCAACTTGAGCAAAGTTCGGCACAAATCTCCTGTAGTAAGTGCAAAGTCCCAGAAAACTACGAAGCTTATTAAGTGGCCAGTCCTTTACAGCCAGTATTTTGTCCTCATCAGTGGATATACCCTCTGATGTTATACGATGCCCCAAATATTTAACCTCCTTTTGAAAGAAGGCGCATTTCTTAACGCTTAGCTTTAATCCTGCAGCTGTTATACGCTAAAGGTAGTTTTCTCCTTGTCCTTATCGGCTTTCTCTACCTGCCAATAGCCGCTCTGCAAGTCCAAGGTAGAGAACAATTTCGTTCCGGCCAACATGTCTAAGGTATCGTCAATTCTGGGCAGCGGATAACTGTCTTTCTTTGTGACGTCATTGAGTTTCCAGTAATCAACGCAGAACCTAGTGATGCCATCTTTTTTCTTCACCAAAACTATTGGCGAGCTCCACGGACTGTAAGATGGCTCAATGACTCCATTCCGCTCCATTTCGTTGACCAGTTCTTTGACCTCATTTCGCTTTGCTAGGGGAATACTCCTGGGTGCTTGTGTTATAGGCCTTGCTTCGCCGGTGTTGATTTCGTGTTTCACAACTGAGGTTCTACCTTGGCTTTTATTACTCAGGGCGAAGACAGAGGCATGTTTTTTAAGCAACTGCTTAGCTTTGTTTCTGTCAGGAAATGTAAGGCCTGCTACCCATTTTTCCACCTGTTCTCCCAGTAAATCTCGCTCTTTGGCTGTTGTTTTGGGGCATACTGAATTCGCCGCACAATTAATTATGGCTTCTGCCGGCTCACATTGACCAATTTTAAAATTTCTGTCAATGGTCTTTTCACTTTTCGACAGATTAAGTACTCTTACAGGAACTCGCATCGTCGCAGGCTTTCACAAGGGCTCTAGTTGTTATGATTTCGGCTTTTAGTTCTTTTGGTTCTACAATCCACAACCAGTTATCCACACAATCTTCCTCCACACGTGCCCATACTATAGTTTCTGCCTGAGGTGGTAATTTCTGGCTCGTGGGCTATCATGAAGTCTGCACCAATAATAACTTCATCCAATATGTCGACGACAACAAACACATGGTCGACGCTGATGTTTGTGATAGTCAGTCTTGCCCTGGCTCTTCCATAGACGGTAGCTGAATCCCCAGTAGCAGTGCGTAGTCGTATATTATTCAGCGGTTCTACTGCTTCTCTTACCAAATCGGGTCTTATCATAGACTGAGATGCTCCTGTGTCTATGGTGAGGACCTGTTTCTTTCCGTTGAGAAGACCGCAAACACTAAGGTTCCTGCTCTTTTGATGCATGATGGAAATGGAGATTGTGGGGCCATCGGTTGTAGGTGCTAGCTCTTGCCCCTCAGCGCTAGCTCGATCAAGGCTTAACTGGGCCAGTGCGTACGAAATGGTTTCCGCAAAGGACGACTTCTGCATAGCGCAAACTGCATATCTAACATCTGGACCCCGTATGCCATTTACAAATGCTTCTATCTTGAACTGGTCCAGGAATGGATGGTTCTCGCCTGGGCAAGTCAGCTGCACCAAGCGCTCAATTTCCATCGCAAAATCTTGCAGCGTTTCATTCGGCTTTTGGACTCTGCCCCGTAGTTCCATCCTGTACAGTTCTCTCTTATGTTGGCCACCGTACTTATGTTGCAAAGCCACCATTATGTCGTCGTAGCTATTTCTGCAGCCAGCTGGTAAGCTTCCAAGGATTGCTGCTGCTGTTCCCTTTAACGCAAGAATTAGTTCTATAGCTTTTTCTTCATTGTCCCATTCATTTTTGCTAGCCACCGTTTCGAACTGCAACTTGAAGACATTAAAAGGTGCGCTACCATCAAAGCTCGGCGCCTTTATCTTGCTGTCGTGCTCAGAGATTATTCTTGCCGATCCTTCTCGAATTTGTAGATCGCTCATCTTGTTCTTTAACTCATGAAGTTCTGGGTCAACATTGCTCTTTATGCAGTAGAGTTTTTCGTCAAAACTTCTCGTTATGCCCGTGAGTTTTTCCTCAACATTTCCCGTTATGCCAGAGAATTTGTTATCAAGCTGACTGACTTTCAGTTCTATAGCTTCAACTCGTTTGCCAATAACTTCTGAAATTTCCTGAAGTGTCTCGTTGTTGGCTCTGACCTCAGCTAAAAGTCTTTCGTTGTTAACCTTAGAAGTTTCTTGAAACTTTTCCTCTAGTCTCTCGTTGTTGACTCTGACCTCAGCTAAGAGTCTTTCGCTGTTGATCTTAGAAACATCTTGAAATTTCTCCTCTTGTCTTTCGTTGTTGTCTCTGACCTCAGCTAAGAGTCTTTCGCTGTTAGTCTTAGAAGCATCTTGAAATTTCTCCATCATAGCGGCCAACATTACGTTGAAGTCCATATTAGTGTTTGTGGCAGGGGTACATATCTCGAGCTCCTCTTTTTCCTCGAATTCATGTAGACCGATGTCAATACCACGTCGCTTGAATTCTTCTATCATCCTCTTTTTCAGTTCTGCCTTATTGCCCGCAGTTGGCAGATCGAACTTGCTCAGCTCTTTTTTCAGCTTATCTACTTTCAGCTCGTCAAACTTCATTTTGTTTTACTTACTTTTTATTTTTAATGTTTTTTTTTCTTATATACAACTCTTTAGTTCTAATTGACACTGTACACTTAACACCTCTTTTGTACACACAGATGTTCACTCTATGAAATTTCAAAGACAACTATCTCTTCAGCGGTGGACAGCGGCTTTATATCACGTCCGCTTCTTGAAATGTCCCGAACATACGCGAAATTGCGCATCAGTTAGTTCAGTTGCTGGCTTAGTAGTCTTGTATATGTGTTTGTGTGTGTATCTTTTGTTTACTTTTTGCTAGCTGTAGAAATTGTTTGTATTGAATCGCGGTTCGGGGAATTTCTGCTACGCAATTTTTATCTCGAGGCCCCCAGACAACCTACGAACCTAAATGTTGGACCGAATTGCCAGAATTTTAAATTCACCAACAATTGCGAAAATTCACCTCAAAATCGAAAACAAAAATTCACCAAATATTGAATATTCACCACAAAAATTTTATTTTCACCATAATTTAATAATTTCACCAAAAAACCGCAAAAAGCAATATTTGTATGAAAATCATCGAAAGTTTAACAAAATAAATGCGTAACAAACATAACAAAAATCTAACATTTACCAAAAAAAAATTTTTTAATTCACCAAAATGTTAAAAAATCATAAAAAATAAAAACAAAATTTTGCCATAAATTGTTAATTCATCAAAATCGGAAACTTCACCACAATTTTGTAATTTCGCGGAAGAGACGAAGAACATCGAAATTATAAATATATCGATGTTTAACAACTCCCCAAAATTAAAAAATTCTCAAAAATTTTAAATTTCAAAACTAAATTACATTTTCACCAAAATTATAAAGAATCCGTGGCAGTGTTGGGGTCAAATAATAGTTTTCACAAATAAAGGGTGCTTTTAAATAAATTTTTCATAACCTCTAAGAGGATATTTATCTGTAGGGTTTGCAAGTCGATTTCAATCTTTATTGTAATTTTTGTCTATTATACTAAAATAAAGCAAATTTAATAGTGATAAAGCTCGGTTGTTAATACGATTTTAGAATAAAATGTCTTCCTTAAGAGATCGAAATGCGTAAGAATTATTTTCTTAAAAAAAATTACCTAAAATTTTAACTAAAACGCAAAGCCCAATAAAATGTAGTATTCTTCATTATATTAAGAAACATTATATCGTATAGAGCAGGGAGTGGCAAAAAGGCCAATGGATGTTAGATGGGTAGGATCCGAGATATCAGAGGTCGTATCTAGAATTGGATTTACGGTTAAAAAACCACCAAGCACAATATGGAAGTCGTTTTCAAGCCATTAATAATGATAGGTGACATGTAGTACACAACAATTTTAAGAGGCGTGGCAAACAACGCTAATGGGAGTTTTGGAGTTGTCATTTAAATAACTTTATCTTACCAACTTTTTTTACGGGAGTCAAACCAATTAAATATACATATTTTAGTATGCATATATAGTAGTAGCAATTATCAGTTGGTTGGGCTGAATCGACAATAATTCATTGTTTGTGTTTTAATCATTTAAATCTTAGAAATACGCAGAAAGTTTCTAATAGCAAATTTTTCATATATTAATGGCCAATTTTGAAGGCCTCGCAGTTTAAATGTTTAAGTTTTATGCAACTGCTATTCTGATGACTTACCTCCCCTTTAGTGATATTCGCTTTCCACATAAATAAGTCTTATTTGTTGTATATTGTATTTCAGTTATTTTATATATTAGCACTGAGATCTCTCAATCGTAATAAGTTTTAAGTCCAATCTGAACTAAATATTGGTAAAAGATGATTTAATACATAATTGACCTTAAATAAAACATATTTGTCTGATAAACTTTAATTACTCCTTACTTCATTATTATTGTTGTTTTGTAAATTATAAAACAAAATACTTGACACTTGATTTCAGATATCTTATTAAACATCTCGTACAGAAATGGGGCTATGAGGCCAAAAGTTTATTAGTTGATGAAACGTGGGATGATTTTGCGACAGTTGCTTGGCATGACACACCCGTATTTTATGATCCAGCTTATATCTTCCCCCAGCACAATAATAAACATAAACTTAATAATAATAATGGTAAAGATTTTAATGGATACAACTATGAATTACCGGCTTATGAAAATAGAAATCGCCAAATATTTACAAACTACAACGACCAGTCATATCACTACTCAAAATCACCCACCACTGAAGGCCCCACGTGAGTAAAAATTATTGCTTCTCAGTTTTCGTTTATTTTTTTTTATAATTCACTAATCGAAGCAGATACAACCATGTCGATGTTTAAGTTAATTTATTCGTTTACATTTTTGCGTTACTTTTAGATTTCTTTTGTACACATCAACAGGTCAACGTTTAGAGTTTAATAAAAATGAAATGTCATCATTTAGCAGCAGCTCACCAAAATCCTCACCTAATAACCCGACGATGTGGCTTAAGCGATTTGTACGTGACTTAAGCAATAAATCGGCAACGAGTCATGTTAGGAGACCAAGTCTAATAATTGATACGACTGATGAGACGAAAGACAAATCTTCAGAAAAATCATTATCGGCACGTGATGTGTCCCTAAATATGGATCTCTGGGATATTGTAGGGGCAGAAAAGGGCACACATTCACATGTTAAACGTCAAAGTCCCGGTCGAAGTTCACTTTGTCAGACAACCTCCCAATTCATCACTCCTCAAGCAGCATTAAATAGTAAAGGTAACTTGCACAAGCCCATTCACAGAAATAGATAAAAGGAAATTTATTATTTTTTAGGAAACTGGATGTTTGTTGTAAACGAGGCCAGTACAGCGCGTCAAACTGTTAAAGCAGAATTGTGCTCGTAAGTTTTTTTATTTGGATAATTCCTTTTCCATGACATTATTAAACGACTGTGTCTTCATCTCCTTTCGTTAATAGGTCAAACACCTGCTCCAACCTCTGTCAACTACCCAACGGCTACAATTCCCGTTGTGAACAGAAATTTGTGCAGAAACGCTTGATTGCTTTGCAGGGTAATGGACAAAATCTATACACGGACACATTTTGGTTTCCCAGTTGCTGTGTTTGCACAATATCGGCCAATTAAATTATTATACACATTTTTCCTAATTATTTCCCATTATATCGTAAACAAGTTTGGCAAATCGAACGGAACGGAAAGTGATTAATTTTCATTCATTTTATTTTTTATAACGAAAAATAACTTTTGTTAAATTAAACAAAGTTAAATTGCGAACGTCAGACTTAGTTTTAATTTAAACAAAGATTTTGAGTTTCTTATAAACATAAACTAGGAAGTGCAAACATTTCATCAGTACATTTATTCTTCACACAATTTATATATTTTTTTAATACGGACGCTCTGTTAACCGATTTTCAGTTCTTCTTGAGTACAAAACAAATAGCTTCACGAGTATGTTATTGAAGTATTGCTATTTTATTTCAATAAAAAGACGGCTTTAAAAAAATTGTCCAAGAATTTATTCCAAATAAGATATGCATCCTTAAATACATCACGTGACCTTTAGTATAAAAACAAGTAAGAGAGCGATATTCGGCTGTGCCGAATCTTATATACCATTCCCAAAAAATTGTGAACTACTAAATTTTTGCTCACTACAGATTTTACCCAGTGCAAAGGATTTGTTTTTTGTGGATTTTTGGAACTAATTTCCGTCATCCCATGTCGAGTTTGGTTGGGAGACAAACCTGTTTCGGCTATGTGCCATCTTCAGTGTCATTTATCGTTCTGTTATGTTACTTAAATTATTTTCCTACAGATGTTAATACAAATATAAAATGGTTTCAATTTTAATGTTAGTTCTTATAGAAAAAAAACATTTTTAAATTATTTTTCTTTAAGTGTAAATTTTTTTTAATGCTCAAGTTATTTTTGTTTATAAAAAATATTATATTTCCTGATGATGCTACACAATGGAGTAGCAAAATATCTATAAAAATAAAAGAACTTCAAGCTTGAGAAATTTAAATTTAATTTATTAATTGTAAATAATATATTGTCCTTCTCATTATTCTCCCTCTAGACATAAAAGCAAACCAAATTAGTTTCCCAGATTCATTCCTATGTTGGGACAAAAGTTTATTGCTGTTGGCGATTATAACAGCAAGCATACGTATTGGGGCTCTAGACTTACAATTCCTAGTTCCTTCTGAATATAACAATGTTGAAGGAAACAAACTAGCTGTCCTATCTGGCGGAAAGCCAACATATTGGCATTCAGACATTAACAAGACTCCAGAACTGATTGATTTTGCTGTGATAAAAATCATTAACTTTTTAACGACAATTTTAATCTTAAACAACAATTATGTTATAAAATTTAGAAAAGAATTTCCATCATCTATTGTCACCAACTTTTTGTTGGAGACCGAACGGTTTCGGTTATGTGATATCTTTAGTGGCATTTTTCGTTAAAATGACCAAAAAAAAAAGGTGGCACATAGCCGAAACCGGCTTGTCTTCAAACCAAGCTTGATGACGGAAATTTGTTCCTAAAGTCTATATCATATCAACCAAAATACAAACTGTTTGAAATATAAAATATATGTCAGCTTTCACATCTCTCAGAAAAAGCCATTAGCATTTCGGTTTTAGAGGTGCAACTTCGACACTTGGTTGTTGACTTTGGCATACGCGCGATTATTTTTCTAAATTTGTATTAAAAAATAGTGCAAAATGGATAATTCCCGAGGATAAGTTCATTTCTGTTTCTGTTTAAATATTGGCTCAAGAACGCAAATATATGTACACACAACATACATCATATGTTTATTTTTTGGGGGAAAAAATGGACGCACGAGCAAAAATTTCTTCGAATTTTGGTTAGCGTTTCCATTCTCTAATACAATTTTAACCGCTGCACTTTTTATTTAAGGTTTAGAAACACCACAAATTATTTGTCAAAACAACGTAATCACCTGCAGTGGGACTTATTATTCTCTTTTAACGATAACCGTATTGGTTAAAAATGTTAACGACGTTGCTATTCAGTAACATAGCGTCTTGACTAGCCATAAATCTGTTCAGCCGTTGCACTTGTTGTTACTCGCACAGAAATTTGGCTAGTCAAGACCACCAATGTTCATGGTCGCTTCATATTCAAGTTGTGGGACAACTCTGTCAAGCCTTTAAACAAACAAAATACACTGACAAAGTAAAAAGTATGTATGTGTGTGTGCGCTCGTCTGTAAACACCCGTACATAAATAATACAAAAGCATCCATAAAATCTCGATGAAACAAAAAAATAAACAGGAACATCTACACATCATATTCAAATATTATGCAGACGGTCTCTCAATGTGTGAACAAATGTATGGCTAGTCAAGACGTAGTGTAACCTATTCTAAACAATATTCACTATCGTTAAGTCGCCTGTTGTTATTATCGAAACGATTAATATTCTTATTATTCTATAAACTAAATTTCATGGCATGTTTTAGTGTGGAAAAGCCCCTCGTATTTTTTACATACCATTTGCAAAAATAACTAGACGCACAAAAAATGTTATCCATAAAATCTTGGTTTTTTTACATTATTTTTTGGGCTTTTCCTTTGATATTATTTTGACTGAGGCACCAACTGATTTCAATTTGAATAATCAGAAAATTAACAATATCTACTAACACTTACACAATCGCACAATCGTTACTGCAAACAACAAAAGTTGGCGACATGTTAGTAAATTCACAACGATTTGTAACTTCACATACATACTTGTGTACACAATCTAAATACTGCAGCAGAACTATACAGCCTTTTTATTTATATTTTGGGAATCTGCCGTTTATCATTGCAATAGAGTAACCATTTTATTCTACATGAAATGTTTTTCCTGGCAACTCCGCACATTAAATGTAATTGTGGAAATGAACATTTTTAAATATACTAATTGGTTTGTGTCTTGGATAAAACGTTTATTGTGGGTCACCACCAACGATACTATTTCAGCTTATATCCGAGTTGAGTATTATTTTGTTGTTCAGTGGGTACAAGAATTGAATTGAAAAATTTACATTTCATCCAATGCTTTAATCACAAAGGCTAATGTAAGCTTCACTGCTGTTGCAACAATTCATTTATATTTCAGTGGTGCCACTTTTGAATTTTCACTTTTATAAAAGTCGGTTTTTTTCATGCAAGTTAAAAATATAACCGGATATATCTTCTGATCTATATCGTGCAGAGTAACAAACTATTTGTTAAATTAAAGCTTATAAAAATATCTTTCCAACCAATGCATCAACCTCTTCGAAGTGTTGTACCTAAATAGGTAACTTTTATGAACACGCTTTTTCAATATTTCTGAAATATCAAGAAATGTCATGTATATTTGTGCATATATTGTAAAAGCAAAGACAATAAGCTTTCATTTGATGTATAATATGCTAGAGTAGGTCAACAAGAAAAGAAAAAGAGAAGTACAAAAATAAAGCTACTAACAGTTTGCCCCGCTCGCTCGAAAGTAAGTGGGCCGATTTTTATATTTTTTATTTCAACAAAAAATATTTCTAACCGCAAATTTGCTTTACCTATTTTGTTCCATTGTCAGCATTGTTATTGTGTTGTAGCCAATAAAAATATAAATTATTTTAATTTGACTGCTACGACAAGTGCAGCATGGACACCAGACTGCAGACGTGTTGCCTTGTTGACTTCAAAATAACTATCAACATTTCTAGAAAAATGCTCAATGCTTTATAAACCGTTCTCGAATTGAGTTGAATGCAAGTTACAAGGAAAGTAAATAGATCCCAGCAAAACGTTTTTGAATTAAATTAAACACGTATTTCATAAAAAAGATTTGGGAAGAATAAGCCAGTAATTATGATTTTCGAGAATGGTAATGGTGATTCCAAGCCCTTGTGTTGTAAGGTCCCTAATAAAGCAATAATTATCGAAATGAAGTTTGTGGTTTGATTTCAAATGTGTTTCCTAAATAAAAACAAAATCAATATTCTTGCAATTGAGTAAAATTAACAAATTCTCCTACTTGTTTCCACGAGAGATATAACATTAAAAGTAATCATTTTTAATATGCTGATAATACTTCCTGAAATAAACTTTTATATTCGGCTACGGCCTGAGATTTCGAGATCGGTTTAAAATTTTTCATAAAATTCATAATTCTTATTTCAAATAAATCCGTTTCACTAAAACCTTTGCCATATTTTATTAGAAGAGTTTTGAAACAAGTGACTTGCAAAAGATCGGTTGGAGTCTATAAAATTTTAATTAATAGCAAAAGAAACATTATTAGAAACCTGACTCTTCTTTTCTTTAGTTTTTGAGGTCCAAATATTTTTTTAAAGGAAGGGCAACCACGGTAGCTAGGTGGATGGCCATAAGCTTGGCAATTACAACGAAAGGTTTACTACTAGAACTCTGAATGAACTCGCATTTGCCAGGCGAACTGGACGAACACATAACACATGCGTAAGATCGATTACGATTCCCTGACCAACCAACAAATTTTTTGACAACGATAACATTAAACAATTTTATGTTTTTTTTGTCATTTCCCACGTTAGAACTTGATTCAAAATAAACCGAATACAAGTTAAATCACTTAAACGACCACCCTGATTCAAGGTAATTAAAAAGAGACCTGTTTCTAAATTATTTTTCTTTGAAAATGATGTTTTACATTTTGACACTGATTGTACTGTGCCATTTTATTAAAATCAGCCTCAACATCAGATATATTTGCATCATAAAAGCGCCACGTAAATCTAAGGACTGGCGTCTCAACACAAAAGATTTAAACGAATATTATTCAATACTCTTTTCTCTGTGTGTGCCGAAACATTTTGTAAGTAAAGCTTACTTTTTAAACTACTTTTGTTAACCAATATAAATTAAAAACCTTTTCCTTTGAGCAGCTCAACTAATGATTTAATGATAAAAATAGATGGACGAAATTATTTAGCTTTTTTCTTACCGGATTAATTTTTACACTATTAAAGTCATTTGGCTCAACAGTTGAATCTTCTAATGAGTTGCATTGCCATGTTTTTCTTATATATTACCTCCTTTGTCAGTTTTAATCTTGATTTAAACTTAAAAACAAAACATGATTATTAAAAAAGTTTTAAAGTTGAAATGAATATTTATCTCGCGTTGTTGCTACCAAAGACGAAAGATTACATTTATTTCTTACTTCCTCCATAATGCGAACTGCACTATTTCTTCCCCATTTAATGAAGATAAACAAAATAATAATGAAGGTTTCTTCCTTGGAACACCTTAATTTTATTTAAAAATATGGATTTTTAGAACGCGCGATTCCTGTTTAAGTTGCTTGTTTTTATTTGGTTACACTTGGAAAACACGTGTTCGTAAATCTATTACAATTTGCTTGAAATAACGATTCGACATACGAGTATATCGTATGTGGTGATTTGTTTACTCGACACGTATCGAAATGCCATTCGATACGTTAGTTTACCCGATAGCTAATGCCTTGATTAGACAAATTAGGTATTAATTTGTCGATTACGCTGCTATATGGCCTACAACTTTTTTTCTGTCATTTTATTACAAGCGATTTAAAACATCTAAAAAGTTTTTAACCATTGAGTATGATTTTTTACGGAGAGTGCACAATAATCATAACCACTGGATTAAGTCTATGTCCTTGGACATGGGACTAATAAATTGCCTCCTTTTCTCAAGATAGCTTTTGATGTTCTATCAGCTCCTTTGTTCTTTCTTTAGTTCAAATTTTGTAAATCGGCTTGGTGTCCTTTATGTCCTTAGTTTTTTCGGTTTGCACACAAAGTTATTTTAAATATATTTTTTTTTTTTAATTTAAAGAGTTGAAACTGAAATTATTGTTTGGCAATTTGTTGGCAAAATATTCGGCAAGTCGATTAAAGTATCTTGGTTTTCCGTTGCTTAAGGGACGTTTTTGTTATTCCCTAACTAAAGTTGTGGTTGAAAATTTTCCAATAAAAAATTATTGATTTTTACCACGAATGATGAGGGTTGAGATAGTTAGTCAATTGATCTTTAGAGGCTCTTAGCGTCTTTGAAACAGTACTTTACAAAAAAAAAATATCATAGATCTTCCGGACCTACTATGACATTACCTTTAAGTAATGAGGAAAATATTGCAGTTGTAGCGGAGACTGTGCGTGCAAAGCGTGACAAATAGACTAAATGCCGTTCGGTCCTTGATAACAGGTTTTATGTTGCATAAAAATGATGGTGTAATATCGTACCTCTGAATTTTTTTGTTTGGGGTTTAGTAAGTCAAAAGTTTCCGCCTCTAATCCAGCTCTGAATCAACACTTGGAAGTGAACATTACTCGACTAATTTGAGAGATGTAAGAAAAGACCAGCTACAGTGTAGTCCCGGCCAACATTTGAATGAAAATATCTTAAAAAAGGATATGTCAGAGATTTTTATTTTCTGTCATAACAAAGAATCCTACATATAATTTTATTTTAAGTGTTTTATTTAAAATAAAAATGAATCACCCGATATGTTACCTAAACTAACTAGAAGTTATAAATGCAATTAAAAAACTCACACTTGTACAATAAAGGGATGCTCGTGTAAGGGGGGAAACGAAATCCGCAAATGTTCAATATGATTTTTTTTATGTTGGGCTTGACTGATTGCAACTTCCGAAACTTCGTTGTTATTATTTTACGCCAAAACAGTGAAATTTCAATTTTTTCTATATTGTATCAGCGAGCAAGAACACCATGTAAAAATCGAAACGGTAAAACCTTTTAAACATAAAAACCTTATCTATCATTTTTATTTATTTAGAATAGTAAGCGCTACACAAACCATTTTCAAAGAGAAGATGCAATTTGCGGTTGTATAGATGGAACAACTATTATACATACTTACACACATACATATAGGTACGTACTCAAAAGGGTTTCCAATAAGCGGTCGATGAAATTCTTATTTAATTTTAAAGGCCCTTTTAAACCATCATGAATGGAACGACATGATTTAAAAGACTGCCGTAGCATTGTACAGTGGCGCGGATGCGAAAAGTCAAATTGCAACTTATTGGCATGGACGTGCCACTTCAGAAAACTCTACAAGCAAAAGCCTGCGGGGATCTTAAAATTGTTTATACAGTTAACAGTGATGGCCCATAAATAAACTATCTACTATTGGCTTAGGGAGTGCCGTCTCGCCAGGCTCAATGTGTCTGCTTTTTTCCGGCTCTGGTGTCCATGAAATCGCAGTAAATCGTGCGCTAGGGTGTTGGGATGAACCACTAGTTTGTTTATGTAATTGGAGGAACATACCTTTATTCCTCCTTAGATAGTGGGAACTTCTAGATCTCTAGAGATATTTTTATTTCAAAAATCCTAGACTGTCTTCTTTGTAGCTTCTGGATATTTGATGCACAAGCCGTACCCCACAGCTGAATGATATACATATGTCCGTATTGGTTTTATAATGTCTAAAAATAAAAATAAAATTTTATATAAGACATTTAAGCTTATAAATTTGTGTGTTTTTTTTTTTAATTTTTATCGAATTAAAAAAAATATTCGACGAATATTGTAATAGCTGTGTAGCCGTACTCTACATTGGCAGTCCGCGAAAATTTTGTAAATCAGTGCTGTTTTGAGAGAATTGTGTTCTGTTATTGCGTCATAATGCACATAATGAATTCAGCGACGACTTTTTACAAGCGACAACTACAAATCTTATATTAAGATTGTGGTCTCATCTGTGTATTGCCCTCCTAGAAATAATATTAAACACGATCCCTTCGCCACGTTCTTTGCTACACTAGGACTTAAGTTCACGGCAGCTGGTGATTATACTGCAAAGCTCACTTATTGTGGCTCTTAGCTTATAATCTCTAGAGGGAGGCTGTTAATGCGCTAGATGAGGTATCTGAAGGTAAGCCCACCTATGAAAGTAAACTCCCCTATTCGGAAATGTACAATAAAATCACCTCGAAAGTATGCTAACATTGTTTTCAAATCTGCCCAGTACTTTCAGAGATATCCTAGAAGTAGTGTAAAATAAAATTTCTTTAATACAAAATCTTATTAGTTTGGCCACTAATTTCCGATTAACTCCAAAACCGTTGAGCACACAAAAAATAATGCTTAAATAACAGGAAGGTAATTTTATGTCACATTTTTCGATGTTTCGTTTATAAAAAGGTCAAGCTGTTTCTAGCGCTTTAAGATAGTGCACCTGCCCGCCCTATTGACACGGTTATATATGCCACACCCAATAAAAAATAAGAATAAATTTACACAGAAATTCATTATTATGTCAACACAGTACTATAGCGCCTGAAAACCTGTAAAGCACTTACGACGTCCTATAGCTTACAAGTCCCCACTAGGACTTAAAAATCGCTTAATAAAAGTTTTCACACCACTTGAAATAAATAGTTTCACTATTCCGACAATTAAAAATCTAGATACTAGAAAATTTCACGTTCTTGAAAGATGCTATGGTCCATAAACAAGCAAAGGACTTAGGTTAGATTACGTCATACATGCCTACTAGTCGACTTTCGAATTTATCAAAATTATTTGACAAATAATTCGTCCCGCGATTAATTCCTTATATCATTAAAAAAAATATTATTCCGGACCATCAGTTTATTCGGCTTTAATACTATTCAGATTTATTTATAGATATTTCCCAGGGCTTTGATAAAGTCTGGCATTATGGGCTTCTCACTAAGAAAACACTTATTCTTCCTGAAAACTCCCATAAGCTTCTTAAAAGCTTTTGTCAGCTAGAACGTTTAGAGTAAGGTCAAAGGCTGAGTTTTCTATAAATGGGAGAATCTTCATCAGAATCCTGCAAGGTAGTGCTATGGAAAATATGGCAATGATCTATGGGATACTGCTTACGCATCAAACAACCAGAAGCTACAAAGAAGACAGTCTAGGATTTTACGACTTATCGTATGCGCCCCTTGGTATATAAGAAAAAAATGTCCATAAAATATCTGATATTATGCAGTAACCAACAAGAAATAAACAAATTACTCTGCAAATATGTAAGCAAGCTATGATTCCATCCCAGTTCTCTTATTCGAGATTTAATAAAATTTACTAAACTAAAAAGCAGACACATTGAGCATGGTGAGACGGCTCTCACAGCACAATCGTAGACTTAAATAAATTAGATTAACTATAGCCTGGGTTGTAATCTTCACACATATATATAAATTAATTGCTGTTCGTTAGTCTCGCTAAGACTTAAAAAAGGCTGGAACGATTTCGGTTATGTTTGTTAGAGTACGGAGAAGGTTTCAAAATAAAAATATTAGGAAAAACTAAAAAATAAGCTCGAAAGTAAAATAAATATAAATCGAAGCCCTAAAATTTTTAATTCATGATATAATTGAAAAACTAAAAAAAAGCGAATTTCTACTTAAAAATATCTACTCAAACGCATTGTAACCAGAACTTCCGTATTTCGCATGTCCTCATCATTTAATATTTCCTTATAGAATCCATTTTAATTACAACCAAGTTTTATTTAATATCGAGGCGAAGTGGCAACCAGAAGTGATACAGAAAATATTATTAATCTTAATGAATTGTATATGCAAGTTAATTTATATTAATACTCGCTAATCAATAGTTATTATCAAAACTAAGTTCACCGCATTATCTGGTTAATAATCTAGAGCTAAGGTTTATCGTATTTTTGTTAGAGAAAAACGTTCATAAATTGTTGTTTATTGTCTCTCCATTTTGAGCCCGTATTAATGATTTGGTGGTTTTTTAATCGGACGTCAAATTCCAAAAACCACCTCTGATATTTCGTATTATTCAGAGCGTTTAAAGCGGAGCATAATTTTTAGCATGGCTTTGTTAAAGCAAAAGTACCATTCTAATATGCGATGACGTGAACATACACGTTTAAAAATTACGTTTAAGCGAATCCTTTGAAAAAACGTCGGTGATGTGTACGCGAGCACGATTTAGCTGATGTGGACGCAGACAGCATTTGTTAATAGTAGAACGGAGTGGAGTTCCTTCCAGCGAACAACCGCAGTAGGTTTTTTCTTATTGGTTTCTCTGAAGTCCATGCTAATAACCTGCAGCGGTCGATGCCTTCAAAGTCAGCACAACCCACGAGTTCCCTAAAATTCAGCAGGATGTATGCAGCAAAGTGATTATAAATCAAACATCTCGAATTCGCACCAACTTGCAAAACCATGGTGCATACCGTATTCCTAACACAATATAATTAAAAAGTATGACAGTTTATGATAATATGGTTCCATGCTAACTTGTTGACATTGGCATGCTTTGCCACGTATCCTAGAATAAACATACAAATTCCTAGCAAATATACGACCATAATAATATCACAAAAGTTAAAATAAAGCTTTCGTTCAACGTTTGACTTATTAACAGTTTAATTTTAAAATAAGGAAAAGTGCTAATCTGACTAAATCCGCTGCTAATAATAGGAAAGTTCGAACAAAAGTGTGATTGAGGCCACACAATTAATGAAGATGTTTTCAATTCATTTACTGCTGGTACCTGCAACATTAAAAATAGGTTACCCAATGAACTAAAGAATTTAACTATGGCAAACACATAACCAAACATGCAGCCGCAATAAAACACTAACCGAAACATACAACTGCTACTTTAATTTATGTTAAACGTGTGAGTGAGTAGCGAAATCCCTTGTTAGAGTGCAATGCTTGCACGAAATAAGAGAGAGAGAGAGAGAGAGAAAATGTGCAAACACGCAACACAAATGTTCTTTTATGCAATAATCTCTAGTCTATCAGCAGCAAACAGTATGAATCATAGAATCGAACATGGGATTTAAATGTGTAAAGACCAATTCGCAAAGATAAATCGCAATGTAAAATTAGTTAGTTAATGCGGAAAGAAAAAACTAAAAACAAACAAAAAATTAGAACTACCAGCAGGGGGTAGCAGCAGAATAATTTTCAAAACTTGACATGTTTGTGGCACAAGCATAAAGTGTTTTACACTTTTCATACAAAAATGCAAAACCAATGTGAAAAAGAAAAATTTTTTATGCTTTTCGCATCAAAGAATAAAACAACTTGCACCGGTTGCGTATGTTTATTTAATCGAACCGACTTCAATCATACCCACAACGTATGCATGTCATACATCTACGTTGCAACATCAAACACCATCCACATCAATCACTACGATATTTGCTCTCCAACAAATTCTTTTAACAATTCAGATGCATAATACCGATTTTAAAAATGTCTTCAGTTTTGTTTTACAAACTTTGAATTAAATAATTTTGTGAAGGTATGCGTACATACAAATATGGAATTTAGAATAAATAAATTTTATTTTTTTTATTTGTCCAATTCATTCCTTACGGTTTAAACTTTTATGATAAATCGAAATATCTGCATTGTGTTAAAAATTTCAATCGACTTGTTAAAAAAAATACTATTTTAGTTGGTAAAAAGTACTATTTAAATTTTTTATGGACAAACACAATGCTGAACGTCATGCAAACGTCTTGCATATGCATGTGGACGTTTGTATGTTCCATCAATGTCACACTATGCAAGTTCGATTTTATAAAAAAAAAGAGAAAAGAAAAATGGAAAGGAGTAAGAGACTTGCTTGCACTTGTAATTTGATTTGCTTTCTTATTCGTACTTTTGAAAAAGTTTTTAGCAACCAAACGAGGTATTCAGGAAAGAATTTTCTCTTGTATGTGAACGTAAATGCAAGTTTGAAAGAATATTGTAGCTGAGTTTTGCAAGCAAACGTACATGGTCTGAACGGTAACGATCTGTTATTTTCTTGTGTACTTGTTCTTAAGGGAGTGTAAGGAAGGTTAGTTAGCATAAAAACAAGTAAAAAACAATTCATAACAACAAAACCACACGGGACATACAATAAAACGGTCAAACCCACATAAGAACAAGTCACCAAACAAGCAAGAAACAGACAAAAAATGTTGGGCTGAAATGTGAACAGTGTGAGTGGCACTGAAACGGGGGTTGGTTTTCTGTTGCTCCGGCTCGGCACGAGCAGTTGTTTTGTATCCCTCGTAGGGTAAAAAGTTTTTGTTTGGATAGACTTTTGGGCCGTAGTTACACTTGCCAGCGGTAAAACTTTTTTACAAATTTTATTTATTTTGAATTATTTTCCCTTTTTCGTGCGTGATTTTCCTAAAATATCCATCCAAATTTTTATATTGTTTTATTTACAATTAAATTTAGAAGAAATAAACCAAAAATAATCTTTTAATAAAAAATATCAAAAATTGCATTAACTTCCCTCGTTATTACGCGTGTGTGAGTGAGTTAAATTAAAATAATAAACAAAATTACAAAACAGAATTGTTCAAATATAAAAATTAAAAAAGTTTTGCCGCCAAGGAGAGTAATCAAATTTGTATATAATATATTTGACTCTTTTTCTTTTTTTGAAAATATTTTCCTTTGCTGTCCAATTTAACACGTGTATGATAAATTTTAATTATTTATATTTTAAACAAATCATCGAGATCGGCCAACTCTGTAAAGAAATGAATCGTTTTGTGCATTAACACCGAACAACGCTTGGTTGTATGGAGAATTAATTATGTAATGATTATTATTTACACCAAGTAATAAAACAAATTGACATGCATTCCTAAGTGTAAATATAAACAGCATCGTGATTACGTTCTCATATATTATTGCTTTTGAAATATCATTAAAATTATACATTTCACATTATGCAATTCACAAACGCATTGTGATTGTGTCGTATATTAAAGTAAATTTTTAATTTCTTTGTTTGTGAACAGTCATTTTTAATTAATTGTGGTATTATTGTGTTACTAATGTCAAAAAATTTTAGACTCTAGTGTTAAATCCGGCATGGGGAGTTAAAATTACTAACAATAATACTTAAAGGCAAAAAAACTTCATTATTTGTATTTCAAAACGTATGGTGTCAATACAAGGCGTTTGTGAATTAAACAAGTATTAGAAGAATTTTAGTTCGCAATAGATATGTACGTACAAATTTCTGTAGTTATTAAATAAAACTTTAAATATATATAATAAATGATAATAACCTCAGATGGTTTAATAGTGTTCTTGAAGCTGAAAATGATCCTAACTGCTACTAGCATTCGTTCCCTGGATCAATAGTGTGATTAATTATTTGTATAGCTTCTTGTTCGGCACAAGCTGGTCGTTGGTTCTGGATCATAGATAAGCTTCTACCTAATAAAGAAGTCCTTTCAGAACACACGTATGCATGTTGACCTTAAAAAAACGTCCGTAGTGCAAGTCTAAAGAATTGAAACAATCAGTGTCCTTAATGCGAAATTAGTTTAAGCATTATGCTTTATACACAGGTACGTTGTTGAAGTAGTTGTGAAACTACTCCTAGTACAGTTTTATCTGTACTGATTTGGTGCGTTTCTTGTTTTGTTTTTGTGCCGACTGATCAATATGGAATTAAATATGTATTTAAAAATTCAAGTTTTATGAAAAATAATTAAGAAGAAGTTCCTTGCGGTTTCTGGATCGAAATCCAAATCAAATAGCCAAACTCCAGATTTTTATATAAAATAGGTCTCATCTTTTGACACATAGGACATCTCTGTAAAGACTTCTTTTAGAAAAATATAAAATGTTGTCGAAGAAACGTGCTTTTATAGGAAGGAATGACGATTGAAGCCTTTTAAATTTCAATACCGTTTATTTTCAACCGTGAGATTTTTGTTTAGACGGTACCACTTTACGTACATAAAACTCAATTTAATTTTGATATAAAAGTTTTAAAAATCCCACGACCGATTTTTTTTGGGTTTAAGCCAAAATAGTAAAATTAAAACAGCTGTCATTATATAAAATATTGCCAAACATAATAGGATAATATAATTTGCATTTCGTATATTAGTAGCTGTTTTTATTTGTTTACAAAAAAAAACATTCCTGATTTAATAAGATGAGATGGTTTTCCGAAAAATTTCCATAAACAAAGGGAGTCATACGAATATCATACTTCCATTCTTGTTTTCTCTCAATGTCATAACCATTCATTACATATTATGTTTACACTATACCATTCGTGCTCTTCTACACACAAATTTTACACATAGTAAGACTCGTGTGACAATGTAAACGACCCTTTTCTGTTGATTTCCCATCATGTTTGTTTTAACAACATAACTATAAAATCAAAATAGCTACGCAGCCATATGAAATGGCAATCTTTTTGTTTATTTATTTATTTACAAAATGTACTATAACTAAAATGATTGGATATTGGAGGATATTCTTTCCTCTAACTTTAACGTGAGATTTATTGACTTCATGTCGCCACACTTTAGCTAAAGTTAGCTTTTCTAACGAGAACCTTATAGTCAACTTCAAAATAATAAATCTACAAAAATATAAATATTTATTTTTCAAAGTAAACGTCAGTCAGTAAATGTCAAACAAATTAACAACGAACTTATAGATTTCTCGCAAAAGTAAAGCAGCTTCGCATTCGAATGTATTAAAAAAATAAAATTTTTTTGTTTATACTTATATTCCATTTTATTGAATCTTTCTACTAAAGAAATTCACAATAAGTGTTCAAATCTTACTTCTAAATTATTATTTACTAGTTATTACCAATATAATAACTAATTTTTTGTAGTAAAATCTTACAAATCTATCTTCTATTGTGTAGAGAGAGCTCCTCGCCAGGCTCAATGTGTCAGTTCTTTTTAGTCTCTGGTGGCCGTCAAATTGCAATAAATTGCGTGCTAGAGTGTTGGGGTGTGCGACTAGTTTGTTCACGTATTTGGACGTGTACGTTTAACTCCTTCGTGGATAGTGGGAACTTTAAGATCCCTATGTATATTTTCATTTCTTATATACCAGGGGGCGCATACGATAAGACGTAAAATCCTAGACTGTCTTCTCTGTAAGTTTTAGATGTTTGATGCACAGGCAGTACCCCACAGCTGAATACCATATGACCATATTGGCTTTATAACGGATTTGTATAAAAGGACTTTATATTCCAAAGCCAAAGTTGAATTAGGGCTTATTACCCAATGCAGTTGATTTGTTCGAAGCTTTATGGACGACTGGACCAAGTTAGGCGTTGATCTAGGTGGATACCTTGTGACAACACAAAACTCCGGGGTCCAAAATAAAATAAATATTGTTTTGAATAAACTGTACTTTTATAAATACTTTATATATACATACGTATTGTAAGATGTAAGAAACCATTTGAAGTACATTAGAATAAAATTAATTATAAGTTATTTTATAGTATTATACTAGTTTTCCTTGTTCACCGAGAATTGTAAAACAAAATATAAAAAAAATTAAAACAACAACATTAAACAAATCACAAACCATACAAATTACAATTTCGGAACTGCGATTATAAATTTCTTTGATAACCGACCTTGGACAGCCCTGAGTATATCCTGGCTATAGACCGGAAAAACCGGAGTCGTTTCAACCTAAATATTTAACGTGCGTTTCCGCTGGAACCATGGTATTAGTTATTGTGATTGGTGGACAATTTTGCCTTCTAAGAGAAAACGTTACATGAGCATATTTTGATGGATTTACCTTTATTCTCCACTGTTTTAGCTAGTCTTCTAGCTTATGAATATGGGACTGCAGTTTTTCAGACGCATCCTTTGGATCATTACTGACACTTATAATTGCAGTGTCGTCTGTAAAGGTTGATGTATATGTATGTAGGCTTGTCGGCATATCCGTTGTATAGATGATATATAATAGCGGCCCTAACATACTATCTTGAGGTACTCCTGCACTGATTTTCCCATTTCTTGAAAGCTGATCCTTTGATTTGAGTGGGTATTTTCAGGAAGAACCCGAGCTATTTTAGTAAGTAGCCCATCATGGCAGACTTTTTCAAATGCTTGGGAAATGCCTGTAAATAAAGCTGAACAGTATTGCTTTCTTTCAAAAGTCGATCTAATAATGGTAACGATTCTATGGACTTGTTCAAGCGTACTATGCCTTGCTCGAAAACCAAACTGATGATCTGGGATAACGTTTTGTTCATTTAGAAAAGGAGTTGCACTCGAGACGAATAATTTTTCAAATATCTTTGACAAAACTGACAGTAGGCTAATTGGCCTGTAGGATGTAATCTGGCTTGAGTCCTTTCCTGGTTTCGGGATCATAACAATTTCAGACATCTTCCAAGAGCATGGGAAGAAGCCGACGCGCAACATGGCATTAAATATGTAAAGTAAAATTCTTACAGCTGAATTAGGTAAGTTTCTTATCATTGATCCTGTTATACGATCAGGTCCAGGTGATTTCTTCATATCCGTATTTTTAATTGTCGATTTTAAAGAAGACACCCGAAATTTCCTAGGATCATTCACGGTGTCACTAATAATTGGAGTATTGGAATTACTTATATCATGTGGTGCGAAAACCTTCTCAAAGTGATTTGCGAACGCATTTGCCTTTTCACTTGAGTTTTTAGCCCAAGTACGGTCTTCAAGATTCGTAAGCAATAGGACATTGTAAGTGCTTTACAGCTTTCCACAGACTAAAATCCGTGTTTTTCATTGGATCCAAGTTTTTTAAAAAGTTGTCGATAGCGAATTCGTGTTTCTGTCTCAATTTATGAGTGAAAGAAGCAAATTAATTGGACACAGCATATGAAAGGGTAAAAATTAAAATTAATGGGAACAATTTAAATAAATGTTTTATATGCACGACTACTGTGATTTACATTGGAGAAAGCATTGGATTTATGCATAAAATTTAAAATGTTACTGTCTGTTGATTTCTTGCTATTATCTATTTCTTTGCTTTAGTTTTGATTTCCGTTATAACTTTTCGGATCAAAGAACCGCCATAATTTATTGTAAATCAATCTAAGGAAGAGAAAAATTCAGTTCGATTAAATAATATAATTTACTGCCAGTACTACTCGTATGTACAAAAGTTCAGATAACCGCATTCGATATCGCTAGAAATTTAAGTAGAAAATAACTTGTAGCCTACAGAGGTATTAACTTTAAATAAAGATCCCACAAGTTTTCGTTACTGAGAAAATTTCTGAAATCACTTTAACATTCAAACCATAATCTATTAGCAGAAAATCGTTTTCCATACAATGAGGTGATGTTACTCTTACCGACCCCAAAACGTTAATTTATAATGTAATTATACGAGTTGTGTTATACAAATTATAGGCATTTTTATAATGGATGACTATTTGTACGCATTGAAATTTACATTGAAATGAAACAGATAAATTTTCTAAGGAGAATGAAATTGCATATATTTGGGCAAATAAGTTCTTACCAACTTTATTTTTATATATTTCCTTCTATATAAACCATGCTGCTGGTTAATTAATATGTAGCCCAATTTATTGAATCGTGTGTCCAATGTCTTCCTGTTTGCCAACAATTTCAAGCGTAGACTAGCAATTTGAAGTATTGAATCGCCCGATACTAGAACCCAATTAGGAGGGCCAAGAATTATATGTTCACCAAACATTTCGCGGGGCTGATGGATCAATATTCAAAAAATTTCCCTCAGTAAAAGTCAAGTATATTCCAAAGAATTAATTAATCCCTCCTGTTTCTTAAATGCATATATATTGTTCCAAAGAAAATCCATTAGAAGCTTTATAACTTTTAAGCCGATAAACTTATGTACATAAGTATGTTTTACATGCACAAGCGTGTTTTTTAGAACTATTAAGCTTTAAGAGCAGCACTGTTTAATATGTTGGCCAATTTTATAGCTGTTACTTACTTTGTGTTTAGCTTGGCTTGCTATTTGATCGTGCATAGACTAGTACTTGAACTATGCCTGCATATTGTTTCAAATATTTAACGAAAGACATGGTTCAGATCGAAAAAATTTTATGTAGCGTTAATGCTCATTTTTGGTTGAATGAATATGTCAATAAGAAGAACTGTAGGATTTAGAGTGCAAATATCCACAAGCCATTAGCAAAAACCATTACATCCAGAGCAAGCCACGGTTCGGTGTTAATTATGTGTAAATGAAATCATTGATCTGGCCTACTTTTTTGTACCACGATTCAGTACCACACAGCCACACTGCCACAATTGATTTATTGAAGGAATCTTACGGCGACCGAATAACTTCGCGTAGTGGGCCCCTATTTTAGCTTCCAAGATCATCTAACTTCACAGACAATTAGCTCTTTCGAAGATAACATTCGCTACGTTATCACTGACACACGTCCCCTATTGCTGCAAAAAGTGACCGAAAATTTGCTTTCATGACATTTAACACCGTTACCTTTTTTTTTTAATTTCTATATTTCTAAAAAATATCTTTGTTTTCGGAAGTCTGAACTTTTTTTTTATAATTTCAGGTAATATTTGGAAGATATGAAATGAAGATTTGAAATCATTCCTAAAGCCCGTACAAGGCATGTTATGATATAAGATTTGCTGCGACGAGTTCCACCACTAACTCGATAGTGGATAATTGTACTGAATTTCGGACTGGCGGAAATTAGAGACATTCACGCAGGTCTCAAACCAACAGATGTATGGAACTTCAGCGAGGGGATGATATCTACAAGAATCGAATATGCGAATACACATAGCTGGACGAAAAGCTTGATATGCATACATACAAATGTAATGTGTGGTTTGATTGAAGACTAGCAAAGATGATTTTCACTTGAACCACCTTGCAAAAAAACAAAATATAGGATTTGTTGAATACAAAATCGCAAAAATGTTCTTCAGAATTTTCACGCAAGACGTCTTTGGGATTAACTCCCACTTTCTGCAGCAACCAAAGAAAAATATTATGACGAAAAAGTCAGAGGTAGGAGATCATAATTCCGTAATAATTTATTTGATTTTTGGAAAATAAATTTTTCTAATCTACAGAAGTAACGAAGATATGAGTGTTCTCAAGAAATGGCAGAGTATACAAAAATACGCCAAAAATGCTCTAAGTAGTTAAAGTATTTCTGCAAACATTTACTATTGCGGAAGTCATTAAAAATCTTGACTAGCCACAAATTTGTTCGCACATGGAATGAGCGTCGTCAGAATAACAGAATAAAATGTGTTCGTGGATTCATGTGTGGAGAATACGTGTAGATTGTTCTGTTCAGTTCTCAGCATAGTTTATGTACGGGTGTTTACAGACGAGCGAACATACCATCAACAGCGACGATCTTCACGGCGAAAATTCCTGTTCGAACAGCAACATGTACGATGGCTGAAGAGATTTATGGCTAGTCAAGACAGCATGCATGAAGTGACACGAGTGTGATGAAATCATCGCTGTTATTATTTGTGGACGTCTAGAAAAAGTAACTTCTCACGGATTTTTATTTAAATCTTAGTATTTTAACGTCACGTACACATGTACATATACTACCTATGTATTTATATTACAGTGCAGAAAGAAGCGTCTTATAACTTGTAGATCTATAAAATATAAATCGTCGCATAAATTCATTATTTTAATACATTTTTAGTTTTTCAATTAACTTGGGACAAAACGTCATCCCGGACTATCAGTTTGCAAACCATAATACAATTGAGCAAGTCCACAGAATTCTCATTTATTTATTTATTGATATTTACCAGGCGTTTGATAAAGATGAACTACTCACGAAAATATCGCGAGTTTTTCTTATAAACCCCCACAAGCTTCTTAAGAGCTATTTGACTAATAGAACGTTTAAAGTAAGGCCAAAGGATTAATTTTCAAAAAAAAACAGAAAATCTTTGAAGGTGTATTATACTTCATTTATACAGCGGTTTATGCCAACAAACCCAAATACGTATAACCAAGTAACTTGAGGCTCATGTTAGTGAGCTAGAACTTTGGCTAAAACGTGGAGAATAAAGGTAAATTCATCGAAATGTGGTCATGTAACGTAAATTTGTAATATACATACATACATATGTATTTTTTGTAATTTTTAAATTTGTCGTATGGGAAAAAGTTAACTTTTAAGGGTTTTGATGGAGGAAATTGTGAATGTGATTGTAAATGTTTTTTGTTTTTGGTGATAGCTTTTTCAATGTCTTTTATGACGTTTTATTTTTTGATATTTGTTGCATTTATACGAGTGGTATAATCAAAACATACTATTGTATGTTCGCTGATCGGCATTCAGAGTAAATACTGATGTAAATTTGACAATCTAATAGCTCTCTTAGTTTTTTAATCATATCATAAAATCAAGATTTTCATGAGACAAAAAGAATTGGAGTTGCGTAAAAAAGCAATTTATATAAATGCAACTGAATTAATTTTCAAGCTCTCCGTCTTTAATAATCTTTTTTTAAAGTTATTTTCTTGATTATGAAATTGTTTTTATTGATAATAAAATGATTTTATAAAACAATTAAACAATTTAGTGTAATTTCCATCGATATAGAATACTGTGATTTAACTTCTAATTTTTCTTCCAAATTTATTAAAATAATTTTATACGAACTTAAAAAAATGATCAATATCGTTACTTTGTGCAAAGCACTCAATAAACAACGTCTTGCATACAATATGAACCTCCCCATCACACACGCAAACGAGTAAAAAATTCAATACATATTCGTGTCATCACTCTACACATTGTGTCCATTGAGACTGTTTCTGGCTGGCGAAGAAATATAATGTCTTAAGATAGGCCGACATATATTCTTGTAAGCTATAAATTTAACATTATAAAATACTTCCGCCAGGGTTGTCAAATGCGGCGATTTCTTGCCAAACATGGTGATTTTTACGTTCTTTTGTTCCTGAAAATAGGAATATTTTGGCCTTAATTTAAATACGAGATTTTGTTTTGTTAATGAATTTTTTCGAACTATTAATTTGTATAATGGAATGAATAATTTCATTCAGGATTACGTACGTTTTATTTTTTCAGTTAAGAAGGGAAATCGCTTTTTTAATTGATACGATAATATTTAGAATACAGTTAAAAAAAAATGTGCCGGAAATGGAGAAACTTTTTATGGAATTTGACATCAAATAAGTACTCAGCTGCGCCGGTGAGGTTACCTATTTAATCTATTCTGGTTAAATTATTAAACACTGGCAGAATATAATGAATTTGCCGCTACCCTAATGTCTAATAACTTCAGTATTCGAAATATTATCATATCAATTAAAAAAGAAGTTTTCCTTCTTAACCGAAGGAACAAAAGAAACTTGCGCCTGAATACAATTTATATTTAATTACAGTCAATTAAATGATTATATGTGTACAATTGCTTTTCTCTGTAGCTTCTTTTCTAATTCTCTCGCAATTGCTTTATCATTTATTGTTTGTTGTCTTTTTAGTTTATCTCTGCACCGCCATTGCCGTACCGTTCGTGAGTCTTGTATAAAATTGAGACTAAAAATCAAGCAGAGGTAATTTGGGAAAAATATTAAAGATTAATAAAAATTATTTATAATGTTCTCTCACGTAATCTCATTACCAACAGATTGATTGATTTTATTTTTCTACATCTTGCCTTGGAAGATATTGTAAAAACAACAACATAAGATAAACAATCTCGTTAAAAATTGTTTAACTTATCGAAAGATGGAATTGGTGAAATTGAAAAACGCAAATATGTACATAAAAATTAAATTTAGTTATATACTTTTTTATATAATTTGTTTCGCCCTGTCCGCTGCGATTCCTCCATCGCCATTTAAGGACAAATACGTACATATATAATATTTAGATTATATATCTTAAAATTGTTAAATTCTAAGCGAGTGTTCGAAATGTGATACAGTAGCCGGTCGTTAGGACGCAGTAAGTGCCAACTATTACCACCGGATTTAAACAGATAAAAATTGTCAATCTTAATTTTCGGATCAATAGTAAAACGGATCCAAAACTTCAAGCTTTCATAAGATAAAATCAAATATACAAAAACAGATTCATATTTAACTAATATTTAGATAAATAAAACAAACAAGAAAAAATTTATAAATCTCATTTGACTTTCGATCAGATTTCTGCAAGAAATCTATGCAAATTGTTATTGTTTTTTTCGAACTACAAATATTATTAATTATCAAGTAATTTTAATTTTTAGGCATGAGTTCGTTTTTCTTTCTATTCAGAAAAAGAATTATTTATTTTAATACTTAACACAAGCTACACAGCCACACACTAAGCCAAACTTTTCATATGCCCAAACATTGAGAAATGATTTACCTAATGCGAATGCCAAAAGTTCTAATGCGCATAAACATTCATATGCCCACATCTTAAAAGAGGGTGCTCAGACACCCCTCACTACCAATTCGAGCTCAATCGATAATTTAATACAAATAATGAATAATTTCATGACAACTATGCAGGGTATGTTTCAGGAAATGATGCGAACCCAAAACATGCTTCTGCAAGTTCTGCTGAGCAAAAAATGAACCAGTTAAAAATATGCTTCTGGAACGCTAACGGGCTATCCCAACATAAATATGAAGTAGAACACTTCCTGCTAGCACATGATATAGACATACTATTAGTCTCTGAAAGACACTTCACTATAAAAAACTGCTTTAGAATTGATGGGTTTTTATATATGACACAAAACACCCAAGCGAAAGAGCATGTGGTTGGACTGCCATTATAGTCCGAAAAAACATAAGGCATTTTCCATTGCCTGACTTCAACGAAGACTTTTTGCAAGCCACGACTATAAATCTTACTGATTTTAAAATTGTAGTCTCGTCAGTGTATTGCCCACCTAGGCATAAAATCGAACACCATGAATTTGCCAGGTTCTTTGCTACGCTAGGACAAAAATTTATTGCCGCTGGTGATTACAATGCAAAGCACACATATTGGGGATCCAGACTCCTTAGTCCTAGAGGTAGGCAGTTGTATTATACAGTTCAAGCAAACAAGCTGGACGTCGTATCTGCCGGTAAACCAACCTATTGGCCCACAGATTTTAATAAGTTGCCAGACCTTATTGATTTTGCTATAGTAAAAAACATCAAACGCGACCAACTGTTAGTTAGTTCATCCTATGACCTATCTTCTGATCATTCACCGACAATTGTTATTTTACACGACAGTTTTGCCACTGCACCTAAAACCCTTAGTTTCTACCCGAACAGAAACACGAATTGGTTAAAATATAAAATGTATGTGAGCTCTCACTTACCTTTGAACATCCCACTGAGAAATCCAGCTGATATTCAATCAGCTGTAGATCATTTTACAGATGTCGTGACTGCCGCAGCCATAGCTGCAACGCCAACAAAGCCATCAGCTAAAATAATAACGTACCAGGCAACAGCAGATATTCAGATGCTCGTCATTGAGAAAAGAAGACTAAGAAGACAATGGCAAAATAGTCGTTCACCACACATAAAAATGCAAATGAACTTATGCCAAAAAAACTCAAGCCAGATTACATCCTACAGGCCAATTAGCCTACTGTCAGTTTTGTCAAAGATATTTGAAAAATTATTCGTCTCGAGTGCAACTCCTTTTCTAAATGAACAAAACGTTATCCCAGATCATCAGTTTGGTTTTCGAGCAAGGCATAGTACGATTGAACAAGTCCATAGAATCGTTACCATTATTAGATCGACTTTTGAAAGAAAGCAATACTGTTCAGCTTTATTTACAGGCATTTCCCAAGCATTTGAAAAAGTCTGCCATGATGGGCTACTTACTAAAATAGCTCGGGTTCTACCTGAAAACACCCACAAGCTTATAAAAAGCTATTTGTCCGATAGAACTTTTAAAGTAAGGTCAAAGGACCAGCTTTCAAGATGTGGGAAAATCAGTGCAGGAGTACCTCAAGGTAGTGTGCTAGGGCCGCTATTATATATCATCTATACAGCGGATATGCCGACAAGCCCACATACATATACATCAACCTTTGCAGACGACACTGCAAATATAAGTGTCAGTAATGATCCAAAGGATGCATCTGAAAAGCTGCAGTCCCATATTCATAAGCTAGAAGACTGGCTAAAACAGTGGAGAATAAAGGTAAATCCATCAAAATGTGCTCATGTAACGTTTTCCCTTAGAAGGCAAAATTGTCCACCAATCACAATAACTAATACCACGGTTCCAGCGGAAACGCACGTCAAATATTTAGGTATCCACCTAGATCGGCGCCTAACTTGGACCCGTCACATTGAGGCAAAAATAACGTCCATAAAGCTTCGAACAAATCAACTGCATTGGCTAATAAGTCCTAACTCAACTTTGGCTTTGGAATATAAAGTCCTATTATACAAATCCGTTATAAAGCCAATATGGTCATATGGTATTCAGCTGTGGGGTACTGCCTGTGCATCAAACATCCAGAAGTTACTGAGATGACAGTCTAGGATTTTACGTCATATCGTATGCGCCCCCTGGTACATAAGAAATGAAAACATACATAGGGATCTCAAAGTTGCCACTATCCACGAAGAAGTTAAAACATACACGTCCAAATACGTGAAAAAACTAGTCGCACATCCCAACACTCTAGCACGCAATTTATTGCAATTTGACAGCCACCAGAGACTAAAAAGAACTGACACATTGTGCCTGGCGAGGCGGCTCTCTCTACACAATAGAAGATAGATTTTTAAGATTTGAATACAAAAAATTAGTTATTACGTTGGTACTAACTAGTAAATAATAATTTAGAATTAAGATTTGAATACTTATTGTGAATTTCTTTGAATAGAAAGATTCAATAAAATAAAATACAGTATAAAAAAAAAAAAAATTTTAATATGGACAACCTTGAAAAGAGTAAAAGTTTTTATTCCATTAGACATCTAGCTGAATTTAATGCATTTTCTATGCCGCTACACACGTTATTAACATTCTTCATGTCTTATCTACAAATTGTGTGTCTAAAGAACTTCCATTTATACCAACATTTAAGACAAAATGGAATACGAGAATGAATTATTTCTCAATAGAATTAAAACTTTTACTGTTTCAAAGGTTGTCCATATTAAATAAATAATTCTCTTTCTGAATAGAAATAAAAACGAACTCATGCCTAAAAATTAAAATTACTTGAAATCTTTGCAATTTAACCAAACTTTATCATAGATTTTTGTAGAAAAGCTATACGATTAATCTATTAGATTTGCATTCAACATTCTTTCAGATATCTGTCCGATAATAATACGAATATCTTCTAACACATCAGTATTTTCTATGCCTTTTTCATCGAGTTACGGTCAGATTTCTATACGGACGTCTTTATCTATTTTTAAATATGGTTAAAAAATCAGCAATAATTGTATGCATTCGGTAAATATATTAAAATACTTGTTTGAAAAATACTTTTTATTTTCACATATTTTTTATGGGTTTTGTTAATTTTAAAAAGTGTATAAAATTTGCTAACAGAACGGATTTCACATATTTTTTAATATACAAATGAAACAAATTCAAGATTCTCTACCATTTCAACCATTTCTTTTTTGAATATTTCGTGTATGTACGTTTTCCCCAATTAGCAATTCCAGTTTTTTATTTCATAGTGGAATAAAAACAACACTTTTACGTTTTGCGTTTTCTGGAGAAATTAAAAACGCGTTTTCACTTCCTCACGAATTTAATTTCTGTGACATACCTGGTTGTTAAAAATGTATAAATTATTTTTGCGATTTTTCTTTTTAAGATACCGAGTGTTTTAGTTGGCAATTTTTGATGATTTTCCAATTTTCTTGACGATTAGCACAAATAAAAAATATAAAAAAATATAGTAAAGTACTTCTTTTAATAATTCTTGATTTAATATTCCGACAGGGTGTGTTGATGTAGATTTTTGGAACGAATTTCGTTATCCCTTATCAAGTTTGGCTTGGATTTTTAATAATTGGCTATCAGCTAGCAGGCACAAATATTAGTACTTGGCTGTAAATATACGCGAGCTCTAACTTGGAAACTCTGCAACCTAACGACCACTTGAAAGTAATACTTACCAACTTTCGGCTGATATACAGACTATTGTCAAGGAAGAAGGCAATAAAACAATAGTCGTTCTCCAGGCATACTGGCTGAAATGAATTTATGTCAAAAAACGTTACACAATAAACTGGGGCAAAAACACGAGTCCGTTATCGAGAGCTTTTTGAAAAATTTGGATCCAACAAAAACACGGTCTATAGTCTGTGGAAAGTTGTAGGGCACTTAGAATATTCTATTGCCTACGAGTGCCCAATAAGACTTGAAGATCGTACTTGGGCCAAAAACTCAAGTGAAAAGGTAAATGCTTACGGCCATCTAAATAACACTTTCTGCGAAATTTCGGTTGTGCTCATTAAGCTCGATAATAAATAATATTTATATGAAAAAATCGCCGCTCCTGACCGCAGTACAGGATCCATGATTCTGCTGTTTTTGGAAGAAGTCTGAAATTGTCGAGATACCTAAAGCAGGAAAGGACTCAAGTCAGATTACGTCCTACAGGCCCATTGATCTACTCTCAGCTTTATCCAAGTTATTTGAAAAATTATTCGTCTCAAGCTTAAAACCAATCTTATGTTAATGAACAAAACTTTTGCCACCACTTAAAATAAATACTTATGGTTTCAATAACTTTTCAAAATAACTTTGTGGTTTTAGGTGTTTTGTGTATATCCTTAAACACGACTACAGTTAATAATATTTAACTAAAATGTACATTCGGATTGTGACTTTTTTATAATATTGTTACGTTCTTTTAATTGAAAAGTGTTGTTTCAATAACACACATGCTAGAACTTAATGTTTACACACTGTTACTTTATTTACTTAAATTCAACACTTCTTTATAATCGATGTTCACAGTTGAATGTTTTACTCGCTACTGACTGTTAGCCCGATCATCAAGGTCTTCTTATAGTAGCCGTCTAGTTTCCAGAAACTGGTAGAATTCGCAAGAATCCAATAGATACTTCTCCAGCGGTAAACATATTTTCTGCTGTTTTTCATTATTCTGGCATTCGCTGGAACTTCATGTACGTTCAGGTACGTTGGGGTTGGTGTTGTCCCAATTTGTTCGTTAACATATTCACAAATCCGCCACGACACTTACGAAAATTTTTCAGCCAAAACTGGGGAAAAATAATCATCTATTATCTTTGAGCTCATGGACCAAATTCACCAGTTTGATGTTTGCGAAATTTCGAATTCTTGTACATACTTGGCTAGGAATCACCTGCCTTGGGTTCTGCTCCACACCTTTACGGCTAGAGGCAATGTTATCATTAAATATTGTTAAATCTATCCCACAAAACAGACTAAACAGTCATTGGTAGGCTTACGTATTAATATGGAAAGAAGCACTAGTTTATAGAAAATTAAGAAGTAAATCCTAACAAAATCAATTTCTTTCACTACTTCACTTCCATTAATACTTGTTTGTACATACATAGATTTTATGTAGCTTTTAATACTGACACAAACACTTATAAAAACATCCTTGTATTATTAATTAAACCCTTAAATAAGTGCCTAATTTAATGTTCTCATACTAAACACATCAACAATGGAGTATCCTTCTGCTGCATACCTTATCTCATTATTTGCTTTGTATTCGATACGGCACGCACAAAATAATTTGGACTTAAAAACAAAAAAGACAACAATAACAAATTTTTTGTAAAGCCTTTATATTTCACATTCACCTTGTAACACATATTTATTGCTACTGTTGCACTCATTCAACCAATTCCCACAATTACTCTCCCACAGATACTCTCTCACACATAGTTAGATATTTGATGTCTCTCATGTAGACAGTAGAAAATTCTATAAATGAATTCATTTACTTAGATTCGTATATTCCAGAAAGAATTTGCCTTTTCTGCAGCCTATCTGACAAATTAAGGAAACAATCCTTCCATTTTTTCGAGGTAGCAGTTTACTAAAATTTTATTTTTTTCCTAGCATCCGAAAACTATTGAAAAAAAAAGAGAAAACCTGGCAAATAGTAATGCTGGTCGCTGTTGTGCGTATCCTTGTACGATTTTCCCCCTTTCATTTCTTTTACTTAAAAAGCCAAAAAGAATTTCAAGTTTTCTTCAGTTACACATTTACATTTCATGGTTTTTTTTATTTTTTGTAGTAATAAAGTTTACGGAAATAATTGAATTTTAAATGGAGGAGCAACTACAAAAAAGAGGAGTAGTATAGACTTTTTAAAATTAAAATCAAACAGAATACAAATGAATAACAAAAAAAAAAAAACAACTAAGAGTTGGAATCATTACAAATTGTTCAAAAATGACAATGATAAAATCCTTCATGCTTCATTAAATCAAAGGAACGTTTGATTGAAAATGAAAAATATTAATTTGAACGAATTTGTCAAATGATTCGCTTAACTAAAAATAACAAGGAATCAAGCACAGTTTGAAAAAATGTTAAAGCACAAATTTAGAAAAATATCTAAAATAAATAAAAAGAATTGCAGCCGCATAAAAACAAATAAATGAAGTATATAAAGGGTTATCCATTTATAGATTTCGAAAGTAAAGTTAAATAAAACACAACACAGCACAACAAAGCTATGACTTTGATTTTATTTCATTATAATGCTTGAACTTTGCTGTTACGTAACAAATAGAATGTCATTTAAATGACCGCCACTAGATTGGTTGCAACAGTCGACTCTTTTGAGGTAGTTCTCGACCACTTTTTCATATATTTCGGGCGGTATCTCGGCGATAACTTGACGAATGTTGGGTTTCAAATGCTCTAACGGTAATATTATCCACGTAAACACGAGCTTTGTCGGAGCTGCACAAAAAAGTCTAACGGCGTAAAATCGCATGATCTTGGTTGCCAATTATCGTCGCCGAAATGCAAAATTACGGTTGTGGAAACTTTCTATTTGTAGTATAATTACTTAATAAGAATATTAAAATATCGCAATCCCGATGCTGTCATTTAATTGAACCTTTTTCTTCATCTTATTACATACGATACTATACACACTGGCAGTCCATTCTCCTTTTTATTTTATTGTATTTTAAGATATCACAAAAATTAAATAAAATACATATCGTCGGTGCGCCTACCAAAACACCTATGTGTAATTTTTCGAATTTTTTTTAGTGGCCCATTAGGAACCCTATCTGGCAATGCATTTATCCCCCAAAGCATTTCCCGTTATCTCAAATGGTTTCAAAGTTAGCTAAAACTCATATGTGTAACCTATAATAGAAAATCTACAGCAAAACCAGTTATGTGTTATAAGCAAAGGCCGGCACAAAGAGAACGGAGTAATAAATGAGACCAGTGCGCCATTTGTGTTGGTTACGATTAAGGAAATGTTGATGAAGAAATATGTATACAAAATCCATATTGCCAAAAAACGAAGCTAAAAATATGGCTGTTGACAGTATGTCACCTAACGTTTTAGTTGTTTCAACGGACATGCAAAGTGTGTTGTTATGACCAAAACTTCCGTATTGGAACAGTACTATAAACAGAAGTTATCAATTCATAATTTTACCTCTAACAATATAACCAGCTGTATTCTTCACTTTTTGCAAGAATATTGTACTTCCTACAAAAAGGTAGTATTGATTTCTGATGTATGTACATATCAGAACAGAAGTAAAGTTTTTACTTTAAAAATATGTTGCGAATTGGAAAAATAAAACGGTATTTTTGCTCTCCTGAACACTTTAAAAAAAACACACACGGCGCATCGACGGTATGTATATCTCTTCTTAAGAAAGGCGTGTTTTTATTTCTCAATACAAAACACCATGCAATAAAGCCAAACGCGATCGTGTTGTATGGCTCGTGGCCCCGTCTTGTTGAAACCACATATCATGCAGTTTGATTTCATAATCATAATCGCTGGCAAAAAAAGCCGGTTATAATACGGCCGCAGCGGCTCTTTCAACGCCATCTTCGACAAAATATGACCCAATGATACCTCCAGACCATAATGCGGACCAAACAGTCACTTTACCCGGATCTCAAACAAATTTCTGTCATCGCTTGTCAAGTTTGGTTAAGTTTTGGTTTCGAGAACGAAAAATTCTTCTAATGGGTGTGGTTAATATGACCCCCTTTATAGGGTGGTTTCAGCACTTTCAACACTTTAAATTCGTCTATTTTTATTTAAAAGAGGATTTCATTGCAGCCATGCATTAGAGTCGTTCATTTGTATTAATATTTCATTGGCATTATTTGGCGTAACCACCACTGAATATACGAGAATAAATGCTAAATATTAATTAGTTTTCAATAACAATTACTGATAATGATATTGTTGAATAGTATTTATTAATAAGTAAAATCAATTGTTTCTATAAAACACAAAGTTATCATTGCAGTTGCTTTTGAAAACTAATAAAATATAAACAAACATTAACCCACGGATTGTCAGACCGAAATTATTCAGGAGAGCTAAGAGAAAGTTTTACTCGAAACTGCGGGTTCGGTTTTCGTAACGTGCACGTCGATACATGTAAGAATCCCACAAAGGTTGTATTCTGTTCAAAACGAAAAAAAAAACAAAGGACGTTAAAAATGGGTGCAAATACAACCTGCCGTCCATTAAGATTTTAGTACAACT
Source organism: Phania funesta (assembly GCA_963932375.1). Lineage (NCBI taxonomy): Eukaryota > Metazoa > Arthropoda > Insecta > Diptera > Tachinidae > Phania > Phania funesta. Next base: position 41,302,490 of record OZ010656.1, read on the forward strand.
TCTTATAAACTGAATGTTTTTGTGTCGCTACAATTTGTCATAAGTCAAAAACGTATGTCAACATACTTCGTTAGTGCTAAACACAATTTGATAAAAGTGAGCTTACGTTTACGATTAAAACGGTTTTTCTAGATGCAAAAAAAAACGATCCGAAAGTTTAAATGTTTGTAAATTATATTCTTAGTCACAACAAAAGCCCAAAACAAACAATTGTAACGAATGATTTAATGTATATTTAAATAAGTACATAAAATTAAAAAAACTATATACTCTTCTGATTATTACTCTCGTTGTATCGCAATTAGGTCCACAAGTATGTGCGAAAAAAGAAACTTAACAAAATTCCAGCAAAAAAAAAAATCAGGTGGCAAATCACGACATTCGATGCTATGGAGATTTTGATCCTTTCCATACCAACGACTATTGTACTAAAGGGTGTCTCAATAGTAATGCACTCTTTAAATTTTGTGACAATTTGTTCGTGCAAGTGGCAACTCGTAACATCTGTCACCCATGATTGTAAAATAGGGAAAGACGCTGTGATTGCTCCGAATCTTTTTCGGGCACCTAATGTGTCAACAATGCGAACAGTGGTTTAATTGAAATATTGCACTTTTATTGACACATTCCGCTCCCTATGATTTCCTAGCATTTTTGAATCTTTAATATATTTTGTTACTTCAAAATATTTTATTCAAAAAGTTTGTTTTAAAAAAATTCTTACGCGGAATTCTCTGCTCTATAACACAGTACGATAGTGTATTACACCGAAGAGAAATATTGAAAAAAGAAACACATCACAATTTCGACAAATGGCAGCACCCTTTAATTTTCCTCTTAATTTTTTTCAATACTTACCTTTGTGGTGACCCTATAATTAGACTATATATAATCTCTATCTGCTACGGTTTCCAAGATATTGCTATTAAAAATGCAAAACTAAATAATCTAATATCTCGAAATTTTGACGTAAATTGCCGAGACACGTTGAGTTTTATTCAAATCTATATTGCAAATCATTCGAATTTACTCTTCGTTCCAACAAAAAGTCTAGTTTCGTTTTACTGTGTAAAGAGTTTAATTATCGTCCCTGTTCTGTATTTCGAGTGGAATGAAAACAAGTCGAATTGAAAAATAGTCAGAATTTAGTAATTCGTGAATTAGCTGTTGTGCACTCCACACATTTTTTTTTTTTTTTGAAAGTATGATGCAAGCGCACATGTCCCTTAAGATAAAAAGCATGGGTCCTCAAGCAAGTCTTTTCAAACGTCTTATATGCGTTTTAAAAGTTGTTGTGGAAAATTAATGTAAATTGATGAGAAACTATTTATTAAACGATTTCGTTAAACTGAATTTTTTTATAACTAAGGTAACAATTTGTTGAGACTTAAGATTGTATATTATTCTTTCAATTAAGACAGACCAATGGAATGGAATAGATGCATTTCTTATTCCCCTACATACGTTATCAGTATTCTCTGCTGAGTAGTGTCTACTGCAAACATCATCCATTAAAGCCACCTAATGATGAAAATTGAATACGAGAGTTTCTTAAATTTTTTATAGTTTCCATATTTCTTTTTTAATTGAAAGAATAGAGAAAGAACGGATAACGGAAATTCGTTCCTAAAATAAAATATGAACTGCAGCCTCAATAAATGGTTGACTTAATTATAAAGAAGGAAATTATTCGGTTAGTGGATTACAGAACACCTTATTCACTCGGAAATTTCCACGTTCGGAACAGCATAGATTTTCCACATGCATCGGATTTTTGTTTTCTTTTTTCTAGTATACAAGTTTTTGTCTGTCTTCTTTACTATATACAAAATCGAATTAAGATGTGTTTTAAAAATTCAAGTTTTTTTTAATTTACTTAGTGAATCTGATTAAATATTAGCTGTGCCTTACACACATACATTCAGTTATTTCAGATCATATAGAACAACGGGGCATATGATCAGTTCTTACGAATTTTTATTCCAAAAACTTGCCAACTTCCTTAACACCAAACAGCTGCTGAACACGATGTCTTCTCTTTAAGCTCTGTACCGTTGCCAGAAATTTTTGCGAAATAATACTTCTCTGTGCAAATATCAGTAAATTTCTTCAAGGTCATTTTGTAAGTTCATGAAAAGTGGTTGGAAACTGTGTAAACGAGGTGAGTATGATGAAGCGATAATTTATATTTTACTTTCTAGTCAAAATTTATATAATAATAAAGTAAAATTAAATTAATATAAAATTAACATTTGCATTATTCGCATTCCAACGTCACTACATTTTTTAAGATTTGGATCTAAAATTAAAAATGTTTGTTAAATTTGTATAAAATCAAAGTTAATTTACAATTTGCGATTACCATGGCAGGTACAGTTCTTCAAATGCAAACAAATATAATTTTAAAAATTAAAAATCTTCAATTAATTAAAAGAATTTACAATTGAAAAATAAAAAAATACAACAGCAGTTGTACCAGCAACATTAATTGCAACAGCAGCGAAGTTCGAATTATTATGCCAAACATCCGTCGCACAGTGGCACATTTGGCGAGAAGGCGGTAAAAAATCCGTAACTTTTGATTGGATCGGAATTTTGATACGCGTTTTTTGTTTGTTTGGTAGGTGGGATTTTAAACTTTAATTTTTGATAAAAAGCATAAAAGTCGACCGACAAAAAAAAAGTTACGAGCGGTTTAATATTCGTTACCATTATTAATTGAATTTGAGTATAAAAGTGGAGTGTTGAAACATTTAAAAAAAATTTAATTTCATATGTCCTATTCTTATTGTTACAAATTATAATTATTAATAGTTTTGTAAACTAAATCTTGGCCAAATTTTGGCCCCGGTAATATTTTTAAGCTTAAAAGCAACAAGGTCTTTGTTACTTTTTTCTTGCGCGTCTTCAGACAGATCTCCTATTGGTAGCATATTATGTAGCTGAAGATATCTTTCTTGAATTTGTTCTTTTTTTCTTTCGTTTTTCTGCATTTTCTTTAAGAATATGTTCCATAGAACGAATCCTAGTATTAAGAGGCGACAATCCAAATTCGTAAACTTCCTTAAAGCTATCGTCTTTTGCTGGAGGTTGATTTAATTGCCTTGATGTGTTTTGGCATATAATGCAGCTTGACGACGACTTTGTTTCCGTTAAAACGTGCGCAACTTTTCCATCAATCATTGCTAGACATATTTTAAAATTTACTTCGATGTCCTGCTCATTAAATTTGAATAATACGGGTTGAAGGTCCTTAATTTGATCTTTCATCTTTTGAACTTCTTCAGTTATGACATCTTTTGTTTCCTTTTTGTATGCAAATTTTATGGACCTACAATACTTTGTTGATGAGGGAATTTAATTTTTCCATATATCAATTTCTGTTGCTCTACTAGTTGAGGGCTGGGCTGGTAGACATTTTTATTAAGCGTAGCGGAACGAAAGATACTATAAATAAATTAGCATCTGAAGAATTTCCAGCATTACATTGCTTATATTGTTTTTGACCAAACGCTCCATCACATCCCCACTTAGAAATTAAAGTAATACTGCTGCTTCCGAGATTTTTCAAATGTCCGCCATCAAGTGTATTTAGCAATCTCTCTGCGGTATGCTCAAGAAGACCTTGCAATTTTATTTCTGCTGAACTTGAAGTAACGCTAATAGAAGTTTGTGGAGGCAAACAATATTTCTTGACAGAAACTAAAGCACGATACTCAGGGAAAATACCGCAATTCTTCTCATTAGTTCTCTTGCGCAGTTCCATAAACTGACTTTTAGTCAATTTTAAATCCAAAAAGAGTGCGAATGCTTCTTCTGGTGTAAAGTTTTTCTCTTCAATTGGTGTAGGAATGCTTTTTAAAATCCTCTTTGTACGTCTTGGTGTCGCTTGAACTATATTTTCAGTTATTTCAATTTTATTTTTCTTATTTTGCGTTGGTTGAATTTGGTGCAAAAATGAGTCGTTAATGATAATTTGAGATATTTGTTCATTAATATTCTCAATCTTGCATTTTCTATACCTTTCACTACAGTCATCAATTGGTTTTTCTGCAGTCGTATTCTGTAAGTCGCTTAAGCTTAATCTCTATCGTTAAAAATAACTAAAATCAATTTAGAGATTTTTAGCTACAAATGCAATTCTGTAACGAGCATTGCTAAATTTAGCTATCTCTTAAAAATTAAATTCGGCGTATTATTAGCGTTTGTCGTCATCGCTAAAATTCTCCTATTTTGTATTCTCTGACAAATAAACAGCTGTTGTTTGTCTCCTAAATGCTTAATTTTTAGCAACAAATACTTTGTGCTGTTAAAAAGTAAGTGCAATGTAAATATTTTGTAATTTAAATGAAGTTATAAAATCGTTGTTTTTACTTTTATGCTTTTTGTGTTTGTCTTAGCGTTTTGAAAAATAATAAGAAAATTTTACGTTCAGAAAATGTTTATTTTATAAAAGTTTTAATTCTACTTTTCTATAATATATTTATACTTTTAATTATAAATTAATTAACTACACAGGCTTTGAGCTCAGTAAGAGAAATAAAAATATTTAATTTAAAAATTAGAAAAAATATTGATGAACCAGCAAATTTCTTGCTTGGAAACAATTTTCGTCAACTCTTATTTGAATGTCAGCTCCATATTCATCTTCAATATCAATATTTTCAACATCATCATCAGTTTCATATGTATCATCGTTTAACTCATCCTCTGCCACTCCATTTTCAATGAGTATGTTGTGTAAAATAACACATGACTTTATTATTTTGCCTGCTGTCCTGGGGTTGTAGCACAACACTCTCTCTCTACTTAGGCATCGAAAGCGAGACTTTAAGACTCCAAAGCAGCACTCAATGCAATTTCTGGCTTTACGGTGTTGCCGGCTATAAAATTCCTCAGCGTCAGTTAGGCTTGCTCCTTGAATTGGTGTCATTAAATACTGCAACTGTGGATAGCCACTATCACCTATCAAAACTGAAAATATTTATAAATGCTTCTTGCATCCATCCTATTAAACATACCAATAAGACAAAAATTCATGTCACAATTGGAGTATTTTTCTTGCAGAAAAACTGTTAAAGCGCTTGCTCTCCAAACAGAGGCATCATGTGCTGTTCCGCCAATCTGCAGTCTATAATCCGCAAATCCAAATCGCATGTCTTATTAGAATTCATATATAAATTTAATCAATTAGTATACTTATTGCTGTATAATTCTTTGGCATTCTGCGCTGTTTCTGGGAAAGCGTATATACTTTTCCAGTAGATGTCGATCCAAAATACAAGAAACTTCTCTGACGCAGCGGCTAACTGTGGGTTGGGTCACATTCAATATAAAATCTCTTTTGAGTTAATTGTTTTTCTTTTTACAGTTCTTAACTTACCCTGTGCAAAGAACCGCAGCGCAAGTAAAATACGCAACGTTTTACATAATCGCGTAATTCGCAATTTAGGCTACGGCAAATCTTCCTCGGCAATCTAAACAATTTCCGGAATTATTCATTTAGAAGTTGATTGCGCTCGTTTCGTCTAAATATTCTAAATATCATACTTCGCCGGTAAAAGCCACTCATATTGTTTAATACATTTTTTCCTTAAATATTATGATTATTTATTTAAAAAATACAATAAAAATATGCCCACTAAAATATTTCCAAAAACACAACTTATTTTACAGAAAATAAACAAATCATTTATAGTGTTGCCAGATTTTGTAGATTTTTATACAATACCAACATTGGCGATTTCTTGAAAAAATAATATTGGTAAATCATGAACTATATTATTATCCGAACAAATATATTACAAAATAAAAAACATGTTAATTTAAAGGTTTATTACTAACAAAAAACAAATGTATTATAAAGTTTTTACAAAATTAGAAAAAGGTTTTTACTTATTTTACAATGCATGCTATGTGAAAACAAAAATATGCACAGTTATTGAAAAGTGTGTAAACAGCAAGTAGTATTTTTCCAACACCTCCCCATAAACTGGCATATTTTATCAATTAATGCAATATAAAAATTAATTAAATTCAATCCACTGAAGTCCCAGACCTCTTGCAAATTTTAAATTTTTTACTTTAGTTAAGTTTTTGGTTGGAACATCTGATACATTCTCATCCGATGGAGTATAATGTAGTTCAATTTCATTTGCCTTTAAAATGTCTCTCACATATAAATACTTGACATCTATATGTTTAGTTCTTCCATGCAAGACTGGATTTTTAGCTATGCACTGAGCGCCCAAATTATCGCCATAAACTAACATTGCTTTACTGACGTCATATCAGTTTATCTCACCAAGAAGTCTTTTCATATAAACAGCTTCTCTCGCTGTCATGGATAAAGCTACAAATTCTGCTTCGGTGCTACTCAACGCAATATTTGGTTGTTTCTTGCTCTCCCAACTGAATGCGCTTCCTGCCATAATAAATACTATACCGGTGTATGATTTTCGATCTTCCATACAACTTGCCCAATCAGCATCCACAAAGGCTTTTGGTGGTTGACCTGTTTTGGAATAGACCAATTTGAAATTTAGTGTTGAAGAGATATACCTTAAAATATGCTTGGCACCCTGCAAATGTTCAATATGGGGGTCAATATTTTTCTGTGCCAACTTTCCCACAGAATGAAGTATATCTGGCCGGGTAGAAATTGCCAGATACATCAAAGCTCCTATTAACGATTGGTATTGTTTTGGGTCAACTCTTTTACACTCTGACTTGTCGCAATATGTTTCAAAACCAGGATCTAGAGGTGTAGATACAGGTCTAGAATTTACCATATCAAACTGCTCTAAAAGATTTTTGATGTATTTCTTATGACCAACTGTAATGGAGCCAGTTTCAGTTTCTATTTCTATTCCCAAAAAGTTTTTGACTTCACCACAATCGACGATTTTAAATTTTTCAGCTATCTTATGCTTTATTACCTCCAAGTCTCTCTTATCACTGCAGCCAATCATAATATCGTCAACATAAATCGCTATCAAGTTAAATTTATCACCATCGTTTACGTGATAAAGGCAAGGTTCGCTCTTACACTGAACAAAACCAATTTCTCGAATAGCTGAATCAAGAGTAATATTCCATGCACGTCCAGACTGTTTAAGACCATAAATAGTACGTTTTAGTTTTAGTACCTTATTTGACTCCATCTTGTCTTCAAATCCATCCGGCGGCTTCATGTATACTTCTTCTTCTAATCGGCTATTTAAATAGGCAGTAGAAACATCAACGTGATGCAAATATAAATTTTTCTCTGCTGCTAATGCCGTCATGATTCTAATTGTGGAGTAGCGTACAACTGGTGAAAATGTCTCGTTAAAATGTATACCAAATTGTTGTCCACATCCCTTGGCAACCAGGCGTGCTTTAAACCTTTGGACATTACCATGCTCATCAGTTTTTAACCTAAAAACCCACTTACAGCCGATTACCTTCTTTGATTACCGATTACCAGGTTTGAAATTCTTCGCCACTTTTATTATCAATTTCTAGGTTAGAACTGACGTTATCCTTACTTGTTTCTCCATCTACCGAGTAGATGTTTTCTTCCTTTTCGTTTAAAATTTCTGCAAAATTATATGATTCGGTGCTGGTCAACTTATCTTCGCAAAATCTTACATCTCTTTTCTCAACAACAATTTTTCTGTCAACATCATATAGCCTGTATGCTTTACACGTTGCTGAGTAACCGACTAAAATGTAATTTTTTCCTCTTGCTCTAAACTTTTTACTTTGGGTTTTGTCTAAACCACAGCTGGTGAACCAAACTCTCGAAGATGTTTAACGTTTGGTTTTCTTGAGTGCCAAATTTCATAAGGAGTCTTATCTTTTAAAATCTTCGTTATCTTTCTGTTGCTTATATAAACAGCCGTGTTCACAGCTTCTGCCCATAGTGATTCATTTACGTTTGCATGCAACATCATACTCCGCGACATTTCAATAATCGTCCGGTTCTCTCGTTCAGCAACGCCGTTCTGCTGGGGCGTGTGCGGTACTGTCAGCTGATGTTGAATGCCGCACTGTTCAAGAAAATAATCAAAATTTTTGTTAACGTACTCAGTGCCATTATCGCTGCGAATCGCCTTTATTTTCCGATCAGTTTGGTTTTCCACGAAGTTCTTGAAGATTTTAAATTTTTCAAAGACTTCGCTTTTTTGTTTAATAAAATACACGAAAATCTATCAGGACATATCGTCTATAAATGTAACACAATAACGCGCACCTCCTACCGAGTTTATGTTTATCGGCCCGCGAACGTCAGAATGAACCAACTCTAACAAACTTTTTGAAGTGGTTTCACTTGCCGTATATGGTAGACTGCATATTTTGCTTTGCATGCATGTTGCACAGGATACATGCTTCGGGATATTATCTAACATCATACCATCTACCAAACGCTTATTAGAGAGATCACTAAGCGTTTTGAAATTCAGGTGGCCATAACGATTATGCCAAACAATTGCATTGTTTGCACTTAAACAATAATCAAAAGGCACTTCCTCTGAAAATATAAACAAACTTATACTTAGATGTGCTTTAAGGAATTCTCTACCTTTGTAATCTACTATTGTAGCAGAATTTCTCTCGAACTTAACGGTTAAACCATTGTTAGTAGCTCTTGATACTGAGAGAAAATTACCCTGCATACTTGAAACAAATAGAACATATTTTAATGTTATGCTGCTTTTTCTCGTCTAGATTTGTACGGTTCCTTTTCCTTCCGCTTCTATGAACTGATCACCAGCTAGAATAATTTTCTCAGTGCATTGAGTAAACGTAACAAATTTCCGACGATCGCAACAGATATGCGAAGTTGCGCCGCTGTCAATGCACCAAGAAGTTTTGTTTAGTCCGCTATTTTTGTATGCCGCCAATAAAGCAAATGAACGCTGTGGAGTAAAGCATTTTTCGGTCTGCCTTGTACGACAATCTTTTGCGTAGTGACCACGCTTCCCACATTTGTAACACTTAAAGTTATTCTTGCTATTACTGTTTTTTCTATTTGATTTTGTATTTGATTTCAATACAAAAGCTTGTTGCTCTGCAACGTTTCGTATTTTTCAATGAGTTGATTACGTCTTTCCCACTCTACTATCAGTTTGACCTTTAAAACATCAAATGAAGGTAATGCATCTCTAGTCTCTATGGCTATGACAAAATTTTCAAAATCTCTTGGAAGGCTGGATAGTAAAATTATCGATAGCAACTCATCGCACACTAAGATCCCAACTTCACTAAGTTTTTCAGCAATTTCAACGAACGAATTTACATACTGCATCATAGTGTCAGCTTCCGACATACGGAGTCCTAATAATTTTTTATAAAGACTTACTTTTCTTAGTGGACCACTTGGCTTGTACACAGCAACCAATTTATTCCAGGCGTCAGCAGCTGTTCGACAATTCTTCACGTAGTTCAGTTGAGATGGCCTCACTGAAAGCATAATTGTAGTTAAAGCTTTCTCATTAAGCTGCTCCCATTTGTTAGCCTCTGCAGGTTCTGTTGGTTTTTGCATTATTCCATTAGTTAATGACCACAGATCCGAGTGTCTGAGAACGCACTGCATCTGGATACACCAAGTATCATAATTATCTTCACCGAGTTTGTCAATTTGATAAAGAGAATTCATTTTTAAAATAAATATCGCGACTAACGCCAACTAATGCCACCAACAGATTTTATTTTACTATTTATGCAAAACTAAGAGCCATAACCTCTTAATTTAAAGGTTTATTACTAACAAAAAACAAATGTATTATAAAGTTTTTACAAAATTAGAAAAAGGTTTTTACTTATTTTACAATGCATGCTATGTGAAAACAAAAATATGCACAGTTATTGAAAAGTGTGTAAACAGCAAGTAGTATTTTTCCAACAAAACATTTTGAAGAGTATATGCAAAATTATTTTAAAAAATTTTACGTTTTACAACATATTTATAAAACTTTTTTGTGCGAAATGCTTAACATTTATATGGAAAACAAAATATAAAGTTAGGTAACACTAATATCAAATGTCAAAAACGAGGGTCATAAGTTGGTCTCTTTCTAACAGCATTATTGCAAATAGAAGGAAAAGAATAGACTTATTTTAGCAAATTAGCTACGACGAATATAGTAAATTTTAGCTAAGAGATTAGAGTTACAGAATACAAATTTAGTGACTTCGCCCAAATTTATTTTTAGCATTTTAGGGATCGAGATAGAAAATTAGCTACGAGAATTACAGAATACGGCTGCTGGTCGACCCTTTTTGCCACATTTTTCCACGGCTCTCAAAAATAAGTTCTTTTGATAGCCATTCGTGGTAACGTTTATAGAGCTTTCCCTTGCTTCGAGAGCACTCAGTGTACCGCTTTTTTAAATTTGCTGTATTATATCTGATTTTTTTTATGTATTTCAATTTCTTCACAATTACATATTTTAAGTATTCATTGCTCAGTATCGCCTTCATCTTTTTTTTTTTTTAATAAATATCAGCAAGATCTTTATAAAGGTATTTAGCCATTGTTGAAACTGTATATACATTTAATAATTAAGAAAATATTTTTATAAATAAGCTTTCCTCCAATTAAAATAACCCCTTTTAAGAGGTCAAACATACAAGTTTACTCAGAATTTTTTTTTTGTTAAATAGAAATTTTCTGCCCTAATTTGTGTGTTCGTATATTTTTGTGCAATTAGTATGCGTATTTCGTTTTGCGAAATTTATATAATAATTTTACCAACATGCAGCTACACATTATAACCTTTATGGCAAATATAAACAGGTACTAAGAATAATCAGGTACAGATCATCCTATGCATTGTGTGCGCACATCTTTTGTGTACAAAATTGTGTTATTCAATTAAGCAAGGAATTAGCTTACATTTCCTTACCAATATGATAACAAAACTTACATTTGAAAGAATGACATAATAAACATGTGCATTCACGTATTGTATTTAAGACTCTCTTTTCAATTATTTCATTATTCTGAATTCATAATTCTTTATGGCCTTGCCATTACCAACTCTAATGGGTAACCAAATTTCATTGAAAATTTAGATTTTGCAAATGTGATAGCTACAATATAGTGCATTTGTATATTCCATCGCAAAAGTTATAAACGCCATCTTTCAAGGAGATTTGAAACAAATAGGCTTTACCTTTGTGTAAAAAAGTTAAAATAATTCAAAAATAACTGTAGAAAAAACTATTTTTTGGAAAAATTTCGTATGTATTGATAATTTTTGTACAAAATACCTGACCTTTGGTCAGAAAAATTGCTCTGGTGCACACGGGCGCAACCTGGCGCATATATAATGGGATATAGGTGTTGTTACGGCCTTAGGCTTGAAGTTGAGAATTTAACGCTTAAAATAAAACACTTGTAATTCTATTTCAATGTCATTTTAATTCCTACAAATTTATAGCTTATTATTACATTACTTACTTAAATACTCTTATAGTTACATTTTTGTATCAAACAAGGTGTTAATCGTAACAAGTCCAGAGATCAAAAGAAAGATTTTCATGTAATATTAAGTTAAGGGAATTTACTATTGCCTATGCATCTTTGTCTAGCATATATAAATACAATGACAAAAGTTCATTTCAATTCAGTTGGTGTAAGAGAAAGGGAGACAATTAGGCAAAAGTAAATGTATGGCAGCATGGTAAGTGTGAAGTTAATGGTATGTTTAGACATTGGCTGCAACATTCCCCCCACAGTAAGATGAGATAAATATCGAAGCGTTACTCCTTCTGCTCAGCCACGTCTAATACAGCAAGCTTCGTGGTTGGCCTTTGCAAAACACTATTCATCGTCATAACTTTAGCACTACGTGTTTGCCCATCTGCTGCTTTCCTAACCTCAATCACTTTACCTCTTAGCCAAACATTTCGAGGAAGTGTAGCGTCGACTATTAATACCAAATCTCCCAGCTGTAAAGGTCTAGTGCTTTCATGCTATTTGGTTCGACAAGTCAACGAAGGCAGATATTCCCGAACCCAGCGCCGCCAAAACAGATCAGCAAATTGTTGCGAAGCCAGCCAGCTGTGTCTAACTACCATCTCATCGTCGTCATAGACAGCCAATGGTTTTAACCCATTTGAGTAAAAGGTGATTTGGCGTAAGCACATCAGCATTTTCATTTTCCAGCGAAACATATGTCAGCGGCCGTAAATTTATAATATTCTCTACTTCAGCGAGCATGGTGCGCAGTAGTTTATCATCAGGCTTTCTGCTCGGCATAATACTGTAGAGTATAGTTTTAACTGACCGCACCATCCTCTCCCATGCACCACCCATATGTGGCGCAGCAGGCGTGTTAAAGCTCCATTTTGTTGCAACTGTTGTAAATTCACGAAGAATGATATTTTGATCGATTTGTGTGAGTAACTCTCGAAGTTCTCGTTCAGCCCCAACAAAATTAGTAGCGTTATCGCTAAAGAACTCTTGTGGAATGCCACGCCGGGCCATAAAGTTGCGTATAGCCATGATACACGAAGACGTGGTAAGAGAATGGACGATTTCGATGTGTATGGCCCGCAGTGTTAAACAAGTGAACAGTGCACCGTAGCGGTTTCTATATGCCTGTTTACTACAACCGCAATCGGGCCAAAAAAATCTAAACCAGTAAACGAAAAAGGGTGAGTAAAAGCAGCTAGGCGAGCTCTAGGCAATGTCGCCATTAAAGGGCAACTTGGAGACGCCTTTTGTATTTTGAACCTTTGGCAGTTGCTAATTACAGTTTTAAAAGTAGCCCGCAGTCGTCCAATATAAAACTTTTGACGGCTTTCATTTAAAGTTGTCTCGTGATTCATATGATGGAAGGTTCGGTGATAATAATCAATAGTCAGCAAAGAAACTCTCGACTTTCGATGTAATATAATTGGAAATTTGTGTTGGTGATCAACATCCGCTATGGCGAGTCTCCCTTGTATGCGTAATACACTTGCGGAGTCCAAAAAGGGCATCAGTTTAGACAAATCGCTTGACTTGGGAATTACTTTTCCAGTTCGTAACATGTTAATTTCCTTCGCATAAAACTGTTGCTGAGATTGGCGAAATAACAGGTTCTCACCTTCATTGAGCTGCTGCGTGGTTAATTCGACTGACGGCTTGTTGTCATACGGTCGGTTTCCTTTACAATGTTGTACAAAGCGCATTAGATAAGCTGCTGCCCTTAATAGCAGCTGCCATTTTGAGAAACGCGAAACATTGAAGAGAGGCTCGTACACCATGGTCACCAAAACATGATGCTTAAGATCCTCATTTGTAGATTTTAGTGGATCAGTTACCACATGCCAGGTACACTCAGGCTCACGTAAAAAATTTGGCCCGTGAAACCAGAGGCTATTCGCAGACAAGTCAGGTAACTTGCTCCACTTTGTGGCATCATCAGCCACATTCTGTTTGGAAGGAATCCACCTCCATTCCTTTAGTTCGCTCAGATCGAGAATTTCACTTACGCGAAAGACCACAAATTGGTGGTATTTTCGTTGATCTGACCTCATCCAGCATAACACCGTTTTTGAATCGCTCCAGAAGAACCTTTTATTAATTTTAATATCATGGCTTCCGCCTATGAATTTTGCGTAGCGTACACCAATTAGAGATGACATTAGTTCGAGCCTCGGAATCGAGATCATTTTGAGAGGTGCCACACGCGTTTTAGAACCAATTAACGAACATTGGGTTGAACTGCCGTTGCTGACTCTAAAATAGCATACAGTCGCTTATCCGCTTTCGCTTGCGTCCACAAAAACATGTAATTGCACATCCAAGCCGTCATATGAAGCAAATGTTTTTAAATAGCACCTGGGAATTTCAACCTTTTCAATTCCAGGTAAATTCTTCAGCCATTTGAGCCACTTTTCCATTTCTTTTGATTTCATGTGGTCGTCCCAACTAACATGACTTCCCCACATATCCTGTAGCAGTACTTTGGCATACATGATAACGTTTCCGAGGAGGCCAAGGGGGTCATAAACTGACATCACAATTCGTAAAACTTCTCGTTTTGTTGGTATGGTTTGGTTCACAAATATATTGCTTTGTCGCAGCGCAGCTGACAGCTTAAAAGTCAAAACGTCTTGTTGGGGGTTCCAAAATACTCCTAAAACCTTTTCGATATGCTCGTCGTCTATAGCCAAACTCTTGGCCGCAACGTCACCTTTTTCATCTAGAGCCAGCAAAACTTCTCGTCCACATAATGATTTTGTTGTATGGCTACAGCAGCGTCCGGAAATTTTCCCTGAAATTTAGATGCATTTGTATTTTTAATAAACTGGGAGATGCTAGGCACACACACAGCGCCAAATATCATTACGTTCATGACGTAGACTTCTGGAGCAACATTTTGGTTGCATCCATGCCATAAGAATCGTTGCGAATGCCGATCTTCTTCCCGTATAAAGATCTGGTGGAACATTTCCTTTATATCGCCGCACAAAGCAATTGATTTTTCTCTAAAGCGACATAAAATTGCAGGAAGCGACGATATAAGGTCAGGCCCTTTCAACAACATACTATTCAATGAAACACCCTGTGATTTTGATGCTGCGCCCCACACAATGCGTGTTTTCTTTGGTTTATTCTTATTGAACACAGGAAATATAGGTAGGTACCACGAACGCTTTGCATACGACGAATCATTAATCTCACTTGTTGACAGTTTACGGACGTAACCTTTTTTCAAAAAATCCTTAATAGTTTCTTCAAAAATATTGTATAGCTGTTGATCGGAGAGCAATCTACGTTCCAGACACATCAATCGTCGCTTGGCCATCACAAGGCTTTCAGGAAGTTCTTCGTTTTCGAAACGCCATAACAAGCAAGTTTCGTAGTGACGATCTGAACGTTGTCGTGTACATTCATGTAGTAGTCTAAAGTCGCACTCATCTTCTTTGCTGTGAATCGGTTTCGATGACGTTTGGATGCTTATATTTTCAAGTGAAAAATGTTTTTTTACTAATGTGTTTAAATACTCGTTGTTATTAGGATCACACTCGCATATATGATAATGATGCAACTCACGCTTGACTACACTATTACCGCCGTTTCCGTATATGAGCCATCCTAGGCGAAGTCGAACGGCCACAGGTGCATTTGGAGATCATTCTCGCACCTCCAGCGGAATCCCCAAACTCCAATTATCAGCACCGAGTAAAATACGAGGTGTAGCGTCAATGTAGTCATCGATTGGAAGGCCTTTAAGATGGGAATATTGTTTGCATAAATCTTTGTAGTTTACTGATTGCGCAGGTAATCCAAGTTGACGCACTGTATGGGCAGTTACCGTAAAGCATTTATCATTTGTGCCAGCAATGTTTATTGTCACTTGTTTGGAGTTGTCTTCCGTTCGCTGCATACCTGCTGTCCATGTGAGGCAAAGACTTCTTGTATCTCCGGAAATGCCTAATTCGGTGACTACGCTTTCATCAATAAGGCTTACTGATGATCCTTCATCGATAATTGGCAAAATTTTGAACAGAACACAATCACTAAATTTATGTGTATTACAAATTTCAAAGTTTTGATTTGTTTCTCTATTGTGAATCATCCGATTGGCTTGATCAGTGTTGCCCTGCTTGTGTAAAAGTTTATGATGTTTGTATTCACAGTTTTCTATTTCCCATTTATTATTGCACTTGCACATTGTATTTTTTGGAGTGCATTGCAAACATTTTTTACACAAATTGTTGTCTCTTACCATTCTCCATCGAGTTTTACGACCGGCGGATAAAAACGTATGGCAAGTTGTAACGTTTTCGCAATCATTTTTGCAAATTAAACAGCTACATCTTATCGCCGAACTGTGAGCATTTTAGTGTGCCTTCTGTGTTTTCGGCTCTTGTGAATTATCGTATTTAGATGCTGTGAAAACGTTTGGTTTAGTAATACTTGCTGATAATCCTAAGTCAAAAATCCAATCGGCGAATTGTACAAGGTTGGGCTTTTTACTGTCTTTCATTAGATTTACCTTAAGGGTTCCCCAGTCTAATTGCAGATTAGGTGGTAATGTATCTACTAGATCTTGAAGCACCGATGAATTGTTAATTTCGCCACACATACCGCAAGCTTCCAATATGGCAAGATAACCCTTTACACTGACTGCAAAATGGCTAATCGATTCGAGGTTGTTTATACTTATTGGCGCCGTATTTTTTATACGCTTCTTGACAGACCCAAGGATGCGTTCTGTAGCCGTATTCTGTAAGTCGCTAAAGCTTAATCTCCATCGCTAAAAATATCTAAAATCAATTTAGAGATTTTTAGCTACAAATGCAATTCTGTAACGAGCATTGCTAAATTTAGCTATCTCTTAAAAATTAAATTCGCCGCATTTTTAGCGTTTGTTGTCATCGCTAAAATTCTCCTATTTTGTATTCTCTAACAACTAAACAGCTGTTATTTGTCTCCTAATTGCTTAATTTTTAGCAACAGATATTTTGTGTTTCTAAAAAGTGAAGATAAATATTTTGTAATTTAAATTATCATGGAGGAAGTAAGCAAAAGAGTTACAAAAGAACAAAAGTACGCGCTTATACAGTATATGGAGGAGCATGCAGAATTTGGGCACGATAGGTAAAATAATCTTTTAAAAACACATATTTTTAAGTTAAAATAAAAAACCTTTATCCTAGATTTGTGAACTCCACTGGAGCAAAAAGCCTTTCTGAGCAGTGGGACTCGTTAGCTGAAAAGCTGAACGCTTTAGGTGGAGCCTGCAAAAACGGCGAAATGTGGAAGAGAGCATGGGTCAATATGCGGTAAAATTTGCACAATTTTTTTAAGATGTAAGTCTGAGCTCTTTTCTTTTTTTTTAATTAATAGGAGCAAGACAAAGCAGAAGTACCAAGAATACAAAAATTCCATGCAAAGAAGTGGGGTAAATGGGGCGCAAAAATTCAAGCCAACGGAACTGGATGAAAGAATTTTTGCAATCATGTCAAGAGTAGCTGTGGTTGGCCAAGAAGAAGTTGCCGAACCCCTTGTATGTATTTATTCCCTTTTCATTTAGCTTTTACTAAATACTATCATTAATAATGTAGAGAGTAGCAGGACTTGTCCCTGATGTGTTGCTTATGGCTGAAGATGATCTTGAACCGAGCGGCTCTATTAAAACTGTGAGACAACGTTTTGATATATTAAAATAATTTGTAATTCATTATATTTTTTAATTTGCAGGAGTCCCAAAATATAACAAAATAAAATAACAGAAAGAAAGAGGAAAGAAAAAGACATAAATATGGAAATGTTGGAACTTGAAAAAGAATTTTTAAAGGAAAAGCGCAGAAAAAATGATATTGCGCAGGAGCATGTTAATGCACTTAACTCCATAAAAGACATCCTCAATAAAATATTACAAAAACTACCCGGAGCAGAAGCTTAGAAATAAAATAAACCTTTTTTTATTTATTAGTTTTAAGGATATGCATTTTTTATTTATTAGTTTTAAGGATATGAATTTTTTTATTAGTTTTAAGGATATGAATTCCAGTATTTTTTACCTAACTTTAAATATTTAAATGTAAATAACTTAACTACTTTAATATATTTCTTTTTCTCATCTAGCCTTAAGTAATTTAATGAAATGTTCCTTTTTAGTAATAAAATCGTTTTGTTTTTACCTTAATGCGTTTTTATGTTTGTTCATTGGCCTTAGCGTTTTAAAAAATATGAAAATTTTACGTTCAGAAAATTTTTTATTTTATAAAAGTGTTTTTTACAATATATTTATACTTTTAATTACAAATTAATTACTCAACTGCACAGGCTTTCAAAAATTAGAAAAATATTGTTGGACCAGCAAATTTCTTGCTTGGAAACCATTTTCGTCAACCCTTATTTGAATGTCATCTTCAATATCAATATTTTCAACATCATCATCAGTTTCATATGTATCATCGTCTATCTCATCATCTGCTACTCCATTTTCAATGAGTATGTTGTGCAAAATAATACATGAGTTTATTATTTTGCCTGCTGTCGTGGGACTGTAGCACAGCACTCTCTCTCTGCTTAGGCATCGAAAGCGAGACTTTAAGACTCCAAAGCAGCGCTCAATGCAATTTCTGGCTTTACGGTGTTGCCGGTTATAAGATTCCTCAGCGTCAGTTAGGTTTGCTCCTTGAATTGGTGTCATTAAATACTGCAACTGTGGATATCCACTATCACCTATCAAAACTGAAAATATTTATAAATGCTTTTTGCATGAAACCTATTAAACATACCAATAAGCCAAAAATTTCTGTCACCATTGGAGTATTTTTCTTGCAGAAAAATTCGTAAAGTGCTTGCTCTCCAAACAGAAGCATCATGTGCTGTTCCGCCAAATCTGGCATTGCAGTCTATAATCCGCAAATCCAAATCGCATACCTTAGTAGAAAGAATTCTGTTTAGTGTTTATTTATTTTATTTTCATTCTTATTACTTACCACTTGAACATTTATTGAATGCCCGCCTTTTCGACACACATACACATGCTCAATGTCCGTGCCAGGTCCTTTTATTTTTATGTGGGTGCCATCAATAGCACCGATCACACCCGGGAATCGAAATTTCTCGTAAAATCTATTATATCGTTTGATATTTGAATTCATATATAAATTTAATCAATTAGTATACTTACTGCTGCTTAATTGTTTGGCATTCTGCGCTGTTTCTGGGAAAGCGTATATACTTGGCCAGTAGATGTCGATTCAAAATACAAGAAACTTCTCTGACGCAGCGGCTAACTGTAGGTTGGGACACATTCAATATAAAATCTTGCCCCACTGACTGCTGATAGCTTCCTATAAATATAAAATTGCTCTTGAGTTGTTTTTCTTGTTACAGTTCTTAACTTACCCTGTGCAAAGAACCGCAGCGCAACTAAAATACGCAACGATTTAGATAATCTCGTATTTCGCAATTTAGGCTCCATATATGATGACACTTCAACAATAAATCTACGGCAAATCTTCTTCGGCAATCTAAACAATTTCCGGAATTGCTCATTTGGAATACCGAATGGATCCATGCAACTACGCAAAGTCTTTCTTCGTACAATAAGTTGATTGCGCTCGTTTTGTCTAACTATTCTAAATATTATACTTCGCCGGTAAAAGCCACTCATATTGTTTAATAATTTTTTTTTTTTAATATATCGATTATTTATTTAAAAACACAATAAAAATATGCCCGCTAAAATATTTACAAAAATACACCTTATTTTATAGAAAATAAAACAATCATTTATAGTGTTGCCAGATTCTGAAGCTTTTTATACAATATTAACATTGACGATTTCTTGAAAAATTAATATGCGTAAATCATGAACTATATTATTGTCCGAACAAATATATTACAAAATAAAATAAATTTTGATTAGTATATTAAAAATTATTTTAAAAATTTCACGTTTTACAACATATTTTTAAAACTTTTTGGTGCGAAATGCTTAGCATTTATATGGAAAACAAAATAGAAAGTTAGGTAACACTAATATCAAATGTCAATAACGAGCGTCATAAGTTTGTCTCTTTCTAACAGCATTATTGCAAATAGAAGGAAAAGAATAGACTTATTTTAGCAAATTAGCTACGGCGAAAATAGTAAATTTTAGCTAAGAGATTAGAGTTACAGAATACAAATTTAGCGACTTCGCTAAAATATTCGCCCAAATTAATTTTTAGCATTTTAGCGATCGAGATAGAGAATTAGCTACGAGAATTACAGAATACGACTGCTGGTTGGCCATATAGCAATTTAAGCGTAGAGATGGCTGGCGCCAAACATTTTTCTTTTTTTTTTAAAAAAAGAAATTCACAATAAGTATTCAAATCTTATTTCTAAATTATTATTTACTAGTTAGTACCAACGTAATAACTAATTTTTTGTATTCAAATCTTAAAAATCTATCTTCTATTGTGTAGAGAGAGCCGCCTTGCCAGGCTCAATGTGTCAGTTCTTTTTAGTCTCTGGTGGCCGTCAAATTGCAATAAATTGCGTGCTAGAATGTTGGGATGTGCGACTAGTTTGTTTACGTATTTGGACGTGTATGTTTTAACTTCTTCGAGGATAGTGGGAATTATGAGATCCCTATGTATGTTTTCATTTCTTATGTACCAGGGGGCGCGCACGATATGACGTAAAATCCTAGACTGTCTTCTCTGTAACTTCTGGATGTTTGATACACAGGGAGTACCCCACAGCTGAATACCATATGACCATATTGGCTTTATAACGGATTTGTATAAAAGGACTTTATATTCCAAATCCAAAGTTGAGTTAGGACTTATTAGCCAATGCAGTTGATTTGTTCGAAGCTTTATGGACGTTATTTTTGCCTCAATGTGACGGGTCCAAGTTAGGCGCCGATCTAGGTGGATACCTAAATATTTGACGTGCGTTTCCGCTGGAACCATGGTATTAGTTATTGTGATTGGTGGACAATTTTGCCTTCTAAGGGAAAACGTTACATGAGCACATTTTGATGGATTTACCTTTATTATCTACTGTTTTAGCCAGTCTTCTAGCTTATGAATATGGGACTGCAGCTTTTGAGATGCATCCTTTGGATCATTACTGACACTTATAATTGCAGTGTCGTCTGCAAAGGTTGATGTATATGTATGTGGGCTTGTCGGCATATCCGCTGTATAGATGATATATAATAGCGGCCCTAGCACACTACCTTGAGGTACTCCTGCACTGATTTTCCCACATCTTGAAAGCTGGTCCTTTGACCTTACTTTAAAAGTTCTATCGGACAAATAGCTTTTTATAAGCTTGTGGGTGTTTTCAGGTAGAACCCGAACTATTTTAGTAAGTAGCCCATCATGGCAGACTTTATCAAATGCTTGGGAAATGTCTATAAATAAAGCTGAACAGTATTGCTTTCTTTCAAAAGCCGATCTAATAATGGTAACGATTCTATGGAGTTGTTCAATCGTACTATGCCTTGCTCGAAAACCAACCTGATGATCTGGGATAACGTTTTGTTCATTTAGAAAAGGAGTTACACTCGAGACGAATAATTTTTCAAATATCTTTGACAAAACTGACAGTAGGCTAATAGGTCTGTAGGATGTAATCTGGCTTGAGTCCTTTCCAGGTTTCGGGATCATAACAATTTCAGACATCTTCCAAGAGCATGGGAAGAAGCCGACGCGCAACATGGCATTAAATATGTAAAGTAAAATTCTTACAGCTGAATTAGGTAAGTTTCTTATCATTGATCCTGTTATACGATCAGGTCCAGGTGATTTCTTCATATCCGTATTTTTAATTGTCGATTTTAAAGAAGACAACCGAAATTTCATAGAATCATTCACGATGTCGCTAATAATTGGAATAGTGGAATTACTTATATCATGTGGTGTGAAAACCTTCTCTAAGTGCTTTGCGAACGCATTTGCCTTTTCACTTGAGTTTTTAGCCCAAGTACGGTCTTCAAGTCTTAGTGGGGATTCGTAAGCAATAGGACATTGTAAGTGCTTTACAGCTTTCCATAGACTATAATCCGTGTTTTTCATTGGATCCAAGTTTTTTAAAAAAGTTGTCGATAGCGACTTGGTGTTTCTGTCTCAATTTACTCCGTAAGTTTTTTTGGCATAAGTTCATTTGCATTTTTATGTGTGGTGAACGACTATTTTGCTATTGTCTTCTTAGTCTTCTTTTCTCAATGACGAGCATCTGAATATCTGCTGTTGCCTGGTACGTTATAATTTGAGCTGATGGCTTTGTTGGCGTTGCAGCTATGGCTGCGGCAGTCACGACGTCTGTAAAATGGTCTACGCTGCTTGAATATCAGCTGGATTTCTCAGTGGGATGTTCAAAGGTAAGTGAGAGCTCACATACATTTTATATTTTAACCAATTCGTGTTTCTGTTCGGGTAGAAACTAAGGTTTTTAGGTGCAGTGACAAAACTGTTGTGTAAAATAATAATTGTAGGTGAATGATCAGAAGATAGGTCATAGGATGAATTAACTAAGAGTTGATCGGGTTTGATGTTTTTTACTATAGCAAAATCAATAAGGTCTGGCAACTTATTAAAGTCTGTGGGCCAATAGGTAGGTTTACCGGCAGATACGACGTCAAGCTTGTTTGTTTCAACTGTATAATACAACTGCCTACCTCTAGGACTAAGGAGTCTGGATCCCCAATATGTGTGCTTTGCATTGTAATCG
This sequence comes from Phania funesta, assembly GCA_963932375.1. Classification (NCBI taxonomy): domain Eukaryota; kingdom Metazoa; phylum Arthropoda; class Insecta; order Diptera; family Tachinidae; genus Phania; species Phania funesta. The sequence continues at coordinate 41,324,667 of OZ010656.1, forward strand.
CCAGCGGCAATAAATTGTTGCCCTAGCGTAGCCAAGAACCTGGCAAATTCATGGTGTTCGATTTTATGTCTAGGTGGGCAATACACTGAGGAGACTACAATTTTAAAATCAGTAAGATTTATGGTCTTGGCTTGCAAAAAGTCTTCGTTGAATTCAGGCAATGGAAAATGCCTTACGTTTTTTCGGACTATAATGGCGGTCCCACTACATGCCGTTTCGCTTGGGTGTTTGGTGTCATATATAAAAAACCCCTCAATTCTAAAGCAGTTTTTTATAGTGAAGTGTGTTTCAGAGACTAATAGTATGTCTATATCATGTGCTAGCAGGAAGTGTTCTACTTCATATTTATGTTGGGAGAGCCCGTTAGCATTCCAGAAGCATATTTTTAACTGGTTCATTTTTTGCCAAGCAAAGCTTGCAGAAGCATGTTTTGGGTTCGTTGTCGATAGCGCCTTGGTGTTTCTGTCTCAATTTACTCCGTAAGTTTTTTTGGCATAAGTTCATTTGCATTTTTATGTGTGGTGAACGATTATTTTGCTATTGTCTTCTTAGTCTTCTTTTCTCAATGACGAGCATCTGAATATCTGCTGTTGCCTGGTACGTTATAATTTGAGCTGATGGCTTTGTTGGCGTTGCAGCTATGGCTGCGGCAGTCACGACGTCTGTAAAATGGTCTACGCTGCTTGAATATCAGCTGGATTTCTCAGTGGGATGTTCAAAGGTAAGTGAGAGCTCACATACATTTTATATTTTAACCAATTCGTGTTTCTGTTCGGGTAGAAACTAAGGTTTTTAGGTGCAGTGACAAAACTGTTGTGTAAAATAACAATTGTAGGTGAATGATCAGAAGATAGGTCATAGGATGAATTAAATAAGAGTTGATCGGGTTTGATGTTTTTTACTATAGCAAAATCAATAAGGTCTGGCAACTTATTAAAGTCTGTGGGCCAATAGGTGGGTTTACCGGCAGATACGACGTCAAGCGTGTTTGTTTCAACTGTATAATACAACTGCCTACCTCTAGGACTAAGGAGTCTGGATCCCCAATATGTGTGCTTTGCATTGTAATCGCCAGCGGCAATAAATTGTTGCCCTAGCGTAGCCAAGAACCTGGCAAATTCATGGTGTTCGATTTTATGTCTAGGTGGGCAATACACTGAGGAGACTACAATTTTAAAATCAGTAAGATTTATGGTCTTGGCTTGCAAAAAGTCTTCGTTGAATTCAGGCAATGGAAAATGCTTTACGTTTTTTCGGACTATAATGGCAGTCCCACCACATGCCCTTTCGCTTGGGTGTTTGGTGTCATATATAAGAAACCCCTCAATTCTAAAGCAGTTTTTTATAGTGAAGTGTGTTTCAGAGACTAATAGTATGTCTATATCATGTGCTAGCAGGAAGTGTTCTACTTCATATTTATGTTGGGAGAGCCCGTTAGCGTTCCAGAAGCATATTTTTAACTGGTTAATTTTTTGCCAAGCAAAGCTTGCAGAAGCATGTTTTGGGTTCGTTGTCGATAGCGACTTGGTGTTTCTGTCTCAATTTACTCCGTAAGTTTTTTTGGCATAAGTTCCATCATTTCCTGTGGACCCTCTTTGAGGATGTGGGCATATGAATGTTTATGTGCATTAGAACTTTTGGCATTCGCATTAGGTAAATCATTTCTCAATGTTTGTGCATATGAATAGTTTGGTTTCGTATCTGGCTGTGTAGCTGGCGCCACACATGAAGGGTGAATCAGCAAGTGTTGTACGGAGCGTAGTGCATCACCTTTTAGGGCACGCTGTAGGCGTACTAGATTCTCTGCGTCGGTCAATCCACATACTTCAGTGGACCAATCAAAGGTTGAACTAAAAAGTGGCCACTCTTCCGGATTACCCGTGAAATTTGGTAGTTCTTTAAGCACGGCGTGTCTCGCGTTCATTTGTTCTGCAGTCAAAGTAGAATTTGGCATAAACGACTGTTGCAAACTGCTTGAAAATATGTTAGTGTCCTGTGCGTTAAATGGGTTTGGTAGTGTCATATTGGTATTGGCTGCAAATGTAACGCTTGTTGGAAAACGAACACCTGCCGCGCTAACATTGCTGGTTGGTGCTGTGTAGTTAAAGTTGTTGTTGTGATTAGCGGCTGTAATTGATCGATTATAAAAGGCAGTTTTGTTTGTTAGCGTTTGCAAAGCGGCGGCTGCAGAATATTGGGAAATATTCGAGTGATGGGCTATGGTATTAGATGGTACTGCATAAAAACAACTTAGCTGGCTGTTCGCTTGCGCTTGTGTGTTGTAATTATTATTATCGGCAGCGTGTGAAACGCCTACCTCTACACCCCGCGCTGGAGCAGTTGTAATACACGAACTTGTCACTGGTGCACCGTGGGGTTCGTCGGCAGTACCACATAACCATTGGCGAACCGACACACCGCTTTGTGATTGTTGTTCTTCGTCTTCGTCTAGACCAGATTGCAGAATTTCCAGCTTTCTTTGCAGAAATTCCTTGTCGCGGATAATAGCTAATTGTCGTTCCTTTTCTAGCAATCGAAGCTGCAAGTTTGTGCGGCGAGATAAAGAACTATTCGAAACTACACTTCTGTGGCTGTGGATAGAACTAGGAGAGGCGGGGTGTTGCGAGAGATTATTGCAATTAATGCAAAACCACTTGTGAGGGATAGGCTGAGCAACATTCGCGCAGCTTTGGTGAAACCAATTTTGGCAATTTACGGAATTCACCATTGCATTATTTTCTGGGTTCGCGCACAGTGTACATTTTTTACTAGACCTATTACTAACTGCACCATTTGGCTGGGAGATTGGTAAATTATCACTTATAGAGTGATTCATTTTTTACTTACGATTGAGGTTAGGTGAAGATCGAGAGCTGCACACCGTTAACCACGTAACAATAAGTTCGGATGGCTCTCCAGCAACTTCGCAGTCCAGTTGTAATTTTTTATCCGATTTTTCAGCGAATCACGCGGCCGAAAAATCACGACCAAAGAAATGAATTAAAAATTTGTTACGGCCTTAGGCTTGAAGTTGAGAATTTAACGCTTGAAATAAAACACTTGTAATTATATTTCAATGTCATTTTAATTCCTGCAAATTTATAGGTTATTATTACATGAAAATCTTTCTTTTGATCTCCGGACTTGTTACGATTAACACCTTGTTTGATACAAAAATGTAACTATAAGAGTATTTAAGTAAGTAATGTAATAATAACCTATAAATTTGCAGGGATTAAAATTACATTGGAATAGAATTACAAGTGTTTTATTTCAAGCGTTAAATTCTCAACTTCAAGCCTAAGGCCGTAACAGGTGTGTAGGGGAGGTCTTGGGCTATAACACATAGAAATATCTTTTTGACGTGGTTTGACGGGAGGGAGTTATGCCCTATTAAGCACGAGATTTTTGAAGAATTTTGACCTTTTTTAAAACAAAATATTTAAAAGCTTCTAAAAAACTTAACGACTTTATTTGGCTAGCACTGATAACTTACAAACTGCATAATTACAAAAAAAATTATTTTGATTAGGTATCGTGTAAAAAAAAAGTTATAGTAATTTGAAAATTAGAATTTACTAAAAAAAAATTGCATATTAACAAAATATTCGAAAGTCTATTTGGATCACCCTGTTCAGTGTGTTATAGTTGGAATAGAGTTCTAAATTTTGGCCTCTCGAGGTTTACTGGTATTTACTTACAAGTGTATAAGAAACCATTAAGATCGGTAACCACAAAAAAATGATTTTTGGCCGCCTTCTCAAATTATGTGCCACTGTGCGTCGCCCCACCAACAGCAACAATTAAATCAATAAACCCAACATCCGTTGCTGGCCTCAACATCTACTAGTACCAGTAAGAATTACAATTACAACAATACCTCAGCCACAACAAGTAGGATGCCTTATGTACAGCTGATTTCATTATAGGTCTTGGCATAGGAGTCAGTGCAGACGGGAGCAGGAATCAAAGGAATCAATCCATCTAACATTTCCCAAACGCGAAGATAACTGTGATGATTTTGCTCTCTGGCAATGATCATAATCATGAAATACGCAAAGCTGGCCGAAGAAACCAAAAATATTAAGAAATTTCATTCGTGATTTCACACAGTCATTGACTAAAATCGCTTACGAATCGGCCAAGTCAACAGGTTGTCTTATATTTGTTTCATAACCTTACCACGTAAGCCTAGGGCACGCAGCCACAAGTTATTTTCAATTCGAAAAACTTGTGAAGCTAACAAAACCCCAGATATTCTCCTTTCAGCATCTTTGTGTACGGATTTTGTTCCCATGAAGTTTCTGTTTCTTTTTTTTTTCTTTGAGAGTCGGCATTTTTTTGCGATTAAAAAGACATGTGTTTTATTTTCGTCATGGAGATGATTTTCAGTCAAGAAAAATAAAGCTGATATCAATAAATTTGAAATTGAATAAGAACGACGCAGCGTATACCATAACTGAATAATTGAAATTCGGTGAATGAATAATTTCGCATAATAGAACCGTAAATTTGTCTCCGAAATCATGTGATCTAACATTGTTGGACTAAATTTTAAGGGATACTTGAAGTTTCTGACCTACGCTGATAAGCCACACACGATTGACGCCTGCCTTGGAAGACAGCAGTCGTCACTTTATTGCTGATATACAGCCACCATTCCTGGAAAAATTTATCGAAAATTGAACTTCCTGGTTAGACTCCTTCCGACCCAGCTGAGTTGGCCGTATGCTGAAAATTATATTCAGGTAAAAATGGCAAATAATTATCTTTCGAATAATGAAATCAAAGTTCTATAAATTAAAAAAAACAATAGCACATTGTTAGATTCTTAGATTTTTGTTTCCTAACATTAAAATTCAAGTTAGATTCTACTACTGCACCGCGATTATGAATTTCACCATAATTTTCCATCTGCTTGTGGTTGCTTTTGTTTGCAGCGATCTACAATTTCTGCTGGCTCAACTTCAAGCCATTTATAATGCTCATTCATTTGATCAGTGACCGTGTTTGAGTACAGACGTACGTTATATTTAACGCATAACAAATATATATATATTTTTAAATTCAATTGAACAGTGAACAGTTACTAATAACAAAGAAATAAATAACAAAAAATAAAAACAATATAATATACTGTGTGTAAAAAAACAACAACAAATAGTGCATGCGTTAAAAAGGTTTGAGCAATTGATAATGAGCACATCAAATATTAATGAAACAAATATAAAAGGTAATAACAAAATGCTTATTACTCTTTTAATAAAAAAAAAGATGACAGTGCTTTTTTAAGCGCCAGGCCAATTGACCGAACGCGTTCTTTATCCGGAAATATAAACTTATCTTCGAAAATAACAACACCAGAAGAAATTAAAATTCAACCAAAAAACAATTCAGGTACCATATCAGGTAATATAAAAAATCCCGTAAAAAAAAGTGCAAACAGGTGTTGATCGCTATATAACCATAACCAAAAAGAAGGCCAGTCCTAAGTCTTCGCAGCAAGAGCGCATTGCTTAACAATACAAAAGCTCCAAAAGTACTGTAATGCCGGTAAGCGAAAACAGATTCTCTGTACTTGCTACAGCGGATGATGAAGCTGAACCCGCTGTCAGGGAACAAAAACCTCTTCCGATTTACTTGCGCGAAGAAACATCTAACGAAATTGTTAACATGTTGTCTCAGCTTGTAGGTAAGGAAATCAACATCACTATGTCTGGAAATAACTTGTTGTAGAAAGAGGTCTCGCAGTAGTTCCATTGTAATCCTGGCTGTACTCGCTGTGGCACCATCTTGTAGAAACCACATGTTAGTCAAGCGCAAAGCATGCAGTTGTGGCGTTAAAAAGTTGTCAATCATATCACGATATCGCTCCCCATTGACAGTTACCGTTACGCCGTTTTCAGTTTCAAAGATTCTTCCTGACCAAATTGCACACCAGACTTCTGGAAGAAGCTCTTGTGTCAACAGAATCTTAAATGGAAACAAATGCAAACCTTTGTGCAAAATTGTGGGCAAAGTTGTTCTTTGAAGACCAAGCTCCTGCGCACGGTGTCGAATTCAGGTTGATGGATTTTTTCGAACACTTTCTTGAACAACAGTAATGTTTTCAGTCGATCTTGCAGTACGTTGTGGTCCATGTTTGGGCATATCAGCTACAGTCCCTCTTTCTTCGAAATCATTCACTACACGATAAATAGTGCGTCTTGTTGGCACGTTGTTTCTCCCAAAAATTTCACGTAACTTTCTCTGCACGACTGCCAAATATGAACTGTCAAGACTAATGTTTATCAAAATGGCGGCACACTGTATTTAAAACGGGTACTTTTTATCTGGTGGGCTAGGCTTCCCCCTTATTTATATGGAACACTTCCACTATAATCTAACCGTCTGTAAGATTTAAGTTAAAAGAAGTTTTATGCATACATTAACAAACAAAAATAACTTGGAAAAAAGGACTCAGATCCGCAAAAAAAAAAAAAAAAAAAAAAGAAAATAAGTTCCTTTACTAAAATTTCGGTTGTAAAAAGTACTGAAATCAAAATGAGGACCAAGTGTTTCATACGAGTATGTACAATACCATCCTATTTTTAGGTAACTTGCTAGCTTGGCAAAATTGTTTGTAACTTTATAGTATGGGAAAGTAAAAATGTTACCAAGCTAACAAGTTGCCAAGAAATGGGACTAATTATACAATTTTCCTTTTAGTTTTATTCCAAAGTCGAACAGGACGCATTAAATATCATTAATTTAATTTATTTTTTCTTTTTGTGTTTTTTAATTCTGTAACTTACGTATGTATGTACGTGGTCTGTTCGAAAGCAAAAGTGAAGTTTGAATTTTTTAATGTATTATTTTTTCATCAATATCCGTTTTGTACCCTACAAAGTAATCCTACTCAAATATACTGCACTTATGCCAGCGCTTCTTCCAATCCTAGAAGTACTTCTGAAATGGGCTTTTCGGTATGGCCATCAGCTCGTTCTTCGATTCTGACTATCTCATCAATTGTCGCAAAACGCTTTCTTTTCATTGGTCTCCTCAGTTTTGGGAATAGGAAAAAGTCGCAGGTGGTTGAGGCAAGATTAGGGTGTTGTTTTTGGCCAAAATTTATTTTTCAAAAGTCGAAGAACACACACACACAAACGTGACTAACATTTCCAGTTGTCAGCAACAAACTACTGCTCCAAATTGGATGATAATGCCAACATATAACTAACACATGTGTACTAACATAACAAAAGAATCGATAATCGAATGTCCACAGCCCACGAAAATTCAAAATTCACCGTTTCTTTTGAACAAACCATGTATGTGGAATGTTCTATAGTAAATGTATGAATGCAAGTTCCTACACAAACATGTTTATGTATTAGTGGGTATGATTTTCTTTTATGATTAAAAGTAAACCAGGAAACAAAAAATTAACATACGTTGTGGGCCATTTCGGAGCTTCCTTTTCATTATTCTCCATAGATTTTCTATAGGGTTGAGGTCTGGGCTAGACGACGACCAATCTAAAACATTTATTACATTTTCCTGATAGAAGGAGAATTCCTTGTGATATATTAATATATTTTTCCGCATTTACTATTTCGTCAATGATGTAAAGCTGACCAACACCCTTTGAGGATATGCATCCCCACACCATAAGACTAGCTGGGAACATTCAGCAGTCTTTGTTATATGCCTCTATCCTTTTACGAATAACCCTGTTTCCTGCATCACCGACACATACGTCAAACTTAGATTCGTCGCTATAAATAATGGTGTCCCATTGCCTTTGTACCCATGAACGTTTTCCTTTTACCCATAATAAACGTTTTTTCATTTGAATTGTTGTAAGTAGGGGCTTTTCTTTGGCCTTAAAAAAATAAATATAATGAAATGCCTTTTGTGACGCAGAATGAATGGTAAACTTACTTTATAAAACCCATAACCTATATTTTTCATTTGCTGACGCGTCCATTAACGTTTTACGGGTTTTTCAATTGTTTCAGACAACTTGGAGGCTTTGTCTTTTACAGTGCTCTTACGATTTTGTTTAATTATAGCTGCTAATGCTCTTAATTTTGGAGACCCGTCCTCTTTTTGCGACGTTATCGCTATAATTTTTACTTTCTTGATATTTTTAAACAATAAAAGCAAAAAACAATCAAATAATTTTTTATAAAAATAATGAACTTGAGCTTTATTTTGTGTTTTCAAAATTTATCTTAATATGTACAAAATTTTTTTTTATAAATTTAGAGATAATAAAACAACCTTTCAGAAAATTTATTAAGTTTAGACACACAATTGGTAGACAAGACACGAAGAATGTGGATGTAGGGGCAGAGGAAATGCATTCCGTTAGATGTCTTATAAAATTAAAACTTTTACTGTTTTCAAGGTTGTCCACATTAAATTAATAATTCTCTTTCTGAATAGAAATAAAAACGAACTCATGCCTAGAAATTAAAATTACTTAATAATTAATAATATTTGTAGTTCATAAAAAAAAACAATAAAACTTAAAAAATAATTATTAATTATTATAATATCATTATAAGTTTTGTTGCAACATTTTATACGAATTGATCCTTTTTATGTGAAAAGAGATATCTGTATATTTGTGTGGCACTTGGTAAGCATTTTTATTCTTTTCACAAAAATTAGTTTGGCATTCCCTTCGTAATTTCTACAATATTCATTTGTGCTCAACAAAGTATTCACATTCGGGATCCTTATAGTAAGGAAAGTACAATTAACGATATCCGTCTGCACGTTTTCCGACGACACTATACAACGTAGGATATTAAAACTTGTACCACTGGTAAGCAAGTTTGGCTAGTTTTCACTACTTGAAATCATCCATATTGGTCTCCAAATTCCCGAGGTATGGGCCATATGGGATTTGGTTTCTTTTTGGTATTGGCACATTCCAAATCCTTACGAATTTTGCTACAAAGTCTGGTTACAGACTTTGTCATCCAGAGGCCCCCAATATAATCTTTGGACCTAAATGTTAGACCGAATTAAAAATAAAAACCGAAATTTTACAAAAAAATCAGAAATTTTGCCAAAATTTAAAATTCACCATAAAATCTAAAAACTAAATTCCATACTAAATTTAAATTTTACCAAAAAAATATGAAATCAAAGCAACATTTTCCAAATTTTAAATTAAACTACAATTTCTTCGCCGAAAAATCATAAAAAAAAATCACTATTTTATGAAAACCGTCGAAATTTTACACATTACAAAACCAAAAATTCATCATAACTGGTGGGTTACCAAAAAAAAAAAAATTACCATAATTAATATGAAGCACAAAAAAAAATCATTAACCATATTTGGGAATTTACCAAAGTCAAAAAATTCACCACAACAGCAAACTATAGTTAGAAGATTTTATATGACAAAAAATTTAATATATTAAAAAAATCCGAATTTCAAAAACCAAAAAATTGCACAAAATTTAAAATTTTTTAAAAATTTTTAATCACCACATATTTTCACTATAAAGCCGAAAACTGGAATAAAAGAATATTTGATTGCTAAAAAATCAATATTAAAAAAAAACTGGAATTTTACCAAAAAATATGGAAAAACATATTAAACAAATATTAAAATTTCACAACAAAAATTTTAATTTCGCCACAATTTTCTAATTTCACCAAAAAGACGAAAATGCACAAAAAATTTATCTTAAAAAACCTATTTAAACAAATATATAAAACAAAAAAAAAAAATAAATTTTCATCACAAAGGGGGATCCAGTAAATAATAAAAAAATTTCGCCAACAAATTTAAATTTCATTAAAATTATAAACTTTACCGAAAATCATTTGGAAATTCGCCAGAAATTCAAAAATTTTAAAATAACAACATTTTCAACAAAAATTTATTTCCAAGAAAAAAAAACAAATTGCGCCTAAAAATTATGAAATTATCAAAATTTAAATTTTACCAAAAATTCTAAATAGTACAAAAACTGGAATAAAAAATTTAAATAAAAAACACAAAAACCAAAATTTCCAAATTTTGGAATTTCACCACAATACTTTAACTTATCAAAAATTCATCAAAAAGGCAAAAAATTTAAGAAAAAATTTATTTTATGAAGGATCGCCGCGAATAACGTTGCAAATGACAAAATAATAATTTTTCAGGGGAGCAAAAAAACGTATTTAAAGGGTTTGATTATCTGTTTCTGTTTTTAGTTTATCAAAAATAATAAAAATGAAATAAATTCCGTTCATATCATTTTGTTTATAACTTACGACGTTCTTCCACTGACTGACTCATTGTAATTGCGTTTTGACGGCGATAAAATGCATAATTTGGTTGTTTTGGTTTTTAAACAAATGTAAGAGAGTAATTTTAATCTGGAAAAGACAGGTTTTGCAAAATTTGTCTTTTACAACGTTATTCGCAGCTTTGCTTCAAATTTACATAAAATCTCTAAATTCACCACATATCTAAAATTCACAAAAAATTTTAGAATTATAAAAAAATTAATTTAAAATTTCTTCATAAAACAAATTATAGTCTAAAAGTTTATAAATTAACAAAATAAAATTATACACAAAGCTGATATTAAGGAAAATTGCAATCGCACCAAAAAATTGCAAATAATTGAAAATTTGGCAAAATTATATTCACCAAAACTTCGAAAATCCACCACAAAATTGAAAACTAGAATGAAAGAAAATAATACCAAAAATATCACAAAAACCAAAACTCACCAAATTTTAAAATTTTAAAACCAAGTTTAAATTTTACCAAAATTTTGTAGTTCTTCAAAAAATTTGGAAAGAAAAAATCATTATTTTATGAATAATAAAACCGGTATTCCGCAAGTTCCAACGTAATTTTCACAAATAAGTAACCAAAAAAAACTTCACCAATTTTTGAAATTTAACGAAAAAATTTACCCAAAGGCTAAAATTGCACCGCAAGCTCTAAAATTTATTAAAATTTAGAAATTTTACTAAAAACCTAGTTCCTCTATTATTCACAATTCGCAAAAAAGAATCCAAAATTAATTAAAAATTAATAAGCATTCAGAGACACGCCGACCGAAAACGCTTATGTTAAGAAGAAAGGGGAGTTCATATGTAAAATATTATGACGAAAACCGGAGGCACCAAAAAAATCTGAAGTACTTTTTTAGTAGTGCATATTTTTGTGAAGTGCTCAATTTACCGTACAAAAATAAAATTAATAAACTAAGCAATTAGGTCTTAATTACACCTGAAATTGCATAAAAATTGTTCATGCCACCCTGATAAAGTGTGTTTACTCTGCGGATCATTCTCTAAAATAAACCCTTTAAATCTAATAGACCTCTAACTCATGAAAACATTTTCCGCTATCAAATGCTAACTGAGTAAGCTAAATTTCATATGTGTGAACACCAAATGTTATAACTCAATTTAAAATTTTATTTTCCCAAATAAGGTGGTGCTGTTAACGCAACTTCCACAATCGCCATGATTTAATCTATTTGATATGGCAGCATTATTTCTATTCCGAAAAATTATAATAATATCAATGTCATTCACATTTTTTTTTAACGAAATTAAGTTTTGGTTCTCAAGAAGCGTCCTAGCGCCTTCGCCATTTTGTAAGAACATAACTGCGAGGCGATGCAGACGTGATCTAGTACAATTTCTATACTAGAATTTTCCAGATATTTCCCTACCAAAAAGTATGCTTAATTAACTTTATACAAATACACATATGTATGTATTTGAATTCTTATTTATGTTTATAAAGGAGTTTTAATAAAACTACATTGCATAATAAATCAAGTCTTTTATTACGCTCTGTACTTTGTTCAAAATCACGGGGAAATTGCTGGCTCGGCCGATACCCTTCTCAACAGGTGCATTAGTGAATTTCTAATGAATAATATGTTTACGAACTAAAAAGTGCATTTTTAATTATTTGAATCATTAAGATTCTACACTTCTTAGTAAATGCATGAGATTGATAAAAACAAACATTAATTTAAAATTTGGTTTTCTTTGCTTCCTTATTAATCGTGCCGAGGTTTTTGTTGAGAAATGTAAAATCTTAAAAAGCGAAAAGTGTTAAAAAAAACTTTTGTCCATATAATATAAAATTTTCTATGGAACCTTTTGTTTTTCCATTATGTATGGCATCGAAAAATCATTTTCTTGCGATATTTTTTAATGGTAGAAAATTCTGTGACATTTTTTTACGAGTATGTAAAACAGCGAATTACTGCCTTAAGTGATTATTAAATTAAAAAAAAAAAACAAAACTAAAACCTTATTACATTTGTAGTTGAAGTTTGATGCGTTTAATATCAAAGGATGACATTTATTTCAAATTATTTCAAATTACTGCTTTAGATAGAAATTAAAATAAATACATTAAACAAAACGGCATACTGGACTTGTTTCGTCCGACAAAGGTGTGTTATCCACACCTTTTGGGTACGAACAAAAAATTGTATTTCACTTATTTCAATGAAAATTCCATAAATGTATTTGTTGTCTAAAATGGTCATCAAGATAGTTTTCGGCTTGTGAATCATAGCAACGTTTTCTGTCTTATTTTGATTTAAATATGTGTGCTGAATTAATTGCAATTTTTTATTAATATTTTATAGTTTTACGAGGGAGTTACGACGACTTAAACTCTATAAACAGCAGCTTATCAACACTCTCAGATATTTTACTTTCTGCTAAGAATAATTCTTCTTTTCATTAGCAAAAGCTTAAACAAGTTGTATATAATAAACCAACCAAAATAAAAAGCCTCTTACTCTACAAATCACGCTATGATATTTTGTTTCTTGAATAATCGATTGAACTATAGTGGAACCTATATTTTTGCCAGGTAATCTTCAATTAAAGCTTAAAATATAAAAGACTCACAGAAAAAAGTTTGGTAGACGAAAATGTAGTTTTACATTTTTAACAATAAATTTCGTTGTGTATTACACTTTTGTTGGTTAAATAAGTCACTGCAACAGCATCCTTTAAAAGTTATAACTTTATTGAAGGTAAATGTTGACTTCAACAACAACTATACAGTAAAGTAAATCATTCTGGTACTTGTTCCTGTCCTTTTTCCATCTACATCATTTAGAAACATTTCGTTGCGGGTAGTTTTCAATTTATTTCACTTTTTTAATATGTGAACGAAAAATGTGCGCAAAACATTTAAGAAAATAAGGCAAAACTTCTTTTTTTTACAGAAAACGACGTAAATTAAGTTGAGAATTTAAGGCAGCAAAAATTGGGACATTTTTTTACTTTCTTTGATATTTTCTTTTTTTTGACACAAAGACTTTCTTCAGGCGGGTTACTGCGTAAATACAATATGTTTAGATAATGGTTTCCTTTGAATCCAAATACACACACTTTCCCGCTTGTTTCTCTACTTCTACGTCAATGCTCAGAGTACGCCACGTTGAAATGGGAAACAAAAATATTCTAAAAAATACTCATCATAAAGTGATGGATTTGATGCTTAGATTCACTTAAGCAAAAACCTACAACCTGTACGTACATGAGTCAAGACAGTACAAGCTCCCACACACCCACGGGTACATTCAAACTTTCAGCCACGCACACTATAAAACAATAAACAGCAAATGCGAATAGTTTTTTTCCTAATTTTTGATTAAAAAAAACTAAAACAATTTAAAAATGTATTTCCTAAAATGTATGTATGTGTTTGTATCATACACAAACAGTAAAACCCCTTACAAAGGACATTTTATTTCTACAATATTTAAGAAATTTGTCGCAAGTAACATAATATCTCGATTGGAGTGGCATAGCGATCATAATTAGCGCTCAGTGCTTGTTGGCGCCCCATCTCACCACATATTTAGTTACTTTATATAGCATTAAGGCGTACGGTAGTGCGCCAGTCCAAGTTCAGGCCTAATGCACACAGTGTATAGAACACAAAACCATTCGCGCTGTCTTTACCCCCCCATAACTATGCTTCGTTTCATCTTAAAATAATGAAACTTGAAACATAAAGACTTTACGTATAGGTAACCTCTTAGGCAAAGTTTTCCTGTAAAAGCTTTCCGAGATACTACGGTGTGCATATTTTGGTACATATTACCTGATCTACTGACTCACTTACTTATTCATCAATATTATGGGGCACTTCCACTACAGGTAGAGAAAAATTAGCAGACCCAAAACAACTTGGAAAAAAGATTCAGATCCGCACAAAAACATAAATGGGAAAAATAGGAAACGGTCATTGAAAATACTGAGGTCAAAATGGGGGCAAAGTTATTGCTATGTTCAATACCATCCCCATTTCTAGGCAACTTGCTAGCTTGGCAAAATTATTAAATCTCTCTTATTTGGAAAAGAATTATGAAAAAAATGTTAAATGTTAAAAATGTAGTTGTCTAGAAATGGGATGGTGGATGGTGGATGGAACATAGCAATAACTTTGCCCTCATTTGAATCTCAGTACTTTCAACGGCCGTTATTTTTCGATAGGAACTTGGCCTATGTTCACGTTTGTATTTTTGTGATTTACTTTTAGAATTACTTATGGAAAAAAGGGTTGTTTATTTTTTCAGATTGGTACCGTAATTTGCACGTGATTTTGCACAAAAGAGTAAGTTTGTGTAAATTTATACAATAAATAAACATATTATAATATCAAGGTCCTGTCTAGAAAAATGCAGTGAAAAGAGCATAAAATAGAGGAAATTACTATATGCCAGAAATATATAAGACATCTAGCGGATCCCGGCGTGCTTCGCTACGCATGAATCAAATTCATTGGTTTTTTATTTATTTTTTATTTGGAAATAATGAAAAAAAGTAAATCAATTCAATACAATAGTGCATACAATATATTTTGTTTGATTGGGTGGTGCATGAATAAATACATTTGTTGGTGCTCCCACTCTAGAACATGCGACGTATAATTGTCCGTGAGAAAAGCACGGTTCCTCCAAATTCACACCATACACTTGAAGCGTTTGTCCTTTAGCTTCATCAACGGTTATAGCAAAGTATAAACGTACGGGAAATTGAAGACGTTTGAATTGAAATGGCATGTCTGTTGGTATTAATCGGATCCGTGGTATCAGTGGTATCCTTTTCCTTTGCCATTTTTTCACGGCAAGTCTCGTTCCATTGCAGAGTTTTGGTGAATTGAGATTTCGTAGAAGTATGATCGATGAACCAATTTTCAAATTCAAAAGATGCGGTGGCATACCGGGTGGTTCGAAAGAATTCAAAAACTCAACCGGATAATTTACTGCGTCTTCTCCATTTGTAGCAGTATCAATGGATTTGTATGATACCAAGTCACCTGGCAATTTCTGTTGAATTTGAAAATTTATTTCAATAACATATTCATTTTTTGGTGCTAAAATTGCGCGTTCTCTTAACCAATCATGATTTTTATAGTTTTGAACAATGTTTGGAAAAACGCGATCAATTAGTTCTTCTTTTGATAGCATAATTGTGCAAAAGTTGTTCGGTAACGTGATAAAGCCATTTAAATCACTTGCAATTTTACCATCGCCACTCTGCAGTAATTGCTTCGAAAACTCACGTGCTGAAGGATCATTTTGAAGACGCACACGCATATTTATGTTAAGCGATAACTTCTGTACATTTCCCCAAAGAAACGAACTTTTCCATCATGCATTAATTCCATCAGCTGGATTCGATCTGGGAATGATTAATGCACCACCGAACAGCTGTTGATTTCTACGTAGATTCTGTAATGTTCGATTCAATGCTTCCAAAGTTTTTTTATGGGCATCGGACATTCATCGCATAAAATAATTGCTGCCTGTTGCAAAACTTTGGCCATTCCAGAATTTCTGGAAATATTACACTTTTTCGTTCAGATCTAATTGTTGCTAACATTAATGAAATCTGAAATGTTTTTCCAGTGCCACCAAGAGCGTCCAAAAAATATAATCTACCAGTGTTGTTAATGGCAGCTTGCATGATTCTATCGTATGCATTTTTTTGCTGAACATTCAATTGTGGAATATGTGTTTGCACAAACGCACGCAATTCATCACATTCGAATTGCTGTTGGCGTTGCAATTCTCGCTCAAATAAATCATGCATTGGACGATTAGGTGCGATCATGCCTAATTGTCCCAATGCTTTGTTTGCAATCATAAGGCAAATATCTTCAATCAATATCAAAGCCTCATTATACATATCTAATGTATGTACTAATTCGGGATACATCGAACGATGTTGAAGTCGAATCGAAATGGCTTCAGTCATGAAATCTTTATATTTATTCCACAATTCAAGTGGGTTTGATGGATAGCATGTTGATATTATTATGGAGAATAACATACGTATTTGATTTGGGTGAGCTGAAACTGATGCACCATAAAGCGTAGCATCCCAATTCATATCATGTTCAAGCAAACGCAATCGTTGGCATGCATCACGATATGTTACGCACAATTCACCATCAACAATTCTTAACTTCTGGAATGACTGTGGCCCACGTACGTTCACCAACAACAGTCACAAATAAAAACATTCAACATTATTTGGACTAACTGTATAAATGCGGCCTAAAGCATCCGTTGAAAAAAACTCCTCGGTAGCCGTCAACGGGAGTACCTTGTTTGCGGCGTTGAAATTTTTCTGTTGATGCATTCCAAGTGAAATATCGTGGTGCTTCCGAATATAATAGTGTTCTTTCAAATTCATCCGTTTCACATAACTTGAAAAAAGCTGTCAGTGTAGTTGTTGGAGGCTGTACTGCTCTTTGTGCGGCATTTGCATCAGTGAAATAAACACGTTGGCCATTTTTAAGATGGACTGCTAAAATTCGCCAAATAGCTTCGTTAGTACTAATATATATTCCCATTTGGTACTGCAAAATTTCATCAATTCTATTTTCAGCAGTCAATCCAAAAATAGCCATATCGCTACCTTTATTAACATACTTGCAAATGTATTTTATTGATTTGACTGAATTGCAGTATTCCACATTGAAAATTTTTGATAACAACGGTGAATACGGCACTATCCAACGATTATCAACTTACTTCTCCAAATACACGGAACTTGACAATCAGATCCATCAACTTTTTCAATGTTTGGTTTAATATGCGAGCGGTTATATCGTGTGGATCTGTTGGCACCTGACCATCAAATAAGCAATCATACACATCAGCCCATTTTGGGTTGCAAATAATTGTGATGAACAAACCTGGACGGCCGTAAGGACGAACATATGTCATGGCATCTTGTGTATACTCTTGCATATGACGTGGGCTACCGGGATATGACGATGGTAATATCGTCAAAGGTCCAATGTCATTCACATCCACATCATTCAATAGTGCATCACGTAAATGTATGTACTCTTCAGATCTCAACCGGGCTTGATTATGACGGATGAAATTCAATCGATCGCTTTCGATTTTAGCATACATGTCCACAATATATTGATGAAAAAGTTTATTGCATCGCAAAATGTAATTGTCGTCTTGATCACGAATCATCAATCGATACGAATAAAAATGCATCGCACTAACTTTTTTCGTTGTTTCTTGACCTGAAAATTATAAAAATTATTCTTTTAGTTAATTGAAAGCAAATTTTACTCAAAAAAGTAATCAAAAATTATAAGTGGTGTTCTGTCGGCACGTATTATGATTTTATGGTCATCGGTGGGCATCAGATCCAGTGCAATCTTGAATAACTTGACCAATTCATTGTGCTGATGTAAAAATCTTTGCAGATCATTCAAGATTTCTCTTCTTGTAATTGAAGCAATTGCACAGCGCTGATTCAATTCGTTGTTCTCATTACCAATGAAATATATTTGCAAAAACTGACGGTCAGCATCTGAGAACGGCAACAATGACCCAGCTCTATGGTATATTTGTCCTTGAATCTGTATAGTTTTTGAAATAGATTTAGATGACGCATCAGAATTTTTGAAGACATACGAAATAATTATCTTAAACCTCGGCATAAATCCATCTCTTATAATATTTGTAGTTACAAAAGATGTCATTTTGAAGCATGAGTGCAAAGGGTCTGGTGGAGGTTCTAATACAGGCAATTTAAATTTCCCACCAGCACAACACATGCCAGGCGTTTCGTTCATAAATTTGACTGATTTACAATGCATACTGTAATCAATTGTGCTATCATAATTATTAGCCGCCAATTCTATTTGTCGTAGGATTTGAATTGAGCAACGCGAGCGTCCATTTATTGACATGAAAAAACAAAAAAAAATCAAATGCTACTCTTACCAATTACGTCGGTCCACAATGCGAGTTTAATGAAAAAAAAAAAACTTAAAATGATCACTCACTGACAGCTGTGAATGCGTATGCGTGTATGCGCTGCAACGTGTATTTACCTGTATGAAGTCAGCACACAGTATACATACGTCACACGCTCATATGCGCCTACGTATTTCGTTCAATCTTGAACACCGTAAAAATAAAATAAATATGTATATTAAAATAATATTTTTCAAACTAAGAAAGTCATAGTGTTTAGTTCTAAGAACACACATCAATTTGTTTTCTAATGATGTGTTATAAAATAAAACATGTAGTGATCTACCCTTTATTAATCACTATATTTATGACCATGGGTTTTTCATATCTCTTAAGTAAAACCTAAATGGTATTTTTTATCTTATTATGATATACGTATTGTAGACATGGTTGCCACTGAGTAAAAAAATTTTCTACCAAAATTTTCCGAAAATGTTGCCAAAAAGTTACCAAATTTTTTTTTTAATAAAAACAAAAATCGTTATTTTTATTATAATGAAAACAACAACTTTTATTAATAAAAAAACATAACATAAAACGTTTTAATTCATTTTAGAACATAAATAAATATTTCAATTCATTATACCTACGAATTCCGTATTTAATTTAAATAAATTATTTAACATTGCAGTCATTTAAAATAATCTTTTGCTGAGCAAACATAATGTTGGTCATTACCTAAAGTCAATTCTTTAGCTAGCATTATGTTGTTGAAAGAATTGAATTCTAACCTGTTTCTTAATTTGGTTTTTATTAAACTTAAACTAAAAAACTTTCTTTCTGCAGCTGCTGAGTTATGTGGAAGGCACATTAAATTAAATATAAAATCAGTCAGTTCCTTAAAGCTTAAGTCCGTTTTTTATAGAACTTATGTTTTGCCAGAATGATAAAATATGATTTGCTTGATTGAGATCATTTTCTAATAGAGTAAGATGTCTCCATTGTGTAATTATTGTATCACTATTATAGTCATTTAAATATGAAAATGCATTTAAAATTTGTAAAAAGAGTCTTTGGTTTGATTGATAATGTTATTTGGTGTTATAATAGACAAAGGTTTTAAATCAGTTCTACTAAAATGAAATCTCTTCTTTAATTGATCGAGAAATTCTATATAAAACTTCCTACAACATACTTTAATTTCTATTTGTTGCGATTCCGAGAAATTTTTGTCTTTTAAATACATTTCCGCTTCACTACCAATAAATACTTCCAGTGGAGGTAAAAAGTTCTCGGAATTATTGGTTACAAAATTGTTTAAACATTCGATGCTTTTTATATAACTGCTTTTAATATAATTGAAAGCAACAAGCTTAAAATTAATATCTAGTTGCTGAAACAAATAAGGCAAACGGACTGTTTCGGATTGAAATTCCTTATTTAGGTTGTTAATAATTTTCAATATGTATGACAAAAACATCATATAAAATCTTATTTCTTCATTTACCAATAAATTTGAAATTTCAATTGGCTTACCTCCGTTTACCTCCAGTACACATGATAGAAAATACAGCTGTAGGGGCTTCCACTGCTCAATTATTCTTGAAACGACCGCTTCCAACGCTAACCATATAGTTACAGAAAGTCCCAGCATTTTGTGCGGCTCAGAGTTACAATATTCTTGAAATTCTTTAAGTTCATGGATTCTTTTAGAACTATGCGCGAAAAAATTGTAAACCTTTCTGCATAGATTTTCAACATCCAGTGGCAGTTTTTTGCATGCATAGCTTGAACACAAATGCAATGAATGGCATGTACATTTTATATAGAAGAAATCTGTGTCGCGTTTAAGTTTCGTTTTTAAGCCATTTAATTCTCAAGCCATTATGCTCGCTCCGTCCGTTGCCAAACCAATTAGGTTTTCTATGGGAATATTAGTATTATCAAAAAATGCTTTGATTGTTTCGTATATGGATTTGATGTCAGCTTGAACCAATTCCAGTAAAGATAAAAATCTGCCCTTGATTGATTTAGAAATTCTGTCGAAGTACCTCACGACCAATACCAAGCATTTACGATCTGATACGTCAGTTGTTTCATCAACAATAAGGGAAAACTTTGAGGACTGCATTGTTGATGTTATGTTTTCACGGGCTTGTCCTAATGTGTCAGCCAATTAAGTAGCTTTAGTGCGACCACATTGAATCAATTTCGCAATGCGAGAATCTGGACAACATTCCCGTAGCAGAAAAGGCAAAAAATCCATTAAAAGGAAGGGTAGGTTGTGGCAAATGCAAAACATGACTAATGTGAATTCCGCCTGCATTACTTGTTTATCCAGAGATCACTGCTCCTTAGTAAAAAACTGGCCAAGTTGAACTTGATTTTTCTCCTGTTCTAAGCGTTGGACATTTGCACTTTTTGTTGCGGGATTCTTTAAATGTGACAAATGATCAACTAATGTCCTTTCGCAGACTGAACAGTAACATTGGCCTGCTTTTTCCAAAAGCCAAGGAAACTGTTGCTTCCACTCCGAACGAAACTTCCTGGTTCGCTTTGTAATTTCCTCTTCATTTCTGTAAGAAATATTTGGTTTTATGCATTGTACATTCAATATTTAATTTACCGATTTTCTTTGGAAGTTCCATGTTCATCGTCGCTGTTCAAAATCGACACGTCCTCCGCCACCTTTCGCTTTTTTATGATAAATCTAAACGAAAAAAATATTTCAATATATTTGTAATAAAACCGTACTGTTTATACTACTTATCCATACAGAACACAAGATCAAGAATATTTTTAATTTTCACACCTAACTCAAACTTAACGTAAATAAACAAACATAACATCAATGCCGATGTGAACAAAAGCTCCTAACTATGACATTTCGTGAAAAGATAAGCCATCTACACAACCATAGGAACAAATCCTAAAAATTTCATCGACTTCGGTTAGACCGTTCGTGTGTTATAAATTCACAACGCACTTGCAACAATTTTTATATATATATAGATTTTTTATTGCCAGATTTAAATTAAGCATACTATAGTTTGATAAAAAAATATAATTTATTAGCAGAGTCTTTTTGCTATTTGTAATAAACAACCACAAACATACTCAATTATTAGCATTTTTTTAACAAATTTAAAAAAATTTACCTAAAATCCGAATTCTTGCAAAAACCAATGTTGTAGCGAAAACTGCAATTATTTGTTACAAATTTACAAAAGAGCAAATTCTTTGAAATGTTCAAAAATTGAAACACCAACATATCAAAATTAAAACCCTAAACTTAAAGTTTACCAAAAAGCGAACATTTTGTGAAAAAATTACGAAATTCTACCATAATATAATTCTACGAAAAAATTATGAAAAAATTCAAGTTTCGCAACAATTCACAAAAAATACTCAATATATATAATAAAAAATGTTTTTCCTTTAATAAAAGAATCGACAATTGTCTCAAATTTAAAACCAATTAAAGGAAATTTTCTTCGGGGGAAAAATGGTTATACAAAGACATACACACAATAAAAGAAACGTTTTTTTTTGTTGTAAAGTTACAGAGGTTCAAACAAACATGACAATTTGGCACATGTTGACCAAAACCTTATTTATTGAAAGGACAATATTAACATCCTCCTAATTCCATCATTTAGGAATTTTATATTTAATCCTGCATATGACACTAAGAAAACTCTTCTACGGCTAACAGAAGGATTTGATCAATTTTTTTTAAATGTTGTGTTTCGAAGTCGTTTTAAAATGATTCTAGATCACAAAATAAAAAAATATGAACGCACTTATACTTCAGGGAAGCTCCAATCTCAGACGCATTTTGTCACGGCGACATCTAGAAATGAATTCATGCCCGAATCTAAAAAGCTTCTATTGCGATTTTTTTTAAATGAACTTTTACCGATAAGGGACATTTCATGTCCTCTCTTGGATATTTTTAAGCTACAGATTTTTCGCTTAAAAATACATCATTAGGTTACATGGCGTATTTTTCTTGCCTTTGCATATTTTACTTTAAATTTCATGGTGTGCGGCAGACGTGCTTTTTGAACACAGGAGAAAGATTTACATGATTTTTATTTTTCGTGATGTACTCGTATGTTTGGTAGGCGAGCATTTGGATCAATTTCTATGAAACTTTTTATCGTTTATTTCTTATTTATATTTTCTTTCACAAAACGAACCCAATAATGAAAATTCTGCGTGAACGATTTGAGAGTAATGGTTATCACGAAAATGGGGTTTATGGGGATTTTCAAGTCTTAACTCTATGCAAACATGCCGCGATTGACCGATAACCTCAGTCAACATAGCGTAGAACATCGCTAAAATTCCACCGGATCAACGCGGAAAGAGTCATTGGAAATTGGGCCTCTCGTATCCGAATATGGGCTACTATCAAAGATGCGGAGGACATTTGAATGATGACATATTTTGTAAATAATGGGCAACAAGGACCTTTTTATTGGAAGAAAAGGAATTTTTTTACTTTCATCTGAGTCCTATTTTCTATCGTTTAATTAATTTTTTTATTAATTGCAAATGTATCTCAACGTTATGGTATGTTGCCTGTTTGTGTCGAGTATGTTACGCAGACAACGACGCATTTTTCCCCATAAAAGAGATGTTTTTCATTATTGTTTCTTTTCTTGTTTTTTTTTCTAAAGAAACACAGCTGCTATTTAACTACTAAATGTTGCTAACTGCATACATACTTACAAATGTATGTATGTAGCGGGTGATTTTTCGAAGGTGTACAACTTTAAATTGAAATAATATATTGTTACAAAGTTATCTTTATGTTTTTGCAAGTCGGTTGTTTGGCGCCCTATTAAATGCCTTCTAATTATCGCACTCCCAATGGCTTCATACTACTCGCCGTTGAGGGTAATATTTTGAAGAAATAGGATCCAATGATTTCACCGGACCATAAAGCGCAGCAAATAAGGTTATTGTGAATACAAATGTACCTGGAGAACCTCTCTTGGATTTTTCCACTCCAAATGCGACGATTTTTCTTATTGCAATGCACATTGAACCAAAAAATTAATCTCATAAAGGAACAAAATATTTCAAAAACAGTCAGACTTCGATCTTATTTTCAGCCTATTGAACAGGCGTTGTTCTGGCGTTAGTCAAATCTAAACTGAGTACAAATGATAATAGAGTTGCGAGATATGGCAACCGTACGATATTTTAATCCCTGTCGGAAAATGAATCCTTTAAAAACACCCTTTGCTTCTAGTTGTGCTACTTAATTTTGCTTGCATTTCGAGCTAAAGGCTAAATGATATAATTGTAACAAAGTTTCTAGAAATTAAAAGTAAAATAGTTCTTTCATTCTTTATGTTTGCAGAATGCTCAGCAAATATTTGTATAAGATTTCTTAAGAATTGCAATTAAAATTACTGCTATATGTGAAGTAGCACAAAGCAACAACAACAGCAAACGGTTACATGACAATTTGCGTCCCCTATTTTATTGCAAGGGAGCAGAAGAAAAACTCTGCAAGTAAAAGACTAAAATTTGTTCAACTTTAAACTGAAAAGAAACTAAAATTGAAGAAGGGTTTTTTCACACTGAGAGTAAGCTTAATCTATTTTCTATTTATGTAAAGATGCGTTCCATGTGTTTACAAATGGAACCTGTTATAACAATTATTGGTATACTCTGGGAATTCCTAAATTTATTGTTTCCGTATAGACGTGTTATTATATAGAAATATAGGCCAAAAACAGCCTTTGGTAGGAATCAAACCCACGACCCCTAACTGATAGACTAGAACACGACTAACTAGACTTCGGCCCACCGCTTTCGATTCTCCCAAAGGCGTTTGTATAATTTGATGACTTCTTTTTTGTTTTCACCATACAATGTGAAATTTAATTAATTTTTCTAAAAACTACGTATTTGTTACTGCTTTTGATTCCTCTTTACAGTCATGTTCTGGAAAAATCCCGTGAGGGACTAAGAGTACTCCAAATGCATAAAGTAAAGGTGTTTTAATTAACATTACGACCTTCTCGGGCAGGACAATCTAACCCAGCCATGCAGAATATCGAAGTATGATGTCATATTCACTCCTTTTTACCGAAATGGGCCGCATGTTTCATACATTTTTCAGGGCAATTGTTACTTTTCCTGTATAAGATTGGAAAGAACAAGTTCATCCTTGATGCTTCGTCTGTAAGCGAAGTCAAATAATAATCAAGAAAAACAAGAAAAACTAACAAACAGTAAAAACGTAAGCGTAAACTAAACTAGATTTAGAACTACTGGATCCTATATTTTCTCCTGAAACCCCCAGCCATCCTCATGCATAATAAAAAGCAACAAATTTTAATGTATCTACTATTTGATATGAGCAACGTGTGCAGTGATGAGTTTCAAAACAATTTTAAACGAAAAGTACTTGAACAATTGTATAAAAACTTTAAACTAGTGTCGTGCAGTTACAACTCCAACAAAGTTTAATTTATCTGTCTCAAGTGCGCAAATGTGTGAATTTTAACGAACAGTTTATATTGACACTTGGCATGAGAACTTTAAGTTTGTTAAATTCTGTAAAAAATCATAGAAATACTAGATAAAGTTTTGAGAGGCTTTCTTCTGATATGACACTCGTACAGCCACTATTGCTACTCTAGTCGACTTTGTCACACACTGTTTTCAATTTACTTCTTAGGGGCAAAAAGGATGAAACTATTTACCAACTAATTTTAGCACTCATGCAGTTTATGCCTACTAATTAGGACAGGTTATGAAGCAAAGGAATAGAAAAGCTTCTTGCTCCACTTTATTTCTGTTTAGTTTTTATTTTATTAAGTGTTTGTAAATATGAAATGAAGATTTATATACCTAAAGAAAACAAGGGTGTTGTAAAAATTAAGGTGTGAGAAATCAGCGTTTGCTGATTTTTAAGTAATTTTTTTTATGTGGTCAATTTGTTAGAACCTTTCTTGAGGCCCTCCAAAATGAAGGTAGTACAATTTCCTACAGCAGAAGTATCGTTTTCTTTTTGTATTTATATATCATTTGTCAACTTTCGTCCCCGTTTTATAAAATAGAATCATACACCCATAAATAAAGAAATATATATGAGATAAAATGAAATAAACTAGTATTCCTAAATACTTAGTACAATATTTACAAAGGAGATTGCAGTTTCAATGCATGAAGAACTTTCCCATGCCTGTAAGTGAACACATTCATACATATGTATATGAACTTACGTATACATCTACATATCATAACATCGACAGGGTTTCTCCACGGTTGCCAGATGGAGGGATTTCTCAGCAAATACGCCAATTTTAAAACTACGCGCAAAAAACATTTCCGTGAGCTTGCCACAGCAACCATTTTATGTTTTATATAACAATATATTGTTGTGGGTTATTTGAAAACATATTAGTTACAACTTTAGTTGCGATAAACAAGTTATTGTTTACATTTAATAATTATATGACTTCCATTCATAAAAGGGAATAACATGGTTGAGTTGAACGGAACAATTTTTACACAAATTTTTACATTATTATTGTATAAAAGAATTATATAATTCGTTTACAACCAAATAATTCCATCATAATATGTTACATTTAGATTATGATTATATCAACCATGTTATTATAAAATGAGGTTATTTTTTCATCAACCTTTGCCGACTGCAGTCCCATATTCATAAACTAGAAGACTCGCTAAAACAGTGGAGAATAAAGGTAAATCCATCTCATGTAACGTTTTCCCGTAGAAGGCAAAATTGTCCACCAATCACAATAACTAATACCACGGATCCAGCGGAAACGCACGTTAAATATTTAGGTATCCACCTAGATCGGCGCCTAACTTGGACCCGTCACATTGAGGCAAAAATAACGTCCATAAAGCTTCGAACAAATCAACTGCATTGGCTAATAAGTCCTAACTCAATTTTGGATTTGGAATATAAAGTCCTTTTATACAAATCCGTTATAAAGCCAATATGGTCATATGGTATTCAGCTGTGGGGTACTGCCTGTGCATCAAACATCCAGAAGTTACAGAGAAGACAGTCTAGGATTTTACGTCATATCGTATGTGCGCCCTGGTACATAAGAAATGAAAATATACATAGGGATCTCAAAGTTCCCACTATCCACGAAGAAGTTAAAACGTACACGTCCAAATACGTGAACAAACTAGTCGCACATCCTAACACTCTAGCACGCAATTTATTACAATTTGACGGCCACCAGAGACTAAAAAGAACTGACACATTGAGCC
The DNA here is from genome assembly GCA_963932375.1 of Phania funesta. Classification (NCBI taxonomy): domain Eukaryota; kingdom Metazoa; phylum Arthropoda; class Insecta; order Diptera; family Tachinidae; genus Phania; species Phania funesta. The sequence continues at coordinate 41,351,186 of OZ010656.1, forward strand.
TGGCGAGGGGCTCTCTCTACACAATAGAAGATCGATTTGTAAGATTTGACTACAAAAAATTAGTTATTATATTGGTAATAACTAGTAAATAATAATTTAGAAATAAGATTTGAATACTTATTGTGAATTTCTTTTAATAGAAAGATTCAATAAAATAAAGTATAAAAAAAAAATTTTTCTAGAAATGCGAGTTCTTCATTAGATGCTTTTTTGTAAAATGTATTATCATTTCCATGGTTTATGATAAATTTATGTATTTATTGATACATAATGCCCTACAGCAGGAGAATATGATTTTCTATGGCCACGGTTTAATTTAAAAAAAATTAAATTAATTAAAAATATATAACGACAATTAAGCAGCTTTAGTTTAGAAGAAATTCCTCTGGCAATTCTTATTTTTTTCATTTTTTTCTTAATAAGTTGGATATTCTAACTAGCAACGCTTGCGTGGCAAGAATTTTTTAAATTACGCATTTTGTATTACAAAAACCCGTTTGCGTAATAAGTTTGAGCGCTACTTCTGATAATAAATTAATGAATGGCTGTGTCCAGTGGTTGGTGCAAATGGTCTTGCAGAAGTTCAAACGAAACACCAAGGTACACAAAACTTCATTAAAAAGGTGTAATAGTTTGCATCTTGCACTTTTGCAAGACCATTTGCAGCAAATATTGAATACCACCAATTTTAATTAAATTTATTGCAATACGTATGAACCATATCAGAAGTGTGTGTGAGTGTAATTAAAAACATTTATTTTATGCATAAGAATTTTTATTTTTATTGTATGTTGAAAAGTTGCTAAATATGTCGAAAATTTTAATGTTATCAATAATATTGTTTAGCTTCTGTAATTTTTTCTTTTCATTCACCTAATAGAATTTAATTTATAAACCTAAATATATCGTTACGTTTATTACCACAATAAACATCAATTTTCAGGGTTCGTTTGATTGCAAGAATTAAAATACACAGTCCTTAATGATTTATTCAATACACAACTTTATTATTCCATTACTACTCTTATTTAGAACTCTTCAGTACTAATTTACACTGTAAACACTCTTATGTACACATAGCTGTTCACTCTATGAAATTTCAAAGCCAACTCTACTCTCTGCTGTGGATGTCGCCTTTATATAGAGATCATGGCCGGTTCTTGTAATGTCCCGAACATGCGTGATATTGCGCATCATTTATTTCATTTGCTGTTGTTTACTTTTTCATTCTGTATTAGCTGTTTTTGTTTCTACTTTGAATCGCGGTTCTGGGAATTTTCGCTAGGTTATTGTTTTTGCTTTATGTTTATAACATTGCGTATTTGTACAATAGGCCGTTTCACACCAATTTCTTGCTGACAATTATTTTTTTATTATATAAATTAACATCTTCGCTTATTCCTACGTAACAATATTTTTACAAACTTGTGGTATAAACACAATAAACACGTCGACGAAAATTCGTTGCGTGAAAGTATCAAAAAAATTGCCCTTTTTTAAAAAATTTATAAAATTATAAACTCATGTTCGCGATGGTAGAAGGTTTTCTTCCTGTACGGCAGCGTCGAAGAAGGAGATGGTGGATACTTTGCTAGAAAAGTCCTGGGCTTCCGTAGAATCTGTTTTGAAAAAAGTTGCAAATAAAAAAGTTTAATGCTCTTCTAACTTTACTTAAAGAGAAGACTTCAAAGGTTTTCCTGGAGAGAGCTCAATAATAAGGAGAATTGTGTGGTTATTACTCTAATGTAGGTTCTTGTGAGGAAATGTATCGTAAGAAAAAGATATTTAGTATGCAGTATTAGCTCCCTATCTCAAGGTTGCAAACCACAATTCTTGACGTGGACTTACACGATGGGTGTATTAAGCTTAAGAGAAACTATTTACGCAATCTGTGATGCGATCTGGAGTGAGGTCCATGTGGTATATGTTGCCCAACTTAAACAGCATTTGTGGACAACCTGAGTGGTTTGCAAAATAAGATAGTGACGAAATAAATTCTAGTATAATATTTTGTTTATAATTCAGTTTTACGTATCATTTAGAATTCAAAAACCATTTAAATCAGAATTATATAAGTAAAACTGTGTTTATTTAAATAATGTGTTATAAATTAATAATAAAATTATTTTTAAAGTAAAAATTTATACTATTTACTAAAACACTAAAAATTTTAAAATTTGTTCGTCGCTCTTGGACGTTAGATATAGAAATAAACCTATCACAGAGTCCGTTACGCACAAATTATTTGGGCGATGCACTAATTGTGTGTATTCTCATATACACAAATATGTTTTGTATTCCTTCGTCTCAGTTGTCGGGACGAAATTAGCAAAATAACAAAGCGCTCCCACGAATTTTTTTATATATTATAAATTTTGCGAAAACGTAACAAAGTTTTTTTTAGATTTTTTAGTACCTTTTTGGCGATTTTTATTACCTTTTTGGCGATGAAAGCGAATAAAGTTGTGATTGCCGTGTCTTTCATAGTTCTAAAATTTGCTGTAAGCTGAAATGAAGTATAAGAATGGAGAAATTTTTTGCAAATAGAAAAATAAAATTAGAAACAAACAAAGGACGAAGTTTGCTTGCTAATGATGATGAAGATGATGATGGTAGTGGTATGTCTTAAACGACAAATGAAAGACTTGAAAAACAACTGCTAACACACAAAACGAAAAAAAGTTTTAAAAGAAAACTGTTGTAATATCAGAATCACCAGTTCCGAGTAATTTATGGCAAAATGAAGATGAAGAGAATTGAACAACATAGTTTCATGCACATGATTCTCTTCGTTATAATAAACGAGCGGTGGATAAAGAAGACGTATAAGAATCGATAACAAAAAGCAAAGTTACGTTTCATAAAGTTTAAGGAAAAACCCAACAGCAAAAGAGCGTGATAAGTGAATAATACGCGTAGTAAAGTAGATAAAGTGCTACTGTGCTTTTAAAGTATGATTTCGTATTTTAATTTGTTTTATTAAGAAGTTTGATTCGAAATTGGTGAAGTCGCGATGTGTACTGACGTGTATTTGATCTCTGGCCCTACTTGGACGAAATAGTGTGAATATTGTTTGGGTTCAAGGGCATGAGTGAGTTCATGGAAACGAGATGGCCGATCAATGTGCGAGGAACGGCTCGAAGCTGTACTTCTTAAATGCACAGGGGGAATTAATAGCCCCTGGCCGAAGGTTATTTAAAATGCTTTGGCCCTCAATCAATAAGGAAAGGACGAAGGCACTGCTGGTCCGCGGGAAGAATTCGATATCGCTACTAGTTGGCATCATAACGGGGCACTGTATGATTGGACGAATGTCGGAGCGTATTGGAATCTCTTAGTGAAAGCTGCAGAAGCTGTTTGGATGAGGAGGAGGAAGAGTGAGTTCAACTCCTTCTCTGCCACTGCCCGGCTCAACAAGAACGCAGGCTCAAATATTTGGATCAAAGATTGTTTCAGGACCTGCCTTAGGGATGCGATGAAACTGACAAATTTTGCGAGAAGCTCCAGGTTTTACGGACTGGAAATCCTGGAGGTTTAGAGGAAACTGTTGGGGTAGATAGATAGTCGCTGGGACATCACAATGGACCGAGGTGCCTCCGAATAAACTCGCTTTATACGAGCTGCAGAACTATGAAACGTCGAGAACTAAACTTTTGATTTGACTGACTTTTTCCTCCTTTAAAATTTAAAAACACATCGCAGAAACTACAAGAGTTTGAAAATTTTAACTTTCTTGTGACACGCAAGTTTAAATATAAACCAACAATTAAATGTTAAAAGTGACGGAAAACATAACTGTCCCAACGCCAACATAAATAAAACTTCATGTATGAAGTAAGGATTCGATTGTGAAGCGGTCGAAGACAACGATATCTTTAATTGATCATGCTGCACAATTAACCGAATTTCTGTTAATTGAGTCATTAAATCAATTAACAAAGTATCCGATAAATGATTTTTCAGTTAATTGCAATAAAATCTGTGAATTTTAAGAAAATGAATTAAGCGGAAATTACTGCATTGAATTTAGGCCCATGTGGGGAGCACTGTACTATATTAGATATGAAAACATACTTAGGAACCCAGCGGCCTCGATGATAAAAATCGAGTTAAATTATCCAAATTGCAACATCATCCGAACCTGCTCCTAAAATATAACCTTTGCATAAACTATATTTACTATCTTTTCGTCCTATACAACAGCATACTCTCATCTAAATATTTTTATTGAAGCGACCACAATCTACAATTGTTCGACCAGGCATCACTGCATCTACAAAGATATACGATTTGAAGCGATTTTTGACACAGTGGCATCATCGGAACTTATTTATTTTAAAATGACAAAAAAAAGTCACCGTTACCGGTCAGAGCTCAATAACATCGACGGCGCTAAATGCCATACAAGTGATGCATCACATGTTGTGAATGCAATGAGTCATCTTACGGCGAGACTTTAGCAATTGCCCGACTCGATCATGCACTTTGCAACCCTCGATTATTTCATCTGGGGCTACATCAATTCCTTACTTTGCGCTAACAAGCCAACCGCTTTGGTCGAGGTCAAGGCATCTCAGTGAAGTTGACCTGGCTAGTTGTATGATATACCATTCCGTACATTACAGCATAAATGTAACTCCAAAATAAAGCCCGGAATCATTTGAATATCTCATACCGTCGTTGTTTTATTTAAATTTCTTTCGAATCGTTCTTATCGAGTCACCCATTACTTTGGCACACAAACTATTCTTTAAAATTAAGTTTTAATTTTCGAACATTAGAAAATCGATTTATTTTTATTCAAATTAAATTTTGAATATTTAATTACCTCAATTGAGGCGCATGTGGGAACAGCGTATAAAATTAACTAAAGAAAATGAAACCACTTTAGTATTGTTCCTGAGATGATGTTGTGTTTGCTGTTGCCGCCAGTATATGCAGCAGAGTATCCTCAAGTATGGATGCATATGAATTCGAAGAAAAACAGAGAGAATATTTACGTTGTTTTTTGTTTGTTTGTGCATTTGGCTTTTACTATTTACCTGCACTCTTTTAAATCTTTTTTGCTATTGACAATGATATCAGTGGATGCACAATATCTTGTTATATATATTTGCATTTACATACACTTGCACTTGTCAAGTAAATGCTTGTTGTGTAGCATTCTCCTTAAAGGTCCTTTTGCCTGCTTAAATTAATTTAATTTCAGTTTTTCATTTCAGTTTTTCATTTCATTTGCATTTTCGTTTAGAGTTGTTTCCTTTTCTCTCTCTCTTCTTTCTTTCCTCTATCTTTTTTCAAAGCTATTATAACATGTGCTATATTTATGTATATTTCATCATGTTGTTATTGCCAAAGGATTAAGTTTTAAACAACTAAATACATTTATTAGTACTCGAATAAAACGCAAAACATTTGCTGTGTTGGTAGGTCAACGCACGTACAACAGTCACTCTTACTGATTTTTGGATATAAACATTTTTACTCTACAAAAAACCAAAAAATTACATTCCGTACCGCATTTGGATTACAACCCCAAAAAGGAGGCAGTAGAGAAAAGAACCCATGCAGATGATGAAAATTTGCTGTGCTAAAGGGATGGCAAAGGATTTTCCATTTCCGTTGGTTATTTTTCCTGTATTTGGCGCTCCTGTTATATTTTTTATAACAATTTGCTGCTGGCATTGCTCTGAATTCATTTTATTTCGCCTTTTTCCTACAGTTCTATAATTTAATTTTTTTCTGTGTTCTTTTCGTTTTTAGCTGCAGTATTTTTTTCCTTTTTTCGGTTTGTCTACTCCCCATATCAACTGCAGAATTTTCTCGTAGTAATTCTGCTGAAAAGTGCTGCAAAGCACAACTAAAATGAAATGAAGTTTATTTTATTATTATTTTTTTTCATTTATCTCTCATATTTTATTTGTTTTCGTTTTCACAATTACAATTTGTACCCAGGAAAATCAGAAAAAAAATCATAAATTAAATGTTCTTTATAATTTAACATGTGCTTTAGACATTTAATACTGGTGCAGCAGGGTTTAATTTTTAAAAATTTTCCTCTATACACAAACATGCAGAATAGTTCATTAACATCACTCACACTTTCACTTTGCTGCAGGACCTCTTCACTCATACTAACACATACGCAACACTGAAGTATTTCTGTATTTACTTGCAATTTATTTTGACTAAAAGTCGTCCATACCGTTTTAATTTAAGCTGTGTTTGAAAGCATATCCTTGTTTGTTAAAGTTAACGAATGAGGGAGAGGGAGAGAAATTACAGGATGATTTTCTTTGTGATAAGTTTGCATGCGTAGAAAATAAATTAATAAAGTGATGTTAACTTTTACGTTGCAGTTATATTAGAGCCCGTATAGTTGGAGTTTAGTGGCATAGAGTATTCAGAGCTGGTCTAATAATAATATTTGCATAAAATTTTATTAAAACTTTTTCTGAAACACCTTGCAAGTTTGGTATACTAACTAAACTAAATGACATTTGAAATAAGATGTAGAAATTTTAGAAACTGTAGTTAGCAATATTGATGAAGATGCGAGTATTCAATACTTGGAAAGAAGATAGCATTAAGTACTTTTAAGTGCAGATTAGTATTTCCAACTTCTATTTAAATGCGATTAGTAAATCTGCAAGCATGGATACCAATTCATCGACAACAAATAATTCCAAATTGATTTTTTTCACAAGTTAACAATAGCGAAAGGTTGGATGTTATCGGATAAATAACTAGGTTTTGATTGTTTCAAGTACATGTAAACGTAAAAGTGACCAATAGGTCAAGGGGCAGATTCATTTGGAGCTGCCGTTATTATTATCATTAGTGAGGAAGGCCCTCTGCAATACGACCCATTGGATCTGTTGTTTGACCTTCACCTTTCACTGGAATAGATAAGAATAAAATAGGTTAAGAATAAAACCAATAACCTTGTTCAGTGAGAGACCATATATACCTCTTGGAGTTAGTGAGGACGTGCAAAATGCTTTTATTCTACGATATTCGAGATATGGACAACCGTAGCGCACACGCTCACATGTCTCATTACTCAGGTGGCAGAATCTGTATTTCATGGTCTCTGAGTTTCCTATATTGAATTGATAGTATCTTAGCCGGCAGTGCCCGGTAAATCATCCCGTGATGATCCTACTCTCATTCTTATCCAGCTTTAGAATCTTTTGGGCTTACCCCCGAGTCAGCATAATAAACCACTTTGATTGCTGGAGTACAGTTTTAGCTCTCCAGTGTCGAGAAAAGTCAGGCTTAGCGCATGAACTATTTTTTTTTTTAATAGTATAGCTAATATTAACTCCGAAGAAAGGTTCCGGTCCTATAAAACATGTCTGTTTGCTAAGAAATCGTTCCCGGAATGAATTTCGTGGCCAGATACCCAGCATAATGTAATTTTATTTTGAAAACCACTTCACTTCATGCGATAAAAAGGCCTTGAGTTTTGCTTGGCTGTCCGATATTATGAAGATTTTTATAAATCCTTATCCCGCTCCTCATGGTGTAAGTTTCTGCTCGAAAATTGTTGGCTATTTTCTCATTGGAATTGCTTTGGTACGACTGCACCTGCCCCAGTGCTACCATTTTCGCGTTTGGAGCCGTCAATAAATCACACCTGATCAGCATCTATATGCCACTCAGATTCGTTCGACCATTGGTGCCTGCTAAGTCTGAGGGCTGTATAGTTCCTTTGCACACTTGAATTGTCTTAAACGAGCAGATAACATAATATACGGCTCATTCTTAAAGAGTTTTAGTATTCTCATATGCCCTATCACGACCGCAGCTTTCATGCTGGAGATGCCCTACAACCGTAGTATGCTTTTGCATGCTTCCTCCTTTACAGTATTGCTAACCAGGGCGTGAAATAATGTACAGGGGATATCGAAACAGACCACTTATTTTTGAGCCCCTTTGCGGCCCCACCCAGGGCATAAGTCGGGCATGTTATTATTGCCGTAGTGAGTCTATAGACTCTTGATTTGATATTTCAACAGGGTGTTTAGATTTAGATTTTGGGAACGAAGTTCCGTCATCCCTTGTCAAGTTTGGTTTGGAGACAAACAGGTGTTGGCAATGTGCCGATTATTTGTCATTTTTCGTTATTGTTTTTTTGTTTGCCAACTATCTATTTGTTATGTGAGCTAGTACCAGGTTATTTACGTAGGTATCTGTAAGGTGTGAACAGGTAGCAGGTAAAGCTCGTATGCTCGAGGTTCAAATATAACGTCTAAATTGGAGTTTGGTTGTTCGTTTTTCATGCGTCCGTTTACATGTTTTTTTAGGATGTTTAGTCGTGTGTGTTGTAGCTATACCGTTTATCTAAGGTGCGTTGGATTTGTTTTTGAACATGTGGTAAGCTAAGTTAGATTCTGGTATCGAGCCAGGATTACACATCTTCTTGTTGTAGCCTCTTATATATTGGCGAAGTCTTGTTTTTAATTTGCGTCCTCTTTATCTAATGTAGCTGTGTTGACAGGTGAGCGTCAGTTTGTAAGGCCCCTGTTTATATAGATGGTCGTCTTTGTTTGTGTTGGTCTATAATATTCGACCTAGGTTGTTTTTTTAATACTATGGGGATATGCTAACAAGCCCATACACATATACATCAGCGTTTGCAGACGACACTGCATTTAAAAGTGTTATTACATGAGATAGAGGATTAAAGAAGTTGATGATAAAGGAAAATCCTTCGAAATGTCCTCACGTAACGTTTTTTCCTAATGAATCACAATTGTCCTCCAATAACATAGTTTCTTACTTGGTCCCTCCCATATTGAAGCAAAAATTGCGGCCATAACTATAGCTTTAGATTACAAATTGCGTTTATACAAATGCATTATGATGCCGATATGGATATGCGGAATTCAGGTGTGGGTAATTAAAATATCCACAAAGATCTAGAAGTTCCCACTATCCATCAAGAAACAAAAACTAACACTTCCAAATACGTAAACAAACTAGTGGTCGATCCCAACATCCTAACATACGACTTACTGCAATTTCATGGACACCAAATACTGAAGAAAACAGACACATTGAGCCTGGCAAGACAGCTAAATTAAAGCTTAAAAAATGTTTTCGTATTCATAAGAACTTATAAGATTATTTACCATATAAACTATTAATAAGCAACATTGTATTAAAAAACGATTATTATAGAAGAAGCATTTTATTGTAGGTTTAATCTGGGTCGCAGAAAAGTAGTGATAGTAACAAATCGCCAACATGCAAAGGGTTCGGCGCAAAAAATCGTCAATCGTCACTTTCGCGAATTCGCTTTGGAAAATCGTCAAATTGACGTAAAATCAAAACATATAACACAAAAAATAATGTAAGAAATTTCCCCAAAACCTTTAAAGATTAACATTTCTTTATACAAAAAATTAGAAAAAATTTAAGAGTTTTTTGATTTCGATAATACTAATAATGAATAAAATCATACACGTGAAGAAAGCGATATCATTTAATTTCAACTAATGAAGATATCATTACCCACATCGACAAATATACGGGCGCACATTTCCGCAAACTATTTCTGTTTGCAACAAATGGTTTGAGAAAAAAAACAGTCAATATTCGGTGCGGATAAATTGTAATGATGTGATGCTTCTGCGAACTCAGTATTTGCTACTGTTTTCTTCCAGTAGAACCAATAAAAATGTTTAAATAGAGTAAAACCGCAGGCATATGAACGAATGTTTGAATTTAACACAACTAAAGCAAACCAAGATCGAGGTTACAAAGCCATGTACGCAAAAAAAACAGTCATTTTCATTAACACGTACCCCATCTCAGGATGTACACACTCATACTAAATCCATTTCTAATTTCTTTTAATTCTCGGCGTTATTTTGGTTGATTTTGCACAATTGAGTTGTAAGACAAATGGACAAATATCAGAATAGAACAAATACAACCGCAAAAGTCAAATAAGTAGCCTGCGCAGTGATGTGTAAATGTTTGATTCTGCTTTTAGTCTCTGGGTTTTTTTTTTCATGTACATTTTGATCTGAAATGTTCATAGATTTTTTCTCATGTTTTTTGGTAAAACATTTTCTTTTTCTCTGGTTGCAAATATGTTACCTGTTGTAAAACAACAATAACTGCAATATGGAAAAATAAATATGTATGTATGAAAGTATATACAATGAATATGCAATTGTTTTGTCTTCGAAGTTGGTTCCGACTGTTTATCCGGGAAATACTGTCATCTTGGATTAAAAAATCCAAACTTGATTTAGCATTAACTCCCTTTTAAATGATTTTTTAAATTAAAGAAGAGATATAATTATTATTAGAAATAATATTTTTGTGATTACCAAAGTATTTATTTGCGACTATATATTCATCCACGACACTTTTAACGACATTGTCGTCTATACGATCGTTAAATTTTATTGACTCTTTGTAAAAGAAAATTACAAAAATTATTCAAATTTTGTCTCTAAAATGTTATTTATCAATTATTATTAATGTAATAACCCGCCCATCAATAATGGCTTGAACTCTTCGCAATGTGTCGTATAGGATTTCCTACGTGTCTTGCACGCGCCTTCGAGGATGTCTTAGATGGCCAACTGGGTAATAATTATAAAGTACACTGTATACGTACATTCATATAACGTCATATATGTATTTACTTACAAACGCTTTATTTGGGGCACTGTGCCAAATTCTGAATAGCTGTATTTTTTGAATCCTTTTTAATTGTCGGTTATATTCGCCGGCAACAGCGTTGCCAATATAGCCATTTGTATGCCAAATTATAATCCTCTTTCATTTATTTATTTATATATATTTTACCTAACTGACTGATTAAAGTGTACCCTTAGGCTGGAGTAACTATTACTGTTTCATTGATTGTATTAAATTTATTTCCCGAACCAAACATTACATTTTTTTAACGTTTTTTGGAAATTTACATTCATTCTGTAATTTACAGCGTTAATAGAAAACAAAATAATCTTTCGCCATGCAAATATTTCAAAATAACTTTCTAATATGGAAAATAATTATGGCAAGTTGCCTAAAAATGCGATCGTGTTGCAACCATTTTGCATGAAATTCCTCATCTACTCGTATAGTACATTTTGTAATTGAATGCAAAAGTAATATTTAATTTCTATGTGCATATTTATTTTATGGCATTATTCATAAAAAATATTTCCGATTTCTAAGAGTTTTATTCTTCAAATTTCTTTACAAACTTTATTTGATAAGCCTCTTATAATTACAAAATATTTGTATTAATATGGCCTTTATATGTTAAGGAGATTGATGTAATGATTTTTTGTGTCTTGAATTAAATATAAACTTAAGTTTTGTGTTCAAATTATCTATGTTTTTTTTTTAAATTTTTTCTCGAGCGATTTTATTTTTTCCTTCCTATTTTGAAGCTTTTTTTCTTCAGCACGGACACAACAAAAAATTTTCGTATAAGTTACAGAGGATCTCTATAATGTAAAAGACAAACTCCTGTTTGTCCTATTAACGTTTTAAGTTTTGTACCAAAAGGTTTTTTCAAAATGTATCTTTATTAGACAAAAGCCAAAAATCTAATAATCCCTAATTTTTGACACAACACAAACAAAACGAAATAAATGTAAACGGTATCTAGATTATTATAAACAAAGGATTTCTTACAGTCGGCCTATCCTGCCTTCAAAGCGTTCTCGCTTTCATCGGCTGAAGATTCGTAGTCCATTTCGTTATCAAATAGTGGTGGTAATTTCCAGCAAGGTTTCATATTATCCGAAGCGTAAACTGAGTAATAATGTCGGGTTGTTCTTTTGGATTTTGGTAGATCAGAAGTATTTTATTATGTGGACTTTTCCCAGACGTCTTGTATTCCATTGTGTTCATGGACCATTGGATATTCACTAAATGTTTATCCCATCGTTTGTCACTTGATGTAGCAGGTAACAGCATTGAAAGTAATGTTCGATTCGTTCTTTCCGCGTGTCCATGAGCTCTTGGTGTTCTAACTGCGTTGAGCACATGTTTGATGTTATTATCGCACCAGTATCTACTGAACTCGTTAGACGTAAAAGACGTCCCTCTATCCGTCACTATTCGCGTTGGAACTCCAAAGTAACTGGAGAATTTGTTCAAAATGTTGATAACATATCTAGTGGCTGTGCTTTTTACAGCTCTTATTAGTGTAAATTTAGTAAAAGCGTCTACTAAAACTAATATGTGTTCATTTCGTCTACTGCTTTTTGGAAACGGTCCTAAATGATCCAAATGACCAGTGTTGAATGGAACATTTTCTATGTCGCTAAAATGGTATTCGCCCTCCGCCCGACCAGCTTTGGTTTTATTATAGGCGCACTCGATACATGCTTTAATACAAGCCGTAACGAAATTCCTCATTCTATAAAACCATGCTTAGCTCAGAAGTTTATTTATTGTTTTCTCCACACCGAGGTGATCGCTCTTATCGTGGAAATCTTCGACAACTCTTCATCTTAGAGACTTTGGAACGACCCACAAATTTTTACCGCTATACTTTCGAAATAATCTGCCATTTTCTAAATGATAATCCTGCAAAATCGTTTTATCTTTTCCCCCAATTTTAGTAATAATTTCTTTGATGGCCTCATCTTGAAGTTGTATAGCAGCTAACCAGTCGTCATTATGAAGATTTACTTTATCAATTTTAAGGGTAGCGACATCGATATCACCTGGACCCTCGTTCGGCTTAAAGCATCTACATGATCCATACATCGACTCAGGCGATGATCTAAAACCAAATCAAACTCTTGAATTCTTAACCACAATCGGGGTAATCGAGGAATTAGTTCCCGTTTCGTCATAGCGGACTATACGGCTCAGCAATCCGTTATTACTTTAACCTGCTTGCCATAAATATAATAGCGGAACCTCTCTAATGTCTCTACTACAGCTAGAGTTTCCAGTTCATAGCTATGGAAATTTTTTTCGGAAGAGCTTGTTGATCGACTGTAAGATGCTACAGGTCTTAACTTTCCATCTTCATTGTGTAACAATACCCCGGGCAACCCTATGGAACTTGCGTCAGTGTGAACTTCGTGTTAAGCCTCTAAACGGAATGCTGTAATCACTGGCTGATACGACAGTTTCGCTTTTAATTCGTTAAATGCGGCTTCTTGTTGCTTCGTCCATATAAATTGACAGTCTTTACGTAAAAGTCGTCTTAATGGTTCTGATATTATTGCAAATCTTGGAATAAACTTTCGAAAATATCCACTTATCCCCAGGAATTTTCAAACTTCATGAACATTTTCAGGCCGTTTAAATTACTCTATCGCGGCAGATTTAATTTTACCACGACGAATTCCTTCCGGGGTGAGCTGATGTCCTAAGAATTCAATAGCTGTTCTAAAGAATATACATTTTTGTATATTTACAGCCCAATTATGAAAATTCCCGCGGAATTTTTTCCCTTCCCAACCAACTGTTCCCGGGGAATAAATTCCCTTATTCTAATCTCCCAGGGAACAAGAAAAAAGGGAGGGAGAAAATCATAAGCAGCTGTTTTGATTTTGACATTTTATTTTGTGCAAACGCAGACGGAAAATAGTAAGTTTTGTTTGTTTTTATAAAATAATTATTTAAAGATATTTAAAATTCATTTAGAACAAGGTATTTTGGACAATAACTCAAATAAATTCCTTACATATTCTAAAATTCATTTATTTTTTTAAAGAAAAAAAGGCCACTTGGAGGAATGTAATAAATAAACTAATATAAAACATACATATATGAATAAACTATTTTAGTAATTTGTGGTGAGATCATTGATTTGAAATTGCAATCGATTTTTTTCTAATTTGTATTCAACTTCCTTCATTCTCATTTCTTCCATAAAAGTGTTGTGCCGCCGCATCTCCATAATTTGTTCTCTTTTCATTTTCTCCATTGCTTGAAAATGTTTTTTTTGCAATTCGTATATGCTGTCAAGGGCTCTGCAAATTTTTTTAATGCTCTGCTTTTGATCCTTTGCTTCCACTACTGCATCTTTAACAGTTTCGACCAACTCCCTTTGCATAGCAAGTTCGGCTAAGAGCATACTAGACGCACTAGACCGAAACTGCTTCCAGCTACACCTTCAACAGAAGTTTTCATTCCGATCAAATCGTAGATGCTTTGCTCTGTTGTTGAAAACTTATGTTCCCTATTTGGTCCACAACCTGTACCTTTCTTATTTTGCAAATTTTGTGCTGCATTTTGCCGCACATATTTTTTTTTGGTCAATCCACATCAAGCATTAATTTTTTAGATGATGCAAATTTACCTTTTTCCATTCGATACTAGTTTTATTTGGAGTACCTAGTGAATTCAGGATTTTGCTCCATTAGGGAGAGCAATTGAGGGATCGCCGCAAATAACGTTGCAAATGACAAAATAATAATTTTTCAGGAGAGCAAAAAAACGTATTTTAAAGGTTTGATTATCGCTTTCTTTATTTTTTTATTAGTTTATCAAAAATAATAAAAATAAAATAAATTCCGTTCGTAGCATTTTCTTTATAACTTACAACGTTCTTCCACTGACTGACTCATTGTAATTGCGTTTTGACCGTGATAAAATGCATAATTTTGATGATTTGGTGTTTGAACAAATGTAAGAGAGTAATTTTAACGGTAATCTGCAAAAAAAACAGGTTTTGCAAAATTTGTCTTTTACAACGTTATTCGCGGCTTTGCTTCAATTGTTGGAGTTGAAGTTTATTTGTACTTTTTGACCTAAAAAAATCTTTAAAATCATTGTTTTAAATTTTTTAATTCGAAACTTACATTTTTACTTATCTCCCTTTAGAATATATGAGGAAAAAACTCGAAAAAACTGTTAACTATTTTTCCCCTTTTTTTGTATTCATAATACCTACTTTTTTCCCCGGGAAGAATTTCCCATTTTTGAAGTTTGTTTAGAATAAGAGGAAAGGGAAAAGGGAAAAAAATCCCTGGGAGATTTTATTTAGAATAAGGGAACAGGGAATGGAGAAAAAACTCCCAGTGAATTGTTGTTCTGAATTGGGCTGTTATTAGTGTTATGTTTGCGTTTCTTAAAACACATAAAACTTTTTGTCAAGCATTTCGCCTATGAGTATATCATCCATATAATGCATCATAGTATCTTTACCTGCTCGTTCTTGAATTTTCGCCATTAATCGTTGGAAAAGCATTGGTGCATTTTTTAATCCGAAAGGCATGCATTTAAATTCATAGAGCCCATCAGTAGAAATAAAAGCTGTGTATTTACCTCTGTCTGGATCGACTAAAATCTGATAGTAACCGCTGTTCAGATCTAGTGTTGTAAAATAAATCAATTTTTTTTTTTTTTGCTTCTTGGAGACATTCTTCAATATTTGGCGTTGGGAAATTTTCTTTAACCATAAGTTGATTCATTTGTCTATAGTCAATGCAAAGTCGTTCACTACCGTTTTTCTTATTTGTAATACGACTGGACTGGCGTACTCTGATTTGGAAACTGTAATTATATCGTTCTCTAAAAGCTCCTGAATCATGTCAGCAATCAATTTCTTTTTAGGTCATCATCGATTAAGTATAACGTTACAATTACGTCGACACCATTAATAAACAAATTTGCTAATATCTTTCCATATGCGACACGTATACCACCACAAATTCCCGAAATTCTCATCCTACATTCGCTGCGTTCCAAGTTTATCCGTTCACAAGCCGATTTCTTTGTTAAGCTGCACTGGCTTCCTGTATCTATGAAAGCGCTTAAAGATCCAATGTTCAAATTTACGTCTATTTTGAACACATTATCGTTATTGCAATACATACTTGGTGTAGTAGCATTCCCTATACATTGGGTTTCGTTTCTCACATGAACTTTATTACATTTCCCACAACGTGGACGTCTTTGGGGTTTTGCACAATTCGTATATATATGCCCGAATTCATTACAATTAAAGCATTTAATTTCCTTTCCCGTCTTACCCAAATTCTCTTTTTTTAAATTGATAAAATTTGAATTTTTATCTACAGAGTCACTGGTTATTCTAGGTTTGGCATCTGCATTACCCGTCACCCGCTTTACTGGTACGTTTTTCTCATACTCACTTAGAATTTCACGAAATTCTTTTACTGTATCGAATCTCTGAGCAGCGATAGCAAATTGTATCTCACGGTGTTGCAATCCCTCTCTTGCATATTTAACAATAGTTTTCTCACTCAATTTATGCCGTTTGCCTAACGCGGATATTCGGAAACAATTATCTGTAATGTTTTCATCGCTTCTTCGTACTGCGCTTATCATCTTAAAGTGTATTTCTGCCTCATCTGGTGTAGAGCCAAAGTCTTTTATCAACTCTCTAGCAAAATATTTCCAAGTCGAATGTAAAAGTTGACGTGAATCTAACCATAAACGAGCAGCTCCTTTCAATTTGCTGTATACTGCCAAAAGTAAACATTTTTCATCCCATTGATATGCTCGTACTGCACTTTCAACACGTTCTACAAACTGTTCCACGGATAATGAAGATTCGTATGTTGGGTTAAATTCCGGGATTGTTTCGGCAATTTCTCTAACAGAACAATTATTAGTTGCACTTAATGTTGGATATATCCCTAAAGTTGCAGTATTTCTGATGGTTTGACGTTGTGCAGTTGGTGCTTGTTCATATTGATTTGAATTTTGTTGACAGCCTTGTGTAATCGTTTGGAAAACATTCATTGCACTTTCCATAATTTTTTAAATCTCCTCAACTTGCTTTTGCAAATTCATGACCTCATTATTTTGTGGATGTATGACAACGTTAGGAAAATTGTCATTTCCAGAAACAAGGGTTGAGGACGTTTCCTCCAGCAGATCAATACAGTCCTCGTTATTGGAAATTTCATCTGTACCAAGAAAGTTTGGGAGTTCTCGTTCACGTAATAGCTGTTTCAGCTCATCCAAATTTAACGCTGAAAGCTTTTTCATTTCCTTATAGTTTGTTTTCAATTTCGGTTACGATCCCACTTCTGATCTAAAAGACAAACTCCTGTTTGTCCTTTTAACGTTTTAAGTTTTGTACCAAAAGGTTTTTTCAAAATGTATCTTTATTAGACAAAAGCCAAAAATCTAATAATCCCTAATTTTTATACACAACACAAACAAAACGAAATAAATGTAAACGGTATCTAGATTATTATAAACAAAGTATATGCCAAGGCCAACAACGTAAAGTCGAAATTAGGGTTTCTTACAAATGCTACGACTTTGTCTTCAAATGTCAAATGTTCAGTAAAAGATAAAAATTTTCAAAAAAATTAAGGCTTGATATATTTCATAATGGACTTTTGAAACATAATGAAACAGTTAAAGGTGTAATAAACAATATGTTACATATTTACCTTTGCAACCCCAACATATTTCAAACATTTATTATCTATAAGAGAGTCAACACTTTATTGCATTTAACCTACAAACACAAAACGCAACTGCTTTAAACCCATAAATGTCGGACAACAGAACAGTAGGTGTAATCAACGCCATGTGCTGTGAACAGTCAATTACGTTTTGTTTAGCTGGCACAAAATAAAAACCTGACCTACGTAAATCTATAAAGTATGCAACAAGAGCCTAAAATTCGACAGAGCAACAGAAATTGACGCACACAACATCCAGTAGAAATAACGACAAGCAACATCGAATTCAGTTGCGTACTTTCCAACACGCAAAACCCATAAAATCACATCTTCAACAACAACAACAATAACAATATTCAAGATAAAGGGACAGAAAAGGAGACACCAGGTGCTTTTTTTTGTCTGCCTTAGCTTTTTTATGTATTTTCGTTGTTGTTGTTACTGCTGTTGTTTTGTTTATTTATATTTTGTACAAATATTTTTTTATCAACAAATTTTGTTTCTGTTTCCTAATAAATCAAAGTGATTCTGGAAATTGGGTTGGCTGAAAAAAAATACCTTCTATTTCCTTATGATTATTATGATGTTTTTCGTGACCAGTCTCAAAGTAATTTTTACTAAAGGAATTTAATTTGACTTTTCTCTATTCAAAAGTATCATATCGATTAAAAATTATCTTCCTTGGCACTAAAGAACGGAAAAGGTTAATTAAGCCTGCAAAACTCAGATTTTGTTTATTAAAATATACGTACGAGTATGCATGGATATGACTTTTTTTAAAGTCATTCAACTAAATTGATTAATCAGAAGAAGTTTGCGAATTTAGTGTTTAGTTGATACTCTTGCCTTCGCAATCATGAAAGCAAATATCAAATGCAATTTGAGCAATGATAGTGCAAACGGCGCCGTAAGCAGCATTGTATGGGAAAGAAATGATTTATTAATAGCTCAAGTTTATCTATGTATGTGTGTGTTGTACATGGGATGCCGAGTCTCCGGTATCCGCGAACCAAATTCGAAAATTATATTCAAATATTTAAGAGTTTCCTTACAAACGAATAGAAATTTGTTCGTGGTCTTATGTGTGGAGAATTCGTGTAAATGTTCCTGTTCAGTTTGAGCCTATTTTTTAGTTTGTGATCGAAACTGTCTTCTTGTTTTCAGCATAGTTTATTTACGGGTGTTTACAGTCGTGTGCATACACACATATTTTTTATGTTGCCTGTGTCTATTTTGTTTGTGTGATGGCAGCGCAGCGTTGTGCGAACAACTGTTCGGAGAACGCTATTTGCGCGAACAAGTATGCGTTCGGTCCAACTAAACCAAATACAAAATAATAACGAATTTCTGAACAAAAAAAATCATATAAATGCTACCTGAAAGTAATCAACATAATTTTACACGCTGACATCCTCTAACAGACCCCTTTGGACATTGTGGCAGAAATATTACAATTATAATTATACAAATATATTATTTCTGGGCATATAATTATACATTTTGTTGCATTCTAGTGTTTGTTGAAACCAATATTTTCATGTTAATGTGGTTGGTTTCAAACATTGATGTATCTAATATCTTATTAATCATTCTATCAAATAAAAATTTAAAACTGTTCTTCATGCCAGCTTTATGGCTTTATGTTCCTTTTTGATTCCATGGTCTCTGATTTTTACATTTACTATCCCAATGTCAATGTCCTTATATAAATTTATAAATAACATACACATATACACACATGTATACGTCGTTTGGAGTTTTAATCCGTATATTTATGTGGTTATTTGTATGACATTATCCAGTTCCTACAGGCAGCCTATTTATATCCTTATTTTCCTTTATTTGTTCATTCCAGTTTTACTTTCGTTGACTGTTTTTCTTGCTGATTTTTCACCGTTGACTGTGTGTAATATTTGTTTGAGTGTGTGTGTTTATCGGTGGTGTTTTGGTCGTAAAGTTGGTGTTGGCTTTTATTTTGGTTTGGCTTAATATCTTCCGTGTCTGGTTGTTGAGTGGGCGTTTTTATGACGTTTTTACAAGAGTAAAGTAGTGTTGCTGATGATGACTTTGAACTTGGTATTAAATTAGAGGCCAAATAGAATATAACAAAATACACAACAAAGAGTATCACAGACTGACACAAAATGTTTAAATAAATTATTAAGAGCTGAAAGGGGATACATGCATATTTATTTTGGTTATTATAAACCCAGAAAATATTCACCGAAAGACATCTTAAATATTTTAAAGGGGATTTTAAAAATATAAAACTTAATTTACAATTATTAATTATCAAGTAATTTTTAATTTTTAGGCATGAGTTCGTTTTTTTTTCCTTTCTATTCAGAAAGAGAATTATTTATTTAATATGGACAACCTTTGAAAACAGTAAAAGTTTTAATTTTATTAGTTAGACATCTAAGCTGAATGGAATGCATTTTCTCAATGCCGCTACACACGTTATCAACATTCTTCGTTTCCTATCTACAAATTGTGTGTCTAGTGTGTCTAAAGAACTTCTATTTATACCAACATTTAAGACAAAATGGAATACGAGAATGAATTATTTCTCAATTTTTGAATTTTTCATATTATAGTCTTTTCGTTGGTTGATAATGAAGTTTTACAACACTAAACTTTTTTGTTATTGAATTCTAGGTTACCATATGCAATAAAAACTTACTAATCGTTGGGCACGGCGAGAAATTTATATACATAATAATATAGATGATTCCTTCATCATAATCAATTGGATACTAAAATAGATCCACTTAAGATGAAACTAAAATACATGCAATGCTTTCATTGCCAACCAATGGTTGGCTAAAATCAAATTGAATAGAAAGGAAAAAAACGAACTCATGACTAAAAATTAAAAATTACTTGATAATTAATAATATTTGTAGTTCGAAAAAAAAAAATAATAAAAACTTAAATTTACAATTTTTAAGCAAAAAACAAACGGAAGAAACAAAATTTGAATGTTTTTGATTGTAACAAGACAATCAAAAATGTGTTTTATTTCTCTAAACAGAAAACATTAATTCTTAATTAAAACATGATAGAAATTCACGACAACTAACATTAAATTCACGTGAAGTTTTAGTTCATAATTGTAGCTTGAAAACTGTCATTACACGTAAAATATGATGGTTCACTAGAAGAGATATAAAAACATAACATAATATTCAATTACCTACCTAATCGCTGGCAAGTAAAATGAAATATCGTTTCCAAAGAAGTAAGCACCTGCAAACACACACAAACTGTGAATGAAAGAACAAACTATCGAATTGTTCTCTCTCACTTAAAACGTAATACCGTTTTTAAATAGAACTCAATGAAGCCCACTTTCTATTGTAAGTGATTTCTTAAACGTTAAAAGGCATATACTAAGTGCACCTCGTTGTAAAGAGTATTTTGTTTTTGGATCTAGATGAAGAAACACATCTGTTTTTTAATGCTCAAATCATTAATTGAAATTCGCTTGTAAACAAAATGTTTTTTATTTTGTAGCTTAATGTTTGGTTCCATATTGATGTTTTGCTTTTTGTTTTCTTTTCAAATATATTTTTATAAATTCTTATACATACACACTTACACATATCCTTCATGTTCTTCATGTGTTTTATCCATTTGTTTCCATGCATTTACATATGTATCTCGGGTGTTGTGCGTGATAGGGTCCCAACGTGTATGCCTGTGTAATGGATGACATGTGCTGGCACTTGGCGCTATTTTGGATGGGGAAAATAATTAAAAATAAAATTGTAACGCGCGTGCGCTATGGCGAGTTTCAAACTGCAGTGTTAGTATTTCTCTGCTGAGGAACTCCTCTTGAAATTGTTTCAAAATTCGCTTAATGAATAAAAGAATCAAATATGGAGACCCACGCCATATTTTACAGCCGATCTAATTAAAACTCAAAAGCAAAAACATTTATTTTATTTTTAAAAGATTAACAGCAAGCGATTTTTTCTTTTAAATATAGACACAACAATTTTTTCCTAGAGACCTGCCGCCAATGATGAACAAGTGTTGAGGGGAAAAGTGACAAAAATTCATTTGAACAAAAATACTAGAAAATGTTAAGCTTAAAATGCTTTTGTATGGCAGGTTCTAAATTCTTTTTAAAATTAAATGTACCATCCATTATACGATGTTCAGATATACATAGTAGTTGAGGCAATACAATATTAAACTGATTTATAGATTTTCGCGTCCACACATAATATGTGTGCAAGTTAGCAATGAGTTCATTTTGTTCGTGAAAATGTGTTTGCGAATTTGGAAAAATAGAGAAAAATTCGGTTTTAGAAAGAATTCGTTATTTTTCGAAGAAATTTAAACCCTATTTTCGTTAAAAATTTCATGAAATTTACTAACCGTTAATCTCACCGTCAATTATTTTTACTTCCGTCGTTTTTTTTTTATATAGAGTATGACAAATGTATTGTTGAATGTGTGCCTTGATTGTATAGATTCTTTCCCCACTGAGCAGACTTCAGCACAATTGCAGGAGGAATTTAATTTAAATTATGGTGCAATTGCGTACTAATTGCTCAATTTATTTGTTGAGTCCCTGCATAAATTTTCAAATTGCGCAATTAGGTTGCATGTCTCAACACAATATATACTAAAACATAAAGAGTTTTGAATTTATATCCTTTATATTCCTTCTTATAAAAAAACTGCACGTGATGTACGTATGTATGAATATAGAGATAAAAATATTTAACAGTAACAGTTCATGGAATTTTTTGGAAAAGTTTTGGAAGAAAGTTTTTCAATAACACACATTGTTGAAAGAAGATACCTTAATGTGGGTTTGCTTATTATTAAATTTATAGAAACAGTTCTTCCTTAAAAGACAAAATTGTTTCAATATTCAAAAAAGTGCCCGGATCATGAGTTTGATTCAGACCAATGACTCAGGTCTATTTTACCCCAACGACTGATGGTCTACGTGGCTATGCTCTATAATTTTATTTAAAATATGACTTCTAATTGTATTGCCTCTAATAAAATATTTCACATATGGTTTTGAAATATGAGGCCGTACATAATCAAAATAATTAAAAAAAAGAATACATTAAAAAGAAAAAAATATGGAAATGTACTCGTTAGTTATGTAAAACAAGATTAATCTTACGCAGAAGTTGCGGTATTAAGCAAAATTGGAATCTCTCTAAATAACATACGCAGCTCATTGCGATCAGAGCATTTTCCCTTTATTTCCAAACAGATTTCAAGTGGCATCATTAAAATGCGAAAGCGACCTCTTTAGATTTAGTACAACATACACATAGCCACCACATCGGTTTTGAACTCCGCTAAGTTAAGAGCGCACTGCCCTGGTAATAAAAATAAGTTGCCAGACCAGTATAACCCTGTAGAATATTGTTTTTTTGTCCCGCATTACTTGTGGAATTCTGAAATATTCAACGCTGTTTAAGGCGAACCCACTTGAACCATGAGCATTGAATTAATTTGTAACTTTATCAAAGACTCTAATTTTGCTGATTATATTATAATGCGAAGGTTGTGATCTTGCATGATTGTAAGAAAAGCGAATTAAAGGAGATAAACTCACCAGCACAGCTGTTGACTGCTTCAAAGTCCAAAGTAAATTGATAAACTAATCAGCCGTGCTGAGTACTTTTTTTAACTTATTGAATATCAAATTCCATATAAAATAATGTTTGGCTATTTCCGGCATTTATTTTTATATGATGTTCGACACTTGCAACGAAGCCGGAAATGCCTGGAATTCGCCCGTGAGTCTACTTGTTAACAAAATGCCTTGCTCGTGAGTGTTTTTTGTTTAAATTATGTGATGTAGCTATACATAAAATATTAACTTATTATATTAAGGCCAGGCGCCAGGCTAAGTTCAGGCCTAAAGCACCCAGTGCATATTACACGAATGTATTCGCGCTGATTTTACCCTCTCATTACTTTGCTTCCTCTAATCGTAACTTTAAACATAAAGACTATACGTATAGGCAACCTCATAGGCCAAGTTTATATGAAGGCGTAAAAAGAGCATATTTTAGTATACATATATATTTAGTTAGTCACTGATTCACATACTAATCAATATTATGGGGCACTCCCAAAGTAGCTAAAGAACTGAAATTTGGTATACAGACAGGCCGTGGAGAATAAGTAATGAGAAAAATTGGCACTTTTCATCAGTGACCGTGTTTGAGTACAGACGTACGTCATATTTAACGCATAACAAATATATATTTTTTTTAAGAATTCAATTGAACAGTGAACAGTTAGTAATAACAAAGAAATAACAAAAAATAAAAACAATATAATATACTGTGTGTAAAAAAAAAACAACAAATAGTGCATGGTTAAACCGGTTTGAACAATTGATAGTGAGTGTATGAGTGCACCAAATATTAATGAAAAAAATATAAAAGGTAATAACAACAATGCTTATTACTCTTTTTCTTACACAAATGCTAATAATGCAATGAACAATACAAATAATAAAAAAAAAGATGACAGTGCTTTTTTAAGCGCCAGGCCAATTGACCGAACGTGTTCTTTATCCGGAAATATAAACTTATCTTCGCAAGTAATAACACCAGAAGAAATTACAATTCAACCAAAAAACAATTCAGGTACCATATCAAAAATAGTACAAAAAACCAACGAAACAGGTAATTTAAAAAATCCCGTAAAAAAGTGCAAACAGGTATGGATCGTTATATAACCATAACCAAAAGGAAAGCCAGTCCTAAGTCTTCGCAGCAAGAGCGCACTGATAAACAATATAAAAGCTCCCCAAGTAAGCCGGTAAGCGAAAACAGATTCTCTGTACTTGCTACAGCGGATGATGAAGCTGAACCCGCTGTCAGGGAACAAAAACCTCCCCCGATTTACTTGCGCGAACAAACAACTAACGAAATTGTTAACATGTTGTCTCAGCTTGTAGGTAAGGAAAGCTTTTACGTAGCTTCTATACGAAGAGGTCAAATTCAAGAAACAAAGATCCCAGCTCACACTGAGAAGAATTATCGCTAAATCGCAAGTCGCCTCGATGCAGATAATAAGAGCTATTATACGTATCAACTAAAAGTGCTAAAGGTTTGATTGTCACCGTAAAGGGCATTGACAGTTCTGTTCCCACTGAGGAGATAAAAAGTGCCATAGAGGTGGAAGGTTATGTCAAAAGGTCAGTGCACAATATTCTAAATAAGAATAAAGTTCCTTAACCTATGCATCGTGTTGAAATCGTATTTAACGCATCTCAGCTTAAATCAAAAAACTCAGTTCATCCTATATACAATTTGCGATATCTTTTGAACAGACGAATAACGGTGGAAGAGCCTCTAAAACGTAATGGTCCCCATCAGTATACTAACTGCCAGGAATGCGGACACACGAAAACCTACTGCACGCTACCATCCGTATGCGTTGTTTGCGATGATGCGCACCGGCCTTTGGAATGCACTTCTTCCAAAACAGATCACAAGGTCAAAAAATGCAGCAACTGTGGTGAAAACCACACAGCAAATTACAGGGGCTGCAAAGTCTTTCAACGTGTAAATAATAATGCGAAAGTCGTACGTAAACCTGAATATGAGCAATATAGGTCTTCCCAATTTCCTCGGCTTCATGCTGGTTCTATTGCTAGTACACAAGCTATACAGCCACACACTAAACTAAACTATTCGTATGCACAAACATTGAGAAATGATTTACCTAATGCGAATGCCAAAAGTTCTAATGCGCATAAATATTCATATGCCCACGTCCTTAAAGAGGGTGCACAGACACCCCTCACTACCAATTCGAGCTCAATCGATAATTTAATACAAACAATGAATAATTTCATGACAACTATGCAGGGAAATGATGCGAACCCAAAACATGCTTCTGCAAGTTCTGCTTAGCAAAAAATTAACAAGTTAAAAATATGCTTCTGGAATGCTAACGGGCTCTCCCAACATAAATATGAAGTAGAACATACTATTAGTCTCTGAAACACACTTCACTATAAAAAACTGCTTTAGAATTGATGGGTTTTTTATATATGACACCAAACACCCAAGCGAAAGGGCATGTAGTGGGACCGCCATTATAGTCCGAAAAAACGTAAGGAATTTTCCATTGCCTGAT
Organism: Phania funesta; assembly: GCA_963932375.1. NCBI lineage: Eukaryota > Metazoa > Arthropoda > Insecta > Diptera > Tachinidae > Phania > Phania funesta. The sequence continues at coordinate 41,376,715 of OZ010656.1, forward strand.
TTCAGGGAAGACTTTTTGCAAGCCACGACTATAAATCTTACTGATTTTAAAATTGTAGTCTCGTCAGTGTATTACCCGCATAGGCATAAAATTGAACACCATAAATTTGCCAGGTTCTTTGCTACGCTAGGACAAAAATTTATTGCCGCTGGTGATTACAATGCAAAGCACACATATTGGGGATCCAGACTCCTTAGTCCTAGAGGTAGGCAGTTGTATTATACAGTTCAAGCGAACAAGCTGGACGTCGTATCTGCCGGTAAACCCACCTATTGGTCCACAGACTTTAATAAGTTGCCAGATATTGATTTTGCTATAGTAAAAAACATCAAACGTGACCAACTGTTAGTTAGTTCATCCTATGACCTATCTTCTGATCATTCACCTACAACCCTTAGTTTCTACCCGAACAGAAACACGTATTGGTTAAAATATAAAATGTATGTGAGCTCTCACTTATCTTTGAACATCCCACTGAGAAATCCACCTGATATTCAAGCAGATGTAGATCATTTTACAGACGTCGTGACTGCCGCAGCCATAGCTGCAACGCCAACAAAGCCATCAGCTAAAATAATATCGTACCAGGCAACAGCATATATTCAGATGCTCGTCATTGAGAAAAGAAGACTAAGAAGACAATGGAAAAATAGTCGTTCTCCACACATAAAAATGCAAAAGAACTTATGTCAAAAAAACTTACGCAGTAAATTGAGACAAAAGCACGAATTCGTGCATAAAGCTTCGAACAAATCAACTACATTGGCTAATAAGTCCTAATTCAACTTTGGCTTTGGAATAAAAAGTTCTTTTATACACATCCGTTATAAAGCCAATATGGTCATATGGTATTCAGCTGTGGGGTACTGCCTGTGCATCAAACATCCAAAAGTTACAGAGAAGACAGTCTAGGATTTTACGTCATATCGTATGCGCCCCCTGGTACATAAGAAATGAAAACATACATAGCGATATCAAAGTTCCCACGATCCACGAAGAAGTTAAAACATACACGTCCAAATACGTGAACAAACTAGTCGCACATCACAACACTCTAGCACGCAATTTATTGCAATTTTACGGCTACCAGAGACTAAAAAGAACTGACACATTGAGCCTGGCGAGGCGGCTCTCTCTACACAATAGAAGATAGATTTGTAAGATTTGACTACAAAAAATTAGTTATTACATTGGTAATAACTGGTAAATAATAATTTAGAAATAAGATTTGAACACTTATTGTGAATTTCTTTAGTAGAAAGATTCAATAAAATGAAATATAAGTATAAAAAAAATTGCTATTGATATATAATTGAGAACTCCCAGGTCTGCTGTTCGGGAATTTTTAATTTTTTTCTATAAAATATTTAGAAGCAAACATTTCGTTTCACAAAGATATTTTTTATTTTAAAATAAAACGTATTTTAACTCGTATAAGAATATTTCATAATAACACTGTGATACACAAAAAATATTCAGGGATTCTAATGTACCAATTCTATTTTGTTGGAGTCCATGGAGGGCGAAAATACCGTTGGTTTTCTTAGGTTACTTCATAAAGTGATTTTATAACGGTAAATGTAGTGAAAAACGGGTTTTCTTAGATTATTAAACAGTTGTAACTTCTTTGTTTCCCAACGGATTTCTTAAGTATTCGTAAAAGGATCGAATATTATCTTTCAACCAAAATATATTTTTGGTAAATCGATTAACAAATGGCTAAGTTGCAGTCGTTGAAGTGTACAAAAAAAAGCATTAAAAAAGCATTCTGTTCTTTTCCTCTGGCTATAAGCTGCTTATGAGTTACCAAACACTATAGATATTTATGATTGCGAAAAAAGGAAAGTAAATTATCTTTCCAAAATGGGTAATAACGGTAAAATCGGATGAAAAATAAAAGACCTATGCCAATTTTTGTGCTTTAACTTTTTGGTTTTTTATTTAGAAATAACTTGTATATCTCTGCTTTTTATAATCTTCGCTGTCAGTATTCCGCTTAAAAGACCAGAAGTAGTTAGAAAACATACTGATTTGTTTTACTAAATAATGCTGTTCAATTTTAAATATTTCCTGGGGTACTGCCTGTGCATCAAACATCCAGAAGATACAGAGAAGACAGTCTAGGATTTTACGTCATATCGTATGTGCCCCGTGGTATATAAGAAATGAAAACATCCATAGGGATCTAAAACTTCCCACTGTTAAAATATACACGTCCAAATAAGTAAAGAAACTCGTCGTACATCTCAACACCCTTGCACTCAGTTTATTGCAACTTGACGGGCACCAGCGACTGAAATGAACTGACACATTGAGCCTGGCGAGGCTGCTCTCTCTATCCAATAGTAGATAGTTTATTAAGATTTGAATACAAAAACTTGTTTATTCCATTGGTATTAAATAGTAAATAAAATTTAAAAAAATTAGATTTTAATACTTTTTGTAAATTTCTTTTGATAGAACGATTCAATAAATTAAAATTAAGTTAAAGAAAATATTAGCAAATCTGTTTTGTTGAAATCGTCTTATAAAACGATAATAGCGTTTTTATTGTTTTCGGTTGACTTTTGTGCTTCTGACACTTCTTTGTTGGTTATTTAACCTTGCCAAGGACATATTTACAATATAATTTCCAAAAAATCTGTTTTTTGCAACACAACATGGAATTGGGACAAATGTAGTAGGAGTTATAATATTATGCTACTCGTAAAATTTCATCAATGTTGAGCAATCGATTGATTGTGACATACTGGCATGAACTGCGATTTCAGAAAAATCCACAAGAAAAAGTGCAGCGTAAACAAATCGTACGATAATACTCCTCAAATCGTTCATTGTACAATGGTGTGTGGCATGTAGCACCGTTATGTTGAAAGCACATATCTTCCACCGCCATATCGGGCGACCAACACCCGACTGCGAAAATCGCCGAGCTGAAGTATGTGAAGATCCGAGTTCTTTATGCATTTGTGCACGGCGAGTCATTGACTGACACATTTTCACGGATAGCGCCGATATTCTTAGCCGATCTGGAATTCCTCTGAAACCGGTTCTCTCGAATCTGGCCACTAAGTGTTTAAGAGTCGAAATTGAGGTCAACCGTAACGTCTGTACTAAGGAATACTTTTTTTGGTATAAAAGGTTGATCGGTTTGGCATCAGTGACCGAGTAACCAATAACCAATTTGACAGACCCCTTCAAAACAACAGACACATATTGTCAATATATCAAATATTATCAACATTTTATGATTGTAAAATTTGTAATTAAATATTTATTTTGAATACATTCTTATTATCTACAATTTATAATACCCAACCACGTCAGATAGCAATTGACAGGATTTTTGTTAAAACTTTAATGTTTTTGTTTGGAGGTTCTATGGATTTCTCATTTAGTCTCAGGTTTTTTCCAAAAAGTTTTCCTGATAAGCTGGTTTAAGCAACCAGCGAAATGGGTATAGGGTCTGGCATTTTTTTAAACTCGAATCGTAAAATTAGTGTTAGTTATTCAAAACGTATTAACGAAAGCACTTCAGCCTACTTCTAAGTTGGATATTCGTAGAGTATATTTTTAGATTATTAAGTTACAAAAGTTACGTAGACAAAGAGTAACGAGCCCTATAATCCGTAACAGCACGATACGAGTCAACTAGTGCCACCATTACACTCAAAGAAATTGTAACTTATTTTACTATATTCATATCCACATACATATTTATGTACGTACGAGTATTTATGTATACGAAACGCATTTACATGTCTATGAAGTATTAACTTTTTTGTATTTTTCTTTGTTTTTGTAACAAAAGTAAGAACACGCACAATTTAGTCTGTAAGTTAAATATTCCTTCAACGAGTTCAATATCCTTTTGTGTTTACATTTATGTTTGTTACTGTGTGTTATAAGTCTGACTGCTTAGTAATGACTGTAAATTCATTTGTGTAGGTTCCACTTGAAATTCCCTTGACGTAGGTCAGTTAGGTATCTTGTGTGTGTATTCGAGATTGTATTTGTGCGTGCGTAAATTCATTACGTAACCACAAACTGCTCTACAAGAAACGCATATATATAAAAAATATTAAAACCGCTCACACCCTGATTAGGAAAACAAAAATGCAAACATAAGCAACTACAAAGTTTTGTGGGCTTTTTGTATCATTTCACTTTCGGGCATCAAGTGAATGTTTGTCCTTAATGTTTTTATATTTTCACATTGATTTCAGTGTTGTATACATAACAGTTCTCCTTCTATTTTAGTTGTTCTTGCCATTTTTGTGGTCCTTCCTTATATATTGGCAGTTGGCAATAAGATGAGTTGCTGGTTACAAGGGTGAAAATTTCCTTTGAAAGGGTTTCAAGAACAAAAATTTCTTAAGGTACTAATCTGTTACATGTTAATAAAATCGCTAGTTTTTATTGGTTGCGCTGAATAGTAGTGAATCATTTAGCGTGTGGAATCACTAGGATGAGTTAAAAACTGTAACCCAGCAAGCAGTTTGTTTATTGGTGGATCAATTGATTTAAATAAATATTTTATTAAAAGCGTGAAAGTTTTTCAAGCTTCGATTCCGGTTCAAGTTTGGTTGTGAAAATAAGTCTAAAATTTTCGAAAAGCATTTTTTCAACATTTTTAATTATGGAGCTTTAATCTTGCGGCTTAAAAGCAAAGTTTCGAAAATTCAGCACAGAACTTTTATGAATCAAAAATACAATTTACTTAACAGTAAATGTATAAAAGATACTTTTGTTAAAAAAAAATAAAGAAGTTGGTTTTAATAATTTTAGCAGTTAAAAATGTAGATGTAATTGTTGAGTAAATGTAAAAATAGGTGGTTTTTTCAGGTTGTAGGCTTAAAATCAAGATAACAATTGGCAACAATGATACGGAAGCAATTCTATTAACACGCCGTCTTGACTAGCCATAAAACTGTTTAGCCATCTTACATTTTGCTGTTCGCACATACGAAGTATACACAGGCAAAATAAAAAATATGCATGTGTATGCGCTCGTCTGTAAAATGCGTGTGTATGCCCTCGTATATAAACTGCGCTCACATCATTGAAACATTCACGATGACAAACAAAATATTATGCTTAAACTGATAAGAACAATCTACACGTATTCACCACACAGAAGACCCCGAACAAATTCCTTTTCGTTATTCTTCCGACGCTCTCTACATGTGCAAACATATTTGTGGCTAGACAAGGCGAAGTGTAAGTATTGGAAAACCAGGGCATTAGGATTTTTTATGGTTTTTATTCTACACAAAACACTTTTTATAATTAAACTTTGAAATTGCTTATGATTCCTGTACATTCCTCCCGTAGGGATGTGCTTGTTGAAAAATGCGTTTCCCTTATTGTTCCTTCGTGTGTAGTCGGTTTAGGATACTTCAAGTTGTTTTATGTAAATGTGTGTGTGTGTGTGTGTGTGTGTATGTGTGTGGCAAAGTTAATGTATCTATTTAAGGAAAAATAAAAATTATGGATCTGCACTCTAAGACATGATGCAGGCAATTAAAATGCAAAAATGAGAGAGAGGATCAACCAACCGTATTCGGACTCTAAGCATTACGTCTTCACTTACACACGTTCAATATAAAATAAAATTATATACATATGTATATGTGTACGTATTACTTGTGCATATGGATTACTTCTGTCATATGCAATGTCTTCCTATTGCTGTCTGACAATTTTTCATGGATTTGAAACATGTTTTCTCTTATATTTATAAATCAATAACTAAAGATTCTAATTTTATTAGTTTTATTTACTTATTCGAAAAAATCCAATGTTTGATAGGATTGCACCGGCTCAATATCCTAAAATTTGTATGCTAAAGGCAGCATTTGTAGAAAATTAACTTATACAAGGCTTATAACACAAATTTTGAATTAGTAATTTTGTGCAATTCCCAATTATGGGCCAGAACCAGAGATATCTTTGAGAAACAATGTTTGCTGGTTATTTTAAATGTTAGAATCCTTCGAGTCCCACTGGAGATTTGAATATTTTTATTCCAGGAAGCCAAGGATTTTCGTTCAATCTTCTTATCGAAGTCATTCGAGAAATGGTTAGGGTGTTTAAATAACGACACATTGGAAATCTTGTCACAAAAGCGATATTAGAATATAAGGAAGTCAGAATTTGTAGTAGACATTTTAGAAGAGAATACTTCATATTTTTCGCAAGCTGTTTCAAAAGGAGCAAAACGGTGCGAAAATTGAATTTTAAAAATACGAAAACGAGTTATTCCTAGGGAAGACTAACTGACGTTAAGCCAGCACCTGTATATATATGTACATATTTCTACACACGGCTTTAGTGTGATAATATACCAACGTAAGCCAACTGGTCTACTTGAAGAACTTTCCAGAGCCGGAGGTCTCAATTTGTAAAACAACTTTGGTGTATTTACAACGTTCAACGCTATTGAATAGTACCCAAGAAGTTGTATAACGTTTTTATTAGACGAATTCCTACAAAGTTGGCGAAGCCTTAGTTTGGTTCCACATTTAGCACTTTTTACACTCCAGTAAAGAACAACTCTCAAATAATATTCGCTCTCTTATTTGTCTTTTATTTAATGCAAACGCACACTAACGTATGAACATTATTAAAAAAAAATTTTTTTTTGAATTAAAAGAAACAAAGCGTAACATGAGAACGAACGCACTAACAATATAACAACAATAACTAAATAACAACAAATGAAGGATGAAAAGAAGTATTTATGAAAGTAACAAAAACAACTACAACGACTACATGGCAGTGCGGCTGCATACAACAAACATATTAAAGTGTTTTTATCTCTTGTTGTTTTTGTTTTCCTTTTACATTCCTCTTCGTATTCTGTTTTTTCGTTTCGAGTTTTTCCGAAATTATGAAATGAAAGGAGCAGATGTTAAATTTTTAAAATTTTATTAGCTTCTCTTGTTGTTGTGTTGTTGCATTTGTCGGATCTTTGGTCGTTCAGCATGAGTTTTTTTTTAGTGAATAAAAACTTACACATCCTTGCACACACACTTCCATATAAATAAATATATATGAATTATTTTTAATTGCCTTTGTTGATTCATGTGTTTTTTTGCTTTGTTTTGTTTTGTTTCGTCTTCTTTATTATGCGTTTTTACCAATATTTTCTACTAGAATAACTGACTTCGGTACAAATAAAAATGATAGGAAGATCAAACACAGGGACGGAAAAGCGTGTTCAGGAATACTTCAGCATATAGTCGACAGGGCTTATGATAGAGTAGCGTGTCAGGCGTGGCCGGATACTAACAAACTTTTGTTCAATTTACTCCTACCTTGCGTTGTCCTCCCTTAATAGTCAATTCACAGAATAAATAGAGACTGTTCTTTGACTTTGTTAAATTCTACGAACTTGCATTCTTTCTTTTTAGTCAAATTGCTAAAGTCAAGTGCATATAGCAGCCACCTAAATGCATATGTAGTAAAGGCATTCAGTTACTTTCATGTATATAAATATGTACTCGTATACCTGCGGTATAGTAGAGGTTTTATGCTTTTTGGGTTTCATGTGGATAAGTTGTTTTATTCGTGAAAATTGTACATACTGACCAATCTGCTCCTGCCTTGATTTTGAAGGAAATTTTTCGTTTTCTACCGCTTTTTTCCTGTTAAAATATACAACGTAATTTTTTGTTTCATTGAATATTTTTTATTTGTGTCTCGCAGGTTTTTCGCGCCGACAGGCATTATGCTCCTTCCACGTTAACCTCATTTTTAAAATATTTATTAAAAATTATAAATGCTTTTTTATAAAGAGCTATAAACTTAAGCTTTAATGATTATATTTAAAATTTGTTTACTTGTTCCTTTTAATCTCTTCTTATTTATGTCATTGCATCTACTATGACAAAAAGAGAACAGCTGGGTAATAGCGTTTTGGTATTTCATTAAACGCGGTTAAAACAAAATCGTTTTCTTGATTAGTTGAAAAAATTTCAATATATAGTGAATTTTTATCGGAAAGAAGAAGAGTTGAGTAAGATACCCATAGGAAGTTCATCTGGTGGGATTGTTGTCGGATATTAGTTGCATTCGCCATACGAGGGCTGATCAATAATTCTGTGACCTTTTAAAAGTACCTATTAGCTAATTCACTAAGCCGGTCTACCATCTGTCAATAAACTTTTTTTCAGTATTTGTAACGCCAAACGTTCTGAACAGTAGAAAACTTTGAAAAAAATGATCAATTGAGTTTCAAAAATCGGTCCGCTAATTAGTGGGAATTCCGCAAAATTTTCAATGTCGAAATTCCCGGAAATTATTTATAATTATATTAATAAAAATAATTATATTGCTTACGTCTTGACTAGCCATAAATATATTCCCACATTTAGAGAGCCTCTCCAAAATAACGAGAAAAAATGTGCTCGTGGTCTTCTGTTTAAAGAAACCGTATAGATGTTCACGTTCAGTTTCAGCATAATTTTTTGCCTCTCATCGTGATTGTATGGATATAGCATAGCTTATGTTTGCTTTTATTTTCTCTGCCTATTTTGTTTGTGTAATGGCATGACAAAATTGAGCGAACTATTGCTTGGACAGCTCTGTTTAAGCATGAAGCGACCATAAACAGCGGCGGTCTTGACTAGCCATTTTTCTGTGTGAGCAGCAAAATGTGCGATGGCTGAACAGATTTATGGGAAAGCAGCTGAAAGGTCTGATAATAGTGATATCGTATAACATAAAACTTTTGGGCAGATTTTAAACTACTAAGTCAAATATAGAGGCAACATCCATTTCCATTATAAAAGAAAGTACTTAAAATGTTTTTGAGGTTTCGCTAGTAATGCGAGCTATATGCATTCGGTGAAAGCGAGCGTGTGTTTTCTCTAAAATTAGAACTAGACTTTCGAATTATTCAACAAACTTATTTAGACTGCTTAAACACCTGTAGGATTTTTGTTTTTGTTATTCGCAGGTACTTGTAATACTTTTGAGAAATGAGTGACAAGATGATAACAAGTGCCACCGCATACCAAAGTGCAACTGTAAGAGATCATCGTTTATGTTATTGTGCGTGTGTAAAAGTGTTTATCCTGAATTTAACTATGTCATGTTGCTTGCTTCGTAACCAGTTCCTTCCTGTTTGTACGAATTGTAATCAACAAATTGTGTCATAAAACTGAATGATGTTTATTTTTGGCAGTAATTTATTGTTGTGCTAATGTTTATCATTTGGCCGGTTTCCTTGACTATCAAAAAAATATAAAATATTCTGCAAAAGTTAAATTGAATTACACAAAGAAAAAATATTTTTTTATTAAAATAAAGAAAGGTATGTGATCTCTCTAACATCTTTTTTTACTTTCGGCAACAAGTCCTTTATACCTGTTTAAGTGGTGCTAAACAATACTACCACTTTTTGTAATTAATAAATAAAACTGCAAACTTCAAAAACCCTACAGAAAGAAGTCTGAGTCATTTAAGGAGTAATTTCAACATGCGCTACGAAGTCGACCATGAAAGTGCCAATTGTTCCTCACGTCGCTTTGTTGATGCTTTTTGGCCTTCCGTAATTTCTAGCGCAACAAAAGTCATTTTGGGCAGAACGAGCAGGCAAAATAGGATGTTAATAACATAAAAAAATACAGGTCAAAACCAATTGGGAGAGAGCATTAGAAATATCACACATTCAAAACTCAAATATTCAAATTTGATTGTAGAAAAGTTACTCTGGGTCAGTAGAGAAAATTAAATAATTTTCCAAACCAACAAATTTAGGATGTGGAAAATCAAGTTGTATTTTTATTTGAATGACTTGAATACAGTTAAGGTGATCTACTTAATCACAAAGAAGACAAGTGTGTTTAAAGTATATTTAAAGAGTTTTAAATTTATATTTTAATAACTTAATTTAAAAAGGACGAAAATTTATTTCCGCTTAACATCAGCTACATCATAATATATAAAAATCGAAAGGTTGACTTTTTTGTCTTCGAGTATTCATTTTCGCGAGTTCGATGGCGAAAGCCTTTTTAATTCACAAGAACGCCTTTGATTACTTTAATCAAATTCTGCTGATTACTCGCACAAAAATTATAAAACTTCAACTTTTAAGATTTGTGATAATTAATATTGATCCATTCATTCATGATATTCCGACAGGGTGAATTGGTGCAGATTTTTAGAAACGATTTCCGTTATCACATGTAAGATTTGGTTTGGACAAAAACCCATTTCGCCGTTGTCCAATATCAGGGTAGACTAAACAGGTAAAAACACCAGCGGCTGCCAAATTCTACATAAAAAAATGATTCGCCTTTTCTTCTACAGTATTTATTTATGAAGATTGGCATCATTGAAGAAGCCGGAAATACTCGTTGTTGAATTTACCTGTTATCAATTTGCCTTGTCCTATATAAAAACAAAATAAAATATATAAATGTAATACATGTGTATACATATTAAATTTTATAATATTCTGTGGCATTAATTATTAAAAATCAAATATCGAGTATAGTGCGACTAGCGAAAAGAGAAAACAAAACTATACCTCGTTTTCTTAAAGTAGTGTGTAATATGTTTTAGTAGATGCAAAAATAAATAGGTTCAATGTAAAATTGTGTAGTTTGCGGTGTTCTTAAGACTACTCCAATGTAATGCAAAGCTGGTTTTTATGGTTCAGCCCTAACGCATCGTAATGTTAAATACCTTTGGTTCCTTTATTTTAAAGTACTAGACGCGATAACCCATTCGTAGATTGTATATTGAGCTTTGAATACAATGTATTATTTACTACATTGGCAATAATTAATCAATAATAATGTAGAGCTTATTGTCAATTATTTGAAGAAAGGTTTTAAAAAATAAAAAAGTTTCTACAACATATCTCCCATTTATTATTACTTATTTTATTACATATTTGGTGTTATGGATTGGAAAAAAATTTAACAAGCGAAGCTGACTTTTCCTGTAGCTTAAGATTTAAACGCTGCCGCGACTTTTCTATAATCAATTTCATCAATATGGATAAGTATTGGAGTGAGTACAGCAACGAACCAATGCTTTCAGCGACATATATGTATAAGCTAAACGTTTTTGATATAAAATGTTCATGTTATCATTTCCTCTAAGAACGAGTTATTTTAATGTTTTCCTGCATGTGTTTTAAAAATTTAGGTGAAATTTAGGGATATTAGATTTATGTCGTAAGTTTCTTTTAGCAGCAATGTTAATTATTATAGAGCTTCTCAATTTAATATACACACATATATATATATATATATATAAATTCTATTAAATATGTATTTACATAGTGTGTATGTATATTTTATAGGGCAACATAAATGAGAGTACGAAGAGGGTCCCTGTTGTTAAAACAGGTTTCTCGCCAAGACATTGGGTGGCAGATTAAACTATTCGTATGCACAAAGTAGCTGATTATGCTGAACTTCGATTTTTTTGCAGTCAAAACAATTATTATTATTTCCTTCCACTTCTACAAAAACCAAACGAAAGTTAAACATAGTAAAATAGTAGTATGAAAGTGGCTTAAGCACTGCACATAATAAGTAAGAAAACTTTGTAAAGAAGATAGGAATAAGAATTCGTTGCACGAACGATATATATATACCTTTATGCTTATAGATTTAGTCGCCTGGATTCCTATTTTAGTATCATCAATTTTCCAAAAGAAATTATTAGTAAACAAGGCTATGCCAGATTCAAAATAATGCGCCTACTTAACACTACAGGCCCTGTAACACTTTTAAACCACAAACATAAAATGCCATGACAAGCTGTCAAACAAAGGCACTTTTTTATTAATTTAATTTAAAGAACACAAAAAATTTATTAACTACTTATCCAAGCTTTAAGAACTTAAATAAAAATTGTGTCTTCAAAACGAAGATAATACTAGAAGCTAAATAAAAATAATGATTAATAATAAAAAATTAAACAAAAAAAAGTTCCAAAGCTCCATAATTAATTAATTTTAAAAAAAATTTATATAAGTCTACAATAAACTAGAAACAAAAAAAAATATCCATCTCATTTTCACCTACCCTTCCTTCCCACCCGATCACAAAACATGTATAACTAAGCAAAAAGCCCCCTTTCAAAGGCTACTCAATCGGATGTTAACGTTATCTTCTTGAAAAACAGTTTAATTATTGCAAGTACTTGCAGCATTAAAAATAGGTTACCCATTGAACTAAAGAAAACAACAAAAACATGCATATAATCAGCATTCACATCCTACTACGCACACACACACACAGCTAAACATACTGCCTCAATAAAATACTGACCGAACCTTTTATTTTTTTATGTTTAACGAGTGAGTGAGGCAAAGTGAGCGTAACACTTGCACAAAACAAAACAGAGAATAAAAAAATGCATGTAGAAAGAACAACAACAAAAACAGTATCTAGTACTTTATTGCAAATTCTCGAATTTATCAACAGCAAATATCGTGAATAATAGAAACAACAAATATGTATACGAAGTCACAAGGGACAATTACAGCAATGTGCAAATAATGAAATGAAATGGGAATTGGAAGTAAAAGTGTTTCAAAAAGTGCAAACTACCACAACAGAACAGCAACTAAAAGTAGCTAAAAGAATAATTTTCCAAAAAATGTATTGATTAAATGGAGTGGACAAACACAAGAAATAAAGCAACACAAATGCGGGAACATTGTGGAAAAAGGAACATTGCCAAATACGTTTCGCATGAAACGGGGTTTTATTTGGATTTTGTAATCGAACCAAGTTGCCACACAACTAATTACCAGATACAAACACCATCCACATCACTTATAACAAGATTTGCTTTTAAAAACCTTTTTTTCCGGTTTGTTTAATACTTCTCTCACAAATGAAGTAATAATTGTATTCAGTGTTTGATGCAAATGGTGTTGCAAAAGTGTAAATGCAAAATATCGTAGCTTTTTTATGAGAGTGTTTTGTGTATTTGTTGTCGGATTTCATAAAAAGCTACGATATTTTGCATTTGCACCTTTTCAACACTATTTTAATAAAACACTGAATACGACTACTAAACATAAGCAAAATAATTGTGCTAAAAAGTCAAAATCAGTGCACATTAATAAGCATTTCAGAGTAGATGAAAATAATCTCTGCTGGGATGAATACAAGCTGATGTCGGTTCTGAGTACCTGAGGATCAAAATTAACCTTAATTTTCCACCTGGAACATTTCGCAACTTTTAGCTGTTAAGTTTAAAAATATCACAGATCCTTTATGCTAATTGCGATTCCTTTCGACAGATATGCTTAAATCACTTAATTGTATTCTCGGAGAGCGATCATGTTTTAAAAAGAAGCATTATTTTGTATTTAAGTCAATTAGTTATCAGTCTTGTGAAGCTTTTTAATCCATAAACATAAATAAATAAAACAGGAAGCTATTAACATTTTTCGGTAATTATTGTATATAAAGGCTCAAAATGAACGCAAGACTTTAATTAAATAGAAAACACGGATTTTAGTCTTTAGATTGTTATTATTTTCTTTTTATTGAATCATACAATACATGTGATAGGGTTATTTATGAAATAACATATCAGGCAAATCATCTCCACGGCTATGATGGCACATACGCACTCTCCTATTAAAATTGTGATTTAATTTGTTAATTTTGTTGATATATGCCTTTGAATTCCAATAACCTCGTAAAAAGAGATATTTATGGTATTAAAACGAGAGGGTATACGAAGAGGAATTGACTAATGCAGTAATTGAATTGTTTGACGGCCTGTATGGCGATTTCGGCGACACGAACTTTGTTATCATTTCACGATACAGAGTACCAGTAACTGTCGAACTACATCCTCCAAACTCTAATTAATTTTAAGATATTATGTAATAATCAAACACGTTGTTCTATAGTACAACACTCCATGTTCTACTAACCCTAAAATGTCAGCTGTCAAGCCGTTTTTTATTAGGGCTTCCAAAATTTTACTACAGATTTTTAACAGTGATCTGGAGTTTCGACGTCACCAACATGAGCAGCATTAACAGTAACGCAAGAAAAAAGATTTTGGAGATAAACTTTACAAAATTATTTTCGACTCACTATTATGTTAACTGATAAGAGAGATGTCTTTAGCAATAACATTCGTATTTTAAGAAACAGTTAAGTTGATTCTTTCAGTAGTAAAAAATCAAACTAAGAATATCGTGCTAAACAGAGAAGGTCCTTCAGAATATCACTGTTATAATGACATTTTTTATGAGGGCTCTACACGCTGCAACTTTCTGTACAACTAAGTTGAATCAGGCATCTGCACAGGTTAAAACTTTTCAACCAACTTTTCATTCAATTTTATTCAGGAATTTATCGTCAACATGAGTTCGGACAGTAAGTTCACTCATTTTTGATATTTATCATTTTCAGTCGCCACGATTGTATCAGTGCTAATTTGTTTGTATTCAGTTACTAATTTTCATAACTTCTTGGTTTATATTTTAATTTTGTTAAATTGCCATCACACGTACCATTTTAGTTGCCTAAGTTTATCGTCAGTTGAATGAAACTAAAACTTTTTTGAATTTTATCCAACCGACGAACAAACGTTGGTTAACTTGGTCCCTCAGACATAACAATTGATTGTACAACCATTCGTAACGTTTGGTTGAAGCATTATAAACCTTTCGACATTACTGTAAACAGCCGCAACATCTTTTGCTAACCATTCAGCTTCATACAACAAATAAATGGTACTGGATGTTGTAAACATATGCACACATTTATTTGTCTGCTTGCACTCACTCTCACGCTTATTTATGCTCTCATTCATGTCCATAAGGGAGTATGTGTTTGTGTGTATAAGGTTAGTTGGCACTAAAACAAAAAAGATATAAAACCAAATAATAACAACACTTAAACACACAACAAAACGAACCAACATGTCATCAAGCAAGCAAGAAGATGGCAAAAAAAAAATAAAACAAAACCACATTTAAACGGTATGAGTGGCATTGAAACAGGGGTTGTTTTTCAGTTGCTCAGGCACGGCGCAAACAGTTGTTGTGTATCCTTCGAAGGGTGAAAAGTTTTGTTTCCATGGAACTTTTGCACCGTAATTGTATTTGCCAGCGGCCAAACGTTTTTTAAAACATTTATATTTTCAAATCATTTTGGCTTCTTTTGTGAGTGTGATTTTTTTTTTTTTTGCAAAAACGCCGCCGTAGATTAAGAAAACTTCCAACGATTTTGTTTTCTTTTGTATCATCGGCATTGAACTTGTAATTATTACGTTTTATATTTAAAGTTATAAGAAATAAACAACAAATAATCTTTGAAAAAGAAAATAAAATAACCACAAATCTCCTTAATAGCCATCCCTCGTTATTCCTACGCGTGTGTTAAAATTAAATAATAATAAACAAAACAAACGGCGTTGTTGAAAATGCAAAAATAAAACAAGGATTAAGTGATTTTTAGAAGTATTTTTGCAGCTAATGACTGCTTAATGTAACAAAAAAAAATATTTACAAAATAATAATAAAAAAAAACACAAAACTATTAAATTTATATCGAAATAATAATGAATCTGTTTGTTCTGAATACTATATATTTTAACGTAAAATTTAAGTGCTTATTTTGAAAAAGTTTACAAAAGTTAAGTTTAAGTCGATAATTATTGTTAATATTAAATTTCAAACGAGTGTGTTACGGAAATATTTGTAAAAATAGTTTCATTCGTTTTCTGACTCTGTTGTATTAAACTTTTATTTACAACATTTGTTTTCTTTTGTGTCATTCATTAACTGAACGCGACGATACATTTGGATTATATTTTATAAAATTTATACTTCGTTGGCAACCAGCTGTACAAAATATCAACAAATTTTTGGATTAAAATAAAACAACGGTTAGTGTAGAATTCATTTTATTTACTGGTATTTATTTTTTTATATTACATAAATGAATTTCTAATGTAAGTGTGTAGCATGAATCTTTCTGCAGCAATGCCTATGGTAGGTGTACACAGGAAAGTCATGAGTTACTCTTCAGATAATGCTCACGGAGAACGGCCTAGCGAGACTTCCTTCATGAAAATCACTCTCCTTAATAATTCTGCGTCATCGCCAATTCTCGGCTTTCGGTCCTTTCTATGTAATTAAAGAGATAAATTAAAAGTATTTGGAAATAATACAATCTATCATCAGATTTCAAAACTTTAACAAACACTTATTGTTGATTATATCGGTACATATGACTACTTATTTAATTAGGTCTCGATACACCACTATCTATATATATATAAAATTGTTGCAGGTGCGTTGTGACTTTATAACTCACGAACGGTCTAACCGAATTCGATGAAATTTTTAAAGATCGCGAGCGAAATAGTAAGTAAATCAATAGTAGTGTGATGTTATAATAGGACTATTTTATTTTAAACATACTTATATACTAAAACTAAAATATGTTTATCTGACTAACAAGGCAGGTAGCAACGCTTATGCATGTGCATTTGCAATATTGTATACACTATTGAATTGATTTACTATTTTTTCATTATTTCCAAATAAAAAATAAATAAAAAAACCAATGAATTTGATTCAATGTTAATATTCATGCGTAGCGAAGAACGCCGGGATCCGCTAGTGCGTTTATAAGTTTCATAATTGTAGGAAATGTTGTGAAAACTTTATTGTGACCTATTTATTACTACAATAAAATACAAAAAAATATATAAAAAATTAAAACAAAATTTGTCAAACATTTACAAGTAGCCATATGTATTCATATTTATCAGACCAAAGTATTTAAGCAATTGCTTTAGATAGTATTCTTTATCTTGAAGCCATAAAAGCAGATGTTTTTTTTGTTAATAAAAAAAGTAAAATAAATAATAAATTAAGTGGAGTCAGTCATTTGTACGAGTATAATAGTCATGAGTAAAATTTCAGACTCCAAAAATAAACAACGAAAAATTCACAAAATTTCTTGGAAAATATGTGAAATTGAAGTATGTATATTGTGTAGTAGTTGTATAGTGTTCGAAAAATGAATATACAGAATGCATTTAAAAGACACACAAGAAAAAACAAAATTGAAACCAAATTGAAGAAGAAAAAACGCAGCAAACTTTATTTGTTTAAACATTAAAGCGACGTCTGTAAACAACATGTTAAACAGCAACATGAATAACAAAAAAAAATACATAAATATATGCTTCAGTGTCATACGACTTTACTCGATACAATTTAACCATTTAGCGCTCATTACCAGTGTTAACATCATTTTGAAGAAGTTAATGTACAATAGGTACTTATCATCTCCAGAATAAGTCCCGCTCTAGTTATTGATGAGGCTGAATCGAGGGAATAACGGGGCATTGGTTATGACTTAGTCCCAAATCGCATTCAGACTGTGGTGCAAAATATAAGTGAACGGAGGCGATAGTGGCAAATTGTGTTCACTCGTTGGAAAACCCACCATGCGACTACTCCGCTACCATCTCAGCCTCTTCTTTAGGAGTATCTTCGGAGGCTGACCCGTCCACTCCTTACGAAGTTTTCTTGCCCATGCCGTCACAATTTCTCCATTGACTAATAAACATCGAAGTCCCTGCAGAGATTAACTCCTTCACCTCTTGGTAGGCTTAATCGCCCATCCAACGCCTTGACAGTCGCTTTTAAGATATACCCACGCACCCAACGCGTGGCGTTCTCTTCAACCTCTTCCGGATTCCTCTCTTTGCCAAGTAAAGCCGGAGTTTCTTCAGAGATTAACCTCTCAGACTCTTGCAAGACTTCCTGAATCACTCTGTAATGGAGAAAAATATGCATGGGTAAATCTGTATTAAAACTGTAGATCGACTGGTATCCAGAGTTCGCATACTAGAGTCCAGGCACCTTATTGGCTACGCATCCCTAGCGTATGATGTTCGACCGTGGATTAGGGATTTTTTATACGCGAGTGTTAACTTCTCTCCACACGACTTAATTAGTCCTTGCAGCGACAGAAACCTGTTACCGGCTGCCAACACGAGGTCGTATAAGTCAGAACTTCTGACAGTACACTTGGTTACAGCAAGCCATATCTTTGTGCCCACCAGCTGACGGCCATGAAATGAACATAATAATGTCCTATGAGTTTCTGAAATATTACTTAAACGTGAATCGATTTATTATAGATTGCCGAATTTGAACAGAAAACAATACTGATAATTTTAAGCTCTTCTCGATATATGTGTATATGTTTCTGACATTTATACAAATTATATTACCCCATTTTTGACAATATCATATTTAAAATATAAATCTTAGTCAAAAGTATTTACAATAACAAATACTCATATATAGATATGAGTTTGTAATACATAAGATATAAAAAATATATACTAAAATTTATGGTTAAACTATTTTTTTTATTATAAACGTTGTTCTAGTTTTTTGACCTTTATCATTATTATGTTTGTCTAATTTTCCCGAGCTCCAGGTCTTCAATAAAATTTCCTTTATTATAAAGTATAATAAATATTAATTTTATTTTATCCAATATTTCGCTACAAACTAGATTCGAACTTAAATTGACGAACATAGTAACGAACATCTTCACTCGTTGTATTGAACCAGAGTATTCGGTGGAGATCAAACCCTCGAGCCCCAGACTGATAGACTAGCAAACCATAGTACCAAATTAGCCTGCCGGGGCACCGAGAGTTCAAATATATTTGTCAAAATACCTTACAAAACTAATATACTTTGGTTAAGATGGTTCAAAATATTGTTAATTGTTTGAAACCAGCTATAATCTAACAAGGCTGGAGTATTCAAAACTAATAGCATAGGAACGCTTATTTAGTGCGTTGCTCCGCAATATTTTCGGCGCCAAGCTGTAATTTTTTATATTTAGTTTATAAATTTAAAGAAATAGAATTTGAGATACATATGTACATCTGTGTAGAAACAACAGCTATATGCTATAACAATATAGAACAACAAGAAAATGCGGGAATAACTTCAAGAGTAACTTGGATTCACGATGTTTTTCAAAGTTCAAAAACGTACTGGCCATAGAAAAAACAAAAGCCAATGAATAAAAAACAACAGTGAACGCAAAAAGAATTAAACAGAAAGTGTATTGTAAACATAACGATGTTGTGTCACAATTAAAGAGTAGTCGAAAAGGGACCCTCAACGTCGACTACTTTGGTATCCCCCCTTCATTGATGGGTATCCCAAAACTGACATAAACTATGACTTTTAGGCGAATAAAAATAAAATATTTCAAAGCACAATTTGGTTGGCAAACATATCCGAATGAATTTTTTTCGAGATAAATTACACACTAACACTCTTGACCATTAAGGATTTTAGAGAATGGAATTGCTTTATTGTTAAGCCAGATTTTAGATATTACAAAAGATTGGCAGCTATAATTAAATTTAATTTTTAATTATGGTCGTGCTTAGAGCCCACTGTAGTCAAGAATCGGACAATTCGAGAAAGCTTCTTTAATGTGTTCTGACAAAAGATTTGCATGCTTACAGACACAAGCTAAATAAAGGTCTAAAGTGTAGTGACCACGTAGAGTGAAGTGTCTCTGTTGAACGGATTATGAAACGACGATAAGTGGATGCCAATTTTTTGCATGTAAATATATATCTTTAGCAAGTTACCCCATTCTCGTCAAAATCGTCTCATTTGAAGTTCGCAAGGCCCAAATGTTAAGAAGCAAATGCATCCGCACCGTTTTGTTGATCGGCACTGATTTTAAGTTATCGAAGACGAAATTTGTTCCAAAAGGATACTGATCAGGCAATAACAGCTAATAATGTTCGATGCCACGAGATAATAACCCAGTATTTGTTTCTAAATTACAATATGTTGCCAATTAAATATATAATTTTGCACAGCGAGGTGGGCCGACGAGGCAGTGCTTTTAGGTCGCTGGATAACCCACGCCCTTTAACAAATAATTAAGCCGTATTGGGGCCGTAGTTATGCGAAACGGTTATGTTCCGTTGGTGATACCCTTTATACAAAATTTATTAAATAGTATAGAATAAAACTTCAAGATATCGGTACTTTTATAGAGGGAAAAAATAAACTTATTTAATTTTTTACATTGAAGTGTAATTGCTGCCCTTGTCGGTGCGATATTACGAGTAAATTTGTATACAAATTCGCTTTGGAATTGACTTTAAGTTAATTTAAAATTTGTTTTCTTTTAATATTATAAAACACTCAAATAAAGCAAAGAATACAACTAAACGAACTGCGAAGAAGAAGACTTTTTGTGCTCTGTGTGTTTTTTGTTATTAATAAAAGATTTATAAAAGAAACGTGCAAAGAACGTGCTTAACATTAAAACAGTCATCCTAATACATATTCCTTATTGTATGTGTTTGTGTGTATGTGTGTGTGTGCAAGTGTGTTCTTCATATGTAGGTATGTATGAAGTATATAACGGAACCATGCGTAATATTGATGTATGACGTCTGTATATAAAAAATTGTGTATAAAATCTCGATCAACAGCAAAAGAAAATTTTATTTTATTTTATTTCGCTTTATTTTAACCCAACGAGTAGTTATGTATGCATACAAGGGTTTGTGCGTGTATGGATGGATAAGCAGAGGAAGAATAAACAATTAAAATAAAAGCACAAAGAGTGGGAGACAAATGTTCACATACGGTATTTTCTAAACAACATAAAGCAAGGCCAGTAGTATTAGAGTTGCCATGTTAAAAAACCTTTTCAAGAAATTAATTTTTATTCGATAATAATTAGTGCATACAAATCTGCGGATGTAAGTGACGTAAGTTATTCGATAGCGATATCTCACAGGATTAATACAAGTGTAGAAAACTTTACATCATTACAAAAACATTAGCCACAAATTTAAAGTTATTTTTAGTAAAAAATTTTAGATAAATTTTCTGCTAGCAAAATAAAAATAAAACCAACAACAACGTAACTTCGCGCAAGGCCCCCAATGAACAATGTCGATCATAAATGAAGAATCATAGCAGACGCAAAGAAACATATCTGCAATATAAAAAATAATACAAACTCGTATAGTCATCATCATCCCCATTGCCTGGCTGGCAAACACAACTAAATAAATGTCTTAAGCCACGCCGTCACACATTCTTGTAAGGTTTTTTTTAGCTGCCTTATATTCAAGAACACGATGTTTCCATCAGCCCATGCAAGTGTGAGTGTGTATGTGTATTGTATGGCTGAAGATGTTTGAATTTACACAAAATACAGTAATAAAACTAATGTAAAAAATTAGTAAAAAAAGAAGTTCAAGTGATAATGGTTGACGACAAACAACGAACGAGCAGTGCCGCAGAATAAGAAGCCAAATGACCGGTTGCCATTTAATATGAAGAAAGTATAAAAAAACTAAGAAATATTTCAGTTAATCGATTCAAATACGAGTATGATTGAACTTCATTTTTAAGTAATTACGAGGACTTTTATTAAAAAAAATATCACATATATTTCACACAAAATTCAAATGTGCGGATAACATTCGCCTGGAATGTTTGCAACAGTGGAGAAAAACATTAATAGACATAAATTTGCACCAGAACTTTAGACAAGACAATACAAGTGAGTGATGCCTAGCTTTAACATTTATTTCAAGGTTAGAAAGTCCAGCGTTGCCGTTATGTTTATTTTGAACTTATATTCATACGTACTGCATGAACGAACTAGTGCGATTAAACTATTCATACAACCTAACTAAGTGAGCCATTCATCGCTCTGAACGTTTGCAGCTCTGAGCTAAGGAACTAACTGAGCGAACTAATTCAGTCAAGTGAGCGGAACAAAAAGGGTGCAAAGTTCAAAGAGCCCATAAACCCAGCAATAGTAAAATTTTGAACTTTCTATGCTTTTTGTAAAATATTCTGGCGAACAAATAATATACAGATCAGAGAACTGCAACGATAACATTTTTGTTGATTTGTGCATGATCAGAAGTTGTTATGTGCAATCGCTCACGAAACGAAAACGAAGTATTTTGAATAGAATCATATACCGCATTCGAGTATCTGTCAAATGTTTAAATATGTTCATATTTTACTTTTAGATTTGAATGTTGATTAAAATAAGCAAAAAAAACTACAGCGCAAGAGTTTCCTTTTACGAACATTCTGAAAAAATGCATACTAGTTGATTTAATGACTTTTGTGTAATTGAATTATTTAATATGTGCGCTTTGTTAATTCGGGTTTAATATAACCGGACACCTACAAAAAATATATGTGTGTTTCCATCGAGTATTGAACATGCATAGTCGATCATTTGACAAGTATTCGAAATGATTAGTTCGAATGCGGTATGTGATTATATTAACAAAGTCGACATACAACCATTATTTCCTATTGACCGAAAGTAGCTCGCTTTTTTGAATGCTGCTAACTGAATGTGATTTTTTTTACACACCCATACATACATATAAAAATATAACATCTTTTCCGTTTTAATTTTTAAAATCGCCTTGTAAATATGATTTGATAGTAAAGATCGGCACGGTAGTGTGTGTATTTTACACGAAACCATTCGCGCTGTTTTTACCCCACTTCATAATTTTGATTCCTTTAATCATAAAATAATGAGGTTACGTATAGGTAACCTCATAGGCCAAGTTTGAAAAAAAGCTTCCCGAGATATGAAGGTGTAAAAAGTGCATAATTTAGTACATATTCACTGACTCTCTTACTTAGAGCGCTGAAATTACATGTAAGCCGTAGGGTACAAGTACATAGAAAAATCTGATAAAGGGCACTTTTTATCTGAGAGACTAAGGTTCCCCCTTATTTGAGGCAGGCTGGTCTTCCTCCTTATTTATATAAAATACTTCCACTGTAGCGTGGGAGAATTAAATTGGGTATAATCTAACCTGTAAGCTTTAAGATAAAAGATGTGAAAATAAGACCAAGTTCCTATCCTATCCGTAAGGCGTAAAAAGTACTGGGATCAAAATGAGGAGTAGGTTATTCATGTATAGCACTAATCCATTTCTAGGCATCTTGCTATCTTGGCAAAATTTTTTGTAACTTTCTAATATGAAAAATAATTATGGGAAAAATGTTACCAAGATATAGAACTGGAATAGCATTGTACATATGAAGAACTTCATCCTCAATCAACATATTCCACAATTCAACTGATTAGAATTAATTCGTGGTTATGCCACAGAAAAAGTTCAGACTGCTTACTTAACGACGGTAAAAATTAAGTCAAAATATGTAACTCATAGTAACAATTTAATTAAATTTTCGTTTGGCTAATTTACAAATATAAAAACCATGGCTTTTTATGAAAATCTAGTTCATGGTCATACGTGATGCCTTGACATTTGCTTCTGTGTGCTTATACTCGTATGCTTTTGCTCTTTAAAATTCGAAAATAATTATTATTTTTGGTTTCTTCAAAAAATGTTGTCAGCTTTCTATCAGTGATATTATAGCAAATTACTCTGTTACTTAAATTCTTAAGTTTTGTTTAAATTTTAATTACGAGTATAATAAATTTGTGGTTATAGCAACACTAGTTATGCAAGTCTCTGCTCAGTGGTTATACACTTGAACTCGTTTTTTTTTTATACTGTATTTTATTTTATTGAATCTTTCTATTAAAAGAAATTCACAATAAGTATTCAAATCTTATTTCTAAATTATTATTTACTAGTTAGTACCAACGTAATAACTAATTTTTTGTATTCAAATCTTAAAAATCTATCTTGTATTGTGTAGAGAGAGCCGCCTCACCAGGCTCAATGTGTCAGTTCTTTTTAGTCTCTGGTGGCCGTCAAATTGCAATAAATTGCGTGCTAGAGTGTTGGGATGTGCGACTCGTTTGTTCACGTATTTGGACGTGTATGTTTTAACTTCTTCGTGAATAGTGGGAACTTTGAGATCCCTATGTATATTTTCATTTCTTCTGTACCAGGGGGCGCATACGATATGACGTCATATCGTATGCACTTGAACTCGTGACTCGAATTATTGTGTGCTGCCTATAAAAGAAGTACCCATATAAAATCCCCATAAGGGCTTATTAAAGCTTCTGCGTTTTTTTACTGTGCAATGTGGCTCGTCGCTGCGCAGTTTTTTAATCAGTGTTCGCAGCCTCTAAACATAATCACGTCTTATAGTTCTCTGACTTTAGTTACGTCATTGTTGACTACATTGCATAGTCCAAGAATTGAATTTGACTTTTCGGCAGAACGTTAACACCCTCTGTGATGGCGTGGATAGCCGCCAGCTCTATTGGATAATATTTTATTGTATGTGTATAAAAAACTTATACTTTTGTAATTATTTCCTTTTTTATGGTAGGACCAGCACTCAGGGGATGATACCTATTCATGCATTGCATTGTGCTAGAACTAGGAAAAGAGGTTATGGGAAGGAGGATAGAGGGAGTAGTGTTTATTAACATTTGACTTGAACTTTTCCACAGAGAAAGTGGGAGGAAAGACCTCTGCTGGAAGCTTATTCCACATACGAATGGTCCGGCTAAAGAACGAATTCTGTTTGTACGATCTGATTTCACGCGCGGGAATTTGAAGTGAAACTTAAATAAAATCTCTCAATTTCAAACGGTTTCATTGCCGCTATAGCCAGATTAAGAAGTTATTTGGAGTGATAAAAGATGTCATTTCAAAACTAGCAAGCTAACTGCCCTACTTTAAAGGATTCAGAATACTTTAATAGATTGCCAATAGTATTGGTGAATGCTAAAACAAAATCTAATTACTAATTTTTAAGTTAGACATCAAACTCACATATAAATGATGAGCGTCTAAACTGAGAAAGAAACATTTCCCGGTCCAAAGAAAATTTAATTTTGTTAATAGTTCCCCCCTTAAAGATTAACCTGCATCTGCGCCTTTAATACAGAGAGTCCGAGTGTTTAAAACTTTGTTCCCCCGCCACGTAAACAAAACCTCTAATTCGTCAGCTGCTTCCGCATTACTTTTTCGCCTTCCTCGCCATCACTTGAACCAGAGTTGGTTCAATGTTTGCTTTTTGTGAAATTCGATTAAAAACAATTGAATTCCACTTCTATTGTGAATTAAAGGTAAAGTGTTGTGAATTAATAAAAATATGTTCATACGTTTGACGTATCACGTAATTTGATTTTGTACAATTGTCGATACGTTGACGGATGTGGCGATTCGTGCCCTGCGGGTTGATGTCATTTTTTGTAAAAATTTTCCATGTCATCCAATGAGCTTTGCAATCATATTAATCCTTTTATAAGTAACGCAGTGTTTCATAAGTAAATCCATAAAAATATACTAACTAAAAAATAAATTCAGCCTTTTTGAGGCTGTTTTAAAAAAATTCTAGAAAACAACGCGAAGCTAGAGCATACATTTTCGGGCTAAAGGAAACAAAAAAAGAACTAAGAAGGTAAAATTTTAACCTTGAAACTAAACTACACTGGCAACGCGGTTTATTACACATTAGCTTCCTGATAACCTGACGAGGTTGCTATTATGGGTTACTAAATAGTTTTCTACACTGTTCTATATGAAGCACATATTCGTTTGAAATATAGAAAATGTAATTTTTTAGTTTGACGTTTTATTTTGCATGTTTTTATATGCAATTGTTTGCATGTGCTTTATTCACGCATGCTGTTTATGCATCATCATAAAAAAGTATGCTTTAATTGTAAAAATAAGAAAGAAGTGCAAAAAGACACAAATAAATAACAAAAACCTTATTTGTATGTATTTGGCTATTTTGTATTCTCGAGTACATGCGAAAACATGCAGACACACCCTGTCATTTTGGACCAAAATTCCCTAAATGCAGATTGTCATCTTCGCGCAGAAACTCTGCGGAATGTGCAATGGTCGAGCACGTTTTTTATGAATGTTCCGGGATCCTCTATTACATTTTCACGCACTGCTTCGATGTTTTCAGACTAATGGCCTGTTTGAGAATTCGGCTGTTCCGTGATCGATTCATGGCTACTTACTATAAATTTCTCGTATCCCTAATTTGCAAATGTAAAAACGAAACTGACAAACGATCCCATATGCAAAACCGGCAGCTCTATCCAATAGGCTGATTGCTATTGTCCCGCCCTGTGGATAGATATGTATCAAAATTTTATACCAATTAGTCATATGAGCCAATTGCAAATGGCATTATTCTTAACGCTTCCCTAAAATTTAGAAAATCTTCAATGTAAAAATGATTTAAAATATTTTATTTACCAACTCCTCTAATTAGTGGTAACGAATGCTTTAGCTGCAAATTAAAAACCGCACTAACACAAGCACACGATTTTTGAGGGAAAAAACTTTAAAAGAATATATTATTTTGCTCTCATCAAATCAAGTTACTGGTCAGAGGTGCTCAAAATCAGTTGTCTAATATTTCATATAATACTGGTAGGTTATTGTAAACAGTGTTATCTTTCATAATGGCCCTTGTTGCGAACTATGTTCGATCTTCGATTGTGGTCGAAAGATCTTATCGAACGAATTTTCGTTTGGTATTAGGACGCGCATTCGATGAGGAATATCGTTGTTGTTCATTTGGATTGTTCACAATATAATATCTATCAGCTGAGATTGAAACTAATTTCGAATTAGTTTGCAAATTGAGTAAAAAAATAAAAATTAAACCAAACTTCCTAGTTTTTGTCATGAGTACCATTATGACCTTAAACCAACATAATATTAACAAAAATAGGTTAAAGTTAGTGCAAGAAATATTTCTAAATGCCTAAATTTTCAACGATTTTTCCACACTACGCTACAGCTCCGAAAGCAATATTCTGTTCGACAGAAAATTCTTTGCTCAACGAAACTTTCGATAGTGTTTGAAGCTCATAATCCTCTATTCGCTGATTGATAGCCAACGAAGATCGAACGTCGAATGCTGCTTATAACAAGAGCCAATATTTTAAATGAATATCGGGCAAGTGATCATAAATATAAAATGCATTGTTTTTTGGGAGAATATTAAATGTCTTTTCGAATTTTTAAACGCTTAAAAAAATAAAGTAGTATGTACGATAATACAGCACTTGCATATATTAAGATAATTAAGAGGCGTTATTCTATAAAATCAAAGTTAAACAAACAACATATTCTTTTGTATATAAATTCGATTTAAAATGAATAAAATTTTCTCAAATTAAATTTTAGGCGTGAATACAACAAGCTGTAGTGCGATTCAATATTGTTTTTTTATTTTAGCGATAATCGTATTGTTAAAAAATATTAACGACATTTTATTAACGATCATGCTATCCAGTAAATTTTTCTAACCTACCGTTTGCAAAGGAAAGTAATTGCAAGAAAGTTGCAATACACTCACACTTTTTCACTAACATACTCAAACTTTTTTACTTTCCACTCAGCTTTCAACAAAATTTAGATTAAAGCAATTTTTTGACGTTTTCTTGAAAGTAAAATGACAAGGGCGTAACACTGTTGCCTACTAAGAGAGATATACAAACTTGCGAGATTGTGGTAAAGTAATAATTGCAAAATTGAATTATTTTGTACACATACGAAAATATATTAAAAGTTTTTTCATCAAATGTGCTTAAAGGACACAACTGTTGATTGTCTATAATGATATTACAAAAAAAAAAATTAACTATAATAATCATTTAAAAGTATTGCCCTATAAATTTGTGTGTGCGAATGGTTTGGCAACTCTACTTCGGTAATAAACAAATCATCACTCTTGTGTTGTTATCATTTTCCAATTCTAGTCTTTTCCTTTGTAGAATTATTGCAACAACTTTTCTCTTCGAATACATTTTACAAATGAACTTTCACTTTCCTCTGAAAGTGAACAAGAAATTTTCATGAAGAAGAAGTTGAAGATTTCTTTGAAATTTTTATTTGTAATACGTATACAGGAATTTCATTAAAGTACTTTCCTTTGCAAATGCAGAGTAAACGTTATCCGCCGTCGTTAGGTCAGCTGTTATTGTTATCTAAACGGTTATAGAGAAAACAAATATTTTTGTGTTGTTTATGCGACAAACTAAAATTCATGTCATCATTTAGTGGTTTCTAAATCATTTATAAACCACGAATATTTTTTATGAACAAGGTACCTATACACTTGTATATTGCAAAAGCCTCTTTACGAGTAGCAATTTAAACACACAATCGGTACTGAAAACAATAAAAATTGTGGATTAAATTTGCGACTGTCGCATTGTAAAGAGTTAGTGAATCGCTGTACTGATCGTTTCATCCTACGAAAAACATTGGTTAGGTTTGCGTAAAAAAATTAAAGTACTCTCTCACAATCTCTCATATTTACACAGTTTTTAGTAAGTGTGTTGAGTTTCCGTTAGAGTCATGAAACACTGCTCTTGACGTGTCATGCTTTAGGGACATTTATGTGATAAAAAATTATGTCGAATACTTTCATTAGTCGAATTATTTCGTACCTGAACTCTCTTCTCAGCTAAATATTAAAGACAGCTTAAAAACTAAGAAATTTAAAAACAAAAATTTTGTATATTCAGCCTTTGCATACATTTCAGTTGCTAAATTCTGACAGAAAAATTAAGAGATGTATTCTTTTTCAGCTTTAATTGTTCTTTATTAAATCTTTGTAAAGGAAAATTACAATAAGTAGGCCAAATTTATCCCTAAAATATTATTTAATAATTGTTACCAATGTAATAACTAATTTATTGCGTTCAAATTATAATAAAATATTTTCTTTTTGGTTGGAGGAGCCGCTTCGCCAGAATCAATGTGGCAGTTTTTTTAGTCTCTGACGCCAATCAAATTGTAGTAAATTGCGTATAAGTCAGTTGGTTTGTTTACATTTGCACAAGTATGTTGTTACTTCTTGCCGGATAGTAGAAACTTCTAGACCCCTATGGATATATTCATGTCTTGTATAGCAAGGGCGCTTACGATAAGACCTAAAACCCTAGAATGCCTTCTTTGTAACTTTCGGACGTTCGGTGCGCAAGCAGTATCCTATAGCTGAATGCCATATGACCATATTGACTATGTATTCCAAAGCCATGGTTGAGTAAGGACCCACTAAACCGTGTAGTTGATTTGTTCGAAGTTTTATGGCAGCTATTATTGCCTCAATATAGCGTGACCAAGTTAGTCTAGTAGGATTGGTACCCAAATAGTTAACGTGAATTGCCGCTGTAGTATTTGTTGTTGTTATTGGTGGGCAATTTGTGGCAAAAATCTACTTGGGCTTGTTGGGCCCTAAAATACTACCTCCTGAGATTTTTCCTTTTCTGGAAATTTGACACTTCTTTAAACATTCTATGTGTTAAATTACTCTTCAAAGCTTGTGGCAGTTTTCTGGTAAAACTTGAGTGCTTTTCGTATAAGAGATTTACAAGAATGCAAAATTATATATGTCAATAACTAGAACTCATTTGTTCTCACAGGCTAAATAACCTCCCTGCTACTAAACGAGGTGCCAGGCCATTTGGCAATGTCTTTTAAATGCTTGATTTCTGAAGATTTAGATTTAAATTGTTCATTTATGAATGAAATAGAAGGTGATGTGCTATATATCCTTTCGTTAAGTTAACACAATTTACCTTCATCTGCTGGGTTTTTCTTTTTCACTTTTCACTACAAAATTCATACACTTTTGTTTAAAATACAATTTTTGTTCGCAAAATGCAAAATACATGCGCTTTCACACATTTTCATACTCGTATTTATGCAACTACGCAAATAAAAAATAGCACATAATCACACACACTCATTGTGCTCGTATGTATGAGTGCATAAAGTGCACGAAGTGCATTAAAATAGAAGGGATAAAATGGTCCAAAGGTCTGTTTCGTGCTGGTTTATTTATTGTACCCGCAGTTGATGTTGCAAACTAAAAGAAACGGAATCCTTATGACAGTACCACACTGACACGTTGCACCACTCATTCGTTTAAACATTTCTATTGCCTTCGTAAAGGAAAGGAATAATATACTCGTTGTTATATATGTATGTACATGCATCTATGTAACTAAGTACGTGCAGCAAAACCAGCTTACTTCAGCTGCAGCAACTTACTACGACTACATACTATAAACCTATTTAAGCAACAACAAACAAAATGAAAAGCAAAATACAGGAGAAAAAGGAACCATAAATGAAGAATATACACATAAGTATAAAAAGTATATAAAATGCAAATAAATAATACAGAATGTGTATTGAAAATAGCGTCAGTAGCAGCAAAAGTTTTATGAGTAGTGGTGGGATATGTAGTTGTTGCAATCCTGGTATTATGATGCGAACAAAAACAGCAGTAGCTGCATGAGTAACTGCACCATTAAATACCAGTATCTCTTGTTTGGTGTAGTTGCTGTTAATTTCTGCTTTATTAAAATGAAAACATTAAACTTGCAAAAGTTGGTGCTTGTATGTGCGTATGCTTTTTTCCTGTTGTTGTTGTTGTTGTTCACAAGTTGCAGTTGTTGTACGCAGCGAAAACAAGAAGGGTTAATACACGCTCGAGTGGTTGCATTATTATGCCGCAGAACAAAAAATGTATATAACAAATATTATATACCTAAATATATGAACATTTATGTGCGTGCGTGTGTGTTTGTGCATATCCTTGCACATATTTCATCACCATTATCAGACACACATGTGCAACTATACAATAATTTACATGTACAATCACACCTTCAGGCTGCTCAATTACATTTGTTATAACAGTTCTTTAAAAGAATAGTGTCAATTATAAGAATGAAGTTGTTTGGTTTATAAACATGTTACGTTGATCAGCAGTACAAATTTTTACCGCCTACCACCATCAATATTTCTAATGAGATTTTAGTAATTTTTTCCAGCAACAACTTCCAATTTACTTTCTTTTTTTTAATATCTTTAGAATTTCTACTGTTAGGTAGTCTCCAAATGTCTTATAAAATCGTCGAGCTTCGAGCCGTTCCTAGCACATTGATCGACCATTTCGTCTCCACGAATCCTTGGTCCAAGTTGAGCCAGAGATTGAACACACGTCAGTACACATTTCGACTTCACCACTTTCGAATCAAGGTTCTTAATGGTAGCTAGACTGTCTACAAATATATCAACAGCCGTCGCCTCCGTTATAAGTTCGCCTATTGTCCTTTCCGGTACCAATATAGCATATATTTCTGCTTTGAACACAACGCAGGCTTCGGTTGTCCTTAGTGAGAGTGAAAGGTTAAGATCATAAGAAAAAAACCCCGATCCAGTCCCCGAGTTTGCCTTAGAGTCATCCTGATTATCTAAACGATTTATGATGAACTATAGAAACACTTGTTTGAACTCCACTTTTGCCTAGCCGCACTCTACTTTTCGAAGTTATTCAAGTAACTAATCCATATGTTTTTACCCCACCAAACCATTTCCATTTTACAAAGGATATTCAGCCGTTTGGGTCTTATAATTAGTGTAAATTTGTTTTTTTACCAAAAACGCTTGAGATCCTACTCGTTATAATTTTATTTAAATTGAAAAGGAAACAATTAAATTTTCTTTCTTGTCATAATTTTCACAAATAAAATTACTTATTAAAGTAAAGCGTAGTATATATGAGCGCTTGTGTTTTTTTGTTTTCAACCTGCCGTGTGCAATTCGATTTCGTTTGTTTTCATATTTAATTTTTTTCATTTATTTATTTTTTCTTTTTGCCAAGTGAGCAGGAGTGTACATTTTTCTGTTTGCCAATATGTTTCAACCCTATAATTATCATATATTTTAGAACTTCCAAATAGCGAAAAGCAACACAGCAAAAACAACACAAGCATGTATTATTCTTCAAATATTTGCGTCAACGTAGAAACAGGTCAACATATTTTTTTTTTGCAATGGACAGTTCTTTAGCACTAGCTAGGGTTCCATTTTGAAGCAAATACTACAGCTACTAAGGAAAATAAAATAATTTTATACAATTTTATTTTATAAATACAGCTTGGATTTTAATACTCACATTAATTCTGTTGATATATCTTCAATATGCACTTTTAAATACTAAATGCAAAAATTTTGAAGAGTGCCTTAGTGTCATTAGTTGTGGCCTGAAATAAATACTATTTAAATAACCTTTCTTTCCTTGTACTCGACTTCATACTCCTGTATTATAAGTTAATAAAATACACAGAAAGTAATTGAGGTTTAATAACAAAACGACAACAATAACAAATTTCTTCGTGAGGTCTGTTGTTGTGCTCATATTTCACCTTCACCTTGTAACATACTTTTGCTGTTACTGTTACACAAAACGACTGATATATACACACGAAATCACACACACACACACCCCACTATGTATATGAGCAGGCACTTGAACATTTTATGAATGAATTTATTTACCGGTAATAATTTGGCAGAACTGATATTATGGCTCCCCAAATGACTTTGACTCATTCTGTTAGTCTGGCGGACAATTTGAAGAAATTGTTGTCTTTTTTAGTGGAGTCAGCATTAATTTTGGAGAAATTTATTTATATGAAGACACTTTTGATTATTTTGTCATGTACTTTGTAATTAAAGTGAAAGAGATATTTCGTACATCGTAGCCCGTAACTTGGTTCCCAGTGAAGATAAGCATGAGAAATATGCAAAATTGGTTTACAAATGTATTGAGCGTCTAAGAAAAGTTGAGCCTACGAGCTAAAAAATGCGAAAGATGTGCCATTTTTGTTTTTATCGCAAAATTGTGTTAACAAACAAACCCGGTTAAACGGTCAACCGGTTTTATGTTCATTTATATTTATTACATAATATAACATCTTAACATACTTTTATATATTTTTATTTCACAAACATAATCGTAGGAATACAAATATACATAGTGACGTTTCATAAGGACTTTATGCTATCAAACACATTTTCTTCATTTGTTTTAATACAAAATGCATTCGGAAATTATTCTAGAAATGTTATGAACAAGCGAAGTAATTTATACTTAAAGAATTTTAAAGAATATTTCCTCAATAAAAAAATAAAACTCAAAAAGAGATAAATAAAAAAGAATCAAAAATTTGTTGGCTGAAGCTGCCCAGGCTTCTTCTTTTTATTTTATTGAATCTTTCTAAAAGAAAGTAATAATTTTTTTTTATACTTATATTTCATATTTTATTGAATCTTGTACTAAAAGAAATTCACAATAAGTGGTCAAATCTTATTTCTAAATTATTATTTACCAGTTATTACCAATGTAATAACTAATTTTTTGTATTCAAATCTTAAAAATCTATTGTGTAGAAAGAGCCGCTTCGCCAGGCTCAATGTGTCAGTTCTTTTTACTCTCTGGGGGCCGACCATATTGGCTTTATAACGGATTTGTATAAAAGGACTTTATATTCCAAAGCCAAAGTTGAGTTAGGACTTATTAGCCAATGCAGTTGATTTGTTCGGTGCTTTATGGATGCTATTTTTGCCTCAATGTGACGGGACCAAGTTAGGCGCCGATCTAGGTGGATACCTAAATATTTAACGTGCGTTTCCGCTGCAACTGTGGTGTTTGGTTTTGTTATACGTGGGCAGTTTTGGCTTCTGCAGGAAATCGTTACGTTTTTTAGCCAGTCAGTCCTTTAGCTCATTAATATCAAATTTTCCCATTGCTAGAAAATTGGTTCTTTTATCTTACTTTAAAAGTTCTATCTGTCAAATAGCTCTGAAGATGCTTGTGGGAGTTTTCAGGAAGAACTCGAGTTATATTAGTGCGTAGCCTATCACGCCAGACTTTATCAAATGCCTGGGTAACGTCAACAAATAAAGCTGAACGGTATTGCTTATTTTGAAATGCCGATCTAATAACGGTGACAATTTTATGAAATTACTCAATAGTATTACGCTTTGCTCGAAAACCTACTGAGCATATATAAGGTTTTAAACATGAAACGAATAATTTTTCAAACGGCTAATGAGCCTTTAAATCTTCTAGAGTACAAGTATTCTGCCATTGCCTTGTTAGCCTGTTCTTCTCCCTGGCAAGAATCTGTATACTGGGTATAACTGGTACATATTTCCTTTAGTTTTGTTGGTGTAAATTGTCTACAGCTTCTTGAATATCAGCCAGGGTTTTCAGAGAATTGTTATATGTTTTAGCAAATAAATAGCTTATTGGTTTATACAACGTATGTTTTAATTTATACTCAGCGGCATTTTTCATTCTCAAATCAATTAATGTCAAACTTATTTTCGTCGTGGAATCTGGAAATTTTCCTTGACAAATTTTGAAATGCCTACAAAACATTAAAAAAAAGTCGGAGACATATGTACAACGTTATTCAAAATAGAGGTTAGGAAGTGACGGTAACACGAAGGGTTATAAAATAAATACAAGAAATAAGGACAAAAAGTCAAAAACAGTTACTTGTATTAGAATAACCGAGTATTAAAAAACCAAATCCGGTTGGATTTTTTTGAGTAAAAAACCCGTTAAATCATATTTTTGGTTCACTTTCGACTACCCTACTAATTTAATTATTTAAAGAACTAAAATCAGCTCTAGAAAACTGACCCTGTAAAATTGAAAAACGACACTAAAACTGATTAAAAAGAAAAGTTAAAAACCAATAAGTGAAACTAAGGGAATATGTTTTTGTATTTCGGACAACCTGAAGAAGGTATTACTTAAATATCTTCTGTTGAAGAGAACAATAAGAAATTGTATTTGATAGATACTTTCTAGATAAGTTAATTAATATATCGAGATTTAAATATTCCTTTCATCTAAATAAATTAGATGGCTATCGTAGCCCTGAAGCTTAAGAAAGCAAAAATATATCGCTTTTCCTGGAGACTTCTTAAATTTCAATGGTAACTATTTCGTAAAAGTATGAAACTTAAAATTGTTGCCCTGATAGGTTTCGTTACGGAAGAGAAGTGTGTTGCTAACAGTAGATCTGCTTTAAGATGTCGTATAATGCATGCTACTCTTGTAGTACCTCATTGAAAAGGATTTCGTTCTACAGTGCAGAATTTTGCAAATTTGCAGTCGACGGTTGCTTGTGTTAAATAAAACAATAACATACGTGGGGTTAAGAAGTGTGCATGTACTCTATAAATAAGGCACTCAAACCCATACGTATGTTTATTGCAACATTGCATGTGCGCCATGTATTATGGCATTGAGTGAATTGAGGGCATGTAAACTTACACTTGTGTGTAAATGTATTTTTTCATAAGAACAAGCTAAAATTTGCAAAAGAAAACATCGGCAACAACAGAAATAAGGGAAGCGAGTACACACACGTAAGGCGACCGACACGAAATGATAATGAAGCAAAAAAGTCACAGGTGCGCGTATCCTTGTAAGGTTTCAAGAAGTCATTGTCGCTAAATTATAAAAAAACGTGGTTCCAAAAACAAATTTCATTTTACATTCTTTTCCTGCTTTTGTTCTTTATTTTTTTTTTTTTTGCTTTAAAAGCCAAACAAAATTTAAAATTTTCTTCATTACACACATGATGTTCACGGAAATAATTGGGCTGTAAACGCAACAGCAACAACAACAAGTTTTATGTTCTTTTTATTAAAATTTAAAACGAAGCCAAATGCAGAGCAACCAACAAACAGTCGTTATAAATTGTACAAAAATGACAATAGTAAAAATTTTCATGCTTCATTAAAACAAAAAACAACAACAAAATTCAATTAAACTTTGAATGAAAAACAGCACAAAATATATAATAAAAATCTGTAAAACCCCAATAATCGACAGCAAGAAATCAAGATTTTTTTTATTAATCCTTAAAAGCACAAATTTACAACAGCAACAAAAATATACAAAAAAATATTGCAGCTGCTGGTTTAATAATGAAAACGCATTTTATTTACAATTACAATGTATGAAGCGTATACGTACATACTCGTATGTACATGCAGAGACATAAATATGTACATACATCCTCAGTTATGTAGAACTTTGTGTTCCTGCATTTTAATTAGTTCCAATGTATTCATATGCGTATGTATGCATGTATGTGTGTATGGATAACAACTACAAATAAAATGCTGATGCATATGAATAATTAATATCGGCATAAGTGACTCTAAGGCACAGTTCGTTTTCAATGTTCTTGAAAATATATTTATTTTCTCGCTTTAAGAATCAGATGAGAATTTGTTGGGGCAAGAATAAAAGTTTAAAAGTAACCATTAAAACAGGCCATAACAATCAAATGTAAGAAACCCCTCTTCTTAAAATAAAAATTGCGTTATCTTAAAACGTATTTAATTTAAATGGATACTATTTTAAAACAGTGTTTTACAAAAACTATATTTTTTAAAAAGTACTTTAATAAAAATGCACTTTTGAAGTCTGAAGCTGCAGCTGGTTGTGTGCATCAATATATAATTTCATTATTTGAGTTTTTATTATTATAATTATTTAAGCTTGTGACAGACTAACATTGATTACTATTAATATTCATTTTTATTCAATTTTCAATAAGGAAGACATAAAATATCACGCACCGGCAAAACACATTTCTTACGTCAATTATCCCAGCTAAAATAAAGAGGTGGCTAATAAATTATAAAATTATTCGTATTTTTTTACGGGTAGCATTTACAATGGCTACATATTTTGCTTTCTTTTGTGCACTTTGCATATTTGTGTTGCTATATTCCCTGGTTTTTGCATCCCAGGACCACAAGTTTTATAATGTATGTGGCAAAACGCTGGGAACGGCCGTACATTTCGTTTTTATATTTACATTAGAAACATCCGACATGTCCTCTCGAAATATATGAAAATAAAAATTTTCAACATGGATGATACACTTCGTGAAACTACTTCAGTATGCTAGAAAAAAATCAAACTCGTTTTGATATTCTTCAATCTTACACAACGAATGTACATATGTGCGTGACTAACTATGTAAACAAGCACAAACTTAAATATTGAAATTGCCTAACAGCCGCTTAACCATTTTTTATTTATATATAATATTTACATGTCCCGAAAATTACTCCGTAGAAATTTGGATTTTCTTTAAGTTACATTTTTAAATGAAATATATTTCGAAAACTAACTTTTCAAATCAACTTTAAGATAAAAGACAGTTGTTTCAAAAATGCACCTTTTAATGTAATGTCTTTACATCCTTTTCCATATGCAGACTTTTAGTGTTTTGTAATTATAATTAATATGAATAATAAATGAATTAAAGTTTGTTATTAACTTAAGCACTACAGAATCCTTCAACAGGAGGCGTGAAAGTCTTATGGTTTGACTGCTAAGATAATATTGTTTTTGTTATAGAGTTAGTGATAGACAACAAACGTGAAGTAATTTTTCATCAGTCTGTGTTGATGAATTATTTGAACAAATCATTTGTAGGAAATTTACAAGCAAAAGTCTGTTAATGTCTTTCATTATCCTACAAAAAAACACCCGAAAAATTCTTCGCAGATGTTACAACCAAAATTGTGTAGGACGAAATCGTTGTATTTGTGAGAAATGAAAAGAGCAGGAGTGATTGGAATGCATGCAAAGATACGATTCTTATTAAAATCGTTCTCAGTATCAAACAAATTAAACATAAAGTATTCTCATTGCATTGCTTGTCTAGACTATCGCAACTTTATTTGTGCTTCTGTAAAACTGCAACCCTGATAAATTGAAAATTCAGCGCCTAAAAACTTCTCTGAAAATAATGAGCCCAGACTACTGTCGGATTTCCATTCGAATTTTTTAGTCTGATAACATTTTGGTTTTTCATTTTCTTTGAATCGTTGACAAGCCATTTTACTCCATCTAATGGTGGGAAAGGCGCTTTAGCGGACACAAAACATTCCTTTTTTGAATTTTTTTGATTTCCGATTACTTTTTGGCTTTTTGAATTCCCATTAATTATATTAATGAATAAATGAATAAATCGTAAATATAAAGAATCTTGTTTTTTAGAAAAAATCATCCTTGAGAAGCTAAAGATACCTCTTGAAAATAAAATTTTTGAGAGAAACTTAAAAATAATTGTTAATTATTTAGTTCATGAAAGCACAATTATAAAATTCTTGTTAGAAGCCTGCATATATATTGAAAATTTATTTTTATAGAGATATTTTTTAAAATTTAAATTATTTTTGCAATTAGCTTTTAAAAAAGATGATATTTTGTAGAAGTTCCTTAACTCAAATCCTTGCGACTAGAACGATTTAATTACATTTCATTGTGAAACAAAATCTCAATTCCCTAAAGCTTGTACAATAATAATCTTAGCCCAAGTAGTAAATAATTTTGCAAACAAAAAACAATGAACTTAATAAATTAAAGCTTAAGGAATAACTGCAGTTAGTAAGTAAACGCAAAATTAGAATAGTAAATGTTATCAAATGCAAGTGCAGCTACACTTGAAACTAAAAAAAAGTGAAGAGAAATACAAAATTAACGCGAAACACTGCATAAAATGAATTAATAAATTGTGTGCAAACTGTTTTTTACTCGTTTACATTAAAACAAAAGAGTGTAAAGCAAAAATTACAAAATGGGGGGAAACGCCAAAATAAATGAATAAACCGAAATAAAAATGTTGGTGAGAAAAGGGGTAAAACACAGTAACAAAGTATTAACGGAGGTATGGATAGATCTGCGTGCGGATTGCATGCATCCATCATTCATATATCAATTGTATACGTCCACACACATACATCCATACAGATGTATATGCATATTCAGAACTGTACGTTTTTATGGATGCTTGTGTGCACTTGTATTTGTTCATGAATACGAGGGTATTTTTCCATTATTTTACTCTTCTTCTTATATTTCTTGTTGAAGCAAAATTAGGTCAACATGCATATGCATTTTGTTGGGGAATGTTACAAAAATTGTATGATATTCAAGAAAATAAAACAAACGAAATGCATTAAAAATTTATAAAAAAAAATACGTTATTATTTATTGTATACAATTTATACCTACCTCTTAGGTATTAAACAATAAATATGTACGTACACATATAATAAATATATTATATATGCATCAATCCAAACAATCATCCATTTAACCATTATCCATTCATATCTATCGCTCATATGCGCTTAAGTACACGAGCAACAGGGCTATACAAATATACAACAGATTTGCTTAGAAAAAATCTAAAAATATATAACAATTTTTGTGTTGTTGTATTTTGATCAAACAACAACAACGCGGAAAATGAAAAAATGTATGTAGATATTTACATGGATTTACTTTAAATATATATCCCGATATAAAAGGCCTGCATTAGGGAACGAACTTCACAGTTTGCCGCACGTGTACACACTTACTTACATACGGTGGTAGGGCAGATCAGTGTTATTTTCAATTAACTCTCTACCAATAATGATCTTTATTTTCACTTTCCGTGGCAGTTGTGATTTTAACGAAATCATTAATTCAATTATTCCGTTTGTTGATACTCATTTAATTTTTTCTGTGCACATAAAATATTCATTATTGTCAATTTTTAATCGGATTTTACTTATGTAGGAGCATTTTGTTTATTTTACTTTATACAAAATTTATTTTAAAATGTAAATTATTTTTATTTCAATATGATTTTCATGAAGGTTTCAAAATTAATTTTAATTGAAATAATTTTTGAAGTTGTGAATACCTTGGAAACGATTCTCTTCAAAACCAACAATGTGGAAAAATAAAAACAACAATGCTGAAAGAGAATATCCAAAGAACAAATAGTTTAACCCAATTTAACTTTTTAAAACTATTGGATTTGTAGGTTCCTGTCCTAAGAAGAAGATATAAATTTATCAAATAATATCGCTAGTTCGCTATTTAATTCGCAACATATTAAAACAATAAACGTCATTGTTGCTTCTTTATTAATTATTAACAACGATGTCAGAGCGTGATAATAGGAATTCAAACAATATTCAAACACAGCTAATTCAATATCATTCAAATGCACAAAAGAATTCGAATTTGTTATCTTATCTTTATTTTACCTTCAAATGCCATTAGCAAACATATAATTAAATATATATTCATAATCGCAACACAAGGTGGCTCAAAATAAATTATCAAATGCGATTTGTCTATATTGATTGAATGAGTAGAAAAAAATGATGTGTTCTTTCTTTAATATTAAAACACTTAGTAGTGAACAAATCAGAAAAAGGAAATTTGTAAAACTCTTTAATAATCTCATGAATCGGAGGATAAGTGATAAGATATTTACCTAATTATGCTCTGAGAATTTTACTGCTCGTATTTAATGTGAAGTTGCGTATTGGCTTCTTCCCATGCACGAAAGGACTTATGCCAGTTTACGTCATACAGGCCCATTAGCCTTCTGTCGTCAATTTTATTAAAATTGTTTGCAAAATTATTCGTTTCGTGTTTAAACCATTACCTTACTGAACAACCCCTTTTCCGGTACCATCAGTTTGGTTGTCGTGCCACCGACTTGTTACCGCTATTAGATCGGCATTTAAAAATAAGCGATACTGTTAAACTTCATTTATTGACATTTCCCAGGCGTTCGACCTAGTCTGGCATGATAGGCTAAAAATAATTCGAAAATATTTCTTAAGAGCTATTTGACAGACAGAACTCTTAACGTACGGTTAAAGAGCCATTTTTCTAAAAATGGGATAATCTCGTATTAATGAGCTAGAGGACAGGACTGGCTAAAAAAGACTGGCGAAAAATTCTCTTTACCGATAAAAAATTTTTTACTGTGAAGTCGTCTTTACAAGCGAATGAATTGGTTCCGAGAGTTAAGAGAGGTCGCCATCCTGCTTCTGTAATGGTATGGTGGGGAGTCTCGGTCACCAAGCTCCATTTCTGCAAAGGTGTACCAATCTGATGTTTATGAAAAGGTTGTGAAGCCATTAAATATCGCTCTGTTCAAAAACGAGCCGCGGACCTTTCAACAAGACTCTGCCCCAGCCCATAAAGCTAAAACCACTCAAGACTGGTTAAAAAACAATGTACCAAATTTTATTTCTACGGAAGATTGGCCAGATTAGGTAGTCCAGACCTGAATCCTTTAGACTACAAATTGTGGTCCGTTTTAGAAGGCATGGTCTGTACTACTCACCCTGGAAGTCTTGCCTACTGCAATAGATAATTAGCCTGTCAGACTTCGATCTTGTTGGAGGGCAATTGGTGGCCATTTTGAATAGTTTTTTATCAAGAAAAAACCTTGTGTCAGAATATATGAAAGTATGTACTAGGTATATATATGCTCTAAAATATAAGAAGACCATATTGGACTTCTTTTAATTTTTTTGTGGACTTAGGAATATTTTTCCCCAACCTATGCATCGTGTTGGAATCGTATTTAACGCATCTCAGCTTAAATCAAAAAACTCGGTTCATCCTATATATAATTTGCGCTACCTTTTAAACAAAAGAATAACGGTGGAAGAGCCGGTCCCCGTCAGTGTACCAACTGCCAGGAATTCGAACACACGAAAACCTACTGCAAGCTACCATCTGTATGCGTTGCTTGCGGTGATGTGCATCGGACTTTAGAATGCACTTCTTCCAAAACAGACCCCAAGGTCAAAAAATGCAGCAACTGTGGTGAAAACCATACACCAAATTACAGGGGCTGCAAAGTATTTCAATATGTACAAGCTAC
The DNA here is from genome assembly GCA_963932375.1 of Phania funesta. Classification (NCBI taxonomy): domain Eukaryota; kingdom Metazoa; phylum Arthropoda; class Insecta; order Diptera; family Tachinidae; genus Phania; species Phania funesta. Next base: position 41,418,294 of record OZ010656.1, read on the forward strand.
ACAGCCACATACTAAGCCAAACCTTTCATATGCACAAACATTGAGAAATGATTTACCTAATGCGAATGCCAAAAGTTCTAATGCGCATAAACATTCATATGCCCACATCTTAAAAGAGGGTGCTCAGACACCCCTCACCAACAATTCGAGCTCGATAGAGAACTTAATACAGACAATGAATAACTTCATGACAACTATGCAGGGTATGTTTCAGGAAATAATGCGAACCCAAAACATGCTTCTGCAAGTTTTGCTTGGCAAAAAATGAACCAGTTAAAAATATGCTTCTGGAACGCTAACGGGCTCTCCCAACATAAATATGAAGTAGAACACTTCCTGCTAGCACATGATATAGACATACTGTTAGTTTCTGAAACTCACTTCACTATAAAAAACTGCTTTAGAATTGATGGGTTTTTTATATATGACACCAAACACCCAAGCGAAAGGGCATGTGGTGGGACTGCCATTATAGTCCGAAAAAACGTAAGGCATTTTTCATTGCCTGAATTCAGGGAAGACTTCTTGCAAGCCACGACCATAAATCTTACAGATTTTAAAATTGTAGTCTCATCAGTGTATTGCCCGCATAGGCATAAAATTGAACACCATAAATTTGCCAGGTTCTTTGCTACGCTAGGACAAAAATTTATTGCCGCTGGTGATTATAATGCAAAGCACACATATTGGGGATCCAGACTCCTTAGTCCTAGAGGTAGGCAGTTGTATTATACAGTTCAAGCGAACAAGCTGGACGTCGTATCTGCCTGTAAAACCACCTATTGGCCCACAGACTTTAATAAGTTGCCAGACCTTAATGATTTTGCTATAGTAAAAAACATCAAACGCGACCAATTGTTAGTTAGTTTATCCTATGATCTATCTTCTGATCATTCACCTGCAATTGTTATTTTACACGACAGTTTTGTCACTACACCTAAAACCCTTAGTTTCTACCCGAACAGAAACACGAATTGGTTAAAATATAAAATGTATGTGAGCTCTCACTTATCTTTGAACATCCCACTGAGAAATCCAGCTGATATTCAAGCAGCTGTAGACCATTTTACAGACGTCGTAACTGCCGCAGCCATAGCTGCAATGCCAACAAAGCCATCAGCTAAAATAATATCGCAGGCAACAGCAGATATTCAGATGCTCGTTATTGAGAAAAGAAGACTAAGAAGACAATGGCAAAATAGTCGTTCTCCACACATAAAAATGCAAATGAACTTATGCCAAAAAAAACTTACGTAGTAAATTGAGACAAAAACACGAATTCGCTATCGACAACTTTTTAAAAAACTTGGATCCAATGAAAAACACGGATTATAGTCTGTGGAAAGCTGTAAAGCACTTACAATGTCCTATTGCTTACGAATCCCCACTAAGACTTGAAGACCGTACTTGGGCTAAAAACTCAAGTGAAAAGCCAAATGCGTTCGCAAAACACTTAGAGAAAGTTTTTGCACCACATGATATAAGTAATTCCACTATTCCAATTATTAGTGACACCGTGAATGATCCTATGAAATTTCGGTTGTCTTCTTTAAAATCGACAATTAAAAATACGGATATGAAGAAATCACCTGGAGCTGATCGTATAACAGGATCAATGATAAGAAACTTACCTAATTCAGCTGTAAGAATTTTACTTTACATATTTAATGCCATGTTGCGCGTCGGCTTCTTCCCATGCTCTTGGAAGATGTCTGAAATTATTATGATCCCGAAACCTGGAAGTACTCAAGCCAGATTACATCCTACAGGCCTATTAGCCTACTGTCAGTTTTGTCTAAGATATTTGAAAAATTATTCTTCTCGAGTGTAACTCCTTTTCTAAATGAACAAAACGTTATCCCAGATCACCAGTTTGGTTTTCGAGCAAGGCATAATACGATTGAACAACTCCATAGAATCGTTACCATTATTAGATCGGCTTTTGAAAGAAAGCAATACTGTTCAGCTTTATTTATAGACATTTTCGAAGCATTTGATAAAGTCTGCTATGATGGGCTATTTACTAAAATAGCTCGGGTTCTACCTGAAAACACCCATAAGTGCAGGAGTACCTCAAGGTAGTGGGCTAGGGCCGCTATTATATATCATCTATACAGCGGATATGCCGACAAGCCCACATACATATACATCAACCTTTCCAGACGACACTGCAATTATAAGTATTAGTAATGATCCAAAGGATGCATCTGAAAAGCTGCAGTCCCATATTCATAAGCTAGAAGACTGGCTAAAACAGTGGAGAATAAAGGTAAATCCATCAAAATGTGCTCATGTAACGTCTTCCCTTAGAAGGCAAAATTGTCCACCAATCACAATAACTAATACCACGGTTCCAGCGGAAACGCACGTTAAATATTTAGGTATTCACCTAGATCGGCGCCTAACTTGGTCCCGTCACATTGAGGCAAAAATAACGTCCATAAAACTTCGAACAAATCAACTGCATTGGCTAATAAGTCCTAATTCAACTTTGGCTTTGGAATATAAAGTCCTTTTATACAAATCCGTTATAAAGCCAATATGGTCATATGGTATTCAGCTGTGGGGTACTGCATGTGCATGAAACATCCAGAAGTTACAGAGAAGACAGTCTAGGATTTTACGTCATATCGTATGTGCCCCCTGGTACATAAGAAATGAAAACATACATAGGGATCTTAAAGTTCCCACTATACACATCTAAATACGTGAACAAACTAGTCGCACATCCCAACACTCTAGCACGCAATTTATTGCAATTTGACGGCCACCAGAGACTAAAAAGAACTGGCACATTGAGCCTGGTGAGGCGGCTCTCTCTACACAATAGAAGATAGATTTTTAAGATTTGAATACAAAAAATTAGTTACTACATTGGTAATAACTAGTAAATAATAGTTTAGAAATAAGATTTGAATACGTATTGTGAATTTCTTTTAATAGAAAGATTCAATAAAATAAAATACAGTATAAAAAAAAGGAATATTTTTAATAAAAAATTTATATATTTTTTTTAAATCTTTTATTGGTACATAAATATAATAGGGGGTTGGTTTCTGTAAAAGTTTTAGTTTGTCGTTGATGACTAATAAACAAACAAATAAAATATTTTTATTTTCAATAAAATTTGACTTCTACGTTGAAAACAGTAAAAGCTTTTCCAAAAGGGCTTGAAAAAAGTAGATTAAATAAAGCACTAAGATAAAGTAAAAACCGTGGAAGCTGTAACTTGTACCTAAACACAACCAGTTGTCAAGTGATGTCAGATGCCAATGGGATTTTTAAACTTAAGGATTTTAAGACCTGAAAATTACGTGAAAACAATTTTTGACAATAAAAAAAATGCGGTTAATGAGTTAAGAACAAACGAAAGAAAAATACGCTCTATCAGATGGTGTGTGTCATCTGTGCAAGAAATCACTAAATGGACTGCAGAACTGCAGCATCCAATTGGTTTAAATTTTGTTTTTCTATATTATTATGTAATTTTGATTTTAAGTTTATCGTTTGTTTAATATCACGTTCGTATTTAACCACTTAAGGTTTGTTTGAGTTTTTCTTATTTTCTTGTTCAGTTTTTTATTTTTGTTTGTGCATTATTTTTTTAATTATTTAATATTAAATGTTTATTAAATTGAATTTATTTTATACAAATAAAAAATTGTGCAAAACACGAACATAAATCCCGGACAGTACAATTACGCGTGTGGACGACAAAATGGAATATTATTACAAAATATTAGTTGAGGAAAAAATACATTAGAGAATCCTCGAATAGGGACAAGTAAATTTTTGCGGTAATGTTGTTTTATCTTATGACAACAAGATCAGACCATTAGGCATTTTGTTTATGCTGCCCTTAAGTTACCAGCCGACCAATAAATGCTTTAGTTTTAATTCTGCTGATCATGCTCCCTCCCATCTGTTATTATAAAATTATTATATGTTTTTCACCATTTCAATAATCTCTTTATTTTGCTTTCAATTTATTTGCAGATATGAAAATGTTAAATTGCTCCAAGATTAATTGCAAAATTATCTCGAAATTAAGCAAAAGCAACAATAACAAATTTTAACTAAACCAAAAGAAATTTTTTTGAAAATTTGTAAAATTTTCTCTTAAAAACAAATATTAATTAAAAATAATGAAATAAAATTATACCTAGAAAATAAGACTTCAATTTTAAATTAAGATTTAAATAAAACAATACATTGAAAAGCAAAGCAAACAAATCCAAAAATGACATAAAATTATATAATTAAATAAAATAAATAAGCAATAAATAAAATAAGACAGAAGAGAACAAAACGCCACAACTTAAACAAACAGAAAAAAATTAATTAAAACAAAATAAAACGAACCTACAAATTTACATCCCAATTATTTAAAGTTAATATTAGATAAAAATAAGGATCTTGGAATCCAATGGTTTTTCTATACATTATATTCATATAAACGTATACATATATTTTTATAAACAAAAACAAAACAAAATAATTACTAAACAAAGTACAAAATAAACATTTTAACAAAATTTATTAGCAACGCAATAGTATAAATAAACCAACAAACATAACAACAAATTTTCAATAAAGAAAAAAAAATATTTTTAAAACAAGTCTGATAATTAATTAAAACGAAAGTTAAAGTTTTCTTAAAAATAAAAGAAAATGTTAAGTAAAAAAAATTTATAAATTACAAATTTTAAAAATCTTGAACATCATTTAAAAAACTAACTTTCTTTTGCAAATATCCAAGTTCTACAAATTTAAATAAACAAAAAAAAAAATCATATACATAAATTACTTATAACAGTTGAAGTACAAAAAGAAACATTTTTTATTCAAAATAACCATTGCTTATTATAAAATAATAAATATAAACAAACATAGTCTGCACAATTACAAATTTTCATTAACTTAAATAAATTTTTAACCAATAAACAAATTTTAAAAACAAATTTACTCCATAATCAAAAAAAATTTCTTGCAAAATAATCAAATCAAAAATAAAAAATATAACGAAACACGTACAGCTTACTGAAAGAGAAACATTTAAATAAAATATCATAATAAAGAGAAAAACAAATAACTTCAAATATTATAGGAGTGTTGTTTGTAATAACTTCCCTTCAACAACAAAAACACAATTCCCAGTGATTTTATTACAAAAAAAAAAAAAAAACAAACAAGAGTTACCAAATTATGCACATTAAAAAACCCTTGAAATTTTTTTGAAAAACTACCTCAAAAGTGTAAAACAACAACAAGTGTACAAATATTCAAAACAAAAAACTACTTTATCCAATAATACAAAACAAAAACTAAAGCACAAAAGTTAAGGTACAAATTTCATACAGACACAAATAATAGAGTTTAATTTACATTAACATTTTTGTTTGGGGAAAAAACGTTTAACGAAGGATACACACATTTACGAAAACAACAAACAAGCAATCAAACAAGTGCAACAACTTAAGGTTGCAGCTGACATAAACATATTTCTAACTCATACCGCCCGTCAAGAGTGCTAATATCAACGGCCATGCAACAGGGTACGTTTAAATGGCGTCTTCAATAGTGGCTCAATCTAGCGACGGTACACAAGAAACGTCCGCAACGAATTTACTGCATCATCATCAGCAACAAGCCCAACAGCAGCAACGGCAACAGTTGCACGCACAGCAACGACAGGAGCACCAGCAGCAACCCGTCTTATCTGCCTCATCTGTAACATCGAGTAACTTGCCCAACACACATTTGCAACATTTAAGCAGTCTCAGTCATCATTATACACACGCCACATATCAATCTCCTTCGACTGCGACCACATTTCAACCTCACTACAGCCAACAGCAGCAATATCAACAGCAGCACGTTGCTTACGCAGGCATACAGCAACATAACCAACAACATACACAGCAGCAGTTGTATCAGCAACATCAATTGCAGCAGCAACAGCATTGGGATTATTATGCCAGGCAGCCACCACCCCAACAACAGCCAGAACAAAGTCAACAAACCCAGCAGCCAATACAGTCCTCAATACCAACTAGTACCAGCAACAATTCGTCCTCTGCGAGTAATAACAACAATGGCCCGGCCGTCACAAATGGTTCAAGTTCCGCTGTCACAGTTGAAAATCAAAATGGTAACAGTTCGGGAAATAGCAACATTAACAGCAACAGCAACAACAACAACCACAACACTAATTGCAGCTCCACAAGCAATAGTAATACCAATGATTCTGTAAGTTCTCAAACTAACGGTTCTAATAACAATTACACACGCCCTTGGGAAATGGAGTCCAAAGACGCAAACAGCAACTCCAATTCCAATCAAACACAACCAAAGAGTGGCTTTGAGCCATTTTCCAAACTGCCCTCCTTCTCGAGTCAATTCCATGGCTTCGACCAATTAATGGCCGACGGCACACCCATACCGCCCATGGCTTCTTCCACCACGGCTGGGTTAAATTCATCGTTAAATTCTTTGCAAACCGTAGCTATGTCGCCAGCTAGTCTGTCAGTCAGCTCGCCGGGGATGGTGAGTGTGGGTTCACCGCTCACTCAGTTAACCGGTTTACAGACTAGTATAACGCCACCTTCCACGGGGTTTGCACCTCTGGGAGCCCCACCACCACCTGTGCCGCCCAATGCTTTCCATTCCCATCACCGGCCCGCATACCCTCTAGTGCCAGCTGTATTGCCAGCCCGAGATATAGCTCCGACATTGACGAACTCAGTAGCAGGTGGTTATGGCTCTGATAGCCTACTATATCAACCATTAACGCCATCTTATGCTCCTCCCACGCCTAGCGCATTAGTACCTCCGTCTTTACAAACAAACACATCAGCGCTGACCTTATCATCGTTGTCCGTGTTAGGCAAGAAGGAAAACTCAGCATTCGATCTCAATACAAATTCAAGTGGTTCACAAATTAGTGTTATTCCCTCGAACGCACCAAATACAATAGCTTTAGGCATGCACACGCCTACACCATCACACGATGGTGCTAGCAACTCATCAATGATGGATATTTCCAACAGTGGAGTTAGTGGTAGTAATACTGGTTACCATACACCCCATTCGACCCACACTAGCACGGGATCTCATACACCACACACTACCCAACCGCACACGCCCACTCCTTCCACCACCACACCTCTGAAGGCGGATAAAGTTCTAAACTACCCGGTGGCTAGAGTGGACGTCAGAAAGAAAGAGAGACGGAAAAATCGGGCCCATTCGCTGGAGTCCAGCGCCGAATCCGAGGCCAGCGCCATGGATGTGGACCCCAGCAATCCCGGCCAAGTAGATGCTGTATCAAGTACTGCTAATTTCAAGAGCCCCATTTCTAGCCTGGGCATAGGAGACAGTAATGATGGCACAGGGGAAAAACAGGTGAGTTTGAATATTAAGTATTCAGAAAGCAAAGGAATGGCTTAAAACTTCAAATACAAGAATCGTCTTTAATCATTCCCTTTGTTAATCTTTCCATTTTGGTGAAACAAACAAAAATCAATTGTGATCAAATTCTTATAGATGCCTTCTAACATTTTCCAGTCAAAAAAGAAACGTAAACGATGTGGCGAATGTATCGGTTGCCAACGTAAAGATAACTGTGGTGATTGTGCTCCCTGTCGCAACGATAAAAGTCATCAAATCTGCAAACAACGTAGATGTGAAAAGCTGACCGAGAAAAAGGTAAGAAAAAATATAAAAAATTCATTCATGATTTCACACAGTCATTGGCCCAAAAGGCTTATGAACCGGCCTAATAAACAGGTTTCGATTCTTAACGTAAAATTGACAGGCACAAATGCACACACACACACACACCTTGAGGCACATATATACATCTTTATGCATATTGGACATGTGTATGTGTTTTGGATTTACGATTTATGTCAATGGTGGCCGCATATAAACGTGTTTTTCAAGTTGAAAAAAGTTGTGGACCTACAAAACACCAGATGTTTTTTCCTTCAGCATCTTTTTTTTTAGAGATTTTGTTGCCATTGAGTTTCTACTTCTGCTGTTGTTGTTTTCCTTTAGCTAGTTTAATTGATGCGTCGTCTTCCTTAGGTTCTCCATCTTCATCTGCGATCCAAAAGAACATGTGTCTCATGTTCGGCATACACATGCTTCTCAGCATTTAAACACGTTTTTAGCCTGCTGAAAATCTTCAATAAAATATGTAAATTACAAAAACAAATGCTCCAACAACAGTAAAAGTACAGCTGATATCAAATAATTACTAGCTGAAGACAAACGCAAGCAAGCAGGCATCCTTTTTGAAAATCTTGATAAACGAAATAAAGAGAAGACAATTCAACGGCAGAATGCAGAAAAAACTGCATGAATTAAATAAGTGTTATAACTCAGGATCATTTGTAGATCGTCTTTGTGCCCTGCTTTTTGTTTGTTGTAGCTGTTATGTGCGACCGTATTTCCGTTTGTAATTTGTTAAAGCAAGTGACATTAATTATAATTGTCAGCATCAATTTAAACTCACCAAACTAAGAGAAAACGACGAAAAGAAACAAAGACATCATCGAAATTATGCAAAAGATAAGATCTTATAAAATTGTTGACGGAGTCTTTAAACTAGTTTTTGTGTCCTTCAACAAGGAGCTCATGTCCTTATAGTTTTACCTTGTATGTGCAAATACTTTTATCCATTGAAATATACACGGATAGTTCAAATAGGTATTAAAAATAGGTATTTAAAATATTCCATACTAGAGCTTTTTGTAACAGTTTTATGCTGAGCAGATGGATTGTTACTTGTCGTTTGCCGCCAACGAAACTCTAAAACAGCTGTCTGTGCTCTCTTGTAGGTCTAAAATTTTTTACTCGCACGAACATTTTATGATCAAATTACGACCGTTCTTCGTAAAGAGAAAAGAGTTGCATTTTCTAAAAAAAAAAACTATGCAATCAATTAAAGGCTTTACAACAACGAAACAAATTCTGCATCAAGCTTGGGTGATATTTTATTAGAAATGAAGAAAATTTGTCTGGAGATCTAGCTGATTCCAATAACCGTTTTTCGTTGGCCTAATTTCTTTAAGCTTTAATTTTATTTGATTGAAGCTTTCTAACTTCTAGATCTCTATTGATATTTTCATTTCTTATATACCAGGCGGTGCATAAGATAAGTCATAAAATCCTATACGGTCTTCTTTGTAACTTCTGGATGTTTGATGCTCTTTATAATGGATTTATAAAATGACTTTGTATGCTAAAGCTAAGGTTGAGTGAGGACTTATTAACCAGTTGATTTGTTCGCATTTTTATGGCCCCTATTTTTGTCTCATTAAGCGTCACCAACTTAGGCGACTATCTAGGTTAGTTATTTCACGTGGGTTTCCGCTAGAACGGTGGTATTTGTTAACAATTATAGGTGGAATTTGTTTTTCCTCTAAGACTGTAATGGTTTCAATGCAACTTTCGGGTCTTGGTTAACACTTATAAATGCAGTGTCATCTGGAAATGTTGACGTACACGTATTTGGGCTTGTTGGCATATCTGCTGAATAAATGATGTATAATATCGGCCCTAGTATACTGCCTTGAGGGATTACTGCAGAGATTTCCCCTTTTATAGGAAATTGAACTTTTGCCCTTACTTTAAACGTTCTATCTGTCAGATAGGTGTTCAGAAGCTATTGAGAGTTTCCAGGTATAACGCGAGTTATTTTCGTATGTAGCCCATCGTGCCAGACTTTATCAAATGCTGTCAATATATCGTTCAGCGTTATTGCTGAATTTCAAATGCAGATCTCATAACGGTAACAATTCATTGCTCGAAAACCGAACTGATGGTCACAGATGATGTTTTTAGTAAGGTAACGCTTTAAACACGAAACGAATAATTTAAAAAAAAATGTTGATGCAATTGACAGCAGGCTAATGGGCCTGTATGATGTAATCTGACTTAAGTCCTTCCCTGGTTTAGGGATCATAACAATTTCAGACATCTTCCAAGATCATGGGAAGAATACCTTATATTGAACTAAATCCGAATAGTACAATTCTCACAGCATAATTGGGTCTTGATTCAGGAGAACGACTATGCTGGCATTGCTTTCTGAGCCTACTCTTTTCACTGACGAGAGTCTGCACATCAGTCGGCATCTCTCACGGCATCAACAAATTGATCCATTGCTGCTTGTATATCAGCCGAATTTCTCAGTGGGGTCTTCGGATGTTAGTGATAGCTCACATACATTTTAGTTTGTAGATTCACGTGTTTTATATTGTTTATTATCTTCTTAAAAAGACGTTTGGAAATTAGAGTCGTTGGACAAACAGTACGCAACACGAAATTTTCAAATCAGTATACCAGATACATACATACTGGAGAAACGTTGGACTAAGTGTATTGAGTTAAAAGTTAGTTAAATTTTATTGTCGAAAAGAAAAAACGGTTATTAGTTCTCTAACTTAACTGCTCTCCTTTTGTATTTAATCTACTGTCTCTGAAGAAATATATATCTCTACTGGTAATGTAATCAAACTGCTTGATAACTTTACTGAAGGCCCCCATTAGACTTGTAATCGGCAGTACATGTCAGAAGGAATTTATCTTTTGTTAAAACTTGAATGTTTTTATCCTTGATTTTCTTGGATTTCTCATTTGGTCTAAGAAAGTTCAGGCATAAGATGTTCAAGTGTTTCTAAAAAGTTGGGTAAAAGGTTACCTGATAAGTTGGCCTAAACAACCAGCGAAATTCCCATAGAGACTAGCTTATCCACCCGCAAAAATAAGTTGCATTATTTTATAATAAATTGAGCTGGGAGTTTCAAAATAATTAATTTTCTTTTTTCACCTAAGAGGAATTTATCTCATTAACCGAACTTTCCATCTATAGAATTATATTCATCCCTATATCAAGTGTTCTGCTATAAACAATAACGATCTCTTCTAACGATTTGCTTATACCGCTCATTTTCTGCAATAACGTCATAAGTCCAAAAAATTGAATTTTGAATTAACCTCACTAGTACAACGGATATTATATATTTTGTAAACTAACAATATATTCTACCAGGTCTTTTAAGATTGAAACTGCAAAATAGATTCTTGCAACATCAATGACATATGTAAGTACAATTCGGGTATTACTTTATATAATGTTATTTCCCTGTAAAAATTTCAAAAATATACATCGACATGAAAACTAAAAGTTCGCCTCCTGAAAATATAAATGTGTTACGTTATAATGACGTTGCAGCAAATGAGCAACATTATGTTTTCGAAGCTTGTGCACGAAAAGAACTAAGAAGCCCCAATTTATCTATTTTTGAAGAGTTTTTTGGGGAAATACACACAAAATTTCACGAAACACATATGGAATATTTTGTGTAACAAAATGAGATCTCAAGACATGGTTGGAAAAACGTTAAATTTTATTGAATCTAACTAGAAAAAGTTTTATAACATTTTTGTATTAGAAATACCTTTTTTATTTACTTTTGAATTAAAACAAACACTTTAAGTTCCATTTTACGTTTTCAAAACTACAAATAAAGCAAACTGAAAAGTAAAAAAAATAAAAGGAACTCAATTAAATTCGAAAAAAGGAAACCGAGGAGCAGATGTTCACATAAGTACATGACGACAGACTGAAAAATACTACACAATATAAAACGTTCAGAGCAACAATACAAACATTACTGCACACACACACACACACACACACACACACACACACACACACATTTGTAATAAAGCCATTGTGCACACATTCTCACACATTTGATAACCCAGCTAAAATAACAGTGTTTATGTATGTATGTGTGCGTGTTTGTGATTGCCTGACAAATGCTGTTTCATTAAGACGGGAGACAGCTGGACAGACTGGAAAAAAAAACAGACAACAAATGAATACAATATACATATGTATGCATTAGTATAAGAATATATTTTTTTTATACGAAGTACACACACACACACACGCGCACAGTTGCTAATTTTATAATGAAAATACTTTAAATCGAACTATTTACGAGGAGCACATGATTTGCGTGTACATTCGTTATTTTGCAAATGCTTTTCGCTGAAGAGATTATGATGGACTTCATTCTTCTACTAAAGTTTACTGCCTAGTACGAGTATTATTTTAATTGAAAACCTTTTAGTACCGGTTCTGGATTTGAATTGAACATTATCTTGTTTTGTAAATATTCCCACAATCCTTTATTTACATTCATTTTTTCATTGAACGCTAACTCGTTCCAATTTTAGCCGTTCTTCTTCAGCTGTCTCTGAGCTCTGGCTTATTTATGACCAATACTTGGATCATTATTCCGTATGCCCTGTTACGTACGTCTTTGAGTTTTGATATCAAAAGGATTTCATTTCTGTTCTCTTTTCGTTTTCCCCACTTTTGCCGCTGTTTTTTTTTTTATTGACACTGCAGATGTTTCATTGAAAATAACAATAACTGTTTTTATAGATTGGAAACACACAACGTTCGTACGCTTGTGGTTAGAAAGGTCAACAACTTTCATCACAAAATATTTATTTGGAATTATTTTACGTGTTCAAAAAAGAAATACAAATTGTCTTAAAACACCTAAAATGAAAATCGAGGTATCAAAATCGATTGATGCTAAACTGAACTGATAAAAATATATCTAATCTGAAGTGTTGAGAGGGTTTGTCAAATATATTAGATTTCTCTATCTATCAATGTAATGTAATGTAATGTATATATTTTATTGAGACTTTCAAGTCAGATCACAATTGCGCAAAAATATAAAGATAACAACAAATATATGTATATAAACTTAAAACTATATGTATTATTTTAATAACTATTTAAGACATTATGATGGCAATAACGCTACATGCTTAAGTTAAGAATGTGATTTGATTTTACATCAGACAATAAACATTACAATTATATTGCTCAAAAATATAATAAAAATTTACATAGACTGTTGTTACGTCAAAATAAGATCAAAAACTTACGACTAGGACTAAACTAAACAACAAATACAGGAAAACAACAACAATGATCAGCCCCTATTGGAGCCTACAATCGAATTACAGTAGAAATCAGGTAGACAGTAACGACTTGGATTGGAAAAAATATTTCGATTTTCTCCTAAGATACCGACTGGTGAGGTGTATAGACTATTAGACCAGTTATAACCAGTTTGGATAAGAAGAATGTTTCTCATCAAACTGTTGTCATGAAACTCCAAACGCTTCACAAAATCATGAAGCAAACTAAGTGCATAGGAGGACGGTGGTAGAACATCTGCCTTTTTATAAATATAAGTATTAGAAAATCTTTATCTATCTATCAATCTATCTACATAAATAAAAATTAATCGCAAAAAGTTTTGTTAACCGCAAAACATGAGTGGTATAATTTAGGTATTTTTTTTTAATATTCATTGAAGTCCGAGGAAGATTCTTAGGCAGAGATCAATTTTATAAATTATCAGGAAAACGTCAGACCCCACCTTATCCTTTTCCATATAAACTGTTTCTAGTTACCAAAAATATTGGCCTTAAACAGATCAATAAATACAAACTGGTCAATCGAGAATCGTTCTTTTCATTGAGCCTGGGTGCTGCAATATTTAGAATTTTGAATAACTACCCAGCGCTCGAATGATAACATCATTCTACGATTTCACGATTAACATTTCGAATGCTGGCTAAACGTTCTGAAAAGTAAACATTTTATATCTTTCCAATACTTATTATTTTTGTAGTAGATGCTTTTTCCAGTATTTTAGACTTAAAAAATACAGTGTTGCCACAATATTATAAGTACACATACAATTTCGTCAATTATATTTTTTTTATTTTTTGTATATACATAAGTTATAAAAAATTCATTTGAATTATAAAATAGCCTATGGCGTCATGCAAATTGGCCTTTTATATCCAAAAAATTTCTCTTTAGAAAACAATAAAAAAGTATCAGTATGTTATCGAAATCGTAAAATAGCATGACGCATTTGTTTGGCTCTTTTCTATTAAAATTTTTCCAAATGTCTTGAATCATTCAAGATTTGCTTGGAGATGTAAAATGGAAAATAAATTGAAATAAAATATTATTTTTAATAATATAATAATTAATTGAAATGTCAAAACATATTTTTATGTAAAGAATTTTATAGTTTGAAATCATATCTCGAGATTGAGATGATAAAAAATTCTATATCCCAAAACAAAAGAAACGACGGAATTTATTAAATTAAAAATATAAGTTCAATTAGTGACTAAGACATTGGATAATAAAACTTGGAACCAGTTCAGACGGTTTTATCTGGTGAAATGCAGATGCTGATTATAGCAAATTAGTAAATGGTCTCTAGATGAAAAAATCAAAAGTGGGGTTATGAGAAACACTCAAGCTCTTATTCAAAAAGCCATGATGAAGTACACATTATATTTACTTCTGAACGCTTTACATCTCTTCCAAAATGTTCCCAATGTCTTCTTGGCATTTCAGCCGTAAGAAATTATGCAAACATTTTGAAAAGTTTTGACGATACCCCAGATAAATTTCGATATTTTGTACCATGTTGTTACGCATTTACCTGTAGAATAGGTTCTTTGACAGAGTGAAGCTAAATCATAAAGGCATACTAGTTTTCTTCCGGCTATCATCAGTCTGGTGTGGTTTCTTTAATTTAGCGACACTGTCATGCATAACAATAGAAACAAAATTAAATAATGCCTTAAAATGGAGATGCCAGTATTCATTCACAAAAGATAAACAAAATTACGCTAGTTAAACAGCTTTTGGCCAGACGTTTTGACCCGAAGCATATTCTTCCCTCCCGTAGTATAAAACTGCACCATCGACAATTTAGTGCTTGGTAGTTTTGTAAATTGCCCCGAATAAAAGAGAACCTTAAGTAATCAGCCACATGATTTTCCTTTTTAACATTCCTCTTATATATATTTAATTTAGAAATTCATATTATTTACTTCATTTGAAACATCGTAGTAATTATAGGCGTAATCAAATACTATAATATATTCTAATCTAATAATTATTAATACATTAAGCTAAATATATCCATGGCTTTGAATTTTTTAGTCTTAAGAGTTTAAAATTAAAATCAAATTAAATTTCTTAAATGATCATTAAACCTAAAATTAAAATATTGGAAAAAGCAATCAAAACAAACAAGACAATATTAAGAATGTATGTAGCGGATGAATTTCGTCGCAGAAAGTTTTTTTTAACGAATGGGGAAAAAAAGAAAAATTTTGATTTGCTTAATATTATATTATTTAATATAAACCAATAACATCTTATATATTTTTATTCGTTACTTACAATTTGTGTATTTTAATAACTCTACTGGATGCTGATCATGAAAGGCCTTTGATGAATGCAACTGTGAAAGTATTTATGCGGTTAGCTGCAATATTCAATTATGTATTATTTTCCTCTTTTTGTTTTAATCGTCTTCCGCTATTTTGTACTACTATTTAAGTCACAAATTATTTGTACAAGTAATTAGTATACTATATGTGTTTAAATTTTTTTTTCTTGTGGTTGAAATTATAATTTTTGTTATAATGGAATTATTTTATTTTCAATTAATAAAATAAAAGTCTTCGTAAAAGAAAGACGTACCGAAGGTAACTAAATTACTGTAAAACTGTTTTGTTTCTTTTGGTTGCTCGGTTTTTTTTCTCTACAATAAGGGGTTTTAATGCAATACAAATCGCATGAATTAGAAAGAGGCCAATAGTGATCGCGATGTAAGGGAAAGGAAAAAATAAGTTATGAATGAAATAGTAAAACTATTAACCGAACGAACATATTTAATTTTAATTTAAAGAAAATATAAGTGTTGTACACTTTTATTAATTTATACGTATCTAGCATAGTAATTATTAGTCGATGGTAGTTTTAATTTATACCACACTAGATTTTGTGAATTTAGGTTAATTTCTTGTAAAAATATTGAAACTTATACTTGATGATGATGATATAGTTACGTAGTTAGGAATTAATCTTTTCTACCAGCTGTTCCTGTTGTTAAAATTATCCTTTGCAGAATGTAGAAGACGTGGTCACTCGTGGGAATTCCTCTTAGCCAAATTCCCAATTATTATATTATTTTAGTAAAAAACCCTGCTAACAGGCTTGATTTAAGAGCAACTTAGACTATGTGACTTGTGTTTGGTGTAAACTTTCGCTTGCCTGTTTTTTATGTAAACAAATAGCAACATATATGTATGTGTGCACGCACCATATGTTTTGGTATTTTACCAATCATGTAAACGAAAAAAAATCTGTCGTATGATTTTACTCTCATTTTTTTAAATACCGATGAAATTTCATCATATTTTTACTCTCATTTTACCGATGAAAAATCTCATCGTCTAATCCCCAATTTATAAGGTACATATGGGTACACGAAGTGAATAGGGAGTCTTATTCAGTTTTTTTTTTACTCAAAATTTATATGCTTGTTGGCCCTAGCTAGAAGGGGTGAAAGTAGTTGTGCGGCTCCAAGAATCCCTTGTGTAGGTGCCCGGTATGTGAATAATTATTTGAATTCACAGAACACTTAGATGCAATAAGATTATTTAGTGTTTAAAAGTAAACCAATGATTGATTGCAAAAATATATCAAGAAAAATTAAAACTTTACAAGAATACACTTTATTGAACACGACGCCTTCTTAAAAAAATGGGCGGAAGTAAAGTCAGGTCGAACAATTAGGGGATAAAAAAATGTACTTGTACCCGGTACTTGTGTAACCGAATAATAGTTACCAAATCCTTACAATGTCAGACTCAAGAACTTACATCGTATATCACATAAGACTAGTAATATATGCAGATGCTGTGGATACTTTTTTTCAGTAGGTTTGTACAAAGTTTATGGTTTACACCAAGCATGTTGTTAAAAATATAATTATGGTAGATGTTAAGTGCATTCTTACGAAATTTCAGAATGAAATAATTGCTCTTTTACATAAATGTCTGCCAGTAAACTAAAATAAATAAATGGACCAAACTTTCATGTTTTAATAAAAAAACACTGGTAAAATATTTGTAAATTCCGACGTTTTGTTTTCATTATGAAAAAAGTTCTGATAGTGATCGATATTTTGTGCGGTAGGCAATTTCTGCCTGGATAGATCTGCAGTGATAAAAATATAGATATCACTTTTAAAAATAAAAAAAATGATTTTCGAGTAGCCTGTTCGAATGAGAGCTTACCTATCAACCTGATAACGTTAGCATCTGAAGGCAAAACTTTTAATATACTATACAAAGATGTAATTTAAGGACGAACAGATTTAACCGTTAGGACAAGTTTTCCAAGCAAACGAATACAAAACAAACGCCTTTCTTACCAAAAAAGAAAAAAATTTTAATTTTATTAGAAACTTTCCAAAAGTTCAAAGCAGACCACAAAGTTCGGAGATATTAAAAAAATGCATTTATACATGTCCACCTTAATTTATAATTAAAAAAGGCGCTCGTTATTAGTAATTTAATAAATTTAATTAAAAAAGGTCGAGAAAATTAATAATTTGAACAACGAATGAAATGCTTT
This sequence comes from Phania funesta, assembly GCA_963932375.1. Lineage (NCBI taxonomy): Eukaryota > Metazoa > Arthropoda > Insecta > Diptera > Tachinidae > Phania > Phania funesta. The sequence continues at coordinate 41,435,860 of OZ010656.1, forward strand.
GCTTCAGAAGCATTCTAAGCTTTGAATAGATACTTTTTGAAGGTTTTGCTAGAACTACAAGTTGCAATTCTGAAAGTAAATATACGGGTGCATATGAAAGTCTTTCTGGTAAAGTATGAAAATAAAAGAAAGAAGCAGTTTTACTACAGAAAAGATCTGTTTGTATATTCGATTCTTAATATTAACTGTTTAAAAATGCAAACACCCATTTTCATTTACCGGGATACCGCGGAGTGTCTGTATTCAAAAATAAACGAGTGTACTATATATGTACGTTGTGCCATTTGTGTTCATTCATACAGATACAAAATTATATTCATACATGCACACAAGCTCATAAATGTGAAAAAGTTTCCTTTATATTTAAATTATCATTAAAAGAATCGAAGCAATCGAAGCGGAATGATTGCATTAAACAAGTCCTTTTTATAAAATACGAATACTATAGTTTTAGTTTGAGAAGCCTTTTAGTAATCTACTATCGCTTTTAAAATGTCATTTGTAACCAAATGCATGCTTCTCCTTTTTTTCATGAAAATACTTTTTAGAAAAGCGCTTTTGTATTTATAAAAGATTTATAAAACTAATTTCTGATTGATTCAGAACCCGACTCGTAATTGAAAAACGGGCCAATATTACCGCAAGTGTCGTTAGAGAATATAATTGTGAAATCATGGTTGCAAGCTCAGTTTAAATAATATTTTTATGACGGTACAATAAAAATTATTTGGTCTCACTTCAATTCTAAACATTTTTTATGTCAACACATTTTTGCGGGAAAAATTCAATCCAGTTCACAACAGTGTGTATGCAGGGTATTGCGCCAGGCCAAGTTCACACAGTGCCAGGCCTATGCACACAGTGTATTTATAATAGACGAAACCCTCATAACTTTGCTTTCTTTAGTCATTAAATAATGAAACTTAAAACGTCAGGAATCTCCTATAGGCATGTACGGAGATATGAAGGTGTAAAAAGGGCATATTTTAGTACCTATTCACTGACTCAATGACTCACTCATCAATATTATGGGACACTTCCACTATGGCTAGAGAGCTGAAATTTGGTATAACTCAACCGTCTGTAAAATTTAAGTTAAAACCAGCTTTACACATACATTCGAATATATATTTGTATTATTGTATCCGCACAAAAAATAAATGTGAATATAAGGCAAAGTTCCCATCTAAAAATTTCGGCCGTTAAAAGTACTGAAATCAAAATGATACAATACCATCTAATTTTTAGACAACTTGCATGCTTGCCAATATTTTTTTAACTTTCTAATATGAGATAGAATTTTGGGAAAAATGTTATTAAAGTAGCGAGTTGTCGAAATTTTCAGATAGGAACTTGGCCTTATTTGCACATTTGCATATGTTTTAGTCAACAAATTCCGGTCAATTGTTTAAAAGTTGTTTATTAAGTTATCTGGGATGGTCAATTCAAATCCGCTCTTCATGTTCTTCAATCAGCTAATCAGCAATGAAGGTGGTAGCAGGATGTACATATGTATCAATACCCCCTGGACGCACTTTCATATACGCTATGGGATTGATCACTAAAAGAAACGGCTCGCAGGTGGTCTTCGATAACTACTCGCAAATGGTCCAATGGTCCAAAATTGTTGGCCTTCAATCGGTAATGAAAAATTTTATATCCCCTTTAGTTGGCATTTTAACGGGAGACGGGCATTTTAGCAAACACTACTCTGGCACATTCCACGCGATTTTTCACCACGCGCTGCAAAAATATCGCGTATTTTTTATGTTATAACTTAAATTGGCAATACCGCTAGACTGTTTTCTGTTGAGCTATGTGCTACACACAACTGCCGTCTTGAAAGACAACATTCGCCAAGTTATCATTTGTTATAAATATTTGAAACGAATTTTCGTCATCCATTTTCAAGTTGTGTTTGGTGACAAACCGGTTTCTGCTATGTGCCATCTTCAGTGTCAGTTTACGAACGAAATAAAAATATATCATTCACATTATTTGTGATTAATTGATTGATTTATTTCGGTAAAAACAAGATTTATATTTTATTATTGTTTTTTTGTGAATTTTACATTAGCGACAGCAGTTGAGCGAATTATTTACCTGAAATTTTGTTTTTCTAGCAAATATAACAAATGTTAATGGGAAAAGAAAGAGATCAGAGAGAAATGAGCTGAGAAATGTTCCAACGATTTTTAAGTTCATTGTGAAGCATGTTCGAGCAGGAAACGTTAATTTTTATAGATTACGAAATCTTATTCTCTAACATTTTCTACACGTGAAACTCTATGCCTTCGAAACTCAGTTCGCAGGTCGACATCTGAGGAATAAAATTTTTACAAAACTATAAGATTCAAAAAAATATCCTTTGATTTTGTCCCACAGTAATTATGTAAACGTCACAAACACACTATAATGCAGGATTATAATCCACTTTGTTGTTGTTCTAATTTTTGTCACACTTATTATCACAGTATTGCAGTTGCATCAGCAAGAAAATCGTATTATGGTCTTCTGCAACACACGCTGTAGTAGTCAAACTAAAAACTTATACAAATATTAAAAACATATGAGTCTGTATGAAGGTCTGTTGAAGGCAGAAATCGTTTTTTGTTATTGTGTTTTTCTGCTGCCATCTGCTGAGGATGCTGCTGTATGTGCATGTGATTTTGTTTGCTGGGATATTAGACTCTTGCCTGTTTGCCCTGCGAGCCATTGATTTGACGTAGTTGCTTACAGGATGCTGTTGATGTTGTTGTTTTAGAGTACTTTTTTATTCTGTTGTTGTTTTTACAGGATTTATTATTTTGTTATCACGTATTTTGCATCAGAAAATTGCATCTGCATTTGAATTTGTGAATAACGAATATACAAAAACCTATTTTTTACTCAGCATATTTGCACACACCCACAAAAGTGAATAATATACCTATTTCTTTATGGAATTATTATCAATTTTTTCTCACATACATTTATATCTTTTTTAATACTTTTTTGAAACAAAAAATTTAATAAAATTTCTTCTTTTGCAAATATGTTTGGTTTTAGATTTGTTCACATGTTTTTAATGTAAACGTGGATGTGGTTTCTTCGCACCTGTGTTAATTACACTTCAACATGTAAATTACCCAATGGCTTTCGCAAATGTATTACAGTGGTTTGCCATATTTATTTCGAACATGGTCAAGCTCTTTTAACTTGAAAAAAAATGTTAATTATATACGAGTAATTTATTTATTTATGTTCGTATTTACATCCTTGTATTGTAGCAGTCGTAATTTTCCGATATTTTTTATTATCAGGGGTTTAAAGCGAACCGGGAAATAAATAAAATAATATACACTACGGTGGGCCACTAATGTTGCTAAAGCCGCTTTCAGACTGCTCTACAAGTGCTTAGATTTTCACTGGATTCTTGCAAACTAAATCTAATGATAATCGTTCTAAATGTCAAAAAATCGAAACCAAAATATTCTCATGACATTGAGTGTCTACGATATCATACTTGAAATAAAATGAAAACGACATGTTTTTTACCTGTGAAGGAAGCCGCGACAATATTTCGGCGGCGATGGCTGTGCCATTTCGGGAAGAGGGCAGCGGCTGCGGATCTTGAGAACTTTTAGCGCCTCAAGTTTTTTATAGATTTTGCGTTGATATCCGATCGTCGGTGGCGAACAAGTCAACAGCTCCTTTCGGTATTTTCTATGTTTGCTTCTGTAAAAAGCACCCTTATTTCTGACATTTTATTGAAACTTGTAATGATTATGTGACTACTTTATCAAGTCACATATCTACAAGAGGCAAAACATTAGAGAGAGGAGGCAACTTTAATAATTATTGATTTTTTTGTAGAGTTTAACAGTTTGAGAAGTTGTAATAGCTTCTTTTGTATGTCATATTTCATAAAAACTCTTGACAAATACAAGCAAGTTCGCTCTTCTCGCGAACGCTCAGTCCTTGTTAACTGTGTTCTTTAGTAATACAAAGTTTTATCAGTTTTTTGCAGAAATTGAAAGTTTTTAAAAATACTGGCGGCAATTTGTTTGCAAAAGTGAGAATACAAAATACTGAGTTTCATAAAAGGCTACGAGATGCACTGACTACAACCATTGCCTTACTTCCGTAGCAAAATGAGTAATAATGCCCCGACTTACTACGACTTGCAACAAGTCGTCTTTTATTTGCTATAACTGTATGTAGGGTTTTCACTACTTTATTTCCGTGCGAAGAAAGGAACACAATTCACTAATGTTTTAGTTAATGTAGTTAATTAATATATGACTTCGTTTATCTGAATTAACTTTGAAGTAATATGAAGGTATAGTCGAAACTCAATAATGATCGACAGACTTGCACACTTTGTGATTAGAAGTACAAAGTGTAATTTATTATTTTTTAGTCGCAATGTCTGGATATATTTTAGGAATCCGTAAAATTAAATAATAACAAGCCTGCAATGACTGTAAGTAGAACTATTTCATTTACATTTCTAGAGAATAGACAAGTTTAAGAGGAAAAATGCAATGTTTTTCATTGAACGATTTCAGAAAACAAAGCTTGACATTAACTTCTTATTACTCGATTAATTTTTTGTTTGTGCATTTAACCAATAGCTCTGCGTAGCGCCTGTTAAACTGATTCCTGCTATAATTCATTTTTCAATTGGAAATTGTTTATTATTATTTTTTGTAATTATTTCAACAAAACTGTATTAATTTTATTATTTTCCTTTTTTATTTCATTTGCAGGAACCTAAAGCCAAACAAGTATGTATTAAATTTCATTAATGTTTTATTACACTCGTATTTATTTTCAATCCTGTAACATATGTACATACATACATACACATACTTATGTACATAGAATGTCCTATATTAATATACAAATATGAACATTTATGTACGTATGAGTGAATACGCTTACAATATTCTTTTTTGTGAGTTAATGCGAAAAACAAAAAGAATAATAAAACAAGTATAAAAACCATGAATAGCAGGCAAACCAATTAAAACATGATACGAGTATTCCATAGTAAAGGAGAACACACGAAAAACTGAAACGAAATGCTGAAGAATAATACCAAAAATTGTTGAAGGCAGGTGGTTTTCAATGTGTTCTTCAGTTGTGTTTCTGTGTGTGTGTGGAGAGTGGTTTTGCTTTTTATTCTGTTACAAGTACTACTCTATGGATTCACAAGAAAATTTTTATATGAGAAGAACAGAAACAGAAACAAAAAATGCAAAAAAAAAATAATTCTCAAATAAGAAGTTCAATAAACTTTGGTGCATAGCATTAATCCAGTCATATACACACATACACAGTCAACATTTATTGCTGACGAACTAGCATGATCTGGAACCCGTCTTCACGAATTGCAGATAGACCAGCTAGTTGGCGTCCGGCTAAAATTGTGTAAATCCCCCATTCAGTGTAAGTTATTCAAGTTTTATTGGACCAATAGATTCTGAGCCGACATAGGGCACAGTACGGAAATTGCATGACACCGAGTGCAAATAAATGCATTTATGATATTCGGGCTTGGCGCCCACGTAAGACAGTACGCATCTGCCCCAAGCAATACAAACATGAAACTAAACTGTTATATTCACCTTAAAGTCGAGAATTCTATAAAAAAAAGTAATGTTTATAATTAAGTAGCAATTCGTATAAAAATTTATATAAAAAATTAGATTTTATTTATCAAGTTACTAGACATAATACACTCATACATACATACATGTTTCTGCAACAGTTGCATACTAAACACACTGGCATAGGGACATTGTTTTTTATTAATACTTAAGCCATGGGATGGATACTTTAAATTAAATAATAAACCACAATATTTATTTATCAAAATGTGAAAAGCAACTCTTGGATCTGCACAGCCGTCGAGTACGTGGATTGTGTGTGAATAAAATGTATGGATGTGCGCTGGTTTGGTTGTTTGTTGTTGGTGTTACACAGCTTCCGATGATGGTTGGTTGGATGATGGCTGGCAGTGTGGTTGTTGTGTTGGGCTGAATACAAAAAGGTTGTGATATTATGAATGATTATAGAATTCATTTAGACAAACAGTAGTTCATTGATGTCAGTTACTTTGCTCACAAAACAAACAAACAAAAAATTCATTTAAATTGAATGAGTGATCTACGTCCCTGTGCATGCAGCAACTTAATTTAGCCAACCAGCTATTCAAGCAACCATCCATTCATTCATCAAAATTTAAAAAATATAAAAGTTACAGCAATAAAATGAAAACAGAAACTGATTGTTATGTATTTTTAAATGACGATAATTTGTGACATCCTTTAAAAAATAATGATAATAATATTAAGAAAAAATTAACGAAAAAAGAATGTTTGCTCTAAAGTGTTAAATCGATAAAATACTCTTTGTGAACAAACAGATTATTCAGTGAATAAATTATGGTCATATGTACATACTTACATATATTGAAATATGAGTCACAAAGCCGAAAATATAAAAATAAATAGAAATTAATTTAAATTTCTTCACGTGTGAATGAGCAAATTGTCGTACAATAAAAACAACTTGATTGACCAGTTTTATTCATTTTGGCGATCTTTTCTATTTTTATGGCGGTTTGAGAAATAATCCTATTTACGAAAAAATTACATGTATAACTGCTTATTGGCAGAGTGTGACGCAAATCACAATTAAAATAAAATTACTTATTTGCTTAGCAAAATCACAATTTGGCGTTGCGGCATAAATTTTAAGTTTGAATTTGTTAACCAAAGAGATTCTAAGTCGTTGTAAATTTTCAACTAAGCATTATGCAAGTTCACATATGTATGTTTATTTTTTTTAATAGTATGCGTCATTATTTTCTTCAACATAAATTTTACTATTTAAAGAAGAATATATGTATTTTGCCTCTGTAGTTGATGTTGCTATTGTCTGCTGCTTTCGTGACATTCATGAAATCGAACCAGATGCCAACATCAAAACATAATAGCTATTCGAATATCTACTTTCAGCATGCCCAGCATAATCAGAATCTGAGTAACAATTTACAGTCATTTGATTGATCCAAAAAACGACTTGCATATGATACTGAAAATGCAATATCGGCTATTGCTAGGTTCATTAGAGAATCAACTGCTTCCCTGTAGGGAAACTTAACTTGATTTGAAATCAAACTATCTTTCTGAATAAACACTGCTGGTACACTCACGGACTTAGCTTCCTCCATGTTAAATGAGTGTAATATTTTCATTGTATATGAGTTTTGACGAATTAGTACCTTAGCTGGTTCTAGATAAGTGAATTAAACACTTTTACGTTAAATTCACATCTTAAAGTATTAACGAATTCTGTCGGAATTTCCTCAAGTTCTGATGCAATTATACTGTCATCGATGTAAATTGCCAATATAATTTTCTTTGCATTAATTTCACCAACAAAAACACAAGAATCGGCAATATTTGCTTTAAAATTGAATTTCTTCAATAAGTCGGTGAACCTTTTAGCCAAAGGGGCGTTTGTTAAGTTTGCATACTTTACTACTATCATCAGTATATCTTATTGGCTGATGCATATAGATTTCTTGCATCTGTACTCAAGACTAAGAGTGTTCGAATAGAAGTAAATTGTGCTACCAACTAAAGGTCTCATCGCAATCTATGCCATGTTTTTAGTAAAGCCACGAACCACTAGTCTTGCTTTGTAGAGTTCTATATTACCTTCTTGATCCTTCTATATTTTATATACCCATTTATTTGATATTACCTTTTTACCCTCTGACCATTTCATAAGGTTCCAAGTTCCATTAGCTATGAGAGGTTGATACTCCTCATCCATTGTACTCCTCCCCTGCGTTTTAGGATTACTGTCCATCGCTTCCTGATAACTATGTGGCCCATGTCAATCTGCTACCAAGACATAATCAAAATCATTTACTCTAACATTATTTTTTCTCGACCTCAAGTTGTAACGACTAATTGGTATATTGTGAACACTGGAACTTCCAGTAATCTTTTCTGCTTGATCTTCCTACATTTTCCTTTATATAATTTTCAGCATCATTAAATTCATCGTTGGAATCTGTAATAGGTGCGAATATAAATTCATCTTCAACTCTAGGTTCACTCTCCCCCTCAATGTGTGTATTTGTACTAATCTTAACCTCTGGGACTTGTATAGTTTTATCAACTTCCCTTATTATAAAATTTCGTGAAATTTTTATTCATTGTTCTTTAAGTATCCACGCACGATAAACTTTACAGTTTTCTTGATATCCTTGATATTTTATCAAACTAGCAATATGCTTAGAAAGGGGAAATGGGCCCTAGTTTTGATCTCAATACTTAACTGCCGAAATTTTTGGATATAAACTTGGGTTTATTTTCACACCTATATTTTTGTGAGGATCTGAATCTTTTTTCGAAGTTTTCTTTTTTCTTTTTGGTAAATTTATGTATAAAACTTCTTTTAACTTAAAGATAACAGACGGCAGGGCCACATTCACCTAGACGAAAAGTGCCCGTTCGCAGAATTTTCTGATTGTAAAAAAAATTGATCATATGCAAACTATAACTGTTGCTTATAGTTTGCTTTTGTTTGAAATGGAAAGAAGGACTTATTTTTGCAGAGTTTGTTGCGTTTGTTTTGCACAGCACTGTATATTATTACTGACAATTCGACGTCGGTTTAAATTTTATTATTTATTAAAACGTTAATGTTTTTGAACATTTGATTTGTTTATTAAACCTGCCTTCTCCGGCGTAACAATAAGTTTGTAATTCTAAAATCTATAAAGTAACTGCTCCCAATTGGGAAACTTAATGATGAATGGTCCCCAAGTCAGCTATGTCCTAAAATCCGCTCTACGCAGCCTTGTTTGAGAAATAGTTCTAATAAGGAAAGTTGTAAACTTGCTTGGATCATGTTTGAATACGTTGTATGTGCTCTTTCTTATCATATTAAATCTTAACTACTTTCTCACTACTTTTATGTGACAATCTTTTTTAAATCAAATTTGACCAAGTTAGAAATCACACACACATTGAAACAAATACTTAGTACAAATATACATGAAGAAATAGCAACCGGGTGCAAAACACTTTAATCCACCATAATTATACACATTATTTTAATGTAGGTGAAATAATTTTTGTTTAAAACGAATAATTTATTTTATTTTGAAACAATAAAAACTTATTTATAGATTCGACTAATCTGGTGAATCATTATCTTTCGTTGGTGATGGTGTGGCGGGCCAAAAAGAGGTGACTGAAGCATTTGTCAACATCAATAGCACAATTTGGCATACATCTTCCTAACAAAGGTTTGTTAAGGGGTTGTTAACAAATGTGTACTTCAAGCTATTCAACGATTTCTTTTTTGCAAACGGCCGTAAAACTTTAAAATTGATAAAGACTCTATTTTTTGTTTTGTTCAGTGCATCCTTCATAATTCTTAAAATTTTAACAAACGTGATTTGTTACTGATTATTGTTACACACGCATAAATATGCAATATATGCATGTGACCCTTCAACTTGTCTAATATTATCCATTTCAAATATTTCATTTACATTTTTTGTCAGCTGCACAAAGAGATTTTTCAAAGGTATTAAAGCGTGTGTTTGTTTAAGAAACTATTGTTAGTTTTAATTTTTTCGCCTTATCGATTTTAGAAGTATTTGCAATCGGTTTAATATCCCATTAAAGATACTATAGGAAATACAATACGTTCGAAAGACCATTATATCCTTGAAAAACTCTCCAACTAAAACTTAAATTTGTTTGCAGAAATTTGCAAGGTGAACTTTGACGTTGCCTACCAAGCTTATGAAGAAGTGCTTGGTAATAATTATTTTAAAAATTTCGTTTTAAAATGGGTTAATATAATGTTTTGCGTGCCCCAAATATGCAATACCTAGTTCTTTTGTTTCATGTTTCATTAATATTTAATAGAAGAAAATAAGAACTTGATTTTAGATTGTAATGAACGTTTTCATTTATAAAGAAACAACTAAAGAAGTCAAATTTGAACAAATATTTATTATTTTTATATCCTTGATAATTTTTGTTTCATTATTATGCATGCAGGCAGAGGAAGGGGACAAGTTGTTTGCTAGAAATGCATATTTTGCAATACAACAAATGCTGTAGCTGCATAGTTTTCTTAGAACAAAGAATAAATATTCAAAAAAAGGGTTAGTGTTTTCTTATCTTTGTGTCAGAATATTTGAGTTCACTGGAAGGAAAGTAGACAATTCAATAATTAATAGCTGTTATTAAATAAAAATAGACTTTTTTACCTCAACATATGTGTACATCATGTCCAGTACCTTGTGAAGATGTCATCTTCTCCATTTATCTCATGCATACACCAGTCGATCATTTTAGTAATTTTTATTCAACAAACTTCGTTATGCAATTGTTCATAAAAGTTAGCATACATGTATATTAAAGCATGTATATTAAATTTACCAAAATAGTGTAACTGATACTTCCAAGATTTTTTTAATTACTCACTTATGTACAAACTATGACAAGCTTATAACTTATTTTTTGTATTTTGGTATTATGAAATTTCTTTAAGTGTATCCCAGCAGAGTAATTTTTTTATGGAACAAGGTCGTTATTTTCCCATGTAGTGCTTAGCAACCTATAGAAATTATGTACATGAAGAACAAAACAATTAGCAATTATTCGTTCTGTTTCTTTCTTTCTTTTCACATAGAAATCTATACACATACATACACAACAAACACACCCAAGATAAAAAACACGGAGATAATGAAGCCAATAGTTGCTCTTATAATTGCAAAGAACAGGTTGAAAACTGTTCACTCGTTCAACCCTATTTTTTCAAACATTCCTTTAAACGAACAGACTCACGCACACACACACACACACGCTTCCATATGAATACAGGCAAGGTGCAACGGCAACTTTGATATTTCTTCTTGGTTTGACCAAAGTTTTGTGTTTAAAAAACCATGACGCAAACACTCAGTTGCACATTCATTAACGAATGTTGCAAATATTTGTTTGGGAAATCGATGAACAGAAACAACAAAACAAAATGAAACTTTTGAACAAAAAGAAACAAAGAAATAAAACTGCAAAATTTTTGTTTGAATATTGCAGTTTGATTAAACTTTACACAAGTCACAGGAATAGCAAGTGAATGCTTTTGAAGTTTTTCCATGCTAAAGTGCGATACATGCACATATAATTTAAAGTTTTATTTAAAATTCTTTTGAAAGAATGTTGCTGTACTTTTTAGATAGGGGTAAAGATATATTTCTTAATTTTGTTCTCTTCAGCTTAGAAAATACTTACATCAATATACGAGGCCAAATAACAAAACGATCCCCTCATGCCCAAAATAAAGTACACTACAAGAGCTCAATGGTGTTATTCCATCAATATTTTCCTCAGAAAACATGACCATAATTTTAACTTCATTACTATTTACTAATTAGGAATATTTTTTGTTGACATCGTATAAAAATTCAAATACAAAAAAAAATTGTTACTTGAACAAAACGTGGAAACTTAAAAAATATTTCTTTTTTAATCGACTAAAAACCGCCATCTTTTCGCCTTGAAATTTAACTTTATTGAAATGACATTGAATTTTGTTATTTATTAAATCTTACAATGCAATTTTACAAGTTATATCCGAACTTAAGTTATTGAGCAGAGTAATATGGACTTTCTTTCGTTGTGATGAAGCAGTCCAGTCACACTACTAACTCGACTACCGGGGCACCCTTGAAATTATAAAATTTCAAATATAAAGATTTTCAACTTTAAGTTTTCATCTAATTCACATAACTTCACTTACAATAAGTATTAAATATTATATGCAATTAAATTTGAACATAAACTTTTGGAATTGTACATGCAAGAACAGGAGAAGAAGAATGCAGAAAATGAGCTAGAGAAAATTGTTACTTGATTTTTAATATATAACCCAAACACAGTTCCATCTGATTAACATATCCCCTGTTTATATTCATAGATAGATCTTATTTTAGATTGATTTTATTTGCAAATAACTAACTCACGAAAATAAGTACTGATTAGAATAACTATTTGCAAATAAAGCGTAAGGCGTTGCCACCCGTGTTAACGACTTCAGTGTTTTCGATGATCAAGCAGACGCGTTAGCATGTGTGTGCTTCATAAAGTGACTATCCACCTATCTTTGCGTTAATTGCATTGCAAGAATATTTTTGATTCGATCATTTGCTCTTAATTATCCAGCTGTAGGGTAATTTTTTTTAAACCAACAGAATTTTAAGTTGTAAAAAGTAGCACAAAAAATTAAGTCTTAATTAATACTTTTTTCCTCTAAACCTGAGTACATGGCATTAGCACTTGAAATGATTTTCGGTCAATTTTGGGCCACCTTTTCCGGCATTTCGGACAATAGGTGACGAATAACACGAACAATGTTGAAGTCAATTGTTGTTGGTCAATCAGCATGACCCAGCAAATTCACGTGACCCCACCGGAAGTAATCGAGAGTTGTCAAATTACACGACCTTGGAGGCCGATTCACAGGCCTATTTTTCGAAATCAAATTATCACCACATTTTGATTTCAATAAGTCGATGGTTGCGATCGGCGTTCTTTTGAAATCACTTGTCGCCCGGATGAATGTTTTCCATATTTTCAAACAAAAAATTATTGATCATAGTGCGGTCACCACCAGCGTACAAATCGCACCAAACAGTGAATTTTTCTATATGTAGTGGAGTCGTAGGGTCTGTTGTGAATTGGATCGTAAGTTCCGTCGGGCCTAAAACACGTCTTATATTCTCATTCAAACATTAGTTTATTCAATGTAACTGTGTTATCGGATAATTATATATTTGGCAGCTGTCCACTAAAAAGTAGATTTACTATATTTCTGTATGCAATTTGCATTTGGTGACTTAAGTATTTGCAAATAGCTGCCGAAACGAGATAACATACAAATTATGAAAATTAAATAAAACACAAAACATAATAACTCATGATGGGGACAACAACTTACGTATGCCAGCCTAAAGTTTACGCTAATCTTTAATTAAACATGCAGGTAATAATATTAACAAAAAATGTTTTCTTAAAATAAATTATGTTTATTAAATTTAGTTTAACATATGGAGATCTGGATAAAATAAAAATAATCTTCATTGATGCATGATAGCAAATTTAAAATCCCTATGGGAGCTCTGGACACACTTGTTTGATCGCATAAAATATGATATCTCTGTATAGTAAGTATGGGGAATTTAGAACAGCTAATTACAGTGAACACGTCATCTAGTTTTTCGCTATATGAATGAAAGTTTCATTTGTTTTGAAATTATTTAGAGAACATAAGAGAACATTGACAATACTTTTGTTCGTAATATGATTAAGGAACTTAACGAGAATGTACGATGTTGTTCAGCTGATCATTACTTGATCCAAGGCATTCAATTTTTGCCTTAAACCCAATTATGAATGAGGCAATCAACTGGGGCTGTGAAGGAAATTGTTCTTCAGAAATTCGAAGCAACTTGGCGCAATACACTTTAATTTAACATTTTAATTTAATGGCCTACTCCGAAGGGCGAATACTTGTCCTTCTTTTAGGTCAAATAAGAGGTTCTTTTCAAAATATTTTTTTGTTCGGCATATTGAAGGTTGTGTCAGGCAAGAAGCACTTGTACCATTTCGTAAGTATTCCTCTTAATGTTAAAAACTTATGTCTTTTTGTAAACGTTTATTCTAGAAATGCATCGGCACACCTCTTCGCCCATACGATACCGATTCACATACAAAATTATCGGCGTTACCGATATGCTGTTGAGTTAAAACTCAAAATAAAATAAAACGTCGAAACCTAAAAAAAGAAGAAATGCTATAAGCATTAAATTTCAAGGCCAATTATTTTAATTATTTCGCATTTAATTTAATACAACCTTAAGATTTTCTAATTGCAGTGCAATTAAAATGTTATAATTTAAAAATAAATTGACTGCCAGTTCTTGCACCTCACGGAAGATTTCACTGTCCGCGAATGTGTTCAGGGAAGGTTTTCATAAAATGTTTTCAAAATAAAATTTGTTGGGTTTTACTACATTGTTTTATTATTTTTTTGCTAGTTAAATAACAAGTCACTGCATTAACATCCCTTAAAAATTATAAATTTATTGAAAAAAAAAACTTCAACAGCCACCATTCTGCTTTTCTTTGTGTTCTTCATCACTATCTTATTCTTCCTTCACACCAGCATCACTTAACAACATTTCACTGGGGGTAGTTTTTCATTTGTTTTGCGTTTTTCTGGAGTTTCGAAAAAACACCATAATCAACTTTAAAGTTTTAATACGAAGACGTAAAACGTGCAGAAAAAACACAATAAAAAAATGAAAAAAGCAAAAATTTTATATGTTATTTCTTTATTTGAGCATAAAAATATATTTTTCTGTTTCTGCAACAACGAGCGCTGTAAAAGAAAACCACGACGAATGAAAGCAGGAAGCGTTGAAATAGGACCTCAGCTTTGCAAAGCAAGTAAAAACATTCTAATAAAATACTCACACCAATATGATGATGGATTTTAAGCTGTTTTTTCTTAGTTTTACTTAAATAAAAACCTTCAACATATACATGAATCAAAAGGAGGAAAAACCCCCCACACATGGATACACACTATAATACAATAACCACCAACTTGGAATAAGTTTTTAGAATGTTTTCGTATTTAATAATAAAACAGTAAAACCCAGCAGTAAGGGACATTTTTATTTATTCGATTTATATCACAATAGTGGCCTAATATCTGTATTGAGATGTCGGTTTAAACACGATTTTGGGAGTTCCTCTGTATCTGATTTTTGTCATCTACATGACACAAATGCCGCTGGCTCGTGGTGCATGTGTGTTTTTAAAATCAGATGTTAAATTGGGTTTCACTTTGTTCTTTATTTCTTTGTTTTCTTTTGTGTAGTATCTGATGATGATGTCACTTTTTGAATAAAAACTCTAAGCGATACACATGCATTTGCACTCAAATACATTTTAGTGGCTGTCACCGCAAAGCGACTTTATACTAATAGTTAAATCTGAGTCAAATGTTCGTTGCCAAATTATGCTTTTAGATTAAAGATGTACACAATAAGTTTTAGTTCGAAAGTATTTCACACTCGAATAAAGTTCAGTTACTTACTGCTTCCAATTATAATTTATTTAAGGTGCTGGATTTATTAAAAACTCTCCCGTATTATCTCACGCTTCGCATATCCGAATACTGATGTTTTCTAATGATCGTTTTTGATGTTCTGGACATATTGTCTGAAAGCGACTTAGTTGTTCAATTTTGATTTGAATATTATATTAAGCTCTGACTCTTAAACTAGGATAGAATTAAAGCTGAATGCCAATCATAGAGAAACCCGATTCGCTATAACAACCAAATTTGTTGCCAATCGAATTTTGTCGATGCCATTTAATAGTCGTATCATATACTAATTCGATTATAGTTACTGCGAGAGAACTTTGGTGAAATATTAATAAAATGCCTATAATTTGAATTCAATTTAAATTGTTCAAAATGTTCAATTTAATTAATTTTTATAAGTGTCGCTTACACTACGTCTTGACTAGCCATAAATATGTTCGCACATTGAGAGAGCCTCTCCAAATTTACGAGAGAAAATGTGCTCATTATTTTATGTTTGAAGAATACGTGTAGATGTTCCTGTTCAGTCTGATCATAATTTCTTGTCTCTCATCGAGATTGTATGGACGCTTTTAGCATAGTTGTGCGAACTATTGTTCGTACAACTCTGTTTGAACATAAATCGTTTATGAACAGCGCCGATCTTGACTAGCCATTTTTCTGTTCGAGCAGCAAAATGTGCCATGGCTGAACAGATTTTTAAGTGAATTATTTTAAATATTTACATATTTATTTAACACAGAAAAAATAATTCGTTTTCTTGTTTTTTTTCTGTTTTCAATGTGTCTCTTGCTAATGATTTTGTAAAAAAGTTTTGTGTTTTTTTTTAAATATATGTAAATAGATTTTATTTATATAGAGTTTAATTTCACCAAAAAATATGTTTCATAAAAATTAACAAAATGCTGACTTCAATTTTCGATCACTGCTTCAGATTACGGATTACAAATGCACGGATATTTGCTAACGGCAAATCAAATTACTTTTTGAACGTGAAACAACGTACTAACTGACTCTGGAGTTAGAGTCTCTTGCAAATTGACAAATAAAAACTTTATTACGCATCAAAATAAACGTAGAAAAATCAACCCTAAAAAATAAAACATAAACAATTTTTTTCAGATTACAGAAAGAAAGTTGCTAAAACGAAATAAGAGTTTAATATTTCTTCAACTTCTTATTGTAACTTGTGAACAAAGTTACTCTTGTTAAATATTTGAATTTTGAGAAAAGACTTGACTTAAAGTTTATTTGTGTTCCTCACTGCATAGAAATTTTGAAAGTAGTTTTATTTTATTTTATTAGTTTTAAATACTGTTTAATATTCGTTGCCTGCTTGTTACTAATAAAATAAGATCTCGATTACACCCTGTTCCAAAAATGTAAGGAGTATCAATAAGTTTCTCATTCGAATTTGTACAATATTCACAAGCGACCCTGTAAAGGATATATTATCTGGATGCTTATATCCAGAGGAGTCCATCTGTCTGTTAAATATTGGAATAATTTTTATGATGGCAATAGATAACTAACGCACCTTTGACTTTAAAAATCCAGCGTTATCCCTTCACGAATTTCCGGGATCTGGACCGATAATTATTTTTCATGGTGTTCTGCGTTCTTATCGATTCCCCTCCACTGTCCGTGTGCTCAGTTGTTGGCCCGTATTAATAATCCATAAAAAGAACTAAAATATACAAACGAAGTCAAAGTTTTGCCAAAAATTACCACAAATTTATTTCACCCAAAACCCAAGCGTCTCCAAAAATCTTAAAAAGCTCAGGGGCCAAAAACTGAACTTTTACAATAAATCCAAAATAAAATTGGAAGTATCCAAATTCGGTTACAGTCTTTTATTCACAAATAGTTTTGCTTTAAAGAATTATTAAAATTACTTAATTAGGCATCCTGAAGTTCAAGATATACCAATTTTTGGTACCAAAAGCTTCTCCGAAGAACTAAAAAATTATTTATTCTCAACACACATCTTTAATACTTCATACTTGAATGAAGGGTATAAACGATTTGGCATAGCCGACTGTAGCGCCATTATTTGTGTTATTATTTGTTATCATTATTCCCCTGCTTACAATGCTTTAAGTAGCTCTCAAACTACTACTCCGGTACTCCTCTGTTGAGGTAGTGTAGTGAGGTAATGTAGTACTTTTCCGGGTAAAAGTATTTATGTGTAGGATTATTTGCTAGCAGTTGCACTTAGGAGCTGGTACATACTTTTACTTGACTTTAAAGCTAAGGGCTAAAACATCTAATTGTAGCAATGATTGTAGAGCTTTGATAAAAAAATACATTTTTCTTACATTCTCTGTTTGAAGAGAATGCTCTGCATATATTTGTATAAAATTCCTTAAGAATTGCAATCAAAAATAATTTGTAATAAAAAGTATATCCAACAGAACCATCAACATCAAGAACAACAAGGAGAAGTTATATATGTACCAAGGTGTGATTTGTGCAACTTGCAAGTGAAAAATAAAATAAAGAAAGGAAGTATTTTTACAAACAGTTATGAGATTACATGTGCATGAGTAATCTCATAACTGTTTGTTCCCGTTTAAAATTTTGTATTTGTCAAAAACATGAGGCCGAGGTCAAAACCGAAGTCATAAGAATGTATAAATATTGACTTATCGGTCTCATCTGATGGTGGTTTTAATACCCGATGATCCTCATGCACGCAAAGAAAATACAGAATTGAAGTAACCCTAAATTAAGAGCAGCATATTTTGACTGAATTATATGGTTGCAAGAATAATAGTATGGTCCTTTTAGAAAGATAGAAAATCAAAGAAATTTATATTACTAATCGAATGTCACCGCGTAATGCTTAAAATATTTTGCACATTGCATCAGATTATTTCTAAGGATTATTTCTAGACAGCTTATGTACATATGATACACATCATGTGATCACGAAGGAATTAGTGTTCCTTTGTTAGTTTTTGAAATATATGGTTTTTTTCAATCTTTTAATTCGGTCCAAAATTTAGGTCCCTAGGCTACTTTATAGAAGATTGGATAAGCTTTTTCCCGCAAAAGTGAAATTGCCATAATTTGGGAACTTGTGGACCTACATGGCTGATTTATATAGCTTTAACTCGCGAAGCTCACTGATCAAGTGATTCAAGATCCTCGGTTGCCTAGTGCCGTCAGTATGTTGATTTCAACATCGGACAGAGGGGCATCGTTAATTGAACTTACCTCGATATAAGGATCCAGAATATACATGTATATACTTTGAGGGGTCGGAAATAAATATTGTAGAAACTAAAACCGGAATTTTTGTAAGGGGTATAAAAAGGAAGTTGCAAATTTACAAAAAAATACGCAATGATTTTTCCTTTGCTGTTTAATCCTTTGCTAAAACAAAATCTATTTGTTTTACTGGGCCCACATTTTTTCTTGAAAATAGCACAATCTTCAACAAGATACTGCAAGTTCCTAAAATTCACACAGCAGAGTGTTTAATGCTTTAAATTTTTTCCTATAAAGAAATATTATGTAAATAAATTTTCATACAAATAAGAATGAGAGAAATGAAAAAAGCTCCTATTCGCAAATAGTAAAGTGTTTGCAAAATGAAGTGAAACTTTGAATGCAAGAAAATTCGCATACTGCTAAGTGCACACATGCATGTACAATATTAATTCAAATATACGTAAATACATATCTGCATATTATTTATACTATTACTCACTTACCACCCCTTCTCACTTGTCGAAAAAGAAGTACAAAATAAAAAAAGATTGTTGCAAATGTAAAAAAAAAAAATAAAGGACGAAAGTTTGTCCCCTGATTATGGTGGAGATGATGATGATGTTGGTTGTTGTTATGGAATGTCTTAAACAACAAATGAAAGACTTGGAAAACAACTGCAAACAAAAAAAGAACAAAAATAAACAATGTTCTAAAAGAAAAATGCTGTAATAATAGAAACGCCAACTCCAAGTACGTAGTTTACGCCAAAAAAAGGAAGGAAAGATTTGAAGAAATAATACGAAGAACACGTATCCTCATGCAAGTCTTGAATGTTGTTGATATAAAGAAGCAGCAGATGACAAGAATTTAAAAGAAACGAGAAAAAGAAAAATTACTTCTTTATACAATTTAGGGATAAAATGTAATCGCACAATAGAATCATAGTCCGTACATATTCAAAGGTGGCTACAAGTTGAAGAAGTACATGTATGTACATACGTACCGGTAGTAGTAGTATATGCGCAGCAAAAACAGCCGAACTAGCACTGCTATATGTTCAGTAGATAACAAGCAATACATATAATATTTAATGCTGCTCGAAAAAATTACTTGGTGGTGGCGTAAGCCAACGTCGCCGCTAAAATCTCTAGCGAAAAAACGCGTCAGGATTTTATATAAATTGTAAAGAAATTTATATCAAATATTGGAATTTTATTTAATATATTTTAATAAAAATTGTCCTAGCAATTGCAGTTTCTGCCTGGGGTTTTAAATTCGATCGCTGACACCACCTCATTTTAAATATTTTATGAATTTTGTAATAATAATTATTTTTTTAATTTGACCTGGAAAAGTTGTTTTTCTGCCAAAACGTTCCGAATACCATCAAAACAAGAAGGTGGGTAAAAAGTTGATAACGATAGAATTTAAAGGTAATTTTATTCACCATTTACTTATATTTAATTTCAACATACTGCAACCTCCTTCGTTATTTTTAATATAACGGTGTATATCGAGAACCAAATAAACTAAGAAACCCTGTGCAAAGTTCAGAACGTTACAATCAGTGGAAAAAGCTATGGATCAATTATCGGCAATAACTTCTGTCCACGCTTGAAACATCTTGCAGTCCAAGAGCAATGCTTTCATCAAATCGGTAAACCAAGATCGTGCCATTTAAAAACGAAGGACTCAATTCTGTGGGGTTACAAAAAATTGCTAGTATCCGCCAACATGCCAACGACGATTGGCATTATATTTTGAGTAATAAAGTCATCCCTGTATTTTATTTCATATTATTTTATTCTAACGTTTTCGTGCTTTAAAAAAAAGAATCCTTCATAGAATTTCCGCTTGAATTCCTTAAAAACTTTTATGTTTTTGTGCTAAGAAACAATGAAGAAGTAAACAACAGCAACAACAAAAACGAAAAGAATATTGTTGTCAAGAAGATGTTGTAGCTGTTGTTGCCACTAGTATGTGCAGAGGAGTTTCCTTAAGTATGTAGGGATGTGTATGTGTTTCATGCAAAATAGACTGCAGTGAACGTATATTTAGTTCTTGCTACGTTACCTCACTTCTTTTGAAGTTATTTGCAGCTGTTGGTGGTAATGCTAGATGTGGCAAGTGCTTAAGTGCCTTTTACACAATTAGATCGAGTAAACCGAATTCTAAAAAGTTCAAGTGAAATGAAAAGCAATCATAGTATGAAAACAATATGTATTCAGCCTGTCCACAAATACGGGGGGAAATATGACAACCGTATAGCTTTCATTATATTTGAAAAATTTCTAAACGCTGAGTCTTTTGATTTTAAGGAGGTTTAATTTTTACAGAGCAAACGCAGAAAATACCAAAAGCAGCTGCTGCTAAACGAAACAAGTTGAATGATATGTCGCCGACATCGCGCTGCTGCAGATATCTTTTGCAGCTTGCAACGGTTGTCAATGAATTTGGTCAACTATAGTAAAGAAAAGTTCGCGTACTTTTTCTTTGCGACATTTTTGCAAAAAAATCGATCAAAAACTAGAGCCGCCGAAATTCTCAAGAGCCATCGCCGTGGAAAGTATAGTTTCGATTTCTTTCCCTGCCACTTACTCGAAGTAAACAAACACGTCTTTTTCATCGTGTTTCAAGTGTGATAGTGTAAACAGACAATGTAATGAGAGTATTTTACTTTACATTTTTTGCAACAATCAGACTTCTTTTTCTGCAAAAATCCAAATAAAATCTAAACACTTGCAGAATAGTGTAAACAGGACTTTACTGTTGACGAGTATGTCGTTGGTGTTATCGCATACTCCTATACATACATTTTTTCCTTCCTTTTATTTTATTTGCATTTCATTTTAAACTATAAAGTTGATTTCTTTTCATTTACTAAACTCTACCATTTCTTATTTAAATTTTCCGTGCTGTTGTAACGTTTTCCCTTTTTTTAATGCTACTCGTATTCGTTACATTTTTCATTTTACTCTCGAAGTTGTTACCATTGCCAAAGAACATGCAACAACCGAACACATTTATTTGCACTCGTATGATACGCAAAACATTTCTTGTGTTGGTAGGTCAATGCACGTACAAAGGCCACTTCTGTTGCTTTCGTAAAAACTCTACCACATTAAACAGAAAATGGGAGAAACAAATATAGAAAACAGTCTAATAGCAAATAGAAAAAAGTAGCAGCAATGGAACTAAAAAATAATGTTGCTAAAACACACCAGAACTACTTGTATATGAAGCGGTAACTTATTGTGGCATTGCTTTTGAAACACAACCCCCAAAGAAGAAACCGCATAAAGATGATAAAAATTTGCTGCGCTAAAAGGATGGCAAAGGATTTGCTATTTCCGTTAAATGTTTCTGTTGTATATTTGTTTCTCCTGTGTTGTTGTTTTTTTATTATAATTTGCTGTTGGCATTGCTCTGAATTCCTTTCGCTTCGCCTTTTTAAACAGTTTTTTTTAATTTTATTTTTTTCCGTTCTTGTTCTGGTTTTCCTCTTTAGGTGCATTTTCTATCTTTTTTTTAATTTGTTTATTTGTCACACCGTCGGTGGGTTTTTTTGTTTTCAAAATTTAAATGAACTTTATTAGTTCTTACTTTTTCTCATTTGCATTCCATATTTTGCTGTTTTCCATTTTAATAATTAAAATATGTACCCAGTGCCAGTACAAGAAAACTTCAAAATTAAATATTCTTTATGATTAAACATTCCGTTTTAAGCGTTCTGCACTTGTATTTCAGCATTTAATTTCAAACATAATGAGATTTTGCCCCAAAACACAAAGTATGAAAAATAGTTCACTTGCATCACTTCATACTTTAACTTTGCTGCAGGACATCGTCACTCATTGCATAAACGTTTATATACATGGGATTATTCTTGGGCATAAGCTGCACGCACAGTTACAAAAAATAGATGAATGTAGAAATATTATTGAATTGGAAACAGAAGGATTTTTTAAAAGTTGCACTAATTAATCTGCCTGGATTTAAGAAGGGGTTCTGTTCAGTGCGGGTTTCTTGTATATTAAAATAAAAGTTAATTTTAATGCTTCTCCTCATTAAGAACTATGTACGTATATGTACATATGTATAAAACAGAGAGTAATAACGTTAAAATAACAAAATTGAGGTTGGGGTTTTGATAAAGCTTTAATCTTGTGTGCTGGGTTTCACAAGCAATTCTCATTTTGTTTATGAAACTGCGAGAATAAGATACGATAATTGTAATGATCAAGTACCACCCAAATATTGTAATTTTTGTATTAAAAACATGCCAGTTATCCCTGTTATAATATTGTAATTTTTGTATTAAAAAAAACATGATTGATTCACTTGGTTAAGAATGAAATTGTGCGACCGACCACATTTCATGTATATTTTTTTATGGACAACTTGTCCTCGCCAATTCGTATTTGCGTGCCATCAAGTACCACCCAAAAATTTTATTATATATTATATAATGGTAATATTTTTGTGTTAAAAATGATTTTTGCTCAAAATTAAATTTAATTAATATAAAAAAAACAGAGGCGGCAGAGACCCCTTATGATTTCAAACGAATCATCAAGCTAAGGATGAGCTTCAGTGGATCGCAGTATGGCAGCTGCTCTACCACTTACAACACCTTGCCCGCTACAAAAGCCGTTTAAAATTGATTCTAGGCATTGCCATTGTATTAAATAATGTTTTTATAAGTAACTAGCGCAGCGTGCAGGTGATAGTATCCTCCCGTACTTGCTATATTACAAATAACATTGGCATCACAAAGTCCAGTGTCGTTTACCAGTAGGCAAACTTTAAATGATTTAAGAGCCATACAGTGCAATTGGCCCATTTTTATCATTGCAGTCCAGCTTGGATACGACCTTAGAGGCGTTCAGGCATAATCCAACGGACGTAGCATCATACCACTGTTCGCTCGAACAAGTATTGTGCCATAGGTCCGTACCTGCGGTTCCTCTCGTACTACGCAGGAATGCTGTTGCAACAATTATTGTCATTAGTAGGGTAAAACTAACCTGTCTCGCGACGGTCTAAACCCAGCTCACGTTCTCTTGCATGGGTGAACAATCCAACGCTTGGTGAATGTTTGCTGTTTTGCAGTATTTAATATACCGCCGAACTTTATCTTTAAAAAGTATAATTGAATCCACAGATTAAGAGCAAATAAATGTCATGGAACTGCTAATCAATTACATCACGTGGTCTACTCCCTTAAATAGAGGATGCACGACTATGCGTTAGTTTGCTAAGGCACAAGGAATATCAAATTTAATTTAAAGTAAGACAGATTTATTAATTCCGAATTAAAAAAAAATTATACATGTAGAGTAGCATCAAAAAGTAGACTGCAAAGAAAATATGTACGTTCGTGTATTGTTTATTCCAGTGAAAGAAACAAATAAACGTGTTTCCTTTAATGCTACAAATGAATGCCCACACACACACACACACATTAATATGCCTTTCGACAAACGAATCTGAAGATCTTGATTAAACACTTTTGCAAGTACTCGTATACGAGGTGCGCCGAAATAAATAACGGAAGTCGATTTTGTCCGCTCCAAATGACAGTTGTGGCAGAGATTTGCAATTAAACCGGAACACTATGAAAATACGCACGCAAAAGTAGCGAAACGCGTGCTTTAGGCACGGAAAATAAAGAATCCATCGAGAAATAAAAAAACTTAATCGGACTTAATTAAGTCATAAGTTATTTTCCATGTTTGTTGCTAAATTTTTTATTTAAATCTTGCTGAGGGTAAGAGTGCATTTTTGACGTACCCTGCGGCAACTGTAATCAGGGGGAAATGTTATTTCGGCATCTTTGAATTTTATCTATACGTGAAGCTAAGGAGGAGCACCATGACTGAAGCCCATAACACCATATTGGCTTTAAGATCGACTTGAACTAACCTCCGACATGTGGAAGTAGAATTTGATTATTGAATTTAATGGAAAAACAATGTTCTGGACGCAATCTCCATTGTTTTCACCACGTTTATATCCAACTGCTATAAGTGATCATAAAAATATCGAAATATGTTTTAGGGGGTTTCTTGGATACTTAAAAAAATATTTCTCATCTGCAAACGTTGAGGGGTGACTATACCTACTTGTTGGAATGAGGGAGGTCTATATCAAATACAAGACAGGCTTTATTCTACTTCTTTTTCTTCGATAGTTTTATGTTTTCTTTCGCATCGTAATTAATTATTAGGAATATATCCATTTTGATTTATGGACGGGGTCAACTCAGTCCAAGCAACTTCACAAATAGTTTTTACGTGTTAAAAAACAGGCGTACGATGCCTTGGCGCGCTAAATTCGAAATGTAGGTGTCATAAGCGGCGTGTGAATAGGTCAGCTAATTGTGATAGCCAGGGATAAACAGTTCTATTTTAATTTTTAATGCGCCGCATGTAACTTGAAATGCACTTTAAAAGTGTAGAATGCGTTTAGGTATGAAATGCGTAGAATGCGCTGATGCAAAAACAAGTTGTATGGACCTTCAGCTTTAAATATCATAGCTGGAATTGACGTCTTCCATTCAAGGTGAAAAATTGTATTAAAAATTAAATATTGTTACAGGAGCTTACCAGCTTTAACATTACAGAATTACCATTCAAATACGCAGTAGATGTGTGCGTGGTATATAAGAATTATATCTTGTCCAATCTCTTTTCGAATTTCGCAAAGAAGGCTCACATATGAGAGGACTTTCAAGAATTCTAGTTGAGTAATCTGTAGCGTGGAGTTGTATCAAGATCCTTCACGCATATTTACAAAGATGAAATTATTCTAAGTGGAGGATATCTGTGTCAATATGAGAAATGCTTTTTTAAAAATGCAGGGCCGATGAACATCTACAAACAAATTCGATTACATAGGAATTTAGGCTTCTTGTCGTTATGCCAATATCTATAAGGAAATATTGGAGCTCATTTTTATGTTGGTGCGTGCGAGAAACGAACTTTTAAGAATTTCGCGGCTTATTAAGTTCAGCCAGCAATAACATGGATTCAATCCATTCAGCATTTCATGCATCATATTGTTCATAGCTTCCAAACAACGGAAATATTAGGCGAAAGTTCGGTCCCTTCTTATATAACTACTCGGAGACCTTTGCCATTCCTTTTAAGCATTTTTTGCAGGTTTAAAC
The DNA here is from genome assembly GCA_963932375.1 of Phania funesta. Taxonomy (NCBI): domain Eukaryota; kingdom Metazoa; phylum Arthropoda; class Insecta; order Diptera; family Tachinidae; genus Phania; species Phania funesta. The sequence continues at coordinate 41,461,454 of OZ010656.1, forward strand.
TTTAAAAACTAATTTACGATAACTTCCGATTATAAACGTTCTCATTATATATCTACAATTTAGTTTCATTGATATTACCACGTTCTATTGAAAAAAAAACAATTAAAGAAGATCACAAAATTTTTTTCTATCCTTGGAATTGAATTAAATTGAAAAATGTTCTTTCTTTTGTTAACACACCTCGTACGCTGGCGTACATTTGCCCAAACATTCATAGAAAGTTATGTTTGTGGCCAAGAGCCTGAATAGCAAAATGTTATAATTCAATATTTATTGCCATTGCCGTTTTTTTTTTTTTGTTATCATTTGCCAAAGAATGAGAAATAATACAATAAAAGTATTTAAAGGATGTACTTACATACATAGGTAGCAATTATTATTATTTTTTTGTCTAGTTGAACCAAGAAAAACATTGAAATGTAGAAAAACTGCAGTCATATGAACATCTGTATAAATTTCATCCAACAAAAGAAACGCAACAACAACAAGATTACAAAGCAAAAAACAAGAAAAAAAGCATTCAAAAATAATATCCTTTTATCTCAGTAGACATTTTCAATATCACGTACAAGGACTTATACACATGCATGAACACATATTCACACATACTGAATCCATTTGCAATTTCATTTAATTCCGAATTTTGGATATTTTGATTTTACCCTACAAAATTGTGGGACAAAAAGCAATCAAACAACAACAACAACAGCAATATAAATGTATTGGTCAGTGATGTATGAAGAGATTGCACATGTGTGACTTTGTTTGTGTTCTTTCTGTCTCTGATCAGAGAAGATTTTTGTTTGCATTTCATTTGCCTTACGCACTTTTTATAAAAGGCAACAACAACTGCAAAAAAAAATAAAAGTTTGATATTGAAAAAAAAAAAATAATAGAAAAGAATAAATAAATAGATGAAAATATGCTGGTGGTAGTTAAAATACTGAAGCCAGCTTCTTTCTCTTGCTACTCGATTTTAGTCGTCGTCTTTACTTTAAACATATTCGTGTATGAGTGTACGATTGTATCGAGAAGGGCAACTAATACTAACACATGCATATTTGTATTTGTATGTGTGTGTGCTGTACGTGTTAAAAGAATTAAAAGAGAAAAACGGGGGTGGAAAATAAATTATTTTTAATTTGATTTCAACTCAATTAAATGCCAAGAAATGGAATTTTAAATTAATGTTGCTGCATGTTTGGGTTTTCATTTCATACGCAATCTGTGTACTATGTACATAAATCAACAAATCAGGATTATGTATCCTTGTAAATAAAAATATTAATAAAAATTAATGAAAAATTCGGAAGATCTACACAAATATGTTTATGCCGATGCAATTTCAAAATGTAAAGTAAACTAGAACGGAAGTAACGATATAATGGAGATAACCTCACATACATATATGTATGTACTTTCCCACAGTTGAAATTTTTGTTAAACCTGCAGCGAAACGAAAACAATTATTCCGCAAATTACCACTCCAATTTCGAAATTATTAGAAATGTGTTTTGTCCAAAAATTATCTTTTAGTTCCTAAGGAAAATTATTTTTGCTGGATAATAAAAATAAACAAATGCAAATTAAAAACACTAAAGTTTTTCTATCCCCTCTACTTTGCTACCAGTCTTCTCTAGTCTACCCCTTTCCAAAGAAAATAGCACAAGTATTCTAAATAAGTCATCTTCAGTATCATTGCCGAAACCGGTTTGTCTTCAAGCCAAACTTGACAAGGGATGACGGAAATTCGTTCGAAAAATTTACATCAAAATACCCTTTCGGAATATCAAATCAAGAATTATTCTAAATAACACTATGTGACCAGATCAAAAAACTGGAGATATGTCTTTTGAGGAGTAGATCATTTTGTTATTTTTTGTCATTCGATTATACCCTCAAAGTATAAAACTATCGATGAAATACGATCATTGGCGACTTCGTGGCCATAAAAGTAATTTTCGCGTCGATGTTGCAATTTTAAACGGTATTGAATAGAGGAGAAGTAAGGCTTCCTTTTGAAAAAAGATTATCACTAAAAGAAAATAATTTAAATTTTTTTTAACAAATGATTCTTTTCATAAAAATTTCGAATGATTTTTTTTCTGAATGCATATAAATTACTTTTACTCGATCCGTCTTATTTGACTCGCTACTAAATATGCTTTTGAAGAAAATTTACAAAGATATAGGATTTTAAACCAAGTGTTCAAAGAAGGGCAGATTCAGCTTAAGTTTTTTGGGGAGGAAGTATTAAGGAAAACAAACAATTCTTCAATTTTTCCAAACTTCTTGAATGGGAAAATGTTAATTTTTAATAAGTTTGGTGAGCAAAATTTCCCTCTTTGGGCGGGCTGGTTGCAAAAAAGTTGCCAAAAAATTGTTCAGCCAGAATTTAATGTTATTTAGACTATATATTTTCAAAAGATCGGTCAAATCTAAATTTGTTAAACGTGGTAAGGAAGCTTAACTCGTCCTCTTTTCAACGCTGTTGAAAATGTTGAAACTGGTGGTAAATGAATGTGTTCAACATTTATTTGTCGTAATTTATCGATAATTTTTATTTTGAGGGCAAATTCGAATTATTTCAAATTAAAAAAAATTTCTACTACAACGGCACTAGTACATTTCCAAAGTATATTTTCGCAAAAAAAAAACAATTATTATACGAGCACAATTGCTTATTGGTTTCAATTTAATGCCTTCGATTTTATGCCCTTTTCTCGGATTTTGGCACCATTGCAATTATTAATTTGTATACTTCAGATCAATTAAATAAAACTTAGGTTTATGGCAAATATAAGACTGTTTGCAGGCTTATAACTTTTTATAACATGATTATTTTAAACTAATAAACTAAAACAATACTTTAAAATATTGTTTTTGTTTTTTTGTTTTGCTTTTTATAAAGAATGTTTAACATAGTTCAAGAATTAGGTCCATTAGCTTATTGAGTGAGTCGCAACTGAATATTGTAGAAATTACAAACGAAGATACAGGGTATAAAAATTATAGCATATCGTCATATCGTCTTTTTTTAATGTTGTTAAAATTCTTATTATTTTAAAATTTATTTATAAATTGGGTAAAAGGAAGAACATTTTGCCACAACAGTACCTGATTACCATCCTGTCAATTTTGGTAAAATAACTGTGTCAATTGTGTCAAAAAATAAATTAGCCAATGTTGATCCCGTAATGAAGGAAGCCAAGAAATTAGTAACATGTAATTATATGTCTACATTTCTGGGCATGTACAAATATTTATACGAGCTGTATTTAGGACATTGTGTCATTCCGTAAAGGTACGGCAAGACGAGACAAATATTTGGCAAAATAAATGCATCTGCTAGACGTTTATACTTATATTAAGTATAATTAAGTGACCACATACCAACATAATTCTATTATTTAACTTTGGTTTTTGTTTAATATCTGCATGTATGTGCATTCAATAAAGTTTTCGGAAAGATATGTTGTCAAATATTTGCCTCGTCTGGCCGTACCTTAAGTAACTGTGAAATACGAACCCTTTCCTTATGGATTTCAACTGTATTCTTCTTAATTCATTAACTTTATCAACCACAAAATGTGTCCAACATTCACACATACATACAGCACAATTGTTTACCTTAATATTTGCCAAAGACATACTGACATAGTAGGAAGGAATAGGATTTGTATGTATGGAGATGCTATTGTGGTTGGTTGTTTGGTGTACGTTTCATCAACACCAACATTACCATCATCGTCGTCATCGTCGTCATTATAAAAATGTACCCTTTTTTGTTGTTATTCCATTTTTGTTGTTTTGCCATTATTGTTGTTTGTGTTGTGGAAATTATAAATTACGTTACGTTGAACTGGCACAAAATGAAAACCTGACCTACGTTAACCCAAAAAATTATACTCAAGAACCTAAAGAAGCAAAAGAAAACAAAATCACATAAAACCAGAAGCAACAAGAAGTTCAGTTACGTACTTTAAAGCACGCAACCCCAAGAATAACGGCAACGAAAGCCTAAGGAAAAGAGGAAACTGATGCTTATTCGTATCTTTTAGGCTCATTTTTTATGACACATTTATTTTTTTTGTTTGTGTTGCTTTTTTTTGCATTCACATTGTTTTCTAGATGATGATTTTGGTTTCTTTTTTCGTATTTGGCGAGAACTCTAAAAACTGATAGACAATTCGTATTTATCAAAACAAAACAAGAGTTCAATGAAGAACTTGTAAACAGGGTTTGTTATTTGTTAACAAACATATTCAATAAATCAATAGGGGAACTCACTCCTGGTTGTAAACAACCCTTGCAAATGTAGCAAGTCTAGCAAATATGCTACATTTTGCAAAACTATAACTACAAAATATATGAAACTAATATTTGCTACACTTAATTTGCAATGCTAAAACAGCAGTGTATATAATTTTATTTTTAAAATCAAAGCAACTAGACACCTGTGCTTACAAAGTTTCACGGCGGTAGAACAGTCTCAAAAACCGCCTGTGAAGACTTAAAATTGATGCTAAGACTGTTAAAATATTTTTGCTAAAATAGTAAGAATTAAAATATCAAACAAAACTCCATTAATTGATAAAAGTTTTTAGAAAGTTTATGCACACACCAAATACTTTCTTTGCGTAAAAATTTGAGAGGCGGCGTTAGCGTTTATATACTGGCTGCGGCTTAGCTTATTGCATACGGCAAAGTAACATTATGCAACTCTGTAATAAATTTGCTAAAAGCTTAAAAAAGATACTCACGCTTTGTGGCAGAAAATCATTCGAAGTGTGCAAAAATTGCACATATGCAACGAAGAGTGATTTCCTTTATTGTGATGTTTTTTTAAGGCTCAAGTCCAACTTTTGCTATTTAAAATAATGCAAAGTGTTTAAAAGATCACGGGTCGTATTGGTATTTAAAATTATATCTGTATTGCTAAACCCGTTTTGCAATTTCGTTTAGAGGTATTCCATATAAGACTTTCTAAATCGGTACAATAAAAACAACATTTTTCTTTAGTTCTCTGAAAAGCACATGAATGCTACCAATTCATGCGGATTAGATTTGTCCTTCGTTGGATTTTCATGTTTCCCAGAAAACAAAGATAAATCAATTACAGTTTCAATCACGCCCAGCGAAATTTTAAACAAAAAAATTGTACAAATTTGTAATTTTAAAAAACGTTCAGCTCTTAAAAAAAATTCCTGCCAAAGCCTTTAAAGGTATCGCTTGGTTAGTAAAGATTAATATTTGAATTAAGATATTAACCTGCGTATTAAAAGACAATAAAAGCGTATTCCGTGAATCCAAACTCGAAGAATCGAAGTTAAATGCAATTAAAACTGAACAAAATATCGATTAAAATAAATCTGGCGATACTGACGAGAGCTAATCTGGGGACTTCATACTAAGACATATAGGATCGGGAATAAGCGACCTACCTGTAGAACACCGAATAAAAGTTCGTAACTTTCTAAACGATAGAAAATAAAACAAGTATGTTACTGAATGGCAGCGGCTGAGGTACGCACAAGCAAATTAAGGCATTGAATGTTTAATAGCAAACGTGCTATCCACTTAAGCCGTAGCAACATCTCTTTGCTATGGTTAAAGCGTATGGAAGAATTTTTGTATATTTTTTATTTGTAGTTAGAATTTTAGTAAAAATTGTACAGTTCAAACCAACCATGTTGCAATATTTATTGACGGAAACAATTTTGATGAAATGTAAACAACAACTTGTTTATCGCATTTAAAGTAATATTTAAAATGTATTCAAATAACCATTATATGTTCCGCACAACAATATATTATTGCAGAGAACATAATATGGTTATCGTGAACATGCCAAACCAAAAAAAAAAGATTTTCAGTTCAACTATCAAACTTAGACAATATCTAATTTCATTAGGATTTGCAGATTTTCTGTTGCTTCTATTTTGTATTGACTTCAAAACGCACATTAATGAACTTGACCTTGTTATTAAGAATACGAAGTAAATATTTATAATTTACTAAGATTTTATATAAAGTCATACAGGGATGCATATATATGTAAGTACATACATGTGTGTGTGCACAAGATTAGACGACGTTGATGATGTGTTTATAATCCTCTCCTCCCTTTATTCACTCACACATACGAAATGCTACAGTTATCTTTAAATACTTAAGGGTTTGCTTAGGGTATCAACACAATTTCACATGTAGTCGATCCACCATAATTTATTTCTAAAGCGGTAGAATACGTATGCAATGTATTTGAGCATGGATCTACTAAAATACAACGAAGCAAGGGTCCAATCATAAAATTAAATTAACACCACTTGTAGTTAGATGTTTTTTTTTGCTTCGCACAATTTGACAATGTTTTCATTCGCATCATATGAAGGATATCTGAAGAGAGGAAATTAACAACATTTTAAATAATAACATCATTTCGGCACAGTTCCTTGCTTATTCGTCTCCCTAACGCACAAACGACAGCCTTGTGAAACAACGAATTCACATCCGGAGACAGCCATTAAACAACTTGCAAATATTTGTAATTGTTCCCTACTCCTCCCAGCTACTGTTCAAGGACATGTTGCACATGAATAAATTTTATTTCATAACAATTTTTATGTTTTTCAACATTTCGGTGTGAATCAGGTTGTACACCCAACTGTTGCATTTATTAATGGTTAATTCGGATAAGAGCGAAATATTTTGAAGCTTATTTATTTACTACCTCCAGTGAAGCTCACAAACAATTAAGCCTTTATTTAAGATCTGAATCCTTTTAATTTCTTTCCTCTTGTTCAATGCTGCAAGGAGAAGGGGTTTTCATTTAATTTCACCACTTCACCTTGAAGGTATTTTACTTATTGTTCATTAAAAGTTAGGGAGATTCAAGGTCCTAGCTTGGCTTTTGTTATTATGACGTTTTTGAAAAATAAACAAAAATAACCTTGGGCAGCAAAGATTTTCTCTAATTTTAACTAGAGCAATTTCACAATTGCAAACGTTGTATGTTGGAAGACAAACAATGACTCAATTGCAAATGCAAATCCAGCAAATGCTATTGTCTTATGCAAATTAATAAAATAAATATATAATGTATATTTCAGGAATAAGATTTAAATTATAACGATTAAAAGATGTCAGCAGGAAAGCAAGTTTTATATTTTTGTTTAAAACTTGATTGACAAAAATGTTGTTCTTAAGTCTGAACAATTTCTTTGAGCATCATAATGCGATGTTTTTGCTCCTCGGTCTAGCTGAAACTTCGTCATACAACATACTCGGTAGCCTTGACTCTAGTCTCTGGATAATAAAACTAGGGCCATAATAAGTCACCTCTCCGTCAAATGGTCAGCTACCGTGCTACATCACATCATATGATTTGAAGAAAGAGCGCAGGGTATTTTAGGCTAACAAAAGCAATGATTGGGTATGCAGGTTGATATAGTGGACTGCATGGCATATAATGAACATAGCTGGCAAAGATCATTCTAGAATACGATATATAAGGAAGAGAAACACTTCGTGTTTTTCTTCTACTTTTGGTTATGTATTGGAAGTATATGAACTTGGTTCTTACTTTATTGTTGCAGTTCTGGTCCTTTTTTTTTTATTAATCCGTCTGATCATCGAGTTAACGCAAGACTTAGCTTACAAGATTTTGATCTAAAACTAAAATTAAGAATACTAAGGAGTTTTTACACAGTTCGATTTTTTTCACAAAGTTTTTCTATAAAGTTTCGTTTTATAAAACGAGCAACAAAACTTTATAATCCTGAATGAAGCTGACTTTTAAGTGTCGAACGAAAATTATAATAAAACTTTCTTCTTGCAATAGCTGACTTGCATTAATGAATTTGACTGCTCGAAAAACTCGACAAAGGACGAGCCTTATTTTTGTTCTTATTTTCTGTGATTATCTTTCGGATAGTTCTAGATTTAAATGAGTGTAATGCCATTGAAAATGCTATTTTTCCACTACAACTCCAGTTGCTAAAATTACTGTTCAAATTGCTATCGCGTATCATAACGTTCCAAACACACATTCCATTTGAACGAGCTGATTAAGAGTAATGATTCAAACAATATAAAAATTAAAAAAAAATGTTGCCATAGTACAACTCAACAAGGAGTAAGTTAAAATTAAAAAATGTTTCGTTATTTTAGAAACCGGTTGAACGATTTTTGCATAAGTAGTCCAGATAATCACTAGCAAAATTTATAAAAAAGTCTTTGGCTTAAGCGAAGTCATTTTCCGCTAGCAATCTGCCTTCCATAAAGATTAAGTGCGTTCCTCAAAAATATATTAATAAATTTATTGAAACACTCATTGCCATAGTCACGGCAACCATATTATATTATCTACAACACTATATTGTTGTGGGAAACATAAAATGGCTATTTGAAAAAACTAAACATTACTTTAGTTGCGATTGCCAAGTTGTTGTTTACATATAATCATTATTTGCAACATTTTAGAGTTGAACAATACAATTTTTACTAAAATTCTAACAACAAATAATGTCTCTTTTCTAAACTCCTAATTGTTCTTTTGCTCATAACTTGTGTAATTATTTATGGTGGCTAATCCGTTTTATCGGAGAATTATATCTCTTAATTATTGAAGCTTATTTATGTAGCATTAACTAGTTAAACTTTCTTAAGAAAGCATGTACTTTTAAAGGATTAAGACGTGCTAAGGCAAAGTTTTCCGAATCTGTTTTCTCTGTAAAACATTTCCAAACGTTCGGCAATATTCCAAATAAAAAATGTCTCGTCTAATCCACAAACACACATGTAAATACAGACTTCCCCTATAATTTTCTTTTTTATTTTAATATAGAATTTCTTCGAACACGCTGATGTTGTTGTTGTTGATACTTTTGGTTAATACATTTACTAGAACAATGTCAATGACATTATATACGATTGTATATTATGTACACATATATGTATTTATAAGTGTGTATATATACCCATGGATTTGTACATGGTTCAGTTCGTGTACGATAATGTATTGTATTTTGTATATACGTGTGACATTGGAGGTTCCCAGAGAAAGCCTGTTTATATCCTTATTTTTCATTCATTCAAGTTTTCGTTGACTACTTTTGTTTCCACTCTTGTCTGTTTTAAAATTGTTTAAGTGCAAGTGTGCGTTCAAGTGTTTGTGTGTGTTCGTGTTGTTCTGGTTGTAATGTTTATGTATTGGTGTTGATGTTTTCCTTTTCTTTTTTGGATTTAGTGTCTCATTTTGTTGTGGGCGGTTTTATGACGTTTTCATAATAAAGATGATGACTTTGAACTTGATGTTAACTTTGTGGCCGTAGACAGGAGACCAAAATACAAATTATAACACACTCTACGTGTGCTACTAAAACAAATATGTAATAAAAATGCATAGAATAGATAATAAAGCGTGGAAAGGGTGGCATTTATTTGGGTTAAAAAGAGGTTATTGTAACAAATTGCGACCATAAAAACACACATAAACACAGATATATTATTATTTAACTATATTTTGTACATCCGAGTACGACGCAAATATACACAACTCAATAGGAAGTTATTAACTACGAGTATAACTACAATAAAGTATTCAAAAAAAATGATACATTTTCTTTATACGTATGAATAACTATTATTCTAAGATGAAATTCAAGAAAACGAACTCATAAAATATTTTTAAGTTTCATGACAGCTAATTATGACATTAAATAGAGCAGATCATAAAAGAGTCATCGCTGACATTAGATTCATATGTATGTAAACTTTGTTCACCAACGTTTACAATCACAGCTGTTAGGGATTGTCTTTAAAGATAAAATAGAGCAAAATGATTCTCATTAAAGGGTTACTTACGACAATACAACGTTCTAGTACCTACTCACCAGGAAACAACAAAATAGCTCTTATCAAATAACTAAGAACCCCGTACACACACACACACTCTTCATTTGTGAACGGAAAAAATTTGACAATTGGTTTCTTTTGTATCACATTAAAACTAAGAACGATTGTACATAAATAATACTCGAGAGCACATATTTCAATAGAGAAACAACAAAGTTGTTGCTGGGATTTGAAATTTGAAACCTTCGAGAAATCATTATTATTTTAAGTGACATCTTAAAAGCTAAGAAGCATATTTAAGTGCGTAAATTAAAAACAGTTGCGTTTCGGTGAGAAAATGACATTTACTTGGTGGAAGCCTTAACTGAAAAAGTGATTCTTAAGCGACACATGTGTTTTCAATGCTCGTATTATAAACTAATACCCGCTTGTAAAATATACTACATATACATATGTACGCAAGTATTAAAATACATACATATGTATATTTTCATGTGAGTTTAGTTTAGCTCCAGATTCCTTTTTGTTTTAAATATATTTTTGTAAATACAACAACAACTATCCTTCCTTTAGTTCGTTGGGGTTCTGAAAAAATGTTCGCTGTTGCCGTTCATCTGGGGTTTAAATAAATTATGTATTTTTACACATTTAGTTTACATCTGCATTTTTAACGCCCATCAGGCGTAAGCACTTCCCCCCATTTAACAAATGTCACTTTTGTTTTAAAACCAAAAATATTTCTCATTTTTCTGTTCTTCATGTGTTTCGACTTTGTATGCATTTACGTCAGCGCATTTGCATACATACATACGTAAGCATGTGTTGAGGGAATTATGCGTGATGGAATCCCAACATTTATGCCTGTACGGGATGACATGTGCTTGCACAATTAAAATGACAGCCATTTTTTTTTTTTACTGAAAATCCCAAGTACTTGGTGGTATAAAAGAACACAATAATTAAAAATAAAATTGTGACACGCGTGCGCTGTTTTTGCGCACATTTGTCGAGTAGCAATTCTAGTATTTTAAATTTAACAGATTCACTTGTAATTTGTAAGTTTTTCTGTTAAACATCGCCTCCCTAAAATATTTAACAATTTATTTTAAGAACAAGAACAACGACACAAAGTGTGGAGAAACACGCCATGTTTTACTGCCGATCTAAATAAAACTCACCAAAACATCCCGTTTTTATTTGTTAAGAGAATAAAAGATGGCTGTACTTTATATATAATTTCATCTTGATCTTAAGCACTTATTTTAATTAAGAATAAATTCAGGGAAAATTAACTATGAAAACCCAAATAAATGCTAAAGTAAAGGAAGAGTTTAATATGGTTTGGAGCCGACGATCTTTTTTAAGAAATATGCACTAAGAAATTATTTTTATACAATACGAATTTCTTTCCTTTTCGGCTTTCAGGCGGAGGGCCTTAAGAGTAAGCAAAGAACATGCAAGTATTCTCATCGTGTAAAGTATATGGTTTTGAATTGGGTATTTCATATTAGGCATAATAATTAGAGGATGGAAAATGCGCAATGGTAAAAAGCACGAACATTTTGGGATTATTCTTCAGGCTGTAGGTCAAATATTTCATTTAAATAAATCCCTTCTTTTTCTAATAACTAGCACTGAAAATTATACATATAGACATATACTCATAGCTAAACAAAAAAAAACCGTTTAGTAAACTTTGGACTCTTCAAATGATCAGGTGGACGGACGACTTTACTGAAAATTTTATCCTGAAGAAGAGAACCAAAGGTATTGGAAATATTGACAATATTATTTATTAAAACGAATAAAGGTCTTATTTGAATGTTATAATTGACCAAGCGCAGGAAAAATAATAGGAACATTTTAATACAAAAATAAGGTTAACATTGAAAAGTGTAAAATTATTAAAAAAAATTTATTAATTTAATTCAAACAATTTTATAAAAAACTGTTAACTGGAAAAATAGAAAAGTTGGATTTTGTGTTATTTTTTCAGAATCGAAAGAAATTTGAATAAAAACATTGTGGTTACTTTCTTGTTTTTGTAATTTTACAACTTTTTACATTTGTGAGACAATTAATAATAAATATTAAAATAAATTCATTTGCTATATTATTTTTACATATTTAAAGGAGTGTTAAAATTCAAACTACTCCCTATTGTTTTACAGACTACACAAGATCTATGCAAATCACCAATAATGGCTTGTGTTTTATATGGCATCGCCAATAAACTTAATTCGCCGATTGTTTTTAGTACTTAAAAAGCATATTCACCTCTTCGGCGGTTGTGGGCTTTGCTGACGTGGCTAGCAAATACACGTTCCTCCAAGAGACATATCTTTTAAAATAAAATACACAGCTTGCCATATTTACAAATTATAAAAATAGACTATCAACGCTGCAGCCTCTAGTTGTCGAAAGATGAATTAATGGTGCACGATTTTATATTATGTAGTCTCGGATGTAGCAATAATTTAATACTTCTATTGCAATAGTAAAGTCTTTAACTTTTTGTTCTGGAATTTTTTCTCATGTGAAATTTTGTACTTGAATACCTTTCAGATTGTTTACGGTCCTGACGGAACACCTGTACGAGCTGAGTCTCGGCGAGGTCGTGGCAAAGCTAAAAATTCAACCGGAAATGGAACACCGACAACTGGGGTAAGTTAACGCTATTATTTATATGTAGAATAAAGAAAAAAAGTAAATCAACGGAAATTTGAACTCACTTGTTTTAATACCCCTGACAGACAAAGGATTTGTTTATTACAATAGCTTGGTATACAACATGCGTGTCAATATCAGCTACAATTAAACCATCCATCAAGCTGGCTTATATGTACGCGGTGTAAACGTAGTGTCATTAAACATAGCTTTTGTAGTATGACTTAAGGCTTCTTATTATTTCAACCCTAGAACTTATCCATTGTTGTAATTTTTATTTTGGTTCATAAATAAAGTACCCAAGACACCTTTCCTGTTTCAGTAGAAAATATTCAATTATTAAAAATACAAACCATTATTATAGACACTACATGTCTACCACCATATTAAAACCATAATGTACATACCAATGTTTTAATTTTATCAAGTTTTCTTGCTTTTCCGGTTAAATACAAACTGTAGTAAAATAATCCTTTTATTTTATAATTCACTGGAATGAATGGATGGCTATTTTCTTTACTTTTTCTGTGAGTGTCAATAGCTTTTGTTTTACAACTGCCGCAGAGAAACTTAAAAACTGTATAAACAGAAATTTGAAATTCTAGAAAAATGACAAAATCTAATACAATTAAGGAAATTAAATTATTTATGGTTTAGCTTTTTAAACTTTGCTCCCATTGTAGAATAGTGAATTTTAAAGAAATAGTGAATTTTAAAGAAATTGAATAGAAAATCTAGTTAATTCTAGTTTCCAAAAAAAAAAACATAATTGTTCGTGTAAATATAAAATAGTTCACTGCAGAAATGGTTTGCCGCAAATTTCATTGACTGGCTGCCAGAGATGTAGCGAAACTGAATTTGCAATAAAAAATTTAGACGTCTTTACACTTTTATAACAGCAATGCGACCACTAACACAGAAGCAAATACCGTCTGCACTTCGGTTTAAACTTTGCATTTACGTTTTTTACAAATTTACCATTCGTTTGTGCTTGAAATTACGAACGAGTAAACGGCATGTGCTTCGCTCCTATAAGCTCGGACTTGCAGCAAGAAAAGTTACATCATATTTGGATTTAAGTGGCCCTCAAATGACTTTTCCACGCCAATGTTGTGGACTTTCTATTTTTGTTTTTTGATGGCTTTATTTATGTAAGGACTTGTTTATTGAACTTGGATTTCATAGAAAATTAAAAATCCTAAATTTTATCAGCAGCTCTAGCTGCTACGAAAGATGGGTTCTCCTAACGAGCTAAATCAACTCTTAAATTATCCTGAAAAAGTTTGCAAACACTACTGCATTTACGTAAATTGTATCTCTATGTTAGCCAAAATCCACTATTTAATATTTCTGTCCTGATTTACGCATAAAACAAATAGAAGACAGCAGGCTACCGACTACAATCTATCAAAATTTAAATACGCACTTTTATATCAAAACAATTACGTTGATGACAACACAGCTGCAGGTTGTTGTCCACGCTGCTGTTGTCGTTGTAGTCCAATTAAACTAATTTATATTTTTGTTGCCTACAAAACAAACCAAAGTAAACAATAGATCAAAATATGTAAATAAAATATGTGCTTAGAAATATATTTTATTGTAAAATAAAAAAGAAAATAACAAAAGTTAAATGCCCGTATATGTATCAAAAGTTTTTAAATAAACAATTTTATTTATTTTTATATTTTTGAATGAAGTTTATGTACATATCTGGAAACTTGTATGTTTTTCGTCTTACGGCTTGTTTAGTTATGTGTACCTCTCCGATCAAACTCAAAGTTTCAGCATTGAAAAATGCTTCAGTTACGACTACAAAATTGATAGTATTGTTTGTCTGCCTACCTACCTTCGAGCGAGCTGGGTACAAAAGTTCAAAAGAAAAGTTAGCCTCACAAAGTATGTACTTTTATACGTGATTTTTCTCGATATATCAGGTAAATCGAAAAAAGTCATGCATAAAATTCTTGTCCCGTCTAATTAACATATTTTGGATCTACAATTCTAAGAAGTTGATTCATCGTTGGAGAGGTTTTTCATAAGCTTTAATTTAATAAATAGTTCGTTACTGGCCTCGTTATAGTTCAGAATATATATCCGTATATATTTTCAACTTTGCAGGCTGAACCACCCACAGGAGTTGTCCCATGAAAAAAACCGGACTTTAAAAAAAATTAAAAATCTGAAATATAAATCAATTGTTGCAACAGCTGTTAATATTTTAATAACATAGCCGGATACAGGGCGAGATTTGTAGTAGTGTAACCGTGTAGTCTGATGTGGTCAGTGTGTTTAATGCGTTACACAAACAAAAATATCACCCGGGACTACTTAAGATTTGAAAATCGGTGCTAAAAAAATTTATTTGATCAATTGAGTAGTATCTGACTTAAATGGAGGTAAAAACGCGATATCACTTCGGCACACATTAGTATAAAAAAAACAAAATGTTCTTTTTGTTTTTAGATGAAGTATAAAACATTTAATAATATAAAGACTGACAATATTCGAATATAAAACAAATCTGCACAGTAGTTTTACTATGAAGTGCACTTAAGTTTTGCTATTAAACATGGATTTATTATTTGTTGTCCTGTGTATTTCTTCGTTTTTTTGTGATGTAAAAAATATTTAAAACATTTTGTGCTTATTTGTATTCAACTTGAAAATGATGATGATTTATGAAAAAATACATGCATTTAATGGCCTGTGTTTGCTTTGTGTGTGTGTGTGTGTGTGTGTGTGTGTGTGTGTGTGTGTGTGTGTGTGTGTGTATGCATGTGTGCGTATATTTATCCTATCATGAGTTTTTACAAATGTCTAGCCAATGTCTGACTTCTGCTGTCACAAATTCATCAACGTCATCAGAGCATACATACTAGAAACACATGAATTACTTCGTTCGACTTGCAAGTTTAAGAAGCCAACGACGTTTGTTGCCACTCAATAACAAACATTTGAGCAACAACAACTAGCAACAGAAGCTGGAATAAACAAAATATGTTTGTCGTAGTAAATACCAATGATAAATGGACAATGTTTTGAAATTGTTATGAAATTTACAAGAGTTTGTTTATTTAAAACTTCGGTCTCATGATAAAAAATCTTTTTGTTCTTATGTATCCGTTCATCTAAGTTACGTTGTGTTCGGGAGAGGAATGATAAGAGGTTTATTATTAGTCTAGATTTAAAGCAATGAGAATTAACTTCTTAAGCTAATGGATTTATTTTGTGTCGTGTCTAGTACCCGATCCATTATAAGATAGTGGCCATAAGCAAGTTTTGGTATCAAAGCACGCACTGATTGGCCTTAATAATATTTCAATAATATTTCAATTACAATTAACATCGTAATTGTAATGTGGGATAAGTAATTTTAATTAAAAGTAAGGACTGAAGTCCGAATTAGTTAGGGACTATATTGAATCTTGATTTGATATTCCGACAGGGTGTTTTGATGTAAATGACACTGAAGATGACACATAGCTGAAACCGGTTTGTCTCCAAACCAAACTTGACAAGAAATGACGGAAATTCGTTCCAAAATTCTACTATATTGAACTTCAAAAGAGTGATCAACGACTACTCCATAAATGGAAAACTTATGCCTTACCAGGCATAACTTATTTAAGAAACACTGACTGGAAAATTCTGTGGAATTTTCTTTGGTTTCACAATGCGCATATTGGCTTAACTCAAGCAAACGTAGTTGGAAAATATCAATTAGAATACCTTCAATGCAATTTACTTACTTGATTTGAATTTATGGTCAATTACAGTTGCCATTTATAATTACCTTATTAAGAAATTGTAATTAAAAAAGTGCAATTACAATTACATGTGTAATTAACTGCAAAATGTTTTTAAAACCTCCCAGTTCTGATGATAGTTGAGTATAGCACTCACAAACACAAATTTCCTTTCTAACGCACAGAATTTCAAAATTGTTTACCTTAAACATTTCCTGTAAGTATGAATTGGAATGTGTACATTTAGGTACGTTTACACTGGCTTTATCTTAACAATTTCGTAGTCAGTTTTATCTAAGCCTACTGTATTAACGTCAGCTTAATGTGTGTGGGAATGTTTTGGAATGTACACAGACGTGTTGTTGTTATTGTTATTGTTGTTGTTATTGTTGTTGTCACCATGTCTTAGTCGTAAAAAATTGTGCTGGTTAATAACAGCCAGACAAGCTTCATTCAATAGACGTTTGTGTCGTCGACTCCGTAGCAATGACGTCTTAAAATGAATAAAAAGTGGCACAAAATCATGTACCTTGTCAAACTACCCCAAAGCCAGAATAAAATAAAAGCATTCAAATCTATATGTCCAATAAACGCACCAAGGCAGTGGCAGAATATACGACGTAAAAAGGCAGTGAGCTCTTAAATTACCACAGACAGTGCCAAACAATTTGAAAAGTAATGAAGAAAACCCATGTACACACATCCACATGAAAATATTCAACCATACGGTAAAACTAATACGAGCCATGTAGACAAATGCGAGATCTTGCTAGACAGACTGGCGATGAGTAGCAGATGTTCATTTAGTTTGTTGGCCTTCAATCGGACAGTGGTAAGGTGATGGCGATGATAATGATAATTATTATAAAGATATTGGCTCATGGTAAAGGTTTTGTTATGGCATTTGCACGAAATACTCCAGAGCAAAAAAACTGATTGCCAACCAAATCCATTGGTGTCTCTTAGGCAGTCAGTATGTTTAAAAAAAATCGTGTATGATCTATCCCTGAATGTGTAGCAGTTGAGGAAATGAAGAAGAATTTCTTAGCATGCGTATTCATTCTGATGCGATATGAAGAAGTATGTATTATAACGTCACCAGACTTGAACAGCGATTCCCTAGCGGCAGTTAAGCCAATGTTCGTATTATTACCACAGACAACTCAAAAGACATTGTGGTCGTTAACACATGAAACGTACCAAATCAACGGAGTAACTGTCATGCTGGTTGAGGAGGGGAACCAGCAAAATAGTTAAATTTTAAGTAAGAGCTTTGATTATTGGCCTGCTAAAATAACAAGACAGCTTTGTATTCATTCGCATTCCCAACGTCATCGCCATCAACATTATCGGCATGAGCATTTTAACCGATGCCATCCCCTTAATGGTGGCAGTCAAGCAGTGTGTTTATTCCAACAAGTCCAAAGCGCCAGCTTATATTAAGCTAATCCATATTGCTGGCAGTTGTTTATCGTTGATATTATTATTGTTCTTCATGCAACACCATACATACTTTGACTTGGCACGTCTCTTTTCAAACGTACAATAGGAGCAATCGTACCAACGAACCACCTGACAAACAGAGATTCAAAATCTTGGTCACACACCACAAACGGTTGGGGAACTTATTTTTTTTTTTTTTGCTGATATTATTGCTGTCAACATTGGCCTCTTGTACATGTGTACACATGCCGGTACACATGATTACGATTACGACTAACAGCAGCAGCAATAACGTCAGTTAGCTAGCAGTGGCATTTAAGCAAAATGCCACCAACATCAAGCCATCTAAATAAACGCCATCAGACACATCGCAGACAATCATTGTGTGTGCGTGTGTGTTCTTTTTTGTCAATGGTCTTTTTTACGTGTTTCACGCATCTAAAGCAACAACAACAGCTTTAATATTGAGGAAATGCAGTAAATAGTTGTGGTTGCAAGCAGCTCGCCTCGAACAAGCATTTTAAGGTAGCAATTTGCTCACGTACAAAGATATCAAAGTGGTAGCAACCATTTAAACATCCATTCATTCATCCGTTCGTTTCTTTATTCTTTCATTCTGACTAACACAACTTGAACAGAATCAGTCTTGTTTAGTTTTGTTTATATCACTCAATGGTTTTGTTTTGTTTAAGTGGTGGCAATGAGGAAAGAGTTTTGTGTCCGAAGGGTGTAACTGCGTTCTTTTTTCTATTCAGTTCATATTTCTGCTTTGAGTATTCAACTCTAACAATTCGTAGCCGTGGTAGTTGTAAATGGTAAATTTCAATTGTAAAGTTGCAAAATAAGTAGCTGCTCTTGGAACCTTCTTATCGCCATCTTGAAGTTAGTGTTTGAATAATGATTTCATAAAAGTGAAATATGCTGTGGAATATGAAAGTCCAAAGCATGTATTTATCTATCAGTCCATCCATTCACAAATTTTACTTTGGCCCACACCGTTTGCCATATTGCGTCGTCTGGTTGATGGAGCAGCTTTCTCACAGAAAGACGATTTAGTACAGAGGCAAAAAAGTCGTTGAGCATTACTCCATAACGATCACTAACCGAAGCAATGATGCTTTCATCACAATCACTTTGTATCCACTTTTCGGTTTCAAAAACACACATTTTATTTCATTATAATGCTTGGACATTGTCATTACGTACTAAGTACAATATGATTAAAATGACCGCCTCTAGAGTGGTTACAACAGTCGATCCTTATGAGGTAGTTTTCGCAAAATTCGGGCAGTATCTTGGCGGTAACTTTAGGAATGTAGGTTTTCAAAAGCTACAAAGTTAGAAGAGTATCCGCGTAGATTCGGTCTTTTATGCAGCTCGACAAAAAAGTCTAAGGGCGTCAAATCGCTTGATCGTGGTGCCCAATAGACGTCGCCAAATCGTCAAGTTACGCGTTCTCGAAACTTCTAGTGCAATAAAGCCAAAATCAGTCGTGTTTCGTGACATCCTTTTGTTGAAACAACATATCGTTAAGTTCTCATCTGGAATTGCAAACCAAAAAAGTCGGCTAGCAAACGATTATAGTGCCCTCAATTTACTGTTACGGGTTTTCAGCGTCATTTTCGAAAAATTAAGCCCCACTGTCACCTCGAGAGCATAATGCGCACCAATCGGTCTTTTTAGCCAGATGCAATGGCTTTTTCAAAATCCAGGGTTCTTCGAGCCCCAGTTACTCTAGCACCCAATGAGCATGTTTACGGCGTTATGAATAGTCAGCCAGTTTTAATTGTGGAGTGAGTTAGACTTCATATGTATGCAAAATACGCCATAATGACCTGTAAGATAGGCCCATCCGCTGCGAACGCTGTGGAATCGACCAAATTTGAATTAGCCGCCAATTTTGAACCACCACTTTTGTAGTAAATTTTAACTAATTTTACGGCCGTAAATGGCAAAACTTTCGATAAACAAATGACACTTCAGATGACCGATATTTACCAGCTGACAGCCTTGATAGACCTGCGATTTTAAAATCCCTAATGGATAACCCGTTAAAAGTTAAAGTTTGGAAACGAATTTTTATTTTGTGTATTAATTAAGTTTAATTACTTGAATTACAGCCAAATTATTTTTATATACGCGGATTTTGAAAGATGTTCTTCTAGATTAATTCGTCAGATTGGACTATTAACCCCCCTAAAAATATAAAATTTCCTTTATAATTAAAAATAAATTGCGGTTATGAGTTGGGATATCAAATAAATTGCCAATTTTCGAAATTCTTGTTAATGAAGTAATAAAAATTTTTAATCAAAAGTTAATTGAAAGTACTTTTCTTTTAAGGAAAGTAACACAAACTCAGGCCTATAATGTCTACCAGTTATTTCGTATAATTGTGCTACTTTCTTTGGAAAGAGATAGACCAGAGAAGATAGATAGTGAAGTAGAGGAGATAAATAGGTAAATTTCCATACTTCCATTACATCATTACCTATTGAAGCTGGGAGTAGAAGGAGGGAATATCCTTCAGGGGTCTGACTTGCAAAAAACTCTTGAGCAACTTTAGATTTTTTGGGTTAAAAAGACAATAAAGGCTATAGAATTGTCTGACCGCAGACAGTTAGCAGTGATCCCTTACAACGACTCAAGTTGTTACCATCAGCCATGCAAACGAACGATAAAAATCACAATTTCTAAAGTTATCAGTACTAAAATATTTAGGATGACGACTGTATTATAAATTTCCTGCCACTATTGTTGTGAGTCTGCTGATGCTTCTGGGGTTGATTGTTGGAAGTTTCATGATTCTACAATCATAATTGACTTTGACCTAATATCGTGTACATGTGTGTAATAGTCTGTTGTTAAGGTTTCACTGATGACATTGGCCATGAGAGACACTTAAATGCAAAAGTTATGCTCCCTTCTTTTCACTCTACTTTCTGTTCTTACAGCTTTTACTATCGCTTTTGTTGTTACCATAGTTATTATATTCGTCAAGGACGTTAAAGTTCTTTCGTAACGTTGCTAACTGCGCACAAACAACGTATAAACAAACGTTCACGTACAAAAATAACCTGCATAATCGTTCGCAGTAAAAAGTTGGTTAAAAGTCATTTCATTTCTTTTCTATGCTTCATCTTAATGCAGACGTTATAATAAAAAAACATAAGGAAAAAGTATAAGATACTCTTGAATATCAAGAACTTATGCTGGGTATGATGGTACAGACTCTCTATCTCTCTTGTACACGGTGTCATCATTATGTCGTAACATGTTGCGTGTAAAGCAGTATGTGCTTAGTTTTTTGTACTGCCTTTGCTGGTGATTGCTGGGGAGAAAAGTTTTATTATGAGTTATAAAAAGTAGCTTTCACTGGTTCCACTTGTTGCTTAGAATACTTGAATAGTTTTTTATGTTTAGGATTTAATGCTGTACTTATTTCGATACATAATGCGTGGCTTGTTGTGAAAAATCGTAAGTTCTGATTGATTCTGTGCATATGCTATAGCATGTCCATACTGGGATTTGCTGGCACATGCTATGATTGAAATTTCTCATAACCGGATTGCATCAAAAAACATGTTGTTTAGAGCTTTAATTTTCCAAGTATTTTGCTTTCCCTGATAAATAAAGATATACTCGTATATCATAATTTCTGGGGATCTCGTAAATTTTTATATTTTATATTTACTCTAGTTTTATTAAAAATCACATTCATAAACAAGAATCAGCATATTATTTTTTAATGCTGTGGGGGCAATAATTATTTTTCGAAGAATCATAAGCCTTCTTTTTGAATTTGTTGGTATTTTCAAAGTTATTCACTGTATTAATTATATTCGCTTCAGGCTTCTTTGACGTTACTATCGTTAATGTTTTAATTTCTAATGTTTGCTTTCTGAAATATTCCCGTACAAAGGAATTTCTTTCTTCTATCTAAATTAATGTGCAACGTTTACAAATTTACCTTTTTTGCTAAGTTTTTAGTATCCCTATGGTGACAGCTATTGATATTCTTTTGAACGGTATTTTCAAAAGCATAAGTCAAATAAGAATGACGAAGTCCAAAAGCTTGAAATGCAAAATTCAATATTAAATGTGACTTAGAATAACGAAATTTCGAACATCGAAAAAACGTTTTCAGGCAAGCCAACCTTGAATGTCGCTAGTATTATTCTAGCTCAGGACGGCCTTTTTTTAGCTTGAAGATCTTTCCGATTATCATTCAGCTCTAGTTTCTCGTACAATACTTAATTCGACACTTAGGTCCATTCCAATGTTCCTTCCCAACAACATTTTTCTAGCATTGCAGTTAGTGTTTTTTTCCTTTAAAATCTCCTAAAAAAAGACTTCTTTTAATCCAACGTTGATTTTTAGTTATATTTACAATATTCCATAGAAATTATTTGTTGCTTCACTGCTCCTTTGGACTAATGACTCGGTTTGAGTTGAAAACAGAGTTCTAAGCTTCTATTATAGTGGCGATAGTACGTTTGTTCACATGCACATACATTGCAACACGCAAATAACGTGTTGTAAGAAGTCATACCAGACGTGATTTAAGTTCGAATAAAAACTTAATACATGCAACAATTTATATAATCCAAAGTTTCAGTGAGTGGTGAAATAACAAGGTCACTTGTTCTATATATTCAAATTCCATAAATATTTTCCCTAAAAATCTCACATGCAACATGAGGTAAGCAATACTTTATCCCACTGGACGCAGAATGAGTTAAACTAAACTGCATGAATAAACCAAAGGTGTAGACATTCATAACTAAATAAATATCTCCATCTGCATAGTTTATTTGTTGGAATATGCACAATACTGCACATTAGAATAGATTAGAATGGCTGGGAAAGGGATATGAAACGATAAACAGCAACATCACCATAGAGGACATATAGAGAGACATAACACACGACAAGAACGTGTTCGAACGTTAGTTGGTGGAGATGTTAGTTAGACCTGATGATGACAGTTATGGCAGTGGCAATATTGACGATGAATTCCTGCGGCATATTTACTCACTATGAATTTTATGAGTTACGTACATGTGCGGAACTGCTTAGACAAGAGCAGTACGAATATCTGACAATGGCATGTAGCACTTGCTAAACTGTTTCAAATTGTAAAGTTTCTCTATTCCTTTTGTTTTGTCAGTTTGGATTGTAGTTTTGTCTGCAGCAAAGTCGAAATGCTTCGAACAACAACCTTCATTTGCCTGTACGAGCTACACACACACACATACGTTACTTTACAGCAGCGCATGGAAAAAATTGTGTTGTATGGTGCAAGTTATTGTAACTTTGGCATGACATTGAATGTCGCGTATTAAATGACTGCCATTTTGGTTGGCTTGTTGGCCGACACACTTAAATCGCGGCTGCATTGGTAGCTGCTCTAACAGCTTTAAAGGAAAGTTGTTTTAGCCAGATCTATAGAATAACAACACCACAAGCAAAAAACTAAAAAGTATCAACACATTTTGGCACATGAACAACGCTTTGATTTGTGCACAGCATTGCTGTAGGTTTTTATCCTCGATATACTTCGTTTTTCTCATCATATAGTGGCGAAAAAACCATGGTCTCATTTTTTGTCGCCTTCCACTTTGATGCAGTTGTTGGATGCAAAAAACGCATAGATTTTTTCGTTTCGTTCTATCCAGTTTTTGTGGGTTTACTGTTCCAGACAGACTGTATAAAAAGAGAGATTTTAAACTTTGTCGTATATAGAATTCCTCATGGTCTGGTGTGTAGAGCATCAAGTATGTATGTAAGTGCTCCTATTGGTATCAGTTTATCAATTTGTTCAGTCTATCTGTCTGTACGTCCGTTAAGTTGACTGCGAAAGTAAAGATTCCACTTGATCTACATTTTTATGGTAGACGATAATTTTATTCTTTTTTTGCTATCGTTATTGTAGTTCAATTAATCTGTTTGCCTTTTGCCGTCCGTCCGTCCGCTATTCAGTTCGTCTATTTGTCGTTTGAAATTAGAGTAGGTAGATGTATATATGCTTTTTGCATTTGAAAGTACATGTGTTTGTTCTGATTTTGCAACCGACACATTGACACAGTTTTTATTCATTGTTTGTTCGTATGCTTAACTTCTCTAATGGCCTGAATTTGAATGCAGACACCACTCACCCATGCTGTGAATTGTACGTTGTTTCGTGGTGTTGGTCTGAAGGTCATGACGAGTGTGAAAACGTTTTTATATATTAAAGTTACAACTGTTGCATATTTTTTCAAAATGCCACAATATTTTTTTCTAGCCAAAACATGATTTAATAGTGTTTACTGGTTGCCACAGAATGGCTGCTAGTTGCACCCAATTTTCAAATAAACGAGCAAACACAGTTTGTATGGAGTTCACCATTTATATTCGTACTTATCATAGTGTGTGTGTATATTTTGAACATCATTTAGCCACTGGCGACTTTTGGTTTGAAATTCGTTTCATATAACATAATTGCATATTGTCTTTAGTTGCGGCCTAATAATTTTTAAGTAAATTTTAGGCATTGGTTGATTAACTTCTTTAAAATTAGTTTTACGTTTCTGGATGTGATTCCATTTATTTATTTGTTTTAGTTATTTAGTATTTTTCCCATAAGCCCTGGATTTTTTTAGTTCGATTAAATAATAAGTCCTTTAAACTGTGAAACCCTTAAAAAAATTATTTGCCAATCTGTTGCTAATTCAACTCAGCAGGCACCAAAACAAATATAAACAATCACTACTAAACATGACCCAAGAAAAAGGTCAAAGTTGGGAAAACAAAATATAAAAGAAGGAAATTAATTTCTTAAAAGACAATAAATAAGAAAAGAAATACAGAGAAACAACCCACAAAAAATAAAGTCGTGAAAGAACAAGTTTCTTAAAAAGAAGAAATTTCTTACGATACTTTACGGACACAAATGATATTTAATACAACAACAAAATCTTCAATATTTACAATGATAAACAAAAATTAAAAAGCAACATTAAAAGTCAACAAGTTAAAGATGTTGGAAAAAGGAAAAGATTTTAGAAGGAATAAAATGAAATACCATAAAACAGTATACGTCATGGTGGGGTTTCAACAACTTGTTACCCTACGGTTAAACCAGTAAACGCAAATCACAGTAAATGACAGATGGACTCTCGCAGGTTGAAAAAAATATAATTACCTGGTAACACAATTTTTAAAGCCCTTTTTTACAGATCCTGCTTTATGCATAACACAAAGTCACAAAGTTTAAATAAATTTTGTAAAAGTTAAATTATTTTTTTTTTTTTGTTTCTCCAATAAATGATTCACACAAAGTAAATTCACGTCAACTTCCTAGAAATGCTCCTGTGAATGGCAATTTAATAAAAAAAAGGGTTAAAATAAAGTTCTTATGTGGCATTTATGTACAAAAGAAAGGAATACAGCTACAGATTTTTTGTTATTTGAAAGGGTCAAAAAAGTTTTGCACAAAAGACGAAAGAAGTGTGTAATGAAGTGAACAACAACCACCAGCTATTTCTAAGGGACGCATATAATTTATCTTAATGTTGGAAGAAACTATACAAGGATTCTTTACTTCTTTTAGCCTTGACCTCAATATTGATTGAATTTTTTTTCCTAAAAAAGGGTATTTTTATAATAAAGTAAACAAGAAAAGTAGAAGCGAGTCTAATAAGAATTTAAGTTTCAAGGTCGTTGGAAACAGAAGAAGTGACAAACATAAAAAATTTAAAAACAGGACAAAAATAAATGTTTTACAAGTGTAATAAGGAAATGTTGAAGGAAGTAATGACCTTAACCTAGAACTTGAAAACTTGTCAAAACAACCTTCCCAACACACGCAAAGCACAACACCCCTAAACACATATACATACCTACATATGTTTTGCACAGATAAGCAGCCTTAAGCCCAATAGGCACAATATTATAAATAAAGAGGCAGCATAAGATGTGAAAAAATTTCTAATAATAAAACTTCAAACGGTTCTTGCTTTTGTTGTCATTCATAAAAGCAAGTGCGTCTGTGTATGTGTGAAGCCAACGAAACCAACCATTGATACTTGACAAAATTAAACGTGATGTATCGTATACCGGCATGCTTAGACTTGACTTGCAGACAAAACTAAATTGGCTGTAGTTTTTAAGCAACAAAACAAAAAAGGCAGCAACTGTCAATGACAATTGATACATTTGTTTTGGTTTTGTATAAAATCTGGTAACGGGTCTCCGGCATACTTGATGGGCATTTTAAAAGGCTTTTTAAAGATCATATTTTGATTTCCGTTTTAAGTTGTGTCGAACAGAGGTCCAGTATTAACCCAATAAGCTCTTTTGATGCCATATTATCATCTCTTTTTCTAATTTTGATGTTAACTACAGCCACTTAATGTCGAATAAAATCAAAACTTCCACGCCAATTCCCATAAGAAATAGCTTGTTTTGTTTTAAACCTATTTTCCCGTATGTAACTATACATAAAATAGTGTCCTTGTTGTATTTTTGTTTCTAATCAATTATTGAACCATCAAAAACTAAATTTTTTTTAATATCCCCGATATCTCTGAAACTGCTAGGTAGAATTTGAATTTTTTATTGAACCAAATATGGCAAACCGTTATCTAGTTATGTTAACATATGTCGTGCAACTGCCTTCATTTAGGTACATATAGGTCCAAAGCTAGAGATCATCTAAAATAACGGAGTGCAGATTTGATTTCAGCGCCACAGGTAACGTAAGGAAGAACTTGCAGTTGTGGGGCAACGAAAAGTTGTAGACGTGTGTTGTTGTATCGATTATATTATAATACAATTATGCATTTTTGTAGTTGCTAATTCATTTATTACAATGTGATATTATAATACAACTTCATATGTTTCTGAAATGCTGTATGGTATCTTAGTTCAACTTGTTTTAAAAAGAAAGCCAAAAGAACCACTGTGTTGTGAGTGTACACGCGTTGGCCTGTGTGTTATTATCTGATAATGAGCATGAAAGTTAACAACCGATCTACTCCTCTCAAGAAACTTTTTAGATTGCTCCAAACATATCAGTTGTAATGGTTAGAAATTAGTTAGACGTTTGCTCTTGGTTCATTGCACGCTCTAGCAATTTTTCTCCCATAAAATTTGATTCAATATAAATGTTGAGAGCAAAACAGCGAAATACCAACTACAAAAACAATCTGAAAAGGGGCTCGGCCATGTTTTGTTAATACAGAGGAACATCAAAACAACAACTATCGCGCATACATACATATGCATGTATGTATGTTTTATTATTATTATATTTTGTTTTGTTTTTTTTTTCTATGACTAAACATGCTAAATTTGGTTTTGGTATTTTTTACTTAACGCTTTATACTGAGGAAAGAAAAACATCAACGCCTCGGGAGTTATACGATGACTGCTTAAGAAAAAATAAAAAACAGACATTTGAACATTTGCACACACCTGAAATAACCCATCAGTCATGTTATAAACTAAATTGTAAAAAAGCGTACGGCCTTCGCAAAAAATGCCAACCGCAATTTGTTTTATTTGGGCTAAAACTCACACTAAGAAAACTTGCACTTAGAGCAAATAGACCCCTTTCAGACCAGCAAAGTTTTCGTTGACAAAGTTTCTTGAATTCTCTTTTAAACTTTGTCTTGTGTTCAGACGGGATAATTTTACTTTGACAAAGTGTGTTTCTTTTGTTTGTATGTTTGTCAAATATAAAGAGCAGCCATATTAATTCGGTTTACGAACTAAAAACACAAAAGGAATTTGCGAGTACAACAAGTTTTGTACCAACTCCCGCTCTCTTTTCCTCTCTCCTCCACAAACTCAAGACTTTGCTAAGAAAACTTTGCTGGTCTGAAAGGGGTCATACTTAGTGTCGGCTGAATGTCTAGTAGGCAACTTTAAACATCTAAATTAGTAATGTCTTTACTTATTGCCTGTTTGCTATTGAGCTGTTGTTGAACGTCAGACAATTTCACAGAAAACTTTAAAATGTCCATAAGTGACTAATGCGACGATTATTTTGTTACAGCGGTTCAATGTAAGTTTCGTACGCACATTTGGCTATCATGACTATTACAGTAACACCAACAACTTAAACCATTCAACGGAAAATGAAATTGCATGCAAGTCATAAAGTCATTAGTTATTGTCAACACAAGACGAGCCCCCTTCAACACTGTTTACCAAGAAGAAAATCTCATAGTCGTCACACATGTTAAAAAAATTGCATTTTTTTGAGTGTCTAACGATTTGTTTTACAACAAATAAAGGCCGTTACGTTTTAAAATGTTACTTTTCAAACAGAAGTGTCTATATTAATGAGAAATACTTCTGTTTGACACATTTCAAAAAAGAAACTATTTCACACTGGGCATTGGGAGGGAAATTGACCACAAATAAAAAATAATATATTTTGCCTAAATGAGCAAAATCAGATAATTTATTGATAAAAATTTCGAATAATAATGGGTCGATTCTGTTAGCAACGTAGATGACATAATATGTGCAATTACGGGAAATAACGAGGTTGAAATACTGGAACACCTCAACAAACAACACAAAAACATTAAATTCACAATGGAAGCGGAAGAAGATAAAAAAATAAATTATCTGGACCTGACAATAAAGATAAACAAAAATACCAACAAACTCGAATATGAAATATACAGAACGCCTACGGCCACAGACACAATAATACATAATACTTCCAACCACCCACAGCAACACAAGCACGCGGCGATCAGACAACTAATAACTAGACTATACCATATATACCATAGCAACAAACAACGGTTACAAGAAAGACACGGTAGACAAAATCAAGAAAGAATTTCAAAAATTCAGAGAACACAACAGCGAGAACGAAAGAAAAACATGGACAACTTTAACTTACACCGGAAAATCAACATACAAAATAGCCAACTTTCTCAAGAAGTACAACATAAATATAGCATTCAAAACAAGAAACAACCTAGGACGACTATTACAAACCAACACAAATAAAGACGACCAGCTAGATAAACAGGGGGTTTACAAACTGACGTGCACCTGTCAACACAGCTATCATAAACGAACAAACAAACTCAGATTCAGACGTTATATTCGAACCTCTAAAATTAATCTACAAGACACACAACAAAAATAACGGACAAGACACTCCAAAAACAATAAAAACACATTACAAAAATAATAAAAAAAATCCATAATTAAAAACAAAGCCTGCACCACAAATTATGGTGCAATAAAATAGTAGTCACAATAGTCTAATCTATACAAAAACACCAGGTCCCAATTACAAGCAGCTACGTGGAAGAAAAAAAAATTCCCTATAACATCTACCTGCCATCCAAAAACACAAATTCTGATGCAATACAAAGCCATAAAAACAAGCATCACTTACATCTACCAATCCATACAAAACACCCGACCTACAAGCGTTACCTGCTACCTGCTCACACCTTACAGATGCTCACGCTTTACAGAGCTCACATGACAAATAGATACCTGACAAACAATAAAACACTAACGAATTGATACAAACTTCTCAGAACGAAAAATGACACTGAAGATGCCACATAGCCGAAACCGGTTTGTCTCCAAACCAAACTTGACAAGGGATGACGGAAATTCGTTCCAAAATTCTACATTAGCAACCGAACTTTAGTTGAGTTGTTTACTGACAATCAGAAATAATACTACTATATATGGCAACTGAATTTAATAGCTTGCAACGCAGCTGAAGTTAGGTTGCTATCCATAATCAACCTTAGGCCTGGAGTTAACGATGCGCTGATAATACTGTCTGCGATTCCGAATATAATTTTATGCTTAGGTATGGAAATCGTTTCAACTCACACGATGCGTATACGTATATGTGAATTCCACTTGCCATATTCTTTTGTAACGATTGTTATGTATATTTTATATACCGGGTAGTCTATTTCATAATTCTCGTCTATCAGCCAAAGAGTTGTGGGTTTGAGGCCTACTAAAGACTCTGGCCTGCTTGACTACAATAAGTGGTGGTCTTTATTACTATATTCGGTAATATTTCGCGTAGCTTAACTTAAAACTAAAAAGAAAAAAATGTGAATAAAACCCACGTACACATATTCATATTCCAATAGACAGGCCAATGAAGGTGAGCAAATCAAACTTTTTCGTATAAAATTTCCATTCGAAGTCGGAAAGAGGTTAGTTTTATTCAAATCCAACAAGTTATTACCTGCAGCAACCCACGCTTTAAGATTTTTCATACCTTCTCTCCCATACTTGTACAATTCACAACTAATTGTTGAGTTGAGTTGGACTGAACATCCAATGTATTGAAGCCTCAAAAATGACATTTTGCAAATAATTAGAAAAAAATTTTAGTTTCATACAAAGTCATGAATAATTTAATTGTATGTATGTACATAATTTTACATTGAACTAAAATTTCGTTAATAAACGGGTAGAATTTATAAAATATTCGCTAAACACGGGAAAACAGCTCGTAAATCTTGTGTAAATTGACAATGTTCAAGTTGAAAAGATTTTAAATTTCTAATTTAATTTCATGTTAAAGCAAAAATTTAAGATGCATATTTAGCTTTCGCCATAACGCACTCGTATTTCTCTTATTTTAATTAAATCTTTCCTTAATTAAAAAATTTGGCATCAGTTTATTCCTCCATTGAAAAATGCGAAAATGTAAACACTAATTTATAAAATTCAATTTGAAAGCTTAAATTCCATAAAACAAATTAATATCATTAATCAAAGTCCTACTGGAAGCCCAAAAGCTATGGAAATAACTAAAGCAACAGCAACAACAGCAGCAAGGAAAAAAAAGGAAATAAATTAAAAGGTAGATGAGTCTCTCTTATGCCGAAGTATTATTCATAAATAATTGCTTGTACTTGACATGTTCGTCATTATATATGGATGTAGGTATGATTATGTTTGCACCCAATTGGCCAAATATTTTCGTTGACTATGACTTCAGGACAATTTATAGTTTGGGGCAAGCATACCAAGTTGACCAAAACGCCTAGGAATTGCCTGGAAAAAAGCCATGTAGAGGACAAAATTAGGAACAGCTGCATACATTTGGTCGTGTTTCAGTGCCTATTAAGGACAAGATGAGCTGCAATGTTCCACTATTTCGACATTATCAATTGTATGCAGTTTGTCGTATCTGTCATCTTAAGCTGTGTTTACATTATGTGTACAAGTCAAATGAAATGTAAAAATTACATTTGGACACCGTCTGCACATGGTGTAATTCATATGATATATAACATGTGTGTTTTTCTTGTGTGCAGTAATATGTGTTATTTGTTATTTTTGTGTTCCATTGTCTGCACAGCGCTTTTATAAGATAAGATTAACGCAGGCAAAAATAACCAATATATTTATAATTCCCGTTTATAATCTAATGGTCAGAGGCTTATATCTATCTACAATAATAATATTTATAATTAATGTTAATTGTTATAAGTAAATAAATTAGTATGTTTATTATATAAATAAACAAATAAATCGTTTTTATTTATAATTAAGAATGCATATTAATTATTGTATCTTATTAACAACATACAACGCGGGTGAAATATGCTGCATTCCATTTAACCAGTCGAAGAATTGAATTTTAATGTAATGTACTAAATACTAACAAAAAACAAATTCCATACTTAAAACCTGGTAGTATAATCAATGTTTCTCCATATATTTTACTATTGAAACAGAGTACTAGAGTGAAAAATTATTCATTTAATTGTTACCAATATAGTTCGAAAGATAAAACTGATGTCATTTTTATTAATTAATAAAACCGATATAAAAAGCTTTGGTGATTTTCAAAAAATTAGGTAATCTTAAGTTTTCCGATATATTGGCATTGGCGATATTTTTTATTGCCGATAACGATATATTAACATACATACACATCGCATTCAAAATCAAACACAGTCACAAGTCAAAAATCACAAAACGTGATTTAGTTGACGATGCATCCCTGAAAAATATATTAAAACAAATTTTAAGCTGAATGCAAACAAGAAGAACTTCACAAAGTTTTACGGGTTTCGATCGGTTCGCTTTCAATATCAATTTCTAATTAATTCCTTTTTAATTTAATATATATTATTTATTACCGCACAATCTTGTAATTACCGTGTGGTTGACATTACCGGCTGTTGTTTGTAGTTGTTATTGTAATTATGCTGCATAAAACAATCCATTGGAATCCATTTCATATTTAGAATTATAAGCTGAAACACAAATTTTACAGTATAAATTATATTTTACGCACAAAAACACTTTAAATATTAGTTGGAATTTTATTGTTGTTTTCAACAACGAATGGTTATGTCATACGTACGTAACATGCGTAGGTCTGAACACAAAAATTATAAACCGCATGTAAAAGACTGATTTTGACATACCATATGACATTCCATATGACTTGTACACGTAAAATGTAAGCATAGCTTTATTGATGACTAGTTCACTGATATTGTGGATAACGTAAAAAAAGTCAAATATACAGACTATAGCGGCTAAAAAAATCAATATGAACAAACTCAGGGAAAAATCAAAAGTAATATTCAATGCGGGTGACCAATAAACATCACAATTTTTGTTTGTTTCGTAAAAACGAAACCTTTTTAAATTGGTAAAAGTGCATAATACTTAAAAAATGACGAGATAATTACGTATCTCGCACACGTCCGCGACGATGTCTTAAAAACATGACCAATTGGGTAAAAATTCAACTGCAAACACATATGTGTAATTTAACAGACTTGCATAAGTGCACAAGGTGCGCTAATACTTTCTATGAAACAGGGGTGAAAAGGTTCCGGAGGCAAACATAAAACTTCAAAAATAAATAAGTTTTTCTTTGTTGGTTGAATAATAAGTATATTGGAGTTTTGTTGTTATCATTGTTACTAGAAGTAGATAAAAACCCCATAAGTGCTTCCATGAATTTTCAAAATATTAACTGACCTGTCTGGCGGGCCTTCTAAACTAATAAATTAATTATAGAATTTTAAGTCTTTTATAATAAATAAATTGTGTTTAGAATTTCATATTTATCACACGTATAAAATTTTATACATTTTCTTCAGTTTAAAGAAAATCTTTCAAGTTTAGATTTTTTTAGATATTAAATGATTTCTAAACAATGAATTTTTCTTTATGCAAAAAAAAAACACGGAGTAAGAATTCGTGTGCACTATTTCTTAATAGAGAAAGTAGTAAACAACCCTCTGAGGTTTCCACTTATTGTGTTGGAGTCGTACATAAGTAAACACACACTTGCACACATGCATACACGCTCAAATCTACCCTCGCTTGGATTGGTGGTGCGCAGTACTTAAAAAAGCTTTTCAAATTACACCCAGATGGCAACCAGTAAAAACCACCCCCCGTCTAAATCGTGCTGGCAGAGAAATAAAAATAAAACTAACTTAAAAATACTTAGACACATTTTTTATGTATAGGGGCTGTTAATCACTTAATCGTTAAAATATATTAGGACGTATTACCGATATTGCTATGAAAAGATTTTGAAAAGAATGAGTTAAAAATGTGTTCTAAATCCAGTATACGACTTTCCGGCTAATCGAGAAGCAATTAATTTAAAGTTATACCTTTGTAGTTGTTATTGTCAGCACATAAACTCGACTAAACTTTGACTCAACGGACGTTCCTACTTTCTTTGTAAAACCCCTACTATGTTTCAACTCAATCGCCAATAAGTTAGAACTACAGCAATGTGTCAGTTCTTTTTAGTCTCTGGTGGCCGTCAAATTGCAATAAATTGCGTGCTAGACTGTTGGGATGTGCGACTAGTTTGTCCACGTATTTGGACGTGTACGTTTTAACTTCTTCGTGGATAGTGGGAACTTTGAGATCCCTATGTATGTTTTCATTTCTTATGTAAAATCCTAGAGTGTCTTCTCTGTAACTTATGGATGTTTGATGCACAGGTAGTACCCCAAAGCTGAATACCATATGACCATATTGGCTTTATAACGGATTTGTATAAAAGGACTTTATATTCCAAAGCCAAAGTTGAGTTAGGACTTATTAGCCAATGCAGTTGATTTCTTCTAAGCTTTATGGACGTTATTTTTGCCTCAATGTGACGCGTCCAAGTTAGGCGCCGATCTAGGTGGATACCTAAATATTTAACGTGCGTTTCCGCTGGAACCGTAGTATTTGTTATTGTTACTGGTGGACAATTTTTCATTCTTAGGGAAAACGTTACATGAGCACATTTCGATGGATTTACCTTAATTCTCTTATTGGACTTGTTCAATAGTACTATGCATTTCTCGAAAACCAAAGTTATGATCTATGATAACGTTTTGTTCATTTATAAAAGGAGTTACACTCGAAACGAATAATTTTTCAAATATCTTTGACAAAACTGATTGGGTTAATGGGCCTAAAGGATGTAATTTGGCCTTCATGGTTTCGGGATCAAAACAATTTCAGAAGTCTTAGTGAAGTCTTAGTGATTCGTAAGCAATAGGACATTGTAGGTGCTTTACAGCCTTCCACAGGCTGTAATCCATGTTTTTCATTGGATCTATGTTTTTCAAACAGCCGCCGATAACGAATTCGTGTTTCTGTTCCAATTTATTGCGTAAATTTTTGTGTGCAAACGTTTATTTGCATTTTTATGTATGGAGAACGAGTATTTTGCCATTGCCTTCTTAGCCTTCTCTTCTCAATGACGAGTATCTGTATATCTGCTGCTACCTCGAACGATTTTATTTTTTATGTTTTTTACTTTTTACAAATTAATGGTGTTCGATTTTATGCCTATGCGGGCAATACACTGACGAGACTACAATTTTAAAATCAGTAAGATTTATAGTCGTGGCTTGCAAAAAGTCCACCCTGAATTCAGGCAAATGAAAATGCCTTACGTTTTTCAGGATTATAATAGCGGTCTCACCACATGCCCTTTCGCTTGGGTGTTTGGTGTCATATATAAAAAACCCATCAATTCTAAAGCAGTTTTTCATAGTGAAGTGTGTTTCAGGGACTAAAGTTATGTCTCTACCACGTGTTAGCAGGAATTATTCTACTTCATATTTACGTTGGCGTTCTAAAAGCATATTTTTAACTGCTTCGTTTTTTGCTAAGCAAAGCTTGTTTTGGGTTCTACTGCTCATAGGCTTTATTCTATTCAATTGCAAAATTTGTAGGATAATGGTGGCATGCGATTGTATGATAGTGAAAGGTTTTTTTGTTCTTGCGTTCTCTTATACACTTCCTCAAGTCTTTGTCAACGGTGGATTATTAAGAATTTTTGAGCCATAACCCAATGTCTATTCAATGACACTGAGGTTAAAATCATGTTCAGTTATGCTTAAATATTCCAACAACCCTATTTTAACTGAAAAATTTTTTTTGAAATAATGTGATAGTTATTTCGGCAACGCTATATTTTAGTTAAGATATTTAAAAGCTTTGCAAATTGTATAAAATAAAAGGTCTTGAAAACTCTATAGAAAAAAGGAAAAATTGGCATATAAGAATTATTCGCATATTTCACCGTCAATCCATCTAGAAAGAACCGCGGATTGATTATCTTTTTTGAAGCTCCAGTAGCTGTTTCTTATTTACATGAAACATGCATTGTTCCTTTTTTTTTTACTAACATCGAGCTCGGGCGGCAAGCGCTTCCTGAAAAAAATAAGTTTTAGTCTAGATTTTTGGAACGAATTTCCGTCATACTTCGTTGAATTTGGTTTGGAGGCAAATCGGTTTTGACTATGTACCATCTTCACATATTCTGTAAACGAAAAATGGCACTGAAGATGGCACATAGCCCAAACCGGTTTGTCTCCAAACCAAATTTGACAAGGGATGACGGAAATTCGTTCCAAAAATCTACATCAAAACACCCTGTTGGAATATAAAATCAAGACTAAGTTTTAGTCTCACTTTACAATCAGTGCAAAAATCGTAATTTAAATTCATAACTTTACAGTTCTTCCTTCAAATGAGAGAAAAATATTCATGTCCCAAATCTACGAATTTCCTTTTTATTTCAATTTCATTATTAAGTGAATTTAATGCAGTCACAGCAACATACTTATATTAAAACAGTAAAATATTTCGCAAATGGAAATCACTTCCGGCTAATAAAACTTATTTCTGGCTACTTGAGGGCGAATTTAAAGCGAATGTTTTAAGCCAAAAAAAGAATATAATTCTTCTTAAAGAAAGCAATTTTAAAGCGTACGTTCTTTTTGTGTATACTGTTTATATACTAATGTTGCGCACTGTATAGTAGCTTTTTATATACAAATATTTATATATATGTATGCATATATGTATATACATTTTGGTAAAATGCTTTTAAATGACATGTTTCGAAAGTTTACTTTTTTTCGTACTTTCCTCGTAAATTTATGTTCATTTTAAATTGAATTTAAAATTTATTGCTGCTGTAATTTGTGGCTGTATTCCTCTGTGTATGTGTGTATGGAAGTGTGTTAAAGATAGTGTGTGTAGCATTTGAAGGAAACGGAAATGTTGTTGCTCGCATGAGTTTTTTTTGTTTTTGTTTAAGCTTGATGTATGACTAGAAGTAAGATTAAATAAAGCGTTAAAGGTAATTGAAATTAATTTAAGAGAATTTTTTTAGTTGCTATAGAAATCTATTGAATTGTTATAATATAATAAAAAAATGTTATCCCAACTAGAAAAAACCATAGAAAATATTGATAACTCTGAACATTAAAAAAACCAACAAAAAGTTATAAAAGAATTAATTTAAATTAATTACATATCTCTATACCAAAACTTGAATATTTCCTAAACATCCAACAAAATGTATTAAAATTTAAATCCTGTTTTTAGGTTAATAACCTTTTTGTTGAAAAAAAAGAGCAATATGGTTTTGTGTTGAAAATGAACTGAGACACATTTGTACTCATATATTTTGCTAACAAACAAACTAATGTATAAGAGTGCATATATCCATTAATGAAAACTCATTACAACTTAAAAACAAACTTACACACACACTCACACAAAAACAAACACACTCACTTACAACCACACTTTTATTGAGAGGGCAGAAAAAAGACAACATGAAAAATTTAAAGCACTTAAAATTCAAATTATGTTTTTAATAAGAAAATTTAAAATTAATTGCCAGACACAAATGCAAAAGCTATTATTTCGCACATACAAACTCACAAAAATATACGTATACACATGCATACATAATAATATATACTCTTGTATAATAAAATTCCAGCACAATCACCAACACACACACATTTATTGACAGACGTGTATCCAGCCCAAGCTTTTGAGGGGGGAGATCGTAGAACATTTTTGTTAAAGCAAAAAATGTCCTAAATTTTCAAAAACGTACATATATTTTGATTGTTTTGGAGGGGAGGGAGAATATCCTAGTTTCCCCTCCCATTGGATCCGATCCTGTATATACATATGTATATACGAGTATGTATATGATTCAGTTAAAAATATATGAAGAAAACAAATCAGGATATTATTTTATATACAGAAATGGATGAAGCATTCGAATAATTTTCAGGATATTCTCGTGGTTTATAAAACTTCTACACTAGCCGAGTACTAGCCAGTACTATCCATTAGAGCTATTCACTCTTAACGTAACATAGACGATTGAATTGTATCGTGGTCTTTACCTTAGAAAAAAATCCATTGAAAAAAACATTTTGGTTTTTCGCGAATTTTGCAATTTTCGAGTAACTTTATAAATTTTCTTTCCCTAAGAATCTTCTTCGAACTTCAGGAAATATTGAAAAAAATAAAAAATTGGTAAATTATTCCAGCCGTTAACCTTTAGTAATTCATTTTTATTTATGATCCGGAAGGCGACTTAGTAGTGCGCTACTTGTGGTTTCGATTCCCACTACAGAATCTGGCAAGTTTCACTGCAAAGTGTTTAGGTCAGCATTACTATGAACGTTAGTTTTATTTGGAATATAAATTGTAGTTGTGTTGTAACATTGATTAATGTGTACGACAAATATATATTACACATTCTTTCTATTTCCTTATTTATTTCATAGTGGCAGATTAAAAATTGTTCAGATAAATATCTGGAAGTTCTATACAGGAAGCGATTTTTCAGCAAGAATGTTTCCAACGAATCCTAGAATGAATCAATTAAATCTAAGTCAGGTTCTGCTATAATTTTTGACATATCTTTAGCTATTTATAAACGCACTACTTAAGCCGTCAGAGAATGCTAGCGTAGTGCATAATGCAAGTAAAAACGAAACTAGCAGAGCAAAGGATGGAAAATACATTTAATACACTATAAAAAAACATGAATTATTTAAACGAATGTGACCAGGGTGATGTTCTCTATCAATTTTGTTTTTCCTTTTAGAAAAAGTTTTCATGTCAAAAAAAAAACAAAATATTAAAAATTGTTTACCCATTTTTCATTTGTTAAAAATAGATCTTCATTTACTTGTTCCCTAAATGCAGTAAGTCCTTACTTTCGTTTTTATGGTTTCAAGGGGGGGCAAGGGGGTACTTTTACTCGATACCCGGGATTTTCATACTGTAGAAAATCTCTTGTTTTCTTTTTCTTTTTCAAGCTTGCCTTTTATGTGGTAAGTAGGCAATACTCGTCTTCCCACGGTCTTGATCTTAATAGGATAGTTTATAGACTACTAAAGAGGCGAAGTTATTAAACACTAGCGAATTAATTCTCAAAATTATTGTATAAGTAACATAAAATGCTTCTTTCTTAACCAAAAGAATAAAACGAACTTAAGCCATAAAATAAAATATTTTTGAAACAATGTAATTTCTTCCAGTGTAGTGTATTCTACATGCCGTAGAGGGTGGAGATGGGTTTGTGCATGAAGTTTGTTAAATATATGGAAAGGTTGTAATTTGCGATGGCAAATGTTGATGTAGAATATGGAAACACCACTACATACAAAATAATACTTAAACATGCATACAAACATACATACATACATACTCGTAAACACAATATTGTGGTAAAATGAATATGGGCAGCCGGATAAATGCAGAAAATTAAATTTAATAATTTATATATAAAGCACATATATGTATATATAATAAAATGTGCATGTGTACTTAGCTACATACATAGCAATAAGAATACACACACATCTAGGAGAAAGTAACTGTATAGTAAAATTGTACATATACACATCAATTTTGTGTATAAAGTAGGGTGATCGATTATTCAAGAACCGCTTCGCCAATAATTATGGTTTCTTTTTAAATTTAAGAAAATTAAATTTAAGAAAATAATTAAAAATAAAAATTTAAGAAAGTTAACCAGTTGTTTTTAGTAAAAAATGTTTCCTACGACAAAATAAAACTAATATTTTAAAAAAATTATATAAAACACTTTAAACTTGAATTGAATAAAAAGCAATTCAGTTGCGACGAATGCTTTGCATTTAAAATTCAGAATTAAAAATGATTATCCTCTGATAATACGGAATTGACAGTCAGCTATAATTTAAAATATCGATCTCTACTAATTTTTAACTAATTAATTTATGCTAAAATTTTATTCGTTGCTTGTCATCAAACTAAATATATTTTGTGTGCTAGTAGTAAGTAAAAGTGGTCTTTTAAATAAATGCATGTTTTTTCAAAATAGTTCGACTTTTTAAAGATTTTTATGTACTTAAGTATAAGAACCTGTGATGCCATACTAAAGAAAAATATAATTCATTAAAAACTACTTTGCTGCGAAGTGTAAAATCCAAAAAAACTGTATTTTCATAAAACAAATTCTATGAGAGATTTGGAATACAGCATTTCATAAAAGCAGTAAACCAGCAAACCCCGGGTCGTAGTTCTTCTGGCAAACCGAGTCAGTTACCCTACCATAAACTCAATCAAGCTTTTAAACCAAATATTTAAGTGAAACTGTTATACAACATTGTGCAGATTACATAAAATTTGATACAAGATAGTAAATTGTATAGGAATCTTGTACGAAGCCATAGATTTTTTTATTAATTATATTTATTATTCGATTGTACAACTATGTTATATAATATACATGATATTATTTTAACAAAAGGCTTCTTAAAGGTACTTAAATATCGAACACTGCGTTACAAAAAAAAAATTAATAAATACTGTATTGTACTGTGCATGTAACCATGTAAATAGTGCAATTCGTGTAAGCTAATATTCAAATACTGTTGTGGACACTTCTTGTTCCGAACAAAACTTCAACTACCCATTCTTCTCACCTCGCGCTTTTATCGACACAGACTTGTAGTCTGTCAGTACACGTAATGAAATATGCATTTATTTCTTTTCTTCTACACTTCCAACAGGTTGAAAAAGGGATGTCTTAACAGTGTTTACAGTAGGATTTAAAATTGCTGCTATGTTAGTCGAAATTTTATATAAAATGTGCATATCTTTCAATCGTCATGTCAAAAATATGCGAAGTTTTTTATTTCCATTAATTCTGCTGCTACAAATTGTTGTACTGCGTTCACAAATTTCTTCGTTGGTTTGCAATTCTTATCAGCACACACAATTAGCATTTTTACGCTTTCTGTTTTACAATATCCAAAATATTATGGTGCTCTAGCAGCACACACAAACATTTTGCTTAGTGCTGTAGCAAACAGCAGTAAACAAATGTTCGTTTTTTTAACTGCGAGTAGCTGTAAGTTGCTGATTTGTGTTATGTGCATGAGAATGTCTCTCTATGTGTGTAATATACTATATACTGCAAGGCGAACACAATACAAGTTATCATATCACAGCTACTCTCAGTTAAACAAACGCAAATTGGTTTACTGCTAGTCGCAGCAGCATTTGAATTGTTGTTTAAATGTTCGTATCTGCTAATAGAAATTACAAAGACGAGTTAAAATTTTAGTATTAGCACAACAATTTAGAACAAATTTTTGTTGTAGCACTCTGATGAAAAATTTTAAAGTTTCATATGTATTGCATATCCGTGTATAACAAAAACGTGGCTACTACTGGATATTCAAACCCTGGTTTACAATATATTTTCATTTTCTTGAAAAGGCTTTGTGCACGTAAATTTAGAAGCATTTATGGGTTAGACTGGCTGATATTGTATCGATCCATAAGAGGCTGAGATAAGAATAGAATTTTGTGGTTGGTTTTTCTCTTTCATAACTGTACTTTGTGGTAACGCTGTCTACAACCTTGCTAAATGTTACTTCATATATGGAAGAATAGCATATATTGTATTTTGTACTGGCATTTTTGTAAGTACAAAATTTATGTGTTTTTTCTTCTTTTTTATACTATCAACTTAAAGGTTAGAGCCCTGCTAGAATCTAACTAAAACCAACAATATTTTGGTCAAGAGAACTTAAAGCCTTGTTAATAAAGACGCCTATTCCACCTCACCAGAGCAACAATACAGCGTTATACTATCGCACCTTGTTGTTTGTTTTCTTCCCAAGTTTATGTCACTTAGTTAGCAAGTCTCTTAGTCTGAAGCTCGTAGGTTTGATGATGTCTATGTTCGCATATAATTTGTTATTGTATTGTATTGCGGAAAATCTTGTTGACAACTTTTCGGCCAAATATTTTAATCAAAACGCAGATCTTACATGACATTTTTCGCCTGGCTTTGTTTTAAAACAAAAACCATATTAAAACACAATAACAAATTATAGCTGTTCTTGACCTTTTTTTAATTTAATTTATTAAAATTGTCCCAGCTTGAAGGTTTTTTTTTTTAAAATTGTATTTTTATATTTCGATATAAATAAAAATATAGTTTTTAAAAAAACACCTTCAGCTTGGACAATTTTAATAAATTAAAACACAAAAACCTTTATTGAGTTCTGATCACCCAAATTGAAGAAACAAAAAAGTGGTTAAAAGTCCTTTGTTCAAGATATTCTAACATTTTCGTTTAAGAGAGAACTTTTTGTTAACATACTCGTATTGTTGCTCCCCAATATTTGTTGGTTACTTTTGCGGACATATAATAATTTCATGCAAGTTTTAGCTTTAAACTTGGCAACAACTTTGTTTTATTCTGTTCTTTGTTTTTCTTTTTTGATATACATATAAACTTTTATTAGTATGTGTGTTGTTTTTTAATGATTATTTTTACAACGATAATAAAGCAGCCTGTAAGAAAACTGCAATTTAAAACAAAATCAACAGCAAAAACTGCATCATAAACTGAAGTTTTTCTTCACGTTGTCGTAAAAGAGAATATCTACATACTCGTGCATGTATTGCAACGAGTCCCTCGTGCAACAAACAGCCAGGCAATGTCGAAACTTTAATTGCATAATTATGTGCAGTTTGCAATTTATCATTTCACATTATTATTTATGGCTTTTTATGTTTATCCTGTCGATGTCGATACTTTTTTCATATTTCCTTACGTGTTCACTCCCTTCCCTCTTCAGCATCTGGTGGATGTTTTAATGTTTGTACTTTTTATTATAATTTTTACCTTTTAACGTAATATTGGTACAAGTAAATTTTTCTATTAATAGATATCTTCACGTTAATTAATCCTTTAAGTTGCACTTACCTAATTGTTGGTGTTTTGCCGTAAAAGTGGAAAAAAAATTCTTAATCTTAATTTGCATTTAAGTAAAATTATTATGGTTGAAGACCTTTTATTTGAAGGGGCCGGCAAGAGAGGCGACTTAAAGAAGGTGATTTTTAAAAATTCTGCATCTGCCGGGCTTATAAATACGTGATGCTTTCGCAGGACCTTAAGTAAAGTTTAAGCTGATACTGTTCAGTTCCTGAAGAAAGTCTCAAATGTCAAATTAAATTTTTTTAAAAATGTAGAAATAAAGTGGGAGAGTTTTTTGTGCAGGAAAAATATCTAAATAATATCTCGTTTCATTTCTAACCAACTTAATAGTGCAGCATATTCGAAAAAAGGAGTTGAAACACATAATAATACTTGACATATTCTTCGGAAATTAGTTTTTTTGAGGTTATATTGACCACAGATAAAATCTTTGATATCTAAGAACATTTTTCTTTCGATTTGCCCATTGAAGGTTAATGTGTATAAACCAAAGAGAAAATAAAATGACTACAAAAGACGCAACATTAAATGTGTCGATTTGAAATGTTTAACGTTAATGTTTACGTTAAGAGTGGAGGAAAAATGAGAAGTACATACATACCTACATATTCTTTTTGATATTATATCAATGTGGGTATGATGGCTATTAAGACCATAAAAATCTATGTGTTAGATTGAATGCCCACTAATTTTCCCTTAGCAGAGAAATTAACTGTAGAACCTGACCCACAATAATGAGTACTGTCAGTAATTAATGGTGAAACTGGCGTTAAGTAGATTGCAAATAGTTATTCTTTTATTTTTAGGAAACAATCACATGGAATTTCGCATTAAGATCAATATTTTAAGGGAAAAAAGTCATGAAATAAACTGCCGCCAGTCGTCGTCAAACTATCTTTCCATGTGATTTCATATGACATTTGAGCGCTTTGTGACACTTCCAGTAAAAATGAGGTTTCATTTCTAATACGAGTATTACAATTTTTCTATTCCCATTCAGTTTATTTAATTTTCAATTTTCCAATAACTTAAAATTTTAATTTCTATAAATTAGCAACTTAAAATATTTTCAACGAGTATTTTGTAGCATTTTTTGAACATGTTTTTTCCAATTTGCATTAATAAACTATAAAAAAAAAACGAAATAAAAATGCATAAATTATAAATAATGTTAACGTGGAGCCATTAAATTGAATGGAGGAGAAGGAAAAAAATAATAATAATATTGTAATAAAGAAAATTGCAAGAATGAAAAACAGCATTTTCTCTTTTAAAAAACGAGCACACAAAAACAACAACAAGCTAAATAAATATTGTACAACAACAAGGAAAGAAAAAATAACTATGATGATAAAAATAAAAAAAGAAGAAAATTGATTGCGCGCACTCGCTGTATAAGAAAAAAAATAAGGCAAAAGTGGTAGAAAAAAGACAAAGAATAAGATGATGAGAGAGAGGTATAGGACCAGGAGATGGGAAAGAAGTAGCGAGCGCCATTAGTGGAGCCAAAAAATACAACTACAATAAAGAAAACTCCAATAAAAGAGTGGGCAAAGAAGGAGCTTCAACTGCTGCTAAAATACGAATAAACACATTGTCTAAAAGAATTAAATCTTAAAATTTTGCTGTGAGAAGCTGTATGAAATTTGAGATATTTTCTATAAAAACTAATTTAAATAATTGTCACGGCTTGGGCACATTTAAGACATAAGAAGAATATTTTCGGGGGCTTTGTAAATGTTTGTAAATATTATCATACTTTCAGAAGACCCAAAAGAATCATTTTAGAAGCATATTTGTACTGCAGTTTATATTCACTGATATTTAAATTATCTTTATTATATGAATGCCTCAGCCGCCAAAGCGATTAACTCCTTAAGATAATAAGTTGAGAATGATACGAATATTTTACATTTTCTTCAAGAAATTCTTCTTTTATTACAATTAGGACGTGAAAAGGTGTTCTAAAAATAACATGTACAAACATTTAGAAAATGGAGTTAATCGAAAATGCAAGTGAATCATTCATATAGTATATACAGTGCAACCTCGCCTAACACGAATATAAACAATTTAGGCAGCTCGATATGAGCTTGTTGGGGAAAGCCTTGACGCAATTACAACGCTTTTGATTTTACAATTTCAGCTGATACTGGTGGGCTTATAAAATTTAAATTTATACAGGTGCGTTACATTTTGTGGCTCTATGAATAACTTTTTGTATATTTGAGCGCTCATATGCGAACGCGACACCACATTATTTTTACTTTAAATTCTTTTAAACAGTTAAGCCTTTTATAACCTGAGATTCAGTATGTTAAAAATAAAAGATATTTGTTGGAAAATAAAATAAATTGCACAATAAAGAAAAATCAATGTTGTTCTAGAGAAGATACATACGTACATATATAAAGGGGGACGTAATTACACATACATACATACATATGCAACATAACAGCATGGGAAGGAAAAAAAAACGGCTGGTTGGATTGTTTGTCGGAATAACGACAATTCAGGAGTTAGCCGAGAGGTGTATATAGAATGAAAAAACAATATTCGCAGAAACTTTAACTTTGAATTGTACAA
Source organism: Phania funesta (assembly GCA_963932375.1). NCBI lineage: Eukaryota > Metazoa > Arthropoda > Insecta > Diptera > Tachinidae > Phania > Phania funesta. Next base: position 41,506,352 of record OZ010656.1, read on the forward strand.
ATATGTATAGGAAAATAGTACTGAAAGCTACAACAATAGCAACAATGAGTTTAAAAAATAGGAGTAGCAGCAGTACTATAGTAGTAGAAAAGAACACAACGAAATAACCAGTAGACATTTAAGTTGAAAAAGAAATTGAGGAAGTGGTAGTTATAAAAAACAACAACAATAACAGTAGCAAAAGTTTCTATTAGAACTAGAAATTTTAGCAGCAGCAGTTAAGATACATAAATACAATATATGTATGTGTGTATCTATGTATATGCACGTTATGTTTATACATATTGGAACACATACTCGTACATATAAAAGCACACGATTCTATTAATATGCATTATAGAAATTTATGCAAACAAACAGTCATTCAAACATTCAATATAAGTATATTTACCTACATACTTCCTTCCACACATACCTTCATGCATCTACATACATACATATAATTTATACTAAATTCTATACTATTTTATTTTACTTAATTTATTACTTTTTTCTCTCTAATATTTTCCTTGTTTATTTTTTCTTTTACAAACATTCCCATACATACACACATCCATTAATATTTATTATTGTTCTACCTTTTGGTTAAACATATACTTGCATACAGTCGTGTGTATGTAAGTAAGTGAAAAGTGAATTACATATATTTAAACATTTACATGCATACATAAATATTTACATGCATATATACACGTATATAGAAAATGGCAGAAGAGACGTTTTATGATTGCTAAATGGAAATTTTGTTTGGCAAGCAATTAATTTTGATGGACTTGAGAGATATTTCATTATTATTGTGAATGACGTCAATTTAATTTAAAATGAAATAAATTGCAGCCATAAAAACTTTGTTTTTTATACCATTGTCGTTGCACAGAATCTGCGAAGGATTAAATCTTTCAAGGATTCTAAAGCGATTGTGTGTCATAGCGTGCTTGAAGGGGCGTACACGAGGAATTACATCCTTTAGTCAATGTAATTTAGTAATAAAATTTTAAATCAAATAACAATGCTATGATGAATAGTTCGCTATTAATATGCTCTACAGGTAAAAATTAATTTGATAATCCTAGGATATCAATATATAAGGTGGTCCAAAAACTCTCACCTGATATTGCTTTGCTATATCATAAAAATGAAACGGTGTAAATACGTACCTTTTCCTCATAATTCTCTCCCATATTAGAAAGTTACATAAATATTACTAACTTGGTCATCATTTTGATATCAGTACTTTTAACGACCGAAATTTTTGGATAGGAACTTGGCCTTATTTTCACATTTATGTTTTTGTGAGCATCATTGTGACTCCTTTTTTATAAATGTATATATTTGCATGTGTGCATAAAACTTCTTTTAACTTTAGTTTGCAAGTGATTGGGTTATATTTATTTCAGCTCTACATACAGTGAAAGTGTCCCATACCAATTAGGGCTCACCCTTGTCCCTCTAAATGCAAAGTACATGTTTTCAGATTTTTCCAATTATTTATACTTAAAGATCTAATACCAAATTTTAGCTCCCTAGCAATAGTGGAAGTGCCCCATAATATTGATGAGTTATTACATCAGTTTATAAGTCAGTAAATAGCTAATAAAATGTGTTATTGTGTACACCTTCATATCTCGGGAAGCTTCAAACTTCACCCATGAAGTTACCTATATATAGAGTCCTTGTGTTTTAATTTTCATTATTTTTGGATTAAATGAAACAAAGTTTAAGCAGGGGAAAAACAGCGCGAATAGTTTCCTATAATAAAAACACTGTGTGCATTAGGCCTGAACCTGTATTGACGCACTAGCGTGCGTCTTAATAATACTAAACACAATTCGTTTGTGAAGCTTTAAAGACCTTCTGGTTAATAAGTTCAATTTTAGGCAAAAAATATGTTCCTTTTAAAGATCTTTTGTATTGTGCGACATTGAAAACACCGAGTGTAATTACTTAATTGACATTTCGTTGACATACTATCTATACACACAAGGAAACGCAATATTGATATTTGATCGCAATCATCCGATTAACGATTAGTCGATACATGGCCATCTGGGTTCCCGGTTGGCACATTACCACATTCAATTCATCTCAGAAACATTGACTGGAAAATCTTGAGAGACTTCACTCCGAGTACGGAGAAGAAAAAACGATAATAGTAAAAATATCCTTTATAAATAACCGTAATAATATACAAATAAAGCAATTAGCAATAATATTCTTGTTTTACTTGGACTCCGGTTTGACTGTCTAGCGACCGGCGACGAATTGTCCATTTTGGGGTTATTTGATATCTCTTTCTGGTTGGTGGATGCCGGTCCGATAAGTCTACTTACAATCAAATTTTTTTACGGTGGAAGAATCGCCTGCATATTGCAGACATGATACAACAGACGACACTTACGTTGCCTATTTACAACTTAGCCGGATTCAAAATAAAGTTCAACAGACGTGGAACGAGGCATCATGTAATAGCAAACCTAACTTTGACAGCCTCTGAAATATAATGTAATTTTGTAAGGAGATTTTTACGAAGTTAAAATATTAGGAATACCTACTAACTAAACTAAAAATAAATGAATATATGAACAAGAATTGTTTTGACTTTACAAAAACTGCATACTCATTCAATTATTATGCATGTTTTTGGATGACTTTCCTGTGTAGAAGAATTCGATATATGTATGTATTTTAAGAAATACATACATATGTACATGTGTATGGGTTCTAGGAACTATGTACATATGTGTGTATTTTTAAAAGAAAAAACATTTCGAATATTAAATGCTATTTTGTTTTATAGTTTCTATTTGTTGATAAATTTGTTTGTTAAAGTTGTCTTCCACTTAGTTTTTTTTTTTTTGCTTAATATTCGTTATTTTAGCTTTCTGCATATTTGTTTTGTTGTTGTTGTTGCATTAAATATATGTATATACACATTTTGTTGTTTGCTTTGTACGTAGTTATTGCAACAACTACAACATATTATATGTTCACTTTTTCAGTGTGATTCCCCTTTTGAATGTCGCTTTGTATCGACGAATTCAAGATGTTCTAGGAGTTGCCATACTTTGAAATAGAATAATTTCAATTTGGGAAGTTTAATTAGTATTTTCGCCATATTAGCTAACCCTCGCCATCAGCGTTGTCATTTTAGCCTTTCCGAGTATTTTAGACTAACGACTCTTTTAAGTCTTCTTTTGATTTTGCATCGGTAGGCTATTTCTCAAAATAATAAAGTAATCCACTTTCTCACATTCTTCAATGTCTATAAAAACATTGATCTAGCAATCCTAAAAATTATACAATCAATTTCCTTCAAGTTATGTTGGCGAATTCATTGTACACACCAACCTTACATTATAATTATGAGACTAATCGCGTATTCGTTTCCCGAAAAAAGGTAAAATTTTTTGTCCTTTTAATTATACTCAAAATATGGTTACGCCCATAACAGGTTGAGTAGGTTTTGCCCTTAGTAATGCCGAAAGTCCCTTTACCCTTTATGATCTGCTTAAAATCCCAAATAATAAGGATGTACTCTCTAATAGGGCAACATATTATTTAAGAAACGAAAACGTATTTAATCTTCTTATGCAAGAAAATTCAATAATTAAAATAAAATATGCGTATACGAATCAATAGTTGACTAACCCCCGATGCATTCCTTCTGTATCTGTCGGATAAACTTTTTAAATATTCCGCATTTAAAGTAAAAAAAAGTTATACTTACGGTTTGTTACTATTTACAATTTTTCATCTTTAATTCTATTGGTACGATTTCAGGGTAATTTTATTTAGAATAAACAATTTTAAAAACTGGAAAATGTTGATATATTTTGCAAGGAGTAAATATTTAGCAAAGTTCAGAATATTACACTTTACTTCTGCATTTAATGCATTCAATTAATTGGTCGAAAAAGGAATAGTGTCATGCGATAAACTTTTGCTTGAAAACTTGGTACTTTAGAGCATTTGAGTTTTTGATGAATAAATGATCGCTTTCACACAAAATTTCTTCTCTTTGTGTGTTTCGTGTATCAAAAGTAATATTTTACTTTTATGTTTATAAAACGCATTACGTCGTGAAACAAGAATGACGAAATATGTTTGTTTCTAGCTTAAAGGACTTTTCCAATTTAATTATTTCCATGGATTTTATTCACGTACTTTTTATCCCTTTCTAATTAACAAGATGAATTTTTACTTTTTACGTCAATGTTCGAATAGATTTTTTTAAATTTGCAAAATCAAGTAACACTACGATCCAATTGTGTAAGTCTATATATGCTAACTACGACGATATCAACAAAAGCTTGATATGAACACTGATTCTATAGATTCAGCTACAAACCGAGTTTTACTGAAGACATTTCTTTTGCAAGAATCCAGATTAATGTCTCAATTCAAAAACTCTGATATAAAACTTTGTACGTTGCTAAAATAAATTATTTCCGGTCTACTAAGAATGTTAATTGATAGAAATAACATAATACCTTTGAAAGTAATGCCGCTAGATGTGCAAGCCTTTACTGTTTTTATGGAAATTCAGTCCCATCATGCGTCTTGTGGTATGTTCGCACATGCGTCTTAATTGGGAAATTGGGAAATTTATGCAATTAAGGCCATAATTGAGCTCATTTACCATACAAGAATTCAATTAATAAATTAAACAAATAGTACTTAAGTATCCCAGGGATTGAATCAAACTCAGAATGCAATGAATACATTAAATGTAATAGACCACTAACTAAACCCGACAACTTACAGTAAGGAACACCAAATCTTATTGTAACCAATTTAGCTACCTCTTTTACAGTGTGGTGAAAATTGGAAATTTTGTACGTAAAAACTCACACACGGTTTTTCAAACATCATTGTCGGGCCGTGAAAAACATTTCAGCTATCAAATGCTATTTGAGAACACGAAATTTTATAATTTAGAATTTATAATTTAATTGCCTCAATTAAGGCACATTTGTGAACATACTAATGCTTTACCAACATTCATTGGTGGAGAAAAGAAGGGAAATTACAATTGTTATCATCCGAATGCTTAAGAAGTTACTCAGTTCCTTTGAACCAGTTCTCTAATCAACCACACTGTAACCGAAACGTAAGTAGTCACATGGTCACCTTATTTGTTGTCAATGTTTGTTATGTTGATTTTTTTCATTTTGTTGTATTTTTTTGGCTTTGTTTGCGTACGTTCGTGTGTGTGTGTGTTTGTTCCTTTAAAACTAAAATCACCTTTTTCCTTGTTTTGTTTAAGCATAAATTCTTTTATTATTTTTCTTGCTGTTCTCGTTTCTTGAGGGATTTAATATTCGTCTTGATTTTTTTTTGTTTGTAAAACAAAAAATTGTTGAATTTTTCTGCCTTTCTGTGTTGGTTTATTTAAGAAACAACATACAAACAAACAAATATATTTGTATGTTTTTGTTGTGTTTTTTTTTTGCCAAACTAAAACTCCATGAAAAAGATGATTGTGTTGGAGTTGAAGGAATAAAACAGCAACAGCTACTACAACAACAAAAAGGACAGACGTGGTATGTAGACTTGTTTAGACCACATTTTTGCATTTTACTTGTTGATTTTGTTGAAGAAAAAAAGATGATTTTGTTGTTGTTCCTCTTGTTGATGTTTTAGTTGTAGTGTTTTTTTTTTATCATTTTAGTGGAACTTTGGTTTTGTATTTATTTTGTTTTGCCAGTTTTTACTTTTTTCACTTGGTTGCTGTTTGTCGTTATTTTATAATTTTATCAAGAAATTGTTTTTTTGTGTACAAATATCTGTGTGTTTAAGATTTTTTTCTTTCATTTTAACGTCAACATGGATTTTTAATTAAGTTGGGTATGCGGCAACGTTGTCTGCAACAGCAACAACATGTTCGACATGTTTGCACGACTTGTATATATATGCCACAATTAAAATTGATTTTTTTTCTTTTTATTCTTCATCTTTCGATACAAAGAAAAGAGTAATAATGTGCCACTTCTCATTCAATAATTATAGACTATAAAGTTTTATAGTTGGCATTAAAAAAAATTAAATTATAAAACTAAAAACACATGCATTTAAAATAAAATTTTATAACTGAACAATTTGTTGCATAAATGCAATAAAAAATATATATTTATGTGTTGTAACACAATTTTGTACAAATAAAAAAAAAATCAAATTGCAGTAAAAGCAATTTCAGTTTATTCTCACAAACACTTGAACATTTCTTGCTGCGCTGTTAAGGTATCCTTACAATTCAAACAATATTCATCGTATAAATTTAATTAATTTTATTTTCGAAAATTGCCATTTTCTTCTTGAAAATGTACTGAAGTGTACAATAGCAAAGCATTTCAACCTGCAGCCTCCAACGAAGGATAAAAGAAAATAATAAGAAAATAAACTCTTGTCGTACATATGAATTGTTACCAAACAAACGAACTTATCTCTACAGCCGAACGAATAATTTAACCTTCTTGCCATCCTACCTACGTACATATGTTCATAGATTTTCTACTTCTACAATAACATTTCCTTGGTTTTGTAGGGGAAAAACAATATAAAAACAGCAACATTTCTCTCTCCCCCTCCCTTTTCTTCTGCTATTTTTAATACAATTATTCTACTTTGTGTGACGTTAGTCTGCTTTTGATATTTCCATCCGAATATTTTGGGGTAAGAAGCATCAGGAAAGTAGTTCAAGAACTCCATTCAGAGTTTTGGGTCTAAAGGTCTACTAACAAAATAATATTAGTTTTGTATCATAAGAATCACTTCAATTGAGGAAATGAACTAATATTTGTGAATGGATAGAGGAGAAGGAATGTTTTTTTATATAATTTCTAAATGTACTTTGTCTAAGATAAATATCTTTTACGGTGGACAATTGTACGGAACTCGACGCAAGCCCAACATGCCATATTAAGCCTTGTGCCTAACAGAAGTAACATGAGAGCACCTACGGCTTTCAAAGTTCTCTGATTTTGCCATTCCAGTTAGTAAATGTTCACAAGATTAAATTCATAATTCTTTATTATTTTCATTCATTCACGAACCCAACAAATTACAATTGCACAGCTTCGATTCCAAAAGGACTCTATGGATGGCAAAAAGGACTCTAAATCTCTAGGTAGCTTTTCGATTCTTATGTCAAATAAGAAGCAATATTCTCGTAAATTATAACAATTTTTTTTAAGAAATGAACTTTCGTTGCAAATTGTCTACAGTTATAGGTTATAAAGCTCTTCTTGGCGATGTTCCGTTCGATTGAACAAATTTTTCTGGTGTCAAAAGCAGCACTCGAATTCACAACTTCTTAAAGCAATTTAAGGCACACTTTTATTTATTTATGAAATGTTCCAGTACGATAACATAGTATAATCTAACTTAAACTATCGAGCACAGTAACGTAGACCTCACTCGTTCCACGACGCCCACACAGATAGACTATCACACTACTACCTAGACTACCAGGGCAGAGAGAAACTTAATTACATCTGTTCTCATTAATATTTATAACATATTTATACCGGTTCATCGGTAAAAGCCGATTATTCAACTCTGGAACATAGACGAAATTTGATTTGTGTTTCACTGTTTTAAGACTCTTTAATTAATTATAATTTTGTGGTGGAGTTGCATAACGCAATACAGGGGAAAATCGCACTTTACTGTATCGTATAGAACGTTTTTAATGCAGGCAAATTTGGAATAGAATGTCGCTATCCTCGGTCGACATCCTTTCAATACTTGTTACAGTTAAAACATAGTGCATTTTATCAGTAGGAGTCATTCTCTTGGTGCCTGGTAGACAAAAAATTATACATTTTATTCAGATCTAAAGGGTGCTAGTTTTACTTCATTGCTTAAATAGGCAGTGATGCATGTGAGACTTTACCTTTTCATTCTGAAAAATATGAAAATTTTACTAAAAGCGTCTGCTTAGCAAATATTTCCAAATGGCTTAAATGCCCACTTATAAAATCATTGTAGTTTAGTGCACCTTTTGTTTGCTGGGTTATGTTTGCTGAAGAGTTTCGTTGTTGTTGTCGTTGTTTATTGTAGTGTTTTAAAGGCACAAGGTGTAATTGTATTTTTAATGAAATTTTAAAAATTGCTTTTTTGTTTGTTGTTGTTCCATTATCGTATCATGATTGCATATACGATACACAACTTCTTCCGATCTCCACTCACTAATGTTTCTTTTAATATAGGAAAGCTTTTGCTTTTTATATTTTCTTAGTTATTTTTCTATATTGATTTAATGAAAAATTTAGTCAGCACTTTTAACGAAATTGCAGTTTAAATTTTTATTACACTCCTTCACACGAATTTGCAAAAATATCTTCAAAGAGGCAGACAGCTTCATTTGAATGAACTAAAATAAAATGAATATTATAAAAAAAAAACTAATGAAACAAAATTCTAAAATAATATTGCAATTAAAATTTATTTTCATCGAAAAAAGAGGAGGGCGGTGAAACCAAGGATCAGGCAAAATTAAAAATAATCATTAACATTTTGTGAATCCCACGGAAAAAATGCAAATTAAAAAATGTTCGTTTAGCCTTAAAAAGCTAAGCAAAGTTCAAAATTTTCAAACATATTTTTTCTACTTTTTAAAATGCATATTTAAAATGAAATAATCATAAAAAATATTAAAACCACGTTTTTAACATGGCAATATTTAATGGAGTTACGCCCCTCTCTATAGTTTTGTCTGCATTTAACAAAATTTTTTCTTAACATCGTGATTTTGAGATTAGTTTTTGTGTTAAAGATGGTATTCTTTTAGCAAACGTTGCAGAGGTAAGGAGGACTAGACAAAGTGCCTCTTTTAACATTTATTACTTCTTGTCGTGGTTTCTGTTTGAAGAAAAAATGTATTTTTAATTTTATTAAAGTTTTGCGACCAATTTTTTAATTTTATTTTGTATGCGTGCGTGTGTGAGTGTGTGTGTGTGTATTTTAACAAAATTATTTAAAAATCGCACCCATTTCGTTGTTTTTTTATAATAGATGTATATAAATATGATTTTAACACCAACACACTAATACACACACAAACATACACACTTGCATGCATACAAACAGCGTACAAAAAAAGGGAGAGGGAAATAAAAGCGATTTTAATTAAATGATATGAAAATCAACAGAAAAATATAGGAAAATGAAACAACAAAACAAGAAAGGGAAATATAGAACAAAAAGAGAAGTAAATATAATTAATTTTTTATTATTATTTTTTTTTTTTTGCTGGTAGGCGTTTGTAGGCGAGTTTACTATATTCGCATACTTATGCAGGCGCACACACATGTTCATATTCAAGCCTTGTGCATGTAATTTTGAGTGAGTAAAAGCTCAAATATAAACTGCATGTACACATTGAAATGTCCAAGAGTATGTCTTTTGTGCAAAGTCTTCAATAGTAGGTGCGGAAAACGAAGAAGATTTGCGAGTTTTTTAGACATTCAAGTCAAGGATAAACTTGTGTGATTCAATGCAATTTTTGTCAGTTATTGTATTGGAGAGAGGCCTTGAAAACGTTCACTTCGGATGAAATGAAGAAAGGAAAATAAATTATATAAAACTCTCCTGACTAACCTGCTTTTTTTAATATTCAAACATATGAAATATATACTCGTATTTTTTACTTGCCGCTAAAACTAAATCTTATAAAATCAAAAATCCTCTGTCGATTTTCTAGTTGGATAACTTTTATAACTTGCGTTATTCTCGTTCATTTGGCAGACGATAAAGGTATTGATCGGGTATTAACTATTACATTCGGAAAAAATTAATCGATTAATTTACTTAAAGTTGAAAATTGCGAAAAAGATAAATAAATTTATTAAAATTCTTTGTCCGATTCAAAGATTACTTGATTTATTTAAAGCAGAAATTTTAAAAAAACAAGTTTAGAGAGGCGCTTTGTAGTCAATCCGTAACGGTTGCGTTGCGCTTGCGTACAGAAGGTCCAGTCAGTAAACAATATGTTTGTGCACGTGTATAATGCTTCGAGTTCACTGGTATTTAATTTCGTCCATGTGTTAACCACATCTCGTTTTTATTCGAGAACCATATCGTTGAAAAAGAAGCTGATCTTATTTTCAGGATTTGTAGAGTTTTTTTCCATTATTCAACATAAATAGAAAATGAGTCGCTTCCGATTTCTGACATTTTCAACCCTTTCGTTTCATACGCCTCTTATCATCGCAGATAGCGGTAATGAATCTTGAAATAGATTTTGTTTTTAAATTTGGATTCTAGTAGAGTTGATACTGTTAGGAAAAATGATTGTTCCGTATTCCTAAACCAGCATTCAAACTGGCTCGAAATAGTTACCAGCATTACACCAAACAAATTTTAAGTGGCGTTAATCGCAACAAAATAATCGATTTTTAATCGTTTTGCCATTAATTTTGCAATCACAAGAGATAACTTTTAGCCAAAAGTTCAGTCTTAAATAATCCTAAGTATGTTATTTATCCCAATTTGAATCGGCCCAAAAGTAGCAATTACAGCATTTTGAGTTATTTCGTTTAACAGATGTGATGCGGCTACGTTGATGAGAGTTAAAGGACTCATAGGCACAGCTGGAAATGAAGCAGCAGACGAACTAGTGAAAAGGGGATATGTTGTGAATTTTGGTGGACCAGAACCTAGAGTTGCACTGGGGAATGATTTAGTGCGCGAAAATCTTGAGAAAGGCTACCACATGCATACAGGCTCGAATGGTGCTCAATGAATCCCTCGGCATAATTGCCAGAAATGGGATTGGACATAATCTGGAATACTGCATTAGTAGAGAACTGCATAGGTCATGGGAACTTCAAGTACCATCTGGCCAAGATGAAAATCGAAGAAGGTGATACTTTAGGACTGTGTCTGAAAGAGGCTGAGACTTTAGCGCGCATTGAGTGTAAATATATATCACTTGTTAGCACAATGCTTAGGACCACGGACAAACACTTGTTAAGTGTGAATGCCATGGGGGATCTAAGTCTTAAAATTGTTTAACAATAATACTGACCTACCGTTTTATTTTGTAGCAACTTGCAAAAGTACAACCGTGATCGATAATATTAAATTTTTCGAAGAAGCCATTAGGTTCGAATATACCTATGATTCATGGACTTCATGGACCGAATTGCTTAATCCTACGCAACCCTTCAAGCCAGCATAGAAAATATTTGGAATCAAGCATTACAAAAGGGAACATTTATTTTAAGGTTTACTTCTTTTAATACGTAACCTCAATCTTAAGAACACAGAAAAGTTTACATTTAACTTACACAATTCATATAATGAAAGCCACGTTTTCAAATAACATACGTTCTAATTCATGAAAATTAATTTCCCACACAATATATGTATACTGATAGTTTCCCAGTAGGGGAATTACTGAATACTGATTAGACCAAATTAACAGGATGCAGATAAGTGCAAATTATATTAGGAACTTCGTTTAGGGCACACCAGACTACCTAACAGACCACCACCTGGGCCAAATTTCACTCTGTTTTGTAATTACAACATATCTTATCCGAATTTATAAAATTACAAAGCTCTGTAGTTGCGGTATTCGAAAATTCTGATCCTGTAGAAGTCGAATACCTCGTAATCCAATATAACGATACGAAAGTTTACAAGCTGAGGTCATCGGAACGATTGAAAGTTGTTTCTACGATTATTTGGGGTGCTGAATTACCAGAACTAGCACTCCGCTCTTTAAATTGTTTTTGTTTTGTAGCATAACTCGAGAAGGTTTCCCCTACTTGGGAAAAAATATTTTTTATGCATAATTTTAACATTTTTGTGTTTTAAAAATTCATAAAAATAGAAAACGACAAAAATTCGTTTATGTTTGAGTGAAGCACATCGATAAATATGTTCCAAATAAAAGGACCTATTTCTCATTCAAATCACCGCACAAGTTTAAATTTTATTCGCAGTTAAATACGGATTCTTTTCACAAAAACTGCGATATGAATTGAACAGGCCAATATCCTACTATGTATTTGTATGTAACACAAAATTTTATAGAATTGTAATGTTTTCAATAAAAAAAAAAACACAAATCCTCTTAAAAAGGTCAATGTTCTGTAAGCAAGTTCGTCAACAATATCTGTTCCAGCGACAGTTAAAAAATCTATCAACATTGCATTCGTGTGAAAGAAGAAACAAAAACCCAATAAAATATTTGCAACTGATAACACAAAATATTTGCTTTTGAATTGTTGCACTACGACAAGGAACATTCATTATTGAAAGAACATTAAAGTGCATTGTACTTTTAAGTTTGGTCAAGTTTAAAGTCAATAACACTTTGGCATAAACAAAAAAAACACAACAATTCGTAGCCATTGCAAACAAATTTGCTCTATTCGTTCAAGCGTACAACAATTCAAAATGAAACACAACAAAAACTTGGAGAGTAGAAACAACAAAATTCAAATAAACACCAACGAAAAGTAGTAATCAAATATAATTTCCCAAGAAATACTTAAGTACATACATACGTGCATAGCTACACTCATACAAAAAAAACAATTAAGGCAAATAGTAACAGCAATATGCTGAACGTAAAAATTTACAAAAAGGGCCATTAAGCTACAAAAACCCCCCTCTTTAAGCCATCTACATATGTATGTAGGTATGTGCTGAGTGCTAAGTGTGTGAGATCTAAACATTTGAAAGATTGTTACTCACAAGCGTTGCTTCTTAGGCCCTTCCCGATGTTAGTGGGAAGAAAATTGGTTGTTTACTGTTGCATTGATATCTTCTCGAGGATAACTTGCCTTTTTAAATATATTGTGTAAAATTACTTTTACACTTTCGATATTATAGTTTTCGCCAATTCTGCTCAATAAGATGTTATTTATGGTGGTATCATAGAGAAATTAATTTTTGAAGTGTCGTTATGTAGTCGCCCAGTACTACCTGAAGGAAGATAGTTTTGAGTATTGGCTGTACAGAAAAGTTCACGCTATTTTTTTTTTTGTCAAATATCTGACTTTATATCGATAAACTTTTTAATTACCATATTCTTCAAAGCTGTTACTTTTCCCACCTTTCAAACAACAGATGGATTCCCCGCGAAGATAACTACTTATCTTTTAAGGCCAGCAATTAATGATACCTTCGACTGAAGTGAAGCCTATTCCAGCCTGCATGTTGGGCGCAGCAACATGAGGACTGGAAAATTATTGATGAGTGTCTTATTGTATATTTTCCATATTTCCTTGATTGCTCTTTTCAAATGAACAAATTTTTATCTGCACATCTCTCCTGTGATAGTTTCAGCTGCTGATAATTCGAAACATTCTTCGAATCCCACCAATTACAGAGCATTGCCCTACCGCAAAGTCACCGTCTTTGAAACATTAAAATGCATCTCTGCACATGGTTTTACAGAGAGCATGTTCACCATATGCTTCCACGGGAACTCTTTTCTTTGTAAGAACTTTATGAAGCGAAACTCTACATAAAACACTTTACTGCTTCAAAATTTTTTTGTACAGCTAATATATAATTATTATTTATTTCATTATATTCGTGTCACCTGTAAGGGACTGCCGCAACAGAAATCGTTTGCTTGGTGGAAACATAAAACGACAACAAATTGAGCCCTACATCGAATATTTGCTCTAATACTTAAACATTTTTAAACACAAACAGTTGAGAGTGTTGTAAGAGCACATAAATTAAAAAAAAAAATACATCAAACTAGAAAGATTTGTTGTTGCGGCTAACTTTGTGCTCGTTAATGTTACCGTCATACACTAATTACAGCTGTGTTGATTTCAAAATACAATTGCAATATTGGAAAAGTTATTTTTTGTTTGTGTGTTATACACATAAATGTGTGTGTGTATAATTTAAGCTGTCAGCATTTGTGTTTACAAATTTTTAAAACGTCCAGCTGGTGCTGCAAAAAAATCCAAAAAATACTAAATAAAATAATGATTTGAAGGCCCTTCATCAAACTTAAGTTTAGCTGGAAGAGTTTTTTTTACTTTTGGCCATAGTGTTGAGTTGTATGTTTTGTGTTTTGTTCTAAATATGTTCGTGACTTACGACGAAATGGTTAACTAATAACACAAGGCACAGGTTGTTTGTGTCTAAATGTACATACATATGTATGCATGACTTTAGAAATAAGTTGCAGCCACCTGTAATCAAACCGAAAATTAACATTAACGTGAGCGTTTAGTGTTAGACTAAAATACGAGTAGGTATTTCCACAACCGGTTATAATTTCAATATTCATCCGTATATTTCGTGTTGATTTTATATAAAAAATAGCAAAAAGTTCCTTAAGGTCTGATATAAGAGAAAAAATGAAACCTGTAGATCCGGGGCTATGAGAGCTCATTTCGATTTTGCAATAGGGTAAAAAATTCGACAATACTTTGCGAAATATCATAAGAATTAATGAAAGGCAAAAACCCCGAAGCTGTTTCTTAAGAATAATTTAAATGAACAACATTGCTCCCTCCATTTTCCTCTAGATGTATTTAGTGGTAACTAGTGCTTGATATAGTTAGGTGGCATGCAATAAATTTATACAACTGTTGGCAGAGGGGATTTTGAAGATTATATTTTACTACAACAAATCTACGAATAAAACTCATCAAATGCTTTAAAGAATCGTTAAGTGAATGCATTATAAGTGAATTATAAATTTAAGCTGAGATATTTTTAAGACACATATTAGGATTCCAAGTACGAAAGACATGTCTGCAGCATTTTATGGCGAGCAATGGAAAAGGCGTTTTATTTTATTAACGCAGAAAATCATAGCGATATCGCGTTGCGCTGAAGCCTTTATATCGACCATAAAGCTGAATGTACCCGACTTCAAGGTGATGCCAATGTTAACGTTTATATGGGTAGTCTTAACCTACTTACCGTATTCACCATATATTAATTGTTTCGATCAGAGGTAAACCGGCTGGGATATAAAAGCACTTCTCCCATCTTGTGGAGCTCTAAACAATGATTTTATTTGTTGTTGGTTTTGAATACGGGTTCGTGTGTCCAGCTCGCACCAATCCATAATTTTATTTTTCAAATAGTCGTTAAAACTCGTTTTACTAAATACGTAAGTAAGTGAAACGTAGCACAAATAAAACAGAAAGAAAACATATACGGAATAGGGCAGATACTTTGTGCATATAGATTAACTCCTTTTCCACCTATCTATCATTTATTTATCTAAAAGCAATAAATTCAGAAAAGTAAAACAAATAATAAATAAATGAAATATTTCTATATAAAAAGATAACTAAAAAATTTACTAAATAAATTTGCATTTAATTAAAAAAGAAATATAATAAAAGAAAGAATACAGCGTCACTTATTTTTCCACGTCCTTTTTTATTTTCTCAACAGCAATAAATATTGAAAGCGGTTTTTATGGAAAAAGCTAAATAAAAGCAAAAATGTTTATAAAATATTGTTTATCTTGAAATTTAAAGCATAAACATTAAATCATTATGAAGTCCAAAAAGCAACAACATAAATATTGGCAACAACAACGAACCGAAAGCCCAAGTAGACATAAGAAACAATAAAAGTAAAACTTGAAAAAATTCAGCTTAACGTCCATGATTTATTGCTTCTCAGTACTTTTAATGGTTTTAGCCCTAAAACGGAGCGAGAAAATTTAAACGAAAAGACTGAATATGAAAACGTTTGCTACAGTTCTCAAAATATTGTTTAAGACTTTAAAAAATTTTGTAGAAATACCACAATTAATTGTAAAATACATATTCCCAATTCTGTATAGAATCAAGTGTTCTATCCTAAGAATAGCTTTCGTACCAGATCCCTGCAGCAATTTTTGTAAAACTTTATTAAAAGTGCTGATGCAATATTTCTTGACTTAATTTGAAAAATAGATTTTAACTTTTTTATAGTTACTGGCTGAGTAAAATATAATATTTGATACACGAAATTACATTTTTCAATTAAAAAATGTTTCCAAAATAAAACACACTTAAAACGGTTTAAATAAAATATTTTAATTTAATTTTCGAATAAAATTTTTTTGGTTCGCCTAAACAGAAATTGTTATTTCTGAACTTTTATTATTATTGAATTTTTATTTCTTTCACATTCTCAAACGCTCAGTGCAGTTGAATTTACCTTTTATCGTTCATAGATTGCATAAGTGTGAGTGTCTGTATATGGCGTGTATGTATGTGAAATACTGTACTAATAAATATGTTCCTTGCTCCTCGTTTCTGACTGCTCTTCGTGCTCAAACTAAAAGGGTATACATGCACATTCCGCTGTATAAGAAATGAGCTTAAGACCAGACAATAAATGTATATTCTGAGCGCCTGAGTGTGTGAAAAATTCAATTCGAGAATACAGTGAGAAAAATATGTTCAATTTAAAAGCTTTAAAGTAGATATGTACGTACACAGTGATCTTATAAAATAAGAAAGAAACGTAACAGCCACACAGAGAAAACAACTCGTTATGACAATCGAATTTGTTGGCAAATTGGTTCTACATGCAACTATCCCATAATTCGTTTACAACTACCGAAGAAGTTCAAATAAAAGATTAACATTTCAAAGCATTGCAATAAAATACCTCTGGTTTGAATTAAGTTCAAAATATTTCAGTTCAAAATCACAAAGACTTAAAGGGGGGATCTCAAAACAAAAATCCCTTAGACACATTCCTTCCTAATCACATGATTACGCTAATTACTATCTTCTTAGTAATCTCTTTTCTTGTTTGTTTTTAAGTTTTCACATTTATAATCAAATTTCATTTTTAGGCATTAGTTCGTTTTCTTTATTCTTTCTATTCAGAAAAAATATTTATTTGATTTGATAATTTCGAATAGAGTAAAAATTAAAATTTTATTAGACAACTAGCACAGAATGAGATGCATTTTTCTATGCCGCTACACACGTTTTCAACATTCTTCGTGTCTTTTCTACCAATTTTGTGTTCAACTGTAAACATCATATATTTAACCGAACATTTAGACAAATAGAATACGAGAATGAATTATTTCTCAATTTTTCATATTCTAGCCTTTTTCCTTGAGTGAGAACGAAATTTTACAACACAACACTAACTTTTATTTATTACTGAATTTTTGGTTACCATATGCAACTTGCTTTTAGCCAACTATTGAAAAGCATTGTATGTATTTCAGTTTTATCTCGGCTGATTCAAATAAATTTTCTTTCTGAACTAAAAGAATAAAAAAATGAACGTATGCTTAAAAATTAAATTACTTAATATAAATAATTATAGTTCGACAAACTTAGGTCAAACAGTACATTTGCAATACTTTTCAAAATATCAAAAACATTTTTTGCTTCTTTTATCTAGTGGAACTGGCAGCAACTAAAACCTAATTTTTGATTACATCATTTAACAAATTCATAACCAGAGCTAATCACGCCTTCTTAGACTCGGTTGGGTTAACCATTTGATTAACCCAACCCCCTTTCCACTTTGGAAAATTTCGATTCGATCACATCAATAGTTTCTTGATCAAATCATTCAATCGTTTAATAATACGAATAAAAATTGGAATTGTATGAATATGGTGGAAAACGATATCCAGTTTATCTTTGTTCGGTGTATAGCAATCAGTTTTTTAGCTAAAGGATATTTATAACCGATCAAAATAATAGAAAAGTGCTTAAATGGTTACGTTAAGCCTTCTTAAGTATAAAATTTAAAAAGGTAATTTTACCTTTATTGAAGTGAAAAGAATTTTACCACATGGTTAATTATTTTAACTATAAAAGTTAAACAATTGCAAAAGCCTAAAAAAGTTGTTCAAAAACAATCCACTCAGTACTTTAAATATTACCAAAATGTAAATTTTCGTTATGCTGGCCAAAGAAAATACCAAATGTTTGAGTGGCGTTTTTATAATGTTTAGTTTCCATTTTGAGTGTTAGACACTTTACATACAACTGTTGCCAGTCTACCAATTTCGAACCATTTTTTTTAGTGTATTCTGCAGGCCAAAAGCACAACTGTAATTCTATTTTAGTGTTTTTTTTTTTACTTTTTGCATTAAACCTTCTCATTACTTGAGCTACGTGGAAAATATATACCACGACGACAAGGAGAGGTGTACATACATATGTATGTATGTATGTGTGTATGCACATACGTACATAATAGTTTATATGAAGTACTTCTCCCCATTAAAAGGTTACTCAAAGTTTCGCTAAAGAATAAAATAAAAGTATTCAAAATGTAATTTTAACATTTTTATATACACAAGTTCAGAAATGTTGTTTTTTTTTTTTGACTGGAAGAGCGTACAAAACCTCCGAGAAAAATCACGACTAAAAGGAACAATGAAAAAATACAAAAGGTTCATAAATTATTGTGTCCTTTTAACATTTATTTATGAATATTTTTGAGGTGTTTTTCTTAATGGTTGTTGCAGTCTCTGTCATATACGACTGTAACATATATTGAAAACGACTTAAAAATAATACATGCATATTCATTTCAAGGCCTAAACATCTATTACATGTTTGTGAATTATTTTCCTTATTACAAGTTTTTTTTTCTTTCTAAGCGAATAATTGTTACATTGTTACAAATATTAATTGGCTACAATATTATTTTACTTTTATTTTTCTATTTTCTAGTATATTTGGGCCTTTGTTTAATGCGTCTTTATATAAAACTTGTTGGGCTGCATTGCTATGATGACTATGCACTGTTCAAGTGGGTGCTCTGCATACTTAGCAGCAGCCATACATTCATACGTAGATCGTAATATGCAAGCACAATTCATGTACATACATATGTATGCATGTGTGTATTTAAAATATGTAAAGTTTAATTAAATTTTTGTTTTTGTTTTCAACATGTATAAGGATGCTCTTCTGCGTTGTTAAAAAATATATATTAATGCTGTCATTGCTGTCGCTCATGTTGTTATTTTTTTGTTTTGTGGTTATATTCTTTAATTAAAATTACAATACATAATAATCCGCATAAAGTGAAAGGCTATTTAAATTTACAAACACGCCAAGAAGAAATATGGTTGAGGTAACCATAATCTAAGAGCAACTATTTGATTGCAGAAAAAATATTGAAAAAATAATCCTCTTGGAACGGTAGAAAATCAATCAAATTATGTTACTGATTGATGGCGACTGAGGTATGAGCACAGTTGACTACAGCCATCGAAGGCTTAATAGTGAACACTTAAGCCACAGCATCCTCATACTTTGATTAAACACCAAAACCATTAACATATTATGTTTATGAATTATATTTTATGGCTAAAGCTATTTTTTAACTTTTGTATAGTTAAAATACAATGAAGATATTAGGATTTTGCTAAATATTGTGTTGTTCAAATAAAACATGTTGCAACTTTTATGGATGGAAATAAATCATTTAATAACAAAGTGATACAAAAGTAAACAACAAAATTTCAGGAGTTCTCATATACTTCCAAAACATTTAATTCCAAAAAAATCGATCAAGAAATAAATGAGTTATGCCAATTTAATGCGTGTGTATTCTTCGTTTTTTTATACACAAATTATAATTTAATATTGACCATACGCACGCGCTGTGTACAAAAAACGAAGAACCCGCAAGCATTAACTTGGCATAACTCATAGGGAACCCCTGCAAATTTTTCGTGTAGCACAGTGTAATTAAATATAAACAAAAACTTTTTTATTTCAACTAAAGTAGTTTAAAATTTTTTTTTAATAACTATTATATGGTCGCTAAAACAAATTCGATGCTGTAGAGAACATAATATCGTTGTCGTGAATATTCAAACAATTAAAGTTCAGAAAGAAAATTATAAGAATTCCCACATTATCTGTACAGAATTTAATACTTAAATTATTAAGTGTCTTGTGCAAGAAGATTTTTTTTTTGCAATTACTTTAAACTGTTTTAAAATAAAAAATCTAAACAAGTTTTCAGAAAAAACTTACCCAGCAAGCCAGGAAGTAACTGAAAGTAACCACTTATTATTTGGGGGAAAGACTGACTTATTTTTTATTTCATGCGATATCCTTAATAATGAACTTCCTTAAACAAAGCAAGTAACGACTTACTAACACCTAATAAATAAAGTGATAATTTGCGGAAGAAAAATATTCAACAAAATTATTGTCTTAGCTGGACTTTGTAACATATAACAAGCAGAAAATAAAATAACTTACAAAAAAATTCAAATTAATTACGTGGAGCACTTAACAACTAAAACTGATAACCTTTGTAAATTTAGATAATTAATATAGAGGCACTTCTTTATGTAAAACATCGATAAATTTGGTAATTGTAACAATTTAAATAAAACTAACGTGAGTCATCATAAACCGTCTTAATCTTAATAAAAAGTTTATCAAGAGAGCCACAAAAAGTTTTCTTTGAGACTGCGGGGCTGCTTTTGTAACACCCATTAGTATTTTCAGTCATAAATTCTCCTTGTGAAGAATTAAGTGCTATGGAAATTAAAAGAATGTGCAGATAAAACCACTTCCTGTAGCCACCCATGAATATTTAGTCAAAAACAATTAATTACAATTTCCTATTAAATTAAAACTAAGCAAAATTAATTATAAAGTAAGTATTTAGAAATAACAACCTGCCACAAGGTTTCGAAATATAACTTGGTAACTGTAAGAAATAGCACGCGTAATTATAGACAATTAGGCCTTAAAAAGGATTTAAAAATGTAAACAAGGATTTGAAGTCGGATAAAAAACAAATCGGTTACAAATTTTGTATGTTAGAGGTGTGGTTTAGAAAAGTCTGCAGAAAAGTTCATCAAGAAAGTGTAAACTTGATTGATATTACTTTAATGCATATTAATATTTTATGTCAATCGTACCATCGATCCTGCCAAGATACTTAATTTCCCTTTGACTGAAGTCATACTCATTATTTAGTTACAGTTTGAGGACTAGTTATTTTTAACTACAAGTCATTACTTTAAACTCCACAAATTATATTTGGCGACGATTATTAAAGCAACACAAGAAACTCGATTTGTAGAACATGTTTCGACTTTATTTTCCTTTTACTATTTAGCAATAAACAAAAAACGTGTTCTCCATTAAATTAATTTTGTAGTAAAATGTTTGCAATAAACTATTGCAAGTGCAATATAAAGTTCTTTTGAGCGTGGAAAAAATTGTTTATATTAGAAAAATACCGGCATACAGCATACATCCAAAATATCTATAACTTTTACTTTCATTCCGAATCAGAAATAACAACCACAATTGTATTTATATCGAATTGGAATAAGTGTTATACACAGGAAAAGCAACACCAACAAAAACTATAAAACAAATTATTACTAACACCAACACGGATCTGAATGCAAAAAATATGAATGTATGATTTGATTATTTACTCGTACAACAAATATGAGTATCAATAATATTATTGTCACCGATAATAAAATCTAAAATGCGCACATTCAAGCATTCAACAGATGCTTTCTGTTGGGGGAAAATAATGCGCACTTCTGTTCATCGTAAAAATAAATTATATCTGGGCATACGAAAAAAAAATATACATTACATACTATGTTTATATGCAAATCAGAGATGGCACCGTGAGTAATTGTTCACCAATAATCATGCATGACCTGCCCGCTCAAGTCGTTTCAGTCACACGCAAAATAAATGTTTAAAAATTACGAAATATTTACGCTTAAACTCCACTTGTGCTTATATATTTACGCTCACGTGATAGAAAAAATGGGCAAGACCAAGATTGATTCAAGGCAATCACGACAACGTGTTTTAATGTTTTCTACAATTTTACATGCAACATATATTGGCGCCATTTAAACTTTATATTCTTTACACAAACACAATGTAATCAGAGAAGTGCTACTGTGTAATACATTACTCGACTTGGCGAAGATATGCGCTTATGATATTACTCTCGAACGTATATCGAAAATTGTTTGCCTAAAACGTTAGAGGTCGACAATTCCAACGGAAAGCTTTGCTAATAACATTAACAACGAAACTCTAACAATCATTAGATTAATTTTTAAAAACGTCTGCAGTGTATCGACTTTCATGTAGACGAAAGTTTACAAAAAATAATTTTTCAATATTTCTTAATGTTTAGAAAAGACAACTTTAACTATATCGAGAAGTATTACTTTAAGATATTGTTATCATACCTGATATCAATATCGCTAAATCTTAATTTTTTGTTAACATTAGTATTATTAGGAGAACGAATGCTCTGTATTTTGTTTTAATTTCATATTGGTCCAAAATAAAAGTTAACCGATTTTTTGCTTCTTAAATTGATAACTCCTTGTTTGTCTGCAATTGATTTGTTGTTAATATTTTCAGTTTTCCCATTTTACCATTGAAAACTTCAATTAGTATATTTGCTTATTATAAACTACTGATTTTCTGGGAATTTTTTTTTATAATTTCCAACGCTTTGCACTGTATGAACTCTATGCGCTCTATAAATTATAACTTACAAATACAACCACGACGGTCATAATATTTGCGGGAAGATAATTCTTTGTTTCCAGGCTTTTTCTATACCTAAGAAAAATAAAAACAAACAGAACAACATTTATGTTTCGAGACTATATCGAAAAATTGCGAACCTTCATTATTTTCGAACCCAGGGCAAGTGGGACTTAGAAATTGCTTAAACGTCATTTTATTTAAAAAGTGTAGCATATTTTCCGGGATTAACATAACAAACCTTTTAATGTTCTCGATAAATCAATTTTTAATTATTCGTATGGACTCGATATCCATTAGATATTTATGGCATGAAAATAATAATTCATATTCTGCAAAGAAAAAGAATTAAAACAAAAACTTAAATAACCAACTAATAAGCTTTTTGTGGCAAATAAAGATCCTAAAGTTAACAGTCAAAATGAAAAACATTACCTATTTTAGGTCCTTCCTATAACAATGGTCAAGAGTCAAATGGTATTTTAAATTCGATTCAAACATTTAACATAGTCCCTGGATTGTTTGTTTATACTCCACTTGCCGCTGTGTATTTGTTTTTAATTTTTCGCAGACATTTTTGTTTTCATGTTGTAGCCATAAAAAATTGTTTTTGAAACTCTTTTTTGTTGTTGTTACAGAGCAAAGCCATTTATATATCTACGTATAAAACATGACGTTTTAATGTTTGAAAGCGAAAGGATTTTTTTAACTACCAGAGTACGAGTTTAGTCTGCATACATACTTACATGTATAAATGTTCCTACATACAGACAACACACATGCCTATGATGACTACATCTGCATTTCCAATCAGATATACGTAGAGATGTGAATGTTTATGGTGGATTCTCTAGTAAAAATTCATAAAAAATATTCATATAATACGTACAACTAGTACTCGTATCAGTTAAAACTGAAAAAATGAACAAATACCAGACAAAACATGGCAGAAATGTTTTGTGTTTTAATGACATAAAAAAATAAAATTTATATGTACGAGTATGTATATAAAATTAAAAATAAAAACAGAAATCGAGGCAGTAACAACTGAAAACATTAAAACCCATACTTGGATTTATATCGTCGATAAGAAAAGTAAGTACAACAATGATTGGTTAAAGCAAACTGTTTGGTCCATTCTACACTTTAATACTGATGGTATTCATTTGCTGGTGGTTTGATGATGTTTATGAAAATTAAATGGTGGTGGTGGAAGGCGTTTAAATAACCATTAACAAGAAGTAGAAATAATTTAGAAATAATGTTATATAATATTTCTAAATATTGATTTCGATTACTTTGAAAGGAAATTTTTATATATTTTTTGGTTGAAATTTATTTAGTTAAGTTTAAAATAAAGAATATTTCATTTTCGAAATTACTTACACATAACTTTGTGTTTCCATGAGCATTATAAAATTGATTATAAATTTGCTTATATTTATGTTTTTATAAATTTTAAAAAGCACCTTTTCGCTAAAGCTGTAGCTGTTGCCCTGTGGCATGTACGGTTCATACAGACAGCACGACAGACATTATTTAATGCTTCAGCCGCCCCTTTGTGTATTAAATAACGTCATTATGACCAAAACTAACATCGTGATTATTATGTTTATTGTCATGATTTTATTGCAATTTTTTTAGATTGTACTTTGAAGCCATTAATTGGAGGAAACCAGTTATTGTGGGCTTTTTTATTTGGGTTTATTTTATTTTTTTTACTAAATTTATACATATGCGAGTGTATACAAATGAAAGTGAATTTATATGTTGAATGATGACATTGAAAAATTGTTGACTGGTGTTGTGTGTTGAGATAGCCAGCTAGCCACTCAGGCACTCCACCAAACAGCCTGCCAGCCAGCCATTCTACTTTATAAGGAAAAAATTAATGGAAATCGAATAAAAATGTATACGTATATTTTTTAATTAATTGTTAATTAAAAATGTTAATGGTTATTTATTTTTTTTTTTTTTGCTTAACAACCAAACAAAAAAATATAAATCAGGAGAAGGAACAATACAAAATCGTATTGCATTGGGCAATTAAAAACCCTAACAAAGATAGGACACGTGACCATGATCACAAAATTTAATTTTCTTTGATGCGAAAGAATGTTTATCCTGCGGTATTGATTGAAAAGTCACTTAAGACTCCAACCCGAATTCTGATATAGAATTAAGCATAAAAATCTGTTACACTGTTATTCATAAAAATATTATTGTCAAATATGACACTAGTTTTCACTTTGAATTGAATCCCACATAATTGATTTATCCGCCTAATTGGTAAAAGAAAAGGTAAATGAAAGTTTTCCAATATAAAGTAAGTAAAGAAATTTTCCGCTTAATGAGTTCCGTATAATTGAGTTACCCTCTTCTAAAACAACTCATAAAATTAAAACACACGAAAAAAGCAGGTTAATTAACAATGTAATAGCTTTTCCCAAAAATTTTTAAATAAATGTTCATATGTGGCAACTCTTCAGATCATATGTTTATATTTGTCTGAAATTTTATTTAGTAGTTTGCGGATATTTGTGGTGCAAAATGTGTATAAAGCCTTTCACACACTTCTGATTTGTGCGTGTATTTTGTTCGCGAACAAATTCACACGTCGAACGAATCACATTAAACTGAAACGTCAACAAGTAAGCCTGATATGCGAAGCGGATGATACAATTGCATCATTAGAGTTATTTAAGTAACAAAAAGAGAACAAAAGTAAAAGAAAAACGTACTATACGTTTTTCTAGCTTTTTTCTTTCTTAAAATTTCAATAATTTCTTTAAAAAATTGCTTGCTTGCCTATCTCCGCGATACTTTTCGTAGTAAACGAAAATGAAAAAAATTATAAATGATCGCTCACAAGTCAATTGGCAACAAATCATAAGAGCTAGAAAACATTTAATTTCGGACAAATCAAATGCACAAATCATAAGTGTATGGCGGCTTAAGGAAATACGCAAAATTAAATGTTATTACTGACCCAAAATATAAGTGTTCCTAAGCCCCCATAAATAGAATTTCCAGATGCAATTGTAAAGCAGTAAGAGACCAATGTCTGTCTAATTGACCATGCTGCGCAACTAAACGAAAGTCTATTAATTAAGTCATTGAGCCAATTAAACGTGTATCGAATAAATGATTTTTCAGTTAATTGCATGAAAATCTGTACATTTTTGGAAAATCAAATAAACGGATCGCAGTTGTAACAAAACGTATTTTAAAAAGTAAAACTATAACAAAAATTCTCACCATAACTAAACAATACAAGTTTTAGAACCAACAAAAACGCAATATCCATAAAAACAAAACAATGAACACGACGTAATAAAAGTATGTAAAAATATATTTGTCTGACATTGAAAAATGGCCAGTCACGTTTTACAGCTTTTTCAGTCAAAGGTTGTCGTGGTCGCTTTATTTTAACTTTGTGTCTTACTTCATCGTCCTCTTTTCCCATACACACATTTGGTTGCATTCAAAAATAAACGACAACATAAAACGAATAAAACTATTCAACCGAATAACAATATTTCAACTTTAAAACTACAGCTTAATTTATATTTGGCCAGCTCACGAAACCCTTGTATTGTTGTATCGTGTATTGAAATGCACCTTTTATTTATTTTTTTCTTGTGTACAAAATTGTATTTCTTGAAATAAATACTTACATATTTATTTTTATTTTTAAACTTGTCACATTAGCTTTATTATTTGTCACTTTGAGTGCATGAATTAGAAATATAACTACCGAAAGTGTAAACTAAATAGAAAATTTATACACGAATACCATCGATACCAGAAATTTGTTTACATATTTTTTTAAATATTTCCGTTTGAAATTTGAGAACCCCCTTATCTTGGTTCTACGAGGAATATGGAGTTTTTAAATAGGAATAAAATATTTTTTACATTCAAATGTAAAGATAAAGTGTAAAAAATCCTACTTTTTACGTTGCAAAATACTAGAAAATCGAAAGTTGGGTAGGAAGTCAAATTTCAAATTATAAAAATATTGGGACTCTGCTATCATTTCATCTTCTCTATTTCTACCAAAACAAAATAAAATTGGAAATAGAAACTTTACTTTCTTAGTATTTCGATTATTACCCTCCTACTTGATTAACCCTTGTGTTTCGCAGCAACTTTTGGCTTACTATAATTTATTATTGCTGTGTAAAATGCATTTTTCTTGCTGTTGAAGCTTTTTATTATCGAATTTCTCCAGAGATGGTTACTTTTGTATTATTATATATATCATTCCCCATTTTAATTAAAAATAAATTTTAACATTTTAAAGAAATAAATACAGGAAGATAATTTGTTTACAATAATGCTTATATTTAATTAAAATATTTAATGTATTTAATTAAAATATTTAAAGGTATTTATTTGCTGATGTACACAATCTATGTATTCATTAAAATTCCTATATTATTGTAGAAGCTTTGTATAAGGGTTTAAAGTTGCATCTAATACTTGCACAAATAATACAAGAATTCAAGTTGATAGTTGAACAAATCGTGCATGTGCACATGGTTGTTGGCGTAGCTAAGTCTGGCTTTATTTTATAAAACCCAACGCCAGAATTTATATAGAATATACTTTTGAAATGAAATTCCTAACGTTTTATGGCATGAATTGTTATTCTTAGATAAAAAAAATTTTATGAAAAAGTATAAACATTTTTAAAAATGTTCTAAATTTTTGCATTGCGTGTTATAATATAAGGCCCTAAATATTTTGTATTTGGTTATTTTAGTTTTCTACCTACATTAGACGATTTTAGAGTGGTTTCGACGAGTAGGTAAACCTTGTATTGATTCACACTTTTGGAACATAAGGAACTTTTGATGTCTTAAAAATGTATATGTATTTCACTCTTTAAACTTCTGTTTTAAAACATACAGAGATAATTATTTTAGCTTTCTGTTGCTGTTTTATATCCTGTTTTTTGTGCAATTGAAAATTATACTTATTTGTATGTTATTGATTCTGTTCGAATTATTTCTGCTCCCTTGCAACTTTTATTTATATTTTTGTTTGTTTATTATACAAAAAATTCCTCGACAATATCTGTTACATATGTATATATGTGCAAATATAAATGCAACATAGATACATATACACAGAATAGTACTGGGATATAAAAATATACTGTTAGTCACTTTGGGTATTTGTCCAATATTAACAAACAATTAAATTGATGACGTTGCAATTGTGCAGTTGTTGTGTTTGTTAAGAGAGAAGATGTAAACACCCAAGGATAAAGATTAAACACAATTTAATGACAATCCATATGAATTCGAATGTACATTTGAAAGTACTAAGATTTGTGATTGCCTGATTCATCATTGGGAATTCGGATAATCACCAACCTTATAGAGCTACTAAGAGGGGCTTAAAAGCAAGGGGAGCATATGAGACTAATTTAATTACCTTCTAGGATCTGGTAGTCAAATAAGTAAATAGACTATACATATCTTTAAAAAGTAAGGACTGATGGGTATTTGCTCTTGTTTTTTACAACTACATTTTTAAAATTTTTATAATTTTGAGTAAAGATTGCAAACAAACCGCTCATACAATCTTTTGAGCTAATGTGGTCCTTAAGCAAATAAGCAGAAAATTGAATGACGTTGAGCGACATGTCCATTCACATTGCGAACGTTTTCATAAAACGTTTCCACACACTATGCCACATCATAACTTTACTTGTACCCAACGGTCGCAATCACTACTGCCAGATTTGGTTTATCGTAATTTTGACACACAAAATAAACTTCTGATGATTTGACTATTCTTGCGTCAAATTTAATGATTTTTTGAAAATATTAATTCAATGGTAATTTTCACATAATTTTCCTTCTTAATTGATCTTTTGTGATATACTCCTGTATTTAATTGTGCATGTCAAAAGGAATTATAAAACTAGTCAGACACACTGTCCAGTTAGGCAGTGCTAACAATAATTTTTAATTTCATATACCATTTTCAAAGCCTGTCCTACACAAACAAGTACAATGGGCCTCGATTCTAATATTGTTTTGGAATACGAAAAGTTTAGAAAAATTGGAGAGTCGTGAATGCTTCCCACTGGAAAGTTTAAGCTTGAACCGCGCCTCCACTAAGTAGAAGTTCAGCCATCACTAGCTTTTATTATGGTTTTAATTTCAAATCTGCCAACTTATTGAAAGTATTCGTGACATCAGAGTTAGTTTTGTCAAAGCAAGAAACTGCATAAATTTACTGTGATTGACGAGTGCATCTTCCTAGCTACAAGAAAATCAGATCAGAGCTAAATCTGTTAACACAAGTAAATATGGCCTCTTTACAGAAAACATAAATCGAAAAGTACGCAATCATTTTCTTGAGATGGCATCTCACAAAGTGTTACATCTTTATCTGTATTTGGTGCAAACGAGGGTAAAACGTTTTATATGTAAAAATATTTTTAGATTTTTTTTAATTGTTGAAATTTTTGATACATTTTTACTTAAAGATTTTTTTTTTAATTCTTGGTTTGATTTTAATATTTTAAAAGTTTGTCCAAATTATTAACAAAACACACCATATATCGTTGATATCAATGTTTCGACACAATTAAATTCTTCTTAAAAATTTTAGAATATAAGTGACAAGCTTCCAGAAAGTTCTTTTGATCTAAAGATTTAGTCGAGTACTAGTGGTCAACTTATTATCTCTATTACCAAAGAAATGCTACATTAAAAGTTCTAGTATTCTGACATTGACATGTTTGCCAGAGCCTTATTATATTCCTTCTAGAGCTGTGAATTGTTGAGGTCCTAAGCATGCGTTGGTTTCATTTAAAAAAACAGGTTACGAAATCTGTCGACAAATACATATACTATGATCTTACACTGACGATTTGCTAATATGTTTTTGACGACTTTCGACCAATTTGATCTGACAGCTATGGTCATAATATGTATGCCTTGCTTAAGATTATAATATGAAATAGGGAAACACGAGACTTTTAGTACTTTTTAATATCCTTCATAAATTCGAAATGACTTATTGAAATGCTTTTCGTCTCTAAATTTCCGTCTAAATCATGAATTTTCCCTTAGTGGCCACTTTCTTAACAAGCGTGTCGATAAAAAAATTACTGAAACTCTGGTTATTTCAAAGCGGTGTTGGTACGCAACTTGGTATTTTGCGCGAAATTATCATATGTTACAAAAAAGAAATTTTACGGAAGAGGTTTTTTAATTTTGTTTTCCACCACAATAAAACTGTCACATACGATAAAATGTACTGACACTAATACGGATTGACCGTCGTATGGATCTCTCCATTCTTTTTTAATTTTCTAAACAGTGAGAGTTTTCATGTTATCAGGGTTGCGTTTTTACAGAAGAAAACAAATAAACCACCAGAAGCAGGAAGGAGGAAATATCAAGTCGTCTGGTTCGCCGTCGAACGCGCGCTGCAGCATATAATTGATTTCAGCTTCAATCGGCACAAACACGGACGGTGTGCATATCGGTTATCAATGTATTTCGTTTATGATATTGGCTTTCTTCATAAAAACCAAAATATAATTGTTATTTCTTAATTTTTATATTTATAGAGTTTAAATGCTTTCTAATTTAAATTTTTAAGCCTTATTTTTTAAAACGCAAGGCAACGCCAGAATTTATATAAAAACAAATTTCAAATATTTTGTAAATTTTTTATTGTTTTTAACACAAACTTTTGTGCCTATGAACGCCATAAGATTTGAAGTGGTGACTTCCTTTTAAAAAGCGCAAAACTTTATATGAAAAACAATAAATTTTGTTTAATTTTTGAAATTTGCTTTTGTTGTTCTTATCGATTCTGGTGTTGCGTTGCGTTTTATTAAGTTTTTATGGATTGAAATCATGTAATGCTTAAATGTAAACAATATCTTGTGTATCGCAACAAAAATAATGGGTTAAAATGATTTCAAATAACCATTGTGCAACAATATATTGTTGTAGAGAACGTAATATGCCACAAACGTGTTTTTTCTTTGCATGCACTTTCGATAATTGGAAACCTAATCGACTAAGAGCGAGTTTGGAAACGAGAAGTTCTTCATTATCAATCATTATGAATAATATTTATTTATCAAAATATTTTTATTATTGTTGCACATTTTAATTCATGCCTTTTTATTTAAACTTATAGACATAAGCTTTATTACAAAAAAAAATTTAATTACATTTTCTCTTTTGTTTTATTTCAGGTAAGTTAATTCATGATTCAAAATGATCGGGCTACATAATTTTGTAAGTATGAGCACAGAATTGCCTCTTCCCCTATGTATTGCCAAAATTCTTGTAGAATATGGCAACTTAAATAATAAAAAATCATTTCTGTTATAATTTTTATTTAAAAATTTTCGAATTATTTTTTTGTGTTGGCATTGTTTTTTTATACGCGAAGAGAATGCTTCAGTAGAATTTCGTACATATAATCCTACATAAATTAGTTCTTTGAGAATATAAAACTCCGTTGTATATAGAACAATGCGGTATGGAAACAATTAAATATGAATTTTATAATCGTTTTTGCAAACAATGCTTTCTATATCTCTAGACACATGCGCACTCAATCGCAACTGAAGGTTTTTAAGACATTACGAACGATGTCCTGAAAACCGCGAAAAGCCCAGCCAAAATCTTGGGGTATTTTTAGTATATTGCGTGGGTCGCAATTTAAACGAGGAATAAAGTTTAAAAGAAATCTTAAAAATGCACGTGTTAACATGCAAAAAAATTTAACCGACACCTTTTAAACAGAAACAACAACGATAGGTAATAGGTAGAACTTAACATAACCACGTTTTCACACTCATTTCTTGTATAGATTTCGCTTAACTAAGTATTTTTGAGATACCAAACCACCGTGTTAAACCAGGTCTATCTATTTGTACAAAAAAAATGCCGATAAATGTTTCTAATAATAAGAAAATTATTATTCTAACCGATCTGAAGTGCTTAATGAAAGGCATGTTCTAGTTGCAAAGAGTTTTCAAGCTGCCTAGCTCTGCCTGATTAATATGCATTTGCTCGTTCATTGTCAAGTGTTCTATGGTGGCCAGGCACCCAAATGAGGCCGCATGATACCATAGTTCTGTCTGGTATCACTGTTTGACAATTAGTTGGCAACCTCATACCATATTTGAATAGTGGAATTCTGATTTTGTTATTTCAAGAAAACTTAATCGTAGAACCTTTTGTAACAACTTTTTCACTTCTGGTCTACTGAAGAGTACATTAGAATGGGCATAATCGCACTAGCGTAGAACCAGAGAGCCCCGTTTGGCATGCGGCCTCATTTTAAACTCATAATCCGTTTTCCCAGACAGCAGCACTTGTAAGCTTTTTTATCTTTATTTAGTGTCACATCGTATGCCGCAATCTTCGTTCTCCTTTTAAAGAAAATATTTTTGTTTTGTCCGGGTGTACAATTAATCGTTTTAGTTGAGCCCTTTTATATAGCTTTCATCGATTCAGGTCCTTAGTATATTAAAATTAATCCCGTTTCTTAGCGCCTCTAACTCTTCTAACTCATGGTATATGTAACAATGATCTGCTATTATAATTAAACATTTATTACCTTTTGCCGTCACTTGAAATTTATTCCTTAGTCAAATAATTACTCAGCAAAATATGCATATCTACGTCTGTACGTGTATTAATGAGCAAAACAATGATATTTCTGATGACATCTACAAGTTTCAATTTATTTACTGGCCACGTAAACAGAAAATCCTGAAGATAATGTTGAGTGTGTTAGTGAAACACATCAATTGACACACACACACACACACACACTGGCAATTGTATCTTGCATAAATGCAACATAGCGAAAACAATGCAAAATGTCCTTAATTTAATTTTAATTGAATTATTTAAGATACAAAACAAAAAAGGAAAAATAAATGCTATAAAACAGAATTTAATTAAAAAAGTGCATTAACTTTAATGAGTAGAAGGCATTTATCATAGTTTGCTGAGAAAGAAAAACAAAATACACAATTTTATATAAAGTAAACTTGCAGAAACAAAGTATACATGCACGCATACATACATACGTTATAACTTCATTTTATAAAAATATTAATAATAAAAATAAAAGAGAAGACAAAATCATTAATGACGAGCACAAATGTATACAAAGAGCACACACATACATACATACATGCATATGAGCTTGTATAATATCGCATGCCACAAATTTCAATTACATGCAGGGAGAAGAAGAAAAACCATTATTATCATCATCGTGAAATTGCTAGAGTAAATAGTAGTAATGGAAAATAATAAAATAAAATGGAAAAAAAGAAACTAACAATGAACGAGCATGCACTCTCCGAGCACACCTCGCAGCCCCTCCCCACTAACAGCTTCCTGACAAATTCAGATGGTGGCCTTTTATATAAATGTTGAATCTAAAAATAAAATAATAATATTAAAATTCTGAAAGGATAAATCTAATTTTTTTTAATTCAATTTCTTTTATTAATTACACAAAAGCAACAACAACAACGTTCAAATTAGGTATACACAATTTTAATTATTTCAACACAACGACAAAGACAACAAAAAATCAATAATGAAGATGAGAACGAAGAAATTGCTAAAGGGTAAGGAATATGTTTACAATCAAGCCACAAAACTAGTTCAAAACATATAGACACCAACCCAAAATAGATTAGAAAGCGCTCTTGCTCATAGAGACAACAACAATGGTGTAAGAACAACAAAAAACCATACCCTTGGTCTTATCATCACTCTTCAGGCCTTCCTAGCCCCCACCTGATTAAGAGGCAAAATCAATAAAGACGCGCAAAAGAGAATAAAAACGGAGAGTGACGACAATTTTTAAGCAAGAGAAAGTGCAAGAATTTTAAGAAAATTGCAGTGGACCTACCACTACTACAAACACGAACACAAATACTGGTGTAGAGTAGGAAAATTGCAAAAAAGGTAACCAACAAATATAAACAATGGAAGTGGACGTGTGTACGATGTCAGCTAGAGAATGAAAGACGAGAGCAACGGCAATAGTCAGTTTAAACTTTTAAAGATCCAACATCAACAAGGAACGAGGGAGGCATGGCCGACGCGGCTTACGAAAGCGTTAACTTCACCACACATTCTGCTACAGATGTTTTCTGAAGCTGTAGTGTTAATAGTTGAAACAAAAAGAAAATATCGCGTAACATAAACTCGTACTCACACTTGCAGACTGCCAGGTATTTTAACACTCACACTTGCAAATACGAGTAATTCCCTCCTTTTAATGTCACTAACTCACACTTTTATACAGTGGAGAAAATATCTCTGCACAAGGAAAATAATACAAGTGAAAACGACAACAATAACGTATAAAAGTTAGCTAAAGAAGAGCAGGAAAAGGAAAATAAAACGGAAGTGCTGTTGAAAATATATGAATATTACTCACACACAGCCTGATAGAGATACTAACACTTCAACACTTAACGTACTCATACATATGCAAGCAACAACAAAAAAGCCTTTATTACTTTTACCCTTGATGCGATTTCCAGTGTGTGTGTGTGTGTGTGTATGTGTGTGTGTGTGTATGTGTGTGTGTGTGTGTGTGTGTGTGTGTGTGTGTGTGTGTGTGTGTGTGTGTGTGTGTGTGTGTGTGAGTTGGTTATATGCGGAAAATTATTTCAATGCATGAGTAAATGTGAATGAAGATGTGTGAAAAAAGTTTATTACAGGGTGAGAAATGCTGTCTGAGAAATATCGATTTTTGCTAGTGTGTTGTGGAGTGCGCAGTAAAACTACTGAATTCGTATCTGTTGTAATTTTTGTTTGCCTTGATACAACTTGGCTCGGCTGAGCGTCATGTTCTGTTTTGTTCATCTCTTTTTTGGTGTGTCTGTAGCTGCATTTGTTCGTATTTTAATATAGCAAGTCTTTGTCTCAGTTTTTGCCTTGTTAATTTTTAAGCATATACACACATACATACAAACACCCATACATACGTGCTTTAGTGAGTGCGTCGTTTGTTTTAGATGTTTTTTGTTTTGTGATTTGAATTTTCCTTGCTACTTGCTATTTTCATTTAGCTTTTGTTGTATTGCAAATGTCGTCCGTTTTGTATGCGCGCATTGAGTATTTTGACATTGTCTCTTGAAAATGTTCAAAGCAGTTGAGACAATTGGGTTGATTGCAGGCAGGTATGGTACTCGCATAGAAGTAATATGGCATTTTGTTGGCATGAGTGTGAAAATGCTGATTTTTGTTGTTGTCCCCCATCACCGCCATCACCAACTTAATATTCTTCGTCGCTGTCTTAATCATCAGACAGTGTGTGTTTTCTTGCCATATGGACTATGAGCTGACGCTGACAATGTTGCTGACCACGAACAACAAAGAAAACAAATGGAAATATATGTACCTTAGAAACTAGTAGGAGAACAAAAATAAGTGGAAAAGTTAAATGGGAAGATATCGTTATCACTCATACATGCATATGGTGGATACGTATACAAAAAAGGCGTTGTTATTTTCGTGAGCAGCAATAAAAACTAAATAATAAAATCGATAGAAAATTAAAGTAATTTTTGAGATCAAATTTTCAAATATTGAAAAGGATTCAAAATTTCATTACAAAATCAAATTAATCTACTTCAAACACTTGCTATCTTTCAAAGCGAAGAAAACTTACAAATAAGTTTGCTAATTGGGTTTGTGATCGAAATTGATTTAGAAAATGGAGCGATTTCAAACAGAAAAGAGTTTGATTTGTTTATTATTTTCGTTTTGTTTTAATTTTAAAATTATTTTTTTTTTAAATTCATGTATTTCAAAATGCATTCTAGTAGTTTTCACGTTAAATTGAATAGGGTTCTTAAAGTCCATCGGAATTTTTCACACCTTCTTAAAACGATAGTTTAAACACAATTTGGATTCGCTTATATTCGGATCTGTCGATTCTTATAACCTCTTGAAAGTTTTCCCATTTTTTGCCACATGTGGTGATTTCTCATTTCTTTTTTTTCGTTATGCACGTTTTTAGCAATTTTAATTTTTTTTATTTAATATTTTTTTTTAATTTTGCCTCTTTCTACCCTTGCTTCGTTTTGACTTGTTTGCCAGTTTTTCTTTATTTTTGTCGAAATTCCCTTTTCCAATCTTGTTTTATTATTTTTTCATGTAATCAAGAAAGGCAACAAAATTTTGTGGAAAATAAACGAGATTGAATAAACACGTCATTGAGGTCCGTAACATTTGCGGAATTTTTGAAATTCCCAATTCAACAAAGAACCTAAATTTAATATTGTAGACATTAGTAGCGTAATAACCCAGCTGTAGTAGAAGGCATAAGGTTTTTGAAACACTTTACAATTTTATTACTTTAATTCAGTATGGTAGGACTGGTTGCATACAAATGAACATAAAGTTCAAACAGTCTAGATTTTGAAGTTTCTAGATTAAAAGTATTTCGGTATGAAACATGTCACGCCTTCTATCCTTCTCTTTACCGCTCACATTTAGCGTCATTATGTCAATTGGTAACAAACACATTTACGAAAAGTCCAATGCCACCTTTACCATAAAAATCCCCTTGATTTTTACTAATATTTTCAACTTACGGCGGAACTCGTCCAATATAAATATATTTACGCCAAGAAAAAACATGATTGTGTCATGGCATAGTCACAACAACTATAATATATTTTTATGGCAAACATAATACGGTTATCAATAAATTATTTAAACTTTACTTTAGTTACAACAAAAAGAGTTTTGCTAATATTCAAGCATTAAATGGTTTCTATCCATAAGAATTTCAACATGGTTGAGTTGAACAATACAATTTTTACTTAATTTCCAAAATATGTTAAATATACAAAAATAATTATAACATTTCTAGGCATAAAAGTTAATTAATAAACATAATATTGAAAATGTTATTGAAGTTCAATCAAAGTAGGACTAAGAAAA
This sequence comes from Phania funesta, assembly GCA_963932375.1. Taxonomy (NCBI): domain Eukaryota; kingdom Metazoa; phylum Arthropoda; class Insecta; order Diptera; family Tachinidae; genus Phania; species Phania funesta. The sequence goes on from OZ010656.1 coordinate 41,542,827, forward strand.
AAATCATACAACGCTTCTTTGTATAAATAATTTGTTCCCGAACTTGATTCCACAGGAATTTTAAGCAGTTTTAGTCTCTATTTATTTCTGTAGAAGTTTGTTAAGTTTTATTAAAATGTTATTTGATCTTCAGTAAAAACCATTAAGGAGTATTTAAAACAAAAGAAAATTTTTAACACTGCCATCAAATTCGCTAAATTAATTTTTTTTTAGTAAATCTGGCTACCGGATACAATAAGATACACTCTCTGTTGTATGTCGCACTTTTTCTCTGTAGTTTACGTTCAAAGTTGGCAAACATTTTTTATATTCTTTCCAAAAGACAAAAAAAATCAGAAGTTTTTATAATTAAAGTCAAACGTTTGAGAGCTACAAGTCTATAAAAGAACCGTCAACTGCAGGTAATTTGGTCCATGGTTGAACAATTTTTAATTTAATTTCATTATTTTCGTTCTTTTTTATTGTTGTTATGGTACGAGTATATGTAAAAAGATTTTATAAGTTACATTGATTGTATGAAATTCCTTCCAGGTTAATCTTTTTATTGCTCGAGTAATTAAAGTATGTATGAAATGAAATATATTTTTTTCAATAATTTTGAAAACTGACAAAAATTTAATAAGGAAAATAATTTTTACATTATTCCCTGAGTTAAGCGGCATTTTGATGACGATTCAATCCAGTTTGCGGCATTGTGATTTTATTCATTTAAATATACAAATTCCATTAACATTTTTTCCTCATTACAACATTTAATAAAAAGAAAACATTATTTGTTTAAAAAACTTCTTTAAGAAAATTCAAACCAACAAAAGAATGACCAAACTAACAAGGTTCTTGACCTCAATCCTAAATAGGTATTTGATATAAACAAAGCAATTGTTCTTTTCTTGTTTCTTGTTTTTATTCTTTTTTTGTCTCGTATCTAATAAACGTTCACAAACAAGTATTAAGTATAGAAAAAATAAAAATCAAAATAAACAAAAGGAAAAACTTTAAGCAAATTTTTAAAACTTTCTATTTTTATCAATGATTTTGTGCTTGTACTGTATTACTTTTTAAACTTTAATTCAAACAGGTATTAAGATTGTTACTTGCAGTTGTTGTTGTTGTGAACTTGGGAATTCCCAATGCCAGATGTTAGACTTGTTGTTGGCTGTCTGTATGTTTATGTGGGTGGAGATCTACTCGTATGTGTAAATGTGTAAATGAATGAATAAAATCTTTTTTTCTCTGTTTTATGATTTTTTTTATTTTGGCGAAAAATAATCACTTCCCTTTCAGCCAGACATTGACTTTTTTCTTTTATTCATTCCACATAGAAAGCAGAACCTGACGCAGCAACATAAAAAATGTCATTTTGTCAATTGTTTTGCCGAGCAGTAAAAGTTGCGTAGCAAAAAAGAATACAATTTAGAAAGAATTGTATGCCAGATCATAGAAAAAACTCTTACACACATTTATCCTCAACAGAACTGATTCACTTAGAAGAGACAAACAGTTTGAATACAAGTGAAGGAAAAAAAATGAATGCTGTAGCATAGAAAAAATAGAAAATAACGAGGAAAAAACACGGAACATCCGCAGCAACCAGTCATACAATATCTGTCAGCAACAACAACTTGTCTTACAACAACATATCCTTACAATTATAAAGCCTTTTGCTATGAAAACAAAAAAAAAACTTTTTTAATTTTTCTATTTTCTACAGTTTTTTTTTTCTTTCTTTCCTAAATCCAACGTATATCAGACATGATGATAAAACATTAGTTGAATAACAACAAAACAACAAAAAATATATATGAACTGTTTTATTTAAGAATAAAAATGAGGAATACTAATAGGCGAATAATACAAAAAAGAACGGAAGAAACAACTCTTAAACGGGATGGCTGACATTATGAACTTGAAAATATACAAAAGGCAACTTGAAACTGAATAGAAAAGTTTGTCTTATTTCTTCATTGGTACAAGATAAAATACTATTGTAGTTTAATATAAGTCCTAAATAATCAAATAAAAACAAATCTGCTTAAACAACGCACACCCACAGACATTTATTGCGATACGCACACACACCCACAATGACATTAACAGAAAGAAAAACAGATTGTTGTACAAAAAATGAAGAAAAATCATGAATGAAAAGTAGAAAAAAGGATTTTTATTTTTTAGTTTGTTTTTATAGTTGAGGAAAAAATTCCTTTGCTCGAAAACACTTTCCTTGTTAGAATAAAAGAAAAAGTCTGAATGAACGAAAAATAAAAAAAACACACACACACACAAAGTATCAAAAGCCAGACATTTGTAATGTCTGCTTATGTTTTGTCTGGCAAGAGTAGAAGAAAGGAAAATATGAATATTGCAAGGGATTGTCTAGAGGAAACTCTAGCAACGAGACATTTACACCGACAATAACAAAAGTGTGTTAAAATAAAAACAAAAATACGAACATGTATGGCAAATAGTAAATATGACAACGCACCAAGTCTAGTAGTAATAAAATTTCGAAAAATAACAAAAAAAAAAAACAAATATCCATAGAAAGGAAAGCGGAAACATTATCAGCAAAATAGTTGCTGTAAACAGAAATACGCACATAACCATACAATCCCATACGCAACCAGTGCACTATGGATTTTATACTTGAAGGCTAGGACCAATAAAATATATAAAACTTTTACTGATAAAATCTGCTACTCATACTGAAGTTTAAATATTCGCTATGTTTTTAATAAATCAAATATATGTTTTATAATACAGCGATATGATTATTTTAACTGCAGGGCTAAAAATCGTTTTATGGCCAAAAAAAGCGTCTATATAAAATCAGTTAATGGTAATTATTTTACAAATAAATCTAGTTACTGATAGGATTTTTATAAAATAAAGAATACATTTTCTTTGCAGAAATCCAACTACTGATAAATTTACAGCAGAACATTTCTCGATATCCACATTAAGTTTCGATAATTTTTTCCATACACAATTTAAATAATCGTTGTGTTAAAGATTTAGTTAGAAATATGCTTTTGCAGATTTTTGGCATCGATTTATTTGTTAGTGCATACATTTGCATATTGATGGTAATTGCCGAATTTGTAAAGCATATTTTACATATTTTTTCGGAGCTTTTTCCCAAACATTTTTAATTTTTAAGTTATTTTAAGCTTTATAGGGTGTGGCTAATTTTACGTATTTAGCTTTTTGGTGATTCTATAATTTGGGCGATATATGTGCGTTAGTGTTTTTATTTTGTCGTTCTTTATAAATTTTAAGCGATTATTAAAAAAGTTGGGGTCTCTAGCGATATTGATTTAGTTTCTATTTTGATATATAAAATAAATTTTACTAAAAATTCCTAATATGGTAAATATATTTCTTTTTTTTTTAATATACAATTAAATTATAAATTTAGTAAAAGGTAAAAGTAAAAACCATCCATGAAAGGTAATATCTTCCAAATTTTTTTAAATTTAAAAATACTAAATCAAAGGTTTTAGTTATTTAACGGATTTCTAGTTTCCGTGGTTACAACATTGGTAGTAAATAATATATATAATAATAACTCGGATTAAGGTTTGAAGACATATATTCGTTACGAACGGTTCAATATTTATAAATAATATTGACAAATACAATATTGATAAATCGTTATATTAAAACTAAATGGGGTTATGTTAGCATAAGTCGATTTTAATGAAATCATGTCTGGTGTTGTTGGCAAAAAACTTACTTTTATTGCTGCAAAGTAAGGTTCAGATTATTGCAACTTTTTATTTTTTATTAAATTGTGAAAGTTTTTAATTGAAATGAAATTTTGAATCAACAATTCATTTACATGAAATAACATCAAATTTTTTTGCAACGAATTTCCGAATATAATAAATAATATTATTAATAAATAGTATTAACGTGGCCTGCTAATGCAGATGCCCCCAATTATTTAAAAGAAACAGATTAAGTTCCAAAAGTGTGTCTGATAGTTTAGGAATATATGTATGTAGTGATATAAACTAGAAATCTCAAGGCGCTAAAAAGTTTTCGTCAATCTGTGTAATCGATAAATTTTTTTTTTCATGCAAACTCTATTTACCGGTGACTTTTTTGGAAACAAAAATTGTCATTTACAAATAACAAAGCATTCATAAGAAATTTTTCCATAGTGCAGTAATGCATTGACACTTACACATGCAGACACCCAACTTAATCGGCAAAAACAAGAAACACAAAAATCCAGCACTCGCGGGATACTTGGTATTCTTAAGAAATTTGTAAAGGATAAAAGTGTTGATGTAGAAACAAGAAAATACTTACAAACGTTCTTACGCATATGGTTAAATTCGTACGTGTGCATGCATGTGATCGTATAAATGTGAATGATGTCTGTGGCTGGTTATATGTGTTGCTATATTAAAGTGCTTAACACTAATGTTGCACTAAGTTGTATCTTTTGTTGTTGTTGTTGTTGTTGTTAGGTTTGCTTTTTATTTCGATTTCTTTATCATGCCAACTGTGGGAACAATAAGTGTCTGTATGGCTGCGTGTGAACAGAACTTTCGTACACTTGTACATTTTTACGTACAAATTATGCACAAAGTTGGTCTCAACATGCTACAAATTCAAATGTTTAACACAAAACAAAAAAGTAATGGAAAACTTTTTCCTTTTTTTTTTTTAAATCAAGGTCAAAAACTTTCTTTTTATGCTGTTGGAAAAAAAAACTAAACCAGAGAAGAGAAGAAATAAAAATGTAATAGCAACATGGTGGCATTTTGCAACATGTAGTATGAAAAATTGCAAACCATTTCAACTGTCACAGTTTGTTTTAGATTCAAAATTTATATTTGCCGCTAAATACAAAAAAATGCCATGTTAATGTTTCCAAAACTAAAAAAATTAACACATTTCCGCATCCGTCTATAACGCAAATGCAAATAAGAACCAACCCAGCTTCGAAGTCAAAAATGATCTAGAAAACACCCGTATACCTGCTGTTGCCATTGCATATATCTGTGCATGTGTAACTAATTGTGTGAATTGAAAAAAAAATGTTTGAATGAGTTTTAAGTTACTTATACGTCATCGTGGTCCTGTAAAACAATATTGTTTATGGAGTTTGTTTTTGTTATTGCATTCGTTGTTAGTGTTTGCAACAATGTCATCGCTGTAAAATCCAATGGCCAGTTGCCGATTGTCAGTTGTTGTTCTTATTATTGGCTATATCTTCATTCGGCATGTTGCATGTGACGATAACTGTATTGTTGCGTTTTCCCAACAAGCGCCTGAGAGTGTATGTATGTATGTAAGTTTGCAATGATTTTCGCGTGAGTTTTATTTTTTGTCAAAATGAAAATGAAAATGAAAATGAAATGAGTTTTTGTTTAATTTGTTCCCCTGTTGATTTTGGTTGTTGCTCTCAGCCAACTTTTATTTTCAGTTCAACACTTTTCCAATTTTGTGAATGCACGTTGATGTTTCAGCTAAAGTTTGTGTGTCAGTGCTACAAAAAAAAAACATAGAACAACATACTTTTTATGAATGTGAGATTTCAAAATTTTTAGGATTTGTTTTTTATGTTACTCAGCATTCACATGCATTGCATGCATTTGCAGCGACTTTTTATTTTGTTTGGTTGCAAAAATGTAAATGTGTGAATACACCATGTGGATTTTTTTTTTGGTTGGTTTGTGTGGTATACGAGTATCTTGCCACAGTTAGTAGTTTTCACATGCCGCACGACCTATATTTCACGTACTCTACTCACACAGTTTTAGTTTTTTTTTTTTTGTTATAAATTGCAACTACTATACTATACATGTACATTTGTAGTAACAACATTGATGGTGTTTGTTTTAATGCGTGAACAAATGAAAGAACAAACCATAAATGGCTCACAAAAGGAGAATAACACAATTCTGCCATATCACTGTTATATTTTTTTCTAACTTTAGCAATTCATATGGCGCTACGATGACGACATCATAAGAACTTCAAACAAAAAAGCACCTGTTGTTGGAAGTTTGAAACAAAACAAAAAATAGTGAGAATAGATGATGCGATTTAAAATAATATATATATATTTTTTTTAAATGTGTATATTGTTATCGCAGGTACATTCTTGCACGTTTTGTTTAAGCCCATATATCCAAATGTATGCAATATGACATCTATTGCAGAATCGAACGGACCCGTCAGCCATTGTTGCCAGAAAAGCAGATTTTTACCTCCTCCTTTACTTATTATGGTACTATTTTATTCTCTAGAGTTGTTAGTTTTCAGGTACTTTGTAGTTTTTCCTTTTATGTTAAAACAAAAAATATCAATCATTCGCAAGTGAAAACCTAAAACAAACGAATAACAAAGCAACAACTTTTAAAGATGTGTGTCAGGTGGTCCACTTTTTAGTACTTAATAAGTTTTTTCTGTGTATAGTACCAACAAAATATTCAGTAAATTTTTGAAAAGAAAACGTTCAGACAATCTAAAAAAGTACCCCTGTTTAGCATTACCAATCTCTCTCTTGTTGGGATTCAAATAATTCCAGTTAAAGCAAATATTGTAAATGTCTTGTAATTTTTAAACTCATGGAGATACCCATGCGTTATACTGGAATAAAATTTAATTTAATTAAATTTTATATATTTTTTACAATAATGGAACTAAATAGTATTTTTTTTTTTAAATTTTAATGACTTAGGCCCGCTTAAAGGTTTGGAAACGAATTTAACATACAGATTAACATTGATATGGGTCATTTTGTTTAAAACACAAAATCTGAGTGAAAATGTGTTTTAAAGGTTTTTAGCAGATTTGTAAAAATAATGTGCAGATTTTGAGGGTTTTTCATTCAAAAATTCACAATTTTTGCAGATTTTTACCCTAAAATTTCTGGAAACACTGCCGTCAGAGCCAATTGAAATGAATGACTTGACCTAATAGGTCCAGCTTAATTTGAATGATGGCCTGACCTATGTTTAGTTTGAGGACATTGGCTTAAGATGAAAAAAGCTTACACTCTGAGGCACGTGTAACCGTCCTTCAGGAACCAGATATCGTTGACATGTATACCGTTCAATTTGCGCCAAAAGAAATTGGTTATTATTGCTTTCCAGCGCTTGCCGATGAATATATGTGTTTCAAATTAGTCCAACATTTGACAAAGACTCGAAGTGGTCGTTTTAAATGTTGTGTATAGTTATATGCACAACACTTCGCTTGAATGTCGTGAGAAATTCTATATGAAAACTTTTGAGCATGTACACACAAATCAAAAAAAAAAATTGAATTTTTCAGTTCTCTTATATACATACATAATATAGGGGGTGAATTTTTTGTCTGACAATAGTATAGCAGAAACGTAATCTGCGGAAAATTCTAAGAAAACTTTCCTAAAAAACTATGGTTCTAAAATCAAAATGGAGCCCTCGATTTTGCATAGCAAAGATTGTATAATAAAAAACAGTTTTATTATTAAAGTTCTTAAATGATGTTTCCGATGTTGGTTTATTTGTATTTCCTTACAGTCCTTATTACACAAGGACATTAGTTCTTTTCACAATACTTCTCTTATCAATGAACAAAGTATTTCAAACCCAAAAGAACTATAACTTTCTTTTGCTTTTTTTAGGCTTGCGGTGAATTTTTTATTTTACTTGAATTTCCAATATAAATGAGTTAATTTTTCCATTTTTTATTCGTTCCATTTTTTATTCGTTTTGATTTATTTTTGACATCGAATTTTGGTAAAATATAGATTTTTTATTGTGTGTTATTTTCCACATATATAAAAAGTACGACTTCCGGGGCTACTAAATGTAGTATAAATATCAATTTATTTTTTTTTATTTTTTTCTTACTATTTTCTACACCATTTTCAACATTTGCTCGTTAGCGTCAGTTACCCGTTATCCTTTGACATCCATCTCATTCGTCCCTTTAAATCGCATTTCTAAGAAAAGTTCCGAAAGAAGTTGCATTAGGCAACTGGATGCCGGCGTAATTATACCACATTTCCTCATTATTTCTATCGTTAAAAACGATTTAAAATAGCCACGTTCGACGGATTTCACTAGATTCGGCAACACTGAGTAAGCACTTTCATATAATAGAGAGTTAATTCAAAAGTTCACATTTTATTACGTTATTTACTTAAATTATATTGATTTTCTTTAAATAAATTACATTAGTTGTATTCAGAATTAAGAAAATAAAAAGCATATAACAAAGGCGTAACTAAAACCGAAAAGAATTGTTGCCTACTTTAAGGCGTATTGAAAACATTTAATTTCAAAAGTTTCTTATTTATGTGTTTTTTTATAACGGGGGTTTTTAAAGCGTTACATTTTCCACCGTCTTATCGCAATATTAGTTCAGTGATGAGACTCAGTTTCGGATCAGTGGGCATGACGGACAATAATCAAAACTGCAGCATTTAGAGTGAGAAAATTCGGCAAACGATTCTCCGGCTTCTTCCAGATTCTCCATTCTCAGATGGTATCTCTGGTCGTTACTTCTTTAAAAATTAGACTGACGAGAACATTTCCAATTAGTTAAGCTCCAATTTGTTGGGATGTTTAATGAAAACATATTTTTCCAACGGAACGGCGACACATACCAAACAAGGCGTCAAACAGTTGGCTTACTAAAAACGCAATGAGAACGCAATTTTTCGCGAATAAATTTGTAACTTTGGACGAATTGGAAGATAACTGGTTCGGATCATTCCCGTGATACATCTCCAATTGCTTGAAAAACTGTTTCGAAATTAGACATCCGAAATTTCTGAAATCACATTCAAATACTAATGACAGACAATCTTAGTACATTATTTCAATACAAAGTTGTACGTTATTTCAAAACAAAGGAAACGGATTTTAACACATGTTATGTTGTGTTTAACGAGCGCTTTTAGCGCTCAATATGTATGAAATAGTTAGGCAGATGAATAACTCTTCTTGAAAATGCATATCGGCAAATTCAAAAAAAAACTATGTAATACAATTATAGTAAATACTTTTTTTCTTGGAAAGTCAAGTTTTACAACATGAAATTGTTACCAACATTTTATATCAGCAACTCTTAAAAGCTTTGCCAATGCAATTACGTTTGAAGATGCTATCAACTCAAATTTATTCAATTATTTTTCTTTTTGCATTCGCTTACAGCTCAACAAAATTTTAAATTTTCCTTTTGCAACTACATACATTTAATAAATCGCCAACACATTTGTTTACTGTTTAGGAAATTATAGAACAATTTCTCATATTTTATTACTTTCTGATCCCATTTTGAGATATACTCAAAACTTTAAAACGAATAAAATTAAAACTTAGAGAAGACAGCAAAATATTAATAATTTTTCATAAATTTATGCAAAGTGTTGCACACAAAATCAGAAAGGATAAAATACACAGGAACCAAAAAAAAAAAGTTTTTACAGAAAGAATGAAAAGTTTCACCACTTTTGCCCTCTAAAAGATTTATCATTTTGGCTGACAAAAAATATTCCAAATACAACCTGCTTGCTACCCCTACCACGGCTCAGCTCATAAAGAAGCTAGGTTCATCCTTCATCCTTTACTTTACGAACCCCTTCGTCTTTCATTAGGAAATTTACTTTTTCATTTCACAGCATTTATTTTATATTCAATTTGTTGAAAGAGACTAATTTATAGCCTTGATTTTCTTTCTCTTTTACTCTCTTTCTCTTGGTTTGCGCTTGACGCTCATTATCTTTTTTCTTTTGCTGCTTTTCCTTTTTGCGCATAATAAGGGCATTTTCTTTGCTGTTTTTCCTTCTATAAGGAGATTTATTTTCAAGGAGATATTCAACGTGAAGAGAAATGCACCCATGGATGATTTTGAAAGGATTAAGATGATAAGAGTGGATTATAGATATAATAAATTTTTATTCTTTACTACGCTTTGCTTATTTCATTTTAAACCTTTTGCAATTAAGCATAAGTTTACTGTTTCGGCCGACAACCTTGTTTAATATTTGTTTAAGTGAATTTTTAAACACGATTAATGATTTCATCGTCGATGTGTGATGCAGCACATATTTTTTAAACGTCTCAGCCAACCTATGTTTCGGTCTAGGGAGATTGCTCGTTCGCTTTTAACCCTAACAATTTTAATAAGACTCTCCTAGCTGGGCAGATGAGAATCGCAATGGTGAAGAAAAACTATTAGAAGCTTTTGTTTCCACCAAATAAAAATTAATAGACGAGCCGGTACCGAAAACCTGGACGCAAAACTCACAACTGGAATGTGGACGCAAAAAATCAAAAATGAAGGAGACGAAAAAGTTGCATATACAGGGCAAAGGACGATCAACTAAGTGGCGATTTCGAAATAAAAGATAGTGATAAAATTGCTGGATTGATGCTGAGTTGGGTAGTGTTGCAATTTGCATTAGTTTTGAACACACCTATAAATTTACAATATTAAAATAAGTAAAGAGTGTTTAGCAAATATTTCATTCTTGTCAAAAAGAATAAAATACAGCTGTGCTTTGCATTAGAACAAAACTAAGAGCGAAAAACGAAATAACTGACAGTTAAGAAAGGAAAACTTGCCGTCGCCCCCTATTCGCAGCACAATGTTATTCTAGCTAACTTCGGTGGGTTTTTAGTCTCTGTTGCCAATGTCTGGCTAAATGGTTAACTGACTGACTGACTGTTAGCTGTTGACGATGATGATAATGTTGTTATTACTTCTTTTTTTAGTTTTGTTTTAGGAGCGAGGAGTCACTTTTTATGTTGCACTTTCATCCGTACTTTAATATTCTACACTGTACCCGTGCCATCCAGACATTTAACGAACAAAAGACGAAACAAAATGCAAGACGTAACTGAGAATAATTGAATTTTATTACATTGTTTGCAGAGAGCTCCATCAGCTTCATGAATACCAACAAAAGTAGCTGCAGCCTCATTTGGGGCGCGAGCGCAGATGAGTTAGCGGTGGCGAAGTAACAAAAACAAAACAAAAAAATACAGCACAGAGTAGTGAATCTGAAAACGTGCAAAGAGATGATGATGATGGTGGTGGTGGTGGTGATGTTGGAGCCGCAACCAAACAATGTACAATGAAGTCTGAGTGTGTGTGTGTGTGTATGTATATAAAAGCACAATAGTGTGGACGAGAATAATGACCCCAGCTTTTGTTGTTGTTGCTATGTTCGTTTTCCCTCTGCTGCTTTAATAATTTTGTCTATACTTCCACATGCATTTTCGTGTATAGAAACACCAATTTTTGCTAGATACTTATGTATTGGTGCGAGCAATTGCTGCTCGTTCTCATTTATTTTACTTAAACTAGTTGTTATTGTTTGTTTGAGAGTGTTTTATTACATTTTTCTGTTTTTTTTTATGTATTTAAAAGAAGCCGGCATAAATAAAATGTACAAAATAAACGTAATAAGAAATAGCAATAATAACAACAAGATGAGAATAAATAAATAAAACAACAACACAATAAATATAAAATGAAATAAAACACAAGAAGAGTTCGATGGTGGGTGTTTAACAAATGGTCTCCGCATACAAACAAGCTAGTAAGTAATGGTTTGTTTGTATGTGAATTTTGAGTTGGTGTGCTTTTCGTTTTGTGTTTTAAGATTCTGTACCTTAATAAAAAATGCAAAAATAAAAAATAAATTTAAAAATAGCAATAAAAGGGAATACATAATGAAAAATTATTAATAAAGGAAAAAGTAATAAAAATTAAACCACCAAATATTATGCACATGCATGTGACGTAGGCATGTGTTTGTGTGTGTGTGTGTGTGTTTATGGTATTTGCAGCAAAAACTACATGCATAAATGCAATAATAAAAACAGCTGCAGCAACTTTGCTAGCAAAATTATCTCCATCATTATTTTTAGTTGGTTGGTATAGTTTTTATTTTATTTTCTTTAAAGAAATTAATCCATATCAAGTCGTGGGTAAAAATGTATACTGTCTAAAGAATACGAAAGAAATTTGCATTAAATAAAATACCTATAAATTACACTCACTCCCAAAACTAAAAATCGGATCTGCTTCCGAATGACACTAATATTTAGTGGAAACTAAATTCAATTCTTATTGAAAATTTTGTTCACTAAGTTGATTTATACAGCCCCAGCATCGAAATGTTAATTATCTGAGGAGCAGAAATAACAGCAAGCGAATTGCGGCATTCGATATCGATCGAAAATTTAATAGAATATAATAGAAATGTCAATCGATATCAAATACCGTAATTTGCTTCCATTTTTTTAATAATATCAGACTTTTAGGAATTTTTCTAAAAGCAAAGAAACGTTTGTTAAAGAATTTTAATCAGCCTTAAAAATTAAAATGTACCGTTTCTATTGGCATTAGAATTAAAAGAAAAACATAACTCATTTTTGAAAATTCTGAAAAAGTTTATTTACTAGACGCAGAGAGAAGATTTATCGGATTCGGTTTCCGTAATATATGAGCTGCTTATTTTGAAAGTCAATGTTTTGCTACTGAGTTATATTTAAGGGTTTCAATTGCAGTAAATTTAAAAATCAGTATTGTAAATGTATTTCAATTCAAACCGTTAAATATATGTCAATAATAAAACATTGATACTGTACAATTTAAATTAATATAAATATTAGAGTTTATTAAATAAAAAATTAAATTAAATAAGAAAAACATATAAATATTTGAATGAATTTCCGTCATCTCTTGTCAAGTTTGGCTTGACCACACAAACCGATTTCGTCTATGTGCCATGGCAAGCATTTGCATATTAGTAAACTTTCATTTAGTGCTTAACATAATTTGCAAAGTGAGTGCCTTGAACCTTGGCCGCCTAAAACTGATAATGAACCGTAGGTAAAACAATTCATTTGGTGCTTTCCACAGAGCACTTTTCGCTTATAGGTTTTCCAGTAAATTGTTATGTCATTTCTTTTTAGTAGTTTTCCTAATTTCTACGCTGCAATCTTATGGGAAAACTTTGGAGCTTTAAACCTAGCACGGCGGCCTCATGCATTTTTACCGCATTTAGTAATTTGTGTCAATGTTGTCTCTGTCAAAAAACATCTTTCAACGTAAATTATGTGTCCCTTTCATAGACATGGAAAATTCAAATTTAGAAGTGTTAGTACTTTTTTAATTAATATTACTGAGTTATACATGTACATACATATATATGTGTGCATTTATATGTGCAACGCAAGAAGGCTGACAATTGTAAAGATGTTAAGTTTGTAATATTCAAAAAGAACTTATTGACAGGTATCATGTAAAAAGTTGGTCTCTAAAAAACAAAATTTTATAAATTTGTGTTAAAGCTTTACCCATGAATTGTGTAAATTTTATCAAACTAAACCATTATTCATAGTACCTTTACATCTAAATCATAGCCAAGTTAGAAGTGGTTTATTGTGATAAACCAGTTACTCTTCTAGTTTATGTTATATGTTTGTATACAAATAGTAAACGCATTGTAAACCAGTTTATTAAATAAATAACTTGAAAGGTATTCGTTTTTGTAAATCAGTCCGGCAATGCCTGTCATATTTGGTTTATGTCTGCGATATTTTAGCACGCTTCACCAGCTCTTTCAAAACATGTTAAGATAAGCTAGCTAGATCTGTTCAGAATCGTATGTATTCTCAAAAAGGTAAAGGTGTAGGACAAATATGTTGGCAATTCTGTCAGACTTGCAAATGTTTGAAAAACTTACATAAAATAATATTTTCTATGCAATCAGAGTTGCATTTCGTTTTCGCGTCTATTTTGTGTGAGAGTGTGGCATCATTATGTTGCGGTTCTTTTCAGTGGGTCAGAATTCTGTCAGATTCTTTTCTGATTGAATCGTTCCGCTTCGTATGATAGTAAATAATGGCTTTAATGGTATATACATACGTTTCAATGAGAACGTCAGTTTTTATATGGATTTTGATACCGACGAAATATTATTTAACAGCTTATTCTCTGATGCTTACACCTAATAAATAAGCTTTGTGATTTCTTGAATTATCGTAGATATACTACATAGCTATCATAAAATGCTAATATAACGTTATTGGTTTTTCATATTAACGTTATAAACTATGCAGTTTTATAATTGCTAATGTAAATACACTATTAGACAGAGCTCCAATATTTAAAAATATATACCCAGCTAATAATGTGTCACAGATAACACAAAACAGCATTTTTAATATAAGATTATTTGCTCAACTCTTTTCAGTAGAGAAAAATGTTGCCACTGAGAATGCTGCTAAACTTTCCAACCCTGGACTATAATAATATTAAAAGACATTTAATACAGATTTTTTGTTAACTTTTTCATTCTAAATTTAAAAGAAATAAATATAAAATTATTTATATGTATAAAATTCATAAAAATAATCGTTGTCAGTAGGTATGTAGACGGCACCTACACAAGTACATATGGATGTATGTGTGGATGCATGTGTTGATACAAACCCAGCCGAATCAACCAACTTTCAACTCTTTGCCAGCGATGTACATGTACATTTCAATAACAATAATTTGAAAATATTTTTCTTTGTCTTGCCACAATTATTTTTCAATCTTTAAAATTTTTCTTTGTTTTCAAAGTTGATCATTATTTCTTCTATTTTTCTTGCTACTACCATTTTCTGCAAAAAGCAAAATATATAAAAACAAAGAAACTACGCTCAATAAATACAAAAACAATGGCAACAACAACTAAAAATACTCGTACAAAGATAAAGCAATGAAATACAGAAAACACTAAGAAGCACACCCAAAAACAAATGGTAAAAATACCAACACTCTAACAACTAGACAAAGTAAAATCTGAGAAAAGTTTTTTGTTTTTATTTTGTTTATACGAATTTTACTCTTGCTATTTATTGCCTCTTTCAAAAATGAGTAAAAGTAACTAAAAGCAAATCCAATAAGAAAAACATATATAAAATAAAACGAAAAATACAAGAGCAAAGAAATTCTATCTGCAATTTCTTCAACAACTATTACTGCAATACTCCTTACAAAATGCATACTAACTAGCAGGTATTAGTCGTACTAGAAGACTTATAATAAATTTTAATTTTGATATGCAAATGGAGCTGCAAGCACAAGAAGTGCTAGTCAACAATTAGGATGTTAGTCGGCCGACTGGCTGCCAGTTAGTGGCTGAATGATATTCTATAAACAATTTACTGACAAAAAAAACAATAATATTCGTACAACGTGCTATTAATATTAACGTCCATCATTTCTCCCTTTGTATTTATTTCTCTCTGTCGTTACAACAACCTTTTTTATTTTACTCTATGGGCCATTCCTGCTTTTACTCAGAGTAATAGAGAGTATTTCTGAGTTTCATTGTAGGTAAAAAATATTATAAAATGAGTACAACATCATTACCATTTACTGCTGCTCCCCCATTTTGAAAAATACGCTCGTCAACACAAAACAGAAGGGGGTTTTAATTGCCGTTGGAAGAATGAGTATCGCTTCCCTTATCCGACGTCAAATTTAATCAAAATACATATGTGTGTTTGTATGTATGTATTCTCAAAATTATTGTTACAGTAGAATCTGGCTAATTTCGAAATAACGCGGTTAAAATGAAAAAATACACGTTAACGTTTTTTTTTAAATTCATTTCAGTATTATAACACTGATAGAGCTTTGTGCTTTGTCCTTTTACCATTGAGTTTTGCTCAACATTTATAGTTTTAGTGCTGTACATTACGAATTATGAGAGGCTATCAACAAACAATTACGATTTACGAGGAGTTATATAGAACTTCTTCATTTGCAGAAACAAAATACAATTTAGCGAAGGAACCCAAATAATAATGAGATTTTCAAATTCACTGGTTCGAATTATAGCGAGTCTACTGTATATACATATACATGTATATGCATGAATATATTTATACTTGTAGGTATTGCTTAACTGCTGACAACTAGAGTTAATTGAATAAATTGAATTCCTTTTTATTAAGTTTATCGTTATAAAAAATCATACGGCCCTGTTCCGTGTGGAATTTAAAAACACCTGGAATTGAATAATTCTGAAATTAGATGTTCTGAATTCCATATATATATATATATTTTTAATGAGTAAGAGTTCTAAAGCAAGTCTATTCAGACGTCTCATATGAATTTAAGAAACCCTTTAATTTGTAATTATCATTTTACCATTCAAATAAAGTTTTGATTGAAAAAAACATAATTCTAAATCATTCCACAAAACTTTTTTATTCTAAATAAAAGGAAAGAAATTATTCGGAAGTGGAATTCATAACAGCTAAAACATTCGGAAATTTTCAATTTCGAATAACATATTGCGGATTCGGATTACAGTTCAGCAATGCCAATTTTTTTTTATAAACTTAAACCCACACAAAATGTCGTAAACATTTTGAAATCAATCAATGACTATAAAGCCGGTTGCAAAACGCACGACTACATATAAAAGATGTTTTATTTATTTATACTCGTATTTAAACATATTTCTGAAGCAGGGGTATTTTAAACAGGTAAGAAATTGAACTGAAGTTTAATATATAAATAAGTTTAATATATAATCAAGTTTAATATATAATTCATATCTTAGAGTTGTTTCTATTCAAAGGCTTCATTCTGCTAAAAGCCATTCAGTTACTTTTGGTCGAAATTCATTTCAAATGTATCTGTTTCGGATATGACGACTTGATAAGACTTTTATTACCAATGTTTTGCTCTTGCAAAAGCCAATCTGGAGTATGTATCTGCATTCGCATTGTTTTAAACATTGAAAAATAATAGACAACGGAACATGCCTTCATATTGGTTCAGACCTACTTGCCCAAGGAACAAATATATTCCCTTCGTATCGCCTAAATTATGGCGGAAAGTAAACATAAACCATACTTTAATTTGTTGAACGTCAACTAAACCCCATTAAACTCAAATTTCCTCATACTTTTGTCGTGATGGTGTGGGAAAGTCATACCAGACGGAGGACTAGAATCGGTTAATTGTTTTCAAGACCAATCAAATTTCCTTTTATAACCCCGTATTGTCGTACATACTTATTTTAAAATTAACAAACAAAAAACATATTTTAAAACTAACACACTACAATTTTAAAAGTAAAATTACATACATAAGTATATTTTCTATATCTTTCGAAAGTTTATTCCAATATTCTCTTATACCCCCATTTCGGTTAATTGGCCACACTTTTATTCAGTTTTATTGGAAACTTTGTTTGTTTCCTGGAACATGGACGTAGCCATTTAGAAATCAATCTTGTTTTGTGTTTTATTATTATTATTTTTGTTGTTGTTGCTTATGTTCGTTTTCTTTTGTGCAAAATGCATCTTAGAGATAATTAATAATACTCTTCTGCTGTCTCTTCATCTCTTTTTGGCCACTGTTTCCATTTTATTAATTTAAAATGAGTGCCTGTCAATTGCTTTCTTTGCTTCTGCTTCTATTTTACCTTTTGCCTGTGTTAGTTTGTTTACTTGATTGTGAGTTTAATGATGAGAGAGCAGTTTTGTTCAAAGTATCTCTGAGAAGCTTTTGTTGTTTTGTTATATTTTACTTGGTTTTATATTTGTGTTTTTCGTTTTTTCATTGTGCTCTTTTTGTGAGTTTCTTAATTTCATCGTTTCGTTTTGTTCTTTTTGTTGCACGAGTATCTGTGCTGTATGCTATGTTTAAGTGTATGCGTACAATACTTGTTGTTGTTTTTTTTGTTATTGCTGCTGCCTCGTCGGTACTAGACGTTGGCTGTTTTCACGGATTCATTATGTGACTGTGTGTGCCTGCTGGTTACTGCTTTAAGTTGTGTTTGTTGTTGCTATCATTTTCGTTGTTTCGCCTTCGAGCGTTGTTGCCAGAGATACACTTTACGCTTACACACCACGTTCAGATTCATTCTGTAATCGCGATTCCTCGAGGACGTAGCACTAACGTAAATACTTCGCAGTATTGCACAAATACCGCGCGTTTATATGATCAAATAAATATACAGCAGCAACAACAACTCATCATCTGTATTCCATACCAGACAACAACAACACATATAATCAAAAAACCAGGAATAAAACCAAGTAGAATTATTTATGGAAAACTAAAATATCAAGAAAATTATTTTTTTTTTTTTAATTTTGGGTTGGAATAAATTTGTGTATTAACGAAATGGAAATCTTAAATAAAAGTCGTAACTTTGAATGCGGCATATAGCGACGAGCTGTTCGTTTGTCATAAATTAAAATGCCAGCGCGAAAGCTTCAGTTATGTGTTTTAATTTCTAAATTGATTTGATCGTTTACATACGCTTCCGTTTCATCAAGCAACAACAGCAATTGCAGAACTAAAAAAAATAGCAAACAACAAAACACAATACGGCTCCAAAAAAAATACTATCAACGTCAACAACAACAACAACAAAACACCTGCTGTGATTCAGCGTGTCAGTCAACGTAACAACATAAATTTATTTAAAAAAGCTGCAAATAAAAAAAACAGTATAAATACAAGTAAAATAAAAACCATTACTGCAACAACAATAACAAGACAAACACAGCGCACATGTTTAAAATAATTGTTTGGAAAAAATATTTGAGTTATTCCAATATCTCAATGCTCTCCCGCCATAACAAAAATTAAAAATAACAACAATAATTTATTATGAAAAAAATTAAAAATAGTAAAAGATTTTTTTGCCATGTGAAAACTATTCGTGTAGAAATTTCGTAATGTAGAAATAACGTAATGAATAGGAAAAAGTTGAATTAAAAGAAAGGTACTTGTATGTATGTATGTGTTTGTATAAATAATATGAGCAAAAAACCCCAAATAATACTAATGGTAAAATGAACAACAATCTAATTGTTAACAAGGTGTTGTGAAATAATTTAGTAAATATTTTTTATTTAAAATAAAATAATAACAAAAAATTCTGTAGATTAAAAAAAATTAATTGATTTCTAAAATAATTAAATTGATATTTCTAAAATAATTAAAAAAACAATATCATTAAATCTACGAAGAAAAGAACACAGTAAGATAAAAGTTAAAAAAACCTTCCTACTCTGGATTTTTACATTTTGGATTAGGCCCCAAAATTTGGAATAATAAAATGTAAGTTATTTTGAGACACCCAAACAAAATATTTAGTCATGAGTTTCACTCAGGAGCTTTATTTCGAGTAAATACAAAAACAACACATGGTGCTACAAAACGACACTTTTTATACTTGAAAACGACTTAGCGTGGGTTGTAGATCTATCTGCGTAGATCATATACATACAAGTTGTCAGAAGTTCTGAAACAACCCCAAAATTTTGATTTATTGAAGTTCATTGGTGTATTTGACAGCTTTCTAACCAAATATGATACACCTCTTGGTACGTGCATCAAATCTAAGCGGGGACTTTAACAGGAATATATATTCTTTTTTATAAATTTTTCCAACTTGACAACAATTTATTTAAGTAGAGTTTTTTTTGGAATTTTATTCTTTTTGGTGAAAAATAATAAAAATTAATAAATTAACTTAAAAATAATTAATTGTATTTTTCACCAAACGCAATTTATTTAATAGCTTTCTTCTAGAAACATATCGATTTGTATGCATATTTTTCAAGAACATTTTAATCTGAATAAACGTAGTTTTCATATTGTAGGATCGGCTAAAAAATCACAAAGTAATTCAGCTTTATCTAAAGCCGATATTACAGATTTTTATTGAAGACCTTCCATACTTACAAACATTTTTACCTGAATTAAAAAAAATAATAATTTAAATAGATTTTCTTTATATTAAATTGTTATATTAAATTTACACAATTTCCAAAAAAAAAGATTGTTTAATGAAAAGTTCTTACAGAAAGTTAGCTAGGAAAAAATCCCTGTGTGCATGTAGAAAATGACTTTATAGACATTTTGCAATTCATGTCTGCATAAGCTGCCAGAAATTTATTTACCACTTGAATGTAATTGTCGCTTTAGTTATTTTCTAAAAAATTCTCACATAAAGAGATGAAATTGACCCATGTCTTTTTTCGACCACAATATGTTTTCCCGGAAAATCTTCATCGAGCATAATTTTTCGTGTTTCTGGTCCAATAAATACACCTGCCTTCACTTATATAATCCCGCAAATACTGATTTTAAGTTGTCAGATATTAGTTTCTCTGCAGAGGCAAAAAGATTATTTTAGTGCTCTGTAGTAGTGGATTGTTTAGGATACTTTTTTGGGCTATTTGGAAGGATGTTTCAGAGGGCACACTTTTTGCTACTATGTATATAGTATATGTATATAGCAGGCACTTTTTTATTACAACAATTCTCAAATTCTTATAGAAAAATAAATTACAAAAACCACCCACTCTAAAAAAACACTAAAACAATTTGAAAAATATTAAAAAATCGGTACCTATATTTGTTAAATCCGTTTAAACATTAAAAATCGGCTGAAAAAAAAATTAGTGATGTACTTATAAACAGTCGAACCCATCCGAAAACAGAAGATTCGAAAGTTTCAGGGTGTTTCTGAAATTTTCAAGACAGATTAGGGATCTACTCAACAAGACCTATAACCCACACCTGTTCGTTTTTTAAGTATATTTTCACTGTAACACCGTGTAATTAATAAATAGCTCCAGTTAAGTTAACAGATCATAAATAAGACGAGCCCAATCCAAAAATTACTGAATATATTTATATTCCTCACAATAAAAAAACACTCGCCTTCCAAACAGCTTCGCACTTTAAAGTGTTTTAATTTCTAATAGAAACTCACAAGAACTCCAGTAGAGTTCGCATTACTTTTTTTCTTACGATGTTACAAAATTAGTTGAAAAACAAAATCGTGTATAAACCTTCGTCCAATTTTATTGATTAAGTCAGTAAGTATATGTAGGACACAATTTGTTACAAAAATTTGCTAAATGAAATGATTTGACTTGGAAATTCTTAAAATTAAGGGTTGATTTGAAACGACAAAATGTGTTTTTATAGGTGAAATTTGCATATTTCTTTTTCGAAAGCATCTTTTGTGACTACGAAAACGAGATATACCTAATAACATAACGAAACCCTATAAAATTGGTAAGGAATTAATTTTAAAGATTGAATATATTCGAAGACGACTTTCGGGAAATAATTGTTGTGCACCTGTTGTTATTGCACAATATTCAGAATTATACCTAGTTAATATCACTACGGCGTTGTTTGACTAGTAGTACGATAAGTAAGTATATGTATTCTTGATTTGATATTCCGCCCGGGTGATTTAATACACATATTTGTAATGAATTTCCGTCATCCCTTGTCAAGTTTGGATTGGAAACAAACCGGTTTCGGTTGAAATATATGAACATATTTACATGATGAAGATAGATTTTGAAAACAAAACGATTAAAAAGGAAAAATTTTTATAATACCTTTTTTTTCTGGTCTGTATTTTGAGTTCCAATAAATTGAAAGTTCTTCAAACCCGACTTTAGCGTACATTTTTCGTGGCTATTCCTGGTGATCTGATTTTTGTGAAATGTTGAAATTATTCTGGTTTTGACTTATTGAAAATTCCTTTTGTTCTCTTTTAATGAACATCAGGCGGGAAATGGATTTGCATATATTTTCATCTTACCTTTATTTCTTGAAATGACGTTACAAATTCTTTATCTCGAGCACAAAATTATTTGGTTTGCTCATAACGTGACCACGCGCGCATTAATATGCGAATTGGCTCGTAAAAATTAATAAAAATTCTGGAAAGGAAAAGTTATCTTCTTTTACTCTCTTTTAATTAATTATTCCAATTTGCCTACTATCGTTTAAAAATGTACAGATGTACACACATATGTGTCTGTCTAAAAACGCCAGATTATTTTCAGAGTGTGAAATAATACTTTTTAGCATTTTAAACTATATTTCTAATTTCCTTCGTTAGATTTTAATTTGTAAAACGACAAAAGCTAAAAAACTCTGAGCAGAAGCCAACTTGAGTAACTCTAGACTATGTAGAGTTTTTCTTCAATAGAATTTTATTTAACGAATACGTGGACGACTACCTAAATCCAACACTAACACTCATTTGAAAAAGTATTTCTTACATTTTTTTTATTATTAAAATTACTACAACAACAGCAAAAAGAAGTAAAAATATATGCTAATATATATTTATGCAAACAACCCTTATAGCAATTTATTCAAATTAGAAACAACATGACGACATTCGACATAGAGCAACAACAAAAATTGTATGTAAATAAATGTGTTAAGAATGCAACGACAGACAGTATGAAGAGAAACATTAAATTGCCATTAAAATTCATTTGATTTCAAAATAATAAAATGCAAAATAAAACTGACACTTTTTTTGAGAAGGAAACACGAAAGCGGCACTAGGTACAAGGGTGTCACGTTTTTACGACGACAACCAATTTCGAATTAAAAAAGAAAACATCTCAATATACTTTCGATAGGAAATTGAAAATCTCTCAAAGAAGTAAACATACGGACGATCTGATAATCCTCGATAAATATTACAATGCCTGTTAAAAAAATTCTAATATTCTGAATTATCGAAACTTTTTCAAAATAATTTCGCAAAAATGAATAGAAAGTTTTTTGTTTGCGTGTGTGACTGAGAGAAACCTTGGACTTGCCACCTTTGTCTGCACATAGCGAAAGCTAGAGCTGAATAAATTTATTATTTATAATGAAATTACTGATATCTTCTATAAATAAGTTAATGTTTTTAACAGCTAAAGATGTTTTTAAGGTTCCATTTTCCGACAGGGATTAAACTGTCATACGGTTCTCAGATCTGGCAACTCTTTCATAATTTGTTCTTAGTTTGGTTTCCCATTTAATCAGGAATAGACCGAATGACCATCGACCCTCGGTCGATTGGCTTAAAGTAAACTTTAGGTCAACCAACTGTTTTATCGTAATATCCTGTTCAGTAATGAGTCTTATTTTTCGCTCCACGGGCGTGTCAATAAGCCAAATTGCCGAATTTGGAGTGGGTAAAATTACAAAAAATTTGGGGTAATTCTGAGTTGTTTACCGGCGAACAGTATATAGACTTCAATACCAGTTATATGGGACCCAAACTGAAAGCACATTTTTCCAGCAGGGCGGCGCTACATGTCCTGCAGCCTATCCAACAATCGATTTAACATATTTATACTTAAATTCAAAATTGTACAAAAAAAAAACACCCTTTATATTTGATAATAAAAGTAAGCGGAATCGAATGAATTTTTCTTAATTTTCTACGAATCTCGCTTAACTTTAAGAAATGTCCATTTTTAACTCCGGAAAATTTCCTAACGCACGTAAATCTTCTCTAGACAAGTAAAAGGAAATATTTTTTTTCTTCCAGTTACTTATGTATATTGGAATACATAAATAGATTAACTTGAATGTTTAATGGGAAATGCAGAAAGACATTAAGATTGTTGATGGCATCGTGGCCAACAGTCCGGAAAATCTCGTGCAGCATTTAAATTGTTCAGTTAAGATTTTAAAGTCCACCTTCTTTTATACCCGAGGTTTGGTTGAGACTTGATGTTAAGAAATGTCTTTTAAAGATAACTTTCCTCGACATTATTTGGATGTTTAGCGGAGTATTTATGAAAAAAGTTTTTTCATATATTTTCAAAATCAAAATTCCTTACATTCTACTCTCTGTATACGCATCAGTGCTATTATTTTTTTTTTCTTTATTAACTTCCACTTCTCGTTTCCACATCTAATTGTAAGACAGCTGTATTCAATAAAAACATTGAAGAAGAAACAATCAATTCCGTATGATTTGAGTTAATGTTTATGATGATCCCTCACATTCAGATCCTGCTTTTAGCCTTTAAGTACAAGAACTTTAATAAAATCAATATCATCCTTCCACTGCTTTTTGGATAAAATGTTCTCTGGCAAATGTATTTGTTGCTAGAAAGCAACATACGAAGGCAAAGAGGAGACAATTAGCTTTTATTGTATTTTGCAACATTTCAGCCACCAGCACATAAACTTGCAACAGCAACACACAAACAATGAGTTCACATATACTAGTATGTATCTATAATGATAAGATTTGAAAAATAAAAAAAATATTTAAATAAATAAATTATAAACATTTATACTCGTGCACAATTTACGAGTAGAAAATTGAAAATATGTTATTTTCGTAATTTTATGTAATTTGCAAAACAATTTTTATTTTTCCTTTCTTCTTTAATGCAATTATTTCGAATTATTCTTTGTTATCTTTTTCCGCTCTTTGTATTTTACGACTTTCAACGTGTTTCTTGGTGCTTTCTTTTTTTACTTTAATTTTTGTACGACAATTTAATGATTCTGACGAAAACTAAAATTCAATTTAATACTTATTTTATGAGGCGAGAGTTTTATTATATGCATTTTATTATGATCTTCATGATCTGCCGCGTTAGTTGTATGAAGTCACTTAAAAATGTGAAATAATTTTGATGCAGCTTTCGATCGAATGTTTTTGTCGGAACTGATAATTTAAACATAATGTAGAGGTAAATTTCGACGTCAAGTTTTTATTCTTCTTAATTGAATCATTTTCGTTGCATCCACAAATTTCACAAAGTGAATCACAGGCACTTGTACTTTTTGTTGGTTTTTATACATAATTTTATTAAACCTCTAGCTGAGCCCGTTAAGTTAAGTGGTTGTGAATTAGAAATCTTTGCTCAAGGGCGCAAATAATTCATACACTCAAATACTTGAAAATTCCTAATTATTTGAAAAGAAGAAGCAATACCGACTAAATTAAAGAATTCAGTCATTTATCATTATAATCTTTTTTTTTAGCTTCAAATAGGTTTTTTGAACATAACTCCACCCCATGGCCACATATTGGTAGATTTGCTTATTGCGAGGCTTTCTAATCAAAGACTTTTTAAAATTAAACAAAAAAAAATCTTGCGGACTTATCTTTTCAAGGCGATTATATATTTTATATTCACTCAAAATGCCGCATTTTACAATTACATATTATTCGTAAAAATAGAATTATGTCTTTTTCAAATAATTACTTATTTAATTCCTTTAAAAGGGAATAAAATGAACCGGCTAGAACGAGCCAAATCGTCACATTTTCGCACAGTGATAATTATTGGTCACAAAATCCTCTCCATCGCGTGTAAGAAATCATTTTACCACTCCATCAGCGTGTAAGAAATCATTTTACCACTGAGTTTGGAAACCAAAAATATTCTGAGAGTATTGGATTTAAAGCTAAATATTTTTAATAAATTTTTCGCTGTTAAACATTGCAATAAGTTTGTCATAATATTTCTCCTTGATTGTCCTACGTTCTTGAAGTTATGAAAAAATATTGTAGCGCGCACAAGCCCAAATACTTACGTCTTTGTTTTCCCCTTCTTTTGGTAAAATATCCTGCCATTTTAATTTACTGTAGTTAAATATTCCTTAAATTCATAGGATAAGTCGTGAACCTGTGTTTCATCCATGGCTACGAGTGGGCATAAAAAATTAAATTAATCGTTATAAATGTTAAACATCTAGGTTTATAATTTCTTGCCAAAAACTTTTTCATCTCGAAAATCAAAAATCGTTTGCCAGTAATGGATAAAGAATTGGCTTATATCGATACCCCTAACAGGCAAAAAACATGGTTGTAACATAGTCACGACAACAACACATTTTAAATATTACTTTAGTAGCGCTAAGCAAATTATTGTGTACATTTAATCATTAAATGATTTTCATCCATAAAAATTGCAACATGCTTCAGTTGAACAAGACAATGGATATCAAAATTGTAGCCACAAATAAAATATTTTCATTATACAAAAATAATTTAATAAATCTAACCATAAAATGTTCTTAACAGACATAATGTGTAAAACTACTTTGTTTTAGTGTTTAAGAAAAGTATGAGCATGCTGAGGCTTGAGGCTTGAGGCTTGAGGCTTGAGCGTCTGCCTGCCAGCAGCATCATTTTTTTTTTTTTGCTTTCCTATTGCTCTTTTATTTTGTACAACAATATAATACAATCGCCACTGTTACCTCAAGAACGTTATTTCTTTGCGTAAACAACTCATGCATTATATTTCTGCGCTTGTTCGAATCACTTTGATGTTTTTTAGTTCAATTGCAGCTCTTTTATATTTTGCCACCCAATATTGTTTTCTTGCAGTTACAGAATTGCCTTTATTTGCGAATGTGCCGGTTAGTAGTTTTTCGTTTGGATACAAAGCCCCTTCATATTAAGGTTTTTAATAAAATCCGTAAATAATTTTAAACATTAAAACTTGCAATAATTTAATCTCAGATTTTTACCATGACTTTTTACCATGGTAGGATTTCGATTCTACTTATAATGAATTTACACGGTCGGCACTCCGCTCCAATTTATGTCATGGGAGTAGCAAAGCCCAACAGCAGGTTGCCATTAATGTATCGCACACCGACATCAAAGGTGGCACAACTCAAAATTTTTTCATTTTTCAAAAAACCCAAAAAATTATTTTTGAGCGTTTAAAATGTTATGACTCTTTTGCTAAATTCAAATTAAAGTAAGTGAAAAGCAATTAATAAAATTAAAAAAAAAAAGATTTATCACTCATTAAAAATAAAAAATATTAATGTAAATAATTAATTTAATATGTGTTTACAATACGATTTATATGATTTGCCAATTGCAGTGCATTCCAATGCAATGTGTTTTTCAACAATTGATAATAACAAAACCAAGGTCGAATTTTGTGTTTATGGCTAGACAAATTAGCAAAAAGGCATATATATATATATATATATATATATATATATATATATATATATATATATATTAACTCAAAGTTAAGTAATTTTGAGTTGTGTCACCTTTAAAGTGGGCGTGCGATATAATTCAAATTTATTCTTAGTTTTATTTTATTCATAAACTCAAATGTTTAAAAAAATTTTATTATTTACTCTGTAAATCTGTAATAAAATTAATTGAATTAAATTTTAGTTTGGCTTCTCAAATGCTGCAAATAACTTAGACGGGATGAAAATATTTTGATTTGAAATTAATCTCATTTATTTATTTTGTTGTTCTGATTTTGTTTGCGGTTGCTGCATAAAATAGTCTTCTTGTTGTTGTTGTTTTGTGTAACAAAAAAGTAAATAAATAAAATAAATCTTTTAAGTTGAATATAATGTATGTTCCAGGTGCATAACACAACAGTCCGAACTAGTCCGGATTAGTCCAAACGCGTTCCAGACAACAATTTTTGTGCAATTTTGAGAGAAAATGAGAGTAAAATTTTTTATTTCCTGTACGAAATCGTCCGAACTTTTTCTTTGGGTAAGTTCGGACTAGAATTAAATTATCAGCTGTTTTTTTGTTTATATTGAAAAATCATAAAATTTTTAAATAAAGGAAAACAGTTTTTATTTTAAATTTTTTAAAAATCAAAACGGAAAATTTTTCCAATAAACTTGAAGTTGTTTGTGCATATTTATCACCGTATTTATTAAAAAAAAAAAAAGCTTTTATCGATCAGTTAAGAAGTTACGGACAGCTGCTGTCAATGATGCAAATGGGTTGCTTTTAAAATATTATGCATTTTAAGCGTATAAAATTACTAAAATAAAATTTTTTTGAGAAAGTAGGCACCATTTGTGGTTTTTTGCGTTTCAGCAATTTCGGACATTCAGAGAGTAATTTTCTTTTTACTCTCAATAGTCCGGACTATTTTGTTATGCACCTGGAACAGACCCATAAATTACTCATACATATGTATATTCCTTTTTTTAATATGTACATATGTTTTTTTTGCGAGTTTAAGTGTATACTATGGATGGATGTTTAGATGCGATAAGAAGAGCCTGAGTATTCTTTGACAAAGAGACACGCACACAGGCAGAGGCCGTTACACACATATACACGTGTTTACCTTAGATGAGCAAACAAATACATATATAAATAATATTTTAAACAATCAAATATATTATTATTGTTACCACCTGAAAACAAAATGGAGTAAAAAGTAAAAACAAATTTAAACGTTTTTTCCCCTTTTTCAAGAGGGTTAACAAAAGAATTTATGTTGATTCCTAGTTATCCATTTGGTTTTTACCTTTTGGTAATTATTTTTTAATAAAAATTTAATTTGTTAATTATATTGTGATCATTCCAATTACTATTCCAATTACTATTTAATAATAAATTCACTGACATTGTTTGTTTGCGTATCAGATTGTCCGTCTCTACGCGCATTACGTTGGTTGTTTATGTCAGCTGCTAAGGAAAACTTTATCCACAATTTTAACAAAAACTGTTTTAGCTCTGCTGTATTCCACTTCCGATTAATTTCTTTCGTTTTATTTAGAAGGAAAAAGAATTGGAATCAGGTTTTATTCAATTCAAACTTTATTTAAATGTTAAAATGGCATTTTTAATAATATTTTAAAGGTTTTCCTTTAATTTTAATTTATTTTCCACAATAAATTTTATAATGCATATGGACCTTCTGTACAGAAAATAATATTTTTTATTTGATTTTGTAAAAGCAAAATATAACAAAATATAGTTCGTACATAAAAATAATAAAAATCTCTTGTGATTTTTTAACGTTTAGACTATACAACATTGTATAATCAAGTAGAATATTAAATAAAAAGACAGCTGATGGCCAGGTAATTAAACATAGATACGAATACATGTATATATACTTTATAAATTAGTTTTCTTTAAAATTTGCCCCATAAATATTTATTGCTCTTTTCTTGTTAATAAAGGAATTAAATTTTTGGAACGAATTTCCGTCATCCCTTGTCAAGCTTAGTTTGGCGACAAACCGGTTTCGGCTATGTGACATCTTCAGTGTTACTTTTTCGTTCTCGTTCGAATTAAATATCAGTATGCACAAGCAGTTTTCTTTGAAATTTGTATAATATTTTTTGTTTGCTTTTCTATACATGTGGTTGCAAATGTGTAGCTTAAAATACAGCTCTGATCTAACGTACTTGATGTTACGAAATGATTTAAAAAAATAAAGAGAGCCATTAGACTGCAAAATTTATTTCCGATTTTCTTCTCGATGTCAAACAGTTTCATACAATATTACGTTTACACTGTACCACTGTAGTATTCTACAATAAAAATTGGCAATCGTGCGACAATTAACATAAGCAACAACATGTATTTTCGTAAGCATTTTCTAATAATTTCGAAAAAGGAAAAATATCTTTTCAATCCACTCGGAATACATAAGAGGAACGTTTATTTTTTACATATTTTTCTAAACTCTTTTTTTGATATGTTTAATTAAATCAAATCTTAATGTTTTCCAGTAAATATTGCTTTCTGGTTTACTTCAGAAATAAAAAAGAAATGTTTATAATTATATTCCGATAGATAGAATATAGATTTATACAGATTAATAGAATAAAACATAAACAGAATTCCATGTACACTCTTGCAAACATATATTAATTAAGTAAGCAAAAATTGGTACTTTTGTATGTAAAATAATGTAAATTTTATAGTCTCACAAAATGTGTCTGAAATAATAATTTTGCCATGATTTGCTTGAATAAAAATTACTAGTTTATCGCTTTGTAAGGGAAGTTTAATGAATCATACTCAATACAATAAAAATTTGAACTTGTTAAAAACATTTTTCTTAGTCCGAAAGTCTTATTAACACAAATGAAGAATAAAATTAAAAAAGTTTAATATTATTGTAATTTAAAAACAGCGGCGTATTAGCGATTGGCTAAATTATCTGCCTAACATGCCATCTTGACTAGCCATAGATCTGTTCTGGCAACGTTCAGATTGCTATTGTTCGCACAACGCTGTTCTGTCTTCAAATAAACAAAATACACACAGGCAAAATACAAAATATGCGCTCGTCTGTAAATACCAGTGCATAAGCTATGCTAAGAACATGGAAGTATTATCAATGATAAACAAAAAAATTATGCTCGCTCTGAACAGGAACATCTACATGTATTCTCCACACAGAAGACCACGAACACATTTTATTCCAGGTATTCTGCCGACGCTTTCTCCATGTTCTTCTTCCTAATATATAAAAATTACATATTAGTTTGTTCGTACCTGCTATACTCCGAAACAGTCCTAATGGTTTCAAGGAACTTTTGTCAGTTTGTATGATTGGTTTCCATCTGGACCTAATAGATAACTGTGTCGAAATCTAAGAAAATTTTCTATTTTGAATTTGTTTAAGAGTTTTTAATTTATATATTTTGTAGTAATTTCTTATCCAAAAATACGTGAAATCCTAAATTATCAACCCCATAATTTAATAATTACAGGTTACTTAGTTCGAATTTCGAATATCTAGAGACAGTATTCAAAGTTCTTTACATTACTTACAAAGTAAATATTTATCTGACCCGTATCAAAAGAACTGTAATATCGCATTTTGTGTAACTTTGTTACTATGGGGCGTGCTTGAACAAAAAATAGGCTTGGTTTGGACAGCGGGTGTGTTAGCACTTATTTACATTTTATATCTGAAGAACTAGAAGCAGAGCCTTTAAAATACGTGTAATTATAAAATTCGGTGTGCCTCCTTCTACTTGTAGTTTTGTAAATATTAAATAAATTTTTTATCTGAATCACCCTGTTTTAATATTCCAACAAATAGAAAATAATTTATCAATTCAACTATTTTTGCCGCCCAAAACAAAACAAATTTTTTATTTGTTGATTTGCATAGAACTTAATATCAAAACATATAATCATTACGTTCATCTTAAGGTGATCATCAAGTAAGCAAACTATAATTTAATCGTTATTATTTGGATTTAAGTGCTTTCATTAATTTACTATTAAAAAATAGGGTGAAACTATAATTTTGAAAGTTTGTTCTTTAAGTAAATTCAAATTAATAGAAAATGAGGTAAGCTGGTTTTATGAAAACTCCCCTGTAAGGAGTATTCATATTATGGAAATTTCTTAGTATCACAGGAATTTAATATCGAAACTCTGGCCAAAAATGGTTAATGTATACATTGTGACCACGGTGAGTATAATCACGTCAAGTGCTTCCTTTAATTACATCGTTTAAAATATATGGTCGGTCAGGAATTCAGGGAGAAGTGAATATATTTATTTACTTATTTAAATGTTGCAAAACAATTAAAAATTACATCTTAACTTATTTATATTAGAAAACATAGTACGTAGTATTTCACCCGATGTATTGAAACAGACCAGTCTTTCGTGGGAATTGCACCCACAATCGCCAGAATATAACAGCATTTCTTTATTAATAAAAAGTATTTAACAAATTCAGAACTTAATTTTATGAATAAAAAATAAACACAAATTCTAGTTTCTCAGCCGATAACACAAAGAAAATGTAATATATGGCCCAAAAATTGTTGAACGAATTGGTTTTAAATTCCACTTCAAAGGCTAGAGAAATTATATGTACTTCTTTTCTATATTCTAGCTTATGCTTGGGGTTTTTAATGCAAATTTATACTTAATACTTTTTCACCTTCAACAGTTTTTCCCACGAAGAAATGTCTGTAAAATGTTGCTCAGTCCGACTTATGAAACCTATTGCCAAAATTCGTAACATTCCCTGCAAATACTATAAGCCTTTTGGAAACTAAATGATTGATCTCTAACGCCCTCCGTTGATGAAGATGGCATCAGCAAAGTTGTTTTTTGAAAAATTGTATCAATGTCTGTTGGCGTCATCCCATATGCGATAATTTTTCTTCTTAACAAATATGCGTAGTGGCATCGAATGCACATTAAAAGTACATGAAACGTGCAAACTTCCTCACGCCTTCCTTATTAAAAGCTTACACTTTTTAAGAAAATCGGAGATTTTAAAACTATCAATGAGTTCTAATAGTCGAAGCTTTTAATTTTTACCAGTTGATTACAACTTTAATTTAATTCTGGCATAAGTCTTTCTTTGTACTTAATACAAACTATTTTGAAAATCAGCTCTTAGAAAACATTTATAAATGTTTTAAAAAAAGAAACATTATTACGTTGATTCAGTTCAGCCTTCAAAACAAATTGCACAGTCGTATAAGCTTCAAAAGAGCTTTACTATTGGAATGTAAAGTTCAGTTTTGAAACTTCACTTTTTTCGATGTTTTAATAAATCCAACTAAAGCTAAATGAAAATTCAGAATATGCTTTTTATCCGGAAGTAATAAATATTAAATTAATTTATTATTTTAACACCCTTCTCTATGTAGAAACACACATCAAATTTAATTATTTTAATTATAAAAAGAAACATTTTTGCATTTGCGACAGTACGTGCGTAGGAGAGTGAATAATTTTCTTGTATGTAAGTAGTTTATATCTTCTAAGCACCGCTCGATTTTACTGGTTGACTATTATGTTGTTCGCATTCTGCGAGTATTTTATCTGTCGGGTTGTGAGTGTGTGTGTCCTCGCTTGAGAGTTATTTGTGCAATATTTTACCCTGCATGTGTCAAATGGTTCAAATATCAAAATTAATTGACACTTATGCTGAACATTTTTTGCTTCCTTTTTATGTTCATTATTATTTTTAGTATTTCTATTTTATTTTGTTGTGATTAAGTTTGAAAGTTAAGAAACAAGAATAACACCAGCCAGCAGTAACAAAAAAATTATGAAAAAGTCAGCTATTCTCAAAACAACAACAGCAAGCAACAATAAACATAAATTTTAACAAACAGCAACAACGACAACAAAAACAAAAAATAAAGAGCAAAACTGTCGCATACTTTTATTTTTACATCTATTTATTTTTTGCATGATATTTGCTTTTTTATTTCTTCTTCCAAGCACAAGCACTCGTTGCATTAGACGAAAATATGTGTTTGATACCGGTCTCCCAGCAAGCAATTTTTTATTTTAGTAAAGCTTTTATTAGAAACAATAAAACTATGCTCGTATGTATCAAATTAACTAATTTGTTAACGGCGGATTTCTAAGGGCTGTTTTCTAATGACGAGTACGCCGGGTTTTTGCGAGTACGACCAGGTTTTTCTTTGGGATGGTAACTACGAGGGCGGTTCGGAAACTTCTTAGCCTATCAATGAAAGAGAATAGTTAGTTTTTCAAAAATATTTTTATTTTTCAATATAATCTCCTGAAACTTCAATACACTTAGTCCAACGCTTTTCTACCAAATCTATCCCTTGATTAAAATAGTTTTCCTCAAGATCTTCAAAATAGTGGTTTACAACTGTAATTGCATTTTCATTTGAGGTAAAACGCTTGCCAGCAAGGAATTTTTTTAGATTTGGGAACAGGTAAAAGTCACTGGGAGCTAAGTCAGGAGAATAAGGTGGGTGGTCAAGCAACTCGTACTTTAATTCGTTGATTTTAGCCATTGTTAAAACACTCTTGTGCGCTGGTGCGTTGTCTTGATGAAAAATTATTTTTTTGTGTTATAAGCCAGGACGTTTTTCTCGAATTTTTACATTTAATTGATCCAAAAGGTTGCAATAGTACTCTGAATTTATTGTTTTACCCTTTTGCAGATAGTCAATCAATAAAATACCCTTGAAGTCCCAAAAAACCGTTGCCATAACCTTACCAGCCGATGGAATTGTTTTTGCCTTTTTTGGGGCACGTCCTCCAGCTTCAGTCCATTGTTTGGATTGTTCTTTTGTCTCTGGAGTATAGTGGTGGATCCATGTCTCATCAACAGTTATGAAACGACGCTTAATCCATTTTATTTCGCTTAAAAAGATCCAAAAAAGCTTGAGAAATGTTCATTCTTATGCGTTTTTGGTCGACTGTTAACAAATGCGGCACCCATCTTGCAGAAAGCTTTTTTATGATATTAGCAATTTCACGTACTTTTATTCGTCGATCATTTAATACCATATCTTGCACTTTGGCTACAATTTCTGTTGTTGCTGTTTTTGGACGTCCACTACGTGGTTCATCTTCAATGCTTGTACGACCACGTTCAAATTCAGCAACCCAATTTTTTACTGTTGCATATGAAGGAGCACTTTCACCTAACACATTCACCATATCATTATGAATTTCTTGTCCCGATAAACCTTTTTTATGTAAATATTTCCATTGTAAAAAAATCGCGGATGCTCTTTTTTTAACACCTGTTTCTATATGAAGGAGTTGCCAGATCGAAACAAAATTTAACATGTGTTCATAACAGAGATGGAAGTTTCCAAAACACTTAACTTTTTTCTGTTTATACCGCGCTTTTTGTGCTAGGCTAAGAAGTTTCCGAACCGCCCTCGTAAAGCATCTATTTCAATGAGTTTTTCAAATCGATGGAATTGTTTTATTATCTAGGATTTCTCTACTTAAGTATTGTTACGAATCAATAAAGTAAACTTAATTATAAACGTTTTTTTTAACATTTGCTTAGAATTTGCACGCCTAAAAAATTACAATAATTCATCCTCAGTTATTTAGTTCTTAGTTTTCGTACAATGAAATTCCAGTAAGATACATTCTGTGGAACAGTGTTACCTCTAATTCAAAACACTTTTCCAGAATCTCGAAGGTTTACTATTTTTTGAATTATTCTTTAGATAATATTATTATAAAGCTTTTGCAAACAAAACGTATTAATTGTCCTATTAAATTTTAAAGCAGTTCTGGAAATCGATAATGAGTTGCTTATAATTAGGACTAAATATGCAATAATTTAATATCTTTAATTGATGTGTACCATTTGACTTCCAATTGCCTTATTTTCTAATCAATTTGATTTAAGCTTGTCAATTTGTATTTAATTTACCCGTGAAAATAATCAACTTAGCATCATGATTATAAGTTTCCTAAAAAAAATTTTCTGCATATAGTGATATTTTTGAAAATTTTCCACTGTGTTGGGAGTTTTGGAAACATGAAATTAAATTTGTTGATTACAAAACTTAAAGCGTACTATGTGAAATAGTGAATATTGATTTTTATATAATTTAAAATACCAAAAGTAGTCGATCAAGTCCATATTTCCCCAATTGAATTAAATCGAGGTGGAGTGGGCTTCCTGTCTACTGTGTATCAATGCCATTTTCTTTTTTTCATTAAAATCTCAGAAAACTTATTGAAACTTAAATCATTTAAAATGCGTCTGTACCAGCAATAAATATTTAACTGGGGTATTTTCTTCAATTTCGTTACGAATATAAAAATTGTTGTTTCTTCTTTTTCTTGCAGCTTTCTTGATTTTACGTTTGTTGTTGAGATACATGTAAACAATTTAAGATTCAACTTAAAAAAATGCTCTCAGTGTTCAACGAAATAAATACAAAATAAATTATATATAAAACATTTTTCAAGCGAAATAAATTTAATTTAATGCTATCAAGAGACATAAGAATAACAAAAAAAAAACATCAAAAGCAAAAAAATGGCAGTTAAAAAAACAAAAATTAAGTAAAGTTGTAATAAAAAGAAAAAAAACATAAGAAGTGGTACAAACAACATGAAGTGCTCGAATAAGTAAAATAATAAAATTAATTCATGATAATTTAATTTTTCTCGAAATGTAAAATGAAATTCCAACAAACCAAAGAAAATATAATTAGAATTTGGAAATTTATGGTAATATAGAGGAAATAGGAAAGAAATATAAAGAGACATAAATTGGGTTAAATGGAAAAACTAACAACGCAAGGAGAAGGAATCTTTCATTTTTCGAAATTCATTGAAAGCCCATGTTTAAACCTCATTTCTGAAATAAAACTTAAGGGTAGTGTACAACAGTTCCACTTATGCTACATTTGGTTTGCTGTCATTATTTCCAATATTCTAACGTCTACGCAAGTATCATTAAGCCTAAAAACAGCGAAGTGATATGACACAAGTAAAAATGCCATGTTGTCCATGAGCGTCGTGGCATAAAGTCTGGGTATTTAAAATTAATACAATGCCCAGAAAAATATGTATAACAACTCCGGTGGTTGACCTACAGATTTAAAAACCAATATGCCTGGTTGACGCTCGTGCTTTCCGACCACTCACTCTTTTTGGCCAGTCAAAAATCTTTTGAACATTGAAATAATTTAGCCTATTAAAAGTGACATGGTTTGTTGTGAACGTAATGACTTTAAACAATAGACTTCATAACAACACGCTTGCCAGGCGTAGATACTTAACTTTTTTATTTTTATTACTTTCAGAACACTTTGTTTTGTCAAATGCAGCGTTGCAACCAACTTTTTACAAACCACTGAATCATTTAAAAGGCTTATTTCCATTTATCTGAGTTAATGACCATTTGAAATTAATAAAAGGCATTCTCATCTTCTTTCTACCATTGAAAACTCTTTAAGTAAAGGCTAATAACATGTACAATTTTCGTACTATTTGAACAATTTTAAGATCATTTTATATAAAATTAACTAAAAAGAACATTGTAAGTTATTCTTCATTGAGTATCCTAATGTGGCGGAGTAATGAAACACAAAGAGTGGCTGAACTCTTGTTAAATGATGGACTTTGATAACAACTTTTTTCGGATTATTAGAGCTTGATTTGTAACTTGAAAAATTGATACGTGATCACCGACAAACTAATCTATAACCAGCAAAATTAAAAACAAAATTAAGGTATTTTCGTATTGTTGTTGCGAGGCAAATACTCTTAAGTCTTGAATGTTATAAACAAAATATCCAAATATCAAAAATAGAAAGTTTTACCAATTAAAAAAATTGTTTTAAGGATTTTAATTTAAAACTCTTAAAAGCTTAAATTAAGTTTTTTGTCATTATTTGTAAATATCTACTCCATACGGATAGGAAGGCAATCATTTTAAAAAAAATTTCACTCTGCTTCTTTTTGTTTAACAATGTATGTTTGTTTCTAGTCCAGCCTTTCCGTTGGCGATAAACTACAAACGAGTTGACAATGGCCTACTACTAGCATTACATTGGTATAATACAGTAACTAGTGTGTGTTGCACACTAGTCTTTATATAATTGTAATTAGCTAAACGAATAAATACTTAATTAAATAGATAAAATTGATGGTACTCAATTTCATAACCATGATTGTGGTCATGGTTTTAAGCCGTTCATCTAATGCTTTAATTATTTGTTAATCTTTTTGTACTCGCTGACAATTAATAGAATTATTTTAAGTTTTCCAATTCTCAATTTGGTTTTCAATGAGAATTTATTTTACTTACGAGTAAAAAATTTCTTTTAACATTGCCTACTACTAGCATTACATTGGTATAATACAGTAACTAGTGTGTGTTGCACACTAGTCTTTATATAATTGTAATTAGCTAAACGAATAAATACTTAATTAAATAGATAAAATTGATGGTACTCAATTTCATAACCATGATTGTGGTCATGGTTTTAAGCCGTTCATCTAATGCTTTAATTATTTGTTAATCTTTTTGTACTCGCTGACAATTAATAGAATTATTTTAAGTTTTCCAATTCTCAATTTGGTTTTCAATGAGAATTTATTTTACTTACGAGTAAAAAATTTCTTTTAACATTTCATTTAAATAATTTCATAGGATTCTGTTTCTTCAATAATGCACTTTTTGCTTAACGTCAATATGCCAAATTGATTAAGAAAGCAAGCAAAAAACTAGTAATAATTGTCTGCAAAGTATACCATTATTAGGGCGTCCCAAAATCCATTAAAAAAAAAACAAAAAGAAATGAAACAAAAACTACAAATAATTTAAAACTAAAAACATATTTGCCCAAGATTAAAAAAATATGAAGGATCACGGCTATAAAATGTTTCTTTTGGATGCGTAATTTTTAATCTACGATTAACTTATATTTCAAAATTTGACAAAATCATAAATTGTTTGGTGTTGGTATTAAGATGATGTTATTACAACGTACTTCTGGTGTATTGTGCACTCTCATAACATGGGTTACGGATCTCGTTACAGCTAGTACTGCTGCTGATTCTTTTAAAATGTTTTAATGCAGCCTGATTGTACACACAAAATATTTGTGTTGTAATAATAATTTGCATAATGTTAAATGTTAACTAACTATTTTCGTAACAGCGCCATAATTTGAACGTATTTATATGAATAATAAATAAATTACAAAAAACATAAACACAGATTATTATTAGAAAAAAAAGTAAGTCTGAAATTTTATAACAACATAATTTCAATTTCCTTAATGGAAATTTAATTAAAAGTATATGAAAATTGACGGTGAGGAATAGGAAAAATCTTGCCAAATTAAAATAAATATTATTTGAAGTTTTATAAGCAGTGGTCCATATTTAACTAAAATATAATTGAAAACAAGGAAAGTGAGATAGTAAAAATCAAAACAAAATTTAAATAGGACAACTACAATCAAATTTTCAAATAAACAAAAAAAATCAAAACTTTTAACACACTTTACATAGAAGGCAGTTATAAAATATCGGCTAGTAGCAACGTAACAATCTTTATCTCTTTTTCGAAGAGTATAATGATGCTCTAAAAATTTCTTTACTTTTCAATACCAGCTAAAGACTAACTATAACAAAATGTATATACATACATAGTTGCGCAGGGATTTAATGGAGTGTATGCCACAGAGTTTAACCACCAAAAATAAAACTCGAAAATTTTTCAATTACGCTCCTTATACAGTCGACTTCGAATACAACGAACGCTCTTTAATAAAAATAAATTCCCTTACATAAATTAAAAATTAATAACATTTGCCTTGGTTTCTCATCTTTATTTTATTTTTATTGCAATATTTCTAAGCTTCCGTCTTGTGCAAAAATCTTTCGGTTAAACGAAACGAGTTTCTTATATCCGAAGTCCTTTTAAATGATAATATCGGTTATATGAAAAAAATTCCTGTTATATTTTTAACTTTCTTGTAATCGAATTAGGCTGTATTTTGTTTTTAGGGAATTTTCTCCAAATACATTTGCATAATTTATTTTTAAAGTCTTTGAAGAACTGATTGTTTCATGTAATAGAAATGTTCTTCTTATATATCTCAAGCTAATACTCACTCTTAAACATATAAATTTATTACAGCAACGAAAAGAAAATATTGCAAAATGCGAGGAAGCAAGAAAATTACAGAATAACAACAACAAATCTAATAAATATAAAACATAAAGCAAATAAATTGCAGAAGGAAATCCTTGAGTGCAATAAATTTAAAATAATTACCAATTATACGTGAGCAGTTTGTATGTAGTATATTCGAGTTGGCATGCATGTGTGCCTGTGTCTTATAAGCCAAAACAAGAGTGTTTTACATAATCAAAAATATAAATAAATGTACATACATGTGTACAGACTGTATATACATGTGTAAAGACTGTATATGCATACATACATATGTGTATAAGAATTCGTATATATACAAACTAAATTGGCCATAACAGCTACAGTACTGCTATACTAATAATAATTATAATTTTTAATTGGATATACATATGTATTTAACGTTATTACGTTACTATTTTCGTTAACACATACACATCCGTTAGGATTTACTTCTCTCACTTCATTTAAAACAATGTGTATTGAAACATTGTTCAAAAACACTTATATGTATAACCCACATTTAAAATTATTTACAAAGCTTTTAAGTAATTTTGTTGGTACGAGTATTTTATTAAAATTAACTTATTTTTAATTGCAATGATCTAAACGCTCTACGTGAAACCTATCTGTGCCCTGTTTCTGGCACTAAAGTGAAAAGTCGTAGTTTGAAAACTATTGCTAGCAACCTCATTATACCATTCAGCTACCGTGGAATGTACTTATAAAAATGTTTGACATTTGCCGCCTCTGAAAACTTATATGTATGTAGATAGAAGCGTGGGTTTAACGAGGTCCCTCTATCCGGTGCTAAAATGAATTTTCCCAAAATTCCAGAGAGATTTCGAAATCATCTGAGAATAATATTGTTGTTTTTTTCCATAAGATGGGATTCCATTACACTTACTCTTGTGGAGTTTCCATTAGCAGGTGCGGTTCCAGGGGACCAGGAGCCTGTGGCCAGCAATGCGGTAAGACCTACTTCATAATTTTAGAATTTTATTTTTTTAGTCTTTCACACATGCCAAATAGTTGAGCCAGAATTTTATCCGCAACAAGCAAGGGAGGTCGGTGTTAAGTGATTAGAGTATATTTCTCTTGACTTCGGGCCAGGATTTTGTTCGCCCGCAGCCAGACGCGGAGTCCCGACCCCAGGGTTTCTGCTATTGTTGGATAAGTCCAGAATTTTATTCTCCCTGACAAAAAAAGCCAGTGAATGAGGTGACGGTAACCCACTTGGGCCAGAATTTTATTCACTTGTCAGTCAGCGGCTAAGCCAGCATTATAATCGCCTCAACAGAGTTAGGCCGGAGTTGAGTGAGGAGATAGTTTTTTTTTAGCTTTAAGCCAGATTTTATTCGCCACGATGGGAAAGTCAGCTCGTGTCCACTCTCAACGAATAGGCGGGTGGGAGTATTAACCAATACGTCAGTTGCCGACGAATGCCGAACGTGTATATCCTGGCGTGCTGTTTTAATGTTTAAGTTTACTAATAAAGATGACATTTGTTGAAAAAAAATTCAAATAAACTCGTCTCTACTCTATTCCAGCCTACTGTGAAAACACGTCGTTACACACGTTTAAAAACTGCAATAGACTTCGCGACTCCCAGTGTTGGCTACAAAAAAATTTATTTATTTATGGATCAGCGCATGCCTTAAGCCACGAGCATATGCTAATATATTACAGCTCGATTTGGGCTTGTTTACGCGTTACGGCATTTTTACGCGCAATATTTTTTATTCAATTTCAACCCCACTCGTAATTTGGAAATATAATTTATAAAAACAAAAAAACTGTTAATTAATTTGTCTGACATTATGTTTTAATAACGTGCCTTTTCCATATATCTTATTATAACTAAAAAAATTGATTTAATGGAGATTATTTTTTTGTTTGTGTCAGCAAATGCAATTTTATGATTTTTTTTAAAGAAATAATTGTTTATTCAAAGGCCATAAATTTTAAACGCAAAAAACAACAAAAGTGAGTTTGTAACAGCCCACAATAATCAGAAACTGTAATAAAATCCATATCTTGCCTGTATGTGAGTGTGTTTAGTTTTAGTTATTTATTTTAGTTGATATTTAAACACACGAAACTAGTTACGTCAACTTTCTATACAATTTTCTCTTCCTTGTAAGTTAAAAAATAAAAATATTCGTATATATGTATGTG
Organism: Phania funesta; assembly: GCA_963932375.1. Lineage (NCBI taxonomy): Eukaryota > Metazoa > Arthropoda > Insecta > Diptera > Tachinidae > Phania > Phania funesta. The sequence continues at coordinate 41,583,998 of OZ010656.1, forward strand.
TGAGTTTACGTAAATATGTATGTAGTTGTGTTTCTTAAACGAAAAAATACACAAATAACACATTTTTATAAAATTTTGTTAAAAGTAACCATAAATAAATTGTGTCAAAAAAATAAATGGGGAAAACACAATATATTTATTATTAAGACTACAAGCATAAATTATTGTTTTTGAAGTTAAGCTTAATTTTGTAAAAAAATTATATAAATTACATCAGACACATTTTTTATTTTTTTAAATATAAATTTTTCTTGTTTTATCTTTAATATTTATCGTTAATTTTACGTTTTGCCAGCTTTGCATTAGTTGTGCTTTAAAAAACTCTGATGTCTGAAGTATAAATACGAAAATTTTTATAATTAAATAAGGAATTTTTTCTTCTTTCCTTCTCTGTTTATTTTATTTTCTTCTAACGAAAATAAATATTGACACGGTAAATTAAAGCCATTGCAAGATGTCATTTATTTAAGCGCAAACACAAGCACAGAATAATAGACATGCGTGTGTGTGTATTAGTTCAGGTTCTTATTTTAACATTTCTGTTGTACCTTCGTTTTTTTCATACTATAAAGATTAAAGCTCAAAGAAACGTGTTCGTTTAAAACTAAAAACAAAAGTATGTACCAGGGCTTCATTAAAGCAGAAACTACTTTCCGACCTCAAATCAACAAAACACTTATATTTCTGGTGCCTTGGAGACCCTTAAAGATTATATCTTCTATGAGAAATATCGTTGTTAAAAGGTTTTGTCAACTCTCTCTTCCTCTCTCTCTCTCTCTCTCTATCTCGGAAAATAAATCCTCAACAAATTTACTTCAATGTATTAAATTGGAAAATTTGCTTTTGTCGCTTTTCGTCTAGGCTTGAACGCATTAATCAACTGCCTTTTGCCGATTTCACCAAATATGATCCTACAGTACTAATTTGCGTTCTTTATTGGACCATTACCAGTGATCGTGCCAATTCTTCTTCAGTTTGGTATGAGTTCAATAAGTAGTGCCTCCCATTCTGCATATCAAAAACCTTAATTTCTCTACCGCTAAGCTACTCTGCAATGTGAACATCACAATTGTGAAAGTTTTTTTAGGTTTTAGTTTTTATTTTTTTGAACCATTCCAAAAGAAATTCACAATGACTATTCAAATCTTATCTCTAAAATATTATATTATTATATTCCAATCTTAAAAAAAATAACTATCTACAACTGTGTAGAGAGAGCCGTCTCGCCAGGCTATCAAATTGCATACAAGAGTGTTGGGATGGACCACAAATTTGCACAAGTATGTTTTTACTTTTTGCTGAATAGTGGGAACTGCTAGATCTCTGGATATTTTTATTTCGTATATACCAAGGGGCGCAAACGATAAGTCGTAAAATTATAGACTGTCCTCTTTGTAACTTCTGGGTGTTTGATGTGTAGGCAGTACCCCACTGCTGAATGCCATATGATCATACTGGCTTTATAATGGATTTGTATAAAAGGACTTTGTATTTCAAAGCCAAAGTTGAGTTAGGACCTATTAATCGGTTCGGTTGATTTGTTCGAACCTTTATGGCCGTTATTTTTGCCTCAATGTGGCGGCACCAAGTAAGGAGTCGATCTAACTGGATACCCAACTATTTGTCGTGGGTTTCCGCTGGAACGTGGGCAATTATTAAAGTGTAAAAATTATTTGTCATGTGCGTTTTACTGACATTTATTTCGAGTGTATTATTATTATTTTTTTTTTTTTGATACTGCTGTTTTTATGCCATAATGAATGTAAATATTTTCTAAATTACATTTTCTTTCATGGCGTAGATAAATATGACAAATGTAATTTTTTATGGTTACTCAAACATTTGCTTAAGCCAAAAGATAATCAAAAGGCGAAAGAATTAAGAGCTACACAGACAATTTGTAGTAAAAATATGTATTTGCTTTTGTAAGAAATATGAAATCAAATGCTCCTTAATTGCGTTTAAGTAAAAGTTGTTTCTTAATATTTAATTTTATATAAATATTAAAATAGTAAATGTTGAATAATAATTTTTAGCAAATAAAAATCCACACATGCAATGCAACACTTGCAGCATTTGTTAATTGGAAATTTTTAGCAAAAATAACATCTTTTTGTAGAAAATAAATTTTATTTATATTAAAATAAAAATAACACAGCTGCACGACTCTATTACGAAATATGCCAACGAAAATGTTTGTTGATTAAAATTTGTTTCGTTAAACTCGTATTATACGAGTAAACAGGTGGTGGGTACATTTGCGTCTGATGTAAAGATTTAAATAAAGTAAAAGGTTAAACATCAAATTGTTTAAAGTCATGTTATTGGACGATGGGAAACAATATTCAATATTTTTTTGATTAAGAAAACTTCCAACTAGTTATTTTTTATATTTATTAAGCGGATATATACATGCATATTTTTTTAACAACCCTTAACGTAAATACTATGTCCATTTTTATTAATTATTAGTTATTAACGCCAAATTACTTTACTTTACATTGGTCCAAATATGTCTTGTAAAATATGGACTAATTCAGATTTATATAAAAATGTTCAGCGATCGTAGTATCTATGATGATCCATTTAGATCTTTTCTTAACTTTCAATACAACAGTTATAGTACAATCGGATGTCGGAATCTTTATTGAGACCGTTTCAAATGTTGAAACGTAGGGACTTTCACATAACGTCGAAATGATTTCTCAATAAAGTCATTGTTCTCCGCGCTGTGTGTGAGGCGTAGAATTATCGCACTGTAACCAAATGGTCGCCAGCAACTCGGGCAACAAAAAGTCCGGTATCATGATGCGGTAGCACTCGCCAGTGATGATTCTGTACGGTCCCATTTTTAAAGGAATGCGGACCGATGTTTCCACCAACCCATAAACTACACCAAACTGAATTTTGTAGATGTAATGGTATTTCGAAAGTCTTCGGGTTGATCATCAGCCAGAATGAGGCAATTTTGTTTATTACGTATCTATTTAGCCAAAAAATATGCCTCGTCACTGAGCAGAATTCGGAGCGACATCAGCGGATCTTCATTGCACTGTTGCAGATCTGCAATTCTTCAACGAGTTAGATTTTGTAAGCCTTTTAACTCAGACCCTGGTGTAAAATTCGTAAAGTTGTTCCACACAAGAAGCCAAGAATAGAATAATAGAAATAAATGTCTGCATATCTACACAATTTTTTTTTTTTAATTTTAATGCATTAAACTAAAAAACTTAACACTATTTCTAGACATACAAATATAATAAAATTATACCTTGCAATTTCGACAGCTGTAATTATGATCATAATTCTAACATGAGTTAGCAATAAATTTGACCTGAATATACGTGGTTTGGTTTATACTAACCCGTCTTTTAGTGAGGTACACTGAGACTCAATTGTGCCGGAAGAATATGTTCTAAGAAGCTTCATCGCTAATAAGATTTCAGGAAGCTGAAATCTAGAAAACCCAAATATTATATTATCTATGAATATTAAAATAATTAGTAAAAAGTATTTAGCTTCCTTAATGCTTAGTATTATCAAAAATCATTATTACCATTCTGAAAATGTTGAGTTTTCATATCTAGAGTTTTTAAGTAAGGATGTAAAATCATTGAATAAAGAAATTGCCTAAGAGTTATCAATGATTTTGGGTTTTATTTGAAAGGTATACATATATTGTTTAAATGGTCGAACAGGTCAGTTTGTGGAATATTAGAATATACCTGCGACTCACTCCACATGAGGTAAAATCACACGATCTACGAGGTATTTTTTCATGGATAATAAGCAACGCAAAAAAAAAAAACAAAAACGTCCATATTGAAGAATACTACTATTGTATATAAGTGCAACTGCTGCTTTGTATGGTTTTTATACACTTTATAGATTATATATAGAATTGTCCTTCCGTTTCTAAATGCTATAATAGTCATTTCCGGTTTAACAAATTGTATATATTTTGGTTCCTTATAGGTATGGAAATTCAAGTAACGATGTCTGCCTGTACGATGTTGAAATCAAGTTTCTAGCTGCACTAGACAACTTAGGATATTAAAACTTTTTTATTTGAAATCAGCTATGTCCACAAGTTCCCGAGATATGGGTCACTTTTCTCAGTTTTTTTTGTATTTTCACTCCTGCGGGGAAACACTTATCCACAAGCGCATATTCTGAATAAAATTCCCTTATAGAAATGATCGTCCCAAGGCCCCCAGATAACTTACGAACCTATGTATATATTGAGCCGCATTAAATAATTTTTTTTTTTAAATCTCAAAATTTCAAAAGCGAACAGAAATCTTAATTCCTTCTCAACAAAATATCAAAAAATTCGAAATGTTTCCAAAATGTTTAATTCACCACAAAATCGATTAACTGGATAAAAAAAAATTGTTGTAAAAAAAAAAAATTCAATGAAAAAAACAAATTCATGAAATTATAATTATTCACCAAAAAATGTTAATTCTTCACAATTTTGTAATTTCAATCAATATTTTATAAAAAACAGTTAAAATTTAACAAAATCGATGTTATACAAATATATCAAAAAATTCACCCTAAATGGTGAATTCACGAAAAAAAACTTAAAATGCACCAAAAATTACAAAACACAATATTCTAAAAAATTAAAATTAAAAAAACCAAACTGCACAAAAAATTCGAAATTTTAATTTCAACACAAATTTGAAAATTCCCCATAAAATCGAAAAAAACTAGAACAAAAAACTGCGTTTGCTAAAACAATAAATATTTAATTAAACAAATCGTAATTGTTATAAAAATACGGAAAATCAATTTCAGCAAATATTAAAATTTCACCACAAAAATTATATAATTTCATTAAAAAGCTAAAAATTCACAAAATCAATATATTACGAAATTTAAAAAAAATCTATGTTAAAAGAATATATCAAACAAAAATAATTAAGTTTCACCAAACATGGGCCGGGCCTCTCAGTAAAAAATTTAAAAAATCACAAAAAATTTAAATATAAAAATTAAAAATTGTACCATAATCTAAATTAATCTTAAATAAAAAAATAATAAATTTACCCTAAATCCGAACTATAGTCCCAAAATTTTAAATTACCAAAAATAACATAATTTTCCAAAAAAAAAACCTAATTGCACCAACAAATTACGAATATAAAATTTGACAAAATTTTATTGTCACCACAAAATCTATGATAAAACAAAATAATTACAAAAATACCACATAAACAATAATTCACCAATTTTTAAAATTTCACAAAAAATTTGCAAAATCTCAATATTTTATGAAAAACCTCGTAATTTTAACAAAACCAATACTACACAAGTTACAAACGACCTATCTATGTATATCTTACAAAAAGAAAACTAATTTGCATAACAAGTCACCAAAGGTAAACTTCACCATACTTTAAAATTTAACGAAAAAATTTACAAGATCAGTGAAATTGCCAACGAAAACTCTAAATTTGATCAAATATTAGAAATTCTATTAAAAACCCGATTCAGTTATTATCTACAAATTCACCAACAAATTTGAGAATTTAACAAAAATGTATAAGTATTCAGAGAAAAACAAAACAAACCGATCGAAAATGCTTATATTAAGACAAAAGGAGAATTTAAACGTAAAATAATTCGACTAAGACCGGAAAAATCTGTACAACATTTTTAGTAGTTCCTACTTGTTTTTATATAATTCTTTATTTTTCAGAGAATAAAGTATAATTTTCATGCAAAAGTTTAAAATAAAATTTATTATCACAAAGTTTTTCTCACAATTTCCTTACAAAACCAAAGCAACAACAACAACCGTCAACACAGAAAACAAAAAAAAAAAACCTTAAATGCCATAAATGGAAATAAATAAACAGTGGGTATGACAAAATAAAATGTGTTGTCTTTTTAAACTGTTGTCAAAGATTGTTGACAAAGAATTTTAAATGTTTAGCCATTTTTAGGATAAAGTTTACAGGGAATTAAATTAAATTTAATAACAAATGAAATATATATATACAGTACTCGCTCGGTTATATGAACTAATTCAAACAGAGCCTGTTCGCTAAATGGAGAAGTTCAAAGAATCGAGAGAATATAAAATAAGTAATTCAAATGATTTTTATTACATAAAGTTTTTATTTTTAATAAGGTTTTTAATAATTAATGTACATGAAAGTAGTCGGTTATATTTTGTTGTACTTTTTTTGCTTCAAGGGATTTCTGTAGTGCTTTGTCCTTGCATTTTCGCAATGCCAAAATATCATTAATATCAGCTATATTATTTTCACTCCAAGCAATAACTTTATTCAATGTTTCGATTGCCTCCGTTGTGCTAATTTCAGCTATTGTTACGATGCACTGCTCTTGATCATCATCTTCAACTTCGCTACCAATGTCCATGTCTGAATCTCTTCCCGTGAAAGCTGTACACCGTTCGTTAATTCATTGACTAGATCTATGACTTCATTCATAGGTGCTTCAATATCGTTTTGATATTTTTCTTTTTCTTCCGGGTCATTTTCTCCCTCAAAACTCAAAATATACACTTTTGTATTGTGGATGCATCAACCTTATTCCATGCCAAACTTAGGTTTATAACTGCATCTTTTATGCTCAACTTCTTCAAAATGTTTGAAGCATTTTCAACATTCGCTGCCACTGTTGATGCTAGCAAAGTCGATCTATAGAATAGTTTCGTAATTCGGATGACGTTTTGATCCATTAGCTGGATTAACGGCGTAACATTTGGTGGCATGTGAATAACGAATATGCTTCCGTCCTCCGAACGCAACAACTCTGCAGGTGGATGACTTGGTGCTTTGTCCAATAAAAGAATGGCTTTAGTAGGCAAGCCCTTTTGGTTTAAATATTTAGTCACCTAAAATGGAATAAGAGAGAAATGTTGTAAAACACATGTATAAAAAGCTTTTGAAATTTACCTGTACAACATAGGAACGTTTTTCTTTAATTAATTCAATTGTAATGGGTAAATTTTTAAGTCTTTGTTGATTGAACCAATGATAAAGCTTCGCCTCCACCAAAAGTCTCCTTTTCTCAATATTTCCCTTTTAATTTTGCCTTCACATTTTGCAGTCACTTCCAAAATCGCCTTTTTATTTTTCTTAATAGCACAAATTGTTGACTTGGCCACTTTATATCTATGTGCAAGAGAAGTAACGCTTGTGCCTTTGTCCAATCTTCCCAAAATGTCACTTTTTTCAGATAAAATTAACACCTTGCGTTTCATCTTCGATGCACTATATAACAAAGACTAATGATCTCAAAAGACAATAACTCAAAACTCAAACATAAAAAAACAACTGTTGGAGATTTTTCACTTATTTCGGGGAAAAACATACTTCTAATAAGACAAGCATAAAAAAATCGACGGTTGAAAGCTGTTCACATAATAGAGATTCATAATAGAGGCTGTGTTCACTCTTAAGAACCTCCTGTGTTTAAATTTTGTTGTTCACTATTCTGGAAGTTTACAGAACTGGATATTCATATAACCGAGCGATATATATAAATTACAGAGGATAGGTGATTCATATTTGTATAATCCACAAATGCGGTAATACGATTTTAAAGTTCTATATACAGAAAAACTACAATGGGGATGACAAATCTTTTTGAATATATACATATTAAAATTATGTTTTTTCTCTTAGACCACCGTATTTGTTGAAACGAAAAATTGCAAGAAGTTTTTATAATTATTTTCCATTTTGTTCTTATTCTACATTATTTTTTATTTTGTTGGTACCCAGCAGCATAAAGAAATTTATGAGACTTTCGTAAAACTTATTGAACCAAATACATTTTTTAAAGAAAAAGAAAATAAAGAATTAGGAAATATTTTAAAAACTAATCGCAATAGTCGTACTTGTGCTAAAATTAATTAATTGGTTTTTATATAAGTTTTGGAACCCCTTAAATACAATAATTAAATTTAATTCCAAAAAAAATTTTTTTTAACTCTAATCGCTTCATTTTGTTTTAAAAAAACTTTTTCTGTCCGCTTAATTATATTTCAGCGCAGATGGTTATACTCGGCGAAAAGCTCTAAAATGAGGTAATTACGAGTATGTCAAGCGCTGCATTGCGTGTTGATTTCTTGGAAAATATATATACTTTTATTTGATTGATAAACAAAAATACCACATAAAAATAAAATTAAAATAATAAAAGAATGGAAACAAAAGCAATAAAATACCAAATAAATCTTAAAAACTAAAAAATTTATTTAAAGAAACCCCCGTCTTGTAAGACCAGAGTTTGTTATTTCAACTTAAAGATATAATACAAACTTTTGTAAATTAAAATAAATATATTTGCCAGACTAACTCATATCCTAAAGAGCATATTTGATTTGCCCTTTTTCAAGGTAAACAAAAATTACAAGTTATTCATTAAATAATAATAATAATGTAATATTTTTAACTTTATATCGACTATATTCGATTTTGTGTAAAAAAAAATTTAATTTGTGACTAACAACTGTACTCGACATAAGCAGTTAAAGGGTTAAAATTTGGCAAAAATTGTTTAAAAGGTGCTTCTATTATCGTGCGGAACTTTAAAATGAAACAAATAGCTTCCGTTATATGACCCCACGACTATCATCCAGTCCAATCGGCAGGGACAAAGGTGGTTTTCCTTTTCGGGCGTCTCTGACTGACGACTTGGATGCTACCAACGGTTGCCTTCAGTAACTGAATTGTGACGCAATTCTGTTGACAGCGCAGCTCTGTCTGACTCATCAATATCAATTCAGAAAAAAGTCGATTATAACTAATTTTGACCATTTTTATTAGCAATGCTTCCGTTGTACCAGCCCTTAGTCAGTTTGTCTTGATGAAAATTGGAAGATGGCCTGGTTTGAAAAACCAGCTTCTTCACTAAGCAAAGCGATCGTATCATTTTATTCATCCACATCATTATTATTTTGGGCATATGCACGAACCAAACTAAATCGCGATAAAGCTATCGAAGCGACCACTGAAGCAGTAGGGCCAGTTCAAACTGTAGTATATTCATTTGAATTGTATTTCAAAATCGAAATAAAAGTGTTTCCTTAATATTTGAAAGATTTCAAATACTCGGTAACATTTTTATGTCCTCTTTGATTGAAAATACGGGCAGGGGCGTATCACGTGTGTCTCTTAAATAAAAAGTACTACATTTTAATAATTATTGCTAAATATAAAAGTTTTAGTAAACAAATTTCCGTACAAATTTTTTCTAATGAACATTTATTTAAAAAAAAATATTAAAAAAACGTGTTTTTCTTAGCCGTACGTACAACTTTAAAAGTCACCAACAAATTTTTAAAGTTATTATGAGAACAGTAGGAGCAATATATTCTATCGATAACTTTAAGAAGAAGTATATTAAAAATTATTTTTGCGTATTCCGTATTTCACTGATTAATTAAACGAAAGAAACCCATCGATTGTATTTTATTAATATTGATAAGTGTCACACCACTACACATATTATCTGTACGCGTATTTGTTTGTTTAAATAATAATAATTTTGCGATAAACTTGTATATTTTTATATTTTGTTGTAGTAATTAAATTCATTAAAGCGGAAATAGTTCAATCAACTTATATATTTATAAAAGTTTAAGTCAATAAATAATTGAAAAAACTAAACAAATAACAAAATGTTGATTATAAATAACACATTTTAAAATAGTAAAAAATAAACTAAAAACGGCACATTTACAGAGTGTTCGTTCACTTTTTACAATGTTACATGAGCTTCTATTAGCTTTATAATGGCTCACTTGGGTCCTCGATTCGATTCTTTGTGCAAAGCAAAAGCATGGTTGAGGTGATTATAATCTAAGACCAACACATTATGACTGAATTATGTATATGGCTGTAAACAAAGCATATTGTTTTTGATTTTTGAAACGAACTTCCATGCTTTATCAAGTTTGGCTTGGCAACAAACCGGTTTCGGCTATATGTCATCGTCGAGAGGGAACGAAAAATGAGTCTAAAGATGACACATAGTCGAAACCGGTCCAAGACAAAAGGGTTAACCCTGTCGGAATATAAAATCAAGAAAATCTTAGAGCTAAACCATCGAATGCTTAATAGTCAAAGCGCTAAACGAGTTAAGGCACACCACCCTTATATTCTGATTAAACACCAAATATACAGAGTATATTCAGCAAACTCTGAGATGGAATTCTTTCGATTTAAACATTATTTGTAATTTTATACAAGAAATAATAAAGGTTGTGCTATAAATTTGGCACGAATTCAAATAAGCCGTTATAAACATGTCTTAAATGACTCTTGATTTGATATTCCGACAGGGTGTTTGATGTAGATTTTTGGAACGAATTTCCGTCATCCCTTATCCAGAGAACGAAAAATGACACTGAAGATGGCACATATCCGAAACCGGTTTGTCTCCAAACCAAACTTGACAAGGGATGACGGAAATTCGTTCCAAAAATCTACGATGTTTTAAATCTTATCACAAATAGTATCGGGATGAGACAAAAAACTTAATTTTTTACTAAAAACATTTTTAATAACAAAATATTGGTTTTCTTCATTTTTTATATGTTTTTGTTTTGTTTTTGCGTGCAACCGCAAACATATAGTCTAGTATTTAGTAGCGACATCTGTTTATGATTTAAAATAAATGAGACGACAGTCTGTCTAATTACAATAATTTTTTCTTCGATTGTTGAAGTCTTTCTTAATTTTTATAAACAACAACTTGTACGTACAATTTATTAGTTATAGCGAATTAATGTTAACAATCACTATTGCCAACTGACAAATTGCACATTAAATTATTTTGTGCAACTAATTAAAACATTTTTGTTGTTACGAGCACTAAGTAATCAAAGGAAATAAATAATAAAAAAAAATAAGACTGTTAAGCAAGAAAACTAGAAGACTTTAAACTAGAAGTAAAACCAGCGGGCTTGAAGAAAGGTAACACATGAATGGCATATAGGATTTAATTTAAATAAACAAGACGACTTGTTTCACTTTCCTGTCCAATATTAGTGTTTACGGCTCAGCACTTGTAGAGAAATTATTTTTACTTTATTGTTTTCATTTCCTGACACTAAATATTATATAAAATATTCATTTTTTATTCTTTTCTTTTGTTTTATAGTTAAAATGCCTTCATAAAGTGTTTGTAATATTACACACACACACCAATACATGATTGAAGATATATCCTTCTGCCTCCCATTCTTTTGTTCATGAACATCTCTTATTTCTCTTGAACATATTTTTTTAGAAACTTCACTACTTTAAAATATCTTGACTACTATAAAATTCTCATTAAAATATTTTACACGTTCTACAGAGGTTCGGTTGTGATTTTAAATCTTAGAAAGACTAGATTTTAAACGGCAATCCATCCCTCAACTGTATTATATTTCTGAACATACCCTATTAATTAGCAAACCAATTAATAGGGTATGTTCAGCAAAAGATATATAATTAAATAAAATGAAATGATTATTAAGTGATCCAGTTATCTAACTACTCTTGGAAGCTATGAAAAGACTCATACGGATCCAAAAACTTATAGCACTACTAACTTCTCGAATGTCAACGATTTGTTTTATTCCCTCATCAATGCGAATGGCCCTATGCTTCCTAGGGGAGTAAAAGGATCTTGTAAATACATATACATATGGAATTGTACTACCATTTTTTTCGGCGCGAGGACAGAAAAAATTCCTTGTACCGAGTGCATTTCCCACTTGTGTAAACTTTCAAAACCAACATAATAGAACTCACAAAGTGCAAGAAATTTAAAATAGAACATGGCCAACATCCGCGTTCCGAAATGTTTATATCACGTTTTTTCTAGAATGTATTTTATGTGATTCATAAACGTGATTAAAAACTTTTGTTACAGTCCGTAAGAAACACCTTAAAGTCAGATAATTTTAAGTCTCATAGGAGACAGTAATTGCCAACTGACATGAATTCGACTAACAGACTAAATTGTTGGAACTAGACTTCCGCTAAAGCTTTCTTGTTACTCAGGAGGCCAGGAGATAAATCCTAAAATATATAATGCAGTATATATATTATGTTCAACTTGAGGTAACCATAATGATTGATAATAACAATATGATAAATTAAGCCTCAGCACTCTAAAATTTTTATTAAACACCAAAACAATTTTGCATATTATGTCTATTAAGAATATTCAACCATATCAAACCATTGAAGAGTTATTATATTATTTTTGTATAGTCAAAATACTTTGGTAGTGGCTAGAATTATTGTAAAAATTATATTGTTCAACTCAATTTTTTGGATGGAAATTATTTATTGATTAAATTTAAATAATAACTTCTTTAACGCAAGTGAAAGTAAGGTTTGAATAGTTTTCAAATAACCATTATATATTTGCCACAACAATATATTGTTGTAGAGAACATAATAAGGTCGTCTCCGTGCCACGACAATGTTTTTTTCTCTTTGCATGTAGACTTTTTAAACTTAATATAAACTCTGTAAAGGTTTAAGATTTTCAATATAAAATCACTTACACATATTCTGTAGAATATACATTTCTAATGTCTACTGTAAATTTTGTTTAATAAACTTATTTTGCTGCGATTTTGTCATTGTATACTAACCCCTTTCCAGAATGGCACTTATTTATTATTGAGAGCATTGCTATTAATGTAAGTTTTACACAAACACCTCGTCCATATGCATATTAAGCTGAGGTCACGTACATCCATTTATATTAAATTATCTCCACTATAATAATAAATTGAATGCAATTATTGAAATAATCGTTATTTATGGCATTACAAGACATAAAAATGTTGGCTGCATCTTATAAAACCAGTAAAGAAAAATGAAGAAGATGTAAAAGATATAAAGAAAATAATAAAAATCAAAAGAAATTATATTTAAAAAAAATCCGGAGAAAAATAACATGAAAATTCCTTACTTATAATTGGTCTCATTGGAAAAACTAAACTGAAAAGATATAACAATTTAATTTACACTGGTTGTCTTAAAGAATCTTTTTAGGAATTTCTGCTACTTTAAAAAAAAAATTATGTGTTTAAATAATTAATTTGTTGGTATAAATTGTAAATATTTTTGTAAATAAATTATTTTAGTTGAGATTGTGCTGTACTGGCTGCTTGGTTAAGTTTCGCTAGTCCATTATCATGCTAATAAGGCATTTCCTTTACGTTTTTTTTGTTTGTTTGTTTAATGAATGGATATTTTTGATAGTGATTCATCCTCATGACAATAAAATAATAAAATGACGAAATAAACAAAAATGAGAGGAATGAAGAAAACACAAAAAAAAAATTATAAAATACTTTGTACATAAAATAATCTCTAAATAAAATCACTATAATTAAATGTAATTATTTATTTTTGTTGTTGTGCTTTTTAGCAAAATAAATTGCTTTTTTTCTTCATGCTTAATTTATGCATTAAAAAACAATGATGGCGTCGCATCGCTGAAGCAAATAATTTAAATCAATTTTTTGTTGAAATGGAATTTTTATTATTTACTATTTTTTTAATTACCTAATTAATTGTGTTAATTTTCTCAAGATACAAAAACTATACGAACACACACACACGAATATACGAGTATGCATATAAATTAAAAGATAATCATATAAACTTTTCATTGTAAATAAAGTTTAATTAAAAAAAGTTATTACATGGATGAGAAAATAACGAGATTTCGAAAAAATTTAAAAGAGCAAGTTAAAATAAATTGAAATTTATCAAATTGAAATATTTCATTAACTGCCACAAATTAATTCTTGCGATTAAAGATATTGTAAGATTAAAATACAACTGTGTGTTTCTTCTGATATTCGACGCTTTAGTGTAACCAGCCCAATTACAATTAGCAATTAGTGAAAACAACCGAATTTGAAATAGTTAAATGAAATTTAACAACAAATTTGGTCAAGTTACAATAAAAAAATATATTAAAAATATATTTACTTAAAACTAAAAATTAACCATATTATGTTATCTACAACAATATATTGCTGTCACAAACATATATTGATTATTTGAAAATATTTTTAACAGTATTTTTGTTGGGCTAAACAAGTTATTGTTTACATACAATCATTAAATGGTTTCCATTCATAAAAGTTGCAACATGGTCTAATTAAACAATATGTTTATTACTAAAATTCCAAGCACAAATAAATTAGTGTTTAACTACACAAAAATGGTATGTACAATAAATCTAACTATAAAATGTTCCTAAGAAAAATAATATCTAAAGTTATTTTGGGGTTTAAGCAAAGTATGACGGGCTGCATTTCTATCGTTATAAGAGGACCCTATGATTATTATCTACAATATTGATATGATTTTTTTTAATTCATAGTATGTTGCTCTTAAATTATGGTTTTATTAGCCATCCTTTTTCTTTGCGTGTGTGATCTGCAGGTAAGCTATCTATCATCCGAAATACCTGTGGCATCTTAAAAAAGTAAATTAACAGCTGCATTTTTTAGTGTAGTAAGCATACCGCTTACAATTGACATCTGAACAACTTTTATTTTTTCAAACAGCGTTAGATCTATCTTTCAAATTAGCGAATCAAATTCTGCAGACAGCACATTTAATTCCTACTTTATATAATTACAGATTGCCATACTAAAAGCACATTCATGGCAATTGCCAAAAGGCTTATCCAGCCAGGTCGACCAATAATTACAACACAGACATGTTGTTTTCTAACTGTTGAACTACGAGTATAAGCAATGTTGCTTATTTTTTATACGTACGCAGGTAGTTTAAGAATTAGGTAACAAAAAATAAGCAGCAAAAATAGTCAGCTCTGCTAATGGTACATGTGCTTTACCAAGCCAGCTAATCATTTGTTGCTTCATTTCGGAGTGCATATATTTATATATGTATCAAAAAGAGAGACGCTAGCGAAAGTATTATTGTTGTAGAGATGCCTTCACCTACTATTAATTCGCCTTGGTCATACTTCTATCTAATTTCAGCAAATTACCGATTGACCAACCCGCTTGCATTTGTTTGGTTGTATGAGAAGGTCCCATTAAAAAAAGTAATGAAGAATTGATGTAAATAAATTAATCTCCCCATATAAATTTCAAGAAAACATTAATGATCCCTTGCTTACAAAGTTATAGAAAATTTCAATAAAAAACAATAAAACTATAAAAAAAAATAAGTAAATAAAACAAAAATATGAGAGTGTATTTAGTAAAAGAATTCATAAGTGTGAGTAAATGCAGCAAAATAAACAAATTGATAAGTAGAACTAAAAAAAAGAATTTCAATTTTTCATGCAGTAAATTTCATTTAACCAGTGTAAAATTACTGTAATGAATTTTATGCATTAAGCAAAAATAGCAACGGCAAGGAAATAAAATAATAAAAAGCTAGTAATTAAAACAACAACAAGAATAATAACAATAATTACAGTTTTTCGTTGACTTAATTGTTGACTATTTATAAAAGTGTCCGAAAGACCTTGAAATAGTGCAACGCCTGCAGTTACAACCATAATAAATTTATTCACACACACACAAATATAAATTCTTTAGCACACAGATACACTACAAAAAGAATCTGTTAAAAAAAAAATCAGCTACATAGCAGAGAAACATAAAAAATAAATTAAAAATTAAAAAAAAAAATCAGAACGAATTTAAAAACTGCACTCAAGAGATAAAAATGTTGACTTAAAAACGAAACACACCAATGCACTGAACATCAATAAGAAATTCGCATCTGCAGTTAAAAGAGTTCAAAAAGAATTGATTAAAGTAAAAAGACAACAAAACTCGATTAAATTTACATTAAATTTTAATTCGACAGGCCAGGCCAGGCCAAACACAACCACATTTTGGGTTGATGGTTGTTGTTGGAGCTTTGAATTTTAGTTATTTGTTTATGCAGCTGAGAACCAAAAAGGGCTGTATGGATGGTAGTTTTCGTTTGCAGGGCTCTTTTGTATATCAAATTAAAAAAACATACTTGAAAACAGAAAATTGAAATTTTTTTTATTAATTATTTTCTAAAATGGTCTCTTTTTAAAAAAGTTAGTTAAAAAGATATTTTTTGACGAGGTATTTTGTTAAAAAGGGGGTTTTTAAGGCGATTTTTTTCGAGAAAGTACTTTTTATAAATGTTCTATTTGGAATAGCTAATCTAAACCGCAATATTTTCTAAAAAGGTAATTTTAAATAGTGATGCATGACAATTAAAATTACTAGTTGTACATTTTTAATCACCTTTTAGAAAAAATTCCTTCAAGTGATTTTCCAATTCACTACTTTGTAAGACCCAAAAAAAAAAAAAATACGAAATTAACTGACACAAAAATCACTTTATCTTGATTAAAAGGAAAATGTTGATCTCATTATAATTGATAACTTTGAATAAATAATATTTTTTCAATTTATGATTTAATTAATTAGATTTAATTAGTTGATTGGAAGGGAAGTCAGGGAGCGCGATTTAGTTGTTTTTGAATTTTTTAAAAACTACGATCAAGCCCGGAAATTAATTAATAAACATTGTCAAATATTTCTTTGGCTAATTTGATCAACAAATTATGTTAAACGCATTAGTTTGATCTCACAAACTTAGTTTTTGTTAATGTGTATTATTATTTAGCAGTATCATTTACTCAAACAACGTCATGACCCAAAAAATTGATTTTTGAAGGTAATAATGCAGAACTGTATAAAATGCGTCTTTATATATTTTCTAATTTTTACGTTTGAAGAGAATATGCCGTTATATTTTGACAGTATTTATCTGGAAACGGCATTTTTTGAGTTATGACTTTGTTTGAGTAAATGAGCGATATGTATATTTGAAATATATACGCTGATGTCACTGTCACACAGCAGCAAACCACGTGAAATACTTGGGAATTCATCTCGACCGAAGCCTAACATGTTCCCGACATATTAAATAACAGCTAAAAAACTAAAATCTGCTCTACCCCTAAAGTATAAAGTTTTCCTGAGGAAATTCATTAAAAAACCTATATGGACATACATATGGAATCTAGCTATGGGGTACTGCTTGCGCATCAAACATTCAGAAGTTACAAAGCAGACAGTCTAAATTACTGCGACTAATCGTCTGCACTCCATGGTACATATGAAATGAGAATAATCACGGGGATTTTTATATTCCCACAGTCCAAGAAGAAATTAAAAATTACTCATGCAAATACATAAGCAAATTGCTGCAATTTGGTGGACACCAGAGACTAAGAAAACTCGATACCCTGTGGCTTTCAAGACGGCCCTTTTAAACCATTATAAAATAGTCTAAGAGTTGAATATAACAATTAAGTTACTACATTGGTAGTAATTAATAAATATAACAACTAGGATTAAGATTTGATAACTCCTTGTAAATTCCTTGAAAAAAGATTTAATAATAATAATAGTTTTCAGGTTTTATCTTTTGTTCCATAATTTAAAGGCCTTGGTAATATAAAAAAATAAATTTTTAAGCATAAGTCTATACATTAAGCATAAGTCTATGCAATTTCAAATTTAGTTAATAGAGCTTTTGATTGTGATTTAAAAAAAGCCTTTATAAAGTGGGAGTATACTTCCGAAATTTTTCAGATTTGCTAAAATAAAGTGAGGCCGACTAATTCATTCGGTTTTCGTCCAGTTTGAGTATCTATTTCTGTGTTAAATATATATAAATTATTAAATTAGGGCCGCATCGGTACACCTTTGTGTCGGTACTATACCAGCACCCAAACAAAAATATCGGCGATACCGATATGCTAGTGAATTAAAACTCAAAGTAAATTAAAATTTAAAATTTATAATGTGCATATCGCGCACTAAATCGAAAACTGTAATCAGTATGCATGTTTTTATGTTGCTTTCCTCGCTTACATCGTCAACTGAAGAATACTTTAGGTTTTTTTTCATTTTTTACTGTTTTTGATGATGTGTGCTACACCTATGTTAATATAACTATCCCCGATACATATATTTATACTTGGGATGCATCCCTAATATAAATATATTTATTTCTTTTATACCAAGAACTCAGTCGCACATAAAAACTTCAGGTCAACATCTACATTTTCGCATGGTATTACGATATTATTACTTTTTTTTTTTTTTGTATTTAGAATTTGATCAAATATATTACACTGAATTTGACCACACATTAAATATGTTTATTAATAAAAAGCGATAAATAAATGTGCTAAAATTTGTCAAATTGATGTCTAACAATTTGCGTCAAATATTTGCCCTGTCTGATCGTACCTTAACGTCAGTCACTTCAATATAATTTAACCAATTACACATATTTCTTATTGGGCTGCAGATCAATTTCAACAAATTCTCTTATTTTAAGGAAGACTTTTTCCAATTTAACAAAATGTAGTTGTTTTAATTTGAAATTTAAATTCTCTTCAGTCCAATTTTTTGCATACTTTTTTTGTGTTAAATTCTTGCTTCAATTTTTAATTAATTTTTTTTATCGTATTTCCTTTTTTGTATCTAAACAGAAAACTTTTCACAGTGTTGCTGTTCCAATTGAATGCGTTTTTAAGAAATCACAAAAATGTTAAATTTATTGCGTTTAGTTGGTTGGTTCCCTTTATGTTTTTTTTCACTACTAATAAGCTGAATCAAAAACAACTGATTTACCTGCCATTTCCGTCTAAGTTGATCAAAAATTTATGAGTTCTAAATGTGTAAATGTGGTAGAGCTACATAACAAGCTTAGAGATGGTTGCATCAAAAATACTTTTTAATCAAAACTTTTGTGAATGAAGAAACAAAATAAGACTTGGCGTTCATGAAAAAACAAGACTATTTTAATTTTATTCCTGTATTTTTTACTTTTTTAATAAAACAAAAATCTATAGAAATTCCTTTAAATTATTAATTAATTTTCAATTCTTTCTTGATTCTTTTTAGGTAAGTCATTTTTAAAAAACTGAAATCTCACGCAGATTCTTAAAGTTTTAAGTGAAATAAGAATTGGTAAGCGAAATATGAATAAAGAAATAAAACCCTTTATAGGAAACTGGGTTAAGCAATACAAACAACAACTGTATAATTAAGTAATTAATTTATTAATGAATACTTAAAGAAAGAAATATAAACAGCTAAAGACATGAAATACTAAAACAACAAAAAAAAAAAAAAATTAAATTGAAATTATACCATGATTCATCTCGATTTAGCGTGAAATCATCGGCATTGTGCACTTTTAGTTTGAATCTTTGATTACTCTTTGGTCATGTCTTCTTTATTTGAATTCGTTCTGTATTTATTAAAAGTTTAATGAACCCTTGGTCAAGAGTTAATTAAAAAAAATTTTTAAATTATCCATTTCCATTCTGAATGCTGCAGCATTTTTTTAGTTTTTTTACTATATAAACTTTTGGGTAAAAATCTAAATCATCAGATTTCGAAAAGAGTGGCAACTGTCAGCTCAAATCAAGGATGAATAAAAGGGCCCTAGAAAGCATTTCCAACTGGAGAGCCTTCATCATTTAATTAAATATCAAAATGATCTGAAACGTCTGTTTATCCTGCACAAATCAAAAGAAACATGCTTATAAGCGTACTCGTACTTTTATGAAATTTAAAAGATGAAACGCGCGATTATTGATTAAAATTGCAAAGAAATGTCTGATTTTTTTTAAGCTTTATTTTTATTTAATCTTTCTATAAGAAAATTAAAATATGTATTCAAATCGTATCTCTTAGACTGTCTTCTATGTCACTTCTGAATGTTTGATGCACAAGCAGTACTCCACAGCTAGATTCTATATGGTTTTTATAACTGATTTGTATAACAGGACTTTGTGTTCCAAAACCAAAGTTTAGTTAGGACTTATTAGCCAATGCAGTTGATTTGTTCGAAGCTTCATGGCCGTTATTTTTGCCTTAATGTAACGGGACCAAGTTAGGCGTCGATCTAGGTGGATACCCAAATATTTAACGTTCGTTCCCGCTGGAACAGTGGAAATTTTTATTTTTATTGGTGGACAATTTCGCATCCTGAGAAAACACGTTACGTAAACATATTTCGATGGATTTACCTTTATTCTTCACTTTTTTAGCCAGATTTTTATAAATGCAGAGTCATTTGCAACGGTTGTCGTATATGTATTTGGGCTAGTCGTTATATCCGCTGTATAGATGATAAATAATAACGGCGTAGTATACTACCTTGAGAGATCCTTGCAGAGATTTCCTCTGTTTTAGGAAATGTATCCTTTGACCTTACATAAAACGCTATATCTGTTGAATACCTGTTCAGAAGCTTAAGGCAATTTTCAGGTAACACTCGAGTTATTTTCGTAAGTAGACTATCAATAAACAAAGCTGAACATGACTCATATTGACAAAATAATTATTGTTCAGTCCCAGATAAGCTGAATTTTCGCCTGATTTCAACATTAACAATATGGCAGCTATATTTGATATTGTATGTTGGATTAAAATCGAATATATTCTACATTGAACTAAGCTCATATATAAAATTAACAAATGACTATGAGACACACTGTCGACACTTTAGATATTGAAATCAGGCGAGAACTCGGATAGTGTAAATACAGCTATAGCAGTAATAAATAGTTGCTTTTTTTAAAGCTACATTACGCCTCAGATATTCTGTTCAAAGTTTCTTTGATTATCATAATGCTCATGCCCGGAAAAGATCAGAGCAATATCGAATTAGCAAAATATACTTAAGAATGTGTGGAAGATATTTAACAGTCCATTCAAAAAGTCCATAGTATGACACATAGATGGCGGTACTAGAATTTTACTATTAATAAATTTTGTGTGAAGCAACATTTGTTATTGAAAAAAGGGAAAAAGTGAATTTTGAGTTTTGATACATTGCTATTTGATAAAAAAAAAAAAAAAAAACATTGGAAACCAAACAATCAATGGCTTGATAAACATTATCCGAACTTTGATCCATCAAAACAAATGGTGCAGAGCGCTGTGGACAGCCTCAATTTCTCAACAGTCTACAGCAAAACACATCTTCAACGACGTTTCGCATGGTGATGTTGCACAAATAGATACAAAATTTCGCAACTCCATCTTCATTTTACAAATGCAAACAAAAGGAATTTAATTTAGTTCAATTATTTAAGGACTCGACCTTAAATAGGTGAAGGAAATATTTACAGGCAGCCCATTACGAGGCACGAGGGCAAAAGAGCTTAATGCGTTATTTCTGCTTAAACAGTAAAGATACAGTAAATAAAAGAATTTATAAAAGAAAGTTTAAATGAACTCATTATTAAGTATTTCTTTGCTTAAGTATTAAAAAATTGTTTGCTTTTAAGTAGTTTATTATTCAACAACAACGAGAATAATTTTAAAATTTAATTGCTGTTTGTTTTAATTAAAAATATTTTTTGTTTGAAACACATACATATGTACATCGCAACAATATTCTAGAATTTTTTTCGCCAAGTCATGCCATTCATCCCATCACATACTTCATATCTCTCCATCTTTAGCATACACTCGCTCGCATAAGCCAAATACGAAAACTCTACCCATCGTCGTGTATTTTGCATTTTTCTTTTACTTCTTGATTTAATGTTTATTTTATCTCGTTTGGTTAATTATTTAAAGTGGCATGACACTGAATACCCAAATGCACCACGACCACCGCCACAAAATTGAGAATTTCTGCAAACTTGAGCATTTCAGTCGTTTCTTGTGGGCTTTTCTTGTATTTTTAATTAAGAGTCTTTTTTTATAATTCTATATTTTTTATTTTCTCACAAATTGCAGGTGGTCTTTAGTTTGTTGAATTTATCAAAACTTTGGTATTTGGTCTGTAATTAAAAATAAATTTTAAGGCATGACTAATAAGATGAAAAACATACATAGAATACAAGTCAAGTAATTGAAACTAAGGACAATATAACTGTCAAATTTATCATTTGGATCAGCTAAGATTGCTATTTAGAATTATTTGTTCTACTAGGTAACAGCTGCTAAAAAGTCTAAGTAGAAAGCGAGGATTCATTTTCGAACCCTTCCCCACGATCCCGTTTATGTAGTCTAGTTAAAGATTCGCTGTTTAAATATCTTAATAAAACCACGTTTTACTTTGCACTTTTAACTTAATTACATTTAAAGGGATTTCTAATAAGGGTGTATGTGAGACGCATGTATGACATTATGGGTGGCTTATTATATTGACCCGGCTAGTCCGGCTCTTGTGGGAGCCTCATTTTTAGGGTCTTTTTAAAGTAGTAAAACGACTTACATATTAAGACAATTTTCTTTCAAAGTTGTTTACAAAGATGTTTAATTAGATCTTGCTCTAAGAACAATTCAGAAAAAAATCATCTTCATTAACATATTTTCCGCCACCGGCCATTAATAAATTTTAATTAAAATCTCAAAAATATGAAGTTTAATTTACTGTAAGTTTTAGTTTATTTTAATAGTGTAGCAGCATTTAAAATCAAGATGCTGACATATGTACATATGTTCATTTATTTACTTGTATAGCTTTTTCGTTTGCTTTTAAACCCATGTATTATTATATGTGAATACTCGTATATGAAAATAAAAGTTCATACATAAGTAAGCAATATATATATAGATAATTGAACTAATGACAAGTCAGAAATAACATATAAGTTGGAAGAAAATGTATCTAGAGCTAAAGAGACTGGCTCTGTAAAAATAACTGGCATTTATAATTAATGTTTATTAAGCATGTTGTTTTTGTTTCATGTAAAATGTGCTCAATATTTTCTTATTTAATTTAAGACTTGTGAGTTAGTAGCAGAGCGAGAGAGAGTGTGGTGGATGTACGTACGTATGGATGTTAAAGGAATCAAATTGGAAAGAGGGGGAAAAAATAGCTTATGGCGTTTTTTCTGAGAAAAATTCATGGGTTCTTTTATAAATATATCGCATGAACTAGCTTTACAATAAGCAATATATTTTAATCTCAATTTTATTTTTTACAACTGTAATTATTTTTATTATTGTTGGTCTTACATAACAGCTGATTATTATTATAAATTATCAGTGTTGGTAACGGTGGTTAGCAACCACATAGTTGCGTGTTAAAAGTCAATTGAACGGTGTTAAATAAGCATTTCTAATTAATAAAAAAAGTTACATGTCAACAGATGTAATAACCTGAAATGATTTTTTCTATTGAAATTATAAAATAATATCAATTTGGGAGAGTGTAGATAAACTTTAAAATGTAGTATCCAACCACATTTTTCAGGAACCCAAGAAGAACCGACTGGTTTAAGTTTAATGGAATCCTGAAGCACAAACTATGCAAAACACAAGTTATTGAGGACACGATCACTGGTCTTGAGAGGATGGAGAAGAGGTTCAGCAGTGCTATAGTGAAAGCCTTCGAAATCTCTTGCCCAATAACAAAGGTTTCTTGGCCTTCCCTCCATGGTGGAATTCGGAGCTTTCTAAACTACGTAAGGAAAGACGTAGAGCCTTTAATAAGAGCTTTAACAATAAGTCATGGCAGCCATACCGTGATATGTTGAAGGCATATAAGAAGGCTATAGTAGCCGCAAAACGAAGCTCATGGAGAATTTTCTGTGAGTCTATAGACAACACAAAGGATTCGGCAAGGCTCGGAAGAATTTTAGCCAGAGGTCAGTCAAATCCTTCCTATATCGAAAGGAAGGATGACTCATGGTCCGAATCCTCAGCGGAATCCCTTGAAATCTTGATGAACACTCACTTTCCGGGCTGCAAGGACATCGATACGGAATATGTGAGCTCTAATGGAATTCTGTACACAATCGATGGGAATATGATCTCTCATGACAGGATTTCCTGGGCGATAGACACTTTCTCCCCTTACAAATCACCTGGGCCATATGGCATTCTGCCAAGGATGCTACAGAGCGCTAAGAAAATTATCACTGCCTGGCTTCATAGGATATTCATGCTTTGTCTTTCTCTCAATCATGTTCCAGAAAATTGGAGAAAGGTCAAGGTCATTAATTTGATTCCAAAAACCGGCAGAAGAAGTCATGTGAATGCGAAAGACTTTCGGCCGATAAGTCTTTCATCTTTCCTGCTCAAGACTCTGGAAAGACTCCTTGACTTTCATATACGGCATCGACTGGAAAGCACCAAGGGCATTTCGAGAAGTCAGCATGCCTATCTTAAGGGTCGATCTACGGAAACAGCCATACATGAGGTGGTAGGGGTCATAGAAAGCACCCTTGAATACAAACAGTACACAATGGCATCCTTCGTGGATATAGAGGGAGCCTTCAATAACGTGACCACTGTGGCCATTCAACATGCTCTTACTAGTCTGCGAGTGGAGGAGCACCTCAGTAACTGGCTGGTGTCCATGTTGAGGTAAAGAATAGTCACTGCAAATCTTTGTAACAGCAATATGACAAAACTAGTGGATAGAGGTACACCTCAGGGTGGTGTAATCTCTCCGCTACTCTGGCTTATGTTTGTTAATACGATTCTTATGCAATTAGACGACAAAGGTATAAAGGTCGTCGCATATGCTGATGATGTTCTGATCTTGGTATCAGGACTGTTCCCGGACGTGATAAGCAATATCATGTCTGATGCGCTGGGGCTACTTAGCAACTGGGCGATGAGGAATGGCCTAGGAGTAAACCCGGACAAAACCAGTTTGGTACTATTTACAACAAGGACCAAAATCCCTAGCTTCAGACTACCGCGGATAGGAAACCGTGATATTCCTCTTACGAACAGTGCGAAATATCTTGGTGTCATCCTTGACTCTAAGTTGTCATGGAGGCTGAATATTCAGCACAGAGTCAAGAAGGCTACAGTAGCTTACTACACCTGTCGTAGGATGTTCGGTGCAAAATGGGGACTCAGTCCTTCTATAGTTAGATGGGTGTACACAGCCATTGTACGCCCGATTCTTACATATGGATCTTTGGTGTGGTGGCCTGCGACAAGGAGGAAATATGTGGTGGACCAACTGTACAGAATTCAAATATCAGCATGTATTGGCATTACAGGTGTACTGCGTACTTGCCCATCAGAGTCACTGAATACTATACTGCACCTTATTCCTATAGATCTTCACATCGTGGCTATATCTGCTAGTAGTGCAGTTAGCCTAAAGGCGACGGGAAGTTGGCGTGCGAAGACGTACGGCCATGCGAATATTTTGGGCGTACTGCCTCCGGATATAAATCAACCCCCTGACTACACTACGTCGCAGTTAGACTTTGATAGAGTGTTCAGAGTACTAATCCCCTCCGTCTTTTCTAGTGATCTTGAGATAGGCATCTCATATCGTCTTCTGGATAATTGCAGCGTATTTCAAGCTGAAATACTTGCTATTATGAAGGCATGCATGATCTTATACCGCAGGAATATACGTGGGAATATTGGCATTTTCGTCGACAGTCAGTCGGCGCTTCTGTCACTCAAATCGTACGAAACTACGTCTCTGTTAGTCAGTCAATGTAAGAGGGAGTTGTTTTTCAAAAAAGGTCCATATTAAATAAATAATTCTCTTTCTGAATAGAAAGAAAAAGCGAACTCATGCCTAAAGGTTGAAATTACTTAACAATTAATTAAGAAGAGAAAATGTATATCATATTTTTTATGTACGCATATGCAAAAGTAACACAGTTGTAAAATATATTACTAGCTATAGTAAATGTTTTCAAGTAGAACAGGGTGTCTCATCATTATAAATGAATGTGCAATGTGGAAGCCACATACTCCCCCACCAGTGGTCAACCGATCACGTTGAGAAAGTCACTAAACGGTTGGGTGTTTTTATTAGTCTACCTGATCGTGTTCTAGTTTCTGTGGTATCCTTGTTTACGTTATTTGAATTTCTCGTATAGTTAGGCGATTCATTGTCCACCTTACATCTATTCTTCGCAATTAAATTTTTAGTAGATGTATCTTCTAGTATAGCAGCTTTCACACGATCTATAGATACCGTTACCAATCTGCCGTTTACCCGTATGTCAAAATTGTTACCTTTTCTTTCAATAATTTGATATGGGCCATCGTAAGGCTGCTTGAATGGAGCTCTAACGGAATCATCGCGTAGGAAGACGTGCGTGCAATTCAAAAGTTCTTTCTGTACGAAATTGTTATTTGCTGAATGATTTGATGTTTCAATGGTTTTTATTTGATTCATAGTGTCCCTGAGGTTGTTAACAAATTCTGATGAATAATTAATAGTTTTGTTGTCGAAAAAATCGCCTGGTAGCTTTAACGTTGTACCGTATAAAATTTCTGCTGAAGACGCGTGTAAATCCGGTTTGAATGTTGTTCTTAATGCGAGCATTACTAGGGGTAAGACGTCGTACCAGGTATCATTTTGGTGACACATAATCGATGCTTTTAGAGTCCTATGGTAGCGTTCAATTATTCCATTGGCCTGGGGGTGATATGGTAACGTTCGTATATGTTTGCAACCGAGCAACCGGTTTAATTCTTTAAATAAGTTCGACTCGAATTGTCGACGCTGGTCGGTTGGAACGCCGTAGTGCGAAATCCAATTGTGAATGAGTGCAACAGCGACAGTTTCGGCTGTCATATTTTCAATTGGAATAGCCACGGGCCAACGTGAAAAACGATCAATACACGTAAGACAGTATCTAAAACCCTTTGACAAAGGCATCGGCCCAATGAGATCAATGTTTATGTGTTTGAATCTACCGTCGGGAACTTTGAAATTATCAAGCACAGATTTGTTGTGTTTGTGAACCTTGCTTTTTTGGCATTCAATACATTCGCTTGTCCATTTTGAGACATCTGCTCTGAGACTTGGCCAAACATAACGTTCCGTAATCAGTTTTACAGACGCTCTTTTGCCTGGATGTGAAATGTTGTGCACAAGGTTGAAAATTCGTTTTCGCATGCTTTTTACAATGAAAGGTCTGATCTGTTTTGTGGACGTGTCGCAGTGTATATAGAGATCAGAGTTAGGAATATTAATTTTATTCAAATTCAAAGAATTATTTTTTTCCTTAATAATATGTTGTAATTCTTGATCGTTAATTTGAGAATGAGCCAGAATTTCTAGGCTGATCTCATCCGCTTTAACTTCCTCAATGCGAGACAACATGTCAGCGACAATATTATTTTTGCCCGAAATGTGGCGAATGTCAGTTGTAAACTGACCTATGAAGTCAAGGTGCCGTGCTTGTCTTGGTGACGCTTTATCAGGTTTTTGAAGAAAAGCAAAAGTTAACGGTTTATGATCCGTATACACGCTGCACTCGCGCCCGTCGATCATAAATTTATTATGCTTTATTCCCTGATAAATCGCCAGTAACTCACGATCATAGGTACTGTATCGTTTCTGGGTGTCTGTTAGTCGCTTTGAATAAAAACTTAAGGGCTGAAGTTGTCCGTTATGAATTTGATGTAATACTGCTCCGATAGAAAAATTACTAGCATCCACGTGTAATGCTAACGTTGCATTAGGAATAGGATGCGTTAGAAATGCGGCATTAGCGATATCATTTTTGCATTGTTCAAATGCGTTGAGTGCGTCATCACTGCAGACAATTTGCGAGTTGTCTTTTTTCTTGTTACCCTTGATCAATACTTGAAGTTTGCCTTGAATATGCGCGGCATTGTGGAGAAAACGACGATAAAAATTTAAAAGTGCCAAAAAGCGGTGAAGCTCGTGTGCTTTTTCAGGTTTTTTGAATTGTAAAATGGCTTCAATTTTTTCTTGAGTTGGTTTGATGCCATTTTTTGAAACAATGTGTCCAAGAAAAGCGACTGTTTCTTGCCCGAAATCACATTTGGCTAGGTTAATTTTGATATTATGCTCTCGTAGGCGTTGGAGAACTATTCGCAAATGATTTCGGTGTTCATCGATATTTTTGGATGCTATGCAAATGTCATCGATGTAAACAACGACGAAATCAAGATCATGAAAAATATTGTTCATGAAACGTTGAAATGTTTGTGAAGCATTTCTGAGACCAAATGTCATGACATTAAATTCAAAGAGACCAAAAGGTGTTATAATTGCTGTTTTCTCTTTGTCTTCGTCAGCAATTGGAATCTGGTTGTACGCGCTAATGAGATCGATTTTTGAAAAACATTGTTTTTCAGCGAAAATGTGCGTGAGATCTTGGATGTGTGGTAAGGGGTACCGATCAGGTATTGTGATTGCATTTAATGAACGGTAGTCACCACAAAAACGCCATTGGCCGTTTTTCTTTGGTACCATGTGTAATGGACTTGCCCAAGGGCTTTTACTGGGTTGCCAAATACCCGCTTTGAGCATCAGGTCGAACTCAGTTTGTGCTAATTTTAATTTTTCGGGATTTAAACGCCGAGCGCGTGAAAAGATGGGCTGACCCGTTGTAATAATTTGGTGTCGTACATTACCTGGTTTCAAGGTGTCATATTTATTGAACGTTGGGGGCAAGGTGAGATCTTTGAATTCACAAATTAAATTATTGAAGCATGATTTTTTATCTACTGAACTAACTCGTTGATATTGCGTGAATTGTAAATTGCACCTAGTGCGCAAATTTGTCTTTGAATCGATCAATTGTTTATT
The DNA here is from genome assembly GCA_963932375.1 of Phania funesta. NCBI lineage: Eukaryota > Metazoa > Arthropoda > Insecta > Diptera > Tachinidae > Phania > Phania funesta. The sequence continues at coordinate 41,612,578 of OZ010656.1, forward strand.
TTTTATATCTACCAACAATCCGTATTCACTGAGAAAATCAGCACCAAGAATGGGTTTAGAGACATTGGCAATAAGAAATGTCCAAACAAAATCGCGTCGAAGAGCTAAATTAACTTTGCATGTAATAAAACCGAAAGTTTCAATAGGAGTGCCATTAGCGGCAAAAAGTTTATATACATCTGGCTTTTTTAATTTAGGGAATAGACTTTTTGGCAAAATTGATAGGTCGGCGCCAGTGTCGACCAGATATTTGCAATGGTTTGATTGGTTGGTAACGAAAAGACGGCGAGTGAAATTTGAATCCACTTCGTGTACCGACGGTGACGAAGTGGCTTCTAGTTTTCCGAATTATTCGATAAATTTTCACTAGGCTTTTTATACCTACATGGCTGTTCACATTTTCGCGCTAGTGCGCCGAACCTATAGTGAAATCTACAATATGGTCGATTGCTATTTGACTTGGAACGAGAGCGTCTATTTTCGTTGTTTTTGTTATTGTTGATGCCGTTCAACTTCGGGCTTTTGCTACGACTTGCTCTAAACTCCCTAAAAGATTTTGTAAGCTCGTCGATTTGCTCTTTCAATTGTAACAATGATACATTATTATTGTCCGTTTTGATTTCGGAGATGTGCTTGGGTGTAGCTAACTCTACAATTTTGTCGGCCAAAGTGGCACATGTGTTCAGATCGTCATTTGAAATTGCGACGACTGCCCTCACGTTTTCCGGTAGGCGGTCAATCCATAATGACCTTAATGCCTCATCGGTTAGAGAATTACGCGCTAATTCACGCATCTTCCGCAATAAATGAGATGGTTTCCCGTCAACAAGCTCAATTTCCGTCAACAAAACTTTCAACTTAATTAAGCGCGTTTTTAATGATTCATATTTTGAACCGTCCGGTGGCGGATTGCGAATCAAATCAGAAACCATTGACAAATATTGAGGATCAAGTGCAGCTATAACATGATTATATTTTGAATTGTCACGTGTGATTCCCGCGTTAGCAAATTGAGCTTCCATTTGTATGAAAAATAAATCGGGGTAATTTTTAATGAACGTTGGTGCTCTTATTGTTATTCGACCTATTTCGGGTAAAGGCAAATTGCTAATGGTACTTACGTTTTGTGTTTGTTGCTGCTCTGTTGCTTGTGTTGAAGTCTCGGGCATTTTGAGGGTCTTCCGAGGGTGTTGGTCAAAGTCTTTGGGATCCAATTTGGCTTCTGTTGGGCTCGCCTCCCAATTCAAGTTGCTTTGAATATTTGCTGCTGCGGTTGTTAAACCGATGTGGCCGGCTGCGAATTCTCTCGCTTGGAATTGTTGCTTTCTTGTTAGAAATATAAAAATTGAAAAAAATCCTTGGTTTCACAATTGATGTGGCTATTGCTGCTCTTGTGACACAGAGTGTTTTAAAATTGTACTTAGTATCTGGATAGGCTGCAGAAGTTATCCACCAGGTGCAACTTAGGTTATGTACACGTTTTACTTCGCAATATGTTGCTGTGGTGCTGGTGGCAACGTCGGGGTCACCAATGTGGGAGTCTTTTGAGTTCCCGCAAAAAAAAAAACACGTTGGTAATTTTTAAATAAATTTATTTTATTTATAAAACTTTTCTTAATAATTAATTTTAAATTTAAGGCAATAGCCGATCTATCAGCAATGGCGTGTTCAACAAGAAGAGAAAATGTATATCATATTTTTTATGTACGCATATGCAAAAGTAACACAGTTGTAAAATATATTACTAGCTATAGTAAATGTTTTCAAGTAGAACAGGGTGTCTCATCATTATAAATGAATGTGCAATGTGGAAGCCACATATATTAAATTGAATAGATTGCTTGACAAATATCATTAACAAATCAGGAGCAAAAAGAAAAACCCAAAATTCCCAGAGTTTCTAAAATCTCTGGAAACAATTTTTCACATTGGAACATGTAAATGCGATTTGAAGGCAGCTCCATGTGCATGCGGCTTGGTTCCAGAACGCCTCAAAGAGTTTATGCACGATCAACATAATCAGAGAAGACTAACAGTGGCTGCATTTATGATGGAAATTGAAAAGCAAGAAGCAAAGTCTATGTCATCAATCAAGATGATCCCCTGTTTTTTGATCCAAAAATTCCATCACACATACAAGGAACGGAACGATTTTTCATCAAAATACATTTTAGAGGTATGGTTCCTTCGGCAAAGTTTCTTATTTTGATCCCTAGAATACGATTTTCCTTGTAATTTGAGCGATTTTTAAGTCGAATGTGTATTCTAAAATATCTTTTATGATCGTTATGTACTGATCGCTCGCCATTCATTGCTTTATCGGCAAAGAAAACTGATGCTGGACATTCTGACGAAGTTCATGATAGATGTTGGATGCATAAAAATCTATTCCCAACAATCTTCATTGTATGGCTCTACAGGTTAACGATGGACAAATGTTACTGACTTCGTAACAGCTTCAAGTCAATATTTATCGCTGATAATTACCTAATAAAAATTATCAAAACCTTATCTCGTTTAATAGTAAAAAAATAAGCTAAATAATTTTAAGAAGCTTACTTTATTCCAATAATTGCCTTTTTTCATTCTAGGAGGTCAATTTGGGATGTTTCGGTGGTTCGTCGACATTTCAAGTTCAGTGGGACGAATATTCTCTCCGCTCTTCTGTGAGTTCTATCGATACCGCCTTCATTCAGCTCTTTTACGATTTCTCTTGTTGGTTTCGGTCTGTTACACAAGGCCGTTCTTACAGTTCGAGCTGTAATTTGGATTTTCTGCCACAAATCAACCTCTTATTCGGAATTTTAGATTTTTATGCCATTTTAACGATATTGATATGCTACTTTTAGTAAGTTGCACTATTTTGATATAACTGTGTATCCCACATTTTAAGAACTAAAACTTTTTAGGTAGTACAATTAAATTTTTATTTATTCTTGCATTAACCAGATTGCCTTAAAATATTTTGCATACTTATTGTACTGCCGAAAATTAAGGTACCGTTATTTTCTATATGAAAATTATTCTACCATGTACGTGTCAACGTATACAATATACAAAAAATATATCGCATTATATGTTATAGGTAATTAAATAAAAATATGTATCTAATTGATTTTTAGCTGGAAATGGTATTTATGTACATAATTGGCATTTGAACGTATCTTGCACAGAATCGTCCAAGATTAAAAGAGTGCCCATAAGCACAAAGTATTTTCTATAAATTCATGTATAAACGGTTTCTATAAAACGTCTAATTGGAGTTCAGAAGCATTAGTTTTAATCTACTACTTTATTCTATCTACTATTATTATTATTTTTGCTGAATATTCAGGTTTTTTTTTTGGTTCTACTATCAAAGAAAGTTAAATGGAAAGTGGAAAAAATGCTATTTCACAAATTCAGAAAAACTGACTGAAACACGTATATCCTTTGGCCAGATCAAACATGATTCTAGTTCAAATCAAGGTTCCAAATAAAATTTCATACTAGGTGGCAACCATGAACATCATTTGCAGCAAGAAAAACAATAAGAATAGTAGCCGTATTCTCTAGATACAAAAAAGGTAGCAGCAAGAGATACCTAGAGCTATTTAGTCAGAGGATAGTTAGTAGAAAAATAATATAATATACCATGTAACTAAATCTGATGAAAAGTATCAAACGACACACACGGTCAAATGAACATTTAACCAGACACATGCATTTTAATATGTGGCTGCAGGGACATGCATCATATTCTACCTTAGAAGCTCTCAAAAACACACACACACGCTTGACGAAAAACAAATCTTAATTGTACATCAAGTTGCTGCCGTTGTTGTCGATGAGGAGCACTTTGTAATTAACTTTTGTCACGTTTTTCTATGTTGTTGTTATTTTGTTTTTAATTTTTGTGTTTTGCTCTCTGATTTTCATGTCTTACAAGCTTGATTTGCCACAATATTGTTGTTGGTGGTATCTTGTTCTTCTTGTATTATATGCAATGAAAATTCTAACTACAAGTATAAAGGAGGTTCTTAATGCAATTTTGTGGCATTTGTTTTACAAAAAGTTAAATGGTTTATATTTTTTTTCTAATTTAAAAAGTAAACATAATAATATTGGCGTTTGTAGTTGTGTTCATTTAAGAAAAACTAATTAAAAATTAAATTGAGTATAAATTCACAGAAAGCAAGAGGCAACAAACTATTTTTAATGTTTTTATTACTTTTTGCTTATTTTGTAAAATTAATTAAAGATTTGTTTGAAGAGATAATAATATTACTGCGTACATACTACCAATCACTCTACTATACAAACATACACATGTATATGTGTTTAATGTTGCTGTAGTGAATAATTGGACACGTATCTGTAGTCTACTTTTAGGCTACGGCCATGAATTTGACAATTACAATTATGATTTACCGTTGTTTAGTTTGTTTTTCTTTGTCTATTATTTTAATTTCGCTAAACAGAGAGAATATTGTCTTTGAACTAAAAGTGCGGCCTCGTAATTTAATTGAAAATTGTGCGAAATTAAGTTGTTTACTTATTTCCTTTTAAATATATTTCTCAATTTTATGTTGCTTTTAAATTAGTTTACTTAAAACTCATTAAAATAATTTTACTAACTATATATTTAAATTGATACTGCTCTTGTGACAGTCGTTCGCTCACTTGCTTGCTTATTCGTTTTGTATTGTTTTTTTTTTCATTTTAAGCACGAGGTCAATTAACGCCATGCCAAGAGTTCAATATCCGCACACAATATTCACGTACATATGTACATACATGTATACGCTCATCCGCATGCATACTATATATAATTTAAAATATTAACAGCGCTGCAATTACAACTAAGCACCTACATTCATACATAATAAACCCAGCGTACATATTAACTTTTGCTGAAATATTAATGGACTATTAAAGCTCTTGAAGCAGTAAAGTTTAAAGTTAAATAAATATTACTATTTGACCCCGCAAGTGCATCCACTAAATTAGATTATTTCTTATTGCAAAAGCATGTAGAGTTTATAATTTCTCACACTTTTTTAACTCCCGAGAATGGATTTTTTTTAGTGTTTCCGGGAATTTCCGTGTTTTCATCTGTATTGTACATTAATAAATATAAGCCAACATTTTAAGCCGTATTGTTTTAAAAAATGCTGCCAACTTTGTTTTACATATCGGGAAATGTTAAATTGTCAAAATACCCGGTATAAAAACCCTATTTGTAGCACTTACTTTGTGCTGCATTGTGTTCACATTTAAACCATATATCTGGCAAATAATATTGAGGGTCAAAAAATTTTCCAAAAAATTATATTATTAATGCAAAAATTAATTTAGTTGCAACAGTGCATTTTATAAATTTCAATGCAATGTATACCAGGTTACTGCTACATTCTCTACAAGTTTAAACTCTATTAAGTTTTAATCGTTGCAAAGAATTTCCTTACAATGTATAACAATGAATTTACAAACCCAATATGATATTAAATTCAATATGTTTTGTTGAAATCGGCCTACAGAAGATAAGCCAAATATTTATAAAACAAGTGCCGTCGCACGTTGGGGTATTTGACCACCAAAACGGAGATTAATTGAAAAATGAATATTGAGATATCCGATTAATCTTTTATACTCGATTATTGAAGACAAAATTCTCCATCATTAGGCAAAGGAATCGATAACATATGTTGCTTAATTCAATTTTTGTGTTGTCTCAAAGTTCGTAATTTTTTTTCGATTTTTCCGCGTTTTTGCAAAAACTGAATTTTTTGTATTTTCAAGTGCAAGTTTTTGTATTTTTGCCATACAAAAACCAAATATTATTATGGATCCTTCAACTTCTGGTAATTTCGAACAAAAAAAGCAGTTGCAAGTCGACATTTACCCTGTATAACTTTTTTTAATCATTTATGGAAAAAGGTCTAAATTTTAGCCATTCTTGAGAAGTATGTAGAGTTTTAAAATGGTACCGGACAACTTCGTGTTCTGAAATTTATATATTTTTAAAGTTTTGGAACTATACTAATATAATAAACAAAAACATCTTGCGCGTTGTGGCGCCAATTCGATTTTTAACAAATTTTGTAAAAAAAAACCCATGTCCTCCAAAGTGAGAGATGAACCGTGGCTGTAGTTTTTGTTTTGTTTTCGCTTTCGTTATCATCATCATATATTGTTGTTATTGTTATTTATGTTTGTATATTGCAATATTAGTATGCATTCTACACCAAAACTTATATGTGTGTTCTGTTCATTGTGTTGTTTGGTTTATTTAAAGTGTAGGGTAAGTTTATTTTGTCTTCGCGCTCGTGTTCTTAGACAATTTTGTATAACTTAATTTAAATAACAGATAATATAGATAATAACAGATAATACTTTACATTAACTATTATATCTATTTAATACGAATACAATTCGATGTGAGTGGTCGTGGTGGTATATTTCGGGTTACAGCAATGACGTGTTGTTATATTTTTGTTAAGTGTTAATATATAGAATGTGTCTACTTTTTTCAGACGATACAACCATTAATTCCAAGATATTGTTTATAAATATGAATTGTTTTATTTTGGATTATAACAAAAACAAAATAAATTACAAAGAATACACAGTTTGAACATTTATGTAATTTGGTGAAAAATAAAAATCAAATTTTCAAATTAATTTTAACTTATATGAATACATATTTTTTATTTACTCTTTCAACTGTTTAATAGCGCATTATGTATGCTCTAATTTTCAATTTGAGTTATTAATTTATCGTTGGTTATTTCAAAGTTACAGAGAAAGTTGTGAATGAAGCTCCTTTCCCCGAAAACCAAAAAAGCGCCTTATATGTTTAAAAAAAAATTGTAAGCAGTATTTTTTCCCTTAATGCTGTTTTTTTTATGTATTCGTGATTATTCATCAGTAAAAAATTATAATATTTTCTTCCGTGGCTTTTTTGGGATGAATTTGTACAATTATTGAATTTGTGAACAACAAAATAGGGAATCTAGAATCAAAATTGATTCTAATTTATATACATATTATATATTAATTCTTTACACTTTTGAAAGCACATTTAGTATACTTAATTTTCCAATATAATTAATAAATTTAAACCGCTTATTTCTAAAGTTACAGCGAAAATTCTGAATAAAGTTATTTTTTCCCGAAAAACAAAAAAGGTTAAAACAAGTAAAAACAAATTTTTTTCACGTTTTTTTCTGAAATGCTAGTTTTTTTTATGTATTTGTGCTTATTCAATAATAAAAAATTATAATTTAATTTATTTAAAATTGTCCAAGCTTGAAGGTCTTTTTTTAAAAAAAAATATATTTTAAAAAAAATTATAATATTTTAAAATTACGACTTCCCTGAATTAATCTCCGTTTTAGGGGTCCTATACCCCACTGTGCGTCGGATAAAATTGAAATGGCTTAACAATTGCCCAGAATTATTGGCGAATTATCACTACATAAAATTATACCAAATTTGAATCGCCCAAACTAATATATCAAAATTTTGCGATTGTGTACAAATACATAGATATTACAAATTCCTTTTATTGGTTTTAGCTGTTTAGCACTTACACGAAATTTTTAAATTAATAACTAAAAATTGTGTGGCCTCATGGTGCTTGGTTGTTAGTCACGAAGTATATTGTTACAAAGACTTTGCATTTCCTTGAGGTTTCAATCCCTCAGTTTGTGAATAAATTTATGTTCGCTGGGTTACCAGCAGTAATTTGGTAACATATGGAGAAGTTTCATGATTGCTGTTGTAATGCCAAATTCGCAATAAAGTCGACAACGCGAAAACTACACATCTTGCATTAAGTCTCTTCATATAAAGATAAGCAACTAAACATCCATATGTTTATTTTGTAGCGCAATATAATGAATGACTTTAAAATGTGGTCTCAAATAAAATCAATAGAAAATAGTAAATTATTGTATACTGGTTGTGGAACTTACAAAATTATAAAGCCGTTTCAAAAATAAGTTCAAAATTCAAATCTAATTCAAATGTTTAAGTTTTTCTTTATTATAAAACTATTATTAATAACTTCCAAATTTTAAAAAATATCTTAATTCATGAACTGTGCCCCAAAATCAATAATTAAATACATTAAGAGCATAGTCGTCTATTCATATAAAAAAACATAAAAATATTTCTTCGAAATTTTGTTTTGACATCGAATAGCATGCTCTTATTACGATTATGCGGAAGCGATCTCTTATTTGTTGCTAATTTCGTATTTTGAAATCATTCAAATGGAAAAAATATTTCGTCAGTCGCGTTAATTGTGTTTAATGTATCACGGACATTTCTGCACTTATGTGTGAAAAGTAACGTACTATAAACACAAGAAATAAAAATACTAATTAATACATGACGTGAAACCGCTAATTATTTTCAGTTGCTGTTGGAATGAAATGTTTTCAAATCACTTAGAATCCTTGAAATTTAGGTTTTTTATAAGTAGACTTTCCGACTTTAAATAAATTTTTAAACCTTGTGGAATTCTCTGAAAAATTATTCTAAAAAGTTTAAAACGAAATAGAATCAAAATGAAAATTTAGATTTTTCTCTTAAGGAGTTAATAATGTAATAAAAGTTTTCATCGTTTTTTCGCTATTTTTGTTCTTTCGCATATGACTTTCGGAAAATCAATAAAGATAAAAATTATAAACGCCATCTGTATGTCTGCCTGTCAGACTATCTGAATGTGCACATGACAGTCTGTCACATTAGTATGTCGATGATGCTTTTGTTTTTATTCCTAAAATAACTGATCGAAAATTAATGCAAAAGTTCATTTCAATTTATAATTCGTTAAAAAATTACAAATTAAAAATTTATAAAAAAAATTTTAACGAGATTACACAATAAAAAAAACGAAAGACAAACTCGTACAAATACAGTCCAATATTGTACTGAGAATAAATTGAAAATCAAAGAAAAAATAATGAATTTTACAAATAAAATAAGTTTGCAAAATATCAGAACGTCACTTGCACACAGGTGTTCATTCAAGTCATGATTATTTTCAATATTTTTCATTTTTGTTGTAGCTGTTACTGCTGCAAAAACGTTTATTAAATGCTGTGTGATCAACACAATAAACGGTTGTAAAAAATTGTCAGTTCGAAAAAGCTTCAATTCCGGTTTGGGAACAAAATAAACGATAAACGTTTTTAAATTAATGACTCATAAATCGAGCTATAAGATTCCCTTAAAAAAACTTGAAATGTTATTATTCATGGTGTCATAAAATAATATTTTGTGAAAAAAATTAAAATGATTGAAATTTGAAGTCGAAATATATTTATATTATATTAAGTACCGGATGCAATTAAATCTGGCAACGAAACGTCAAAAATATTGAAATTATTCTCGGTTCATATGGAAATTTTACCAAGAAATTCTCATTTTTCTATTTCAATGCAAGGAAATCATCTGCAGCAAACCCAAATCGAATGCAGGCAACCGAACTAAATACTCTCGGCTCTAAGGTCATATGGTGTCGGCCGCAGTTCGACGTAACGAAAGTGCATATGTGCGTAAAAACGTTGCATCGAAATCATGTTTTGATTTTTTTTTGGGTCGTACAGTATTTCGTCAGATTATTGTAACGTCCCTTTCATATATTTGCCTCCATTATTTCGACAATGCTTGTCAACATTTATTTTTCGTAATGTTAATTTTTTTTCAGAATAAGTTTATTTACAACAAATCTTAAAGTTTCAATAATAGAAAACCTACAAAATTAAATAAATAAAATAAACCTTTTGGAAAGTGTAAAGGAAAAAAATAAATGAGCGAGACCACAAATATTCAATACCACACCTTAATTGTAATTTTTATTATTATCTTTTCTTAACAAATAATTGCTATTGCCGTTGTTGTGCCATCAATTTTTTATATGATCTAAAACAACAACAACAAAAACTAATTTCAATTTCTTAGTAATTTATTATAGTTGTTATGTGTTGGAAGCTACTAACAACAGCAAAAATAAGCAAGTGAAAAAAACAAATTTTTAATAAATTATTCTTACATTTTCTTCTACTTTATCATGCCTTTTTCATTATTATTATGTTTGAAAATATTTTATAAGCTAAAACATTACTTTGTTGTTGGTAGTTTTAAAAGCCGTGGAATAGTTGGCATGTTTAGCGGCGGCGGCGGCAGTCGTATAGTGTTGCCTACTTTTGGTTCATTGCACTGTAATTATTTATAATTAACATTATTAACATTTATTTTTATTATGTTTGCTCTTTTTTTTATAATAAAGCATAATTCAATTTAATATTTTCTTCAAAGCTATTTGCGCTAAATATTACATAAAAAATACAGTTCATAAATGAAATCTGGATTAAAGAAGCACCTCTTTTAATAATCATCAAGAAGAATTTAACAGCTTTTATGGAAAAAAGGCATCACACTTTTATATTTTCCTAAGTATTCGGACAAATATGGCCATGTAAGGCGTTGTTTTTAGAGATGTTATATAAAATAAATACATTTTTTGCAGAGATGCCATATAGTTTTAAAATTTGGTTATTGCCATGATCGGTGCAATAATGCCTTTTTCGTGGTTAGTTGAAGTTTCTATCGCTATAATGAATGATAAAAAGTTTTGTGCTTAGCAGATCTGTGTTTCATATTATCATCTTGTTTTTGTAGAATTCGCAAAATTTTTGTTTATATGTATAAGAACATTTTAACTCTTTTTTTTATAATATTTGTCATCAATGTAACCAGATCCACAATAAGCTTTGCATCTGAATCTGCTAAAAAAATAATCCTAAATAATTTAAAAATTTTCTTTTTTCAAATTTATATACTCGTATCTTTATCATAATTTTTTTCACAATTTGCCCCTTATGTTTCCCTGCAAATATGCTAAAAATAGAATTCAAATCCCAACAACTGTTGATAAAACAATAAATTTTGCAGGAACTTGTTCCGAGAATTTTTCGCATATCAACTGCAAATTCAGAAAATTTGTTGTTCTTTATTGATTTTTCGAGTGCAAAAAAAATATCACACTAGATCAACTATTACTCAGCTCATCGTATGTTCTATCTTCTGACCACTCACCTACAATCATCGCACTAGACAACAGTTTTTAACTGCAACTGAAACCATTATTTTGTACGCAAATAAAAATACGAATAGGTTGAATTATAAAATGAAAAGAGAAGAGATTGCTCAGAAGACAATGGCAATATAGCCGTTCTCCCAAATAGGTTGTATCAAAGAACTTTACGAACCAAACTGATACAGAAACACGATTCCGGTATAGAGATCTATTTAAAAAACTTCGATCCAACAAAAAACACGGACTATAGCCTCTGGTAAGTGGTAAGGCACTTAAAATATCCTATTTCCTAGGAACCACCACTAAGATTTGAAAACTGGTCTAAAAACTCAGTTAAAATTCACACCACATGACATACGAGTAAATACGAGTGATACTTTCGATGATCCTATGAAATTTGGGTTGTGCTTATTAAAAGCGACAAATAAAAATCTTGATTTGAAATTGTCACGATCCCTAACCCAGGAAAGGACTCAAGACAGATTACCCTACTTCATATTTATCCAAGTTATTTGAAAAATTATACGTCTTAATCCTTATTTTAATGATCTGTTCAGATTTATTTATTGACGTTTCTCAAGCGTTTGATAAAGTCTCGCGTAACTCACAAAAATAAGACGAGTTCGACCTGAAAACTCCCGCAAGTAGATAAAAGTTTAGAGTTAAGCCAAAGGATCCATTTTTTCAAAAATCTTTGCAGGAGTCCCTTAAGCTAGTATACCAGGGCCGATATTATGTATCATATATACAACCTTTGCAGATGATACTGCATTTATAGGTGAATCATATTAATGAGCTAGACGGCTGGCTAAAAAAGTAGTGAAATAAAGGTAAATCCATCGAAATGTGCTCATGTAACGTTTCCCCTCAGAAGGCAAAAAATGTCCACCGATAACAATAACAAATACCACTGTTCCAGCGGAAACCCATGTTAAATATTTTGGTATCCAACTGGCCGCTCTACTTAGAACAAATCAACTACACTGGTTAACAAGACCAGTGTACAAAGTCCTTTCATGACAAATCCGTTATAAAGCCAATTTGGTCATATGGCATTTAGCCATGGGGTACTACTTGAGCAACAAATATACAGAAGTTACAAACAAGATTTTACGTCTTATAGTATGCTCTCCTTGGTATATAAGAAATGAAAATATGCGTAGAGATCTAGAAATTCCTACTATGCAGAAAGCAGCCAAAACACACTCGTCCATATACACAAACAAATTAGTGGCCCATCCCAACACTCTTGTACGCAATTTGTTGCAATTGAATGGACATGGGAGACAAAAATAAACTGACACAATGAACCTAGCGAGTTCGCTCTCTCAACCCAATCATAGATAATGTATTAAGATTTGAATACAATAAGTTAGTTATTGCATTGGCTATAATTAATAAAAAAGCATTTTAGAGAATATTTTTTTAAACTTATCGTGCTTTTCTTTTAGAAAGATTAATTAAAATAATATTAAAGCTTGAAAAAAATATTGATTTTTCAACGTAATCTAATTGCACTGTTTGCTATGACATTAATAGTGAAGCTGTTTTAAAACTTAAATTAGTTTTAAGAAGTTCTAACAGTGCTTGTAAATAACGTAGAAGTTGTGTAAAAAAAATCTTTTTGTATAAAAAAAATTAAAAAAAAATCGTCACTAGAGTCCTTAATTGAGTCAATTTAATTTTAAATTGAGTTAAAAAATTTGGTGTTCAAACATATGCAATTTCGCTTACTCAATTAGCATTTGATAGCTGAAAATGTTTTCATGACCTGTCACTGATGTTTGAAAGACCGCGAATCATGTGTTATGCGTTTTTATTTACAAAATTTCCAATTGCCATCTCAATATGAAAGAGATAGCTAAATTGGTAATAATAAGATTTGTTATCCCTTTTATATAATCGCGGTAATGTTGTTGTAAGTGTTCGGGTCTAATTAGTGGTCTCTTACATGTAATGTAATTATTGTATGTCTGAACATACTATAAAAATATATAAGGCAACGAAATAAGAACATCAACTCTGAAGATTAAAAATGCATACCGTATTAAAAAAGTTTCGGTTATAGTGAATTTAAACGGCATGATTTCTACATATGACTTGTTAAATTTTCACGCCGTATAAACCCTTTGTAACATTGTTTGTGTAAAATCCATATGGAACTGCGTATGATAAATTTGCAGTTGGAGATTTTTATGTGACAAAATAATGTTTAGAGAATTATTTAAAAAAACAAGATATTTTCGAGATTATGTTTTTAGAAAAAACCATTTTCGTTTAATCCCAATATGCTTAATATGCTTCTCCGTTTAGGAATTTAAAATATTTGGTGGCAGCTTAAAAAGGCAGTATTGACATCTTATTAGATAACCGCGGTCTAATGCATGGTTCATCACATCCATAATTGCAAGACGGGTTCCGGCTTTGCCAAATTTAACCATCTAAGACTACATTTTCCCTCCAAATTCACACAATTTTAATTGTCCAATTATAACTCTTGAGTTAAAAGGAGGCAGTGTAATTAAGATAATTTTTTCCTAAAACTTGTTAGATCTAACCATTGTCGGCACTCTCTTTACCGAAGTTTTACACGCTATTCAACAATTTTAAACAATTTAAAAGATCTTTATGTTAAGGAAAAAAGTTCAAGTTCAAAAGAAATCCCCCCACTGACATCCTCATATAAAAAGGAAAGTTTTTAATTACAAATTTTCACACCAAAAAAAAACAAGTATTTATTTGGTGTGTATTTTTATTTTTAACGAAATTCAATATTTTTTTGTTCGATATTAACTTTGAACTTAAAGTTTGTTGTTGTTGTATTTTTAATTAACAGTTTTGTTTTCTAAGAAAACAACAATAAAAGCTACAAAATCAAAATAAATTTTCTGCAGTTCTTCTACGATTTAAAACTAAATTAAAGCCATAAAATACAACAGCATTTAATGCTACAAAATACAACAACAATAAAAAACCAAGCAAAAAAAAAGCAGTTACTTTATCATTTTGTTGTTTAAAAATATGAAAAAATTAAACTAAAAGAACAAATACAACATTGAAATGAAATTAAACAAAAACGTAAGATGAAATAAATGAATAAAAGGAATTCATTAACGACTTGACATGCCAAAATTAATGGCATGTCTGACAATAAGAACGTTTGTTAATATCAAGGCTCCCGTAACATTACACTCAATGACATTCCAATAAAGTCGAATTCGACCACATTTTTTCTTAACACATTAAATTATTCTAAAACAGAATTAAAATTGAACAAAATACAGTTTTAATAATTCTATTTATATTATCCGTAGTATTTATTGCCACAACCAAGCGAACTGCAAAAACAAATGAGAAAAAGGAAAAATAATGATTTTGCAGCTTTAACAGAAAATTACAAAAACAATAACACAACAAGATCAACTAAACAAAAAACGAGCTAAACAGGACAACAGCAATGGCTACAGCCTGCCAGGCAGGCAGGCAGGCTGGCAAAAAGACAGACAACATTACGGCCAACAATACAGAAGGTAGCCAGCCTTGTTTATAATACTTAATTTTAAACTTAAATACAAAAAAAGGAAAAAAGAAAACAAGTTCTTGTATTTATTAGTCGTCTTTTTTCGGCCCTACACAGTACAAAATAAACGGAAAATCTTTTCAAATAAAGCTCTAAAAAAGAACAAAACTATTAAAACAAAATAAAATAAATTAATTTCCTCGTAGACGCATATAAAACTAATATAATACATTTTATTTTTGTATTACTACATAACGCTAGATGAAGCTTTACGTAACGTAAAAATTACTAATTTGTAAACAACCCCATGTAAGCTCCGGATCTGTAACCTTCCAGCAAACTTAATTCTAAACTAAGCATATAAGTTCATTCTCTGACCTCCCCTTTGACAACTACTACCTGTTAATGAGTTCTGTTTGTGTTTAACACCCGTTTATACCATCACCGAAGCCGATAAAATGCCTAATAACTACTTTAGGGATCCATTGTGATCGTACCAACAAAAGTGGCGCCAAAAATTCCTGTAGTCCGAATACATCGTCACTCCAGAGGTTGTCGATAAACTCCATAAAATGATTCTATACGATTGAAGAATAAAGGCGTGTGGGTATTTTACAAGTTTTACATGTTTCGACATGAAAGAGTTATCCGCGCAATGTGTGCCCGCAATTGCATATACTCGACAATAAGCGCAACTGCATGTCCACTTTAAAGCAGCTGAATTAATTTTTACACCGTTTCATAATCGTGGTGGAAACGTAGATCCATTCTTACAAACAGGGACCAAGGAAGAGTTAAAGCAGTGGAATTCTGCATGTGAACATTCACTACAGGATAAATTTATGTGTATGTAATTTACTAATTGGAAAAATTGTCTGCACGAATATAGTAACATTATATTTAACGCAAGCTAAAGAATAATTCATAATCATTACAAATGTTCCACAAATACCGTCAGAAATGCGATTATAAACCTCCCTTGTGTAGTTGTATCGGTGTTATTATGGTATTATTTGACAATAGTGTAAACTTGTTAATAATTTTCATTTAAAAAAATCGCTAAAAATTTACACTTTTATTTGATATGTTTTTGATATGTATCTCAATTAATGCTCTCACTCAGATGTGAGTGCTTTTTGTGTAATAATACGAAGAACATAATAAATAAAAAGAACAACAAAATTTTCATACATTCAGAAACTAAAAATGTATATATAAAAAACAACCCGAAAAAATAGTTCTTCTTTAACTAAGCGATGCGATATTTTATACATCAATACGACACTGGCTGTAAATGAAATATTGAGTTTCTAAATAACAGGATATTTTGAATGTGGAAAAGTTACAAAATTACAAATTATTTTTATGCAGGGCAATTCCATACACAGAAAAAGATAATTATATCTATTAAAAGTGTTATTTTTTTCAACTTGAAATTGCATTAAGTTTTTAATTGAATAAATTATTTATTTAAACAAAGTTTTTTTTTCAATTTGATTAAATTACGTATTTGGTATTTAATTCAAAAAAGAATATAAAATTAAATTCAATTAATTAATTACTTAAATCAATTAAACCCTTAATTCAAAATCAAGCCCAAGCTAACTTAAGAAATGAACATAAGTATTCATTTGTAGATTTTTGGAACTAACGAATTGATGCAAACGAAAACTGGCACTGAAGATGGCATATAACCGAAACTGGGTTGTCTCCAAACCAAACTTGACAAGGAATGATGGGAATTCGTTCCAAAAATTCACATCAAAACAGCCTGTCGGAATATCAAATCAAGAATATAGTGTTTATTTCGGTAGAATAAACTTTTTTCAAAGTAACACAAAAATATTCTAAGTGTGCGAACTTGGTACAAGATTTTCTTTAAACAAAAACATAGTCACTGTTTCTTTTTCGTTTATTTATTTATGTATATGACTTTATGTATGTTATATATATATTTTTTTGCACATTTTGCATTTTTCATGCTAAAAATAAAATTAAAACAAAAATATACATTCATAGGAAATAATTTTAATTAAAAAATTTTGGCCGCTTTAGCAAAGCAGCTTCATGCTGGAAGAAAATTTGTTATTTTACAGTAAAAGAAAATACTTAAGAATTAAACGTGTTTTATTTAATTAAAATTTTTTAATAAGCACAAGATTTATAATATATTTATTAACATATAGCCAAAGAAACAAATGCTTTTATAATCGCGTAAACTGTAAACAAATAAAAAAAACACAAGAAGTTCTTTTTACATTAATAAAAACAGCTAAAAATAATTTTTCGCGACTTAATATTTTGTACGACCACCTTGAATCGAATTTGTTAATTTATTAAGGTCATATTCATTCGGAAATTTATTCCATTTCTCTACTTCGAAATATTTTTGTTCATTTTAGTTTTTGGGAACTTTTTGCGACTTTTTTCATCAGCTATGTACACACATTTTGGATGCGGTTAGGTCTGTGCTCTGTGCTGCCGTATCTAATATTTTTTTATTTAATTATACAATAGCCACATCTTACTTTGTGCTGTTTATGTTTGGGATCATTATTCTGCTAATTTTTAAATATTGGTTTGTTGTCCCTAATTACTCGCAATTTATATGCCCTTTCAATATATTCAAATATTGTTGTGCATTCATGGTGTTTGTCACAAAAACCAAATCTCCAACTCCTTTCTCCAAACCACAGCCCCATACCATAACCGAATTTTACGGAAGAAATAATTTTACCCATATTACAAAATAACGTTATCGCAGTATTGTTTGGGCTTATCATCATGCATCATAGCGAAAGGCATAAGATTTTCAATATTCTGCATTGAAATGATCGCAACTCTTGATGTGTATTTATTTGTTTTCGTTCGGGGTTTTCCTAATCGTTTCGTGGGAAATAATAATAACTACATTCTTGTTGAAGCTCTTTAGCAAGAGTCCTGGTTGATATATGGGATTTTCAACTATTTTTTTTTTATTATATGTTAAGGTCTTTCAGATATTTTAATTGGTCTATCTATTTCTAATCCTTCTTCAGTTTGAGCACGATTTATTTCTGTAAATTCTTGTACATATTGGTTCTGATAAACCAATTGCATCACTTCCATTGGAATTGTTTTATCTTAATTCTTTAATACGTAGCAAGTGAAGCAGATGCATAATAAACCACATAATTTTGATCTATACTAAACAATCACCATATTGAAGCACATAAACATTAAGTCCATTTTAAAAATTTCGAGAATTGTTTGAAATAACAACAGCAAATGCAACTGTAAAAACAATTTCTTGACACACTGATGTAAGATCATATGTTGTTTCATGTTCATAATTACCAACAATATGGCGTTTGTTTTTTGAAAATCCCATTAAAAAAAGAAACATGTAATAAAACTAAAAAGAACATTTTTGCGAAAGAAATATTTTTACAATGACAAGAAATATTATTTTTACATTGTAAAAACAGTTTCTTGACAAACTGTATGTA
Organism: Phania funesta; assembly: GCA_963932375.1. Lineage (NCBI taxonomy): Eukaryota > Metazoa > Arthropoda > Insecta > Diptera > Tachinidae > Phania > Phania funesta. The sequence goes on from OZ010656.1 coordinate 41,630,678, forward strand.
AACACAAGTATGATAATACAGTCACAACTTCAAAATTCAAATTATGTTTCAAGTTAAGAACAGCAATGTAACGAAATGAATTTTAAAAAAATATACCGATAATACCGCTATTTTAATAATAAAAAGAAATTCACAACATGTGATATCATCGTATATACATATCTGCTTTCCTTCTGTAATATTTTTGTAGAAGAAAAACATAAATGGAATGAAACATGAATGTAATTTAATTTACGGCAAATATTCAATTAAAGTAATGCCGGAAACATGATAAAATTGCGCGGTAATGGAAGCAAAAATCGGGTAAAAAATATAAATTAAAGATGCCAAAATAAATGCGCATAGAAAATTAAACCGCAGCAATAATATGCTGAACAGTTAAATACACGCTTAAGCATATTTGTTTTACAAGAATTGAGTTTCATTCACTTGCAATCAGCATGAAATCAAGAATAAAATTTGTATTCATAGCACAACAGTTGAAAGTTACAGTTGATGTCAAAAATATTGTGAAATTGTTAGAAACTTTTTTTCTGAAAATTTATTTTAAAACGCTCACTGCAATTTTATTTTATTCACGTGTAGGCATAACTGTGGCCTTTCGTATACTATAATACATGTGTTAACTGTTTCAAAAATAAAATTTGCCTTCATGCCACTTAAGGCATTTCAGGCTTTAAAACTGCATTTTAAATCCACTTAGATCCATTTTAATAATGAAAATGAATGAAAAAAGCTTCTCTTGTAATCCTACCAATTTCGTTTTCTCTTGGTTGTAAAGCACACCTCCAATCTGTCTTGCCATTCGTTAACCTCCCAAACTCTACTTTATGATTGCATTTTGCCAAAAAGACAAAGTCAATATAATAAGAAAATTGAATAATATTTTATTTTCAAGTGAGCATGTTTTTTTTAATTTTTTTATAACTTAATTCGTTTGCGCTGAAATGTTGCTAATATCGTCTTTTAAATTATTCCAAATGATTTTTGAAAGTTGCCTTAATAGCCCTTTTCATTTTATCAAATACTCGTTTAGTTTCACCGTGAAAAAGAATATAGCAACAATGCAGAGGATAAGAGCAACGCTCATACCTTTAAGGAGAACTTGTAGCGAGGTATTTGTGTTGATGAGGATCGGTGGTGTTATGATCCAATTAGTAGATTCGTATTACTTCAAAACTTTCAGTATCGTTAAACTATTGATGTTAGTTACTCAAACCGTATTAACGAAAGAAAAAAGTCAGCTCTTTGTTTTTGAAATATGACAAAGTTTGATGTTCTTAAAAGTTACGCCACATATTAGATAAACAGTAACGCGCTTTATTTAAGTGACCGATTTTGTCAGTTCATCCGTAATAGCGCGATACGAATCTGGTAATTCTATAAATACTCCTATTTTTTTTTTTCTTATTTTAGAATAAATGCTGAAACTAGTTGCAGTTGTTTTACCCGGTGTATGCAGACTCTTGACTATCACTGTTGTTTTGTATGCAAACATGTATGAATACATGTAAATACAGTCATACAGCTGTTTAACAATGGAACCTTAATTAAAAGCCAAATTTACGAGAATTTGCGTTGGTATTTATTTGCAAAACGTACACCTTTGTTTTGTAAGACTTCAACATAGTGGCGTATTTAACAAATTGAAACAACAACAAAAATGAAACCTTCATGCCACATCTACCAATAAAATCGTGACTGTAAACAAATTTTTTTTAAAAGTTTCTTCCTGCCAAAAGTAAATAACACCCAATAAAACTTTAGCTAAAATCATTCTAGTTAATATTTTTTAGATTTAGTTACCTATTTTCTCCTAATTTGTTTTCTTTCATTTCAAAACAAGTAAAACTTTCTAGTCGTTTTATAAAAAAAAACAAGAAATGTTTTCAGGTAAATATGATGTAAATATTTACATCAGCATGTTTTATTAAGCATTGAAACTTTTTACAATTTGTTTACGTACCTACATAATATATTATGTATTTCTAGTGTTGTGTTTTTAGTCAAGTAACGTTGAGTGGTACATGCAACATCGTTTACACACCCTCATTTGAACCATTAATTTACATTGAAAATGAATGTCAAATTGTTAAACAGAACAAACTATTACTGTGATGTGTAAATTAAATAAAATTATAAGAAAAACCTAACAATGATTATTTTTATAAATAAAATATTTTCAGAAAAATAATTTAAAAGTCAATATAACAAAAGTGGTTTTTGCTGGCATTTGTTGCTTATTTGTATAACAACCAAAAGGTGGCATTTTTATACAACAAATACAATTATACAAAATAAGGAATCCGTTTGTCAAAGGCAAGTGTCGACAAACGAGTATTTTCGTTTCAGGTTTAAAAGAGACTCTTTTCGAAATAGTCTAGAGTAAATTTGAAATGTTCTTACGAGTATATTCAAAAACCATTTTAGTTCAAAAGTAACTCGCCTGGCGAAGTTTAAGCTAATAGTGCCTCTAGCCAGCTCCTTGAAGGAGTGTTGTAAGCTACAGAGAAAATTAACTTATTAACTTACATACATTAATTGTCTAACCAAACTGTTTGAGCACTTAAAATTGCAGTTAAAAAAGAGAATTAATTGAACTTTGACACGGAACATTGGATAATTTATTAAATTTAATTTAAGTAAATCTACAGGCATTAAAAAGATCTCTAAGAAAATCTACAGACATTAAGTAAACATCTTTTAGATGGACATATTTATGTGCAAGCGATATGTTCTTCAATGATGTTGTTGTTTCATGGTATTTAAAAAAAAATGTCTATATGTTTTAAAATGTACTAATTCTTTTTAAAATTTTTAACGTTTGTATTCATATATAATTTATATTATGTTCCCCACGTGCGCCGTAATTGCTCAATTTGCCGTACAAGAATTTAATTACAAATTGAGCAATTACTTTTTAATTACACCATAAATTGAATCAAATTCAAATTACAACCCTGGGGATCACAAATTACAACCCTGGCGATAAAATGATCACATTAAATGTAATATGTTATACCACTAACTATAGCCGACAACTTACAGCAATATTATGACGATTATATAAAGGAGACAATAAATCTTTTTGTTACCAATTCTGCTATCTCTTTCATACTATGGTGGTATATGGGCATGTCATTCGAGAAAATGCTTCTTAAATATCAAAGTCGGATCACTTCAGCTTTCAAATGCTAATTGAGTAAGCTAAATTTCACATGTGTGAACATGACATTTTATAACTCGGTTTAAAATTTAATTGCTTCAATTAAAGCGTATGAATGAAAATATTATTAATTTTTCTTAAATCACTTTCAAAATATGACTTCAGTAAAACACATTGGACAAAATTAAATATAAGTCATAAATTTTTCAAAACTATTTATTTTGAAAGTGGCACATGTCGATTTTTCAATGACTATACGAAATTATTTATACTATGAAAATTATACATAAGTCTCCAGGGATAGTAAATAGAAGAAAAGCGTTTCAAATGTTGTAATCAATATTTTTAAACAAAGTAAAATGCAAACCTCTTTATACCTAGATTTAAAAACAAAGTAACTTATGCCACTTTTAAAATAAACGGCGCATATATTGCTTCCATTGTGTCTGTGTATGTAAGTACATATTATACCTTGTTCGATGTACCTTGATTACAAGTTTGCTAACAATCGTCAAAACTGTGTGCTAAAAGTTTGAAAGCGTTAAGCGCTTTACTAAATTTGTCGCAGTAACTTATTTTTATATATTTTTTTTTTTTGTGAAAAACGTTCGTGTAATTGTATGTAAATACTAAAATATTTGCTTTCATTTAATTTTGTTTGTAATTAATATACAGAGTATGCTAACATTTATCTCCTTGAATAAAATAAATTTACTATTTACCTCACACACATTTGAATTTACTTTTAACAATCTATAAAAATTACAACTATATCACCATCGCTCTCTCTCACTTATTTTAACACATTCTCTTTCTTTAGTACAGATAGAAACAAGAATCAAGGAGCAGGAGAATTAAAATACACTGTAATTTGAGTTTTCGTATAATGGTTATTATGGTTGGAGTTACAAGTACTTTATAAAATTTATGCCCGACAGCTGTCATTTAAGAATATTTATTTGAATTTATTTAGTTGTTGTGGTTGTTATACGAGTATTTTTGTTGTTTAAAACACAACAAAATGACATTCATTTTATCATTTATAGCAAAAGTTTAACTCTCAGTGCAGAGAGACAAGAGAGAGATACATATGTAGGTATACGCCGTATGCAAAATTATATACACACATGTAAATGTAAAAAATATATGATATGAAAAGCCTTCAGGATATGTAAACAATTTCTGTAAAATATAAGATAAAAACTAAAGCACTGAAACTTTAAATGAAACAAAAAGTAACAGAGATATAAATAGAAGTTTTCTACTTGATTATTATTTACAATATATGCATACATAATATATGTATGTAGCTGCGTATTTACTTGGAATAATTTTGGCATTTTAAATATGAAAATTAGATTTCAATAAAATCGTTTTGTTTCTATGCGATACTGTTGCACAAAGGCATAGCAAAATATCGAATACAATAAATAAGTATTATAATTTTATAAAAAGGAATTTTACATTATTTGTCTACACTGTCCCACTTCTGTGAAAATGCAACACTGATAAAATCAAAAGTCTAAATCTTTAGAACATTTTCAGAAATGATGAGAACTATGCGACTGTCAAATTTCCATCCGTATTTTTACCAGATTCATAACGTATTGTCTTCACACTATAATACTTGTTAGTTTTATTAGAATTTTTGACAAGTCCTTTTATTTATTATAATTTGTGAAAGGGACTTTGGTAGTATTCCGAAAATAACTTACTTGCTTTGTAGAATATACACATATGTGTATATGTAAATCAGCTGTGAACTTAGAAACAGTTTTTTGTTAGATAATTAAAATCGAATTAAATGAAAGTTATTTTGACTTTATTTACTTAGGTTATCCTTAATTTGTATCTTCATATCTATCTTTATTACTGATGACAGCGATTCTGAAAACCGACCTCGTATAATAAATATGTAACATGCATTTCATTGCCTACTAGCTTCACACTGTCCACTGTCAAAACAATAACTTTCAACTCAAGTTGTACTTCCACTCTTTGACGAAAACAAAAATATATAAATATAAATGCCAATATCACTTAAAATGCTTTTTTTCATAAATATCTGGAGTTACAAATTCTACATTTCTACATTATTTATCATTTTTTATATTAACAAATCTGCTATAAAGATCACAACTTTCTAAAAGTTTATTTTTACTTACACACATTTTAATTGAAAAAGTTTTTTGTTGTTGTAGTTTATTTCCTTATTATTTTTTGTACTACATAATTAAAATTACGCAATGCTCACACGAAATTTGGCGAAGTAGAGAGTGTATTTAATTTAAACGTTAAATGAGTTTTTTGTAAAGCGGAAACGAAAGTTTTGTTTAAAATATTGCCTCAAGTTCCTTTTATTATTTTATAGATTTTAGAAAAACGGCGAGTTTCATTAACTACAGTTAATAATTTTACAGATATTTTTTCTTTACTATTTACTTGGCGTAAAACTTTTCTTACGCCATTTTCTCAATTATTCGAAATTACAGTGTTCCGCTTAAGTTTTTGGCTGACATAGATAATTGAATTGACATTTTTTAAACAGGTTGGTACGAATTCTGATACTACTAAAACTCGCTATCGACTCTCGTTTTGTTGCGACCAGTTGTCTTTCGATGATTGCCCCATACGCGCTTTTTTGTCATCAATAACGAATGCTAAACCGTATTCGGTTTAGCTGTCGACGTGGTAGCCTGGCCGTTCAGAAATTCTTTTCACATACGAGTGTATGTATTACACTCTTCTTAGTTATTCCCAAATGCATTTTGTTTATTGAATCATTCTGAATGATTGTGTTAATTCTTGTTTTTGGCACGAGTCTTCATCAAGTATGAGCACTAAAACGATTTCCGCTTTTACACCGGCTTACGGCTTAAAAGTCACCACCCTTTAAGCCCTAAAACAACGGTATTTTGTTCAAATGAGAATTTGAACCACAATAATCTTTATAGCACAAAAACTCTAAAACTTGAACTATAGGTAACTTTGGATAATGTCTGAACTTTTACTGAATTAACACATTTTATTCTATAATATTTGAATTAACTTGGCAAAATCATTCATATCTACCTGATTCTTAAGAAAGTAATAAAAACTCTAAAGAACTGCATTATCACTTACTGCAGTGATCGACTCGTCTTCTCAAGCTAATTAAAACCTGCTATTTTTGGTTTACATCTGGCATTTTTTTTTTCAAATAGACCGTTTTTTCAATTAGAGCTTCAGATCTCTTTAAATTTCATTAGTATAGCAACAAATGTCTACTAAAATATATTTCCAATGTTGCCAAAACTTTTTTAACAAAAAGTTAATTTTTGTAAATTTTATATGAATGAGACAGAAAGAGGAAAAAAATAATTCTCAACAGACATATCAAGTTCAACAAAATATAAAATAAATAAAAAATTAAAAATAAAATTTAAACATGATGCCATTTACAATGTCCAATCCCTACATTATAATAAAAATTGGTGGCAAGAATACCGGGGAAAGTTGGCGCTCAAGGTAATAATTTGTTGTACTCTAATTTTTATTATAGTTTATGTAAAATCAGTTTTCTGTTGGGGGATTTTTTTTTTAATTTTTATACATACATATGTGTTTTTAGTTTATTTAAACAAGATATTTCGTTTGAATATTTTCAGGCATAAGATATTTCTGTTATTTTTTTTATTTAATTTTTTATTTTTTTTTTTTGAAATGCGCATAGAGGCTACTTGTCCCCAACGGATAAATTGTAATTTTAATCAAATAATTGGGATGAAACTCAGCAAGAATACTTTAAACTAAATCAAAAAGATCACCATATTCTTTTTCATAAATTTTCCTATTCGATCTTAAAGTAATTAAGGAATTTAGTAATAGGTTGTTAAAAATTTGGACCAACGGACAAGGAGGTTAAATAGCAACAAATTGGAGCACAACCATCTATGTACATATGTTATATTTCATGTAACTACAGCTGGAAATCTTCTAAATATAATTAAACAACAGGCAAGGATGGCAAATAATAGAATATCCCACTATTTACTTAAATATTGAGTTAAATTTGCACTTGCTATAATTTATACATGTTTCTCATTTTTGTTTTCGACTGCATATATTATGTTGTGATGATTTTAAAAAACCGAGTTGTTCTTATATGCAGAATTTACATATTCGTACGTACCCGTTTGTATGTATAATCATTAGTCAAACAGAGTGCAAAAATTCTAAATTTATGATGCTAATTTATAGCTCTTCTTATGTGTTTTTGGTGTTTGTTTTTTTTATTTTTTTTCAAGATAACGCAACAACAAACAAAGAAATAAAAGCATACAACTTGCAACAGCTGCTGCTGGAGTTTAATACACGTTACTAGAGAAAAGTCTGCATATTTTGTTGTCATAGACGTAGTTTTTTTTTATATAATGAGGAGCAAACTTAAAAATTACACGCACACACACATATGTACATAAAAATGTAAACAGAGGCTTAAATTTGTTAAGGGAAAAAGGAAATTACCATTAAATGTTAGTAAAACAATTCAAAAATTCTATAATTTTATTCCCCTCAAAATCGTTTACAACCTCCAAACCTGTGTACCCTTGTACTTTAATAGAAAATACTGGCTAGCATAAATTTTTCTCCCTTTTAGACACCTCCTTTCGCCTTCTACTTCTTCACTGGCATCCATCCTTCTTGTGCATAAATTGAAATCCTTATATCCCAACAGTGTTTTCTTGTTTTTTCAGCATATTCTTTAGAGTTGTAAAAATTTATTTTAATTGGCTTGATTTTTTCTTACTCTTTCCACATCTTGCAAATGTTTTTTATTTATCTTTTAACTATATTTATGAATACTTGTTTTGGATTTTCTTGTTGTTCTTATTGTTGTTGCTGGTGTTGGTGCATGATTTACTAATAAAAATTGCAAAAATAAATTAAGAAAGAAATAAAATTTATGGCTTTTTTATTTTGTGTGCATAATATTCTTTAAACTTGATTTATGTGTTTTAATTTGTATAAACATTACTTAGTTATTTATATATTTTACTTTGTTTTTGTTTTTCATTTAAATGTAATTAAAAATAAACGTATAGAGAAACTCGAAAACAAGTTAAGGCAAAATATGTATGAATTTCCTTATATTTTAAAATAAAAAAAATTATAATTAAACTAAATAACAAATTATTTGAAAGTCTTCGGATGTTGCACATGAATGTATTTAACACAAAGCAGTCTTACCTGTCATTTGCTGACACGAATGAAAACAAATTTATAAAAGTTAAGTTATTTTTAATTATTTTCATGCCACATTTTTAGGCATCGTTTTACTTTTTGCTTCTAAATCAGGACCTTAAAAAATGTCTACTACCTCATAATAATGCGTAAGAAAAGTTCGACTAAATGCACAGTCAACTCGACAGGATACGGTCATCAAAAATATTTTCCATTTTAAAAGATTAATAAAACGTACATACATATTTCTATTAAAACTATTATTTATACATAAGGCCGATAAAATTTCTCTCTTTAGTTTTTTCAAGCCAATATCACGGTTCAAAGAATACACGGAGCCACCCAAGGAACATCACTTGCGTTGCACTTAGCATAATTAATTAAAACATTGGACAGTGAAGTATTTCGAGCCCTTCATTCAATTTCAACTAACAGAAGAAGACTACAATATTGTGCTGCATTGGTTTCCCACTAAAAATGAAGTCAACAGCTGAAAGAAAGGCAATTGCTTTTATTTCGTTATGTTTACCTCTACATCGTTTTATATTTTTGGAATGTATTGACTAGAATTGTCAGCTGATTATTTTTTGTTCCACTTTATGTAGGCAAGCTGTCAAAAGTGTACTAGAGTACTCTTTTAATGCGTTGTTTACGTTCCAGTTTTTCTTTTTTGGTTGTGTTTTGTACTTCTATCTGTTGAAAATTGTATTTTTTACACTCACGAAATGCCTATTGTTTTTACTGTTTTGTATTTGTTGTAAGACTAAACGATATTAATATAAACGTTAAGATATTTAATAATATTGTTTGGTGTTTGGAAGGTGTTTTAAACTAAATAAAAGTTAGGATTATTATTCAATGCAATAAAGTAATACTGAGATTAATTGATAGACTGTTAAAAAAAGTTTGAGTTTCTATGACACATTGATGGCAGTGCGTTTGTTTTAGACATAGACTACTAATTAGACGCGACAACTCACAACAACATTACCTCGATTATATAATAGAGATAAAAAACCTTATCGTTTCTAATTAAGCTATCTCTTTCATGTAATCGGGTTAATTTAAAATTTTGTACGTAAAAACGCGTGACACCTGATTACACGCTTTTTCAAATGTCATTGTTGGGTATTCTGTTTATATTCTGTGGTTTTAGACATGTGCAACTCTAAAACTTAATAAAATAGAGTTTAATTTGTTATTTGCAATGATTATGCTTTTATCATTGTTATTTGAACATAATTTTAAGCATTGGGTGCCCTCGACTGGCAGGGATATAGTCCAAAAAGAAGGTCTAATATTCGATCGCTTTTTGCAATAGTTGCAATAGTATTACGATAATAACTAGGCGAATATTGTCTTACCAATAGTATATAGTTTCTAGTGTGTCCGTGTATACCAGCGATTCAATATGAAAATAATCCTGGGGTGGTAAGTTGCGCATTCATGGAATCTAATTCACGGGTCAAAACGGCAAATTACGATCTCACCAAACATTTAGAGAAAGAATTGTCGCCATTATATTCAAACAATTATTTTGCATAATGAAGTTAATATTGTACTTCATTTCAAAGTCTATGCGAATATGCATAAGTATCACCTTTAAAAATTTTGTATTCAATTCTTCCAATTCGACATAAATTCACCTGTATTTCATTTCTATTCCTATACAAATATCGTACAATATTTAGGACATTAATTACAACGAATTATTTATTTTATAATTAAACCAAAAAGCAAAATTTAAATTCTGTGTGTTTAACACCAATGTTTGTAATAATTATAGGAAAATATTTGAATATAATTTTGAAAACACAACAAAACAAAAACCACACTATAATTTTCCCTTACACACACAGGCATAGGAGTAATAAACATTAAATTAAAATTCTAAATCTAATGAAAGCCTATTGTTATTGTTTTTTTATTCTTCAGACGGGTCGTGGTCGTAAACCTTCTGCTAAAGCTGCAAAACTAAATGCGGCCGCTGCTACAGCAACTGCGCATTCACCTCGTCGGGTTGCTAATTCAACGGTTAGTCCAGTAGCTGCCACAACGGTGACGGCAACAGTAGTGCCACATCCCTCACCAAATACGAATACCAATAATAGTAATAACAACAATACGGTGGTTACTAATAATTTGTTGGTGAATAATACTCAACAACAACAGCAGCAGCAGCTAAATACATTGCATCATCAGCAACAAACAAATCAACAGCAACATATACAGCAACAGCAGCAAATACCAAATAATCAGCAATTGCAACAGCAACAACAGCATTTAACACAAACTACTAATCAACATACTCAACAACAACAGCAGCAACAACATCACTTAACTTCATTACATACTCAACAGCAACAACAAATATCCCAGCAGCAGCATCACCAAATTGGCGCTCATACGCAATCTCAGCAGCAGCAGCAACAGTCCTTGCATCACCAGCAACAACAACAACAGCAGCAACAGCCTCAACATCATCACGAACTTCAGCAACATCAAATAACCGCACAAATTCAAACCATGAAGGATCAGCCTCAACAACCCATGGTAAGTTTGAGGACAAAACAGTCGCGCCCACCACCTAATTGTAGACTTATTTCAAGATCTTTCAGTACTTAGGTTCAGATCAATTAATTCTATTGCATATCAGAAAATATTTTGAGAAAATATCTCACTTTAAAATAAACGATATGAGCTTTGCTTTAGAATAACACTACACAAACACATCCTAGGAATTACTAGATCTTAATCTTGTAGGAACGAAATTTTATAAAACACCTCGCTTACTGCTCAATTGGCTTGAAACATGTGAACGAAATTAACGAGTGCATTTTGAAAATTCAACTTAGAAGACAGTCTAGAAAACTACAAATATGTTCTACTCTCCGGTACTTGCTTTGCCGGCCTAACCAGCCGATGGTATTACAACCAGAACATTTTAGCATCATAGCTGCGTCAGCCATGATCCTACACCTAAGCTTCTGCCATATTACCACAGCCTTTCCATTATTCTCCCGGAACTATTTTGGTTTATTTTAAAACTTAAAGGTGTTTATTCTAAAATATTTAGGAATTAAATTTAACGCTAATTCCGAATTAGTTTAAATTTAAAACCATCTGCTAATTATTAAAATACTTTAGGGAATTGCTTTAACCATAAACACTTGTGCGAATTTTTTAATGAAATCTTAGAGTAGAAATAATACCAATATTAAATAGAAACAATTGCTATCAGTTCACATATAATACTGAAACAGACATCGGAAATTTATTACTATCCGTTTTATTGTAATGGCTAAAAAGAATTAATATTCTTTCTTAGAATAATTTTATTCCTTAAAGTTAATAAGGAACGCAAAAGCGGGGGATTACAAACAAAACCTGAAGACGAGTTTGGACTCTCTCTTTCGCTTACAATTAAAACCGGCAAAGACGTTAAAGTAATAAATTGAAACTAGTACTGACTACATATGAATATTGATATTAGGGTTTATTTTTATAGCAATTAAATTTATAGGCAGTATCTTCAGTAATCGCGTATTAAGCGTTCAACGATGGATATAGTCACCTGTGTTCGTATCTCAGCCGCTGCCAACCAATAACATAAATTTCTCTAATATTATATTAATTTCTATTCACATTACTATATTACAGCGGCACAATATATAATATCTCTTGTCTTCTCTACTCTCAATCCTTTTTTCAGAGAAAGTAGCACTTTTAATTCGTAGGTATGCCACTAATTGAATAATTTTCATTTTGTTTATTTATATTGGTCCGATGTAGAACTTATTTAATATGGTATTACATTACGTCCCATTCAAATATTAAATCTTAATAGTTTGGTTTTACTGTAACGCCAAAAGAGAATAAACCTAATTTTTGGTATTGATTTTATGCTCTGAAAAATAAAATAAAAGGCAACTCTCTCTCACTGTCTCTCTTTAATCTCTTTATAAGAAAACTATAATGGAATACTTTTTTGAGTTTGTTATATAAACTCGTATGTACACAACGATTCCTTATTAATATTAATAAACTAATTCTTTTTACTGTGCTCCAGTGTCCTGCTTTCAGTTTCAACTCCCAGACATGCCTCGAGATCCCTATGGAGAAATAACTGCGGAGATATTTCGCATGCGAGTAAATTTTGTTTAAATTATTTTGATTCACATTTTTTATCAAACAATATTTCCATTTTCATAAAACATAATTGAACTTAAAAGAAGGCAGCATAATAAACAACACATTTGTTGTTGGTAACTGCATCTTCGTCCTCTAATTAGAATGTATAAAATTGTGCGTTAGGACAGTTTTGATAAACAACTCGCACACCATTAGAATTATTCTTAGAGATAATCAGGTCATGCTTTGAATCATTCTCACACATTGGAATAACTGCACAGCTTGACGTTTTTTTTTGTGTGGATTTTCTTAACTAAAAGCTTTTACTTATTTTTCTGTATGATCAACAATCTCGAAAACATATTATCCAAATTAAACAAAAAATCAAAAGCACAAATTTAGATCTTGGTGCCGGCTTTAAGTACTTGAATTACGCGATATTCATGCGGCTTAAAACACGAATTCATTACAGCAGCGGTCATAGTTATGCTGTCCGAGTTAAAACTTTATAGCAATAAAACTTAAAGAATACTTTTTGTTGAGACGTAAAATTTCAACGCTGGAAGTACTGCTTTGGAACACAGTTCACCATATAGTATGATATCCTTTCAAAGCCCTCTAAGGGAAAAATATCAAATGTGTTAAATCGCACGATGGGCCTGTTCGTAAATGCATCACTGCGCTGCATAATATTGTTATTTCTTGATAATTTTATTAATCAGCTGTCTATGATGCTCCCTTTTGCTCATTCGAATGTTTGCAATTACGCACGATAAAAGTAAAAAAATCAAAAAGTTTGTATTAAATTTAATTTGTAAATTAGATGATACAAAAATGATTTGGGATGGTGTATTTTATACAAAAAAAAAAAACTGGATATTTGTCTTTATTTTCGCCAGCAACCGGCTTGCAGATCCTTCCTTCAACAGATTCGAATCTAAGACATTAAAAAAATGAATAATATGCATATAAAATAATTACAAATTAAATACTTACTCTTCGACATAAAACATTTTGATGCTTTTTATTTGCGATCGTTTGTGCTAAATATACCGATGTGTTGCATTTTCGGCCACCTCTGTCAACTGCAGCCAACGTTTTTCCTTTAATTCAAAATTGTGTTGGTCCTTCTGTGTAGTGAATTGTGTATGTACTCGTATATTCAAATAAAAATGGCAGAAAACGCTCTAATAAAATCAAATGCTCACCTATGCTTTATTTTATTTTAAAATCCTTAGGTTGTCTGCAAGTGCCAGCGCTTTATGTTCATTGCCAAACAGATTTTTTCCGTTTTTGCAACATACATACACATACATACATATATACACAAAGATTGATCGTCGATTGTATAAAGTATAAATAAATAAATATAAAAATTTCTCTATTTGTGTTATTTAAAACCTAAATCCTTATCAAATTTCCTAATGTCCGTAAAATTTTTAAAGTTTCCATATCTAAGCCAAACGACAAGCACAAAAAAATACTACATAGTCAGGTGATTATAATTATTTAGGGGTTGGAAGGAAGAAAGGTGGTAGAAGATGTTCTAGATATTTCTGTATTATTTAGAAGTGTGTATGTATGTGCTGTAAAATGATGGTGGTTAATGTTAAGTAAAATAAATATTAATAGCACTTTAATTCCAGCTTCCTTTTCTCCATTTTAAAAATATATAAAAGAGGAAAAAAGTTGATTCATATACAATACAAATTAAAAGCATTTAAAATAATCCATGTTATAAAATAAATCTTTATTTTCGTTGAGTTGTTTAAAACTTTAAGACGCAAAGAAAAATTATTGTTTTATGTTGATAATGATATTCAGGCGTTAAAAAATATTGTGATATTATTTAAAATTTGAAACAAAAATACTGGATATTTAAAGTTAAAGTATTAGGCCACTTCGTTTACTTTTCCAGTAAATGGCAGCAGCTGGGCATATATGGTGAACGTTAGCATGCGACCGCAATGAACTAATGCAACTCTAATTATTATAATACCTAAGATCGACCGACAGTTTCAATCTTTTATTTGTCTGTATATTTGTTTTGTAAATACTTAGTTAACATACTGTCACTTCTCTCGTGACTTGTGCGTTTATGTACGAATTCTCAAGGCATTGCTACCTTTGAATTTGACCCTTTTTCTATCTCCTGGCTGACCAGCACTTTTCGAGGATTGTTTCCTTTTTGTAAACGTACTCGTATTTGCACTACAATAAATATAAATCTTGTGGAACATATTAGATAAAGGTCTATTGAAATCATTTCATAACTTTTCGTTTATAAAAAATATTGTGCTGCTTTCGGAAATTCCTTGTTATGGCTCCTGATTTCGGGTTTTTACGTATCTTTCACGAAAGCCATAAAATTTGGTCGCATAATTTCGACTTAAAAGTAAAACCCTTTTGATTTTTATATCAAAATTGAAAATCATTATTTGCAGTCATATTTTCAAAGCATTAAAATATCTTCCTTCGTTAAATTTTATTTCAAAAACAGAATCATACTCTTACCTGTGCATAGAGGTTGGTTAGAATAATTAGATGTTTTGATAGCCCAATTTAAAATTTTTTCTTAATAATTCTTGGATTTGGTTTTTTATTTTTACTTGTATAAAAAAAAATCTGAAAGTGCTACATTTATTTTAAAAAATGCTAAAAAAAATTCAACTGTCAACTAAATCAAAATTAAAACTAAAAATTGGTGATTACTATAAATCATCAAGTTAAAAATGGAATTCTCGACAATATACTAGAGAATTTTTTATACATTAAGCTTATGAATGGCATGCATATTTACCAACACGTGTTAATTAAATCCTCATATCCGCACTGTATGTACTTATTACGTTTTTATAGAATAAGGGTGGGTGAATTGTTACCTTTCTGCTATCAGGGTTGGTACCAGTAATATTGTGATGGAAATATGTTTTGTAAACGAAATGAACTAAACCTAGAGAGGTTATGATGAGCTCATTATTTCCGTTTTGTAGTACATTTTTAATTGTTTTTGATATAGTTTTATTAATATTTGATAAATTTGTATTACTAAATTCATTTTTACTTTTAAGCCTATATTTTGGGTTAAAATTGTCTAAGACTAAAAAATATGTGTGAAAATCAGTCAAATTTCATCACAGTCCTTATGAGTTCCAAAAGAAAATTTTCTTATAATAAAAAATAAATACATACTTCTTCTTTTTAATTCTTTTGTACAACTATGGTAAATTAAATATTTATCATAATGATTATAATTATTTCTTGGAAAATAGATCATGTAATTTTTTTACATGTATTTAATATGCATTTTAATGAAACTAACAAGTATTTTATAAATTATAGTTATTTAAATTTTGTGTACTTACTCGGATAATTTATGTGTGTTTATGTCTTTTCCCTTACAGCCATACAGGCACGTGTGCGCCAATGTACCAACATATTGTTGCAATTTCATTGAAAAAGTGTACTGCCTAAAGCTATTAGTTTATAATTTATGTTGTTGTAGAAAAAGCAGGCAAACGAAAGGACAAATACAAGGAAACACTTGAAACTATTGCATAACGATTTAGACATACTATATATATTTATTAAAATATTTTATTTTAATTTATTGTATATAATTATTCATTCATTTATTTAAAGCAAAAAAAGGCAGTATCATGGGATATAATTTTGGAATTTTCCTATATAATTAATTAGAACAAATATTTTTTGGATTTCAAAATATAATTTTACTTATCAAATTAAAATTTACCATCAGCCACAACGGAGCTATTCTTGAGGCAACTCACACATAAACGCATTGACGTGTCATAATGTATTTAGTGATCTGTTGTACAATCAGTCCTTGAATCTTCGAAAATTTGTAGCACTTTACAGACAGCGTGCTTTCAAGAGAAGGAGGAGTATAATTTTTCAAAACTTTGTTGAGGCCATTTTTGAGTCATTGAATAAAAATAACAAATGCCCAATAATAACAGAAATACACGTTCACACTGTGTACATATGTTTTTTACTAAACCAAGAAATATTTTACCACAAAAAATCTTTTCAATTCATTGATAAAAATTTTTGTGGCACATATTTTTATTGTAATTCGCCATTAGTTGATGACGTTTAAATACAGAGTAGTGCAAAATGAATAACGCTATCGGAAGATGTTGTCATTTTTGCAAATGGCGCCGTACGTCAATCATATTTGACATTTGTGAACTATACAGCTGCAGTATCCAAACATACAACGGTGCTGTTATCGCAACGTGAATTTTGACGTCCATCTCCTAATCGTTGCGCGCCAACTAGGGAAACAAACAGACTGGAGCCAAAAAAGATCTTGCAGGGCGTGGGCAGCACCAGTCTAGTCGTTCTGTCAAGAATATCGCGGCTGTGGCTGCCGATGTCGATGACAACGAATAGACATCAACCAGACGACGTGCGACTCATTGGGCATCTCCAGACTGAACCTACAGACGCCTGGTGGCGTAACTTTCCGTTTTGTGCGATTTAGCATGGCCAGCAAGATGGGCCGATATAACCATCCCATACATATTTCTTTAAAGCTACTTGAATTCACAGGTTTATGCCAACAAGACGCAAACAATCGCGGCAGAAATTCGAACATTTATCATCGGAAATCTTGCAGAAAGGCATGGAAAATTTGATAAAACGGGCAAAAATATATATCAACTCTGACGCCAGCCACTTGGCATATATCATCTTTTTCACATAACAGAAAAAATTGTAAAGGCCATAATAAAAATTTCCGCCACTTCATTTTTTTTTTTTTTTTATTGGTAAAAATTAATTAAAAACACAAAATTGGATGATTAAATTTGCACCACTCTTTACAAACAACGAAAATGCAGCACATGTTTTTATAGAAAAATCATAACAAATACACACTAGGGATGCGCATGTGATTACGATTACATATTACTGGTTGACTATATAGCCCAATTGTGAACAAGTTCCTTAGGAAATGTTTTCCTTTTTCCATTTCTTCTATTATGAATTAATATTTGCGTATGATAATCTTTCCTTTTCTCTTTTCTCCTATTCTCGAAACTGTGAAAAAAAAATGAAAAATTACCCTGAATATTCCCCGGCTGTTTCTTCCCGTGAACAAATGGTGGGGAAACGAAAATATTTTCCGGGAAAATTGGGCCGAGTATGTACATATATTCATTCCTTTAATTCCAAAATCGATAAAAAGGTCATGGCAAAATGTTAGTATCGTAGTAGTGGATAAGAACGAACGGAAAAGAAACGTAAATAAAACAGCGGTTTGAATCTGCATTTATGTTTTTTATTATATATGGATGGAATAGCACTTTATTGAAACGGATGCTTTCAGTATAGAATCAACAATTCTGGTATTTCTTTATTATTGACTGCTACGTCGGCTATGTTCCTTCACTTTGCACCAATTTTTGTCCAGTTGGTGGCTTAAGGCGCAAACTTTCCAACGGTACTGAATATTTTTACAACGAATGGCATTATTAACTTTGATAGCTTCTGATATATAACAATCGGAAAAACTATAACTAACAAGCAAACTTTGCTTTATTTTTCTTACTTTCTTTTTTTTTATTTTTTTAAAGGCTTCGTTTGCTTTGAAAAATAAAATAAAATAAAAATTTATTTCAATTTTAATAAAATATAAAAATTTAAATTTGCGATTCGTTTTCGCATTACAATCATTAAGCCTCTGTTATATTTGCATTGTATATAGTATTAAAAAATTATCTTTATAAAAGTGCATAATTGTAATACAAATTACAAAAAATAAAGCAGTCCCTATGGCTAGTACTAGTGCCGTTGGCTCTGGTGCTAGTGCACATAAAATTGATGACGACCAAAAGGATAACGGGTTAGAATGGCAAGCTGTTTCAAACTCTTGAAAACGTCCCAACTCGCCAATGTTGTATGTAAATAAACGAAGACAAATTATCAACAATGTTGTATCCTCAAAATCGAGCAGCAATAGGTTTATCGACCTTTCCGTTGAAGATTCCGAAAATATAAACATTTCAAAACCCACCGAACCAAAACCACCACCATTATATATCCCAAATGTAACAAATATTAAAGATATGACCAAATATTTTTCTAATGTTATTCCTGCAGACCAATATTCCTATAAGGCTCTTAAAGACGGCCATGTTAGAGTTATGGTTAAATCTATTAGTGCGTATCGAACATTTGTCTCAAGTCTTAAGCTTAAAAAAATAAGTTTTCATACATTTCAAACAAAACAGGAAAGAGCGTACAGAGTGATAATAAAAAATTTACACTACTCAACCAACGTAAATGACATTAAAGACTTCATTGAAAATCATGGCCATAAAGTAAGAAATATTTCTAATATTAGAAGTAATATTACCAAACAACCACTTTCCATGTTTTTTCTGGATCTTGAACCAAGGGACAATAATAAAGAAATTTATAACTTGACCGTTACCAGTAATGCTATTATCACAATTAAACCTCCTCGGAAATCTAGAGATATTCCTCAATGTCACCGATGTCAACAATATGGACATACCCGCTCATACTGCAACAAACCATATAAATGTGTAAAATGCGGAGAAAATCATTTATCAGCTGAATGTACAAAAAGCAAGACATTGCCAGCCAAATGTGCAAACTGTCAAGAATCACACCCTGCAAGTTGCAGAGGATGTATTATAAATCAGGAATATAAAAGGATGTCACAGCAAAAATTTTCTAATTTTCATCATGCCAAAAACAAAACACCGTTATTTTCCGAATACCCCCCGCAAAATATCAACCCCCAATCAGCACCAAATTTTTCCTATTTTGATGCCGTAAAAGGAGCGTCTATCTCAAACAATGACAACGTCACTTTACAAAAAATTGAGAGCTTATTAACGAAACAGATGGAGTTAACAAACTCCCTTCTTAATATGATGTCAGTTCTATGTACCAAATTATGCCAATAGATCTTCGATTAGCAACATGGAACGCTAACGGTCTCTCTAATCATTTACGAGAGGCTGAAGCATTTTTGCTGTCAAACAGTATCGATATATTTTTAATTTCAGAAACGCATTTTACTAGCAAGTCATTTTTTAAGATTAAAGGATACGATTTGATAAATGCTAACCATCCCAATGAAAGAGCTCATGGTGGCTCAGCAATTTTAATTAAATCGTGTATCAAATATGATCAAGAAGAACATTTCATCCAGGAAAGTATACAAGCTACTATCATTAAAATTAAATGTAACATGCTTTCAGTATCTATATGTGCAATTTATTTTCCACCTCGTCATAACATTAGTTGTGACGACTTTAACAATTTTTCTCAAATACTTGGTCCACGGTTTATTGTTGGTGGAGATTTCAATGCAAAGCATCCTTGGTGGGGCTCGCGTCTAATAAATCCAAAAGGCAGAGAACTTTATGCGAGTCTGACTTCAAAGAACTATTCTGTACTTTCAACTTGTAAACCAACTTATTGGCCCTCCGACCCTTCTAAAATTCCGGACTTAATTGATTTCTTTGTTTATGCTGGAATACCTGCAAGTCAATTTAGTATCTTAGATAATTACGATCTTAGCTCAGACCACTCACCAGTATTATTAACGTATAATTCATCTCCGCAACTTAATAGTATAACTCAAAAGTTGGTAACAAATAGAACTGATACAGAATCTTTTTCTTATTGGATTGATCGAAATTTAAATTTAAGCCTGCATATAACAAATGATTTTGAGCTAGATAATGCAGTTGAGTACTTTACAAAATTAATCCATGAAGCTGCTTTCTTGTCGAATCCATCAAGCACTTTACCTGTTATTCAAAATAGAATTCAAATCTCTTCACAGATTCGTGAACTTATTCGAGTTAAAAGAAGGCTCAGAAAAGCTTGGCAGATTAGTAGAAATCCCTTGGACAAAAGACGCCTAAACCAAGCAACAAAAAATCTTAAACGTCATTTAGATAGCTTAAAAAACAAATCTATTGGTGAATTTTTCGACAACATTAATATGGCATCAAATAACAACAATCACAATTTATGGAAAGCTACAAGGTACTTAAAACGACCAGCAAAAATAAATCCTCCTTTTAAAGATAATAATGGTACGTGGTGTAAGTGAGACGCAAAAAAGGCACAGGCATTTGCGCAATACCTTTATGATATTTTTAAAACTCATCAAATCGGCAATCCTACAGAAGATGAAGAAATATTAGAATTCTTAGATGCACCTTATCAAATGTGTTTACCAATAAAGCATATTTCTCCTTCTGAAGTCAAGTTTCAAATTAAAAACTTAAATTCAAAAAAGTCTCCTGGATATGATAATATTGATGCCAGAGTTGTTAAGAATCTACCAAAAAAGGCCATTCTATTTTTAACATTAATTTTTAATTCTATTCTGCGCTTAAGTCACTTTCCATCTCAGTGGAAATGTGCTGAGATTATAATGCTTAAGATGCCAAGCAAACCGGAAAATGAAATAACTTCGTACAGACCGATTAGTCTATTAAGTATTTTTTCAAAAATTTTTGAAAGAATTTTCTTGAGCCGTTTATCACAAATTCTTGAAGATTTGCATATTGTTCCCGATCATCAATTTGGATTTAGACAAAATCATGGGACTCCTGAACAGTGCCATAGAGTAATCAACGTCATTCGTAAATCATTTGAGGAAAAGAAATACTGCTCTGGAGTATTCTTAGACATTCAACAGGCATTCGACAAAGTCTGGCATAATGGTCTTTTATTTAAATTAAAAAAGTTTCTTCAAGCTACATATTTTTCTATCATAAAATCTTATATACAAAACAGAACCTTTTATGTAAAAATCGCAGATGAGAGGTCGGATATTTTATTTACTAAGTCCGGTGTTATATACGATTTTCACAGCCGACCTGCCAATTTTAGAAAATGTTAATGTTTGCATATATGCAGATGACACAGCAATTTTAGCAGCAGATAACTCCGCTTTAATTGCATCTAATATTGTACAGAATGAGTTAAATCTAATTGAATTGTGGCTAAAGAAATGGAAAATAAAAGTAAATGCAGAAAAATCTGTACATGTCACTTTTACACTTAGAAAGGGAGATTGTCCGAATCTTTTTATTAATAATGTTCAGATTCCTAAAAATGACTATGTTAAATATCTTGGCTTGTACATGGATCGTCGACTTACATGGAAACAACATATAAAAAATAAGCGTCAGCACTTAAATTTAACAAATAAAAAACTCTACTGGTTAATTGGTCATAAATCTCAACTTAATATTGAAAACAAATTAAAACTTTATAAAGCTATTTTAAAACCTGACCTACGGAATTCAGTTATGGGGAACTGCAAGTCATTCAAATATTGAAATAATACAACGATACCAGTCCAAGACGCTAAGACTCATAGTTCAATCACCTTGGTATATTACTAACGAAGCAATTCACAATGACCTCAAGATTAAAACGGTAAAAGATACAATTAATTCCTTTAGTGAAAAATATTTATTAAGACTTAGTAATCATGTAAACCCCTTGGCAATTACTCTGCTAGATGAAACTGATGAAATAAATAGACTTAAGAGATATCATATCTTAGATCTTCCATTCCGGAACTAACAAAGAAAAAAGATAATGTTAATACATATTTATTTATTTATTTTTTTATTAACTTTTAGTTTTTCTTTTTAGTTTAATTGTTGTTAACACTTAATATTATACGATATATATACAATTTTGTTATAAATTAATCATTTGAAAGTAATATTCATACAAATATATTTATTTTTGTTAATTTTGTTAACCATAAGATTTTTTTTTTTATAGTTGTACTTGTATGTAAAAGTTCAACTTCAATTGTCATATTTATGTTTTAACAAATTTGCTTATTATCAGTATATACTGATAGATTGCAATTTAAATAAAAATATAAAAAAAAGAACTTTCCTTTTTAAATATGTAGCTACAAAATGTTTTTTGAAATAAAAAAAAAAACAATAAAAGCATCATCTGAATTCTTGTTAATAATTAATTTGCAATTGGCTGTGCAAACTATGGCAATACCTAAAGCAAAACATCGCTGTGCTGTTTTTATTTTTGATACTACTGCATTTAAAGTTGGCAAATTACCAACAAAATTAAGTAACAGTTTGCATGATGGGTGGGTTGTTGATAAAACCTCCATGTTTTTGTTTGATTTTCTTTAACCCACTCATTTGGTTTATAAAAATTCAAGCTTAAGACATCTCTAGTTTAAGCAACCAATGAAATGCGTATATAAAAGAATAATTCAAATATTGCTATATAAAATTATCTAGAAAAAATATTTTCTTTAAATAACAATGAAAACATTCCATGAATTCTTGTTATTGTTAAACAATTGTCTTTATTTTATGGTAAAATATTTTGATCTTGAAATTTTTTAATAGTTTATTTTGAATCTATGCATGACTTTATCAATTTTTGTTTTTATCTTTGAAATTACTCCCTTCATTGACAAGGACCAGTTTTTTTATTCACTTTACAAAATTTATTTATTAGTTTTCTATAGGTTGTAAATAAATTCACTATTTATTAAAAAAAAGATTTATTTTTTAAATGGTCCAATACAATTACAATTCGAATACATAAAAATATGTATACTTTTATTAAAAAACGATTAAAAAAATGATCACCCTATTTGAAAATACAGCTCATGTGAAAAAAGAACAGAAAGTGAGAAAGAGGGAAACAGCCTTAGGCATTTGACAAAAAAAAACTAATTTGCATATAAATAACTAAGTACGATTTAAATTTTTCCGGTTTAAAAATGCCAAAATCGTAATATCTATAAAAAAACATCCCTCCGCATATACATATTAGACAAAGGATGGAAGTTTAAGGAGTTGGTTTTCATTTTAAAAGTAATCAATTATTTTCTATTTAGAGTTTTTAGAATGTTTGACTCAGTTTAGTTTCGTATATTTATTTTGGTGCTCAACTGTTGACAAAGTTATTTTGTTTTATTAACATAAAAAAAGGCTTACCTAAAATACTAGTTTGGATTTAGCACACTCACACATAGCACTAACAAATTTAATTGTTTGCTTCTAGGCACCCATGGCCTTTTATCCTACATGGCAGGCAGATCCTTCACAGGGTTGGCAAAACCAATTCATACAACAAATACCACAGAATACGCCAACGCTCACGTCGCTCAATTCATTAGATTTTCAAGCACAGTCATACGGTTATCCATCAAATGGATATGTACAGACTGGTCTCGGATTTGATCCCAACTACGGTCGTTCGCCATATGGAGCACCAGTACAGCGATACGATTTCCAGAGTCAACAACTTTCCAGTGCACCTATCAATCAGGTTGGCTTACAGAGTGTAGGATTCGGCCCAGCCGCAGTTACATATGCCGGCCAGGTATCTACTACACCTGCAGCACCGACGGCAGTCGGTATGCAACAGCAACAGCATTTGGGTAATGTTTCAGACCTCAACAAGTCAATGTCGGGAAACGACACGCCTGGATATCCACGGGTGAGCAGCGTGCCGCCGCGCTCACTCAATTGTAACGGGTATTCAGGCGACTATAGCGGTAGTTCTCAACAGACTTCTAATGCTAATAACAACAGCAACAATAATACAAATGCGGCTGCACATGCCACCGTAGCGGCCAATAACTCCTCGTCATCTTCGTCGTTATCAACATCCACAACGGGACACAATGGAGGTCAAACGATTGCTCATAACGCATCTGTTTCGCAGCCGGCAGCTTCTCCTATGTTGGTGCCTAATAATCAAACTGTGCCACCATCTCCAACACGTAGTGTCATGCAACAACCTCAGTCACAGACCATGACACAACAACCACGCCATGTTTCTCAGTCACCTAACCAGATTTCACAATCACCCAATGCCAATACACCATTATCACAGCAACAGCAGCAACAATACGGCAGCACTATGCCAGCTTCACCCCACCGTAATGTATCCGGCATGCAAACGCAACAGCAAACTCACACAAATATTACATCACCGCCCCAACATCCCCAAGCCATACAACAAGACTGGAATTGGAATAGCCAATCACAGGCTGCCAATGATCCGTATCAACAATCCACTGGTGCGGGTGGAGAACGTTTGAATCTTAATACTCGCATTAAGTCCATGATTATGCGTAAAAATGATCCAAAAGATACGCTTTGTGGTACAGCACCGCCTGAAATGCATGGTATGTCTGGAGTACCAGCGCCGCCTTTGGCTGGACTAAATGCTTCGAATGCAAACCAGCAACAACAACAGGCCGGTCATTTTTTATCGTATAGCCACCATCTCCGAAGCGATTCAGTAATGAATGCCAATGGTTCGAATGGTACTAGCGGACATCCTATAACGCAACAGCCTGCTCTTCAGCAAACACAATCTGGCGTAACAACGGGAAGTTCTCTACCTACAGAACCAATCGGAGGTGGTGGCGACCAAATTTGGAAACCTCACCACTCAAACTCATTCAAAAAGCCAGTAGCATCTGCTTTTCCCACTGCAGAACCTCATTCTCATAATCATCACCCACATCATCAACAACAGCATCCGCAGCAGGCCCTTGCACAAACACCTCCTCAACATACCACGACCGCTCATAGCGAACCCAAAAAGTCTCGAAGTAGAAGTAAAAAATCGTCATCTTCTGCCTCAGCTTCAGCCGCATCCGCTTTGACCACGGCCACCGCCAATAATAATCACACAAATACGGATAATGCAGATATAGATAAAAATAGTCATGATCCTGGGGGTGGCCATCATTTGGCCAATTTGTCAAATATAAAATTGGAAAAGAATGCTATTTATCCACCACCACCTTCACATTATCCTCCACAGCATCCAGATTATCATCATACTGCCTATATCAAAACCGAACCTGGCATAATACCAGGTCAACACAACAAAATGGAGGGTTACGAACGTAACTATCAAAACTTTGTGCAATATGCCGACTTCTGCCAAAATGAAGTACAAGGTCAACCTGGTTCGGGTTCACAATCTATGCCCCAACAACCTCCTCATCCAAGTCAGCAGGACTACACTTCGCCCGGTTATCATCCCAATACAGGTTACTATGGCACCTCGTCGAGTTTTCAGCAGAACTATCAACAAAATTTCGTTCCCAACTATCAACATTCGGCCTCATCTTTTGGCAATGCTCACGGCATGCATCCTCATACAAATGCTATGCCCCACAGTCATACGAAATCAGTAAACGGTCCCCTAGTTAAACATCATGCACCAAGTTTACATCATCATAATAGCCATATCATGGATGTGGATCGTAAACCGGAAACCAATAGCATTATACCTTTACCAACGAACTATGAGAAGGATATACCAGCGCATGCTTACCCTATACCTCCACATCGGTATCCATTGGGACATGTTCCACCTCATAGCCACCTTGGTTCTGGGCTATTGGAGCCGAAAGTTGAGAACATCGATAGTGGTTACGGCACTACTGCTTACCCTTTTCATGGTGAAGGAGGTCCAGCAGCTATTAAAAATAGCACTGGATTCTCCTGTTGTCGTCAAGGTGGCACTCGAGCTCCCACCGCAGAACATTTGAAAGATGGTTCATGTACGGGCATACAAACCAAAGACGAGATTATTATGGAAGAAGAAGAGGCGCAAACAGCCAACCAAAATGGTGCTAAACCAAAGAAAAAGAATGTCAAACAAGAAGATAGCAATGAAATCGTTGTTAAACATGAAAAAATTAATCCCCTTTTTGACACCTCGGATCGTTTGGAGAAGGGGAACAAGACAGAAGTTCCTGAATGTGACTGCTTTCAATCTGACAAAAGTCCACCTGAACCTGGTACATACTACACTCATCTTGGTAAGTATCCTTAATAGTTTTTCTAATAAGAAGCACAATTCTACTTAAGGCCTATGTTTACTAGGTACTGCTTCCAATTTGGCGGACTTGAGAAGAGAATTTGAAGAACGAACACAAGTCACGGGCAGGGAGTTACGTATAGAAAAAATATTGTATAGCGGGAAAGAAGGAAAAACTTCCACAGGTTGTCCATTAGCCAAATGGGTAATACGACGAGCCGATCCTGAAGAAAAGATTCTAGTCGTTGTAAAAAAACGCGCTGGTCATAGGTAAGGAACGAAACGTGCCCTAAGAGTTATTGTATTTCTTTATATGATACTCTTCCATTTAGATGCATAGCTGCATATATTGTAGTTTGTATGGTTGTTTGGGATGGTATGCCTCGTTTAGAGTCAGACAATGCATACAAGAATCTTATACCAAAACTTAACAAGTTTGGCTTGCCCACAACACGACGTTGTGCCACAAATGAAAGCCGAACATGCGCGTGCCAAGGTATTTTAAATAATAAGAACTATTTTATTTTAAAAATTTAACAAATTAATGTAAATTATCAAATACAATATTTAGGTCTTGATCCTGAAACATCTGGTGCTTCTTATAGCTTTGGCTGTTCATGGTCAATGTACTACAATGGTTGTAAATATGCACGTTCTAAAACAGTGCGAAAGTTCCGCCTTTCGGTGAAGAGCGAAGAATCTGCTATTGAGGAGCACATGAATATGCTGGCCACAATTTTGGCACCGTTATTTAAACAAATGTGTCCACGTTCCTATGACAATCAAACACGTTATGAGAAAGAAGCTCAAGACTGCCGTCTTGGCAATAAGGAAGGTAAACCGTTTTCAGGCGTCAGTGCATGTTTAGATTTTTGTGCTCACGCCCATCGAGATCTACACAACATGCAAGATGGCTGTACGGTTCAGGTAGCGTTACTGAAACCATCAAATCGTGACATCTCCAACCCAGACGATGAACAACTTCATGTATTGCCCTTATATACAATGGATACAACTGATGAATTCGAAAATATCGAAGGACAAAGGGACAAACATCGAACTGGTGCAGTTCAACTTCTGGACAAGTGAGTGTAGTGTTGAAATTTCAACTTATTAATATAAATAGCATCGTCCAAATATTTAATTTGAGCCACAATAATAAATAAAATGTCTTGTTATAGATTCCCCTGTGAAGTGCGAGTTCGTTCCACACCGCTTATACCATGCCGTAGACATGGCAAAAAGCGCAAAGAAGACGAGGCAACACAAGCAGAAGCTGAAAATAATCCAGCAACACCTGCGTCTGCCCAACTTACCGAAACCAGTAGTAATGCTCAAACGACTAATAATTGCTCAACGCCTGCTGTACCCAAAAGAGACTTAAATGGTAGTTTAACAAATGCAAATACAAATCCAAGTGCAAACAACAGCCCGACAGCCACAGCAACAGCTTCAAAATCAAAGTCTAAGGCAAAAGCCCAACAGTCAGCGACTACTGCAATATCAGTGCCACCCACAACACCTTCGCCTCGCTGTCAGACCCCAGTCACTAATAATCCAAGTCCGGCAGGCAGCGCATTTACTACACCGCCTGTTACCAACAACAACAATCATTCCAACTCCTCGGCTAGCAACGGCAGCACTTCTGGAGGTAACACAAATCAGCTAATGGCGTCTAATTCCAGTTTAATGAATATGGCGACTATGATTGATACATTCACAGATGCCCAGCTTCAATCAAATCAAATATCGAGTACGGTTTTGGATTCGCCATACTCCTATGACTATCAGACTGGTTCATATATAGACTCCCGTAACTACTACGGAAACTGGCCACCACCTCCTCATCCCCACAACCCTCATGCTCCGGCACACACGGTTGCTACTTTGGGCACAACAGCAGCTCTTGGGCCTCCTATAGCTCCAGCTGCACCACCAAATGCAAATGTAAATCCCATGGCGAATGTCACAACGCCCAGTGGTGGTCAACTTACTTCTCAGCATTCGACTGGTCCTGGTCAAATCGATGGCAATGGCTATAATACCGGGTGCTACAACAATTTGCCCACCGCTGGCAGCCAACAACTGACTCAGGTACATGATGTACGCGGTGAGGTTAAAAGTCGGGGCAGTGAAGAGAATCCGGACTCCACCACATTAGTAAACAATAGTTTAGCTGCTGAAAGTAAGTTAACTACTCTTACTCCTATGACACCAATGACTAATATAACGACACAACATCATCCTCATGTTCCTCCTCCATCTCATCATCCCCATGCATCACCACTTGAAGAAGGTTTTGTCAAGCCTAAGCCACCCACTGACTATTCGCAGTATTCCCAGTATCCTAACAACTATCAAATGTATCCACCACCGCACTCTGCATATTCAGCATACGATGCCTACCAGAATATGAACTATAATTATGGGTACCATCAGGCATATTCACCATATGGCATGTATCCACAGCAAACAGTGCCACCCACAGCACCTTCTTCGGGCAATTGGAACATGTACAGTCACCATCAAGGTGCGGCCAGTACAGTTACAGGCACACCATATTCTTCTGCTCCGTTGCCACCCTCAGCCACTGGGCCTATACATCAAACTGGACAAATGCTTAATTCCGGCTGCATGCTTCCAGTTCAAACATCCCTTTCGAATGGTAATACTAATATAAAAACATCCAATGATAGCGGTATACTTACACCACCAGTAATGACAAGTAACAACACGCCCCTTTGTGGCCAAAATTCCCCAGCGTTATCGAATCCTCAAACCAGTTTAACTGATCTCAATAATGCGCGGCCTTCAAACAACTTAAATGGGGAAATTTGTACACCACCAAACTCTAACGCTGGTCTTACATCCCCTAATAATAATATTGGCAATGGAAACAATAATGTTGCCGCCATCACTACCATCACAACAGGTTCAACTGATAATACAAACATGAGAACAGCCACTCCTCCGCCAGTGTCTATAGCCACGGAGCCATCCAATTCGACTTGCCCTCCAACAACTAGTAATCCCAACAAAATTGAACCGATTGGAGAAGTGACTGAATTTAATGAAAATATTGAACCATTTCAAGACCCCCAAATGGGAGGAGTTGCAATAGCTTTAAATCATGGTAGCGTGTTGATAGAATGTGCAAAACATGAAATGCATTCAACGACCGCACTAAAACATCCTAACCGTCATGAGCCTACTCGCATGACACTGATATTTTACCAGCACCGAAACCTGAACCGTACTCATCACGGCATTGACGAGTGGGAGGAAAAGATGCGCGTTAAAAAGATCAATACTGACTTAGACAACAAGGCAAAAGAAGAAAAGGAAAAAATAAAAAAAGAACAACTTGCCGAAAACGAAGACGAAGAAGAGGACGAAGAAGCTACATCAGCAGCAGCTACAACTGCAACAGCTACCCCACCTGTCTCCTCAAAAAGCAATCCATCAAAGAAAGAAACAAATTCAAGTGGTAATGGAAAACACGGCAGTGCAAGCACTGGTGGAAATCCGCCATCTGGCGGTAAAAGAAGAAGAGAATCAGCTAAAAAGAATGGTCAAAATTCGCAAAATAACAACAACAACAATAGCAGCGAGCCAAAAAACGAGAAAGTTGCCCTCCGAGCACCCACACTAACAACAACTTCGTGGACAACCCTGTTTCCTATGCATCCATGTGTAGTTACGGGGCCATATCAGGAGGGCAACAGTAGTCCAACGTCCACAACTCTTCAACAGCAACAACAACAAATACATGAGCAACCACAGCAACAACAACAACAGCAGCCAATGCAAACATAAATTCCCAGCAAAATCTTGGAAATATAAAATAACCAATGAGATTTATGAGAAGTGATTTCTTCGCTAAACAGCAAAAACTCGACATTTAACTTTCAAGATTTTCGACTGATTTTTGTTATACCGTTTCAAAATATTAGGTCTTTTCGACTTTTGTGCCATAATAAGAATAACATTTTATTTTAATTTTCTTTTAGTACTTGTAAAGTTTTATTTTGGTTCGTTCATTCATTGTTAAATAATTGCTTGCAAGATTTATGCCATTTTTTTATAGCTATGTAAATGATAAGAGACATAAATAAATGCCATCGACTAAGTTGTTGAGAAGCAGGCAAAGCATTACGGAAATCATACCCAACCTATTGTACAAAATGGGTTTCATATGTAAAAGGTATTTGTGTATAATTTAATCCTTAAAATTATTGCTGGCTATAAATACATAGATACATCCATTAATACATACATATGTTCATACATTAATCAATATACGCATCACACACACCACAGAAACATACATACACACTAAGTATTTTTAAAAACAAACATTTTTAATTTTAAAAAAAATATTGAAGTTAATATTTAACGAAATCTACTACAAATAGAGATAAACACGTATTATTAACCGACATTCAAATTACAAATACAACACGCAAACTTTGTTCTTCATTATTATGTTTGATTAAATAATGATTTGCTGAAAGTTTTTGTTTTTGCATATTAAAGAGTTCAATACAAAAATAAACAAGAGTGATTTACATAACAAAGAGTATAAGTAATAATTTAATTCAGTTGTGACCTAAAGATTAACAGAATAAAATACAAAAACAAAAATAAACGTTGCAAAACACTGTTAGAAAAGATCATTGCCAAAAGTACAAAACGAAAAACACAAACTTGTTTAAAAAAAATATTACTACAAAAAATTAACTTTTAAAGAAAAAATCTCGCTACTTTAAAATCAAACAAATACAAAATAAAAAAAAAAAACTGAAGAAATAAAATATTTTTTTAGATCGCCATCACAAATTATGAATAAATACAAACTGTCTGGTAATAGACCACTAAACTTTCTTGGTTAACTAAAAGCATATAAACAAACATGCAAACTTACTCACAAGCGCAAACATTATATTACAACCACCATTTTTATTATGATTTAATTCCTTTAAGCTACTGCTTTAAATACATTTGGAAACCAACGATTAAAAAGAAATGGACCAGCACGTTGTTTAAATTTTAACATTCTTATGTTAATAAACTAATGTTTAAAATGCCAAGGTATAATGGAAGAATAAAATAAATGGTCTTTCTTTTATTCCGCATAATGAGTGTCGTAGGCAAAGTCGCAGTAAATTATATGAAAACACCAATACAAAGGGATATGGGAGGTTTGTCGTATTTTAGTCGTTTTCGAACGCCATAAATAATATGCCAATTTTTAAGAAATGAATTTCCACTAATAAGAAAGGCAAGCTTTTTACATTGGAACAACCTTCCTTGCTATTCGAGTGTACGTTAGTGTTTTTTTTAAGAATTCGTAGAGAACTGCGTGGGAATGAAACTTTTGTATTTTTTTTTACCAGGTAATAATTGTTTATATTAACTCCAAATTGACCATTTGTGTGTCTCTTTGTATAATGATCTTTTGCCTTTCCATGCTCACCTCACATGCTTCAATTCCGTAGTTAATAATTTTGTTTCTATCGGCTTTAATAGTTATAACAGACTACGTCGTGAAAATCTAACAAAATACAGAGCATGAGTTTCATAGCTGTGAGTATTCGTTTTGTCGGCTGTAGATGGAGCAATACGGTCGGGAAATCTACATATTCTTAACCGCAGGGTATTTTCGTTTCCATTCCATTTTCAATTCTTAACAATCTGTTCGAAATCAAATAAACAAAGTACATTCAACTTCGCACTACAAAAAACTTTTTTTTTGTGTGTTTAAATCAATCATTGTGGCAACATTTCTTTTCTTTGACCCAAATCTGCCTCCATATCAAGATTATTATTCAGGAAACTTCGGCACTTTTTTTATGATGCCGATACAAATCGACTAATGTTTTTTGTACTTCGTTCACAGATGGCAATGTTTTTTGCGTGCCCACTGTAGGACATTTATTTATTTCGACCCACATAGAGATAAAACCACTGAAGAAAATCGGAAGAAACAGGTTCGTACACCTAATATTGTTCCAGATATACCACTAGATATTTTAAACACTATTTTATTTACTCCGTTTTTAACGCTCATGAAATTCTTAATTTTAGCTAAATTTTGTTCTTGTTTTAAATTTACTAAAATTGTACAAATTTCTAAGATTCCCTTTAAAATCTGACAAAAGAAATCACAAATACTTAAAATGTAAAAAACGACTAATAAATTGTATACAAATTAATGATTATCTCCAAAAATTATAAATAAAATAACGAACTAAACAAAATCATTAAATATGAGTATTGATTAATTTCAACACCAACTTAAAATATTTATATATGATAATATGGAAATTGAAAACAAATTATAATAAATTAAGAACAAAAACGTTATGAATGGCAAGAACACATCATTTAAGCACAGCAAACAAACCATTAAACTAATTAACTAATATAAAACATACATAAATAATAAATATTTTTTTTAAGAAAGGGAGACATTTTTTATAGTTTGTAAGTTTAAACTTAGTAAAAGAAAATGAATTAAGAGAGGAAATGATTGGAGAGAATTAAGCAAAACAAACAACCACTTTAAGACATTTTTTTAATTTAATTTTTAAATAAAAAATTAAAAATAAAAACTCTCAAATAAGAAATAAAGCAACCATTATTAAAGTAAAAAACTAAAACTATACTATACAATTATGCCTAAATATTTATTTTTCAAAATATGCTCTAAAGTTTAAGACAAGAAACATTTTAAAATTAAGTCACAAAAAAGACAAACTAATAAAATTGTAAGCATTTTTATTCACAGAAACAAAAAAAAAGAAACAAAGGAGAAGCAAGGAAAACTTTAATTCATTTAGTTTATTTACTTTTTGTTGAATTAAAAAACTGAATTGATAAAAAGACTCAAAACCATGCAAGTATTAAAGGAGTGCAACAAGAAAAATGAAAGAGAACATCAAACATACATTTTTTATATATTTTGACTTTTTAAACTTTTTGTTTGTTTAATGAATAACTTTTCTAAATGTTGCTAGAAACCAAAATACTTAAAAACTAACTCATCACAAAATATAGACAAAAGGCAAAAAAAAAAGTCGCAACAAAGTGCGCGTTAAAATGATAGGGCTACTTTTATTTATATAGTTATGTTTATGCAAACACTGGGTACTAAATGATAGTGCTACCTTAAATGCTTTTGCTCCAATGTTTGTCTTAATTTGTTCACCGTTACCTCTCTTTAAAAATCAAATATAAAATATGAATTTTACTATTTTATTCACTTTTTTTTTCAATTGGTGAATAAAATATTGATTTGTTTATAAATACGATTAGGCAAAACAATGTATAAAATTTTCTTACTTATGGGATTTTAACCAGCTGAGAGTTCTAAATGGCTATTGCCCTTATGTGTACTACGTTCCTCTTACCGGGCCATGATCTGATAACAAATTATATCCTTCTGTGAAGTGCGATCGGATATGGTAAAACATAGTGCAAGAGCGCTCGCTGGCTGGCCATCGATCCGAGCGGAGGGAAAAGCTAAAAGCTAGTTTGCGGTAAAGCCTAACCGCTAGCTAAATTTTTACAAAATTTAACGTTTTGTTAATACAAAATAATGTATCAGTTGCTTTTCATGTGATTTTGGCTACTGCCATAATACGGACTACTAGCTGATGCAATCAAATATTTTTTAACGACCTAACTATCGTGGGATTTTTCACATCAGTTGCTGCTCAAACAATGCCCTAATGAGTATTACATACCTTTTACATTCAAGGCAAATCGAATAAAATTGTACTCGACGAAAGCCAACGATAATTTTTCCAACTAAACCTATTGATGCATTTTCAAATGCACGTTTGTATATTATGTTTGATAAAGAAAACCAACGGTAAACAAATACGATCTATGAAAAACATGTAATTACTCTCGTCATTCAATACTTTTTATAGTTTTGCATAGAACAAAAAGAAAAAAAGTCGTCTTATCGTTTTAACAAATCTGCCATCCAGTTCTCATAAACAAAAAAATAATATAAAGTGAAACAAATTGCATGATTTAAATTTTCTTGTGTCTAACTATTTAAAAAATTTTTTTATTTACTAAATAAATATTTTAAAAGAAAAAATCAAAATAGTTTTTAATTTATTTTAAATTTAAATCATCATCATGTACGGCGTCTATCTGTCAAATATTCGTGAATTTTTTAAATAAATCTAGTTTAGTAGACCTTGTTATAGTTTTTCTTTTTCTTAATTTTATATATAACAAAATGTTTGATTCTATCCTTTTTTTTATTAAAAAACTTTTACTAAAAAATATTCTCATAATTTTAGCTCTTATTTTAAAGCCTTTTTTTACTTTTAAAAATAAAAAAAAAACATACACATAAAGGAAAATATATAAATAGCTCAGTAATATTTTTCAAATATTTAAATTATTTTTTATTAATTATTATTACACATTATGATTATAATTTACAAAACATACACAAAAAATTTTATATAAATAAATTTAAATTTTTAATTATTAAACAAAAATTATATAAAATATGCTGTTTTATTTTTTATGCATTGTTTTTATTATTTTTTATAAATGTTTTCTTTAGTTTTTACATATTCACAGCAACAATAAATACGTATTTAAAGAAAACAAATAACAACAACAAATATAATTGCGAATACTAAAAATATTTACCATTCAATAAAGCAAAAATTACAGCAACAACAAAGAATTGAAAACCATTAGTATCAATATTGATGAACAATTGCTAGATCATGGAAATGCAAAAAATGTGAAATAATTTAATTGTAAAACATTTGAACAAAAATATTACCAAATGAAGACAAAAGAAAAAGCATAAATTATATTTATTTAACATATAAATAATAAAATTAATAATAAAAAGAAAAACAAAGAAACAATAAAAAATATCTTGTTTCAATTCTTTCAATTAGTCCACCCACACCAACCTTCAGACAGTGAAAGTTTTCTTGCTAAACTTGTTTGTAGCAACTCCTCTTATGTTAACTTACAATTACAAGTTCTAGCAAGTCCGTACTCCTTGTATTTGTTGGCTTACCAAAATCCTATAGTATGGACGCAAGTGTGTTACTGTGGTATGCATATCGCAATATTTGTCAAAATACAGTACCGCCGTCGCTTAACTGTGAATAAAATAAAAAAAATTCTAATTTTTGTCCATTATTTTCTCTAATCTCTGCAACTACTGAAAATATTTAAAGGCAATATTATAGACAAGATTTTTCAAATCAAATTTAGGATTTATTAAACAGTTGAACAATAGAAAAAACAAGTTAGAATTATTATAATTCTAGATTTGATATTTCGTCGGGGTGATTTGATGATGAATTTTTGGAACGAATTTCCGTCATCCCTTGTCAAGTTTTGTTTTCCTTCAGAACGAAAAATGACACTGAAGATGGCACATAACCGATCACATAACCGGGTTGCATCAAACCAAACTTTACAAACACATAAACGTATACTATTTAATTTAATTAACAAAAAATAGCATAAAGTTGTGCGAAAACAGCTGATGGCAATTATTTCATATCGCCAGATTTGATGGTTCCCACAGATTCTTCAATTATATTGACTAATAACTCGAGATTTGAATTTAATTTTTGAAAAGAAAAAACTGTGCATTAGTTATATTTTTTTTTCTTGAAATTTATTAATTAATTTTATCGCGAAATCCTCAAAAAAAAAATTGCAGTTTATATAGACGAGTTAGTAATGTGTTTTTTTATAATATTCAATGGGTATTCATAGCTGCTGAATTTCATATGAAAAAGTTGGATTTTGATTTTTAAAATTCTGAATTTTATATGGAAAAGTCCGAATCTAAATTAATAATCTATACTTATGTATCTCCATAAATAGAACAAATTTAAAAGAACCGAGTGAACATTTTTATTCAGCGCCCCAAACAGTGGTGGTATGCGTAGGGGAAAATCTCTATTCGTGTTGCGAATAGAATAGTTAAATTTCCTTGAGTGCTCGCTGGTCGCCATTTTAGCTGCGACACTCATAAAAAAGTCATCCTTTTGCATTGCCCTCTCTTTTTTACAAAGCAATTTTTTTTTAATATAATGTTATTTACAATCTATTTCTACAATATTAAGTAAATTGTGTAATATAAAATGTAACATTACATTAAAACTTAACATGCGTTAATAAGCTTGTATAAGGCTTAAAAACTCCTATTATACGAGAATGTAATATTAAATATATGTAGGTACATATTTCCAAATATATTTACAGTTGTGTTCATTTTTGCTTAATGGTATTTATTTACCTATTTACAGGATTTTTGTTTTTTAATGTTATTTCCTATATGGGAGATCAAGAATATGGAATCTTTTTAATCTTTTAACCTCTTCTGTTTCATCTAATAAAGATATAGCTAGGATATTCGAGTGATTATCTAGTCTTTTGAGGTAACGTGTACTGAGTTTTCTTATTTCATTAATGACGAGTGGTATATCTAAATCTTTATGTATTCTTTTATTGCTAACAAACCAAGGAGCATTAACTATAAGTCTCAAAGTTTTAGACTGATATCGTTGCAATATTTCCGAGTTTGAGCTACTTGTTGTTCCCCATAATTGGATACCATATGTCCATACTGGTTTTAAAATAGCCTTATAAATTAATAGCTTGTTACAAAGGTTTAAAGCAGACTTTTGTCCCAAAAGCCAATACAATTTCTTAGTTAATATGTTTAAGTGATTTCTTTTTGCTGTAATATGTTGCTTCCAAGTGAGTCTATTGTCAAGGTGCATAATTAAGTATTTAACGCTCTCTGATCTGGGAATTTGAGTGTTATTTATAAAAACCGGTGGGCAATCTTTACGTCTAAGGGTAAATAAAATAAAGTTCGACTTATCAGTATTTATAGTGATTTTCCAATTCGAAAACCATTCTTGTAATAAATTGAGGTCATTTTGAACATAAGATGAGGCTGTTATCGGAGATTCATCAGAAGCTATTATTGCCGTATCGTCAGCGTAAGTTGCTATTGTAGTTTTTTCATAAGTTGGCATGTCGGCTGTATAAATTGTGTATAATATTGGACCCAGCACACTTCCTTGAGGTACCCCTGTATAAATAAAACGTATTACAGAATTTTCATCACCCACTCTTACGTAAAACGATCTTTTCTCTAAATACGATTTTATTATCAAGTAAATAGGCGCTGGTAATATTTTCTTGAGTTTGTAAAGCATGCCTTGATGCCAGACCCTATCAAAGGCCTGCTTGACATCCAAAAATACTGCACAGCAGTATAATTTTCTTTCAAAAGCATCCGTAATTACATTAATTATATGGTGACATTGCTCAGGGGTGCCATGTTTGTGACGAAATCCAAATTGATAGTCAGGTATTATATTTTGTTTTTCTAAGATTAGCGTGAGACGATTTGAAACAATTTTCTCAAATATTTTGGAGAATAACGGCAGCAAACTAATTGGTCTATATGAGGAAATATTATTTTCAGGTTTGTTTGGCTTAGGAATCATAATAATCACTGCACATTTCCATTGCGTGGGGTAGTGCGACAGTCTCAAAATCGAGTTATATATTGATGTCAAATATAGTACAGCCTTTATAACTAGCTGTATGGTTTTGAGAGCAATGAACACATTTAGGGGGTGTGTTTATATCCTTTTTACATTCAGCAGTTGCATGATTATCCCCACATTTTACACACTTATAGGGCTTCTTACAATACGTTTTAGTATGACCGAACTGCTGACAACGAAAGCACTGAACTAAATCATTTTGTTTTTTAGGCGGCTCTACAGAAACGATGGCATTATTAATAGTTTTTATTTCATATATGTCTTTATTATTTGTGTTTGGGTCCAAGTCTACGAAGAACATTGGCAGCGGACTTTTGGATACTTTACTTTTTATGTTAAAAATACTTCTCACTTGGTGTCCTAATAGCAAAAGTTCTGCTTTGATATCTTCAACTGGCGTTGTGTGATGTACTCCCTTAATGACTACTCTATATGCCCTTTCTTGTTTTAACTGATAAGTATGATATGAAATATTCTACAAAGCAAATGTAAAACACATCGTTCCATTTGAACAAATGTTAGCCTTACATATGCACGACTATCAGGAAATAACCGGTCAATATTTACGACGGTGAATAATTAATTTGTCCAGTGTTAAAACTAAATCTAAAATTTATTGTTTGACGTAACTTTGAAGAACTACAATTATTCAAATTACGTAAGTTAATTTTTAGGCACAAGTTCGTTTTCTTTATTTATTTGATAGGATAAGTTTGAATACAGTAAAAGTTAAAACTTTATTAGACAACTAGCACAAAATGGAATGCATTTTGTACACACGTGTGCCGATACACACGCTTTCAACATTCTTCGTGTCTTTTCTACCAATTTTGTGTTCAACTGTAAACATCATCTATTTAAACCAACACTTGAGACAAATAGAATAGAAAGAATAAAGAAGACGAACCTGTGCCTAGAAATTAAATTACTTAATATTAATTTTTTAACATTTCTTTCATGTAAGTACTCTCAAATTTTCAATTATACTTTTCTATTTTGAAGCGGAATAAAAACGCAACATTTTTGGGTTTTACGTTTACTAGAGTCTTGTTGAGAGTCATTTTGATTACTCTCATTTTAGCGAAATTTTCAAAAATACCAAATACAAAAATTGAATTAAAATATTTGAGGCCTTATTTAAAAAAAAAAACTGAAAACATTTAATAAAATTGTACTAAAAGAGATTGTTATACTTGTAGATGCATTTTAAAATAAGTTTAAAACAGGGGCAAATTACGGCATTCGATATCGATTGAAATTATAATAATAAAAATTTTCAATTTAATAAAAACTGTTATCGTTATCGAATGTCGTAATTTTTGCCCAGGGGGGTTATTATGTATTCCTGACTGCGTGATTTGATGTAAATTTTTCGGAACGAATTTCCGTCAACCCTTATCAAGTTTGGCTTGGGTACAAACCAGTTTCGGCCATGTGCCATATTCAGTGTTATTTTGCGTTCTGGAAAGTTTGTTTATTTTTATGTCAAAATTATCAAATTAAAGCAAAAATAAACAAATATAACATAAAAAACTATTCGCTTAGGCCATCTTCGTGATTTCAGTTCCACGATTTGTTTTATTTGGCTCCAATTATAATTGCATCGTCAGTAATTTAGTATTTTCTTTTTTGATGTTGCTTCTTAAAATCAGTATTTTACTAAGAAAGCTTGTATTGCTGATTCTTCCAGTCACAGATTTTTATTAAATAATTCTTAACCGCAGATAGGTTTTGCAACGTTTAAATAAGTTAATAGGTTCTGGCCCATTCCAGATGTAACCTTTTCTTGAAAAATTATATGTTTGTCGACTTTTTTATTTTATTTGCTTTTATCTACGTGGAGTATATGAAAAATTAGTTGTTGGGGTTTTGGAGTCGATTCATCACAAGTAACATTCAAATTTCGCCTATTATGTCTATCTTAACATGGTGTAAGCTTTTTTGGAACGGATTTCCGTTACCCCTTGGCTATGTGCCATCTTCACTGAAATTCGTTCCAAAAATCTACATCAAGACACCCTGCCGGAATATCTAATCATTAGATCCTTCCATTCCTCTCAGTACATTATCTAGTCACGACTTTTTTTCAAGATGTGTTAGGGAGGAACATATACTTGTTCATCTCCCGTCCCTGAAAGGATGTTTTAATTTTGATGACATTTGATCTTGATGTGATTTTTATGTTCAGCCCACAACTTAAAAGGAAAGATTCAACATAACTTCGTTTTTAATTTGTTTAAAACCGTACGTGCAGTTCTGTCCATAACTAATTCGACTTGTTTGTGGTGAACTTTTGTTAAATTGGGATGCAGCAAAATATACTGTTAGCGTCAAAAGAAAGTGTACACCATGTTTTATTCGACATTGAAATATTAAACTTTTTCTAACTTTACAGTTATTTGTAAAACATTGTTCAATGGTCCTAAAATATTTAAATAAAAAATCGAAATATTTCAACAACAACAAAAATAGTAAAAACAAAACTATAAATACTCAATATTTAGAGCGTCAAAAGAATGTGTACGGTTCCAGAATAAATAAAAAAATTCATGATTCATACTTTGTTTGATTTCCCTTTGCTTTTAAAACTGCTTTTAGCCTCTTGGGCATAGATTCCACCAATTTCGATGTTATTTCCGTTGGAATTTTGTTCCACTCCGCCTGCAAAATTTGTTTCAGAGAGTATTTGCTGGTTATGATTATTTTTCTGTCCAAATGTTCCCACAGATGTTCAATTTGGTTGAGGTCCGGTGACTGTAGGGGATGATCCAACTCTTTTGGAGGGTGGTACAGCAAACATTCTTTAACAATTTTGGCGGTGTGCTTAGGATCGTTGTCCTATTGGAAGATCCATGTCAATAAATACTAGGTTTCCCACTCCGCTTCCCGCCATACGGCCCCACACCGTCATCGAACCCCAACCATGCTTCACGTTAGATATTATGTTGTTTTTGTTAAATTCCTCATTTCTGCTTCTCCAAAACTTGCTTTCGTCTGTAAATATTACGTTGATCCAGAATGATTTTTTTCCTTTGTTATTGTATTTTTTGGCGAATTCTATGTGTCGCTTCTTATTGTGTTTGGAGATGTGTGGTTTTTTGTTGTTGAAATATTTTGAATTTTTATTTAAATATTTTAGGAGCAATGTTTTGCAAAAAACTGTAAATATTTCAATGCCGAAATAAACACTTTTATAGAAAACATAGTGTAAACTTTCTTTTGATGCTAACAATATACATAAGTACATGTACATACATATGTATATATTTATTCCGCTTAAGTTTTATAAAGTAAATTCATAAAATATGATTTAAAAAGGCGAACACAAATCAAAACTTAAATACAAAACAAAAATGAGCAAAGAGATATAAATTCACATAAATATCAATACACCTATTCCCCGATTTACACGGAAGCTAGGTTACAGAAAAGACCGTATAAATCGATATCGATGATTTTTATACGTAAAACCGTGTTTTTATTTCAAACTAAAAAAAAACGTAAAAATAATAAGAGTGTATAAAATTCATTTTACGTGTAGTAACAAGAAGTATAAGTTATAATATTGAACCAAAAATTTCATTATGTACTGCTATCATTTTTATAGACTCTTCGTTTTCTCTTCTGTTTAGAATTTGAACAAAATGACTACCAAATTTTCACCCTAATCGCTACTGGATCAGACTCCTCTTCATCCATCCGGAATACTATCACGAGTATTTGTTCCAATCACCATGTCAAATAAATCATTATCATCTAGTTATCTGTCCGCCATTAGTTTTACAACATCTGCCTCAATAAAATCTTAGAAACCCTCTCCTTCTATTTTATGTGCTATCTCAGTTATCTGAGAATATTCGTGTTCCAATGATAATACGTAATTTCCACATTCTGGCCATAATTTTTTCCAGCAGGCATTCCGCGTTGATGACTTAATCTCCGTATATGATATGCCAATATGTTTGTCACAATCAGAGATTGTGAATTTTTTCCAAGCATCCGATATTGAGACAGATTCATCATTTTTCATTTGCTTTAAAATGTACTTGAAGGTTCGCTTGATGTACAGTGCATTGAAAGTCGAAATTATACCTTGACCTAAGTATTGCAATAAAGAAGTCGTATTCGTGGGTAAAAAGACATCTTGTATATTTTCGTGATATAAGTCTCGAGGGTAGCCGGGTGCATTATCCATTAAAAGAAGAGCCTTAAAAGGCAACGCCTTTTTACTTAAATACCTCTTAACGTTTAGAACAAAAAAGTTATGAAACCATTCATTAAAAAGTGTGGCAGTAACCCAGGCCTTCTTATTGGCTATCCAATAAACGGGAAGGTTTAAAAGATCTGTTTCCTTAATTGAGCGTGGCGTTTTTTATTTCATAATATGATTGCCTGGCGCGTTGCTGTTCTCTGCTGCTTTATGCCCACTAGCGGACTTGTGAAATTTAGCCAAATAGGGTTTTTCCGGATTTTTTTTTTTCAATATAAGCCAAACACGTCAGCATTGAAGACCTGTAGGAATTAACGGCTATAATCTCAGCAAATTTTGTTGGATATTGCTGAGCTGCATCTGAATCAGCAGATGCTTGTTCTCCTTTTAATTTTAGATTATGTACGGAATGCCTTTGTTTGCAGAAAAAGACTGAAGAAGCTGAAGAAGTAGATGGTAACTGAGTTTAATTTTTTTTAAACCGTCAATGCTTTATTTGCAATTATATTAGTATTAATTGGAATCCGTTTTATAGCGGTGTCTTTTAGATATATCATTAATGCTTTTTCCATATTCCACTACAGCATCTCTTACATATGAAGTGCTTATACTCGTAGAAGATCCAGCTGCTATACTTTTTCTCATGGAGTCTTAAATTCTTCTTATTGTCCATATTGTGGCTTCATCTATGAAATAGGGTTCAACAATATCTGTTACTCTTTCTCCATTATCTAGACAATCTAAAAGCGTAAGATTTTAATAAAATTATAAAAATTCTACAACTTTTTAATATAATGCCAGTAAATACATACAACGATTTCAAGAATGCCTTTCTGCTGCTAATTTATTCCACTAAATCACATAAATATGTATAAAGTTTGATCATAAGAGCCCAGATATAATGACAGCGACGTGTTTTTTACTGTTCCTGCTTCTACAAAATCGCGTTGCTATCATTGCACTTGTGCACACTATGTCGACTAGATGAGCGACGGACTGGGACTGGCTCCCATTGCACTGGGTAAAATAGGAATACACTTTTTGTTCAACTTCTTAGGTTGAAATAAATGTGAATGTAAACAAATCGAACAGAATTATGAAATGTCTGAAATTTTTTTGTATTTTCATATTTTAAAAACCGTGTGAAAGTGAATTCGTGTAACTCGAGTATCGTGTAAATCGGAGGATAGGTCTATATCAAAGTTTTAGTTCAAGAAGGAATTAATAAAAAGTAACATCTGTATTATACTTCTCGGTATCCATGATGATATTTCACGAATATTGCCAAGAGTGGTGCAGTCAAGAACA
The DNA here is from genome assembly GCA_963932375.1 of Phania funesta. Classification (NCBI taxonomy): domain Eukaryota; kingdom Metazoa; phylum Arthropoda; class Insecta; order Diptera; family Tachinidae; genus Phania; species Phania funesta. The sequence continues at coordinate 41,674,182 of OZ010656.1, forward strand.
TCATCGAGTAATAAATTTAGCTTTGCAGAAGAACTCTCTGTAAGGATGTGCGGAACAGTGACTCAAAACAAAAGTTTCATACCGGCGGGGGTAAACAAATTCCGAACGTTCGTAACTTATACGAAAATTTTTCTTTTCGAATCACGTAATAACCCTCCAGCTAACCACAAACTATGTACATATACAACTTACCTGATTTAAAATGACCTTCTTAATTTCTTTAGAAAAAATGTTTTTTTCGGAAACTATCATAACGCATCACAAAATGTCCCTTTATCATCTTTGTTCCAAATAACATGTACTTTTTTTGGTATCTTGGAAGTTCTCTACCCCGTCGAGTCAATTTTTTGTTAATGTTATATAATAAAATTTATAAAAAATCAATGTAAACATTTATATTCGCTCTTTGACTTCCTTTTCGTATTCACTTACGCTTGAAAAAGGTATTCCAACCAAAAACTGAATCGTAAGAAAAAGAAGACGGAGAGTATTTTTAAAACCAGCTGTTTCGCTGCGGAGCGTGTGAATAAAACGTTAAATTGTTTACAATAAAACAGTGATTTAATAATTAAAACACATAAGAATTATTTATTTAAATAAACACATCGGTTAAGTAAGAAAAGGCAAAAAAACCCTCAAAACATAAGTAAGAGGTATTTGTGAAATAGAAAAAACAACGTTTTCGACCTGCAACAAATAAAAAAAAAAACGTTTACATCTCTCCAACACTATGTAGCTACGATCGTTATGCAAAATACACACAATCGTAAAAATTCCATTTAAAACCGAAGGCAAAATATCCAAGTTGCCAAACGGAGAAATCGAAATGCAGAATAGGGGTGACTATTTTAATGATGTACACCAAAACGAGTAAATAAGACTCGTAATTAGGGGTTTTCACTCCTTAAAAAAATAAGTTGTATGATTTCGGGTTTGTTCACTTTATTTTTGTTAATTTCACTTAATTTATTTTAAAACAATGAAACTCTACTTATAGATTCGACTAACGCGATCAATTGACCCCATTTTGTGCGATGGTGTTGTCGGAGTAACAAAATAAAAAATATATTTGTTAAAAAGCGTTTATAAACCGTTTTCTTATCAGATTTAATATCCTTAATGTGTTCAACTAATGTGTATGTATTTCCTACCTAAGATAAGATATTTTTATGAATTAGACCGTTAATAGATAAATTATAAAAACGTAAAAGAGAACAAAATTATGTATAAATTTATTGTTTAACTTTGTCGAACTACCATTATTAATAGTAAGTAATTTAATTGTTAGGCTTAAGCTCATTTTTTTATTATTCCATTCATCTAGTTAGTTGTCTAATAAAACATTATAACTTTTATTGTACTCATAGTTATCATATTAAACAAAAATTTTCTTTCTTAACAGAAAGAATATAAAAAAATTAAGCTAAAGAATAACAATTAAATTACTTAAAAACATGTACATATATTGTTTTAGCGGTACTGATACGCGAATATAAGGAAATTAGTTTTCAAACTTCTTATCTCTTATAAAAAAATAAAAGATCAGAGTTTAAGCGCTACACAGGTTATCATCGTAATTTACCCACTTCCGCACAGTTGGAACAAAAAAATTACGAAAGGCTTGGCAGTAGTATATAAAAATATCGGGGAAATATTTTTGCTTTATATTTTGCTTATGGGTAAAATAATTGATATAAAGCGATTTTACGTTAAAAATAGTTTAATACTCGTACATATCATACGTCAATAATTAGCTCATTATGACAGTATATTAGTTTTTATATTGTTAATATTATGGAATAGCTTTTGTTGTGGGTTAAGAAGTAATTGTATATTATAAATCAATGTTTCTAAAAAAAAAATACAATTGCAATCTTTTAATTTATTTTTTGCTCTGGCGTTTTTAACAAAAATTACTTAATTACAAATATCTCATTGTATATAAAAAAATTAATTTTCTTATGATTTACAATTTTTTAACTTTTATTTATTTTTAATTTTGTTACAAAATAAAATAGGTTAAAAAATGTTTAGCTTAATACAAAATACTTAAAACTATGCTTATTATAGTGCTATTTCTTGTGCATTGACTTGTTTAGACTTATGTACTTTTAGTTATATTGTGAATAAGGAATATACTCAATTATAGTTATAAGCCTATTTCAATGAAAGTAGGTTCATAACACGCAAAAAAAGCACACAATTAAGTACAAAAAAGGTAATCCACTCACAGCCGTTAACAGGCACATTAATCATTCTTGCGAATCTCATCCCAAAAACTATCTAGTGCTGTGTTATTAATAACACCAAATTTCCAATGCATATTTGGATTATTTTTATCACAAAGGTTAACATAGACTTCTCGATCTTCGGGTGAAGCTTCTAAACATCTTTTAGTATGACCTCTATTGTGACCATGAACTAACCACTTATTTTTACGATCGTAGGACCATAATTGATTGCCACCTTGCCCATGACAGTCCCACAACCAAACCGGTGCATTTTTATAGGTCTGTTGTACATCCAAACAATCAAGTTTGCGTCGCAAACGCAGATCTTTATGCCAGCTGAGAGCCCAATTTTGATTTCTGCCCGGTCGTGTAAGATCCTCATGACAGGGATACAAACCAATTTTTGCATGCCGTGGTTTTCCAAGCGTATCTACACATAGTGCAGGTGTTCCTACATTTTGTATAGCGCCATAGGCGTAATCCGGAGGTTCAATCGCTGGATAAACTTTTACTAAGTCGAATGCAACGTTTTCCATAAACCACTTGAAAGGCTTACACTGTAATTTTTTGCGTATCGCTTTTTGCTCTGAGAGATCTCCTGCATCAATATGCTCATAAATACCCTGACCATGCTCATATAAGTAGTTTTTATATTCGTCCATCCACACTTCTGCAACACGTTTGTAATTCTAATAATAAAGAAAAAACAATGTAGATAATTGTAAATTTCATATAAATTGTATGTTTAATTTTACCCTATGAACATAATCCCCTTTGCGAGGACTAGGCGAACTATTTCGAGGACCTCTATAGATATGAGCTACACGTGAACAAGGGGCATCGTACATCTCACCCCCACACATCCATATTTTGAAACTTAATTCGTATTGCTCACCTCCCCAGATGTCCAAACCTTCATCGTAACCACCCAACTCAAAGAAAAATTCACGAGAAATTGCAAACAGACCCCCTGCCATAACTGGACTCTTGAAGGGTTTGGTGCGGTCAACCAAATCTTCGGGCAACAATGGCAAGCGCTTATAGTAAAACTCCCAATCAAACGCACCACGTGCTCCTTCATCCTGAGCACGATACTCGAAATTACTGTGATCTATGACATCGATAAACGGACACACCGCAGTTCGTTTATTTATAGCTATCGGTTCTAATAGAGGCGGGAGCCAATTATAATTTGCTTCTATGTGCGAATCTAAGAATATTAAAACCTCGGCCGTGGCTTTACGAGCTCCTGCCATTCGAGCACCGATTAGACCTGTTCTTTGACTCAAGCGTACAATCTGAACGAGCCGTGGAAAATTCTCAACAATATACTGATCTAACTGCTTGAAAAGGTATTCACGATCACTAAAGTCATCGACCAGGATGATTTCTTTTAGCAACTCTGGCGGCGAACGGTTAACCAAGCTGTGTACAGACCGCATAAGAACACTAAAATGCTCATTAAAGTATGGAATAACAACGGCCACTGTTGGCAGTTGAGAAAGATATTTTTTAGTGCAACAACTAAAAAAAAAATGGTCTTTAATACAACAATAATAATTTGTTGAATATAACTCACCCTTTGTTTCGAATATCGGGCACTGAACGGTTCACTGAAATTATGTCGGATAAATAAGCATTGAAACCATTTTCTAATGACATGTTACGCTCCAAATCACGTGTCGATTCGTCATTGTTTGCGGCACGTTTACCCTGTTCGCCAAAGCCAACTCTCTTGGCATCACGTTTCATTGCTGTATAATCGTGCCAGTCTTTTTTTGAGTGATTAGGTGGTAGTATTTGTTGTTGCGGATTTTTTTCTACATTTTCTTGCTGCTGGTTTGGATCTTCTTCATCAATTGCATAGTTCATCTCATCTTCCTCCTCAATGCGATTTTCAAGGTCATTTTTAATCTTAGGTGCTTCAACAGGTGGCACAAATCGTGGTGGTTTTCTTATATTTTCCTTAGGAATCACCTCCTTTAGCGGTACTGGTCCCACTAGTTGATCAGCTAACGAAGGGTCTCCTAGTTTTTTTCTATCCTTTTGCAGCTGATCATACGGCTCTGAATTCGGCCGCAGGTTTGGCAAGCGATTTGTATATGGACTTGCCGATAAGTATCCCGTAAGAAGTATGAATAAGCTTCCAATTATGAAAAATAGACAGGCAGTTTTCAAAAGCCACTTGATATTTGGTCTTCTCATTATTGTGGCATTTATTTGATATATTTAATGGTTTCTTAGTTCGCTTTAACTTAAAAATTTTGCATATGGAACTCAGAGAAACACTTACTCTTAACACAGTATCTAAAATAAAGCAAAAATACTGAAAGTTAAAGAAAAAAATAATAAGCTTATTCAGGCAAATATTCAAATAAAACTTGCTGAATACGATTTATTTGTTGCAAGCACAATATAAAAGTATACATTTAGAATTAAGTATTAAGGCGCACGGTAGAACGCCAGCCCAAGCTCAGGCCTAGTGCAAACAGTGTGTATATTACGCGAAACCATTCGCATACTGTTAATACTATGCTTCATTTAATCATAAAATAATAAAACTTGAAACAACATATGGAATCTACATTTAGGTAACCTCAGAGGTCAAAGATGTGAAAAATGCATATTTTAGAACCTATCCACTGACTGACCGACTCACTTATCAATATTATGGGGCACTTCCACTATTAGCTAGAGAGCTTAAATTTGGTATAAATGTAGGTCTTGATATTTGGTATAACCCGACCGTCTGTAAACTTTAAAGTTAAAAGAAGTTTTATACATATATACAAATACGAGTATATACATTTAACATTAATTAATTGGAAAAAAAGGAGTCTGATTCGCACAAAAACATAAATGTGAAAATAATGTCAAGTTCCTATCCAAACATTTCGACCGTTAAAAGTTCTTTATATGTACAATACCATCTCAATGTTTGACAACTTAAAGCAATTTAGGCGTGGCTCTATGGAATTCATTCATTACGGGTGCATGCTTGTGTCTGAGCTGTGTAGGAGGCGCTTTATTGTACATACATTCACAGCAAGGGGTTCCTATACTAGTCATTTTTTGAATTTTTTACTGTTATGGGTAGTAACATTTTGTTCTACATTTTGTATAAGCAGATACCAAAACGGTACATACTACATTGTTATGAGTAATTACTATTGGATTCATAGCAAATCGGAAACTTCGCATACTACAAAGTATCTTTGTTTTTACTATAGGGTACGCAATAACATGAATCATTTCAAATTATGAAAGAACAGAATCTAAAAATTAGAGTGGATTTTCCAATGCGTATGAAGTATTAATGAATATTTTTTTTATTCGAAAGAACTGTGTATACCATTAGTTGTGAAATATGATATCGTTCAAATATATGTCGTGGATTCGGCACGGACCCTAGTGCTCCGATTCGCAAATGTTTTGAGCAATAGCTTAGGTTATATTGACTTTGAGGGGATCGGACGGTTGCGGCTTATTGGCATAGACCTGCGACTTGAGAAAATTCCAAAGTCTAATGGGGTCCAATTGCACGATCGTGGTGGCGTTAGCAGCGCTGTGCTGCTGGACCACATTTTGCTCACGTTCATATCGTTAAATTCGGATCAAAAGTAATTAGTTATCATTCATTTGCAGTTCTCGCCGACGCTGTGTTCGAACAATTACGGATCATTCCGCACTAAACAGTAACTTTTCAGGATGCATTGTCATCCGCAACCTTGTTTCGTTAACTATTTGTGTTTTCGTATCAAAAAGTATGAAAGAAAATACCCCATTTCTTTATTTGTGAGTTACAATTGTTTCTGAATGTTAAAGCGAAAAGAGGCAACAGTAATTACGTTTTTATTTGAATATTTCAATTAAGCAACTGTCAAAAACAAAAACGAAGAGGAAAATAGAAATTGAAGGAACAATAAAAAATAAAAATATGATAAGCAAAAAAAGTAACTAACAGCCATACCTATTTATTATTAATGTATGGGGGGATATCGAAGCAGACCACTTACTTTCTGGGTCCCTTTTAGATCCCCATTTCGCTCCTCAAGTTGATTTCAGGGTACCGATCCGTAATCACAACCACCTTACTTTCAATTGAGTCTCGTGCTAGCCCTAGCCTTTACTCTTGACTAAAGTGATTTCAGACTGTCGACTGATAACTGTCGACACTCGACAGCATTTGTCTAAGGCTTAGTTCCCCCATGGCATTCACATCTAACAAGTATCTGCCCGTGGTCTTAAGCCTTATGCTAGCCAGTGCTGGACATTCACACACAATGTGCGCTACCATCTCAGCCTCTTCCACGCATAGTCTGCAAGTATCATCTTCTACGACTTTCATCTTAGTCAGATGGTACTTGAAGTTTCCATGTCCTGTCACTAACGCAGTGATCCAGCTTAAAGTAGCCCTATTATATCCGAGCACCTTGCTGATAACCCTTTTCCCATGCACTCGGCTTTCAAGCAAGTGATCCAACGCATGCAGCAACCCAAGCAGTTCTGCCTGGTAAACTGATACGTACCTCCCCAGACACAGACTACAGGACAAGTTCAGCTCAACTGAGAATACACCTGCTCCTGCCCTGCCACTCATAAGAGAACCATCAGTAAAAATGCTGATGTCGTTCTCCATACACTTATTGTGTATAATGCCTTCCGCAATGAGCGTCCGATGCAGCCTCTCGACTACCTTTCTTCTACTCATGCGTTCCATCGGCATCTGAGCAGCCCTAACCTTCTTCCCAACGAGGTCCAGGATACTCTTATGCCCGATGTTCGGCCCAAAGCTATGCCAAACCGCATCGCTCCTCATTCGCAAAGCTGACAATGCGGCCGTTGACCTAATGAATAAGTCTAGTGGCAGCAATCCCAACATTGCCTCGATTGCCTGTGTTGGCGCCGTGCGCATTGCACCACTTATACCCATGCAGGCAACCCTCTGAATACCATCCAACTTACGCCTAATTGTGCCCTGAGAGGCCTTCGGCCACCACACCACGGATGCGTAAGTTATAATAGGTCTCACCATCATTGTGTAAATCCAGAATGCAGCCTTTGGCGAGATTCCCTACCTACGGCCACACACTCGTTTACATTGATGCATAATCCTTTTTGCTTTCCGGACCTTTGTTTCGATGTGTTCATTCTAGGTATGTTCCTTATCCAGGGTAACGCCCAGATAATTCACCTTCCTGGACACATTTACTTCCGATCCGAAAAGCTTTAAGGCTTCAACCTCTACACCCTTCCTCTTACGAGTGAAAAGCATAGCGTCGGATTTATTGGCATTTATGGTTAGACCCTGGTCACTGCACCATGTCTCAGTCACCATGAGAGCCTGTCTCATGCAACCTTGAATGGCCCCGATGAACTTATCACCAACCATTAGTGCCAGATCGTCTGCATACGCAATCGTATGGACGCCTATTGAGTCCAATCTCCAAAGAAGGCCATCTACGGTGATGTTCCACAAAAGAGGTGACAGTACACCTCCCTGTGGGCACCCCTAACTACCCTACCTCAAATCTTGGTTCTCCCATCTCTGAGATTTATAGCCCTAGTCCGAAGCATAGCGTTTATCCATTTTATAATAATGGGGTTCAGTAAGAGCATTTCTTGTCAAATGTCCATAAAAACGGGCAGAGCAGCTCCGCCATTGAAAATTTCTCTTTCCGCTACTCTGACGAGCTCATGCAGAGTGGTGTCAGTAGATCTACCTGCTCTATAAGCATGCTGAAATCTACTCAAGGGCCTATTCATCAGCGTATTCATTGTCTTCAATAGAAAATATGTTAGGCTGACCGGTCTGAAGGACTTAGCGTCAGTATAGTCCCTCTTACCCGGTTTGGGAAGAAAAACGTCAATTTTGGAAATTTTGAATTTTTGTGGTGAAATTTTTGAAATCTGGTGAATTTGGATTTTTCGATACTTTTGGTAAAATTTCGTTTTATATTGAATATTATTTTTTGGAAGAAAAAATGTTATTCATATTTTTCGAGATTATTATGAGTTTTCAAATTATATTGGTAAATTGAAATTTTTTGGCAAAATTTCGAATTTTTGGCAATTTTTTGCAGTTTTTTAAAATTCTGATTTTTTTTAAATTATGTAATTTAAAGTTTTTTTGGTATAGTTTGATTTTTAATTTAATTGAGATTTTCTTGGTAAAATTTTTAATTATCTGCCTTCAGATCTCAGATATTTTTCAGATTCTGTTTCCATCTACAGGAAGAGGCTTCTTAACTTATTTTAATCTCCAGCAGGGACATTTAGTTAGATCTTAAAATTAAGGATTTCTGTATTATCAGTTAATTTAATAAATAAATAATTTTTATGACTTTTAATTATTTTGGTGAATTTTGGATTTTTTTTAATTTACTATTTTGGGATTTGTGATTTTTGTAGGTGGAATTTATGGCAAAATTTATAAGAATTCAGAATATGCAAAATAAGAACTTCCCTACAATAGTAAAAGTACCATAAAAAGCCCCAAGAATCCCCGGAACGTGTGGACCGATATGACTGATTTCACATAGCTGAATTCAAAATTCGCCGAACGCACTGATTAAATGGCCCAAGTTCCAATATTCCAGGTTGTCTAGGTTGATTTCTACATAGAACAGACGGACATCATTAATTGAACTTCCCTATAACGATCCATATATACTTGATGGGTCTGAAATTAATATTGTAGAAATTACAAACGGAATCACAAAGCATATACATTTCATTTTAATTTTTTTGAAGGGTATACAAAAGTATGACATAATACAAAGAAAACAGTTTAAAATTTCAAAAACAAATACGTACAAAAAATGAAAATAATTTTACATTTGAAAAAAGTGTCAACATTTCAAACACAAATGTCATAAAACCTGAAAATATTTTACATTTATAGTATGTAAGTATATATGTATGTACATATGTATACATATTTAAACAAAACTTACTTGTACAAACAATAAGCAAATTATTCTAAATTACATCTTATTTTTGTATTAAACATACATGTATACTAGAGGTCTGCATAGAATATGTTTTTGTTGTATATGAAAAGTTCTTTTACCTTCAAATAGAGTAACTACTTTTTCTTTCTGTCACAAAAACAAGCAGAGAAGAGAACTGAAGGGTTGTTTGTCAAATACCAACAAGAAGGTAGCCGCAGACAAATATGTTGCTAAAAAAATGTTCATAAAAATTTGTGAACATGAAAAGAAGAGTATCGTTAAAATGATGTTCCTTTTTTGCGATACAATGAGTACATTCATAGTATTGTTACACATACATATGTAATTACGTATATGACGAAATTGAAAATAGTTCAGTACGCAGATAATGATGAATAAAACCATAAATATGTACTTATGTACATACATTTATACATATATACATCCATAACAAATATCAAAAAGGAATGATTTTGGTGGCAATTAGATTTTACTTTCGCTGTCGATTTTGAAGGAGTTTTAGATCTTTCCTACATTGATGTGTGTGTATTTTTTACAGATAAATAAAGGTGTAAAAACCCATGATTAAAAATAAATTAGTTTATAACATTTTTTTTTTTTGTACGCTAGCTGTTACATGAAGACAAAAAACTATTTTTTTAAGATGAGTAGTTCTGGTAAAACCAAATCTATTTCATACATACACAGGAGTATCACTTAACATTCTAAAATGAAAACAATGTATTTACATAAAATAGATTTAAAACTTTTTATTTATTGTATTTAACAAAGACAATTAAAACTGTATAAAATATCTTGAAACGTATACAGTTCATTATAATATACAAAATAATTATCTTTTTTCCATGCTATCAATGTTTATGAAAAATAAAATTGAATTTCACGTAAAAATAAAACACTTAAATAAGGTACTTATAACTAATAGAAATATTTTTAAAGTAAGAGATCAATAATAAGCAATTTATAAAATAAGTAATATAATTATCTTGTTTTAAAATTTCCACCAAAACCCAATAGTCACAAAACAAATTATATTTAATTACATACATTCATACTATGAAAGAATAATCAAACAAATAATATGAAACTAGTCTGTATTGTTAGATACACATCGTATTGAATTTTCTTTGTCGAACTGAACATTCAACATTTTCTTCATGTAGTACTTGCAGTACATGTGAAATTTTGAGCACGTATCATGTTCCTAAAACGAACACAGCCGAGTACATATGAACAACATGCACTATAAAAAGGAGAACATGTAAACGTAATGTTCCGTAAATTTTGTTGTTGTCAAAATTAAATACTTTATTTTGCTCGGATACTTCGAGTACGTGCTCATGCCTTGCTGCTTCTCGTGTACTTCACGTATACGAATGTAATTGTGCAGACCTCTAATGTATAATACATGTACGCAGTATATGTGAGCGACATTCTCGTACCGGTTTTATAACAAATTCTTTGAGATAATTGGTGTTTTACAAATGTGTAACATTTCTAATATATGTATAGTATATTTATTAATAAATTTGTTGGCTAAAATCAAGATTAAAATGAAAAAAAATATAAGTTTTATTTAATAAAGCAAATGCAAAGTAAACCGACTGGCAACCACAATATTCGAACTTACGGACCTCCAAAGTTTTCATACATATTTCGCAATGTTTTTTACTGTACATTTTCTTTTTAAAACTACTTTTGCTAACCCCTAAGGAACTTTTTTTGTTCACACATTGTGAGAGCGTCTGCAGAATAATGGGAGAAAATGTGTTCGTGGTCTTCTGTGTGGAGAATACGTATAGATGTTCCTGTCCCGTTGGAGCATATTTTTTTGTTTATCATCGCGATTGTTTCGGTGCCCTCAGCATAGTTTTTGTACGGGTGTTTACAGACGAGCGCATACACACACATTTTTTACTTTTCCTGTGTATTTTGTGTGATGGCAGAACAGCGTTGTGCAAACATCTGTTCGGACAACTTTGGTCGAACACAAACAAATCATTAACAGCAACAAATCATCAATAAACCATGATTTCTCAGCGACTATTATCAATAAAAACCGAAACCTTACAGAGAGTGAAATGGAAGTGTCTTCTTTTACACCTGCCATGACCCGCCTATAGAACACTTTTTTGTTAATGAAAATACTGAAAAATTATACAAAAGAAAATGTACAAAAATTGCTACCAAATTTATTTTAGAAACCACGTAAATGCCATTTGACCTGAACAAAATAAAAATAACAATGGCAAACTTATTTTTATATAACTTAGAAATAAAATATATAAATATTTAAATCCGAATATGGTAAACTCTAAGTAAACAATCATAAGTTCAAATCACAGGTAATACAACGTATTGATTGTTTTTCTGCAATTTTGTACAGTTAATTGATTATTTAATACTAGGTTAGGTAGATAGGTTTTTTTAGAAGATAAAACTATAAACTCACGTTGATTTCGAAGGTATTTTCATGCTTACCTTAAAGAAAGGAGGGAGAGAGAGGAAGCGAGCGGCTAATTTTATTCGGATATTGTGAACTTAAGTAGATATCCTAGATAAGCTTTAAAAATTGTATATTGAGTATATAAGGACAATAATTAATTAAAAAAATAAAGTCTTACTTTAAAGCACTTTAGAAAATACATTACTTTCAGCTTAATAAAAATATGGAGAATTTCAGCTAAAAGGAATTGCCTCAAGAATATTTTAAAAACAACAATGAGGAAGACGTTCTAAGATGCATTTAAAGAAAATTACACTTAAATTCTTATAGCAGTGAAACACAATCAGACTTCCAAAAAAAAGTAGCTGCTTTTGTCAAAAATTCTACAAAGAGGAGGAGTAAAATAAAATTGTATATGTGCTTTGCAAAATGATTACAAGGTGAGCTTACTATCTAGATAACTTCGGAAACTGCAAGTAAAACCAGTGATGGAAAACAACAAAAATTGCTAGATAAGTGTATCGATATATCTAAGAAGCGAAAACTGAAGAATATAAATGAAGAAATCAGATGTGAAAACATTAAAATAGTTTGCTTTAACAATTGCGATCACAAAAGGAACTAACAAAAGGCCAAACAACAATTAAAGGAAAATGGATAACATTCAACAAGTTTTTTCCGCCATCAAAGGAATTTATTACAATCACACTCATTTCGGAAGAGGTACAACTGTAAGCTCTATTTAAAAGGTTGCTACAATAATTAAAAGGAAGTGAGTTATAGAAATATGGAAACTGCAAGTGAACTCTCTTTTCTAAATAAGGATGCAATGGATCTTCTGGGCAAATATCAACAATTTTTATGTAAAGATATTTCAGACACAGATCTGCTCGTGGTGTGCATTGTGGCATTGCTATTAATAAGGAACTTAGAAGACTTAGAACCTTTCATCAGTTGAATGAAAACAAAGTATATTTGGAGAAATCAAACACTATCCTCTACGAAATACTGCACACCAATAAAATTTGAATTTAAAGAGAAAACTCATGTCACCATTAAGAATGAATTTAATAATATTTGACCTCAAGTTTCAACACACCAGTCATTAGAATTAGAGATAGATGGACAGCTTTTTTTTTTGTTTTTTTGTTTTTTAGGCTTTTGTTTTTATTTTATTGAATCTTTCCAAAAGAAATTCACAATAAGTATTAAAATTTTATTATTATTATATAGAAATTATCATCAATATAATAACTAATTTATTGTATTCAAACCTTAAAGGCTAAGTTATGCGAACGTAAACTTAAGCTAACGTACGTACGTTCGTTTTGTGAGTATACCAAAACAATGCAAACGATTACTGAAATTAACTGTCACGTTGCCGGAACGTATCAACCAGTATAAAATAGATTTTGACGGCGCCGTTAAGTGACATTCGTAAGCCAGTGATGGCACTCATATGAATAAAATACCATTGCGGCACATTTGCCCATTTTCGGTACATTGAAATTTATACCATTTTTGTTCATAAAAGTACGAATTGTAATAAATTAAATAATAATAATTTTAATAATAAAAAAATAATAAAGACAAAAACAAACAATAATAATGATAATAAATATAATAACAACAACGATAGCAATAATTTTAATAATAAAAATTGTAATTACAACAAATAATGAAAACAATAATCACAAATAAATATAATGTATAAATTACAATGTAAAAGACTTTATATCCCTCGAGGCCAATTTAGTACTTTTTCCAATTTCACATGTACGAAAATAATTTCACATTGCCCATTACTATGCCGAAAAGCTCAACACTGTTGAACAGCTGACAATATTTACAATTGTTTAAATTCTTGTTAATTTTTTATTTAATTTAAATTAAAGTTTATTTATTAAATAAAAAGAAATGGATGATGAAAAACTAATTTTGCTTGTGCAGACAAATGAGTACCTGTATAATAAAAACTGCATTGGATTTAAGTTGGCAGAAAAGAGGTGTTATGCTGCACAATGTTTTGTTTGTGTTTATTTTATTGACGCCTGAAACGTTTGTAAAGTTTCTATAACTACACATACGACCGTACGTTAAGTTTTTCTTACATCTACGTTCGCATAACGAGGCCTTAATAATAAAAAAGAAATAACTATCTATTATTGTGTAGGGAACCGTGGTATTTGTTATTGTTATACGTGGACAATTTCGCCTTCTAAGAGAAAACGTTATGTGAGTACATTTTGATGGATTCTCAAAATTACAATTCAATCAAAAAACACTTCAGGTACCATATCAAAAATAGTACAACAAACCAACGGAACAGGTAATTTAAATAATCCTGTACAAAAAGTGCAAACTGGTATGGATTGTTATATAACCATAACCAAAAGGAAGGCCAGTCCTAAAGGCCTCGTTACTCATACGTAAAGGTGTACGTTGCGAATCAGCTGACCCATTTTGCTTGTGGAGCTTGTATGGAAATGCGTACTCTTTCGTAAAGTTTGCGTAACGTTGCGGACGAACCTGAAAATTTAATTTCTCTCCGTATTTACGTATCAGCTGTTGTAAATTTTCAATGTTGCTTTTATACAATTTTGCCAACAGACTTTTCTAAGCTGAATTTGTTAACGATTTTTTATTTGTTTAATTACTATATTAAGGTCATTATTATTTTTTTACCTTTAAATAACTTTCTTTTATTACTAAAATTGCTTTTTAGCACCAAAAATTGTTTTACTTCGCCTCAAAGGTATATTAATCAAAAAATCTGTTTGTACTATATCTCGGCTTTACATATATATGTATGTATATGGACCAATATCTCAAATTTTGCTCTTTTGCCCTTAATAACCTAATTTTGTTATCAGAGCAACATTTTGGTACCAAAAATTGTTTTAGTTCGCATAATAGTTAAAAAATCGGTTTATGCTATATCCCGACTATATATACCCCGATATAGCCAATTTCCATTTCTTTGACCCCAATGTCCATTTTTGATGACAAAAGTAGTTTTCGTTCGCATGTATACGAAAAAATCAGTTTGTGCTATATCCGACCATATACATATGTACCAATATTGCAAATTTTGACTTTTTTACATCCAATAGCCTTCTTCTGTTACCAGAGCTGCTTATTGGCACCAAATATTGTTTTATTTCCAATAAGCTAGACTTGTTCATGTTTTTTTATATTAGCGTTTTTTAGCATAAAATTGTATTTCAAAATTGTGAAGTAAGCAGCATCGTTTTAACAAGTTGTTTACTTTAGGAAATTAAAAATATATGAAATGTAAACAAAAAACATATGATACATTTCCGTATATGAGTAACTAACAAACGTCGAAGCTGAACGTAAAATTTACGTACCCGCAACATTTACGTAAGAGTAACGAGGCAGCAAGAGCGCACTGCTAAACAATACAAAAACTCTCAAATAGCTGTAATGTCGGTAAGCGAAAACAGATTCTCTGTACTTACTACAGTGGATGATGAAGCTAAACCCACTGTCGAGGAACAAAAACATCCCTCGATTTACTTGCGCGAGCAAACATCTAATGAAATTGTTAACATGCTGTCTCAGCTTGGT
This sequence comes from Phania funesta, assembly GCA_963932375.1. Taxonomy (NCBI): domain Eukaryota; kingdom Metazoa; phylum Arthropoda; class Insecta; order Diptera; family Tachinidae; genus Phania; species Phania funesta. The sequence goes on from OZ010656.1 coordinate 41,689,424, forward strand.
AATGAAAGATTTTATGTAGCTTCTATACGAAGATGTCAAATTCAAGAAACAAAGATTCAAGCACATACCGAAAAGAATTATCGGCTAATCGTAAGCCGACTTGAATAATATAATATAAGATAAGAAAATAAAAGCTACTACACCTACCAGTTAAAAAGTGCTAAAGGTTTAAATAATGTTATAAAAGGAATTGACAGTTCTGTTTCCACTGAGGAAATAAAAAGTGCAATAGAAGCGGAAGGTTACGTATTTAGGGCAGTGCACAATCTCCTAAATAAGAATAAAGTTCCCCAACTAATGCATCGTGTCGATATTGTATTTAATGCAACTGAGTTAAAATCAAAGAATTCCGTTCATCCTATCTACTACTTGCGTTACCTCTTGAGTAGAAGAATAACTGTAGAGGAGCCGTTAAAACGAAATGGTCCTCGTCAGTGCATTAATTGTCAAGAATTCGGGCACACAAAAACTTACTGCAAGTTACCATCCGTTTGTGTTGTTTGCGGCGACGCACACCCAACTTCGGAATGCAAGTCTTCCAAAACTGATCTCAATATTAAAAAATGCAGCAACTGCGGTGAAAACCCTTCTGCAAACTATAGGAGTTGTAAAGTCTTCCAATACGCAAAACATAATTCAAAGATAGTACGTAAGCCTGAACATGAGCAATATAAGGCTTCCCAGTTTCCTAGGCTTGGTGCGGAATCCATAGCTAGTACACAACCTAGTAACATACGACACACTGCACCAAATTACACGTATGACCAAGCACTGAAAAATGATGCACAATTGCCTACCGCTAATCGTGAGGCGAAAATTCAGTTCGACCGACAACACTCTTATACTCACATCTTAAAAGAGGGTCCACAGGTACCTTTTACAAACAATTCGAATTCAATCGATAACTTAATACAAACAATGAACAACTTTATAACAACAATGCAGGGTATGTTTCAAGAAATTATGTTTACCGAAAACATTCTTCTGCAAGTTTTGCTAGGCCAAAAATGAACCAGTTGATAATATGCTTCTGGACCGCAAACGGGCTCTCCCAACATAAATATGAAGTTGATCATTTTCTGCAAACACAGGAAATAGACATACTCTTGGTCTCTGAAACACATTTCACTATAAAAAACTGCTTTAGAGTTAATGGATTTTTCACATACGATACTAAACAACCGAGTGGAAAGGCACCGCCGTCATAGTGAGCAAAGAAGTAAGGCACTTTCCAATGTGAGAATTCAGTGAAGATTTTATGCAAACTACGTCTATAAATCTTAGTGATTTCAAAAATGGAGTCTCATCTGTGTACTGTCCGCCCAGGCACAAAATCGAACACCATCAATTTTCCATTGTTGCTCAACTAGGACAAAAGTTTATTGCAGCTGGCGACTACAATGAAAAGCATACTTTTTGGGGCTCCAGACTTCTTAGCCCAAGAGGCAGACTGTTGTACAATACAGTTCAAGAAAATAAGCTAGACGTCGTGTCTGGGGGTAAACCTACCTATTGGCCAACAAACTTTAATAAGGTGCCAGATCTAATTGATTTCGCCACCGTAAAAATTATTAGACGTGATCAATTAGTAGTCAGTTCGTCTTATGATCTATCTTCAGACCATTCAACTACAATCGTTATTTTACAGGAGCGTATTGACAGTGCACATCAAACCCTTATTTCCTATCCAAATAAAAACACTAATTGGCTGAAATATAAAATGTATGCAAGCAGCTGTGGATTACTTTACGAGCGTCCTGATGGCCGCAGTAAGAAATGCAACACCAAATAAACGATCAATTAAAAGAAATGTATACCAAACATCGGCTGATATACAGACTCCCGTCAGCGAAAAGGCCCAAAAGGCAATGGCAACATAGTCGTTCCCCTGATATCAAAAACCAATTGAACTTATGTCAAAGAACTTTACGTAATAAATTAAGACAGAAACAAGACTCCGCTATAGAGATATATTAAAAAATTTGGATCCAAACAAAAATACTGACTATAGCCTGTGGAAAGCAGTAAGGCACTTAAAATGTCCTATTGCCTACGAATCCCCATTAAGACTTGAAAACCGAACATGGGCTAAGAGCTTAGCTGAAAAGGTAAATGCCTTCGCAAATCACTTAGAAAAGGTTTTCACACCACATGACATAAGTAGTTTCACTATTCCAAACATCGGTGACACTGTAATTGCTCCTATGAAATTTCGGCTATCGTTATTAAAATCGACAATTAAAACTCTAGATATGAGCAAATCGCCCGGACCTGATCGTATTACCGGATCAATGATAAGATATTTACTTAATTATGCTCTGAGAATTTTACTGGTCGTATTAAACGCATTGTTGCGAATTGGCATCTTCCCATGCTCTTGGAAGATGTCTGAAATTGTAATGATCCCTAAAGCAGGCTAGGAGATAAGTCAGATTACGTCGGACAGGCCCATTAGCCTGCTGTCAATTTTGTCAAAATTGTTTGAAAAACTATTCGTTTCGTGTTTAAAGCAATATCTTACTTACTAAAACATCATCCTGGACCATCAGTTTGGTTTTCGAGCAAATCATGTACAATTGAGCAAGTCCACAGAATACTCACCATTATTAGATCTGGATTTGAAAATAAGCCATATTGTTCCGCTTTGTTTCTTGATATTTCCCAGGCGTTTGATGGGCTACTTACGAAAATAATTCAAATTCTACCTGAAAACTCTTACAAGCTCTTACAAGAAGAGCTATTTAACAAACAGAACGTTTAAGGTAAGGTCAAATCACCTACATTGGATAATAAGTTCTAACTCAACCCTGGATTACAAAGTGCTTCTATACAAATCCATAATAAGACCAATATGTGTTGATATGATATAAAGCTACAATTAAATACTGTACAAATATTAATATGTTTAACTTTGTATAAACTTTGTCAAGTTACCTTTGTTTGTTATGTTTTGAACAGAAAAGTTTATTGGAAAAAAAGAAAGTTTTTTTTCACTCGTTTCAAGTTACTGATATACTCGATACATCAAACTGTTCTAATATTTTTAAATAAACTTTTGCTTAAGCATTTTTCAAATACCGTCTATTTATTCAATTGGTTATGGGCCCAGGCATGGCTGAAGAAAATTTTGCTGTACAAGTGTTTGATGGTCGCAATTTCGACAACTGGAAGTTTCGCTTGGAAATTGTTTTGGATGAACATGGTTTGCGGAAATTTATAGAGCAGGATGTAGAGACGTGAGTGTTGAACGAGTCAAATGCTGTAAAGATTGCCGAGTTTCGTTCGAATGACAAAAAGGCAAAGTCAATTTTAATACGGCGTATTGCAGATGCATACTTAGAGTATGTCAAGGATAGTAAATCTGCATTTGCTGTTTTGAATTCCCTTGGTAAGGTATTTGCAAATAAAAGTATCTCAAGCCAAATGTTTTTGCGGAAAAATCTTCTTACTATGAAGTGTGGTGAAGCAGAAGAACTGGAAAGTCACTTTCTAAGGTTTGATGGCCTGGTGAGACAGTTGGTTGCTGCAGGCGCAAAGTTGGAGAAACTTGATGTTATATGCCACTTGTTGTTAACACTGCCCGAATCATTTAATGCTGTAATTACAGCAATTGAAACCTTGAACCCGGAAACATTAGAAATGGAGTTTGTCAAGAATAGACTTCTAGAAGAAGAGAGGAAGAGAAGAAACTATAGTAATCACAACTCTTTAATAGAAAATGTTTCCATGGAAACCACATTTAAATGGAAATGTCACTATTGTGGTAAAAAGGGCCATAAGAAGAAGAATTGTTTTAAGTGGAAGCGTGATCAATCTAAACACAATAATAATACAGCTCAGCTAGGAGGTGAAAGTGTTGGCTTTATTTCGGGAAAAGTTGGTTTAGGATCATCTGTAAGTACTTCTATGAAATGGGTCTTAGACTCTGGAGCCAGTGACCATATGGCTAAAGATGAAAATTTCTTTGAAAATCTCCTAAAGCTAAAAAACGAAATATTTATTAATGTAGCAAAGAACAACGTTTGTATAAAAGCATCAATGATGGGCACTATAAATGGAAGTGTTAATGTTAACGGAAGAATAATTAAGTGTAGTATAAAGAATGTGCTGTTGTGTAAAGACCTCAAATGCAATTTATTTTCAATACGTCGTTTGGAAGAAGCTGGTTTCAAGATAATATTTGAAAAGGGTAAAGTTAAAATCTATAAAGAGGGCATTATGTGGTTACAAGGTATTAAAGCTGGTAGTTTATATGAATTTGACTTACATTGTTCTGGTCAAACAAACACAAGTTTAACAGCACAGAAAACTCAACTCAATTTGTGGCATCTCAGGTTGGGCCACTTCAATTTCTCTGATGTTAGAAAGGTGTCTTCTATGGTAGATGGTATCGGTACAATGAAAAGTGAAGATAAGTTGTTTTGCGAATCGTGTGTTTTAGGAAAGCAGGCAAGAAAACCTTTTCGGTTGAAATTTCAGAGGAAAACAAATCGTTGTTTGGAGCTTATCCACAGTGACGTGTGAGGTCCAATTACGCCGTCTTCTTGGAATGGAAAGCGGTATTTTTTAACGTTTATTGACGATTTTTCACATTTTACATCGGTGTATATTTTGTCAAATAAGTCGGAAGTTTTTCAATATTTTAAAGAGTTCAAGTCCATGGCAGAAAATATGCATAATTGCAAGATAGCCAATTTAAGATGCGATAATGGCGGAGAATATTCGTCATCAGAATTCAAGTCGTTTTGCAGAAGTGCTGGAATAAATATTCAATATACAATTGCCTATACACCAGAACAGAACGGTACTGCAGAGCGCATGAACAGGACATTAATGGAGAAGTCACGATCTATGATTGCTTCATCCGGGTTATCTAAGTGTTTATGGTCAGAAGCAGTATTGTGCGCTAATTATCTTACTAACAGAAGCCCAACATGTGCAATTAATGAAAGGAAAACCCCAGCTGAAATTTGGTACGGTATAAAACCAAACATGATACATATCAAGATATTTGGTTGTTATGCATATTGTCATGTACCGGAAGCACATCGAAAGAAATTAGACTTGAAATCAAAGAAATTAACTATGGTAGGTTATAGCGGAAATGGTTATCGTCTTTGGGATTGTATAAATCGGAAAATTGTGCTTGCAAGAGATGTTGTTTTTGATGAAGATTCTTTTATGAATAAAATTATAATAAATGAGAGTGATAATAATAAAAACAAAATCTGTACAGGAATTGAAGTAGAAAAAGTACAGTGTAATGAAAACTACGTAGAAGATAGAGCAACCTCTAATGTTAATGTCAGTAATGATTCCGCAAATACTGGTAGTGAAAGTAGTGAGTATGAAGATTTTGAAGAAACGGAGAACCAAAAAGAAGTATATTGTGAAAATTTAACGAAGCCAGAAATTGTAGGAGGAAAAGGTGGAGTGCAACTTAGAAGAAGTAGTAGGCAAAGAAAACCTCCAGAAAAACTTAATGTTTTTGCCATAGCTCTTAATGCGGAAAATTTCGTATCTGATGTTCCTATATCGTTTGATGACATAAAGGGTAGGTCTGATTCGAAGGAGTGGTATGATGCAGTCAAGAACGAATTGAATTCTCTGAGAGAAAATAAAACATGGGATATAGTCACTATACCTCCTGGGAAAACGATTGTTGATTGCAAATGGGTCTTCAAACGTAAGTTAGACACAAACGGAGATCCCGGAGAGCATAAAGCACGTGTCGTTGCCAGGGGTTTTTCGCAACGCAAAGGTTTTGATTACGAAGAGACTTATTCTCCCGTTGCAAGAATTGAAACTTTTAGAGTTTTATTAGCTGTTGCAAATAAGAAAAAATATCATATTCACCAGATGGATGTAAAGACTGCTTTCCTGAATGGAAATTTAAGAGAAAACACCTTTATGAGAGATCCACAAGGTGTGGATAGTGAAAGTGGGACGGTATGCAAATTAAACAAGGCATTATATGGCCTCAAACAAGCTCCTAGAATGTGGAACGAGCGGTTTAATGGTTATATGCAGAAGTTAAATTTTAAGAGGTCGGAAAATGACTGTTGCTTATATAGTCGGAAATATAATGGTAAAGTTGTTTACTTACTTCTTTATGTTGATGATTTGTTACTCGTTGGAGATGATATAAACGAAATTAAAACTGTAAAATCATTATTAATGAAAGAGTTCAAAATGAAAGATATGAAAGAAGCTAATGTTTACTTGGGTGTTCAGATAAACAGGAATTTGGAAAAATCGGAAATAACAATTAGTCAAAAATCATTTGTGAAAAATCTATTAACCCGTTTTGAAATGGAAAGCTGTAATGGAGTGGATATTCCAATGGAGCCAAAGTTATCACTGGAATACAATTCTTTAGATGAAAACATACAACACAGTTATAGGGAATTAATTGGTTGTCTTATGTATTTAATGATTACTTCAAGGCCCGATCTAAGTTTTTCTGTAAACTACCTCAGTCGATTTCAAAATTGTGCTACTGAAAGTCATTGGAAACACTTAAAGCGTATACTTAGATATTTAAAGAAGACTATTGATATTGAACTTATTTACAACTCAAGGTCGGAAAATGCTATCGTGGGGTATTCAGATGCTGACTGGGGAGGTGATAAAGAAGATCGGAAGTCTGTCAGTGGAAACGTGTTTCAAGTTTATGGATGTACTGTGTCCTGGACAACTAAAAAACAACCAACTGTTACACTTTCATCAACTGAAGCAGAGTATGTTGCACTTTGTGTTGCAAGTTGTGAAGCGGTGTATCTAAGGAAAATTTTGCTAGACTTGGAAGTGGAGATCAAGTTGCCAATTACTATTTATGAAGACAACATGTCGTGTATTAAAATAGCTGAAGAGCCAAAACATCATCAACGAATTAAACACATTGACATAAAATATAATTATGTTCGCAATTAAGTAAAAGGAAAAGTAATTCAAATTGAATACAAGCCGACAAAAGAGCAAGTTGCCGATTTCTTTACGAAGGTTTTGCCGAAGGTCCAGTTTTATAAGTTTAGAAAGGATATTGGATTTATTTAATTGGGCAGGCATGTTGATATGATATAAAGCTACAATTAAATACTGTACAAATATTAATATGTTTAACTTTGTATAAACTTTGTCAAGTTACCTTTGTTTGTTATGTTTTGAACAGAAAAGTTTATTGGAAAAAAAGAACGTTTTTTTCACTCGTTTCAAGTTACTGATATACTCGATACATCAAACTGTTCTAATATTTTTAAATAAACTTTTGCTTAAGCATTTTTCAAATCCCGTCTATTTATTCAATTATATGGACATAAGGCATTCAGCTGTGGGGTACTGCTTGCGCATCTAATATTCAGAAGTCACAAAGAAGACAGTCGAGGATTTTACAACTTATCGTAAGCGCCCCCAGGTACATAAGAAATGAAAATATACACAGAGATATAGAAGTCCCCACTGTCCAGGAAGTAGCAAAAACATACTCGTCCAAGAGCGTAGTGGTCCATCTTAACACTCTAGCGCGCGATTTACTGCAATTTCATATGCACCAGAGACTGAAAAAAACTAACACGTTGAATAGTACCATGGGGCGTTCCTGCATAGATTTTTCCATTTTTAGAAAAATGGTGCTTTGACCTTACTTTAAACGTTATATTTGTCAAATAGCTCTTAAGAAGCTTGTGGGGGTTTCCAGGAAGAACTCGAGTTATTTTCGTGAGTAGCCGCCCATCATGCCCGACTTTATCGAACGCATGGGAAATGTCAATAAATAGAGCTGAACAATATTGCTTATTTTCAAATACCGATATACTAACAGTAACAATTATATTGACTTGCTCAATACTACAACGCCTTGCTCGAAAACCATACTGAGGGTCTTGGAATATGTGTTGCATAGTAAGATAAGGCTTTAATTTTGAAACGAATAGTTTATCAAACAATCCAGGCTAATAGGCCTGTATGATTGTAATCTGACCTAAGTCCTTTCGTGGTTTAGGGATCATAATGCGTGATTTTCTCATCTTTAGAGAGTTTTAATAGTTTACTTTAATAATGATAGCCGAAACTTCATTCACAGTTTCGCTGATATTTGGAATAGTGAAACTATTTATATCCGTGTTTATTGTTAGATCCAAAGTTTTTAAAAACCCCTCGATAGCAGAATCATGCTTCAATTTATTACGTAAAAGCGTCTGGCACAAATTAATTTTGATCTTTATATCTGGAGTACGATTACTCTACCATTATCTTCTAAGCGCTCTCTTTTTCCTGACCAGAATTTGTATATCGGCTATATTGTACCAATTTATTTTTAATGGTGGTGTTGCAAATCTAACTGCTACAGTGACGATGTCTGTAAAATAATACACAGCTTTCAAATATCATTCCAATTTCTCAGATCAATGTTTCGAGGTAGGTAAGTACTCACATACAGACCGTCGCTTCCTGTTCAAACAGAATTGTCCGAAAATAGTTCGCACAACTCTGTTATGACATTACACAAACAGAATACACAGGCAAATTAAAAAGTATGTATGTGTGCGTGCGCTATCTGTAAATACCCGCTCATAAACGTATGTAAAATTATCCATCCAACCTCGATGAAACAAAAAATTATGCTAAAACTGAACAGGAACATCTACACGTATTTCTTCAAACAGAAGATCACGAACACATTTTCTTTCGTTATTTTACAGACGCTTTTACAATGTGCAAACAAATATTAAGGCTTGTTTGTCACTACCCACATTTCTGTGCGAACAGCAATATGTATGTGCGATGACTGAACAGATTTATGGCTAATCAAGACGTCATGTAATTATTACAAAACAAGTTGACAAATTATTTTCAATACAATGCAACAGGCCGCTATTGAAAATATTAACCACATATAGATGCGGAATTCCATTTTCCATAAACACTTTTCACAATAGTATTCTAACTTCTTCAACATAATATTTCTTTAAATCACAATAGATGTTTTGAGCTTACCTTATACAAATCGGATAAAACCTCTTTTTTTCTATTCTTTATTTATAATTTTTTCTTATGGAATGTTTAGAAGTTGTTTGATTAATTCTGAAATTCATTAAAAGCAATAACAAATCACAAAAACAATAAAAAACTGCAAAATATCAAAATCAACACCAGAAAAAATATTACATAGTTCCTCCTTGTTTTAACACGATAAAAAATGTTGCCAACTCAAAAATGTTCTCGAGTTTCATTTCGAAAAACGCGAATTTATGAATAAGGGAATTGACGTCTTGATAACCATAAATCTGTCCATCCATCGCACAATTTGCTGCTCACACAGAAATTCGGCTAGTCATGACCGTCGCCGTTCATGTTCACTTCATGTTCAAATAGATTTGTCCGAACAATATGTCATTACACTAACAAAATACAAAGGCAAAATAAAAAGTATGTATAGGTGTGTGTGGTGTCTGTAAACACCAGTACATGAACTATGCAGAAGCATCCATTCTTCAATAGAAGACCACCAACATATTTTCTCTCGTTATTATACAGACACGTTCTCAATGTGCGAACAAATTTATAGCTAATGAAAACGTAGACGTAGTATTAAGACGCCACGTTAATATCAAGCCAAATTGATAACATGTTCGGACAACTTTTCGCATCAATGTATTAATATATTAATATGTCATTCCAAACGATATTCCCGTTATTGTAAATTCCTAAAAACACAAATATAATAGGCGTTTTTAAAATTTAGGTCGGCGTTGGCTTCTCACATGTACTAACTCAAAACAGTCAAACGAACACATGGGCACGAAAAAAATATATTTTACAGAAAAACCATCCAGTGATATTTGACTTGTTTTACGTTTAAATTAAATAAAGTGATGAAAACATTTCACTCAAAGCAAAAAATTCGTAGCGAAAAGAAGAAAAGGAAATTGGTTGCTTTAGCTAATTTAATAAAACTGAACGACATGGAAAGACAAGAGGAAAATATGGCTGAAAGGCAAGAAAAATCACATAAAAATGTTCCAAAACAAAACGCTGGGGACAAAGATGACGACGGTTTTATAAAGGTGACATTTTGATGTCAAACTTAGTAATGTAAATGATTAAACATATTTTTAGGTGACCAATAAAAAGAAACAGGAAAAGAAAAATTGTGTTCATCTTAACGCCGATGGGCCTTTAAAAAAGAAACCAAAGATTATGAACAAAGATCAGATCACTGATAACGATGAGACTTTGGCTAAAGAAAACAACGAATTCAATGGTTTAAACTTAACAGAAGACCAATATAAACAGCTCAAAAAAGAACTGAGGGAGCGTAAACGGCAGTTGGAAAACGTGCCTTATGTGAGATTACGTGAGTTTGGACATCGTGCTTTGCTTTCAGTTGAAGAAAACGAGCGTACACCAATATTTCTGAATGACTTACAACATTTAGTTATGTCGGTTCTTCTGGGCAAAAAGTCACCTTGTACTCCTGATAGGTGGTGCTTCTTAGATAAACCCCATAAATTGTCTCATGCAGTCGTTGTATGCCTAGAAGGATTATCGTTATATCATTACTTATCGACTGAAAGCAAGTTTGAGAAGATAAATAAAATATTTGAGACTAGATTGGAAGTGCTCTTCCCAAGTTGCAGAAAAGGACAATCAATGATTATGATTGAAGAGCTAATACAGGTGCCTCTTACAAATGCCCAAGCCTATGAGCTTATTGAAAAACACGGTTCACTAGAGGCTGCCATTGAGTTAAATAAAGATCCAACCATTATGATTAAAGAAGTCTTTCCTGTAGACGATTCACCCGTAGGGTCGACAAATGATGATGTCCACCCTAATGATAAATTTCCACGAACAAAATTGCTTCTTTCTGTCCTTCAAATGGTTGACGAGGGTTATCCAATGCCATTAAGAGGCGAATTAAATAAACATTTTTCCAGTTACATTATGACTAAAGAAAAATATTCTCCTGTGACAAATCGCAGCCCACTCTTTGGAATCGATTGCGAAATGTGTCGCACATATAAAGGTGTAAATGAATTAACCCGTATTTCAATAGTAAATGAAGATTGTGAGACAGTTTATGAAACGCTTGTAAGACCCGCCAACAAAATAGTAGATTATTTAACGCAGTATTCCGGCATTACTGAGGAAGTAATGATGAAAGTAACGAAAAATTTAAGCGATGTACATAAAGAAGTTAGAGAACTTCTACCTCCCGACGCTATATTAGTCGGTCAGTCATTGAATTGTGATTTACATGCAATGCGAATGCTGCATCCATATGTAATTGACACAAGTGTGTGCTTTAATATGAGCGGAGTAAGAAAGCGAAAATCGAAATTACAAAAATTGGCAATGACCTTTCTAAAGGAAACTATTCAGGAACATGAAGGTGGCCACGATTCCGTGGAAGATTCAGTTACAAGTTTAAAACTTGTCAAATTAAAACTAGCTAACAGTTTAGAGTTTGGAGATGAAATTTTAACACAAAAGAAACGTTTACACGACATAATACGAGCTGCCAGCGGTGACACGGTTAAAAATAATGTATTAGCTCATGTTTCACAACGGGATAAACGTACGGCTATAATTTCTGCCAATCCACTGCCACCAACTGTGAAAAAGTTGTTGGAAAAAGCTGAACAAGCTACACCAAGCAATTCTCACAAATGCTTCTCAATACACGAACTTTCATCAAATAAAGAAGCTGTTCGAAAGTGTAAAGAAATATCATTAGAAAATGCACTGACTTTATGTAACCTTTATATAACATCGGAAGAATTGCGGGCAACCTCATACGAAACTACAATAGATAATATTAACAAATGGATATCAAAGATTTGGAAGAGTATGGCCCATAACGGTTTACTTTTAGTTTTAATGGGTGGTGCTTCAGAGTGTTCTTCGGGTGTAGCCAAAATTGCTATTAAACGAAATGTTTCTGATTTTGCAGCCGAAATCCCCACAACTGCTTAGTGAAATAAAATTGCTTTCAATTTTTCCAAGTTGAAAATTGCACTACTTGTAATGTTTTAAAGCAGCTAACTATATGGATACGATTTTAAACTGGATAATAAAAAAAATATATATTTTGCATCAGAATTATTTAATGATGATAGTATGTATGCGCTTTGACATTATATAACTGCTAAACTTAGAATAAAATATATTATTAAATATATAAATAATCATGAAGCCGAGCTTCAGGGTTTTACGTTATTTCCGGTTTAGGCATGAGCTTATTTCCGCATGAGCTTATTTCCGCAAAATATTTTATCGAAAGCAAAGATCTAGCGTATAAAAATAATAGTTTCTGTAGGTATGTCACTTTTTTTGTAGTAGTTTTAAGCGTCAAGAACAATGAGCTCTCAAAATATTAACATAGGCGATATACATATAGGTTGCATATGCTGTCAGCAGTGTGGATCATCTCAATCCTTATGTCGAAGTTGTAACTGCTTTGCCAAATCCGTTCGTGATCTTTCGTGATTGTGGTAAAGTACGTATATCAAATTTGTTGTAGTTTCTGCTTTGTCATTTTTGGGCTTCTGCTACTATTCAGTTGATATAAAATTAGACGGTAAATGTGCGCTCAGAGATTTCTATTCTTAGTCTTAAAGAAGTCATAAAGATAGATTTTTGGAAAGAATTTTCGTCATCCCTTGTCAAGGTTGGTTTGGAGACAAACCGGTTTCGACTATGTGCCATCTTCAGTGTCAGAACGAAAAATGCCACTTGAAGATGGCACATAGCCGAAACCGTTTGGTCTCCAAACCAAACTTGACAAGGGATGACGGAAATTCGTTCCACAAATCTATATCAAAACACCCTGTCGGAATATCAAATCAAGAATCAAGTCATAAAGAACAGTTGTCAGAGATCTGTTGCTGTCGAAAGTTCTTCTATGGGAAAAAACTGTATGAGAATTGACATTTCCTTTATAATAGACGTAGATATAATGTTTTGAAGTGTAAATAATCTAAAAATTATACTTTGGGAATAACGCTGTTGCACATAAATTTGAATTATAGACTGAAAATTGTCTACTACATATTATTCTAGAAAATGATTATTCCAATAAATGATTTTTATATTTATATCAGGTTATGGACCTTTGCTGAAATTGGTAATTTATATGAAGGATATAGTACGAAATAAGGATAATTTTTATTTAATCAAATAAAACGTGGCGTACACAAAACCAAAGTTTGAAAAAAATTAATGAAAACTATGTAAACTGGAAGTTTAAAATCGAACTTTTGCTTCGCAAACTAAAGCTATGGAAGCACGTTATTGACGGCAAACGTCAGATACCAATTTTATTATTATTATTAATTTGATGGAAATGTTACTAATCAGTTCATTATAGATGAATAGGAAAAGATGATGAAGCCAGGAGTACCATAATAGGTTTGCTGGTGATGGATGAACAATTATTCCATATTCGCAATATGAAGACTGTTGCAGACACGTGGAATGCACTGAAAGAATACCTTAAGCAACAAAGTGTACTGGATGAGGTCGATATGTTGCATTAGACTTGAAGAAAGCGGAGACGCAGGTACACATTTCTGCTATGAGCGATTTATTTGCAAAATTAAGTGACATTGGAGAAGAGGCATTGTCATACAAATGGAGTGCTGCCATGGTGATTTTGTGTTGTATGATATACATACATACATACGAGTATGCAGGTGCCAGTCAAGCTAAAGGTTTGGCTAAAGAGTATTAATATGCACCTAGCTTAGTGGGAAGTATACTGTCTGTGAGACCCTTAACAAAAATTAATTATTATATACATATCGTTTGAGAAAAATCGGTGCTATATAAATTTTAAAAGCAAAAACAAAAATGTTGTTGATTGGGAAATGCATATTTTGCGTCAATATAATAATGTTAATGCTATAACGCAACATACTTAATTATAATTGGATTCATCAGATTTTAAGGTGAGATTGTTGAGTCCATTATAATAGAAATTTGTGAAACATGTGCGAAGGGAAAATTAACCAAAATTCAATTTCAAACACAGTCTAAGTCGACAGAACCGTTACAGTTAATTCACGTTTTCCGTCTGGAAAAAAATACATCGTAATTTTTATTGATTACATTTTCTCATGTTTCATGTTTTTCCGTACTAGTTTTGCCCGTACTCCCAAGGTAAATCGCACCGATAGGGATAATGAATACACTGCAAAGAATTTCACAAAGGTTTTAGGCCTGAAGTAATTAAAATTCAGTTACTAGTTGTAGAGTATCCTGAGATCCATTTCCATCCCATCTGAAATCATTATATTGTATTGTATTATTCAAATCATAGACTATTTTATAATGAGTCAAAAGCGCCGTCTCGCAGGCGCAGTGTAACGATTTTTCTTAGTCTCTGGTGTCCACCAAACTGCAGCAAATCCCGGACATAGATGTTGGGATGGCCTGATAATTTGCATGGGTAACTTTTAATTTCTTCTTGTACTGTGGGAATATTAAAATCCCTGTGATTATTCTCATTTCGTATGTATCATGGAGCGCAGACGATTAGTTGTAGTAATTTAGACTGCTTTCTTTGTAACTTCTGAATATTTAATGCGCAAATAGTACATCATAGCTGGATGTTATATGTCCATATAGGTTTTATAATGGATTTGTAGAGGATAACTTTATACTCCAGGACCAGAGTTGAATTGGGGCTTATAAGCCAATTTAACTGAGTAGTTTTGAGTTTAATAGATGTTATTATTGCTTCGATGTGTCGAGACCATGTTAGACATCGGTCGAGATGAATTCCCAAATATTTCACGTGGTATTCTGTTGGAGAAGTGATATCAGTTAATTTTATTCGTGTGCAATTTTGCCTTCTGTATGAAAGTTACGTGGGCGCACTAAGAGGGATTGACCTTTATCTTCCATTTCTTTTAACATCCTCTAGCTCGATAATATGAGATTATAAATGCTCCGAAGCAATCGTCGGGTCTTTCTTTACACTTACAAGTGCAGTGTCACCTGCGAAGGTTGACGTATATGTGATTGAGCTTGTTGGCATAATATAGCACCTTGAGGGACACCAGCTGACACTTTTCGAATTGAGGAGAATTGATCCTTTGATCTTACTTTAAATAGTCTATCTGACAGGTAGCTTTTAAGAAGTTTGTGAGTATTTTCAGGAAGCAGCCGTGCGATTTTGAAGAGCAGCCCATCGTGCCAAACTTTATCAAACGCCTGGGAAATATCTATGTATGTATAAAGCCGAACAATATTGTTTGTTCTCAAAGGCCGATCTAAAAAGTGTAACAATTCTATGAACTTGCTCGATATTATCAGGCTTTGCACGAATCTAAAACTGATGTTCCGGTATAATGTGATTTGTAGGAAACAGGACATTTCATATGCCTCATATCTTTCCATAAGCTCTAATCTGTGTTTTTCGCTGTATCCAAATTATTTAAATAATTTGCTAGTTCGACCTCTTGCTTCTGCTTCAGTTGACTATGTAACATAGTTTGGCACAATTTAGTTGTACCTTTAAAACTGGAAAACGTGCGATTTGCCATAGCCTCCTCAGTCTTCTTTGTTCGCTTAATTGGAGTTGCGATTTTGGCTGCAGAATTTAGGATATCTGTGAAGTGATCTACGGTGGATTAAATATCTGTTGAATTTCTCAGAGGAATGTTCTGAGAGATGTGACAGCTTACATACATTGTATACATATTTCAACCAGTCTGTGTTTTTGTTTGGCTAAAATGTAATGTGCCTGTATGGATTATCATAATTGTTATTAATGGTTAAAAGTGTCGGTAAATGGACAGATGATAAATAATAAGAAGAACTTACTGAAATTTAATTACGTTTGATTTTTTTGTCACAGCAAAATGAATCAGGTCTAGACTCTCACTAAAGTCTGATGGGTAATATGTCGACTTTCCACCAGATGTGACGTCTAGTTTATTTCCGACAACTTGCCTTCCTTTTAGGACTTAAGTATAAGTCTAGAGCCCTAATACGTATGCATGGCATTATAATTGCCAGCTGCGATAAATTTCTGCCCTAATGAATAAGAGAATCCGGTGAACTAATTTATTCGATTTTCTGTCTAAGAGAAAAATATACGGATAATATTGTATTATAAGATCTGCAAGATAAGTATGTATATAGAATTAGTCTGTAGAACCATCACATGCTTTACCACTCGGATGTATAGTCATAGGTAAGAAATCCATTAATTCTAAAGCAATTTTAGTAGTGGGTTTCGGATGTTCTAATTCTAGTTTGGCAATGTTTCTTGTGCTTTTTGCATTCAGCACACTGTGCTTAAAAACCACATATAAAAAAAGTAAAGAAAAATATACCGTTATTGTGTATGTTATGTTTGTTTCTAGAACACTTTGGCATATTTGTAATTTTTAGCTAGGTCAGTAACAATTGAGCTGCGTAGGGTAAGGACTGTTTTGTTCAAACAAGAGTTTTTTATAGTTTTATGAAGAAGAGTGATTGTGTGTCCATTTTATAAAAAATTACAATAAAAACAATTTTTTTTGACAAAGTTATGTGAGTAGCAAAATCGCTGTTCCCATTCGAGTACAATGTTGATATGTATATACATACATATATATTTTTTTTTAGAATTTTCATTGTACCAAAATGGAATATAAAGCCATCAAAACGTCAAGTTGTTATGGTAAAACTTTTAAAAATTTAAACAGCGCTCTTGATTTCGTGGAAATAGATGATCATAACAATTTCGATATAGCGATTATCCCACCAGATCCAGACTATAACACAGATGAAGAAGAGGGGAATGCTGAGGATATTCTTTTTGATCATATGCCAAATGATGTACCAGGTGAAGTACAAGTATTTTTCAGCAGTGACAGCGATGATGATATCCCACTTCAGCAGTTGCGACAAACAATGAGGTCTTCAAAATTAAGCAAAAAGACTCCTAAGTGGACAAAAAGACCTTGCAATATTCAAATGCATCAAACCAATTTTTATTTGGAGAATGAGCTCAATATGATAGCAGAATTGAGTGGAAAATCGCCGGATGAAGTTTTTGAAGTTTTATTTGATGAAGAAGTAGTTAATTTAATCGTTGAGCAAACTTGCATTTATGCTTCACAAAATAACGAGCACAATTTCGTCTTCAACGCAAATGACTTGAAAGTATTCATCGGAATTTTACTGTATAGTGGATATCGCTCTTTGCCTAGAGAGGATATGTACTGGCAGCTTTGCGAAGACACTCACACCCCAATTGTTTCTCAAAATATGTCGCGGAATAGATTTAGAGAAATAAAACGTTTTATTCATTTCGCCGATAACACTAACTTAGACGTTACCGACAAAATGGCCAAAGTGAGACCTTGTCTAAACTTCTCTCAAAATTTTTTTGTTTTCAAAACAATTTATTAGAGGTAAGCCAGTGAGATTTGGCTTTAAAAATTGGATGCTGACGAGCAGCTCCGGTTATTTATGCCTACTGTGGAGCCAAAGGTGTAAGTGCAGAGAGATCAAAAATGCTTCTTGGATCCCGAGTTGTGCTTCATTTTTTAGACAACGTTCCTAACCCTTCAGATCATGTTGTTTTTTTTTGAAAATTTTTTTACATCACATGATCTTCTAGTTGAATTAAAAGAAAGAGGATTTCGGGCTATTGGGACTGTTCGAGATTAAAGAACAAAAAAATGTCCACTAGAGTCAAATGCGGTTTTCAAAAAAGAAAAGAGAGGATATTTTGATTGTAGATTTGACAAGACCAATCATACAAAAAATGGTTAAATGGAACGACAATAGCGCAGTAACCGTGGAATCGAATTTTGAATGTGTTGAGCCAATGCATATGGTAAACAGATGGTGTTCAACTGAAAAAGCTAAAATTAGTGTTAGCCAACCGAGATTGATCGCAAAATATAATGCGGGAATGGGTGGCGTAGACCTCCACGATCAAGCTGTAAATAATTATATAATAAAATTCCGAGGAAAGAAATGGTGGTGGCATCTTTTTACCGCAATGTTGAGTTCTATTATGGTAAAAGCATGGAAATTGTTTAAAACTGCCAACAAATTTCAAATGGACTTGCTTGAGTTTCAACGCAATATTGTTCGATTTTACTTGCGAAACTATACCCAGAAAGTGAATATTTCAAAACGGTCACTGGCTCCTGGTGTTACAACTAGTGGTGGAAACCATTTTCCTAAACGGATAAAGAATCAATTACGTCGTGAGTGCCATAACAGAATAAGACTGTTATATGAGCAATGCGATGTTTCTCTATGTGTTGAAAATGTATGCTTTAAAAATGTTCATACTTTAAAAAAATAGCATACCCTTGACGCCACTATACCCGTTCGAGTAGAGCCCTAAAAACATACTTCCTTTAAGTTTTTTCACAATTTTTTGTTTATTCTATATTTCTTAACTGTATTTAAGTATAAACAAATAAATGAATTTAAATTTTTTTTATTTGAAATGGCCTTGGCGTTTAATGGGTTAATAGGACTTGCAAGTTCATGTTTGAATTCCGCGTCATTTCCTGGAAGATGGTCTGCATATTAATCATGAAATTATTCATGGTTTGAATTAGATTTTTAAGATATTTAGTTTCGCCAGAAAGTCTCGGATAGTGAGATGGCTGATATTTTTCGTATCTTGGTTTTCGAACTGGCCTTTTGACGTGTTAGTATAATTTACAGCCTCTATAGTTGGCCGTATGGTTTTCGCAGTAGTTTTCGCCGCAGCATTCCGAAGTTTTGTGGGTAAACAGAGTTTTTATTCTTTTAATGAGATGCATTAAATACATTCTCAAATCGGTGCATTGGCTGCGGGATTTTATTTATGATATTGTGGATGGACGTCACTACATATCCTTCAGCCCCTAAAGCACTTTTTATATCCTCAGAAGGTACAGAACTGTCTATGCCTTTTATGACAATATTCAATCCGTTTGCGTTTTTCAATTGGCAGGTGTAGTAACGTCAAGCCTACTTGCAATAAGCCTATAATTTTTTCTGTGTATGTTTGTATTTTGGTTTCCTGTATTTGTCCTCTATGAATAGAAGCGACGTGGACATTTCGCGGTGTTCTTCTATTGTGAGGATTTAGGGCTTGCCCCTCTCTTTGTGATGGTGATATACCTGTCCATACCTCTTTGAATGTAATTTTGGTATGTTTGGAGACGTTGAGTTAGAGCAGCTTATGCTGCTTTAGAGTGATAAATGTTAATTTGCGCCACCTTTGCCGTCGCGTCTCCAGCGAGCGCGGGTACCAATGCACCAGTGGCTACCTCGGTGTCGCACTTGCCGGCGCCTCGGTAAACGCTAGACACTATCAAAAATCTTGCGTTTTCTCTCCCGAAGCAGCGATAAGGATTCGTTGTTAAAGATTAAGAGTACCTTGTTGGTTAAACCTTCAGGAGTGTACGACAAAATGGCTTCAGGATCGTGTGGCTTAGCAGCCGGAAGGGTTACCACGGATCTTAGTATACGAGGGATCTCACTGACCTGCTATAGCCAATTTGTGTAGGTTGGCTTATAGTTCGGTGGTGCCTGCCATTAGTTTTTTTATATCCTTTAAACCAGCATTGGGCTTCGTTTTCCGGTGGTGGTCCTAGATTTTCCGGGTTCTGTCGCAATTGCTTTAATAGATGATAGCCTGTACTAGCGGGGTTTTGGTGACCTCACTAAGCGTTCTATTAACAAAAGGAGGTGGGTTAGTCTGGGACTCTTCGCTTCTGGTTGATTGGAAGGCCAAAGATGTGATTCAATAGGATTATTTCTAAGAGTCTCGATCACCCGTAAGGCAGATCGTCTTTCAACGAAAATCTTCCTCTGTGTCTTAGCGCTAGCAAGGCGAGCACCGTTGTCTTGGCGAAAGAGGGAGCAGAGACGTTCTACTTAGAGGCGATGGCCCTGCCCCTATGGTTGAGGGGACATTACTCACGTAGGTATATGCACCTGTACATGTAATGTCCTTAGTAACATTACTGTTGATGGCACTCACGGAGATACCTGCATCTGTGAACGGAGGTGCCTCCTCGATGCCTTCACTCGCGTCCAAAAAGGTTACATTTGTCCACCTGGACTTTGAGGCTGTATTCAGATGATGTGCTAAAAATCTGTCTAAACGAAGGAACAGGCACTTCAATTGTCATCCGCTAAACGGAAGGTGCATTTTTGCCCATTTTCTGGGAAAATTAATATTTGATGAAATCTGTTATACTAAAGGGACCATATTGGGTATTGGAAACTTGTCGTTAATCGTAATAAGTATTACGTTTTCTGTAGTCAAATATTAGCCTAGGGCTTATCACATACTCGTATGCGCCTTAGTATGTAAGATATAAAAACATCTATAAGGATCTGGATGTTTCCAAGAAGAAATCAAAAAGTACTCGTGCAAATATGAGCCGTTCAATGCACACATCGATTAACTCCATTTTTTGAAAAATCTTAAATTTAAGTGTCAAAGCCCTTGGTATAGTCATAACTTTTTTTATTTATAACTTTCCTGAATAATAAAGATTAGCACCGTTAAATGGCAAATTTGTTTGACCATTGAATAATAAGTAATTTATTAGATACAGCAACGCTGTATCTGTTCGGGCAGTGAATTGACGCTTATTTGTTTTCAATCAGCCGATGATGCTTTCTCCCTCTCAATAATATTCGTAACAAAATCGCATCGGTAAACAGATAAAAAGAAGCACAATGCAAACGGTAGTTAGTATAGCAGTGATCTCGCACGCTGAATGATACGGTGTACTTCTTAGTCTTTTCAACATTACTCCCAGATTGTTTTTAAAGAAATAAATATTATACCGTTATAATCAAGATGAATGAGACTAATAATGTGAGTGAGGAAAGCAGTGATGATTCTTCAATACGATTTATCAACAGAAAGTCTCGTCCAAGAAGACGTTTATCGTTTTCCTCGGATTCATCGGATTGCAACAGTACGAACCCAACAAACACATTGATTGGGAGGAAAAGAAGTCGTAATCCTGTGAAATGGATACGAAATTTACAAAAGCATAACAGGATAAAAGGTTTGGCATACAGGAATAGGGGAGGAAAATTAATACCTGCGAAAACATTTGTCGATGTACAATGCAGATGCCGTCAAAATTAGAGGCAACGTTAAACTTTAATTCTGTTTTTCTTAAATACATTTATAATGCTAGAGATATTTAAAATAATATGAATTAGTTGTCGATTTTACAGGTTACAAAAGTAGTTTGTATTTTTAGTGTTTTCATGCGTTACATTACTTTGGGAATGAAATTACTAATTTCAATATTCTGTATGGAATCCATTGCTTTCTAGAACTGATGATTACAGACACAGCGGCATTGATTACACTACGCTTCTACATTTTTCTGCCGGGATTTTGTACCACTTCTAATAGCCGTTTTAAAGTAGTTTTAGAGGAATTATTGTGTTCTCGGGCTTCTCCATCCACATAAGACCAAAGACTTTTAGTGAAATACATTTATATTCTATTTTATTAGTAAAAAAAAAAATGAAATTCATGATATAAGAATGTAAGCAAAATATTTTTGTGAGTAACTAACGTACCTGGTTCTATGTAAACACTCCACTTCAACTCTATAACGAGTGAACTCGTGGTGGGTACCTTCAATTTAAAAGTTTTTAAACAAATAGTGTTCAAAAATATCCTGCAATAAAATTCCCTTTTTAAAGGAGTTATGAAAGGTGTCTTTTCTGATTAATGTAGTTCCTGAGCCTGAATCTATTAATAACTTTATGGCAATAGTATTTGTCCTCACTATTATAAAAAGGCTGATAGTTAATAGTAGAATTAGTTGATTCGTATCGTGCTGTGACGGATTACCGATAACACAAATAAAGTGCGTTACTATTTATATAATATGTTTTTTTTTCAACTTTAATCTTGTTGTATTGTAAATTTACAATGTGTGTTCAAATCTTATTTATTAGGAATTACCAATGTAATAACTAGTTTATTGTATTCAAATCCGTCTCGTATTCAGAGCCATCTCGCCAAGCTAAATGTGTCAGTTTTTTTTACCAGTAAATCGCGCGCTAGAGTGTTGGGATAGACCACTAGTTTGCTTACGTATTTGTACGAGTATGTTTTTGCTATTTCCTGGACAATGGGAATTTATAAATTTCGGTGGATACCCAAATATCTAACGTGCGATTCTACTGGAACCGTGGTATTTGTTATTGTTTTTGGTGGGCAATTTCGCCTTCTGAGGGAAAAGGTTACGTGTACACATTTCTATGGGTTTACTTTTATTCTCCACTTTTTTAACCAGTCCTCTAGCTCATGAATGTGCGACTGAAGTTGTCGAGGTGCAACTTTCGGATCATTATTAACACTTATAAATACAGTGTCACCTGCAAACGTTGACGTATATGTTTTTGCGGTTGTTAGCATATCCGCTGTATAGATGGTATATAATAGCGGCCCTAGTATACTACCTTGAGGGACCCCTGCAGAGATTTCCCCTTTTCTAAAAAAATGATCCTCTGACCTTACCTTAAACGTTCTGTTTATTAAATAGCTCTTCAGAAGCTTGTTAAAGTTTTTTTAAATCTAATATTGCAAAAACAAAAAGCTGACACATTTGCTGTCGTTAAACATTTTGAGTAACTAACACACAATAGGGTTAAAACATATGAAATCAATCAAAAATATTAACATTTCTGACCTCATCACCTCCAAATTTGATAAGATTTTGTACACATGATCTATGGATCGGCACAATAATATTTGCCAACTTTCAGACATATAGCCTTCCAACTTTCAGAATTATGGCCATTCCAAGTTGGAAAAAATCAATAAAAATGCACTCAGATGCCTTAACACAATTTTTAATATCTCGAAAAGTATTCATTGTACGTTAATAATGAAGGGCTCATTTTACAGACAAAAACATGCGCCATTAAAAAAAATTTTTTTTTGGAATTTTCGATCAAGGATAATGTAAATAAAAAAGGACTAAAATTTCCAAAGGATATATCTCGAAAATCAATATTTTTAAAAATCTCAAAAAAATACATGTTAATTCTTATTATGTTTTGTACAAGTCTGCCAAATTTCAATTTGGAGTCTTCATTACAACATGAGTTATTAAGAAAAAAGCAGGCGAAGGTTTATGTTTTGAAATAATAAAATTGAAAGAATACAAAAAAGTCGTGCACAATTCATTCGGTATTTAAATAAAAAATATGCCATTCAATTCAACATTTTGCTGGAATCCTTTTAAAAAATCCGGTCGCACTGGGTGCAATAAAAGTTTAAGACAAGTCCAAGAATGGATGCTACAGTATACTAAGGATAAAAACATTACGATCACAAATAAAATTTGTGGGACATGTAGAATAAAATTTTCGCATCTGAAAAAATCTAATAAATCTAAATTGGAAGAAGGTTCAGACATAAACGAAAATGTAGATACTTTCGATGACATTGCGTCAGGCACGGAAGAAGTTGCTATTTCAAAATTAAACCAATCTTTACCGTATCTGGAACAATCTCCGATAAAAAAGAAGAAGTTACATCAAAAACGGTACAGAGATGCAAAATGCAGGAAAATAACTGATTCGATTCAAGACAAAAGACATATGTGCCCACAATCCGAAATAATAGAACAATTAAAAGAAAAATTTAAAACATTAACAAAAAATAGTGAGAAAATCCAACTGCTAACAATTTTACCAAAAAGCTGGACAATACATAAAATTGAGGAAGAATTCCTGGTTACAAACTATATCGCGCGAAAAGTTAAGCATTTGGTTGAAACAAAGGGTGTGATGAGTACGCCTAACCCAAAACTGGGAAGTCCAATTTCGCCAGTGACAAGCAGTTTAGTAATATCCTTTTATGAATCCGATGACGTCAGCAGGTGTATGCCCGGACAGAAAGATTTCCAAAAATCTTATTCAGAATATGATAAATTGTTTCCATTAGTGTGAATTCGAGCTAAATTTAGCTCTTCCTTTTTTGATTTAGTTTGAAATATTACATGCAGCTATTCGTTTTTTTTAACAGTGCATTTGTCTCTTTTAGCTTCTTGTATAACTTTAATTACTTGTAATTAAATTATATTTTAAATTAGACCCGTTAACTAGAATAAATTTATGACAAATAATTTTTTTTTACATTATGGAATACAAACTTCGTTTCATTAGAAAATACTCTAAATAAATAATACAAGGACTTAATTTTGAAGATGACATTAGTCTTTTGAAATTAGAAATTCCTATGTGGGCCTGGCCAAACGTCAATCACAGAATTTTTGAATAATGTTTTTAAGTACGAAAACGTAGCTAACGAAACCCCTTTTAGGGAACTGTCTTCTTCAGATATGAAATATTTAGTTTTGCCTTCAAGTAACGGAGAAGATGAACGCGTATTTAGCGGGATGAATCCGAAACAGATTTGTTTCTTTGTATCGTATGCGGCTTGAAAAGGACGTGGTCCTTATAATGATAAGTATTCTGTAGTAGCAGCTGTGGAGACTGGGAAGGAACTATTTAGGTGGGTTTCCAACACATGGGGCACGAATACGATCCTCAACCTGATAAGGTTTGCGGGATTATAAAAATCGCAATTGAGCACATTTATAAGGTTAACCTGTAAGCAACGACACACATAAGGCAAGACTTTAGGACTCAGAATCCACCTTTTAATAGTAAGGCTGGAGGCAAATTATGACATTTGATATCATACGCAACCTTAATTGTATTGAAATTTCGCCCCATAACAAATGCCGTAATATGCTCCTCAGTAAATATCTGCATTCTCCGGTATTAAGGAAAACAGAGCCACGCGCAGACTTAATAGGATGAAGACAAGCTTATTTTCCACTACCGCCGTTCATTCAAAAACCCATTAAGGAGTTAGAAGTTCAAGTCCTAGAAATCCTTCTGATGAAATATCAAATATTAACTTTTTTCTATAAAATTTAAATTTTTTGGTGCAATTAAAATAATTGTTAAAATTACATTTTTTCATAATTTTTGTTGGAAATTTTATCTAGTTTAGGTCTTTTGGTAGATTTTATTTTTTGGCGAGTGTCGGATGTTTTTTTTTCTGAATTACTGAATTTTTGGTGAATTCCAATTTTTTTGATCGATTTTTCATGATTTTTTGGTTAAATTTCAGTTTTTGGTAAAATATTTAGACACATATTAATAACTTTTAAATTTGTTGGAGAAATTTAGATTTTGCCGTGAATTTCCGAGTTTTGGAGGAATTTATATATTTGTTTGGTTTTCCTGTTTAATATGTGTTTAGTAAAATTTATAATTTTTAATAATTTTTTGATGCATTTAAAGTTTTTTCATGCATTTTTCAATTTATTTCGATTTTCCAAAATGTAAAATTTTTGACTTATCAGATATCGCTGAACTTTTTTGTATTTGTGGTAAAATTTTAAAACTTGGTTATTTCTGCATTTTTATATTTGTTTTTTTTTTTTTTTGTTAAATTAAGATTTCCGATAAATACAATTTATTTTATTCTAATCTTTAAATTTGTCGGCAAATCTCGAAATTTTGTCGAAATTTCCAATTTTTCGATAAAATTAGATGTTTTCCAAATTTTGTTAAATTGTTTGGGGTTTTTGCAGATTAATCGAAACAATTGTATTTGTTATTTTATATATATTTTGTTGTTGCAATTTAAAATTATTTCGTTAGAAAATATAATTTAGTTAAAACAATTGTTTTATGAGCAAAGATTTTAACTCTTAATTTTAAATAATAAATATATTAGGGGGCATCAATTGTTTTTGTCAAAAGCCGTATAGCAAAATCGTAATCTAAGAAGAATTCTATGAAGACATCCCCAAGAAAATATGGGTCGAAAATCAAAACCTAGTCCCCGCCGAGATACAACAAAATTCACATTTGAAAGTGTTTAAAAGCAGTGTCGTGAAAAATATCACTTTTTTTATAAATGTTTATTTATTTAGACAATTTTTCAAAACTTAGGCCTGTAATATTATGTTATTGAACAATCAGTAACAACACAAGCTTTTTTTTAAAATCCAGTTTTATTTTGTAAATTCAAACAGCAGAACCTCTTAAATGTAAAAAGCTGGACTTATTTGATAAAGCATTGAAAAAGGTCTGTGTTTTACAGTCCAATCGAGGGGTTCGGGTACGACCTCGTCCTCTCGAATCTTTGCAGTTACGCGTCGTGAGAGATTTGTTAAAAATGTAGTATTTTATCACCTTGGGATGCTTGTAGTAAATGTAGGCTAAGATAACACTCGTATGTTGTTATTATCTAAGTCTAATAAATTAATATAATCTGTGCGATCGAAATTAATATGGGATGGTTTTGATAAGTTTCAAGTTCAGTTGAGTCACGATAATATATAATTTTTCCATGGCTCTTTCGCTAACAGGGTTCCTTTAATTGAAAAGCATTGTTAACAAGATACTTTCTGGTTGGATTGTTTTCTTTACAATTTCTCAAAGATTTAGTGGTTTTGCATATTCTGCCATACAGTATAGCATTTACTGAGGCAAAATATAAGTGCTTACCATGAAAAGCGTTTGTACGACAGGCGAAGTATATACTGCTCCCAAAATCTAGATTATTTTTGCTGGGTAGTGGATTATTTTTAAATAATTAATGTTTTAAAAAATGTTAAAAAAAATTTTAAATATTAAATAAACGTACAATGCAGTGCGATGTGAATGAGGAGACGATCTCATTAAATTGTTTGATTGAATTGAGAAATTGCTATAATTGCGATAGGATGGGTTTAAGTATACACACACACACACCCACACACACACACACACACTTAATTTTATTTTATGTTAAATATTTCATTAAAATCAAAATAATTATAATCAATTAAATATTTAAAAACTGTAAGAAATATTTGTTTTAAAAATAATAGAATGCAAATTATATTTACCGTAAATTTACAAATCATTTTGTACTTTTATAAAAAAAATAGTGCAATAATAATAATAATAATAATAATAATAATAATAATAATAATAATAATAATAATAATAATAATAATAATAATAATAATAATAATAATAATAATAATAATAATAATAATAATAATAATCTTATAGCCTTTACCATTGTATTGATACAATCAAATTTGTAAAGGTGTCATACAAATTAAGGATTTCATTATCAGTTCGTTGTTTATTCTTTCTGTTAAGAAATAAAATTTTGTTTCATATGATAACTTCGAATACAGCAAAAGTTAAGATTTTTTTTAGACAACGAACTCAGGCCTGACAATTACATACCTAATTTAATAATTCTAGTTCGACAAATTTACGCCAAGCAGTCAAGTTAGCATACAAATTCGTCAGTCCTTTTTGGAATATTTTATTTTAAACAAAAAAATTGGCTAAATTTATCTATAGATTTTTTTAAATATAAAAAGAAATAAGGCTTCAGAAAAATAAGCAAACTCGGCATAAATCTTTTGAACTCGGTAAACATTCAGGCGCACGGTAGTGCGCCATGCCATGTTCAGGCCTCAATCACACAGTGTGTATATTACACGAAACCATTTGCGCTGTTTTTCCCCCCTCAACTTTGCTTCCTTTAATCATAAAATAATGAAACTTTAAACATAAGGACTCTATGTATTGGTAACCTCAAATTTGAAAGCTTCCTGAGATATGATGGTGTAAAAAGTGCATATTTTCACTGACTCACTTACTCGTTAATATTATGGGAAACTTCCACTATGGCTTGAGATCTGAAATTTGGTATACAGGTAGGACTTGGAGAATAAGTAATGAGAAAAAAATGGCACTTTTCATCTAGAGGACTAGGGTTCCCTCTTCTTTATATGGAACATTTCCACTATAGGTAGAGAGCTGAAATTTGATATAACCTAACCGTCTATAAGCTTTAAGTAAAAAGAGGTTTTATACATACATTAACAAACAGAAATAACTTGTTAAAAAGGACTCTGATCCAAAAATCTTTGCCGTAAAAAGTACTGAGATCAAAATGAGGACCAAGTTCTACATATGTACAATACCATCCAATTTCTAGGCAACTTGCTAGCTAGGCAAAATTTTTTGTAACTTTCTAATATAATCAAGGGTTATACAATCATATAATCAAGCATTATACAACGATTGGAAAAATCTCTTGGGATTTTCAATGGTATAGCGGTTAGTAACTACATACGTACAAAATTATGTATTTAGCATTTTGAATTCAAATGTCATTTTACTGTATCTTATTCATTATTCGTTTTTATTAAAGCGAATAATTCGTTCTCGGCTCGTGATAAAGTCTTTAAAAAAATCACATTTGCAACGATACTTAAAATCTGTTTAATCAACAACCCTAGAAATTAGTTAGACGTTTAAAATTATTGACCATTAAATTCAAGTCAATATATAGGAATGTACATACATACATGTACATACATACATACATATGTATGTACACTATGAAAACTTATCAGCGATTAAGAATCTAGTGATTACGAATGTACATGTACATATGTATGTATGTAAGTACATAGTTAAATTCGTTTGTTTTTAATATTTTCTTTTCATAGGTGGAATGCTATGAACGTTTGGCACGTCACCTTCTCTTTCAAGCAAAGTAGTTAAGAAGGCTATACTCAGCTACATATATGTATCATTACACCGTATCTCACACACCCTTCACATAAACATAAATTAATAACAATGTATATTGTTGAATATTTGATGACATGTTAGTATTTTTATTAAAAAAGCTTTTACTCAAGTAGAACTATAGGAGTTTCACTTTCAATTGCTGCAGAAACAAACTTAATTTTGCTTAACATATTAGATTTCTTCCGATTTATAGATATTCCCGATACTATTATTCGTTTAAAGCCTTCCAGTATATGTATTTCAAGTATGCCTCTTTCGATTTATTTATGTAGATTTTATATTTTTGACTCCCCTTTCTATGAGGATCCATATAGAGTGATTGATTATTCGGTATTTTTCAAAAATGGGTGCTCGAATAATTTGAGCATACCTGTATATACAAAGCAAAGTTAATGCCTGGTTACACAGTGCGATTTGCTGACATACTGTGCACTGGCGTGACAGTCAAAACCCAAAATGTAGTAACTCGCATATGCCAGCTACTCCTATGATGCGGCCATATGTTGCGAATAGCTGTACTACAGTAACTGGCTAGGCCAGCGCGTATACTTTCCTACACTCCTAGTTAAATACAAAACTGTACTAGGTTTTGCTGCGAACAAAACTTTCCGTTTGAAATTCAGTGATTGACTGAAAGCTGTTTTAAACAGATCTAAGAATTTGTTTAAAAAAATTTATTCAATTTTCAACTATATAATATTATAATTAGATTATTTTAATTGTTAACGGAAATAAAGGGTGGTCCAACCAAAACGCACGATGTTATTTGTAAATAAAACAAACTTCGTCGGTTCGAATGCGTAATTAGATTGCACTCGCAGTGGCATCATCGGGAATTGCATCAACTTTATTGGACGGCGGACGCACTGCACACTCAGCACTGAAACTTCCATTGAATTTGAATCAGGCAGAAACACCAACTTACAACATCAGCAAAAACTCCGGCATGGCCACAATCCGTAAAACGTGCAAAATTATCATTTGGGACGAATGCACAATGGCCCATAAGAAATCGCTCGAAGCGCTTGACCGGACTCTACGTGATTTTCGAGGAAACAACCAATCGATGGGAGGCGCTCTTATCCTTCTTGCTGGTGATTTCCGTCAAACTTTGCCCATTATTCCAAGATCAATGCCCGCAGATGAGCTGAACGCATGCTTGAAAGCATCACACCTTTGGAACCGAGTCGGGAAAATCACGCTATCGACGAACATGCGTGTTCATTTGTTACAAGACCCGTCTGCCCAAACATTCTCAAAACATGTTTTGGACATCGGAAATGGAAAAATTCCAATCAATCGCGCCACGAACGAGATTTCGTTTCCGCCTAACTTCTGTCAAATGCAAATGAATATTCAAGCCGTTGTCGACAAGGTTTTCTCAAGTCTAACAACCTCCTACAAAAATCCGGATTGGTTTAGCGAACGTGCAATTTTGGCACCAAAAATGATGATGTCAACAAGCTTAATGAGCAAATTCAATAGAAACTGCCCGGCAAATTAATCAAATACAAATCGATCGACACAGTAATGGATGAAGAACAAGCCGTCCATTATCTCACTCAATTTTTGAATTCATTAGTACTACCCGGAATGCCACCGCATGTACTAACATTAAAGGTTGGATCACCGGTAATTCTTATTCGCAACTTAAACGCACCAAAGTTATGCAACGGAACCAGATTGATTATCAAAAACTGTTCACCAAATTTAATCGAGGCACCAATCATCGGTGGCAGATTCAAAGGCGAAGACGTACTTATTCCACGAATTCCGATGATTTCCAACGATTTTCCATTCCATTTCAAGCGGCTCCAATTCCCTTTACGTCTAGCCTTTGCTATTACCATCAACAAAGCACAAGGCCAATCATTGACTATTGCTGGCTTAATTTTGGAAAATTCATGCTTTTCACACGGCCAGTTGGATGTGGCTTGCTCCCGAGTTGGCACGCCAAAAAATTTATACGTTTTTACACCAAATAATAAAACAAAAAACATTGTCTATCCGCTAGCCTTAAGATCAAGTAATAAATAAATATATTTACCAATTTGTCATATCTACACTATATGTAAATTATTCTATAAAAAAAAATTTAAGATATGTATTCCATGGATTCTTACTTAAAGGTGGTAATAGAACACTAATGTTTGCTTAGGGCCAGCAACGCGGGCCGGGTCAGCTAGTTAAATATAAATAGCGAAATTCTCACAGCTAAATTAGGTAAGCTTCTTATCATTGGTGCTGTAATATGATCAGGTCCGGGTAATTTTCTAATATTATCTTGATTAGTTATTCCACTCGCTACTCAATACATTGCTTTACAAATGACTCTATTGCTTCTCTTGCTTTAATTACATTTATTAGATCTTCAAAAACAATTTCATCATCAGAATCATTCTGAACACATGGATGGAATGTCGATTTAGCAATATTGTTGGAAATTTTTAGATAATTCTGTAACACTTGAACCATTTTTTAAAAGCTCTACAAACTCTTATTCATCTGTAATGCTTAAATCTTTTGGCTTTTAATCAAATATGTTTTTTGTTAAATAAAAATTCACCTTAAGAACAATTTACTCAAGAGAACGTAGAAGAAATATGCTAACACTTATTGATTTTTATTGTTCACCTATTTCATGCAAACTGAAAATTACCTTCTTCATGAAACATGACGGTTACAATAATGAGTTGTTTAAAGTGTAATTCGCCAATTCGCAAAAATCATAAAATGTAAAAGCAATACATAAAGCACAATTTACGTTTTCTACCATTCAAACTTTGTTTACGTCTTAGAATAGCCAATATAAATAACAGTGACGAGATTCACGTTTTCGCGAGTTCACTGTAAATCTTCGGTAAAATAAATTTTAAAAAACATTTCCAGTTTGTTGGTACGCATTGTGACCACAGTCCGATTTATTTCTCCATTTAATTGTTGGCCAGCTCTCTGCAAGTGAACATCGTATACAAAATATAACATGGGCTTGATATTTTAAAGAGCATAAAAACCAGTTCTGTATAAAAAAAATAAATAAAAACAATTTTACAAATTATTCAATGACATTGTTCAGTGCATAAAATTAATGAAAATTCCTGTTGTTACCAGCAGAAATGTTAAAGTGAAAGAAATTAGTCATATCATCGCCAGCTTGTGCTTGCGCGTTTCCATCGGGAAATTCCCTTAGAGTTGTTTTTTAATAGAGCTTTAGCAAAGACGTGAAAAAAAATATTAAAAGAAAAGTAGTCAAACGGCAAATTAATTATATATGTATGTATGTATGCAGTTATGTGCATTTGAAATAAAATTATGAATGAGTATTTTAAAAGTTTAATATTTAATTCGCAGTCATCGCACATACATATATGTATATGTAGTTTTTTTTTATTACTTTACTGTTTGTGGCCTTTTGTTAATATACTGCTCTCTGTATGCAGGGAAATCGTGTAGTAGCAATTCAATTTTGCTGGCTTACATTCTCTGTAGATTAGTATTTCTCTTAAAAGAGTTTCTTTAATAGTCTTTATTGATATTTTTACTCATGAATCAGGCATGGAAGCTTTTGATTTTTAAATTGCAAACCAAAACAAAAAAGTAATTATGATGTCTAATTTTTCTGAGCTCCAGGTCATCAATAAAATCTTCCTTATTATAAATTATAATAAATATTAATTTTATTTTTTCCAATATTTCGCTACGCCTTTGTGTAGCATCGTCATCCTGACGATGGAAAAATAAAATTAATATTTATTATAATTTATAATAAGGAAGATTTTATTGATGACCTGGAGCTCAGAAAAATTAGACATCATAATAATAATAAAGGTCAAAAAACTAGAATAAAGTTTATCAAAAAAGTAATTTATTGGTTGAAAACTTCTAGATATCTATATTTTTGGAAAGAATTTCCGTCATCGCTTGTCAAGTTTTGTTTTGGAGACATCAAAGCACTCTGTTGAAATATTAAATCAAGAAGATATATTAAATGTTTGGCCAAGTTCTTCTTATATCGAGAAGATAAAGTGTTGGACACATTTGTAGACTTTGCATTTATTTTTTTTTTAATCAGAAAACATTTTCCATTACGTAAAAAAAATAAATTTTTAGCGCCGATTTTCGAAGTCAAGTAACAAATATTGAAAAAAAATAAATATTGAAAAAAAATTAAATTCTAACGTTTAATTTCAAAAAAATATACTATATGTGCATAGGTTAGGTTAGATCGAGCGAAGAGACATTCGTATAGGAAAAATCTCCAACCTTCATAGGAACTCTGTTTCTTGAACAAAACTTCTGAGTAAAGTGTCGGTCGCGAAATATCACGTCATTTGACCTGTAAAAGTATCGATGCGCTCCATGCATTGCCTGTACTCATCACTATACGCACTTTATATAGGGCGACGGATTGCCCGCAAGGTCGAGTGATCCGTCAGTGCATTTACCATGTTACCGATTTAAGATTTGCTTAGTCTTAGCAACCTCCATGGTTTATCCCGATTTTGATATCCCTATAGGGTCTTTGTTTTCATTCCACTACGCGGTATAGGCCCTCTTTTCCCAACCTTTCAGTTCGGTTTTCCTCCTGAAGCTCTCTGGTCTTAGTTGCTGGACCGTTTCCGACCACTCCATAGTTGCCCGACATTAAAATGATGCGCACTCTATAATAGAATGAGTAGTCGTTTTGACTTTCAGTCTCGTCCTGGGTTTTACTCTATCGGATTCTAATGCTCTTATATACATACATATGTACTCGTATGTACATATATAAATAAACTTCAAATTAATCTGATATTGACGTTTTTTTGAACATAGTCGAATTTCTACAGCTATAATCTTAAAATGTTGAGAACATCTGGCTTAGAGAATTAAAATAAGGAGAAATATTATCGCATGTATTGTTCAAAAATCTTTATATGAATTCCATTAGCTCGGACGTATAAACAAAGTATGATACAGCATCAATAGTTTAGTTTGCAAAGATTGTTAATACTGCTGGAAGTTCTTACAGTGTGGTTAAAGCTTGAAACATTTTTATAAAACATAAATAATCAAGTATATAACAAAAGTTTTTGTTTTGTTAAAAAAAAAACAAAGTCTATAACAACTTTGTACATAAAAAACAATAAATAATATTTTTTTTATAAAACCAATGCCGCAGCCAGTTGAAGTGTCCAAACAATCTACAAGCAAATAAAAAAAATTTTATAAAATTTTGAAAGAACCGCAAATTTAACGATTCAGACTAATTTTATAATTTTGTGAACATCATGACGGATCCGCAGCACGTAACCTTAGAACTGGACAACAACACATCACGTAAACAAATGGAATATCTAACAGCTAAAAACGATAATGTAAGTTTTTCTTAATATTTCAGCATCTTTTAGAATTAATTAGTGGTTGGAGGGTAATCCGTATGAGAACATAAGCACGTTTTATAAGTTTAGTCTGAATTTATATCTATGGCAATAAGGGAAAAGTGCTTAAGTCGAGTTAAGCTGAAAGCGAATTAATGGCACTATTGTGATTTCCTAATTGAAAAGTACCCCTACGCAAAATTTCACTTATTTACTTCTAGTTTAGGGGAATTTATATTGAAATGAATGTCTGCTTATCTTTATTATTTGGAACATTATTATACATACATAAGTTGTTTCCTAAAATTTAAATTCCTTCTGCCAATGTATGTATATAATAGCATGGCTTAAAAAGCAATAATGTTTATAAAAATAGAACACACGGCTCATTATTAACATTTACAAATGCCGTGCCCTCTGCAAACGTTGACATACATATATTTGGACTTGCTGGCATATACACTGTATAGCGGCCCTTTTTTGAGAGCTGATCCTTAGACCTTACTTTAAAAGTTATATTTGTGAAATAGCTCTTAAGAAGCTTCTGGGAGTTTTCAGGAAAAACTCGGGTTATTATCGCGAGTGGCCCTTCATGCTAGCCTTTATCAAACGCTTGTAATATCTCAATAAATAAAGCTAAACGATTTTGCTTATTTTCAAATTCCGCTTTAATAATGGTAACAGTTCTATGGAGTGCGGCTATGGCTTGCTCGAAAACCAAACTGATGGTCCGGTACGATGTTTTGTTCAATAAGATATTGGTTTCACGAACAGTTTCTGGCTTACAGTAAGTTGATGGGTCGGTATGATGTAATTTGACTGAAGTCCTTTCCTGTTTTAGGGATCAATGCAATTTTAAACATCTTCCAAGAGCATGGGCGAAATCTGAATCGCAACATGGCATTATATATTAATAATCACAGCTGAATCAGGTAAGTTTGTTATCATTGATCCTGTCATTGATAATTGGAATGGTGCAACCATTTGTTGTGTGAAAGCGAACGCATTTGGCACCTGAGATTTTGGCCCAAGTATGGTCTTTTTACGGCCTTAGTGACTTAAAACCTTCCACAGGTGTTATCCGTTGGATCCAAGTTTTTTAAAACGCTCTCGGTAGCGAAATCAGGTTCCTGTCTCAATTTATTACGTAAAATTTTTTGGAATAAGTGCATGAGCTGTTGACTGGTGCGTTTTTCTTTTAACTGATGGTTTTGTTGGCGTTACGGGTGTCACGAAGTCTGCCAAATGGTTTACAGTTTCTAGAATATTAGCGGGGCTTCTCAAACCGAGATAATTGAGAGCTCACATATATTTTACAGTTTAACAAATTCGTATTTTTATTTGGGTAAGAAAGAAGGGTTTCAGGTACAGTGACAAAACTTTCGTGTAACACAGTAATTGTTAGTGAATGGTCTGATGATAGGTCATAGGACGAACTGAGTACTAATTTTTTTTATATCTAATATTTTTTACAATGGCAAAATCAATTACATATGCATGTCAACTTATTAACGTATGTAGGCCAATAGATGAGTTTATCCACAGATACAACGTCTACCTTGTTTGCTTGGACTGTATAATACACCTGCCTCCTTCTAGGACTAAGGAGTCTGGAACCACAATATATGTGCTTTGTATTGTAATTGCCAGCTGCAATAAACTTTTCTCGTAGTGTAGCAAAGAATTTGGCAAATAAATGGTGGTTCAAGTTTGTGCCTAGGAAAGGCAATACACTAATAAGACTGCAATTTACAAATCAGTTAGATTTATAGTCGTGGCTTGCAAAAAGGCTTCACTGAATTCAGGCATTGGAAAATGTCTTACGTTTTTTGCACTATATTGGCAATACCACCGCATGCCCTTCCACTTGGGTAGTTGGTGTCATATATTAAAAACCCATTAACTCTAGAGCTGGTTCTTGTTGTGAAGTGCTTTTCAGAGACTAAAAGTCTGTCTATTTCCAGTGTCATATTTATGTTGGGAAAGTCCATTAGCGTTTCCGAAGCATATTTTCAAATGTAATAAGAATAGACAATTTTATTATATATTTAATAAGAAACCATATTACAAGATGTACATATATCATGTTCAAACAATAATTTAATAATGGCTCCACATTATATAAGTGAAGAGTATAGTATTGATGCATTAGAAAAAGGATTCGTACCACCTGAAGCGTTTTTGTCTTTAGATAAAATAAATATCATGCAAAATGAACATTTAGTCCCTATATATTTTCATAACTTTAGACGGTCTCACGCGAAAAGTGATTGTTGTGATACAACAACAAACGACTTTAGATTTAAAACAAATATAGGTAACAATATACCTCGCATTACTCAAAGGCTAAAAACGAAAAAATTTTGGTGGCTAAATCTATAAATGTTTATACTGCTTTTCTTTTTATTCTTTTGACAAATTTAATAACTTACATAAAAAAAATAATGTTTTTTTTTTTTAAATTTTCCATTACAAGCAATTATTATAATATATTCTTCATTTGAAGTTCATAAAAAGTAATCATATTTAATATTTCTTATACTAGAGAGCTCTTGTATAGGACGTTGTATATGCTGATCTCTTATTGTTAACTAGTGTTTATATAGTTTAATATTGATCAGAAATGTAAATAAATAAACGTTAAAAAAAGCATATTTTCAACTAGTTCATCTTTTGCTAAGCAAAACTTGCAGAACCAAGTTATTTGAATTCATTTAAAAGACAAGTGCCACAGGGTAACCAGATGTGAAAACTTTGACACATAAAAAATAAAAAAACTCAGTTTTTTTACTATGGGCTCTGTTAGAAAGAGACAAATATAGCTTTTTGTGACGAAATACAGGAAAATAAACAAAACAAAAATCTAATGTGAATGAGGCTTTTCACACTACTCTAATTTTTAATCCGCACAACTTTTGTTCTTTCGTATTTACACTAGACTAATTATGCTGGCATAAAATTGTGCACGTATACACAGCTTTGTGTGTGTTAGTATTTTCTTTGTTTATTTCACGCAGAACCTGTTTTCATAAGTGTGTATTTTTTAGTTTTGTTCTGCTTGTGCGGGGTTGAAGCTGGTTGAAAAATTGTGCCAACCAAAAACCACTCTCTTCACCGAAAAAGCCTATAAACTGCGATTTTATGCCAGCACAATTAGTCGAGTGTGAAAACCCTCAATAAGTGCAAATTTCAGAAAGTAAAATAAAAGTATTGTTAATAAGTTTCATTTTTTGTTTTGATATAAAAAATTATATTCAACAAATTTAAAATGTGTTTAAGTGCATAACACACCCTTATACTTACCAAAAAAATGTTTTTTAATAGCACCAAAAATAAACACGGCAAAAAAATCAAAATAAAAACAAAACTAAGGCTCTGAGGGAACGAGACGGATAGAGAAAAAGAACACTATACTGTCGTTTCACCTCTGTTTACTACTTTGTGCAAGTGCTTTTGAAACTTCTTTAGTTGGTATTTAT
Source organism: Phania funesta (assembly GCA_963932375.1). NCBI lineage: Eukaryota > Metazoa > Arthropoda > Insecta > Diptera > Tachinidae > Phania > Phania funesta. Next base: position 41,726,898 of record OZ010656.1, read on the forward strand.
TATAACATTAAATGGGATTGATAAAATCGCATTTTTAAAAACAATTTGAAAACGTATAGAAATATTGCATAGTAAAGTAATCTTTTACGCTAATGGCGTATTTGATAGTTAGATATCTAAATATTGAATTTTCGACCGAAAATTATGTGAATATACCTTCATAATAAGCTACAGAACTTCTAAAAACAAGAACCGATTGGGGCGTTAGTATCTTGTTTGGGAATTAAATATTAAACATCTCAATGAGATTGTCATACTCTTTATTCAGATACAAAAAAGGAAACATTAAAAATAAAAAGTTTACTTATTGCTGGCAATCTTTGATAATTTTTTCGCATACAGTGCATACTCCATTTACGCAACCACCGTTTATTGCAACGCCGACTAGTGGTTTGGTTCTTTTGTTTTATTTAATTTCCGTTTTATTTGAAATGCATTCGATTTATAAAATAAATATAATCAACGATTAATAATGTAAAAATTATTCAATTTTTATTTTATAGTTTTACGTTATACAGATGCATGGGATAATATAAAAATATGTTGGGGCTTAAGTAAACAATTTTCGATACTGGGGAATGGTAGTTTTGATGGATCTGACCATTTTTTAAATACGTAAACTAGCTAATCCCTAAAGAAAGTTAAGACCGGTTTTTAGATTCCCAAAAATTAATAAAACAAAGATTTCCTAATTACAAATACTTATATGAGTTTGATATATTTGAAGCACTGATTAAAATTTTTCTGTCATGTACAGATTTTTTATTCGGCGTGACCCCCTTAATGGCTTACTCGAAAACCATCAGATTGGTTTTCTGATGGTTTTCGAGTAAGCCGGTACGATGGTTTTAAACACGAAACGAACAATTTTCCAAATAACTTTGATAAAGTGAGAGTAATGGGTCTGTATGAAGTAATCTTACTGAAGCCATTCCTTGATTTAGGGATCATAACAATTTCAAAAGTCTTTCAAGAGCATGGGAAGAAGCCAACTCACAGCATTGCATTAAATAAAAATAGTAAAACTTACACAGCATGATTAGATAAATATCTTATCATTGACCCGGTAATACGATCAGGGCCGGGCGATTTCCTCATATCTAGAGTTTTAATTATCGATTTTAAAAACGATAGCCGAAATTTCATAGGCACAATCATAGTGTCACCGATATTTGGAATAGTGAAACTACTAAGTTATTTGCGAAGGCATTTACCTTCTCAATTGTGCTCTTAGCCCATGTGCGGGTTTCAAGTCTTAATAGGGATTCGAAGGCAATAGAAAATTGTAAATGCCTTACAGATTTCCAGAAACTATAGTCCGTGTTTTTCAGTGGATTCATATTTTGTAAATATATATCTATACCGGAATCGTGTGTCTGCCTTAGCGTATTACGTAAAGTTTTTTGACATAAATTTATTTGGGTCTTGATGTCAGAAGAACGATTATGTTACCATTGCCTTCTGTGTTCCCTGACGAGAGTCTGTATATCAGGCGATGATTGATATAAAATTCTTTTAACTGATCATTTATTTGGTGATGCAGTTCTTACTGCGGTCTTTAAAACGCTCGTTAAGTAATCCAGAGCTGCTTGAATATAATATCAGCCGGCTTTCTTAATGGGATGTTCGTAGGTAAGTGAGAGCTTACGTACATTTTATATATCAATCAAATAAAAATTTGGTTAGGAAATAAGGGTTTCATGTGCAGTGTCAATACTCCCCTGTAAAATAACGGTTGTAGGTGAATGGCCGAAAGATATAGCATAGGATGAACTGACTAACAATTGATTACTACTAATAAGATCTGGCAGCTTATTAAAGTCTGTTGGCCAATAGGTTGGTTTACCTCCAGATACGACGTCTAGCTTATTTCTTATTATTGTATTGTACAGCTGTCTCCCTTTTGCGCTAAGATGTGTGGAGCTCCAAAAGTATGCTTTGCATTGTAGTCGCCAGATGCAACGAACTTTTGTTCTAGTGTAGAAAACCACATCGTAAATTTATGGTGTTCGATTTTGTGCCCGGGCGGACAGTACACAGATGAGACCCCAATTTTGCAATCAGTAAGACTTATAGATGTAGCTTGTATAAAATCTTCGCTGCATTCTCGACTTCGCAAGTGCCTTACGTTTTTGGGCACTACGACAGCGGTGCGACTACATGCCCTTACATTCGGATGTTTAGTATCGTATGTTAAAAATCCATTGCATCAAAAGCAGATTTTTAGAGTGAACTATGTTTCAGAGACGAAAAGTATGACTATTTCTTGTGTTAGCAGAAAATAAAGAACTTCATATTAATGTTGGGAGAGTCCGTTAGCGTTCCAGAAGCTTATTTTCCACTGGTTCATTCTATTAAAGTCCTGACGGAAGTTTCACGTTTATATCTCAACTGGAAGTATTTTTGGCCACCATCTCCATACAAGTTCGACCAAGTACGGCGGTAATTAATATACATGTATATGAGAATGTTTCTAGAATACTACTCGATTATTTGATATAGAATTGGCTTAATTTGAAAGACTGTTTTCTGTAATTTTTATTTTAGTACAGTTTGAGACGTACTGCCTCCATTTCGCTGACAACAGCTTACTCAAAGACAAGTGACTTTGTTAACATGATATTGCCAATAATGTGAAACTACAACTTAAGAGTGAAAAAATAACGAATAAAGAACTGTCAAATTTGAAACGACATGCATTGCCCTCCTTCGAAATTGCAAGGATATTTTTAAACGATTTTATATTTTATTATAAAAATACAAGTTTTAAGTTTTGTCTTTGTAAAAACATTTTAATTCCGAACATGAATAAAATACTTGCGTGCATGTTGTTTTGAAAAGAGTAGATGCGTCATTTCAAAATGCATATAAAGATGGAATGATTAACTCAATACAAAACTGCTACAAATTAAATGACTCAACAATATGCAGGCCCGGATCCAGGGAGGGGTAATAGAATGTTTCCCCCCAAATCGGTTAAAAATGTATGTTTTCCCATTCAAACAAATTTTAAAATTTGCTTATTTTAAATATCCTGCCACTGAAAGGCTCAAGCTAGGCCCGCCCATGTATGAATGTCATGATAAGTAGTCAGATTTATATGTAGAAGGTCGCTGGATAATTTTACTTATAGCTGATACAGTATGGTTACGTACATTTGTGTTTATTATAACGACTTTTAAATAAAATATTTATCAATTAATTTTATTCTCAAAATGTTATAAATTGTTATTTTTTGCTAAAAAGGGCGTTTAATGATTTAATTTTTAAACATTTTTTAATTCAAAATAAGGTTAACCGTAGTAACAGATCAACTGAACAGTTCGTGTTTTTTAAATTTGGTTTAGTTATAAAATAGTTTGTATTTAAGGAGACATGCCCGCTCTTACGATTCTGTTATTTTAGGCTTAACCACGTATATACATCGATAGCCTTATTACTAGCTCAAAGTAAATTTTTTATTTTTATACTGTATTTTATTTTATTGAATCTTTCTATTAAAAGAAATTCACAATAAGTATTCAAATCTTAATTCTAAATTATTATTTACTAGTTATTACCAACGTCATAACTAATTTTTTGTATTAAAATCTTAAAAATCTATCTTCTATTGTGTAGAGAGAGCCGCCTCACCAGGCTCAATGTGTCAGTTCTGTTTAGTCTCTGGTGGCCGTCAAATTGCAATAAATTGCATGCTAGAGTGTTGGGATGTGCAACTAGTTTGTTTACGTATTTGGACGTGTACGTTTTAATTTCTTCGTGTATAGTGGGCACTTTGAGATCCCTATGTATGTTTTCATTTCTTATGTACCAGGGGGCGCAGACGATATGTTTGATACACAGGCAGTACCCCACAGCTGAATACCATATGACCATATTGGCTTTATAACGGATATGTATAAAAGTACTTTGTACTCCAAAGCCAAAGTTGAGTTAGGACTTATTAGCCAATGCAGTTGATTTGTTCGAAGCTTTATGGACGTTATTTTTGCCTCAATGTGCTGGGACCAAGTTAGGCGCCGATCTAGGTGGATACCTAAATATTTGACGTGCGTTTCCGCTGGAACCGTGGAATTAGTTATTATGATTGGTGGACAATTTTGCCTTCTAAGGGAAAACGTTACATGAGCCCATTTCGATGGATTTACCTTTATTCTCCACTGGTTTAGCCAGTCTTCTAGCTTATGAATATGGGACTGCAGTTTTTCAGACGCATCCTTTGGATCATTACTGACACTTATAATTGCAGTGTCGTCTGCAAAGGTTGATGTATATGTATGTGGGCTTGTCGGCATATCCGCTGTATAGATGATATATAATAGCGGCCCTAGCACACTACCTTGAGGTACTCCTGCACTGATTTTCCCACATCTTGAAAGCTGGTCCTTTGACCTTACTTTAAAAGTTCTTTCGGACAAATAGCTTTTTATAAGCAGGTAGAACCCGAACTATTTTAGTAAGTAGCCCATCATGGCAGACTTTATCAAATGCTTGGGAAATATCTATAAATAAAGCTGAACAATATTGCTTTCTTGCAAAAGCCTATCTAATAATGGTAACGATTCTATGGACTTGTTCAATTGTACTATGCCTTGCTCGAAAACCAAACTGATGATCTGGTATAACGTTTTGTTCATTTAGAAAAGGAGTTACACTCGAGACGAATAATATTTCAAATATCTTTGACAAAACTGACAGTAGGCTAATAGGCCTGTAGGATGTAATCTGGCTTGAGTCCTTTCCTGGTTTCGGGATCATAACAATTTCAGACATCTTCCAAGAGCATGGGAAGAAGCCGACGCGCAACATGGCATTAATTATGTAAAGTAAAATTCTTACAGCTGAATTAGGTAAGTTTTTTATCATTGATCCTGTTATACGATCAGGTCCATGTGATTTCTTCATATCCGTATTTTTAATTGTCGATTTTAAAGAAGATAACCGAAATTTCATAGGACCATTCACGATGTCGCTAATAATTGGAATAGTGGAATTACTTATATCATGCGGTGCTAAAACTTGCTCTAAGTGATTTGCGAACGCATTTGCCTTTTCACTTGAGTTTTTAGCCCAAGTACGGTCTTCAAGTCTTAGTGGGGATTCGTAAGCAATAGGACATTGTAAGTGCTTTACAGCTTTCCACAGACTATAATCCGTGTTTTTCCTTAGATCCAAGTTTTTTAAAAAGTTGTCGATAGCGAATTGGTGTTTCTCAATTTACTGCGTAAGTTTTTTTTGGCATAAGTTCATTTGCATTTTTATGTGTGAAGAACGACTATTTTGTCTGGTACGATATTATTTTAGCTGATGGCTTTGTTGACGTTGCAGCTATAGCTGCGGCAGTCACGAGGTCTGTAAAATGGTCTACAGCTGCTTGAATATCAGCTGGATTTCACAGTGGGATGTTCAAAGGTAAGTGAGAGCTCACATACATTTTATATTTTAACCAATTCGTGTTTCCCTTCGAGTAGAAACTAAGGGTTTTAGGTGCAGTGACAAAATTGTCGTGTAAAATAACAATTGTAGGTGAATGATCAGAAGATAGGTCATAGGATGAATTAACTAAGAGTTGATCGCGTTTGATGTTTTTTACTATAGCAAAATCATCAATAAGGTCTGGCAACTTATTAAAGTCTGTGGGCCAATAGGTGGGTTTACCGGCAGATACAACGTCAAGCTTGTTTGCTTCAACTGTATAATACAACTGCCTACCTCTAGGACTAAGGAGTCTGGATTCCAAATATGTGTGCTTTGCATTGTAATCGCCAGCGGCAATAAATTTTTGCCCTAGCGTAGCAAAGAACCTGGCAAATTCATGGTGTTCGATTTTATGCCTAGGCTGGCAATACACTGACGAGACTACAATTTTAAAATCTGTAAGATTTATAGTCGTGGCTTGCAAAAAGTCCTCCCTGAATTCAGGCAATGGAAAATGCCTTACGTTTTTTCGGACTATAATGGCAGTCCCACCACATGCCCTTTCGCTTGGGTGCTTGGTGTCACATATAAAATACCCATCAATTCTAAAGCAGTTTTTTATAGTAAAGTGTGTCTATATCTGTGCTAGCAGGAAGTGTTCTACTTCATATTTATGTTGGGAGAGGCCGTTAGCGTTCCAGAAGCATATTTTTAACTGGTTCATTTTTTGCCAAGCAAAACTTGCAGAAGCATATTTTGGGTTCGCATCATTTCCTGAAACATACCCTGCATAGTTGTCATGAAATTATTCATTGTCTGTATTAAGTTTTCGATCGAGCTCGAATTGTTGATGAGGGGTGTCTGAGCACCCTCTTTTAAAACGTGGGCATATGAATGTTTATGCGCATTAGAACTTTTGGCATTCGCCTTAGGTAAATCATTTCTCAATGTTTGGGCATATGAAAAGTTTGGCTTAGTGTGTGGCTGTGTAGCTTGTGCAATAGAACCATCATGAAGCCGAGGAAATTGGGAAGCTTTATATTGCTCATATTCCGGTTTACGTACGACTTTCGCATTATCTTTTACATATTGAAATACTTTGCAGCCCCTGTAATTTGCTGTATGGTTTTCACCACAGTTGCTGCATTTTTTGACCTTGTGGTCTATTTTGGAAGAAGTGCATTCCAAAGTCCGGTGCGCATCACCGCAAACAACACATGCAGATGGTAGCTTGCAGTAGGTTTTCGTGTGTCCGAATTCCTGGCAGTTGGTACACTGACGGGGACCGTTACGTTTTAGAGGCTCTTCCACCGTTATTCTTCTGTTTAAAAGGTAGCGCAAATTATATATAGGATGAACCGAGTTTTTTGATTTAAGCTGCGATGCATTAAACACGATTTCAACACGATGCATAGGTTGGGGAACTTTATTCTTATTTAGAATATTGTGCACTGACCTTACGACATAACCTTCCACATCTATGGCACTTATTATCTCCTCAGTGGGAACAGAATTGTCAGTGCCCTTTATAACGACATTCAAACCTTTAGCACTTTTTAGTTGATACGTATAATAGCTGTTATTATCTGCATCGAGACGACTTGCGATTAGGCGATAATTCTTCTCAGTGTGGGCTTGGATCTTCGTTTCTTGTATCTGTCCTCTTCGTACAGAAGCCACATAGAAATTTTCTTTGCCTACGAGTTGAGACAGCATATTTACAATGGCATTTGATGTTTGTTCGCGCAAGTAGATTGGTGGGGGTTTTTGTTCACTTACAGTGGGTTCGGCATTTTCATTATCCAGGGTAGCAAGGACAGAAAATCTGTTTTCACTTACCGATGTTGCAGCTACTTGATGGTTATGTACCGATCCATACCAGTTTGCACGCGTTTAGATACAGTACCTAATGTTAAATAGTTCTCGCTTTCAAAGGGAGGGTTTCGAAAAATAGTATTCTTACATATGTATATGCGTATGGAAACATGGTTCGGCCAATAATATTGTTAGAAAAGTCTCACATTTATAAAGTTTTATAAAGTTAAGATAATTATGAAGTTGGAATGTGTTTGAAGTTTGTATTGAATTTATCTTTTGAAACTATATTTGAATTTAACGGTTAAATGATAAATAAATTATTGAAATTTGTATTACATCCTTTAAAAACCGAACCCCATAATATTGAGTGAATAATTTACTGAAGAGTCTTCATCATCATCTGCTAATCAACAGCGTTCCTACAGTCATACATAAGTACATACATACATTATGTATGTGTGAGCGCAGGCAGTTCGCAGTTGGAAAGGATAAGTATATGTACTATAATAAATACTTTTTTTGGTATTCGCAAATTTTTTTCTTGGATTACGCACCTTAGTAGCAGAAGTACCCCACAAAGCTTTTGGACCCTAGGTATTATAGTTCTCAAAATATGCGGTAGTAAATATTCACTATGTTCTACGTTCTACGTTCCGTGTTCCGATCAAGTCTATTTTGGGTTTATCTATGTATATTAGTAACCAGTATTTTAATCTAGATTATGCTTTTGGGGAGAGAAATTGTAATAAAGCGGAAGATTTTCAAAATTTTCGATTTATGGGGGGAAATATCCTATGTTCCTTTCACCCGACTCCGAGTTTAAAGACTCGAGATATTATATATTATAATCCTTCACATACACAATGATGAATAATTACGACCCACTAGGTTTCTATGGCGTTCACACAAACAGATAAGCGAACAAATACAAATTCATGTTCCATAGACCAGGCGTTGATCCAGTGCGACGGAAAAGAGGTTTAACCACTCTCTCACAAACGATAGAATAGATTATAAAAATTTTTGTTCAAATAATAGTAAAGTTTAAAGATTTTAGTTTTAAATAAATGATAAAACACAAATGGAAACATTCACTCTTTTTTTTCTGGTTACATACTTTGTTTTTAAAAACACTGACATAGAGTTGAAAGATTCTAGCCCATAGAGTTGCGTGAATAAACAAAAGTCCATACTTCCTTCATATGGGAAGTGCTACTCCCATTGGGTTAAGTTATTACATTGGTGATAATTAATAAGTAATATTATAGATGTAAGATTTAAATATTTATTGTAAATTTCCTATTAAAAGAATAGATTCAATAATGTCAAAATTAAAGTTAAAAATAAAAATTTTTTTCCAAAAGAAACACTTCAGACTTTATATGCTAAAGCGCCGGGTAGTTGGTAGGAAGAACCTGCATGAAGGAACACTAAACTAATCAGGGCAGTTCGAACCAGAGATTTGCTAAGATATCAGATAACGCAATTAAGGGATATCCTGCTAGCGTTTACGGGACAATGCAGATTTGGCAATCACGCCAAGTGAATGGGATTGCCTGCAAATGACTACTGTCGGTTATCTCACAATGAGTAAGAAGCCGAGGCAGTATTTAATTTACTCTGCTTCTATCTTATGCAAATCCATCTTCAGCTTCTCCGAACTATCGGAACCGAAAGTATTCCTTCATAAGAAACAGCAACTGTGAATGGCCTCTATACTAAACTTCTTCACTCTCCACTTTTCTACTCTACTTTTAAAATATTTTAGGTAACTCAAATGCGGACCCTAACCTAACCTAACATTTCTTTAAATAAGCAATAATGAGTATTTAGTTAGATGTCTTATCGACTTGAGATTTGACATAAACAAGTTGTTTGACGTTTATCCCCTTTTGATACTGGTGAATGGTTTTTTGAACCGTTTGTGTAGTTTCGGCGCTGTAGTTTATTTCGAACACATAAACAGACTTGCACTACGTGTATATAATTCGATGGTTCTATTTGTAAGTAGTAATAATTAATATTTTTGGTTTTTTGTTTTGCAGAAGCACAAATTTTATGCCTCTTCAGATATTGATGCTATTGATAGTCGTATACCTCGTGTTCCTAAAGCAAGTAAGTTAACATCAAATTGTGATCACTCTTTTAAACGCTAGTTCCAATTCCATTGATTTTCTTATATGTTACTCGGATATCTTGATTTTGGTTGTGTTGCTTAAAATTTAGTACCTGAAACTGATGACGATGATGAATATGATGATCGTCCATCGTTTACAGGTCCACGTATAGGTGTCGACGATGGTCTGCTGCCAAACGATGAAAATGGCGTTGTAGGCAATCACAATCCTATACAGCCGCCCTCGAGACGACCCAGCCTGTCATTTCCCGGTTATAATGGTCCAGGTTTTGTAACTATTAACGGGATCGACACACCCATACCTGATATTAATGCATATCAACACAAAAAAACCTTGGCGCAAGGAATGATGGATTTGGCCTTGCTATCTGCCAATGCCAATCAATTACGATATGTGCTTGAGTCATATCGACGCCATCCCTACTATTATCCCAGTTTAATTTTTATTTCATTAAGTATCATTTTTCAGGTAAGTCAGCCATTCATTCGTAATATAAAAATGATATTAAAACCATTTTATTTTTATTTTTTTTTGCAGGTGGCAGTTGGAGTTGGTTTAATACTAAATAGCAAATATAATGTTAAACACGAAAATGAGATTTGTCGCGCGAATAAAATCAATAATTATACAGTTATTGGTATTTTTATAGTGACCGTTGTTAATGTTTTCATATCCGCTTTTGGCGTCGCCGAGCCCCAATTGTAGAGACTCCCAGAAGGATCTTAATCATTTGATTTTGATAGTTTAAGTCGAAAACATTTTAAATTTATTTATTGTTACACAACAAACCTTTATAATACTCGTACTCTTATTAAATCCCAACGACTAGGCTCAAATATTTTTATTAAAGTAAAAAGGTTTAAGTTCGCGTTTTGTATCAAGATCGTGCGCTTTAAAAACGCTTAATTATTATCTGCGACATAAATTCGCTAGCACATGCCGATAAGCTACAGGTGATGGATGCGCAACTTGAAATAATATATGTATATAATATTCACACAGACGTTTGTTATCGATATAGAGCGCCAAACGTTGATTATATTCGATTCAGCCCCTTAGGCTATTCATCATAAATTGTTATGCATTAAGACAGAAAAGCACGTCAATTGCATTGCCTTCACAAACAAATTCATCTGTGTTTTATTTAATTTTTTATCTTCAACACAAAACTTCACATAAATTTGCATTTCTTATTAACTAAATGGAAACTTATACATAACCAACTATGAACAAGTACTTAAATCTAAGCTATAATTAAATCAAGATAATTTCATAAGAACTGAAGAATATTATTTTCAGTTTTATTTTGAAATTTAGTTTTAAGAGTGTTTACGTTAAACCAACCCAAAATTTTTGGCAATTCACATCCTGTAGATTGCAACTTTCCTTCACCCTACCGTCGCTACTTGTCAAATGATGATGTTAGTGATCAACTTGATGGCATGGTATTAAACAAAAAGGAATAATTTAATTATATTATATTTGTTATAATAATTAAGAAGACGACAAAATTCACAGGTTATGTCAGATGTAATTGCACATGTACCATTGAAAGCAAAAAATACAAATCGTCTGTACCTTGAACAGTTTTACAGACATATGAAGTTATATATGAGCCACAGAAATGATTTGTCAGATGTAAACATATGCCTTGCCCTACGAGCATAATTGTAAGCTCTTGTTGAGTAATATGTATATGTATGTGCTTGAAATATGTTAAAATTTATTGTACAATTTTCATAAAAAATGTTTTAAAATCAAGTCATTTATCACACATACGACTACATACATGTTATTTTACTATTATTTTTTTATTTCTGGTGTTACAGGCCTGAAATTTCAAACGCAACACGATTTTCGGATGTATGGGTGCAATATGACACACGGCACGCGATACCAATTAATCTCATGTTCGAAATATCGGAAAAAGTATTCCGAAATTGAAGCTCACGTGTGGACCACCTACGGCGTAGCCACGGGTAACATTTACATGAAATAATCTCTAAAAAGTAAATGCAAGGCCAAAATAAATATTTCTATCACTTTTTAAAATTTGCTGTTTTTTTTTTAATTTTCAAAACCCAAAACGATTGAGAAATCACCTTATACTTCAGATAACTTCTGAATTCTTCTGTGCTTTTGTTTTAGCTTGAAAATTGTGTTAAGCTTCGTGAACATTCTTTATCCTTTTTATTTATTTTTACTGTAGACTTTTTATATCTGAATTTTGTTAATTTAAACTAATTTTTTTTGTTTATTCAAATTCTTAAACTGCACAAACAATATGGTAGCATAATAATAAGTAGTACTGAGATTAAAAGACTTTTTAGTACCATTAAAATTATAAGCAAAAAACAGAAAAATCGAACCAGAACTGAAATAGCTTGTTCGGACATGTGGAATTACAAAGTTTTCACAATTAAGGCCTAATAGACCTCAATTTACCATACAAATTGCACATGTAACCCTGGTAGAGTGTATTTAGTGTGCAGTAAAGTCTCTAAACTGAACACATTAAACGTAATACACCACTGTCGAGACCCGACAACTTGTAGCAACATTACCATGATAATTTAAGAGGGATAACAAATCTTATTGTTACCAATTTAGCTATCTCTTTCAGGCTACGATGGTAATTGGAATGTTTGTACCTAACACGCATAACACATGAGTGCATGCTTTTTCATCTATCAAATTGAGTGAACTAACTTGCCTATGTGTGAACAACAAATTTTATGACTCAATTAAAAATATAATTGACTTAATTCAGATCACTATGTTTCTTTGCTGTGTATACGATTCTATTAAAAAGATTAGAAAAATGTTCCGATACTTCTGGTGAAGAGGACCGCAAATAATGATATTTTTTTAAATTTATACCAAATAAATCATAATGAAATAGAAATTCTACAAGTTTAAAATGTAAACCAATATATTCCTCGTTACTCGTTCTACATGTGGTCGCATTCCTTTTTATTTGTTTGAGTTTTACAAAAAAAATTTTTTATTATTTTTTAAGTTTTATTTTTTGCTTAAAAAATAGTAGTTATTTTTTAATGCTATATATAATTGTTACTGTCCCCGATGAAGGCATTTTGATACCTGATATATAAAAAACAACTAATAGAAATATGTATTATATTTTAATTTATTATGTTAATTACTCAAACGCAATATTTTTTGATATTACATACACTAATTAAAATGAATTTTGTTCAACAATACTGAAATACCTGAATCAAAATTTCAAAATAATTTAATAGAAATTTTAGTCGAATTTAAAGGAAACTTTGATCGATATTGAACGCAGAAATTTGAGTCCAGGTATCTCAGTAATGTAAAAAAAATTAATTGAATTGAAATTACATACTTATGCAATTAAGATTCGTTTATTCACATTTAAGTTATTCACATAGGTTAAGAACAAAAATTTGGATATTACTTTTTGATTTTTTTTCCTTGCGTATGTAAATGCTAATATTATGTATTTGAAACCAAAATATATTAATCTATTTACTGACTAATTTTCGTTTAATTACATATGTAATATATTTTTGTTACCCAATTAAGAAAATCTTTAACTAAAATAATTTCACCTTTTTAGCTCCTTTTTTGAACTAATTTTGCCTTTTTTATCCTGTGTTCAACTCTACTTAACCTCTTTTCTACAGGACTTGGCAACACTGTCAATGTGCGTCTCACGATGTAAATACTTATATGTATCCGCACAAAAACATAAATATGAAAATAAGGCCAAGTTCCTATCCAAAAATTTTGGAGGTAAAAAGTACTGAAATCAAAATGAGGACCAAATTCTTCATATGAACAATAACATGTTTGGTAACATCTTTCCTGCAGTCCCTTCTCATATTACAAAGTTAAGAAAAATTTGCCAACTTGTTAGTTGCCTAGGAATGGGATTAGCCATAAATATGTTCGCTCATTGATAGAGCGTCTGCAAAATAACGGTAGAGAATATGTTCGTGGTCTTCTGTTTTTAGAATACGTGTAGATGTTCCTGGTCAATTTAAGCATAATTTTTTTCTCTCCTCGAGATTTTAGCATAGTTTATGTCGGGTGATTACAGACGAGCGCACACACACATACATACATTTTATTTTGCCTGTAATTTGCTTGTGTAATGTCATAACAGAGTTATGCGAACAATTGTTCAGATAACACTGTTTGAACACGGACCGACCATCAACAGCAGCGGTCTGCAATATGTACGATGGCTGAACAGATTTATGCCTAGTCAAGACTCCATGTAAAGTATACAGTACTTAAAACAGTTTGCCTTGACAATGGTTAGTTAATCATAAAATCATAATAAACTATCTTCTGTTTTTTTTAATAAAAATTCATAAAAATTTTTATAAAATCTATTAAGAGAAATTATCAATAATAAGATGAATAAAAAAGAATTCACATGATTTATTTGTGTAAAGGGCGAACAAGATATTCGAATAACGAGCCTTTTTTTTTTGAGGTTGTATATGATTGCCAATACACCCATAAAGAAATTAAAATACTGAACGAAAGTGAAGGCTGCGTTAATATCTGGAAAAATATTGCTTCCACACAACGTTTCTTGCGACGAAATAAAAATAGCTCTTTAAAATAGGTTTACTGCAGGTACGTAGCTACTTTGTAATACTTCCATAATAGTCGTTTATAAATATAAATTTGATCGAAGTTTGCATAACAATGGTTCGAAAAGCTTTTCAAATTTGCATAAGTACCTTAGACTTCTTAGAGTAAAACAGCTATTATCATTGCTGTTAAGTTGTTGGTTTAGTGGAAGATTGTTCCAAAGACGAGCGGGATGCAAATAAAAACGCACACTAGACATTGATGTCGAGGCATTATAATATTTCTATGTCGTGAAGATTGGAAAAAACGAATTCTTTCGATTATATAGTTGGGGGTTTGCGTGTGTATTACTTTATGCAAAACAAAATTAAAGTACGAATTTTTAAAAGATTTTCAAAGGCTACCCCATAGAGATTATTGGAAACGGCGGAAACATGGTAAAACCTTCTCAACCCGTACACGTATCTTATAATGTTGTTAAATAAAACATTAAGTTTTCTTCGTTTCACGGAGTCACAGTTTCCAAATAATTTACATCCATACAATAACGAAGGAATTAAATACGTTTTCACGAGTTCTTATCTTTATCCTTAAAGGGGTGATATATTGAGTGGACCAAAGAGCGCGTAGTTTTACATAAGACTGACCAACCAATGAGCTTACGTGATCTATCCATGTTAGATTGTTTTTGAAAACTATCCCGAGATATTTTGCCGACTTTACAATTTCAATTATCTCACCATTTAAGACGATGTTTTGAAAAATGGACGGAGTTATGGTTTCTTTGCTCATTATGATGCACTTAGACTTACTCGGATTCAAACAGAGTCCATTTGCACTAGTCCAAAGATAAATTTTGTTTAACTCGTCGTTAAGACAAGAAATACCAGAAGCGATATTTTTAACTGGGCTGCTTAGAGTAAATTGCACGTCATCTGCATACAAATGGATTTTGCATTTAGAAATTTCTTTTGGCAAGTCATTGACATATAAAGAAAATAAAAGTGGTCCTAAAATAGAGCCTTGAGGCACTCCTTTAACAAGGTCTAGGCTATCAGACCATACATTATTTAAGAAGACCGATTGTGTGCGCTTCGAGGTATAAGATGAAATTAGTTTAGTCGACGTGTATGAAAAGCAAAAAAAGTGTTTCACTTTTTAATCAGTATGTCATGGTATACGGTATCGAATGCCTTAGAGTGATCTAAGAGAACTAAGAAATTCACGTTCCCATTTTTCAATCCGTACCGTAGGTTTTCACTAACTTCTACGAGATATGTAATACAGTTATGACCCTGACAAAAACCAGATTGCATACTAGAAAACACAAAATGGCTATGGGTCTGTATTCTCCATTAGATTTGGGTAATGGTACAATTTTTGCATGTTTCCAGCTAACCAGATACGTGCATGACATAATAATAGTGTTAAACAAATGAGTGATGTACGGAAGAATCAGGGACAAAAGTAGTCTAATAAATTTTTAGTGTGTATTATCACCTCCCCCTACATTTGATTTAATGAAAGAGCATACTGACATAACATTGTACTGTGCAAAAAATATCATTTGTTTTGTTAAGTACATTTGCATCCATCTGGCAGTCAATACTGTAGTTCGATTTGCCTATTCCTATTTCTGGAATGGTATTTCAAGTCTGTTGAGTGTCAATTGCAGTTGTAAACCGTTCTGAATAATATTCGGTTTTTGCAAGTTTTATGGATTTGTTAACATTTTTTCTAGCAATGATGTATTGTAGTTTTAGCTCGGCGGTTTTGTACCTTTTCCACCTGGCATATGCTAAGTCTCTTTGGCGTATAGATTTCTTTATGGTATTTGAAAACCAGGTATTGTTCCTATGCCTTATTTTTTATGTTTAAGTGGTACGGTAAAGTCGAAAAGATATTGAATGTGGTACTCTAAAAAAGTAGATTGTTCATCAGCAGTAGGCATAAAATATATTGCAATTGACGATGCATAGTGATATAAATTATTAACATCTAGATTTTTAAAGTCACGGTAACTGAAGCTACTCTTATCTTCTTGAACGTGAAAACTGTGTGTTAAAAATAGCAGGTCATGCTTGGAATAACATGAAGCAGAAACCTGGTCATACAGAATTATATTCGTAGTGTTAGCTACAAAGCAAAGGTCAATCAACGTGCTTGATGTGGATGTATGGTGCTTCGGATTTATAGTATTAACAGGAAAAAGGCCGAGCGATAAAATATTATCAGAAAGAGTCGTCTCCCTCTACATATTGAAATTGAAGTTACCGGTAATGATAACATCATTAAACTTCGAAGCTATATTTTCGAATATAGAGTACAAATTTGTGAAGGTTGTGAAGGGTATTCTCTTATTTGGCCTATACACACATCCTATCAAAAATTTTTTGCAAAGTGATGAAACTTCAATAAAAATTTATTCAATTTCTTGTTGAACTGTACGGTTCCCAGCAGCTGACTTGCAACAGATTTTACAAGAAATGCCATTTTTTACAAATATGTCAACACCGCCACCATATATATACGAGGGCGGTTCGGAAACTTCTTAGCCTATCAATGAAAGAGAATAGTTAGTTTTTCAAAAATATTTTTATTTTTCAATATAATCTCCTGAAACTTCAATACACTTAGTCCAACGCTTTTCTACCAATTCTATCCCTTGATTAAAATAGTTTTCCCCAAGGTCTTTAAAATAGTGGTTTACAACTGTAATTGCATCTTCATTTGAGGTAAAACGCTTGCCAGTAAGGAATTTTTTTAGATTTGGGAACAGGTAAAAGTCACTGGGAGCTAAAACAGGAGAATAAGGTGGGTGGTCAAGCAACTTGTACTTTAATTCGTTGATTTTAGCCATTGTTAAAACACTCTTGTGCGATGGTGCGTTGTCTTGATGAAAAATTATTTTTTTGTGTTGTAAGCCAGGACGTTTTTCTCGAATTTATACATTTAATTGATCCAAAAGGTTGCAATAGTACTCTGAATTTATTGTTTTACCCTTTTGCAGATAGTCAATCAATAAAATACCTTTGAAGTCCCAAAAAACCGTTGCCATAACCTTACCAGCCGATTGAATTGTTTTTGCCTTCTTTGGGGCACTTCCTCCAGCTTCAATGTTTGGATTGTTCTTTTCTCTCTGGAGTATAGTGGTGGATCCATGTCTCATCAACAGTTATGAAACGACGCTTAAAATCCATTTTATTTCGCTTAAAACGATCCAAACAAGCTTGAGAAATGTTCATTCTTATGCGTTTTTGGTCGACTGTTAACAAATGCGGCATCCATCTTGCAGAAAGCTTTTTCATCTGTAGTTCTTCATGCAAAATTAAATGGACTCGATCATTTGAGATGCCCACGTACTTTTATTCGTCGATCATTTAATACCATATCATGCACTTTGGCTACAATTTCTGTTGTTGTTGCTGTTTTTGGACGTCCACTACGTGGTTCATCTTCAATGCTTGTACGACCACGTTTAAATTCAGCAACCCAATTTTTTACTGTTGCATATGAAGGAGTTTTATACCAAATTACTTTTTTTTAGGCTTAATTTAGATTTTGGTCTATGAAGCCAATATGGTGTTTTAATCTTGATATTTAACTGCTCCTTCTTCATTTTAATTCGTCTTTCATGTTAATTTCTTATCCACATGCATTCCCACAGTGCCGCAATTATCTAATATTATGAATAAATATATTTACTTTAATAGATTAACTATGCACTAAAAACAGTCTTTTTGCGTTTTCTGAAGAATAAAAAATTTTTAGTTGTGAACTCTTGAAGTGGATATGCGATGTAATCATTATTCAGACGTTGCCACGAATATATCTTTTTGAGAAGGATTAATAATTTCTTTGCTAAGTTTATTGTGTATATATTTTTATTATAAAACCAAAAATATTTAAAAATTAGTATATACCTTATAGGGTTCATTCCCTATGATTAAGAAAGTTAAAACGCCACAGTTTAATAAAATGTTTTTATTTCACTTTTTATTTTATAAAATATTTGTGTTATAAAGTAAAACTATAAAAGCAAAAACAATCAGAAATAAAAACACAAAATATTATTTAAATAAACTACAAAAAATAACTAGAGTGAATGTAAGTCCGCTTTAATGTTTAGCATGTAACGACGATATACTTGTTATCTGTAAGTGTTTGTATGTAACTATAAGCTAATATCACAATTTGTAAGAGTGAATCTGCATCTGTGAGGATGTATCTATGTTTATGTGTTCGTGTGTCCTTATGTACCGTGATTTTGAAATAATAATCAAATAAAAGAAAAATCTTCCTCCTCCCTCATTTCCTTTTTGAAGCTTAAGACCTAAAAATAAATTCACTCTTCCATATTAAGTTTTTATTGAAAATTGTTTTTCTCTTGATTGTCATCACTTGACTGCTGATCAACTACTTCAAAATCACAAATCAAAGAGAAATGATCCGATGGATATTGGAAGCTGGGGGTGCGATTTTTACCAATTTCATCACCTTGAGGAAATTGCAAGCAATTTTTTACCTACAAAAAAAGTTTAAAAAATATAGATTTTTTTCTGATCTAAAATAAACTTACTTTCAAAATATTCTTGGTATAGAAAACATAGTCTATCGTGTGGCATACTTCGCCATCTTCACGTATTTTCCAGGTAGTATACGGCGGCTCATTTTGTATGGATCTTTGTACCTTATCGCTCTTATCCAATTCGACCTTGATTGTATTTTCATTATTACATTCGTCACTCTCAGCACGAATGTCGGAATAGGCACTGGATAATTTCAGGAATTCACAATTCAAAATTGTTGAATAAACAGGTTCGGTGGGTTCTGCATTAAAGTCACCACAAAGCAAAACAGGTCTGTCTCCAGCAAGCTGTTTGACGAAACGTATTAAATCACGACCTTGTTCATTCCGTAGCTTAGAGAGCAGTGAGCCATGACGAGCCTTTAAATGCGTGGTACATACACAAATTTCACGACCTGTTGCTTTAATTTTTAAATTTGCTGCTATGGCCACTTGGTTACTTTGAACTCGCCAAACTTCTAAAATGTGGGTTTCAAAATTCTTCAATTCAAATTTATCGCGTTTAAAGAAAATTGCACAGCCATCAGGACCATTGTTTTCTTCAATATAAAGGCAAGGTGAATCTGGTTTGGGAAAGAAAATTCCGTCATATTCTTGTGTGCCCAAAATATTTTGAAGGAACTTATAATGGTCTACTTCCTGTAAAATAGAAATATATTTTTTTTCCAAATACATATGTGAGCAGTAGAATTTACCTGCAAACAGATTATATCGGGATTATTCTGCAATATTTCTTGTACTATTAGGAATTTTCGGTTTTCCCAAGATAAAGCCTCTTCGGGGCATTGGACAAAGCCATCATTATTTTGGCCGAGAGCTAAAACGTATTAAGGTTTAAATTAATAAAAGTTTTCTAGTGTATTGGAAAATTCAAATTATCGACGTACAAATTCATATGTTTACAAAATAAGATAAGAACATAAAATTTTAAAATAAATAAATAATACTTATTTCTAAAGCAAATGCGTTTGTCAAAGGAATGTGGTAGTAAGAAGAGAAGTTACACTTTACATAATAATCGAACCTAAAAATCAAATTCAGTTGTGTCAAACAAATCTTGGCAAAAATGTAGTCAATTGGTTGAAATGTATTACCTATTGGCAAAACCTAACGCTTGCAAAATCACTGAATGAATGAGCTTTCGTATATTATATTCTATAACAACTCTTTCCTTGCCTTCTGGTGATCCTTGCAAAATAAGTGAAACTACGTCAAACACGTTTATGTTTATGTCTACAAATGTCTACAAATTTTTGGGTTCAACAATCAGAATTTTCGGATACTTTATTTTTTTTTTATTATATCTTGCTTTTGGAGTCAAATGTGTTGCTCCGAAAAATTACATTATTCAAGTACTCCGCAGGAAATCATAGTGTGGGGTGAAAGAAAATATAAAATATTTCTCAATATATTGCGGCGGAAGCAGAAGTTTTCTTTCAGCACCTCGTGATCGGTGTTTGTGTTTCAGAAGTACATTTCCATTGTTCATGTGAGTTATTTCCTACTGGAGGTTCTTTCCTTTTAACGAATAACGCATTGGCCGATGGAAAATTTCAAAAATGTATTTCTGATTAACCAACTAGACCTTCATCCAATCCGAAATTTAAAAGCTAAACACAATTTTTAATTGTTTATCTGAGCTCAGTTCAAAGTAGAACCTATTCGATTTTCGTCTTATATAAATTACAAGTATTCCTGCTTGTAGTATAACTACTTGTTGTACTCAATGTACAGCAAGTTCCAGAAATACAGCGCTGTAATAACAACAAAACACAAGACCTATAATCTCGGAAATGTTTCCAGGAAAGTAAATAGACACAGAACAACAACAACGATATAACATCAACACGAATCAAGACGAGCTCCAGGAATTGAGTAGTATGAATAAACAAAAGCAACACCACAAGAAACAATGCAGACAGTAATTACAAAAATAAACATAATGAAAAAACAGCAGAAAAGGCGTTTATAGCCAAAGAAGTATCTACTGGATAGTTGCGTATTCTACAAGCTTCTGAAAACAAGACGACTACTATAAAGGGTGGTCGAGCTAACAGTTAGTATCGAGTAAAACGTTAAAGTGTGAACAGCGACTATAAAGAAGTAACCGTGTTTACTTTAACTGTTGGAGTAAATAAAGAAACAGTGTGTAAAAATTAAATTCCGATGCGTATATTATTGAAATAGACTTTTCAACTAAAAGAACCTGCGAATAAATAAACACGTTTTAAAAAGGTTAAAACGTAAGAATGTGAATTTTAGTTGCCTATTCTATGAGTTAGCTGTTGATATCAGAAGAAACTTAGAAAACAAATAATACAAATTTTATTTCTTCCAAATGCCGGACATTTGCATAAACCCATATACGAGCACAAACATATGCAAATGTATAATAAAATAAAATTAATGCGATATAAACAACTTACTTTGCGATAAAAGATTCCACTGCAACAATCGTATGTAATTTGGTCCAGCTATTGGTGCGCTGCATACTAGGGGGGATTGGAAATTTAAAAAAGAAATTAAAAATCTTCACTTCTTTAGTTACCTCGTGACACAGCATCTAATTGCAGATAACGCAAACCATCTGCTATGTCTGTCGAAACCATTTGAGCTGATATTGTCGATAAGGGTTTAAAAAAGAAACGTGTTAGAAGTGGCGGCTGATTCTCTCCACGTAAATGTTTGCAATGTTGTAACAGTTCTGACGTACTCAGGCCGTTGGGTATCTCTAAGTTATCATCTTGGGAATCGGTATTTATAATTTTTGGGGCCGAGTTGAATGAACCCATTCTGTAAAATAAATACAAGTGTTGAAAAATTTTATGAATATTTAAGCTAAGTTTAAACGAACTATTTACTTTAAAACCAAAAAAATAACATGGATTTTATTAGTGCAAATAAATCAAGGAAGCTTTAAACTAAATCCAAATTAAAAACAAACACTGTTGCAAAAACATACATTAACAAATTAATTGTGTATTTAAGAAAACAATTTTAAATATAATTAAAATTAAACGGGGAAAAGTTATACATTTTTTCAAAAATCATCGTAAAAGCACTGCTTCCTCTTATACTCACAAGGTCGGCGTTCTAAATAGAATCTTTTTTAAATATACGATTATTATAAATAGAGTGTGACTCTGACGTGTGGACCCTAAATTCATGTTACTGGCAGACACTTTACTGAAATTACAAATGATATAATGCAAAAATTAATATGGACTTTCTTATATTATTTTTTATTTTAACAAATAAATTTTTTTATTGAATCTGGCATTTTAAGTCTTACAATTATTACTGAAGTCTTAAAACAAATTGACCTTATAATTGGGTGGTAAATCCGCTCTCTACGAGGCCGTTAATATAAAAATAATTTACTCTAAGATTTGAATCTTATCGCAAGTAGTTTCAATAATCCCAATTGTTTTTGCTGATTTGCGTTAAACTTCAAGATATTCTAACTTGACACGTATGAATATTTTTCTTCAGGAGGTTGTTTAATATTTCGCAGAATTATAAAAATAATTCGTAGAATTATAAAACAAACAATTCACAAAATGTATGATTTTTATATGATCAAAAAGTAATTAAAAAATGCTAGTTTTTAGTTGGTATTGAAAAATTTAGTTTAGGGATATTTTACCACGTCATGACATTCATTTTGATCAAAGGTCTATAAGTCAGTATTTTATTTTGTTTGATCCGATTTTTTTTACTTACTGGAACCTGTGAAAAAATTAAAATTTGTCTAATTACATATCACTATTTTTTGGCACTTTAATAATGCATATAATAATATAATATTATTAAGTTTCTTTAGCTTTTTATTTTGAAGTTGCTTTGTTATTATAATTTCTTGGTACGCTCGATAAAATGTCTACACAATCTGCCACTAAATTATTTCCTAACCCGCTGTCGAATTCGGATTTTGCAATGCTTAACGCTGCCGCCGCGTTGTTTCGTTTTACTTTACATAAGTTAGATGCGTATGAGAATTATTTGACAGCTTCGTAACGCTTTGTTTAGTAGTCCCCATTTACATAAGAGAAATTGAATGACAGGCAGACGAAGTTTGTAGGAGAGGGGCCGATGAAGTACACGACTGTCTGAACTAGACATTTCTCATTCTCTTTTCTACTTTTCGAATTTTCATCTTGTTGTTTCATTTCATTTTAATTTTATTTTTTACTGTTGGCTGTGCGTCAGTGAATTTAAATATAACATCGGCAAACAAGATAATTACGATTTTTTTTTTTTAATATTTTTGGTTTCAAAGCGGTATGTGTGTTTTCACATGTCTGTCCTCCCATCAGTTTCAATTTTTTTTATATAGACTCAACCGTAATCAAAAATTCCTCCTGGAAAAATTCTAGACCAAGTTTGCTACGTAAAGCATTATTTTTGAAATTTCTTTGAATTGTTCGTGGTTGATGAGTTATCAACTATCGTTCTGCGAGTTACACGTGTTTTTATGCTACTTTTCTCGCTTCCCTCGCCAACTAAAGACCATTTTGGAGTTTTTTGATTTGTTACAGTTTTTTATATACAGGCATGTGATGACACTCACGCGATTGTCAAATCGCATGTGAGTTGCAAATCGCCAAACTTTTTTCAGCATGTGATGAAACTTGCGAGTTGCTTTAAGATAATTTTTACAAAAATCTGTATTGGAACAGAAAATTCTCGATTTTTCAAATTTTTCATTTTTGTATTTAGGATGAAAATAAAAACAACCAATTACTTTCATGAAATTATTAACAGCACTAGTAGCACATATTTTTCGAAGATCATTTAGATCATCAAAATCTTAATGCATTTTTTAAATTTCAAATTTTTAATAAGAATTGGTAAAAAGTATTATTAGTTATGATTCAAAATAAAGAAAAACATATCAAATTTATTTTATTCATCATTTATTTGTTTCTTTAGTGTTTGGTTCAGGCAAAATACAACAGTTCACTTCAGATTGCTCTTGCGATTTGAAGTCGCCAAATTTCTTGCGTTTGCGATTTGCGATTGTCATTACATGCCTGATAGTATGCGATACGTATTGATACTGAAATATAGGAAAACCTGAAATTTCGACGATATACCGGCATCGGCATCGGCATCGGTATCCCTAATTTCAAACAGAGCTGCATCAATATTTTCCCCATTATGTTTTTCAGCGCTTGAAATAGCACAAGTGTTATGCACTGAATATTTTAAATTCATACATGTATGTTAAAAACATCGAATATCTTTAACCGAAAATCTCGCATTAGTTAATTGAAAGCCCGCTAATATCTTGACTTTCCGATGAACCACAACAATAAAAATTTTGGCTGTGACTTGAGTCGTGTTAATAAATTTTGCTGCTTTTCCATGTTATATTAATTAAAAAAAGACAATATTTATAATGGAAAAACATATTTAATTATAACTGCTTTACTTTCGGTTACAATTACATTGAAAATTACCTGAGTATTCGTTAAACGTGCATACATATGTATCTAGCATTAATAAGAGCTTACGTGTGTAAAGTATTTTTTAAACTCAAGATTTATTCAATAAGTGATGACGTTCAAGAGATTTCACTGATTCAGACAAATATCACTTGTATCTTGTGTATTTGTGTTGTTGCTTTTATAATTAATATTAACATCGGAAATTCAATAGATTAATTTCAGTATTTATTAAAATTTACGAATTTAATTCTTGCTAACTACTGGAATTTTATAATAGACTAACTGACAGCTTAGTTGACAGCAGTCTGGACGCTCTTTAATTGAAAGTGTTTAAACGGATTTTATTTTTAATTTTAATGACGTCAATTTTGTTATGAAACATATTACTTCACACAATAGGTACGTGTAGTTATCTTTGCCGCATGTTCTAAAATATTGTGGAATTTCTGTTTTTTATTATAATCGAAATATCTTTTTATGTAGTACTCGCGACATTTATAAGTTACAGCTATAAATTTTAAGGGGTTTCACGCTCCGTTTTAAAGTACCGTTTTAAAATTCTAGACACTACATTTCAAGACTACAACAACAAAATACATTGTAACCTCATTACGATTAAAATAAACGCAATACCAAAACCCTTACAGGCCATATTCATAAAAATTTAAACAACATTTTAAGTTATTATTAAGTGAAGTTGGATAAAATTGGATTCATAAATGATTATTACGGAAACTTTTTAAAATAAGTTTATAACAGGCAAGCACCTAAAATGGACCTAATTTCTGGGGCAAAAGTTGTATATTTTTCAATATTGTTTTTCTAGAAGCTAACAACATTACGCAGTGTAAATATTTCCTCCATCTTCTCTGTTCCAATTTGTAGGGATTTGAATTTTAATTTATTTTGCAAAAAAATGTGGTTTGCAAAATTCATACGCATTCAATATAATACAAAAATTATTTTAGTGATGTATAAAAACGTCATTCCTTACAAAAATAAGTCGTGAGAATTCTTGATCATTTGTAGATTTTTGGAACGAATTTCCGTCATCCCTTGTCAAGATTGGTTTGTCTCCATTCGTTTCAAAAATCTAAATCAAAACACCTTGACGGAATGTCAAATCAAGAATCTTGATTTATTACATCTTTTATAAAATAAACATAAGTTAATTTATTTAAGCAATTAAAACGTTCTTATAAATTCGATTACCCGTATCATTTGAAAAATTGTTGTATGAAAATATTATGGGGTTACCAGTATACAAGTTTAAAAATATATACAGTACGTACATATATTTTTACTAAAGCAGTTTATGAATACGAATTTTTAACTAAGCTTTTTTATAGCCCTTGCGCACATCATACACTCGTTTACATTGCCAACATCTTTCATCTTTTAAATATTGAATGAAATTGAGTTTCCAAATACTGCAGTAAATGGATTATTTAGTGCTATCGAAGAGCAAAAGTAATAATGTATTACCACAATATGCAGAATAAGTGGCAGTTATGCTGGATGACGAAGGTGCTGAAGAATTCACGACCCCTTTGGACATTTAATGGTACAAACTATATTTTCGTTTAATTGATATAGATTTTGTATAAAAACTAATATAATTTACGACTTTAGAATCGGTATGGAACTTTTTGTGCGAAGGATATTACAAATAGAATCCCGCAATTTCCCAAAGAGTACTTTTGCGTAGAAAAGAATGTTATAATTGAATGTTGAAATTCCACCAGACTAACCCCACCCGCAACCAGACGACAGTAATACAACTGCAGATTTTTCAAATCCTTTTATAATTTTATACATTACCATTTATATGTTAAATAAGCCCACTATGTGCCGTTTACTTTTCCGGTCAAAAAAAGATTTAAAACATACAAAATTTAATTTAAACCAGAAACCAGCTTCTTGCAGCTTTGGTGTTATTTCCTTGAAAATATTTGAATTTTCTTTGCCTCCTAATTACTCGATTTTTTTCTCCAAAAGACTAGCGCCATGTTTTCTTCAACAGTAGACGAAGCAATTCGTAACATTTACTCACATTTATCTGCCCCGCTCATTGTATTTTTTGTCATTTAAATTTTTTTATATTATAACGTAATTTTTCTAGGGATAACACTAAAATTATCGACAGATGTTGAGTGGAACAAAATGAGTAGGAACATCTTACAGAGGTATTGAACACTCGGCCCTGTACAAATCTTATGGGAAGACGTTGACATCTTGGCGAGTTAATGAAAAATGAACGATGTGAGCACGTGTAAAAAGGATATTTGACTTAAACTTGTTTTACTAATTTGTATTGAAAACCCGAAATAAGATTTTTGAATAAATATGGCTGCTTCTTATGTACAAGTATTAAACAAAATAAAAAACGTATTAAATACAAAGGGATTGTGAAAAAAGTACAAAGTACAAACCGCCAATAATTTTAATCTTGCAAATTTGGTCAAATGTACAAAATCCCAGCTTCATATTTTCTACAAATTGTACTTATTTAACGCGTAATATATTTCTAAGCATATTCAAGGAAGGACTGTGACCACAACCATATTGTTCGCATAATAATACATTATTCACCTATCACACCTACAACATTTACGATGAAAGCTAAGAGTGTGCCTGACATACAGAGACAGAATAAGCAAAAATTGGATGGAGAGCGTAAAAGTAATTTATACAATCAAAGTTGAACCGATGTCTAAAGGAAAACAAATATAATTTCAAATGTTTTTCACCTACTAATATACTATATAACTGACGACAACGTTCAGCCTATATAACCTTATTGTGTTGGGACCTTCTGTTACCAAAATAAATAACTGACGACCACATTTTAAACAAGTTTTTTTATCGTAAAGGAAATGTTCGCCTCCAAAGCCATGAAAAATTATCATTTTCCTATACAAAAAGTTTAGAAAAATCACAGAATTGTTTGTTTTCGATAATACTTCCCCTCATAAAAGATTAAGCTAAATCCGCGCTTTAATATTTAAAAACCGAAAACACAATTATCTTATAAAACAGGTTCGCCTTCCCCCAGACTAGACTATAGATAGACCGCAGACTGCAACTATACGCATAAGAAAAGCAAATCAACTCGCTTTGTTTGGTTTGCACTGAAAGAAATATGTGATGATAACAAACAGTTATAGCGTTAGTTTTTTAACGACCGTGTTTTTGATTATTGCGATATCGATTTTTTAGTTTTCAGTATCGATTACACTTGTCAAGAAATGCTTTCAAATTTTTATAAGAACTTCAATTTCAGTTGCCAAATTTTAGTGGTTATATGCCAGTCTCCTTAGTATTTTGTTACTCTCAAAATTCGTATTGTGGTTTTATCATAAATCACATACTTCTGTAAAGGCTTGCGGCGCTAAACTCAAATACTATTCCTATAAATCAGTTAAAGTTTACATTCGCAAATATAAAGAGAAACTTTATTTCTTCAGAACGAAAAATCTTATTTTAATATAAAAATAATTTTTTTATTCAACGTTTGAACTAAATTTGATTTCGTGTATTTTGTATAAATGTTGATATCGAATCGGTCAATAGCATTTAAATTCTATATAATTAATTGCCTTTGAATGCCTTCGAAACAAGAAACACATTTTGTGTTAAACAAATACCTGTTTAAACACAGAATGAGTAATAAATTATGAAATGATATTTAGTGTTGACTGCAGTAAACGACAATTATTTATTAATTTTCTTATTATTTAAGTTAAATAAAATTAATATGTGGAGAGAGTTTATTTATACCTTGTTAACATAACTTTTTGCAAATATGCTTTGCGATCGTTTTTGCATGGCAGTTTGCCGGCGCGCTTTATTTCCAAATTTTGTTCCATATTTGACATTTGTCGTTCTTTTTTCTTAATTGTCAAAATTGAATTGGTATATTTTTGCTAAAAAAAATGAGTTTCACTTTTTATTTTAAAATTTGCGGGAATGTTATGGCAAATTTAATCTAATTGTTATTTAAAGAAAATAATTGACAAACTTGATTTCGGTGAAGAGAATTTGTTCTTAAGCAAACTGTTCTTGAATGAGGTTTTTGTTAAACTGATTCTGTTGAAATGTGAAATATTAGAACGCGAACTGGTTGGATATATCTGTTTTTGTTTCTTTGTTTTGTATATTATAATTTTTTTTTTTTTGTATTTTTTGTCTTTAAAAGATTTTGTTAAAAAGTATCTTGTAGCTCACGTGCGCCGTCAACGAAAACGAAAACTACGACTACAAAAAAAAAATAAAACAAAAACAGTAAATAGTATTTTTCGGTATGGAAGCGAGTTTTGAGTACCAATAATAATGATGATAAAAGAACAACGAAACAAAACATGGAATAAGAATAAAAATAGTAATATTCACATCTTGTTTGAATAGTTTTTGAATTTGAATTTTCTACAGACAAATCAAAAAACAGACGATCAAATCTACATAAATAATTCCAATAAAATTTGTTGAATTGTATCGCAAGCACTCGTATGTATTTTGATATTTAGTTAATTCTTTATTTAAATTTTGTCTTTCCTGAATGCTTACAATAAATCATTGTACAATAAATTTTAGCTTTTTACCACACAGTGCAAACGAGGAGCTAACATACATTTGGATGGATGGTCGGCTAGCGTTACGATTTTCATGTAAATATTTAATTAATATTTTCGGGGTTAGATTTCTAGTGCTTAATAATAAGAGATAATTAAAAAAAATCTAAAAAAAATCTATGATCGTTGATCTATTAAAATGCAACAGTTTTCAAAAAAAAAAACGTAATTTAAAATAACTGAACAAACTACCGGTATTATTTTCTGCTGTTCCGACAAAAAATATTACATAAATGACTATCCCTCAAACACATTAGCATTTGTGTTAGTAAGGATTAATAATTATTTGAAACCTGCCTAGGCCCATAAAACTTGAAATAACTTGTTGTGGAAAGAGGTATCGCAGTAATTCTATTGTAATCCTGGCTGTATGCGATGTGGCACCGTCTTGTTGAAACCACATGTTAGTCAAGCCCAAAGGATGCAGTTGTGGCGTTAAAATGTTTTCAATCATATCACGATATCGCTCCCCATTGACAGTTACCGTTACGCTGTTTTCAGTTTCAAAGAAGTAAGGCCCAATGATTCCTCCTGACCAAATTACATACCAGACTGTCACTTTTAACGGATGCAAAGGTGAGTGATGAATAATTTGAGGGTTTTCCATTGCCCAGAAGCGACTATTCTGTTTATTCAGATATCCATTCAAATGAAAATGTGCCTCGTCACTTATTATGATTTTTTCATGAAAATAGGGGTTGTCATGGGCGAGCTGTAGCATCCTATTGGCATATGTAGGGCGGCGTAAATGGTCTTCTGGAAGAAGGGCTTGTGTCAACTGAATCTTAAATGGAAACAAATGCAAATCTTTGTGCGAAATTGTGGCGAAAGTTGTTCTTTGAAGACCAAGCTCCTGAGCACGGTGTCGAATTGAGGTTGATGGATTGTTTTGAACACTTTCTTGAACAGCACTAATGTTTTCAGCTGATCTTGCAGTACGTTGTGCTCTATGCTTGGGCCTATCAGCTACAGTCCCTCTTTCTTCGAAATCATTTACTACACGATAAATAGTGCGTCTTGTTGGCACGTTGTTTCTCCCAAAAATTTCACGTAACTTTCTCATCGTCACAGTAATCGATGATTGATTTAGATAAAATGTTTTAACACGTTGTAAACACGTTGGTTTACCGAATATTTTTCCATAATAAATTTGCCACGTCTCTACTTTACGACTGCCAAATATGAACTGTCAAGACTAATGCGTACCAAAATGGCGACAAAACAAAGTAGTATACCTTCCTGGCGGACACCCTGTACAAAATGTGCTAAAAATAAAGCGGTTTCAAATTTAAAGTTTAGATAAACAAATATGATTAAAACGAACGTTTCTAGAACTATTCAACAGAGTGTATGATCTCGTCGAAGTTCTACTGTATTTATTTAAAAAAGAAGAAATATAAAACAACAATAACATCTTTTTGTATTCGCTGAATGCGGGCACAACTGAAATGCCTCCTGTTCATTATACAGCAGATGAAGATAAAAAGAATTGAAGTGTTTTGTATTTTTAATAGTCTTCAACGATTGTTTTCCATATTACGTGCAACATTACGAGTATTTTTATTGTTCCAATTGTTTTGGTTTAGTTATGCTAATTTATTTTAAATAATTAATAGATTCTATGTTCATATTTATTTATTTATGCAAAAATAGTCTGACTTTTTCTTTGCTTGAATTCAATGAAAAGCAAAATCAAATCGTCATATTTTTCAGCGTAAATTCAACAAAATTTATATTGAGAAGCGCATTTCTGCCAAATTAAGCATTTGTCATGTCCTTTAGCAAAAGTGCAAATGTTATACAAGTTTCTCACTCAGTTTGTAATTTCTACAATACTTAGTTGCGACCCCTTAAAGCATTTGCATTCGATTTAACGAAGTCCGTCTGTTTCGGTGTTGATTACACCCATTTGAAGGCGGGAAGCGTTGGTTTGCATTCGTTTATTAGCAATTATTTATATGACTAGAACGCAGCTTTCACTCGGCAATGCTACGAATGCACATGGTACTTACATATCTTTGTATCCTCTGCATGCAATGTTTATATTAAAAAAGTTTAGAAGCTTCTTCAACCACTAACCGCTATGAGAAAGATAAAGTCTATAAACAAAGCTACAGCCGTAACCAGAAATGCTGCCATTTCAGTTGTTATATACTCGTATGCAGTCATGTTTCTCACCTGCTTTATTATTTTTTTTATTAATCAAAGTCCACCTAAAAACTGGTGTAACAGCAACACAACATATGCGTGACACCTTTCATCTGTATCATGTAAATATAAATCCCCACAAAAACATAAATGTGAATTTAAAGCCAAGTTCCTATCTAAAAATTTCTATCTACAGTAAAGTGTCAAATGAAATAAAATGGGGGAACCGTAGTCCCCCATACAAATAAATAGTGCATAGGTTCTGAAATATGCACTTTTTACACCTTCATATCTCGTTAAGCTTTTATGGTAAAACTTTGAAAAGGACACACTGTGTGCATTAGGCCTGAACTTGGCCTGGCGCATTACCGTACGCCTTAATCAATGCTTGTATGTTTATCTTTATATCATGCAATGCTTGACTATTGATTAAATATTGTGTACGCTGCCTTGACGAACCCCGTGTTTATTGTAATTTACTACCAAACGGTGGCACACCAAATGCAGGCGATTGTGAAAGTGTAATTATGATCAAATAGAATTTCTCTCACTGTAAACGTAATGGTAAAATTAAGGTTAAGTAAAGTGATTATTAACAGTAAATTGTGACCGATAGTTGTGGATGAAATGCCAAAAATCTTAAGTGTCACTGGTCGATACATTTTTTTTTAAACTAATTAAAACAATCTAATTGTTCTGATAACAGAGAAACGGAATGGAACAGCATTGCCGTGCTTTTATATCAATTTGTGGGCACTTACATTCACAGCTGTCATCTTTCTACTGATGAGAACGCATTTCACACAATGATTACGATATTTGTATATAAAATGACGTACAGATGGCGTTACTAATTAACTTGGCGTTAAATTTAAACTTAATAAATAAAAAAAGAGTAATAAAAGACAAAAAGTAAATATAATTCTAATACTTTATAATAATACGAAAACTTCATACAATTTAATGATAAATTAAGAGATGATGCATAAAATAAATCAGTTTTTGAGTGATAAAAACGAATCCTATGACTTTTGTCGTCACAAGCTTTTGTGTATAAATCTATAGTTTTGCATAATAAATTCAAGAAGTACTAAAATGATACCAAACACTGTATTAAATAAAAAAATCTTTCTTCAGAAACTGACGGACTTTACTTATACGCTTATCACTCGCTGAGTATGTAATATATTTTCTAAAATTTAAAACGTTTTCAATCAATATATTATATGTCAATTTTTCATTCAACTAGAACTAAAAAGGTTAATAGTTTCTGCTTTAATATAACTGTGGCAGAAAAGGAGTTAATAGCTTCACTGTGATTTCCCAAAAGTTGCCCATAGCAAATTTTTACTTATTTAACTTGGTTTTTCGGGAAGTTATACCGTAATGAAAGCGGAAATTCATTACGGTATAACTTCTTTTTCATTTAGAACAATAACTTAACTCAAATTCCAATTTTGTTAGAAATATGACCTTGTTTTTCTAAATCTTTATTTTTTTCCAAACGAATTTAATGGCCTAACTAAATAAAAAGCAATTACGTTTTTACAAATCTACTCGGAAGTTTAAAATTCCTCTTCTGTAAAACGACAAAATCTCACTTAAGCACTTTCTGCTTATTGACACCGACATATGTATGACATTATATTTTGTTTTATTTTCTTAAGAAAATCTCTAGAAGTTATTGGATCACATAAACAAAAATTAAAATTAATCAAACTTTACCTTGGTATAGGGACAGCTACGCGGCGTGTAAACGTTCTTGACGTTACAATCAAACGTGATGACTTTAACAAGAACTCCATTTTTTAAACGTCAATCGCTGAATGATTGTGAAATATTTTAAAATATTACATACGAACTGTTTACAAAATCGTATATGGAAGATAATAATTTGAGGTCCTTATTATAAATTAATTCTGAACTGATTTCTTTTTTTAAAACTTTAAATTTCCCACAATATCACTCACGAGAATAAAAATGATTAATTTTGCACAGCAAATTATTACATATAAAAAGTTATTTGGACCATATAAAGTGATATAGAAATGGACAATATCATAATGTCAAATAATCGATTTTGTGATAAATGTTCCTAAAATGAAATAAAAAAAATTTATTAATCGTATTATAATTGAAATATTTTTGTAAACTGTTACCACTGTAATGCCTTTTACAGCAAGTTAACTAAATAATAAATTAATTGCAGAAGCCTTTTTCAAATGAGGACTGAACAACTGCAAATTATGTATGAAATTGAAGAGGATGTTACAATAAGCTACGACTTTTGTATGCCAGTTTGCTCCAAAATTCTAATTGGCTAATGACGCAATATGTAAGCTCAGATGATAGTACATTCATATAGTTACGAGTATAATGAGGATCCGAAAAATATTTCGCCTTCAATAAGCGTATTTTAATTTTGATCTCAACTCAATGTTGGTAAACTTATTTAAAGTTTCAAAAATGTAATTTGTATTCAGAATTTCAATGGGAAAATTCTTAAAGGCATTTCAAAACAGGGATTAGTAAAAACAAAAATTTCTTTTGCACGAATTCCACGATATATCCGAAACTGCTGAGGAGCTCTAAAAAAACAATGTCGGTACGGTTTAAAGGTAATATTGTTGTCGAGTATAGGATTTTTTGCATAACTGAATAGAACACCCCGTTATCCAGTTATGTTAATTTTTGTCGTGTACGCGCGTCCTTTTTGAAATAACGGTATATCTCGAAAAGTGAAACGAAGGAAGCGAGTGCATATTTCAAATTCAGTAGGCCACATTACATAAAAAACAACTTTCAGTTGCTACTTGTACACTCGTGTAATGAATGACAAGTGTCTCCCTAGAAATATTTCCATGTTTTATTCTTGGTAACTCGAAATTATAAAGAACACAAAACGAAAAAAGTGGAGCTAAAATTAAACCAGCAAAAGAAAATCAAAATAATTGTATCTTTTTCATCCGGCTGTATGGAATATGAACAATAAGTTGTACATTTCTGGGTTTTTTTTATTATAGAAGTATATAACTTTTACTTAACGACATAAAGACTCAAACAACTTGTATTACTTTCAATTATTTCTCGAACAATTTCCTTGACAATACGTATGTATACACAACTTCTATGAAGTTATTCAAGAATGATAGAAATACATATTATGCCATAAAGCGCAGAAAACTTAATTTTTTTGCCCTTGTAGCACGAATGACATTACGGGAACTGTGTTCCTATTAGCCTAAAATTGCCAGCACTCAAAGAGATTTTAATTGCAGTGTGGAAAACTCTTACATAATACATAAATACATTGATTCGTATGAAATTATAATTTCTTAGCGGCACGTAGACTTGGCAACCCTTACAACGAACACATTACGTCATATAACGGGAAATTATTCATTTCTATCATTATTGCAAATGACTTGCTTGTGTAAATGCAGGGTCACCCCCCTTGTCAAGTTTGGTTTGGAAACAAACCGGCTTCGCGTATGTGCCCTCTTTAGGATAATTTTTTTCGTTCTCGAGAAATGACAAAGGAAGGCGGAAATTCATTCCAAATCAAATCAAGAGTTATACAGCCCAATTATGAAAATTCCCGGGGAATTTTTTCCCCTCCCAACCAACTGTTCCCGGCGAATAAATTCCCTTTTTCTAATCTCCCAGGGAACAAGAAAAAAGGAAGGGAGAAAATCAGAATCAGCTGTTTTGATTTTGACATTTTATTTTGTGCAAACGCAAACGGAAAATAGTAAGTTTTGTTTGTTTTTATAAAATAATTATTTAAAGATATTTAAAATGCATTTAGAACAAGTTATTTTGGACAATAAATTCCATACATATTCTAAAATTGATTTATTTTTTTAAAGAAAAAATAGGCCACTTGGAGGAATGTAATAAATAAACTAATATAATACATACATATATGAATAAACTATTTTAGTAATTTGTGGTGAGATCATTGATTTGAAATTGCAATCGATTTTTTTCTAATTTGTATTCAACTTCCTTCATTCTCATTTCTTCCATAAAAGTGTTGTGCCGCCGCATCTCCATAATTTGTTCTCTTTTCATTTTCTCCATTGCTTGAAAATGTTTTTTTTTTTTGCAATTCATATATGCTGTCAAGGGATCTGCAAATTTTTTTAATGCTCTGCTTTTGATCCTTTGCTTCCACTATTGCCTCTTTAACAGTTTCGACCAACTCCCTTTGCACAGCAAGTTCGGCTAAGAGCATACTCAATGCACTAGACCGAAACTGCTTCCAGCTACACCTTCAACAGAAGTTTTCATTCCGATCAAATCATAGGTGCTTTGCTCTGTTGGTGAAAACTTATGTGCCCTGTTTGGTCCACAACCTGTAGCATTTTCTTTATAACTTACAACGTTCTTCCACTAACTGACTCATTGTAATTGCGTTTTGACCGTGATAAAATGCATAATTTTGATGATTTGGTGTTTGAACAAATATAAGAGAGTAATTTTAACGGTAATCTTCAAAAAAACAGGTTTTGCAAAATTTGTCTTTTACAACGTTATTCGCGGCTTTGCTTCAATTGTTGGAGTTGAAGTTTATTTGTACTTTTTGACCTAAAAAAAATCTTTAAAATCATTGTTTTAAATTTTTTAATTCGAAACTTACATTTTTACTTATCTCCCTTTAAAATATATGAGGAAAAAACTCGAAAGAACTGTTAACTATTTTTCCCCTTTTTTTGTATTCATAATACCTACTTTTTTCCCGGGGAAGAATTTCCCATTTTTGAAGTTTGTTTAGAATAAGAGGAAAAAAATTCCCTGGGAGATTTTATTTAGAATAAGGGAACAAGGAATGGGGAAAAAACTCCCAGGGAATTGTTGTTCAGAATTGGGCTGTATATTTCACACTATGTACATTGTTCTGCTGTTTTTTTTTTATCAAACTTCAGTGCGAATAAATAACATGTTCTCTTCTGAATATGTATGTTTCACAAGGTATATAGTGTGTTACATGTTCTACCTAAAATTTTTTTAATATTGAAGATTAACTATGCGACAATAATTTAATAACAGCCATGTTAACTCTGTATATCACATCTAACGAATTGTTTTAGTGGTTGCTTTTAATTAAAAAATAAATATTTTGTTATCGTGATCATAACTTTCTAGAAATGCCGATAACATCTGAAAAGTTTTACTCAATTACATACAGATAAAATGTCCCAAAAGGTGTGACATTCTTTTATCAAATAAATATATCCTTGATTCTGGAGTTGATATGTCCTTAGTTATTTCAGCGACCGATAACATACATAATTGCTGACGTATCACCACTTTCAATACAATTAAACTTGAACAAAAGTTTAAATAGAAAATAATATTAAATCTAAACGGATCGCAAACAGACAAATCTAAACTTAAATTTAGTTAAATTGTAAAAATTTAACAAACCACCACGAACCATAAAAAATTCAAAATATTTAATTGAAATTGTTTCAAAAATAAATATAAATAGATACTAACAATGTTGAAACTACAAATCATACTGCCGAATGATCGCAGCACTAGAAATTAAAATCAAAATCAAATTGAAGAGAATTCCATTTAAGAATATTCAAACATATCGCAGATGTTTTAAATACTGGTACATATTTAAATTGTTGTTAATAAATATTTGTAAATAAAATAATCATTTTAATTAATATGGTTAAAATATAAAGCGGAATATTTTGTGTGTGTTAATTGTTCAATTACCTTACAAGGTAGAGCAGCAATTCGCGCGGTGGCTCATAATCATAATCATTATCGTTATACGGAGACACAACGTCTGGAATTTTATCATTCAAGTTGTGTTGTGTTGTAACGGCATCGGGCACACCTTGCATATTGTCTGTACTAAAAACCACGCCAGAATCATGATCAACGTTGTTGGCTAGACCAGTTTGTTGTTTATAGTTGTCATTTACTCCTCTGGCAGCCGTGGTGCTGAATGTGTATGTGTTGTCAGTTTTATATTTATTATCAAGTTTTGTTGCAGCCGCTATTGCTTTAGCATTCTCCATTTCAATTTCCAGTTTACGAGCGGCCAGTCGTTGTTTAATTTTTGATGTTGAGGTCATTGCCGAGGTCTTAGCAAGTGCTTCCGCAATTTCAAATTTCTCACGAAAATCCTTGAGCATTTGCAACTCGTGTGGATCAATTGTTATGCGTTCATGCGATACTCCTCCATCTGGTACAGTTGACGTAGTTTTTGTTGTTGTATGTGATGATGGGGGCACAACTATGCTGTTCAATATGTCCAACAATTCTTTAGGCGGTTGTTGTTTTTCCAAATCATCTTCATCACTGCTCATATTATCATTTTGTATTAACATGTTCGTAAGAAATTTCTTACGTTGTATGGCAATATTCCCGGGATGTCGTAAGGGTATTGCAGGGGGTTTGGTTTCTCGCTCCAACACCGCTTCCACCTTTTTCAACGGCCGGGGAGGTAATTTAGGCGACGTATCGTAATTTTCGTCTTTAGGTGTTTCTAGAGAACTCCTTACATATTCTTCTAACAACTTGTGGTTATTTAAGATCCTTTCAGAAGGAGTAACTAATCCCGCTAAACGCAAGCGTAAACGACATTCTTCGGTACATAAACGCCTGCACATTTCATTTATGGCACTTGGTCGCGCAGCTAGTTCAGTGGGCGCTGAACCTACACAGGTCAAACAGGGGGTGTTAAATTTTGAATTTCCTATTAACGAGATGCACTCTTCAGAATTAGATTTACGTCGATCCCTTTCTTGATCCGATTCACCATTGCTACTGCTGCATTCCGATACCAAGATTTCATATTCATGTTCTAAGACATCCAAGTCGTCATCAGTATCTAAGTTATGTTGCTGTCGATCTGAAGAATGTTTCAAAGTTTCGGTGTTACGTTCGGGTGACATTTCATGTATGGAAAAATACAAGGGTGGTAACTCCTGCTGAGTTGGCGAGGTATTGCCAGTACCACTATCGCTTCGTATATTTTCAGCTGTTTGTAATCTAGAGGGAGTGTAATTTAGGAGTAGAGATGTAATAGGCATGGATTTACCTAAAGCATCCGAACGGTGATGTCCTCGATTTTTTAAGGCATCTGAACCAAAACTATCCTGATGGGACTGCATTTTTACTATATTTTATGTCAAATTTAAATTTTTCGTTGACTATTTGATCTTTTCGTCAGTCATTAATTTTTATATCGTTTTTGAAATCGCCATTTATTTTCGCGTCCTTGTGGCATTTGTTTTAGCATTAACAGATATAAAATTTTATTGTTTTTAATTTTTCTTCATACTCTTAAAACATGTTTGTATTAAAAGTTCGGAAGGCTTCTAACATCTGAATAAAAATTATCCATTGGCATTTTATTAATGCAGATTTTTATAGAATTATTTTAAAATTTCACAAACGTCGTGACTTTTAATTTATTTAAACCAAATTGACCTTATGCGAGTATGACAAAGTTATTTTTACCCTCATCCAATAAACGAAGTTCTTTAAAAAATTATGCCAGTTTTTAACCAAATTTATAAGCCCTCGAGCACCCAATGAATATGCTTCTTTCACGACAAAATTTATAGTACCCTGTATACCTCTGTATTATGCTGACAATGTATTAATACAGTATTAATGCGGTGTTGATACCTTGTGTAGTTACTTTTATAATACTTTGCGTACGCTTCGCTTTCCACTGCATATCGGTAATAACATTGATTCATTGAAAAAATTTTAAGGAATGAATTCACAAATAGGTTGCTATGTATTACTATAAAGCAACATGCGTTGAGGAAGTCATTCTTACTGTTCTACTTTACTATTTTTTTAAACTTTATGTTTCTAGAATAAAACTAAGATATTTAAACGACTTAAAAATTATTATCATTAAAAAAAAATAACTCTGTACCACTTAAAACTGTTTTTTGCACAAAGCAGAAGCCTTATAAATTTAAAAACTTTCAAACAAGAGCTAAAACGCGAGACGTTTTCGTTTCAATCCGCATTTTATAATAATTATAAAGACAACTTTAATTTAATTTTAAACTTGCAAATTGATTTTCATATCGAATTTTAATGTAGCTCTCGAGGCGTTTTTGTAATTTTCAAAACATAATTTACGCATCACTTATTTTTTTTAATGTTTTTTTTTTTTTAATTTGTTTTTATTGTCTACAATAATTGTATTACTTTTCTTTAAAAAAAACGTTTGCTCATTGTGTTTTGATTGTCACTTGGATAATAATTTAATCCAATATTTTTCATTAAGTGTTTCTTATTCCTTTAATTTTCTCTTTATTTACAATTACTGTATTCACTTGTTAGGGCGAAAACACTTTTGCGCCCTTGAAACGGCCACGACACCATCCAATTTTCTCAGTGATATGGAAAAAAATTTTTATTTCATCTCTAACGAGTTTAATTAGTTTTAAATTTTGGTTTTTTATATAACTGTGTGTATTTTTACTGACGTCCAACCTGGTTTAGAACATGAAACTAGTAAATCTGAGAAGCAATAAATGTTCCTTATTTATATGGCTAAAATCGAGGTTATCTACAATTGCACCACACATTAACATATATACATGTACACATGCATATGTACCTACACTCATGTATTTATAAATGCATAAATTGTTGAACGTGTGTGAATGAATGGTGAGCAACTTGACAGCCAGTCAAGTCAGACTTATTGTAGCACGGACAATACTGATCAACAAGTGTTGCTTGTCGTGCTTCCCCTCCGTTAGCCAATTAGCTCACATTATAACAACAATAATAAATTGATCAAAAACATTAGTCGGTCCAACAGATGGCGAGACTGCAAGCAAGTTAGCCAGTCATTCAGCCCGTTTACCAACAAGCTAACAAAGCTGCGATTGTTCCCACTCTTCCGCCTTAGGCAGACTGGATGCTGGCTACTGCCCGAAAGTTGATTTGTCTACTGCTTGAATGTTGCTTCGATATTTTTTTTATTTTTTGTTATTAATTTATTTAGGCGCGTATTTTGGAGGGGATATTTTATAAATTTCTTTTTAATTTTTTCTTTTTTTCAAAATGTTTACTAATGAATAAAAATAGATATGTAAGTTTTATCGTTTTGAGAGAGATAGTGCCCCAGTTTTCCTCCCCCTGCATCCGTGATATATTTTTTTTGTTCAGTGGCACACCATTGCAAAAATTGTTCAATTTTAAATTGTGAAAAAAAATAACAAATAAGATGTTGTTGAGAATTTAATTTTTATTAATTTTATTTTCATAAATATGTAATGCATTTATGTAGATACATACATACATACATACACACATACACACATACACACATATGTATTTGTTATTTATTTACAATGTTTTCTGAATAATATTTTTGTTGTTAGAGAAATAAAACTAAAGGCAATCAACAATATGACGGGCATATTTATTTTCTATTTAATTTAAAAAAACTCTAATATTTATAACTTGGTATTATACGTATGTTAATATGTTGCAGGCATGTCACAGAGTTAAATTTCGTATTTTTCTTCTTTAAAAAACGTAAAACAAAAAATTTATTGAGTTCAATGCTGGAATGGCTGGAATTAATTCTACCTAACAATAAATACCATACAATTTATAATATTTTTTTTATTATATGACAAACCTCGTGCATTAGAAATTCTGTTGAAATTTTGATAAAAACGCATTAAAAAGCTTAAGTTTTCCGTCATGTGATATACAATAAAACAGACATTAGATTTTCTTAGAATATATTTTTTTCATTTTGGAAACAACTGAATCATGTATTGTTGATTTTCTGTTAGAAAAAGAGTCTTATATGCTTATATGCTCGTATATGAAAAACAATTTGTGTCTTCCAAAATCCACATTCACGCACATACATACCAATAATTTTAGCAATATTATGATAATTTTATGATCATTTTATGGTAAAACTTTTTAAGTCTAATAATAAATATAGAAATATACCTTATGAAGAAATGACATGCATTTAAGTAAAACTATCAGCCCAATTCTGAAGAACAATTCCCTGGGAGTTTTTTCCCCATTCCCTGTTCCCTTATTCTAAATAAAATCTCCCAGGGAATTTTTTCCCTTTTCTCTTATTCTAAACAAACTTCAAAAATGGGAAATTCTTCCCCGGGAAAAAAGTAGGTATTCAGCCCAATTCTGAACAACAATTCCCTGGGAGTTTTTTCCCCATTCCCTGTTCCCTTATTCTAAATAAAATCTCCCAGACAAATTTTTCCCTTTTCCCTTTCCTCTTATTCTAAACAAACTTCAAAAATGGGAAATTCTTCCCCGGGAAAAAAGTAGGTGTTATGAATACAAAAAAGGGGAAAATAGTTAACAGTTTTTCGAGTTTTTTCCTCATATATTTTAAAGGGAGATAAGTAAAAAAGTAAGTTTCGAATTAAAAAATTTAAAACAATGATTTTAAAGATTTTTTTTAGGTCAAAAAGTACAAATAAACTTCAACTCCAACAATTGAAGCAAAGCCGTGAATAACGTTGTAAAAGACAAATTTTGCAAAACCTGTTTTTTTGAAGATTACCGTTAAAATTACTCTCTTAAATTTGTTCAAACACCAAATCATCAAAATTATGCATTTTATCACGGTCAAAACGCAATTACAATGAGTCAGTTAGTGGAAGAACGTTGTAAGTTATAAAGAAAATGCTACAGGTTGTGGACCAAACAGGGAACATAAGTTTTCACCAAAAAGCAAAGCACCTATGATTTGATCGGAATGAAAACTACTATTGAAGGTGTAGCTGGAAGCAGTTTCGGTTTAGTGCATCGAGTATGCTCTTAGCCGAACTTGCTGTGCAAAGGGAGTTGGTCGAAACTGTTAAAGAGGCAGTAGTGGAAGCAAAGGATCAAAAGCAGCGCATTAAACAAATTTGCAGATCCCTTGATCCCTATGAATTGCAAAAAAAAAAAAAACATTTTCAAGCAATGGAGAAATTGAAAAGAGAACAAATTATGGAGATGCGGCGGCACAACACTTTTATGGAAGAAATGAGAATGAAGGAAGTTGAATACAAATTAGAAAAAAATCGATTGCAATTTCAAATCAATGATCTCACCACAAATTACTAAAATAGTTTATTCATATATGTATGTATTATATTAGTTTATTTATTACATTCCTCCAAGTGGCCTTTTTTTTCTTTAAAAAAATAAATGAATTTTAGAATATGTATGGAATTTATTTGGGTTATTGTCCAAAATAACTTGTTCTAAATGAATTTTAAATATCTTTAAATAATTATTTTATAAAAACAAACAAAACTTAGTCCCCTTTCAGACCAGCAAAGTTTTCTTTGACAAAGTTTCTTGAATTCTCTTTTAAACTTTGTCTTGTGTTCAGACAGGATAATTTTACTTTGACAAAGTCTGTTTATTTTGTTTGTATGCTTGTCAAACATAAAGAGCAGCCATATTAATTCGGTTTACGAACTAAAAACACAAAAGGAATTTGCGAGTACAACAAGTTTTGTACCAACCCCCGCTCTCTTTTCCTCTCTCCTCCACAAACTCAAGACTTTGCAAAGAAAACTTTGCTAGTCTGAAAGGGGACTTACTATTTTCCGTCTGCGTTTGCACAAAATAAAATGTCAAAATCAAAACAGCTGATTATGATTTTCTCCCTCCCTTTTTTATTGTTCCCTGGGAGATTAGAATAAGGGAATTTATTCCCCGGGAACAGTTGGTTGGGAGGGGTAAAAATTCCCTGGGAATTTTCATAATTAAGCTGTATATATTAATTAAGAGGCTACATTTACATAATAAAATTATTTATGCCTATAATTTCATGAAAATTTCATAAATGTCAATATCGTCTAACACTTAAATGAATTTAAATTCAAAACCTATTTCTTTTTGGAGAATTTCGGGAATGAATATATTCAATTTGGGAATACGATTTAAAACAAAACTGGAAACTCTGCTAGGTATCAATGTTTGTATGAAATTAATTCGCGTAAAAGCAGAGATCGCCAGCTCGAATTATGATAAAGTAACGAGCTTTTCAAAATAATTTATTGTCATTAATTTATTTTATGACGTTGAACATTTCAATTCATATTTTTACTACACGTACGAATATTGTTTAATGATCTTTCAATTATAACTAATCAGTAAAGTCAAAATCTTGTTTAGTATTTAGTACATTCAAATAGACAAATTGGGTTTCTTTAGATATAGAATTTAATCAGAAATATTTAAGCAACCTGAATCAAAGGAATTATTATTTAACTGAACTAATAAAAAAGATCAAATAAAAATATAAGACATTAGAATGTAAGGATCCTTTTAAATGTAGCCGTATAAAATAATAAAAGCAATCAAATTGCTGTTCGCAAAAAAAATGTAGAAAATTACGGTTATTGCATGGTCACGACTACCAATATTATGTTCTCTATAACAATATATTGTTGTGGCAAAGATATGTGTATTAGTTATTTTAAACAGTTAAAATTTACTTAGTTGTGATATACAAGTTATTGTTTACCTTTAATCATTTAATAATGTCCATCCAGTAAAATTGCAACATGGTTAAGTTGAACAACACAATTTTTACCAAAATTCCAACCACAAACAAAGTATTTTGAACTCTTCAAAAATAATATAATTACTCTAGCTATAAAATGTTTCCATAGATATAATATGTACAATACATTCGGTGTTTAATAAAAATGTGAGGGTGCTGTGGTTTAAGTGGTTAGTGTGTTGATCATTAAGCATTCGATGGCTTTATTTATTTATTTCATCTACAGATTACTAAAAATGTATGATTAGTTATAATATTTAAATAACAATAACTTACAAATACACATTTAAATTTTTCTATAAAGTTGGGTAAAGGTTTCCTAAAGAGCCGGCCTAAGCAACCAGCGAAATGAGCTAACTTATCCACACATGTAACAAATAAATTTCATTTTTATAATAAAATGAGTTGGGAGAAAAATTTTGCTAGAAATCATTTTTGAAAAAAATATTATTATTTACAAAATTTAAAGGAGAGTTGGAGCTGTTGCATCCTGCAATGAGATAACGTTCCGCTCTATAGTATGTATAGACAACTTAATTAAGTCAATTAAATTTTAAATTGAGTTATAAAACTTGCTGTTGCCACATATGTATCTATTTTAACCTACTGAGTTAAGCGTTTTTACGGGAAAAAATTTCAGTTACCACTATAAAACCAAACAGATAGCTAAATTTGTAACAACACGATTTCTTCACCCTTTTATATAATCGTAGTAATGTTGTTGTAAATTGACGGGTATAGTTAGTTGTCTATTATATTTAATGTGTTCATTCTACAAAAGTTTCTGCTCACCAACCACACTTCACCAGGGTTGCATGGACAATTTGACACAATTTAAAAACTAGTATCACAGATAAGTTTAAGCAGACCCTAGAAAAAATTTATTAAAATATCTTCAAATAACACAAAAAGCCTGAAACGCGGTAACAAAAACATCAAATTTACAGTTTTACTTGCAGTAGGAATTTAATAGCCGTTTGAATTTTGTGTTTTTACACCGCCACCGGAAATCAAAATCACAACTTGTTATTGAGGCACAGCTAAAATGAAAGTGTACTTGAAATTGATGTATTCAGAAGTTTGTATTTTTATCACAGATACTGCAATGCAAGCTCAGCTACTTGGCTTTAGAAATTGTTACCTTTTATTTTGTTTTATAACTGAAGGTTTAATAATGATTTTTTTTATAAATAAAATGTACTACTAATAAATTATTGCAAATTTGATTAACTGATACAATATTTTTATAAAATAAAAATAAAGTTGTTTGTAAATTTAATTACTTGATTTCAGCCAATGTGTGTCTTATCATGACATAAAACAAATCGATTTCATTCAATTCATCGCAATGAAAATTTATA
The DNA here is from genome assembly GCA_963932375.1 of Phania funesta. Taxonomy (NCBI): domain Eukaryota; kingdom Metazoa; phylum Arthropoda; class Insecta; order Diptera; family Tachinidae; genus Phania; species Phania funesta. The sequence continues at coordinate 41,771,605 of OZ010656.1, forward strand.
TTTGGGATATTTGATTTCAAAAAGCATTAGCTATTTGCTAAACGCAAATGTAGAAATAAAAAAGGTCGCCCGTAACTAATGTTCTTACCCGCGGTTAGTGGATTTAAATTAATTAATTCGTTAGAACATTTGATTTATTAAAATAGTTTATTTCTTTGAAACGGAATTAAAGTGAATTTTTGTACATTAATTCGCTATCTACTTTTAATATAATTTATAGTTTCTAATCTTAATCTTTTTCTTATCAGTGTCTGCTTAAAATAAAATCAATTAATATTTTTTGGTCATACATATTTAAATGTCTTCTATATTTTTAAATTATCAGTAAATTTGTTTCTGTCCAGACTTTTTGTATTAAAAATAATTATGCAAATTATTGCAAATATTTATTTTAGTTAGGAGTTGCAGCAAAATAGAAAACTAAGTAGTTATCAGACGAACAGCTACACGTAAAGAAAAACATGGTTGTGGTAACCGTAATCTAAGATTAACATATTATGATAGAATTATATGGTTGTAAACAAATCATATTATTATTGCGATTGTGCCTATAAGTGATCTTCTCAATGTGAAAATCATTGTTTTTAAGGCGAAACATTTTATAATGATCGTTTTCTTATTGATAAATATTCCGAACCGAATTAAAAGAATGCTTTCTATCCTTAGCTTTTGGTGATATTTGTATGACAGATTAATCTCCTCTAAATAGGCGCTTTATTGACCGGACGTGAACCCATTTTATCTTTAAACACATCTTGTAGCCGGACAAAACTAGTACAGAAAGAAGAAGCTAATGCAAATATTGTGTACCACGATCATTCTAATTTTTAATTTGTATTTGCATCAAACCTTCCCGAATACCACACACTCTGCGAGTTGAGGCCAATTTTGAAGAATTTATAACTGAAAATTACAGTATTACAGAAAATCGTAAGAATAACTAAAACAGACTGGCCGTTTAAAAGCTTTTGCCACAACATACAAGTATGAAAATTTAAATAATTTAGAAAGTTCATTAATGATAATAGAAGGACAACAATAAATTTTAAGCTTATAATTTAATAATTAAACTTTTTATTGTGAACAGTCTACGAAAGAATTATTGCAGATGCGGCGTGACAAAATGGGCCGGGTCTTATCCTGCCAGAGTAAAATTTCATGTTTTGAGTTTTTTACACTAAATTCCTAAGATCCACTAATAACTGATAGAATTTAAAGTGTTTATAATTTTTTTTTTATGCTTCAAAGTTTTATCTCATCAGTACTGTTAAATTGAAAAGTAAATTGGATGGGGACAAACATAGGGCGTTCCCTTAAAAAAAGTTATAAAAAAAATATTCTAAATTAATTTTTTTGTATATATAAAAGCTGAAATCATATTAGCATGAAATAAAATTAGCATTAAATTCTATACGCATTTTGAAGATGTTATGTAGATCGATGCACTTAGACCTAGAAGCACGAGAAAAAGTTTGTCAGTTTTACCTGGAATTTCATAAGTGATGCTAGATGATGCGGTTAAATGGAATAATGCAAAAGAAAACAGAAAATAAGAAATATTATTTGAATACGTCAAAACAAATGAAAAGTGATTTCATCATAATGTTGACGCGTCAACAATTCGAAAAATGCTTATTCGTAAAAATGTCAAAGATCACATTGCTAAAAAAAAGTTCCAATGTTGTCAAAGAAAAACGTGCAGCAAATACAAACGTTTGCTGGAACATGGAGCACCATTTTTTGCTCTGATTTGTTTACCTCTGATGGAGATGTTGAAGTAAAGAAACATGAACCAACACTTTCGTTGAAAATGTAGGTACATATGGATTTGGAAATGTTTCTTGCTTGTGGGCGCCCTTAAACTAACCTTAAACTATTTTAGCTCATTTCAAGCAACTTTAAGGTCGTAAGTACCAAACAAAAATTCGAAACTTTGGTTTAAATTTTAGTTTTTTGCATTTTACTATGAACAATCGAAATAAATAAAATTCACAATAGCGCTATTCTTCGTCGAATTCGCGTCATAATTCTAACTGAAAATTGTTCTGATGAGCTAGAGCGTCATCGAAGGTCGAATGTCGTTCATAATAACGGACATTATAAAAACCGCATAAGGCGATTCCGAACATGTCATTGTTTGGTTAATTGGTTGCGATCATAATTTTGTATATAGTAAACATTTGTTGTTAAGCAATTTTAAATAATATTTTAATATTTCATTATTAATTTTTATTACCACTAGTACAAAAATTTATAATTAAAAAAAACAATAGTCGACATTTAATGCCATCTACATGTTTTGTCGTTGCAATTAATTGCAAATATATCCAATGAAAAAATTCCATGTATGATTTTGTTTCAATTAGCCTAAAGATATGCTTTAAAAGTTACCGTTTTTTATTCTGCAAGAGAGTTGCTATCGAAATTCTGACGATTTTAGCCTACTACCTTCTGACGATTTTACAGTAGACGATTTTTTTTAATTAATTCGAAACTAATTTTTTCGTCTTTTATTTAGGGTGGTCCAACTGTAATTCACGGTGTTTATTGTGAGTCACATCTTAACAATTGAGCAGCGTGTTAAGATTGTTGAAGCCTTTTAGGAATATCGGCGTTGAAATCAAAATGCATTTCGTGCACTTCGTGACTTTGGTGGTCAGCATAATCGACCAAATGTGGGAAATGTGAAAACACCTGTGCATGCGCGCCGGCCGATATTTTGTTTCACAGATAATTGTTATAGATCCTTCTATCATAATAAAAAATATTAAGATAATTCTTTGAAAACTTTTTATTTTATTTACAATTAACATCGTGCGTTTTGGTTGGACAACTCTATACATACATTGTTTTTTGTATTGTTGCTTTTTTTATAGATAAAATAGAGCCTGTCTTAGGTCCAGTTTGTATTCCAACAAATTTTTGTTGTGATACTTTTTTATTTATTATAATCGGGCTTTAAATTTTGGATAATGTATGGTTGACTTCAAAGACGTCAATTGCTTTGTATTCGAACAAAGTGTTTCATAACGCCGCAATACAAAAGAATAACGAAAGAAAACGTCGCAAAAAAGCAATCAGCGCTTTTAAAGTTTTTGCTGTGGAAATTGATTGTTGACATGGCATGTTAATAGGTTTTGAAAGTTAGCCTATTTATACAAATGAAAGACATACTCTATTATTTACATTTACATGAAATTATTTTCTGAAATATACATAACTGAGGACACACTGCTAAATAGAGAGGACAAAAGAAGGTCGAGAAAGAAACATAAGCAAATAATTCATAAAAGTAATAAGTAAATTAGTAAAGCTATAAGTAACTCTTGTTTACTAAGGAAAGCTCTAGTAGTAGATAGCTATAGTGCTTTTATATTAGGGGAACTCACTCTTGGTTGCAAACAACCCTTGCAAACCTTGCAAATCTAGCAGGTCTAGCAAATATGCTACATTTTGCAAGACCAACAACAAAATGTATGAAACTAAGATTTGCTACACTTGAGCAAATATGCTATGGCAAAAATCGTTGCAGATTGGTAATTTGCAATGCTAAAATAACTGTTTATTTCATTTTATTATTAAATCAAAACAACTAGACACATGCGCTTACAAAGTTTCACGGCGGTAGAACCGTGACAACAATTGCCTGTGAAGAATTAAAATTGAAACTAAAACTGTTAAAAAATGTTTGCTAAAATAGTAAGAATTAAAATATCTAACAAAACTCTATTGATTGATAAAAGTTTTTAGGAAGTTTATTTAAATACTTTCTTTGTGTAAACATTTTAGAGTCGGCGTTAGCGTTTATATACTGACTGCGGCTTAGCTTATTGCATGCGGCAAAGTTACTTTATGCAACTCTGTAATAAATTTGCTAAATGCTTAAAAAAGACACTCACGCTTTGTGGCAGAAAATCATACCAAGTGTGCAAAAATTGCAAATATGCAACGAAGAGTGATTTCCGCTACTATTCCTTAGAATGCAAACATGAAGATAATTGTGGTGACGAAGTCGCAATATGTCACAGCCCGAAGGAAATGTTTTTGAATACATTTATCTACATACATACATACCAAATTTTTTTTTTTTTTTTTGTTAATTTAATTTTCTTTTTTGCCTAGTCTTGTACCACAACACAATATGCAAAATTGGCAACATTAAACGGAACCTAAATTATATTCTGCCATTCAAACGAATGAATAAAACAAATAGAGTAAAATCACGTACGGAAGTAAGACCGGTAAAACAAGACAAAAGGATACAAATGTGACGTTAAAATTTAAGAATTTACACTACAGCTGCAATGGATGTGGTAAAAAACTTAATAAATGACCTTCGAAAGGACATATTTTTCACATTACTTTTACGTGACATCAAGGTGTGTGATGCAGATATTTGGATCGAATTTCCGTCATCCCTTGTCAAGTTCGAATTCGCCTATGTGACATCTTCAGTGTCAGTTTTCGTTCTGATGCAGTTGACCACACAAACCAAATTAAAATAAATTCTTGATTTAATACTCCAACTGTGTCATTTGATGTAGACGTCTGGACCGAATTTCCGTCCTCCCTTGTCAAGTTCGAATTCGCCTATGTGACATCTTCAGTGTAGTTTTCGTTCTGATGCAGTTGACCACACAAACCAAATTAAAATAAATTTTTTATTTGATAGTCCGACAAGATCATTTGATGTAGACCTTTGCAACGAATTTTCGTCATCCATTGTCAGGTTTGGTTTGGCGACAAATTGTTGTCCGCCATCTTCAGTGTCATTTTTCGTTCTGAACGAAATTACATTAGAATACTCAAGAAATATTTTTAGTTTTCATAATCAGGCTGTAACTTACACGTTCCTACCTAATTGGATGTTCTCAAATTGGTAAATTACATGGAAAATTGTGTAAAGGACTTGAAATATGAATATGTAAATTGAGTTGTATTCAGGGATACATTGGGATCTATACTTGGTCCTTTGTAATTTTGTTTATACATCAAGGACTCCTCCGATATAATAAACCAACGTAAGTTACAAATGTATTTCGACGATGTAAGAAATTCAATAAAGATTTGAGTAAAATTAACACATGAGCCATTACTAATGGCATTAACGTCACTTAGTCAAAACCCAACTGTACTTTTATGCCTTAATGTAAATGATGACATCAAAATAAATACTGTAAACGGCATAGTTTGGTTTTATATTTAACGATGAACTTACATATGTACATATATACTTCGCCAGTCAAACTTCAAATATTGATTACAATGCAGTAAATCATACTCACAAAGTAAACATCGAATTTTTCGTATCAAATTAATAATATGAATTTTAGAAATATTTTGAAATTGAAACAGCAAATTCACTATTTTCTGATCAGCAATTATTCGTGAAAAATCATAATAATTGTGAATAAAAAGAAACATATAGATATGAAGTATAATTGGATGTACATATGAACGTATATCTAAATATTTTAAATGAAACATTCAAAAAATAAAACTGATTATTTTCTTTCCAACAGCACAATGATCCAAACATGCAGCCGATATTCAGTCCGTTCGTTTACTCAAAAGTTCTTAACATTCTTCACTAATCTCTATTGAATTTCGTTCTTTTACGTAAACTCTAGTAAATGAGAGTACAATTTGAGAGAGTAAAATGATAGTTCAATGACTGAATATTTACAAGTTTTTACTGGACTTTTCTAGTCCAGAATGAAAAATTATTGAGAAACGAATATGTATACACAAACAAAATTAAGAATACAATTTTCTTGCAGTTAAAATTGTTTTCAATTTATTTAAAACAAATGTAGCAGGTGACCAATTGTTAACAAATTTATCCGTTTTTATTTTTAATAACAAATTATTTGCATTCCACCCATGGTTGATTATTGTGTTAAAAATATTTTTAAAAAAAAAACAACAACAACAAATGAAAAACAAAGGAGGTGCTTCCTTACTTGTAATTAAATCATATTTAGTACTTTACATTAGCAATTTATTGTTAATCATGAAACGGGTTCCCGCGGATTTTTTCGTGTGCACGCGAATCAAGTTTCTTAACGTCTACTGGTGGAAAAAGGAACAGCCAAATCCGACGATGTAAAATATCGACTGTATTTTAGAATTTTTGAAAAGGAAAAAAATTCATATTCACCCCTATCATGAATACTTTTTCCCTCGGAATTTTTCCCTGTTCCCTAAATTTGCAATCGTGAAGACATTCCCCGTGAATGATTTCATGCTAACATAAAATTCCCCTCATCGTGAATGATTTTTTCCCGCAAATTGTTTCATTTTTCCCTTTAGTTTTTCGCTTTGATTTTCGTGGTGAACCGAACAAAAAATGTAAGTAGTTTTTATTATTACTTGAAATTTTATTTTAAGGGCAAGATCTGTTAATAAGGCACAAACTGATATTATGCTTCAAAAATGCAAAGCAACCGATCAAATTCCTACGGCTTTGTGAAGCTTTCAGAAGACGTGGTGGCAGATTTTTGGAATTACCTTGCAGAAGACCTGAACAGTGCTGGCCCTCCTATCAAAAACGTAACGGAATGGAGGAAGGTAGTATTTTGTTTTGTAAACCGATTGTATATTTTTTACGTTTGATTTTGTGTATTGCATTTTAGGTGGGGACAGATCAAAAGCAATATGTTCGCTCAAAAGCTGCAGCGAACCTAAAACATCTAAAAGCGACAGGAGGTGGACCAAATAAAAACAAATGCCTTTCAGCAAGTGAACAATTTATATACGAGCTGGTAGGTATGAAGGAGTCCGTAGAGGGTTTAGATAACTTCTTAATTTTGGGATTACCAGAGTTTTCATCCGCTAGTGAAAACCAAAAGGATATACAGACGCAGAAAAAAATATTTTCACGATGAAGAAATGGTGGGTAGTAACGCAACCGTCTTGCCGGAACAGATGACACCACCTAGACAACATTTGACCATAACCGAGGACTTTGAAAAATACCACACTTAAAGCAAAAAAGAGCCACTTTTGTTGTTAATCTTTTTTTAAGTTTCAAAATATGTGCAAATTATTTTAACACGTGTAATAAATTTCTTTGATTTTGTATGTTGTTTTTAGCTTCTTCCCTTTTTTACATTCACTGAGAATTGATAGCGCGAACATAATTTTTCACGGCAGATTCACGATACCATTTTTCCTTTCGAGTGGAATGAAAATTTCATGTGAACAAAAATTCCACTCGCTATTCACGATAGGGGTAATTATAATTCATAGTAGACATCAGGCTACCGACTACAATCTGCCAAAATTAGAATACACACGTTTACAATGAACGGCATTATTTCGACGGCTGCAGGTTGTTGTCCAAGCTGCTTTTATCATTGTAGTCACATTAAACTAATTTCTATTTTTTTTTTGGCTACAGAACAAAAACAATGTTGACAATAGAACAAACTATGTAAAGTAAATTAGTGCTTAGAAATATTATTTATTGTAAAATAAAACAAACTCAAAATTAAAATGTTACAATACATATTGAAATACATAAATTCATTTGCTTTATGGTGTTAAAAATAAGTTAGTGTATTTTTGTGATGTAGAATTTTGGAACGAATTTCTGTCATCCCTTGTCAAGTTTGGTTTGGAGACAAACCGGTTTCGGCTATGTGCCATCTTCAGTGTCATTTTTCGTTCCGATATTGATATTGAGTGAAGTTTATGTACATATCTTGATCATGTATTTTTTCCGGCTTGTAATTCAACTCTAATTACAAAATTGATAGCATTGTTTGTCGACCACACCTATATTCGAGCGAACGGTGCACAAAAGTTAAAAAGTGTTTGCCCCTATGAATCTGCATGTATGTTTATTTCTTTATTTTTTACCTACTCTAGCATATTATACATCATATGAACGCTTATTGTCTTTACTTTTAGAATATATACACGAAGTAAGGGTCATAACCATTTCTTTTATATATGATTTTCCCCGATAATTCAAATAAATTACAAAACGTCGGGCATGAAATTATATTTCTAATTGACCTATTTGGGGTCAACACTTTAAAGAGGTTTAATAAAATACCCCTGAAGAAGTTGGGATTATCCAACGAAACGTCGGGAAATAAATGGAAAACAAATTTTAATTGTTTTATTTAAAAATATTCCAATGACCTTGAAAGCCCAAATCGAAGTTGGTACATACTAGAAAAGAAATTTAATAAATCAATAAGGTCAAAGTAAATTACATAAACTTTAAAGAGGTTGATACATCGTTGGAAAGGACTTTTTATAAGCTTTAATGTATAGTTCGTTACTGTGCACGTTAAGTTCAGAAATATATCAGGTTATATGTTTGACTTTGCAGGCCCGCCCACCAACAGAACTTGTTCGAACTTTAAAAATATAAATGAATTGTTGCTACAGCTGCTAATATTTTAACATTACTATATAGCTACCGTTTTGAAAATAATAATGTAGCTGGCTACATTTGTAGCCAGCGACATTTATAGTCGTAGTAGGCTATACTGTGGTCGATATGTTTAATGCCTAAAAGTAATTAAATTTCAATTACTATTTCTATGTATTACATTCCAGTTTTTTCTACAAGTCTTCTACACGAATGTACTTTTTTAAACAAGGAAAACCACGGGATATAAGACAAACTAAGAACCCATCGGGTTTTTTGATTTGATGTGGTTACCTCTTACGTACTTTCAAATTTAATTATAACCTCATATTTTTTATTTATTATTTTTTTCAACCTTTGGGAAAGAGGAGAAATAAGCTGTTTCCATATGTTTTAATAACACTAAAGCAAAAAAAAAATAATAAGAAATGAAAATGATATGACAAACATAGGAAAAATATATATCTACATATATAAAGAAATATTACTGTTTTTATCCTCTATGCGCTCCTAAATATACATTTCCAGGTAGAGCCTTGAAGCCTTGTGACCGGTAATTTTAATATTTACTGTTACTGTACTGCCAATATTTACTGGTGGCACAAATAATAAAGTTGATTGTGAATTTGAAATATGTACTCAAAGGTGCTTTCTGTTTACAATAGGATGGAACTACGGAGAACACATTGTTTGGACATATGTAATATCATTTTTTTAGTAATTAATACGTAAAAAATATATTACCCTTGCTCGGTTTTTTAAACAAAATACCACATTAAACCCGTGTGGGAACATAAAGATAAGAGAATATTACATATGTATATCCTTCCTTCATTCATATCATTTATATGCAGAATATATTGCTCCGTATAAAATATACGAAATTTCTTAACACAAAAATCCAATATCAAAAATGTAATCGCAACAAAATGAAGATGTTCCTACATTGCGATAATTGGATTAAAAAATCAACTATATTATAACACAATCTGCAAGCAAACTCAATTAAAGAATGTAGTGTGAACGCGCAAGTATACGCAAACTTGCAGAGGTTAATGAAAATATTTCTTATCAAGTCATAAATTAATGAATATTACATACGATAGGCCAAAAGCGAAAATAAGAGATGGATGATGTTAAAATCATTCAGAATCATTTCTTTTGGAATAAAAAGTAACAAGTCGTTATAAGCAAATTTCAATTGTCCAAAAAATGTCCGGAATATAGCGATATATTAAAATACCAGTAAAGGATATAGAAAATGCAGTCTAGTATCCGTACTAATAGAAAATGCAAGTAGAATGACAGGTTTGAATTTGTGAGAGTTTTTAAAAGGTTTTCAAAATTCAACTTTGTTCATATAGAGGCTGTTGTTTTTAATTATATTTAATTTAAAAGTTTCCTTATAAAAATACTGGTTAATAATAATTTACAAAATGTTAAGATTACCCACATAATTCAGGTTCAACACTTGGTAATCGATAAGTACATATTACAAACATTGTGTAGAAGGTGCTCTTTGCATTGGAGGCAATATTGTACGAAATGATAACATTATCACAGTTCAACAGCAATAAAAACCACAAAAGAACTGGAGCACATAAAGTGTACTTACTCTCCACATAGCAACTACAACTTATATGTTCACACTCGTACACATATGCATTTGCATAAGCAATATATGTACATATGTTTGTAAATACAAAAGCAAATAAAGAAGTAAATAATTGTAATAAATTTATTATAATTTGTTTTTTTTTATTTATATATAAAAACTGTACCTCCCAACAGAGAAAGCCGAACACCAGCCGTATCCAAGGCATTACTGTAGTAACATTTACTTACATATTTACAATTTACAGACAATTGCAATTAATATTGGACTTACCATTTCTTTTGATATATTTCTTGTAACGGCAGTGACTTTACAGAGTGAAAATTCGGTATTTAATCCAGGCCAATATCACTTAAACGTAGCAAATTTTCATTTTATAAAACTAACGTATTTTAGAAATTCAAAACTTTTTCTACAACGATTTTCTTTGAAGGTTTACTTAATTTTGCACATTATTAACAATTTATTAAGCTATTTGCCAAATTTACTGAAGCCTTGAATTTTATTATAATAAATAACTACGAGACACTTTTTAAATTATTAGAACTGTGATTGCATGTACTTAAGTATGTACATATGTATATGCATGCATGTATCTGTTCTTCTGTATGATTTTTGTATTTAATTAATTATTCCGAAGAAATTGTTTAACGATTTATGAAAACAGCGTTTCTTTTTTGTTGACCGATCAAAAATGAACTAAAGTGAAAAGAAAATTTCTGTAGAATCTTTATATTCAAGGAAAATCGTGACTCTGCTAAGTGCTCGTCGTCATTCGACTATGAGTGATAAAAACAAAAATAAAAACACGACTAAAAAATAAAAGCAAAAACAAAAACAAAATGAACTGTTTAACACGTTGATATTTGCTTTTTTCAATTCAGTTTGTACTAGTAAACAGAGTATAAAAACAACAAGAGAGAACAAAACAAAGGCCTCTGTTATCAATAACCAACAATAACATGGCCAGTCAGTCAACCACTTTGTGATAGCCATATTAAAGATTTCTTTTAACGTGTAAATACGCACAACACCGACAAATGTGCGTGCATATACATATGTATGTAAGCATGTGTTGTTTTGAAAACAAAGCATGTACTACATATAAATCTCCAAAACAATAAATGGCCAATAAAGGATACTAAGTTTTCGACATACAGTGGGTCCAATGGAAAAATATAAGAATAAATGTGTCATATTTTAAATGAAACATATGTGTAAGGCGTTAAAATACTGTACGTTTTATGCCTAGGGATGCAACATCGTTCTTGAAAACATTAATGTTGCCACAAAAAACATCGCTAATAGACTTAAAATATAGTAAGAAACATTTTAATACCCATAACCGAACTAGATTCACATATTTAAATAGTAAGTACGTAGCTATGTTTAAGAAGTACTTACATAATTATAATAAAATACACCGTATTTAATATTGCAAATATAAAATTTATTTGTTTCAATTCAATAATTTTAAAATTGAGTTTATAAAAGTAATTAAAGGGGACGACAGGTACATTGCTACTTCCGCTTCAGTTAGCTTCTATTGATGTTAAATTCGGACTCATCTTTATTATAGTTGCCAGATGTCTAATTTTACATGCTGTAGATGAGCGTGAGCTATTATATTTACTTTTCCTTTGGCCATGGTTTTGAAATGCACAAACTTAAGTCTGGGGTCGAGAGTACTTAAAATAGAAAGAATTCCCGGACGCAGGTTACTAGTGCTTTAACTCTGCTCCATATGACGTAACTCATTCCAAAAAATTCTTTTGTTAATTTAATAATAATTCTATCATTTCGTTTACGCTGTCTATTTCACTACTTAAGACTATTTCGGGAGCTTCCTCCGGTCGAGTCAAAAGTATTGCTTCTACAGTTGACTCTAATTTCATTACACGTTGTAACATGTTAAAGCAAGAATTTTATCTTCTGCGAATATCAATAATAATTTGTTTAATTTACCTTCTTTCAATCCACTCACTTTTCTTCACTCGTCACTTGCATTGGCGCTTCTTTTAATAAATTTTACAATATCTCAAACTTAACTTATTAACTCAATACAATTATTTGCCAAAGGATTTAGTAACAACAGAGTTGATCGTGGAATGTCTTTTCTCCAAAAATCTCCCGGTTAACTTTCATTACAGTGCTGTCGTTATATGTGATGACAGCTAAAATCTTGTGAATGTAAATATACCACTCGTCGAAAATATCTCTCAGTTTCTTAGTTATGTACACAGACGTGTGACTTTCTATTATCTCAAAAACTCCTAAAGTTCCGCTGAGGAATATAACACCTACAAATGATTTATTTTGTTACGTTTCTGTCCATATATCATAAGAGCTGCAATAATAATTTTTATTTTTATTGTGAGTCATCTAACGGGGTTTTGACATTCCTAATCAAATCATTAACATTGCATGTGAAAATTTTTTAAAAACATGAAGAACAATGGCCACGAAGATTAGTCTGAAGTTTTTAGGTTCTTGTTACATCTTCTACACAGCTTCCTTGTCTCCAACTTTGTTCAAATATTTTCAAATTTTACTTTTCAACTTATTGGCTGACATCGTGAGTACCGTCGCAGTTGATGGTCAAAATAAAAAAATATGTCTGTAATCCACCGTATGTAAACTATGCTGAGCACATGGAAACAATATCGATGAGAAACATAAAATTATACTCAAACTGAAGAGGAACATCTACACATATTATCTACACAGAGGACAACGAACCAATTTCTTACCGTTATTTCAAAGACGCTTTGTCCATGTGAGAAGAGATTTTTGGTTAGTCGAGACGGTATGTGTAAATATGCTGCAAGCACTGTTGCCACCTGAGAAACTAAAAATTTGACAGAAATTACACAAAAAGAGTACATACCCAAACGAAGTTGTACAAAAAATTTTCGACAAAATATTTTTTCATTTTCATAAAAATAATTTTACCGAATTCACAAAGTGTCACAAAGTCATATGTTTTATAATAACAACATGAATGAATATGACTGTTGTGTACAACCCTTCATAATTTAGTGCGCGATTTCCAAATTTAATTCATTTACGAATTGTTATTTGTTATAGAAACTAATCCAACAGCAAAGAAAAAAATACAATAATAATTTATATAAAAACAAAATTAAAAAAACAACAGAGCTATATTCTGCCGTGCCGAATCTTATATTCCCTTCAAAAGAGTATGAACCACTAAAAATGTACTACAGAATTTTTCGGTTGAAAAAGATTGTTTGTGATATTTAATTTTGGCCTCCGGTTTTAATCGTCTAATTTGACATTTAACTCTCATTTCGTGTTAATTAAGCATTTTCGATCGAGTTGTTTTTCTTTCCTCTGAATGATTAGCAATTTTTTATAAATTCTCGATTTCTTTGGTGAATTGTAGATAACAGCAGAACTGTAGTAGTAAAATTTCTAATATTTGATAAAATTTAGAGTTTTCGGTGCAATTTCAACCTTGGGTAATTTTGTTCGTTAAATTACAAAAATTGGTGAAGTTTGGTTTTGGTCCCTTGTTCGTAAAAATTAAGTGTTTTGGACCTTGTATAACATCGATTTTGTAAAATGGCGCCATTTTGTATAAATTACATATTTTTTTGCACAGTTTTCGCAAAACTTCAAAATTTTGGTGAAATTTAACATTTAATTTTAAAATTTTAGAATATGACGGATTTTAGGTTTTCCAATTATTTTGTTTTATTCCAGTTTTATGATTTTATTGTTAATTTTCGAACTTTTATCCAAAATAAATTTTGCCAAAGTTTTTTTATTTCCGGTTTTTTGGATAATTTTGTTATTTTTGTATTTAAAATTTTTGGACTATAGTTTGATTTTGTGGTGAATTCCGAAATTATCGTAACATATCGGTTTTTTCAAACTAATTTAGGTTTTTGGTAAAGTTTACAATTTTCATAATCTTAAAATTTTTTGGTGAATTCTCCATTTGTGGTAAAATTTGATACTTTTTGTATATATGTACATATGTGTTTAACATCAATTTCGTAAAATATCGATTTTTTGTAAAATTTCTACTTTATTTTCAACGAAATACGAACCAAGGATGCCCTTAATCCGCACTAATCAGTAACTTTTGTTGATTGTCGAATTTGTGAGAATTAAGCAAGCAATACTTGAATCTATGTCCACTTAATTGTTTAAATCGAAAGCAATAAGAAAACTTTTGAATTTTGTTAATTTTTTTTATTAACAACTATTAATTTAGAATTTCTTCGTAATTAAAATTCGTAATAAAAATTCACCTTATTAAATTTATTAAAATACTGCACGTGGTTTTATCTTAAAATAATTTGTTTATTCATTTTCCTTTGAAAGCCACTTGAACTGCAATAAACTGGATAATTTAAGTTTAGTTGTCTTTAAGTTTCTGTAACGCAATATCTGCTGTAAAAGATAATAATACGACATATTTAAAACAACCAATTTTAGCCAGTTTTCTTATCAAAATAAAAACACACTGTGCAAATGGTTAAGCACAAAGTATTTGTAATGTGAATGATGATTAACACCTATTTAAAGTGCGTGTGTAATATATTTACGTCTCACTCAATTCTATAAATGACTCAAAGTGTGTAGTAAATATATTAAAACTGCAAGTTGTTTTAAAAAACTACAATTTGACACAATTTGATTTAAATAATTTTGTGGACGACAAATATTTAATGTACATACCTGCCCCTCTTAACATATAGAACTTTCAAAATGGAATAGAAGCCAAATTTTTAAACAAATTATACTAGAAATATCCCTACCTTGCATATGTAACATATATACTATACATATACAAACATTCCCAAGCCTTTGAATAAAATTAATTTCCAGAAGGATATGTGTCCTTTACTAAAAAAAAAGACAATGTTGGGTGAACAGGATTTGTGGACAAGATGCTCGTTCATTATTATTAATAGTCGGAACAAGTTCTTTAAAATTGTCCATTAAGTACTCCCTGGACCACCATTCCTACATATTAGGTTATGCCAGCCTATCAGCTTTTTTCCATAATGGCCACTTATCTTCTCAAGACATTTTCAAAAATGTTTCATTTTTTAATTTGTTTTATTCATATTCTAAAATTATTTCACATATTCCACCATTATGATTTCATTAAGTACTCCCTGGGCCACTATTTCTATATTTTTCCGTAATGGCCACTGAATATAAGTTCATGATTGACAGTGTGGCCAAAAGGACCGTTTTTAAATGCCATTTACTCTTGTTTCCCCCTCGGCAGGAAGGCCAACAAGTTGCTCGTGTATAATAGGGCTTCTTTAAGCTGGATCACTGCGTTATTGACAGGACATGGAAAATTCAAGTACCATCTGGCTAAGATGAAACTCGTAGAAGATGATACTTGCAGACTATGCCTGGAAGAGGCTGAGACGGTAGCGCACATTGTGTGTAAATGTCCAGCACTGGCTAACATAAGGCTTAAGGCCACGGGCAGACACTTGTTAGATGTGAATACCATGGGGGAACTAAGCCTTAGACAAATGCTAGCAATTACAAAAGACTCCGTGATGAGTTACAGTTACCAGTCGACAGTCTGAAATCACTTTAGTCAAGAGTAAAGGCTAGGGCTAGCACGAGACTCAATTGAAAGTAAGGTGGTTGTGATTTGAGGAGCGAAATGGGGGTCGAAAAGGGACCCAGAAAGTAAGTGGTCAATTAATTATCCCTAGGGGCAAATTTTAAAAACTGGGTATGTTATGAATCGGGTTCCTGCTTCCTATCGTAGGTTTTTGACAATAAGGCCAAAATTACTCCCACTGTTAAATTGCTAACTTATAAATTGTTTTATTTTTTAAATATGAATAATAAAAATCTAAAATTATATAATGTAGTTTTCTCAGTCTTTTAATAACATTCTTTCACATGTGGTTACAATAGTTGAGGTTGAGATCAGTATCTATTCATTATATATTGTTTTGGGTAATTTATTTTCGATATTTCGAAAATAAATAAGAAAACACATAATTTCTGTTACTCAGCGGGTCATATATTTTAAATTGTTTGTCGACACCTAAAATTTTAGTACCAACAGAAAGCGCATTTTCTTAAGATTACATAAATATAAACAACAAAAATCCAAGTTTGTTTCAACAGTATCTTAAAGTTCCTTTCCAGAAAAAGACGAACAATTTTAAATGACTACTAATACACAGTTTATTGAAACATAAAGTAACTTCAAATAATACAAAGAAATCTTATTCCAGGAGTCTTTAATGGCTCGAATTAGTAATTCCCTATAGTAGAATTGTTTTGCGAGAAAGCCAACGCGAAACATTTTCAATTGTATTTAGATCGGGAGAATTAGGTGGCCAATTGAGAAAGCGAATATTTTAGTTTGAAAATAATTCTTTTACAACTCTGGTACTATGTATAGAAGCATGATCTTGTTTCAGAATACATAGAATTGGTTCAAAAATATCATTCACTTTAGGGAAAGCTGACTGTAACAGAGTCTTGCTCCAGTCATTTTTGTACCTTAAATTCTAAATCGATTGCGTTTCTCTCTTCTGTGAATACGATTTGAAAATAGCTCCACTTTTCTCATATCGTGAAATTAATAATTGTAGCCAGTACGCCAATCATTAACATGACCTTTTATTTGAAGGTCCCATGCCTTATGCTCTCTTGTAAATTGTAATCGATTTTCTTTGCGTACATTATTCAATGGCAGGTTGCAATGGCACTTTTCACAATTTAGATGCTTGCCTCGATACCTTGAAACCTTTTTTAGTAGAAAAGACACGAAGAATGTTAAAAACGTATGTAGCGGAATAGAAAATGCATTCCATTCTGTGCTAGTTGTCTAATACAATTTTAACTTTTTCTGTATTCAAAGTTCATATCAAATAAATTCCTCTTTCTGAATAGAAAGAATAAGGAAAACGAACTTATGCCTAAAAATTAAATATTATTTCTTCCACTTAATAGTTTGTTGTATTCATCATATTCGCCTAGTTGCAAAAAATTTAAAAATGCAGTGTTTTTAATCATAGGAACGGGAAACGTGTTTTTGTCTTTTTTTTTAAGAAACTTAAAAATACTGTTGGGTTGTACTTTAATGTTGTTGTTCTTATTCTGTTATATTAAGAAAGTGCTCTTTTCAATGGTAGTAACATTTTAGCTGTCGACAAAAAATTTTAACGTATATGGCCAATTGAACAGGAGTGTACAAAAAATATCAAAAATAATAAAATGATCTCTCAATATTTAATAATGGTAGCCCTACATTCTTGTGAAAATTTGTGTAAAACGAAACTTGAATAAAAATGATGCAATCAATGATGAGTATAGTACATTTTAGATACCTCCAGTTTGGACATTCGGCTCATTCTGTTTTATAGGTAAAAAATTGAACTACTTTATTTTGTTGTTAATAACTAAATGCCTAAATGTATATGCTTTAAAGTACATATAATGATCTCTATTTGTGAATTTTAATAAAAATAATTGCTGTATTTACATGATCATATTGTCATAATGTTCTAATATTTGAGAGTAGTTTAAAAATATTGTTGTTGGTTTTCAAACAAAAAACGTCCTAAAATAATAAAGCATTTTGTGTTACATATATTTATTATATATTATATGTCATTATACCCTTCACGAATATGTATCGGTTTGTCATTCCGTTTGTAATTTCTACAATATTCATTTCCGACCCAACAAAGTATATACATATATTCTGGATCCTTATATGTAGGTAGGGAAGTTCAATAAACAATGTTCGTTTGTCCGATGTTGAAATCAACTTTCTGACGGCACTAGACAACCTAGGTAGGATCTTGAAACTTGGACTATTTGATCATTGAGTTTGACGAATACAGTCGTATCCACAAGTTGCCGAGATATAGTCTTTATTTGAAATGTTAACTCTTGTGGGTAAACACTTATACATACGCCTATAAAATTTACATATTCTGAATCCGTCTCAAATTTACCCCCAGGTAACTTACGGACCTAAATGTTGGACCGAATTAAAAAAATAAAAAACAAACAAAGAAAGCCGAATTCTTTCAAAAACCGAAATTTCGCAAAATGTAAAAAGTTTGAATTGTTGCCAAAATTTTAAATTCACAACCAAGGCCAAAAATTACTATAAGATCGAAAAGCTGAAATTAAAAAAGATCAAAATTCAATGAAAATTTTACAAAAAAAAAAAAAAATGAAACAAAAAAATTAAAGTGTTTTCTATTTATTTTTTTAATAAAATTAGGTTTTATGCATAGAAAAAGATAAATATTAAAAAAATTTCTAAGGACACTGCTTATTTTGTATTAAATTGTTTTGCTTTGCTTGAAAATGTTCCTGATTTACTTTTTTTCTTTAACAGCCAGTTTGTTTACTTTATCGAAGATATTGCTGAGTTGGCCAAAGTAATACATTCGTACAAAGTCAATAATCGAGTCATTTTTGCGCAAATTTCTAAATATTCGTAAGTAAGTGCAAAATGTACGCAATTTCGTTATATTGATATTTATTGTAATATTTTTTTTTTGTGTTTGGGAATTTTTATTTGACGCCAAATTTTTAAGTACTATTTTGTTAAAGCAATTACTGATAATATAGTAGCTCCCGTCACTTTATATATTGTTTCAGAATTTAACAAAATAAACAACCAAAATACAACATTTGTAAATAAGAAGTTTTCAAATTGGATTTCTACCACCTGAAACTTGTCTATACCTTGATAATAACGGTTTAATACAAAACGAATTTAGCGTTCCTATATTTTAACATATTTACAGGCTAGCCAATATTAAAGCAATATACAGCAACCAACTTATACTTGATATCAAACTATTTGACAGCTACGTTTTTTCAAGAGATAAAAATATGATCCCAAATTTAAATGATCAACGATATTGGTGGCTCGATGACTAACCATAAATAAATTTGTTCACATATTGAGAGAGCGTCTGCAAAATAATTAGAGAAAATGTGTTCGTGGTCTTTTGTTTAAAGAATACGTGTAGATGTTCCAGTTCTTTTTTTGCCTATTACGGGTGTTTTCAGACGAGCACACACACACATGCATATATAATTTTTTTCCCCTATGTGTTTTGTTTGTATAATGGCATAACCATGAAGCGATAATGCACAGCGACAGTCTTGACTATCCAAATTTCTGTGCAAACAGCAAAATGTGCGATGGCTGAACAGATTTATGGCTAGCCTTAGATGTGTTTTGCCAACGTACATATAGCTGTTCGCACATGAATATGGCTCCTGAAGACCGTCGCTGTTTGTGGTTTGTTCGTGTTCAAACAACATTGTCCGAACAGCTGCTCGCACAACGATGTTCTGCCATCACAAAAACAATATAATAAATGTGTGTGTATGCGCTCGTTTAAAAACACCCGAAAATAAACTATGTTCAGAACAAGGAAACAATCGCGTATAAGCCACACAGAAGACCACGAACAAATTTTTCCCCGTTATTCTGTCGACGTTCTCTCCATGTGCGAACTAATTTGTGGTTCGTCAAGGTGTAGTATTAACAAAAACGTAAGGGTGGGCAGAATTCCGTTAAAAATGTGAAAAAGGATTTATTCGAATATTTTATAACCTGTTATGATAAAAGGGTAAACAAATTTAGCATGAAAATCCTAGCTCTACAGAATTTGTTAATGACGGAAAGTTTTTGATTAAATGTAGTTTAGGGCAGCTTACAGGGTCGAAAGTTTTATTTTTAGAAGAAAAGGTAGATAAAAAAACCGGCGGCATCCTCTATTTTCGGAGTTAAGTTTTTATTTATAATTTGTGATACTTCTAAACGGAATGGGACAAAATTTGTACCATATGAAAGCTTACAAAATTTCTTACCGAATCCATTAAACATCTCGACAAGATATTAACCCATTGTCAATCTTTTTTATATTAAAAAAAAATTCTATTACTTGTAGGAAACTTTTCAACACGCAAACGAAAATTACATTTTAAATTAACAAAACTGTCAAGGGTGGTTACGCAGGGAATCTTTAGTAAGCTAACCCGGTGTTTGTCATACCATAGAGGAGAAGAGCCTTGTGCCCGGCCGATGGCTGGTTATACAGGCAATCTTTAACAAGCGAAGCCAGGTTCGTCATACCATAGAGGAGAAAATCCTTGCGTTCGGACGAAGGTCGGTTTTGCAGGCAATCTTTAGTACGCGAAGCCGGTGTGTCATATTATAGAGAAGAATTTCCTTGCGCGCGGCCGAAGGCCGATTATGCAGGGTATGTTTAGTAAGAGAATACATTTATATTTCAAATTTCTTAACCCTTTAACTGTTTATGTCGAGTATACTAGTCAGAGCGAAATGAAAATTTTTCGCCTAATGTCGAGTATACCACCTATGAAGATAAAAAAAAATCGCATTCGTATTATTATTAAACGAATCAACTGTAATTGTTTCTCCTGAAAAAGGGCAAATAATGATATATTAAAAAATGTACATTTTAAAATATTCGTTAGTCTGGCAACCTTATTTACTTTAATCCACAATCATAATTGCGTACTTTTTTAGCCAGAAACATTTTACTCTGTTTATGTCGAGTATACTCGTCTTCACTTGAAAATTTAAGCAGGCAGAAAAAGTTTTTCAAAACAAAATTAAACAAAGGGTTAAAATACTACATGCATACGTATGTACTTACGCCACGGCCAAAATACCGAACAAATAACTCATAATCAGATGCTCCTCAATGGGTTAAATATTTTTGCGCAAAACTGTATGTCATCTGGTACAAATTATAACTACATAGTTATCATAACTTTACGTCATTCCGTTTCGAAATAATGCAATTATATATGTATAAAAACTTTGGGGTTCGCAACTCCAATAATACGGGTTTCCGCCGGTTTTTTACTTTACATTTTCGTCCTAAAATTACGTATTCCACCTCCTAGGGAACTTTAAGCTGCTGCCCTAAACTATATTTGTTTCCATTAATTCATTCTTATTTGTAGACTTGCTTGAAATAATAAAGTTTACTTACAGAAATGTTTGAATTATTTTATAGAAAGACACAACACAGTAAACAATTGTTGAAATTAAGAACATTTTCAAATTTAATTTTATTGCTTGTTTTTTACTAACCAATAAACACTCCTTGATATTTAAAACAAACTATACTTTTCATCTTTTTTTTTTATAATGCCAAACAAATTAAAGAAACATGACCGTCATCTATACATCTACGTATGTATATCTATATGTTCATATGTATGAATATACTTAATTATTTTCTTTTAGAATTTTATTTATATTTATCTAATATCTATTATATTTATTTTAGGAGAAATAAGAATAGAAACTTAAGAAATCTTGTTTGTTGGACACATTAAGTAGTAGTTCGTTAGCGATTATTGATTAAACATTACGTTTTTAACACCAATTCGCGCTGGTTAAAAACCTATTTGGTTTTAGCTGTCATTCTGAATATTTAGGTAACACGAGAGAAGCTCATTTAATGGGCGATTCTATTCTAACGGGTGCAACATTTAGACGCTTAAAACGTCTTTTACTAATAGAAAGAAACACATTTTCAATTAAATTATTTCTAGAAGGGGTAACATTTTTTATATACTATTGTTATCTATTTACAAGAAATTATATGAATCGATCAAATAGTCACGAGAGAGCTTTAAAGTGCATGACGGGTGCAGCCAAATTGGCCAACTTTCATAAGATCATACCACAAAAACACAAAACTCTGCTAATTTTCAAACTTTTATTGTATTATTCTTTTTTTATTGTGAAAGATGAGATATCAGACGATGATTATCAAATCAAACATCGTAGAGAATTATAATCTAATAATAAGAAATTTGCTCTTTAAGCCATGACGGGTGCAACAAGTGTTACCACATATGAATTTTCTGTTCGCGCCGAATCTATGAATATTAATGTTTCGAACTGCACAACAAATTTATATTTAAGCTTACGTCTAAAACAATTATATTATTATAAAATATAGACATTTTACTTTAAATTGGCATTAAAAAAAGTATCAAATAGTATGATTTAAAAATTGATGTTAAAAGTTGTCTAGAATAGAACCGCCCTAATATTCATTTCAAAATGAAGATTTTCATTTAAAAAGTAAGTGTGAAAATAAATTCTAATAAGATGAACGCAAGAACATATGTTGTTTATAAAAGTTTTTTATAAATGTTAAAATTTACAGATAATATAAATATAAATTTTAAATTAGGGAACATATTATACCGATATAACGGCGATATTTCAGGTTTCTCGATATATCGTTAACGCCGATATTTTATTGAAGATACAATGATATATTAACATACGTATGGCATACTATATCAAAAACAGTCACAAATTGTAAAAACCCAAAATATTTTCTAATTGACAAGGTAGGCAAGGCAAGTATTATAAAAAGATGCATAACTGTTACTGTTTTTGATTGAGAGTGTGATTGTATATCACAAAATATAATTTTTTTAAATTTACTTTGTGTCTTAATTCAGTAGCATATCGGTATATTTTTGATTGAGTATCGGTATCGTATCGGCATAAAGAAGTATCGATAATGCATCCCTATTTTACATATCTTTAAAGTTTTTTTATTTGTTGAAATTTACAGCCGTATCAAAGCTTAGTAAAACACATTAAAACTTACATACTTATATGTTATTATTATTTTTTTTTAACTTTAATTGAATGTTTCTATTTGAAGAAATTTACAATATGTATTCAAATTTTATTTCTAAATTATTATTTATTAGATATTACCAATGTAATAACTGGTTTATTGTATTCAAATCTTAATAAGAAGAGACTATGTACTATTGCTACAGAAATCTGTGCTATTGCGAGAGCCGCTCAATGTGTCAATTTTTTTCAGACTCTGGTGTCCATGATATTGCAGTAAATCTCGCGCTAGAATGTTATTATTTAAAGAATTATTCACTATCATGGAATATAATAAGATATCTCTATAAATTTAATAAATAATATTTTAAGGTAATAAGTTTACTATGTTTCCGATCGCAGAAGTTTAGTACAGCGGAAGAAGCTATGTTATCATTGTAATTCTTCTAGCCTTGAAACAATCCCCTTAATGTGTCTTAAACAATGCGCTAAAAAGAAATTCAGAAAAGTCTTGAAGCGATCGCCAAGAACATCATTAATTTATCCTAAAGAGCTTAAAACTATGCTACAAGATAAAAAAGATTGTTCTGTGTTTTATGTTTCTCATTATTTTATTGTATTTAATATTTTTAATTTTTTTTTATGCGTAATGTTAATTGTGCTAATGTAATTAACCTCAATTTTGCAGCCATAACATCGCTCATGAATTTTTTAATTGCATTCCAAGTTCAAGCAGCCGCTATCCACCTTAGCAAAAATTATATTACATACATATTTCTGGAAAAAGATAAGTAGGTATACATAGAAAGACATATGTACATACATAGTTAGATATACTAATTGGACAACAATATCTTCGTTACCTTGTATTTTTTTATGTTAGTTTTATCTTTAAGTTCCTTTCTTTTGATAGGTATATCAATTTGTTTTTCAAAACTTTAAAACTTTTTAAATGTAAAATTATTTTCAGTTTTTGTGATATTTGTTTTAGAAAATTTATAAACTCATCCAAATTGACTTGCAAAAATATAATTTGGAGGACTCAAATACGCTCAATAATTGCAAATAATTCACACATTTTTAATTATAATTCTATTAGGGTTGAGATTTTTTTTTAAATATTAGTATTAATTTTTAAATTTTAGACTTATATATCTTAACTAACAATTAATCTTGAGTATGAAAAACACCGTCCGTGTTGTCTAATCTGTTTCCGTATTTCGTTTTATTAAGGTTTACTTTTGAAAATATCCGTTCAACGTTTGAGGATTAACTAGGGAGCAATATTAAATTCAAATTTTGAAGCCGTTGGAAACAGTAACTCACTTTCTGCTACTCTAATTGTTGAGATTGTGCGCCAAAAGTCTTCCACAAAACATTTTCTCAATTTGTAAAATATTTATTAAAGTCTATGTGGCGGACTGTCTAAATTCGACTTCTAAATTTAGACCTCATTTTCATCAATTAAATTTGGAAAAATAAATAGTGAAGAAACTTCTTTGGCAATAATATTTAGCATGTCGAGATAAACATTTTTTAACGCTGCATCGTTAAATTTTGTATACATAACGCATTCATTTATTTCAATAGTATTTAGCCTAATCACGCACTTTCTAATGAATTTATTTTCACGGAAAATACTTTCACGAAAAAAATATCGAATCATAAATTACGCGACAAAAAAAATGAATAAGTGGCATCATCGAATTTCGAATGCTTATATTGACACTTAACCTAGCGTTTACACATGCCACTAGGAGTTCGAAAAACTCAATACACTCACACATTTTCACTAATACATTTACATTTTTCGCAATGGCAGCTCCAGTGGCAGCTAAAATTGCATGCGAGTGAAAATTTGGCATTTGCATGCCACTAAATGTCAAAACGATAGACAAAGTTACCCTGTTCAATATTAAATGTAAATTTACTGGATTGCGGTTAAATTGTAATTAAAGTTCTACCTTTTTAAATGCATTGCTATGATTTATTTCTTAAATTGCGCATAAAAAAAATTCAAGTTTGTTAATTAAAGAGCAATAATATTAGTAATAATAATAAAATATTTCTTATAATAATAAATGTAAATCGTTTCCCCAAAAATATGCCTATATGGTGAACTCGGTAACTCTATTATAAAAAGAAAACAAAAAGTTAAAATGGAATAAAAATTGAGCCAACAGATTATTCAACAAATTATTTAAATCTTTGACATTGTTCTCCCAAATTGTTCTTTCTCATTTCCTGGTAAAATTTTTTTTGATTTAAAAAGTAAAAAATGTTATGAAGTTTACGCTTCGACGACATTTTAAAAATGAACTTACACTTGCATGTGTAAACACAAAAACGAATGGCATGAGATTCGACTATTTCGAAGAATTTTTCGTAGACAATACGTACACAACAATTGCATGCCACTACTTGCATTTGTAAATCCAGCGTAAGCCCCGATTATGGTTCATAACAGTTGTTATTTTGATGTTGTAAATTTTAAATTGTGATTATGGGTTACAACACTTATGTTCAGTGTTGTATTATAAGTTGTGTATGTCAATTTACTCTGATTATCGTTTACAACACGTGTTTGTATCTTACAACCGCTCATTAGCTGTTGTCTAGTTGTCGCGACAAGTTGAACAATTAAAATGAAAAAAAAAAATTGTAAGTTTTTAATTTGTTTTGTTTGGCGTTTGTAACCATAATTTTAAATATTTTTTAGAAAAATAACAAACAAAAAGCAGATGGAGAAGCTGGTAGAATTTATGCAACTAAATACAGATATTGGTCGGGGAAAGCTGCAATTTGGAAGTAATAAAATGCAGTTTAAAGAGAAATGGGATCACTTAACAATGCAAATTAATAGCTTGGGTCCGCCAATTAGAACCACAAAAGAATGGCAAAGAGTTCGTATTACGTGGATTAACGAATTTTTAATGTTTTATCTAAAATTTGTTATTTTATCATAGGTATGGACTCACTACAAAGCAAATTTAAAAAGAAAATTGGCGGCAAATAAAAAAAATTTCCAAGCTACTGGTGGCGGTCCATCCGCTGAAATAAGTTTATGTCCGCTAGAGCAGAGCACCGTGGAACTTGTTTCAATGCAGTCACAAGTAAACCCAGGTGGATCTGCAATGGGCTTACAAATAAAAAAAATTTCCAAGCTACTGGTGGCGGTCCATCCGCTGAAATAAGTTTATGTCCGCTAGAGCAGAGCACCGTGGAACTTGTTTCAATGCAGTCACAAGTAAACCCAGGTGGATCTGCAATGGGCTTACAAACGGAAGAAGATTCCGATGGTGCGGAATCAACAGTTGATACTGAGGAGTCTGCACCAGTGTAAAATCTACGACTCAGAAATCATCAACAAGCCGCAAGGGCTCAAAATACAAAATAGAAGATGAACGGTCAGCAATTTTAAAAATGTAAAAGACAAAACTCCTGTTTGTCCTTTTAACGTTTTAAGTCTTGTACTAAAAGGTTTTTTCAAAAATGTATCTTTATTAGACAAAAGGCAAAAATCTAATAATACGTAATTTTTATATACAACACCAACAAACGAAATAAATGTCAACGGCATAGACTACTAATTAGACGCGACAACTCACAACAACATTACCACGATTATATAAGAGAGATAAAAAACCTTATCGTTTCTAATTAAGCTATCTCTTTCGTGTAATCGGGTTAATTTAAAATTTTGTACGTAAAAAACGCATGGCACCTGATTACACACTTTTTCAAATGTCATTGTTGGGTATTCTGTTTATATTCTGTGGTCAACGGTATCTAGATTATTATAAACAAAGTATATGCCAAGGCCAACAACGTAAAGTAGGAATTAGGGTTTCTTACAGTTCTTACAAATGCAAGCGAAAAATCAAGAGGAGACCATGCGCATTTTTATGTTTTAAGAATCTATGTGATCACATGTGAATTTTTTGTGATGTTTGAACTATTTGAACAAGTTTCCTTTTTTTGTGATATTTTTACTACATAAGTATATAAATTTGTTTTTAAGTTTTCCTTATCTTTTGTTTTGTATTAATATTATCTATTTCTGAACTGAATTAAAAGCACGGAATATAATTACAGAAATAAATAAATTTACTCATTTAAAATTGCAATCATTAAATTATTTCTAATTTGTCTCGCTGAATCATCAAAGTTTACTACTGTTGCTTCTCCAACTTCTACTTCTGTTTCCAACGGGAAAGACATTTCTTCACTATGATCCGTCTTAAAATGTTGGCTTAAATTGTGCAATACGCAACACACATTAGTAATTTTAGTTGCCTTTACGGGAGCATAGTGCAAGCTCCTAGCAGATAGCAAGCATCGAAATCTGCTTTTAAGAACCCCAATTGTTCTTTCAATGACATTTCTTGCTTTTTCATGCACTGTATTGAAATGACTTTCCTGCGATCCTTCCGCAGCACTTCCAAATGGCGTTATTAAAAAAGGTTCCAACGGATAGCCAGCGTCACCTGAATATATGCAAATGCAAATATATTTCGTTATAAAAAGGCCTGGAAAGCAACTGAATTTCTTACCTAAAATCCAAGTATTCTCCTCCATATTCTGCTGTAAATATTGTTTCAGCTCACTCATATTCCACACGAAGGAGTCATGGTTTGAGCCGGGATATCGAGCATTTACATAGCGGATGTTCATTTCATAGTCGTACAACTATAGAAACACATAATAAATTTATAAATTCAATTAGAAATTATCATCCTTACAATCATGACATTTAAGCTGTGGTATCCTTTTCTGTTCAAGTACAAATTCTGCAACTCCTTTGGTGGGGCTACAATGCGTACGTGAGTTCCATCTATGTAGCCAATAACACCCGGAAACTTTGATTTTGAGAAAAAGGACGCTTTGTTCTTGTTTTTTTCATTTTCCGTCATTTTAGCACTTATCCACTTTTTACATATTTTGCTTTCAAAAAAGTTTATGATTTCGTTTAAAATGCAGCAAACGGTTGGTTGTGAAACCCCAATATTAAAATCATTGCCGCTACTTCTTTGGTAGCTTCCATCAGCAAAAAATCTAAGTGCGCAGCACAGTTTTAAAATCGGCGGAATGGCAGAACACCGGGTTGACGGTTTGAGAAAATTGTTTAGCTCCTGCAGCAAAAACAAAAACCCATCCTTATTAATGCGGAAAAATTTAATAAAACTGTAAAAATATACGTATATAAATTATAATTAATTTCAGAAAAAGTTTACTTACTCAGTGTTTGGTAGTTCCAATGGATTTGAACTGTCTCGAATTCTTTTGCGAATACGTGCCATGTGGGTTTTTTTAGTCTCATTGTTATCATCATCAAAATATAAGTCAACGTTAATATCCATGATTCTTATTGTTTTATTGATATATTTAAAATATTTTCTTTTTATTGTGTCTTTAAAATGGCTTTCTTCAAAACTTGTTTATTTTTGGCGCTCAGCAATGTATTTTAACGGAAATATGTGGTACTAAATAAATGCAACTCTGTGACATACATAACACCTAGATGTTGTTTATCATAATCAAAAAATATATTAATGTTGTGTTGTAGCGAATACAACACAACACTTGTGTGTTGTAAATCATAATTGGGGCCTTAATCTCTTATTATTTTTGTTTGTAATTTGTAGTACATGTGTGTGCAAATATAAATAAATTTTGTGTTTGAAGAATTTTTGAAAAAATTAAATAAAAATCAATATATATATATAGCTTAGCTAGCATTTGTGAAGGAAAACGGTGTTCTAGATAAAACAACAACGAACGAAGGATTCTTAGAAGGCAGTTACGGGATTTATCTAACCCGCTTGAGTTGCCCCAATCAGTACATAAATTGAAATAGATTTTAATCTATTCTACCTTTTGGTTTACAATAGGTTCTAAAAGAAATACATAGTAAATAAACCGGGAACGTTATTTACTAGAAATTCTGCCAACTCTCAACCAACAAAAAAGCAATTTTAATATATGTATGACTGGGGCTAGAAAAGAATTTTTTCAGCAGTGGTGAAAATTTTCGTATCTAATCTTTGGCCAATTCGGATTAAAGTACTAAACGCCACAGAGGATTGCTCTTTTCCAAGATTTCTATATCAAACACAATATTCCTGACGTTGTCGCGTGCATCGATACAACGTATGTGTACATTATATCTTTTTCATACATTAAACACCTTTTCTATAAAGAAAATTTAGCGTGAATGTTTTGCTGGTAAGTTGCCCAATACGTAGATTCGTCGCATCCTGGTGCTCCTTTATATGGAATACCAGTTACCTACGAACTTTGGGAAAAAGTATTTGCAAGTGAAACGAACTTTCGGCTGATATGTAAAATTTAACAAAAGAGAGGAACCTCCCATTAATTATTATTTTTTGCACAAATAGGTGATGTTGGGTATAGTTTAGAATAATGACTTAACCCTATAACGAATTCCTGAGTTCATGATGCGGATATAAATATTTACGACTAACTTCATTGGAAATAGTGGTGTTATGAATGCGGTACAGAGATAAACTTAACAAACAAAAAATAAATTAATCCGAAAGAGTATGTGTATAACAACACTACTACTGCCCGCTAGTTAAACATAAGTTAAAGGGAAAACAAGTTTTCACATATAATTATTTGACTGACTAGATGAAGTGTTGCTATTGTACGCATTAAAAAAAAGTGAAAAAGTAGCGTTTTTGGATGAAACCGTAGTTAAAAAAAACACTAATGAAATTTTTAACTAAATTCGAAATGTAATTGTTCTTTATTGTTTGTCGTAACTTTGTAGAACTACAATTAATAATATTAAGTAATTTAATTTTTAGGCTTAAATTCGTTTTCTTTATTTATTTGATATGATAACTTTGAATACAGTAAAAGTTAAAATTTTATCAGACAACTAGCGGAATGGAATGCAATTTCTATACAGCTACGCAAATTTTCTTTCTAAATAGAAAGAATAACGAAACCTTTTTAAGGTTTGCATTTGGAGAAAATATCACCTATTTTTGCAACAAAAATTTCCCCACAAAAATTCAGAAACAATAAATAATTTTGCCAAAAAATAATAAAAATCAAATCTGCAAAAACAAATAAATCAGAAATTTAAAAACTGACTGATTTTATAAAAATCTAGTTTAAAACAGTGAAATTGGTTCCTCAATGTCTTTTTCGCTTGCTTTTTTCTTTGAAAGTTCAAAAATAAATATTTTTGTTTTTGAAATTCGGAAATATTTATTATTAATCAAAATTCATGAATAATTAATATTAATTATTGTCAGTTTATTATACATTTGTTACCTTTTCTTAGTTTATTAATTAATAGTAATTATTCGTCAAAATAATTATTATTTTCACTCTGGTTCAAAAAAAGCCATGAATTTACATGTTAAAATTCACTGAATGAGCTGAAATTGAGTTCTCCAAGTGATTTTCAATAACTAAATCAAAAATTATTTTTTATTTAATTACGCGCACACACATCAAACTAGCTCCAAATTGCTGCAGCGGAGATAGGAAAATCAAATGTTTTGATTTT
This sequence comes from Phania funesta, assembly GCA_963932375.1. NCBI lineage: Eukaryota > Metazoa > Arthropoda > Insecta > Diptera > Tachinidae > Phania > Phania funesta. The sequence goes on from OZ010656.1 coordinate 41,801,792, forward strand.
CGTGAAGCTCACATCAAAACAATGCGTGTGAGTTTTTACTAACGCAATCACAAAAAATCGGACTTTGATGTGTGACCGAAGCGCTTAATATATCGTCTTGACTAGCCATAAATCTGTATGCACATGGACATAGCGGCGACAGAATAACAAGAAGAAATTTGTTCATGGTCTTCTGTGTGGAGAATACTTGTAGATGTCGCTGTTCAGTTTGAGCATAATTATTTTTCATTGAGATTGTTTCCTTGCTCTCAGCATAGTTTATGTACGGGTGTGTGTTTACAGATGAATGCGCTTACACACATTTTTTATTTCGCCCGTTTCTATTTTGTTTGCGTTGTGCGACAACATTGCTTCAACATGAACTTACCATCAACAGCGACGGTTTTCCCGACCCAAATTCCTGTGCAAACAGCATAATGTTCGATGGCTAAACAGATTTATGTCCAGTCAATACGGAATGTAATATATCGTTAATAAATACATATGGACAGAAATCTTTATAATGCTATAAACACATCGACTACAGCGAGCTATAGACTACAATCTGTCAAAAGTGAAATACACACGTTCATATGAAGGCGATCCAGGTGATTTCTTCATATCCGTATTTTTAATTGTCGATTTTAAAGAAGATAACCGAAATTTCATAGGACCATTCACGATGTCGCTAATAATTGGAATAGTGGAATTACTTATATCATGTGGTGCGAAAACCTTCTCTAAGTGCTTTGCGAACGCATTTGCCTTTTCACTTGAGTTTTTAGCCCAAGAACGGTTCAAGTCTTAGTGGGTATTCGTAAGCAATAGGACATTGTAAGTGCTTTACAGCTTTCCACAGACTATAATCCATGTTTTTCATTGGATCCAAAATTTTTAAAAAGCTGTCGATAGCGAATTGGTGTTTCTGTCGCAATTTATTGCGTAAGTTTTTTTGGCATAAGTTCATTTGCATTTTTATGTGTGGAGAACGACTATTTTGCCATTGTCTTCTTAGTCTTCTTTTCTCAATGACGAGCATCTGAATATCTGCTGTTGCCTGGTACGATAATATTTTAGCTGATGGCTTTGTTGGCGTTGCAGCTATGGCTGCGGCAGTCACGACGTCTGTATAATGATCTACAGCTGCTTGAATATCAGCTGGATTTCTCAGTGGGATGTTCAAAGATAAGTGAGAGCTCACATACATTTTATATTTTAACCAATTCGTGTTTCTGTTCGGGTAGAAACGAAGGGTTTTAGGTGTAGTGACAAAACTGTCGTGTAAAATAATAATTGTAGGTGAATGATCAGAAGATAGGTCATAGGATGAACTAACTAACAGTTGGTAGCGTTTGATGTTTTTTACTATAGCAAAATCAATAAGGTCTGGCAACTTATTAAAGTCTGTGGGCCAATAGGTGGGTTTACCGGCGGATACGACGTCCAGCTTGTTCGCTTGAACTATACAATACAACTGCCTACCTCTCGGGCTAAGGAGTCTGGATCCCCAATATGTGGGCTTTGCATTGTAATCGCCAGCGGCAATAAATTTTTGTCCTAGCGTAGCAAAGAACCTGGCAAATTCATGGTGTTCGATTTTATGCCTAGGCGGGCAATACACTGTTGAGACTACAATTTTAAAATCTGTAAGATTTATGGTCGTGGCTTGCAAAAAGTCCTCCCTGAATTCAGGCAATGGAAAATGCCTTACGTTTTTTCGGACTATAATGGCAGTCCCACCACATGCCCTTTCGCTTGGGTGCTTGGTGTCATATATAAAATACCCATCAATTCTAAAGCAGTTTTTTATAGTAAAGTGTGTTTCAGAGACTAATAGTATGTGCTAGCAGGAAGTGTTATACTTCATAATTATGTTGGGAGAGCCCGTTAGCGTTCCAGAAGCATATTTCTAACTGGTTCATTTTTTGCCAAGCAAAACTTGCAGAAGCATGTTTTAGGTTCGCATCATTTCCTGAAACATACCCTGCATAGTTGTCTGTATTAAGTTCTCGATCGAGCTCGAATTGTTGGTGAGGGGTGTCTGAGCACCCTCTTTTAAGACATGGGCATATGAATGTTTATGCGCATTAGAACTTTTGGCATTCGCCTTAGGTAAATCATTTCTCAATGTTCGGGCATACGAAAAGTTTGGCTTAGTGTGTGGCTGTGTAGCTTGTGTACTAGCAATAGAACCAGCATGAAGCCGAGGAAATTGGGAAGCTTTAAATTGCTCATATTCAGGTTTACGTACGACTTTCGCATTATCTTTTACATATTGAAATACTTTGCAGCCCCTGTAATTTGCTGTGTGATTTTCACCACAGTTGGTGCATTTTTTGACCTTGGGGTCTGTTTTGGAAGAAGTGAATTCCAAAGTCCGGTGCGCATCACCGCAAACAACGCATACAGATGGTAGCTTGCAGTAGGTTTTCGTGTTTCCGAATTCCTGGCAGTTGGTACACTGACGGGGACCGTTACGTTTTAGAGGCTCTTTCATCGTTATTCTTCTGTTTAAAAGGTAGCGCAAATTATGTATAGGATGTACAGAGTTTTTTGATTTAAGCTGCGATGCATTAAACACGATTTCAACACGATGCATAGGTTGGGGAACTTTATTCTTATTTAGAATATTGTGCACTGACCTTACGACATAACCTTCCACCTCTATGGCACTTTTTATCTCCTCAGTGGGAACAGAACTGTCAATGCCCTTTATAATGACATTCAAACCTTTAGCACTTTTTAGTTGATACGTATAATAGCTCTTATTATCTGCATCGAGACGACTTGTGATTAGGCGATAATTTTTCTCAGTGTTGGCTTGGATCTTCGTTTCTTGTATCTGTCCTCTTCGTACAGAAGCCACATAGAAATTTTCTTTGCCTACGAGTTGGGACAGCATATTTACAATGGCATTTGATGTTTGTTCACGCAAGTAGATTGGTGGGGATTTTTGTACAGTGGGTTCGGCATTTTCATTATCCAGGGTAGCAAGGGCAGAAAATCTATGTTCACTTACCGATGTTGCAGCTACTTGATGAGAACCTTTATATTGCTTGGCGGTTCGTTCTTATTGTGAAGACTTAGGACTCGCCTTCCTCTTCGTTATGGTTATGTACCGATCCATATCAGTTTGCACGCGTTTAGATTCAGTACCTGGTTCTTTTTCTTGTGCTATTTTTTTTGTATTATTTGTTTCTTTAGTTTTATTTGTTGAATTCGTTGTTTCTGTAGCAGATATATTTATATTTGCTGATAATGAACGCGTTCGGTCAATTGACCTGGCGGTTAAAAAAGCACTGTCATCTTTTTTTTTTATTATTTATATTGTTTATTGCATTATTAGCATTTGTGTAAGAAAAAGAGTAATAAGCATTGTTGTTATTACCTTTTATATTTTTTTCGTTAATGTTTGGTGCGCTTATGCACTCACTAAAGAACTACACTCACTTAAAGAAATACAAATTGTATGGTAATCAAAAATGACATGCGCTGTTACCATTTGGCAACAGCAATAAGTTGTTGGCCTATTTCGACCGTTTACAACTGCGTCAGCGAATATTTATTCTACAAAAGTCAGCATTAAGGAAGTTCCATCTTTTTTTTACGTTAACTTGTGCAAGTTTCTTCTTTTCAGCAAAATATTACGCTTGGTTGTGTAGGAGTTTTTTAAGCTACAGTTTTAATTAAGAAAATATTGTTAGTTTTTATTAGATGAGTTTTTCACGAATTTTTGTCGAAACTTTCGACGGTTGTTATTTTTAGTTTTGACGATTTTTTGAAAGAACGTCAAATACTCCCGTGCACTATCAGAAACTGACACCGAATAAAACATTTTTATTTTCATTCTTTATTCTTTCTTTCTTCGTCTTCTTTATTCGTATTCTATTTGTCTTAAGTGTCAAAATCGGTAGAAAAGACACGAAGAATGTTGATAACGTACGTACCGGCATAGATTCATAAAATCATTCCATTCAGCTAGTTGTCTGATAAAATATTAACTTTTACTGTATTTAAAGTTATCATATCTATAAAGTTATCATATATTCTCTTTTTGAATAGAAAGAATACAGAAGACTTATGCCTTGAAATTAAACTACTTAATATTAATAATTGTAGTTAGGTCAAACATTTTTATTTTCATTGAATATTAACTTTTTTTTTAATTTAAAATGATTCGTTCCCATACACTTTTTAAGTTCGTTAAAATGATTCTTTATTTTGAAATTTAATTTTTATAAATAAATGCAAATTTTATAAGAATCCAAGAATTAAATAAAATGTACACTGTGCGCTAAAAAAGTTACTAAATTTTATAGGCATAGGTTGCCTGATAAAAATCAAGAAATATAAGCTTTGTTCGAGGTAAATCCGGGTAAATTCTGGTTAAATGAGAGTAAAGAAAAAGTTCTCTCACACACGACGAATTTGCCCAAAATTGCTGGAACGCAAAAAACCACATTTTAAGCCCGAAAATAAACATCAAAAAGATTCAGTATTTGTGTACTATTTTTAGTACTCTTTCACTAAAAAACACCGCAATACTCTCACGGAATTTTAGGTACTCTTTTTTGTTATTCCTTTTCCCTGGTTTAGAAATCTAGCGTTGCTTTTCTTACAAAAGCCTTTTATGTTATATAAAAAATATGATTTTATATATTGTTACGTTTATTACCACAATAAACGTGATTTTGAAGGGTTCGTTTAATTGCAATAATTAAATTACACAGTCCTTAATGATTTTTACCAGAACACAACTTTATTCGGCAATTAAGACTCTATTTACAACTATACTAAGTACTTATTTACACTGTACACTTCACACTTTTGTACGCACAGATATTCACTCTTTGAAATCTCAAAGTCAACTAACTCTTCTTCGGTGGACGGCGCCTTTATATACAGATCACGGCCGCTTCTTGAAATGTCCCGAACATACGCGAAATTGCGCATTTGTTATTTCAGTTGCTGGCTTAGTAGTCTTGTATATGTGTTTGTATGTGTGTGTATCTTTTGTTTACTTTTTGCTTGCTGTAGAAATTGTTTTTGTTAAATCGCGGTTTAAGGAATTTCTGGTGCGCAATTTGTTTTTGCTTTGTGTTTATGTTATTGCGTATTTGTACATTTGTACAATAGGTCGTTTCACACACCTTTGACTATTACTTTGTAACACTGCCGCCCACTTAAGCCTTTTCGTCCCGAACAGGCTCAACATCACCCTTTCCATATTTGGCTAGTCGTTCAAGGTGAACCACCTTCATTTTGGACCTCGGGCTATGGCACTTCTGTATCCGGTAAACTACGTCATTTAGCCTCTTAACCACCTTGTATGGTCCCTCCCAGTGGGTTTGCAATTTAGGGGATAATCCTTTCTTGCGTTGTGGGTTAAACAGTAGAACCATTTGTCCTTCGGCAAATCCCTCCGTGTTTGCTGCTCGATCATACCTGGCTTTCATCTTATCACTGGAGATTTTAATGCGGTTACGGACAAACTCATGAAGCTCGTGAAGATCTTCTTGTGCCTGAAGAGTGTTTCCATTGTCTTCGCACTCAGGTTTAGGTTTAACACCGAACTCTAAATCCGCTGGCAGTTTCAGTTCCGTTCCAAACAGGATTTTCGCTGGACTACGTGAGGTGGAATCGTGAACAGCTGACCGGTAAGCCAGTAACAGCTTAGGTATATGCTCATCCCAATCCTTTTGGTGTGTACTAACCACTTTTCTGAGATATTCCTCCAGCGTACGGTTGAATCTTTCTACCATGCCATCAGACTGTGGATGTAGCGGTGTCGTTCTTGTCTTTTTGATGCCATATAAGTCGCACATTTCTTTAAATATGGCGGATTCAAAATTTCGTCCCTGGTCAGAATGCAATTCTATCGGAACACCGTATCGACACACCCAATTGTTGACAAATGCGTCTACCACCGTTTTAGATTCTTGGTTTGGAATGGCATACACCTCGGGCCATTTGCTGAAATAATCTATTACCACTAGTACATACCGGTTACCAGCGTCACTGACGGGGAATGGACCTGCAACATCGATAGCTATCCGCTCAAAAAGGGCACCCACGTTGTATTGCTGAAGCTTGCCGCGACTTCTTCTTGTTGGACCCTTGGCCGCAATACACTGTTCACAATTAGCTATCCAATCGGCTACATACTGCTGGCATCCAACCCAGTAAAATCGCTGTTTTATCTTTTCCAGAGTTTTTGTAATGCCCAGGTGGCCGCCACTAGGACCGTTATGGAACTGCTTCATTACCTCCTTTATCTTGGAAGTGGGCACGACAACTAAGTCCGTTGTAAATTTGCCATCTGCACTTTCCCAAGATCTATATAAGCAGCCATCTATTAATTTTAGGCTATTCCACTGGGCCCAGTACGCTTTTGCTAATGGACTTTCTGCTGATATTTCATTGCGGGTCGGTCTTTTGTTTTCCTGCTTAGCCAACATAATCTTTGCCAAAATGGGGTCGTCATTCTGTTGCTTACACCAGTCTTCCCCTGAGCTAATTTGGGTCAGCCTTACGTCAATGACACATTCCTTTTTCTCGACTTTTGTGCAGTGCTTGCACTCTACGTTGCATGGCCGCCTTGAAAGGGCATCAGCATTATTGTGTTTTCCGCCTTTTCTGTGCTCGATACTAAAATCATAGCTTTGCAGACGTTCAATCCAGCGTGCGAGCTGCCCTTCGGGGTTCTTAAATTGCAGCAGCCAACGTAATGCAGAGTGGTCTGTCCTTAAGATGAAGTGTTGACCATATAAGTATTTGTGGTAATGTTTGACACACTCCAGCACTGCCAAAAGCTCCCGTCGTGTAACACAGTAATTTCGCTCGGGCTTGGACAATACTCTGCTGTAGTAGCCAATGACCTTTTCCACACCATTAACCACCTGGGAAAGGACTCCCCCTATTCCATAGCCGCTCGCATCCGTGTCGAATATGAATTTCTGCTCAGCGATTGGATAGGCGAGGATTGGTGCTGTACACAAAAGTACCTTGAGCCTCCGGAACGCTTCTTCTGCTGCCTCACTCCAATGGTATGGTCGCGACTTTCTGGTCAACTCATGCAAACTAGCAGCAACTTGAGCAAAGTTCGGCACAAATCTCCTGTAGTAAGTGCAAAGTCCCAGAAAACTACGAAGCTCATGAAGATTCCGTGGGCGAGGCCAGTCCTTTACAGCCAGTATTTTGTCCTCATCAGTGGATATACCCACTGGTGTTACACGATGCCCCAAATATTTCACTTCCTTTTGAAACAAAGCGCATTTCTTAACGCTTAGCTTTAATCCTGCAGCTGTTATACGCTTAAACACCTCATCCAGGCTCTTTAGGTGTTCGTCAAAAGTCTTCCCCATCACAATTATGTCATCCAGATATACCAAGCAAGTCTTCCAATTGAGACCTTTAAGCACACGTTCCATTAAACGCTCAAAAGTAGCTGGAGCGTTGCAGAGCCCAAATGGCATCACCTTGAACTGCCATAGACCATCGCTCGCGCTAAAGGCAGTTTTCTCCTTGTCCTTATCGGCTATCTCTACCTGCCAATAGCCGCTCTGCAAGTCCAAGGTTGAGAACCATTTCGTTCCGGCCAACGTGTCTAAGGTATCGTCAATTCTGGGCAGCGGATAACTATCTTTCTTTGTGACGTCATTGAGTTTCCGGTAATCAACGCAAAACCTGGTGCTGCCGTCTTTCTTCTTCACCAAAACTATTGGCGAGCTCCACGGACTAGAAGATGGCTCAATGACTCCATTCCGTTCCATTTCGTTGACCAGTTCTTTGACCTCGTTTCGCTTTGCTAGGGGAATACTCCTGGGTGCTTGTTTTATAGGCCTCGCTTCGCCGGTGTTAATTTCGTGTTTCACAACTGAGGTTCTACCTTGGCTTTTATTACTCAGGGCGAAGACAGAGGCATGTTTTCTAAGCAACTGCTTAGCTTTGTTTCTGTCAGGAGATGTCAGGCCTGCTACCCATTTTTCCACCTGTTCTGCCAGTAAATCTCGTTCTTTGGCTGTTGTTTTGGGGCATACTGAATTCGCCGCACAATTAATTATGGCTCCTGCCGGCTCACATTGACCGATCTCAAATTTTCTGTCAATGGTCTTTTCGCTTTTGGATAGATTAAGTACTCTTACAGGAACTCGTCCATCGTCGCAGGCTTTCACAAGGGATCTAGCTGTTATGATTTCGGCTTTTATTTCTTTTGGTTCTACAACCCACAACCGTGTAATGTGTTTAAAATACCATAAACAACATACCACATATTTTAAATAGAGAAATAAAAATAAAAAAAAAAAAAAACTCTAATTACATTTGCACCACTTTTGTTTTGATAAAAATTTTATGTAACAATAAACCTTAAAAAAAATTAACAAAGAAATTGTGACACACATATAGGAATATAAAAAATTTGTAAAATGATAAATATTAATAGCGTAGGTCAAAGCACTTTAAAGAGAACATAGATATTTTAAAATACAGAAATAATAAGAAAGAAAATTACAATTTTAAATGACTCAATTCTCTTTTATGTGTAAATGGATATTTAAAAATGAAGTATGTTTATAATATTGTAATCATTAGAATTAAGTATAAATAGTTGAAGAAATAGAAAATAAAATCAGAATATTTTTGCATCAAAACCAAATCAGTTCTCACTCCTTCTGTGTTGCACTCTAACGGGTAGCATAACAGAATTAAAGCAAAGTCTGCAGCTAAGTGCAGCTTTATAAATATGCTTAGCGAAAACAAACCTATAGAACAGGACTTTTCATGGCGATCCTTGCCAACCATTGAATACTTTTAAACCTTATCAAAATTGAATCCTTTTCCAACTAATTATATGTCCAGGCACGAAGATCCAACCCCGTCAAATGAGGATATAGACGCAATATTCTCAAAATATTGCGTAGAAGAATACATACCAGAGGGTGCCAACACACAGAAAAACCAACCGAAATACACACCTACTCCATTAAATGCTGGGCCAAAACCTTTAACAATTGAAGAGTACTTGGAGAGGAATCAGAAAAGAAAAAAAGAAGAACAGAAACGAGAAACGAAGAAGAAAACGAAAAGGGGAGGAAAGAAACTCCAAATAAAGAAACAAAGAAGAGAATTAGTGCGACTAATAGGTTTGTCACACGGACAGGAAAAAAGAAAACTATACATAGAGCTACAAAGATTAAATGGGCAATCAAAAATCCAAATCTGTAGAAGCCATCACAGTGAATAATAACAACAACCAAGAGATGGACTTCGGGACGACTATTAAACTAGATGCATTTTTTATTTTTTGTATTATTGTAATAATTTTTATAATAAGTAAGTTAAATAGATATATTAAGAATTATGTTCAAAAGAAAGCTGTAGTACAGGTTTAAAAAAAAAAAAAAAAAAAAAAATTTTTTTTTTAATAAAACATATAGAAAACAAATAATAGTATATGTATCTAAATGGAAGTAATTATAAGTAAAGTAGAAACTTTAATTAAAAACTTTAAGAAAGCAGGAAATAAAGGATACAGTGAAGACACACTAGTAACAAAATTAAAAGAATTAGAATCATTGCAAGTAGAATTTCTGAAACTATCTGACACAAAAACAAAGACAGAAGAAGTTAAAGAAATCATAGAAAAATTTAGCAAATACTATAACACAGCAAAGACACTTTTTGAACAATCTTTATTATCTAAAAAGCAAAATTTAATAAATATGGCGAATTTTAACCTAGAGACTGCAATGAAAGTAATTCCTGAATTCACAGGAAATTACAAGGAATTGAATTCATTTATTACAATCATAAGTTTAATTCATAATACTTTAGAGTCAGCACAAAAACCAGTTTTAATCACTTTTGTTTATAACGTAAAATTGTCTAGCATTGTAAAAACTTCATTGGGTATAACAGCTCCAGAAACATTAGAAAATTTGAAAACTCTTCTGGAAAATAGATACAAATCAAGAAAAACAGTTTCGCAAATACAAGTTACTTTAAATAATTTTTCGCAAAGGAACATGAATGTGACCACGTATCATGAAAAAATACTAGAAATGATTGCGGAACTAAATGAACTGCAAATCAAAGGAATAGAAAACTGCAATGAAGTGCAATCTTCAACTATAAAACAATTAAACAAAGATTATGCATTGAATGTATTTAAAAATGGACTGAAAGGAGATTTAAAACCTACTATTTTCGCTTCAAGACCCAAAGAACTTAATGAAGCATTACAATTAGCATTAGAGCTAGAAAAAGAATTTTCTAATAACTCCGAGCAAATCCTTTACTTTTCAAATAATAGGAACGAAAGATATAACCAGAGAAACATAAAGAACACTAACAATAATTACAATAACAACAATAAAAGGAATGATTTTCATTCTAACAGAAACATATATAACAATAGGCAATATAATAACAATGGTAACGCATATAACAGCAGGCCTACACAGCATAACAATAATAACAGAAACAGTGGTAACAGACAAAATAATTATCATGATTATCATAATAATAACCAAAACAACAGGAACCAAAATAGGAATCATTACAAGAACAACATTCCGAATAGAAGACATATACACTATGTACAGGAAAACCATCAGGATCCGGAAGTGAGTCAAGGAACTTTACGAACCCACTGTCCGGAGAACCAATAATAAAACTAAATAATGTCTTTCAGGTATCTAACAACATCACGAATTATATAAACTTAGACTTAGGTAACAACTCAAAACTGACATTTTTAATAGACACAGGGGCAGATATCTCTTTATGTAAAATTAATAGATTAAATGAAGACTTCTTACATATCGATAAAGAAAAATCAATTAGCTTCACAGGTATCACCACAGAAAAGATAAGATCCGTAGGAACATCAGAATTGAAATTCACCATAAACAATTTCAGTGAAAACTACAAATTTCATATCATTGAAAAGGAATTTCCAATACCAACTGACGGAATTTTAGGAAGAGATTTCTTTACAAAATTTTTATGTAAGATTGACTATGAAACATTCACGCTAACACTTACCTTAGGGGGTGAAGAGATCACCATACCTATGAAATCGTGGGTAAACAAAAATTATTGCATAAAAGTAGAAAAACGATCAGAAAGTATTCATCCTGTAAATTTGGATATATGCGAAGATAGTATCATTCTTAATAATGAAATTCAGCCAGGTATATTTGTTAGTAATACCATAGTACCAGGAAGAGGCAACCACCATGTCAGGATATTGAATACAACAGATAAAGACGTTATTTTAGAGAATATTAATTTTGAAATAGAACCCTTACGAAATTACACCTTATTACAGAAGCAAAGGCAAACAAATTTCAGTGAAGACAGATTCAATACATTAATGAATGTTTTGAAAATTGACACAAAAGATGAAAAAACGGAAACAGAATTATTACAGATTTTTAAAGAATATCAGGATATTTTTCACCTAGAGGGAGAGACACTGACTTCTAATAACTTTTATACACAAAATTTAAAGGTTTCAGACAATACACCAGTATACATAAAGAATTATAGATTACCACATACACAACAAGAAGAGATTAATGACCAGGTACAACAATTGTTAGACAAAGACATCATTGAACCATCAGACAGCGCATATAATTCACCTCTACTAGTAGTGCCAAAGAAAAATGAAGATGGAAAACAGAAATGGAGATTAGTTGTAGATTTTCGACAACTTAACAAGAAAATAGTGAATGATAAATTTCCATTAACAAGACTAGAAGATGTTCTAGATCGCCTTGGACGAGCGAAATATTTTTCAACTCTGGATATGACTAACTCATTCCATCAGATAGATTTAGACGATGATTCCAGGCGATTAACTGCATTTTCAACCAGTAATGGACATTATCAATTTAAACGTTTACCATTTGGTTTAAAAATTTCTTCCAATAGTTTCCAAAGGATGTTGACAATAGCACTAAGTGGCTTAGATTCCAAAGCATTTTTATACGTAGACGATATTATTGTATTTGGATGTAGTATAAAACATCACAATGAAAACTTGGTGAAAGTATTCGAACGCCTGTCAAAATACAACTTAAAATTGAATGCAAGAAAATGTGTATTTCTAAAATCAGAGGTAATTTATTTGGGACATCAAATAACAAACAAAATACGGTATACGAACAGACCCTTCTAAACATAAAATAATAGAACAATATCCAATTCCAAAAGACAAAGAGGAGGTTAAAAGATTTGTAGCATTCTGTAATTATTATAGACGTTTTATAAAAAACTTTGCAGAAATCACAAAATGTCTAAATGATCAAACGAAGAAAGGGAAGGAATTCCGGTGGACGGAAGAATGTCAACGAGCTTTTGATACACTGAAAACAAAATTAATTACAGCACCAATATTAAGATACCCAGACTTTGAAAAACCTTTCATATTAACCACAGATGCATCAAATTACGCATTGGGAGCTATACTATCACAAGGAGAGATAGGAAAGGATTTACCAATTTCTTATGCTAGCAAGACTTTAGGGAAACATGATTTAAACAAGCCAGTAATAGAAAAAGAGCTACTCGCGATACATTGGGGTATACAATTCTTTAGACCATATTTATTTGGTAGAAAATTTATTGTAGTAACCGATCACAGACCACTTGTTTCACTTTTTTCACATAAAAACCCTTCATCTAAACTGACTCGGATACGAATTGATTTATCAGATTATGATTTTGAAATTGTTTACAAGAAAGGAAAGATTAATACAAACGCGGACGCTTTATCAAGAATAAAATTAGATTCTGAGATGTTAAGAAATATGACACCTGTAGAAGAAGATAGGAAACTACCATCGAAAATTTTAGTAACAACACGTGGAATGACTGCAAAGGAAAATATTGAGATTATAGAAAGAAATAACGAGAATGACATATCCCAAACCCAACATAAGGATCATATGTGGGAATGTACATCATTACAAGATATAAAGAACGTTCACAAATTAAAATTTAACATTATAAAAACCGGTATAAAAAATATAAAAAATGGACCTAAAGATGGTACCATAGAAAGTAAAGATAATAGCTTTGTAATAAATGTTAATGAAGATCTAGCAAAATACGTTTTGTCACTAGAGAAATTAATGATTTATATGCATAAGCAAAATATAAAGAATCTCGCTTTATCATGCGAAGATAATATTTTTGAGCTCATATCAGATAGATATTTAAATAAAATTTATAATGAGGTATACCAGAAATTATTGAAATCAAATAAGTATAGAAATTTTGAATTGAATATTATATTATACAAACCTTTGCAACATATTACGAATAAAAGATCACAAATAAAAATTATAGAAGAATTCCACAATTCACCATTATCAGGACATTTTGGTATAAGAAAAACAGTACTAAAATTAAAACAACGTTATGTATGGAAAAATATGAGAAAGATGGTTAGAGATTATATTACCAAATGTGATAAATGTCTTAGAAATAAACAAACTAAAAACATTAAAGAGGAAATGATCGTGACAGAAAGTCCTACTACTAGTTTTGAAACAATAGAAATAGATACTGTTGGACCTTTAAGAATATCTAATGGGTACAGATATATACTAACTATGCAATGTGAATTAACAAAATATGTAATGGCACACCCAATTGAAACAAAAGATGCTAGAAGTATTGCTAAAACATTAGTTGAACAGTTCATTCTAAAGTATGGATGTTTTAAGAATCTTAAATCAGATAGAGGTACAGAATTTAACAACGAATTGTTAAAAGAAGTTTGTAATTTATTGAAAATTAATCAAATATTTTCAGCACCTTATCACCACCAAACAATAGGTTCTTTAGAACGTAATCATCGCGTATTAAATGAATATTTACTAAATTTTGTTGATGATAATGAATGGATACCATACTATACATTTGCATATAATACGACACCACATATTGACACAAACTATTCGCCTCACGAACTAATTTATGGAAAGTTAGCAGCATTACCAACAGACACAATACAACACTCAAGTAAGTGTTATGACATTGAAAATTACGCTAATGAAATTAAGTTGAGACTAAAAAGATCATTGGAAAATGCTAAAAAGTTAATTGACATAGCCAAACAAAAATCAAAAGAAATTTATGACAAAAACACAAATGTTAGTAATTTTAAAGTAGGAGACTTAGTATTAATAAAGTTAGAATCTAGAAAGAAGAATCAAAGCCCATATAAGGGACCGTATGAAATAACAAAAAGACTAGGAATTAATTCTTTATTAAAAATGGATAATTCAGAAAAATTATATCATAATAATATACTTAAGTTATACAAATCTAATTAATAGTAAAAACAATTTCAATAAGCATTATTACAAATACTTCACAATTAAACACTTATATATCATTTGAATTTTTTTTAGATTAAATTCATTTCATTACATTCATAAATTAAATCCTAAAGGGGAAGGTGTAATGTGTTTAAAATACCATAAACAACATACCACATATTTTAAATAGAGAAATAAAAATAATAAAAAAAAAAAACTCTAATTACATTTGCACCACTTTTGTTTTGATAAAAATTTTATGTAACAATAAACCTTAAAAAAAATTAACAAAGAAATTGTGACACACATATAGGAATATAAAAAATTTGTAAAATGATAAATATTAATAGCGTAGGTCAAAGCACTTTAAAGAGAACATAGATATTTTAAAATACAGAAATAATAAGAAAGAAAATTACAATTTTAAATGACTCAATTCTCTTTTATGTGTAAATGGATATTTAAAAATGAAGTATGTTTATAATATTGTAATCATTAGAATTAAGTATAAATAGTTGAAGAAATAGAAAATAAAATCAGAATATTTTTGCATCAAAACCAAATCAGTTCTCACTCCTTCTGTGTTGCACTCTAACGGGTAGCATAACAGAATTAAAGCAAAGTCTGCAGCTAAGTGCAGCTTTATAAATATGCTTAGCGAAAACAAACCTATAGAACAGGACTTTTCAACCGGTTATCCACACAATCTTCCTCCACACGTGCCCATACTATAGTTTCTGCCTGAGGTGGTAATTTCTGGCGTTCAACGGCAAACAGCTTCCTTACTGTGGTCCTGCTCTCATATCCAACATCCAGGGGTATCTCGACATTGCGCCATACCATTATTTGAT
The DNA here is from genome assembly GCA_963932375.1 of Phania funesta. Taxonomy (NCBI): domain Eukaryota; kingdom Metazoa; phylum Arthropoda; class Insecta; order Diptera; family Tachinidae; genus Phania; species Phania funesta. The sequence continues at coordinate 41,816,958 of OZ010656.1, forward strand.
GTCCCATGCGCAGATCAATCCCATGGGATATCATGAAGTCTGCACCAATAATAACTTCATCCAATATGTCGGCGACAACAAACACATGGTCGACGCTGATGTTTGCGATAGTCAGTCTTGCCCTGGCTCTTCCATAGACAGTAGCTGAATCCCCAGTAGCAGTGCGTAGTCGTATATTATTTAGCGGTTCTACTGCTCCTTTTACCAAATCGGGCCTTATTATAGACTGCGATGCTCCTGTGTCTATGGTGAGGACCTGTTTCTTTCCGTTAATAAGACCACAAGCAGTAAGGTTGCTGTTCTTTTGCTGCATGATAGAAATGGAGATTGAGGGGCCATCGGTTGTAGGAGCTAGCTCTTGCCCCTCAGCGCTAGCTCGATCTAGTTTAACCGTGACGAATGCGTTTTGGTGTTATTAGCCCATTTGTTTTCCCTCGGTGGCGAAGCAGATCTTGATCTTTTCTTTGCTAATCTGCAGTTGCACTGGAAGTGGCCGACCTTACCGCAATTAAAGCATTTTGCACGAGATTTGCTTTTTTCCTCTAGTATTTGCTTGACCACCTCTTCTATCACGCTCCTTTTGTCTCCGCAGGTTGGCGTATCAGCCTCAAGTTGCCGCACCTTGTAGACTTGTGGCTTCGATATAACTTTTGCGGTCTCCTGGGCCAGCGCGTACGAAATGGTTTCCGCAAAGGACGACTTCTGCATAGCACAAACTGCATATCTAACATCTGGATCCCGTATGCCATTTACAAATGCTTCTATCTTGAACTGGTCCAGGAATGGATGGTTCTCACCTGGGTAAGTCAGCTGCACCAAGCGCTCAATTTCCATCGCGAAATCTTGCAGCGTTTCATTCGGCTTCTGCACTCTGCCCCTTAATTCCATCCTGTACAGTTCTCGCTTATGTTCGCCACCGTACTTACGTTGCAAGGCCACCATTATGTCTTCGTAGCTATTTCTGCAGCCAGCTGGTAAGCTTTCAAGGATTGCTGCTGCTGTTCCCTTTAACGCAAGAATTAGTTCTATAGCTTTTTCTTCACTGTCCCATTCATTCTTGCTAGCCACCGTTTCGAATTGGAACTTGAAGACATTAAAAGGTGCGCTACCATCAAAGCTCGGGGCCTTTACCTTGCTGGCGTGCTCAGGAATTATTCTTACCGGTCCTTCTCGAATTTATAGATCGCTCATCTTGTTCTTCAACTCATGTAGTTCTGCGTCTACGCCGGAAAATTTTTCCTCAAAACTTCTCGTTATGCCGGAGAGTTTCTCATCAACATTTCCCGTTATGCCGGAGAATTTTTCATCAAGCTCACTGACTTTCAGTTCTATAGCTTCCACTCGTTTGCCTATAACTTCTGAAATTTCCTGCAGTGTCTCGTTGTTGGCTCTGACCTCAGCTGAGAGTCTTTCCTCTAGTCTCTCGTTGTTGGCTCTGACCTCAGCTAAGAGTCTTTCGCTGTTCTTAGAAGCTTCTTGAAATTTTTCTTCTACCTCAGCTAAGAGTTTTTCGCTGTTGATCTTAGAAACTTCTTGAAATTTCTCCTCTTGTCTTTCGTTGTTGGCTTTAACCTCAGCTAAGAGTCTTTCGCTGTTAGTCTTAGAAGCTTCTTGAAATTTCTCCATTTTCTCCATCATAGCGGCAAACATTACGGTGAAGTCCATATTAGGGGTTGTGGCAGGGGTATATATCTCGAGCTCCTTTTTTATTTTTAATGCAATTTCACTTCTGACACCAGTTGTTACGTTTATTACCACAATAAACGTGATTTTGAAGGGTTCGTTTAATTGCAATAATTAAATTACACAGTCCTTAATGATTTTTACCAGAACACAACTTTATTCGGCAATTAAGACTCTATTTACAACTATACTAAGTACTTATTTACACTGTACACTTCACACTTTTGTACGCACAGATATTCACTCTTTGAAATCTCAAAGTCAACTAACTCTTCTTCGGTGGACGGCGCCTTTATATACAGATCACGGCCGCTTCTTGAAATGTCCCGAACATACGCGAAATTGCGCATTTGTTATTTCAATTGCTGGCTTAGTAGTCTTGTATATGTGTTTGTATGTGTGTGTATCTTTTGTTTACTTTTTGCTTGCTGTAGAAATTGTTTTTGTTAAATCGCGGTTTAAGGAATTTCTGCTGCGCAATTTGTTTTTGCTTTGTGTTTATGTTATTGCGTATTTGTACATTTGTACAATAGGTCGTTTCACACACCTTTGACTATTACTTTGTAACAATATTATACACTTATTCTTATAAATGCATATGAGATTAAACATAAATATGTAAGTAAATTTTAAGCGTTTACGGCCGTATTCGAAAATACTTTACAAGTCATTGTTAATGAAAATTGTATTCAAAATAAATTATAATCGGAGAAATTGAAAGTCAGTACAAAGAAGATAGACACAATAAACACTATTTTAAATAACATTTTTATTTTTTCGGGAAAAATTGATAAAGAAGCCATATTTTTGCAGAAACTAACTTCGCCCGGTACATCCTCAGATTCTTCTTTTTATACATCATTAATTTTTTTTTATTGATTTTTTATTTAAATTCATAAGCATTTGATATAAATATAAACATTAAATCAGTGATGTACAGGAAATTCAAATAATTAAAATAAATAAAATTGTCTCCCTAAAAAACAAGATGTACGGACTAATATACATACATATTATATCATTTAAATTGTTTTGTTGTTTTATATCTTTATTTAAAAGGAAGAATTTTTTATTTGAAAAGGATAAAAACTTATTTATATTTTTTATAAAAAGTACCAAAATGTGGAAAAAGTACACTTTTGATTTTTTTTTCAATTTTGAATTTTCCATTACTGCATACAATAACAGCTGTTGTTTAAATAACCCTGAAAATCAAACGATTTTTTTTTAATTTAATTTTACATTATTAGCTATTTATTACAATAAATAACATTTAACTTACTTCGTCGTTAATGCCGGCACCAGTTTCAGATATATTTTCCATTGTTTTAGAAAAAAAATTCACTTTTTATTTTATTTTCACAAATGTTAAACAGCACACAAAGGTGTGACAGGGGGCAAATTACGGCATTCGATATCGATTGAAATTTCTATTATATTCCATTGAATTTCTATTATGTTTCATTTAAATTTCGATCGATATCAAATGCCGTAATTTGCCCCCAGTTTTACAATTTTACACAGAAAAAGTTCAGATAAAGTCTGGTAAAAAAAAAACACACACACAAGTTACCCAATTTTCAACACAAGAAACTGAAACGACTCCGGTTTTTCCGGTCTATAGCCAGGATATACTCAGGGCTGTCCAGGGTCGGTTTTCAAAGAAAATTTATAATCGCAGTTCCGAAATTGTAATTTGTATGGTTTGTGCTTTATTTAATGTTGTTGTTTTAATTTTTTTAAATTTTGTTTTACAATTCTCGGTGAACAAGGAAAACTAGTATAATGCTATAAAATAACTTATAATTAATTTTATTCTAATGTACTTCAAATGGTTTCTTACATCTTGGCTCCTAGCGGTATTTCTTATAAATAATAACTTCTCTATGTCCAGCTATATGCCAACAATGATTTGATTTACTTATGTCTCTCCCGAATGTGTGACGTGATCTGCGAGTATGTTAATAATGGTCAAAGCGTGGTTTGTGGAACTCGGGTTACAGGCTACTACTCTTGCTAGCTCTCTTGTCATGGCCAGTCAGTTTCGTTCTCTGTAAGTTTGAGATCGTGCAACAGCGGAATACACCCATGCACGTTCTCTCACTGTTAACTGCTTAAGAGCTAGAACACGACTGAATGAACCCTTGCTCGCTCTCTCATGCAGTCAGTCGTTTCGTTCTCTGTAAGTTCGAGATCGTGCAACAGCGGAATACACCCATGCACGCTCTCTCACTGTTCACTGCTTGAGAGCTAGAACACGGCTGAATGAACCCTTGCTCGCTCTCTCATGCAGTCAGTCGTTTCGTCTTTCTGTCAGTGTGAGCCATTTAGGAGCGCGACGACAACAGCTAATCAATCACTATCCTCGCTCTCCCATCATTTAGGAGCGCGACGACAATAACTCAACCAACTATTATTTTCGCTCTCCCCGCATTGAAGAGCGCGACGACAACAGTCACATCGCTATTTCTTCGCTCTCCCAGCATTTAGGAGCGCGACGAAAATAGCTAAGTTACTATTTTCTTCGCTCTCCCAATATCTAAGAGCGCGACGATAACAGCCAAATCAACTGTTTTCTTCGCTCTCTCAATATTCTGTTCGCCTTGCTGCTGTACGAGTTCCACTTACCTCTCCTATGGTTTAGACACAACTGAAAACGAAATAGAATTTGGCCGGCTATTTATACCTTCTCCGTTGTGTGATTGTTGTTGTCACTTAGCGGTACTCTTATAATGTGATACATAACCTTGACGTTAATCTCTGTTCTTTTTGTATTTTTCTTTAAAATTTCATCTTACAATACGTATGTATATATAAAGTATTTATAAAAGTACAGTTTATTCAAAACAATCAGCCCAATCATAAATACTCTCGAGAAATTTCTTTCCCACGGAAAAATTTTTTCTCGAGAAAAAATTTCCCCAATCATAAATTCCGTGGGAATGCAAAATAAGGGAGAGGGAAAATAGAATTTTCGAAATCAGCTGTTTTGCATAGTGGCATTTAATATTTTAGTTTATTTACACACGTTCATCGGAGAATTTGCTTTTATTTCAATTAAAAAAAAGAAAAACATTAAATAAAATGAATAGCATTGCCTTTCGGATGCTTGCGGAAAGTATGCCAGTTGAAGAAGATGAGCGGCAACTGAGAAATCGAAGAATTGAAAGAAGGCAGTTGCGAGATTTGTCTAATCCACTGGAATTGCCACAATCTTTGTAAGTATATGCAAAAACATTTGTGTAGTTTTAAATTATATATTCTTCGTTTTAATGATAGGTTTCAAAAATATTACCGGGTAAATAAACCCGCTTTTCGTTACTTGTTGGAAGTGCTGACAAAGCATTCTCAACAGGCCAAAAAGCAATTTGCTATTCCACCGATAGTCAAGTTTAGCGGATGCTTGCGTTTTTTTGCTGAAGGTGGATATCAAACTAGTATTGGCAAAGATTGCGACGTGCATTTAGCACAGTCTCCCTTTAGTATGGTATTAAAAGAAACTGTAGATATTTTTGAAACCAATCTCTGTCCAATTTGGATTAACGTGCCGATAACAGCAGAAGAAAAACGGGCAATTGCGCTGGCGTTTTATAAGAAGCACAAAATTCCTGGAGTTATCGGTTGCATCGATGGAACCCATGTTCAAATAATTGCTCCATCTGACCACAAACACCTTTTTTACAACCGAAAAGGAAAATTTAGTTTAAATGTTATGCTGGTAAGTATGGAACATTTTTGCTTTACTTTCCCCAAAAGCTTTGTAAACTTCGTCTGAGTAAAGACGTACTTCACTTTAAGCGCACAATTTAAATTCATTTAAGGTGACTTTTTTTTTTATTTTAAAAATTGAACAAGTGCAGAGACACAGTTAACAGTTAGTAACAACAACAAAATAACAAAAAATAAAAAGCAATATAATATTGTGTGTGATAAAAAAGACAATAACAAAGTGCATGGTTAAACTTGTTTAAACAATTGATAGTGAGTGCATGAGCGCACCAAACATTAACGAAAAAAATATAAAAGGTAATAACAACAATGCTTATTACTCTTTTTCTTACACAAATGCTAATAATGCAATAAACAATATAAATAATAAAAAAAAAGATGACAGTGCTTTTTTAACCGCCAGGCCAATTGACCGAACGCGTTCTTTATCAGCAAATATAAATATATCTGCTACAGAAACAAAGAATTCAACAAATAAAACTAAAGAAACAAATAATACACAAAAAATAGCACAAGAAATAGAACCAAGTACTGCATATAAACGCGTGCAAACTGGTATGGATCGGTACATAACCATAACGAAGAGGAAGGCGAGTCCTAAGTCTTCACAACCAGAACGAACCGCCAAGCAATATAAAGGTTCTCATCAAGTAGCTGCAACAGCGGTAAGTGAAAATAGATTTTCTGTCCTTGCTACCCCGGATAATGAAAATGCCGAACCCACTGTAAGGGAACAAAAACCCCCACCAATCTACTTGCGCGAACAAACATCAAATGCCATTGTAAATATGCTGTCCCAACTCGTAGGCAAAGAAAATTTCTATGTGGCTTCTGTACGAAGAGGACAGATACAAGAAACGAAGATCCAAGCCCACACTGAGAAGAATTATCGCCTAATCGCAAGTCGTCTCGATGCAGATAATAAGAGCTATTATACGTATCAACTAAAAAGTGCTAAAGGTTTGAATGTCATTATAAAGGGCATTGACAGTTCTGTTCCCACTGAGGAGATAAAAAGTGCCATAGAGGTAGAAGGTTATGTCGTAAGGTCAGTGCACAATATTTTAAATAAGAATAAAGTTCCCCAACCTATGCATCGTGTTGAAATCGTGTTTAATGCATCGCAGCTTAAATCAAAAAACTCGGTTCATCCAATATATAATTTGCGCTACCTTTTGAACAGAAGAATAACGGTGGAAGAGCCTCTAAAACGTAACGGTCCCCGTCAGTGTACCAACTGCCAGGAATTCGGACACACGAAAACCTACTGCAAGCTACCATCTGTATGTGTTGTTTGCGGTGATGCGCACCGGACTTTGGAATGCGCTTCTTCCAAAACAGACCCCAAGGTCAAAAAATGCAGCAACTGTGGTGAAAACCATACAGCAAATTACAGGGGCTGCAAAGTATTTCAATATGTAAAAGATAATGCGAAAGTCGTACGTAAACCGGAATATGAGCAATATAAAGCTTCCCAATTTCCTCGGCTTCATGCTGGTTCTATTGCTAGTACACAAGCTACACAGCCACACACTAAGCCAAACTTTTCATATGCCCAAACATTGAGAAATGATTTACCTAATGCGAATGCCAAAAGTTCTAATGCGCATAAACATTCATATGCCCACGTCTTAAAAGAGGGTGCTCAGACACCCCTCACCAACAATTCGAGCTCGATCGAGAACTTAATACAGACAATGAATAATTTCATGACAACTATGCAGGGTATGTTTCAGGAAATGATGCGAACCCAAAACATGCTTCTGCAAGTTTTGCTTGGCAAAAAATGAACCAGTTAAAAATATGCTTCTGGAACGCTGCTAGCACATGATATAGACATACTATTAGTCTGTGAAACACACTTCACTATAAAAAACTGCTTTAGAATTGATGGGTATTTTATATATGACACCAAACACCCAAGCGAAAGGGCATGTGGTGGGACTGCCATTATAGTCCGAAAAAACGTAAGGCATTTTCCATTGCCTGAATTCAGAGAGGACTTTTTGCAAGCCACGGCCATAAATCTTACAGATTTTAAAATTGTAGTCTCATCAGTGTATTGCCCGCCTAGGCATAAAATCGAACACCATGAATTTGCCAGGTTCTTTGCTACGCTAGGGCAAAAATTTATTGCCGCTGGCGATTACAATGCAAAGCACACATATTGGGGATCCAGACTCCTTAGTCCAAGAGGTAGGCAGTTGTATTATACAGTTGAAACAAACAAGCTTGACGTCGTATCTGCCGGTACACCCACCTATTGGCCCACAGACTTTAATAAGTTGCCAGACCTTATTGATTTTGCTATAGTAAAAAACATCAAACGCGATCAACTCTTAGTTAAATCATCCTATGACCTATCTTCTGATCATTCACCTACAATTGTTATTTTACACGACAGTTTTGTCACTGCACCTAAAACCCTTAGTTTGTACCCGAACAGAAACACGAATTGGTTAAAATATAAAATGTATGTGAGCTCTCACTTACCTTTGAACATCCCACTGAGAAATCCAGCTGATATTCAAGCAGCTGTAGACCATTTTACAGACGTCGTGACTGCCGCAGCCATAGCTGCAACGCCAACAAAGCCATCAGCTAAAATAATAACGTACCAGGCAACAACAGATATTCAGATGCTCGTCATTGAGAAAAGAAAACTAAGAAGACAATGGCAAAATAGCCGTTCTCCACACATAAAAATGCAAATGAACTTATGCCAAAAAAACTTACGCAGTAAATTGAGACAGAAACACCAATTCGCTATTGACAACTTTTTAAAAAACTTGGATCCAATGAAAAACACGGATTATAGTCTGTGGAAAGCTGTAAAGCACTTACAATGTCCTATTGCTTACGAATCCCCACTAAGACTTGAAGACCGTACTTGGGCTAAAAACTCAAGTGAAAAGGCAAATGCGTTCGCAAAGCACTTAGAGAAGGTTTTCGCACCACATGATATAAGTAATTCCACTATTCCAATTATTAGCGACATCGTGAATGATCCTATGAAATTTCGGTTGTCTTCTTTAAAATCGACAATTAAAAATACGGATATGAAGAAATCACCTGGGCCTGATCGTATAACAGGATCAATGATAAAAAACTTACCAAATTCAGCTGTAAGAATTTTACTTTACATATTTAATGCTATGTTGCGCGTCGGCTTCTTCCCATGCTCTTGGAAGAAGTCTGAAATTGTTATGATCCCGAAACCTGGAAAGGACTCAAGCCAGATTACATCCTACAGGCCAATTAGCCTACTGTCAGTTTTGTCAAAGATATTTGAAAAATTATTCGTCTCGAGTGTAACTCCTTTTCTAAATGAACACAACGTTATCCCAGATCATCAGTTTGGTTTTCGAGCAAGGCATAGTACGATTGAACAAGTCCATAGAATCGTTACCATTATTAGATCGGCTTTTGAAAGAAAGCAATACTGTTCAGCTTTATTTATAGACATTTCCCAAGCATTTGATAAAGTCTGCCATGATGGGCTACTTACTAAAATAGTTCGGGTTCTACCTGAAAACACCCACAAGCTTATAAAAAGCTATTTGTCCGGTAGAACTTTTAAAGTAAGGTCAAAGGACCAGCTTTCAAGATGTGGGAAAATCAGTGCAGGAGTACCTCAAGGTAGTGTGCTAGGGCCGCTATTATATATCATCTATACAGCGGATATGCCGACAAGCCCACATACATATACATCAACCTTTGCAGACGACACTGCAATTATAAGTGTCAGTAATGATCCAAAGGATGCATCTGAAAAGCTGCAGTCCCATATTCATAAGCTAGAAGACTGGCTAAAACAGTGGAGAATAAAGGTAAATCCATCAAAATGTGCTCATGTAACGTTTTCCCTTAGAAGGCAAAATTGTCCACCAATCACAATAACTAATACCACGGTTCCAGCGGAAACGCACGTTAGATATTTAGGTATCCACCTAGATCGGCGCCTAACTTGGTCCCGTCATATTGAGGCAAAAATAACGTCCATAAAGCTTCGAACAAATCAACTGCATTGGCTAATAAGTCCTAACTCAACTTTGGCTTTGGAATATAAAGTCCTATTATACAAATCCGTTATAAAGCCAATATGGTCATATGGTATCCAGCTGTGGGGTACTGCCTGTGCATCAAACATCCAGAAGTTACAGAGAAGACAGTCTAGGATTTTACGTCATATCGTATGCGCCCCCTGGTACATAAGAAATGAAAACATACATAGAGATCTCAAAGTTCCCACTATCTACGAAGAAGTTAAAACATACACCTCCAAATACGTGAACAAACTAGTGGCACATCCCAACACTCTAGCACGCAATTTATTGCAATTTGATGGCCACCAGAGACTAAAAAGAACTGACACATTGAGCCTGGCGAGGCGGCTCTCTCTACACATTAGAAGATAGATTTTTAAGATTTGAATACAAAAAATTAGTTATTACGTAGGTACTAACTAGTAAATAATAATTTAGAAATAAGATTTGAATACTTATTGTGAATTTCTTTTAATAGAAAGATTCAATAAAATAAAATACAGTAAAAAAAAAAAACTTTCTCCAAAAGAATGCAGAATGTAAAGCAAAAAATTATTTTTGTAGACCTAAGTAATGTATTAAGTTGTTCTTGTTTGTAGCTTTGTGACGACCAGTTAAAAATTCGATATGTCGATCCTTCCCACCCTGGTGCATGCCATGATTCTTTTATATGGAGCAATAGCGACTTGCGAGCTCACTTTGAGCAGAAATATTTGCAAGGGGAAACCAACTTTTGGCTCTTAGGTATGCGTTTTTTAATTACTTTAAATTTAGTTACTTTAAAAAAACTTATAATTTATATTTTTATAAAACTAGGAGACGCGGGATATCCTTTGGAGCCATGGCTATTAACCCCACATCGTATGCCAGAAGATGGATCCCCAGAAATGAAATTTAATGAGGTCCATTCAAAGTGCCGAAATATTATTGAGCGCACTAACGGGGTGTTGAAAAATCGATGGAGGTGTCTCCTTGGCGCAAGAGAATTGCACTACGCTCCGGAAAAAGCAGCCAAAATTGTAAATGTATGTTGTGCTCTACACAATATTTTCATCCACTACAAGGTAAGAGAATTATGCAGCGAACTCGCTGATGTAGCTATGCCGATTGAGGAAGTAGTACCACCAGTATCGAACCAATACTTAGCTTCAGCACAAGCTATAAGAGCTAACATTGGGCTTACACTTTCATAATTACAAATAATTTTCACTGAACACTTGTGTATTGTTTTTTTTTTTTTATTAGTTGCTTAATAAATAGTAAAATAAAAGTTATATAACAAACAAAAATGATATAAAATTCATTAAAATAAACATAAAAACATAAAAACAAAAAAAGAGACAAAATTCATTTTAAGATTATCACAACTCTTACAAAATAAGGCACATAACGTTGCATAGAACCACTTCATACTTCTGGGTTGAGGGTAATACGACTTTTTTTACTTATCTATTTTAATAATAAAAAAAACATATATTAAGAGAAAACTTTAGAAAATATTTTACTATATTCTTACTTTTTGTGTTCCCATAGCTGCATTTCTAACCTATTCTTTTCTAATTTATACTCAACTTCTCTAATTCTCTGTTTTTCCATAAAAGCATTATGCCGCCGTAATTATTCTACTTCCTCCATTTTGAGTTTTTCCATTCTTTAAAAATGTCTTTCATTATTTTCACTAATCTTCTCTAGGGACCGGTAAATTCTTTTTGTATTTTGCTGCTGCTCCTTTTGATTTTGTGCTATTATTTTCACTGTTTCCACTAATTCCTTTTGAACGTTAAGCTCAGCTTGAAGGGCTTCATAGGAACTTTTTACTAGTTCCTTTTGTGAACCTAGTTGTGTTGGAATTTTTTGGCGTAATGGCGACAGAGGCGCACTACCAGTTTCAATATTTGCTGGCGACGTATTTTGCGGAATCTTTTCTATTTCATCCAGTTCCTGCAGCACTTCATCCTCCCAAGTATCTGTAACTGGCAGACTTTCTTTTTGAATTTTTCTTGTGTTAATTCCAAAGGTTTTTGCTGCCACACCTTCTACCGCAGACTTCATTCCCACGAGGTTGTAAATTCCTTCCTCTAAGGGTGAAAATTTCGCTTCTTTGTTCGGGCCTCCCCCAGTACTTTTTGTATCCCTCAAATTTTGGGCAGCTTTCTGCCGAACATATTTTTTTTGATCTGCCCACACCTAAAATTGGAAACTTACATATAAGGAATTTGTTTTTGGTTTTTAATAACTTACCTTTTTCCACTCTGCAGTACATTTCGTAGGAGGACCCATAGAATTCAGCTCCGTTTCTACTTTTCTCCAAAATCTTTGGAGTGCCTCCTTGCTGCCTTTGGAAAACCCGAACGCTATATCTGCGTTGGCTTCCATCATTGTGAGCAAGTGCTGCATTTGTTGCTTATTTGTGTGTTTTGACCTATGAAGAACATTTTAAAACTAAAAAAGACTTAAAATGAAAAAATTACTTACATTTTTGTTCAAATTCCCCTCTATATTGCAGGTGAAAAAAACTTGAGGAATAAATATGTTTTTTCCCCTTTTTTTCATTGATGATACCTACTTTTTTTCCCGCCGAATTTTTTTCTCTCCCCACAGTTGGAAAAGAGGGAAAATATTTATTCATAATTGGAGAAAAGGGAAAAGTGAGAAAATACACGCGGAATTTTTGTTTATGATTGGGCTGAATATTTATTTTATTTTGGACCCCGGAGTTTTGTGTCGTCACAAAACGATTTTCGGTAAAATTGGGTTTCCACGGTAACATACGTCGAACTAATTATTTTTGCCAAATAAAATATATAATCGAATGGCTCAGTGACCGTGTTTGAGTACAGACGTACGTCATATTTAACGCATATATATATATATATATATATATATATATATATATAAATTCAATTGAACAGTGAACAGTTACTAATACCAAAGAAATACCAAAAAATAAAAACAATATAATATACCAAATATTAATGAAAAAATATAAAAGGTAATAACAACAATGCTTATTACTCTTTTACTTATACAAATGCTAATAATGCAATGAACAATACAAATAATAAAAAAAAAGATGACAGTGCTTTTTTAAGCGCCAGGCCAATTTAACCGAACGCGTTCTTTATCCGGAAATATAAACTTATCTTCGCAAATAACAACACCAGAAGAAATTAAAATTCAACCAAAAAACAATACAGGTACCATATCAAAAATAGTACAACAAACCAACGAAATAGGTAATTTAAAAAACCCAGTAAAAAAAGTGCAAACAGGTATGGATCGTTATATAACCATAACCAAAAGGAAGGCCAGTCCTAAGTCTTCGCAGCAAGAGCGCACTGCTAAACAATATAAAAGCTCCCCAAGTACTGTAATGCCGGTAAGCGAAAGCAGATTCTCTGTACTTGCTACAGCGGATGATGAAGCTGAACCCGCTGTCAAGGAGCAAAAACCTCCGCCGATTTACTTGCGCGAGCAAACATCTAACGAAATTGGTAACATGTTGTCTCAGCTTGTAGGTAAGGAAAGCTTTTATGTAGCTTCTATACGAAGAGCTCAAATTCAAGAAACAAACATCCAAGCTCACACTGAGAAGAATTATGGCCTAATCGCAAGTCGCCTCGATGCAGATAATAAGAGCTATTATACGTATCAACTCAAAAGTGCTAAAGGTTTGATTGTCATCGTAAAGGGCATTGACAGTTCTGTTCCCACTGAGGAAATAAAAAGTGCCATAGAGGTGGAAGGTTATGTCGTAAGGTCAGTGCACAATATTCTAAATAAGAATAAAGTTCCCCAACCTATGCATCGTGTTGAAATCGTATTTAACGCATCTCAGCTTAAATCAAAAAACTCGGTTCATCCTATATATAATTTGCGCTACCTTTTAAACAGAAGAATAACGGTGGAAGAGCCTCTAAAACGTAACGGTCCCCGTCAGTGTACCAACTGCCAGGAATTCGGACACACGAAAACCTACTGCAATCTACCAACTGTATGCGTTGTTTGCGGTGATGCGCACCGGACTTTGGAATGCACTTCTTCCAAAACAGACCCCAAGGTCAAAAAATTCAGCAACTGTGGTGAAAATCACACAGCAAATTACAGGGGCTGCGAAGTATTTCAATATGTAAATAATAATGCGAAAGTCGTACGTATGAATATGAGCAGTATAAAGCTTCCCAATTTCCTCGGCTTCATGCTGGTTTTATTGCTAGTACACAAGCTACACAGCCACAGACTAAGCCAAACTTTTCATATGCCCAAACATTGAGAAATTATTTACCTAAGGCGAATGCCAAAAGTTCTAATGCGCATAAACATTCATATGCCCACGTCTTAAAAGAGGGTGCACAGACACCAATCACCAACAATTCGAGCTCGATCGAGAACTTAATACAGAAATTAATAATTTCATGACAACTATGCATGGTATGTTTCAGGAAGTAATGCGAACCCAAAACATGCTTCTGCAAGTTTTGCTTGGCAAAAAATGAACCAGTTAAAAATATGCTTCTGGAACGCTAACGGCCTCTCCCAACATAAATATGAAGTAGAACACTTCCTGCTAGCACATGATATAGACATACTATTAGTCTCTGAAACACACTTTACTATAAAAAACTGCTTTAGAATTGATTGGTATTTTATAGATGACACCAAGCTCCCAAGCGAAAGGGTATGTGGTGGGACTGCCATTATAGTCCGAAAAAACGTAAGGCATTTTCCATTGCCTGAATTCAGGGAGGACTTTTTGCAAGCCACGACTATAAATCTTACAGATTTTAAAATTGTAGTCTCGTCAGTGTATTGCCAGCCTAGGCATAAAATCGAACACCATGAATTTGCCACGTTCTTTGCTACGCTAGGACAAAAATTTATTGCCGCTGGTGATTACAATGCAAAGCACACATATTGGGGATCCAGACTCCTTAGCCCTAGAGGTAGGCAGTTGTATTGTACAGTTCAAGCGAACAAGCTGGACGTCGTATCTGCCGGTAAACCCACCTATTGGCCCACAGACTTTAATAAGTTGCCAGACCTTATTGATTTTGCTATAGTAAAAACATCAAACGCGACTAACTGTTAGTTAGTTCATCCTATGACCTATCTTCTGATCATTCACCTACAATTATAATTTTACACGACAGTCTTGTCACTACACATAAAACCCTTAGTTTCTACCCGAACAGAAACACGAATTGGTTAAAATATAAAATGTATGTGAGCTCTCACTTATCTTTGAACATCCCACTGAGAAATCCAGCTGATATTCACGCAGCTGTAGATCATTTTACAGACGTCGTGGCTACCGCAGCCATAGCTGCAACGCCAACATAGCCATCAGCTAAAATATCGTACCAGGCAACAGCAGATATTCAGATGCTCGTCATTGAGAAAAAAAGACTAAGAACGTATAAAAATGCAAATGAAGTTATGCCAAAAAAACTTACGCAGTAAATTGAGACAGAAACACCAATTCGCTATCGACAACTTTTTAAAAAATTTGGATACAATGAAAAACATGGATGGATTATAGTCTGTGGAAAGCTGTAAAGCACTTACAATGTCCTATTGCTTACGAATACCCACTAAGACTTGAACCGTACTTGGGCTAAAAACTCAAGTGAAAAGGCAAATGCGTTCGCAAAGCACTTAGAGAAGGTTTTCGCACCACATGATATAAGTAATTCCACTATTCCAATTATTAGCGACATCGTGAATGATCCTAAGAAATTTCGGTTGTCTTCTTTAAAATCGACAATTAAAAATACGGATATGAAGAAATCACCTGGACCTGATCGTATAACAGGATCAATGATAAAAAACTTACCTAATTCATCTGTAAGAATTTCACTTTACATATTTAATGCCATGTTGCGCGTCGGCTTCGTATGTGCCCCCTGGTACATAAGAAATGAAAACATACATAGGGATTTCAAAGTTCCCACTATACACGAAGAAGTTAAAACGTACACGTCCAAATACGTGAACTAGTCGCACATCCCAACACTCTAGCAAGCAAATTATTGCAATTTGACGGCCACCAGAGACTAAAAAGAACTGACACATTGAGCCTGGTGAGGCCGCTCTCTCTACAGAATAGAAGATAGATTTTTAAGATTTGAATACAAAAAATTAGTTATTACATTGGCAATAACTAGTAAATAATAATTTAGAAGTAATATTTGAACACTTATTGTGAATTTCTTTTAATAGAAAGATTCAATAAAATGAAATAAAGTATAAAAAAAAAATAAAAATAAAATAATAATTTAAGCAAAAAAAAAAATTTGAGAATATATTTTTTTCCCCCAAAATATACAAATATCAAGAAATAACAATTATATTCCGACTTTTATAAAAAATGTTATAATTATTACGGTGCCTCCTGACATTTATTATTATTATTTTTTTTTTTTTAATTTATTTCATAAGAGTAGATTGAATATAGTCTTTTACAGCAAATAAAGCAAAATTTATTAAACAAATAATATAAAAACTCGTATTACAATGTTATTAATTCATTATTAAATACTCGTACACATAAGCGCATAAACGTTAACTAATAATTAAACATATATTAAATACCTTTTCATAAATTACTAAAAAATGTATTCCTTATTCATTACTAAGACCATAATTATATAAAACACAACGCTAGGCCAAAATTTATATGGATAACAACAACAAATTCAAAAATTTCAACATTTTGTTTTTCATATAAATTTTGTGCCCAAAAAAAAAAACAAATAAACGCCACAAAATTTGCAGCGTTAATTTACTTTTCAAAAACCCACCAAATTATTATAAAAATACATAAAAATTTATTATTGTTTTATTAATGTTTAATTGGTTTTGTTTTCCGTAGAAATATTGGCGTTGCGTTTTATAAATTTAGGACCTATGTTAAGTATTATGTATAAATAATATCCTGAGCTTTTTTCAGGATTATAATAACATTATAGAAAATAGTAATTTGTTTGCGTAATGATAAAAAATATCTTTGGATACAAAAAATATATATGTATATAGATAGATAGATAGATATATTTAATAACACGACAGCGTTGAAAGTACTTTACACTTCCAAGCTTTTTTTATTGAATACATACTTGTTTATGTATTTGTAAGTTACATATATAATTAGGAAAAAAAGGAAATAATTGTAGTTGGTCTTAATAGATTTTTATAGCATTCCAGGACGATCATTTTCAACATTTCCAGATTTTTCAAAGAACATTGCATCCTGTAAATATAGTTAGAAAAAGTTTATATTAGCAATTGTAAGTACAAAAAGAAAAATTTACTATTTGCACTTGCTGTACTGGTATGTGTGTGAAGATAAATTCCGAATTATTAAAACAGTTGATTTTGCAATGTTAGTAATTTAACAATACGAGTAATTTTATCCTTATTTTCAAATGCCTATAACAGGAAGCAGGAGCCATGTCCATAAAAAACTATATGTAAAAACCGCTTCAAGGGATAATTAATTGGCCCATAATAATACGAAATCTAAAATATTTAGGCAACAAAAGTAAATTTAATTTAAAAACAGGCTTTTTGGGGGCACTATTAACTATAAACTTCTTTCAAGTGACCATTATGGAAAAATGGCGAAAATCATTTCGGTTATTGGGATATGGGTACCCATCACAATTTTTAAATAATGGCTATTAACACTCAAAAAATTTTTCTAGAAAATTCGTTTTTTATTCATTTTTGAAAAGTCCCAAAATTTGAGAATTTTCACTGTGCGTGATTGATAGAGACGAATCTGGAGCACCATATCTGTTAAATATAATATGGCAACCCCATGCAATGTGTACGTTGCTGCATAACATTTTATATTCTTCATTTTATTATATTCATTCTCAATTCATCCTTTAACGAATAAACATTAAATTACTTATAACTAAAGTTTGTTTCTTACTCAACATAATAAAATTCCAACAGGTTATGAGCCCAGATGCCTACATTGTTTTTTTTTTGTGTTGAATAAAATAAGTATAAGTGCGTGTTTAATTAAAATTAATAATAAAAAGTAGATAAACAAAAATGAGTGTACCAGTGATGCAGATAGACAAATTGGACGACACTAATTATGATTCGTGGTCTATCCATATGAAAAGTGTCCTTATCCATGGTGGATACTGGAAGATTGTCAGTGGACAATTAAAAAATATTGACATTGGTGAAAAGGAGAAATGGGAATCCGATGACGAGAAGGCGCTAGCGTCAATATGTCTGGGAGTGAAAGCAACACAGTTGGGATACATAAAGAATAGCAAATCTTCCTATGAAGCGTGGACGAGGCTTGAGCAAGTATACAAGCCGAGAGGGCCATTGCAAAAGGTCAGTCCATATAAAAAGTTAGTAAATCTATCTATGCAAGAAGGTAGCAGTGTGGTGGTGCACATTAATGAATTTGTGGAAGTGTCTGAGAAGTTGGCTGAGAGTGGAATTCAAATTCAGGAGTAACTCTTAGTAATTATGCTTTTATCCAGTCTTCCCAAAGAATTCGATAATTTTGTTATTGCAATGGAAACAAGGGATGAATTGCCAAATTTCACTGCATTGAAACAGAAACTTCTTGAAGAAGGCAAAAGAAGAGAAGAAAAATATGATAACGATCAGAAACTGTTAAATTTACAACAGCAAGCATATCAAGCAAAAGCAACACACACAAGCAAAGATAAAAAATACAGTAAGAAATGCAAGGGCAAGTGTTTTTTTATGTGGTATAGCAACATGTTCGTAGCAACTAATGACCAAACGACTGAGAAAGTCTGCAGTGCTAATAATATGAATACTGTTTGGCACAATAGGTACGGTCATCTCAATTTTAAAAGTCTTCAAGGTCTATTTAACAAACGCATGGTAAGGGGAATTAATGTAAATAACACGACTGAGATCTCTAAATGTAAGACATGCATATTAAGCAAGATACATGTATTACCGTTCCCTAGAGAGAGTCTTACACTAACAAAAGAATTATTAGAGTTGTAAATTCAGATGTTTGTGGTCCCTTCAAAGTAAAGTCTGTAGGTGGCGCTAAATTCTTCGTTACATTTATAGATGACAAATCAAGAAGAATTTTTGTCTATTTTATAAAGAGTAAAAGAGAAGTGTTCGACAAATTCAGAATCTTTAAAGCGCATGTAGAGAGACAGACAGGCAAAAAGATTAAGACATTGCGAACAGACAACGGAGGGGAATATATAAATTCTGAATTTGATTCATTCTTGTTAGCAGAGGGAATAAGAAGACAATTGACAGTACCTTGTACGCCGCAGCAGAACGGTGTGGCAGAGAGAGCCAACCGTACACTTATTGAAATGGCGAGATCTATGATGGTACATGCCGGCGTAGCAGAATTCTTATGGGCAGAGGCTATCAATACCGCAGCGTATATAAGGAACAGATGTACTACGAAACATTTACAGGAAAAAACACCGTATGAAATATGGTTCGGCAGAAACCCAAGTGTGCATCATCTTAGAACGTTTGGTGCCTACGCAGTAGGTTTAAATAAATCATCAGTGAGATCAAAGTTTCAAGCCAAAGGCACGCCGTATATAATGGTTGGGTACTCCATGACTTCTAAAGCATATCGTCTTTTTAATACAACAACACGTAACATAACTGAGAAGAGAGATGTCATTTTTGATGAGGACTTGTTTAAAGTATCGGCAGCGAACAACAACAACATTGAAAAACCATTAGAAGCAGATGATTATTTGCAACAGTGCAGCTGTAGTTGACAACAATTTCCAACCTCCTGTACATGTACAAGTAGAGAATCAAGAGAGCTTTGAAGCGGCTGACGAAGGAAGTGATCCAGAAAATCTAACCGAGCAACAGATGGTAACTATTGGACCAGGCAGGCCAAACATAATTCGTGATGGTAAACCTGGCAGACCGAAAAAACTCCGAAATATAATACAACAAGGAAACAGCGAATTATGTATGGCGATAAATGAAAGTATTCCTCAAACTGTTGATGAAGCATTCACTAGTAAAGATAAGCAGTTGTGGAAAAAGGCTATGGAGGAGGAATTCTCAGCTTTGAGAAAAAATAAAACGTGGTCTTTAACAGATTTGCCAGAAGGTTGCAAGGCAATACCATGCAAATGGGTATTCGCTTTAAAACGGAACACAAATGGAGTGATTGAGCGCTACAAGGCGCGATTAGTAGCCAAAGGCTGTAATCAATGATTTGGTATTGATTTTAACCCTGCACCGTCATCCTTCGTCAAAATGACGACGCGAGATTATATTTTCAAATTAAAACCTGTTTTTTCTTTTTGTTTTGATCTCATTTTCTGTTGAATATTAAACAATAAATAATTGATTTTCTTTAAATAATAGTAAAAAAATTATTAAATATAAATAAAAAAGTTATTTTGGTTCATAATTTTGCTCATGACGTGTTTTATATTCACTTAAAATAAGTCGTAGTCAAAATGACGAAGGATGACGTTCTAGGGTTAAAGAGACTTTTTCTCCAGTTGTGAGGTACTCTACGATACGTTTACTGTTGGCATTGGCAGTTAGAAATAAGATGCACCTACATCAAATAGATGTAAGCACAGCATACTTAAATAGTAACCTTCAAGATGAGGTTTATATGCAACAACCACAACAATTTGTTGACAAAAATGCACCAGAAAAAGTTTTACGTTTACACAAGGCAATTTATGGACTCAAGCAGAGTGGCAAAGAATGGAATACTAAACTTGACAGCGTTTTGAGAAGTTTAAATTTTGTTCCATGCGAAAATGAGCCATGCTTATATAAGGGTAATAGAAATGGAAACCTGATCTTAATTGCAGTATACGTGGATGACCTTATAGGTTGCAGCAGTTTAGCCGTTGTGGTTGATATTAAAAAACAAATAGCCAAGAATTTTGAAGTCAACGACATGGGCGTATTGCATCATTTCCTTGGAATGAAAATAGAGCGTGAAGGCGCTACAGGTGAGATCAAATTAAGCCAGACCCAATATATTGTAGATATTCTGAAGCAGTATGGCATGAAAAAATGCAAGTCAGTTGCGGTACCATTAGAGGCTGGTTATCAAATAACTTGTGATGAAAATTCTGAGAAGTTTAATCAGCATGAATACCAATCACTCGTTGGGAGCCTCATGTACCTGGCAGTATCCACGAGACCTGACATTTTGCACTCAATCTCAAAGATGGCGCAACGAAACTCTGATCCAAGAGTTGAACATATGACTAAGTTGAAACACATGTTGCGATATTTAGCTGGTACAAAAGATCTATAGTTAATTTATAAATCAAACGAACAAGGACTAGAAGGATTTGTAGATGCTGACTGGGGTGGGAATGCAGTGGACAGAAAATCTTATACAGGTTTTGCCTTTTTCTTTAATGACTGTATTATATCCTGGGAATCGAGAAAGCAGACTTCAGTCGCACTGAGCAGTACTGAGGCTGAATATATGGCAGCGTCAGATGCATCAAAAGAAGCAGTATATCTTAAACGCTTATTAGCTGAAATCGACGCATACGATGATATTCCTGTCATTTTACACATAGATAATCAAGGTGCTCAGAAGCTAGCTGAAAATCCCGTATTTCATAAGCGTAGTAAGCACATTGATATAAGGTACCACCACATAAGGGATTTGGTACAGAGAAAAGAAGTGGAGCTGGTATATTGCCCAACATCGGAAATGATTGCCGATATCTTAACTAAGAATTTACCTAGAGTTAAGCATTGTGAATTTATTAATTTGTTAAAATTACATTAATTGGTCGACAACAACATACACATTAAGGAGGAGTGTTAAATATAATATGGCAACCCCATGCAATGTGTACGTTGCTGCATAACATTTTATATTCTTCATTTTATTATATTCATTCTCAATTCATCCTTTAACGAATAAACATTAAATTACTTATAACTAAAGTTTGTTTCTTACTCAACATAATAAAATTCCAACAATATCTATATAGTGGTACGATTTTCCCATAATGATGACCACTGCACCTAAGTGCTCCCACAAAAAATTTTTATTAAAAATAACTTTAAATTCAATTTATTTTTCTACCAAAATTATTTTAAATAGCCCACTACTACTGTTCCATTAAGTACCATCTGGAGCACAATTTATATGTGGAATATGGTTACGAATCACCATTTTCCACTGGAAATAAATTCATGATTAAGATTGTCACCAAAAGGGTTGTTTTTAAATTCGATTTGCTTTTATTCCATAAATATTTTATATGTCATACTATAATGGGCCAATAAATTATCCCTTGGAGCAGGTTTTACATATGGCGTTAATTTTTTTGAGCTTGAGTTACTGCTTCCTGTTGAAGGTTTCTGAAAATGAGGTCAAAATTACTCTCACTAATCTATTACTAGCTGTGCTCCGATTAGTTAAAAATCAGCTATGCTAAAAATTCGGTGTGTGTTTCTTTGCTAATTAAATACGGACTCATCTTCACACACATCTGATAATTTATAATTGTATTCTTATAATAAAATTAAGTTCTATTTCTATACAATTTTAATATAAACACTTCATAGCAAATGTTTAGTATCTACTTTCATATTATTTTAAACTAAAATACTTTGTGGAACATAATTTGTTGAATGTTATTGTGTGTAGCGTTTCTAAACTTTGTCAAACTATATAAATTGCACGCTTATGTTTAATTAAAGCAAACAACATTTAATACTAAAACAAAATATAATTGTTAACAACCATTAGATTTCTCAAAGCATAATTCTTCCTTTTTCTTGGATTCACAAAAAGAGAAAAATTATACATAAAAATAGGAGAGTAAACTACATTCATCATGTTGGCAGTAACTTAAAATATAGCAATATAGTCATTTGTAGTAAAAATGTGTACATTCATTTAAAAGATTTGTATACTCACACTGACTACAAGGTAACTATTTTCTGTTTAATTTTTTTCTGCTTTAAAAAGGCTTTGTTCAATCGCTGCATGAGTAAAATATGTACATACATATACATATATGTATTTAGATAGTAATGATATACAGTACATATATTAAATTATTCCTTTCAATAATTTTAATTAAAATTTCCAATCAAATTTGAAGGCGATTTTTATGAAATGGTGTGAGATGTTTTATTAAAAATTTGTGAAAATATATTCAAAAAGAATGTTAAAATATATAAAACGGAAATTTTTCAGTTTTAAAAAAAGTTATCGAAAAAGTTGTGATTGCTTACTGTTCAACTGAGCAGCAGCTGAAATAATGCTTTTGAGGCTGCCACGCCACAGTGCTAATTTATTAGACATCCTTTAACGCATAATTTTTTAAACTTGGTCAAATAATTTATATATAACGTAGATGTATATATGCAAAAATATGTATATAAAGGGTGATTTTTTTAAGCGCTTGGGGTTTGAAAATTGAAAAAAAACAAGATTTGCAAAAGTGAATAAAATATTTATTTAGACCGATACATGCATGCCTGCCATTTATGTACTTTTTAAAGATTATTTCATGTAAATCTTGCCCGCGGCTATGCCGGAGGTGGCCCCTCCGTGAGCTCCAATTTTGGCATAGTTTTTTAAGCATTTCGTCCGCTATCTTACCAAAAAATAGTCTAGTAAGGTCAAATCGCATGATCTTGGCGGTCTAGAATTGCTCACCAAAATCGCCTCTTAACAGGTTCATGGTATTGCGTGCCGTGTGGCATGTGGCACCGTCTTCTTGAAATCATATGTCGTCAAAAAAAGATGGTAATCATCGCACGGTATCCTGTTCCAATGACCGTAACCATACGATTTGCATCGTTATTGAAGAAGTACGGTCCAATGATGACAGCTCTTCACACCAAGTTCGGCAATACTATTTGTTGACATACCCAGTGAGCCAAAAATTCGTTTTGTCGCTATTTCTATCGAAAAATTGATCTTCATCCAACTTTCTAGTGCCAAAGCAAGCGTTGTGATACGTCTCCTGGCTTCAGTTCCTGTAGCAGCTGTATTTTGTATGATTTCACACCGAGGTCCTTACGTAAAATCTTCGAGGTGATCAAATAACACAAGCCTAATTGTTAACAACGGTAACGAAGTGACATATCGCGATCTTCATTGACAATGGCCGATACATCAGCTATATTTTACTCGGTACGCACTCTTCGCATACGGTTTGGTGGACTATTGACCAATAAGGTGAATGATCAATAAAGTGACCAATAAAGCGAAATTTGATAACATCAGCTTGAATAGCCTGTTCGGTGGGTCGAATATGACGACCATAAAACGGTTGTAATTTTGATAATAAAATGTAATGATTTCTAAGCAATGTTCGTTTGTTAGTATAATTTTGGGGAAATGGCAAATCTTACTGAGTCTGATGTCACGAATCTTTTTTTTACACTGAAAAAATTTACAATGAAAAACCAAATAGCAACAAAAATCACTCATATTATGCAATTTCATGTCTTTTGGTTATTGTAGCTTCCAAATATGGTCAAATATTTTATTTATGGAGAAGGGAAAATTACAAATCAATAAATAAGCGAAAATCTAATCGGTGTACATATCGCACCCTAAATACAAAAGGGTCACAACTCAAAATTGTCCAAAACTGACTCTTTTCCATAAATTAATTCAGAGTACATAACTCTAACTACTGGAACAATTTATTTCACATCACTATCTTCTTTAACTGGAAAAATACAGTTATGTCTATTTTTATGTTAAGTGTGTTGCTTCTGCACGATGAACTAAAGAGAATTATTTTGAGCCATAAATCAAAAAATTTTATTTTATTTTCACAAAGATAATATAAAATTAAAAGAAGGGTAGCAGAACCTTCATCAGTATTGAATTTTTTCATAATGGAACAATATTTTATTTAAATGTTACACTCATTTTTACATAAACAGTTTTTTGTGTCCTGAAAATTTTAGTATTTTGAGTTGTGACCCTTTTGTATTTAGGGTGCGATATAATCGTTGAAAGCTAATCGAATTGATCTCTCCACTCACGACATTTTCGAAAATAATAACAATTATATTAAATATTATTATTAAATACGTATAAACAAAGAAATTTTAATTGGATTAATACAAACAGCCTCTCACGTATAATGTATATTAGTAAATAATGAAAAAATGTTAACTTAAATATCAACAAAAGTTGTTGAGATTAGTACCTTTCCTTGTATAATTTTTGGCATATTTGATGTTTTTACTACCTGTTTACTTTATGTAAGCCTAGGCGTAATCAAATTCATTTAAAATCTGTTCGGTATTATAACTTCTTGGTGCTAATATAAATTATTGTATTTTCACAGGTAAAATAGGCTGCATGAAGGTTGACTTAACCTGGCTCAGTTATAAAAAGTCAAGAGTTCCAATTTTCATATAGTAAAAGATGTAAGGGTCGGTTTTGTTAAATCAAAAAAAAAAAAAAAAAACAAAGAAAAGAACTATATACAATTGACTGAGGATCTAGTTAAAAGTTACAGCAAAATGGGTTATGCTGCAGAATGATTCTCAAAGTACATATGCCCACCACGGCAAACGCGTAACTTTTACGCTTTTTGAAAGACTCTACTCATAAAACTCAAAGTTGCTGCAGGCAAATAAACTAATTATAAAATTGTATTTATTGCTCAGAAATAAAAATCGTATCACATGTGTTGTCGCTATTAAGACTTTTCCATTATTATTAATAAGTAAAACTTGGCCGTTTTATACGTATTTCCGTACTTACTAAATTAATGAATATGAATACAAACGTATACATAAATGTATTTTTAATACATTTTAATTTTTACTTATAAAACATGATATTTAAACAAAGGTAGAGCTATAAATTTCCATGAAATTGGAAACCCTTTTCCGATATGGGGAGTTATGATATTCATGTATGTCATAATGCCCTTAGTCTCAGTTCGGCGTGGATGAAATATCATCTTTCTGAATCAACATATTTGCAATTATGCACATTTGTATATTATAAGTAAATTTACTTTAATTATATTGCTTTGTAATAATATACAAAACATATAATTATTTGTGTTCTTAGATATCGAAATGAAGGATATAACTACTATTTTATTTTTATTTTATAATTTTAGAAGTCTATCAGATATGTTCTGAAAATCACTTTTTATCAAAGGGGTTTGAAATCACAAAAAAGGTTCTCTGTGCACGTAAATTTGTCATTTTAAACCGGTCACCTAAGACACTGGCGTTTTCGAATCACTCAGGTGTGTGATGAAAATCGGCCGATTTGAAAAGTAATTCGCTTTTACACTTCGTTAAATATGTGATGGATTTCGATTTCGTGGAGTACTCTATTGTGGAATTTATATTTAATTGATTAAAGAAATATTTTACAAGTTATTTATTGATTTTTTTGGGAAAATAAATTATTTCACATAAAAAAGCTCTTAAAAATAAATAATTTTTAAAGATACTTCTGTGAAATTGTTTTTTTTTTTTTTGGTTTTTTGGCATAACATAATTGTTGTAAGCCAGTTTGGCATTAGAGAGTATTACAATTCACGTATAGTAAATTCGAAGTAAGTAGATTAATTTATATTTCAAGTTAATTTCTAAATATTTATGTATAAAATTGAGATTATACTTCTGGCCATTGAGCATATTAATAACTATATACATATGGATTTAGAACAGTCTTTTCAAAATATTTGAGTTTGGATTCAGTATGGTATGTGATGAAAATCGCTTTCATCTCTAAAACTTTTTGAAATCGACAAAAAGTGTGATGTGTTTACAAGCGCCGATTTACTGTAACGATTTCATATTCCATTTTGTTTCAATAATACATGACACAATTCGATAATGTTTTTAAATCGACTCAATTAACTTCAACGAAACGCGAAAAAATGTAAGAAATATTTAATAAAATTAAGTTAAAAATTATAAATAATTATTTTGTTATATATGTATATATTTATAAATAGGGGGAAGCATAAGAACCACCTTCAAGAAAATGCAATTGCTCAGTTTATGGAAAGCCATCCGGATATTGCACGAGGTTTTACCAAATGCGACAGAGTAGATGTGGAAAATTTATGAAGAGACTTGACCGTAGATTTTAATAGCTTGGGACCGCCAATCTATGATACAAGTAGTTGGAAGAAAGTAAATTTACATGCACGTATAATAAAAGTGCCCACAGCAACATATTTAAAAATGTTTTATAAATACACCCTAGGTATGGCGTGACCGGAAGACTTGTATTAAGAAAAAAAATTTCAACCAACAAGAAAGAAACTATTTCTACGGGAGGAGGCCCTTATAATCAAATACATATTTCAAAAAAGGAAGAGTTGATTGGTCAAATCTGTGGATTATACTCCCTGGTAGAGGGGATAAATAAATCAAAAGCAATAATCGGAGGGGACGTATTTTCAGATGAATGTTGTTTACATGATGCTACATTAACATCGAAAGGCCAGCTTGGAAAAAGACCTCTTAGAAAGCTGTCAAAGAGTTAAAAACAAAAGATAAAACTGAAAGGAATATTTAAAAGAATATATTAACACTGACATTAAGAAAGGAGAAGAACTTTTAGAAATATTAAAAACTTTAATAGAAATATCTAGAAAAACTGACGAGAAGTTAGACATAATTGGATCCAACATAAAACGTGTATATAAATCAATAGAAAATTTAACTGAAAATATTACAACTGCGTTTAAAAGACATAATCAAGAAATGGGAAAAGACTCCTATGAAAAAAATGACCTGAAAAAAAGTAGATTTGGAAATAAAAAGGAAGCAATTAGAATTAGACCTCTTAAAATACCAATGTAATATCCACAATTAATAAAAAATAAAATTCTCTTTTATTTAAAGATGTTTTTTTTTTTTTTTTTTTTTTTTTTTTTTTTTTTTAAATAAGGTTTTTATATTAACGCTAACTTAAACTTTCAGCAATGTGATCACGTATGATATTTGCAGCGTTTCTTGTTGTGGTATCTACTTCATACAGTTCGTTATGGTCATCAAGTTCAATATGTGTACGTTCTTCTGTAACTTCTACTGGGTTACTAATTTTGAGAATGTTACACAAATTGTGTAAAGCACAGCATATATTCATAATTTTAACAACATTTGCAGGAGAATACCAAAGTGTTTTTGATAAACATCTAAAGCGGCTTTTCAGTATCCCTATAGTCCTTTCTACCATTTTCTCGCCGAGACATGTCGTTTATTAAACCTTTGTTGGCAAAGACTCGTCGCGTTTCTATACGGTGTCATTAGAAATGGTTCAAGGGTTTTGGTACTTTTCCATAAAAAAAATTTCGAGCAGTGCTCATACTGAGTCCCATCTATACAGCCTATAACTCCAGGAATACCATATTTTTCATAAAAGAAATTTTTACTTAAGCGTAATTCTGCATCGGTCGAGTTTATATTTATCAGTTCCGGACAAATTTTCCTTTCTAAAAGTCCAAGTAAATTAGAAAAACTTTTAGACACTGTAGTCCGATCCATAGCTCTATTTATATCATTTCCAACAGATCTTTGGAAGCTGCCTTCTGCGAAAAATCTTAAAATAGCTGCGAATTGAATTGTCGCTGGAATTGACGACAGGTTTAAATTTCTTCCAATCTTGTTTAAAATTTCTACAAAACCTTGCTTATTCAGACGCAAATGTTCGATGAATCTGTTAAAATAAACTCGTTGCATATAAACATGTACGTATGTACTTACTTTTGCTTAAATTAATAAAAACTTACATTTCCTCTGGCAAACTTAAGGGATCTGATTTGTCTCTTAGACATTATCGTCGTAAATTTTCTTTACTCTCTCTGCTACATTCTTCCAAAAGGATAATAAAACAGCGACAACAAAAGCCATGTTGGATAAATATTTTTTTTAAGAATTTTAAAATAAAACTCAGATTTTATTTTCATTTTCAACAAATGTCAAATATATGTAACTAAATAACGTGTAAACAGTTTAGAGTTGTAGTTTAAGATTTTAAAGAGTTGTAATTATATGAAAATGAAACATTAGTGGAATATGAAATCGCTCGAAATCGATCACACATTAGTCGATTTGAAAAGACGATTTACTTTTTAAATCGGGCGATTTCCCTCACATACCTGCACTCAGGTCGACATAGTAAGTGCACTATATTGTGACTTAAAGAGAGTAACCAAGGATATAAGTCATGGCATTGAAAGCTTCTGGTGTCCGAAACAAGACGATTTCTTTCTCTCTGCTTTAGTAAGTTCTATCTTTATCGCCAACTTAAACTTCGCGACACACACACGCGTAGAGAAATTATCTTTTGGCAATTTTTAAAGATAACCCTAATAATTATGTATCAGATATAAAACCGAATTTCTAAATTTGTGCTCACTCTCTTGCTGTTTCTCAGAATATAATTTTGTTCCCGTACTCGAAATTGGTCAAATTATAGCGGTTTTGACAACTAAATATTTTTCCTTTTTTTGTACAAAATAGCGCAGACTCTTTCTTCGGGCAGGTTGAATAAGTTATAAAAGAATTAGCTGTTTGAAAATTAACAATAAAACCTAAGCATTCAATAAAAATACAAAATAAATAAGTTTTGCTTTACTAAACTTCAAAGTACAATATATATGTAGGAATGAGAAACTATAAAAATCAAAGTCTAATAAAGTAAAGTAAAAATATCAATTATTCACAATTTTTTTTTTTTGCAAGAAATTTGTATTGCTTGTTTTTACTGGCCAAAACTTCATATTATTTTATTAAGGTTTTTTTGGGATAGAAATTTGGGTTTTGCGTTCCCGTACTTTGGCACATTTTTGTCTTCTTTAAGTACCGAAATTAAAAACGTTGTTGTTACTCGAGCCTTTTGAGTGATTGTAATACCCAGTAGTAATGTTCTGAACTTAGACGTAATTTGGGTAGACTTAACCCTCGCCGTGGCAGGTAAATTTACATAAGATTCTGTCCGGAAAAGTCCATGGTATACGGTGCAAGTTTCAACAGCCTTTAATCAAATCGCTTCTAGTTAAAACTTATTTAAAACCTGTTTGATTATATGAATGTCAAATAGATGCCAATCATGACACCAATGACCAGACCCCTTACATTGTTAAATTTAGGCAACATTCTCCCGATTTCATGAGTGACATGATTGTAAAATAATTCCCTTCTTGTTCCACTGTGTTACCATTCATATATTGCGATTAAACGCGATTGTCGTTGTCACTTATCTTATCTATTTGGGATTGCGTTGCTACCCGCAGGTAACTGTGGTGCTGCTTGCGTGTATGTAGTTGCATGTGGTGCAGCCTCACGGTTACTTTTCTTTTCCATAGAACCAATTTTCATTGTGAAAGCTGTCACTGCATGACATACATTGATGTAATTCATTTATTCTTTTAGCACTCTCAATTTGTCAAACCTAAAAATACCAAGAGTGTTTAGATGATTTCTAAAATTGATGGAGTATGACAGTAAAATAATCCATCGAAAGGGTAGCGGCATGTGTCATCTATATGCCTTAAGCCGATCTTCAGTAACCGGTTTAAATGGCAGCGCAAGCGTATGAGTTGTTATGGACAATATTATGGTTAGGCAACATGTACGGAGGCCTTGGTTTACATAATGCAATGCGGGGATGAGTCTAAAAGAAATAATCGATGTTTTAAACGGTCTAGGACTTCGTCATCAAAAAAAGCCGTTTATTTAAAAAGAAAGACGACGCGACATTGTTGGTCGTACCAAGGGGTTTAAGATGGCGAATTGTAAAATCACCTTAAAGCGCTTAGGGAAATTCTTTTGGTTCCCGCGGAGAAGAAATTTCGCTAAAACTTACTGGAAGGCATATTTCGAATGCTGTTTTAGCAAGGAACCTATTCGAAAGGAGTGTGAGCTGCATGGGATAGATATCGTATTTCGAAAATTTAATTTGAAATCATTACCATCTTGGGGTATCGTAAGGTGTATAAAAACTTGTTGGTCATTGTAGATGCGTTGACGCGCTATGTTGTGATCTATCCAGTAAAGTCAACTAGAACCAAACCTGTCGTAGACGCATTAAATCAGCTCGTTACCGATCATGGTACGTCATTCACGCCAAATCTCTTTGAGATTGTGTGCCGAAAATGTTTGAACTTCCCGAATCAACGGACTCGCTGAAATAAATCAATTCTATCATACTTATGGTCATCAGTAACTGATGCTAAGCACTGGAAATTTGCAATGGATTCTTAACGGGAATGTCAATGGGACAACAATGGGACTTTTCTGCCTGAGACATAGACGGTAATCAAATCTTGGCAGCAGTGAAATAGGTTAACTGTCTTCAAGAAAGATAGATATGAAAAACTTAATTTGACACTAAACAAGAAACCCCTCGAAAATGACTAAATTCGCCTGAAATGTAGAACTCCCTGTACTGGCAAATCGAAGAAGTAAAATACAAAGGGCTATATGTCTTTAAAACATGCCTCGCGGGAGATATCTCTACGATATGGAGTAAAAATTCCAGAGGCGCCATATACTAACTCCTACGATTACAGCCCAAGTTCAATTACAGAGGGGAACTAACTCGAGAACCTGTTCTGTTCAGAGCTGACCGGAATGTTACAACTTATTTTAGTAATGTAGCAATGTACCTCCTTTTATATTTACACATGTTTTTTACTTAAGCAATTGTTTTAGGAACGTAAAAATTACTTTAGTAGACTAAACTAGTAATAATTGTACTATATTCGCGGAACGTTAAGAAACATATAATGTAAATTTGAGTATAATCGGTTCAGTGGTTTATTCGCATAGTCATAACTCACCGACACGACAAGATTTTTACATATACAATATAAAGATCATTTGATCAAATAAAAATTAAAACAAATAAATGACTGACTTCCTAAATGCAAGTTTACAATGCATCAAAAGAGTATAATAACGTACTGATACATTGTGTTTTAATTTTTGTTTTTTTTTTTTCTTTGCATCAAAATTTTTATAGATACGTAGTTTGCTTTTCCCTGCGTATTTGCGAACAAAATCCATTGCCAAAATGTTAAGGGTTGAATTTTCGAATATGTTGCACTTTATTATTACAAAACAACATGCGTTTAGGATGTCAGACATTAATACACCCCTTTTCTATTTTCTTCTCAAGGTAACACAATTTATCCAAAGCTAGTTGAACTAAAGTAATTGTATTTATACTCACAATAAGGAATGTAGCGCCCAAAAGCGCAGCCTTCATACGCACATCCAAGTCCAACGGAAAAGTAATGCCAAAGAAATCGGCATCAGTAAATATTTCACGAGCCAATCCTGACCATTGTTTAGAAATTTTGCCAATATTTTCGCCAGTCAAAGACACAATCTAATAAAATAAAAAATACTTGTTTTATTTTAAAAGACTATTAACGTCTACGAGTTTATAATAACTAACATTGAATTCGACATCGCCACATAATGAAAATGTACAAAATGGACCCTCGATACGTAACACTGTATCGCCAATATGATTTTTAATTTTAAATGAAGGAGCGCATATACTCCATTCTTGTTCGATGGTACCTACAACATTACCAGGTGGCGCTGAAATCTCCATTGATTGTAAGCAACAAGGAAACAAGCAACTGGAACAGGCTAACGGGCGATGTAAATGTATAACTTCGTTGCGAAAATTGTCAAATATTTTCATATCAAAAGGACGTGCTGGACCACACATGTTACGTGTACAACAGTCGGTATCTTCAACCGCGTAATAGACTTTTTGACCTAGAGCATTTTTGACGGAAAATTTATTATTGGTCTCAAAGCCGGTAAACGCCTCTAACAATTCGACTTTTTGCTTAACTAGCAGCTGATCTATACTAGTAAGGTATTCCAAACCTCGTGGACAGTTCGGTATGCCGGGAGGTATACTCATCCAGTCGCCTGTAAAAATAACAAAATTGTAAATTAAAAATTTTTATAAAACAAATTAAAAAAAAGAGAAATTTAAGAAGAGAAATTTGTGTAGGTGATATTAGGCTACAATTCAATGGAAAGGATAGCTGGCTAATTTCAGATATCCAGAATATCAACAATTTTTTATTTAACTTAGATTAAATATTTATTTAATTACGACAGATAATACTATAAAGCAAATCTTGAGGTGTGTCACATGTTTCTGATTTTATCAATATGGTTAGTTTAAAATTAATTAATCACACTATTTTTTTAATATAATTATGATAAGCACCACCAAGACTAAAAAATTTTTTGATAAATAAAATAACCAGAATAAAATATTTGTACAGAAGATATAGTATCTTATTCTTCTTATTAACACATGCGCTTAAATTGAGGCAATTAAATTTAAATTGAGTTGCAATTTAGCTTATTCAATTAGCACTTGGTAGCTAAAAATGTTTTTATGACCAGCCAATGATTTTTAAGAAAGCGTGTAATCATAAGCTATGCGATTTTACGTAACCAATTTCCAATTACCATAAAATGAAAGAGATAGCCAAATCGATAACAATAAGAGTTCCTTTTTTATAATCGTGATAATGTTGTTGTAAGTTGTCGGTTCTAGTTAGTGGTATATTACATTCAATGTGTTTGTTTTACAGAATTATTACTAAACACAGTTCACCATAGTTGCACTGAGAATTTGATTCAATTTATGGTGTAATTACGTGCTAATTGCTCAATTAATAATTGACTTCTTGTACGGTAGTGGCTTTAATTGAGCTCAATTAAAGCCTTAACTGCGTACTTCTTCTGAATGTCCAATTAAGGCGCATATAACTTAGACAAATAGCTTTCCAATATATTCACCTTAAAAGGAGTATGTATTTTTTTCATCTTAGATTTGAACGTGCTGAACCATACAGCATTCTACGAGTAGTTTATATTACATTATACAACGAATTTGTAATGAACATTTGTTTGATTATTTGAATTAATATTTTTACTGAAGCCACTATTTTTGATTGAAGTTGCATATACATCCATAATTGCGAATATTTATTACACGACAATACTGGCAATATTTCTTATGCATTAATGATTAAAATCAATAATTTGACTAATACAAACGGAATTTTATTAAAAAGATTTTATTTAAATATAAGCACTAACGTATGTAAATATACATAGATATATATATATATATATATATATATATATATGTACTTGTTTTATATTGTGACAGAATTTATAAAGTTTGTTCAGCCACTGTATCACTGTTTGTAGAAAGTAATTTAGCAACTTGTGCGAGCTCACGTAACAATTATGCTTAATTGTTCAAAAGGCTAAATAAACATGTATGTATTCCAATGTCAAAAATGTAATAGGAGTCAAAAATAAAAAAACGAATTAAACAACAATTACTTTATAAATTATTCTTATGAATGCAATAAACATTTTTGTTATCTGAGAGCTTTATGTAATCGTTGACAGTATTTTTCTATAGACCCTTTTTTAGGGTTCAAAAATGTACAAACTTTTCATAGGAGTAAGCCTGAAGGACCGGAAACCTCCAGCGAAAGATATTTGTGTGGAATAGTTACTTATAGTATGTATTTCAAAAATGTTCCAATAACTATGAAATTACTTATGGTAGTTTTAAACAATTTTGTTAATGGTTGATTCATGAAAAGTAATAGAGATATACTCATTTTAAAAGCGGATAAGGGTAACACTACAGTAGCTTTAAAGTAGCAAGATTATGACATTAGAATTAAATATATTGTAGGAGATATTACGAAATACCAGTTGGTTAGTAAGGATCCAACAAGCAAGTTGCAGAGGATAAATAATGAAATAGTGGAAGAACTTTCTAAGAAGAAAATAATTACGATTTTTGAGAAAAAGAAATATAAAACAAATATTGCTACTTCACCTAGATTACAAAGGGTGTTAACGATAAGTGACAAGGAGTTTCATAGGAAGAACAAGGAAAGGATCAGGAATATATTAATTGAAAAAGTTTTCCCGAGAAACTTTCTTATAAATTAATAAATCCTTTTAGAAATAGTAGAAATGTTAACACAAGAAGCGTTATAGAGCCCAAGATTTATAAGTCTTTGGCTTATGTGCCAGGAATATCAGAGAGACTTGAAAAATCAAAAATCTTCAATAACGATAAATACAAAATTGCTCATAAATCTTACAATACTTTAAATAGATTATTCAGTAAAACTAAAGATAGAATTAAGAAAATGGAAATGTCGAATGTGGTTTATAAAATACCTTGTAACGGTAATGATCAGGAGAATTGTAGTAAAGTATATGTGGGTACAACGAAAAATATGCTAAAAACTAGAAAAGCCGGACATAAGTCGGACTATAGATGTAGAAGTTCAAATAAAACAGCTCTATATTATCTCATATATATATAGGCATTTAATACATAAGATAGTATGATGTAATTTAGGATTATACATATGTATTGTTTATACATATGTACATATATACATCTACACATTAATGTAAAACATTTTTTAGTTGGTAGTTTTTTGGTTTTTATGATTTTTTGTAATAATTTTTTTCAATAATTTTCACAATTTGATTTTTGTTTTGAAGTTTGTAAAATATAATTTTATTTTATTTCCGGACGATGCTACACAAAGGTGTAGCGAAATATTGGATAAAATAAAATTAATATTTATTATAATTTATAATAAAGGAAATTTTATTGAAGACCTGGAGCTCGGGAAAATTAGACAAACATCATAAACAAATACTTTTTAGCTCTTAGTCCGTGCGCTAGATGTAAGTAGCTACAATGTCGTTTTTTAGAAAACTATAATATTTTTGTAATTAAAAAATTTTGAGCTATAGTTTGATTTTGTGGTGAATTTTAGGATTTTGGTTAATTTAAAATTATAGTAAAATTCCATTTTTTACAGTTTTCAGACAAATTGAGATTTTTGAGTAAATTTATAATATTTATGATTTTTAAATATTTTTGTGAATTTGGATTTTTTGGTGGATTTTTTTATTCTTTTGGGAATTCACTACTTGTGGAAAATTTTTGAGATTCTTTTTTTACATGTTTTTCATATTGATTGTTTTTGCGGCAATATTAAAAAATTGCGATCAAATTTAAATTTTTGTGGTAAATATTCAAAATTGGTTTTTATTTCGTAAAATTTTGGTTTTTATTTAATTATTCGTTCAACAGTGACGGTGTTTGAGTACAGACGTAAGTCATATCGAACGCATAACAAATATATATATATTTTTTTAAAGTATTCAATTGAACAGTGAACAGTTAGTAATAACAAAGAAATAAAGAACAAAAAATAACAACAATATAATATATTGTGTGTAAAAAAAACAATAACACATAGTGCATGGTTAAACCGGTTTGAACAATTGATAGTGAGTATATGAGCGCACCAAACATTAACGAAAAAAATACAAAAGGTAATAACAACAATGCTTATTACTCTTTTTCTTACACAAATGCTAATAATGCAATAAACAATAGAAATAATAGAAAAAAGATGACAGTGCTTTTTTAAGCGCCAGACCAATTGACCGAACGCGTTCTTTATCCGGAAATATAAACTTATCTTCGCAAATAACAACACCAGAAGAAATTACAATTCAACCAAAAAACAATTCAGGTACCATATCAAAAATAGTGCAACAAACAAACGAAACAGGTAATTTGAAAAATCCCATAAAAAAGTGCAAACAGGTATGGATCGTTATATAACCATAACCAAAAGGAAAGCCAGTCCTAAGTCTTCGCAGCAAATGCGCATTGCTAAACAATATAAAAGCTTCCAAAGTACTGTAATGCCGGTAAGCGAAAACATATTCTCTGTACTTGCTACAGCGGATGATGAAGCTGAACCCGCTGTCAGGGAACAAAAACCTCCCCCAATTTACTTGCGCGAACAAACATCTAACGAAAACGTTAACATGTTGTCTCAGCTTGTAGGTAAGGAAAGCTTTTATGTAGCTTCTATACGAAGAGGTCAAATTCAAGAAACAAAGATCCAAGCGCACACTGAGAAGAATTACCGCCTAATCGCAAGTCGCCTCGATGCAGATAATAAGAGCTATTATACGTATCAACTCAAAAGTGCTAAAGGTCTGATTGTCATCGAAAAGGGCATTGACAGTTCTGTTCCCACTGATGAAATAAAAAGTGCCATAGAGGTGGAAGGCAATGTCGTAAGGTCAGTGCACAATATTCTAAATAAGAACAAAGTTCCCCAATCAAAAAACTCGTCCAATATATAATTTGCGCTACCTTTTGAACAGAAGAATAACGGTGGAAGAGTCTCTAAAACGTAACGGTCCCCGTCAGTGTACTAATTTCCAGGAATTCGGACACACGAAAACCTACTGCAAGCTACCATCCGTATGCGTTGTTTGCGGTGATGCGCACAGGACTTTGGAATGCACTTCTTCCAAAACAGACCCCAAGGTCAAAAAATGCAACAACTGTGGTGAAAACCACACAGCAAATTACAGGGGCTGCAAAGTCTTTCAACATGTAAATAATTCGAAAGTCGTACGTAAACCTGAATATGAGCAATATAGATCTTCCCAATTTCCTCGGCTTCATGCTGGTCCTATTGCTAGTACACAAGCTACACAGCCAGATACGAAACCCAACTATTCATATGCACAAACATTGAGAAATGATTTACCTAATGCGAATGCCAAAAGTTCTAACGCGCATAAACATTCATATGCCCACGTCCTCAAAGATGGTACACAGACACCCCTCACTACCAATTCGAGCTCAATCGATAATTTAATACAAAAAATGAATAATTTCATGACAACTATGCAGGGTATGTTTCAGGAAATGATGCGAACCCAAAACATGCTTCTGCAAGTTCTGCTTAGCAAAAAATGAACCAGTTAAAAATATGCTTCTGGGATGCTAACGGGCTCTCCCAACACAAAATATGAAGTAGAACACTTCCTGCTAGCACATGATATAGACATACTATTAGTTTCTGAAACACACTTACTATAAAAAACTGCTTTAGAATTGATGGGTTTTTTATATATGACACAAAACACCCAAGCGAAAGGGCATGTGGTGGGACTGCCATTATAGTCCGAAAAAACGTAAGGCATTTTCCATTGCCTGAATTCAACGAAGACTTTTTGCAACCCACGACTATAAATCTTACTGATTTTAAAATTGTAGTCTCGTCAGTGTATTGCCAGCCTAGGCATAAAATCGAACACCATAAATTTGCCAGGTTCTTTGCTACGCTAGGACAAAAATTTATTGCCGCTGGTGATTACAATGCAAAGCACACATATTGGGGATCTAGACTCCTTAGTCCTAGAGGTAGGCAGTTGTATTATACAGTTCAAGCGAACAAGCTGGACGTCATATCTGCCGGTAAACCCACCTATTGGCCCACAGATTTTAATAAGTTGCCAGACCTTATAGATTTTGCTATAGTAAAAAACATCAAACGCTACCAACTGTTAGTTAGTTCATCCTATGACCTATCTTCTGATCATTCACCTACAATTGTTATTTTACACGACAGTTTTGCCACTGCATCTAAAACCCTTAGTTTCTACTCCAATAGAAACACGAATTGGTTAAGATATAAAATGTATGTGAGCTCTCACTTACCTTTGAACATCCCACTGAGAAATCCAGGTGATATTCAAGCAGCTGTAGATCATTTTACAGACGTCGTGACTGCCGGAGCCATAGCTGCAACGCCAACAAAGCCATCAGCTAAAATAATATCGTACCAGGCAAAATAGTCGTTCTTCACACATAAAAATGCAAATGAACTTATGCCAAAAAAAAAAACACGCAGTAAATTGAGACAGAAACACGAATTCGCTATCGACAACTTTTTAAAAAACTTGGATCCAATGAAAAACACGGATTATTGTCTGTGGAAAGCTGTAAAGCACTTACAATGTCCTATTGCTTGAATCCCCACTAAGACTTGAAGACCGTACTTGGGCTAAAAACTCAAGTGAAAAGGCAAATGCGTTCGCAAAGCACTTCGAGAAGGTTTTCGCACCACATGATATAAGTAATTCCACTATTCCAATTATTAGTGACACCGTGAATGATTCTATGAAATTTCGGTTGTCTTCTTTAAAATCGACAATTAAAAATACGGATATGAAGAAATCACCTGGACCTGATCGTATAACAGGATCAATGATAAGAAACTTACCTAATTCAGCTGTAAGCATTATACTTTACATATTTAATGCCATGTTGCGCGTCGGCTTCTTCCTCTTGGAAGATGTCTGAAATTGTTATGATCCCGAAACCAGGATAGAACTCAAGCCAGATTACATCCTACAGGCCTATTAGCCTACTGTCAGTTTTGTCAAAGATATTTGAAAAATTATTCGTCTCGAGTGTAACTCCTTTTCTAAATGAACAAAACGTTATCCCAGATCATCAGTTTGGTTTTCGAGCAAGGCATAGTACGATTGAACAAGTCCATAGAATCCTTACCATTATTAGATCGGCTTTTGAAAGAAAGCAATACTGTTCAAATTTATTTATAGACATTTTCCAAGCATTTGATAAAGTCTGCCATGGGCTACTTACTAAAATAGCTCGGGTTCTTCCTGAAAACACCCACAACCTTATAAAAAGCTATTTGTCCGATCGAACTTTTAAAGTAAGGTCAAAGGACCAGCTTTCAAGATGTGGGAAAATCAGTGCAGGAGTACCTCAAGGTAGTGTGCTAGGGCCGCTATTATATATCATCTATACAGCGGATATGCCGACAAGCC
Source organism: Phania funesta (assembly GCA_963932375.1). NCBI lineage: Eukaryota > Metazoa > Arthropoda > Insecta > Diptera > Tachinidae > Phania > Phania funesta. The sequence goes on from OZ010656.1 coordinate 41,856,152, forward strand.
CACATACATATACATCAACCTTTGTAGACGACACTGCAATTATAAGTGTCAGTAATGATCCAAAGGATGCATCTGAAAAACTGCAGTACCATATTCATAAGCTAGAAGACTGGTTAAAACAGTGGAGAATAAAGATAAATCCATCGAAATGTGCTCATGTAACGTTTTCCCTTAGAAGGCAAAATTGTCCACCAATCACAATAACTAATACCACGGTTCCAGCGGAAACGCACGTTAAATATTTAGGTATTCACCTAGATCGGCGCCTAACTTGGTCCCGGCACATTGAGGCAAAAATAACGTCCATAAAGCTTCGAACAAATCAACTGCATTGGCTAATAAGTCCTAACTCAACTTTGGCTTTGGAGTACAAAGTACTTTTATACATATCCGTTATAAAGCCAATATGGTCATATGGTATTCAGCTGTGGGGTACTGCCTGTGCATCAAACATTCAGAAGTTACAGAAAAGACAGTCTAGGATTTTACTTCATATCGTCTGCCCCCCCTGGTACATAAGAAATGAAAACATACATAGGGATCTCAAAGTTCCCAATATCCACGAAGAAGTTAAAACATACACGTCCAAATACGTGAACAAACTAGTCGCACATCCCAACACTCTAGCATGCAATTTATTGCAATTTGATGGCCACCAGAGACTAAAAAGAACTGACACATTGAGCCTGGCGACGCGGCTCTCTCTACACAAAAGAAGATAGATTTTTAAGATTTGAATACAAAAAATTAGTTATTACGTTGGTAATAACTAGTAAATAATAACTTAGAAATAAGATTTGAATACTTATTGTGAATTTCTTTTCATAGAAAGATTCAATAAAATGAAACAAAGTATAAAAAAAAAATTAATTATTTGAGAAAAAAATTTGTAGTACCAGTTTTTCGACTTTGTGATGGATTTTCCAATTTGTGGTTAATTTAATAATTTGATCAAACAGAGAATTTAAAATTCATCTGTTACGCACGTTACACTTTTTCCTCTCATTTTATATATGTAAATAAAACAACTACTTTAACACTTTTCCAGGAATTAAGGCGCACGGCAGAGTCCCAGCCCAAGGTCAGGCCTAATGCGCACAGTGTGAATATTACACGAAACCATTCGCTCTGTTTTTACCCCCATCACTTTGCTTCCTTTAATCAAAATAATAATGAAACTTGAAACATAAGAACTCTACATACAGACAACCTCATAATCTTCCCGAGATAAGAATGTGTAAAAATTAAATATATTATATATCCCTGATTCACTGACTCACTCATCAATATTATAGACTATAGATAGAGAGCTTAAATTTAGTATACAGCTCGGCCTGAGGGAATAAGTAATCAGAAAACGAGCACTTTTTATATAGGGGGACACCTACACTATAGCTAGTGACCTGAAATTTGGTATACACGTATGTGTTGAGATATAAGTAATCAAAACAATCTGTAAACGGGCACTTTTCATCCTGGGGGGACTGGGGTAGTAATAGCAGACCTGTCGCAACCACTTCCAATACTGTCCTCTGAGCGAGGACTTTAACCATATCGCTCTTTACGTCTCCCCATAATCGCAGACAGCGCTAGTGAATCTTTCAAACTAGCACAAGACGATTATATTTATACCAGAAAAAACAGTTTGACAAACTATAGGCCTTTATTCTTTTTGCATATTTTTTTTCGATTATTTTCAAAATAATCGAGTAATCCTCGATTAATAATCAGTAATAAATACATTTTCGGTTGATATTGCCATCACTATTTGCAAATAACCATACTTAATTGTGTATAACTAAAATGAGCTGAATTTGATATAAAACTATATAGTATAGCAAAAATCAGTTACAAAATTAGGTCATTTAGGTATTTGCTAGGAACATTTTATAAAAAGCATGCAATTTAAAAGCCGGCAATTTAGAGTTGAATTCAAGTAATCGTTTAACGACCCTTCCTTCATGATTGTGGAGAATTTTTTGTAATCGTTTACAGCTTTGAAACGATAAATGCTATGTGAATCCGTTGATAATGCTATTGAAATTTGTTGAAGAATGAGGCGGGATATCGGGTCTGCCTGAAACGTTAGAACTTGTGACCCCATTCCCCATAACACAAATCACTACATAGTATAAAACAAAGTCGCTTTCACTGCCCCTATATCCCTATGTATGCTTAAATCTTTAAAACTACAAAACGGATTTAGATGCGGTTTTTTTTATATGTACATAATAACATCCATTAAATAGTAGAAAAAATACTAAATATATACATACATATATATATATATATATACATATACATATATATAGGTTTGTCATTCTGTCTGTAATTTCTACAATATTAATTTCCGACCCAACAAGGTATGTATATATATTCTGGATCCTTATAGGCAGGGAAGTTCAATTAACGATGACCGTCTGTCCGATGCTGAAATCAACTTTCTGAGGGCACTAAACAAGCTAGGATCTTAAAACTTATACCACTTGATCAGTCAGTTTGACTGTTTGAAATCAGCTATATTAGTCCACAAATTCTCGAAATGCGAGCGAAAATTTATGTTTTTTTTTGTATTTTCACTCACTCTTACGGGGAAACGCCATGAAATTTGCATATTCTGAATTCTTATCAAATTTGCTATAATGTCGCCCGCCCTACAGAAATGACCAACCCGAGGTCCCGAGATAACTTACGGACCTAAATTCCTACAAACACCGAAATTTCATTAACAAATTGCGAAGTTGTGAATTCACAACTAATTTGCACATTCACCATTATTAAATCGAAAAACTGGAAGAAAAAAATGTAGTTGTCACAAAATTAATGAACACCAAAATTTTACCAAAAAATACCAAAATTCACCACAACCATTTAAATTACGTCAAAAGATTCTAAATTCACCAAAAGGCCGAACAGTCAAAAAAATCTGATGTTAAACAAATTTCACCACAAATTGGAAATTGACCAAAAAAATTTCCAAAACATTGAAAGTACAAAAATAAAATAATATAAAAATTTCGAAATTTTGCCAAAATTTTAAATTGAACAAAAATTACAAAATTCACCACAAAATCGAAAAACTATAATAAAAGACATTTTAATTGACAAAAAATCAAAACCCAATAAAAAAACCGAAGTTTTACAAAAAAACAAATTCATACTTTCTTTTGGAATTTTTCCACAAAAATTTAATTTTTTTTATTATGTGTTCTTTATTTGCAATCTAAGATATTAAGCAAATGTGCTCAAAGTTTAAAACTATCACATACATACTGATTTTCACTAAAATCAATAATATTATCTATATACATTTTTACAATGTTTTTTTTAATTTTATGTTCAAAATTATAACAATATATACATTTATAAAATTCAGTTATTCTATATACATTTTATTTATTAAAGCAAAATGTTAAAATAAGTCGGGAAAAATATAAAGTAACAAAAGTTATTGAGAATTTATGATCTGAATGTGAGATCTAAAACGTGAGTTCTTTTCAGTCTTCTTTTGTCTTCACTTTCATCTAACAACGAAATAGCCAATGGGTTGATGTGGTCGCTTAACCTCTGAAGGTATCGACTACTGTACTTATTATTCTCTTCTTTAACGTTTGGAATATCTAAATCTCTGTGTAGTGCGTAATTTGAAATGTACCACGGTGCGCTAGCTATCGCTCGCAACGTTTTAGATTGAACCCGCTCAAGAATTTCAATATTTGAATGACTGGCTGTTCCCCATAGTTCAATACCGTAAGTCCATATTGGTTTTATAATAGGATTTTATTTTCTAAACTTAATTGAGACTTTGCGCCAAGTAACCAATACGTTTTTTTTTTAAATTTATTGTCTAATTGTACTCTCTTTGATTTTATGTGAGCCTTCCATGTTATCCGCCGGTCTAAACACATGACTCACCAAAAAAATTTCCAAAACATTGAAAGTACAAAAATAAAATAATATTCCAAAAAAATATTACTAAAATTTAGAAAATTTGCCGAAATTTTAAATTGGCCAAAAATTACAAAGTTCACCACAAAATCGAAAAACTATAATAAAAGACATTTTAATTGATAAAAAATCAAAACCCAATAAAAACTCTTTCTAATACTTTCTTTTGGAATTTTTCCACAAAAATTTAAATTTAACCAACATTTTGTAAGATCATCAAGAAGCCGAACAGTAAAAAAAATTATATTTTATGAAAAACGAAAATTAATTTTAAAATCAAATTTCTCCACGAACTAGAAATTTACTGAATTATTTAATAATTGCAAATTTGACCAAAAATCTAATTAATCAAAAAAATTACAAAAATGCTATATTTTACCATAGTTTGGGAATTCACCAAAATTTATAAAATTGACCACAAAACCCAACTATAGTTTACAAATTTTAATTTACACGAAATCAAATTTTGGCGACAATTTAAATTTCTCCATATAATTGAAAAACGACAATAAGAATAGTTTTAGTAGTAAAAAAACAATATTTAAAATAAACCTAACATTTAAAAAAAAATTCACCAAAATGTAAAATCTCACCACAAAAGTTTAAATTTCTCAAAACATTAATATTTTATGAAAATGTAGCGCATTAATGGTAAAAAATAATAAAAAATAAATAAAACTTCAAAATTTTGGCAAAATTGTAAATTGACTAAAATTTCGAATATTCACTATAAAATCGAAAGACTGTAATAAAACAAAATATTGGAAAAAATACCACAAAAACCAAATTTTAATGCAAAATTTTTATTTTTTAACCAAATTTTGCCTGTGTATTATAAAAAAAACTTAATTTTCCCAAAGAATGAACCATAAACAAAGATCACCAGATTTTGAAATTTATCGGCAAAATTTACCCAAATGCTGAAATTGCAACGAAAATTGAAAATATTATTGAATATTGGAAATTTTACTAAAAATCCAATGCCGCTATTATTTACAAATCACTGTAAAAATCAAGAATTTATCAAAAATTTATAAACATTCGTTTACAACCCTAGACCTTTTTTTATACTAAAAATTGTATTTAGTACTGCCAGAATTTCTAGATGTAAAGTAATCACAAAACAAGGATTTTTTAATGAAACATCTTTAACATCTGTATTTTACTATATTTGCTGGATGAATTTCGTCGAGAATAGTTAAAAATTTGTGGAAAAATTTAAAAATATCAAATAATCATAAATAAAGTATTAACTTTTCTACGAAAAAGCCTTACACATATATAATTCATAGAAATTTAACAAATATTGTTGTTGTTGCAGGGCATCATAATGAACTCATTTTGTTTATACAATTTTGTTTTTTTAAATCATTACATATCATTTACTCAAACCACGTCACAGCTCAAAAAAAATCATTTCGACATAAACCCGGTTGAAGTTTCCTATTCACTGCAAACAAAAAAGCATTCTTGAAACGTGGAAATACGGAAAGGTATAAAGATAGAATTTATACACAGTATAAAGCATAACATACCGACACAATTCTGCATCATTAACTCCAATCATTCATTTCTTGAGATATGATGTTGTTTGAGTAAATGAGTGATATTTACACTATAACTACACCCAGTATTATCTAAAGGATTCAAAATAGAAAAGCCTAATATAACTATATAGGCAATTTTAGTTAGAGATTTTTGGAACCAATTTTCGTCAAGTTTGGTTTGGAGATAATCCGCTTTCGGCTATGTGCTGTTTTCAGAATGAAGAAGTACACTGAAGATGACACATAGCCGAAACCGCTTTATCAGCAAACCAAACAAGGGATGACGGATATTCGTTTCAAAAATCTATATCAAATACTGTCAAACTTTATCGGAATATCAAATCAAGAATCAATGGTAGTTAATTTAAACAACTAAATGTATCACATACATACATTGTTATACATATGCAACAATGTAAAAATACTATTCCAGTATTATAGAATTTTCAATGCGCTAGTTCTTTGCTAATGAAGTTAATAAGCGATCCACTGGTGATCGGCTAATTCATTCTATCAAACAAATTTCTTGCAGCTTTTTAATATTCAAAAATTGTTTATGACTTATTTATATATGTATGTATGCCAAATTCTCGTTCTGTACGATAAATTCTGAGAGTGGAAAATTAAAACCAAAGTAATTGGTTGCAAGCCAAACTAAGTTGTGTAAGAGTGGCTTTATATAGGGTTGCGCAAAAGTAATTTCAATTGACCGCCGTTTTTACATATGGTGCAAAATGTCACTGTGATTTCCCATTTATGATGTCGATATACATATGGAGAATTAGTTGTCAATTAATGTCATGAATTTAGCACTTTCAAATAATATTTATTATAAAAACAGATTTTTTCTATTTATAACAAAATTTCAGTCAAAATATATTATGACATTATTTCACGCCACCCTATAGACGGGTGCTAAAAATTAGGCTAAATCGTCAAATCTGGCAACAGCATATACGTATACACTACAGTATGATTTCACTATTAGAACTTAACAATTTACAGGGTGTCCGCCGGGAAGGTAATACTACTTTGTTTTGCCGCCATTTTGGTAAACATTAGTCTGGACAGTTCATATTTGGCAGTCGTGAAGTAGAGACGTGGCAAATTAATTATGAAAAAATATTCGGTAAACCAACGTGTTTACAACGTGTTAAAACATTTTATCTAAATCAATCATCGATTACTGTGACGATGAGAAAGTTACGTGAAATTTTTGAGAGAAACAACGTGCCAACAAGACGCATTATTTATCGTGTAGTAAATGATTTCGAAGAAAGAGGGACTGATTGACTGATTGGTCTCCACGGTCGCCTGATTTGACTGCTCCGGACTTCTTTTCAAGGTTTATGCAAACAAACCAGAAACGCTGGAGCAACTCAAACAAAATATTCGTGATGAAATTAATGAAATACCGCGTGAAATGTGTGAGAATGTAATGAAAAATGTTTTCATTTATGAGGCTAACAGAGGCGGACATTTATCTGATATTGTATTCCATACATAAATTCCAACATTAAGTAAAACATTTATCAATATACGATCCATTCTCTTTCATTTAATCAAAAATTATAAACAAACAAAGTAGTATACCTTCCCGGCGGCACATCTTTTAGACATTATGTAAGCCACTGGTGGTTACAAGAATTTCGTTTGTTTTCAATTTTGATTATAATATTTACATAAGTACATTGTTATTGATTAATAACTTTGTTATGGTTTGACGCCTTGTAATAATGTAATTGACAGAATTTACTTTATTGTTTAATAAACATTTCTTTATGATTAAAATTAGTTTCAATGTTTACCTTTGATCTTCATCGCTAAGGAAATATTTGTAACCTTTCTTTTTGACCGATTTATTTAAACGCAGTGAATGTCGGAATTTCTTCGCCAATGGCGCATTACTTTCGCGGTACACTAAAGTTTTAAACGATTTGGTTTGGTTGCGGAAACTTTCATATTTTTCATAAAATTTTTGCCAAACAATACGAAACACTTTTGCTGTTTTATTATTTTCACTGTAATTGAGCGTATTTCTGTTTTCATTTCCATGAGAAGAATCTTTGTTGTGGGTGTTTGTTGTCAATTCTAATGTTGATTTAAAATTTGCCATTGAATCACTTAGTACACTCATAACTAATTTAAATATGCAGTAATTATTTTCAAACGGTTTAATTATTTTAACTACGGTGACCGTCGAATTCAAGTGACATTCGGTTTGTGACTGCTAAGGTTTATACATTTTAATTCTGTTTAAAACCAGAAGCAGTGGAAAAATATCTATTGTTGCTAGAGTATGATTGTTTAATTAAAAGAACAAGTGATAAGATGCTTTAGACTGCCATAGTATGTAGAAAAAATAAATGAAAACACACTTCCCTACAAGGTATTATTTCAAGATTACACAATAAGAAATTTTCTTTTAAGTATTGTTCGGGAATAAACCCATTAAATTCCTTATCCTGCGCAGATACAAACAGATTGTACATTTTATATCCCTTTAGATCAGGGACCGTAACGATTATGAGCAATATCTTAAAAATTACGATATAATTGTTAGCTTTTTTATATACCGAGTAATAATTATTTTTGAGTTTTATTTTTTTTATAAATAACGTTTATTTTGTGATTTTTATTTTTTAACGTTTTTAACTTTTATTTTCAATATTTATTTTTCGATGATGAGCACAAAATTTTAATTGAAAGTTGAGTATTCACGTTATAATTCGTTATTCTAATTAAATTTAACAAATAAAGCTTTAGCTAAGAAATCTGAAAACAAATTATATGTTAAATCGTCTTAAACTAATTTTAACGCTGAAACACTCTTTCTACACTTACTTGCGTAGCGGGCACATTGTGTCCAATTTCAACCAACTGATTTGGATTAGGATATATGCATATGTATGTATACTACATTTATAGGTATTTTTATTTTTAAGCGAAATAAAACTCACAAAAAATCGCTTTATTACGTTAAAAAAATAACACATAAATATAATTATTATTAATTGATTTTTTCAGTATAATTTGAAAAAAAAACTACTATAATCATTATTTTCGGCCCCTGCCTTAGAAATCTTTCTATCAACGGCTTTGTTTATCTAACAAATGTTATCATATGTAATTATTTGTGTATTATTTATGTGCATATATAATTGTTAAAGATCTAGGTATTAGTGGTATGTACACATTTTTGTGTATTTATAAATTATTACTGAAACTTAAGAGTAATAAAATCTTGTTGATAAAATCTTATCTTGAAAACCTCAAAATGACAAGTTTGAAGTGATATTACAACCAGTGTCGCCATTTCATTACTTTTCGCGGGCTACTTATTGGTGCTTTTCAAACCATTCATAAAAATTAGAACAGGTATATATAGGTTTTCTAATTCCGCTTTTAATTTATACAGGTCCGGGATAGTTATTGGTAGTAAATTCAATTAACGATGTCGGTCTGTCCGATGTTTAAAACAACTTTTTGACGGCACTGGACAACATAAGATCTTAAAACTTGGATTATTTAATTAGCGCGTTAAGAAAATTTTCGCTATTTTAAATCAGCAATAGTGTTCCAAATGTTCCCAAAATGTATGCATATTCTGATTTTTGTCTGTTTTTAATCTCACGGATAAACGATTATCCGCAAGTCCATAATATTGCATATTCTAAATGTTTATCAAATTTGCTGTAAAGTCCTCTTACAGAAATTAACAATCCCAGGGCCCGGACCGAATTAAAAATAAAAAAAAATTTTATTTGAAAATTAACAAAGAAAAACAGAAATTTCACAAAAAAAATTTCTAAAAATTCGAAATTTTCTCTAAATTCAATATTCACCCCGAATTCGAAAATTCACCATAATAAAATAAAAAGCCGAAATTTTACCAAAAACACAAAATTTATTAAATATTGCAATTTCACCACAAAAACTGTGTGATTTCATCACAAAGCCGAAAATTCGCAATAAATCTATATGTATTATGAAAAACGTCGTAAGTTTACCAAAATCAATTTTAAATAAATAAAAAAAAACAAATTTCATCACAAAATTAAAAAGTTTTATCATTTAAAATTCTCCACAAATTTAAAAATTCTCAAAAAAAATGTTCTTAATAAAAAAACCCGACATTTTATCAAAAAATAAAAAAAAACAAAATTCACCAAACTTTTAAATTTCACCACAAAAATTTAAATTTTACCAGAATTCGTTTCAAAAAATTGTGAAAACAAAATGCTGGAAATTTACAATAAATCAATATTTTATGAAAAAAGTCGAAATTTTAACTGGTTAAAAAATATTTTAAGTTTTTAATTAAAAAACAAATTCAGTGCAAAATTTTTTTATTTGTTTTTCATATTCAAAAGATATTTTTCTTCAGCTGAATCTTTTGCTGCATTAAACACTCAAAAAAGTAGTAACTTGTTACACTGGAAGAAATCAAATAAACAAAATTTTTTCAACGGAATTATGCTAAAACGTTATTTGGCATATTTTGTAAGAATTTTAATGCAAAATGTTAAATCTAGCAGCGAAAATGCTTATTAAGATTATACCTACAAACGTGTACACATACATACATATATACATATGTATATTTGCATATATACATACATACTGCCGTATTCATAAACAAATAATTTTAATTTGAAATGAATAGGGCAGTTAACATTCAGTCGCGTATGATTTTAATATTTTTACGTATTCAAGATATTTAAATCGAATCAAGCCCATTAATATATGTAATTACGATCATCCATCCTACCCATGATAAAGAAGATTCACACTTGATTTATAAGTTTTTTTAATTTTGTATTTTTTGGCCTAGAAATTTTAGGTCATCAATATATAACATAGAAAACAATATAGGGTGTTTCAATAAAGATAGGTAGATTATGACAGTTTTTGGCGACTATTTCCTTTTCCCTCCTTTTTTTAAATGAGTCATTAGGAACATATCAAAGTCCACATATTCCAGGTAATCGCTCAAATTCAACATGATCTTTTTAAACCTCTTTGTTTGCCACACATAGTGCCATGGAAAGATCCTTTAAAAATAAACAAAAATCGCTCGTGTGCCACGCGCAAAAACTAATGAAAACCCCTATAGATTAATCAAGCAACATTATAAATTAAAAATAATAAACTGCATTCAAAGTTTATTGACTGAGGATCCCGTCTTTAAAAATAACAATAAACATGGATGCAAAATAAGAAACAACATTTAAAAAAATTATCAGCTAAATACCGTCTGCCATGATTTCGCCTGAAGATGATAGTCTTTAATGTTTGATAGAAAGGGTCGAGGGATGTGGTGTAAAAGGGAACTTCCGATCTCGAAATTCATCAGAAATTAACATTTCTCTATACAAAAAGTTTCGAAAATTTTCAGAATTATTGGTTTTTCTTAATACTTTCCCCCACAAACTTACGCTGACTCCTCGCCAGAATGAAGTGATATCATTTTATTGGATGGATGACACGCCTTGGTTTCAGTTTAAGCAAATTGTTTTCCGTAAGCTGGGATTTGAACCCAAGCTAATTATTTTATATATTTGAAAATAAAAGATTAACCCGCATTTTTATGCTCAAACATATATTACAGCGTTGCCAGAAATTACATGAATGAATGAAATCATTCAAGAAATTCTGGTAATATATTCCACAAAAAGAAAAAATATACTAAATTGTAATTTTTTTGACATTGCTAAAATATTTTAATAAATACTTTATTATTACAAATATTTACAACAACACATCAATATCCGGGCGTTTAGACTTTCTACTCTTTTTGAATTAAACATTTGTTTGAATCCCCATAAATTAGTATTCATAAATCCGCAGGTTTTTTGTTTATTAAAATTTTGGTTAAAAGAAAAAAGTTTGTATTGTGCAGTAATTTTTCATTCAACCAACATATTACTAGCAATTTTTATTAGGTGGAAGGTGTGCCCAGACACGACTATTATGGTACTTTTTCAGTACGATAATTGAACGACTAGTATGGTACTTTTTCAGTACGATAATTGATTTTTTCCAAACCAGCCATTTAGGCCAACCGTAATTATAAATTTTAAATTGTTTCTTAGCTTAAACTATAGTAGAACTAACCATCAGTTGTTTTTGGTATTTTTGGCAAAAAACATAACATTGGCAAATTTTTCCACTATGATTGGAAGTCTCCTATACAAATAAGGGCATCCTCTAGCCACCATGGGTAAAAAGCTTACTTATTAAAATATTTCTGATTACTTATTCCTCAAGACCTACTTGAATACCAAATTTCAGCTCTCTAGCTATAGTGGAAGTGACCCATAATAATGATGAGTGGGTCACTGTATAGGTACTAAAATATGTAGTTTTTACACGTCGTATCTCGTGAAGCTTTAATGCCAAAACTTCACCTATGAGGTTACCTATATGTAGAGTCTTTATGTTTCAAGTTTCATTATTTTATGCTTAAACGAAACAAATTTATAAAGGGGTAAAACAGCTGGAATGGTTTCGTGTATTATAAAAACTGTGTGCATAAGATCGTAGGCATCATATGACAAATAGATACCTGACAAACAATAAAACACTAACGAATTGACGCAAGCTTCTCAGAACGAAAAATGACACTGAAGATAACACATAGGCTAAAGAAGTTTGTTTCCAAACCAAACTTGACAGGGGATGACGGTAAAATCTACATCAAAACACCCTGTCTGAATATTAAATCAAGAAAAATCTTAACAACTGTTTGATGGTCTAAAGAAAAGATAAATACCCCTTTTAGATTATTTAGCAAAACAATTCTTTAAAACTCGTTATTTAGAATATTAATGCCATAATAAGTCAAACTTTAAGAAATTATCACTTCAGTGTATTTACGTTGCACCGAAATCTATTACGTGCGGGATTGGGGACCAAATCGAGTTTTTTTTTTTAATAAGATTTCCTATACAAAACAAACATACTTTCTGACAAAATTTTGATGAAATCTAATAAAAATCTATAACTAATTAGTGATCCACCTAGCGTTTCTCCAAACTTTACCAAAAATTACTAGGCCTACAAAAAAAGGACATTTTTATTAAAAAAAAAAAAAACAAAACAAAGGGCGCGTAAGTTAATTGGCAAAAAAATACAATATTTTCAAGAAAATATAATTAGAATTGAACAGAGAAGTAAAATTTAAAATATACATATATGAAGTGAAAATTTAAAATAAAAAGTCATGTAATTTCCCTTGTAAGGGTTGCCAAGCATGCGTCCCCAAGCCATTTCTAAGGATGTGTGCCGAATCGAAATCTTTTTACTTGGGAGATTAATTTTTGAATACCGGAAAAAGAATATTTATCATTTGTATGATAAATATACTATATGTGAGCCTATTTTTTTTTTTGTGTTTATTTAAATTTTATATATGTATAACAAATTGCTTCATATGTAAAAATTATAATTGAGACTTGACGACCCTGCAATAAAATCACTTTCATAGTTCTCGAAAAAAAATATTACATCAGTTCTTGATATAAATTACGAATTACGCCTTATATTTTATGAAATACGATATTTAAACGATTACAAATTATAAGTAACGTTAAGTGAAGTGTGTTAAAAAAGTTGCAGCACAAACAAAAGCTAAAAAATATAAGAGAAAAAACGTAAACATCAGGTGTGCAGTGGGCACATTCAAACAAATCAAGTGAGAAATAGTATGGGAAACTAGCTTTTTGAGGGTTTTTAATTAAATGTTTATAGTTTTTTACTCTAGCTGGTGAAAATTTTGCATTCTTTTACAATTTTCTGAACGGTGCAGTACGAAGGAAGTTTTGGGCAATTTTTGCATTAAGTCTTAAACGGGAGGATTTTGAAAGAAATTAAAAATGGGTAAGCTACAACTAATTTTATTATTGTAGTTCACTACTTATTAATTAAGAATATGATTTAGCAATCGGTGTGCAACAATTTTGTAACCGGCAGCTGTTTCATTCATAGAGGCGACAACTGACATTAACGAAGATAGTCTAGGACTGCACATAAAAACGTTAGAAATGAAAATGTATGTAAAATTTTATAAAGTGAATAAATACTTATGTAAAATCTTTTCTAGAGATGCATTGTACCTGGAGAATATTATGTTGAAATTGTTACAAAGCCAATCTGTGATCACAATACAAAATTTGTCTTGTCAAGTTCCGAGCTTGAGTTTTACAAACGTAAATCCTGAGAAAGCATTGAGAGATCTGTTTCTTTGAGGCCCAATAAAAGCAAAACTTTACATTGTCCAATCAATCGCATTGTATTCCACAAGTGCCAAGGATTGCAGGATGTTAAAAAAAAATCATTTTCCACTTGCATTGGTGAGAACATTGCAAAGATGATGTTGGAAAAATATTGTCTATTGTCGTCGACTAACCAAATGTCTGAAACACAAAAGCTACGTGTATTGAGCTTTGACGAAATGAAGGCGTTCAAAAAATACTGCTATGATAAGTTAATATACTCTATGCTACCACCAGCTAATAGTAACTATAGGGCGTAGTTGAGGTGAATTATTTACATAAATAAACCATTTAATTTATTCATAGAAACTTTGACTTCATACCATACAACTTTTATAAAATTAAATGCTTACAAGTTGTTGTTTGCAAGAACATTTGACCGAAGCAAACTAAAAAACTTTTTTTTTCGATTATAGAATATACTTTAAAACAATTCAATAAAATAATAAATTACGTAATATAAAAAATATTTTTCGCTTTTAAATATTTTGAAGAGAAAAATATGTTTATACAGAACTATTTTAAGTTTGACATATATTAGCCAATAGGAACATAATATTAGCCAATAGGAACACAGTATACGTGACGACATTTGTGCTACATGCGCTGAACCTTTTAACTTTAACCGCAGGATGACGTAATCTTGTATTTCTATAATGTGATTTATTATATTATTTATTATTATATTTAAGTCAGTTGTTTTCGTTATGAAAATGAAATCTTGGGAATGTCAAAAACTATAGCGCAAACGATTTTAAATCAAACCTATTATTATTTTATTAAACAAAATCGTAATAATATTTCAAAAGCAAGTTTTACTAAAAGCCTTATTTTCATCCTCATCTGATTATTTTATATGTTATATAAAGCATATTGAGGAACCTATAGATAAAAACAAACTAAAATAAAAAAAATTACATATCTGCTTTTCAAAATATTCGCGATTCAAGAACATTTTTCCGTTTTTACTTTCTTAAAAAGCACTAAAATAACGCTTAACACGTTGTAAAAGTATAAAGTGAAATAATCGGACCTCCAATTTGAACAATCTAGCGCGACGAAAATAAAATAAATAAAAGTTGCCCATTTGTCATGATTTTTGTATGTATTATGAAACATTTCCTGTGACACGGAAAGTATTTTTAAAAAGAAGTTACTATCGTAGTTATTAGGCCGTCAACTGGCAGGCACAAAGATATGGCTTGCCGTAACTGGGTGCACTGTCAAAAGTTCTAGTTTGTACCTCCACGTGGTGGCGGCCGGTAACAGGTTCCTGTATCTGCTAGGGGTCTGGCTAAGTAAGTCGTGCGGAGAGAAGATAACACTCTCTTATAAAAAATCCTCAATCCGCGGTGGAACAGCATATGCCAGGGATGCGTGGCGAAGAGGGTGCTTGATTTCTAGCATGCGAACTCTGAATACCTGTCGATATCCAGTTTTAATACAGACTTGCCCGTGCATATAGAGCTCTGCGTGGGTGGATATATTTCTCTCCATTAGAGGGATGAATCAGGAAGCCCCGCAAGGGGCGGAGAGATTAATCTCTGAAGAAACTACGGTTTTAGTTGGCCAAGGGAAAAATCCGAAAGAGATAGACAAGACTGCCCCGCGAGGGGTGGATGGGTCAATCTTTAAAGGTACTTCTACGGCGGAATAGGAGATTCCGAAAGGGATCGATAATGAAGCCTCGCAAGAGATAGACGCGTCAGTCTCCAAAAATACTTCGGCGTAAGAGGCTTAGATAGTAGCGCACATTGTGTGTGAATATCCAGCACTAGCTGGAATAGGGATTAGGTTCACGGGCAGACACTTGTTAAAAGTGAATGCTATCGTGGACCTAAGCTCTAGACAATTACTAGAAATTAACTTGAGACTCCGTGATGAGAAAAAAGTCGACAATCACCAGTCGACAGTCTGAAACAACTATAGTCGAGAGTAAAGGCTAGTGGTAGCACGAGACTGGAATGAGAGCAAGGTAGTCGTAAATTACAAATCGGTTGCCTAAAATCAATTCGCTACACACGTTATCAACATTCTTAGTGTCTTATCTTCAAATTGTGTGTCTAAACAACTTCTATTTATACCAACATTTAAGACAAATAGAATACAAGAATGAGTTATTTCTCAATTTTTGAATTTTTCATATTATTCTTTTTCCTTGGTTGAGAATAAAGTTTTAGACACACAATTTGTAGATAAGACACGAAGAATGTTGATAACGTGTGTAGCGGCATAGAAAATGCATTCCATTCAGCTAGATGTCTAATAAAATTAAAACTTTTACTGTTTTCAAAGGTTGTCCATATTAAATAAATAATTCTCTTTCTGAATAGAAAGAAAAACGAAGTCATGCCTAAAAATTAAAATTATTTAATAATTAATAAAAATTAAAGTTAAAAAAAATATGGGTGTAAATAAAAAATTAATTATCTCTTTTCTATCAAGCATCTGCAATCTGATTTTCGAAACCAGCTTTTTTAAATTGAGTACAGTAAACAGTATCACTAATATTAGATTAACCATACGAGGTGGGCGTGTAAGTGTTCCAAACGCCCCCATTTCACTTTTTTTGCTAGCTTAATTATAAAAATACATTTCTTCACTAACACTAATAAAAATTTAATTTAGTGCTATTGGTAATTGTTTCCCTATCTTTAAAGCGGATTCAGTGCAAAAATTTAGACATGCGTTGAGGGCTAATGTTACCTTAAGCCCCCTCGTGGTCCAAATTCTCCTACATATTAAATTGTACAATCCAGCGATGCTAATGCGTGTTTTTAAGCCTGTTGTGCATTCATTCCATATATTAGATGAATATTTTTAAGGATGTTTGAGCGATTTCTGAATTCTTTATATTACAAACTCCTCATAAGAGTAAGTGATTCCTTTTTAATTTGACCCGGCTTCTGTTAAGAAAGACAATTTTTTAATTTAAATGATAATTTTAAATACAAGAAAAGTTAATTGTTAGCCTCTAGTAGAGGTTGAAATTTTAGAAGCATAACTTCTGTCGTTTGAACAGAAGCTTCTTGTCGTTTAAAAATATTTATATTTTAGAGAGAAGGATCCAAAATATCAAGAATTTGATCAAAAGAAGTGGAAGTGGCAAAAAATTAATATTATAAAGAAAAGTATTACATAGGTTTAATAGGGCTATCCGATGGTTTGCAAAAAGCAAAATGGTTTCGGGTGAAAACCACAAAATTTAAGAGGTCGTATCTAGAATTCGATGACCGATTGATTGAAAAGCCACACAACGACGAAATTGAAGCCGTTTTTAAAACTTTAACAGCTTATGTGATGTGTTATGATCGAACTACAAATGGTAACGCAGTTTGCAAAAACTAAACAGGCGGTGTTCAGGGGCGTGGCAAAAAAAATACAAACTGGCTACATCGTTTCCGATACACGCTAAAATATGTACACTCATGGTCTGAAAGTCAACTATTGTCAAATAGCATGCGTTTTGAGTAACAACAATTTCTTTTGAGGATGTGCTAAAATTCACACGTTTCGGTTTGTTGAACTAGAATAATTAAATTAGGTAATAAATTGTCGGGCTTAAGTTTGTTTGCCTCTATTTTTTCTGTTAAGAAATAAAATTGGTTTTATTTGATAACTTTAAATACAACAAAATTTAAAACTTTTTTATTAGACAAAAACCAGAATGAAATGAATTATCTATAGCCCTCCTACGCATGTTATCAACTTTCTTTTTTTTTTACTAATTTAGGGTCACTATTTTGGGTTTTAGTGTAACGAAATTTATATACAATTTTTTTCCTTAACAGAAAGAAGAAAAAACGAATTTAAGCCTAACAATTAATTATTTAATTTAATAATTGTAGTGCAACAAATTTACGTCAAACAATAAAAATACATACATAAATTCGAAAATTGAAAACAATTATCCGTAGGTAAACACTTAAATCGCCAATTTAAAAGAAAACTAAAGACATAAAATTTAACTAAACTAATAATATTTTTTAAGAAAATTGTTGGAAAGTATTGTACTTTTTTTAAGCGAATTAAAGGAAGAATATGTGCACAACTTCACTTAGCGATCGTGTTGCTGAATGCTTGCGATTTACATTCGCCAAATTTGTTGCGATTGAGAACTCATTCAAGCATATATACTTGTATACAATTGCCTTTGACCTCTTCTATTTGCACTATTACTTAATGATATTCCTGTTGTATTATCAAATACGCCAATATATTAGGGGAACTCACTCTTGGTTGCAAACAACCTTTGCAAACCTTGCAAATGTAGCAAGTCTAACAAATATGCTACATTTTGCAAGACCATAACAACATACAGGCAATTCTGACAATCGCAAATCGCCTGAATTTTTCGATTCGAGTTGAAATCGCAAAATATGTGTTCTGTAGTTCACAATCGCAAGAAATCTGGCGACTTCAAATCGCAAGCACAAACTGAAGTGAACTGATGTATTTCTCTTAAAATAAACTTTAAAGCCACAATAAAATTAAACATAAATTAAATTAAACATGTTTACTTTTATTTTTAAGACAAATTATTAACATTTTGAGTAATTTTACAAATTTAAAATATATATTTTGTTTTAGCAATTTTATTTGCTGTTTGTTTTCTTGAGTACTGGTGATTTGATACAAACAGCTTATTCATTTGATCTTCGAAAATGTTTGCTGCTAGAACTGTAGAACACGTACTCGGTAATCACATAAAATATGCGGTTATTTTTGTAGTTAATTCTTTAAAAAATATGGGAGCTTATTAAATGTGAAGTTTAATTGTTAAAGCTCGTTAGGATAACTTAACAGATTTAGTAAAAATACTTTCAAAGAGATCTTTATCTGTATCTAGTCATGTATGTATGTTATTATTAATAAAGTAAGTTAAAATATTTTCTAGTACTGAATACTTACGACGAAAATAACATTTTACTTCAGCGTTGCTAAACACATTATCACTAACAAAAAATCATTTGCCGACAAACATTTTTTTGTTTTGTGTTTTTTACTTTTTTTAATTTAATAATATAATTTGTAAAAATTGTTGTTAAAATTGTAAATAAATATACATATTTGAGTAAATGTAAGTATATGCAAATATACTTTAAAAATATAATCTAAATTTATTAATATTTCATATTTTTATATGCAGGGCGTCACTAAAGTCTGCCGAGCAATGCAAAGTATTGCTTAATTTTATGGAAAGACACCCCGACATAGCAAAGGGGTTCTCCAAAGGGGATAAAGCTAAACAGGACCAGTTATGGAACGAACTAGCAAGTGAACTTAATGCCTGTGGGCCACCCACAACGGATATTGCTGCTTGGAAAAAGGTTTGCATTTTTTATTCATAAAAATTTTGAAAAGTATGTTATGGATACTACTCTAGAAAAGATGTGGCAGAAAACGTTTTAATTACAAAATCTAATATTGTGTTGTATTACATTTTGGAACGTAACAGATCAGAACTGGTAGTTCCTTAAAGCCTTTGAAAATATTTTGTAGGTACTGGTAATTTTGCTATAATCCTTAAAAAATTTAAATTTTAAGTAATGTTTGTATTTAATTTTTCTTAGACTTGGTGTGATTGGATGAGAAGTATGAAGACAAGATTAGCAGAAAATAAAACTTTTCTGCAAAAAACAGGTGGAGGCGATTTGCAACAACACCACTTGTCACCGGTGGAAGAACAATTAGCAATTATATGCGACATATTCCATGCTATTGAGGGCATACTAATGGGAAAGACATTTGAAACAACGCCCAATAAAAATAAAGAAAATGTTATATGTGAAACAGTGGATGAACCTGTTCTCGAACAGCCACTGCCAACAACATCAGCGAAATCTCCTTTGAAAACACCTGAAATGTGTTCTCAGAGAAAAAGAAATCGTTTTCAAGGATATATTCAGGGTATAATTAACGAAGAAACAAAATATTTCAAGTTTGTTGCTGGCAAAATCGAAGAAATAAACGGTACGTTGGATATGCAGGCGAGGCAATTAAAAAATATTAATAGGTCTTTAGAAGAAATGCGGCGTTCTTTAAAAAAAAAAGGAATGCGAAGAAAACTAGAGATATCACCTGAATATGGAGAAGCGGGCAATGGAAAAAAAATGAATTAAAATTAGAATTTTTAAAATTAGAAAAACTGAAGATGGGTATCCCAGAGGAAATAAATATGGACTTTGAGACACGAATATTCTAATCTCAACCATTAGTCATTTTTATTTTAAGTACTTTTAAAAGAAACCAACAAATTAATTTTGTAAAATTGTGATGAAAAAAATGTTTTTTTTGTTGTTTTTAATAAATAAGTTTTTATTTTTAAGATATTCCCTAACTGAATTTTTGGAATAAGATACATATGTATGTTATGTTTTGGTTTTTAAATAAATAACCGTTTATAAATAAAAAAGGAAAGTTTTCAGATCAAAGATCTTGCGATATTGTCTCTGATTTCAGCTCCTTCAGTATTGAATTGAAGTTCATTATTAACTTCAGGCAGTTCTTCTTGGTGGATATGGATAATACCTTCGTCTTCTACTGGGATATTGTAGTGCTTACAAATGTTATGCAAAGCGCAACAAACGTTTGTAATTTTAGCTACTTTTAACGGAACATAGGGAAGGCACCTAAAGCGGCTCTTTAGGATGCCAATTTTTCTTTCCACTACATTTCGGGCCGACGAATGTGCTATATTAAACTTGTGTGCCGAATTCCGGAGATTTATACGGCACGATAACGTAGAGCTGTAAAGCGTAAGCAGAATCAGCTAACAACCAGCAATTTCGGCTACCACTACCATATTTTTCAGCATAGTAGGTGTGAGCATCGCTCAAGTTCCACACAATGGCGTCATGACACGATCCAGGCCTGGATGCATCGACAGCACATATCTTCATTTGGTAGTCACAAATCTATTATGATTAAATTAACTGAAATACCGAACATATGAATGTTAAAAACTAAAGTACGTACGATCAACACATTAAGGCTGTAATATCCTGTAATTTCTGCAATAATACACTTTACATCCAGATGGAGGTTTTTGCAGTCTGACATGCGTTCCATCAAGAGATCCAATAACACCGGGAATTTTAAATTTTTCGTAGAAATGCAATTTTGATGCTTCGGTCATCTCTAATTTAATCCATATTATATTAAGGTCATTTGCTATTACACCTTGAAAAGAACCTACTGCTAAGAATCTTAAAACGCTGGTCAAGCGTACTATTTCAGGAATTGAACATTTTCTCATATCAACACCAATTTCATTTAAAATCATGACAAATGAACTTTTATTGAGGCGGTAAAGAGCTATGAAACTAAAAGCATTTAAGAATTACAAAATGTAATATGAAATGCATTTATATACATATGTATGTTATACTTACGCTTGCTCCGGTATGTCCATTGGATCGGAAGCAATTACACTAAGCAAGAACGCTGTTGGCATTTTGGTTTTTATTTTCTTTTGTTTGTTTATGTTTTGCACCGTTTTTATTTTTCGAACATAAGTTTGAAAAATAGCAAAACGCAAACAAAACGCGTGAGTTACAGAACATGCAGAAGAAAATTTGGCGATTTCAAAATCTTGCGATTGTCAGAACATGATGATGAAACCAAGATTTTCTACACTTGAGCAAATATGCTATGGCAAAAATCGTTGCAGATTGGTAATTAAAATCCACATAGTACACATATAAATTAGTGATTTTATAAAACCTGCGAAACTATGGCTCCCGGGCCGCCAGACAAGATTTCCAACAACAGGTTCGCTGTTTTGGGGGACTATGTAGATAACCCAAGGAAAAAGTTAAAACTTAATGAATACCCAGAACTTTCAATACCAACAAACAACAACAATAAAAGTAACCCAAAATATGTGTTAATATCTTCGACTGATCCAAATAAACCATTGTCAGACCTAAGCCGTTTTGTCATTAAAAAGGCATAGAAAGCATAAGTACTGAATTAACCTCTATCACTGCATTACGGGATGGTAACATCTTATTACTCACACGAAATGCACGCGTTGCTGAAAAATTCCTGAAATCTAAAACACTCTCTAATATATGTTTAATTTCATGTAAGCTCTACGACACTTTAAACTCTGTTAAGGGAGTCATATATGCGCCCTGTCTTATGTCTGTGCCCGAGCAAGAGATAATTCAAGAAATGAAAGATCAAGGGGTTGTTGATGTGTACAAATTTACCAACCCGAGCGAAGATGGAACATCTCGTATTCCAACTGGAAAAATGATAATTACATTTGATCTCTACCGTTTGCCTACATCAGTTGATGTAACATGGTATAAATGCAAAGTCGAACACTACTTCCCGAATCCAATGAGATGCTAAAATTGCCAAAAATTAGGCCACACAAAAAATCGATGCAAATGAAATACCACATGTCCCGGTTGTAGTCTCCCACCCCATGAACCTGCAGAATGTACCCGAACTTTTCGCACAAATTGTTCTGGGCAGCACTCTTCGGCAGACAATAAATGACCACGTTATACACAGATGAAAGAGATTCTTAAAAAAAAAACTAAAAACTTCTGCAGCATAGCTGAAGCTAAGCGCAAATACAGAGAATTAAACCCCATACAAACTATTCCACACATACGCATCTACGATCTCCAGCAACACAACAAACTGCGAAAAGGTTTGAAACAATAACATAACAAAAAATAATATACCAACATCATCAGACAACACTTTAAATAACCCATCTACAATAACGGTAAACAAACCTAACATTGATAAGAAAACTCCAGAAAACTCAAAAACATCAAACACCAAAGAAACAACACAAAGCAAAACCAACTCAACCAAAGCAACACAAGATAAAAAAAAAGAATGCAACTACTTTAAGCACAAAAGTAAACAAAGAACATCAAATAAACAATACTGTTTTAAACAGTTTTATGTCACCGATCTCACAAATAACTCAATAATTTATCAATTACAATAATTATTTCATTCCATCTCTCGACGAGGGTACGATGGACTTTTTATCGACGTAAGCAAACATGGAACAAAACACCACTTCCATTTCCAGCACAACCGGCCTGCGTGCACATAGAGGTGTACATGCGTATTACGCAGATACACACCTGTGTGTACGTATATGATTCTGCAATACATAATGGATTTTGTGATTTTACAATGGAACATGAACGGCTTTAATAACAATTACCACAACCTCCAATTAATTTTAAAGGAAATGGATCCTAGTTTCATAACGAAACTAGAGAAACACACAAGAAACACACTGCCCCCACAATTTCACCCCCATACCACCCAGACACTTTACCAGTTATTTTGTAAACTCACAACACAATACTACTTCGAAGCAAGGAGCTGGAGTGCTCATTAAATCAAACATTCCTCACAGATTAGTTCCCGTAAACTCTGAATATCAAGTTACAGCAGTTGAAATAAATCTTAATATAAAATTTACCGTTTTGTCGTTTTACATACCACCAAATCAAGACATATCTCCCAGAAAAATAATTGATATAATATCTTCGTTCAATACACCGTTGATAGTGGTTGGAAACTTCAATGGGTGGAACACCATGTGTGGCTCCACAACAACAATAATAGGGGGCTTTTGCTGGAAAACATAATTAATCAAACTGGATTATGCATATTAAATGATGGAAGTCCAACACACTTCTCGTCTCATAATACTTTGACCAACATTGACATATCATGCTCGGTTAATATACTCCCGCTGATGACATGGGCCACTCTGGATGATTTACATGGCAGCGACCATTTCCCAATAAAGATAACTACTAAACTGACTGAAGACAGAAGTTTTCCAATTAAAACAAGTAAGTTTTTACTACACCTAGCTGACTGGGAAAAATACACTCGAAAAGCTGAGATAGAAATATTAAAACACCAAGCTTCCTCAACCAGTAACAAAGACGCAGCCGCCATCACTAAATCTATACATGTTGCAGCCAACTTTCACATTCCCCAATCGAAGCAGTCAATAAAAACTGATCTTATTTAGCAACCTTGCGAAACAAAAAAATGAAAAGCTGGCAACACTTCAAGTCCAATCCAACACAAGAAAACTTAATATTGTACTAAAAGAACAATGCTAAATTTCGTAGAGAAGTAAAAACCGCCAAATACTCAAGTTTTGAAAAACTTACAAAATCCATAAACAAAAACACCTCAAGAATTACTCGCAAAGACCTTCTGCATTAATAACAGCGATAGAAACGCCAGCCGAAACATTAATTGACTCAACAAAAATCGCAGATCACTTCGGTAAAGTTTGGGCTGAACTTGCATCGGACTCCAACTTTTCACCATTGTTTAACACATCAAAGCACTCTTTCAACATGCTTATAAATAGCACAGTGGATAAAACAGCACAGTTACTGGAAGTACCAATAACCTCTCAAGAGCTCACCTACTGCTTAAGTAAAGTTAAAGGAACTACACCTGGACACGACCGTATATCCAATCAAATGGTTAAAGCTTTATCACGAAACAGTAAGATATTTTTACTCAACTTATACAACACAATATATGAAAGTGGAGTTATTCCACATTCTTGGAAACTAACTATCTATCGTAGTCCCCATCGCCAAATCCAGTAATCCATCTTCAGTAAACGTATATCGTCCTATCTCGCTGCTGCCATGTCTATCCAAGATCATTGAACGAATTGTAGCTACAAGACTTTCATGGTTTTTAGAAAATAAAAACCTTATAGCTAAAGAACAAGTAGCTTTCAAGAGAAACAAGGGATGTGATGATGCACTATTGCATATAGACTACCACATCACAAAAGCTCTGTCAGCCAGGAACCACGTGACTATCCTATCGATTGACTTCGAAAGGGCGTTCGATAGGATTGGACTCCAAGTGATTCTTAGGGCTCTAAAATCATGGCGGATTGGACCAAAAATTTTTAATTTTGTTAAATCGTTTCTTACGAACAGACGCTTCAACGTCAAAATCAACGGCTATATGTCAAAAACCTTCCCTTTGACGAACGGCATCCCACAGGGATCGCCGCTCTCAATGGTGCGTTTGCAAATTGCGTTTAATGAAATTAGCAAGATAATAAAGAAAAATAGTTACATAGACCACTGCCTGTATGCGGATGACCTATACGTTCTTTGTAGTAACAACGATAACGAAAAAGCCAAAAATATCTTACAACAAATTCTTCAAGATATCAAAAACTGGACTGAATACTCTGGCGCCAAAATTTCTATACAGAAAACAAAGAAATTTCATGTTTGCAGGGAACATAGTTGTGACTCTGATACTAAAGTTTTACAAATTGGCGGAATAGCTATACAAAACGTAGAAAAATTACGGATACTGGGAATTCTCAAAAAACTACTACTGGAAAGATCAACTTTTACGACTAAAAAACTTAATAATATCCCATTCAAATATAATACAATACCTATCAGCAAAAAGCTTTGTCCATATAAACACACTAACCTACCTCACCAAAGTTATAATATTAACCAAAATTGACTACGGCCTCTTTTTATACGGAAACAGTTGCGATACGAACATCAACATCATAAAACCTGCTTACCATCGAGCCGCGAGAGCCTGCGTTTATGCATTCAGAACAACCCCAATTGAGAACATTCTGTGCGAAACCAATCTCCCTTCAATAACCGACAGGATATACGTAGTAAAATCCAGAATCTTACCTAAGCTTCTCTATAGCACAAACTCGATCATAGATAAAGACATTTACTCCATCATTGCTGAAAAAAGGCCCAAACGCATCAAATCTGCAATAGCTCAATCTCTGTCCCTAAACACAGAGTTTTCTATCCCACTCACCACTTTCAAAACACTTGTAAAATAACCACCATGGAAACTGAAAAATACCCCCTTCAACTTATCACTAGCCAAACCCAGCAAAAATCACACCCCTCATTGTGTATTTCTCAACTTGCTGTTAGAGCAGACAAATCAATTAAAAAACAACGATTGGCGATTCGTCTACACGGATGGTACCAAATCCCAGAGCAACATACCAGCCTTTGCTATAGTAGATAAAGAAGGAAACAATATTATCTTGGGCATCCACTCGTCAGTCTTCACAGCGGAATCGTATGCTATTTATGAAGCTATATGCTTCGCTTTAAGAGACAAAAAGAAAACTGTGATTTTCACTGCTAGTCTGTCGGTCATAAAATCCGTTATAAACCCTTTTAACAACAGCTGACATACAATTGTAAAAATCAGAGATGCCATTATTAGTAATCAAGACATTATTAAACTATTTTGGGTCCCGAGTCACATCGGCATTGCAGGGAACGAAAAAGCTGATACTGCAGCCAAGTACGCATCATATGCTCCCGTCATCACAAATGGTACATTAGAAAATAATGATATACGTCTTCACATCCGAAATCAAGTCAAGAAAAAATTAGATGAAAAAACCCCCTCACACTACCACTATGCCGCAATTAATCCACAATAGCATCACCCAACCTACCCCACAGTAGTTGGGAAGGAGTAAATAAGAACGTTCTCACGACTTCGCTTGGGTCATGCCGCCTTTTCCCATGAATGGCTTCTTAAAAAACCACCCCAAGCACCAACGTGTCTTCCTTGTAACAGCAACCTCACCATTAAACACATCTTATCGGATTGCCTAAAACTTTCTAAACAAAGACGAACAATTTTTGGCAATATGTCAGCCCTGCACCTCCTTAAGGATCCATCACCGGAAAACATAAGAAAAATTTACAAATACATAAAACTTATCAAACAAAAAATTTAGTATCACATCTGTAAATAATGTAAATTTTGTATTGATAGCACACATAGTAATAACCTGTAAATATGCACAAATGTATTTTACCTCTCCATTTATATATCAACAATCACGAGCTGATGGCCAACGTAGCTAGCGCTCTCAAATTAAATTTAGTCTAAGAAATTATTTCTTTTAGATTAAATAAAATAATAATTAAATAAATAAAAAAGATTTCCGACATGTGGCAACGCCAAAAATTTTCAGCAACATTTGCCCATTTCACCAATAATAGACGAACATTGCTTTCAAGTAATTGCATTTTATTATTAAAATTCGTGCTGTGTGAGAAATATGTGTCGTATTGACCAAATTTGGTGTGAGGCAGTTCAAGAGCTGACAATATATCCGGAAAGATGCACTGGTTGGTGCAGTCAATGGAGCAAGGTACAATGCAATGATTATCGACTTTTTTTAAACCAAAATGGAAGAATTGGACTTGGTTGGCATGTGGTTTCAACTAGACGGTGCCATATGCCAAAAGACACCATGAACCTATTGAGAGGCGAGTTTGATTAGCAATTAATTGCACGTTTTGGAGTAGTGCATTAGCGGCCAAAATCAATCGATTTGACCCCACTATACTACTTTTTGTCTCGGGTACAGGGACAAGCCAGCCACAACTCCAGCCTTGGAAGACAACATTACTGCTGGTGAGTTACGGGCTGAAATGCTGCAAAAAGTATGCAAAAATTGGAGCTCACGGATGGACAACATACGGTGTAGCCGTATGCAAGACTTACTTGAACAATCTTTAAAGAGTAAATGGCAGGCAGGTATTCATTTATCGGCCCATAAAAATATTTTATTCACTTTTGCAAATTTTCTGTGTTTATTAAATTTCTAAAACCCAAACGGTATAAAAAATCGCCCTTTAGAAATGATATTTATTTATTTGAACAATATTAAGTATGCGTATATATTTTTTTTTGAATAATGTGGTTCTACTTACCGGGTGGACCACCCGGTCCTGGAGGCATAAAACCACCTGGTTGAGTTACGATAGGGGCTTGTGGCGGGCCGTAACCGGGTTGAAATCCTCCATTATACTGTTGAGGGGGAGCGCCACCATATGGCATTTGTTGTGGTGGTACACCGCCGTTGGCTGGTAGCCCTGCATATGGTGGCTGATTGCCCCCACCAAACGGTACTTCACCGTAAGGCATTTGAGGCACTGGTGCGTAACCTTGTTGGGGTTGTCCAGGACCAAATCCCTTTTAAAAAATAAAAATGTTTTTAGTAAATGGATTATTTCTTATATTGCCAAACAATTGATAAAGTTTCATGAATAACAGTTATTAGGTAGAACGAGTATTAACATAAACCAGTTCAGTTTACAAAATGTCAAGTGTAAAAAAGTAGAATCAAAAAATTTTCGGTAAAATGTGCAAGAAGATGTCATAGTACTCCGATAATAATGACGAAACAGAACCATAACGAGTTTTAAAAATCGCTAAGCTATGACTTGAAATATGCAACTTTTGTAAGAAAATAAAATCATCGAGAGATTTCTATAAAATCAGCTCGTTTTATTCGCAACATATTTTTCTATGCTCCTGCAAAAAATAAATCTGATTGATTTTCTACACTTTTTTTTATAATCATAAACTTTCAATAATGTTACATTTTTCGCCACAAAATCCTCAATATTTCTGAAACTTATTTATTGCCGAATTTCGGGTTTTTATATTTTTAATACAGGCATATTCTGAAAACCACGCGATTTCAAATCACGAACCGGTTTGAAATAACGCCGCACAGTGGCACATATTTTGAGAAGGCGGCCAAAAATCTTTTTTTTGTGGTTACCGATCTTAGTGTTTTCTTATTCATTTGAAAGTAAATACCAGTAAACCTCGAGAGGCAAAAATTTAGAACTCTGTTCCAACTATAACACACTGAACAGGGCGATCCAAAATAGGCTTTCTGAATATTTTGTTAATATGACATTTTTTTTAGTAAATTATAATTTTCAAATTACTATAACTTTAAAAGATATCAAATCAAAACAAATTGTTTTTAATTATGCAGTTTGTTAGTTATCAGTGCTAGCAAAATAAAGTTGTTACGTTTTTTTGAAGTTTTTAAATATTTTGTTTTAAATAAAGTCAAAAATCTTGTGCTTAATAGGACATAACTCCCTCCCGTCAAACCACGTCAAAAAGATATTTCTCTGTGTTATAGCACAAAACCTCCCCTACACACCTATACCCCATTATATGTGCGCCAGGTTGCACCCGTGTGTACCAAAGTCAGGTATTTTGTACAAAAATTATCAATACATACGAAATTTTTCCAAAAAAATTTTTTTTCTACAGAGTTATTTTTGAATTATTTTAACTTTTTAACACAAAGGTAAAGCCAAATTTTTTTCAAATCTCCTTGAAATATGGCGTTTATAACTTTTGCGATGGAATCTAGTAATATACAAATGCACTATATTGTACCTATCACTTTTTCAAAATCTAAATATTCAATGAAATTTTGGTTCCCATTAGAGTTGGTAATGGTAAATATATCATAAAACAATAAGATCATAAAGAATTATGAATCCAGAATAATGAAATAATTAAAAAGGAAGTCTTAAATAAAGTACGTGAATACACATGCTTATTATGGCATTCTTTCAAATGTAAGTTTTATTACCACATAGGTAAGGAAATGTAAGCTAATTCCTTGCTTAATTGAATAACACAAATCTGTACACAAAAGATGTGCGGACACACTGCATGGGATGATCTGTACCTGGTTATTCTTAGTACCTGGTTATTTCTGCCACAAAGGTTATAATGTGTAACTGCATGTGGTAAAATTATTATATAAATATTAAAAAAAACGTGTCCGTATTAGTCTTAAAGTGTTCGCAAAACGAGATACGCATACTAATTGCACAAAAATACGAACACACAAATTAGGACAGAAAATTTCTATTTAACAAAAAAAGACATCGAAGTAAATTTTAAAATGTGTCTAACAATGATTGATGGAAAAGTTGCGCAAGTTTTAACGGAAACAAAGTTAGCTGCATTATATGCCAAAAGACATCAAACCAATTAAATCAACCTCCAGCACAAGACGATAGCATTAAGGAAGCATACGAATTTTGATTGTCGCCTCTTCATACTAGGATTCGTTTTATGGAGCATATTCTTAAATTGGGTTATGATTTTGAATTTGGTCCTTCAGGCGAAACCATAAGAAACAGTAAAGAAATATAATCAACCAACCTAAACAAGGAGAACAAAATTGGAATGATGGAAATACTGCAAGAAGATTTTTTTCCGATCCAGAAACTGCAGCATCTATCACAGGTGTAGATTATGAGTTAATAAGACGATTCAAAATCATATTACATGTCTTAGCATGCATAAAAATTTGGAGATTACGCCAATAAAACAGCTGCAGCTTACAATGAAAAATATTCATGGAGATATATGTCTTCAACGGTTCATAAAATTTTGTATCATGGTGAACAAATCATTCAACATAATATGCTACCAATAGGAGATCTGTCTGAAGCGAACATAGCACAAGAAATATGTCCAGATGTTGTACTACTGAAGACCTTATCACCATTTTGTTGTGTACTTCAGATCCATATATGTCCAACATTCAAAAAATGGAAAACAACTCCAGTCGAATTAGAAGAGGAGGCTAAACAACTATTAGAAGATGAAAATCAATGCTATTTAGAAGAATTTCTTACTAAAATTGCTTAATGTATAGTGGCTCTTGATTTGAAAGTATACGTATGTATTTATTTTATAAATTGTTATAGAAATATTTAAAAATAAAATAAAACTTTAACTAAAATAGGATTTTTTCATTAAAGCGTTTCGTTATTAAGAAAATTTTAACTTTTTAAAAATTTTAAATTTTTTATTTCAAAAGTCTGTTTAAAAAAACCATCCTTTGGCCCTTGTTGCTTTTAAGCTTAAAAATGTTACGGAGGCCAAAATTTGACGTTTCCTGACAAGATTTAGTTTACAAATCTATTAACAATTATAATTTGTAACAATAAGAATAGGACATATGAAAAAAATTGTATTTTAAATGTTTCAACACTCCTCTTTTATTCTCAAATTCAATTAATTCCCACTGATGAAATAAAAAGTGCCATAGAGGTGGAAGGCTATGTCGTAAGGTCAGTGCACAATATTCTAAATAAGAACAAAGTTCCCCAACCTATGCATCGTGTTGAAATCGTATTTAACGCATCGCAACTTAAATCAAAAAACTCGGTTCATCCAATATATAATTTGCGCTACCTTTTGAACAGAAGAATAACGGTGGAAGAGCCTCTAAAACGTAGCGGTCCCCGTCAGTGTACTAATTGTCAGGAATTCGGACACACGAAAACCTACTGCAAGCTACCATCCGCATGCGTTGTTTGCGGTGATGCGCACCGGACTTTGGAATGCACTTCTTCCAAAACAGACCCCAAGGTAAAAAAATGCAGCAACTGTGGTGAAAACCACACAGCAAATTATAGGGGCTGCAAAGTCTTTCAACATGTAAAAAATAATTCGAAGGTCGTACGCAAACCTGATTATGAGCAATATAGGTCATCCCAATTTCCTCGGCTTCATGCTGGTTCTGTTGCTAGTACACAAGCTACACAGCCACACACTAAGCCAAACTTTTCATATGCCCAAACATTGAGAAATGATTTACCTAATGCGATTGTCAAAAGTTCTAATGCGCATAAACATTCATATGCCCACGTCTTAAAAGAGGGTGCTCAGACACCCCTCACTACCAATTCGAGCTCAATCGATAATTTAATACAAACAATGAATAATTTCATGACAACTATGCAGGGTATGTTTCAGGAAATGATGCGAACCCAAAACATGCTTCTGCAAGTTCTGCTGAGCAAAAAATGAACCAGTTAAAAATATGCTTCTGGAACGCTAACGGGCTATCCCAACATAAATATGAAGTAGAACACTTCCTGCTAGCACATGATATAGACATACTATTAGTCTCTGAAACACACTTCACTATAAAAAAAATGCTTTAGAATTGATGGGTTTTTTATATATGACACAAAACACCCAAGCGAAAGGGCATGTGGTGGGACTGCCATTATAGTCCGAAAAAACATAAGGCATTTTCCATTGCCTGAATTCAACGAGGACTTTTTGCAAGCCACGACTATAAATCTTACTGATTTTAAAATTGTAGTCTCGTCAGTGCATTGCCCGCCTAGGCATAAAATCGAACACCATAAATTTGCCAGGTTCTTTGCTACGCTAGGACAAAAGTTTATTGCCGCTGGTGATTATAATGCAAAGCACACATATTGGGGATCCAGACTCCTTAGTCCTAGAGGTAGGCAGTTGTATTATACAGTTCAAGCAAACAAGCTTGACGTCGTATCTGCCGGTAAACCCACCTATTGGCCCACAGACTTTAATAAGTTGCCAGACCTTATTGATTTTGCTATAGTAAAAAACATCAAACGCGATCAACTCTTAGTTAATTCATCCTATGACCTATCTTCTGATCATTCACCTACAATTGTTATTTTACAAGACAGTTTTGTCACTGCACCTAAACCCCTTAGTTTCTACCCGAACATAAACACGAATTGGTTAAAATATAAAATGTATGTGAGCTCTCACTTACCATTGAACATCCCACTGAGAAATCCAGCTGATATTCAAGCAGCTGTAGACCATTTTACAGACGTCGTGACTGCCGCAGCCATAGCTGCAACGCCAACAAAGCCATCAGCTAAAATAATAACGTACCAGGCAACAGCAGATATTCAGATGCTCGTCATTGAGAAAAGAAGACTACGAAGACAATGGCAAAATAGTCGTTCACCACACATAAAAATGCAAATGAACTTATGCCAAAAAAAACTTACGGAGTAAATTGAGACAGAAACACGAATTCGCTATCGACAACTTTTTAAAAAACTTGGATCCAATGAAAAACACGGATTATAGTCTGTGGAAAGCTGTAAAGCACTTACAATGTCCTATTGCTTTCGAATCCCCACTAAGACTTGAAGACCGTACTTGGGCTAAAAACTCAAGTGAAAAGGCAAATGCGTTCGCAAAGCACTTAGAGAAGGTTTTCGCACCACATGATATAAGTAATTCCACTATTCCAATTATTAGCGACATCGTGAATGATCCTATGAAATTTCGGTTGTCTTCTTTAAAATCGACAATTAAAAGTACGGATATGAAGAAATCACCTGGACCTGATCTTATAACAGGATCAATGATAAGAAACTTACCTAATTCAGCTGTAAGAATTTTACTTTACATATTTAATGCCATGTTGCGCGTCGGCTTCTTCCCATGCTCTTGGAAGATGTCTGAAATTGTTATGATCCCGAAACCTGGAGAGGACTCAAGCCAGATTACATCCTACAGGCCAATTAGCCTACTGTCAGTTTTGTCAAAGATATTTGAAAAATTATTCGTCTCGAGTGTAACTCCTTTTCTAAATGAACAAAACGTTATCCCAGATCATCAGTTTGGTTTTCGATCAAGCCAGATTACATCCTACAGGCCAATTAGCCTACTGTCAGTTTTGTCAAAGATATTTGAAAAATTATTCGTCTCGAGTGTAACTCCTTTTCTAAATGAACAAAACGTTATCCCAGATCATCAGTTTGGTTTTCGATTGAACAAGTCCATAGAATCGTTACCATTATTAGATCGGCTTTTGAAAGAAAGCAATACTGTTCAGCTTTATTTATAGACATTTCCCAAGCATTTGATAAAGTCTGCCATGATGGGCTACTTACTAAAATAGTTCGGGTTCTACCTGAAAACACCCACAAGCTTATAAAAAGCTATTTGTCCGATAGAACTTTTAAAGTAAGGTCAAAGGACCAGCTTTCAAGATGTGGGAAAATCAGTGCAGGAGTACCTCAAGGTAGTGTGCTAGGGCCGCTATTATATATCATCTATACAGCGGATATGCCGACAAGCCCACATACATATACATCAACCTTTGCAGACGACACTGCAATTATAAGTGTCAGTAATGATCCAAAGGATGCATCTGAAAAGCTGCAGTCCCATATTCATAAGCTAGAAGACTGGCTAAAACAGTGGAGAATAAAGGTAAATCCATCAAAATGTGCTCATGTAACGTTTTCCCTTAGAAGGCAAAATTGTCCACCAATCACAATAACTAATACCACGGTTCCAATGGAAACTCACGTCAAATATTTAGGTATCCACCTAGATCGACGCCTAACTTGGACCCGTCACATTGAGGCAAAAATAACGTCCATAAAGCTTCGAACAAATCAACTGCATTGGCTAATAAGTCTTAACTCAACTTTGGCTTTGGAATATAAAGTCCTATTATACAAATCCGTTATAACGCCAATATGTTCATATGGTATTCAGCTGTGGGGTACTGCCTGTGCATCAAACATCCAGAAGTTACAGAGAAGACAGTCTAGGATTTTACGTCATATCGTATGCGCCCCCTGGTACATAAGAAATGAAAACATACATAGGGATCTCAAAGTTCCCACTATACACGAAGAAGTTAAAACATACACGTCCAAATACGTGAAAAAACTAGTCGCACATCCCAACACTCTAGCACTCAATTTATTGCAATTTGACGGCCACCAGAGACTAAAAAGAACTGACACATTGAGCCTGGCGAGGCGGCTCTCTCTACGGAATAGAAGATAGATTTTTAAGATTTGAATACAAAAAATTAGTTATTACGTTGGTACTAACTAGTAAATAATAATTTAGAAATAAGATTTGAATACTTATTGTGAATTTCTTTTAATAGAAAGATTCAATAAAATAAAATACAGTAAAAAAAAAAAAAAAAAAATCAATTAATAATGGTAACGAATATTAAATTAATTTTTGTCGGTCGACTTTTATGCTTTTTATCAAAAATTAAAGTTTAAAATCCCACCTACCAAACAGAAAAAAACCCATATCAAAATTCCAATCCAATCAAAAGTTACGGATTTTTGACCGCCTTCTCGCCAAATGTGCCTCTGTGCGCCGGCGATTTGATGCTGTCCTGCAAGTCACACGATTTTACTTTTTTCGGTATGGATTTAATTTTTCGAAAACATCTGATTTTATGTTTAGTTTGTTTATATTCTTACATTCTTAATTAACATATTAATTGAAAATTAATTAAGTAAAAATGCCGGAAGCTACTTTATTAGCAGTAATTTCTTTAAGAAATGAACATTTCAAATTTGGTGTCAAAAATAAGTTCAAAAGCATAAAAAGAAGATAAAAACAAATGTTAGTATAACAAAAAGAAGTAGTGTTCTGTCTGTCGCCGCGTGCACACACGTTTTGTGATACGGCCTCTATGTTATATTATTGTCCTCTTTTGGTTTCTGTTCACGTACAGTGTTTTAATAAAAATAACTAAATAAAGATTGTACAAGTGTTCAATAAGAAAAGTGAAAATAATTTAAAACAATAGAAATTCATAAATAATAAAATAAAACAAAACATAACAAGAATTTCAACACAAAATTTGTTCAAGAAAAAAATAACAACAACAAACAAAATAAAAAATATCAACAAACAAACAATAAAAATCAACGGTTTTTTACAAAAACAACAACAAAACATACTTACATCAAAAAATACAATATACAAAACAAAAATGCAATGCTAATAGTGTTGATAAAATAGCAGTAGTGATGGAGCCGTGTGACATTTTCATGCGAAGTGCCCATATCAGGGCTTTTAGGCTTTTATGGCACCCTTGTCAATGTCCATTGTGTTATTTCCCCAGTTCTTTTGTCCGATAAATTTTGTGGTACTGGCGCCCCTGGGATAATTGTTGTTTGACTGTTTGGTGATGAAGGTATAGCACTGATCACTAAGCGGTCACTACAACAACAATTGATTACATCGGCGCTTGTACCGCAAAACAGAATAGTTGATTTGTTCTTTTCTTCAGTATTGTTATAGTGAGTCGATTTAGAATTGATTTCTGCAACATACGTGGCATAAGGGCGAATTTTTTTTTGCTGTATACGCGCACATTTGTCTCCATCGGCTGGACGTTTTCGCCTTATGTGAAACCAATTTAAGTTATTACCAATGTAATAACAACTTTTTTGTATTTAAATCTTAAAAATCTATCTTCTATTGTGTAGAGAGAGCCGCCTCACCAGGCTCAATGTGTCAGTTCTTTTTAGTCTCTGGTGGCCGTCAAATTGCAATAAATTCCGTGCTAGAGTGTTGCGATGTGCGACTAGTTTGTTAACGTATTTGAACGTGTACGTTTTAACTTCTTCGTGGATAGTGGGAACTTTGAGATCCCTATGTATATTTTCATTTCTTATGTACCAGGGGGCGCATACGATAAGACGTAAAATCCTAGACTGTCTTCTCTGTAACTTCTGGATGTTTGATGCACAGGCAGTACCCCACAGCTGAATACCATATGACCATATTGGCTTTCTAACGGATTTGTATAAAAGGACTTTATATTCCAAAGCCAAAGTTGAGTTAGGACTTATTAGCCAATGCAGTTGATTTGTTCGAAGCTTTATGGACGTTATTTTTGCGTCAATGTGCCGGGACCAAGTTAGGCGCCGATCTAGGTGAATACCTAAATATTTAACGTGCGTTTCCGCTGGAACCGTGTTATTAGTTATTGTGATTGGTGGACAATTTTGCCTTCTAAGGGAAAACGTTACATGAGCACATTTCGATGGATTTACCTTTATTCTCCACTGTTTTAGCCAGTCTTCTAGCTTATGAATATGGGACTGCAGCTTTTCAGATGCATCCTTTGGATCATTACTGACACTTATAATTGCAGTGTCGTCTGCAAAGGTTGATGTATATGTATGTGGGCTTGTCGGCATATCCGCTGTATAGATGATATATAATAGCGGCCCTAGCACACTACCTTGAGGTACTCCTGCACTGATTTTCCCATTTTTTGAAAGCTGATCCTTTGACCTTACTTTAAAAGTTCTATCTGACAAATAGCTTTTTATAAGGTTGTGGGTGTTTTCAGGAAGAACCCGAGCTATTTTAGTAAGTAGCCCATGGCAGACTTTATCAAATGCTTGGAAAATGTCTATAAATAAATTTGAACAGTATTGCTTTCTTTCAAAAGCCGATCTAATAATGGTAAGGATTCTATGGACTTGTTCAATCGTACTATGCCTTCCTCGAAAACCAAACTGATGATCTGGGATAACGTTTTGTTCATTTAAAAAAGGAGTTACACTCGAGACGAATAATTTTTCAAATATCTTTGACAAAACTGACAGTAGGCTAATAGGCCTGTAGGATGTAACCTGGCTTGAGTCCTTTCCTGGTTTCGGGATCATAATAATTTCAGACATCTTCCAAGAGGAAGAAGCCGACGCGCAACATGGCATTAAATATGTAAAGTAAAATTCTTACAGCTGAATTAGGTAAGTTTTTTTATCATTGATCCTGTTATACGATCAGTTCCAGGTGATTTCTTCATATCCGTATTTTTAGTTGTCGATTTAAAGAAGACAACCGATATTTCCTAGGATCATTCACGGTGTCACTAATACTTGGAATAGTGGAATTACTTATATCATGTGGTGCGAAAACCTTCTCTAAGTGATTTGCGAACGCATTTGCCTTTTCACTTGAGTTTTTAGCCCAAGTACGGTCTTCAAGTCTTAGTGGGGATTCGTAAGCAATAGGACATTGTAAGTGCTTTACAGCTTTCCACAGACAATAATCCGTGTTTTTCATTGGATCCAAGTTTTTTAAAAAGTTGTCGATAGCGAATTCGTGTTTCTGTCCCAATTTACTGCGTAAGTTTTTTTGGCATAAGTTTATTTGCATTTTTATGTGTGGAGGACGACTATTTTACCATTGTCTTCTTAGTCTTCTTTTCTCAATGGCGAGCATCTGAATATCTGCTGTTGTCTGGTACGATATTATTTTAGCTGATGGCTTTGTTGACGTTGCAGCTATGGCTGCGGCTGTCACGACGTCTGTAAAATGATCTACAGCTGCTTGAATATCAGCTGGATTTCTCAGTGGGATGTTCAAAGAGCTCACATACATTTTATATTTTAACCAATTCATGTTTCTGTTCGGGTAGAAACTAAGGGTTTTAGATGCAGTGACAAAACTGTCGTGTAAAATAACAATTGTAGGTTAATGATCAGAAGATAGATCATAGGATGAACTAACTAACAGTTGGTCGCGTTTGATGTTTTTTACTACAGCAAAATCAATAACGTCTGGCAACTTATTAAAGTCTGTGGGCCAATAGGTGGGTTTACCGGCAGATACGACGTCCAGCTTGTTTGCTTGAACTGTGAAATACAACTGCCTACCTCTAGGACTAATCACCAGCGGCAATAAATTTTTGTCCTAGCGTAGCAAAGAACCTGGCAAATTTATGGTGTTCGATTTTATGCCTAGGCGGGCAATACACTGACGAGACTACAATTTTAAAATCAGTAAGATTTATAGTCGTGGCTTGCAAAAAGTCTTCGTTGAATTCAGGCAATGGAAAATGCCTTACGTTTTTTCGGACTATAATGGCAGTCCCACCACATGCCCTTTCGCTTGGGTGTTTTGTGTCATATATAAAAAACCCATCAATTCTAAAGCAGTTTTTTATAGTGAAGTGTGTTTCAGAAACTAATAGTATGTCTATATCATGTGCTAGCAGGAAGTGTTCTACTTCATATTTATGTTGGGAGAGCCCGTTAGCGTTCCAGAAGCATATTTTGAACTGGTTCATTTTTTGCCAAGCAAAACTTGCAGAAGCATGTTTTGGGTTCGCATCATTTCCTGAAACATACCCTGCATAGTTGTCATGAAATTATTCATTGTCTGTATTGTTGGTGAGGGGTGTCTGAGCACCCTCTTTTAAGACGTGGGCATATGAATGTTTATGCGCATTAGAACTTTTGGCATTCGCATTAGGTAAATCGTTTCTCAATGTTTGGGCATATGAAAAGTTTGGCTTAGTGTGTGGCTGTGTAGCTTGTGTACTAGAACTAGAACCAGCATGAAGCCGAGGAAATTGGGAAGCATTATATTGCTCATATTCAGGTTTACGTATGACTTTCGCATTATTTTTTACATATTGAAATACTTTGCAGCCCCTGAAATTTGCTGTATGGTTTTCACCACAGTTGCTGCATTTTTTACCTTGGGGTCTGTTTTGGAAGAAGTGCATTCCAAAGTCCGGTTCGCATCACCGTAAATAACGCATACAGATGGTAGCTTACAGTAGGTTTTCGTGTGTCCGAATTCCTGGCAGTTGGTACACTGACGGGGACCGTTATGTTTTAGAGGCTCTTCCACCGTTATTCTTCTGTTTAAAAGGTAGCGGAAATTATATATAGGATGAACCGAGTTTTTTGATTTAAGCTGAGATGCGTTAAATACGATTTCAACACGATGCATAGGTTGGGGAACTTATTTAAAATATTGTGCACTGACTTTACGGCATAACCTTCCACCTCTATGGCACTTTTGATTTCCTCAGTGGGAACAGAACTGTCAATGCCCTTTACGATGACAATCAAACCTTTAGCACTTTTGAGTTGATACGTATAATAGCTCTTATTATCTGCATCGAGGCGACTTGCGATTAGGCGATAATTCTTCTCAGTGTGAGCTTGGATCTTTGTTTCTTGAATTTGACCTCTTCGTATAGAAGCTACATAAAAGCTTTCCTTACCTACAAGCTGAGACAACATGTTAACAATTTCGTTAGATGTTTGCTCGCGCAAGTAAATCGGCGGAGGTTTTTGCTCCTTGACAGCGGGTTCAGCTTCATCATCCGCTGTAGCAAGTACAGAGAATCTGTTTTCGCTTACCGGCATTACAGTACTTGCGGAGCTTTTATATTGTTTAGCAGTGCGTTCTTGCTGCGAAGACTTAGGACTGGCCTTCCTTTTGGTTATGGTTATATAACGATCCATACCTGTTTGCACTTTTTTTACGGGTTTTTTTAAATTACCTCGTTGGTTTGTTGTACTATTTTTGATATGGTACCTGAATTGTTTTTTGGTTGAATTTTAATTTCTTCTGGTGTTGTTATTTGCGAAGATAAGTTTATATTTCCGGATAAAGAACGCGTTCGGTCAATTGGCCTGGCGCTTAAAAAAGCACTGTCATCTTTTTTCTATTATTTCTATTGTTTATTGCATTATTAGCATTTGTGTAAGTAAAAGAGTAATAAGCATTGTTGTTATTACCTTTTATATTTTTTTCGTTAATGTTTGGTGCGCTCATGCACTCACTATCAATTGTTTAAACAGGTTTAACCATGTACTTTGTTATTGTCTTTTTTATCACACACTATATTATATTGCTTTTTATTTTTTGTTATTTATTTTGTTGTTGTTATTACTGTTAATTGTGTCTCTGCACTTGTTCAATTTTTAAAATACAAAAAAGTCACCTTAAATGAATATAAATTATGCGCTTAAAATGAAGTACGTCTTTACTCAAACGAAGTTTATACTTTTTAATTTTCATCGGGGCCTTGCAATGTACATACGCAATGAAGTTGTGTACCAATGCCAGCAATCTCTAGGCATAAGTGATGCAGAATTTAGCTGCCTCTGGGTTAAATTCAAAATCAGGTCACACCTTTTGCATTTCGGGTTTCTTTACAGAAGCCCAACCGCGGGAAGGGATATTTCCTTATCAGGCTTCGATACCCTTTCCGATTCAATTTCGAAGATCCTTGAGAGTTGTCCGAACAGTGAAATTGTTGTTGTTTTAGGTGATTTCAATGTTCACAACTCGTCATGGCTTCGCCATTCGGGCAATACAACTACGGAAGACCAATATGTTAAATTATTGGCCGCGCACAATCATCTTGCGCAACTAGTGAATGAACCAACGCACATTTCGTGTGTTGAAGGGCACCAGGACAACACTCTTGACCTTTTTCTTACTTCACACCCTGAAAAGTATGAAGTAAGCGTCAATGCACCTCTCGGTAACTCGGATCACTGTACCATTTCCGCCTCGTTTTTGTTCTCGGAACTCCTTAACGTTTCACGAACGACCCAGAAACGTAAAAAATTTATCTACGAAAAAGCTCGTTGGGCTGATCTCAACGACTTCTTCGGGCATTTTAATTGGAAACTTTGTTTCATGGACAATAATGTCAATGCCATGGCGAAAATGGTCGAAAATATAATTTTATTTGGAATGAAATCCTTTGTTCCATCTAAACAAACTTCGATAAAACCTAGAATAAAATCTTGGTTTGATCAGACGTGCAAAATTGCATTCAGATCCAGAGAGGAAGCATTCAGTACATGGCTGAATAACAAAAATTCCGATACTGACTCGCTAGGGCAAGATCTTCGTGTGCCAAAGTACTAAGGCGCGAAAAAGCTTTATACGAGCAGCGTCTTCGTGCTAAAGTTCTTAGTGCTCTACGGGGTAGTAAGAGTTCCTCAATTCCGACTCTTTTGAAGGATGACCAAGTATTCACTGACCCGGTTGATAAAGCTAACATTTTGGCCGAATTATTTGCAAGAAACTCTCTCTTGCCGGAAAGCAATCAACCACTGCCCGTGCTCGAAAGATTATCAGTAACTATGCTAAGCATATTCTTTCGAGCCCGTGCCGTTAAAAGTGTTCTTGCGGACCTCAACATAAACAAGTCTCCAGGGCCGGATGGCATCCCTGCACTGATCTTGAAGCTGTGCTCTTCGACGCTAGCGCGGCCATTGGCCAAACTTTTCAGCATATTGTACCATGCTGTTGAATTGCCAATGTGTTGGAAGGTTGCCAATGTAACGCCAATCCCAAAAAAAGGAGAGGCCAATAACCCTGAAAATTACCGTCCAATAGCAATTTCTTCGACACTTTCCAAGGTTATGGAAAGTATGGTGAATTTCCATCTTGTTAATTACCTGGAGTCCAACAATTTACTTCACGACCGTCAGTATGGATTTCGTAGAGGGCGCTCTACGGGAGACATACTGGCCTTCCTCTCGGAGAGATGGTGTAGGTCCATACATCATTTTGGCGAAAGTAAAGTGGTGGCTCTAGATATTTCCAAGGCGTTTGATAGGGTGTGGCATGGCGCGCTCTTGTCAAAACTTGCTTTTGGTGTCGGTAATAACTTCTCTCGATTTATATCGAGCTTTCTCAGAGATCGCACTATACGAGTTGTTGTAGATGGGATCTCATCAGACGAGTTCAAGATCAATTCAGGGATACCACAGGGCTCCTTTCTTTTTCCTGGATGACCTTCTTCGTCAAACTTCCAATCCTATTTATTCTTTTGCAGATGACAGCAGCGTATGCCATTCTTACTCATTCATCAACACACCAAGACTCTCAGAGATTGGGGCCATGAGGCACCGCATGAATGTTTCTAGCCGATGCCTTTCCTCCCAATTTTCTCTGCAGAAAAGTTCAAGTCAAATGATAATCCTCCTTCCCATAACCTCTTTTCCTAGTTCGAGCACAATGCATTGCATGAATAGGGATCATCCCCTCAGTGCTGGTCCTACCATAAAAAAAATATGAGAATTATGAAGTTGCCATTGTTTTTATTGATGAAATTCGTCTACATTTTGCACTTACATATTTATAAATTTGTATAAAAATTACTTGATAAAATTTTTCATTAAATTACTGTTATTAAATTTTTTAACAAATATAAATTTATTTTGTCATAAATAAAGAACACCTTGGGAACGTCAGCAATATTTTCGAAAAAAAAAACTAGCTGACTGCTAAAGAGAAAAAGTAAAACACGAACTTTGCCAAACAAAGAAAAGCAATTTTATAAAAAACAAGCAAGTCCATAGACATTTTTTAATATTTATGTTTTTATGT
This sequence comes from Phania funesta, assembly GCA_963932375.1. Taxonomy (NCBI): domain Eukaryota; kingdom Metazoa; phylum Arthropoda; class Insecta; order Diptera; family Tachinidae; genus Phania; species Phania funesta. The sequence goes on from OZ010656.1 coordinate 41,898,564, forward strand.
GCAGAAAACCTTTTCTTTTCAATAAATAGAAAACTCATCATTTCAAATATGTAATCAAATGTTTACTAAATTTTATACAAAATACTTGGAGAAAATAAACAAGTGATTTTAAATCGGAAGTCATTTATTTATTTCAATATTTTTTACGTATACCACCCCTTTTGCGTGATTTGAAATCACTTTCATAAAAATTATTTATATTTTATCAGGTTTAAGCAAAATTTTTTGAGTAATCTTAGATTTCTTGGTGAAAGTATCATTTCTTAATGAAATTTCTCCATGTAATTATCTTTTATTTTAATTTGTGATATAATTTTTTTATGTTTAATTTCACCGGTTAGTTAAAATTCAGCTTCTCAGAAAAGAAGCAAATATTTTACATTTATATCTTTTCTTTTTAATTTGGCGATTTTTAGTAAATATTCCATTCTAAAGGAGTTTTAGTATTTTTAGTAAAATTTTGGTGTATAAAATAATGATTTTGTTGAATTTTCGATTTTTTATAAAAATTTAAGTTTTTGGGATTTCTTAATTATTTCTTGATGTGACTTCGAGTTGATTTTTTTGATTTTTTTTTCATTTTTGTATTTTTTCTGAATTTTGTATTTTTAGTGAAATTTTCTGGTGAAATTTAAACTCATTTATAAAATGTCTGTAAATTTCTTTTGCGATCTTAAAATTAAGCTTCGGAAACATGAAGACCCAATTAAACTTATGTTAAAGAACTTTACGTAATAAACAGAAACAAGACTCCGCTATAGAGATATATTTAAAAAATTTGGATCCAAGCAAAAACACTTACAGCCTGTGGAAAGCTGTAAGGCACTTAAAATGTCCTATTGCCTACAAATCCCTATTAAGACTTGAAAACCACACATGGGCTAAGAGATCAATTGAAAAGGTAAATGCCTTCGCAAATCACTTAGAAAATGTTTTCACACCACATGACTTAAGTAGTTTCAGAATTAGTGTTTACAAACTTCCTTTGAAGTCTCTTTAGAACCGTGGGCTTTCATGAATTTAGCAATGGAATACCAAATTCTGTTTATTCCAATATTCAATAAAATTTTTATCAATATCGAGTTAATTTTTTTGTTACAATTATCAACTTATTGTTCATTAACTTTCGCTATTCAACGTGTCTAAAAATGTCATTCCAATCTTTTTATTAGTGTATTTTTAATTAGTTTTTTAATTACTAAATACTTGTTCTACAAAGAGAAACTTACCATAAGTATCCCAATTTTATCTCTAAAATATTATTTATTATCAACCTAATAAGTAATTTATTGCATTCACATCTTAATAAACTGTTTACTATTGGGCTTGGCCGAGTCGTCTTGCTAAGCTCAATGTGACAGTTTTTTTGTATCTGGTGCCCGTCAAATTGAAATAAATTGCATGTTATTTGCTACGGTTTTTGTGGTGGCTGAAGCTGCTCAGATGCAACCTTCAGATCAGTATTAACACTTATAAATGCAATGTCGTCTGCAAACATTGAGGTGTATGTATATGGGCTTGTTGACATATCCGTTATATAGATTAAGTATAACAGCGGCCGTAACATACTACCTTAAGGGACTGCTGCATAGATTTTTTTTTTTAGAAAATCGATCATTCAATCTTACCTTAAACGTTCAATTAGCTCGGAAAAAGCTTGAGTGTTTTCAAGAGGAATTTGAGTTATTTTCGAACAGCTGGCTTTATCGAATGCTTGGAAAATTACTATAAATAAAACCGAATACTCAATAGTAGTATGCCTCGCACGAAAACCAAACTGATGGTCTGGGAGAATATTTTATTCATTAGAATATGGAGTTAAACTCGAGACGAATAATGCTTCAAATCAATTTCACAAAATTGTTTAGGGAGCATAACAATTTTAAACATCTTACACGAGAATGAGAAGAATGCGTGTTGCTTCATGCCTTTAAATATGAATAGTAAAATTCTCACAGCTAAATTACATACGTTTCTTAGCATTGATCCGGTCCGGATGATTTTCTCATATCTATATTTTTAACTGCCGACTTTAATAAAGATAGCCAAAATTTCATAGGATCAGTCAGTGCCACATATAATTGGAAGAGTGGAACTATTTATGTCATGTAGTGTGAAAACCCTCTATAAGTGATCAGCGAATGCATTCACCTTTTCAATAGTTTTTGACCCAGGTGCGGTTTTAGCGGATCTATGTTAGCAGAAAATGTTTTACTTCATGTATATTTTTGTAACGAATTTCCGTCATCGCTTGTCAAGTTTGGTTTGGAGACAAACCGCTTTCGGCTATATGCCATCTTTAGTATAATTTTTCGTAATACTTCATATTAATGTTGGGAGAGCCCAATAGCGTTCCAGAAACAACTGTTTCATATTTTGCTGAACAAAATTTGCAAAAGTATTTTTTTCTTGCGCAATACTTCTTGAAACATACCATCTAAAATTGTCAAAAAAGTGTCCATTGTTTGAATCAGGTTATCAATTGTGCTCGAATTGCTCGTAGATATTATTTTTGATATTTTTAGTTTCTATATACATATGTACGAGTATATTAAAAATATATTTTGACAATTCACTTTCTAAATTTTCAATTAATTTATACTCCTTCGCCAAAAAAAAACCGTTAACTAAATATTCCTTCGCTTGCCGCATTTGGGTGAGGTATATAAACATACAGTTTCGAAATTTGGAAATGATCCACTATTTAAAAAGTCTTTCCATTTTTCATTCTTCATCCCACACTGAGAAGAATTATTGCCTAATCGCAAGTCGCCTCGATGCAGATAATAAGAGCTATTATACGTATTATCTCAAAAGTGCTAAAGGTTTGATTGTCGTCGTAAAGGGCATTGACAGTTCTGTTCCCACTGATGAAATAAAAAGTGCCATAGAGGTGAAAGGATATGTCGTAAGGTCAGTGCACAATATTCTAAATAAGAATAAAGTTGCCAACCTATGCATCGTGCTGAAATCGTATTTAATGCATCTCAGCTTAAATCAAAAAACTCGGTTCATTCTATATACAATTTACGCTACCTTTTGAACAGAAGAATAACAGTGTACTAACTGCTGGGAATTCGGACACACGAAAACCTACTGCAAGCTACCATCCGTATGCGTTGTTTGCGGTGATACGCACCGGACTTTGGAATGCACTTCTTCCAAAACAAACCCCAAGGTAAAAAAATGCAGCAACTGTGGTGAAAATCACACAGCAAATTACAGGAGCTGCAAAGTGTTTCAACATGTAAAAAATAATGCGAAAGTCATACGTAATTATATTATACGTGATTATATTGCTAGTACACAAGCTACACAGCCACACACTAAACCAAACTATTCGTATGCACAAACATTGAGAAATGATTTACCTATTGCGAATGCCAAAAGTTCTAATGCGCATAAACATTCATATGCCCACGTCCTTAAAGAGGGTGCACAAACACCCCTCACTACCAATTCGAGCTCAATCGATAATTTAATACAAACAATGAATATATTCATGACAACTATGCAGGGTATGTTTCAGGAAATGATGCGAACCCAAAACATACTTCTGCAAGTTTTGCTTAACAAAAAATGAACCAGTTAAAAATATGCTTCTGGAATACTAACGGGCTCTCCCAACATAAATATGAAGTAGAAAATTTATTGCTAGCACATGATATAGACATACTATTAGTTTCTGAAACACACTTCACTATAAAAAACTGCTTTAGAATTGATGGGTTTTTTATATATGACACCAAACACCCAAGCGAAAGGGCATGAGGTGGGACTGCCATTATAGTCCGAAAAAACGTAAGGCATTTTCCATTGTCTGAATTCAGGGAAGACTTTTTGCAAGCCACGACTATAAATCTTACTGATTTTAAAATTGTAGTCTCGTCAGTGTATTGCCACCCTAGGCATAAAATTGAACACCATGAATTTGCCAGGTTCTTTGCTACGCTAGGACAAAAATTTATTGCCGCTGGTGATTACAATGCAAAGCACACATATTGGGGATCCAGACTTCTTAGTCCTAGAGGTAGACAGTTGTATTATACAGTTCAAGCAAACAAGCTGGACATCGTATCTGCCGGTAAACCCACCTATTGGCCCAAAGACTTTAATAAGTTGCCAGACCTTATTGATTTTGCTATAATAAAAAACATCAAACGCGACCAACTGTTAGTTAGTTCATCCTACGACCTATCTTCTGATCATTCACCTGAAGTTGTTATTTTACACGACAGTTCTGTCACTGCCCCTAAAACCCGTAGTTTCTACCCAAACAGAAACACGAATTGGTTAAAATATAAGGATAGTTACCAAATTGCTAATCAATTTAATTATTTTTTTATAAATAGCTTAAAAGATAAGAGATAATACTGAAAAGAAATAATATTGAAAACGTGCAATATATGAATCATATAACTGTGACAAACAGCAAATTTAACTTCCGTGCAATTAATATACAAGAACTTTGTGATATATGTAAAAACATGAAAAAAAAACAGATTTTAACAAAGTAACAGTAAAGATAATTTTAGATAATTGGAACTTAGTTGGAAATAAACTTCTGTATATAATAAACAAGTACCTGGAAACTGGACTTTTTCCAGACTCATGGAAAGAGTCAATGGAAAAAGTTAATAAAACCCTAAAGAGTGAAGAATATCGCCCAATAAATACTCTGAAAACTTGTGAAAAGATAATTGAAAAACTGTCAAAATAAAATTGGAAAGTTATATGGAGAAAAACAAGTTATTCCCAAAATATCAATCAGGATTCCGAAAAGGTTTTTCATGTGAAACAGCGGTTAATTATGTAATAAATAGATGGAAGAAAATGGATAAAAATAACAAATGGCAATTTTTTTGATTTTAAAAGAGCTTTTGAAACAATAGATTAAAATATATTGCTACAAAAATTGAGCATGTATGGAGTGAAAGACAAAGAACTAAGCTGGTTTAAAAGTTATTTATCAGGAAGAAAACAAAAAACTAAAGTAAATAATATAATATCAGATACGTTAAATAATGAATTCGGCGTGCCACAAGGGTCAATTCTTGGCGCATTATTATTTATTATATATGTATATAAACGATATGCCAAATGTATTGAGAAAGTTAATGTCAAGAAAACATAATGTGTGATTTGATGAAAATAAATGAGTGGCTCAAAATGAACAAATTAAAATTAAATGAAAAAAAACGAAGTTAATGGAGATTAACATGAATAGTGATTTGGTAATTAAAATTAATGACACAGAAGTAGAAAAAGTAAATAATATAAAATATCTCGGAGTTATCATCGACAAAAATTTAAAATTTAAAGAGCATATTAAATATATATGCAGAAAGATTGGTAAAAAAAATTGGATTTTTTAAACGTTTAAGGAATAAAATATCAATAATGACTGCAATTAATATACATATATAATATAATAATAAAACCACATTTCGAGTTCGGTTCGACAATTCAATACACATGTTGCACAAATATACAAATCGAAAGACTACAAAAATTACAAAATAAAGCAATGAGATCGATTTTAAAATGCAATAGGTATGCACGAACACAATGTATACTTGACACACTAAAATGGTTAAATATCAAAACAGCGAATAATATTTAACACACTTAAATTTATTAGAAAAATAAAAACCGGAGATGCACCTCAATACTTGTGTGAATATGTTGGAGAAGTGCAACCATATGACCTTAGAAATTTACAAAATTTTAGACTGCAGAGAGTTTCAACAACAGCAAAGCAGCGATCATTATTCTACAAAGGATTGAAACTATATAATATATAATATATGAAACTATATATATTTTAGGTAACAATACTATTTGTAAAGAGATTTCGAAAAGTATTTATAATACTACTAAAATAAAAAATATATAAAATGTATGTGAGCTCTCACTTATCTTTAAACATCACACTGAGAAATCCAGCTGCTATTCAAGCAGCTGTAGATCATTTTACAGACGTCGTGACTGCTACAGCCATATGTGCAACGCCAACAAAGGCAACAGCAGATATTCAGATGCTCGTCATTGAGAAAAGAAGACTAAGAATACAATGGCAAAATAGTAGTTCTCCACACATAAAAATGCAAATGAACTTATGCCAAAAAAAACTTACGCAGTAAATTGAGACAGAAACACCAATTCGCCATCGACAACTTTTTAAAAAACTTGGATCCAATGAAAAACTCGGATTATAGTCTGTGGAAAGCTGTAAAGCACTTACAATGTCCTATTGCTTACGAATCCCCACTAAGACTTGAAGACCGTACTTGGGCTAAAAACTCAAGTGAAAAGGCAAATGCGTTCGCAAATCACTTAGAGAAGGTTTTCGCACCACATGATATAAGGAATTCCACTATTCCATTTATTAGTGACACCGTGAATGATCCTAGGAAATTTCGGTTGTCTTCTTTAAAATCGACAATTAAAAATACGGATATGAAGAAATCACCTGGTCCTGATCGTATAACAGGATCAATGATAAAAAAACTTACCTAATTCAGCTGTAAGAATTTTACTTTACATATTTAATGCCATTTTGCGCGTCGGCTTCTTCCCATGCTCTTGGAAGATGTCTGAAATTATTATGATCCCGAAACCAGGAAAGGACTCAAGCCAGATTACATCCTAGAGGCCTATTAGCCTACTGTCAGTTTTGTCAAAGATATTTGAAAAATTATTCGTCTCGAGTGTAACTCCTTTTCTAAATGAACAAAACGTTATCCCAGATCATCAGTTTGGTTTTCGAGCAAGGCATAGTACGATTGAACAAGTCCATAGAATCCTTACCATTATTAGATCGGCTTTTGAAAGAAAGCAATACTGTTCAGATTTATTTATAGACATTTTCCAAGCATTTGATAAAGTCTGCCATGGGCTACTTACTAAAATAGCTCGGGTTCTTCCTGAAAACACCCACAACCTTATAAAAAGCTATTTGTCAGATAGAACTTTTAAAGTAAGGTCAAAGGATCAGCTTTCAAAAAATGGGAAAATCAGTGCAGGAGTAGCTCAAGGTAGTGTGCTATTATATATCATCTATACAGCGGATATGCCGACAAGCCCACATACATATACATCAACCTTTGCAGACTGCACTGCAATTATAATAAAAACTACAGTCCCATATTCATAAGCTAGAAGACTGGCTAAAACAGTGGAGAATACAGGTAAATCCATCGAAATGTGCTCATGTGCTCCCTCAGAAGGCAAAACTGCACACCAATCACAATAACTAATATCACGGTTCTAGCGGAAACGCACGTTAAATATTTAGGTATCCACTTAGATCGGCGCCTAACTTGGTCCCGTCACATTGAGGCAAAAATAACGTTCATAAAGATTCGAACAAATCAACTGCATTGGCTAATAAGTCCTAACTCAATTTTGGCTTTGGAATATAAAGTCCTTTTATACAAATCCGTCATAAAGCCAATATGGTCATATGGTATTCAGCTGTGGGGTACTGCCTGTTTTAACTTCTTCGTGGATAGTGGGAACTTTGAGATCCCTATGTATGTTTTCATTTCTTATGTACCAGGGGGCGCATACGATAAATAAAAAAAAAAATGTTCATTCTTCAAGTTTAATATTTTAAACAGTTTGAGAATATAATTTTAATGGCATAGAAGAAGTTCCCGTAACTTTTTGGAATTGAAAACAATTTTTTTGAATGTAACAAACTTTTAGTGGCAAGAAATTAACGAGCGATGTGAAAAACAGTACTTCGGGTTAAACCCCATTTCACACTATCATAAAAAAATTGAAATCAGTTTTTTACGTTTAGACTACACAACGTTGTAGAAACAAGTAGAATATTGATATATACATATACATATATATAAATTTTTTTAATTTAAGGTACACATTCGCAACCTCCAAACTGATATTAATTTGCGTTATTCTCAGGAAAAAAATAACGCAATTTAATATCAGTTTGGAGGTTGCAAATGTGTACCTTAAAAAAATCACTAATCTAACGAAAAAACATCTTGATTTTATGAATTGATGTAAAAAATGAAGACAGTCATTACACTGCCAAATTTTCAACCATAATCTAAATGTCGAAAAGTTTCATACAATATTACGTTTTCACTATATCACTTGCAGTATTCTACAAAAAAAAAAATTACAAATAATATTACTTGTGCGACAATATAAAAGAGCTTTATGCGTAATTTGCAGTTGCATTTGTTTTGCAACTGCTCAACATCTGTGCATAATTTTTGTTCGAACTGCAGTATGTTCAAGGCAATTAGAAAATCTTGAAAAGCGAGAATTTCCTATAAATTACAATAATTACAATAAAAAGGGTAATGAAAATAATTTTTACAAGTAATTTTTAATAGAATTATACTTTAACAAAACTGTTCGGCGGTTGCCTTTCAGCAGTATTAAGAATTTCTTTCGCCGGCGTTTCCATGTTATCTCCGGCGGCAACGGCTATCATTTCAATCGGCGTCACAGCTCCGTTGGATTTCGGGCACAGGTCTCAGCAATGTCAACATTGAAAAAGTTCCCAATATTTTATAAATCTCTAAGAATGAAGCTGGAGTATAGAAGTAGTAACTAAATAGCATTAATTAAAATTATTAAATAATTTCATACATTACAAAACAAATTGTCTAAGGGATCTAGACACACAATGGAAATGGACACTTGGGCCGACGTAGTATTTTTGGTAGAAGGCTCAGCTGCCAATGGCGCATATATCAATGAATTGAAAACTAATTATATTGTACCTACATTGGAACATTTCAGCCAAGGGCCTATAGAAGATCGCGAATATCTAATGTCGGAAAGATATTCCACACAGTATTGTGTTGTGCTCTATCGAACTTCTGCAAATTTACTAGAACCAATGTGCACAACATTTGGCCCATATGCTTCGCCCCAAAAAGTTATGGACCTATTTGAACGTCTTCCTTTGGTTGGTGGTGGCATGGAATCATGTGCGAATTTGGCAGAAGGCTTAGCAACAGCTCACATATGTTTCGATGACATGAAAGATCATCGGGCACGTTATAATAAGGAGGGGAATTTAGTAACACAAAAGCATTGTATATTGATGTGTAACAGTTCATCATATTCAATGCCGGTTATTGAATCTTGGAAATATACAGGAAAAACAGGTATTTTCGACAAAAATCTAATAAAAATCTATTTTCAGTTGTTTCACGTACAGAGAATTTTCAATTGGTGTGGTTTATATTAGGCTGGTTATTTTAAACTAATCAGAAAATCGGAAGACCTTTCTTTTCATTATGTTGAAAATACATATTGTCATCTATGTAAAGTTAAAGAATACGTAAAAAGAGAGTAGTGTTCTGTCTGTCGCCGCGTACAGTGTTTTAATAAAAATAACTAAAAAAAAGATTCTACAAGTGTTCAATAAGAAAAATGAAAATAAATTAAAACAATAAAAATTCATAGGTCATATTAACCAAGCCCATTGAAAAATCTGTTTGTGATAGAACAAACTGGAAACACACTATTATTCAGCGCTTTAAATATTTAAATATAACTTTTCATTACAAATTGATTTTATTAAAATACATCTAAGAATAATTTTTATTTACTTTACAATTTTTTACATAACCAAGTGGAACAATTAGCAGCACTTTTTCACGAACGAAAAATTAACCTTTCTATTATTGCACCACGTAAAATTCCGATGTTATTTAAAATATTTATGAAAGCTGACGGAGAGCAACCATTAACGGCAAAAAAATATGCCAAAAATATTAGACATTTAGTATTACTTAAAGGGTACCACCTTAAAGAAAGACCACAAAGCCCAAATAGTGTAGCAACTACTATGGGTAACCAAAATAATCAAGTAGTAGTAGGGGGAAGTCAACAACAGCAAAAAACTGCCCAGCAGCAACAAAATTCGGGTTTGCCACTGGACAACACGCACCCTTCTCCCCAGCACCAAATTCTACAACAACAGGTTGCTCAAATAAGTGGCATGCATCCTAATCAACAACCAGGAAATACACTTAATCAACAACTTTTACAACAACAACAGCAACAACAATTTGTTGGTCAAAATTCCATGCAAAACCCTAATTTTCCAAGTCAAGGAAACCGCTGGATTTTTAATCCCAACCAACAACAGCAGCAGACTCGCCCACAATTTTTGCCAAATGCACCTGGCGGACCAATGGTACCTATGGGCGGACCAGTCAACCAAAGCGGCATGCCTCTACAGAATTCAGCCTTAATATCGCAACTTAGCGCTCCACCGAATCAAAATGTTAATCCGATGATGCAACAGCAACAAATTCGAATGCAAATGATGAATCAACAACAGCAAATGCAACAACTTCAACAGCAGCAACAACAACAACAGCAAAGCGCGATGAATCCTAGTATGTCTGGACCTGGGGGACCAAATTCTCAACAGCAACAAGTGCCAGTTGGTGGTAACAATCAGCCAAATACAACGATGGCAAACCAACAAAATCCTGCGCCATCTTCAGAGCAAGCAGTTATGCGTGAAAAAATTTGGTCGGGCACTTTGGAGTGGGTAGAGAAAAGTAAACCTGATCAACAAAAAATACCCCGTACCTTACAATGTACTGTTACGGCTAATATAAAAGATGGAGAACCTGAAATAAAAGCCATCAACTGGCCACCCAAATTGCTTATGCAACTCATGCCGAAACACTTGGTGGGTAATATAGGAGGACAATTTCTTAAAGACTCCAAAATGGTTGTTTTTAAGCCGCAACCATGCGAAGCACTTGATGCTCTAGCAAAAAACATGACGACAATATTTGCTGGCTGTGTGCACTTTACAACGCCACCTAATATGCCAGCATGTGATATTAAGGTCTTGATACTTCTTTACACTGCCGATAAGAATGCATTTCTTGGCTTTATACCCAATAATCAATCTATGTTTGTTGAACGATTACGTAAAGTCATACAACAAAAACAATCGATGGGTATGCAGCAAACAGCTGGTAGTAGTACTAATAGTATGCAGCAGCAACAAGGGCAACAACAATTACAAAATCCAATGGGTGGTCAACTCTCAAACAACATAAATCCTCAACAACAGCAGCAAGATCCTAATCAACAACAACAACAGCATTTTAATCAATACAATCCTCAACAACAAATGAACATACAAATGGCCGGAGGCGCAATGAATCAACAAATGTTGGGTGGACCACCCATGACTGGAGGCCCGGACCAGATGGTTGGCAATAACCCAATGCAACAGCAAATGACGATGATGCAACACCAACGTATGCCCATGATGGCTGGAGGTAATCCAAATAACCCTCAACAGCAACAAATGCCTACACAACAAATGCAACAACGCATGGCCCGACCCATGATGAACAATAATCCTGGTCTTAGGCATTTACTGCAGCAACAATCAACACCTGGTCAACAATTTCGTCCACAAATTAGTGGCATCGGTTCTGGCCCGGGTGGCGTTCCAATGGGTGGTGGCGGTATGCCAAATCCAAATCAAATGTCTGGGGGACCAGGTGGTGGACCAAATCGTCCATTTGAGGATAATAACTTTGAATATATGTAAAATTTTCTGAAAAAGGTAATCCTTTTGAAAAATGTTATCACATGAAATACATATGTATAATTAAAAAATTATATGTGTGTGTACGTATGCACTTTCATTTTGACAACTTATAAGGGGACTTTTTATAATTAAAAACAAATCTGATTAATAACATTAATCGTTTTTGGAACTCTTTAAATCACCTGACAATCGCATTATACATATGTATTACTTCACTTGCTCGTTTTAAGTTGGGAAAGTTAAACGAACCTTACATTTATAAAGAATTTAATAATAATCTAAATACATACAACAAAGTCAGGTTAGTTCCACAAATTATAACTCAAGAACGGCTGCACTGGTTTGAATTGAAGGAAAAAAAATTATACATAAAATCAATTTTTAAATAAATTAGGATTGGAACCCCGCCATCTTCCGCAATCAACAGCTTTCGTCACGCACCATTATAGATCGTTTATAACAAATAATGTAGATTCCAAATATTAACTTAATAAAATAGTAGTAACGCATATAAAAATATTAGGAATAATCTTCGACTCGAAATGCCACTGGAATACACCTTAAAAACGCCGAGGAGAAAAGATTCAAATTAATAAAATGCAATTGACATCCGAAACCATTTGTAAATATATTTAAACCAGTGATAATATCAACCATTGAATACAGCCGTTCGTTTTCTTTATGGATATGCGAAGGGATTAATAGGAGAAATACATATACTACATGTTATGCACCGGCAAGATTTGCTATAGGCGCTTTTAAAACCACTTCCTTTCGCAATATTCTAGCAGAAGCCAGCCTACTAACCTTCGATAACCCAATTGTAATAAATACTGCAAAGACAGCGAGAAAATTACTAATGCCTTTGTAAAATCAAATATTGTAATTTAATCCAAAATCAAAGCGCAGAACAAAAATGTTTAAATGAGCAGTACATGTATTACTGACTACATATAATTGATCGCAGTTAAATGGACTAAAAAATAACAGTAAACGCATTATCGGCTCTGATCAAAATCACGCATAATTGCAATCAAAATTATTCCTATCGAGATAACACGATGTTTCAAATAAATCGACTCTCTAATAAAGTTAATGTAAGTACCAGGAATTTCGAATATTCATTGAAATCAAAAAGCTGATGGAACAGCTAAAGAAGTGACAAATTTTCCGTCTGTAACGGAATATATTCAAACCAAATTACTAATTCACGCAGCGGTTCAAAGCTATATTATTTCTAGACAAAACCTTGAATGGGATGCTAAATCTCATATTTATAAGCAATTTAATCCCAAATGGGGAGCCACCTTCATATCCGGCTGTAATGTCGAGGACAAATATCCTTCAATAAAAGAAACCAACCCCTCACTTACTGCACTCTGTGTCGGAGCTCTTTGTCAATGGATCGTGTAATAAATGTACTAGTATGAAATCTATATGACAACAATTTGCCTCTCAATAACTTGCTTCCAAAAATAATGAAAATTCTTAATATTTATGACCAAATTTAAAAACAAAGAACTGCTAGTGCTCAAATTTCTTGAAACTTTTTATTACTTAACTAATCTTAAGTTATTAAATACTTAAATAAATTGCCTGCAAATATTGTAATTTAGTATCAAAAAAATTTAGCATTCATATCTACCATTTAAAAGATCCCTTTATATATACCTTCAACGTAAAATCAAAAAGGTGTTTGCTTGCAATATGTAAATTGTAATCAAAATATTTAAATTTCATTAATTCAAGTGTCCCGCAGAGGAATGCCGCTCAAACAAAAATATGAAAATGTATATTTGGTTCAAAACGCTATTTGATAAACACGTTTTTAAATATATTCTTTAAACAACTTGCAACTCGTTTTCCCAATTTTACTTTGCTTAGCATACTGAAGGACATTTTGTTAAAGAAGCATTTCAAAGTCTTAAAATATAGTCTTAAGCGGGAAACTTTGGTACGCCTTTGGAACTTAGCTGAGACACAAGAATTCGAATAGAAGACCATATCATATTATAGAAGTGAATTGGTATAAGGCTGGATGTGATCTAATTGATTATCGTGGGAAATCAATCACAAATGACATTATACGACTGAGTCTACACTGTACTAGGTACATATGTATGTATGTAAATATAAAAATTAATTCCAGTTTATTTTACTAGTTAATCATTTCAATAGGGTCTTTAAGGGGCGTTAATCAGAATATTTGGAGATACATAACATTTGTTTTGTAGTTTTAAGCTTAAAAATATCCAAAATACTCACGTAATTAATTGGATGTGATGCGCCGGTATTAAAATTTCCTACAGTTGGAAGAACATTTGGCGCATAACCAGGAGGCACGTACCCACCATGATTTATATTGCTTGACATCGCCATTTTTTTTTATAATGAAAAGGGTACACCTACTAAGGAATATTAACAATCTGCAACAAAAAAAATATATATATAAAGTATTTATAACAGAAAACTACGTCATTGGCTTTAGTTCAGATATCGTTAACATTAAGCAACCGTGATAAAAATAAAAAATCTTTGAAAAGTGACTTCATCGGCACTTACATCTCGTACAACAAAATAATAATTTGTTGTTTATGTTTTGAATTTTTAATAATGGTCGAACGTTAAAAAATGGTTTGTTAAATAAGTTAATTTGAGAAATTATCACTTCTGTCACAAAGCAATCTTCTGTGAACAATATATAAGCAAAGCAAATTGATAATTCGCCTTAAAATGAATAAACAAGTCTAAATAACACCATTTGTATTTGTATCAAGTGTTCTTGTCTAGTCATAAATATGCTCGCGCTTTGAGAGCGCTTCTTCAAAATAACTAGAGAAAATGTGTTCATGGTCTTCTGTTTGAAGAATACATGTAGATGTTCATGTTCAGTTTGCTTATGCACGGGTGTTTACAGAAGATCGAACACACATACATATATTTCAATTTGACTGTGTGTATTTTGTTTGTGAAATGATATAGCAAAGTTGTGCGAAGAATTGTTCGGAAAAGTCGGTTTAACCACGAGGCAAAAATCAACAGCGGCGCCTTCACTAGCCAAATTCCGGTTCGACCAACAAAATATACGATGTCTGAACAGATTTATGGCTAGCCAAGACGCATGTAAATACAACAATTCCTCCATACTTATTTTCGAAACTGTAGTGGTGAGTATGTTGCCGGTAGTCTCCAAGGTAGTCCGTTAGAAAAATTAGGAAAACTAATAGACGGTATATATATATATATATATATATATATATATATATATATTATATATTATATATATATATATATATATATATATATATATATATATATGCCGTAATACATTAATTTCCGTATCAATATTGTATGATCAACAAGATCAAAGCCCAGAAGCAGACAGGAAACAATAATCGAACCTCTATACATGACTAACGGCTTCGACTTGATGGTGGTCATTATATTCTTGTGTGTACTAATAATAGAGTAGAGTAATAGAGTAGTTGCGCTACACCGTCCTTTAAGTGGCCTTTTACTATTCTTGCCAACTCATGTTCTGGGAAATCTTAAATGGTTTTGGAATTCACAACTTCAGCTATATGCGCTTCATCGGGTTCACATGTACATTGGCGCCTTTTCATAATTCTCCTCTGAATCTTGTAATCACTTTCATATCTCGTAAATTTGCGCAGTAGGTGATAAGTTATCTTCTGTTTGAAGAATACGTGCAGTTGTTCTTGTTCACTATTATCATAATTTTTTGTCTTTCTTAGATATTGTATGGCTGCTTTTGCATAGTTTATGGATGGGTGTTTTAAGCCAAGCGCACATACATACTTTTTATTTTGCCTGTGTATTTTGTTTGCATAATGGCCTAACAGAGTTTTGCGAACTATTGTTCGTACAACTCTGCTTGAACACGAAGCGACTATTCAAATTTCTGTGTGAGCAGTGGCTGAACAGATTTATGGCTAGTCAAGATGCCAGTTATTAGTAAATGTATAAAAATCGCTTAATTGAAGGGAAATTTTTTAGTTACCATCATTTTTTTAAATATGTATATTCAAGGCATATTAGATACGCCTTGTGTATATTGAATTCACTTATTTAGAAATTAAAAAAATAAGTTTATGCAATGAGTAATATTTACATACAAGAGCCGCCAACAGCAGGAAAAGTAAAAAAATATTTCATTTAGAATACTGTAAAAATTAATCAAATTGTTTTTTTGGCAGGTGCTGCTTAAAACCACTGTAGGAGACATCGATATTGAACTATGGTCTCGGGAATGTCCTAAAGCATGCAGGAATTTTATACAGTTGTGTATGGAAGATTATTACAATAACACTATATTTCATCGCGTAGTAAAGGGCTTTATAGTTCAAGGAGGTGATCCCAATGGAGATGGAACGGGGGGTGAATCAATTTATGGTCAACCATTTAGAGATGAATTTCATTCACGATTACGTTACACAAGACGTGGCTTGGTTGGAATGGCTAATTCAGATAAGAATGACAATGGGTCCCAATTTTTCTTCACTATGGCCCCCACACCCGAGTTGCAAAATAAAAATACATTATTCGCAAAAGTAACGGGAGACACAATTTTCAATATGCTTAAGTTGGAGGAAGGTTTAGTCGACCACAATGAAAGACCTATGTACTCGCACAAGATTTTAAAGGCTGAAATACTCAGCAACCCGTTTGAGGATATTGTGCCAAGGAAACTTAATAAAGAAATCAAAAGCGACAAGAAAAAGACGAAAGAAAAGGGTGTCAAGTAAGTGATTGAAATGCAAGATTGTGTCTATTATGTATAAATATTTGGCTGATGTTTTAGAAATTTTGGCTTATTATCGTTTGGTACAGAAGCCGAAGAGGATGAAGTTGAAACCATTGAATTTGTTCAGAAGAATTCTGGTAAACCCAAATCTCTTCACGATATAGCGGATGACCCAAAACTGAGTAAAGAACCAGTGAAAGTAATAAGTGAAATATTGGAAAAAAATGAATGGGAACATGAGCACTATCCTGCTGCCATCAAAAAAGAAATATTAGATGATGATGAGGTCGCTGATAGAACACAACGTATAAAGGACAAATTAAATTCTTCAAAATGTAGACTATCCCGTGCAAAACCTGAAAAAATTAAAATAGAAATTTCCGATTCTGAAGAGGACTTGCTGTTAACGCATGAAGAGGAAAGGAAACAACAAAGTGAAAGAAAAAAGTACGTAAATATTTTTTATTATAAATTTTGTTATAAATTTTATTACTTTCTATTTAAAGAGAAGAAATACGCCAAGAAATTCAATCGTTAAAAAAACAATATCAATCTGATAAAAAAATTAAAGACGAATTATTGGAGAAAGCTCATAAGGATCCAACAGGAAAAACATTTATGTCGAATGGTGACCATAATGAACTAATTAAAAACTTCATACATGAAAAGGAAAAATATGAAAAATTAAAAACAAAAATACCAAAAAAAGGTGCATCACGTGAAGATTTTACTTTAAATTTACTCTCCAAATTTCGCTCAAAATTGGATGCTATAAAACAAAATAGAGAAGATGACGAAAAGAGTGACGTAAAACTTGATGAAACAATAGTGGAGTTGGAAATTCAAGGTGACAATTGGCTGAGTCACACGTTAAGATTTCGGGATGAAGCCCCCATATTGGCGAAGGACGCCTCAACTAAAGGAGATGATTGGTATGACGTATACGATCCACGCAATCCTTTAAATAAACGAAAACGTAAAGAAACTGGCGATTCCCAGAATTTATTCGCAAAAAAACATGTTCGTTGATTTTATAAGAATTGGTTCTTTATTTGTGTAGGTAGTAAAAAAATACAATAAAAAGATATTTTATCCGCACTTGTCACAATCTTGCTGCTTAGGCTTTGGTTAATTATTTTTCTCAAAATACTTTGCCTTTTCTTTAGGGGTAGGTACAATCTGTATTTGAATGTACAAATTACAACAACAAAAGCACTAAAAATTTTCAAACTTACAGTATCAGCTCCAGGTTTCCAACCAGCAGGACACACTTCACCATGGGTATCGGTATATTGAAAAGCTTGCACTAATCTTAGTGTTTCATCGACTGATCGACCCACAGGCAAATCGTTCATAGTTATTTGACGCAAAACACCTTGTTGATCAATGATAAATAGCCCGCGTAATGTATGCCCTAAGTCGTCTAAATAAACGCCATATTCTTTGCTAATTTTATGTGTTAGATCTGACAATAATGGAATTTTTACATTGCCCAAGCCGCCCTCTTTACGAGGAGTGTTGATCCATGCTAAATGAGTAAAGTGAGAATCGACACTGCAAGCAATAACTTCAGTATTTATTTTCCGAAATTCTTCAATACGATCCGAGAATGCAATTATTTCAGTAGGACAAACAAAAGTGCTTTAAAAAGATATTAAAGCTTAAAAATCATATAAAACACAAAGAAGTGCTCAGCTGCAAGACAAAGCCGAGTTAAAACTTACAAGTCTAGTGGGTAGAATAATAATACGACGTATTTGCCAAAAAATTGTGGAAGAGACAGCTTAACGATTTCTTTGTTGACCACGGCTGTTCCTTCGAATAGAGGGGCTGGCTTTGAAACTAAAAATTATTTTGATCTTAAACTTTTACTGATGAAATATTCCAATATAAACCACTTACTAACGGCTTTTGTTGTTTGTAATGTATGTTCACCCTTGGGTGCTTCTGCGGGATATACGGAACCACCGGCAAAAGAGTAACAAGAATTTGCCTCGTCTACTGTGGCTAAAACTTGGGGTCCAAGTGCTATCAAAACCGTCAGCAAAAGAATAAAACGTATATGCAAAAACATATTTTTTTGTGAAAATATACAAATTCAGTTATAATTTTTATGCCCGTAATAAAAGTAGCCACGCATACAATTTCCAACCTTTTAATTATTTTTGTTTCATGAGATACTAATCTACAACGAAAGAAATTTGCTTTTATTAAATATGTTTACACAACTGTGTTCCACTATATTACTATTTTATTACTTTATATTTATATATTATTTTTGAAATGGTTTTTGACAAATATTAAATAAGAGGAAATCCTTATATATGTTTTCCCAGTGTACATAAGTAAAATACGTTATATTTTTTTATTGTCTAGTTTTTGGATAAGCTTTTGACATCACAAAAAATTTTAATTGCCCACTGTTTATATGTTTCTAGGAAAGTTTTATGTTAATATAAACAACAACTAAATAATGCCGGCGTAATTTTACCAATACACGAAATTTTCAGAAACATATGAATGTACATACACACAAAAGCGTTGCCATACGTGCATCCAAATATTATTGTCAGGGCAAGGACTTAAATATTGAAAACTTTCAGTTATCTCTGGCCCCAGATATATATTATATCTGTGCTCTAGTGTCCTCACACACCGTCTAGACTAGAAAAAAGTTTGTTCGCACATGCAGAAAGCGTCGGCTGATGAACATGAAAAAAGGTGTTCGTGGTGTTCTGTGAGGAAAATACGTGTAAATGTTTCTAATCAATTGCGCATAATTTTTTCTCTCAAGATAGTTTTCATGTTTTTAGCATAGCGCATACACACACATTTTTTATTTTGTTTGTGTGTTGGCAGAACAGCGTTGTGTAAACAACTATTAAGATAACTTTGTTTCAACATTAACATACACATACTATTAATAGCGACGGTCTTCACGAGCCAAATCCCTGTGCGAACGGCAATATGTACGTTGGCATGTCAAGGTTCCGTTTTGGATTCAACGTTGTTTCATTAATTTTTGATGTAATCTATTCATGTTCGCGGATGATGTGTTTCTGTAGATATTTGGAACAAATTTCCCTCAATCCTTGTCAAGTTTGGTTTTTCTTATATTTAAGGCCAATTCCAGATTCAAGGTGTTTGAGCCGGACGTATCATTGTTTTCATGGATCTCCAAGTTTTTCTTAGCGATAATTTAGACCATTTAGCCTTCTTGCATATGCACCCATCTTTGAGGAATGCATGGAAGATGATGCAAATGTGAAACACTCGTGACCATTTTAACCTCTTTCATTTTTTATATATACCGTCACGAGTAGAAGCAAATAAAAAATCGAACGAAATTGAGCTTAAAAATAATGCAATAACTGGATCAATTATTGCTCTAGAAGAGAAAAAGTAATGTAGAGTTTTGGAACGAATTTCTGTTCATCCCTTGTGAACTTTGGTTTGGAGACAAACCGGTTTCGGCTATGTGCAATCTTTAGTTTCTTTTTTCGTTCTGAAAAATAGAAAGTACACATGAATATGAGCAATATATTGCTTTCCAATTTTCTTAGCTGCATGCTGGTTCTGTTGCCCGTACGCAAGCCACACAATAAACCTAGCTATTCGTATACCCAAATATTGAGAAATGATGTTAATGCGAAAAGTTCTAATGCGATTAAACATTAAAATGCCCACGTTGACAATCCTTATCGAATTTGCTATTGTAAAAACAACAAACGTGATCAACTGTTAGTTAGTTCATCATATGACCTATCTTTTGATTATTTACCTACAATTGTTATTTTACAGGACAGTTTTGGCACTGTACCTGAAACCGTAATTTTCTACCCAAATAAAAACACGAATTAAGAATAGAAGGCTTATAGCGCATTTACATCTGCACCATAAACGGGTTATAATTTGTTTATCGTTATAAACTAGTTTGAGAAACTTTTTTATACATACAAATCATAATCGAATTTGTATCTTGTTTTTGAGATAAACAAGTTACAAATAACCGGTTTTTGATAATGCAAGCCTGTGTTTTCTATAATTGTCCAGCGACGCTAGCTACATTAGACACTTTTCAAAATTGAAACAAAAAAGCCCCCAAAATATTTCAAAATATATTTTTTGTTTATTGTTTTGTTTTGTAATTTCTCTTTTTTGCATTTTTTTTATATATAGATATAAAATATAAGGCAAAGACAAATCTGCGCAATACCTCTTTTTCCAGCAAGGAAGACATTTTGTAACTTTCTATTAAATAAATAAATAATAGGGGAACTCACTCTTGGTTGCAAACAACCCTTGCAAATCTAGCAGGTCCAGCAAATATGCTACATTTTGCAAGACCATAACAACAAAATGTATGAAACTAAAATTTGATAAGCAAATATGCTATGGCAAAAATCGTTGCAGATTGGTAATTTGCAATGCTAAAATAACTGTTTCTTTCATTTATTATTATTAATACTACATTTACACCTACGCAAAATCTGGTACTTATGAGAATTTTAGCGAAATCTAGTTCATTTCTACCAGATTACCCATACAAAACAAAATCTACTTACGAACTAGATTTTGGCAAAATCTCTCAAAATCTTGCAATACTAAATGATGCAACTATGTATTTTTTGCTCTTGTACTGAAATATACAGCGCTGAACAAGAAAATGTTGACATTATCGATGAGAATAAATCAAACTCTATCGATGTGAATAAATCAAACTATGAAGAAAAACGCAAACCGTAACAACAGTTTTTGTTTACATTTTTATTTCTATGGTAGTGAATTAATGTCAACAGTGTTACCTTATCTGAATATGAGATCAAAATTTATGAATTGTGGCAACAAATTACTGACACAGGGATGGAAAACCTGAACTAATGTACTTGTATAAGTTATTAAGGTACAATTTTTTTCATTTTGGTTTTCGTCGTTGGATTTTATTAACACGTATTTTTTTAGTAAGAATTAAAGTTTGTTAATGAATACTCCCTATACTAAAGTTTTTTTTGAATAAAAACTATATGTCATTCGGTTACTATTGGTTTTAGTTTTCCACTGCTGTATTCAAATTTGTGGGACATCGTTTCGTTTAGGATTTATAGGAAAAATAGTATTTTGGGGATTTTGACATTATTTTGGGAAAAGCGAAAGTTTGTTAGTGAATACCCCCTATACTGAAGTCTTTTTGAATAAAAACTATATGTCATTCGATTACTATTGGTTTTAGTTTTCCACTGCTGTATTCAAATTTGTGAGACATCGTTTCGTTTAGGATTTATAGGAAAAATAGTATTTTGGGGATTTTGACCTTATTTTGGGAAAAGCGAAAGTTTGTTAGTGAATACCCCCTATACTGAAATCTTTTTGAATAAAAACTATATGTCATTCGATTACTATTGGTTTTAGTTTTCCATTGCTGTATTCAAATTTGTGGGACATCGTTTCGTTTAGGATTTATAGGAAAAATAATATTTTGGGGATTTTGACCTTATTTTGGGAAAAGCGAAAGTTTGTTAGTGAATACCCCCTATACTGAAGTCTTTTTGAATAAAAACTCAAAGTGATTCGATTACTATTGGTTTTAGCTTTCCATTGCTGTATTCAAATTTGTGGGACATCGATTCGTTTAGGTTTTATAACTAAAATATTTTTAGCTTTCCATTGCTATTAATGTATATTGCAAACCTAAAGACGTGATTCAGATTTTCTGAAGAAAGTTGCTCTGTACATGAAGATAATATAGTTTACTTGTTTTAAATTAAATCAGACGTCCATGATCTTAATTATAGTACCAATTTGTTGAACAATTATAAATAAATTATAAATTTCGCTCGCTAGTATTACTTGCACGTGTTAATGTTTACATATTTTCAAACTCACCACGTTAAAAAAAATATGTAAACAAAAACAGATGGTACGGTTTGCCGTTTTGGCCAGAGTTTGATTTATTCACACACGTGTTGACATTTGTAACAAAAAAAAAGCGCGGTAGAAACAAAATATTTGCAGCAACATTAAAAAAAATAAAAGTTTAAAATAAGTGTTTTCAATATGGATAAAACAATAATGAATAAAGTGTAAGTAATATTACATATGTAATTATGTGTATAAAAACAATTGTAGCACGAATTTAATTAAGTTTAGACCCAATTTTTTATTCTTTCTTCAGTCAGCTGTTTTTGTTATGAAAATGAAATCCAATAATACGTCAAAAAGCATTGGCGTAAACGGCAGAGATTTTCTTCGAGATGTGAGCTGAAATCTACTAGATTTTGCGTAAACATTTTAGAGGCGGCGTTAGCGTTTATATACTGACTGCGGCTTAGCTTATTGCATGCGGCAAAGTTACTTTATGCAACTCTGTAATAAATTTGCTAAACGCTTAAAAAACACACTCACGCTTTGTGGCATAAAATCATACCAAGTGTGCAAAAATTGCAAATATGCAACGAAGAGTGATTTCCGCTAATTATAAAAATAATTGTAAGTGCAAGTAAGTATTGTTGCCCGTTAGAATTTAATGGTACAAATACTTGTGGCACTCACAGTACAGAAAGTTCCAGAAGAATTGATGACTTAAATAGTTGTACCATTCCAGTTATCAGTGATGTGAGGAAACAGCCTGGACCTGGTCGAGTTAGAGGATCAAAGGTTAAAAACTTACCAAATTATGCTCTTCTGCTTTTGGTCTAAAATTGATGTGATCCCTAAAACAGGTGAGGACTTTTAAGTCAAATTAGGCCCTACAGGCCTATAAGCCTGCTATCAGTTTTATCAAAATAGTTTAAAAAGTTATTCGAGTTATCTTTAAAACTTTATCTTAGTCAGCAAAACATTATTCCAGAGCACCAGTTTGGTTTTCGACCATATCATAGCAAGTCCATTGAATCATTAGCATTTTTAAACCGGTTTTTTTTATTTATTTTTGTTTATTTACTTCAATACAATGGAAGCCCATATGGCCAATAATATATGTATTATTAGATATATGCATACATGGTTTACATATTCTCATATTAACTTATGTTAATAATAATAATAAAAAAATATTGAAATTTATTATTGTTTCAAATGTAAATGTGGGAGCCCCCCCAGCCATATAAATGCCACCAACATTAATATTAAAAATTTAATGATACACATTAAAATCCAAAATATACCTTTAGCCGGGAAGTAGGTTAATTGTTCTGCATAGTAATAAAAAATTGTAAAATCTTTTTTCTATAAGTGTGACAGGAATAAGAAAAACTTTTAAATTGTGATGGTAGCTGATTCCAGATCCGACAAATACGTATTTCAAATATAGAGAGGTGTATACGTGCAATCTCGATTTGCATATTACGCGATGAGTTCAAAAATATAAAACCTTTCAGCAAGTGGAACAGGTTTTCCAAATTTTATTATCCTAAAGAATTGGAGTAAGAGTCTCGATTTCAAATAGTTATCAAAATTAACACCCAAAAACTTAGGAACAAACTCAGTAACTGTATCATGATTTCGAATCCGAATATTAAAAACATATCTTTCTAGCAATTGTCTCAACTCGATGTAGGTTTGTCAATGTGGTTCCAGAATAAACTTCAAGGCAGTAGCTAAGATGTGACATCAACAACGAATGTGCTAAACATCGTCTTATATGCAGGGGTGTATATCTCCGTAAGGCATATAGTCGACGCAAGTAAAAACAAATTCTCTTTGCGACGTGGTTGATGTGGCTTTCAAATTTGAGGTTAGCATCAATTATAACACCAAAGCACTTCATTTCATCAACATATTGGATTAAAGAATCTTTAATATAGAGTTCGGGATAAGAGTCAGGAGAATTAGGCGTTCCAAAATATATTGCTTTAGTTTTTTCAGGATTTATATCCAAGCGATTACGGTTCATGCAATCCGTTATATTCCTAATATGATTGTTTATCCGCGTCTGAATTTGGTCAAGAGGAGCATCGTGTATCTTAAACAGTAGAATAATATCATCAGCAAATACGTGCACTTGACAAAATTCATTGCTAATAATTGAAATAGCAAAGGGCCCAACACAGAACCTTGGGGTACTCTAGAAGTCACATTCCCTATAGTTGACTTTACGTTCGACCACGAAACAAACTGAGACCTATCACACAGGTATAACTTCATTAAAGTTAATACACTTGCTTACACAATATAATCTTAAAGTCAATGCACTAAATTCCATAACGACACAAAGTCTATACACAACATAATTTTTCTATAACGACACACTTAATGAAATATGAACAAAAGTCATTGCACTTAAAAAGGTGCAACAATAAACAAAACATATTAACAAAAATAAAATATTAAATTATAGACAAATAAGCATAATTGTGTTAACCCCAATTTTAGAATAAGTTTGTACTTATAAAAAAGGAAAGAATAAAATAAAGAACTAGTTGATATTTGGTATTGCAACGGAATTGACGTGTTTTATTCCTTCATTTCATAACTGGCGCCCGAGACAATTTAAAAAGTCCTAGTAAAGGTTTAAGAAAAAAAACCCTAAACGGCATAACGGAAAATCGGTTAAACAAATAAAAAAGGATTCGAAAATAAAAAAGAGTCCAGAATAAACAAAGCGAAAACCCGTTACAAAAGATCCAAAGAGATCAAAGCACATTTGAAGAACAAAAGAAGTTTAGAAAATTAAAGTAAATCGAACGATTAAAAAATTTTTTTTTGTTGCTACAAAAATCCGAAGAACAGTGAAGTTAACAAAGAAAAAAAAGAAGTTAACAAATAAAAAAGTGATTCACAAATAAAATAAAAAAGAGTCAAACAAAAAAGTTAACAAAATCGATCGACTAAGGTTTGTTACAATTAAAACAAACCTAACAACAAGAGAACATTTGAAGAATAAAACAACGAGTGAATCCAAGTGAAACATCTACCAATTCTGGAAACTCATCAGTATCTGTGCAATACACCATACAACTTACCCTTAAGAACGTGGAGGTAAACTCAGAAAAGAAGAGACAACACCACCGATACCAGAGGGAAGAATAAAAGGAACCCACACAGTGACGAATATCCGTACCCCAGTAGACGGCTAAACCCCTCAAAAAGGACGAAGCGGAATCTCCAAAAGAATGTGGATCTTCATAAAAACTATATTGTAAGTCATATTAAAATTAAGAAAGTGAACATTAAAATTAAGAAAGCGAA
Source organism: Phania funesta (assembly GCA_963932375.1). Lineage (NCBI taxonomy): Eukaryota > Metazoa > Arthropoda > Insecta > Diptera > Tachinidae > Phania > Phania funesta. The sequence goes on from OZ010656.1 coordinate 41,924,093, forward strand.
GACTACAGAATATTTCTTTTTTGTAGTTAATGAAAACAAATTTTTTTTAAATTATAAACTTTTTACATAATATTTTATTATCCTTATAGTGAAAATTAAAGCAAATTTTTACAAACAAAAAAGAAATAATTTTTTAGAGAATATTTTAAATTTCCCTTATCGTGAAAATTAAGAACAAATTTTTGTAAAAATATTAAAGTGAAAAATAAAATTTTTTTTTTGACATTATCATTCCTAAAAACAAAAAAAACGTATATTAAACGTATATTAACGTAAAATTAAGAACAAATTTTTGAAAAATATTAAAGTGAAAAATAAAATTTTTTTTTTTTAATTTTTTGAAATTATCGTTCCTAAAAACAAAAAAAACATATATTATAAATCTTTCTTTAAAAAACGAAAACACAGATTTTCTTTCTTATTGTAAAAGTGAAAATATTTAGAATTGAAAACACCTTTTTGCCTATACAAACACCTTTCTACACAAACAAATTCTGTGGGAAATTTTTTAATATTGCGGTAAAGAATATCTAGAAGATTGTGAATAGATCATTGGTTCAACGAATCAAACATCCTTTTTGGCTCTATATCTAGCTATACGAATACCTTTCGAAGCAAAGCTAAACCTTTTTATTTTTCTAAAATGGACCGGATTCAGGATGCTATAACGCAGCTTACCGGTGCCCTTAACGCACAAATAGAGCAAGTGAGACTGCTCACCAACAGAATAACTACCTTGGAGAATAGACCCAACCCTTCTCCTATTGAGGATGCAATACTCCCCGTTCCAAGGACCGAAGCAGATTTGGTCGAAATACGGAAACTTCCCGATTGCGTTAGGGATTTACAAGTCTTTGACGGTAACCCCGTCCAGTACATTTCCTGGATTCACAACGTGAATCCATATTAAGGGATTATGCGATAGTTAGGGATAAACCGATCTATAGCGCCATCCTACAGCATATAAGACACAAAGTAAGGGGTCCTGCCGATGCGGCCCTAATATCTTACAATATATTCGATGAGAGTTGGGAAAAGATCAAAAATTGTTTGTCCTTGCATTATGCGGATAAACGGGATGTGAGAACCTTGGAATACGAGCTAAGCGGTATGTCACAGCGTAATAATACGGTTCACGAACTTTATGCGAAAATTAATCACCAATTATCGCTGATTATAAACAAAATCAAGTCGGATGACTATTCGGCTGAAACAGTCGAGGCTTTAATTTCAAGTCACAGAAATAGAGCTTTGGATGTATTCATCCGGGGGATAAACGGTGACATATCGAAAATGCTAGCAATTCAAAAACCAGCGACACTTCCAGAGGCATATAACTCTTGCCTCGAGTTCCAAAATATGAACTATAGGAGCACCTCGATTCACCCGCGCAATAATAGGCACAATAATGTTGGCGCACCTACTAATCAGGTACAGAGCCCAATGAATCGAAATAGATTTGCTACTCCATATAGGAACCTGAGTTCAGCTGAACAAGTTCGCATTTATAATGGACCAATCCCAGTAAGACGGGATCAACAATACACGCAAAATGATCCACCTCCGAGACCCACGCAACCAAAGCCAGCCATACCAATGGAAGTCGATCCTTCCATTAGAACACGGCAGGTAAATTATATGAACAGACCCGAAAAGTCTCCTCCTCCTAATTCTGGAACCTACTCTTCCAACATCCCTCGAAAACAGCAACGTCTTTTCAATGTCGAAACTGTGGAAGCTTACGAACAGACTCCTAGCCAAGAATATGAAACGCAGAACGAAGATTATGAGGGTGGAGAAGACTTTTGCGATGAACCAGCTCTTGACAATGAGAAAGACGAATTAAATTTTATGACAGGAGCCTCTCTAGCATACCCTACCTAGAACTACGCTTGAGAGACGGGAAAACTCTAAAATTTCTTGTAGATACGGGTGCAAATAAGAATTTTATTTCCAAATCTATAGCATTCAATTCCAAACCCGTAAATCAACCCTTCAGAATTCAATCAGCTGGAGGCGATATTCTGATTACGCATAAAGTTAGAGGAAGATTTTTTCAAAGCTTAAATATTTTAAATTATTTTGATTTCTTTGTCCTTCCCGGCCTCCGTTCATTTGATGGTATTCTGGGCGACGATTCTCTCAGAGAACTCAAAGCCGTACTTGACCGCGGAAATAATACCCTACAGTTGTGCAATGGCATTACAATTCAGCTTAAGGCCAGAATATCTAAGCAAGTCAATAATATTGAGACCAATCAGAAACTGGACAAAGATATACAGGATCTGGCAAATGAATTCAAAATACTATTTGGCCCAGTTTCCGGAAGTGGAATAATTGGAACAAGTGTTCGAGCAGAAATAAGGACATCGACAGATGAGCCAATTTATACCAGACCGTACCCTTTCCCAGGTCACCTAAGGGACGAAGTAGAAAAACAGGTCGCACAAATGCTTGAAAATGGCATGGTAAGACCATCCAGAAGTCCATACAATTCACGTCTGTGGATAGTGGAGAAAAAACCAAAACCAAATGGTGAGCGACAATATCGAGTAGTCGTAGACTTCAAGCGCTTAAACGCGGTAACCATCTCAGATGCCTATCCAATTCCAGACATTAATAGCACTCTCTCTAGCCTTGGGGAGAGCAGATATTTCACCACTCTCGACTTAACCTCTGGATTCCACCAAATTAGAAATACCTTTCGGCCTAAAAAACGCACCGGCAATTTTCCAACGAATGATGAATGATGTTTTGTATTCATTAATTGGGAGGGCCTGCTACGTCTACATAGACGATATAATAGTATTTGGTAAAGACCGAGATGAACATAACAATAATCTAAGGGAAGTTCTTTCTCTATTAAAGAAGGCTAATTTAAGAGTTAACCTTGAGAAATCAAAATTTTTAAAAGAAAGCGTTGAATTTCTTGGGCATGTTGTATCACAAGGCGGCATACGGCCTGATCCTGCAAAAATCTCTGCGATACAGAAAATTCCTCCCCCAAAGAATCTAACAGATCTGAAAAGTTTTTTGGGTTTGGCATCTTATTACAGGAGATTTATAAAGGATTTTGCAGCAATAGCAAAACCATTGACGAACCTGACAAGAGGTTCGAATGCCCAAATTAAGGCTAGCCAGTCCAGGAAAATCCCAATCAATCTAGATAATAAAGCCATAAAATCTTTTAATGGCTTAAAAGAACTTCTTACGTCATCCGAAATCTTAGTGTTCCCAAACTTCGAGAAGCCATTTATCCTAACGACTGACGCTTCAAATTTTGCCATAGGAGCTGTCCTCTCTCAAGGAGAACTTGGAAAAGATCGCCCAATAATCTTTTTGTCTAGGTCCCTCAATAAAACCGAGGAACACTACTCGACTATAGAAAAAGAAATGCTGGCTATTATATGGTCTCTTGATAAACTTCGGGCTTATCTTTACGGAGCTAAAGAAATAAAAATTATTACAGATCACCAACCACTGACGTTTGCACTAAGCAACTCCAAGAACAACGCGAAACTTAAGAGATGGAAAGCGAGAATAGAGGAGTACAACTATACTCTGATTTATAAACCCGGAAGGACAAATGTTGTCGCAGACGCACTGTCTAGATTACCTCCGGAAATTAATGTTTTATCATCCTCTGATGACAATTCTCAGCACAGCGCCGAAGAAGACAGCACCGATCTCATTCACCACTGTGAAGCTCCAATCAACGTTTTTCGAAATCAAATTATATTTTCAGAAAACTTAGATTCTAGCTATCATGAAATTCCGCACAAAAATTTTAAAAGAATATTTATAAAACTTGGAAGACTTAGTAAAGCAAAATTGATTTATATACTAAAGGAGAAATTAGGCACAATTGTCATTAATGGAATAAAAATACCCGAGAACAAAATTATGATGCTACAAGAGGTCTACAAGGAACATTTTTCTAAATTCAGAATAAGAATTACCCAAAGACTGGTAGAAGATGTAACAGACGAAGAGCAGACATTTTGTATCATCCAGAACGAACACAAAAGGGCCCACAGAAATGCCGCTGAAAACAGAGAACAAATTTTGGAAAAGTATTATTTCCCAAAAATGACCAAATTATTAAAAAATTATACGAAGTCTTGCGAAGTCTGCAGTAAGAATAAGTACGACAGACATCCTTTAAATCCTGAAATTCAACCAACCCCAATTCCATCATACCCCACGGAGATCCTGCACGTTGATATAATGGAAATAAAAGGTGAGAAATTTTTAACCTGCGTCGACAAGTTCTCAAAATACGCGAAATTTTTTCATATTAAGAATAAGTCGGTTCTGCACATCAGAGACAAAATGATAAAACTGCTCCACTTCTTCTCTGCCCCTAGAAAAATCGTGATGGATAACGAAGGCAGCTTCATCAGCCCAATAGTTTTAAACTATATAGAAGGACTGGGTATTGAAACATACTTCGCACCTCCACAGAAAAGTGAGGTTAACGGTACGATTGAAAGGGTACACTCTACGATTATTGAAATGCTAAGATGCCTACGTGAGGAATATCCGGAATACTCAACTAAAGAACTAATTAATATTACGGTCGACAGATACAATAATACAGTTCATTCTGTCACAAAAAAGAAGCCGGTTGACATTTTTTTCGGACGAGCGGAAAGAATTAATTATCAGAACTTAGCGGATTTTAAGGAAATTGTCAACAGCAACCTAAAGAACGAAATAGCTAGGAACCAAAAAATTCAACTCTATAGACGGAATGCAAAAAGGCAAAAACCGAGAAAATATGAGCCAGGGGACACGGTATTTAAAAAAAATAAACAGATCAAGGGAAAAGACAAACCATTATTTGAAAGAAAAACTGTTGGGAAGGACAATAATGTCACAATAAGCACAACCGATAATAAGAGAATTCATAAATCGCACTTAAAGAATTAATGCCCAATTAAATTACCCTTTTTCCTAACAAGAAGCCATTTCTTTTCAGACTCCTAGCATACTTTACGGATGCCACTATGGACATTTACGAATACAATAGCCCCATAGTAACCTAACCGAGAAAGATATAAAATTAGACTTACAATATCTTCATCACCTTCATCTCGAAAATATTGAAAACATAGGTAATCTCTCACATAAAGGTTTCATCTCAATCGGTCTAAATTTTTTCATACTCCTCGCTGGGTTTCTCATAATTTTAGCAATTCAGTTAAGTACCAAGTACAGAAGCAATCGTGGAACATTTAATATTCCAACAATCACAAATTTTCCAGAGATCAAAATAAACTACCCATGAAAATTCATTATTAAACTTTACTTTGATCAGCGAGACGCTGATTCTTAAGAAAGGGGGAGTTAATACACTTGCTTACACAATATAATCTTAAAGTCAATGCACTAAATTCCATAACGACACAAAGTCTATACACAACATAATTTTTCTATAACGACACACTTAATGAAATATGAACAAAAGATATTGAATTCATTGCACTTAAAAAGGCGCAACAATAAACAAAACATATTAACAAAAATAAAATATTAAATTATAGAAGTTAAATTCCATAACGACACAAAGTCAATACACTTGCTTACGCAACATAATTTTTCTATAACGACACACTTAATGAAATATGAACAAAAGTCATTGCACTTAAAAAGGTGCAACAATAAACAAAACATATTAACAAAAATTAAATATTAAATTATAGACAAATAAGCATAATTGTGTTAGCCCCAATTTTAGAATAAGTTTGTACTTATAAAAAAGGAAAGAATAAAATAAAGAACTAGTTGATATTTGGTATTGCAACGGAATTGACGTGTTTTATTCCTTCATTTCATAACTTTAATTGACAAGCTGATGTTGAGAAATTATAAATTTGATAAAGCTTTTTTAAAAGATAATTATGATCCACTCGATCAAACGCTTTAGTAAGATCTAAGGATACCATAATACAATTCAAATGTGTATCCATATTTCGCCTAATAGAGTCAGTAAGAGAAACAAGTAGTGACGCAGTATTGTGGTTTCGCTTGAATGCGTATTGATTAGGATTCAACAACGTGTTCGTATGAGATAAAATTTGATCATTCATTATATTTTCAATAACCTTCGAGAGAGCTGGTACTATGGTTATAGGTCTTAGGTTATCTGTACTATAAATACCAGACTTTGGAATCGAAATAATTCGCCCCAACTTCCAGAGTGTGGGAAACTTGGAGGTGGTTAAAATTGTATTAATAAGATGAAGTAATAGTGTAGATATGAGTGGAGAAATTGTTATAATGAATTTTATAGGTATCATATCATGGCCAGCTGCATTGGATTTGATTGAACTTATTGCAATAAGATCGTTCTCTGTAATAGTGTGGAAGGAAAAAGAGTTTTGTCTAAATTCTGAATTGAAATTCAAATCATCAGGGCTGCTGGGATTCATATTGGACAAAAACTTCCTAGTTATATCCTCTACTACTGATTCATCATAGTCTGGCCTTTCATGCCCAATGCAGCCTAACCTCCGTAATATTCCCCATACATTCCCAGTATTGGTACCCTCAAATATTCTAATTCCAACCATCCGCCTTGCCTTTCTAATCACAGCTTTGGTCTTATTTCTAAGCCTACAATAGTTCCTCTAGTTTTTCCCAGATGGAATCCTAATATAAGTTCTATATGCCAGGTCTTTCGCCCTTCTATCGCCCATTTATCATCATAGGAGCCGTACTTAATTATTTTTTGTAGGAACAAAGCTATGTAGGGTGTTGATCTACATCATTTGTTGCGAACATCAAAGAAATATCTATCGTTTCCATGAACCGTACGCATCTTTCATAGTTGAGTTGGCTGTAGTTCCTTATTTCAACCCAGTTATCCCGCGGTCTAGAAGAAAATCTTACTGAAAGCTGTGGTAAGAGTTGAAGAATGGGTACTGCATCTGGGATCGAATGTCAATGGATATTGATCTAGTAACTAGAAAAAAGTCTATCAAGGATGTGGAATTGTTGCGCACACACAGATGTGTAGGTAAGTTGTTATGAATACATGTTAGACCACACCTTGAAACTGATTGCCGAAAATAGTAGAGATGGAAATATTAAACAGATTACAATTGAAGTCACCTACGACTATAATGTTGGTATAACGATCGAACATGTCACTATGTATTTTTTCATATTCACACATGTCACCATTGGGTAGATGAACTACCCCTAACAAAATCGGTGACCCTCCGAATATTTCAATGAGTAATGATTCACAATTAACATAACACTCCCCTTTAAAAACATCCTTGTAACGTCATTTTTCCGAAATATATAAGCACACACCGCCTCCCCTATAACCATCAGGACGATCATTCCTAACTAGTTCATACCCAGGAAGAGCTAATGACTGTGATAGAATATAATGTTTAAACCACGTCTCAGACACACCTATAACATCAATTGGAGAACTATTTCCAAATATATTTTTAAATTCATCAAATTTAGTGCTATTATTTGTTGGGTTTAAACTTTGGGCGTTAATATGACCCACGTTAAGGTTTGCGTTATATGAAGAAAGGGAAGATTTTAATATTGAGATATCACTGGCCACAGGTCCAAGATTGGTATCAAAAAGCATCAAAATATAGGTAGCATTTATATTCAAGGGGGAACCAAGGTTTTAAAAAAAGGTATACAATTATTTTCCATGATTTTATGACATCTGATAGATTAAACTGCTTGATATATAAATCATAAGGCACAAATTATAGTGGAAAAAAAGAAAATACAATACAATAGTATACATATTACCTAAACATAAATGGGCACATTCTCAGAATTCAAATGAATTTGCAGTAGGTTTTAACTCAGATCACAACTTTATTTGTTTTCATGCTTAATTTATTTCAAGTACTATTTAATTTTATGAATATACCCAAAAAACTATACATCAAGTAATACTTATTCAATTCAAGCTATAATTAGAGTTATATATTATAGTGGAAGAGATCTCTATAGCAAATAGTTAAGATATTTACATACATATGAGTTAAATTGACTGAACAGGTTAAGCACTCGACTGGAATAACTCTAAGCATTTTTCAAAATCTAAGGTTTGTTTGCTACCATTCAACATCGTAATTTTACATTTTGGTACATTTCGGTTTATCATACTAAAAAACTCGATTTTTTTCTTTTTAAGTTTCCAACACATTCTAAATAGTTTGTAAGCAAGAAAGGTGTAATTGTCATTCAGATAGACCCGCGTAGTAACATTGCTGTCATCAATATCATTTTTTTAAAGCTTTTTGTTTTTAAATATGCTGCCGTAACCTTATCACGAATGCCTATTTTTTAAACTTTACAAGAATAGCATTCTGATTTCTTATATAAAGGATATCAACAACATCATTATCTGAAATTTCTACACCAAGTACAGTTGCAATTTTAATAACTATCTCATAAAGAATTGCAATATTTTGGGAAAGCCCGCTCACAACAATATCAAACCTGTTTATTCGGTGTTGAACCACGGAAAAAATAACGAAAATAAAAATTATAACTAATATGCTCTGGTTAATAGGTCTTAACTCAACCCTGATTTTGGAATACAAAGTTTTTATACAAATCCATTTTAAAACCAATATTGACTGTGCATCAAACATCCAGAAGTTACAAAGAAGAGAGTCTAGGATTCAACGACTTATCGTCTGCGTCCTCTGTTATATAAGAAATGAAGAAGCAAAAACATACACGTCAAAATACGCAAACAAACTAACTAACACTCTTGTACACAAATTATTACAATTTCGCGGGCACCAGAGACTAAAAAAGACTGACACATTGTGCCTGGCGAGACGGCTCACCCAACCCAATAATATATAGTATATTAAGATTTGAATACAGTAGATTACTTATTATATTGGTAATAATTATTCAATAAAAAATATTCAATACTTAATGTAATTTTCTTTTAGAAAGATTAATTAAAATAAAATTAGAGCGTAAACAAAATTTTTCGCAAATCACTTAGAAAAGGTTTTCACACCACGTGACATACATATATAAGTTCCTATGAAATTTCGGCTATCGTTATTAAAATATAATTATAGAATTAAAACTCTAGATATGAGAAAATCGTCCGGCCTTGATCGTATTACCAGATCAATGATAAGGTATATATCGAATTATGCTTTGAGAATTTCACTGTTCGTATTTAATGCAATGTTGCGAATTGGCTTCTTTCCATGCTCTGGAAGATATCTGAAATTGAAATGATCCCTAAACCAGGCAAGGACTTAAGTCAGATTACGTCGTACAGGCCCATTAGCCAGCTATCAATTTTATCAAAATTGTTTGAAAAATTATTGATTTCATGTTTAAAGCCGGATCTTACTTATCAAAACATCATCCCGGACCATCAGTTTGGTTTTCGAGCAAACCATAGTACAATTGGGCAAGTCTACAGAATCGTCACCGTTTTTAGATCTGCATTTCAAAATAAGCATTATTGTTCAGCTTTGATGGGCTACTTACGAAAATAATTCGAGTTCTACCTGAAAAATCTCACAAACTTCTAAAGAGCTATTTAACAAATAGAACGTTTAAGGTAAGGTCAAAGAATCAATTTTCTAAAAAAGGGGAAATCTCTGCAGGGGTCCCTCAGGGAAGTATACTATGGTCGCTATTTTATATCATCTATACAGCGGATATGCCAACAAGCGCAAATACATATATGTACGTCAACGTTTGCAGATGACACTGCATTTATAAGTGTTAATAATGACCCGAAAGTTGCATCTCAACAACTTTAGTTGCACATTCATGAGCTAGAGGACTGGTTGAAAAAGTGGAGAATAAAAGTAAACCCATCGAAATGTGTCGCAGACCCTTTTCCCTCAAAGGCAAAATTACCCACCAATAACAAATATCACGGTTCCATCGGAAACGCACGTTAAATATTTGGATATCCGCCTAGATCGACGCCTATCTTGGTCTCGTCACATTGAGGCAAAAATAACGGCCATAAAGCTGTGAACAAATCAATTACATTGGCTTATAATTTCTATCTCAACCCTGGCTTGGTTTACAAAGTACTTTTATACAAATCCAAAATAAACCCATTGTGGACATTTGGCATTCAGCTGTGGGGTACTGTCTGCGCATCTAATATTTAGAAGTTACAAAGAAGACAGTCTAAAATTTTACGACTTATCGTAAGCGTCGCCTGGTACATAAGAAATACACAGAGATATAGAAGTTCCCACAGTCCAGGAAGTATCGAAAACACACTCGACCAAATACGTAAGCAAATTAGTGGTCCACCTTAATACTCTAGCGCGAATAACATTTTGAATTAAAACATGAACAATTTTTTTAAGTTGTGTCTTTATTATTTGAATGTGATCTTAAGACTAAATTATTTTAAAATTTCTTAATTCTATTATTAACATAATTTCTTTTGTTTTTTCGTTGCTTTTATTTTCCTTCAATTTTTAATTATTCGGTCATCGTAATGAAAATCGATGACTCCAAGCGGTTTTAAAAACAAACAAATATTTCTCAATATTTATTAAAGGTTTTAAATTTCACCCAAATTGTATTTTACGGTGTATAGCAGAAATAAAATTTGGATGAAAAAATGTCATTGAATGAACAAATGTCAAGTGCTTGTGAAATAACGGAAGAATGAAATCAAATTTCAGAAAATAAAGAGAAGTAAAAAAATGTTTATTGAATAAACATTTTCTTATTTTTTTTAAATTGTTACAAAGTGACTTTGTATTTAAGTTTCTTTAATGTATTTATTAATAATTGAATTTATGTCTACGAGGGTTGGTTGAGTATTTGGATTTACATACGTAACTCCTCCCCCATTAGATGAAGGATTCTCCTGAATTCTTCCATTTGATTTCTTACATTTGCCATATAACATTATTATTAGTATTATTGTTATTGCCACAATTATTGTTGGTGGTATGGTGTAAACAAAAATCATACTGTTTAATTTTATTTCTTCAATTTCTTTCATATTTTGAATTGTTTTTATTTTTACTTCTTCTATAGTAAGTGTAAGTTAAAGGATTTTAACACGGTTTAACTAAAAAAATTTACTAAGGCGCAACCAACCGCGCCTGGTGGGAATAAAACTCACTTTTTTCTATATTTAAATATTAAATTCAACAATCTATTTTTTATTATAATTTTTATATTAAATTCAACAATGTATACTTTCTGATAAAATTAAATTTCACAATTGAACCTTAAATTAATTACTCAATTAAAAAATAACCGAACCGGACTTATCAAGCGCGCAACCAAGACTGCCATTTTTCCAGCCAACTTGTTGTCTCGTCCAAATGAACGATCACGTTGCACCAACATGCGCGAGTATGCAGACGCTGATCATGCAAAATTGTTTTCCCACAGTTTTAGCAAAAATGAAATTTTTGTAATCGGATCGGATGCGCGTGTTGAAGTAAAAATATGAATTGTGAAATTATTCTTTGGCGACAGTGTTACCATCGTTGTTAACTCCTCCCTCCTTAAATGTCTGCGTCCCGCAGATCTGGGAGCTTATGGTTGGTAGTTCGACTCGTAGCTTTGGGATATTTAATTTTTTTGTCTGTTGATACCAAAGCCACCCAATGCAAAAGGTCATGGAAACAATGATCATGACGTTAATTCCAATGGTTCCGTTGAATTTTACTCCTAATTGGTTCAGTCGGATTATATTATTGAGGCTTACTTCGTGGACATATTTGATGTCCAGCAGCAGGTCATCATGTGTAATGTTCGCTAGTACTGGCGGTAGGGCTTGAACCTTTGTGATTGAGCTGCTGGAGTAAGTATGGTTCTTTATCACCACCGACTCATTGGAGAGTTGCAGAAGATAGGTGCCATTGAGAAACTCGGTTTTTCCATTCGCTTCAATCAAACCCTTGTAGTTCGTCACGTAGATAACATCGTCACTTAATATCTCGACGATTTCTTCTTGGGTACGTCTGTATTTACATCTTGCCGATCCGCCTTTAAGGATGGTGTTAAGGCAATCGTCTTCTTCTAATTTAACTATGGATGATCGTTTGCAGACTGTCGAATTACTTATTAATAGACAGTTACCTCTGATGCCATAGGTCTCAGCTTCACTAACAAGCACTCTCTCAAATGACAGATCTATTTGTTTTCCTTCATTAATAGAAGCTCTAGTGAGAAGCAAGTTATAAAAGTTTCTTTCAAGTTTAGGTATTGAGAGGATGTACAATAATAATGAGCCATTTGTATAAATTGATGGGGTACCATACTCCACGGCTTCTATTGCATTTCCATAAGGCAACGTTTCTAGCTCGTCAATTATTCTGTTTATCTCTGATTGGTCTAGCAGATTTGTGTTGATGATGCCACTCTTGGCCAGCTGACAAGCTCGGATGATTTCATTTATTTCTTCCCTCAAGATAATGACCTCATTGATGGCGCTTTGCTCTATTAAGGTATAGTCCTTACCGCTCGTTAAATTGTTTATTCTGGTGATGATTTCATTGACCTTTCCTGCAACTTGGTTCATCGTCTGCTGAAGTTCTTTGTTAATTTTGTATTGTTCGTTGTTATTCGCGATGATGTCGTCTTGACTCTTAAGTATATTATTCCAATCTGTTGAATCAGGATTTCCGGCGACCCATTTCCAAGCCGATCCGATCCAATCAATTGATCTAGGCGATCTTCTTTTTACATTTGTCAATTCATTCAGACGTTCTTGCATCTGCAACATGTGGTGCAAAATGAGTTCCTTGTTTCTGCTTGGCGGAATGTGCTTTTGAATAAGGGACGATATGTTTGCGGCCATTTCCTTGTATCGTTCCAAGTTGATGACATGTATTAGTTTAAAGTTACCATCGACTATCCATACATTGCCAATTTTTAATGAAACCAGGGGTGTTTTGTACTGGTAGATTTGCAAACTACTCACCAAAGCAATCAGGTTGAATGCGATGAAGGGAATTAACTTGAGATGCATGGTTATAGAAATTTAATTTCTGAAAATAGTATAGGTTAATCAACAAAAATGAGGCGTGTCATGGTAATGAAATGTAAAGATGCCAAATGGTTAAATTTAAGGTTTTTTTGTTCTATGCTTATTTTTATTTAGGAGTTTAAAAATTCTTTCTCTTTATTCTATTTCTATATTTTATTCTTATTATGCATTTATTTGTTATATTTCTTCATCAGTCAGTTTTTGGATAGTTCCTTGGTTCGCTCGGAACACTAAATGATGATCTTATACCATGCCGCCATTACATCTGTAAGCCTTGATGAAACTCGTCAATCCATGGTATCAGTGCATCATCCGGAAACTGACCAGCCCTGAGCTGATGTTCTCTTATTTCATTATATGTATATGATTCGCTTTAATATGCTCATAAAAAATTCTGTATATTTTGTTTTTGTTCTGTTTCTTTTATTTATTGCAAGTATGTTTTTTAGGAAGAATAGTTTTAAATGAGTGTGACGAAAAAGGATCTGTAATTGTTTATAAAACAACGTTTTTCTTTGGACTTTGTCCATTCAAAATTTTTTATATGTTCCTTGTGAATCTTCCTTCCACTCCTTGTCAGCACAGTTACCCTATTATCTTTCTCAACTATTTCTTTTCTATATAGGGCTTTATTTTTCCCTTTAATTGTTTTAATGGCTACATAGATTCTATCTCCCTTTCTATATTTTTTAGGGCTTTGTCTTTTTTTATTCATTTTCGCATTGCGAGCTGCCATGTTTCGTTTAAGCAAATGTCTGAGATCCATATTAACTTTCTTTTGTTCCGATAATAGATTTTCATAGTTAGCTTCGCCATTTCTATTGAAAAATAAATCACGGGGTCTTTTCTTCGTTGTTGAATGGATGGTATTATTGTACCTATCGACACAGATTTCAATTAGTTCTTTTACTGATAAATTCGGGTACTCAACTCTTAAACATCTATAAATTTCAATTATTGTAGAATGCAGTCTCTCGACCTGTCCATTTACCTCACTTCTCTGTACCGGCGTTAGATAGAGTTTAATGCCTAGTGATTTAAGGAAAGTTTCTATTAAAGGGCTAATGAAGCTACGTTCGTTATCAGTGACGAGAATTTTTGGTACTGTAAAATAGTGCAAAACTTTAATTAATTTTCTCCTGACTTGTACTAACGATCTATCTTTAATGCCAAAGAATTTAGCGAATTTTGTAAACTTATCTATACAGGTAATAAACTTTTGTCCTTGAATTTCCATAATGTCCATGTGAAGAATTTCGCATGGATATTTAGGATCAGGTGTTGCTTGTCGATGTATTTGTGGTGGTTTCCTGTCGTACTTACATTTATTACAAACGTCGCAGCTGGTAACGTATTTTTTTATACTAGCGCGCAAGTGCGGGAAGTAGAATTGTTCCAAGATTTGCTCACCATTTTCTCTGGGATTACGATGTGCTCTTTTATGCTCAGTTTCGATTATTTCGAACTGACGTTCTTTTGAAGTAATGTCCGTAACTAACCTTTGCGCAATTCTTACTTTATATCTTGAAAAATGATCAATATAAGTTTCCTGTATAGCACCAAGAAGACTTTCTGGTGCTTTTATTCCGTTAAGGATATTTGGGCGAAGGTTTTCTTTGAGAATAGTTACAAGTTCTTCTTTAGACCAATTCTTCAAGGATATAAAATGTCTTGTATATCCACGGTGTGGTTCCTCAATTGCTGTCATGTCCCTTCCGATTCCTAATATAATCTGATTTTTAAAAACGTTTATAGGTACCTCCACATGGGGTATCAAGTCAGAAGCATCTTGTTCTGCGCTGTGAACTGTTGCCGCTGGTGAAAGGTCGTCGTCTTCCCGGCCCTCTGAGGCAGTTAAAGTTTCATCCGAACTCATAGCCATTCCTTCACTTGCCGTATCAGTAGAAGAATTATATAAATGATTCGAGATGGTTTTTAGCCTCGAAAGGGCATCAGCCACTTGGTTTGATTTACCAGGCTTATAAATCAACTCGTGGTTATACTCTTCAATGCGTGCTTTCCATCTTTTTAGCTTGGCATTAAAATTTCGATTTCCCAATGCAAACGTCAAAGGTTGATGATCGGTGTAGATTTTGATTTGTTTTGCACCATATAAATAGTTTCTGAGACTATCAAGAGCCCATACAATGGCTAGCATCTCCTTCTCGTTCGTGGCGTAGTTTTCTTCAGTTTTGTTGAGCGATCGAGAAATGTATGCTATGGGCTTATCCTTGCCTATTTCACCCTGTGATAAAACGGCACCTACCGCAATATTAGAGGCATCCGTTGTTAAGTTAAACGGCTTCTCAAAGTCCGGAAAAGATAGATTTAAGTCTATTAAAAGACTTTAAAGATTCATCATTTAAGGAAATCGGTACTTTTTTAGATTGACTGGCTTTTATTTGGGCATTTTCTCCTCTTGTAAGGTTTGTAAGGGGTTTCGCCACTTTAGCATAATCACGAATAAATCTCCTATAGTAAGAGGTCATTCCCAGAAAACTTTTCAATTCTTTCAAGTTCGTAGGTGGTAACAGATTTTCAATGGACCTTACTTTGGCAGGATCCGGTTTGATGCCCTCAGAACCGACGATATATCCAAGAAATTCCACCTCCGTCTTCATAAAATGGGTTTTTTCGAGGTTTACCTTAAGATTAGCTTCGCGAAGCCTTGCAAAAATTGTGTCTATATTCCTTAAATGATTTTCTATATTCTCACCAATTACTATTATGTCATCAATGTAGACAAAGCAAATTTTCCCTATGTACTCGCGAAGGATATCGTCTATCATTCTCTGAAATATTGCCGGCGCGTTCTTCAGGCCAAAAGGCAATCTTAGGAATTCAAATTTACCGTTTGCTGTAGAAAAAGCAGTTTTTGGGATATCCTTTTGTTTCATGGCTATTTGATGAAAGCCTGATGTAAGATCTATCGTTGTGAAATATTTTGCTTTACCTAAACTAGCTAAAGTTGATGTAATGTCCGGAATTGGGTAGGTATCTGGAATTGTAACAGCATTAAGACGTTTGAAGTCCACTACCATTCGATATTGTTTTTCGCCATTTGGTTTTGGTTTTTTTGGCACTACCCAAATCGGTGAATTGTATGGACTCCTGGAAGGCCTTATAACACCTTCTGAAAGTAGTTCGTTTATCTGCCTCTCAACTTCTTCCCTCATGCAGACTGGGTACGGATAGCTTTTTGTATATATTGGTTCTTCCGTACTTGTCCTGATTTCTGCCTGGATATTTGTTGATGCAAGTTCACTACCATCGAGTGGACCAAAAAGTGGTTTGTATTTATTAATGAGGCTCTCTACCCTTGACCTAACTTGTGGCACATATTCCTCACCCAAAATATAATTTGACTCAGTTGTTACCTTTTCTTTCAAAGGAATTCTAAAACTATTTTTTAGAACTAAAACATTTTCCTTCCTATCAACTAAAGCACCTAATTCCTTAAGTGTATCATCCCCAATAATTCCATCGAATGTTTTTAATGCTGGCAAGACGTAAAATTGAATAGGTTCCTCTATTCCTAAAAATTTGAAAAATGGTCCAACTACTTTTCTGTCTATATTGACATCTCCTTCCACTGATCGCACATTTATTGGTTTGTCTAAAACTATGCTACCGTATGATAAGCGCGGGCTGCAAAAGTTCTTATTAGAGCCCGTATCGATCAAAAAACACAAAGTATCACCGGTAGCAGAAGGGTACTCTATATAGGGTAAGCTTGACGGCCTTCCCCCATAAAATTTACTTCACCTACAGGTTCTTCCTGACTATAATCTTCCCCCAACCCATTCTCCGCTGGGTGATCTCCTTCAGGAAAAGTTTCTAAGTGGTAAAGTTTGGAATGTCTATTAACCGTGTTTATGTCGGAGGCACCTCTTTTTTCCGCTGATCTAGGGTAGTTGAGGTAATTTACTCGACGAGATTGTATTGTCCTATCGACTTCCATCGGTTCATGTTTTATGGCCGGATACCGTGGCGGTAAGGCTGGCTTGCTATAATTTGTATATTCATTTGCCCGAAAGTTAGGATAATTGTTCTGTTGCCAAATCCTAGGCCGAGCTTTTTGATTTTGCCACCCCAATCGCGTAGGAAATGACTTCGGTGGTCTAGAAGGCCCAGGACGATAAGTTGTTTCTGGAGAGATTGACTCATGAGGCCTTGTTTTTGCATAAACTATGTTGTTTCGCATCGTTAGGTTCTGCAATTCCAAGCAAGCAGAATATGCTTCCGGAAGCGTTCCCGGCCTTTGAATGATAATCATGCGGGAAAGATCAGGTTTTAATCCGCGGACGAAAATATCCAATGCTCTATTCCTGTATGTTCCCACTAGGGCTTTAATAGTTTCTTCGCTGTAGGATTCTGTCTTCAATTTGTTGATGATAAGCGAAAGTTGGTGATTAACAGTAGAATAAAACTCGTCTATGTTCGAAGATCCTTGGGAAAGCTGATTGAGTTGATGCTCCAGAGTTTGGATGTCTTGTTTATCAGCGTAGTGAAGGGAAAGAATTCTTTTTATTTCTACCCAATCGCTGTCGAATACATTGTAAGACACCAAAGCTGTGTCAGCGGCACCAATAATTTTTTGGCGGACGCTTTGTATAATTGCGCGATAAATTGGCTTGTCCCTCACAATTTCAAAATCCTTAAGTATGGTCTCCACGGAATGAACCCATGAGACATACTGGGTCGGATTTCCTTCAAAGGTTCGTAACTCCTTAACACTATCAGGAAGGCGGCTTATATCCTTCAGTTCAATTTCGGTTCGTGGCCGTTGAAGTGATCCCTCATCGGCGACCACCGGAGCTACTGCGGCAACCTGTCTACTTTCAAGACGTTCTAACCTACTTAAAACATTGCCTAATGCGTTATCACTGAGACTCGCTTCTATAGCACCTATTCTATTTTCTACCGCCCTAAGCTGTTCCATAAACCGATTTATGGCACCAGTCATAGTAGTTACCGTTGTTTTCAGTTCTTCCATTTTAAACTGACAAGGGGGAAAGAATTTTCACTTACCTGGAATATCTGGAACACTTTGAGGAGGATCCTTTGCACACTTTCACTATTTTCCTTCTTTTTTTTTTATAAATCAATTTTTTTTAAAAAAATATTTTCTTTCTTTAATTTTTATTTAAAAAATTTTTTATTTTTGCATCAACCTTTATAAAGATATTTTCTTTCTTTAATTTCTTTTTTAAATTCTTTAATCAATCTTTATAAAGATATTTTCTTTCTTCAATTTTTTATTTAAATTTTTTAATTTTTTATCAATTTTTATAAAGATATTTTCTTTCTTTAATTTTTTACTTAAACTTTTTAATTTTTGCATCAATTCTTATAAGGATATTTTCTTTCTTCAATTTTTTATTTAAAAATTTTTTTTAATTTTTTATCAATTTTTATAAGGATATTTTCTTTCTTCAATTTTTTATTTAAACTTTTTAATTTTTGCATCAATTTTTATAAGGATATTTTCTTTCTTCAATTTTTTATTTAAAAATTTTTTTTAATTTTTTATCAATTTCTTCAATTTTATATATTTTTTCAATAAAAAAAAAAAAAAATTTCTCTTAAGGCACTGGGAATTTTTATAAAATTTTGCATTCAATGAATATGTTATTTTTGTTTTTAATGTTTACGAGTCTTGGCTGCACGACGCGCCGCGACCGGTTAAAATCCCTTTTTCCTCACGGAAGCTCCGTATGATTCCGGTTTGGAGATCCACTTTTATAATCGTGGATACCTACTACGGTACGGTTTACTTCACTTTCGCCTCGGTAACCTTCTGCGATGCTTTTAATTTGTTAATCGCCAGGAATACCGGATTAGCGAAGGAGGAGAAGCAGTTTTTTTATAAATTATTTTTAATTCTTATTATATATGTTTTTGGAGGGTCCCGTAGGAATCGCAAAAACTTTTTAATTTTTTATTATTATTATTTTTTATTTAAGGACTCCGCTATTTTTTTCGCGGGTCCCTGCTCGGGCGCCAGTTAAAGGATTTTAACACGGTTTAACTAAAAAAATTTACTAAGGCGCAACCAACCGCGCCTGGTGGGAATAAAACTCACTTTTTTCTATATTTAAATATTAAATTCAACAATCTATTTTTTATTATAATTTTTATATTAAATTCAACAATGTATACTTTCTGATAAAATTAAATTTCACAATTGAACCTTAAATTAATTACTCAATTAAAAAATAACCGAACCGGACTTATCAAGCGCGCAACCAAGACTGCCATTTTTCCAGCCAACTTGTTGTCTCGTCCAAATGAACGATCACGTTGCACCAACATGCGCGAGTATGCAGACGCTGATCATGCAAAATTGTTTTCCCACAGTTTTAGCAAAAATGAAATTGTTGTAATCGGATCGGATGCGCGTTGTGAAGTAAAAATATGAATTGTGAAATTATTCTTTGGCGACAGTGTTACCATCGTTGTTAACTTGTACTATTAAATGTTATGTTTTGAAATTTTGGAACAATTATTTCATCCAAATACATTTTATTAATATTTGAAAATTTTTGATATTATTAAAGTGCAATGATTATATTGTATTAAGAAATTTCCGTTCAAAATATTGTTTGTGTTATTATAGCTGCTAGTTATTGTATTATTCTTTGCATTTTTTACTACAATTGTTTGATCGTTAATATTTATGATCTCGTTATTATCGTTTTTTATAATCTTACATGTTTTTTCTATTGTGCAATGTCTTGATATTTTATATTCAGTTAAATAACTGTTATGTTTGTATATATATTTAAATGTATTTTCAATTTCTGCATCTATTTCTTTATTTAAGTATGGCATAGGTATAATAGTTGTTACTTGTATAGAGATAAATGTTTTTGGAACTTTAGTTATAAATATTAATTCATTAGTTTTTTCGAAAATTGCAGTTCTTAAAAACTGAATTTTACTTATATCCATATTGTAGTCATCTATCTCTTGCTTTGTTAGGATGCTGGCGTCTGTTATTGCATTTTGTGCTGTTGTTATATAGTTTTGTATATGTTATATGTGGTTTCTAATTGTTGTTAAAATAAGTAAATTTTTAAAATATATGTTTTTTTTCAATAAGTCTCTTGCTGATATATGTAGTCCCTCCATATAATATATTATATTCTTCTGGTTCTGTGTTAC
The DNA here is from genome assembly GCA_963932375.1 of Phania funesta. Taxonomy (NCBI): domain Eukaryota; kingdom Metazoa; phylum Arthropoda; class Insecta; order Diptera; family Tachinidae; genus Phania; species Phania funesta. The sequence continues at coordinate 41,944,272 of OZ010656.1, forward strand.
AGTGTTTCTTATTAGTTGTAGTGTATTGTTGAAATAGTCGTTAATTCTTATTTGTTGATTTAAGTTTGTTATAGAGTTATGTATGTTAGTATCAACTGTATTAAAATGTTTAATTATATTTTCTTGGTCAGTATTGTCCATTGTACCAAAAAGGTATTTCCAAGTATGTCCTACTAAATTTAAAAGTCCACGTTTTTGCCTATTGCTAGGTGTTATTGTTTTTATCTTGCTTAAAAGTGTGTCTATCACATTACATATAAATATTCTTTCGTTCTTTTTCAAATTATTTGAGTCACTTATCATTTGCAGAAGAATATTTGTTATTTCTATTATATCTATGTGGTGTAAAATTAGCTCTGATTCTATAGGAATGCTGTGATAATAGTTGTTAATTTATACGTATCCACTTGTTTCCGTTATTGGATGTAATATTATGTTGGCCTGAGTTTGCGTTATTATAAATATGGTTATTATTATGTGTAATATTATCTGTAATTTTAAATTTAAATGCAAATTAAGTTTCGTTTAAAATGAGACTATTGTATTTATTAGGTCTTTTAATATTGCCCTGCAAAGATTTTTTTCTGAACTTTGGTTCTTCTTTGTGTCTTACATTTTTATAGTTTTTTATAAAACCTTCTTGTCTTGTTTCTATATAACTTTCCCTATTTCTATTTGCCTTTGATATAAGTTGTTCTTTTACCTTACATAACCTTTCATATATTATGGTGTGATCGATTATGTTATTTTGAACTTGTAATGGTTTGCATTTAATTGTGCTATGATATGTGTCATTATATAACATAATGCCTTTAGATATTTGCTGTGTAATTGGTAAATGATTTTCTAGATTAAAGTTCTTATTTTTTCGGTGATTGTGTTGTTTAGTCTTTCAATATCGCTGTTGCCAGTGTGGCTATTTGGCTTAGTAATGTGATATTCTATTCCTTCAGTTTGCATAAATCTTTTTACATTTTCATTATTAAATTCGTTGTCAAATGCCATTTTTCTTACTTTTCCTTTAATCGCTAAAAACTGTTGTAATTGTGCAACATGTGTAATACTATTTCTGTCCATAAGAGGCAATCATGTGGCATGTTTTGAAAATTTATCAATAAAAACGATGAAGAAATGTTTGCTATTGACATAAGTGTCTACATGAATAATTTCATTAGTGGTATGCGGAGTTTCGGTTATGTAAAACTTTTTTTTGATGGGATTTCTATCATATTTTCCTCCTGGGCATATATCGCAACTGTTAATGACTTTTGTTATTTCTTCCTTGAGCTGAGGATTATATATCGAATATTTTAGCTTTTCGAAAGTTGCTGTTATACTGCAATGTCCGCTTTCGTGTTTATGAAGGAGGGCGATTTGTTTTCTTAATTCTTCGTCATTGTCGATGTCCTTTGCCAATCGAGACCATTTGACGAATTCAACATTGGGGTTCGTAGAAAATTCCTCTTCAATAATTTTCTGTACTTAGTAATAATCATGATCATTCAGGTTAAAGTGTATTCCCACTCTTCCTTTATCTATTTCTTTTCTTATGATATCCAAGACTCTATTCTCGTGGATATCTTTTTTATCTATGTAAATACGTTTAAATTTGAACATTTTTTCAATTGTGTTTCGTTTTTCCTCTATAACTATTATTTGTGTCTTAAAGCGACTGTATCTAGAATTTGAATTGTAAAGCCTAGATCTTCCTCTTGGGAATGAACTGTTCCTATTTCGGCTGTTATGCTATTGTTTTCTCCTTCATTTTGTATATCTTCCATTTGAGCATTAATTTCATCGTTTCTTATTCGGCTCAAGAAATCGGCGACATTGTTTGTCTTTCCTTTAATATATTCAATTGAAAAACTATATTCCCCCAAACTTAGAAGCCATCTCTGAAGTTTTGGGTTTATGTCTTTACCCGTATATTTTGTCATCAGCCACTTTAGTGGTTGATGATCACTTTCTAAATCGAATTCCCTGCCAAAAACATATGGTCGGAAGTATTTTACTGCCCATACTATGGCGAGCAACTCTTTTTCCATAGTAGCATAATTAGTTTCGTGCTTGTTTAAAGTTCTAGATGCATATGCAATTGGGTGTCCATTTTGAAATAGTACAGCTCCAAGGGCAAAGTTGCTTGCATCTGTTGTGATTTTAAATTTCTTTGTGAAATTGGGATAACGTAATATTGGTGAATTTGTTATTATTAATGAATGGGGGATATCGAAGCAGACCACTTACTTTCTGGGTCCCTTTTCGACCGAATTTGTTATTAGGTCTTTAAGCTTTTCAAAAGAAGTGATGTAACAAGGATCGTATACATTGATTGGTTGATCCTTTTTTAAAAATCGTGTCATGGGATATGCAAATTTTGCATAATCTTTGACAAACTTTCTATAGAAGCCTGTCATACTTAAGAAAGATTTTATTTGTTTTGTATTATTTGGTATTTTCAAATTTTTTATTATTTCTATTTTAGCCGGGTTTGGTTTTATTCCGTTTGTTGTAATGATGTGTCCTAAAAACTGAGTTTCTTTTTTTCAGAAAATCACATTTATCGATTTGAATTTTGAGATGTGCTTTTTGTAGAGCTTTAAATATTAGCCTTAGATTTGTTAAGTGTTCTTCCAAGGATGTTCCGAACACCAATATTTTGTTAATATATTCATGTAAGATTTTGTTCATCAGCCTTTAGAAGGTTGAGCATTTTTCAGGCCAAATGGTATACGAATAAACTCATAGTGTCCAAATTGTGTTGAAAACGCTGTTTTTGCCCTATCCTCCTCCCTTACTGGGATTTGATGGAACCCCTTTGCCAAATCCAGTGTTGTAAAATATTGTGCTCTACCAATTTTGGCTAATAATGAATTTAGATTCGGAATAGGATATTTATCGTCAATTGTAAATTCGTTTAATTTTCTGTAGTCAATAACGATTCTATATTTTTTTTCTCCTGAGTTATCTAATTTTTTTTCTACGATCCATAGTCATTTAATCATTTCTTTAATTTGGCGTTTAATTTCTTCCTCATGAATTTGAGGGTACCTCTATATTTTAGAATATAAGGGCCTTTCGTTTGTGATTATTATTTCATGGTATACTTCGTTTGTACATGATAAATAATCTCCTTCTTTAAAGAATACATTTTCGAACTCAGTAAGCTGCGAATATTCGTCGCCAAAAATAGAACACATTTGTGTATACCAAACTTTTTTCGCCGGCGTACGACGAACAAAACAGTACAATGTGGCCATGTTTGGTTTTAGTTTCCAAGCATTTTAGTAAATAAAGTTTTTTTTAATAATAATTAATTTAATTTTGTTTTATAGTTCACAAAATAGTAGTTAACTATAAAATTATTTTTTGGCTGTGTTTTTGTTAGTGTTTAATTTTTTAACTATTATTTTTTATATAGTCACCCATATATATTATATAGATAACAGCTGTTATTTTTTCTTCGTTATTGTGCTTCATACCATAGACTACTAATTAAACGCGACAACTCACAACAACATTACCTCGATTATATAAGAGAGATAAAAAACCTTATCGTTTCTAATTAAGCTATCTCTTTCATGTAATCGTGTTAATTTAAAATTTTGTACGTAAAAACGCTTGACACCTGATTACACGCTTTTTCAAATGTCATTGTTGGGTATTCTGTTTATATTCTGTGATTTATACGACGAATTTACACAGCGAATTTTTACCGACGTATGTTAGACGAAATTCGTCGTGTTAGACGAAATTCGTCGTTCGTCCCAGTTGTGTTCCCAGCATTAAGGTTGCCTGACGTTCTTCGGTATTCATATGAGAAAAATCAATGTTATTTCTTATATTTCTATTTTCCATTTGTTGTATACTACAAATGTTATGAACATATTCGGGATAATTATATTCTTCGAAATAAAGTTTGTTGTTTAGTATTTGCACACATTTTTGTTCATAGTCAATTTTTGTCTTTAGAGGTTGTAAGAAATTTTGCCCAATTATGGCAGAGAAATTTTTATTTGAAAAATTAATTATTTTCCATTGGAGTGTTCCTAGACAACCGAATTCTTTTGGAAATGGTGTTGTCGCTATAAATTTAATTTTATTTGTACCATTAAGTGTATTATACTGCAAAGGATTCTTAAGAGTAATTTTTGGATACTGTTCAGTCAGTATGGGTAATAGGTAACTATGGGTAATGTTGATTTTGAGCCGATGCTATAAAATTTAAATCATTATTTCCTATTAATTGTTCTTCTTGTAAAGTACCTATTTCCATAGGTTCAGGTACTTGTTTTGGATTATGATATTCAGAGCTTCTGTTAGTGTTTCTAGTGTGGTAAGTGTAATTATCCTTTTGATAATTGTTAAATCCCTTGTTAAAATTTTGTGTAAATTCGTGATTCTGCTTATTATGTTGGTTTTGGTGTCTGTTTGTATATTGACGTTGTTCATTGTAATGATTACTGTAATTGTGTTTTTGAGTGTTCATGTTTGTGTTCATTTTATTATAATTATATATGTTTTTCCTGTATTTTATGTGTATGGCTCTAGGGTCGTCTAAAGCTCTGATCTGTGAATATCTTGTTATAATGTCGTTAAGTGAACTTGTTTGATCTAAATGAGATCGTAAAATATTTACCAAATCTCTATCTACTCATGGAAATTAATGGTTTAGTATTGTCAAATATATATATTGTTACAAAGTAATAGTCAAAGGTGTGTGAAACGACCTATTGTACAAATGTACAAATACGCAATATCACAAACACAAAGCAAAAACAAATTGCGCAGCAGAAATTCCATAAACTGCGATTCAGCAAAAACAATTTCTACAGCAAGCAAAAAGTAAACAAAAGATACACACACACACAAACACATATACAAGACTACTAAGCCAGCAACTGAAATAACAAATGCGCAATTTCGCGTATGTTCGGGACATTTCAAGAAGCGGCCGTGATCTGTATATAAAGGCGCCGTCCACCGCAGAAGAGTTAGTTGACTTTGAGATTTTATTAAGTGAATATCTGTGCGTACAAAAGTGTTAAGTGTACAGTGTAAATAAGTACTTAGTATAGTTGTAAATAGAGTCTTAATTGCTGAATAAAGTTGTGTTCTGGTAAAGATCATTAAGGACTGTGTAATTTAATTATTGCAATTAAACGAACCCTTCATAATCACGTTTATTGTGGTAATAAATGTAACAACTGGTGTCAGAAGTGAAATTGCAAAAAAAAAAAAACATTAAAAATAAAAAGTAAGTAAAATAAAATGAAGTTTGACGAGCTGAAAGTAGATCAGCTAAAAAAAGAGCTGAGCAAGTTTGATCTGCCAACGGCGGGCAATAAGGCAGAACTGCAAAAGAGGCTGATAGAGGAATTCAAGCGACGTGGTATTGACATCGGTCTACATGAATTCGAGGAAAAAGAGGAGCTCGAAATATGTACCCCTGCCACAAACACTAATATGGACTTCAACGTAATGTTGGCCGCTATGATGGAGAAATTTCAAGAAGTTTCTAAGATCAACAGCGAAAGACTCTTAGCTGAGGTCAGAGCCAACAACGAGGGACTAGAAGAAAAGTTTCAAGAAGCTTCTAAGGTTAACAGCGAACGACTCTTAGCTGAGGTCAGAGCGAGCAACGAGAGACAAGAGAAAAGACTCTTAGCTGAGGTCAGAGCCAACAACGAGAGACTAGAGGAAAAATTTCAAGAAGCTTCTAAGATCAACAGCGAAAGACTATTAGCTGAAGTCAGAGCCAACAACGAGACACTTCAGGAAATTTCAGAAGTTATGGGCAAACGAGTGGATGCTGTAGAACTAAAAGTTAGTGAGCTTGATGAAAAATTTTCCGGCGTAGATGCAGAAATTCATGAGTTAAAGAACAAGATGAGCGATCTACAAATTCGAGAAGGACCGGCAAGAATAATCTCGGAGCATGCCAGCAAGATAAAGGCCCCAAGCTTTGATGGTAGCGCACCTTTTAATGTCTTCAAGTTCCAGTTCGAAACGGTGGCTAGCAAAAATGAATGGGACAGTGAAGAAAAAGCTATAGAACTAATTCTTGCGTTAAAGGGAACAGCAGCAGCAATCCTTGAAAGCTTACCAGCTGGCTGCAGAAATAGCTACGAAGACATAATGGTGGCTTTGCAACGTAAGTACGGTGACGAACATAAGCGAGAACTGTACAGGATGGAACTACGGGGCAGAGTCCAGAAGCCGAATGAAACGCTGCAAGATTTTGCGATGGAAATTGAACGCTTGGTGCAGCTGACTTACCCAGGTGAGAACCATCCATTCCTGGACCAGTTCAAGATAGAAGCATTTGTAAATGGCATACGGGATCCAGATGTTAGATATGCAGTTTGCGCTATGCAGAAGGCGTCCTTTGCGGAAACCATTTCGTACGCGCTGGCCCAGGAGACCGCAAAAGTTATATCGAAGCCACAAGTCTACAAGGTGCGGCAACTTGAGGCTGATACGCCAACTTGCGGAGGCAAAAGGAGCGAGATAGAAGAGGTGGTCAAACAAATACTAGAGGAAAAACGCAAATCTCGCGCAAAATGCTTTAATTGCGGTAAGGCCGGTCACTTCCAGCGCAGCTGCAGATCAGCAAAGAAAAGATCAAGATCTGCTTCGCCACCGAGGGAAAACAAATGGACTAATAACACCAAAACGCATTCGTCACCGTTAAACTAGATCGAGCTAGCGCTGAGGGGCAAGAGCTAGCTCCCACAACCGATGGCCCCGCAATCTCCATTTCCATCATGCAGCAAAAGAACAGCAACCTTACTGCTTGCGGTTTTATCAACGGAAAGAAACAGGTCCTCACCATAGACACAGGTGCATCCCAGTCTATAATAAGGCCCGATTTGGTAAAAGGAGCAGTAGAACCGCTAAATAATATACGACTACGCACTGCTACTGGGGATTCAGCTACCGTCTATGGAAGAGCCAGGGCAAGACTGACTATCGCAAACATCAGCGTCGACCATGTGTTTGTTGTCGCCGACATATTGGATGAAGTTATTATTGGTGCAGACTTCATGATAGCTCACGGGATTGATCTACGCATGGGACATCAAATAATGGTATGGCGCAATGTCGAGATACCCCTGGATATTGGATATGAGAGCAGGACCACAGTAAGGAAGCTGTTTGCCGTTGAACGCCAGAAATTACCACCTCAGGCAGAAACTATAGTATGATCACGTGTGGAGGAAGATTGTGTGGATAACCGGTTGTGGGTTGTAGAACCAAAAGAAATAAAAGCCGAAATCATAACTGCTAGATCCCTTGTGAAAGCCTGCGACGATGGACAAGTTCCTGTAAGAGTACTTAATCTGTCCAAAAGTGAAAAGACCATTGACAGAAATTTTGAGATCGGTCAATGTGAGCCGGCAGGAGCCATAATTAATTGTGCGGCGAATTTAGTATGCCCCAAAACAACAGCCAAAGAACGAGATTTACTGGCAGAACAGGTGGAAAAATGGGTAGCATGCCTGACATCTCCTGACAGAAACAAAGCTAAGCAGTTGCTTAGAAAACAGGCCTCTGTCTTCGCCCTGAGTAATAAAAGCCAAGGTAGAACCTCAGTTGTGAAACACGAAATTAACACCGGCGAAGCGAGGCCTATAAAACAAGCACCCAGGAGTATTCCCCTAGCAAAGCGAAACGAGGTCAAAGAACTGGTCAACGAAATGGAGCGGAATGGAGTCATTGAGCCATCTTCTAGTCCGTGGAGCTCGCCAATAGTTTTGGTGAAGAAGAAAGACGGCAGTACCAGGTTTTGCGTTGATTACCGGAAACTCAATGACGTCACAAAGAAAGATAGTTATCCGCTGCCCAGAATTGACGATACCTTAGACACGTTGGCCGGAACGAAATGGTTCTCAACCTTGGACTTGCAGAGCGGCTATTGGCAGGTAGAGATAGCCGATAAGGACAAGGAGAAAACTGCCTTTAGCGCGGGCGATGGTCTATGGCAGTTCAAGGTGATGCCATTTGGGCTCTGCAACGCTCCAGCTACTTTTGAGCGTTTAATGGAACGTGTGCTTAAAGGTCTCAATTGGAAGACTTGCTTGGTATATCTGGATGACATAATTGTGATGGGGAAGACTTTTGACGAACACCTAAAGAGCCTGGATGAGGTGTTTAAGCGTATAACAGCTGCAGGATTAAAGCTAAGCGTTAAGAAATGCGCTTTGTTTCAAAAGGAAGTGAAATATTTGGGGCATCGTGTAACACCAGAGGGTATATCCACTGATGAGGACAAAATACTGGCTGTAAAGGACTGGCCTCGCCCACGGAATCTTCATGCGCTTCGTAGTTTTCTGGGACTTTGCACTTACTACAGGAGATTTGTGCCGAACTTTGCTCAAGTTGCTGCTAGTTTGCATGAGTTGACAAGAAAGTCGCGACCATACCACTGGAGTGAGGCAGCAGAAGAAGCATTCCAGAGGCTTAAGGTACTTTTGTGTACAGCACTAGTCCTCGCGTATCCAATCGCTGGGCAGAAATTCATATTGGACACGGATGCGAGCGGCTATGGAATAGGGGGAGTCCTTTCCCAGGTGGTTAATGGGGTGGAAAAAGTCATTGGCTACTACAGCAGAGTATTGTCCAAGCCCGAACGAAATTACTGTGTTACACGAAGGGAGCTTTTGGCAGTGCTGGAGTGTGTCAAACATTACCACAAATACTTATATGGTCAACACTTCATCTTAAGGACAGACCACTCTGCATTACGTTGGCTGCTGCAATTTAAGAACCCCGAAGGGCAGCTCGCACGCTGGATTGAACGTCTGCAAAGCTATGATTTTAGTATCGAGCACAGAAGAGGCGGAAAACACAATAATGCTGATGCCCTTTCAAGACGGCCATGCAACGTAGAGTGCAAGCACTGCACAAAAGTCGAGAAAAAGGGATGTGTCATTGACGTGAGGCTGACCCAAATTAGCTCAGGGGAAGACTGGTGTAAGCAACAGAATGACGACCCCATTGTGGCAAAGATTATGTTGGCTAAGCAGGAAAACAAAAGACCGACCCGCAATGAAATATCGGCAGAAAGTCCATTAGCAAAAGCGTACTGGGCCCAGTGGAATAGCCTAAAATTAATAGATGGCTGCTTATATAGATCTTGGGAAAGTGCAGATGGAAAATTTACAACGGACTTAATTGTCGTGCCCACTTCCAAGATAAAGGAGGTAATGAAGCAGTTCCATAACGGTCCTAGTGGCGGCCACCTGGGCATTACAAAAACTCTGGAAAAGATAAAACAGCGATTTTAGTGGGTTGGATGCCAGAAGTCTGTAGCCGATTGGATAGCTAATTGCGAACAGTGTATTGCGGCCAAGGGTCCAACAAGAAGAAGTCGCGGCAAGCTTCAGCAATACAACGTGGGTGCCCTTTTCGAGCGGATAGCTATCGATGTAGCAGGTCCATTCCCTGTCAGTGACTCTGGTAACCGGTATGTACTAGTGGTAATAGATTATTTCAGCAAATGGCCCGAGGTGTATGCCATTCCAACCCAAGAATCTAAAACGGTGGTAGACGCATTTGTCAACAATTGGGTGTGTCGATACGGTGTTCCGATAGAATTGCATTCTGACCAGGGACGAAATTTTGAATCCGCCATATTTAAAGAAATGTGCGACTTATATGGCATCAAAAAGACAAGAACGACACCGCTACATCCACAGTCTGATGGCATGGTAGAAAGATTCAACCGTACGCTGGAGGAATATCTCAGAAAAGTGGTTAGTACACACCAAAAGGATTGGGATGAGCATATACCTAAGCTGTTACTGGCTTACCGGTCAGCTGTTCACGATTCCACCTCACGTAGTCCAGCGAAAATCCTGTTTGGAACGGAACTGAAACTGCCAGCGGATTTAGAGTTCGGTGTTAAACCTAAACCTGAGTGCGAAGACAATGGAAACACTCTTCAGGCACAAGAAGATCTTCACGAGCTTCATGAGTTTGTCCGTAACCGCATTAAAATCTCCAGTGATAAGATGAAAGCCAGGTATGATCGAGCAGCAAACACGGAGGGATTTGCCGAAGGACAAATGGTTCTACTGTTTAACCCACAACGCAAGAAAGGATTATCCCCTAAATTGCAAACCCACTGGGAGGGACCATACAAGGTGGTTAAGAGGCTAAATGACGTAGTTTACCGGATACAGAAGTGCCATAGCCCGAGGTCCAAAATGAAGGTGGTTCACCTTGAACGACTAGCCAAATATGGAAAGGCTGATGTTGAGCCTGTTCGGGACGAAAAGGCTTAAGTGGGCGGCAGTGTTACAAAGTAATAGTCAAAGGTGTGTGAAACGACCTATTGTACAAATGTACAAATACGCAATATCACAAACACAAAGCAAAAACAAATTGCGCAGCAGAAATTCCATAAACCGCGATTCAGCAAAAACAATTTCTACAGCAAGCAAAAAGTAAACAAAAGATACACACACACACAAACACATATACAAGACTACTAAGCCAGCAACTGAAATAACAAATGCGCAATTTCGCGTATGTTCGGGACATTTCAAGAAGCGGCCGTGATCTGTATATAAAGGCGCCGTCCACCGCAGAAGAGTTAGTTGGCTTTGAGATTTTATTAAGTGAATATCTGTGCGTACAAAAGTGTTAAGTGTACAGTGTAAATAAGTACTTAGTATAGTTGTAAATAGAGTCTTAATTGCTGAATAAAGTTGTGTTCTGGTAAAGATCATTAAGGACTGTGTAATTTAATTATTGCAATTAAACGAACCCTTCATAATCACGTTTATTGTGGTAATAAATGTAACAACTGGTGTCAGAAGTGAAATTGCAAAAAAAAAAAAACATTAAAAATAAAAAGTAAGTAAAATAAAATGAAGTTTGACGAGCTGAAAGTAGATCAGCTAAAAAAAGAGCTGAGCAAGTTTGATCTGCCAACGGCGGGCAATAAGGCAGAACTGCAAAAGAGGCTGATAGAGGAATTCAAGCGACGTGGTATTGACATCGGTCTACATGAATTCGAGGAAAAAGAGGAGCTCGAAATATGTACCCCTGCCACAAACACTAATATGGACTTCAACGTAATGTTGGCCGCTATGATGGAGAAATTTCAAGAAGTTTCTAAGATCAACAGCGAAAGACTCTTAGCTGAGGTCAGAGCCAACAACGAGGGACTAGAAGAAAAGTTTCAAGAAGCTTCTAAGGTTAACAGCGAACGACTCTTAGCTGAGGTCAGAGCGAGCAACGAGAGACAAGAGAAAAGACTCTTAGCTGAGGTCAGAGCCAACAACGAGAGACTAGAGGAAAAATTTCAAGAAGCTTCTAAGATCAACAGCGAAAGACTATTAGCTGAAGTCAGAGCCAACAACGAGACACTTCAGGAAATTTCAGAAGTTATGGGCAAACGAGTGGATGCTGTAGAACTAAAAGTTAGTGAGCTTGATGAAAAATTTTCCGGCGTAGATGCAGAAATTCATGAGTTAAAGAACAAGATGAGCGATCTACAAATTCGAGAAGGACCGGCAAGAATAATCTCGGAGCATGCCAGCAAGATAAAGGCCCCAAGCTTTGATGGTAGCGCACCTTTTAATGTCTTCAAGTTCCAGTTCGAAACGGTGGCTAGCAAAAATGAATGGGACAGTGAAGAAAAAGCTATAGAACTAATTCTTGCGTTAAAGGGAACAGCAGCAGCAATCCTTGAAAGCTTACCAGCTGGCTGCAGAAATAGCTACGAAGACATAATGGTGGCCTTGCAACGTAAGTACGGTGACGAACATAAGCGAGAACTGTACAGGATGGAACTACGGGGCAGAGTCCAGAAGCCGAATGAAACGCTGCAAGATTTTGCGATGGAAATTGAACGCTTGGTGCAGCTGACTTACCCAGGTGAGAACCATCCATTCCTGGACCAGTTCAAGATAGAAGCATTTGTAAATGGCATACGGGATCCAGATGTTAGATATGCAGTTTGCGCTATGCAGAAGGCGTCCTTTGCGGAAACCATTTCGTACGCGCTGGCCCAGGAGACCGCAAAAGTTATATCGAAGCCACAAGTCTACAAGGTGCGGCAACTTGAGGCTGATACGCCAACTTGCGGAGGCAAAAGGAGCGAGATAGAAGAGGTGGTCAAACATATACTAGAGGAAAAACGCAAATCTCGCGCAAAATGCTTTAATTGCGGTAAGGCCGGTCACTTCCAGCGCAGCTGCAGATCAGCAAAGAAAAGATCAAGATCTGCTTCGCCACCGAGGGAAAACAAATGGACTAATAACACCAAAACGCATTCGTCACCGTTAAACTAGATCGAGCTAGCGCTGAGGGGCAAGAGCTAGCTCCCACAACCGATGGCCCCGCAATCTCCATTTCCATCATGCAGCAAAAGAACAGCAACCTTACTGCTTGCGGTTTTATCAACGGAAAGAAACAGGTCCTCACCATAGACACAGGTGCATCCCAGTCTATAATAAGGCCCGATTTGGTAAAAGGAGCAGTAGAACCGCTAAATAATATACGACTACGCACTGCTACTGGGGATTCAGCTACCGTCGGAAAGAACGGAAAGAAACAGGTCCTCACCATAGACACAGGTGCATCCCAGTCTATAATAAGGCCCGATTTGGTAAAAGGAGCAGTAGAACCGCTAAATAATATACGACTACGCACTGCTACTGGGGATTCAGCTACCGTCTATGGAAGAGCCAGGGCAAGACTGACTATCGCAAACATCAGCGTCGACCATGTGTTTGTTGTCGCCGACATATTGGATGAAGTTATTATTGGTGCAGACTTCATGATAGCTCACGGGATTGATCTACGCATGGGACATCAAATAATGGTATGGCGCAATGTCGAGATACCCCTGGATATTGGATATGAGAGCAGGACCACAGTAAGGAAGCTGTTTGCCGTTGAACGCCAGAAATTACCACCTCAGGCAGAAACTATAGTATGATCACGTGTGGAGGAAGATTGTGTGGATAACCGGTTGTGGGTTGTAGAACCAAAAGAAATAAAAGCCGAAATCATAACTGCTAGATCCCTTGTGAAAGCCTGCGACGATGGACAAGTTCCTGTAAGAGTACTTAATCTGTCCAAAAGTGAAAAGACCATTGACAGAAATTTTGAGATCGGTCAATGTGAGCCGGCAGGAGCCATAATTAATTGTGCGGCGAATTTAGTATGCCCCAAAACAACAGCCAAAGAACGAGATTTACTGGCAGAACAGGTGGAAAAATGGGTAGCATGCCTGACATCTCCTGACAGAAACAAAGCTAAGCAGTTGCTTAGAAAACAGGCCTCTGTCTTCGCCCTGAGTAATAAAAGCCAAGGTAGAACCTCAGTTGTGAAACACGAAATTAACACCGGCGAAGCGAGGCCTATAAAACAAGCACCCAGGAGTATTCCCCTAGCAAAGCGAAACGAGGTCAAAGAACTGGTCAACGAAATGGAGCGGAATGGAGTCATTGAACCATCTTCTAGTCCGTGGAGCTCGCCAATAGTTTTGGTGAAGAAGAAAGACGGCAGTACCAGGTTTTGCGTTGATTACCGGAAACTCAATGACGTCACAAAGAAAGATAGTTATCCGCTGCCCAGAATTGACGATACCTTAGACACGTTGGCCGGAACGAAATGGTTCTCAACCTTGGACTTGCAGAGCGGCTATTGGCAGGTAGAGATAGCCGATAAGGACAAGGAGAAAACTGCCTTTAGCGCGGGCGATGGTATATGGCAGTTCAAGGTGATGCCATTTGGGCTCTGCAACGCTCCAGCTACTTTTGAGCGTTTAATGGAACGTGTGCTTAAAGGTCTCAATTGGAAGACTTGCTTGGTATATCTGGATGACATAATTGTGATGGGGAAGACTTTTGACGAACACCTAAAGAGCCTGGATGAGGTGTTTAAGCGTATAACAGCTGCAGGATTAAAGCTAAGCGTTAAGAAATGCGCTTTGTTTCAAAAGGAAGTGAAATATTTGGGGCATCGTGTAACACCAGAGGGTATATCCACTGATGAGGACAAAATACTGGCTGTAAAGGACTGGCCTCGCCCACGGAATCTTCATGCGCTTCGTAGTTTTCTGGGACTTTGCACTTACTACAGGAGATTTGTGCCGAACTTTGCTCAAGTTGCTGCTAGTTTGCATGAGTTGACAAGAAAGTCGCGACCATACCACTGGAGTGAGGCAGCAGAAGAAGCATTCCAGAGGCTTAAGGTACTTTTGTGTACAGCACTAGTCCTCGCGTATCCAATCGCTGGGCAGAAATTCATATTGGACACGGATGCGAGCGGCTATGGAATAGGGGGAGTCCTTTCCCAGGTGGTTAATGGGGTGGAAAAAGTCATTGGCTACTACAGCAGAGTATTGTCCAAGCCCGAACGAAATTACTGTGTTACACGAAGGGAGCTTTTGGCAGTGCTGGAGTGTGTCAAACATTACCACAAATACTTATATGGTCAACACTTCATCTTAAGGACAGACCACTCTGCATTACGTTGGCTGCTGCAATTTAAGAACCCCGAAGGGCAGCTCGCACGCTGGATTGAACGTCTGCAAAGCTATGATTTTAGTATCGAGCACAGAAGAGGCGGAAAACACAATAATGCTGATGCCCTTTCAAGACGGCCATGCAACGTAGAGTGCAAGCACTGCACAAAAGTCGAGAAAAAGGGATGTGTCATTGACGTGAGGCTGACCCAAATTAGCTCAGGGGAAGACTGGTGTAAGCAACAGAATGACGACCCCATTGTGGCAAAGATTATGTTGGCTAAGCAGGAAAACAAAAGACCGACCCGCAATGAAATATCGGCAGAAAGTCCATTAGCAAAAGCGTACTGGGCCCAGTGGAATAGCCTAAAATTAATAGATGGCTGCTTATATAGATCTTGGGAAAGTGCAGATGGCAAATTTACAACGGACTTAATTGTCGTGCCCACTTCCAAGATAAAGGAGGTAATGAAGCAGTTCCATAACGGTCCTAGTGGCGGCCACCTGGGCATTACAAAAACTCTGGAAAAGATAAAACAGCGATTTTAGTGGGTTGGATGCCAGAAGTCTGTAGCCGATTGGATAGCTAATTGCGAACAGTGTATTGCGGCCAAGGGTCCAACAAGAAGAAGTCGCGGCAAGCTTCAGCAATACAACGTGGGTGCCCTTTTCGAGCGGATAGCTATCGATGTAGCAGGTCCATTCCCTGTCAGTGACTCTGGTAACCGGTATGTACTAGTGGTAATAGATTATTTCAGCAAATGGCCCGAGGTGTATGCCATTCCAACCCAAGAATCTAAAACGGTGGTAGACGCATTTGTCAACAATTGGGTGTGTCGATACGGTGTTCCGATAGAATTGCATTCTGACCAGGGACGAAATTTTGAATCCGCCATATTTAAAGAAATGTGCGACTTATATGGCATCAAAAAGACAAGAACGACACCGCTACATCCACAGTCTGATGGCATGGTAGAAAGATTCAACCGTACGCTGGAGGAATATCTCAGAAAAGTGGTTAGTACACACCAAAAGGATTGGGATGAGCATATACCTAAGCTGTTACTGGCTTACCGGTCAGCTGTTCACGATTCCACCTCACGTAGTCCAGCGAAAATCCTGTTTGGAACGGAACTGAAACTGCCAGCGGATTTAGAGTTCGGTGTTAAACCTAAACCTGAGTGCGAAGACAATGGAAACACTCTTCAGGCACAAGAAGATCTTCACGAGCTTCATGAGTTTGTCCGTAACCGCATTAAAATCTCCAGTGATAAGATGAAAGCCAGGTATGATCGAGCAGCAAACACGGAGGGATTTGCCGAAGGACAAATGGTTCTACTGTTTAACCCACAACGCAAGAAAGGATTATCCCCTAAATTGCAAACCCACTGGGAGGGACCATACAAGGTGGTTAAGAGGCTAAATGACGTAGTTTACCGGATACAGAAGTGCCATAGCCCGAGGTCCAAAATGAAGGTGGTTCACCTTGAACGACTAGCCAAATATGGAAAGGCTGATGTTGAGCCTGTTCGGGACGAAAAGGCTTAAGTGGGCGGCAGTGTTACAAAGTAATAGTCAAAGGTGTGTGAAACGACCTATTGTACAAATGTACAAATACGCAATATCACAAACACAAAGCAAAAACAAATTGCGCAGCAGAAATTCCATAAACCGCGATTCAGCAAAAACAATTTCTACAGCAAGCAAAAAGTAAACAAAAGATACACACACACACAAACACATATACAAGACTACTAAGCCAGCAACTGAAATAACAAATGCGCAATTTCGCGTATGTTCGGGACATTTCAAGAAGCGGCCGTGATCTGTATATAAAGGCGCCGTCCACCGCAGAAGAGTTAGTTGGCTTTGAGATTTTATTAAGTGAATATCTGTGCGTACAAAAGTGTTAAGTGTACAGTGTAAATAAGTACTTAGTATAGTTGTAAATAGAGTCTTAATTGCTGAATAAAGTTGTGTTCTGGTAAAGATCATTAAGGACTGTGTAATTTAATTATTGCAATTAAACGAACCCTTCATAATCACGTTTATTGTGGTAATAAATGTAACAACTGGTGTCAGAAGTGAAATTGCAAAAAAAAAAAAACATTAAAAATAAAAAGTAAGTAAAATAAAATGAAGTTTGACGAGCTGAAAGTAGATCAGCTAAAAAAAGAGCTGAGCAAGTTTGATCTGCCAACGGCGGGCAATAAGGCAGAACTGCAAAAGAGGCTGATAGAGGAATTCAAGCGACGTGGTATTGACATCGGTCTACATGAATTCGAGGAAAAAGAGGAGCTCGAAATATGTACCCCTGCCACAAACACTAATATGGACTTCAACGTAATGTTGGCCGCTATGATGGAGAAATTTCAAGAAGTTTCTAAGATCAACAGCGAAAGACTCTTAGCTGAGGTCAGAGCCAACAACGAGGGACTAGAAGAAAAGTTTCAAGAAGCTTCTAAGGTTAACAGCGAACGACTCTTAGCTGAGGTCAGAGCGAGCAACGAGAGACAAGAGAAAAGACTCTTAGCTGAGGTCAGAGCCAACAACGAGAGACTAGAGGAAAAATTTCAAGAAGCTTCTAAGATCAACAGCGAAAGACTATTAGCTGAAGTCAGAGCCAACAACGAGACACTTCAGGAAATTTCAGAAGTTATGGGCAAACGAGTGGATGCTGTAGAACTAAAAGTTAGTGAGCTTGATGAAAAATTTTCCGGCGTAGATGCAGAAATTCATGAGTTAAAGAACAAGATGAGCGATCTACAAATTCGAGAAGGACCGGCAAGAATAATCTCGGAGCATGCCAGCAAGATAAAGGCCCCAAGCTTTGATGGTAGCGCACCTTTTAATGTCTTCAAGTTCCAGTTCGAAACGGTGGCTAGCAAAAATGAATGGGACAGTGAAGAAAAAGCTATAGAACTAATTCTTGCGTTAAAGGGAACAGCAGCAGCAATCCTTGAAAGCTTACCAGCTGGCTGCAGAAATAGCTACGAAGACATAATGGTGGCCTTGCAACGTAAGTACGGTGACGAACATAAGCGAGAACTGTACAGGATGGAACTACGGGGCAGAGTCCAGAAGCCGAATGAAACGCTGCAAGATTTTGCGATGGAAATTGAACGCTTGGTGCAGCTGACTTACCCAGGTGAGAACCATCCATTCCTGGACCAGTTCAAGATAGAAGCATTTGTAAATGGCATACGGGATCCAGATGTTAGATATGCAGTTTGCGCTATGCAGAAGGCGTCCTTTGCGGAAACCATTTCGTACGCGCTGGCCCAGGAGACCGCAAAAGTTATATCGAAGCCACAAGTCTACAAGGTGCGGCAACTTGAGGCTGATACGCCAACTTGCGGAGGCAAAAGGAGCGAGATAGAAGAGGTGGTCAAACATATACTAGAGGAAAAACGCAAATCTCGCGCAAAATGCTTTAATTGCGGTAAGGCCGGTCACTTCCAGCGCAGCTGCAGATCAGCAAAGAAAAGATCAAGATCTGCTTCGCCACCGAGGGAAAACAAATGGACTAATAACACCAAAACGCATTCGTCACCGTTAAACTAGATCGAGCTAGCGCTGAGGGGCAAGAGCTAGCTCCCACAACCGATGGCCCCGCAATCTCCATTTCCATCATGCAGCAAAAGAACAGCAACCTTACTGCTTGCGGTTTTATCAACGGAAAGAAACAGGTCCTCACCATAGACACAGGTGCATCCCAGTCTATAATAAGGCCCGATTTGGTAAAAGGAGCAGTAGAACCGCTAAATAATATACGACTACGCACTGCTACTGGGGATTCAGCTACCGTCGGAAAGAACGGAAAGAAACAGGTCCTCACCATAGACACAGGTGCATCCCAGTCTATAATAAGGCCCGATTTGGTAAAAGGAGCAGTAGAACCGCTAAATAATATACGACTACGCACTGCTACTGGGGATTCAGCTACCGTCTATGGAAGAGCCAGGGCAAGACTGACTATCGCAAACATCAGCGTCGACCATGTGTTTGTTGTCGCCGACATATTGGATGAAGTTATTATTGGTGCAGACTTCATGATAGCTCACGGGATTGATCTACGCATGGGACATCAAATAATGGTATGGCGCAATGTCGAGATACCCCTGGATATTGGATATGAGAGCAGGACCACAGTAAGGAAGCTGTTTGCCGTTGAACGCCAGAAATTACCACCTCAGGCAGAAACTATAGTATGATCACGTGTGGAGGAAGATTGTGTGGATAACCGGTTGTGGGTTGTAGAACCAAAAGAAATAAAAGCCGAAATCATAACTGCTAGATCCCTTGTGAAAGCCTGCGACGATGGACAAGTTCCTGTAAGAGTACTTAATCTGTCCAAAAGTGAAAAGACCATTGACAGAAATTTTGAGATCGGTCAATGTGAGCCGGCAGGAGCCATAATTAATTGTGCGGCGAATTTAGTATGCCCCAAAACAACAGCCAAAGAACGAGATTTACTGGCAGAACAGGTGGAAAAATGGGTAGCATGCCTGACATCTCCTGACAGAAACAAAGCTAAGCAGTTGCTTAGAAAACAGGCCTCTGTCTTCGCCCTGAGTAATAAAAGCCAAGGTAGAACCTCAGTTGTGAAACACGAAATTAACACCGGCGAAGCGAGGCCTATAAAACAAGCACCCAGGAGTATTCCCCTAGCAAAGCGAAACGAGGTCAAAGAACTGGTCAACGAAATGGAGCGGAATGGAGTCATTGAACCATCTTCTAGTCCGTGGAGCTCGCCAATAGTTTTGGTGAAGAAGAAAGACGGCAGTACCAGGTTTTGCGTTGATTACCGGAAACTCAATGACGTCACAAAGAAAGATAGTTATCCGCTGCCCAGAATTGACGATACCTTAGACACGTTGGCCGGAACGAAATGGTTCTCAACCTTGGACTTGCAGAGCGGCTATTGGCAGGTAGAGATAGCCGATAAGGACAAGGAGAAAACTGCCTTTAGCGCGGGCGATGGTATATGGCAGTTCAAGGTGATGCCATTTGGGCTCTGCAACGCTCCAGCTACTTTTGAGCGTTTAATGGAACGTGTGCTTAAAGGTCTCAATTGGAAGACTTGCTTGGTATATCTGGATGACATAATTGTGATGGGGAAGACTTTTGACGAACACCTAAAGAGCCTGGATGAGGTGTTTAAGCGTATAACAGCTGCAGGATTAAAGCTAAGCGTTAAGAAATGCGCTTTGTTTCAAAAGGAAGTGAAATATTTGGGGCATCGTGTAACACCAGAGGGTATATCCACTGATGAGGACAAAATACTGGCTGTAAAGGACTGGCCTCGCCCACGGAATCTTCATGCGCTTCGTAGTTTTCTGGGACTTTGCACTTACTACAGGAGATTTGTGCCGAACTTTGCTCAAGTTGCTGCTAGTTTGCATGAGTTGACAAGAAAGTCGCGACCATACCACTGGAGTGAGGCAGCAGAAGAAGCATTCCAGAGGCTTAAGGTACTTTTGTGTACAGCACTAGTCCTCGCGTATCCAATCGCTGGGCAGAAATTCATATTGGACACGGATGCGAGCGGCTATGGAATAGGGGGAGTCCTTTCCCAGGTGGTTAATGGGGTGGAAAAAGTCATTGGCTACTACAGCAGAGTATTGTCCAAGCCCGAACGAAATTACTGTGTTACACGAAGGGAGCTTTTGGCAGTGCTGGAGTGTGTCAAACATTACCACAAATACTTATATGGTCAACACTTCATCTTAAGGACAGACCACTCTGCATTACGTTGGCTGCTGCAATTTAAGAACCCCGAAGGGCAGCTCGCACGCTGGATTGAACGTCTGCAAAGCTATGATTTTAGTATCGAGCACAGAAGAGGCGGAAAACACAATAATGCTGATGCCCTTTCAAGACGGCCATGCAACGTAGAGTGCAAGCACTGCACAAAAGTCGAGAAAAAGGGATGTGTCATTGACGTGAGGCTGACCCAAATTAGCTCAGGGGAAGACTGGTGTAAGCAACAGAATGACGACCCCATTGTGGCAAAGATTATGTTGGCTAAGCAGGAAAACAAAAGACCGACCCGCAATGAAATATCGGCAGAAAGTCCATTAGCAAAAGCGTACTGGGCCCAGTGGAATAGCCTAAAATTAATAGATGGCTGCTTATATAGATCTTGGGAAAGTGCAGATGGCAAATTTACAACGGACTTAATTGTCGTGCCCACTTCCAAGATAAAGGAGGTAATGAAGCAGTTCCATAACGGTCCTAGTGGCGGCCACCTGGGCATTACAAAAACTCTGGAAAAGATAAAACAGCGATTTTAGTGGGTTGGATGCCAGAAGTCTGTAGCCGATTGGATAGCTAATTGCGAACAGTGTATTGCGGCCAAGGGTCCAACAAGAAGAAGTCGCGGCAAGCTTCAGCAATACAACGTGGGTGCCCTTTTCGAGCGGATAGCTATCGATGTAGCAGGTCCATTCCCTGTCAGTGACTCTGGTAACCGGTATGTACTAGTGGTAATAGATTATTTCAGCAAATGGCCCGAGGTGTATGCCATTCCAACCCAAGAATCTAAAACGGTGGTAGACGCATTTGTCAACAATTGGGTGTGTCGATACGGTGTTCCGATAGAATTGCATTCTGACCAGGGACGAAATTTTGAATCCGCCATATTTAAAGAAATGTGCGACTTATATGGCATCAAAAAGACAAGAACGACACCGCTACATCCACAGTCTGATGGCATGGTAGAAAGATTCAACCGTACGCTGGAGGAATATCTCAGAAAAGTGGTTAGTACACACCAAAAGGATTGGGATGAGCATATACCTAAGCTGTTACTGGCTTACCGGTCAGCTGTTCACGATTCCACCTCACGTAGTCCAGCGAAAATCCTGTTTGGAACGGAACTGAAACTGCCAGCGGATTTAGAGTTCGGTGTTAAACCTAAACCTGAGTGCGAAGACAATGGAAACACTCTTCAGGCACAAGAAGATCTTCACGAGCTTCATGAGTTTGTCCGTAACCGCATTAAAATCTCCAGTGATAAGATGAAAGCCAGGTATGATCGAGCAGCAAACACGGAGGGATTTGCCGAAGGACAAATGGTTCTACTGTTTAACCCACAACGCAAGAAAGGATTATCCCCTAAATTGCAAACCCACTGGGAGGGACCATACAAGGTGGTTAAGAGGCTAAATGACGTAGTTTACCGGATACAGAAGTGCCATAGCCCGAGGTCCAAAATGAAGGTGGTTCACCTTGAACGACTAGCCAAATATGGAAAGGCTGATGTTGAGCCTGTTCGGGACGAAAAGGCTTAAGTGGGCGGCAGTGTTACAAAGTAATAGTCAAAGGT
Source organism: Phania funesta (assembly GCA_963932375.1). Lineage (NCBI taxonomy): Eukaryota > Metazoa > Arthropoda > Insecta > Diptera > Tachinidae > Phania > Phania funesta. The sequence goes on from OZ010656.1 coordinate 41,966,087, forward strand.
GTGTGAAACGACCTATTGTACAAATGTACAAATACGCAATATCACAAACACAAAGCAAAAACAAATTGCGCAGCAGAAATTCCATAAACCGCGATTCAGCAAAAACAATTTCTACAGCAAGCAAAAAGTAAACAAAAGATACACACACACACAAACACATATCGCACTTGTTCCACAATAGTGTAACAAGTCAAAATTTTCAGTAGAGACGAAAAACTGTTTCCGTTAATATTGATGATATATTTCAAGAAAAAAATATGTTATTGTCAGAAATTATGATTAAAAAGAATAAAACCGTTGCTTGCGTTTTTATTTGTTTAGTAGTTGTAGGAAAATAACAAATTTTGGAGTTGTTACTCTTTTCCTGAAATTTTGTTATATACTTAGTGGTATTATTTTGAGTTGTCCCTGTTTAACTGAAAATTCTCACTTGAATTAAAAACATATTAACAAAATAGAGTGTGATAAATCGAAATGAAACGCAACTTCACCAAGCCGTTATAAATTGTAAAAAGGCAAAACTAAAAATGTTACTCTTTATATGATAAAAAACAAACTGATTTGCTTAAACATTTGGAGACAACTAAAAATGTTACTCTTTAGTTGAGTCTAAAAAACTTATTCTGAAAACAAAGAGAGAGTCATAACGGTTTTTTTCACGAAAGAGGAGACAAAATAATAGATGATTTTTACAGTGGGTAGAGATGACCACAGTGTGTTGTTTTCTTGCAAAAAACGAAAATCTGTAAATTTTGAGTTGTTACACTATTGTGGAACAGGTGCGATATACAAGACTACTAAGCCAGCAACTGAAATAACAAATGCGCAATTTCGCGTATGTTCGGGACATTTCAAGAAGCGGCCGTGATCTGTATATAAAGGCGCCGTCCACCGCAGAAGAGTTAGTTGACTTTGAGATTTTATTAAGTGAATATCTGTGCGTACAAAAGTGTTAAGTGTACAGTGTAAATAAGTACTTAGTATAGTTGTAAATAGAGTCTTAATTGCCGAATAAAGTTGTGTTCTGGTAAAGATCATTAAGGACTGTGTAATTTAATTATTGCAATTAAACGAACCCTTCATAATCACGCTTATTGTGGTAATAAACGTAACAATATATATATATTTCATTAAGTTCGTGTTTGCACTTTTCAAAATAGTTAAAAAGTTCTCTTAAATTACATACTTTTACATTCCTGAATTTGTTGAAAACATCTCCATATGTTGTCCTAGACTCATATAGTGTTCCATTAACTTCAGATTTATTTTAGTCCATGTTATATTGTCTATGATTTTCGTCGAGACATCTTAATACTTTAAACTGCTGCAGTATGTCCTTTGGTGTAAGTAGTTCATTTTGCGATTGCTGTATTTGTTGTGCTTGTAAAGTTTCTACTTGTCTTCTTAGCTGGTTAATAAGTTGTTCCTGGGCTGCTATTACCTCCACAATTTGTTTTCCATTGGGTTGTTGCCCCAAATTCCTATTTTCATAAAATCTGCTCATATTTAAAGTTTATTTTCTTCACAATTTGTTCTTTTTATTACGAACGGTGCCCACTTGTAAGGTTAAGGTGGTAGGAAGCAGTGCCGAGAACCTGAATGGCTAATTAGTAGTAAAAGATGACTAGTCGCTAACAGCTCCCCTCCGGTGCCTATGCCATGGGCCGGCTGTAATGTTTGTCTAGTTCACGTATGCCGTCACTGCGTAGATTGTCCATTCCCTTACGTACCTACTCGTGGGACCAAAAATGATGAAAAACAAAGAAATAAATAAAGAAAGTAAAAAAGAAAAACAACAGGATGGGTTTGAAAACACATCCGAAGAAAACCTTCTGGCCTCTAGTCAAGAGACCTTGGTCGAACTGTCAGGCAGTGAGGGAACCAGACATAGTACCCTACTGCCCTCTGAGAAAACTCTTCAAATGGATGTCAAGGTTGATGACCAATTGAAGAAAAAACGCAAAAAGAAGAGCCAGCATGAGACTCTGAAGGCAAGGTACAGCAAGGCGGTGTTTATAATTGACAAGATAGCCAAGAACGCCGCCAGTGGTGTAATTCATGAGCGCGATGGGGATGATCGGAAAAAGTATCAAGCTGTGGTAGACGAGTACCTTAAGTATAAGGACTCAGCACCTCTAAAGCAGCAACTGAGGGGAGGTCCAAGCGGAACCGATCTCAGACAGAGGGAGGTAAATCGCCTAAAAGGAGGAAGATCGCAGAGAAGGCGAACGAGGTGGTAAAGGACCATTTTATTGTGGCTCTGGCTAGCGAAAAAGATGGTGCCATCAATCGTGTAGCTTAAGGCTTAAGCTCATCCCTGCTGAGGAGATCCCGATGAGACCACGGGCAAGAATTTGGTTACCAAAAATGGCAACCGATGCAAAGAAGATGCTGGAGTGTCTAAAGCGCCAGAACTCCAACATTTTCATGGAAGACTGGTCGATCATCCGTACAGAGCAAGGGGATACCCACACATTCTCGCCATTACCGATAAGGCAACAGTGGAGCTGGATAAGGCCGGCTTCATACTATTTTTCGGAGTGCGGGATGCGAAGGTAAAGGTGTTCCGCCAACAATCTCCTCACCGAGATGAAACTTACAGAACCTTCCTCAAATAAACAAAATGACGCTTAAGGTAGTTCAAATGTGCTACAGATAACCTCCAGGTGCTCTTAACTGAAGAGGACTTGGATATTGGAGTACTTCAGGAACCCTGGGTTGTTAACTCAGAGATAAAAGGGTTCCCTGCGTCAAAATATAAGGTTCTCTATGCAAAGGATAGTGGTAAGCCTAGATCATGTCTAATTGCAAAAAACATATTAACATTTTTCTCTGCACACAGCTTAGTACAGCAGACCTTACGGTGGCAAGGATCAAGCTGCCGGAGAACAGAAGCTTCATCATAGCCTCAAGCTACAGGGCGCATGAGAAGTCAGCTCCTCCAGTCGAAGTAAGTAATCTCTTGGCCTCAACAGGAGCATCTGACATAGTCCTGGGATGTGATGCAAATGCTAGGCATACAATCTGGGGCAGCAGCGAAATTAATGAACGTGGTGAGTACATCCTTGATTTGATTAATAATAATAGATTAAGTATATGTAACTCCGGCTCCATCCCAACGTTTATTTTTCCGAGTGGGAACAAATACAAAGGTTGGGAGGAGGTAATGGATCTTACACTCACAAATGACAGATCTAGTTTATCAGTTGATAAGTGGAGGGTATCTAGTAAAAGATCTTTTTCGGATCACAACTGGATTCTCTTCGAGATTAGATTACAGAGCAGAATAGAAAAGCCATTTTTCACGATTAAGTTTAATGGAATCCTGAAGCACAAACTATGCAAAACACCAGTTATTGAGGACACGATCACTGGTCTTGAGAGGATGGAGAGAGTTTCAGCAGTGCTATGGTGAAAGCCTACGAAATCTCTTGCCCAATAACAAAGGCCAAGAAAAGCTTCCCTCCATGGTGGAATTCGGAGCTTTCTAAACTACGTAAGGAAACACGTAGAGCCTTTAATAAGAGCTTTAACAATAAGTCATGGCACAACGTGATAAGTTTAAGGCATATAGAAAGGCTATAGTAGCCGCAAAACGAAGCTCATGGATAATTTTCTGTGAGTCTATAGACAACACAAAGGATTCGGCAAGGCTCGGAAGAATTTTAGCCAGAGGTCAGTCAAATCCTTCCTATATCAAAAGGAAGGATGACTCATGGTCCGAATCCCCAGCGGAATCCCTTGAAATCTTGATGAACCCTCACTTTCCGGGCTGCAAGGACATCGGTACGGAATATGTGAGCTCTAATGGGATTCCGTACACAATCGATGGGAATATGACATCTCACGACAGGATTTCCTGGGCGATAGACACTTTTTCCCCTTACAAATGACCTGGGGCAGATGGCATTCTGCCAAGGATGCTACAGAGCGCTAAGAAAATTATCACTCCCTGGCTTCATAGGATATTCATGCTTTGTCTTTCTCTCAATCACGTTCAAGAAAATTGGAGAAAGGTCAAGATCGTTTTTATTCTAAAAACCGGCAGAAGAAGTCATGAGAATGCGAAAGACTTTCGGCCGATAAGTCTTTCATCTTTCCTGCTCAAGACTCTGGAAAGACTCATTGACTTTCATATAGGGCATCGACTGGAAAGCACCAAGGGCATTTCGAGAAGTCAGCATGCCTACCTTAAGGGTCGATCTACGGAAACAGCCCTACATGAGGTGGTAGGGGTCATAGAAAGGACCCTTGAATACAAACAATACACAATGGCATCCTTCGTGGATATAGAGGGGGCCTTCAATAACGTGACTACTGTGGCCATTCAACATGCTCTTACTAGTCTGCGAGTGGAGGAGTACCTCAGTAACTGGCTGGTGTCCATGTTGAGGTCAAGAATAGTCACTGCAAATCTTGGTAAGAGCAATATGACAAAACTAGTGGATAGAGGTACACCTCAGGGTGGTGTAATCTCTCCGCTACTCTGGCTTATGGTTGTTAACACGATTCTTATGCAATTAGACGACAAAGGTATAAAGGTCGTCGCATATGCTGATGATGTTGTGATCTTGGTATCTGGACTGTTCCCGGACGTGATAAGCAATATCATGTCTGATGCGCTGGGGCTACTTAGCAACTGGGCGATGAGGAATGGCCTAGGAGTAAACCCGGACAAAACCAGTTTGGTACTATTTACAACAAGGACCAAAATCCCTAGCTTCAGACTACCGCGGTTAGGAAACCGTGATATTCCTCTTACAAACAGTGCGAAATATCTTGGTGTCATCCTTGACTCTCGATGTACACAGCCATTGTACGTCCGATTCTTACATATGGATCTTTGGTGGCGGCCTGCGACAAGGAGGAAATATGTGGTGGACCAACTGTACAGAATTCAAAGATCGGCATGTATTGGCATTACAGGTACACTGCGTACTACTCCATCAGAGTCACTGAATACTATACTGCACCTTATTCCTATAGATCTTCACATCGTGGCCATATCTGCTAGTAGTGCAGTTAGGCTAAAGGCGACGGGAAGTTGGCGTGCGAGGACGTACGGCCATGCGAATATTTTGGGCGTACTGCCTCAACTCCCTGACTACACTACGCCGAAGTTAGACTTTGATAGAGTGTTCAGAGTACTGATCCCCTCCAGGAGGGAGTGGTGCGGTGGTAGTCTCGTGGAGAACTATAACGTCAGGATATACACGGACGGTTCTAAGATGAACAGCGGTGTAGGCTCTGGCGTCTTTTCTAGTGATCTTGAGATAGGCATCTCATATCGTCTTCCGGATAATTGCAGCGTATTTCAAGCGGAAATACTTGCTATTATGAAGGCATGCAGGATTTTATACGACAGAAATATACGTGGGAATATCGGTATTTTCGTCGACAGTCAAGCGGCGCTTCTGTCACTCAGATCGTACAAAACTACGTCTCTGTTAGTCAGTCGATTTAAGAGAGAGTTGTCAAGGCTAGGGAGACTGGCGGATGTTACCTTGGTTTGGGTCCCTACGCATATGGACCACTTTGGTAATGAACAAGCAGACAAACTAGCCAAAGGAGGAACCGCTCTAAATACTCCCAATGTGGAATCAGTCGCAATCCCCTTGGGGAGTATTAAGAGCGGCATCTTCAGTCACTTTCTTAAGGAAGCTGATAATAGGTGGCGGAGGCTGATCACATGTAGGGTCTCTAAATTGATGTGGCCCTCTTTTGATTTTAGGCGCACTATCCAACTGATAGGTCGTGATCGGAGGAACTTATCGAGGTTGCTGGCAATATTAACAGGTCACTGGGTGTTAGGAGAACATGAAATTACTTCACTTAAAAATTTTGTTCTTTTTTTACCGTTCTTTAAATTAAGGCTTTTGTGCGTTTATTTATTCTTAAGAATAAATATGTTCTTTAACTTATTCTTTGGAATAAGTTTCCGTTGGCTGCGCCAATAACGTTTTGAATTAAAACATGAACAATTTTTTTAAGTTGTGTCTTTATTATTTGAATGTGATCTTAAGACTAAATTATTGAAAATTTCTTAATTCTATTATTAACATAATTTCTCTTGTTTTTTCGTTGTTGTTTTTATTTTCCTTCAATTTTTAATTATTGGGTCATCGCAATGAAAATCGATGAGTCAAAACAAATATTTCTCAATATTTATTAAAGGTTTTAAATTTCACCCAAATTGTATTTTACGCTGTATAGCAGAAATAAAATTTGGACGTATAAAAAAATGTCATTGACTTTAAGTGCTTATGGAATAATTTCAAATTTCAGAAAATAAAGAGAAGTAAAATAATGTTTATTGAATAAACATTTTCTTATTTTTTTTAAATTGTTACAAAGTGTCTTTGACTTTGTAAATAAGTTTCTTTAATGTATTTATTAATAATTAAATTTATGTCTACGAGGGTTGGTTGAGTGTGTGGATTTACATACGTGAGACCCCTTTCAGACCAGCATAGTTTTCTTAGCAGTCTTGAGTTTGTTGTGGAGAGAGGAAAGGAGAGCGGGGGTTGGTACAAAACTTGTTGTACTCGCAAATTCCTTTTGTGTTTTTAGTTCGTAAACCGAATTAATATGACTGCTCTTTATATTTGACAAATATACAAACAAAAGCAACAGACTTTGTCAAAGTAAAATTATCCTGTCTGAACACAAGACAAAGTTTAAAAGAGAATTCAAGAAACTTTGTCAAAGAAAACTTTGCTGGTCTGAAAGGGGTCTAACTTACGCGATTTACTTCATGAGCACCAGAGACTGAAAGAAATTGACACTTTAAGCTTGGCGAGAAGGCCCTCGCAATAGTAGATAGTCTTTTGTTATTAAGATTTGAATATAACAAACTAGTTATTGCATTGGTAATACCTAATAAACAATAATTTAGAGATACGATTTGAGTACATATTGTAAATTTCTTTGTAGTATAGTATAATAGAAAGATTCAAATTTTTTCTAAGCTTTAATTTTATTTGATTGAATTTTTCTAAAAGAAAATTACAACAAGTAATAAAATCTTATCTTTAAATTATCTTATCTCTAATTATTACTATTATTATAACTAATCTACTGTATTGAAATCTTAATATACTGTCTATTATTGGTGTAGATTTTTGGAACGAATTTCCGTCATCCCTTGTCAAGTTTGGTTTGGTGACAAATTGGTTTGGTTTTTGTTTGAAAAATGACACTGAAGATGGCACATAGCCGAAACCGGTCTTCTTCGTATTTTCTGAATGTTTGATGAGCAAGCAGTACCCCACAGCTGAATGCCATATGACCATATTGGTTTTATAACGGATTTCTATAACAGGACTTTCTATTCCAAAGAGAAGATTGAGTCAGGACCTATTAACCAGTGTAGTTCAACCATCGCACATTTTGCTGCTCGCGCAGAAAAAGGGCTAGTCAAGAGCGCCGCTGTTCATGGTCTCTTCTTTTCAAACAGAGTTGTCCGACCAATAGTTCGCACAACTCTGTTATGACATTACTCCAACAAAATACACAGGCAAAAAAATACGTGTTTGTGGTCTTCTGTTTGAGGAATACGTGTAGATGTTCCGGTTCAGTTTGAGCATAATTTTTTGTCTCCCTTCGAGATTGTATGGATGCTTTTAGCATAGTTTATGTACGGGTGCTTACAGACTTGCGCGCACACACATACATACTTTCTATTTTGCATGTGTATTTTGTTTGTGTAATGACATAAGAGACAGAACAATTATTCGCACAACTCTGAACACCAACCGACCATCAATATCGACGGTCTTCACTACCCAAATTTATGTGCGAGCAGCAAAATGTACATCTACGTTATTGACTAATCAAATTTCTGTGCGAGCAGCAAAATTAGTGATGGCTGAACATATTTATGGTTAGTCAGCTTCGCTGGTGAGTTTACCCACTTAGTCGACCCTGTATATAACAATATAATATCATAATTTATCAATTTCCGTACAAATACCTCCCTAAACAAAAAATTAAGCTTGTAGAAGCGTATCACATGGCGTCTAGACTCAGAGTTGTGCGAAGAATTCTTCGGAGAATTCTTCAACAGGGAATTAGCCAATAATCAGCGCGAGCAGCATAATGTACGATGGCTGAACAGAAATGTATGGCTAGTCAAGACCTAGTGTAAGTTTTTTATTTAAATGTGTATAGTTTATTAGGTCCATTAGGATTTGTTTTGCTTGCAAGCGCCTTCTAAAGGCTGAACATACCCCTACTATAGATAAACTAACCAGCCATATGTAAATGACAACTAGAGTGTCAAAACAATTTAACAACGAAATTTCTCTTTATTTCCTTAAAAAATGTTTGCAAAAAAATACAAAAAACTAACGCAATATTAACAAATTAATTGATTATAAACAAATCGAAAGTAAAAAAATGAGCAAAACATTTGTTTAGACGAATCAATCCAAAACAAGTAATTGTGAATGGGAAGTGAATATATAAAAAACTATAATTCCAGAAGATACAACAAATCGAAAACCTTAAATTATATTTCTTTACCAATATTAAGTAGAGTAGTAATTCAGCAAAAGGCTTTAATTATTGTGTAATTGTACACTGCGCGAAGTGAAAAGAGGAAGAAAACACGTTTATTCAACCAATAGGACGAGATCATTTTACTTACCGTCCGTACGCCCACTGCGGTTGCAAGGACAAAAGTGAGAGTTGCACATAATTTGTTCCTGCAGCAGCTTTTTGGTAATATTCTTATAAGCTGGTAATTATAGCACTATATCTTCAAAATAATACATATGTATGTACATATGTTGTCTATTAAAGAAATGTACTACGTACATGTTCATATTTTTCTATTTTTGGCTACATGTCCGTCTCTCTGTTAGATTAGTTGAACGACTATTTTCATCGGTAGGGGTTTGTTGAAATTAAGATCAATGGTATGAATATATTGTCATGCTTTTTTTGATTTTTGTGTTTGTATCGTAAAATAGAACTTTTAGCCTTGCTTTCATTATTGTCAGATTTGTGCTGCTATTGTTGGGTTGTTCTTGTAAATAAACTATATTAAAAACATTAATGTAAAGAGCGCAGATTCTAACCATTTCAAACAATACATGCATTTTACACAAGTAAACATATATGAACTGCAAACAATTGTTTATTGTTTTTTGTTTAATAGGAAATGGTTTTTATAGGTATATAAATTAAATATACCTTTCCTTTTGTTTGTGGTAGATAATATACATATGTATATTAAATTTCTTTTTAAATTATTACCAAACTTTTGTTTGTCAAAACGTAAATTTAAAAATTTAATTTTGCAAAGTAATGATACAAATAAATATTTTTTTAACAAATACTGAGCTTGCATGAGTTAGTGAATAATACTCTAGGGGTTTCTTGTTTTTGTAGTTCACTATTATTCTATTAATCACTAGAATTTCTCGAATTTTGAGACTTTCATTTGAGAGATAATTTATAGTGAGATTTGCACGTTGTTGGAATGTTCTACCTCTTAAGTTTGCTATATGATAATTTTGCTTTTTTGGTATGAGTTGTTCTTCTGTGTTTAATTATTGGCTAGGGAGCCCATTCTATGGTTCAGTTTGCAATCTGTATATAATTTTTATATTTTTATTTTCATAATAATCGATAAATATTGTGTTAGAATGCGTTAAATAAAAACGAGGGACCCAATGCACAGGACAACGTCTGGAAATAAAGTTGTCACAAAATTGATTTTGTTTAAGAAACCAATCTTATTAAAAAATTGTCTACATATGCACTCCTGTTCAATTGACTAGACCCACATAGTTTTTGTTACTTACCAGCCCATATATTTTGATATTTTATGGGTACAACAACACCTGATAGTGTATTTAGTTGTGCTCAAAAGTATATCGAAAATTGTTTGAAAGTAAAATGCGACGGTATTTTTAATAATTTTATTTCATTTCATTTATGTACTATAATCGAGCCCATGGGACCATATATGATTAATAAAATGATTTACAATTGTAATGAATAATAAAAATATAATACAATAATCAGATTAAATAAATTGACAAGAATTCAAATTAAATGGTTGACAAGAATAGCCAATGATCTTTTAGTTTAAGTTTAAATAGACTGTTCATAACTAAAAACGATTTATTAGTAAGATTAAAATATCCATTCACATTCATTCCCAGATGCAGTACCCATTCTTCAACTCTTACCACAGCTTTATATTCGTTTCAGTAAGATTTTCTTCTAGACCGCGGGATAACTGGGTTGAAATAAGGAACTACAGCCAACTCAACTATACTCAACTGAAAACGATAGATATTTCTTTGATGTTCGCAACAAATGATGTAGATCAACACCCTACATAGCTTTGTTCCTACAAAAAAATAATAAAGTACGGCTCCTATGATGATAAATGGGCGATAGAAGGCCGAAAGACCTGGCATATAGAACTTATATTAGGATTCCATCTGGGAATAACTAGAGGAACTATTGTAGGCTTAGAAATAGGACCAAAGCTGTGATTAGAAAGGCAAGGCGGATGGTTGGAATTCGAATATTTGAGGGTACCAATACTGGGAATGTATGGGGAATATTACGGAGTTTAGCCTGCATTGGGCATGAAAGGCCAGACTATGATGAATCAGTAGTAGAGGATATAACTAGGCAGTTTTTGGCCAATATGAATCCCAGCAGCCCTGATGATTTGAATTTCAATTCAGAATTTAGACAAAACTCTTTTTCCTTCCACACTATTACAGAGAACGATCTTATTGCAATAAGTTCAATCAAATCCAATGCAGCTGGCCATGATATGATACCTATAAAATTCATTATAACAATTTCTCCACTCATATCTACACTATTACTTCATCTTATTAATACAATTTTAACCACCTCCAAGTTTCCCACACTCTGGAAGTTGGGGCGAATTATTTCGATTCCAAAGTCTGGTATTTATAGTACAGATAACCTAAGACCTATAACCATATTACCAGCTCTCTCGAAGGTTATTGAAAATATAATGAATGATCAAATTTTATCTCATACGAACACGTTGTTGAATCCTAATCAATACGCATTCAAGCGAAACCACAATACTGCGTCACTTGTTTCTCTTACTGACTCTATTAGGCGAAATATGGATACACATTTGAATTGTGTTATGGTATCCTTAGATCTTACTAAAGCGTTTGATCGAGTGGATCATAATTATCTTTTAAAAAAGCTTTATCAAATTTATAATTTCTCAACATCAGCTTGTCAATTAATGAAGTTATACCTGTGTGATAGGTCTCAGTTTGTTTCGTGGTCGAACGTAAAGTCAACTATAGGGAATGTGACTTCTAGAGTACCCCAAGGTTCTGTGTTGGGCCCTTTGCTATTTCAACTATTTATTAAAGATTCTATTTCAATTATTAGCAATGAATTTTGTCAAGTGCACGTATTTGCTGATGATATTATTCGACTGTTTAAGATACACGATGCTCCTCTTGATCAAATTCAGACGCGGACAAACAATCATATTAGGAATATAACGGATTGCGTGAACCGTAATCGCTTGGATATAAATCCTGAAAAAACTAAAGCAATATATTTTGGAACGCCTAATTCTCCTGACTCTTATCCCGAACTCTATATTAATGACTCTTTAATCCAATATGTTGATGAAATGAAGTGCTTTGGTGTTATAATTGATGCTAACCTCAAATTTGAAAGCCACATCAACCACGTTGCAAAGAAAATTTGTTTTTACTTGCGTCGACTATATGCCTTACGGAGATATACACCCCTGCATGTTAGACTATGTTTAGCACATTTGTTGTTGATGTCACATCTTAGCTACTGCCTTGAAGTTTATTCTGGAACCACATTGACAAAACTACATCGAGCTGAGGCAATTGCTAGAAAAATTACAAGATATGTTTTTAATATTCGGATTCGAGATCATGATACAGTTACTGAGTTTATTCCTAAGTTTTTGGGTGTTAATTTTGATAACTATTTGAAATCGAGACTCTTACTCCAATTCTTTAGGATAATAAAATTTGGAAAACCTGTTCCACTTGCTGAAAGCTTTACTTTTTTGAACTCATCGCGTAATATTCAAATCGAGGTTGCATGTATACACCTCTCTATATTTGAACGTTCCTTTTTAATACGTGTTTGTCGGATCTGGAATCAGCTACCATCACAATTAAAAAGTTTTTCTTATTCCTGTCACACTTATAGAAAGAAGATTTTACAATTTTGTATTACTATGCAGAACAATTAACCTACTTCCAGGCTAAAGGTATATTTTGGATTTTAATGTGTATCATTAAATTGTTAATATTAATGTTGGTAGCATTTATATGGCTGGGGGGCCATCTACATTTACATTTATATTCGAAACAATAATAAATTTCAATTCATATTTTTTTAATTGTTATTATAATTTAATATGAGAATATGTAAACCATGTATGCATCTATCTAACAATACATATATAATTAGCCATATGGGCTTCCATTGTATTGAAGTAAATAAATAAATAAAAATAAAAAAATGCAATTATTATATATAGACATTGAGTAACATATGTTTAAAACTTCACATGGATAAATAAAAAATTCTTCTAAATCTCATAGAAAGGTAGTTGTAAAGTCTACTCGATCTTACTACAAAATACTTTTCAAAGATGGAGTTACTAATCTGAGGAATAATTACCTGTGGATTCCGCGTTGTTCTAGATAAACGATATGAGGATTTCAGGCAAGGATTTGAAGTGTATTTTATAATATGATAAAGAGTACATAAGATTCTAATTTTTACGAAATCCTCGAACGAATTACCTTCGAATTTCTTGGCATATTCGGAAACATCATCAAAAATTCTTAAGTTATAGATGTATTTAATTACACGATTGAAAGTAGTTTTACTTGGCGAAGATAATTTAGTGAGCAGCCACTGTAAATTTCAAGGCAGTAAATAATATGAATTTTAAGGAGCGAACGAGCTAAAAGGTTTTTTATTTTTTTTGGGCAAAAAACAATTCAGATTATTTAAAGATCTTAGCTTACAATTTATTTTTGCAGCCCTATTAGAGATATGTTCTTCGAACGTAAGCTTATTGTCCAGTATCAAATCAACAATTTATGGTATCTACGAAAGGCACAGGGACTCCATCAAATACGATTTTAATTGCAGAGTGGTTGCTGCATGCAGGCCCAAAGAAATAGCTTTAGAAGCATTGAATTGAAGTTTATTATTTCTAGCCCAAATCGAGTATATTTTATTATATTTTAAAAAGTTTAATAGTGGGTCCTTCATGGATATATCTTTTCAACATTATTTAATGAGTTGAATAAGTCACAGCTCATCATTGAATTAAGTTGCTCCGTCAGGTACTTTTCGGGTAAGCTAAATCCACACCTTTTTAATTAAGTTTATACCATTGGATTATTTAAAGTCACTTGGTTGTCTAAAAACTCGTATGTTAAAATTTTTAAAATATAAAAAATAATTAAAATTATTGTTAGACCTAACTTTGCCAAACTACAATTATTAATAACATATTAAGTAATTTAGTTAAATTTTCTTTCTGAATAGAAAAAAGGAAACGAACTTAAGCCTTAAAAATTAAATACTTAATATTAATAAATAAAAGTATTAAAAATACTGTTGCATCTTACTCGTTAAAAAAGCTGCTTTTGTTATCTAACCGATTGTTAAAAAAAACTAAACGACAAATAATTTTGTGTAGTTTATTTATTCTACAAACTAAAATTCGTGGCATCTTTTGGTAGCATTAGTTGGTTTATAAATCCTTTATAAAACATAAATATTTTTTATGAACAAGGCAGTAAGTATACACTACAGCTACATGTGGAAAAAGCCTCACGTGTATTTTGCTTTCTCTTCGCTTATTTGACAGTCATACTACCTGGTATCAATTTAAACAAACAGAAAATTAACTGTGTCTAATACCGTTTACGAGTAGTTAGTGAATCACACATTCGTTACCACAAACAACAAAAATGGCGACAAATTTTGCGATTGTCGAATCGTTAAAGTTAGTGAATCGAAACTAACGATTGTCTTTTGCCTATTTGTTCTTCCGAGATAATTCTGCTTAGGCTATTACAGAACTGCCAGTCGTCGAATTCATCTCATTTAATTTGAGTATTCCGTGTATTTCTTTATTATCGCCCTTAACCTCTTGTTATGTACATTGTGGATACAAAATATTTATGAAAAACAAAATTAAATTTATATACATATGTTAATTCGTTTCAAAAAATATTTTCTAACAAATTAATTTCTCTTTTTTTTTTAAATAAAAACAAAAACTAATACGATTAAAATAAGATTTCAGCAATTTCACAACAATTCTAAACAATAGTGATGGCAAATAAAGACTAAATTTGAATACCTTAACTATTATTAGAAATTGAACTTTAGAATTTCGATTTTAACAAACTTACTCTTATTTCACTTGCTACTAAATATGCTTTTAATGAAAATATAGGATTTCATTGTGTTTATATTTCTTTCAAAGATTGGTCGATTCAACACTGGTCTATTTCACGGCGTTAACAATTTCAAACTTGGTGCGAAAATTACTTAGTTTACCGTTTTTTATTTATAACTTTCCGTTGTGAGGGTGTAATCGAATTTCTAGGAACGTCAAAATTATATATTCAAGTAGGCCTACAAAAATATTCTAGGTCTCTTTAAAAGTACATCCAATTAGTTTTGATATTGTCACATGGTGTAATTTTCATTATTCATTGTCTTAAAATTTTTAACAAAAACAAAATCGTATAATAACTACAAGGTTAAGAAGAACGTAATCTTTGTTACGCGAATCAACTATTCATTTTTTTGTTTGAGTGTTATTAAAAAAATATAAATTATTTTTTAAGTTTTATTTTTACTTTGAAATAAAAGTACGTTTGTCTCGTTTTATTTGTTTTTTTTTTTTCAATTAACAAGTCACTATAGGGAGATCATTTTCTGTCCCGAAACTGGTATTAATTAATTTAAGGTTAATATTATTTATAGATTCCGTACATTTTCAAGATTAGAACAACACTCACAAAATAAGACTACTCAACACAAAAAATATTTGACCCGGTTCGTATTAGAACTGTAGGCAAATTATTTTGATGTCCATCTGATGGTGGAGATATAACCGGAGATTAAAATCAAGTAGTCTGGAAAAATTGCTATCGTTAGTTCAATAGTTAACTTCTGAAATGTCGCGGTTGTGTGGTAACTAACAGTCCTGATTTATTTTATTATTTCTGACTAAAGTGTACCTTATTTTAAGCGTGACGTAAGAAATCATACACATCTGAATAGTTTATTATGCCAATAGTAAGAACGGAGCCAACGAACGATGCCGTGGATTTTTATTTTTGTCCAACGTAATTAAATGGGTTTAATGATAATTCAAAATGTAGTATTAAGTATGCTGATCAAAATGTAATAGAAACACTCAAGTTCGACGGATAGTGAAAACTGCGAGGATTCAAATTATGCCCGAAAGGTGATTGATAAAGCAAATCACGGCATTCGATATCTATCGAAATTTATATTATATATTCTATTGAACTTTATTGAAATCCGGATCGATATCGAATGCCGTAATTTGACCCCAGAATTATTGACTTCAAGATTTCAGCAATGGAATCGGATGTGATCGTAGCTTTTAATCGGAAAAGAAACTGGATCCGTATTATTCTTAAAAAGATGGCTTGATATGAATGGATTAATGTCACAGCTTAAACAAAGTCATGTCACTACTAAAAATCGTTTTCTTATTGATTCCTCAAAAATAAGCTTAAAGGTGTTATGGTCCTTCGTTTATAGTGCTAATTTGAAAGAAACTTATGATGTTATAAAACTTGTATTAGAAAAAATTAAATACAGACAACATAAATTGTTTCTTTGCTAACTGACTTGCTTGGCAGGCTATCAAAAATATTGCTGCTTTCTTTGCGAATGGGATAGACGATAGTAATCATAACATTTTATCACAGAAGATTGGACATCACGGCACTTCCTGGTAGTGGGATAGAAAACCATTAAATTTGAATATGTAGCGATACAAAATTATTTTAACGCATTGTACATCAAATTGGGACTCAAAAGATGTTGTAAAAAATGAACAAAGACGGTTCTGCGTTCCAATTTCACAAGTAAAAGATCCAAAGAACAGTGACGTAAAAGTTAAGGAGGACGTTTTCGTAGGTCCATACATAAAAAAGCTAATTCGATATTCATCTTTTACAACTGATCTTAACGATATTGAAAATCAAATATGGAACAATTTTATTGATGTCATAAAAAACTTCCTTGGTAACAAGAAATCAGATGATCTTCGAAAAAATAAAAGTTTTGCTGGACTGCTACTATAAAATGGAATGCAATATGTCGCTAAAATTGTATTTTCTAATGCTAGAAAGCATAAATTTAGTCTCATTATAAAATAAACAAAGATGCGCATAAATATTTTTTATTTACTTCTCTTAACTTTTTTGTTTTTCCTCATTACTTGTTATTTTTGTTGACAAATGCAGCCAATTCTGCAGCTTTATTCATTTGCAAGTAGTTTTAAAAGTGTTTACAATTAAATTATTTGTTTACGATTTTACCGAACTGAAAATTTTAATAATTAAGCGGGAAATTTATTACGATATTTTTTTGTAGAATATTGATAAAGTTAAACTTTGAACACTAGCAGAACGGAATACATGCATTTTCTGTGCCGTTCCACATCAACCGCATTTTCTGTGTCTTTCTACAGAGAAGTGCCTATTGCAAATATCTTCTATTTAACCAACCTAATGATGCAAAATTTAATACGAGAGCTCCTCTTAATTTTTATACTTTTCGATCATTTTTCTGTTGGGTTAGAACGAAGTTTATCGTACTCTTTTTTTAACTTGTGCTTTAGCCAGCTGTCAGCTAGCATTTAAAGCTAGCATGATTGATGTTACTTCTTTAGTTGGTGTTGTTTTAGTATCAAACTAAGCGCGATGAACCGAACACGTTTCGCGGGGTTTGTATACACCATATGACCATTAAAATAGGTACCCCGTTTTAACCGATTTAATTGTTAACACTGTATTCTTTTGTCCCCAAAAAATCCATTATTTTATATTGCATTTATAATTACTAAGATGGTTTATTTAAAATATAAATAAAATTTTGTGGATACTGAATTCACTATTACATTCCGCGTTTATTTATAAAAAGAGTCGAAATCAACCTTTTAAGGTTTGTTTAAAATTACAACAGAACAAAAATTTAATCTCATAAGCAGCATCTCGCAGCATTATATAAGAAGACTTACGGACCAAGTTACCAAATAAAATAAAATTCACAAACATAAAACAAAATATGTAATTTGTTCCCGTTTTCTTGTATTTAATTTAAAAAAATGAGATTCTTTGTTCTCTACCCATGATAATCTTAATATCCTGTAAATTATCAAATTTCAAGCGTTCTAAGTGCTAAAAGACTTTCAAATAAAATCTATTATTCTTTTCCAATTATTTCAAATACCACGCGACATATTACACGATGTATCATGAACGAGTAGTCCTTTAGATATAAAGAGCCAAATGAACTTATGCCAGAGAACTTTACGTGATAAACTGAGGCAGAAACATGAGTCCGCTATCGATAATTATTTAAAAATTCTAACAAAACACGAATTATAGCCTGTGGAAAGCTTTAAGGCGCTTAAAATTCAACGAATGTCTACTATGACTTGAAAACCGCACCTGGCCAAAAACCTTATTAAAAAGATAAATGCTTTCGCTAATCGCTTAGAGAAGCTTGTCCACCATTCGAATTATAAGTGGCCTATATGTAAATGGTCCTATGCAATTTCGGCTATCTTAATTAAAGTCGACAATTAAAAATATTGATACGAAAAAATCACCCGAACCGTATCAATGAATTTTACTATTCATATTTAATACAATGTTACGCCGTGGCTTTTTCCCATGCTTTTGGAAGATATTTGAAATTGTTATGATACCTAAAACAGAAAAGGGCATTAGTCAGATTACGTCATACAGGCCCATTAGTCTACTTACAATTTTGTCAGTTATACGAAAAATATTTGTCGCGAGTTAACTCCTTATCATAATGAACAAAATATTATTCCGAACCATCAGTTTGGCTTTCGTGCAAGGCGTAGTACTATTGAGCAAGTCCACAGAATTGTCACCGCTATCAGATCGGCATTTGAAAGTCAGAAATACCAAGCGTTCGATAAAGCCTTAGCCCATCATGTCAACTGCTGCAGACGACACTGCATTTATAAGTGTTAATAATGGTCTGAAGTTTGCATCTGAACATCTTCGGCACATAATTCATGACCTAGAGGACTGGCTAAAACAATGGAGAATAAAGGTAAATCCATCTAAATGTGCTCACGTAATTTTTCCCTCAGAAGACAAAATTGTCCAGCAATAACAATAACAAATACCACTGTTCCACCGAAAGCACGCGCTGTTAAGTGTTTGGGTATCCACCTAGATAGGCCCTTACTCAACCTTGGCTTTGGAATAGAAAGTTATTTTATACAAATCCGTTATAAAGACAATATGGTCATATGGCATTCATCTGTGGGGTACTGCTTGTGCATCAAACACCCAGAAGTTACAAAACAAAACAGTCTAGGATTTTACGACTTATCGTATTCGCCCCTTTTTTATATAACAAGTGAAAACACCCATATGTATCTAAAAGTCCTCACTATTTAGAAAGAAGCAAAAACTTATACGTCTAAATGCGTTAACAAACTAGTGGTCCATCCCAAGATTAGCAAGCGATTTACTGCAATTTCATGGGCACCAGAAAGTAAAAAAAAACATGTTAGGCCTGGCGAGACGGCTCTCCCTACCCAATAGTAGATAGTTTATTATGATTTGAATACAATAGATTGTTTATTATATTGGTAATAACTAATAAAGACTATTTAAGAAATAAGATACGAATACTTATTTTTAATTTCTTTTAGTAGCAGTATTCAATAAAATATAATTAAAGTTAGAAAAAACATTCTCTTTTAGAAACAAACAAATCTTTTCGTCAAATAAAATATTTTACCTAATCCAGCTATTGTGGTTTAATATGATATATCTTTTATTTTCAGGCGTTCGGACCAAAACCAATTTCAAAATGAGTGGCAAGGTTCGTTTAAAGTCGAATGGAATTTTGGATGAAGATCCATTAACACTTCAGGATATTGTATACCGTTATATTTGCAAAAACCTAGAGGTTATTAGATGTGAAGATAACATTGATGACTTTGACGATGATGATGAAGGGAGATATCATTTACGAGACGGCATTGTTTTACCAAATGATATTTGCGATCGCCTTTTAGATACGTATCAAAAACATTTCTATCGACAGTTCGATGATAAATTCATTAGTTTATTTCGAGATTCAAACCGGACTTCATTAAATGTTGTACATTTACGCAACAGTCATTTAACAAATTATGGTAAGCATGCTTTATTCATTCTTTGTTTAATTATCTATAGAAATAATATTAAAATGTAATAATATAATCAAATTAATTATCA
This sequence comes from Phania funesta, assembly GCA_963932375.1. Classification (NCBI taxonomy): domain Eukaryota; kingdom Metazoa; phylum Arthropoda; class Insecta; order Diptera; family Tachinidae; genus Phania; species Phania funesta. Next base: position 41,985,667 of record OZ010656.1, read on the forward strand.
AGTAATTCTAATTCTTTAGGCATGAGTTCGTTTTTCTTTCTATTCAGAAAGAGAATTATTTATTTAATATGGATAACCTTTGAAAACAGTAAAAGTTTTAATTTTATTAGACATTTAGCTGAATGGAATGCATTTTCTATGTCGCTACACACGTTATCAACATTCTTCGTGTCTTATCTACAAATTGTGTGTCTAAAGAACTTCTATTTATACCAACATTTAAGACAAATGGAATACGAGAATGAATTATTTCTCAATTTTTGAATTGTTCATATTATAGTCTTTTTTCCTTGGTTGAGAATGAAGTTTTACAACACTCTAACTTTTTCTGTTATTGAATTCTAGGTTACCATATGCAATTTGCTTTTAGCCAACCATTGGTTGGCAATGAAAGCATTGTATGTATTTTAGTTTCATCTTAAGTGGCTAAAAGAAAATTGCATATGGTAACCTAGAATTCAATAACAGAAAAAGTTTAAGATTTAATTTTTTTTGTGACTATTGGATTTTGGTGTCATTTTCAAAACATGATAATTATATAAATTCTTTTATACATTTCTTATTATTGATCTCTTACTTTAAAAATATTTCTATTAGTTATAAGTACCTTATTTAAGTCTTTTATTTTAACGTGAAATTGAATTTTATTTTTCATAATAAAAACATTGATAATTATTTCGTATATTATAATGAACTTTATCCGTTTTAAGACGTTTTATACAGTTTTAATTGGCTTTGTTAAATACAATAAATAAAAAGTTCAAAATCTATTTTATGTTCATACATTGTTTTCAGTTTAGAATGTTAATTGATATTTCTGTGTATGTATGAAATAAATTTGGTTTTACCAGAACTACTCTTCTTAAAAAAAAAAAAAAATTGTTTTTTGTCTTCATGTAACAGCTAGCGTACAAAAAAAGAGATGTTATAAACTCATTTATTTTTAATCGTGGGTTTTTACACCTTTCTTTATCTGTAAAAAATACACACCCATCAATGTTTAAAAAGTCATATGTAGGAAAAACCTAAACCTCCTTAAAAACCGACAGCGAAAGTAAAATCTAATTGCTACCAAAATCAATTTTTTTAGCTAAATATTTGTTATGGATGTACATACAAATGTATTACATATTTAAATTTAAATTTTTACATATTTAAATGCTACGCATATACTCATTGTTCCGCAAAATAGGAACATCATCTTTGCGGTACTCTTCTTTTCATGTTCCCAAATTTTTATGTTCCTATTTTTGTATGAACATTTTTTAGGAACATATTTTTCTGCGGCTACCTTCTTGTTGGTATTTGACAAACAACCCTTAATTTCTCTTCTCTGCTTGTTTTCTGGGAGAAAGAAAAAGTAGGTACTCTATTTGAAAAGTAAAAGAACTTCTCATGTACAACAAAAACATACTCGATGCAGACCTCTAATGCTTATTGCAAATTTCTTTTAGTAGAAAGATAATAAGGCTTACATGTAGCTACTTTTGCTAACTTCTACAGCAATGAAGATATCCTTGAACTGCTTGGTACGTAGATGTATGATCAGTAAAGCCTAATAATTGTGGAAAAGAAAAATTTCAACAATTTACACATAACCGATCACGTCAGTGCAACGACGATATTTGTATAAAAAACGCTTGTACAATATAATTATTTAAATACCTGTTGTACATTTTTCTATAATTCTGTTCAAATATTATTTTCTATTGAAAAGTTATTTTTAAATGTAATAAGGCTGCGTATATCCTTCTTAGGTTTTACGTGTTAAAAAGGTATTATTATTATTAATTGTCTTGTTTATCTATATATATAAAAGTGAAACTCTGTTTGCCTGTGTGTGTGTGTGTGTGTGTGTGTTAGCTATAGACTCCGAAACCGTAAAGCCGATCGTACTCAAACTTTTGCAAGTTGTTGTACACATTCCAGGGAGTGTTTGTGGGTGGTAATTAAAAAAAAGTGGACGGGCTACGCCCATACAAAATAAATATTAATTTTTCAGCTACTTGCACTTGACCGATTTTTCTGAAACTTTGCACACATATTGAGCTGTCATGACTATATAATTTCGTGACTAGAAAAGTGGACAGGCCCACGCCCATAAAAAAGTTATAATTTTGAGGTACTTAGCACTAGACCGATTTTTCCGAAACTTTGCACACATATTGAGCTCATTAAGGGGCGTAGCATCGCGCGCCGGGCTTGGCTAGTATCTTATATAAACAAAATTACATTTTATGTGCTTAAAATTCATTACCGATAATTTTCTAAGTAAAGATTTAATGCATGCTTAGTATAAATATTATATATGTAAGTTTATAATAAATGATAATATACTTTTAGAATAACTTTCTTATCTTTTTTAATTGTAGGACTCGAAATACTTATGCGCCACAAACTATATTCACTGTCAATGTGGTATTGCGACAATGTTACCGTACAATCACACGAACTGCTTGCTCGTTATGGCGAAAGTTTGCGATCTCTTGAGTTAGGCATTGGCTCACATATGCTACAGAATGCAGAGCCGAACGATAAAGATCCTGTGGATTTTCAATTCAATTGTCCTCACCTACGTCGTCTTGTTTTGAACGGTGTTGTATTACATCACCGTTTACAATTCGCCCATCTGGAAGATTTAACACACTTGGATTTAACTTCATGTGTTTTAGCGAATTTCAGTCTACAGACATTAGATACCCTGCCTAAACTTCATACACTAATACTCTTTAATGTTTGGCCAATCGTAAATCAACTCCCTGCCATTTGCTGTTTAAAACGTCTTCGTACATTAGATATATCGATATCGAGTTCTGGAAATGGTCATGGTACATACGATTTACCAGATCAATCACTGGAAATGTTAATGGATAATCTGCGCGAATTAACGCATTTAGATATATCCGGTACTAATTTGGCTGGAAATGGTGTGGCAACTAAAGAATCCAGCCATAAAGTAAATACAGATATACCAGGCCTCGCAACACGGACACAAAGGCCGCTACAATTTTTGGGTTTATATCATACAGCGCACTGGGCTTGCAAACGTCATGACATACCAGCTATAGAGGTAAGTATTTTTAGTCAGTTTGAAAAGATGTTTTAAGATTTCTCTGCGAAAGATTTTAAATTTTTGTACGGTATAAAATTCGGCGAAATTAACAACAGTAAGCAATAGTTTTTTAAACCGTTATCAAATGCTGCTGGACAGAACTTTTGAAAATCCTGTTATCTGTAGTGCCAAGTTACTTACAACGCAATTCCAGAATTACTTAAGATCGTTTTTTGTTCTTTATGTGAAGAAAGATAAATTTTGTTTGATATAAAGACTTTTAATGCAGTAAACGTTAAAATTTTTATGAGACTATCATAATGTAATGCATTTTCTATGCCGTTACGCACGTTTTCAACATTCTTTGTGTCTTTCTACTAATTTTGTGTCCACTGTAAATATCTATTTAACCCAATAATCATGACAAATGGAATATGAGAATGAATATTTTCAAAGCAGAATGGAATGCATTATCTTTTTTTTTTTGATTTGTTGATGTTTTTCATACAATTTTTTGTGCCTATCAAGGTCACAAAACATGAAGCGTTAATTTCCTTTTTAAAAGTCCGCAAATTTGTATGAAAAACTATAAAAAAAATTTAAAAATTTTTGAAAATGTCTTTTGTTTTCTATATAAATTCTGGCGTTAAATTGCGTTTTACAAAATAAGGCCCTTAATTGTCACTAAGTACAGAGATTAATTTAGTATCGCCATCCATGGCTAAGAGTGGGGCCATTTTACAAATTTCTTAAATTATCTTACGTTTGGTTTTGTAATATACGTTTGGATAAATAAATAAATTTTTTTTTTTTAATCTGAAATCAATCATTACCAACCAAAATATGAGTTGTACGTTAACAAATTAACACTTTATATATATATATATATATATATATATATATATATATATATATATCAATTTTTTTTCTCAGATTGCGGGCGATGCGAATGAACAACAAATTTTAACTGCTGCGCGGTACTACTATGATAGACCTGTTCTACTTACAAGAGTGGGTTGTAAGATTTCTATCTGTCTACAATTTAATTAACAAATTTATATTTTTTCCAAGGTTTTAAATGACTTATATCACCTCTTCCGATTTGAAAATTGCAAAGATATACACACTGCCTTAGATATTGTTTTGACAGCTATGGATAGACATTTAAAATTTAAGCACATGCAAATTTCTGGGAGGTTGTTTGATTGTTTAGTGAAGCTTTTACAATGGTAACAATAATACGCAATTTTATTTAATTTAGCGCGACATTATTTTACATTGTGAAGGGCCGTGACCGTTCCAAATTTGGCACACCTTTAAGGAATCACATAATAAGAACATTGCTCAATGGCATGGAAATGCATGTGAACGACGATACAATGCTACGAAATGGTTACCTTACTTTAACACAATTTCAAATGCCTAACGATGTGGTATGTTTTAAATAAGTTATTAATTTTTAACCTTATTAATACTTTTTTTTTTAAGTTATTTGAATATGAACGTCTTATTACCATTCTTTTATATGGGGTTTCCAAGACAGAACAAGAAGGTTTTGTACAGAGAATAGCTATATATTTATTAAATACATTGGCCTGTCAGGTCGATGGTCGACAAAAACTCTTTTTGGGTGAACTTGGAGTTGTTAGTGTAAGTGTTTACCATACTAAGGACCATTATCACAACTTGTCTTTAAAGTTCGTGTTGGCAAAGGGTTACTTTAGCTAAAGTGAGGCAACCTCAAATGCATAAACCTTACTTTAAAAGTTAGAGGTAAGAAGATCATCCGTATAGGTTATCGGTAAGATCTTCTCATTATGCATTTCAGGTTTCCTCACTTTAGCTAAAGTTTCTTTTTACTAACAAGAACTTTAAAGGCAAGTTTTGATAATGGCTCTCAGAGTACAATATAATTCTACTATAATGCATTCTATTCAATGTGATCAGACTATGTTAAGCTTAATAAAAGATCGTTTAACACGTTCGGTATTCGATGACGTCATGGAAGTGGCATGGTCAACTATGTGGAATGTAACTGATGAGACTGCTATTAATTGTAAGAGATTTTTGGATGGCCGTGGTATGGAGTATTTTTTGAGATGTTTAAATGTAAGTAATTGTGTAAGTATTTATTTTATGCATCTTTGTCGAATAAAATTTTAAATAGATACAATTTTGTATGTTCATCTCATGATTGTTTCCAGGCATTTAGGGAACGTGACGAATTGCTAAGAAATATGATGGGCCTGTTGGGAAATGTTGCTGAAGTAAAATGGTTAAGGCCAAAATTGATGACTCAAAAATTTATTGAAGTTTTTGCAGAACTATTATCATCAGAAAGTGATGGCATAGAGGTATATAATTCCATTCGATAAAAATTAACAATCATAACAAAACTATGACAATTAATTTTAAGTCAAGATCAATGTTGTAATGACAGGGCGGGCATATGAATAGAACCAATTAAAATTTCTCATGGTAAGCGAAACAATGAGGAGCAGATAATTATCGAGCTAAAGTAGCTTTCATATTTTAAAGGTTATTTTTAGATTCAGAAAATTTTTTGAAATTTGTTTTTTTTATACTTACATCTTTCTACTAAAAGAAATTCACAATAAGTGTTCAAATAAGACTTCTAAATTATTATTTACTACTTATTACCAATGTAATAACTAATTTTTTGTATTCAAATCTTAAAAATCTATCTCGCCAGGCTCAATGTGTCAGTTCTTTTTAGTCTCTGGTGGCCGTCAAATTGCAATAAATTGCGTGCTAGAGTGTTGGGATGTGCAACTAGTTTGTTTACGTATTTGGACGTGTACGTTTTAACTTCTTCGTGGATAGTGGGAACTTTGAGATCCCTACGTATATTTTCATTTCTTATGTACCAGGGGGCGCATACGATATGACGTAAAATCGTAGACTGTCTTCTCTGTAACTTCTGGATGTTTGATGCACAGGCAGTACCCCACAGCTGAATACCATATTGGCTTTATAACGGATTTGTATAAAAGGTCTTTATATTCCAAAGCCAAATTTGAGTTAGGACTTATTAGCAAATGCAATTGATTTGTTCGAAGCTTTATGGACGTTATTTTTGCCTCAATGTGACGGGACCAAGTTAGGCGCCGATCTAGGTGGATACCTAAATATTTACGTGCGTTTCCGCTGGAACCGTGGTATTATTTGGTGGACAATTTTGCCTTCTAAGGGAAAACGTTACATGAGCACATTTCGATGGATTTACCTTTATTCTCCACTGTTTTAGCCAGTCTTCTAGCTTATGAATATGGGACTGCAGTTTTTCAGACGCATCCTTTGGATCATTACTGACACTTATAATTGCAGTGTCGTCTGCAAAGGTTGATGTATATGTATGTGGGCTTGTCGGCATATCCGCTGTATAGATGATATATAATAGCGGCCCTAGCACACTACCTTGAGGTACTCCTGCACTGATTTTCCCATTTCTTGAAAGCTGATCCTTTGACCTTACTTTAAAAGTTCTATCTGACAAATAGCTTTTTATAAGCTTGTGGGTGTTTTCGGGAAGAACCCGAGCTATTTTAGTAAGTAGCCCATCATGGCAGACTTTGTAATTAGTCAAATTAATTTTTTGCTGTAAGGGCTCTTTCTTTTTTTGATTTTTGCTTTTGCTCGTAATAATTAATATCATTGCAGATTTGGCTAGGTCTTGGGCTTAAAAAATATTTATATAAATAATCAGTACGATACGAGTTTTTTAAATAAGCGGTTTTGCTTATTTTCATTGTGCACGGAAAATGGTTCATATCTCAAAAACTTGTAGAAGTCTACACGTTGTACGCAAATAATAAAAATTGATTTTTGTAAAAATGAATACAAAAATCTATCTAAGCTGGTAGATCAGAGTGATCCGCCCAGAATTAAAAACATCGGGGATATTCGAAATCAATTTCAACATACACACGATTATGTGGACAACCAGACATTGGTAAAATTTTGTTGCTAGAAGGATTAAAAATATATACATATGTGTATTAAACCACCCTAATTTTTTACACGCTCCATCGTCAGTTTCCGATAAATTGGACACAAAGCATTTGTAATTTTTTCTAAGAAATAAAAAAATGCATCGAAAAAATTTGTTTGCGGAGTTAGTACATTGTCAGTTCATATTTCAGAATAATGTTATATCTTGTTATCCCTTTTAAATGCTTATCATTTTATATTCGTATGTATTGATGTATATGTTTCCGAGTCCTCGAGAATTCCCAATCCGCACTAATACGCTTATTTTCTGTTTCAGAATAAAAATTTTCAACCAAAAAGTTGTAAGCACGCACACAAAACATAAAAAGCCTCAGAAGTAACTTGAGATATTGAAATCAGACAAGAACTCTGTGTAAAGACGGTTTAAGCTTTTTCATGTAGTAGGTAGACTAACAGTTTTATAAAACACCTCTTTTTAAAATTTTTTCTTAACTATGAACCCATTAGCCTCCCACTTTTAAATTTCGAGAATCATTTACCGAACTTATACATTATTTATAGGAATTTTTTGAAATTTTAAAAAAATTGTCGATTTTTAAAATTCAAAATTTTAAATTTCATGTCCCAAAAAACTTTTAATAACAAATTTTATATTGTATATCAAAACAAAGATTATTTAAAACAGTAAAATCACACTACTCCTATTTCTTCGGCTCTAGAAAATCTTGGGTAGTTTTTCATAGCCGTAATTTTAGATATTTGAAATGAATTGGAAAGTTTCTTAATCCCTATGAGGACAATCAAAATTCATCATATTCTGGCGTGGTCAGGTTTGTACCCTGTATTGATTTGATATGAAATTACCTTGGAATAAAACTGTTTCAAAATCCGAATAAGTAGAACGGCGTTGAAGATTTATTAAAGGCGTCTCTATTTTATTTTCCAATAATTCAAGATCTGCTTGTGCGTGAAGGCGTGTAGTTGAGAAAAACTAAGGCAAATTAAATAGAATTGAAGTTCCTTGATCTGACATTTTGCGATTTTGGCGCAGGCAGGCGGAGCGTAGAATATTACTGCATGACATTTGATTTCAAAATATGTTTTAAATTCCGGTTTATAAATGGATATAAAATACGAATTAGTATGTTCATTTTATATGTTTATTAAAAATAGTATGTGATCCTTAAATTTCAATCTAGTATTTCACCAAGTTATTTAACTTTTTTTTTCTATTGAACTAGCATGCTTTGTACATAAAGTTCACTGTGATTTTCCATTTGCTGAAGTAATTTGTTACCTCCACTAGAGCCCTTTGCAGGTTACTTATATTCTGATCAGCAAGATTACCAGAGTAGAAGATCGCTGTGTTATCGGCGAAAATAGACATTGTACAGTAATCCTGCTCTGATCTCAAAACTTTTAGAATAATGTGCACCTTTGTGTACTCTGAAATTACTGTTTGTTAAACTGCATTGTAATATTGTAATAAATAGTTCGTTATACATATTAAAAAGCTTTATTCTAGTTTTTTTACCTTTATTATTATTATGTTTGTCTAATTTTCCCGAGCTCCAGGTCATCAATAAAATTTCCTTTATTATAAATTATCATAACTATTAATTTTATTTTCTGCAATATTTCGCTACGCCTTTGTGTAGCATCGTCAGGAAATAAAATAATATTTCACAAACTTCAAAACAAAAATCAAATTGTGAAAATTATTGAAAAATTTTCCCATAAACAATGAAAAATGTTTCAAATTATCAAAAACACAAATACATACAAATCATAAAAACTAAAAAAACCAAAAAACTACCAACTAAAAAATGTTTTACATTAATGTGTAGATGTATATATGTACATATGTATAAACAATACATATGTATAATCCTAAATTACATCATACTATCTTATGTATTAAATGCCTATATATATGAGCGACATTATCTGTATCCGCTTTGTAATTAATTCTTTGAGACATTGGTGTTTTACAAATTTGTAACATTTCCAATATGTAACGTTTCTTATAATTTTTCTCAATATTTAGCACTGACACATTTTCAAAGTTAGGACAGTGATTCAATTCAGAACAATGGGAAGATAGAGCCAACAGCATCTGGGAGAATCACTAACTACTTTTCTAAGCATAGTAAAAGAATTATTATGAATACAGCTCGAAATTTGGTACAAAGGGTGTTAACGATAAGTGGCAAGGAGTTTCATAGGAAGAACAAGGAAAGGATCAGGAATATATTAATTGAAAATAGTTTTCCTGAGCAACTTTCTTATAAATTAATAAATTCTTTTAGAAATAGTAGAAATGATAACACAAGAAGCGTTATAGAGCCAAAGATTTATAAGTCTTTAGCTTATTGCTTATTGCTCATAAATCTTACAATACTTTAAATAGATTATTCAGTAAAACTAAAGAGAATTAAGAAAATGGAAATGTCGAATGTGGTTTATAAAATACCTTGCAATGGTAATGATCAGGAGAATTGTAGTAAGGTATATGTGGGTACAACGAAAAATATGTTAAAAACTAGAAAGCCGGACATAAGTCGGACCATTTTTTAGTTGGTAGTTTTTTGGTTTTTTTAGTTTTTATGATTTGTATGTATTTGTGTTTTTGATAATTTGAAACATTTTTCATTGTTTATGGGAAAATTTTTCAATAATTTTCACAATTTGATTTTTGTTTTGAAGTTTGTGAAATATTATTTTATTTTATTTCCTGACGATGCTACACAAAGGCGTAGCGAAATATTGCAGAAAATAAAATTAATAGTTATTATAATTTATAATAAAGGAAATTTTATTGATGACCTGGAGCTCGGGAAAATTAGACAAACATCATATTAAAAAGCTTTATGTAAGTTATTTTTAGCTTATTAGTCGAGCATTAGTGGAAAACTATAGTTAACTTTTTAACCAAACAACTCATACATTGAAAGTCATATAGTATTTCGACTCCACGGCTCCATAGAAATCGTTGTCGACATAGGTATGTCGATCATTGTAATTGGCATTCGAAATTCTATATGCCAGTACGAAAATGAAATTAATAATTTTTTTACTTGTTTGAAAGCAGGATTACATATTTACAAATACGTAGTCTCTATAACGCTTTTTTTTAAAACTTAGGTAAGTTACAATGCAGCTGGGGTGCTGGCACATATAGCTTCAGATGGGGAAGAAGCATGGACAATTAAGGAACCTACGCGCGATGATGTTTTACTAAGTATGGTCAATGCCATTAGACGTTGGTATATTAAAAGTGAACGCAATATAAATTATCGCAGTTTTGAGCCTATACTAGGATTAGTGCGTTGTTATGAGACACCACAGTGCCAACATTGGGCTGTATGGGCTTTGGCAAATCTAACACAAGTAATGCTTTGAATTCCTTGCGATTTTTAAAATGCCAATTTTTTTTTATATTTGCACTAGGTGTATCCAGATAAATATTGCCAACTTGTAGAACAAGAAAATGGCATACAAATACTAAATGAACTTATTGAGCATCCGAGTCCATATGAAGAAATTAAAAGTATAGCGCGTATGGTGATTGATCAGTGCTCTAAACGTCCTCGTCCAATGCTGGAGGGCTGAATGATTCAAAATCTCATTGCCACTATGAGTGAGTGTAGTGTTGTAGTATATGAGCGTTAAACATAAAAACTTGAAAAGTGTATAATTACATTAAAACAAACAGAAAACGCTAAATAGGTTATTTCGATTGCCGTTTCTATTTCTATTTGACATATTTTTCATTCATAACTTCTTCTTTATGCATCATAAATAGTATATAATTCTCCAAGGACATACATTTTTGCTGTCATTCATTTTATTTTATCATTAATTTACGCTTATAAAATTAATGAACTTTAACTTGTATAAAATATATAATAAATAATATTACCATGTTATAAGTGAAAACAAATATAATATAGTTAATTAAAATAAAAATTAAAAATGATATACCATTAAATGCAAATAAACAGAAAAATATACAGCAAGAAATGTAATTGTTACTAAATATTTAATTGTTTCTCTTTCTGAATTTTTTATTTTTGTTTTATTTCATTAGCTTATTTTTTAATTGTATTAATATGCAAGAAGAAATTAATATAGACTTATAATAAATTATTAAAAAATATTAATATAGTAAATGTAGTTTATTATTTTCTGACTTTACTGCTGCCGTTTTGCTGGTAATGTAACTAAATATTCATCGCAGTTATTATAATTGATCAATGGTTATAGTGTATTTTAAAGGGAAGTCACAAATAATCACTAATAATAATGTTTCAGTGGCTTCTTTCACAGCTACGGCGTCTTGCGATTCTCGATCGCGAATGCTAAATTCATTCCGGCTTCTGCGACTTATAGACTCCATTGGCAACTTAATGATGCATTAATTTTTTTTAGTTCAATCAGTATTTTATAACAAAATTCACTAACATTTTTGGTTTGAAGCCAAGATAGTCTTAATGCACATTTCACTGCAAATCTGCAGGATTTTTATGCTTGGTTTATTTTGTACCACTTTTCGTTACATTTGAAACTTTTTATACTTAAGATGAAAAAAACAATTGAATAGAATATAAAGAAGAAAAATCCTTTGTCTTTATGCCATTTGTTCTATTTTGTACTTTTACAATAAAATACACTTAAGATTTTATTAAGTTAATAAAGAAATTAAAAACACAATCGGTGTTTTTTTTACTTAAAATAATACTAAAAAGTTGACAATGCTGTATATAGAGTGTAGTTGAAGTCACAGAATATAACAGAATACCCAATAATGACCTTTGAAAAAGCGTGTAATCAGGTGTCATGCGTTTTTACGTACAAAATTTTAAATTAACCCGATTACATGAAAGATATAGCTTAATTAGAAACGATAAGGTTTTTTATCTCTCTTATATAATCGAGGTAATGTTGTTGTGAGTTGTCGCGTCTAGTTAGTAGTCTATGGTTGAAGTCCTTAAAAAACTTTTTGTTAGAAGTATTTGTTATGCACTCATATACATACATATATGTATATTTTGACTGTTCTTCTCCTCACAGAGCAACCAGAGGTGTAAACTTTGACATTAGAAAATTTCTAGAATCAGTTTTTTTGTCGCGGGCAGTCCCTAAAAAAGAGACAAATATAAAATTTAAAAATAATGCGAATAATATTCAAAACAAAAGCAAAACACCAGAAAAATTAAGTAATGAAAATTAAACTTTTCTTTTAATATTTACAGCACAAGTTATTCTCAAAGTTTATTTAAAATAAATCTAAACTTTTTAACCCTTATTTTTAGCTTTGTGCATACGTTTTTTATTAATGGCCAGAAATATTATTTCAAATAAAGAAGAAAAATGTAACAAGAGAGAATAGGAGCGGTCAATCATTTACGAAAGAGACAGATAGAGAAAGAGATCACTAATGTAGTGACGCCTCTGTTTATTTTGTGCTTCTCCTGCGGAAAACTTTTTTATATAAAAAAACAAATAAGAGGAAATTATACAAAATTGTTCACAAAAACATATGTTAAATTCATAAGCTCCCTAGTAACATGCCGTCTTCACTAGCCATAAATCTGTTCTGCAATCTTACATATTCCTGTTCGCACATGAAGTTTGCTCGCGAAGACTATCACTGTTGATGGTTTGTTAATTTTAACACAACGTTGTCCGAACAGGTGTTCGCATAACGCTGTATTGTACGTATGTATGCGTACGACTGTAAAAGCCCTTTACAATAAACTATGCTGAGAACAAGGAAACAATCTCGATGGAATTCATTATTAATGTAGGGAGGATATTGACGCAGATCGCTGTTTTAATGGGTATCTTTTCACGACCGTCTCTGCCTCTTCCTTAGGAATATCTTTAGAGACTGACAAGTCCACCCCTTGCGAGATGTTATTCATCTCTTCACAATTCCTCCAATGGCCAACAAACACCGGAGTTCCACCAGAAATTAACCTTTCCACTTCTGACAAGGCTTCATTGCACATCGCTATCGGAATCTCACTTTGATTAAAAAATAATATGAACATATTTCCCAACAAATCTAAATTTTAATAAATGCCAACATTAAATAAAACTAGAAAGTAAAAATTTATTCATTAAATAAACCATAACGTTACTTATGCGATACCCGTATAGTATCTATGCATACTGAAAGTTTTAAATAAGGAAAAAAATACATTATATTTATTTAAGAAACCTATTTTAATAACCCCTTTTTAATCTTTTCTATTTTATATTGTTTTGTGTATAAACAGAAAACAGCTGATTATTTTATTCGTACCCCAAACTTATCCATAGAATAAGTTCGTGCAACTATGGGTAAGAAGAGAAATGATCTTACTGTTTCCTGGGCACTCTCATTTACACAATTTGTATATCACGGATTTTGGTAGTTTTGGGTAACTTCGTCGATATTGTGGAACAAACCTAATGTTAGAATTTTATTGCGCAAGCCCGAAAAAGTTGATGACACTAGAGCACGTTGTACAAAATGTAAATAACAACCACCCCCTCCTTGTTTATTCTAAATATTTCTTAACATCCCCTTTGTTATTAGCTTGACTCTAATGATTTAAAATAATTTGTCTTGAATTTTTATATAAATAATGTTAGTCAATGGGTTTGATAAATAAAACAGAAAAATTTTGATATTATCACTTATACTTATTATATATTTCCAGCTACAGCCCCAAAGCGTTAAAAGATTTTCATAAAAAGCGCTTTTTTACAGCATGACACAGCTTTTGTGCTGTTTTATTCGGCTTATACATCATTGCTATTTACTGGACACAATTCGTCAGAGGTAAAGGTTAAACTTTAATATTATAATTATATTTGTTTCCCGGTTTAAGAAGCACTTGCGTTCCAATCGGATATATTTGGAGAGTCTTTAGACGCAAATAGTTTTAAATTTAAATAAAACCAAAACAAAGTTAACCATTAATGAAACTCGGCTTCGTTTATGTGGGCGTTACGGCCGACTAATCACCTGCTTGTACCGCTCACCGTTGACTGTAGCGTTCTTAACATCATCATATTAGGTCTGTTCCAGGTGCATAACAAAATAGTCCGGACTGTTGAGAGTAAAGAGAAAATTACTCTCTGAATATGCCGAAGTTGTCCGAAATTGCTGGAACGCGAAAAACCACAATTGAACATCTTTAAATACTAATGGTGCCTACTTTCTCAAATAAATATTATTTTAGTAATTTTATACGCTTAAAATGCATAATATTTTAAAAGCAAAACATTTGCATCATTGGCTGCAGCTGTCCATAACTTCTTAACTGATCGATAAAATCATTTTTTTTTTATTAAATAAAGTGATAAATATGCACAAATATATATACTTACAACTTCAAGTTTATTGGAAAAATGTTCCGTTTTGCTTATTAATAAATTTAAAACAAAAACTTTCTTCCTTTATTTAATTTTTTTTTTGATTTTTAAATATATACAAAAAACAGCTGATAATTTAATTCTAGTCCGAACTTACCCAAAGAAAAAGTTCGGACGATTTTGTACAGGAAATGAAAATTTTTACTCTCTCATTTTCTCTCAAAATTGCACAAAAATTGTTATCTGAAACGCGTTTGGACTAATTCGGACTGTTTTGTTATGCACATGGAACAGAGCTATTAAGACACATGATATATGAAGTATTGATTACATCGGCCTATAAATAGCATCAAACGGTCACTTTCCTAATGATAGTAATCATTGTTCTAAATGCGGCAATTATACTTATTGTTCTTTTAGTGTTAAGTGTTCTTCATCTCTACACAAAATTATGTGAAATAAATTTCCCAAAATGAATTGAATAATTTGCGTAATCCAGCGTAAATCTAATCATGATAAATCGTGAAATCAAACTAACCCGAAAACAACGGACAACGACCAAATGAAATGAAATTGTGCTGTTGCAGAAAACTTTCCTGACAAGGCCAATATTATAACTTGCGTTTAAAGTTCTTGTTAGTAAAAGGTAACTTTAGCTAAAGTGAGCAATAACGTGACCTTTAACTATTATTCGTTATTACAACTTCCTTGAAAAATACAACAATTTTTTCGGAAATTTATGGCAGTGCCAGAGCAAAAACCGACTTCTTTTGACAAAACAATTTGGTTCTTCGTAAGACGTAGTGGCAAGACGTAATTTTATTTATTTGTTTCCTCGCAAAAAACAAAGATTTTGGAGTTATTTTGTGTATGTTTATTTAATTTTGTGCATATGTTTTATTTATTTGGTAGAAAAATTGGGAAAGGAATTACTTGTTGGTATTTTTGGTTTTTTTCCCTTCAAAATATGGCAACTGCAAATGCATAAAATTTACGTTAAAAATTAAAGGTAAGAAGATCTTCCCTTTAGTTTATCGGCCAGTTTTAGCTTAAAGTATAGAACATAATAACGGAAAACGAATTATCTGTCCGATAACATCCTAACTTTTAATATTGGTAAGTTGCAATATTGGCTTTTAAAGCGTTATTTTTAACAAAAATTTATGTTTTTTTCTATTTGTATTAAATTAAAGTTTTAAAAACTCGATATCACATTAGTTCTCTTCTGTATATTAAAAACTAAAATAAAATGAAATTGTACAATTAAGATTTGGATATTCTTACGGTGACTTGATATAGATATTTTGAAACGAATTTTCGTCATCTCTCGTCAAATTTGATTTGGTGACAAATCGGTTTCTGCTGCGTGCCGTATCCGTTCTCTTATTTTAGCAACTGAATAGTTTTTTTTTTGATTTAAGTTTTTCAGAATTATAATTATTATTTATTCTAATATTTAGAAATAAGTTTCTAATATTAACTGCAAAATTATTGGTCTGTTCATATTTCAAAGTATTCTATAAGCAAAATTTAATAGCAATGCAATCCAAATCGAGTTTTTCTATCCAAGCATATGTCTTCAATGTTGGTAGGTACACTTTCTAGAATAAAAAAGGGACGTATGCCTATTTACTAAAATAGTCCACGACCACCGCTTACCGTCCATGCAATTCCAATCGATTTCTTCGCATAAAATTGTACCTATCCCAGCAGAAGACTTCAAGTTGGTACATACACTTTCTAAGAGAAAAACAAGGACGCATGCCGATTTCGATCAAAATCGGCAAAGCTCACGAGACCCATATAGAAAATAGATAAGAATTTTTTATTTTGAATATTTTGTTTAATTATTCGACAAGAACTTTATTTATTCTTCATTTATTACTACTTTGATTACATTGTCATATTCGAAATCCTGTTTGAATAGCCCATGCCTTAAGCCCGTTAAGGAACCGCTTTGAAATTACTTTTTAATATCTTCAACTTGATCTTTAGACAAACTCGTTTTTACTGTGAAAAATTGAAATGCAACAAAATATTTATTTGCTAATTCTAAAAATCATATGGTTTCTTTTTTAATTAAATATCTCTATGTGCATTTTCGCCAAAATTATTTGTACAAGTCTAAATGGAAAGTCTAAATTACTTACGTAAAACATATACTTACATATAGTGTTATATCTACGCAATATAATCAGTTCTGTTCTGTACTCCGATTCCGCAATATTTTATACTAAAATGGAAATTCCCGAGTGTTTTAGCTATTCTGTATTCCACTGCCGAATAATTTCCTTCGTTTTATTTAGAATAAAAAAGTTTGGTGGAATGAATTAGAATCAGGTTTTAAATAACATTTTATTTAAAGGTTAAAATGACAATTTTGTAAAAAAAAAACATGAGAGGTTTTTCATAAAATTTCCTTTATTTCTCTCAATAAATATTAAAATGCGTATACATGTGTATACTCGTATATGCGAAATATGTGGAATATACGAGGGCGGTTCGGAAACTTCTTAGCCTAGCACAAAAAGCGCGGTATAAACAGAAAAAAGTTAAGTGTTTTAGAAACTTCCATCTCTGTTATGAACACATGTAAAATTTTTTTCGATCTGGCAACTCCTTCATATAGAAACAGGTGTTCAAAAAGGACGCATCCGCGATTTTTTTACAATGGAAAAAGTAGAAATGCGTGCTGTCATTAAATATTTACATAAAAAAGGTTTATCGGGACAAGAAATTCATAATGATATGGTGAATGTGTTAGGTGAAAGTGCTCCTTCATATGCAACAGTAAAAAATTGGGTTGCTGAATTTAAACGTGGTCGTACAAGCATTGAAGATGAACCACGTAGTGGACGTTCAAAAACAGCAACAACAACAGAAATTGTAGCCAAAGTGCATGATATGGTATTAAATGATCAACGAATAAAAGTACGTGAAATTGCTAATATCATGGGCATCTCAAATGATCGAGTCCATTTAATTTTGCATGAAGAACTACAGATGAAAAAGCTTTCTGCAAGATGGGTGCCGCATTTGTTAACAGTCGACCAAAAACGCATAAGAATGAACATTTCTCAAGCTTGTTTGGATCGTTTTAAGCGAAATAAAATGGATTTTAAGCGTCGTTTCATAACTGTTGATGAGACATGGATCCACCACTATACTCCAAAAGAACAATCCAAACAATGAAGCTGGAGGAAGTGCCCCAAAGAAGGCAAAAACAATTCAATCGGCTAGTAAGGTTATGTCAACGGTTTTTTGGGACTTCAAAGGTATTTTATTGATTGACTATCTGTAAAAGAGTAAAACAATTAATTCAGAGTACTATTGCAAGCTTTTGGATCAATTAAATGTACAAATTCGAGAAAAACGTCCTGGATTACAACACAACAAAATTTTTCTTCAAGACAACGCACCAGCGCACAAGAGTGTTTTAACAATGGCTAAAATCAACGAATTAAAGTACAAGTTGCTTGACCACCCACCTTATTCTCCTGTTTTAGCTCCCAGTGACTTTTACCTGTTCCCAAATCTAAAAAAATTCCTTGCTGGCAAGCGTTTTACCTCAAATGAAGATGCAATTACAGTTGTAAACCACTATTTTGAAGACCTTGAAGAAAACTATTTTAATCAAGGGATAGAATTGGTAGAAAAGCGTTGGACTAAGTGTATTGAAGTTTCAGGAGATTATATTGAAAAATAAAAATATTTTTGAAAAACTAACTATTCTCTTTCATTGATAGGCTAAGAAGTTTCCGAATCGCCCTCGTATAACAGCTATTTTTCGAATTAATCAATTGCGAGTATTTTTAGAATTCCACACGTTTTCATTCCACTGGGAATACAGAACAGAGACGAACATGTGTTATCTTTTTATTTAGAGCACGTTATATTTTCATGTAGAAAACTACAGCTGTTTTCAGCGCGTGTTAGCTTTTATACTCGATATTTCGGTATGCCTTTGTGAAGCATCAGCAGGAAAACTTCAATTAACAATCAACAAATTATGAAAAAAAAGTTTCATTGGTAATTGAAGTTTTCGAAATATAATTTAGTTCCTGATGATGCCACACAAAGGCGTAGCGAAATGTCGAGTATAAATAATAAAATTGTGTTATAAAAAACTGTATCAAAGACCTCAAGCTTGCCAATTATTTAATTATGTAAATAATATTATTTATAATAAAATCCGTTCATGCAATTGAAATAAGTGATATTAAGAACATATAACTATCTTCCGTCAAATATAAAGAAATCTATTAAGGGTATCGCGGGTGCCGAATATGAAGTCCATTCAACTAGTCGAAGAATTGGATTTTTTTTTTGTATTCTAATAAAAATTATAACCAAAAAACAAATTTCTTCAAACTTGGGGCAGCAACAAGCAAGCAAAATTTATTTCATTAGATATATTATTAATGGCAACTGTTTTACTTGAAAATTCGAAAACAACTGTTCAAGAGTGTATTTTTCAGTATGCGTTGGATATCACTTCTTGACTGTCAAATTTCTTAAGTGATATAATGTTTCTCTAAATATTTTGGAAGTTGGAAATATAAAATACAATTTAAAGTTACATTCATTATCCTAAATAATTATTTTTGATTTCTTTTTACACAGAAATGTGAAAGTTTTTTAATTTATTACAGGTCGCGAATGTTATTCTTCTCTTCCAACAATAACGCCGCTGCTATCGATTCCACATCTCCCTAAAAGTAAAAAAAAATGCTACAATGTTATAAAAAAGTATATATATATATCCGGAGCGATATAATTCTTCACACTGGAATAGTTTGGCCACAAATACCTCTTACTTGTCTGCTAGATTTTTTTTCTTTCCGTACTTAACTGATGTGTTTATTTAAATAAAGCTTCCACAATATTTAATTCTTATTTAATTTAATTATTGAATCAATGTTTTATTGCACTAAATTTAACTTTTTATTAATTTGATTTCAAAATTGATTATTTTTTTGCTCCTATTTCGCAAGTTCTACAGCGAAATAGCTACTCTCGGTCTTCTTAGGATTAAGTTTCTTTTATTGGAATACATGTTTTCGATTCGTGCGTAAGTGAATGCGAAAACGTAATCGAAATGTACTGTCGTACATGCCCTTATTTTACCGCACAGGTAAATACGGTGTAGTTGACATCACTGACTGTATTTTGCAGTTGCTGTTGTAATTAAAATAATAAATTGAAACACAAAATTCACAGTAAATTTTATGTTATACTCACAAAACCGTTTTGAAAATGAGAGGATTGAAGTAGCACACTGCGGGAAGCCACGGGAACACTACCTAATATGAGGAGTCTTCAACTCGGGTTCTTAGTGTA
Organism: Phania funesta; assembly: GCA_963932375.1. Classification (NCBI taxonomy): domain Eukaryota; kingdom Metazoa; phylum Arthropoda; class Insecta; order Diptera; family Tachinidae; genus Phania; species Phania funesta. The sequence goes on from OZ010656.1 coordinate 42,005,399, forward strand.
GGGGCCTTGCGGGATGCCAGGGAAACATTACAACAATTTAGCAGAGGAAGGCTTGGCAAGCAAAAAAACAGCTGGATGTTACCGAATTCCCTTCTTACCAAAGCCCTGACAATTGTATTATTACAAGCGGGATGCTATAGATAGTAATAGTCTCACCTCGACAACTGCTGTCGCAACCACAGAGGCGACTATAGGTGTCACGAAACAGATATTAATGCCTGTTTCTATCCGTCGCTTTCATAAACGATTAACAGCTCCTATTCGCTTTTGTGATTTGACGAACTTCCGTCATTAGAGATTTGCCTCTAAACCAAACGTGACAAGGGTTAACGGAAATTCGTTTCAAAAATATACGCTTTAATTTTTGTTTTCAACAACGAGAGGTTATGTAATATGTACGTAACATACGTGCCTCTGAACATAAAATTACAAACCCATATGACTTGTACATGTAATGTAAACATAGCTTTAATGAATTGTTATGTTCAATAAATACCTGGCCTAAACGAAAGCAATAGGTTTTCGCGAAATTGTCATGGCAAGTTTCGTAACTTTTACAAGAAATTTATAGTTTGCGTCCTTTTCCGACAATTTCCGAGACGTAATTTCTTTTACATTTTGTTGAAAGAAAAGCTTGGTGGAAAATGGGGCTACTTAATTTTTTCTTCTTAACGATTTATATCCCCATAATTTTTTTATTTATGGAGAAACACTATATTTTCGAATAACGTATATTAATGTCATATGGTATTATCAAGAAAACTAATACATACGTATAGTTTGGACCAATGAATTGCGTAAAATATGTTATTTCTTGCATGGACTTTACTTCAATTTTTCCAACACAAAATAAAATTTTTCTAAAGGCCATAAATGCACATTTAATATTTTAACATTGCTCTTCTCCATCATTCGTTTTTTTTTTAACCAAACACCCACAGTGCGGCTTGTTATGAAGCGTATAAATATGTGCTTACTTAAAAAAAAAATGTGTGCTTACCTAAAAAAGCAGACGTGCTTTGCAAATATTAAAACAGGCGCGCTTTGAACAATTTTAAACTCTTACTATTTTGAGGAAGTTTTTCTGTTGTTGTCATCAGATATTTTGAAATTCTTAAATTTTGCATGAATTCATTCTTTTGAAGGTCTATAAAAAAAAAGAAAGGATTTTTGTCTTCTACCATAATTTTCACATGTTTCATGTTGTTTCCATTTCTGGTATTTGTTCGCTGTGTTGTAAACCGGTTGTTGTTTAACATTTATAAATATTTAGTTCCATTAACGGGGTTCGTGCCAAAGTATGAGCGCCGACAATGTTTACCCCATGTACAATATGTAAAAGATATAAAACTTTAAAAACAATAACAACCCTTATTGCCAGACCCATTGTCAGTTACACTACTACTTTCCAAAACTTCCTTCTTTCTTTAGTTGTCAATTATTCGCTTGTCTGTTCGGTGGGGGTGTTTACGTGCATCTGTGTTATGGTGGTGTTTTGCCAAAGAGTTGGCGAATTTTAAACACATATATTTAGTAAAAACATTTGAATAAATATTTATTAATTCTAAACCAAAGAAATTGCTCCTTGGTAAAAAATAATAGTGTACAGCAAGTTTGTGGGGTTTTCAGTGACGGCCAATGAACCCATTATGCGAGTTTTGTGATTATAAATGGCGGTCAATTGTGCCACAATTTTGTGAAAATAACTTAATTAAAATTTTGTATCAAACGTAATTAACAAACTTATAAACTACTCTATTTATTGAAAAATAAAACAACAACCAAGTATACCTAAATACATACATATGTATGCTAATATGTATGTGATAAATAAATTGTTTAATAAATGTTTTGATAAAATAAAAAAAAAAACAACGTGAATGTAAGAAGATTTATAAATAGAAAAATTGTATGTAGGGAAATGAAAATTGAGATTCTGCGCAGTTATCGCACCTTTCCCTTTATGTTTAGTATTTGTCCCACACCGGCATTTGTTATTCTTTTGTTTTGATCGTATAAATCGCCATAAAAACATACTCGAGAATATGTTTATAGCTATGCACGCACTGTTAACGAATGTAACAAGAAAAATAGGCCCTAAAATGAGTGAAATATAAACCGTAACTCAAGGCAAATTGATATCAGGTATACTCTCGGGCGAATTCACAGTATTTCCGGCTTCTTTGCGGATGTCAACCTCCATATATAAAAAATGCACCGGAAATGGCGAAACATTTATATATATATTTTTTTATTTGAAATCCAATCAGATTGAAAAAAGTACTCGGTTGTGCTGGTGACTTTACCTGTTTAGTCTACCCTGCCGTAACTCTTTGCAAACAGTGTTAGTAGTTACATTTAAAGTCTGTTATGCTAATGGAGTACTAATGGGAATAAGTACTTTTACTAAACTGTACTACTCTTCAGCAAATACCTTCAGATAAGAAAACAATTGCATAAACCAAATAAACTCAAACAAAGATAAAAATATAAACTTTACAGTGGTCGGATGCATCCATATGTTTATATAAACAATTTAGGACCTTACTTTATATAAATATACTTATATGTATATTTATATTTCTTTAATTTTTAGAGAAAATCACGTTTTCTACAATTATTGCACGCAATTCAATATATTTTTTTAAAGGGGAGTTTTATTTAAAGCAGGATATGTATAGGGGTTTAACTTCAAATTCGGACTTTTATATACCAAATTCAGAATTTTAAAAATTAATTTTGGGTTTTTTTAAAACTACATTTATTGCTCGGTAATTGTTCTCGAATTCTCAATGAAACCAGAACTTTGTTAACATAAATGAAGAATCTCGAAGTATCACCACTCCAAGTGATTGTAGCAATTATTTTCTATATATGGCTATAAAATTGCCATCAGCTGTTTCTACTGTTGCACTAAATTAATTTTATGTTATTTTTCATTAATTATAACTTTTTCTTAATTAACATTGCTGGAATTTTTCGAATGTTTTATACGTCCTGCACTTTACGTCCGAATACGTTTTTTCGTTTTAAGTAGAATAAAAAATTTTAGTGGATTAAATTAGAATCAGATTGTCTTCAGTTAAAACTTTATTTAAATGTTAAAATTACAATTTTGTATTAAAATTTAAAAAGGATTCTTTAAATTTTTATTTTCCACAGTAAATTTTAAAATGCAATGACGGACTTCTTTGATGACTCTTGCTTAACGTACGCCTATTTTTAACGTGATCGACAACAACTGCTTTCTTAAGTATGGTCTAATAATTGAATAAAAAAGAAAAAAAAAGCTGCATCAAAATGCGTCCATAACGAAATTCCCCAAAAATTTCATTTATTCAACATGTATATTTTGATTTTTAACATTTTTCTCAATTATGAAAAATGACATATAGTCGAATAGAGAATAAAAAAGAACCCTTGTAGTATTATTTTGCGATCGTACAAAAAGTTTACGCATCAATATACTATTTTTAAATCTTTTTTAGGCTTTGCGATAAGAAAATGACAGGATCGCAGAAAGTGTAATTAAAATAATGCAAGATATTTTGGCATTGTACAAATCCCCTCGTACTTTAAATTGAAAATAAATAAAAAATTGTAAATTTAAAATAAAAGGTTAAAAAAAATATTTCTTTAATTTTATTTTTTAAGTCCTGAATTTGATATGGAAATTTTTTTTTTATACTGTATTTTATTTTATTGAATCTTTCTATTAAAATAAATTCACAATAAGTATTCAAATCTTATTTCTAAATTATTATTTACTAGTTAGTACCAACGTAATAACTAATTTTATGTATTCAAATCTTAAAAATCTATCTTCTATTGTGTAGAGAGAGCCGCCACCAGGCTCAATGTGTCAGTTCTTTTTAGTCTCTGGTGGCCGTCAAATTGCAATAAATTGCAATAAATTGAGTGCTAGAGTGTTGGGATGTGCGACTAGTTTTTTCACGTATTTGGACGTGTATGTTTTAACTTCTTCGTGGATAGTGGGAACTTTGAGATCCCTATGTATGTTTTCATTTCCTATGTACCATGGGGCGCATACGATATGACGTAAAATCCCAGACTGTCTTCTCTGTAACTTCTGGATATTTGATGCACAGGCAGTACCCCACAGCTGAATACCATATGACCATATTGGCTTTATAACGGATTTGTATAAAAGGACTTTATATTCCAAAGCCAAAGTTGAGTTAGGACTTATTAGCCAATGCAGTTGGTTTGTTCGAAGCTTTATGGACGTTATTTTTGCCTCAATGTGACGGGACCAAGTTAGGCGCCGATCTAGGTGGATACCTAAATATTTAACGTGCGTTTCCGCTGGAACCGTGGTATTAGTTATTGTGATTGGTGGACAATCTTGCCTTCTGAGGGAAAACGTTACATGAGCACATTTTGATGGATTTACCTTTATTCTCCACTGTTTTAGCCAGTCTTCTAGCTTATGAATATGGGACTGCAGCTTTTCAGATGCATCCTTTGGATCATTACTGACACTTATAATTGCAGTGTCGTCTGCAAAGGTTGATGTATATGTATGTGGGCTTGTCGGCATATCCGCTGTATAGATGATATATAATAGCTGCCCTAGCACACTACCTTGAGGTACTCCTGCACTGATTTTCCCACATCTTGAAAGCTGGTCCTTTGACCTTACTTTAAAAGTTCTATCGGACAAATAACTTTTTATAAGCTTGTGGGTATTTTCAGGAAGAACCCGAGCTATTTTAGTAAGTAGCCCATCATGGCAGACTTTATCAAATGCTTGGGAAATGTCTATAAATAAAGTTGAACAGTATTGCTTTCTTTCAAAAGCCGATCTAATAATGGTAACGATTCTATGGACCTGTTCAATCGTACTATGCCTTGCTCGAAAACCAAACTGATGATCTGGGATAACGTTTTGTTCATTTAGAAAAGGACTTACACTCGAGACGAATAATTTTTCAAATATCTTTGACAAAACTGACAGTAGGCTAATTGGCCTGTAGGATGTAATCTGGCTTGAGTCCTTTCCAGGTTTCGGGATCATAACAATTTCAGACATCTTCCAAGAGCATGGGAAGAAGCCGACGCGCAACATGGCATTAAATATGTAAAGTAAAATTCTTACAGCTGAATTAGGTAATCCCCTCGTACTTTAAATTTAAAATAAATAAAAAATTGTAAATTTAAAATAAAAGTTTAAAAAAAATATTTCTTTAATTTTATTTTTTAAGTCCTGAATTTGATATGGAAATTTGACACCCAAATTTGAAGTTAAGAACATATATTGTTCAAAATAAGTATGACCCAGATTCTAAGGTTTTTAAGTAGTTTTTATTGATTGTTAAAGAATTTGGGTTTTAATTAATAAGGAAACTAACTTTGGTGACCTCTATGCGATTCTATGCCATTCCTCCTATTGCGATGAAACTTTGATGAGTTCTTTAACGTATGTCCGCGATGATGCCTGCGTTAAAAACCAGGAATTAATAGAATTAATAGTGGGAATTGCAAGACCGTCTGACTTATTCATACACGCTCGCGGAAAATATCAAAGGTATTGTATACCTAAAAGTACCTCAATAATCTGAATTTGCGTGGCCTTTCAGCGCACAGCTAGTTTTATTTATATACAAATTACAGCTAAATATTTACAAAATAATAACAATTAATATGTTATGAAAATAAGTAAGCATGTTTTTATTTTTCACTATAAGAATTTTTTACAACTTAAGAAATAGCGCAGAAGGCTGAATAGAATTCGGATCTGTTGGTTTTCTTTTTGCTAAATCTTTTGTATTCTATTTTTTTATTAAGTTTTAAAAATAACATATTTCCATCTTTTGTAAAGCCCTGATAAGCTAGCATAAACAACCAGTGAAGATCGCATAAAGATTACATACCTTATCTCTTAACCAACATTTTTTTGAGAAGTTATCAATTATAAAATCAGAATTGGGAAATTTCACAAGAAAAAAATCTTTTTATTCAATACGAAAATTACTTACATCTTGTAGAATACAAGAACATACTTATATTCTTGAAGATTTGCAACAAGACTTCATTTTTAAAATACCCAAGTCTATTGTTTCCCCATCAACGCCAGCTTCCTTGATTAATACTGTTGCAAACATTACTATGAACTATTAATTTGAATTTACTTCTAAAAAAGTGGATTTCACACAGAAATTTTTAAATATCACTGAGAAAGTGCTTGTTGCTTAAAAGCACTCACTAACTTCACAACGCTGGCGATTATGTAAACCTAATTTGTAAACACAATTTGAAAAAAAAATGTTTCCCAAGCATGAAATAGACTAGAGTACTTGTATAGACCTCATTAATCTATGATTAATCGGGTAATCGTTCTAGCCCCCGTTTAATGCAATGAAGTGCTTTACGAAGGAAAATCAACTTCGTAATTAACAACATTAGAGGGCGTATGCACTTGAAAAAATTACGATATCAAAAAACATGAACAAACAAAAACTACAGTAGATCCGGTTAGGATTTGAACCCGAAACAAAATTTTTTCAATTGCTCAAGAGACTTACACACTCAACCACTCGAACAACGTAAAATTTTTGTGCCAATCACTGAGTACTTTTGATTCGCTAAAATAAACAATATCAACTGCATATTTTTAGGCTGTTGGAGAAACTAATTTTGTATGACCATAAATAAACCTACAAACAGAAACATTTTGCGAACCGTTAGGAACAATAAATTAACATGAATCGACCCTACTATACAAAATAAATTCATCAGTGTTGGATTGTGCAATAGCTGTATTAAGAGAAAAATATTTAATTTTAAAAATAACGTGAATGGAACTTATACCACATAAGAACTTTGCCATTGGTTTTTACATGCAACAACGAATTCATCTGCATTTTAAGAGATAACATTTCGATTCCATATACATATATGTTCGATTATGTGGACCAGTTGCGAACGCAAGTCATCGCGTGCCATCGAAACAACCATTAATGGCAACGGCGGTGATGGTGTTAATGGAACCGGAGCAAATTGTGACAATGTTGGAGGTCCTGGTAGCAGTCAACACGAAACTTTCGCTGACATCGAACATATATCGACGATAGCTGGCTCGTTGGTATCAATTGGTTCAATATCACACACACAACCACGCTACGTAAGTTTAATACTTGTGAAACTTACTTTTTTTATGGCATTTCTTCTTTTAGGGAACAAACGATGCTGGCTATGATACCGAGCATACATCATTAAATTCGGACTTTGATGAAGCAGAGTTACGCAGGGAGCTGTTAAGAGATGTAAGTTTGGGGATAATAATTAAATTCATAAATACATAATATATTAGAGCGTAGCACATAGAGCACAGGATTATTTAATGGCCTTCACATAGAAACGTTTGCAGAATGTGTAGTTCTATTGACACTACAACAGAAAGTATTAAAAACGAAAAATGTTGAAAAATAAGAGAATGGTCACATTTTTTTAACCTTTTTCTTTGTAGCGGCCATAAAGTTATACATCGTCAGAAAATTTCTACCCTTCTATCTGATACGGTTTCAAAGATATTGTTCTGAAAAATTTAAAACTATAAATCGAAGTTATCGAAATTGTGGGGGTGGTACAGCAAATCATTGAGATACGAATAAGATTTTTTCAACATATATTTAAAATCTTTCGGAATTTCTCTTCGGTGCAACGAAAAACCTACTTTTTCTTAACTGAGTTGTAGGTATTATTATTATTTTTTTTGTTAATCAAACGCCAGGGATGAACGCTAAAAATTGTATCTTAAATGGACTTAGGCAATGCAATATACATATGTCATTAGAAGTATAAAAGAAATAAATAAAATAAAAACTAATTTAATATGTAACTGCAATAATATACTGCACTGAAACTAGCCAGAGATGGGATGAAAGTTAGGACTGCATGGCAAGAGTGCATTTAGTTATCTATTCTTTCCCTGACTTCTTACTAATAATAAACTTCAACACTAATCTCAGAAAGCATAAAGTGAAAAGGCGTTCAAGAGGACTATATATCTTATAACAGCCAGTGCTGTTATAACAGCCAGTCTCCAAAAATGGACTTCAAGCTTTGGGTTTCTTCGGAAGTCCGTAAAATATACATATTCTATTCGCTAAAACAGGTGAAAGTCTACGTTACTATAGTCGCTAAATATTTGAAAATAGTGTTTGTTTTCCATATAAATTCCGGCGCTGCGTTTCATAAAATTAGGGCCATAATGTTTTATTTGTATTGTAACATTTAATAAATAAATATAAATACATATTCTAAATCTCTACCGAACTGGCTCTTGTCAAAATTTTCTTTCCATCGACTTCAGAAAACTTACAGACCTAAATGTTTAGCCAAATCGAACATTTTCTAAAAAAAATCACAGGTTTAAATAAATGTTACCGAAACATTATCAAAAACTGCAATTACAACAAAAATTCGAAAATTTACCAAATAATTGAATAGAAATTAGTGAAAATTAGGGTTAAAAAATATACAAATTCACTAAATTTTGAAAGTCGTTAACGAAATCGAAATTTCGCATAAAAGTTAATCATTTCTCAGAAATATTCCTTGTCTCTTTATAATAGGGTAGTGTCTACTGTAAATGTTATCTGTTGAACCCAATAAACAAGTCAAATAGTGTTTGAGAAACTGTCATCTTTCATATTTTTCTATTTGTCTTGGGGTAGAAAGAAGTAGACACCATTTTCAGGTGCTTGTCCTTTTATTGTAATATTCTTTGATAGCATAAGTTCTATTATTTCTTATTATTATTATTATTATTATTATTATTATTATGATTATTATGATTATTATTATTATTATTATTATTATTATTATTATTGTTTAATGTAAATTAGTTAGTTAGTTAGTTAAAGGTGGTTTTCTTATGTTATGTTTCTCAAATTCCATTTCCTATCTTCAGTAAATTATTTTGCATTACTCAATGTCCTTCGTTTATAATGAACTGGAAGAAGGCGGTTCGTAAAAAAAACTTTTCTTTAGCTCCTTTGCTATTTGCTTCTTTATGCATATATTTTTTATTTATATAACACAATAAAAAATTTTAACATATTAGTATATATAATACTTTTTTATTTAATAAAAAATTGTTTATATTTAAAGAGAAAGACGAGAAGATTTAACGAGAAACTCATTAAATGAGTTTTTAAATAATTAAAAAAATTAATTTATTTAATTATAAAAAAGTAAAAAAAAATATAACTCGTACTTTTAAACTTTTTTTTTTGTTTTCTACAGGATTTTTTCTCTTCTGTACACATCAGTCATAAACTTATGTGAAAGTAAAATGTTTTCAAAATTATTAGAACTGTTTCCGCACATTAAAAGGCCTTTTTCAAAATTTCAACGGCTTGAGTTGCTGGAATAAATTATTTTGTTATTGCATGTACTGATCTAACTCAGTATTAATTAAAACAAGAAAATAATGTCAAAAATGTCATATACACACAAGAGAAATAACAATTGATGTCGGCTTTTTGCGTCGTATCTCCCTACTGTTTAGATTTTGCAATCGTGCTTTGTTTGGCCTTGTGGACTCTACTCAAATATCATCAAATTAAAAATTTAAATTTTAATTTGTTTAGGTGAAAATCTGACTTCTTTTTTATATATTCATTCGACAAACACACGATTCTGTTGAGGGTCTCTGGTCTTGAGTGATTTGGGTTTTGAGTGCGTTAATCCTTTATCAAAATTTGCTTCGTAGTGGAATACGAAAGCTAAAGTTACTGCGATCGACGACGAATCGAATTCTATCAATATATTCGTCCAAACGACTTGGTTATGCATGCTTGATGTTTTCATACTGACTTGTATGTTCGAACTTCTGGACCAAAATCTAAATTGTGCGCTCAGAAGATATTTACTTAAAGCACGATGTTTGGAAATCGAACATGGTTTTCTGTTGTATTCTGCTCTCATGATTTATTTTGTCAAGGTACCTCATTAAATATGTTAGTGATGCATACTTTAATGTTTTTAAACATATTTGAAACTGTGGAAATTCAACTTTAATTACACTTTATTTATTGAATGAATAACATTTTTTCGTCTCACTGACCTCAGTGCAATAAATTATAAACAGCTTTAAATATGGAACGTAAAAATATAAGCAAGTGAGACTCGCTTAGATAAATCTTTGTTTTTCAGCAAAGAAGTTAGGAAAAACATGATTTAAAAACGCAGTTGTAGACCCGGCCTTAACAAACCAATATATTGAATGGTATAAATAAAACATTAAATTTGACATTTTCTTTTTTTTTCAGAAATGGAAGCTTTTATTCGATATGGTAAGAACTTGCTGAATCTTCGCACAAGCTGAATTAATTTTAATGAGGAATTTTATTTTAGTTCGACCCGGAAGGATTTGGTGAAATCACTGTGGACGAGTTTATAAATGCTTTAAAATCACCAGAATTTATATCACAAGTGCCTATAAATAAACGTGAACTTTTATTCGAGAGAGCAAAAAAGGCTAAATTACCCAGTGGACCAGGCTATATTACGTTCCAAGATTTTGTTAATGTGGTAAGTGCAATTTAACTTTTTTGATTTTATTTATTTATTTTTATTATGTTGAAAATTACAATTCAAATGCAGGTGTTCGATAAAGAAAGAAAGTAAAAATGTCTACCATACATACCGTGCTCCCTTCGCTGTTTGGTTGACGTTGTAGATGTATAAATACTATTTAAAATTTAGAATAGTAAATGAATGCCCTTTAGTCCAGAAAGCAATATATGTTTTGAGTTAGTTATTACAAAAAATGATTTGATCTTAATTTATTTTAAAAATAGATCCATTTTTTCCATACTTCTTTACAACGAATATATGTGTAGATTTTTCGAACGAATTTCCGTCATCTCTTGTCAAGTGTGGTTTGGAGACAAACCGATTTCGGCCATTTGCCATCTTCAGTGTCATTTTTCGTTCGATATAAAATTGTAAAAAAGTTTTTAATGACAAAAGGATATGAAGCAACATTTTGATTCGAATTTGATATAACTATTCAGTATAAATTAGAGTAGATTTAAGCGTAATAATAGTGTTGCTGGGATCTGGACGAAAGAGCATCTAACTTGGGAGACTCAAAAGGACACAAAAACTAAATCGATAAAAAAAAGTTTAAAAATTACTAAAATAATTTCAATTCCAAAGCAAAAACTATATTTTGTTTCAAGCGCATATTCATTAAGTCGGAAATTTTTCGAACCAAATTTTGTTCGTAAACGACGGCATTATTTAACTCTTAAGCCCCAAATAAATCAATAGTCACGTGAACTCTATTTTAATACAGTACGTGACAGAAATACAAAAATATGAAACGTACTAGAAATGTATTCCTATCGTTTATTCGTAATCGTTAGCATGATCTGCGGAAGTATAAAAGCTACAATGCTAAATTTTTTAGCATAGGCTCGACGCCTATTGAAGTTGCGCCTTTTTATTGAAAAAAAAAATTACAAATTAATTACAAACAAATACATAGATCTATGATAATAAGAATGAGTCGCCATATTACTTATATAGCCGTAAAGTAGGAAAAATATTAGAGTTGTGTCAGTAACGAACTAGGACTTCCACTTCAGAGATTATTCACAGAAAAGTGGTAGCAACTTTACAACAGTTACAAAAAAATAATCAATTTTCAATTCTTGTGTATGACATACGAAAGTAAATTGTGACTTGTTTTTGGAATTGTTGCAAAATTACTACCATCTTTCTTAAATAATCCCCAGAAGTACTGGCGTTTTCTTAAGCTTTAAAGTTTAGCAAAAGTGGTATAGTTTTACCAACTTTATTACACCCGGCTGAAAGTAATATTCTCTGCTATTTATATAACATTTACTCAACAAGGCACAATCTTAACAGTATGTAGAATGTCGAACTAATAGAGGGAATTCAAAAGTATCTTTATGAATATTTGTTTGTACTCGCATATTTACAAAAGTTCTTACTTGTAATTATATATCCCCTGCAAGTGAGTAAATACAATCAGGACACCTTAATAGAATGGTAATTGATAGTCAGTGGAAACGGCTATAACGTCAATTCAAGGAGTGTGTTCTTCTATTGTATAACCGTAAGAGTATATTATTTTAATGAGAAAGGAAAGAAATAACTTAAGGGGCACGGCTAATGTGATTGCATGAAAAGTTCCTGATGTCAAAAATAGGCAGTCATATTAGATATATTGTAATAAATGTAATACCAAATTTCAAAACCTATCAAATTGAAGAGCAAAGTTCTCAACCACTTTTTAATAAAAATCGCAACAACTGGTTCATACTGTTAATATACATACATATAACACAATAATATACTCGTATATACATACAAAATACGTACATAATCACCCCTATCGTGAATAGCAAGTGGAATTTTTGTTCACGTCAAATTTGCATTCTACTCGAAGGGTTAAATAGTAATAGTGAAAAATTATTCCCGCTATCAATTCTCAGTGAATGTAAAAAAGAGAAGAAGCTGAATACAATATACAAAATCAAAGAAATTTATTACATGTGTTAAAATAATTTGCACATATTTTGAAACTTAAAAAAAGATTAACAACAAAAGCGGCTCTTTTTCGCTTTAAGTGTGGTATTTTTTCAGAGTCCTCGGTTATTGTCAAATGTTGTCTAGGTGGTGTCATCTGTTCCGGCAAGACGGTTGCGTTACTACCCACAATTTTTTCATCGTGAACAATTTTTTTCTGCGTCTGTATATCCTTTTGGTTTTCACTAGCGGATGAATACTCTGGTAATCCAAAAATTAAGGAGTTATCCAAACCCTCTACGGACTCCTTCATGCCTACCAGCTCGATATAAATTGTTCACTTGCTGAAAGGCATTTGTTTTTATTTAGGTCATCTCCTGTAGCTTTTAGATTTTTTAGGTTTGCTGCAGGTTTTTAGCGAACATACCGCTTTTGATCTGTCCCCACCTAAAATGATGGGAGGGCCAGCACTGTTCAGGTCTTCTGCAAGGCAATTCCAAAAATCTACCACCACGTCTGTTGAAAGCTTCACAAAGCTGCAGGCAATTGATCGGTTGCTTTTCATATTTGGAGCATAATGTCAGTTTGTGCCTTATTAACAGATCTTGCCCTTAAAATAAAATTTGCAAAGTTAAATATTAAAAAAATAATAATAAAAACTACTTACATTTTTTGTTCTGTTCACCACCAAAATCAAAGCGAATAAATAAAAGGGAAAAATTTCGAGGGAAAAAGTATTCATGATAGGTGTGAATTAGTAAAACAATACAAGGGAGCAAGGCAAATCGATAACATCGGCGAATTCAAAGCATTTCCGAATTCTTTGCGGATGTCAAACTTCATCAATAAGAAAAAGTAACGGAAATTAATAATTTTATTATTTTGTGACGAGTAGTTATTCCCAGCTGTGACAGGTAACTTGTTTTAACACTGGCAATAGTCATTGCTTGTGGTAATGTACTGAGTTCTGGAATAGTGGTATTTATTATTTTTATTGGTAGACAATTTCGTCTTCTGAGGGAAATCTTTACATGAGCACATTTTGATGGATTTATGGTTATTCTCCACTGCTTTAGCCAGTCTTCTGGCTCTTGAATATGGTATTGAAGTTGTTCAGATGATACCGTCTGCTAACGTTGACGTATACGTATTTGGATTTTTTGGCATATCCGTTATATAGGTGATATATTATAGCGGCCACAGTATATTACCTTGATCCTTGAAAGCTGATCCTTTGACTTAACTTTAAATGTTTTCCCTGTCAAATAGCTCTTAAGAAGCTTATGGGAGTTTTCAGGAAGAACCCAAACTATTTTAGTGTGTAGCCCCTCATGCCAGACTTTATCAAGCGCCTGTGAAATGTCAACAAAGAAAGCTAAACAGTATTGCTTATATGCTCAATAATGCTATTCCTTGCTCGAAAACCAAACTGAAAATGAAAAGTTTTGTTAATGATATTTTTGAACGTATTGCCGCTGAAGCATCCCGTATGGCTCAATATAACAAACGTTCAACCATCACCAGTCGGGAAATTCAAACTGCTGTTTGTCTATTGTTACCCGGAGAGTTGACCAAGCACGCTGTCAGTGAAGGTACAAAAGCAGTAACAACATACACCAGCTCCATGTAAACACGCACGCGAGTTAAATTCTCTAAAGGAATTTTTAGGAAAAATAAAGAAATCCAAAAGCTTCTGCTTTGCGACTTTGCACTTTATTTATTTAAGTTTGAGTTTAGACTGAATGTTACAATTTTACTCTAGGTTTAAAATTAACTATTAAACTTAAAAGTGCTTATTCTATTGATTAATTTGTTTTTGTTTTTGTTTTATTTAATAAAAAATGCTTATTGTTAATTATTTGTATTTGCTTAAACTAAGGAAGTGTAATTAGGTTGAATTAAAAAATGCTTATTGTTAATTATTTGTATTTTCTTAAACTAAGGAAATGTAATTAGGTTATTGACAAGTAGCTCAGTTCTTTTACCGGAAGTGCTGAATTTGCAAAGTGTGTCAGTTGCACAACTTTGGTTGGGCAATTGACCTCTTTGCTATTTTTGCCAGTCTACGTTTATTTTATGTGGAGTCGGAGGTGTCTCTGACGTAACTCGCGCACCGTCAATGAAAAGATTTTAATTGATAAAACGAATTATTTTTGAAATAGCTTTGATAAAATTTAGAGTAGGGTAATGGACCTGTATAATTTAATCTGACTTAGGTTCCTTAAATATAAATAAAATCCTTACAGCAGAAATAAGTTAATTTTCTTACCATTGATCTTGTAACACGATCAGAACCGATTTTCTCACATCAAGATTTTTAATTATAAACACAACAGAATATTCATACGATTATTCACAATGTCACTGATTATTGGAATGGTACGTACAACCATTTTTGTGTCATGTGGTGTGAAAACCTTCTCTTAGTGATTCGCGAAGGCATTTGCCTCTCCACAGGAGTTTTCGGTCCACGTGCGGTCTAAAGATCTTCATAGGCAATAGGACATTGTACAGTGTTTACAGCCGTCTTCCAACGATATATTAAAATATATTTAGAGATTTAGCTGATGGGTGTGTGTGCATGAATGACGTCCTGGTGATTCTCGTTTGGCCGCAATAAGACTTTATCCATTTCCACGTTATCAGAGATTACGACGTATTTAAGATTATATTCTTTTTTTGTACCGGATCATGCTAGAATCACAAAAGCTTTGTGACAGCAGACGAATGCTATAAGAGTATCAAAGTATTGAAGTGAATTTTATCATCTGGTTTTGTTCTTGCTATTTATAACACAGCGCAACAGACTGAATTACATTGGGACGCGAACTCATCTTGTTTTGGTGCGGTGTTTTTGCAACGTCAACTTGAGGGGAAGTTTCAGCCTGTCATATTTCTTTCTAGGGCAACTGCTGCTGCTGACATGTATCACGTTTAAAATAGTAACCAACAGTAAAGCGTTGGCGTTGACTAATTGAATTGCACGTTTGGAGGATTAAAATTACACCACACAACACCGAGGATTAACTCTCTGGGACACGCTGTCTAACTGCCGGAACTAGTAATGATGCTGCTGCTTATGTTACAGCTGCAGAATATAAGTCGATAAGCGTAGATAATGGTTTAGCTCCTGCTGTAGGATTCCAGAGAAGTTGACTTTTTTATTGCCCTGAGGGCTTTTGTATTACAATGTGGATAAATCAATATATAAATATCCGGGTGGCTTAGAATTGTGACGGAACAATAGCTCAATTGAAGAAAAAGGGGAAATCAAGGACTTTGAGTTAAGCTATTGTCTGGTTTTTAGAAAATGTGGAGACGGAATCCTACGATTGCTCGCTTGATGCATAAAAATATATGAGAAAACAACTGTTTTCCGAAGATGAAGCAGAAAGTGGATACATTTTACAATATTAATAAGCATAATATTTATAGAATTTCCGACGAACGAATTCCTTTCGATACTATCAATGTAAACCATTTCGAATCGCTGCCTTCTGTTACCTTAAAGCGACAACTCTTTTTAGATTTTCTTGACACATTCACAAGATATGTTCGCCTTCTACTAGTATAAGTGAGTGCATGTTTGGATAAATGTTATAGCTAATAAATCAATAAAACCTGACCGTAGAACGCATATTAGGGTTGCTACTGCCCCATCTCAACCAAACGGGCAGGTAGAGCGCGAGAATAGGAGAATAAGGGCCATGTTGAGGTAACTGAACCTATTAGTCATGCTGACTGTTCTACTACGCTGCGCAAGGTAGAATTTTCATCGAATTGTTATCAGTAATCTGGACACAGGCATCTAAGATAAGGGAGCGGGTACCGGATGAAGATATAGCTGATATAGCCTCTTTATAAAATCGGCGATACCTTAGGTACAAGCGCGTACTCCTAGTTATATTTTATTAATTATTATATTTAACTTGAAAGGTTGCAATCGAGGTCGATTTACTTGTCAGGTCGGCCGAGGTTGTAAGGAGTAATTATACCCATTTGGGCCACAGCTAACCTGTTTTAACACTGCTAATATTTATTGCTTGTATTAACGAACTGATGGGCCAATGAGCATAGAGAATCTAAATATTGTGCGAGCGATTCAAATAAAAAAATCATTTTGAATCGAGTTACGTGGTAACCCTGCACTAGAAATTATTAACTGTTAAGTAATTTCAATCCCTAGGCATGAGTTCGTTTTTTCTTTCTATTTAGAAAGAGAATTATTTATTTAATATGGACAACCTTTTTTCTTTCCCTTGAAAACAGTAAAAGTTTTAATTCTATTAGACATCTAGCTGAATGGAATGCATTTCCTATGCCGCTACGCACGCTATCAACATTCTTCGAAAAAAACGAACTCATGCCTAGGGATTGAAATTACTTAACAGTTAATAATATTTGTAGTTCGGAAAGACAATAAAAACTTACTAGAAATTATTATTAATTTATATTATTTTTAATTAGAAAAATTACCAATCAGTTTTTTAAAACCCACACTAATCGTGCCACAGAAACGAAACTACTTTTAAATTGTTCAAGTTCCTTGTTGATTGTCATATGTGCTTTGAGGCACTTGTAAGCTTGTGTTTGCGTCTAAACAAAGTTTTATTTGTGGTGTGTTAATGTTTGTTTATGAGCAATTGACATGCATTTGTGTACATGAATGCAATTACACTTGAGCGTGTGATTGAGTATTTTGCCTGAAGGTCGTTATTTGCTGACAAACGAAGTGAAATGCACTCGAATATAGATACAATCAAGAAGCAATTCTTGTGTCAATAAAATAATGTGTGCTCATCAATAAATTGATTGATGTTGAGCAAATGCGCCAACTCACACACATTAACATCGATTTTGTTCTTGAATATGGAATATATAAAAATGTTTCCATATAGACTTATCTTTGTGTTAAAGTAACAATAATATTTCTTATTGTTGTGTTGAGTTAATAATAATATTCTTTAACTATGTATGTAGTTGTAAATGCTCGAATCGATTGGATTTTTCTTTAAACAGATTACGCATTTTTGTGTCTCCTTGATGCAAAATATTAACTTATTGCCATCTCAGAACGTTGGCAGTTCTTATAGGGGGAATTTATTTTAAAGACTTATAAGATGGCAAAAATTTGCTGAAAATTAAATAATTTAATTTAACAAAAATATAACGAGTATCGAGTAATCCATTTAGACCTCTTTTTAATTTGAAATAAAACACTTAAAATAGAATTGCATGTCGTAATCTTTATTATGATGTTGGCAATAGTGGGCACGAAATGCTGATCGGAGTGCAGGAAAACCATTTCCCATAGAACACAAATTTTTGAACAATAAATCTTTCCATGATGAATTGTCAAACAATACTGAATAAAAATAAAATGATACCATTACATTGCAAGAATACTTATATATTTATATATTCTTTAAATTGTCATTATTTTGAAAAACATTCTCACACCAAGACGACATTTTGAAAAGTACTTTTGTATAATTTTTAAAATTAGTTTTTGTAATTCTTCAAGAGGCCTTTGTACAAGACAGTGCTTTAGACAAAGTCAGCCGCTGAGATCCAGGGAAGGGAAAATTATATATCCCCCATCCCCTTCTGAAGCGATTAAAAGTACATAAATAGTTTTTTTATGCAAACATTTCGAAAATTGTCTGTTTCATTAAGAATTTTTTTACCCCAAAAGTTGAAGCTGTAGCTCAAACATTATTTTATACATTATGTGTGTTTTGTTCAAAAGTAGCTTAAAAAATATTTTTCTAAAACATAAAATATAGTAAAAAGTGTTTTTTTAATTCTGTTTTTAAGAAGATTTATTTTATTAAAAGAATTTTTCTTAGAGTCTCGTTTTTAAAGATAACTATTTTCCTTAATAAAAATAGAAAACAGTATTTTGAATTTCGTTAAATTTTGCTTTTCGTAAAATTTTGTAAGCAGGCAGTTTCGGAAAATTTTTTGCTTATTACCACAAAATTGTAGTAAAGTAAATAACGCGTGCCAAGTTTGTGTAGACGGTAGACACTTCAAAAAAGATTCTAAAAAATTGATGACAAACTATTTAAAGTTTATTAAAAACTCGCTTCTACTGCATAAATATGTGATTGTATTATCATTTCGTTATATTTGCAACAAATGTGCTAAACATGTAATTAAATGTCCCCCCTCTTATTAGACGACACACACACACACACACACATCCATCTTGAATAAATGTTTTATTTAGCAAGAAGTAGGCGACATACCACAAGCAGCAGTGATAAATTGAATCCCAATGAGCAGTCATACATTCGTAATAATGACTTGTGTTTACAAATGTACAAAATACAAGAACATTCTTACAAAAATTGAATGTACTCCTGTATAGTTGGCCATATGGAGTGGTTCATTAATATTGAAACTATATGTCCGCTATTTCAATATGGTTAAAAACCGGCGCCTACCGGGTACAAGAACATTCTCATTTCAGTCTCTGTATTAATGTGTATTTTTTATTGACATTTTGATCATATTTATGCATTCAGGCAAACGAATGTGTGTTTGTATCTGAGCTAAACAAAGAAATCCATATTAGGAGGATAAATGATTTAAAGTAAAAATGCCGCATGCACTTGAATCATCGAACAAACGACCATTGAAAATCAATGATGCAACGGCTTTTAACGCCTTCACCACCACGTACTCGTATATACGCCGTCAATGTTGTCTGTGCAGGACTTTAAAGAAATTGTATAAAATATCAAGGAAGTAGCATTTCTGATAAAAAAAATTTGGTACAATCAGGTTTCAACCATTTGTCAACTGTTTGATATATTTTGACAATATCAAAGAATAATTTGTAACGGGTCCTGTGGCTTAAGCCGTTAGCGCGTTGACTATATTGAGCATTCGGTGGATTGAGTCGCCTAGTTTCTTCATATCTCAGCCGCTAACAATCAATAATATCAGTTTTTCGGATATGTTATGTAATTAAAAATTGGCTATGCTCGTTTCATGTAATGCGCCCAGAGGCGCTGCAACACTGTTCTTATAGCAAACATAACGCGCAACTGCGAAGTTGTTAAGCATTGAAGTTTTTCTATCCACCTACCTCACCTCCTTTCTTCTCTGGTCCTATTTCTTTCTAAAAAAATAAGAAAATTAGTTCAAATTAGTGGGCAGTAGTTTCTCTAAAAAATAAAATTTTAACATTTTGGGGCCAAATCGCACGATCTTGGTCAAGTTACATGTTGGAAATGCCAAACTACTCTTGTCATCAAATGTTTTAGTACATACAATGAGATTGTACACAAAAGTTTTCCAACGGCGGCAACGAGTATGGCTGGCATTGTGTTACCACACATGTGTGTGACATGATGCCTTAGGACTGCTCTCGCCTCAGTAGAGATTTATCTTTCCCTC
Organism: Phania funesta; assembly: GCA_963932375.1. NCBI lineage: Eukaryota > Metazoa > Arthropoda > Insecta > Diptera > Tachinidae > Phania > Phania funesta. The sequence goes on from OZ010656.1 coordinate 42,025,334, forward strand.
AAACGAATAAGTTTAGTTTTTTGGCTTAAATACTTAACCAAAAACAGAAAAGCTTTTTTGCTGACCTAAATTTTCTTGTGAAAAACAGTATCAAGGCAATTTTAACCAGAAATTATGTTCAAATAAAAGTGTTTGATTACTTTTTTATATCAAAAATTTGTTTTATGAAATTTTTTATTATTTTTTTAATGACAAAGTGATCCAGCGCAACCACTTCGGCGAGCCTTGGATTGTCCTTTTCTTAGCCTTCCCTTGTTGAATAATGAATGAATGCTAACTCTGAAGTAGGTGGGCTTTAATGCTCACATTGCATCGAACTTGCTCAATGTGTAGAACAAAACCCGTTAATAATTTTAATATATATTTATTTTACCCAAAAATTTACACTTTATGAAAACAATTTAAATCTTATAAAATAATTTAAATTTTACGCGAAAATTTTAACAAAATTCCAAGTTATGTAATCCGAAAATTCAGCAAAAAATAGTCACATAAAAAAGAAATCTTAAATCACGCAACACTATTTTGTCACATAAAACTTCATTCACATACAAATTTCACTAAAAATCCTCAATTTCACTGGTTTGCAAAAGAAAAGAAGAAGTTAATATTCACCAACGAATTTGAGTTTCTCAAAAAACGAGTTAGAGCTTTAAGAAAATGTGCAGTTTGTGCAACAATAACAAATACTCAAGATAAAGATTCACCAAAAAGCTTTTTCCGATTAAAATGTAAAAACAAAGTACTTGAACAAATCGAGGAATCCAAAACTAAATATACTTTTATCGTACCCAAAAATTCAAAATATTTAGTAAAAATAAAAAGCAAAACGTGAAACAAACCGAGTAAAATCGTGTTGCATAACATTAAAACCCCGCTCCATTTGTTCGTACCAAAAAATATTTATAGTTAAAGTCTATTCTATAGTTTGGTAGTAGCAACTGGTGGCACTGAAGTTTTTATGGTAAAGACAACAGCCGGTGCAAAGATCGATAAGGTTCTAGACTTACACCTACAACCTTCAAGTAAATAATTCGCAGACGCTGGCACAAGCAATCACGCGTCATTGTCATTATCGTTTAAGGGCTATCAGGCCTGGTTTTGTAGTTCGGTCTTCGAGAGTTTTGCGTCTGGATCTCGCATTGGTTAATGATTAGACCTCCGTTCACTGTACTGTGTTACGGTTCATTGTGGTTTTTCCATTGGAGAAAATAATCTTTATGTATTCTTTTCGCCAAAGGACATAAAACATAGGAATTTCACAATTTGTGGATTTTAAACCTGGTGGGAGTAACTAATATAACTCAATTTGACATAGATCGAGACCATATACTCAGGTATGGTGTTCTATATGAAGGTATAGATCGGCTGCGGTTTCTGAAGAAAGCACCTCATGTGATAGCCTAGTAATAGTTCAAATAGTTAACCTTTAAACCAAATCCCAAGAAATAAATGTCCAGGAACTGAAAAAATATTTTCACACATTTGTATATAGTATTTGGTACAGCCGACTATAACGTTATTTAAATAGGTCTTTAGCTAGCTACTCCTAACCCTAGCAGAAATTATACTAGGCGTCCAGCATATGTAACGAATATTTGTTTTCAAATAAACAAATAAAAAAATCGGAAATTCTGACACTTTGCAGCGAAATTTTTAAAGAACAAGTTCACCTCATACTTTGGATCGGTAAAACAAGTCCTTTTTGATGAGGATATGATAAAAATTATGAATATTTAGCTAACACAGGATCGTAATAGATATGAACATATGTATAGTTAATGCAAACCGATTTAATATAAAGTTAGAATACAATTTTGAATATATCAGTGACCTGGAATCAATTATTTAAATGCCTTCATAATATTTTACCACACAAAAACTGATCGAACTTGGTCTGTTCTGTTATTTCCGCTAATTTTTATGTTGTTTCCGGCAAAAGCCACTTCATTTGAAGCGATTTTCTTTTGCGTTGAGTTATGGAACAACCCTCAAATGCCACAAAAACTGTGTATGTGGAACGGCTCTGCTGATTAATTTTTGTATAAAGTAGTCGTCGAATTGCCAAACTTTGTGTGTCTTAATGGACAATTTGTAAAAAATATTTTAAAGTATTAGTATAATCACACATGTGATAGAAAAAATAAAGCAACATCGATAATAAAATGTTTGTAAAAATGTTCTATATTGTGCCACGAACCCCGGAATCACAGGCGAAATCTATTATAGGAATCCGGAAATTACTCTATACTTTTGAGGCCATTGCATTTCATATAGTGATCCATTGCTGTATAAAATATAAATTTATGAATGTGTAGGGTATTAAATGTAAGCAAGCAGATCAGTTGTATCGTAGTTCTTCATATTTTAAATATCACTTACTCGTATTTAGCCTCCTGCGAAAATTATTAAAACACTTCGTGATTTAATTCCTTTGAGCTCCTGATCATCATCCCCATATAATTTATTATTTATTTATGTATGAGTTACAGATGATGATGATGATGATGAGATGACGATGAGTGATGCTCCTGCTTGATTATGAAGCCTGCAGTCTCAATACCTATAATTGTATGATAACTGAATATAAAGTAACAAATCGCACGTGACAAATCCTTATTTGGCAGCACATTGGAATCTTTTATTCTCTTTTGCGTTTAACGCAAAAAACGACACGATCAACATTCCGCATCTGATTTTAATGATACGAACGAATGCAATGATCATTGAATTGATTGGAGCATTTTAATTTTGACGTGTCCGTTGTTTTCTTTCATTTAATTTTTTATTTGTCTGTCTTCTCGGCTAGTCTGTAAAGCATATGTTGCACACTGCATCACTACAGATGTTTGAAAAAAGTTATTATTTTTTACGTATAAAAGTTTTTCTTTGCTTAGAGCTTATTGGTGAGCAAAATTCGGTTCTAAAGAAAAGTTGATTTGCAGAAATATAAGACTTGATGTAGTAAATATTTAATAAATAAGGTATTTTTTAAGGTATAATAAACATTTATTAACTAAATTAGGAAATTGATATTTTTTATACTTGAATTAGGTCGAAAATAAAAGAAAGGTGTTAAAAATATCACAACGAAAAATGACCCTGAAGACGGCACATAACCGAAACCGGTTTGTTTCCAAACCAATTCGAATTAAACGAATTAAATTCGTTCCAAATATCTACATATAAAAAATACCTCTTCAATAAATAAATCTCTCTGAACTCATATATTTTTGACTAATTCTTTTTTCACAATAGTAAAGGATTCTAATTACAATCGCTACTAAAAAAAACATCCGGATGTTTTTAATACGAGTACATCGCTTTCGCTATGGATTATTTTTATTTTTACTCGTATTATAAACGTTTTCTTTCTACCGTTCTAAGAGAACCATATTATCTACAAAGTAATAAAATAATTTGTTTACAACCATATATTCCATTCATATAATTCTTAGATTAGGGTAACCTCTACCCCGTTTTTTCTTTGCGTTGATGTTTTTATTATATTTTTTGGTTCTAATAAATAAATATAAAAAAATATTGTTAATTGGTATTTTAGTTACTTTAAGATCGTCAAATCGTAAGCTTTATATTTCGAAAACCTATTTTTCTTGTTTTTTATGATTACAAATTAACGGGGCTCTACTGCATTATTGAAATCCTTATCAAATGTAATCAATCTTTGTGTTAATTACTTTTATGGAAATTTTATTTGTGCCAAAATCCATTTTTATGTTGCTAATATGCCAAATTGTATCTTAAAATTTGTTTCATTATTAGAGTAATTGAAATTCCAAAAAATATATTTTGATTAGAAATTGGAAAAATTTGTTTTTATTTTCGTTTACGTTATTAAATATTTGTAATCTTTTATTTCCAAAATGAAACGGAACTAAAGGCTTTTAAATTCACATTAGTTAGCGAACCTGTAATAAGAAACTTCTAGATACCTTCAGATATTTGCTTTTCTTAGGTACCCAGTCGTAAAATCCTAGACTCTATTCTTTGCAGATTCTGGATGTTTCGTGCGTAATCAGTACTCCATAGCATAATGTCAGTTAGGTTTGTTACAGACTGCATTGTAAGGAAAAACGTTACGTGAGCACATTTCGATTGATTTACCTTTATCTTCGGCTTTTTTAGGAAATCCCCTAGCGCATAAAAGTGAGACTGTAATTGTTGGGATGCTATCTTAGGATCTTAACATAATTAACACTTGTAAGCGCAGTGTCGTTTGCCAAAGTTGCCGAACATACATGTGTTTGGCCTTGTTGGCATATCCGCTTTATAGTTAATATACAAAAGTATACATACTACCTTGAAGGTCGTCCGCTGGCAGGCACAAAGATATGGCTTGCCGTAACTGAGTGCACTGTCAGAAGTCCTGACTTATACCTGCACGTGGTGGCGGCCGGTAACATTTTCCTGTCTCTGCAAGGAGTCTGGCTAAATAACTCTAGCGGAGAGAAGTTAACACTCTCGAAAAAATATCCCTAATCCACGGTGCAACAGCATACGCAAGGGATGCGTGGCCCAGATAGTGTTTTGTCTCAAGTATGTGAACTCTGAATACCAGTCGACCTCCAGTTTTAATACAGACTTACCCGTGCATATGGAGCTCTGTTTGGGTGAATATATTTCTCTTCATTAGAGGGATGAATCAAGAAGCCTTGCAAGAGGCGGAGAGGTTAATTCCTTCAGAAACTACGGGTTTAATTGGCCAAAGGAGAAATCCGGAAAAGATGGGCCAGAATGTCTGGCGAGGGGTGGACGAGTCGATCTGTAAAGGTACTTCCAAGACGTTAGACCGTGAGATTCCGACAGGGATAGACAATAGAGCTTCGCGCGAGATCGAGAGGTTAATGCCTGTAAGAACTCCGGTGTTTATTAGCCAATGGAGAAATTCTGAAGAGTTGGACAAGAAAACCACACCAGGGGTGGACGGGTCAGTCTCCAAAGATACTTCTGCGAAAGATGCTTAGACGGCAGCGCACATTGTGTGGGAATGTCCATAAGATTTACAACCACGGGCAGACACTTATTAAGTATAAATGCCATGGCGGTCCTAAGCCCTAAACAAATGCTAGCTATTACAAGAGACTCTGTGATGAGGAAGAAAGCCGACATTTACGAGTCGGCAATCTGAAATCACTACAGTCGATAGTAAATGCTAATGGTAGCGCGAGACTTGATTGAGAGTAAGATAATATTAAATCGCTGGTCTGAAATCAAGTCGAAAAGAACTCCTTACAACTAGCGGTCTGCTTCGATACCCCCTACATGAAAAAAATACTACCTTGAGGGACTTCTGCAGATTTTCCCATTTTCGGCAACTTGGTCCTATGACCAAAAGCTCTTACGGGTAGTCGAATTTATAAGTTGGCTTTATTGTTTTACGACTGTTTTTAAATAAAGAATCAATAATAAATTGTATGAAGTAAAATAAACTACAACTAAATGAATAAAGAAGAACTCGCACGGCTTGTTAATTTAAGACAGCTTTGTCCCTTGTATTTTTACATCACTAGGATTAATGTTTATATTTGCATTATTTTTTAATGAATTTTAATACAAATCAGTAAAAAAGTTAATAAAAGATACACTGTATAAAGCATTAAGCTAAGACCCCGCTATCCGTGTGAAATAACTCAATCTGTACCAATTTTCATCATGTTTAATCAGCAATAATGGTAAAATTTCCACGATTTATTTCTGAGCGGCCCCGTTGTTATCGCATATTGTGACAATCTTCTGCAGTTCATGTCGGAAAAATCTTAAAGTAATCGGTACAATACGTTCCCACTATCGTCCTTTATTTGGTGAATTGATTCATAGTATTATTTTTATGTAGATACTGTTAGATGCTGTTAGCAAACAGAGCTATCAAAAGCAGAAAATTGCTGTGTGCGAAAAATTAAAACAATCAGCAAGAAACAAAGATTTGGGTAAAAGAGCGTTTGAAAAAACTGATTATGGTTGATAAGGTAGTACTTTTCAAGACAGTACGTTGCGTGATTTGAAGGCGACAATATGTACTTTCTTTTAAAATGTTATGGGCGAAAGTATGGGGTAAATTTTATTGCATTAGTTGAAGTAACAAAATCATACATCCGAAAGCAAGACACCTCTAATCCAGTATGTGAGCATCCAGCTTGATACCTTCCATTTCCCCGTTGGTGAAAACTACAAAGGCCAATCATTTTTTTTTCGCATTGTTTTGAAAAATAATTAACTAAATGTTCATTTCGCACAATTTTTCAGATACCATCAACACAATAATAGTGTTGCGAAGAAGGTGCTTCGGAGTTTGAACCATTATAAAGCTTTCATCACTGCATAGGAGGAGCAGTTGGCAAAAGAAAAGTTAATATCTGCGCTGACGTGAGCGATAAAAATTGTTTACAATTTAATTGCTCGGACATTGTGTAAAAGGGTGTTCGCCATATCGACACATTAATATTGTTAGTCTCCACAAACGCGTGTCACTTAAGTTTATTGAAGGTTCATGCCTATTTTAAAAAACATACTTCCATTATAATATAATTTGGTTAAATTGCTTGCCCCATATATATTTTCAAATATTTTTGGCAGAATTTCGAGCCCAAATTGCCCGAAATAAGTCTCTGACTTGAACCTAAAAGAAACATTTAGCCAGTGTAGCGCTTTAATAAAAATGAATTTTAATGCGTGAATTTATCAAATGCTGGCACTCAATATTCATCATCAACATCATTATAAACAACACAACATGCAACATATAGCGCATGTGGTGGACCAACCACTTTGGATATCTTCACAATAGAAGAAAACCTGATAAACTTTTGATGCAATACACCATGGCTCCCGTAAGAGGTACATGTGTATATGAATGTATGAGTGTGTCCGTGTGTGCCAGAGCAAGAGTTTTTGTGCGAATAAGTAACATGTGCCAAACACGCACCAACGAAAATTCCAGAGTCATGTTCTTGAACAAAATAAAACAAAAACAAAATACAACAGGCCGAAGAATGCAACTGTTTTAATGCAACGTTATGCAGCAGTGCATTGATTGATGCAGAAACAATAAAATTCAATAAGAAAGAATTAAAGCACAACAAAAAACAACAACTATTCCAACACGGTAGCAAATGAAAAACGGGGGGAAAAACAAATTATGATGTTTTTTGTTTTGGAAATCATTTTTGTCTGTCTATCAATTCGTCTGCTGTTCCCTCATATGTGTACAATTATGTTGAGCAAAGAAGCAGCTGGAGCTGGTAAAATGCGGCAGGTTTATTGAATAAACATTACAAAATAATTGAAGTGCAACAGAAAACAAGAACAGAAAAACACAAAACCCATAGCAAATGTTGCAAAAAATAGAATCTTGTACTGCTTTTTACCTGAACCCAACAATGTGCATCACTGTACATCTGTGCATCGTTATTCCAGTAGATGCAATTCAAGTTCGAGTAAAGGGGCGCATGCGCACATAATTGCACATACAATTCGACTTTTTGCTTAAACATAAAAGCTTGTGATGATTATGCGTATAGCACGCGCTATAAAATGTTTCTTATGCTGCCTCTTTTTGCTGCAATTTTCCTTGTTGCTTTTTTCATTTAGATTTATTTTAGTCAGCTTTATTATTTATGTACATCTCGTTTGTATTTTATGGAATATCATATTTGTTTTATTACCCACTTCTAGCCCGCTACAGGCATGCGCACTTCTTATTTGACATAACTAGCACCGACAATCGATCCATCCATCCAATCATCTCAATGGACATCATCAACACATTATTATCACAAACAATGGCAACAAGCAACAAGTAGATTACATCACCTCTCGTTTTGAAAAATGAAAATAGTTCCTAAATCGAGACAGTAGTACAAGGAGCACGAGGTGTAGCTGTGTGAATGATTTGTTAAGTGACTGACTGTCTGAATGCATGAATGAATGACTGACTATTAAAACCGCAATCTTATAATGCTGTGTCGATAAGCAGCATCACAGCAGTCACTGTATGATAAAAAAAATCTGCAAGTGAGTACAACTGACTTTTTAGCTCGCACCTCTCCTTGACCATGTATACTTCTGTGATTCATTGGGCAATATATTGAATGTTGTACTCGTGTTTTCAGCGCCACCGTCGTAATATTAATCGAAATAAAAGTGCAAAATGCATCGCGCTTTCAGCTCCAGGGACGTAAGTCATAGGAGAACTAAGAATGTTGGTATGATATGGCGTATATCACAGTGTGTACACTTTAATACACTTTTTAGCGTTTTAGAGCAATGCGTGTGTGAAAAATGTGGAAAAAACGTGACTTATATTATACGACTGACGACGATAAAAAGAGTACGAGTCCTGTATCGCTACGCACTTTTTCTGTATTATTTGTGTCTGTCTAGTAGGTTATTGTAAATTGCAAACATCATCTATTTTATCGATAAAGTAATAAAGCTCCGATCCAACTTCACCTTTTGCGGGGAGGTGGCCGTATTGACGAAAACAATAAACAAAACAATAAGTTTTTGTGTGGGAAATTGTTAATTTTAATAGTTTTTCATCTTCCTTAATCCGAGCCTGATTTAATGCGACTTGAGTTCTGTCTCATGTTTCTTGACTTCGTTTTTTTTCTGTTGTGGTGAAACAAAGTTCACATCGATTTTTATTATCTGTCATTTCTTTATTCAGTTCGAGTGTATTTAGAGTTCTGAGAAACTTTTAACGCATACTTGAAACGACTAAGAGATGTTTTGTTGATTTAATTCACTTTTTCTTGAAGCAGCTACCTCAATTGTCATTGATGTATGGTGGAAAAGTTTAATTCAGTGACGAAAAATAATAATCCATTTGAGCTTCATTGTATATTTATGATATTTTTACATTATAAATCGAAGTATTGCTATATCACGGCGAATTATTCTAAGAATCATTCAATTCATGTCTAATGCAGGTTTATGAAATTAACAAATTCTAGAGCACACCTCATGAGTTTATTTAAGATAATTTTATTTTAAAGTGGTTTCGTTTCAGTCATAAATTCAATAAGTGTAGGAAATTGAAGCGGAATTCTTTGCCCATTCTGAGTTATGGCAGTAGCTGCTCTACTAACGCCACATCATTTGCTACCCAATCGATATTCAAGACTCTTAGAGAGCCTTCAGGCTTAGGCCCATTATTACAACATGGATTTAAAGTTCTTGTTAGTAAAATGTCACTTTACCTAAACTGAGGCAACCTCAAATGCAAAAAATTTTCTTTAAAAGTTGGAAGTCTGCAAAATCGATATTTCCTGTAAATGGTAATTCCTAGTGATGGGATCTACGTAAGACATGACAAATATATTGCCATTAAGTTTTCTATTAAGTAACGGGGTTTGGATCACTTTTTATGGTGTATTTATTTTTAGGGTTGTGGTTCGGTTTTTAAATTACGCATTGACGTGATAAGAGAAAAATATCGTCTGTATAATTTAATTTTTCACACTTACTATTTCTTTATTTTACCGTCACCATTGTTACGTTACGCTATCAATAAAAACGTTAAATATTGTAGGGTCTGTTGAAGCAAATTTGACGTTATCACACGTGAGTCATGAATCTCATCGAAACCTGTGTTTAAAAAGTTAACATTCACATTTTTCGCCATAAGTAACCTTTTTATTTGTATTTCATTACTGGCTTCAAAGCATGTCTTAATCCCTCCATTTTTTGCATTTCGTCAAATTTATTTACTTAAATATGATAAATGATAAATTGTACAGATTTCGATTGCTACGTCATTTCGTTCAGCATGAGATCATGGAATGAAAATGCTTACAAAACGCAAATATAATACAAAGTAGAATTGTAATATTTTATATTCATTGACCTGCAAGTAAACTTCCTTTTTCAACCGAATGTTTTATAATTTTTCATTTTGTGTAGATTTTGTCTTTTCTAACACTTCACTAATTTTACTTAAATACAACATTTAAACAATTTACAATTGCTTAAACTTTTTATTACAAACCAGCGTAAACATTTCACGTGAAGTGTTACGTCAATAATACTTACAAACATACTGAGAGAAGAACAACATTGTTTTTATTGCATTCCCATTGCTGGTATTGACTATGTGACCATAAAAGGAAGATATTCATGTTTTAAAATTCCCCTTTACCAATAATTTGTCTTTTATTTTTCTTGTACCACAAAGTTGTTGATTAAAAATTTTAACATATAAATAGAATAATTTTGAAATATTATTGTTATTATTTTTATTTGAAATTGGGTCTACATACACATGTACGTATAATAATAACGAACATAAAATGCCGCTCAGTATATTTCCACCAGCTGCAAATTTATAAAATTAAGTCCTGAAAGTACTTACACTTATTTCGTCAAATAATTGCCTTGTGTTCGCCTGTTCTCACCTTAAGATGTTTAAGGAGTTTGTTGTTTACTGAATGCAGTCGTTACTTTTTATCTTAAATATACGAAACTTTATTCATCGAATTAAAATAATAACCAAAAAAAATAGGATTCGATTCCACCCAAGCTTTTTTACCATTGTGGCGCTTGCCGGCATATAGCCGCGCTGCAGATCGCATACGTCTGTCGTCCTAAACGATAAGATACGCATTTGTATATTAGCCTAAGAAGTAGTAAAGAATTAAAGAGCCATAATAGAAAAATTAACAAACGCTTACGAATTTTAGCAAATAAGGCTTAAGTCGGTTTGGCGTATTTTAATATTTGGACATTTTTTCAAATTGTCTTTTACACGAGTTTTAGAAAATGCACGAAATGCATATTTGCTGACCGAATGTTAATTCTTCCTATTTGCAAATAGAAAGTTTTGTACATTTCAAGCCTTTCCGCGTGAAGCCAAAGATTTTATCCTTGGGTATGACAAAAGCTGGACATGTTGAATAAAAGTGTGGTGTGTTGGCGACCGGGTTTAAAGGTGTTCTGTACTGTGGAAGGCAAATAAATGAACATTCGTTCATTTTGAAAAAAAGTTTAAGAAATTCTTTAATTGCTTAATATACTCGTAGATTGATAATATAAAAAATAATATGTATTTTTCAATTAAAAGCCAAAAACCTACTACAAAGTTTTCAAACGAATTCGATTTTTATTACATTTCAGCGATCTGTAGAGTTAGAGCTATTGTTTGGAGTACGAGAAAGAAGAGTTAAACAAATGTCTGCATATAATTGAAAACTCTCAATTATAATTGTTTAAAATTGTGATTGTGAATATCTCAACTGAAATAGAAAAGTTCAATAACAAATAATTGTAATTAGGTAGCAAATAATTACTTGAAATGCATTTAAAAAGACTCATTGTAGTTTTATTTTAAAGCCAGCTGGGTCGGCAATCGTTTTTTGTTTGCCTTCAAATTCGAACTAAAAATGCGTTTCTTTAAATCATCGCTCGAGCACCACATGTGAAGATATTCTCTTCAAACATACCGTTGGGCCGTAAATTGTTTTGTGCGTCTAAACTAAACCCGTTGGAAAAAAATATTTTTTACATTTTCGTTAATTTTTCAATTTTTCGGAAAAATTTTAAAATTTTTCTTCCATAAGAACCTTTTACGGTCTTTAAGGATTATTGCAAAAAAATCCGTTCTCTAGTTTGGCTAGTAGCACCGCATATATCGTCTGATTTTTCTTCATATAGAAGTAGATATAATGCCTTACATAATTATATAAATAGGATTGTTTTTATTATTAAAAAAAAAAAAATTGAAAATTTTTGAATTTTTGTCACAATAATTTTTTCATAAATATATAATTTGTTCGTTATTTTTATTTCCTGATGATGCTACACAATTGAGTAGCGAAATATCGAAAAATAAAAATATAATTTTTAAAGAAGACCTTCAAGCTTGGAACATTTTAATAAATTAAATTATTTTAAAAATTTTGTTATTTTAAGTCGTAAATAATAATTTTTGAAATTGGATATTAAAAAAGTAATAATTACTACATTTATTATAACTACTTAATGAAGGCATTATTTTTTACATGTAATTGAAAATCTCCAGTTACAATTACAAGTAATTTGAAAATGACAATTTTTAATAACAATTTCGTATACCATGTAATCGAAATGTTCCCAGTTCAAATACTTGTAATTTAAAATTTCCCTGTGTAATATATTACAAAATATAATTGACAGCCGCAGATCTGCCGAACTCTGATGCCAAATATTAAGAAAAGGCAGATTTATATCATTTCTACTTTCGACGTTTAAAGAGAACATACCGTTGCTTTTTGTATGTAGTGGGGAGGAAATGGAAAACTTTTAACCGCTTTATTTCGAAATGACATTATTTAAGTTATGACGTTGTTTGAAAAATGAATGATAAGTTTTTCAGGTTGTATTTCTGATGACTAACATAAATAAATACTGATAAGAGAATTCCACTTTTAAAGAACCAAAACATGCCGTCCTCACGCTACGCCACTGGCTCTTTATTGAACTTAATTTATTTATCTCATCAGAGATGTGTGTGTGTGTGTGTGTGGTTATTGAATTCATTCGGTAATTTATACATATGTACTCGTATGTATGTGTGTATGTAATTATTGTAAAGCTGTCTACTGCCACATTTGAAACTGCTGGGTACTCATTCACTTAGTAACATCTCTGCAATTTAAAGTATCTCCATATGTAAATATGTATGTATGTATGTTGGTGTGTGTTTGGAAGTGTAGTTGTAATTTATGTTTGATTATTGTGGTTATAGAGTTGGGTAACAATTGTAAGTTGTTATCAGGCCATCGTTTAATACGAGAATTTAAGTTGATAAAAAAGATCTTGTTGTTTGGCAGGTGGAATGATTTTTGTTAAGCTCAGTTGAATCAAATAATTGTTCCACAACCACAGTATACAAGAACACATTGTATGCATGTGCACATATTTACATAAAACATGTTTGAATGCACATTAAGTATGTTTCATTTCCAGTTCAGTGTGTCTTTAAATGAAATTAACTTAAACTCACAAATACGGCGCGCCGAGGATTTTAAATGTTTGTTTATCAGACCATCCATCGTAACATACAAGTACATAGGGGTATGTGCACATAAATGTACCCAACTATACAATGTATTTATGATTTCGTGTTAAACAAATTTTACTTTTGCATCTTCGAAACTTAAATTAATAATAGTATTTAGCTACACACACACACACACACACACACACACACACACACATACACACACACACACACACACACACACACACACACACACACACACACACACACACCCACCCACACACACACACACACACACACACACACACACACACACACACACACATACACACACACACACACACACACATGTACGTACCACAAAATGTGTTTGTGTAGCATTATTTTCTTTGTGGCGCTCGTGCTGCCTAATTATTAATTATGAAGTTCATCATTTTGTATACCTCTTAAGCATATATACATACATTTTTAAATTAAATATGCTTTTCAAGGAGGTATTGTACAGCACAAAATATTCTATTTTCTATTGCTAATAACTAATAAAAATTGTAACGACCAGCGCCACGAGTCCATTAACTATACATGCATCCGTACACTGAACAAAAAGTTTAACCAAATACTGCAAAATGGGGTCTATAATTGGAGAAACGCAGATTATATTACAACTAACGAACTCCTTTTTCAAATCTATGGAAATATTTCCTTAAAAAAATAATTTTAGTAAATAGTTATATAAACGATGCGTTAACACTGTTTAACTACTCTTTTAACTAAATTTTCAGCTTTATTTTCAACTAGTTCTTATTCAAATGAACAGATTCTATACAATTTTATTAAAAACAGCAATAAACAAATTTGAAGTAATTTTGTTTATTTAAATAAATTTTTTGTAGACTTGATGACAGAATCACTGGACTTAACTATTTTTTTCGTTAAGGGTTTACTAAATTGTTTCGTTATATTGCATACGAAATATGGTTCAGTGTAGAAAAGTAACTGCAGCCCTCCACATCAAACACGTGTCAATACTTTTATTTAAAAATAATTACAGCCTTAATTAACGGTCTTTTTGCCTAATTGTACGATTCATGTTGACATGAAATTATGACGATTTGGTTGAGTTTTTGAAATTAAGTGGAAAAATAATGTCCGAATAACGTATACAATTTGAGATTGGAATTCACTTAACCATCTGTGTACATACAAAAACTTTATTAAGAAATATATCGAGAAAGCTTCATATCATTTTAAAATATTAATAATTGTTTTAGGAATATAGAATCTTTTTATACGAGTATTATATTTTCCTGGATAATTGGAACCATTAAAAAATTAAAATTAATTTTCATAAAAATATTGTGGACCAGATTACTGACGTCTTTGCAGACGTCTTCACTTGGCACTCAAATGGTGCCCCGAGTTGTACTGTTGAAGTTTTATATTTAAGGCTAGAGACGCAATTAAATGTCATTAAAAATTACTCAAAAATGTGATTTTTGTACCTCCGTTGAGATCTTTGATTTGTTTTGAGACAATGACTTTCTACAACTACTTTTTATTGTAAAAAGGCAAACATCTGGGGAATATTTACTTTAAGCTTCCCTTGCTTGCGGATGTTTCTCAAAGCAAAGTTTAAAATTTTTCAACTTTCTCACACATTTGTATTTCTTTCTTTTTGCAAACTCTTGTTCGCGGTAATATTTCTAAAAATTTAATTAATCATTGTTCGAAAACGCTTTCAACACGTAAATGTAGTACTTACGGAAATCAGTTTCTGAAAGCTTGATTAAACTTCGGTACAGTTTTTAAAAATCGTTACAAAAGTTATAAGTTTTGTTAAAAAAAGGACTTTTTAAAGCTTATTTTTTCAAGTTTTATTGTTCGCTTGTAAAGTAATAATGCGGAGATAATATTAACCTTAAATCAGTTAATTTCCGTTTTAGGGCAGAAAATGCTCTTTCTGCCAAAAATGAAATAAAGCAAAAGTACTTTTGTTTTCCAAGGACTTAAAAAATATTTTTTTAAAGTTAATGGCCCATAATCATAGTCAAAAATAAAGTATACTTTAAGAGAACTAAAGTCGACTTTACTTAAGAATCAACTTTATGTCTTTCATAGACAAGTTAAAATAACGAAAAATTACACTGAAGATGGCACATAGCCGAAACCGGAGATGACGGAAATTCGTTCCAAAATTCTACAGTTAAAATATACTTTTAATATAAAACTAGCTGTAGCTGTTTTTAACTTATTTAACACATTCGCGGACAGTTCATTTTTGCGTTGTCTCTTTGTGGGACATAGTCTATATCTTCTGATTAACTGAAGATAATTGATCCACGATTGGAGCAAAATCATTAGAATAAAGAACAAAGTTATAATTAGTAACGTTTTTTAATAATTTTATTAAACGGTTAATGCTGTCATGTCTCAGTAACAATATCAGATTAGTAAAACAGGACACGACGGGAAGACCCGTCTTGACGGTATTTACCGTCTCGTTGGAAGCATTTTCGATGACAGAGATCAGGTTTGTGAGGGCAATTTTCGCACCTGTATGATGTTTCTTTTCGGATCTTCACTTTTGTGCACTAGCTACACCTCAAATATATTGACTTTATCTTTCTATTATCTGTGGCGAGCGGTATTTTCTCGATGTAATGAGGACTTATATAATTGGTGTGTGTAATGGGAGGCCTTTTATTTCATCCATGAGCTGTACCCGTTGATACAAAATCTCTTCCAGGTTGTATGGATTCCGGCAATTGTATCAAAGATTTAATTAATATGTTGCGAAAATCAATGAATGAGAATTTTGACTGAGTTTTTATACGAAATATATAATACGAGTTCCGAACAGCAACATCTAACTAGTGAAATATAATCTTTTTATACCAACGAATTGTTTTACGTGGCGACGAATAATAAGATGTCATTTGGCCCATTTCGTCAATCCCTGACATATAGTTGTTATATGTTTTTATTTCCCTTGGTTTCAATACCTCATGTCCCCACTTATTGTTAATTTTTATAAGTGCAGGATGGTTTGCTGTTGTTACATAAACTTGGCCTTGACGTCGGCATATGTATTCCCCCTTATTGTAAAAATTGTCCATGATTAGGTGATGACCTTTGTTGATGTATGGAGACAATAAACGATGATCAATATTTCCAACATTACAGGTTTGATTTTTTATTTCTACGGCTCCTTGGTATAATTCAATATTTAAAACATAACCATCGCTTGCTGTGAGCTCGTACTGTTTAATACCATATTTGGCCTTTTTTCCCTTCATATATTGTCGGAAGTGGAGGCGTCCACGGTGTAATAAAAGAGATTCGTCTAAGGCAAAGTACTCTGCAGGATAGTACGCTTCCTGAAAACTTTTTATAAACAGATCCAGTAATGGCTTTATTTTTTTTTAGTTTCGTTTCGCGTTTATTTCAGGGGACCAACTCAAACACCGTAGCATCTGTTCAAATCTACTGCCAGTCATTGTATTACGAAATACCGGATGATAACAAAGTGGATCACTTGAAAACATATCACGAATTTTTGGTGCTTTAATTTGTCCTTGGAGCAAGCAAAGTTCTAGAAACTGAAACATTTCTTCATTATATGTGGGCTTAAATGTAGCAAAACGCGCGTTTCGAGTATGTGGACGACTATTAGAGCAGAGGTTAGTTCCATATATATTAGTTGAATTTACCAATTTCATAATTATATCTGACGTAAAAATCGCATCAACAATATTTCTCGGAATACAATCTTTACTAACGTCGATTTTAACTCCACAGTTTGTTGGATTAAAATTAAAATGAGATATTTCTGCTGTGTTTTTCAACCACTCCTCTTCGGATTTCATCACCGGATGTGGCTTATCTGAACCTGCAGTGTTATCCGATTCAGCATCACTAGAAAACCTTCCACTATATTTTTCAATAGCATTTTTGAATACTGAGGGTGAGTGGGTTTTTCTTCTTGATCTACAATTTCGTCGCAATTTTCTTTATCTGTCTCATAATTTGGATCGCTGCCATACTCTCCGTCATCACTGAATGGATCACTTACAGATTCTTCGTCGGAATCAATTTCCTGAAACAGTTTCAAAACTCTATCTCTTTCTTTACTGTACTGATCCATATTTCCTACAAAAATTCACTACACAAATAGCAAATTTATTTGTTTATACATATGTATGTACACATAAATTATTTTAAAAAGTTTCATGAACTTGTTTTTCACAATAAGTTTGCTCACCTTTTTCCGCAAATTTAATTGCTTCTCTACCTTAAGAAACACAAGAAATGCAACTGGACACAAATAAAAATATTAACTAAAAACTAACGGGATATCCCATCTTGCTTCTGCTGATGTGTACTAAATCACAACATGTGTATGGAAAATTTATTGACCGTTGCTTTTTTATATACAATATACAATAGAATTTATTGGGACACTTATTTAAGAAAATCATAATTTTGCATTCACTTTACTGCGGGAGCTACCGGCTTGTCCCAATGCTTGAAAAAATGGTGACGGTAGATACCGTCATGTCCCATCATTTTTCTTTAACTTTGACGGCATATGCCGTCTTGTCCGCGAATGGGTTAACAACAATGTCAGCAGTTCTTCCTAAGAAAAAAAAAGTATTTTGTCATAATTTATGACAATTTGTAAGGCAATTATTAACAAAATAAATACGATATAACACTCACGTTATCCATTTTTTCTTTTTCGATTTATATTAAAGAAATAAATTTTGCCGTTTCTTCTGTTTTTTTTTCATAACTAGCGTCAGCTGATCAATGATGATGCTACTTTCATTTATTTTGTTATCGATTGTATGCAAACATATTCAACATACGAGGTGGCACCCACCTAAAGCTGGTTCAACTTAAAAAATACTTGTTTTTTGTCTATGAACCGACTTTAGTTGTTGATTATGGGCCAATGTTTTTAATAAAACTCAAACAAATAAAATGCAGCCAAAGGCAATATGTATTTTATTGTTCCAATTAACAATTTATACTTCACGAGATTTGCTGATTTGAAGTTTTTTTGTCAATTGATTTCTTTAAGCCTCCTTAGACGGCAACGTGTACGTTGAGCTCCATCCGCCGTTTATTACTTCACTTTCGTTTTTCAATGTTTCACTATCACATCGTATAAATTTAGATTTAAACATTTCTCTTTCATATAATTTTTTTTGTATATGTAGGTACTGGTTGTAAATCGTACAATATTCGCCTATGCCAAATGCTATCTTTTCTTGTAAGAATAATAATTTTCGCTTAACTCTCTGTTGCGGAGTTCAGTCCCCAAATACAAGCGGAATTACTGAAATAATCATAAACAATTTTCAGAGTGAATTACTTTATTTAGAGTTAATTTAACTTAAATTACTTTCTTAATTGCGAACAATAGGTACAAAAATCAAAACAAAAATAACACCAAACACGAAAACGAGCCATATTTACTAAAACACATAAAACGGCGATGTCAATATCAAGAATGGGGCATAAATTATAATCGACTAATACCATTACAAACTATCTTCTAACCAAAATTACTGAGCATAATAACATACCTTTGCTTGTTGTATTGAAACAGACCTTTGGTGGGAATCGAACCAACGATCCTCAGTCTGAGAGGCTAGCACATTACTAATTCGACTACTGGGGCAACCATATAATAGTACTATGAAAATTAGTTTTCCATTTTCGAATGTCGACAAAATTATAAAATTATATAAATTTAAATTATATAAATTTATTACGAAATTCAAATTATCGGTCACTTAGTAGATTGTGAACATTTGAACTGATCCATTCAAATATTTCAGACATAAAGTGTTAAATACCAAGAGTGAAGTCCTGTGGAATATTTGGAACGAATTTCCGTCATCCCGTGTCAAGTTTGGTTTGGAGACAAACCGGTTTCGGCTATGCGCCATCTTCAGTGTCATTTTTCGTTCTGAACGATAAGGGATGACGGAAATTCGTTCCAAAATTCTACATCAAAACACCCTGTCGGATTATCAAATCAAGAATCGTATGGAATAGTTATAATATATAATACTTACAAGTACTGGTAGCTATTGCGCATTAACTATGGAGACGAAAAGTCACAAATAAAGAAGAAATTTTAAAAGGGTTTGTGATAGTTAAGACTGTAATAATTTTGATCAGTTTCAACCATGGGAATGTTAAGACACTTTCCGCTGGACTAAAATGTTCAAATTTATTATATTTTAATTACACCTTATCATTTTCTTTTTTGAATCTTGCCGCTAAGGATAATCTTTTAATTACTTAATTCTGATTTTGACTGCTTTAGTTTTTTTTCGTTTTTGTACAATTAATGAAGTTTTAAAAATAACTTTCAAAGCTTACATGGATTATGGCCATGGACTTGAAAGGAAATCTAGGGTATCAAAATATCGATCTTATTGTTTTGTAAGATTCTAGCGTAAAAAAAAGTATGAGAAATTATTGCATGATCCGGTTTAACGAATATAGTTTTTGCTTGCTCTAAGCCTTCAGTTTTTCTGTCTGAATTTATGGTTTATTTTTGTTAGGAGAGTTAAATGTTAATTTTTCCTTAGCCTTTTCATTCAACGCAGTACGCATATAGGCTTTATCAATAGAAAAGATCGCAGACGTAGTTAAAACTCCAATAAAATCTAAAAGAACTTTCTATTGTATTTGCACTAAAAAAGAAAAAATAATTATAAAGGAGTGAAAAGTTAAAAAAAAAAATATATATCGGATTTCAACCTCTCTTGAATTAAAAAAAAACATCCTATAAATCGTATGTTTTTCCATTCAATAAATCGAGTCTGAGTTCTTTGTTTAAGCACATGCCGTTTTTATAACAAAATTCAACACAATTCAAAATGTTTAATTCAAGAGAAAAAAACAAATAAAATGAATTGAAGTGCAAAGGATGAAATTTAGTTCACGCAAAAAAATCTACGCACAATTTTGTTTTCTATTTTTATTTTTTTGTATTTTTTTTTCTTCGTTATAAAATTTTGTATTTTATTTTCCATTTGCCAAAAAAGTCTTGACTCCATAACTTTTCTTCCTCAAATAATTATTTCATAGCACATTGTTTGTTTTCAGAAATAAATACATTCGTGTCATTCGATTTCCGGTTAAGATTTGATTGTTGGTTTTTCTATTCACGTCGAAAATAAAAACAAAAATCCTTAATCAAATAGTGCTTAAGAGCAACAAGCGAAATTCGTAAAAATCACGGAATGAAGGAGAGAGAAGAACATCTGTCACGGAGTGGTGCAGTTTTTTGTTTGAGAACTAAAAAAAAAAACGCGAAATGGACTAAAAAAAAACATGATTTTTTAGAACAAAAACCTTTAAAATATTGCAAACAATTCTTCAAATATTTAACATCTCAAGACATCGATGATACGAATGTTATATTTACGCGTTCTTTGTGTTTCTTAATAAAAAGACAGAAATCATCAAGCCAATAAAGAAATTCGCAATCCCTATTATGATTTGTTGTTATTTTTTAATATAAAATATTATTATTTGTTGCCATTGATGTTGGTTTTCCTTTTATTCCTTTTCATCATAGATACTTGCACTGATTTTTATTTCTTTGCTTTTCTTGTTTCAGAGGGAAAGGCATAAAATTCGCAATAAGTTGCATTCTTTTGCATAAAATCAGTGTTAAAGGTTGTGAGTTGTAGAATTCGATGGAGATGGGAACGCGAAACGTTTATAATCACGTAGAGATTTAATAGAAACCAATCAAGACTTTAATCTGATACTTTAGAGCAGGAGAAAAGTTATGATTGAAATGAATATTTTAATTAAGCATCTTGGCATAACAGAGGGGAATGCACAAAAGGCGACTTACTGGATTTTGAAGGCTGGAATTGTGGCTGGGTTGTCCCCGTACACGAAACACTTCACTTATTTCTTAAAAAAGTAGGATAGTAGGGTCAAGTCGCATGATCTTAGCGGCCAATGGACTTTTCCAAAAGATGAGATAATTTGCTTAGCAAACTCGCCTCTCAATTGGTTCATGGTATCACGTACCGCGTCCGTTTCGGACAAACAAATTCGGCAATAATCGCACGGTATTTTGCTCCATTGACTGTGACCTTGCGATTTTCATTGTTCTTGAAGAAGTAGGGTCCAATGATGCCGCCCGACGACGAATCGCATCAAACAATACATCTTTCAGTATACGTTGGCGGTTCTTGAACTGCCTGTGGCTGCTTCTTCACACCAAATTCGGCAATTCAGTTTGTTGACGAACTCATTATATTTATGGTGAAATGGCAAACCATTCTGATCAATTTCGGCATTGTCACATGCCTCGAATTATTTTACACTGCGTTTGATTTTAAACGAGTAATAAGTGTTTGTTAACAAAATAATTTTAAGAAATGAATTGAATAACAGACTATAACCACAAATTTTAAGTAAAGTGTGTCTCAAGAGTGCATAACTTCATTAAAATATAAACCACGTATTTTTCGAGAGAGTGGTGATAGTTTCATGCCATTGTAAAGTAGTCATGTTTCGATTCAGTATGGAATACAATATCTGGCAAATGGCACTCTTTGGATATCGGTATGTGCTGAAGAATTGTTTGTGGTTTATTCGCATATATCTAATATTTCTCAGAACCCCGTCGACAGAAATCCCACATCGTTCAATAGCTTGATCTTGGTGATGATTTGGTCTGTAAATCGTTTCTTACATTTATTTTAAGAATTTAGTAAAAAATCAAACAAAACTTAACAACTGTTGAGTGAATTAAAAAAAAGTTAACAATTTTAAAACATTAAGAGCCCTATATTCAGCTGGGTCGAATATTATATAAACTTCACACAAATATGAAGCCCTAAAAATAGGTGTTATTGAAATTTATTTTTTAATCCTTGCTATTTTGTTGGTGTTCAAGGTGTTTACGTAATTGCATTTGTTTTATTTTATTTTATTTTTAATGACCGATTACAGTTTTTTTTGCTACAACCGATTTCTTTTTAATTTTAAACTCCGATTATCCGTTCTTACTTTAAGCATTTTTAATCGGTTACTACTTGTGCTTAAATTTCAGCCTTTTAATTGATTTGTTTATTTAAATTTTTTTTGCGATTGAATTCTTGATTATTTTTGTAAATTTAAAAAAAGGCAAAAAATTTTAACATTAGGAAAAACTTAAAAAATAAAAATTTGCAAAATAATGAAATTTAATATCAAAATTTAAATTTCACAAAAAAATTCAGATACATATTTCCAATTACAATCCCAAGTAATTGTAAATGTCAATTTCAAGTTACGATTACATGTAGCCTAACAAAACGATATATTCGTACAGTAACAAGCTTTAGGGCAAGGTGACATATGGCCACGATTTCAATGAAAATATGTCACAAATTTTAGAGCGTGATTTTTCAGCAATCGAGCTCTTGTTTTAGAACTTGTTTTTTGTGTTTAAACAGGATGAAAATCCAGTAGGGTTTCATGACGGGTTTTAGTGTTTTCGAAATCGATAAATTTTTTCAGTCGGCAAGACTTATATCATATCCTTGACAATTTCTTTAAAATTGCCTGCGTTGTGAACCCCTAAAACATTGTTAATAGCAGACTGGATGTATTTCAGAGATTTTACTTCCGTTTCAGTCAGTTTTTCTTTGAAGGCACACTTCTTCATTAAATTGTGAATATTTATTCCAATTATAATGACATCTTTTCAATTATACCTTCTCTTACTTTTGCCTTAGTAACCGAAGGATACACAGTTTTTAAGAACTGAATGCCTTCACCGTCTTTATCCAGTAATGTCGTTAAAAATACATACATATGCTCCAGAATCAGTTCTTTTGTACATAATTTGGAAGAACTCACAAATAAGTACTGTCGGAAGTTTCACCAGGAAATGTTCTTAATGGAAATTAGATGTAAGGGAAGAAGTTAGTTATAATGCTTGCGTAATATATATATATATTTATATTGAAGCGTACAACCAGACGTTGTAAAAGAATCCTTTATTTTATCTATTTATTTTAAATATACGTTTTGTAAATAAAAATATAACAGAAATATAAAATAATTGATGAAAACTTCTCAGAACGAAAAATGCCACTGAAGATGGCACATAGCCGAAGCCGGTTTGTCTCCAAACCAAACTTGACAAGGGATGACGGAAATTCGTTCCAAAAATCTACATCAAAACCCCCTGTCATAATATCAAATCAAAAATCAATTATAAAAGACCTGTTTTATTTAACTAAACTAAAAGAATATTCATTTTAAAGCTGTACGAAACCTATAAAATTTGTACGACAGCCCTCCTAAGCAGCGTCCGGATAGTATAGGTCCCAAAAGAAAAATTCCACAAAAACGTACACGAAAAAACTGACGTCAGATATCTGACGGGATTTAAATTCGTTTTGAATTGTTGTACAGTATTATTTTAGTGTCATTATTTCCTGAGAAAGCATTTGGAGTGCCGATTTATTAATTTTAATTTAGACGAAAAACATCATAACAAATATAAAATGCCATTCCTATAGTATTAATACACAAACTATTTCCATTTCGGATATATGTAAGCAGCCTCGCGAGCAACAGCTAACAGTATTTTTTAAGCCCTTTTAAATGTAGATGGCTTCACGTTCCTAGAGGGCCGCCATATTCAATTTAATGTAACGTCATGTAGCCTATAACCAGTGGACGATCAAGGCGCTTCCAACGATGCCTCATTTATCAATTTTGCTTTGTCGTAGTCGAGAAAAAAAAGATTATACATATAAATTTTATCAAATATTTCCCTCCCATTATCCGTGATTCATGAGTGAAGAGAGCACTCTCTATTCATAGCGTTTTACTGATCTTAAATGATTCGGTGGTCGCAAAACTTGTTGTTTGCAGTAAAGATTATGTGATTTACTTTCTCCTCGTAAACGATATAGACATCGTTCAGATCTTGTTTCTTCAAATTCATACCAAATCAAATAAAATCTCAAATAAGCCAAAAACACAAAGAAGAAGTTTAAAAATTAAAAATAAACTTGTGTTAGCCAAATATTTTACGGAAAATTTAATTCATGCCTTGAGTAATTTATTTAAGGAAAAAATGCGTGGTTTTGCCTATATAAGTATTGTTACGAAGATAATTGCAACTAAGTAATCTTGCCTGTAAGAATTGAATGAATGGTACGAATACTATTGGAAACCGCTGTACATAAAGCGCTACGCTTTAACATCAAGAAAGACAACGGCCTTCCTTCATACAAGTTACCACAGAACAACACGCATCATGATTAAAAAAAAACAGCAGGAAAGAAGTACTAGTTTCTCGAGTATTCTAAAAGTTTCGAGAAAATAGATGACTAGCTGAAAGTTAGTATTGATTGAAACGTTAAAGTGCGAACTTCGTTATTTAAGTGTTAAACAAAGTAACAGTGTGTAAAATTAAATTCTGCCGTATATTATTTAAAAAAAATTCTACATCTTACAGAACCTACGAATTGTTACACACATTTAAAAGGCTTAAACGTAACGGTATATAGTCCTTACTGCCATGTTCGTTAAAATATATTTGATTTATTAAACAACTAAGACCGCCCCTAAAAGATGCCATGAATTTCAGTTTGCCGATTGAGTATTTGTTGTTTAGTTTTCATTATAATCTGGACAGCAGCAAGACTCGATTTAACTATAGCATTAATCATTTTAAAAAGTTTTTGATAATACACGCTTATTGTAAAAATTATTAAAACAACCATAACCTAACCTAAGACCAACATATTATAATTGAGTGATATGGTTGTAAACAAGTTGTATTATTATAATATATAACAAATAGTGCCTCTAAGAAGCATTGCAAATAATATATGTTACTAAGTGGCAGCAGCTGAGGTACGAACTCTGGCCGCTAAAGCGATAGAATGCTTAATATTCATCGCGCTAACAACTTTAATAAAATGTTGCATATTATTGTGTCTATTTAGAATATTCCATGGTTAGAGTTATTATATTATATTTTTACAATTCAAATACCTTGTTTGTGGTTAGATTTTTAGTAAAAATTGTATTGTTCAACTCAGTCATGTTGCAATTTTTATGGATGGAAATCACTTAATGAAGTAGGTCTCATCAACAGCATTTTGAGATGATTCTCGCTAATGACCTCAATCAAAGCGATTATTTGTTTGATTTCCTAGTGGGTTTTATTTTTTGGTGTTATTATTTTTGTCACTTTTTTCTTTGGCACTTTATAAACTGAAAAGGAATATCCAAACAAACTACACCATCTGAACTGAAGCTTATGAACATGAAAAAATACAGAGTCGCCTCATTCAACTGTAACCGTAAGTGAGATTGTTACATTACTTAAGCATTTTAATCGAAATCCTTGATGACATATTATTCCATTATACAGGCTGTACACGACCTTTCACTACCAAAACTGTTTAACCTTTTGAATGATTGCTGAACACTTGTAATTTATTATTTTGTTTAATATGATAAAAAATAAAAAAGTTTACAATTTTAACTTTGGCTACCCAAGACTTCCTTCACGGTACTTTTACAACAAAACTACGACTGCACAATTTTGTATTAAGAAAATTTTATCTTAGACAGGTGCAAATAAATAAAAAGTAGACAAGCTTTCAAAGTGATCTGCAGTTGAAGGAGGCATGTTCTCGGAATGAAATAAAAACCCCACATTAATTGAGAGCAAGAATCGTTCGCATTTTTCACACCAAATAGAGTTTATACTTTTCGACTTCAAGCTTGGACCAGTCTAATGTGTGTATGATTGCTTCCTTCCTTGACTATATACATATATAGATATGTATATGGCAACGACAGAAACGGAAGTCTTCCAAAGGTGCAAAAGAACTTCCTTTCAAATCAACATCATCAGTATCGACTCTGTTGTCGTTGTGAATGGGTTATACGCCAAAGAAGTCCTTAGTAAATAATAAAGAATAAGGAACTTACTATACAAATTATATAAGATATCCTGGTTGTCTTTTGTGTGGCTTATCGATCGCTATTTACGTACATCAGCATGTGCTTGTGTGTTTGTAGCTTTATTCGTGCATTGACACGCGTTGAATTAGAAAAGTTAAACACAGATGCTGTCATTGCATTGACGTTTCGCTTACTTAAAAGAAAGTAAAGAAGCAACGATTGGCATATTGGTTCTTTGCTTTTGTCTTTATCGAGAAGTTGTGTTACTTATTTACTCACTCATCTACAATAAAAAATGACATCTTAAAAAGCAAACAAGTAACACGAGCAACTACGAAATTGACTTTTTGTTCACTTTCATACTTTAAGTTCAATTGAAACAATCCCTGTATTTTATTAAATCAGCAAAAGCCTGCAACTTTTACTATTAGTTCACAAATTTCTAAGTGTTTTCAGCACATAAAAGTAATAAATTATAAATGTACCGGAGTTTCGATACACATTCTTATCGAAATATTTATGGGGAGTCATGTACATTCGCCAGTCGTATCTATATGTTAAAAGCTCAAATAAGTTTGTAAAATACGTGTACGAACATTTTTTGGTCAATGGTCAATTCGGTAGCCATTTGTTTCGAATATTTTACATCCGGAAGGATAAGAAATGTGAAACCTGCCAACCAACCAGCCAACCGTCTCCAGTCTGTGTGTGTGAGGTTTTTGTTTTAAATCGGCACAATATTTTCCATTTGCAATGCTTTCGTGTGCTACAATACTTATGTTGCACTAACACATCAACAGTTCAAATAAATAAACAAATTAACCAACAATAAAAAGTGAAAATAAAAAGTTTGTGCCCTTCAGCACAAGATGTGTAACCTCAGTAAAAACTACTGCTTTGCCATCAGTAGCTTCTTAAGGGAATATCGAGTTGGCGTAGCATACGAATCTGTTTACTTCTGACATGATAGGCGTTTCTATTCTATTCATAACTCATCGTAGAATGTATAATTTTTGTGTTCATATCCCTACAGTAGTGCTTCCTTTTATGCATGGATTATTTTTTGCTGGGGGTGACAAAATTGTTGGGAAAATTAAATTTTAAATATAAACTGGCACTTTTATAACACGATATAACCTTTACCGGTGCAATGTATTGTTTAGGAACTAGGAGTAGTGTTTGTCGATATTCTATTTAAAATGTTCATTTTGGAATTGGAAGAAAATATGTTTGCAAGGAAGTTATTTCACTTACGACCTGTACGTCTAAAGAACGAATTTTTCTTATGGTGTGTTTGCTGTCCACTGACCAATCCACCGCAAACGGATCAACCTTTTATGAAGTGTGTGTAATATGTTCAGGACCTAGTTTCCTAATTTCATTAGAGCACATTTATAGGACTAAATGTGAACCATCGGGTCATACATTAGAGCTGTATTTAATATTCGGTCGGATATAGTTGGTTAAATAAAAGGGAGATCAAGTGGAGTGAAGTATCTCTTACAACGTTTCGAAAAGCTGAGGCAGTAGAACGCTTCTTTCGAGATTTGTAAAAAGCTGTAAACCTTCAAAAATTGTACTGAAACTTCATGCCGATAACATCAAGTGAATTTCATTAATAAAAGAAAACCCCAAATTAAATCAAATTAAGTGTAAAGAGGTAACAATGATTTTTTTATTAAAAGAATACACATGTAAAATATAAGCAACTAAAATTAAATTAATTATATTTTTTAGTTAATATCCATTTTATTTATTATTTTTTCGATATTTTAGTAAATATTCAGTTTTAGGTAGAATTAAAATTCTTATTAAGTTCTTTTATTTTTAAAATTTGTGATTTTTTCGATGTTTTGCTACTGACAAAAGTTAAAGTTAACCTCTTCTAAGCCAAAAAAAACGGAAGTTATGAAATATGAGAAAGTTTCTTGAATCCATCCGCCTCGCCTTAACTTTGGTGTATTTGCTGAATTTCCGCATTTATGCTGAATTTTAGATGAAATTTCGGTTTTTTGGTTTTCGATTCGGGACAACCTTTCCTTATGTCCGTAAGTTATATAGGGCCCACTAGCAGGCAAATTCGATAAGTGGATAGAATAGTCAAGTCGACAAGTATTTAGAATGAAGATATTTTATGACCAGGCGAAAAAATCAAAAATTAGCAGAAGAATGATTTTATGTTATAAAAAAACAAAACAGGAAAATATTAAAAAGTTTATTTTATTAAAAAATATAAAATTATGGGCATGAAAACGTGTATTAAACGAGACGAATCGAATCTAGCACGAATCCAGAATAAAAACAAAAAATGAATTTTTGATTTTATGATGATTATATATTTTAATCGCAGAATTCTGATTTTGGTTATTTTTCAATTGTAATGAACGAGCTTAGGAGAGGGAAAGTTTTTCTTGAGTAATTCTTTATTTCCAGCTTTCTACTAACAGAAGACTTATACCTAAAATTAAAATATGTATCTATAACGTGAATACTTCCATATACTTGTAATTTAATTATTACCTAAACGAGTGCATAGCAAGTTCAAGTGATATACGCAAGTACTTTTAGTAGTGTCGCTGTTGCAACATTCTAATATATTTCAGTCGTGCCACTTTAAATTTTTTACTTTTTAAAGTTCGGTTTTTTTCATGCAACAAGTCTTGTAGGTGGGAGGGCCTGCAAAGTCAAAATTATAATCGCATATATCTTCTGAACTATAACGAGCAAAATAAAGAACTTTTTATTAAATTAAAGCTCATAAAAAGACCTCTTCAACGATCAACCTCTTATAAGTATGAACCCAAAATAGGTCAATTTTAATTTTGACAGATTGTAGTCGGTAGCCTGTTGGTGTCATGCATAATGCCTTGCAAGTTTACAAAAAGTCGACAAAGAGTGTACGAATTATTCTGGCGTCGGCGTTCATTTGTTTTATGGTTACACTTTGCAAAGTTTTGATTGAGTGATATTTTGGAAAACATTTACAAATAGTTCAAAATATAGTAGCAACTAAAAAAACACAAAGGGTGCAGCTTTTTAGCTTTGTATGTTTTGGTAGACTTAATCAACGACAGAACAATGAAGAAGAAGAATAAAATAATGCTTTGTAATTAAAATTTTATTCCAATCGCTTTTTAATATTTAATGGATTTTAAATTGCTTATTTATCCTTTGTCCGTATTATAACGTTGATTGGCGAACCTTATCACCAACTCTTTTCTAATTACACAAATCAACAAGGACTCCTTGTTAATACGTTTTTTTTCAATACTGATCCTGCGGTATACAGTTTTAAAACTTGAATAATTACAATGGTAAAGACCACGTCCTTGGCTGCCCTTAATAGTTTCCGCTATACATTCGTTTTAGTGTTTGCTGTACAATCTGTTCTCTTATCCTTCACGCTCTCTCTCTCTCTCTCTCTCTGTCCTTCCTGAATACATGCGTGTTGATATTAAGAATACTTGGCTGGTAAGTTAAAATATGTGTTGTAATTATTCTGGTTTTTAATGATGACTTTCAAAATGATAAATTGACTGGCTTGTTCCCTTGCATAAAGTATCGACTGGAGTATATGAATTCACTGGGTGATTCCATTTCTTTGCGAAATAAATGCTATAAAAAACATTTGATAGAAATTTACTTTGACCAAATTTTTGGATTTGACCACAATGACAAATTACATTTTAAATATCACCATCTTGTTGGTCGCACAAGCTGAAAGATAAGTAACTAATTTTTTACGTATTGCACATTCAAAGGGCTGTTTTTATTTCAACAGGTATCGTCATTAATTATACCAATTTGAAGAACTGTAAATGGGCGATAGTTTTTTTAATAGAAAGTCGAAATGAGTTATAATAAAAACTGCTGACTTGTGTGGTGTAATACCGATATATTGAAAGAAAATGAAACATTTGCTAAAATTGCAGCAAAAATTATCTAATGCACTATGATCCTCCAAATATTAAAATAGGAATTACGCAGACTTCAACATGCCGAATTTTGCTTACACGTTAAAACTGCCCGAGGAACTCAACAGACAGTACCGTTTGCTGAGTGTGCTCTGGGAGCGTTTGGAAGAAAACCCTAATTTTGCCCAAAATTATCTCTAGCGATGGGCTGAATTTTATGGCGAGATTCGCCAGTTAGCAATGAATTCAGAAAAAGTTATTGATTGGTAAGGATATTTGGTCGGTGGCATCTTTGGTGAATACTTCCTCGAAAACAACGGTTAGATCAATGATAGCAATTAACAACGATTTGCTATATGTTGTGATCGGACTTAAAATGGCGACACAATATACAAAAAAAGGGGCAAAACAAATTTAGTATTTTAAAGGTCGGGATTACGTAGTTTTACATGGTTTGTAAATAATTTGATAACAGGGAAAAAAGATCAGAGGTCGCATCAAGAATTTTAAGGCCGATTAACAAACCAAGGACGAAATTAAAGCCGTTTTTAAGCCATTACCAACGATATGCGATATGTTATGATCAGATATAAATAACATTTAACAAAAACCTAATGGCGGCATCCAGGACCGTAGCAAAAAAAAGTTTTCCAGAATCCCGTTTAACTAATCTTTAGTCCTAGAGTGTGACTAGCACCGTATTTCTTGCATTGTACAATCAAGAAAAATCTCTACATACACCATTTTGAAGTTTTAGAGAATTAGAAGCGATAATTGAAGTAAAATTAAATCATTAATTAGTAAGATTATTTGCAAAAAAATAATTTTAAGCACAACCTACTATAGAAATTGTCAATGGAAAACACTAAGCTGGAAATAAGTCTATATACAGTGTGGGAATTTCTACCAACAAATATAAAATTAAAAACAATGAATGCAAGAGAACTATTATTTAGTCTGACAGACACGATTCATCATTTAGGTAGATAAAAATGGAAGAATTACGGACCGATGGCTCCACCAGCCCTAAAATCACACGACGCAATGAATCGCTGTGGACGAATAGTTTCTACTTGAATGCCATGCGGATTTTTAATACCCCAAATGCAGCAGTTTTGCTTGTTAACGTGTTCGTTTAGGTAAAAATGTTGTTGAAAAAATCGGCACCGACTGCTTATGGTTCAAGCATCCAATTGATTAATATAAGGCGCTGCAAATGGCCTCTCGACTTCAGTGCGTGTCAGTTGAATTTTCTAGGCCTGTTAAAACAGATCCCTTAATTACATCCACTCAACGGTGATGTAGGAAAGGTATAATACTGCGCACGACGAACTTGTACTTTAATTATTAAGACACAAATTTCGAAGCAACCGAAATGAAGTTATTTTTTCATTCCAACATTGACTTGGTAAAAAAGGACAAGGAAAGGGCAGTAACAACTTTGAAAATGACGTCATGTCGTGATGTTTGCATGATTTGTTTTTCCAAAAAATAAAACAGATAGTTAAAGCAACAAAGGACTTTCCCTTGCAATATTTAGATCATAATAAAATTTTACAATGAACTGTGTGTTCTGTACTAAAGGTCAAAGTGAAAAAACACACACGATGACAACGTGAAATTAAAACACAGAAACTAAATTAACACCCATAATATAAAATAAAGATGATTTTTTTCTCAATTTTTATGTTAGGCCCATGATGGAATTTATTTGGAATTATTTTTTTATCAAAAAAGGAGGACATACGACTATAAACGAGCGTGACATAAACAATGATAAATAAACAGGCGGTCAAACAAAAAAATCATTCATACATTAGATTTTTAACCACTGCAATGCATTTAAAAAAGAATTTCAGTTTAAATTTCCAAGTCTGGTAATTTGGTTGATAAGTTAATGTCTTTTTTCTTTGCTGTCTTTTATTGTTTTCTTGCTAAAGAAACCCCTAAATCATTGCACGCTTGAGTTGACTGTGTGCGGTAAATTCGCTCACCTTCGTTACAATTGCAATCTTCTAATGCGGTCTTGACCTTTGATCCCTGTCTGGTTTCTAATTGTTCTAAACGTTCATTTGATAATTGCCGAAACTCATTGATCTATCTGCGATCAATTATGGCCACCAGCAATAGAAACAAGAAAATTGTACGAAGAAAAAAACAAGTTTTTGTGTTGGGTGTTTAATTGTTGGCAATACAAATTGTTTTCGTTCCTTTGTTCAAAATTAACAAATTAATTCAAGGGAATTTCCTTAAATACGGAAGTTAAAAGATGTTTGTTTTTTTTAGTTGGCAACTATGGGCTTAGAAGGATCAAAGGCAATTAATAATACGTTTTATACAATCGGAAGTAGTGGATGACTTAAAATTGTTTATGAAACATTTACACATGGTTTATTGATGTGATTAGGAATGTTAGGCAACGTGACGAAACGGCCGTTTGAAATTGGAAAAGTTTTGGCGTTTTGAAATTTATAGGTAAACATGATATTTTTGAGATAACTGGCGTTAAAGGTTTCAATTTAATAGTACTGATATAACAAAACTATCACAAACAAACACACAAATTAAATTCCATCAATTTTTAATTGATCTTGAGTTAAAATAACGTTTGGTGTCAAAACCCCAAAAACACGAAATGTTGACCTCAGCTCATATGTTGTCATCTATTGAAAATTTTATCCTGCCAAGATAAAGCCTTTTTCGTCATTGAACATTTTTACAAATGCAGTTTTGAGTATCAATATTCAGAAATATTACAACATATTGCTCGGAAATTATGATTTCAAATTATTTCTTTAATAATACTTATATTTTTCTTTTTAACACTTTTCCATTTTATAAAACCTTACATTTCTCAACCAAAATCCTGACACGATTAAGAAGCATAATTAATCTTTTTGTCTAATTTTCTTATCCAATGTCTTAAGGTACGCTATAATTTTGTTAAATATTTGACCAAAAAAAGCTTAAACACTTTTTTGTTTTGTCAAATATTTATTCAACTTTAAAAGGCACAGAACAAATTAAAGTTAAATAATATAATAATGAGAACAATGAGAGTATGTTGCCATGCATGTTAAATAGGGACTTTTGTTACTAAAGCTTGTACTCTGTTCCCATTTGTGAAATATGTTGACAAACATTTGACAAGCAACATACATATACATACAAACAATGCTCTCTTCTTTATAGGTAGGTATTTTGTTTTTGAGTGTTTTTTGTTAATGAAGCAGACGACTTATTTTTGAGTGTTTAAAAAAGTTTAAATTTAAAAATAATAAAAGAAATGTATGAACATTTGTAGTTTATTTAAAACAAAATTACAATAAAACTAATATTGGCTGCTCATACGGCTGCACAAGAGCTAATACATATATACATATACATTAATTGAATTTGCATTAGTATACCTTTCGGACGGCACACGGTCTTCAACGTGCGTCTATCTCCAGGATAGAAGAGAGAAACGGCGCTTTGCTTTAACTGTAAGAGCAACTGAGCTTTTTGACATATACAAAGTTGTGTGTCCTTTTCCCTTTCTTCAGGTTGAATTCGCCTAGGCTGACATTAGTTGCCGCTTCTCCGACTCCGTAAATATAACTTTTTTGTATAAAATTCAAACTTTTATCAATTAAAATTTTTTACAAAAGAACCAATTCAACACAAAACCAAAAATCCACCCTTAAAAAATACACACTGTTGTATGATATTTCTCCTGAAACAATGCCTTTTATATTATTTCATATTAAAAAAAATGTTGCTTGGATGTTGGAATTCTTATTTCATATGTTTTCTCAATAAACTCCAGCAATATTATTCCATAAATATTTCCTATAAATTTTGTATATGAAATTTGAAAGCAGTTTGCATGAAATGTGAAACAGAGTACCAGGCTTAAAAGAATATACATATGTATATTCAATATAATATGTAATGTAGCGTTTACGTTTTTTTTTTTTTGTCAAATGTTTGACAAATTTGAGCGCACGTTTAGTCAAATATAACTGCAAATATTTGGTTATACATTTTGTGAAATAATAAATAAACAAAGCTAAAGGAGCAAAATTGCAAAATTATTGTGTTTTGTTCTTGCAAAATAACTTTATGTATTAACTAGGAAGCATTGCCTCTTGTATTAATTACTATTGAGTTACAAGTCTATAAGTCAGTATTTCGACGTGTTATAAATAACTAAAAAAGGCAGATCAAGATGGTTAATGTCAGATCAAATGGTTAATGTGTTAATGATCAGATGGTTAATG
Organism: Phania funesta; assembly: GCA_963932375.1. NCBI lineage: Eukaryota > Metazoa > Arthropoda > Insecta > Diptera > Tachinidae > Phania > Phania funesta. Next base: position 42,059,473 of record OZ010656.1, read on the forward strand.
TTTCAAGTATCTAAAAAGTCAACTGTTTTTAAATTAAGAGTTTGTTAAAAATTTTAAAAAGAAGGTAAAAATTCGAATTCGAAAATAAATAACGAAAGTATTACTTTTTAGCCAATATCTGGAATATTCAACTTCTATATGCTTGCAGGGCGTCAACTTGTAGCAAATCGCCGAACATGAACAAATCACACACGCAAATAGACAACTTTTCCGGACAAATTAGAGACTTTTTCAAGCAAGATGTTTTACAACTTTGAGCTAAAGTGAAATATTTTAAACTTTATTCGCTCAGTGAGCTTTTAGAAAAAAAAAACTTTTTTGGTAAGAATACTAAATCCTAGGGGCGTTTTCGACTCTAAATATATTGTACCACAAACACAACACTACTGAAGAAGGCATAATATTTGGTACGCGGTTATTAGATTGATGTGCGAAAATAAAAATATTAAATATTGTGCCTTGTTAATAGCTGCCTTCAACATTTGATTTTCGCTAGGTATCGAACAACAAATATCGATTGCCTGATTCGTATTATGAATGGCAAACATTGTCAATTATTCCGCAGTGCATCGAACAGAATTTTGGTTTAGACAATGTGCAAAAGTCTTCAAAAATGTAGGTACCTATTAGGAACTGTTAAATTTTAAACTATTATTGTTTATTTAGGTTTAATGCCGAGTAATTGCTAAAAAGAAAACGGGGAAGCCTGTTTTAATTTTTATTGTTTTACTCAATGCGCAAACTTATAAATCGTATTTAATTTTCGTCTCATCAATCCAAATAAGTGAAATGCACAATAGGGCTATTCTTCGTCGAATGTGTGCGTAACACCACATAAAAATTCGTGCGATCATCTTTTTTGACCACAATCGAAGATCGAATGTGGCTCGTAATAAGGGCCGTTATTGTCTAATATTTCTTAAAAAACGTTTCTAAAGTAAAGAATTAAAATTTCTGTATTTAATGAATTTATCAAAACTATTATAATTATATTCGCTATTTATGTATGAAATTAACTATGTTTGTACATATGTAGATATGTATAATAATAACATCGCGTTGAAATGTACAGAATCAAAAATATTTTAAAAGTATACTAAATTTACAGTCCTATAATTAAGTTGATCACTGTTAATTTAAATTTTACCCGTTTTAACCCTTTCCTTCAACCCACACACATTACAATAGTACGTGATTTTGCAGCTGTGTTCAAATTGTTTTTAGTTTATCGCGCTCGTCAGCTCTGCAAAGTACGCTCGTTGTTTTTATGTGTTCTATTATTTTGTGTTTTTATTGTTAAAGACTTTATTAGTAGGCGCACACCATCCTGTTTCGGGAGTTTGTTGTGGTTTTTGTCAATAATTTAGTTGTAAATCAGTGGCAAATAATAAGACATTCATTCAATAATTCGATTACTATTGCTTTGTTTTAATTATGTGTAAGTATTTCTCATATCTATTGATTTTTTCAGGCAACTCAGTTTTATTTTAAATATTGAATGAAACTTTTACCGTTACTTTGTTGTTGTTGTTTCTACTATTGTGTGTAAAAAAAGAGTTGCCGTCACAGCCAGAAAAATATGAAATTAGAGAAGTTGGGAAATTTTGTAGGAATGAAAACTTCTTTTATTCGTTTTTTATCTAAAGTAACGTAGGTGTCGTAATATGTATAGATAACATATAAAGACCATGTTAAAATATAGCAACCTAAGTGACTAAAGAACCACGAAAGCATAACAAAAGAATACTTAAAATTACGAGAAGGTACTGCTGTATTTCTCCAAGTTGTTATTAATCAAAAAATAAATTCAAATCTCGCGCAATTACAATTACATAATTGTAATTTCTTCATTGTAATGTTTTTCGATTAAATGGGGAGGATGACAACAAACCTCTAAAGTTTCTAGTTTTATAAGATCTATTTGTATTTGAATTATTTTGGAATACTGATAGAATTTGATTGTGCTGATTAATACATGGCAACACTGTTTTTCTTAACATCTTTTTGTGTTACTAACAGTGTTGCCAGGAGTATATTGAGAAGGTTACACAATGTCCTCCAAAAAGTAAAATTTTTTATAAAAGTTTACGTTTTTGAAGTATTTTTAAATAGCTGTATTCATTATAAGATCGACGTCAATTTGTGCATATAAAGTATATTGAAAAAACAAAATTATTTTCAATTACACTCTTTTTAAATATCTGTAAGAAACATTTTAAAAGGATTGCTGCCTTAGGACAGTTGTGTTTGACATTAATACCGTGTATATGCAAGTGTGCTTCGTCATTTCACCAGAAATTATAACCTCATTAGAATGGGCTACCAGAGGAAGAAAGGAAATTCTTTTATATATTCGATTGCGAGTGTCTAATATAATATTTTCATACATAGTATTTTAGCTACGAAAATTAGGCTACAAATCTGAAAATGTTACATGTTACACTACGTCATAACTAGCCATAAATTTGTTCGCACATTGAGGAAGCATCGTGATCTTCTGTTCGAAGAATACATTTAGATGTTCCTGTTCAGTTTGAGCATAAGTTTTTGTCTCCTCCAGATTGTGTGGATTGTTTATGATCCGGTGTTTACAGACTAGCGCACACACACATACATACTTTTTATTTTGCCTGAGCATATTGTTTGTGTAATGTCATAACGTAGTTGTGCGAACTATTGCTTGGAAACTTCTGAACATGAAGCGACCAAGAACAGCGACGGTCTTGACTATGGCTGAACAGATTTATGGTTAATCAAGACGCCATGTTACGTAGAGGACTCCAAAGATACAAAAAATATAAAAAAGTAACCAAACGGCAAGATTGGTTGCCAATTAACTGGTTACAAATGTATGTTAAAACTCTTAAAACAATTTCTTTTTTCGCCTTTTGTAATGAAGGTTCATGAATTGAAACAGGCAATGTGAGAAAGAACATAATAAATATAAACAAAACATTTTTGATTAGTATTTTTATATTCAGTCTGTTCGTTTACTCAGATGTTTTTACTGGACTCTCCTCGATTTCATTCGCTTGGTGCCAATTCATACAGAGGGTTTTTGTGTGCGTATTTTCTAAATTTTGTTTTAATGCTGCTAAGTAAATTCGCGTGCATTTATTTGGTACTGCAGCACTACGGTTTCATGGAACTTTTTTTGATATACCTATGTATATATGTACATATACATAGATATTAATATTTATTATTAATTTTATATAAAAACATTGATGATCTCTGTCTTACTGATATACAATTTTATTGCGGCTTAGAAGTAAAAGGAGATAGTAAATAAAAAGAGAAAATATTCTAGTATTGAAAACTAAAGTGAATAATTTTTACATTTCATTTTTGTTATTTTGAAAAGGTAAATAGAACTTAAGATTATTATACAAAATGGTTTGCAAAATTTTCACCATAGAACGTTTTAAGTGCAGAAAGAAAGAATATTACGAGTATATTGTTCCTTTTGCTATACAACTGTTTCCAAACGAAACAATGTACACTAAAAAATGAACAGTGAGTAGAGATAAGAATTTGATGGCATACAAAATTTTGTTGATACGTACATATGTATATATATGATAAAAGCATTTTTTTTATTAAATAAAGTTATAAATATGCACAAATATATGTACTTACAACTTCAAGGTTATTTGGAAAAATTTTCCGCTTTGATTTTTAATAAATTTAAACATAACAAAACAGTCCAAACTAGTCCGAGTTAGTCCAAACGCGTTCCAGATAACAATTTTTGTGCAATTTTGAGAGAAAATCAGAGAGTTAAATTTTTCATTTCCTGTACAAAATCGTCCGAAATTTTTCTTTGGGTAAGTTCGGACTAGAATTAAATTATCAGCTGTTTTTTTGTTTATATTTAAAAAGCATAAAATTATTAAATAAGGGAAGAAAGTTTTTATTTAAAATTTATTGAAAAGCAAAATGGAAAATTTTTCAAATAAACTTAAATTTGTAAGTACATATAAGTATGTATATTTGTGCATATTTATCACTATAATAAAATATGCTTTTATACATCATTGAAGAAGTCATGGACACATCAAGTGAGTCTGATGAAGACGAAATTTTTAACTTAATTGCTGAAGAGTCTGATGGGGAAGAAATTGTTGTTGAAGTTCTTGCTGCTTTCGAAGTAAAAAAGAGAAACAGCATTAATAAATATTTAGAAGATGTGGTGTTTCAATACACAGATGGCGAATTTAGGAAACATTTTAGAGTTTCAAAGGAGTTGTATTTGAATTTGTGTAAAAGATTCGAAGAAAGTGAAGAATTTAATTCCACTCGATTAGATATGTCTCTAAAACCTGAAAAGTCCTTAGCTATTTTCTTGTGGTTTGCCGGCCATGAAGCTTGTAGTTTTCGTGACTTATCAGACCTGTTCAATGTTGCAATTTCAAGCGGAAGCCGAACTGTTGATAAAATAATAACATTCATTAGTAACTTAAGCCCGGAAGTAATTAAGTGGCCAACTGAGGAGAGAAAGAAAGTTTCAGCTACATATTTTGGTAACAAGTGCGGATTTTCAAAAGATATTGGTAAATATGTGTATGAAAAAAAAATTAGTACACTACGTTAATTTCCTTAAATTTCAGGATGCATTGATGTGACACATATTGTTATTGATCCTCCATCCAATAGTAAGGACGAATATATAGATAGAAAAGGAAATGTTACATTATGTATGCAAGGAGTTTGTGACGAGAATCGCAAATTCATCAACATTTAGGTTGGATTTCCTGGATCTTGCCATGACAGCTGGGTTTTAAAAAAATCTCCTTTGTATCAAAAATTGAGGTCGGCATGCGGAGGTAATTAATCTAGCAATAAATATTAAATAAAAGTATATAATTTCTTTCACTTTAGACTTTTATTTGTTGGGTGACTCAGCGTATCCGTGCACAAGACATCTTGTTACTCCATATAAAGACAATGGACATTTAACAAGGGCACAAAAAAACTTCAACTTGAAGTTAAGTTCTGGCCGAGTAAGGATTGAACATGCATTTGGAATCCTAAAGCAGCGGTTTCGGTAGTTATATTATTGCAAACTACGTGGCATTCCGAAATTATGCCATTTCATAAGAGCGTGTTGTGTATTGCACAATTTGGCAAACGAAATTGATTTTGTTGAACAACAATTGGAAGAAGGTGCTTCTGATGACTTCGATGCACATTTGGAAAACCTAAAGGGCAATACTATCAAAGATCCGATTTGCATAGAAATATTAAATCATGAAACTAATTGTGAATAAAAGCCTTAGAAAGTTTCCAGAATAAAAATTAAATAATATTTATTATAAACAGAAGCCAGTAAAATTAATTTTTAACAATTTAATTAAATTAAAGTAGTATGTATTAGGTACTATGACTTATTTTGTGCGACTAGTTGCTCAAGAAGTTCAAATTTTCTTTTTGCCCTTTTCTCCTATTCCAATTCTCTTTCTTCTCTTTTATCCACCATTTCCAAAATTTTGGCATGAAATTCCCTTTTTTCTTTAATAAGCTCATCTACCTTTTGCAGCAGCTTTTCTTTTGTGCCACTAAAACGCTTTCTTTTTGCAGGTTGATTAGAACAGCTTGGAATATCATCTGAAAGACAAGTAAAATTAAAATATACATATGTACATTTGTATGTACATAAGTATTTGTGCATAGGGATGTTTCAAATTGTACTCTTTTTGTGTTATATTTATTTAGTCAGTGTCAGAGTTTTGTTCATCGGCTAGAGCCTCACTTCGACTTACACCTTCTTTGTCGGAGCTGTCCAAAGTGAACTCTGGCACTACTGATCTTTTCTTCCCCAAAATTTGACTTAATTCGCTACAAAATAAAATCATATTAAAAAATAACTATTTTTCAAATAAGGGTAAGTACATTACCTTTCAAAAGGACACGATTGCCGACTTCTACCGGTTTTTTTTTTTGTTATTTAGTACTGTTGCCTTGTACTGTCGTTCAAGGACGCGAAACTTCTTTTCAATCTGCGTCGTCGTAGTTGTTGCTGTTGGTTCAGACTGTTCCATATCGTTGGGGATGAACATCTCTTCTACTGTAGTTGCTGCTGTTGTTGTTTCTGATTGTGCCATTTCACCTCCAAAATTAATAATATAAATGAATTAAATCAGTATATATCTTGGATGCAATAAATAATTAAAATAATTTCATTCTTTATTTACTTATTGCCGATTCATACGATGAAAAAACGAAGTCTTCGTAGTTCCCCTGCTCTTTAAGGATCTTCTCCGTTACTTGTTCTCTATACAAGTTGTCTGCAAATATAGTATATTTAAAAACAAACATGCACATTAACTTACCATTTTGAACACGATTTAAAGTTCCAGGAGAATATGTAATAGTTACTTGGCTTTCCATTTTGCAAAAAATTGTAAATAACGTTCAAAAATAATAACGGTCTTTTGCTTTTTCAGTTTATTTTCATTCACTTTTTACAGCTGTTGCCAATGATGCAAATGTTTATCTTAAAAACTATTATGCATTTTAAGCGTCTAAAATCGGTAAAATAATATTTATTTAAGAAAGTAGGCACAACTTTGGCACATTTAGAGAGTAATTTTCTTTTTACTCTCAATAGTCCGGACTATTTTGTTATGCACCTGGAATAGAACTAAAGTTCGTACGACTTTGTACAGGAAATGAAAAAATTTACTCTCTCACTTTCTCTCAAAATTGCACAAAAGTTGTTATCTGGAACGCGTTTGGACTGATTCGGACTAGTTGGGACTGTTTTGTTCTGCACCTGGAACAGACCTTATATATGTACTATATGTAAACGAATTTAAGAATGTTTTGTTTTTGTTATATTTTTTTATATTTTTAACGTATAATTTTTAATTGAACGATAAATTAGATTAATATTAAACAGTATTGAATAGTTAATTTGAATAAAAAAATTATGGCATTCTTGAGTTAGTTTGGTACGAAAACAAAATCTTAAAAATCCATCACTTGTAAAATACACACGAAAACTTGAGAGAACAGAAAAAATACGAGAGAAGCAGAACGTAATTTCTAAAACCCCTCAAAATCCCATTTCGAATAAATAAAGACTTAAGTCTATATACAGGGTGTCCGCCAGGAAGGTATACTTCTTTGTTTGTTTATAATTTTTTATTAAATGAAAGAGACTGGATCGTATATTGATAAATGTTTTACTTAATGTTGGAAATTATGTATGGAATACAATATCAGATAAATGTCCGCCTCTGTTAGCCTCATAAATGAAAACATTTTTCATTACATTCTCACACATTTCACGCGGCATTTCATTAATTGCATCACGAATATTTTGTTTGAGTTGCTCCAGCGTTTCTGGTTTGTTTGCATAAACCTTGCTTTTCAAAAAGAAATCCGGAGCAGTCAAATCAGGCGACCGTGGAGGCCAATCAACATCACCATTCCTTGAAGTAACTTGCTATGGAAAGAGGTCTCGCAGTAATTCAATTGTAATCCTGGCTGTATGCGATGTGGCACCGTCTTGTCGAAACCACATGTTAGTCAAGCCCACAGCATGCAGTTGTGGCGTTAAAAAGTTTTCAATCATATCACGATATCGCTCCCCATTGACAGTTACCGATACGCCGTTTTCATTTTCAAAGAAGTAAGGTCCAGTTATTCCTCCTGACTAAATTGCACACCAAACTGTCTCTTATAATGGATGCAAAGGTGACTGATGCATAATTTGAGGGTTTTTAATTGCCCAGAACCGACTATTCTGCTTATTCACATATCCATTCAAATGAAAATATGCCTCGTCACTCATTATGATTTTTTCATGAAAATCGGGGTTGTCATGGGCGAGCTGTATCATCCTATTGGCATATGTACGGCGGCGTAAATGGTCTTCTGGAAGAAGCTCTTGTGCAAAATTGTGGCCAAAGTTGTTCTTTGCAGACCAAGCTCCTGAGCACAGTGTCGAATTGAGGTTGATTGATTGTTTTGAACACTTTCTTGAACAGCAGTAATGTTTTCAGCTGATCTTGCAGTATGTTGTGCTCCATGCTTGGGCCTATCAGCTACAGTCCCTCTTTCTTCGAAATTCATTCACTACATGTTATTTCTCCCAAAAATTTCACATAACTTTCTCATCGTCACAGTAATGGATGATTGATTTTGATAAAATGTTTTAACGTTTACCAAAATGGCGGCAAAACAAAATAGTATACCTTCACGGCGGATACCCTGTATAATCACCCTTATTCTGCATTTCAAATTCGTTTCCGCATTCAGTTACGCACGAATCGAAATTCGGCATTCCAACAAAAAACTGAATCACAAGAAGAGCAGGAAGACCGAGAGAGTTCGAAACTAGTTGTTTCGCTTTAGAACGTGCGGAATATGGACGAAAAAAAAATAACTAATTTTAAAAACATTTTAATAAAAAGTTAATTTTAGTGCAATAAAACAGTGATTCAATAACTAAATAAAATAAAAAGTAAATATTGTGGGAACGGAGTACGGAAGAACAAAAAAAGCCAGTAGATAAGTAAGCGGTATTTGTGGCCAAACTATTCCAGTGTGAAGAATTCTGTCACGGCAGATGTGATATTTAAATTTTTTATATCATTGTAACACCAAAATAAAGTTTTTTTGTTTTAATTTCAAGATGTGAAAGCGATACAAGTGGCGTTATTATTAGGAAATAAGAATCACGTTTCCGACCTGCAATAAATTTATTAAATCGTTCAGATTTCAGCACAACGAAACCTTTAATTGCATTTCATACTTGCATTTTTTGTGAATTACACACTCTGAAGCTAAACCAACTAAACTCAAGACTCCACCACTAAATTAACAACTTACAAAAACGTAGCTACGCTTGTAATGCAGAATACGCACAATCGCACACATTTAAATTAAAACGGAAAGCAGAATATCAAAGTTGGCAAACGGAGAAAATTTTAATTCGAATCGAAGTGTAGAATAGAAGTGAATATATACGTAATTATTTTATTAAATTCACAAATACCAGTTTTTACGAACAAGATGAAAACATTTTTATATATCAAGCGCTAATTGAGTAAGTTAAATTGCATTTGCGTAAATGTCAAACTCTACAACTCATTCAAAATTTTATTTCCTCAATTAAGGTGCATGCCTGAACATAGTGTTAGAAACAAAGTGATGGAGGGGCCATGGTATACACCGCGTGTTTAGTGATAATTTTATGTCCCTCATGATAATGATCACACACTGCTCATGATCAACATATCTGAATGATGAACCATGTGCCACATATCCCATTAACTAATAGGAGGAACAGGCATGACAAACGGGTTTTTCGACTAAAAGTCAAATACGCTAAACAGGCAGTTTAAAAAAATGGATAATCCAAAGAAAATCTGCATGAAGAATTTGCCCCGGTACAAATAGATTCAGTATTAATTTTTTATGACGGCATACTTCGGTGGTACTGAAATCTATTTGAATAAACGAGAAGAACTTATTATAAATTTTAGTTCAAAATGTTTGACTTAGTTAACATTTGTCGAAACATTTAAATATCCATTCAAAAAGCCTTTGCACTGGGAATCAACAACTCAAAATCAACGATCGCTGTTATTTGTGAACAAAACATAAATTTTCATACAAAATAAGACTGTAATTTATATATCTTTTGTTTTGTAGCAAATAAAAATCAAACAATTATTGTTGATTTTGTTTTATCTAAGTCGCGTTCCTTTGCTAAATTTCATGTGTAACGGAGTGAGACACCTAGTGTTTTTCCTTTAAAACCATCCTAAACAGCCGAAGTTTTGTTGGTTGACATTAAACGGGAACAACTTAAAGGTTAGATTTATTCATTTTTAGTCGCCGGTCCTAATTATATTAAATTTTGTTTCATTAGGATGTTGGTGACGAGGAGGGAATGGTAAAGAAAAGAAAACTTGTCAGTGAACTGTATACGTCTGTCTCCCTGCCACCAGTAGAAAAACTTTAAAATACAAAAAAAAAATAGATTTGATATAACGACAAAAAAACATCATCATTGCCATGGTAATGAATACAAATTTTGAACGCGATAAAAGGAAAAGTAGACAAACTAGCGACAGGAAATAACAACTTATCTTTCAAATTGTATTTTTTTATTTTCGCTATTTAGCTCAAAGTTTATTTTCTATTCGCAATTTATAGTTCGATGTCTGGACATCTCGCAATATAATAACTTATGTTGTGTCACAAAACTTTAATTTGTCTTGTTTTAATTAACAGTAATTAATATTTTCCTGCTTAAGATATCTTAGCATGAGTAAGTACTAATTGCTTTAATTAATTATTTAAAATCACTGTGAGAATGTAACATGCCGGAAATTTCTAGTTCTTAAATTTGTAAAAGTGTGTAATAATTGAGCTTGTATGAAATACAATTAAAATGAAACCGAAGCTGTTAATAAATTTATTTATTTCTAATTGAATAAATTAACTTAAAAATGGTCTTGATGGATTTGTTTAAAGTTTTTACTTTGAATGAAGATATGACCTTTAATGCAATATGACTAAATTCAGAAAAAGTAAAATTAAATTTAAAAAGAAACGTATTCATTTGCACTGATGACAGTTCTTTAGGTGGTTATAGGGATAGGGACTAGGAAAAAGGAAAAAAAGTAACTCGAGAAAAACTGTATTGTGAACAGTGTTGCTCATCTTATGTTTCCCGATCTAAAGCCCCGAAAGCGATTAAACGCTACATTTATACATCACTCCCAAAAATTTATACACTTGTTTCTAATCTTTAAAATGGAGCATATTTCGTTGCGATACGTATGAAAGATGAGGGGAATATGCATTTCAGAGCTCTTTCCTTTGCTTATATAGCCAAATTAGTACATCTGGTTTATAAAACGATAAATAAGGCAAAGCTTAAGGAAAAGTAATAAGCTGTAGAATCAGTGCTTTTTTCCCTCCCAAACTTGGTGGCAAGGCCAACGCACCAAACAAAAACTAAATTATATATGTATTTGTTCAAAATCAGATGGCCTTTATGCGAAAAATAATATCGGGGGCCTATATAGGCTGCAGGATGCAATCCACTTGTTTCATATAAAGGATAAATCTGTGAGGATAAATTTGCCGAATGCTGCACCTGAATAATGACTTTAGTAACATATTTCACCGAATTGCAAATTCTACATGTATATATATTGAGATCTAACTCCGAATATAACGTAGTTGGCTTTTTGGTACAGAATTGTTCTACAGTTGTTCCAACACGTCCTCTAGTAGAATAGCGACAACACGGCAGCAGTGCCCCTCTCTACTTTGATCTTTTTTATGTTTGATCTTTTTTTATGTCATTTGTAGGCTACAATTAAATTTTAATTAAAGATTTGCTTTGTGTGGGTTGCGTTTTGTTAGCGGTTATACCGCGATCATTTAGAGTTGCCCAAGTTTTGAGCTTATTGACGAGAGATGTAAGAAGATTAGAAGCGGGTATAAACTTGCTTGTACTCGTAATTTGTTTTGTATTCTTATTCGCAATTTTAAACAAAAACAAAATTTGCAAAAGCAAACAAAAGCTAAATTGCTGAAAAGGTCAAAAGAGAATTAAAGAACACTTTCGAAGAAAACTTGCTCAGTGTTATCCCAGTCTGTATGTAGGGAACCGAATTTGACCACAGGCTTAAAGTCTTGATAGTTTAGCGCGTAGCAGGCCTTCGGCAGCTCACATAGTGTACTACAGATTTTTTGAATAGTTGGGATTTCTTGCGACCGGTCCTTAGGGTTGCCCGCTGTTCCATCTTTCGAACATTGGCTTATCCTTTTACTTAGATACTAAATTTAGATTAATTTTCTTTGACGGCAGGGCTAACGAAGCACACCGAGTGAAGCTTGTCCGTTTAGAAGTGAAACTAAATCTTTGTGAAAAGAATCGCCATAAACATTTCGAACGCACCATTCCCTTTTTTCTGATTAAAGCAATAGATTTCCACATAACTGCATTTTCGTTGAACACAATAATATTGCCCAAAGTTTTCTTTATAAATAATAATAAAAATATCTCAAAAGGTACAGCCGGTTATTAAACCACTCGCCGCCAACCAGTCAATAGGATTGCTTTATTTGAAGTGGATTTCCCAAGAAATCATATTTGCAAAAATTAGCATTTAATGCTTTATGTCCAATTTTTTACGCAGTCGTTGTGCTTTTTTCGAAATTGCGAAAAAATATATTTTATCCTCCTAAATTATTCAAGATTTTCTCCTCATAGTGAAAAAGTTTTGACAAATTTCCCGCAGTTTATAAAAAAAATTATATTGTGCTCCGCGCTCTGGGCACTGGTTATGGCACACAGAATTATTGAATTTGGCGTTTGTTAACTGTTTTCGAAAGAGACGTGAAAAATACACAATTTCTTATTTACTCGTAAATATATGAAATAGTAAAGAACTGAAAGTAAAACTTCAATTCAATGGACTTTCTGTTGCACTAAAAACAATGAGAATACGAGTCTGCAAATAAGTTCTTCTAAATGTGAACTACATACTTCTTAATTGTTTCTGCAAATGTTCATGTTCTTAAAACAAAAACTATTGTTACTTCACCTTACAGCTGAAGAGTGATATTAAAAGAAGTGTTTTAATATAATTATATCCGAGTCGGTAATGTTGTTTTAAATTAAAATTGGGAATCGTAGAAACGTTCTCTATTCAAAAAGTTTAACAAGTTTCAAATATTGGAAGGGCATGAACTAGCTTCTTCTGGTACTCAAGCACCGAAATTGCATTTGGTATTTATTTATTAGTATTTAAAATACTGTATAATTTATATACATTTTATAATTAATTAAAAACATAAAGGTCCACTTAAATTCACTTAAAATGTTTCTCTTTTGAAAATGTTAATATTTGTTTCGGATTTTATTTCGCTAGGAATCATGTTGAAAAGATGAAATCATTTGTAGAATAGGAATCATTGCATTGATGATGTCCTTGAAAGATTGAAGTTATTTGGTGGAATTTTCCCGATATAGTTTAATTGTTCTGTAAGATATTTATTTTAAAAACTGGTTATCGTTCATATTTATTAGCATTAGCTTAATTTTGTTGCCGTTTAATTTTAATGTATTTCTTTTTGGCTATTTGTTAACATTATGCCATACATTACATTACATCGACATTGTTTACCTGAGTCTCCTAAAAGTAACGTATCATCAGCATATAATATTATTTCGCATTTCTGTAGAACTATCGGCATACAATTTATATATATTCATTGTCGATATATTCAGATTCACTTTCACTATTTGTTTTCTAGCCATCAGGTACGATTAAAGCCATTTTAGTTCGGTTCCTTGTATTCCATACATATAGCGCTTTTGTGTTAAAATATATATTATTGGTTTTTACATTTGTTGGTTTGAAAAATGCTCTCTATTGCTGTTATTTCCTATATCTTCCAGCCTTTAGGGAACCTTTTCGTCTAAAATGACTTTAATATACCCCATGCTCTTACAAATAATGTTCCAACGTGCAGTTTTTAAAAATCTGAACTGTAAGACAAGACCCATTTGAGTTTGTATCATATTTTCTATTCGATGTGGAATGACAATATCCACCATTTAACATTTAATTATGCACTTAAGCGGAAAAGAAAATAAACGTTTTACGCCACATTTCCTCTAAAATTCAACTCATACAATAGCACGCATAATTGATCATGACATCTGATAATTTTAAGAGTGTTGCTCATTTTTATTTTTATGTCCGTAAAATTGGTAGAGATCACAGAATTTGTACTGCCAAACTGGACAAGAATAGGAAATCTGGCAGCAGATTAGATGATAAAAGAATTTTTAATGGACATTTACCTAATGATCTCTATGTATGGATATCTTCTTTGTTGGCAGCTACTTAAGGTTGTCGACTACACTTCTAACAGGCTAAACTGAAATGCGACCACGCGAATATCGTAACCTGTAGAAAATTCTAGGGAAGAAATTTTATAAATTTATTTTCATAATTTCTTAAATTTTTGAATGAAATGGGTGATGAATTCGAGATTGGAATGTTCTAATTTTTTATTTGAAATTTTTGAAAAACAGAAAATCAGTTATTTTTGCGGTTACACAAAAAGGTGCATATTGCTTACGTTAAAATTGAAAGGCTTGTATTTATGTAACTATTAAAACTTTGAATTTAATATTTTAACAGAGGACGTGTTGTGTTGGAGGCTATATAACAATCCTGCATCAAAAAGTCAATTTCGAAAAAGATGCCAGTCACGTTATTTTCACGGTTAAGGCTTAATATAATCGTTGTATAAATTCCATTACCTTTGAATTTCCAAAATTCCTACTCTTTTAAACATATTAATTTAATAAAGTTGGTCTTACCATTTCGCGTACAATATGACGGATATGTATTTACTTGTGAGATCGCTTTGAATTAGCAGACATAGTGACATTTGCTAGTTCCAAGTATTTGAAATGTGTTCGTCAAAATTCTATAAATACAAATTAATTTCTTGAGTAAATGAATTTTGCACCTCTCTTACACGAACACTTTATTCCCACGCTTCTACTAACTCTACATCGCTTAAATGGTAACATGATTGCATGAGTTTTGATGTTTACCTTATCATCGTCAACCTCTATTCTATGTATCTCATAAAAGGGGTTAAAAACTGTACATGCAATTGTTTTCATTCAAGTTGTTTGCTTTTTTTGCGATGATTTTTTACTTAACATTGCATATGACTAACTTTCTGGCACTGCTTCTTGTAAACTTATGACAGAATAATGTATGTGAGAAACTTATGTATATTTTTATTGTAACTTTATCTCTCATTTGATCCCTCAACAAAAAATTTATTTAAAAAATTCAAAAGAAAAAAATTATTGCTTCTACAAATTAATGAAAATATTTTGTACCCAGAAATTACAAAACATTTGTGAAGATAGGGTGGTTCGGACCACAGAATATAAACAGAATACCCAACAATGACATTTGAAAAAGCGTGTAATCAGGTGTCATGCGTTTTTACGTACAAAATTTTAAATTAACCCGATTACATGAAAGAGATAGCTTAATTAGAAACGATAAGGTTTTTTATCTCTCTTATATAATCGAGGTAATGTTGTTGTGAGTTGTCGGGTCTAATTAGTAGTCTATGGTTCGGACTATTTCAGACCATATATGTTTTGACTATTATAAAATAAAATTCCAACGGGAATTGATTTGACGCCGCGCTTATGTAAAAATAAGTAGCCGAATTTAATTAAAACTTTTTTTAACGTTGAATTTTTTCTACAAATTTTAGAAAAGGGGTTTTTTCCTTGTCGAATTTTATTTTCTCGAAACATGATAACGAGCCTTCTATGTCTATGTCGTAGCCAGACATTTTATAATTTTTTATTTAATATTTAAATTATTAGATAAATTGAATTTAATTGACCTTAATGAAGAAATAATGCAATTCCAAAAAATAATTAGCATACTTTTAGGTAAGTATGAAAATATTTTATAGGTTATTCAGTTGTGTTGTGAATAAAATATTTTTTTAATTGCTCTCAGCGAATCTAAAGCGGCACAATATTTTAAGTGCTTCAAGTAAATTAAAATAGATGTAATTTAATTGAAAAATTTAAAAATCACTAAACAGGAACAAAATCATGGCTTCTCTTTTTTAGTTTTAAATACAAATTATTTTCCATCAAAGTACATATGTATGTGTATTCTTTATGTAATTGCCTATTTGTCTTGCTAACAATGTGAACTTTTTAAAACTCTTTTTCACACATCTTACAGCATAAATTTGTTATTTAAATAAGAAAAAAAACATAAATTCTTTACTAATTACAAGAATTATTTTGTTTTCTTTTTTCAGATGAGTGGGAAACGCACACGCAGCTTTAAATGTGCCGTACATCATCGCGATCGTGAAGTTTGTTCTGAGAATGATTTCCATTTGACTTTAGAAGAAACGTCCATCTTTGAAAAAATGGTTCATGTCGTTGCAATGGAAATACTGCCTGAAGAGCGTGATCGCAAATATTATGCAGATCGTTACTCATGCTGTCCCCCGCCATGGTTTATAATCCTTATCACTATTCTTGAGGTCAGTAGTAAAGTAGTTTTTAAATTTATTCACTCTAAAGTTTAAAAGCTGTTTATTATGTTTATTTTTGCCAATACATTTTTTTAAAGAAAAATACTAACATATGTATATATGTACATATGTATTTCCTTTATATAATTTATAACTATCGAAATATGTATAACAAACTAAAAATACATAATGTAGATATATATAGGTATTAAAAGCAATAATATAAACACAAATACAAATACCTGTTATTTATGAAAATCAATATTTTATGCCAAATTTTAAGCAGTAATATAGTCAAACGAATTAAATATATGTAAAGATAAAAATATCATTATTATTTCTACTTTTATTCGATGGGAACGTTTGCACAGTGGAACATTTCACGAAAAAATAGCATAGGCGAAAATTTAGCATGATGTCGATATATTGCACAAAACGTACTTAATTTTAATGAGTGTTAACAGCCAATTTAACACAAACTTACTTGGTATGTCTTATTCCTTTGAAGAAGTTATTTACTTCTGTTTAAGGTTAATAGATAAAAATTTTGATTTTTCTTAGTTATTGTAAAATAAATATGCACAAAAACAAAAATGTGAATTTAAGGCCAAGTTCCTATCCAAAAATTTTGGCCTGGCGCACTATTGTGCGTCTTAATGAAAGCTGAAAATTTCAAAGAAAATACAAAGAATATGAAATAAAATATACATACAATATGTACATACATAAAATTGTATAATATTTTGTATAAAAATTACCAACAACATTCCGAAGCTACAGTCAAACTGGGCAAATATTTGACGCAATGTTGATATTGCTGCCTATGATTTGATGCTTCTTAGTTATAGAACAGCTGTCAAATCGTAGAAAACAGTAGCAGAGGTTAACATTAGGGTGAGTAGATAAGAATGATAGGAAAGTAAATTTTAATAATCAACAACGGTGTAAAATATCAAATTGATTCTGGCTTTATTGGGAAGCTACATTTATGCCACTATGTATGGAAGGCTTCGGCTTCGCTGGCAATGCTTCAAGATAATTTTTTTACCAAATTCCGGGTTCCCGGGCAACGTTTGCAGTACCCAATTAGCATTGTATTTGGTCGCCGTGTTTTTTAAGTCAGTACTTTCTTATACGGCGGTAGGCTCAAATCCAATCGCATAATAACCCTATAGGGATCTCTGACGATGCCCAATTCAGCTGATCGGCGCTGCTCTTCGCTGCGTCAGCTGTTTCGCAAAGAACTTTGCCACCAACTTAAAGTCTAAACTAGTGAACTCGTGGTAAATTTTTTCGACGGTGCAGGAAACTGCCTACACATTGAAATTACAAACGACATTTTTACAACAGTGCTGGAAATTCTGCGATATTTTTTCTAATATTTCCCACATGTAAGGCAGGCAAGAAACGACGCATGATGAATGAATGGGAGCTGTCGCGTTGTAGTTCTTGTAGTATAACTATATTTTTTTTTGATGATTATAGTTTAAAATTATTTATTAAAATACTACTTAAGAATTGAATTAAATTCACGAACTCGTGCGCATTTCGCTGACCGCTTAAGATAGCAGAAAACCTTTACCCACATTTCTAGAAAAACTAGAAGTTCCGTATCTTATGCTAGTAGTTTCACAAACATAATGAGAATTGTTTATGAAATCTTTTAACAAAACCCAAAAAAAATCCTGATCTTATCTAACTTTTCTGCTTTATAAAATCACGAAATTTTTATTAGGTTAGTGGCCATTAAATATTGAGCCAGTTCATATACTCTATCTTTCTTTTGTTGCTATCAGTTTAAATTAGTGACAAAATATTGGAATGTAAATAATCTGTCTGTTTTTTTCGTAAAATTTTTTGGTAAAATTCCCTTCTCGATAAGAAGCCAAAAACGCATATCCTGGTTGTTTTCTTAAAAAAATTGAAAGTCAGACAAAATTTCGAAAATTTTCAAATTATAAAAACATATACATTTGGAAAAAAATCGTAATAAGCAAATATTAAAAAAATAAAACTTCCAAAAATTAAAATAAAAAACCTTTGGAAATTTAAAAAATCTGAAACATTTAAACAGCCAAAAGAGAAAAGGAAATTCGAATCCCAAAATCTCTTATATTCGAATTTTGTTTCACCCTAATAGAGATCTCTAAAATCTAAAAATATTTTATAGTATGAACAATTTTAATTATCAGAACTATCTCCCACAACTATTTTATAGTACATTTTCTTATATATAATATAGTTTTCCTTACTGAATCATGTTCTCGAACGGTTGCTATTTTCCGCTGTTTAATCTTATATTCAGTTTTTGATTTTCTCTCTTGTTTTCATACTTGGCGCATGTTTGGAAAGAAGCAAACATTTTTGATTATTAAAACCAGATGATTGCTCTCTTCATGAAAATAGTTGGTCAAATTGAGTAAAGAATTATTTGACAATTTCCGCCTAATATTAGTTCCATTTGGTTGTGCCTTTACTCTTTTTAAATCAAAGAACACTATTTGATCTGAATGCACTCAATAGGAGATTTGACAAAAACATGCAAAAAGTGGGAAACGAGAAAATGTCCAGTACAAATAAACGTGTTCTACACATTCTAGGTTTTCTTCTCTCGCCTCCAAACTTTTTCTGTTTGCCATCCACTTTTCAAAGTGTATAAAAAGGGACTTAAACAATGCATGTGTAAAACATTGTGAAATTCTCAACTGCTTTTTCTTATTATTTATCTGTGATTTTATTGTAGAATCCTATGGTTTTCGCTATGTACGTCATAATTGAAACTAGTTTTTTAATTAAATCTGTAGTCAAAAATCAGAAAGTTAACTTTCGTAAAAAAGTGTTTTTCGAAGCCAATTTCCCTGCTACAAACAGTTAGAAATGACTTTAGGTTTCTCTTTCGGTTTTATCTTTTCATAAAAGTATTTGAAATTATTTTTTTCGAAGTTGCCTATATTTTTTTTGAGAATTCGATTTTTCTTTATAAATAAGCGGGTTTATATTTTTTCTGATCTGTGCACTTTATTGCAACGTGATGCCGATTTATTTATTGAACAGCCAATAAAGCTAAAGAAGAATCTGGACGAATTTTGGAAAAAAGAGGTACTTCTGTTGATTTGCTTGTATCACAGGCAGACAAATGAGTTCAACATTGCATAGCTTGCATAGCTTGTGGCCAAAGCTTGAATTTCGTGAAAATATTTTCTCTTAATATCAAGAAAATCTTGGAAGTTATTTGTAAACATGGTCAGACGAAAATCATACTCTAAGGTCATTAAAGTTAAACAAGTGTTTTTAATGTTCACTTGTTGGTTTATTACATACACAAACTGATATTAAAATTCATTCAATATTTTTCATTAGTTATTTCAATAATTTTGTTAAATAAATCATTGACTTAATTGGGTTTATTACACATTTTATTATTTATAACTTGAACATTAAACATTTTAAAATTTTTTGCATAATCGTATTTACTTGCATGAAAGTTTATTATTTTGTTATTAAAAATTAAAATCAATTTTTAATATGTGAGTCAGGCGAAGAGTAGTAAAGTTTTTAAAAAATATTTCCAAGCCATTATTAAACAGCATACGTAAAAAATGGCGAAGAAGAGTTTGGTATCTAGTATGCAGACTTTTCATAGCAGTCAACCCCATTTCTCAAGGACGAGGATCTGTATATCTGCTGTTGACTGGAGCGATTTTATTTTAACTGATGGTTTTGTTAGCAGCAGTCGTCACGTCTGTAAAATGATCTATGGTTGAAAATCAACTGCATTTCTCAGTAGGATATTCAAAGATAATTGAGAATTCAGGCATTGGAGAATGCCTTGCGTTTTTTTTGGGCTCTCATGGCAATACCTCCACATGCCATTTTGCTGGTGTGTTTGGTGTCATATATGAAAAACCCACTCATCAATTCTAAGGCAGTTTTTAATAGTGAAGTGTGTTTTAGAGACTAAAAGTATGTCTATATTCTGTCTTAGCAGGAAATATTCTGCTTCATAAGTTTATATTGGGAGATGTCTGTGCACCCTCTTTTAAGACGTGCGCATTATAACTTTTGGCATTCTGATTAGGTAAATAATTTCTCAATGTTTGAGCATACGAATAGTTTGGTTTAGTGTGGCTGTCTAATTTTCGTACTAGCAAAAGAAGCAGCATGATGTTGAGAAAATTGTGAAGACCTGTATTGTACATATTCAGGTTTATGTACGAGTTTCGCATTATTTTTTCGTGTTGGAAGACTTTACAGCTCCTATAATTTGCTGTAAGATTTTCACCGCAGTTGCTGTATTTTGTACCTTGGAGTCTATTTTGGATGGTACCTTGCAGTAAGTTTTCGTGTGCCCGAATTCCCGGCAGTTAGTACACTCACGGGGATTTCATTGGCTCTTCTACAGTTATTTTTCTATTTAAAAGGTAGCGCAAGCTGTATATAGGATGAACCTAGTTCTTTGGCTTTAGTTGAGTTGCATTAAATACAATTCGAACACGATGCATAGGTTGGGGAACTTTATTCTTATTTAGAATATTGTGCACTGACCATTCGACATAACTTTACACTTTTTATTTCCTCAGTGGGAGCAGAACTGTCAATGCCCTTTACGATAATTATAATTATAAAACCTTTTAGCACTTTTTAGTTGATACGTATAATAGCTCCTATTATCTGCGTCGGGTCGACTTGCGATGACGCGATAACTCTTCTCCGTGCGGGTTTGATCTTTGCTTCTTGTATTTGTCCTCTTCGTATAGAAGCCACATAGAAATTTCCTTTACCTAACTAAAGCTTATTATACATATGTATATGTATAGGAATTTAACATGTATGTTTGAATATTTTATAAAATTAATATTTATGCAGTTTACCAACATGAAATAGTTATTTTTTTTAAGACTATGCTGTGGACAATAGAAGATACGCGCAGTTATATGCATTTTTGTTTGGAACGTTCACACAGATTTTTTCAAATGTATGGTCAATACACACTAGGTATGCTCATCTCAGAGCTTATGTTATTGCGTTGACACGTGCTGTAAAGAAAAAAAAAACATTTTTTTCATCCGATTTTTGTAATTGATTTTTTTTTTCAAAAATACACAAAATTTATTCAAGCAACAACATTAATAATACAATAATTCCTGGAATCTTTTTGTTATAGAAGAAAGAAACAACTTTTTTTACTAACTAAAACTTATCTGTTGGAGGACAAGCTAGTCTCTATGCGCATTTCGTTGGATGCTTCTTCCAGCTCATCAGATATTCTTTGCCACATTTTTTAAAAACACTGAAATGTTTTATACCTAAAATTTCTTCAATCAAATAAGAAAGTTTAAAGAAGTTCAAAAAAATAACGTCAGAGAAGCAGTATACGTTGCGACCGATGGTACAACTCGGTTGCTAATCAAGTTGGATGTTTTGCCAACAAAGAACAGAACTTCTTTATACAATTTTATTTTTTAAACAAGTCTTTTTGAACAAAGATGGCAAGTAAAACACGCACAACATGCTTTTTGCTAATGTGGCAGTAATGGATCATTCAGAGCTATTGTATTTTTTCAGCACTTTTGTATTTGCAAATTATCGTTGTAGCCCCACGACATTAAAAGTTAGTTTTTTTCCAAACTGCAACGTTAAATGATATACTGCTTAAATTATAATAAAATCATATACATTTACAAAAATGTTCTACCCAACTTAAAGAAAACAAACAGCATTCTTATACAGATATGACAAGTTGACTCTATAACTTTTTGAAATACTTTTTAAGTTCAAATTTTAAAATAATGATTTTCCATCACTGCTATGGTGTCAATGCGATAATAAGCTCGAAATGAAATGAGGTTATACAACACCCTCATTAGGTTTTTGATTTTTCGTACAACCAAGACACAACTTAATACAAAGAGCCCACAAATGTTGCAATATCGCTCCAATAACGGTCGCAACGTTTACGGCTTGGTTTAATGATTTTAACAAAACCCCAACAAACAAATTCTTATTTTATTTCTCTTACTTCAAACAAGAATTAGCTAAAATTATAGCTGAAATTCCGTTAAATATACAAAAACGCATCGTAACGAAAATAGCACATCAAACTAGTTCTATTAAGAGGAAGAATAAGAATAACAAATAGTTAAAAATTATGCAGAAATTGAACCAAGGGATACTTAATTAGGGATGCATCGATACACCTTTCTGCCGATACGATACCGATACTCAAACAAATATATTACCGATATGCTAGTGAATTAAAACATGAAGTAAATTAGATAAAGTTTATAATGTATGATTTACATATCGCACACTCAATCGAAAACAGTAACCGTTATGCATATGTGCATTATAAATATTGCGTTTTCTGTTTTTGATTTACTGTGTGATACATCGCACAGTGGCGCCTTTTGACTTTTTTCGTTGCAAAAATCATAACTTTAAAGATTTAAAAACAGACAGAGGACACTTTAGGCTTCAAAATAATGTTTACAAAATACTGAATTTTTCCAGTTAAATGTTAACATGTTTTTTTAAATATAAGTTTTTTATTTGTATCACAAATACACATTTTTATATACATTTAATATTTAAATCTAAGTAAATTTATATTAAGTAACGGTGCGGTGTTGCAATACACATTGTTCAAATCCGAAAGATTAGAAAAAAACACTCTAATATAACATGTTAAACCAATATTAAATTTTGTTATTTCTATTACAGAAACACATTTTTAAATTATTTTTAATATTAATATATTTATGCTATAGACATAATGTCATTAAGTGTATATTTTATTTAGCTAGAATAATTGGTTTTTATTAGTTAGTTCTCTTTGAAATAGTCATTAACATTGGGAGCGTTATCTAATAGACTTAACATATCGGAGCTATAATTATGTTCTTCCAAATCCTTTTGATGAAATTAGTGGGTCTGAAGAGGCCGCCAACATATTGAAAAAGTCCGCATTCTGTCTAATCCGTGAAAATTTGCAAGTATTCGTGTATCAAAATTTTTTGTAGTCTTTGTTTTTGCATTCCTGGGCTTCTTTTGACAACTCTCCAATCGATAAGCATTGATATTCAATTAAACTTTTACCATGAGCCAAAATCTTATGAACCGTAGGAGTAAGTTTCTTCTCAGGGTACATTTGAGCTAAAAGTTGGGAAGTTTTTGATGCATAATCATCAAACTTTGGGCCACTTGCCATTTCTCTAGGGTTTATAACATTTAGGATAACTGCCAACCTTTTTAAAATATTATTGTGGACCCCAGTAATTCGGGTTGTTACCTCATCATTTTCAAAAAATGCTCTGGACATATTACCATCGCTAGTATTTCCATACCCCTGCTTTGGGCAGTCTACTTTCAGCCCAAGCTTCTTAAGAAATTCATTTTGTATAATTTTTTTTCGAGCACATAGTTTTTCTTTTTGTGTTGAGTTCATATCAAAACATTCACCTTCACGCGGAATTTTATACGCTAGTTTTAAAATAAACTCCATGCACGTAATTCTGGCATGTAATGGAGAATTTCCATATTCATAATTTTGCTCATCACTTGAGTCATAAAAATGTTGAAAGTCTTTCTGTGACTTTTTGCAAATCGCACACTTTAAAGTTGACGAGGTATCTGTCTTTGCCATCAATCATTGTAAGAAAAAATTCATATGCAATCGAAACACTTTTCCCATTCTTTATTTCAATAAGAGAAGGCTTTAGTTCCGAAATTTGCTTTTTTATATCGTTCACTGTAGATTTGATTATTTCTGAAGTCTCCTTTGCATATTGAAAAAAAATCGGACGGCAAAAATGAACTAATGATGGGCGAGGATTTTTCCAATGCTCAGCGATTTCACTTCTCAGTCGTAAAGGAACTACTGGAGCCATTTATTTGTATCTGTAATAGTTGTGTCATTTGTCGATATTATTTGTTTGTAAGCACTTTGACCGGATGATCCATCACATCCCCACTTATTAATCAATGTTAGACTATTTGGAAGTGATACTGCTTCCTCTTCAGGCAAACTTTGAATAAGGCGTTTGGCTGTATGATCCATTAAGTCTTGCAGTTTTACCTCTACCGATACTTCAGTAACCTTTACATTAGGTGGCACTGCTTCTTTTTTGGCAGATGTAATCTTTTTCTATCCAGGAAGAATATTCACATTATGATTCTTTAAAGAGCTTCGTAAAATGGAATATTTTCCCAATTCCATAAACAACGCTCAGGCTTCTTCTATATTATACTTTGTTGGTAAAGCATTTGGTGGAGTAGGAATACTACCTTTGATTCTCTGCCGAACTGGGCTTGCAAGCACCACAGCTTTTGTAATGTCGGACCTTGATTTATCTTTATCTTTTACAAACTTAAGACATAATGCATAAGACATAATAGTTTTTGCAGGTATTCCTCTTTTGCTGACAGAGGATGTTCGCGGTTTTTCGATGTTTTCAGAAGTTGTAACTCCAATTAGCCAGTCTGGGTTGTTTTTCATATATGCTTTTTTTCGTACGGTGTGAGGCAAGCCATTTTTTTTAATTGTTAGGAAAACGAAGTGATTTTTGCTATGCTGGTAAATCGCTATTTTCACAGTAGCCAATTTAAATGCATTTTCATTATTTGAGTTTCTGAGTAACTCAAACAATTCCAAATTGGTAAATGACATTATCGCACTTTAAAATAAAATTGTTTAAGGACTGTTACTGATTACTAGTTTTAGAAAGTAAAAACTTAACATTATACAATTACAACCCAAAAAATAAAAAAGAGGGTTTAAACTACCTAATTTGAGCAAAGAAAATAATTAACTAGAATATATATCTGCAGTTTATATTTTATTCAGTATAAGAAAGTTTTAAAACTACCTGTCTACTTTTATAACAGGTGTTTTTAAATTGAAATAAAAACATTTCAATAGTTATGTCTACCTGATTGGCAAAGCAAAATATTGTTTATTATTTAACGAGAAGCGATAAAAATATGCAACAAGTAACTTTATTTTACACTAAAATTGCTGCAGTGAAAAAAAATTTGGAAACCCTTTTTTATTTCTTTTCATATTTTGCACACATCTTTGTTACATAATTTAAAAATGAGAAAAAAATTTTTCTCGTTTTCGCTATGAGGTTGTAACAGTTTTCTTCTTATTTCACCTACAGCGGCAACTTGCGGTGGCCAAACTTAGTTAAATTATTTAAAGTATTATGTAGCAAATAGGCTCAGAAAATATGGCTCTATTTTATTTGTAAACATGACCTAAATATAAGGTGTCTAAAAAGCGGCTACTGCCGAAAAAGTAGGGCATCTGCTAAACATTTTACTATTTCTTTTAATAAAAAACAAACATACCTTAAAAAATTCCAAAAAAGTAGTAATCAAACGGCAATGTTTCGGACGCTTTAATTCTAAAAAATTGTCGACTTTGAGCAGCTCCACAAACTATAATTTTTTTTCAATTAAGGAAAACGTATTTGAATTGTGATCAGTAAGTAGTTTTTTATACGATGTTTTCATTCATTTCACAAAATTTTGTCATGCAATTTTGTATTTTTGCCACGGGTTTTAAGAAAAGGCGCTACTGTGCGTCGGTTAATATAAGGTTGTATCGGCAATAAAAATATCGCCGATACCGATATATCGAAAAACCTGAAATATCAATGATATTTTGGTACCGGACGCATCCCTATGAATTTTTAACCCATAGTAGTATGAATCTGAAATATTTAGGGAACAGAAGCAAATTGAATTAAAAAAAGCTCTTTTGGCGACAGTGTTAATCATCAAACTTTTTCCAGTGATTATTATGGATACCTGTATCCCACAGCATAGTAATGGTGCCCCAGATGATGGAACTTTAATAGTGTATTCAAATTTGAAAAAACGGTATTTTTGAAGAACATTTTATTCATGACAAGTAGTCATTATGGGACATTGTTTTTTTTTGTGTACCCCTGGCCTTTGCTTCCAGTGAAAATAATATCGAAATTACGCTCCTTGTTAAATTACCAACAGCGTTGGCAAGTTCGGCTTATGTCTGCCAGTTAAATTTAATTTTGTCTTCACGCGCATAAAGTTTGGGGCTCGGTTAATCAAAAATATGCGCTGCCGATAATAAAGTAATAAAATTTTTTAATTCAGTTTTTATGATTTTCCTTTCCCAATTGATCCCCTAATATGTAATTAGAAAATTAATTAAAAAAATAATTCGATTTTTCCATTTCCTATACATTTTTAAATTGCATATTTAATTGTTCCCATATTATTCTTTATGTTATGTCCTTATTTAAAACGCCATAGGAGTTGTGTATGTGACAGTTTTTATGTTAGGAATTTAAACGTGACGCAATGTCGTGTTAAAGGCGCTTTAAAGGAAGCATAAAACTTTTGAAATTTCAATAATTCTGCAAAGCTTCTCATTAAGAATCAGAGAAATGTTATTCAAAATATTTCAAACAATTGTGAATTCAATTAATTTTAGTTTTCGTTTCATTAATTCTTTGCAGTTGTTTTTGTTTGCGTATCACACCTTAAGTACAGGAGAAGCTGATCCTGTTGGGCCAGTGCCCATTGATTCTTTATTTATATACCGTCCCGATAAACGTCATGAGTTATGGCGTTTCATGTCTTATATGTTCCTGCATGCCGGTTGGTTTCATTTGGGCTTTAATTTGCTGATACAACTGGTGTTTGGTCTACCATTAGAGATGGTACATGGTTCCGGTCGCATTGCTTGCATATACTTGTCTGGTGTTTTGGCAGGTTCATTAGGTAAGTTATTATCACACCACCTCTAATTCTCAATGTGACTTGTATTGAATGCATTTACCACAGTTTCATAATTTGTTGCTCTTACGTCTTGTTTTGTTTCCTTTCCCCTTGTTCATTTTTTCGTGCCCGAAAGGCTGAGGAATCATGAAGGAAAGAAAGCAAAGCAAAAATTATATTTATGAGTTTTATGTAATCGACGTTTTTGTTGTTGTTTTTGGTCTTATTGCAGGCACCAGCATAATTGATCCGGATGTTTATTTGGTTGGCGCCAGTGGTGGTGTTTACGCTTTACTAGCTGCCCATTTGGCTAACGTTATGATAAACTATCATCAAATGCGTTATGGAATTTTACGTTTGGCATCCATTATATTTTTTGGTAAAGTTTTGCTTTATTACTTTATACAAGATGTAGTTTAAGAATTTAAAAGATTATGCAAACTGTAAAATATTAAATATATAAGCAATAATCCTTGGAGTATTTAAGGGACATTATCCTAAATATCTTGTCCTAGAAATTTGCAAAGTAAAGGATTTTGAGTTTACCATTAACTATTTTTGCAGTAAAGAGAAATGAATTCTAGCATTCTGCTCTTTGAAAAATTTACTTGTATGAGGTTGTGTTCTCAACGCAGGTCCTGCAGCTTATTGCGATAAAAATTATAGTTTTGCTTTACAATTTTTTAATATTTTCTTTACGGATTTAAGCACATAGAACAATTTTAAACTAAAATTAAGAATTATTTAATTCAGAAACGCCTTGTATTGTTGCATCGATTGTATTATTATTGTATTATAATTTAAATTAAATCAGGCATGGAAACTTTAAATTACTAACAATTACATTCAAAGACAACATAATGGCATTAGCAAAAGAGCAGATGATAAATAATTATTTATATATTAAAGGAAATTCCGTGAATAATTGGTAGTTTTATAATTGTACGTAAATATCGTAAACGTGCGAATATATAATTCGCAACCACAAAATAATTAAACAAACAACATATTCCCAGTAAAAGTTAAAATTTGTATTAGACGTTCTTAAATCTTCTTTATGTCTTGCTACTAATTTTGTGTGTACTGTAAACATCATCTATTTAATACAATAATTAAGACCAATGGAGTGTGAAAAACTGTTCGCATTTCATGTTTTTGTTTTTTTTTTGGGGGTTAGAACGAAGTTTTATTATTGTCTATTTTAATATCATATATGTTTTTGCTTCAGCCAACTATCGGTTAGCAATGAAAGCTATTGTATGTAATTCTGTTTTATCTCGGTTGATTTTTACTTTATTGATTCTACTTTAACAAATTTATGTCAAACAAAGTTGTACTACTATAATACAACAATAATATAATATTCACCCTTATTGTGTTTGGCGTTTCTGCGACGAAAGTTGGGCGTTTTTAAAAAATGGTACCGTAATTGGCGTAAAACGCCAATGAATACGACACTGCAAAATCTATTACAAAAACGCCATTAGAATGTGACCGTGTTTGGCGTATTTGCCTGTCAAAAGTATAAAAAGTTGTCGTTAAAATATTTGGTCACGACGTAATTAATTCAAATAAAAAATAAGTTCAATGGAAGGAAATAAAATGTAAGTTACAAAAATATAATTAATCAGGCATGTTCCAGAGTAGTTAAAGTACTTGGAATCTATTTTTTCAACTTATTGATTTCATTCCCATGTATGTGAATTTTAGCTTAAAAATCACAACTCCAGCACAATTTGCTAAATTAGTTAAAAGGCTTTCATAAAAGCTTAAAGACAATAAATATTAAAGATGAGTGGAACGTCGTTTCCGAAGATTTGAATTTTCTTGGCCATCCAATCCGTTCCGCAGAGGGCTGGATGAAGGTCTGGGCCGATTTTAAATTTAAATTGAAAAAAAGCTTGCTCATAATAAAGCAGAATGTTATGCTACAGGTGGCGGACCATTCAAAAAATTTGTTTTTTCGGCTGTTGAAGAAGCAGCAATTAATTTATTGGATATGCGTATGCTTGTCCAACATAAAGACGCGTTTAGACTAAAAAGACCTCAAACTGTTTCTCCAGACCCCGAGCCCAACTTAGCTGCTAATACTACCAGTATTGATTAAATTGAAGAACAATGCACTCCAACTCCTCAAAAACAAATCAGGAAAACCAATAAACAAGGAAAAATAAGCTTATTAGAAGAGCAGGTAAAACTACAAAGAGAACTTTGCTTAGAGCTCAAAAATAAACTGTCCGAAATAGAACGATACACCAGAAGGATTTGTAAAGCTAAAGAAGAGAAATTGCAGTTATATAAAGCAGAACTAAAAAAAGGAACGCTGAACTTGAGGTTAAAAAAAGAAAAATCGAACTGGAAGAATTAAAGTTTGGAATGACTTAATCTTTCTTTTTTTCTTTATTTTTATAGTGAATTTGAATTATAATTATTTTAAGTTAAATGTTTAAAAAATACTTTAAATTTTTTTTTATTTTATAAATGAATTTAGTTTTTTTTTTATGTTAGTGTTTTAGATATCAATTTATTATCAAAAAGTAGTTCAACTACACATGTAAAACAAACTAAAATTAATTTTGAAAAATTGAATAATTAATAAAAAAAATTAATTAAAAAAAATCAAGCAAGGTCTTGCATAATCCTTAATCGGATACTTGAAGCGCTTAAGTTACCTTCATCAGCATATTCTTGTGTGACTTCATCGCTATATTGAAATGAACACAAATATTGTGTAAAGCAGCGCAAACGTAATTTTTCCAGCAAACTCAGGTGTGTAATGTAGTTGCCTGGCTCCAAGTAAACACCGAAATCTGTTTTTTAAAACTCCAATGCACCGCTCCACTACATTCCTTTCTGGTGTGCCCTCTTCTGCCATTCGAAATGGTGTTATTAAAAAGGGTTCCAAAGGATAGCCTGCATCTCCTGAAGATTGACATAGATGTCTTTCATTCTGGTACTGAAATAAATGAGTACACATATGTATTAACATACCTAATAGCCATGTGTTTCTTCCTCCATTTTCATATTTTCGTTTCAAATGATGCTTTAACTCACTTGTGTTCCATATTAACGAGTCGTGGCTCGATCCAGGAGAATGCGTCTGAATATACCTGATACGAAGTCTGTGATCGAAAACCTTAAATGATTTAAGCATTTTAAAAAAAAATTATGACTAAAAAACAATTTTTTAACTGACCAACATGACATTAAGAGAATAAAATCCTTTTCGGTTCAGATATTTGAAACGATGTTCAACAGGGGGTGGTATAATTGAGACGTGTGTCCCATCTACGCAACCTATTGCCCCAGGGAACCCTGTTTTCCTATAAAAGTGCCTTTTAATTTCATTTTCCTTTGCTTCATCCATTTCAAATGAAATCCATCTTGCACAAAGCTCGCTGTACATCACTTCTATGCATTCATGAAAGGACTCGCTTACTGTTGTTTGGCAGAGGTTCACATGGTGATCGTTGCCAGCACCTTTTTGGTAACTGCCCTCCGCGAGCAATCTCATTGTTGCTGTTAGCCTTATTATCATTGGTACTCCTGTCGTTCTTTTAGGTTCCCTCAATTTTTGGTGAAATTTTGTTTAAAATATATTTAAACGCATCTTTATTAAGTCTAAAATAACTAATAAATCTAAAACAAAACATTTATATAATAAGTATAAAATTTTATAAAATACTATTTTTTTTAACAAACCTTTTGTTAGGAAGTGCAAATATATTCGCCTGTTGTCTCAGCTGCTTCCTTATAAAATTTATATTTTCTGGGTCGGTATTTTCTCCATCTTCCGAGGATGAATAAAATGTGCCACTCAACATTTTTTCACAATATATATACATATACAAATTATACAAACAATAAATTGATAAAACACTTATTTTACTTGTAATTTTTTTGGTTGCAATTTATAAACATTTCTTTGACACGTCTTTAACAGGCTGTTTTATACTCATTTAATTCCGCGTAATGTTTTACATTATGATTCTAGTACAAATTTTGCCGTGTCGAAAATTTTAGACGGTTACATAAGATTTTAAATTCGACAGCAACTACGACAGCTGTCGTTTTTAACTACAGTGTCCAGTTCTTAAATTTATTTAAATTCTCTCTCAATTAAATATAGATAAATATTTCTTAAGGAAGCATTTTTTTTATTTTTATTCCTTGTTTTCTAAACACTCGTTTCGCTCATAATCGCTATTATTATTTTATTAATTAAGCAAGAAATGTTGCAGCATTCTATGGCTCTGGACCTTAAATCTAAGTCGGAGAATTAGAAGAAAATTACCACAATTCTTTCATTACAATTTTTCGGGAATTCTTTTCATCTAAGTTTGTTTCACGGGAGTTGTATAATTTAAACCGAAATATCACTGACTCACTGGTTGTAATATAATATTAACACTTTGTTGGGCTCCGCCTGTACCACCAGGTTACAGCCAAACTTTACCAAAAACACAACATAATATTTTATTAAAATCGGCCCAGTATTTTGGCAGTTATAGGCGATACAAATTAATATTAACAATAATATTAGGTGGATTATTGGCTTTAAGTATTCATTCATATCAACAATAGCTTTTTCATACCGCCACTATGCATAACTTTATAATGATTTGTTTGCCTAAAACTTGAAATTATTAAATTGCCTAATATGCATTTTTTCTTGTTTTATATTTTTCTTTAATTTGTTCATCTACCGCCTGCTATGACGGCCCTTTCAGCTTCCTGTGATGTGGGTTTTGCAGTTTATGCTCGTTTTGCTGATGACTATCCCTCCGTATCATTCATTGCCCATTTAACTGGCGCTTTGGCTGGCCTCACAATTGGACTATTAGTGTTAAAGAATTTCGAACAAAAACTGCATGAACAATTGCTGTGGTGGATTGTTTTGGGTATCTATGCAGCCTGCATCATTTTTGCCATTATCTTCAACATCCTCAATAGTGCAATAATGCAAAGTCTTAAAGCGAAACCGATTTATGCAACAGAAACGTATTTCAATAACTTTCAAGTTTGATGTAAAAAAGCTTTAATTTATCTCTTAATTGGATACACACTACCTACATACGTTTAAGTGTTCATTTATGTTCTTTAATTTAATGAATTAATTTAAGTTATCTCTCATACTTCTTCGTTTCATTCCAAAAATTTAAATGAATTAATTAAATGTTTACGTTCTTCTGTATTTTTATATTATTTTCGTTATTTGTTTATTAACAAATATTAATAAATTTGTCGTTCCATTGAAATTTGTATTTCGTTTTTGTTTTAGTAAAAAGTACTTGCTTGAATTATTTTGTTTATTAGTTTTATTTTTTGTTTTCAATTTTGAAAATCAACTTTAAACCACAAAAAAAACACTGATTTTGTGTGCAATAACAAATATTTTAATGCATTTATATACAACACAACTACATATAAATTATGAATAAATTTTAAGTAATCACACACACACACACACACATATGAGGTGCGCATCTTAATGATTGCAGCTATGTCTGGCTGATATACATATATTTGTTCTCTGGGTTTGGGACTGGATATAACATTAAATCTATTGAGACACTCTCCGGCAATCTAGACCATTAAATCTAGTTGAACGTAAGGCTAAAGGCAAGTCAAAAGAGGCATTTTTAATGCGACGTGGGTTGAAATCCTTTTAAATTTGATTAAAACGTATAACATAAAAATATTACATATAATAATACGATGGTTTTATCGTTTCTTTTGAGTTATATATTGATAAACTGGTAATTAGATGGAAGAGACTGACTGGTCTTCTTGCTTTTCGATAATCTATTTACCTGTGCCTTTCATGAATTGGATGCTTAAGCAAACGAAGCAAACATAATTAAGGATCGGTCGGTCTAAGAATCGACACATGTATATAAGGTGTCATTTACTTGCGATGAAAATAATAGATTATTTGAAAGTAGGTTAATAAAGAAGTAGTAGATTACAGAAATGTCGCAATGCAGGTGTAGCGGGGTTCGTGTACTTTCTCTTGACCTAGGATTTAAAGTACGGGTTTTTAAGTCAATTCTCTTTTTGAATGCAGCTTTCATTTTTGCCTGCCGGAAGAAGGCACCTATGCCTTCAGGTTACAGTATCAAACGGTTGACAGATCTGGCAACTTTATAACTATTTGTGCCAAACATGGTTTCCCATTTTATCATCAAAAGTCAGAAAAACGCTTTGAAACTGCAAATTCATGAGAACTTTATGTGCCGGTGGAATCATTAGTCCTTATTGCCTTAAAAATTTCGCAAACGTCAACCATGATTACAAATTAATTGGAACCCCAATTCGATGGTAGGTTTAATGTAAGCATTTTCTAACAGAACGCCGCCACGTGCCATACAGCGAGTCAAACAATTGGCTTACTACGGGAAGCATTTTGCGAATGCGTTATCTTCGTACTAATGGCGTTAAGTTGTCGTTTTAATAAAGCCGATTTTTTGTTTCAAATTAATTATTCGCAGTATGTTATTTCAGTTCAAATTTGTCTTTAAAATTGCATTTTTTTTGGTTTGCACCGCTTAAGATATGCTTTTAGTTGGAACTAGGAAATATAGCGATTATTAAATCGCATGAGTGTGAGAATAAAGTTAATGGATTTCTATACGAAAACTGAAACCATATGACACATTTAGGCTTTGTCATCTAAAAGCAATATTTAAAACGAATCGCACAATATATGGTCGTCCTCTTGTTGGCGCATGCTATTCCATATGCACGGTATGATTCTCGTTTCAGGTCGTTTCAGAAACTTGGCGAATGGCACAAAAAGAAAAGAATTAGGTTCGAGCGGAACTTTAGTTTTTACTATAATTTGCAGGATTAATTAGTTTGACACATTTTATATAAATATGTATAGTATATGAATTTAAAATTCTAGGTATACTTCATCCTTTTATACATACACATATGGGAAAAACAGATAAATATTACGTTGAAATACTTGCCGGTTTTTGTCTGAACGGACCTTCGTATCATTTTGATGCGCACCTTAAATTGTGTTCGATCGAATGGGTATTTTATCTAAATATTTATTTATTTAGAAATATAACATTTGTATGTAGTGTAAGTGTAGAAAAGAATTAGTTTTTAGTTAACTTTACAAGTGGAGAGGGGCTTGTTTATTGCTATAGGACAATATTGATATTGATTTATAATATTGAACAAATAATAAAATAATAAACGTTTTTATAGTACAAACAAAAATTAAATTAAATGAAAAATAAAACATCGAATTCATATTTTTTATATTAAATAAAATATGTTTTATTTGGTTTAAAATTGTATTTCTACGGTAAGTTGGTAATAAAGATTTGATCTTCGGTCAGTTAATTTAAAGCAGTGAGAATTGAATGATTTGTAATAAAATAAGGAAATGCGGATAAACATTTTGTTGAACACAAGTTAAATATTTAAAAATAAATATTAATTCACTTTGAATATAGGCCGTTTTCAAAAATTGGAATACTAATATTATTTCTGATTCGAAAACATTTCACAAGTGAAAAATAAGTATAAATTTCTTCACAAATTCTAAAATAACTTCTTGTTATAACGGAAATTTCATCTGCTGTGCCTTGGAGGACCAACTCCGGATTATCTAGGGCGTAGGTCCTTCGTCACCCTCTGCGAACTATCACAATGGGGACTACAGGAAATGTATTCCTTTATCAGGAGCAGCAACTGGTTCGGGAACCTTAACCTATCTACTACTTTTATGCATTTTCCACTTACTCTTCCTTTTACTATTTTCATCTCTTATTAGGTATCACGTAGGTAACACGTGGAGCCGAATGTTTTGCCGAGCCATGTGAGCTCGTCATGTGAACCTACATATCTACCCAACCCCATAATCCTTAAATGTAAATTACATTTTAATTACAATTACATGTGTTGTGTAATGAAGATATTCCCAATTACATTAGAAGTAACTGTAATTAATATTAAGGATTGAACGCTACAATATGCTGAACGTGTACCATGTCTTTCACGAAGTTTAACTTTCAATTCATTTTTGCTTATTTATTATCAATTATATGTAACTCGTATTTCGAAAACATGCTTTAAAAATCAATAATTGCGTGAGAGTCAAAATTAATTTTACAAAAGAATAAGAAGAAAGAATGAAACATGTATTAATTGGTGGGGAAAAAGATTCAATGTCGTTCGTTAATGTGGCGTGTTAAGCTGTTGTTAACAGTGTTTCCAAATGTTTTGATGTTTCGTATAATTATTTACAATTTGAATGTCACGATTTTGAATAATTTTTGATTTTACTTTAGACATTCTTATTAGGACCTGATATTTGTTTTGTCAAACAACAATTAAGCAGAACTTTAGGCCTAGAAATCTCAAAACAGAGTTATGAAAAATGGAAGTTCCAGCGAAAACAGCAACGTAATTGTAAAAAATATTTTGCGTCTTTATAATAAAATCCCTATATAAAATAAGATCTACGTAAAAAATTTGTTAGAAACCTTAAATTTTTCCAATTTTGAAGTTTTGCAAAAAAAAACAAGATTCGAAAGCAATGGATGTGGATAATATATATTCAGCATCAGGGCCAAGCCGTTCGTAAATTTACAATTTAGTTATGAAAAAATGTAAAAGGAATTGATTTAATATACTCTCGGGCATATTACCGTTGGCGTTGTCGTTTTAATTTATGTTTCTATGTCGTTGTCGTTTTTATCGTCGCTTCGTTCCTAATCTGGCATTCCTGAAGTACGTCGAGACGAAGACGACAAGTTATCGAAAATAAAGTAAAAAGATTTAGCAGCACTGTTACAGTGCTGCCACAATTTACTTTATTTTGTTTACATTTTTGAAAATTTTGTAAGTTTCGTTTTTTAAATTTAAAAGTTTTAAACCAAAAATAAGAAATGACGAGCACAGAGTTTTATTTTTCAAGTTCCAGTGAGGATGAGGAAATACTTCAAATGAATACACATAGGAAGATGTTACGACAACAAGTTAATATCTTCTCTCTCCCGGATTCAGTGTAAGAAAAGTTTATTTAATTAAATTAACACATTTCTAAATACGTATATATTTAGGTTTGTGGACACATTTAGGCTTAACAAAACGTTCTGGAACAAATCCTTCCAAAGCTTAAAAGTAATGTGCGAAAATCGGCAATATCACCAACAATGAAACTAGCAACAGCTCTAAGGTTTTTTGCACAAGGGTCATATCAGTTAAGCGTTGGGAATGACTTTAATTTATCATTAGCTCAACCTACGGTAAGCAACATCTTAGCTGAAGTTCTGGACGCAATGAATTCTACAATCTGCAAAAACTGGGTAAAATTTGAAATGTCTGAAGATGAAGAAAGAGATTGCAGACGCACTTTAAAATAATCGGTCCTAACAAAAGTTCTCAACATATGTACTATAACAGGAAAGGCTTCTTCAGCATAAATGCAATGATAGTAAGTTCGACATATTAATATAAGTTATAATAGAACTTTCCTCGCTAAGTTTTACTAGATTTGTGATCACAAGATGCGCATAAGGTATATTGATGCCAGACATCCGGGCTCTGCTCATGATTCCCTGATATGGAATACCAGCCGAGTAAGAAGTTTTTTCTGAGAAAGATATTATGCAGGTGAACGTAATTCTTGGATTCTTGGTATGATATTTCAAATGAAATAAAATTAAATGTAACATTTAAGTGTTTAGGTGATTCTGGTTACCCGTTAGAACTATTTCTGATGACACCCTACAGATCAGTAGTTGAACATAGCGCGGAAAGTCGATACAACTCCGAACATGCAAAGGCTCGGAATATTGTTGAGCGAGTAATAGGGGTGCTGAAATCACGATTTCGTTGTCTTCTTGGACAGCGTGAATTTAATTATGATTAAAAAAAATTTTACAAATTGTTAACGCGTGTGCTGCTCTTCACAACATTTGTATTTACTACAATACCTCATTTCCTGATATCGAGATACAAATGCCTTCAGAAGAAACTGAAATGTATAACCTAAATGAAAATGATAGCGGAGATAATTCCAATGAGGCTTCCCGAATAAGAGAGGCAATTAAAAACTCTTTTTTTCCATAAATTTTAATTCCGAATTCATTTTATTAAATTATAAAAGTACGAAATAAAAAGAAAAAACAAAAAAATAAATTAAATAAAACTAATCACTTTTTTGTCCTTGGTGTTGTAGGACTTGTTTTTGTATCACTAGCTGATTTTCTAATAGCTCTAGTTTCTTCCTTTTAACTGCGGCATCAAGATCTAAAAGTTCTTTCTCTCTTTTTACTTTGCTTTTATATATTTGCAACCGTTCTTCTATTTGTAGTCTCTTTCTCTGGTAATTGGAGATATCTTTTAAGTATCCCTTTACATCTCTTGCTGTACTTCGGTTTGAGTCCGCAGTAACTTAATCCTTTCATTTTCAGCACATTTGGAATTTTTTGAGGTGCGGACTCTTGTAGAAACGGTGGGCAAACCGTCGTTTATGTCGGCATTTTCCAAAGTAGAATTTTGTATTTCCAATTCTTCCACTGGACAAGCTTCAATCTCAGTTTCATCGAATCCTAATTCGTTTCCGCTAGGGTCAATTTGTTTCTCGAATTCTAGCAAATTTGCCACCGCCTCTTCCAGTGGAGATAATGGAACCTCCCCCAGTTGCTCTTGCTTCAGATTTGTTATTGACAAGCATCTTTTTAACCTTGAATTTAAAGTCCTTCCATACCTATAATTTTATTAAAATACATTTAAGTTTATTTAATACCATATTTTTATTCGTTTTTTTCAGTAATTTATTTTTACTTACTTTATGCCAGCCATCTCCATCACGAACTGGAGGCCCTAATGGAATCAAATTTTTCTGAAATATCTCAGCAAAAGGTTTCAAAACTTAGGGGTTTTATGCCCTTCCGAAAACCTTTTGCATACGCAGGATTTTTTTCCATTTCGGAAACTAAAATTCCGAATTGTTTTAATGTCGTAAATTTCATTTTTTATTTGTTTCTTTGTCGTTTCTTTTTTCGTTTTAAATTAGAGAATACCGTTTCAATTCCGATAAGTGTCGATAACGTCAACGGTGATGCCAAATTGTCGTTTTTGTGTCGTTTTTAAACTACAACGCCAATGGGAATATGGCCGTCTGTTCTTTATTTTTAACCTGCTTTAATTAATACTGAATGAATGAAAAAATTCAATATAAAAATCGATTTTTTTCATTCTTCTTTTCTTGATGGCCAAAAACTTAGAACAAATAAACTACGATGATTAATAGGTCCTAACTCAAGCCTGGCTTT
This sequence comes from Phania funesta, assembly GCA_963932375.1. Classification (NCBI taxonomy): domain Eukaryota; kingdom Metazoa; phylum Arthropoda; class Insecta; order Diptera; family Tachinidae; genus Phania; species Phania funesta. The sequence continues at coordinate 42,097,623 of OZ010656.1, forward strand.
GGAATACAAAGTCCTATCTACAGAACTATTATAAAGTCAATATGAACATATGGCGTTCAGCTGTGGGTACTGCTTACGAATTAAACAACCAGAAATTACAAAGAAGACAGTCTAGGATTTTACCCTCATGGGTATGTAATAAATAAAAATGTCCATAGGGGTCTAGAAGCTCCCACATGAACACTCTTGTAGGCAGCTTACTGAAATTTGATGGGCACCAGAGACTAAATAAAGCTGACATGTTGAGCCTGGCGAGACGGCTCTTCCTACCCAACAGCAGATAGTGTTTTATTATTAAGATTACATTTCTAATATAAAGAATAATAAAGAAAATTTACAGATAATATTTGAATACTTATCGTAATTTTCTTTTAGGAAATTATTATAAAAAAAAACGCAATTGTGCTTTCAATGCAGCATTTTTAGGATTTAACTTTCATTACGAAATAAAAAACGATCCGTCCACAAAATAAAAACCGCAAACGGCGTGTGAAAATGCATTGAAACAGTTTGATTAAAGTTTACAATACAGGAAATCGTATATTGACTAAATACTCAATAAGGGCGGCTGAGGGTGTTGACAGTACGTGGCGTCCGTGCTGCTTTGGCGGTGCTTGTAAATCTGTTGTTTATTGTTCAGTCGCTTATGCCACAGAAATATTTACATATGTCCTATTTATGCAACTTGTGTATTTGCAAATAATTGTGTGCGTGTTATGTAGCCTTGTGTACTTGAAATCTATTTATTACTAAAATCGAATTAATTTCCTTCGCAAGAACGTATTGGAGCAATGGGCTCTTACGTGTGCGCCCATGTGTTTGTAACATTAATCACTTCTAATACTTTCAATCAAATCATAATTCATCTTATTTTGTTGCATTTGGAAAATAATTTTTGATTGAAAAGCCCTCTTAATGTTCTAATGAAAATGCCTACAAATGTAAACCTACGTTATCCTGCATAGCTTGGAATTTGGTAATATTTCAAGTTTATTATAAATACTTTTAGAACGCACAGTGGCGTGAGGTGAAAAAAGTGGTAATAAATATGGAACTTTTAAGCGGTTTAGTCGATATGCATGAAATAGCTCTTTAACGAACTTTTGTCAGAAGTAATCTATTTTAACAGATAAAAAACATGCTTATCGTGCAGACCTGGATGTTTTAATTATATTTCAATTACAAAAATGAAGTCACGTAATGGGTAATTCCCAATCGCAATATCGAGTAATTGTTATTGTAATAAAGGACTGATCCCAATTCCAATTAAATGAAATTGTAATTGCAAAATCTTATTTACAATTACTTGTAAATACACAAATTACAAGCCATTCCAATGAGTAGTAAATTATTACTTGTAATTAAGTAATTACATTGCATTTTACAGCCAAGTTTCACTTTTTTCTTATTTTAGGATAGAATGCCTTATCAAATTATTAAAAATTAATTTTTGCATTGAAATAATAAACAAGTAAGAACTAGTTATTTTTTCGATAATAACATTATCTAATAAAAATTATTTATTTTTTCATTTACACGTAATGGAATTTGGATTTTATTTAATAAAATGTAATTGAATGTAGAGTTTCTTTATTTTGTTTTAATTTAATTTAATTTGTAATATTATCTTTTTAAAAAAATCTATTTTTTTAGGTCCTAATAAGAGCAAGATATAAATTTAAACTTGTGTAAGTACATTTCTATTTAAAACTAAAATTTTATTTTTTCTTGGATTTCTTTTAGTTTTTCACCTTTAGTTTTTTTAAAGTGTAAGAGAAACTTCTTTGAACCAAGTCCACAGAAAGTGAAATGTAGCAAATATCTTGTTGATACGGGTAATAGTTCAGCATTGAAATGTTTTAAAGGTTAGAATTAAACAAAAATCAGGAAGACTTGAGCTTTTTAATCAATCATTATTCCTTCTGTTTTTACATTTTCTCGAAACATTGTTAAAACATTCATAAAATTGGCAACGTTTTCGAAGAGACAGGTTTTTAAGAATTCTTTTGAATGCAACTTTATGATATGTGGGATGTGCACTTTACTTTAAATATTGCTCGAAAATATCCAACAAAAAATTAGTAATTTTCCTGTTGTGTACATTTTAATGTCTCTTGTTATTTTTATAATTTTTCTTATAGACTAATTTTGTTTAATAACTGGTAATAACTGGCGCTAAGGTGTGATATAGAGAGGTGATTTGAAAAGAATGAAAAATTTCACAAAAACTTTTTTTACTAAAAAAGTAAAGTTGTAATTTCTTAGTCCTTGTTAACTGCTTTTAATGACAAATATTTATAAAATGTATTCACGTATCGTTTATGAAGCCCCAGATATCGATGCCTAAAATTCAAAATAAATTTATTAGTACAGGTAATTAATGGGAAGTTAAAGTCAAATATGGGACCGTCCTTCGTATGAAATTGTTATTCTAAAGAAGATTCAAATTTTATTATAACGTTTAACGTCCAACCTAAGCCTTAGCCTGTAGTCCTCAGCTGTACTTTGAAGACGCCGTTCGTTTTATACATCTGTCTTGCTATTCGGCGAGTCATAGGCACCTCATTTGATATACATGTACTATATACTATATAATTCTAAATATTTGATATATAATTTCTAGATATTTGATCTATTGACTTTTCAAGCTACAGTGTATTATGTTAATATGCGTTTTATTCTATTGAGACCATCTGTATTTCAACTTGCTTTGGCACTATGCATCCCAGATAACAAAAATGACTGAATTAATTTATAGTCTGTTTATTGTTGTGTGTCCCTGGGGATTTCATGAAAATTATTCGATTAATCGATGCAAATAAAGTTTTGTATGATTGTTTAGAATTAAAAAAAAACCGATCAATGGTATGCAAACATTTGAAGAATTATTATTATTTTTAACAACTACTAATTGAGAAACTATTACGAAGAGAATTGGTATAACCTTAATGATTTTAACGATTATTTGAAGGCACTCAACTGAGGTTGGCTAATACGAGGATGTACATATATATGTATGGGTATGACTTTATGCAAAGCTGCCTCACAGTTATAAAATGAGCTTTATAAGTTTTGAGATTAACAGCTAAAGACGACAACAGTAACAATCCTATGTAAGCCGCTTAAACCATGATGCTGAATTTTTACTTAATAATTTTCGTAATTAAAGTTCCCATATGTTATTCCGTGATAATACGCACCAAGCCCCTTTAAAGGCCAAACTCTGCACTCGTTAGCGGTGATGGATAGGAAATACCGTTAGACTACCACCCGGCGATATTACTAGAACTACAATAGACTGGAACCCCTCAGCCAAAGACGTGTTGGGCAACCAGAGCATATAGAGAGAAGGCAATTTGAGGAAGAAATTAGGTCGACTGGATACAGTTGGGCCGAAATTGAACATATAGCTAGGAATAGGATTGCTTGGAATGAATATGATGCTGTTCACATTGAGTCAGCTGTTGTTCATCTAACACAAGTTGTTATTTCTGCAGCCACACTTAAAACCCTAATCGAACTAACCTTCAATGGAAGGCCGACAAATGATAAAATTAGTAGATTCGTATCAGCTGTGACGGATCAGCTGACAAAATCAGTCATAATTATATAGCGCGTACTGCTTATCTAATATGTAACGTAATTTTTATAATGTAAAAATCTACGAAAAATAGATCTTTACGAAACGACTGTAAAACTTTGTCATATTCCAAAAAGCAAAAGGTGACATATTTTTTCCGTCAAATTTGAATAACTAATAAGAATAATTAGGGAAAAGAGAATGCTAAGAAGCCATTGGCAAAACATACCTATAGCTGCAGTGAGATCTATAATGTTCATATTTAACGCTATGCTAAGCAACTGCTATTTTCCCTCTTCATGGAAACCAGGAAAAGACGCTATACAATTGTATAGTAGAGGTCAATTATCGAAGCTGTGTGAGAGATTATTCCTGCAGTGCTTAACTCCATATCTAAACCAGCAAAAGTTTACCACGAACCCCCAGTTCGGCTTTCGAGAGATTCATGGAACCGTCGAACAAGTGAGAAATAGTGTTTATCAAGAAACCCTTTCACATTCTAAAAAAGGTCAGCTGATTTCCTTCGCATAATCATGTAACCTTTACGCTCAGAAGTCGCAATTGGAAAATAATGTTAAATATTTAGATATTCATTATGCGCATTTAGGCGCATTTTATGGTGTCGACATATCTCTGAATCATTGGTCAAATCTCAACCTTTGGCTTTGGAGTATAAATTTCTGTTATACAAGTCTATTATAAAGCCAATTGGTATGTACGACATTCAGTTGTGTGGTTCTGTATGTCGAGAAAGAAATTAAAAATTTCTTACAAAATTAAGGAAATAAACACAATGACCACAGCAGGATGGATACACGGCTACATTCCTACAAATGTCGCTGGCTACAAATGTTACCCTGTAATTGTTTTGAAAACGACAGCTACACAGAAGATAATAACACAATTTTTGTGTTTCAGTGGTGCTCCTTTAGATTTTTGACTTTAAAGTTCTAGCGTTATTAAAAATTCCGTTTTATCTTTTGCACTAAATATTCTTGTGCAAAAAAGTCTTCACTCCGACAGCAATAAAACCTCTCAGCAGAAATTAAAGTGAGACTTGTGGTCAACAAACCATATTTTTATTTTTTCTGTTACGTTGCCAAAAAAAATTATTAATTCCATAAGGATATACGGCAAAGGACCAGAACAAAACTACGAACACGCAAACTAACACGACCACGCTAAGAAACCTTTACAAACTACACAAAAAATGAAGTAAAAAAAGGTTCACAAAAATAAAACTAAATCCCAAAACTAGGGCATCCGACTACAGAAGTATTAAATGAAGCAGTTAAGTTAACGTGGCACTAGAAGGAAATTAACAGACAAACTATTGCTACTACTGCAGCTACAACTACTACGGCTGCATAAAAACACATACAACCACTCATAAAACAACCGAAATATTTATGTATGTATGTGTAAATGTTTGACCGAAATAAAAAAAATAAAAATTATGCGAAAACTGCAGTTAGTGAAAAGCTAGATAAATTTCAATTTATGATTTTAAGATGACATAACAAATGTAGACAAAGTTCTGCAGCACTTCATAAACTTGTTACCTACATGGAATTGTTCCTTTTTTTATGTCTTTTAAATTTGGAAGTAGAATTATTAATTTGTGGCAAAAAATAGCAACGAGAGCTGTTCATGAGCTAAAGTAAATATTATTCGTGTTTACTTAATAATGAAGTAGGATACGAAGTAATTAAGTTTTTTTTCGCTCTCAGTTTTCAAATTCAGTAAAATAAAGCAAAGACGTGCCCTGTAAACGCTTTTTAATTAACGCTTATATTAAGGGGACAATATTTTATGTCTGCCACGGATTGCAACTGCAGGACATAACAATGGGAATTTAGCGATGAAATGGCGATGAAAGCTACACAGTGCCAAGCTACTAGCAGATAAATGAAGGTCTATATATTAAAAAGCATGCTACGCTCAAGTTTGCATAATTTCGCCATTTACAGTTTCACTGCCTTTTATAAATCTTTTTGTATTTGTCATTATTCCCGAGTCATTGTAAGAGGATTCCCAAAGTAGTTGCTTGTCGTGTTGCCAGTAAATTTAATTTAATTGTTATTCAGTTTGTAAGTACGCTTTATTAGAAAATAGAAACAGTTTCCGATTAAACGCTGAAATAATATATTATATTTGCAAATAACTAACTCACGAAAACAAGTCCTGATTTGTACTTATAACAGTTAGCAAATAAAGCGTAATATGTTGCCACTTTTAATAAAGTTTTCAGTGTCTTCGACGAACAGGCAGACCTGTTAACATGTGTTTGTTTCAAATAGGAATATAAGGCCACATACGTTTGCGTTATTTTGGCCCACTGTATATCACGACCCATGCGATCTTTTTTGCCATTTTTGATCCACACTGGAACAAGCTTAGAGTTCGAATAAAAGCAATAATAATCTCTTATAATAAATCCTTAATCCACGGTGGAGCAGCATACACTAAGGATGTATGACCAAGAAGATGCTTGGTTTTTAGTACGCGAACTCTGGATACCAGTCGATCTCCAGTTTTAATAGAGACTTACCCGTGCATATGGGGAGCTCTGTGTGGGTGGACATATTTTATTTCATTAGAGGGATGAAACAGGAAGCCTCGCAAGAAGCAAAGATGTTAGACTTCGGTTTTAATTGGTCAAAAAAAGAATCCGGAAAAGGTGGACAAGAATGCCTCGTGAGAGGTGAACGGGTGAATCTTTAAAGCTACTTCTAAGGCGTTGGCCCGCGAGATTCCCGTAGGGAAGGACAGTGAAGCCTCACAAATTCTGAAGAAATGGAGAAGAAAACCTTGCCAGGGATAGATGGGTCAGTCTCCTAAGATACTCCTAGGGAGGAGGCTTAGACAATAGCGTACATTGTGTGGGAATGTCCAGCACTGGCTAGCATAAACGTCATCTCCACGGACAGACACTTGTTAAATGTGAATGCCGTGGTAGACCTAAGCCTTAGATAAATGCTAGCAATTAAAAAGAAACTCCGTTATATGGAAGAAGGTCACCAGTCGACATTCTGAAATGGCTACAGTCGAGAGTAAAGGTAGTACGAGACTTGAATGAGGGTAAGGTAGTCGTAAATTACAAATCGGTTGTCTAAAAACAAGTTGCGGAAAGAAGGGGGTCGAAAGGTTCAAAAAGTTAGCGATCTGCTTCGATATCCCCCCCTACATTATAGTAAAGCCAATAACCTTGTGTTGTGTGTCTCATTACATCATCTACGGCCCAGTTAAATAATAGCAGTGACAGGGGCTTTCTTGGCTCGGTGGTAAGGAGTTCTGGTGAGATGTTGTCCAGCTCTCTCTCTATTTCGTCCACATTTGGACTGCGGGTTGGTACATGTGCGCGTTCTTCGTGTTGCAGGCAGTTGCACGTAATGTTGGTTTGGGAAGGACATGTATTAAGAAGATTCTTTGGCAAGTTCTTCCGTCTAACGCCGCTATAATTCGATTTTTTAGTTGCTTTATATTAACCCTGATATCCTGGCAAAGTCATTTCGTTCACGCTGAAGCATTACTGATTTTGTTCAAGCTCTAAATACATCGCACAACATATTTACAACAAGAGAAGAGAAAAGCAACAACTTTTAAACGTGAATGTTAAATGAGTTTTTTTTGCGAAAGGTATCTTCGGAAAAAAGAAAAAAATTAGAATTTATTTGAAGACATTGCCGTTGACAACACGAAAAGTAATTGCTAAAAATTCACACATACACACGTATGTAATTAAAAACTAATTTAATAAAATAAACAAGTTAAAATAACGCATTATGGTTATTTGCCCTCTAACGATAAGTAAATAATATAAGTAAATAATGCAAGTCTTTTCAAATGTGATGCGATGTGATAGAAAACAGTATTTTAAATATAATCGATATTGAAAATAATATTGATTGAAAGCTAGAAAAGACCAGATTTGTATTCGGAGGTAGGAGAATTAAAATGTGCAAACTTTAAAACAGATTTAAATGAACAAGAAAAAACTTGATTTCGCCAATTAAATATTTGAAATCAAACGTGCTGGCTCTGATTGTGCTTTCCAACTTTTACTGAGTTTTTTCAAACAATTACGACTTTGCCCCACTCGTCAGCAACTCTCGCGAAAATAATCACTCATATTAAATTAAATAAATTTGTAAAGAAAGCATTGTTTAGTTTTTTTTTGCGTACCGTCGTAAATCTTTATTAATTCTAATTGTAATATGAATCGCCGCCTTCGTTTTAGTATTGGAGGGATTGTGTAGAAAAACAGCAACGCTAAATTTCTTTCTAAACAGGGAAGAAAGCTTAACAAAGAAAAACGCACTAAAAATGACTTGGGGGTACTGTTGTATTTTTTGAATGAAAAGGTACTGAAAACAGTTCAATAGCATTGAATTTTCCATAATTTGTTTATACAAAATATTTTCAGGTGAGAATATTTTCTAGTTCTGAATTCTTAGAGCGTGATTTTTCAGTACTCGGGTTTTACTTTTGTTTTTTTTTTTAATTTTATAAAAATAGCGAAGCTTGATTTTATTTGGTTCATTCATGTTTAATAATTTGTGATTCGCATTGATATACGAGAACGCTACTGCTTATGTATGTCTGTATACAACTTAGCGAAAAGGTGGACAATTTAAAAAACACAGACCTTTGAATACACGTAATACGAATAGATTGCTCAGAGAAAAAGTAAAATAGCAAATAATATGATGACGTTAGCGATTTTTTAGTGAAATGTCGATCTGAATTAAAATTCTCACGTTCCATATTCGCAGACTCGTATTTAACAATTTGCTTTTGATTAAAAGTAAAAAAGTTATGCCGATTATTATTTTATAATTATTTGACCCACCATTGTTCAAAGGCGGGGAGGGTAAACTGCATTGATTCTAAAGGAATTTCTCAAATGTGTCTGCGTCTGCATTTTCCATTTGAAAACTGACATGAGATTTGAAAAACTTATACACGCAGGTTGTAAGTGATACAAAAATAAAGTTTTTTTTTTTGCTATTTCGCAACAAAAGTTTTATAGTTTGAACATGTTTGTTATGTTGTTATGTTGAGATTTACGCGTGGGTCGATTGTTATGCATTTCTGTGGAATTATTTGCAGATTGTTCGCATTGAGGTACCTACATGTCAACCAAAGTTTCATTTCATTTTGTATGTGATTATATCATGGGATACTATTCCCTGTTTGTTTTATTTCTTCCTTTTTGTTAGATTTATTTTTATACACAAGTTTGTCTCTTAATGTTAACGAAATCCTAGATATTCAGATTTACACTAGTCCAGTGAATGCGAGTACATTACCTCTTTCTTCCATACATGCTAGTATATTTTTTTCTTAATTCAATAGTTTATTATTTCTTCTTCATTTGACTTTAGTACTGAGATATGTAGATGACCATAAATGTAGAAAAAGTCTTTTATTCGAACATGTTCACAACTCATAAATGTGTAATTTATGTAGTTCTGGTAACTATTATTAACCATAAATATACTTTATGTACATGATACTTATGTGCCGCGTAGTTGTGGGCAAAAATGTAGGGGCTTAATTCTTACAGATAAAATCCTCTTGTTCTGACTGACAGTTTTAATCTGGGGTTATTACAGTTCTTAGGTATTGTACTGTTAACACATAAGAACCTGACGCATACCTTCTTTCATATCGTCCCAATTCGGGATACCAGTCCACAAAGCTCGCCTTGGGCCTGGTAACTTTCTCGGTTCGATACGTAAATTTCCGACTTGTATGTGAGTCAGTAGCCATAGGACTGATTGTTGGTGAGGATCATTCGGCGGTGATGATTTGGTAGCTATTGTTGCATGATAACAAAGGCCGTCAATGACGGTAGGAGAATGTGTAGTTCTAAACATCTTAACAAGGGGTAAGTTCATGGTCCAGGTTGACCTGGCGCTATAATGGCCACCTACGCAAGGGCGTATATGGGCGTTGGCAAAAAGCAAGTGTTCAAAAAAAGTAGTATAGAAAAAATCGTGTAAAAACAAGGCATTTTACCGAGAGTAAGTCGCCAGAGCGGAACCTTATAACACGCAAGCCTTGCATTTGTGTATATTTAAATTGGTTTTTAATCCACTAAATTATGCAAAGAGCATAAGGCTATTCCAATATCATTCCAATATATTAGATGTCTTAGTTTGCATAATTCCATTATAACTTGGCGCTTCCATGTGTGTGATGGGCTTTCCGAAACGACGCATAGTGGCTGAAAATCGTTTTTCATTGGCCAAAAGTCGATTTTTTTTGTCACCGATTTTTAAAACTTTTACGCCTTTTTTGGAGCTAATATATCCAACTGTTTTTTAATTTAAGAAAAAGGTGTTTTTAATTTGTTTTTTTTTGTCAAAAATAAATGGCTACTACTCGCAAGCTATCATCAATAATGGCCTGCGGTCTTTTTTATAATATTGGTAGGATTATAGTCTTTAGTTGTTGTAAGTGGTTACTGCTCTAGCGTTTAATATTAGGGGCGTTGTGAAATTTTTATGAAACTACTATATTTTTCTGAAATTTAAACTTTAGTGGAATAGAACTTCTAGGGAACAAAAGGGAACAAGAAACGTATACCACCCGAAGAAAGATGAAAGTGTCTTCTTTAACCCTATATATACTTTTGCACCCGCCACGACCCGCAAGTAGAACACTTTTTGAATTTTAATGAAATTAATCTAAAAAAAATCAAATTATGATAATTTAAACAGCCCTATAATTACTCGTATTAAATTTTCACTTTTTCGCCTAAAGGTTTATGTTTTTTTTTACTTTAGACTACGTAAAACTAAAATAATTAAATATAATACCTGCGAAAGGGTTTTATGGCTTTGTTTTGATCAGCAAAAAAATAAGTCATAAAAATATCACAATAGGTTCTACAGTAAACATATGATCTCTTTCTAATATACCTGTTATCAACTGTTAGGGTCAACCAAAGTCATAAACAATTTTATAATAATAATCGCGACATTAAACCACTAAAGATAAAAAATAACCCCATATTGGCGAGATACTAATTAGTTTTACCTGATATTAAGGTCTGGATAACAAGTGCAGTTTTGTTCAATTTAAGTACCACCTGCAACGAAATTGAAGATCAATGTGTGAATAACATGTATCCAAAAATGTATAAAACTACGGATGCGATAAGGGATTACTCAATAATAAGTTAATCCTTTACGTGTACGGACGATTATTTGCAATTGATAAAACATAACAGACACAAATAAAAATATTCAAAAAAAATATGGCTATGGTTAGCTACAGTAAACAAAAGTTTTATATAAAAAGTGAAAAGTGGTTAGAAGGCCAACTTACTGACGCTGCAGAAACAGCAAAGCAAAGATCTCAGAGGCGGAAACTTAAAGATGTTAACGATGCAATTGGTTGTACAAATATAAAAGAATCTTTCCTACATCAATTACGATCACAGAACCAATTAACAAAAGTGGATATCATTGAAAAAGTTATTAAAGCAAGTTCAGTGAGAACAAAACGAATTCTTAAAAGTATACCAACTCCAAGCGATGCAAAACAGTACACAAATGAGGAGGCAGTAGCCTTATTTCTGGATTTGAAATTAACAAAACAGCAATATATTAAGCTCAGATTGCGTGCGATTGAAAAGGGCTCAAATATCTATCCAGCATATCATGACATAACCGCTGCTAAAATGGACTGTTTGCCATCAAAGGACACTATTACAATCACACCAATTTCGGCAGAGGTACATGTACAATCTCTACTTGATCACACAGCCGGACGCTTGCTACAATCAATACCAGGAAATGTGTTAAAGAAATATGGAAACACAAAGCTAATTCTTTTTTGCAAATGGGGATGTGATGGTTCTTCGGGACAAAAACAATACAAACAAGTTGTATGTGAAAATATTTCGGACTCAGATATGTTCATGGTATCATTTGTACCATTGCGATTGAAACAGATTTTGGAAGATTCAGAGCCTTCGACTAGTACAACGGAAACAATGGATATTTGGAAAAATACTGCAGGCCAATCAAATTTGAATTCAAAAAAGAAACTCGTGATGCCATTAACAAAGAAATTAGTGATATCAGGGCCCAAATTGCAACACTAAATCCATTACAATTACAGTTAGATGGGCAGCAAATTGAAGTAAGCTACCAATTAGTCCTTACAATGACAGATGGAAAAGTAGGTCAGGCTTTGACTAACACGAAGGCTGCATCCAGCTGCATTATATGCCAAGCAGCATCAACCCTATTAAACCAAGTTCCGACAAAATCATAAGATAATCCCGATGCATATGAATTTGGGTTATCACCCCTACATGCAAGAATACGACTTATGGAACATACACTAAAAATTAGTTATGATTTGGATTTCGGGTCTTCAGGATCCATAAGAAACAATAAAACCAACAAAGAGTTAAGAAGTTCAAAAAAGAAACATGTTCAAGGTGAATATCGCAAAATTGGATTGATTATAGATCAGCCAAAACAAGGGTCAGGCAATACAAATGATGGCAATACCGCACGAAGATTCTTTTCAGATCCAGAAACAGCGTCTGAAATAACAGGAGTGGATTTAAACCTTATTTTCAGATTTAAAATAATCCTAGAAGTATTGCGTGCAATGAAGAAATAGACTCTAGACGATTTGGAGATTATGCTAAGGAAACTGCAAAAATATATACAACCAACTACCCATGGATAAATATGTCTGCAACAGTTCACAAAATCCTTTATCATGGAGAAGATATCATTAAATATCATTTGGTGCCACTTGGAGATCTATCATAGGAGCTCAGGAAAAAAGGAACAAGGATTACAGATTTTATGGAGAGCAAATGAAGATCTATTTAATATATTATTGGCAACGTCAGATCCGTTCATCTCCAATATTCGAAATCAATGGAAAGTGGAACATCGGGATCTAGATGAAAAAGCCAAAAAACTACTAACGAACAGAAATAGCACAGAACAAAATATAGAATATTTGCAATCAATATTTGTGTCAAATGAACAATAATTATAATTGCCTTTTATTGTTATTTAAGTACGAAAAACATAGTATTAGTAAAAAATAATAATAAATAGAACCTACCATTGTTACAAATGCTATTCAAATCTATTGCAGTTTTCATTTTTAAAAGGTTTTTTAAAATGATCAAATTTGACAGCAAAAAATAATTAATTTTTCTGTAGTAACAGCAAAATCTCCAGTTAATTTTCCTTTTTTTTTGAGTGTAAAAATTTTTTTTAGTGTAACATTAAAAAAATTCCATTATCACAAAAAATAATTATAATTATTATTTAGTTCCAAATATTTAATTTTTTTAATATGTAAATAAAAAAAATAAACCCATATTTTACTCCAAAAGTTAAAAAAAATCAAAAGTTCAACTTTGACCTAGAAGTCCTTAAAAAATCCTCAATCAATTTTAATGTAATTAAAACTGAGACAAGCTGAACTAAATATCTATCCATTAAAAATTACTTCAATATTTTGATCGGTTCAAAAGTTACAGAATTTTTGCCAATGAAAAACGATTTTCAGCCACTGTGCGACGACTGCCTTGAGAGTTTAAATCTATTGCCTGTTTAACAGTATCCTTTGGCAGCTTTTCGCTTGCGAATTTTTGCATCTGCTTGTATTTTTCCACAGACGGATATTAGGCATTATTGCAGGCCAAATACATGCCGAATTTTGCGTGAGGATTTATTGACAAAAACTTATATCGACTGACTATCGCGTATAGTCGCATTCCAAATTTCACATCCACTCAGTAGTGTTGATTTGACGCTGGAGTTAAATAGGATTATTTTCATCCGCTTCGATGTACATGACGAGCTCCAGACAGACTTAACCTGGCCGAATGATTGTTGCCTTTTATTAACCCGCTTAACAATGTCAGCCTTTGACCTGCCAAATTCCTCAAATATGCTGCCTATGCTAACGTTTATAGCCTTTTTTTTTTATTATTAAGCAGAGGAGTCAATTAATACATCTGCCGTGGAAGTTTTAGGGCTTGTAACGATCTCCGATTTGCGATTGGAAATGTTCCTCTCTTTTGCATGTCTTAAGATATTAATGTAAATATATTCACAGAATATTTTTAAATAAAATTAATTCTGCTATATTCGCTGCCTTAACTGTGCGAATTCGGAATACGAACGAATACATTTTTGTCTTGTGAATATCTTTTTGATTACATTTCTTTGCTGTTACTGGAGCTATTTATTATTGGTTTAATTGTAAGTTTGGGTGGCTACTTCTGAATACCTTAATGCCAGGTTTTATGCATCGAACAGTAATTTCAACGGCTTCGCAAAGTCAATACTATCTATAATTATTAACCCGTAATTATTTTTTAAAGAGTTAATGCGTAAAAATTAATGACAATTTGTCCGAATGACTGTTAGGGACACGATGCAAATGAGTAAGAATAGGCAGACTGCTACAACGAAATAGAGCACATTATGGATTTATGCCGATTTGCTATTAGCTTTTATTGAAGGTTTCTTGCGTACGTGGCTGCAAAATTAGCGTGCTGGTTACAACTTTTAATTGCACACAGGGCTGCCACTGATAAGAAGCTCCGCCTGTATTCGTGTTCATTTGTGAAATGTTTAAGATTTTAATTTCTGCCATAATTTTCAAGAATGACATTTGGAGTTGAACTAAGGAGTCTTTGGACCGAATTTCTGTCATCCCTCATCAGTTGGGTTTGGAGACAAGCCGGTTTAGGCTATGTGCCATCTTCAGTGTCATTTTTGGTTCTGCAACGAAAAATGACGCAGAAGATTGCACATAGGCATAACCGGTTTGTCTCCAAACCAAACTTGACAAGGGATGACGGAAATTCGTGCCAAAAATCTACATCAAAACACCTTGTCGGAATCAAATCAAGAATTGATCGTATTTCGTCTCTTACATTGATCGTATCTGTGCCTCTTACATTGATAAGACTTTTGTTAAGAAGCATGAATAAAACAACATTAAATTGTTCAATTATTGCATAAATTGGTAGTCTGTGGTAGCCATATGATTTTGATGGCGCCTGATACCGTCGCAAGTTGCATAATTGCGTTGCATGGTTAAGTTGCAAATCTTTATTATTAAAGTGAGAGTTCGTTAGTGCAAGCACTGCGAGCAAAAATCACCTTTAGCGACGAGGCTAATATTCGAAGCCATCCATCTCCTCCAATACACTTTTGGGCCGATGACAGTTTTCACTTCTAGGACAGAAAGTCTACCATCGTGTACGATATGGGGTTGCAGCAGGACGGCGCTATGTGTTAACATTGTTTAACATTGATTTTAGGGTGAGATTATCTTTCGCGGAGTTGATGTGAATTCGCGGTGCGATTTGACTATCCTATTAATTGTGGGTTATCTGAACTCACACGTCTTTTCCAATAATCCACAATCGCTTGATGCTCTCATAGTTCTCGCTTAAATTTATCTCGATCTATGAGGGGGAGACCTTGAAATTATAATAATTGAAATAACTGTTCGGAAGTGTGGTCGATCAAAATTTAAAAGTAGAATATGAGAGTTACAGTGATTTCAAGAGGTTGTTTTTTACAAATTTTAACAAAAGTTTTTCTCTAAAGCGTCCGATACATCTTTCACTTTTCTCTTTCCGGGAGCAGCTGTAATGTTTATGGAACACACAGCAGTATTTTTGTTTAACAACAATATTTGTTCAAAAGTTTGAATTTATTATCTGTCAAATGACTTTTTCTGCATTCCAACGTAGAGTTTTTTTTTGTGGTAAATGTATTTTACAGACATTTGTATCTCTTCTTTTAGATACAAATTCTTGTTACCAAAATTTTTTAATGTTTTTCTTGCTGTAAGTTTTCAACCCTTTTGTTTTGTTAATGAATATTAACGAATAAACTAGAATTTAATTGATCATGAGCTGGTTGACATTTGTTACTTTTTTCTTTTTTAAATTTACTTACTTTTTTAAATTTATTTACTACTGAAATTTATTTAACCAAGATACGAGATAAATATGTAGTTTCATTTGTAATTGATCTATTTTTAATGGGCGTTTTATTATTCCAAAATTAGCAAGAACCATTTACAAGAAGTTTATTAAGTTTTAAATGGCAGCGAATTTATTGATTTTATTTAAAAAGCATTTAAATGGCAGGAAGACTTTAGGTAGAAGCTGAAATAGTCTTCAAGGAAAATAGTCCCTAATATTTTTTGTAATGTTAATATTTAAATTTATTTCCTAATTAATAAAAAAAAAACCTAAAATCGCGAAATATTGCAAATGAAATAAAAATCGAAAAATCGAGTGAAAATTAAGGGCAAGGAGAGATCTAAAACCATATTTGTAGTTCAGTTGTAGATGATCTGACTCTTCGATCAATATGAAAGCAGCCTTTACGTGGAGATTTTCCTGGGGCATATGTGACACACACGCAATCGGGCGATTTAGTTATAAAAATAAACATGGCTGCCTCTGTTTAACGTGTTCGGTCTAGCGATGTGACGTTCGTTAATCAAATTAACTGCTTTGAGTTTTAAAGGCCTTTTGAAACACTCTATACTTATCCATTGGTCCCTGAAAGCAATAAATCTGATTTTAATGATATTTTAATAAATGATATTATTTATATAGACTGCCTAAATTATGGACTCACACGCCAATGATTTTAGATAATGAATTGAAGACATTAATTATTTAGTATAAAGTTTTATTATCGCATAAGTTTTTTAACGAATAATAAAGTTAATAAAAAATAATTAATTGGATCGTTTTTTTTATTATTAAAAACTTTTTTACGCTAACTTCATTCCGGCTAATTTTCCGAAAAACTGTTTTTTTATTATGCTGGAATTAAAATTTACAAAACCTCAACTTATTGGAACCCGATAAATTTGAAAAATCATGTAAATGGCTTTTACTAAATAAATATGACACCACGAATGCTGATGAAGGCTCTGAGAGTGTAGAGTATTAGACGGAAACGAATTAAATTATGCTGATATTTATTTTAATTTAAGTTTTTCTATATTATTCTACTAACATGAAAGCTGGATTACTTCTTACTAATATGGAATCAGTAATATTAAACCACGAATTCTCGAGACTTGGACAAAAAACCATTTTCCGGTTTTTTCCACTTATAAGGGAAAGTTATAAATTTTAAATATGCTGAATCCTTATCAAACTGACTACCACGCTCACCTATAGAAGTCAACTATCCGAGAACCCCAGATAACCTACGTGCCTAAATTTTTGACCGAATTGAGACTGGCGTGATATTAAATCGTAGAATATTTATGCCTATCGTTGAACTCGATCCCCCATATGGATAAAAATTTTGAAATGTACACTGGAAGTCTTCTATTTTAAGCCATATTGCGGTTATCTGCCCTGGTATGCCTTGCTAGAGTTTCAGTGTGAATTTGTCAAGGACACTTTTCTTCATTTAAATCTATTCCTCTGCAGTTTCGAATAATTAAAGTAAACGTCTTTTTCGCACACATTTTTTAACACCATCCATTTGGTTGGGTCGATTATAGTATTTTTCCATAGCCTACGAATCGAAATGCTATTTTTTTCTTAAAAAATTATTTGAATTTAAAAGAATTTGAGGGCCACATCAGCACTAAAATTTTTTCTAACATGACTTTAATAATTTCAGTTTTTTAGGTAATAATCCCAAAGTTAATTGCAATAGCAATAATAATGATGATGTTTAAATTAATAACACCTTAAAAAAAGTTAATGTAATAAAAAACTCGCATCATTTACATTTTTGTTGTTGTTTTGAAAACAAGGTGGCCCAAGTCCAAGCAGTAGATTAATTGAAAAACTTAGATATGAACCCTTAATTAGCAGGTTAGAAAAAAAAACGTTAAGTAATTTTGTTTTATGGTACTTCTCGTACCGGAGACACAAGTGCTGACAAACTGAGTTAATTGTCAATGACCTCAAATTTATTTGGCTTTAACAAATGTTTCTAACAAAACATATACTGGGATTAAGTGTAAATTTCTGCAAACATATTTCAACTCGTCCGAACAGAGTTGGTAAACTAAATCAGATGTTAATAAAATAAACATTGTTAACGCGTTTACCGCAATACGACAATGACGTAAGTTTAGAACGCAGTGAAGAGTGTATGTAGTTTATTCATAACACACTTGTTATATTATCGCTTCGAACGCGGTGCTTATTATTTGTTAACATTTTAAAAAGATGTTCAGCAAAATACAAAATTATTTAGTAAAAATATAAAAACAATGGAAGAACGGGTTTTTATTATATGATAGTGAAAAACGTAAATAGAAATGTCAAAATCAGGGATGATTTAAGAAGAAATAGTTGCATTCTAGAACAAATACAATATGGCAACATTAAATTTCAAAACTGCTTTATAATATGATAGTCGCACGCCCGTACAATGTAAGTCTGCTTGCTCTAAGTCTAAGTTTGCAGAAGGGGAAGGAAAGATGAATAAAGGGATCAACAAATTCTCAGCTAAGAAAAGAGATATTTCTGAAAATAATAGTTTTATGAGACATTAGAGTTAAAATTGAGGCGTAAATCTTTTTTCTTTTATAAATAAAAAAATCTGCATTATAATTGTGTAACGCTTTTCACCCATACTTCCAGAAATTGTTAACATTTTATTTATTGCAATGGAACAAAAACGTTAGTTCTTTTGGTATTCAAAAGTTAAGTATTTAGAGCAGCTGTTAAAAAGTGTGGTAGATTCACTATCCATCCTAATCGTGCAATTTCTACAGCATAAATAAAAAATATCATAAGAAAATAATACACTATTGGATAGAAAGATGCAACATTATTAAAATGCAACTCTGATCGCATTTTATTATATTTATGAACTTATTATATTGCTTTATGAACTTTTTTTTAAATATTACCAAAATTGACAGATTTGTCAAAAAGTCTTTCTCTTACATTCACATCTAATCCACACATACGATTCTTAAAATATCTAATGACTTAAACTGACAGCGAATCATGGCTTTAAGTGAAATTAAGGTAACATCGCTGGAGAAAAACTCTTGCGATTTTCTCTGGAGAAGAACACAAATTTCTGCACAGTGCATGAAGCAAGTTAATCAGAATCTTAATGCATTTATTTCATTTGTTGTGAAGAAATGGTAAAAAGCAAAATTCCATTTATTTCCATGGGCGGTAAATTCCTTCCAAACTCTTTTTGAAGACCTTTTTTGCAGGATTGCCTCGAAAATTCGATGAAAAGAACTTTTAATGAAATTAATTGGAAATGCTTTTATTAACTGATCAGATTTTCGATCGCATTTAGGGACAGCAGAGTGTATCTCAGCAATTCGGATGACGAATTTTGGCGGTAAATAATTTAGAAGTATTAAACCGTACTCAAAAACATCATATATATGATAAAAACATTTGACAAACTATGATTCAAAATAATCAAAAAAGCATTTACAAATGCCCAGTCCTGGTAAGAGGTATTAAGTTCATTGTAGCTACATGTACAAGTACAACTAGTGTATTTGGCAACGACTCGCATACTTCAATTCGCTAATGCAGCAACAATAGACTTCTGAATTAAACAACAATGTCGTCTGACAAAACAATTAACCTAAAAGGTTTACTTTCATACCGACAGACCAGAGGCAACACGCAAACTTAAATACATTTTCATGCATATGTATTTATCTTTTTACAACTACACACATTCGTATATATTTACTGGAATGTAAAATGTCCTTGCTCAACCTTTTTGCGCTTATTCCAATCTTTGCATACTCGTGCACGATTTTCTTTCTGAACTTATTTAAAAGTTTAAAAGTTTCCTCTATTTTCATTTTATCATATTTACTTCTGTAAATAAATAGTTTATGACAAAATATTTTATTTTTGTTGCCCCATCGCATGCAGACAAATGTGTAAATGGAAGGAAGTGTGTGTCGGTTACTTGGACGTATTTATATATTTAGATTACATTTCGCTGTAACTGGAGTAGAAATATGGAAATCCTGCTTTTTAATTTTTTCTCCAGATAATTAGGGATCTGGTGAAATAGTACGACGGAGAGTAAAATGGAATCTAATGTATTAGAACAGTGGTTCCAAAGTATACTCCCTGGAACCCCACGGTTCCACGAGAAAAATTGTATTTCATTAAAACAAAAAAATAAGAATTCATTAGAAAAAGTATTGCAGTGACATTTAAATCCATTGCAAACAAAAGTTAAGTTTGTTGCCTTTTCAAGGAGACTACAAGATTGGATTTCAGCTGCGGAACAAAATAACTTCAAGTGTTTCCAGAGGCTTAGTGAATTTCTAAAATATGAAATATGAAAATCCGTGATGGTATAAAAACACATCTGTTAAGTTTACAACAACCACTCAGTGATTACTTTCCAACCCTAGAGATTCAAGATGATTACTGGGTACAAAATCCATTCAAAATTAAAGAAACACAGAAACACAACAATTAAGAACAGTTTCCTTCATTCGCTGAATATCAAAACAGGCTATTTGAATTATATGGCCACCACTTATTTGCGTGAAGCTGGGTTTTCCAATCCTGCAGCAGATAGGCGAGTTTAGTTATCAAACAAAACACAAAATTAAAGAAACAGTTGCTTTCTTTACATTAAAGATTTTTTCATTTATTTTGGTTGTTTTCCATTTTTATTAATAATTTTTATAATGAATTGTTTTTTTGTATGAATTTTGTTTAATTCAATAAAACCTGAAATACCATATTAATACTTGTTTAATTTGTTATCAGATATTAAATAGTGAAAAGTTGTTGTTTAAAAAGTAATTAGGGTCCTGTGATCATTGGCAACAAATTTGGAGATTCGACGACCAAAATAGTTTGAGAACCACTATATTAGGAAATCATTTCCGGCATTTTTTTATTACATGAATGGGCAAATTTTAAACGACCTTTTGTTATTTAAAAAAGAAAAACACTTTTTTGTAACTTCATCACGACTTATTTTATTTTAAAACTAGCCAAGCCCGGCGCGCTTTGCTACGCCCCTTAATGAGCTCAATATGTGTGTAAAGTTTCAGAAAAATCGGTCCAGTGCAAGTAGCTCCAAATTTATTTAGGGGCGTGGCCCCGCCTACTTTTCTAATCACAAAATCTATAGTCATGACAGCTCAATGTGTGTGCAAAGTTTCAGAAAAATCGATCTAGTGCAAGTAGCTAAAAATGATACGTTATTTTTTATGGGCGTGGCACTGACCACTTTTCTAATCCCGAAATTGTATAATCATGAGAGTTCAATATGTGTGCAAAGTTTCAGAAAAATCGGTCAAGTACAAGTAGCTGTAGATGGGCGTAGCCCCGCCCACTTTTTTTTTATAAATTACCACCCCTAAACACTTCCAGGAATGTGTACAACAACTTGCCAAAGTTTGATCCAATCGGCTTTACGGTTTCGGAGTCTATAGCTAACACACACACACACACACACACACACACACAGCCAGACAGAGTTTCACTTATATATATATAGATTGCAATTTTTCTGTATGGGGACTAGCTAGCCTCTATGCCCGTTTCTGGAGTCGACGTAAGAAAAATAAATTAACAATTTCTCTGAGAAACTCATTGAAAATAAATTCGTGTAAGTAATTCGAGCAACCATAAATCGCTTTCGTAATGGAAAAAAGAAATCTCATGGACGTCATCATTTCATTTTATATGACGGACATTTCTGTGATTTTAGATTAAGAAATCGATTCTCTAAACTTTGCTATTAAAAATTCAGCCAAACCGATTCATTTATAACTTAAAAAATGTGATAGCAATTAACGTTCGTACAACGTTTGAAAGTAAATAACTTTAAAAATTATAAATTATGTTCAAAATAGTGATTAATGCGACGCGCCTTTCTCCACATTATAAATGTATATACAGACATATGATCTAGAAATTGCTAATATTATGTTGCAGGTATAGGAAAGGCTTTGTGTTTTATAAATTGTGTGATAACAAAAAATGTTATATAATACTTTCTAAGATAATAAAATTGTATTATTTTTTAGTTTAGCGCTTCTCTTTTCCCATAAAAATATTTTCTCAAAAATTAACTTGAAAAATTATTTTTAATTTTTTATTCGCAGACTAGACTTCCTTGATATTGTTGACGAGAAGTTCTTTAATTATTCTATTTATTTGCAAAATTAAATAATTCAGAAAAATTGCCAAAACTCGCTTGACCATACATACATACATACAGACATATATTGATAGCGATGCTATGCATGCAGGATCAAAAAAGCTTAATCGCTCTGCTTTCTCCCATCACACCTACACACATGTAAGTATTTGTTTCGTGTTTTTGCTATTAAAATCGAGTGAAGAGCGTAGTTGACTTCTTACTTTTATTTAGTTTTGCTCTTTTTATTTCCTCTTATTTTGCCTCCGAAAAGTAAAAAGTACCAGCACTAAGAAGATATTGATTGATACCTGACATCTTCATTAGTCTTTGTTGTTGTTACATCCTCTTGTTAAAATTCTGTGTTTGAGGCAAATAAATTATTTGAATTTAATTGAAGATCCTTGCATCATTAGTCTTCTAGTAATTAAAACATTTCAGTAAATTACACTAAAAGATAACAACTGAAAACTTAAATAGGGATCGGTAATCAGCTGGTTAATTGCTGACTTCAATTCTACATCTAATGGCAACAATCCTTAATGAAACTTCTTTCATTTTTTACTTCTCCTTTCTTTAACCTTCCTTTGAAATTCGTGTCACTACAATTTCTTTAAAAATAAAGAAATTATATCCTTCAAGTACAGCCAACATCGACATGAGCGAAAGGAATCTTAACAACAACAATAACAATTAACTATCAGGCACATTCAAGAATACCTATGTATGTACATGATGAAGTTATCAATTATCGCTGTAAATGGCCATCAATTGTTGCCACTTTACTACTTGGGTAGTCCAACTTTATCAACAATTACTTCAACAATTTCCAGAAGACCGATTCAATTCCTCCTTCTCTTTTATATATGCTACAAGTCACTGTTATTATAGATAGAGGTGAAAAGAATGAGATGCAAGATTGTACTGTGTGAATTTCGAATATTTTGAGTCGAATCGGGCCAAAATTTTTACCATTAAAAAAGTTCGCGAAGTAGCCGTCGGTCGTATCGGTAAAATTTGTAGCTTGAATAAACACTTTTTCGATCGATTTTACATTATTTTGGATTTATTATTTCAACATATTGTTAGGATCTAAACATTGCAAAAGAGAAAAATAACTGTAAAATAAAATATTCAAAAAATTGTGATGTTTATTGACAAGTACCGTTGTGTAGCTACACACTGTTGAAATTTGAGTTAGTTTACGTTTCTTGTTTGCCTACAATATAAATTGCAATCTTTAATATTTTAAGAATTAGTTTGCTGCACCACCTACAAATTTTGCGTTATTTGTCATGCAACAACAAAAACAATTTGAAAAATTACCAAGAATAAAAATTTTTAAATGTTTTATTTAATGTCGGCAATTATGTATGGAATACATTATCAGATAAATGTCCGCCTCTCTTAGCCTCACAAATGAAAACATTTTTCATTACATTCTCACACATTTCACTCGGCATTTCATTAATTGCATCACGAATATTTTGTTTGAGTTGCTCCAGCGTTTCTGGTTTGTTTGCATAAACCTTGCTTTTCAAAAAGAAGTCCGGAGCAGTCAAATCAGGCGACCGTGGAGGCCAATCAACATCACCATTCCTTGAAATAACTTGCTATGGAAAGAGGTCTCGCAGTAATTCTATTGTTATCCTGGCTGTATGCGATGTGGCACCGTCTTGTCGAAACCACATGTTAGTCAAGCCCACAGCATGCAGTTGTGGCGTTAAAAAGTTTTCAATCATATCACGATATCGCTCCCCATTGACAGTTACCGATACGCCATTTTCATTTTCAAAGAAGTAAGGTCCAGTTATTCCTCCTGACTAAGTTGCAAAGGTGACTGATGAATAATTTGAGGGTTTTCCATTGCCCACAACCGACTATTCTGTTTGGAAGAAGCTCTTGTGTCAACTGAATCTTAAATGGAAAAAAATGCAAATCTTTGCGCAAAATTGTGGCCAAAGTTGTTCTTTGCGGACCAAACTCCTGAGCACGGTGTCGAATTGAGGTTGATGGATTGTTTTGAGCACTTTCTTGAACAGCAGTAATGTTTTCAGCTGATCTTGCAGTACGTTGTGCTCCATGCTTGAGCCTATCAGCTACAGTCCCTCTTTCTTCGAAATCATTTACTACACGATAAGTAGAGCGTCTTGTTGGCGTTGTTTCTGCCAAAAATTTCACGTAACTTTCTCATCGTCAAAGTTTTAACGATTGAAACACGTTGGTTTACCGAACTGTCAAGACTAATGTTTACCAAAATGGCGGGAAAACAAAGTAGTATTACCTTCCCGGCGGACACTCTGTATTAGGACTATGAAGAACATTTTATGGTTAGAGCTAATATATTATTTTTGTATAGTTAAAATATTTTGTTTATGGTTAGAATTTTAGTAAAAACTGCTTTCTTCAACTCAACCATCTTGCAGTTTTTATGGACGAAAATTAATTAATTATGAAATGTAAAGAGTAATGTTATGTTTAAAATGAGTTTGAATAACCATTATACGTTTTCCACAACCATATATTTTTGTAGAAACATAATACGGTTGTTGTGTACAAAAGGATACTATTAAACCATTCAGTGCGGTAAAATTTTTAACTTCCACTCCGTGGATAAATAAAAAATAACATGGGCATTTGTCTTTGTTACGAGAAGTTAGTAAAATATAATTGGAAAAAAGCTATGATTTGGGTTATAGTATTTATTAGTTTATACTTTTTAGTAGTAAAAATTTTTAGTTATGGAAAACACACAATTTCCAATACATTTTTACTACGCACATGGTGGACTATTTGTGCCCACGAAACCATTCGCGTTGCTTTTACTTGTAATATAAGTACTCTACATTATAGGTAACATCAAGTTTTACCACAATACCTTCCCGAAATATATTTTAGTACATATTCACTGACTTACTGACTCATCAAAATTTAGGGGGCATTTACGCTGTAGCTAAAGACCTGAACTTTGATATACAGGTAGGCCTTAATGCACAAGTAAACAGAAAAATTTGAAAGTGGGCACTTTTTATCTAATGTTGCCATCTTGCAACTTGCCTAGAAATGGGATGGTATTGTACTTATGAAGAACTTGGTCCTCATTTTGATCTCAGTACTTTTTATGGCCGGAAATTTTGGAACTTGGCCTTATTTTCACATTTATGTTTTTGTGTGGAAAACATATTAGAAAATTGCAATATGTTGAACAATAAAAACGCACAAATTTACCCAACATTAACTATCACAAATTACCTGCCCATATGGCTTTACCCTCTATTTGTGCTCGCTTCTTGAAAAAGATAAAGTTGTCAAACACTGGAAGGGATTGTATGCAATACAGTTATTTATGCATGATTTTATTTATTTAAAAACTAACTTGAAGCTTGGACACAATTTGAGGCAGGTGGCGCATACAGAACAATGATGCTGAAGCAGATGAGACCAATTATTTATTATAACGAAATGCAACAGCCAGTTAGGCAGTAAATCAACAGATACTCGTTGCAAGAGTCAGTGTTGAGTGAGAATATGATACAAATGTTTAGCTTAATCTGCCAATAAACACAAAAGAATATGAAGAGTGGCGTTGCCAGAGAATTTTGAAGGAATCCAAAATGTTCTCAAAAAATTTCTTCATTGAAAATTGAAAAGCAATAAATTCCTATAACAATTGATATGAGTTTTCATAGTGATAAAAACTTTAGAACTCTAGCCAGAAAAGCCCTTACCAACAACCAGTTCGTAACTTGTCATTCCAGGGTCTACTGAGACCAGTTTTAAAGTAACTGGCCCCAGTCAAGCCAAATCGTAATATTTTGCGGTCATAATAGAGAATAAGCTTAAGGCTGGATGAATTATCGCCAAATCAACAATAGACAATTATTATTTTATTTATTTATCACTCGTATATATAAATAATCAAAAAAGACTAAAAAATCTACAATCGGTCAGAATTTAGAGCAATTATTAATTACTGTAAAGTACCAAAAAGATATTTCATTTTAGCGATTTAACATTTGTCAAAATTTGGACTGTAGTTTATGGTGAAAATAGGCCCACATTTTGACAAATGCTAAATGGTTTCAGTTTTGGTAGATCTTATAGTTTTTTCTTAGTGATTTTCCAAATTTTTTTTTTGCTATTTTTTCATTGACACAACACCGAAAGTTCTTCGGTGAATGATAATTTTTCATTTTGGGCGATTTAGATTTCACCAAATCTATTCTTAATCCACTAAACTGCTTATAGATATCTCACTGGCGATTGATAAAGAATTGCATGATCGGCTACTTACATAGCTAGATAGTGTTCTTCCTTAAGACTCCCATGAGCTTCTTAAGAGCTATTTGACAGATAGAACGTTTAAAGTAAGATCAAAGGATCAGCTTTCAAAAAACGGGAAAACCTCTATAGGAGTACCTCAAGGTATTACTCTGGGGACGCTATTATATATCATATATACCGCGGATATGCCAACAAGCCCAAATTCGTATACGACTTTGTATTTATAAGTATTAATAATGATCCAAGGGTTGCATCTGAATAACTTCAGTCCCATATTCATGAGCTTTAGGACTGGCTAAAAAAGTTGAGCATAAAGGTAAATCCATCAAAATATGCTCGCGTTTCCCTCAGAAGGCAAAATTTCATACCAATAACAGTAACAAATACTACGGTTCCAGCGAAAACGCATGTTAAATATTTGGGTATCCACCTAGATCGGCGCCTAACTTGGTCCCGCCATATGAAGGCAAAAGTAGCGGCCATAAAACTTAAAACAATGGTAAAAAATGGTTAATAGGTCCCAACTTAACCTTTGCTGTGGAATACAAAATTAGTTATTACATTGGTATTAATTTAAAAATACCACTTAGAAATAAGATTTGAATACGTATTATAAATCTATTTCAGTAGAAAGATTCAATGAAATAATATTAAAAAAACTGAACTGCTGCTATATTAGATGAGAATAATGATTCACAGTATTGAATTTAGAGAAAGTATTTCAAATTATTCGTAAGTTTATATTTAAAAGTGATAAAAATGCGATAAGAATCCTTTGCATAAGATTTAAATTGCAGTTTTTATTTAAATAAATAAAGTTTCTATAAACATTTTTAAGTACCTGTTTTTAAGTACCTGGTAGTTAATACATTCTAGAGATTTCGGGTTCAAGAGATCCAAAGATGTTACAAAATATATAAAGTTTTTTTTATTACATGCGTTTTAAAACTGGTGACTTTATGGAATGTTCTAAAAAGTTTCCAGCTTAATTTATCTCTACAAAGTAAACGTTTTCACAAGCTGCCACTAGATATGTATTGGCTCACTAGATACCTTATCATGGCTCATTAAAAAATTAAGGAAAATAATAAAAAATAGTAATAATTCGATAAAACCTTCATTATGGCGACAACGATTGATTAAGAGGGAGAATGAATTTCATACATATTGCACCTGCCATTCGAGGAAATATTGTGCAAATAAAATGGATTTTATACCTAAAAGACGATTTCTGTGCGCCTTTTATGTTGTTGGTTTATTTATGTTACATTCATGAGTTGTGCGACATCATGCCACAGACTCCAACAACAACCTGAACGGCAACGCTAAATAATCACCAGCGCCAGACCTGTATCACTGTTATCGCTGCACTTTTATAATCTGCGACATCAGCAGTGACAGCAGCTCTTACAACACTCTACAATCCCATCAATTCAGTAAGACGTGTTACACATTACTAATTTCCAAGTACTGGCTACAAAGCTTGGGATTATTCTTTCACTTTGGCCTGGTGTGTTTAACTTTTGATCTATTGATATTTCAATAGAATCATATTGCAGAAATTTAAACAAAATGCCTGTATTTTTGATTTGCAACGTAATTGGTGCTTTGTTGTTGTATCAGAATCCTTTAGGATTGATTTAAATCACTTATAATTTAATTGTAGCTAAAACTATTAACGAAGTTTCACAAATAAACAACTAGGCAATGAAATTCAGAAATGTAAGTAAGTTCTATTATATGTATGTTCTATATTTGATTGTGTAACATCAAGAAAAATGGTATGCGACCTTTATAAATGTTGTAAGAATATTAGAGAGCTCTTATTGCTATTATAATAGAATTGAATTCGCGTTATAATATGTTCACACATGCATTAAGCCCTTAATTGAGCTCAATTTATCATACAAGAATCCAATTAATAGATTGAGCAATTAGTACTTAATTACACCACAAATTTATTCAAATTCACAATGTAACTCTGATGTAGTGTGTTTAGTGACCAGAAAACTCTGGAATGGACCACTAATAAGACCTGACAATTTACAACAATATTACCACGATTATATAAAAGGGATAAACCCATCTTATTGTTTCCAATTTAGCTATCTCTTTCATATCTTATCAGGCAAATATGGTCTCTTTATAAAAAATATAATTAAAAAAATTCGCATAAAATTTATGTATTTACCTCTTTGTTAATAAAATCTTTATGTAATGCATCATTAACTGTTCGTTAATATAGGCTGACTTCCTAAACACATGTATGTTGCTTTGTAATAATACCTATTGCTAAATGCAACCCTTAAAGTTTGTACAATTTATTTTGTTCTCAAATGTACCCAAGCATCCAAAAAAATTTAGTCGCAATACGTAAGCAAAATAGGCTGTAAGTGAAAATCGAAAGTAAAAATAAGTAAGCGCAACATTATACCTTTTTCGTATTTATGGTTAATTTTAAATGCTAAACAAAATTGGATTTTCTTTTGTAAAATTGAAAAATTTTGAAATTGATCTGAAAATAAAAAATGTTGGCAAAGCGGAAAATTCACCAAAATCTCAAAAGAATACCATAAAAGAAAAAATATAATAAAAATGTAATTGCTACAAACTCAATATTTAATTTAAAAAATACAACATAAGCCAAAATTCCTCAATTTTGGAATAAAAAAAAATAAAATTTTATTATAAAACATCAAAATGGAATAAGTATGTTGTTGGCAATTATATAAAAAGAAAATGTATATGTTCACCACACATCGGAAATGCACCAAAAGATTTAAAAATTCACCAAACAATTTTAAAGTCATAAAAATTTAATATTTTGCAAAAAATTAAATTTAATTTTAAAAATAAAAAAAATCGTAATTTTAACAGAATTTAGAAATTCACCAAAGCTTAAAATTTTTTTACAAAAGTTTAAGTAACCAACATTTTTAAAGAAGCAAGGTTTCAAGAAAACCAAATTTGCACCAGAAAACTACGAATAATTTAAAATTTTGCAAAATTTCATATCCACCAAATCTTCGAAAATTCAGAGAGATGGAAAATCCTTATATGAAAACGAAAGCAGAGGTGGCCGAAATTACGAGGGCGGATCAATAAGTCCGTGACTTTTTGAACTTTGCGTTTAATAGCTGTTCAAAACATACAACCTCGTGTATTTGTCTAAAAATTTAAAAAAGTGAATTTCGAGTGCTCATTAAACATTATTTTTTGCGGAAAAAAAACCGTCAATGAAACCAAGGAAAAGCTCGATAAATACTATGGGGACTCTGCACAATCGGTTTCAATGGTAAAAAAGTGGTTTACTGACTTTCGTTGTGGTCGCAAAAGTACAAATGACGCTGAAGGGTCTGGACGGCAAATTGAGGTCAGTACACCCGAAAATGTCGAAAAAATCCACGATGTGGTGTTGGTTGATCGAAGAGTAAAAGTGCGTGAGATAGTTGATGCCATAGGCATTTCATATGGCAGTGTAGTTTAGATTTTAAATGATCAGCTGGGTTTAAGAAAGTTGTCTGCAAAATGGGTGCCTCGTTTGCTCTCAATTGACCATAAACGTAAACGTGTGAAAACTTAAAAGGATTGTTTGGAGTTGTTTAACCGCAATCCGAATGAGTTTTTGCGGCGTTTTGTAACTGTGGATGAAACATGGATCCATTACTGTACTCCGGCGACCAAGCAACAGTCTAAACAATGGGTTTCACCGGATGAACCTGAAGATGGCCAAGGTAAGTTTGTCGGCCAATAAGATGATGGCAACAGTTTTTGGGATGTACGTGGGATAATCCATATCGATTACTTTCCAAAGGGAAAAACAATAAACGACGAATATTATGCCAACTTATTAGACCGATTTAATGAGGATGTAAAAAGAAAACGACCATCATCAAGATAATGCACGGGTGCACACGTGTGCAGAATCAATAGAAAAACCCTATGAATTGAGCTACGAATTGGTACCTCATCCGCTATATTGGCCGGATTTAACCCCTAGTGGCTACTTACTATTTCCAAACCTAAAGAAATGGCTCGGGAGAAAGATATTTAGCTCCAACGATGAAATTATTGATCAAACAAATGCCTATTTTAAGGCCCTCAAAAAATCCTATTTTTTGGAAGGGATACAAAAACTGGAGAAACGTTAGACTAAGTGTATTGAATTAAGTTATTGTTGAAAAATAAATTTTTGTTTTGCAAAAAAATACTGTGTTACATACAAAAAGTTACGGTGCCCACGTAATATCCCAAACAATTCTTTGTACCGGGGAAAAACTGTAATACATTCTTAGTAGTTCATATATAAGAATCGGCACAGCCGAATATAGCCTTCTCACTTGTTAATAGTTTGTGGACAACACCGCTTATTTGTGTTATATTCTCGTTAAGTAATTGGTGGAATTATTACTGGGTGTGTTAACCATATCACACATATACCAGCTGATAATTTCTGTAAGAAATTTAAAGGAAAGGATAGATGGGACTTTTATTATTTATTTATTATTTACTTATTTAGAACGTTTTAAATATTTGAAAGCTTTGCGTACATATTTTAGTCGAATTGAAATTGTGAAATTCGGTATGGCCAGTTAAAATTTGTACAATTTTTAATTCATTAAAGGATTTGAATTTATTGGTGTACAAATGTCATAAATATGTGTTCCTATTTGGCAGCACTCATTATATACATTTCCAGCCGTATTCATAAAGAAATGTTAAATCAGGTTTCAAATACAGAGTAATTAAAATGTGATTCTTGATTTGATATCACGACAGGACGTTTTGATGTAGAATTTTGGAACGAATTTCTGTCATCCCGGCAACCCGGCTTCGGCTATGTGCCATCTTCAGTGTCATTTTTCGTTCTGAAGATGGAACATAGCCGAAACCGGTTTGTCTCCAAACCAAACTTGACAAGGAATGACGGAAATTAGTTCCAAAATTCTAGTTAAAATGTGTTTAAACCTAAAAAGGTTTGTTATGAAGAGTCCGTATTCATAATAAAATTTTAATAAGCACATATTGTTGAATTTTTATGCAACACCATTTGATTGATCCGGGTATTCGAATTGGTGAGTAGATTTTTATTGTTTTAAAATACAGCAACTTCAGTTTTTTAAATAAAAATTCCTATAAATTTTTGTGTTAATTGAAGTTTACAACAATAAAATTAATACAAAAATAAGCCAGGTTTTTTCGTCAGGGGATTCGAATAACGAGCCTACATCACTAAAGTTATTGTTGTGTTTTTACATTGATTTTTTATGAATTTTATAACAAACTGATAAACAAAACTAAGATTATAAATGAAAAGCAGAGACTTAAAATACAAATGTTGCTTCTACAACAAACAAGGCTTAACAATGGTGTGAAAAGTCGGTCGTTATTGATTCAATTAAAGCACACGCATACCTAAGAGCAAATATGGACATGATTAGAGACATCCATCTGCAAATTATTGTTGCTTCTGTACTGATTAAGAATTTAAATAAAGTTAATTCAAGCACCAATACTCTGGCAACATAAATTATTTTTGTTCATCAAATAATTAATCAAAAATGTGATGTATTTTACTCCAATAATACTCATATCGTAGTAAGGGAATACTACTATACTCGTACATACGACTTGTCAAAACAAGCAGTCATACATAGCATTATAGTATGACACGGAAGCGAATGAAATCAATTTTCATGCAAGGAATAATGTATCATCTCAAAGACTTCAATTGTGTAAATTATTGATTTAAATGGTGTAGGATACAGCGTAACAAAATTCCCCAACCTATGCATCGTGTTGAAATCGTATTTAACGCATCGCAGCTTAAAAACTCGGTTCATCCAATATATAATTTGCGCTACCTTTTGAACACAAGAATAACGGTGGAAGAGCCTCTAAAACGTAGCGGTCCCCGTCAGTGTACTAATTGCCAGGAATTCGGACACACGAAAACCTACTGCAAGCTACCATCCGTATGCGTTGTTTGCGGTGATGCGCACCGGACTTTGGAATGCACTTCTTCCAAAACAGACCCCAAGGTAAAAAAACGCAGCAACTGTGGTGACAACCCAACAGCAAATTACAGTGGCTGCAAAGTCTTTCAACATGTAAAAAATAATTCGAAAGTCGTACGTAAACCCGAATATGAGCAATATAGGTCTTCCCAATTTCCTCGGCTTCATGCTGGTCCTATTGCTAGTACACAAGCTACACAGATACTAAACCAATTTATTCCTATGCACAAACATTGAGAAATGATTTGCCTAATGCGAATGCCAAAAGTTCTAATGCGCATAAACATTCATATGCCCACGTCCTCAAAGAGGGTGCACAGACACCCCTCACTACCAATTCGAGCTCAATCGATAATTAAATACAAACAATGAATAATTTCATGACAACTATGCAGGGTATGTTTCAGGAAATGATGCGAACCCAAAACATGCTTCTGCAAGTTCTGCTTAGCAAAAAATAAACCAGTTAAAAATATGCTTCTGGAATACTAACGGGCTCTCCCAACATAATTATGAAGTAGAATACTTCCTGCTAGCACATGATATAGACACCCTATTAGTCTCTGAAACACACTTCACTTTAAAAAACTGCTTTAGAATTGATGGGTTTTTTATATATGACAAAAAACACCCAAGCGAAAGGGCATGTGGTGGGACTGCCATTATAGTCCGAAAAAACGTAAGGCATTTTCCATTGCCTGAATTCAGGGAGGACTTTTTGCAAGCCACGACTATAAATCTTAAAGATTTTAAAATTGTAGTCTCGTCAGTGTATTGCCAGCCTAGGCATAAAATCGAACACCATAAATTCGCCAGGTTCTTTGGTGATTACAATACAAAGCACACATATTGGGGATCCAGACTCCTTAGTCCTAGAGGTAGGCAGAGTTATTATACAGTTCAAGCAAACAAGCTGGACGTCGTATCTGCCGGTAAACGCACCTATTGGCCCACAGACTTTAATAAGTTGCCAGACCTTATAGATTTTGCTATAGTAAAAAACATCAAACGTGACCAACTGTTAGTTACTTCATCCTATGACCTATCTTCTGATCATTCACCTACAATTGTTATTTTACACGACAGTTTTGCCACTGCACCTAAAACCCTTAGTTTCTACCTGAACAGGAACACGTATTGGTTAAAATATAAAATGTATGTGAGCTCTCACTTATCTTTGAACATCCCACTGAGAAATCCAGCTGATATTCAAGCAGCTGTAGATCATTTTACAGACGTCGTGACTGCCGGAGTCATAGCTGCAACGCCAACAAAGCATCAGCTAAAATAATATCGCACCAGGCAACAGCAGATATTCAGATGCTCGTCATTGAGAAAAGAAGACTAAGAAGAAAATGGCAAAATAGTCGTTCTCCACACATAAAAATGCAAATGAACTTATGCCAAAAAAAAGTTACGCAGTAAATTGAGACAGAAACACGAATTCGCTATCGACAACTTTTTAAAAAACTTGGATCCAATGAAAAACACGGATTATAGTCTGTGGAAAGCTGTAAAGCACTTACAATGTCCTATTGCTTACGAATCCCCACTAAGACTTGAAGACCGTACTTGGGCTAGAAACTCAAGTGAAAAGGCAAATGCGTTCGCAAATCACTTAGAGAAGGTTTTTGCACCACATGATATAAGTAATTCCACTATTCCAATTATTAGTGACACCGTGAATGATTCTATGAAATTTCGGTTGTCTTCTTTAAAATCGACAATTAAAAATACGGATATGAAGAAATCACCTGGACCTGATCGTATAACAGGATCAATGATAAGAAACTTACCTTATTCAGCTGTAGGAATTTTACTTTACATATTTAATGCCATGTTGCGCGTCGGCTTCTTCCTCTTGGAAGATGTCTGAAATTGTTATGATCCCGAAACCAGGAAAGAACTCAAGCCAGATTACATCCTACAGGCCTATTAGCCTACTGTCAGTTTTGTGAAATATATTTGAAAAACTATTCGTCTCGAGTGTAACTCCTTTTCTAAATGAACAAAACGTTATCCCAGATCATCAGTTTGATTTTCGAGCAAGGCATAGTACGATTGAACAAGTCCATAGTATCGTTACCATTATTAGATCGGCTTTTGAAAGAAAGCAATACTGTTCAGCTTTATTTATAGACATTTCCCAAGCTTTTGATAAAGTCTGCCATGATGGGCTACTTACTAAAATAGTTCGGGTTCTAGCAGAAAACACCCACAAGCTTATAAAAAGCTATTTGTCCGATAGAACTTTTAAAGTAAGGTCAAAGGACCAGCTTTCAAGATGTGGGAAAATCGGTGCAGGAGTACCTCAAGGTAGTGTGCTAGGGCTGCTATTATATATCATCCATATAGCGGATATGCCGGCAAGCCCACATACATATACATCAACCTTTGCAGACGACACTGCAAGTATAAGTGTCCGTAATAATGCAAAGGATGCATCTGAAAAGCTACAGTCCCATATTCATAAGCTAGAAGACTGGCTAAAACAGTGGAGAATAAAGGTAAATCCATCAAAATGTGCTCATGTAACGTTTTCCCTTAGAAGGCAAAATTGTCCACCAACCACAATAACTAATACCACGGTTCCAGCGGAAACGCACGTTAAATATTTAGGTATCCACCTAGATCGGCGCCTAATTTGGTCCCATCACAATGAGGCAAAAATAACGTCAATAAAGCTTCGAACAAATCAACTGCATTGGGTAATAAGTCCTAACTCAACTTTGGCTTTGGAGTACAAAGTACTTTTATACATATCCGTTATAAAGCCAATATGGTATTCAGCTGTGGGGTACTAACTGTGCATCTAACATACAGAAGTTACAGAGAACACAGTCTAGGATTTTACGTCATATCGTCTGCGCCCCCTGGTACATAAGAAATGAAAACATACATAGGGATCTCAAAGTTCCCACTATCCACGAAGAAGTTAAAACATACTCGTCCAAAACCGTGAACAAACTATTCGCACATCCCAACACTCTAGCACGCAATTTATTGCAATTTGACGGCCACCAGAGACTAAAAAGAACTGACACATTGAGCCTGGCGAGGCGGCTATCTCTACACAATAGAAGATAGATTTTTAAGATTTGAAAACGAAACATAAGTTATTACATTGGTGATAACTATTAAATAATAATTTATAAATAAGATTTGAATAATTATTGTAAATTTCTTTTAGTAGAAGATTCAATAAAATGAAATAAAGTATAACAAACAAAAAAAATTTAAACTAAGAATTAAACTAAAAAAGTCAATCATGACTATTTCATAGAATCGGCCCATATTATTTGCAACATTTTTAGTTCTCTGTATAGACCGTTTAAATTAAAGCAATTGGACATATGCGGTTATTCATGAAAACCAAATAAATATCTTGCTATATTTGAACGTAATGAAATATTATGTCTAAACAACAACACATATAATAAAACTAAGCAAAGTTATGTGTAGCTGAAGTGCAATTGTATTAAATATCGTAATGCTGATTGTGAAAATGTCGATCGAATGTATTTTAAAACCCCAGTAAGTATGCAATACAATTTGTGTTAACAAGGTGTTGGAAAATAAATGCATAAATTTATATTTAATATACAATGGCTATTTGAAATTCATTCATTTTTGTCAGTAAAAGCCAATTTAAAACAAGACAATTATAGTGAAACATTATTTGTATTTATTTGTGTTATGAAATTCAAATGGCAAGTCATGGTGAATAGCTAGATTTCTAAGACCGGCATGATGCAATTATATTAAAATTCTTGGTATTGGTTGTGAATATAAACCATCTACGGATCCACTCAAATACACATGAAAAATTGCATCCAAGAACCATAGTTAAGTACTTGTTTGGAATCAAAAAGACCTAACACGTACATAGAAACAGTGGTCCAAAATGGCATCAAATAGTTCCAAATCTTTAAACGAATTTTCCCATAAGCAAAAGTCTCAAAAACGATTTTCTTAAATTCCAAAGTAACTTCAAAAATGGCAACGACTTTTGTAACAGCTGGGGTAAGACTCAACGGAACCAGAATGCAATTTTCTCGAGTCAGAATATACTTTGTAAAAATTTTTTTAATATTTTTGCGCTGGAAAATCAGCTTAATGTTATCCCAGCAAAAACTACTACTTCGCTTTATCACACTTTGGAGCATTTCTTTTTTACTGTTAATTTTCTGTTCGTAACTCATAGTGAAATGCAAAATTTTGTTTTCATTACCTTACAGTAGTGCATTCTGGGATGCACAACTGTAAGCGAATGTGTAACAATTTGAGCAAAGCCGCGAATAACGTTGCAAAACCTGTTTTTTTGCAGATTATCGTTAAAATTACTCTCTTACATTTATTCAAATACCAAACCATCAAAATTATGCGTTTTATCACCGTCAAAACGCAATTACAATGAGTCAGTCAGTGGAAGAACGTTGTAAGTTATAAACAAAATGCTACGAACGGAATTTATTTTATTATTATTTTTGATAAACTAAAAAAAAAAATAAAGAAAGAGATAATGAAACCTTTTAAATACGTTTTTTTGCTCTCCTGAAAAATTATTATTTTGTCATTTGCAACGTTATTCGCGGCGATCCTTCAATTATAACATCGATCTGTTTTTATTTACAATGCAATGCAATGTATGTGAGATTTCGACAATTTAGCTAAACAAAAGTCGTTTTTTTTAAATTAATTTTAGTGTATAAAATTATTAAAATATAAAAGAGAACATTTCATTGACTAGGAAAATTAAAAAAATTTGTCCGCAGCAACATAAGAGAACTTTAAAATTAGACAAATTAAATTTTGTAAAAACACAAAAAAAATTAATAATTTTAAAACGGGTGTGACTTTTTATTGAGAACGTCTTTTTATATATTTTTTTTCACTTTGAAATCTATATTACTCAATTTAAAACAACATTCATTATGTTTAATTAAAAAATCCCTAAGAGTGTTCTTTTTGGATCCACTACGGTCCAGCACCAAATTAGTTTAAGAGGAACTGTTGAAGGATCTATTTTAAGTAACTAACTTAAAAGTAAATTATTTGCAAATCTTCTAAAACGCTGCAATGAGTCACAACACCTATGGATCAACACCAAAAACTGAAAGCTTTCAGGGATTGTTGGACTATATTTGTGCAAATCTTAGCAGTTGTTCAACTTTTCATGTAGACTGTGATAAACTTAGGAAATTCCTCAAACACATTTTTAAGAAATGTAATCTTAAGTTAGGAAAAACTATTAATATTTTACAATTTGTTTAAAAGAACTTGAAAAAAGTTTGACGGTGGAAGACGAAAAGCGGAATTTAGTGAAAGATCACAGTTTTTGAATTCCATATATGTATATTGAAGAGGTGTATTTGGAATCAGAAATAAGTCTACAGGTTAGCAAGAAAGCGAAAATTGCAAGTGAATTTTTTATGCATTATTTCAGAGAGGCTTTCTGTAAGCAAAGAAGAACGCCCAAAGAAACTGTAAAGAGTTTATCGCCGTAAGGAGCACTTGCAATTATGACCGATACAGGTGTACCGACTAAAAATACTAATAGCTGAGGGGTCTCGTACTTCGCTTATAGCCCTGCTATATATCTTTAAAAAAACTGACCGAACTGGACCCAAATTTTGCTGAAGTAAATTTGCAATCTTTACTAGATCGTACTCTTTCCGCGATACTTCTATATTTAGTATAACAATGATACTACTTCAGTTGTCTGGCGTTTACAGCAATTGCAAACAAATTCTATAATTAAATCCATCTATTTCATCGAAAAATTATTGTCGCCCAATCAAACTAATAATTATACAAAAGAAATAACAGACACTATATCAGATTATCAGATTTTACTTCTTACACCTGCCGTTGTAAAAACAAACCAATTAAATGTTGCCATAAAATCCAATCTAATTTTAAGTTAAAAAATGCCTTAAACTGTTGTCGTTCTAATTACATTTCACAAATATCTACTTTAGAAATTAAAGTGGGCGTGATAGGTGTCTAACTCTTCCATTTTTTTTTACGAAAGCTGAACATTAATCCAGTAACTCGTTATAATACATTTCATAACTCCAGCTTCATTACTTTCAGAGATTTAGTATTTTGTGTCTCGAGAATGGTAAAATATTACACTGTGCAATGAGATCATGCAATAATCAAAGCCATAGATTCACCCAGGTGTTGAAAATTACACGACTGTCAAATCGCATGCGGTTTTTAAAACGCTAATTTCACTTACCTGCGTGTGTACATTTGTTAATTAGAGCGTATTTTTATCTGCATGTGCATGTGAGTGCACTCTCCCATCGCCAATAAAAAAGAAAAACAAAATTATGTTAAGTCAAATTAAAATTTTCACTTAGATTAGATTTTTTTGTTGCTATTAGATATTAATTTTTAAAGAAATATTCAAGTTCACTCTCCGACATTAGTGGAATAAATCGGTACATTTTTGCGATTGCGCGCTCCTGCACTCCTATTTTGCGACTTCGAAACGTAATCACACATTTCATGCGAAATGCAATTCTTAGCATATGAGCGGCGTATGCCCGAAACGATGCTTGCGCAGTCATCAGATAATCCTTTCCCTGAATGCACAACGTGTTCCCGAACCCCATCATAAGCTGTTGTGAAATGAAACGCTATTATTATAATTTATTCCTTCATATAACATTTCTTTTTCTTTTATTATTATTATTTTTTTCATTTGGTTAGACACATACATACACGTACATTAATTAATTATCATATTGTTTTCTATACAAGATCGTAAATTTTTTAAATATAACTTTCGGATTTGTTTTTCACTTCGAAATACAAACAGGATTTGAGTACAATTTTTGGCATTAGGTTAAAGATTAGATTGATTAGAGTTGAATGAATCGAATGATGAATGTTGGATTTAAATACATTTTCCTTTACAGTGAACGAAATAATAATAGAATAAAAAGCTACGTAGCGGTTAGAAGATGAGTTAGAAAATGGTTTATGTTGCTTTTATTGATTACGGATTTATAAGTTTTATAACTAATTGATTTATTTATATTTCTATTTAATCTTTGGTTTTAATTTATTATACTTTTGTGTGATTGTGTATGTGGTTACTGATTTACATGTTTGTATGAGTTATAAAAAACTAAAACAAAATAATAAAAATAAATTATTTGAGATAAACAAAAAAAAAAAAACAAAACAAAACAATTAAATTATAATAATTGTGTGTGTGATTGTTTTTTTAAGTAAATTTTAGTAGAGTTCGTTGTTGTTGTTCTTTTTGTTATTTTATTTTAATGAATTTTTAATGAGTTCTTATAAAAATGATTCTACATTTTCTTCTGGGTTTAGATTTTTTAATAAATTAGAATTTTTAACAAAGTTTTATTTGACAAAAAAAGAAGAAAGCGGGAGGGAGGGATGACTAGTGTGCAATTATTTAAAGTTTTCTTGACTTTTATTTCAAATTTCATTGTGGTTTTCTTTAAGAAATTTGTAGTTCTTGTGTGTGTTTTTGTTTAATGCAAGGTTTAAGAGTTGTAAAATAAATAATAATAAATAATAATAAATAATAATTAACAAAAATACATTTTTTTCTTTCTTTCTTTTTTTTATAAATATAATTTATAATAAATTAAGAGTTTTTGTGTTTGTTTCTGATTTTCTTCTTTGTTCTTTTTTTTGTTTTGTTTTGCTAATGATTAGTAATAAAAATTTAATTTTTTTTATGATTAAACTTATTTAATGAAGTAAATTCAGTCTTTGGTATTATCACAACATTTGTTTTACTCAATTTGGGTTTCTGTTTCATGTTCGTTTGATTTAGTTTGATGAGTTTTGTTTGCATTTTTCTTTGAAAAAAAGCAAAAATTATTATTTTAATAAAAAAATTAATAAAGTTTCAAGTATAAAAATATAATAAACTAGTTTTAAAAATAAACAAAAAAATATCTTGTATGGATTGGCGTTAGCAAATCAAAAACATATTTATGAAACGCCCAAATCGTGCAGTAAATGCTGTGTAATAACTTTGCCCTCTTCTTCCATGCGTTGAGCTGTCACTGTATTGATTAAATTGAACACAATGGCAAAGACGGTAAAGGCACAATAGATGCCCAAAGCCAGCCACCAAATGAGGTTTTCATAGGAACGATGTTCGAAGTTCTTGAGCACCAAAAGCCCAATAGTGAGACCAGCTAAAGCTCCAGTTAAATGAGCTACATACGAAACAGGTAGAGCTTTGTCGGCTGTAACATCAGTGTCTATATATTGCGTATACAAGGCTTGCCCCAGGTCGCAAAACACTAGAAAAACAAAAGCGATGTAAAAAAAAACAATTAGAAAAATTGTTAAGCAAATGATTTAAAAAGTTATTCTTCTCTTTGAGCCTGGAAATATTTGTTTATGATTTAATGAAACTCACCGAATATAACGACTGAAAAAAGCTGGGCTGAAGCAAATTTCATTTGACTATAATTAAGAGTTATATTGGCCAAATTAGCTGCTAATATGGCATAAACTCCACCACTTGCGCCCAGCAAATACACCTCGGACTCCACCACACTCGTGCCTAAGGAACCAGCAAATACACCAGCAAAATAAATGATGGCCACACGAAAGGAACCATGCATTACCTCCAGTGGGATGCCGTAGAATAATTGTATGACCACATTGAAACCCAAATGGAACCAGTTGACATGCAAAAACATGTAGGAGATAAAACGCCACAACTCCAAACGACGATCGGGCCTATAGATAAACACCGAGTTGTCGTATATGGCAAAGTCTTGAAATTTTGGGGTAAATTTTTGCACCGTCGAAGTGTTGTAAACAAAAACTGCGGTCTATAACAACAACAAAAAGAAGAAAATTAACTATAAGCAAAATATTCCATTCCTCTTTGAGAATTGAAACTTACTTCTAATAGCGAAATCATTAAAATGAATACGGGCCAACTTTTCCGATGATCGGCCTTAAAATATACCGCCTCCATATCGATATTTGCTGAACTTTTCAATTCACCTGCTTGCGTCTGCTGGTGATGCTGTGGCAAAGGCTTCTGCATATAAATGTGCTCACTATGCTTCGTACAACATGTTGCACTATTTACACTGCTATCGGTATCATATGACGAGGACGATGCCGATGCTGATGAGAATGTTAGGTTTTGTGGAATGTCTATGATAATCGATTCAAATGTCGAATCTAAGGATTTTGTAGGTTCTTCGTTGTTTTGAGCCATTATTTTCTAATTAAGTCTTTTGTAGTTAGATAAACTGTGCGCTAAAAAAAAAGAAAGAGGAGAAGTGTAAATTACAAAATTCATTTTATTTCCATCAACAACAATTTATTACTTGTTGTAAAATTATGTAAATAAGTCTTGAGAATGCTGTGTTTGTTTATAAAAGTTGGAATTCTTTCAAATGTTTGTTTTGTTTCGTGCCAGTTCCATGCGCTGTTGCCGACCTCTTTTTGTCTCTCCTGAAGCATATTTTCTTTTTATTCTTAAGTTTTTTTTTTAATGTACTTCATCGTACATTAGGAATTTTATTGTTTATGTAAACGATAAAGTGTTTTCTTGTGGTTAAAGTTAAACAACAACATTGGAAAAAATTAGTTTATTTACAGATTAAATTGGGAAAAAATTTAACAATTTCATTTATTTGTATAAATAACCCAATTTTGGTTTTCTTTAAGCAAGTGTCTGGTACTAGAAGAAAAATGTGTGTGTTTTTTTAATTTCCTGCTGCTTTGCCTGAAAGAAATCATGTCGCCGTTTAATCAAATTCCTTTAATTAAATTGGAAGAAAAAAAGTGAATGTAAAGGTTTTCTTTCTTTAATAAATTAATAAAATTACTGTAAGATTTTACCATAGAAAACTTGATTGCATTATTAATTGTTTAAGAGAAAATTGTCAGCAATGGTCATGTTAAATTATGGTTAATAGCTTCGGTTTCAAATACATTGACAACTCACAAAGCTAAATATATGCTTCTCTGTAGTTTGTGTTATAATTGAAGCTTGAATTCACTTTAATATGTCAACCACCCTGAAGCCAGGGAAAATTACGTAAGTGGTTTGTAAAAATCAGCAA
The DNA here is from genome assembly GCA_963932375.1 of Phania funesta. Lineage (NCBI taxonomy): Eukaryota > Metazoa > Arthropoda > Insecta > Diptera > Tachinidae > Phania > Phania funesta. The sequence continues at coordinate 42,139,768 of OZ010656.1, forward strand.
TCAAAGATGGTAACAAGTGACTCAACGGACCTTGAACTATTTATTTAGTCAGATGTGCTTTGTTTTTAAGCTTTTGAAAATATGACCATTTTGAGAAGTTAAAAAAAATCTTAATAAATCCGAAGCTGCTTTCTACGGCATAGAAAAATATTAAAGTGAGAATTTTAAACTGTTGACACCTTGAAAGTGTCACTCACATGTTTTATTTTTTGCTTAAGCTGAAGAAAATTTATTTCCATTGCCACAAGTATGAAGTTAGAGCTTTAGCGTTAAGTAGTTGTGGAAGTAAATCAGTGATAACATGCAACCACCCACCCATCAGCCGAATTTTGTCTACATCACAAAGTTATTCTTAAAGCAAAAAGCCACTTTGCGAGCCAAATTATCTATTCAGAGTGAAGATAGCCTTCATGAATGTTTACCTTTTGCGATGACAGAAGGCTGCAGAATAAAAAAGGATTTTCTATTCCGGATATATACCAGAGTCAAGAAATAATCGCACAATCACTAAAAGTCCCCCATTAGCAATTTTAAATTGTGAAGGGCAAAAAACAGATGAAGACTGGATATAAAATTGATTCCTTATGCAAAAATCAAAATTGCAGAAAATTCTGGGACACCCTCGGCATCCAAGCCAAGTATTTAGCGAACGGTCTAGTGCATACGCCATAAGTGATGCAATTATGGCAGGGCATTGAAAGACAAATGTAGAGATTGATAAAGGACACTTCCGATCCTACGAAAAAATAAAAATTCGATTTGATCTTGGGTCGACTCATTACAAGTGAGTAGAGAGTGAATTTAATACTATCACGCATATGCATGCAGCCAGTGCTCTCGCAATTACGTCTTCCATATATTTTTAATTTAATTGAAAATAATGATGAATTGAAAACAATTGTTAGTAAATATTTTCCTGAATAAAATACACAACTCCTTGCTCATCAATTCGTTTTACGAGTGTAATGAGCAGTTTTCAATTAATTAAAAAAATCTTAATAACTTTATTCAACGCAACAACAAAAACACAAAAAGAAGCAACAAACAATGTTATTCAAATTGTGAAAACAAAAACTCAAATACCATAAACTCGTATTGCATGTTGCATGTGAAGCAAATAATAAAAAAAATTCCAATTTAAAAATAAAAAGCTGCATTTTAATTAATACCATTAACAAAAAATAAAAAAAAAAATAAATAAAACGAGATATAAAATATAATAGACGGACGTTATGGTTAAACAATTTTTTGACTTTAATCACAATAAAAAAGAACGTAAGTAAGTCAAACTTAAAGAGAAATCTTTCAATAACTTTAAGCAAATACCTAATTGCTTTATTGCAGCAGAAGAAATAATGAAAATAACTGAAGTTAAACTTGCATTAAGCCGAGGCAGTCGGCGTTTGAAGGAATGAAATCATTTACACGTACGCAAAACGCAATTACTTGGAAGGGGGGAGGAGCAACAATTTTCCACAAGAACTTTTATACTTCAACACGCTGCACGTTAATAACTTTTCAAAAAGATTTTTTTAAATGTTTTTTTTTAATAATTTCATCCCAATGGAGATTCTCGGGCAAATTTTGCCTTGAATTCAGCCAGTCGCAATCGTACCTTATAAAGCCACAGCAGAAAATAGTGTGGAGTGGAGTAGAGTGACTGTCTGTTGAGTAGAGTATAAAGTTGCAAAGTCAAGCGCCTTCCTCCACTTGTCGTTTAACAGAAACAGCTGCTGCTTAAATTGTTTTTTGTGCGTTTGATGTTGTTGTTTTTTGTAATCCACAAATATGTTTTTTTTTAGTTGGTTGGTTGTTTGCAACTCAATGTTGTTGCTGCTGCTAAAGGCTGATGTGATGTTGACGAGACTCTTGTTTTTCTTTCAAGTCCGGTTTAAATTTGTTTCACTTTTTGGTTTTTTTTTTGCAAAAATTTAGACAAGTGTTCTGACTTTTTCTTGTTTTATTTGGTTTCAATTAACAATTTACATATTTTTTGATTTCACAAATTCACGAAATTGTTTTAATTGTTAACAATTTTTTGCTTTCTTGTGCCGCAATTGATTTGCTTAAAAACAAATTGGTTCGTTTTAAAAGATTTTTGAGTTTATGCTGCTGCTGCTGTGGTTGTTTATTGCTTATTTTTGTTGCAGGCCTAACATTCATTTTGGGCTTAAGACGTTTTCATTTAAAAGAAAATTGACATTATTAACTTTTCGGCAATAATTTTTTTCACATATTTTTCGAATTTGTTTAAAATTTTTTCTTTTCTTTTTTTATAATTTTCTTTTCTTAATCACTTTTTGTTTTTTAATTGTGCGTCCTTTTATTTAAATCAATTTGTTTTGTTTCGAACTGTGTTGCTTAGTGATGTGTTTGTTGTATTTCATTTTTTTTTTGTCGTAAAGTAATCCAACTTTTGTGCTTTTTAAGTTTAAATTCACTTTTTATTTTATATTAAATTTTTAGCGTTTCTCATTTTATATTAATTCAATACGCGTTATTTTCAATTGTGTGAGCGTGTCTTTTTATAAATGAGAATATTTGATATATTTTTCAACCTACAAATCAGCTATGCAATTTTATTATACAACATAATATGTTCACGTTCCGCACGCAACTAACACGGAATGTTGAATTGCTGTTCTTGAAATACTTGTTCGAGAAGACAAAATATGCTTGAAACTAAAATTGAATTTTGTGTCTCCTTGCAACATCATACTAGGTGCTGTAACTGGCACAACTGCTATGAAAAGATACTAAACCGAACCGAACATGTACAAGAAAGAACCAAAAAACATTTAAGAAACAGCTGTTGAAAATCTTATAGAACGTTTCGTATCTGCTACTTGTATTTGGTATGTGTGCGTGCGTGTGTGCCTCCAGGAGAGTAAATTTTGTTGCTGCGTGTTCAAACTGTTTTGGAAAAAAAAAACGGAAGCGGAATTGAGTTTCGTACAGTGTGTTTGATTGTTTGATTGGATGTGTTTTATTCAGTCAGATATGCTGCCTTTAAAGCATAAAAGTGTATTTTTTAATGTTTCGTCCATAAAAGTAAGTGGCATACAAATTTTACCTGCAGCTGTGTGTCATGCAGGAAATGTTTTTTTTTTTTAATTGAAGTTTTACGTGTGGAAGACTGGTACGTGCCATGAACTCAAATAAGTATTTATTGTCAAACACATAACTTTTTGATTAAGTAAAATGATCAGTAACAAATAAAAATGTACGTCAAAAAAGTACTTTTAATTAAAAGTAACAATTTTAAAAGCAAAGAAAACGCAAACAAATATTTAAATTATATAGAAGCATATAAAAACCCACATGTTCGATACGAATGGTTTGATATTTTTTATATTTCTTAACAACTTCATTTGATCTTGTTCGTGTTGTTAGTATAAGAGTTTGGCCGTTGTCCCAAAATGTTTGTTTATCAGGGGTTTGTCCCAAATGTTGTAATTTTTCTTATGTTGGCGCTTGCAAGCCAAACAATTTCCTTTTACTTCCAGATGCCAACTAATCGGCCAGGGGTTACGACGTGTAAGTGTAAGACGAAATTTAATTGGTAGCAAAACATTTTTAGTTCAATACAAAATGTCGTTATAAAATACGATATTATTTCTAAATGTTGTAATCTACGTCCATATGTAAAATGCAAATTCAGGCTTTTACATTAAAGCCAACAAAACTATTTTTGCTTTATATATGTTTTATAAAACGAATTTCCCGGCAAAAAATATTTTTATTAACCTTTTCCAAATTTACAGAGGTTCTTTTTTTATAGATTTTATTTGTGCATAAACAAGTTTGGACAAATTTAAGCACTCACATGTATTTTTGATTCTAATATCAATTACTCATTGTCAAAATAGATGTGGAGGATACCAATACCAACCATTTGATATGAAGAAAAAATATTCGTTTTATTGATTTGTTTTTGCGCAGAACAAACAACAAAATAATAAATATTGATGTGTGATGAAAATCGATTTGCAGAAGGTTACGCTGTGCTGCTCATTATTTCCGTTTTGTTTTAATTTTTGTTTTATAAATTTGCATAAATTACTAATTATTTTTCCATGGAATCTTTTCTATATTATTTGTAACTTATATTGTGGTCTACACTTAATTGGAAATTAGTTAAAAAAATAGTTCCAAAATCGACCGATATTCATTACACCTTCCCATAGCGATCTCTTTCAAATCAATTAATTATAATCATCAAAATTAAATGAATATATAGTCAAAGTTACGCACCCTACTTTGAAGACATTCATTAATTGCTTCTCTAAACTTCAGCTCGTACCCTGCAAGAGACTAAACGTTAACTGTTTGAAAGCCCCAAGTACTAGAAAAACAAACGGGGTTAGAGTTTTTATAAAGAAATTCTAGTGCTGATGAATACTAGTACTTGAAGTAGTTCAAGGGCACCACCTCTTGTAGATTGATAAAATTTTTGTGCAAGAGAACGATTCTTGTTTTTGTACGAATTTTTTCTATATAAAAGAATTGCCAACAAAAAGATTCTAAGGCACCCAATTGCGTCAAAGTACTAGTATACGTCTAGAACCAATGGCACTAGTGTTTTTCCAAGCACACTCAATGCTAATTTGAGCATTAAAATGCTATAGAAAGTTGACAGCTAAGAGCTAGGTCTGTTGAATTTCATACTAGTTACATGCAAGTGTGGTCTCTGGCTGGGCCAATAAGTTCTTTTATATCGAGATAAACGGTAAGTCATTGCTTAAATGCTTTCGGCTAACGAAGAGTGTATAAAGTAATATTGGAAAGGTATGACAAGTCAATGCGATGTTGGGCTGTCTACAAGATTCCCCTTTGTGTCTTACATTTATTTATCTAATAATTCCAACTTTTCAAGCTAAGGTTGACATTTTTTAAATTATATGCAATAAATACAGGTGTGGAATTTTTAAGAGATTATTTTATCTTTATACTTTGAATGAATTTTCACAAAGAAAATTACACATTCTTGGAAAAAAACGCACCAAATAACGTCAATACACATTTGGAACAGTTATCCTAGAGACTTTCGATTATTATACATTATATATCTGGGGGTTAATACGTAATTCCATTCCACGCGAAAAAATGTGAATTAATAAAACTTGCAATATGTTTTACATTCTTAGTGAGTTTGTTTCGGAACGTTCGTAAACAAATAACACGAAAAGAAAGTTGAGTGTAGATTTGTGGATCGAATTTCCTTAACTTTCTTTGGACTCTATGGAACATCATCTTCTTTATAAATTTGCAAACAGATCACAATTCATGTTTAGTTTTTATTAATATTAAGTAATTAAATTTTTAGGCATAAGTTCGTTTTCTATTCAGAAAGAGAACTTATTTGATATGATAACTTTGAATACAGTAAAAGTTAAAATTTTATTAGACAATTATCTGAATGGAATGTATTTTCAATGCCGCTACACACGTTATCAGCATTTTTCGTGTTTTTTCTACTAATTTTGTGTTTAACTATTTAACCCAACACTAAAGGCAAATAGAATACGAGAATGAATGTTTCTCAATTTTTTGATGTTCTTGCTTTTTTCCTTGGGTGAGAACGAAGTTATACAACTCTCTGACTTTTTTTGTTATTGAATTCCAGGTACCATAGGCAATTTGCCTTTAATTTAACGTTATTTAAGCAAATTTGACATTTTTACAAAATTACGGAAAGTGCTGCCAAGATTTTACGTATTAAAATTTAGCATTACTTTACGTATTATTTAATACGATTTGCTTTTCGAATGTCTTTTCAATCCGAATCGTATTTCGCTTTTTTTGTTTGAATTTTCTTTCAATTAATGTAACTTATACATCTCACAATTAAAATAGGTTTTTAAAAATAAATAATTAAAATTCCTGTCGGAATTATATAAAAACTGGAGACGAAGGAGCAAAAGAATAAAAATCCTTTGTCATCTCTAGAGAAAATTATAACACTATTTATGAAATGTAGGAAATGGTCCCTCCTCATTCAATGGAATGTGTATTGAAATTAAGAAAAATGGGTATGGAAAGAATGATAAGCAGGAGTAGTTTTTGTAGACATTCGATTTTAAATTTCCTACAGTGAAAGTTGGAGAAAATCCTTTTCAAAGAATTTTGTTCCACATACGAATGGCAGGGCTAATGCAAGAGTTTTCTCCATAGTATTTTGTGCGATTAAAGAAGTACATATTATGCGCACACATGTATATTTGGGTCTCAGGAATTTTTCTAATTTAACTTGAGCCCATTTATATTATTTTCCGAGAACTTTCCATATTTTGCATACAGCCAGTAATCCTTCCTCTCTAATTCTACATATTTCTCATTATTACGTAATTAGAAACGACTGCAATTGCTATTTAGGTATTGACGGGGTTGTGGTTTATTTACCTGATAGTATTTCGGCATAAATAGCAACTTGGTTGAGGTATGTTCTTTCAGTGATAACATTGTTATTAGTCGAGATTTTAGCAACAATGTTTTTTAACTATCGTGTGTGAGATCATACCAGGAATTTACCGAATCCCTTTTACTGTCATAACTCAGTGCCCGTTCACGTCGGTTCACAGTATTCAAAGAATTCATTATTACAATATTCACCGGTAAGTGAAGCAGCTAATAAACTACATATCTGGTAAGTTTATAGCTCCAGCTCCTAATCGCTTTTTTTCGGAAACACACAAGTTACGTCTACGAAGTGTTAAATGACGAGCTCTTATTGGCATTAACAGTTTTAAAATGTAATATGCCCCATATATGCAATTTTTCCTGAAAATTAAGGAGTCTAAACGGTTTCTGATTTTCATTGAATTTAATTAATTCGCTTTTTTTGGTGGAGTCAACAAAATTTATGTTTTGCCTTTTACGAAGTATAATGTTTTTAATGAATTAAACCACAGCCCGTTTTTATTATGTGCTAAATACAATTTTACATATGTATTAGTTTTTTACACACATTTTTATTTTTGCTTTAAAAAAGTATAAAGTCAAAAATTAACACATTTGCGCAATTTTAATTAAAACGACTTTAAAACAAACAAACTGAGAGAAAGTGGACAACGGCCAACATGCCACTCACTCACTGATGTTTGTCAGCACATCAAAAGGCACCGACTAGTTTCATGAACGACAAAACTTCTAATATGAAACAAACTGGACTGAAAGGATAATAAACTTTTCCAATATCCGTAGATGACTTCATTTTGACATAATTTGCCCAAAAAGTTTTAGTTTAATATTTTGTTATTTGAGTGTTTGTGTGCGGTCCTTGAATGGGCAAAAGGACTCCAACAACAGACAGCACAGAAAAGTCTGTAGAAAAAGTAATAGAGTGTAGCCACAAACAATTCTAAATTGGCATTCTAATATAATTTAGTATTTTTTCATACTCGTACATAAACTTTAACAAAACTGTGTGCTCAGTGTGCTCTCGACAATGATATTTTTATGTTGCACAGTAGACCATTTGAATTAAATTCAAGAACTCTATGATTGTTTTAACTGGCTGCTAATAATGATTCGCTTCTGTTAGCTTTGAAAATGTGCGGGAAGAGCAAAAGTGGGAACAAGACAATCGATCGGGTCAAAAATTTCTCTAGAAAGAAATAGTTTTTCTTCGCTAATTATTATTAATTTTACTGTAATTGAAATAATGCCTAAGACTTGTTCAACGGAAGTAGTATTTTGTTGCATAAAAAGAAATTATCATGAGCGAATTAATCTCGATTCCTATAAAATCATTTACTCTTTTTTTGAAATACGTGTAGCTGAACACACTGTTTACACGCCTAGTGGTTCACCTATTTTATATAAAAATTAGTTAAATTTAATGAAAAACAAGTTTTTGTTGTTGAGGGGCTTTTTTGTTAAAACTTTAATGTTTCTGTTTTAATTTTCTTTAGATTTATCATTTGTTCTCTATAATTTCGGACAAAAGAAGTTTTTCTAAAAAGTTGGGTAAAGGTTTTCTAAAGTGCTGGCCTAAGCAACCAACAAAATGCGCATAGAGACTACCTTATCCACTCTAAACAATAAATTGCATTATTCTCTAATAAAATGAATTGGGATATAATATGAAAAACAACTTTGCTCGTGATCCTCCAAAAAGAAGTAGAGAATATGGTGCTGATGACGCCATATGTGAAATGTTTGCTTATTTTTTTTTACTAGCACCTACTCTCTAGCACTCAATATGATGATAGAAATGGTCATCCATATTCACTTGCTTATAATCATAATATATCCCCTCCTATATTTAATTGTTATGATCTTTTGGTTCACATGAAAAGTTTTAATTTTTGTGATGCATTTTAAATCAGTGTGCTGAAACATTAGCTCTCCCGTTAAATCCGTTATTTAATTGTTCAATTAAATGTGGTTATTTTCCTGTAGACTCTCGATCATTCCTTTATTTACATCTAGTACCGAGTCAGATATTACTAACAATGTGGGTATTGTCAAATTGTTTGAAAAGCTAGTTGCTGATTCTATATGCCAGCAAACATCGTCATTGTTATCCACATGTCAACATGGGTTTAGAAAAGGGTGTTCGACAACTACAAATATTCTTCTCTTCCCGATTTTAGTTAATCATGCTTTTAGTCAAAACAATATTCTGAGGCCGGATGTAAAGATTTTAGTAAAGCTGTCGATAAAGTCACTTATTTTTCTAAAGATGGATCTGGTAGGCAAAACACATTCCAGTTCTCTAATGGGAAGATAGGAAACAGTTCGCTTTAACAGTAGTGCATCCAGTCATATTTGTTAAATCCGGTGTTCAAGGCAGTCACCTGCTGTTATCAAATTCGCCAATAAATCAATGTGCGCTGATGATGTCAATATTTTGTACAGATTTAATAAATTTCCTGTGCATATTTATCTACAGAATTATCTATATAATTTGGTCCTCATTTCGATCTCAGCACTGTTAACGGCCGTGGTTTTTGGATACGAATTCGGCCTTATATTCACATTTATGTTTTTGTGCGCAACTGACTCGTTTTTTCCAAGTAATTTTTTTTGTAAAGTTTACAGACGGTTGCGTCTATAATATTGTGAATGAGTGAGTGAATCGGTACTAAAATATGCACTTCTTACACCTTTTTATCGCGGGAAGCTATTATGGTAAAACTTTCAAACTTGACCTATGCGGTAAGCTATATGTAGAGTTCTTATGTTTCAAGTTTTATTATTTTATGGTTAAATGAAGCAAAGTTGTGAGGGGGGTAAACAGCGCGAATGGTTTCGTGTAATATACACGCTGGTGCATAGGCCTGAATTTGGCCGAGCGCACTACCGTCCACCTTAATTTCATGGATCTACATATGAAGAAATGCGAATACGTGCGTTTTTCTAGAAGTTGTAATAATTCTGATATTTATTCTTCTGGTGGACTCCAGTTGGAGTTGGTTCCTAAGTTAAACTTTTTTCCTCATGTTACATTAACTGCCGATGTTTCACAAGTCGAAGGCATTGGTTCTACCATAGTGACAAAGACGATTTTTTTGCTGCTCATCACCATCATTCCAACTTATGCAATTGGGCATGTGAGACGAACTAGCAGAGGCCAGTTAACATACGTTCATAATCAAGTATTTTCCTTTTGGCCAAGCTCATAAGATGTTCTGCTCTGCAAGGCAGAAACTTCTTAGTGATTTAGAAAATTAAATCTTTCGCTCAAATCAAAAAGTCATAGTTGCTGTCATTGTTAAATGCCGCCCGATTTACCATATTGATAAGGTGCATATTAGCTCATTTCTTGAACATGGATAAATAAATAATAGAGCTGACATGGATTAAGAAGTAAATTATTCTCAAAAGGACTGTCACTTGTGCCAATGACACAAGAAACGATTTCTATCATCCATACATTGCTAGGAAAATACCATGATAGCACAGTTTAATTCTTAATGTCTGTTTGTCTTTATATACATACATACTAGCCAAGCACGGCTACGCTCCTTAATGAGCTCAATATGTGTGCAAAGTTTCAGAAAAATCGGTCCAGTGCAAGTTCTTCAAAATTATAACTTTTTCATGGGCGTGGCCCTACCCATTTTTTAATTACGAAATTGTATAATCATGAAAGTTCAATATGTGTGTAAAGTTTCAGAAAAATCGGTCAAGTGCAAGTAGCTGAAAACTATTTAATATTTATTTTGTATGGGCGTATTTAATTTTTATGTATATGTAGATGGGTGTAGTCCCGCCCACTTTTTTGTAAAAAATTACCACCTAGACACTCACTGGAATATGTACAACAACTTGCCAAAGTTTGAGTCCGATCGGCTTTACGGTTTTGGAGTCTATAGCAAACACACAGACAGAGTTTCACCGTTATATATATATATATACATATGTATGTATGTGTATGATTTTAGTGTATTTGCTAGTAATGCATGATATCTGAAAACAGAAGAACTATTAAGTTGACATTTGTATCATGTGTTCGGATCTAACCCTGGCAGATTTTCTTCCTGTTTGGGATACGATAACTGGTAACGTGGCCGCATATTTCAAAAGTCAATGTAGCAAATCAAAATTCAGACGTAATGTTAAGTCGTTAAGTGTATCTTCAGATGACGCTAAATATTATTGCATTAAATTTGACAATCTTATATCGTTTACGTTTCTGGAATAAAATGTTGCTCTGTTTAAGAGTATATGCTTAATACACACTCATTACTTCGGATATAATACAGATCGTAAAGGGCAATGTCACCTTTTCGCTTAACTGGGGGTAAATATATTTCGAGTATAACAAACAGGCAAAAAATGTTACAGTTTTTCTAGAAACGAAAACACCATTATGTTGCCAAATAACTGCATGCATTCGAATAAAATGAAGGCAATTTACCATGTTCAGTTTTTCGAATAATAAAGACAACAGATTTGAAGTGTTATCAGTAATATTTTGATGGTTTCCACTGTACGAAAACTTAATATTAAATGTAGAGATGTAAGGTTTAAATGATTTAAAATCTCCTTCGAGTATATGAAAAGGTAAATATACATATACATATGAAAGTGCATGTGTGTGGCTGTAATAGACTTTATGCGATGAGTTTTCCAAAAATCATTGGAGTTTTAGCTTGAAGCTTTGTAGTTGATTGCCAAAAAATAAAATAAAACAAAGATAAGATGTGTTTTTAGTTTGAGTATAAGAGAAGATGGATCGAAATACATACACAAATACTTATGAATGTAAAGGGGTTTACAATGAGGGTGCGTTGATATTGTAACGGAGGAAAAGAAGCTGTGTGTAATATGTTAAGGAAAACCGTTTTATTTGAAAGGCCGTTGAGTATGGAATAGGACATTATTCAAATGGCCGGCTTTGTACGAGTTTTGGCAGCTAAAATTTTTAATGACTTCGTGATGATGATTTTAAGCGGCTTATGATGTGCTAAAACCAGTTGTCCTCCGTGTACATATCGTTAATTTCGGGCCAACAAAATTCGGGTGTTTATTTATTTGTAACGCTAGCTGTTCGTGATAGTGACGCCTCACCGTCTTTTTTCGAGGATGTACTGATCTACAGTATCATTGGTAAAAAATCCGCATGAAACAGTAGCTTTTTATGGATGCATTGCCCACTCGTAAGCCTCGTCTGGCTTGTTGTCGTCCCATGTATAGCAATTTTATTCGTTAAGAATAAGCCTCGTCGTTAAGGATGAATTCTGGCTACAATTTGGGTGAGCTTCTTTCTGATCACTTTGAAATATACTCGGCGAACAAACGATTTAGTCCATGGCTATTAATATTGAGTTCGTGGATGACTGTTGCACGTGAGCCGGCCCTGATCACGATGCTGAGTGCAAATCTGCTCTGCACGACGAGCAACCGACTGCACTTACGGGTATTGGTTGATTTTACTTCGAACTGGTCGGCACGAATTGGGCAGTCAAACATTAGAAACGGCATCGCGTCTGCTATAAATAGGGCGCCACATGCTTAACGTTTGGTGTAATGAATACTCATTGCCGTGGAGATTTGGTATTAGTAACTGAATAATAAACAAGAGCTTAAACAGATGCCACAAGCACAACTTGACCGCCTCATATTGTTAATATCGACCCTCTCTTACAGCAAACCCCTTTAAAAAGCTTAAATGCAGCAATTTACTAAATGACTGAATGAACGATATTGGCAGATATCCAGCTGATGTTAGTTCTAAAAATGTCACTAATCCCAGACTTTTTATGCCACCACTTTCTTATTTCAAAATCATTCTCATATATATTCACACACACACACACACATATAGACTCGGATTCAGGCGAAAGAAGATGTGATATAACCCCCTCAACACCAGCGGTTAAAAATAAGGCCGAGAAATTTTAATTTTTTTTCAGTTACAAATTGCCTCCTCAAAATTTTAAACTAGGTCCGCGCCTGCGCACTCATGTACTCGTTTGTACATAAAGCTTATTTATGAAATCGCTTGCACATGAAAGTTCCACATGAAGTCATATGTAAATAACTACAAGGGGTTTGTGGAGTCTCCTAATCCATTCAAATTCACAATAAAAAAAATTATGGTTCGGTTTTTATTGAAATAAATTAAAAACACAATTTCTTTATACATTTTGAATATTTATTACATTTTAAAATTAAATTTTATTAAATAAAAATTTGCCTATTTAAAAAATTTCAGTAGTTGCGCGATAAAGTCATTTTAGAAACTGATAATTTCATAATTAGATAAAAATGTCGGCAATCAAGATTGCAGTTTTGAATATTTTTTTTATTGAATATTAGAACTCAAAATAACTCCCTAGGCATGAAAATAAATTGTGAACTTTTTGGATTTGGTGGGAATTTTATTTAGTTTTAAAAATAAAAAACTTTAACAAACAAGTCCAGAGCATGATTTAATACAACGTTCAATTGTCAGGCATAATAAGGCCGTTTTATATATTTCCCCATTTGCGCCGGCAGAAAGAGCTTTTCGTTTTTAAACGTTATAACAGGCAACCACGCAAAATAACAAAACGAATTATTCGCTATCCGCTAAACGAGTAGAAACATTAAGTAGCAAATTGAAAAGTTAATGATATTTGTTGAGTAGTATAGAATATTAAATTGAATAAAACGCGGTGACAAATGCCATGAGCTTGGATTTATTCGAACGATCATCTTTTGCTCGGCTGGCTTGGAGAGAGAATAATTTTCGATCACTTTTTGAAGCAACAGGTGTCGTATATCAATGAGAAAGTCTTCCAGGGCGTCAACCATTTGTGGCTTATCGGCGTAGAGCAGCGGCTTTGCATGGCCTCACAAAAAATAGTGTAGCAATGTTAAATCGCATGCATGATTTTGGAAGTAAATTTTACTGGACCATTACGCGAAATTATTTGTTACCCAAATGCTTTGTTTCAATCATTCAATTGTGGCATGTTGCAGCATCTTGATTAAATTGGTGCTCCACCACACATTACGGGCATTCAATTGTGGTACACAAAATCAGTAATCAGGGACCTTTAGCGGTCACCATTTACTATAAAGAGTTGGCCGGCATCCGTTTTGAAGAAACACGAGCCAAAACTTCCATCGGCTTATAAAGCACAACAAACAGAAACTATCTCTGGATGCAAGGTTTTTCCTTAAAGGCTTGTGATTTATCTTTACTCCAGCTACGAAAATTTTGCTTATTCAACCAAAAATGCGCTTCATCGGTGAACAAAACTTTCTGCTCTAATTCGGGATCAAGAGCATTTTAGTTTCGTGCCGGTGATCGGGCGGCTATTTATGATGGATTGGCAAACAAAATTAAACACTAAATAACAGCTGTCAAACTTGCGCACCTATCAATCACTATTGCTAACTTAAAGTGCTATAACTCTAAAAAAAACACCTAATAGATATGACTTTGAGTTTAACTTTTAACAACTAGATGTTTTAAAAGAATAACAAAAAAACTGTTGCACAATATAAACAAAGGTGGGGGTTGGTAAAAAGTTTCCCGCCAAGTAAAATCAACTCTTGGCATCAACACCCCGAGCTTTCGCTTGAATCTAGCGTAATCTAAACAACAGCGTCTATTCATAATTCTATTACGAAGCCTTGAAAACAACACAATGAATTGTAGCATCTACCCGTCTCAACTACAAAAGCTGTCTAAAGCACTTTCAAACTCTAAAGTATATAGCACGCGTTCAAAGCGTTATAGAATTCTAAATTCAAAAAAGTTAAGGAGGAGTGTTTTCATAGAGCAAGATGCGTGAAAAGTTTGCTTCGCGTCTGCCGTATAGAGTTGAGGAATTTTAATTTCTGCACCTTCTAATTATATGAAAGCTGATGTCTGTGCGTGCATTATATGTATACACTCCACTTACAATTAATTCAACAAAGTCAAAAAAATTAATAAAATCTTGAAGCAAACTCATTTATTTTTTTTTAACTTCTTACGACAAAATGCTAATATTAAAAACAATATTTCGAAGTGTGTTCAAAAGTAACGGAAGTTAAGGCAGTAGTGCGCCATGCCAAGTTCAGGCCTAACACACGCAGTATGTATATTATTTATTCATAAAATAATGGAACTTGAAACTAAGGACTCTACGTATAGCTAACCTCATAGTTTAAATGTGTTACAATAAAAGATTCCCTACATATGAATGTGTAAGTAGTACATATTTTTGTACCTATTCACTGACTCACTCACAATATTATAGGACACTTCCACTATAGCTAGAAATTTTAACTTCGGTAGACGGGTAGGTCCTTTGATATAAGTAATCACAAAAATCTGAAAATGGGTGCTTTTTATGTAGGTATGAGCAGATTTCCCTACAGCTTGAGAGGTGGAATTTAGTATAACCCAACCGACTGTAAATTTTATGTTAAAAGGATTTGCAAAAAAAATTATTTGATAAAAGAAATCAGATACGCTCAAAAGCAAAAAATTTAAAAATAAGGCCAATTTCCTATCAAAAAGTTTCGGCCGTTAAAACTACTGAAACCAAAATTAGAACCAAGATCTTGTCACGCACAATACCATCTCATTTCTAGCCAAACTGCTAGCTTGACTATGCTTTTAACAAGCAGTTTGCCTATAAAGGGGATGGTATTGTACATAAAAACTTTTGAAAAGCTGTTAGCTCATCAATGGTGCCACAAGGCGTCATCTGAAGGTCCTCTGACACCACGAGAATATTAAGGAGTCAAAGAAGGCAAACAATCGTTCCACGTTTGGAACAACTCAAAATCGGTCCAAATTCAAAAGATTTCCTTTATTTTGTAACATACCTCGCATCTGTTTACTCCAACAGTCAGCGGAATTAAAAACAAATAAAAAGATGTGGTAGTAAGTAAAGTTTCATTCATCTGTAGCGGTCGTGATATTTGGCAACGTCTGTTAAATCTGCAATCAATGATGCCATATCATCATGCTAAAATAGGGATTTAAAAGAGGAGACCAATTTTGAACGACGCGTCGCTGAGCATTGGAGAAATCCTGCGTCCGATATTTTTTCAATATGCAAAGGAGTCTTCAGAAATAATCAAATCTACAGTGAACGATATAAAAAAGCAAATTTTCTGAACTAAAGCCATCTGTTATTGAAATAAAGAATGGGTAAAGTGTTTCGATTGCATATGAATTTTTTCTTACAATGATTGATGGCAAAGACAGATACCTCGTCAACTTTAAAGTGTGCAATTTGCAAAAAGTCACAGAAAGACTTTCAACATTTTTATGACTCAATTGATGAGCAAAATTATGAATATGGAAATTCTCCATTACATGCCAGAATTAGGTGCATGGAGTTTATTTTAAAACTAGCGTATAAAATTCCGCGTGAAGGTGAATGTGTTGATATGAACTCAACACAAAAAGAAAAACTATGTGCTCGAAAAAAAAATTATACAGAATGAATTTCTTAAGAAGCTTGGGCTGAAAGTAGACTGCCCAGAGCAGGTGTATGGAAATACTAGCGATGGTAATATGTCCAGAGCATTTTTTGTAAATGATGAGGTAACAGCCCGAATTACTGGGGTCGACAATAATATTTTAAAAAGGTTGGCAGTTATCCTAAATGTTATAAACTCTAGAGAAATGATAAGTGACCCAAAGTTTGATGATTGTGCATCACAAACTTCCCAACGTTTCGCTCAAATGTACCCTGAGAAGAAACTTACTCCTACGGTTCATAAGATTTTGGCTCATGGTAAAAGTTTAATTGAATATCAATGCTTATCGATTGGAGAGTTGTCAAAAGAAGCCCAGGAATGCAAAAACAAAGACTATAAAAAATTTTGATACACGAATACTTGCAAATTTTCACGGATTAGACAGAATGCGGACCTTTTCAATATGTTGGCGGCCTCTTCAGACCCACTAATTTCATCAAAAGGATTTGGAAGAACATAATTATAGCTCCGATATGTTAAGTCTATTAGATAACGCTGCCAATGTTAATGACTATTTCAAAGAGAACTAACTAATAAAAACCAATTATTCTAGCTAAATAAAATATACACTTAATGACATTATGTCTATAGCATAAATATATTAATATTAAAAATAATTTAAAAATGTGTTTCTGTAATAGAAATAACAAAATTTAATATTGGTTTAACTTGTTATATTAGAGTGTTTTTTTTCTAAACTTTCGGATTTGAACAATGTGTATTGCAACATCGCACCGGGTTAAACTAGTTACTTAATATAAATTTACTTAGATTTAAATTTATATAAAAATGTGTATTTGCGATACAAATAAAAAACTTATATTTAAAAAAACATGTTAACATTTAACTAAAAAATTATCCTATTGTTGGAGCATCCTGTACCTCTAGCAGTATTTTGTAAAGATTATTTTGAAGCCTAAAGTGTTCTCTGTCAATATCTTTTTAAATCTTTAAAATATCCTAATTATTTCAAAAGATATGTCGAAAAAAGTCAAAAGGCGCCACTGTGCGACGTCCACACACATGAGGATCACCCTGTGGTAATGCATCCACGATATTACTGAAGGTTTCATTGGTCAGCACTCGTTCTAGAGGTAAAATGAAAGAATGACAAATAATCACCATTTCAAATAAATTTTAAACAAATTGTTGCCGAGAGTAAAGTATTGCTGAATTGTAAAAACATTTTGTTGCAGAAAGAACATCATAACTGTAGCGATCATATCACATATATCCT
Organism: Phania funesta; assembly: GCA_963932375.1. NCBI lineage: Eukaryota > Metazoa > Arthropoda > Insecta > Diptera > Tachinidae > Phania > Phania funesta. The sequence continues at coordinate 42,156,929 of OZ010656.1, forward strand.
TTATTTATCTGTATGCGGACAAAAATCGACTTATGTTGACAAGTGGCCACGTATGTGTTTTATACGATTCATTTCTTAGATTCCACCTTATCGCCAAAACTTAATTCACATTAAAACTTTTTTACTGGACCTTAAAGTTTGATAATCATTATAATTAACTTCTATTGAAAGCAGAGCAACTCATGTAATACAAGGGCCTAATACGTTTTTCTCCGTCGTCGGAGAAATTTATAAAAGAAGACATTTTCATGAAAATGTAGGAAGAGGGCAACACATAGTCGTACTGCAAATTCCTTGCAAAAAAATATGTTTTGCGGCATCTAAAAGTCATTATGGTGCTGAAGTCTTGTGTCACTAATGAGCATTTTATTAGAAAAGTTTAACATTGAACACATCAAGTAGTTTTTTTCTTTTTACACAGTCCTGTTTAAATATAAATTTTATTACTTTGCAATTCGGTTGGCTGGATAGTAAGTGAAACGTGGCTTTGGCAACCTATTGCGCTTTAGAAAGCAGCCCAAAACATTTTTAAAATTCTTTTAAACATTTTAATAGAAATTCACTAAGTAGTGGTTTGGGTTTGTTGTGAATGGACAGAAATGGAAATTCCCTGCCAAACACACACACATAGACAAAAACAAAACCAACAAGAATAAAAGCTAAAACTTACCAAACTATGACCACCAGCATACAACTCGCACTTGTCAGGATTCTCCTTTGCCTTCTTTTCTTATTTTAATTTTGTACACTTAATGACAAATCCATCCGATAATTGGAAAATTATAAAAAGATTTGTTCTAAGGGTTGCTAATCTAGTCTCTGATTACCTATAAAAAATATTCCATATATCATTAAGCTTGAGGTCCTGATGATTTAACTACCGCTTTAATTAAACTCATTTATGAAGAGGACCTTAATTTTCATCATTAAATTATTTCACAATGTTTTCTGCTCTGGAATTTATATCGATACTATTGAAAAATAACCCAAGATCATCTAGAACGATTGAGATCACATTTATGAGTCTTGCCTTGAGGATACTCCACGACCTCAACGAATTAATTTTCGCTGCATAAAAAACTTTTATTGGAACCAAACAGACCACTGCGTCAAAATTATACAAACGTTTGATCCGACTAAGATCTCTCGCTTTTACATTTTAATCTCTATACGGAAGCCGTATTTGATGAAGATTTGTATGAAGTGTGATGGTAAATGGAGATTAAATCTCTTTAACATTTGACCGCATTCAATATCTGCAATTTATTCTGGGTATAAGCAGAGACAAAGCAAGTACACCTAAGTCTGTTTTTACACGGTCTTTTTGTACACGGTTTTGATATAACACGGTTTGAAAATTGAATATTTTTAATTTTTTTACACGATTTTATTCCATTTAGCACGATTTGAAATTTTATGTACTTAAATTTTTTTTGTCAAAAAATAGCACTAATTTAGGGGAATTCCCTTTATGTGCATACAATAAAATTTACTGGTCAGAGCAATTGAAACGTGTTAATATTTTGTGAACTGTCAATGCAATAAGACGTGTTTGGTAAAGAAATTTTTTGCAGGCAAATTTGATTTTCCATTAAATTTAATTTTAACGCATTAAGATAAAAGGTAAGCCAAAAAATATTTTCTATTTATTCAGTTATTTATGTTTTTTAATTTTGTTAAATATTTTATGTATCCCTAAAAGAAAATGTCAGATATAAAACTAAAACGGAAGGCAATTTCTTTGGAAACCAAGATTAAAATTTTAGATCGCCTTCGAAATGGAGAAGGCTCAACTGCTCTTGGTAAAACGTTCGGTTTAAATGAAGCCACAATAAGAACTATAAAGAAAAATGAAATTGCAATTAGGCAATCGGTGATTTCTGGAACGAACCTATCTGTTAAGTCTTCATCATACACTAGAGATGCTGTTAAAGAAAAAATGGAAAAAGCACTCATAATATGGCTGGAGGAAAATGCCCAAAAAAGAATTCCCGTAGACGGAAACAATATCAAACAGCAAGCATTAAGGTTCTATAAAATGATAAAAGACGAACAACCGTCTACATCCACACAAACAACTGCTGAGAAGAGCTACGTATTTTCTGCAAGCACAGGTTGGATGAGGGGATTTCTCCATAGGCATGCGCTTCATAACATAAAAATCAAGGGCGAGATTGCTTCTGGAGATCAGAAAGCCGCCGAAGAATACCAACTAGAACTTAAAAAAATAATAGCGGATGGTGGATACAGTCCAGATCAGGTTTTAACGCTGACGAAACCGGTCTTTTTTGGAAAAAAATGCCGAGAAGAACATATGTGGCCAAATCGCAAAAAAGTGCTGGGGGTTTTAAAGTTGAAAAAGATCGAGTCACATTTTTATTGTGCAGTAACGCTTCTGGAGATCGGATGTTAAAGCCCCTGCTTATCAATCGTGCATTAAAACCTCGAGCAATGAAAGGTGTCGATTTTGATACATTGCCGGTTAATTGGATGGCCAATAAAAAAGCAAGGGTGACGACTACAGTTTTCACAGAATGGTTCATTAAATATTTTGTGCCAGAAACTAGAAAATATTTGAATGAAAAGGGCTTAGAATTTAAAGTTCTTGCAGCCGGGCATCCTCAGTTGGAACACGAAAATGTACAAGTTTTGTTCCTGCCACCAAATACCACATCCCTAATCCAACCACTGGACCAAGGAATTATCGCAACATTCAAAACTTATTATATCAAACGAACATTCCAGTACATTTTGGACACTTTGGATAGGGATAAAACTCTAACAGTAATTGATGCCTGGAAAAAGTTTTCTATCAAAGATTGCGTTACACATGCTGCTTTAGCATTGTCAGATTTACGACCATCAACCTTAAACGGATGTTGGAGAGCAATTTGGCCAGAATGTGTAAAAAGTAAAAATCCTGTGGAGAAAAATACAAACGAATATCCCAATATAATTGCTTTAGCACACGCAGTTGGTGGGGAGGGTTTTGATGACTTGGTATCTGATGACATTGATGAACTGATGATTGATAAAGTTCTTAGCGAAGACGAAATATTACATTTTGCCTCACAGAATGCTGATGTTATAGAAAGCAGTGATAGTTAAGAACCTGTAAAATTAACTGAAAATTTAATTCAAGAAGGGCTTCAACTTGCAAATAAATTAGGACACCATTTCGTCAAAAATGATCCCAATGTCGAAAGAGCTGCACAATTCCAACGTGAGCTGAATTCTTGTATGGCTCGTTACAAGGAATTATACAAAGAGGTAGCAAGAATTGGCGAACAACGGCTCATAACAGAGTTCATTTTTCAAAATGTAGATGCCGAACGAGCAAGAGAAAGTCCACTTCAAAATTATTCCAGCGATGATAGTGAATCTACATATACGCGTTCGAAGCAAGCGAATGCGAATAACTGATGACGACAGCAATTAAATTTATGTTGTTGTATTTATGATTATCACTTATTCTATTTTATTTTATTTTTTACCTTAAAAATTGAATAACCTATTCTTTTCGTTCACAACATAGTTTTTTTAGTTCCTGAACTTGCCATACATTTAATTTAGATTACTTTTAAGATTAGAGTGCATATCTTTTTTTATCATTAATTACTATGCTTGTGAAAATAAGCATTATATATTTGATTTAATAAAATAAACATGAATTCTTGTTCTTAAAAATTCTTGTTTTTCACTAATTTTAATAGGTTTTAGAGATTAGGAACAAATCACCCATTTTTGTATAAGATCAATGTCTGTTTTTACACGGTCTTTTTTTACACGGCTTCTTCTGGAACCAATCTACCGTGTAAAAACGGACTTAGGTGTAATCTGAATGCCTAATTAAGACGCGATATTACTGTCAACATAATTCAGTTGTAATTCAGTTGGGTCTGCTGGTATAGAAACAAAATGCAGGGCAGAGATGGCCAGAACCGCGTTGCTTTAATAAAAACTGCTATGTATCCTTTCTCTTTTATATTGCAAATGCTTTATATGGTCGACAATTCATTACTGATTGGATTCATTGGCCTCATACATGAACTAGAGATCTTTTAAATGTGGATATACCGAAAGGTTCCTAGATCGTCTTGAATTGAACAAGTACCAAATGCCAAAAAGTAAATTTTTCTCGCCAATACAGTAAAAAAATATAAACTTCCCATGGAAAATGTGAGTATGAGAAAGATGATGGCGAAAAATCACGAATAAAACAAATGGCGCTTCGTTTGCAGCCAAGACGCGAAAAAAGAGAAAATTATGTGCTGCAATAATCTAAATTAAAAAGTCTCAGTTAAACTAATAAAGAAACTGGTTTAGAATTTCAAAGGACTCGAATGCACTGTGAATATGGATATCAGTGGTCAGCGAATCCAGCTGAGTGCCACTTAATATAAAATAAATGGCAAAAAAGTTCACAAATTGTATCGAAAATTTAGGCAACTCAAAAGAGTTTAATTTTTTAATAATGTAATATTTCAGTTTTAGTTTTTTCTTACCAATAATTTTACACCAATTCTTAATTTCTGTTTTCTTTTAATATTATTTTTAAAACTCTTCTCAATAGTTTTGAAATGAATACACATACGATTCTACAATTCTCTTTCAATTATATATGATTACTTATTTTTTATATGAACGTTAATTTCTTTATTATTATATTATTTTAGTTTGTTAGACTCCTGATTATTAGTGTGATTTATTCCCCCGCACTTTCAATTTTAAGATGACTTGTTGTGGGAGCTGACAATTATGCAAATAAATAAATAAAAAAAAATAATTTTTAAAGCAGTTCATAGTGAAAATTTTTGTATTTATATTTTCGTTTTTCAAATTTTTTGAAGAATATTTGCTTAAATACTTTTAAAAATAGTGGTAACTGTTTTTTATCACCGAGTGTAGGCCATCAGGGAGAGAGTGTTGAAAAATGAGAAAGAAGGATTAAGGGTTAACAACAAAAAGGTCGTGCGAATTTTTGACGTTTTTCGTATTTTATTTTTCAATTTGATTCATATGTGCCTTTAACACGTGCTTGGACCTCTTATAAATAGTGACCCCCCTGCCATAGGAAGTCATTGTTTATTCATGTGAAAAGTTACTTCGAGACCAACACAAAGTTTTAACGCTGGTTGTTTTCAAAACTTGTTTTTAATGTGAAAATCATCAGTGCTGATCTATTTATGCAAAATATTGTAGGGAAATAAAACTATAATATGAGTCCAGAAGTAATTTTAATACTTTCAATAACTTCGCCTTTTTCACGATAATGTTTGCGTTAATGGAATTAATTAATTGGAGTTTCTTTGAACTTAATGCGATTTTAAAATTTCTATTTTTTCCAAACAATAGTTAATGAATGTATTCACTAAAAATTCTAAGACTAATAGAATTTTTTACTTACATTTAGTTGAATTTTAATTAAAACTAAATCAGAAAGAATTGTTAAAACGAAATAAATACTCTCGTCTTAAAATTATTATCTACAAAATTTATAAAAGTCATGTCCGTGCAAGTTTTCGACTGTTTATTATTGACTGGTGTCAAAAGAGCAATGCAAGTTGTACGATTAATCAGCACTACCGAAGAACAACAACGTCAGACAGAGTTCATGAGAAAAAAACAAGCCGCACATTTCAAATATTTCACATAAAACGGGGTTGCATGAAGATTTTTATAAATTTTCTTTTAAAATTTCGACAATGTTATTATATTCCTAGAAAAATAAGGAGTTTGACTCCTAAACCTCTATTTACTAAAGTCTAATGGCTACCTCAAACCTAATAAAATAATAGTTACTGAAGTTATGAAAATGTCATTTATTTATCCGTTTATTGAAAAGTGCTTAAGCTAATCGAATTATTTTATTCTTGCGTTACCTTTTTTTTTTGGTGGGTTACATTTTGTGGTTGCATTGTAAAATATTTTTGTTAGGTTTTTTGATCTTATAAGCACCCGAAATAGTTTGTACCGAAATATAGTTGAATATATATGAACTACTTATAGCTGCATTAATCGGAAATTCACGAAAATTTGTAAAATGCCCAAAACGAATTTCGCCGAATTTGCAAATTTCACCACAGCATTTAAATTTTACCCAAAAGCCGAAATTTTGGCAAAAAATATAAACTTGATCAAAAAAGTCGAAATTAAACAGAAAGTCGTCAAAGCATTTAAATTCAATAAAACATCGAAAACTAACCAAAGGTTAAAAAATCGACAAAAACTAAACATTTCGGAAGAAACCGAAATAAAATCAAAAATTATAAAACAAACATCACAAAAAATTAGGAGGACTCACATTTACAAAAAATCTGAAAATTATAAACAAATTTTTCCAAAATACAACAAAAAATATAAATTTCACACATTTCTAAAATTTATTAAATCCGCCAAAAATCGAAATTTGAAAAATTCACAAGAATTCACAAAATTATTTAAAATTTCTATACAACCGTTTCGAGTTAAAAAATTCGGAATTTAAAAAAAACCGATTGAGAGGAATTTACACCGGAAGAAATTTGTAATAGTTTATATTTGAATGAAAAATATATAACATTCGACTCAGCCGCAAACAGCACTCTTACTTGTTTTATAAACAAAAGTCCGCCAGAAAATCACCATATTCTTGTGGAAATATACGGTGAGTATGGTCTATCTAAAATCTATCTAAAAATTGATTTCGACGCTTAAAAATATGTTCGGAAAGACTGCAAAAGTTTTAAGATGAAAAATTTGATTTAGGACCAGACTCGAAGACACAATTTTCCATCATGACAATGCTTGTCATCATTATGCACTTAACAACCATTTCGAAAACAGCGGGCAGGAAATTTAGTTCATCCACTCTCCACTACCTACAAAAAACGGCATAAAGATGCAATTTATACACAATATAAAGAATCACATAACGAACAAGTCTGCATCATTAATGCATTTTTCGAGTTATGACGTTCTTCGAGTAAATGAGTGATATCTACATGTACTTAATCATATATTCATTGCTGTATTTTCTTTCATTTAATATATTTTTGCATGGAGTTTCTGCCATTGTTTTCTATGAATTTTCGGCTTAATGAGAATCAACTATCAGTTGAAGTAAATTTTTTTTATTACATTCTCAAATTTTTTCCCAAATGAAGTATTTTAATAGTTTTTGCTTATCGGCTTGGCAAAAGGGACTAAATGATATTAGGAAACATGTCGAAATAATTGAACATAGACATTATTTTCTAATTGAATGACACAGATATTATTGAACGTATTTGTATTTTACTTAATTTTTATTTGTTTTTCGCTTTATCTTTTGGGAAAATGTATTCAGGCATTCGAGCATTTTTTAACGAAAAGTTAAAAGGAATAAAATAAAATATAAAATAAGTAAAATATTCACCTCAACATTTTAATGCACTTTAATCTACAAACATGCAGTGCAAATGTCCATAAATTGTGGCTTCAATTGAGCGTCAATATCCTTTACATACAAGTGTTCAATGTACGAGTGTGTCTCTGGGTTATATGTGCATGTGAATTGGCCGACTATTTGGCTTATTGTATCTACCATCAATCAATAGTTAGGGAGAGGGAGCATATATGTATGAGTATGTTTATTTTTTAGAACCCAAGCAAATTTTGTTGCTGCTAGAAAATACAGCAAAATACATATTCTGGTTTATGTTTAATGCTGTCATTCTTCGTGCCCTTTTTCTATGTGTGACTGTGCGAGCATGTGCATAGTATTGTGTAGTGAAGCATTTAAATATCAGTTCAATTTCTTCAATGCATTTCCACTTCTCTTCTACACCCTCTTTGTGTCATTAAAGGCTCTTATTGTGGACATGCACTTTTACATTCGTTCGGGTTCCATGTACTGGGTGGCGCAAAAGTAATCCTCCTATCAGAAAATGCTATAAATTTTGCGGTTGGCCCCTAATGTCAATTCTGTTTTGACATTTGTGTAGTAAACACTTGCGAATTACACGTTAATAAACAATGTTACGCTACACTGCTCCAGAACGCGGAATATTGGTGACTATTTATTTGACCAATAATCGGTCGGTGACTTTGGCACAACGTGAATTTCGTCGCCGATTTCCTGGCCGTCCAACGCCTACTGGTGAAACACTGCAACGTTTAGCCGCTCGCCTCGAAGAGACTGGCACAACACGAGATGCTGCCAGGCGTGGCAGAACCCGGAGTAGCCGTTCTGCAGAGAATATTGCTGCTGTAGCCGAGGATATCATGGAAGCGCCGTCGACATCGACCAGACGACGTGCCACGCAAATGGGTATCAGTCGACGGTCTTTACAGCGAATTTTGGTAAAAGATTTGAAGATGTTTCCGTACAAAGTCCAGACGGTGCATCAGCTGTTAGCTGCTGACCGCCAATCGCGTCTAACATACGCTCAAGCCATCCTTAATCACCACCAAGAGGAAGATGATTTTTCATCAAAAATAATCATGAGTGATGAGGCCCATTTCCATCTTAGCGGGTACGTAAATAAGCAAAATTTACGCTTCTGGGGCACTGAAAATCCGCGTGTAACCCACGAAGAGCCATTACACCCGCTCAAAGTCACTGTATGGTGTGCTGTTTTCGCTGGAGGAGTCATCGGACCTTTTTTCTTCGAAGACGTCGCAGGCCAAACGGTTACTGTGAATGGTGAGCGCTGCAGAGCAATGATTAACGAGTTCTTTTTCTCCCGTTTTGGCGATTTGCACTGGCCAGCAAGATCGCCTGATTTGACCTCTGCAGACTTCTTTTTGTGGGGCTTTTTGAAGTCGCGGGTTTATGTCAACAAGCCTCAGACTCTTGCAGCTCTTAAAGACAATATCCGTCAAGAATGTGAGGACCTAACGCCGGAAGTTTTGGCCAAAGTGATGGAAAATGCCATAAAAAGGGCTCAAATGACAATCAACTGTGACGGCGGCCATTTACATGACATCATATTCTCGACTTGATGTAAAAAAATTAAGAGCCCAAATAAAAATATTCCACAAGAAGAATTAAAGTTTTTAATTTTTTTTTTTTAATTACAGCCAAAAAACATCGGAAGGTTATTTTTGCGCCACCCTGTATTTGTCAAATATGTGGCCCATGTCTTATTCTCCTTTGTGCATTGAATTCTTGCATACGAGAAAGTAAAATAGCTTTGCAAATACACTTGCTTTATTTAACAATTGCTATTTTGATAATAAAAGAATCTTTTCTGTTCTCAGATCGTCTTATTGTTGCAAAGAAGACATTTTTGTAAAATAAATTGAGAGTAAATATTTGTCTACCAGAATTTAGTTCACAAAAATTTATATGAAGGTATTTTTTTTTGTTAAAACAAAGAGATAATCTTTATTTCATTGACTGCATCTTTTTTTTAAGCGCTTTTTTAATATATTTTCAAATTGAATATATCAAATTTCTAGTTTAAATGTCATTACAAATATGTATGTATATGTATGTGTTCCTATAATGGATGTTTCCAACTTTAAATTAACAAATCTTTTTTAACGGACATGCAAATGTAAAGAAATAGAATATTTTATTATTATCTGCTCAATTCAATTTACTCCAAATTTTAAAACATTTTAAATTCAATTGCCTCTGTGACAAAGGTGGACTTTTCGTGAAATGTGACTTTTTTATTGTTGAAAATTATTCTATCGGTCCTCGAAAACAATACCTGTTCCGCGACTTTTTCGTATTCGGCCTATGCAAAAATTTACCGTTATTTATTAGGTACTGAAGAAAAACGCTAAATATGATTTTACAATGTTAATGTTCAACAATTTTGTCTAGAAAGGTTAATTCTTTATTTTTTTATTAACATACCAACCTCGAAGAACTTCACATAATGGCAAAATTTAAAAATTTTCTAAAAAATATTTGTTTACCGCCATCTTGCGCCTTCTGTTTGACTCAACTGTAATAATAAACAAGATAATTTTACCACCTTTCCAGAAAGGTTTCATTTATGAAAATCTGATAAAAAATTAAGTACAATTTTCTGCCTTTTTCGTGCCATTTAAAATACAAAATTAAACAATTTGCATGATGAAATTATTCTTTCTACAATTTATTTTCTCTAAGTATACAGAAGAATTTTTTATTTATAATAGGATATAAACAAAAGGTATGAAAAAATACAGCGCAGGATTTCTATTCGATTGAAAAAAGAATAATGGAAAAAATCCGCTTTATTTCAAACACCAAAAAATTCAGTGCCATTCTATATCGCCCTTAATGTAGCCCAATATATCCCCGAAACTCTTTATATTTGTAACAACTTTCTTCCACTAGTAGCAATGACATACATATTTTTGGCTATTGAATAATAAACAATTTGTGCTGACTTATCAGATATTTCGACTTTTCAGATATTACGACTTATCAGATATATAGCGCAATTTCGATTAATTAAAAATTATGAGACTTTTAGTTCAATAATTGTGAAGCGTTTTGACTTTTTATAGAATTCTTTTAATTAAACTTTTTTAATTATGAACTTCAATATTTTGCTACGCCTTTGTATATCATTATCAGGAAATAAATTCTACACAAAGGCGTAGCGAATAAATAAAATTGTTATATAAAAAGACCTTCTATTGGTTCAGAATTATTGAACTAAAATTAAATTAAAAGATAAAAAAAAATATAATACAATTTAAAGACGTTTATAAAAGTATGCATTTAAAAGACCTTCAAGTTTTAAACATTTAATAAATTATTTTTTAATAATATATGAATTATTAATTTGAAGTGCCCTTGGAAGAAACTTGCGAAAAAAGTATATACGTCCAATCTATTGATACATCAAAAGGCCTGCAAATGACCGGTAAATGATTCGACCGGATCCATAAATCAGCAACAGACGACTGTAGGCAAACATTCGACATGAAGTAAAAGTTTTGCTGAAGGAAAGCAACGCTGATATTTATAAAGAAAATGGCAGCACTATCAGCACCAGTATTGATTTCTATTTGACAGAGAGATATTCTACAGGTAGACAGACACTAAATGTTAGTGACATAAGAAACATCACCCTAAAGCAAATTCTAAAGATAACTTAACTACCACATGCAAAGAAAAAACCTCGTTGATGTGTGGTCACGAAAAACATATTATGTTCTCTACAATAATATATTGTTGTGGCAAACATATAATGGTTATTTGAAAACATTCCTATAGCTGCGATAAACAACTTATTATATTCACTTAATTATTAAATGATTTCGATTCATTCAAATTTTTAAAACGGTTGAGTTGAATTATAAAACTTTTAATCAAACTCTAACGACAAAATATTTTGACTAAACAAAAATAATATAATCACCATAAAATGTTCTTAAGAGACATAATATGTATAATTTTTTTGGTGCTTATTAAGAGTATGAGTTTGCTGTGGCTTAAGTGGTCAGCAAGTTGATTATATAATACAATTTTAATATGTTGCTCACCGATAATGGTTAACTCAAGCATGTTGTTTCTTTGTCAGCAGATGATTGGACGGGACTCAGCAGTGAAGGAGAAGGTACAAACTACGAATGTGCAATTGGGAATATAATTGAAGAACACACTGAAAAATGTCAGTGAACTGCCATATAATTATCAAATCATTATTTTCAACTGATTTAACAAAGTTAGGGAAAATTGTATAAATATAAGAAAGGTTAGTTTTCTAAACAATTATTTTTGACACGATTTTGTATTTCGCAAATATCCTGAGTCTCGCACGGTCATTATTGGAATCACCTTTCAAAAATTTAAGAAAAAAGGAAAATTGAAGCGAAAAGGAGGCTGATGTTCAAAGGATTTAAAGAAATGTATTGATGTATTAAACAAAAAAATTGCGTCTCATTTAAATGTTACAACTTAAAGGATTTTCAGATAAACACTGAAAGAAAGTGTGAGTGATTTAAGTAGCTACAGATTAATAAGCAAAATATGAAATTTCACACCTTCAACCTAAACAAAATGAAATATTGATTTCATAAAACTAAAGAAGAAACCAGATATAATCAATAGCAAATATAAATATGTAGTGGTTACAACCACATAAAGAGAAGGATAATAAACCTTTTCAGGGATATGAAGCAAAAAGGGTGTTAAAAAAAGGTAAAAGCAAACAAAAAATATTCTAAATAAACAAGAAAAGTATTTATACTCGTAATACGAAATATTACAGAAAACTATAATAGATTTACAGACTGGAGGGACAAATTCATGAACACAATTACAATAACATTGGAGCGTTATATAGAAAGAAGTAAAGGATCAGCTACGTGATTTGCATGTTGAGCCAGGAATTTAACCAAAACTTGGAGATAAACACGTACGATATAGCATGCATACAAATACTTAACGAATCAGGAAAAAGAAACTACCCAGACCTCGCATACAGAAAACAAAAGATGTTTTAACGTCAACAGAGTAGAGATACTGCTAGTGAGTGATTGCTTATGGAAAGGATATCATGGATTTATGATAATAAGTCATTGCTTGCTTGGTTGCTGTGTAAAATGCAAAAATGGATAGTTACTTGGCACGTTGAAAATCCTTGTATGCACGGATAATTCCAAAAATTCACAAAATAGGAAACAAAATATTTGGGCGTGATAGTAACAATACTCCTACACATACGTGATGACGACACTTTGAAATTTGTATTGAAATCCTTTTTAATGCTGCTGCCAATGGAAATGACTTTTACGATTAATTTTATGCTTCGTGCAGCGGCAATTTAATAATTTATTCAAGACAGGAGTGACAATAGACAACAACAAGTACGTAAGTAAGACAATGACCCGACTTCAGAGTAACTGTCTTCTTGAGCCGCAGTAATCCGTAAGAAAATTAGAACTGGACCACTCCATGCAACCAGTATAAAAGACTATCAAAATAAGCATTATACCAATTTCAGTAAAAGCTTTAAAAATTGCTTTATCCAACGAATTCGCTTTGTTTTACGTTAAAGTTGCAGAGGATAAAAAGATTGACACTGCATGCAGAAAGTATTCATATATGATTTATTTATTTATTTGAAGAAAATATGTACAGGCTACATTACAATGTGGGGCATACACAATTACGAACAATATAACAATTATTGATTCAAACAAAATTGTTCATTTGATTGAAACAGCAACATAATTTTCGCAATGGATCAGCAATAGCATATAAGTTATTTAACAAAAAAATCTGAGCATAGCTGTCCATTAATAAAGTTTATCATAAAAGAAACGTAGAGCGCTGTTCTCCTGTTTTTTTTTTTGGAGTTGACAAGTGGAAGAGCAATATAACTTGAACATTTCTCAAGCAAAATAAAAGAAAAGACTCTATGCGGTCGATATGTACATTGAAATACGCGCCCTTATAGTAGATCCATACTCTCCAAAAAGTCTGATGAGTGAATTATATAAACGTTTACAAGTTAGCGGAACCTTGAATACTCTTGCCCATTGTTTAATGAAAGCCAAAACCCTACGAGCATTATCCTCGATCCATGTGATGTGCCGCAGGAAGTTTAGTCTCGTATCCAACAAAATTTCCATTCACTAACATCTGAAGTTATTCAATAAGTACGAATGAAATACATCACGACCTGAACTGAAAAAGAGCATGTGTTTGCATGATTTCCGATATAGTTCCATTAAATTATCCAAATCATCCAATCATTCATTTAAAGTAGAGTGTAATCTCAAACCTGTTTGTAGCTCAAAAATATTTTAACGTCCTGAGCTTACATTGGAATATTAAAGTATTTGATGGCTGCCGGGATACCATTGATAAAAATTATTGGACGCAAATGGCTGCTCTGGGAGACAGAATTTTTTACTGGACATTTAAACTAAAATTCCTTATTGCTGAAAAACCTTTACGCAATCTTTGTTGAATTGGTGTAAGAAGTGGAGAATTTTTAATTAGTAGGGACACAACAAACATAACGATTCGGCTGTGACCAATCGTATACATACACTAGTATTTCGATTGATAAAGTAATTTACTCCGAGATTTCCTACACAAATATTTTTTTTTAAACGTTAAGTACGAGTAATTTGGTTTTTTTAGGAATAAGTTTGTTTTCTTTATTCTTCCTATTCAGAAAGAAAATTTATTTGATAAGATAGCTTTTGAATACTGTAAAATACATATAAGTATGTATGTATGTATATGTTTACTCCATGACAATCGGTTTGATACTAAAACAGAATCAGCCGAGGTGAAGCTGAATGACATACAATGCTTGCATTGCCAACCAAGGGTTTGCTAAAAGCAAATTGCGTATGGTAACCTAAAATTGAGCAAAAAAAAGTTAGAGTATAAGTTATAGAAAAAGGCTAGAATATGAAAAATTGAGAATTATTTAGTCTCGTATTCTATTTGCCTTTAATGTTGGGGTAAATAAATGATGTTTACAGTTAAACTCAAAATTAGTACAATAGACACGAAGAATGTTGATAACGTGTGTAGCGGCATAGAAAATAAATTACTTTATATTAATAATTGAAGTTCGACAAAGTTAGGTCAAACAATAAACTTTTGAAAGGTTTTTTTTTTTAATATTGACCGGAAAGTAATATTGTAAAGGCTTGCTTAAAATTTAAAAGATTATTTTTGGGTTGTAAGCCAATGAAATATACGCATTCTGAGTCGCTATCAATTTTTTTTTAATAGAAATTATCTACCGGAGGCCCCAGATAACGTAAATATTGGATCAAATAAAACTTCACTAAAAGAATATATAAATTTACAAAAAATCCTAAATGAACCGACATTTCAAAAATGTAAATTTTGCCAAAATTCAAAATTTTCTAAGAAAATGCATAATTCAATAAATAATATACAATTGAAATAAAAAATTTCGAATTGTCAAAAAATCTGAATTAATTAAAACAAAAAAAAGAAATTTTCCATTTTGATACTACAAAAACGGAATTTCAATAAATTTTAAAGCTTCACTATAAAAATTTAAAATTTCACCAACATTTTTGAAATTCACCACAAAATTATCAACAATTCGAATTTTACCACAAACAAAAAATTCACCAAAAAAGCTAATATTTAAAATTCAATACTTAAAAGTATAAGTTTTACCAAAACCGATATTAAACCGAAAGACCATAAAAAATCTAAACTTTGCCAAAAATTTATTCAAATTCGCCACAAAATCAAAAATTTGGATATAGAAAATTTGCATGCCAAATTTATTATTTGTAAATAGTTTTCCAAAAAGCAACAGTTCACAAAGGAATAACACATACGCAGAAATTCACTAAACTTTAAAATTTCACTACATATTTCGCACAAATATAAAATTTCACCAAACAGTCAAAATACGAGTACTGAAATTTTATCATAAATCAAAGGAATTGGAAACTTCAAAATTTTCCATTTTTCAAATTTCATCAAATTGCAAGAAACCGAAAACTGAAATTTAATTAAAAAATAAAAAAAAAAATCGTTATTGCACAGAAATGTCTTAAAGGAATTTAAATTTTACTGCCATTCGCAAAGTCGCCATAAAATCGAAAATTTTTAAAAGCATTAATAATAATTTTTTTTTTTAACTGAAATCATACCGACAAGTCATGAAAAATCCAAAATTTTGGACAATAATAAGAAAATCGGAATTTCATTATCTCCGAATGCTTACGAATTTTTGGTAAATTCAATTTTTTTGCGAAGTTTCGATTTTATGATGTAGCGAGTTGTGCTACAAATTCGAAATAATTAATCATAATTCGATATTTATCTAAAATTAACGTTTTGGTGAAATTTGCCGTTAAATTTCAATGTATGCTAGATTTTATTTCTGGTTATTTTTTGCGAAATTTCGACTTTTTGGTAAGAAATTTATATTGGTGAAATCTCAGAGCTTAGCGAAATTCGTTTTCTGGATTATTTGCTTTTTAAATTTCGATATATTAGCAAATTTGCTTCTTTTGGTTACTTTGAATGATCCAGAATATATATACTTTAAAGGTTGGGAAATGAATATAGTAAGCAATCACAAACGGAATGACGACCCTTTTCACCTTCGGTGAAGGGTAAACATTAGTAAGAAGATTGTTATAGACTTTGCGACAAATATGAATTCACAAGAATGGAAAATAAAAAAGAAATAATTCCCTTTAGTTTGGTGTAACCTGTGTGACACCGAAAAATGGATTTCCCAGTTAAACACCATTCGTCACATAAGAGAACTACATCAAAATTTAAAGTTAAACAAATTTAAATTTTAATACGTGTAAATACTTTTTTCCCACGGTATAACAGGTAAAATGGAATTACGTACATGTATGTTGTCTGAAACGTTTGTAGCAACAAATCAAATAAATATAATTATTCTTTGTTTCCCTCACGCACTTTGCTGGAAGTCCTGTTGGGAAACTTTGCATGCAGCTCTGTTGGCATATTAATCATAAATTGTTGTTCTTTCTTGAACAAAACGTAGTAGATCAGAGATTCTTTTCAGCCATTAAACATCAGGTAAATAAGCAACTACTTACGTGTTGAAAACAACAGCGTAAACACTAATGAAGAAATTATAATGACAGTATTAATAAACGTGAGTTTTCCCCATTTTTCCCGATTATTTGGTTGGAAAAAACGCTGGACACAGACGTTATTTTCACGTTCATTCAAACACTGAAACTCTCACATGTGTTGTGCATTAAGGCGTGCAATCACTTTGTGATTTTTGTTAGTTACTCTTGTGGTTCCTGTTGCTTTGGGTGTGTATGTGTGTCGTCCAGGTCTTAATCGGACATGCTTATTTTTAACGTTTTTATAATGAGATCCTATAAACAATTTGCATTTGTGTTAGAGTATGTCAATAACATTGACTTTTTGCACACACATAAGTATGTGTGTTTAGTCTTATCAAGTTCAAATGAATAAGAATGCGAGGTCGGTCTTATGTGTCGTTCAATATAAAACATTTTCGGATCCGTTTAGTTATTGATTATTTTACTATATTCACCAACATTCACGCTACATTCCTTCTAACAATCTTTCTTTCTGTTTGCGAATAAGTGCTGGTTCAAAGGAAAATCCAAGACTTACAAATTCGCCTTTCTACCTACAAAAACACCGTGTCCGAAAACGACCAAGCACTTTCCAAGTACCCACAACAATTTTTGTTTGTTTCAAGC
The DNA here is from genome assembly GCA_963932375.1 of Phania funesta. Taxonomy (NCBI): domain Eukaryota; kingdom Metazoa; phylum Arthropoda; class Insecta; order Diptera; family Tachinidae; genus Phania; species Phania funesta. Next base: position 42,174,080 of record OZ010656.1, read on the forward strand.
GCGTAAAAGGTTTATTCCGCTTTTGTTAAACACACACCTGTAATTTGTAAATATGTGTGTGGGTAAAAATTACTCACGTTTATTTCCTACTTGTTGACCTCAAAAGAAACAACGAGATTTAGATTTACTTAAGATGTTTTTGTGTATTTGCGTATTCACGTTGTTTAGGGAAATTCCCACCCTGAACAAGAAAAACATACATGTGTCGGGCACATGTTGACAGAAACTTCCACAATCCTGTTTGGTTTTGTCCATTTCATTTACTAGCACTTTCTCACTTTGGTAACTATGTCTGGATCATAAATTAACTAAATATCTGGAATATTGTTTTTTTTTTTTAATTTATTTAACTTTCCATTGTTTACAAATGTAACTTTTTATACTCGAGGACTTCTTCTTAAAATTGAAAACCAATTTTTATAACTTTTGGAGAAATATGTTGGTCATGGCTTAAAATTGCTGCGTATAATTTATTGCGCTCTCGGGTGGTGCAAGACATTTGCTAAAACCAATAATTATATTCTTGACTCTTACAAAAAAAAAAAAAAAATTTCATTCGCTCTATAATGACATTCCCACAAACCTTTAAAAGAATTGATTCTTTATTTATTTTTTAAAACAGAATTTAGTTTTACAGAATTATAGCATTCAATCTAAACGCAAATTAAACGCAACACATGGGTCTTAAAATTAAGGTAGTTGTTTTACGAATTTATCAAGCTGAAATTTTTAATAATTAATCGACTCATATTCGGGCTCAAGTTCGTGTTTTATCTTTCAATTAAGAAAGAAAAACTTATTTTCTTAACAAGATAATTTCGAGAATACTGAAAAAGTTAAGATATTATACTCCAGCAGAATGGTATGCATTAAGCCAGTTCTCAGCTAGCATTGAAAGCAATTGTACGTTACTTATTATTATTAAGGAGCACCGTAGTGCGCAAGGTCAATTTCATGCCAATGCACACAGAGCGTATATTACACGAAACCTTTCTTGGGGTTTTTACTCCCCACAGAAATTTGCTTCCTTTGATCATAAAATAATGAAACTTGAAACATAAGGACTCTACGTACAGGTAACCTCATAGGCCAAGTTTTTTCGAAAATAGTGAATCAAGGCAAATTGATAACAGGTATATTCACGGGCGAATGCAACGCATTTCCGGTTCAGTTGCGAAAGTGCCGGAAATAATAAAAAAATGTATTTTGACATCCAATCGGTTAGTTGATCTGTTTTAGTTTGCCTCCAAGTCTTGTTGCAGAAAACTCTCAGTCAAATAAATTTTACCCGGACAAAGAGTTAAAAACAAGAGAATTTAAAATCAACTAAAAACAACATCTTCAACATTTTCAACAACAAAGCTAAAGGGAATATATTTTTTTCTCAGTTAAGTTGATACGAACCTAAAGTAAATTAAGCAAAATAGAGACATAAACAATTGAAAACATTTTTGCTAACTACTCTTATTATTTTAACACTCAATGTATAACCTCAGAAAAAATAATAACAAAAGTGTAAAAAAGATCACTAAAAGAATTAAATCTACATCGAGTGATAAAGACATTAATAATCGTAACATGGAAGAAAAAATACAAAAAACCAGACCTTCTGGATCGACATTAACTTTTTGCAAACCTGTGGATAACCATGCAAGAGGGTCTTTGAAAAATTCTCTATATGCTAGCCCGGGCTTAGCCTCGACAGAATCACCTTTTAGATTAATAACAGTGATGGATAGACGTTTTGAACGATTAACAGAGCAAATGGGAAAAGTCATTGAGGACAAGCTCACTCAATATAGAGAGGATCTCCTAAATGAATTAGACAAGAGATTCAACCATATACAAAATGAAATACAACAAATTAGTGATAGAGTGTCTAGTTTAGAAACAGCTACGGTTGAATTCAAAAGTATTAAAGACGAACTTGCATCTTTGAAATTAAAAATTAAGCATCAGGAAAACAACGCTGTTGCATGCGAGTTGCGTCTAAACGAAATACCGTATAATGAAAATGAAAACTTAATGAATATATTCGGCTCGATTTGTGATACAATAAAAACTGCAATTCCTGCAATTAAAAATATATATCGTCTGCAGAATGTAAACAATAAACACAAAACCTTTTCCAAAGATGCAGTAATCATTGTAAAAATGTGGTCACCCTATGACAAAAATAGTTTCTTAAAATCACTTCGCAATTTTAAAAACACCAACAAAGATTTTTATTTTCGCTTAAGGCATCTGGGCATTAACTCTGACAGCAAATTCTATGTTAATGAGAATTTAACAAAAACCAATTTTCAAATATTACGTGCAGCTGTTCGCCTTAAAAAGAAAAAACTCATTCACGGCGCTTTCTCCATGCGAGGCTTTGTATATATTAGGAAAAACTCCAATGATAACATCCTGCAAATCGACGAAATTGGGCATCTTCATGCGTTATTTCCTGGTGCTAATGTATTGGACGTCGCTCATGGCCGCAATTATGCTCCACAATCTCATCATGCCAATATATCAACACAATAATTCAACAACAATTCAACATGATATACTCAACTCACCGGAACTATATTTTTTGAGTATTATTTTTTTATTGCACAAACTCTTACTATTTGCTTATATTTTTTATATTTATGTTTCAATTATATTTTTACTATTAACTCAATTATGTATGTACAACTCCTTTTTAAGCTGGAAGATAAATAGCTCTCATATAATTATTTTCTCATTTTTTTGCGTGCGTTGCCAATTCCACAACAATATATGTTCGATTTAAGTAGTCGTGGTTCCAATGACTGTGTGTATAGTATGCTCAGGGTTCTTTCCAGACAAAAAACTGGTCTTAAAATTGTTCACTTAAATGCGCAAAGTTTGTGTAATAAAATGGATGAATTTCGGTACCTATTTCCCCAAACAGATATAGATATTATATGCGTTTCGGAAACTTGGTTTCCTTTCGATGTAAATGATTCTGTGTTTAATTTAACAGGCTTTAAACTTTTCCGCGCAGATAGAAGGATTCTAATTGATAATGTTGAAACAAGGGCTAGAGGTGGTGGAGTCGCTGTGTATATTCGGGATGGTATATCGTGTAGGGAGAAGTTTAGGACGATAACTGGTAGCGATATAGAATACTTATTTCTTGAGATATCTAGTATGGATAGGAGGAAAATGCTTCTAGGTTGTGTATATAGGGCACGTAATGACATGGATGTTGATCCCTTCATTGCTATCCTTGCGGATTTATCTGTCCAATACGAGGATATAGTAATAGCAGGTGACTTTAATAATAACCTGTTAAACGCTAATCCATTAATTGAACCCATGCGTACTATTGACCTTTATCCAGTAAACACTTATTATCCAACACACTTTCACACTACTTCGAATAGCCTAATTGACTTGATATTTGTCAACCACAAGTCTAGAGTACTCATGTATGACCAACTTTCAGCCTCAGCTTTCTCAAGGCATGATATTCTATTCTTAACCTATGACATGTCCATGAATAAGAATGATACAATTATTTCTTATCGTGATTATAATAATATTGATTACATTTTGCTTAATCATTACGTCGACAATATCTCTTGGGATCAAATTTACACTTTTGTGAGTGCTGATGATCAATTGTCGTTTATTAATGGAAATATTAAATACTTGTTTGAATTATGTGTCCCAATAAAGACCAAGCGAATAAGAGCCAGCCAACAACCTTGGTTTGGTCCTGAAATAAAATTGTTAATCGAGAAGCGTGATGCTGCTTATGCTAGATGGAAAAGGTTTAAAACTAATGATCTTGAAATTAGCTATAAATCTGCGCGAAACGATGTCACGAAACGAATCAAACTTGCAAAGTCCTCGTTTTATCGAAGCAAATTTTCGTCCGCTATTGATAGCAAATCTAAATGGAAAGAGATACGTAAAATTGGAGTAGGTCAGAAACTCTCTTTATTATGTAACCCTGACATTGATGTGAATATTTTGAACAATAAGTTTGTAATTTTTGATGCTCCTTCACCTTCAGATAAAGTATATGATGACCTATGTTACGTTTCAATGGAAAATCCTTTTAGTTTTCGTTGTGTGGATCAGCTGGAAGTCTTCAAAGCTTTTTCGGCAATCAAGTCGAATGCAGTTGGTATGGATGATATAAGTCCTATTTTTCTGAAGGTCCTAACTCCAAGACTGCTGCCCTACCTTACACATCTATTTAATACGATTCTCACAAAATCAAGTTTTCCGGAAGAGTGGTAGCTATCGAAAATAGTCCCTATTCCCAAGGCGAACAATGAATATCGGCCAATTGCCATTCTCTCCTTTTTATCCAAGGTGGTTGAAAATCTGATGAGCAAGCAAATAAGTGAATATTTGATATCTGGAAATTTTTTATCTGATAAGCAATCGGGCTTTATGAAGGGCAGAAGTTGCATTACGGCATTGGTCGACGTAGTCGAAGATCTAAGATCGAAACTCGATGGAAATATGGTAGCTTTTTTGGTACTTCTTGATCACAGTAAAGCGTTCGATACTGTTGTCCATTCGGTTCTGTTGAAAAAACTTCAAAAACTATTCTATTTTTCTAGCTCAGCATGCAGTCTTCTACATTCATATTTGAGCAATAGATCCCAAATAGTCTATCTTAACGGTAACAGATCAGAGCCAATTAACGTTAGTAGGGGAGTTCCACAAGGCTCTATTCTTGGGCCTCTTCTTTTCTGTCTTTACATCAATGATTTGCCTGATATTTCAATTAACAGTAAAATCCATATGTATGCTGACGACGTGCAACTTTATCTTAGCACTAATCTCGATGATATTAATTTTTGTGTAGAAATGATCAATGATGATTTGAACGAGATAAGTAAGTGGGCAAGTTCTAATGGGTTGTACATTAATCCACTGAAATCTAAGTGCATCATAGTGTCCAAGTCCAAGAACAATTTTTCTAACATTCTTATAAAAATAGATGATAAGGATATTGCTCTTGTGGATTCTGCATCGAACTTGGGAGTCACTTTCAATAATAGACTTACTTGGTCGAATCACATTAGTATTGTAGTGGGCAGAGTACATAGCATGCTTCGTAGCCTATGGGCTGTCAAAGATTCAACGCCATTTTCTATACGTATGCTGTTAGCGAAGACATACCTTGTTCCAGCTCTTCTATACGGATGTGAAATCTTTGCAAACTGTGGTAGTAATGACTTAGGTAAACTTAGAGTTGCATATAATAATGTTGCAAGATATATTTTCCAAAAGGGCCGTCGTGACAATATTTCGTTATATTCTAACCAGATTTTTCACATGAAATTCGATGACCTTTTGAAATTTAAATGCCTTGTCTTAATGCATAAGATAATCACAACTGAACAACCCCCATATTTATATGGCAGGATCCAGTTTGCCAGATCTAACCGTGGAAGGATTATAATTCAACAAAAATACAAGAGCCTTTTGTCACAACGTCAATTTATAATATACACCACAAGTCTATGGAACTCTTTACCGCATTATATTCAAAACTTAGGCAACGCAAACTTATTTAAAAGAGAGTTAGCTAAAACATATGCTTGAAAATGTTTGTGTAATAATTATATGTGTTTTGTATTATTTTAATTATACACTTTTATCATATTACTTTGTTTTATGTATACTATGTTCTCCTTTTTGTCTTTTTTTTTTTTTATATGTAACAACTAATTTGCTTTACTCACTAGCACTCTAACTTATAAGATTATTATCTTGTTGTGCTAGTTCTACAATTTAATAAATAAATAAATAAATAAATAAATAAAATAAATAAACGTTTTGTTCGAAACAAAATAGCGCATCAACCTTAAAATGCAGTAACATTTTTGATTGATGAATGCATTATTTCATTCATTAGAATGAAGGTCCAAAGCTTAAATTCCGACCCAAACGTACCCACCGTTTAATGAAAATAAAACGCTATAATTATTCGATCTTACCTTTACTCCATTCCAAAGCTTCTTCCAATTGTCAGAGAAAATTTGAAAGGCCGATTTTTGAATTGCCCACTACTTCGTTTGCAAATTATCCTTTATCGTCTCAATACGCTTTCCCGAAGTGGTTACTTGGGAACAGCGAGAGTTTACAACAAGCACTGGCAGACATTATCGGACAAGGCGTCTTGTACAGAATGATATGTGGCAGCAGATAAAGAAACCACCCGATCGTGTTCGCCTCTCTATGCACAAGTAGCACCACAATTTGTGTTACCTAAAAAATATTGCATGTAGTGTAGCGATTCGAATTAGACAGATGCTAACGATATTCACCTGCTACTAGCTCACATGACAGATAGATACCTGACAAACACCAAAACACTAACGAATTGATGCAAGCTTTTCAGAACGAAAAATGACACTGAAGATGACACATAGCCGAAATCCAAACTAAACTAAACTTGACAAGGGATGACAGAAATTTGTTTCAAAAATCTACATTAAAACACCCTGTCGGAATATCAAATCAAGAACGAATTAGATACCTCTATTGGCTGCTAATACCCTGCTGCTCATATGACGATTTTCGAAGTACATTCTCTTTTTTTTATGAACTTAGTGTAACTTACAAGCAAGAAGGACCTGCTCCGAATTGTACACCAAATCTGTTTCGGCTCAATATGTGCCCATCTGTAGCGATACACCAATAATCAGTGCAGTTCGTTGCGCTCTAACGGCTTTGCCAATAAAATAGGAACAAATCGTAAATAAAATTCGAAAATATTTTAAATGGAAGAAAACTATGTGACAGAAGAATGAGATTAATGATGGTTTCCGCATAAAATATATCCACAAGTGATATGTCCTTCAACAGTTGATATGAAAATAAAACAATTGTAGTCTACTCAAGGAAGAATGTCCGTCCAAAGGTTGGTATTACCGTAGAGTAAAATTTGGAGCTACTGTCGTAGTTGTTTAGTTATTGATTGGTACTTTTGAAGCATTAATCTTTTGGAGTTTTCTGTTTATCTCCAAATATATTCCACAGACACCAGACTTATATATGGATATATTTTTGACAAACAATTAAAAAAAAACTGTTGTATATTTAATAAAAAACCTCAACAAAGTTTTACAAGCTTGTAATAACTCCTCAATTTTAAATGACTCGTACTTCTCAGAATTATTGTACGTGATATGAAATTGGTAAAATTTTAATCAACAAGAAGGAAAATTACAAATTAAACAAATTTGTTAATTGGTTGAGAAGTTGCAATCAGGTTGATGTGTTTGTCATAGAAAAAGTGTTGCTCTTGTGAGAAAATATTTGAAAATTTTTCAAGTTGATTATATTTGTACAAAGAAACATTCACAAATATAAAAGTAACGTACAAATTACTTAAGATGTGTTTTTAAGTTTTATATTTATTTTATTGAATCTATCTAAAAGAAAATTAATATAAATATTAAAATCTTATCTCCAAAATATTATTTATTAATTATTACGAATGTAATAACCAATATATTTTATTCAAACCTTAAGCTACAATCTATTATTGGGTTGGGTGAGCCGTCTCGCCAGGCTCAATGTGTCAGTTGTTTTAGTGTCCGGTGCCCGCGAAATTGTAATAATTTGCGAACAATAGTGTTAAGGGGCACCTCTAGTTTGCTGACGTATTTCGACGTGTATGTTTTTGCTTCTTCCTGGATATTGGGAACTAATAGATCTCTATGGATATTTTCATTTCATATGTACCAGGGGGGCGCATACGATAAGTCGTAAAACCTTAGGCTGTCTTCTTTGTAAATTTTAGATGTTTGATGCACAAGCAGTACCCCACAGCTGAATGCCATATGACCATATTGGCTTTATAACGGCTTCGTATAAAAGGGCTTTGTATTCTAAAGTTATGGTTGAGTGAGGTTTTATTAACCAGTGTAATTATGAAAGTTATTTTTGTTTCAATAGGGCGGGACCAAGTTAGGCGTCGATCAAATATTTCGCGTGGGTTTCCACTGGTACAGTAGCATTTGCTATTGTTATAGGTGGACAATTTTTTCTTCTGAGGGAAAACGTTACATGAGCACATTTCGATGGATTCACCTGTATTCTCTACGTTCTTAGCCAATGTTCTAGCTCATTAACATGAGACTGAAGTTGTTCGGATGCCACTTTCGGGTATTTGTTGAAATTTATAAATGCAGTTTCGTCTGCAAACGTTGACGTAAACGTATTTGGGCTTGTTGGTATAATCGCTGTGTAGGTGCGATGATAATAGCGGCCTCAGCATACTAGCTTGAGGTATACCTGCAGAGATTTTCCCTTCTTTGGAAAATAAATCTTTTTACCTTTCTTTAAATATTCTATTCGTTAGATAGCTCTTCAGAAGCTTATGAGAGTCTAAATGTAGTACGCGAATTATTTCCATAAGTATCCCATTATGCCAGACTTTATGAAATGCCTGGGAAATGAAAGCTGAACAATATTGCTAATTTTGTGTAGTACGTATTTCAGTTACCTTCTTTCCTCCACAAGACTTGTGTGTAAAATGAAGTTGTACAACAAAGTTGTATTGTTTTCGGGCAAAACCCACAGTTTGATTACCAATAAGTGTGCCAGTACACTTTTTTCATATCTACGGTTCAATTCAATTAAACTCTTAACCAATTTCGATCAATTTGGAAACAATCATTAATCAGAAGAGTCGTTTGTGCTGTAGAATTTTCGAAATTTAAATGTAAAGACAGAAAATAAAACCGGTTACTTAATTTCCAAACACGTGTCATCACGATTTTTAGCAAGCAAAATATCCTTTACCACAATAAAATGAAAGAGATGACTTAACTGAAAACATTAAGGTTTGCTTTCTCCTGTATAAAAACTTGGCAAAATAAAATCAATGTTGTCGGGTTCAGTTCACAACCTATGGCAGCACTTTTACCAAAAATAAATGTTGTTGCCAGACAGTTAAACAAAAACTTTTAAGTGTCGTCACCGCATTAAAGCTTTAAATTGTTTTTTAGTTTGAAAAGCGCTAAGAACTCTATAATTTTATTAGCCTTAAAAAAGTATCTTCATTTGCATGTAACAAAATAAACTGAGTGAATTTTTTCTTACGCCATCATTTCGGTTATTAAAAATCCTACATGTAGGCATTACTCCCTGGCTTACATAAAATAACCAGCAGCCTTTCTTTACGACTAACAAAGTTTTAACTTATAATGGTTTATTTTTTTAACCAGGTCCATCTCCCTGAAGGGGCGAGCTAAATTTTTTTTTTTGGAAATTTTCGTAAGAATATTGCGTTATACGATAAGGATCCATTTTTAAAGAAATCTTGGATTTGAAAGTAAAATGGAAGTACCATATCAATGAAAAAGTAAATAAGGCTCACAACCGTTGGCACGCTGGCTTTAAGGCATTGTGATTAGAACCATACCAATTTACACCATTAGAGGGATTAAATTATATCCCAAACAAAGGAGTGACCTTATGTTTGGTTTGGTAACTTTTTTATGCGTTATGACAACTGCTCAGGGTGCCTTAATTCCTTCCAGAGATGGCAACATTTCAATATTTTTAAATTTAAACTTGATTATAATAAAATATTAAAACATATAGTTACTTCACTATTGAAGCTCTAAAGCTTAATTAAAAGAGCAATTAATTTATGAAAAAAATCAATTATGATTCGTAATCGTTATGAAATGTGAACAAGTTAAGTAACCGTTAATAATACCCGAGGTTAAAATGATTTTACAGGTGGCACGCGCTTCATTAGCGGCAGGTGAAATAAAGTTAAATTTAATGCTACCAATTGTTGTTGTTTTGCCTTCTTCATACATTCTTCATACATATGAAAGTATACTTTTATCAAAAATAATCCTGGCAAAGCTTGTTTGTTCTTTTAGTGGCATTTTTTAAAATACCAACAAGCAGTTACACAGTCAAGAGCTCAAAACAGTTAAAACGAGCAGGTGTAAAATGTTGTTTGGTTGAATTTATTGCAAACCGGTCTGCAAGAAAACGGCAAGTACTCGTAAATATATCTGTAAACACAGTTTTTTTTCTTTCGCTGAAACTTATTTAATGTCACTTAATCAATAAATCATTAAACGCCACTTCAGTTTTGTATTTTAATACTCATGTAAGCGTAAAAAATAAACACATACTCGTATACATGTATATAGTTGTAATACAAGGAATGTGTGTCGTTAATTAACGCTTTCACTCTTTTAGGCCAACATTCATTCAACAAATAAAGTCCGGTAAAACTGTGCTACTGTCAACTACATGGCAATTATCCTTCTTAAGTTATTAAACAAAGTCTTTTTGCTGGCACTTTAAATACATATTCTGGTGACAAACTAAAAGTTTTTTTGTTATAATTAATACGTGTAACAAGTAATTCTCTTTGCTGAACTTAACTGAAATTTATAGTTTATTAACCTGGCAGCACCAAACGTTCTCTAAACAAAACACAATAAAATTCTATACCTTACAATACGACACAATGTAGCATATGTTGGTATATGCTACAATGACGAAACATAACGAACGAGCCTCTGTTATTGCGCCATTTTTCTGCTACTCAGTTTATACTTCAGTCATAAAGTTTGTCCCATTTTCATTAGGCTCTGCCTCATCATCACTTCCATTTCAAATGGTATTCATATTCCTACATACGAGAAAATAGTCTTAGCTGCTTTCACGTGTTGAGACTCTGGTCTCTGGAAAAAATGGAATTGTTTTAATTACTGTGGTCACATTTATTGACATTTTATTGTCTGCTTATCGCAATCTGTGAGTGATGGCCCGAATAGCAGAGTCATTAGAACACCTAGGAAGCTTTGCGCGCACTGATGTACAAAGTAAGAGAATATCACAAATCTAATAAATATATTTTAAAATTGTGATGCAAAACAAATATCAATAGTTCAACTACATTAGTTTAGTGCATTACCAGGCCTCCACATCAGACTAGGATGAAAGTGGGTATATATTTATTCGTGTAACTTCTACAAGGAGCACATGGCCGTGAAAAGCGAAAATTTCCCCATTCATAATAAACTCAATAGCAAACTTTTTTATATAGAGTTTGATATGCGACACTAAGCCAGAAATGCTTTATTTTCGCCCTTGAGTCTATCTGTTATGAATTTGCCTTGCTTGTTCCAGATAAACTGATAATGATGCTATTTTAGGTATTTATTGGTGGTTATAAGTACGTCTTTCGAAAATTTTATAATAGCCGTTTTTTTCTAAATGGTTTCCGTAACTGTGAATTTTAACCACTTGTTCATGAAGTGGCGATAATACGTTCTAAACAACTATTGAGTTTTTTTATTTTTTTTTAATCTTCCCACTCTTCAGACGCCATAAAATGTTTACATAGTTAAAAACTTGATAATGCTCTTTTTCCTGGTGGAAGGACACGGCGGAACCAAAAAGTATGAAAATATATCAGATTCAGGCAGCAGCTTTTAGTAGCAGCCCGAGCTGTCTTTCAAGGAACCGCAGCATAGCGCAAATAGAACCCGACTATTTTTAATTTCAGCTACGATGTGATTACATTTTGAAGAATTTTTTTTTAATACAATAAAGTCTTACGATATTTATAAAACGCGAAAATATTTTATTTAAACTGTTTTATGGCCTTAAGCCCTCTTCTAACTTTAAATTATAATGATTAAAAATTGACTTGCGTGATTTTCACTCTTTACACACTGTTTGTTTTTCTTCAAGACATGGTAACACTGTAAACTAAGAAGGAAAAACAAAGCGAAATGAATTTATTTTAGCACTTATTTTGTACAAATACTTAAACACCGTGATAAAACATGCCACATGGATCCATGTTTATGTGTATAACAAACGCCCTTTCAGATATTCTGATAATATTACACACAAATGACCCTCCTAAGATCCACCTATAAGAACACCCTTTTAGTTTTTAGTACAAATATTATAAGACTTGACTCGAGCAGCATTCATTTCTGTTTTGTTAACGAAAAAGGAAAACATCCTACGTGCCGCATTTTTTGAATTTACGTGTAAGTTTATGAGTGGCAACAGATAAATGGGTCGAGCCAGAATACACTCGTATACTCGTATGTGTGTGTGAGCAAGTATTGTATGTTATGGGAATCCCTGAGTGCTCTTAACTAATGAATACAGACACCAAATGAGTACAACGCGTTGAAAACTCAACACACTTTGTCGACTAATTAAAAACGCATAATTTTTTCCAAAGAGCCGGCCAAACGTCCTAACGTTGCTAATACAACTCTCGCATGCAGTAGACAAAATCATATAAATATTTCTTTAATATCAGATTAAGCATTTATGTGTGAACAAAAACATGAATATCAAACTACAGTGAAAGAAATATACATGACCAAGTTTGGGACTTCGTCAACACTGAATGCACAATTGTTATTTGAAGCAAATCTTGTTCATATTTTCCGGATTGGAATGCTATACGGAGAAATATATTTGGTATTTACGAAATGATTCTAAGGCAAAACTATTAACAAGCACTTTTAAAATATTCAAAATTGATTGATTGTTAATCGAAGTTTTTGTAATAAAATTTATTTCCTGACAATGCTACAGAAAGGCGTAGCGAAATACCAAGTGTAAAAAATAATATCGTGTTAAAAAAATGTTCGTTTAAACACCTCAATTTGTCAATTAATGAATAAAATATTCATAGTACATATTTTATTAGCTTAACTTTGAAATGACTATCCAAATACCCATACGAAGTCGAGTTTTACTCTAACTTAATGTACCAGTGCTTGTGAGACCGCCATTAAAGCTCTTACTGACCACCAGCTCATGCACGGTAAAAACAGTTTCATTTAAATCCATTTTACTAACATCCACCCACAAACATTTACTCGTATATGAGTGTCTGCCAAAAAGAACTCCAAATGTGATTCTTAGTTTGATATTCCGACAGGGTGTTTTGATGTCGATTTTTGGGACGAATTTCCATCATCCCTTGTCAAGTTTGTCCTTCCAAAAATCTACAATTTCAAATGTATTTAATACAGGTCTAAACATTTCCAGCAATTCACTTTATAAGAAGCTACAGCGTAGATATGCTGTTTAATGACGGGTCATTACTGACTAAAAGACTTTTCAAGGACTACTATTTACCGCCTGTAAGTATTTGCTTGTTTCTAAATTAATTCTTAAAAGTGCGATTATTTATTTACATCAAAAGCAAAATCATTTTATGTTATTCATTGTATTGATATTTTTCATAATTCCAACCAAAAATTCTAGAAATACAAGATTACGCTATTCCAGTAGATAAAACTGAAATTTTTTTCAATGTTACGTTGTTATTTGATTGTAATTTTCTCTTTCGCGTTTTTGTATTTTCTGCATTCTAAAAAAAAAAAGAGTTTTCTCTTCTTCATTTGCATCTGCGTCCTTTGTTTCTTCAAATATTCGTGTGCAAACAATAATTTCTTTCTATTTAATATCATAAAAATTGAATGATTGAAGTCATATTTAGCCCACTGTTAGTGATTATAATTGCAGGGTTGCCAACATTTTTCATAATACATACGTTAAAACGGAAACTTAAAAAATTAAATGTAAAATAATAATGGCCAATTTAAACTAAAGTTAACAAAATATAACATTGTTTTGCATAAAATTATAATTTTCACATACGAACAAATTTGTTAATTAAAATAAACAGAGCAAAAATAAAATTTGACATTGTTTTGTTATGTGAACAGTATGTCCCCTGTTTTCGGATCGGAAACTTTTCGCTCGTGGATGGAAAGAAAATAACGGAGTAAAAGGTTTTCGATTGGAACAAAACCTTCAAAACGGATTTGGGATACATACGTGGCAACCCTTAAAAGGGACAAACTACATCACTAACGGCAAATCAAGCAAATGAAGAAATCTTTTATTTGTATCGTCCTTGATTAATACTAATCGAGTATTCGTTCAGCTTTTACTCGCAAGGGCAAAATCGATTAAGAGAGTAGGCTCAAGGTTTTGTGTAGCTCCTACAACGAATCAATTCTTTGGCATTGCTGCCGCATTCATTACTTCTGAGTTTTAATTATGGGTCTCCTAAATCGAATAGATGTACATACATACATATGGATTATACGAGTATTTGAGTTTTGAACAGACGTATTGCACGCTTTAAATATAAACTAAACCCACTTGCAGTCCTGGAGAAAATCATTTAGTGCTTGGGGAAATTCAGAAACAAATGCACATGTGAATGTCTCAGAAATGTTGCACAATTGAGAGCGCGATTTTTAACAAATGGTGGGAACTACTTTTAACAGGCCACTTTTATTTAATAAATTTTTCCTTTTTATTCGCTTTTGCTGTTGTTACTCTTGATGCGCCTGGTGGAATTTTAAATTTTACCGACACATGCAATTGAATTTGCACTGTCTGGTTGTTGACTTTTAATTGTTGGAAATTTAATGGTCACTTATTTCCCAAGTCTAAGAGTTGAGTATGATGATTTCTAAAGACAATTATAACTTTTGTGGAAGAGTTTTTATTCGAGTTTAATTTAATACAGCTGAAATTATGAGGAATTCATTTCAACACTTTATCACTTGTATATTAGATATCGAGATAACAACAATTAAACACTTCTTCTGTACAATTAACCCGCTTAAATAGTTCTACGAGCAGTTAGAGTGACATTAAAAAAAAAAGAACGTCGATTACACAAAATAAGTCGTCATAGGTAAAAATATTCAGGCGCTCGCTTCGAAGAAACTGTGACAACATTTGGGCGTGACGTAACCCTTGACCGCACAATGTTTTATGAATTTGGTTGTTACACGTTCGTCCCTGTAGCTTATTTAGTCTACAAACTGTTTGCAAACTTTTAATCGCCTCTAAACTACATTCACACCCTCCTGCACATCAGTCGATATTTTTGAGAAAATGGCATTGAAGAACGCGTGTATCCAACAACACAACTTACAGGGCTTGTGCGGCAATGGACGTGTTGAAGAATGTCTTTACATGTATCATAACGAGAATATCCGGCAGAAGTCAAGGACTTATGAGATTGTTTGTAAACGCGATAAAAAGGACCCACATGGTTGCCGGCATTGCTGACGACTCGACAGACAGCAATTCAAAAAGAAAACTCATATTACAAAAGGAATTTAAAATTTTGAAAATTCATTAAAAATTAAAATCCAAAGATTTATTGAATTAATTTTTAACTTCTATTTTATGATATTATGCTAGGACGAGAGATAAATAACTCTCATGAAGTTAGCATTGTATTCCTTCAATGACTACAATTATTTCAGTCAAAATATATAATTGCTCCCATTGGTATCTCTCCCTTTGGAACAAAAAATCATAAACAAAGAGTTTGCATGCCACAATCATTATTATTCTAACAGCAGCCGAACAGAAGGATCACAATTTGGGGCTGTATTGCCACTACCACTGATGATCGGTAGTAAGCACGCGCAGCGCGAGATTATTTCACTGATGACAAGGTATGCATGCTGGAAAATATACTCTGGCTGGCTAAAAAGCGAAAAAGTCTTTTCGATTTTTTTTGCTGGCCTACAAATAAACGGCTAAATACCAAATCAAACAAAAGGCGAAATAATTTTGTTGTCTTGCCTCAGGCTTGAACTGCCAAACAAACTAAAAACAGACTTAAGAAATGCAAACTTGACTAAATATAAGATGAGACTGGCAATGTCTTCTAAGTACGCAGGCACAAACTTTAACGTAGTTTATGCCGAAACTGATAAGCTGTGGTCAAGCAGATCACTTATTATTAATTTTGGTGGCTTCAGAAACATCAGCCACAAATAATCTAAAACAGAACGAAAACACTCGAAACTCCAACACGAAGAATTGAAACCGTCGCTATAAAAGATTTAGAAACAAATGCAACCACAACAAGAATACCGCACTAAAGAACGAACAACTGGCCTTAAAACGAGGATTCTAAAAGCTGCAAAAAATCTACTTGTGTTCAGGGAAACTCGTTTGGTAGCAGACAGTGATGGGCGAGTGAGTGATTTTTAAAATATAAATTCTTGAAATCATATACCTTCACGCACACTTGCCCTCGATAACGTTTTAATTTATCTAAATATGCATCTTCTCGCATACGTCGTTTATACGCAAGTCTTATTTGCAAATAAACCCTTAAGATGTTGCCGTATATTAAATAACGACACTATTTGCAAAGAAGCTGTACAGCGTTGCCACATTTTTCGTTTATTTCTGAGCACTATCTGCCGTATAAACAGTGAGTTTACTATTTATAAATAATTTTTATTTGCAGCTCTTCCTGTAATTTGTGTCAATTGGTTTAGGCAAACTTGCCTCGTGACTTGTGAAAATGGCTCTAACACAAAAAGCAACGTTCCGTGACCGGTGAAAGAAATATATACCACTTTATCTAATATTATTTAGATAATAATACATTACATATGGCCAGTATTGTCGTAACTAACAGAGTCTAAAAGGAATGTTATTTTTCACTCCTATCGCACCAAATTTTAGACATTGAACCTATCGCCAAAGACCCAGTCACACGACAAGTTATGTATTAGTTCCGTTCCCACGAGGGAAATAAGACGTGTGTCAAAACGAGGTATATTTGAAGTGGTTCGTTTGTTAAAAAAAAGCTTTACATGAAAATGTGAACAAATCTTATTATTTGAACGAATTTATCGAACTGACATTTCTTTAAATAAATTAAAATAAATTCGTTAAATAAATTTGTTTTATTTTAATTGATGCGATAATTTTTAGGATACTGAAAATGTTATATTGGAATGCATGCATTTTTTGTGCCGCTACGCACTCTCTGTGTCTCTCTACTATTGCAAAGACTGGTGGCAAATTTATATTTTTAAATACTATTATTTCAAAAAGTATTAAAGCGGTGCCGTTGGAATGATCAATTGTGCAGATTTGTCAGTCTCGATCATAGACTACTAATTAGACGCGACAACTCACAACAACATTACCTCGATTATATAAGAGAGATAAAAAACCTTATCGTTTCTAATTAAGCTATCTCTTTCATGTAATCGGGTTAACTTAAATTTTTTATACGTAAAAACGCATGACACCTGATTACAAGCTTTTTCAAATGTCATTGTTGGGTATTCTGTTTATATTCTGCGGTCACGATGTCGCAGTGGTCGAGTGAGCATCGCGCGTTCCCTGTGGAGTCTTTTTTTAAGAGTAATAATTCTTACGTAATTTCTCGTCAACAATTTTGTTCAAAGTTCGGTATTCGGCGAATACTTGATGTGCCGAGCATAAATTTACTGCTTCGCGTATGAATTGCCCACGGCCAGGGCCTAGTCCATTTTCAAGGACACCCGAAAACATTGAACTGGTTGAAATCAATACGGAAAAGAGCAGCCTCACTGGGACTTCCAAGAGCGATTATTCATGAAATTTCAAAAAAGGATCTGAAGTTCTATCCTATTAAAATTCAAATCGTTCAATAACTGAAAAAATTAAAATTTTTGTGAAACGATGTTGGAGCGTTTTCGCACTGTGAATCCCATTTTTGGAGCGACCAGGCTCATTTTCACTTAAATATCCACGTCAACAAGCAAAACTGCCGGTACTGGACTCAAAGAACCCGCAACTCTCGATGATCAATCAAACTCAAACTGATCAATCGCGTTGGGGTTATCCCATGGCCACCGAGGTCGCCCGATCTAACTCCCATGGATTTTTTTTATGGGGCCACCCCAAAGAGATGGTTTATATTGACAATTCCCAATCTCTTGTGGCTTTCAAGGAAAAATTGGTCGAGAAATCAGCTCAATTGAACCCAGTTTACTGCAGCGTGTGGCGCAGAATACAAGGCTCAGTTTTGAGCAGTGTGTTCAACTCGACGGAAGACATCTGGATGACTTACTCTTTAAAAAATAAAATCCGCATTTCCTTCAATGCTCTTACTAAAACTTTGTGTCAATTATTACGTTTTTTATTTAATTTTGAAAATATAAATCTGCTAATCATCTATTTAACCGACCTAATGATGAAAATTTAATTCGAGAGTGTTCTCATAATTTTTTTTAATAGAAATTGCAGTCTCTTTTCTTTTTGCATGAGTTATTTCGTTGAAAAAAATCTTAAATGACGCAAATGTGCATGATTACAAAATTTTTCACTTTTACGTAAAAGGTATTTTTCTGGACGAGCGAAATTGAAATAAATATTCTCACAAATTTCCTGTAAGTTTTATTTTAATATACGAAGAATTACTGCAATATAATTTACGGCACTGGCTCGCGTGCCATCCAATCTGGAGGATGTGTTCATGTTGTATGCCAAATCCTTAGCCGTGTTTGATTTATCAGTGCAGACTAGCAATTTTACATATCCTCAGAAGCAGTATTTTTTATATGGGCCATTGAATCGTACGATCAAAACGCTCAACAAAGGTATGGCCCAATGAGAAAATTAATTCATTTCTACTTTATTTGATTTTCAAGTTATATTGATCACGCGTGACATAATGATAACACGACTCGCAAACAGACCTCTCTAGTAGTAGACATATTAATACAGATGCGCCACTAACGGATTTGCGTTATTCTCTTTTTTTTTTGGTGGAGTGATCCTTGTATGCTCCCATCCACAACAAAATAATTCAAATTGCCTGAAATGACTGCCTGGCTGTTTCGCCATATAAAGATGATGATTTTAGCATTGTTTTGGGCCAATTTTAATTAGTTTTGCTTCAAGCTAAAATATTAAAATAAAAGCTTTATCAGTAACAACGTCATCGTGATCACCGTCGTCATCATCGTCATCATCATCGTCGCTGTTGTACTTCTGGACGATGTATCTGCTCTCATGTAGATTTTTTGCCTTATTGTCTTAACCAATTTGCTTACCATTTACTTTTTCCCTCACTCGTTTATCCCATGAATTTTAGTCACACACACTCCGGAGTTCGTCCAACTCAACACACATGTTCATTTTCCATTTCGATTTCAATAACGCCCACTTTTGAGTGAACATTTTTCGGGTGACGTATGTATAAATCGCGGCTTTATTTGTGAAATGATTCTACGCTTTTTTTAACTGTTCGATACCCTATGCAAGGTATTAAAAGACTTCTCTCTTTAGATGTTAGTTTGGTAATGAAAATTATATTTTCTGGCATCTTTAAGTTTCAAATATTTACTTTATTTTAAAATGCTGGGCGCTTGGCGGGGGTGGGAAAAGTAAAGAAAATATAATATTTCCCTCCCAAAGCTAATAAAAGTTTAGTTTAGTTCATATAACATTTAAAATGTCCTTATACTTTTGTTTAATCAACATTGTGCCGACAGTTTGAATCAAAATCTCTTTCTCGAACTCGAATTTAAATGGAACAATATTTTTCTGGCAGTTCTTTACTTACCAGCTTATAAATTTTTGTCATATTGATTAAAAACTTAATGGGCATGTCATTTGTTCATATTGAGTATGATAATATGAAAGGAAATAAAATTTTGAATTTAATGATGGGAGACGAAACATACTTACCACACTTCCCGTTCGATCAGCTTTTCACAGACGTTCGGATATTGAATGATTGCCTGCTGTATAATTCGTGTTTAACGTGGCCACCAAACGTGGACACGTCATTTGTCGTAAAATGGTCGTAACACGCGCAACGTTAGTAATGCTTGCACTACAAATGACTTACATACATATGTGATAATCTTCTAACTTTCCAACGTGGCTTGGCATCAGTGAATACAAATCACTCGTTATGCAAAAGAGAGAATATAAGCGGAAAACGTATAAAGGCCTCGTTATGCGAACGTAGATGTAAGAAAAACTTAACGTACGATCGTATGTGTAGTTATAGAAACTTTACAAACGTAACAGACGTCAATAAAATAAACAAAAACAAAACATTGTGCAGCATAACACCTCTTTTCTGTTCTGCCAACTTATATCCAATGCAGTTTTTATTATACAGGCACTCATTTGCCTGCACAAGCAAAATTAGTTTTTCGTCATCCATTTCTTTTTATTTATTAAATAAACATTAATTTAAATTAGATAAAAAAATAACAAGAAATTAAACAATTGTAAATATTGTCAGCGGTTCAGAACAGTGTTGAGCTTTTCCGCATAGTGATAGGCAATGTTAAACTATTTTCGTATATGTGAAATTGGAAAAAGTACTAAATTAGCTTCGGGGGATATAAAGTCTTATACATTGTAATATATACATTATACTTATTAATTATTATTGTTTTCATTATTTGTTGTAATTACTATTTTTATTATTCAAATTATTGCTATCGTTGTTGTTACTACATTTACTATCATTATTATTGTTTGTTTTTGTCGTTATTATTTAATACTATTATTAAAGTTATTATTATTTTTTTATAATTATCATTATTGTTATATTTATTATTAACATTTTTATTATTATTATTGTTATTATTATAATCAATATTTTTATTATATTATTATTTTTATTATTAAAACTAATATTATCATTGTTTTTGCTATTATTATTTTAATTATTGTTATTTGTTTTTGTTGTTCTTATTGTAACTATTTTTTCTATTATTAAAATTATTATTGTTATTATTATTTTCCTTATTATTAAAATTATAATTATTATTAATCAATTATTATTATTTAATTTATTACAATTCGTACTTTTATGAACCAAAATTGTATAAATTTCAATGTACCGAAAATGGGCAAATGTGCCGCAATGGTATTTTATTCATATGAGTGCCATCACTGGCTTACGAATGTCACTTAACGGTGCCGTAAAAATCTATTTTGTACAGGTTTATACGTTCCGGCAACGTGACAGTTAATTTCAGTAAGCGTTCGCATTGTTTTGGTATACTCAAAAACGAACGTACGTACGTTAGTTAAAGTTTACGTTCGCATAACGAGGCCTTAACAAATTTCAACTTGAACCCTGGCGCAAATTCAAAACAACAACAATGTTAAGCCTCAAAACAACATTTTGTTACGTTTGCGGTTACAATGTTGCAAAATAAGTGTCGTTAGTTAATTCCAAAAATTTTAGGCAATTTCGAGCTTTCAGTTTTTTCTTTTGAAATGCGCATCTGGTGTGATGACGATTCAGTGCTATATATCAGTACAAAAATAGAAGAGAAACTAATACACGTCACGAAAATCATATTATAGAATGGCACTGATTGCAATATGAACCGAGACAACTAAAGCGTGTCTCCATTGTGTAACTCGATAATTAAAATATCCCCTATGGAAAATTATGAAATATTATATGCCTTCGGTGGTGTTTACTCAAGGGCCCGATTCTCTTGGGAAAACTTTTGTTTCTTTCTAATCAGTTCGTTCCTTTTGTGGAGCAATATTCTTCAGAGAAATTTATGTTTCAATTCCATCACGTGGAACATCTAAAGTAACAAGGTGTTGTATTTTGATTGCTCTGCTTTAACTCTAAGACGGCGATTTTAATTATAGAAACTATTATATTTCCTGCCTTTTCGGAATTTAAGTACATATAAATTCAGTTATCTCCTATTTTTTTTTGGTAAGCTCAGGTACGAACTGTCATTATTTAACACTAAAATTGGTTTCATTTCAGGAGTTCAGAAATGAATTTGTTTCAAAACAGCGCAGAATTAAGCAACGCTAACATGCTTTTGTTAGTATCCAACGTAAGGTGTCTTTACGTTTCGGATAATATTATCAAAATACTCACGTGAAATATAGTGCCATACGTTTAGGGAACGTAACCTAAATTGATTAAAATTCTTTGAATTGAAATTGTTGTTGGTGTTAAAAGTTTATGTTGTTGTTGTTGTTGTTGTTGTTGTTGTACTGTAGTATTTAAAATATAACAACATACTGTTGTATGCTTGTCGCTTGTGTCTTTGCCTCAGCACTTTTCAGTTTAGACCAATATTTAAATGAAAATGAAAATTGGAATTCTAAGACAATTACACTAAATTAGAGCAATTCCCATGGCAGCCATGGAGATTGGGAGACAACGAAGTTGACTGGCGAAGCGGACATTCAGAGCGGACTAAAAACCTGAAGAAAATCTTAAGATAAGAAGAGGCTTCATAACAACGATCTGTTTGGTTTGTTGTACCTTTATTAATAACACAACTATGCCAGCTAATGTTAAATTCTCTTCATGGGAAACTGGGTTCGCTTATGAAATAAAAATTAGCCAACAGCCACCACGCTCTTGTATCAAGGCTTTTTGTGCGACTGCAAAATATTGAAAAACTATTTTATTTCATAGATTACTTAGCAGCACCATTAATACAACCCCGACATGATGTCGGTCAGCTACAGAGCGATAGTTGTTACTCTACACACACACACAAAGTATTCCCAACACATTCGTTGGCCCCAGGTAATATTTTAAGCCCTGCGGGTGTAATTTCAATTTCTGCGTTTCATTCTGCTTCTTCAAGCAAACGTTCCCTTGTTGCACATGATTTTTCTATCGTACTGTCGTAGAAAAAGTCCGATGCAGATGTTAGGATTTCGAAATTGTATCCTTGTTATGTAAAACGTCATTTTTTTTTTGTTAACTATGAAGCGTAATCACATCCCATTCAAATATTTATTGTTTTTATATTAAATATTTTTTTGCTACATGATGCTAAAGAGAAGAATTCTGTTCACTTTATTTATTTTTTTAATCTAAAATAAATATAAATTAATTAAACTTAAAAGTTGTCAGCTACACATGTATGTTGTGCCAATATTTTAGATACTTGCGTAAAAATTATGGATATTTGAATAATATCGGCCGTAAAAAGTACTGAAATCGAAACGAGGACCAACATATTGACATGTACTAGTACAACACCATCCCATTTCTAGGCAGCTAGCTAGCTTGGAAATATTATTTTAACTTTGTAATTTGGTAACAATTCTTGACTTGATATTCCGACAGGGTCTTTTGACGTAGATTTATAGCAGCCGTGTTTAAATAAAACACGATTTTATTCACCAAATAAAAAACGAACGTTGTCAGACAATTGGCTGTGCTGGTATGCTGGAAGATATCACCGCCTGGGGATCGCCGTCTTTAGTTGGTTCTTGCCAATGTTATCTGGCGATTATCAGAAGCTACAAAAAAATCCATACTAGACATTTGAGGACTTATAAAAAAATAAAGTATGGAGCCCGAAACAAGCTTATAACTCCTGGTCATTTCCCGGCTTGAGGAATCTATGGGCTGGTGTTGCGCCCACCACATTGTCCTCCCACTAGAGGTCAGAGGGCCTCACCATGGCATCCTATTTATATTGTTGGAATGTCCCTAATCTTATCTCACCTTGCAACCACCTCTTTCTTACTTTATTCACTGCGTTTTGAATTAATTCCCTTCATCATATTAAAAAGGTCATAGGCGCACTCAGGGCCTAAAAATTCATCTGAGGAATGAGGGTTGCTATACGCAGAGTATCTAAGTTTTCCCTATTCTTCACACAGGCTGAAAAAAAGTAAAAGTTTATAATTTTTTTGATATTTTTGTTGTGTTCGTAGGTTGTTCTTTGTGGCTGTTTAAGGTCTTAGGTAGAATACCTGCTCTCACCGGCTATGTAACTGCGATGGTGTGGCGGCGGTTAGCCGCGGTAATAATACTTTAATTTAAGAAAGTCTATGTTTTCCTAGTTTTCCTTTAAGTGTTGTTGTTTTTAATAAATTTAGACTTGTTGTGTTTTTATTTTTACTTTTATTCATTTATATTGTGAAGGATCTAGATTATTTTATTCAAAATTAATTCATTTTTCACTCTGTTCAAAAAACTTCTCGTTTCTTGTATTTTTTAGATATGGCTTATTAGTTTTTTGTTTGTAATAACACATTTTGCGTTGCTAAATGAATACCCCTTGTGTTTTACTTAAATATTTTTAGAAATTTTCGTGGAATTTTTTTTTATAATTTTTTACGGGCTTTTATCACTTCAATTTTTATAGCTTCTCACAATTGTATTTTTTCCACACACACTTGCCACATGGTACACTAGCCTCGATCCAAAGAAAAAGAAGCCATTCTTTTTACGTCCACTGCATTGTTTTCCAAAGTTTAATTCGTGAATTTTTGTCAGCTGTCTGCAACTGTCTGTTAACTAGACCCTTTCATCTGCTACAGGGTGCATACGACAGATTTTTGGAACGAATTTCCGTCATATCAGCAATGTACCAAACCAGTAGTTTGCCTAGAAATGAGATGGTATTGTACATATCAAGAACTTGATCTACATTTTGATCTCAGTACTTTTAGCGGCCCACATTTTTGGATAGGAACTTGGTCTTATTTTCACTTTTGTTATTTTGTAAGGATTAAATTATTACTTTGAGCTTATCATAACAATATTTCTTCATTAATTTTATATTTCGTTATTTTTGGCTTGTAAGTAGGCTTCCAAGATCGTCTGGGTGGGAGAAATGTTTAGTTTTATGTTACTAAGCAAAAGTTGATTGACATAATGCTCCATTATTACCGATATACAACCCTAAATGCTGCAAGAACTTAATGAAACCTTTACTGCATTCGAGCTAGCCGCGTGGTCCATACGGGTTTTCAAATAAAATCAGTTTCTGCTTTATTTCCTCTTACAGTTCCAAAAACACCCTTTAACATATGTTTTGTGTATGTGTGTATGTCAATTTGTAAGTTTATGAATTTAGTTTGAAAATATAATGATTTTTTTTAACCCAATTATTTCAAAACCTTAAGAGGTGAACTCTGCTCGTATTGAGCAAACAAATGATGGCCAATGGTCTTTGACCAATTGCCCTCTGCTTTGTTTTATTGTTGCGTTATTTGCTGTTCCCTTGTTGTGGTCATACTTTGTTTGAGCGATCAAAGAGCAGCTCTTAATACGCCACATTTATTTACAAAGTATAATTTGAAAGGCGAAGGAAGAGTAAACAAACTTAAATTCAATAGTAGGCAAAAACCCAACAAAATTTTCGTATTTGGTCGGTTAAATTTAGTTTATATCCTACACTAAAGAGATGGAGAGAGAAAACATTTTTACAGAGGTTTTAAATATATTTTGGACCAAAGCAATGTCGAACCTAATGGTCAAGATAATTCAAAAACTAGGAAACATCTGCTCACATGAATTGTGGTTTGTCACAAGGTTGCTGCGTAGCTATTCCTCGCATGAATGCCTTCAGTTGCTACTATATGCTATACTGAACCTTCTGTTGTATTTTCTGAACTGGTGGTAGCGGGACTGGAGGTAGGGTGTTAAAGCTGAAGAATTAAACATAAAGAAAAAAAACATGAACATCTGCAATAAGATGATGTGTTAAAAGAGCTTTAAAGCACTACAAGTAGAAAATTATTTATATTTTTAACATAAAAATTGTTGGTGGTTCAAAGTCAAACTTTAAACTTGCTATAAAATTTCAAGCTTCTAATGTTTCTTGAAATTCTATTTCCCTTGATATAAATGAATTTCAAAGATTAAGGAAAACATTTTTAGTGGAGTCGGCGTAACCTTTAGGCCGCTTTTAATTTATTGCAATTTTCTTTCGTAAAGTCAATTTCATTAAATCAATTTATATCAAAAAGTTGCTGTTTACGGTTTTATTTAATTTTTATCCTGACTGTTTCACTTGGATTGTTGGAGAAAACAACAAAACAAAACATTTTCACCCAAGTGAGCAAAATTAAAGGAATTCTACTGGAAATTATATTTAAACGGAACGAAAAACTGCATTAATTAAAATTTACCATAAAACAAAAATCAATTAATTTTGTACATAAAAAGAAGCAATTGTTATCTAATTTAAAATAAGGAGGCAGGACTAGTGTGTCGGGATTAAATTCCGGTGAAGGAACCAATTGTAAAATAGAGAAATAAACAGTTCGTTTGCGATTATGATGTTGGAACTTAAAAGCACATAATTTTTCTAGAAAATGTAACTATTTTTAAATAAAATTTGAGCAGATAAATAATAATCGAGTTGAGACTGCAGGAAGTTTCCAACCTGATTCTGAGCGAAAGAAAGTCAAAGTACGAGTATATGTGAAACCTACTCTTTTTTATTACGTATTCCTTATTCAAAATGTTTGTAATGGTCCCTATTAATGTTGAACCTTGGTTTTCCGCTCAGAAATTTAATTTTCTGTTCGTTAATTAGAAAATATTAATAGTGAAAATAGTACCCTACAAATTAAATCAAAGTGGGAATAAAACACTGCTCAGTACAGTCTATCCGTCTGTACAAGTGGACTTTATAATGGATAAATCCAAGACCCAGATATACATATTCTGTGAAAATCGTCCCTAGAAAAGCATGTGATAATCTCAAACACGACAAAAACTTGTAAGAAAGTCAGATATTCGGAGAAATTATTAATGGAAAATTGAGGATATGGCGAAAATTTAAAATATTTCTAAAGCCTCCTTTGTATACTTAAGGACCAATATTATCGCTATTATAAGTGCCAACAAATTTATTGCTAGGCAAGACGTAATGTAAAGGGAAGATGTTCTTACCTGTGTATTCTTAATATCCACATTCATTTATAGGAAGTGGTCGGTTATCGCTCTTGCACGGCTTTATTTTCAAAAAGATTAATTTTATTTTATAAGGTAATAAGGAATAATAGTTAAAGGTCACTTTAGCTAAAGTTACCTTTTATTAACACGACCTTTAAAGACAAGTTGTGATAATTGCCCTAAGAGTGTTAAAAACGAGTTAAAAGCAGAAATAATCATTTCACCATAATTTTATTTACATTTTGTTTAATTAAGTCCTCACTACAAAAGTTACTATATAAGTTATTGGTCGTTTCACTTGATGATTTGTGACTACAAGTGTATCAGTTAAAAATGATCTCCCTGTACTTCGTATTGGAGACACAATGCCTACCAAGAAATTGCGGGGGTGGGGGATTTCGATTACATGTCAATTATTTGTAAATAAGCGGATGAACTCAGTTAATTTAATTGTGGTAGTAGAAAAATCTGTTTTACAATTACCAACAGTCGGTATTTCGGTTAATCGGGGCCGTCTCGACCACTGGCAAGTTCAACCAAAATTAGCCCAAGTCTACCCAAAGGGTCCAGTTTAAAGGCTGATGAAAATCTTTGTCCATGTAGAATAAGATTTTACTTCGAACACACAGCCAATTATGATCTCATTATAATATTAGCACTCATCTGGATGATAGAAACTTGTGTAATGCTTAGCCAAGTCATGCTAAAAACCAAAAGTAGATGGTTCAGTTGCAAAAATATTTTAATACTTTTTTCAAGTACACTGGTATTAAAAATTTTGCGGAAGTGCTTTATTTTAAATCGTACATACACACATTTAATTATGAGCTAAAACAATACAGAATGTTTATAAAATAATAAAGAATTACAATTAAAACAGCAGCCTACATCACAACCTGATACTAAAAGTTTACACTTGTACATACACATGCACACTCTGATGAAGAGAGTTTATATTGACCACGAATGCTGTAATACATTGACCGTTCTGCATTTATGAACAATGGTGAATATATTCCGATCTTCAGTAAGTTTTGCTATTGCAGATACATTGAAATGGTTGGAAACAATGTTGGTCATAACATTAATTTGCAGACCTGGGAGATCTCAAATATATTTCAATTACAAATATTTACATATGATGTGCAATTGTAATTTGGAATGCCAACTACAAGTGATAATAATTGAAAATTTGGGACTGAATTGAATTAAAAAAAAATAAAAATACATGTAATTGTAATTAAAAAATATCAATTAGAATAACATGTAACGGATTGTAATGGATGTTTACTACGGTTTCAATTGCAATAGCATGTAGTGGCAATAGAAAAATGTCTAATAACGACTACATGTAATTGTGTAATTGCGTGTGTAGTTAATTACGAAAAATAATTGAAAACCACCAGGTCTGTTAATGGGTATGAACAAGTGTTCTAATTATTCCTCATGCAGCTGCAGTTACTGCAGCGTTAAGAATTAATCAGTCATGAGTTACATGTTGATGAGTATCTTGGCGTGTTGGCCATTTAACAGTAACTTTATCATTAACATTAACGCCTGACTTACGGGTTTAAGCGGTTTAATGAAGATCTCGTAATTTGTTCTTGAGTAGTAACAAATTCGTGTTTGTACGTACAGAGGCAGCATTTTACTTAAGACATTATAACTTAATATTGGCAGATCAAATGAGCTTAACTAACGTATTTTGGTTGAGTAAATGTAATTGAAAAGATAAATGTAGCAATTAAGGCATTTCATAATAAAGATGCATTTTCAGCACGAGTTTTGTATAATACTCATATCCGTATGACTTGAAGTGATTCGATATAGTAACAACAACTGTAATTAAGCTTATACATTAAACACATAGAAGACGGCAGTCTACCGACTACAATATGTCAAAATTGAAATACTCACGTTTATATGGGAACGAGTATTTTTACGACAACAAGGCAACACGTCACCTGGTTGTTGTCCATGCTGCTTCTGTCGCCGCGGTCAAATTAAACTAATTTCTATTTTTATTGGCTACAAAACAAAAACAATGTTGACAATAGAACAAAATATGTAAAACAAATTAGGCTTTAGAACTATTTTTGAATGTAAAGCAGAACATAAAATTATATAATTTAAATCTGACAATATCATTTCGAAATCAAGAGTGTTTATTTTGTTTGTTTTACTTTTACATACATACATGTATTTAAAATAAGTGATTGTATTTTTATAATACCGGTTTCGGCTGTGTGTCATGTTCAGCGGCATTTTTCATTCTGAGTACATATTTTATCATATGTGTGTGAACATACATATGTACTTTTGAAATTAGCCCATTGTTCAAACTAAACTAGTGAATTTAATAAATAGTTTCTTTCTCGTTATAGTTCAAAAAATATATTCGATAATATTTTCAGAGGACTTGTTCCATGAAAAAAACCGATCTTAAGAAAAGTAAATAATCTAAAATGACACCACTAAAATATAAAGAAATTTGTTGTAAAATCTGTTAATATTTTAATATTACTACTCGTATGTAGCTGTCGCTTTCAAAATAATTAGGTACCTGGCTACAGGGCGACATTGGTAGCCAGTGGTATTTGTAGTCGTGTAATGTGTTTAAGGCCTTATAATTGAAAGAAGAAATATACTCCACAAAGAGTAGCTACAATTTTAAGTATTTTCAGCTTTAGTTCCTAGTTTGCTTTAGTACACGGTAACATTAGACATATTTTAAGTACTGGGGAGATCGATCGGCTTTCAGACGACCGTCTGTAGCTGGTTTTGTTTGGTTCAAGCCGGTTTTTTTTAATTTCGCTTTTGCATTGGGATAGTATAGTTTAACAACATTTTTTGAATCAATTTTTCGTTAGTATTTAATTGTTCGTGGTTTATGGAATCACTTGCCACACTTCCCTAAACGTTAGTGCGATCGTTAGTAACACATACATATGTGTTTCAGCATTGTAAGATTTAGAGTTCTTATAAGTCTTTAAGTTATAAGTTTTTTATTCGATAGATAATATTGGTATTCGACAAATAGTATTGGGGCTGAATTATTTGGCAGATATACATTTGATTTTGCGCCTGTAAATTGTGACGACTTTCGAACAATATTTTAATCCATATCACAGTTGCGGGTTGGGAAATTCAATTAACAAAATTTTAAAAGCACCTCTAGGTAGCGCTGGAGTATTATATTCATAACAACATACAACAACTAAATGCAATATTGGTGAATATAATTTACCGCGCTCTATTTTGTAAACTTCTCAAGAACTTAAAATACATTACTCTCATACTTAATAGTTTTTAATGCTCCAAAGAGAAATTTAAAGGAATCACGTCTAATTCGATGACATGCAAGACATTTATTTATTCTTAGAAAAGAAGTTTTTACAATTAAAATAATAAAAAAAAGTTAGATCTTCGCGTACAGCTTAAACGAAGAAATGGAGAAGAAAATGTAGAAAAATAAATTTAACGCAATGTTAACCAACCGAATTTTTATTAGATTCTTGGTGGTGTTAACATGACGTCGATTTTGAAATTAAAATAACACTCAAATTTTAACAAACGCTGTAGGAAAACAACGAAGAAACAAAAACAGAAACACTGGAAAAGAAGCTAGTTCACTGCACATTGGGGTCGGTGGCTGTTTCGGAATTGTCGTTCGATGGCAAATTACAATTTCATGACAGTTGTTGTTCGTTTACTTTTATGCGACAAAAATTAAATTAACTTCATTACAAATTTTTATTACAATTGCAATGACAATTTCAATTGTTTCGTTTTCCTTTTTAAAGCAAGTAAGTACCCAGTATAATGTGAGATGGCTAATTATCTTTAGCTGTACTTGGCAATAATGATAATGGCGTTGATTGTGATCATCGTAACGACGAAGTCGAGGTGTGTGCAAATGGGTTGCCATTAGGGTAATCAATCGGTTAACTGATTATATTGTTCGATTAACTGTTGGGTTAATCTAAAATTGAACATTTTCAAATAAAAAATAAATCGGTTAATTTCTGTCGACCAGCCGGTTAACTAAATTAGCTAATATTTGCACTTTTTTTTCAAACCACTTGTTATTGGTCTTATCATATCATGTATCATAGTTAAGTGCAAAAATATATGTGATGAAATTACATTATTTTTCGAATAAATTTCAGGATAAGCTTGGTGAGCACTAATTAAAACCTCAATGCCGTTAGACGTGACTACAAAAGACTCTTACTAATCCCATTGAAATTGAAATATTAATTATTTTTATTTTTATAATTTGGTAAAGGCCAATAATTCTATTAAAAATTATTATATTGATGGTATAAAGACAGAACCTAATGAGAGGCGCATTAAAGGTTTCAGTAATAATTTTTATAAAACACAGCACAAAAATTTAAACCAAGAAGTCGCCAAATTAACTTTTTCTATACTGTTGAGTGCTGATCTTTATCGCAGTTAGTTAGATCAAGACTTGATAATAGGAGAAACTTCTGCCGGTGATGAAAATAATCTTTTTGTGGAAAAAACAAAAAAAACTCTTAAGATTTTTACACTCTTTGGAAGAAAGCGAAAACGTGCTCTAACAGCATAAAAGCAGCCTATATATTCTTAGAGCAAACCAAAATTCTTTAAGTTTTATAGTTTCATAAACTTCGACTATCAGCGAGTCAAGTTAAATGAGAAACAAACAAAAAATCGTCCAAAATTGTTACATTTGAATCGTATATTTTTTTAAAGATTTCTTTCAAATATCTTCTTAAAACTTTAACTACTACAACGTACTACAACGTACAAATGCTAAAACAGCGATCTTATTTGCGTACTGAGTTTTTCGTAATTCTTATGAATTCGATTTTGCTGGAATTATTTCATTTTTGTTACTTGAGGTTTCATTTTGTTAAACATGGAATTTATTTAAAATTTTGGACTTTTCGCTTAACCGAATAATTCCAATTTAATCCATGAAGCCTCAATGCCGATTACTTCTTCTCTCGATTAATCGATTACAACAGAAATCCGAATATTTGAATACCCTAGTTGCCATAAAACAAATTTGGTTTCTGCTTCTGACGGCAGGTACTCTTTGCATGTTTTAATGCTTATTATCTTTCTTCTTTAATTTTTTCGTTCCAACTAGAAGCAGTCTGTGTTTTTTTTTTAATAATTTCAAAAGCAGACGCTACGCCAACCACATTTATACAATGAAAACTTTAATGCAACACTGCTCACTCGTCATATATGTAATTGGGGTTTGTTGTTATTCGAAATTTGTTGTATTTTTGATTTTTTTGAAACTTTCAAGCGTAACAGCAACCACGCGCCTTTATAATCGGCGCAACAATATTAGGCGGTGTCACGCAAGAGGCCAGCCGACAAGTGAAACATTACCTTTACAGTGGTGTAATTTATTGTTTGATAATTTTGATTTTATAGATTTCAATTTTTCAAATAAATATAAGTTTTATAACACTTTTGCCGTTTGACAATCGGTCTTAGAAGCATTAGCAATGGCTTTAATATTTAGGCAGATTTACGGTGTCTTTTAAACTTGTTAACAAGAACATAAATTAAAAACGTTTTTAATGATGTCTACAAGTCAAAATCCAATTGTCTCTGAAAAAGGTATCTCTGTGAAAAGCATCGATCCGTCCAATCAATAGCTGGGTCAATACATTTGCAGAGACCGGTACAAAGCTGGAAACAACTGTTGGCAATCCAGGTTGCGATTGTCGGAAGAAAAAGAGAAGAGTGCAAGATAGTCTGCTCATAATTAGTCTTTCAACTTGAAAGCGCACAAGTGCTCTGAAAGGGCAGAAATCCTCAAAAGACTATATCTTGCTGAGGAATCTAAAACTGCGTTGTGCACCAGGCCAAGTTCAGGCCTAAAGCACACAGAGTGTATATATTGGGGGGATTAGGGTTCTTCCTTATTTGTATTTGACACTTCCACAATAAGTTGAGATATTTGGTAAACAGGTAGGCCTTGCAGAATAAGTAATGAGAAAAATGAGCGTTTTAATCTAGGGGAAATAGGGATCCCTTTTATTTGTACTGAGCATTTCCACTATAGGTAGAAAGCTGAAATTTGATATAACCCAACCGTCTGTAAGCTTTTAAGGTAAAAA
The DNA here is from genome assembly GCA_963932375.1 of Phania funesta. Classification (NCBI taxonomy): domain Eukaryota; kingdom Metazoa; phylum Arthropoda; class Insecta; order Diptera; family Tachinidae; genus Phania; species Phania funesta. Next base: position 42,206,702 of record OZ010656.1, read on the forward strand.
ATTTTTCATACATCAACAAACAACAAAAAAGGATTCAGATCCGTACAAAAACATAAATGTGAAAATAAGACCAAGTTCCAATCCAAAGATTTCGGTCGTAAAACGTACTGAGATCGAAATGAGGACCAAGTTCTTCATAAGTACAATACCATCCCATTTCTGGAAATTTTTTTTGTAATTTTCTAATGTGAAGGTGATACTTAAACAACTGTTGAGGCGCTGAAATTAATAACTCATATTTGAAAACTTAGGCTACTGAGGCCAAGTTAATGTAAGTAATTATTGGCTTGATAAGTGCCATTGCAACCCGATTCGAAAATTGTATTCATTTCTCGTGTTTTTGTGTGAATTCCAATATCTCGGAGGCCTTTTGCGAAACCCACAATCGTGTTAAAAGGTGTGATCAACTAGTGATCGTTGTTCAATTTCTACGTGTTTTTTTCTTATGTTGCTACTTTTTCGGGATAACATGAACATTTTCTAGTTCTTATTTAGTTATAAGACGGATATACATAAGTATTTCAGAGCTTAACTTGTATTGATGAGTCGATATATTAGTAGCAGTAAGGAGCGCAAGGGTCTGTTTGATTTCGTGACAAAATGTTTGAAATTCTTGGGGATATTTGTAATTTTCTAAGAACCCAGCCTTTGGAGGGCGAAGTTGTTGACAATTGTATTTCTTTCTCCCGCTGATCTGGCCTTCAAGAGCTCTTCAGATTGTAGTCTTTTTGATTGCAGATATGATTCTGAAGACTCTAATGCAGGCCTTTAAATTTTAGCACTGTCGCAATGTCGGGAAATAGTTTGCCTCTTCCGTGAAGAAGAATTTTTGCTGCGGGGTAAAACCCATTTTGAATCGAAACGGGAACATCAACCCTTTACAAAACCTTTTCATTTTGATTACTCAACGTCTTTTCGCTTTACATTCAATGTCACATTTAGTAATACAATCTGTGGTAAATCGATTTTGTCACATCTAAAAGTGTTCGCTTCGTGGTATCACCAAATAGACTCATTGGAACAAAATTGTTTTACTCCATTGAAAATTCTATGCCCCGATATACTGAACATCTTTGAACAAACAAAATATTTTCTAACAGAGTCTCAGTTGAAGCAAAAATTAATTTTGCAATAAATTCTATATATTGCTGAATATGATCCCATCACAACATTTAAAGGTATCGAAAGAGAGAAGAGCTATGGCTGAAAAGACGCTTATTTTATGTGTCGCTTTGTGGCCATGTGGGATCTTTAAAAAAATAGAGTTTTTTTTACTACTTGTTTAAATCAACCACTGTTCAATACATTTCACAGAATTCGGTGAAAATTACACGACAGCCCTAATCAGCAACATTAACAAACCGCAGCAGTCACTCATTCGCTCAATTTGCGCAAAAGGTGACAATGCAAACAGTTTGTTTTCTAGCAGTTTGTACTGTGTCATATTCATACGAAGAGTCCAGTCACGCATCGTTGATTCAAAAGAATGTTTTCGGAACATGAATTTGTGTTATCAAACCAACAAATGCACGTGTTGCATTGTTGCATTTTGAAATATTGCATTTTCCACGGCTCCCTTCATGAAATTGAGGTATAAAAGCAAACTCAATATTGATGAATTTTTATTGTGTTGCAACTGAAAATTGTAAAGCGTTAAATAATTTTCAGTCTATAAAACTTTAAGTGACATGAGTTTGCGGTAGAACATATTCAAATAAAAATCCATAATAAGAGAAGAGAATAAAGATGGAAAATATGAAGAAGGTCTGAGTTCATCAGGACAAAAACTTTTTAAAATTAATTTAATCCGCGTATGCATGTAATTTGTATGTATGTGTGTATGTATATGTGTCCTATATGTATTTGAACCATTTCCCAAAACAAAAACAAATTGACACACACAATTCGAGGCAGAGATTAAAATGCGAAATCTAAAATTTTACAATGAGAAGCAATTTTACACAAATGGGCAAAATCGTCTTCTTCATTTAAATCACGTACAGACAAATTGTAAAATTGCAAAACAATAAATAAATGAATGTGTGAAGGAATGAATGAACGATTGAGGTGAAAAGGGACATTTGAGAAATTAGCCGATCGGATCATACGGATTGTGTGATACACGTAATTCTCTGTTACGCATTAAATGCAGCAAATTGGCACGTAACTCAGGACAATGAATGAAAAGTTGAATGAAGAGCAACCACCAACAACAGCCAATACGAAAACCCGATTATTTTAAAAACATTTTGAAAACGGACTAGAATTGTGTGACACCATGTGTTGCATTTGTTGTTTTAGTGAATAAAAATAATAAAAAGAAAAAAAAGTAAGACCAAACCGATTTTCCAATTGATGCATTAAATGGGCTTATGAGGAAGGCATTGTCTCACGTTTGATGCCTAAATCAATGAGTAAATGACTGTTTGGCTGAGAGACTCACCGACTGAGTAACAAACAACTAAATGCTCGATTATCATTGTTGCACAATTGTCTGTGTTCATTGTGTGTGTCTGTTGCCTATTTCTGCGGCAAACGTTTTGTAAACATGATTTTTAGGCATATAAATTAATACAAATCGGTTTATTTTCATGAATATTTTCAATTGTTTAGATTGTTTTACTCTCTGCTATCTATCTAGTAAATTGCGACCACCAACCGTATTGACAAATATTGCTAAAGGAAAACTCTGTAATGAGAACTTTTTTTTTAATTTGCTAGAGAAATTGAAATTTTAAGTCTAAGTAAATTATTTAAACATCATCTTCAAGGCATTAAAGTAGTTTTAGGTTTGTCTTAATCGCAAAATCCTTTCCGTATTGTTCTTGCTCTAATGTTCTTGTAAGTAACTGAATTTATCAAAGTTCTATAAAATGAATTTTATAAGAAAATAAGTTTTGCAGATCTGTGATGAATTAAAAATGTCAATATTTCCAATGAAGAAACCGAACAGCTCGACCAGAGCCTCTCTTCAGCCGCGGTTTTAAGCCCAAGGGAGAGTCAACAAAATGGTGTTGCTTTTCCCAAATACAAAAATGAATAAGTTGTGAATGAAGTTAACATGCAAACCAACTGCCTCTTTGAATAAAGGAAAGAAGTATTATGGTGCCAGTATTTTTTTCTTAATCTGCCCACCTTTCAGAGGATAATGATTCTGAAACAAAATCTATATATTGATCTTCTCTTTAAAAAATCTCTTCCTCACCGGGGCGGGGCGTCTTGATGTATTGTTATACAAGTGATATGGGAGAACTAGATTTCCTGACCAAGTGTAGGGCCTGTAAGCGGAAAACAACGACCTTAGAGACTTGATAAATTATTAATCGCCTGATAAGAAGAGTACCAGTAGTCCCCGGAACGAGAAGACCCGGTCAGTTTGTTGAAGAGAGCCCTTTAGGTTATCCATCCCCATCCCATTGTTTTAGATACAAATTGTGGGAACTTTTCACATATGTTCAGGACTGCACTTTGGGGCGCATGATACCATATATGGCATTCTGCCATAGTCTGCATCTTCTAGAGTAGATAAAACTCAACGGCAGCACGATTTTTATTCGGTTTAGTAAAATTAAAAAAGGTTCTTTACGTAATTAGTGATTTGTGTGCGACTTATTTTAAACGAAACATGATTTAATAAATTTATAATATTTTTATACTAAAGCTGCATTCGTTTACTTTTTTAAACTAGAGGTTTTCTCTCAAACAAGGTGAAACTTGATATGTTTGGCTCTCAATTTTATTTAAAAGTGATGGCGGTTGCTGCAATGAATATGTTAGATGTCCTAAAGTAAATTAATTATGTACAATATCCTTGCGTATACTTTTGCGGAATTGTTTTATTTTTGCCGTAAAAGCTTCCATTTAATTTATATCTGAATTAATGTACAAAGGCCGGCCACTTTCAATTGAGCAAGTCCACGGAATTGTCACCGTTATTAGATCTGCATTTGAGAAAAGCAATACTATTCAGCTTTATTTATAGGTATTTCCCAGGCGCTTGATAAAATGATGGGCTATTATTATTATTATTATTATTATTATTATTATTATTATTATTATTATTATTATTATTATTATTATTTTTAATGTATGGGGGGATATCGAAGCAGACCACTTACTTTCTGGGTCCCTTTTCGACCCCCATTTTGCTCCTCAAATTGATTTCAGGGAACCAATCCGTAATCACAGCCACCTTACTTTCAATTGAGTCTCGTGCTAGCCCTAGCCTTTACTCTTGACTAAAGTGATTTCAGACTGTCGGCTGGTAACTGTCGACACTCTTCCTCATCACGGAGTCTTTTGGAATTGCTTGCATTTGTCTAAGGCTTAGTTCCCCCATGGCATTCACATCTAACAAGTGTCTGCCCGTGGTCTTAAGCCTTATGCTAGCCAGTGCTGGACTTTCACACACAATGTGCGCTACCGTCTCAGCCTCTTCCAGGCATAGTCTGCAAGATTCATCTTCTACGACTTTCATCTTAGCCAGATGGTTCTTGAAGTTTCCATGTCCTGTCACTAACGCAGTTATCCAGCTTAAAGTAGCCCTATTATACCCGAGTACCTTGCTGGCCTTCCTTCCGAGGGGCTCTTTGAGCACCATTCTAGCCTGTCTACATGTGGTATTCTCCCTCCACCTATTCAGGTGTAATGAGTTTACCCATTGAAGAACTTTAGCTCGCACTAGGCCATTCCCCAGGGCAACCCTGGGTTCTGGTCCACAGAAATCTACGTCAGATCACCTTTTTGCTAGTTCGTCTGCTGCTTCATTCCCAGCTGTACCTATGTGTCCCTTAACCCACAATCAACGTCACCTCATTCAACGAGGCACATCTGTTCAGTTTCAGAACACATTTCAGCACCAGTTTGGAATATACGTTCACTTGCCTCATGTGTTTTATAACTGACTGATTGTCAAGTGCAATGAGAACCCTTTTCCCATGCACTCGGCTTTCAAGCAAGTGATCCAACGCATTGAACTAACTTGAGTTCTTCCTGAAAACACCCACAAGCTACTTAAGACCTACTTGACAGATAGAAAGTTTAAAGTAAGGTCAAGGGGTCAGCTTTCAAAAAATTGGAAAATCTGTGCAGGGGTAACTCAAGGTAGTGGGCTAGGGCCGTTAATAAATATTATTTATTCAGCGGATATGCCGACAAGCCCACATACATATACGTTAGAAGAGGAAACGTATAACAATAACAAATGCCACCGTTCCAGTGAAAGTCAACGTGAAATATTTGGGTATCCACCTAGATCGACGCCTTCATATTGAGGCATCGGATCATACTGAGGCAAAAAACACAACGTTAAAACTAATCAAATACAATGGTTAATAGCTCCTAACTCAACGCTGACATAGGAGCAAAAAAGTTCTTTCATACCAATTTAGATGTGGGCTACCTCTTACGCATTAAATATCCATAAGCTACATAGAAGACAGTTTTTAAGACTTATCGTCTGCGCCCCTTGGTGTGTAAGAAATGAAAATATCAATAAAGATCTAGAAGTTCACACTATCCAACACGAAATAAAAAATATACTCGTGCAAATATGTAAGCTAAGCAGAGATCCATCCCAATTATCTGACACGGCACTTATAACAATTTGATGGGCACCAGAGACTAAAAATGACAGACACGTTGAGCCTGGCAAGCCCGTTCTCCCAACCCAATCATAGGTACTATATTAGGATTTGAGTACAATAAATTAATTAAAGCTAAGATTTGAATATTTATTGTAAAATTTTTATCGAAAGTTTCAATTAAATAAAAATAAGTTCCTTTAATTCGACAGCTACTTGTTCGCGATGATTTTATTTTACTACGAACCGAAAAATTAGTTAAAATGAATAAGGAGTTGGTAAAATTAACTAATAATATTAGCCAAATCTCATTAACATTTATTTGATACGACGTAATGAAAATGAACGGCGGTCCTAATATTTTTATATATTTAGAAATATTCTCATATATTATTTTATATTAAAAAAAATAAAACACCTAAAAACTTTATAAATTTCTTTGAACCATAAATGTCTGTTCATACCAAAAATAATATGAAAAGTGTTCGTTTTAAAATTAGTGCGAGTTCTACATTCAAAGAATTATCTTCCATTCGACAGGTCTCTTTTGAATTCTTATTCAATTTTAATCAAATCAGTCAATTTTTACAAACTATCTTCAATTCTACATGTCTTCAGTTAAATTCTAAAAAATACTTAATTTAAACAAAACTTCTTCAAATCTATTTTTTTTAATTTTACTGAAAAGTTCGTCTTACTTTAACGAGATTTTAACACTTTTTCACTTGCTGCTAATCTTGTTCGTCTTCATTTCGAAGAATCAGTTTGACAAAATTTAATCAAATAAACGAATTTTTTATTTAAATGAACTTCTTTTAATGATATTAAATACTCGTGTAACTATTTTTATGTGTTGTTTGCCGTACGATACGTTACTGTGCGTTACATTTTATTAATTTAAATTAATTCTTATTCAAATCCCCGGTTTCTATTAAAATTAATTTTTATCAAAAATCATTGAGTTGATTTGCAGTAATTTTGTTTATTTGAAAAAATTTTATGTGAATTTTAAAAGAAATTCATTTGATATAAAAAGTTTTTTTCGTTAAGGGTTTTATAAAAATGATATATAAAAGCTAAATTGTTACAGAAAAATTTCAACTGTTGCCTCTAAAATTAAGATGCATTTGTCTGTTGAAATGATTGAGCAGGGCAACAAGGAGAAATGTTACATGAAATTCAATCACATTTGTCAAGCTGACATCCAACACAATGACACAAACAACGAAAACGAACAAATTAAAATAAAAGATTCGTAGAAACTTTCAAATATTATTGCAAATACAACAAGTCGCTTGTAGCAATCAAGACGAATCTAAAAAAAATAGAGGGAAAATAATAATATTTGCGACCATTAAGAGGTGAGAATATGAAATTAAATGTTAATTGCAGTCGAAAAGAAGTCATTAATATTTTGCGCTTTGAATTTGCCGAAAGAACCAACGTCCACATCATTCCACATCTTCATTCCATTTACCTCATTGTAGGTGCTTCATTTATGTTTGGGCTACCGTCTAAAAAAGATGTGGAAGTAAGCACAAATATCGAATTATTCGCCTTTCTAAACTTAATTGTTTGAAGGTAGCGGATGCTTAGAAATTTAAATAAAAAATTTGAGGTCAATGCAAAAGCACTTTCGTATGGGCGTATGAACATGCAAAACAAACAATAATATAAAAAATATCTCATCACATAATACGCCTTTTCTAAAAGGAATCCTGGGCAGCTATAAGGCTTGGACACTTTACCATTGTTGACCATAACCTTCTTCAGAACGTTTCGGTCATTTAATTTCTTTGCGAAAGTGCAACTTATGTCTGCAATAAAAGAGAATAATCACATGAAAGTTTTCGATGTGATTTGCCTAGATATGAGAACTAACTTCAACTCATGATGCACTTCTAACGGTAATATGAATAATTTAATCGCGGACGACTTTCGTTCCCGAACTAACTTCAAGAAAATCGTTTAAAATAAGTTTTCGTGTCATAAATTCATAGTGCGAGTCCTTCATGTGAAATTTCTTTTGGATTCGCATTTAGGCATTTCTTACACCCGCATGTACAAATTCTCACATCATTAAAATTAGAGGACAGTAGTTTGGGTTGATTGCGCTTACTCCTGATTACTTTTAATAATATTAAGAAAAAGAGTGCGCCGTTGTGCCGGTCCAGCCGTCGTCGTTATCGGACGTATTTGTCTGCCCTCCAAACTGTTCAATGCATGCAGAGCACAATGCGTAGGAAGGCAGACGTGAAGAATTGACAAAACTAAGCGGAGTTACAGCGATTTGTTGTTTGAAATCGCTTCGCTAGGTTTTCCGGAAAACATTTTCTTATCCGAGTTTGAGGAACTCGTCAAAGACAACCGAACTTCCATAGCCCTCTTTAGTATTATTACAACAAATACTTGATACGTTGAATAATAATATTGATTCATCACTTTAACAATTGCCCTACTACCGCAATGGAGATTACTGACTGTTAAAAGAAAAGACTGCCAATAAAGTGAGAAAGTATAAGAAGTAAAGGACGAATGCACACGATAATAAACAAAAATGTTGCGCAACCACGGGGAAACTTTCGGCCGAAAAATGAATTTTAATGTTTGAATTTTGCGAAACAATCCCTTTTCTATGTTGGCAACAGTATTTGTTTTTTATGAATGCATTTTTGTGGTTTCTGCAACTAAACGTTTGTCCTTGCGGTTTCATTTCAAACATACGATGGCTGTTTTATTTAAAGAATTTAAATCCAAAAGCTGTAAAGGAAGTTGTGCTGCATTGTTAAGCGTGATGAATATAACATGAGAATTGATTTGCTGCAGTCTCTCTTTGGTTACAGATTTTAGGACAAAAGTTGTTTAGCGTAAAATAATGTGCTCAGTCCAGTAGTGCCAGCGGCACCGTCATATCGGATCTTTTCTAGTACTCTGAGAGGCCAAATTTATATAGAGAAAACTCCTACCCTAATCCTATATACACGCGATTCTTCATACTGTAGATATATTTATTTATCTTATGTGAACTTCCTTTAAAACGGAAGGTTGCTTATTTCCTGTACTAATTTTAATGGCAGAGACATGTCATATCCTGATTTGTTACATCCGAACTCTTATATCGCATTGTAAGTTTATCGCCGTGTAAATTGGGCTTAAATTTTAATTGTATGTAAATTAAAAAAAAAATTAAATGATTTCCCATGAGTTGTGGCGGTAAAAAAATGTGTATTTATTTGATAGAGTGTGTGTGTGTGTGTGTGCTCAAAGTTTTGATGGTGGAACATTAATGAAGCAACATTTCAATGGAGTGAATATTCGCCATGCAACTAAATGACTAAATGTGGCACTTAATTTTTATTTGGCACCTTTATTTTATTTATACACAATATTTATTGCAAATTGTTGTTCATATCCGTCGGTTTCATTGCAGTCGTTTCCATTCGTTTTTCTTTTTTTCCAAGTTCTTTTACTTTTGTAACCATAAACTCGATAAAGTTGAATGAGTGTGTGTGCAGTGTGAATTTTCATCCACAGAAACCCCAAAAATAAAAATGGAAAACTTTTGTAGAAAAAGCTTTTAACAACGGAAATGTACCTGATTCCGTATTTTAACAAATTAAAATTGTTCGCACACTTGCAAGCAGTCTCGATCATGTTAAGGCACCTACAAATGCACGAAACATACTCGTATGTATATTTAGATACCGTTAGTTACACTGATATCGCACTTAACGGTTATGTTTTGTGTCGACTGAAATGCTGTAGTGTAGAATGCGTTCACATCGCCGTATATCGCGCCTTATATGCCGTAGAATTAAAATTTACATAAAACTAGACTGCGTTTTATTGCTCGCATTTAAGGTACTTGAATTTAGAGATTGTGCAGTGTTACGATGAACATAATAAATGGAGTGAGTGCCGTATGAGTTTGTGCAAAAGTGCAGTTGCAGAAGCATTAATAAAACCGCAATTGCGGTAAAATTCTCAGTATTCAAATGTGGTTGATATTTTAGACAAAACAGAAAAAGAAAAATATTTAAGATAAATCGTGTCGTACGTTGTAAGGCGAGAGACACTATAATAAAACCACAAAAATTAAATGGGGTGACAATTTGCATATGACTATAACTACTGCAGCAACAATAGCAACGCCAACATAAAAAAGTTGTTAACAACACACCAAAATTTTTGGCAATATCAGGAGAGAAATCTACTTTAGATGGCAATTGCGGTATTAACAATTTCGTGTACTCACACATGTGTGCTGTTGCAAGTTAAAATATTATTATTGGAGCACCTGCATGCAGGTGGGGGCATGTCCGCAAGTACGAGTACGTAATGTTATAAAGCCATAATATAATAATAAATTAAATATTCAAATTTTGAAGGTAGCGATATTTACTTTTTAGGCCCGCAATCACAAAGCACCCAAACACAAAAATCGCTGAAAAAAGAAGCGCTCGGGAAAAGTCTGCTTCATATATAACCGGAGATTTAGTGCATTAACATCGGCCACACTCGTTGTTGTTTGCATTTGCCCCTAAAGGGCGAATTCTTCTGTTTTGTTTTATCTATTTTGAGTTGTTAGTTAAAATCGGACAGATCTCAAAATGAGCAAATTTGCTCACTCGAAAAATTAAAACAATGAATTTTGTGCTAAAATTTCAAAAAAATACTACAAGTTGCCTGTAGGCAAAATTGTTTAAAATAAATTGAACGAAAATATATTATTCTATACAAAACAGACAAAATTAACAAAAGAATGAAATTAACAAAATATCGTGATCGATTACCCAATGATTCTCATCAAAAGTATAATGAAGAAGAATTCCAAGCTTCTCAGAAAATGTAAAGAATGAATATCTTAGAAAATTCCCTATGTGTTACCTGTAAAAGAGGTAAAGAGAAAGTCGACAGGTGGGAAGTGAAGAAGACTAGAACATGAGACATGCTTAGTAGAGACGGTGTGCAGAGGATGACCTTAAATTATCACTATAAATGTGTCGGTGTGGAGTCATTCCGAACATGTAATGGATAAATGATTGTAATTCGTCTGGTTCCACCTCCGATAGTTCGGAGAGGCTAACTAATGTCATCCTCCTGGGATGAATTTGATATTGGTGCTCTAGACAACGACAGAGGCATAGGAGATACTTTACCATCTCCTCCTTTTCCTCACTGCGATAGTAGTTGTTTACTGGCCACCCCATTCCTTTTGGCGATATTACTAAATCTTATAATGCCCTGTAGCATTGTTATGTATTCCAATTACAAGTATACATCGAATATTACTGTCAACTAAATTTTATTTTATAGTTTTCCTTCTCTCGTTCTCCCGATTTATAAAAAAAGCACACGCTCGGTTTCAACGAATGAAGTCGTATAGTTAGCAAAGCTAACAACAAAGCTGGCCCTCGTAATGGCGGACGGTAACAAGTTCCTGTCTATGAAGTCTGGCAAAATGAGCGACACGTTAACACTCTCCTTTAAAACTCCATAAACCACGATAGAACAGCTTAGTGATGCCTGGTCGGTCTCCAGTGTGCAAACTGTGGATACCAGTGGATTTCCAATTTTAATACAGACTTACCCGTGCATATAAAGCTCTAAGTAGGGGCACATCTCTTTCTACATTACTCGTGGGCATTAAATAAATTATCTGAATTTACTTCGACTTTAATTTGCTAAGGGTGGAATCCGGAAGGAGAAGAATGCCTCGCGAAGGGTGAACGGGTCATCTCTGAAGGTGCTTCTAAGACCTTGGATCATTCAGGTAGTAATGGACAATGAATCCTCGGAGGAGGCGGAGAGGTTATTGGCTGTAGGAATCCCGGTGTTTATTGGCCAACACAGGAATCTAGAAGAGATGAAATGGAAAACCTCGCAAGGCTGGGTCCCTCTCCGAAGATATTCCATAAGAAGCGGTGGGGACGGTACCGCACATTGTACATGAATGTCCATCACTGGCTAAAATAAGGCTTAGGCCCACGGGCAGACACTTATTAAATGGAAACTCCATGGGGGAGCCTTAAGCGGCCTGGCGACTATCAACAAAAGTCATCGAACACAAGGTTGTGTGCGTGCGGTCGTTGTTTTTCGGGTACACGTATTTGTTATCGGCTCTGTTTGAAGAAAATCAATAAGTTTTGATTTTTATTTTGACGGCTGATTTTTTGTACGTCTCCATTTGTGTTTGACAAAAAGATATAATTTTTCTGTGTTTTCCGTCGCAGTAAAAGAAAAATAATTTGTTTTGTGGAAACAGTAAAAGAAAAATAATTTGTTTTGTGTTTTTCACCTGTGTTGTGTTTTTTTTTTTCATTAAAAAGTAAAAAGATAAATAAAATAAAAAATATAATATTGCAAGTGAAACAAATATTTTTCAATTGTGCTGTGCTTTTACCGCAAGAACTTTGAGTATAAAAAATTTTCAATTCTGCTTTGGTTTTTTCACAAAGGTAAATAAAATAAAACAGTTTCGAACAAAACTTGCCAACTGTTTTTTACTGAAGTTTCTGTTTGTATGTCAAAAGAGAACATTAAACCTGGGGGGTTACTCTCTATAGCGTTACGAAAGCAAATGCGATGCGAAAAAGTTAGTGAAACAGGCAGTAATTTTTTTAAATGTTTTATAATTGATACTGTAAAAGGAGAAGATATGGAAAAAAGTATTGACGAACAAAAGTTCATATACAGATTTATAGAACATTACCAAAACTTGCCTGCTTTATGGAACATAAAGCTGGAAGCATACAGCAATCGCGATGAAAAAAGAAAGCAATATGAAATATTGCTGGATGTTTATAAAGAACAATATCCCAGTGCAACAATTGATGACGTAAAGCAAAAAATTTATATTTTGCGCACCAGTTTTCGTCGAGAAAAACAAAGATTACCTGAATGCAGCAGAAGTGGAGCTGGAACCGACGACTCGCAAGAATCGACTTTATATATTATAACGAACTAGATTTTCTGGCCGACGTCGAAAAACCTTGCTCATCAAAAAGCACAACGGTAAGTTAAAAATTCTAAATAAGGAAGATATTATTCGCCTTTAGTAAAATAAAAATTACATTTGGTTAAATTTTTTTATGATTTTATTATCCAATTTCTATTTCAATAATTACATGTTTGTCAATTCAGAAATTTAGTTTGCCAAGGCACTGCTCCCTCAGCTATAAAATATTCTGCAAAATTATCGCGAGTTTGTTTCGCTTTATTCGTTGAGTTTCTTATATGAGTATGCTCTAGAGCATTGAGATCAATGTTTTCGCGCCACGTTCCGTTCAAAAAATTACCAGTGGAGATATCTTCTTTATCTACTAAATCTGTAAATATGTATGACTTTTTCTTGCGCAAAAAGCTGTGCAGATAACAGCAGGCTAATACATTTGTTTTTTTCTGGTTCCACTGATATTGTAGTTTGTAGAACACCAAACCATGACACAAGTATCCCGAAAACATTTTCCACTATTCTGCGGGCTCTGCTTAGTTTGTAATTAAATATGCGTTCTTTGTTTGTAAAGCTGGTGCCGGCAAATGATTTTATGATATTTTCATGCATTTGGAAGGCATTATCCCCAACAAAAACATATGGCAATACTTTGCTACTATTTGGCAATTGCGATGGTTGCGGAATTTTCAAAGATTTGGTGTAAATTGCTTTACCAAAGTCTGTGTTTTTTATAACACCTCCATCAGAGATGCGTCCGTTCGCTCCAACATCAGCCACAATAAATTCATAGTTGGCATTAACTGTTGCCATTAGAACAATACTAAAAAATTTTGCAGTCGATAGCAATATGTTTGCCATCGATTGCTCTTATACAGTTGGGGAAATTCCAATTCTGGTCAAAGCCATTTGCTATTGTTTTCCACTCCGACTCTGTTTCTGGCACCTGTTAAAAATAATATAAATATTTTGTATATTATTATTCAATTATGTTTATTTTTATGTTTTCAGACAGCATTTAAAGAGGACACAAAAAAAAAAATGCAAAAAGAAAGCCTGACCCAGCTGATGTTTTAATAGAAATTGCAACCAAACAATTTTTAAGTGGAGAAAAAAGAGAAACTTCGTCACTGATTCCTGGGCACTGAAAATGGAAAGGATGACGAAAGAACAAAGAATCCTTTGCGAAAAGTTTGTCGATGACATCATGTTTTAGGGTCAAATGGGTACCTTACACCGTAATTCAGTTTAAATTAATTCTGTCTGCCATTGCCAAACATCATTTAGAGGGACCAGCTCTACACCGGCGTCTAATTTTTCAAAAAGCAACAGCAATATATCATTAGAAGACAGTTTTCCAAACTCCCCAATTCAAAATTTTTTTTCTACCTTTAGAGAATAATTTAATTTTGTAATAAAAATAAAATTATCGTCTTTATTTAATGATATTAGGGTTAGTAATGTGAAATGTCATTTTACTCAGTTGTTCATGTAAACTCTTCAAAACGCATTTCTGTTGTTTGTTTGTTATGGTCATTTTGATTTTAGGTAACGATATGAAATGGTTAAGTGTCTCTAAAATGTCTAATTTTTTTCTAGTTTTTCCAAGCGATACTAAGCTTTTGCCTGATATTACTTACCTTAATAAAACTGGACAGACATGTGCAAATAGCTACACAAGTTTCAATAATTATTAATCCAAGGGATCTTTGGGGAAATTGCGGTTATAAACTTGAGATGTTCAAATTTATCTCCAGTCGCCAAAATTCTCAATGTGGCTGACAAACGCATGTTGGCAGCAATTGCTTCTCGCATCACTGTATTTTGTTTTTCAATTAAAGGCCTCACCATAAATAGCAGTTCATCGAATGTTTGGGAATCCAGACGCAAAAAATTGCCATAATCATCTTTACAATTAAGCCTCAATTCCTTTAAAAGATTTTCGTGGGTAAATTGATTCCTTTTTTTATACCAACTTTTCATCAAAATTTTCTTCTTTTTCGTATCTTGTTGCTTTTTTTCAACATCACTGCACACAAAGTCAACAATAATTCATCGTCCGTCATTTTTTCAATTGTGTTTGACGCTTTTATTTGTACGTCTCTTTCAAATGCTACAATCAGACGACACCCACACATATGCATTGTTTGATGCCGTTTTTTGATAGTCTCCAGGGCACTTTAGACAAATGCTATAATTTACAAGACACTCCGTGATGCGGACTAAGGTCGACAGTTACCAGTCGACAGTCTGAAGTCACTACAGTCCAAAGTAAAGGATATCGTTAGCACGAAACTCAACGAAAGTAAGATAGTCGTAAATTACAAATCAGCTGCCTGGCCCTTAAAGTAAGCGGTTTGCGTCGATACCCTCTACATTAAAAAATAAAGTTTTAGATTGCAGAATTTGATGAAAAGGTACAATCAGTGGTTGGCGAAAACTCAGGGAATTCCCGTGAAAAACTTTATTTATTTTACATAAAAATATAACCTGTCACAAATGCTATAAATCGTACATTTTGTTAAACCTTGGAAATTTGCTCCAAGTCCGGAGTTGATTGTTCGTGGAACGCCGATCATGTCTATTTGGAATAAAAATAAACAAAAAAACATATTTCATATTAGGAAAAGAACTAACTACATACAACCAACACATACATGTGTACAAATACCCATACTACGATAAAAACGAGAGTGTTTAGATCTACTGGTATAACAGCTGTTGCGATAAATTCACAAAGTGAAAATATTTGCTAAATGAATCTTCAGGACGTAAATATTAAAAGATGTTAGTCAGTGTTCGTTAGAATTCATATCATTTCCAAGGATCAATTATCACGATTTGCTCTGAAAGAAATAAAAACAAAAACAAACCAAATTGTAATTTGGAGATGCTGTTATATTCATACACCATCATTCTCATCACCATTATCTACAGCGTGATAACAATCACCTTCGCAGCAACCATACAGAGTGTGTCAGTTGTCTGGCAGCGTGTCGAAATGTGTGCAGCCACTTCGCTACTCATATTTATACCTTGAGTCACCCATTTAGTTTACTAATGACACGCTGTCAGATTTCTATGCTATAACAACAGCAGTTGTTCAAAACTGGAACGCATTGCATCCTTTGGTCTGGCTCATTTCTCAAACAAACAAATTTCACTTTTGTTTTATTTGCTGCAACACAACGCCAATGGATCGCAGTGAAATGTTAAATCGAAGTAATTTGTATAAAATATAAGCGAAAACTCATTTCAATAAATGAAAATTTAACTTTTATAAATTGAGAGTAAAAGTGGTGCTTGGCAGCAGAACATTGATCTGGCATGACTAAATTATAAGCAATTGTTGCATTCAGCTCATTCCCTCCTTTGTGTTGCATCATGTTGTTTGGTTTGGCTTTGTATGGGTTTCAGTTCTCCTATTCACTTATGCATCCTTCATTATTTCATTTTGTTGTGGCTTATTTGTATCTGGTTTTTGGTCAGTGGCACATGTTACTTTTACTTTAAGGCCTTTGCAATTTGTAGAGATGAAAATTAGTTTTGACTTGGCTAATGATGAGTCATTTTTTGTTTAATTTAGATTACGAAGGTTCCTATTAGCAAACCCAAAGTATCTTTGGCCATCTGGTGTTAACTTTAGGCCCGTGCGTGCCACACTTGTATTAACAAAATATTTTGTGGTCACTATGTTGGAATATGCCGATGCATAACACATCTTATCGTTCATCTGGTGGGTCATATCCTGCTCAACCTGAAGAGTCTTAGAACTTCGAAGTATTTCGAATGGAAGTAGAACACTATTTCAATACCATTCAAGTCATAATAAGCCGAATGAGATTAAAAGTTATATTTTTTTTTAACTTTAATTCAAAAATTAATTTCGAAAAAGACTATAAAATGAACTTTTGGCAATAAAACACTTCCATTAAATATAATTTTTATTAAATGCTAACCACAACCATATTATTTTACCAATAAAAAATTATAACACCTAAAATCATTATTTTACACGACAGATTTGTCCGCACACATGAAAGATGTGTGTGTTAAAATTTATAATCCCTCAGAGAATTTTAAATTTTAAAATTAGGAAAATTTCCAAAATCTCGCTTCAACTCGCTCTGTTAAAGGTTCTGATTGTGGATAATAATGAAGAAGCACCTTGTCCACCAATCCTATTCATTTTTGTCCGTCCACGTTAGCTTGGTTCCATGGGATCATCCCTCAGAGAATTTTAAAATGTGGAAAATTTCCAAAATCTCGCTTCAACTCGTTCTGTTAAAGGTTCTGATTGTGGATAATAATGAAGGAGCACCTTGTCCACCAATCCTATTCATTTTTGTCCGTCCACGTTACCTTGGTTCCATGGGATCATCCCTCAGAGAATTTTAAATTTTAAAATTTGGAAAATTTCCAAAATCTCGCTTCAACTCGCTCTGTTAAAGGTTCTGATTGTGGATAATAATGAAGAAGCACCTTGTCCACCAATCCTATTCATTTTTGTCCGTCCACGTTACCTTGGTTCCATGGGATCATCCCTCAGAGAATTTTAAAATTTCAAAAATTTCCAAAATCTCGCTTCAACTCGCTCTGTTAAAGGTTCTGATTGTGGATAATAATGAAGGAGCACCTTGTCCACCAATCCTATTCATTTTTGTCCGTCCACGTTACCTTGGTTCCATGGGATCATCCCTCAGAGAATTTTAAAATTTGGAAAATTTCTAAAATCTCGCTTCAACTCGCTCTGTTAAAGGTTCTGATTGTGGATAATAATGAAGAAGCACCTTGTCCACCAATTCTATTCATTTTTGTCCGTCCACGTTACCTAGGTTCCATGGGATCATCCCTCAGGGAATTTTAAAATTTCAAAAATTTCCAAAATCTCGCTTCAACTCGCTCTGTTAAAGGTTCTGATTGTGGATAATAATGAAGGAGCACCTTGTCCACCAATCCTATTCATTTTTGTCCGTCCACGTTACCTTGGTTCCATGGGATCATCCCTCAGAGAATTTTAAATTTTAAAATTAGGAAAATTTCCAAAATCTCGCTTCAACTCGCTCTGTTAAAGGTTCGGATTGTGGATAATAATGAAGGAGCACCTTGTCCACCAATCCTATTCATTTTTGTCCGTCCACGTTACCTTGGTTCCATGGGATCATCCCTCAGAGAATTTTAAAATGTAGAAAATTTCCAAAATCTCGCTTCAACTCGTTCTGTTAAAGGTTCTGATTGTGGATAATAATGAAGGAGCACCTTGTCCACCAATCCTATTCATTTTTGTCCGTCCACGTTACCTTGGTTCCATGGGATCATCCCTCAGAGAATTTTAAATTTTAAAATTTGGAAAATTTCCAAAATCTCGCTTCAACTCGCTCTGTTAAAGGTTCTGATTGTGGATAATAATGAAGAAGCACCTTGTCCACCAATCCTATTCATTTTTGTCCGTCCACGTTACCTTGGTTCCATGGGATCATCCCTCAGAGAATTTTAAAATTTCAAAAATTTCCAAAATCTCGCTTCAACTCGCTCTGTTAAAGGTTCTGATTGTGGATAATAATGAAGGAGCACCTTGTCCATCAATCCTATTCATTTTTGTCCGTCCACGTTACCTTGGTTCCATGGGATCATTCCTCAGAGAATTTTAAATTTTAAAATTTGGAAAATTTCCAAAATCTCGCTTCAACTCGCTCTGTTAAAGGTTCTGATTGTGGATAATAATGAAGGAGCAACTTGTCCACAAATCCTAATAATTTTTTCCCTCACGTTGCCTTGTTTTTTAATAAAGGGCACATTCCCTTTTGGAAATTAGTTTTTTTTCTAAGCCTAGAAAGTCTTTGTATGTAATTTTTTTATTATGACTTTATATTTGGAAATAGTATGACCTAGGCGAGCTAGTATATTTTTCTGGTCCATTATGTAAAAAAATGGATCTTTTATTCCATATTGAAGGCATACACCAAATTTTCAATGTCTAACATAGTTATGTTAGTACGCTACCAGAGCTCTGTTAATCAGTATGGTTTGTGTCTAGGGTTATAAATTTTAAAATTTATCTTCACGCACATACCTGAAAGCAGTGTTTCCTACCATAGAAGCACGACCAAACGATGAATTAAAATAAATAGTTACCAATCTTCGGCTGATATACAGACTGTCGCCAAGTAAAAGAGAAGGATCAGAAGGCAATGGCAAAGCAGACGTTCTCTATCTGAAAAGGCGCAAACGAATAATAATGGCCATACCTATATAAGAGCGTTGCATTAGCAGCAGCTTAAGTTATGTACTTCCAGCGCTTTCAGAGACATACATTTTACTTCAAATGTACTGTGACCACGTGCCCTGCTGCTAACGCAACGTTTAATGCTCTTATTTAGGTATGGCTGTAACACAGAAACGCGAGTCCGCTATCAAGAGCTTTTTAAAAATTTGGATCCAGCAAAAAATACAGACTATAGCCTGCGGAAAGCTATGAAGCACTTAAAATATCCTATTGCCTACGAATCCCCACTAAGGCTTGAAGCCGCACATGGGCTAAAAACTCAACTGAAGAGGTAAAAGCTTTCGCAAATCACGTTTAGAAACTGTTTTCACACCACGCGACAGAAATAGTTGCACCTTAGTGACACATTGAATGATCCTATGAGATTTCGGTTGGGTTTATTAAAATCGACAATTAAATAACTTGATAACAAAAATCGCCCGGACTTGCTCGTATTACAGGATCAATAACAAGAAATTTACCTGATTCTGCTTTGAGAATTATATTATTTACTTTTAATGCCATGTTTCGAGTTGGTTTCTTCCCATGCTCCTGGAAGATTACGGAAGTTATTATGATCAAAACCAAGAAAGGACTTAGATCAGATTACGTCCAATAGCCCACTCTCAAGCTTTAAACACATTCACGATAGCAGGCTACCGACTACAATCTGTCAAAATTAAAATACACACGTTTATATGAGAACGATTATTTTGACGCCAACAAGGCAACATGGCTGCAAGTTGTTGTCCATGCTCCTTTTGTCATTGTTGTCAAATTAAACTAATTTCTATTTTTGTTGGCTACAAAATAAAAATAATGTTGACAATAGATCAAAATATATTAAGCAAATTAGTGCTTAGATATAATTTTTACTGTAAACTAAAAGAGGAAATTATAAAATTTAAATGTTACAATAAATATGCATCAAAAGTTTTTAAATAAATAAATTCATTTGTTTTATTTTTATATACATGTATTCAAAATATTTAATTGTATTTTTATAATATTGAGTGAAGTTTATGTTCATGTCTGGAATCATGTATTTTTTTTTTTTTTTTGGCTTAAGTCTCGTTTATGTAAACCTCTCCGATTATACTTCAAGTTTCAGCGTTAAAAAATACTTGACAGTATTGTTTGTTGGCAAAACGTACATTCGAGCGAGCAGGGTACAACAGTTGAAAACTCTTCGCACCTATATCTCAGCACGTTTATTTCTTTTAGTTATTAACAACTCTGGAATATTACACATCAAATGAATGATTATTATCTTTGTTTTTAAAATATATACACAGTATGCACAGTACCTGTTTTGAGTACACAATTCGCATCTATTATATTTCTACAGGGCTTGTTTCATGAACAAAACCCGAGCTTTAGAATCGTAAAAAATCTAAAGTGGCATCACTGAAATATAAATGAATTGTTGCAACAGCTGTTAATATTATAACATGACTATGTAGCTGCCGTTTTCAAAATAATTAAGTAGCTGGCTACAGGGCGTCATTAGTAGCCAGCGGTATTTGTAGTCGTGTGGCCTGATGTGGTCAATGTGTTTAATGCCTCAGTTTTATCCAAGTTATTTAAAAAATTATTCATCTCTCTCCCGAAACACCAGTTTAATTTCCGAGCGAAACATAGTCGATAAAATTTTCGTCCTTATTAGATCGACATTTTCTTAAATATGCAATATTTTTCAGCTTTATTTATTGATATTTCCCAGGCGTTTGATAAAGATGAGCTACTTACGAAAATAATCGCCTTTTGCTTATTGACCGGCATACAACAGCTGGATGCTTTGAAATAAAATCCTATGGGCGATTCTATTCTAGACAACTTTTAACATCAATTTTTAAATCATACTATATGATATTTTTTTTTGATGCCAATTTAAAGTAAAATGTCTATATTTTATAATAATATAATTGTTTTAGACGTAAGCTTAAATATAAATTTGTTGTGCAGTTCGAAGCATTAATATTCATAGATTCGGCGCGAACAGAAAATTCATACGTGGTAACACTTGTTGCACCCGTCATGGCTTAAAGAGCAAATTTCTTATTATTAGATTATATTTCTCTACGATGCTTGATTTGATAATCATCGTCTGATATCTCATCTTTCACAATAAAAAAAGAATAATACAATAAAAGTTTGAAAATTAGCAGAGTTTTGTGTTTTTGTGGTATGATCTTATGAAAGTTGGCCAATTTGGTTGCACCCGTCATGCACTTTAAAGCTCTCTCGTGACTATTTGATCGATTCATATAAACTCTTGTAAATAGATAACAATAGTATATAAAAAATGTTACCCCTTCTAGAAATAATTTAATTGAAAATGTGTTTCTTTCTATTAGTAAAAGACGTTTTAAGCGTCTAAATGTTGCACCCGTCAAATTGATCGCCCCTATAAGACTCGCATTTAAATTAATCGCACTGATAATCAGGAATATACTCTTATGGAAAATTCATGAACATAGGCATTGGAGTCCTTTGCACTCAAATTTCCGATGTCACCTAATCTAATCTAATCTTGAGCAATGCTATTGAAAATTAAATGAAAGAGAAAATTAAATCTAAAAGAAGAAAATCGCATTATAAAAGAGGCGCATGTGTTTCATAAGGATCAGACGACACTTTTGTGTATTGGACTTAAACATTTTTGTTTTCTTTGTTTCTCCGGCATTGACGTAAATAAATGAACTAATTAGTCTTCTAATTAGTTAGAAAACTTTAACTAAATACAGCTAAACACATAAATACTTACTAACAAATCCTGCCAGCGCACTCCATAGTAGGCCGTGGAACTAATTGAATTAAGTACGTTGAAAATGGCTGCCGTATATACACATACATTCATACAATGGCACGAAGCCATTGAACTTAAAATTGCTCTACTCACGTTCTTAATTCTTAATTCTAGTATTTTGTATTAAGTTGCAAGTGGAAAATGTATTTAATGCGCAAATCTGATTTATTGTAATATTCTAAAGTAGATTAAACGTTTTTCGAAATGACAAGAGGACAAAGAGAAAACAACAAGACGGAACAATTAAAACATACGAATTAAGGACCCAAAAAGGTTTGGGCAACATAGTCTTGCTACAAATTTATGCAAATTTTGTAAGAAGAAGAAAAAGAAAAACAATTACGGAGGCTTATGGAAAAATATAATGAACTTTCTCAGTTGTGCCAGATCTAAATATAAAATGATGCTTTTGGTGATACAATTTATTTTTATTTTGTTTCATTTTTGCATTATTTGTTGTCTCAAATCCCAGGATAATCTTGTGTGCGTGATGCATGCTGCACCAAAACAATGTTGCACGCCAAAAGGTAAGGAAGAAATCAAAACCAAACAAAACAAGTGAAACATTGTAAAGGACAATTTAACAATTAACCTGCGCTCTAATTGTTCTACATTCTTTACATTACTACAATTTGAAAACACACACATACAGAAACACGCACTTACACCAATACATGATTACTCCAAATCATTCTCTCACAATATTTTACCATCTGATTATGTCTGATTTTCAAAAATGCTGTCGTGTTGTAGTGGCATTTTCCAAAGATTCACTTTTCCTCCCTGTCTTTCTTGTGATTCTTCTCAGTACATTTTCGGCTTCTACAACGAAAAGAGACTTATTTTCAGGCAATTATTGTTGATCCGGTTTAACCACAATAATTACTTTTTATCTTCTTATATTCCCAAAATTGCCTTAAGGCGGCATTTATAATGTTTTCTTTTTCTCCAATACGAGTAAATTCAACAGAACGACATCAAAATAATGAAAATAAAAAATCTTGAGGTTTGATGTCCTGAAAAAATGCATTTAATTGCCAACTTAGAGAACTGAGGGAAACGCATCTGCCGCTTTCACAAAGTCGAAAGAGAAATGATCAAAAACCAAATGCTGCTGATGATTTGTTTGCAGTAACGACAATTATACCCTTCTTGTGTGTGTTTGGGGACATTTGTGTTTTTATTCTTTTTAAATGCGTTTAAACTTTTACTATGTTTCCTTTTGAAATCTTGTTTCCATAAAAATCAAAAGTATCTACTCCTGCATTTAATTCACATCCATCTGAGATTCATATAATAACACAACAGATCAACTGTGTATGCGCACGTCAAAAGTGAGGTTAAAATCGATTGTCGGATTTTATGGGAAACCACACAAAACAGTAAAGTAGTGCAGTTAGTGTAAAGGTTTGGAAAAAAAAGACAAATATTGGAGAAGTGAGCGTAACCACAAAAAAAGTTTATACACTGAATCCTCGTATAATGCGGTAGGCGCGTTCCACACAATATCCCATAAAAAACCGCATGGAAGTTATTCCATATTCACACACAAATGATGCATACGCACGTTCCAGTTAATATAAAAACCGCATATTTAAAAGCAAAATAAAAATACAATTTGGTTGGATGAAGCTTTAAATTAAATTGTTTGGATTGTAGGGATATTGTCATGGACTTTTCCCTTTCTTCTTAACATTCAATGACTACACGCAAAGAAACAACACGATAGAGGTAGCTTTAATCTAAGATCAGCATATTATGATTGAAATAAATGGCTGTAAACAAATCATATTATTAATATAGATGATAACAATATGGTCAATGCTAGCGAAGAGCTGGCTAAAGCAAAAATTTAAAAGAATACAATTACAGTGGCGCAAACTTCGTTATAACCCAACAGAAAATTATCGAAAAATATGAAAATTACAAGAAATTCCTGTATTCAATGTTTCGTTATTAGGTGGGTTAAATGTTTGCAATAGACACTTGTAACGTGACCACGTATACAGTTACCTTGTTACAATACACACACACATACATACCTCATATTAACAAGCTGTTTTCATCAATATAGACACAAACCGCTAAAAATTCTCAATCAGATCATATTGTTTCTCATAGAAGTATTTTGAATTTTGTCATTGCCGAGTCATTTTGGGATTATACAGCGTAGAGTCGACTATTGTCTAAGTAGAAATTAGATGAACTAGTCGGAGCGTACTTTGGCCCAGGTCGAAGTATTGCTGAGCGCTTTTTTTGACACAGTGGCTTCGGCTTGAAGGCCTCATTAGTTTTGACTTTCTGTTGGTGTTCCGTTCTGTTGTATAATTTGTGCGGTTAGAGCTTCTGTGAAAACTTATCATTTGTTGTTGGTAAACAAAACATGAATACCAAACTCCATAATACTAAAACTTTTAAAACATAAGTAAAAACTTGAAAAATATTATTCCAAATATGTTTCGGATGCATTTGCTGTTGAGAGTTTCTTAATACTTAGTAATATAAGTTTTATATTATTGCACTAATTTGGTTAATTTTGAGTGGGTAAATGAAGTTAGCAATCTTACTAAATATTATTGGTAGTAACCTTAAAAAATTTAACACTAAAACTAAATTATTTTTGTAAAAAAAAACAGACTTCAGTTTATTGCAACTTTTGTTTCTTTACTAATTTTAGTGCAACGTAGAAATTTTTAAAAGGGTGTGATAAATTTCGGTCAAAAAATATTTTCAAGGTTTTCAAGCATTTTAAAAGAATTGTAATTAAAAATGCTAACCAAGAGATAAACTTTACATTATATAACTGAATTAAAGCGAATAAGAAATTCATGAAAATAAAAACGGAAAAGTTATCACACCACACCTTTTTTCTATTTTGAAACGTTTCGTTTTCAAAATCGATTGCCAGTATGTTTAAATATAGCTTTTGCACTAATTTTATTTAATGTCTAGTAAAGAAATGGTTTTTATCACTAACCTGTTAAAAAATAGTGCAAAATTGGTTTTTGATTTAGTGCTTATGTAATACTTATTTCCATCAATATTATGTGTATACTCCCAGCTCTGATAGTAATCAGCTGTTTTCTGCTGTCACTTAGTTACGTTAACAAATTTTTTGTTTTTAACAGGTTCGTCCGTAACAGAACGGCAAGATAGAGAAAAACTAAGGCTGCATACATATTTTCATTTAGCAAAAACAGAACAGCTGATTCGTAACAGAACGGAAAGTAAAAACTAATTCTGCCTTGACTGTGTTGGCACAGTAGCTTCAGCTTTACTCTTTTAGGACAGCGGCTTCGGCTTGACTGCTTTGGCACAGCTGCTTCGGCTGGCTGTTTTGTTAGTTAAGTTAGTTAAGCAAAGGATAAGAGTATTTTATTTGGTAAGAGTACCGCCGTTC
The DNA here is from genome assembly GCA_963932375.1 of Phania funesta. Lineage (NCBI taxonomy): Eukaryota > Metazoa > Arthropoda > Insecta > Diptera > Tachinidae > Phania > Phania funesta. Next base: position 42,231,710 of record OZ010656.1, read on the forward strand.
AGTACCGAAGTCAGTTCACAGATTCCGAATAGCTGTCGATATACCCGACTAAATCTACGTAGATGCTGACTAGCATAGATTGAGTTTCACTTTAGGTTTATGGATCCGTAAGTTGACCTCGGACACTACAGAGCTACCTCAGCCTTAGACAAAACTACGTTACACAGTAATTAGTAAAGTAGAAGGACACAGGGAATGCTGATGACGTGTGTATCGGCACAGAAAATACACAAGTATTTCCTTCTGCGAATGTTAAGAGCTTAACTTTTTCAGTATTCCATAAATATTATCGTATTAATAAAATAAAAATCATACGTTTTTAATTGAAGGAATAAAAAACGACAAATATATACATATACATATGTATATAAAATGAATGTCGTATCTTTTTGACGTGTGTTTATTTGCCTGTATCGTGGGTGTGGCAATTCGCCAACAAAGTAACAGTCTCTCCCACGATGTCAAACATTAACATTCACTTGAATTCTAAGAAAAAAAAAGCAGATTTGCGTAATTTATTAATTGCTTTAGTCCGTGTTTTAATGTTCGACATCGTGGGACGGTTGTAAGTTTTCATCATAATATCTACTAGAGTACATCGAATTTTGTATGAGCAGCTTTCTTACCATTGTGCGTACTCTACCCAAATATAGTTGTTGGGAAAGTGAACGTGGTATATGTCATATTTCAATGAGATTGGGACAGCGAAGCACGCCGGGTTGTAGCCCGAAAATAAAAAGTAAATCCAAGACAATTGTGAAATAATTTTGTTAACAAAATTGTTTAGAACTATTAAATAAAAAAATTTATTAATTGACGAATATGGCAGTCGAACTGCTTCGTGCAATGTGGGAAAGCGTTAAAAATAGTAAAGAGAGAAATATGTTCAAACGTTAATAAATGTGATATGAATATTGTAAGGATTATTGTTATTTTCCCTGGAATTTTAATTTAAATAAAACTCGTATTCCCGGAAATCTCAGCGCATCTAATTGTTTAACAACTTCCTACTACAAGTATTTAGGATTGTCTTAACGCCATTGGCGAACAAAACGAAACTCCCTCAAACGCTACTGTAATACTAAATTAGTTTCAAATATTTTTCCCAAATGCTGAAACAACAATTTAGACGTAATCGTTAATGTCAACTGACTCCAACCCAGAAAACAAAAGGGAAGAAAACAAAAATCGAATAAAACTAACAAGATCTGTACGATAGATAAGACACTATTTAATAAAACCAATACACGTGTAAAGATACTACTACACAGGGATATGCTGGTAATAGATGGATGGATGGATGGATGGATGGTTAGATTAATAAAGATAAACTAACACTTGAAGAAGAAAAACTCTGATATAATCCCTACAGGAAGCAAAGGTGAATTGAATATTTATTGCAAGACTGAAATAGAAGCAACAACAACTGCAAAAACAACAAATGGGTAGAATAACTGACTAAACACCACGAACACACATATAAAATAAATTAGTAAGATCATAAATCAGTTTAGCAAATTGAAAGTGAATTTCGTCTGCAAAGCAAAATTCAGGGCAACTTGGAGAGAGACAGAGACGGTGAGTTCCTTTTTTTATTGTTGTCCACCAAAACAAAAAGATTACAAAATATGAGCTCTGAATATCAGCTGTAGTATTAGTTCAAACAACAGTTATGATATGTTATCTAAATCTTACATCTTCACTTTGAGTATTGAAGCGGACACCAAACTTACCAACTTCTTCTAATGTCACCATTTCAAATTCCCTGGTGTAATCGAATTATCAGCAACCAATCATAGGGATACCTCCATAAAATTTTACAGCATTGACATTTAGTTGGAAAAATATAATCCTTAATGTGAAACAAATTAAACGTGATCAAACGTTTATTAAATGCAGTTGAGTCAACCTGTATAAAATATATTTTCCAGAGCTTTTTAGTATTCTTCACATGACCTTTGCCATCACGCTGGTAGTTATTAAAATTGGAAATATTTTACGTATCGCAGCTGCTGAAACTGCAATGACCAGTTGCTAGCCGCAGGAATTTTTGGTTTTCTACTTTCCTGTGTGGTTATACCACAGAAATGTGCAGTTTTTTTTTTGGATTAGGGTGAATATTACATTCAAAAAGACTTCGTTGCTATCAATTGTCTTTCAATCCAAATAAAGAAATTAATATTGCTGACATAGCAGTTTTTTAGGTCTACTAAGCTTTCTAGTGCTGATTTACTTTTTAGAAAGAGGACAGGGATAGAGTAGATATTCCATATTTTCTTTCCTCTCCTCACAGGACAACGTCTACACAATTCCTTTCAGTGTCAGCTTCAATCTTCTTGTATGTGCTTCATTGTAAATTACCGATACCATTGTGCATGTTTGTTCCTGAACAGCTCTGACTGAAAATTCAATGTTTGCGTAATCTTTAGCCCATCTGATATGGGAACCCGATAAAAGATGAAAGCTTTGCAGTATTTTAGCGAAACTCTTATGAGCAGATCTAGACGAGCTCCAGGCACGAATGTCTTGCCCTCTCATTTGAAGATGTTTTGAAATAACCTGGGTGCAGTACAAACACCTGATAGACATTTACATACGGCCTTATTTTCGCTACATCTTCGGATATCATCTGCTTATATTGTATTTTACCTCAACCATTTAACCTCCATTTCACATACTTCAGTTGAGGTTTGGTAGCGTAAATACGGTACATTGTATTTCGTCAGGAAGAGTGCAAGATTCGGGCTTTTCGGGCTTACTCCCAGACAACTTTTGGAGCACCACCTTCTTATTAATCCAAGAGAAGGCTGAAGAAGTTGTAAATAAGTATCTAAATACTGTTGCCACAACAAAATCAGCATTCGCTGTACTGCTGTGAATTGTTGGCAATATTCCCCAGAGGAGGCGATAAAACTTCTCCTGGCCGAGTGTCTCGATATTCTAAAATGAAGACAATAATCGAATGGTTTTTATTCAGTATCAATTTCATAATCTTAAACGCTCCCTCCTGTAACTTCATCAGCCTCTCTCAACTTTCCAAACTGGACCTACAGGAATAATATTCCTTCATAAGTTGTAGCGACTAGTTCGGGAGTGACTCCATATAGCCCAGCTTCGGTTTTTAGGCACTTACTATCTATGCCTATTTAGGCTATTTCACTTTTTTTAATTTCTACCCTTCTTCTTTTTCAGCTAATACAAAGGGACTTTGCGGACCCTCGTGAGCCAGTGCTACACGTGGCGAACCTAACCTAAAGCCCCTTCTATTTCTTAGAAGGGCCCCCAATACATAATCTCTATGCTAAAGTGATTTTCAATAAATCCAACGAGAGTGTTAAATATTGATGTTTTAACGGATTTTCTTTCTGTGTAAGTAGGATAGCCGGTTCAGGTCGATTGTTGCCTTCATAGTAGTGTACTCAACAAATGTTTATTTTTTTGTTTACTTTCCAACTTCCACATAAACAGCCATGTCTTAAATCACAAATATATTTATTAATTTTTTCTGCTTTAATTGAAACGGGATGGTTGGTTTGGAGTGACTGGCCACTCTTGTAATGGGATTCAGGGGTGTGTATATAATGACTCGAACAGCAATCTCCGAGTATTATTTACAAGTGATCAGTTTGAACATCAATTATTGACTGAAATCCAACTTATTAAAATGTCTTAAAAATATGTATATTAAGAATAGGAATATAAAATAGAATCATTAAATTACAATGTGGGCTTAGTACATACATATATTCGAAATAACAATACAGGGTTATTTGACAATTTTAATAGAGCATTTGATACTTTTTTATATTTCTACACCAGGCTCCCATCTACCTTGAATACGCTTTCAAACGCAGCAACATGTTGGTGAAAGCGTTCTCCATATTCGTTAATGGCTGACCCCATATTTTCAGGGAAAAACTTCAAATGCGAGTGCAGTCCAACAAAACTTTTATTTTTCCGCGAAAATCATCTGATTTCTTGATACCCAACAAATTGTTTGTGACACCAACAAACCCGTTCCACGCCTGACTTTCAATATCGTTAAGAGTAGATGTAAAAAAAAACAATTTTAAATTAGCGTTTTTATGTCTGGACCTACGAAAACGCCCTCATTAATTTTTGCGTCACCAAGCTTGGAAAACTTTTGCTTGAGAAACTGTAAAAGAGAACAGAATTTGCAAAATTTTTATACATTTTCTATGTGCCCCAATCTGCTGTGCAATGCGGGTAAAAAGTTTGACTGGCTCAACCAAAGTTTCAAATTTTATATTTTTCTCTCCCATCACTAGAAAGGACGTAGTGGAGAATTAATCTACTTTGATAAAATGATGTGAGCGCACTCGGCTATCCTCGCTAAGAAAGCATAAATAATTTGATTAGTTTGATTGGCAGCCAGTAAATAAAGGAACCACTTTAAATCTTCACAAATCACCTATTTATGTTGTCTGTAATTAATTTTTCCTAATACAAGTTCCATAACCCAAATTAGCGCTAGAAGCGAGACGCAATGATGGTAGCTTATTTTTGAGGAACAAAGCCATCCTCTTTAGAATAGCATGGAACCAGTTAGCTACGTCTTTTCCTATAAAAAGTTACCATCACATCCGATTCACATAGATTCGATGAAATCTTGAAGTCAATAATCTTGGTTTATCCGTGGGTAAATTCAATCCATCAACAAGTCATTACGTCTAGTTTGTGGTTCGCTAAATGTGGCTTCTATACATCTTCCGGGTAATCATTTGGATCTACGCGATTTTCCCCATCCGTCAAATATAAGTTGAGGAGTTCTCTGTTTCAATTAAACTTTGCTCTGGGCACTCAGGAACAGGTAACTCGTAGGAATGTGGCTGCGGTTTTATTACTGAAGATACTATAGCATACTTCGTTTTGATTTTTCAGAAAACACCTTTAATTGCGTTAGACAAAAATTACAATCCACAGCATGATTCGTTGGCTCCGTCCATACCGTTGCTCTTTTTTACTTTGCTTTCTTACTTTAAAACAAGCCACAGTGTTTAATTAAGTCAGAAAGATTTTTTAGATTTTTAAATAAACTCGCCAAACTCCCGCGATACTTTATTAAACTAATGAATACAATATACTTCACTTGCAATAATCATAAATTTTTGGACTACAGAATATAATATATTATATCCGCACTTCCAGATGTAATATCAAAACCGGGTAAAATATTTTTGTTGTGCTTAGTAGTGTTACCCGGTTTCCTATTAGTTTCATATTTTAGTTTAATACTAAAACAGCATCAACTAAAGATTAAACATTAGTCTTGCTTTCAATGCTAGCTGAGAGCTGACTAAAGCAAAAATGTAAAATAGAGTACGATGATGAATACGAAGAGTAAAGTTACAGTGGGCCAAACTTCGTTTTCAATATTTGATTATGATGATGTTTGCAATTGACACTACTAAGTAGAAAGACACAGAGAATACTGATGACGTGTGTAGCGGCACAGAAAACACACGTGCATTCCATTCTGCTAGTGTCTAATACATTAACTTTTCAGCATTCTATTAAAAAAATGTTTTTTTATTAAAAGAATAATAAGCGAACTTAAGCCTGAATCAATTATTCATATTAATTATTAAAATTCTCAGTTCGTTATAATTAATAGATAATTAAAATTTATTCCATATTTGTGTGCGGAGAAATTAAAATACTGAAAGACGTTTTCAAATATAAAATACAATTATTTTCACCTTCGTTCTCCAGTGCAAGCTTGTCTATTTACATATGTGTGTATATATGTATATGGAGGACACGTAATGCAGAAACAGCTGTTTCCGTACGGATAGAGTATTATAGTTAGACCTTAAGAGTCAATTTAATACATATCGCTCATGTGCTCAAACAACGTCAACTCGAAAAATTTCTTTTTGCCGACTTTTTGATTATGTCAAGCTTTAGATTGTGTATAAATTTCATCTTTATATCTTTTCTTCTTTCCACGCTTGAAGAAATTATGCCGATATTTTCTGTAGGTAGTGTCAGCGTTTATCACAAAATGCCACTTGTTGAGTCATTACGTTGTTTGAGTAAATGAGAAATGAGCGATTTAGTTTACACGAGTTACAGTGATAATGTAAACTAAGTGTCGCCTAAAAAACTTCGTAAAAAATTACTGCTATGACGGGCTCATAATTATTAAGCTTAGCAAAAAAATGCAATTAATTTATGAATAAACGTTTTTTATTTCAACAAGGACCTCTTTAGCTCAATATTTTTCCCTTCAGCAATATCCTATGGCTTCAATAAAATGCAGATTCCAGCTTTTTATTGCTTAAACTGCAAGTCATTGTTTTTAAGCATTATCTTAGCGACTTTCAAAACTGCGAATTTCAAAACTGCTGCAATATTGCATTATTTTCATTTAGTTACATCAGCTGTGAAGTGCTAAACATCAGCAGGAAAACTTCAGTTTTATCGGTACGGAGAATATATGAAAAAGGTCTCCATATTCATGCGATGGCGTTTTTCTTGCATATTGCTCTTGCGCTGAAACGAAGAAGCTGACATTTTAAAGTTTAGCTTAATAACACACAACTCAACTGCCGCTTTCGTTATCTCATTCCGATTTGTTCTGAGGACCCTCTTATATTTCTGATATTTCTGATAATTACTTACACCTACTACTAAGGGCTTGTGTTGTTTAACTGTGTGTGACTCGTATTATGCTGGTACTTTTACTTTAACTATGTTCTTCTAAGAAATTGTCTATCGAGAAGAATTTTTAACAAAATAAATTCACTAAAGTCCAGAAGTGTGGATATTATATTTCCTCAAAAGACAATGAAAGTAATATGTGAATTTCCTAAAGATGTCCATACATTTGTCACAAACATACACACACACACATATAGAAACTTATCTATGTGTACGGTTTATTGTTGTTTGGTACCTGTTCATAATAAAGTGCATGTTTTTGAGTCACAAAACAATTTATTTCAAGGAAGTCATAAGGATTTTATTATTTATTGGCTGCTAGTTGTCAGCATTTGAGATGCAAATATGTTCAATAAACTTTTGTTTATTGTATTTGAGGTTAGGATTTCATTATTGTAAAATATTATTTTATTTAATCGAACTAAAGTAATTTTTCACAAATAATGAAATATGAAATTTATTATTTATTTATTAAGTTTTATTTGAATAGTTTGTATTATTTTAAATAAGGAGCTTTCTTAAGCTAGTGGAAAGTTATTTATTGCCTGAATACATTGCGATGACTAATACTGATACATACATACGTACTAATACTGATACATAAATGTCTGCAAAGACACTCAATGCAATGTAGCTGTGCGCCATGACGGGTTGTAAAACAATTGAATATTGTTGTGTTCGAAACGTTGAATTTAAAACTCGTACTTCAAACATGGAGTTTTTTCGAAGACATGAATCTATCATTTTCCCAAAATCCTTTGAGGTTGGTAGGAAAAGAATTAACAGGTTAACAAACTTTAGTTCCCTATTCATATGCGTTCATTGCCGATAAAATTCCTTCGAGGTGCCTGCTGTGCATAATGCCCTCTGCATCTGAAATCCAAACACAGTCTGCTTGGGCTAGAAATACAGGAACATATTTGGAAATATGGACGGCGCAATTTCCACAGCATTTAACTTAGCTTAACATTTTCGTCATCACGAATTAAATGAAATAAACAATAAAAAAATATTAGATAATAAGCCAGCGTTAAAAATACTATTCATTACCAAATACTTTTTAAGTTTGAGACACACTTTTGTAGCGGCTAAATGCTTTTGAAGTATCATTAACCACAGAAATTATTGCTAACAACATAATTAGTTGCTGACCACAATTAAACGGTTTGTATATGTTTCGTGCTGCTGTTGTTCGTAGAGCAAATAAATGATATTGAATGCCAAGTATTAGAATTAGGCAGAAACATATGATACGAATATGAGGACGAGGAAGCATTGGCGGCAAGATACAAACATGTTTATGGTATGAATATATAATTGAATGCCTTTCGGCCTGTCTGTTTTAAAAGCAGTGATATTCAATTTTAAGTTGTGATTGTGGCGCCTCCATAATAACCACTTTATGCTTTATAGTCACTTGTGGTCGTTTATAGAGCATAAAGGCGTATAAAAGAACGATTAAAAGTCGTTGAAATCTACAATCGACATTCTGAAGTTTTCGAATTTCATAAATTAGAGACGTCTATCAATTGATATTTGCACGCTCTTCATATATGTCCTTCAATGTTGGACAGCGCCTTATCGTGTAAATAACCCATTATAAATGTCCATGGAACCAACACCAACACCGAATATCCTTCGTCGACGTGAATCAAAGTAAACGAATAAATTTGTTAATTGGCACGCCTGCGGTTTTCTCCTTCGTTGATTTCTTACAAATCCCCCACTTGTGTGTAATCATTTGATTTAAATTTTAGTATTGGTCGGTTGGTGTTTTCTTGTTGCTGTTGTATTCGTTTGCGCATCCCTTTCTTTGTCTTTTGTTTTCTGATTCTTTAAAGAAGGCGTTTTTATTAACGACTCCGTTTGTTGTTGTCTTTTTGCACATTAAAAAGATTTAATGCTTTATTTTTTATTGTGTTCATTTATCCTGTGAATCTTTTGTTTGTCCGTGTGATGGTGGTTCACTGAGTGAGTTCTTTGCTGGCAAACTGTGATAATTGCATGTTAATTGTTGCATTGTTACTGAGTTATTGTTCCAAAAAAGTTTCCACTTAATTAAAAAATGCTCTTCAGACCAGTTGAACACATACACACATATGTACGTATATGCACACACATGGACGAAAATAAAAATAGCAGCACCTTTATCAATTATTCATTCTGCTCTTTTTTGTTGTCTCTTTAGTCGACATTTTGCAGCAGATTTAGATTTGACTGCTATATCTTTTCTCACAGCTGTTAATGGATGTTTTTACTTATTGTAAATATATTTATTTTAATCTTGTATTTTGATTTTATTGAAAAGGTCACAAAGTTTCAGACAATACTGCGGTAGGTTTAAATTCTCCATAAGAAAATAAAAGAACAACAAAATTTATAAATTCATGTGGGAAAAATATTACACCCATCATTTGTTTTAATTTTATTTTAAACAAATTATTATACCATAAGATTAATATTCAGTTATGATATTTATGTTTGACTTAATGCCTTGCATTAAATTTGTTGACGGTTTAAAGAATAGTAAGCACTTTCCTGCGATACAGATTTGAAAGTCGGAGAAAAACATATAAAGATTTTAATAGGGGTTGCATTTTTATGTACTTTATGTCAACATAAAGTACTTGCAACTTCTTTGTCTGTACATGTTTGTGTAGAAGAATTTAATGAAATTTAGGCATGGTAAAATGTTTCCCATATTGGAAAGTCAAACAAGTATTGCCAAGCTAGCAGTTTGCCTAGAAATGAGATGGTATTGTAGGTGAACATAACAAGACCTTGGTCCTCATTTTGATCTCAGCACTTTTTACGACAGAAATTTTTGGATAGAAACATGATCTTATACTCACATTTATATTTTTGTGCCAATCGGATTTCTATTTTCCAAGTTATTTTTATGTAAATGTATATGTTTGTATTTATGTATAAAACTTCTTAAGTTTACACCAAATTTTACAAATGAAAATGCGCCATAAAATTTTGTGAGTGAGTCGGTGAATAGGTACTAAAATATGCACTTCTTACCCCTTTTTATCTCCGGAAGCTATTGTAGAGTGCTTATGCTTAAAGTTTTATTATTTAATGATTAAATGAAGCAATGTTATGAGGGGGTGAAACAGAGCGAATGGTTTTGTGTAATATACTCACACTCTGTGCATTAGGCCTGTACTTGTCCTGGCGCACAACCCAGGGAATAAAAATAAACACTTCCTTAAAGGTATTTTATGTATCTTTAAACAAAATTCATAAATTCTCTATATCATTTTTAACCATTTTTATTGGCACAAAACTATCTTTTACTGAATTTTATCTTGATACTAAGATTTATAAGCATTGAGTGGATTTTTAGGAATTGACATTAAATGAGGCCACGTCAATTACGTAGGGTTTCTAAAGAAATTTGCTTGGGTATTTCATTTGCCATTATACTTTCTTATACCGTGTTCAACCAATTTGTAGAAATATATCACAAAATTGCTAAATAAACATAACTAAGCAAATGAAATTTCATTTTGGTATTATTCGGTGTATAATTGAGCTGATTGATGCTAAACATTTTAAATCCTTTTTAAAGGCTTCCATATTTAGAAATTAATTTTAACAGATTTTAAATCCAAGTATTTAAATTCTGAATGTTCGTATTCGGAATTTGCTCTGCACTTTCTTAAGTTATGAAAAGTGTGGCGAAGTTGCACGCACCATTTAGTGTCTAACCATTTACTCAGCAATTGCCAGTATGATTTCCGTAGGGACCGCTCTACAGGAGACTTGACAGTTTTCGTCTAGAACACCATTTGGGCGAAAGTAAAGTTTTGGGCAAGTTCATCAAACAGGTTCAAGATTAATTCAAGGGTAACGCAAGGGTCTGTACTCGATTTTAATTATATTCTCAATTTTATGAATTTATTTCTACTACGAAATTCCAATTCCATCTATATTTTTGATGATAACAGCTGCATTCGTCATTTATTTTCATTCAGTCATAGACTGAGCCGGTCTGAGTTTTAGGCCACCAGGCAGGATATTAATGTTACACTTAATCGAGATCCCATGAGAGTCTCTGGAGGAGCGCACGTAAGACCCAATATAATGTGCTTTCTTATAAGCGCATGACAAATTATGATTTTATTGGTGGTACACACACATATGTATTAAGGAATTAGAAGATCTTGATGTTCTTGGTCGATGGACGCATCACGTTTTTCTAAACGCAAAAAAAGCCCTCAAGTAACTCTGTTTTTTAAAACGATTGAAGATATAATTCACTCCATCTGATCTTCTATTTCGGAGCTTCTCGACCACATAAAAGAGGGAACTAAGCTGGTTATTGGTGACAGTACAGTATCAACCTCTACTGACACATTGAAACATTAACGCAATGTGGGTTATGTGTCACTCTTTTTTTATACCAATGAAATTAGGTAACTAGGTCCTCAAAACCGGACTTGCTCATTAAGGGCAAAATATCGTTCGAGATAAAATATGCAATTGATTCTTGGCAGTACTGATCGTATGTGGAATAAGATCACTGTGAAAGCCTTTCCAGCCGCTTTCAGTGAAGGAACATTTAAATCGAATATACACAAATACAACTTTTCTTCTAGTTCAACGACCTGCTTGTCAATTAAATCAAAACTCTAAATTATAATAAATGCTATCAAAAGTTAGAAACCTTCGACTTATTTCTCGAGAAATGACGCACATAGTGTCACTTCAAGAAGGCCACTGTCCAATCTAAATCTTCTTTTAAAATTTTCATTGAGAATTAATTTATATTTTTGTCACTAAAATGTCCCTTTCAGTATTAAAAAAAAATATACTTGCACTTCTAGAACTATATCTCACACATCTCTTAAGAATCTTAGGATTAATCATGGATTAACTTATTAATTTTCGGTAGTACTGAACCCAGTTACAGTCTATACACTTGATTTATTTAATGTCACTTTGTTGTCTACAGTGCACAAATTTGTCTTTGTCTAAGCCAGCGATATTATCACACCCAGATCGCAGCTTGTCTAACCAGTGGCTTCTAGTAAAAGCAACAACTAGAAAAGTAAAATACATCTTTAACCTCTTAAATTGATCGAATTCCTGAGTATGAAATTATGTGTTCCTAAACAAGGACATATGCTTGAAATTCATCAAACGAAATGAGAAAGTTTAAAGAACTTAAAAATAAAAACATTACAGACATATTTCATAAACTGCTTTAAATAGACAAAATTGTTTTTTTATAAGTCGAAAGGTATGTTAAATTTCGTCCTCTCAGCATCAGCAATAAAAAACTAAATAAAAATACATATTTTATGAATTTTTTTTACTACGAGTAAAAAGAATTTGGACAAGGAAATTTATTATTTGTTTTGCGTTTCGGAATTCGGACACACGAAAACTTACTGCAAGCTACAATCTGACTCCAAGGTCAAAAAATGCAGCAGCTGCAGGTAAAATCACACAGATAGTTATAGGGGCTGTAAAGTATTCTCACACGTAAAAAATAATGCAAAAATCGTACGTAAACCAGAATATGAGCAATATAGGCCCTCCCAATTTCCTCGCCATCATTCTGATTCTATTGCTAGTACAAAAGTTACACAGCCACACATTAAACCAAACTATTTGTATGCCCAAATATTGAGAAATGATTTCGCTTATGTGAATGCCAAAAGTTCTAATGTGCATAAACATTCATATACCCACGTCATAAAAGAGGGTGCACAGACACCCCTCACGAACAATTTATCCTCCATCGGGAACTTAATACTAACAATGAATAATTTCATGACAACTATGCAGGATATGTTTCAGGAAAGGATGGGAACCCAGAACATGCTTCTAGAACGCTAACACGCTCTTCCAATACTTCCTGCTAACACAGGATATACACATACTTATAGTCTCAGAAACAAACTTTAGCATGAAAAGGCAGTTTTCGGCAGAGTTCGGAAAAATTTTCCAATACCAGAATTAGCTAAGATTTTAAAATTGCAGTATTATCTGTGTACTGTCCACCAAGGCACTACCTACCCAATAGTGGATCGCTTTTTATTAGTAAGATTTTATTACAATAAATTAGTTATTAATTTAGTGATAAATAGTAAATTATATTTTAGATATTGAATACTTATAAATAAAATTTTTCGTTTCTTATTACAAATTTTTACAAAAATAATTTAAAAACATATTTAAAAAACAACTAACGTATTTTAAAGTACGTTTATATTAGGGTCGAACATAGTTTAAAAATTGTAGGCTTAATAATGGTTTACAATTATTATGGTTGTAAACCTGTTTTAACTTTTTTTTTAAATACGGCCGCGTGTATTTAACAAAACTATTGATGGAAATAGAATTTGAGAAACCTTTCCCCATATTTCATAGCTTTTTCTTTTAAAAGAAAATTGACGCCAGTTTAATTTTGGTGCTTCTGGAATTTTGAAATAAATATTATTCGCTTCCAACAACCCATTCAGAAAGTTTTTACAGATTAGAGACTAAATTGCATTTCAAGTCAGATAGACCTTTTTGGGTTGTTTTTGCACCATTCTCAGTAGTGGGCTCGGATCAGGAGCCGATTCAGCTTCATCATAACCTTCAAGAAAATAATAATGGAGACTCTGCAATCAAATTTAAATATTTTCCTGACAACTGCACTGCGACTGTATTTTCAACTATTAACTTCAGTGTATTGTAATATTGAATATTTAATTGAAGATTTTTAAAAAATGTTCACTGAAATGCGGTTTGTTTTCGTAAATATTTCTGTTTTGTGTTTTTTCCCAAACACTGCAGATGTTGCATGATACAAAATAAAAGCTTAAAAAATAATTTCACGCCTGAATAAGACCAATTGTATCAGAATCGAAATTTGTATAGCAACAAAGAAATTGTGGTTTTGCACAAATATTTCGTTTAAACGAAATGGCATTTTAAATTGCGAGCAGCAAATAAGTTTAAATCAAGAAAGCGAAGGAAGACATTCCCACGATAAAAGGCACAAATAGAATTCAAAGTCATGTCGAAAGTGAAATCTATCATAGTTTTTTGCATTACATGCTACTTGTTGTTGGTCATATTCATTCACAAATAAATTTACACCAGGGTGGTGTTTACACATCTAACTATCCATCCATGCATGAAAGCGACCGACCAACAAACCATTATCAGCATATAAGGAACTTATCTAATCATGACTACAGGAGGAACTGCAATATAGGATTGCAATTACGTTTGCCATTTTATCATCGCGTACTTAAAACACTTATATAGCGGATACTGGTAACTACTGGTGGCGCTTTAACGTTGTATTCGGAATTGAGATGTTCTGAAGACATCAAAAAACCAATATTGTCGACGAATTTTAAAACTACAATAAACCTACTTTAAGTTGACATTTTAGTTTTAGTTATTCTTCCGAAAACTAACAGGATTACCCAGTGTAAATAGTCTCTCCGTTCCAATTTTCGCATTTTTATATTTTACCGACCTCCTTTTCGTTAATCATTTAAAGCTCATCCAAATATTTTATACAAACTTGCTACCAATAATGGAGCAACCCAAACAAAATGGGGATTGTTGCGTTTACCGAAAAGATGCAACAACCGCCCATTAAAAACAATACAAGCCGTCACTACTTAACTTACGTTTACTCTCACAACGTTGAAAAGAGTGTAGAAGTACTTTTTTAAGCGCCGTTCCTGCGTGAGGTTATTAAAAGTAAAGAGATTAATATAAATAAAAAGTAGAAGCACTGACTTGTGGAAAACTGTTTTGGGATTCAGTCTTTGGTGAAACCTTAAGTACTTGCTAAAACTATTTTTCTGAACAAATAAATTCAGACAGAAACTTGCTTTAAATTTACTGCCAAGCCCACGTTCGCTTGAATTCATATAGAAAAAAACTGATTTGCGTCCGTAAATGAAGAAATAAATACATAAAGTGGTGTATTCGAAAAACGCAAGCCAGTTTATTTGGCTTTAGGAATTGAAGCGAACTTTCATGCTCGACATCGTGGGGCTGGCTGTTCACAAAACAAGAAAAGTTGCACTTAGCGAGGCTGCAATTTGAAAAAAGTTGCAATAATCGAAGGTTGCGCCAATCGAGCTCACACTGTAATACTAATCTTTAACTTGCATAAGGTCATTTGTAGGCTACAAGAAAATTATCATTAAAAATTTTGAAGAAATTCGGGAAAATTAAAAAAAATACTTCCTCTTGTAAAATTTGTGTTTTGAGGTTACGTTATTCCGCATTGAGGGCTCGAAAAAATCTGTAACATTAATTTCTAAAAATAATTTTAATATGAATTGTTCAATAGGGTGTAGGGTATATAGGGCTCGGTAAAGCCGAATGCAGAACTAGACCCTGCCATTTTAACTGCACTTACTGTCCATGTTTGAACATGTATTTACACAACATTTAAGGTGTCATTCATTTTATGTTAATGCCTTTTGATGCTGCCACAAGTTCACATTCGAAAGCTCTCGCATAGTGACAAGTTAGTTGCATGTCATATAAATAACTCTGTTTTTAATCCGCTTTAAGATTCAAGTGATCTCGGTAACACAACCACACACACACACGTGTGTTGCTATGTACATCTTCATTACACACGTTCAATCTATTATCTATTCCATAAATTTACGGGTGATCATGGGAATTCTTTTAAATCAAAATTGATTTGTTTCTGCTCACTGCTTTTTGGTGTGTTGATCATCATGTTTAAATACAACTAAACAATGAAAATATTTCGTTTAATTGGTGGGGATTTTTTCTTTTATTATTGTTCGTTTTCTTTAGTGTTTTTTCTTCAGTTGCTTCATGATTTTATTGGAAAATTTTTTGATAGTCTAAAATACCGAAATAGTTTTATATTATCTCTTGAATTGGTTTTTTATGAATTGTTTTCTGAGTTAGAATCATTAGCATTTGTTAAATAAGAAGTCTTATAAATTCCGTGTGAAATTATGAGTTTCGTGTGGGCATTCCAATTTGGCCTCTTTTATGAGCCACCATCAGTGCATGTGTCATTTCATCAGGAAATTAAATCGTTTCAAAAGCTTTTGTTTTGCTTCGAGAATTTGTCTCCGTCAAGTGCAACGTTGGGTGCATTAATAAAATGAGTTTAGTTTTGATTTAAAAGTACTTGAATCGTATAGAAAAAGTACTAAAGAAAAAAAAGTACGAACTGTTTTTTTTTCAGATTTGTAAAAATTTTACCTCTTATAATATGTAAGACCACTGAAAAGTGTGCGACGACAATCAAGTTTACGTACATCTATGAGTTCAATAGTTTCACGGAAAGTAATTAAGACACAGTTCTGGATTATTCTGTCAACTGTAGTCTATTTCTGGTTTTCCTAGTGTAAAATTATTTTTCCGAAATGGATATTTTCTTACATCATAGCTGAGAACCAGATTGATCACTGCACTATGAGCATAATTTTATGTCAGAAGAACAGATTGCAATAGTGCAAAAGAACTTGCCAAAGAAGCACAATCAGCGTCCCAAACGGACAACAGTCGAAACCTGTAAGAAGCTAAGAGAAACCTTAACAACAAAGGATCAGTGAGGATTGAACTCAGAGAATTAATAATTAATAAAACGAAAACCGAACAGCTCGTCATTAGGATAGATCACCATTCGAATTTTCTTAACACATGACCTTCCGACAGCAACACTGCCTTCAAGACAAAGAACGAATATATGTGATCGAAATGTAATATAGATTATAGAATCAAAATTAACATAGTCATAGGATTTGCTAATATCTCACTCTAACTTCTCACCATCGACCCAATTGTAAGAGCCCAGAGTATAGCATGCATCGTAAAAAGGCGACTTAACCGAGTGTAAATACTCGAGGCGAATGATACTGCCTCCACGTTAAATAAGGTCTTGCCGAAACAAGGGACTCTCAGAGACATGCGTAATAAACAAGCATTGACCATAGAGACAGTCTACGAACAACAGCATAACGGTCGCACGAAAACGGTCACTGCTGTGCCTAAATTTCGTTGACTTCGGAAGTCTCTTTCACGCTATCAACCATTCAAAAATATGCATACCAGGAAAACTAATATCACTACTTGATGTCTTATACGGTAGCTGCCACAGAGCTCACGTGCACCTGGTCAGCTACAAAATAGTAATAAGCAAGGAAATGAGACAATGGATGCTCTCTACCACCGCCTTAATTTAGCCATAGATAATGTAATAAGATACAAATTGAGCCTTGAACGGTCGCTTAGATTATTTATAATATGCAGAACACATTTGTGGAGGTGCGGTGGCACAACAGTAGTGCGGAACGCCCAAGATCAATAAGAACACAAGAAACAATTGATGAAATTATCGTTTCTATACGGCATTCTGATCCACGATCTTGTGACACTGTCACTGTGACATTGATTTAAATCATGTAATTCGAACTCATCTACGAACGACCGAGCAGGAATCGCCAATTTTTTAATAATTTTTAACGCAGAACGCATGTCGCGCACCCGTCAAATGCTCCATGTGCCGAGCTACAGAACCTACTTACCGTTCTGTAGCGATACAACAAACTGTTGGAGAAGTAGATGTGGCTACCTCGGTAAATTGTTTTAACTCACACACGCATAAAATACGATGTATTCACAGGTGTATAAAGAACGTTACACGTCGTAATGGAAAATCCCTACAAGTGTTTATGAATCGAAACAAATTTCTTTTGAAAATCTTTATTAAAAGAAAAGTACTTTTTTGTAAATAGTGCCTAACAAAATGGACCATAGATTATATGAAAATTGTCAAGAGAATGGAGATTTTGCACTTCTCATCTAGGCTTAGTCGTATCCGTTAGAATACATTGTATATGAGAATTAATATGGCAGTATGCAACCAGTGATAGCCTTTAGTTGCTTATCAACTACGAGTATATGAAAATAATGAATCTGTTTATTTACACTTATAAAGAATTGTGGTAGGCTTCTTTTAGTAGAATGAAGTATATTTTGGCATTACGCCCAACATAATTTTGCAGTCTTTCGAAAACGCAAAAGAAGGGTTAAACAAATCAATGTGAAATCGGAAAGCCCCTTGCCTTGTATTGTAGCGTCTTTTGTACCCAAAAGGGGATCTAGACAAACGCCAAAGCCAACAGATGGTTCGCAATGTTCCAAACAACTTAATTTTATAATTAAATAATTTTTTTTTAAATTTATGATCCGGTTTAAGCGAACGGTTTGTAAGGATGAAAAATACAATCAAATGTAATGAATGAAAAAAATAATATAAACCGTCTCAAACAGCGGTAAACGTGACAAAAACAAATACGGAGGCAAATTTCTTAACCCTGTTATTAACATGAAGGTTGGTTATCCCTGTGTTAACTTTAGTTGCATTCATGTTGTTGTTGGGCAAGCAAACAATTGTAATCGAATGAAGCATGTCGATGGGAACGCCTGTTATACTAGCACACATTTTCAATAGCGCTTTTATTAGACATTAGACGAGTAATTATGAAGGCATAATAAAATGAACAACAGAAGCTGTGGTCGTTCATGTTTGATAGTTTCGTTTCAATATTTTGACATTCATGAGATTTTACAAAAAACTTAGCAGTGCAAATGAAATGTCAAACAAACGAAATGGTAGCGTGTTGCACAGCAACATTTTCCTTTATTTTTTTTTCTATTATTGATTAAATTTATTAGCCATTAAAAACGTAAAAAAAGGAATTATTTTGAATAAAGAGGTTTATGGTTTAGGATCTTTGTTTCACTTTGCTAAATGAGTAACTATTTAGGACGTGAAATAGGTTTTCTTCAAGATATTAAATATTTCAATATTCGTTTCCCTTGAATCTGCCCCTGTTGTCCATTTGCCGTCTTTTGATTGTAGTTTAAGCCTTTAATCGCAACTACCCAGAAGGAAATTCTTCTTTGTGAAATATTCGTACACAGTTACTAATTCGCAACATCTCTGTTGCATTCTAATCCTGTAAATATGACTGTTTTTGAGTCTAAAAAGGGAAAGTAGGTTCTGGTGTGTGTTTGAGTTTGTGTTACAAAAACAAAAAAATAGAAAGAAAAAAACGAGATTTTAAAATTCTCATTTTATTGTCTCGCTACTGCTTTTTCTTGTCCAAATGTCCAGTTTCAATGTTGCATTTATTGGAATGAAAAAGGAATGTTTGAGTTGAACAATACAATTGTTTACAAATTCCTTTTTCAGCTTTGAAACGATCATAATCTATTAATGCTGTATAATCCTTTTGTTTGAAATAAAACAGAGTTTCATTTTCAGAAAGTTGCAAGGAAACAGATTTGAAATTTGTGTCATAATTCTACTTTTCCGGTGAAATCTCAAATTGTTTCATTCGATTTTTTTAAGAACATTTGTACTATTTATCTGGTGATAATAACTCTTTCAATAAGTTGCAATTTTGCTACTTTATTTTTCGGCTTTACATACTTTTAGTTTTCTTCAAGGCGGATGGATATCTTGCCAATTCCTCAGAATGCAATTGTTTTTGTGGCAGATTTTAATTAAATGTTTTCATAAGTATTTATCTATTAAAAAGGAGACTTGTTATTAGATTTTTATTTGCTTTTGCTTTGTTGCTGAAGCGGAAATTCGCTTCTGTACACAAATCTAAGGGAAAGAAGAACTTATATTTTGCTACCAAATGTTCTATTGTCACTTTTGACTTTGACCAATTTTTTTTTTGTTTGGTGCTCTTAATATAATTGTAAGCGTTATATTATTGTCTTTTTATTAAAAACCCAAAGACTCTGTCGTGTTTCAGAATTTTTAAATCACTAAGAGTCACTATTAAAATTTGCCTACAAAGGTCACGTTAGTAAAAGGTACCTTTAGCTAAAGTGCGGAATAAAGTGACCTTTAACTCTTATTCGTTATTGAATTTTCATTGTAAAATAAAATTAATCTTTTTGAAAATTTGGCAGTGAAAGAGCGAAAACCGACTACGTTTGGCAAATGAAATTGGGTTTTAATTGAAAATAAGCGTGGTCTCTTTTCCTTTTCATAAAAATGTTTGTGTGTTGTTGGCAACTTTATAAACCTCACGTTCAAAGTTAAAGGTAAAAACATTTTCCCTATAGCTTATGGGACAACTTTAGCTTAAAATACACTCATAATAACGAAAAATGAATCATATGTCCGATAGCATCCTAACGTTAACTGTCGGAAAATTGTAATGATGGCCCTAAGATGTGTTTCCACCAAAGAGAAAATTCTAATAATAAGGGATGAATAGCGTACGTATATCTTAGAGTGTATTAGTAAAGAACAAAAAATTTATTGAAAACTGAGAAAAATGTCGGCTGTGGACTTCAGATGAAGACATTGCGTTATTACGAAGCCATTCGCACAAGTTTAGGTTGGTTTGATCTTGTTAATTCTTGTTATTAATCACTCTTGACTGAAAGGGAATGATTAAAAATAATTTTGCGTATGTGATTTGTGTTTAATTAAATTTGAGATGAATACCTTCGGCGATCATAACTACTTGATTCAAGGATTTTGTTGTATGCGACGGGTTTAATCAAGGATTTAGCGTGCAAACTTCCTTTGCAATCAAAAGATTCTTACTTCTGATCAGTGATATAACCGTTTTTTTTTTTTTAACTTTCTTCATATTTTATTGAAACTTTCTATTTAAAGAAATTTACAATAGTATTCAAATCTTATATCTAAATTATTGTTTATTAGGTATTACCAATGTAATAACTAGTTTAGTGTATTCAAATCTTAATAATAAAGGACTATCTACTATTGCGAGAGCCGTCTCGCCAAGTTCAAGGTGTCAGTTCGCGCGCTAGACATTGGAAACTTCCTGGACATTGGAAACTTCTAGATCTCTGTACATAAAGTATAAACTTCGTTTGAGTAAAGACGTACTTCACTCTAAGCGCATAATTTATATTCATTTAAGGTGACTTTTTTTTATTTTAAAAATTGAACAAGTGCAGAGACACAGTTACCAGTTAGTAACAACAACAAAATAAATAACAAAAAATAAAAAGCATTATAATATAGTGTGTGATAAAAATACAATAACAAAGTGCATGGTTAAACCTGTTTAAACAATTAATAGTGAGTGCATGAGCGCACCAAACATTAACGAAAAAAATACAAAAGGTAACAACAACAATGCTTATTACTCTTCTTCTTACACAAATGCTAATAATGCAATAAACAATATAAATAATAAAAAAAATGATGACAGTGCTTTTTTAACCGCCTGGCCAATTGACCGAACGCGTTCATTATCAGCAAATATAAATGTATCTGCTACAGAAACAACGAATTCAACAAATAAAACTAAAGAAACAAATAATACACAAAAAATCGCACAAGAAAAAGAACCAGGTACGGAATCTAAACGCGTGCAAACTGGTATGGATCGGTACATAACCATAACGAAGAGGAAGGCGAGTCCTAAGTCTTCACAACAAGAGCGAACCGCCAAGCAATATAAAGGTGCAACATCGGTAAGTGAAAATAGAATTTCTGTCCTTGCTACCCCGGATAATGAAAATGCCGAACCCACTGTAAGGGAACAAAAACCCCCACCAATCTACTTGCGCGAACAAACATCAAATGCTATTGTAAATATGCTGTCCCAACTCGTAGGCGAAGAAAATTTACTCTGTACGAAGAGGACAGATACAAGAAACGAAGATCTGAATATTAGATGCGCAAGCAGTACCCCACAGCTGAATGCCATATGTCCATATTGGTTTTATTATGGATTTGTATAAAAGCACTTTGTATTCCAAAGCCAGGGTTGAGTAAGAACTTATTGGCCAATGTAGGTCATTTGTTCGAAGCTTTATGGCCGTTATTTTTGCCTCAATGGGACGGGACCAAGTTAGGCGTCGATCTAGGTGGATAGACGTAACCGTTGACCAAATAAAGCGAAGTATCTGCGGACCACCTGGCTCTGCTAACTTTTCACCTTTATGGCCACTAAGGTCAAGTAACCAGCACCTTCCTACCAGTGGCCAGTTTCTGTAGTATTACAAAAAATTCGCAGAAAATAATTTAAGGCAGCTTGGCTATCAGAGAAGATCCTTTAGAATCTTATCTAAATTGACGCGAACGCACTTGGAGCCTGCTGGATTTCCGCTTAAAATACCTTGGGGCAGTTATAGATCCAAACGACCATTTTAGTGCTCATGCCCTAAGTGACGCCTAAAAACTCTTCACCACAAGGTAACCAGAGGTGCCAACTTTTTTTACTCTGGGTTCTGTTAGAAAGAGACAAATATAATATTTTGTGACAAAATACAGGAAAATAAACAAAACAAAAATCTAATGTTGTGGATAAGTGCTTATTTTAAAAAGCTACATAAATAAATTTATTGTTAATAAGTTTTCTTATTTGTTTTAATAAAAAAAAATTAAAATGTATTTAAGTGCATTTGCTTTGTTATACGGCTACAGAAAACCATAAATTTCAATTCGATTATTGTTCCATACATGCGGTGAAAATTTACCAAAATCTATGTTTGTTTTACACAACAGAAAACATATAATAAATCAAACGTTGTAATAAAATAAATGATTTAAAAAAAAGTGATGAAATGTGTATAAAATTTAATTTAAATATGTGAGCCAACCAATAAATCCGCTTGTTGAATTTTGTGGCAAAAATACTCGTATAAATGCAAGTTGCCCTGTTTCTGTTTCTGTGTGTGTGTAAGTTGCATACAATAAAATATGTTAGCGAATTAAGTCCTACAGAAAGAAGAAATGTTTATTGTAATAAATTTTAATACACTTCTATAAAGTTTCAAAGAAATAATCATTTTTCAACCCTTAAATTTTCATAAAAAAATTGTTTTTTTTTAGAAAATCAAAGTAAAAACAAAAACAAACTAAGGTTCTGTGGGAACGAGACGGATAGAAAACACTCATTATCACCCTTTTCGGGACACCTCTGGTTACCTTGTGCTCTTCACTCCACTTTGCTGTTTCAGCGTGCCGGCTTAAGAAAGAATGGTAAAGGAGGAAAGGTAATCTGCCTTGTATTAACCTAGAGACCATATAGAGCGTAAAACACCATTCGTTGTTTCCTATAGAAAGAGTGCTAAAACTTTCAACAACTTCATGACTGCATTCACCCCAAAGGAATGTGAATACAACATCACCTTCGGGACACTCCTTGACCGCTTTTGAAGAAACCATAAATTATACGATACCGTGATTGATAAGCCCATGCAACTTTTCATTTTGGCATTTCACTTCGTTGGCAAAGTCGCCCAATTTGTCTGTTCCAACAATCATTCTTTGCGGTTTTTTGAAAGCTCAAAGCTCTCGGGGAGAAGAGAGTGTAAACTTAGCGCTAGAAGTTTTTCTCTTATCGATTGAAAATGTTGAAGAAAGTAGTAGTGGATAAGAACCTCAAAGATATAGCAAAATAATATCGAGTAAGTGGTTTGGGCCACCTTGTGCATCTAGAGATCGTTTCCAACAAATTTATAACTTTGTACAGATTGATACAAAACTTTTCATCATTTTGTGAATGTTTGTGCAAAGTTTCACCTGCGTACTTTTTGAGTGATAATTAATTGAAAAACCGATTGCATAAAATGTAGTGTGTGACCTTCCTTCTCTTAACGATATTTTATCTTTAAGCTAAGCGCGATTTGGGTGGCAAAACGGAACTTCGTATCTAATTTAAATTTCTATTTGCGACTTGGTTTCATTTTGATTCATTGGCAGCATTAATAATTCAATTAAATAAATTATGTAAAGTGAATTATCAAGGTATTTTTTCCATTTGTTTATTGTTCTGCTGTCAAAGGTTCACAAAAACCCCAGGAGAGAATAGAATAAATATTTAGAATTATCAAGTGATATCATTTTTCCAATTTTTATAAGGGTAATTAAATTGAGACAAGGGAAAATGGAAAAGAACACGAGAACTAGATTGAGCCGACATGCACATGCACGTCTCCATCGCAGCGTGGCCACAACATTGTAAAACTGACGAGTGCACAAACTAAGTATGGGAAGAGGCAGTTGGACAGTGGATACAAAATAAAATCCCCGAAAATTAATGCTGCAAAGCATCATATACTCGTATTGTTCACCAAAGGCCAGAAACAGACAAACGATGTTTAGACCAAAATTAATGTCATGTCTTTATTTACGAGTGTGTCGGTGCATGAAGAACACACACATTTTCGTTTGCACCACCAAGACTAGACCAATAAATGTTATTCATCCATAGATTTAGCAGAGTGCAATGTGTAAAGGAGCGCATCTTGTGCGAGGAGGAGAAATAAAAAATCACATAAATGATGACATTTAACAAATGACATAAAAATGCTCATCTAGCGGCATAAACCAATGAAGCAGACAGTTGTAGTTTACGCTGCACCAACTAAAGAAGCATTTAGGTTTGTCATGCCTTTGCAATTTTTTTTTTTAAATTAATTGATTAAAGTAAACATTTTTCATTGTTTATAACATATGGTGAACTTTGCAAGTTAAAACAAGTTTAAACACAGGCGAGGGAGTTACGTAATATCTATAATTGCCCCCTGCCGGGATATTTCTTATTGTTGATCCCGCCACCTCATATACTGCTATCAAGGGGATTTGTGGGGAATCAGTCCCCGAGCCTAGTCTGGGGACGAAAACTGGAAGATAAAGTCATTAAACGTTTGACGAGAAACTAATCGACAGGTGGCATGGAAACCAGTAGCACTTGGGGCAACAATCTCCGGCTTGGTTGTCTGTAAAGCGCCTTTATGATAGTAATGTTATGAATGCGGCTTATACCGATATCTGCAGAAGATTATGGTGCATAAAGCAGTGTATCGCAAGCCGTAATTTGCATGCCATTGTCGAGGCAGGTCGAAAACTATTGCTTCGCCACCACTAGCATTGTAAGAGAATATGGAGTTGGCATTGCCTGCGAACCTGCTTTTACCTACGACATGATATCTGTTCGCGATTTTCCAGCTTAGAGCATTTTTAAGTACTTCTTTCTGTGCTTCGTAGGCATTTGGAGGCTCACTGAATGATTACAAGCGTTTGGTCGTGTTCAGTTCGGAAGTAATGTGTAATTTTGTGTTCATTGTTTTACAGTAGTTTCTCATTTTCTTGCTTACTTAGGATCGGATTTGTGTGCCAGAAAAAGCATGCTTCCAAAATCTGAATTATTTCTTGCAGGGTGCCGAAACAAAAAAATTCCACCTATAGTTTACAATACGCATAGGTTAAGGCAGCCATGCAGCGTCAAAATAAGGGTGCTCCTTGTTGGACTACCACTATCGTAGGTAGTCTCATCATGACATTCAATGTCACATAGCGTGAAATTCACAATCACTGTAGCTGCAAAGGAATACTTTTTCGAGACTCCGAAGAAAGTGGTTAAATTGCTGAAAATCATTTCATTGAAAGCGTTTATAAAAGATAAATATTTGAACGATTGTCCGTCATCCCTTGTCAAGTTCGGTTTCGGCTATAGTCAATGCCGAAACCGGTTTGTTTTAAAACCAAACTTGACAAAGGATGACGAAAATGACATTGAAGATGGCACATAGCCGCAACCGGACTTGACAAAAGATGACGTAAATCCGTTCCAAAACTCTATATCAAATCACCCTGGCGGAATATCAAAATCGAAAATATATGTTCTATATATTGCATACTTCTACACAAACTGATCCTCAGAATGGTAAACCATCGAATGTTATTCTTAAAAAAAGTTAACGAGATTGCAACAGTCTTCTACCTTAACAGACCATTAGAGGTGTGAAGATAACAAGTGCAGCTAAATTATGGGCTTCAAATAATTTGTTTCCTTTATATAATATCAGGCAATAAATAACAATTGGACAATAACATTAAGAATTACTTTGGCCTTCAATAAGAAGTGTGATCAGCTGATCAGCTTTTTAAATATTTCCAATGAAGGGTGTTTGAAATTCGTCATTACTCCAAATTTATTATTTAATCCCTATTGTGACAAACTAAATAACCATTTTTAGAATGGTGGAATGTTATTATATATCTGCGGCATTCTGACTTAATTGAAACATTCGTAAAAATATTGATGACGGCGCGGCAGAAACACGATAGTGTGAGATTTGTACCGCAGCTTAATTTTATATCAACAATATTAAAACACCAATAAAAAAGCGAGAGGCAAGACAAACCGAATAACAACAGTTAAGAAGAAAAAACGCCAGTGTCCCACACACGGAGACTGCGCCACCATGATCAGCTTGCTGGCATGCTACGTACATAAATACATGCGTCCCATGTTTGGTACCATTAATGTGATAAAATGTGACGCGCAGTAAATCGTCACTATAATAAGCCATTAACAAACCATATATTCTTGGGTATTTATCGTCATCTTATAATTTTTATTCCTCTTGTTGAAGACGGAACGTTGTGGCTGCCAGTTAAAAAGAAATAATAACAACAACAACACACACACACATCTCAACGAAATCCAAAAACATATTATTGTTCGTTCAACAGCAGCCTCAACAGCGGGACTTTA
This sequence comes from Phania funesta, assembly GCA_963932375.1. NCBI lineage: Eukaryota > Metazoa > Arthropoda > Insecta > Diptera > Tachinidae > Phania > Phania funesta. Next base: position 42,257,935 of record OZ010656.1, read on the forward strand.
CACTTTAATCTGACACCAGCTATCGCGTTAAGCGGCCAACATCGACACTTTGCGTGTCGATGACAATGACAATGGTTTCAATCCACCTTTTCTCTCTGCACACTGTACCTTCGTTGGCGTATACGCTGCTTTCAGTTAGGGGCAATCCAATCCTCTTGAACTGATTACTGAATCTGAATAAATGAGTTACAGTATTCAAAAATTAAAATAATAAAATGCCAGTCTGTGCGGCACGGCGCGGCACCGTTGTAGGTGAGTGAATAAATTAATCGACAATCATCTCAAATCGTTTGTAGTGAACTGTATAAATTCTTAACGCTACAGTGTATGACAAAAGTGAAGGGTACCGTAAAATGGAATTATTTAAATTATACAAAATTAAAAGGAATTCAGAGCTGCTATAATTTCGTATTTCTTGAAAACTTTTTTTGGTTATCACTATGGATTGTACACTCATAAAAAACTGTCCCGCTGTGCAAAATATATTACAGAATAATGTGGTTTCTTATTTTCTTATTTTTCTTATTTACTATTTTTTTTGTTTAGCCCCATCTGTGTCCTAATTAGAGTGCTCCCCACAATAAAGGGCTGTGAGCAAGCTGAAGAAGCCAGGCGAGGCAAGCTATACACCTCAAGAACGCAGAATAACTGTGTATGTTTTTTGATGTAGTAATTAGTATGTGTTCTCCAGTGTCCAGTGAACAAACGTTCCGGCGTTTAACCATTCGACTTGACGAGACTGGATCAACAGGAGATTAATTGCTAAATAGAAGAACTCGAACTGCTCGTTCTGCCTCTGTTGATCAATATGTGCAGGAAAATCGACCATTATCATCCACATGATGTGCGACACAATTGGACACATAACCTTTAAAAAACTCAATTTTTCTTCCATTCGTTCAAAATATATACATGGATAAAGAGCTTTGTGTCATTTATTCTGAATTTTGGAAAGTAAATTAGATGGAATAAAGCTATCTGGCTTTAATACCTGTCAATAGTGAAGCCGAGAGAAGCACATATGCCGGAGCATAAATAGGAATAATCGTTACAAACTATTCAAAAGATTTAGCCAAACATTTAGTTGTTGATTGATACGTAATCCATATAATACAATCCATTTTAAGAAATCTAGTTCCCTGCTAAGCCAAGTTATCTATAGAGATTTGTATTTAGGAAATTCAGCAATTTTGAGCCTTAAAAATTTAGCCTAATTCAATTTTGAGAGATATCCATTGGTGGCGTATGACCTCATATAGCATTGACGTACACAGGAAAACAATTTTTTTTTTACTGTATTTTATTTTATTGAATTTTTCTATTAAAAGAAATTCACAATAAGTATTCAAATCTTATTTCTAAATTATTATTTACTAGTTAGTACCAACGTAATAACTAATTTTTTGTATTCAAATCTTAAAAATCTATCTTCTTTTGTGTAGAGAGAGCCGCCTCGCCAGGCTCAATGTGTCAGTTCTTTTTAGTCTCTGGTGGCCATCAAATTGCAATAAATTGCGTGCTAGAGTGTTGGGATGTGCGACTAGTTTGTTCACGTATTTGGACGTGTATGTTTTAACTTCTTCGTGGATAGTGGGAACTTTGAGATCCCTAGGTATGTTTTCATTTCTTATGTACCAGGGGGCGCAGACGATATGACGTAAAATCCTAGACTGTCTTCTCTGTAACTTCTGCAAGTTTGATGCACAGGCAGTACCCCACAGCTGAATACCATATGACCATATTGGCTTTATAACGGTTTTGTATAAAAGGACTTTATATTCCAAAGCCAAAGTTGAGTTAGGACTTATTAGCCAATGCAGTTGATTTATTCGAAACTTTATGGACGTTATTTTTGCCTCAATGTGACAGGACCAAGTCACTCGCCGATCTAGGTGGATACCTAAATCTTTAACGTGCGTTTCCGCTGGATCCGTGGTATTAGTTATTGTGATTGGTGGGCAATTTTTCCTTCTAAGGGAAAACGTTACATGAGCACATTTTGATGAATTTACCTTTATTCTCCACTGTTTTAGCCAGTCTTCTAGCTTATGAATATGGAACTGTAGCTTTTCAGATGCATCCTTTGGATTATTACACTTATAATTGCAGTGTCGTCTGCAAAGGTTGATGTATATGTATGTGGGCTTGTCGGCATATCCGCTGTATAGATGATATATAATATCGGCCCTAGCACACTACCTTGAGGTACTCCTGCACTGATTTTCCCACATCTTGAAAGCTGGTCCTTTGATCTTACTTTAAAAGTTCTATCGGACAAATAGCTTTTTATAAGCTTGTGGGTGTTTTCAGGTAGAACCCGAACTATTTTAGTAAGTAGCCCATCATGGCAGACTTTATCAAATTCTTGGGAAATATCTATAAATAAAGCTGAACAGTATTGCTTTCTTTCAAAAGTAACGATTCTATGGACTTGTTCAATCGTACTATGCCTTGCTCGAAAACCAAACTGATGATCTGGGATAACGTTTTGTTCATTTAGAAAAGGAGTTACACTCGAGACGAATAATTTTTCAAATATCTTTGACAAAACTGACAGTAGGCTAATTGGCCTGTAGGATGTAATCTGGCTTGAGTCCTTTCCAGGTTTCGGGATCATAACAATTTCAGACATCTTCCAAGAGCATGGGAAGAAGCCGACGCGCAACATGGCATTAAATATGTAAAGTAAAATTCTTACAGCTGAATTTGGTAAGTTTTTTATCATTGATCCTGTTATACGATCAGGTCTAGGTGATTTCTTCATATCCGTATTTTTAATTGTCGATTTTAAAAAAGACAACCGAAATTTCATAGGATCATTCACGATGTCGCTAATAATTGGAATAGTGGAATTACTTATATCATGTGGTGCGAAAACCTTTTCTAAGTGCTTTGCGAACGCATTTGCCTTTTCACTTGAGTTTTTAGCCCAAGTACGGTCTTCAAGTCTTAGTGGGGATTCGTAAGCAATATGACATTGTAAGTGCTTTACAGCTTTCCACAGACTATAATCCGTGTTTTTCATTGGATCCAAGTTTTTTAAAAAGTTGTCGATAGCGAGTTGGTGTTTCTGTCTCAATTTACTCCGTAAGTTGTTTTGGCATAAGTTCATTTGCATTTTTATGTGTGAACGACTATTTTGCCATTGTCTTCTTAGTCTTCTTTTCTCAATGACGAGCATCTGATTATCTGCTGTTGCCTGGTACGTTATTATTTTAGCTGATGGCTTTGTTGGCGTTGCAGCTATGGCTGCGGCAGTCACGACGTCTGTAAAATGGTCTACAGCTGCTTTAATATCAGCTGGATTTCTCAATGGGATGTTCAAAGGTAAGTGAGAGCTCACATACATTTTATATTTTAACCAATTCGTGTTTCTGTTCTGTAGAAACTAAGGGTTTTAGATGCAGTGACAAAACTGTCGTGTATAATAACAATTGTAGGTGAATGATCAGAAGATAGGTCATAGGATGAATTAACTAACAGTTGGTCGCGTTTGATGTTTTTTACTATAGCAAAATCAATAAGGTCTGGCAACTTATTAAAGTCTGTAGGCCAATAGGTGGGTTTACCGGCAGATACGACGTCAAGCTTGTTTGCTTAAACTGTATAATACAACTGCCTACCTCTAGGACTAAGGAGTCTGGATCCCCAGTATTTCGATTTATCCAAGTTTAACACAGATTTTAACTATCGTGTCGTAATTGAATCAATTACTTTTTTGATCAAAAACAATTTTATATTTATAAATATTTTTAATGTTGTCTATGTTATTTTATATAAACTTTAGCAATTGGATCGACAATATTCGTTGCAGATTTATAGAATAATTGAATATGCTGTGGATTCAAGGGTGGATTTTCGAACAATAAACGTTTTACCGAAAAACAAAATTTGAACAATTTGTTGTTTTATTAAAAAATTCCCAAAATGTTAAATTGTTAAATATTTCTTTTCTCTTTCCGTTTTGAGTGCCAGTGTAAGTTTCTGTGTGTGACCAAAATATAAGTATTTGTGACTGCCTGAGACCACGGACCAGTTTATGTCATGCGTTTGTAGTTTCTTTTCACCCTTTTTATGTTTTAGCGGCTGGAAAACGCTTTTTAACAGATTTTGTCATTTTTCAAATTAAACTTTATTTGTTCGTTTTTTATTTTTGTTTCAGATTATTGCGCTGGACTTGACTGGACATGGTCACTAATGTAGTCTAAAGAATGCTTTTCATTTTGCTTCTTTTGTTTCCTTTTGTTTTTTTTTGTATGAAAGAAATCGGATTTTAAATGTTTTAATGTCATCCCTAGAATGAGCCATAGAATGAATGTTGACACAGAAGAATTAGGAAAGGAAGGAATGAATGGTGCGTTATTCTTGAGCTTATTAACTGCATATTTTTTAATGTTGGCTTTGGCTTTGCCTTTGATGTTGCTAGTTATATTTCTCTTGATTTGTATTGTGTTTTTTTTTTTTTGTTTTTATTATTAAGAGTTTTGTTGAGCTCTTGCCGTATTTTATTGCATTTTAACAAGGCCACCAGCAACGTTGTTCTTAATAAAATATAAATTAATAATTCCAACCAAACGATGTGTAGACTTAGTTGTATTTATGAGAATTTGAGGAGATTTCTGTTGGGCGACTTGAAAAGGGGGGAAAACAACGTTTACTTTGTTGAACAACAATTTCATCTTGTTTTGCTAAAGAAAAAACCTGGGTAAAAAAAACTAGTACGATTGTAGTTCATAAGTTAAAAATTATTAATCGTATTTCATAGTTTGTTTAAGGCCATACAAAAATATAATATCTTGATGCCTTTTTAAATCTCTGAAAATGTTTCTCTTAATGACTTAATTTCAGCTGTGACTTGAAACCACAAATATTTTTATATTCGTGTATGATTTCATTTTAAATGCATGTTTTTTTTATTTTCTCGCTTCGTAGCACTTTTACCGGAACCGGCATTCCTAATGTGTGTGTGTGTGTTTTTTTCGAGACATTTTGATATACTATTTTTTTTAATAGAACATAAAACACAAATGACCTTTAGAGTTTGAGCCCTATTTGATATGCTGAAGGAAATAAACACCTTGTCATAGATCCTACTAAGTTTTTAAAAAACAGGTAAAATGGCGCCTAATTTAAAGGTGACAATACAAATATCGTCCTACAGAAGGGGGTTTTAGCCATAGACTATTTTTATATCAATAGTAAAGCATTTGAGCAGTCGTCAACTGGCAGGCACAAAGATATGGCGGGACATAACTGAGTGTACTGTCAGAAGTCTGTCTTATTATTCCTCGTGGTGGTGGCCGGTAACAGGCTTCTGTCTCTGCAAGCAGTCTGGCTAAATAAGCCGAGTTGAGAGAAGTTAACGCGCTTTTATACAAAATCTCTAATCTATTGTGGAACAGCATACGCTAGGGATGCGTGGCCAAAGTCGACAGTCACCAGTCGACTGTTTGATGTCACTGCAAGAGAGTAAAGGCTAGTTGTAGCACGAGATTTAAATGAGAGTAAGGTAGTCGTAAATTACAAATCGGTTGCCTGAAATCAATTCGGTGAAAGAAGGAGGTCGAAAGGGACCCATAAAGTTAGCGGTCTGCTTCGATATCCTCCGGTATATATTACTTCGACAGTCGAATGTTTTCCCATACTGTGGCACAGTATGCAACTAAAAGTCTTATCATGTCTACCGACTTAAAGGTAGAAAACTTATATATACGAAAGTAAGCAATTAACCCATGTGCATCACACATGCGTGGTTATCTCTTGCTATTGGTTATGGTTATCGTGCTATTTCATATCGTTAGACTGCTTTGTGTGTTGTTTTGAATTTGAAGGCCGTTGATGAAATTCAGTTGAATCTCTAATACTCAATGACAAACATGTGTCGTTCAAATAAACGAGTTTCATTAATAGCTCACACACAGTTAGTTGTATTCCATTTCAACTTCGATCTGTCCTGACTAAAAACCATATCATAATGATGATGAAATGCAAAAAAACATTGCTTTGTATTTCCCTTTATGTGTTATGAGGTGCAAATGTTTTCAAATGAAATCGGACGAAAATGGCTTTTTCAAGGCAGAAAATAATATAGTTTAAGTAAATTAATTATTTAAAACAATAATGTTAATTGTTTTTCCAAATTTTATTCTATTAAATTTGTACAAAAGAAATTAACGATAAGTATTCACATCCTATCTCTATTTTATTAATTATTACCAATCTAATAAGTACTTATTATACTATTAATTAGGTTGGGAAATTGCGATAGATCGCGTGCGAGAGTATTGGGTAGGACAACTAGTTTTTTTTTTATATATTTGCACGTCAAGCTTATCGTACGCCTGAGAAGTATCTCTAAATAGAGTTGAATAAAGTTATATATAAATGACTTTTTTTTTTATTAACTTAACTACATCGCAATATTATTCGCATTAGGATAATTTTGGTAATAATTCTTATACGTAACGAAATACAATTATTGGCATTTTCTATAAATATTTTTTGGCATAATTTACCCAATACACTCGCACATCAGTACCTTTTACTTAGTTTATTTTTCAATCCAGCATAATCATATCAAAGAATACAGCCACTGCAAAGATTAATTTAGGGCTGGCATTTGTAAAGAAAGATTTATGCTCAAATGGCGGACCATGGCAATCGCTAGCTATTTTAAACTGAGGTTGACAACAATGACTTCACAGAGACTAATTGATTAAGCCCAGACTAAATACTTGATGGCTTGGCGGCACTTAGTAATTATTAAGTACGGAGGTCGATTCGGCAAGTTAACAAGAGCAATATCACTGAAGAACAAAGGAAGCTTAAAATACCCAAAACAGTAGGTGTCTGGATAGTTATTCTCGCCCCTCTCCCTACGTTAAACAATTATAAACTAAATCTCCACTTAAGGAAATTTCTCCATGTTACGTTATTGGCTTTGGTATATCATTTGCTTATAATAATCTAGATACCGTTTAAATTTGTTTCTTTTGTTTTGTGTTGTGAAAAAAATAATTATTCGATTTTTAGATTTTGACTATTAAAGACACATTATGACAAAACCATTTTGGTAAAAACTTAAAACTTCATTTACGTTTGTAATATTTAATACGGACATACATATAAGTGAGTGTTGTTCAAAATATATGTATGTGTATCAACTCTTCTCTAGCACTGGGCCAATGGCCATATAACGTAAAATAGATCGACAAAATCTCTGCTGCTAAAAATAGAGAATAGCGCTCAGTGATCAACAAAATCTCACCCTTTTCCCTCCCTAAGACCCACGCCGGCAATAATATTATCTAAGAGCGGTAGCTTCTAGTACGAAAAGAAATAATTTTAATAAATAAAAGAAATAATATAAAAATACATACATACATACATATATTATTTTATTTGAAACGCTTTATTCAATCAACACAATTATTGTGATTTAATCTGCTTCATTTGAATAAGTTTCCCACACTTTTTACTCCAATATTTGAAACGTTGATTGTGATGAGACGGCTAATAAGAAAAAAAAAACGGTACTTCCGCAGCAATAATCATTCATCATCTTCGTCAAATTATAAACAAAGTTTTTATTGTTTTGACGATCGTTTCATTTGGCTTCACTTCTCTCTGCATTCTTTGGTTTTTCTTTTGTCCCAACAGTTTTAAAAGTGAATTTACAAGTATTGTGCCTCCACTACTCCACTTTCACGGTTTATCCACAATTCACTGGCACAATCACTAGCGAATTGTAGTGCAGGCGGTAATATGTCTTCTTTGGTTTAACGATGTAGACATGCGACTTTTCTGTAACATTAACTTCTTGCAACAGAGGCACGAAAAACTGAATCATTTCACTATATCGCTCACCGTTGACTAAACCGTGCTGACAAGCATCATCCTAAAGAAGGTCACCGAAGCTACGTTAACTTCTTCTGGAATTTATGGTGTTTCGAAAATATCTTGTGGATTATGTTTAAATGCAATTTTCAATGAGTTTTTCGAATCTTGCATCGGCACCTGTCTTGAAAACTATCCATTGCAGTTGAACACAATGCAATACTTATTTAACGTAGCTGGTAATTTGAAAACTTTTGTCATAAAGTTACCCCTTACTAGGAAGTTCAAAATTATTTAATATGCTGCAAATTGCGTAGCACTGCCACACCACATCGATCATATATCACAAGTGTGTGAGTGTGCTTACTCCCCGGTGCTTACTCACCAACAACCAGTCCAGGACGTCACGAGGGCTTCTGGTTTCCGTGGTAACAATCGTTTAGTTACTGGTCAAACCTTAAAGGCCATTATTTTGCAGTTGCCGGCCACAGACAAGCAATATAGCAATACATTGAGGTGACGGGATCACCAGAAACATATAACACAGTACGGAAATATATTTTAACAATTCGCGAACGCTGCTTTGGCTTGAATCAATTCAAGATGAATCGCCAAACATAACTAACAGCAAAACACCCGAGCACCGTCTCAATGTCAAGAAAAAACGCTATTCAATCATAGACTGCTGGGGTGTTCGTAAGCAATTGATAAACCACATCAAATAATTATTTTTCAACCCGATACCATATAGCACAGAAAGAAGAGAAAAAAATATATTTCTTTCAGTTGTTAGTTTTAGACTCTTGCCTAATAATTATTGTATTAACTGCTCCGCCACCACCAACAACAATCACAATGCAATTGGCCAGGAAAGCAAGTAGAGGAACAATGAAAATAAAAACAACAAAAATAGAAGGAAGTTGTCAGACATGTTGGACAAAATTTTGCCATTTTTGTGAATGAATTAAACAAACTGTTGAATGAATGAAAAAATCTACTGACAAAACTTGATTGTTTTTTACTCAAACAACTTCCAACTTCAGTTACTGCTGCTAGTAACTACGTAAAAATGACAGCAACACACCCCCACTGGATTTTCCTCTTCCCGTTTGAGCAAGTTGACTTTTATGTAGGAATTTCTAATAAACTTATAAAACCAGACATCACTGGTTATACACAGAACATTAAAAGTATTTATTCATCTGAGCTTGAAAGCATCGCATGCAAAGATATGAATAAGTAATTTTGACCACATTTTGAATGAGAACAGATACGATATCAAATCTTTCTAATTATGATGAAGAATATTTCAAGGTGAAATTTTTTTCGTTTCCAGGTTATAACAAAAGTACTTTGAACAAATTGGGAGATTATCAAGCGATCGGCGCAACATTTCCACATTATAACCATCACAAAAGTAGAACATGTTATAACAAAAGTAGTGCTGGACGAGGTCTATCAACTCCTACCTGCGACGCACAGTGGCTGAAAATCGCTTTTCATTGGCCCAAAGTCGAATTTTTTTTGTCACCGATTTTTAAAATTTTTACGCCTTTTTTTGAGCTAATATATCCATATTAAGGTAGCCAAAACTCAACTGTTTTTTAATTTCAGAAAAAGGTGTTTTTAATTTGTTTTTTTTTTGTCAAAAATAAATGGTTACTACTCGCAAGCTATCATCGGTCTTTTTTATAATGTTGGTAGGATTATAGTCTTTAGTTGTTGTAAGTGATTACCGCTCTAGCGTTTAATATTAGGGGCGTTATGAAATATTTATGAAACTACTATATTTTTATAAAATTTAAACTTTAGTGGAATAGAACTTCTAGGGAACAAAAGGGAACAAGAAACGTATACCACCAAATTATACGGAGCTGTGAATTGGTGTTAATGGAAGTTCCAGATGTGTATTATTTTAAAATCCATGGACCTTTACAAAATTGTCGATGGATCCTACCCAAAACCTATTAACGCTGGTGGAGGTGGTGACGCCGATGATGTTCTTTTTCTTCAAAATCTACAGGCATGGGAGAAGGCTGACGTAAGAGATTTGTATACATGAAATGCAATCAGAAGTTAGCATTCATTTGTTGCAACAACAATTTTATGAATTTAAAAGGAATTCAAGTGACTCAATTGAGTTGCATATTGCAAAAATAGAAGAACTAGCAGAGAGATTAAAAACTTTAGTCATTTTGCAACAGCCTGGGAATCAACAGAAAAAAGAAAGAAAAATATTTCAAATTTAACTAACCGTCTTATATTGGAACAATCCAGGTTAAGTCGGGATATGGAAGTAGCTGAGGCTTTTACAACTAAAAGACGTAGTCTGAGTGAAGAAAGGAAAAAGCCAGGTAAATGTTTCAAATGCAATAAAGTAGGTCATTGGAAGAAAGATTGTCCATTATGGAAGAAAAGACAAAATCTTAGCATATGACATCATATAAAGAATGGTTTTCAAGTTATCAGCCGTTTGAAAGGCCATCCATAATTAAAATAGGGGATGGAACCACTTTAAATGCAGTTGGCGAAGGAAATATTGATGTATTGGTTAACAGTGAGGATGGATGGAAAGAAAAATATTTAGAGAAAGTTCTTTTTGTACCACATATGTAAGTAAATTTATTTTCTACAACTGGAGCCATAGATAAAGGCTATTGGCAATCGAAAGGGCAACTTATTTGAACTAGAAATTAAAGTCATAACACAGAGTGAACACAATTATAATTCAAACAGAACCATAAATACTAAAAAGATATGGCATCAACGCTTTGTTCACCAAAATATGAAACATGTTACTGAGTTCTTAAAAACTTGGAATATTGAATGTAACAATGATGACAATGAAGTATGTGAAGGATGCCGTTTAGGCAAGCAACATAACTTACCATATACTTCAAGTACAAATAAATCACAAGCTCCTGGTGAGATAATTCATGCTGAGGCTTGTGGACCAATGGAAGAATTTTCAATCGGAAAATCAAGATACTTTTTGCTGTTAAAAGATGATGTCTCGAGATTTAAGTGGGTGTATTTTTTACAACAAAAGAGTGAAGTGTTTCAAAACGTTAAGAATTTCTTTAAAATGAAAAAAAATCAGAACGTAAAAATTAATATTTTTAGATCTGATAATGGAAAAGAATTTATAAATAAAAATACCGATGAATTACTTAAAAATTATGGCCATCATCATCAAAAATCTGTGTGCTATACTCCAGAGCAGAATGGGTCTTCAGAAAGAGAAATTAGAACAATTGTGGAATTAAGGAGGTGTATTTTACACACTAAACGGTTAAAGAAATTTTTATGGGCTGAAGCTGTACATCATGTTGTATATGTTTTGAATAGGACTGGTCCAAGTTCAATCAAGAATAAGTCTCCTTTTGAAATATGGTTTAGAAAAATACCTAGAATTGAACATTTAAAGGTTTTTGGTACTCAAGTTTTTGCACACATGCCCAAAGAAACACGAACAAACTGGGACGTAAAAAGTAAGAAAGGGATGTAATGTTTGGTGATGAACTTAAAATAATTATAAATAATGAAGATTCTGATGATACGTATAGAACTTGTAATTTAAAATTTTTTGGTGAATGTGGAAATCATCAAGAAGTAAGAAAAGATTTACAATGTAGAAGTAATATTGATCAAATAGAACAAATTAATCGGGAAATAAGTCAAGCAAATCAAGAAGATGAGGATTTTAACAACGAACAGGAACAAGAAAGTGTACAAGATTCAGTTTCGATTTCTCCTCAGTCTGGAAAATCAAGTGTAGAAATGGTCAATTTTGAAGATGAAACTTCTAATAGAAATCTGAACAAAGCAGATATAATTTGAGACCTAATCCAAAACGAACTAACATAGATGAGTTATTTCTTTCAGTGATGGAAGAAGAGTTTGAAAATCCTAATATTTTGAAAGATTGAAAGAAATTTTGAAAGAAATAACAAACAATATAAAAGAGAATTATTTATATATGGATAACCAGAGTACAATCAAACTTATAAAGAATCCTGAATATCATAAACGGACCAAACATATTGACGTAAAATATCATTTTGTACGTGAAAAATTTAATCAACATCAGTTTGAGCTAAACTTTGTAAGCTCTAAGGAGCAACTAGCTGACATTTTTACTAAACCTCTTTCAAAGCCAGTTTTTGAAAATTTTAAAAGATGTTTAAATATTGTTCCTAATTCTTTTAATAACTGAAGTGTCATAGTTAGTTTTATAAAATTTTTTGTTTAATACAATTGTAACATTAAGTGGAGGTGTTTGTTATATGTTATTTGTATTATACATTGAACTTGTTATGAGAAAATTGTAGTACACATAGCGTTTGTTATTCATATTGTGTTTTCAAATATTTTCAAACTTTTATTACATTCAATAAAAAACCTTTGCACACAAAACATCAATATTCAACTATAATCTAAACATCCCTGTAATTACTCCTATACAATGGTGTATTAAATTTTCACTTTTTCGCCTAAAGGTTTATGTTTTTTTACTTTAGACTACGTAAAACTAAAATAATTAAATATAATACCTGTGAAAGGGTTTTATGGCTTTGTTTTGATCAGCAAAAAAATAAGTCATAAAAATATCACAATAGGTTCTACAGTAAACATATGATCTCTTTCTAATATACCTGTTATCAACTGTTAGGGTCAACCAAAGTCATAAACAATTTTATATTAATAATCGCGACATTAAACCACTAAAGGTAAAAACAACCCCATATTGGCGAGATACTAATTAGTTTTACCTGATATTAAGGTCTGGATAACAAGTGCAGTTTTGTTCAATTTAAGTACCACCTGCAACGAAATTGATGATCAATGTGTGAATAACATGTATCCAAAAATGTATAAAACTACGGATGCGATAAGGGATTACTCAATAATAAGTTAATCCTTTACGTGTACGGACGTATATTTGCAATTGATAAAACATAACAGACACAAATAAAAATATTCAGAAAAAAATATGGAGAGCTTCAGTTATAAAAAACTGGCCGAAGAGTATTTTAGAAATAAAACCAGGAACATTTTCTTAGTTACGTTAAAATAAAATTAAACTTAAATTCGTGTAGCACCGAAATCCAAGAGCAATTATCTAATTTTGTAATATTACTAAAAAAAACGCTACAAAGAAGTTAGCTACAGTAAACAAAAGTTTTATATAAAAAGTGAAAAGTTGTTAGAAGGCCAACTTACTGTCGCTGCAGAAACAACAAAGCAAAGATCTAAGAGGCGGAAACTTAAAGATGTTAACGATGCAATTGGTTGTACAAATATAAAAGAATCTTTCCTACATCAATTACGATCACAGAACCAATTAACAAAAGTGGATATCATTGAAAAAGTTATTAAAGCTAGTTCAGTGAGAACAAAACGAATTCTTAAAAGTATACCAACTCCAAGCGATGCAAAACAGTACACAAATGAGGAGGCAGTAGCCTTATTTATGGATTTGAAATTAACAAAACAGCAATATATTAAGCTCAGATTGCGTGCGATTGAAAAGGGCTCAAATATCTATCCAGCATATCGAGCCATAACCGCCAAAAGGGCTGTAGTGACATGATGGACGATTTTCGTTTTATTATTAAAATTTATTGTCCATGATCATCTACATTATCTCACAAAATATCAGTGCTGTAAAATTTACCGTTATGATTTTACAACAAAAGCAATAAAGACTTAAGTACAATTCACTGTTTGTTTACAAATTTTGTTACCACGACTGTCGCTTGCGTCTTTATTCGTTTTTATAAATTAATTCGTATTAGTGGCAAAATAGAAAAATATTACATTTTATATCAGTGATTTTTTGAAATGGAGTTATGGAAACAAGTGGTAAGTGTTTTATTTTAAAAACTAGATAGAATTTCTATAAATTTTATATAATTTTCTGGTAATGAAAATTTTACTTCAGAGTTCGACCAAAACTGGCCTTGTTCCGTATAGTGATACTGATTCTACTGGACAATAGCATTGTTTACAAACACGTTCCAGTTCGGAATTTTCAGAGACATTAATCATAGATGAGGAGGCGTGTGTGGGTAAACGGGGCTACAAAAAGCAAAGAAAAAAACCAAAGAGAATACAAAATAAGAAACAGCGTGATACCAGTGTTCAACCGAATCCATGTGCAAATAAAAAGTGTGGAAATTTTTGTAGTGATAAGTTCAGCGAGTCAGATCGATTAGCAATAAATGAGCATTATTGGGGTATTGGCAACAATATAAGACAAAGAGACTGGCTGATTTCATGTATTACACGTATGTCTATCAAAAGACGAAGACGTGATAGTAACAATAGAAAATTTACGTATAATTATGTTATTAATTATAACGATAATAATATTAAAGTGTGCCAACAGTTTATGTTAAAAACCCTTCACATATCACAAAAAAAGCTAAGATTGGTAAGAAGTAATGCAAGTGGTTTAAATACTTTTGGTAAAAACAAAACAATTTCTACACCTCATAATAAGTCAGACGAGTCCAAGGTTTCACTCTTAAAATCATTTATTGAACAACTACCAGCTGTTCCCTCGCACTATTGTCGCAATAAAAGTAATAAGTTATATCTTCCTCAAAAATTTCGAAATATAAAAGAGTTACACGATTGCTATACTAAACATTTGAAAAATAATAATTAGGATTCATCAGTATTATCCTTAAGAGTCTTTCGAAATATTTTCAATAAGGAATTTCATATCGGTTTTCACATGCCTAAAAAAGACAAATGCGTCATTTGTGAAAAGCATAAAAATCTTGACAGTGAATCACAAATCTCTTTAGCGAAAACAGAAGAATACCAAAATCATGTAAAAGACAAAGCGAAATGTAAAGAAATAGTTTTAGAGGATCGAAAACAAAGTAAACCCAATTCGTCAATGTTATGTGCTAGCTTTGACCTCCAAAAAGTTTTAAATACGCCCCATGGGAAGAGCGTAACGTTGTATTATTCCCGAAAGTATGCATACTACAATGAAAGCGTATACGAAAATGGCACCAGGAATGGTTATTGCTTTTTGTGGGGAGAAACGGACGGAAAAAGAGGTTCTAATGAAATATGCACTGTCGTTTTTGAGTATTTAAAACTTGTGGACGAAAGAGGAACACACTCTTTAGTAAGTCTATACTGTGACAGTTGTGCTGGTCAAAATCGCAACAAAGCAATGCTGGCTACACTCGTGTATTTTCTTACAGTTTCGAATTTTATAAGCGGTATAAAAATAACGTATCTATTGCCTGGACATACTATGATGCCTGTGGACTCTATACACAGCACTATTGAGTCATTTACGCGCCATAAAACTATTTGGGCTCCTAGTGAATGGTATACTATGATTTCAAATGCAAGGTCCAATCCTGAAAATTATAAATGCATTTTAATGAATAATTCAGATTTTAAAGATTGGAAAACAGTTTCCCAAGCTATGTTTCCCGCTTCAATAAAAATGTCTTTTAACAACACTACGTTCTGCCTCTTTAAATAAAAATAGTTCTATAATGAAACTTAAGTATGGATATTGCGATGACTCCGAAATTAAAGAATATGATATCAACTCTATTGCTCGAACGCTGCTTTGATAGAAAATGGATCCATCCGTTTATATGATAACTTTTTAAAAATTTGTTCAAAAAAATTCAAAGATTTAAAAACACTTTGTGATAAAAACATAATTCCTGCAAAATTTCGCAACGAATTTTTAAATTTGAAATATGATGAAACTATTAAAGATTCGCTACCTGAAACTGATCAAGAAGACATATAATATTTATTTTCAAGTTATTTCTTTTAAAAATTTTTTACTATATACTTATATTTCGAATTCTGAAGTAATTTTATATTAATTTTGAAAACAAAAATAATTAAACTAATTTAAGGTTAATTTAACATTATGTTTAATTTTATACACAAAAATAATTTGAACAAATAAAAAAATTAAAACTGAAAGCTGTGATTTAATAAAATCATAAGGGCTTAACCGCCTTAACATTGGTAAAGACCTATACAGCGTGACAGCAAAAAAGACTTTAGCGCCATAAATAGCCGTTATCTTGGAGATATACAAAATCAATGAAATACATATTATTGCTCAGAAGTAGCAATGTTTACAAACCAAATTTCACCGTAATCTTTAGACATAGTCCAAAGATATTTAAAAAAAGCTTCTCCTGTAAATTTTAGTTTTTGGCGCTTGAGTCTTTTTGGCGGTTAGGGCTCGATATCATGACATAACCGCTACTAAAATGAACTGTTTGCCATCAAAGGACACTATTACAATCACACCAATTTCGGCAGAGGTACAAGTACAATCTCTACTTGATCACACAGCCGGACGCTTGCTACAATCAATACCAGGAAATGTGTTAAAGAAATATGGAAACACAAAGCTAATTCTTTTTTGCAAATGAGGATGTGATGGTTCTTCGGGACAAAAACAATACAAACAAGTTGTATGTGAAAATATTTCGGACTCAGATATGTTCATGGTATCATTTGTACCATTGCGATTGAAACAGATTTTGGAAGATTCAGAGCCTTCGACTAGTACAACGCAAACAATGGATATTTGGAAAAATACTGCAGGCCAATCAAATTTGAATTCAAAAAAGAAACTCGTGATGCCATTAACAAAGAAATTAGTGATATCAGGGCCCAAATTGCAACACTAAATCCATTACAATTACACTTAGATGGGCAGCAAATTGAAGTAAGCTACCAATTAGTCCTTACAATGACAGATGGAAAAGTAGGTCAGGCTTTGACTAACACGAAGGCTGCATCCAGCTGCATTATATGCCAAGCAGCATCAGCCCAATTAAACCAAGTTCCGACAAAATCATTAGATAATCCCGATGCATATGAATTTGGATTATCACCACTACATGCAAGAATACGACTTATGGAACATACACTAAAAATTAGTTATGATTTGGATTTCGGGTCTTCAGGATCCATAAGAAACAATGAAACCAACAAAGAGTTAAGAAGTTAAAAAAAGAAACATGTTCAAGGTGAATATCGCAAAATTGGATTGATTATAGATCAGCCAAAACAAGGGTCAGGCAATACAAATGATGGCAATACCGCACGAAGATTCTTTTCAGATCCAGAAACAGCGTCTGAAATAACAGGAGTGGATTTAAACCTTATTTTCAGATTTAAAATAATCCTAGAAGTATTGCGTGCAATGAAGAAATAGACTCTAGACAATTTGGAGATTATGCTAAGGAAACTGCAAAAATATATACAACCAACTACCCATGGATAAATATGTCTGCAACAGTTCACAAAATCCTTTATCATGGAGAAGATATCATTAAATATCATTTGGTGCCACTTGGAGATCTATCATAGGAGCTCAGGAAAAAAGGAACAAGGATTACAGATTTTATGGAGAGCAAATGAAGATCTATTTAATATATTATTGGCAACGTCAGATCCGTTCATCTCCAATATTCGAAATCAATGGAAAGTGGAACATCGGGATTTAGATTAAAAAGCCAAAAAACTACTAACGAACAGAAATAGCACAGAACAAAATGTAGAATATTTGCAATCAATATTTGTGTCAAATGAACAATAATTATAATTGCTTTTCATTGTTATTTAAGTACGAAAAACATAGTATTAGTAAAAAATAATAATAAATAGAACCTACCATTGTTACAAATGCTATTCAAATCTATTGCAGTTTTCATTTTTAAAAGGTTTTTTAAAATGATCAAATTTGACAGCAAAAAATAATTAATTTTTCTGTAGTAACAGCAAAATCTCCAGTTAATTTTGCTTTTTTTTGAGTGTAACTTTAAAAAAATTCCATTATCACAAAAAAATAATTATAATTATTATTTAGTTCCAAATATTAAATTTTTTAATATGTAAATAAAAAAAATAAACCCATATTTCACTCCAAAAGTTAAAAAAATCAAGAGTTCAACTTTGACCTAGAAGTCCTTAATTAATTTTAATGTAATTAAAACTGAGTCGTGTGGAGTTGTCAGTCTTCCATCGAGCGCGTCCCCAGGTGGCGGATAGGGGCGTTCTGAATCAACGTCGGGACACATCTCAAAGTAGATGATCTAGGGGATGATCCAGAACGGAGCTAGCACGGAGCGACTGATACATTACTGGTAGTGGTCAGGCCGCTCTGGCAAAGCTCAGGTAAAGAAGTGAGGTTGGGGTGTGGGACACGACAGGGCCACTGAGGGATAGGCTACTTAAGCTGTCACTCAGTGAACCTTGCCGTGGCTCTAGGATGTGGCTAGCCGGTGACACTTCATTGGAATAGTCACATGGCTATCAGCAACCTTAACCCCAGAGGGAGGGCCCGGGGAAAGGTTGGATGTCATTGAGGGACTCGTTGTGCAAACATCCCCTTTATGGCATACGACCGGTCCATAGAATGCACCAGAAATCAATTAGAAATCAATGAAACTCTGGGCAGGAAGATCGCAGAAAAGGCGAACGCTCCAGGATTAAACATAGCAGCCACGTCAACATCAGCCAGACGTCCTTTTAACGAGGTCGTAAAGGACCATCTTATTGTGGCTCTGGCTAGCGAAAAAGATGGTGCCATCAATCCTGTAGTAACAGAATGGGATGCCATAGAGTCTAAACTGGCGGAGCTCGTTATGGATTACGTTCCCTGTTTTGACTCCGGCGAGATACACCGGGGCTACAGGATAATCAAATGCTTGGACGAGTTCTGAAAGGACTTTCTCAGCAAATGCATCGCTAAGATTAGCGGTACGTGGAAGGGCTTAAGACTTAAGCTCACCCTGCTGAGGAGATCCCGATGAGACCACGGGTAAGAATTTGGTTACCAAAAATGGCAACCGAAGCAAGGAAGATGCTGGAGTGTCTAAAGCGCCAGAACTCCAACATTTCCATGGATGACTGGTCGATCATCCGTACAGAGCAAGGGGACACCCACACATGCCTTATTCTCGCCATTACCGATAAGGCAACAGTGGAGCTGGAGAAGGCCGGCTTTTCGGAGTGCGGGATGCGAAGGTAAAGGTGTTCCGGCCAACAGGTTCTGGTAGTGGTGAGACTGATGTTGTTGAAGCCGCCAACAATCTGCTCACCGAGATGAAACTCACAGAACCATCCTCAAATATACAAAATGACGTTTAAGGTAGTTCAAATAAATCTGCAGCACTCGAAATGTGCTACAGATAATCTCCAGGTGCTCTTAGCTGAAGAGGACTTGGATATTGGACTACTTCAGGAACCCTGGGTTGTTAACTCAGAAATTAAAGGGTTCCCAGTGTCAAAATATAACGTTCTCTATGCAAAAGATAGTGGTAAGCCTAGATCATGTCTAATTGCCAAAAAACACATTAACATTTTTCTCTACACGCAGCTTAGTACAGCAGACCTTACGGTGGCAAGGATCGAGCTGCCGCAGAGCAGAAGCTTCATCATAGCCTCAAGCTACATGACGCATGAGAAGTCAGCTCCTCCAGTCGAAGTGAGTAATCTCTTGGCGTCAACAGGAGCATCTGACATAGTCCTGGGATGCGATGCAAATGCTAGGCATACAATCTGGGGCAGCAGCGAAATTAATGAACGTGGTGAGTACAACCTTGATTTCATTAATAATAATATATTAAGTATATGTAACTCCGGCTCCACCCCAACGTTTATTTTTCCGAGTGGGAACAAATGAAATGGTTGGGAGGAGGTACTGGATCTTACACTCACAAATGACAGATCTAGTTTATCAGTTGATAAGTGGAGGGTATCTAGTAAAAGATCTTTTTCGGATCACAACTGGATTCTCTTCGAGACCAACCAACCGGGTTAAGCTGAATGAAAAACAATTTTTAGCCACTGTGCGACGCTCAAAGGGGAAATGAGAACATGACCCACTTCGGCACTACTTGCGATTTTGTACAAACCTCCCTTTGCATCTGGACGTGAAAGAGGAAGTTTGCAGAAATGCACTTCGGTTACAGGGCATTTCCATCGTAATATCTGTGGTTATGAAAGAATATATACAGATAATCAAATTCTCTGAGAATGACCTGTGCGTTATGCTGACTATTTAAAAGCGACTTTAGTGTGGCAAAGAAACTATAAAGTCCTCATTCTCTGGTCCAATGGTTAAGCCGATCTAGGTAGCAAATAGATGCTGATGAAGTGCGTTTCACAGACGAGTTCAAGCACGAAAATGGTACTTGGACCAATTTTCCAGAGGGCAATTCCGATTCGGAAATATCTAACAAATTTTCAAGCTGTAGCTTACGTTATCCTCATCGGTATTGGATAATGCCTGAGGAGTAGCATAAAGACTATAAAAATGTTCATAATGTCGGACAGCCAGGCAGCACTCAACGCTTTTTTATCGTATCAAGTGAGGTCAGGGGTCGCCATGGCAACATGGAATGCATGAAATAACTTAATGATCTTTGTACCCGGAATAAAATTACGTTGTTCTGGCTACCTGATAATTAGGAATGTGGAACCTTTGTTTGGAATAAATACTATTTAGCTATAGCCGGACTAAAACAAGCAAATTGATTTATTACGCTGTCTTGGGGAAAATACTGATGCCAGAATAATTACGGTCTGTCTTGTCTGACACTGTGATCTAACATACCTACATTCGAACATGTGCTCAGCGATTGTACAGATCACGGTACTCACAGAGTAAAATTACTTGGCTCGTCCTCATTGACTTCAACACATGCATACGGTCTCTCACTAACCATTGTAGTTAGCGGTATTCTTTAACCTGTTCCAGTGTCAAATAATGATATGCTTCTCCACAGCTCCGGGAAATATAAGAATAGAATAGATTATATAAAATTAGGATCGAAGAAGGAGGGCGAAGCCGCGGATAAAAGCTAGTTATTTATTTCTAATTTGTGTGTAGTAACTTCCCAAATCTTAATATTTATGGCATAAAATTTATTGCATAATACAAAATAAAGGATAAAATCAGCTTGTTTTGTAACTGATCTCCTTATCAAATAGGTGAATCCAGTCGAGTTGCAATATGTCACGAAAAATATAATTGACAATTACATTGCTGGTAAGCAATATAAATTATTGAATATTTATTACAGTGGCCAATATAGGACCAGATATACTACCATGTGCTAATATTATTTTTCATCCAAAACGTTTAGAAATAAAAGTTTCGTTACACTATAAGTCTAAGCTGGATCCAGGGATGTGTACCGCAAACCAAAAAATATCAACTTACCACTTCGTTGCCAAATGTCCCCTTTATGAATCAATTTTGGCCAAGCCTTAAATAACTCTTCATTTTTCGTAAATGCATCTAAATTTAAAATGATTCAGTTCTTTCAAGTTCTGATTCTGGGTTACAATCAAATGTTTTTGCGTTGTGTTGTTGGGGATATGAGTGCTCAACTCATTTATGCAAGCAAGCCCACTTTTCTATGCCAAGCACGATTTACCATAAAACATTTTTATTTTGTTTATTTTTAAACTTGTCTTTGAATGCATAAATGCTAAATGAATGAATGAATGAACGAGTCAATGAATAATTTAATGTAAGAAGCAGAAAATAAACCTGAATTTAGCATAAAATTTTGTGCGCGCGCCTTCAATGTTTAAATTAAAAAAAATCATTCATAAATATGAAAATTTGTTAGACATCCCTGCTTGCGTTCAACTTCCCGCTACAACCACCACTACGTCAACTACATTCACGTTTTCACAGACATCCGCATACAAACGTACAACTGTGTAGATATGTGAATGTATAGTAAAAATCTAGGCACATTTCGGATCAGAGTGTATGGATGGTGTTGCCTTAGATCGACACTTCATTTTGCAGTAATAAAAGTTGGTAAGTGAGTTTTTGCACCGTGTGTCGTTTTTTTTCAACGTTCCAAAGGTTAAAAGGATGACTCATCATCCCAACTAATCGTCGTCATCATCGTCATCATCAAGTTTTGTTATATGTGTGGCTGGATTGCTGACTGGTTGTTGTTGCGGTTGTTGTTGCAGCTTGGGTACTGTTGGTTGCTGCTGAGTTTGAGCGCCAACTAATAATTAATAATATTGAAAAACAAAAATAACAATTGAGGAGGCAGAAATACAGCAACAACACAGTTCAAGTACCTGAGTACAAGTTTGTGGGGAACTTCAATGGATTGTTGCTGCATGAGTAAATGGTGAAAAGGATGGACGGACGGATGGGGAAATATTGAATACAAGTTTATGGTCAAAAACGTTATTTAGGCAACATTGATGCGGGACGACGCCACTACGTCACCGCAAATTAACATGTGTAAGTGAGCATGTGCAAACATTTTATTTCGCTTTTGTGTTTTCGAACGAGGAACAAAACCAAACGAAATTTCATGAATGAACGCGTCTTTTGTGGTTTTACTTCATTAACACCATCAGAGACTACAGATGCGTTTTCAACTTTTTAATTTTCTTTTATGTCCCCTCCTCTTGTCCAATTAGATTTTAGAGAAACTTAAAAATAAAATAATGCAGTTTAAATTGCTGACAGATGCATTTTGTATATCAAAGTTTTTATTTTATTACATAATCATTTAGACATACATACATACATACATACATACGTATGTGCGTTTGCAACAGCGATATGTAGATGCCGTTTTAACTTTTAATCATTAAACCAAAATAATAGAACTAAGCAAATGCTTTACGTATTAAACCATGATGATAGATATAAAGATTACGCCATAAGCAGGATTTCCCAATAGATGACGTAGTTTTTTCCTTGTTGCGATTGTGCCAAGTCTATGTATCCCTAAGAAATCGTAATTTAAATTACGACTTATTAATGCGAAAGTTGACAACACTTCACCTAAAATCACTTGGGTTGCTGAAAAGTACTACCAATAGGAACCCTGTTCGCATGACGTTATTTGTGCTACATGGGCAGACATTTTCAATTTGATGTGTAAGATGGCGTAATATTGTATCAGCGCAAAAACAAAAATGTGAAAATAAGGCCAATTTCCTATCCAAACTTTTTGGCCGTGAAAAGTACTGAGATCAAAATGAGGACGAAATTCTTTATATGTAGAATACCATAAATTATTAGTACAAGGCTTGTGATAAGATTGCCATCAAATATTGGTCAAACGCAAATAAATATCTCTTGAGAAATAATTTAAATTTACAAAACTCTATTTGAGTATGTAAAGAACGAACATAAAAATATGTGCAACCATTGTATTGTCCAGTAAGGACTTCCGAACTTTGACATTTGATAACGGCCATATTGTTCAATCTACATCTGTCGAAATCTTTCCAAATCACCATGGATGGAAAGCTATGTTCAACAACTCGTGTAAATGCTAAAATTGTTTTAACAAAATGGGTGTGGAAACTAATTTTCGCAAAAGAATCATCTTCTGCAATGTCCAATGTGCACCGATAAAGTCGCTCTTCGTTGTCGATTTTGGACTGGCAGCGTCACCGGTCCATATTTTCTTAACAACAGCGTTGGCCAGACCATCACCGTCTGTGGCAAGTGCTATAGGTCGATGATTACTAACTTATTTTGGCCTGACTTAGATGACATTTACACCAACGACATGTGGTTCAACAGAACGGCCCTACTTTCCTCACAGCTCATGCCACATTGGACATTCTGCACAAGCTATTTAAGGGCATGCAGATTACCATACCGTAGAAGTGATATCAAGCGGCCACTGAGATCGTTCGATTCGACTGCGTTAGATTTTTCTTGTGCGGTTTTCTTAGGTCTAATAATCCATCGGTCAATTTGAGCCTGATTTATGCGTCAGGGTCATAGAAAGTTGAACATTTCGGATACGTGTCATCCACCGAAGCCGCGGTGAAAATTTGCACAAAGTTATATTCTATATATACCGGCATGAATAGCGAAAAAATTTCAATGATATCTCACAAACACTTTGTTTTATTTAAATTTAAAGATCAATTAATTAAATTTCAACTCGAACCTCATTACTCTCCATTTTGTAAAGAAATATTCGTAATTTAACATGCATCCTACCGTGCATACATTTTTAATTCAGGGTCCGAAAACCTGCAAAGAAAGCTCATTAGTTACGAAACAAGGATATCAAAAATTATAGGGAACACTTTTGGTGCCAATGTAGCCGTTGGTAATCTGATCGTGTTCCTACTAACTTTCGGTCTAATTATTTCTGGTAAAAAGAAAATATAACTCCTTTCAAAATCAGCGATAGAGCTACAAATTTCGCCGAAATATTACGAGGTCGATGTTTAGGAGTGTGACGGGTATGGACACTACTTGTTGTCAAATATGTTGCAACGCCAAGCTTATATTATTCGCTGACCTGAACAATTAACTAATTTGTAGCTATGCCTGATGATTATTCATAAATCTTTTGTGTAAGCAGCTTAACGATCTAAACTGAGAAGCGATAATAGACAAACAGGCAAACGTCTGCTTCAACTACAGCTAAGTATGACTCATTTTAATCAAGATATGGAATATAAAATGCCGCGGAGATCTAAATAAAATTTCTCTGAACTTTCTGTCAATGAGACAAACCGAACATTTTTTGTTTAGGCACCCAAAAACTTTTACACCTTGAGGAGTTCCAGGTGAATTACATAAATTTTTATCTCGACATGAGTTGTATAAAACTCTAATGTGAACTTTTCACAAACCAGCACTCAAATATATATTATCGACAAATTAAGGGAGACGTCGAAATCTTTTCAACACTTCATTGTGGAAAACTTCATAAAAAGCGAAGCCATCTTTTTTTTAAGTGCTGTCAGCAACAAACCAGTTTTGCACAATTCTTCAATTAATAAATAGAGAAATTTTAAAACACACATAAGTGCTCGTACAAATTAACGTAAAACAAATCCAAATTCATTCATAAATTTACCCACTTGGTACGCGTTCACACAGATACATATGGGGCTGCACGCCGACGCAAATGGCGATTTTTTGTCTACAACTCAACGCCAACGAATAAATGTCTGGCACAAGCTGACTTGGTTGGGTTCAACAACTTTTTTGAAATCAAAGCACACAACAGCAACATATTGTTGCTGCTTCTTGTTGCGAGGCACGATTGCTGCCACTGAAACTCTTGCAGTAGAATGTGTTACTTCATGTTCGTCCGCTGCTGTAGTTTGTTTACAGCGGTAAAAGTATTTAAGAGCAACAATATTAATTATGCTTCCTGCGGTTTATTTTTTAATTTTACTTTTAAACACAACTGCATAAATAACATGAACGAGTTCATTAATTGCAGAACTGTTTGTTTGTATTTGATTGTATAAAAGTGTGTGTGTGTGTGTGAGTTTATTTTAATACACAAAGTTGCATTACACATAAATAAATTACAAGCAAGTCGTTCTTGTAGCGCGGGTCTTTTGGACTTTGCACGGTTGCCTGTTTGTCTCAATGGGCACCCACGCGTTCGATATGTTTTTTTTCCATAATGAGTAGAAGCAGTCATGTTCTGTTTATGTTCCTGTTTGTAACAGAAGCTCATTTTACAAATCCTAATTCACAGAATGGTGTTCATAATTGTTCTTTGTATTTTTTTTGCGAAACTTTCATAATAACTAAGTCCATTTTATTTTCTTCGTTCGTTCTGTTTAAAACGAATTAACTAAAGATATCGACAAAAATACATCCCTGATTAGGGAAGAATCAAAATAATTTACGAATGAACGTTTTTATGGTATGGAATAGCTCGGCAAATCATTTTATCTTTATTCAAAGTATCATCCAAAGTTGTTTCATAATTTCTACGGCAACCGTCTTGTCAGCTCGATTGCTGCCTTGAAACTACTTGAATTTAATCTACCGGATTACTAGGTCGTCACACTGTGTAACAAGCAATTTAGTACTATCCTAATATTATTGTTTATATAAGTTTTGGAGAACCTTCTCGGTAGGTGCAATGCAACGGTAGTTTTTAGCCTCTGATGTTCTTCGAACTGTAACAGATCCCGGGCAAAATAATGGAATTAGTTTGTCTACGTATTTGTAAGTGTAGTTTTTGATTTCTTTCTGGAGAGTAGATCTCTGTGGATTTTCTCATTATCTGAATACCATGTGGCGCTGACTATTTCTCATAATATCCTAGAATGTCTTCTTTGTAATAACACTTTATGCTCTAGAGCCAAGGTTGAGTTTTGTCCAACGATCCAGTTAATTTAGACAGATTTGAATTTCATAGCTGCTATCTTTACTCCAATATGTCGAAATCAGATTAATTCCATACATTGGAGAGAATTTTGCATTTTTGAATTTTGAATTTGATATCATTTGTTTTGATTACTGGACAATTTTGACTTCTGAGCGTCAACGCTAGATTAGTATATTTCAGTGGGTTAACCTTCATTTTCCATTTGACATGGACAGAATAACCGATCGATGGTTTTCAGTACATTTCAGTTACTCAAGTTGTAGCGTGTCATACGACTGTATTTGCCAATGTGCACATGTTTTATTTCTTTCAGTAATCGTATGTACTCGTATTTGTGGATCAATGATATTTTTTTTCTTATTTTATGTTGGCGTTTAAATTACTAATTTAATTATTTATGTCTCTAATACTTTTTGTTTGCGTATAGCTTTGCCGTTTCTTTGAGCTTTAAGCATAAGATTTTATACAATTTGTCGGGGGCGGAACTTGCGCATAGTTGTTGGACATGTATCAAAACTTTGAATTAGATACTTAAGTGGGATCTTTGGCATATTTGTTGCTGGCTTGTCCCTGTATGCAAGCGAGTTGACGTATCCTCACAAAAAATAGACTAGTGTGGTCAAATTGCTTGGCATTGGGGGCCAACGAACTGCTCCAAAACGTGAGATGAGTTGCTCACCAAACTCAATAGGTTCATGGTATCGCGTGCGATGTTGCATTGTCTTGTTGAAACCACATGTCAACTAAGTCCAATTCTTCCATTTTGGTCAAAAAGAAACCGGTTAGCATCATACGGTACCTTGCTCCCTTTACTGTAACGTTGCGATTTTCATTGTACCCGCCGGCGCTCAAACCACACCACCAAGTGTATTTTCCTGGCTACATTACAATCTCTTGAACTGGCTCTGGCTGCTGTTCATACCAAATTTGGAAATTCAGTTTGTTGAGGTACCCATTGAGTCAAAAATGAAATTCGCCGCTAAAGACAATTTTTCGATAGAAACACATTTCTCACACAGCTTGAATTTTGATAATAACATTCAATGATTTGCCAGCGTTCTTCGTTTGTTATTCCACTCGTGGTGAAATGACAAGCCCTTCTGAGCATTTTTGGCGTTGCCACTTGCCACGAATCTTTTTTACACTGAAAAACCAAATGGCAAAAAATCACCCGATATATACGAACATGATTTTACTTACGTGTATAATTTTCTTATCTGGAGTTTATTATATTATTTACTTATAATTTATTTTACTGAAAAAATTACGTAGAATGTTGAAATACATTTTAAATAATTGTGATTTTTTGTTATTGAAAATTCATATTTAATTTACAGATTTCAAAAGATTAAACTTAATCAACATTTTCGAACTACCACTTGTAAAATGTGTGTTATTCGAAAATTCAAAAACATTATATAAAACGTTTTAAAACGAACTCCATATTTAAATTTTGTCTCACTTTTTCGGACAAGTTACAACTCTCATATTTAACAGGTACCTACGGCAAAAGAACCGATTATGCTGAGAATCATCACAAACTTCGCTAGAGTAAATGGTATTCGTTTTAGGAGCATGATAACGGATACCATGGTGGCTTCATCAGCACCTGCCACACTGTGGATGGAACAATTTATTTACTGAAACACCCTACATCTGAAAATTATCAAATCATGAATTTTTAAATGAAAAAAGTCAATTTTAATGTCTTAATTTAATAACAAAATGTGAAGTTTTGAACTCAATTTCGAATTTTCATAATATCATTGTTGTCATATCATCACAATAAAACGGTGTCTATGCGAAGGTGTGCAGATATTAATTTTGTAAATTTATTTCGCAGCAAATAGTCGCCCGACAGAATTTAAGAAATTCAATTTTTTAATTAAAAATGAATCAGATTGGAAAAGAGCAAAATAATAGGGATCAATTTCTACAGTCAAAAGTTTAAATGGATTTTTTGTATAATTCTGAGCCGCACTGAAGTGCTTCTATGCCCTTGTAAAATGTCTGTATAAAAATTAGGAAAACTTATTATATCGTATCCTGTAGGAACACATTTGCGTTTAATAAATAAAAATCCTTTTGTAATTTTGTATTTTTTCGTATACACACACAACCATGCATACCGACTTTACCTGGGTTTCGAAACTAATGAAAGTTCTCTAAAGTGAAGGCGAAACAAAATTCATACATAAAATATAATACCTAATATTACAAATGTTCGCTTCCTTGAAAAATTATCGATATTTTTTCGACAATAAACATTCGAAAATCTATCTTTAATATTAAAAATAAAAAAAATCGCAAAATCGGAATCGAATATCGATAAAATATCGAAACATAAATGTTAAACATAGTGTTTTTTTTTATAGTTTATCGTCGTGGTTATCAATTTGGTGCAAAAACGCGACAAGAACATGAAAAGTACGAAACATGCCAATTGTGAGTTAGAGTTTACAGAGTGATAGGTGAAAATCATAAAAAATACAGAGAAATATAAAGTGAAAAGTTTTAAGTAAGTAAAAATATTATTTGACGTTTGTATTTTAAAAACATTATCAAAACTGCTGGTCTGGCAAGACTGTCAGCTCTTAAATATCTGTCATCTAAAATGTCCATCTGTTTAGTGAAATGTTTGCCATTTACGAATGTGGATAATTTAGCAACCGAAGACCGCGTAAAAATAATTAAAACTTACTACAAACGTGGTTATGGTCGACATAGTCCACCTGCTACGTAAGCAATTGGCAAGATTATAAAGACATTTTTAAAGACTGGAAGCGTTACAGTTGTGGTCAGGCCTGTGCATCATCACAATGTGCGCACTGCAAAAAAATATCTCTTCTGTGAATGAAAGTGTGGCGGATAATCGGAATTTGTCGACTCCACGGTGTTATTAGCTATTGGGCCTATAAACGGCTCAATATGGCGTATTTTGTATTTGAATTTGCACTTCCATCCATATAAAGTTCAATTTACGCAACAATTAAAGGTGGCAGACCATTCATATATGCTGATTAGATGCTAGAGCAACAGGCTTTTAATGCTAATTTTTCGAAAAAATATTTTCTTCAGCGATGAAGATCATTTCTCACTCCATGAGCCTAATATGCGCCAATCTAAATTGTCGCATATTAGGCTCGGACAGCCCAGAGGTTATTGTCAAAAATCTACTGTATCCGGAGAGAGTAACTGGTTGGTGCGCATTATAGTCTGGAGGTGTCATTGGGCGGTATATTTTCGAAAATTACACTGGATGAACTGTCAATTCAAAGCGCTATGGCCGTATGATACCCGACTTTTTTGGCCTGCAATTGAAGATTATGAGGTGGACGATATGTGGCTTGAGCAAAACAGAGTCTTGAGGCACACAACATGACCGATTTTGGCTTTATTGCATGGGAAGTTTCCAGAATGCGTAATTTCTTGTTGTCGCGACGTCAATTGGCCACCAAGATCATGTGTTTTGAAGCAGTTAGATATTTTTCTATGCCTAAGTTAAATATCGCGTCTACTTTGTAGCATTTAAAAACCAACATTCGTCAAGTCAACGCCGAGAGGCCGCACGAAAGATGCGAACAAGTAGTCGAAAACTTCAAAAGGATCGGCTGCTACAACCAATTTGGAGGAAGTAATTTAAACGATATTATATTTCGTACGTAATGGCCTTAGAATGAAATAAAAGTGGCATCGAAATCAAAGCTCTATGTGTGTTTAATTTAATTTTACTTTTGAAACCGAAAAGTGGAGAATTATTTCAATGTAAATGAATTAATAGCACTTTAGGGTGCGATATGTATGTATGAATTTGTTTATTTTTTCATACTAAATAATTGTCATCGTCGGCGGAAAAATCTGTCGAAAAATTCATTCCAAATGCATACGTGTATGCGGAAAACGATCATTTCCAACATCCTAACAAAGCAGATTTCACGGCGAAAGGCAAGTGACAAAAATGTCTACAAGGATCCAGAGTTATAGTGGCTATTCGACGTAAGAATGATTAAAAATGTAATTATATGTCAACACACATATTCACTTTCATTTTATACAGATTCGTTTAAGAATAAGTTCGCGCTTTAGGGTAACGACTAAAAGTGTCGTACAAAAGCAGTGTTGCCAGGACCAGTTAAAAGCAGAAGACAAGTTGGTTCTTCCAAACGGTAGGAAAAGACTTAATAATTTGAAATGTGATTCGTTGCTGTTGGAAAAGAACAAAATCGTTTCATAAACGGCCGAAGTTGGCAATAAAAGACGTACGTCTTTTTTTTTTCTTACACTTTCCGTGTCGTTCTCTGATATAGATCCAGTAGCTACTTCCATTTTTTATGGCTAATGTAGAAATTCACTTAATGCAGGCATATAAATAGTATATTATCCAGGGAAACGATACGTTTAACGCTTTTGAGGCTGCTTTAATAAATAAAGCGGCTAGAAAACAGCCCGGAATATGAAGTAAAATTCCGTGGCAAAACTAAGATTCCAAAACGGTAAATTGGCAAGACATTAATACTTTACACTCTTTTGGAAGAATGTAAATATAAAAAAATCCTAATCCGCACAAAAACATAAAAGTGATAGAAAGGCTAACTTCCTATCCAAAAGCTTCGGCCGTAAAAAGTACTGAGATCAATCCCATTTTCAGGTAACTTGCTAGTTTGGTAATTCTTTGCCACATTAGAAAGTTTCAAAAAATTTTGCGAAGCTAGCAAATTGCCTAGAAATGGTTTTTATCTCAGTACATATTACGGCCGAAATTTTTTGATAGGAACTTGACATTATTTTGACCTTATTTTCACATTTTTTGTGCTTATCTGAGCCTTTTAACTAAGTTTTTTTTGTTTGCTAATGTATGTAGAATACCGCTTTTAGCTTAAATCTTACAGACGGTTGGGTTATATTAAATGTCAGCTCTCTGTAAAAACAGTGCATTAGGTCTGAACTCGGCCTGGCGAACTACCGTGTGACTTAATAAGTGTATAAAATCACTTAACATAAAAAGCAACACGCACCATAGAGACAACCAAAAATTAACGAAATGGCTGAAAATTCAATGTTTGTACTCGAGAAAGTGCTCAACTTACTTCCCTTTTACCTTTTACGTTATTTGGACGTGTCTTTGAATATTTTTCAGATCGAACACAACATATACTCGTATATAGAATTTAGGTTTTACATTATAGAAATCAAGAATTTATTGGTTAATATGGTGTTATAGTTTTTTTTATTTATTTTTATGGCGGAGTATTTTTTATTTTGATTTCATTACCTGTAGTTACACACATTTGCCACTTTGGAAAATAAATAAACGTTACTTTGTCAATAATTTCAGTACATTTTGCCTGTAATTGAAGTTACTTTGTTTGTGTTGTTCTTTGTAAAGCTATTTATCTATGGTAAAGTGGGAGGTCTTTGACAGGAAATGAAAATTCTAGTTGTTGACGGAATTTCTAACCGAAAACATTTGTTGAGGTTTTAATCGTTTAATTGGTTGATGACCTTTTTTGTGGTTTTTATTAAAACAATATCTACATACGTGTATTTATACAGGTGAATTTAGGTCTATAACAAGTTTTCGATAAAGCACGCTGTAACTGATTTCCGATTTCTGCTTCATTATTAATAGCAGCAGACAAAAAGCTTAAAATTCCCACAACAAGCAATTTGTAATATATTTTTAACTACTGAATTAGTTTCTAATGATTAAATTTCGAAGTAGGAGAGTAAACAATATAAATACAAGTATTAACTAATGTGTCCGATTTGCAATACATTCCTTTGGGACAGCCAATTGAAGCTGCAGTCCAACAGACTCTTTCGACAGACGTTAAATATTTGTAGCGCAAGGCTAATGCAGTTTCTATTGGTTTCTACCCCGGACTCCACTCTCGATGTTTGACAAAAGCAGGAGTCTTTTACGATTGTATGTAACAACAACTTCTCCATCGGAATATTTGAAAGTATTAGCAGAATTCATTATGAAATTTTATGTGCCAATGTATTTCAATGTGAAGTACTATAAATCCGTGACATATGATAGTGCACTTTTATGTAAGTTCATAAGGTCGAGGCCAGTATCTGTCGCAGTGTCACAGAGAGATTGTAAATAATGCTGTGCAAAACAACGCGTATTTTGTTCATCCAGAAAATGTTTCATTGAAAGCGGTACGTGAGGGATGCATCAAAAGAATTGTACATTTTCGTAGAAAGCTTAGGGACTTGTTAACGCTTAGACCTTACAAAAAACCCGTTAATAAATTCTGATTGCGCAGATGACGTTGACATGATGGTGGTAGCGTAACACAAGTACCACAAATAGAAAGCAACAAACACCTTATCTAATGTCTACTTTTATTTAAATTTTTGTTAAAAACAATTTTAATATTTAATATGTTTACGACAAAAAAAACAGATTTTCATTATATTAACTTTGTCATGCAAAATCGTGGACTCCATTTTGGTTTTAGAAACATATTCAGGGTATAGAAAACAATTAACAATTTCAAAATCAAAATTTTATTCAAACGTTTTAATTTTCATTTAAAACTGAAAATTGAATTAGTTTGTTGCGCAGTGTCATCGCAAGCTATTTTTCACAGTGTGGTTCAGTGCAGATGTTGGCGACGAGTTCCGCTTTCATTTTCCTGAACTATTTCCATTGACAAAATTGAACAAATTCATACTGTATATCATTTGAAGAAGAAACACTTCAAAGGAGAAAGGAGTCTTTAATTTTTCCATACATGAAAATCAGTCCTTCCAAATAACTGGTACTCACTCCTGCAGACGCTGCTCTTACAGTAACCTGCTAGAATAACAAAGGTAATTGCAATGGCCTTACAAGTGCTTATTTCTGCATGAAAACTTTTTGTCAAGCAGACTAGCAAGATATCAACCGATCTGCTGTCTGGAAAATAACCAATAAAAAGTACAAATGTAAACTTTATTTCAGTTTGTATTATATTTCTTTTTTTGCCCTAGGTCTTATATAAAATCCATTTATAAAATAATTTTATTGATTTTGATTCATCAGGATGAAAGGTTAAAAAAAGCCAGTGTTACAAAAAAAGTCGAAGTTCTTACATTACACTTGTATTGATTACTTCTCTTGAACCCAGGCGTATTATACAACTCAAGGCATCAAGTATTTATATTTCATTTTTATTATGGGTTTTTGGAATAAAAATTAGGTGTTTTGCGTTCTTACACTTTTGAGAATTCATATGTCTCATGAAGTCCACACACATATGATTTGTGCGTGTGAGTTGCTCGCGAAAAATTTTCCATAAACACCAACAATTCACTTTAAATTGAAACGTCAACAAATAAATATGACTAGGCGGCTGACGTAGTTGATATATATAAAAAAGGGGCAAGAGACAATTGACTGGATCTTCTTTTAAAGTTCAACAAATTCGATAAGAAAAAAAAAAAAATTGCTTGCTACCCATCTCCGGAATACTTTGACGGCATTAGTAATTGGATTTCCTCTCGTGATACTCAACGGGAATTATTAATTATAAGATGGCATTAAAATATTGCGGATTCAGAACACACAACAGCACTGATTGACATATTTATTAATCAAATTTAATTTTTTTTTGGATTTTTCTACATATCAATTATTTCAGGGCGAAAAAATGTTGGTCGACATTGGGTCCAATTTTCCCAACACCGAAATCACTTTGCTCGCACCTTGGAAATAATTCGGCTTGGTAATACTATTAATTTGAAGTGTTCCATGTTAAAATAAAAGTAAAAAAGACGTTTTTTTAAATAAAGTAATGTTTATTTCTAAAACCGTTTGCAGTAACAGATTTTACATGAAAGATTTCGTTAAATTTGTAAGAACCCGCTTAAACCATTTTAAAGACTTCCGTAAATACGCCTCAAGGACATTTAACTTCTTCACAGAAACCGATATCAACATCAACCTCTCCTACAGATACAGCCATAAGACATTTAACTTATTTACAGGAACCTTCTCCAGTGCCAGGTAACACAGCGGTACCGGATTACCCAAAGGAATCACCAGAAGACTTAAGGCAACAAGGTGATCCCGTGATGAAATTGAAGCTTAAAAATATAGGAGGGATGTGGCAACACTGATTTACATCTTGCGGTTTTTGGCACCGGTGGCAACGTGGTAGTTGAATATAGGTGTGTGGTATTTGAATTAACAAAGTTGGCGTTGTGAAATCTAGTTTGCGTTTGTTGAGAAATACAATTAAATAAAACATTTATTTAAATATAATATCTGTGTTCGCCCATTTATTTAAGTGGTATTCCATTACTCATGTTAAGAAAATTCCAGCTGACTCATCGCTGCCATCTTTAGCCCAACCTACTAGGACTTCGGTTGTAAATCCAGAACATCTCGAACTTCAACAAGACGTGGATTCTGCCAACGATTGGCTTCCCGGTAATGAGCCGTCACCGGAATTACCATCAACGTCACAGAATATAGATCCGAACAGACCCAGGCCTAAAGTGACGTTGAAATTTAAAAATATAGGAGGGATGTGGCGACCCGGCTAAGGTGGCAGCCCGCGAGAATAACCAGTTGATCTGGCAACGCGGTATATATTTAACATTTTGGTTTTTCTGAGGCGATCGATATAATTTTATGTTTCAAGAATAATAAAATAAACGTATTAATATAAATAATCAAATTGAATTATTTTTGTTTGTTTGGAAGAATTCGTAGGCTGTTAATAAACGTTTCCAATATACCTGCTAGCAATTGCCAAATTACCTGCCTTTAGTCGCCCTAAGATTCCGTACCGCTCTGCCCTGAACTTCAGAATATTAGGCTTAAGATATTTGAAAACATGAACCCATCCGTTATCACGCATTTCAAACCCAACTGTAGAAAATATCAAGGTTCTTAAGTCTCAATTTCGCAAAGAAACTAACATTTCTTACAATGGATGGATTTCGTCTGCAGATCTTTAACAAATAACGTTTGCTTTATGCTTTACATCCGTTAAAGCGGGTAAAAAGTGGATGCATTAAAAATAAATCCACCCGTCTCATTATTAATTTATACATTTCTGTTTTCATTGATTTCTTTAGTTCGCAGCCCCGTTCAATTGTTTGTCCGCTTGTTTGTTTTTTAAATAACCCACATTTATGAGCAGGTGTGAGCCATGACGTATTGAAGTGTTGGACAGACGAAGCTACTTACCGGCACTCTAAGCCATCATCGGATTGGCTGCCGGACTAATTCCTATTCAAACAAATAACAACAACAAAAATATGAAAACCATATGCACAGATATCCGCTACCTACAATGGAACAACTCCGTCAATTCTTTTCAATACTGCAAATACAGTCCAACATATAAATGATCAATACTTATTGACTGACTCTTTGTTTGACTGCCTGTCTATTGGTATGTTTTACATATTAAAAATTTGCTAAACGAACAACTGTATTGTATTAAGGGGAGAGCACGCGTTTCAACGACTACTGACGCGTGATATGATTGAAAGCCATCTGCATAAGTGGCCAATAATCAAGGCTATTTTGAGATTGAAAACAAAACAAACCAACGAAACAAAAAAAAACATGTTTAATGCAGCAAGAATCCGTATAGCAAATTGTATTTATATTTATAGAATTTCGATAAATATCTAAACAAGTCAAACAACAAAGACGGAATGTCTGTACGAGAGAAACAATAAAAATAACAGATTCACGATGTCTAAGTGAAAGGATCAACTTCTTCACTGCATGAAAGTAAATATATCGAATTTTAATATAAAAATTATAATTTTGAAAAAACATCTGCACTTTCTGTCCTCAAACCATTAAAATGGTAGTAAAAATCTAAGAATAAGCTGAGAATGTTACAGAAGCTAATAAAGACTATAAAAATTATTGCTAATGCAAAATCAAGGAGGTGCACAGCCTCCCCTCGTTTAAATTCGATCATTTCGAGTCGCGGAAATATGATTGCGACAGAAATAATTAAGAAATTTGTGAACTTTGTGTAAATAATTTCCCAGAACTTCCAGGTGTATCTTTAGATATTATTAATTGCCAGCCTTAAGTTCGTTTTTTATGCTTTCCGTTAAGAAAGGAAAGTTTATTTATATGATAACTTTGAATACTTTAAAAAGCTTCAATTTTTTATTGGACAATAGCAAAATTAGAAATTTTCATTTTGCTAGTGGTGGCAAAAAAGAAAATTTAAATGAGTACTTAATCACACGACTAATCGAACCGATAAGTTTTTAATCGAGGAAAATTATATAACAGAAATCGGTTAATAATAAATATGATTGAGTTTTATTTTCTTGATCGTAATATAACGATTATTATTCAGTTTTATTTTTGCTTAAAAATAATGATACCTATAAATAAATATATCTTAATCCGAATCAGTTGGTTTTACACAGCGTTCCGGCTACGCAAATAAACGTAGAAAGAGAGTTTTCAGCGTTTAAATTAATTTTAAGCGATCTAAGATTTCATTTGTCGTTAATTAGAATAACGAATTATAACTTGAATCCGCTACTTTTGATTAAAATTTCATGATTGAAAAATAAATTTGTGTGCAAAAAGTAAAACTCACAAATTATTATTACGCGGAAAGGGAAACAACAATTATCGCGTAATTTTTACTATATTGCTCATTATAATTATGGTAGCTGATAGAAACAATTATTTACAGTATTTGCAAAAAACATACTCGCATAAAAGTTTATTAAAATTCCTTTGTTTGGTTTAGAATTTTAGTTTTAAGGTTTTAAATTGATTTTTATAACAACAGTTTATAAAGGCGCTATGTAGTCAACATATTATCATACAGAAGTTCCCATCAGGCCCCAATAATTCGCGGCAAGCAATTAACAAGATAAATATTATTTCTGGCGCACAAACACGCTTCGTAGTGACCCCTCATATATATGTTGCCTTGATAAATTTATGTGAAATGTGAAATTGAAAATATTTTTTGCGAACAGGAGCAAAATAATATTTTACACATTCGGCTACAGTCGTGCGTACCGCTAACGGATTTTGAATTGTTTTTTTTTTTAATTGGGTTGAGTAGAGTTAAGGCTGCCAGTAAAAATTCTTGCTCCATATTCATAAACTGCCACCAAATATGTTGGCATTATAACAGACAACATACTTTTATGTATTTTTTTGATTACTTTGCAAATAAGTGATTAATTTTCGACCAAATAACAAAAGCAACAATATAATGGATTATTTATCTTTTTCGATTAATCTTGCCATCACTAGTGTTTTGAATATGGACCTTGATGTAAAAAAATATATAAAATATTCTAACTGCTGTTTTAAACATCCGAATTTTTCATATTTGTAACAGTATATAAACAATTTTTCAATAAGTGCGGAAAGTAAGGAAAATGTGACTGCCATGCTGTTTTGGCAGCGTCTGTCAAAAATAATCTCTACATCACAGGAACGCCAGATCGGGCAAGAATATTGCAGCTATCAATAAGGCATTCGCTTCCTCGGTGTGAATGAGGACTCAGAATTGCGCAATCTAGTTCTCAAACTTTATTCAGGCCTGCACAAGACTCAAATGACCCAAGAGCACGTTAATGATTGTTGATGACATACGATTACAAAGTATGATCGCTAAGTGTGCTTTGGATCATTGGGATGGAGACTTCAAATTTTGGCCGAAAAATCATGTTTAATGACGTGGCGTATTTATGGGTAACTGACATATAGGAAAATTGCCATATATTGGACAATGCTAATTTCATCAATGCATCCACAAAAATATATTGTACTATTTCGAGGACAACGTTTGCGAGAGAAATAGTTTTGGTCCGAATTGAAGATGTGGTTTTTGGCGACATATGTTTCGAGCAGGACAGCACTACCTGTCATACATCAAACACTTCTTTAAATATACTGCGTGTAACATTTTAGAGAATGGTTAACTCTAGCGGACGTATTATGAGTTGTGGGAATTTTATAAGCTGCGAACCGCCGATGCTCGTAAAGTCAACATAATCCATCGTTCAAGTGGCAGAATAATAGACAATTGCACCTCTTCCGTGCTACTGTCAGAAACCGTGGAGGAATATTGAACGCTGTCATTTTTCATACAAAATGGCATATACATCGGTATTTCGGTGTATTCGTTCCGCCCATATTTTCAAATATGGAAAATATCGAATTTGTGGACATAAGGTTGCGGTAACACTTTACCTAACTTTTTTCTATATATTGAATAAACCCTCTCTTGATTTGTAAGTGAAGCGAAATCAATTAAACAATATCAAATATTTATAATATGGAATAAGGATAACTGAAATACACGTAGAAAGAACCTAAAATACGGGTAAATGTTAAGCAAGCTCCAAACATTCAATTACATTACCATCAATTAAAAAACAGTTTTAAACTCAAAGTGTTTCAGTTCTATGGCTGCGCAATACGAAGAAAAATATAAAAATACAACGTCATTAAATTAGACTGAATTATTCGAGAAGCCGACAAATTGCCAGTCATATGATTTCTTTGAGTTTTAATATTTTGAATTGTCATATTAAAATCAAAAATTGTTTGGTGCATATTTAAGTGCTTTAACGATTTGCTGTTCATTTGACGAATGAGTCAATCCGTCAGCCAGTTGATTGGTCAATTAGCTGTATACGAGGGTAGCTTGAGTCTAATAATAATCTAACCACCTCTGAAAACAGTTTGCGACTTGAGGCAAAACTAGGTTTTATAATTCAGGGCTTACCCAGTTTATCGCTGATATTTGCGAAAAAGAAAAAGTTATAAGATGCAGGACAACCATTAATTTGACTTTTGAAATGATCAAAAAACTACTTATTCCATCCGTCATGTGGGAGCTGATTTGGAGTTTGGTTATTCACATTTCTGAGGAATCTTCTGGCTAACCTCTCACGGCGTATTCAGTATTTTAATGTTTTGTTTTCTTTTTATACCCTTCACAAAAAAAAAGAAAATGTATAGGTTTCGTTCCGTTGGTAACTTCTACAATATTAATTTTTGACCCAAAAAAACATAAATATTCAGGATTCTTATATTTAGAGAAGTTTTATTAACCTCTTAAAACTTGTACAATTTGATCGGCGCGTGCGAATTTTTATTATTTGAAGTCAGCAATATCGATTCACAAGTTCCCGAGATGTAGGTTAAAAACCTTTTTATT
This sequence comes from Phania funesta, assembly GCA_963932375.1. Classification (NCBI taxonomy): domain Eukaryota; kingdom Metazoa; phylum Arthropoda; class Insecta; order Diptera; family Tachinidae; genus Phania; species Phania funesta. The sequence continues at coordinate 42,297,125 of OZ010656.1, forward strand.
ACTCTTTTCGGTATATTTTCAATTATGAGGAACGTTTATCCGCAAGCACATAAAATTACCTAAATACTGGACCAAATTAAAAATTTTTGTTAAAAACCTAAAAACTTAAAAACTGCCAAAGAAACGCAAATTTTTCCGACAATCGAAATTTCACAAAAAAGTATTATTTAAAAATTCACTATAAAATCGAAAAACTGAAATCAAAAATAATTTATTGCTAAGCACCCAATAATTAGTAAAATCCCGAAATTCTACCAAAAAATATAACATAAATCAAAATTCACCAAATTTTGGAATTTCGCCTCAAAAACTTTAATTTCACCAAAATTTTTCAGTTTCATCAAAAAATCAAAATTTAAAAAAAGAACAATATTTTGTGAAAACATCAAATATTTAATAGAATATATGTTACAAAATTATATATAAAAAAAAATTCCCCACAATTCGGGGATGCACCCAAAAATTTTAACAATTTTACCAAAAATCCAAATTAAACAGACAAAAATAAAAAATACCGAAACTTCAACACAATTTTGAAATTCAATAAAATTACAAAATTCACCACAAGTTCAACCGATAGTAAAAAGAATTCTTAACTACAAATAAAATAAAATTTAAAAAACTCGAAATTGCACCAAAAAATTATGAAAAGGTTGAAGATTTGGGCAAAATTTATAATATACTAAAAGTTTGAACAATCACCATAGAAACGTAAAACTGGTTTAAAAAATTAATTGTCAAAAAATTCATATATAATTAAAGACCGAAATATTACCAAAAAAAAAAAGGTGCCACAAGAACCAAAATTCGCCAAATTTTAAAACTTCAAAACAACATTTTTAATTTCACCAACATTTTGCAACTGAAATGCGTCAAAAATTTTCAAAAAATCAATACTAATTTAAAACCGTCGCCACTTTAACAAAATTGATGTTATATATTTTTATATAAAAATAAAAATTTACTTTCAAGTCCCAAATTCACAAGAGTATTTACAAATTATTAAAATTATAAATTTTCCAAAATAAACTGCAAAAAAAAACAAATTTCACCACAATTTTGGTGAATTTCGGAATTTATCAATATACGAAAATTCACCTCAAAACCAAAATATATTTAAAAAATTTAATTACAAAAATAACATTTTTCAAAATAGCGGACTTTGAAAAAAACCTAAAAGTCCGTTTCCACTAGTCTGTAATTTTACCATAAATTTCACTACAATAAAAATTTCACCAAAAAGTCGAAATCTACAAAAAAAAAAAAAATAAGCGGAAATGACAAATAATCAATAAATTCACCAAAAATATAAAAAAAAATTATCAAATATCGAAAATAAGCCCAAAATTTCAGCAGATTTTGATAATTTGCCTAAACACCTTATTCTGCCAAAACTACGCTATCCAACTTAGCGAAGTTCCGTAAAAAAGATTGCGCAAAAATTGAATTTTACAAAACACTGAAATTTCAACTAAAATTTATCAAAAAAAAATTAAAATTTCATCCCAAAAGGAAGGGTTTCATTATATTTCACTAGAAAATGGCCAAAATTCAAACTTTTCACAGAAACTTTTAAACAAAAAAATTTCAAAACCACTTGAAATCAAAAATGTTGCCAAATACCAAAATTAAACCGAAACAAGAACTAGATTCTATCGCGAAAATCCAAATCTGAAAATCCCCAACATACTTGTAAGATCCAAAGAAACTAATTCTTGCTAACAACATAATTTTCATAAGCGAATGAATGAAAAATATTACCCAAAGCTTGAAATTGCACCCGAAAACTCTTAATTTGATAAAATATTAGAAATTTTAATAAAAATTAAATTCCGCTATTTTCTAAAATTCTGTAGACAATTTAATTTCCAAAAATTTAAAAGCATTCAGAGAAAAGAGAGAAAATAAGCGGTAATTAAGAAGAAGCATCTCATCTGTTACCAGTTCCAAAATGCTCATGTTTTAGAAAAGAGAGTTTGAATGTAGAATGAGACGATTAAAACTGGAGGCCAAAATTAAAAATTGCAAACAATTTTGTGAAGGGTATATAAGATTCGGCACAGCCGAATACAGCGCTCTTACGTGTTTAAATTGTAGTACGAGTATTAGGGTATTAAATGATTTTTCGTGCAACATTCATACGATCGACTGAATAACTGATCCGGGCATATTTTAAAGAAAAACAAAATCATTACTCTTTCCAACAGTTAAAGTTCGTTGATCGATACAAACATTCTTCGTTTCATAAACTGCATCGAAAATTGCATTTCCACGTGTTTGTTCGATTTTCTTGCAGAAACTCATCCAATGACACAAAGTTCTAGTGGAAATATTTATTGACAACTAATAACATGTCAAACAACAAAGTTGCCAATGCTAACAAGTAAATAAAAATAAAGTTACCCTCGTATTTGAAGTTTTGCTTAAATTGCAACAAATTAATTTTTGTTGTTCGTCTTAGTCTTCTGTGATTTGCCGCTAAATGATCAGCACCGGACCATTATGATGATGGATGCATTTCGTTTAGGCCATAAAGTGAATAAAAAATAAAAAAAGTACATGTGAATCTTATTTGAAGTATTTTAAAATCTAAAATAAAGATACGATCGCGTGCGATAACTAATATAAATATTTATTTAACAAGTCAACAACATGCACAGACATGGTTACACACCACAATCCTGCCTACTAAACAAATTATTTATTTTATCCGTAAGTACAAGAGTCTATCAGACGCGTCCACTTGGATTGTATTGTATGGCCGGGTAACGAGCACTAATCACATAAAACCATCATTAGGTTTTGTTATTTATTTTTTATGTTTGGCCTTTGGTCCTGATATTATTGGCCTTGTTAAAATTAACAATAATCATCGTGATGTTTGTGATGTTTTCTGTGATAGTGGTAAGAAAAGAAGAAGCACAAATGAACAACAATTTTGTTGAATCCAACTGTTTAACATCCTTAAGATCTTTTGCCGCACTTTTGTAGAAATTTTAAAAAATCTAGCGACGCAATTCAAAACTCTCTGGGGTTGATTAGTAATTTTGGTCAGCTATAAAAAAAATAAAATATTTCTTAAGTTGTAGTTAAGTGAGAAAATTTAGTTGGACCAATCCTTCTATTAGGCGCGCTTGAGTAGTATTAACACACACGACTTAAACAGCAAACACGACATAAAGAACAAAAAATACGAAGAGTGTCGTCAATCACATTCAATTTTTTACAAATCAAAACATTTGCACGGTCGACACATTTGGTTTAATTTTATTTTTTCATTTCAAGATATTCGAGTGTTAAATTTATAAATTTATAATTTATAAAGCGCCAAAAGTTGCCTGAAATATCAGTCAATCAGACAAAAATTAATGTAAACCACTTTGTGCCACAAGAGGTATAAAACTTCTTATTTTCGGGAGCAGAATCTTCAATAATGAATCGTTAACAGATAAACTTCTAGAGAGTTTGTGTTTTTTTTAATGTTTCGCATATTTTAATTGTTGTTTTTGGTTTTCATTTTTCAAATTACTTTGGGTTAAACATTAAACAAACAGTTACTTAAAAAATGAGCACCTCCGTTACATTCAAACAAAGAAAGACTCGAAGAAATAAAAGGCCAGCCGCAATCACAGTTGGTTGCACATCATTGCTGTGAAAGTGATAAGAACCTCTGTTTAACTTCAGTTCGAAATTCTACACAGTAGTACGAATTTTATTAGGAAATTGCCAACTGTGGCAAACTGTGGCAAACCTCAAAAACACACAATCATACATGTACATACTTTATTGTACATATGAATACATATGTACATATGTTTGTACATCCGTAGGTAATTAAAGGCAAACGTATGTAAACACCTGCATACAGACACACCAGCGTACCTGAAGAAAAACACACACATACTGAACATCGAACATTAAAAACCAGTAACAAACAAATTTGAAATAAATGTTGGGTTTGAGATTTTTCGAACTTTTTTTCATTTCCGTTAAAATTGGAAACGAAAAATCGCATTACCCCTGGCTTCTCATTGGAATTATAATTTTAGCCTTCGAATGATTTCATTTTTATGTTTGCACAGTTAATCGCAGTACATCAGTTGATGAGGTCTGAATATTAACCAGCTGTCAACCTGCATTTGAAAAATAGTCGCATTAATTTTTATATACGTAAATAAACTGCCCATCACTTCTTTCATAAGGACTTTAACAATTTAAGAGGACACAGCGGTTCTGTAGTAGAGATACATAGTATAATTCCTGATAAAATGTGTCTTGAGTTTTGAGAATATGCACGTTTGTATATAAAGGGATTTCCAGCAAGGGCGGTGTTCGATATACATAATAAAAAAAATGGTAACGGTCAGATTGCTGCAGTCAGGAGTAAGAGGTGCATAAATATAATTTTAGATAGTCGCCTGTTCACAAACAACAATTAGCAAAATTCCTGGTTTTACCACCAACCTACAATTAGATTTAATTCTACGTTTGTCATTGTTATATTGTCTGTTCTCCAGAGCTTTCCGCAGGTAAGTTAATTTCCTTTAACCCTTAATAAGTGCCAAAGGAACCTTTTGTTTGTCGGTTATTTTACAAAATTTAGTAAATTAAATTTTTATTTGTATTTTTGCTACTAATAAAATCTTAAGGTTCATTGACTCTACTGCTGTAATTTTGTCTGATCGTTTGCTAAATCATTTCGTATGGCACGTCAATACATAATATTCCCTTAATTAAAATTAAAACTATTTGGAAACAATTGTATGCTAAATTGTTCTTTAGCATGCCAGGTAACAATTTATTATCTGATTTTGTCCATTAAATTGTTAGTTAAATGCGTCACATTACTCGTTCAACTTTCAAATACTCGTAATACAATTTGATAAGAAAACGAGTATTTTACTAAAACGACATGTGAAATGAAGGAGATGAATCTAGTGGGGGTGCATTGTAACTACATCAAATTGGAAACTTTGACGCGCAGTTTAAAACCAAAAAAGTTGGTGATTTACTCAAAGAAAACCCAACGGAACAATTTTGCTGCACTAAGTTTAAGAAGTTCTTTTCGACTGTGCTTTACGGCAGCAACATCAGGCTTGACTTCCTTCATAGATATTCTAAATTTCTACGGTGGAAGTAGAACCATTAATCATTCGGGGACCCTACACGCAAATAAAATAATGGTTGCGACATGGTCACGACAACTATATTAAATTCTCCGCAACAATAAATGGTTGTGGCAAACATTATGTTTATTTAAAACTACTGCTTTAGTTGCGGCATTGCACCAAACAAGTTACGGTTCACATTAAATTATTACTATCTGTTAAAAGTGCAACATGGTTGGGCTGAACAATAAAACTTTTAGTAAACTTCTAACCACCGAAATAGTATTTTAAATATAATATATAGTATAACAATTATAACCATACAAATAATATGAGCAGTGTTTTATTTTGTGGTTAAATAAAGTATGGCTGGGATGCAATCACACAATGCTTGTTTCTGAAAATTTGCTCCTTCGAACTTTGCTGACTGCAATCCTATGATTCCAAGTATTGTCTACAATAATTATGTGATTTCAGTACAACCATATAATTCAATACTAATATATTACTCTTAGGTTATGGTTACCTCATGAGGTTTACAGAGTATCGCGTCAGTTGTTGGAGCGTACATCGTAACATAAATCTCGTGGAGTTTGCTCAAAATAATATTACAGACCTACATACTTTTTCAACAGAGGTGCATGCGTCTTCATAAATCTTAATTGTTTAAAAACTACATTTTTAGAAGATCACCCAAGTTAATGAAACAGACTTTCCCGGTCTGGTATTGGCTGTTTAGCTTTAATACACTTCCTTAAGATGACTGACAGCCTTAAAAAACATAGTTTTTCTAAGTTTCATAAACTCTTGAAAAATTAAAAATTTTATTTTTGGCCCAAATGCTCAATTATCAAAAAAAAAAAAAAAACGTAAAAAGCAAAAACGATCGGGAAATGCAATGAACACCAAAGAAGATAAAGACAAAGCTATTGCCAACTACAACTTAGTTTTAATTTATTGATGACACTTTGAAGAATAATCCATTCCGATATTTTAATTTATAAATTATATTTAGCACTTTTTAAATTATGTTGTTTGTATTTTGTGGTTAAGTTCGCTTTATACGACACTCTGATGATTTAAAGGATGCAGATATTTGACGAAAGTTTAACTATTTATTTTTAGAGTTATGTAAATTCATAAAATCTGAGGAAGTTGGAAAATACCAACGAAACGCAGGATTTATTGACAAATTAAATATAATAAATGAGCTTGAAAGCCTGTTTATATTTATTATAGAAAGGCAACACAGAATCTAATAGGGACAAAAATGTTGATAAACATAATAAAATTGCACCACAAGTCGGTTAATTTCTTATTAAATTATTTGTTTTTTCCTATTGGCTCAGTTTTGGTAAAAAAAAAAATAATGAAGAAAATTAAATAAAAATATCGCATTTACTCAGTTTTACTAAAACGGCACAAGTCCAACCGAAGCTTTTTTTCAAGATCGGAAAATAATTTTTGCTTTAATTTCGCCTACGATAGAAAGTCCTTGGGGACGACCACGGACAATAACTACACGAGAAGATTGGAAACGAACAGATAAACAAAATCCTTTTAATGTCCAGTAAGTTAATTCAAGTATCAGTTAAATAAAATTTTTAACTGATTATTGTTAAAACTTCATTGTTCTACCTCGACAATGAAATATGATGTAGATTTTTGAAACAAACCCAGTTTCGGCTCAGAACGAAAAATAACACTGAAGATGGCACATTGGTGGAACCGGAAACCGGATTGTCTCCACACCGAACTTGGCTAGGGATGACGGAAACTCGTTCCAAAAATCTATACTAAATCGTGAGCAGCACCTGCGAATAACATAATATTGTTATCCAAATGAGTGTTCGTTAGCGCGAACATAGCGCGCGTTGCGTCTATCTGATGGCAGCAGACAACTCCTCGCCAACATATAAAAACTCATATTATGGACGGATCTGCGCAGGAGAGCCATTGTCCATACGGACATTAGTGTCATAAACGTCGAAACATCTAAAGCCACGGCGAATTGTTAAATTTGTTCATATTCATAAACACCACACTTTTGAAAAGCCTTTACTCCCTAACTGAATAAATAATATATCGAAATTTATGAAAATCTTGCAATCGTTCAGTGACTTTATATATTTTTATGCGCAAAAACTGTAAAATAAATTTTACACTTATAAACTGAACAATTAAATTGCAATTTCTGTTAATTAGCAGTTGTAACAAGAATTGCACTGTAAACAACTGTAGAAACAGTGCCGGTGAGTTGAGTTTTTAAACTACGAAAGAAAATAGTTTCTTTTCTTTAATTGCCCTAAAGGTTTAAACTGGAAGAAATTTTGAAAATTAATTGCAAACTGGTAACAAATTTACACATTTTTTTCTTATCAATTGCTATAAATTTGTTACTTGTACATGAAAATAATTTTCAAAAAAAAAGGGGGGCACACATATTTTTGTTTCCTTTAAAAATTTGGCTGTTTTTGTTAGTGGATAACAGATGTAATTTCATTTCTATGGTTTGAAATGTGAACAGCCATCCAGCCAGTCAGTCAATCAAACCAAACCTTGATGACATAAATGTTACACAATCCGATCAAATTTCATTTAACAGGAACTTTATAAATAATTTTATACACCCACTTACACACATACATGTACTTGTCAATATACACTAATACGCTTACAAATTTTGTTCATATTTTTAAAAATACAAATTGCCTTCGACTTGAGTTGAAATCAAGGTGGTTTGTTATGTCTTAGGTCTGGGTTTTTAATTTTTTTGTAAAGGACAGCGTGCGTCAAGGGATACAATTTCATTTCATTACATGTGTAATGCATTCTATGTACATGACCTAAACCAGGCATTTAACACAATGGGGAACATGACCTCTAACACCCGGCTAAACAGACTGATTGACTGGTCGGCTGTTTTAAACACGTTCATTCATTCACTTCACCAAAAAATCTAAATAAAAATTCTTTCTGCTTCCATTACTGTAGGCACAACAAACAAGATTATAAATTTAAGAAATAAATTTATTGACAGGACGTTCACGCACACACACACACACACACACACATACAGCACTAGAGTTTTTATAGAATTTTTAAGCAGATATGTAATTGTGGCCTTCTGACTTTATTTAAAAGTATTTCTGTTTGGATGAGTAAATGTTTAGCACATGCCACACAAGACTGGCTGGCCTTTTGCTGAAAATTAAATAAATGAAACGAAGGGAATGGCTTCGAATTACTAAGATTGAAGAAGCTAAAAACACCTTTTATTACAGTTCCTTAAATCGGAAGGCCAGGTCAACAAAAAATCATTCGTACTGCAAATTTTAACTTCTCCTCTAATAGCAATTTGTTTTTATTTTTTTGTTAAAGCCCTGAATATATATTTTCAACATTCTAACAAATCAGTGAAATGAAGCAAAATTCCCATTATTCAGTCATCACTATTTTCTCTTTAAAATCTCCAACTTTGATGCTACTGTTATCGATACCCACAGGAGCGTATCCAGATTTTTAGTTTTTGTCAGACTTGCTATCTTCATCTCTGGGTTTTTTTTTTTAATTTTTTAAACTTGCAGCTTGTTAGAAATCACAAAAATTTTGATTTTTACATTTTGATACTTTTAAAATTTTTATATTCATCAATATGTTTTTTCATTTCGGAAAAAAGGGATTGAAGAAATCAATAATGAAATTGGGTTATTAATTTTGGTTAGTCTTTTATTACGTGCAACTCTGTTTTTGTTGCAGCGCTCACTTTTTATCAAGAACGTAAACCACCACAAACCCTGTTTTTTTTACGACGCACTTCTTGAGGATGACAATAGTCAAACTACAAAATATATAAAAACGAAAATGCCCTGCAAAAAACATAAAAATATTTTCCCTTCTGGTGTTTTTAAAAAAATATTAAAGAATTGATTTTCATTTTTCGTTAGAACTAGGGTGAGGCGCGGAATTACGTAGGATTTAAAAAAAAAATTGTTCCCCAATTAAAAATTAAGAAAACATTAAGTTTATACTAACTGGCACAGAACGTAAGGTGACTGTTTCTTTGGTGATAGGAAAGGCTTCGGGTTCTAACACTTTGCATGAATAATTCCTGTTATTCTGGACCTAGTTAGAAAATAGGTCAGGTGCTAATGGAACGCAGGAGTAGACGAAAATCAGTCGAGAGGCTACTTTGGACACACGATGCGAAAGGCATTATACACAATGAGTGTATAAATAACGACATCAGCATATTTCTTGAGGGTTCTCTTATGGTCTGCAGGGCAGAAACTGGGTGTACTCAGCTGAGCTAAACTTATCCTGTAGTATATGTCTGGGGATATAAATCAACTCCCTGACTACACTACGCCGCAGTTAGACTTTGACAGAGTGTTCAGAGTACTAATCCCCTCCAGGAGGGAGTGGTGCGGTGGTAGTCTCGTGGAGAACTATAACGTCAGGATATACACGGACGGTTCTAAGATGAACAGCGGTGTAGGCTCTGGCGTCTTTTCTAGTGATCTTGAGATAGGCATCTCATATCGTCTTCCGGATAATTGCAGCGTTTTTCAAGCGGAAATACTTGCTATTATGAAGGCATGCAGGATTTTATACGACAGAAATATACGTGAGAATATCGGTATTTTCGTCGACAGTCAGGCGGCGCTTCTGTCACTCAGATCGTACAGAACTACGTCTCTGTTAGTCAGTCGATTTAAGAGAGAGTTGTCAAGGCTAGGGAGCCTGGCGGATGTTACCTTGGTTTGGGTTCCTGCGCATAGGGACCACTTTGGTAATGAACAAGCAGACAAACTAGCCAAAGAAGGAACCACTCTAAATACTCCCAATGTGGAATCAGTCGCAATCCCCTTGGGGAGTATTAAGAGCGGCATCTTCAGTCACTTTCTTAAGGAAGCTGATAATAGGTGGCGGAGGCTGATCACATGTAGGGTCTCTAAATTGATGTGGCCCTATTTTGATTTTAGGCGCACTATGCAACTGATAGGTCGTGATCGGAGGAACTTATCGAGGTTGCTGGCAGTATTAACAGGTCACTGGGTGTTAGGAGAACATGCCAGGCGACTTGGACTTCCCTATAATGACCATTGTCGCAGTTGTAAGGACATAGAGAAAGAGGAGACGGTTTTTCACCTTCTCTGCGAATGCCCTGCGCTGGCTGTCAGGAGACACAAATTTCTTGGAGACTACATACTGGAGGATCTCAGTGAGATATCTAGGTGTCGTTTCAACGATATTTTAAGATATCTCACGGCTACGGATCTAGCTCCCTAGTCTTAGTGCGAGCATAGGCTCTAAGACGCTATTTACCTGACGAGTGGTATGGTCTTGTCAAAACGGGGTCATTCAGACCTTACTTGACAGCCTGCGTGCAGCAGGCTACCATGTTAACCAACCAACCAACCATATGCCTGGGGAAGTACGTGTCCGTTTACAAAGCAGAATTGCATGCGCTGGATCACCTGTTGGAAAGTGTATGGGTGTATGGCAGAAGGGTTATCATTGCACTTGACAATCAGTCGGTCAAAAAATCAATGATGCAAAAAAGGGGTTCTGTTTTTAATTTCTGTGGACCAGAACCCAGTGCTAGCGAACGTCCGACAATGGGTAGACTCACTAAACCTGTAGACATGCTCGAATGGTGCTCAAGAAACTTATCGGCAGGAAGGACAGAAAGATGCTTAGATGCCGATAAATATAAGAGACCAGCACAAAAGTCCACAAAGTGTTATGAGCAAACTGCGGCTACTACAAAATCGAAGTATTATCAGGACATAAGTGTTAGCAGATAGAGAATGAATAATGAATGCCTCAAGAAATCTTTATTCATGCATACTACGTTTGTGTGCATGTATATGCGTGCGTATTATGTACAATCCTCTGATTACCTGAATGCAGGAAGAAGAAATTTCAAAATAGAATGAAGTCGAAATCCTTACATAAGTTCAAGTTCATCGTAATGTCCAAAGTAGGCATCTTGCTTACCAAACATTTATTTTGTGGCTTAAATTTCTCAAAAAGGTGTTTCCGCTCATTTACAGAAACTATTCATTGTCTACTTTCCGTAATTGATTTGAACTTACGAAACGTAAGTTAAAACGGGGATAAAAACATACTAATAACATTCCAAATTAGCCTTCCGGTAACTTTTGAAAAAGACGATAAGTTTAACAAAGCTTTGTTAATAAAACGTGTGCAAAGCAGCAGTTTACCAAATGTTTGTTTCAGTGAAGTTTCCTGACAACGTCACCACCAATTATACAAAAATATGTCAACTGATCGGGGTAGTCGTGTTACCAATCAGACTTTATGCGGCCAGACCAGCGCCCCTAAGTAATCCGCATAAGCACCACCGAAATAGCACTCATGCACATCCCGTAGGTAGCAAATTAGAACAGAGGACGCCAGGCCCCCGGTCCCACGACTTGTTGAGAGGTTCGGAGCTATCTAATCACCTGCCGCCAACAAATGACGATTGACAGCTTGCATTGCAATGCAAGGCTACTTCGGTCCTGCTGTGAACCTCCCCGCTTTGGGTATAAACCTTGTGTGTGGAGTATGGCAATGTTGAAATGGCTGCTCGAATAACGCTGTAATTTCTGGAATATAAAATAAGTTGAAAAATATGCAAAAATATAACCGCCTTCAATAAACAGGACGGCCACCATATTCGCAACAGAAAGGGAACAAGAATCCTTATAATCATCACAAAATATTATCCATACTAATCTCTTGCTTTTATACAAAAATTACAATTATACATTTTTTATTTCAAAGAAACCAATTCATTTATAAAGAAAAACAACGTTTTTTAAGCTTTAATTATATTTTACTGAATCTTTGTAAATGAAAATTACAATTTGTAAAATATGTCTACAATATTATTTAACATACAAACATAAACTATTACCAATGTAATAAATAATTTATTTTATTCAAATCTCAATAAACTACTATCTGCTATTGGACAGTGTCGTTTTTTCAAACTCTCGTGCCCATCAAATTACCGTAAATCGCGCGCTAGAGTGTTGGAATGGATCACTATTACGAATTTGTACCAGTAAGTCTTTGTTTTTTCTTTGGATAAAGGGAACTTTTAGATCTCTATGGATACTTTCACTTTTTACGTATCTGGATGGATGCTTGATGGCTTTGTATATAAGAACATTGTAACCAGTGTATATGATTTGTTTATAAGTCTTAAGGCAGTTGGTTTTCTCTCAGTATGGCGGGACCAAGTTAGGCGTCGATCTAGGTTGATACCCCTATATTTAAGGTGGCTTTAAACGGTGTTTTCTTTTATTTTTTTATTTTAAAATTGCTACGATGCAATTACAAATTATATTGTAACTTAAATTACCGAGCATCGTAACGAAGACCTTGACTTAGGCTTGCCAGATGGCCTGGATTCGCCTGGATTTTCCATTTTCTTATGTCTGGTCCAGATTCCAGGAAAAATGCAAGCAGTCCAGTTTTTTCATATTTTATATTCTTTTATAATAAATTTAGTTTTTTGTACAGAAAAATTGCATTCTGAACACAATAAAATTACAACTATATTTGCAAGTGTTTAGATTATATCTTTCCTAACTCCTAGTTATTTGACAACAGTAAACAGCTGTTTGGAAACAAGTGAAAACTTTTGTAAATAACTAAGTAGGTAGCAAATATTTCTTTAATTTTATTAAAATAATTAAAAACATTTCATGTTCTTCCCCATTTCAGAACGATTTATTGCTATGTTTATGTGTTTTTATGTTTTTGTTTAATATATAATAAAATTTCACTTTTTGGAACAATAAGAGCATTTTAAAAATGGTCCAGTTTTTGTTCTAAAATCCAGGCGAAAATTTTACGTTTTCCAGTTTTTAGGCTTTTGGGAACTGGCAAGCCTACCTTGACTCGTTGTAGTGTAAAACACCCAGAGTCTTTGGTGGGAATCGAACCCACGACCCCCAGTCTGATAGACTAGTACACTACTAACTAGCACCCCTTAAACTGTGGTATTTGTTATTATTAGTGCTTAATTTATGCTAGCAAATGCTGGACATTAACACACAATGTGCGCTACCGTCTCAGGCTCTTCCTCAGGAGTATCTTTGGAGATTGACGGGTCCACCCATTGCAAGTTTTATTGTCCATCTCTTCATGATTCCTCCATTGGCCAATAAATGGCGGGGTTGCTACAGAGAAATGCATTCAGATAATTTATATAATTTCTACGAGTAATTGAGAAAAACACAGAGCTCCACATGCACGCGTAAGTCTGTATTAAAAGGACCGTGGATTAGGGATTTTTATATAAGAGTCTTAAGTTTCCTCCGCTCAAATAATTTAACCAGACTCCTACCAGAGACAGGAACCTGCTACCGGCCGCCGCCACAAGTCAATAATTCGGACTATGCATTAAGTTACGGCAAGCCATACCTTTGTGCCTTCCAGCTGTTTTTACACTTTATGAGACAGGGGTTTCAAAGCTGGCAAATATCGTTCCAAATTTTTTAAGGAAAGAAGTCTTTGAATTATTCTAGAAGTTTTGTGCTAAATAAAAAACTTTTAACACACTTTTTATATTTCAATGTATCTGCTTGAACGGAAATTAAAAAAGTTGCACAACTGTTGTTCCACTAACTGGCTGATAAATTTCTGCAAAAAACGAAACTCAAGTTTACAAAATAGATCGAAAAATATGACAAAAAAAATGCTAAAACACAAAAAGATCTTAATTTGTGTGGCGTGAAATTTGATATCAACCACATGCCACGTGGCTGCTTAATATGCAACGCCAAACATTCACAAAACCAAAAAAAAATTCTACCACTGATCGTCATATGTTTAATATTTAATTACAAGAGGGGTTCATTCCACTAAAACGACATCTAAAACTGAAATTTTAAAAATATTGCGAGTGTTTTCACAAAAAAAAAACAAAATTTACAGAACAGTTGGAACACATTCAAAAACAATCGCTGCATTATGGCCAACTTAAATAAAGAAAAACACAAAATAACTGGAGGTGTTAACTGATCTTGTTAAACCGCAACTTGTTAAACGAAACACCGTGGTATATAATAAAGGAACCTTCTCTGTTACCGTTTCCTTAAGATGCTTTGCCCGTTAACTATTCGAGATAAATGATAAAATAAGAACGTGCGCCTCCCTCTTGCCGTTGGTTTGCAATAATTTATCGTAGATGATTTGTACGTAACAGTAACTGAGTAACTGATAAGTGAACAGTAAGTGGCGCATGCATCATCTCTTTTTACCCATCTGTGGCATTCTTTGGTTGATCATATCGCATCATACACATGCCAGAGTTCATATGCAGTCGTCATGTTGAAGATTGCTTCAGTTTGCCTCTTCATCTAAAACTACAATTGTGCGTAATCAGCGAATTAGCGTGAAAATAAGGGCTGGTTTGTTATTTATTTTCGTTACTTTTGTGTCTGTTATTTACGTGGCCCATTCTTTGAGGTTATAATTTATTGCATCTTGTTAACCACTTTTTTCACTTGGTACTTTTGCACACTTCAGGAATAATTTCAGGTAAAGGGAGTTCTTTTTTACACCGTTTTGTATGAAGAAAGATCAACAATTAAGATCTTTTTTTGCAGAGCCATATGTTACATTTGGAACGCAATAAAAAAATAAGTTTTTCTGTATCTGTTTCTTCTTTCATTTTGGGTTTTGTTCATGCTAAAGGACACATGTCTGACAAGTAGAAAGCCCTGAATTTTTTTTTGGCAGCATGTGTATGCAAATACATAAGTACGTGCAAATAAGTAAAACAACTTTCCAGTAAAATTTAAATTAAACACAAGGAAATTAAAGTAACCATAAATACAGTTCAATTTACAGTCCACTAATTAGGAGATACTCAACAATTTTGCAGAATTCCTTTGGCAATTGTACAATGAACAACAGCAGACAATTTCAATTAGCTGTAATGTGCTATTGAAATTCTGAATAACAATTACAATTAATTATAATTGAAAATATTGAATTGTAATTGGAAATAAGTAATTACATTACCAGTAATTTTTGTTTTAATCTTTCTAAAACAATTTTTTTCTACTTAATTTTAATTGATTGAATCTTTCTACTAAAAGAAATTTACAATAATTATTCAAATCTTATTTATAAATTATTATTTAATAGTTATCACCAATGTAATAACTTATGTTTCGTTTTAAAATCTTAATAAACTATCTTCTATTGTGTAGAGAGAGCCGCCTCGCCAGGCTCAATTTGTCAGTTCTTTTTAGTCTCTGGTGGCCATCAAATTACAATCAAGAGTGTTGGTATGTACAACTAGTTTGTTTACTTCGTCCTGGATAATAGGAACTTTTAGATCTCTACGGATGTTTTCATTTCTTATATACCAGGGGGCGCATACGATAACACGTGGAATCCTAGCCTGTCTTCTCTGTCACTTCTGGATATTTTATGCGCAAGCAGTACCCCACAGCTGAATGCCATATGACCATATTGGCTTTATAACGGATTTTTATAAAAGGACTTTATATTCCAAAGCCAAGTTTGAGTAAGGACTTTTAAGCTAATGTAGTTGGTTTTTTCGAAGCTTTATGGACCTTACTTTCGTCTCAATGTGACAGGACCAAGTTAGGCGCTGATCTAGGTGGATACCTAAATATTCAACGGGCGATTCCGCTGGAACCGTGTTATTTGCTATTGTTATTGCTGGACAATTTTGCCTTCTTAGGGAAAACGTTACATGAGCACATTTTAATGGATTGATTTAGCTTTATTCCCCACTGTTTTAGCCAGTCTTTAAGCTCATGAATATGGAACTGAAGTTGTGCAGATGCTAGCGTCGGATCTTTATTAACACATAAAATTCCTGTAGATTTTTGGAACGAATACCCGTCATCTCATGTCAAGTTTGGTTTGGAGACAAACCGGTTTCGGCTATGTGCTATCTGCAGAGTCTTTTTCCGTTGTAAGAAGTTTACATAGCAATTCGTTACAGTTTTATCGTTATAGCCCATTATAATGAAGTCAATGATTAATCCGAATCGTTGCTTTATGTACTTATGTTTTATTTAACTTTACTTTTGAAACCGAAAAATGGTTAACCCTCTATTATGTATTCGATGTGATGTGTTTCGTATTTAGTTTTTTAATACAATTAGGTTTTAGCTATGCACATTAAAATATAAATTTTAACAATTTACTAAGGACACTGCTTTTTTTGTAAAAAAATTCTCTTGCTTTGTTTGACAAACTTTAAGAGCTTATTTTGATGTATTAGGACCTGATCGTTCTCTAGGGATGTAACCATCTCATCGTTCTTCGTGCGTGCCATCCATTTACAAGTTGCGATTTCACCCCAAATTATAATATATTTTTGTAAGATGGTGCTGATGTTTGAATTCTCATACTGCCGGCCGATGTCATTGCAAATTAATTTTATTGTAAATGGACGCTATTTTTTCCCCCTGTGCCCTTTATATTTTCAGTTTTAGTGACTTATAATGATAAAGTTGAAAGGACACATACGCATTATGTTATTAAATTAGTTATCACATTGGTAATAATTAATAAATAGTATTGGAGAGATAAGATATTAAAACTAATTTTATTTTCTTTTAGAAAGTTTCAATAAAATAAATTTAAGGTTCAAACAAATTTTTTTTAAATGATAATAACATATTTAGTTGCTATTAGGATATTGCTGTCTTTGTATTAGGATTTTCCTTACTTGTAATCATTAAATAATTTTCATCAATTACTTTCGCTTTCAAGTACATTTTACCCATTACGTGTAATTGTTAATACCTGAATACCAATTATTTTTAATTACAAATATATGTAATTGGTTACTGACATTTTTCAAGTACAATTACATTACATTATATATTTACTTGTGCTAATTACGATCTCACGTAATTTTAGTTGTAATTATTAAATTATATATAAAAAAATATGCAATTTTTATTTTCATGTATAATTGAGATATCCCAGGTCTGGACAATAATATGTATTAAACTAAAACTTTTAAGATTTCTTATATTTCATCTTCTTGGACAAATTTTAACAGAATAAGAATGTTAGGCGCGAAAACACAGCCAACAAATAATGATACGCGAACAAGTTTTGCAAAAGGTCCGGGAGGGTGGCCAAGTTTCTAATGTGAAATAAGGATTAGTAACCAAAGGCTCCTAGCAGTGTTTCAGCGGTCTCAGCGGCAAATTGTTATATTTACAGGGCATTGACAAAATCACAAGCTGTCATACACTCAGGCAATAAATCATAATCTATAAACTGATGTTTACACCTTTAGGACTTGATAGGAATATAAATCTATTTTTTTTTTCTACAACCGAATTTATACGCCACTGAAAATTATTTAAAGCCTTCTTATAAAAGGTGTTTCTAAAATGGGGCAGCAGATGTTGGAAGATTTCACGAAATTCTTTGTATTGGAAAGACCGATCTGTGCCATTCAATGTAAAATACGACATTGATCAAATGTTCGCCACAGCCTTGCTACCAGGTGAATTGCGTGTGGGTTTGTGTCGATCCATGTAGCTTCCTAACAGAAATGTACCAGTCCGCTATGGACGATTTTTCTGCCAAAGGTTTGGTCTTCCTCCAAACGCTTCGAAGCCCATTAAGCGAACAATCGGCATAGTATGAGGTCTGTAACTTTGAGTAGTTGGATCTTGTCCGCCACGCGATCTGACGTGCTAATGCAAATTCGCAACGTTGAAAGCTGCAAAAGTCGAAAATCTTGAGTAGGGTAGCGCGGAATCTATCGTGTACCCTTTAACGAACAGTGACGTATTCTCTGCCGATCTGACATACTGGTATTGATGACGATCGTCTCGAATTTGTTTTTAACATAAAATTCATAACTAAATTTGTATTTTGTTTCCTTTTAGACTTTTTTACACCTAAAACACCCTTCTTTTGATGCGTTTTGAACTTCAGCCCACACAGGACTTGCAAGTGTCACAGTTACATGACAAACTGGGCACCAATTCTTTCGTGTGTGCGCAATTAAAATGTCAAATCATACAAAATTGAACAAACCAAACAAACTACAACCTCTTTGCTAAATGACTCTCAATTTGTCTTGAGTTGTATGAAATTGATAAATTTGTCAATTTGTTATTGTGTTTTGTAAGTGTCACTCAGTAATCCATTTAGTTTTTGTTTAGAAAAAGTCAAACAATTTACGTTCTCTTGCGATTCCCGATATTTTGAATATTGGCTCGCTGGCGTTATTGTCACGATTCCTGTATATAAATTCCATATTTACAAAGAAAAGACAGCCGCCTAAATATACATATGTATGTATGTATGTATGTATGTATGTATGTATGTACAAACACGAGAGTAGTTTGTTTAAGAAATTGTGTGTCATCAAATAATTTAATCCATGTAAATACACGATTTACATGACTTCTACTACTTCTTTTTCGTACCTCAACGTCCTTTTCTTAACAAAATCAATTGACATCTGCAGGCAAAGGAATCATAGAACCTGCTTTGCTAGTATTTCCAAATAATTCTTCTTGCGTCAACAGCCAGGACTCACATCACACAGACACAAAACTATTACAAACACTATAAATTGTACTGAAAACATCAACTACAGCTACAGCAGCAAAAGGAATGACTGACTAACTAAAGACTGTGTTTTGTGTCAACAAAGCCATATGTCAAGTTGTCGCCACGCGCTGCACTGATCACTACGAATCAATTCATGTTCTTGCATATGGATGTGTGTTGTGTCTGTGTAGGGTTGACTCAAGAGGTGGCTGTGGAAAAGCGAGGCCAACAAGGATGCAACATGCAAACATACATATGCCGCGTCTTAAAACACACAAATCAATGCTCACGTGTGTCCGTTAAATGCAGCTGCAGCTGAGAGTGTGTGTGTGTGTGTGTGAATGCGAGTGCATGTAATTCATTTTATTTATTAATATTTTTCATAACATAAATTACACAACGCTGACAATTTCTCTAGGTTGGTTAATCCATTACAACGTTTTGAAGGATGCTTAATTATTTTCATAAGATTTTCTTCTCTTGATTTTGTTTAAGGTTTGTGAAATTTGTTTTGCTGCATTCAATGTCATGCTCTTGCACCTTTTGTGCTCCCTATTAACCGTCATTAGAGCTCCTCTTCGTAGGACTTTCAAGTGCTTGTTACGCGTGTTGTTTTAAATTTTATTACGGTCCACTTGGGAGTCATCAAATGCTGTTCCTTTTAGTCGCTGCCATTTAATATAAGAAAAGGATGCTATAGTTTGATTATGTAGCTGCATCTTGTTGCATACCCTCCATATGCAGTTTGTATTGAAAACATATTAAATCTGAGTTGAAATTAGTACATGGCTGTCAGCATATAAAATTTAGTGTTAACACTTCTAGTTTCTAAATTCAACAAGGGCAGATGTTTAAGCCAGAGACCAGCAATTAAAACTAATCGAAAACATACTTTTAATCTTTTGTGGAAGACTTGGAAGGCAACAATTTGTAAGTTATTGTAATTTTTGTGCAGCCAATTGCGGAAGAAAATAAAATTGGCTTTAATGTGCAGATCAGTGTTGCCAGTTAATCCTTTCCAGGCTAAACTTAATGATTTTTTTTTCATTTTGAGTTTCATGGCGTTATTTTGCCATTTTTTACTGGTCAGAAAATCCTTAAGATCTCCAAATAGAATGACACTGATTTACGCCAAAAATTTTTTAACTTTGTATTGCATTTTTTTGATTGATGGTTTGCTGAAAAGGATAAATTATATCCTGTTTGAAAGGCTATTAAAGAAGTCGTCGAATGACCAGGATCTAAATTTAGATCAAATGAGTTTCGACTTAACATGGGGCATTTTTTGCCCTCGTCTTCGCTTACGCCCAAGCCCTGGTACCTCCTCTGAATGGAACTTTTCACCTTCGTCGTTTTTCACCCCAATACGCTCTGCGAAGCAGCCAAAAATGCTAAATAGAAAATGCATTTTGATTGTCATGTTCGAGATCGAATATTCGAGTGCTAATAGGTCTTCAAGTAACTAAAAAGTATTTGCAATTTGACTTGTCATTGGTCGAAATGAAAAAATACTATTTTTGGTTGAGCTCAGTCCACCATAATTATCAAAAAAAAAAAAAGTTTCAATACAAATATTTAACAATCCTAAAATAAACAATAAAGCAACATATTAAAAAACCTTAAATCCTCCCCTACTGTGCGATGCTACTCGTATACAACTGTGAAGCAATGAGTTTTATACCTTGGGAGTATAAGGATACAATTTTTTCGGATATACATTAAGAACTGGGCATTCATAACCAAACAGCCGATCAAACATTCTAGCTTTGGATATTGCTGGGGGTCATAATTATATTTTTTTTTGTTACTTGAAAGTGTGCGAAGTTTTTGTCTTCTTCAATTCAACAGCAGGATGGTATTCATGCCTTGGTTCGTCTAGTCTTTGTAACATTCGAACACATATTAGTTGAATAGTTGATAAAGGAAATTATTTTGTTTAGAAAAACTAACTTTTTTCGAAGAGTCGAATAAATTCTTTCACCTTGTTTTAGGTAAGTATGCTCTAGGAAGGATACGTAAGTATGGTTGTAGATTTTTACTTTATTTCTTCTTACTTCGATGGTGCTTGCGTTTAATCTTCAGTGGGGAATATTAAAAAAAAACAAACAACTTCTGAGAAACGATCACATAGAACTATTTTGAGTATGGAAGCCCAAATACTACTGTGGGGAAAAAATAGCAAGACTTATTAATTTAAATTTCGCGCGTTAATCCATTCGTCGAATTTTTTTTTCTACGTTAGTATGACTGTCAGTGACATCTGTGTTAATATCACATCAAAGTAATCATTAGTGTTTAGTATACGCTTGTCTTTCTGAAGTACAACAAGTGCATTCGGCGATTTTTACAATGAGTGAAAATATTAAACAAAGAATTTCAATTAAATTTTGTGTGCGGAATGAAATTTCTGGTGCCGAAACGTTCAGAATGTTGCAAAATGCTTTCGGTGATATTTGTATGTTGCGAGCAAGTGTTTTTGATTGGTACAAATTATTCAAAGAGGGTCGAGAACGTGTTGAGGAGGAACCACGTCCAGGATGGCCATCAATCGACATGTCAATAAAATCAAGGAATTGGTGTTCGAGAAGATTAATAGTCAGAGACCTTACTGATATCGTTGTAATTCGAAGGGATCAGTGAAAACCATTTTAAAAGATCATTTGGGCCTAAGAAAAGTGAAATCGCGATTGATTCCAAAATCACTCAATTTTGTAGAAAAACACCGTCGCGTTGACGTCTGTCAAACAATGCTTTCCGACTACCAGGATGTCATTAAATGTATTTTAACTGGCGCCGAGTCTTGGATCTACGCTTACGACCCGGAAACAGACGATCAATCGGCCGAATATCGTGCCAAAGGTGAGCCGAAGCCGAAAAAACCACGTCGAAGCAAGTCAAAAATCAAGGTTTTGTTGACAGTTTTCTTCGATCATCGAGGCGTGGTGCACTCCGAATTCCTTCCGACCGGCCAAACTGTCAACAAGGAATGCTATTTGAGTGTTTAGCGTTGTTTCGGCGAAGCTATTCGTAAAAAGAGGCGGAATTGAGGGCCGACAACTCTTGGTTTTTGCACCACGATAATGCTCCGTCGCGTACCGCATTGAGTCAATTGAAGACATTAAACGTGAATCGCTACACGCATGGGAGGCTATTTCGGAAATTGACTTTAATAACTGTTACGAGGATTGGAAAAAACGTTAGCATAAGTGTATTGCAGCTGGGGGGGGATTACTTTGAGAGGAGACGAAATAGATTTGGCAGAATAAATAAAGAAATTTAAATTATGAACAAAGTCTTACTATTTTTTGCCCACAGTAGTATACGCCTGTGTTAAAAGTAGTATTAAGTAACTAATACTTTGGAATAATTGCTCAGTAAAGCCGACTAAATATAATTCTTTTAAGCTGATCGATCTTAAAATTAGAAAAACATGAGAAATAATAGGCGTAAATTGTTAGGAACTACCTGGACTAGTTCTAGAATTCCGAAGGGTTTAGTGATTTGCTAACGATTCCGAGGAACGTGTTGTACACGATGCATAATTGATTCGTAAATTATTGGCCGCCGCTCCAAGTTATAACGAGTACTGCCTAGAACTAGTCAAATATTTTATTTTATTATACCACACTTCTGTTACGCGTACGATTGGTGGAATTTTTTGAAACATAACCGATAGGACTCGAATAATTTACAACCCTTCAAAACAAAGAATATTCGAAATTTAAAAAACCGAAAGTTTGTATACTTCTAGTGGTGTTTATTTATTTTGTATCGTGTCATAAGGAGCAAGCGACAGTCTTTATTTGTGATGTCTGTCATAAATTGTTCTGGCAAGAAAATCTGTTGAAATTTCTCATTTATCCTTTTGACAAGTGTCGTTCTTCTAGTTTTATTGTGTTTAGTTTTTACTGTCATCACTTTTTCAAGCAATTAATCATTTTGAAGATACAAATATTTTTGTGATTTTTTTACGAGCAACATGTCACAACATGATGACAACAACTGTGACCAAAGTGGTGCACAGCAGTTCAACTTGATGAAAATATTTATGCAATTAAAATGGAAACCCTAAAGAACTCACATAAAAACACACATCCACCGAGGATGCTTCTATTGAGATCCCCTATGCGCTCGAAGGATTTGGTTGTCGGTGAGTGTTTCAAAAGTGTTTGATTTTCTTTTTTGGTTGAATTTTTATTAGTGGAGGCGTTGGAAATTCCGGTAGTTTTGTTGTTGCGCCGTCATAAAAAAATGTAATATTTTTTGTTTGTTTTTGTTTCACGGGTCGAATAGGAAATATGTTGGTTTTTATTTTCATCATTTTTATGGGTTTTATTTTTGAAGAGTTTTTATTGTTGGAGTATTTTTATTGCTGTATTGGATATTTTTATGTTCTTGGCTTTTTCTGTTTATATATTTATTTATTTTTTATTGTTAATTCATTTACGGATGTTACAGATGATGCTGCTGACGACTGTTTGGTGGTAGCTGACATACATATTGTGTGTCCTTTACAAATATGCAATGTCTGTTTTTTCTTATTAACTACATTTTTATTTTATAAACAGCTTTAAACTCTATGTTATGTTTTATGAGTTAAAGTTGTTCATATACGCTTCACATAAATTAAAAGGGTGTATGAAGGATGTTTGTCATTTCTACAATATTCATTTCCGACTCAACAAAAAATATATATTTTGGATCCCTATAGGTAGTTCAATTTATACACAGGCCCAAAAAAAATCTAAATGAAAAATGAACTTTTTGTTATAAAAACCTCAAAATTTTGCCATCCAACAAAGAAAAGCGAATTTTTCAAAAAAAAAAAAACTGATACATTTCACAAACAAATTTTGACATTTTTTCTCCTTTTTTGCTAAAAACTTAATACGAGTACCTAAATATATAAATATAAAAAATATATATAATTTGTTGAACGTGTTACACATTCTCCTGAGCGGGATGTACGTTGGGGAATGTGCGATAAATGCGCACTAGTTGCTGGTCAGAAGTTTTCAAATCAAATTTGATACGCACCGGAGTCTATAGCCTGAGTATAGTAGTAAGAGTCTTAATAACCCATTTAGGCTATTTTCTCCAAAGTATTAAAATAAAAATATCTGGGTTTTTTGCTAATCAAATTCGAAAAATTTTGGGGATGTTAAAGGAAAACTGAAATACATGTAGACCGCTTACTCTATGGGTCCCTTTTCGACCACGGATTTGTAATTTACGACTACCTTATTTCCATTGAGTCTCGTGCTAACACTAGCCGCTACTCTTGACTGTAGTGATTTCAGACAGACGACTGGTATCTGTCGGCATTCTTCCTTATCACAAGGTCTTATGTAATTGTCATCATTTGTCTAAGGCTTAGGTACACCATATATTCAAATTTAGCAAGTGGTCCTAAGCCTTACGTTAGCCAGAGCTGGAAACACACAGACAATATGAGCTACCGTGCCAATATGACCATCCGTTCCTTGCGAGGTTTTCTTATCCTCTCTGTTTCTGCATGGCTTCGCTGTCCATCCCTATCGAAATCTTACGGTCCAATGCCTTAGGAGAACTTTTAGAGAATGACCCTTCCACCCCTCTTGACAATTTCTTCCGGTTTCATCTCTTGCCAAATTAAAACTGGATTTCCTTTGGAGAACTTATATCATTCTTACGATTAGGGGACACAAAGATTTCCACCCAAATGGAATTTCATATGCACTTGTAAGTCTTTATTAAAACTCAAGATCGACTGGTATCCAGAGTTCGCATACTAAAGACTAAGCATCCTCTTGGCCACGCATCATGACGTATGCTTATCCACTGTGGATTAGGTATTCTTAAAAGAGAGAGACTTTTTGCAGAAACAGGAATCTATTACCGGTCGCCACCACGGGAAGGTATAAGTTGGAACTTCTTACAGTGCACTCTGTTACAGCAAGCCATACTTTTGTACCTGCCATCTGATGGCCAACGTCTAGTCTTGCCAAAGAACCATTAAGCATTATAATGATTCGGCAATTAAAATACATAATGATCAGTAACCTCACTTTTTGTCAGAGAAAATAACCGCATACAGCCAAAGCATAATCGTAATATGCCCTTGAAATTGAAGTTTTATACAAAAGTATACTTTTAAATTCATTTTTTTCCTTATGATAAACCGACAGTTTTTTATTCAAAATTGGGCATTACAATTTAACAGTAATTTGTTTACTTTTCAAACTCTTTTATAATGAGTGTAAACAAGGTTTACTATCTGAAATAAGTTATTTTTTGTGTTTTGTGTTTTCTATAATAAAATGGTTTCTTACAGCCAAAAGACAATAATAACATTCACACTATTTTGTCAGTGTATTAAAATGCTAGTAAAAATGTTGTGTATTTTTATTTAATATTTTGGATATCAAAGTAATAAAATAAAAATTAAAAAAAATCCAAACTTTCTGTGCCAAGAAGCGATATGTTGAACAATTTTTCGAAGGAAGAAACTCGTGTTGCAACAAACACCCGCGTACACAATCAACAAATCCTTATAAACATTTGACCCAGTATAGAAAAAGGTGTAATTGGCATGGAAAACACATAGTATAATGTTGGACTTTTAATAATATTCTAAGAATAAATACTTGACATCAATAATTCAACATCATTTCAATTAAATGGGAACTAATGCACGGTACTAGTAGTCTTAGATAATGCGAAGCCGTTTGAGGCTACTCAGACAATGACGATCCATAGCGCACTATTGAACGATATGATGGGAAAAACTATTAGAGTACTGGAATACGACTCAAACGCAGAGAAAACGAAGAGCCTGCTCAAACTCTAGAATACTAGTACTTTTGCAACCATTCTCACAGGAAACTTAAGCTTACAAAAGCATCTGCTTCAAGCAGACAAAAGCGTCTGCAGGAATATTTTGTGTGTCACAGTTGACACTTTAGCAGATGTAACTCACTCGGAGAATTCTTTAGACTTTATCACCTAGCACCGTTATTCTCTAACAAGCAAAGGTCTCTTTCTGGGTTCATAAGCGTGTATCTAGTGGCCTGAGGCCAATAATTGACGACACTTCGTAACTTCACCTAACCAAAGTGTTAAAGTCAAACTTATACTTTACTACCCAACCACAACAAAAATAAGTGCAATGAACGCACGAATTACAGTGGCAAATTTTATAAGGTTGGATCCACAAATGTTGTAGCCACCATTGGAAATCGAACTTTTTAAAACTACTTTAACGTGTCTACCTACAACCGGGAGGCAACATTTCGTGTATTTCAATGTCGATCCCAACCAACTGCCCAAGTTTCCTGTTTGCATAACATTCCTTTACTTTTCTTATTGTGAAGAATTAAAGTTGTATGTCTATCGCTCGTCTCCTCCACCTAAAATAGGGTCAGTTATAGAATAAAGAAAATACGTATTATTATATATTGTTGTTTTGTTGTTACTGTTGTGCGCCTAAATGCAATTCCTCATTCGCACTTGTTTGTGTGAAGTTATTAATACGGAGTAAGTTCCTTCCAATAACCTACACCGTACTAACACCGACGACTTACTGACTGACTTCCATTGGTACATGTTGGTCATAAATATAAAAGTTTAATATTGTTGGCCAGCTACTCGACATGTTACACATTGACCAATTGAGTTTTTAATTAAATTTTCAGTTTATTTGTTTGTGTCTTCAATGACCTCCGTATTTCTCTCTCTCACTGTCGTTGTAGGGGGCTCTTAAGTATTCCTTTTGTTTGGCAATTAAATATTTTACGCTTGTTGCAATTGTTGCAGATACTGATACCAGATGTTGCAGACATAAAACTTATTTGTGTTGTAACCTTTTGGTTAACCATTTTATATAAAAAAAAAAATACATGAATCTATTACGTTGGCAGTAGACAGCATCGATACGGGTACTTAAGTCGGTATCTTGGCCATCTGCTTTGTCCTTGTATTGGTCATCTTTGTTCAAATGCATTTTTATATCTGTTTGTGTATAAACAATTTTCGGTAGGACACTGCTAATGGGCCGTTGGATTTTATTGCTTTTTATTCTTATGTGTCACTTGAAATAAATTATAAATTTAATTATTATTTAACTTTTCAATTGAAGGGATTGCGGCTATAAATTTATTGAGTTAATTTAGTGTAAAATAAAGCACTTGACAGAAAATTGTTATTTACAATTTTCGACTTGTTTTTATTGTTTTAAGAACATTTTTGGTTTGTTTATTGACAAAAGGTCTTGCAGTATTCATTTCTACTGATATAAAAGCCTGTTAAAAGTTGGTAACGATATAATATTCAAGCAGGGAAAGTGATGTGGAAATTGTTCTTTTAAAAAACCTCGATTATCTTTTCCGGAGACTTCCCAACACTCTCTGGTAGAAGTATATTTTGTACACATTACCGAGTTCTATGGTATCAGGTTAATAAATTTTATTTCCATAGCAAAATCCAGCTAGAAAATTGGGGGATTGGAATGTTGCTTTTATTTATACTGTACTCTAAGAACCACGTGGCCAGTATAAAAATATGCCAGGTTTAGGGAAACATGGTCTCAGATGAATAAGCATTGTGGTAGTCAATTGCGTGGAACGTAATTTCATGTTGTTCAATAGTTGTGCAAATACAAACCCCGTCATCGCATTTCTTAGTAGCCGGTGAATAGCTTAGCAGAACTCACGTGAGAGACACTTCTCCTGAAGTCAATTAACGGACATAAATCTCTTTTAAATTTCATTATCGAGTTAAAATAAAATAAAGGGTTAATTTTGAGATATATCGTCGGCTTTAATGTGTCTTACTTTATTTTGGGAATGGAAATACGCAGAGTAAGACATTTTGATTTCATCTGCCATTATCCACAACAGTCGGAATTTTGACAAGGTTCTTTGGAAAGTTGTTGGTTCGTGGATTTACGAAATTAAATCCATACTACCCATCGGACACGAAGTTCAATAAACAAGCTTTCGCATTTGAAGGAAAGTAAAACCACAAGCAAGTGCTGAGACGGAATTACTAAGAAGTAACCATTTGGAGTGAGTTTGCACAGCTGCTCTCAAGTTCCCTTTAGTAGAGCAGTTCGATCTTGTTAGGTAGGGAATATAATGTTAAACACAAATTAGCTTAAGTGGAAATTGGATGAATTTATATTTTCTTTTTTATTTTTCAGATCAATTTCCAAATTGATAATTGTTTAAAATTCTTGTGTCTGTGATGTGGTTAGAAATAAGCATTTGAATGAAATACTCATTCCAATTTTATTTTTATTGTTTTCACATTTTTTTGTTTACTAGTAATAGATTCGTGTTATGTGAGATAACAAAATGTTTAAAAAGTTCTTCAGAGATCTCATATTACATTATAATGCGAGAGAACATAATATTCGTTGCCGGTATTTACGTATTCGATTGATTGTTTCTGCTATTTACGAATCATTGATTAAGCTTCCATGGCATAACGTATGTAACTGCTTTGTATATATTTTCCATAATTTAGATACATCTTTGGGTTACCAGTTATAGAAAGACAGAACACAGGCACACGTCAAGAATGCAACAAATATGCTGGCTGATAAATATGAATGCAACTGATATCATTTGTATTAGAAAAAATATTAAACTAATTATGTGATTAAATAACATTTTTATTTGAATATTAAATTTCAAACGCAACTTTTAATATTATTTAACCGTTACGATTCTTGATTATTGCACTCACACATAAATACATGTGAGTATGTATAGTGACTGAATATTTGTGCCTTTTAGAAAAGCAATGGATCGCTGAACGTTCGCTATAAATTTGTATAGAACTTGGTTTTATGAACTCTTAGCATCTTTCACTTGAAGTTTTAAAACTTTAACAGTCTCTGCATATTTTTCTCTACCTACCAAAATCTCTAAAGTGCTGTTGCTTACCCACAGCAGCGGATTAACAGAGAGGCTTATGTTGAAATGGAACTTAGTCTTCGATGCTAATAAGATAACTTATGGTAAGTTTTAATAAATTGTTTGAAAGTTCTTAAATACCCACAGCTTTAAATCTAATAGAGTGTCTCCGTACTCCGAATTGGGAGCCCACTCAACCACAGTACCCCAGGATACCCCAGGTCATAAACTAGCAAAGCACTGACGATTGAATTGTATGGTTGTAAACAAATCATATTATTGTTATATATCCTAATAATGTAATATATGGTTGTTTATCGCAACTATACTAATGCTTAAAATGTTTGCAAATAAGTTTGTCGCAACAATATATTGCATTGTATGCATTGCATGCAACCCAGTTCATGTGTTTTTATTGAACAGACAATTCTGTAAAATGAACACATTAAATGAAACAGCCCACTAAACATCATGGTCGCGCCATGAAGACATTTTCAGCTATCAAATGCTAATTGAGTAAGCTAAAATTTAATTGACTTAATTAAGGTGCATGTCTGAACAAACTTTTATGATAAGAATGATGTATTTAATATGGACTCCGCCATTTCTTAACAGTCGAAGTTGGTTATAATAATTTATTTTTATTTCATTTAATTGATTTCAATAGTTATCAAAAAGCCTTATGGGGCAGTAGATTATATAGATTTACTAAGAGATGCACGAATACTTATACATGTAGAGTAAAAATATTTATGTATGTATGTAATGCCATATACATATATGTGTGTATGCAATGTTAGCCAGTTTCTATATATTTAAATATTATTGTTAAACATTTTTTGAAAGTTTCTCAGATTTAATGAAAAATTGCATGCGTTTTATGGAACAAAATTGAGGGATTCCGAAGTTTAACCAAATAAGCTAATTAGGCGAAGTTTACTAAAAGTCTTAATATATAAGCCTAAGCATTCTCTTGTCTTACTAGAAACGTGAGTATTGAAATCTAACTCGTATACAAAACGTATGCCCCTACTAAAACAATTCTCTGAATTTTTAAATTTTTGTTTCCGTCATAGTAAAATTTGGCATTCTCAAAGTCTTAGCAATTATGAATCCAAAAGTTAAAAATACCTTAGATATAATATGTGTCGTTCAATCTGTTGATCATGGGGCAATGTTTTTCAAATCGTTATTGAATGAACTAATGAAGTCAGATATATAGTATGTAGCTGTATCAATATAACCACACAGTTGTTTATCATCTGCTTAATTTTCTGCACTACAGAATGAGAGAGATATGGAAACGTAACAGACCCTATGGTACACCACGTATGAATTTTGCAATATCCTCCAACATTCACGAATTTGTCTCTTTCCGACAGGAATGATGCATTGAATATACACGCGGCTTTTGAAAAATTAAATTGATTTTGCAGTTTTCTTAACAATGTGTGATTTAAGGAGTCGAAAGCCTTTGTAAAATCTAAAAAAAAATTACAACTATCTCCATGTCCTTCCCAATTTTTTCAGTTATATCGAACAGCAAAGCAGTTGTATTGGGACTGATTGATGAGATGATAACATATTATTCTGATTAAAATAACTGATGATCCGCTTCTGAATTACAACTTCCATTATCTTTCTGACGATTGGGAGAATGCTTATTAGGAACTGGAGTTACTCTAGCGATTTTCCAGTTACGAGGATAAATGTTGGTCAATGAAATTGTGTTATAAATTTGCGTAAGAGGTTTTATAAGAAATGGTAAAGATAAGCGTGCTTAATGACAATTTCACCAATTCTATCTAAATCAAAGCTACTGGCCTTTTTCCGTAACACCAGTAGATTTCAGTTTCATTCAGATGGCCTTATCCATCCTTTCCCTATAATATCTAAATTTCAGATCCCCTTGCCTTACGTATCTCTCTACAATTGAACCAAATATTTCTCTGCTTAACACGCTTCTTATTAGTGGAGCTTACTGAACAAGTTGAAATTCATTGTGTTACATTGAGCAACCTGAAAGGTAGTATCAGAGTTTTGGTGGACGTAACTTCACTATATCCCTCTGACATTCTGCTTAATTTTAGTTCTTGTCATCCCCATAGAATATGTAATCAGATAAATAATCAGCATGAAGCATAAATGAAATATAGATAAAAGCGTTATCCGAGTTTATTGCAGGAATTCGAAACTGTCCCGATCTTTGTAACATATTGATGTCAAACACCAGAAGAGTTATTATGTAATTCCATTCGAAAAACTTAACGTTTCGAAAAAAATTTTGGATTCGATAGTTAAATCCTGTTATGTGATTCGTTGGAATATACCAAATAGTTGTATACAGGGTAGGGAAAACAGGAAAATTCACCGGCACATGTGAGAACTTTTTTTGAACTTATACTCGCATAATGAACTTTGGTGAGTTTGACATCGGAAAAGAAGCCGGAAATACTTTGAATTCTCCGGTGTGTTTACCTGTTATCAATTTGTTTAGGTTGTATATCGAAGTATACGGATAAATAGAAGTGAGCCGAAGTTTTTCTAACACTTAAAACCACTAAAACAGAAATGAACATAAACTATAAAAACTATTCGCCAAGACCATGTTTTGTAATTTCAATTCAATAATTTGTTTTCTTCAGCTCTAATTGCATTTGTTATCCATAAAAAAAGTAATTTAGTGTTTTCAATTTGGTGTTTTTTTCTTAAACGCAGTTTTTTATGGAGCAAATTTTTAATTAATCCTTAAGCTCAGATAGGTTTTGGTTAGCAACGTACAAACAAATCGAGAGGCTCTGGTCCAATTTAGATATAACTTTAACGGATTTTTCCTGAAAAATTATCTGAGTGTCGACTTGTTTTTGAAGCAGATTTTCTAATTGTTTTTGTCTACTTGAAGTACATACATATTGTTACGTTTATTACCACAATAAACGTTAATTTGTAGGGTTCGTTTAATTGCAAATATTAAGAAAACACAGTGCTAATGATTTTATCAGTTCACTACTTTATTCGGCAATTACGACTCTTATATACAACTAATTTATTCTGTAAACTTAACACTCTTATATACACACAGCTGTTCACTTTATGAAATCTCCAAGTCAGCTATGCCTCCTGCGGTGGACGGCGCCTTTATATACAGATCACGGCCGCTTCTTGAAATGTCCCGAACATACGCGAAATTGCGCATCATTAATTTCATTTGCTGGCTTAGTAGTCTTGTATATGGGTTTGTGTGTGTGTGTATCTTTTGTTTACTTTTTCTTGCTGTGGAAGTTGTATTTGTTTCTACGTTGAATCGCGGTTCGGGGAATTTCTGCTACGCAATTTGTTTTTGCTTTATGTTTATAATATTGCGTATTTGTACAATAGGTCGTTTCACACATCTTTGATAATTACTTCGTAAGAATATGTATGTATATGAAACGATTTATTGTGGGGGTTCTGGAGTCGATTCATCACAAGTAATTTCTAAAATTTCTCCCATTAATTGCCTTCCATTCCGCTCAATGCTTTATCTATAGTAGAGCTGCAACTTTTTCCTCAAGATGTGTTAGGGAGCAAAATTTACTTGGACAATTCCAGTCCGTGAAATACTCCTTTAATATATCCGGCATTTGACTTCGATATGATTTTTGTAATTATAACACAACTTAAAAGGAAAGATTTAGTGTAACTTCTTTTTTGGTTTTATTAAATGTACTTTCGGGCATTTTTCGATTTAGTACAATTTTCAGTTCGAGGGCCAGCATCATTCAAATCTGCATGTCAGTTTTTTCGAACATAAAATTCACCAATACCTTACATTGCCTTTGCCTCGTGTTACATTTTTTGTTTGCCGATTTGGCAACGTTTGACATAAAGACATACGTACATAAGTATTTTAATAATTTAGCGCTTTTTTGTTTGTAAGTACATTTGAAGATTTTTAATTTACTTCGACATCAATATAGCCATCATATTAAGTAAATTTTATTCACTTTTGTACTACATAATTACATACACGAAGGACTACTTTTAATTTTTCGTAAGCGGGAAACTATCCGAAAGTTCGTAATTAAATTTTCGGAAACCGTTCTACATGACAACATTTGCTGAACTTGAAAGGATTTCTTTTCGAATGGAATTACATAATAACCCTCCAAGTTAAAATCAATCAGTTTCGTAACGTGATGCTGACGGTCAAAATGAGTTGGTAAACTCTTATGCACCAGGTATGCAGTATGATTATGACAGAAATTTCTTACTTCGCCGCTATTTGAATTGAAATTACCCATAAATATACTCCTGCCATACTGAGCAGAAAAGTCGCCCAGTATATTCTCACATAACTTAAATACACCATAGACGACACAAAAAGAATGTGAGTTAAGTAATCATAGAACTGTGCAATTGAAATTGTCCAAAGGTGTCCAAAACACTTGCCGGAAAAAACAACTTATTTGTACCTAAAAAAGCCCATTCGTAGTTGTGCTACATTTGCATTTTGTTTTGTTCGCATGGAATGCAGAAATATGATATCCAGCGACTAATAAATATTTACACATATTCCGTGTAATCATCATCTCATTCAAAAAAAAAAAGGAGCTAAACAACTAAATGACCAACCACAGTCAATTACAAGTTACGGGAATTGTTGAATATTCTCGTGAATACGAGTTGAACAGTTGCTGATGTGCATGCTGCATCATGATGCGCCTTCGTCTGCGAGAGTGCGCGAAAAACAATGATACTCACTGAACATGTGAGTGCCAAATGAAATTACCCCCAGATGACGTGATCCTGATACAAGTCTGAAGTCAAGTCAATGGTGATTTACTTATTATTGTTGTCACTGTGGTTGTCATTTTTATACCTGCAAAATTCGAGTGTCCTTCCAAGTGATGGAACTCGTGATTAAACTCATTCAGAATTTAGTGACAGACAAATATGTATTGCAGCAACATTCTAAAATAGGCAAGACTTTTTGTTTTTGTTGGTAGCAACAGAGTAACAATCAGTTTTAAGGTTGGTTATTATTGCACTGAACTTACTACTGTCATTTGTCGCTGTTGTTGCATTTGTAACTTTTGTTTTTATAGCGTTATTGTTGTTATTATTGTTATTGTTGTGAAGCTTCATTGTCATTGCTATTGTTTCGATATAAAGTTACAGATAAAGTCACTGAATTTATGGCGAATACCCGTAATACAAAATTCGTAATGGAACAACTACAACACAGCGCGTAACCATCAACTCAATCTCGTACAACGGCCAGACACATCAACGGCAATGCCATGCTGCAGTCGTCATTGCTGTGGCTTCTAGAGTAGTTATTGCTGTAGTATTTGTTGTTAGTTGTTGTTGTTGTTCTTGCTGTGCTGTTATTATTGCAATTTAAGAGCGATTACATGCTCAATGGCACTTTAAATGGCCATTGTGGTTGTACATCAATGTCGCACGTCTCGAGGTGTGTAGATGGCGTTTACCTTGCACTACCGATATGAACTCAAAATTAAAATGTAAAAATATTCAAGTCAACATAGCCGATTCTTGTGCGCCTTCCTTTGGTTGAAAAACATTTCTTTAGATAAACTTAAATGTGGCCTTTTCCAGATATATTTGTGATAAGAAAAATTTCTAGGTTAAATATTTGGACTCATAAGCCATATATTGCGTATGTATTTTAAGCTAGCATGAGAGACACAGTGCTTTTGCACTGTGCATCTCTCAATATCGTTTTCTTTTTTTTAAATTTTTAGATAATTTTTTATAATGAAACTAAAGTAGCGTGCAATTGAGTTTCGTAAACAGTGCTTGTCACAAACGGAATATGAGTTTTATAAGGCCCTGGCTTTTTTATAGTATTCTGAAGAAGAATAAAGTTCTAACCAGCAGCAGCAAAGTAGCAATACTATGCTTTAGACGAAATAAGCATGTAGCAGCAGTAGCAGAAGGAGTAGATTTTGTATATTTAGCCTACTGTTACCTGCGTATGTGCGTGCAGTTTCTGGGAAGCGACATTGTTGAAAGTGCAGATAATCTTGGAAATATGAGAAGATAGATACGAGCAAATGTGTAGGCGCAGGTTTTGCAATGTTTGCTTGCCCGTCTCGTAGATTTAGTGCCAGTTTATAAATTTGCTATAAAATTGTGTGAAATATTTACATGAACAAAAAATTTGCCTGTGCATAATTGTAATTGAAAGCCTTTACGCAACATACGCATACATATATGCCCTCTTATATATTTTCCATGGGGTGTGTTGCTGTCTACCGAGCAATTTTTTATGATTGTATTGATCGATGATTTTTACTTTCTATTCATTCTATGGCATTATAGTACTTAGATAAAACATCACCCTTAACTGACTGCATTTTTATTGCGCCACCATCACTATTGCGTAAGCTTTCCTAGCACTTTGACTTCGTAATTTACTTATTGTCAGTTGTCAGCTTTTGTCCGCATCCGTCGTTCTTTCAGGATGTGTGGGCAAAAAGCCCTTGAAGCTTATTTGGTGCCTATATCGGGAAGATAAGTACCTTCGAGGTTTAACTAGTAACTGCAACCATGCGATATGGAAGCCCCATAGACGACAAGCCTCAGTTTGGTTGTAACGTGGTGGCATTTGTTCGTTCACAGTTATTAAAAATTCACAAATAAAAATGTCCTGAATCATCAGTATGGTTCCCTCGAAAATTATTTGATCTACTTTAAAACGGCAGAACTAAGTTTTTGGTATTTAGTCTGGAAGTTTTTACATTTGACGTTAAACGTCTCGATAAGATTCTGTGGAACATTCAAGTTCGGGAGAATAAAAAAACAAAGCATTAATCATTATAAGGAACACGTACTTGCCATAGAACGGAAGCGATCCAAGTGACTGTGTGAATGAACGCCCAAGTAAAAATAGACCAAAAAGCCAAAGGAGCAAACGACTAAAAATCTCTGTAAAATATTTGGCGAGTATTTACGTTGGGTGATTTTACACTTTTGGAAATTTACCCATTTGTACACAACGGTAAGGTTATGATAGGTGGGCAGCTTGCATACAGTGAGTTCACTCGGAGGCCATTAGGCCGATTGTGATGCCACTGTGATGATCTATCTACCCCACAGTTCCCCATAGACCTCCAGGATTTCCAGTCCGCAAGAACCGCCTGAAGCTTCTTCGCAAACTTCTCAAGCAGGCCCTGAAAGAATCTCTGGCCCAAATATTTGAGACTCCGTTTTTGCAGAGCTGGGCACTCGCAGTCCTCATCCAGACAGCTTCTGCAGCTTTCACCACGACAGAGTCCCGTCGTCCAATCCTACAGTGCCCTGTTACTAGGCCTACTAGTATAGATATCGAATTTTCCGAGAGCCAGTATTGCCTTCGTCCTTTCCATATCGATTAAAAACCAACGAATTTTTCTGTTGCAGCAACATGAGGACGAGCATAGTCATAATAGAAAACAATAGTTCCCTTTCTGGTAAAATTTCTGGACATTCTTCGCTGATTGCTCTCTTCAAACCGTTTGTACAATTCTCCTGTGATAATCTGAGCAGTTCAGTAGCCCATGAAAGAATATATCCAAATATTGAGCATATATTTGTATCGTTAAAGTAGCATTTCTGACATGATAAATCGGCATCCTACTTTTCTAGGCTTCAGTTCATATCGCACACAATTTCCTTTGAAATAAAATAAAATCGCCTATTATGTTTCTACAAAAGTTCCTGCAATTTTGTTTCAGGATTGACAGCATGAAAAGTTTTTCTGCAAAAAATATCGCACCACTTAAGTAAACATATTTTAAGCTTTTTTCCCTAAAATGAGTGATGCCTCCATTGAAGATAAACAAAATACTATCCTTGGAAACCTGAAATTCAGAATGCACAAAAATTAACTTAATTAAGATGTCCGAAATTTTACCTGTCTTACCACATCAGATTGATGGCATTGAAACCATTGTGTTCATAATTTTTTAATTTCCAGTTAATCATTTCCACCACTCATTATCATGGCTTGTGATGATTTTTAAGAGGTCACGTTTGGTCACCTTTGTTATTTTATTGTAGGTGTAACGTACGCTTCAAAACACACACAAAATCATGTTTAATCTGTTTCTAATGGAATTAAGAAAAACTTTAACTATTCTATTTGTGATGGAAATGATCATTCATGAATAAATTCTCTTGGGATGGGTTTAGAATCATGTTGAAGATTAAATTTGAGAATGAAGTTCTCAAATGCTGAAAGCCGAACTAAATTTATTTGCGGATTCGAAATAAAATTAGTTCTCTCAAAGCTCTTGTTATATGTAACTTTACTTTTGGAAAAACTCATGAGAACTAAGCTTCAAAAAATTGTTCAAGTGTCTTCAGTGTTTTAATTTCATACACAAGTGACTCTTGGTTCGTTTAAGCTTTCGATATCATCTCATTATTGACAACATTTTGCCAACAGCGTTGATTGACATTTGTTTGTTTACATTCCATTTCAATAACATTGCAATTTACTATTCAAATTAAATTTGGGCAAAGTTTATTATGCGTTTGACAAACAATGTTTGTATGGATGTGTTTAGGTGAGTAATTCGCATTTATCCTGTCTATCAATGAAATAAACATAACATCGTTGTTGGTCAATCATTGTATAGTGGAATAGCACAAATTAAAAGATACTGATTGAAAATTTAAGGTGACCGTATAAAAACGACAGGAAAAAATCGAAATAAAACAACAGCGGTGTGAGTTACCAAATTGATTCTAGCAACGTCCACCTGTCCAAGCTAGCAGTGTTATGAAACATATTCCCGATTTTTGCCAAACATTTCCAGTGAACAATTAGTAACGCCTCGGCGTTGTCTATGATCGCCCGGCTTGAAATTTTGCGTAAGCACAAACTTATACAAGTGTAACCCCAAGTTCAATCAAAATATATGTGCATCGCTGGTGATGCACATTTCCGGATTGTCTTCGTTACTTTGCACCACACTGGTGTATGACTTAAGATCGAAGACAACATACTTACGCTCAAACTTTTCCTCGGTGCGACGAATTAACCGACTTTTCACAGAGATGGTCACGATAACCATATTATGTTCTCTACAAAAATATATTGTGATGAAAAACAGATAATGGTTATGTGAAAATATTTTAAACATTACTTTAGTTGCAATAAACAAGTTGAGTTGAAGCATGCAATTTTTACTAAAGTTCTAATTACAAAGTATTTTAAGTAATCAAAGTAAAAGAGTGCTGTGGCCGTCACCGAGCAGGCACAAACATATATCTTGCCGTAACTAAGTGTACTGTCAGAAGTTCTGACTTCACTTCCACGTGGTGGCGGCCGGCAACAGGTTCCTGACTCTGCAAGGAGTCTGGCTAAATAAGTCGAGCGGAGAAAAGTTAACACTCTTGTATAAAAATTCCTAATACACGGAGGGACAGCCTACGCCAGGGATGCGTGGTCAAGAGGGTGCTTGGTCTTTAGTATGCGAACTCTGGATACCAGTCGATCTGCAGTTTTAGTAGACTTACGCGTGCATATGAAGCTCTGTGTAGGTGGACATATTTTTCCTCATTAGAGGAATGAATCAGGAATCCTCGCAAGAAGCGGAGAGGTTATTCTTTGCAGAAACTACGGTTTTTGTTGGCCAAACAAGGAATCCGGAAAAGCTAGACAAGAACGCCTCGCGAGCCGTGCATGGGTCAATCTTTAAACGAGGAATGGACAATGAAGCCTCGCACGATGTGGAGGGGTTAATATCTGCAGGAATTCTGGTGTACGGTACAGCTTCGAAAGATACTCTTGAGGGAGAGGCTGAGATGGCAGCACACATTGTGTGTGAAAGTCCAGCACTGGCTAGCATAAGACTTAGGAGCACGGGCAGATACTTGTTAAGTATAATGCCATGGTAGACCTAAACCTTAAATAAATGCTAGCAAGGAGAAGAGATTCCGTGATGAGGAAGAAGGTCGACAGCCACCAGCAAACAGTTTGAAATCATTACAGTCGATAGTAAAGGCTAGTGGTAGCACGAGACTTCATTAAGACTAAGGTAATCGTAAGTTACAAATCGGTTGCCTGAAATCAATTCGTAGAAAGGAGAGAGTCGTCGCAAAGGGAGCCATTAAGTTAGCGCTCCGCTAACTTAAGTGTTCATACCTTAGCCGCTGATTATGTAATATAGGTTTTTTATCGTTCTCAGAGGACCATATCTTTATTATCTACAGTAATATTATGCGCTCTTTGCAGCCATATAATTCAATCATATGTTGCTCTTATTTCAACCATGTTTCTCTTTCTATGTATCATTATGTTACATATCACGTAAAAATATTTTATTTTAAAAATGTTCTCAATGTACTCTTCGATTGTACATATAATTTATTAGAGAGCTTAAGGACCACAAACAGTGACCCATTTATTTTTAAGTCCAATCCTCAAGTATTTATTAATTCGAGTTGGCCTACGTATTTTAACACATTTTTCATCGCCACTGTAAATTGTTACATCAAGTGGCTCATTTGTTTTGTATTCCTCTAAGACTAGTTGCTAAATAGAAAATTAAGAGTTGATAGATGCTGTCAGCGGTACTTTGATGTTCAAGCTACTTAAATGTGTATTTGCTACATGCTCAAATAGATCGATGTATTTTACCATTTCCAAACGTTGTGTGGTGATTGTAAATAAGATTATTTGTAGAGCCAAGTTCTCCAGTTTATATATTATTTAGTTCTTATGCAATGGGAAATGGCGTAATTCATCTTCATGAACATTGTTGCTCACAATTCAATTGCACTTGCAACACATTAAAACCACTTTACTCAATACTGAAATGTATTCAAGTATTATTTGTACAACTTAATGCGACTGTGTACATACGTGCATCGGTGATGCCTGCTACCAATCAATTTGTATGCAAATGAAAAAGAACTCTATTGCTGTCTGCCTGTCCATATGTCCGCCTGTATTACTTCCTAGTTAATGTTCGAGTACGTGTAGCATTTTCTCCTTCGTCTCTGGGTTTGTTATTTATTTTTATTTTATTTAGCTTCTATTGATTTGTTTCCATGGTCTGCCTTTAACACTTTTAATAAGTGTATTTTCTTCTGTTTGATTTGATGTTTTTCATTATGAGATGGTCGGGAGAATGCTGCTGATGCCAAAGCATCGTATTTTTGTTTGTACTGGTTAAATATATAATACCTGAACTCCTATTATAAAGCATTATATGGTGTGTGTGGTGACAGCTACCAAAACGGAATTATATACCCGGTTCTTCAACCGATTAAAAAAGTCGGATTTTTGGTTGACAAATGTATATTTTTCTAAAATAATAATTTTCGAATAGACTTTAAACATAATAAGGCAACAATATTCAACAGCCTTGTAAATGTATAAATTAAAAATTATTTCTGTTTTTTTTTTACAAAACTATTAAACGTTTATTTTGTCAATTGAAAAACGATTAACTTTGACTTAAATTTTAAAAATTCTTGAAAACGGGTTCTTGGAAAATATCGATTAATCGATTATACTAATACCAGTACTAAACTCTTCAATAAAACTCCAATGCCCCCACATTAAGATCAACGGTGGTTCGTTAGACTGTTGCTGTTGAAATAATTAAAAGGTAGAGAAATGTACTTGTGTATCGTGAAACCTTCTTCATTAATTCAAAGTGAACACGAGGTGTTTATTGGTTGTTTGCTTTACAGTGCTTTCTGGCTATTAAGTTAAGGCCGCTGCAATCATCAATAACATGTGAACAATTTTCTCACCTGCAACATCAACGAAAAATACCTTGGATTATAAACAAGATCAACAACAAACAACCGCCAGCAAATAAAATAAAATTAACAGGGACGGAGTTCATTAAACAAACATTTGTTTATAAATTCCAACAGTGGCAACTGTTGATTTTGTATTAAATATTAAAGTTGTAAATGACCGTGCACTCTTCGGCTATAGGGGTACAGTAAACTGGTTATAAAGCTGTAAAAAATATTTTAAGATCGGTTACATTAACAGTACTACCACAATCATATTATGGTTGTTGTGTTTCAATATCTCAGAGATAAGTTCAATTAGTTCCAAATTTCGATATGACGTTTTCTTTTGGAATGACCATCTAGAAATTTAAGTTATCAACGTTATGATTTTGACAAGAGCCATAGCTGTGAAAAGCCAATGTTTCGTCAATGCGTATAAAATAACGTCCCCAATTTTGTCAAACTTATTTGTTGGTAGTAGTGTGTGTCTCGCACTAATCTGCTGGCCGTGTTTAAAACTTTTAGTTTATTTTCGGTAGTAAAAAATTCCAACATGATTTTGCTTTCGGTAATTTTCTTTATTAGCTTAAATATCAATACTTGTTCGTAAAGTTGAAAGAAGTGCTATTGAAAGTGACTCGAGTTTTCGAGTAGTATTTTACTTTAAGATTCCTCGTTATCCGTTTCTTCGAAGGCTTCCTCTTCTGCTGATTCACCAGCTTTATCTGAGTGAGTTTCCACCGAACACTCATAATCTTGGTCTTCTTCCGAATCACTAGAACTTTCCAAAATTTCGCAGTCTACGGGACATTGGTGTAATTCTCGTTTTTCTATACATGGATCAGGTTTTTCATTCTTGTCGTCTCTAAACCATTGACATTCGTACGGACCTTGGGAGCAATCGATTGCCACTACGCCATTATCTCTGTCTATCTTACAATCGCATATCAACTGGGGACAATTACATTGAAAACAACGCGGTAGATTGTGCTTAACGGTGTTTGATTTATTTTTCTTTTCTTGCCGCACTTCAGTCTGTGGAGTTGCTTGAGTGGCTTTGTTTGAACCAAAAATCATTTTACATGGGCCGGATTTAGAAGAATCTCCTATTAAAGGAAATTTTTTCATGGGCAAAATCTTGATGTACTTTTTCAGGTCTTCGATTCTTTGGCATTTCTCCACACATTTTGGGATTTCTTTTCCCAATATGGGGGGTGATTTGGTGCCTATAATCACTTTTTTAATACATCCCCTCGGAAGAGACTCCTCGATTATAACAGGATTAGCACGATCTTTAAGACGTTCATGTAATTCTTTGTATATTCGCATAATTTTCATGTCATAATTTTTTTGCGCATTGTAAAATATGTGTTCGTAACGTTCAAATAACTGATTGGTTCTTATGGCAGCATGTTGCCATATAAATTCATGTTCCTTTAGCAAAACAGCCTCAGCAATAGGACTTCTAATGCTGCAGTCGGGTGTTTGATAGAAAAACGCTTTCACGGCTCTTTTAAGGACAGTATACGCCCACAAAGCTTCCGCATCCGTCATCATGCACTTGCGTTGAAATTGATGCAACACATCACTCCTACAAATGCCTTTCTCCTCAGCCCCATCAAACCGATGTCGTTTTTCGTCGTAAAATTTAAATGCTTTAATAATAGTCGATTTAGTTGCGTTAGCTTTGTCACGCGATATCCCACATACAATCAGTATCTGTAAAATTGATTGCTTTTATTAACCGCAATCATGAATTTAAAAATCATCATTCTTAACCTCTTCTATTGTTGCAGCGACATCTTTAATATTTTTCATAAAAAGTGAATCAACATATTTTGAATCTTTGCACGCAATGAAGTCTTGCTGATAGTACGGGCCCTTTGGGGGTTGGCATTTCATCTGCATTTTGTCGAAAAATATTAAACTTTTTAAACTGATTAAAATACAAATAATTTTTTCACTTGAATTTTTTATACGCACACATATCCAAATGTATGTTCTAATGTCAAAAACTTGAATGGGCCCAGAAATAGAATTATACTTGCATAACAGCAGTATTGTTTTTTTTTTTTTGTCAGTAATGGAATACTTATTTCGTACCCGAATAAAAATATCAAAATGTATGCCAGCTCTCGCCTAACTCAGAACATGCATCACTTCACGGAAGTCGCGACGACAAAGTTGCAACACCAATCAAACCAACAGTTAAAAGAAATTTATAGCAATCATCAGTTGATCCAAACGAAACAAAATTATGTCGTACCAACCTGAGACCTCAAAACGACTCCGGTACAGAGATATATTTTTACTATATTTGGATCCAACAAAAAATCCGGATTATAGCCTATGGAAATCTGTAAGGAACTAAAATTGTCCCATTGCCTACAAATCTTCGCTATGACTGGAAAACCGCACCTGGACCAAAAACCCAGTTGAAAAGGTAAATGCATTTGCAATTCAATTATAAAAGCTTTTCACACTACATGACTTAAAAAGTTTCACTATTCGAAATATCAGTGACACTGTGAATAATCGTATGAAATTTCGGTTATATTTATTAAAGTCGACGATACTACATGATCGACGATAAAAGAACCAACCTAATTATGCTGTGAGAATTTTACTATTCACTTTTAATGCAATGCTGCGAGTTGGCTTCTTCCCATGCTCTCGGAAGATATCTGAAATTGTTATGGACCCTAAACTAGGGACGGACTTAAGTCAGATTACGTCATACACGCCTGTCTTACTAAGCAAAACACTATTCGAGCAAGGCATTGTACTATTGATATTTCCCAAGCGTTTGACAGAGTCCGGCATAATAGGCTACTCACGACAATAACTCGAGTTATTCCTGACAACACCCACAAGCTTCTTAAGAGCTATTTGACAGATATAACATTTAAAGTCAAGGAACCAATTTTCTATAAACGAGAAAATCTCCGCAGGAGTCCCTTAAGGTAGTATTGTAGGGCCGCTATTATATTTGTAGACGGCACTGCGTCCCAAACGAATTTTTGTTGCCCCTGCATTTTTAAGCAAACTCCAAACATTTCAATTTTGTTGTAGCTTATTTTTTGCTTGGCCGCAAAGAAATGCTTTAGTCTTACCAAACAAACGCTAGAAAAAATTATGTTTTATCACAATTGGTACGAGTATTTTAAAAAATCGATAAAAACTTGGCATTTACAAAACTAATCAAATGCAACAAAAAGTGCATAAATTTCTCGCATATATAAAAAATATTGAAAAAAGTTCATTCAAATTGGGTTTCAGTGTTGACCAACCATCAAATAATGTAGGGCGTCCCCGGTTAGCATAAAATGAAGGCAACTTGCCATTACAACGAAAATTGGCAATTGCTTTGTCAGTTCAGCATAATCACAACGCAACACTTCTTGTAACTGCTGCCATTCGATAGTTTGTTGTAAAACTATCGATAGTTTTGAATTCTCAGCAAAATGCTAAATCAGTAACCCTTCATCTTAAATAAAATTTGTTCTACTCCTTAACAAACTAAATTTTATTTCAAATTTTAATTAGACAAAGCTTATAGAAAACAAACAAAACATTTACAATACCGGCTACACACGAAGCAACATTAGAGGAAACAGAGGCTTATTTTATTCTATGTGCATCGTCTATAGCTATGTTTCCTTTTGAAATTCAGGTTTCATTTTTGGTACCCAATATCAAATTGTTTAAATATTTTTATGTTTCTAAATACAATGTTGCATTTTCTGTAATGATGTTTACTGTTTTCGATAGCTCAGTTTAATGGAATTAAATTTAAGGGGAAGAAATCTGCTCATATTTGAATTCAAACTGCCTTTCTCTCGCCAAGTTTGACAAACAGACTTGCGCAAATAAACTGCCTACTGGCCATTCGCGAGTCAGACTTTAACAAAGGCTGAAGCAAAAATAATTAATTGTAAATATTACGTACTCGTATGCATGTACCAATATATAAATAACTTTTACCTAAATAAATTAAAATATAATTAAAAATAATTTGTACAATTTTATGGCAGGCACTAAATTGTGTTTATTAAGTTTATTACTTTGCGCGTTCGTTCCATAACTAAAAACTATTTTTTTTTTACTTTTTATTTTTATTTATTGGAAATGTCTAAAC
This sequence comes from Phania funesta, assembly GCA_963932375.1. Classification (NCBI taxonomy): domain Eukaryota; kingdom Metazoa; phylum Arthropoda; class Insecta; order Diptera; family Tachinidae; genus Phania; species Phania funesta. The sequence goes on from OZ010656.1 coordinate 42,341,611, forward strand.
GACATTTACAATAAGTATTAAAATCTTAACCTAATAAATACTTAAGCCGTTACTGCTACTGCAGGACTCAGCGTTTAGATCGAAAGTTTATCATACCAAATCAAAAGTCTGCACTCTTTTGAGACGCCGATGGCCCTCAAATAAAAGTAAGTCCCTCGCATATGGATTGGGATGATTAGTAACTTTTGCAACGTAGCTCGTGCACAATTTTTTTATCTCTTCTCGGCTGGTAGGAATATTGAGATCCTTGTGGATGTTAATATTTCGTATGTACCAAGGAGCGCCCGTAATCATTCTCAGGATCTCTGACTGCCTTCTTTGTAGCTTTTCAACATTTGATGCGGATGCAGAACCCCACAACTGGATACCATAAGCCCATATCGGTTTTAAGGCAGCTTTGTATATTAGTACTTTGAGGTCTAAGCTCAGTGCAGAATGTGGCCCAATGAGCCAGAAAAGCTGGGCGGTTTTAATTTTAAGCTGTGTAATTTTAGCTGCAATATGGTAGACCCACGTCAGACGCCGACCCAGGTGTATTCCCAAATACTTTACTTGGCTCTGCTCTGGGATGGTTACTCCATTTATAGAAATGGGTGGACAATTGTTTTTCCGCAGCGTAAAAGTTATGTGAAGACTTTTTGTGGCATTGACTTTTATCTTCCACTTATTCAGCCATTTCTCCAAATCAGCAATGTGCTTTTGAAGCTGTTGAGATGCCACATCCGGCTGATTATGGATACTTAAAAAAGCTGTATCATCAGCAAATGTGGAAGTGTACGTGTGTGGACTTGTACACAAATCTGCGGTGTATAAAAGATATAGAAAGGGCCCGAGTATACTCCCTTGCGGGACACCAGCTGAGATTCTTTTAATTGATGAATATGTGGTTTTTGATCTTACAACAAAAGACCTATTTTCCAATTAGTTCTTAAGCAGTTTGTGAACGTTTTCGGGAAGTAGTGTTGAAATTTTGTATATTAGTCCTTCGTGCCAGACCTTGTCGAACGCTTGTGATATGTCGATAAATAGTGCAGAACAATACTGCCTACTTTCAAAAGTTTCGCGAATTAAATTCGTAATTCTATGGACTTGTTCAACAGTGCTGTGTTTTCTTCTAAACCCAAATTAGTGGTTGGGAATTAAGTTTCTCGAATCGATATGCGACGCTAAAGATTTCAAAATTAACCGTTCGAATATTTTTGAGAGAACGGGCAGTAAACTGATGGGACGATATGATGAAACCTGCGTAATGTCTTTGCCAGGCTTGGGGATCATAACTATTTCCGATTGTTTCCAAGATGGTGGAAAGTAGCCGATTCTTAACATCGAATTGTAAATGAACAGTAAGGTTCTCAAGGCTGAATTAGGCAGATTGATAATCATAGTGTTAGTGATTTTGTCGCTACCGGGAGACTTTCTTGGGTTCAGATCGCTGATAACTGCTCTCAGTGCATTTAGGCGAATTTTTATCGGGTGAACAACATGTTCTTGAACAGCAATTGGTGTTAAACAAGAATCTGTTTCATTAGGAGCAAAAACTTTCTCCAGGTAATTGGCAAACTCTTCCGCTTTGTCGTTGGAATTTTTCGCCCACTCTCCATTTTGTAGGCGAATAGGAGCTTCATAAACAGTAGGAAGTTTCATTTTACGGACTGCCTTCCACAAGCTGTAGTCCGTCTTCTCGGTGGCATCTAAGTTCTGCAAAAAGTTTTTCAGATTTAACTCCTTTTCTTTTTGAAGGGCCATACGCAACCTTATCTGGCATTGATTTAGTTGTGTCTTTAAAACAGGGGAACGAAGCTCCTGCCATTGGCGCCAAAGCTGTCTTTTTTCTCTTATTAGAGTTAAAATATGGCTTGGAGTATTAGTAGGCCTCTTTGCGCATAAAGAGCCAGTGGGTGTTGTTGACTTGACGGCGTTAGAAAGTATATCTGTGAAATGGTTTACAGCCGAATGAATTTCACCTTCGGTCTTTAATGAGATATTTTGTGGCAGGTGTGCGCTTACATACATTTTATACTTTAGCCAGTTAGTCCTTTTATTTGGAAAGATAGGATTATATTGATACACATTTTGTTCCTCGCTGTGTAACGTTAAGAAGGTTGGGGAGTGATCCGAAGAGAGGTCTAGAGAAGGAATGAGAGTAATGTGCTCTCGTTTTATATTTCCCATTACCGCAAAATCAATCACGTCGGGAATCTTTTTTAAGTCTGTAGGCCAATATGTAGGATGTCCTGCGGACATCTAGGAGTAACGAGGCGGGAGCCCCAAAACGTATGCTTAGCGTTAAAGTCTCCAGCCGCTAAGAACTTTAAACCTAAAGTTTTAAAAAAATTGGTAAACTGCTCCTTACTAATGATGTGCCTAGGAGGACAGTACACAGCTGATATAGCGACCCCTGTGGCAGGTATGGTGATGGTTGTAGCCTGTATGTGTTCTGTTTTATATTCAGGCATAAGGAAATGATCCATATCTTTGCGAACGAGGATTGCTGAACCTCCACAAGCTCTACCACTTGGGTGTTTAGTGTCATAAGTAAAATACCCATTTATCTGAAAACAATTTTTGACAGAAAAATGGGTTTCGGAAACAAGCAAAACATCTATTTGATGTGTGTGCAGGAATTGTTTAACTTCGTTTTTATGTTGGCTTAAGCCGTTAGCGTTCCGGAAACATATTTGCAGCTGGTTCTTTTTTTTATTTTGTAGCAAAATTTGCATTAGCATGCTTTGATTTTGCAACATTTGTTGAAACATGCTCTCCATGCTTGCCATAAATCTATCCATACTTTGTATCAATTTATCGATAGAACTTTGGTTGTTTTCAAATCGACCGGGATAGGTTGAATTTTTCTCATGATCATTTGTACTGCTAACGTTTGCAGGAACAGTCGTACCTTTTTTTAAGGCTTTTGCATAAGACAATTGCTGGTAATTTACGTTTGTGTCACCACTATTTTGTTGTTGCATCGTAGGAGGACGATTCTGAGATGCAGTATTGCTATACTGATTGTAAACAGGTTTTTTAACAGTTTTTTCTTGAGACGCAAATAAACTTCACAGCCACGATAGTTTGCTGTGTGGTTACCGCCGCAATTACTGCATTTGAGAACTTTGGCGTCGTTTTTAGCATGGGGGCAATCTAAACTTTTGTGGATATCTCCACATCTGACGCAAACTGATGGTAGGTTGCAAAAGGTCTTTGTGTGGCAAAATTCTTGGCAGTTTTGACATTGTGGTGTCCCTTTACGTTTTATAGGCTCCTCCACTAGAATTCTGCGGTTGAGCAGATACCTTAAGCCATAAATTGGATGCGGCTCCCCCTTGGTTTTCATTTGCGAAGAGTTGAATGCAATTTCAACTCTAAACATAGGTTGAGGAATTTTATTTTTGTTCAATATATTATGGATAGATTTCACCTCATAGCCCTCTTTTTCCAGTGCGTCTTGCAAATCTTTTACTGGAACCGAGCAATCAATGGCCTTGATGACAACTATTAAGCCATTTGCACTTTTTAGTTGGTATGTGTAATAGCTTTTCTTCCCTAAATCGAGGAAATTCACAAGCTTTCTATAAATTGTTTCACTATTTACCTGGATTTTTGTTTCCAAGACGTTACCCTTTTTCAATGATACAACGTAAAAATTATCTTTACCAAGTACCTGTGTCAGTGTGCTCACCAGATCGTTGGTAGTAGCTTCTCTTAGGTATAATGGAGGTGGTTTAAATTTTTTTGTGGATACAGCTATTGCGTTCGCAGTTTCAGCATTATCAAGAAGGGCAAAACGATTTTGGGTTGCCACGGCGTTCTTAGGGTGTTTAGAGCTTGGCTCAAATTTTGCCGACCGAGGGCTGGACTTACGTTTTGTAATCGTTATATAACGATCCATACCTGTTAAAACCTTGTTATTTGCTTTGGTTGTTGCTGGTTTCGGTATATTACCCGTATTGTTAATTATTTCTGTGCTTACCTTTGGTCAAGCAATTTTGTTACTTTTATCATTAAATAAAAATTCATTAAGTTGCGGTGCACTTGTACTTGCACTCAAACTTATGCCTGATGTTGTTGCGCTTAAAAACTTTTTCCTTAACAATGAATCATCAATGTTTGTTTGTACATTGTTATGTTCAGAATTTAACACAATATATGCATTTCTGTTGTTTATACTGAGCCTTCTCTCTCTAGTCGGAGAGTTATTTAAGCTCATTTATTAAATATAGACTGTTTGTTGTTCTGTTATACTTGCTTTGTTTGTTTTTGTGTGCCAAACAAAGGCAAAAATTCACAAAACAAAAGTATTCAATTATAACGGTTCACCTACTACTGTATAACTTTTTGTAATAAATTTTAGCGACTAAAAAAATAACACGTCCGTTCACTTCAAGTGTCAACACAATAATTAAAAACTATTTAAAACAAATGTTTTGCATTAGGATTTCTCGAACGTCTTATCCAAGAACTCTTCGAAAGCGAAATTAATATAGAATATCATGGTCAAGTGGAAAGTCAAAGTTTTATTACTTTACAATTATGTAAACTTGTGTGAGTGAGAGACATAGTTAGACGAGGCAAATATTTGACGGATATAAAACTACATAATAATTCTATATATCCTGATAGCATAGCCTATGTGGCACGTGAGGTTAAATAGACCTTTGTCAAAAATTGTGTTTCCGCTATTTCATTCGAATTTTGCTAATATCATGAAGAATAATAAATAACAAATTTGTAAAAGAAAATATATGTATTCATATGTGTTTGTTGAAATGCTGCTCGTAAATAGTTTACTTCTCCTTCTTTTTTATTATTTGACGTTTTATAATACGAAAATACTACAGTATTACTTTACGCACTGTTGGGAATCGTACAACTGAGTTTTAGTTTTCAACACAATTTCTTGTCAATTCCACTGTGTTTTCATTTGTCTTATAGCCTACGCTTTGACACTACGTAGTGTCTACGGCATTTACGAGTACTTGTATTCCAAGATTTTTACATTTTGTTTAAGCTCGATATGTCCGAATTATATTTCTACGTAAATTAACTCTTGTTACTGACCATATAGTATCCAAATCCAATAAATGCCTTAAAAAGTTCAGGTGTTTTATTAGTGCCATTGCTAGGTAGTCATTCTTATCATGGCCCACCTAACAATAACGATTCGGGTTGATGTTACCGGTCAGTGTAGAATTTTTGCATTCCTAAATAAATAATTATTAAATAAGTTGTTCAAATGATGCATAACTAAGTAACAGTCACTATTTTATTTTCGTATCCAGAAGGCATTTTAAACAAAAAAAGTTCTCGCACATAAATACTTTGAAATACTCGCGATGCAGGGATACAGGGATCCAAGTCGGCGTCGGAAACTTTATTCCTCGATTCTAAGACAGGATAAAGTGTAAGCTACACGGACGTTATGTCATTATTAAGGCTTAATATATGGGTACAAGAGCACACGCCGAACTTTCAAGAAATTGATCTGCACGTAGAAGTTCCGCAAAACTACTGCTAACTTTTTAAATATCAAATGTTCTGCGTAACCACAAGATCGATATTGAAAATCTTCAGCACCATTAGGATTGCACGAACACTATAGTCGTAGGGAAGATACCTAAGGAACACACGCGATGATAGCGGCTCTATTATAATATAGGTGATTGTCGTAACAGACTGCTAACTTTATGGGTCCCTTTGGACCCCCTTCTTTCCACGAATTGATTTTAGACAACCCACTTGTAATTTACGACTACCTTCCTCTCATCCAAGTCTCCAGGTCGGCCTTATTTCTCATCACGAAGACTCCTGTTAATTGCATTTATGAAAGGTTAAGCTCCACCATGCCATTCACATTTAACAAGTGTCTGCCCGTGGTCCTAAGCCTTATTCTAGCCAGTGCTGGACATTCACACATTATGCGAGCTACCGTCTCAGCCTCTTCCGCAGGAGTATCTTTGGAGAGTGACCCGTCCACCCCTTGCAAGGTTTTCTTCTCCATTTCTTCAAGAATTTTTCCATTGGCCAATAAACAGCGGAGTTCCTACAGAGATTAAGCACTCCACCGATTGCGAGGCTTCACTGTCCGTCCCTATCGGGATCTCACGGGCCAACGTCTTAGAAATACATTTAAAGAATTACCCGTCCAACCCTCGCGGGGCAGTCTTGTCTAACTCTTCCGGATACCTCCCATGGCCAATTAAAACCATAGTTTCTTCAGAAATTATTATTATATTATCCCTGTAATGGAGAAAATAATGTCCGTCCACACAGAGCTCCATATGCACGGGTAAGTCTGTATTAAAACTGAAGATCGACTGGTATCCAGAGTTTGCTTACTAGAGACAAAGCACCCTCTAGGCCACGCATCCTTGGAGTATGCTGTTCTTCCGTGCATTAGGAATTTTTATACGAAAGTGTTAACTTCTCTACGCTCGACTTATTTAGCCAGACTCCTTGCAGAGACAGGAACCTGCTACCGGCCGCAACCACGAGGATGTATAAGCCAGAACTTCTGGCAGTGCACCTAGTTACGGCAAGCCATATATTTGTGCGTGCCATCGGACGGCCGATAGTGGTAGGGTATTGAAATATTTCGGTAAAAGAGAATAAAACACAAGGCGTATTATTAAATATTTTACAGACACTCGATCAAGCAATAAATTATAAACGAAAACCACAAGGCCAGTGATGTTTTTAAAATAAAAGTTATGACTTTGTTGTTTATTTTCTGAAGAAATCAAGTCTTTAACTGCAACTGCGAATAGATGAGGATGATGATATGAAATATATATAAATTTATCATTGTTATACGAGCATATATACAAATATGTATGTGTGTGTGCGTGTATACTATATTAACGGCGCTATAGAGCGAAATTTAAGTCACCTAAAGAACACATGACTCTTTTCCATGTTAATTTAGAACTTTTAATGGACATTTTTGGTTTCTGGTGAATAAAAACGAAATGGACAGGTAGTAAACTGCACATCAGCGAAAATCCAAAACAAAAGACCCAGCAACCAATTCCAAATAGCCATCAGAACTAAAAACAAATATCTGCTGCTGTCGTACGACGCGAGAGAGAAAACAAATGATTGAAGGACGAAAGAAACCATTATTTGTGTGTGTACGAGTATTTATGCAACTATTTGAAGATTTGATTTGTGATTTAAGCGTTTGTTTGGTATGAATTCTGACAAGATCCAATGTTGTTTCAATCCTGATAATTGCCTGTCTTTGATTCATATAATCAAGCGGTTTGAATGTTAAATTTGTGTTATAGTTCTTTGGAATTTTGTCGGCTTGTATTTGTTGCTGGTATGCGGTGGTTCTTGGCATTTTTTTTTCACAAAAATGTAAATACAGATTTCGTTTGTGCATATAATTTGAGTAACGTTGTGTCTGAGGATTTCTTTGAAGAATTGGAGTAACTTGTTCTATTGGTGTCTTCATTAAAACAAATGCCATCCCACTTAGGAAATACTCTATTCCGTATTTCGTTTTTTGAGGAACAATTTACAAAATAGAAACCACTTTCGATTGGAATCGAATTTCGTGGCATGTTCGTATACCTTACGTTATAGTACCGAGTATACAGGCAAAGAAAAAATGTGGTTGTGGCTTAGTCACAACAACCATATTATGTTCTCTACAACAATATTATATACTGCTTTGGCAAACATATTATGATTATTTGAAAACATTACTTTAGTTGCGACAAACAAGAAATCGTTTACATTTAATCATTATATGATTGCCATCCATAAAATTTTCAACATGGTTCACTTCAATTCTTCAATTCAATTTTTAATAAAATTCTAGCCACAAACAAATTATTGCAACTCTAACCATAAAATGTTCTTATGATAGAACTTATATGTAAAAGATAGTGCTGTGGCTTAAGTGATGAGCCGGTGCCAATGAGTGACATGAATTGTTTGCTTTACTATTGTTCTTATTATTAGTATTTACAATAATAATAATATGATTTCTTTCCAACCCTGTATGTCATTCAACTATAATATGTTGTTCTTGGATATTGGTATCTCAACCATGTTTTTTCTTTGCTTATAATAACTCGTTTAAATAGAACAGAGTGTTTGGTGGTTTCTAATACATATTTACATTGTTATGAGTTTATTTAAAAAAATTATGTGGCTTCTAAAAGTATCAGCCACCTTACAAACTAGATTCGATTATTTAATTCTAAGATAATATTGGCGTGGATTCAGAAATCCAAAATTTTTACATTTGAAATGGTACTTACGGATATTTCCATTATATACGCTGACATCTGTGTTGATCTAAGGAATGGTCTTTAAGAATGACTTTGTGGACTATCGTCGGCTCTTCATCACTGGGCGAAAGTTCCAGTTGAATTTGTTTCCTTCTACCCATTCACGAGAATCGCTTGGCTTTAATTTCTATTCAACACTACACTTCCGAACATCGATCGCTGGTTCTTAATTTAAATTCATAACATTCAGAAATTCGATGATTTTTGTGTTGGATTCCGTTGGGACACTTTAAAGACTCTTATCTGTAAGCGAGTTCAATACGTCTAAGAAGAGTTACCATCTTGTTGCAATAACTTCGTGTTTAAGTCAGGCTGCTGCTTCCTGAAACCATTTGTCACAATTTCAAATTACATAAGTCATGTTTCTTAATTGTGTCCAAGTTTAAAGCTATCCAAACATGCTCATGTCGCTAAGACAAATTAATTGATTTTCTTGCTAAAATTGGTTGTTCACATCTCGGTATTGCTTTCCTCACAAATTATCTCTCAAATTATTTTATGCCATTTACCATAACGTATTTCTAATTGTTAAATGTTATTTGTTGCTTGTTTGCTTAAGGAGAATGAGTACTTTTTTAAAGTTTTCTAATCAATAACATAAACAAATCCATAGAATGCGGCTCACTATTTCTGTTTGTATGGCACAATATCCGTGCCTGTGTAGTTGTGTATGTGTGTGGGAGTGTGTATGATTTCATTATGAATAATGATTGTGGGAAATTTTCCGAAAGGGCCAACAGAAAATTAATGCAAACAAAGTTTTAATACTTACAAACTGACATTGTACCTACATTTTTCTGGGCGATAAAATTTTTCTGATTGTTACATGTTGTTTTTGTTTGTTTGTTCGTTTATTTGTTTGTTTGCTTGTATTTTTGGGTTTCTCCAGGTATTTTTTGTTGTTGTTAACTTCAATATTACAAAACAACAACAATGATAAAATTAATAACAATAGCAATATTATTTTTATAATAACAACAAATGTAAACAAAAAGTATCATCATGAGAACATTTTTCCAAAATTTTATAGTTTTTATTTAATTTTGTAATATGAATTCATTAGGAGATCAAGTTCAGATCCAGTAAGGAGTGGATTCATACTGAAAATATAATTTTAATAAAGACTAGAGCGACTCCCAAATAACTAAATAACAGTAAAGGTGCTGTTCACTTGCTACGTTATGATAATTTTTTTTTTTTTAAGATTGCTCGCATCCCTTCCAATTTATGAGGTAAATTTTAAGGTGAAAGCAAAAGACGCCCAGTTTATTTCCTAAAGGAAACATAATTAGCACAGAACTTGTCACGTGAATGGTTCTTTGGAGCTAGTGACCGATTCGAGTTCAAATACTTTGCATGAAAGGGAACTATGAATTTCACATGAGGTTTTCGTAGGAGAGGAACATTAATATGATTCTTGAGTGTGTTTTGATGTAGAATTTTAGAACGAATTTCCGTCATCCTTTGCCAAGTTTGGTTGGGAGACAAACAGGTTTCGGCTATGTGCCAACTTCAGTGACATTTTTCGAAATTCGTTCCAAAACACTAGAACATTAATATCTTTTAAATACTGTCTAACAGGTCATTGAATAGACGTAAAGAATGTTGTCGAATAGCACTGATTCCAGTTCCCATTCGTGTTTTAAATTCATACTTTTTAAGAGTTGTATACGAACTTTTTATTTCGTTTATATGTGCTCCTTTCACCGGTCACGGAACTTTGCTTTTTGTGCTATAGCCATTTTCATATGTCACGGGAGAAGTGCGATTAGGCCAATTGAGCTTTAAACATGTGAATAAAATAATTCTATATCTTTTTTCATGAATGTTCCTGATCGTGGTCATCTCAGACATCCCTGCACATGAGCGACTATTAACATTCCTATATCTTTCCAAACTTAAAAAAAAAACTCTTACTAGTTTCAAATATCTGCAGTTTTGATAAATATGTTTGTATAAATTGTATCTAAGATGCTTGTAGAGTCTTTTGCAGCATTATGCATATTAGAGTGGGTTTAAGCCGCTTGCATTTGTGTGTGTGCATCATATGTGCGTTTCTATGTTGAGGTGATATTTTACCAACACTTAGTTTCTCCGCATTCATTATCATATTTTGTTATTGCTTGTTGAAACTTTTCCACAGTTTCAATTGGTTATTTCGTTACGATGGATAGTGTTGTACTATATATTTTCCACAGTTCACAGTGGAAACGGATATCTAAATTTTGCAATGTCTAAATTATGCAGAGAATTATTGTAACACAATTTGGAGAAGCTTTATTGTATCTTATATGCACAGGGTGTTTTTTAGAAGTATTAAATTAAAAGATAATACAGGTAAATGGCAATTGCCATGAATTTGGCCTTATTCTTTACCATTTTTATTTAAATACGAGTTCCGGCATACGGCCATCTCTGCTGAGGAGACCGTATGCCAACGAATGATGTCTTATAAAACGTTGCGCGGCTGTGGCTTATCGCCATAGACCAGAGATCTCACTCTTCAATAAATATATTGTGGCACGTACTGTGCGGCATATTGCATAATCTTGTTGAAACAAAAGCTCCTCCACATTGAGGAAATTCTATAGTGGTACAAAAAGTCAGTGATCTTGCAGTGGTCACCATTAACATTGACGTTCTGGCCGACATTTTTTTTTAAGAAATACTGATCAATGATTTCACCGGCCCATTATGCACACCAAACAGTGACTTTCTCGCAAACATAGTTTTAATGGTTTTTTGGTAATACCTTGTAGATTCTCCAACTATCCATTTAACTAAAACAAAATGTTCTTGTAAAATTTGTGATGAGTTTTTCCAACTGAGCCATGTTTTTCGTTAAAAATATGAACAACTTGCCGGTGTATTGTTCAGACTAAATGGCACAAACAAGTAACCGCCGTCAAAATGGCGTACATAGAAGCAGTGTCAAATTAAAGTCCTTTTAAAAACTCCGAGGTGCTTGTGCTTCAAAATAAAGAAATTTATGTTGCAGTAGGTTTCTCAAATTACTTTGTATTAAAAACTTAATTTGCTACGTTTACATGTTTTAATAGTCTCTGAAAAAATAGTCTTTATTAATAAGTGTCGCATTAAAAATGTTTCTGTTATTACCTAACGGTTTTCCAAGCGTTTCATGAGCCAAAACTGGTAATAATATCGCAAGATTTATTTATAACCATCACTCTTTATCGATCTATTTTATTCTTTATATATATAGATATAGAGGTTTACAGAAGCCGGGGCTGAAATTCTGAAAAAAATTATAAGCTCTCGCTCTCTCTCTCTCTCTATGGAAAAATGTCCCGATTTGTACAATTAAGAATTCATTCGTATACGAAGTAGCTGCGTATTATTTGTTAACTTCAGAATGTTACAATCTCTTAATTCCCGAAAAACTGATTTAAACATGGTATCATGAGGTGAAATTAATCGCCAAGATCGTTGATAAGAGGATTTTTTGTAGACAATTAAAATTTATATTCTAATCCAAAAGTCTGGATACGATTGAGAAATAAATTGTTCTTTAACACAGACTATACATTACTATGACCTAAGCTGATCAGTCCCACTGTGCGTTTTGTAGTGTTTTATAATGAACTATTTAACTTTATATTATTTGTGCCATTGTTAACAACATTGTTCAAACAAACATCATAAACATCGCCGTCAACATTCTTAAACGAAAATTGCTCTAAATAAAAGTCCAGCTAATTGTCCGTATGTCGTATGTTTATTGTTCATGTAAACACCGTAATGTGTTAACAGACAATTTCGTAAGTTTCTTCCGAACGCATTTAAATGAGAGAGTCATACAATGAGATGACTAAAGATCGGAAAGTTATCACCAGCAACAAGTAGAAAAGAATGTCAAAAGTAAACCCTCCAAACAACTGTAAAAATAACTTTTTTGTTTACGTGAAACCCGTGAACAGTAAGTGGATGTATTAAAATATTCCCATGACAATTTTAGTTTGTTTGTTTCTCTGTCTGTCTGTTTGTTGAAGTAGTAAAAATGTTACGTTTGTTACTTCATTATTATGTGTCTATTCTTTTCCTATTGTTAAGAGTTTATTTGTTCAATAATTTTATGTTCTTTTTCTACGCAAGAAATGAGTAAAATATTTCAAAGTTCAATAGTGTGATTTTAATTGGGACAAATGTGCTATTTTTTCGGCAAGTTTATTGAGCAGGACGCTTGAAATTTAAAAAATTTCTCGGTGATGATATTCTTTAAATAGCTTCTGCATTGTTAAAAATTTTCTATCAATTTAGAAAATCAAAACAATCTCGAGAAAGTAAAGGTTATCAAAGTTCTAGTCTAAATGGTAAAATGTTGTCTTAAATATTTCCAAGCTACAAGCCTTTAAACGCAATATTAATAAATTAGAGCGAGTTATCGATATCTCTGATTATCCTCTAATGAAATGACATTTAAATGTTACTGGATAATTTCTCTTTACTGTGAGTTCTACTATATAACCCAATTAAGCACTGTGAACCCAGCAAAAACGGCTGATTCGCGATCAGTAGCTTTTTAAGGGAATATCGGATGAGTACTTCATACATCTGTCATACAGTTAAGGCTAAATATAAGTGCTGTAAAAGTATATCCTTCTTACAAAATCTGGATAATTGTTGGCTGGGAAGTTGGCACTATATGCTTTATTTTCCGTTAGGCATGCAAAGCATATTTTCGAGTGGAAGAAATAGAATTAGAAGTAAAATAACTCTTGTTTCAACAGCAGAATATGCGGATGAAAGACGAGTTTATAGGCGAGAGGGCTAAGAAGAATGAATGAAAATAATGTAACAGATAGTTTTTGAAAGACAATTTGCATCGTCTGAATATAGTGTTAGAAAACCTGTAAAAGTTAATAAGTTCAAAATGTATGCTACGCTAGGGCAAAAATTTATTGCCGCTGGCGATTACAATGCAAAGCACACATATTGGGGATCCAGACTCCTTAGTCCTAGAGGTAGGCAGTTGTATTATACAGTTGAACCAAACAAGCTTGACATCGTATCCGCCGGTAAACCCACCTATTGGCCTACAGACTTTAATAAGTTGCCAGACCTTATTGATTTTGCTGTAGTAAAAAACATCAAACGCGACCAACTGTTAGTTAATTCATCCTATGACCTATCTTCTGATCATTCACCTACAATTGTTATTATACACGACAGTTTTGTCACTGCATCTAAAACCCTTAGTTTCTACCCGAACAGAAACACGAATTGGTTAAAATATAAAATGTATGTGAGCTCTCACTTATCTTTGAACATCCCACTAAGAAATCCAACTGATATTCAAGCAGCTGTAGATCATTTTACAGACGTCGTGACTGCCGGAGTCATAGCTGCAACGCCAACAAAGCCATCAGATAAAATAATAAAGTACCAGGCAACAGCAGATATTCAGATGCTCGTCAAAAAACTTACGCAGTAAATTGAGACAGAAAAACCAATTCGCTATCGACAACTTTTTAAAAAACTTGGATCCAATGAAAAACACGGATTATAGCTTGTGGAAAGCTGTAAAGCACTTACAATGTCCTATTGCTTACGAATCCCCACTAAGACTTGAAGACCGTACTTGGGCTAAAAACGCAAGTGAAAAGGCAAATGCGTTCGCAAATCACTTAGAGAAGGTTTTTGCACCACATGATATAAGTAATTCCACTATTCCAATTATTAGTGACACCGTGAATGATCCTATGAAATTTCGGTTGTCTTCTTTAAAATCGACAATCAAAAATACGGATATGAAGAAATCACCTGGACCTGATCGTATAACAGGATCAATGATAAAAAACTTACCTAATTCAGCTGTAAGAATTTTACTTTACATATTTAATGCCATGTTGCGCGTCGACTACTTCTTCCCATGCTCTTGGAAGATGTCTGAAATTGTTATGATCCCGAAACCTGGAAAGGACTCAAGCCAGATTACATCCTACAGGCCAATTAGCCTACTGTCAGTTTTGTCAAAGATATTTGAAAAATTATTCGTCTCGAGTGTAACTCCTTTTCTAAATGAACAAAACGTTATCCCAGATCATCAGTTTGGTTTTCGAGCAAGGCATAGTACGATTGAACAAGTCCTTAGAATCGTTACCATTATTAGATCGGGTTTTGAAAGAAAGCAATACTGTTCAGCTTTATTTATAGACATTTCCCAAGCATTTGATCGGCCTAGATCGGCGCCTGACTTGGTCCCGTCACATTGAGGCAAAAATAACGTCCATAAAGCTTCGAATAAATCAACTGCATTGGCTAATAAGTCCTAACTCAAATTTGGCTTTGGAATATAAAGACCTTTTATACAAATCCGTTATAAAGCCAATATGGTCATATGGTATTCAGCTGTTGGGTACTGCCTGCGCATCAAACATCTAGAAGTTACAGACAAGACAGTCTAGGATTTTACGTCATATCGTATGCGCCTCCTGGTACATAAGAAATGAAAACATACATAGGGATCTCAAAGTTCCCATTATCTACGAAGAAGTTAAAACATACACGTCCAAATACGTGAACAAACTAGTCGCACATCACAACACTCTAGCACGCAATTTATTGCAATTTGATGGCCACCAGAGACTAAAAAGTACTGACACATTGAGCCTGGCGAGGCGGCTCTCTCTACAGAATAGAAGATAGATTTTTAAGATTTGAATACAAAAAATTAGTTATTACGTTGGTACTAACTAGTAAATAATAATTTGGAAATAAGATTTGAATACTTATTGTGAATTTCTTTTAATAGAAAGATTCAATAAATTAAAATACAGTATAAAAAAAATGTATGAAGATGGAGAAACTGCTTCAAGACTAAGAGTGGGTCTCATGTTTTATTTCTACTTTTTAAACTTCGGGACCCGCGGCTCTCAAAAAGGCATTCCGTGAAATGGTTAATAAGAATTATATATCTGAAATCAATTTTCGTTGCATATCTGCAGCTATGATTTCCTGTTTCGTTTTTATGATAAAGGTAGGAGGAAAAACCCCGCCACTAAACTAATTACACGGATCAAATATTCGGTTTTCGCAGGCATGTACTAAAAACGCATATCAATTAACAGAGTTTTGTTTGAAATTTCTGTAAGAAATCTTAACTGCAATTTATTATTTATTATTATTATTACGGTCTTTATGACCTAGATACAATATCAGCCTGAATGTAAATTTTAAATTTTTTTTTCATTAATCTATAACAAATACTGTTTTGCAATATGTTTTTATTAATCTATTATATTTATATATTCATTCTGACAGTCTTTAATTTCTGTTGGCAATTTGTTGTACATTTTGAATCCCTCAAAAAATACACTTTTCACTTGAAGAGCAGTCATAATTTTAGGCAGTCTAATATTATTTCTATGTCTCGTATTATAACTATGTATTTCAAAATTATATTGAAGTCTCTCATACAGATAATTTGGTAATTGTCCTAATCTTAACTTATGTACAAATTTTAGAGTGTGGTATGCTATTAATTGTTTTATATTAAGCCAATCTAAGCTTCGTATCATCTCAGAAATTGATGTATCGTACCTTTTGTTTAGAATAAACCTCATTACTTTATTTTGCTGTATTTGTAATCTTCTAGTTTGCATATTATTTAACATAAAAATTATTGTTGGGTTCTATTGTTGACTTATATATAGTCAATTTATACTGCTTATCAATATATTTACAGCTTCGATACATAAATTCTATTTTCTTTGCTATTTTATTTTCAATATAATTTACATGTTCCTCCCACTTAAGTTTATTATCAATAATCATACCTAGATATTTTATCTGCATCACATTTTCAATTTCGTAGCCTTTCATTTTTAGTTTTACACTATCACAGTTCTCAGAATTTCGATTTAATATCATGTATTTAATTTTTTCACAATTCAGTTTTAACTTATTCCCACATAACCTTACATATAACTCGTCCATGTCTGTCTGAACAGCATTCATCGCATCATTCAAATATAAGTGATTAAAATACAAAAGGGCATCATCAGCAAATAAAACTATTTTGCAAAATTTTAGACAGTTTGGTATATCATTAATATAAATTAAAAAAAGTAATGGTGCGAGCACCGACCCCTGTGGCAGGCCAATATCTACTCTCCGATCTGATGAAGTCATCCTTCCAACCACTATTCTTTGTTTTCTGTTTGTCAAGTAGTTCTCAAACCATTTCAATGCTTGCCCTCTTATACCGATCCGATTCATCTTCATCAGCAATATATGCCTATCTATCGTTTCAAACGCTCGTTTCAAGTCTAAAAATGCAGCCACCACAGCTTGTTTTACCGCCATCATATCTTTCCAGTCAGTTGGTACCATATTCAACGCTGTTTCACATGCATGATTAGCTCGAAAACCAGACTGCTGAGAGACAATGATATCATGTTGATTTAAAAAACTTAGTAACTGTTCTTTAACCACACTCTCCATGAGTTTTTCATCTGATGGCAATGTATTTACTGGTCGTAGTTTTTCTGGACGTGTTGTGTTTTTAATCTTTTCTATCGGTTCCACTGTAGAAACTTTCCATTTTTCCGGAACGTGTGCAAGTTGTAAGCAGTCATTTACAATGCCAGAGAAAAAATATGCCATGTATTCCATTGAATATTTAATAACACCTTCAGACAGAAGTTTTTACAATACTAAGTATGTATACTTAATTTATCAACTTCTTTAAATTTAAATTCATAATTTAAGTTCAAATTTTTCGAGAAATCCAAATCTATCTTCTCAATTTCCTTGTTGATTTTATTGATGCTGTCCACGAAAAACTTATTAAGTGACTCTGCTAGTTCGATTTCACTTTCTATCCATTTATCATTTATCTTTATTTTCTTTATAGATTGATTTATTTGTGTCATATTAGCCGTTTCTTTTAAATATTTCCACATTAGTTTTTGGTCTCTACCTGCGGTAATGATTTTATTTTCCATTTATTTTTTATTTTTATTAGCTTTTTATACAAGTTTTTTGTCATATAATACTCAGTCCACACTCCCGTTCTTTTTGCTATGTGCAAGAGATCATATTTCTTTCTATTAAGGTTTGTTAATTTTTGATCATACCATTTGTTAATAATTTTTTATGGACACATTTATTATAAGTAAGATTGCTCATGATGTCTAATATTACACTATTAAAGTTTTCCACTTTTTCATCTATAGTACCATAATTTATTTCATTAAAATTACTATATCTCAGCATTTCAACTAAATAATATTTATTCTAAGTCTCATCTTCACTTCTTTTTCTATCGGTATTTAAAATGATATTGTTTCATGGTCAGTTATGTTATGATTAGTCATGCACCTAGTCTGTACTTCATCAGATGTGGAAAAAAGTAGATCAATTCTAGTACTTGTCAGTTCTGTAATACGAGTATCAAAATTTCTAAGTTGTTTCATAGCCAGAGACGAAAAAATATTGCACAACTCATTACTATAATATGTATCAATCTTCAATATTAGATGTTGCACATGTTTCAGAACACAGTATTATATTTGCTTGTTGAAGTTCAATTGTTCTCTCAATTTCTTCCTTGTTAGCCATGATACTACTTATATTAACATATATACAATTTATCCATCTGCTATTACGTTTCCTACATCTTGTTGTTAATTGCACACTGCCATCACTCTCTATTTGCTAATACCCAATTTTTCTTTTCTTTGCCTCCGATCTATTTTGGTAAGCTGGGCATAATTTACTCCACGTGTCATGATTCGCATTCAAGCCTAGGCTAAGATCTTTATTTGCACGTATACAATTTATACATTTACTTATTGGGCTAGGACTGCATTCTGAAAGTCTGTGTTGACCATGACATTTACTACAAATTTCATTATTTATGCAATTAATTGCTTTATGGTTAAAATCCTTACATTTAAAACAACGCATTACACTAATTCCATCATATACTTCACATCGTTCCCAGCCTATGTTTATTCTTTCCGCTGCCAAAATGGTAGCAAATGCATTTGGTTCAACTTCCATTATCGCATTGTAATAGCTTTTATTGTTTTTCTTCACTTCATATTGCTTGACTAATTTTAATTTAGTATTTTTTAGGAACTGATTTTGTTTTTTTATTAGACTAACAAGTCGATCATTGTCATAATCAAAATTAATTCCCGTTATTAACACATTTGGGTAAACCGAATTTGGAATTTTAATTTCGTATTCATCACCTATTTTTTTTCTTTAGTCATATTTCTTGCTTTATTTTCTATTTCAATAACCACTGTTCCATTATTTTTTGTAACAATATTTGATATATTTAAGTTATCCGGATCAACTCTATTTAAGTTTTTTTTTGTTAAATCCCCACTTTGATTCTTTTTTCGCTTTACAATTACAATTTTTTATTTCTGGCAACACTTTTTTCCTTATGTCATTAGACTTTAATCCTTGCGCAAATGACACTTGTGATCTGTTGTTTATATTTTCATTCGCGGTTTTTTTTTATTTCGTTGCACATGCTTTAATTTTCTTTTGTGATCATTTCTAATATTTTTTATTTTGTTCCAATTGCCCACATACTTTTTCGCCTTTTTCATTTAATGCCTTTTTCATTTAATACACAAATTTCTTGGGATAATTTCATGTCTTCCATCTTTTTTGAAAAAGCTTTTTCCATCACTTTTAACAATTTTTTAAATTCATTTTCGCTTTTATTTAATGCAATTTCAAATTCATTTTTATATTCCCTTATACAGCTGCCATTCTTGTTTACCACTTTACGTACATATATCATTTAATACAAAATCAACATTATGTATCTTCACAAATAAATTGAAGCATAATATTTTCATTTAAAACATTGGCACTGTAATCAAATAAGCCAGAGCATTTTTTTACGTTATGAATTTTTTTTCCACACACTCCCGCACAGTTTATACCATTTTCATTGCGTATAGTTCCTTTACATTTATTACACTTGCCCTCCATGTCGGAGTTTATAACAATAATTAAATACATATTAGAAATAAATTTAAAAATTGTATAAAAGACTTTGCTGAAAGTTCTTTTATTATTTATTATAGACACTTCTATTATTATTTGAAATATTTAAAATCAATTTATTTTATAATCTTGAAATTTTTAAGTAAGCAAAAAAACCAATACAATACATTTATGTCAAATACACAGACGTATCCTCCACAGGTTTCTACTTTTTTGATTTATTGCAATCACCCATTTGCAACGATTTTTGGTGTTGCTTATTTATTAAATTGTAATATATTTTCTTGTTGTTGTATTTTTTATTCGAAAAGTAATATGAAATTTTTAAACGCCTGGAGTCTTAAAAACTGGAGCTTAAGTTTGGATCTTCTTAAAGCAGAATATAAATGAAGCGTATAGGGAGTTTGTGCATCGGAAACAGAGAAATAGTTGCTTGTTGCACAACGTTTTGCAGAACTTATTACAGAAGGTCAGGATTTCACATAACGAAAGCTGAGTATATTGAATAATTTATGTATTCAAAAAACTTCTTAGCTTCACTGCCCAATTCGATTGGGTTCGACTGCTATTTTTGACGAATACTTGACATTTGTGGGTCACAAGCACTGAGCAAAAAGGTCGTCACTAATATTGAAAGGCTTTTCTTTCAGGAAGATCGGCTTGATATTCAGACAAGCCACATTTTCGGATGAATGGCTATGTTACCAAGAAAAATTGCGAAATATATGATAACGCTAATCCTCACGATGTTCACCATGTGGCAGTTTATTCACAAAAAGTTATTCGAAAAGAAGTTAATCAGTTCATCGGCTGCAGAAATAATCGCCTATGTGAAAATGCCCGAAATCAAAAACCCATTTCGGGTGATGTCTCATAATGAAAAACACCAAAAATTAACGAGCGTCCACCCCAAAAATATTTAAGAAATCACCTAAACCAAAAAATATACAATTGCCCATAACTTGAAGTTATTGGTCACTACGTCAAAATTCTAATAGAAAATTGCGAAAAAATTTGTTTTTAAAATTTGAGAAATTTTGATGTTCATTGTGTACAATTGGCCACTTTTTAAGGACTATTAGATCGGCTAAACTTGATGAAAAATCTCAGATTTTTACAGAAATTTTTGTTGGTTCATTTTGCTCGTCTGTCCGACTTGAACGATTACTCATCTCTCTCAGCGGCGAGTACTATATATCAATAATTTTAACCACGTTAACGTTCATGACATGTGATTCCAGGAGGACGGCGTGCCACACAGCGAACGCCACCATAAAGTTCTGCATGAAGGATTGCAGGTCATGGATTACTCTCGGTGAGGTGACGTCAATTTGCCACTATTATTGTGCGATTTGACACTGCTACTTATTTTTTGTCAAGTTTTCTAAAGTCGATAAGTCGAAACCGACAGGTGCCTTCAAGTTAAATATAACCCTGGCCATCGCTCTAATTCAGCCGGACCTATGCGACAGGGACAGCGAAATTTGCATTTCCCAGATCCTTACCACGGTACGAAAGCGCAGTAGATATCGAGAGCTTGTTTTATTCCTGGTTAAAATTGATCCGGTCCTGTTGAAAAACCCTATATTTATTTCCACAACCGTCCACAACCTTTAACATAAAATGTTTAGCAGTAGTTACACATATATCAAAGAAAAAAAATTAGACTTCGTATGATACCAGATATTATAGTGACTACGATCGCTTTTTTTCGCACGTATAATTGAATACCGAATCTAATTAAGCCGACGTTTTTGGGTACAATTAGAACGATTTCAAGAATAATAAGATAATAAATTTAAATATCCAAAGAAACAAAATAATTGATTCGGGCCGAGGTTGCGCCAGTGTGACGGGAGATGTCGGTATCGGTTCTGCAATATGGAAATAATTGAGGAAATTATTGTTGCTAGTGTTGTTATTACCACTTATGGTAAGAAGCGGTACTGCGAGCCATAGCCACCAGGCGTTGGCGGTGGAGGTCGTCGCCTTGTAAAACTATTCGTAACTGCAAGTGAAGATGAGGATGATGTTGAGCTTACGTGACTGTTGTTTCGACCTAGACTACTGCAGGTTCTTTGTGGTAGGAAAGTTAACTGATGTATTTGGTAATTGTCAAACTGTGTGGTTGGCGATGCCACCACATCAATATTTCCAATATGATTATTGATATAGCTAACCCTGTTGTATCTTATGTTGTTGCACATTGTGGGGTCCGCTGTTGAACTAGTTTATGCCGCTGGAATTGTTGATGTTGCGTTTTTCGTTTGTGAGGCTCAAAACGTCGAGGACGACGTGATATTAATACTACTACTACTACTTAATTGTTGCGGCTGATTTAAATTATTGTGTCTACTTAAATCTGATGGATTTTTACATTGAGGTGTGCTTACTACTGTTGTGCCTGTTGTGTTTGAGACGTTGCGCTCATCATCTCCGGCTCGGGACCTCTGGGACGATGCACTTTGGGTAACAGTTTAGGGGGGCTGGGAGGCGCCAAGGGATCGCCGCCATTTCTGCGATCCATGTAGCGTTTAAGTAATTATTTATTAAAACCTCAATCCCCTCGATTTTTTCTCTGGGGACCATCAGTTTTCCTCATTCTCCTGTCGCCATATAAAATATTTCAATTACAGCAGTCGATATCAATAACTTTGATTGCTTTCTGAAAAAAAGGAGAAAATAAGAAAAATTATTACTAATCAGCATTCACCTAGTGGGCCTAATGCTTATGGCTTCATAATAGGTAAATTTTTGTTCATAAAAACTTTTTTGTTACTCCTCTAGCGAACAATATTGCCGCCTACTTTCACGAGAAAAGTATCTTTTAATTTCAAGCGGTAAGTAAAAAACATTTAGTAGGTTCTAGTTAACACAACTGCATACAGTCTGGTTGAGTTAACAAGACTTCGAATTCTTTATTGTCAAGAGGTTTACACATGTGTGCAAAACAATTAAAAAATTAATACCCCCCACACAGTGAGACACAACAGCTTTCTTTCTACTACATATACGTTCCCTTTAATTATCCGTGCAACAATCAAAATATTCAAACACAAGGTTTGGACTCAACAGCAACGACAGTAACAACAAACATAATAAAAGAATACCGCCACTGACGCCACAACTTAAGCCAACTCAATTACCTCAACCAGATATACAAGAAAAAAAGGAGCGCTGTCAAGGATTAACACATACAATTAAGAGAAACACAACAAACATGAAGGAAACAACAACGAAAAAGTAAAGAAGCAACAATAAACTAAATTTATAATAAAAGAAAAATGAATTTAATCGAAATAAGGCGAATAAAACAAATATGAACAAAAAAGACAGGACCAACTAAACACACACACACTCGTATTGCCTGACTGACTGGCGGACTAAAATTAACATGTAATTATCTCAGTTTTTTCAGTATTTAAAACACCTTTTTTTAATACGAATTTTACTCATACAAATATTGTACGCACACATACTCGTTTTAGAAATATATCATGTCTAGCAAATGTTTATTGACCAACAATTTCTTAAGGACTTGGAAATGAGGCAATGTCAATGCCAGAACTTTGAAATAATTAACAGGCACAATAGGAAAGTAAGAGCCATTTAAGTATGTATTTTTTACGGCCTTCAGTTGAAGGGAAAAAGATTCTGTCTGTTTAATTTCAATATACTTCTGATGTTTCCAATTAAGTTGCTTTTGGTCTGCTCACGAAAATATATACTCCACTCGATTCTTGTGAAACCAAGGACGACTGCTTGCTTGATTATTGCTATAGTACAGTAATAGAACAAATTTAGTGGGCTTGACAGGGCACTTAAATGGGTGATTATACATGAGACCGAAGTTCGTCAGCCAGTGAAAAGACTATGCCAGGCTGTTCTATGTTGGGTCACAACTGTTCTTAATCGCCGACCTATACAAACATTTACTAAATAGCTGTTTACTGCAACTACGTGAGAATGTCTGACTGGTACGTCTGTTAATATAGGAATTCTATCCTATGCCCTTCAACATCATGTCCTAGATTATGATGATCTTTTCTGACCAGCCTGATAGGCAGTGGTTAGGATGACTATAGTGGTAGAGTCCTAGTAGGTAGCTGCAGGAGGTCCTCTCATATATAATTGTTACATATCAAGCCGCTAACTTTCAGCTGCACTATACTAAACCGTTGCCGAAGTAAACTAATTACATAAAATTTCTTCCGAGAAGTCTCTTAATTGTAACCGTTTGCGGGAGCAAGTATCTGGTTTACCGACTCCCTGATCCACGTCGTTTAGACTATGGAATAAAATATAAGAACGTTTAGTACCATATCTTGCTGACATTGCTTGGAATCATTTAGCTTGACTTTCCTTTTCTTCACAGCTGTCCACTAAATGTCTTGATACTCATAACTATTTGCGATAAAATCATTCAAAATCTGAATTTCTCGCTCATATGTTCAGAATAATAAAAATATCGGAGTTATTGAAAAATAAAGAATTAATTACTTTAAATCCCATTTTAAACCACTTAATATATTTTAGTGATTTTTGCTTTTTTTACTTTTGCAGATTGATACACTGTGATGATGTTCTTGTAGTTTTTAATCACAAAATAAAACGCAACGAATTGTCGGCGACACCCAACCGAAAACAAACTCGTTAAGAACACCTTAAATTAGCCCTTAAGGAGGTGCGTCATATACTTACCCAGGCAACGAGCAAACACATACAAACCCATAGGATCATGTTTGATTTGCTTTACACTCAATAAATTGGCTTGTAAAGTTGCGTGTTGCATGCATCACTCATTGACTACAATTTAAGGTGTGTCATTTTAGGGCTAAGAAGATGATGATGATGCTGTTGCTGCTGGTGGTGCTCATCTACTCAACACAACAACAGACTGCACTACGAACAAGTTATAAGCTGATTAAGAAAGTAAAATAAAAAGATGCGTGAGCGTTTAGTTTCTTGTTCTTATCTCTTGTAGTTTCTAAAATTGCCGCTTGACCACCCACCCGCACTCAATTTATAAAAGTGACTCTGAGAAGGAGGTAAACAAAAAGCAAGACCCAGCTACTTAAACTCTTCCAGTATATTTTCATATGTTTGTGACAGTATTAATCAATGTCCAATTTTTATATACATGGTGGCCCGATAGCAATTACCCGACTTTGTGTTGCTTCATGCCCCTAAATCGAAACGTTTTTCGATTTAGAATGGGCTCGGTTAAGTGAGCGTAAACTTTTGGCGATAAGGTTGTGTGAATTTATTAGATTATGTCTGTGAGGGCACGTAACGTAACGGTGACCCCTCAAACTCAAGGAACGCCAAGTTGGACGAAAACATCGCTATTGCACGTGAAGGTACGCAGAAGAAACCAAAGCAAAGAAACCTAGCTCAGTACAAGAACTCTACGTTTCGCAAGGTTAAACTTGCTGAGTTTTCCGTCGGAACTTGGGTCTGCAACTTTCTGGAATTCTCACCGCTACCGTCGGGCATTGCATGTCAATGAAAACTAATTATTTGCCCCGAATTGAACGGACGATATATGCTTCCTAGCAGGGCTGCGCGAGAAATGATCACCAATGTCCTACGATTTGATACAGCTGCATATTTGTTTTAACGCCCAACTGCCGGCTCTATGCAACAGGTAAGTAATAAAATATGGAATAACCCTTCTACTTCTATATATCTGATTGCTCAGGGAGGATCTTATCGCCCTTTTGACGCAAATTCATTTATTTTCCCAAAAAAAAATTCGAAAAATATCCAAAGAGGGTTCTAGCGTGGAAATATTATTTTACCTCTTTCATAAGCGAAAGAATTATAGGAAAATGTTGCCCAGCTAGCAGGTTGTCTAATAATAAGATGATGGTATTGCACATATCAAGAACTTAGCCTTCATGTTGATCTCAGTACTGAAATTTTTGGATTGGAAATTGGCCTTATTGTCACATTAATGTCTTTTGTACATCTGACTTTGCTTCATGTTCTACCAAATTTACAGCTCGCAAGCTATAATGGAAGTGTCCTATACCATCAAGATTTTTCTGATTACTTATTCATAAACACCTGCCTGCATATTAAATTTTAGCTTACTGAGTCAGTGAATAGGTACCAAAATATGCATTTTGTACACCTTCATACCGCGGGAATCTTTTACGGTAAAACTTTTAAACATCTTCCATGAGGTTACCTTTTCGTCTAAAATACACACTGTGTGCGTAGGCCTAAATTGACCTAGCGCACCACTGTGCGCATTAATTAATCTTACATTAACTGAATTTTAGTCGAAAAGCCCATTTCTGATATATAACTGTCTAAATCTTTTTTCTCTCAGAAGCCTCCAACTTCGGACATTTGTTTTAGGAAAACGATATAAGAACAAAATTGTAAAGTTCACATTTGGCGATTACGTTCGCTAGTGATATGAATTGTATTTAACTTTATGATCTTAATTAATTGAATTAAAAATATTTTAGACGAATTTTCATTTAAGACTTTAAAGCTTGCATAACCAGTTAATTAATTAATTTAAGTTGTGAATATATTTTGATCATTATTGGAACTCCTGAAAATAATAGGGAAATATCAAAGGAAGTGTTCATCCATCCTTTAAAAGCGACAAGTTCTTTCGTTAGTAATACCTTTAAAATGCAAAATTATTCTCTACTGTTGCATATTTTGAGTTACTTTATTTCTTAACGTACGGCTACAGGCCTTTTCTAAACAATTGTCTAAGAAATTTAAGACCTCTCTAACAAGAAACATACATTTAAATGTTGCCTGAAGGCAATTGTCTTCCTCGAGACTGTGCAATAAGAACCGAGTAGGCAAGTCTCACAGTGATGGTCTCGTATGTATTTTTGTTTTATAATTAAGAAAAATACTTTAATTCAGACTCATTGTAATTCTGCACACCTACATTCAAAATATTGTTCCAACAATCAATTGACATACACACATACATACAGAAGTACAAACGCTGCTCTTTTATTTCATGTTCAAACACAATTTTCTAAGATGTGGTGCTAAGAAAGCAAACAAACAGCTTCAGATGATTTGACCAAAAGGCGACGATTTTACACCCTTATTACTCGTAAGCGTTATCTAGGGACCTTCTCATTAACTTAATTGCCCAATATAAATGATGCTGATAGTCTGACGGTTGGTTGGTCCTTCGTGCTTCTCCCATTACGTTTGTTGTGCAGAAACTTCCATGTGGTGTTGCTGTGTGGCTCAATAGATGTCTGATTGGGGTTGGCTCTTTGTCGGCATCGTCGTTTTATGATTTATTTTATTTCTATTTTGTTTTTTAACCATCCTTTCTGTTAATCAACGTGAGCATTTACGGGTGTTTTTTATTTCACCGTGTGCGTGCGTAAGAGGTGAAGAAAAAAACAAAAATACCAACAACAAAAATCAACAAGATAAACAAAATAATTTCATTTAAAAGATTTCTTTATCGTTTATAAAACTTTATGACTATTGAAAATGAGTCACCCACTTGTTGGTCATAAATATGAAGATTGTTACAATTATTTCGTTTTGCTTGTGAATTTTAAATGAAATTTGTATTCAAGACCACAGCACAATTCCACCACATACCACTGCACACCGCAACAGACCGGACCAAACCGAAGCCACCAATACTCGCAGTTGTAGACAAATAGAAAAGAAACCATAATAAGAATACAATTCACATTGACACATATTTGCACTTGTAAAATTTTTGATTTCACTCTCTGAACTCAATAGTAGTCGCGCAAAAAACACCATGTGAAGTAGGGCAAGGCGTTATTAAATCATACGTATGACGAATAAAGCAACAGCGCAATAATAACATTGGAAACATTGAAAACCAACAAAGTAAAAAAGCAGCTGAAGTAAATTTGAATTTGAGAATAGCGAGTTTATTCGTCAAGAAAGTAAAAGTTTAGTGGTCTTATCTAGCGAAATGCGTTTTAATTCTAGATTAGTTACAAGGTGATTTTCCCTTAAGTTGTGCAATAAATTTTGTACGTGTGCGAGACATTTTTTCACTATACCCTGATTGGATTGCCTTATCACCCAATTTTAAGATGTTCGGCATTAACCAATTAAATAATTAGGTTGCAAAACGACGCGTCGAGACTTCTGATAGAGATTTAATCTTGTTGACGGGGCATAACGAATATCTACTTTAGCCTACTTTAAATGCGAGTGATTAATAAATCTACGCTAGCTCATATCGCGGACTAGGATATGATATATATATATATACCACGTTAAATTCCCGATTATATAAATGTTTACCACTATGACTGAGGAGCGATTTATGTCCCCTTGCTATTTACCAGAGATCCTCTTTAATATTATCAGCAAACAATTTACGACTAGCTGTCTTAAAAGAATCGCTGTATGTCAATCACTCTAAAGTCAAACATTGGTATTGCCAAAATTTGGTATTGTCACTCCTGCGGAGAAACGCTTATACCCAAGCCCAAAAAATTCGCATATTCTGAATCCCTATAAAATTTGGTAATAGGGCCCCCTAGAGAAATGATCACGAATTGAAAATTTTTTACAAAAACCTCGAATTTGAAAAACGAATAGAGAAACCCGAATTCCTTCAAAAACCGAAATTTCACAAACAAATTTAAATAATTCGATATTTTGTAAAAATTTTAAATTCACCATAAATTTGAAAATTTATCACAAAATCAAAATTCAATCAAAATGCCGAAAAATCACAAAACATTATTATTAAAAAAAAAAATATCAAAATAAAGTAGTCGAAAATAACGAAATTTTACCATAATTTTTATATTCACAAAAAATCGAAAATTCGCCACAATATCAATATATAGTTAAAAGGTTTTAAACTAAACATATAACATATTATTCTAAATAAAATTAAGTTAACAAAAACTCGAATGTACACAACAAATTGCGAAAAATTCGAATTTTTCCCAAAATTTCAAGTTCACCTCAAATCCAAATTCAATAAAAACTCTAAATTTTACAAAAGCCACATAAGCCGAAATTCGGTATTTCACCACAGAAATATACACATATATAGTACAACAAACTGGTGGCACCAATAATGGAAATTGTAAAGTTTAATTTCTTTTCTGCTTATGTAGAAAACGTACCATAATAATTAAATAGGACCAAAACTCTAATCATTAGATATGTGAGAGAAAACGTAAATTCGTTTTCATTAGTTTCTCAAATTTGTTTCCCTTAATTCCGTTACATGGTATAAACATTATCTCTTAATCTCCATTTTCAATTATATTAATTTTAAAATGGTACCAAAATCGTTTTCCGAATCGACCGAAGTACATTAAACACCTTTAGAAAGAATCGTCTTAAATTCAATCAATTTCTACTACATACCTGTTTATTAAAGTTTAACACATTGGTTATTATTTAAATAATAATTAACCATTTTATATTACAACGTTTGCATACAAATGCAATGTTTTCTAGAAATGTTTTTTATTTAGTTATTTTAGTTTTTTTATAAATAGTAATCTATTTTAGGACTTTATAAAGTTTAATTTCATTCAATTCATTATATAATAACATAAAAATTTAAACGATTTACATGTGAATATATAAGTACCAGAAAAGGACACTTGTGCCATAGTACGATTTAACGTACAATAGTTCTATCACAAATGCCACGTAACGACGTTATGAAATACTATTTTATATAGATTGGGCCGTAAACGTGCCATTTAATTTCGGTAAGCATTTGCATTGTTTTCGTATTAACGGAACGGGTCCGCTGTTTCGCTGCGGGACGTGGACACTCGGCTATTTCTGCCTTAACACAGTCTGGTGCGCCTATTTAAACACACATGTTCGTGCCCACAGCAATACCGATGTTTGCACGAAGTGCCATCATTCATTAATATTGAATTGTATTATTGCGTACTTCGTCTCGCAAACAGCTGGCAGTATTGCTTATATACATTAACTAAAAATTCAAACTTAACGTAATAACAAGATTTATTATAAATTATTAAGTAATTTTAATTTTTAGGGATGAGTTCTTTGTTTTTTTTTTCTTTCTATTCAGAAAGAGAATTATTTATTTAATATGTACATCCTTTGATAACAGTAAAAGTTTTTAATTTTATTAGACATCTAGCTGAATGGAATGCATTTTCTATGCCGCTACACACGTTATCAATATTCTTCGTGTCTTATCTACAAATTGCGTGTCTAAACAACGTACCAACATTTAAGACAAATGGAATACGAGAACGAGATATTTCTCAATTTTTTGAATTTTTCATATTATAGTCTTTTTCTTGGTTGAGAATGAAGTTTTACAACACTCTAACTTGTTTCTGTTATTGAATTCTAGCTTACTCATGCCTAAAAATTAAAATTACTTAATAATTAATAATATTTGTAGTTCGAGAAAAAACAATAAAGATTTATTATATATAATTCTAATAATATAAAGCAAACATCGTTCAATACTAATAATAATATCAATAATGAAGCGATGTTTAGCACGAATTACAGTAATTCGTGGTAGCGGCAAATTCGAACGCCATGACTTTTGGCGTTACAAATTTGCCCAAAGAAAAACGGTTTCTTGCATTGCAACTATTATTGCTTGCTTTATATTATGGGTTATATACAAAATATTATATCTGATTTTACTTTAGATTTTTTAAATGCATATTGTAAATATAGTTTTTATCTTTTTTTTCTATATTCAATTTGCATAACTAATATTTATGTTATTTTAATTTAGTTAATTTTGTTGTTTTTTTATAAATTAATTTTTAATTTTATTTTTCAATAACAAATATGTTTTCAAAAAGTACCAACATTTTAAAAAAGTACTCTTTTGTTTGGTGGTCAGTACAATTAAAATTTTCAGTTTTACATCACTGA
Organism: Phania funesta; assembly: GCA_963932375.1. NCBI lineage: Eukaryota > Metazoa > Arthropoda > Insecta > Diptera > Tachinidae > Phania > Phania funesta. Next base: position 42,371,802 of record OZ010656.1, read on the forward strand.
TATATACATAGATCTAACAGCTTAATATTCGGCAAAGTAGGTTTTGTGCCATAAATTTACGATCATGAAGGCACTTGATGACAATTGTAAGAAATGACTCGTGTACAGAGGTAATAATTAATTAATCTATTAAGAAAAGATATATTTTTTTGTTTGGAATAACATAAAGTTAAGATGGTGCACAACAAAAGTATGTGTATGTTTGATTTTGTTAGTCCCAACATTCTAATAAAAATTACTTTGAAATTAGCCAGCGGCATAAGTAATCCCTTTAATTTATAGATTCAATCCAACTTATTCGAATAAAGGCAGGGTGCTCTCTTAAACGAATGCCATTTTTTTATTTCGTTTAACCAAAGAAGACATTTAAAACATTCCGTTTAATTTAAAATTTACATATATCGGTGCCATATTAATCCTGACTTGACTTTTAGCCAAACACAATATCAACAACAAAGATAATAAATTACCTGAGCGATTCCTATTAATAACTTTAATTAACAAAAATAAACCCTTTTTTAAGCTCAACAACAATAACAAGCACAACAACAATAGAATCCTTTTAAAAAAAACTTGTAAAACATCAGAAGGCATAAAATATGTTGCACATAAAGCCACACTCTCATACCTACTACCCAACCGCAACTGGAAATGTACTCGTATGTAGAACTGTGTCGAACAGGAATCTGTATTTGACCAGACATGGCAGACAAACAGACATTAAACAAAAGAGAGGGACAAACACACAGACATTGCAATTCGTACCATAGTGTGGGAACTGAATTATTCAAATCAAGCCAAACAAAAGAAAGAGAGTTTAAGCTCCTCTTGAAAGTCAACCTAAGAAGAACTCAGGAGCACATACTACCACTATTTATTTTACTCGTATGAATATGATATGGATGGGTTTCTTAAAGGATTGTTGCAAATCTTTTATTAAGTTTTCGTTTCGGATTTTTGTTTAGGTTATTCATATGCATATTTATTGCATTTTCTTCGTCGCAGCAACGCCCCCTATTCACAATGGAATTTCAATTTCATTAAAGGAATCCATAAAAATTCATTAAAAACCAAAACAGCTTTAACTGTACGAGGCGAAAATATTTACGAGGTTAATTTTGGTCTACAACGTATAAATGGATTTGTTTATCAACCACAAATATCTAAAAACTCCTTAGTGATGTACGAGTACAGATTATGTTAATCCTAAGAGAAGTCGTTTGTGGAAAGTTTGAATCTGATTTTGTTCCATACGAGTACAAATGGACTGTGTGATGAGTGTTAATGAATTTTCATTTCAAATGAACAAGACTTTAACAAAAATTTACTATCAAAAATTCTACGAAAATAAATTTTCCCTTATTCTCTATTCCCAGTGAAATGAAAACGTGTGGAATTGTAAAAATACTCGGAACTGAATAATTCGAAAATTAGATGTTCTGCATTCCACATTTCTTTTCTTTTAAAGTTTATTGAGAAAAATAAATGAAAAATGAAAGAAATGCTCTTGAACTTTAATACAAAATTGTTATTTTAACATTTAAATAAAGCTTAAATTGAAGAAACCCTGATACTAAATCATTCCACGAACTTCTTGTTTTATAAATATAATGAAAGAAATTATTCGGATTTGGAATACAGAGCAGTACTCTATTAGCCAAATTTGGTATCAAATATTCAATAAATTAAACGTAAACCTGAATACGTTACGTTATACTTTTGGCGTTTGTTAACACAGTTGCATAGTTTCCTAGAGCTTTTAGAGCAGCGTTACATATAGCAGCGGAAATTCATACACGTAGGTTTATTTTTATAAAAAGTGTAGGGAAGAAGGCTCTTCAGGCAGGGTTGTCATTTTCTGTTATGTTTTTGTATACAAATCACTATTCTTTAATTGGCCACTCCTAAAGCCGCTTTCAGTCTATTATACAAATGGATTTTTGCAGAGAGAAATGTCTCAGCGTTTAAAAATTTGTTTAAAAATAATGAGAGCCGGACAAGTTCCTATCCATACTTTTTCTTTACGTTCTCATTTTATTTGAATTTTCGACAAGTCGCTTTACTCAATTTAACAGCAAGAAGCAATTGTTTCCCCTTTACCTTTCAGCCTCACTACCGTTGTTAGGTGTGTTAGGTTAGGTTTACTGGCCTGCAATACAGGCTGCGTGAGTCCGCAAATTCGGTGACTTTGTGTTACCTGAAAAGAGAAGAAATTCGAGAAAAAGAAGATAAGTGTGACGGTAAAGAGATAAAAAGTTTAATAACTACTATATCTGTGCCGATGTGGAGTCATCACCGATCATGTTGCTGCCCTTGATATATTCCCTGTTGTCCAATCTCCGAATGTTCGGAGAGGCCGACGAAAAACCTCCACCCGAGATGAATCTGGCATTAGTCTTCCAGATAATGGCAACCCCATTCTCTAGGCGTGATTTCCAAATCTGCAATGTTCAGTCACTGTTGCCTCGATCTCCTTTAATTCGGTCTTCTGAAATTTTACAATATCTGTGGCTCGACCCCGGTGTAATAATGGTTTAGCTTAGTGTTCCTGCGTGTGGCGTTTGTCCAGCATGTAGCCTAAGCCATGTCATTTGCCGTTTTGAATGTAGAGCAGGGAAGGCCACTGTGGCCCTACTCCAGTCTTGCTCCAATCGTTGTGCTTCCGTAATTTCCTTTCGCCCACATACATATAGTACATACGTATGTGTTTGTTTCACTTTTATCCCATTCACATTTCGAAAACATAAATCAATAAATAAGTGAATGAATGAATTTGATTTTTTTAAAAATGTAAAATTTTTTTGTCATTCTTAAGAAATTGAAAATCTCGATGTGAATAATATCGTAGACCAGTTTTGAATCTTTGGGTAACCACTGACCTTTCTGCAAAAGATCGGGCATTTAGTTTGGCCTAAACTCAGTTAAGTGTTTTTTGGAATCAATTATTTATTCGTTTCTAAGAAAACTGGTGCCGCTATTAAACGTAATTGATAATATCAATGTCCCAGTGCGAAATGATTTAATTCAAGTTTCTATTTGAGTTCTCTATTACATTCAAGCAAAAATTGCGTAATATAAATGTATTTCTAAACTAAATTGAATTGCTGAATTAGATTTGTGTAGTCAATAAACGTTGTGCCACAGATGACCTCTGACTTATTTACTCAATATTTACATTCGGTCAGTGTTGTATGTGTGTGTGTGTGCGTGTGTACACTCAATTGACTGCATCCGGAAGTTCTATTTACACTAAATTAAAATCCACCGTTACTTGTAAACATTAGAAAAATACATCTACATATTTACACAATTTTACAACGACAATTGTTAGAAAAATGTTCTCAGAAGGCAATGAAAATAATTGAAAAATATTTTTTTATTGTTTAATTTAACAAAATAAAAAATAAATTATTCTTGCAAAATAAAATGAACAAAAGCCCACTCAATTCGACAATTTAATTTAACATCACTTTCAGAGAGAGTTGACTTTATCATCAGTTGAACAACAAAACGCAACAGAAATCATCACAAGTATGTTATGCGTGGAACGAAATGACTGCCTCAATAAGCAACAAACAGCAGAAGCCGCGGCAACAACAATCATCTACTTAATTACAACCGATGATCGTAATCAGATCAAAATGTTTGCAAGTAAATCACAAGTTTTGTATAATTTTTTTAGTTCATATCCATCAGGCACGGCAGTCATTTGGTTGTGACAAATACAGCAAATAGAATTCATAATTATTACTCAAGAGGAAGTAGTAGTCGTTATTCGTAGAAGATCGATAATTAAATATTAGGATATGATTCAGCACTAAACGATGTTCAGCAAGCGAGCGATATCGACGTGAAAATTAACCTTAAGTTTACAATTTTATTTTTTCTCGTGCACGATTTAATTTGGTTTCTGTCTGCGATTGTGTGAACTTGGGTAGTTCATGAACGAACTAGTTCAGTTGATTGCAATGAATGAACCTGTTCCAAGTATAATAACACATGCTACAAATTACTATGTCGTCAAATTTTACAATTTATCGTATGACAGCTTTCAAATATAGATTGGAGTGAAGTCTGCAATAGAAGATAGGTCAATTATTATAAGTTCGGGCATATCTCTACAAATCGTTGTGGCGATAAAATTTGTGCTAAAAATTATCTCGAATGTAAACGGAACGCAACAACACGAAGTATGTATTGAATTTGAACGCTAAAACCTACAAACAGCATCCGGTGCGACCTAATATAAAAGGAAACAAAAGAGTGTTTTTAAATAGTCTACAACATTTAAAGAGATTTAATCGTTAAAATTATGGTATCTAACACTACTGCCCATAAAATTGCAGTAAATCGCGAGCTAGAATATTGTAACGGATCACCATTTCGTATTTAGATGAATATGTTTTCTGGATAGTGGGAACTTCTAGATCTCTATGGATGTTTTCATTTCTTATATACCGGTGGACGCATACGATAAGTTGTAAAATCCTTTGTAAATTCTAGACCAATCCCACAGCTGAATGCCACATGAACATATTGGCTTTATAGCGGATTTGTATGAAAGATTTTGTATACGAAAGCCTAGGTTTAATTAGGTCCTATTAACCAGTGTAGCTGATTTGTTTGTAGTTTTACGGCGGTTATTTTTCTCTCAATATGGCAGGAACAAGTTGGGCATACATTCAGATGGATACCTGAATATTTCACGTGGATTTCTTCTGGACAATTTTGGCTTTTTAGGGAAAATGTTACATGAGCAAAATTCGGTGGGTTTACCTTTATTCTCCACTGTTTAAGCCAGTCTTCTAGCTCATGAATATGCAACTGAATTTGTGCAGGTGTTACCGTCGAATCTTTATTAACACTCACAAATGCAGTGTCGTCTGCAAACGTTGACATATAAAAATTTGGCCCTGTTGGCATATCCGCTGTATAGATAATATATAATAGTAGCTCTTGAGGTATTCCTACACTGATTTTCCCAAAACCAAACTGATGGTCTGGTATAATATTTTGTTCATTTTTCAAATATCTTTGACAAAATTTTGAGTAGGCTCATAGACCTGTAAGACGTAATATGGCTTGTGTTTAGGGATCAAATCAATTTCAGACATCTTCATGGCATTAAATTTGGTGGGTACTGTAGCGTAATTACCTGCTGATGCATTTTAACAATGTCATTGCGTGCCTTTCGGTTTAAAATTTCAAAAGAAACATGCTGCACTCTATGGATGATATATGTACTTATTAGCGGTAATACAAATGGCATGCTTGATAAAATATGTGAAGTTTTATACTCGTACGTTCTAAAAAGTGGGAATTCTTAGGACATCAGTTAATGCCAGCAATAAATTATCCGGGTCAAATAAAATCTGTTTCGACAGGAAAATATAAACGACCTAAATCAGTTGGAAAAATCTAAAATTTTATTGTGTTAAGCGGTGCTTTCCCCAGACTAGACAAACCGAGAATTTCAATAATATAAGAAGGAGACCAATAGAAGCATTCAATGAAATAAGGTCGGTTGGAAAATTATAATTTACAGCAGAAATTATAGCCGCAGTAGAGACACTAGAAAGGATTCGTTATTATAGAAATGATGCAACCCGTTAAAGTAGTAAAAGACTGCAGTGCGGTAATATTTTCTATTACAAAAGAAGAACCGCATCAGGGAAACTGAGTCCAAAAGAGTGAGCACAAGGACGTTATTGGTCCGTAAAATAGCTATCAACGACTAGCCGATAAATTGTAGAATGCGAGTAATCTAGGTGCCAATCCACAAGGGAGTATTTCGTATTTGCTAAGAGGAGTACGTTAAAAAATTAGGCTCATATTCGCATGACTGAACAACAAAAGGGAAAGAAAAATGACTAGAGATTCTAGTAATGTGCGGATTGATGAAAAGAAAAAACCAAATCCGAGAGCAGGAGAGTCCTAATCTCTGAATAAAGTGTGTCTACTTAGAAGCTGATCATCTTATTAATGCAATTGCAAGTTTCCCTGTTTCTGAAGAATTTGTTGTTTTTAATCGTAAATTCAAATTTATCTTCACATACATAGAGTTGTGACATATCTGGTACAAGATATGACAGCCTGGCACAAATAGCAGTAAGAAATTAGTACTAAAATTGATTATTTGATGGCCGTATATTTTATTATAATGATGACGATGACAATTTAATGAGTGGCGCCAAGATAATATAATATTTTTTATAAAAAGTAACATCCATATTCATTTATTACCTTTGTCTATCTCACGGTACAGTGCACTTAAAACAAAAGCTGCGTCTTGCCTTAAAAATAATATATAAAAGTTGTTGAAATAAATCAATTTATGACCGACCATATTAATTTTATAATTTTCTCATGACAATAAATTTCTTTAAAACAAAAAATTAAAAAAATATTCCTACTTAACCAACAAACAAAAAAATTAATAAATAGTCGCACTAATGATCTCTGCGTAATCCTTCATATGATCATTAAATTATTGTTAACTCTCTTGCAAACATTGGCTTGAGTTATTATTATGTTTTATTAAAAGGTAACGAATGTAAATAAGGAGGTGGGTAAGGCCGATCAGATGAGTAACTACAAACTAAATTTTTTTACTGGTTTTTTTTTAGAATAAAATTTCTGAAAGTAATCTGATTTCAACGCCTCTTAAACAAGAAACGAAAGCTTGGCCAATAATAAATATATATTCAAAGCTGACTTGTTTACTGAGTTAAATACATGATTCAAACGTGCGCAATGAAAGTAAATCAACGAATTGTTGTACCGCTATTTGACGCGATGTTGTCAGGCGGAATGCATTAACTATGAGTTCATTATGTACGATGCAAAACTGAATACTATAGATCTTCAGATCAGAGGGGATAACTGTCATGCCTTCCAACAGGCCTGAAAAGGAGCAACGAATGAACGATTTGCTAAAGAATAAATATACTATGTGAAGAATGAGTTTACACACTAAAGATAAATTATCTTTTTTAACTTTATGGCAAGAAAATGGTTTGGTTAATAACAAATATATATTTGGATTTATTATACTTTTTGTAGTAGGTACGAAAAAAATCAAGTTTATTGCAAAATAGGAGAAAAGTGCAACGAAAACAAATACTGCTTAATTTTGTTGAAAGTATAAGAAACTCTTCAGAGATCTTGTTTTTTCTTAAGACTTATTTTTAATACGCATTGTTACCTTCTCTAATTTTGGAAGCGGAAACGCGATTATCGTACAATGTTATTCACACGATTTACTACAATCACAATTTGGAGAAATCTAGCTGAAAATGCGCGAGCATTCGAGCTTATGTAAGGACCTAGTCCAAAGAGTGAAATAAATAAATGTGCAGAGCGCACAATTAATAGAAAAATAATGGAAACCGCAAGAACACTTTCGAGGAAGCTCGAAGAAGAGTGTAATATTGGTGTTTGCCGGCAGGTTGTAATATTATAGAACAAAAACTTATCAAAGGCCAAATAACCACTATTATCTGCAGCATATATAGAGAACCGTTTTTTTTGCCGCCATGAATTTTTCACAACCAACTAAGGATAACGATCCTGAGCTTAAGTCGTATATAGTGCGGTTGTGGCATCTTTATAACTACAGCAATGTTGTAGATACACCTGTCCAAAGTCCCGACCTGAACCCTATTGAGAATTTTCAGGTCTATTTGTAAACGTCAACAAAAGTATTTAACAACACTTGCAACATGGATATTGGAAGACACAGCGCAATTTTGACCTAAAAAGTTGAATAATTCAAAACGCGTTCACTGTGTGCTAGATGCAAACGGTGCCCATGCCAAATATTAGTTTTACGAAATAATATATTTTGCAATTGCCTAATTTTAGCGATGAAATCCTTGTAAGTAAATAAATAATTATAACAAATCATATATTACAAATAGTGAATTATTTTATTGACAATAAAGTTAAAAAAGTAAATCAGTACCACAGATACTTTGGATTCACTATCGTCCCTTGCGCGTTTTGCCACTTCATTGAATGAATATCAGAAGTGCGCTAGAGAATATTTTGAACCCGCACTATACTTAATTTCCTACAGGCAAGCGGAGCAACTTGGACCGACTGAAGTACAGCATATCATACTTTTCATATATACGAAGCATCCATTAACAAGGAGACCTCAGTCTTAGCAGTACGGACTTAATATTTGGGATTTCTGTTTACATTCTGCAGGAAGAATAGGGAAATGGACTAATAAAACAACTAAAACCCCAAATACAAATTAGGATAGATACTGCATGTTTCCAGCTGATAAGGCGGCATGTCTTAAAACTTTTAGAGAAGAGAGATGGAGATAAGTCTTCCGTCTCTACTCTGTTCCAGAAAATATACATAGTATAAGCTTCCCTCTCCAGGAGCATGTAAACGTGAAAGCATGTAATTCTTAAATTCAATATCATCATTATAAGAGCAATTCGGATATATATTTATGCTGTCTGGATCTCGTGAATATTCAGCAAAGTCCTATTAGTGTTTCAATTTCTGGTACAATGAAGACCTGTCCCACATAAGAGCTAATTGGCATTCTACATACTTTACCGCTTTACATATCTATGTTAAGAGTGAGACATTGGGCGATACCCGGGTTCTTGGAGAATGGTCCATATAACAGGATTTTAGCCAACTTAAAACGGGCTCTGGTGTTATACAGGAGCATTAAAGTCGTCATTCCTTGACCGGCTTCGGGTTACGAACATGTTCAAAATTCAAATGGTGATAGCGGAACTGTGATCTATGGCCTTATCGTTCAATGTAATATCCTGTCGAGAATGCACAAATGGGTGCTGTGTGCATTTCGTGCTCTCGGGCGTCTAAGGGTTAAATATCTAGCTGGTACTTTTAAGCACCAGGGGACGTATACAAAATAACGAAAACTTGTTAAAAAAAACATGTTCGTATTTTATTCTTAAGAACACGTTCAATAACCTGACATTTAAAGTACTTTTGAATTTCATTTTAAGTCCCTAAAAGTTTAACTACTACTCCAAATTTAAGCCATTTCACGCTCGAATTTTCCTTATTTCTGAATGGTTGGCCAACATAAGCATTCATTGTTTATTTCGTCAAATGATGGTGTAGAGTACAAAAGAGTAATAAAAATGTTTTACCAGTGCTAAATACTTAAACGTTCCTCTGTTGATTTTTGCGTATCTCTTCACAATCGTGTGTGACGTGACACACATTCGTAATTGTGTTGCACGACATTCCATTGTAATGCAGTTTATTACTTTTATAATTCCTCTCATTTACTTGCAACTCTTTACAATTTGCTCGGAATGAGGTTGGAATTCGTCAATTGAAATTATTTTCGAATAAGATTTGTGCAACAGCCAATGTAAAACGTTTCAAGCGGTCCGTTATATCGTAGTAGTATATTATCAGTCTTTATTTAAATATAAATCCAAAATGTCTTGGATCGTTTTTGTTCAGCTTTGGTAGTTAAAAATGTAATTTTATAATTGAAGACACTGTAGGTGATGACTGCATGAAATTGTTTATAAGGAAGAAACAACAGAGCTGCAAATATTTGCTAGCGTGTTCCAGTTGAACAACGTTTAGCACTTTCTCGACAACATACTTCTATTAAAGCAAAATTATATTAGTTCGGAAAATTTTTGGATGATTTTGGATTTTCCACTCTCATAGCAATAGGCATTATTGCATATTGAAGTTTAAATTTTCCAATACTTTTTCCAAAAATTATATTTGGGCAACACTTCACTCTAATCTGGCTGTACTTCTTACTCTACTCTCAATATCAACTTTTAAGAAAATTCCTTTTTTTTAAGGATCTCAGTAGTTTAATAAAGTCCTGCAAACAAACCCTCCGAAAAATTAATTTGAGCTTGAAGCATTATTAGTCTTATATTAATTAGCCGTAGTAATTCCAGAAAGTGTTAATGAATAAAAGGTGAAAATAATGAAAATAAGTTCCTATACAAAAATTTGAGCCCTTAAATGTATTGAGATCAAAATGAGGACCAAGTTGTTGATATGTAAAATACCATATCACATCTAGGCAACCTGCTACTTTGGTAAAAATGTTCCCATTTTTTACATATTAGACAGTTAAAGAAATACTGCCAAGCTGGCAAGTTGTGAAGAAATGAAATGGGTACTAAAATATGTACTTTTTCCACCTTCATATCTCCGGAAGCTTTTGAGGTAAAACTTAACCCACGGGGTTACTTATTTTTCAAGTTTTATTATTACAATTAATAATAGTGCGAATGGTTTTGGGTAATACACACACTGTATGCATGAAGCCTGAACTTGTCCTGGCATCCGCCCTATAATAGCTTTAAGTGAACAATTGAAACCTGAAACGGTCAGAACGACGTGTTGTAATATCACCATATGTGATTAAAAATATAACGGATGCATCTCTAATGCGGACATAATATATTAACAAGTTTTTCTCATATCTTAATGTAATTGTATTTTAGAAATCCAATAAAAATTATGCAATAGTGTAATTACACATGTAATTAATTACAAAATACAATTGATACCCCCAGGCAATGATTTCTCATTTCGTCATTGACAAGCCACATGTAAAATGAAAAAAATATAACAATTCCCTCCTTTATCTGTGAAGTGTGACCAGCAGTGCCAGACAAATGGATAAAAAAGTCAGAGTTGCACAAATCAAATTTTAAAAACGGATCCTGTTTCTCCATTCATCGAACTCTATCGAAACCCGTTTATTACTTATGTGGAAAAACGGCATAGAGACTAGACAAAAAACTCGTAAGCTCTGTAGAGCCTTTAAAACCTATTTATGACTCTGGTGTAATTGCACTATTACATATCGTACTGCTTCTTTAACGTCAAGTACAGGAAAATATAATAAAAGAACTACGAATTCAAAGCTGGTGTTTCACAAAGAATTTTTCTAGCATTTTATTCAAATTGACAGATGATATTTTTAAAAAAAATATATTTGTTAAAATCTGCCCCTCTAATATCATAACCATGCCGGTTTTGCTCTCTTATCGGATAATTAATAAAGTAATTAAAGTGTCATTATGGGTGGCCTAAATTTAATCATCCATCGGCTTTAGTTTTTTGCCCCCATACATTAATACCCTACACAGAGAACTTTGCAAAGTCTTTAGTCGAACAAGACTGTATCATGTTGCATACGATTTTTTTTATCTTAATTCATTTGTGTCACATAAAACACCTGCCAAGGCAACATGTATTAAACATAAAAACGGCTGTGTATGTGTATTTTGTTTGAAGGTTCAACAAAAATTTGCTGACTATGTATTAAAAACTCGGTTGTCTCTTTTGGCTTCTGCTGCTGTCAGTTTTGTGTTGGGTATTTAGATAAATGTTTGCTGGTATCAAATTATTTAGCTCCCTTTAGTTCTTTCGCATTTTGCTGCTCAGGTTTACTTCAGATAGCCACGCGTTTGATATAATTATAAAATTACTTTGTGACTTGTCGATCAAATGCCCCAACAACAATAAACATAGCAGCAGCAGCACTTATAATTCAAGCAAAATAATTAAAGTTCAAGTTACCTCATTATAGGCGGTCCATTTGCCCAGAGATAAAAAACCTTAAAATTATGAAAATTGATAGTCTATATTCCATATGCACTTAGGGCGTCGCAAGAAAAATTAAACGTGCTGGGGTTATTAGAACTTTACGCAAATTAAAAATATGCTTGAGGTAATCATAATCTGAAAGCAACTTACATATTATGATTGAATAATATGGCCATAGTTGAATCATATTATTACTGAAGATAAAAATAACAGCGTGCTTCCCGCAACCATAATGTTGTTGTCTAATGTAATTATATTACACCATACATTGCACAATATATATTTACGAGTATGTGTACACACATGTGTACTTACAATAAATACATACATAGATAAGCATGCTCATATTAGCGTACGTGCATTATTAATATCCATACTCTATACTAAACTTTTTTTCCGATTATTTCTTTCTTTATTAAAAAAAAACATTATTATATTGACAATAATTTTGACCACAGAAGAGACCAGAGGCGATACGAGAAAATAGTGATCTATTTCTCTATCTGTCCCTTTCTTAAATGATTGACCGCTCCTTTTCTCTTTTGATACATTTTTCTTATTTATTTTGAATAAATTCTCTGGCCATTAAAGAAAAACGTATGCCCAAAGGTAAAAATAAAGATTGAAAAATTGATATTTATTTTAAATAAATTTAGAAGATAATTTTCATTATTTAAGTTTTCTGGTTTTTCGTTTTGTTTTTAACTATTTTTCGCATTATTTTTAAATGTTATATTTGCGACTGAACGCGGCAAAAAAGCTGATTATAGCAATTTTCTAGCGTGAAAGTTTTCATCTCTTGTCTCCTCTGTGCTTTTGGCATTAAGCGTATGCAACTTAACAAACCACCAACCGATTGATTAAAAACAAAACGCTAAATTGAGAACAAACTTTCGAAAACAAACATTTTATGATTACTTTTTAGTCATACTGTAATAGAACATGAAAAAACATTATATCTTATTCATTGTGACTTAAAATTATAATTAATATCATTCAATCGTGTTAATTTCTCAAGTAGTAATTTTTTTTAGAAAAAGTAGTAACGTATCTTATGCCTTTATTTTCATAAACAAAATGAGAATTGTTTATGAAACTTTTCACAAGATATTATTAATGCTTAAACAAAAAACTAACTAACTTCCCTACACTCGGCTGGCTTTTTTCAACTCGAAAGTGTAGTTTTAAGAGGTCATCGAAGAAGTAAACAATAGCAACAAATAAATGTGACCAATGTTTGGGTGCAGGTTTCCTTTGGATTAGAAATATATTTTTACGCAATCAAACAGTTATTATCATCTTTATCTAGGATTTAAGGAATAGAAAGTTTTAGTTAGTTCAGAAACTTTTCTGAATAAAAATCAATTTCTATATGCGATAGAAAAATACCTTGATTAAAAATAATCTCATAAATAGCACGGATCTTTTATAAATTTCAAAATGGCGACTATTTAAAAAAAGTATTTTCTGAAGGAATACCCCTAGAAATATCATAAATAAAATTTGAAAAGGTCTCAATGTCTTCTTTGTAAAAATGATGAGAAAGTACGGAAAACCAATTGAAGTTTAAGATTTTGGAGGGTGTTAGACCAATTTCAAAAACAGATTCTTGTTGTAATCGACAATACCTGGCCAGCAAAATAATATCACTTTCCGGTTACTTATACTTTATTCGTTTTTGTACCGCCATGTAATAAACCAAGTTTATTTCTTATAAGGGACACCCTACAAGATGTGTAATCAACCCACATGCAATTAACTTTAGCAAGTGGTTAACATGATATAAATTTGATCTACTTCTGCAGATTTTTTACTGTGGCATGTTTATTTATACTTGATTGACTTAGCAAAGCTCGTACGCAGACAAGAAGGTGATAAGATCATTCATCTGGTCAAAAGAACCGTCTGCCAAAAACCAAAAAAAAAAAATTTTTTTTATTCATTATACGAGAGATACTAGCGGTAGGTAAGTTATTTTTTCTCCTTGTACTAGTTGAGTCGTCCAGATGCCACATGTTAATCTTTTCATTTAAGATGATAGCAAAAATAAAAAAAGGACAAATACTGGGTGGTCTAGTGCGGAAATACATAAAAAACTGAAAAACAATTCCGAATTTTTTAGTTTATGTTATAAATACAAAACTAAAAAAATAAATATTTAGTTAATATATATATGTGGCGGATTAATCAGCTCTGCTAATTATTAAACTGGCAACACTATTTTGACGCGAAAGATTTAGTCGGTCTTCCAAGAACGCATACTTCGTTTAAAGAAGTTTTTCAATAAGTAATTTTTACGTCAATCGGCGATAAAATTGTCGAAGAATATTAATTTATTAACTTCCACATTCTTTAACATTATTCCTTCATCTAAAGGACATACCACACATTTCATGCTGTTTAATCGTTCATGGCTTTAAATGCTGCTCGATACACATTTTTTTTCTTTTTATTACTTTTTATAAAAACGGACAATGAACGAACTTTGTTCAATTAATGTCATGTGTAATGATAAAAGTTTAAGAACACATATTAAAGCTCCGACAACCTTCTCATTTACATTCATATGTATATTTCACAGCCTTCTGCGCACATCTAAGTCCCTTGAATTATATACACGGATATATTTTCGGACTTCCACAATTCACTTTATTATCTCTACTGTAGCTAGAGAAGCGAGAAGCTCTCACGACGTATTAAGGCGCACGGTAATACGCCCAGCCAAGTGTAGGCTTAATGCACAATATTACACGAAACCATTTGGGCTGCATTTACCTCCCTCATAACTCTGCTTCCTTTAATCAACATGAGGACTCTAGGTACAGGTCATCTCATAGGACAAGTTTTACCATAAAAGTTTCCCGAGATATGTAGGTGTAAAAATGGCGTATTTTGGTACCTGCTCACTGGCTCACTGACTCGCTCATCACTATTACGAGTATGAGGCACTTACACTATAGCCAGAGAGCTGAAATTTGGTATACAGGTTGGCCTTGCTTTAAGTTAAAAGAGGTTTTATTCATAGACCTATGTAGATTAACAAACAAAAACTACTTGGAAAAAAGGACTCAGATCCGCACAAAAATACAAATGTGAAAATAATGGCAAGTTGCTATCCAAAAACCTTGGCCGTTAAAAGTACTGTGATCAAAATGAGGAGCAAGTTCTTCCTAAATACAATACCATCCCATTTCTAGGCAATTTGTAACTTTTTAATAACTAAAAGAATAATGGTAAAAATGTTACCAAACTATAAAGTTGCCTAAAAATGGGATAATTACTACAAAATATATTCAGTTATTCAATTCTCAAACGCTTTGTACTGTTGTATCGATTGTATCATTGTATTATAATACAATATTTTTTGTTGATTATTTCTACACAGAAACATTTTATTACATAAGATAGAGCTTTATTTCATATGATTATGGAATGTTGTAATGACCCATACCTGGTACAATGATATTTGTTTGATAAATTTTCGTTTAAAAAGACGTTCAACATACGCAATTTTTACGTACTCGTATAATTATAAAACTACAAATTATTTACGGAATCTATTTTGAAAAATACACAATTATTTTTCATCTGCTCACTTGCTAATGACATTTTGTTGCCTTTAAGTGTAATTTTAATCTAAAGCTCGCATGTCTGATTTAATTAAATGATGTTCATAATAATTTGACATCAGCAATACCATAATACTACATTGATTTAAAAATAAATGGATCAGAAACATATAAACGAAAGGTTTATTTTAATACAAGACGTTTGTGAATTGCTAAAGTAAAGGGTGTTCTTTTTAGTAATATAGAATTGAAATTGAATTAAAACACTAATAAAAGGAGTTAATTGCCATAAATATGTCTTTTTGCGAAAGATACTTTTTTGTCGTTTTTATTTGAATATAATCTCCGATATTTGGTCACCTCGGCAAGCTCGGAGGAGGTCCAATATTCCGTTTTAATGTTCTTATGTAGTACGATCAATAACACGATTATTAAACGTTGACAAAACCCATTATATATCTGTTTAATTTCCTACGATAATAATTACAAATTAGGAAATATATATAATTTATTTCGACCTGCTGACTTCGTGGGAACTGTATGACATTTGACATTTCAATGAATTGCTTGCTTAGACTTACAAAATGACTACAATAAGTACTTGCTTGGCCTTTGAATTGTTTTTTTTTTATAATTAACATTTTTAAGTCCATTAAATACTCCCTGTAAAAAAAGCAAGCGAAAATATGGAGATTCCCACAAACAACTTTTAAACATAAATATTCACATTAAAATGTACTTGGCCGTTAACAACATAATAAGTAAATTAATTTAAGAACGTGATCTAGATTTATGTTACTGAGCAAAAAAATTTACACTGTTTTAATTCACAATTCTAAAACGCAAGACTTATCTGAAACACCATACGTGAAGAAAGTTTAACGCATGACTTAATAACTTTAATGGCGTGATACACATGCACACGCATAGAAAATATCTTAAGTATTGCTGATACAGTTGCATTGGCGCATTAACATTATTTTCTTTTGTGACACCTTTACTTTTCATTAGAAAAGAGGACGGGCCAAATAACTTGACTCTGCGGGAATTATGAGCTGGACAATTGCAGATCACCTGCTCAGATGTCTCGTTATTCGGGCCACATAATCTACATTTAATGGTCTCCGAGTTCCTCATCTTAAGTTGGGTAGTTCAAAGTGTCCAATAAGCCACTCCGTAATTATCATTATCCGCATCGGAATCGTTTGATTTACCCGCTACGATTTTACACGATAATGAACTGCTTAACTTGTTTGAGTCCAGCTATGAGCTAGCCAGTGCTAAGCGTATTCCGACTCAACACAAGAAACAGTGTTCTCAATAGAATAGCTACTATGTATTCCAAAGAAATGTCCCTGTCGTATGAGGATACGCTTGGCACCTCTATTTGATAAGCACTCGGCCCGTTTAACCATGACAACACCTGATTTCACTTCATACTAGAAGTCTACATTTATACTACTTTTTCAAACATTTGGATCCGTGTCTCGACAATGGTCCGCCTAATCTTGCCTTTTAACTCGTCCAAAATTGCTGATATCGCACCCTAAATACAAAAGCGTCACAACTCAAAATGTTAAAATGTTCAGGAGAGACAAAAACTGCTTATGTAAAAATTATTGTAATATTTAAAGAAAATATTGTTCCATTATGAAAAAATTCAATATTGAAGATGGTTCTGCTAGCTATACTTTTTTCAATTTTATATTATGTTTGCGAAAATAAAATAAAATTTTGATTTATGATTCAAAATAATTCTCTTTAGTTCATCGTGCAGAAAGAAGCCACACACTTAACATAAAAATATACATAACTGTATTTTTCCAGTTAAAGAAGAGAGTGATGTGAAAGAAATTTTTGCAGTAGTTAGAGATATGTACTCTGAATTAATTTAAGGAAAAAAAGTCAGTTTTGGAAAATTTTTAGTTGTGACCCTTTTGTATTTAGGGTGCGATATATTCGCAAGTAACCCTGGAGAAAATAATCCACAGGCGTTTAATCGTTCTTGGTGTCCAATGGGCTAGAGCATTTTGGGCAATAACTGGTTTGCTAAATGTTTTCTTTAATAAGTTGATTGTTAGCGCGCTGTTAGACTTGTGCCATCGTCCTCTTGGATATATTAATATGTCTTCAGTAGACATTCCAAATAATAGGTAATCTTGGCTCTAACGGACATCGTTGAATAGAATATTGTGACAAAACAGTGGCTCCAGTTTATTTTCAACCAATTTTAAGGAAGGTACGCCGCAGGCCGAGATATTTATCTAAAATGTTCATTAATGTAATGGGAGCAGCTCGGATTACTGCCTGACCACCGTGAACCATAAAAAATACACTGTACAACATTCATTGCTTCTTCGTGTCGCCCGTGTAAGATAATTCTACTGATGCTTATTATCATTTAGATTCATGCATAATGTAAATAGTTGCTCGGATGGACGATTGTGTCGATCGTTAATTGGACTTAGCGCATCGTAACATTCCTGAACTGAACCGTGATGTACAAAATAGGTTTGCACAATTTGCAAATATTGTTTTTACGTTTTTTTGTTGATGGTATAATTCCAAACCAAACTGAGCACAATTGGCAAGAGAGTTGCCAGATCTCACAGAAATATTTTAGTTTAATTCCCGTTGGCAAATAGAACCTGTTGAAAAAATACCCCTTAGAAGCATTTGAAATTTTTGTTGGAGTTGATTGTTGCTTAAACACTAAAAATGGCTTATTCAACCAAACAATCAGTCATTCACGTTTACATTCACTCATTCCTACTTGTTTAAAAGTTTATCACAGTATTTGACTTGAAAAGTAGGGGACTCCAGATTGTAATTATTTATTATTTGTTAACCTGGTTGAATGCTCATGTTATTGTTTGCAAATACAATATTTTGTTGTTGTTTTTGTGTTTTATTTACTTCTTTTTTAACTGTGTCTCTTCACTTGTTGAATTGTATTTTTTTCTGAAAAATTAAGTCACCTATTACGAATATTAATTATGCGCAAAATATGACGTGCATTCGTACTCACAATATGAATGACATATATATGCACTTCCAACGGAACAAAGGAAAAACAAGTAAAAAAAGTCTTGATCCTATTGCTTTCTCATAACTTTACACAATATAGTATTTGTTTCAAGACTTTCAACGGTTTCAACAATTGAATTCTCGACAGTGCTGTAATTGCATCGCGACTTCGCTACTATTATTTGATAAATATCGATGGCTTGAATGGCTTCTGAGTTGCATTTTATTTTAAAAAACATGTGTGTGGTTCGGATTAGAAATGTTCGTTAAAATGTTACAAATCATATGGCTCCTGAGCACTCTTTTGAATTTAATTAATGCGAAATCTCTGTGTTCTTAAACTTATAGAGTTTCATGTTCCCACCGTTTCTTTTTATTTCAAAACTGGTCAATGTCTGGGTTCCCATAATTTTTTGATTAATAATTTGCCTAAAGTAATTAATGGACACCCTAATCCGGGAATACTAACACAACCTAAAGTGCAAGTACATATATTTGTTTAGGAAACAAAAACTTTATCAAGACAAACAACTTTTTCCATTTTCAAAGTTGTTGTTGCTTAACTTGTTTTGGTGTTAAGGCACAATAAAAATTTCAAAGTTTGTTTTTTAATTTATATTTCTATTTTCTTCCTCTGTATTTTTTTTTTTTTTTTTTGGTAGTTGTGTTGAAAAAGACACATTTCATAATTTTATGTGGGACAATGACAACTTTATCTTGTAAAAAAGCTTAAAAGAATTAAAGGCGGTCAACAAGACTATGAAATAATTATTTACAAATTGTAAGACTGCCTATAAAGAAAGAGACGAGTGCTGCGCAAATGGTCTCATTTAAAATTTTAATTCCAGTAATAGAATTTGTTTAATTATTAAAAATCATTAAAAAAATATTTAAAAAATTACTTAAAACTGTTTAAAAGGGCAGAGTTAAAGTATCGCTAGCTGGAATTGAGAAACACAATCATTATTGTCAAACAGTCTCTAATATATCACAAATTTAAGAGATAAAAAAATTTATTTTCGTCCTTGAAAGTTACCGTTATGTTTCTGCAGCAAATGTACTTCCTTTTAAGAAAACCGAAAAAGAAATATAGATATATTTTTGAATTAGGTCATTTATTTAAAGAGTTCCCTTTTAAATGAAATTATTCATTAATAAAAATTCAAAATATGTAAATGTAGTTGCAATAAATTTAAAAAACAAACTAAAGTAGTTATCGGATGAGAAAGAGGCAAAAATAAAAGGGGTATAAAAAATGTTGTATCATATTCGCTACCATAAGTTTTTTGGAATTTTCTCTTCCGATTTATAAGCATGTCGGAAAAAACAAACGCGCATAGAGAATGGCTTGTCCCCCAACAGATAAATTACAATTTTATAATAAAAAGAGTCGGAATAAAGTAAGCAAAAAAGCTTTTTTTAAAATTTTTTTATAACAAATACAAATCTTTTAATGGGGATGCATTTAATCTGCCAACTTGATACCAGTAATATTTCCACGGCTACTATTTTAGTACATGAGATCATACTTACGCGCAGCAGTGCCTTCCATAACCAAAAAAGTATGGTATAATATAAACTCCTATTGCAGTAATTTAAAAAACAAACAACTTGGTACTAGGCAACACTAGCGGAAATCACTCTTCGTTGCATATCTAAAATTTTGGCACACTTGGTATGATTTTCTGCCATAAAGCGCGAGTGTTTTTTAAACGATTAGCAAATTTATTACAGAGTTGCATAAAGTAACTTTACCGCATGCAATAAGCTAAGCCGCAGTCAGTATATAAACGCTAACGCCGCCTCTAAAATGTTTACACAAAGAAATTATTTAGTGTGTGCATAAACTTCCTGAAAACTTTTATCAATCAATGGAGTTTTGTTTGATATTTAAATTTTTACTATTTCACAGTCTTCGCATCAATTTTAATTCTTCGCAGGCAATTGTTGAGACGGTTCTACCGCCGTGAAACTTTTTTAGCACAGGTGTCTAGTTGTTTTGATTTAATAATAATAAAATGAAATAAACAGTTATTTTAGCATTGCAACGATTTTTGCCATAGCATATTTGCTCAAGTGTAGCAAATCTTAGTTTCATACATTTTGTTGTTATGGTCTTGCAAAATGTAGCATATTTGCTAGACCTGCTACATTTGCAAGGTTTGCAAGGGTTGTTTGCAACCAAGAATGAGTTCCCCTACTGTTTTCGTTTTGTCAGTTTACTTGCATCAATTGTCAAAATTTCCCTTTTTCTTCAATATTTCATTGCAACCTCAGTCGCAAGTACCCGAAGTGTGGTTGTGTTTGTACAAAAGTGTGAGTGTATTGAGTTTTTTGCACTTGCATGTTGCATCGGGGGTTATACTGAAGTTTATATGAAAGTTTAATATCTCTTTTTAAAGTTTTAAACCTTCACTCCTAATTGTTCTTTTTCCAGCAAAGTATTACTCGTACGTTGGCTTGTTCGTGAGAAAACATTAGGTTTAAATTGATTTTTATGGGATGATTCGAGACATGTGACGACTTTTTTCTCGAATTTCGACGATATTTCGAAAAAAGAAAGAACATCGTACCTTATAGGCATACAGTGCAGTGATATGCGAATTAATAATTCTTGAGTGAAACTGATCTAAGTGATGACTCCACACAAATTGAGTGATACAAAACAAATCAACTAGAGGCAATATCTACCAGTTCCTCACAGTCAAATGGAATGGGTTATAGTTTATCAAATATTTAGTTTACCAGAGTTAGACCTTCGATATAAATATCTACGATCAGTAAAGGAACTGTGTAGTTCATTGAATTGTTCGTGTAACAAAGTGTCAATATCTTTCACATCGTTGTATGATGGAAGTCTATTGCCATCACACAACATCTCTTATTTAACAGATCTGAATAAAAATATCTTCTTCTCAAATAGGTAATATTTAAGTTTAGCACTGACGTCAGTTTTCGCGTAACGTTTTATAAAAATTAACAGGGAAATATACAGCATCGTCTCTAGAGAACGAATCGGCTACAGCTCTAATTTGGCAACCAGCTGACAGTGTCTACTCTGGTCGACGTGATGAGCTTGATATTATCATTGTGCATCCCATTAACATTGTTAATTTAACTTTAACTTTAATATTATTACAACCAGATTTTTAAAAATAATAACAGAAACATTTAGATCAAGACGATAGTGTAAAAATGTGCACATTTCAATAAAGAAAATTTAGTCTGGGTAGTTATTTCTTGTAACGGAGTTTAATGGACATATTAAGCCAAGCGCGTAAAATTAAGTTGCGCTTTAAATTAACTTGCAGTTTTCATTAAATAAACTTTGAGAAGTACTTTTTATCAAGAGTCATTCAAAATGTTTAACATTGCAAAAGATATGCATGTCATGTTACAGTTTTTGAGAAAACGCATAGCTAATGTTCACGTTTTATACTGACTTTGTGACTTTTTTTTTAAATGAGACCATCTTCACTCGCAGTTGTCTGAGCAAACCTTGTATTTTTCTTTGCTTTAAAATTGGAGCGTCGGATTGTGTTTGTTCCGTTCTGGTTTTTTTATGACGGTACTTATGATATTTATGACACAGGTATTTAAGCATAGACACCTTTTTTATTAATATTTGCGGCTTATTCCCAGGCATTTATACCAGCGCGTTTCTCGTAGTAAAGGTAACAATGGCCAAAAGAAATGTGTTTTCCCCCTTTACTATCGTTATTATTCTTATTGTTTTTGCAGTTGGATTCTTATCATAACCTTAAATGCTATTAGCTGATTATTTAACGTTGACGCACAATAGTGGGCGGGTGGGTTATTGTTTCGTAGTTTTTTCATGGTTTGAGGCGCTGGTAAACTTTAGAATTACAATTGACATAAAGTACTCAAAGTTTACTGAAAACACAAAACATTTTTAATTTCAAAAATACTTAGTGTTGCATGAACAAATTTCAAATCCAGTTTTCACCCAATAAGAACTTTTTCAAAGAAATATTTAGTTCATTCGAAGACTTTTCCTTGAATTATCTGGTTATTGATTAATAAACTATTTTTATACCGGGAGTTTTTTTTTTTGTCATTTTAAAGGAAAACTTTTGTCGGCTCAAAGTCCTACATACCCAGTTGGTTTTGGCATTTTGCACCTCAAATATTATCTCAGTTTAAGTATCAACTATTCTATTAACATTTTAATGGACTCAATAACAAGAAATTTAACGACTCTGACAAAAAACGAAACAAAATCAAATGGATGAATTAGTCAATATTATTGATAAAGATCCTGATTATGCTCCATATTTGAGTTGAACTGTGGTGCCAATTCTGTTTAAAGTGGTATGTTTAAATAAGAAAAATTTTTGCTTTTAATGTAATTATCAAGTGGAGATAAAATTCATTCAGTAAATACACTTCTTGTTGCAACATTCCATATACAGTGTAACCGCGGCTAACGCAACCAATAGAAATTTAGGATGTTGCAAAAACGCCGATTCAATAATTTCTATGACTATTTTTCTCTTGAAACCTTTCTATAAATGAATTTGTGCTAGTCAACATAAAATTTAAAATTTCTAAATAGCAAAAAAAGGGGGGAAATGAAATTGTTTTGCCTAAAGGAAGTGCTATTTTGCTTTGGACTCTGATCTCTTAAAACAGGGGACGTGGATTATTGGTAACTAAGAAAGGACACATTATGCCGGTGATGTGTCAGTAATGGTGCCAACAAATGCACCCAAACATTTCGAGTGACTGTATTGGGTAGCAAGTACCTAAGCACTATTGAAGATAAAATAAAAAAATACATATTTAATTAAATATCAAAAATTTATTATTCCTAAAATTTATTTTAAAAATATCATGACTGAACTGAAATTCATTAAAAAAAAAGTACTTAGTTGCATGCCACCATTTATAAAAATCGTGTATGTAAGTAACAATACCTGTCCCGTACGTAACATCGGTACAAAAAATTTCGAATATTTGAACGAGGCTTGCGTGGAAAATTTTGTTTTCGTAAAGCTTACACCAAACAGTATTTAATGGTACAAAATTCCTTGAGCAATATATGTTTGATAACTGAGACGAGTTTAGGGTTTCTAGAGACTGTCATAGAAACGTGGTAAACTTGATATGTCTCGTACGTAACAGCAACATTTTTACTTACTACATCCACAAATATAAACAGATGTTATTCTCAGATTGTCAATAACTAGAGAATGGTTTATTTTAGGACAAAGTATAATTATTATCACCATTGAGTTCACCCAAATAGGATTTAAATAATTGCAAAGTTCAAAAAACACAGCAAAAATTGTTCATACGTAACGATGGAATGGCCCATGTAAAACACATGAATTTTCAGATTTCAGCTCAACCATCTCAAGCAAGAGAATGATTTTTTATGATTGTTGGAATTAAATATGTAGTAATAATTCGAGCATATGTTTCTTATGTTTACAAAATTATTTAAGCCGGGTTGGTTTACAAACTGAGGGAGTAGTTACTATATTGAATTCGTAGAGAAAGACATCTCTATCATATACCAATTCGTCCCTGTTAAAAACCACTGGGGGTAAGAAATCATTGCTCCGATGTACTGGTTGGTCTTCGGGCAGATAGATTGTTCCGATATATGATTTTATTATTTTCTTTCTCGTTAATCCTCGCGTTGCCGTCTTGCTGAAGTAAGAGTTATTTTTATAATTCCATGGTTCCCGTCCAAATGACTGATGTCAAAAATAGCAATGGAAAGAGCTCTTTCCGATGGCAGTAAAATTTTAACTATTGACAAAGAATTTAAAAAATTTAAATGAGTGAAATTAGACATTTAGGTGGTTGTAATCATCTGATAGCAAGTGTATAATTAAGTGGATAATTATAATTTTTTTCTATTTTTTCAACAGTTTATGAACAAATCCTAGTTTTGATTTGGAAAAGTGTGATTTTAATTTTTAAAACCCTGAATGGAAAAGCGCGATTTTGAAGTTGAAAACATATATGTATGTATTGGAGACTGTTCCTGCATGACACTTGCTTGCAGATTCTTTCTGGAAGACACTTTCTTGGCGACTCTTCCTGTAAAACAAATCTATTGAGACTCTTTCCTCAGACTTGGGAACACTTTTTTGGAAATTTCTTCTGGGACACTTTTCCTTGGGAACTCTTTCAAAGTGGCTTTGCATGGAATATTTTCTTGAAGATTCTTCATGGGAGACAATTTTTTTAAGACACTTCACTTTGAAAGCCTACCGTACGTGTAAAGTTGCTGTTACTATTTTTGACATAAATACATATGTCTCTTAATTTGTTTTTTACAATATTAAGTTGACTGTAACCTCTTTCAAAATCATCACTGTACCGCGGAAGTGATAATCTTTGAATGGATTATTTCAAGCAGAATTCTTAAACAGACAACTTTCTGCCAAAAATAAACAAGCTGAAGTATCTTCAGGGGATATTATGTTGAAACTAATTACTAACTCATGTATGAACAGCGATAGCTTTTGTAGATTTCTCGAAGAATTATTTCAAATGGTTCAATAAGAAAATATAACTAATGCATGTTTCTTTTTCAAAAGCCGTATTAAAAGCTCGAGAATTCTTTAATAAAAATATATTTTTCCTTCTAAATTGAAAGAATAAAATATGAATTTGAGCTTGAATAAATTATTGGGGTTAATTATTAAAAATTCCACCACCACGACAATTCCTTCAAATGTAAAATATAAATTTATTTATGTTTGAATTTCAATTTTAGTAAGAAATTGTCAACGTGTTTTTTAAGAAACCATGAAATGGCTTATTTTGTCGTATTGAATTTTAAAAATGCATTCGTTTTTATTTGTTTTTTTAATTTCAAAGATTTTATTTATTTTTTTTTATGTTTTCGCAAAATGTTGAATAATCGAAGAATTTTGTTATTTTAGCTTGATATCTCGTTTAATGTTAGTTCGACTCAAGATCGCCACAATTATGACGTTGGATTCTAATAAGCTCACCCAAAAAAAAAAAAAGTTGGTAAAGCAAATCTGTTGCGTATTCTCCTACAGAGTAAAAAGTTTTAGTTTAATTTTAACAGGGAGCTGATGTCTGTATATATATATATATATATATATACAAAAAAGAATTGTAATTAATCCAACTTTCTTATGTTAAATCGTTAAACTATAGAATTTTTGAGAAATTTTAATGCAAAATATTCTAAAACAAAAACCATTAAGATTGCAATTCAAATAAATAAATCGAAACTTTTCACCGCGTAATAACATTTGCCATTACAATTTAGTTAAACAATGACGTCATTGCTACCAATGTTTTCTTTTAGAAAACAAGACACAATTAACTTTTTCTGCCATCAAATTTTCTTTTACAGCTCTACTTTCTACTCAAATTATGATAACAAGTCGTACTCGCGTGAATACCTTAAATTATTATTGTTACTTAAACACCATGAAATTTGAAAAATAAAAAACGTTGTTCATAGAAATCGTGTACTTGTACATTTTCCCTCTAACAACATGCCACACACATGCGTTTTATTATTTGTGGGTATTATTGAGTAACAAAAAAAGAAATTAAAACCTCTTGAAACTAAAAGTTAATAGAAAATAATAAAATAAAATTACAAAAAGAAAAAAGCCAACTAACATCAAATGCAACACCGTGATTTTTCTCTTAATTAATAAATGTTTTTGTGCTGCAAACATGATTTGGCTTTTTATGACCGCACGGAAGGCTGAGAAAAAAATATAATACAACTAAATGAAAAAACCAAAAAAAAGGGGGAAAATACAAAATAAAGATATTAATCAAGAATGTAGCAGCAACAAAACGAAATGATTGAAATTAAAGCGACCGCAACACACATCGCAGTTAAATGTCAACTTGGAAATTAAAATGAATGAATGAATGAACGGTCTCATAAAAGTTTGTTAGCCTTTTTACGGGGGCAACACTAACTATCGTCGGTTATAAAGGGAAGGTCAATACATTCTAATCATGTTGTTGCAACACTTGGAGCTTTTTAGCGCTTTCGAATTTGACTTCCTTCTAGCAATATACACTATACGATATACGAACCATTGCAAATGCAGCTTGGCAAATACGAATAATGTATGACAGTTCGCTGACATTTCGGTATTTCACAGTTCACTCTTTACCAGACGTTGCTCATTTCAGAAAAACTTGTAGTTCCACTTCCTAATTTAAACTAAAATAACTTTATCTTTAGGGTGGTTCTACCAAAACGCACGATGTTAATTGTAAATAAAACAAATAGTTTCCAGAGATTTTTCTTAATATTTTTTATTATGATAGAAGAATCTATTGACAATTATGTGTGAAACAAAATATCGGACAATTGCTCGCCATGACTTCGGTGGCCTATCTCTATCCGATGATCGATATTTTCAATGACTCTGAGACATAATTGAGGTTCAATATCGTTAATGTGCCGAATTATCGTATCTTTTAGCTCTTGAATTGTTCTTGGCTTATTGACATACACTTTTTCTTTAAAATATTCCCAAAGAAAAAAGTGTCAAATAAAACAATAGTGAATTTCTCGCGCAAAAGAGCCATTGTTTCATTGGCTGTGTGGCAAGTAGCACCATTGTTTTGGAAGCACATGTCGTCCATGCCCATATCCTCAATTTCTGGCCACAAGAAGTCCGCTATAATCTAGCGATAGTGACTTACAAATAACATCGTGCGTTATGGTTGAACCACCATATATCTTGTTTCAATGTAAATAAAAGCTATTGGGGCTGTAACGCAAATTATACAATATAACCCGGTGTGTGTGTCTTTTTGTGTTACCCAGCACGACTCCAACATGTAGGGGAAACCTTGGCACCGGATGCCGAAAATGGCTATGGTAGCTGGTACCTTTACTTTAGATCGGACATATCCGCCGTTGGACATCCAATGCTTCCATTCGGTCTAAACATTTACCCATTATTTGTAGGAGATTTTCCGTTGGAAACTTCCGTAAAACTTATCCAAACTTCACGTAGTTAAATTTCAGCTGACACCTGAATGAATTTAACTGGCAGTGAGTGGAGGCAATCCAACCTGCTGAGTATTGCAAAAGGCTGCTTAATTCTTTTAAAAAAATGTGTTAAGTCTCTAGATGTGTAATAAAATTGTTATGGCATTCAAACTACCTGCGATATTATTTTGTTGGAGCCTAGATGAAACTTGTATTGCAAATTTAATTAAGAGATCTTTCAATGACAGCCATCCTGTACTTGTTTACCGATAGATACTTCTCATCTACTTAATTACAAAGGAAATGCTTTTGAAATTATAAAATCCGATTACCTTAAACTAACTTTTAAAAAAGCATTATCGTGATGCTTTGCTTACAATTAATTTGCAACCAACAAAATTAAATTTAACTGTCAAAATCTAGAAGAGAACAACTTTAATTACGCCATAATAAATGGGTTGGTTTTATTTGAACCACAAATTTCTCACCAAAACAAATTTTTTGTCAACAAAAGTGTTTCCTCGAACAAGTGTTGCACATTAAAACTGTCGTTTTATCATGTTTCTTCTACTTGCACAGCTATTTCATTATGATGGCGGCTTTGCGGGAAAGGTTTTAAAACCAGCTTGGACTAATAAAACCTTTGACCCTTTAAAACCAATTTGACAAGAACAGTAACAGAACAAGCAACACGAAAGGCGTTTGTTGTCTGTTGTCTTTAGTCTTTGTCATTTTTAAATGTCTTGTTTTAGGTTTTGTATTTGGGTGGCCAACTTGTCCGACCAAAAAGGTCGAGGTTTTTTTTTTTAAATTTATTGTCACTGCTGTTTTGTTAATGTTGAAAATAAAAACCCAATTTAAAGCTCAGTTTAATAAAAAAAATATGTTGTTGTAAGTTGTTGCCTTATGACTGGTTAAATGGATGTGGCAAGTAAGCCAGCCATGTAAGCAAATGATAGAAAGATTAACCAAACGTTATCTGTCAATGACTGAAATTGCAGGCAAGTTTAAAGTTTTAATTTGATTATATTAAACAAAATTAATATTAGAAAATCGTTACTTCTAAGTAATCTTAACTTCTAATTAATTAAAGCAAAATAAAACGTGAAAACATGAATCAAATATTGTGGATATAATTTTCATCGCATGGGCCCCGGACCTCGATCACTTTTCGTACTACGTTTTATGGAGTGTTCAATGACTCTCGGTTGCCAATGTTATAGAGAGGAGTTCTTTTGGATCCTATGTTACACTTGTGTGGACGTTACATAATTATTGGGCGATGACGTTAGAAGACTTGAGGAGTGTATTATCACTGACATTTTATGATTTAACAGCAACAAACAAATATCAGAGCGTGCGTGTGTGGTCGGCTGAATATCGGCATAAAAGAAAATTATTTCTCCGTTTATAATCTTTATTATCTATCAGCTTGTAAATGTTTAATTATTTTGTAATTTTGTGAAAAGTAAGAATGTTTTTCCAAGTTATTTTCATTCTTCGTTATTAGGTAGTGAAACATTTATTTAGCGTGAATATTTTACGCTAAGTCCTTTTTTTGGGAGCGAATGTTTATGTTCTTTATTAAAAATGCACAACACTATGCAAGTGTTTAGATTTTCGTTGGAATATTGCAGAGAAATATCTAAAATAGTAATCGCTCTGACTGCCAACAAACCAAAAGTAAAATACTTTCATTACATTGTTTGTCTGCACTATCGCACTTCTGTCAAAATGCAAAGCTGATAAAACAAAAAAGTCTGAGCGTTTGTTGGCGTACCCACAGCACTGGGCCACATCGCTAAAGATGGTTTATTAGGGGCAGTTTCCAAGTATTTCAGGGTTGATTCGATGAACACACGTCGTTAATTATGGTCACTTACAGACAATGAATAATTTCATGACAACTATGCAGGGTATGTTTCAATAAATGATGCGAACCCAAAACATGCTTCTGCAAGTTTTGCTTGGCAAAAAATGAACCAGTTAAAAATATGCTTCTGGAACGTTAACGGGCTCTCCCAACATAAATATGAAGTAGAACAGTTCCTGCTAGCACATGATATAGACATACTATTAGTCTCTGAAACACACTTCACTATAAAAAACTGCTTTAGAATTGATGGGTTTTTTATTTATGACACCCTAGCGAAACGGCATGTGGTGGGACTGCCATTATAGTCCGAAAAAACGTAAGGCATTTTCCATTGTCTGAATTCAGGGAAGACCTTTGCAAGCCACGACCATAAATCTTACAGATTTTAAAATTGTAGTCTCCTCAGTGTATTGCCCGCCTAGGCATAAAATCGAACACCATGAATTTGCCAGGTTCTTTGCTACGCTAGGGCGAAAATTTATTGCCGATGGCGATTACAATGCAAAGCACACATATTGGGGATCCAGACTCCTTAGTACTAGAGGTAGGCAGTTGTATTATACAGTTGAAGCAAACAAGCTTGACGTCGTATCTGCCGGTAAACCCACCTATTGGCCCACAGACTTTAATAAGTTGCCAGACCTTATTGATTTTGCTATAGTAAAAAACATCAAACGCGATCAACTGTTAGTTAATTCATCCTATGACCTATCTTCTGATCATTCACCTACAATTGTTATTTTACACGACTGTTTTGCCACTGCACATAAAACTCTCAGTTTCTACCCGAACAGAAACACGAATTGGTTAAAATATAAAATGTATGTGAGCTCTCACTTACCTTTGAACATCACACTGAGAAATCCAGCTGATATTCAAGCAGCTGTAGATCATTTTACAGACGTCGTGACTGCCGCAGCCATAGCTGCAACGCCAACAAAGCCATCAGATAAAATAATAAAGTACCAGGCAATAGCAGATATTCAGATGCTCGTCAAAAAAACTTACGCAGTAAATTGAGACAGAAAAACCAATTCGCTATCGACAACTTTTTAAAAAACTTGGATCCAATGAAAAACACGGATTATAGTCTGTGGAAAGCTGTAAAGCACTTACAATGTCCTATTGCTTACGAATCCCCACTAAGACTTGAAGACCGTACTTGGGCTAAAAACTCAAGTGAAAAGGCAAATGCGTTCGCAAAGCACTTAGAGAAGGTTTTCGCACCACATGATATAAGTAATTCCACTATTCCAATTATTAGCGACATCGTGAATGATCCTATAAAATTTCGGTTGTCGTCTTTAAAATCGACAATTAAAAATACGGATATGAAGAAATCACCTGGACCTGATCGTATAACAGGATCAATGATAAGAAACTTACCTAATTCAGCTGTAAGAATTTTACTTTACATATTTAATGACATGTTGCGCGTCGGCTTCTTCCCATGCTCTTGGAAGATGTCTGAAATTGTTATGATCCCGAAACCTGGAAATGACTCAAGCCAGATTACATCCTACAGGCCAATTAGCCTACTGTCAGTTTTGTCAAAGATATTTGAAAAATTATTCGTCTCGAGTGTAACTCCTTTTCTAAATGAACAAAACCTTATCCCAGATCACCAGTTTGGTTTTCGAGCAAGGCATAGTACGATTGAACAAGTCCATAGAATCGTTACCATTATTAGATCGGCTTTTGAAAGAAAGCAATACTGTTCAGCTTTATTTGTAGACATTTCCCAAGCATTTGATAAAGTCTGCCATGATGGAATACTTACTTAAATAGTTCGGGTTCTACCTGAAAACACCCACAAGCCTATAAAAAGCTATTTGTCCGGTAGAACTTTTAAAGTAAGGTCAAAGGACCAGCTTTCAAGATGTGGGAAAATCAGTGCAGGAGTACCTCAAGGTAATGTGCTAGGGCCGCTATTATATATCATCTATACAGCGTATATGCCGACAAGCCCACATACATGTACATCAACCTTTGCAGACGACACTGCAATTATAAGAGTCAGTAATGATCCAAAGGATGCATCTGAAAAGCTGCAGTCCCATATTCATAAGCTAGAAGACTGGCTAAAACAGTGGAGAATAAAGGTAAATTCATCAAAATGTGCTCATGTAACGTTTTCTCTTAGAAGGCAAAATTGTCCACCAATCACAATAACTAATACCACGGTTCCAGCGGAAACGCACGTCAAATATTTAGGTATCCACCTAGATCGGCGCCTAACTTGGACCCGTCACATTGAGGCAAAAATAACGTCCATAAAGCTTTGAACAAATCAACTGCATTGGCTAATAAGTCCTAACTCAACTTTGGCTTTGGAATATAAAGTCCTATTATACAAATCCGTTATAAAGCCAATATGGTCATATGGTATTCAGCTGTAGGGTACTGCCTGTGCATCAAACTTGCAGAAGTTACAGAGAAGACAGTCTAGGATTTTACGTCATATCGTATGCGCCCCCTGGTACATAAGAAAGGAAAACATACCTAGGGATCTCAAAGTTCCCACTATCCACGAAGAAGTTAAAACATACACGTCCAAATACGTGAACAAACTAGTCGCACATCCCAACACTCTAGCACGCAATTTATTGCAATTTGACGGCCACCAGAGACTAAAAAGAACTGACACATTGAGCCTGGCGAGGCGGCTCTCTCTACAGAATAGAAGATAGATTTTTAAGATTTGAATACAAAAAATTAGTTATTACGTTGGTACTAACTAGTAAATAATAATTTGGAAATAAGATTTGAATACTTATTGTGAATTTCTTTTAATAGAAAGATTCAATAAAAAAAATACAGTAAAAAAAAAAATTATGGTCACTTACATTCAGCTTCTGGGTGAGTTTAATATTTAACAGAGTTCCACCATACAAAATTCGCGAAGTTTTTGTCTGCGAAAGGTCCTTCGTTGTCTTCCTCGTGTATGTTCTCATCCCCAGTAGACTCCTCTCGTTAAAACGATAATGGCGATCGTGAAATGGGTAAAGCACACGTGGACCGAACAGAAAACCCATTTTGATAAAACAATTCTGTCATTTGCCTTGTTATTGTCATTTACCAGACTAATTCAGTGACAGCCGTTTCGACAGATGTAGCTTCAAGAATATAACTGCTATCAAGACCTTTTATAATAGAAGTATATTATAGTACTTGGAACCGAAAAAATTTTTAATGGCGACAATTTAGGTTGTCAAAATGAATCGCGTTAATATGAGGGTCTCCTGGATCTTATACGAAAGTTAATATTTTCAAATGGTTCGATTTAGTTACTTAAGCAAGACGGTGATTGCTTAAGATATCTATACAATTCAAGGACTTATTAGTGTTTATCTAGCGAACTTTAAAACCTAAAGCCAATGGGTGTGTCACGTACCGAGGTCGGTAATGAGTCTTTCTTCTTGTACTCCTACATAATTTTAGGACAATGTGTGCGGTTAATTACTTTTAATTTTTCTTTTTTTTCGTTAACTCTTTTTAACGTCATCATTCTATCGTTCCATCACAATCGTTTAGAATGTTTGTAAAAATACCGAAAAAATTCAAGTTTCACTTTGAACCTTCGACAATTAATTGTCTGAAAAAATGTAACGCAGTTGGATCGTCCATGCATGCAATTTTCCTTCGGCGACAGTTTAATAATATACTTTTTTTGCATAAAAGAAAAATTAAATAAATATAATTTGTAAAACAAAACCCTTGAAATATTGCGGCCGTAACTCAACAAGAAGATATGACCCAACGATTATTTGGCAAAAAACTAAAAAAAAATTAAAAATAAAAATAGTGATAAAAAAGACGAGAACATTTTGCTTGTAAATGACGACAATTTGTATTTTTTTTTGGCTTTTGCTTGTTGGTGTTAAGGTTATTTAAACATTATCGTAGGTTGTTGTTGTCTTTTATTTGTTATTAAGTTTTTATTGTGGCAGTTTTATCTGACAATGGGTAATATTTCAACATGGGCAGGTGCCACTTACCACCACAACCGCCACGTTTAGACAAATGTGTTGAATGTTTCGCACAGTTGCGCACTGTTGTTGTTTTGTTTTAATTTTTGGCTTTTTTATTTATTTATTTTATGTAACCATTCATTTGCAATTTATTTATTTTTTTAATTTTTAATATCTTTACAGTGTTTTAAAACGAAACTGATGATAAAAACTTAATGAATACACCGGAATGGTAATGGGTCGTATACCAGCCATTGCGAAATAAAAGAAAACAAAACAGAAAGTAAATTTACCAAAAAGAATTTACCTTCGCACCCTGCACTGTCTGCGAATTTACGAATTCGTGATAAAAATCGGCTACAGCAACGTTTTAATATGTTGGATTTTAAGTATTTTTTTCATGAATTTTAATTTTAGTATTTCTTGAAAATGTCAAAGAAACTGCAAAGGGAATCAGTTTTTGAGGTTAATGTATTTTATCTATTGCCACAGGATCAATCCTTGAATTCAATGTTATACTTCGTTTGAGTAAAGACGTACTTCACATAATATATATTCATTTAAGGTGACTTTTTTATTTTAAAAATTGAACAAGTGCAGAGACACAGTTAACAGTTAGTAACAACAACAATATAAATAACAAAAATAAAAAGCATTATAATATAGTGTGTGATAAAAAATACAATAACAAAGTGCATGGTTAAACCTGTTTAAACAATTAATAGTGAGTGCATGAGCGCACCAAACATTAACGAAAAAAATACAAAAGGTAACAACAACAATGCTTATTACTCTTTTTCTTACACAAATGCTAATAATGCAATAAACAATATAAATAATAAAAAAAAGATGACAGAGCTTTTTTAACCGCCTGGCCAATTGACCGAACGCGTTCATTATCAGCAAATATAAATGTATCTGCTACAGAAACAACGAATTCAACAAATAAAACTAAAGAAACAAATAATACACAAAAAATCGCACAAGAAAAAGAACCAGGTACTGAATCTAAACGCGTGCAAACTGGTATGGATCGGTACATAACCATAACGAAGAGGAAGGCGAGTCCTAAGTCTTCACAACAAGAGCGAACCGCCAAGCAATATAAAGGTTCTCATCAAGTAGTTGCAACATCGGTAAGTGAAAATAGATTTTCTATACTTGCTACCCCGGATAATGAAAATGCCGAACCCACTGTACGGGAACAAAAACCCCCACCAATCTACTTGCGCGAACAAACATCAAATGCCATTGTAAATATGCTGTCCCAACTCGTAGGCAAAGAAAATTTCTATGTGGCTTCTGTACGAAGAGGACAGATACAAGAAACGAAGATCCAAGCCCACACTGAGAAGAATTATCTTCTAATCGCAAGTCGTCTCGATGCAGATAATAAGAGCTATTATACGTATCAACTAAAAAGTGCTAAAGGTTTGATCGTCATTATAAAGGGCATATACAGTTCTGTTCCCACTGATGAAATAAAAAGTGCCATAGAGGTGGAAGGCTATGTCGTAAGGTCAGTGCACAATATTCTAAATAAGAATAAAAAATAAGTTCCCCAACCTATGCATCGTGTTGAAATCGTGTTTAATGCATCGCAGCTTAAATCAAAAAACTCGGTTCACCCTATATATAATTTGCGCTACCTTTTGAACAGAAGAATAACGGTGGAAGAGCCTCTAAAACGTAGCGGTCCCCGTCAGAGTACTAATTGCCAGGAATTCGGACACACGAAAACCTACTGCAAGCTACCATCCGTATGCATTGTTTGCGGTGATACGCACCGGACTTTGGAATGCACTTCTTCTAAAACAGACCCCAAGGTCAAAAAATGCAGCAACTGTGGTGAAAACCACACAGCAAATTACAGGGGCTGCAAAGTATTTCAATATGTAAAAGATAATGCGAAAGTCGTACGCAAACCTGATTATGAGCAATATAAAGCTTCCCAATTTCCTCGGCTTCACGCTGGTTCTGTTGCTAGTACACAAGTTACACAGCCACACACTAAGCCAAACTTTTCATATGCCCAAACATTGAGAAATGATTTACCTAATGCGAATGTCAAAAGTTCTAATGCGCATAAACATTCATATGCCCACATCTTAAAAGAGGGTGCTCAGACACCCCTCACTACCAATTCGAGCTTAATCGATAATTTAATACAAACAATGAATAATTTCATGACAACTATGCAGGGTATGTTTCAGGAAATGATGCGAACCCAAAACATGCTTCTGCAAGTTCTGCTGAGCAAAAAATGAACCAGTTAAAAATATGCTTCTGGAACGCTACCGGGCTATCCCAACATAAATATGAAGTAGAATACTTCCTGCTAGCACATGATGTAGACATACTATTAGTCTCTGAAACACACTTCACTATAAAAAACTGCTTCAGAATTGATGGGTTTTTTATATATGACACAAAACACCCAAGCGAAAGGGCATGTGGTGGGACTGCCATTATAGTCCGAAAAAACATAAGGCATTTTCCATTGCCTGAATTCAACGAAGACTTTTTGCAAGCCACGACTATAAATCTTACTGATTTTAAAATTGTAGTCTGGTCAGTGTATTGCCCGCCTAGGCATAAAATCGAACACCATAAATTTGCCAGGTTCTTTGCTACGCTAGGACAAAAATTTATTGCCGCTGGTGATTACAATGCAAAGCACACATATTGGGGATCCAGACTCCTTAGTCCTAGAGGTAGGCAGTTGTATTATACAGTTCAAGCAAACAAGCTTGACGTCGTATATGCCGGTAAACCCACCTATTGGCCCACAGACTTTAATAAGTTGCCAGACCTTATTGATTTTGCTATAATAAAAACATCAAACGCGATCAACTCTTAGTTAATTCATCCTATGACCTATCTTCTGATCATTCACCTACAATTGTTATTTTACAAGACAGTTTTGTCACTGCACCTAAAACCCTTAGTTTCTACCCGAACAGAAACACGAATTGGTTAAAATATAAAATGTATGTGAGCTCTCACTTACCATTGAACATCCCACTAAGAAATCCAGCTGATATTCAAGCAGCTGTAGACCATTTTAAAGACGTCGTGACTGCCGCAGCCATAGCTGCAACGCCAACAAAGCCATCAGCTAAAATAATAACGTACCAGGCAACAGCAGATATTCAGATGCTCGTCATTGAGAAAAGAAGACTAAGAAGACAATGGCAAAATAGTCGTTCACACATAAAAATGCAAATGAACTTATGCCAAAAAAACTTACGGAGTAAATTGAGACAGAAACACGAATTCGCTATCGACAACTTTTTAAAAAACTTGGATCCAATGAAAAACACGGATTATAGTCTGTGGAAAGCTGTAAAGCACTTACAATGTCCTATTGCTTACGAATCCCCACTAAGACTTGAAGACCGTACTTGGGCTAAAAACTCAAGTGAAAAGGCAAATGCGTTCGCAAAGCACTTAGAGAAGGTTTTCGCACCACATGATATAAGTAATTCCACTATTCCAATTATTAGCGACCACGTGAATGATCCTATGAAATTTCGGTTGTCTTCTTTAAAATCGACAATTAAAAATACGGATATGAAGAAATCGCCTGGACCTGATCGTATAACAG
Source organism: Phania funesta (assembly GCA_963932375.1). Classification (NCBI taxonomy): domain Eukaryota; kingdom Metazoa; phylum Arthropoda; class Insecta; order Diptera; family Tachinidae; genus Phania; species Phania funesta. The sequence goes on from OZ010656.1 coordinate 42,408,433, forward strand.
GATCAATGATAAGAAACTTACCTAATTTAGCTGTAAGAATTTTACTTTACATATTTAATGCCATGTTGCGCGTCGGCTTCTTCCCATGCTCTTGGAAGATGTCTGAAATTGTTATGATCCCGAAACCTGGAAATGACTCAAGCCAGATTACATCCTACAGGCCAATTAGCCTACTGTCAGTTTTGTCAAAGATATTTGAAAAATTATTCGTCTCGAGTGTAACTCCTTTCCTAAATGAACAAAACGTTATCCCAGATCATCAGTTTGGTTTTCGAGCAAGGCATAGTACGATTGAACAAGTCCATAGAATCGTTACCATTATTAGATCGGTTTTTGAAAGAAAGCAATACTGTTCAGCTTTATTTATAGACATTTCCCAAGCATTTGACAAAGTTTGCCATGATGGGCTACTTACTAAGATAGTTCGGGTTCTACCCGAAAACACCCACAAGCTTATAAAAAGCTATTTGTCCGATAGAACTTTTAAAGTAAGATCAAAGGACCAGCTTTCAAGATGTGGGAAAATCAGTGCAGGAGTACCTCAAGGTAGTGTGCTAGGGCCGCTATTATATATCATCTATACAGCGGATATGCCGACAAGCCCACATACCTTTGCAGACGACACTGCAATTATAAGTGTCAGTAATGATCCAAAGGATGCATCTGAAAAGCTGCAGTCCCATATTCATAAGTTAGAAGACTGGCTAAAACAGTGGAGAATAAAGCTAAATCCATCAAAATGTGCTCATGTCACGTTTTCCCTTAGAAGGCAAAATTGTCCACAAATCACAATAACTAATACCACGCTTCCAGCGGAAACGCACGTCAAATATTTAGGTATCCACCTAGATCGGCGCCTAACTTGGACCCGTCACATTGAGGCAAAAATAACGTCCATAAAGCTTCGAAAGAATCAACTGCATTGGCTAATAAGTCCTAACTCAACTTTGGCTTTGGAATATAAAGTCCTATTATACAAATCCGTTATAAAGCCAATATGGTCATATGGTATTCAGCTGTGGGGTACTGCCTGTGCATCAAACATCCAGAAGTTACAGAGAAGACAGTCTAGGATTTTACGTCATATCGTATGCGCCCCCTGGTACATAAGAAATGAAAACATACATAGGGATCTCAAAGTTCCCACTATCTGCGAAGAAGTTAAAACATACACGTCCAAATACGTGAACAAACTAGTCGCACATCCAAACACTCTAGTACGCAATTTACTGCAATTTGACGGCCACCAGAGACTAAAAAGAACTGACACATTGAGCCTGGCGAGGCGGCTCTCTCTACACAAAAGAAGATAGATTTTTAAGATTTGAATACAAAAAATTAGTTATTACGTTGGTACTAACTAGTAAATAATAATTTAGAAATAAGATTTGAATACTTATTGTGAATTTCTTTTAATAGAAAGATTCAATAAAATAAAATACAGTATAAAAAAAAAAACAGGATCAATCGCCCCGTTGAAGTATATTTCCTACCTTTGCTTGTCCCCTTTACGTTTTGGTTAAACATTCTTTGACGAAGTTGCCCATAATTATAATTCAGTATTAAAAAGAAAAATCAAAAATAATACTGGATAAAAAACGAAACTGGCTTTTTGACAAAACAAAATGGCTTTTTAAAAAATGAAAGTGGCTTTTTAAAAAAGCGAATGTCGCTTTTTCTTTCGTTTTTTTTAAAAAGCCACTTTTAATTTTTTAAAAAGCCACTTTTTTTTCTCAAAAAGCCTCTTTCGTTTTTTTGAAAACCCACTTTCGTTTTTTTAAAAAGCCACTTTTATTTTCTCAAAAAGCCACTTTCGTTTTTTTAAAAAGCCACTTTTATTTTCTCAAAAAGCCATTGGTTTTTAAAAAGCCACTTTTATTTTCTCAAAAAGCCACTTTCGTTTTTTTTAAAAGCCACTTTTGTTTTCTCAAAAAGCCACTTTCGTTTTTGTAAAAAGCCACTTTTATTTTATCAAAAAAGCCACTTTCCTTTTTTTAAAAAGCCACTTTTGTTTTCTCAAAAAGCCACTTTCGTGATTTTAAAAAGCCACTTTTATTTTCTCAAAACGCCACTTTTGTTTTTTTAAAAAGCCACTTTTATTTTTTAAAAAAGCCACTTTAGTTTTTTTAAAAAGCCACTTTTATTTTCTCAAAAAGCCACTTTCATTTTTTTAAAAAGCCACTTTTATTTTTTAAAAAAGCGACATTTGTGTTTTTAAAAAGCCACTTTCGTTTTTTTAAAAACACTTCTATTTTCTCAAAAAGACACTTTTGTTTTTTTATAAAGCCACTTTAGTTTTGTTAAAAAGCCACTTTTATTTTCTCAAAAAGCCACATTCGTTTTTTTCTAAAGCCACTTTCGTTTTTTTAAAAAGCAACTTTCGAAAACAAAACGCTATTACATATTGAGCAAGATGCGGTACAGTGCGGACATAACAGCAGATTGGGTTCAATGTATTATTTTTAATGATTCAAATCTCCTCAACAATTATACTTGTGTCCATTCTCTTAATGGACAATTTTGCGAAAAGATTTATTTTTACAGAAAATAAACCCTCATGATCATCTTTCGCGCCGTTAATTTTTTGAAGGCCAGCTGTGTCGGATATAAGTTTTTGTGTGTTTTGGTTTAATTTTAAGTCACCCGCTTCTGAATATAATACACCTGGTAATATTCATGTTTGGCTTTTTTCTTTTAACGGTTGGCACATGAATATTTTTAGGGCCTGGTTTGTTATAGCTAAAGCTTGCTATTCGGGCAATACAAGTCTACGAGATTGCAGGTGGCTGGAAACCGAAAGCTGCCTTGTTACGCTCTTCTGGGGGAGTTCCGTGGTGGCTATAGTGTAGACTTAAATCCAGGAAAAGGGTGAAATTTTCAAACTCAAACTAATTTGATAGAAACAAGTACACGGCGATAAGCTTGCTACCTTATATGCAGAAAGGCATATAGCCGAGTTAGTGCATGAGTTTTGTTCAACCCATGGTAAGATTTGTGCAAAGTAAAGCCCATAAAGCCGTGGCATAAGACTTGATTAGGATTTTTGATTACGCGATATCTACTTAAAATAAATTTTGCCATTAATTCTAGATTTTTGGGGTCATATGAATGTGTTGGATGCCAAACATTCGTTCAATGTGGCACAGTGTTTTTATTCATTCAAATACAACATAATTAAATGCTAATTTGGTATTCTGCATTTTAAAATCTGCTGCGTAAACTTGTTTTTTTTTATTAATGAATCTATTCAATTTAAAGGACTCAATCACTTATGCATGTGTGGTAGGTATGTATGTATGTGTGAGTAAACAAAGATGTTAAACACATAAAAAATAAATATTGGATGTGTGTGAACACGGCAAAATTTGTATATAAAATAATCGGCCGTTAAAGAAATGAAATTACCACCAGATAATTAAGCAATTATTTATTTCTTTTGTGCAAATAAATTTTGAAAACCATTTGTGAAAATAATAAAAATAATTTTATTAAAACGATTATCTATTGATTGATTAATATTTGCTTCTAAACACTAATTACTAAAGTGTTCAGAATTTGTCTGTATTTTAAAGCATGTGTATTAATTTTATTCGTTATTGAATATTTGCATATTATTTACTTTCGATAGAAACCGAAGAAAATCTCAGATCATAGAAGACTTCTGACTTAGACATTTAAGTTTTTAAACAAAATTTATTTATTTATTCTTTGGGTATAACAATGAAACAACTTTGTTACTTCAGTTCCGCGAAATGCTCTGGATTTACTAACATTAAATCGTTATGCTTTTGTTACATTGTTGTTATCCTCATTGTCGATCCTATAATAGAGTATTTTTTTATTTTACCTTCCCGTATAAAAGGACTTTTGGTTAATATTTTCCTCTCAATTCGCTTTACGAACCAGTCGAAATTCTAACGTCTACCATTTGAAAATATATTCCATTGAGGCTTAATTTATTATTTAAAACAAAGAAAAATAATAAAAATGAGAAACGAAAAAATAAAGTGAAGAATTTGCGAAAATGAAATGGTCATTAAATTACTCGTATCTATAATAATTAATAAAACGAATGTTTATTTCTTAGACAATTATCGAAATTTTCTCGACAATAAACATTTGAAAATGTATCATTAATATTTAAAATAATAATCTCGAAGCATAAACAATGGACTATTTATTATGGTTTGGTTTAAAAAAGCCTAGAAACAGATAATTACTTCTCAAATTCACTTTTCATTTCTCGAAAAAGAAACTTTTCTTATTTTTTGCTGCACGATTAAAAAGGACACCCACGCTTTGGAGCAAAAACTTGCAACTAAGCTGCCTTAAGTTCCGTTTTTTTTTTTTACTGAAACAAATTTTAACAAACAAAAAATGCTATAATTAAATTTTAAATTAAAAAAGAAACACACTAAAAAAATGTCGAAATGGGTCTGCCTTCCAGTTTTGGTTGCAATCTCGATGCACAAGAGGCCGAGCATATGGCCTCGATAATAATAATAATTGGCACCAAGCGAATTATTAAGTCTTGATTATAAAATTTTAATTGCAATTTCTTTTGACGTTAACAGAAATTGGGTATTTTTTTTGCAAACTCAACACTGGAATATGTAGCATCAATTAAACTAAGTTTGAGTAGTTGGTTGCCCTTTCTAGAGGATTGTTGTTAATTGCCACTGTTGAACTTTGTGATAAAAGATATTTTTGAGTATTACGAATTTATTTTATGTCGAATTTTATCTAATCATCTACATACATATATGAATAAATGAGATATAGTTAATTATGAAGAATCTTCACTCTTAAATAAATTAGATTTGCAGTTTTATAGAAGAAGTTTTTACTGAAATTAGTTTCGTTGACAAAATGATTTATAATTATTTATTTCTTATTGGCCGAGTAATAAGTATTTTTAAATTAAATATTTTGCTTAAAAATCCCGTTTCTTTTAGATATTTATTTTTCGATCGTTGCCCGTTATTGCCCGAAGGATCTGAACCCAAATTACATCTTATATCGCTTAAAATTAATTTGAATGCTGAAAACAATCTTGCAACGCTTCTTACTTACGGGCATCCTGTGCAAAACTTTAGCCAACTTATACAGACGGGGATATATATATTTGCAGCTATTATTTTTTAAGCAAAAAAATTTAAATAATCGTTAGTTTTTTGCAACCAAAGTAATAAATAAAACTCAAACTCTGTTATTATTAATTGATTATTTCAGTGTCATTTAAAGATAATAGTTTATTGAACAATTTTACAAAATTACATATCGATATCGTTTAGATATAAAATGAAGATAACATTGTTGGAATAATATTAACCGGTCTAAATCCATGTCCTCCAAATTCGTTCTATCATTTCTGGACAGATGAAGAAAACAATATCACTTCAACTCAGACAAAACGGAACACTGTCATGTCCGAAACGGTGCAGAAATTACCAAAAGCCACCATATCCGTTTAACAACTGTGTAATATAATAGTTCAAGTCACCATGTCTGCGTTGTAGTCAGGCCTGAATGATGGGTATTAGTGCATACGTTCACCTTCCTTCATCAATCGCCGATCGTCGCATTTGCCACATTGATATACAAAACGCCATTGCACTACACTACCGCCAACAGTTAAATGTATGCATATCATACCTGCAATGACAAGAGCTGATTTATCCGAACCAGTCCTGAAGGCGTTGCATACACGCAGAGCAGCCAATCTGTATACAGGAGATATTAGGTCTACATGTGAAGAGCATCTCAAAGAACCCAACCATATAGAGGACGCATATAGGATTATCACACCAGTGAGCAACTTGGTTTGAAGTTACTTTGAACCGGGATAATGTAACACTTATATAGCGCAAATGTTCATTAAAAGATATTTCAGATACGCTTTGATTTATATACAATACATGCCAATGATAAGCCTTACTCTTGCCCGGTCCTTACAGCTACTTTATTATTAATTAATGTATGGGGGATATCGAAGCAGACCACTTACTTTCTGGGTCCCTTTTCGATCCCAATTTCACTCCGCAAATTGATTTCAGGGAACCGATCCGTAATCACAACCACCTTACTTTCAATTGAGTCTCGTGCTAGCCCTAGCATTTACTCTTGACTAAAGTGATTTCATACTGTCGAATGGTAACTGTCGACACTCTTCCTCATCACGGAGACTTTTGTAATTGCTAGCATTTGTCTAGGGCTTAGTTCCCCCATGGCATTCACATCTAACAAGTGTCTGCCCGTCGTCTTAAGCCTTATGCAAGCCAGTGCTGGACATTCACACACAATGTGCGCTACCGTCTCAGCCTCTTCCAGGCATAGTCTGCAAGTATCATCTTCTACGACTTTCATCTTAGCCAGATGGTACTTGAAGTTTCCATGTCCTGTCACTAACGCAGTGATCCAGCTTAAAGTAGCCCTATTATACCCGAGCACCTTGCTGGCCTTCCTGCCGAGGGGCTCTTTGAGCACCATTCTAGCCTATCTACACGTGGTATTCTCCCTCCACCTTTTCAGATGTAATGAGTTGACCCATTGAAGAACTTCTGGTCCACAAAAATCCACATCAGATCCCCTTTTTGGTAGTTCATCTGCTGCTTCATTCCCAGCTGTGCCTATGTGTCTCTTAACCCACATTAACGTCAACTCATTCAACGAGGCACATCTGTTCAGTTTTAGAACACATTCCAGCACCAGTTTGGAATATACGTTCACTTACCTCATGCGTTTTATAACTGACTGATTGTCAAGTGCAATGAGAATCTTTTTCCCATGCACTCGGCTTTCAAGCAAGTGATCCAACGCATTGCCAGTGTTGGCGCCATGCGTATTGCACCACTTATACTCATGCAGGCAACCCTCTGAATTCCATCCAACTTACGCTTAATTGTGCCCTGAGAGGCCTTCGGCCACCACACCACGGATGCGTAAGTTATAATGGGTCTCACCATCATTGTGTAAATCCGGAATGCAGCCTTTGGCGAGATCCCCCACCTACGACCACACACTCGTTTACATTGATGCATAATCCTTTTTGCTTTCCGGACCTTTGTTTCGATGTGTTCATTACAGGTAAGTTCCTTATCCAGGGTAACGTCCAGATAATTCACCTTCCTGGACACATTTACTTCCGATCGGAAAAGCTTTAAGGATTCATAACGTCGAATTTACTGGCATCTATGGTTAGAGCCTGGTCACTGCACTATGTCTCAGTCACCATGAGAGCCTATCTCATGCAACCTTGAATGGCCCCGATGAACTTACCACTAACCATCAGTGCCAGATCGTCTGCATACGCAATCGTATGGACGCCTATTGAGTCCAATCTCCAAAGAAGGCCATCTACGGCGATGTTCCACAAAAGTGGTGACAATACACCTCCCTGTGAGCACCCCCTAACTACCCTACCTCGAATCTTAGTTCTCCCATCTCTGAGATTTATAGCCCTAGTCCGAAGCATAGCGTTTATCCATTTTATAATAATGGGGTCAACTCAGTAAGAGCATTTCTCACCTTCCTAAAAGAGATCTTGTCAAAGGCACCCTCAATGTCCATAAAAACGGACAGAGCAACTCCGCCATTGAAAATTTCTCTTTTCGCTACTCTGACGAGCTCGTGCAGAGCGGTGTCAGTAGATCTATCAGCGTATGGTTCTCCATAAAGTCAGCCACCGCCCTCTCCATTGTCTTCATTAGAAAAATGTTAGGCTGACGGGTCTGAAGGGCTTAGCCTCAGTATAGTCCCTCTTACCCGGTTTGGGAAGAAAAACAACTTTAGTTTCCCTCCAAGCCACCGGAATATATTCCGTCGCTAGACAGGCTACGAATATTCCCCTAATCCTATCAAGCAGGGTATCTATTCCCCACCATCAGTGTCGTATACTAACTCTCTATTTCTAAAATAATCTTGCAGTGTTGCCAGTAGATATCTTGGAATGTCCCATCGAGCTAAGGCACTAACAATATGCTCCCAATTTGCCGTGTTAAATGTTTTTTTGACGTCTAGGGTTACAACTACACAATACTTCTTCATGACTTTCTTCCTACTCGTTCCTTCAATATCGCGAGCAGCTGTTTGTATCACAAAATTAATGGCGTCAACCGTAGATCTCGTTTTCCTGAAGCCAAATTGATGCTCACACAAACATTTTTAGCTTCAACACAGCACTCTAATCTTCTACAGATTATATTATTGGAGAATTACCCTGCTTTGAACATGTTTTTATCACTTTCAGAAATTATCCTGGGCAAATTTTTAAAGCTTCCTTTAGCACCATATTTAGAATACAGTCCAGATCCTTGAATTTTGATATACAATTACTCACAAAAATATTTTGCTTACATTCTTTTAGCATGAGTTTCATTTTTGATGGCTTATAATATAAAAAGTATTACATATTATTACGGATCGCCGTTATTTTTTATAACGTTTGGTTCATCCCATTGTTTTATTATCTTTTTATTTACAATAGCATGTGTTATGTTTTTTATTATGGTTAATTGAAATAGTGTTCTTATTGTGCGCATACGCGAAGTTTTTGTAGTTGAAATGCCTTAACGAAAAGAATTGAATTGTTCAGAAAAAAATTAGTTTTGATCTCCATAATCAGGGTTAATCAATAAAATACATTTGTGATATGTCCGAATGATGTCTCCAAACAATAGAAAATGTAGTTCAACGGGCAAAGAAACGTGGAACATTCAAAATATATTCCACGAGAGGGACGTCCTAAATCATTCACTTTCTGATACCAGAGAGAAATTCTTAAAGAAACCCAAGAAAATCCCCACTTATATGCCTCGAAAATTAACGAGAAGCTTAAGAAGACACAACGAACAAATTTAGGGTTCTAAGAGTCAATAATATTAACGGTAGCGTGGCAAAAAAAGCTTTTATATCTGAAGTCAACAGACAAAAGCGTTTATTATTTGCGACGAAAGTAAATTCAACTTATTCGGATCGGATGAACGACGTATTGTATCTCAATTAAAAAAAAGTAAAGCATGGTGGTGGTTCTCTAATGGTGTGGGGCTGTATGTCGGTGTCTGGGACATCTAGGAATGATTTTTATTTCCAACGTCCTAATAACCCAAAACATACAGCCCTGGACGTTAAACTTAGGCTTTTATATAACACCAAACATCTGCCAACATCACCCCAAAGTCCGGACATGAAACTTATTGAAAATCTTTGTGCTTATCTGAATGGAAAAGACCCTGAACATAACATTGCCTCTAAAGCAACTTTAAAACGAGTATTGAAAGAAAAGAAGTACAAAATCCCGCTAGACAAATAGCAAAACTTAGTGGAATCAATGCCTCGACGTCTGGAATCCGTTCTAGCAAGCAATGGATACAATACAAAAAAAGTAAAATTACCATATTAATTCCAAAAGTAATATAACGATTGGAAAAAATTAAAAAAGCTAAATACTTTTGTGACCTAAAAAATGGCGACTTAGTTCATATTATTGCAAATAAATGTACATATATTAAGTTTAAGAAAAACAGAACTGAAGTTTGACTTTGCCTTTAATAATATTCAATAAAAACATACACATTTTTAAACAAGTTTATTTATGTGAGTACCTACCACCTTGCTTCTCCGTTATTGTAACCGGCGGCAGGCTCGAAACTTCTGTCTATTTGCGCGTACACACTCTGAACACAAATTAGATTTCATCGTTTCATCAATAAAGTGGTGGTATATTTGCCGACGTTTTTCTCTTCATCATGGATACGCAATATTGCTTACTAATTGATCCGTCATATATTCTGCCGAAGCATTTAGTTTCATGTTCTCAATTCAAGATGAGGCCATCCATGCGGTTGGAATGTTCGTTTTGTATGTCTATGATAATGGCGACGTGATCATTATGTGTATAAAGATATTCCTCACTTTACCTGATTCGCGATACCACTACCGTACAACATTCATTACAAAAAGCTTTCAACAGTATTCTGCCTCTTGCGATTGTCGATGAACGGCCCATGTATTGAAATCAACTCTGATTCGAAAACCATCTATGGTGTACCTCGGGGGGATGTGGCATCTGCAAATGCAGGTGCCAAAGCGCGGGTATACCTACATTGTTATGCCATTTTGTCCATTAGCGTTTACGGTGGACCGGATAGCCGACGTATCCGTACTATCAGATACCCAGTGTGCGGATAACATATTTATATACGGATCACTCAATAATGTTACATCTACACATATATCCCGAACACTTTGTTTAAGAAGCTCCTGTAGTGCGATTCACTAACTTTTAACGATTCGCCAGTCGCAAAATTTTTTGACAATTTTTGTTGTTAGCAATAACGATTGTGTGATTCACTAAATGTGTGTATCGCGCTAAAATAATGTTTAAAATATTTTCAATCAACTATAATATGTTTGCCATAACCATTTATTGTTGTAGAGAGCAAAATATAGTTGTCGTAACCATATCAAAATCATTGTTTTTCTTTACATGTAGTGGTTGAAGCAGCAAAGCAGGTTGAAAAAACACCCGAAACTGTCGTTTACTACAATCAGGAGCAGCCGTACGTACAACTCAGGTAAGATACACAACAATCGTAGGTTCAGTATGAAGGTACCGAATGAAATGATTATGATAGAAAATCTCACTTCAATATAGACAGCTAAAAATAATATCCCAAGGGGCATCTCTGGATGGGATGGAATTTTTGTGCGTTTAGCTATTTTTTTCAAAAGGTATGTTAAAACATATTATGATTTTCTACATACATACATATGTACCTACTGCCTTGTTCATTAAAAATATTGTTTATAAATGATTTATAAACCAATTAACACTGCCCCGAAGAGATGCCATGAATTTTAGTTTGTCGAATAAGAAACAACACAAAAATATTCGTAGGTTATATGTGTCTACAACAGCTGACTACAACATCGTTAATTTTGTTGTTACAAATTTTTAACCATGTGATTATCGATAAATCAGACTAGTGAATCACACTACTGAGTTGTTCGACAATGGTTGAGGTTTAGCTACAGTATTCTGCGTACCAAGAACTTCTTCTATCGTGAGCCTAAATTCACAAGTTTTTTGCTGGGTGGATTTATTTAGCTTCAGCAATATTTCCCCTCCTTTCCGCCTTTCTAATGCACTTAAGGTTTTGGTCCCTTTTATACAATTAACGTGGGATCACTTTACACATTTCAGCATGTCAGTATGTGGGAAATCATATAAAAGTTAACACCAATTTTTCGATATTTTCTAGTTTTTTATTTGACAAAATAATTTCACATTGACCGACAAAGAGGAGAATTCAAAAATTCCTGGCATTATTCCTAAAACACTTCGGCAAGTTAAAAATCCTCTGCTAAACTGTGTAAGAACTGACCTATAATAACTAATTACATAACACCCGAGATCAAATTATGAAGGAAATGGACAGACAAAACTAATGAGTGGTTCAGAATTACATACATCTTTATAAAAATTTTTATTTGTTTCATGAAATGATTTATTGCATTTTGTCATCAGCAGTGTTGCCAACAAATCAGGAAACGAGTCACCATAGGTAGTTCTTAAATGGGGAAAAAGTGTTAGGAATTAAAAAAAAGACACTAATGCAGAAGAACCGATATGGCTGAAAATCAAAAAAGTAGAATTGGAACATATTTGCAAATATTTATGTTAAATAAGAGAAAGAAAGCAAAAAACAGTTGTAATAAACAGTTGTAGAAAAAAGAATTTATTTTATTCGAAAATTTGTTTAATAAAATAAGAGCACTTATTTGTTGAGTTATCAAATAAAAATAAAAGAATTTAAAAAATCCATGTAAAAACCTGTTTTTTTTAAAGAAATTCCAGGTTAAAAAGAGTAAAAACGAAGCAGAAATACACGAAATGCATCGAAATAGCAATAGTGGTATTACGACTTCCGAGAGTGCAGCTGATTAATTTCAAATAAAAATATCAATTCTCAACTCAACCAATTAAGAAGAAACTGTTAAGTTCATTGACCCTAAAAATAATTGAGAACAAATTTAAATATACTCGCGCAATTAAATCAATGCACATTTTCATTACAAATAACAGACTAATGAAAACATTTCAAGAGGCAAACTGTTGTTTTCATTACACATGTGATGAGTGGTCAATAACGGAAGCAAGCACAGGGCGCTTAGCGCCATTTCTTCTGTAAACACATTCTTACATGCAACACACACACACACACACAACTCTTCTTACATCGAACGACAATAAAATAATAATAAAACGTTGTGGTCCTGGGAGCAAAAGTGATCATGATTATGTTGATGTTGCTGTTGTTTGAAGTGACCAAACCCAATTTTTCCTTTCGTTTTAATTTGCTGTCAAGTATCATACTTTCGCTATGGATTTTCAAGATGTTGAAATCGAAAAGCCACACACAAAGAGAGCCGCGCACTCACTATTCCTCATTCATATTCACTTTATTCCTACATTTCATTCGATTCGTTTTATAAAGAACCGTAAAGTAGTTATTAAATTAATTGAAATGTTTTTGTTCATTTTTCATTATTATCAACATAACCCGTTGTGTTTAAGATTATGCGTGTGTGTGTATGTTTGCAGCATTGTGTGCGTTTATACCAGGATTATTGATCGAATTGAAATAGAGTGCGCAGTAGATTGAAAACGTATCTATCAACATTAACATGACCATTTATCATTGCATTCGTAGCCATCTATCTATGTAAGAAGTAGAAAAAAAGATAAGCTCTTGACACAATTGCTGCAGCAAGTTTAACTCGAGAATTAATCGTGAGCTTATTTGTTGAAACTGAAATGAATGATGAAAATGGGCGTTAAACAATTCAACATGGTGGGTAGCAAACATCAAAGTTACCATTACCGATTCGCAAGATCACATATAATCATCACTCGGTTACTCTCATGTTGTACAAAGGCAAGAAGATGTCTGCATCGTATGAGTGCCAACAGACTGACTATTGGCGTCCACACCATGGGGAATCCCCAGCATCTTGATGGAGTAGACAAATTGTAAATGTTTTAATAATATATCCATCAAATCAAATGAAAACAACGACTCTGGTCAATAAATTACAGTGTTTTAACTTGATTATATGCTGGGCGCTATGCGCACCATCATCAATTTCATAGTCAACCAAAAGAACTGTGCGATATTCACTCCGATCATCTTTCAATGAATGGATACCTTTTGAATTGATTTAAATAAATTTCCTGTTTCATATCAGTATTACCATCTCCTGTTGCGAATTACGTTCCGAATGCTGGTTTACGCCGACGCCCAGAAAACTTTGCAATGCACTCCTTCCAGAGACGATTCCAAGGTAAGAAGATGCAGTAATTGCGGCAAAAATCATACGGAAAACTATAGACGCTGCAAAGACTATTTACACGTCACAGCCAGTTCAAAAACTCATATATATCCCGCTTTGTATGCTAAACCTACAGCTAGTACACTGTCTACACCAAAATTACCGTTTCGAACGCTGAAAAGTGGTTCTCCTTGCCAAGTCATAATGTGGTATTAAATAGACCAAATGCCAAAAGACATTCCTACGGCAACGTAGGTACCTATTACTATTAATTCGGGTTCAACCGCAAATCTTTTTCACACAATGAATAATTTTATGATTAATATAAAGACCCACCTAAAAATATGCTACTGGAATGCAAATCGGCTCTCCCAGCACAATATGAATACATAAAATCTATAAAACTGCTTGACAGTTGATAGATTTCTTACGTCAAAACAGACAACGGATTATTGCAGCTGGCGATTATAATGCCAAGCATACGTATTGGAGCTCTAGAGTTATAATTCCTAGAGGAAGGCAAGTATATGACACGGTTGTCAGAAACAAAGTAGACGTGCTGGTAGAATGCCTTCAGACTTGCTTGATTTTTGTGCAACAAAAAATATCAAAGGTAATTAAATATCAGTAAATTCTTCGTATGATTTCTTATCTGACCATTCACATATAATTTTAAGCAACAATTATGTTACTCTAGAAAGGCACCTAAGATAGATTCTGCTGCCAGACTTGCAACTCCAACTAAACGATGTGCCATTACAAGTGACACATATAAACACCTGTCGAAAAAAAAACGAAGACTGAAAAGGATATGACAATTTTGACGTACTCCAGTCTTAAAGGCACAACTCAAATTGTGCCAAACTATATTACGTAGTAAATTGAGAGAGATCAAACTAGATCCAACTAGTAAATTATTTAAAAAAATTCGATCCATCGAAGGAGACAGATTATACCTAGTGGAAAGCTGTGAGGCATATGAAATATCCTCTTGCCTACGAATCACCATTGAGACTAGAAAATCGTACCTGGGCCAAAAACTCGAGGGAAAAGTAAGACGCCTTTGGTAGTCACCTGTAAAAGGCCTTCACATTAATTGACGCAAATATTTGCAACAGCCTACTAATTATCTGTAATACCGTTAATAACCCTACAAAACTTCAAATATCTCCACTGAAATTAAAATATTGAAGTGAAAAAATCGGCCGGACTTCAGCGTATTACTGGATCTATGGTAAGGAACTTACCTACTTCTTCTTTCAGAGTTATCCTTCCCATTTAACAACATGCTATGAATTGGTTGCTTCCTTTCCTCTTGGAAAATATTTGAAATTGTTATGATCTCAAAACCAGGAAAAGATGCTAGTCAAATGTGTCACATAGACCAACTAGCTTGCTTTTAATGTTATCGAAGCTATTTAAGAAAATATTGAGCGGCACATGATCCCGGATCATCAGTTTAGATTTCGTGCGAAGCATGGTACAAACTTCTTATAAAATACCTATCACATAGAACATTTAAATTAAGATCAAAGAATACATTTCCGTCAATTCGAAGAGTGTTGGCGGATGTCCATGAAGGTAGTGTATTAGGCCCGCTACTGTAAATAGTTTCCACGGCAGATATGGCAGCAAGCCCAAACACATATACGGCAACCTTCGCAGACAACACTGGGTTTGTAAGGGTAAATAAAGGCCGTAAGATTGCATCTACAATCTCATATTCACGGAAAAACCACGTGAAATATTTCAGAATTCATCCCGACCGATGTCTAACATTATCCGTACATTGTGATACAAAAATAACAGCTATAAAAATCAAAACTGCTTATCTGCATTTGCTTATAAGCCCCAACTCAATTCTTGCCCTATAGTATAAAGTTGTCCTGTACAAATCCATTAAAAAAACCAATGGCCATATTGGTCAAATTCTATTGTAATCATGCTGTCCAAACTCGTGGGAAAAGAACATTTTTACGTGGCTTCCATCCGACGAGGACAAATACAAAAAACAAAGATCCAAGCCTATACGGAAAAAAAATTATCGGCTCATCGCAAGTCCACTTGAATCAGAAAATAAAAGCTATTGTAGGTATCAATTATAAAGTTCTAAAGGTTTGAGTATTGTTGTAAATGGCATTGACAGTCCTGTTCCCACTGTCACAGAAGCGGAAGGTTACGTCGAAAGGTCAGTACACAATTTCCTAAACAAGAATAAAGTTCCCTCACCAATGCATCGAGTTTAGATTGTATTTAATGCAACTCAAATAAAATCTAATACCTTCGTCTACCCAATTTACAACTTACGAAATCTACTCAACAGAAGAATAACGGTCGAACAGGAATTAAAACGAAATGGTACCAATCAGTGCGCTAATTGTCTGGAATTTGGGTAGACCAAAACTTACTGCACCGCCCGTATGCGTTGTTTGCGTAGCGTACAGCGAGTTTTGGAGTACACTTTTTCCAAAACTGATCCCAAGTTAAAAAAAAACAGCAACTGCGATGGAAACCATACCGCAAACTCTAGGGGTGTTTCGTGTTTAAATCTTATCTTATTAAGCAAAACATTAGCAGTGGCCATGAGTTTGGTATAGAAGTTCGCAGTATCTAGGAAGAAGCAAAAACATACACGTCAAAATACGTAAGCAAACTAGTGGTCCAATCCAACACTCTTGTACACAATTTATTAAAAAATCGCGGGCGCGGGGACTGACACATTGAGCCTGGCGAGATGGCTCACTCTACCCAAAGGTAGATAGTTCATTAAGATTCGAATACAGAGATTAGGTTTTACATTGGTAGTAATTAATAAATAATAATTTAGAGATAATATTTCCTTTTCGAAAAATTCCTTTTAGAAAGATTCAATAAAACAAAATGCTTAAAACAACATAGACCTTTGGCATTCAGCTATAGGGTACTGTCCGCTCGCGAATCAGATATTCAGTAGTAACAAAGAAGACAATCTAAAGTACTACGACTAATTGTCTGCGCTCCATGTTACATAAGAAATGAGAATATTCACCTGGATTTAAATATTCCCACAGTCCAAAAAGAAATTAAAAGTTACTAAAGAAATTTCTAAAAAATCAGTCCGATACATGAGATAGTTTTGCCAAAGTCTATAAAATGCAAGTGTTACGTGCTGATTAATGCATTACGTGAAAGAAACTAAGATTTGTGCATTGATTTTTACGATATATGGCTTATTTTACTCGTAAAATACCTAATATTATCAGCCATGTCACAGAGCTAAATTCCGTTCGGAAGTGGAATTTATTCCGTATTTTGCTTCTATAGAAAACGTAAAACGAAAAATGTTACGGCATGAAACCACTTTAAATTTCCTATGTGGAATTGATATTATAAGCATTTTCTAGGTGTATAAATTGCATATAACATCTTTCTATTACTAAAGGATGTTGTTTTATTTGTTTATCTGTCCAAAATAAGTTTAATTTGATATAACTTTGATAAAAAATTTACATTTTTCTAAATGCTTTATAAAAAAGAAAAAATAAAACGTAATTTGTTTATTTAGTACCACCGTACTTTTATTCTAGCAAGTTTTGTCAAAAAATTCCATAATGGCAGCACAGAATCAAACGAAAAGACAGAAAAAAAAGAATAAAATAATTAAAAAAAATTTTGGCAATCATGTAAGTATTTTAAGATTACATTTTGTATTTTTGAAGTATTTTAAAATTTATTCACTTCTGAAGGGGTAAGCATCGAAGTGCAAATCAAGAGAAGGTTTTTATCAATTTTATGGAACGTCATCAAGACATTGCCAGGGGATACGTGAAAGGAGACCGTGTTTTAGTGGAGTCTTGTTGGTCTGAATTGGCAAAAGAATTAAATGTATGTGGGTTACCAACTAAAGATGTTAATGGCTGGAAAAAAGCATGGGCGGATTCGAAGACTTATGTGAAAAAAAGATGTGTCACAACAAAAAAGAAAATCAAAAGACTGGCGGAAGTGAATATAATAAATATATTTTGACCGATGTAAAGGAATCCCTAGCAAGGACAAGTGGAATTTACAAAAGTGTCGATGGTATCAGTGGATGTAAAAGTTTTGCAAACTATGATGTAAGTGTATTCCTCAACGATTCCGATAAAGAGAATGAAGACCTTGATGTACACCCCTCGACATCAAACAAAGTAGAGCGTGGATCCATTTTATCGGCGAAGAGGCAAAGATCTCGATCACCATCCCCTGATACAAAAATATCCAAAAACTGTAGCTCTGATCCCAGATTACTCACTCCACGTCCTGATCCAGAACGCTCCCCGGTGCTTCCCACAACATCGCCATTTATTTTAAAAACACCCCGTCGGAATATCAAATCAAGAATCAATAATAATATTCTCGTATATTGTTAAAAAAAATCTGCTGATGAGTTGTTTGGTGTAACAACTTCGTTTTGATTGATGTTGTTATGCGCACAACGCCAGGTTTGATGAAAACCAATAATTTGATTGCAGCCTGAATGAATATTTCATATGCTTTTAGTTTCAATCGAAAGCGAAACAAAACAAATGTAGTGGAAATAGAGAATGAAAAGATTTTACTATCATTGAACTCATTGAAAAGCCAGTGAAAAGTATTGATTTAATTAGTTTTTTATCCATCTTTTGATTTTCTTCGGCCATTCCGTGCAGATGTGCTGACATTCAAACCGACCCCTGAAGCGTATTGTCTGTGATAAGATTCAAATTATGTTAACACAACTTTATCAGCATGCAGCGCAAGCGCAATATTGATGAATATAGTTATTTTAAAAAATGCGTGTTAAAAAATCGATTCATATTGATTTAGTTTCTTAGAAAATTAATTACAGACCTACTCTTTGTGGGATAATAATTTTTTCTTTAAACTTTTAATTGAACTTTGTGCAAGATTCGCACTATGGTATCCTGTGCTGTTTCGTGACCACCAGACCTGGGGGGCCTCCACTACACTTTGTAATTAAGTACGCAAACAATTACGCAATTACAATTACATGTTATTAGTATTAAAAGTGAAGTAAAAGTCAATCACAATTCATGTAGTTGTATTTCTATTACACTTTACGCTTTGTTATAGTTGAAAATATATAACTGACTATCTATGTCGGTCCAACCATAATGCACGATGTTAATTAAGAGTCTCTATCGCGAGATGATAACGGACTTCTTGTGGCCAGAAATTGAGGATATGTGGTCCCAACAGGAAAGTGCCACTTGCTACACAGCCAACAAACGTCGTGGCGATGTTAATTGACTGTCACGATCATATAATTTGACACCGTTAGACTTCATACTTTGAGGATATTTAAAAGAAAAAGTATACGTCAATAAGCCAAGAACAATTCAAGAGCTAAAGGATGACATATTTCGGAACACTGAACCTCAATTATGTCTCAGAGTCATTGAAAATATCGACCATCGGCGCGCATTTGGCCGATATTCGGTTTCATAATTCTCGGAAAATTTTTGTTTTATTTACAATTAACATCGTGCGTATGTGTTGGGCCACCCTGTATTTTTAAATACAAACTCAATTAAGGTACTTAGAAGTGTAATAGAATGTTTCTAAATTACAAATAACATTTACGAAAGTGTATAATGTGCGTTTTTCCGCCAACAGCCGTTCGTTCCCTTTTCCCAGAAATGGCATGATATATTTTCATGCATGTTTATCTGTGTGTTCATATACATTTAAGTGAAATAAAACAAGTCAGAAGCTATATTCGGCTGTGTCAAATCTTATATACCCTTTACAATACTCGTAGTATAAAATACTAAAAATGTACTACAGATTTTTTCCGGTGCAAAGGATTGTTTGCGATATTTAATTTTGGGCTTTTTTATTCAGTTTTGGGTATTTTAAAATTTAGATATTTGTAAAATTTTGATATTTTTGTAATTTAAAGTTTTCGAATTATATTTGGATTTGGTAGTGAATTTTCAAATTTTGGTGAATTACTAAATTCTGGTAACATTTCGTTGTATTTATTTTTCAGATTTATTTCGATTTTTTGTAAAATTTATCATTTTTTATATTTTTGGCGAATTCTTAATTTTTTAAGAACTTTTAAAGTTTTTTGTGAATTTACCATTGTGGTGAATTTTTGGTATTTTTTAAATATATTTGTTAAACATCAATTTTGTTAAAATTTCGACGTTTTTAATAAAATATCGATTTTTGTGATTTTTCATATTTTTGATGAAATTACAAAATTTTGGAGGAATTCGAATCTTTGTGGTGAATATTCAATATTGGGAGAATTTGTTTTTTGTATTAAAATTTCGATTTTTCATTGCGTTTGGATTTTTTGAATCCCATTTTTTTTTTGTTAATATTAAAATGTCGCCTCAAAATGTTTCGAGGAATTCGGTTTTCTTTGTAAGTTTTTGAAATTTATGAGTACTTTTTAGCAAAGTGTTTACCCATACACTTGCTTGTGTGCAATTTGTTTCCCCGCGAAAGTGTAAATAAATCGGTAATTTGTGGACCAATTTTGCTGATTTCAAATAGCGAAAATTCGCCAGACGCACTAATTTTAAGAACCTAGGTTGCCTAGTGCCATCAGAAGGTCGATATATATACTTTTTTGGGCCGGAAATAAGAACGGAATGACAAACCATATACCTTTTTAGTTTTGGGAAAGAATTTGAAAGAATCACTAAATTTTACGTAAATGTCAATCAAATTTTAAGTACATCTTAATCACAATATATTTGAATGAAATGTATATAAGATTCGGTAAAGCCAGCGATTTGAAGCCACCCCCGAAATTTGTATAACCAGAGGACCTAAGAGCTCAGTAGCAGTTATGTATTTGGATATAAGGAAAGCTTGTTTTTATATACTTTCGGCAAATGCAAGTTTGTGCATGAAAAATCTAAATGATTTTGCACTAAATTGCAAAAATAACAATTAGAATCGCCTTTGCTGAGAAATAAATTCCTATTTGAAATTAAGAAAGTTATAAAGAATTTCTCTTTATTTAATTTTTATTTATTTTTCGTTCCTTTAGCAAAAATACAGACATAGCCCTACATACATCCAAAAATTGCAATGCATGCAATTTTATTTTCAAGTAGGAATATAAAAAAGTTGATACTTTTGAAAGCCAAGGATTCTTATTGCAAAAAAGAATAAAAAAATGCATGAAATAAAACGAAAAAAGTATGATAAAAGACGCAAGTAAAGCAATTTAACTGGACTTGTAAAAAGTAATATATACTACGAAAAGACATTTTATCTCTTTTTCAATTTTTACTACTTCGCTGATGCTAAAATATTCATTTGAAAAATACAAAAATAAAATAAAAAATATTAAAACATTTATGAAATACGATTTACAAAAATGATAAAAATTTATTACAACTGATGGGGTGCATTAAATGCAATTTATGTAATATTTTACTATTTTACAACGTTTTTTGCTTATTTAGATTTTTTCATTTATTACTCCACGTAACAACTCAGCCGAAATATTTCAATGAGCGAAACTATTTAAGGATGCGTTGCTGACAGTTTGCAGAGATGTTGATGATGGCATAAATGCAAGTCACAGATTACGAGCATTAATATCAGTCGTATGCTTAAATTAATTTGAAGACCATTCTTATATATAAAACTATCCTGCTGTGCACTTAAGGGGCTACTTGGCGATAGAAAAAATTAGAAAAAAATGTTAACGAGCTTACGAATCAACGAAATATTAATGTTGGTAACAACAGTGTATGAATGTCTGTTATATACTTCAATTTAGATGTGTGACTTTAGTTAAAAAATATTGCCTAAAGAAATTATAATAATTTTTCCCAAATATTTTATTTGAATGAAGAAATGGCTGCATGAATGTAGGATTTTATTTACAAGTATTGAGACGAATATCTCACGACCGTTTCGACGATATAACTTAATTATGCTGGTAACAGCAAAATGTTTTTCATATTCAAAGACGACTAACTTGATTTCACGATTAACATTTAAATGAAGCATAAAACGGTAGCAACACACACTTTCTTCGAGTGAGCCATGCGGTTGTATTGGGATGTATGAAGTATTTTGCAATTTGCACATAGTTTTTCCATCATTTCGGCCGGTATCTCACCAATGGCGGGTGGACTGTTGCCTTCCAGGACGGGAATTGTGACTGGCTTCTCCCCGTACACGAGGAATTTCAAGTATCCCCACGAAAAATAGTCTAGTGAGGATGAGATCAAATAATGTTGGCGGCCAATGGACTGATTCAAGACTTTAGATTCATTCCTCAACAAACTCGCCTCTCAATAGCTTCATGGTATCGCATGCCGTGTGGTATGAGGCTCTGTCTGGTTAAAACCGCATGGCAACCAAATCCAATTCTTCCATTTTAGGCAAAAAAAAGTCGGTAATCATTGCACACTACATTGCTACATTGATCGTAACGGTGCAATTTTCATTGTTTTTAAAGAAGTTTGGTCCAATGATGCCGGGGGCTCGCAAGCTGCACCTTGAACTACCTCTGCCTGCTCCGCACACGAAATTCGGTAATTATGTTTGTTTCGGTACCTATTAAATCAACAATGAACTCTGTCGCGGAAGACAATTTTTTTTATTAAATTCGATGATTTGCAAGCATTGTTTGCTTGTTGGTATATTCATGGTGAAATGGCAAATCATACTGAGCACTACACAAAAAACAACCCAATATAGGTGGCATTGCTGGAAACATCAATTACTGGTTTACTATTCTCCTACCAGACGAATAATTTACTATGTCGATATCTGACATGGCAACCTCGAAGGAAGGCAAGTGTATTTGAAGTCTTTAAGAATAAATCTGTATTGGTAGCGGGGGGATAAATTTTAAGTTACATATTAATCATGTAGGTTTATTCAGGCAAAAATATTTGCCGTTAAACAACCTGTCTATTTTCTAAGGCTCCAAAGGATATACGTAGACAATATCTGAATATATTAGAGAGTGTTTGAAAAGAAGAATAAGAGGTAAGAAAACTTAACTCAGGTTAGACAGCAGGGCAGCTCTTAAGGCCTTGTTATCACATGAGGTGAGGTTGGTAGTAGTCAACATAGTGCACTGAATCTCTAAACGAATTTGGTGCATGCAACATGTTGGGTACATATTCTTGAGTGTTTAGCAAACAGAAGAGCCTGACGTATTTTTATATGACCAGAAACCATCTTTCTCAACATGAGTGATTACACTCATTACAAAGAATTCAGATGGCCGACAAGAACGGGCTCAGAATAATCACGGCATAGTATACAGGGCAATGTGATCTAAGATACCAGATCTTTATTGAGGGAATACGGAGATAAAGAACATATCTTACGAATGTCCACCTCTAGTTTTTTTTTTAATTCTATAAATATTTTCATCTAAACGTTACTAAATTTCATAGTACTTTTTCAGATTTCCTAGTTCAAAGTTATAGCAGCAAAATCGCTTCTTTTACACTTGACTGCTTGCCCCATACTTATTCACTGCTTTCAAAAATTATCGTTTAAAAGAACTTACTACTACAAATACAAAGCATGACTTCGGAACCGGGACTAGCAGGCTTAGCCATTCCGTAGCAGTGATATCTTTAGGATTTTTTATACATAATGAACCCTCTTTTTATCCCTGAGTACCTCATATATCAGCTCTTCATTCAGTTTAATCGATAAATCTCTTCAGCAGGGACATATATATCCTTGAAATTATGAGAATGTGTCTCGTAAATTAACATTTAAAGTCAGAGAAAAGTTAATCCTGCGGGTAGAAATCAACGGATACTTGTGTGGATTTCCATTGTTCTCGATTTATGCATTATTCGATTATGCAATTAATTTAGGTATCTTAACCTAAAAATATCCCGGCACCCACTATTCCAATCCTACAATTTTCGCACTGGATTGTGCAATTGTATATTCGTGTACATGTGCGAATTTTACTTCGAAACTACTATTTAACGAGATGTAAAATATTCACACATATTTCGAAATTGAATTCGTTTTAAGTCAATAAAATTCAATTGTTAAAATACAAAAACATTATCAAGAAACAAAAGGAGAATGAACATTAACTCAATAGCATCGAAATCATTTAAGCAAAACTAAAACTTAACTTGCTATTAAAACTGCACTGCAAGAAATCTTTGCAAAGACTAAAGACACTTTTGTGGCCTGTTTTTATGTGTCGGTACTCTTAGTATCGTGTCTCTATATTGTCTATTGGCTTGATATGATAATATAAATTTACCTTCTAACTAGCTGATCTTATAAATCGATATTTGGGCAAATAGTGGTTCTAAAGGTTAGTTTTTTAAAGCTTGGATTACCTTCATAAGCCAACGATTTGATAATAAGGATTGCGTGCAAATAAGATAGAGTTTAACTTTTCCTATAACTTGTTCTGCCGATTTTTATGTTCTATCTATTTATTCTATCTATTTATTTTGTGAGTACTTAGAATACTTTTGATTATACTTATGAATTTATCAGACACAACACTGTGTCAAACTAAATTTATCTGTAAAATTTCTATAATTTAATTCAGTTCCGTGACACTGAAGATGGCACATTGCCGAAACCGGTTTATCTCCAAACCAAACTTGACAAGGGATGACGGAAACCGTTCCAAAAATTTACATCTAAACACTCTGTCGGAGTATCAAATCAAGACTTCTATTCCTTGCTTCATTTGGTAGCATACTATAAAAATTTAAGCCTTTGTAAAAAAAAGTGATCGTTGCATTGCGCTGATTGATACTCTCCTATATCATCGAGCTGGCCGCATAAGTATTGTGGTGCATTTCCCATTTTCAGTGGTTGGACAAATTTAAAATTATTTATTCTTTCATATCCATTGTAGTGTATTAAGCCATGGCTTGAATTACCTGCAAAAAATTGATCTGAATATGTTTCGAAATTTAGCTATTTGTTACTGCTTGTGGAGATGTCATTCCTTTGATCGTTATTAGCAGGGAGATTTTTTCTATTTGATTCCTTACATTATTTCTTCATATTGGTGTCCAAACTTATTATCATGAATTTACAGTAAAAACTTCTTAGAGTCACACAATAACAGTAATGGAAAAGCTAGGCGCCACCAGCAGTTTGAAGTTTCGCCAGCAATGTGCAAAATATCAATATTTGATGAAAACGTCGCAATTTTAATAAAACCGATGGTGCTCCACTTGCAAAAGACTTACAGCTTAAAAAAAGCCTAATTTTCACAAACAAGTAACCAAAAGCAAACTTCATTATATTTTAAAGTTAACGACAAAGCAAAAAAGAAGGCAAACGAATCGAAATTGCGTATATTAAAATGAAAGGAGAGATTAATTGTAACCTAAGACGACTAAAACCGGAGACCAAAATGATATATCTATATCCTCTGCATCCGCAAAAATCAGTAGTACATATTAGTAGTTCACACTTTGGAAGGGTATATAAGATTCGGCCCAGCCGCATATAGATCTCCTACTTCTTTTTAATTGAATTTTTTAATATTTAAAAACCATAACAAAATTTGTACAGAGTCGAGCTTTTTTCGAGGTTTCCAGAAATAGTTCCTACCTGTCATAAATTATTGTGCTCCAGGAATGTAGTCATTATTAAATCACAATCACCAACGAACTTCCAACCTGACTCCTCGTATTAAATATCGATTGAAATTTCAATAGAATTTAAGTGGAAATTCTATTAATCAACCCTATCGTGAACAAGATATCAAATTTATGTTCACGTGAGTTTTTCATTCCCCTCGAAGTGAAATTGGTATCATGAACTTTCCTTCATTGAACAGCTGTTCAAAATAAATCAAGCTATGAGTGCACATTAAATGTAAATAAGAAAAATAAACTTTGTACAAATTAATAAAATAAAAGTTTAAAAAAATATATATATTTGTAACAGCAATAATTTTATTACAAGAAGAACAAATTAGGCAGCATAGAATCGTTCGTCGTGGTTTTTGAGACGCATCTAACACCTTGGAGTTACCCGATGCATTACAAGTGGCTCGATGCAATAAACAAATTGTACATTGAAAATAAGTTTTTGTATTAGATTTATCCAACATAAGAGAGTAAATTACTCTCTCTGTCTCTCTGCCGTCTACAAAAACCCATTATGTATTCTGCCATTCGTAGAGGGTGGATATCAGCACGAGTTAGTGAAAACATTTAGCAGATTATTTAAATAACTTGGTGAATTAAGTGTTGATTTGATCCACAATCATTTGTCAAAATTATTACATCTTAACAACCCTTCCTCGCAACTGCTACTCGTGGATCAATGTTTGTATAAAAATTGCATACCTTCAGAAATTTAGACATATGAATACATTATGTGAAATGTTGGACCTTTATCTTAACTCCACATGCTATGCGAGTACCACTGTGACAGTCACAAAACTATGTTTCAGAGATGCAAATATTCATTTCTATGCACTTGCTGAACTATTTAAAAGCAACCAATCTTGTCGTCACACCAGAAGCAGAACATGTTAGAAAATTTACTGTATCGTTACATAATAAACTAAACCTACTCAAATATTTCTTCAAGTGTATTTTATGAATTTCGAGTGTTTTAAACAGGATAGATAAAAAGCAACAATGGCAAGAATCGCGCACATTACGATTTTAAGTGAAATTATGAACAATTATAAAGGATTTAATTGAACGATAGAAAATTAGCAGCAATTTGAAAATCAGGTGCTAGTTGGCTGTCGTTTTATCAATGGAGCCAATTTCACTGAATTTTATTTAATTTCTGCTATAAAACAAAAAAGCAAACCTAATTAAAATGCCAGTTTGCACGAAATGATAAGGAAAATCAAATGATCTGTGAGAACATAATTTAAGTCTGTTAATCAATAAAGTGAAGTCTTAAACATGAGAAGAATAAATGAGAAAAAATGAGATGAAAATCATAGTTATGGACAATAAAAATAATTCAATGGAATTAAACAATAAATATTCTATCGTACTCGTACAATTTCAACAAAATTTACTTTTCAACATGAAATCAAAAAAAAAAAAAAAACAAGCAACAAAAATTAATAATGTTGACCCAGTCGTTGAGTTCTAAGGAATTTTATAATTTTATGTTGCGTAAGAAATACACACTCGTGTTAATGTTTTGTTCCCATACCACATCGTTACAAAGTATAACTTGTAGATTTCATGTTTTATATTTGTTTTTCCCTGGGGTTTTTTTGTTTGTTAATTAATTAATAAACCTGTAACAGAGTTCCTAAACGTATCATTTTATATTCAACCAACACAACACTTTTTATTTATATATTTGTGGCTACGAGTATCTACCAGAAGCAACAGACAGGTGTAATGCACTACGATTGTAATACGAGTTAAGTTTAAACAATATGGACAATTAGAATTAGATTCTATGAAATTTTTGCACAAACTCATGCACAAGTGGAATAATTTACGATACTGTAAGGAAACCCGAAAACATTAATTTGAAAAATGATTAGGCGCTTGTTAAAAATAAAAGTTATCAGACCAAAATATTAATAGATACACACTCGTATATACTTTTTTATGCAACATATCTTCTTTATTTAAATAATAGTGAATATAAGATTCTTAATAGGCACGATCGGTATCCTAGTCGACAACCAAAACATTTGCTTAAAGTAGAGATGCATACCGCACACGTCACAAGCGCAATCATGCGAGAAGTCTGTAGGAAGTCGTGATTGAGAAGAATATTAGCCCAACCGTTGAGTACCATACTTTATACTGTATTCCAGAATTTATTTTCTAAACCTTTATGGAATTTCATAGTTCAAATCGAAATTTATGAAAGACAAATTGAAAATTCCAAAATGTAGTGAGAAATAAAAAAAAAAACTTAACCCATATAATGGGGGAATTGACTTGGGGATTCTTATTCCTAAGTAAA
Source organism: Phania funesta (assembly GCA_963932375.1). Classification (NCBI taxonomy): domain Eukaryota; kingdom Metazoa; phylum Arthropoda; class Insecta; order Diptera; family Tachinidae; genus Phania; species Phania funesta. The sequence continues at coordinate 42,435,685 of OZ010656.1, forward strand.
GTGTATTGCGATAAGGGCGGGTTCTTAGTATACAATCTCTTGCAGCATTGTTGTATTCACAGTGCCAGCCACTAAACTGTTGTTTATTGTTCACTGACTGATGCCAAATCAAAATCACTAGTTATACAATTAAACTTTATTATCAAAATGTTCGCTAGTGCCAACTTCGCGCACATTATTCCTGGATCGCATTTTTATATGAGTGCATACGTTAACAAGCAAAACTTTTATGTATGAGGTGACTCCAACCCGCATGAGGTTTATCAGGTGCAATGCATCCTCAAAAAATTACTGTTTGGTAGGCGGAAGCTTCACTATCCCGTGCTTCTCCGAAAACAACTTTGGCAACCAGCCAGTGGTGTCAGAACCGGAGAAATGAGAAGCAAATTCGGGTTTTAAAAAAAGTTAAAGAAATAATACAAGGTAATAATTGTTGCTTGGTGTACACACTGGGTACAAGTACTCCAGTTTAAACTAGCTATGTCACTGCCAGATCAAAATTTGTAAGGATTGAAATTTATCATCTGATGAAACTTAAGTTTAAAAATTATGAAAAAGCTCAAGAAAAACCTAAATATAACATCAAATAGGCTAAGCTGAACTGACAAAGCTGCAGTCAACGGCGCGTGCTACATAGAACATCAATGATAACCGGCTTCTTTTGGCGCTAAAGCTGTCTTTCATAGATGTGACGTGAAGCGATCACCAATATCCTGTTATTTTTCGCTATTTTGCGGCATAGTTACTGATAATTTGACCTATCGGATCCTTAAGAGCTTGCGAGACCTGAGAACAACTTTTACGATGCCATATTCCGTAGCTAATGTCATACGTGGGCTATTAAATTATTATATTTGACAAATACTTTTATCAAATCACACATTCGGAAAATAATATCAAGAATAAAAAAATAACTTCGTTAATATCTCACAAGCTTGTTGTATTCCAATTCGACGTCGACCCGCCCTAATTGTAAACCCCTTAATAGGCCACTTCTACTAGATGATTTAGAGCAAAATACCGCTTAGATTGGCATAATTTACGTTTTTGCATGTAGAATATTTTAAAACAAATTCTTATTATTATTTACACCAATTAAATCTGGTAGCGTTACAAATTGCTGCCTTTAAAAAGTTTCTACTGCAGCCGAAATCATTATATCAAAATGCCGCACAAGGGCAGTCACAATTATTATTTATTTTAGTCCAACGATGTGTGTCACTGCCTACTACTATGACTGTTATTGTCATTATATTTCAGCATCAATATTAAACAACACATGATATTTTTTGTTGTTTTACATAAAGAAAACAAGGAATGTACGAGTATTTGTGTAAAAAAGAAGGAAAAAATGCAATTACGGCAAGAGACACCAAAGTAGAAGCGTCAACTTAATTGACAGAGCAAAGTTGTCAGCTGAAAGATACGAATAAAATGCAGGAAGAATCAACTGTGAACCGAAGGATCTTAAATAGAGATAAACAACAACAATAAATATCCAACCATTTTGCTGACGAAATACATACACAATTGAATGAAGAAACGACGACATCATGTGGTGCAAAAGACTTTCCCAAGTGGTATTTTTTACCCTCTTTGCTTCTGCACCTTTATAACAACAATATTACACCACCTACCTTAACATAAGATTCACAGTTAAAAAAGGCCCGCGCACCAAACAGTTTGATTATTAAAGTGTTTGTTATGGTGAGACATCCTGTATGTCGCACTGAAAGTAGGTGGGATGCATTAAATCTTTCCTCATAGGCAAACAATTAACACAATATATTAGAGGCAAGACAGTGGCAGGATAACTGAAGCAACAAGTATTTGTAATGCTCATATTCAAGGTGCTTGATCTCGTCTTGTTCGGAATCTCTTCATTGCAGTTTTTATCCTTTGGCGACATGTACATTAACTCATCTTGTTTGCTACAACAGAACAACAGCAACAGTCATTCAGTGAACAACAACAGCAGATACTAAACCAATGACAGTGTGTGCCTTGTATGTCATAACAATTAAATAATAATATGAGATTTTGATGCATCAATTTGTGTGTGCATGTGTGTGTGTGTTTATGTTTTTGAATTGTGACTACGACTGCATGCAATTGTCCTTTTTGTGGTTGAGCAATTGTTTATGTTCATGTTGTTTTTGCTGTAATTGTTCTTACTTCATTATTCTGTTGTCTTGCCAACGCAGTAGCATGTGGAGTCTTTATTCTTAGTAATGAAGTAAAGAGTATTTATTGCACTTTCGCATTGTGTATCAGCCTTTTTTGATTTCTTCAAAAAACATAAATAACTTAAGATAATCGTAATAACGAAAATAAATAATTTGAAGTTTCGTCACATTTATTTTTCGAACGTTCTACTGGCGCCATTTGATCATAAATTGGAAAATTTATTTTATTTTGACATAAAACTAATCAAAGTATGTTGGCGTTAATATCTTGCGATCCTTGAAACCATGACATTTTACCCATAGCTAGTTGGAAGAAGTTATTTTCATATTTTAATGGGTAACCAACATATTGATATACGCAACTAAATAAGCAGGTAGTCCACATTAGTTACATTGTGTGGTATAAATACGAATATTTGGTAAATTCTCGATTGAAATTTTAAATATTAATCTAGAACTTCTTAGGAAATTTCGATTTTTGGTGAAAATTAGTTTGTTTTTATAATTACAGTAATTTGTGAATTTTTTGCTGATTTGTAGTTGAATTGCGGTCCAATATTCAATTTTTGATTATTTGTGGAATTTTCGGTTCTTGATGAAAAACATTTTGTTAATGATTTTTTTGTTGCGAAATTTGGATGTAAAATTCCGTTTTTCGCTTTTTGGGGAAATTATTAGTTGCGACCAGTTTTTAAAACTTCTGGTGAATTTTAGTTTTTGCTTGAATCCCGGATTTGTGGTGAAATTTGAATTTTTTTGGTATTTTTGAGTGATTCAAGGAACATTCGTAAAATTTCAACGTTTTCCATAAAATGTTGATTTTTGATGAAATTTTAACTTTTTCGTTAAAATTTTGGTATCTTTTTAAAATTTTTTTAAATTTTTAGTTTTTTTTCAGTAAATTTTGATTTCGGTCCCACATTTAAAGCCGTAAGTTATCTTAGGTCTAGATTTTTGCTACGAGTTTCCGACATCCCTTGTCGAATTTCAAATGGAGACAAGTCAAATTTGGTTTTTCTCCAAACAAACTTTGGTTTGTTTCCAAACCAAACTTGATAAGGGTTGACGGTAATTTGTTCCTAAAATCTACATCAAGACATCCTGTCGGAATATCAAATCGTGAATCATTATCTTGGATCGTCTATAGATAATTTCTATACAGGGACAGGACAGTCAGATTAATGTGAATTCAGTATATTTTATGGACTTGCAGATAAATTTTACCCTGTAAAAGTGACAGACGGATAAAAAGACATCGGTAAATGCCGGAAGTTAATGTTGTAGAAATTACAATCGGAATGCAAACTTATATAAACATGCCTACATACATACCCTTTAAGCCTTTTGTTATTGGTATAATATAAATAATTCTTGGACCCATTGCTTCATTCTAATTTCTGATGCTGTTATCTTAGTAGCTGCTTTCTGCATTTTCAATAATCAAATACAATCAAATATTCTGTCATTGTCAGCGGTTTCTTAGAAAGTAGAAACAATTGCTTTTTTTCAGCAATTACAAAGCGATTTACAAAGTAATTATCATGCGCGGCATTTCACATGAATCCACCCAAAAATATGTTTCCCCGAAATTTCTTGATATTTGGCATAAATTTACTTCTAGTAGATGATATGCATGTGCATACAAAGTACATATTTTATTCGTATGATGTTTATTTGTCGAGTTAAGCCGTGTTTATATTACACGAGTTATGTAACTTGATTGAAACAAAAAAAGATACAGTTTAAATTTAAATTTGAACTTTATTCCTCAACGGTTGGATTATTAGTGATGTGTTCAATGTTTTAATTATTTAACAAGTCTTTTAAAACTCTTAAGCTAATTTACAGTAAGAGTTATGAGAGAGGGTAATTAAAATATGTGACAAAAAAGAAAAGTAATAAAAGAGAATTATGATTATGATTTGCCAGATCGTTGGCCGACTTACAAAAAAAATTCATGCCAGGCTTAAAAAAAAATCTATAAAAAAAATTGAAAATAATCGAGGCCCGAAAGTGGATTGTAGAAAAAAGAAACCTGTTTACCCACATACTTACTCCCTTTCACACTTCAATTCCGGATAGCAGGTGTTCGCTAACTTCGGCCTCCCACCCTCTGGAATCCGTAGGGACTCCTCCATGATAACCACTGCCATTTCTTTCTATTGGTTATCCCAATCGTTTTCCCCACTTACCTCCTCATCTCCTTCCTATACTTTGAGCTTACTCACTCATTATAAAAACTCAATTTTCATTATAAAATTTTATATAAAATTATTACATTATAAATTAACAGATAATTAAAGTTTCTTCTCCAAACAATCAACTGATATCGCAAATATATATGAATATATTGGAATTTGACCCATCAACATGGGAAACCAACGAGAGTTTTAAAGAAGGCCGCGTTTTCTGCAAAAATTTAGCCGTGGTTAATGACACCGCTGAAAGAGGAGTGAAGTTCATGAAGGACTATAATCGGATATTGACCAACAAAGAAGACGAAAAGCAATTCTTATTGCCAGTTGTTGCAGCTTATCGCAAAAAATTTCCATCGTTCAAAAAAACATCTTTTTATCTATTTTCATCTATTTTTTTTTTTTGTTTAAATAAAGAATATAAAACTTTGTTTTTTTTTGTGTTTAACTTTTTATTTTTATTATTAGTCTTCAATATCATCTAGGCACAATGAGTTTTTCTTTATTTCCATTTCTATATACCTAATCGCGCACTTCTGCTGCCCCTTGCCCGAACTTGCCGTCCTCACTCATCGCCCAACCAAAAGAAAAAAGACCGCTTTTCTTCCTTTTAGTCCACTTGAAGGCTCGGTAACGCTATCCATCGATTCCTCCTCCATCTTTTCTTTTTTTTCAGCAATGTTTTTATTATTGCTCCTTGCAAAAGTATTGTTGTCGTCCGCTTCTTCCTTATCGCATTCACATGCATTAATAACGTTCTCCTGCATTATCTATTTTATCAGGGGCGTACACACGACAGCCCGTATGCGGGGAAATAATATTAACGGCCGTACTCCTAAAAAGTTACAACTAGCAATAAGCGAAATTGTATTCAAAAACAATTATTTTAAATGAATTTGATTGTAGGTTTAAAATAGGTAGACACCTAAAATAAATATTCCCCCAATCTCTTCGGAATTCATTCATACTTTTTTATTATTTTATAGGTTCTCCATAAAATTATAAAAAAATCAATGTAAATATAAAAAAAATTTATTTTTTAATATATCTCATACGTGGTTTATTCAAAAGAAAATGTGGAGTTTGAATTTGTTTGAAAAGTATTTATTTATGCATCAGATATACTGCACTTATGCCAGCGTTTTTTCCATTCCTCGAAGCACTTCTGAAACGCGCTTTTCGGTGTGGCCATCAGCTCGTTCTTCGATTCTGACTTTATCTCATACATTGTGGCAAAATGCTTTCCTTTCAGTTTTGGGAATAGAAAAAAGTCGCAGGGAGCCAAATCTGGTGAATAAGGTGGTTTTGCCCAAAAAATCATATTCTTTGATCCATTTTTTTCAAAATTCAAAAATCGAAGAACACACACAACGTGGCTAATCTTCTCAGTTGTCAACAACAAACTACTAATCCAAATTGGATGTGAATGCCAACATATGACAAACACATGTGTACCACCATAACAAAAACAATTTTGATAATCGAATGTTCACAGCCCGCGAAAATTCAAAATTCACCTTTTCTTTTGAAGAAAATACAATCAAAACAAATATTCGAATAAACTTCACATTCCAAAGTGAGTTTTGCAAATACTCACTTAGTACAAGAAAGTACAAAAGTTTATATATTTTAAAGCAATAAAAACCTATTTATAAATCCGAATACTGAGATCAATTGAAAAATTTCTGTTCAACATTAGCTTAAAAATGTGATGGTGTTGCCAGTACAGAAATTTAAAAATGATTATTTTTCAAACACTGTTTATGAATACATTTTCTACCTATTGTGTACTTTAAACCTAAAAGAATTTTTTTAATGAATATGGCCGTAAAGTTCTTCTTTTTGTTCATTAAATCACGTGATTTTTTATAAAATATTAGTGTGATTGACTTCTTAATAAAAACAAATAAGCTTATTGTGAGACAAAAAATGTAAAATGTCAAACTTTTAAAAATAATTTAAATAAAAACCTTAACAAAGCGTTATAAGTTATTATTAACCAAACCGGTATTCCGAAACGATTTTTATGAAAGTATTTATTGTAGATTTAAAAGAGACCTACTTTAATACTTGCCCGGAAGTGCCAGCATTATCCAGTGCAAATATTCCCTCTATCTACTCCGTTCCAATTTTTATATTTTGAAGCTATTCTTTTTATACATTATATTAAATTTTTTCTTTTGGTTTGTCAAAATATTCATACAAAATCAATTTAAATATAGAAATGATTTAAGTGATGTACGTACAATCAAAACGAAGAAACAAGAGACATGTTATTCGGATGTAGTACAGTATCGAAATATAAAATCAAGAAGCACTACGATATCCCATACAAAAGTGAGTTGTGTAAATTTTTATTTTATTTTGTTAGTTTTACTTCATAGAATAATTTATATAAACTTTCATTAAAAAAAACAAAAGCTACTTTATTTTAAAAGAAGAAAATCTATTTATAGATTCAACAACTTGGATAATTTAGAACACTTTGTGCTTTATTTTAAGATGGTGCTTCCAGTAGGAATTCACTAACGCATAAATTAGTTAAAGTCCTTTTTGGCATAACAGAATGTGTACTTCAAACCTAAAATATTTTTTGCATACGGCCGTAAAGCTCTAGTTTTTGTTACATATATTCTTTTAATCAAGTTAATTCATAAAAGAAACTACTGTTTAATTTTCTTTAAGTACATTACGTATAGGTTGATGTTATTGGCGCAATTAGTTTTTTTCACGTAGCCGCCTGTAATTGGACCTGACAGCAGGACGGGTGTTTTTGTATAGATTGGTAGACGATTTTGATTACTATTTTATTGCGTTAGAATTGGTGGTTTGTTGGGGTTGAAAGAAGTCAGTGATTATTGGATTATGAATTTGTTTATTATTTTTGAATTAAATTTTTCTTGTTTTTGGTGTATCTTGTTCGTTATTTTTGTTGTGTGTTTTGTAAATTAATTTTAGAGGGTCGAATATAACGTCTGAATCGGAGTTTGTTTGTTCCCACTATCCAGAAGGAAGTTAAAACATACACGTCCAAATTCGTAAACAAACTATTGCAATTTGATGGCCACCAGAGACTAAAAAGAATTGACACATTAGGCCTGGCGAAGCAGCAATTACATACGGTGTTATTTGTGAACACATTTCAAAATTAATTTTTTATTATTTTTCAGTTTCTTAAAACCAATAATTATTTGTGAGATTTCTTCAACAGATTCTACAATGTTGACGGCATACATACGTTGTTTCATCTGAACTTTTAATGCCTTCTTATGGGATTATTTTTCCAATTTTATATAAAATTTTTCCTAAACAAGTTGTACAAATTGAATTTAATGAGAACAGCGGCAATACAATTAATTTAAGATTATAGGAGAGCTATTCATGACACAGCAGTTGTTTGCAACAACAGAATTTGCAATGTAAATGTATTTAGTTTTAAATATATGGGAACTTCACCGAATTTTTAAGAGCAGAGTTTCTTTTGTGTCTAGTTTTCGAATAATAGTAGTTTCTTGCTACGTGCAAGACTGTGTCGATAATTAATAACTTTTGTTCTGTATTTATTTTACATATTACTTTAGCTATTATGTCAGCATGTGTCGGCCTACAATATATTCGTTTCAGCTTCTAATTCTCTTTGTAGAAATCATAAACTGCTCAAGTTTCCTTTGGTTTCGTTTATTATATCTTTCACAAAAATGGAAATATTATATACAGATTTTTCACTCTGTTATATTCTGTAATATTCATTTCCGATCCAACAAAGTGTATATATTCAAGGTTGAAATCAACTTCCTGACGTCACTAGACAGCCTAGGCTCTTGAAACTGGGACCATCTGAACAGCACGTTCACAAATTTCGGCTTTTTGAAATCAGTCACATCATTCACAAGGTCCCTTGGTGTGGACAAAAAACCCTTTTTCTGGGTTTTATTAGTATTCTTATTCTTACGGGAAACTCTTTGTATCAAGCTCAAAAAATGTGCATTCTCCTTCAAATAACTTACAGACCTAATTGTAGTACCGAATTAAAAAAAAAACTAACAACGAAAAGCGAGATCTTCGAATAACCGAAATTTCGCAAAAAATTGCAAAGTATTTAAAAATTGACCAGAATTTATAATTCACGGCAAATTTGAAAATTCACTACAAACTTCAATAAAAAAGCAAAATTTGACCAAATTTTGAAATTTCATCAAAAAAATTTAAATTCATCATCAAATTTGTAAATTCACCAAAAAGCCGGAAAGTCTATTAATCAATATTTTATGATAAACGTCGAAATTTTGATATTAAATAAATATATACAAAATAAACTTCACCACTAATGGCAAATTCACAAAAAATTAAAAAAAGTAGCTAAAAAAAATTAATTTTATTTTTCAACAGAAAAAACTTACCAAAAAAATTATAATTTTACAATAAATCTAAATTAGTCTAAACAAATAATTTTACCATTATTTGGGAATTTGCCAAATAATGATAAAATCCACAATTGCTCAAGAGCCCATATTTAATACAAAAAAAAAAAACAAATAAACAAATAAAATTCACCAAATTGTAGAATTTTACCACAGAAATTTATGTTTCACCAATTTTTTTTAATTTCACCCACATAAAATTAATATATTACAAAATTTTAGCAAAATTGATGTTAAACAAATATATATATCATATTTCATCATAAAATTAAAAACATAAAATTAAACTGAAAAATATTTTTAAATCAAAATTTTCATACAATTTACAAATTCACCAAAACTTAAAAACTCTTCAAGAAACCAAAATTTATTCTAAAAATTTTAAACTACCAAAATAAAAAAAAAATAAGCAAAGAAAATAAATTGGACAAAGTTTTAAACTGACCAAAAGTTTGAAAATTCACAATGAAATCGAAAAAGTAAAATAAAACAAAATAATTGCAAAAATACCAGAAAACTCAAAATTATCCAGTATTTTAAGAAAAACGTCGCAATTTTAATAAAATCTATGTGACAGAACGTCCAAGAAAAACGTATCTTCCAAAAAACCTAATTTTCACAGACATGAATGAATTTCACTATATTTTAAAATTAAACGACAAAATTCAGGCAAAAGCTGAAATCGCACCGAAAACTCTAAATTTTTATCAAATATTAAACATTTTAGTAAAAATTAAATTTCGCTGCTATCCCCAATTAACTAAAAAATCAAGAATTTATAAGAAACTTATAAACATTCAAAAAAGAGGCAGAAAAGAAAAATCAATTAAAAGAGCCGTACAATCGAAAAAACATCTGATCTATTGGCAGATCGAAAATGATCATATTAAAACAAAAGTAGATTTCAAGTGCAGAATAAGACGATTAAAGCCGGAGGCCAAAATTAAACGTTGCAAACAATCATTTGTACCGGGACAAAATCTGTAGTACAATTCTAGCAGTTCATACTTTTGTGAAAATAGCTCCCTTGCTTTTGTTTTTCTTTTATGTTAATGAAAACTATGTAAGAATGGTTTTTTAATATTTTTAATGAGATTTATGTCTATATTTGCAGTCATCGTCTTTGGCGTTATTCTTACTTACGCTTAATTAAGTTGTTGTTTAAAATAAAAAAAACCTTAAAGCAGAACAAAATCAAGGCAAACAAAAAAGTATTCGAAACCAATAATAAAAAATCAAAATAGTTTTTTTTAATGATTTGTTTACAAACATTTACAACACCACAACAACAACACGATTCGTTAAACTCTTTCGCTGTTGTTATTTCATTCATTCCTTTACGCACTCCAGCGTTTAATGATCTGCATCAACACTAAAGTTATTCAACAGAAACAAAACACAATCCGATGATGAGCTGCTGTTAAATTTCTCTTGTTGTTATTGCTGGTGGCAGTGGTTCTGATGGTGCTGGGAATGTCGATGGTTGGCGGTACTGCCCCATCTGTGGTAAGTGTGGCAACGATTGTTTATTTGGAATTTAAATACCACCCATCGCCTTCTCTTTTTACAGCGTAAGTGGCCTGTCAGCGTTATTTGTTTAGGGCACTTTGTAACACTTTAAGCGAAATTGAAAGCTCTACTTAATTTCTTGAGTCTCTGATCGACTAAGATTCCAATAAGGACAATAAGGATTTAGAAGTACCAATAGTAAAGGATGACTAAAAAATCATATTCCTAAATTAAAATTGCAACAGCATCCAAACCTTCCTACACGGCGTCGCAAAACGCATTTACCATCCAGGTGCCCTTATTAGCTCATCTCTCTTTAGCATTAAACATAAATTTATTTTTTTTTATTTATTTGAAAATTAAATAGTGTAAGCCGATAGCCAAAGTCGCTAGTGCTCCAACTGTTATAATTTTAATTAATAAAAAAGAATTCAAATTTACAACGAATTGCTTTCGATTGTCAGACAGGAGCCACAAAGAGCCCTTTAGTCCGCAGGGTGGTAAATGCGTGAATTTTAATTCTTATCATTAAGCTTGTCTAATTTTTCCGAGCTCCAGGTCATCAATAAAATCTTCCTTATTATAAATTATAATAAATATTAATTTTATTATTTTTTTTTTTATTTCCTGACGATGCTACACACAGGCGTAGCGAAATATTGGAAAAAATAAAACTAATATTTGTTATAATTTATAATAAGGAAGATTTTATTGATGACCTGGAGCTCGGAAAAATTAGACAAGCATAGTAATAATAAAGGTCAAAAAACTAGAATAAAGTCTTATCATTAAGTTTTAGAAAATTACAAAAATTTGTAGCGATCTAATTTTCCAACTAGTGTGTTATAGCAAATTTACTGAAAGTTATTGACGGAGGATTGCTGGGTTCTTTGCGTCTTTCACTGATTGCTTATGCCTACATTTAACCCAATTTCGCGTATGTTGCCATAGCAATTTCGAGTGCTATTTTAGTCAATGCAATTTTCTTCGCGCTATAATTCTTAAAACTCTATTAGCTATAATTTTGCTGTATAATTTATACCATAAAAACTGGAAGGAAAAATAGTTTCCTCCTCCCCACATAATGAAATATATGTAAACATATTTTGTTTCCTTAAAATTACTCGCCTGCAGAACTTTTATGATTTACATTTGGCTTTGGAATAACCCAGCATTTTAGAAACTAAATAATCTTGTTACCTCATTTAAAATAAAAGAAATAAAAAAGGTGTAAATTGGTAAAGCGAAGGGTAACCACTAGTAAACGATTGTCGAATGTTTCTTGGGAACAGTGCTCAATTTCATAGCAGCAAATATTTAAATTTAATTAATAATAATTTAATAGCTTTCATGTACAACCTGTAATTTAGCGACCGATATGGTCACTTTACGTTATATGAATATTATGTGCACGAATGCATTTATAAAATACTTTGTGAGTGTTTGCCTTTGACAAAGCTTCCGTACGTTATTTATATATTAAATTTTGATTTTAAACCAAAAGTGACATACATAAGTGTGTAGGCGTAATCTGCTATTGGGGTTGAGTTTTTAAAACATTTTTATTTCTTGCCACTTTATTTAGTCTATTATCAATAATTGCATAGAAAATACAATAATTTTAAAGCGTTCCAAAATATTTTCATACCTTTTATTCTTTTTCTTTCTACTTTAATTGTTCAATTGCCTCTTGGACATTTCTGAATTGACGTAATATCAGTGTATAGAAAAAAAGAAAGCAATTTCAGAAAAACTCTATTAATATGTTTCTAATAAAACTACAGCCCTATTTTCTTGAATCAATTTTTTTACTGGTTTCTTCAAGAGAAGTATTATATCCGACCTTTAAATTGAATAAAAGGCTGAATAATACAATAGCGAAAGAACTTTGCCTACTTTCCTTCCTAGAACGATTCAGGTCAGGGCTTTTCTGAAACGCACAGACTATGTAGTGTTTTAAAATTATGGACTAAGGTTTTACCTCGATTTTAAATTCCGAGAAATTCAGTAAACCTATCAACGGATTTAGACAGGATGTATTTTGATGGTTTGCATTTAAAATAAAATATCGATTCCAGATTGTGCAATGAATCGGACAGAATTTTAAAAATTTATGCCTCCTAAACTATTTGTATAAAGTTGAAATGATTTGTTTGAATAAAACGATCTATTTAACAAGATCAATTCTATGGGCCATCGGAAATAAAATAATCGCTTTTAAAAACTTTGTTTAATTTCCATTTTTTAAAAAACAGCAAAGACATTATTTGCTTTCGCCTCGCCGGACCCTTCATTGCAGCTCCTCGTCTGGATGGATGTATAAAGAAGTATTCAAACGATTCGTTACAAATTGCTTCTTAATTGTTTATTTATTGTTAAATCATGTTTTGTAAACAAAAATATAAAAATTGTTCATGTGAACTCCTTCAAATTAATTTCATACTGCGAGTTCATTAAACCAGTTCAAGAAAGAAAGTGTATTTTTGTTTCAAACACAAACAAATATTTACAAGAAAATATTATTGTTTGCTTTTAATTTGCAAAACTATTTATTATTTTAAGCTATAAAGTGTTTTATTAAACTCTGTAACATAATTAGCACCGAACAACAGCACTGTGTGTGATTTTGTTTCAGATCAACTCTCCGTCAGTCCTTCAGTAAAAGATCAGCAAAATAATCGCTTATTAAAGTACGCAAAGGATTCACTTATTTACTTTAATAAATATGATTTGTATATAAAATTGATTTGAATAGCATCAAAATAAATGTTACGAAAATAGTAAAATTATGAAATTGATAATTACTACAAACACATCCAGATGCGGCTCAGTTTTTTTTTTGAAAATTGTTGTTCATTAATACATTTATTTTTATTATTTTGGATAAAGGGGAGGGAAGGGTATTATACTCGTTTTCCCTCCGGCATGTATTTGCGCCTGCACATACACATGTGCTTCATTAAGTAACTTTTAGTACCCGCTAGTTTATTCGACGGCAACTGCGCTCTTTTTTTCACCAGTACTGTTCCAATCGGAAAAATCTTACTGATCCTTTGGTGCCCGTATTTTATGCAGAAGGTGAATTTCTACTAAATTACATCCATGTTATTTATAAAGTGCCTTATATTCTGTAAATAAAAAAAGTGTATCGTTATCTGACAAAAGTGCAGACATTTATAGAAAATGCCACCCAGTAGCGTTCTAAGGTGGTAAAGTTAGTTACAAATATAAAAGAAACGGTATGTGGTGGTAAATGGGGAAAAATCGCACTAATGCGACAGCAGTTTAGGAGCCGTATTTCGTTACTACGTCTATGTTACGAACAAAGAAGTCAATTATCGCTGGCCAGTGTCTTTTTAAATAGTTGTAAGAGTAAAAATGGTGCTTGCAAGAACCACGATTGTTAACAAAACAAGAAAAAATAAATAAACATCATTCCCAATAGTGATTGATTTAACTTGTGCTTTAAACCAAATAAATTTAAAATTTCGTGATCAATATTCATACGAAAAAGTTCGATAAACAATGGGATTGAGTCCATACCTTCTCGTTGTATAAAATATTTAAAATTGACCGACTAGAGAATAATGAACTACAATACCGTATGCAGTGATTGCGGAATAGATCAAACCATAAAACTTGTCAAATCGAAGGGCAGATTAATATCCACCGCATAATTTGTGAAGCAGCTACTAGTCAAGACCTCTACATATCTCGTGAGCTATAGGGTGCATAAATACATTCGGATGTATGTTCAGTTTTAATATTGGGCTTTAATACGCGGTACTTCTATTGTTGCGGTGTCAAATTTAAAACACCATCTGACACATACATACAGACATGTTTTTTTTTTATTTACGAGGTGAAATCGTGACTCTAACCACGCTAAAACTCTTCGATACACAACCCCGCTTGTCCCTGCGGAACTACCGCAAAGCTATCCATTGCAGGGTGGGGAAGGTATTAAAACCCGATCTAGTCTATGTTGCTTCTTCTTCGAAGCTCTTCTAACCTACGAAGAGAGAACAACATCGTCTGTACTATGTTCTCCGCAGTCACACTATGCCCTACTATACTCTCTAAATTCGCCCTCCCATTATAAAATCGTGGGCAGATAAAGAAAACATGTCGGGCATCTTCTACTACGTTACTAATACAACTTGGACAATACGGAACATTATCATATCCGAAACGGTGCAAGTACGATCTAAAGCACCCATGCCCGCTTAGCAACTGTGTTATATAGTAGTCTAGGTCACCATGTCCTCTACTCAACCCAACCCTGATATCCGGAATAAAAAAATATGTCCACCGTCCATTATTAGCTGTAGTCCACCTCATCTGCCACCTAGTCACACACAAGTCCATCGCGTCATCAGCAGTGTCCGTCATTGCCTGGAGATCAATTGGTACCATACCGGCAATGACAAGAGCAGCTTCGTCTGAAATAGTGCGGAATCCGCTGCACACTTGCAAGGCAGCTAGCATGAAAACTGAACTGGACCATATAGGGGACGCATATAGGATAATGCTCTTTACCACACCTGTGAGTAATTTCCTTTGAAGGTATTTAGGACCTCTTGTATTCGGCATGATGCGTGATAGTGCCAAGCAGGTTCGTGATGCTTTAGTATATACATGTACGAAAACAGATATGCATGTATCGTGTGAGTGCGCTTCAACAATTTGTTGACAGCATTTAATAAACGATGCGTCTACGAATATAATTAATGTCATCGTAAAAGTTTTTTCATTAAAAATAGTCATTTCAAACGACATATTAATTCATTTATGATTGCTTTTAATGTTTGCCTGCTTTGTATAATTTCTATATTCCCATATATACACAGTAACTAATATTCACTATTTGTGTGGATCAATGCTACGGGGAAACAGCATATTGCTTTTCATAATTTGCTGGCAGTTTCGCACATGTGTGGAAACAAACTTTGAATAATTCGCAATTTAAAAAATATTAAAACTATAAAGAGGAAAATCAAATGTCTAATTCTGCCAATTTGAAGTTTGTTGTAATTTAAATTAAAATTGTCAACGGTTGTGGTGCTTTGTATTTCGCCGTTATGTGATTCTGTACACTGGCGGTTGGCGTAGGTTTAAAAAATAATTTGGTCAACTTGAGAATTCGATTTTAAGATTTTATTTTTCTTTATGTCAACTTTATAAACACAAAAAAACAAACGTTTGATTTTCAAAAACATCTATTTAATTTATTTTGCATTATTGGCTAGACACTTAAATCTTCGTATATATAAATTTAATATTTAATAAATAGCACGCTTTTTTTTTGAAGAAGTGTGTAGGCGTTGCTGCTACGCATGTGAATACCTCTATCGCTAGACTTTGTTTTTCATTTCAAGATCACAAAAATTCTTTTTTTATGATCAAAGAAAAGACAATATTTTTTTCTAAAAGCTATTTATGTGCTACAGTTATCTGCAATTACAGACAATTAAGTTTTTGTATTACAATAGTGGAGGGGGAATATACTATTTATGTATGTATTTCGACCTTTTACAACAAATATATATTTTTTGAAATTTTTTTAAATTAAAATGAGAGTTTTTAAATTACTGTTAATGTTTCATGTTTTTTTTTTCATTTTTCAGAACAAAAAACCTTCATTCAGATAATTATTGCTCTGTAAATCAGACTAGTACCAGAACAAACTTTTGCGAATGTAAATTATAGAAAGAGACTTTTTACAAGCTGTTAAATAAATTTCTGGTGAAAAACAATCGCATAGAAATTGTTGTTTAAAATATGTTTATGAAGCAGAAGAAAGAAGTTACACATTTGTTGCATGAAACTTTATATTGTTCTCCTGGGTAAAAATTATAAAAAAAATTGTGTGGGCTGTTATAGTTGTAAGATCAACAAGATTAACCTCTATTGATAGGAATAAAACACAAGACTATTGACGAGGTTCAAACTCTGAAAAAAAATTCTACTGAAATACATTCTAATTGAATTGGTTCGGTTAATTTTTATTTAGATATTTCCCATATTAAATTTGAAAAAAAAAATATTTTCTTTTTTCATCTTCGCACATCTAAAACCAATTTATATGTAGACTTAGCCAGTTTTATAGGTTAGTCTTGGTCCAATCAATAAAAATGATTACAAATCAAGTAAGTTATACATTACATTTTGTTTGCATTCAGTCTGTTAAAGTTACATATTACAAGTTACATATTCAGCTGTGCTGAATTGTATATAACCTTCACAAAAACATGTACTACTAAAAATGTACTACAGATTTTTCCCAGTCCAAAGGATTTTTTGCAATATTTGACTTTAGCTTCCGGTTTTTGTCGTCTTACTTTACATTTAAACTCTCCTTTCGTTTTAAGGTAAACATTTTCGATCGGTTAACATCCTTTAATTTTGTTTTTCTTCTTTCTGAATGCTTATCAATTTTTCATTATATCTCGATTTTTGAGTGAATTGTGGATAGCAAGGGAATCGGATTTTTCGTAGAATATTAAATAAATTCAGCAAATTTGAAGGTGGCGCTGCAATTTCAGAATTTGGCTAAATGTAGTTGTTAAATTTCAAAATATGATGAAGTTTATGTTTGGTTACTTGCTTGTGAAAACTAGGTTGCAACGTTTTTTATACAATGTTGATATTTTGCCAATTTTATCGAAAAATTTTGGTGAAATTGAAATTTAGTTTGTTTGTATTTTTGCAATTACTTTGTTTTATTCCAGAGTTTTCGAACTTTTGGTGAATAGAATTTTTTTGCTGAATTCCCGATTTGTGCTGAAATTAGAGATTTTTTTATGTTAGTGTGCAACATATTTTGATTTTTACATAAAATATTGTTTCTTGTTAATTTTCGGCTTTTGGTGATACTTTTAGTATATTTTCGAATTTTTGGTCAATTTTGAATCTTGGCAAAATTTCGCCAAATTTTGTGGTGCAATTTTGATATTTTTTATTTAGTTTTTTAGAAAGTTTTATTATTTTTGTATTTAAATATACTTTTTTGAGGTGAACTTTCAAGCTATGGTAAAACTATTTTTTCAATTAATTAATTTAGATTTTTGTTAAAATTTATATGACATTTAAATCTCCTATTTGTGGTGAAATCAGTTTTTTTATACATTCGCTTAAATTGCTCAAAATATTGATTATTTCCGAATTTTTGGCTTTTTGTGAAATTACGAAATATTGTGAATTTGTTGGTTTTTTGTGTGTAAAATTTCGGTCTTTTATTATATTTATTAGCAATTACATTTTTTATTCCAGTTTTTCTATTTTATGTTGAATTTTGACACTCTTGTGCAGTTTAGGTTTTCTTAAAATTTCGATTTTGAGAATACTATGTTATTTTGGTAGTATAAAATGTTAAAATTATAATTTTGTTATTTTGACGAATTTGAAAATTGTAGTTAAATTTGTATTTTATTTATTTTTCAGAATAATTTAAGTTTTATGATTATCTAACATTCTGGTGAATTTTAAATTTTGTGTTGAATTTTTAAATCTTTGTTTGATCTCCCCATTTTTGGTAAAATTTATTTTGTTATCTAGTGGTTTCATATTGATTTTTTTAAATACCGATGTTTTTAGTAAAATATGAATTGCTTGTGCCTTTATGAGAAATTACAAAATTTTTGTGAAATCTAAAATGTTAGTGAATTTTTTTGGTATAATTTCTGTTTTGGAACAATTATAATTTTTTAAATTATGTTTTAAATTTTTGGTTTTTGGAATAATTGAATTTTGTTAGTTAGTTTTCCTTTTTGATCCGATAGCTATAGTTATATCGGCGACAATTCAGATTTTTTGACTTACCGTTACTACGAAACGACGATATACGTATCGCACACGAAATCAAAAGAGTCTCAAATCAGAAATGCAAAATGTTTTTTAGTTGACCTGTAAATAAGTTGAGGCAAGTGACTTAAAAACATAGATAACGGTTACTGTTTTTGATTTAGTGTGCGATATGAACATCTTAATCATAAATTCTATTTAATTTACTTTCGAGTTTAAAATTATTAGCATATTGGTATCGTATAGGCAAAAAGATTACCGATGCATCGCTAATTTTTACTAACAAAACTTCTTCAAAATCAAGGCAAGATGTCTTTAAAGCTTGCTTCAGTTGAGATTTTAGAAAATTTCCACCGTTGGCAGCTTTTGCTGTCGTCGTAACATTTAGGTCCGTAAATCATCTGGCGGCCTCGTTTTGATCATTTCTGTAGGGGGGCTTTATATTTGGATTCGGAATGTGAAAATTGTATGGGCTTTCGTACAAGTGTTACCCCGTAAAGGTGCGTTTACATTATGTGTGCTAAATTGCTATCCATATGGAATTTCATGTTTCAGTGTTTTACATACGGTTAATGATTTTGATGTTACGTACATATGGCATAATCTCTTGCTGTTGAAAACAAAAATAAACTTCCTAAAACTGATTTTCATGAGTAAAATACAAAAACTACTGTAAAATTAGTGCTTAAAAATATAATTTTAAATGTGAAATGGTTTTCAAAGCACTTAAAATTTTGTTATGCATCATAACTTCAATGCAAACAAGCGTCAAGGACACACAGCGGTTAATTTGGGGTCTGTACGATAGTACAGAAATTATACATATCAAATTAAAAGGAAATTAATCAGAAAAATTAATTATAGAGATTAATATTGAAAGTTAAACGATTTAAAACCCGTTTAAATTTGTTTTAATATTTTTTTTTTAATTTCTGACAAAGCCTTTTAACCAAATTCATTTATATTATTTGAATCTTATCTTTTGGTTTCCATTTTCAGTTCAAATAATTTGATATTGGTTAAGAAATGTTTCCCACAATAATCGAAAGTCATCAAACCTTTTTATATCGGTTTTAATAATTAATAAAAACGATATTGGTTTAATCATTTGAACTATTTTTGTAAGAATTAAATAAATAATTTTAGTCAGTTTCTTTTTCACTCTTTTGAATTAAGCCTAGGAGGACTCGGTTCCAACTTAAGAAAACACTCACACTCGTGGACAACTCTGTTCGAATGTTTACGAAAGAAATTGGCTTTCATATTATTTCGTATGGAAAATAATTTGATTGGATGTTGCTGTACCAGGTTCTACGGAAATTGATTTTTGTCAACAACTTTTATTACAATACAGAAAACATAAATTATTCGACTATACACAATACCGAAATAGTTTTCAACATGAAAATAATTAAAACAATGTTACTGAACATATAAAAAACACACATTTTATATTTGATGGGGATCACACTATGTGTATACATTTTATATACGTAATTTTGACATTCCATCTGATTTGTACACATAATGTAAACACAGCTTAAGAGTAAAAAGCCAAAAAAACGGTAAATTGGTTCTTTGCCTACATTTCGGGATCCAAAATGGCTGAAGTTTCAAGATCATATGTTATCTAGTACCGTCAGAAAGTTGTTGTCAATATCAGACGGATTCAGAGACGGACATACGGGCATCGTTAATTGAACTTTGTTAGGTCGGGAATGAATATTGTATAAATTACAAAAGGAATGACAAACTTACATATGTAGGCCCATTAACGATCTTCTGTTTAGGCCTCCGATTTCGAGCGTTTTAACTTACATTTTAACTTTCTTCAATTTCAACTCTTTTAATTTGTTTATGTGTTTTACACCTTCCCCAAATGCTAAAGAATTTTTGGGCAAATTAACCATATTTTTTTAATATTAATTTCTTTATTAAAATAGGAATTTTTGATATTTATTTTTTTTAATTATAAGAGGACCTTATGTTTTTAGTAGAATTTTATATATTTTTCCACTTTTAAATATTTTGTAAATTTTAGATTTTTTATTGGTTTGTGAAATATTTAAATTTATGGTGATTTTCGACTTTTGGGAAATTTCGAAGTGAAATTATATTTTTGTGTTTGTTTTGCGAAATTACGACTTTTTTGTTGGAAAGATTTGGTTCTTTCGTAAATAAAATTTTTTTGTTGAAAAATTTTTATAAAATTTAGTTTCTTAAGATATCTGGGTTTCATTTGGGGTTTTTGTGAAATTTGAAGGTTTTAAAGCTTCTTTAAAACCTTCAAAATTGAATATTGTAAAAACACAAATGGTTTGGCAAAGTTATATAAACCCTTTTTACGTTTGCTAAATCGCAATTTTAAAGTTAATTTAAACAAGGTAATGATATATAGTCAGTAAGCCCCATTCAATTTGGGCAAATCGGTCAATAGGTCAAAATTCAACGTGCATTCTTAAAAGAATAGTCGCAAAATTTATTTTAGTCTCCACTCTATAATCAAGGGGATTGGTAATAAGTACCATATGTCCGTTTTTGAATTTACAATAAATAAACTGTATTATAAATTTTATGAATATTGGTTGGCATCCAGAAAAAAAAGCACTTGTAACTTTTAAATGTGTCTTTTAAATGTGCTGCACAAATCTCTGGAGTTACAAAAAAATAATATCGGTCGGTCCATGACTGGCTGGTCATTTATTTAGAAATAATAAAAATAATATAAAAGCATTTTATTAATTGCACCCTGGACTAAAAATATATAATTTATTTTTTATTGTCAATATCCTCCTGCGATTTGCAGAAAATACCTTCCAAGCAAACTAAAATCAAAACTTTTTACAATTTGTTATGATTCGTTTCTTAAAACGATTTGGATCAATTATGGGTAAACTTTACAGCAGTATCAGCAATAAAACATCGCTCATAGTAATGGAAATTAATTAGATGGCAATGGGAAAGGATAATCTCTTTCGCTGCACCTATTTCTCTTCATTACTATTATCCTTTTTAATTTTTCTTTCTAGTTTTATATTTAAACTGCCAATTGGTCGCACCCATAAACTACGAGAGTTATAAAAACGGAAATAAATGCGGCAAAAAAATCCCAGACATGCGAGAACATACATTTAGCAAGCAAAAAGAAAAAAAGGTTTGTTTTGCTTCAAAGTTACTGGCTGACTGTTCGTCCGTCGATCTTCGCAACTAATGCGTTTTTGCAGGCTGTATTTGTATTTGTATGCGTTTACATTTGCCAGTCCTTTATGAGTGCGATTGTGTACTTTTCTGCCTTTAGAGTTTAGATGTTGTGTAGCAGTCACAATTAATGTTGCGTTACTAAGTTTATGCAACAACAAATCCATATTTTCCAACTATGGCTGCAAATTGTTTAGACCTTATTAATTTAAACTTATAAACGATGACGTCAACTTAGACTAGACGCCACTGTGACGAAGTCCATTGCAAAAGTCATTGTGTGCATACAACATAAAAGTGTTGCACGTTTAGTGTCTTGGCCAATTAAGGTTTTTAAATTTTTAAACACTTTAAGCGTTTCCCTATAATTTGTTACGCCTAATAAAAATTATATTTCTAGGATTTTCTGTTCAGCTCCTTGGCTAAGAAAAAAAATGAAGTCAAATTATTATATTTCTTTGCTAAGTGTATGAGAAAACTTTGAAACAGTTAAATTAAGTGACTGGCCAAAAAACGCGTTCAGTTACGCTAAAATTTAATAACAAGTGAGTGTTGGAGAAAGACATGATCAAAAAGAAAAAAATATCCTTTTATCAGTAAAACATGTGCAAGTTAATGAACTCTAACATTCAAATATTTTAAATAATTTGCAAATCAACGAAATACACCTTTTGTTGACATTATCGTGTTTAAATATGAACAGATTTGTGGTTGCACAAGTACGAATGTAAAAATATTCACAAATGGGGAGCAGATGTTCCTTTTTTTCTTCCTCTTTAGTTGCAATTGTTCTTTCTGTTGGGTTCCGTTTAAATGGGAATACAACTTAAACTTTATGCGGTCCATTAAAAGTCAATTTGCATGTTGTTTAATAAAAGATTTATGCATTTGACTGAATGAATGCCGGTTCATACATAACATAATAAAGCTGCCAGACTTCGTACGAGAGAAAATCTTGGCTAAAGAACATGGAATCCCATAAATTCAAATATACTTACATAATTAAATATACATAAGCGGTGTTCACTGGTTGGAGCAAATTGCCTGACAAGAGTGAAAATGCAAAATGTTCAGACATTTACTTTTGTAAAAAGCAAGCAAGAGGGATATATTCAGTTGTTTCGAATCGTATAAACTCTTCTCGAAAATACGAAGTAATAAAATATGTGTTTTGGAAAAATACTGGACAAAGTTTCTTTCTTTATTTGCCGAGTTTAAATATTTGATGCCATATTAGTTTCAGGTTAAAATAGCTTCAGCGATATGATTTCATCCGGCTGAACGACTTTTGTAAATTTGTTATATTGTCCCATTTTGATTGATGAGCCATTTTTTATTATTCTGTATAATTTTGCTTTTTTTGTGAATTTTAATCTTTTAAGGTTTTTTGTCGATCATTCAATACAATTGTGGTTTTATAAATTTTGATAAAGTTTTTGAATTTTTAAATCAGGTTTCTATTTGGTTCAACAATAAAGTCCGTGAGTCATTTGGGGTCTTCCGAAAGCTGGTTTAACAGGTCTGCAGATAATAAGGTTCGATAACAGCCTGCGACGGATTTGTAAATGAATATCTCCTCATATGGGTATAACTACCACAACCCAAAAAATAATTTTTGCGCATATCTCGGGAATTTTCAGAACAATTTTACTAGATATCAATAGTGAAATCATTAGTCCAGGAAGAAGGTGAAAACATTATTTTGTGCTTTCGTGAAGCTTATTTCAATAGACGTAGCGAGGGACATCGTCCAATCGCGTCTCTTATATATAAGGATCTGGAGTATTTACTTTAAACGCCTGCAAATGAATATTGTAGAAACCGAAAATGGGGTTTTTGTTTGGTGTGATTTTATTTTATTGAATCTTTCTAAAACAAATTTACAATAACCATTCAAATTTTAGATCTACATAATTATCTATTAATTATTACAAATTTAATCTGACTAACTAATTTATTGTATTCAAATTTTGATTTACCTGGACAATGTCTGTTTTTCTTAGGCTCTCGTGCCCATCAAATTGCAATTGCCCTCACAGGAGTGAGCTGGAATAAATTTGCAGGATGATTAGGCGGAACATTAGGATCTCTGTGAATATTTTCATTTCTGATATACCAAGGGCCACAGAGGATTTGTTATAAACTCCAGGACTGTTTTCTTTTGAACGTCTGGATATTTCATGCGCACGCTAAGCCCCATAACTGAATGTGATATGACCAAATTGGCTTTATAGCGGATTCAAATAGTTGCATTTCCAAACCAGTTGAATTAGGATCTGTTAACCAGTGCAATTAATTTGTTTAAAATTTTAATATTTTTTTCTTAATATGACGGGACCAAGTTAGGCTTCTATCTAGGTAGACACTGATAGAGCAGTGGTATTTGTCATTGGATGAAAATTGTTTCCTTCTGAGGGTGAACTCGAGGGACTAAATCTCCCCACTTCTTTGGTCAGTTCTCTAGCTTGTGAGTGGGAGACTGAAATTATTCAGATGCTACCTTCGGATCTTGATTAAGATTTATAAATGCAGTGCCATCTGCAAACTTTGAGATGTGTTTGAGCTTGTTGACATCCGTCGACACCGGCCCAAGTATTCTACCTTGAACGGCTCCTGCAGAGATTATATTATTTTTAAAAACTCATCCCTCGCCCTTATTTTCAACATTCTGCTAAATAGCTCTCCAGAATCTTGTGCCAGTTTTCAGGAAGAACTCGAGTGGCCCATCATACCAGACTTTTTCAATCGTTTGAGAAAGCTAAATTTTTCCAAATTTTTAAACTTTGCATAACACGCAAAAACGTGTCTGGATATCTGGCAACGCTATTCGACGTATGCATCCCAGCAACAACACTTTTAAAAAATTTAATTATGCGTTTTGTACTTTTGGCCATTTTCGTAAAATCAAAACACATAATGATGAAGATGACAATGACTGTGATGATCATGTTTTTAGATCATATGATACACATACTGACCAAACATTAAACATTTACAATGAGAATTCATTAACATATGATCATAAATTAAGCTTATTCTGTTTAACTTTCGTAATTCATTGGATTTATTTCGTTTCGCTTGAGTACAAGCGATATAATTACACACAATCATACAATTAAAACTTGGGGGAAACATAAGATACATTTCTTGGGGGGATCAAATTGTTCGTTAAGTGATAATCTTAAATTGTCATCAAGTCCATTGGCATGATATTTATGTCCTTAATTGTGTCTAGTACTGGACGCATCTTGTCTGTCCGTCGCTGTGAAATTATGCGAGTAAGTCAAATATGTTTCGGTTTCGTTTCAAGATTTTTTTTCGTCGCAAATAATAAAAATTTTTAATGTTGTAAAGAACACTTTGGAGTCAAGATTACATACGCACATGTATTAATGGCTTAGAGGGTAATGCATGAGTTTGTATACATCGACGCTTATGAGTTGTCCTTATATGTGAATTTATTTTAAAAATCTTGAAATTATTTTGTTCAGTTTTGTAGGAAAACTTTATCCATGTCCTGTTGCGATGTGCAATATTAAATATTTAGCTTTCGGTTTTATTGTACGCATGCTTGTGAATGTAGGTATGTCGTAAAGCTTGTATCCCTTTTCTAAGAATCGACTTAATTCTGTAATGGAATGAATGCATTGGATTCAAGACTAAATCTCTGTTACCTACGTGGTTGTATTAAATCTATGGACGTCTTGCTGTCTGTCTGGTTGTTTTCTTGTCAGGGAATATGTGCTAACTCGTCCAAAGAAAATAATCTGTTGCTGTCAGAGACGTTTTAGTAACTGGCAAAAGTCCTGGGAAAATGTGTGGGTGTCAGAGTTAAATAGACACGCACTTGATGGCATTTTCAAGTTTATTTATTTAGGAAATTAAGCTCAGATTTATCCAGGTCATAAGTGATATCGGATAGTTATTGCTGGCGCCATTTATAAATTTTTCATAGTACGAAATCTGCTCGTATGAATGCAATTCAAATGCGATTCACCCATACAAAATTTGTGCATATTAAGGCAGCTAATGCGATTGTTTTTAAAACAAACATATTTATGTATTAATGTGTAAGATGAAATTGCGTTAGAAAATTATTAAAGCATACAAATTTTGAATAGAACAACTATTTTTATAGATCTAAAACAGAATTCTTTAAATTATACTCCTGATATCTGGAAACATAACAAGACAATAACAGTCAATTCGAATAGATAGTGATGCATCTGTTGATACGAACAACTTAATTTGCAGACAGGGACCACACAAAAATGTAGAATTACATGTCAATAAGCAAGTTCTCTTTAGAAATGCATTTAATCATCATGCACTTAGAGAAATAATTCTAAAAATTTTGCACTAAATAAAATACTATCGGAACCTTTGAGCGTTACATAATGGAAACAAGAAGAACGGTGAATTTTATCTGCAAACAAATACTCGAATTCCTTTCAGTGTACTGCAACGGTTGGCATTTTTGGAAATACATTGTTGTTAAAAAATCAATGCAAAAGCAAACCAACATGTCAAAAGAAATCCACATTAATGGGCGAAAAATGCACAGGAAAATGTACTCGTAAGCAAGTAAAACATGTCAATCAATCGTAAAAAGAATTTGTGTAGTCCATATTAAGCAACTTGTAGTTGAGACTCAAAAGAAGAAGCACTTAGGGGTTTTTATTAAGTTGTCCTTTTCAATAAGTAAAAAAGGACAGCTAAAAATAAAATACGTAAAATAAAACTAACTATTATAACGTCTAAAAACAACACACACGGTGGCATGCCACAAACATTGCATCCATCGATAACAAAGACAATCATTTCATTGTAGAGCAAAAATCACGCGTTTGATGAGACATTGATGCTTTTTAAACTTGCAACATTTGTAAAACGTAAAACATCTAGCAGAACGTGATTTTTATGCATAAACTTGAGACAGGGGAAAAATCAATGATAAAATTGTTACTGCAATTTTACACTGAGATTTTTTTTACTGATTCCCTTTCTTAATTAATTTAGCGAAGATGCATCGAAGAAAATCAGATACTTTTGTACACTCGGGCTCTAGTCTTATATGTCCTGAAGGAAGGCAACAAACTAGACATCGTATCTGGTGGAAAGCTAACATATTGGCCGTCAGACTTTAACAAGACTCCAGACCTGATTGATTTTGCTGTGACAAAAAATATCAAACGTATTCAAATATTAGTAAGTTTCTCTTATGTTCTATGTCTGATCATTCACCGACAATTTTAACCTTGAACAACAATTATGTTACTCTAGAAAGGCACATTTTATCCAAACAAAGACACAAACTGGTTGAAATATAAAATTTATGTGAGCTCGCACATCTCTCAAAACAATCCTCTGGGAAACTCCACATATATTTAATCCGCAGTAGATCACGGTTGACATACAAAATCAGCTGTGGCAAATTGGATGTACTCCAGTTTTAAAGGCACATTAAAAGTGCGCCAAACTATGTTCGTAGTAAATTAAGGCAGAAGCAAGATGTCGAACTAGCAAATTATTTCAGTAGTTTGGGTCCAACGAAGAACACAGACTTAGCTTATGGCATATGAGCTGTCATATTGCCTACGAATCACCATTGAGACTTCAAAATCATACCTGTGCCGAAAACTCGAGTGAGAAGATCTTCACACCAAATGACGCAAATATTTCTAACAGCCTACTAATTATCAGTAAAAGCGTCATGACCCTATAAAATTCGGTTGCCTCCACTCAAATTGACAATTAAAAATATTATCAGCTTTAATATTGTATTTGGTTATCGTTCGAGTTGTAATATGATACGAGTATTATAAGTTATAAAAAGTCATCGTATGCTCCGAAACTTGCAGCGAGGTCTGAGTAGATAATTAAGCTCCAAACTTAAATTAAAAGACAAAATTTACATAATGAAATTAGTGTCATGGAATTTTTGTTTGTAAGAAAAATGTGTAGAAAAATCAAGCTCCATTCTCCACCTCTTGTCAAAATTGGAAATATAATGCCACTATTTTCATGAAAAATTTCATATTAAAAATTTAGCCTTTTAAGTTTCGAACTTTATTTTCTAGCAAGAGTGAAAGATGTACAAGTGCATTGTGGCGAAATCTGGTGAGTATCTTTAAAGAAACATATTTTTCTATTAAGCTCCTAGATTTAAACTTTGTGAATGCTACTTGAAATTCTTAAGTCAAGCCTCCAAACTGCATACGAACGTTAAAGCTTGAAAAATAAAATCTTAAAATTGTTTCTTAAATAATTAAATTCACAGTGTAGCCGATATTAAAATGTCTCTTTTTGGTTACATTGAGAGGGTTAAGTATACTAATCATTTGTTTTTAACTTAAATGCCCCTTCAAACCATTGGGTATCATTTAAAGTTGCCTCCTTTTTGTGATCTTTTCCTCATGAACTAGGAAATCATTCAACAACAATTGGGTCTGCGGGTAAGTAGTATGTGAGTCAACTGCAGACTGATACATTTGACATGGTTAGGGTGACATTAAATCAAGCAATCAGCATTCAATTCGATTTAGTACTCGTACAATTTAGCCTGTAAAACAAAATAAAATAAAAAAAATAAATATACATCGTTACGCTTTATTAAAAGTTCCCACAGACCGAATACATATTTGTGATTGATCGTGAGGCTAGCTGCCCGCCTTCAATATCATTAATTAAATTGAAAAATCCTTCAGACTTTTTTATGTTCATCTGAAACAATGGATGAACAGTTGATCTGTTTTTAACTGAATACGACTACAAGTAGTTGCAGATATCAGTTTTAAAGAGTGTTTAATAAGGCTAATAATAAGATCGATGATATAAACTTTTATTCGAATATAAATTTAGGCTTCAGAACGGAGTGAAAAGAAGTAATTAATTAGCAATTTGAACTCCTAACTTTTCTAGTACTACTTTTGTTTTTAAGATCAAATATTTTATTATTAAGAAATCCAAATAAGAGTTTTAAATGGAAAGTTTTAATTTGTAATACAGTCTATCAAATAAATATATGTGCAAAATTGCGTTTCTCTGTACCTGATGTTCTACGAACGGTGCAGCCGTAATGTTTGCTACGCACATTCCCTGCTGTTTGGCAAGGTTATCACTGCACGGCATTCGTAGTACCGTTATTTCTAATGAAGTTAGCCGTAAATTGAAAGGAAAGTATTTATATGCGGAGAAAGCGATTACTAAGTGGGTATAGTGCATAAGGAAAGGTGTAAGATCAAAAATTGTAAATTTATTGTCATTTCTAGGAAAATGCTGTGTAGAACTGAACCAACAGATGAAGATCAATGCACCGAAATACGATAACAAATTTCTTGAAAACTTTAAATAAGTCTGGTATAAACAAACATAGCGGCCGAATTCACCATTACTGATTGGAGCAAACGGCTCACACAGCTGTTAGCAGCTACTGACCGTAAGCGTTGTAGGCAAATAAAAGTTGAACTTGATCTAAACGTGTCTAAACAACGTGTGCATCAAGTAATAATACAAGATATACTCGTAGACTTTGAGTATGAGAATCGAGTGTCTAAGCCATGCCAAGAACATAATCATAAAATTTCGCGTATTGCATTTTGCGAAGAGGAATTCGAATCTGAGATATTCAGTGGCGAAAACGCTTAATTTGGGCAGACTAGATAGTCTCCAAAAATATGCGAGGGGCGTAAGATGCGCACAGGAAACTTGCCATAAACGCGTTCATGGTGGAAGATCACTCAGGATATTGACAGTATGGCAACCTTTTTGTATGGTTGCTGTTTTTATTCCCAATAAATTTATTAAACGGCACTAAGTAACAGGAATCGTATTGAGAACAATTTTATTGAACAATAACACAATATCAGCTAGAGACTCACCAAAACAGATTGTGCGCTATTGATGCTGCCACTTAAGTGAAATAAATTTAAATATCACGTTAAAAAGTAATAGCAATACCCCACCGCTGCCATTCTTATGCAACAAAGGATACTTATAGGGATATTCCCCTACTATTATCTTAATAAGATAAAATAACAATATCCAAAATTTCATTCAACGCCCATAATGATTGGGAGCAATTTCAGGATTTGTTAACACATTTTTGTAATGCCGGTTTTTAGTCGACAAAATTCACCTAGACTCAAGGAAAGTTGTGCTCCTTTTTGTGTTTGAATTAAAACGAATTTTGATTTTACTTGTAAATAACACTGCAAGGGCCAAATTAAAATCACAAAAATTATTCACTTTTTTACCCCGTAATTGTCCACTAAACAAAACACAAGTCGTCTGTCCTTTTCACATCATATAATTATTGAACATGTTCTTTTGTGTTTCTGTCTAAAATAATTGAATAATTAACCCCAGAGTAATTTAGCTTCAAAGTTGAAACTAAGAAAAAATTAACATTCCAAATTGCTAATGCCACAAACATACAATTTTTGGTGAGCGAATAAAAACCCCAAACAGCACAAGAACAAATGGCCGATTTATAGATCAGGTGGCTGCTGAAAATTCGGCCAATGCTGATTACCAAAATAAAGAGAGAAAAAACCAGACCGACCATATGTGTTTAAAACACTAAAAGAAATCGAAAAAGTATTTCGCCAGTTTATTTTAATCTTTAAATACTTTAAAATGCCAAAAGAAATTGTGCCGCAGGGTATGAATTATCTCAAATATGGTTGGCTGCTGGTGGTGGCGTTGGTCAATAGTTGTTGAAACATCAGTCAGTGTGCAATCGCAGAGCAAAATGGGAATATGAAAAAACTTTAATTCCAGTGAGTACGGCTGCACGTTTAATACATGCTGGATTCATAATGAAACCTCAGCATAAAGACTTTGTGGTTTTTATGTCGTCTGCAAAACTTACAAAAAACATAATTGAATACTAAAACAGAAAAAAGAGCTGCTGTGACTGTCGATCGATCAGCAAGCAGCATCAATACAAAAGTATCAATAGCCAACAAACCAAAAAAAAAAAAAAATAAATTGTTGTGTGAAAGAGGGGAATAAATACAAACAGCCAAAACCAAACTAACCAAAACCGACTAAGCATTTAAGCCACTCATTCCGCTAAGTCTTCAAAACTGTACACAATTGTAATAATTCGCCGTCCTTTGTGTCGGTTGGTATGTTGCCAAAAGTGAGATACAACTAAATATGTATTGAAAAAATCTGCATCCTCGTGCCGAGCAGAAGCCAAAGCGATTCACTGCACAGTGGTTTAAAAAGCTTAAATTTTTGTTATACCTGATGAATAAATAAATTTTTTATTAAAAGCTTCAAGGACAATTCGAAATCAGTGAAGTCTAAGCCGATCTTATTCGATAATATGCCTTCCTGGGGGAAGTAAACAATTTTTCTTGTTTTCCAGTTCAACTTAAAATTGCAACTAAAATAATGTTTTTTAATCTACTTATTATCCAAAGGTTAGGAAACAAGAATGTGAAACTCATGCTATTTAGATATTAAAAAGACATTTGTTGTTCTTACCGTCTTATAAGAATGGAGCGTTAAGCAAGTACATAATGAATTATAATCTAAATTTTAACACATCTAGTTGGTGCAAAGTTCCTTAAAATTATTTTCCAGTCCATGCCTCTAATATGGGCTATATCTGGTAAGGTGTCAACCATGATGTGCTGGGTTCTCATTTTATTAGAGTTGGACAGAGAACTTTGTGTCGTAAACTCTGTTTCCTACTTGCAACATTGAGTGTCCTTTCGGAATACTTGCAATTTTACTAATTTCAACATTGTTCAGGTCAAGCAGGTTCTTCGCTTTATCCACGTCTGTGTTAACCTATATGGTGCTGTTTCCTACTGATTAGTTGATGCACGATGCAAACAGCGCATTCCCATTTTTTTATATCACTGGCTTTAAAAGGTTTCACATTTCTTGAATTCTGACTTGATTGCCAACTACTACCTGGAGGCTTGGCTCCGAGATGATGTTCAGTCTACCAGATGTCAAGTAATCGTTAGTCGTCGTTGTAGTCCACTATCGGTCTGGTTTTTATTCTTTCGGACTCTATGCGTAAGACCGTCCGTTACTTCTATTATCTTGTATGATTAATGATTCCGATAAATCCATTCACCCATCATTGATCTAATAACATTCTGGTAGAGTCAGTGTTTCATGTTTAAATTAACGCCCCAAGAGAAATCGTAACAAGTTACCATTGTCGAATAACGTAATTGTAGGTGACTAGGCCTATGATATACATCAACCTTTATTTTCGTAGTAAGACGAAATATTATTATTTTGTACGAGTCTGCGTTGACCCCAGTTATAAACTACACTGGCTTCCTCAGCCCTGCATTACATTGCCGGTTTGATGTTCTTCTCCAGAGAATTATAAATACGTCGTCCTCATAGCAGGTTATTGCAACTGCTCCATAGGTCTTCAGGAGACAAAGGATTGTGTTTACAGAATTAGTTATGTAAAAGTATTCCGCTTGTGCTGTTCATTATCATTGATCCAATTTGCAATCTTCGTAAGCCTGAAACTGGTATAAAGACTGTATATCTGACTATATGTCAGATTTCGCATTATTGAAAGCAAATTTAGTGACGATACAAATGGCGAGTGTATATGGCTTGTTCTAGATTGAATCCTCTATAGCGTGTATCTCTTCATGTAAAGCTCTTTCCACTCATCTGCCTTTGACATAGGCACGGTATTTGGAATCCTGCTCTTAAACATATCGTCTACTATACGTTCCATGATTTTATGCAGGAATAAAGATAGACTAGTTGGGTGAAAAGATCACGTGATTAGATCTTTTTCACTGTAAATCGGTTCGCAGTAAAGGTGTTGCGATTTGCTGTTCGTATAATTTTGTTGTATTCTCTTACACTCTTATGATACGAGCAACATATTGATTAGTCTACTGACATCTTCAATTGGCGCGAATTTTCTCTGTCATCCCAAATTTCCCTTGGGGCTACTATCACACACATTACTATCACTGGTTTCCCTACTTAGGTACTCGTATGTCAATTATGTCTGAAACTTAGCAGTGTGCTCAATATTTTAGAAATTCAAATACCATGATCAAAGATAAAGGATTCCTATGATAACTTTTATAAGATCGTAAATATTTAAACAGGCTAGTAATACGGTGAAAGTTTGCGTAACGGACAATAAGTCGTTGCTTACCTGTTTGCTTGGCTTCCCTCACTAGGTGTTTCTGTTCTGAATTCGGTCGAAGCATCTGTGAGTCCATGGAAGAATATAAATTTTCAGACTAGTTTTATTGTTATTATAAACGAATATGTAGATGTTCAATAGCTCTATTTCGAGATTTATCTAGGGACTGCGGTCTCTCCCTCACTTTGCTTTGGTAGAAGCTAATTCGGGTAAGCAACCAACTTTGTTTTAGGAGCCGCATTTTTCATTTAAATATCGGCCGAAGAATTTTGACGCCCTACCACAAGGAGGATACTCTGCGCATCCTCAAAGATGAAATTGTTTTGATTTTCGGCATATTTTGTGTTACTAGTCTTTTTGGCGCTAGACGGAAAGTTGGCTTGATCTTATAGAGCATTCTGCTCCATGCACACTCAATGATTTGGTTATCGTTACACCTTGGCTTGTTTTGTACGCTAAACTTTGTTGTACTTGCAGTGACCCTTTCCACCAACGCTAACGTTTTTCTTATTTGAGGATTTGAAATCGGCATCCGCACTTGTGCATAAGGCTGGCTGGGACGTGATTAGGCTTGGATTGCCTAATCACGTCCCTCGTTATAGGCTGGTTCTTCTCCTTTATTTTTATTTCGCGTTTGTAGTATTGAAACGTAATTACAAAATTTTTAATTAATTAATTTTTGATATGTGAGTTTCCCGAATCGAAGCATGATCGCAAAATTTGCGTTGCCATCATTCTATTCACGATGGTAATTTCTCAACCCAAAATCAGTCAGGTCTTTCAAATATGAAATCAGAAGAAACAGTGTTACCACTTTGATATAAAAGGCATCAATATCTAGATTTTCAGAACAAAAAAATCTTCATCATTTTTACATGTAGAATATAAATAAACGAGTTTACCACATTTTATAAATTCTATGGAAAAAAGTTGTCATTAAAACTAGATCAGGAATTCTAGAACATCAGAAAAAGACTTATGCTAACTTAAATTTCTTTCAATTATGTATAAAAGCGATCATTAAATTCTGTATATCTCAGCAAAAAACGACTGCTTCGCCATCCGTAGCTTTTTAGGGAAATATCGAGGTGCCATTGCATGCGAACCTGCTCATGCATGACGTCTTATATGTCGACTTCTGCGCTTCGTAGGCGTTTTATCGTGTTCTGTTCGTAACTTATCGTCATATGTATAATTTTGTGTCCATTGCCTTACAGTAGTGCAATTTACGCCAATGTGTAAAAATATTAGTTTTTTTTCTGCATTGCTAAAAATATATGTTACCTACAAATATGAAAATTGTGATATTTGCTGTCATCAAGTCAAAATCTTTGTGCTTCCTATGAAGTGCGTTTGTGCGCCAAATAAAATGTGTACTGCTTACTAAACCTGGATTAGTTTTTGATGGGATGAGAATAGAGCGGTAAACTTTGAAAATGATACTTTTCTGAAAACTTTTTAGCTCATTTGGTCTTGTTGCTCGTAATTATGATTTCCCAAGCTTTATTTTATATTGATCTAAGTCGATCGTAAATTTATTCTTTGTATCTTGAGAATTTGATTGAAAATATTACAATTACTTTAATCTCGCATAAAATCTTAAATTACAAAAACAAAAATGGTGAGTTTGTTACACGGGTTCCAGGAAACTCTTTTACAACCTACATATGGCTTAAATATTTACTCTAGAGGCGGTGAACAACTATTGCCAAAGAAGCAGTTTCTTGGGAACTCTGTAGAAGTAAAATATAAAATTATAATACTGTTCTGCAGAACAAGTTAGAGAAGTGACTGAGACTCCACGCGTTTCATAAATAAAAACATAAAATGTAGCTGTGCAACATTAAATTAACCAAATTACTGATTGCATTGCGGCTTCATTTTTTTTTTTTTTTTGTTTCGTTAATGTTGCTGCCACTTTAACAACAACCTTTTTGTCGCACTCGCTGCCGTGTGAGTAGCAGCAAACAAACATGCAACGCCACTAATACTACTGCCAGTGTTGTTGTATAGCAAAGCACACATTTAGGTGTTTTATGGTCCGTGCTATTTTATGAGCAAAGTGTCCAGCGTGGCCATATAATTCATGAAATATGTGTGAGCGGATTAACATTGTAAGATATATTGTGTTATGAGTTTGGTTGAAGTTTGATGGAGTTTTTTAGTTCTGACATATTTTTGTTTGTGGTTCTCAATTTTAAAGTTGTATGGGAATCTGATGAGCAGTGGCAAAAGTAAAAAACAAAAAAAAATATATGGCTGCAATTTACAAACACTTATTTATTAGCAAATTTCGGTACCCTACATTGGTTTGTAGGAATTTTTATGCGAGGAAGTAAAATTTTTGGAATTGGAAAATCTTTAATGGAAATCTGGTTGGTACACTGATCTTTTAGTGAATGAAGTATTCGACACTTGAAACTTTAATTTGGACGCCCTCTGTCGAGAGTCGTTGAAAAAGCTTTGCTTGAGTTTTTGTTCGGAAGCCTTGGAAATATTAGCGACCGGCGCACAGTGGCACATACTTTGAGAAGGCGGCCAAAAATCATTTTTTTTGTGGTTACCGATCTTAGTGGTTTCTTATTCATTTGAAAGTAAATACCAGTAAACCTCGAGAGGCAAAAATTTAGAACTCTGTTCCAACTATAACACACTGAACAGGGTGATCCCAAATAGACTTTCTGAATATTTTGTTAAAATGAAATTTTTTTTAGTAATTTCTAATTTTCAAATTACTCAAAATTTTTTGTTTTAAAAGATATCAAATCAAAATAAATTGTTTTTAATTACGTTAGTTATCAGTGCTAGCAAAATAAAGTCTTTACGTTTTTTAGAAGTTTTTAAATATTTTATTTTAAAAAAGGTCAATATTCTTCAAAAATCTCGTGTTTAATAGGGCATAACTCCCTTCCGTCAAACCACGTCAAAAAGATATTGCTCCGTGTTATAGCCCAAAGCCTCCCCTACACACCTATACCCCATTATATGTTGCCAGGTTGCGCCCGTGTGCACCAAAGGTCAGGTATTTTGTACAAAAATTATAAATACATACGAAATTTTTCAAAAAAAATGTTTTTTTCTATAGAGTTATTTTTGAATTACTTTAACTTTTTAACACAAAGGTAAAGCCACATTTTTTTAAAATCTCTTTGAAAGATGGCGTTTATAATTTTTGCGATGGAATCTAGTAATATACAAATTCACTATATTGTACCTATCACATTTGCAAAATCTAAATATTGAATGAAATTTTGGTTACCCATTAGAGTTGGTAATGGCAAATATATCATAAAACAATAAGATCATAAAGAATTATGAATCCAGAATAATGAAATAGTTAAAAAGGAAGTCTTAAATAATTCTTTCAAATGTAAAATTTATTACCACATAGGTAAGGAAATGTAAGCTAATTCCTTGCTTAATTGAATAACATAATGTGCGCACACACTGCATGGGATGATCTGTACCTGGTTATTCTTAGTACCTGTTTATTTCTGCCACAAAGGTTATAATGTGTAACTGCATGTGCGTAAAATTATTATATACATATTAAAAAAAATCGTGTCCGTCTTAAAGTGTTCGCAAAACGAGATACGCATACTAATTGCACAAAAATATACGAGCACACAAATTAGGGCAGAAAATTTCTATTTAACAAAAAAAGACATCGAAGTAAATTTTAAAATGTGTCTAACAATGATTGATGGAAAGGTTGCGCAAGTTTTAACGGAAACAAAGACGTCGTCAAGCTGCATTATATGCCAAAAGACATCAAACCAATTAAATCAACCTCCAGCACAAGACGATAGCATTAAGGAAGCTTACGAATTTGGATTGTCGCGTCTTCATACTAGGATTCGTTTTATGGGGCATATTCTTAAATTGGGTTATGATTTGGAATTCGGTACTTCAGGCGAAACCATAAGGAGAAGGAAATTCGAATGATGAAAATACTGCAAGAAGATTTTTTTCCGATCCAGATTATGAGTTAATAAAACGATTCAAAATCATATTACAAGTCTTAGCATGCAGCAGAAAGATAAATGCAAAAAAATTTGGAGATTACGCCAATAAAAGAGCTGCACTTTACAATGAAAAATACTCTTGGAGATATATGTCTTCAACGGTTCATAAAATTTTGTATCATGGGGAACAAATCATTCAACATAATATGCTACCAATAGGAGATCTGTCTGAAGAAGAGAAAGAAAAAAGGAACAAAAACTACAGATTCTTTCGCGAACATAGCACAAAAAATATGTCTAGATGTTGTACTAATGAACACCTTATCACCATTTTGTTGTGTACTTCAGATCCATATATGTCCAAGATTCGACAAAAATGGAAAACAACTCCAGTCGAATTAGAAGAGGAGGCTAAACCACTATTAGAAGATGAAAATCAATGCTATTTAGAAGAAATTTTTACTAAAATTGCTTAATGTATAGTGGCTTTTTGATTTGAAAGTATACGTATGTATGTAAAGTAATCAATATTTATTTTATAAATTGTTATAGAAATATTTACAAATAAAATAAAACTTTAACTAAAATAGGATTTTTTCATTCAAACTTTTCGATATTAAGAAAATTTTAACTTTTTAAAAATTTGTTATTTCGAAAGACTGTTTAAAAAACCAACCTTTGGCCCTTGTTGCTTTTAAGCTTAAAAATATTACGGGGGGATATATGAAAAAATAATTTTTAAATGTTCAACACTCCTCTTTTATACTCAAATTCATTTAATAATGGTAACGAATATTAAACCATTCGTAACTTTTTTTTGTCGGTCGACTTTTATGCTTTTTATCAAAAATTAAAGATTTTATCAGTCTGTTCTCAACGACATTAACTCGTTTAAAGTACCAAACGCAGCAATAAAAATCGAATTGAAAGGAATTTTAATCTAAGATTAGGCCTTAAGTACAGACTAGATTAAACTTAAGGTTAATACGGGGATAAAGCATCCGGATAATACGAGAATTAATACTCAGTTTTTCACCCACCCAATTGCAACATAAAATTTTTCCGTGAGTAGAAATGAATATTTAGAGGAATTTATACTTGATCCCAGTTTTTTATAATATTTTTCGTTTTGAATCAATTAAGGCGTCCGATAAAAAACATTAAAAGATTTTCAAGCCATTTTTTTGTTAGCGTAAAATTACTGAACAATTTAATGTTGTTTTATTCCTTTTCTTTTCATCGAATCCCTTGACCGATTATCTTCCTTTTTTAGTTCTGGTTGTTTGTTGTGCATTACATAAAATTGTATCAATTCGTTAAAACTTTAAAAATCTGCTTGCAAATTGTGAATATGTTGCCAATTTTTGTTGTAGTATATAATTTGCTGCATGTTTCACTTACTTGGTCTCTGTGCTTTTGAGTCTGTCGGTTTTATGCTGCAGTGACATTAAATTAAGCGCAATTCTCTTACTTTTGCAGACTGCAGATGTT
This sequence comes from Phania funesta, assembly GCA_963932375.1. Lineage (NCBI taxonomy): Eukaryota > Metazoa > Arthropoda > Insecta > Diptera > Tachinidae > Phania > Phania funesta. The sequence continues at coordinate 42,473,608 of OZ010656.1, forward strand.
TTAAAATAATAACACAAATACGAATAAAACAGAAGGTCTTTATTGTATTTTCAATTACTTAAAAGGGCGCAAAACTTTATCAATTATTTAGCATTCAGCCTCACATTACTTTTGAATAATTTTTCATGTAAATTTATGTAAATATGTAGAGTCGTGTGTTTTTAAAGTATTTTGTGGTTTCCATAAAATTAAAATTTTTTTTTTCGTTGACGGAATGCGTTTGCGTTAATTTCAAGTTAATTATTTTTTGTCCATAAGATTTGCGCAGCAGTCTATCCAGGCAAGAAGGTTTCTTACATCGCGAACGGCGTCTGTTGCGGCAGATGATACTACACACACACTTTTGCAGCGTTTCAAAATTCCGATTAGCGTATTCTAGTGGTAAATTATCAGTTTTGGCTGACGAAACCGCAGTCGAGTATGTTTGGAGTGAATAAAGCCCCTTTCGCACTATCCTGCAGGTGTTTAAATTAGAATTTTAGAAGAGGTTTTTTGGGATCTTATTCTTTCCATTTAGCTACATTTTTTAATCCCAACTCATTTCTATTATAAAATAATGCAATTTATTGTTGAGAGTGGATAAGCTAGTCTCTATACGCCTTTCGCTAGTTACTTAGGCCAGTTCATAAGGAAACCTTTAACCAACTTCTTAGAAAAACTTCGACCAAAGTCAAATCATTAAAGTTTTAAGAATGTGCAGCAGAGCAACAATTTTTGTTTTATTTTTCTTACCTGCATTACAACGTTTGGTTGGTTGTTTGCCAACTTTAAATGAAGCTGTAAACCGTAAAAAAAGAAAAACAACACAGGCAATGATTGGCTTTATTTAGATTTTTGTTGAATTGCTACAGGAAGAAATCTAATGTTACTTAATCGTCCTGAATGACTGTCACAAAGTCTGAAATAAAATATTGTCTTTATATTGTGTGTCTACATATACTTTCGGTGACGATGGCTGAACAATTTCGGGTGGGTAGAAGAGGCGGTGGCACTTGAGAGTTTTAAGTGGTTTAACTTCTTGAACGATTTAAATTTTTAAAGAAGCAAAATAAAGTGGTAAAAAAGTAAAAACAATTTTAGCACTAGAAGAAAGAAAATGCCCTGATAACCGATAAGCATATCAGCCGTTTCGTACCGTTGCTAGCGGCTCATGTAAAAATACAACTTTGCAAAAATCTCTGCGTTTAAAATTTGCTCTAAAAATAACGAGAACCATACGACTGTCAAATTTCCATTCGAATTTTTTACAGTCTGATTACATATTATTTTCATACTATAATACTTTAATCGAATTTTTGACTAGTCGTTATTCTCGGGCTAATAGTATGAAAGGCGCTTGAGCAATACTTCTTACTCTTTCCATCCCTACTCTCATACGGGTATCAGATCCGGCAACCTTTTCATAATATGTCCTCGACTTGGTTTGCCAGTTTATCATGGAAAGATCGAGTGACCAGCGTTTGCGCTCTACCTTAAACTGAAAGTAAACCCAGTGTTTTACCGCAATATTCTGTCCAGTGAAAAAGTTCAGATTTCGCTCTACGGGCATGTTAACGAGAGAAACAAAATCACTGATTGGTGCTCTTTATGGAATCGTTAGTCCTAGCTTCTGTAAAACTTAGGACGGCGAGAACGTTACCGTCAACGGTGAACGGTATAGAGTAATTGGTCTAAATGTTTACTGAAAGCATATTTTTTAAACCGGACGGACAATATGCCAAGCCGCGCCTCAAACAATCGACTTATTAAAGTAAACATTCGGTGAACGCATTATATTTCGAAATAGTGCGGTAAATTTTTGAACAATCTGCTGCGACTGGATTGCTTTCCCTAGGTTAACGTAAAGTCATTAGTTAACGCGGACAAACCAACAACTTAAAACGAATTGCAGGAAAAAAGTAAACTTTTAGAATCTATTATATTATTACAATTCAAAGTTGTACACCCAAAAAAACACCCTTCAATATAGAACAGCCTTTCCTAAGCCGGTACCTGGAATGCATATTAGTATCGTTTCTCACTCGGGTCCTTTTGCCTATTAACGGTTCACCGCGACAGCAGTTTTCAAATTTCGATGGCGTTTTTTAGATTTTACCCTTAATCCTTAATCCTTATTTATAACAGCATTTACTCTTTAACAGGGCAACATTTTGTTTAAGAAACGAAAACGCTATTAATATGTTGTAAAGTCTTCATTACTTACTTAGTTCTTTATGTAATGTAATATTATAATTCAAACTTACTTTCACAGGTTTCTTAGTGATTAATATTATTCGAGTTCTCCCAAAAAATAATAAATGCAACAAATTCGTTTAATACTTTAATTAACTGTCCTCTGTTTACTATCCCTAATTATTAATTAAGTGTTCCAAAATTGGCACAGCGGGCAGGAATCGATTAATTTTTAATTCCCTTTAAAGCAGCCACTTTCACAATGATTGACAAACAAACTACAATTTTTAATATTATTTTAAGCGCGTTTTAAATATTTATTTATTCATTATAAATACCTGTAATTGATATTTATTTGTTTATTTTATTATTTGATTTTGTTCTCTTTGGTTTCACAATTCTGTTTCTGTTACTAATTAAATTGAATTGAAAGGTAAAATAAACAGGTCTTAATTCTCTAGTATTTTTAAAATTATTTCTGAGTAAATGTTCATTGATAAATTCATGTCATTTGCACGAGTGAGTAGATTTTGTAAATGGTGCTTTTTTATAATCAACTTTCTGTGAAATTCAGCATTTGGTAAGGTTTACTTTCGTGTTTTAAACCTCTCTTAGAACGTAAGATTTTTCCTGTGGTGATATGTGAAATTGAGAGGCAATCGACAAAACTAACGGACGTACGTTATGTTTCACGGTATTGCCGATAAAGGCGATAACAGGAGTTGCATTAAAATAAAAGTAACAGATAATTATTTTTCAAATTCATATTAATTTGCATTTTTTTATTTTAAACTTATCTACGCTTAAAAAGTTACCCTGTACAAACAACAATATAGTTAAATTTATTTATAAATCAAATAAAGTTATGACAGCCTTGCTTTTTTATTTCTTTCTTTGGATATTAATTGCACAAATTAGTTTTTGGTTTTTGTTTGCTAAATGGCAGGTTTAAGGCTGTGATATGTTATGTGACTCCGCTAGATTTCTGCTTGTTGGGTTTACGACGCCTGCGGGGCGCCGAAAAAGTAGGACATCTGCTAAACATTTTACTACTTCTTTTAATAAAAAACAAACATACCTTAAAAAAAACACCAAAAAAGTAGTAATCAAACAACAATGTTTCTGACACTTTAATTCTAAAGTGCATTTATTTTTTCAAGATCACCCTTTTCTTTGCTTTCTAAAAAATTATCGACTTTGAGCAGCTCCACAAACCATAATTTTTTGCAATTAAGGAAAACGTTTTTGAATTGTGATCAGTAAGTAGTTCTTTATACGATGTTTTCATTTATTTCACAAAATGTTGTCATGAAATTTTGTATTTTTGCCACGGGTTTTAAGAAAAGGCGCCACTATGCGGCGGCCGCAGGTCTATGTCAATTAGCCGCAATCTATCGAAGCAAGCAAAGTCAGCACAACACATCTTAGCACTCAACTTCAGTAAGATATATACGGCGGAGTCACTTAAAATTAGACCTCAAGCTTTCGCGCCAAAGTACGAAATCGTGACGGAAATTTGAACGATGTAATTAAACGTCCATACTGGCCTACACGAGCCTCTCAAATAAATATAGAATTTCGCGAATACGTCCCAACCCGCCGTTTTCGAAAACCTTTTTACTCATATGTGCTGCTGTTTGTTTAAAGGTTTCAGTTCCATCAATCTAAAATCCGAGCTAGATTTTACTCTAGAGATGTGGATATACAACAACAACAAAAGATTGGACAGCAGGGATTATGCACGACTCACGTACGAGTTGGGAAGATAAGCATTGCAGTGACCACACAATCAAGTTATTTCGAATGATATATGAAATTCGGAAAAACTTATTGGACGACTGCCGGTTAAAATTTCTAAAAAGTGGAGCACAATGAAACAAAAATAGCGGCGTAAAAAGGTTTCAATTAACGATTGCGAAATGAAACACTCAAAACTTGGTATTGACAAAAAAAACTTTTGTTGCCTCCGAAGGCGAAGGTGAGATGCTATTTGTAAATCAGATAATTTCGGGCAGTGCAAGGTAGAATTTGAGTGTTTGAATCAATATCAAATGGCCACATTTAGAAAAAGAGTTAAGTATTGTGTACCTGCCAATAACACACTCGCTATTGCAATGACGTTTTTGCGTATTCCTCTTCCAAAAGGAAAACAATAGTTTTGTAGTAAAAAATTTGTTGTCAACGGAAATGCTGAATATACAATTGAATCCATATATTATTGCTAAAAAATGAGTATCGGACCAAGAGGAGGCTACACTTAGAAATTTAGGGTGATTTTTTAACTATTTAAATTTGTTTGCCTGGACTTGTGTGTTCGTGGCCTGTGACGTATTGATAAATAATTTGTCAGCTTATTCAATGTTTTCGCACTTTTAACACACGACTGAAGGTAAACTTGAAACAAAAAAATAATAAGTGATATAGAAATACGTTTTTTTTTACTTTTAAATAATTAAAATACTATTGTGTTGCGTCATAACGTGTTTACGCCAAAGTACTATTTTATTCATCAGAGATTTTTTGTGGGTTTGTTTTATTAAAGTTAATATTAAATTTCACATTTTTTCATTCATTATTTTTACTTAATAATTATTTAAATAGTAAAATTCATTCATTCCTTAACTGATCAAAACTTTTTGTTTGTGTTCATTTTATTTTTTAAGTTTTGTTTTCATACATGATACTTGATTTGACTGCTTTCAGTCACTTTTTCAATGTTTTCGTTAAAGCTAACAACATAAAAATTAAATTATTTGCTTGTTTCTTGGCATTTTGTTTTAATGGTTTCACATTACAACAACTTGTTTCGCTGTAACCGTGTTTAATTCAATTGAATGAAAATATTCTTATAAAACAACAGATAAAGAGATTCTGCTTTGGTCTGAAGTTAAAGAATTTTAAAACTGTGTCACAGATCGAAGAAAGTGTTTCAGAAGATTTATATGTAGACACCTTCCGACTGCGAGTAAGTAAAAAGTAGGAATATTAGAATCAAATGCTAGAGTGTCCATAATGAAATCATATTGAGAACACAATTTGAATCTACAAATTGACCAAAAGTATTAAATTAAGGCATTAAAAAAGCACAAACTTTGCTTTATGGCCCCAATAATTTCGGAATTCCTTAGTTGTAAGTAAATAAGTTGATTACAAATTACACGCTTTAGTAGCAATTTTAATCGGTTTTTTAGTATTTTTGCTCATTTTGAAAAATATGTAGTTTGGAGCAACAAAAGCAAGAATTTAATGCACGGAACCTAACAATTGTACTTTTGTCATTAAAGCAGAGAGTGATAATAAATTCGTGATTTTTTACTCTTTTGTGCAAAAATAAAAATTATTTCTTTTTTATATGACTTTATTTAAAAAATTAAAAACAAAATTAATTATTAGGTTGACTGGCCACACGCAAAGAAAAAATATGATTGTGGCGAACATATAATGGTTATGTGAAAAAATTTTAAACGATTTTTTAATTAGGATAAAGAAGTTCTTGTTTACATTTAAACATTATAAGAAATCAATCCACAAAAATTGAACATGTGGTCGAACGCTGTCGTCAATGGTACGAAATTCTAAATATTACGAATGCAAGATATCGTGGGAGTTCTTAAGCTGCTATTTGGAAGTTCAGATAGATATCTACTTTCCCTAATAAGTTGTATTTGATGCCAAGAAATGTAAGCAATTTATTATGATGAAGATTGGCTGGAGTAGTTTGAAACATATTTTCGTTTATTTAAATAAATGTTATTTTTAACTATTTAACTTCTAATAAAACACATTTAGCTTAATAAATTCACATTATAAGGACACTTGCTTATAAATGAGAAAATCGAATTAATAGAAAACTTAAATAAAATAACTGATTTAAACAACAAATACATTCAGTCTTTGGCTTTATTTCTACAATTTGGTTTAATATTTTGAGCAAATAATTTCTATTAAATACTTTGAGGCAGACTAACTTAAGCTAAACTAGACAATATTATTATTGCTTGCATACAGGGACAAAATTACTGTTATATATATTTAGTATATTAAAAGAAATACCACTGATTTTGTTCAATTATGTGTAAATTTATGGTGTAATAAAAGAAACCCCAACAAGGCCAGCACTCGTAAAATATTGATTGGGTAATAAGGGCAATATTATAAATCAAAAAAAGTTTACCAAATTCAATTCTATGAATTTTTTTTACGAAATACCCAAATCATGAAACAAATGTTGTTTTATGACTTCGCCTTCTTCTTCGAGTTTCTGAGCACTGACAGTGTTGACCAGATTAAATGCAATGGCGAATAGAGTAAACGATGCATAGACGCCAAACGCAAGCCAACGTATTAAATTCGATTCAGTTTTATATTCAAAATTCGTTAATACTAAAAGTCCAATAGTGAAACCGGCTAAGGATCCAGTCAAGTGTGCAATGTACGATACAGAGGGTATTAAATGCAAAGAGTCTTCGACTATAAATTTACTATAGAGTGCGTAGCCTGTATCACAAAACACTGAAATTCAAAATAAATTTATTACGTAAAAATATCTTGTTGTTGTTGTGTTTGTTTTGAACATACCAAATATTAATACGGCCAGGAGCTGAGAGACACCGTAACGCATTTGTCCAAAATTAAGCATGACATTTGCCAACTGTGCTGCCAGCAGCGCATAGATGCCACCACTCGCTCCCACCAAGTACACTTCAGAATCAATGACACTGGTGCCCAGGGATCCGGCTAAAACTCCGGCTAAATAAATTGCCGCGATACGTGCGGAGCCATGTACCATTTCCAAAGGCAAACCATAGAGCAATTGAACGATTACATTGAAACCCAAATGAAACCAATTGGCATGCAAAACCATGTACGTTAGAAACCGCCATATCTGAAGGCGACGATCTGGACGATAAATAAGAAGTGACTCACTTGAAATCTTGGTGTTGTTCAACTCAGTTTGTGGTCGCACTGTAGCATAATCGTATATAAAAACGCCGATCTGTAAATAGAGCAATAAAAATTAACATAAACATAAAATATAAAAGACCGTAGAAAGCTCGGTGTGAAAAACTTTCGTGTAGTTGCTATTCAGCATTTAAAAATAGCTTTAAATTGGTTGCAACAAAACAAAACTAACTTATTCTCTCAAAATTAGCAAAATCAAAAGAAAATGAAGGAGGAAGCGAACGAAGTTGTCCTAAATTTTAAGTATAAAATCTTGAACTTTATGGCAACCAAAGAGAAAAGAATAAAAATAACTCAACAATGACATAAAACAAATATCGATTGGTACAGACTTGACGACGATGACCTCACACACATCAAATCATGTGGGCAAATGTTTGGGTTGTTACAAGTTTGTGTGATTTTCTTACAGCAAACTAGCACAGTCTTTCAATCGCCCATAACAAACTTCAATATATTTTTGTTTAATTGTTCAATACGACTAATAAAATAAGTTTTTAAGCCATTTTTAATTTTATTTTAAGCCCAACAAAAATTTGATAGAAAAATTTGAAAATTATGAGAAGCTCTCGTACACAATTCTCATCATTAGGTGGGTTAAATAAACGCTATTGGCAAAAGACGAGAGAACCAGTTGTCGGTTTAATTACCTTACGCGAAGGTAACGTTGATTAGATAGCTACACCATGCTATGCATGGTCTACCAGACTATTTCCTCGAATTCCAACGGATTTATGCAGCAGTGTCAATGAAAATTGAAACTCTCGAGTCCAACTCATAGACGGATATTTGAACGATGTCATATTCCATAGACAACGTCCTACATATGTTTACTAACGCTGCACACGCAGCTTATTTCATTTCAAATCAACGCGCTATTATTGGAAACTCCATATTTACTCTTATAAATTACTTGGAGTTGTACCGAAGCTAACCAAGTGTAGAAAGGAAGTTGAAAGATGTTTTCTTTTCCGGAAAAAATTTAACATTATTTGCCTTTTGTTATACTCAAAATATGCATACGCCAACAAAAGATGTTATTTTTTTCAATTTACACAATATTTCGGATTTTCCTTTAAGAGCAGGACAACGTGTCTTAATGATCTGGCTTTAGGAGAACGTAAGTTTATAACTGGTAAATAATATGCCACCTTCACACGGGGTCAACACAAAAATAATTTACTTTCAACATGTTTAAAAAGGAACTAAATGAACTCATAGAAACCATTGAATTGCTTGGGAGATTATTTGTCCAAGCCGTGTAAGTCGTCCAATATATGTCGGTCTCTGCCATGAAGTGGTAAATGTGCACAACAACATATGTGGGGGTAAACGAAAAGAAGATGGGTGGTGGGTGGTGGGTGGTGTTTTTTGTGTTGTTATCTAAAAACAACTAGTCTCTCCTAATCTGGTCTTTGTTTTATTCTGCTATGGCTTGCCGTTTACTTACAAAACACACATAAATATGTTTGCATGAACCTGGCTGTCTGCCTGTCTACGCAACCTCTGCCGCACTATATCTTTAACAACAATAAAATTTACGAAAAGTTCTCTACATTCTTGGCGTTCCTACAGAACAACATTAAGTACTAAATGTGTTTTTTTTTATTGGTTGCCACATATAAAGAAATAAAATGTGATTTCGTACGTCAAAGTTGCCAACTGTTCTTAAATGTCAAAACACAAAACTTTTTAAATGTGCTCTTTAACACTGTTTAATGATATTCTAGGTAATTCCCGATTCGATATTTAATTGAAGCATTATAGAACAACAAAAACTGCTCGTCAGAGTTTTGGGCTTGGTACTAGTACGTTGTAAAAACAATTGCAAAAAACCACACGTTATGGTTTTTTATGCCATTTTGACTGCTGGTACTTATTTTATGTTTAGTTAGGTTTGCTATTTCACAATGAATAGACAGATTATTATGATTAGATTTACGTGAGCACCTGCCAGCGATGGCTCCATCTCACGGTGGTCCAAACCAGCGCCCCTATGCGACCGCATAGGCACCACCGGAATAGCACCTATGCCATCCCATAGGTTGCAAATTAGGGTAGAGGTTTGCCAGGCCCCCGGCCTCACCCCTTGCTGAGGGGTTCGGAGCTACCTAATCTCCTTCTGCCAACAAATAATATTGACATCTTGCGTTCATTTGACGCTCTATCAGTCCTAAAGGACCTCCCCGCTTTGGGTATAAACCACAGCCACCACGTGCACCCCCGAAGGAGCCTCACCAATAACCAGTATGGAACCGAAGTTCCAGGGGCTTACTGGTTCCCGTGGTACCAGTTTATCTCGCTACTGGTTGAACATAGAAGTCCTACCTTCTTCCAGTTTCAGGCTCCTGACAAGTCTGAGGAACTGGTTCCCCTCTATTCCCCCAGTGGCAATCCATCAAGGTGGCAGGGTTCACATTGATGTTATATGCCCCCGGGGGGAACAATGAATAGACACCTGACACCTGACACCTGAACAACGCCGGCTAGTTGTAGAACCGCTGTTCTATTTTTTGGCCTATGTGAAGTCTCTGGTCTACGCCGATAAGCCACAACTGGCTGATGCTGTGAAAGGCAACATTCGCCACGTTTCACTGATATGGCTCCTCCATGCTGCACAAAGCGACCGATTATTGCACACCCTCCAAGCCAGCAGAGGTGGCCAAATTCCGAAAATCATAATCAAAAAAATTGCAAAAAATTATCTTTCGAACAAAGTCAGATAGTAACGAAATTTGGAGAAAATTTTAAAATAAGCAAAAATAAAAAAGAGGAATGTACCAAAGTGCCCAAAATCACAGACGTAGCCAAGAACACTGAAAATATAAACCGAAGTTTAGAGGGCAAATCAGTAAACAAAACAGTTTGGGAAAAATTTAAATCGCAATAAATCGATAAGACATATAAATACAAACAAATCACTAAACATCGCAAGAAAATCGAAAGAATAATGTATGAAACAAATTCCAGCCATCGGAAATGAATCGTATAATTAGAAGGCAACGGTCAAATAGGAAAAAAGATCTTAAATGGAGAAACGAGATAACTAAACGGAGGCCCAGTCGTTAGCTGGTTGAGCTAGAGGCTTTAAAAACTGGGTAAAAGCTTTTTCACATAACTGAATATTATGCGAAGTTACAGGGGAATAAAGTACAAATCATTGGCCCTTTCATAATAATTTTATAATAATTCTTTAGAAGTCCCTCTCAATTCGAAGAATTCCCCATTTAACCAGGATAAGAACTGTTGTAAAGGGATCCATGAGAATGACAATAGTTTGACTTTGAATATGTGAACGTATACGTACATATGTATGTAGTTATGCACACAGCGAGTCCTAGAAGAACTTTAATATTGATTTTCAGCACTGAAATCTTTTCGTTTTTCCTACAAATGCCGCTCCGTAGTTTTGTTTTCTAAGCAATGCCCTCTGATTCGCTGAGCTTGCCCGAACGCAGACCCATGTTATGGGCATCGAATAATTTCAAGTTGGATTTCGTAGAAATTATAAGTATAAGTTTTGCACGTGTTGCGATGGTTGTGTATTGAACATTTAGCCATAAAATTGTGACTTTGTTGTACAGAGCGCCAAATAAAATAAAATATGAACTTGTTTGTACATTTATGACGACAAAATTTAGTAGTTTTTACGTTTTGTTGTAGTTTTTCCGTTCATTTTCCGATGTATTCGTTTCATCGGTATTTTGTAATTCCAAAAGCCATTATAGAAAAACTGCAAGGCAATCTCGACTGTCTGACACGGTGTCTCGTCTAAAGAATATTTATATTTTTTATATTTGTTTGGTAGTTGGCTACATCCTCGCACTAACAGACACGATTGAAGTTTAAGTAAATTTGTATGTGCGAGTGTGTTTGTGCAATGTACGAGTAGTAATGACTTGAAGAGTTTGGACTGCATTTTTAGTTTCCTCGTGTAGGAATGTTTGGTATTGTATATCTCATATGGGAGAAGAACAATATGACCTGACTCCCGTATTTTAAGGGTTGATTTGGAGTATATTTTTTAACTTTCTTCTTGTTTTATTGAATCTTTCTATTTAAAGAAATTTACAATATGGATTCATCTCTTATCTGTTAATTATTATTTATTAGGTATTACCAATGTAATAACTAGTTTGTTGTATTCAAATCTTAATAATAAAGGACTATCTACCATTGCGAGATCCGTCTCGCCAAGCTCAATATGTCAGATTTTTTCAGTCTCTGGTGCCCATGAAATTGCAGTAAATTGCGCGCTGGAGTGTTAGGATTAGGGAATTCCCGGGAAAATTTTTGAAAATTCCCGGGCAAACGGGAAAAGTTTTAATTGGATTTTATAACATTAATTTTTTATTTCTTCACATTTTCATTTTGTTAAAATGAAGTATTTCATATGAGTCAATTCGAGAAAAAATTGGCCAAAGACGTGATGAAAAAATAATAGCATTAATAAATTATTTAAAATCTTCTGATGTCAATACGAAAGTATCAAAAAATTCTTTAAAATTGTATGCTGAACCGCTATATAAACGGCTGTTTGATCAATCACTTTCTCAAGTGTCCAGCAGTGATACTGATCTATCTGAAAACGAAATCAATGAATGTTTTAAAATTAAAGTGAAAAATGCTATAGACAATGCAAAGGCTAATCCAAAAAAGCCAAAATCAACTCAGACTAATTTGCGAAGAAAAGAATTTGCTTTATATGAATCGAGCAACATTCGAACTAAAAACTTAGATAATTGTTTTAATGCTTTGCTAACAATAAAGCCAACATCGGTGGATATTAAACGGGGTTTCTCCGTTGCTGGGAAATTTGCCACAAAAATACGAAGCCGGACATTAAGTTACTTAATGCTTTAGTAGTACTATAAACTTATTTTTTGTCGAAATGATGTTATAAATTCTGTTATGTTTTTTTTTTATTTAAAAATGATCTCAAATTATTTCCTTAATTTATTTGTCTGTTTTCATTTCACAAATTGAATTAACATGTGCTATTTAATTTAATTAATTTTTGTTTTAAATATACTATATTATTTCATTTTAAATAAAACAAATTTAAAAGAAAAATTCATTGTCAAAAATTACTTGTTTTTAATAGAAGAAAATTTCCCGGAATACCCGGGAAATTTATAAATTTTCCCGGTAATCCCGGGAAAAGAAAAAGTCCGGGAATTCCCAGACCCTAGTTAGGATGGACCATTAATCTGTTTATGTACTTGGACGAGTACGTTTTTGCTACTTCCTGGACAGTGGGAACTTCTAGATCTCTGTGTATATTTTTATTTCTTATGAAACAAGAGGCGCTTACGATAAGTCGTAAAATCTTAGACTGTCTTCTTTGTAACTTCTGAATATTAGATGCGCAAGCAGTAGCCTTCAGCTGAATGCCATATGTCCATAATGGTTTTATTATGGATTTGTGTAAAAGCACTTTGTAATCAAAGCCAAGGTTGAATTAGAGCTTATTAGCCAATGAAGGTGATTTGTTCGAAGCGTTATGGCCGTTATTTTTGCCTCAATGTGACGGGACCACGTTAGGCTCCGATTTAATTGGATACCCAAATATTTAACGTGCGTTTCCTGGAACCGTGGTATTTGTAATTGTTATTTATTGGTGGGCAATTTCGCCTTCTGAGGGAAAGGTTACGTGTACACATTTCCATGGGGTTACTTCTATTCTCCACTTTTTCAACCAGTCATCATGAATATGCGACTGAAGTTGCTGAGATGCAACTATCGGATCATTATTAACACTTATAAATGCAGTGTCATCTGCAAACGTTGACGTATATGTATTTACGCTTGTTGGCATTTCGGCTGTATAGATGTGATATAATAGCTACTACCTTGAGAGACGCCTGCAGAGATTTCGCCTTTTTTAGAAAACTGATCCTTTGACCTTACCTTAAACGTTCCGTTTGTTAAATAGCTCTTCAGAAGTTTGCGAGAGTTTTCAGGTAGAACACGAGTTATTTTCTTAAGTAGACCATCATGCCAGACTTTATCAAACGCCTGGGATATATCAATAAACAAAGCTGAACAATATTGCTTATTGTCAAATGCAGATCTAATATCGGTGACGACTCTGTGAACTTGCTCAATTATACTATGGCTTGCTCAAAAACCAAACTGATGGGCCGCGATGATGTTTTGATAAGTAAAATACGGGTTTAAACACGAAGCGAATAATTTTTCAAACAATTTTGATAAAATTGACAGCTGGCTAATGGACCTGTATGACGTAATCTGACTTAAGTCATTGCCTGGCTTAGGGATCAGTACAATTTCAGACATCTTCCAAGAGCATGGAAAGAACCCAATTCGCAACATTGTATTAAATACGAACAGTAAAATTCTCAGAGCATAATTAGGTAAGTACCTTATCACGGATCCGGTAATACAATCAGGGCCGGCCGATTTTCTCATATCTAGAGTTTTAATTGTCGATTTTACTAACGATTGCCGAAATTTCATAGGAACAATCACAGTGTCACCGATATTTGGAATAGTGAAACTGGTTATGTCATGTGGTGTGAAAGCCTTTTTTAAGTGATTTGCGAAGGCATTTATCGTTTCAGTTGAGCTCTTAACCCATGTGCGATTTTCAAGTCTTAATGGGGATTCGCAGACAATAGGACATTTTAAGTGGCTTACAGCTTTCCACAGACTATAGTCAGTGGTGTTTCTTGGATCAAATTTTTTTCAAAAATATATCTCTATAGCGGAGTCTTGTTTCTGTCTTAGTTTATTACGTAAAGTTCTTTGACATAAGCCTTCTCTTTTCGCTGACGGGAGTCTGTATATCCTCCGATTATTGATATAAAGTTGTTTAACTGAACGTTTATTCTGTGTTGAATCAAAGATCAATTAGATCTGGCAGCTTATTAAAGTCTGTGGGCCAATAGGTAGGTTTAGCCACAGATAAGAAGTCTAGCTTATTTGCTTGAACTGTATTGTACAGCTGTCTCGTTCTTTGGCTAAGAAGCATGGACCCACAAAAGGTGTGCTTTCCATTGTAGGCGCCAGCTGCAATAAACTTTTGTCCTGGTGTAGCAAAGAACGTGGAAAACTGATGGTGCTCGATTTTGTGCTTGGGCGGACATGAGATGAGACTGCAATTTTGAAATCAGTGAGATTTAATCTTCTCTGAATTCTGGCATTGGAAAGTGCCTTACTTCTTTGCGCAATATGCTGGCGGTGCCACCACATGCCCTTCCACTCGGATGTTTAGTATCGTATGCATTTGGAGTGGTAAAATAAAATATCAGTCACCACTCCAGCGAGGAGGGGGGTTGTTAAAAAAAGTTTTCCTCTCCAACACCATTAAAAATTTATAGAGAGTTTAACAACATTGAAGAATTGTTTTCGGTAATACTTCCCCCTAAACTTCAACCTGGAGGCGTGCCCGTTTTTAGCTTAGTGCTGTAGAATGCGGCTACGCAGATATTTTAGTTTTTTCCAACAATATAATCAGTATGAGTTTTATATATAAATAAGAATCTGCTAACATTATGCCAAAGGCCTGTTGTAATTTCTCGCAGGAAAACGAAATTACAACACCTAATAAAGGTCAAAAGCCCTTTTACTCTGTAGAGTTAAACTAATGAAAATATAATCGCCACGAGATTGATATGGTTCCAAAGTCAACATCTACTTAACAACTCCTAATTAAGTATATCTACAACACTTTCATGTCGAACGCTGCTTTATCAACTAAACAACAAATAAATTTATTTTTCATTGATTTTGAAAGAGCAATTGACTGCTTAGGAGTCCATGTAACATTTCAAAAACCCACAGATTGAAAAATAGATGCACCACAATAAAAAGATTTTTAACCAATCTAAAGTCAAATATCACACGGCCTTCAACCAATTCAATAAATCACATTAACCTATACAGACATTGAACACGCTTATTACGCATTTCTATTCACTAAAATCAACAGATTTAATGTAATCAAATATCTCGCATCGAAGAAATATAATATTCATATGTCTACTTGTACAATAATAATCATTATACGTTCAATTCTGCTCTCCAAAATTCATTATGAGCTTCCAATTTGTGGATGGTGTGGTTCATCTCATATAAAACTGATTAAAGCACCCTGTTCCGCCACAATCCGATACAGTATAGGAGCTTTTCGCACTTGTCCAACGACTAACTTGTTTGTCGAAGCTGGTCTGCCTTTTATCGTATACTGAACATATAAACTCACATATAAACTTCTACTAAAAAAACATTTAGAATCAAGTCCAACATCTCAAGATGTATAAAGTTTTCGCGCATAATTGACTTTCAGCTTCAACCACTTCTTCCTAAACAATCCGCAGAACCTCCGGCTGTAAACATCCCGTCTTCATAAATTTTCTCCATGATTGACCTGCTAAAAAACAACGCCAACAGAAGATTATAAACAAACATTTAAAACCATGTCCGATAACTTTGCAGAAGAAGATTGGAAATGTGTATACACAGATGGATGCAAATCTTAAAATCACACAACCTTTTCAAGGGTCCAACAATATGGTACAATGATTAATTGGGGACACAACGAAAATCATTGCTCCGATTTCATAGCTGAAACATTAGCAATATCACTGGCAACTATTTCACTGCCGTATACTCCTCTAAATATATAATTTGTACCGACAGTCTTTTATCTAACCTCACAACACAAAGCATGATATTACCTTAATTAACAACATCCGTAATGCTCTCACCAGTTAAAAAAAATAAATTAATGTGGGTTCCAATTATAACTGTTCTTGACCTTTTTCTAATTTAACTTATTAAAATTGTCCAAGCTTGAAGGTCTTTTTTTTAATTATATTTTTATTTTTCGATATTTCGCTACTCCATTGTGTAGCCTCATCATTTCCTGATTTCTCCACTTGGGACCACAGGGATACTAATCATACAATTTATTCTTATTTGGAGTCCGGATGAAAATGAAGATGCGGATCTTACCAACACAACTACGAAAATGTTAATTCACTTAGTAGCAAACCAACCTTTCCAAAATCTTGCCCACGACAAAAATCATAACAAGGCTTAGAATTATAGACACAGTAAATCACAAGCATCTGTTAGAGAAAGAATCTGCTCCACAATGTTCAACTTGTAACACGCAGCTAAACATTTCACACATTTTAGACGAATTCGTCCCTTATAGCAACTCCAAGAACAAAATCTTTGGACCGGCTCTTTCTTGTGAAATATTGGCAGTAGAAATTAGTTTAAAAATCAAATATAATTTTAAACTCCGAGTTGAAGGCTGAGGTTGCTTTCACTCACAAGAATTTTGTTTCTTTAATTTTTAAATTGCAAAAAATTAAAAATCAATAAAATAAAAACCCCAACTTTCACAAAAAATCGATATAAAAATCACATTTTGCAATTAAACGCCAAAAAAAAATTTTAAAAACTCGATACTACACATATAAGCCGAATTCCGGTATTATCTGCAATTCACCAAAAAAAATTTACCTTTTATCTAAAAATGGAAAGCATTCAGAGAATATATAAAACATGTAATCAAATTAAAAGATCCGATTTTGTAAAAAAAATATTTCTTAACGAATTGAAAATGCTTAAAATAAAATATAAAATAAGACGAGTATGAGGCCAAAATTAAAGATTCTCAGATTTAACCGCTCTATACTTCTTTCTGCGAAATTTCTTAATCTCAGGGGCTTATGTGCATGACCCTATTCTTAAAGAGAATGTCTGTGAAGCAGTCCACAGTTTCTCGCCACAAGTCTTGAAAATAAGAATGGAAAATATCGTAAAACGTGCTCAAATGAAAATTAATAAAATTATAATAAAATAAAATTTAAAGATCGAAATATGTATTTAATACACCATTTTCTTTCCATCCATTCAAGAGATATAGACAAAGAACTTTTTCTACTTGGCCACACCGAATATAAGCAAAAATTTATCCAATTAACGCTTTTTTGTGTTACTACGTATTTTTCCGGTCTCTTTTAACGATGCCAGTCGGGGCCTTGGTAAATAAAATGTATATAAAAACATACTCTCCTATATGTGAACATTACGCATGATAGTCCCGTTTGCCACTCGCTTAATAGCGTACCAATACTCGCACAAAAAGTCTTTTCGTACTTTTCAATTAGTTCCCCTTTTTTCTGGAAATATGCAGAAAAAAGTGAATAAGTTTTCGATTTTTTCCCCTTCATAACATTTTCCAACATCCCTAATGATTAATGATCTGACCTGAACAGTTGATTTAATTTATTTATAAGAATGCGAAAACTAATACTCCCCATAAAGCCTTTTGTCTCATTTGAAGCACATTTAATCATAAATGGGAGCAAGTTTTCATTATATTTGCTTTTTTACTTTAAGAAGTTGAAACTATAAACGAAAAATAAATTATTTAAACATACAAACGCTCTCTAAATCTATCATCTTAAGGTATAAAGTAATAATAAAAAAGGATCGATCTGCACCACCAAACCTTATGGTGGCCCCATTTAGGCCCTAATGTTTTTGTAAAAACGCACGTGGAGATTGCCTCCATATCTTCTTGAAATACCCTGGGCCAATTGGCTACCACAATCTCATGTTCTGGCCAAAGACGACAGCACCAACTTCGTCCTCGGTTTTGAATCCGTCGATGAACCATCGCCGACTTCTTGGTTCCACCCAGGGATCACTCTCTTCCCAAGCGGGCCAATTTGGAATGGTGATATTAAATCTCCTACCAATTGTTTGTGCGGAGTTGACAAAGTTTCTTTTCCCAATAAAGTAAAATTAAAATTGAAGAGGCCGTTATTGCTGCATAAACAGTACGATCGTTTATAGGGTGTCTCAATGTTCCTAGAAAACGATAAAATGTTTTAATAACTTGCTGAAATTTATCTTTCATGAAATCTAAATCCAATCTAGTTGTTATTTAGAACTTTTACTTAATCTTAAAATACTTGGCTGCATTTATATTCATTCAATGCCAATGTCGAGTTTATAAAGTCACAATTTATTTCACAAATAAAAACCTCACTGTATTAACAGAGATACTATCTGCATGTTCGTCCTTTATAAAAAAAGCATTTTTTTGCGGGTATTATTTGCTCTATTTTCCTCGAAAATGGAAAACTGAAAACAACAAATCTTATCGAGAAATTGGTAACACTAAAAGTCATGTCATAAAAGGGTGACGTGCGAAACACATTGAAAAGTATTCCAATAGTAACAATTGCTTTAAAATCACAAATTTCAACGAAGAATCGTATGATGACCAATCCAAAGTTTGAGGGAACCCAGACAGTGCAATTTTTGCATACAATAGTATAACTACAGAAAAATGAGGTGGACGTCAAAACAAGCGTGTAGACTTTCTCCTCTCTAACTGTTGTGAAAACGTTGTAAACAGGAACACTTGAAATGGCTGGAGGATGTTTTATGGTTTTCATTTGGAAATATTAGATCCACGAAAAAACTAAATACATAGCTCTCGCTAAAAGTGTCGCACTATAAATCTTGATGTAATGGGAGGAAAGTCAAAGAGAGTGGTTTGAATTCTGAAAATTTAACTTTTCTTAATTGAAACTTTTTATTACTTTTAATATTTATGTAGATCAGGCGCAGATACAGCTTAAGCTTTTGGGGGGGATGTGTTAACGAAAACAAACTTACATTTTTGAAAAATTTTTGTAAGAATTTCAATGGTTTTAGAGGAAGAAATACCCTCTTTCGAAACTCCCCACCCCCCTGGAAAAAGAAAAAAACACATTTAACTTTTACCTAAAATATTCGCAAGTTGTTTTTAAATGTAAACTCTTAAACGTAAACTCTTGCGGTAAGCTTTAATTTACCACCCACGTTTAGAGTATGATATCATTGCACTTGTTCAAATCAAAGTGTTGCCATAGTGGCGCTAAACGTCCACAACATAAACGCTTATGCTCCCAATGAAACAAAAAATCGAAATCTTAGTTTTTTCCCTGAAATTCAAGTAAAGTGTGGTCGATTTTGATTTTTGCTTCAGCGGCATGTTGTTTTTACACATTTGTTTACTCTTGCCTCCAGTAAGTTTTATTTAGTTTCTCAATGTCTGATATGCCAAACTCGTATAAAAACACAAAGTGGCAGGAGGGGGTGCTTAAGAGTGGTATGAATATGTAACCTAATTTATTCATGTTTGATTATGGCAAACTTTTTTCCTTCACTGTTTTTTTTTTGCTTGTGACATCTTGTGAAATCATTGAACCTTTGGAGAAAAAATTATAATATGACAAAGCTCCCACATGTCATTTTATTGTGTTCCTTCATACATTCATACGTGTATGAGTGTAAAGGCAACATTTTATTGGAGTGATTTTTTGCTTTCATCTGACATTCATACATGTGCTTAAAATAATGATGTCGATCATGTTTTTGGAAGCATATTTTTTTGTACTGAATGCAGTTCATGTTCACGAGTCAGCAGTGCGTCTGCGGTGGAGTTTTTGTTTGCCGTACTTGGCGCGATCACTGATCCAACACTAAACGAGGCGAACTTTGGAGTGATTCTCTTTTAAAGCCACCCAAGTGGTTACTGAAATATTTGTGTGGCTGTTAGTGGCTTGCAATGTTTGTTAGAAGCCTTCCATCCAACGCTTGTTTTCTTAATTATATTCTTCTGGTCGTTTGGACAATTGTTAAAAGTTTTTTGTTTTTTAACTTTGATTTACTTTTCGTTATTCTTGTTTGTGCAATTTAATATGCGTCCGTTGCCACAAATATAGTAACGTCTGCTCTTCGTGAGTGTCAGAAATACAGCAATAGAATTTAGATTAAGTTTTTGATGAAATTTGTAGTCAATGCTGTTGGGTTCTTACACCTTAAGAATTTTATTATATAAAAACATTGGCTTGCAGTGAGGTAAGAAACTTTTAGTTTTTGTTATAACACAGGACAAAACTAGCCCAACCTGTTCTTAAGTTGCATTTAGATTTATTAAACGTTGGAGTAACACAAAAACAATAATTATTTTAGCGAATAATTATACGAGTATAAGTATTTAAATATAAGTGAATTTATATTTTTGTTGCAAACATAAGATTCAATGATAAAGTTTGTAAAGCCAAAAGAATCGACGCTCAATTTTACCTCTACAAAGTTAATTTAAATAGAGAGTAGCGCCATCTGTTCGAAAAATATTGCCACCCTTGCAGTTCAATACAACTCTTCTAAATTTGGCAGCATTAAAAACAAGACTTTGTGAGGACAGACCAATATGTTGGGTGCTAGTAGACTCTAGGACGGTTGTGTTTGCTTATATTTTAAGATCTCTTGTGAATAACTGTTTTTCGGCACCCACGACGCGTCCCGCAGCCTGCTGTACAATAAAGCAAACTGTTTTACGGACAGAGGAGCTGGTTCGATGGTCGTAATTGCCTAATTTCTCTTTATAGATGCTCTTGATCCAACCCAATTATTTTTGAACTTGAATCAAATCTGCTTTAAATAGAAAGAACACACAATAGCCTCGAAGCGATAAAACATTTTATATTCCACTACGTAGTTTTCGCAGAAATAGTAACCCAGTATTTGTCAGATAGAAACCAGCTCCGAAAAGCACTCTAACGCGCAGAAATTCAAATTTATATGGGTTAAAGAAAAATGTGTATTACTCTTAATTTAGGAATTTAACAAAAAATGTCACCATCAGTCAAAGCTGTCTTAGGTGATGATTTAATGTCTTTTTGACGATTTTTAAGATCGAATTTGCCAAAATGATGACGGACGATTTTTCCTGCAGAACTCGTTGCATGTTGACGACTTGTTACCATCATTATTTTTCCTGATTCAAATTAAATCAAATAAAGTAATTGTCTACTACTTTAAACCTGCAATACAAAATAATCAGTTTTAAATACAATTTCGCATAATAAGAGTTTATATGGCTCTTGTAAGTTCTTATGAATACGGCCGTTATTATACTGTTGATATGTATAAAAATGTGAATGCAGTAAAAATATCTGTTTTTTTATGTTTCTAACATTTTATTGTTTCAATAAAGCAGATGAATTTGTTCTTTGTTTTATATCAGTTTGTTGCAGCATTGCTTGCATAGTACTTTTAAGATACATTTTTTATTGAGAAAACATGAGAAGTTAATTTTTATGTCACGATTTTTTTTATACATTTTCATCCAAACTTTATACAACTTTTTATTCGAAATATTGACGATTTTTCGGAACAAATATACCGAACATTCCTGCCACGAGTGCACTTAAGGGCGGCCAATTTATGAATAAAGACAATTCAAAGAGTTTTATTAAATCAATGCGAGCCGAAACTCAGAACACATCCAAGTAAAAAAAGTTTCCGACAAAATTCGTATTTCTAAAAATTTCTTTACTTCCAAATTCAAAAACTAAATGGATTTTTCACTTTACAGAAGTGAAATTTCCTTACGACAGTGATACCTTTGTACATTAAAGTAAACAAGTCTCAACTAAAATATCTAAAAGTTATTACGGCTGCGTGAACAATTTTCATATCGCCCAATGCCAAAAATAAACAAACTCAGAAATATTTTATGATTTTATAGAAGTCAAAGGCAAAATGTAGGCTCATTTTAGCTGGGGCCACTTATTAAATTTTTGGCGATTTTAATTAAATTGATTTGTTTCATTCACCACTTACCTCCAACAGCGATATAAATATAATGAAGATTGGCGGAGGCCAGCAAGGTTTTCTGTCGGCCAAATAAAGTTTCTTTTCATTGCGTTCGCTTTTTCCATCAGCGCCGCAATTACCAACACCACTAATCACTCTTGGCAACAATGAAAATTTTATTGGCAATTCATACAAATGCATTGAATTCATGCAATGATGATGGCGAGGATCAGATCCAAACGAATTTGATGAAATACGCCGAGCATTTTCAGTATCACAATGACATTTTACATTCAATACGACTGCAGCATCAAGATTATTAGGTATCTTTTTCAATGTTTGGCTTGGTGTTGGCTGCTGGTATTGTTGTTCTTGTGCTTTTGTTGCTGTTCTTACCACTGGCGGCGGCAGATTCGATAAATTCGTTAAACTTTCATCGGTGATATTTGTGGAAATTGGGATTTTTTCTGATTCCTTTGACTTTGCTTGCTGTAGCATTTCCGTTTGTTTTTCATGGGATATCATTGCGCTTGAAACACAACGGCAGTTCCAATGACAACTACACCAAATGTAGATGTGACAGCAATAACTACAGAATTATGTGTGTAGTTGCAACAATAAATCCCTCGCTTAATACTCTGGTAAATACAATAGTGACATTGTTTTGTTGCTAGCGAAGAGGATGATTTTTTTTATTGCTTGACTCTTTCATTTATGTGTGTGTTTTTCTTTTGCTGCTTGGTGCGCGTACTAAGTGCATCAGCATCATCATTCATCCATCCATGGAAAGAATTAAAAACTCTTTTTTTTTCTGACTGTTTGGTTTTTCTGAGATTTTCTGTTTAGTTTTTTAGTCTTTTTGTAATTTTCTTGTCGTTGTTGTTGATGTTTAATTTAAAATGTAGGAACTTTGATTTACATTGGGCACACTTGGGGTGGCAATGCTGATGCTGGCTGTCAGTTGGTGTTGGTTTTGTGACAGTGACACTGTTATTTAAAGGCAGCGGCGGCGCTAAATAGTGCTACTGTGCCACGCTAAAATCATGTTACACGTCACCTCTACAGCATGTGGCGTATACGACTTAAGCCCCTTGGAAACATTTCACTTTATGTCGCTGCAAATAAGAAACAAACACAAAATTAGTAAAAGCGAAAATAGAAGTGATGAACAAATCTTTAAATAAATATGCACTTGCAAACAATTTACAAATGAAAATATCTTTGCAGTAATTGGCTCAAGGTTAGTTTCAAATAAAACACAAATCGACTTGGACAATTTAGCATCTTTGCATAAATTTTCTAAGAAAATAGCACTTCTCATTGCAAACACGCGGGACTAGATAAAAAACTAAAAAATATTAATTGCGAATTTCCTGTTCTTTTATATTCAAATGCAAGTTTAGTTTTATGTTTAGGTAAAGTAAATGGAAAATCTTTGAAAATTTTTAAAGTTTGCTTTATAAAAAAATAAAATAAAATTTAATAGAGCGACCGGTTTTTTGAAATAGCAACTGCAGTTTATTATCAATGTCGCCAGTTTTCCACGCCGACATGTCGGAAGATATCAACGTTTTTTGCCTTCCTTCACATGTTTCTTGTTGTAGGTTTGTCTGGAAATTTTTTTATTAATCCATTCACTTGCCGGCAAATGTCTGCACAGATCCTATTTTGTGTGTGTTTTTTTTTGAAGCTTGTCTGTTGACAAAGACATTTGTTCACCTACAAAAAAAACTATAAGTTTTAAAATTTAAACATTCTCGATTTGAAGCATTTTTCGACCATTAGCTAAATTAATTTGCAAATAATTACAGACATACGTGTACGCAAAGAAAAGACAGGGTCGAGGCGTCAAGCGTCATGACCACCATATTATATTCTTATTGTCGTGGCAAACATATAATGGTTATTTGAAAATATTTTAAACACTACTTTAGTTTCTATAAACATATTATTGTTTTCATTTAATCATAATTGATAAGTGATTTCGATCCATAAAACTTGCAACATGGTTGAGTTCAACAATACAATGACAGTATTTAATTATACAGAAATAATACACTGAAAATCTCTTAAATAAGTATTCAAAGTTAATCATATAAAACAAAAACTTTCTTTCGTAACAGACATTAATTACTTAATTTAAATAGAGAATTTAGTTGGATAAATTTTAGACTAATACTTACGATATATTAAACCAAATATAGGGGGATTGAAAAATTTTGGACATTGAAGTCCACAATTCTTGCTATTAATTTCGTAAAAATTGTGAAAGGACTTTTCTTCTTTTAAAGAAATTTGTTTTTTTATATGAATTTTATTTTAAATCCAGTGGACTAAATGCTGTCCAAATGCAGAAAAAAAGGACGCACCAAAATAACAACAACGCGTAGAGAAAGGCAAACATTTGCACACTTATTTCAAATTCGTGCATGTCCGTGACGAAAATGCATATTTCAAAAAAGTGTCCATTTATAGTATGTCGAAATCTTCGAAAGAAACCACCACTCAATGGCAATCGTATAGCTCAGTGCCTCCAATCTGTAAAGAATACAATGACGTGGTGGGATCTGCGGGTTAAAGTTGTATTTTCTGATGAAAAACGTTTAAGTAAGGAAGAAATATTTTTGCTACGAAGACACAGCAGGGAAAGGGGTGTTATGGTCTAGGGTGCCATATTCATTTACGCTCCAAACAAAATTGCGGAAGCATAGTAGAAGGATATTGCAAAGCCCGCGTCCCCAATTACGTACTTGGACTTGTTAGTATATCAACTGTATAAATGATATATAATAGCGGCCCTAGTATACTACCTTGAGATTTTTGCTTTTCTAGTAAATTCATCCTTTGACCTTACCTTAAACGTTCTGTTTGTTAAATAGCTCTTAAGAAGCTTGTGGAATTCGAGTTATTTTGGGAACTAGCGCATCATGCCAGACTTTTTAAAACGCCTGGGAAATGGCAATAAATAAAGCTGAACAATATTGCTTATTTTCAAATACAGATCTAATAACGGTGACAATTCTCTGGACTTGTTCAATTGTATTATGGTTAGCTCGAAAAGGATGATGGTTTGTTCGATAAGGAAAGATTTTAAAGATGAAACGAAGAATAAATAAAAATTACAGTCGGCTAATGAGCTTGTATTACGTAATCTGACTAAATTCCTTCCCTGGTTTAGAGATCATAACAATTTCAAACGTCTTCTTAGAGCATTGGAAGAAGTCAAGTCGTAACATTGCATTAAATACAAACACTAAAATTCTCACATAATAAAGGACATTTAAAGTGCCTTACGGCTGTCCTCAGGCTATAGTCCGTGTTGTATGTTGGATTAAACGTTTCTAAATATATCCCTAAAGCGGAGTCGTGTTTCTGTCTCAGTTTAATGCCTAAAGTTCTTTGACATAAGTTAATTTGGGTCTTGCCGTCATTGTCCCCATTGCCTTCTAAACCTTCTCCTTTTTCTAACGAGAATTTGTATATCAGGCGATGATTGGTATTCATTTCCTTTCTCTAATCGTTCGTTTGGTGTTGAATTTCTGACTCAAAAATGGCCGAATCTCTGCAGGAGTCGCCCAAGGTAGTATATTGGGGCCGCTATTATAAATCATCTATACAGTGGATATGCCAACAAGGCTATTTACATCAACGGTTGCAGACGATACTGCATTTATAAGTGTCAGTAATGATCCAAAGGTTGCATCTGAAAAACTGCAGTCTCCCACATTCATGAGCTAGAGGACTGGTTAAATAAGTTGAGGATTAAGGTGAATCCTTCGAAATGTGCTCACGTAATGTTTTTCCTCAGGAGGCAAAATTCTCTCCCAATAACCATAACAAATAGTACTGTTCCAGCGGAAACACATGTTAAATATTTAGATATCCACCTAGATAGACACCTAACTTGCTCCCGCCATATTGCTTTTAAACAAATCTATTATAAAACCAATATGGACGTATGGCATTCAGCTGTGGGGTACTGCTTGTGCATCAAACATCCAGAAGCTACAAAGGAGACAGTCTAGGATTTTACGATTAATCATATGCGCTCCTTGGTATATAAGAAATTAAAATCTCCATAGAGATCTAGAAGTTCCCACTATCCAAGAAGAAACTAAACATACTCGTCCAATTTCGTAAACAAAATAGTGGTTCATCCCAACACCCTAACGCGCGATTTACTGCAATTTCATGGCACCAGAGACTGAAAAAAACCAGATACATTGAGCCTGGCGAGGTTACGAGGCCACAACTGTATTCCTATTATTTAAGTGATTCGCGGAGTATAACTCTCAACCTTCAATAGTATAAGGGTGCTGTCGCTTAAGTGTTCAGCGCGTTATTCGATGGATTTTGTTATCGCTGCCAATTAGTAACATACGTTTTTCACTCTTTTATCGTTCTAAAAGAACTATATTAATATTATTTACAATAGTATTGCGATTATATGTTGCTCTTAGATTATGATTACCTAAACCATGTTTTTCTTTGCGTGCTGTCAGGGAGTGGTGTGAACTGATGAAAACATAGCCGCGGCAGCAACCAGTACGAAAGTAGCTTTAGAAATGTGGATTCGGCGCCAATCAGTTGAGTTAGGAATTGCCACTCGGCTTATTTTATACGTTCGTATAAAAAAATGCTGACGCAAGATATAAAGCTGGACGACCATAGACAATGACTTCAGTGCGACCAATTAAAAGGTTGGCCGGAAATGAGAAATTTCGCCAAAAAATCATCTTCTAGAACTGCCAGCAAAGCAATGGGGCCCATTTAAATAATATGCTAGTCCAATATGTTGAATGGTTTTTTATTTTATTTTCCTATCCCTCTTATTTGGTAACCCGTATTAAACAAAAGTTAACAAATTAAGAGCAGCCTATGTCCTATTAAATAATTACAAAAAGACCAAGACGGTGTTATTTCACATTTCTTTTCATTAGAATTACCACCACATTTGTTTAAGAACTTGCTGAAGTTATTAACTCTTCATTCCATTTATTTAGTGGTGTTGCAGATGAAATTAACGAGTCCTATACCTGCTTCACTACGATCATAAAAATATTTAATATTTTCGAATATTTGAAAGAGGGATTTGTAAAACCTCTTTTTATTACATCGAAAAAACAGTTACTGCTACTTCCTTTCATATTTTATGTACGAGTAGGGAGAGTGTTACCTCTTCTCTACCAAAGAATTATATTTTTAAGGCGCTAAAATGAAAAATAATATTTTTAAGTTCACTTTAATCCTGTTGTGTCATATAATTAGATATTTCACAAGCCAAACAGCACTAGACTAGATAATTAAAGCCGGTGAAAAGGCAGCATTACGGAGTGAAGATATATGTGCGAGTATAACATTTACGGTTCGTTCGTTTGTCAAAGTGTTGCCCTTGGTAATGAGTTTTAACTTGATAATGATGATTACAACTTTAGCCAAGTTCATTTAGTGTACGACTGACTAGACAATGGCAACAAGCAAACAAACAACCAAGAACAGTAGGGGAAGTTCAACATAAAAAATACATTTAACCGCAAAGTTGTTATTGTTTTTGTTCAGGGGTTTGTTATTCCTGCTGCCTCTTCTAAGGCAGAATATGACAAAAGCTAATGAAATGAATTTGAAATAAGATACATACAGAGCAACAAAAGCGAGAACTACTGCTACTTCCACAAAGGATATCAATAATAAAAGCAGGAAAGGAATCACACAGCTACAAAATATCAACATGTCGTTAAATTGCACATTGCAAACCAGTTGACGACGCAACGTTTTGGCTGTTGTACTCTGCTGTGAATAAACCAACATGAATGTTGCAAACCAAATCCCATGCAATCGAGACGAAAATAAAGCAAAACTAGTGAAACAAGGAACAAGGACTGGCAGAGTCATAACTAACGGAAATGTTTGTTTCCTACCGGGAATTATCGCTTGCGTTGCCATCGCAGAGCCCTGAAAAGGAATTAAAACCATCTAAATGAATCTAAAAATATAACCAGTTATGACTTTTGCAAGCAACTACCCTACTCATTCGCTTCGCCATACATTTGCTCAGTGTTTTTGTTTTGCTTTCATGTTAAATGTTTTTAACAGGTCGATAACGTGTTACTCGCTGCTTAAAACGAGGATACATTACGCAACAAAGCATACTCGTACAACACAGTGGTAAGAAATGTAGAAACGGGATATTCGTTAACACAAGTATGATGGACTGACTGAAGTTGGTCAACTGAAAAACCTTAAAATCACACACGTCCTTTTGCTTGTGACGTATCCTCACAGTAAGTGGCCTTCCACTTCGTTTTGCACAGAAAAATGTACTTACACTTGCTGTGCAAAAAGAAAATCATTAATCTTGATTGGCAGGTGTAATCTTATTTTAAAATATCCTTTTTTTTTAACTGACTTTAACCGCCAGGACAACAATTACACATGGACAAAAAAATATTTACGAAACTGCTTTAAAAAAAAGCTTTTAAATTTTGTTTAGTTTTGTATTATGGAATAAATGTTCCTTACAGTCGATTCCCTGTCGGACACAATATCTCGGCGTTAATTGGACTAGCACACGTACAACACCCAACTGGCCCAGTTGCTAAAGGCAGTACCCATATATGAATTTTCTTGTTGACTGAGTGGGCTTCGGGACGATTGAAGCTGGACCCCAATTTTGGCCGAAAGATTCATTTCAGCCAACTCACGCCAGATGGAAAAGCTTTTTGCTTGGTGTGTATTTGTGCCCAGCGATATATGTTAAGTACTTCTGCAAAAACATCACAAAAACCACTTCCGTCAGTTTTAATAGGACCCATTGAACGATATGAACGTGGAGGACATGTGGTTCTAGCAGAATGGCACGGCGTGCCATACAGTTAACGCCACATCGGGCCATCTCAACATTTACTTTCCTTTATTAGATTAGTTGCCACGAATGCTATACACAAAATGTAATTACTAAATTTATAAAAAAAATGATAAATTGATTTTTAAAAAGACTAAATAAGAGACGAAGACAAAGTCAGATTTATTCTTATTTAAAAAGAAATAAAAAGAAATGCCAGAGCAGACATTTATTTGGCAGAATTATTTAATGTTTTTTATTCGCACATAAAACGTTTTCACTACTTTTTCTTGAAATTAGAATAAAAATAAATCTACCAGATAAAATTACAAAAACTAATAAAGAATTTTCAACTTGCTCGTTTTATTTAAATACCATATGACCATATTGGCTTTGTAACGGATTTGTATAAAAGGACTTTATACTCCAAAGCCAAAGTTGAGTTAGGACTTATTAGCCAATGCAGTTGACTTGTTCGAGCTTTATGGACGTTATTTTTGCCTCAATGTGGCGGGACAAAGTTAGGCGCCGATCGAGGTGGATACCTAAATATTTAACGTATGTTTCCGCTGGAACCGTGGTATTAGTTATTGTGATTGGTGGACAATATTGCTTTCTAAGGGAAAACGTTACATGAGCACATTTTGATGGATTAACCTTTATTCTCCACTGTTTTAGCCAGTCTTCTAGCTTATGAATATGGGACTGCAGCTTTTCAGATGCATCCTTTGGATCATTACTGACTCTTATAATTGCAGTGTCGTCTGCAAAGGTTGATGTATATGTATGTGGGCTTGTCGGCATATCCGCTGTATAGATGATATATAATAGCGGCCCAAGTACACTACCTTGAGGTGCTCCTGCACTGATTTTCCCACATCTTGAAAGCTGGTACTTTGACCTTACTTTAAAAGTTCTATCGGACAAATAGCTTTTTATAAGCTTGTGGGAGTTTTCAGGTAGAACTTGAGCTATTTTAGTAAGTAGCCCATCATGGCAGACTTTATCAAATGGTTGGGAAATGTCTATAAATAAAGCTGAACAGTATTGCTTTCTTTCAAAAGCCGATCTAATAATGGTAACGATTCTATGGACTTGTTCAATCGTACTATGCCTTGCTCGAAAACCAAACTGATGGTCTGGGATAAGGTTTTGTTCATTTAGAAAAGGAGTTACACTCGAGACGAATAATTTTTCAAATATCTTTGACAAAACTGACAGTAGGCTAATAGGCCTGTAGGATGTAATCAGGTTTTGAAGACATGACTTTATTATTCGTACACAAATGTATTCGGAAACTATATCTAATAGAACGCACATGTTCTTTCTATCATCTTGTTTCACCCAGACATTACCTTAAAATTGTTAAACGAAATTGAAAACTAAGTTTTGGTGGCCAAGTGGGCGTTTTAGCCGGAGCCCTTGTCAAGTTTGGTTCAAAAACAAACCAGTTTCGGCTATGTGTGTTCTTAGTGTTATTTTAATATGCAATCATCCTGTCCGAATATCGAATCAGGAATAAAATATTCGCATTACATTGTGTGTGTGTGAAAATGACGTAGTTGTTTACTTCGAGCAAGTAACAGAGAAACATTATCTTTGGCGGCAAGAACAAAATGAAGTAGTAAAAGAAGTACTTAGCACCGGAGTGACCAAATCGGGGACCGAAAATAATAATTCTTTTTTGCATATTTAAAAAAAAAATCACACAATTTCCATTGTAATAATCTAGACTTTTAGAAAATCGTAAGTTTCATGAATTTATAATTTTTATTTTGTTTTTGCAGAAATAATTTTTATTTCCCGGTTTATTTTTTTTATTTTGGCAAAAGTAATTATTTTTTATTCTTTTTATTTAAAAATAATTATAAAATGTTGATTGGTATCTTTAGGTCCGCAATAAGAGTTGTTTTCCGGAAATTTAAAGATTGGAAAGTTAAGCTACATTCAATTAAATTAATAATAATTATATTTTACTTTTCCCCAAAAAAAGCATATTAAAAAATAATTATTATTTCGGACATAATAATATTAAATAAAAAAATAATAATTACATCTGCTTAATACATAAAACCAAAATAATAATTATTTTTGGCAAAAATAAAATAAAAATGAAAAGGTTATAATTATTTTTGCCATGAAAAAAGTCGTAAGTATTACGGTCCGATAACCGATAAGCACATTGGGCATTGATAAAAAAATATCTGCGCCATCGCTCTGTCGGCGACGAACCGGTCGGTTTGTATATTTGTTCAATAACGGCTTTTAGTACTTTCTTCGTTTGCTTCTGTAAGAATGAGACCCTGGTAAAATGAAAAGTCTCATTTTGAAATATTGACAAGTCGTTTACTCAATCCAATATTGTGAAAATCCCTTAATTGGACAAGAACTACAAATTCCAGAAACGGCACAAAACAAGTCTAACCGTTTCAAATGTAACGGCCCAGGTGGCTGACTTTGACATTCTAAAATCGCTGATATCATCAAATTGAGATTCTGTCGCATACATCCGGTTAATGGCGGTTCTCAGAGACTTCAGAAATCCTAAAAGAAATAGTCTAGCGGAGTTAAATCGTCTGATCTATGTAGTGAATTCACGTCACGTACACGAGAAAAAAACTATACAACGAAAGCGTTTTCGCCCGATGTCTATTGCGGTATAATCAATTCTTTGTAGCGCTAGCCTTTGTTGGTGAAGGCGTTAATAAACTTGTTTTCGAACTGCATCCAACTGATCCAAAAACCACTAAGCGAATCATATATCTTGTAAAGGTTATTGTAATAAGCAACCGATTTGACAGATGTCACCATAACAACACATACGTCACATTCTGTCAACCTTTTGAATCAGAAAAAAAAAACAGTTTGGTTGGCCTTTTCAGTTCTCGGAAAATGCTTAATTAGTTTTCATTTTCGATGCATTCTACTAGTTTGTTGCAATCTTCAAGCCCATAAAAGGGTATTTAATGAAAATATTCACTTTAAACATACAAAATATTTTCACGACAACTTTTAGTACATTTACTAACTACTCGTGAAACTGACGGCAATTATTAAAAGTAGAACATCAGTGATAGTGGCGCATCACAGCGCAACGCAACCGAAAATATTCGTTTTCTTACATCCGTATTTATCTCTGTGCGTGTGCATGTGTGCCTTAGCATGTAGCAAGTAAATACATGTTGCAACAGTTTATGAATTTAATGTCTTTTGATGGTAATGATATGAATAATGATTTTTTAATCTTTATTTTGCTGTTAAAAGTTTAATTTTAATTTTCACTTGCTTTTGCTACTTTTAATACTTTCATTGTTGTTTGTGTTACTTTGTTGCCTTTTGTTTTGCTCGCATACTCGTGTTGATGAGAATTGACATAAAATTTACTTACTTATTTAGGAATGTGCGTATAGGCAATAACATACTCTTTTCCTTTACCTAATACCCTACACAACGGCTACTGCTTTTGAATACCGGTCCGGTAGTAGTTATAAAATTGGCTGAGGCAAACAATCGTTTTAATTTAACATGTTTCACCTTTCTAGGATATTATGATCTTTATTGTAAAAATTTAAACTGTTATACGAATTCACTTCTCTTTTAGTTGCAAACAAATTCACTCGGCTGTTATTGATAATTTATAAGAATTGATGATTCTAGATTTTAAAGATGATGAAAAGAGCTTTCGGACTTTACGTGATTAAAATAATTTCTATTTTAACCGGATTTTAATATTTTAATGATCACGTCAACTATTTTCATTGCCCTAATTATTGAAGCATTAGATTTCACAGATATTAAGTGATAAAAAGAGATATCGATCCTTATGTCACACTGTAGTGTATCAAATAATTGTACTCGCTTATTTCCTTACAAAGTGTTCGTTCTTGTTTTCATTAAACAATTTAAAGCTGGGGCTTTATACTTTAATTATGACTTATGAATTGAAACATATGACACACTGAGTAACTGGCGCATAAACAAACTGTCTGTCTGTCTGTCCGCCTGTAGGTCATACATGTATTTTCTTGCCCTATTGACATTTAAACAGAGTAGCAATTTTTTAAGCCATGTTTTCACATCACACTTGTTGAATATTTATTATGAATTCAAAGCTTGTTTTCAAAAAAAAAATATTTCTACGTCCATCTCCCAGTTTTAGTCACTATGACTAAGACGACTGCGACAACTACAACTTGAAGTACCTTAAGTGCCTGTGAATTGTACTCTTTGGCGCAGAGCGGTAGCTGATGTGTAAATGTACTTTGTAAATATGTTTACATATGGGGTTTTGTGGCACAGACAGAAGGAAGATGACTAAAATAGCAACATCATCAAAATACATATGTATGTACGTAGAATTAAACAATAAAAAACTCAAGTGAAGGCAGAAAAGACCGACTGATATGTATACAAAAGAAACATTCGCTAATAAAAGATATGAATACGAATGTGAAACTTACGAGCACATTAATAATTCATTTACTTCATAATAAAATTTAATATTCATTAATTACCTTAAAACAAAAGTCTTAGAAATACTTTGGAATCACTTGCAAAACCAAAATAATTTGCTACGATTCCCCAATGAAAAGTAAACTAAATTACTGAAGACAAAAAAACAACCCAGCGCTTGAAAATGTTCAAATATATAAATTATTTTCTAAATACTGATGAACAGCATGCGAACATCGACAACAGCATTTAATACTTCCAAACCCGCAAGTGGAACATTCCCTTATTAACTAGCCATAAATCTGGTCTGCCATCGAGCCGATTCGTGTTCGCACAGGAATTTGCCCTGGTCTGTTCAAATATATATTCATGTGTGCGCACGATTGTAAAAACCGGTGCATAAGCTAAGCACAAGGAAACGATATCGATGACAAACAAAGAATTACGCTCAAACTGAACAGGAACATTTACACGTATTCTCCGTACAGAAGACTACGAACAAATTTCTTTTCATTATTCTGTCCATGTGTGTTAATTTGAATACAATATTAGCAAGAATATCATGACTTGTGCTAAACCCCAACCCCCAATTAAACACTAAGAAGACAATCAAAATCTTAATTCAATTGACGTATAATTTCGTTAATTGCATATTAACCTAGATTTCTTCAAATCAACTTTCCATATTGCTTCGGTGTGTGCAATCCTGACAGTTTCTAACACATTAGCGTTTTACACAAGGAAGCCTCATTCACCACAGTGCTGCATGTTATGGAATTTTTATTACGTGGACGTTTTTGTAAGAAAAACAGCTTTTAAGTTTAAATAAAAAAAATTTTTTATGTCGCGCTCTTATTAATTTGATAGCAATCAAAGTCGATATCTATGTGCTCGTAATTTGGCTGGTATTCGTTGGATACTTAATTTATAAATAGTAGTCACATATTTATTTTAATAATTCCTGTATGTACTCGCACGTTTCAAATATACTCGTATATTGGGTGCGTGAAAAGTTATTTCGGTAGGAGGCAATGTTTTACTTTAAAACATGATGACTATAAAATTTACTAGAAACAGTTGTTGTGTTCTGTTTATAATATAAGAACAACTACTGACTTATTAAATTGACAGTGCGAGTGTTAATGGTCCAAGTCTAGAAGTGCAAAAATTTAAATTTAGATGATTTCTGCTGAGTGTTGAAAAACGACAAATAATACACTAGGTAGTGTTGGTTTTTTCTTTGTGTTTTCTCTGGTGCGGAATGTCAAAAGATGTTTATGGTTTACAAATATCCTTGCTCACAAACGCACTTGCATGCGAAATAAATTCTCCTTGCTATTTTGTAAGCAAATAGAAAGAATCCGTGTATAGTGTTGCCATGACCAAACATTTCTTGTGAGCGAATATTGAAAATACCTACCAAATTGAAAATAAAAACGTGCACCCTGAATTTTATGCAGGAAACGAGAATAGTAACTAATTTTCAGGTTAAAAGAAAATATCACTTGCGCGCATATATCGGAAAACCAAATAGTTTATAAGACTTTAATCCTTGTGAACTAGATGTTCATAAAATCTCAAGCATTTAAAATGTTTGATATTTATTTTATTAAGCAAAAATAGTTATTTATTATTTTGAATTTATTTTTTTACACAAATATTTTTTACGCAGATATTTTGTAAAAAATTATGGCGGATCCAAATACAAATCTTGTACACAAAATGTTACTAATTAAATAACTTATTTAAAAAAACTTTTAACAAATTTTAGTTAAGTTAATGAATATGAAATTAATAATTGGCGATCAAAAATAACTAATTTAGGTTAAATATATTTCGTTTTAGTTATCTGTTTTTGACATTTCGTAACAATAAAAAACCCTGTTGTTTTGCAACGTTGTAATTGTTGTAGAATTGTTTCTATCTAGAATATTAATGGACCTCGGTGTTGAAAGGTTGTCCGGTTTTCAGAACCCAACTTGTTATACTCGTATATATAAAAAATATGCTGTAAGTGGTTGAGTTTTTATAGTGTAGACTACAGTTCTAGTTGATTGTTAGAATGAAAGTGCGACACGTCACTGTTGTACTGCTTTACATTTATAGACTTTTTTTACTTGCAGTTGCGACCAATGGTTTTATTGCTTTTATAGAAGTTGGGTACATTCGCAAAAAGTACTGTCAAGAAGTATTTAAGTTTAAGAGAACAATTTTGTACAAGTGATGCAAACGCCAGCCTTTAAATATCTCAATATCTCAAATCAATTATATATGACTTGGACCATTATTATTCCCACTGGCTCATACTTTCAAAATACTGTTCAAAATTCGACATAACCCAAAACCAAGTTTGTAAATTAAAAATTGCGCATAAGGCAACGGAATAGTTAAACCGTATGGCCATTCCAAAAGAACTTATGTGGCAATTTCAGTTTTAAAAATTCATGCACAAATGAAACTCGTTGCTACATATTATTTTTTGTTCTCTAGGTTTACATGCAGAACACAGGTTAGGAATGTTTAATCAAATCCCGAAACGACTGTTTCCCAAACCGAATAATTTGATTGCTACAGCAACAATAAGTGCATTTAAGATTTTGTCTTGTTCCAAAAAAAAAAAAAAAACACAAACAAAGCAGCCAGCCTGCTTCCCCAACCATTTGGATTTCAAATATTTTTATTGCAGAAAACCAAACAAGCTCTTCGTGTTTTAATTGCGTTCCATCATTTCAGATGCGTTGCCATTTTTGTCTGCTGGTTTTATTTCAGATGCTTTTTGGGTTTGATGTTTTGTGATTTTTTAAATGATTTCGTCAAATATCATTTTAATCTTTTTAATTTCTTCTCCACTTTAAATTAATTTATTCGATGCAGTCAACATTAAACACAAATTACTTTCATACGCACTGCTCATTCAATGCCCAAATGGATGAAATCTTTTTTCATTGTACGAATGGTGTGCTGCGTGGAGCTATTGGGGGGAGCCCTAATGGGCGTAAGTAAATGTGTTGTAAAATTTCTTGGTAGAAAAGCGATTTGGTGATTTAAAAATAAATAAATAAAGAGACTACAAGACACATTTAAGATCTTTGTTAGACGTGTTTGCCGTCTTAATCCAAAAATGTCTATTTATAACGAATTTTTGAATTGTTTTTATATTTTGTTGAGGATTGTTTTGTGGTGATTATTGTTCTGTTGCCGAGAGGAAAACAAACAAATAGAAACAATTTGTATCAAAGCTATTTTTATTAAAGTTTATATTTTTCCATTTACCTAAACATTTTATTATTCATTAACTAGGAATTTGATTTGCATAAATACGAGCCTTTTTTATCGTGTCTCTTTAAGGTCACACTCAGCTGGGTTCTTACCATCCAGCAACCGCAGAAATAAACAAAAAAGGAGCAAGTATTATGGCCTACGTATTAATGACGCTATTTTAAGGCGAGAAACACAATTAGGTTTTTTTTTCTATATGAAACACAGAGTGGTTCTGAAAATTTCGACCCGAACTAACTTCCAACAGTACAATTAATATTACGGCCATTCGTCTATTAATATTTTCGTGGCCGCTCCTCTTTAAAAACCTCTGAGTCCGCATTCCTTTACTATATGTACTTTCTTTGTATTTCACCAACCGCAGATACAGAAGGAGGAAGGAGGAAGAAGGAAAGTAGCATATTTCTTCCACGTAAGAATTTCCAAAAATTTGTGTTTAATTAGTAGCTTCCTCCCTCTAGATCAATTCCTGTGAAGCCTCAGAAATGTAGACTTCGTGACTTTATATGTCAATTGAAATAGTGGTTAGTTACTATTTACAAACAATTGACAAAAAACTTTCTGAATGAAGACGTTCCACGAATTTACGGCAGAAATGTTCGCATTGGGTTTACAAATCAAGAAAGTGGTATCGTAAGTACACAGTTTACCAATGAAGCCATATCTATAACTGAGTATGATAAAAGTTTTATGGGGCTCCAGAAATAAATTCGATATGGCAACCGGATAAAGTACTAAATCAATTAAACTTACAACGAAATATTAAAAAAATCACTCTTTTGATTAGTAAAATAAAGGGAAAATTATACTTTCTATAAGAGATTCTCTAATTCAGTTATTAAAGCTCTCCAGGAATCCAATGGAATTTTCAACTTCAAGTCAATACAACTTACTTTTAATAAGTCCTGTGAAATCCGAAATAAGTTTCCTATTTTATTATTTTTATTCAAATTTATATTCCTTTCGTCTTGATGATGTGAAGAAATAACGGAAAGACAAACCTAAATATTTTTGCAAGGAGAATAAAAATGTTCTGAATATTTAATTTATTAATGACTCGAGAGTAAATTCGGTTTATATTATTAAATAATTATCACGAAAACGAAATTGGCAGTCAAAATTGAAGTCAGATAAGGGGTACAGGTATTTGTAGGTTAACTTTTCGTTCGCCAAAACTTGATTTTAATCTGGTAAGTGGCGAATTTGTGAATTATTTTGTTTAGCAGCTCAAGGGCTGTCTTCTCGACCACTTTCTCCTATTAACTATCGTAATGGATCATTTTATGTAAACAAGTCAATACAACTAGCTAACATAAATCCGGGATTCGTTTGTACTAACTTTATATAATTCAATTTATTACAGTTTTTATAAGTTTTATTATGGTAAAGTACGAGCACTCTTCTCGAAGGTATCTGAAATAAGCCGAAAACTATCGATACCATTCAGATTTTAATTCTATGTAAAACTAAAATAATAGATGTATATCTCAACCCTCGAGGAACTTATTACATTGTATAATAAATTGCAGATACACAAGAGGGTCTAGATACCGACGCCGTTATTAAGGTAAAAAATAATTAACCTTGTAAAGATTCAGAGGTCGATAAGCTCGCTCTCTCTATTGTTGCCCTTTAATTAATATATTGCATCAACTTTATTAGTAAAATATCCAAATCCCGATCTAATTTGTTCGCAATAAAGAGAGAAAAGTTTAAACCGTTACAGTGAAGTGCGTAAAAATACAACCGATAAACCCAGCAATGCAAACTGTACAATTTTTGTCCATATTTAAGCTAACGTATGCATGGCCTTATCACCGATTAATCCGTACTCATCACGCCACTATCCCACTGGTATCTATAGCCTGTCGAGGAGTTAATGTGCCAGGTTCTAGTTTATCCCACTGCTTCTCCTATTAACAATACATCAAGATGACGGGAGTCTTTAGAAAAATGCTAAATTAAATTTTTACTCAATATCTTTAAAGACTAAAATCAGGAAAAATCTTCTAGTTGCGCAAAACGAAACGCCGAAAAATTTAATAAACACATACACACATATTTGTGGGGTAGAACCTTTGAAGGCTTTTATTTTGGATTATTATCAGGAGGACATTGAAAGTGTTTCCCTTCCCGTCTGCAAACAATAAGAGTTAACTTGATGTTCGTATAACTATTGAAGAATCCTTGTCGGTACTTTAATTTCTTATTTATATTCAGTTATGAATCTGTATTCATTTATGTAGATTCTATTCATATGAGTACAAGTACATTCAATTTGAAACACCAGTGTTTGTGAAACCAACATAAGTGGCAAAATTTTCCGTACTTTAATTTGTGCAAATTTTAATTTGCAAACAATTTTAAAATAGACCAAAAGCAAATTATTCTCTTTGAACATGATGTGAAAATAATAACAAAAATTGTAGAGAAAATATTGCTTAAAAAACAAGGCAACTATTATAGAAGTCCGGACTATTTATGAAGATTTTCCGGTTGGGAAGATTTCACATGAAGAGGGTGGTGAAATCCCAACAAGAAAATTAAAAATTCTTAAATTCAATCCGACTACTTTTGTTACCTACAACAGTATAAATTGATCTATTTGCGTGTAGTGAAGAAAACTCTACGTATGAACAAATTTTAGCTAGGAAATACCACATATTAACGGTCGTATTCATAAAAATTTACACCATTGATTGGTTAGCAAAATTTGGTAAAAATGTTTCAAAAACTAAATATTATCGACTTTTAAGTGACATATTTATTTTTTTGGGAACAAATTTGATTTAGAAACAAGCTTGTTTCGGACGCTAACACATTATAGTATGTTCACACATGCGCCTTAATTTAGCCTTAAACAGATACTCGCAATTACAGGATAATCCGTGATGACGAAAAATACCGAAAGTTTTCAGTAGACAGTCTGGGATCACTACAGTCACGAATAAAGACTAGGGTTAGCAAAATACTCAATGAATTGTAAGGAAGTTGTAAATAACAAATCGGTTACTTGGAATCAATTATAGGAAACAAGAGGATCGAAGAAGGACCTATGTAGTCAGTGGGCTCAATATTGAAATAAAAGTCCTTAATTGCGCTGAGCAATTAGTACTTCCCAACATCACAAATTTAATTAAATTCTGGCAAAGTGTGGTTACTGAGCACCAAATTCTGTAAAATGACCCGACAACTTACAACATTACCATGATTATATAAGTGACAACACATCTTATTGTTGACAATTTAGTTATCTCTTTCATGTTATGTTGGTAATTGCAAAATTTTGTACGTAAAAACGCATAACACATGATTACACGCTTTTAGAGTGTTTGTTATTAACTAGTTTGTATATTAATAAATAATTATTGCTATTTTTAAGTACGATCATAATAATTCTAAACTCTAGTTCATTTTAAATCAAACGTGTTTTTTAATAGCGGTTACTTGTCATGAATTTGCAAGCAAACAACATTTTCAAGGAATCGAACGGTTGAAAATTTATTCGGTTTCTTTCATCATCATCTATTCACTAAAAGAGAACTAAGGCTTGGAGTAAAGGTGCTCTTCTATTAAAGCTTTGAGAACGAAAACGGCAATCTATATCCGTATGACCGAAATTCGGCTATTACTATTAAACAAAATACGACCAAAAAGTATATATTTTCGTATTGGAATTTTTATAAAATAATATAAATAATTTTATATGAGGACTTTTTCCTATTGATGACCCTAAGTTAGTCCGACTTTTTGTAGTGAAGTCACGACAAACAAATATTATAAATACATACTATGAAGACTTCACAAATACTTCATTTTGTTTAGTTTCTAGTTCGTAAGTCATCTAGTAGGTGAAGTACCTACAATCAAGACCTTTTAATAATTGTTTCTTATACATTTTTTTCACAAATGTTTTATTCGATTTTATATGTGTTGCACGTAGCTAGCACGGCTGGTATTCTTGTTATTAACTTTTCACAAACTCACATACTCAAGCATACAATACGCAAAGAAGCAGCAGATCAGCCCCAGATAATATCTTGAACAAATATTTGTATGATGTTTCTAATGGAGATCAGTATTGAGGGTGCAGATACCATCCGAACACAGGGGAGCAGAGTCAAGACCCAGTCTTCTATTACTGATTAAAACAATACATTCACAAAGAATGTGTGTCGCTGCTTCACCCTGGTCAAAGCATTAACAACACAGAAGAATTTATAGAATTTCCCATTTACAAAGGATAGAAAACCAACCAAAATTCGAAGATCATTCCTATTTAGCATTTTGGTAAATGAGAAAGGTTTACTCAAGTATTTAGCCTATCTTAGACCCCGATGAGCAGTTTAAGCTTCCTTCGCGGTCAACAGTTCCTCACTTTTGATCAGTGACGTAACCGTTGTGTAGTTAACGGCATAAAATGGCTCTGGGCCAAAAAGCGGTGTATCAGGGGCCCGTCTAGCTTTCTTCATCTGCTAATTCATGCCCTTTATGGTCACTGAATCCAGAAACGCTCCAACACTTTATCATTGTACTTGAAGATTTTATTTCGAACAAGATGTGGCCGCGACAATATTTATATCGTGGAACGCACGATAACATAGCCAGCAAGTCATCATGAATTGCATTCTTGCTCAAGCTTGCTTTTGTGTAAAAGTAAAGCAGTCAAATGCCACGCACTTATCCTTTCCAGTGTGCAACGAAATTCCAAATACAACAAATGGAAGAACTAAATATCGTCATATACAAATACGCCACAGCATAAACTAAATTAAATTTTTAAAAATTTCATGACTGCATGACATAGGACAAAGTCATTACATTTCAGCTACAATAGACTACGTACTCCAACGTTCTTTGCAAGATAATCTGTCATATTTGTTGAGTTCCTTCTTTTCAAATTTTAAAGGATGAATGAATATATGGAATAACATAATCTTTAACATTTAATTTATTTAAATTGTTTGCTCCGGAAAATGATTCTAAACAAATGCATTTCATTTGTTTGCAACTGCAATTTTATTTAGTGCA
This sequence comes from Phania funesta, assembly GCA_963932375.1. NCBI lineage: Eukaryota > Metazoa > Arthropoda > Insecta > Diptera > Tachinidae > Phania > Phania funesta. The sequence goes on from OZ010656.1 coordinate 42,514,985, forward strand.
TATTTTGCTATAGGGTATTTAATATTCGGTGCTGGCGAATAAACAGCTTGTAATTTTATTTGTTCACTGAATTAAGAATATGTTGAATATCATTATTTCGCTTTTGAAAATTAAAATAGAAAACGTTTAATGTGCAGTTTTTTCCCTTTTCCTGGATTTGTTTCATATCTGTGAGTTTCCGTATCGTATGTCCATTGCAGGTGGTTGCAAATTCCATCTTTGTTCGTTCACATTGGAAAAGGAAAAAATTAAAAGCATCGTTTTCTACTTTGCTAATTTTAATTTATATGGTGACTATGGTTTCAGGAAAGAGAGTTTATGTTACTTTTTATTGAAATATTTCATAAGTGTGGAAAGAATTTCGCTACACTTTAAAAATTGGAAATAGAAGGACAACAATGGCAACGACAAGTCCTACAGATGAGTGTGATAAACATTTTCTTGGCAAGCACGAAAAGCGATTAGAGGAGGACGTCGCTATGTGCCCAACAGCGGACGTAACAATAGCCATCCCTTGTTTATTTGTCGTGAAAATGGCGTCAATTGGCCACCAGGATCATGTAATTGGACCTCGCATGTGACGTGACGTTGTATGAAGTCGCAAGTCTATGTCAACAAGCCGTAATCGACACAGGCCATCACTCGAATTCAGCAGCATCGATGCATTAGAGTATCTCAAAACTGAACGTTTCGGATTTATGCCATCGTGCAAAATTGTGATGAAAATAGAGCGTTACAAAGAGAAAACTGTTTGGTTGAATCATATTTTAATCTAATGGCGTTTTTTTTTAATTCCCTTTTGCTTGCGCCCACAAGATGTAATGTTTTTTTTATAGATTTTAGCTTTAGTACTGGCGATAGCAGTGCCCGTTTGTGATCTGCATAAAATCTTTTGTTGAGGAACTAATTTCACTTTTAAAGCTTAAAAATATTTAGGGCTCCTTAACTTTTACAAAACTTAAGCAATTGTCAAGTGGAACCTGAGCGAACAACAAAAAAGAAAGTGTTTAAAGTTACAATTCAAACAACATTTTGGAACTGTAAAGACTTAAATGAATGTAAATCACCACAATGGAAAGCTTAAATCTTTTCACTTATTTTCCAAACATTTCACAATCACAATCACATCACTTTTACGCTTACCTCCGCTCAGAAATTTAAAAAAGAACAAGTAGCAAGCGGTCAGTCCAGCGAGCAAGAAAGAAAATCACGAAATTTAAAACCGATTTTACTAAGTTTCCTTTTGTATTTCACAGGCACAAACCCACTGTAAGCGAAGCCTTAGAAAATAATATTTTTATTTCAAACAGTTGGTTGCCACTTGCTTTTGTTTCTCCGTAATTGCACAATAATCACAACTAACTCGCCTCTTAAGACAACCAGACGAGAAAAGAAACTTGAATTTCATTTAAAAACCATAAAGTTTAAAATAAAAATAAAAAACCTTAAAGAAAAGAAAACTCTAAAGTTTAATTAAGTTTAGAGTGTGAATTTACAAAAAAAAAAACTGTCACATCATAATAAAGTGAAGAAGAATTTAGTTTTTACGGAAGAAAACATTAAATAGAAATCTGACTTTGTGTTCATTTCGTTTTATTATTTTTTAACAAAAATCTGCACGTTTCATTTCACATTTACCTGTTTCCCGTAAAAAGCTAATGAAATAACATAAAAAAAGAATAGAGTTCTCCAATAGGGATGGATACATTTCGACCTTTTTTCATTTTTCAGATAATAAAAGAAATCATGAAAGCAGGATTTGAAACCATTGCAGCAAATCCAAGGGAGAGGGAAAACTGAACTAAGCAGGCCTATTCCGCCCCCACCAAGTAATTAAAAAACATACTAAACATTTTTGGTTTCATTCAAAATTTACCAATCTGCCTACGCTTGCACATAACGCAATGAAGATGCCGCTATTCAAATGTTACCTTTCGAGTGCGCTGCACTTATACTTTACTTTACTTTATATCGTATAAAGAACTCAATGGAGTCTAAAGAACAACATATTTTATTTAATTTTAACATCTAATTGTCCCTATCGGAAACCCCTACGGTTTAATATGTTTTGCTCAAACTCTTTTATGCAGATGCACAGTGAAGTCGTCTAGTTTTATTTCTTGCAAATATTGTAACATACGACACATTTGAAAGGGAATAATTATTTTTGAAGTTGAAATTAGAAACTTGCATATGGTATACTCAACATATCGGGACTTCGTAATCATTTTTCATTTCACGATCTGATTTATATTAGTTAGGAAATCAGTAGATCAAGAGAGGCCACAAACCTTTGTTGTGGCGTAAAGCTCCCTTTGACAACTCTCCAAGTGGTAAGTGTGGTTAATCAATTAAACTCTTACCACAAGCCTGTCTTGTGTGCTCCCGAAGTAAGTTTCTTTTCTGAATTTTTAATAATCACACAAATTGGAAATTACTAACCGTCTGTCACTTCGCTTCTTTAGCTTTCCCTTTTCTTGTTTTTCAGTGAATACGTTGACCAGATAATCCAGTACAACCTTAATTTTTATTGACAGCGTATCTAGGAGTTATCCGACTTTTGTTCATTTAAGTGTAACGGTTAAGAACACATTTATAACTTGTTGTGGAAAGAGGTCTCGCAGTAATTCCATTGCAATCCTGGCTGTATGCGATGTGGCACCGTCTTGTTGAAACCACATGTTAGTCAAGCCCAAAGCATGCAGTTGTGGCGTTAAAAAGTTGTCAATCATATCACGATATCGCTCCCCATTGACAGTTACCGTTACGCCGTTTTCAGTTTCAAAGAAGTGAAATCATTCACTACACGATAAATAGTGCGTCTTGTTGGCACGTTGTTTCTCCAAAAAATTTCACGTAACTTTCTCCTCGTCACAGTAATCGATGATTGATTTTGATAAAATGTTTTAACAATTAAAACACGTTGGTATACCGAATATTTTTCCATAATAAATTTGCCACGTCTCTACTTCACGACTGCGGCAAAACAAAGTAGTATACCTTCCCGGCGGACATCCTGTATTTCCGTACTGCAAAACGTTAAGTAATATAAAAGAGAAAGCACTAAAATGCATATGCTTCAGTAATTAGTTTTATCTATAAACTTATCGCAATATCTGCATTATTCGCAATTTACTTCTTGTCTCAATGTCATATAAGATATATCCAATCTATACAAAATTTAAAAGTCAATTTCATCAATGAAAACAATCGTAACTTCGTAATTTTCCTATTCATATTTTTTATACTGACATTTATTTTAATTTTCTAAACCATAAGTTTTTAATTTTTTATTGGGCTCCAAATTTTTAAAAGACCGTTTCTTAAAACAATGACTACCCAAAAGATCCCGCCACTTTTACTTACATAATTCTAACTTAATACATTGATTAAGAATGTATCAAAACTTTCTTGTGGTTTCGAAAACCACAAGCAGCGGGAAATAGTGCGATTTGAGGACCAACATTAAATTGCCCGCGTTATTTCAAAACGATGCGTGACTTGTCTGTATAACATTTATAAATAACAATAAAATGTTGATCATTCGTCTTCTGATCCAGGGAGTAAACGTTTCTGTTATTTTTCGATCTGACCGATTTGTTTTATAGAAACCTGCCCATTGTAAAGTGGTAAATATATTCTCAGAATCTTTTTGAGAGTTTGTTTTAAAAAGCCAATCGCAGAGGAGACATGCAAACGGACACTTCAAATTGATCTATTGAATTATTAAATCCAAATATCGTTTTTCTCCTTCGCGCCATCTCCTTAAGTTTGTAAAATTTTGGCTAAAGCTTTTCTACAAATTTTGATATTCGAAAAATTTTTCGTACATGGGCGATGGCTTGCACGTCTTTTTAACAAATCACTTCCATTTATTTGATGACATGGCTACCGACAAAGACACTACATTTAAAAAATTTATGTAGCTGAAATCATTGATTTCATTCTAATTGAATTCATTTCGTTTATTTTTTTTGTTGCGCTCAGAATAAGTTTTCACAGATCACTCAATGTCTACTTTAGTTTAGCAGAAGAATAAAATTGAATGAACCAAGCAGTTTCTGGCAAAACGTAAGTTCTAGTAACATCTTTTCTTCGAAAGTCATATCTTCTCTTCAATAAACTCTTTAAAATATCGGTAGGCCCAGTTGAACATTTTACTAGATCACTAAAATTTTGATTTCAAATAATGCGCTCGACAACGAACAGCCGTTAATTCTTAAGCACAAATATATTTTTATTAAGGTGCGGAGCACAGTAATGCGCCACATTAAGTTCAGGCGTACTATTTTAGTTCCCTCTTTAATCACAAGTTTTCTGCATTTAGGTACGCTTAACAAAATGACGACCAAGTTCTTGATAGGCAACCTGTTTGTTTGGTAACATTTTTCCCATAATTCTTTCGCTTATTAGAAAGTCACAATAATATTGCGAAGCTAGCAAGTTGCGTAGAAATAAGATGGTATTGTATATATCAAGGATGGATCTTGGTACTTATTTTGATCTTAGTACTTTAAGCGACCGAAATTTGCTGGGTAGGAACTTGAGCTTATTTTCACATTTATGTTTTTGCGCGGATATTATTCAATTTGTAACAGCTTAACTACTCATATCTATCGAGACATTCTAAATTTTAACTAACGGATCCATCAACTGCATTTGCACTTATGTATTTATAAAAAACTATAATTTGTAAGACAGTAATAACAAAATGTAAACGTTTAACATTGAAGTGAAACCATTAATTAACCTGCTTTCAACTTGATCTACTTTTACTTGTATTTTTGCAATTTATGGCCGACCATTTTAAATATGAAATTAAACATTTAAAAAAGACTGAAAACATCAAGAAAAATATAGCGAACCAAAACTAAGAAAAACGTTAACAAATATGTAAATGACATAAAGCAGACAAATCCAGATCAATGATCAACACTTTCCCCGCAATATCGATACCCGATTACGACTCCGATAACGTAGAAGAAATCTAAAACCAAACAGCATTTATAAAAAACAAAGACTAAATTAAGGCAACAATTTGCGAACAGAAAACAAATGCAATTTTTTGCTAAGTTTTCTATTTTTTTGATGATACAAATGAATATTTATTTTCTGGATTCAAATGTGAAGTAATAGAATCTAGTAGATCTAGAGCTTCAGTGCGTTCAATACTAAGCCCGATGAAGATTATAATCGCCAGGGCTCGATTCTTAGTGTGAGATTCCATTAATTTAGAGCGCATTAAGTTTTTATCTCAAAGACGGGTAGAGATAATTGAACCGTGGAACCGTGCTTCCTCCATTGTGAGCTAACGGATATCGAGACAAAAATTAAGATGGGCCGTTATTTCGTTATTTCACCCCCTCTACCGCATAAAATGTTTGTATGATTTAACGCAGCACCTAAATTATTTGCTCGATTTTAATTAGTGAAGTGTTTTTGTTCATCGCTTTGTTACTGCAATCCGGGTAATGTGGGCAACATGCTTTTCTTTTGAATTTAAAATCAAGCTCATGGGATGGCAGAAAGTCTAGGAGCAAGCCTTACAATTTATCAAATGAAAGATCATAGATGTATCATTCTAACGATACAATTCCATATGATGGCCACAAGGTGTTCACATCACATCACAAATTTTGGGTGGTCTGATGAATCCAAAAATAACGTATGTAACTTTTCTTTTTAGGCGTTTCGCAGTAATTTTTGAAAGTTTTTCGCGTTACAAAAAAAATCAGTTACATTCGATTTAAAATCAAACCAATCAGCGTTCAATTTAAAAAATCCTTTGTTAGTTCGATGGAAAAATCTTTTTGCGAACCTATTTAAAGTAGAAATTTCTACTACTTTTGATCACTGTGTTCCAATATTTTTTTATATGAAACCAAAACCACGACTGTGTGTTTCTCCTTGCTTCGTTAAAAACAAAACTTCGAATTTTTCTCTATGAAAAATTGCTTTGAGCCTTGTAGTTTTATGAGACCCTTTTATCAGGGGGTGAATTCTGGTTACTTTTCTTTTCTGCTGCTACAAATATAGACGTTTGTTAGTGGCACAGTGAAAAATATTCTACTGAACTCGGCTGAATATTATACATTTTTTCGACTAAAACTTTCGTTTATAATAATAACGAAAATAAGTTGCAAATTTAATAATATTCAAAGTTTAGTTCTAATTTCAATAAAAAGTTTTTTTTTGTGTTTTTTTATGTTCATCTGCGGGGGCCATTTCTTTAATTATGCTCGTAGCATTGTAGTTTGTGAAATGGTTTTTAATTGTAAATTTGTAACTTGTACTTTTGATAAATTGACCTTGGATTGTTATTTATTGAATATAACTTTTTTTAAAAAAGGAGCAACATTTTTATAGTTAAATCATCCGAAAACAACTAAATCTGACACTTTGACTGTCGAATTTTGCTAATATTTTACTTATAATTCACTAGTACTCAATAGCAAGGATATTCGTGCAGTGCGGTATGTGGTTTATAAATAGCTACTCTAGTCATCTGATAATTGCGGCTACCTAACACAAGATGTGTTACAAAAATTAAGCATTTCCGACATGTCTCTTCCTTTCAAAAGAGAAAATCAACACAGCAATAAATTGTTTGAATAAATTTACTTTAAAATACGAAATTTAACAAAACGTGTTTGTGTTTCATTGTATCTTCCAATTATTTTCCCACGCCTTGCTGTTTCACAGAAACTGCTGATTTGCTTGATCTTCCCTAATGTATCTTACCAGTGCAAGCGTTCGAATACTTTAAGGTTTTTAAATTTATTAAAAGTGGAGTTTTATACAAAACAAAAAATACCTTAGGATGAGTTGAAATATCGACACATGTAGAATTACATAGCTGCCATGATAATAATCCATTATTTGAAACAGGCGCGGATCCACACACAGTGTTTTTGCACGGGTGGGGAAATTATTATAAAACTCTAAAATTGTTAAGGTTTTGTTAAAAAAAAAAAAACAACGATAAAACCGACTATGAATATTGCGAATATACGTGGGAGTATCCGAAAATAACAAAATAAAAGTTCTGCAAAACTATTCCGATTTCCACATGCACGACCTAAATCAATCCCAGAAATTCAAGCAATGAGTATATAAGATCAGCCAGTTGAAGGCTTTAACGAAAGTAGACTGGTGAGCGAATCTGTTAATAAAATTTGGAAAGAAGCAAGGAAGGACAATTCCGAAATAGAAGGTATTTGATCACTGAAGATAAATAGTTTTGAATATTAAAGTTATTGGTGTTTTATTAGTTCCAGAAAGCTGTCGCCTCCCCTATGCGCCCATTACATAACCTGCATTATTTTTCATCAGAACAACTGTTGCGGTCAACCGTTTTCTCACTGCATAAACATTTGCAACAGTCTAGTTTTTGATCGTTTCCTTCTTATAATACGATTGTGTCTCTATGCAATAATAGCACAGCTTCATATTTTACAAATATTTTGACTAAATATTTTAGGCAAAATAATAAAGGAATCATAACATCATTGCAAAATTATTTCATCCATCCGAAAGGAGCCACTTCGACCTTTGTATAAAAGTTTTGTTTTGTTTTGTCGGGTATAACAGATAAATCCAAATAGTTTTCTATACCGAAAGTTATTGATCAATATTTACATATCAAAAGCAATTCAACACTTAATTAAACTTCAAAACCAAATTTTTTTCGGTGAAAGTTTCACAAGATCAAAACTTGTAATAATAAGGATCTGCGCAAACAAGTTGTACCATTTAAAATACTCACGGTGCAACCGTTAACGAAAGTTCAATAATTGTCGTTGACTGTACTGAACAAAATCTATGCTCAAGAAATAAATTTAAGGCCACAGTCAATAACGGAGCTCGAAAAACCACGATTGCTTTCTTACAAAATCCTTCAGCATTTAAGTAGTTAATCGGCAAAATATTGTACTTTTATGAACCATAATTACAAGCAAAAAATGCGACAATAAAACATTTAGATTGAGTCCAAATACATTCGCGGATTAAAAAGAAATTTCCACAGCACGTATTCACAGAAGTCCCACAAGTGCTCAAATCTAAAAAGTTTTAAAAGCCTGGAAAAGAATTTATTTCTTTATTTCCAACTTTTCATTCAGCTTTAAACCCCCCGCACACATGCACACGTTTTCTTCATACAAGACTCAATCATAAAACTCGTATCTAATGTTACGAATCAAAATTCGAAATTCAACCACTAATCATGTGTTTTTTTTTCGTTGTGCTACGTATAATCATAATTTGTTTATAACAAAAAAAAAAAAAAAAAGGACAGAAAAGGAAACGCAAACAACCCATTTAAATTTGTTCACATAAATTTTGGTCTATGCAGCAAAGAGACCTTGAAACATGGCAGTCGATGTTTTTACTGTGTTTTCAATGAACTTAATTTAAAAAGCCTCCCCTTGCAGGTAACTTGGGTGTCTAGTGTTATTTGTGGCTGGTTTCCCCCTTTCCTAGTGTCTGTAAAGAACAAAACTAAAACCAAACAAAATTTGTAATAAAAAAACAACAAAATTAGTAGCTGCAGTAAAAACAAGCAATAAAATATGTTGAACAAGTGCAGCATAAAAATAATAAGGGTGTCCCGGCAATTACGCTAATATTTATAAGCGTAAAGAATGTTCACTTTAAAGCTCAAAGTACGCATAAATAGAAATATGTAGAAATACAAAAACGACTATGCTAACTAAACTATCCAGACAGCGAGGAGGTCCGGAATTTAGTCCACCGTCTGGTGGGACTGTTAAATTTAAGCTTTTCTAGAATCTAATAATTTCGTCTTAAAGAACACAGTCTTTGGATTAAACCAGGTTAATCTTATTTTCCTCCTTCCTTTTCCATTCAGATATTTTCTGGAAGTTTAAATGTGGCCACAACTCGCAATCGTAAATTATTGTGCGTTTATTTGTTGGTATTAAATTAAAAACATACTTAAGCTTAATCATCGTTGCTACTCCGACATACTTAACGTAAAGAAAAAAACATGGTTATGGAATGATCACGAACTCCGTATTATGTCCTCTACAGCAGATATATTAATGTGGCAAACAAATAATTGTTAATTGAAAATATTTTAAATATTTCTTCAGTTGCAAGCTCTTTTTTACATTTATTCATTAAATGTTTCCATCCATAAAAATTATAACCTGCTTGATTGCAACAATGCAATTTTTACTAAAATTCTAAGAACGAATAAAATATTCTAACTATAAAAAATTATATTTTAACTCTAACCAAAAATGGCCTCAATAAACATAATATGAAAAGATCTCTCAGTGTTTAACCAAAGTATGAGTGTGCTGTGGCTTAAATAGCCAGCGCGTTGAATATTAAGTAAGCGGTGGCGTCAGTCGACATTACAATCTGACATTACAAATCTGAAACATCGATTGTTTGCTTTTTTAGTGTTACAAGAAGACAAATTGTTATTATCTAAAATTATAACATAGTTTATTTACAACCATATAATTCAATCATAATATGTCGCTCTTAAATTATGATTACCTCAACCATGTTTGTTTTTTTTGCTCGTAGAATTTTCGGTTTGAATTTTCATCCTCAATTTGAAAGCAAGCATTTTCCAAATACAACGTACGAAGTAGAAAAATACGACTGACTTAATTTTTGAAATGAACTACGAGGTTAATTTTTCTCTGTCACAATAAAATTAGTTACTTCAATCATTAGCAACGTTTTTCGAAATCAAACTTACTTTTCTCATCAATCTTTTAGATAAACTAAATCACAATGGGCCACTGTGAGTACCAGTACTAAAAAACACGATATTTTCAAGGCCATATTTCACCGTTTATAAAGAAACCATTAGAAACTGACTTGGACTAATATGAAGAGTTTAGAATCCGTCCAACCAAGTTCCTAAGTTAAACTCGCACAGTGACGATCGAAACGTCATGGCATCGACCAAGAGCGCGAACATTTATCAGCACTTACATAGGTATTTCGAAATAAGGCGACATTTTTTTATTAGTTAATGGAACATTTTTGAAATAAATAATAATAAAAATAAATAAATAAATAATAAAACGGCTCAAAAGCTAAAGATGCTAAAACTTTTTCCTCTAAAACACTGAAATTATTTGCGATAATTGTTCACAACGTTAAGTGTGAAACAGAAAAATCCACCACTTCGACTTGTAAATCAAAAGTGTTTTTTCAATTTAATTTCGAATATTCCAACCAGCCGACAAATATGAAAAAAGTAACAAGTTAAAAGCAATGAAGAAACAAAAGTTATTAAAGATAATATTCTTGTTATTAAACTAAGATAGCAGGGCCAAATTAAGCAGTGGTTCGTGTGAATAATTTATGTTCATATATCATCTACTCCCAATGCAACAACGTCTAATTAGGAAAATATAATGAATGGGAAACAATTTTAGTTAACGATTAATAATATTAAAAAGAGAGGTGAATTGAATTTTACTGCTAACTAGTAACACACAGTAGTGAAAAAAACCCAGAGTCTTTGGTGGGAATCGAACCCACAACAACCCCAAGATTGTCAGAGTAGCCCACTACTACCTAGATTAGCGGGGCTCCCCGTAATTCTTAATTTTAAAACAATTGTCTTAGTTTTCTTGCATAATTTTGAATTCTTAGTGACTTTGAGATTTTTAGTTTAATAATGTGCTTTTTCGTAAGATTTTGATTTTTTTTACGAATTTTTAATATCGCACAGCCATTAGATCCGTAAGTTTTCTGATGCGTTCAGAAACTGATTTTAGTAGACGGAGCAGAAAGCAGGAACGATTAGTATTCAAAATATTAATACTTTATAGCTTCCCAAATAAATAATTATCGCGAACTGGACTTCCGTAGCAAAATGCTCTGCCAACTCTGATTTGGGAAGTTGTTAGTAATTGTAACTGCCAGTAGTGGTTAACATTGTTCTGATGTCATCGGTAGCAGGCGCGGGGATCCAGCTACAGCTTGGTTACACCAGTGCCAGACCGCTTGTGATGGGGAAATTAAAAGTGTTGAATGGGAAGCAATATTTTATAATTAATACACTTTTCAAAACACCTTTTGTCATAAAACCTCTCGTGAGTAATATATCTTGCTTAGCACGGGTATTTCGAAAAGCTTAACCCCAGTGTTCGTTGTTGGTGCTTTTGTTGTTAAGTTAAACTTCATTTACACAATTGTTTACATTTCATCCCAATTTTAAGTGAAATTTTATATCTCAAATATTCGTTGGACTGCAAAATAGAAGCACACACACACACACAACTTCTCACTAAACGATGGACTTACTGAAATTTGTTTAAATTACATTTACTACAGTTGTTGCATTTCATTCGTATGTAAAGTTAACGGTCACTAAAAAACTCCCAATGGCTTCCACACCACACTATTACTTTTATCTTAAAAAGGGGGAAAACTCAGAATCATTGATGAAAAATTTACATTTTAACACTAAAAATTACTTTCGTTATCGTAGAGCGACGTTGAACTGGATTAATTTTAAAAGGTAAAACTGTAAAAATTTGTATAAATAAATCAATAAATAAAATATTTTGATCTGACATACAAACATAATTTAAATAGTCAAAGTCTGTTTAACATATTTATGAGTTTTTAAAACTGTTTTATTCAGTTATGAAAAAGATACCAACCCAGTAACGTTTTAATGGAATATTTGCATACGAAATTCCCACTAAACTCGTATAGCATGCACTGTGTATCACCAAAATGAAAGGGGTATATATAGGTTTGTCCTTCGGTTTGTAAATTCTACAATATTCATTTCCGACCTTATAGGTAAGAAAGTTTAATTAACGGTGTCCATCTGTACGAAGTTGAAATCAATTTTCTGACGGCACTAGACAACCTAGGATCTTGAAGCTTTGACCTCTTGATCAGTGAGTGAGTTTGGCAAATTTTCGTTATCTGAAATCAGCCATATAAGTCTACAAGTTCTTGAGAAGTGGGCCAATTCGAAAATTAGGAATCCTTATCAAATTTCCTATAAAGTCTCCCTACAGAAATTGTCATCCCGAGACCCACAGATAACATCTGGACCTAAATGTTAGACCAAATTAAAAATTTTTTAAGAAAACCTCAAAGTTTCAAAAACTAACGAAGAAAGCCGAAATTTCTCAAAAAAAAATTCAAAAATAGAAATTTTGCCAAAATTTAAAATTAACCAGAAACTTAAATGTTCACCACAAAAATTAAAATTCACCACAATTTTGTAATTGGAAGAAGAGCAGAAAAATCACAAAAAATCTATGTTTGGTAAACAAAAATTAAAAATTCACAAGTGGTAAATATTGAAAAAAATAAAAAATTCCCCAAAATATTTTAAAATTATAAATTTGTTAAAAAAAATCTCGGTTAATCTGCTAAGTTAATAAGCTAATTTTATTTAAATGCCAGTGTTAACCTGGATAACATTTAAACCCTGAACAATAAGTCTTGCACATCAATCCAATACCTAATTTTCCCAAGTAACTTGTCTATCGGTCAACAAGTCTGGCAAAATAATTTAGTCTTAGTTGAGTTAAACTTAAAATCATAAAAGCAATTATGCAATTTTATAGACTAATAAAGTTTTGAATTTTGAATATCTTTTTTATTTTCATAATTTTGTTGGTTCAAACCCAATTTAATTTATGTTTTTTTTTTCTTTTTTAAATTAAAATTAATGAATTACAGTTCGTCTATTGGTTGTTGCTCATGTTCATATTCATATCTTGACTTAATTTACATGTAAAGTGTTTAATTTACACTTCAGTAATTAACAGTGTGAAGTTTGATTGCGCGAGTTTTTATGGCCACATTAGACATGGAATATCATGAAAACTAAACCAAAATTAAATATAAAATAAAATATAATTACCAAAAACACAAAGATAAAAGATAAAATAACTCTTTCATATTTTGTAAGATTGTTGCACGGACTGGCCATAATTATGAAAATAATTAATTTCTTGGTTTTATAATTATGCAGCAAGCAAAGCACTAGGAGCATTAGTTTTTGTTGAACAAAGTGTGAGGTGTTTGAGACCTAATCGCATATTTTACCAACTCAAGGAAATTAATTTTTAGTAAATTGTGAAATGTGAGCAAATTGAATGAAGCCCATGAATATGCTAATCTAAGATGGCAGACGTAAGGCCCCTGACACTATGAAGCTAAGAGGTTCAATATGGTGGTGCATCATGTATGGGCCTTAAAACACTTAATCGCTCAGAACAAAGTTCGTTTATTCATAATAATTTTCTATTTAAACACTTATTTCTATTTATACAGTTACGCATTAAATTTAATACAAATTTTAAAGTAAGTGTTATTTAATAGGCTTGCCCCACAATTATATATCAATAAATGTTTCGTTTCAATTAAAAAAATTATATATAATCTATATATGTAAAAGTGAAACTCTGTCTTTCTGTGTGTGTGTGTGTGTGTGTGTATGTGTTAGCTATAGTCTCCAAAACCGTAAAGCCGATCGGACTCAAGCTTTGGCAAGTTGTTGTACACATTCCAGGGAGTGTTTATGGGTGCTAATTTAAAAAATATATAAATTCGTTTAAATATATAACTTCGTGATTAGAAAAGTGGGCAGGGCCACGCCCATAAAAAAGTTATAATTTTAAGGTACTTGCACTGGACCGATTTTTCTGAGACTTACCACACATATTGAGCTCATTAAGGGGTTCATTTAGTGGATTCCTGCACAAAACAATTATAAAGGTTTAAGATATTCGGTATTTTTCAAAAAATTTACTGCAGTCGGGACTGTCAAGACTTCACCTGTTAAACCCGATGAAAGTGTAGAACGAAGAAACTTGTAGGAAAGAAAGCTTCATAAGATTTTTTGTTTTTGACTTTTGTTGAAATATATGTGACGAATGGGCCATGCAATATTTGGAAATTAAATAGGATATAAAAAATCATAATTTGTGTGAAAAAAGGTTGAAACTTTACATGGAAGAGTGAAATACAACACGGTTCAAATGACTGGGACGAATGGCAACTTCGACTTTGTGTTTGAAGGCCTCAATTGTCTCTGGACGTCTAACGTAACATTTATCAGTAACGACTCGCCACAAAAAATACTCAGTCTAAGGAACTGAAATCTAAGCCCCGAGGCTTTCGCAAGGCACAAAAATCTGTGTTTGTTTCGTTTAACCGAAATATCTTACCACACAGTCATTTCTTCAAATTGGAAAAAAGGAAATAGGTGCAAGGCGCTAAATCTGCAGAGTATGGTTACTGGGGTATCGTGCATTGTGTTGGTGGAATATCACTTTCTTTTTTCTACGCTACATGAGGTCAATCAATTCTGCCCAAAATCATTGATTAATGCGAATGACAATGCCTACATGCCAAAAAACTGTAGCCAATAACTTATTCGTCGACAGACTCATCTTATTCTGATTTCTTTAATCGAAGAAACCCACTTTTTTGATTGTTCTGTGGTCTCTGGTGTGCATGTGTCATGTTTCGTCCGCAGTTAGGAAACGGCGCAAAAGTTCGTTAGGACTGCGCCTGAATATCCGCAAACACTCCTTTGAAGTCGTCTCACTGTTGCGTTTATGGTCGAGTGTAAGAACTGGCTGCACCGCCCGTTAAGGTAGCTTTTTCATATCCAAATATTCATGCCATGGACTTTATCGAGTTGCTCCTTGGTATCGGTGATGGAAAAACTAATGCTTAATCGGCACACGAAATTCACTTTAAAGTTGTTTCCTTTCAATTGCTGTCTAAAACAAAATAATAGACACAGGGACGGAATTTTAAAATTGGCCTCGAGATAAGCTCCATGGAGACAGTCGCTTTCAGGACTTTAAAGAAAGCGTTTTCATGGGGCCTAAAATCGAGTGTAATAAATTTGTATCAAAAATACCAAACTAGACATGTAAAGTAAATAAAAAAATTCGATACCGCCAAACTTTTATAAATAAAATAATTTCGTAAAATATAACTAGACAGAAGAATGTGATAGGTCCGGAATGCACTTAGCCGAGCAGTTTGCAAACTATCGCATTTGGAAAAGCTATAAAATATTCAAATCAAATCCAAGCAACTGAAGCAAGTTGTTAGAAAAAAACTAATCTGGGGTCTAAAAAAAGAAATACTAGTAATAATAAAAGGAAAATAAACTTTTACCACCTGGAGATGTGTTTACGATTTAAGTAAAGTTACATTATTTTCATTGTTAAATCAGATACAAACGTAATCACAAATTCTTGCAAAAACATTGAAAGAAAATAAAAGAAAAAAACAATAAAAACTGCTTGATGAACGAAACAGTATAGAGGATGAGATGCCAGGAAATGCAACAAAACAAAAACAGAACAAACGAAAGTCATGCATTAGCAACATTTTTAAATTCGTTACAGACAGACAGACAGACACATTGAAATAGTTTTATCATACGAAACTTGGTTCTTGAAGTTAAGTTATGTGGGAATTCATATGGCAAACAGCATTATTAACCTTCTTTAATGGCTTTTGTTTGGTTGTTGTGTTATTGTTTCGCTGTAAGAATGTTTGCTACAATTTTTTATTACCGCCAGTACCGAAATAAAAGTGTGAATGCAAAAACAAAGGGAGGAACTTCTAAAGGAAAAAAGGGGAAAATTATTTGAAAAATCACAGTGTGTATTCGCGAGACAATAGAAGAATTGTTTGACACTACAAATTTGCAGCAGCAAAAAAAATATCACAAACATACAAAAAAAGACGTTTTTATGTTCGCTCCCATAATGAAAAGTGCAAGACAAAAACTGCTGTAAAAGTTAGCAAAAGAAGGACATTGAATAAATTACTTTGTTTTTTCGAGATTTTTACTTCGCGAATGAATTATCGAAATACAAAACTTTGGTACTGCCCGTTTAACGGGAGTTAAATTAGACGCAGTGTAGTCGCCGTAAAAGTGATTTCACCACACGACCTATTCTGCTTTATGGGGGTATGAACTAGTGTTGTGAAATTATTCGAGTTTAAAATTATTCGAACAAAAATCCCTAAGCTTTATTCTGTTCAAATAACCGAATTACGGGTTTTCCATTTAATGGTTTCACAATCGTCGGTCTGGCAAGTTGTTAAATATTTATTAACTGAAGTGCCATTTGTTAAGTGAAGGGAATGTCATCTACATACAAATATGGATCGTTTAAATACCGAAGAAAAATTAAAACCCTCTACAACCGTAATGGTTCAAACATGGCCACTTTTCCAGCATTTCGGGGTTATTATCGTCATCATAATCGATCTACTTTGTAAGGAATTGACAATTTTATAATGAAATTTGAAGAGACTGACGTGATCAAGATTGAGTTTATCTTGCAGCACCTAACGCAACAAGTCAAGCCGGCTGAACATTCGCAATACCGTGGATATGGTGGTATTCGAACAACATTTTCTTTAGCGATGAAGCTAATTTCTCACTCGGTGGTTTCGTCAATAAGCAAAATGGTCGCATATGGGGCTCGAAGAACCCAGAAGTGACTGTGAAAAGCCATTGCATTCGGAAAAAGTGACAGTTTGGTGCGTATTATACTGGAGCTGTATTTTTTCGAAAATGGCGCTCGAAGAACCGTTACCGCCCATTCAGAGCGCTATGGCCTTTATGTGTATTTTATTTAACTTTACTTTTGATACCGAAAAAGAATAATTATTAATATAAATAATTCTTGGGATTTTATTCAATTTTAAAAAATTATTAATTATTTGCCGAGTTTTTTTATTCAAATATGAATGTTTTTGTTTTGTGGTTCCCCCCAGCAAATAAATGGCACTTTTATAAGAAAATGAGATGAGATAAAGTTATGCCGGAAATACTTTTTGAAGTAGTGGGAACTACATATTAGCTGAGCTTTTTATTAAAAACGAAAACATTAGCAAAAAACCAGAATCCTAAAAGAATTAGACCATATTCTTAAACGTATATATGTATATATTATCGTTCGTTAAGTAGCAAACGATATATTTTGTTAACTATATATACAGGTCAGTTAACATTCCGATCGGAATAGTTTTAGTTTCGTCTTTGCAATTCTAATCGATTTCGATTTTGCTTCTTTAGATTTCGATATTCCCAAAAGTTCGAAAAATCTCCTTTATACGATTTAATATCGCAATGTTACGCATAAAAAAAATGTATGTATGTCTATATTTTTATTAGTAAAAAATCGTTATAAATAAATATCCGCACTTTATAACATTAAGGAAATGACTTTCACTTAGAAACCTAAAAGTTCCGAAGAAAATTGTCTTATTCGTTTCCTGGAGAAGCAATTTTTGAAATTGAAAATCCTTCAGATCGCAATGGAAGTCTGAGGCAGGGCTTATAGTGTATAAATTACTTAATTGTCGCTTGGTGTATTTTGTGTTCTATTTATTTATATTTGACGAAAAATATTTAAGCATCGATAACGACATACACGTTGAAAGAAATAAAAAGTTTCCCACCAAGGTTGTAAAATATAGTAGCTTATATAAAACACCTAGAGATTAAAAAAACGGGGAAATTAAAAATTGCGCTTAAACAGAATGAGTGCCGATATACCAATGGGACTTGAGGTCGGAAACTGATATAAACTTGTTTTTCATTTTTCAAAAACATACTAAATGATTTAAAAATTAAATTTCTTGAAAACTTAAGTTTAAGCAAACATACGCTCTACCAGATAGTCTTTACAGTACAAAAAATCACTAAGTGGACTTAGGGATTTTAAAAACTACAGCAACCAATTTGAATACGGCCTTCACTTAAGTAAGCTTGGCTTCTGTAACGAAACAAATTCTAGTCTGCGTGTGGTACGCTTGCATAAAAAACAAAGTCGCATTTGGCGTTCTTATATAAACAGGTTCACACGAAGTATTTATAAATTGATTTGACATATTGTTAACACTTTAAAGAGCAAATTCACTAAGTTTCATTTAGGACGATATTTTTTACTAAAAAGTTTTCATTTTTTTTCAAATTGAACAATTTAATCGTTTAAACAAGAATGAAAAAAAAATATTCTAATAGTCGAATTACTCTTGTTCGAATGACAATTCTATTAGGTACTTAAACGTGTATGCTGGTATTTACAAAGCCGAAAAATACACTAATCGACTGCACAATCTGTTCAAACTGTCGATTTGACGGAATGGTTGTATATTAAAAATATAAAATTTGTGGCAAATTTTAATGCTGAAACTTTTACTGGCGAAACAACTCTATTGAAATTTGTAAAAGTAATACAAACCAACCACCATAAAATGCCCTCTTTAGAGGACATTTCTAGCAAAAGAAGTTAACCATCTTTCATATAAAAACTAAATACTGCACGGTTAAAAAATTCCACTGATAGTCAGTCATTGCATGAGTGTAACAAACAGCCATGACGAAAATATAAAAGTGAATAACAACAGTGCTTATTATTGTTGCAAAATCAACTGTTTCTTCTCCAGGATTGGCTTAAAAAATGGAATATAAAAGTAAATAATTCAAAGTCTGTACTATAAGGAAAAATGATTGCCCGCCTGTATATTTAAATGGCGCAATTATACCAAGCAGCAATACTGTAAAATATTTAGGCCTTTATCTTGATCGGAGACTTACCTGGAAACAGCATACTAAAAGGAAGCGTGAACAACTCAATATTAAAACAAGGAAAATGTATTGGTTATTGGGCCCAAGATCAAGCTTAAGCCTGGAAAACTAGATTTTATTATATATAACGATACTTAAACCGATTTGGACATACGGTATTCAACTCTGGGGAACTGCAAGTAATTCTAACTCGGATATTTTACAAAGATCAGTCAAAAACTCTCAGACCATTGTTAAATGCGTCATGGTATATCACCAACAAATATATATTCACAAAGATCTTCGTATTTTAATGGTCAAAGATGAAATTAATGACTTCAGTGAAACACGCCTTAACGGACTGAGTAATTATCCAAACGTATTAGCAATAAACCTGTTAGATGATAGCAATGAAATTAAAAGACTTAAAAGGATACATGCACTTGACCTGCCCTTCAGAAAATTAAAAAAAAAAATGTACCTTTATAAACGATAGAATTTAATTTCAAACATTCACTAAAATTATAAAAGTAATTTCTTTTATTTACTTTTTTTTATTTGAGTTTAATAGGAACTCAAGCTTTGTTATTTTAAAGTCATGAAATTTGCGCATTATTTTAATTTGTAAAATAGATTACAAATAAAAAAATCAATGCTTATTACTCTTTTTTTATACAGGAGCTAATAACGCAATGTTTTTTAACCATCAAGCCAATGAATCGAACGCGCTCCTAAATAAACATGTCTTCACAGATACTAACAACGCCTGAAACAAATAAAATTAAACAAATAAACGATCTGTTTCGTTTTCGTGCTATACCAAAAACAAACCAATGAAGCAGGTAAAACAACAAATCCCGTACAAAAGCCAAAATGAAGGCCAGTCCTAGGTCTTTACAACAAGATCGCACACCGAAGTAAAATAAAAGTTCTGAAGTATCTGCAAAGCCGCTAAGTGAAAATAGATTCTCTATACTTGCTACTCCTGATGATGAAGATGCTCAACCCACTGTCAAGGAACAAAAACCACCACCGATGTACTTGCGCAAGCAAACGTCCATTGGCATTGTAAACATGCTGTCCCAACACGTGCGAAAGGAAAATTTCTACGTTGCCTCCATGCGATGGAAACAAATCCAAGAAACAAAGACCCACGCACGTACGGAAAAACTTATCGGCTAATCGTAAGTCGAATTGAATCAGAAAATATAAGATATTATACGTATCTATGAAAAAGTGCTAAAGGTTTGAGTTTCGTTACAAAGGGCATTGACAGTTCCGTTCCTGCTGAGGAAATAAAAATTGCCTAAACAAGAACAAAGTTCCTCAACCAGTGTATCGTGTGGAGATTATATTAAATACTACTCAGATAAAAGCTAAACAATTCATCAACCCAATTTAAAACTACGATGTCTCTTCAACAGGAGAATATCTTAACAGAGACTCCACAGAAATCGTTTACAAACAATCCGAATGCAATCGAAATCTCAATACAACCAATGCACAACTTTATGGCAACAATGCAGGGTATGTTCCAAGAAATGATCAAAAATATACGAATTTTACTATTCATAAATTATTGCAATGTTTCGAGTTGGCTTCTTCCCATTATCTTAGAAGATGTCTGAAATTGTTATGATCCCTAGACCAGGGAAAGACTTAAGTCAGATTAGGATATACAAGCCTATTAGGCAGCTGCCAATTTTGTCAACATTTCGTTATCTTAATGATCAAAACCTCCTGCCAACAGTTTGATTTTTGAGCAAACCATAGTACCATTGTGCAAGTCCACAAAATCGTCACCGTTATTAGATCTGCATTTAAAAACTAGCAATATTGTTCAGCTTTGTTAATGATATTTCCTTAGCATTTGAGTAAGTCTGGCATGATGAGCTTCTGACAGAAATAACTCAAATTCTACCTGAAAACTGGCACCGGCTTCTGAAGAGCTATTTAACAGATAGAACGTTTAATGTGAAATAAAAAAAAAAATTCTCGAAAAGGGAAAATCTCTGTAGGAGTCTCCCAAAGTAGTATTTTAGGGCCGCTGTTATAGATCCGATATACAGCGCATATTTCAATAAGCCCGAATAAATATATGTCAACGTTTGCAGATGACACTGCATTTACAAGTGTTACCCAAGATCCGAAAGTTCGATCTGAACAAATTCAGTTCCACATTCTTCAGCTAGAGGACTGGCTAAAAAAGTAAAGAGTAACTCAACCTTGGTTTGGAATACAAAGTCCCCTTATACCAATCCTTTTTAAAGCCAATATGGTCATATGGCATTCGGCTGTGGGGCGCAGCAAGCATTCGGAAGTTACAAAGAAGACAGTCTTGGATTTCACGACTTATCATATGCAGAGATCTAGAAGTTCCCGCTATCTAAGAAGAAGCGAAATCTTCAAATGCGTAACCAAACTAGTCGTCCACCCCAACACTCATGTACACAATTTGACGTGCACCAAATACTAAAAAGAACTGACACTTTGATCCTGGCGAGACGGCTCTCCCTTCCCAATAGTATATATTTATTTTAAGATTTGAACAGAATAAACTAGTTATCACATTTGTAATAATCAATAAAATACTTTTTGAAGATACGATTTTAATACATATTGTAATTTTCTTTTAGAAATTAAATTAATGCTTAAGAATAATTTTGTTTGCTTAAATGTAAATATGGCTCCGTGGAGAATGTTATCTCTCAAGACGTCAATCGCCTGTGCCTCATCGATGTAGACAAAAAAAACCAGTGGAGTGAAATCACATGATCTTGGAGGTCACTTTACCGGCCCATTACGCAAATTTATTCTTTCACCTCCCGTTTCTTTCCATAAATCAATTTAAGCTCCGTATCTATAAAAAAAACACGCAGTGCTAGTTCATGCTCGCTACCTAAATCTGCCAAATATTTTTTGTTCAAATAATTTTGATCATTCAAATAAATGATGAAGACTTCTAAAAACAAAAATTAATACCTAAGTTCACCGCATATTTCAGTCGTCGAAATTCGGTACCTAAATTCCCCTCATGTTTCAGTCGTTCGGTCAGAATAGCAAATTTGTCTTTTACTAAAAAAGCAACACAGAGTTTAGAAGAAACTATATAACAAATACATCAAACTTGTTTACAACGCACTTTATATGCAAATTAATGGCAGCAGTTGCAGAAGATGAAAATATTCCCGCGGAAGTGATGCAACTGTAAACGAAGAAAATGAAATAAATAAAGTCATAAAAAAACTCAAATGAAAATCTCACAGAAAAACAATAACAATGGAATGCTGGAAAAGTGCTTTCATTTTGATCAGAAGCAACTAAAAGCAACTGCAGCAACCAACAACTTTAATACTCAGAGGAATTTAAAATTACAACAAACACCAACGGTAAAGAGTGAGTGCTAAAGATCGCGAGCCACAAAGAGCAACAGAAAACTGTGCCTTAATTCGCTCAGCGGTTGCAACAAATTATTCAGGTGTTTTTATTATACCGGATTTTGAAATTTTATAATAATGATTAGTTTTTTTTCTCATCGGTTCTTTTTAAAAATGTTTTCATGGGGCTAAACTTGTTTAAAGCGTCATAGGAAAGCCCACCAAGCAAAGTGTTAAAAAATAAACTAAACTTGCTTTCTGTACGAGCAGTTATCTGAAATATTTTTCTTGTTTAAATAAACTTTTGAATGTTGGTAAACGTGAATGTGTAATGTGTCTCTTTAAAGTTAAAAATAATCTTATCTCACTGTCACTGCATACAATTTGCATACACACGTATTAAATTGTACTCGCATACTCATCTGTCTGGCTGTGTGCTTTAAACTACAGTGCAGTGCAGTGGTTAACAAAAAGTTAAAGGAAATTTTCAGCTTGTTTGCAACTCAAATGTGGACGACAATTTCTTTAGTTCCGGGGGTACCGGGGGTTTTAACGCTTATTAGATTTTTAGTATCTACGTAGATATTAATTGAGGGAATATATGTATAGAGCCCAGCATATTTATGTTAATATATGTATATATAAATTTATTGGCGTTAGTTTTAAGATATTAGAGAAGAGTTAAATAAATGAAGCAAGCACGTTCTTATGAGTGTAAACGCTGCACGAGTTTACAGCGAATACGCTGGTCTTACAAAGTCTTTTCACCAATGTTAGGTGGCCAAATTGAAAAAAAACAGTAAGGTAAACAATCAAACAACACCCACCCCTCAAGTTCCGCTTCTTTAATTTTTAAGATAACGGTATATCTCGGAAACCGGAACCAATTTAATAAAATGAAGTGCAGGATTCGAATTCAGTACCCCAAATTTCATATGAAACAATTTTCAGTTGCTCTAGTCCAAAATCTTTTACACTTCTGTTTAATTTTATTCCAAAAGTACACAAGTCGGAAATTATTTAATGGATCGGGAAAAGATTTTCGAAATATGTGCGGATTTTCGAAATATGTGCGGATTTAAACTCTTTAAATAGAAATTATTCTTTAAAAATATTTCTCGAAAAAAAAAATACAATCACAAAATCACTACGTTACCCCTTCAACCGCACTTGTAGTTATTCCTCACACACAAAAAAAAATTATTCAAAAAAAACATGCGTTTGGCGAAAAATAAAAGAATAAAATAAAAATTTCACTTTAAACCTCCAATGCAATAAAGCCCCGAAGGCTTTTTCTGCTTTGGATATTTGTTTGAACTCATAAGTATGAAATTGTATAACCCCCACTGTACAAATAACTTTTACTTAACAGCAAACTAACAACGAACAAAAAGCTGGGAGGCAAACTTAAACAAAACTTAAATACAACAAAAAGAAAAAGTCATAAACTAAAATGAAAACGCCGATACCATCATTAAGTAAAAAAATGGGGTCTAAACCTTGGGAAAATCATAAAGTCGTTGTATGAACAATTCTTTTCTAAAGGTATTATGGAACGCATAGGTGCTTGTAAATAAAAGAAATAGAGTTACACATAACTACGAGATACTTTTTGAACACAATTTTAACAACAACAAAAACTACAAAACAATAATTTCATTTCAATCTGTGTTTTTGCTCCAGTGTTGTAACTCAAAAGCAGAGCAGAGAGATACTGATGTCTGTAAGAAACCTTCACTTTGCCAAATGATACAGTACGTTACACATACGCACGGAAAATACGAGTACAAACATGTCTACAGGTATGTGTATAGGTAGGAGTATCTATTTATCTTGTAGTATGTTTGTTGTGTGTATCTTTTTATACATTTTATTTTATTGTTATTGTATCATGAGCAATGTAAAGTAGACAAATTGTATGACTTAATATAATTGTATGTAGAACAGACAGATAGATATTTTTCTTAAATACGAGCATAATACGCACCATAAAGCTACATGCCTTAGTTCTGAGGTGCATACTTACATACATATGGATGTGTGGTGCATTTACTGAAAATATTTGTGTCGCTACATTCGAATATCTGCGAACAGATATAAATTTTATTATTCATACAGCAGCAAGAATAAACAGAAAAGGTTCACAGCAAACCGGCATTTAAATGTGGCCGGCAATTCATACACGCTGCACACAGCTACACGTTTATTTCGCCCACAATAAAAAAATTAAAATGCTGAAATAGTTAAAAAACCCCAAATTTGAAAATACTAAATCAATAAAAATTAAAGAAACGACATCATTAAAATTCGTTAAGTAAAATGTTTAATTCTTGGCGCACCTGAACAATATTTATTAAATTATTGTCTCTCTTGCCCGGCACTGAGCCAACGATGTGATTAGTTTGTGCAAAGTATAAGGCCACAAATATCATGCCACCTTTATACAGGTCCTAAGGAACCAACAATCACCAGCGCCATCAAATCGCTGTCATATTAGCATAGTAGACGGTTGGAAAACACTTTTGCTTCTAATTTATTTTGATTATTTTTAAATTTATTAAACTTTTTGGTTTTAATTTCCCTTAGAGGCGGAACGGTGTGTTAAAAAGAAAGAGAAATTGGTGCACAAATTCTTAAATTAAATATAATCTACGTCATTGATCGCCTGATTTCAGAAAAAAAATTGAACGGTAGCCAAGTTTTTGAAGAAAAAAAAAAAACCCGCGATTTCATTTGTGAGTGTGTGTCCGTTCTGGCTAATAAATAAATTATTTTTCAAAATTTTAAACTCTTTGTATTTCAAACCCCGTCACATTTGTTGTTTCATTCGGCCAGTAAGTAGACACTGTCTACCATTTAATTTATATGTAATGCAACATGCCAAAACGTGTAAGAATTCACACAAGATAAACTCAAAATACTTCAACGTCATTGAGAGGAAAAGAATCGAGTAAATACTACTGTTAGTCACTGTACTTTTACATAAAATATTATTGTCCCAATTACATTTGCTTGTAACTTTAATTTTATCTTGTTGAATTTTTCTAAAATTTTATTTATTAATTATTACTATTATTATTATTAATAACTACCTATTCAAATATTAATAAATTCAAATATTAATAAACTATCCATTATTGGGCAGAGATAGACATCTCGCCAATGTGTCAGTTTTTTTGAGTTTTTGGTGCCAATGAAATTGCAGCAAATCGCGCGCTATAGTGTTGGGATTACATTTGGTTACGTATTTGGACGAGTCCATTCTTGCTTCTTTCTGGGTAGTGGGAACTTCTAGATCTCTATGAATATTTTCATTTCTTATATTTCATATTCATTTCTTTGTAACTTCTGAATATTTAATTCTCAAGCAGTACCCCACAGCTGAATGCTGTGTATAAAAAGACTTTGTATTCCAAAGCCAAGGTTGAGTTGGGACACATTGTGGCAGTTTTCAGGTAGAAGTGGAGCTATTTTTGTAAGTAGCCTATCATGCTAGACTTTATTAAACGGCTGGAAAATATCAATAAACAAAGCTGAACAATAACGGAGACAATTCTGTGGACTTGCTCAATTGCACTATGGCTTGCTCGAAAACCAATGTTTTTGTTCAGATAAGGAAAGAAGAAAATTAAGGTAACAAATAACTTTTCAAACAATTTTGATAAAGTTGACAGCAGGATAATGGGCTTGTATGACGTAATTTGATTTTAGTCCTTCCCTGGTTTATGGAGCATGGGATGAAGTCAACTCGTAATATTGCATTAAATACGAACCTTAAAATTCTCATAGAATAATTAGGTAAGCACATTATTATTGATTATTAATTGTCGATTTTAAGAATGATAGCAGAAATTTAATAGGATTAATCACAGTGTCACTCTTCCAGGTAATTTGCGAAGGCATTTACTTTTCGAATGAGTTTTTAGCCCATGTGTGGTTTTCAAGTCTTAGTGAGCATACAGTTTTCCGTGTTTTTTACTGGATCCAATTTTTTATATATATCACTATAGTAGAGTCGAGTTTTTGTCTCAGTTTTGTTCTCTGACATAAATTCATTTGGTTCATGATGTCAAGAGTACGACTATGTTGCCATTGCATTCATGACGCCCGTTAAATTAAAAAAATAGTATTAAACACTAAAAACTGTCTGAATACTCGTATCTGCAAGACTAATTGACGAGTAAATAGTGTATAAACATATAATTTGAAGGTAATGTTTTTATTCCTAATTTTCTTATATTTATTTTAAATAAATCGAACAGCTACTGTTATGGCTATGGCAAATTACGTGCTGCACAACTCCTTAATTTTTTAAATATCGGTACATATACCGAGAACCAGAGACAATTAAAAAAACAATTTTAAAACCAATAAATCTCGTTACCAAATGTCTACAGATTAACTAAGAAATCACAGGCCGCACAATAAAAATTACTTTTTGTTTGACCTGTGTTCAGTGGTGCCACAGCTTTAATTTGTTGTCTACCAAAATTCTCTCCAAATTCTACCACTTGTTTTTTTAACGAAATCTTCGTTAAAATCCATTTATATACAAATGCATCATTGTAGGTTTAATACATACATATGTGTTCTCTACATTATCATTATATTGTTAATAGTTTTCATAGTTCAACTTCTTGCTTCTTAGTTTTGTTTTTAATAAATTTAACTGAGCAAATTTTTTCTCTGCAGCATCTGAACTGTATGGCAGGTATAATAAATTAAAAATAAAATTAAAAAAGCATCTGAAACGACTTTCATTTCAAACAACTTCAATAGTACTAACACTTTTCCAAGACACGCTTACATTTGTATCACTGCTAAGAGAAAAATTGCAAAGGCGAAGCATATTCCATCGTGTTACTAATTTATCTGGCTCAGAGTTCGCACATGTCTCGAACTTCACATAAAAAGTGTATTATATAAAACGGAGTTTCCAAGACCTTTAGAAATTACATTTGAATAATTTTTTCTTAAATTTTTGTAACTATTTTTTGAAATTTCAGTAGGGCACTTCGCACACCTTTGTTCGGTGTTGTCTTGCTAAAAACACGTTGTGAGAGATGAATAATTAATAAACAGATGGTAACGTGAGTCGTTTGAGGTAGCCGTGGTAGCACAAAAATTAATATAATTTCTACAAGTGGGTGTTTATTCTATTGTTCCATTAATACGGTGCTAATAGTTCCCATAATTTTTCTATATTTTTCTTTTTTTAATAAAAACTCTAATCACTATAAATTGGCAAGAAGATTTAAAAAAATAAAAATGTAAAATTTATTTCGTCTTATATTTGGATGTTTATGATTTCTTTTCATCTTCTACGACTTTTCACATTTTCGGTGTGTGGGCCAAGTCAAGAGTGACAAATAATGGGATGCTGTGATGAAAAAATTGCGATAATAATTCAGTCTGGTTCGCATATCTGTATATTCGTCTACCTATTCAATTATCTAATTATACGACTGTCCGTCGTCCGGCCGTTCTTCCATCGTAACATGATCATTTTCTTGTCTATTTATTTGCTGTTGCGAGTGGTGTCGAATATGAAAATGTCTAAATGTTGTATTGTGGGTGACTTTTATGGGCAGACACTCGAAATAAAAACAAATTCTTAACAAATTTATGTATGTGTGTGTCATATTTTTGGTCCTATGTATCGCGTGTTTATTTGCCTTGTGAAAATGAATAAAATTTATTGCAGAACAAATGTGACTGAGAATCGTATTCATAAATTTTGGAAATTTCTAAAATCAAAAATTTTTTAAAGCAAAAAAAAACCTTTTTTTTAATATCTTGAATGCGAAATTAATTTTCGAATATAAAGGCGCAGTGATAATTGCCATAATAAATTGAAAACTCTTTTAGACCAATCGAAGTGTTCATAACGAAACAATGAAAACCAAATGTAACCCATAATTGACAATCGACGATTTTGTCTAGAAGACCGCCCCACTTCTCTACACACTTATGTACACAATTCATAGAAATTAATCTTTAAAAAGAAACTGATCTTTTATTTTATTTTTTGAAACGCAATTCTACAACAGAAATAAAATCTCAATTAGAACTTTAAAATTTACAGTTAACTTAAACAAGTTAAAACAAATGAGGAAGATGTGAACAACTAACATACAGCGCCTCGAGCAACAGAAAAATAAGAAATGAAAATTTTGCAAAAACGGGAAAAAATAAAATCGTAGATAAAAGATTTGCAAAGCGTAAGATTTAGTTAGCACGAGTATCTAATAGATACAAGCCGCAGACAACCGACAAACAACTAACAAGAAATAAACAACAAAACGCCACTTGATCCAGTCACTGCATACGAGCACACACAAACAATTTCAATTTCCCTTGCTAAAACGAGAAGACTTGAGTTATTTTTTTTCCTAACTATGACTGAAATCTAAAACAGTTGAGTTAAACTTGCGTTCTACGAAAGAAAAACATAGCAACACTATTATTCTATTTTAATTCTAACACCGTGAAGTCAGTACCTTTAAATGATTGCACTCTTGAAGCAAATTCGTCTCTAATAAACCAGAAATAATTGGGAAAACGAGTACCACACAAGAAGTATATCTTAGTTTTTTTTTTCATTTTGTTTAAAAGACAACATCTTTATATTGTTGGTGATATAGACTTTTCCTCTTTCAAAATTACCTTTGTCTTCAAAAAACCATGCTTTAATAGTTTCCTCCCTCTAAAAGTATCTGTTAAAATTATATTACTGTAACAGAAATTATTCTATTTTAGAAGACTAAGCGGCATTAGGTCCAGCAGGATTAACCCACAGCGCTGCGTTTGGTATTGTCGTATATATACGAGTATTTCCCACAGCTCAATAAACATTTTCGAATGGCTTTTTACTTTAATTTCCAGCTGATCCAACACTTTTTCTTGTAAGTCACTTCCAAGTCTTTAATATGTGCTTTTACCATAGATAAGCCAACTCAACTCTGATCCTGGTTGTAAACAAATCATAATATAGTAGATAAAATTAATATCGTCAAACCTTTTAGAACGGTAGTAAGGTAAAAAATTTATGCTAACGATTGGCAGCGGCTGAGGTGCGAACACCTTCGACTAAAGCCGTCGAAAGCGTTATAGTCAACGCACTAACCCCTTAATCCCCATTCTTTGATTAAACACCAAAAGAGTTTAACGTATTATGTCTATTAGGAACACTTTATGGTTAGAATTATAATATTCTTTTTGTAGAGTACAAATACATTGTTTGTGGTTACAGTTTTAGTAAAAATGTTATTCGTAACTCATTCATGTTACAATTTCTATGGATGGAAGAAACATCGTTAATAAACGTTAAAAAATTTGTTCTTATCGCTAATAAAGTTATGATTAAAATATTTCCAAACCACCATTATATGTTTTCCATAACAAGGTATTGTTTTAAAGACGATGACATGGTTGTCGAGACCATGCCACAATCATGTTTTTTGCGTGTAGTTTGATATTTTGCTTTAATACTTTATACCGGAAATCGAGATAACGTTAACTGCAGAAAACTAAATTTATTTTTAACAAAATTTTTTATTATTCATAAAATTATACTTCTCCGGAATTTTGAATCTACATCTAACTTTGACACTGCTTGGAGAATATAAAACGGACGATATTGTATAAAAAAATGCCAAATCATTTCATTCTTTTATAACAATTTAGATATTCTGAAGATGAAGACTCAAGACAACAATTCACTGAAGCTTATGATGAAACAACAATTAAATACCGACATAAAGATGCAATAATTTCGCTTCGTTACAATGCAGGCATACATTAAGCATAGCTTACAATCAGCTCAGTGTGAATACTTGCCACATGGCTAAGCGAACACACTACCCTACTACTATTCAGAAATAACTTCAATGCAAACAAATCAAAAACATCAGCAACAAGTATTTTTTGCAAGAGAAAATTGGTTAAAACTTTAGAATTTGTGGCTACGGATATGAATCAGAGCAAAAGAAGGGAGTACGTAATCAATGCTAACTCTTTCAATGTATCATGTGTTTTCAAGGTTTGTTCAAAAACACTTGACCTTCTGATATTAACTACGTGGTTGCATAGAAGTAAAGGGTTTTTATATAAGAGCCGGTCGACGTTGCCACACAACCATTATACCAATACTGGCTTTGAGAACTCTTACACTTGATCACAGTGCCTTTTTTACTCTTTTGATTGATTTTTGTGCTGATGAATGGTGATTTGTTGGCTTATTGTGAAGAATTTTTCTTTTGAAAATATAACAAATATTTATTAAAGGGCAGGGTAGTGCGATAGGCCAAGTTCAAGCCTGTCGCACTATCCTGAAACATAAGAACATACAGGTAACCTCATAGGCCAAGTTTGAAAGAAAAAAACAAAAAAATCCGGAGATGTAACGGTGTAAAAAGTGAATATTTTAGTACCTTTAGTACCGACTGACTGGGTGACTCACTCAACAATATTATGCGACGCTTCCACTATAGCTAGTGAGCTTAACTTTGATAAACATAAATGCGATATATGTAAGTCGCCAAAACTAATGTATAAAATTTTCTGCATTTATTTCTTTGAACATGCTGGCGCAAGAGTATACACGATCAAACATGTCTGCATTTACTGAACTTTGACAAAAAAATTAATTCAAAACAAAATAAAAAGCAACAAACGTATCATCGAATAACCCTGAAAAAACATCTCTAAACGCAGCGAAATCTTAAATTTATTCACCAAAAAACTACACTAACGCTAACGAACTATTGCAAAAATAAAGCAGGTAAAAGCTAAATATTAGACAAACACAATATTTTAGGATAAAAATTAGCAACGATAGCAGAAAAGAAAATAATAAAATACGGTTCAACCTGGCTTAACGTAACTAATAGAAATTCGGCCAGTTGGGAAAATCGAATTTGTTGCGGAAACCGAGTCAGCTTCGGTCAACTTTATAGTTTCAATATTTTCTATTTATTTCTATCAACACAATTTACCGACTACTTTCAAAGGAAGATACATTTTTATACAAAAAACAAGTGTGGAATGTTTAAATTTGTTACTTTCAAAATAAATTTCTTTTGAAAGTTAATTTGCAATAACGGATTTGATTCTCTGGAAAAGATGCGTTAAGGTAGTCAACAATGTGAACAATTTGGAAGTTGCAACAATAGAGCAGTTGAGTTGATCAAGTGTTGCGTTGAACGAGATTGTACCGCACTTTTGAGCAAATCGCATCTTGCATACATAATTTTCTCTGTATTCCAAATCAGCAATTCTTAATTCGGAAATTAAATTTCCGAATTTTTTTGCTGTTCTGTATTCCACTTCCGAAAAATGTATTTAGTTTTATTTAAAATAAAAATGGTTTGTTGAAATGAATTAGAATCAGGGTTTTTTCAATTAAAATTTTCTTTAAATGTTAAAATTACATTTTGTATTAAAATGCAAAAGGTCAATTTTAAATTATTTTACACAATAGATTTTAATGGGATGTCTTTATATACTTGTTTGAGGACTCTTGCTAATTTAGGAGACAATATATGTTGTCATCAACATTGCCTAATAAATTTAAAAACAGGAAAAACATATGGAATGAAAAACGCCTCAAATTGGAATTCTAATTCTCGTCTATAAAAAATTTACTTTATGATACATATCCAGAAATTGTTGTAAAGAACATAATATAGTTAGCGTGACTACGGCACAACCATGTTTAAATTTGTAATATATGAGGTGAATGTTGGGATTCAGGTGTGGGGTACTGCTTGCGGATCAAACACACAAGAGTTACAACGAAGACAGTGTAGGATCTTACAACCTATCGTATGCGCCCCTTAGTATATAAGAAATGAAAATATCCATAGAGATCTAGAAGTTCCCACTATCCAGGAAGAAGCAAAAACATATACGCCTACAAACTATTGGTCCATCCAAATATTCTCGTACACAATTTATTTCAATTTGATGACAAGAGACTAAAAAAAACAGACACATTGAACCTGGCGAGACTGCTCTTCCAAGCAAATCGTAGATGCCATATTAAGATTTGACTACAATAAAAATTAATAAATAATATTGAAGAGATAAAAATTATATACTTATTGTAGTTTGTGACAAATTGTGTAATGGGATTAACACAAATCTTTGATTAAAATTGTAAAAGCCCTTTGAACTTGGTTATATAACTACAAATAGTAACAATGTTATACTTTGTTCACACATACACATTAATTGCGCAATTTAGAAATTTGAGCAATTAAGGCCTTTAGTGAGCTAAGTTTACAATATGAGTACTAAATTAAACAATAAGTACTTAATTGCACCATTAGTTGAGCTCAATTCCCAGTGCAACTCTGATTATGTGATCAATAACAAAATTAAAACAAGTTCAAGAAGTCCCTTCATCATCAATACTAAATTTTATTGTGCATGGCAGTTGTCAAACTCTAAATAAAAAAAATTTTTTAAAAATTTAATTACCTCAATTAAGGTGCATGTTTGAACATAGTATTAGTGATGCGATATTGATACATAGGTACGAAAAAAATCCTCTTGGCCGAATTTAGTATGAAGGTACGAAACTTTGTAACCATTTACAAAACAAAATCCAGTTTTAAAATATCCTTAAAAAAATAAAACTTTAAAATCGGTTTCCTTAGGCAATCAAATAGTAATTTAAGCGGTTTAATAACCATGAATAAAATCCTTGCAAGATATCTAGCAAACGGGAAATTCTTATACCAACGAAGTTGGCAAAAGGCATTTCTTGGACTTGACCAAGTACTTATTAAGCAACACAAAATGTATGCAAAAATAAAATTGGTACCAACAAAAAACATTAGAAAATTTCACAATTAATTAGGAAAAGGTGACCAACAAAATCGTAAGAAAGTGTGGATCACAAAGTTATTTATTCCTTTTATAGAAGTTTGTCTGGGTTTTCTAACATTCATCTCTTGGAACATACATATTTCATTTAGAATTTTTACGCTTTTTAGTAAAAAATCTTAAAACGAAAAGTGAATCTTGTTTCTTGTTTTTTTTTTAATTTTTAATATTTCACACTGTGCAAAAAAAACGAATTGCTACCTTTTGAATAGTTAATTAAAAAATTTTTATGTTAACGAATAGGGAAGCTTTTATGAAGTACTGTAAAGTCATCTAAGTTATTGGGGTTTTGTAATTATTTTTTTTCTTTCGATATTTGTTATGTTACTTACCGGGGTTCGAAGGCAGAGTTTCGTACGATATTTTTGGCATGACGACGGTTGACATTGACTGCCGATATTATAAAAACCTTTTCTTCTTCTTATATAAAAAAGTGTAATTAGTTTGTACTCGTATGTGTGTGTATTTTTTAGTTTGCAATATGTGGCCAGTGAGTGAAAAGCGCCTTAAAGTCTTGTTGCAGACAATTCATGCATCTAATGTACTGACTGTGAGTCTATTCTTGTTAAACTTAGGAAAGAAAAAAATGACCTACACAAAATTACAATTTGCTAAAATAAAAATAAGAAGAAAAATTAAATATTTTTATTCAAAAATGAAAAACAAGTAGGGCAACGAACACACAAGTGAATTTATTTTTTGCATTTGGTATTTATTTGCTTCTACTCTTTTTTTGTTTTTAAAAATTTCGACGACAGATGGTTTGAATGTATTTTTTTGTTTTTTGGTTTTTGCTTTGGCAGACACACTTTTTTACATGCTGAAACAATTTGCTAAAAATAAATCATCAGATGTCTTGATCACAGCACCAAATAATAACAATTCATACACAAGATGAAGATGAAAAATCATACTCGTAATTCACAAACACAAACACACGCTTGCACGCACGCACTTACACATGGACAGTTGTTTATAGCTGTTTTTAAGTCAGATGCAGATACTTTTGGAATAAATACTCACTCGTACTCCTTCAAAGTGAAAACTTCAAGAAACTTGAAACTTTACTTTTGTTAGAAAAAAAAAAACGATTGAATAAGAGTCAAATCGACAATGAAAGTGAATGAGACGGCAAAGTTGGGACAATTGCAAGAAAAGCTTTAGAGTTTTATTTTTTCATTTCCATGCTGCTTTTTTTATTAAAATTTTGTATTTATTTTAAAACATTTTCACCAACCATGAGTTTTCTATTGTTGTATTCGTTGTATCAAATCAGCCCTTAAGTTTTTCAAGACGATATTTGCAAACGTTACGTTAGGATTATTGCCATAAATACGTTTTTTTCAAAGTACCGTTCGCAACTGAGCTCGTTTTTTAGGCGAACCGATAGTTTTATAGATTTGCCAAGTTTTGAACTGGTTCTTTTGCATTTGTTTGGTATTTTTGTTGCCGCTTTATTTCTTGTATTTGTAGTTTTTTGTAATTATTTGTGGCATTTTTTGTTGGAAATTCTGTATGTTGTTGTCGTTGTTCTTGTCTGCATGGCAATTGTGTCTGCTGTTTTTTTTTATGTTTGCTTTGCGACTCCCATTTGTTTTGCTTTGTTTGTTTAGCCCCAAAGGTAAAATTCTGTTGCCATTGCAACAAGGCCAACATATTTGAAGCGCACTATATCGAACACTAAAGCAGCTAAACCCACCAGCACTAACCAACCACCTTAAAACACCTGATATCCCCACGTATACATGCATAAATAAGTAGCCGAAGTAATAAAATAAAATATAGCCAACAACAACAACAAAAGCATTTACTGCATATGACCATCACCGTTTGTAACATGACCAAGCACTAGAGCCATCACCTCATCCACCTTAAGGCGCACGTTATTACACAATACTTGAAATGAAAATGAAAGCATTCCTATCTTTTGTATAAAAAATTTACAAAACTGAATAGAATTCTTAAGCAATAAACATATTTACAGCGATTCGCAAACACTTCTTTGAGAAGTAAAAACACATTATGAACTTATGAAATAGGCGAGACATTTAAGTGGCACGAAATAAGATCATGAGCAGAATAGCAGACAAAGGTTTGTTTGAAGAGCTTTATGACCATGCTCGGTAAATTGCGTAAGAGTTAATATAAAATGGATTTGTAACAACCCAATTACAATTTCGACCATTGTCGGCCGCCAAACACATGAAAGTAGAGAACGGTGTTTCATAACGAAGTGGCTGACAGCGCTATTTCAAGCATTTTGTGTCATCGCAATTTCTTGGAAATATAGGGGTCTCAATACAAATTGTTGCTTCAATAAATCGATTGTTTCATGCGCGGTGTTTCAAGTGGCACCGTCGTACTGAAGCACATGTCGTCTAGATCCAAGCCATCCAGATGGGGAATTATTTGTTTCGGGTTTTCGCCGATACCCTCAACAAATTTTTGTAAGTATCATTCTTATTTGCGGGAATTATTCAAACAGTTGTTGACGTTTTGTATTTGTGATTTATGGAAATGTTTTGAAAAATATAAAAAACAATAATATTGTTGCAATTATAAGTATTTATTTGTTTCTAAAAACAAAATAAGTTTAAATGCAATAATTTATATTATTTTTCTTAAATTCAGAAACAAAACGATCTGGTCTTTGAGTCATGCCGTACTGACATTAATATTACTCGATCCAAGAACCGATCGCTTTATCACTTAAGATTGCTCGTAGCGTTCTTATAAGTGGTTGGTAGACTTTAAGTGCATAAAGTGTAAAAGTTCCCGGTTTCCCTTAAGAAGTTGTTTCCGATTTCTTAACTTTGGACATTCCAATTTTTGTTGTAATTTTTGTTGCTTCCCGACACCTGTGAAAAATTTCACAAATATGCTTTTTAATTTACCTTGAATGTGGAGGTATAATTATTCTCTGCCGAAATTAATTCCTTTCAATTTGTATGACAAAAGCTTCATGGCTGCAAACACGAAGTAAAAAAGCTCAACTAATTAAAATACGAGTAATGAAAAATATCTGGACAAGACGTAAATCGATAAATAATTATTTTTTATTAAAACAAAAACATTTTTGTGACGAACTGTAGGTTGCAAATGCCTGCAAGTGTAGCATTTTTATACTCTTCTCTATTTTGGAGTGTTTTGGAGTCTAATAAGATAAGTTTTTCCTGTAATCGTTCGTTTTATTTTTATGCTGAAAATGTAAATGAAAACACCTATTATTGGCAATGTTAATATTTCTTTTGTTTTCCTATTCTGAAATTGACATTTATTTATATAATAAAACTCAGCATTTTGCTGATTTAAATATTTTTCAGGAGATTATTGATTTTCCACTTAGCGACATTTTGGAAATTTGTTGGTTTAAAACCGTTTCTCAATACGCGTTCATGCGTAAACTGTTTTATGCTTTTTATCCGTTCAGCGCCTTAAAAACGCTGCAAGTTACACAACTTGCGTTAAACTCGATTTTCTTTACAACTTTTTTTAAGAAACACAAAACGGAATTAAATTCCATCAATATTTTATTGTATATTTTGACTTTCTTCAATTTATTTGAAGTGCGTTGACACGGTTAACATGTAGTTTGTATTCTAAAGTTAGACCTGTGGCTAGATAAAAGCGAAGAGATATGATGAACCTCTAAAAATCATTCCACCTGTTAAGCATGAGCTTAATTACAACAAATCGAAATGACGATTCCTCTCTTACAGCTGATGAGGAAGAAATCAGAAAGAAATTGTTGATGAGACAAAAAATATACAACAGAACTATTTACCTTCGTTTTTATGATAAGCCCGCAATAAAATTTTGCAATAAGAAATTTTGAAATTTCCCCACTACATTTGACTTTTTCATTTGCTAAATCGATTAACTCGACCAATCACATTAAAATTGCAACATTACCGACGATTATCTTTTTGCTATTCTTTCTGAATAATTTCTTATACCGTTAGATGAGAACTACATTTATATATTAAGGCGCATGGTAATGCACAAGGCCAAGTTCACACTCCCTAATGCACACAGTATGTATACGAGTATCACATGAAACAATTCATGCTGGCTTACTCCCCTAATAGCTTTGCTTCATTTCAACATAAAGAATTGAATCTTTAAACGTAAAACGACTCTACATAGATGTATCCTCATAGGTCAAGTTTGATATCTTTACCGAAATACTTCGTACGTATTGAATGACTTACTAATCAACATTAAGCTGAAATTTGGTACGTAGGTAGACATTGGGGAACATCTAATTAGAAAACCCTGAAAACAGGGACTTTTTAAGTAGGGGAACTAGAATGCCCCCTTTTTGAATAAGACTCTCCCACTATAGCTAAAGAGGTGACATTTGGTATACATGTAGGTCTTGGGGAATAAATAATCAACAATATTGCAAAAAGTAAAGAGGTTGACTAAAAATAAGGTGGTTTTGTACATATCAAGCACTTGGTCCTCATTTTGATCTCAGTACTATTATAGGCCGAAATTATTGGATAGGTACTTGGCCTTATTTTCAACTTTATGTTCTTGTGGGGAAATGCATTCCACAATGCATATTTGAATTTATATTATAAAGAGAAATTTAAAACAAAATGCACAATATTTCGCCATCGCATTTATCAACTTTTTTGTTATGGAGTTAATCGATTTGTGCAACGAATGGGTCATTTATTACTTTATATTAAGGTGAAGGGTTTTCAAAATTTTGCACAGATGTTTAAAGTCCTCAATTAGTTCTCACTGAATGCAGCAATATTTTATGTATTTCGAACTTTGTAATCAATATTTATAGAACTTCATAATTAAGATTTAATTCTTATGTTTAGAAAATAAATGGGTTTCCATATACGAAATAGGAATTTTTAAAGTTGGGTTATGCAAAATCTACCCTGATAAGGTGAAATGGCTGCGTGAAATGCTTTAAACTCTGATCTTATATTTTACCTCACAATTGCAACTAATCCGATGCAGCCGATGGAATCTTATACTTGAATCTCTTGCCAAATATAAATGACAGAAGATTTGTTTTAGACTTCATTTTAAATTCTAACTATCTAACAAAATAGCCTGTGAAATCTTTAACATCTCGATAAACTTAGAGTCCTTACAGTAATAAAGTTAATAAAAACTCAAAAATTCAATATTGAGATTCCAATTGGCATCATAAAATAAGACCTCGAATGTCGCACAAGCACATGCTGATAGTTTTGCAAATTGCAGCAGCCAGTGTATTAGCAAGTATCAGCAATTGTTGCAAAACAAACATTGCTTAGTAGCTACAATAACCGTATCGATTATTTGGAGTATTTGTGTGTATGTGTGTGTTGCTGCAAGTTTAAAATTCATTGCTTTGTAAACAAATAAAGTGGCAAGTTGTTTGACTGTAAGCGAGTGTGTGTGTGTGTGTGTGCAGTTTGCGCAGCAGCTGTTTCAATAACACGTTTTGTTTGTTTCACCGTCTTTTTCTTCATTGTTGTTGCTGTTTTTACTCGTACTGTTTTTTTTATTCTTGCCTTCCGATTTTATTTATACATTGGACTGAGCAAGTGATGTAATCACTTGTACATAATTATTTTATAGTGGAATTTCTGCGATATTCCGTTAGTTGTTTGTTTGTGTATTCGTTAATGTTTCCAAAGCTGATGCCGAAGCTGTTGCTATTGGCACTGCTGCATATTGCAGTTGCAGTTGGTCTTCCTGCCATTTTACTGTGGCCTGTTGCTAACTGACTGTTATACACAACAACAACAAAACCAACAACAATTGATTATAATTTATCGGAATTCACTTAACTATTTCAAAGTAGTTCAAGAAAGTTTAATCACATCTGTTCATTACAATTTTCTACAAGAATTATTTTCTCATCTTTGCAGTTCTTCTTGCGGAACTTCAATTTGAAATCGAACAAAACAATTATTAAATTTAGAAAATCCATCTACTTAGATGGAAAGCAATGCAAAATAAAATCGTATTAACATAATTGCAGAGAGCTGTACTCGTTAATTGGTATGTTGGCCTGCTAGTATCAGTTGCAACAAATTAATAGAAAAAAAAAAACAGATTTATCTGGAAATAAAATTAAGGCCAGTAAGAATAATGACGAGCCACATTTTCTAGTGAATAACAATTGTTCGATTCAGTAAAATTGTTTAGTTTAAAGCCAAACGGTTATTCCATCAATATTAACCGAGTAATTTCGGAAACGAAAAAGTTTTATCGAAAGTGATTTTATATTAAAATTAAAAAAAAATATATCGAAAGTCAGGAGCGTAAAGGAGTTTGATGAATTTAT
This sequence comes from Phania funesta, assembly GCA_963932375.1. Classification (NCBI taxonomy): domain Eukaryota; kingdom Metazoa; phylum Arthropoda; class Insecta; order Diptera; family Tachinidae; genus Phania; species Phania funesta. The sequence continues at coordinate 42,554,136 of OZ010656.1, forward strand.
GACAGTGGTTCGCATAGATTCCTCAATCAGAAGCAAGCTCGCCTTATTTTTACACTTTTAATGTAATCACGATTTATACACTTTGCAGTTAATTTTAGAATACGTGCGTCGCAGGTTTTCATTAATTATAAATTTTGAACATCTGTTTTGGAATATATTTATTACGTCTACACAATACGTAAACGGCTCACAATTACTACGCATGATCAAAATGCGTTGCGTTGTGCCCCAGCAATAGCAACCGAATGAGGACCCTCTCCATCAAAACAGCCGCAAACATACCAAAGAACGTCAACACATTTGCCTCATCAACATTGGGATCTCTGACTGTCTGTATTAACGTCTGTCTTTTTGTCAACCAATATTTTTCGAATTTTGTTTTTGTTTTATTTTCAAATTTTTTTCGTTGCAAATTGTTGTTTTCTTTTATCGTCATCAGCAAACAGACGACAAACATTGTTGATGTTAAAGTTGTTGTTACTGTTTTTGTTGTTGATATACTCTGAATAGACATGTTTGTATTTTGAACGAGAAGAAATTGTTATTGTTTTATTGTCTCGTCGCTGATTGCTGTTTGCTAAATATACTCATATTTTTCATATGGTACCACAATAATTTTACGCCGAAACAAAAGAAAAAAAATATTGTTAAAAAAATTACAAGAAAAAATGTTCAACATAGACATTGATCAAAATAAAATAAACATGATATAAAATACTTATGTATGTATGTATGTACGTGCAGCACACTATAGTTAGCAACATACATACGTACATATCGACAATAACTAGTATATTAAGTTGCGTCTTCATATTTCCAAACACTTTATGAACGTGCATGAACATGCATGCACATATGTATGTATGTACATATATTCGTCTTCTTAATATAAAATCGTACATTATATCATAGAACTTATTAAACGTATGAGAGAATGAATGAAAAAGTGCTGAAGTAATAATATAAAAATAGTTCGAGAAGTATGTATTTATTTATATTTAGGATTGGTTGGTTGGTTAACATGGTATCCTGCTGCACGCAGGCTGTCAAGTAAGGTCTGAATGACCCCGTTTTGACAAGACCATACCACTCGCCAGGTAAATGATGTCTTAGAACCTATGCTCGCACTAAGACTAGGGAGCTAGATCCATCCCGTAGCCGTGAGATATCTTAAAATATCGTTGAAACGGCACCTAGATATCTCACTGAGATCCTCCAGTATGTAGTCTCCAAGAAATTTGTGTCTCCTGACAGCCAGCGCAGGGCATACGCAGAGCAGGTGAAAAACCGTCTCCTCTTTCTCTATGTCCTTACAACTGCGACAGTGGTCATTATAGGGGAGTCCAAGTCGCCTGGCATGTTCTCCTAACACCCAGTGACCTGTTAATACTGCCAGCAACCTCGATAAGTTCCTCCGATCACGACCTATCAGTTGCATAGTGCGCCTAAAATCAAAATAGGGCCACATCAATTTAGAGACCCTACATGTGATCAGTCTCCGCCACCTATTATCAGCTTCCTTAAGAAAGTGACTGAAGATGCCGCTCTTAATACTCCCCAAGGGGATTGCGACTGATTCCACATTGGGAGTATTTAGAGTGGTTCCTTCTTTGGCTAGTTTGTCTGCTTGTTCATTACCAAAGTGGTCCCTATGCGCAGGAACCCAAACCAAGGTAACATCCGCCAGGCTCCCTAGCCTTGACAACTCTCTCTTACATCGACTGACTAACAGAGACGTAGTTCTGTACGATCTGAGTGACAGAAGCCCAGCCTGACTGTCGACGAAAATACCGATATTCTCACGTATATTTCTGTCGTATAAAATCCTGCATGCCTTCATAATAGCAAGTATTTCCGCTTGAAATACGCTGCAATTATCCGGAAGACGATATGATATGCCTATCTCAAGATCACTAGAAAAGACGCCAGAGCATACACCGCTGTTCATCTTAGAACCATCTGTGTATATCCTGACGTTATAGTTCTCCACGAGACTACCACCGCACCACTCCCTCCTGGAGGGGATTAGTACTCTGAACACTCTGTCAAACTCTAACTGCGGCGTAGTGTAGTCAGGGAGTTGATTTATATCCGAAGGCAGTACGCCCAAGATATTCGCATGGCCGTACGTCCTCGCACGCCAAGTTCCCGTCGCCTTTAGCCTAACTGCACTACTAGCAGATATGGCCACGATGTGTAGATCTATAGGAATAAGGTGCAGTATAGTATTCAGTGACTCTGATGGACTAGTACGCAGTGCACCTGTAATGCCAATACATGCCGATCTTTGAATTCTGTACAGTTGGTCCACCACATATTTCCTCCTTGTCGCAGGCCACCACACCAAAGATCCATACGTAAGAATCGGACGTACAATGGCTGTGTACATCCATCTAACTATAGAAGGACTAAGTCCCCACTTTGCACCGAACATCCTACGACAGGTGTAGTAAGCTACTGTAGCCTTCTTGACTCTGTGCTGAATATTCAGCTTCCATGACAACTTAGAGTCAAGGATGACACCAAGATATTTCGCACTGTTCGTAAGAGGAATATCACGGTTTCCTAACCGCGGTAGTCTGAAGCTAGAGATTTTGGTCCTTGTTGTAAATAGTACCAAACTGGTTTTGTCCGGGTTTACTCCTAGGCCATTCCTCATCGCCCAGTTGCTAAGTAGCCCCAGCGCATCAGACATGATATTGCTTATCACGTCCGGGAACAGTCCTGATACCAAGATCACAACATCATCAGCATATGCGACGACCTTTATACCTTTGTCGTCCAATTGCATAAGAATCGTGTTAACAACCATAAGCCAGAGTAGCGGAGAGATTACACCACCCTGAGGTGTACCTCTATCCACTAGTTTTGTCATATTGCTGTTACCAAGATTTGCAGTGACTATTCTTGACCTCAACATGGACACCAGCCAGTTACTGAGGTACTCCTCCACTCGCAGACTAGTAAGAGCATGTTGAATGGCCACAGTAGTCACGTTATTGAAGGCTCCCTCTATATCCACGAAGGATGTTATTGTGTATTGTTTGTATTCAAGGGTCCTTTCTATGACCCCTAACACCTCATGTAGGGCTGTTTCCGTAGATCGACCCTTAAGGTAGGCATGCTGACTTCTCGAAATGCCCTTGGTGCTTTCCAGTCGATGCCGTATATGAAAGTCAATGAGTCTTTCCAGAGTCTTGAGCAGGAAAGATGAAAGACTTATCGGCCGAAAGTCTTTCGCATTCTCATGACTTCTTCTGCCGGTTTTTGGAATAAAAACGACCTTGACCTTTCTCCAATTTTCTGGAACGTGATTGAGAGAAAGACAAAGCATGAATATCCTATGAAGCCAGGGAGTGATAATTTTCTTAGCACTCTGTGGCATCCTTGGCAAAATGCCATCTGGCCCAGGTGATTTGTAAGGGGAAAATGTGTCTATCGTCCAGGAAATCCTGTCGTGAGATATCATATTCCCATCGATTGTGTACGGAATTCCGTTAGAGCTCACATATTCCGTACCGATGTCCTTGCAGCCCGGAAAGTGAGTGTTCATCAAGATTTCAAGGGATTCCGCTGATGATTCGGACCATGAGTCATCCTTCCTTTTGATATAGGAAGGATTTGACTGACCTTTAGCTAAAATTCTTCCGAGCCTTGCCGAATCCTTTGTGTTGTCTATAGACTCACAGAAAATTCTCCATGAGCTTCGTTTTGCGGCTACTATAGCCTTTTTATATGCCTTCAACATATCACGGTATGGCTGCCATGACTTATTGTTAAAGCTCTTATTAAAGGCTCTACGTGTTTCCTTACGTAGTTTAGAAAGCTCCGAATTCCACCATGGAGGAAAGCTTTTCTTGGCCTTTGTTATTGGGCAAGAGATTTCGAAGGCTTTCACCATAGCACTGCTGAAGCTCTTCTCCATTCTCTCAAGACCAGTGATCGTGTCCTCAATAACTGGTATTTTGCATAGTTTGTGCTTCAGGATTCCATTAAACTTAAACCAGTCGGTCCTTCTTGGGTTCCTGAAAAATGGCTTTTCTATTCTGCTCTGTAATCTAATCTCGAAGAGAATCCAGTTGTGATCCGAAAAAGATCTTTTACTAGATACCCTCCACTTATCAACTGATAAACTAGATCTGTCATTTGTGAGTGTAAGATCCAGTACCTCCTCCCAACCTTTGTATTTGTTCCCACTCGGAAAAATAAACGTTAATCTATTATTGTTAATGAAATCAAGGATGTACTCACCACGTTCATTTATTTCGCTGCTGCCCCAGATTGTATGCCTAGCATTTGCATCACATCCCAGGACTATGTCAGATGCTCCTGTTGAGGCCAAGAGATTACTCACTTCGACTGGAGGAGCTGACTTCTCATGCGTCATGTAGCTTGAGGCTATGATGAAGCTTCTGTTCTGCGGCAGCTCGATCCTTGCCACCGTAAGGTCTGCTGTACTAAGCTGTGTGCAGAGAAAAATGTTAATGTGTTTTTTGGCTATTAGACATGATCTAGGCTTACCACTATCCTTTGCATAGAGAACGTTATATTTTGACGCTGGGAACCCTTTTATCTCTGAGTTAACAACCCAGGGTTCCTGAAGTAGTCCAATATCCAAGTCCTCTTCAGCTAAGAGCACCTGGAGGTTATCTGTAGCACATTTCGAGTGCTGCAGATTTATTTGAACTACCTTAAGCGTCATTTTGTTTATTTGAGGAAGGTTCTGTAAGTTTCATCTCGGTGAGCAGATTGTTGGCGGCTTCAACAACATCAGTCTCCCCACTACCAGAACCTGTTGGCCGGAACACCTTTACCTTCGCATCCCGCACTCCGAAAAACAGTTTGAAGCCGGCCTTCTCCAGCTCCACTGTTGCCTTATCGGTAATGGCGAGAATAAGGCATGTGTGGGTGTCCCCTTGCTCTGTACGGATGATCGACCAGTCATCCATGGAAATGTTGGAGTTCTGGCGCTTTAGACACTCCAGCATCTTCTTTGCATCGGTTGCAATTTTTGGTAACCAAATTCTTGCCCGTGGTCTCATCGGGATCTCCTCAGCAGGGATGAGCTTAAGCCTTAAGCCCTTCCACGTACCGCTAATCTTAGCGATGCATTTGCTGAGAAAGTCCTTTGAGAACTCGTCCAAGCACTTGATTACCCTGTAGCCCCGGTGTATCTCGCCGGAGTCAAAACAGGGAACCGGTCCAGTCTTCCCTGCGAGCACGTAATCCATAACGAGCTCCGCCAGTTTAGACTCTATGGCACCCCATTCTGTTACCACAGGATTGATGGCACCATCTTTTTCGCTAGCCAGAGCCACAATGAGATGGTCCTTTACCACCTCGTTGAAAGGACGTCTGGCTGATATTGACGTGGCTGCTATGTTTGGTCCTGGAGCGTTCGCCTTCTCTGCGATCTTCCTCCTTTTAGGCGATTTACCTCCCTCTGTCTGAGATCGGTTACGCTTGGACCTCTCCTCAGATGCTGCTTTAGAGGTGCTGGGTAGAGAGTCCTTATACTTAAGGTACTCGTCTACCACAGCTTGATACTTTTTCCGATCATCCTCATCGCGCTCATGAATTACACCACTGACGGCGTTCTTGGCTATCTTGTCAAGTATAAACACCGCCTTGCTGTACCTTGCCTTCAGAGTCTCATGCTGGCTCTTCCTTTTGCGTTTTTTCTTCAATTGGTCATCAACCTTGACATCCATTTGAAGAGTTTTCTCAGAGGGCAGTAGGGTACTATGTCTGGTTCCCTCACTGCCTGACAGTTCGACCAAGGTCTCTCGACTAGAGGCCAGAAGGTCTTCTTCGGATGCGTTTTCAAACCCATCCTGTTCTTTTTCTTTTTTATTTTCTTTATTTATTTCTTTGTTTTTCATCATTTTTGGTCCCACGAGTAGGCACGTAAGGGAATGGACCATCCACGCAGTGACGGCGTACGTGGACTAGACAAACATTACAACCGGCCCGTGTCATAGGCACCGGAGGGGAGCTGTTAGCGACTAATCATCTTTTACCACTAATTCGCCATTCAGGTTCTCGGCACTGCTTCCTACCACCTTAACCTTACAAGTGGGCCAGTTTTGGTCCGCGGGCAAGAGTGAAGTTCCAAAGCGGGGGGAGAATGCCCAGAGCTTCATTGATTTCTTATATAAGACATCAATTCGTTCTGGTGCATTCTGTGGACCGGTCGTATGCCATAAAGGGGACGTTTGCACAACGAGTCCCTCAATGACATCCAACCTTTCCCCGGGCCCTCCCGCTGGGGTTAAGGTTGCTGATAGCCAAGTGACTATTCCAATGAAGTGTCACCGGCCAGCCACATCCTAGAGCAACGGCAAGGTTCACTGAGTGACCGCTTACGTAGCCTATTCCTCAGTGTCCCTGTTGTGTCCCACACCCCAAACTCACTTCTTTACCTGAGCTTTGCCAGAGCGGCCTGACCACTATCAGTAATGTATCAGTCGCTCTGTGCTAGCTCCGTTCTGGATCATCCCCTAGAGCATCTACCTTGAGATGTGTCCAGACGTTGGTTCAGAACGCCCCTATCCGCCACCTGGGGACGCGCTCGATGGAAGACTGACAACTCCACACGAGTATATTTAGGATTACTTTACAAGTTTTATTTAAAGTCGCACTCGAAAAAATTTCTGAAAAATGTCTTGACTAAAGAAAAGTTCAATTTGGCGAACACAATCGGTGCCTAATCGCATTTCAAGTTTTCAAAATACAATCGTGCGAGATAATATATAATGAACATTGTCTATAAGGAACTCTTTTTTCGTTGCCATTAATTTTATTAGATTTTCTCATACAAAATACTACGTTTTTGTCGGACACGTTTACGAAAACGTTGCAGTGATACGTATCTGATGCGTGTTAACTCTGTAGTGTAACCCAGGTCTGGTAACGACATTTGTTTATAAAGAATTAACATGGTCTGAGCCTTTGCGTTCATTATAACTGTGTTCGATTCAATATGCGAAATTAAAATAGTTGACCTTTAAAATCAAACGTTTTGTACATATTGATGAAAACAGAACAGCTAACTTTGTTCTATTTTAGATGCCTTTACTTTTATATTCATACAAACATATATCCATTTGTATGGTGCTAGGCTACCAAAAGCTGGTTTTATCCATTTGTCCATGAATTTTATTATTTACACTCGATATTTCACTACGCCTTTGTGTAGCGTCTTCAGGAAATAAATTTAGTTTATAAAATTTTAAATTAACAATAAAATATGAAAAAAATTTATTAGGACAAACTGTTTTCATATTTTTTCATAACTCTTTATTTGATTGATAATTAAGGTTTTTTATAATATACGTGTACTTTACTACCTGATGACGCCATACAAAGGTGTAGCAAAATATGGAATATAATCAATAAAATTATTTTATATAAAACATTTCTTTGAAGAGTTTGAAAATTAATTAATAAAAGTTATTACTTTGGAATTTCATTTATTGTTGTTTTACTTGACATTATTTTTTATAATTTCCCAATTGAGGCCATGATTTTCTGTCCTACATAGTCGCACGATTAATTAAAAAAATCTGACAGAATGATTTTGCGATGCGAAACCGAAATTTAGGCTTTCATTTCATAAAAAATCGGACAGATCGTAGGTAGGTCTGTACCTACCACAAAAAATTTGTGACACACCTTTGCTTTTATTCTGCACTTTCACATATAGTTTTTGACACAACTAACGGCTACATCTGATAGTGAATAATGGGCCTTTATTTAGTAGTTAATGATAACTTCAATAAAATTAGTTGTTAGGGAATAAGCCAGTCGCTATGCAGATTTTGCTGACTGCTTATGCCAGCCCATCAAGAAACCTTTTCTCAAATTCTTCAACCAAAAAACTAGAAATTTATATGTGTAAAATTTCATAAACAAAATGAGAATTGTATAAGAAATCTGTTAATTAAACAAAAACGAGGTTCTTAACCAGTGCCATCAATGATCCGCACTAAGTCAGTTAGCGGGTAAGAAACGCATAAATATCTTCGGCCGTATTCATAAAAAAATATTTAAGGTTTAAAAGTATACTATATGCCTGTTGTAAGTGTTTATAAATATGGCCGTTCGTATTATTTATGAATGAATGTTTAAAATGCACAAACGTGCATGGTGCATGTACTTTAGTAGAATTATTTCCCGGTAGATATAATTTATTTTCTTTAATTCATTATATTAATGGTAATAACTGTAATCACTCTTCCGCAAATTGAATTTGAATTTAGTTTCCTTTGAGAGTTCCCAAAAAGAAGTGCAACGAAAGCCAGGAGAGCGAACTTGAAATAACTAGCATCGAAAGAACCTGGGTTTATCCCTTGACCTTTTTTTTTTAACTAATGTCTTTTTTTTAATGATTTTTATGATATTTCAAGTGTCTTGGCTTCCTGATGTATTTTTTAAGGGTTCTCATATTTTATTCCATGCCTGTACACATTCACAATGGGGAAACGATTTATTTAAATATTTGTTTGAATTCATCATTTTGTTTAAGTTTCATTTCTTTTATGCAGATATACAATGAAAGGGTGCTCCTCTATCGCCTGCTGTTTGTATTGCAACGAGTTTCCAGCCGGTTGGCAAGATGAAAGCTGGTAACAGAAATTTAAGAAATACTACAATCAATTTGTTCAGTTCTTTTTAAATATCTTTGAACGGTCTAGCCTCTGCAAAATTCCCAACAAAAATACAACGGCCAGACGCTTTATTTCAAGGCAACCGACTTTTTGGTCAGCTGTAATGTTCTAATAAACATTGAGTTATTCTCCTTGATGTACTTACTTGATTGTATCACTTTCATCCTTTACGTGTTGATTAAATTTTTATTTTGTTCCTTTTTTCGTATCTCTTTTGATTTCCTTGTGGATTGTGCTTCCCTCAATTGAAATGAGTGTGGTTGCCTTGTTTTGTTTGCATTTTATTGATTGTATTATAGAAGTGGCATCATGTGCTTTTCATTTTGTGTAAGCATTGACATAAACGCATGTGTATGAGTGTTTGCTTCCACATTCAATATTTCTATTTGTATATGAATGTAACTTGGGTTTCTTTCAAAAACAACCGTAAAAAGTAACAAAATAGAAAATCGATTACAAAGTTTACACATCTGCTTGTGTGTATGTGGATATGTGTGTGTGTGTATAGATAAAACAAAAGCCATGCACACACTCACACACACACACACAAATAATGAAAAGGATAATAGGATTTATTTTTTATTCAATGTGTTTGTTATCTGAAATAAATAACTTTTTGATTATAATTTTTGTATTAGAAAGGCTTTCTTTTGATTTGCTGCAAACTTAATATTACAAACCCATATCCAACAAATATTGTCCGAATAGTAGAAAATGTTCCCCTTTTAAAGAGTTTTTCCCTTTTTTTTGTGGTTACACGCTTTATCTCTTAAGAGGTAATTACGTAACATATACGTAGGATTAAATGGATTCTAACAAGTAAATATTTGAAAATATTATAACCTGTTTGGTGCATGTTTGCTGATGGTATAATTTGTCGCAAGTGTCAAAATCAAACGCTTAGAATTTCGTTGATGTCTTTGTCATAATAAGTTAATAAGCTAAGTATGGTGCGCATAGCAACCAATACCATTAGAAAATTCGGTTACAACGTCCTCCGTGCTACAGTACACGACAAAACGAGAGTGAGTATTCAATGAATTTCCAAATGCCTACAAAGCGCTGAAATGAGCACTTAAAACGAAGTGCGACATTACGAACAAATATAATGTTATACGTATGATTGTAAGCAATGCCTGCCAACGAGGTATTTCGTTACAATTCTGTTTCCGGCGAAGCTGTAGATTTGCTGGGAACTTAAATATAAATATGTGTGCAATCGGTGATGCATTTGTTAGAACTATTTGAGCTCTGTATATGAAGTTCAGGTCAATCCACGTTAGATTTTTGTTTTGATTTCGACCCGAGAAGCGGCACTGGGCTTGAGTTATTTTGTGGCTCGATTTGACACAAATCAATATCAAGTTCACCGAGAAGACAAAACAACGCTTGGCGGACCCAATTAATATTTAATTAAACAAGATAACCCCATACATATTCTGGATGGCTTTTAAAAAAGTTCATTAATTAATTGTTTGGGGGATTCTCCCCTAGATCCCCACGTGTATGTCAATGACAAGGAGGAGTGTCACACGCAAAAAGAAATATGGTTACGGCCACCATGTTGTCTACAACTTATTGTTCTGGCAACCTTATAATGTTTATTTGAAAACATTTTAAACATTATTTTAGTCGCGTTAAACAAAATATTGCTTACATTTAGTCATTAAATGATTTCCAACACAAAATTGCAGTTAAGGGTGCTGTGACTTAAGTAATTAGTGCTTTGACTATTAAGCATGCGGTGGCTTCAGCCGTTATCAATCAATAACATAAATTTTCTTCACTGCTCCCTACTTCGTCGACGACACTTTATAACACTGAATCGTTGGCGAAAAAAAAGAATCAATAAAGAAGCTATACTAGCTTCAAATAATGCTCCTATATGGCACCAGAGGCGTGGCAACACATGGTGAACAATGAAGCTTTTCTATACCTTTACTTCACCCACCGTCTTCTCTAGTCTATCGCTTTGCAAAGAAAACACAATTAATTTAATTTATTATTAGGCATTAATTACCTGAGTGTTACTTTCCTTTTATAAAAAGAAATTGCAACATGATTGAGTTCAACAATACAATTACAACTAAAATTTTTTAATCTGTTATATTAATCAAATTCTGGTACAAATGTGCATATATCGGATCATCAAGGGTGGCCTTGGTTATTAAAGAATAGCGGTCGACTATGAACTATATTGATTGATCGATGTACTAAATTTGTCGCACTATATGGACAATGGACATGGGCGTTTACAAACAACGTTTTTACTTTGAATATTGAAAACACACTGGTTGGGGCGGTATATTTATCTGTGCTGATTCTTATGTTCTCCTGCGAATTTTGTAATTTTTCCCCCCGATTTAACACCAATGTTGGAATTTTCTGTTTCCCAATTTAGTGCTTTTCATTAGTTTAGAATAAACAATAAACATTAACATGAGTAAAATGTGTGTATGTTATATAATATTCAAAATTGACAAGAACAAAAGTGTAAAAGTTACCAGATGTCTTCGAAAGATCACTTCAAAACGGGATCTACATACATATATCGCTGTACATTTTGGAATCACAAGTAAATATTGCAAAACTAACAGAAGTCATGTCAAACTTGTGTACATTATTTTTTAACTGCGATGATGATAGAATAAACAAATAAAAAGAATCTAATTGAGAAATAGGAAATTCAAATACCTAAAATATGAAGGAGTAAACATTTTTTTGGATTCGCAAATATATTTGTTATACAACCTCTTGCCAATATTCTATTTGATGCCAGCTCCACTTGTGATTGTTTGTGTGTTTTTTGCAAATATGAAATATAAACAAGAAGAACTTTTAAAAGATAATAACCATGGCCATGACTGGATCAGTTCAAGGTAAAAATATACAGTTCCGTTGCAACGCGTGCTCCCTAATTGCACAGAAAACGTGAATAATAACAACAGAAAATATAAGCAGAACTGTTAATTTACGCTTAAGAAACATAAAAACTAGAGAGATAGAGATGGATAGAGTAAGAGAAAGAGAGAGAGAGAAAGTTATTTCTGACTCTAGTACACTAACAGAGCAAAATATCCGTAAATTCATCTGTTTGCAGTTCAAATTACTCAGGTGCTGTCTTACAGTTGCGGATCTTAGTTTTGTTTGTTTATTTTGTTGCTTCTTATTATTTTTCGTAAACATTTATTTTGGGGGGTTTATTTCATAATTAATAAGATAGATCTCTTGCTACTGCTGCGCTGATGTTGTTGTGGTTAAAGTGGAAGCAAATGCAGCAAGCCAAGCCAAAAAAGAAAAACAAAAATTGTTTATTGAAAACTACTCTATACGACTACAACCAACTACACATGCACGTTCATGCATAAATATTAATAATAAAAATATACAAGGAAAAAGAAATGAAAAAATATAACAAAAGAAGAAGTGTCTTATTAAAGGAACGAGCCGTTTTCTACACAGTTGTTGACAAAAGCAGCAGCTGCAAACAACAAATATCGCTAAAGCGAATACAACTGTTGTTGTTGTAGCCGATTTCATGTTTTTTTTTCAATATTGGTTCTCCTTTTTATGCATTGTAACTGCATTCTTATAGATATTTAAGAAATAAGAACACAACGATAGAGGCTTCGTTAAACATGTGCGTATTTGTACTTTTACTATATTTTGTTAACAGTAGACAGTCACTGAAATGCCAAATGAACCACACACGCAAACGCTCACAGACTTACACAAAAACACAATTGCGGAAAACGGAAAGAAGAGGAAACACTACAACAGAACACGCTACACATACAAGGGCAGAGGATTCGCGTGCTATACAAGTAAAAGTTGAAAGAAATGTTTAAATTTTTTGAATACTAAATTCATATAAGGATCTCGGCAGAAGTATGGAAGAATGAAATCTTTCTTTTGAAATAATTAAGCAATGTACAGTAACCAAGAGATTTTGTGCTAACATGTGCTTAAATCTCTAATTCTAATAAACTCCTAGTGTAAAAAATAAAAAGACTGATAATAACTTTCTTAGATATAACTATGTATTCTAACTAAGCACACTACTCAACACAAAATAATATATGCCCAGGTTCATATTACTTCACAATGAGCTTGACTTATAATAAATAACTGAAGGCAAATGGAAAATATTGTATTCGTTTGTTTAATAATCAACTTCCAAGAAGTCGCAGTTGTGTGTTACCAGTCCTGATTTATTTTGCTACATTTGACGTAAGAAATCAATATAAGACGTGGATTACTAAAATGTGCTGCTTAAGAGATTAAGCAAGCCCCGATTGGTTGGTATAAGGGAATAATTAAGCTTCATGTCATTTGGTCCGCCAATTCTATGGATGGGGTTAAAGGGGTTTTCTGAAAAATCAAAACGAAGTCTTAAGTTTGCCGTAGTGTCATCAGTAATAAAACTTCAGCCGAGTTCCTAGTTACTGAGGTCTCTAATCAAAGAATTACTCAAGTTCAGCCGATAGTGACAATTTCGAGGGTCCAAATTATGTCTCGGAGGATGCTTCGAAACCAATTTTATCGAACCAAGCTAGGCTTAATGACTTGATAAGAGATTTGAATTTGAATTTTATATTGATAAAGCACAATTATTTACTTCAAGATTTCAGCAATAGAATCTATGTGAATCGGATGTGAATATATGCTATTTTAAAGAAGACGGTTTGATTGAATGGAGAGTCATAGCTTGAACCAAATTATGCCGCTGTTGGAAACGGCGTCTTTTATATTAATTTCTCAAAAAAAAAAGCTTCAACGCAATTTGTTTGCATAATGGAAATAAGCTATGATGAGGTTAAGTATAAAAGTTGCCAGCTACACCTGTGTCTGCTATTCGATTATTTTGTGTTGCCTGAACATTGAGAGAGAGAGAGAGAGAGTAAAAGTTAATAGCAGCAATGGGTTAAACAGTCACTATGTCTCTGGCATTGTGGAGTCAATCCCAAATCAGTTGCTGCTCCTTTTCCGTAGTCCCACCTCCCATATTTCTGAAAGGCTGCCGGAGCAGCTCCGCCCAAGATGAGTTTGTCGTAGGTTCTCTAAGGCCAGATAGAGGCACAGAAGACGAAATACTATCTGCTCTTCCTATTCAACCTAAAAACTTGTACAAAAGTCATTTGCAGGCAACCCCATTCCTTTTGCATCATTGTCAAATTTGCAATGCAACCCATGTCTAAGCTAGAAAAACATTGAATGTGTAGCTATGGTAGACACAGGCAATATTATTTTAATAGCATTGCACACCAAAATGCAACTCAGAAAAAATGTTTTAAAAAAATTAGGCAAGGAGGCTTCTGCATTCCGGTTTCTCAAGCAAAAATTTCGCACGCTTTGTGATGCAAAAATTAAGGACGGCGTTTTCGTATGTTCAGGTATAAAAAAGCTTATTCAACATTTATCTTTTACATCTACTACTAATGATATTGAAAAACATCCAAGGAAAACTTCTATTGATGTCACAAAAATTGTCCTGGGTAAGAAGAATTCAGATGATTTTCGCAAAAATGTGAAAGTTTTGTTGAACTGCTACACTGTAAAATCGGATCCAATATCTTACTAAAATTGCATATTCTTCACTCGCATTTGGATATGTTCGTTGAATGTATAGGAACAGATAGTGACGAAGATGGAGAACGCTTTCACCAAGATATCTCTGCATTTGAAAGGCGCTTTCAAATGTTTCCTTATGCTCGCTGTGTGTATTTGTCCGCTAACATGCTGAAATACAACATTGTTTTTTTTTATTGATTTAAGCAATGTCTCCTGAAAAGCGTGTCTAATAATTTCATATATTTTTCAATATTCATTTTATGTGTCATAAAGAAAATTGGAGATCATTCTCTACACCCAGAACTATGAGGGATGCATCTTAGAAATTTAGAGACATTTTAAGTTGCTTATCTTAAATTTAATTCTGATTTTATTTGCTTGCAGCTGAAGTTATTCGTAAATGAAACACGTTTTATTGATTTCTTTTCGTGTTCCTATACAATAAGCAGACTTACAGATGTCATAGATCTATATAATTGCTAACTGAGATTTTATTTGCTGCTAAATGTATATATATTTTTTTTTTTACTGTATTTTATTTTATTGAATCTTTCTATTAAAAGAAATTCACAATAAGTATTCAAATCTTATTTCTAAATTATTATTTACTAGTTAGTACCAACGTAATAACTAATTTTTTGTATTCAAATCTTAAAAATCTATCTTCTATTGTGTAGAGAGAGCCGCCTCGCCAGGCCCAATGTGTCAGTTCTTTTTAGTCTCTGGTGGCCATCAAATTGCAATAAATTGCGTGCTAGAGTGTTGGGATGTGCGACTAGTTTGTTCACGTATTTGGACGTGTATGTTTTAATTTCTTCGTGGATAGTGGGAACTTTGAGATCCCTATGTATGTTTTCATTTCTTATGTTCCAGGGGGCGCATACGATATGACGTAAAATCCTAGACTGTCTTCTCTGTAACTTCTGGATGTTTGATGCACAGGCAGTACCCCACAGCTGAATACCATATGACCATATTGGCTTTATAACGGATTTGTATAATAGGACTTTATATTCCAAAGCCAAAGTTGAGTTAGGACTTATTAGCCAATGTAGTTGATTTGTTCGAGATTTATGGACGTTATTTTTGCCTCAATGGGACGGGACCAAGTTAGGCGCCGATGTAGGTGGATACCTAAATATTTGACGTGCGTTTTCGCTGGAACCGTGGTATTAGTTATTGTGATTGGTGGACAATTTTGCCTTCTAAGGGAAAACGTTACATGAGCACATTTTGATGGATTTACCTTTATTCTCCACTGTTTTAGCCAGTCTTCTAGCTTATGAATATGGGACTGCAGCTTTTCAGATGCATCTTTTGGATCATTACTGACACTTATAATTGCAGTGTCGTCTGCAAAGGTTGATGTATATGTATGTGGGCTTGTCGGCATATCCGCTGTATAGATTATATATAACAGCGGCCCTAGCACACTTTCTTGAGGTACTCCTGCACTGATTTTCCCACATCTTGAAAGCTGGTCCTTTGACCTTACTTTAAAAGTTCTATCGGACAAATAGCTTTTTATAAGCTTGTGGGTGTTTTCAGGTAGAACCCGAACTATTTTAGTAAGTAGCCCGTCATGGCAGACTTTTTTAAATGCTTGGGAAATGTCTATAAATAAAGCTGAACAGTATTGCTTTCTTTCAAAAGCCGATCTAATAATGGTAACGATTCTATGGACTTGTTCAATCGTACTATGCCTTGCTCGAAAACCAAACTGATGATCTGGGATAACGTTTTGTTCATTTAGGAAAGGAGTTACACTCGAGACGAATAATTTTTCAAAACTGACAGTAGGCTAATTGGCCTGTAGGATGCAATCTGGCTTGAGTCCTTTCCAGGTTTCGGGAACATAACAATTTCAGACATCTTCCAAGAGCATGGGAAGAAGTAGTCGACGCGCAACATGGCATTAAATATGTAAAGTAAAGTTCTTACAGCTGAATTAGGTAAGTTTTTTATCATTGATCCTGTTATACGATCAGGTCCAGGTGATTTCTTCATATCCGTATTTTTGATTGTCGATTTTAAAGAAGACAACCGAAATTTCATAGGATCATTCACGATGTCGCTAATAATTGGAATAGTGGAATTACTTATATCATGTGGTGCGAAAACCTTCTCTAAGTGCTTTGCGAACGCATTTGCCTTTTCACTTGAGTTTTTAGCCCAAGTACGGTCTTCATGTCTTAGTGGGGATTCGTAAGCAATAGGACATTGGAAGTGCTTTACAGCTTTCCACAGACTATAATCCGTGTTTTTCATTGGATCCAAGTTTTTTTAAAAAAGTTGTCGATAGCGAGTTGGTGTTTCTGTCTCAATTTACTCCGTAAGTTTTTTTTGGCATAAGTTCATTTGCATTTTTATGTGTGAACGACTATTTTGCCATTGTCTTCGTAGTCTTCTTTTCTCAATGACGAGCATCTGAACATCTGCTGTTGCCTGGTACGTTACTATTTTAGCTGTAAAATGTATATGTATGCTAAATGTATATGTATGTATAAAATTTATTTGTTTGTAGCATTAGAGAATAGTTATAAATTATAAACTAACGTATACAAGGCCCTCGCAGCCGGTCCTTAGGCTCAATGTGTAAAATTATGCCATTTGATTTAAATTATATTTATACTCGTATTATTTATACTCGTATACAAAAGAAGCGTTATAGGTATTTTAAAGAAAGCTTAACGTGCAAAACTTTTAGCAAAGTCTAAGTTTATCGGAAACCTTTCTAGACTTAGCTTCGAAAGCTTCACCAGTTAATTACATATAACAACAAATCCTTAGCTCTTTGATTAGACTATTATAGAGCCAGCCCGTCATCACACGTACAACAAATTTTTAATTTGTTTTGAATAGTTTGCCAAAACTTTAAGCCAAAAACTGCAGATGTGTTTAACTTCAGCTGAAAGATTTAATTCCTTTAAATTATTTCCTTAATATGACCGTACGTTCATATAAATCAATTGAAAAAAAAACCAAAAAATAAGAATCAAAAGACAAAGAAGGCACCAAAAACATTGTAACCCTGACTTTTTTGCAAAAAACAACAAAAATAAATATAAAACTTGTCTTAGTAGCAGAACAACCCAATAAAAAAAGATCGAATCGAAAGGAAAAAGAACTACAACATTTAAAGAATTCGTTGACGTTGTCTGACGAATAATAATGAAGTTGTATCTTTTGTGCATTTCGCATTTAATAACAAGCGGAATGAAAATAAAACAACCAACTTAATATGAAAACTTCTTTCTCCGTGCTTACAGCGCACGTTTATGAATGGCCCAACAGAAATATGTATCTCCTTTTATGGTTATGACTTTATGGAGCCCTACTGTCGATTTGAACAGCAAGTGGCCCAAACTATAAACGAATTCTAACTAAGCTGAGGGAATCGCACGATTGTCTAGGAAAGTATTTCGTAAAACCATGAAATGTTGTTTTATTAAATTGAACAAAACGCTGCAATTAAGAAGTACCGCTCACTCTATGAATCAACCGTATCTTATGAAGTAAATAGATTATGAAAAAATGCCTTTAACTTATTTCGTATAACTGCTGTTACCACTCATTTCACTAAGCAACAAACAGTAATTGGCCAGTGTCTATGCAAGTCTGTTTGGGGATGAATTTGTCACCACAACACTTTGCACTGTGAGAACGTTTACATACAAAAAGATATCAATAGTAATTAAGGAAACTTCAAATCAACCGTTTTGTTTGCAGTAAAACAAAAAGTTACATTTGCTTGTAAAATAACTTGTGATAGGAATTGAAGCATATTGAAGATAACAAATTCAATCCTAATAATGCGGTCCCGTGACAAGTTCCACCAACCAGATGCAATGCAAATCTGCAGGCAAAATTAGTTTCTGGAACCCGGATGCTGCAAAAATAATTAAATCTATTAAACTAAACGTACGAGTTTTTAGAAATTCTAAATATCAGTAGCCAATGTGGAGTAAACAATTATTCATAATGAATATTTAAAACAGGTCCAAAGAGCTTTGTTTTTTATAAATACTATTTGGGGAGCGAGGACATCTACCGTACACCAAACAGTGGCCGAAAATCAATATTTTTACATATTTTAAAAGGGATTAGCGATGCTCTAATTATTATATTGTTATGATTATTGTCTAGGAGCTGATTCAAAATCTCGGTGAGAAATAACACGATCCTAGCAAAGATACATTATTTATCTTACTTTAAAATAATCTCCATTTCTTCTGCTATTCCTTTTCTGTTTATTTACAATTCATTTTTGTTAAAATTATGAATAAGGATAGAAAACATATTACTAGCAGAAGTAAGTCAGAGCCAGCGTTGCCACTCAAAAATTTTCTATCCGACCAAATTTGCCTATAAAACCGACCAAAATCCCTCAAACCGACCATTATTTTTTTAATATTAAAAAACAATTATATCCATACTATGTTTGAATTTTTTAAATAAAATTTGATTTTTATTCAATAAAGTGTTTAATAATAACAAAAAAAAAAACGACAAAAAGAAATTCAGAGTTAAAAAGTGCAATTCTAATTGAATTGCAGAATAAATAATGACACTAACTCATAACTAGAGTGCCCAATCGATTAATTGTTGCTCGAATAATGGAAGAGTAAGTAAAAGCACCTAATTTCGATTAATGAATAGCTCGAATAATTTACGTCGGTTCATCGCTTAAAGTTCATTTCCTTGTAAATTCTTCTATTTTCACTATATATATATATTCAACTTTTCGTTAGACGAGAAAGAACACCGTCAATCATCTTTATTAAATATGATTCAAAATTTTCTCCGCATTCATAAACGGGAAAACTATATGCGTTTTTGTTTTTTTAATTCGAGGTGAATTAAAGTTCTTAATACAATTACTTTTAATTCAACAACTATATAATAAAATATTTTTTTATTCTGAACGTAAATTGTTTTCAACGACGATGCATAGAAACATTCTTTTATGTGTGTTAAGTGATTGGTTAGAAAAAAATAACCAAAATGAAAAATATATACACATGTACAAGTTAACACAACACCACATTTCCAAGAGGGTGTTTAAAATATTTAAAATACTAAAAGCCAACGGCCTCATTGCGCTTTGTCAGCTATATTTTCTGAATTGCGAAAGAATGAAATAAATAAACATTTATTATGGATAAGCAATAAGCAGACGCAGAGTCAGCATAAATTGGATATGAGGTTGCTTACTATATTTTTGTAATTTAGTTTTAAGTCAGTTGTTTTTAAGTATTAAAAAGAATGAGTTAACTAGTAAAAGAATAAAGTTGATTTTATAATTTTATTTTTTAATAAAAACCTAACAAAAACTAAGACCCTGTTTTTGTTAACTGGCGCCCAACGAGAGTTAAAAACCCAGCAACTGAATATAAAGGAATCAACTATCAACTTAATAGCTAATCTGCAACCAACAGAGGAATCAACTATTGAAGAAAACTTACCAATAAATTAAAATTTATTTTGTTTCAATGTAAGTAGAGTGCTCATTTTTGTTTTTGACATAAATAAAGAAAATTAATAATATCTGTGTAAAGATAGGGTTTTTGAACTGTGAGAAAATAAAAAAATAATTTAGTGCAAACGAGAATTGTTTCTTGTTTATTAATTATTGGCCAACGTTATTTGTTTTGTATTTGTGTAATATTTGTTAATTAGCTGGTGAGGCCTAACATTTGTATATGTCTATAATTTTTAAATAATTAAAATTTTTTTTAACGAGTTGTTGGCTCCTTCAGAAGGAGTTTATTTTATAAGCAAACTTTTTGTGAAAGTTTTGTTAGTTTTATGAACAGTGAAATTAGCGCACTGTTGGAAAAATTCGAAAAATTAGTGGTTTCAAGCGAAATGTCTATAACACCCGAGCAACTGAAGGCTATTGTGGAAAGTGCCGTTTCCAGTGCTCTTGTGGTGCAGGAAAGGCAGTTTGAAAAAAAGTTAGGTGAACTACAACAGACAATAAATAATCTGAACATTAGTGCTCCAGAAATTGAGACTTACGAAGAGGCTCAAATTAGGGACAACGTAGTGTGCAAAGAGACCCTAGACATTGCCAAATCTTTGCCAGATTTTGAAGGAAAGCATGAAACTTATGTTTCATGGCGAAAGGCGGCACACACCGCTTATAAAGTTTATGAAAAATTTGATGGGAGTTCCACCCATTTTCAGGCTTTGGGAATCATTAGAAATAAAGTTAGGGGTACGGCCGACATGATTTTGGCTTCTTTCGACGAGCGAGCCCAACCGAACATAAACGTGAGCCCGGCAATAAAAAGACCAAATAGTGGTGCCACCAGGTTCACAGGCTTGAAGCAGCAGCGGGTCAATCATATGGCGCATGAAAAAAATGGTCATGTAGATAATAATTATCAGTATGAGGCTGATACAGAAGTGTCTAATATAGAAAATGAAATTTCAGAATATGACCAAATTAATTTTTTAGTCACGACTCCCTGCTCCCGTACATAGAAAGGATTATAGCAGGGAGGAAAATTAAATTATTGATAGATACAGGCGCGTCAAAAAACTATATAAGACCATTACCAGAATTAAAACATGTGAGGAATGTTGATGAGACATTTATGGTGAAGTCACTTCATGGCTTTAATTCCATAAAACATAAATGCACTATTAATCTTTTCAATATAAATACTACCTTTTTCATTCTTCCAAACCTGACGTCGTTTGACGGAATTATAGGACTTGATTTATTAAAAATCGCAGACTCTAAGCTCGATTTGAAAAATAAAAAGCTGATATACAAGACTGGATCAGAACCAATTCAGTTTTTTAAATGTAGGAATGTAAATTTTACAAGTGTGGAAAAAATTGAGGTACCTCAGGAGGTATCCGAGAGATTTCGAAATATGATAGAAAAAAGAAAGGGTGTCTTCGCTGAACCTGATGAAGCATTACCCTTTAACACAAATATCATTGCGACTATTCGCACTGAGGATGAGAATCCAATATATTCAAAGTTATACCCATATCCAATGGGTGTAGCAGATTTCGTAAATACAGAAGTTCGTAACCTTTTAAAGGATGGCATCATCCGCCCATCCAGATCACCCTACAATAACCCTGTCTGGGTGGTAGATAAAAAAGGGACTGATGAATATGGAAACATTAAAAAACGACTTGTTATGGATTTCAGAAAACTAAATTCGAAAACTGTGTCTGATAGGTATCCCATTCCAAATGTAAGTGTTATATTATCAAATTTGGGTACGGCTAGATATTTTACTACTCTAGACCTTAAATCGGGATTTCATCAAATATTATTGGCAGAAAAGGACCGTGAAAAAACAGCCTTTTCAGTAGGAAACGGGAAATATGAATTTTGCAGATTACCGTTTGGGCTTAAAAATGCACCGAGCATTTTTCAGAGAGCCATTGACGATGTTCTTAGGGAACAAATAGGAAAGTCGTGCCACGTTTACGTTGACGACGTTATAATTTTTTCAAAAGATATGGAAACCCATGTCGACCACATCGCTTGGGTCTTGGATAAGCTCTGTGATGGCAATATGATAGTTTCTCGCGAAAAATCAAACTTCTTCAAAGAAAAGGTTGAGTTTTTAGGATTTGTAGTATCGCGAGGTGGCATAACAACGAGCCCTAGTAAGATAGATGCAATAAAAAACTATAAACAACCCTGTACAGTTTTTGAGTTAAGATCCTTCTTGGGACTGGCAAGCTATTATAGATGCTTCATTAAGAACTTTGCATCGATTGCAAGGCCTTTGACCGATATACTGAAAGGTGAAAATGGCAAGGTTAGCGCCAGTCAGTCTAAAAAAATAGTTGTGAATTTTGACGAAAAGCAACTTCAGGCTTTTAATAAACTTAAAGAGGTCTTAGCATCCGAAGATGTTATTTTACTTTACCCCGATTACGGAAAATCGTTTGACCTAACGACTGATGCTTCGGCCTATGGACTTGGTGCGGTTTTGTCTCAAAATGGCAAACCAATAACCATGATTTCAAGAACTCTGAAGGATAGGGAATTAAATTTTGCCACCAATGAACGGGAGTTACTGGCAATTGTATGGGCTTTGAAAAGCCTTAGGAATTATTTATATGGCGTTAGGAATCTGAATATCTTTACAGACCACCAACCGCTTACATTTGCGGTTTCGGATCGTAACCCTAATTCGAAAATAAAAAGGTGGAAAGCATTTATCGATGAGCACAACGCTCAAATTTATTATAAACCGGGAAAGGAAAATCACGTCGCCGATGCTTTATCGCGACAAAACCTGCTTACTTTACAGGGTGTTCATACCCTACAAAATAACACTTTTGGTAAGAGTTCAAGCTCTGATATTGCAACAATACATAGCGAAGTCTCTTTATCTTATACTATTGAATCAACTGATAAACCGATTAATTGTTTTAGAAATCAGATAGTGATTGAAGAGGGTACAGAGCTGCCAACAAGAACATTTGTTTTGTTTGGAACAAAAACGAGACACATAATAAACTTTACAGATAGGGCACTTTTAATGGATAAAATTTTTGATGCTGTAAAAGAAGATGTAGTGAATGCAATTCATTGCGAACTACCAATTTTGGCTTTAATACAACACAGACTAATTGAAACATTTCCCTCAACAACATTTCGTTATGCAAAAAATTTAGTTGTGGATATCACAAATAAAGATGAGCAAAGGGAAATTGTTGTAACTGAACATAATAGAGCTCATAGAGCAGCTCAAGAAAATTCCAAACAAATTTTGGAAGACTATTTTTTCCCAAAAATGACACAGATAGCAAAGGAGGTGGTCATAAATTGTAAAGTTTGCAAAAAAGCTAAATACGATCGCCATCCGCAAAAACAAGTGATTGGTGCAACACCAATTCCATCATATGTAGGGGAAATTTTACATATTGATATATTCTCAACAGATAAAAAATATTTTTTAACTTGTGCAGACAAACTCTCCAAGTTTGCAATTGTTCAACCTATAGATTCGAGAACTATAATAGATGTAGAGTCACCGATTCTACAGCTGATGAATTTTTTCCCTCGTACGAAAATAATATTTTGTGACAATGAACCGTCATTTAATTCTGAAACAATAAAATCAATGCTGAGTAATAATTTTGGTGTGGAAATTGTCAATGCACCACCGCTTCATAGTACTTCGAATGGACAGGTCGAGAGATTACATAGTACTATTTTAGAAATTGCTAGATGCCTTAAGCTAGAAAAATCCATTAGTAATACAGTACAATTAATATTACTAGCAACTATAGAATATAATAAAACAATTCATACGGTCACAAACAAAAGGCCTATTGATGTAATTCATTCTAATTCATTGGAGCTTGAAATTGATGTGAGAAACAAGGTACAGAAAGCCCAAGAGTCTCAAATGAGACGATTAAATGAAACACGACAGAATCGAACATTTGAAGTGGGTGAAAAAGTTCTTGTTAAAACAAATAGAAGATTAGGCAATAAGCTTACACCATTATATATTGAGGAAACTGTAGAAGCCGATTTGGGGACAACCGTTCTCATTAAAGGGAGGGTGGTCCATAAGGACAATTTAAGATAGTTTAGTTTTATTCATTTTTATTTTTATATAATCCTAGGACTCTTATGGTGCTACTTTTTATTGCGCAAGCAACTGCAAAATTAACTGATTATTCTGGTTCAGACTACATACCTGTTTCGGACGGCTCCGCAATGATTTGGCAAAGTTTTGATTATTTACGGCACACAACAAATCTTACAATGTATGCTGAGATGGTTGAGAATACAGAAAAATTAAAGAACCATTTTCCTCGGTCGCATATGAAAAAGATACTGGATGCAGACATAGGGCACATAAACACATTACTAGCCACAATAAATGTCCATCACAGGAACGCAAGAAGTATAAACATCTTGGGTACTGCTCTAAAGATAGTCGCCGGGACACCAGACCATGATGATTTTGAAAATTTAGAATTTAAACAGAGGGAGCTCATCGACGCAGAAAATAGGCAGATTTTAATAAACACAAAGCTACAGCAAAAAATAAATAACTTAACAGACATTGTAAATATTATTATTAACAAAGCAAAAGATAAGGTAATTGATACAGAGCACTTATACGAGACTCTGCTTGCAAGAAATAGAATTTTGATCTCAGAACTAGAAAGCCTTATGCTTTCGATTACTCTCACAAAAGTTGGTATTGTTAATCCACAGATTTTGGACTCTAATGATTTAAATATTATGATTAATGAGCACTCTACAAATATAACTATAACAGATTTAATGGAAGTTGCTAATATAAGAGTCTTATTAGATAATAAGTTTTTACATTTTTTAATTAAGTATCCTAAACCAGATATAGTTTGTAAAAAAGTAACCTTGTATCCGGTTCAACACAACAATACAATTCTCCATTTCGATGACGCAAACAGTGTGGCGGACTGTGGAAATCGAATTCTAGCAATCGGAAATTGCAGTGCTACGCTGACAACATCATTCTGTAGAAGACTGAATTATTCAACATGCGCTCAACAACTTCATTCTGGCGGTCACGCATATTGTACCACTCGGCCATCTCATCTAGAACCCATTACAGTTATTGACGAGGGCGTAATCATCATCAATGATCAAACTGTCACAATTGAAACAAATGATGGTGTAGAGAAGACTGTCACTGGTACATTTTTACTCACCTTTAGTGACGAAACAAGAATTAATGGGACCCTATATAGAAATCAAAGGAATATTGTAAAGAAATTACCAGGATCACCAACATCCGCTCTTTTGAACATTACGGACCATCAGGAAATATTAAGCTTACCGTATCTTCAAAGATTAAACGCAGAAAACTTGCGGCATATAGAAAATATAAAAATGAAGGTGATAACTGTCCCTTTGCTGTCTACCACTTTCGTTTTCATTGTTCTAATTATCAGTTTTGCCTGCTTTAAGGCCCATCAAAAAATAAAGAAAAGCCGTCGTCAGCATGTCATTCAAACTGCTATTGAAGATCTGAAGAAGTCCGGGGACGCCCTTCACTTAAGTGAGGGAGGAGTTAACACAACACCACATTTCCAAGAGGGTGTTTAAAATATTTAAAATACTAAAAGCCAACGGCCTCATTGCGCTTTGTCAGCTATATTTTCTGAATTGCGAAAGAATGAAATAAATAAACATTTATTATGGATAAGCAATAAGCAGACGCAGAGTCAGCATAAATTGGATATGAGGTTGCTTACTATATTTTTGTAATTTAGTTTTAAGTCAGTTGTTTTTAAGTATTAAAAAGAATGAGTTAACTAGTAAAAGAATAAAGTTGATTTTATAATTTTATTTTTTAATAAAAACCTAACAAAAACTAAGACCCTGTTTTTGTTAACTTACACATTAAACAAAAATTAACCAATTTTGGTTAATATTAACCAAAACGGCAACGCTGGATGGCATACACAGCCAATGCCAGAAAACAACAAAAAATTCCTTTTGTTCTTGTTGCTGTTATGCGTTTTTTCTATAAGTAATAACACCTTGCAAAATGGCTCGTCCTATTTTTTAAAGCTTTTTACACACATTTGACATTCGCTTTGGTTGTTTTACGTTGTTGAAAAGAAAATAGTGTTGCCAAAAAATGAAAAATTTAATAGCGTCAAATGTCTTAAAATTAATATGGTAGATTTTCTCAAACCGACCAAAATAAGGTTTAGCCGACCATCCAACCAAAACCATTACTGTCCGACCATTTTGGTCGGAAAAGACCAACAGTGGCAACGCTGGTCAGAGCTCCTATCCACTCTTCTAATCTCTCTCTCTCTCTCTAACTCTCTCTCTCCTATAAACTCCTACTTGCAACAAGAAATATTTCAGAGTATGGCATGTATAATTGCAAACAATACGCTTCATTTAGTGTGCAAAAAGCTTTTTTTCGGCCGATCTAAAATCAGGAAAAACTCGAAAAAGGGGTATGAGGAACGGTGGCATATAAGCAGGTGCATGAACCTAAGTTCTGAACAACTTAATGCCTCTGATATGTTCATCAGTAATAGATGACACTGCACCAGCTGGTTGGTCGCCAAATACCAGGTGCAGCCAAATTAATTTTGCAATGGCGATTTCGAGTACTTTTTGAAGGCATGTTCTATATGGGGGATATTTAAGTATCTGAAATTATAATAATGTGGTTATTTTATAATTTCAGATACTTGTGTGAAAGTAACAACTCTATAAATCTCTATGTAAATCGTTGCTGCAATAAATGGCGTCATCTTGCTGAAATCAGATCCATTTCTCCCCAGTTAAGGCTACAAGAATTTCGTTATCATGTTTCCGTATTTACTGCCGTTTACAGCCACTGTGGAATTGAGGTTCTCGGCTTTTCGGCCAAACTCTCATTTACAGCAACAGTGTTTGCAAGAAATCATCCTGTATGTCGACGTAATAGAGACTACTATCCATAATCTTCCCAGTTTCTTAAACTTTTTTATCGCTCTTTTAAATGACTTGACCAAAAATTCTTTTAAATTTAGAAGCGGTCAGGGGTTTTCCTCTGATGACGTGTTTTTCTTCTGTGCAGCGCTTTGTTTTAAATAATCGCAACAATTATAGGTAACAGCTTTTAATTATCTGAGTTGCTACTTGCACGAAATAAATGTCCCATAATTTAAATAATCCATTCTTATTGAGACACTCTATACATGCAGTTCCAACAGTATTTTTTTTTTCTTTCGTCTCCCCTTCTAGCTGTCATAGCATTTTTATTGTCGATGACTGTGCTTTATTTGATTTATATATTTAAGGCTTTTTGATATTTAGCGCCCCCAAGATCCACTTAGAAAAATTCTTCTTTTAAATTAGAAGGCTCCTTGCTTGCATTTTTATGATTAAGCATACAGGCAAGTAAGTTGATAAAAACTAGTTACCGCCTTTACGAAAACTGTAATATTTTTATTCGAATAAAAATATTAATCGAATAGCTTTTCTTACATACATTTTATTTATTTACTTTTTTTAGAAAACATATTTTACAACTATTGTGTCATTGGAAATTTTTACTTTTAAAATTTACATAATTTTTATTTACAATTAGTTTTTTGCAGGAAAAAAACAAACATTTTAAAATTGTCTTTGAGGTTTCACGCTAGTTTTATTGTCTTTTTTTATTTGTTTTGTTGATTTTGTGTGCTGCTTTTGTTGTCAGAAAAAACGAAATTGGTTTCGATACAAGACAATGAGTCACACATACGATACTGCCACTAAACAACCGGCCATCCCGGCCATCGATACCTAAAACCCACCACCAACAGATACATTGAGCAGAAAAAAAAATCAAGCTGAAACAAAACTTTTCATGCGAATACTAGTTTTGATGTTGTTGTTATTATTTTGAAAATTCGATGTAGGCATGAGTAGCAGTTGTTTAGTACGAGATACGTGCCTGACAATCCTCTTCTACCACTACCCCAGACATTTCTCCATAATTGTCGACTGCCAAGTATTCGACTTCGTCATTGATCGCCAACAGACAAACTCACACTTTGATTTTCACAATAATAAATAAAAATTAACAACAACAGCACAAACGAATAGCAAGTGTTTTTGTTTTCATTCAATAGTCTAAACACGAAATCAGCATACAACTCATACGAAAACATGTAGGCAGCTGAGCAACATGCAACTTGTGAAACACTTATGTTGGGTATAACAGTTTGTTATCATACACGTACAATGTTGCTGTTGTGTATGCGAGTTGCATGGCGTTTGTCCTAAAATCATTTACTTTGTTTTTGTGCTGTCTAACGCAAACGTTCAAGCACAAACGGTATGATTGTGCTCACCAGTGCAACCATTCTTGTTGTGTTTTTTGCTTTGTTGTGTTTTATATCCACTCTTCGTTTTTGCATATTGAATTATTTTAATTTTACTAAATGTCAAAAACATTCGGACCATTGCTGCCAAAAGTGCAGTAGTTTCTGTACCATGCAAATCGCACATGTGCAACAATGGTGTATTAACTCGAACTTTAATATTTTTCAGTAGAAGCAAAAAACTTTTTAAATTTTACATTGACGTTATGTACATCGAAAGGGAACATTCAAATAATATTTTTTTTTTTAAAAGAGCAGTAAATATGAATACTAAATGTAAATTTTTCTAAAAAATTTGAGTTAATACACTATTGTTGCTCAAGTGCGACATGTTTACCCGAAAAAATGTCAAAATGCAGATTTGAAGATACTAACTGAAAAATGAAAATTTATTTTAAAACTTATTTGAATTTCAAACTTATTTTGGTACTATTTTATACTCTAGTAAAGTACTTCTTGTACTAAAGTACAAGAAATTATTAGTGTTTTGAGGATTTTGGTTTGAAAATCATAAAATTTCTGGCAACACTGATTAGAATATATTTATGAAGAAGCTACAATTAGTTGAACTTGTTTGTTTTATGCGATATAAAATATGTTTTAGGTCATTGGAATAGGTTTAAAATAATTTTAATTAAATTGAATCAAATTGAAAACATGTTCAATGCATGCTGCAAGTCCGCAAAAAGTTCCTTTGTTTAATTTAAATACTCTTATAGACTATTCAAGGTAGAGTTAGACAAAGGCATATATTCCCAGATTTGGTTTACTTTATATACGAGTACGCCCTCTAATATAGAACATACATTATCAATAATAGGGGTGCCGCTTACTTTCCCCGTCTTACCGCACCATAAGTTTACACTACGTCTTGACTAATCAAAAATTTGTTCGTGTTGCTGTTTCTGCTCAGTTTGAGCAGAACTTCTTGTTTGTCATCGAGAGTGTTTCAATATTCTCAGCATAGTTTATGAACGGGTGTTTACAGACGAGCGAACACTTATTTGCCTTTGGGTTTTTTTTTTAATGATGGCAGAACAGCGTTGTGTGAAAAACTGACTAGGAACAGACCATCAACATCGACGGTCTTCACTAGCAAAATTCCTGTACGAACAGCAAAATGTACGATGGGTGAATAAATTTATGGCGAGTCAAGAAGGCGTGTTCAAAACGACCTATCAAACATCAGGGTTGGAAAATAGTGCTTTTCGATTACAAGATAAATAATGGAAGAATTGGTAGATTCATATCGTCTTACTTCGGAACTTTCAGCATCGCTATACTATATTCTCACATTCGCCATTAATAAGTTACAAATCACACCCGCATCGTTCACGAAGAGATCTTGATTATCCGGGTTATGGGGTCATGATGGTAGTAGTTACTCAAATTGAACCGAAAACGCAGCATTAATTGCAAAAAGTTTATGACGGTAATAAACTAAGTTCAAGGATCGCAATTTTATGTGTCACGAGACAACTAAGGTTTTGCCTGGAAATAAGAAATATATCTAAGACTTAAAAAACTGTTTTATGAGATAACAGATTCTAGACATTTGTCCTACTTTTCTAAGTCAGATTAGACCAAAAATCTATCTACTTTTCGACACGCCAGGTCCCCTTCTTCATTCCTAATCACATACATACTCGTTTATATGAATACTGATACACATAGGTATACAAATGCTCTTGACTCGAACCGCGTTTTGCTGTTACATTTTATAAGAAACAATTGCTGATATTCAATAGATACCAGACGTTACCAGTAAAGTTTGAATGTAACCAATTACTTCAGCAATGGCAACAGCATATTGCTGGATTTAACACGCCTTTTTGTTTTTCTCAGTATTTCTAAATGGACTTAACCATAAAAAAAAAAAATGCGTTGATTGTTTTATTGTTTACAACATTAAGCTGAGTATTGCAAACAAACAAAAAAAAACATGGTTGTGGCATCGCCAACTATATTAAGTTTTCTACAACAACATATTATTGTGGAAAACATATAATGGTTATTTGAAGACATTTCAAATATTACTTTAGTTAGGAAAAACAAGTTATTGTTTACATTTAATCATTAATAGATTTCCATTCATAAAGATTGCAACATGGTTGGGTTAAACAACACAATTTGAACTAAATTTCTAACCAACAACAAAGTATTTTAACTATACAACAACAATATACATAATAACTCTAGCCATAAATATAGTGTCTTAAAGAAGTAATATCGGGTGTTTTTTTTTTGTTTTTTCTGTAGCTGCTTGAGAACTTAAAATGATAACACGAGACAGAAATATTGTTTAAATCTAGTAGATAATTTTATGGCATTTATTTTTTAAATGTCATTTTCGTCATATATCTGGCACCACTACGAGTTAATAAAATTTTGGACTATTTTTTTCTAATAAATCTGGCCGTATGGCGTCAAGGGTGGCTTTAATATTGGCTTCCAATGCTTCAAGAGTTTCTGGTTTGTCGGCATAACCCAATGACTTAACATAGCACCATAAAAGTACTCGTAATCCAATGATCAGGTGCACTTCTGGAAAAAAGTTGATACCAAATTGATTTTGCAATAAATCGATTGTTAAATTTCGCCGTGTTGTTGCAACCAAATGTCAGTCAACATGGCTTGATGGCGCTCTCCATTTACCGTAAACGCGACTTCTTGCTCATTTCTTGCTTCATCACTAAACACAATTCTTCGACCAGTTTCAAATGAACTTAATCAGTAAAAATACGACGTAAACGATGGTCGTTTGGCTTCAATTTTTGCACAAGCTGTATTTTATAGGCACGTAAGCCAAGCTCCTGCCGTCAAATTTTCCACGTAGTCGAAGGACAAAAGCCAACAAGTTGAGAACGATGACAAATAGACATTTCGGCCTCGTCTCCAATACTTCGCTACAGCAGCAATATTCTCTTCGGTACGCACATTTCTTTGGCTTGCTAATGGTTTTGAATCGAGAAGAGTAAAGTTAGTGCGAAAACGATCAACAACTGCACGCATTGCTTGCTCACTAGGCCGACCGTAAAAAGGACGAAGTGCTCTATGAACTTCGCGAGCAGATTTCTTTCTCCTAGTAAGATTGTTCTGGCGTTGAACGATTCATGATGGCTTGTTAAACCTTACATTCTCAGCTGTCGTACCATTGTTATCGATATCGGTAGTTTCATGCAGTTATAAAAGCTACCGATATATAAAATTATTTTGGTGTTTAATCAAAGTGTGCGGGTGATGTGGTTTAATTAGCGCGTTAGCTATTGATGGCTTTAGACGCCTGTGTTTGTAACTCAACTTGGGGTTACTTAAAAAAACCAAAGATTTAGCAAAGATGTACGCAATTCCAACATCAAATTCTTACCAACTTTTATTTTTTATAAGCCGGTGTAATCCTTTTTGTGTTTAAACAAATTTGTCCTGTTTTTCACATATTTTGCAGTGCTCCCTCAGATATATTTTCTGGCTTAATTTTAAGGCCGACATATTAAAGCCCCGAAAGATGACCGCCTTTAAGTTGCTTGATTTTAAGAAATCCATATGTACAAAGCGGAAGGTGTCACATTTAAATTAAAATTCTTAACATTAAAAACATACTACTGCCACAAAAAGTGGACTCATCTGTGAAGAGATGTGAATATATGTATTCTTGTCATAAGCATTTGGAAAAAGGTGTAAGAATTTATTTTTGTTATTTGTTTATTGGATTGTTTTCTACCTCTTATCTTTCTTCTTCTGATCTTCTTAACCATATTATGACTCGTGCTTCAACAGTTTGTTCAATATCTAGTTTACATTTTTGTAAACTCATTCATAAATAAAAAACCACAGTGGGACTCAAAAGTCTCATTTTACAACATGACAAACGAAACAAATATGTACGAGTATGCGAAATCATCAATCAAAAATTAGTCAACATAATTAAGCATTAAAATTAATTATGCCACCGATCCACACATACAATATCACCCCTTTAGCAATTTGAAACACAAACCAATTTTTGTACATTAGTGATTTTCAAACCCCTTTTCAGAATAGAAAAGCCAGCAAACCAAAAAGGCATTAAGGCGAATGTAATTCCAAGTATAAGTCATATAATATCTCAATACCACACAAGCACACACAGGCACACACACTTAAAGTTTTCGTCAGAAAAAGGTACATATTCAAAAGTGGCCGTTCGTTTTTTCACTAAACACCGCGCCTCATTTATGAGCATTTCATAAAAATAAAAGTTGTACATCAGTCAAATTTTCCATCATCGTCGGTATTTATTGTTTGCTGTCAATTCCAGTTAAAATTGTAATTTACATCAATAATTTATTTTAGTTTCAAACAAATCACTTCTCTAAGATTTAACTTGAATTGCATGGCTGACCTCTTAATTTTTTTATTTTGTAGTTTTTGTTGTTGCTGAACGTATCCTCCCACATTTGACCATCATCCTCTTTATTACTATTGGTAGTTTGACTACCTGTTTTGAAGATCGTGTCGCTAGCAGTATTTCTGCCTGATTGGATAAGAACTGGTTGAACAACTGGCTGGTTTTTAAAATGACCCTTGTGCGTCTGCAACCATCTTTTGAAAAATGTTGCTGCTGGCTATTGATGTGATTTGCCTAAATTTTCTTAAGACACTCCTACAAATTACAAAGACAAAAACAAAGATTAATGTGTTAAAAAAAAATTAGACTTTCAATCACAAGATATGGCGGCATGCAACTTACTAATTTACTACCAGAGTTTTTAATTCGTTTTTATATTTTTATTATTTCTTATACATATGTAGATCACTTCCTGCACAACAAGACGGAATCTTATATTTGTAGTACAGAAACGTAGTGTGTTACATGAATTGAAATGTCATTTTCCTCCCCGTTCTGTATTCCGAGTGGAACGAAATCGCGTGGAAGTGTAAAAACACTCGGAATTAAATAAATCGAAAATTAGCTGTTCTGCATTTTAAAATTTACTGAGAACAATAAAGAAAAACCGTTGATATTTTAATACAAAATTATCATTTTAACATTTGAATAAAGTTTGTTTGAAGAAAACCTGATTCTAGTTCATTCCTCCAAACTTTTTCTATTCTAAATAAAACGAAAGAAATTATTCGGAAGTGAAATGATGAACTGCTAAAACATTCGGGAATTTCCATTTTAGAATAAAACTTTGCGGTTTTGGCACACAGAAAAGCGCTAATTATAATTAACAAAATATTAAAATTTTTTTGAAAACAATTATGTGAAATAATGAAACAACAATGTTTTTAAAACTTTTAACATTGCTATTGAGTTGTTTGTTGGTTTAGTGGAAGAAAATTTATATATAGAACTGCCATTCAGGTACTAGGCAATGTTGACAAGAAATTATAATATTTCTGTTCCGTGGAGAATGCAAAAAACCTGGATTGTAAAAGGGTACATATTTTGAATAAGCTTTCAAAAGCGTCGTCGTAAAGATTATTGCATACGGAAGAGATGTGATCAAACCTTTTAAGTCCATATAGATACATACATAAATATCTAATGATATTGCAACCTTTAATTTTCAAACTGGAAATCAGGGTATGTCTTGACAAGAAGAACCTTGATTCCTAAAGGTGTGAAATATTGCATTGGCGGAAGGTAAGTTTGACCGACTAGCAAATTTATTTGGATTATGTGTGAATTCACAACTCAAGATTTTCAGCATTTATTAAAATGTCTGCATAAATGATAGGATTCATGCTTCTTTACCGTATTACCATGCACTTCGACTTCTGGGGATTTAAACAGAGCGCATTTGCAGTTGCCCAAAGGTAAATTTCATTCATGTCATTATTTAAGATCACAAGGCTTGAAGCGAATTTCCAACTGAACTACTTAAAGTTGGCATTCATCAGCATATATGAGAATTTTGCAATTAGAAAGCTGAAATGGTCCTAGAATAGAACCTCGTGGCACTCCTCTTATAAGAGCAACAGAATTTGACCAATTATCATTTACAAATATCGATATATGCGTGCAGTTCGATAGGTAGGAAAATATAAGTTTAGTTCAGGTATCAGCAAATCGAGAGAAGTGCATAAATTTCTACTGTGTCGAAAGCCTTTGAATGATCCAGAAACACAAGGATGTTTACATGCCATTTTGTAGTCCTTTTTGAATATATTCTGTGGCTTCTACAAGAACTGTGATGCAGCAATCTATATGTACGTGTAAAGTTGGTATTCTCCATTAGACTTCGCAATAGAATTATCTTTGCATGCTTCCAGGTTAATGGGTAAGTACCTGACATTATGATGGTATTAAATCAGTACATATGGAATAATTAACGTTCAAATTATCCTTACGGCTTTTGGGTGCATATTGTCGTAACCTACTGCATATAATAGTAACGTGTAATAACGTGCTATTGGGTAACACGAGAAAATTCCAATATATGTCCCTCGCTTTGGTTATGTCTAGGGAAGTTATAAGAACTGAGTCTTGCTCTGACCAAAAAAAGGTTCGTAAAGGCTTTTGTAATCTTGATTGCATCAATTTGGAAGTCGTTATTATTATTTGCATTCCTAATTACAACTTCGCGAATGGCTTTCCACGTTTATTTTGAATGAAGTGCAGAATGAAACTCAGCAGTTTCATAATTCCGGCATATGCCGCATCCCTTAGCTGTATAACGCATTTTACTGCACGTGAATATCATGGTTTTTGTTTGCTCATAATGTTGTTGTATTTTAAAGGAACAGTTCGTTCAAACGGATTTTGAATTAATGGTTTTCATGTAGATATTTAAATTTATGATAGTGAAAACCCTGTTGGACAATTTGCGCTTTTAAATTGTCAGTTGAAAAAATGAAGTCATGTTTCGAAAAACATGGAGCAGACATCTGGTTATTAATTTTTTTTTACCGAATTTCCAGCACTTTTCAATTTATTCGAACTATTTTTGTGTTGACCGAAGACAATTCGTAAAAAACCACCCTTTAGTCATCCGATGACGTGTGTTATAATCTCCAATATTGTGAATTATCATCAATTGACGTATGTTATAATCCAAAAAACGTATTTTTACAATACGTAAAATAAGTATTTTTTGAACTGATTTCTTCGGGTACATGCTTTTTACTGGTGAGTGATATATAAACACTTGTGTGTTTAATTTAAGTTCATCAATGCTTTCAAAATATACTAAAAGCCTTTTGCAAGGCCTTGAAGTAAAAACTTGAGAGTTAATAACAATTATAAACAAAAATAATGATCTGCGGAAAATTAATATTTTGAAGAGTTTAAAAATCACTAACATCAGAAGAGATGCCAGTTTTTGGAAAGAAAAAATATTGCACAAATCGAGCAAACATACATAGATATCGGAAAAAACTATAGCAACAAAAAACTGTTAAACTAGGGAGTAACGGCTTGAAACGGAAAATGGTACATTTTAATAAAAAGCGAAGTTTCCAAAAACTTTTATTTTGGAGAAACACTTAAATCTTTGAAAACGGCTTCATTTCACAAAAAAAAAAAAACAAAACAATAATTTAAAAATAAACATGACAAAATCGCTAAAAATTTCAAATAACCAATATCGATTTTTAAATTCGTATTATGAGCTGCAAGCATTGTCATTGTCACTGTGCGCAGGCTTAAATTCATGTACCAAACAAAAATTTGAAGTCTGGTATCATTTTAATTTATTTTCTTGCTTGATTTGGAAACAAATCGTATTCAGTTTTAGTCTCAGCTGATAAAAATATACTATTCTGAACAATCCAAATGAGTGAAATAGCGCTATTCATCGCCGAATGAACGTCATAATACCATCTGAAAATGCGTTCGATTAGACCTTTCGATCAAAATCGACGACCGAGCGTTGCCCATAGTGAGGACCATTTTGTTGAAAGTCTTCATTACACCCGCCATCACCAAAATAATTTTTCCCAGCCACTCTATCAAACTAGTTTCCTAGTTGGAAAACAAAATGTAACTCTGATGGCATAGAAAATATTATTTTTCAAAATTATCTAAACATAAAATTTATTAAAAAACCTGTCACGCACAGTCACCTTTAATCTACACTATCATATATTTTGAGCACTCATACGATTTTTGACAGATGTTGCAAATCTGGTGGTGAAGTATATATAGCCTTTACCGACAAAGTTTTCCTTTTTTATCACTTTTTTTCCTGCTAAAATTTTGCATTTCTCAGCAACAATTCTGAACGACTAACAAGCGACAATTGAATTTCTGTAAAATAATAAATGAAGAAAAATAAGAGGAGAAAAATATTGTGTTTGTCCTTGCAAAATAACATGAGCCATTTACCAGAAAGTATCGTTTCTTTTACTGTTTACTTTCAGTTTTCGACATTTTATAAATATATAAAGAGAAAAAAATTTGATGTCGATTTTCGGAACGAATTTCCTCATTCCTTGCCAAGTTTGGTTTGGAGACAATTCGGTTTCGGGCATGTCCCATCTTCAGTGTCATTTTTGTTATGAGAAGTTTGTATCAATTGTCGTTGTTTATTATTTCTTGTAAAAACGTATTTGTAGGGAGTAGCAATATGTTAGGAGTGAACAGGTAAAGCTGGTAGGTCTGGTGTTTTTTGTAGAGATTGGTAGACGTTAGTGATTACTGTTTTATTGCTTTCCATTGCGACAACAACACCACGGAATTAATTGAAAGACCCAACAACGTACAGATTACAGAAAACACAAAACTAATATCTACATCCATCGATAGCCATAGCGAAACTACAAACATAGTGCACGAAACAGTACTGGGAAACTCGAAAGAAAAAGACCTCACTTGCAACTCACAAATACCTGAAAAACTACACTACAATATAACTTGTTCCAAACCAACAACGACATCTATACTAATGGAAGTATTTATGCAACAACTGGAAATACGTGCAAATGGAACAAATGACTGATAACGGAGAAATATTTAATGCAAGATACGTGGATGACATAATATGTGTAACCATGTGGAAATACTGGAATACCTCAACAAACAACACAAAAACATCGAATTCACAATGAAAACACCAATAATCTCGATTACGAAATATGCAGAAAACATATGGCAGAATACCACCAACCACCCACAACAAGACAAACACGCGACGATCAGACAACAATGATTAACATCGAATCACCCTGTGGAATTATAACAATTTAAATTAAAAATCAACTTTTTGGTAACTTTTTCGCATAATTAGCGTTTCTTAGAAATTGTAAAATTTCCCGAATCACGTTTAGTAGTGAAGAAAATGTTACTTTTTAGTCAATGGGTCGAAAATTCATCTTTCATATGCTTCTTGGGTGAATGTAGATAAATGTAGGAAACGCTTCACTCGTATTCACATACATCCACACTTATTTACATACGAGTAGACAAAATTTAGAAACTTTTCAACTTTCTAACTAAAGAACTTAAGTAAATATTTAAACTTTTATTAGGCTTTGAGTTAACGTCTAATTGTTGAAGTGAAATACAAACTTGCTCATATACTCGTAGATAGGAAGAGTACAAATTACAACTGATAAAAGTGTTCGAGTGAATAATTTACATGTCGTATCAAGATTGTAGTATGTTTGTGTGTAAAAACATATGTACTCGTTTGGTAGTACTCCAGAATGACGTAAGTAGTAGTTAAAACTCCAGTTACGTTTAACTAGTTTTGCAAACACACTTGCATTCTTATTTTAAAGGATAAGAGAGCAAATAGTAAGAAGTAGGTTGTTATCCTTAAGCACTTAAAAGTTTATCAAAACAACTGAAATGCATGATATTTTTTATACTATTATTTGTTGGCAGTTAGATAGCACACTTTGAAATGAAGGCTGCATTGGATAAAGGAGAGAGAGCGAGAGTTGATAATCTTTTTATGTGTAGAAATTATTGCAGAAATAGAGCCACGTCATATCAAAGTGGCCATCTTATTGAATGTGACTTATTCAAAATCATGAACTATATGAAACATTCAACACTAAACTAAATTAATTGAATGAGTTTTGACAAATGAATATGGTTGAATCGAATGATTTGACAGCACTACACGAGGATGATAAGTTGGCAGGCAGTTCTTCTATTGACAAATATTAACAAATGTTAACTTATTCAATTCTACTGCTAATCGTCTAATCGTCGTATTTTTATATATGACATGAGATCTGCCAGGTCTTTGCTTTCGTCTTACTTCAGTACTGAAAAATTTGAAAACGTACCTCTCGTATCATCTATTAATAATGCACCTGATCAGCATCAGAAAACAAAGTACCTGGTTTGGCGTTTTTTTAAATTTCTGAAAACCGCTTTGCTGCGGTAAGGTGCAGATCCAGGGGAAGGAAAAAGTTAATATTTACCCATCTTAGTCTACTCCAAATGAGAATTCCGCAATATTTGCTATTTTGTAAAATTGTCCCCCCAAAAGTATAAGTTGAAACCGCACCTCGCTTCATAGTGCTGACTTTCTAAATTTCTGTAGAATCGCGCTAGATTTTCAAAAATAGTTGAATACATTAACACCTTTTTTATGATTCTCACGGAGTTCATTACTTCCGCAGAAAGTGTTTGAATTCACGAATGTTCACGAATGTTCCCGAATGTTCCACACTATACTACAGGCTTGATGCCAAAAAGTCGTGGCAACTTAACGATTGAGCAGTACGTACAAATAGTAAAACTTTCCTGCCATAATGAGTGTTCGTTACTACAAATGGCGCTTGCGTGAGCCCATTTTACAGCAGACGCGGTGACCTTCAATGTTGACTCCCAACGTTGGGTAGCCAAATTCTAAACGACCAGTTCGATAGACAATCAGCCTACACCTATACGCATTCAACAGAGTTGTCAGTGTGATTTCTTGTTGTCTGCCAACACAGTGTAAAGTCATAAAACTTACAAATATTGGTAATTCTTTATGTTGCAAGTATCTACTTAGTTGATAATAATTTCCATTTAATACCGTGTTCATGTTCAAACATGCAAAAAGGAATGAAACAATTTTAAAGTTTTACAACACTTATGTAGCATATTACTGGCACCCTAAACATTTAACAACTTCTAGTCGAAATGCTCGTACAAACATACTTACATACATATATACACAAGTGAGCGCTAACTACGAGCTGGTGTTGCCAGATTTTAATGAAAATACTAAAGCCTAAGAAATGTGATAACAATTAGTTTCTTATATTGAAATACGGCCGAAAGGTGGCCTTGATATTTAAAACAAACTACGGTAGTCAACTATTCGACTTTACTGACTTTTTATTAACTTTCAGTTTCCATTATTAACCTTATATTAGGAGCATATTTATTTATTTAAAAATGTTTCGCAACTACGTTTTATAAAGAGTTTACTAATTAAAAAAATATTTTCATTGAATAAATATATAATTTTTATTCATATTAAAGGTTACAAAAAGGTAGAAGCTCTACTTGCGTAGCGTCTTTAAAATAAAAATCGGATGCTTAAGTTACATTTCAGCAAATGCTACTGCTTTGCCATTAGTAGCATTGTAAGAGAATATCGTGGCGGGCATTGCACAGAAACCTGTTTACGTATGACATGATATTAGTTCGCAATGTCTTACCTTATAGCATTTCTTTCTATTGTCTGGCATGTTCTGTTCGTAACTGATTGTGAAATATAAAAATTTTTGTTCATTGCCTTACAGTAATGTGGTCAGTTCGACCACAATTACGTAAAATTATGATTAAACACTTTAACTTTATTAAAAATAATTCTATTTATATAAAACAAAAATGGTGTTATATTTTAAAATAAAAATACATTGAAGTTTAATTATTTTAAAAATTTTCTTCAATTACAAGTACATAATTCTTTGTTGCCTTATTACAATTTACTTATAATACGTTATTGATTATTTTTAATTATGATAAAAAAAGTTCACTTAATTGTCAAAAGTAATTTTAGATTTCCGTGTTGAACTTCTTATAAATGTCCATAGAAATCATAGTACCTACATTTCACACCTGTACTTGAATTCCTACACACAAACCGACACATACATTAAAGGTCGTATGCTAATTTCCTAATACACCATGAATTATTCAGGTCAGATTAAATGTACCGCCACTTGTACTTTGTACGCATTTAAATGTTCTTGTTATCCCTGAACGAAAGGCAAGAGAAAAAGGTGAAAATGCTTTGGATATTTTAAAGGAATCCCCAGTTGAATGCGGTTGCCTAGAAAAACGAAGACCAAAAAATAAAAACTCATGATTATATAATTTTACAAGTTGAGTACATGTTGCTACAACTTCGGTACATCTATTTATTTAAATACGTTGTTGGTTGATAACTTTTAAATGAGACTGTTTTTTATGAAGCCTCAGTAGGAGGGTCAGTCAAAAAGTGGTGGGTAATATTCAATTGGTCAACGTGTGCAATTTATATGGCATTTGTTTTGTATTTTAAACTAATTCATTAAAATATCTACAAATTTGTGTGAAAATATTATTATACCCTTCTTTGATATTGTAAAAATGCTTTTTGTAATTTTATTTCATACTCAAACTTATCAAAAAATCTGATTCGCGTTTCTACTTTTTCCTTCGTGTGCTTAGAATTTAAATTTCTTGTTTTTACCAGTTTTATCAGAGTTTAGCCGAAATGTTGTAATTCGTTGTTATAAATCATTTAAATTTACAAAAATCGGGGAAAGAAACCATTTCATGGTAAAATGACTTAAAAATTTCAGAAAATGAAAAGTCTCAGAGTTTGCAAATGTTTCTGAAAAACCTGGGCCATATGACTGTTAAACTTTTAATCGTATTATATGACAGTGTCATAAAATATTGTTTTCACATTATAATACTTTCTCCTTTGTGATTTATATTTTTAGTCTCCATGCGGATTTTTCTAGTTGCATAACCAAAACTTGAAAAGCCTTAAGTTTGAATTTTTTTCAAACCAAATGAGAGGATTAAAGCAATTGAAAACAAAAACCAAAGAAAAAATATTTTTTACTTTCCTTATTTTAAGCTTTAATATTATTTTATTGTATTTTTTAAATATTATTATTAATTTAATAACTTTCTATATTGGCTTGGGTTTTTGCCCATCTCCCATTGTAGAAGTAAGAGATAATTATTTTATCCAAAATTTGCTAAAGGTTTTTTAGTGAGCTGGTTTAAGCAATAAGTGAAGTGCGCATATGGACTAGCTGATCCCCAAACAAATGTATTTAGTCAAAGAATTGCAATACATTTTTTTTTTATACTTATATTTCATTTTATTGAATTTTTCCACTAAACAAATTCACAATAAGTGTTCAAATCTTACTTCTAAATTATTATTTACTAGTTACTACCAATGTAATAACTAATTTTTTGTATTAAAATCTTAAAAATCTATCTTCTATTGTGTAGAGAGAGCCGCCTCGCCAGGCTCAATGTGTCAGTTCTTTTTAGTCTCTGGTGGCCATCAAATTGCAATAAATTGCGTGCTAGAGTGTTGGGATGTGCGACTAGTTTGTTCACGTATTTGGACGTGTATGTTTTAACTTCTTCGTGGATAGTGGGAACTTTGAGATCCCTATGTATGTTTTCATTTCTTATGTACCAAGGGGCGCATACGATATGACGTAAAATCCTAGACTGTCTTCTCTGTAACTTCTGGATGTTTGATGCACAGGCAGGCTGAATACCATATGACCATATTGGCTTTATAACGGATTTGTATAAAAGGACTTTATATTCCAAAGCCAAAGTTGAATTAGGACTTATTAGTCAATGTAGTTGATTTGTTCGAGCTTTATGGACGTTATTTTTGCCTCAATGGGACGGGACCAAGTTAGGCGCCGATCTAGGTGGATACCTAAATATTTAACGTGCGTTTCCGCTGGAACCATGGTATTAGTTATTGTGATTGGTGGACAATTTTGCCTTCTAAGGGAAAACGTTACATGAGCACATTTCGATGAATTTACCTTTATTCTCCACTGTTTTAGCCAGTCTTCTAGCTTATGAATATGGGACTGCAGCTTTTCAGATGCATCTTTTGGATCATTACTGACACTTATAATTGCAGTGTCGTCTGCAAAGGTTGATGTATATGTATGTGGGCTTGTCGGCATATCCGCTGTATAGATTATATATAACAGCGGCCCTAGCACACTTTCTTGAGGTACTCCTGCACTGATTTTCCCACATCTTGAAAGCTGGTCCTTTGATCTTACTTTAAAAGTTCTATCGGAGAAATAGCTTTTTATAAGCTTGTGGGTGTTTTCAGGTAGAACCCGAACTATTTTAGTAAGTATCCCATCATGGCAGACTTTATCAAATGCTTGGGAAATGTCTATAAATAAAGCTGAACAGTATTGCTTTCTTTCAAAAGCCGATCTAATAATGGTAACGATTCTATGGACTTGTTCAATCGTACTATGCCTTGCTCGAAAACCAAAGTGATGATCTGGGATAACGTTTTGTTCATTTAGAAAAGGAGTTACACTCGAGACGAATAATTTTTCAAATATCTTTGACAAAACTGACAGTAGGCTAATTGGCCTGTAGGATGTAATCTGGCTTGAGTCCTTTCCAGGTTTCGGGATCATAACAATTTCAGACATCTTCCAAGAGCATGGGAAGAAGCCGACGCGCAACATGGCATTAAATATCTAAAGTAAAATTCTTACAGCTGAATTAGGTAAGTTTCTTATCATTGATCCTGTTATACGATCAGGTCCAGGTGATTTCTTCATATCCGTATTTTTAATTGTCGATTTTAAAGAAGACAACCGAAATTTCATAGGATCATTCACGATGTCGCTAATAATTGGAATAGTGGAATTACTTATATCATGTGGTGCGAAAACCTTCTCTAAGTGCTTTGCGAACGCATTTGCCTTTTCACTTGAGTTTTTAGCCCAAGTACGGTCTTCAAGTCTTAGTGGGGATTCGTAAGCAATAGGACATTGTAAGTGCTTTACAGCTTTTCACAGACTATAATCCGTGTTTTTCATTGGAGCCAAGTTTTTTAAAAAGTTGTCGATAGCGAATTCGTGCTTCTGTCTCAATTTACTGCGTAAGTTTTTTTGGCTTAAGTTCATTTGTATTTTTATGTGTGGAGAACGACTATTTTGCTATTGTCTTCTTAGTCTTCTTTTCTCAATGACGAGCATCTGAATATCTGCTGTTGCCTGGTACGTTATTATTTTAGCTGATGGCTTTGTTGGCGTTGAAGCTATGGCTGCGGCAGTCACGACGTCTGTAAAATGATCTGCAGCTACTTGAATATCAGTTGGATTTCTCAGTGGGATGTTCAAAGATAAGTGAGAGCTCACATACATTTTATATTTTAACCAATTCGTGTTTCTGTTCGTGTAAAATAATAATTGTAGGTGAATGATCAGAAGATAGGTCATAGGATGAACTAACTAACAGTTGGTCGCGTTTGATGTTTTTTACTATAGCAAAATCTATAAGGTCTGGCAACTTATTAAAATCTGTGGGCCAATAGGTGGGTTTACCGGCAGATACGACGTCCAGCTTGTTTGCTTGAACTGTATAATACAACTGCCTACCTCTAGGGCTAAGGAGTTTGGATCCCCAATATGTGTGCTTTGCATTGTAATCACCAGCAGCAATAAATTTTTGTTCTAGCGTAGCAAAGAATCTGGCAAATTCATGGTGTTCAATTTTATGCCTAGGCGGGCAATACACTGATGAGACTACAATTTAAAAATCTGTAAGATTTATGGTCGTGGCTTTCAAAAAGTCTTCCCTGAATTCAGGCAATGGAAAATGCCTTACGTTTTTTCGGACTATAATGGCAGTCCAACCACATGCCCTTTCGCTTGGGTGCTTGGTGTCATATAAAAAAAACCCAACAATTCTAAAGCAGTTTTTTATAGTAAAGTGTGTTTCAGAGACTAATAGTATGGCTATATCATGTGCTGACGGGAAGTGTTCTACTTCATATTTATGTTGGGAGAGCCCGTTGCAGAAGCATGTTTTGGGTTCGCATCATTTCCTGAAACATACCCTGCATAGTTGTCATGAAATTATTCATTGTCTGTATTAAGTTCTCGATCGAGCTCGAATTGTTAGTGAGTGGTGTCTGAGCACCCTCCTTTAAGAAGTGGGCATATGAATGTTTATGCGCATTAGAACTTTTCGCATTCGCATTAGGTAAATCATTTCTCAATGTTTGGGCATATGAAAAGTTTGGCTTAGTGTGTGGCTGTGTAGCTTGTGTACTAGCAATAGAACCAGCATGAAGCCGAGGAAATTGGGAAGATTTATTTTGCTCATACTCAGGCTTACGTACGACTTTCGCATTATTTTTTACATATTGAAATACTTTGCAGCCCTGTAATTTGCTGTATGGTTTTCACCACAGTTGCTGCATTTTTTGACCTTGGGGTCTGTTTTCGAAGAAGTGCATTCCAAAGTCCGGTGCGCATCACCGCAAACAACGCATACAGATGGTAGCTTGCAGTAGGTTTTCGTGTGTCCGAATTCCTGGCAGTTGGTACACTGACGCGGACCGTTACGTTTTAGAGGCTCTTCCAGCGTTATTCTTCTGTTCAAAAGGTAG
Organism: Phania funesta; assembly: GCA_963932375.1. Taxonomy (NCBI): domain Eukaryota; kingdom Metazoa; phylum Arthropoda; class Insecta; order Diptera; family Tachinidae; genus Phania; species Phania funesta. The sequence continues at coordinate 42,598,807 of OZ010656.1, forward strand.
CGCAAATTGTATATAGGATGAACTAAGTTTTTTGATTTAAGCTGAGATGCGTTAAATACGATTTCAACACGATGCATAGGTTGGGGAACTTTATTCTTATTTAGAATATTGTGCACTGACCTTACGGCATAACCTTCCACCTCTTTGGCACTTTTTATTTCCTTAGTGGGAACAGAACCGTCAATGCCCTTTACGGTGACAATCAAACCTTTAGCACTTTTGAGTTGATACGTATAATAGCTTGCGATTAGGCGATGATTCTTCTCAGTGCGAGCTTGGATCTTTGTTTCTTGAATTTGACCTCTTCGTATCGAAGCTACATAAAAGCTGAGACCTACAAGCTGAGACAACATGTTAACAATTTCGTTCGATGTTTGCTCGCGCAAGTAAATCGGCGGAGGTTTTTGCTCCTTGACAGCGGGTTCAGCTTCATCATGCGCTGTAGCAAGTGCAGAGAATCTGTTTTCGCTTACCGGCATTACAGTACTTGGGGAGCTTTTATATTGTTTAGCAATGCGCTCTTGCTGCGAAGACTTAGGACTGACCGTCCTTTTGGTTATGGTTATATAACGATCCATACCTGTTTTCACTTTTTTACTGGGTTTTTTAAATTACCTGTTTCGTTGGTTCGTTGTACTATTTTTGATATGGTACCTGAATTGTTTTTTGGTTGAATTGTAATTTTTTCTGGTGTTATTAATTGCGAAGATAAGTTTATATTTCCGGATAAAGAACGCGTTCGGTCAATTGGCCTGGCGCTTAAAAAAGCACTGTCATCTTTTTTTTATTATTTGTATTGTTTATTGCATTATTAGCATTTGTGTAAGAAAAAGAGTAATAAGCATTGTTGTTATTTCCTCTTATATTTTTTTATTAATATTTGGTGCGCTCATACACTCACTATCAATTGTTCAAACCGGTTTAACCATGCACTATATGTTGTTGTTTTTTTTTTACACACAGTATATTATATTGTTTTTATTTTTTGTTATTTCTTTGTTATTACTAACTGTGTACTGTTCAATTGAATTCTTAAAAAAAATATATATTTGTTATGCGGTAAATATGACGTACGTCTGTACTCAAACACGGTCACTGATCAACTGTGTGTGCAATAAAAATAGCAATTGAATTTTTGAAGTATAAGAATGAACTCACACAAATTAATTTTATTAACAAAATACATTGTTATAGGAAGTAGGGTAAAGAAATATGTGTGTGGATATATGTTAAAATTTGTTTTATTCAAAGAAAAATATGCACAGGTAATTTATTCTCATACGAAAGTTACAGCTATTACAGCTACAAATGTGTTGGCCAATCGACCACAAGTAAGTAGGCAAACTCTTCTTGAAGATTATTTCTGCCCTAACAATGTTTGCATACATGCATCGTTGCAAGGATAATATAGCAAAACACAACCACAATGAGTGCATGCTCCAGAAACATTAGTTCATTTAACAATCCACTAGAAGTCGTCGAGTATTTCAAAAATGTTTGCCTGGCCCTCCATGAACTTTGTTCCAAGCCCATCCTTGTAACTTGAAATGGAATATGCAAGCTGTCAGGATAAACCAAAGAAATGAACTTTTTAATTTCGTTTCACAACTTTTTGTGGTTTTATGGCAGGAATTCCAAATAGTCATTATACGAGTACTATGCATTTTTCGTTAGATGGTTTTTGCAGGCAGTCAGAAGTAACGAAAAAAGTACAAAAACAAGAACACGCCCAAGTAGCTTTGGAAATTAGACATTAAAATATGTGAAAAAGGTAGTTCATCAGTGTCTTCTTCAACATTAAATATTCCTTGATGAAAATTCCTTGCGGTTTAAGTTTTATATGTACTTATGTGTGTATGTGTGCACCGACATTTTAATTGTCACTTCATAAAGTACGTGCCAAAATGTTGTTCAACAACATATTTAGTACAACACGGTTTCGCTATGCGAATATTTATCACTGTACATGTCTGCCGTTTATATTTGCGTTGCAAGGACATGGCGGTTGTAAGGAGTTTTGTTTATGCCATTTAAATTTTCCAAATTTTTTTTGGAAATTAATAAAATTTATATACAGGGTGTCCGCCAGGAAGATATACTACTTTGTTTTGCCGCCATTTTGATAAACATTAGACTTGACAGTTCATATTTGGCAGTCGTGAAGTAGAGACGTGGAAAAATATTCGGTAAATCAACGTGTTTTAATCGTTAACACATTTTATCAAAATCAATCATCGATTACTGTGACGAGGAGAAAGTTACGTGAAATTTTCGGGAGAAACAACGTGCCAACAAGACGCACTATTTATCGTGTAGTGAATGATTTCACTTTTTAAAACTGCAAACGGCGTAACGGTACCTGTCAATGGGGAGCGATATCGTGATATGATTGAAAACTTTTTAACGCCACAACTGCATGCTTTGGGCTTGACTAACATGTGGTTTCAACAAGACGGTGCCACATCGCATACAGCCAGGATTACAATGGAATTACTGCGAGACCTCTTTCCACAACAAATTATTTCAAGGAATGGTGATGTTGATTGGCCTCCACAGTCGCCTGATTTGACTGCTCAGGACTGCTTTTTGCAAACAAACCAGAAACGCTGGAGCAACTTAAACAAAATATTCGTGATGAAATTAATGAAATGTGTGAGAATGTAATGAAAAATGTGTTCAAAAGGGCTCGCATTTGTGAGGCTAACAGAGGCGGACATTTATCTGATATTGTATTCCATACATAATTGCCGACATTAAATAAAACATTTATCAATACGATCCATTCTCTTTCATTTAATCAAAAATTATAAATGAACAACGTAGTATACCTTCCCGGCGGACACCCTGTATTAAAAACTGAATTACCTAAAAGAAATTTTGAGTGTCTTCAAGTTGTTGCACGTGTTGCCGATTATGAAAAAGTCATTAAGAGCTTGTTGAACACAGCGCATGACACAAATTACGTCAAGAATTACGACTGGTTCCATCGGAAGTTGAATATTCAAAAAATCGTCTTTTCTTTTTCTTGTCAGTTATTCAAAGAACGAAGAACAGTAATTATCTTAAGGAAAACAATTCATATTTACAAACGCATCTAATTTATTTGTTTATTCAATTGATAGTTTTTAGCGCCAACACTTGAAAGGTTTCGTCAATAGTTCAAAGATCACTTTCAAAACACAACTTAAGATTGGAAAATAAAAACATAACAAAAATATGAGAAATTCATAAACATCTACTTGAATTCCACACAAGACCTATTTTTTTTTTTTATTATAAATTTGAAATTTAAAAATACCACAAACTATTTATACTTCAAGTGAACTCAAAGCTAACTACCCCAATAAGAGATGATAACAAGAATAAGCAGTCACTAACTTCTCTCAAGAAACTCATAAAAATTAAATTTACAAATGGAAACACGGGAGGAAATGAAAACAAATTAAATGGTATTTAGGGATGTAACATGGGGGAATAAATTTATCAAAAATAAAGTGTTTTTATCAATTTACTTAAACTACTAAAACTAAATTTATAAAAAGAAAGTATATGTTACTTAGAAGGATGGTTAGTTCTCAAGCATATTTTGGCAAACTACTTTTAAAACTAAGTCTAGTGAAAATAATAATTGTGGCAAATGAATAATTAAAAAAGTATCACACAAAAAGGTGACAAAAGTTTCACTCTTAAAATTAAACAAAATTTTTGCTACAAAAGATTTCTATTAAAATCCCAGTTTTGTCAGCAAAACACCTGCAAGTGAGCTTACTAGGAACAAACGTAATATTAACGCTTTTAAAGGGTTGTTCAAGAAGGGCGGCTCGACGTTGAAATGATATAAAATAAGTTGAGTGTGAGGTATTAATGAAATTCTGTTTCCATGTATATGGAGTGACATCGTTCAAATGTTCCACGCGTTTCCATTTTTATCTTTTTTTAATTTGATGTAACATAACAAATGTCTGAATGTCTTAATATTAATAAAAGGATGTCTCAATAAGAGCGCACTGTTTCACCTAAAAGTAAAAAAACACATATTTTTAATCGATTTGCGATATATCTATTGCATTGTAAAGTCGACATGTTAGGATTAGGTGGGCATACATACTCGTATATCCGGCAAACGGCAGAGCTGACGAGAAGCAAATGATGTCTTCGTGAAGTTTTCGATCACTTTTCTAAAAAAAAAACTGGCTGTATCTTACCGATTACGCGTTGCGTCTCGCTTTGAAGCTAAAAAATTGTTTCTGGCTTCTTTGCATTGACCCGAGATTTCATAAAACCGCACATAATATCGCACAGCTTTAAATCGCATGATCTTGAAATTATATGATCGGGAAATTGTTGCTACAATAAATCGATTGTTTCATATGCACTGTACTGCTAGAACAACGTGTCACGAGAATTTCGTTATTATGTTCCCCTAACGAATGCCGTTCACAGTCACTGCCCATCTGATGTTTTCGGCTCTTTGACAACACTTCCGTTTACAGGAACAATTTCATGACCACTTTGCAAATTGCGCATTCCGCGGAGTTTCCGTGCATTCTTAATAATCTGAACATTCATATGTAAGTAACAGCTGTGAAACACCAGATTTGGCAATTGCAATAAAAATATCCCATATAATTTAAATAGTGCATTTCTATTGAAACACCCTTTGTGAAATCATCGGCAACTATTCAACTGGATTCGTATGCACTTAAAGCCAGAAGTGAAAACACAATCAAAATTAAAAGTATTTCCACATGAAGTACTTAATCCGCCTCATCTAAGCGTTGACATCTTAAAAAAGTATGTGTTAAAAAAAGATACAAACAAAAACCCAACTGCGTTGCATTAACCTTAAGCGAAACAAATGATTATAGTTGCAGATAGAACTTCAATACTTAGGGGTGCTTTCTTATTAGCGCCAGCAGTACTATCAAGCACAAGTTCAGTAAAAGAACAAAACCATTATTCAACAGATGAGTCCATAAATCATTTAAATGCGTTATAATTACCATGAATTAACGCTCCGGAAATATGAATAATGTGCTTTTGTACGACTCTTGTAATGGTAAGAACTCAAATGAATACTTTGAGTTGTTTCACCTTTTAATAAACCATAATTCAAGGGAATTTTTCTTTGGATAATTCCTTCAAATATGTACGTACGCATCTGTTAGGGGGTGGATTGCATCTTTGAAAGAAGAAAATTATGGTTGTGTTACGCAATGTTATTAATATTACTGCATATTATTTACTAAAACATTTTACTTTAATATTTATATGAGCAGCTCAATGCACAAGTGGATTAACTCCGTATCAAGAAATACTTTTATATAAGTTCCTTTTATTAAAACAGTAAACTATTTATATTGCGAAAAATGATTGTGTGTTACCTTAATATTATTTTATCACCAGTTTTAATGATGCGATTTCATAATTTCGATTTAGTTTCAAGTTTTTATAGTTTGACTGTTTTAAAGTTTTGTGGTCTACTGATAAATGGCGCCCTTTTGACAGCTGTTATATATATGAATGTGGGAGGATATCAAAGCAGACCGCTTGCTTTATATGTCCGTTTTAGAGCCTATTGTCTCAGCCTCTTCCGCAAGAAATATCGTTGGGGACTGGTCCGTCCACCCCTTGCTAGGTTTTCTCGTCCATCTGTACTGTATTCCTCCATTGGTCAATAAACACCGGTGTTCCTACAGAGATTAACCTTTCCACCTCTTACGAGGCATCATTGGCCACCACTATCAGAATTTCAAAGTCCAACGCCTTAGGAGTATCTTTAGAGATTGGCCCGTCCACCATTCGCGTGGTATTCTGCTCCATCTCTTCCGGATTCCTCTCTTGGCCAATTAAGCCGTAGTTTCGTCGACGAGTTCATATCATTCCCACGAGAAATATAAAAAGAGATGTGTAAAAACACAGGCTCCATATCCACGGGTAAGTCTTTATTTAAAGTGGAATTCGACTGGTATCCAGAGTTCGCATACTAGACACAGCAAACGCGTTCAACCTTGGATTAGAGATTTTTATAATAGAAATTTTAACAACTCGTCGCTTGACTTTTTTAGCCAGATTCCTAGCAGATAGAGGTACCTTACAATGCACCAAGTTACAGCGCAAGCCAGCGCCTTTGACAGCTGTTGCATATTTTTTCCATTTCATCATAAATAGGCTGACCCCTACGTTTGCAAATTGTTCAGATTTTTTTTAAAAAGACATGGTTCAGTTTGAGAAAGTCATTGCGAATTTTAAAAATTTTGTTTAGCGATAAAGCTCATATCTGTTTAAAGAAAATGTAAATACGGAGTGAAGATAATCCACAAGCCATGATTAAAAAACCTTTACATCAGAACGTTACAGTTGGTGCCTGGGAAAGAAATATTCACCTGGGCTCGATTGCTACAAAAAGTGATTGATGATAGTCTTCCCGATTGGACTTATTACGAGCGAGGTGGCTATACGCCAGAAGTCATACCTAAAACAAAGGGCAAATTATCTTTCTAATAAAGTCAAGTTCATTTCAATTAACACCATTCAGCTTTGTTTTAATTTAACTTGAAATTCTATCTACTAAAAAAATTTATTTTAGTTACATTGACATGCGGGTTGCACCATTTTTTAAACTTTGTAGCATTTAATCTTCGTTTAACCACAGCATTACTGAAGCACTTGTTAAGAAAAAATCTTAGCGAATCATTTGGAAATGCGCAAATCTTTAATTTAAATTTAGACTTTATTTTAAAAAAGAAACTTAAGAATTAGAAGGAAAATTATTTTATTTTAAAAACCCCAATTTGGGAGAACAGATTATATTCTTATGCGAAAATGAAAATATGTGAATTCTTTTAGTATGTTTAAAATTTTGAATTTAAAACTTAATATTTTATAAGTTTTATTGTTTTTTTTTCGAACTACAAATATTATTAATTATTAAGTAATTTTAATTTTTAGGTATGAGTTCGTTTTTTTCTTTCTATTCAGAAAGAGAATTATTTATTTAATATGGACAACCTTTTTGAAAACAGTAAAAGTTTTAATTCTATTAGACATCTAGCTGAATGGAATGCATTTTCTATGCCGCTACACACGTTATCATCATTCTTCGTGTCTTATCTACAAAATGTGTGTCTAAATATCTTCTACTTATACCAACATTTAAGACAAATAGAATTACTTAATAATTCTTAACATTTTTTTTATTTTTTTTTTTTGTTTTAGAAGGGCCCCAACACTTTACGAATTTAGGTAAAAATATTTTTAACTCTTTTATTTGTCAAAAAGTAAGATACCTCGTTTTATTGTAATTTGTCTCCACAAGACAAAAGATTATTCGACACATTTCAAAAACCGGTTTTCGAGTAGTTAGAATATTTCAAATTTAAAAACCACGGGTTCAGTTGTTGAAATCATGGAAACCCCGGTTAACCGGTCCTTAAAATATCTGCATCATCATTTGTTTATTTATATTTATTGCTGGTTAAAGTACAGACACCGTAATTTTGCCTCTTCAACATTTGAAGAACTGTCATGCCCACAAATTTCTCCAAGCACAAAACTTTGACACTTTCGATTTAATTTTTACTTCTTAATTAACTTTTCATGGCGTTCTCTTATCTGTAACACAAATGGCATAAGCGGTTAAATATATTAAGATCGGGGCATTGAGAAGGAGTTGTCAATGTGTGAGATATATAGAGATTAAGCGAGCAATAGCTGCTGTATGTGTAATAATCAGAGACCCATTTCGGAATTCGTTCCTATCTATGACTTCAGCAATACCATGTTGGCTTGTTTTGCTAAAGAGGACAAAGTGTTTTTCTATAACGCGAACTAAGTGTGTGCAGATATGTACTTATATTGGTTTGCCGTGTTTTTATATGGGGACAAAGGAATATTGCACTACAAAGGACCTACGGCAGGCCAACATGGTAGCCATTATATCGGCTGCTGGTATCGGCGAACTTGTATTTATAGACAATGGTTCTTCAAGCTTTGGGTAAGCACAGTGACGATGACATGCGTCCGTGTGTGCATGTTGTGTCATTTAGTGCAGCTTTGATGGTTCAATTTACCATCCCTGTTCAAATCACTAGCACCTTATTATATACGGCCATGTTCCGACAGTCGCATCGCGCACAAAATTTGCGATTGTGATTTCAACTCGCATGTGAGGTGTTCTGTAATTCGCATTCGCAAGAGTTTTGGCGAGTTCAAGGCGCAAGAGTATAATAAAGTGAACTGCTGTATTTAAACTAAACTAGTTTTTAAAGAAACTACAAAGTTATGAATAAATTAAATTAATAGTATTTTCTTTTTATTTTAGTCAAAACTAATGACATTTTGTATAAAAAAATTTCTAAAAACATAAAATTTAAAAACGTTCTTTGCTTCTGCAACTTTTGCATCTGTATTTCTTCTTTTGCACTGGCGATTTCAATAAACAGCTGATACGAGTCATCTTCGAGAAATATACCCAGCTAGTGCTGTAATTAATTCAAATGAAATGCCCGGGTATTTTTTGTAGTATTCTAGGTTCAGGTATTAGAAATATAAAAAATACAGAGCTTTCTTTTAAAACTTTTCAAAAGCAAATCGCAAGTAAAACGCGTGAGTTGCAGAACATGCAGAAATGAGTTTGGTTATTTGCTACTCGCATGCGATTTGACACTCTTGCGAGTGTCAAAACATGCCGGATAAAGTGGTATTGGTAGCACTATGAAATTTTTACTGACTTTTAACAAATAAAATCAACCAACGAAATACTTGAAAAGGTAAAACAATGAGTCTTTCGGGTTATTGTCTTTTCGAAAAATTGGAACTTCTAAAAACTTCGACCACTGTAAGCCCAAAAAAAGTAGTGGAAAAACCGGTCGAATAGCTTCATCCATCATCCTAATCAAAATGCAAGCATTTGTAGTGGGTAGTTTAAACACATAATATAAATGTGAGCAAAAACCAGCCTCGACATAAAGGTCATATCCACTAGCCCTCCAACTGTTTTCAATTAAACACCTTTTAAATTGCAGAAGGTAAAATTGATCACCATTTGATTGTAATCGTCTTAACTTTAATCATTTGCAAGCAACTAAATGGAGCCAAGATTAAGCATTCATTCACTTTCCAATAACCACTTTTCATATTGTTGCTGTTGTCTAGTCGTGTTGTTTATTTCCTTTACTAACATTTATGTCATTTAGGACAAAGTGGGTGATAGAGGGGCGGGAGACGTACTAAACCATCAATCGTCAATGCAGCCAATGAATTGCATGCGGGATTGCATGCAAATGCATTTTGTATTTAACTTTTGTATGCTTCACACCCATTTTACCCACTTGATTCGAAAAGGGCGTTTTTGAAGGCGTATGTGGTATATTGTGTTCCAATTTTTGTTTTTGTCTTCATGTAAACTGCCAGGCGATTATTACCTTTTGTGTTCTGTTAAATACATTTTCTTGTCTGCCTTCTACGTACAGAACGCACGAAGTATTATCACATATGTTGTTATAAAAATCTATTGATTAAAAAAAGAATTATTAAATTTTTTAAAGAAAATATATGAAGTATATTGTCAACAATTTACTGTAACTACTGTTACGGTTGACAGAAATTTAACGGTCCAGGAAAAGCTTCAAGGACCTCTGTAATCTGAAATTTTGTTAAAACCATTCTTAGTTTCTCGTAATTATGTTCACTGAGATTTGTGCACCACCATAAATGGATTTGAAGAGCTGGTTCAATAGGCTTTATTGTAGACGGCTGTCCAAAAAAGATTGTGCAATTTTGTTCGGGAAGTCTCGGAAACTAAAAAAATGTTGCAACTCATACTCTTGCCTAAAGAATTCTGTTCGTTTTGTAAAATTGATCAGAAAAAAAAACGCACCCTACAAAATCAAATGAAAAATAGCTTGGTTGCCTATGAAGTCCAGCTAAAGAAATAAATTTTATTCATATATTTCCATTAAACGTAAAAAAATTAATACCAATATTTCCGTTAAAGTTTTCGATGGTTCGGTATCTCCAAGATACGCCATTGTTCGAAATTTTTACAAAATTCACGCATTCCGCCTTCAATGGTTAATAAAGCATATATTCATATTTTTTACGCAGGTCAAAGGAGGAGAATATATTAGGTTCTTATGCTCGTACAATGAACAGCTGGTTAAAATTTTGAATTGATTTGCAATTAGAGGAACCAGGCCCCTAGACTGGAGCCCGAAGGTGGAACTTTCAATCTTCAACCAGTAAGTAAACATTGGTACTACGAAAACCAGTTACTCCCGGAACATATGCTCCAAAATGCTAATGAATGAGGCTTCTATGGGTGAGCACGTAGTGGCTTGTAGTTAACGCCAAATCGCAAAAATATTGTGGCCATTGTCAATACGGCATTGCATTGTAACGCAAGATGGCAATTCAGAAACTTTTGACAACAGGGGATTAGATAAATCCGAGATTCCGGCAGCTATGCGTAAAGCGCCGTTGGTGGTCGCATTACTTTCAGCCGCTGGTAAGACCACCCTCGAATAATATCGAGGCACATAAATCCCCGTCTCTCTTATACTATTCTATATGGATCCACAAATTTGCAAGAATTCAAGGAAATTAGATTGAATTTTCAAGGTCTCTCAAATGCTGACAGATGCACAGTTGTACAGCTTGTTTGAAGCAGTGCTTTTGTGAGCAATGATCGTCACTAATAGACAAATTAACAATAAAAATTATAGGCTTAATTATAATCTCTAATGGTCTTTCAAGAACCTCGGCTTGGTTTCTTAGTTGTTTTATGCCTAATTTAGTAGAATTTATTTAGTAGATCAAATTGAAGATTTGGAATAAGGTACAAAAGATTTGTATTAAATGACAAAAACAATATTTTTAAGTATATTTTCTTATTGGCACACAGTGTAATTATGTATGGAATATTTCATCGGGCAAATTATTTGTACGGCTTTGCTGACACGTACGAAATTTTATATGACAGGAGTTTTTTTTTACATAGTCCTCTGACATCCTCCGATATCGTGTAGGTACAGTCACTACTGAAGAGTAAGGAATCAATGACTCCTCGAGTTAAAATACTCGAAGTCATCAACGGGACGACAACTTAGGATGATTGTCTTCGAAAAACTTTAATTAGTTGAAAATAATGATCAACAATGTACGCGTACGTTCATTCGGATAGCGCTCCATTTTTACTAACTAGCACAACTAGCAAACTTCGGTTCCTAAAGACTGTGACGACAAAGTCACTATTTTTGTGCAATTGATCAATAAGTACATTTCAGAATCACAGAATGGTTCAAGTTTTCACACCAAAAAAAGTTAAAACAAAAAACGCTTTAAAAATTTGTTTCCTTTTCAAGAGCTTAAGTGGCGGCACATATAATTTTCTGGTATTGAAATAAAAAAAACTGGTAAAAGCTTCGAAAAGTTGGCGTGTTAAAAAAAAGTTAAACAGAATATTTATGTGAATGTGTAGAGTAGTTTCACTTGCTGGTAGAAGTTTTACTTTTTAAACTGACTTAATGACAGATTGTATGCTTGGGTTTTTTTTTGGAAATAGGGAGATGTTCGGATTTCCTGGGTGGATGAAATATTATTACAGTTCGTTTTTCAATCTGTAGTTAAATTATTTCTTCGTGTATAGCTGAAAAAAGTTAAGTCTTAGAAGAAAAAAATATTTCATTTAGAAAAAGAATATCCTCATATGATAACTAGCTTCCTTTCAGATGTAAAGTAAATTAAATTTGTATGATAAAAATATTAAGAGGACTTAAATTACAAGCTCAACAAAGAAAAAAGTGTTCTCTTCAAATTTTGAGTTTGAAGTGGATAATTAAATACATCAAAAAGGAAGTGGAGGCAAACCATCCTGACGAAAAAAATTATTTTTGTTTTTTTATTTGCTCATAGTGGATGAGATGACAATAAAATACAAAATATCTTAGGATTCTAAAGAATGTCTAACAATATTAAAATTTGCTGCAGTACCAACTCGAAAACCAAAAATGCTACTATTCGAGAATTATTTGATTTTTCGTGCCAAAAAAGTTGTCACATTGCTCGCAAACATTTTACATATTTAAAGGTAAATTATATCAGATGATGTTTGCAAGGAGTCTTTGAACTGAGGGTATTGCTAATTGCATCTACTTAATACGTACGCGGATGTAAATGCAATAGCATTCATTTTCATAGTAATACAAAATGATATGGATGGTCAACACTCAAAAATTTTGTGTCTATTTCTGCAGCGGTCTTAAATTTGTATAACTAGTACCATTGCCATTTTGTATCATTATGAAATTGATGAGATAGCATAAACGCCCGTAAACTCAGCGTTGTATGCTTAATCCCAGACTCATGCCAGATTATGTTATGCCTCGATCTCCTAACCTACATATGTATATCAGACCAAAAATGGAACACAAGCCCCATGTATGGATCGTTGCTTCAAATTCTATCTTGGAGCTTCTCGAGAGAGCGAAGGTGCTTATTGGTTTTTTTTTTATACTTAATTTTATTTTATTGAATTTTTCTACTAAAAGAAATTTACAATAAGTATTCAAATCTTATTTCTAAATTATTATTTACCAATTATTATCAATGTAATAACTAATTTTTTGTATTCAAATCTTAAAAATCTATCTTCTATTGTGTAGAGAGAGCCGCCTCGCCAGGCTCAATGTGTCAGTTCTTTTTAGTCTCTGGTGGCCGTCAAATTGCAATAAATTGCGTGCTAGAGTGTTGGGATGTGCGACTAGTTTGTTCACGTATTTGGACGTGTATGTTTTAACTTCTTCGTGGATAGTGGGAACTTTGAGATCCCTATGTATGTTTTCATTTCTTATGTTCCAGGGGGCGCATACGATATGACGTAAAATCCTAGACTGTCTTCTCTGTAACTTCTAGATGTTTGATGCACAGGCAGGCTGAATACCATATGACTATATTGGCTTTATAACGGATTTGTATAAAAGGACTTTATATTCCAAAGCCAAAGTTGAATTAGGACTTATTAGTCAATGTAGTTGATTTGTTCGAAGCTTTATGGACGTTATTTTTGCCTCAATGTGACGGGACCAAGTTAGGCGCCGATCTAGGTGGATACCTAAATATTTACGTGCGTTTCCGCTGGAACCGTGGTATTATTTGGTGGACAATTTTGCCTTCTAAGGGAAAACGTTACATGAGCACATTTCGATGGATTTACCTTTATTCTCCACTGTTTTAGCCAGTCTTCTAGCTTATGAATACGGGACTGCAGTTTTTCAGATGCATCCTTTGGATCATTACTGACACTTATAATTGCAGGGTCGTCTGCAAAGGTTGATGTATATGTATGGGGGCTTGTCGGCATATCCGCTGTATAGATGATATATAATAGCGGCCCTACCTTGAGGTACTCCTGCACTGATATTACCATTTCTTGAAAACTGATCCTTTGACCTTACTTTAAAAGTTTTATCTGACAAATAGCTTTTTATAATCTTGTGGGTGTTTTCAGGAAGAACCCGAGCTATTTCAGTATGTAGCCCATCACGGCATACTTTATCAAATGCTTGGGAAATGTCTATAAATAAAGCTGAACATTATTGCTTTCTTTCCGATCTAATACTAGTAACGATTCTATGGACTTGTTTAGAAACCAAACTGATGATTTGGGATAACGTTTTGTTCATTTAGAAAAGGAGTTACACTAGAGACGAATAATTTTTCAAATATCTTATATGCTTATTGGTGACAGCAGAGTATCCAACTCTATTGAGTCGCCGGAACATGGACACAACGTGGTTTGAGTGTTGTTGTTTTATCGTTGCTACATCGGAATTTACTCCAGTCAAATGAGGGCTCACCCATTCGTGGTAGATTGGCCAGTCGAACTCACAACATACTACAGGGAAAACTCGTTACTAGCCGAGCTGCTCATATATGAAATAAACTCCCCGTAGTATTCATTCCGTCCCATAACCTGTTTTCCTAATTCCAACGCAATGAGTGCTAGTCCAAAGAGGTAAAATAGATAGCGTTCGATCTGGCCCACCGAACGGCAATGCGACATCTTATCGATATTTTGAGCCTCAGGAATAACCAGGATTTTGTTTTATTGGAACGGTATAATCAAGGATTAAGCCTGTCTTATAGCCTGAGAAATATTTTATGCTTATTTTGAAGTAACAGTGCCTTACTTCTGATCGATGATAACAATTGACAAATTAACGCAAGTAAATTGCTATGGACCAAAAATATAAATATCAGAGGGCCGCCTGGCTAATTCATCAGCTAATTCGATTCCTCCACAGTGACCATTGAGGGTAAGTATACAGTACATGGCAACTTTATTACCAGATTTCGATCTCTGGAATGTTTCAAATACCAACAAAACATCGCTGTATCGAAATGTCGAGAGATTTCAAATCAGCTTGTCTATTCTAGAAATTAGTAATTTGAGTCTCTTTTAGAACGTAAGTTGACGTAAACACTTGTGGAGATTGCTTTCACTTAAAAAGTTTTCAGAATTGTAGAATTTTTAAAGCTTTGAAGGACAAGTTTTGTAATGAATTTACACTAGGATCGGTATTGCAATAAATGACAATTGAATTCAATGAGAGAAAGTACAAAATGGAAAATTGGACAAAGTAAAATCTGTGTCTTAGATGGGAATACTAATTTCTTGTAGATTTTTCGTTACTCTTTCACATACGCAGTTGATAATTCTTAGCCGCATATCGCGATATCCACGTCGAGATGCAACGAATCATCGATCACTGATCCCTCTTTTTTTCCTTTCTTTTCTTTTGCACCAGTAATCGATTTCTCCTTGCTGTTTGGTGTACTACAAGGTAGAATTAAAAAATATTTATATAAACACATATTAACAAATAAATAAATATCGACTAAATCAAAGTGATTTTACAAAACCAGTTTATTGTTTTTAGAACAACTTAAGTTCAAAGTTAAACCTCAAAATTATCATTTAAACTGTTTGGTCTCGAAAACATCCTTTATTTATTAAGGTCAAAAGGACATAATTAAACAATACTTGTGCAACCAACAAAGAGACGAAACAAATCATTATGAAACGAACCATCTCCTGTGCCACCAACACACACACACATCTATGAATAATGGAGCATGTGATCTTACAAAATACAAAGTGCACGCGTGCGGCTTCGTCAAACATCTGCGCCGGTGTTTGATATTTTCTACAATAAATATTTAAAGATACAAAAACGAACTACTTATTCATGAAACCCCTGCCAAGGTTTATTAATTTTTTATATATTCAAAATACAGTTCAGATACACACACACGTATATAATGTTGAAATACACCAGGACTTGACATGTGCACTCGTATTAATGGTGCAGAGATCTTTCGCTTAACAGCAATAAAAATAAAATACAGATATTTTATCTCAAGTACAGAAATTATTATTATTATTTGCTTTTAAAAACACGAACAACATGTGCATGAACAATAATTATTGAAAAAAAATTAAATAAACAGAAGACGCTGCCATTTCTGCTCATGGAGTAGAAAGAAAGGATATTGAGGATTATCTTTAAGAACAATGCAAAAATTGTACACATTTTTCAAAATAAAAAGCGTCCATTTGTTGCAGATCAATTCAAAAATTGGGGTTAAATTTTGCAAAATAAAGGCTGCTGTGCACGTCTGGTTATGGAATGCAAGATACCAAGGTGACAAATAATTAAGTTTTTGTCTTGTTCATCTTTCAACGACAAAAAACAAAGATTTAAGAAATAACAAAAATGATTAAGAAGGGTCGAACGTATGCCAGGTATTTTTAATCGTGTTGTACCGACTGATGGAAATTAAATTTGATTAGACAAACACAAATTGTCTTCAGTTGATTTAATACGGTTTTCAACGATGCGGTTTATCAGAAAACAAAAAATATATTGACTACACACCCGAATATTAATTTAACAGCTGTTTTAATAAATAATAATAATAAAAAATTTCGTCATACTTCTGGACTTGGCGTCTAATGGCCAACACAATTCTCATATATTTTAATCTAATGGAACTTGTAAAATTGATTCCGAACAAAAACATAAATGTGAAAGTAAGGCTAACTTGCTATCCAAAAATTTCTGGCGTTAAAAGTATTGAGATCAAAGTGAGGACCCAGTTCTTGATTAGTACAATACCATCTCATTTCAAGGAAATTTATGCAAACCAAATGTCGGTCAGAACCGTGGCATCCAGTTGAGGTCACACGAATTTCGTTATCATGTTCCTTTTCGGAATGACGTTCACAGTCACTTCAGCGAAACTCTCGTTCACAGAAACAATGTTTTTAACAGATCGACTGATACGGCGACGCTAATGGCACTCAATATCCATAATCGACCCAGTTTTTTCAGCTTTTTTGTTACACTTCTAATTGTTCAGACTTTAGTTGCCCTTTCTCAACCAAAATTTCTGCAAGGTTTGGGAGCGGTCTCAGCGTAACGGGTTTCCACAAAGATAACGTTCTCTTCTTTTGTCTAGCGCTTCATTTTTAATATTGGGGACAGTAATAGGTAACAGGCACTTGAGCGATAAAAATGCCCCAATTTAAACAACCAATACTTATTGGGTCATCCTATAGCATTTATTATTTAGAATACAATCAATCTTAAAAAGTAGTTCTTGTTTCATAAACCTTTCGGGGAAAGAAGAACAAGAATGGTAGTGATATAAATTATTAATTCAGAAAATCAAATTAAAAATAAAGAAATTCGTTGAGAGGCCCGAATAGTTAAAATTAATAGCCACCCAAATAATCCAAAAGAGATATTTTGCGAAATATTGAAACTTTTTGATTCATTCTGAAAACAAAGCTGGATCCCGCCCCTGATGGTATGTGTAAGTTTTTATATTTATTTTCAATAACTTCACAGAAAATATAACGACAAGTCAATGATCATAAAAATACCAATTTTCATTAATGCAATTATTTTGTTTTTCTTATTAAGCAGACCCAGAACTACCGTTTTTAGAAATATTAGAAACAAACTTTATACTAGGATTATTGATACCACTCGAACTTAAACTTTAATTTCATCACAACGAGTTCATCCCTTAATTTGCTGTAAAGTTTAAAAGGAGCTTAGCTGATGGTGCCAGCTATCACGTACGTAACGTATTAAAAAATTAACATGTGGCTGATCACAAATTAAGTAACTCACTTGTGTAACTCGTCTAACTCCTGATATAAATTAAAATCCTTTTCGTTGAAAATTGAAACCCTTCTCTTAAGGCTGTGGCATAATATTATGTTCACATATTCACATGAATTGGCCAATTAGGAAATTTAAAAAATTACCGCCTTGAGGTCGGCTTACTACATAATAATTTAATTAATAAATTGAGTAATTAATACTTAACTGTACCATAAATTGAGTCAAATTCCCCATGCAACTTTGTCGAAGTATGTTCAGTGAGAATTAAAACTCTGTACATTGACAAAATAAAAGCACATTGAGCAAGGTGACTGCATCACCAATGCAACTACATTTTATATTTCTATCCAGTTGTCGAACTCATATATAAAACATAAAAAAAAAATAAAAAAAAAGATAGCAAGAGAAATTTATTCATAAATTTCATTAAAGTTTTAACGAAAATACGTTTTAAATAACAAATATATTTTAAAAATTATTCATTTCTTTAACAAATTTCTGTTAAGGTGGAATTTCTCTTCATTTTTCCAAATTCGTAAGCACAACCTTTCACGAACGAAAATAAACACATGAAAGTATAATAGACCACTAACTAAGAGTCACAAAGCGTCTCTAGATTGAAGAAAAAATCCAGCGTTATTAAAAGTTAAGGCCAATCAGGCTTATTTTTGTTGTTCGGTCTTCAAGAGCTTTGCGTCTCACTCTCCCTAGACCCCGATTAACTGCTTCGTGTTTACGGTTTTTTGTGGTTTTTCCTTTAACCACATCATGTCGTTTTTAAAATTATTAACACATAAACAAAAATCTGATGGTATATAATATAATTTAAGGGCATTGAATTCCCAGTAGTCTTTTTTCTTAAAACCTGTCATTCTAGCGTGAATGGCCATACTAAGAAGAAGAAGAAGAAGAAGCAGAATAAGACCACTAACGTACCCGACCATTTACAGCAACATTACCACGATTATATGAAAATGGCAATAAAATTTATTGTTACTCTCTCTCTCTCTTTTATATTATGAATGTAATTGGAAACTTTGTAGGTAAAAAATGGATAAGACATGATTATTAAACATCATTAACGAGCCATGAAAACATTTTCAGCTATCATATGCTAATTGAGCAAACTATATTGCAGTTGCCACTACTGCGTGGAGTAGAGTTGAGTAACTTGAAAATAAACTGAACATAACATAACTCCCAAACATAAATCTTCGGCATAAAACTCCACAAAACATACATTTGCTTAGAATAAAGACTCACTTTCCAATTAAATTCAATCGTATGTAGAACACACGAGTACCCCAACATTATTAATAAAGTAATATGTATGTGTAATGTATCAAGAGCAGCGGCAGTACATTTTAAGTAAAGCACAAGGTGGATTTCTTAAGACTTCACTTTATTTAGGACTTATCTCGTGATTAAACACGAGTGGATGCACAAACAACCTTATCAAGCGATATTGAAAAAAGAAATCTGTCGTACTAGAGCAGCATGTGCTATCATCCTCATCACCGGCATTTACTTCATCATTATCCTCTTACACGTAAGTGAAGTGAGTGGAAGTGGAATGTTTTTGCACATGCCGGATATGTGTAGATGAATGGATGAATATGTTTTATTAGTGCCTCAGTTTATTCACCACCATCATCCTACCACCACTGAAGCAAGCACTAGAACTACCAATCCAATACTTACATATATACATACGTTCTTATATTTAACAGAATGTCTGTGTAGAGATCTTAAATGACATCTTTTTGAATATCAGATTCCAGCAGTTGTATTTTACTCGACATTCTTCTTCATCGTCATTTAATTTATTTTAAAGGATAGTTTTATCCTATTTCCGGATGTTTTGTTTCCTTAACAATCCTGATTCCTTTTTATTTGATTTCTTTTATTTTTCTTGTTGCCTTGTTCATGCATGTGTTTATTTTTGTGTGCAGTGCCGCATGTGGCACGCGCATTTACTTACAAATATTCAAACAAACAAAATATTGCACCTTGTCTCATTCGTAAACAACATAAACCTCAATTTCCAATTTTATGTCCTTTGCCCCCAACCAGTCCTAAGTGGTTGTCAAATTGTATGAACCTGAGAGTTACCGGGGTCAATCGAAAACAACTAAAAGAAATTTAAATAGTTTAACATTTTAATTATCCTTAACACACTGCAATATTTAAAGAATGTATGTATGTGAGTTTATCTATTGTATGCGCATACATTCCTTAACGACTTTATAAATAAATAATCAAATAAATTAAACGAAAGTCGTTTCGTTTTAATTGCTTTGGTCGCAAGTCAAACTATTAATATCTCTGCCGTTATGTATTTGCGATAGGGGAAGAGGCTTTGATGGATGACTTAATGATTATTTAATACTAATAATGATGTTGTCTTTTTGTATTGTTTTCATTATTATAACGAGACCAGTGAATAAAACTTGAAATATCCGCATACCTACCACGCTCAACTGCAGGAAGAATAAAAGAAAAAATTGCACACACACACACACACACACACACACACACTGCAGTATTTAAAAGCATATGGTTGACATGAGTTTATTAATATAAAGGACTATAAATGCCCTCGGTTGATGTGACCAGTTATCAAAAAATAAAAGGACGATTCCAGCCACTCCGGTCAGAGAAAAATGTAGCTTTAAAGATTTCCTAACAATTCGGATCTTTACCGACTTCTAAACTATTCCAGGAATGCGGGACATCTTTAAATCGGGATGGCAAGACATTCAATAGTTACATAAAATGGGTGCGTCAACAAATTAAAAATGCTTCATGTGATATGGCTCAGACTAGATGGTTGAAAGAACCTACATGCAAGAACACTTAGCTAATCTAGCTACAATAAAACGGTTTCGAATCACAAAGCTGCCAAGATTTCAGAAAAGGCAATTAAGGGTTGTAGCGCCAACGATTAATAGAGATAGCAGACAATCTTTCCGAGAAAATGATCAGGGAGAGTATTTTATCTCCTGTGCTTCTGTCCTACCGCAGAAATCTAACGTTCGATTGATCTGGGGCGAAGGTCGTAGACTTAAAGATTTCGCGAATGCACCTAGGACATCGTTGGGAGTGCAAAAGGGACGACCATCTGCTTCGGAACTTTCGTTGTGGTATATTGTGTTTAGTGCCAGTAAGTGTTTGCTCCTTTTTATGTTTTTCTGCCTTCGAGTACGTGGTTGACAAGAATGGTTGCGGCCACCTGAGGAAAAGTAAAGAACGAGACGGAACCCTTGTTAGACCAAACTGAATCGCAACACAGGCACTGTTATAGTGACCATTTAGCACTGTCCCTCTCTCTCTATACCTTTCTTGATTCGAGTAATTATAAAAATATAGAAGATCGCGTCTAAGAAGGAATAAACATAGCGTCACAACCGTAAATAAAGAGAAAATCTTAAGCAAAAAATACCTTGATCTATTAATAATGTTAACTGAATAAGATCATGAGTTGCATTCCCTTCGTGCCCTTGTCGAGTGTTGGTATTCAGTCACGAATACTTTTATTCATTTATTTCACTTTGAGTTCAATTTCTTCCAAATAGAAACACACTTTAATTTTTATTCATGTTAAAGCTTCAGAGGTTTTGCACGCACTCGAACTAGATTTGTTTTCTTACGTTTTAATAAATTCTTGCCCAACTATTATAGTCATATTGCCAGGGTGTCCCAAAATATAGATGTGTTTTCTTTTTATAATCCTTCACAAAAATGCAAAGGGTATATTTAGGCTTGGCATTCCATTTGTAATTTCTACAATATTAATTTCCAAACCAACAAATCGTTATTATGGATCTTTATAAGTCGGGAATTTCAATTAACGATGTGGCTTTTTCCGTCAATCCGTCTGTCCTGTGTTGAAATCAACTTTCTGACGGCACTAGCCAACTTAGGATCTTTAAACTTGGACCATATAATCAGTACGCTTTTTGAAATCAGCAATATGGGTCCAGATGAACCCGAGATGTGGACCAAACCCAAATTTCAGAGTTTTGTTTAGTATTTCCATTCTTGCGGGGAAACGTTTATACGCAAGTCCGTAAAATTCGCTTTTTTGAATCCTTATCAAATTTGCTATATTGTCCCCCTACAGAAATTGTCATCCCGAGGCTCCCAGATAAAATTCGAAAATTTTGAATATTCAAAACAAAAATCTAAACTTTACCACAATTTTGTAAATTGGCCAAAGTGTCACAAAAATCAATTTTTTATGACGTAACAAATATTTATAAAACATCAAAAATTCTAAAACTAAAAAAAGTTTTTACTTTTATGAAGGGAATATACGAGATTCGGCACAGCCGAATTCGGGTTTGCTTTGATTTTAGACTTTAAATACTCTGAATTGTAAATTTCATTTTATTTTTCCTGCCATATACTCGTATGTATTTTTACAAATAAATAGTTGGTCACATTTTACCATGAAAACATTGTTCATGTTCAACATTAAGGTATTATTCTTACAACTTGATTATAACAATTTCTGCAGTTGTAGCTTTTTGTTTCATTTTGTAGTTTGTTTCAACCTGAATTAAAATCGCTTTAACCTCAACTTTATGTAGGTTACTTAAAATATCCACTTCTCTCATAAGAAGTTTTAAACGAAGTAATAAAAAACAAACAAAACAAACAAAGCTCTTATTACCCTCATCCAGTAAAAAAGGTTAACTACACTGCGTCACAAAATTAAAATGCACAAAAAATCGAAACACTAGAAAGGCAATCACTTCAGAAGCGATCTGAAATTTTAAAAAGTATTGCCATCCCTTGCGACCAACCAAATTACAGATCCAAAATTATGATTTATGTTTGCATGTATCTAAATCTAAATAATTAAAACTTATAATTCTTACCTACGATTCATTTACGAAAGCATTACAGAACCAGTAATCGAAATTGTTCTGCAGTAGCATTATGGAATCGAAAGCCGTGCATATGCACAGTGGAGTGGAGGGGAAAAAAATTTTGATATATATGATTGCATCGAGTCACAACCTCTTAAAAAACTGAACCAGCAAGAAAAATTACAGGAGAATACATTTGTTTATTTCGCTAATTCTGCGGCGACACCCAAATATTTTTTTTCAGTTACGTTATTTTTGTAGCCAAACAAAATGCTGGATGTCATTTAAGTTAAAATTGAAAGTCTTGCACTTCTGTAAATATTATTATTTTCGATTAAGTATTTCAACAGTCTGTAGAAAAATTCTGCATCAAAAATTAATTTCGACACTACTGATCCGTTTGCAAAATGATGATGTGATGAACTTTTCGGAAAATAAAGTCAAAATTGCCCGAAAATATCGATTACATTGCAAAATATAAATTTTATGCGTTAAAAGGGCCTCTTAAAATTCCAAACAGCATTAAGATGTCGCAGTTTACGAATTTTAAAATGAATATATTTATTGCATTTCTTTCAATGTCCTTTAAAATTACAGACTAAGCAGTTTAAGAAGTAATAAATATAAGAAATAGGAACTAACAAAGTATTATCATTTGTTAATTAAGTTTAAGACATTTAATAATTTCGTAATTGCGTTCAGCAGACTTTGTCAATATTTGCTAGAAAAACTTTAAAATGCAATGTGCTATTCGAATAATTTTGCACGAGAACATCATATTTAACCAACACCTGCACACTGTACAATCCTCCCTAAATCCTTAATAATGTGTAAATGGCATTTACCTTTTTCATAAATTACACAATGAAGTGCTACCAGTGAGCCTGCCACTAAGCAGTCGCACTTTATATTCTAAAGCAGTAGCAAAAATTTAGCATCCAACACACACTATGCCACATAAATTCATTCTTGTTCATACTAGAACAAGTGTGAGCAAGCTACACACATACTCCAGTTGTACCACTTGTTCCGGTGTCGTATTGCATGTTTCTTTATGCTCAACTTTTTTTTTGTAATTTAATTTCTTCCCTTGTTAATTATTTTTTATGGAAAAAATAAATGTTGCATTTGTGATGTAACTGTTTGGAGCGATATTGAATCGAATTCGGTAGGATCTAGTAACACAAGAACAACTATAAAATAATGATTTTATATAATTTTTTACAGCGGATCATCTGGTCGGTCCTGTATGTTCAAGATAGATCTATCCTCTTTATTTTGTTGCAATTAAAGATTTCGCAATTAATTGCTGTACAAAATTTCAAACATGACGAAACAATTTTTTTTAGTTTCTGTTCCAATTTAATCAACGTCTTTCGTTGAGATTTATTCTAGTTATAAAAAAATTAGACAGTTTGAATACATAATTGTTTTAATTAGACGCTGAGTAATGGGGTAGATCGCGTTCAGACTAACGTTGTTTTCCCAAACCACCATTTGGTAAAAAATTTGGTTTCATACCTTGCCTTGCCTTAAAAGACTGCGCTAGATCCTCCGCGTCTAGTCATGATGGATCCGTAAGTGGACTATCAAAATTTGGGACTGAATCGATTCATTCCTAGCAATAGGTGCACTATACAGTAACTGTTCACATAACGATAAAAATGCATTTTTTTTTTTAAAGATGAGACTTTCGTCTGAGGGTCATCCATTAGAATTAAAATCAGCAGGCATGTGTCCAGGGGAGAAGAAGAGATATTCCATTAAAAATTAATGTTCTCCTATCCAAAAAGTGTTTAAAATGTTAAGAAATTTTTGTTTTATTTAAAACATTCCTACATTAAGTCCATATGACTTACGTTTGCATGCATGCAGACACATGAAGCACATGTAAAGTTCCATTTAATATTCGAATTAAAGCAAACGAATTTCAAGTAAAACGAAAATTAATATATCCTAGAAATTTTTGTTGTTGCTGTTTTTAGTGCACAGTTTGAATAGCGACAATCCATACAATTATTGACGTCTTGCGTTGCGGAAAAAACAACAACTACACCAGAGAGCCATTTAATCGGTCTTTAACAAGTAAATATAATTTATTTACTCTTTAGCAATAAACAAAGTAGAATTCAGATTCTCTTTTCATTTAAACACACAAAGACATTAAATAATGTTGAACGAAAGTCTAAAGGATATGAGTAAATTTATTTAAACAAACAAATAATTTGTACATTGTGAACGTGAATGTGAACCATGGGGAGTCGGCTGTTGTTAAGTTCTTTTAGGGTCAGATATTAAAAGTAATTTTCGAAATGGGTTTTAAAATCAACCACATCGAAATGATTACATTAAACACAATCCTGGTAATATTCGTACATGCTATAAGAACATGCACACACACACGCACACAATCACACAAATATAAATACAAGGATATAATAGTATGTAAGTACGCCTGTGCACTTAATATAATTGTGTAGTAACAGATGTACGACCAAATACAATTTAAGAGGATTTAATAGCGCAATAATCCCTTCAAATCATTATGTCAAAGTCAAAGGACAATAACCAAACAGCGGCATGCCTAGGAAATGTAAACATAGCTACTACGACGAGGACAATAGTAAAGTAGACTATGGCTTGAAGACTTGATTAGTAAAGAACGTAAAACCGTATCGTAATCCTTTGAGTTTAATAGCGAATTCATTCCATGTAACACGTTATCCACGCAACATAGTGCGGTAAAGCGAAGTAGATTTTGAAGTATGGAAGTAACGATGGCTGATTATGGAAGAGAAAACTTCTTGAGGCGCGTTTATCAAATTTTTGTCTGCATTAAAAATTCTGTGTGCGCGTCATCGTCATGATGATGTTAAATGATGTTAACGGTGCCTAGATACTGCCAAGTGAGTAACTTAGCTCTGTTATCGTAAGAGAATACTGCTAAACAATTTTACTTTACGAGGTGCGGTTTTTTGCAAAATTATTATTTTAAAGTTTCCATTTCACCATTCGAATTCTTTTTTATAAGTTTTTTAATATAATTACTCTTTCCAAATATCTTCTATTGATATTTGTTCTCAAAAATATCTTCAGACGGCCGCAAAAGATATAACGAAGAAAAAGACGAAGGAGGGGTAGAAGCGAATTTCTCTGCTGATGACGTATTATAGTGTATGTGCAAGGAGGAAGGAAACTACACAAATCTAGTTTGGTTATGCTACTTGAGAGATGTAACACATTATACTGCATATGGCATTACGTTTGATTAAATCATCTAATATGTAGATAGTGAAATGATATTTTAGTATAAATACCAAACAACCACAGCGTAATCGCCCAGCAACAACTCATTTTCTTTTTGAATGAGTCACTAGGTTTGAATAGACTCATGATTAAAGACTCAACATGGTAAACACGCCGACCGTTGCGTTGTATCTTACTTTTCGTTAGCCTCATCCCATTGTGACCTTTTCAGAATGTGTGTGATTGTTTCTCGGAGCGCCGCTAGATGTGAATTATAAAATTTGCAAGCCTAAAAAACAACTTCTTTTTAATGGATTTCGGCACAAAGCAAGCAGAGGTGATAATTTTGACACATAAGAAAATAAAAAACTCAGCTTTTTACTCTGGGCTCTGTTAGAAAGAGACAAACATATATATTTTTGGAACGAATTTCCGTCAACCCTTGTCAAGTTTGGTTTGGAGACAAGCCGGTTTCGGGTATGCGCCATCTTCACTGTCATTTTTCGTTCGAGAACGAACATACATGCGGTGAAAATTTATCAAAATCTATGTTTGTTTTACAAAACTGAAAATACATTATAAATTAAACATTGTAATCAAAAAGTGATGAAAAGTGTATAAAATTGAAGTTAAATATACAAACAAACTAGGGCTCTGTGGGAACGAGACGGATAGAAAAACTCAATATCACCTTACTCGTATCACCTCTGCTTGCACTGTGATTTCCGCTGTTGCCAGTCACCAAACAACAAGTCACCAAATAACAAGAAGCCGTGGATAAGAAGAGCGTATATGTCAATTCAAAATATTTAATGTTTTTATTTGTTTGTTTACATTTTGTTTTTAATTTCTCTAATAAGGATCCCAATTAAAAAACCCCCTATAAATCGTAAAGTTTTCCATAAGAAATTATTTTTGTAGCAGAAAAGGAGCATTTTCTGTTTTTTATATGTGTAATTAGGAAATTCTCACTTTTCGATTTCATAATAGCCCATCTTTAGAAAAGAAACTCAAATAATTAAAAAAAAAACACTTCTGTTAATTCTTCAATGATGATTGTGGCTCGAAAACTCCATTGTTGAGTGATAGCGCTTACTATTTTTTAGCTTACACTTTACGAAATATGGAATAAAATTAATGGGATTGTCGTATGGATAAATTTCAATATGGGTGAATCAATAATTGAAGTGGACTTGTAAAACCATCAAAGCAAATTATTATATTTCGGTATGTTTACATTTGTGATGGCAATAACGCCACAATTGCACCATTATTGGTACGAAGAGTAACTAGCCAAGTACTATTTGCAATTTAATTTTTGTTTATTTAGCCAAACTTACGCGCGCCGTGTAAATCTGACGATGGTTGGTGTGTGTCTTAAATTGTATATTGGACCTAAGTCTATTAACAAGGCAGCAATGACTTAATAAATCTCGGATAAAATACGTTAATTCCAACTGCCTTTCCATCAAGTATGAAGTTTTGAGATCGATGTTGATTTGCTAAAGTTCCATCAAAATTTGTATGTGACCGGCAGTAATCATCAAGTCTATTCAGGAGCGCTCCTAAATACTATTTTACGAAATCAGCTTCAGGTCTTGAGAAATCCATGTCTTGCTTGTTTTAATCTAAAATAAAGTTTTCCCCAAGTAAAATAAATGACTTAAAATTGCCGATATCAAGTTTGTTATGTAAATATTCATATGACGGCTGAGCGTGTATCATTTGAAAGAAGATTCATATGTTCCATCACACATTAAAAGAATTTTTACCACTTTCTTCGGCTGTACGATCTTGAAACAAGCAGTTTTGTGCAAAATAACCGCTTTAACTTCTAAACAAACATTTGGATTTTAAAATAAAAATTTATTTTATTTTTTGTTAAAACTTGAATGCTTTTGCCTTGAATTTCTTTGGATTTCTAAAGCATAAGACGTTTATGTTTTTCTAAAAAGTTGGATTCCCTGATGAGCTGGCATAAGTAAGCAGTGAAATGCGCATAGAGACTAGCTTGTCCACCCTCAACAATAAATTGCATTATTTTTAATAAACTGAGTTGGGATTAAAAAATTAGCAAAATATAATTTTTGATTTGGTATATACAAGAACGTTTCGGTCTAAAACTATCATTATATATAAGATCGCCCTTTTTGGTCAGTGTTATTTATTATTACGTCTTTCCATTCGGTAGGGAACATGCATGTTATCCATGCTTCTTTTACATGCGGCCATATATAATTCATTATGTCGGAAACAGCAACTTTGTTGTTCTTGAGCCTATCAGGTGCTTTTTTGACTTCATCGATAGTCGTTTGTGTAGTGGAGATGTCTCTTTATTCTCGGATTTATTCTGGTTTGTCGCTGGAGAGGTGTGCTGTGTGGGTGTGTTGCCAGTAGTGGAGACTCGAAGTATTCTCTTCATCCGGCAAGTTGATCTTCGAACCATCTGTTATGGTTCGCGACTTTGGTCCCGTTTAACTGTTTAATGGTGAATCCTAAATCAAGCAACACGAGTTTGAAACCCATTCCATCCATATAAATCGATCGAACTGCAATTGGAATTTTTAAAGCTAGATGCCAATGATTTAACGAAATAAACGTAGCCGGTAAAAATATATTTTAGTTAAAAAAAATATTTTTTAAATTAAATCCAGTTTCTACTTATTATAAGAGGCAACATAGATATATTCATAATTATATATAACTTGATTTTATCCGTTATGTGCCTTGCCATATTTTACACACATTCGCTTCCCTTATTTCTTCAAATATATGCACCGTCTGACCGCACCTTTACAATGGTATATACGTGCATATTTGGGCAACAAATGAAAATCGTGTTAACTTTTTTTTAAACTACTACCTGCATACGAGTATACATAACACCAGTTTCGCTTGTAATATGTTCAACTCATTGCAAGCAAATGATTCTGTACACAATGACAATGATGTCTGCGACACTGGACAATTAATTGGTAAAATTCGATTAAACCGAAAATAAGTAATTAAGTATTTCCGACCACATTTTTAATTCCTCATTTGTCCTAAAGAACACACTCAGCCGGTAGCTGGAAAATTGATGTTCTGACACGTGATTTTCCCACTAAATTCACAGCCAATGAAAAATACAACCTTTAAGGATTTATACAAATTCGTTTTCATTACAACAACAACACACCCACGCATACATACATATATATATACATGTACATAAGTACATAACTCTTAATACATAATAAGTGTTTAGCCCCCAAAAATAAAAAGAAAGCATTAACATGTCACATGCAGGATGCATACAAATAAAAATTTCCATTCACGAATTCATTTGCACGAATTCATTTGCAGGATTTTAATGAATTTTCCTATTGACGCATAAATATTCTAATAAACAAATTATAAATATGAATGGTGTTTGGAAAGTTATTTGACATTTAAGCGGAAGAATTGTTATGAATATTAGGGTTCAGATCGAAAACTTTTTAAGGTCTTGATTATTATTTACATATCGATAAATTCAATAAGTCATTTTGAATCATTTTCATTGTTAAATGAAATTTATAATGTTGTGCCAAATTAGGGAAGTGAGAACAAATAAGTGAACGATTCTCAAAACAATTTTTTTTCATACCGCAAAATGAAATTGTAATACATAAGAAATCTGTTTTCGTAAGTTTATGGGTGAAGTTCTGCAAAATCAAAATAAAATAAAATTATTCTTTCTTTTACATCACTACAATATCGCTTTTTCTTGTAGTTTATCATACGTACAAAGACCGACTTAATTTTATTAATTCAAAGCTGGTCGTTTAAAAATTACCCAAAATACCCAAAAAATAAGCCTGGGCTGCATCGTGCAAAAAGAAGAAGAATACTCTCAATATCACTCACGTTTAGAGAACTTTTGATTACGGAAAAACTTCTTGGTCAAATTGGGAAAGCGCGGGATCCCAAATAGTTGCTTCAGTAGAATTTTTAATCAAAAATTAAAAGGCAAACCAAGGTTTCAAGTTTTTCTTGCCTTAACATGAATTAAAGGATCATCAGATCAGAGGCTGTAAGAGAGAGTGCGCTTTATGGCACGAAGTCCAGGTATACTGTAGTCACATTTCGCCCTCGTCTACATCGTCAATTCAGTTCAAAAGAAAATGTTTTGAAAGGAGTATGAACCAGAGATAACACAGGCCAAACTATAACTATTTGGGGATGCTTTTTCAAAAGATTATGACTCTGTCTGATTTTAAAACGTATATCATGTGTATTCCCAACTTCAAAAGAACCTGTTGGCCAATAAGCAAGCTGTTGCATACTTAGTAATCGTAGGTTTCTTGATCTGAATATTTTGACATGCCCTTATCTTTTCAATAAATAATTTTTCGAACTCCTTTAAGAACATATTTTAGACAGCCATCATCAGTGGCAAGATCATCTGTTTGTTTTGAATAAGTTTTTCAAATTCTTTAATAAAAAAATCATCTGCCACATCCACAGCTACGCCTTTTTACACCTTCCTACATATTAAATGAGTCCAATCGCGTCTACGCCTTCTGAAGAAAAGAAGCTGACTAAATCAAAGAACGTACTGCTATATATATGCTCGAACTCATATGCCAACAAATAATAAAATAATTGTGAAATATGGGAACAAAATCTTAACAAACAATAAACCCGAGAAGACAAGCTGACGACTCACTGACACACTTAAACAGCAGCAACAATAATAACTGCAGCCTCAACCATAGCAAATGTTGTCATCCTTTTAGCAACTTACTTTGGTACTCGTTCACATGTAGAAAGTTTAATACGGAAATTTTTC
This sequence comes from Phania funesta, assembly GCA_963932375.1. Lineage (NCBI taxonomy): Eukaryota > Metazoa > Arthropoda > Insecta > Diptera > Tachinidae > Phania > Phania funesta. The sequence continues at coordinate 42,628,935 of OZ010656.1, forward strand.
TTCAATTCTCTTTGGAACTTGGCTTTACGTTCCTACACATCTCCTTTGTTTGCCTATAACTTCCTTTTGTATAAAATTACCAGAAAATAAAACTAATAACATACACAGGCAAGTATGTCCCCCTTTCTTCTCTCCTCACAAGCGCAGAATTGCGACAGAAAAACTTTCTTCGTGTGACAGAGCAAGTATGTATGGTCTAAAACAAGCACAAATAAGCGCATTACCGAATTCGTATGCATTTCAGGCATGGAAAACTGATATTTGCAAATGTTACGTTTTACCAACCAAAATAGTATCTAGCTAAACCATTCAAACTTACCCTAATCTATTAGCCAAACTCATAGACTTCTTGGATAGGTGGCACCTAGTCAAACCGAATTTATCAAATTATCAGTAGTTAAATTTCGTTGCATTTATTTCGAGCAAGTAGCAACTCTGATATTTAAAATCTGTCACCAAGGACTATTCGGACTATATAAAATACAACACAAAAGAAGAATGCGCTTTCATTGCGAACTCCATAATGCTGAGACTGGGTGGACTGTGGCTAGTAAGTCTCCTTTGCGTCGGTGTACCGGTAGGGCTCTTGAAAGCATTCTTGCTTTAATCGAGAGTGTCGCCGAACACCTGAAAACAGAAACTATGAACAGGATTTGTTACATGATAACGGAATACTTATGGCCTTAACGTTAACAGGACGCCGTCATTTGCCAAGCATCGATTTATTGAAACACCCTTTTGATGCTTGAAAAGGAATACCGTTTAATAGTGATTGCCTAAATTCATTTAGCTGAGCAGTTATTAGTTCGCCATACAACTCATTGTAAATATAAATGCTGTTGTTCAATTTAAAACAAAATGTCGACATTATTTTTGAACTTCAAAAGTATATTTTAAGTTATTTCAAAACAGTATTGTATTGCCCATCCCTGCTGTAGATGGAATTTCCAAGATAAAAAATTTGAAATTGAACAGAAACTAGACAACCAGACAAACACGAATAGAAGAAGGATAATGTGCGACAACACCATACGGCTGATCAATATAGACACACCACAACCACGACTCATTTAATGATTTGCGAAAATGTGTAATAGTATTTCTAAGTCGTGCAGTTATACATACATACAAACATACATACATATGTATATACATTTATAAGTATGAGGCAAAACAAGAAACAAGAGATACTTTCGTTTCCATTTATATGCAACCCCTAGTTTGTTTGTTTTGAAATCATAAACATTATAGAAATGGCACGTTCTTCCTTCTGAAAGCAATTTTCAAGATACACGACTGAACAACAAATTCGTAACGTTTGAAAAGGAATAAATACTTTCGTATGCCTCGTTTAGCAATCACATGTGTAATTTGAGAATTTCTTTTGTTTACAATAATATCAATCTATTACTAAAAACAGACATATGGTTTTTTGTTAAAATCTTACGATATTAAGAATGATCCACAATTGTACATGTTTGTTTTTACATCTTCTGATTTCTGAGGGTGTAAATTTAAAAAAAAGGTGAAAATTCGATACAAAACAAAAAAGATGCAATTTATATTTACAAATAATTTTAAGTTAAATGTTGGGAAAAGCACCGCTAAAATCTGCAGTTTTCAGGGTAATCTGGCATGTTTTAAAATTAACTTTTCCAGTAGAGCGAAAAACAACATTTTTATATCGTGGGCTTGATATGAATTTTTTGAACTGTTTTTGTAAAATTCACGTTGCTATAAGTCATAAAAACTTTATAGAACTTGTTCAGAAAGAAGAAGAAAAAGGGAACGGCGTGTTGCTAAAAGTGAGTGCAAATAAAACAACTTATGTCAACACAGATGGTTTCCATTAAACAAAAATGGAACTAATGCAACCATCCATGAAGATTTTAAAACGCACACGAGCAAATTAAAAGTTTCTGTACAATGCAACAAAAATTTAACATATGTTTAGGAATAATAACGTATGAGTGTACATATGTGGCAATGAATGCTTTTATGTTGAAATAATTTGTGACACTTCAAATGTATCGCGACATACTTCGTAAGTTCTGAAGAGTTTTTTTAAACATTATGACGTCAGGATTTTAATTAGTAGACGAGGATCCTGGTTAAACTCTTCGGTGAAAAGTACGAGTATTATTTTTTATTTAATAAATGTTACAATACAAATTCAAATTAGATTGTAACTTAAATTACCGATCATAGTAACGTGCACTTTTACACGTTGTAGTGCAACAGGCCTTTAATGAGAATCGAACCCACGAACCCCAGACTAATGGACTGCAAACGAAACCAGAACACGAAATGCGCATAGAGAGTATCAAAATTACAATTTTGATTATATATAAAAGAATTGGAATGAAAATTAAAAAGGGAATTTTTGAACAAGTTTCTATCTAACTGGGGTACCCGGCTTCTCTCAGGAAGTCGACAATGTACCAGAACTTTTCACAATATTCCAGAGTATTCTTCAATGTTCCTCAATGATCTAGAATGTTGCGCTATGCACTCGAATATTCTGGGTTGTCCTAGTAATTTCAAGTAAAATCGGGAACATGTATCATGATAGCTAATATAGGGCTATCCCACCGGATACTCTTTATTTTACAATATTCACATAGTCATATGGATTTACACACAAGTGAATGTATTTATCTCATTGCGAATAATAAAAATAAATTGCACAATCGATATTCGGTTATTTCTCTTTGCAAAAGAATTAAAAATAAACGTTTCATAACCACAAATTTCAAAATTTGTTATTGTCTTAAACGCTTAAGCTTGAAGCAACCGCGCTTACCTAGGGAACACTAGCCAACTCTAACTTTTACTAAGACGAAATTTTACAAAGCTGGATATAACCTAAGAGAAATTTAAAAATTAATGGTTTCACTATTCAAAAGTTTGTCGTTAAAATAACAACTTCTTAATAAATAAGAGGCAGACATAGTAGGAAGATTTTTTCTTGATACAACCTAAACAAGCGTTTAACACAGGGTGACCAGAGAAGAAAAATAGTAAACAAATTTATATAAAACAAAACTGTTTGAGATATTAAGTTGATTCTGGCTTTATGTTAATGCTACATTTATGGAATAGAACCTGTTCAAATGGCAGCCTCGTTTTCGCTAGCAGTGCTTCAAAAGGATTTTTGGCCAATATCCGGATCTCCGGTCAAAATTTCCACCGTTCAATTAGCGTAATCACGACGATGTCTATGATCGTCCGGTTTTTATTTTTGCGCAGGAACAATTTTATACGGATGTGGGTACAAATCCAACCGCAAAAAAACAGGTTGACTTTTTGGCGATACCCAGTTCAGCTGACTGAGCGCTGAATCAATACTTCGTTTCTTCTATGCTACTGAAGCCATGCTGACATGAAACGATGCATGATGAAATGTCGATCCTAATTTTGACAGCTAGATGCCATCACTACCTTTGACAGCTTCAGAAATATAACTTTTGAAAACCTTTCCTTTCTGTCAGTAGGTTACTTTACACTCCAAATGCTTTTAAATGGGGGCAAGCATAAAAAGAGTAAAGAAATGCTTCAAGGGTTTAGATTAGTGAATTTGCCATTATGAAACCTAAAACCCTCAAGATACTTTTTATCTTAAAAATCATTTATTTCACTAAATACTCTCGGATATAAAAATAACGAATACTTGCACTTTTAGTTGAATAAAAAGTTGAAGTAACATTTTCATTTAATTAAAATTAAATGGGTGTTAATGCCAGCAACAACGACTTATAGTAAAATATACACACTTTCTCTGTTCGAACACTAAAAATAATGATTTTGTTGCCAGTGAGTAGAAAAGTGTAAGTTGTAATTGAAAACCATCAAAAGTAAAAGAAATTAATGGGAAAAACTGAATGAAAACGTTGGCGAAGAAGATGCAGAAGCTGAAACAATCATTCCTATTAGCAGTTCAAATGAAAAGCCCACCCGCGGCCATATGAAAATAATTAAAAGCCACCAACTAAGAGCCAACTCTTTGGGAGTAATGGAAAACAGTGGCACTGTGTGAGTATGAATATAAACATGAGCAAGGGGTCTTGCCACTGAATGTTCTGCGTACGCAAACCATATCAAAAGTTGTTGCAATTGTTGCTCTATGGGAAACCAAAGACTTGAAATCTCAAATTATGAAAAATTATTTTCGTATTTTCATATACGACTACAAACGAGAACGTATTTCAAAATAACAAGAATATCTCATTTAATTTTCATTTATTCCGTTTTGTTTAAAATAATTATGATTCGAATTGTGCTCAATTTTCATGTGGATGAAGGAGATGAGGGCTTTCCAAGCATATTTGTAATAGGACTTAATGGAAAGACTAAATGAAAATGCTACAAATAATTATAAGTTTTCATTAAGAAATGGTGAAATTTGAACAAAGTATTTCATCAATGTTAGTGTCATCAAGTAGCCTTGAACATGCAAATCCTTTCCCTGAGAGTAGTTATAGAGTTTTCGGTTCTACACCATCTTGGAATCATTTACCAATATCCACATTGCATTTCCACGGATTGGCCGATTCATTAAAAAAAAGTGTTGTGTTACTGTTTGATGTCAGGGATGGACCTATATGAGTTATCATAGATAGGATTTTATCAAACGAGTTCAAGGTGGATTCACGGGTACCGCAAAGCTCCGTACTTTCTCGTTACACTATTTATTTTTTTTTAAATGACTTCCAATCCTATATGGGAGAGTGATTCAAAGTCTATTTTGGAGATTCTTGACTGCGTATAAAGTTCGTTGGCTCACTGGAACATCGCAGCAAGGTGGGTGGTGTATCACTATTTTTTCGTTACAACAACGGCATGTGCTGCAATCAAATTACGGAACTAGTTCGTGGTACTAAAGCATTTGTGCATATAACACGTTCAACTTTGAGAGCTCATCTGTTCGTGGTATATTTGCCAGTGGATCGCATTACAGACTACAGGGAAACGCCATTTTTAAACCTTACTGTTTATATGGGGAATATACCCAGTGCAGAAGGCTTTCCTACCGCTTTCAATGTAGCAATATTTAAATCGAATGTCCACAAACACTACTCTCACTTTACTCTTTTCCATAACCTGTTTTCGTAGTTCCAACACAATGCATTGCATGAGTAGGGATCATCCACTAAGTGTTTTGGTACTAATCGCTCGTATCAACAGCAAAAGATTTCATAATGGAGATGTGGCGACATCGAGATGTCATTGCAAAGACAATCTTAGGTTTTCGAGTGAAGTGTATACATGATGGCCTTCGTTCGTTCAACATCATAAGTTTGCTTCTTCTTTTCGAAAACGAAACCCAATTGCAGGAGGTATTCGATTTAGTGTGATATGGTGCTCCCTAAGGTTGACATATTTCGTAAATGTAGGAATAATGGCTTCTTTCCATTCTGGCCAAAAGGGTGAGTAATCCCTTTGTAGACACTAAATCAGCAGTATCTGATTAATGTTGCACATAACAAATTGTTTCCAATTGCTTGCTGGAAACAGCAGAGTTCATTATGCAGTTACGATTGCCAAGTCTTTGCACAAAGAAGAACCCAGTAGTTTACGGTCGACATCTTACTAGGAATAACTATCTTTAAAAGCTTTGACTGGAAATTCTTGAGGAACACCAACCGTCCCAACTAATGTATTGAGTGTATATAGGACAATAATTGGCCCCATTCCTTTACGTAGTCTAACGCTAATCGCTATAACGGTTATAATCTATAGACCGCTTTTGTTAGCAGGCAAAGTAAAAACAAAGAAATGTTTAAATGCAATAACAACTTCCCTAAACGCTCTTATTGCAGATTTAATTCTTCTTATGTTGGACACGGGACTGCCTTTCTATTACACTCCCGCTAACAAACTTAAGAGATGAAAACAAAACAAAAATATTTTCTAAAACTTTCAGTTGTAATTCCAATTTTAGTTCAATCATTTTCTAATACAAACATGAATGGAATTAAGTGGGCTGTACGCATACCGCGTCGCATTCTTTACTAACGAGTTCATTGCAATGCACAATTTCCTAGTAGACAAGTGTATTTAGAGTAGCATTGATTTGACACAAAGCGTTTCAGTTACAGATTACTTTTCATTTTTGCTTTAAACTGCGCACCTTCCCAGTAACGAAAGCAAACAGTCGTGTGCCGCGCAATTGGAGAAGCAAACACACATTTCTATGGATTCTTTAAACATTTAAGTACTTAAAGAATTTTATACACCTGTCATTTCTCTTTTAATGCAAACGAAAAAATTCGAATTGTTAAAGTCTTTAAATTTAAAGCGCTTTTCAATTCTAATATCGAACAAATTCGGTCATTATGTTGTAATCGCCAGATAATAGATGTGTATGCAAATATAGCAGTGAAAATTATAATTTGCTGTATCATTTCGCTTGAGCTTCTTCTATCAGCTGCACATGTTTCAACAGTTCTTTAATTAATTGTTTTGTAAATTCCTGTGGATCATAAAACTAATAAAATTATTGCAATTGTTCAGGCAAATGTTATAGAGCAAATTTTCATTTCATTTGTTCATTAAAAAGAAATGCCAAAAATTTACACAAATATGAAATCACCCAATTTTGTTCAACAATGATTGGGGTTTGTTTATTTTGTTCTTATGGGTGATTTTTATTTGACCGATTATTCAAATATCCGCAAATAGTCGATTTGTTGTTTGTTTTGTTTGCGTCTCCTATCTATATTCATTCGCTTCTTGAGGATAAGTAGCGCCATCTAGTAAGATGCTAACTGAGGTTAGCATAAATACGAACCTTTCAAAAATTGGGACAATATTACGAAGCCTGTGCTTGCAAATGGTACAAATCCTTATTCGCTCACTACTTGGTCTTCCGTTACTATGATATTAAGGACTTTGATGTTATAAATAGATCTAGAGTCTTAAAAATAAAGACTTAATAAAGCAAATTCTGAAGCCAAATTACAACATTCGATTGTCGAGCGAAATTTCAACAGAATTTAAATAGAAATTTCAATCGTTATGGAATGTCATAATATTCCCCCTATATCCGCATTCAAAGCATTTTATGTTTTAGAATACAAAGGCCAACATGTTCTCTATGATAAACATTGGGACCTGATAAAAATAAAATGCATTAACAGAAAACCATCTTAAATCTTTGAGAACATCAAACTCTTAATTGCTTAATTGTTCTTTAATTGTTATTGCAATAATTCTTCAACGCATTTCGTTAACATTTTGTCAATGAAAATGTATATCTTTTTAAAAATATACGATTTCGATACTCTACAAGTTTCGACTCAGAAGACAATAGGATTGCAACTCTATCATATCGTTGCAGCCGTCAATGCAGTCCTAACGGCATCACAACTACAGCGGCAGAATTATATTCCCCCAAAATGAGAAAATTTTCTTTATTGCGGAAAATTTTGTGGCGAAAACGGAATGAACAGCAATCTCGTGTTGGTCGCAGTCGCGCAAACCATTTATGCACCTTTTTTATTTAGAGTCAATAGAGACCTGTCCAGTAACTGCGCTGTGCGATCCCCCAAATCTGGAGATATCGCCCCTCCCAAATTTTTTCCATAAAATAGATTTTTCGAAAAGAATTATAATTCCCCTCAAGTTCTTTATATTTTTAGCAAAAAAGAAGCGTTGCCCACGAAACTGCGGTGCCTATTAAGAATCCCTATTTGTTTGACCTCTCGCGGACTTCTGCCTTCAATTTATGTTATTCTTCTTCTGCATGCTTGAATATGACGTATGATAAAATGTGTAATCCGCTTAGTGGAAAACCAACATGTTTTATTTGTTGAGCATGCACACATTGCCTATGCGGAAAGAAAAACTAAGATCGCCTAGTGTGTGAGCGAACTTTGAGTGTTTTTACTTAAATTAACAATGTATTTACAAATTATTCTTTAAGTTGGCATAAGATATGAATGGGTTGTAAATTAAATATCTGTTAACATTTCGTTTTCTCAAGCAAATTTTTTTGCAAATGTAAAAAAACGAACTAATTTAAAAGAAAACTTATTTTAAACCAATCATTGTTTATGTTGATATGGTCATGACAAGTCACAACGTGGCATTTCCGAAATGATTTTGGAAACTTTTATAGAAGCCTTAGACGATTCTTGGAGGGGTAAAATATAATAATTTGTAATAGCAGTATTACGTGTTGAACTTAAAGGGTGTCCGGTAATTAACACAAGATTTGAATTTGTCGACATTTGTGCATTAAATAAATAGAAAAGGACGTGTTTTCATTATTCAACAATACCTCAAAAAGAGTAAACATTTGGCGGGTGCAATTCGTGTGTTACTGGTGCTCGATGTCGCTACATGATGAGCTGCATCAACGAAATTCAGTCACAATTATGACAAACGGCATGAAATATTTAAACAAAAGTGTGCGTATGTGCCAGCATAGCCCTGAAGTCCATTTTCTCAATGCGTTATATCATCAATAACCCGATCTTATGTTCTTTATGATTGAATCAAAAAATTAAAATATAAGAACTAACAAGTAAGAGAGTTATATTCAGCTGTGCCGAATCTTATACACCCTTCACAAAAGTATTTACTTTTGGTCGTATTATTTTACATTTAAATTCTTCTTTCGTCTTAATATAAGCATTTCCTATCGGGGTGTTTTTCTTTCTCTAAATGCTTATAAATTTTTCATAAATATTAGATTTTTTGATGATTTGTAGATAATAGCTGAATTGGGTTTTTAGTAAAATTTCTAATATTTGATAAAATTTAGAGTTTTTGGTACGATTTCAGCCTTTGGGTAAATTTTATGGTTAAATTTCAAAATTTGTTAAAGTTTGGTTTTGATGGGTTGTTTGTGAAAATTCCATTTTTTATAAGATATGGATAGATAGGTCTTTTGGAAATTATACAATATCGGTTTTGTTAAAAATGCTATGTTTTTCATAAAATATTGTTTTTTTGCAAGGTTTTGGGGAAATTTTAAAATTTGGTGAATTTGGTTTTTGTTGTGTTTTTGAAGTTATTTCGTTTTATACCAGTTTTTCGATCTTGTGGTGGACTTTCGAAATTTTGGTGAATATAAAATTTGTCAGAGTTTAAATTATTCGTAATTTCTTGTGCAATTTCGGTTTTGTTAAAGTTAGTTTTTTTTTAAAAACTTTGTTGTTTTGGTAATTTACACATTCGAATTTCAGTTTTTTATAAGTTCAAAATGTTTTTTAAATCTTTAATATTTTGGAGATTTCTTTTTTTTTAATTCCCGATTTGTGGTAAAATTAGAGATTTTTATATAAAACATGTAAGATAAGTTCTATTTTGATTTTTATAAATTTTTGTTTTTTTTTTCTTTTAATTTCTGGCTTTTTGGTGAATTTCTAAAACTATGGTTAAGTTATTTTTAAATTGTATACTTGCTAAATTTCGGATTGTTTCTTTAGCAATTAATTTTTTTTTGCTCTTGCTCTTCGGTTTATGATATATTTTCGAATTTCTGTTTTTTGTAAATTTCAATTTGTTGGAAAATTTTGTATTATAAAATCTGTGGTGAACTTTGGATTTTTAATGAATTGCCAATTTTGAGAATAATTTCGAAACTTTGTAATTTTCACGGTATTTAAATTTTTTTGTGAATTTTTTGCTGAATTCCCTATTTGTTATTAGATTTCATTTTTTTGTTTTGCTGATATATTTTTGTTCAACATAGATTTTGTTAAGATTTTGCAAAATACTAATTTTTGTTTATTTTCGAGTTTTTGGATGAAATTACAGAATTTGCTGAAATTAAAATTTTTGTAGTGATATTTTAATATTTCGTTTCCGTGTTTTTTTAAAGAATTTTTCTTTTATTAAATATAAAATTTTCAGCAATTAAATTTTTGCTATTTCAATTATTCGATTTTAAAGGGAATTTTCACTGAATTTAAAATTTGGCAAAATTTAGATTTTTTTGCAACTTTTTGAGCAATTTCGGCTTTTTGGAAAATTATGATATTCTTATAATTTTGGATTGGTTTTGTGGTGAGGTTTCGGATTTCTGTGAATTCCCAAATTATGGTAAATTTTTTTCGGATTAATTGAAATTTTAGATATTTTAGTGAATATATTAATTTTTCTTGTTTGGGTCTTGACCACTTGAATTGAATTTTTTATTTTTGTTTTTATATATCTCTTAAACATCGATTTTGTTAAAATTTCGAATTTTCATATTACAAAAATCTGGTAAATTTTCGGTTTTTAATAGAATTTGGATTTTTTTTTTAATTTTATTACTTTTATTTTTGAAATGTTTAGGTTTGTTTTAATTTTTTAATGCGGTCCAACATTTTTTTCTGAAGGTTATCTTGGGACCTCGGGATATTAATTTCTGTAGGTGGGCTTTATAGCAAATTTAATAGCGATTTGGAATAATAGAATTTCACGGGATTGTGTCTAAGCGTTTCCTCGCAAGAGTGATAATACAAAAAACCCAAATCTCGGGAACTTGTGGACCTAAGTTATCCAGCGTTTTAAGATCCTATAAAGATCCAAAATATATATACTTTGGTGAGTCGGAAATGAAAACCTTGTTTCTATTTAGTTCAAATCGTGTGTTAATTTTTGGGACACCATTTAAAATGCTGAATCCATCATATGTTTTGGTAATTTAATTTATGTCACACGCCATCCTTGCTATAGTTTTGAAAGAAATTATGAAATTTTTAAATCGATATACATCTATCCCTCGTTTTTATTATGAATTTTGAAATATGCCTGCCATTGTATTCTTAGCCCTTCTTTTCACAAATAATTAACTTTTTACCGAAAAATTAAAATCTCTCGCAATTCCATAATTTTCAATCAATTTTATTTGTCATTTGGACGTTATACTTATTGAATCGCGCGACTCGCAACTAATATCTTCTGGATTATCCTTTGATATGAAAAGCAATAATAACATCCACACATCAACCTTCACTGACATCCTTTCTGTTAAAGGATATATACTGAACTCCTATCTCCCCTTCAACATCCATATACTAGAGGTAAATCCTTTACTCGCTCGTGGGATATTTCGAAATGGCACTAGAGCTTAAGGAATACACATTGTCAGATTTCCTAGTTACAGAAATCGCCTTCAATAATGTCGAACCGACTTCCATTGGGCAGGTACCAATTTTATAGCCGATAGACTGGCGAAGAAGGAATTAAGGCTGCAGAGGTCGCATATTGAGGAATTCGTAAAAGGTGACTAAGGCTAGATGGTGGAAAGAACCCACATGCAGAAACGCTAGGCTAATCTGGCACAGATAAGATAATGTTCGAACCAGAAGCCTGCTACAATTTCGGAAATCGCAATTGAATATTGTAGCAACGTTTAGTAAGCATTGTAGCCTTGACAATCAAGCCAAAATAACACGGCTACCTAACAATAAACGAATACTGTAGAACCTATCACTATAAGGGGGGGAGGAGGAGATAGTATCTCATCTCCTATGATTGGATCTCGCTGTGAAGGACCAGCGCCAGTTTCATCTCGAGAGAAGTTCCTTGGTTAGCCTCTTTGAATCATTGGAGTTTAACCGCAGGAAATAGTTTGGGTATTGACTCCACACAGTTCTAGTAGAAATTTTAAGCACTTCCTTTTTATAGCCTTCTACTAAACCTCTCTAAACTATCTAGACTTTTCCCCTTTCCAACTATCAGATATTTCCTCTTTTTCTGGTAACACAAAGGGGCAGACCCACGTGAGCCTAGTAATGTTACTATTTTAAACATTCCCCAAAACGCATCTCGAAAAAATTATTTAAAAAATTTTTTTTCACAATTGTGAACTGAAAAGATAGAATTAATAGTTCAATATTAGACTCCCAGCAGCAATTTAATTTCACGCTTGCCTTATTAAATTCTGATTTGAAATAAGGTAGCTAGACCTAATTTGACTAATTTTTACCACTGCCCAATTATTTTCGATTGGGCAAAGTTGGGAATAGTTTTACAGGCTAAAGCGGTTTTCTATAATGTCAATAATATTACCACTGAATCGTCTCACGCACATGAATAGCGTCAAGTTTGCAGATCCGACAAAAATTTGATTTGCCACGTTGCTCTAAATACTCTTTCGTACAAATTTTAAACTATATTAAGCATCTGTAACAAAAAATTACTGCTGCATTGTCCACACCTGCAATTCCCTTGCTCTAACATTAGTTTTTTTCGAAATGTATTTATTTTCATGACCTTAAACTTAGAGGATTCCCGAAACAAACACCATTTTGAACAACCGCACTTTGAATACCCACTTATGCCCAATTGTTTCCCTAGTCTTCTTTTCATAGCAAATCATATGAATCTTTTGCCAAGGAACTTTATGTTTTGCTCGATACTAACTGTTAGCTTAACCACTCAAGTCTTTTTATAGTAGTCGTCTAGTTGCCAGAATATGTAAGAATCCAGTAGATACTTCTTTAGCTATAAACATCATTTCTGCTGCTTTTGCATTATGATGTTTGTTTCGTAAAAGTACTATCTGCTTTGTTTTTTATGGTGTTGTTTTTGTGTATTCATACTACTCAAGTCTTGGAATTCGTCTTTACGTGTTGATATTATATCTTGTTTGAGCTGTGTTTTGCTGTTGTTACAGCGCTGTCTGTACAGTGAATGCCAAATCTTATAGCACTCTTTTTTTCTGGAACTTTCTCTACATTGAGTGCCACTAAATTCTTACAGGTAAGAATACTTGTTCGCGCTTATCATCTTAACAATATACTTTTCAAGTTTTGTACACTAGAGGCGCTGCAGTTTCTTAACTGTTTTTTAAGTTAATCAATATTTGCAGCAAATCTTTTAGGCTGAACTCATCGTTTTAGTTATTTTATTACACGACTCTAAAAATATTACAATGTTGTGGGACAAAAATAATTTAAATTGTTACACGATTTTCATTTTATTAGAAATATCAATGATTTATGCTCATTAACATTTACAATAATTATTTAAATCTTATCTCAAATGTTATAAATAATTTATTGTATTCAAATCTAAATAAGCTATCTACTATTGGGTAGGGAGAGCTGTCTCGCCAGGCTCAATGTGTCTATTTTTTAGTCTCTGGTACTAATGAAATCGCAGTAAATCGCGTGGTAGTGTCCCCCAACTTTGTTTACGTATTTGGACAAGTATGTTTCTGCTTCTTCCTGCATAGGGAAAACTTTTATATCTCTATAGACATTTTCATTTTTATATACCAAGGGGATCAGACCATAAGTCATAAAGTTCTGCACTGTCTTCTTTATAGCTTCGGGATATTTTTTGCTCAAGCAGTACCCCACACCTGAATGTCATACATCCATATTGAACTTATAACAGATTTGTGTAAAAGCACTTTGTACTCCCAAGCCAAGGTTGGGATAGGACCTATTAAGCAGTGTAGTTGTTTATAGTGAAGTTTTAGAGCCTATCTAGGTGAATGCCCAAAAACTTAACGTGTGTTTCCGCTGGATTATTTGTTATTGTTATTGGTGGACAATTTTGACTTTTGAGGAAAAACGTTACGTCAGCACATTTCGATAAATTTACCTTTATTCTGTACTTTTCTAGCCAGTCCTCTAGTTCATGAATGTGGGACTGAAGTTGTTCAGATTAAGCCTTCGAATCGTTATTACCACTTATAAATGCAAATATTCTACCTTGAGGCACTCCTGCAGAGAGTTTGCCATTTTTCAAGTAGCACTTAAGTAGGATTTGTAATATTTACGTGAGTACCTCATCATGCCGTCATCGAAATGTCTATAACTAAAACTGATCAGTATTGCTTATTTGCAAATGCCAATGTAACAGCGGTAGCGCTTCTGTGGACTTGCTGAATAGTATTATGCCGAGATAATATTTTGGTTATTAAAATAAGAACTCCACACGAATAACTTTTGAAATAACTTTGACAAAATTGAGAGTAGGCTAATGGGCCTGTATGACGTAATCTGGCTTAAGTACCTTTCTGGAATTTTCCAAGAACATGGGAGAAGTCAACGCTCAACATGACATTAATTAAATATGAATAATTAAATTCTTCTAGCAGAATTAGGTTAGTTTCTTATCTTTGATCCTTGTAATAGGATAAGCGGAATGGTGGTACTATTTATATCTATTAATAATGACACTAAAAGCCAGCTGTGGCAGAGCCTTATCAACATATAATAAATATTCCAAATATTTAAAGTCGATATGAAAATAACAGTATTTAACACCAAACATGACCGACAAAATAATACAACAATTAACTACCGCGAAAAGCCTTAAAACAAAATCGAAAACAATTATAGACACTAAGACCAGAAAAATGTGTTTATACGATCGCACCTATGGACCCAAACAGAAAAAAAGAAGAAATTAAAAATAAATTGCAAATCTCCTAAAAACAAATCTAAGACGTCACAGATTTTAAAATAGAAAATTTCTCAGTGAACATTTATGTGTGAAAAAGAGAACAATTTAAAAAGAAATATTATTTTCGGACGAATTTACTATAAATTAAATAAAAGCGAACCAAATTTAAATAATGAATGAAATAATAAGAATAGCAAATTGCTAATTTTGTATGAAATCGATTAAGTATCTGCTTAATTATTATGAACCCCCACGTTGTGATTGATTAAATGATCGTTTGTGATGAAACATTATTTTCTTTTTCTTTACGCGTTCATATTGTGTATTGGCGAAGTGCGTCAAAGAATTAAATAAACTATTTTGTTTTAGTATTTTTCAATGAATCGAATGTTAGTCGGCATAAGTGATTCCGTCGGTGAATCAGGTAAATTTTCTAAGAGAACTTACACTTACGCAATCTTTGGTCATAAATAGCGAGATAAGGCAAGTTACGGCGTAAATCAAGACAGAAAAGCTTTACTGTGCAAAAGTCTGCAAGCGGGCCTTATGCCCGGTAATTTGATTAAGTAACGAAGTCGGATTTTTAACAACGAATACTCAATTTTGAGGGCGCTTTCACTTTTTGTCATAGCAGACAAGTGATTACACATACTCGTACATCAACGAAAATTAGGAGTTTTCTTTATCTGATCACGTGTTGTGCGACACTTGCGATGTTTTATGGAAGGCAGTGCTTAGCGAGAATAATGGCGTCACATTAAACAATGAATATATTATTGTGGTCATCAGAGTGTGCTCCGATTATTTTAAGTCGAGGGGAAGGGAGATCTGTCCCTTGCTTGTAGGCATACACCTAGGACAGTATTTCAGCCCGTTGTGTTATGAAATAAGTGAATTTGATGAAGAAAGCGATATGTTGAAGGGATCTTCATTCTCCCTAATGTGTAAAATCTTGGAAGTTTTGTGTATCTAAATTTTTTGTGGTCCTTATTTCTGCACTCCTGGGCTTCTTCTACAAGTTCTCTAAGTTCCCATTAGCCAACATTTTGTGTACCGTGAGGGTAAGACTTTTGTTGGAATACATTTTAGTTAAAAGTTGGACAGTTTTTAATGCGCATTCTTCAAATTTGGATCCATTGGTCTTTTCTTTATAGCTTAGTACGTTAAGTATAATGGCAAACCTTTTTATAATTTTCATATCCACATCAGTAACTTGAGTAGTCACTTCATCATTATCAAAAAGTGATCTCGCCGTATTGCCATCATTTGTAATTTCCATATCCATACTTTGGATAGTCTGCTTTCAGTCCACGTTTTTTTAAATTCTTCGTGTACCACTTGTTTCTTAAATTCTGTTTTTTCTGCGGTGATGCGTTTTCGTCAAAAGTTCCTTCCACCCGTGGAATTGTATATGCCAGCTTTAAAATGAAACTCTTTGCACCTAATTCTAGCATGCAATGGGCCAATACCATATTCGTAGTTGTTCTCATCACTGATTCAATAGTTAAAATTTTGAAAGTCTTTCTGTGCCTTTTTACAAATAGCATATTTCAAAGGTAACGAGGTATTTAAAATTTCATTCAAGACTTTACCATCAATCATTGTAAGAAAAATTTTTTGACTGACGGTAACAATGATCACATTCCTTATTTGAATTTTAATATTGCTCACTGTAGACTTGAATATTGAAATACTATTGGGCGGCAAAAATGAACTGATGATGTGCAATGATTTTTCCAGCACTCTGAGGTTTCACTTCTAAGTCTTAAAGGAACTACAGAAGCCATAAACATAATTGCATCTGTGGTTGTTATGCCATTTGAATTTGGTACTTGCTTGTACGCGCTTTGACCGGATGATGCCTGTTCTTCGGGTAAACTTTGAATTAGACGTCTTTCAGTATGATCAATTAAAGATTGAAGTTCTACCTCTGCTGACCAGTTATCTCTAAGCCAATCGGAATTGCTTTTTCTTTTTTTGCAATACAAATTTTACTTGTATTTACTCTGAATTGTTGTTTGCGAGTATCAGAGACATTTTAGTTATATGAAGTTATTTTTATTTGTTTTATTTAAAAGTTTTGGGTTCCACTTTGGATGACTAACAATTTCTTTTAATCAAACCAATTGTTTCATATGAGTTGTCAGACAAAGCAGGGATTGAATTGGAGCTGATATTGACAATATGTCTTACTATTCAGGACTAGGCTTGACAGAATAAAATTAAAAAATTAATGTTATAATATGTAATGAACTTTCTTTAATTATATAAAATCAGATTTTTAAAGTCAACTCCCAAGTTCTTCGCATCTAGGGTTCAGATATTTCAGATAAAATCAATATCTTTTGAAAACAATTTCTCTTTGCTTTGTCTCAATGTTGCTATCAACAAAAAAATTAAACAAGATGTTAACAAAACCCTAGTAATACAGCCATATTCGGCTGTGCCGAATCGTATATACCCTTCATATAAGTATGAACTACTAAAAATCGACTACAGATTTTTCCCGGTGCAAAGGATTGTTTGAGATATTTAATTTTGGTCGTATTATTGTACATTTAAACTCTCCTTTCATCTTAATATAATCATTTTCGATCGGTGTGTTTTTCTTTTCTCTGAATGCTTATCAATTTTTTGTAAGTTGTCGCATGGCTCTCTACCCCTTGCTGAATCGAAAGTCGATCTTGAACTTGAAAAATATGTTACTATTATATAAATCATACAGTCGAATGTAATGGTGACGTAAGGACCTTAAGATTATTTATAATTTAAACAGACTCTATTTCACTGCTAATCTTCATAGGAAATACAAACAAGAAATGTTTAGAACCGTCATAAGTAGACTTACTGAGCGCTTCGAAGAAAGAAACAATGTTTCAAGTTTTGCTATATTAAGAAGTCGATAGAAGTTCTTATCAGAAATAAAATTTAGTACGAAATCTATAAAAACCCAGAATATTTGAATAAAAAAAAATGTTTGATAAGGTCGCCATTTTTTGGTGAATTTTAGATCATAGCGGAATGGGGTTAATAGTAGAATGTGTAATGTTTGATAAAGATTAGACTGCAATTTCAGCCTTTGGGTAATTATTTTTTGTTAAATTCCAAAATTTGTTTAAGATATAGGCCTTTAGGAGCTTGTGTAACAACGGTTTTATTATAATTGCGAAGTTTGTCATTAAAAATTGATTTTTGATTAGCTTTTGGCGAAACTGCAATATCTAGTTTTCAGATTTAGTGAATTTTGGTTTTTGTGGTATTTTAGGAATTGTTTTCCTTTAATCTGGTTTTTCGAATTTGCGGTGAATTTTCGAAGTTTTGACCAAAAATTTTTTGCAAAATTTAAATTATTCGTAATTTTATTGTGCAATTTCGGGTTCGTTTAAGCTTTGCTTCTTTAAAAACTTTGTTATTTTGGTATTTTAATCATTCTTAGACTATATCTTGGTGTTGTGAATAATTTTTAAATTTTAGTAAAGTCCGAAATTGTGTTGAAAAGTTTGAATTTTTATGAGCTTAAAATTTGTTGGTAAATTTTTTATTTTTTGTGAATTTAAAAACATCTGATTCATGGTGAAATTATAGATCTTTTGTATAATTGTGTAACATATATTCTGTTTTGAAGTTTTCCAAAATTTGATTTTAATTTTTAATTTCCGGCTTTTTCTTGAATTTTCAAAATATAGGTTAAGTTTTTGTGATGAAATTCTAAAATTTTAGAACTTTGGTTATTGTGGTACTTTTGGTAAAATATTGATTTTGTATCAATTAATTTGTTTTCGATTTCAGGCATATTTTTGAATTTTTGGTGAAATTTAAATTTTTGCAATTCACTAATGTTTTGGTGTGATTTCGGTTTTTCAAATTATTGTTTTCTGAAAATATTAATACTTTTATAATTAAAAATTCTTGGGATATACGCTAGATTTTCAAATTTCGGTGAACTTTCAAATTATATTGATTTTTTTTTTACTTTCGAATTAATTTAGATTTTAGTTACAATTTATATTTTTTATATTAAAAGTTGTTGGTGCATTTCTTACTGAATCCCTCATTTGTGATTAAATTTAATTTTTTTATATATCTTTCAAACATTTTTAAAATACTGAACTTTGTACATTTTCCGCTTTTTGCTGATATTACCAAATTTGGAAAAATTAAAATTTTTGTGGTGAAATTTTAATAATCTCTTTTGTCCATATATTTTGTTAAATATCGGTTTTTTATTAAATATTGATTTTTTTTATTCCAGTTTTTCCATTATATAGCAAATTTTCGAGTTTGTGGTGAACTTAAAATTTTGGTAAAATTTCGAATTGTTTGCAATTTTTTGTGCAGTCACGTTTTTTTTATATATCATATTAATTAAGAGTTTTGATAAAAATCTTAATTATTATGTTTTTAAAATATTTTGGTGAATTTTTTTGGAATTTTTTTTTTCCAGAAATCCCCACTTGTAGTGATTTTGTTTTTGGTACATATCTCGGGAACTTATGAACCTATATTGACTAATTTCAAATAGCGCCAAGCTCTCTGATCAAGTGGTCCAGACATATGGACGTTGCTAATTGAACTTCCCTATCTATAAGGAAATGAATATTCTAGAAAATACAAACGGAATCATTTCATGTTTGTGATGGGTGTAAATATAATGAATGCTGGTATAAATCTTTGATAATAATGTCGAAACACACATTATGTTATATGGTATAGCATACTTGAGGGCTGAATCGGTAAAATTAATTTTTGTGTTGGAAAGACATATACGTTAATACCGGTACAAAAAGATAATACTGTTTTCTATGTTTGTGCTTAGTCATGACAAAAACCTACGGTATATGCTTTTTTTTAAACTTCCCTTCTCATTTTTAGCAATAGTTAACATATGTGTAGTACAATAATCTTGATT
Source organism: Phania funesta (assembly GCA_963932375.1). NCBI lineage: Eukaryota > Metazoa > Arthropoda > Insecta > Diptera > Tachinidae > Phania > Phania funesta. The sequence continues at coordinate 42,648,202 of OZ010656.1, forward strand.
TTAATAATTGCGAGATTCGGGACTTATATGAGTTTCGGAACTCAATATATTCCTTGTCAACATTATATGTTTAAATATATAAAATTTCTGTTCCACATGCGGAATTACTTATATGTACATTTATATAAGTGACGAAAGGGGTAAGATATATATAAAGGGAAAAATTTATTTAAAGAGAAAGAGACGGAGAGAGTCATCCTTGAAGAGAGACCCACTTTTTTGATGAATTTAACAAGTGAGGGAAATAGCGGTAATAATGCACCACTACCGTTATATTCTGTAAACTACAGATATACCAAATTTAGTACTTTAAGTAAAAATAGTATATAAATTAAGCAGTGTCGCGCTTTCTGCGCTGTTTAGTTCCGTTTACTAGCATATTTTTTTAAAGTGTAGTACTTATTAGTACAACGGTGAAACTGTTCAATAAAACTAAACTTTGTAGTCTTTGGATGTTCTCTTCTAATTGCTTTTTTCATGTATCTGAAGTTTTCAATCAATCAAAGAGTTTAACAAATGTTTAGTATAAACTTATTAACTCTTGATAATTTTTTACGTCGGCTTTTATACTATTTAAATTTTAAGCTTTTACTCTGGCAAAGGAGAATGCTGTAGTCATTCGGGGCTAAAAGTAATCATTTAAAAATAGTGTGGGTCGATAGTCATTGGTGTGTAACACAAACCACTACCATTTTGGAGTTATATTTTCTGGTTTTAATTGTCGAATAGGCAATTTTAGAGAGTGACCTAAAAATATTGGTAAATGTTTAGACAAGCCTGATATGAAAAAGTCTGCTGAGACCAAAAATAGGCATAAAAGTAATAAAAAAAAACAAATTATTTTACGCGCAAAGCCGATTTCGACATATTTTACTACAAGTTATGACAAACTTTAAATATAATAAATGTGTAAGTAGGCTTTTATTTTTTGGTGCTGGTAACTCAGCGAATTACAAATTCAATAATTTAAGCAAATTGTTGAAACAAAGATTGGATGGTTGGACGTAAGGTATAGTCAGACGAAATATTTAGCGAAACTAGCGTAGCCACTATTTTGCCATATGTTTGCTCAATCTTAATATACCGTCTTGACTAGCCAGGAATCTGTTCGCGCATAGACAGAATAACGAAATGAAAGTTTTAATACAGACTTACCCGTGTATATAAAGCTATGTGTACAGGGATGAATCAGGAAGTTTAACAAGTACCGGAGCGTTTAATATCTGAAGAAACTCCGGTTGTAATTGGCCAAAGGAGGAATCTGGTAGAGACGGACAAGAATCCCTAACGAAGAGTGGACGATATTGACGCGCATTGAAGCCTCGCGAGAGAGGGAAAGGTTAATCTCTGTATGACCTCCGGTATTTATTAGCCAATGGAGGCATTCTGAAGGAATTGACAAGAAAGCTTCGCAAGATGTGGACGGGCCAGTCTCCAAATATACTCCGGATGAAGAGGCTGAGATGGTAGCGCACATTGTGTGTGAATGCCTTACACTGGCTAGCATAAAGCTTAGGATCAGGCCATGGTGGCCCTAATCCTTAGACAAATGCTATCAATTCCAAGACAATCTGAAATCACTACAATCAAGAGTAAAGCTTAATGGTAACACGAGACTCGAATGAGAATAAGGTTTGTAGTTGTAAAGAACAAATCGGTTGTCTGAAATCAATACTAGGAAACAAGGGCGGTCGAAAATAAAATAAAAATATAACAAAAAATATTATTTTGTTAACCCTTTCACTGCCGAATATGTAATCCATGTGGTCCAAAAAATACTTGTATTTCTTCTGTCAAACATTAATTGAAATTTATTAATTGATTTTTCGGCAGCTTTTAAAAAATATATAAAACAATCAAATAGATATGTACTGCTAAAAATGTTTGTATGAAGGTTTTACTCTTTCAAGCATTACAGTTTCTTTTACACATCACAAAGGTTGCCAACGTACGGCATAGACATCTCTATTTAATACTTTTTTTCTTGTCTACACAAATCTTATCAAGAAGATGCTTTTCTTGCTGAATGGTTCTAATGAGCATTGCTATACTGGACATTACATGAAAGCACGAGTTATGCCCAGTTCTTCACTCTATATTTAAATGCCATTTAGCTTTAAATTCTATTTAAATACGAAATACAGTTTTTCAAGGCTTATTTAAATGCAACTTAAATGAGCAACATTGGGCATTTAAAGTTTATTTAAAGTCCAGAAAGCTAACATATGACTTTGACGTTTGTTTACCTCTCAATTTCTTGGTTAAAAAATATTTTTCTGAAATTAAAAGTTATTAAATGTAAAAAGTATATATATATAAAACTATAGATATCTGAATATATATATGTACATATACGTATAAATATACAAAATTAATTCCGATCAAGAAGACATGAGTGATTCTGAATTGTCTACAACTTTTATTTATGGTACACGGCTGTTTTCTTTAAAACTATTGATAAATTTGTTGTTATTTGCTACCATATTTTCATTGCGATTTAATACGAAAAATAATTTAACATTGAAAAACTGAAGCTGTATTTAAATACAATTTAAATTTAAGTAAAAATTAGCTAATTTTTGATTTGATATTCCGACAGGGTGTTTTGATGTAGAATTTTGGAACGAATTTCCGTCATCCCTTGTCGTTCTGAACGAAAAATGACACTGAAGATGGCACATTGCCGAAACAGGTTTGTCTCCAAACCAAACTTGACAAGGGATGACGGAAATTCGTTCCATAATTCTACATAAAAATTAGCTAAATGCATATTTAAATATTAACTTAAAAACTGGGCATTAGTCTTCGTGATGTGCCGGCACCATTTTGATGGTTCTGAGCCGAGGTTTCACAGAACAAATTTGATGGTTGATTACGGATATCAGTATTATTATCATTCATATTCTCTTTGCAGTTTTCACGCTCTTTTTCTATTATTTATTTTATAATTATAACATCAAAACATTCCTCTAAATATACTACCAATTTGTTAAAAGCTATACATTTTCCTTTATATCAGATATTTTCAACTAAAAACTTAATTGGAATTACCTTCTTTCAGTTTCGAAAATTATTTAACTTTTTTATTAAAAAAGAAAAACGTTGTTATCGTTTACTACTAATGTCTACTACAGTGCTACCAACTTTAAATGATGGCGATATCTTAGCTATCGGATCGATTATGTTAAACTATGCAATAGACATAGACGAAATTGTTTCCGATCAAATAAGGCACTCTTCGCTATAATATTCTTAACAAATATATAAGAAATATATAGCATATAAACACATTCTGACATTATCTTCAATTATTACTTCTAAAATGAAATTATAGCATTCAAAACACATCAATTAATAGTTTTTTAAAATTATTTAGTTTTTGTGTATATTATGGCTGTTTATACACCGCTTTTTCATTTTGCAAATTAATAGCTGTTTAAGAATTGTCAAATATAAACAACTTAACTGTCAGAAATGCTGATGTAAACCGTGTAGTTTATGGAACTTATTTTTAATGAAAAACTAGTTTGGAAATTGATAATATAAATGCACTTATTAATGAATATTCCTTTAAAATATATAAGTATATACTTCGTCAAATATTTGCCTCGTCTGGCAACTATGTATATCTATGAAAAATGTATATACAGAGCGCAGCATACAAATATTTTGTTTCTTGTGTTTAAAATACTCTCTGTTTATTTGAAATGAAAAAGGTTGTGATATTGGAAAACAAAAATCAGCTGTTGCATTCAAATGCTTACTTTTCTTTGCAAACCCCAATGGAGTACAAATACAATTGTAACACCTTCACACAAACCCATGAAAAAAACAGTTTATTAAACAGAGGAGAGCAGTCTGGCACAACCAGTTGTTTAGTAAACGCGCAGGTTAAAACATCCGATTATTTCCTAATTTTTGCAACAGACACATTCGTTGTATATTTTTAACAATAAATTGTTCTTTACCAGTTAAACGTTTGATTACAAAGTGTGAGTTGCATTACTAAAAGTAAAGCAAAACAATAATAAAATATTTTACATATAAATATACATAATTCGCATTTGGGGACAAAATATTATACATACTTATGTATGTATGCATGTTTTTCTTATCGTTTGTTGTTGGCAATGATAAAAATACTGAAAATAAAAATAATTTGCAATAAATAAATACCAAATATTCGCTAAAATGTTCGTTAAAAGATAATCCAGTTACCAAAAAAAATATACATAATATGTATGTATGTAGTTTTTTCTTTGTGATGAAAATTGTTGGTTCAATAACGCAACATCAGCCATATGGCAGCCAGAAGTATAAATAAATAACTGCCTAGAATTAAAAATTTTAAAATATGCTTGTAAATTGTTTCTCTCTCTCCTTTAAGTAAAAATAACATACATACATTGTATGTATGTTCGTAACACTGTAGGGAGTTGTGATACAACCGAAAATTAAGTCATATACTCTATGTTTATACACAAAGGGTAGACAAACTTTAACCGATGTTCATGAAATCCCGACAAATATAAATAAAAAAGCAATTCTTTGCTTGCCAAATACATCATAAATTTGCTTTACACACGGCGACCAAAGTATCTTAAAGCCATAGAAACAAGAGTTATAGTTTAAGAAGTAAAATAAAATCTAACTTTTAGTACTGTATAAATAGCTGAAGATATCACAAAAACTTCTGGTCAATCAGTAAGCGTTATCAGAATTAAAAGATCACTACAGCCAAATGGCTTACATGGTTGTGTACGACGTAAGAAGCCGTATGTACAAGGCTATGGTTAATAGCAGGAAAGTAATCGATTATTGATCGTTTTCGATTAATCTTGAACTAATTCATTTAGTTTTATCTTTCAATTGAAGTAGTTCGCTCATGAACTAACATATACTCTTTACATACTTATACAGTATGCGACAAAACATATGCACGAAATCTATTTTTATAAATTCTTTTTGTTGTACTTTTAGGTGATTTATTCATACAAAAACAATAATTTATGTGTTTTGAATTAAAAAAAAAAGTTTGAATAGATAAAAAATCACAAATTCAAATTGATCTCAAAACATACAGAACAATGTCAAGCTTACCAGAAATCTCCGAAAGTCAGAAGCAAATTCTTGCAACGGTAAGTATTATACTTGCATATGTTCTATATGTTATTTGAATACAGTTATATATCATTGTCATTCTTGTTTCACACGCAGCTAATGAAATTGAAAGACAAATTATATTTGTGAGACATGTTTTCATATGAATTTCAACTTAAAAGTCTACCTTTAAGTGGATAAAGTTACTGTTTTAAGTTTACAAAATATTCTACCAGCCCTCATTTAAATTAAGTAATAATTTTGTTTCACAAATAGTTTATTGTGTAAATCACTGGTTGACTAGTTCAAAAAAATGTATAGTGCAAAGTGATACTAATCATATGAATACTGTTGCATTAAACATTAATGTTGTTGTTCTTATTTTTGTAATCTTAATAAAGTGCTCTTTCCGATGGTAATAAACTTGTACCTGTGGACAACAATTCAAAAATGATATGGCCTGCACAGTAAGGAAAATTATATGATTCTAATCAATTGAACAGGAGTGTATTTACTTATTTTGTTGGCTAATAAAGCCGTTTCCAACAGAGGTGGGTCGATTTTCTTAAACAATTTTTAACACTAACACATACATTTGTAGATACGGTATTAATTTTAATAAATATTATTTTTTATTGCCGTAAATATTAAAAGCAACGATTTATTCAGATAAATCTTATTTTCTGTAGACAAGTTCACGTTTTTGTCATATCTTTTTTATATTTTTCTTTCTTCATCTTTTGCAAAATTGATTGATTGAATGCAAAATTGTTTAAATGAATCTGATATTTCGCATCTCGAATTTGCTTCATTTTGGCTTTTATAAACTCATTATTGTTAGTGTTGTAATTTTAGCACATTTCTGCAACATATGGAAAATTAAAAAAAATGTTTTTTTAGCAACACTTGCTGCAAATGAGGAAGCTTAAAGCATTGGCAATATTTGATAGGCATGAAATATTGCAAAGTTCACCAACTGTTGCAAAGAAAAGGCATGATATAAATGCGCGAGGATTTACAAAGGCGGCCCGAAAGAGAAAACTAAAATTCATCCAGCTGATTCAAGCATGAAGTTAATGTGCTCTAAGCACGAGTACACTATCTCTGTTCGCTAACTCTCTCTCGACTGTAGTGATATGTGGGTACATTAAATTAAAAATATTTGAATTTAATCGAAAAGTTAACCAAATTATATTAATAACATAAAATAGCAATACATATGTGCGAGTCAAAATTTTACTATTAAATTATTTCTTCTTTATTATTCACAAATCTAAGAAATTAAATTGAAATATCAAGTTTTAAGAAAACTTTTTCTTTTTGAAATCTCATTTTGGAGTAGGTCAGGCCAAAATAACCAATAATGAATAAATACCTAACTTCGTTTCGTTCCAGTCTAATACAAACTGTAAACTAATTAATTCACTTTCACTGTCATCTTCTTTTTCATCGAAAAAACTACAGTAACGCACAATGTTTTAGTGTTTTTAATACGTTTCATACGTGTACATCATGTAGTACATAAAAGATCTTGAATTGACAGTTGAATAAATAATTTGAAAAATTAATTTAAGATAATTATTTTTTAAACTTATGTACGAGAATGTATCTGTGTAAATATACATATATTTATGTAACGGAAACAAAACACTGGAAATATGCCAAAATAAATGATTACAATAAAATTATAAACATAATGGCGAAATTAAAGAGCTACCCTCTGAATATTTCTGTGCCGATTGGATAGACTTTGATGATCATAAAACTCAGTGCTGTATGGGCGACATAAATATTAAGGAATGAGATCTGTACTTATGTCCATATATATGACTGAAGATGTTTTACATCTCTTGATATCAGTGTAACTCTGATTAATATCCAATTATTTCTACGCTCAACTATTTGTTCGCCAAGCACGACTCTATTTGTGGTCAATTGGCCAGTATATCGCAAAATATATTAGACGAAAAACATCCTTTAGCTTTTGAGATCATGTGCGAAAAACCATCTAACCGAAATACTTTTTTGCATTCACTTTAAAAACAAAATAAAAGGTGTTTTATAAATACAAAATACAAATTAGATTATTTTAGCCATTTTTATGCAAGATACTAAGTACAAAATAAGTAAGAAAAAATGAAAAAGGATAACAAGTCTTTCATTTCATCAATTCAAGGACTTAATAAAACCTGCTAAAGAAAACAACCTTTCTGCAGGTCCTGCTGAGCACAACTTGAACTTGAAGTTAAATTCTATGGAGACTTATTTTATAATTGGATAGTTCTTTTCTTTTGTCATTAAGGGAGCTGACAAATTCCATCTCCAAATTTGACGTCTTGCGTTCATCACTTTCCCTTTTCACAAATACAATAAAATCTTCATCTTCTTTACTAATGCTGATCTCATATTTTTTATAATTTGCCACTAGGGAACGAACTAGAAGGCTTTGAATTGTTCGGCTGTTTCTAGCAACCAAAGGATTTTGTAGCCGGGTTTACTTCAGGTGGCAGTTTAAAAAAACTTATTGAATCTTCTTTCTAAGTTCTGTTTTAGTTGTGGCAGAATACAACTCAAATGCCTTGAAATTTTTAACTCGGCGGAAATTTTCGATAATAACAATTATTTCTTTGAATGTAATGTAGAGTCCTAGCCGTAGTATTGCAGTTCTATATATAGAGAAAGTGATACTTAACTTATGAAATAAATCGTTTAATTAGAAATTACTTTTCATGAGCTGTACTTTAGAATCATAAAGAGAGTACCATGTTGTGGGGCAGGGATGTATTAATTGATGACCAAGGCAGTGTTTTACGATTTGGGCTTCCTGTACATTTTCCATCATAAACTAATGACAACACGCTTGAAAATAAACAAGCTGCCATCTCTAAAAATATAAATGGTTGTGGATTCTTGCAATTTTATCTACTGAATGAAACAAATTAATCTTTATTTATAATCAGTAAATATATTTTATGGAAATGTATTTTTAAGCAATAAGTATTTGAAATACAAATTCCCATATACTTTAGAGATGAGTATTTATTCAAAATGCGTATTTGTATTTCAAATCCGTATTTCAAATACAAGTATTTCATTGGTAGATCGATCACACATACAAACTTTAAGGAAAGAAATTCTTCTATCGTAAGATATTTGCATTGACAGTAATTAATACTTTAATGTATGTTTTTGCGAATCCAAGTACTTCAATACGCTTGCCGTGGCGGTCAAATCGTTTGCAATGGAAATACGTTTTTTAATAAAAATCCTGAACAATTTGTCATTCCATTTGTAATTTCTACAATATTAATTTTCGACCCTAAAAAGTATACACATACATACATTCTTGTTACAACTTATATTCAACTAAATTTTATTCTTTTATACATATGTATAACAAAAATTATTTATTAATTTTTGGGAAATGCTTTCTAAAATTTCTTCAATAGTTGTTATGCTCTGTCTTTCATCCTCTATGAATTATTATATTGTGTCACTAATGGATGAGCTTTTTAGAACAAACTCAAACGCTATAACTAAAATGCGATATTTCAATAAAACCCTTAAGATGTTTTAATCTACACTACAGTTTTAACTATCTCTCTCAAAAATAGTTTCCTATTGTTCTAGTTTAAAAAAATTCCTCTTTCGTATTATGCTGGGAACACAACTGGGACGAACGACGAATTTCGTCCCACACGACGTATACGTCGGTAAAAATTCGCTATGTAAATTCGTCGTATGAAACACAATAATGACGAAAAAATAACAGCTGTTATCTATATAACATATATAGGTGACCATATAAAAAATAATATGTAGTTAAAAAATTAAACACTAACAAGAACACATCCAAAAAGTAATTTTATAGTTAACTACTATTTTGTAAACTTATTTTAATTACTATAAAGCAAAATTAAATTAATTATTATTAAAAAAAAAAACTTTATTTACTAAAATACTTGGAAACACATTGTACTGTTTTGTTTGTCGTACGCCGGAGAAAGAAATAGTTCGCCGCGTGTGACGAATTTCGACCGACGTGTTCGTCCCAGTTGTGTTCCCAGCATTATAAAAAAAAAAATAGTAAAGTTATCTAACTAAATAAAAATATAGCATTGTGGGACAAAACCTAATAAGTTTGGAAAATCTTACAAATTACTGAATAGAAAAAGTTTAAGCATTGAAGAGAGTAACAAAAACAAAAACCTTTATTTAACTTTATTTTAGCCAAAATACACATTTTTTTTTTTTTTTTTTGGTTAAAAGTACAATGACCTTGTGCTATTCTTAATTTTCCCTTTTTTGTGTGTGTTTCTTTGTTTGCCTTTATTAGTGTTTAACCCAGTTTGCACTACAGTGTTTTGAACTTCTGTTAAAATAAAATGCTTTTTTTTTGTTCTGTTTTCGAAGTGTTATGTAATTTGCAAAAAATTCTCACATTGAAAAAATTTTCTAAATCAAATCTGGGGACAGACAATCGCACACTTGATTTGTCAAAAACAAGTTTCTCTACTATATGTGAAGATTTTAACAGGTCTGCATAATTGATATTTGTTTTTAAATACAAATTGAACTTTAGAATCGATTATTTTATTAGAAGAAACATGAATTAATTATTTAGTTACTTTTCCTTTGCTGTGATGTCTGATTTAATTATAAAACTATCATAATAAATAACTAAAATTAAAGATCACGCGAAGAAAGAATGTGATTTAGATAACCACAATCTTAGATCAACATATTATGATTGAATTATATGGTTGTTATCAAATTGCCTTATTAGTGTTGATAATAATATCTAATAAGGATCTTTGTAGAATGTTTTCTAACATAAATAATAATAATATTATACCATATAACCTTCACATTATAATCGTATAATAACGTAATGTTATCATAACATTTTTCTCTTACACGGTAAGAATATGGTTCAAATTCAATTTAGTTTTCTCAAAATGTATCCACTCATTATATTGTTTCTCTAGAAAAGCAATATAATATTAAAAAAAACACACCCCGTATTGTATACCCTTTTTCAGACATATTTCGATAGTAATTTATATTCTGATAACCATAATATGATTAAAACAGAACGCAATCATAAACATAATGTATATAAAGTACATTATTTAAACATAATTTACCAGGTAAGAATGATAGGGAAAAAATTTCAATATAACAACAACGCGTTACAACGATGAGAGATATACAATTGAGTCTGGGTTTACTTTAAAGCCACAATTATGCTATTATGTATGAAATAGCACATCATTTAAATGGCTTCAAGCGGTCGATCAGATTTTTTGGCTCGGTCCAATATGTGCTGTGTTATTCCGTCGATAGCAACTCGAATATTGCCCTTATGCCCGGTTCAAACTGGTTGGATTATTAGCGTAGACTATGAACGCCATGCAAACAACAAATAATAACCTAGAGGTTTCAGAAATTCGGTTACCATTACCTTATACCGCAAAGCATGGACGATAACGGTTTCTCCTTCACTATTTCAAAAGAAATAAGTTCCGTGTAGACTACACCTAACAGTCAAACTTTGTGGAAACAGTAATGCTTCTTTGAACACTTGTTCGGTTTGATTCTCTGGTACCAAATACGGCGGCTATAATTTCTTCTCGATGGCATTGGTAGCTTTGATAGGAAAATTAATATCTGATCACCCCATATTTCTTTCATATTATCGTTTGAAACAAAAATATGACCAGTAAAATTAAGTTCTCATGATTTAACGTTTATAGAAAAAATACTTCTTCGTATTGAAAGGATGTCGATTTTTTATATACATTCATATATGTACATATGTAAGTACTTTCATGTTTTTATCTCTATAAAAAAGAAATGATTGCAATTTCGAAAGAAATATTGTAAGCAAATTGTTCGGGCTGAACGTACCATCCGAAATGCTAAATTTATCGAAATTGTCTAATTGCTTCGTAGTCATACTTTACATATTATTCAGAATATTTTACGGGTGGAAATATTATATTATTTTCGTAAAGTTAAAAAACGTTAGTTAGAAATTTAATAAAAGTTGTATTGTTCAACCTAACCATGAGGCAATTTGTGCCAATGGTAATCATTCAGCTATTAAATGTAAACAAGAACCGGTTTATCAATACTAAGGCGATATTTAAAATACATATTTTAAAATATATGTAATCCGTTTGCCACTACCATAAAATTTTATAAAAGACATTTTGCAGTTGTTATGACCATGCCGTGAAAGCTTTAAAGCGAGTCCTCATCTCACTCTATTTCCTGCAAAATTAACTTTCAGTAAGTAAATAATAAAGAAAGAAAGAAATTAAAATGACAATCCTTCTCAATATAATAAAACTATAAAATAATGATTTAAAAGCAGGATATAAAATTTCTATTTAGAAAAAATATAATTAGATATATGAAAAATTATCCTGTAGTCCCATTTTAGTTAAACTAAAATGACAAAAAATACAATTTGCTGCTACTCTGTTGATTGTAACTGTTGCCAACATTAATATTTATATCCAATTCAGTAAACGTTTTTCAAGCATTACACTTCAAAAATAATAAATATGTACTTCCGTAAATTACGAATGCGTTAAAAGGTTTAATGTTTTTACGAACTATTTTTTATTTTGAATCGCATGAACAATTTTTACTAAAAACCGCAACAAAAAACGTGCAATGACTTTTTATATTAAATATTATATCGTGATATTACGATTAAATGTGTAGATATATGAACATATAGTTTTAAAATGGTTACTTAATTAATTAAAAGTCTAGTATTTATTAATCACACATACGAGTACAAGTATTTCATGAAGACTTGTTTTATTTGAGTTATGGCGGTTTCCCGTCATGTTGTTACAAGTTCAAATTCTATTATTCGCCAATATAAATGGATGAAGAATTTATTAACTTGAAGTTATCTGTTATTTGTTGCACTTTGGAGAAAGCATAGTGATTCAGAGTAAGATCTTGAACTTTAAGCTGGATATTGAACTAAAGAGAATACAAAATTTTAAACTCTCTTGTTTCACCTTGATTTATTAAAACCGGTTTATAAGTCCGCAACAAAAATAAATTGTTATTGTGTTATATAACTGCATTACTATAATAATATTCTATTTACTTCAGTTATTATACGAGGGTAACTATTTACATTATCAGCAGAATAATAAAAAAAAACAGTGATTTGTTACTGGAAATGTGCATCAATCGGTTCGAGCATCTTTTCGAACTAATGCCTGAGATATCACATAACTATTTAACTTCATTAAGTCTGGCAAAATATCAGTGTTTTCTCTGGCACAACTGAGTTTGTACGAAGGAGATCCGATCCTTTGAAAATAAATTTAAGTGCAAAGAGTAACAGTTTTGGTTCGCTTCGATTTCGGCCTTAATGGCATTAAACTGTTGTCTTTTGGTAGAAATTTATTTAATCTTCGTTGTTTTAAATTTGTGTTATATATTATAACCCAACAGGTAGGTTAGTAAGCTGTGTGCGAATTTGATTTCCCCATCAAACTGTTTCGCTACACCGGGTTCAGGTAGGTCCTCGTTACTGTGCTGGCTAATTGAATTAAGAATATATTTTGTAATTATATGGTACCATTTACGAAATAAACCAACATATCTGGAAACACTTTACTATATTCTCGGGAATAAATGTTTCATTTTTTTATTACGAAATGATGTTAAATTTTTAACGTAAGTTTTTTTTATAGAGCTCTCACTACCAAAACCAATTGCAACCTATAGCTCATAACCCAAAGGCTACTGTTTAGAGGTTTTAGCACCAGTGACCTGATAATTCCAATTGTGGACATGAGTATATAAATATAAGTTTTTGAAAACATCTTTTCATAATTTTGTTTACTTAAATTTCAAAATAAAAGTTATTAACCAAAACAGTTAAAATTTAAAGGCCAAATTTTCAATGGCAAAAGGGTCAAACTTGAATTTATAGGATAACCAAGCATAGATTTTATAACAAATTAAGAATATCAAAGTAGAGATGGGCACCACTTACGTGAATTATGCATGAACGCGCTTGATCGTGAGAAATGATTCGCTCCAATCACGATATCGTTCATGAACGTGAGTATAAAAATTCACATGCATGGCAGAATTTTTGCGTGATTGTTCGGTAAAAGTTCTGAATTTCCTTTGATATTTCACTTAGCAGATACAAATAAAAGTGGCCCATTATTGCCATCAAGTTTTTATAAAATAATTGGATAAGTTTTGATAGGGAAAATATAGAAATGATTTTTTTATTTTTGCTTCGAGTTAGTCGTGGTCACGGGTTTTTGCGATCTTGGTTTATTTTTTTTTATTATATTTACGTGAGCGTACATGTGAGTGAGCAAAAATACAAGGCCGTGCATTAATAATATTTTATATTTTTGTAAGCGTGCATGATCATCAGTGAAAAGTTATTTACAGTTTCGTCTCTTTCAAAATTGATTAATTAATTTGCTGACTTAGTTAGTTCTTCAGGGATTTTCATATTTTTTATGCCAGTTGCGTAATTTTTGCAGTCGCACAAAAAGGAGGATACCGTTTACATTAAAATTAAAACACTGTTATTTCTGTAACTTTTATTATTTTCGATTCAATATTTTATCATTTTATCGGCATAGAAAAATTCTGCCTCGAAAAGTAAGTTTCGAAAAGTACAGTATGTTTGTTTTGCCGCCATCAACCTCAATTCAACACCGTGCTCAAGAGCTTGGTCTTCAAAGAACAACTTTGACCACAAAGATTTGCATTTGTTTCCATTTAAGATTCAGTTGACACAAGAGCTTCTTCCAGAAGACCATTTACGCCGCCGTACATATGCCAAAAGGATTCTACAGCTCGCCCATGACAACCCCGATTTTCATGAAAAAATCATAATGAGTGACGAGGAACATTTTCATTGGAATGGATATGTGATTAAACAGGATAGTTGGTTCTGGGCAATGGAAAATCCTCAAATTATTCATCAGCCACCTTTGCATCCATTAAAAATGACAGTTTGGTGTGCAATTTGGTCAGGAGGAATCATTGGGCCTTACTTCTTTGAAACTGAAAACGGCGTAACGGTAGCTGTCAATGGGGAGCGATATTGTGATTTGATTGAAAACTTTTTAACGTATTCCATACATAATAATTGCCGACATTAAATAAAATATTTATCAATATACAATCCATTCTCTTTCATTTAGTCAAAAATTATAAACAAACAAAGTAGTATACCTTCACGGCGGACACCCTGTATGTCCTTTCAATTTGTTCATATATGGTTTGGGTTAATTTTTGGTTTTATTTGTGCTTTTTGACGAAATTATTTCTTTTTGATAATTTAGTATTTTGTTGATTATTAGACATAATTTACATTTGTTGGTGTTTTTTTTCGCAAAATTTGGATTTCTTTGTAAAATTTGACTTTTGGCGGATCCCAGTTTTTTTTTAATTTTTTAAATGTTATAAAGTTTTATTGTGTTATCACTTTGGATATATTGATTTTAATGATTGTTTCCAAGTTTTCTTATCTTTTATTCTTAACGTTTTTCGCAATTTATGCGTTTTGTTTCCACATTTTCTTTGTCCGGTTTATTATTTTGGTAGTTTTTAACTTATTATAGTACTTTAGTTAAATATTGCTGAAAATTAAAAAAAAAAATACAAAACTAGATAAAACTAATTAAATTGGAAGCAAGTAATAGCGCTATTCACATTGTCACGTTTAGGGTTTTTAAATGTGTTTAATTTTTGCGCGTTTTTCTAGCAGTAGAGCTTTCCTTTAAATAATATACAATAAAATATATATTTTACACTGTTACTTTATTTATTTTATTTGACATTTAAATAAAACACAAGGGCTACTTCTTTATTCCGATGTTCGCAGTTTAACGCTTCACTCCATTCTAATTTCTATTTTAATCACCCAAGTCTTTTTATGATAGTCATCTATTTTCTCGAAACTTATAGAATACTCAGGAATACAGTAAATACTTTTTTAGTTATATACCTCTATTTTTCTAATCTTTTTATATTCTGCTTTGTTACTTATGGTGGTGGTTTCTTTGCGTTGTTGTTGTTTCCCCACAGCTTTTAATTCCTGGAATTCGTCTGTACGTGTCGATGTTATATCGTTGTTGTTTCTCTTTGTATTGAGTTTCCTGGTAACTTTTATGTGCTCGTGGGTGTTGTGTTTGTTATTGTTTAAACAAAGCGCTGGGGTTTTCTGCACCCATTCAATTTTTATACGTAAGAATATTTGTGTACACTTATCTTTGTAACAATATATATTTGCCTATTCCGAATTACATTCAAAAAGTAGAGATTTTAAAAATTTCATTGGTCTGCAATTGCAAATGCATGTAGCGATATTAAGTATGTTCAAAATTACAGTTGATTTGGGCGTATTAGCGCCCAGACAAAGATACCAACGTCTTGCCATAATTATTTAAATTTAAAATAAACTTATTATGTTCTGTATGTACATTCTACTAAAGAAACTCTTTTCAGTTTCGTTCCAATGTCAAGGATGTTTTAAATGAAACCCACGATGACTACTTCCTAATCCGGTGGCTTAGAGCTAGAAAATGGAATGCAGAAAGCGCTGAGAAAATGTTACGTGCCGTAAGTAATTGTAGTTTTAAAACTTTCGATTCAATTTTGGTATGAGTATTTTAATAGAGTCTGAAAACTCGTGCCATGTGGAATGTAGACAATTTAGAAAATTGGGATGCTCCTAAGGTCTTAAAAGAATATTTACCCTACGGTATGGTGGGTTTCGATAACGAAGGTTCCCCAAGTAAGTTTTCAAAGCGCAATATAATATAAAAATACAATAAATAAATTGAAAATATGTACAAGTACATACATATTCATAATTAGGCATTGTAAATTAATTTTCAATCTAAATTTTATTTAAAAAATATTCTTACTTTAATTAGTTATTGTGTGCCCCTTTTACAATTTTGACATCTTCGGAATGTTGCATTGTGTCACCCGCTTCGATTTCCAACGTTATGTTGTCATGTTGCTGGAGCGTTTTATGAAAGCTGGTTATGAACAAAGTAAAGTTCGTGGTCCAATGGCTAGACAATTGGTCGTGTACTTTGACATGGCCGATTTTAACTTGAAACAATATGCCTGGCGTCCAGCCACCGAACTAGTCATATCAATGATCAAACAGTACGAACAAAATTATCCAGAAATATTAAAAATGTGCTACATAGTAAATGGTAAATGGGAAGTCAAACTGAAAGCAATGTACTCGAATTTCAGTTTTATATTTTCTTTTCAGCTCCCAAACTCTTTTCCGTTGGATTTAATTTTGTTAAGAGATTTTTGGATGAATACACCATGAGCAAAATCAATATTTATAAGTCTGGCAGTGACAAGTGGAAGGATGTTTTATTTAGCCACGTTGACCCAGATATTTTCCCCAAATGCTTTGGTGGCAATTATGTGGAAAATGGTGATGAAAGATGTTGTGGCAAGGTAATATGCGATAATTGATTAATATGGGTCTAGAAAATTTTATTTTATTTGTAATTATTTAATGTGTAGATTGTTTGGGCAGGAAAAATTCCCAAGGATATGTATGTGGAACAGAAAGAAGAATTCGATAGCAGCAAAAACTTTATTGAGACTGTGATTAATAAGGGCAATAAACTTAAACTTGAGTTCGATGTAGGGGAAAAGAAACCCGGCGAGGAAGATCAAATTTTATCTTGGGAGTTTCGCACTATTGATTATGACATCAAGTTCGGCATCTATAGTGTGGATAAGAAAACCGGTGAGAAACAAAGTGAAGTACTTTTGGGCACAGTTTCTTCTAATGAAATGGATGAAATAGGATTCTTTTTCACTCGCCCCAATACAAAATGTATGTTATTACAATAAATGGTCGAATTTAGTTAAAAATCTTGTTCTTTCCTAGACACTGTTGTGTTTGATAATTCAGGAAGTTATTTGCGCAGTAAAAAGTTACGATACTGGGTGTCTTTGATCTCAGAAAATGATGACATTACCAAGCTTCCCTCTCAACAAGGACATACTGAAATTGTTACCGCCGAAAAATAAACTGTATTCATTAATACCTTTAATGGAAAGTCGAAGCTAGTACGCCAAAAGCTAGTTATACGTTTATATGTATGTAATTAACAGGCTTAATCAAAATAAAACATTCCAAACGGGTCAATATGTTTAAGCATGATACCTTAGATAAGTGAAAAAAATTTTGTACGTAAAACTATAAACACAAATGTCAACACCCCAGTGGGGGTTCCGTCAATCTTTGCCTTGTAATAATTTATAAATGTGATAATACTTAAACATTTTTTGTTTTTCCACAGTTGTTTTTTTTTTTTTTTTTGTTTTATTAATTTCGTTCTTAAATATTTTGTTTTTTATGTGAATACAATACTTATAAATTATTGCAATTATATTTAAAGTAATTTTTTAATAAAATATTTTATTCTGTTTTATTCAAAACATTTTATAATTTGTTGGAACTTTTTGCAAATAGAATAAATTACGAAGTCGCTGCAAATTTCTTGAAATTTTGGTTTGGGAGTTACATTGAAAAAACAAAATATAAAATAATCTAAAATTATGAATTAAAAATAAAGATTTTTTATTACCAGCCGCCTGTGCTGCATCATCATATGTTAAGATTGGCTGCCGAGCGGCGTTTACGCCTTCATCACTGAGGACCAGGGTTTTGTGGCATTTGAGCATAAGCTGGACCAACTTGTGGTGGCCCTACCGGTACGCCCATCTGTTGCATTGGTGAGTGCATAATGGGATTTGGGCTTGAGCCAACCATTGGTCCTACTGGAGGTCCAATAACCTAAAAAGAAAGATCATTATTTGCTATAATAAGTAAAATTATAGAAACTCTTTAAAAATTGTTATCTACATTCGTAAAATGGTAACGACTTATAAAAGTGATTTGAACTCATAATAACAGTTTAAGGTGTTGCTTTTGACATCTAGTTTAGCACCTGATTCACAAAAACGAACGAAAATTCGTTTTTGAAACGTGATATGATAAACGCTAAACTTGAAAATAGTTTGAAATAAAAATATATAAAATAACTGTATGAATTATGAATAAATAACTGTATTATTTATATACATATACAGCGGCAAGCAGATGTGAACCTCTGCATCAAATACAAAGTTGAAATGCTGTAAAGCCCTTAAGAGTTCTACAAAATGCAGATATACATACGTGTATAGTTTTTTATTCAAAGCATTTTTTAATAAAAGAATTAGTTTAAAAAAACATTTATTATATTAATCCAAAGATTTATGTAAATTAACCATTTTTACAAGCTACAAATTTGCATCGTTTGATTAAATCTTTCGGTTCAAGTTTTCATGCCACCATGCTTTAATAACTCGTCTAACCAACATTTAAATGTGTCCATGGGGAATATTTATAAATATAATTATAAACTTTACACAATATTTACAACAACAAATTTTAAAAAAACAAATCAAATGATCCGGAGACGTAGCAGTTATGAACTTCTTCATAAAACCCAGAGAATAACAGTTATTTGCTATTTTTTTATTATTATTATTATTATTTTTTTTTGTTTGTTATTGAGCCTGGCGGACGACTTGCTACTGTAATACGTTCCACCTACAAGTCAGCTGTGACATACTACCCACCAAAAAAAGAATCCAGCTTTTGTAGGCAGTACACACAAAGAGGGACATCGTGAACAAATATCATGTCAAACGTAAACGGGTTCGTGTATAACGGAAACACGATATTCCCACACGAACTTGTTGGCGGCAAAGCTATTGCTTTACGCTGGATATGTTAGTATGTTTTAAAATTAGAACAGCGATGGATGATTTATTCACAGATTTATTTAGCCACAGATTTGACGATTACTGTTTTAAATACGTTATTGAAATATTTATGAATTTGCAAAAACGTTCTCAGCTTGCTCTATTGTAAGCGTAGGCTTATTATCGACCTCCTTTAAACTCAGCTTTATGGTCTGACTCCAGATCGTTAATTCCTTTTTGAAGAATACATGTTTTGTAAAACGTTGGTAAAAAAATTTAATGTTAAATTTGCAGGAATATACGTACATTTATAAGGAAACAAGCTATGAGCGCTCTTTTAAACTAATTTTTTTTATACATGAGTATTACTTTTATTTCTCTCTCCGAATATGTTACGTGCTGTCCAGAAAAAGACAAGATTTATTCGTTGCAATGCGTCTGTTTTCTTTTGAAATACAAGTAAACACAAAACATAGCTGGCCACTAATTTAGCACAAATTAAACAAAAGGTATTTTCATCAAGAAAATAAGTAAACTAAGAATTAATTTATTTCCAAACTGAGTATTTGGTAGGAAACCCCTTATTTTTAATAACAGCTGCACAAAACTTCGATTTGTCGCTCCAAGGAAACTTTTCCAAAAAAGCAACTAAACCGGGAATTCAAAACTCCAGTACCAGTGTTTTGGACTACTCTCTTTGAATTTTTGTTGAGCTTTTAAATAGGTCTGGAGTTTAATTGATAAATAAAGGAGTTGTAGTGTATCAATGTAAACAAAGTATATTAAATTCATTTTTAAGTTCACGATCACATTTGTTCTTTTACTTTCAACTTTGTTTCATTCCAAGCGCGCAACTTTGTAACTACTAAGAGTAAACAAAAGCCGCTTATCAACAATAATGTTGCGTTAGGATAGGTCAGTATTTGAAATTGATTGAAATTGATTCGCGCTGTGGCAATTAAATAAACTTTGTATTCGTTTGCTCCACGTTTAAACAATTCAGTGAACTTTGTAATATTTTGAGTAATAGGATACTCTAAATAAATGAAAGCAGTCAATGTACGCTGTTGACAACAGGGCGCGTAAGGAATTTTGCTACATTGGCAAATAGTAACGTTGGATATTGAACTTAGTAAAATGTTTGATCAATGAGAATTATTGTTAGTATTTTTACTTGAAACCCCTTTAATTTTCTGCATGCCTGGTAAAATACAAATTGAAATATGTAAGTATAATTGAGTGAGTCATATTAGAGAATAAGAACTGAGAGAGTCTAGCGAATTATTCAATTGTCTAGAACTTCTCATAATTAGTATTTAAGCAGAAGAATTTTGAATAAAAGAAGGATTGATTTTTCGTATCTTTAACAAACAACACGCTTGAGTAAAATTATTCTAGATTAAAAAAAGCAAAACAAGGAATATTTAGCAGTTTTGCTTATCCTTATTGCTTAATTAATCTCAATAATAAAGGGATGACAGAATACCAACAGCTTATGCTTAGTTGGATCCTGTTCGAGCCGCAAAACTTTAATTTTTGAGCAACTCATGGAAGAGTTCTGCGAAGAGATTTTGCAGAAATTGAAAGAAGCAGAATCCCGTTGGGCGCAACTCTTACAAGAAGGAAAGAAAGAGCAAAAGCCTAGAAGTATGAAACAAAAAAAAAGCAACAGGAACCAGTATTCCCTAATATTTAGAAGTCAAGAGGAAGGAAAATAAATAAACTCAAGACTGAGCTGAGAGTGCTGAAGTATGAGGAAACGTACAACACAGGCGAAAATTTATATAAGATACAAAAGACAATAACAATTATAAAAAATAATATAAAACACTTAAAGAAAAACAAAAGAAATAAGAGAAAATAAGTAAAAAAAAATACTGTTTTTAAGAACAATAAAATTAATTTTTGAATTTTTTTTTTTTGTAAATATGAATAAAATAATATTACTTACAATAGTAATACTGTCACTGATATAATTTTTTTATTTATACATTCTGGTGTTATGGATTAAAATTAGTATATCAAATATTATTGCGAACGGTCTCGAAAAACTAAGTAAAATTATACATGAACAAATTTATAGTTTATCACAACTAAAAAATGTATTTTCAATTTTTTAATTATTTAAAACATATTTATAATAAATATGTTGGCTGGATAATTGTAGTAATAATAGTAGCACCACTAATTGTAGTTCTAGATTTAAAAATATCAAATTTTATAAAACTAATAACAAAAAACCAAAATTAGAACTAGGAGCAATATTGCTATAAAAAAAATTTTTTTTTATCTTCCTACGAGATGTATGTGCTGCAGATGGTTTTCTAGGTCTAGTACCCTGTGCAACATTTTTGTACGTCCCATAGATTTAGATACGACCTGATGCGTTGTACACCATCTTCCTGGAGCAGTTCAAAATGAATGCCATTTAACCAACGAGCTAGTTTTCTAAATAACCTGCGACTCTGTGTACCAATTACTTTTAGCCATGGCTAATTATTATGTTGTGTTTTTTATTTAAACTTTTAAAATGAAGCAATTTAATATTTAACACACGAAAAATATATTGAAATTTTTAAAATGTGCCAAATTAGTGTCCAGGTCACAGAATACATATTAAATGCAATTTATCGAACATAAATATAACAAGTAAAAATTATAATTTGTCTTTAATTTCTCAGAATGCGTATAAATTTTTGATAAATTCTCGATTTTTTGTGAATTGTAGATAATAGCGGAATTGGATTTGTAGTCAAATTTCTAATATTTGATCAAATTCAGATTTTTCGGTGAAATTTCAACATTTGAGTAAAATATATTGAAATTTTGTTTTTGGTTACTTGTTTTGAAAATTTGATTTTTTTTTTTTTGTGAATATGGGTCCTTTTCTTAAATTGTAACGTTTTTCATAGAATATATATTTTTTCCAAATTTTTGGCGAAACTACAAATATTTTTTGTTCTGAAATTTATAAATTTTGTGAATTTAGGTGTTTGTGATATTCTTGAAATTTGATTGTTTTTCCTTTTTTTCGATTTTGTATAGTTTTGTTTTGTGAAAAATTTTTAAATGTGTTGAGATTTCGATTTTTTTATTTTTTAGTTAAGTTTAGTTTTTATAAAATATTTAATTTTTAGGCTTTAAAATTTTTTTTTGTGAATTTTTTCTGGTGAATTCCCGATTTATGGTGAAATTAGAGACTTTTCATATAATTATGTAACGTACATATATTCTATTCTAACGTTTTCATAAAATACATATATTTTGCAAAAGTTTTGTGGTGTAAATCTAAATTTTTTGGAAAAATATCGGTTTGTTGTTACATATTGATTATTTAGCAATTAAATTTTTTTAATCCCATTTTTATGATTTTTGGTATATTTTTGAATTTTTGCTGAATTTTAAATTTTAGAACAATTTTCACAAATTTTGTACATTTCGCATTTTTTGGTGCAATTTCAGTTTTCTTGAAACTTTGCTTTTTTGGAAAATTTTATTATTATGATAATTTAAAATTTTGAGACTATATTCTGATTTTGTGAAATACTTCAAATTTTTTTTAATTCTTAGATTGTGTTAAAATTACGTTATTTTTCAGTTTAATTTAGCTTTTTGGTAAAATATTTTATATTTATGAATTTAAAATTTTTTGGCTGAATTTTTAATTTATTGATGATTTTTTTATTTGACGGCGAAATTCCGATGAGCGGCAAAATTTGATTTTAAATTTAATTATGTATTATTGTTGAAGAAGCCCTTTGTAGTTTGTGTTAAGGAAATAATATAACACACAGTTATAACAAAAATAATCTTTATTTCAATAATTTAATTCAATACGCAAGTGCTTAATATGTATGTAAGACTATAAAAACTACAAAAGCTTCTAAGAAAAAAAAGTATAATATGTAGATGTGTATGCGGTTTGAAGTATTTCATTGCTGTTTCACTAGAGTTGCCATTTCAGCAATTATCGATTCTGTTAAGAATTAATGTTTTCATAAAATATTGACTTTTTTAAATTTTCGGCTTTTTGGTCAAATTGCAAAATGTTGCTGAAATTAAAATTTTTGTGGTGAAATTCCAAAATTTGGTGAATTTTGGCTCTTGTGGTATTGTTTTGGTAAAAATTCGGTTTTTTAAAGTGATTTTTTCAGCGATAACATTTTTTATTCCAGTTTTTCGAATTTATCCAGAATTTTAAATTTTCGAAAAATTTCACAGTTATTAAAATATTTTACTGCAATTTTGTATTTTTTTTTTTTTTTTTTGGAAAAATTTGCTATTTACGTTTTATTTTTTTTTATATTTTGGTTTTGTGATGAATTATTGTATTTTGGTGCACTTAGAAATTTAGACTTTTGGATTTTTAAATTTAATTAAGATTCTTAGCAAAATTTATAGTATTTACGATTTTTTTGGTAAATTTTTTATTGTTTTGTGAATTTGCCATTTGTGGTGAAATTTGTTTTTTTATATATTTTTTAAAGATCGGGTTTTTTTAATTTCGTACACTATTGAATTTTTGTGAAATTATAAAATGTAGTGAAATTTATATTTTTGAAAGTGAAATTTATATTTATGGTGGAATTTAAAAACTTGGTGCTTTATGTTTTTTTTTTTTTTTTGGTAAAAATTCTGCTTTTTATAGAATTTTGATTTCTTGGCAAAACAAAATTTTTTATTCCAGTTTTTCGTATTTATGGTGAATTTTCGCAGTGGAATTTTAAATTTTGTACAAACTTTTTTGAAATTTTTTTGGTCATTTCCGGTTTTTTTTAAATTTCGATTTTTTTAGAAAATTATGTTATTTTTGTAATTTGAAATTTTTGAATTATAGTTTGGTTTTCCATTTTCGGATCGTGAATAGCTTGGTTTCTATTGGGTGAAATATATAATTTTTAGATATTTTGATGAATTTTTTTTTGTGAATTTTATTATTTTCATATTTTTATTTAACTTCGTTTTTAGTTAAAAATTCAAAGATGTTCATTAAATATTAGTTTTTTGTAATTTTCGGCTTTTTCGTTAAATTACAAAATTTTGGTGAAATATACATTTTTGTGGTGAATGTTAAAAATGTGGTAAAACTTGTTTATTTCGGTATTTTTTGGCAAAAAAATATGTTTTTAATCGTTTTTCCATTTATTTTGAAGTTTGGCATTTGTAGTGAAAAGTTTTGGCAATTTGTTAGCGCGGTTTTGGTTTTTTTAAATATCGATTTTTTAGAAAATTATATTATTTTTATAATTTGAAATTCTTGAATTATAGTTTAATTATTTGATTAATTCGCAAATTGTGTTAAAGTTTTTATTTTTCAGATTGATTGAGATTTTTTGTAAAATTTATAATTTTTAATTATTTTGGGGAAGTTTTAATTTCTTGGCGAAATTGTTTACCACTTGTGGCGAAATTTAATTTTTGTGTAATGTTTTTAATATTGATTTAGTTAAATTTTACCGTTATTTATAAAATATATAATTTTTGTAATTTTTCGGTTTTTTAATGAAATTACAAAGTGATGTTTAACTTTTTGTGGTGAATATTTAAAATATGGTGAGTTTTGGTTCTTTAATGTAACTTGATTTTTAGACAAAAATCAATTTTTTCGATTTTATTGTAAATTTTTACATTTGTGGATTTTTTTTTAATTTTGGCAACATTTTGAAGTTTCAGCAATTTTTTTTGTGAAATTTCGTTTGTTGGAGGAATTTAGTTTTCTTTGTTAGTTTTTGGGTTTTTTTTAATTTGGTCCAACATTTAGGTCAGAATATTAAAATTTTATGGGCGTATATAAAAGTTTCCGCGCAAGAATAATACAAAAAACCCAGTAAAGTGGAGTTTGCCCATATCTCGTTAACTTGTGTACCGATATGACTGATTTTAAATAGATGATTCTCTGAACGCATTGATCAAATGGTCAAAGTTTCATAATCCTAGCTTGTCTAGTGGCGTCAGAAAGTTCATTTCCACATCGGACAGACGGACATAGTATAGAACTTTCTACTTATAAAGATCCAGATTATATATACTTTGTTGGATCGCAAATGAATAATGTAGTAATTACAAACGGAATGGCAAATCTATATATCCGGTATTTATTTTTGTGAAAGCTAGAAACAAACCAAAATAACGGAACATATGGATCACGCTGACGTATAATATGTCTACTCGATTTAAGTTTTAAGGGTCATTTTAATAGTAATGATATGTCTAATAGCCAATGAACGTTTCATGATTGTAAGCACACATATTTGGTTTGCGAAAACAGAATGCTTAATTAACTGAAAAATGGTCAGCCGTTCACTCAAATCTATCGTTTAATTATTAGTGATACCATCATTGGCAAAAAGGTGTCACCACTTGTTTTTCACTATTATCCATAACGTAACTACCAAAGCCTTTATATATATTAGTACAGGTAGAAATTTTAGGGCCACAACTGATGGCATTCCAGTACCCACTTCTTGTTGAGGGGTTCGGTTGACAGCTAGTTGCAAAGCATTGCCACGTTGGCCATGCACCACAATCTTCTCACGATTTGTGGCACAGATTGTAATGACTTCCGTCGGCACAAGTCCTGAGATACATTCCTTAGCACTACATGACCTTAGCACTAGGTGCATTAAAATGCCACCGCCTCTGGGAACGGGTTTCCCCATCTCCCCCGGTAGCAATGCATCAATGTGGCGGGATCACCAACAAGACAGACTACCAGCGGCACACAGTAAGAAGTACCTAGAGTAGCTTTAACATTTCAAAGTATATCAAATAATTAAATTGCTTTAAGAATACTGGTTGGGATCGCCTTTATACATTTCGTTTGAAACAAATAGGAAAGAGCATTAAAAATACAAATGTTGAAATTAATGGAAATATTTCGTACTGAATCAAATAATGTTATTCGTAATAACGGCATCTTCGGTTCATACTTTTACTAATCTTTAATATAGATCATTGCCTATTAAATAACATCGCGTTGAATTTCTAAGTTAATTTTTTATATTTTATAATTAATTTTTTTTATTGGATAAATATTTACCTGATTTGGCGGCGGCGCATCATTTGGAAGTTGTAAATTCGTCAATAAATCCCTTATGGCTGGAAATAACGAACATTGTCCATGTTGAACGCCATATTCAGAAAAACGTCTTAATAGTGTACTAGCCGCGACAGCAGCTGGTGATTGTACTTGTTCACGCTTTTCTGCCAATTGTGTTAAATTGGAGCTGAGATCATAAACCATAGGTAAAACTAAAGAAGGGCTGTCTTTCCATTCTTTACCGTTATAAGGTATGCGAGTAATTTGTAACTGTTAATAACAGTAAACATTTGAATTATACATTAAATGAATTGGTTGTTAGTGTCAACTTACAAAGAACAATATCTTCAAACGTACTATCAGTACACCTGGACTGCCAATGGGTATAATGGGAGCTGCCGATGGGGGTACACGCATGCAAAATTGAACTGTCCATTTCAATTGGTCACCTCCTAAATCAGGCTTCATTTCTAGACGCATGATTTGTATAAAATCTTTAAGAACTTGGGGTGCGCAACTTAAGACTTTGCAGAAACCCTGCAATGAATTGGGTCGGTACGGTGGCGCTGCTACTCTTGTATCAAAGAATTGCTCCAGTACAATTAAATCGTCTGGACTAAGTTGAAAAGGCTGTTTGCCATCGGGAGTAGGTGGTGGAGGCAACTGAGTTATCTTCAAATGTAAAGATTGCATATGAACCTGATTGAGAACCACTTGACATTGCAAATTGTCCACCTTAAAAGGTACTACTCCAGGTTCATTCGAATTTAGGACCGTTAGTGTTTCATCATTTTGAACATGTCGCTGCAATTGACGTCTAATATAAACGCAACCAAGAAAACGTTCCAGCGGACTTATGTCAGGCGTGGCACCAATATCCTTATTAAGATGTGGACTGGGACGACACAGTAAATCCAATTTTTCATGAGTCAATATAGTAGGTACAGCTCCAGCCCAGGATCTGTTAGCCTGGGGCATGCGATTCATACCTTGTGCGTTTACATTGCTGTTGGAAGTCGCATTTGATGCCGTATTGCCAGTTTGGTTAGATTTGTGATCGGGGCTTTGTCCTGGTCGAGGTGAAGGTCTTGGCATGCTAGGTGATCCTGGCCAATTGGAATTCGCTGGAGACATGGCAGCGAAGGGTGAATCTTGATGACCTTGCATATATAATGTATTTGGTCCTGGACTGTGTACCATATGTGGACTTGGTTGGGGATTTAATGGTGAAGAAGGCATTAGACCACCCGGTGATGGGTGAGGCATTAGCGGTCCTGGTGGTGACGTTAAATTGTAGTTTGGATGATTTTGTGTGTTTCCCACATTGGTCGAGGACCCGCCACTAGACGATGGATGAGGGCTTGCTGGTGTATGGGGATTAGAACCCAGCGGAGGCGTGTGAGGCGCTGGGAATCTTAAGCCACTATCGCGCGGAGATTGTGGACCTCTCATGCCAGCACTAAGAAATGGTGAAGAACCTCCTGTTCCCGAACCTGTTACACTTCCAGGTCCTCCAAAATTATCTTCCATGCCTAACGGAGAAGGAGGATTATCATCTTCACTCTGGGAACGGCCGCGGTATACGGCATTTTCATCGACATATTTCGAAAGGAACCCCTGAATAATACATCTAATTTAAATCGCTTTAATATTTAATAAATCATACCTTTAATCCTTGTATGGGTGTAAAATCTTCTATAAGATTTCTATCAAAACGACTGTAAGCGCCATCACGTATTGACACTAAACGGCCAGCGCGGAAACGTATTTCCAAACAAAACATGGCCTGATAAGCTAATCGTATTAAACATGGAGATTGTGGCAAAATACAAAATGATAAAACTGGAACTTGTGGACGCTTTACGAAAACAAAAAACCAAAAAAATTTTATAAATAAAATGAGTAAGTTACCAGTTTCTTTTAATCATCATACCGGTATACCCAAATGTGGTATAATAGGCAATTTTGCTATAGATGAGAGTGGATAATATGTCTCATGCAAAATATAGACCATTTGTGCCAAACTGTGCTGGCTATTTAAATGTGTAGCCAATTGATCTCTCATCATCGAGTGGGCATTAACAGCAGTTATCCCGCCCATAAAGATTAAACGAAAACCTCGTGACTGGGCCGACCAATAAATATTACAAATTACTTCTTTTTTGGGCCCATAACCCAACAACAGATTAATATAATTGTAAGAGTTTATCGTTATAGTGTCGGCTAGATTTAAACGTTCTAAAAATATCGATAAAACAATGTTGAAAAGAATAATAAAAATTTATCCTTAAACTTACTATTCTTTATATGTTCTGAGAAGTTAAAAACCAATGTATAAAGATAAACAATTTTAGACCAGTCCTTCAATAGATCTTCCACTGTCTTTGAAAAATCATGACTAATTTGTTCATAAGTCAGATAAACT
This sequence comes from Phania funesta, assembly GCA_963932375.1. Taxonomy (NCBI): domain Eukaryota; kingdom Metazoa; phylum Arthropoda; class Insecta; order Diptera; family Tachinidae; genus Phania; species Phania funesta. Next base: position 42,676,578 of record OZ010656.1, read on the forward strand.
GTTCGACGATTTCCTTGTTCCTTGGGATGAGTACTTTGCAAAGGTGTGCTAAAGAATACAAACTCAACAACCCAAACGCGAATTTGATTGTTTTTATTCATTTGCGAACGTATGGATATGGAAAGAAGGCGTTTATTTAAATCTTTCCAGATATGTGTCTCAATAACAGTCATATTCGAAATCTGCGATTGCGGCTAAAAAGTCAGATCTAAGTGGTCATTTTTATAAAACAATTTAACAACAATTTACCTTTTGTTCTTCTCCATGGTTTTGACCTGGCATAGGTAGTGAAAGAATTTTCAATACTAAGGACGTAGCATTTGATTCAACTTGTAATCCACTGTGCGGTATGTTGTATTTTGTTAAGGCTTGTGCCAAATTCAAGAATGGAATCTTTTCATCACACATGGCAACTACATGTGCTAGTTCTGGTATAAAGTATGCTGGGTAAATAGTTTTGGCCTGTTTTGCAGAAGGCGCTCCATGCTCGTTGCCTAATTTTCTTTTGTGTGGTGGAGTATCTAGAATAAAAAATATTAAGTTCGTTTAAAATTCCTTTCGAAAATTTCGAAAAATTTGAATAAAAAAATTTGCGTTTGGTAATAATTATTAAAATTATAAACATCATATTTATTACACGTTTGGTTTTGTACGGCAGCGTTTAAGCAAATCACGATGGGTAAACTTTGATAGACTTTGGATTCCATACAATCGGTTTTTCACAACTATAGCAAATATATAAAGAACACTCTTTTGAAGCAATGAGAATGACAGTAGACAAGATTTTAGCTCTTCTAACTATGTATATTTAAAGTACGACTGCAAATGTTTTCTAGAACAGACTCGTTTGGATGTAACTCTAAATAAATTCTAATATAAGAAATAGAAATAAATCTATCGCGGTTTGTTATGCACGACGTATTTTGGTCGACGAACAGATTGTATCTATTTTTATAGCACCTGCACCAACCTGCAGTTGGAGATTTAAAACCAACAATTGCAGGAACTTTCATTCAGTACATAAAAATGAATAAAATTTATTAATTAATTAAAGTATGCTAATTTAACATATTTAATTGCAATAGTCTTTCAACTGGACTAACTAATAAATTAGTTTGAAGTTCAACATTATTTCTGGAAGAACAATCTGAATTTTAACATTAAAATTTTTTTTTATATATTTTTAATTAAAGACCCATAAGCTCTAAAAAATAATTTTGGTCACAAAATTGAATTTAAGCTTATAAATACTTTAAGATTTGAATTTATTCATGCGGTTCGTAACAAATATAGCTACAATATATGTATGTAGTTTTTTTCATATTTAACTTACATACATACTACTTTACTGGAAAATATTACATATATAATTTTTTTTTTTTTTTGAAAAGGTTAGCTTAAGAATATTTTAGCAGGTATGGGTTGAATTTTGTGATGATATTGTCAAATATTTGGCCCATTTGACATACATAGAACCTGACCCCAATGACACATATCGGGTCCAACTGTGAATCTACACATTTCAAAGATCCACTCACACACAAAATTTCATTAATTTGTTTTAAATTATGAGAACCAAATTTTAGTTTATATGTTAACATGACCAACCAATTTTTAACGCATATGTATTTTTAATTAATAAAACTTAAAAAATATATTCGTATCTGTCATAACTCTCACATTCACATGACAGTGAAACTTTTCTAAATGTGTTTCAATGTTGTGGAACTTTTTTTAATCGTTTTATTATCGCGTGCCTCAAGCTGAGTGAAATAAAATTACCTTTATTATTTACTTAATTAAAAAGTCCTTATTTTCAATGTTAAGATTGATATCCTAAACAAGCATTCCGATATTAACTACAAATCCTACAAAACTATGTGGAAGTATGTTAGTAACGATCCAAAATCTCTTTTTTTCACATATTTTTTGCATAGAAGATAGCAAATTGGATCGTAAAGCACGTGCTTATTTTACTTAAGTAAATATATAAAACACTCTTGCCTCTTTTGTGATACCAAGAGGGAGCCAACCTGCTTTTAGATCTTGATAGTTTAACAGTACACACTTTTGAAAGCAATCTCACGCCACTTATTATCTTTAATATCATTCCTTATTTAACTTATTATTTATACGACTATATCCCTAACAATATTATTTTAAACTTCAACTTTACAACAAGTTTTATCGAATTATCATAAAATACTTGCCATCAACATCAGTTCCTGGACCATGAGTTGCAACAAATGTATCAAATTCGATCAGCTTTAAAAGTTTCGTGTAAACTCGGGGTACTTCAGCATTTGGTGTGCTGCCAGGCTGTAAATTGGGTGGAGCTATTACAGGTACCAATTGTTGAGATGTCTCGTCTGGCAGAGGGTCATTTTCATTTGTTTGAAAAGCAACAAACCCTAAATGAAAAGTATATTCCATTTCATTGGGCATATTTAATTTTTCTTTTAATTGAACAACCTAAGATTATAACAATACATTTAGAAAACAAATTAAAATTAGATTATTTACATATAAAAACATTTACCAATATCACACTTGGGTGACGATGTAGCTTCACAAATATTTTATGTCTACCTGTTTGCAGTAGACTATTATTCGGCACAGTTAAGAAAGGCAAACTTTCGGTAGCCGTGGCCGGCAAATGCTGTAAAGTTTTTTCACATCGTCTATGAGTTATCCAGTACCTTAGCTCAGACATAATTTGTGGCAATTTAGTACGATCATTGTTTAATGACGCTTGCATTTCGGGTATGATAGGACAGTCCAAATGTTTGGGAACGTGACAACGTAACATACCCGTATGAGTATCAATGGTAATGTGTATTTGTTCAGCCCTTAAGCATGGTGTTAAAACAGGCACTGTTAAGATAGCCGGAGTTCCTTCTAATTTAACTATAAATTATTAGCGGGTTATTAATATATTGTTCGCAGTTATGTAAAACCTTTCAGAAATTTACACTCACAATCAACATCTTTTAGAAAAGCTTGAAATTCCAATTTTAAATCAGACAATCTAGAAACAGATCTAATATACACAGTATGTACTATCAAACGTTCCATTGAAAGATGATCAGAACGTACTGCGCGATCGGCAACTTCTGCCGATTCTTTAGCACCCAACGAAGGTACATGTACTACTGCCAATGGACGTCCAATTTCATTAGGGTCCGATTGCACGGTTAAACGATAACCAAGTTCAGATTTGGGATCTTTACTCGTTAATTCTCGCCAATAAGATACAGTAACCTTAACACCTGGTACATACTCCTCTACTTGTATATTATCATCCAAGCGCTCATAACTGAGCCGTAAGGTTTGAGTATATAATACTTCAAGTTGCAAAGACTGACAGAAATAGTGCAAGCAGTTGTAAACTTCACTTAATTCATTGGGATTTTCAACTAAACGAGCCTGAATAAGCCTATGAATATAATTTACTTGTAACGGATGAATTAAAGCTTTGCCATCTAGATATAATTAAAAATATAAATATGACCGATTTTAAAATATAATATAGTTTAAAAACCTCCAGTTTCTTTATCTTCTACCAGAATATCAATATCTAATAAACGCCACGGAACATTTGGACTATCTCCCATTACTGTCAGAGACACATTAAATTCATGCTTAATTTCAAAGGTTACACGCCCATTACGAATCTGTTAAATAAATATATTAATTACGCGGCCGCATTTTTAAACAGAAAATATCCAATATTTTACCTTAAACTCCCTCATTTGAGTTATTAGTTTTCCTGTTACTAAACGATGTTGAATAACTTGATTTAATCTTAAAAGTGTTTGTTTTTTCTCTTGTGGCGTTATAGGATCAGGAGGAACAATACGTTCTCTAATGCAAGTAGGCAGACGATTGTAAGTTCCAGTTGTTAATACCTCAACGGCTGCTGGAATGTGAAAATTAGGCAAACGTGCGCGAACTAATGTTTCGCGAGACACACGAGCTAACATATCAGCAGTTTCTACAAACAACATATTTTGTTTATCTAAAAAGCTCATAATATTCTACGAGCGAAATAATTAAATTTTGTCAAAACATTTTTACAAGGTAAATTTTTGCTCACCGCAGATTTGTCTACTTTAGATACAGAGTTGGCCCATTTAACCAAAGCAATCAAGCGTATAAACAATTGACGTGTTCTGGCCGAGAAATTGTATATTTCAATCTTGCGTTCCATGTCTGTCTTACGGGGCAATCTAAAATTTCAAAACAAAATTAAACAAAACATCTTAAAGAGGTTACTGAAGACTCACAATTCTGCCAATACTGTTAGATCATGGTAAGTTCTCTGTATGATGAAATCTATAAGGACAGCCAAAGATATTGTATTCATGCGTGGGCTGCCTTCTTGACCTTGTGGCAAATAACCGGCCAGACCCTGTTCAAGAGGCTGGGGTGCAGGTGCCATGTCGTATTAATAACAAACCTTATAATTTATATCGAGAACTTTATAGTTTATGCTCTTGTAAACAACTTAACTAATTGTTGCACATTTATTTATTTCGAATTTTTAGCTTAAAACTAAAAAATCAAACAATTTTTTCACAAATTTACAAATCCCAACAAAATGTAGGCTGAATGAATTAATTTACATTTTTCCTGTGCTGTTGATAATAGTATTATATTTTGCAAACAAATATGTTACCTTAAAGTGCAACCGTGCTTCTCGTTGTTATACTGTATGAAACACTGCATTATCCATATTCACCATGGATGTATATTACGTATAAATTGCATTAATAAAAAGCATTTATTCATAACTTGAAATCTTTCTCACTATTATAAAAAGAAAATGTAGATGTGTCCACGAATTATATGTGAATCACCAATGACAGTGATTAAAGTAAAATTTAATCACACGTGTTATTCGTTCGCGGGCTGGAAACGTAACATCCGTGAACGTACAACACGTATCGTCAAAATACGTTTTTTTGGATTTTGCGTCAACTGATGATAATTCACAATATTGGAGATTATAACATGCCATCTTGACTAGCCATACATCTGAGCAGCCATCGCACATTTAGCTGCTCGCACAGAAATTTGGCTAGTCAAGACCAATCGAATCAAGAACAATAGTTCATACAACTCTGTTATGACATTACACAAACAAAATCCACAGGCAAAATAAAAAGTATATATGTATATATGTGAGTGCGCTCGTCTGTAAACACTCGTACCTAAACTGTGCAAAATCTCCATGAGAGACAAATATTAAAGCTAAACTGAACAGGAACAGTCCAAAGTTTGGACTAGCCATAACCTTGTTCGCACATTGAGAGAGCGGCTGCAAAATAACGAGAGAAAATGTGTTCGTGATCTTTTGTCTGGTATTATTCGCAAACTAAGCAGCCGTGTTTACGAATTTATAAAAGTCTTCCAAAATTTTTTTTTCATGGATTGCTTTAAAATAAAACATGTTCATTTAACAACAAAAATTAAATTGAATTTTGATACAGTTAATAAAAACAAAAACAGAAACAAAATAAACCACAAATAACGTTTATAACTTACGAAACGTTTTTGTTTCTCCTTATTTTAGCGACTAAAAAAAACAAAACTGTTAAAACAGCTTTTTTAATAGCATTTAGATTACATAAGTAAACTGAAATTATTGATGATTACATTTAATATTTATTGTATATATATCACGGCGCCTACACCGTACCGAATTTCTTTGAAATTATTGAGTTTTTTAATAACAGCCAATCCCAAATTTCTATAGCTAACCAATAGAATATTATTAAATTAATTAAAAAGTATAAAGCAACCGGAACAAAAGTTTAAACCTATTCATGCGGACGCTCCAAGAAAACTTCCCGGCGACCAGATAAGCTAAATGTCCGAATAATTAAAAAGAAGCCGTTTATGTCTTCCAAAGATGTTTTAAGAGACTTTAATCTCAGTATTAGATCAAGCACAGAGAGAAAACAATTATTGGAAATTATTTTGTAAAGTTTCATGCCATTTAAGAAACCTATGCTGACAAGGAAGCATTAACAAAAACGCAGTCGGTAAGCTACAGCAAATCCTTTTTTATACCTTTTACAAAACGACGGGATTATTAGATGTGGTGGAGGATCTATGATCGAAACTGGATGCTAATATGATGGCTTTTTAATCTTTTGGATCACAGCAAGGCATTTGATTCTTTTGATCATGAAATTCCAATGACAAAACCTGAAAAACTATTCCATTTTTCCGAATCGGCATGCAGTCTAGTATTTTTCTTATCGCAGCAGCAGATCTCAAATAGTTCACTTTAATGGTAACATCTCCCAACCTCTTCTGTTTTATATGTACATCGGCGATTTAACGGATATTTCAAGCAATACTAAGGTTCATATGTATGCTGACGATGTGCAAATTTACGACAGCGATCTGGATGAAATAAACAGCCGAGCTAGCGCCAATAGATTATACATCAATTCTTCGAAACCTAACTGTATCTCGTCTAAATCGGGGAGAACTTTTAGTAATATTGAAATAAAAATCAGTGACAAAGTTATCGATATTGTTAATTCTGCGATTAGTCTAGGCGTCACTTTTAATAACAATCTTACATGGTCGAGTCATATTAATGGCGTCGTAGGCAGAGTCTATGGCATGCTTCATAATTTATGGGCCGTTAAAGAATTTACCAGAAGAAAGTATCCATTCCATTCGAATGTCATTAGCTAAATCCTACTTAGTTCCAGTACATTTATATGGCTGTGAAATTTTTACCAACTGTTATTTTAATGATATACGTAAGCTCAGGGTTGCATATAACAGCGCATGATATGCTTTCCACAACACCCGTCGTGATCACATTTTTACCTATTTGTACCAAATCAATCTCCATATTTAAATCACAAAATTTAATCCTGCTGTAGTAGGAAGATTAAAAATGTTAAACCTAGTTGGGGAAGTAGCAGTGCCTGGTTGCAAGCTGTTAAAAGTTTTGACGAATTTATTACTTATCGTCTCATATAAAAGTGCTACTTTATTAAGTTATGTTACGTTAATTTGCATCTTAAGTGGTGATATGTATCTGTTTTATCATTGTCAATTATAAAACTTCATTGTAGAATAATCGCTTATGTGTAATTTTCCAACAATAGGTGATTAAGAAATAATTTCTATGGGCTTCACCGGCATCTTGCTCACAAAATAACTCATACCGTAATTAAAGAGTCTAACTATCATAACCTTCAAGATATAACAAATTAAAAATTACTTTGTAGGGGGCCCCTACTCCCCACGCTCTTGCCAAATTATTGTATTGGCATCCAAAATAAATATCCACATACATATATAAAGGTTAAGTTGGACTATTAGCGGTAGGTAGGAGTTTCTTGATTTGTTAGTTTGCTAGATTTCCTTGTTTAGTTTGTTCTCAAAATTGATTCAGAATACGACTATTTATATTGCGATCATGCTGAGTGCATGTTAAGCTTAAAAAGGTGAAAGGAATAATATAAATTTTAAAAATGTTTTGGGCTTGTACGCATTACATATATACATATACATGTACATATAAATATGTATTTATGTACATACTCGTCCTTATATTCACGACTGCACTTCCACTTATGTCAATAAAAAACGCAATTCTTTGTGTTTAATGTGAAACAAGAAATTTATTTACATTAAACTATTTCCAAATATATAAATAAATCTTACATAAACAACAAGAATTAACTAAGAATTGTCTTGTGATGATTTCTAGAAATCATTTGAAGGGGAACAAACTCTTCGAGAAGGGGATTTATTTTTAAACTTTAATCTATGTGAATATAACATTAAACATACAACAAAAACTGATGCAAATATCAATCAACCAAATTTAAAAAAGTGCATCCGCCGAAGTTGCAGCAGTGGCAGTCTGTAGCAGCAAACACTCTTCGATCGCCTTAAACGCCATATAAATATAAAGGAAATTGTCTAAACACATAAACAAAGATAGTTTGTTTTGTCTGCTCACAAACACGTTCATGTTGTGTGAGAAACTACGTATGTATGTGTGCATCAGTGTTTCCGTTGGGTTAAATTTTTTCATAACTTTTAAGTTCTAGACGTAACATGCAACATTTTCTAATTTTTGCCCTTAGTTCCCTAACTTTTTATGTATGCCAGAAAATGAAATACACTGTACGAAAATAATACCAATTTTTTATATTAGCCACTCGCATACTGATAGCTCTTTACACCGAGGAAGTAAGTGAAGATGGTAAAGACCTCAAATATAACATATGTGTAGTTTTACATATTTCTAGTTCGGGTGTATACTTATAGAAATTTGTTGCTAAGGTTTTGCAGCCATGCGTTGGGGAGGCAAATCTTTATGTCAACTGTCGAAAAGAATTGTTGCATTGCTCAGGGTTTGTGTGAGTGCTATGCTGAATATGTGGCCAATGATAACGGCGATTGTGTTTTCGGTTGTACTATATGCTAACTTATTGGTCGTAGCTATTTAGATGGCAGTTACCAGTGTAAATCCTGGCTACAAACTTATTGCAGCAAATGTTGGGGGTAACAATCGCTAACACATTTGCACTGAACTGGAAGTATGTAGCTGTATTAAAGGCTACATTTTGACCGACATTTATTGCGAACCAATATGTCAACATGATTGTGGCAGATCGAGCGTTCATAATAAGAGGAAATGTTTTTACGCACGTCTTATTTGCAAATAAAAACGTAACATGCAGCCGCATACTTTTTTTGTTTAACTTACTAACTCACAAGTACAATTACTGATTCAAGACTCTATTTGTAACTAAGGTGTAATACGCTGCCACCTGTCGTTTGTTTCTTTTGTGAAAATTTTGCGTGGTAAGGGTACTACTGCAACAGGAGGACAAAAGTAATGGCACAATGTGAACGTAAAATAATTCTTTGTTTCCATTGTTTACACTAAAATAGAGCAGAACACGACCCTAAATAGTCGCCAACATAAAGGGTACAGTGACTAGTGTTGTCAGGGCCAGACAACAATTACTGATTCAAGACTCTATTTGTAAGTAAGGTGTAATACGCTGCCACCTGTCGCCATATTATTGTTTATTTCTGTGTACTATCTGCCGGATAAAGAGTAAGTTCAGTACGTGCAAATAATTTTAATTTGCAAACGAGAAGTGCTTATAAACGAAGTACAAATCACATTGATAATAGATAGATTGTCAATCAGAGTCGTTTGCTAGAAGGCTTGCTTCTCTACTTGCTTCTAAGTACTAACTCAAACAAAGTGGTTTTTGTTTGCGTGTTTCCTCAATTCTGTTCTAAATCTGCTATGTAAACTCTTGCGCATTTGTACCATAAACTCGTTTCTTTGATACTCGTAAGACTTTTAATATTCATTTTTACTTTGTAAAACAGGGATAGAATTTCGTATACAGGGATTTAATTTACCCGGATTTTCTTGAGTCTCGCACAACGCTGTTATGCCATTACGCAAACAAAATACCCCCAGGCAAAATAAAAAATTTGTGTGTAAGCGCTTTTCTGTAAACACCTATACATGGAACATGCTGATAACATGGAAACTCTCTCATTGGCAAACAAAGAATTATGCTCAAACTGAGCAGGAACAGCAGCACATATTCTCCGCACAGAAGACGAACAAATTTCTTTTCGTTATTCTACTCTCGTTCTCTATATGTGCGAGCAAATTTTTGTCTGGTCAAGGCGTAGTGTTACAGAAACATAAACACTGGAATACGGTCCGAATAAATACGTTCCCCAGCTGGCGTTTGGAAGATGGTTTGACGAACATGATTATTTCACGACCCTTTTTTTAATCAGCCAAATGATTGTTGTAGTAGAATTATATTTTGATCCTCCAAATGATACTTTTGCGAGTCAATTTTACTATCGTTGGATTCGCATTTTGTCAAGCGTTAGAAGATTGTTAGTAGCCAAAGATCCTTTTTGACTCCTCCAGTTGATATTTTTGCAAATCATATTAATGATTATTGGACGAGTTTTAGTTTGTTGAAAATAAAATATAAAAACTAAACAAAAATTTTCTTCAACAAATACAAGAGAACGAGGATATTTTTGTCCAATTGATATGACTATCTACATACCTAATATTTTACAGAGAATTCATTCTTGCTAAAGTGGGTGGCGACTGCTTGAACTCGTTTATCAGGAATACAATTTAAAAAATTTTCAGAAGAAGACTCGTTAAAGCGATTGCTTTATCGTTTGAAGTAATCAAAGGAGACTTGCACGACTCTTTCGGTGCATCGTAGACGACGATTACGACTAATTGCATCGCCAGCTCCGATCACGTAAGAGTCTTCTGCTATTGAAAAGGCCAGCTGGGTTTCAGTTAAATACATACATATATACATACATATTAAAGAAAAACTTCTTAAAAATGAACTACGTACATACATATATACGAGTGTATGTAGGTTAATATTCAGCAAAATAAGAGGAATAAACATGCAAAAAGTTGGCAATAAATTCAATACAATTGTATAGTTTTCAGTTCAGGACATTATTTATTTTAAATTGTTATAAATAAAGGAAACAAGCTGGCCCATAGAATATCATTGAAATGTTCGTCGCGGCGTTGCACGAATGCACCGATCCGAGAGGTATAATTTTGAATTACTCTATCGCATTAAACCGTCAGATTTTTGTTCGTGAAAGCTTGTGTTGATAATTTGGAAAAATGGAGGTTAATTCGGTTTTAAAATAAATTTATTATTTAAAACGTATTTTCGTTAAAAATTTCATGAAGTCTACTAACTGTCAATTTCACCTGGCATTTTTTTCATTTTTTATGGCTTTAGTTCGCTGTTGCAATTGCCACCAGCTCTCTATGATATTATTCTATTTCTTCTGTATATAATAAAACGGTTAATAACACCATACCCAAGATAATGATAATACTTCGAATCACTTTCTGAGTAGATCTAACGGTGTCATAGACGTCATTGTTGGGTATTCTGTTTATATTCTGTGACGGTGTGTGGTATTTGCGTTTCGATGTGAGTTAACCTTACTATCAATCTGATGAAAAACCTCTTCAATGAATTACACAGGTTTTTACTTTTTTATAAAAAACGGCATACTATATTTTATTTATTCACTATTTCAATTGAACATTCTAAAAGTTGTGTGTATAAAATTATATGTATCAAGAAACAAAATTATGCAAATTTCATGGCATGCTACGTAAATATAAATGTTGAATATGGAAAGTGTTTTATTGCAAAGTATACTTCCAACACAATCTACAGGCACATTGTTTTTGTTCGGCTGCCCAATTACATTAATTGGCTGCAAAACATATTAGTACTATAAAGGTTCGATAAACATATGACGAAAAATGCCAAATATTTTGGGCAAACAGAATTATTAGCCAGCAAACAAGAACGCCAATTATTTTATTCTTTTTACGCAAAGTGTAATTTGAACGTACCAAGATTTTGGAAGATCAAACAGCGACAAATAACTGCAGTCTGCTATTAATAATTTATTATTGAAGTTAAAAGAAATAAATATGCCTAAAAATGTAAAGTTTTTTAATTAAAAAAGTAAAAATATTCTTCAAATTTTGGAAATATTTTTTTTATACTCAATTTTATTTGATTGAATCTTTCTACTAAAAGAAATTTACAATAAGTATTCAAATCTTATTTCTAAATTATTATTTACCAATTATTATCAATGTAATAACTAATTTTTTGTATTCAAAGCTTAAAAATCTATCTTCTATTGTTTAGAGAGAGCCGCCTCGCCAGGCTCAATGTGTCAGTTCTTTTTAATCTCTGGTGGCCGTCAAATTGCAATAAATTGCGTGCACGAGTGTTGGGATGTACAAACTAGTCGTACATATTACATATTTGGACGTGTATGTTGTAACTTCTTCCTGGATAGTGGGAACTTTTAGATCCCTATGGATGTTTTCATTCTTCATCTTCTCTGTAACTTCCGGATGTTTGGTGCACAGGCAGGTCCCCGCAGCTGACTTCCATATGACCAAAGCCAAGGTTGAGTAAGGACTTATTAGCCAATGTAGTTGATTTGTTCGCAGTTTTATGGTCGGTTTTTTTGTCTCAATGTGATGGGATCAAGTTAGGCGCCGATCTAGATGGATACCTAAATATTTAACGTACGTTTCCGCGGGAACCCTGGTATTTGTTATTGTGATTAGTGAACAATTTTAACTTCTAATTAAAGGAAAAGCCTTTAATTTCCTCTGTTTTAGCCAATCTCCTAGCTCATGGATCTTTATTAACACTTATAATTGCAGTGTCGTCTGCAAACGCTGACGTATATGCTACGGAAATATGTAAAATTTTGTAATTAATTGATTTAATTCCTTTTTAACCCATTTAATTCCTTTTTAACGCATAAAGTGCGAAATTGTTAGCATACACATAGTATGTTCATATCGCTTATTTACTCCAATAATGTCATAACACAAAACAAGCGATTTCGAGTAAAACTCAGTTGAAGTTTTCTATTTGCTCCCACTACCTAAAGATATAAAGATGAAATTTATACACAACATAGAACTTCATATATCGAATAATTTTGCATCATTAACTCCAAAAATGCAACTTTTGAGTTATGACGTTGTTTGAGCAAATGAGCGACATGTATGTTCAATTAAATAGAACCACATGATTTTTTTTAACTTTGCAGATCACATATTTTGATATTTTCTATTTTCAAAATCATATCAAAACAATTGTTTTAAGTGAAATTCAACGGTATTTTTAATTTTTTTTTCGAATTAAGGGAAAGTTTCATTTGTGGGTTCATTTGATTATAGCCATTAAACTAATTTTATCTGCAAACTTATTTATTTATTGTTTAACAAAAATATTTATTTCTCAATCATTTTATTTATTTAGAATATTTTAAACGTTTGCATTGCGGGTGCTTCCTCCACGGTTTATAATAACTTGAAATATGATGATCTTGTAGTGAGTCATAAAGTGAAGTTTATAATTTCTTCTATTAGTTACTGCTTGTCATTGAATTGTCTTTCTCCTGCATATATCGTGCGCGTAAGCCAACCCCAAATATTTTCAATGATGTTAAGATCTGGGGAATAAGGCGGCCAACAAAGAATACGAATGTTTTGGCTTGAAATAACTTTTGAAATAACTTCTTTTACAGCTCCGTTATCTATAGGAAGGAGCATTATGTCATGTCATTCATTTCTGTAAAAGCTGAATAAAGCACAGTTTTGTAGGTTTCCCCATTCATTTTACCATTTAGAAATCGTAACTCAGTTGGTCCATATTTTTATTTTTCCAAATCAAGGAAATATTGGTAATATCACTCTAGTCCGTGCAGGTGGAACTTCCTCTCATCAGTGAACACCGCAACTTTCCAATCATTAAAGTGATTCCTTTCTTGTACACTTCACGAGTTGAGGTCTATTATGCAATGCAGTTGAGCAGTTTTGAGCTTAATAGCTGTTGCCTTTGTCTCAATATGGCGGGACCATGTTAGGCGTCCATCAAAATGAATCCCCAGATAATACATGTGGTTTGCCGCTGGAACAGTGACATCAGTTATTTTATGGCAATGTCGCTTTGTGAACGTGAAAGTTATGACAACACATATCGGGTTTAACATTTATCACTTTTTCAACAAATCATTTACATAGCTCGAGAATATTATTTTGTAGATGCTCCGATGCAATCTTCGGGTCTTTATTTACACTTCAAGTGCAGTGTCATCTGCAAACGTGGACGTGTATATGTTTTAGTTTGTTGGCATATCTGCTTTGTAAACTATATATTGTAGTGGTCCTAATAAACTGCGTGGTGGTTTTATCGCCAACACTCCTCGAATTGTCAAACAGCTTTTAAGGAATTCGTGAGTATTTTCAGGAAGTATCTAGGAGATTTTGATAAGTGTCAAACTTCAAAAAACATTTAGGAAATATCTGTGAATCTGTTTTCTGTTTTCAAAGGCCGATCTAATAAATATAAAAATTTTTTGGACTTGCTCGGTAATACCATGCTTCGGACGGAACTCAAACTAATGTTTCTTAAGCAACCAGCGAAATGCGCATAGAGACTAGTCTATTCTCTAACAATAAATTTTGTGAAATTACAATATGAAATTATTTTATTGTCTTCTGTTATGCATCATTTAAAATTATTCAGGTCGGGAAGTGAGCATAAGAAGATTGCATTCAATTGCTACATAAGTATGTACACATAGGTGAAGCTTATAAAAACGTATTAAAGATGTTACTTGAAGGACCTTTTCAATATTTTTACTTTCGAACAAGTTTTTGGCCCAATTGATCTTGTTTTTTCCCCAGGCCTAGACAACACTAGTCACTCTGTTCATCAGGTAACCTACTCCTCGTACCCTTTATGTTGGCGACTATTTAGGGTCGTGTTCTGCTCTATTTTAGTGTAAACAATGGAAACATAGAATTATTTTACGTTCACATTGTGCCATTTTGTCCTCCTGTTGCAGTAGTACCCTTACCACGCAAAATTTTCACAAAAGAAACAACGATATCCGTCTGCTTTGGGACCAAATTAATTTTACTTTGGTTCAACCCATTATTTATTTGCTTTTTTTCAGAATTTTCCATTCTTAACGTGAAGAACAAAAGTCGTAAAAAGTCTTTTAGTCTTTTGTAAATCATTGGTAAGATTTATTTGTTTTTGGCTATGTCGTCTGCCTATTTGAGTTGATCGCCTTCTTGAGGAAATATTTGGAACGACACTTTAAATTAAAACCACCATTTTGATTTGGCAAAGGAAATAATCTTTAATTTATACTCGTACATACGCTGCACAGTGGCTGGTAATAAAAACTGAACTACTTACTCGATTTGCATGAAACAATTTGCACTGTATAACAGAAGAATCTATCACAGGGTACAAAATGACAATATTAAATGGAAACGTCAATCCATTTCAATGACTTTTACCGGGTGTAATCGAGGCATAGAAAAAAGTGCTTGGTGTGGTGTGTCTTTTCTATTTTTTAAATAATTTGACTTTAAAACATAACTTTTTAATGTTCGCCTTCGTTTTCTTGGCTTTTGACTCATCATTTTCCCTAAAAATGCTTTCGGACTGCCTATTTAATAGAAAACAAAACAAAGTAGTTTTATTAAGATTTGAATACAATAATATTTTAAAAAAGAGATTTTAAGATATGTATGTACACATAATAAATTTGTTTCCGATTTTATAACTAAAGCAAACAAAATTAAAAAATACAACGCAGAATCAAAAGTCTTTTCAAAATTTTTTGTTTGTTATAAATTACTTGTCTATATTACTGATACATTGCAATTTACTTTGTGCCAAATCGAGTAAGTAGCTTAAAAGCTCCATATTTGTTATCATTTTTTTTTCAATTTCACGCCACTGTGGACTGGCCGTAAAACCACAAAAAAGCATATAGAATAATAAAGTGAAGATATAAAAGTATACCAAAGTGTACATACTTACATACATTCTTTTTGTACATATTACACTTTGTTTATTTCTTATCTGAACTGCTTTCCTCTGCATGCGCCATAAACTCAAGTACGTTTTCAATTACATACATACATACATGCATATGTACGTATGTACATATATAATATTAATATAAATAATGGCAGAGTATCCATGTATTATATCTATGTACATACATATGTGCGTTAATTCTTAGGTGTTGTTAATCGTGAAATAATTTTAACTCACAGTGTTAGTGCGTTATTTACGAGTACCTACGCAAAGTTGTTGTTCATGAAATTTTCAGTTTTAAAAATAAATTTATTTTGATCGTAATGCAACGAGCAATTGCATTACAGCCAACGCACTCTCATACATATCTCATATGCATAATGGTAGTATTGGTGAGGGTATGTGAGATATGCAACTAATTCAGAAGATACCTATGGATCATGAAGATGGATATTCATGCACTTAAAGAAATGATTTAATAATGGCGTTTCACTTTCATATGTGCTTCTTTTTTAACTATGTCTATTTTTTTTGTTTACGTACATATTCGTTAACTATATACGAGTATTTTAAACCCTTAAATTAAAAAAAAATATTTATTAATCTACCTTCATAGAAAATCTGATAATTTTTTCAGCATGACTTTTGCAAAAACTCCCTTAAATCACAATAAACTAAATTACTGCAAAATTCATAATTTAACAACAAATATTGTTGCATTGACAAAAAAAGAAAAAAATATATATAGCGGGGTCTAGGAATGACAATTGAAACTATTATCGTAAAACTGAGATGATAGAAATTTCTTGCTGAATTTTTTTTTTTTTATAAGTTATATTTTTTATTTATTTGAAACAAAAATAAACATTAAAATTTAATTTTTTTGTTATAATTTTGTTTTAATCTATACATATGTACATAGTTTCGAAATGGCGGGACCGATCGGAATAATTTTTGAATAACAAAAATATTAAACATTCAAAGGAATAAAAATTGGGCTTCAAAGCATTGAAAAAAGGACCCCAAAATTGCCGTATAACGGATAAGTTACTGATACAGATTTCGGTCCGTCGACATTGTTGGGTCGTACGTTTGCGAAAACAGATGTCGAATAACGAATTTATTTTGTACCGAATTATATGATACGAACGTCGACGGCATGTGGTTCCAGTAGATTAGCACTAAGTGAAACACAGCGTCCGTCACAATGGACATTCTGCGTTAAAGAATTGTCACGAAGATCATGTGATTTGACTACTCAAAACGTTTTCTTGTGAATTCTCTGAAGTCGCAGGTCTATACCAATAAGCCATAATCTAGCAATGCTTCGAAAGTCAGCATATTCAATGCTGATTTTTGTCTCAGGCTATCGTTAAAAAATGAAAATTCAACTCAAGTGCAATCAAACAAAGTCACATTCCCTACCTAATTACATACGGGGGTCTTTAAAATAAAAAGCAAATTTCGCCATTTCAACATTGACGTGTCCTTATGGAAAGCCACTAAAATATTTTCTTCTTTAAAAATTTAAAAATAATCGTAATCGCTACGTGTGAAAAACAAACTCATCACAAAAATTATAAACTGGAACTTATCTTGTTTTAAAGAATCTTTAAATTTGGAACAATCACTGTCAAGAATTCAACAATTAGAAGAATTGGTGAACTGAGAAAGTTTCAATGTCGATATAAAGTCACTGAAATCAGAACAACTTTATTCATAAATTACCGCAAATTATTGCAAAAAAAAAAATTAAGAACTGAAATTAATAAATTTTTCATTAAACTTAAATAACCTTTTGAAAAATGAGGCCTAACCAAAGTATTATGTTGCAACGTAGTCATATCTCAAAAAATTTCAACGTCATATCGCAAGGCAAACCAAAGTTATTAGCGAATAGACCACAGAGATTCGATATTTTACAAACTTTAATCGCATTTGGTCCAGTTGATTTTTTTTTTAATTGGCCACGTTGCAATAGAGGAGCGAATTGTGTTTTTTTATGTTAGGAATTCTACATTTGAACTGCATTGCTTTAATATTACGGAAGTATTTCACCAACATTCACTTTAAAACTCATGTTCACTTTTATATACAATTTTTTCTTGTGTATGAAAAATCCTCCCTCGGTTGAAAAACAGCAAATTTACTGAACTGAATATATACATACTCGTATATGTATGTTTGTATGCACTTTTCGATCTACGAGTATATACAGATCAAGTGGTGCAAGTGTGAATGTTTGGTTTGGTGTTTTTTGTTTGTTTGTTCTTACAGAACCAACTGCAATTTGCTCGTACAGGAGTAACAGCAGCAGCAGCACCGTCTAACAGTTCATGCCTTTCAACACAATTCATACAAATGTAACGGCAATGCCAACGATCTTATGAAGGCTGCTGACTAACGAAAAAATGCAACGTTAAATGATGATGACGACGACATTGCACCGAAAAGCTGAATATTAAAGAAACGTATAATGCGGCGAACAATAAAATTTAAAAAATAGATGCAAAAGAAAAAAAAACACAACATGTAAAACGGATGGCTTTAAAAGAATCCAGGACGAAAATAGATTTATTACAGAAAAGTCTACGGATTGAATTTTTATTACTTTGGCACCCCAGAGTGCAACAACAAGGCGATTGAAGTTTGAAGGCCTGAATGAAAATTTGAAGTATTCGAGAAGGCTTAAGTAGCCCCATGCCGATCCGCTAATATAAAGTAATCAATGTATTGAAATCAAGAAGATTAAATATGAAAATAACTTGTTTATTTTTTGTTACATTACAGTATTCACATTTGATTGTTAGACTTAAAGGGTTCAGTTTTCTTTTTTGCTTAAAAGGACATTTTAAAAACCAATACGAATAGCATTTCCGGCAAATTCATACAAATTGCGCGAATACTGAATTGCTACCTAAAATTGCGAGTTTCAGTTGTCATTACTGCCTACCAATTACTTACAATAATTGTGCTGCTTTCATTGGAAAAGTATTGAATAGACAAGGCAGGTAGTTAAGTAGAGAGGTTAGAAATCTTCAGAACAGTACTGCAGCGTCTCTGCAGCGCATACCACTGTTGTAATGTGCCGTTACAAATTTAAAAACATAACACCACCGATATGCAATCCAACATATAAACATTAGTAATAGGTAGCTAGCATATTGTATCTATTGTTGGATACGTGGTAGCCAACATATTAAGAAATCCAAAAATACGCGTTGTTTAAACGTCATAATTTTCATTTAGTTTATACAAAATAATGGATATAGTGTGAGGTTTGGCTCTGGAAAGAAGATAAGTTATCGCTCCCGTACATATAGTTGCAAGCATGAACTCCAGCCCGAGAGCTTTGCCGATCCTTGTTTCGATCGTAGTAGTACCACAGACTGTAGATTTGCCGAAATTATCTTGTAGAAAATTATACAATCACCGCAACAGTTTCGTTAACAATATATGTAGCTGTGTTCATACAATTACCATCCACGTATTAAAGAAAGCAAACCTTAACTAAAACCCTGGGACGATTAAACTGACCCGAGCTGAAAAATAAAACTTCGTTTACTGTACGGCAATAAACACAAAATTATTCACTTTACGATGAGTTACGAACAGAACACGACAAAAAGATAATGATCATTCAGTGAGGTTCAGATTCGCCTGCAATGCCAACCAGGTATTCTCTCTTACAAAGCGAAGTTGTTGCTGAGTATAGTCATTTTATTAGTTACTTTACTTCGCCGAGGATTTAGTGCTGTAGAGTAGTACCGCAAAATATTTGGAGAAAGCTGTCAAAAATATTAAGAAAACAAAGGATATTTACAAGAAATGTGGACAATTTATGGAAATAAGCCTAGAAAACTTATTTGAAACTTCACTTCCTGATGGACTTAATAAAAATCGGCCGCGTTCAGTGTTGCCAAAACTCTTAAACCATTTCATGCCAAATAGCACCCTGAAAACCGCCAGAAGCCACTAACTGCTAAAAAAGATCCACCTAGTTAATCCACTAACTTGTTGTGTGGGAAATTTTATTGCATTTTAAGAATTTTAATTAAGTTTTCAAGAATCAGCTCAGTCCACAAGTATCTATTCAATTTGCATATCCGTAGCGCTCGGAGTAATATAATAAAATTTCAGGTGTACCAAGTAAAATTCAAATTTTTCGGAACTCTTAAAACGATACAGCATTTGTTGCGACAATGAAGTCGTGCATATTTAAGTTCAAAATAAATATATTTTTGGAAAACCAATTAAAAGCAAACTATCAGGTATGTTGCGGAAATCAATTAAAAAAACATAATTGATGGTTTCTTGTTGATTTTGACGCTTAGAATATTTTAAGTTTGATTCTATTATATGGGGCGCAGCTCGAATTACTACTCGTATTATTAGTTTTGCAAAATTGCACAAAATGAAATCGACCGAATTCCAACACTTATCTATAGGTTACAACTAAAACACCGGAAAAATTGCTGCATTTTTGGCAAAACTGACGATAGCTCTGTTCTGCCAACGTACAGATTACTGTTCGCACAATAATTTGGCTGGGGGAAGACCACCACTGTAAATGGTCTGTTCGTGTTTAAACAACGTTGTCCGACAACACTGTTCTGCCATTACACAAACAAAATACACAGAGACAAAATAAAAAATATGTTTCGTTGCTCTTGGCCGTGACTACCCGTCAACAAGAAGTCTACGAACACAATTTTCCTCGTTATTTTGCCGACGCTCTCTGCATGTGCGAACAACTTTGTGGCTACTAAAGACATTGTGGTAGATGCTGTAAACAAAAAGTTGATGCACAAATATTAAGGAAGACAAAAGTAACACAAAGAGAGTAGTTAGGAGTAGCATCGACTTCTTCTACACATGCTTTGAAACTCCTTGGATTCTTCATTCTGAATTCCGTTTGAAAAAGTTTTTCTGCCATGCACTTCAATCTGAAATAAGTTCGAAGTGAAGTAGAAATGATCGAAAGACACCTAAACTAGTCAGTCCTAACCTGGACTCCGGTTGAAGATGGAATAAATTTGATAAAAAAAGTTCTTTTTATAAAACTTCGTTCTATGCTTTTTCAACCTTATTGACAGACCGCAATTATCAATGTGTTGTGATACAACATCATTGAACACTGGCCGTGTCCATGTAGCTTGTGCTCTTTTGGAACACAACTTTGAAAGAGAAATGTTACTGATCACTTGTCGTCACTATGTTCTAAAGCTGTATTTGAAACCAAGATTAATCATATTACTAGCAGCCTAGATATAACATTCTTTAAAAAGTTCAGAGACCATTTCAATAATATCGGTTCAAATAAGATTCAATTATGCGACGTTTTCAGAAACCAAAATGTCTCTGGCACAACAATTTGTTGCGGTATTTTAAAGCAGAACCGGATAAAACTTTTGTAGGCTATGCCTAGGCGGCGATATATGGAAAAACAATTTAAACAAATTTTAAGTCAAAAAATTCAAAAGTGCTTTTTAAAGTTCAAAACTTGATACCGATGTCCATTATAGAGTTGAGCTAATGCAACAATCCTTACAATTTGTGCTTTCCATTTTTGATTTGATCCAGGAGTTTTTTGTAATTGCAATAATGTACGAGTATTGTTGGGTACTTAGAATCGTTTTGGTT
This sequence comes from Phania funesta, assembly GCA_963932375.1. Classification (NCBI taxonomy): domain Eukaryota; kingdom Metazoa; phylum Arthropoda; class Insecta; order Diptera; family Tachinidae; genus Phania; species Phania funesta. The sequence goes on from OZ010656.1 coordinate 42,697,697, forward strand.
CAAAGAAGCTTTCTTGTTAAAATAACACAAAAATATGAAATTTCTATTTTAAGATTAGTGAATAATAATAGGTAAGGCAAAGGATTAATTCCCTTCTCGCTGCTCTAATAAGTTCTCAAATTCGATTATTCCGGGGACACGGAAAGTAAACTTCTTTTACTTTGTACTTTAGTCAATGAGGTTATAATGTAAATTGTTCAGTTTCAGAGTTTTTAATCTGCAAAATGAACTTTTTATATCGCGTTCGTACAATGGCAGCTTTCGTTTTCGAAAAGTGCGACAGAGCTAGACGTTTCTAGAAAATGTCATGCGAAGCGGCATCAATAAACAATGTCCAATATACAATTAATATATTTATTTACTGGTATTGGATTTAACAATAATTAATTACTAATTTACATTTTTTTAGAGACCATGCAATGCTTTTTTGCGATTTGGTAAAGAATCAACAATAAATTCAATTCTTTTGAAGTAACTTTCACCTTTATGTATTAATTCTTCAGTGTACGTACACTAACACCACTTTAAATTCATACATGATGAACTTAATGCGATTTAATTCATTTTAAAAGTGCTCCAGCTCCTTTGTTCTATATGGCAGCAAAAATCAATCCAGTTGTCTTGAAACCATTTTCTTGAGGTTTTAGCTGCATGGCATGAAGGTCCGTCCGTCCAGCTAAAAACGAATTTGTCAAAAGCGGATAGCTTGGGTACCGATAAGAGTAAGTGTTCCTCTAAAATTCGAAGAGAGTAATATCTAATAAATGTAACTTTTTCCCTTTGCTGAAAAACAATGTAACTTTTTCCCTTTGCACACAACAAGTCTTGCTGGGAACTTCATTGCCCGTTTTAGGCAGCCTTTAGGATACTTTCAACCTTTCTTGAGAATAACACGTTTTCTGGTACTACCAACACAAACGTCAAATTGGATTCGTCGCTAAAGATGACTGAATACCATTGTCGTTGATCCCAGGAGCTCTAAATTTTCATCCATTCTAACCCCTTTCTCTTCTACAAGGCAGTCAACAGAGGCTTTTCCTTGGTGTATTGGCGAAATTGTGGCATCCGTAAAAAAAATCGATAACCGATAGTCACTCTTCGTGTAGGGTAGTTTTAGAAACAAAACTAAAGTAGGGATTGTACTATTTTTTTATAATTTTCAACTACAAATAGAACGGTTGCTCATAGATAAATTAAAATTTTCTCCAATCTTACAAAAACAAACATTGTAATAAGAACACCGCAGAAAAGAAGATGTTTATAGCTAAAGAAATACCTACTGGATTCTTGAGTCTTCTAAAAGTTTCAAAAGAAATACATATATGTATACTATAGAAAGACTTGGGTGGTTAAGCTAGAAGTTATTGACTAAAGCGTTAAACCGGGATAATAAATTAGCCGTTGTGAATTCAAGTGTTAAATAAAATAATTAAACAGTGCGTGAAAAATAATATGTCGAGCATTATCTAAAGGAAAGTAAAATAACCTGCGACAAATTTATATTTATATTAACATTTAAATGTCAATAAAGATAGTAACGAAAAATGGCCAATAATGAAATAATACTTGATAGAGCGCGTATATATGCAGCGCTATACAAAAGAAGAACGCGTTAGTTTTTTGAAGACCCGTAACGTTAAGGCCGCTCGCAACCTTTGCAGAACTTTCGGTCGAAAATGTAAAAAAACTAGGTCGAATATGAATAGCAAGTCTCATTTGCGTCAAAGTACCGATCGGTCTTTTAAAATATTATTGCTGCAAGCGAGAGTGTCGCCAAGTACCCCCAAACAACAATTCAGCAGTGACTGTGACCGGCATTCGTTTCGGAAACATCGTAGCCAAATTTCCGTGGCCTCAACTTGACTGCATGAAACTTGACAACATGTGGTTTCAGCAGGAGGGCGCATGAAACCCTCGATTTATTGCAGTAACGATTTTGATAGTCCACTATATTGTTGAAAGGCAGTTTACTGTAATGTCCATTCTGAAGAAGAACTTATATCCAGTTGTTTCAAGAACTGAAGGACACTAATAACGCTATTCGACTGATACTGATCACTAACTATAGAGTCACCGTTTCGGAAATGGGGTCGCAATTAAAAGAGCGTTGCATTCCCGTTACGACTCAATTTCTACCAAATCTTCACAAAGTTTTGCACGCGCCCCCCCATTCACACCTTAAAAACAACAACACGAAAACAAAGCCGCGATATCCTTGTTAAAGCCTAAGAGATCATTTTTTCCTGGGAATTCGCTGTTCGATTTTCATACAGCTGTTTGCTTATATTTTCGATGTCTAGAGTTTAAATAGTTAATAATTTTATTCTGAATTATTCACATGTCACCAGAGTTTTAATAGAAGTCAATTGTTTGACTTGCTAAATTTTTTTTAATTCTGCAATTGCGCGTTATTTTTATTGTGAGAAGAGTGTTGTTGAAGCTTCGCCGATGATTAAGTGCTATGAAGTAATACCGCGATTCAAATGCTGGTGGTAGTCAACCCATGGAGTTATATCATGATATTAAATGCAGTTATGCAGCAATAAATTTGCGTCAGGCTCATTGTAATAATTGTTGGCCGCACTATAGAAAACACAGAATTTCATGAAGGATTTGATTAAACATTTAAGCTAGGAAAACATTCATCATTTTATCGCAGATATCTGGCGAAAATTTTTCTTGCTTTATTATAAAAATATTATCTATGGAGGTGAATTTAAGGCTACAAAGAAATCAAGTTGAAAATGTTAAATGTTTGCTTAGCGCACACAAATGAGATTTCCTTTCCAGACCAGTTGGTATGAAGTAACTTACATATGTAGATGTATTTAATATTCGCTTCTCCCTCTTTGTAAGAGACATATTGCACATAAAATCGAGTCACTATTCCCACTTTGGCCATTGCTTAAATCAACAAAAAACACATGCCAAAATATTATTGGCAAGCCTAGTCGGCGACATTCTATGGACTTAAATATAGATCTGTAAACAACATCACAATCACACATACATATGTATATTCTAGTACTCGCTCTCGAACATTGTTGGGTCCATGCAATTCTTCCTACGTTGCGTGTATAAATGTTTTGAGTGTCAGTTGAGAAGCTCGTGCCACTGTTCATACATTCGGTTACGACAAAGAGAATAGTTTTATATGACTTTTAATCCCCCTCAACTGTGTTTGTTCTTCTACACTTGGATAATCATTTCATTATTTTACTTTCATATTTTATTAATTATTGCTATTAAAAATTCGTTAACACTGTGTTAATCGCATTACGAGAATTCCTCATGTTCTTATTTCGTTTGTTTTTTTATTTTAGCACATGTCACATATATCCGGCAGGCGGTTCGATAGCGTCTTTTTGGTTTCAAAGCCATAAATTTTATCAAGATCCGGGATGATATTTACTTTTGTAGGCTGGCATGTAAAATCTCATTTATTCACTTTCTTTGTTGGCTGTAGTTTTCTTTAACAACAAAGAGTTTGTGGCGTTTCACGCAGCACGCGCATGCACCATAATTAGACCACACTTGTGCCATTAAATATGTGGAAAAAGAAAACAGAAAATTACAATTAAAATTTTATCTTGGTTGCAATTGCAACCTTTGCAGCTTGTTATCGTATAGCTGCCACATTTGATAAATCTTTATTAACCAATATTCTCAGTGCAATAATATTTAGCGCTTTTCACGCTTTGCAAACTTCTCTTAGAGGCAGTAAAGTACTTTTTGCGTACCATTTGAAACTAATATAAATCTACTAAGCCTGTCATGAGTAGAAAATTTGTTCTCCCTTATGCAATTTGACAGTTGCACAATGGGTCTTTTGATTGCTTTCGTTAGAAAAATCATAAAGGTATTACACGAAATTAAAAAGCATTTTAAGGCTGAAAGCTAGTGCATGTCCACCAGACTGCTTAAAGCTTTTTGAGCAACGTTTAATGCTATTTTGGGCACAAATATGATTGTGCAGTTATTCGTTAATATTTGCTCTGATCATTGTTACAATTAAGTGCTTATGCACTCCGACAATTCGCAATGAGACAGTAAAAAACGAGCGTACAAATTCTAGAGATATGCAACAACATTTCAGCTAATTGTTGTAACAGCTTTTAGAAATTTGGTTTGTGGTTTTGTTTAAAAAAAACGCTTGGAAAATTTTCGGAAAAAGACATATTCATAAAACTATAAGTAAAAGTAAAATTTATCTGGAACAATGCTAAATGAGCAGAAATAGAAAACTGAAACAAAATACGAAAGGCCATATTCATAAAAATATTTTTATCAAACAAATTTTGTATAGAAATTCGATTAATAAAACTTTTATTAATCGAAAATATTTTTCGTCAATTCAATATTCAATTTAATAAAAACTTTCTATAATTGGTTAATTCAATTTCGAATTCAGTTTTTTATTAAAGCTATTAAACTAAACAGTATATCAACTGTAGCGTTAGAGGAGAGTAAAACTAGAAATGGCATTACAAATGTCGATATATCTTTAAATACAATTTCCACAATGCATTTTTAATATTGAAAACTTCAATCCAGGAAGACGTTGTAAATTATTTTTCATCCCGATCCTGAATTATAACCGAACTCTTCTAAAATATGTGTTATTGGCCTTTTTCTCGGATTTAAAGTATTGGATATAAAAAATGATGCAATATTGCTCAACCAGATTAAGAACTCTTTAAGAAAATAAATGCAAATATTTCTTATTTTTTCATTTTTAATAGGTTTCTTCTCTACATAATCTTTTTCTATATTCAACTCTCAAAAGAGTAGCAAACTTTTATGCTGGAAGGAATAAGGATTTTTCCCTTTTACCTACGTAGAATAAACTACCATTTAGCATATTTTGTAAGAATTATAATGCTTTAAGTCAAAGAAAAAATGCTAAATCTAGCAGTGAAAGTGCTAAAAGGACAACAAAAATAGTTACACTTCACCACAAAAATATTTTACTGTTTAAAATATAATTAAATTTAAATAACAAACAAACAAAAATATATTTGTGGAGGATAAAGACTGTTTAATTTGGTACCGATTTTTGAGATTAAATCCACCAGCCAGTCAAATAACCCAAGTTGTGTTTTTTTTCGCTTTTTGTGTGTTTTTAATATTAAAAAAGGCAAAAATATGCTATATGCGAAAAAGAATAGTCAAGTCAAGTCTATACGGTAACAGAACAAGTATACGAGTATGATGATATATTTTTAGTGCTAAATTTGCCATAATAGTTGTTGTCTTGCTCTAACATTATCATTAACCAGTATTGAGAGTTTTATGAGCTCTGCAGCTTCTTTGGGCAAATACGTGTTTTTTTTTATAAAAACTGTTTTTTAGCAGATTTTATTTGATCGGAGCTGACTTAAACCCTATTTGAAACATCTTCAAAGTTTTTTCCCGACTGCATTTTCTTGAAAATTGTTCCCTGAAAAGTTTACGGAGCTTCCCCGGATAGTTGGCCTGATAGCAACAATGCATAAACTATTATGTCCGGGCCATGTATAAAAATATATAAAATACCAGAGATTTTATCGACGAAACATTTGGCACTATTAAGAGAAAAATTTTTCCACATTGAAACATAAAGACTGTAAAGTGCACTAGCACTTATTCACTGACTTCATGAATAGGTAATCAGAAGAACCTGAAAACGGGGCTTTTTATCTGCGACTGGCCTAGAAATGAAATGGCATTTGTTCTCATTTAATTACACCAAACTGCATTTTGCCGAATTTTACCTCATGTCCTACAATATTCTACACTTTATTGAATTCCTTCCTACTTATTCCCCACAAATAGAAGACTTGACTTGATTTTATCTTCGTAAGTGCGTTTTACTATTTTATTTACAAGCTATTTTCTTTAAGGGGAGCAAAATAGGGTAATGTTTTTACCCACTTACTTATATCCACTGTTCACAAAAAAATACTTCGGCAGAATTTAGCGGAATATGTTCACATACGATGCCCAAAATCATAGAGAAACTGCGGAACTTCGGAAGAAACGGGTTTTAGAATCGAGAATGACGACTTTAAACTAAACTTTGATATCGATGACCCAATAAGAATAACAGCAGATTTACTGAAACCAAAAATACTTATTCAGCTTAAATAATAGCCAATTACAATATTATTGAAGATTTTTTTGCCACTGAGAATTTTGGAACCGAAAATTGAAAATGCATCAATGGCTTGAAACTGGTATACTTTCGGAGATATAACCATTCACCACATCCGTATAAGTTAGGCTTTGATCGGAAAGATCAAATTTAATAACAAACTGTTGTATTCCAGTCAGTACAACTTGGACCAAGTTATTTCTCCTGGCTTGACAAACAGATCCATTGCAAAACCTTCTGCACCCAGTTCCGTTCAGTAGCTGATAACACAGGATATTCCATCAAGGTTACACTTAAGTAAAAAGTTATCTACAAACACAAAAATGTAAATGAGAAGTTTTGTAATCGAAAAAACTAGAGATTTAATTAAAATACGCACCACAATTTACGTTTACTTTGAAAGGTTTGGAATATTCTTTTGTAAAGGTATTCCATCAAGTACCTGCTAATTTAGTGACCTTAGTCTAATTGATAAGTTATATGACCTTATATGGCTGAAAAGGTTTTGTTAGTTATTTATAGAAAATATATCATGGCAGTACGACGCATTTCAGGCAATTGACCCTGACAATCTTTAAAAACCTCAACACTGTTTTATTATAAATATGCAAAACTGGTTGTCGGAAGGGAAATACTGGGATTAATTTTATAAAGACAAATTTATTCAGAAATGGCATATGATATATGGCATTTGTTGCGTAAGCGTGTAACCTTGCAGCTAAGATAAAACATTGGCTTATCCTCCAACAGATAAATTGGGAAATGTTATAAGTTAATGAGGCATAGAACACTTTGTTAGTGGGTTCTTGATTTAGAAAGATATTATTTTTATTTGGCATCAACAACACAGTAGCTCGCTTGTAAATAGGCTATTGTGTGCTATATACGCATTAGAAGAAACATGTTTTAAAAACCATTTTTTGATACATACGATGCAACCATAGAGGAAACCGTAGACGATATATAGATACCGTGTTGGTTATCGTATATTATATTAAACAAATATATATATATATACACAGAATAAAAGCAAATGATGTTTGTAATCTCTACAAATGATCATCACAGCACGACGGCCATAAAAGCCTCAAAAAAATTAACATCAATACAGAAGCACAAAATATAAAAAAAAAATTTTGGAACCGAAAATGAAACATAAATTTTCAACAGGCAATATAGCTACAGACGCTGCAACATTAAACGGAACATGCGTATGTTTCCTCTGAAGTTTTTTCGAGTATATCTAGCATTACACTTACCTTCAAGACAATTTGATAACAGGTGACGGACATTACCGAAATCCTCAGTCAGACGTAAAAAAAATTGTGAAAAAAGCGAATAATTTTTTATATGGGATTTGACAACTAATCGTTCTAAAAACTGAAAAAATCGTTAGCTGCTGAGCATTCCTGTCTTAATTCTCCTTGGTACTGAACAAAATATTAGACTTTTATCAAAGTAAATAAAAACATGCCTTATAAAGACTTGCCATTGTACATTTATTTAAAAAAAACTTGTAAAATAAATTTGGGATATCTTTTCTATTGACAACTAAACTCCATTTTGGCGTGTAATTCCCAAAATTAGTTTTAATTTTACAAGTCAATTAAAAGGGTAACCCGTTTAAACGGAACTCGTTTAAGAGAGATTTTCCCTACATACTCAATATTATATGGTATATGGGTCCAGAATCACGTCTATGTATTTAATTTTGTCCTCCGCTTGCATGGAACAGTTATTGATATGAATGTTGTATCGCGGAATAAAACAGTGTTTGAGTTTACGCGTAAAATATATTGCTTGTCTTTTGTCACTATTTATCATAATTTTCCATTGGGTGAAATACTTTAATAACCTGCTTAACCGAAATTGTGGGCGGGGAGCTACTTCCAAAGCAAATGCGCCGGAACAAATTGCAGTATCAACGGGGAACATAGACAACGTGCAGCAATCATGCTGACGGATGTCAGAATTGTAAATGTTTTAAAGTATGGGAGATAGAGATGACCCATGCGCACAACCTGCAGGGATGTTAAATAAATCTGAACTTTTCTGCCCAATTTAAATTCTAAAATATCTGTTGGATAAAAAACTTTGTATTAAACGAACTAACTTACAGACAGACTATAAATAATTATCATTGTATAATTCTTGTATGTGTAGCACTATCATTCTTATTTATGTTTATTCACATCTGACAAATTGTCAAATAGAAGAAAATATATGGATGTATACGAATGTATGAACGTAAATAAAAATAATATTTACGAGATGTTTTTTTTTCAAATTCGTAAACGTCAGCGAAAGAACAACTTACACACCTGTGATGAAATTGTTTAAATTGAACTAAAAGAATAAATATGATTATCAACGGCAAAACACAGACATATCAAACAATTAGAGATGGGAAATGAAAAGTGGACTTGATCTGTTTTGATTGCAACAACATTTCTTTAGTTTTGTTTACTAGAATTAAATTAATTGACGTTAGTAAGAAGCAAATTTGAATTTGTCTTAAAGAATGTTTCCGAAGTATCCTACACTTCGGTTTATTTTTCGAATTTATTTCAGAGTTAATAATTCGTACGCGTATATTATACATTGATATACATAAAAGAACAAGGCTATGTCATGGTCACGACAATGGTGGCAAACATGTAATGGTCATTTTAAAATATTACAAATTGCAACATGTTTGAGTTGAACAAATTAAAGTTTTACTAAAATGCTAACTACAAACAAAGTATTTTAACTATACAAAGAAATATATTTTAACTCTAACTATAAAATGTTCCTAATAAAAATAATGTGTAAAATTCTTTTGGTGTTAAATCAAAGTTTGCGGGGACTGTGGCTTAAGTGGTCGGGGTTTTTACTAAGCATTCGATGGCTTTCGTCATCTGTGTTCATACGTCAGCGAAAATAATTCCCACAAGTGTACTCGATAATTTTATTCACAAATTATTACTGAATGTAAATTACATTTTTATAATAAAATCAGTTGGGATAAAATTAACTAGACAACTTAAAAAGAAGGAAATCCCATAAATTCTTGTTATCGGATAGTGTTTCTTTGTTTTTAACAACTTGTAATTAGAGAGAAAGTAAAGCGAAAATGATAGCAGCCTGCTGCACTGGGAGAAAGTATCGATTCGCACTACAATTAAAGGTATCTCTTACCAGGAGAGAAGCAAAAATAATAAACATGTTTCCCCCTACACTATACAGCAGAGCTTACGAACATTATTATCATTACTGTTTCCACCAAAAGCCAATTAGAAAAATTATGTTTTTAAAAAATTTCGAAACCGATAAAAATTAAAAAATATATTTTTTACGTTTCTCATTTGCATTATTTTTCAAACTGAATAATGGTGTCTCAGTCTCCGCCATACACCATATGACATAAATGGTCGAACTTGCATTTATAAAACCGGTTGGATTTTCTTACAACTCGCTTGGTCAGGCAAGTAGGAAAGTGTTCTGCCATTCTAAAGTGCCCTTTGCACACATTATTAATACAGCAAATTGAATCAGATCTTTGTGGTTTTCTATTTTTATCACATATTAAAAAGCTTCGAATAAAAAGTAAAGTTTTTAACACGAAAACGCGTCCATACCTGTATGTATTTGTGAAAATATTCATTTGTATTCAACCACTAAAACCCACTACCAAGAAAAATTAAACAAAATTTCGCAACAAAATAAGGAAAATATTTGCCTAATCACTAAAATGTCAAAAAACTAACAAATTTTGTTTTTAAGAGGTGAAATATAAAAACAAAAAAGAACCAAAGAGCGCAAAAAGATTAGGAAGGCTTCAAAGAACGCGTAAATTTGAAATTTGTTAGAGAAAGAAATTAATGAACAGGAAAAATTAGGTGAAGAGCTGAAAATCTGTTGGCGCTCTGAGACCGGCAATTTTATTTCGATGGCGTCATTCGAATATAATTTTTTTATATATTTTGGTACGATTTGTTTTCGATTTCTGTGTATTTTTCTAAGTGTTTTGACACTGTCCGTTCATTTCATTGTGAGGGAGATTTTCTTTTGTTACGTCATTTTTATTTAGTCTGCTTCTGCGCATTGGGGCACATAATGGTACATTGACGTTACTTACCACTGCAGAGCTCAAGGAAAAATCAACCATTGAAAATAAACGAGTACGATCTCTTTTGTGTCAAGTGTTCAGTGGAGGCAAGTGTGTATCGGTATTAATGGCCACCATTTGCTTAGAGGTGGCAACGAACCTGATGATATTTTATATTCCTCTGTTAAGATGTTTGCTTGGGATCAATTATTACTCAAAGAACGTGCACAAAGGTAGCAAAGGTATTCACTCAACTTATTTGTGTTTAAATATAACACTCCTTCATTATAAAGGGGTATGTAATGTGCATATGACACTCAATTATGTTGCATCATTATGCTACTAGAAATAGTGATGCACTAAGAAGAAAATACATTTTGTTAAAAAAAAAATAATCCAGAAAAAGCATTCTAGATTGGATGATGCAGGAATACCCCAAACACAAGATGAATACACACAAGGGATGATCTACATTGAATTACCAAAATCAAAGAACCAGCTACAAGAAATTGGCTCATTTATTCACAGTTTCCATAGAATAAAAACCTCTGGCTTACTGCTCAGATGGCTTGAATAATCATTGGCGGGATGACTGTGTCAGTGATCCTCCTAATATGGGACCGAGGAGGATTTCTATTATTTTGGGATTCGAAGTTGAAGTTAAAACTCGTTTTTGCTAAAAATCATGTTTAGTTTCTCATGGACGTGTGTAAATTAGTCTGGTGACTCTGTTGTATGGTACAAAACTACACTCTCCGAGAGCTAGGATTTTGGAATAGCCATTTCCCTGTAAATAATTATCAGCTATTGGTACTGTTTTATTTGAGATAAATTAAACGATTTTTTACTTCCGGCTTTAAACTATTTGTTAAGATAGTTTTAACTCACATTTTAGTTTTAAATTAATGACACACTCTTATAATCTTTTTTATAAAAATTAATTCGTCTTAAGACTACGAAGTGAATGTCCTTAATATTAAAAATATTGTTTTTCCACAATTACCATTTAATTATAATTATTTTTGTTTTGGCTCCTCTGAAATTCATTCAACAACCATCCACCAACCAGGCATCCATATGTGAACACATTTCGAGAATACGGAATTTATTTTTAACCCCACACACACACACACTTGTTCCTTGCCGTGTCGATCGACTACAACTCTCACGAGTGCATTTAGTCTAGTCTCTTTTATGATCTGCCACGCAGTGTCCCTCAAGCTGTCTATGCCTTACAAAATAAAGAAAGATCTTAAAGAACTCGTATATTTTTCTTGTGTTCCTGAACTCTTGCAAGAATTCCTCACATACTCTCATCACATATTTACTCATGCTCGTAAATAAGTGTTTCAAAAAGTGTTTTTATTTTGTTGCTTTCAATATTTTGCCGATGCTGAGTTGTTTCATACTAATTTCCGACATGTAAAATGTAAGTGGCAGATTTGAAAATGTTTCAGTCCTTTACGAGATTTTAAAATAATACAACGTGTTTTAAAGAAGACGAAAAACATACATAAACAAAATTTGAATTAAAGAAAGAAAAATAAAGAAATAAACAGAGACTTTTTTAAAGAAAAAAATTCAAGTATTAAAAAATAAAGATGACATAAATTTTTTTTAAAATGTCGTATAAAAAAATTTGGAATTAAATAAAACATAAAATATATTCTAAAAGTATACGATTCAACATACACCTTCGCTGAAAACGTAAATTAAATCTACGACTATCTTCCAGTGATAATCTATGGAACTAAAAGCACAAAGTTCGATTTGGAAAAAATAAGAATTTAAATAAAATTAAATTGACGTTTTGTTCTTTGTGTGGACTGATTCATCGATCTATATTTATCGATATTTCTTCGTCTTCGAATTTGTGGAAATACAAAGTGCTCGTCTTCTGATTTTATAAAATTTATTTAGAATTTTTCTTGGTAAGTGAAAGTTAAAAAAAAGTTGCGGAAATATTTTACAATATTTAACGATTTACGACACAAAAAAAAAGTTTTGGACACGATACGAATTGTATAAGAACATTTTGTTGTCACATTGGAACCACCAAATTGTTATTGATTTTTTGTTATATGATTAAAATGACGTATTCCTAATCGAATATAATTTTTGCACAACCAATTTTGGCACACTTGTTTGTAAAATTTAGAAATTTCGTTTTAATCCAATCATCAAGAAGTGTTGGGGAAGCTGGCTTGGAATAAACTGTTCGTATTCAAATATTAAAATGTGTCTTCACAAACTTTGCCACATTCGTTTAGCACTTTACACACATTTTTAATTGAATTGGGATCTGGAGTTCACTATGGGCATATCAAAACATGTGCTTAGAACTCGTATATATAGCTTGCTTATGTAACTATTAGGCAGGAACCATATTTTCCTTTGCTCCTCTGCAAAGAGAGGGTCACATTCTGATTCATCGCTCTCAAGTCCAACAAATAAGTTCGAAGTTTAAAATGCTTATTGTGCTAAAAGTTAGTTGTCATAATTTGGTATGACGAGAAAAAGTAAAAATGTTAAAAATAGACTTTTCAAAAATAATTAACCACAACTAGTTCTAGAACGATGAAATGAAGTCTGTAATTTTACTAGCTTGAAAATTTCACTCTCAAAACTAATTTTTAGGAAGCGTAATGAAACCTTTAAAACACTAGATTACTTGACTAGCTAATATCCGGTATGATTCGAGCAAAAACTTTACAAGGGATGATGGAAATTCGTTTCACAAATCTACAACACGAATCGGTTAAAATCTAAAATGTATGTCAGCTCTCACCTATCTCAGAACACTGCTCTAAGAAATTCGGCTGATATTCAAGAAGCTGTGGATCATTTTACAGACTCGTGGCTGTAGCAACGAGAGTTGCAACACCAACAAAACCAACAGTAGGAAAAAATTCTAACCAGTCATCAGCTGATATACAGATTATTGTAACGGAGAAGAGAAGGTTCTTGATTTGATATTCCGACAGGGTGTTTTGATGAATTTCCGTCATCCCTTGTCAAGTTTGATTTGGAGACAAACCGGTTTCGGCTATGTGCCATGTTCAGTGTCATTTTGCGTTCTCAAAAGCTGGCACATAGCCGAAATCAGTTTGTTTCCAAACCAAACTTGACAAGGGATGACGGAAATTCGTTCTAGAGAAAAGAAGGCAATGGCAGATATAAAGATCAAAATTAAATTGTGGCAGAGAACGTAATAAATTCAGATTGAAACATGATTCTGCTATCAAGAGCTTTAAAAAAAAAACTTGGATCTAACGATAAACACGTTTTAGAGTCTGTGAAAAGTTGTGAAGCACATACAATGTCTTGTTGCCTACGAATCCCCACTAAGGCTTGAAAAGCACACTTGGTCTATAAACTCAGGTGTAAAAGTAAAGCCTTTACAATTTCTTTCGTTCATTTGATTATAATCATTTAACTAACATATAACATATTTCAAAAATTATAAACATTTCTGACTAAAATTTAAAACATTAGAGAGAAAGCTTCCCTAATAAATTGTTTAGAGGAGGATTTGCCCATCGTAAAAATTCTCCACAATGTTTTTTTTCAATTTCGGAATTGCCGAGACTGATTTTTTTTCAATCTTCAAATACAAGTAAATCTGTCAAATAGTGAAATTTTTTTATGAGAAATTAAATATTTCTCTTATTTATTTTTAATTAAGAACGAAACTCTGCTGTTATTTGTTTTTATTATTGTTATTTTAGCCTCATTTGTTGTTGTAGTTCCTCCAATTCCAGGAAATAACTCGTGGTAGAAAAAATGTATATTTAGTTGCGAAAATTTCTTTGTTTTTCATATAAATAAATTTATTATTATTAAATGATTTTCGTTCGTATTTTTAATTTCTTCGCCAAATGTTAATGAGTGCGAGATTATTGAAAATAATTTCGCCAGAATACGCAATATAATTAATGGGAATAAACATGTTGACATTTCCTGAAAACAATAACAGCAACATCAACATCAACAACAATACTCAACAGCAGCAATAATGTGCAGTGTGTTTTTAGAAGATTTAAGAGTTTTCCTAATGCGAGTATTTGAATTCTTATTTTGAACATCATGATTTGGAAAAAATTTCCTTTGTGGTGTTGTTGTTGTCATATATGTATATACTTATGTATGTATGCACACACATATGTATTTGTATTGTAATTACCACATGTGAAGATTTTATTTGCCTCTTGTTGCTATTGTTGTCTGTTATTTAGCCTTCGAATTCAAAATTAGTTGGTGTTAGAAAATTACTATCACCCAAGAAATGGACAAACAAATTCAAAAAAAAAAACTATTTAAATGCAAAGTTGTTGGTGACCATGTGTCTGTCTATATTTATTTTTGCGTGCCCATATTTATTTATTTAATTGCTTATTTTTCTATTAATTATAAACTACTAACGCAATTAGAAATTCTCTTTGTTCTTAATTAAATTTTGACAAAAATTTAATTTATTTTGACAGAAATTTATAATTAATTATTTATTTTAAAGTCGATATTAAACTGTGAAGAACTTTTTAAATTATTTATAAATTTTGGTGATGAGAAAAACGTTTGCATGTGTGTATAAAACGAGTTGAATTTAATTAAAATGATATTTAATTTATATAAAATATAAAAGTTGTCCAAATAAAACATTATATTAAAATTTTCTCTGGAAATTTCCGTTTTAAAAATATATTTTTTAACTGATAAATAATTTGCGATGTTCAGAACTTTTAAAATTCACAGTACAATAGTGTAATTAATAAGTTTTCCACTTTCAAAGCCTTACTTTTATTGCGTGTCGTGCTAAGACTAGCCTTTACTTTTGATTGTAGCGATTTCTTGAATAGGTCGACTGGTGCCTGTCTCTTGAAATCGATAGTATCTGTCAAAGGCTTAGGTCAACTATGGCAATCACATTTGACAAGTGCCTGCCCGTGTTACGAAGCCTTATGCTAGCCAGTGCTGGACATTCACATATAATATGTGCTACCGTCTCACCCTCTTCCTTAGGAGTAACTTTGGCTACTGGCCCGTCCACCTTCTTATCCATCTATTCAGGAATTTTTCATTGGCCAATAAACACCGAAAACACTCATCACCTTTTTCGAGGATTCACTGCCCGTCACTATTGGAACCTCACGGTCGAACGCCTTAGATGTGTTTTCATAGATTGACCCGTCAATCCCTCGCCAGGCATTACTGTCCATCTTATCCGGGTTCCTTCCTTGACCAAGTAAGACCGGAGTGTCTTCATAGATTAACCTCTTCGCCTTTTGCAAAATTGTCTGATTCATCCCTGTGATATAAAAAATATGTCCACCGACACCGAGCACCATATGCACGGTTCGTATATTAGAAACCAAGCACCTTCTTTGCCATGCACCCCTGGCGTATGTTGTGCAACCGTGGATTAAGAATTTTTTGTAATAGAGTGTTAATTTCTCTCCCTTCGACTTATTTAGCCAGACTCCTTGCGGAGATAGGAATCTGTTACCGGCCGCTAATATGAAGTGGTATAAGTCAAAGCTTCTGGCAGTGCACTCTGTTACGGCAATGTATCATTTCAGAACATACGCAATTCCGACAGCCCTGTGGTAAAGTCTATCACACATTCATTTTTAATCTACACTATCATATTTTTTGTGGCTGTTATCATTACCATTTTCGATAGATCAAATCTAACAGTCAATCAGCTAGTCTCTATGCACATTCTACTGGTTGCTTAGGCCAGCTCAGGAAACCTTTACCCTAACTTTTTAGAAAAACTTAAACGTCTTATACTTAAAAATAATTTTTTAAACAGAAAGAATAAAATTCCAAAAATACTCTTCTTAAAATAAATATGCTAAAGCTTTTGTAAACGTTCTCAACACTTGCTATTTTTGCTTCTCTACATAAAGCAAATGATAGCAAGTTAATAAAATAAATTTTTTTGAGGGGCTTTATGTTAAATCATTAATGTTTTTGTCTTAATTTTCTTGGATTGGTCATTTGGTCTGAACGATTTCTTGCATAAGACGTTTAAGTTTTTTTTTTAAGTTGGATTAAGGTTTCCCGATGAGCTGGCCTAAGCAACCAGTGGAATGCGAATAGAGACTAGTTTCATCACCCTCAAAAATAAATTGCTTTATTTTATAATAAATATGAGTTTGGATTGAAAATTTTTTTTTTTTTTTTTGCCCAAGTTATGAACGTAAGATTTTAAGCTTAAAACATAAAATTATTTATTTTTAATTAAATTAAATTTTATGGGTAAAATCAGTTATTTATTCTACATGTTTTCACTCAGCTTGTTGCAGTCGAAAGTAAAACGAAAAACAATTATTCGGAAATGAATTCAGGACGCCAAAACGTTCTGAAACGTTTCACTTTCATGTGGATGTTACTGTCACGAAAAGTATTCGAATCTAAACATTTTACTTACTTTTAATTGTACGTTTCGATTTTACTATGTATTTAATTATTAGCTAGAAGTTATTAAGGATTTCCACAATTTCATTGACGAAAATGAATTGTTAACTTAACGAATAAAACATGGAAACTTCAGAGCCCTTTTCTACTTGTTATTTAATATTTCGAAATTAATGCAACTTTATGAAAATGCAAATACTCGTCATTAACTGAAAATAGATGAGAAATAAAACCATTTCGTTGAGAATTAAAAAAAAAATATATATCACGTCAAAAGTGTTAGTTTATGGCTTAAATTAAAATTTATTTACAAAGAGAAAAAAATAAAATTTTAAGAACCAAAAACACAATATAATTAATATCTCACTGATCCTTCAATAATGTTTATTTATTTTCTTCAAATGTTTTTTTCTAGCGCTTTTATCGGATTGAAATCATGCATAAATCTTTTGCCAAAAAAAACTTTGCAGTGATATTTTCTTTTCTGTTTATTCTCTTGCAGAGTTTTCCAACGACTAAAAAGAACATATTCAATGAGAATTCTTATAGCTTACAGTGAAGCATGCATGCAGATGTAACAAATACGTTGTAATTAAGAAATTTCCGTATATTACACGAAATCGGTAATTGCACTTGCTTCTTCTGAGCAAATATCGGTGCGCTGCCTGATAATACTTTTCGTTATAAGTTTGTGTGAGTGTTTATGTGAAGGCCGTTTTATCGCTTTTAGCACTTACTTTCAGAGATTTATAGCCAGAACGATGATATTGAGCAAAGCGTTCTTGTGCTTTTGGTTACAAATATTATTTTGTGCATTAAAATTTTGCATATAATAAACCAAATAAAACGACACTTTAAGGACCACTGACCCAGTACATTTATTTCAGACACACTTGTAGTTGAATCTTTAGAATTCACACACAATTAACGTCCATTTATCTTCAAGAAGAAATAAACGCATTCAGCAACACTTGTTAAATTTTAATTTTAAATATTATGAATATGAGTTTTTTCCTTCGATGATATTTTGACATTTCAGAAGCGAAATGAACTAAAAATATGCGAAATATTTGTTGAAGAAAGAACCACAACATGAAAAAATATTATTTATCCACCCGAAATCTATTTACATAATTGTCTTTCTCTCTTTAATTACACAAATTACATGAGATTTATTTGCAAAAAATGTCATTGATATACAGACGACATACATACATACACATATTTACCACAACCATAAATATTTGAACAATATCAAATTAAGAAGGTTCTTTGAATTCACTTTCAATATATGCCGGCAATCTCGGATTAATGAATTCAAACTTGACAAAACCTATCCCTGAGTCTTAAGGTAAGGTCACACGAGGCACACTATTGATTTAGTGGGAAAAGATTCTACTTCACATAATGGTCAACAATTTACCAACATTAATACTGTAGTTGACTTAATTTTGTCAAGTATGATTGAAAAAACATTTATGAAAAGCGGTGGTTGCACAAATATTTACCTTGTCTGACCAAACCAAAATATAATTTTATTACGAATCCCTACTTTAAACGTCACACAGTGGCTCATTTTGCTAAAAACCATGGCAAAAATCATAAATCCGATTACAAATTTTTGAGAAATAAGTGAAACCATATTGCAGAGGATATTTTACTGATCAAAAATCAAAAAGCCGCTTTTAAAAAGTATAAAAATTATGGGTGTTGTGGCCTCTCACAGTTAGTATTTTTTTGGACTGTAACAAAAAAAGTAAATTTTCGACAAAAACTTTAGGCTCCAACAATTTTTTATGTAAAATTTGCAATCGATTATAACTTTTTATTTTATTAAAAAAATTTTGCTTATTTTTTATTTAAGTTGGACTTAAAATTTTCATATGCTTGTTTTTACATTAGTAGGCGTAGTTCTTCGAACGCCCTACATTTGGGTAGTTTTTGGGAATTTGTCACACGGTGTTTCGGGAAGTATTGGTATGCACACTTTGTTTATTTCTTACACCAACTATGCTTAAAAATTTGGCTGCCCGATGCTGCCCGCTCACTTGCAAGAAAAAAAAACTGTCACAACCTCGTTATTAAAGCCAAAATACATAGTGTAGTGGATATATATGACATTTTTGATTAAAAGTGATATAACTTTTAGTTAAATGAAGATTTCGCAAAAGATTTAAAAAGCATTTAATAAAAACCTTCCGACAATATAAAATATATGCTCGCAAATATTGTCACGCCCACAAAGCGCGCAAAGACCTTCCACCCAGTAATAATACTGCTCACAATGTTTTAAATAATATAAAATAATTCTAAGCAACGTTATGAGCACACTTACACTTACTTACTTATGAACATGTTTGTATGTACCCTGAAGGAATTCTGGGGTAAAGGGGCTGCATGTCAGCAATTTTCTCACTATTTTTGGTGACATTGTCAACAAAGCATCTACACTTTTCTGTTTGATGGGTAGACATTTTTTGACAACTTTTTTATTATAATGGTTGTATCGAAAACAATTTCGTTTCTAGAAAAAATTTAAAATTCTTTGTCCTTTTGTTATACTAAATATATGTTAACGCCACTAAAATGTGGTGTTTTTTTTAGATTTTACCCTTAACAAAACCGAAAGGAATTGTGTTTTATGATCTGTATAAAATCCCAAATAATAAGGGAGAGTTAACCATGTACTCTTTAAGAGGGCAATATTTTATTTAAGAAACGAAAATACCATTAGTTTTTTATATTAATTACATACATATACACAGCGCTTATATTATGGATTGATTTCTCTTTGGATTCATTCGTTCTTTCGTTAATTAATCAATTCACTTATTCACCCATTCATTCCATTCGTTCCCTGATTTTAAAAACTGTAAAGCCATAAATTTCTCTATGTGCAAAACAACAATTAATTTCCCATTTGCTTACCACTGGTCTAGGGCCCTCGAATGCTTGCTTAATAGTCAACGCGCTAAGTTCTTAAGGCACATCACTCTCAACGGGTACAGAATTTAGCTTTTGACGCTGTAGACAAATGTGTCAAAGACTTTAAAAAAGGAGGTATTTGGAAATCGTTCTTGATTTTGGGCGACCCATGCATACACTAATTTTAAACTAATTTTCGTTACTTTTATGCCGGTTTATTGTTGTAAGTACCAAACGAAAGCTCGAAAGTCTGGTTTAATTTTTATTTTTTTTATTTATTAAATATTATAATTTATATTATAATACAATTGCAAATTATATTCTAACTAAAATTCACGAGCATGGTAACTAGAACATTGACTTTTACTCGTTGTGGTAAAACAGACCAGAGACGTTAGTGGGAATCAAACCCATAACCTCCACACTGATAGACTATCTCATTACTAACTAGACTACCGGGGGCACCTTCAAATCGTATTTAGTTTTACTAGTCGAATTTATATACTTTTTTCGATTGACAACCCCATGCTATTCAATTCAAACTAAAATTAATAGGACTATGTAGCGCTCTCTTTAATGTTGCATTTTAGATCTTTCGAAAATTAAATACGAGTTTAATATCTTTCTTCTCTTCTTCAGAGACAAACTGTGGCTATTTTAAATAACTTAACTGATGAACTCATCCTTAAAACATGTTGCTCCACTAGCTCTTGAATGCCACAATTCAGTTTTTAATGCTTCCTTAACGTTTTAAGTGACTGAGTGTTTATACGTGAAGGCATCTTTCACTTTATTTAAAACTCTTCTCCTTTTAACAATATTTTTTTTTAATTTAAAAATAAATCCACATCCATACATATACATATGACGTACTCGTCTAATATAAATAATTACTATTAAACTAAATGTATATACGATAAGAGTATTACTGCTCTTAACTCATTTGAAATTACTCCAAAGTAAGACAAACGCAACAACAACAAAAAAGTACCAAACTGATGAGCCAAGAATCGCTAAACAATTAATCAATACATATGGAATTAATAAGTTGTATATTGGAAAGTTCAAAATCCTTTTAATGTACTCGTACTAAGAGCAAGAACACAAAATTTAAAATCCAAACGAGAACAAGTCAATCCATATTGAATGGTATGCAAAGGCTAACAACGATCGATCGAGAAACCACTCGCTGTAGTAGCAGAGAAATTTTTCAAAGGTCACAGCTACATTCCTTTGTTTCTCTTTTATCTGGTTGCAAAATATTCACTTTAAGTTTAAATGTTATAATATCTCCCATCACTACACTAAAACATACCAATAACATAATTTAAAGTAATTCGCATTTCCGCTCCCACGTGAACAAAAACGCAAAATCGATAAATTAACAAAAATTAAATAAAAGGTGTCAAAACCAGACTTTTTCTTTAGAATTGTTTTCTTCCATTTCCGTTCCCAAATAAACGAACGAAAATGCAATTACACTTAACTTTTTCCAATAAAATATATATTTGTAATTAGTATATAAGAACATAAAAATATGAAATAAAGTTAGTTATATTTTTAATCAACTCACTAAAACATTGTGTTTTTTTTTATAAAGTTCATAATCTGAACTTAAAAGTTTTAAACATTAAATGTTTTTTAATGTAAGCAAAGCAAATTATATGTGTAATGTAAGTACGAGGGTGGGCCAAAAACGATTTATTTGGAAAAGAATTTCATCATTCTTCAAAAGCAAGCGATCTTAGTATTTTGTGCAAATGATGAACATAGCGCGACTGCTTTTCAACTAACTAATAACATTTTGATACTTGTTCTCATCTTTCATCAACTCACCAAGCTGTTAACATCTTCCCATAAGAATTGTAAAGAGCTAAGTGTTCCATATCTTTCAACATCTTTGCAAGATGCTCCTATCTCATTATGTTCCACTCAACAACTTTAGATCGTCATTTTAGTGGCATCACTCGAAAAAATGACATTAGATTAAAAAAAATCCCAATGTAAGCAAATTTATCGTCTGGTCTGCTAGACCCTTGGCAAAAAATGTTGGGGAAATTGGGGCGAAGAGAATTCACATCTTTTTCAAGAAATGAAGAAGTCACAAGAAGTTCGGTACCGATTCTACAGCCATTATATTGACTCTTATATAAAATCTATATAAATTATACAAAAATATTGTACTGTGTAGTTACAAATTTCCAACTCCAACTTATTCTGCATGCTGTAGTAATCGATTATTGCTTTTGCTCTTCGATTAGTAATAATTTACTGCAAAATTTTAGAACTGAATTTCATTTTATTTTTTCTATTTGCTTTAACACATGAAAAAAAATGTTTGCAAAATAGAAAATGAAACGGGTGTTTAATATTTTCAACATCTTCCAAGCATTTCTCTATGATGTGTGCAAGTGTAAAAAGCCTATAAGCTTTAAAAAACGTACCCATCGATCAGATGCAGATGCAGCTTAAGATTGTGGGAGGGGAAGTATGAACTAAAACAAACGATTCTTAAATTTTTCTAAACTTCTTGCATGGGAAAATCTTAGTTTTTAATGCTTTTAAAGAGGAAAATTTTCTCTTTGGGAACCAAAAGAGGGAAATTTTTTTACTTAATTTTAATTTATTGAATCTTTCTAGTAAAGATAGTTCACAATAAGTAATCAAATCTTATTTCTAAAATAATATTTGCTATTTATTCTCAATGGAATAACTAATATTTTGTATTCAGATCCTAATAAACTATCTACTAATGGGTAGAGAGAGCCGCCTCGCCAGGCTCTAATGTGTCAGTTCTTATTAGTCAAGTCATGTCAAGAGTGTCTGGATGCACGATTAGGGTGTTGGCGTATTTGGACGTGTATGTTTCAACTACTTCCTGGATAGTGGGGACTTTTAGATCCCTATGGATGTTTTCGTTTCTTAAATGTATATACCAGGGGGCGCATATGATAAGATGTAAGATCCTAAACTGTCTTCTTTGTAACTTCTGGATGTTTGATGCACAGACATTACCCCACAGCTGAATGCCATATGACCAAATTGGCTTTATAACGGATTTTTATAAAAGGACCTTTTAGTCCAAAGCCAATGTTGAATTAGGTCGTATTACTCAGTGTAGTTGATTTGTTCGAAGTTTTATGGACGTTATTTTTGCCTCAATGTGGCGGGACCAAGTTAGACGTCTATCAAGGTGGATACGCAAATATTTAGTGTGTGTTTCCGCTAAAACAGTGGTATTTGTTATTGCTATTGATGATCGATTTTATTGATGCCTTTTTAGAGAAAACGTTACATGAGTACATTTCGATAGATTAATCTTTATTCTCTACTGCTTTAGCCAGTCTTCTAGCTCATGAATATGGTACTGAAGCTGTACAGATGCCACCGTCGGATCTACATTAACACTTATTATAATTGCAGTGTCGTCTGTAAACGTATATGCTATTAAACAAAGTGTACGCGGAAGAAAAGCAAAAGTCGGTATAATAAGAAAAAAAATACAGGCAACCAGTCTGCAACAAAAAGCAGTTATGTAGTATATTTCTAACAAGTTACTAGTTATTTCAGCTGCCATTAGGTGGCCTTCTGGTGGGCAAGTGTGTATTTAATTCTCATACCCCTCGTATGTTCGAAGCCAGTAATAAATAATTTGTTTATTTACAAAACCGAAATTGATCTTCTATAACAAATTTAATTTAAAAGGATAACTCCACACTCGTTAAACTCCTTCCGAATTTGTAAATGCCAAAATTAAAAAAATCATATTGACTCTACGTTCGCAGAAGGATTCTGGCGCCTTGTTTGACATTTTCATTAAGTGCAGCTGAAGCCGTGTGTGTTGACATCGAACCTAATTGGTTGCTGTTGAATGAAATAAAACTTTTTCTATTTTCATTTTGTGAATTTTATTATTTTTTGTGTTCTTAATTTATGTTTGTATTTATTTCATTTAATTTATAATCATTAAATCTGACATTGACTGTAGAAAAGAAACAAAACCAAAAAAAAAACAAATGTCTGTAAATTTTCAAAGACTCATAATTTAATGTCAGAACAAATTTATAGTTAAATTATTAAAAAATTTAAAAAAAAATTGCATTTCTAATTAACAAGGGTCACATTTAACTTGAAAATATTTCAAGGTATATATGAATATATGTATGTATGTATTTTCCTTTAACATTTTTAGAAATATTAAAATTAGTTATTAAGTTATGTAAACGCCGAACAAAAATCCACAAATTATACTTTGTTTTATCTGCATCAAAGAAACGATTTTAAATCGAAAAGAGGTGGTGAATTACTCACGACTATACATACAATTTCATACGTTTTCGATCACTTTTTTTTCGTGTGAGTTCTAAAACATCAGTTGCGAAGCAACTAAATAAAGTCAAGTGTTTCCTATGCAAACGTGTAAACTTTAGCAATGTCACGTGTTCTAAAAGGAACGTTATCGATTTGTATACAAAAATAAAAATGTGCATCGCTAAGCTTGCTGATACTCTGTTGAAATTTGGTTGAAAATTATATGGTGCTTTCCACGTTTGAAGAGAATACGCCGTTATTTGTTGTAGGTACTGGGGATAAATAAAAAACTTCAACCGCGTTTATTTTGAAATTACCCTTTTATGACGTTCTGTGAGAAAATGAGCTTTAAAAAACAGAAGTAAAATTCACTATTGTAAACATTTTAATGTGAAAATCAAAATAAAAAAAAAACTTTCTGCACAAATGTAATTTAGTGATTAAATAAAATAAGCAAAGACACTTTTAGGTGTTTTTTTTTTCAACATCTGCTGCTAAATGAGTTCACACGCGACACCGACAGTGTGTTTTGAATTCAACAATTAAATATAATAAACATTTTAAATAAGTTGTAAAATAAAAATAAATATTATGAATTTTATTGTATACCGATGGTTTTAGAAGATCCAAAATGATTTGACCCAGTTTTCTTTTCAACTGATTATGATGTTTCGAACATCAAAAAAGCTTTTCAATTAATTTTTTAATATCAAGCTCAATCGAAGCAAGTGGCTCACTTCGACTAATTTAAATATGTTCCTTAAACATTTAGCGACAAATGTCTTCAGCCGGTTGTAGTTTGTAAAATTTAAATTTACATGTCTCATCAGTCGAAGTACTGGGTAAAGCCCGTACAAGCGATGATTCTGAAAAATCGTTTTTACTCCTTAACATCCAATTAACTTAATCGTATTCATTTTATTCACTATTACAATTTAGGTTGAGATTCCGGTTGAAAAATGTAACACTAAAAAAACGACCCCTTATTTACAGCAGAACTTTTAGTATTTGATAAAATATTTTTATATAAGGAGGCGTAACTTGATTGTTTACTTGATTGCTGCATGCAGGCAAAAAAAAACGTGATTGGGGCCAACGTTGTGCGTTCACAACAACTATATAATGTCCTCTACAACAATATATTATTGTAGCAAGCATATAAGAGTTATTTGAAAACATTTTAAACTTGGTTGCCATAAACATAAAACATTTAAACATAGTTGACTTGAACATTACAGTTTTTAGGAAAATTCTAAGCACAAACAAAGTGTTTAACTGTACAAAAATAATATCACAACTTGAACTAAAAAATATTCTTAATGGACATAATATAAAGTTCGTCTGGCATTAATTTAATGTATGAGCGTGCTGTGGCTTAAGTAGTTAGCACGTTAAATATTCATCATTCGATTCTATTATTATTATCTACAATAATAATATGATCTGTCTCCAACCTTCTTCTTAAATTATGATTAACTCTACCATATATTTTCTTTGTGTACGTGTTTTACACATGTCCCTTGACATTATAAGAGTCTTGGCTGGATTTCGCTGCTTATTTTCAACGCAGTATACAAAATATTTATTTATTAAGTGTTAACAAATGCTTTTAGGTCTTTTAGGGAATACAAAGTAAAGTTTAGTTTGTTGAACGCTGAACTGGCTGTGTAAAAGCTGCTGTGCTAAAATTAAAATTTAAAACTCCATAAATGAGAATTAAAACTCCATAAATGAGAATGTGTAGATTTCGAATTTCCCGTCAGCAGTTAATAAAATTATTATTTGTATGATGACGCATGCAGCAGTACACGATAACATATATTGGCCTTTAAAAAATGTATATTGGAAATAAGTCATATCTAAAATGTTCTTGCAATCGAAAAACCCCGTCATTAAAGAACCTCAAATTTATTTTCGCCCGAATTGAATGATATGGACTTAGACACCATTATACAGGGATATTTAAGAAGAATTTCCTTCATCGCTTATCAAGTTTGGCTTGGAGATAAACCATCTGCCATCTTAAGACTAATTTTTCGAAAGAAACCGGTTTGTCTCAATACCAACGTTACTCTACACTACATTTCGCCAAATTCATGTTGCGCCCACGCCTACACAAAATGGGAGCGATGTCTAGGTGTGTTTTATTAATTCTATTAATTATTTATTTCCTTGGTTAAAAATAAAAATCGTTCTAAATTTAAACAAAAAACAACCAAAAGTCACAAAAAACGTGGGCGTTGGATAAATTTTAGCAATGACTGTATGTGTTATTTGATGATTTAGGGTGCGGTCAGACGAGGCAAATATTTGTCGAAATAAATTTAACCAGTACACACAACATATTTCTTGAGAGGAATATTAAAGAATTAAATAAAGTTAATCAATATAAAAATGTTGATATGTTGAGTAGAAACTTGTCTTTATGAATATTTATTCAAAACACCAGTTTTCGTAGTTACGTTTATTTCATCAAATATTTGCTTCGACTGAGTTTATTTTTTACTTTTCGAAACGAAGCGTTCGTTGATATATGCGACGTTTGTCTGCTCGATTTCTATCCGTAAATTTAAAATTTGAAATTGATAAAGTGGTCATTTAAGCAAATAAAAAATAACTAGTACACGCACACATGTTTGCTTAGAACTTTAAACAAAAAAAAAACCCCAACTTGTATGTCGAGCACACAACATGCATAATAATTACAAATAATAATTTTACGCCAGTCATTATATGAAATAATTGAACATAAATAATTTTTTGGCCTCATTTCAATTAATTAGGAACAACGAATAAACAACAACAACAACAACAACGACATCAACAAAAATAACAAGAACAAGAGCAGCAAATTAGTTTATTTAAATTAGTAAAGATAAATACTTGTTTTGTTTAAGCAAGTCCATGCATGGCCATGTGACGCACTCAACCACATGCAGCAGGTTGTTAACGAAATCAACCACTTCTGTCAAATCGTATGCAATACGTTTGCTTTCGAACGACTGTTGACTACGTCATTTGTATAAAATGTATTAAAAATTGGCAAAGATTTGAAATTAATTTGTAGACGTAAGTACATAGCGTAACAACGTTAAGCATTTGTAGAGAGAGCATTCGTTATACAGTGTGTCCCAATAATAATCATTGCAAATCTAAAACGAAAATTCGATTCAAATTTAATTGATACATGCAAATTTGGTATAGTACAGCTAAATAAATATAGTACAGCTAAATTTTCTATTCTACGAATTATTGTCATGTTTGTCCTCAAACCAAACTTGACAAGGGATGAACGAAATTAATTCTAAATATCTAAATTGGCTCTGCCTAGAGGATCTGGCCTATTCCACTTCCAATGCATAACCTGTCGTCAATTTAATATTGGAAAGTTTTACTGCACTCGTTGCATTTAATATTATTTCTAAACAGGAAAATAATCGTATAGGATGGTTTATTAATATAAGTTCAATGTTGATATCCAAAACTACTTCATCGAAACTCATATTAATATTTTAATAACAAAATTATATCTTCCGATAGACGAGTAAAAACATATTTCTCGGAAGCAGATTTTATTTTATTTTAAAGTCTACAACAAATTATCTTGGGAAAAATTTAAGTTTTATTGATGAAATTTTATACCTTCTTCTTTTATAATTTATAAATTTCTTATAGAAATTGTGTACATTATTTGTCAAATAATAATTCTATTCATAACAGAAAACGAAATATTTAATTCTTTTAATTTCAGTTTTCGATAAAATTTAAAAATGACCAAAGAACAGGCAACCGTCATACCTGAGGACTTATATAATTTAACACAATTGGCCGAAGTCGCTGCAGAGCGTTTGAATACAACGGATAAGATTGAAGTCAACGGATTTGTTAATCCGTTGAACATTGCGGAAAGAACGATGGAGCAAACATTATATTCGAATCAAAGCCATAATGTGGTGAGTGAAAATCCCGATATAGTAACGAAGGACATGAGATCGGCGAGGCAGCAAAAGAAGCTGCTGTATGACCATCAGCGAAAACAAAAAGATGAGCACGAACAACAAAAAACAATTGACTCGTCCATTAGGCTGACAAAATTAAATAGTAATTTTAAAGGAGCAAATATGACAGAAATCCGATCTCATATAACAACATTTGATAACTATCAGCGACACTTTCAACATCCCCACCATAACCAGCTAAAGCAACATCATGACGATCACAAACACCATGAGCAATACAACAATAGAAATGTTGTGGGAACGTTTTATTCATCTTCTGACGATGATTCCAATTATTACAGTCACAAGGTATTCGATCAAAAGAAATTGCGCCGTTCCACAATTTCAGATAATTCACGCTACGATGAACATTCATCTTGTAGCAGCGCCCCGAGTGGCGGTAGTAGCAGCAGTGGCAGTATCAGTGGCGACGAACAACATTATGCACAAATTCATCAAGACTCAATTGAGGAAGGAGTTGCCGATATTAGTGGCCTCAAGTCGAGGCCTATTGATGCGTCAACTGGCTCTAGCCTAAATCTTCTGGATGATGAGCACATTTGCCCCGAGTGCGGGAAAAAGTACTCAACATCTTCCAATCTGGCCAGACATCGACAAACCCACAGGTCAGTTTAATTAATGCTTTTCCGCTTACAAGTTGTTGTAATATTTTTTAATATCAGTTTCTACAATTTCAGGTCGATTATGGACAAAAAGGCCAGACATTGTCCTTTCTGTGAGAAGGTCTACGTTTCGATGCCGGCCTTTTCCATGCACGTTCGAACACACAATCAGGGTTGTGAATGTCAGTATTGTGGAAAAAAGTTCTCACGGCCATGGCTTTTGCAGGGTCACATACGAACACATACAGGTGAGCAGGGGATCTACATGCAAAAGTTTTGAATAAGGTCCCGATTAATTCTCATCTCAGTTTAAAAAATTCTTAAACATCTTTTTATTACACAAACTTATTCTTTTATTTGAACGGATAAACGAATCACAATAAAACACACACACGCAGGCATCGTTCTGAAACAGTATTTTTCTTTGCAAATTTTAGGGAAGACGTAAATTTGTATGTAATTTTTATGGTTCGTTTTTGTTGCGGATTTTTTATACAAATTAAATTCTTCGATTATAGTTTTTGCTCCCAGTTTCCAATTTTGTTTAAAAATACCCAGGCGTTTTAAGTAGTCATAAAATATTTATTTAAATTCGATTTGACAAAAAAATTTGAACTATTTATTTTGATTATGTCAGATCATGAGGAACAATTTTTGCCATCATTTCAAAAATGCTACACTAATTGAGAGCTTAGGATGCGTAATAGTATGTTTAGATATGCTTAATTAAGTCAATTAAATTTTAAATAGAGTTTTGATTTTTTGGCGTTCCCACACGTGCAGTTAAGCTTACTCAATTAGCATTTAATTGCTGAAAATGTGTTCATGGCCCGGCAGTGACATTTGAAAAAGCGTGTAATCATATGTTATGCGTTTTATATAAAATTTGCAATTACCACCACAATATGAAAAAGTTAGCTAAAGTTATCCCTTTTATATAAAGTGGTAATATTTTTGTAAGTTATCGGGTCTAGTTAGTAGTCTATTACATTTAAAGTCTTTATTTTATACCACTTTCTGCTCACTAAACACACTTCAGAAGGGTTGGATTGAAAATTTGACTCAATTAATGCTGCAAATAAGTAGTATTTGCTCAATTTAATCAGGTATGTGATGGAAATCGATTTCGACGTTAAAAAGGTTTGAAATCGACAAAACATGTGATGGCTCACATTGCGTCGATTCACTGTGTCGATTTCATATTCCATTTTGTTTCAATGAAAACAATGACTTTTTTACTATGTGACAAATTTCGACAATACCGTTTTAAATTCGTTTAAAAATAGGTTAAATTTTCTTCAACGAATTAAAAAAATAAGAAAAAAATGTATGTAAGCAATTATTTATAAAAATTAAATGAAACTAATTTTATAGTTGATTGATTAGGGGTAAGCATAAAAATAGCCTTCAAGAAGACCCTTTAATAGAATTTGTGGAAAAACATCTTGATGTGGCGAGGAGTTTCACAAAAGGTGATAAAGTGGACGTGGAAAATTTATGGAAGAATTTAGAAACCGAACTTAATAGCATTGGTCCGCCAATCCACGATGTAAGTGGTTGGAAAAAGGTGAGTTAATAAAAATGAAAAGAAATTTTTATTCATTTTGGCGTGACTGGAAGGCAAGCATTAAGAAGAAGATAGCAACTAATAAGCGAGAAGCAATTTCTATGGGAGGCGGTCCGTACAATCAGATATACATTTCAAAAAAAGAAGAAGTTGTTGGTCAAATTTGCGGTTTATATGCATTGGTTGACGGAATTAAAAACTCTGTTTCTATAGTTGGAAATGAGATTTCTTCATCTGATGATGACGATGTTTCATCTGCAGCAACAACATCTCAAAAAAGCAGGCCAGAAAAGAGAAAAAGAGCTGATAATAATAATGATCTTCCAAGTATTTCCAAAAAACCTTCGATAGAAATTAAAAACAAGGATGAAGACATAAAAAAGTCTTTAAAAGGATATATGGAAGGCAACTTAAAAACTGGGAAAGAAATTTCAGATTCCTTTAAAACTCTGGTTGAAATTTCAAATAGAAACGCAGAAAATTTAAATCTTATATCATCCAATATACGCCGAGTTTATAAATCAATAGAAAATTTAACGACTTCTGTAACAGCTGAAATAAAAAGGCATAACAAAGACCTGGAAAAGGCGGCTTTTGAAAAAACTAACCTTAAAAAAAAGGATTTACAAATTAAAGAAAAACAATTAGAGATAGAGATTTTAAAATATCAATAAATATAAATGCAAATTTCCAATAAATAATTTTATTTTGTTCAAGTAAACAAATAACGTTAACGAAATAAAAAAATTAATTTAAATTTTCAGCAATACTATCGCGTATAACATTTGCTGAGTTTGCTAAAGTACTTTCAGTTTCATAAAACTCGCATCGCTCATCACTTTCATCATTTGTATCTTCTTCTGTCACATATTCGGGTGGCTGTATTTTGTGCATATTACACAAGTTGTGTAAAGCGCAACAGCTATTTATAATTGTTACTGCTTTTAAAGGAGAATACCATAGTTTTCTTGACAAACATCTAAATCGACTTTTGAGCACTCCAATTCTTCGCTCCACTACATTTCTTGCAGAAGCGTGTCTTTTGTTAAATCTCTGTTGAGAAATTCCTGTTGCATTCCTGTACGGCGTCATAAGGAAGGGTTCAATTGGGTAACCTGAATCTGCTAACAACCAAGAGTCACGTTCACCATTTTGATACTTTTGCATAAAAAAGTTTCTGGCAGTGCTCATGCTGAATATAAAGGAATCATGGCTTGATCCAGGCCTAGTAGCATCATTGGCTTTGATATCCATTTTGTAATCGCATATCTGAAAGTAAAATCAAACATATTGCAGTAATTACATTTTCTAAACATAATTTACTTACAATCATAGCATTTATGCTATAATACCCTTTTCTGTTAAAAAATAAATGTTCTTATCCCAATGGCCCCTTTATACATCCAATGATTCCTGGAATACCATACTTTCAATAAAAAAACTGTTTTGATGGCCTTAAATCTGCCTCGGTAGAGCTAAGCTTAATAAACGCCGGACAAATTTTTCTTTCTAATTGGTGCAACACTTTTGAAAAACATTTTGAAACAGTTGTGCGGTGCATGCTAACATTCGCGTCATTTCCAACAGACCGCTGAAAACTTCCTTCTGCAAAAAATCTTAAGGCTCCCGCCAATTGTATTACAGGGGGAATCTCTTAATCTATTTCCAATCTTATTTAAAACTATAATAAACCCTTCCTTGTTTAATCGAAAATATTCTATAAATCTAAAGGGTGGATGTGTACATTAACGTACATACGTACGCACATCAATCAGAAAGAAAAATTCTGTACTTACGTTTCCTCGGGCAAAATTAAGGGATCAGATTTATCTCTTAGACGTTTCCGGCGAATGGTTTCGCTCTCACCATTTGCATTATTTTCATTTAGAATTAAAAAAACTGCAGCAGCATAAGGCATATTGCTATATTTTGTGTATTAAAATTTTTCAACTATTTTTTATTTTTCAACCGTCAATTTTATACCACAAAATGTTGTATTAAAGTATTTCAAAAGCTTTTTTAAAAAAATGAGATGGAAATGAAACAAAATTGGAATATGAAATCGATCGAAATCCATCACATATTTAACGAATTGTAAAAGCGAATTACTTTTCAAATCGGCCGATTTTCATCACACACCTGATTAATTGAGTTTTTGTATGGTAAATTGAGTTCAATTAAGGGCTTTATAGCGTAAATTTATTCATTGCGCAATTAAGGTGTATGTCTGAACATAGTATAATAAGAAATATTAAAGCAGCTAAAAATTTGATCTTATGAAATTAAACATTTTGGAAGATTTTCATGGCAAAGGTATTGTCCTTGTATAAACTTTTGATTCAAATTAATCTCGCCGCAAGGCTGTTATGAATTCGGATTTCGCAGACGATAACACCGCGGTTTTCTGCCCTTTCGTGGCAGAAACCGCGATATGGCAGCGTTCATCTATGTCTCTGGCTCAATCGGCATCACAATAGCCTTTTATCTCATCCTTAACGTTTTTCCTATACACGTTTTTTTTTTTTTGGTAATTGTCCCCTTTAAGTACCTCATCACCTACTCCACGGTTCTGAGTGTAGTTTGCCAGGGTTCGAACCAAATCGCCTTACTAGATTTACTGCATAACATATGTTCGGTCTTGAAATTTGCGCAGCAAGCAATCTACGGCCTGCATATACATATGGAATACTTGACATTTTCTGCTTACCCCATTTGGAGGGACTTGCTTCCAGAAAACTTTTGACTGTATTCAATATGTGTTGTCACCGGATTGCAATCATCAATCCCGAAACGAGCTAGAGCGTCGAATATGTAATGTGACTGATCCATTTTAATTAAACAACTAATGCTTTAAATTGCTAATTGTGTAGTAAACTATACCTTGATTTCTCAAAAGTTTTTCAAGTATTCACGACCATTGTCCGTACGCTTTTCATTTCTTAATTTTGAAGCGATAAAAAATCTTTCCAGAAAAATCGTCGACAATCGTAACCAAAAATCTTGACCAGAGAATGAATGCGTACTCAATGGTCTTAAACAGTCTGAGTGCACGAGCGGTAACAATTCAGTGGCCCTTGGCCCGCTTTCTTTACTGCGTCATCTATACTGATCACCATTTACACAAGTCGCTCAATGGTCTTTACAGACTTAGCCAAACCTGATACCAATGTTCTCTTCTTTCACATCTTTTAAACTTTTATTCCATATATGGCCCATTCTCCTATGCCATAATTCGAAACTTTCTTTTTTCAAATAGGTTAAACGGTCAAGATCATTCAATTAGGTTCTTATTTTTATAAAAAAATATTGCACATATTGTTTTCTTTCACAGAAAAAAATAAATAGGAAGATCAATGTCGCCAGCACAGTTAACAAAGGGTTCGCTGTCATTTGCTACAATCACTTCCTTATTCTATATTTCTAATTTATTATAAATATTAAAGCGGACGTTAGTGCAGGCCTAGTGCACACAGTGTGTATATCCACGCTGTTTGTATATCATCAAAATGAGTACCAAGTTCTTCATGCGAATAGTACCATCTGAAACCAAATTTTATTTAACTTTCTAATATGGGAAAGGATCATGGGAAAATGTTACCAAACTAGCAAGTTGCCTAGAAATGGGATGGTATTGTACATATGAAGGACGTGGTCATCATTTTGATCTCAGTATTTTACGATTTTAGTAGCAATTGGTTTTTAAGGGGTTTTAGGTTTTTCCTACTTGTGACTTTTTAAACTTGGTGGTTGTGTATTTTTTACACACAAAGAAAGGTGTAAAAACCCACGATTAAAAATAAATGAGTTTATAACTTCTTTTTTTGTAGACTAGCTGTTACATGAAGACAAAAAACTATTTTTTTTTGAGATGAGTAGTTCTGGAAAAACCAAATCCATTTCATGCATACACAGAAATATCAATTAACATTCTAAAATGAAAACAATGTATGTACATAAAATAGATTTTGAATTTTTATTTATTGTATTTAACAAAGACAATTAAAACTGTATAAAACATATTAAAACGTATAAAGTTCATTATAAAGCCTAATACTCTATTCGAATTTGCGAAAAGTGTTGAGCAACATTTATTATTTCGCTTGAAAAATTTGACAATACGTTAGTGGTGACAATACAACGGTTTCGAAGAAAAATTTCGTTTTTATAGGTTTTAAGTATGCAACATTGTTAAACAAAAAACATGTTTTATATATGTACATACATACGTACGAGTATGTACATATGTGTTTGATGAGTTGACAAAAATATTATTCGAAAATTAAACAAATGGAAAACAAAACAATATTATAAGCTTGTGGTGCTGCGCAACAATTAATACAAATTGCCGTCGCTACCGAACAACTTTTGGAAGATACACGGTCTGTTTCATGGCATTGCGGTTACAATGTAGCTTATCGGACTTATCCCAAATATGTTTTCTTTTTTTTTACCGCAGAAATAAGGATACACTCTTCTATGTCACTAAACTTTCTGTTTTCTTTTTCACTTTTTAATAAATTGACGCTTTTCTCCATTTTTATACTTTTTTTGGCACAACAAATTTAAAATTAAAACTGCAAAGGCTTAACTGATCAGCTGTTGTTTAAAATTTCGTGCGAAAAAAGTGCTGCTCATATTGTTTCGCATTTGAAAAAAAATGTTGCCAGAAACATTTTTTAGTTGGGAAAACATGCTGCCAGAAACATTTCGTGTCTTTTCAAAAAATGAACAGAGTACTACTTTAGCAACATTATTTCTTTTTTATTTCGCATAAAGTTTTTTATATGGGCTTTTAACAGCGTTTCGCACGAAATCATGAACAGAGTACCATGTTTAATTTACGAAATAAATATCACCAATGTTTTTATTATGAAAAATAAAATTAAATTTCATGGTAAAATAAAAGACTTAAATAAGGTACTTATAACTAATAGAAATATTTTTAAAGTAAGAGATCAATAATAAGAAATGTATAAAATAATTTATATAATTATCATGTTTTGAAAATGACACCAAAATCCAATAGTCACAAAAAAAATTAAATCTAATTCATTACATACATACTACGAAAAAATAATAAAACAAATAATATGAAACTAGTTTGTATTGTTAGATACACACACATCATATTCCTCTTCTCATATTCCTATTCTCTTTGTCGAACTGAACGTTCAACATGTTCTTCATGTAGTACTTGAGTACATGCAGTACATGTGAAGTTTTGAGCTCGTATCATGTTCCTAAAACGAACACAGCCGAGTACATATGAACAACATGCACTTCGTAGAAGAGCATGTAAACGTAATGTGCCGTCAATTTTGTTGTTCTCAAGACTGAGTACTTAGTTTTGCTCCGTTACTTCGAGTAAGTGTTCATGCCTTGCCGCTTCGCGTGTACTTCACGTATACAAATGTAATTGTGCAGACCTCTAGTTCGTGTCAACATACGAATAAACATTGTAAATTGTTTTCTAAGTCATTTTGAGGTCCCTTTTTATCCACACGCATTTATTCCGGCAATTTCTTTCAACACGAGTATGTACAATTGAAACAGTGTAATTGATTTTTAAATATAATGCTGCATCAGTCTGCTTTATTATAAAATTTCGCGCCTTGCAACGCGGACGTAAAGTTAATTGGGCACAAAATATGTAACCATGTGAAGCCGCCGAAAGTTTCCTTGCGTGGCTGCCTAATGTCACATCTAAAGCAATAAACCGAAGGACATCGCACAAATTCAGCCATATCAATGCGGCAGATTCATGGAAATTCGTCCCTATTGCACCGGTGCGGAACTGTCGAGGCCATTTGAACGATATCAAAGTTCATACCTTATTTACAGTAAATTTATCAATTAATTATATTCGCTGTAAAATTTGTAAATATTTTGTGTAGCTACACAAATGCGTAACAAAATATCGACAGCGAATAAAAATATTAAAGCTTGGATAATTAATTAATCATTTACAAAAAAAAATTTTTTCAAAAATATGTACATATATAATAAACTATATTTAGATCAAATTTATATAGCGAAATTAAGTGCAAATTAACAAACAGGGTCTGGGCTGCCCCCTCGATACATAAACAAAATTTCACCACACTAAATCTATTCTAATTTTCTTAATTGCGTTTTCAGATTTGTTTTAACAATATTTCTCTTTTTAATTTTAGGCGAAAAGCCCTTTAAATGCAATGTTTGTACCAAAGCATTTGCGGACAAGTCAAATCTTAGAGCCCACATACAAACCCATTCGAATACTAAGCCACACACATGCAAGCGTTGTGGCAAAGCTTTTGCTCTAAAATCATATCTTTACAAACATGAAGAATCCTCCTGCATGAAACACCATCACAAAAGTGCTGAGAAAGAGACTATATCAACCCGTTCTATAAACTCTGCACAGCTAACAACTCTTAAAGGTACAACATCAAATTTTGTCACTGCCACCAACAATTTGGCAACATCTTCACTACCTTCAGGTCCAGAATCAGCCAAAACGACTTTAGCCTCAAAACTATTACAAAAAGAAAAGGAGAAGCGACAAGCTGCATTACAGTATACAAATTTGCCACATGGTCTTATGACCAGTAATCCAGGTCTACAAATTATATCCGTTAGCACAGATGCCCCACTACTTGATGGTACAAACCTCAAATCTTATACAATGTTAAGAAGTCCAATTGCTCAGGATGAGTACGAGCATTACAAACGCATTAGCGTCATACAAGCACCGGCAATAACAACTACAACCCCCCCTTCCCCTTTGCCATGCCCAAGCATGGCCTCCTTAGAAATTCCTCCCTATTCCACTGCCAGTTTAACATCATCTCCTGCTTTACTTCCCACTCATATGCAAGTGCAATTTTATAACACTTTCGACACGACGGCAAATGATCATGGACAGATTCAGGAGCAGCCAGTGGATTTTTCACCAAAAAATAGTTTCACACATTCAGCTAAGACGAGTCCATTTGAATTGACTGGTAATTACGCCATAATGGCTTAAGCCAATTCACTCTTAATCGCCTACTTTGAAAAGCACTACAATCCACTAATTAAAAGACAATGAATCTGTGAGTTTTACCTGTATCAAGAATCTCAACAAAATAATTTCAAGAAAAACATCAATTTTCACCTAAGTTTTCTTATTGAAATTTTTTTAATTTATAATTTTTTTATATGAATTTTTGTAGAAATTGATTTTCTTTTTAATATTTATTGCGAAGTAAGCAATTTCCAATAACTTCTATCCGCGATATTGATACCCAATTTATTATAATAAATAATTTTAAATAACTGAGGGCTTTTGCATCACTCGATAGGAATATAACACTACGTCTTCACTAGCAACAAATTTGTTCACACATAGAGAGAGCGTCGGTGGAAAATGTGTTCCTGGTCTTCTGTGTGGAGAATACGTGCAAATGTTCCTGTTCAGCTTGAACATATATGTTTGTTCTCAACATGTTTTATGTACGGGTGTTTACAGACGAGCGCATTTTTTATTTTGCCTGTGCGTATTTTGTTTGTGTGATGGCAGAACAGTGTTTTGCGAACAACTGTCCGCACAAGGTTGTTTGTCAAATATTTAACAACTCTGGGCGTGCGTTTCATTTACATCCAGTGGACAAACAGAAACAACTCAATCGCAGACAAGGAAGTCTTCTCATATATAACTATGTATGTAGTTAGAGAAGTCATGAGTAAAGCCAGGTGGGCCACTGCGTAATTGTGTTTAGAAAATGTGATCTTTCGAATCGAGTTACAGAGTTTTCTTTTGTCTGGCTACCAATATTTTTAAGTGCAGTTGCCACCTCCGAAACTAGTTCTATAGATACGCCCAAGACCGAGTGGCTATTATTGGGAACAGTCCATAAACTTATTTCGAACATAGAGCTTGGTTAAAATTTTTAACTTCGAAATTAATTCTTTTGAATGTACAACAGAGAATGAGTATAAAAACCAACTTCACCCTTAAATTACGTCCACGAACTTCAAGATGTTTGTCGGCCTTCACCTCGTCACAGTCAAAAATATTAGCTCGATCCTCACATATGTATGTATTTTGCAATTTTAATTTCCAAAATTGTTAAATTAAAAAAAGGCAAAATTAACAAAACTCTTTTACAATTTCTCCAAGCAAATTTGAGGATATAAACTAAATTGGCTTAAAAACACAATTTATTTTTACAAGTTTTTATTTTATTTTAATGGAATATAATGTTGGGCAAATCTCCACCCTAAGGACGTCACCAGAAGTTCACTTTTCACAAAATTTTGAACAACATTTTGCAAAATCGTTTCGCTTATCTGGTCAATGCAGGGCCGGATTTTATCTTTCAGAATATTTGTTTTTGATATATTGACGTAAATCCGGTCTTCTTAAATCACAAGAACGAGGCGATCGTTCTAAATCCAAAAATTACTGATATGTACATTACCCCATTGAGGTCACAAAATGGTTTCCTTACTCGTGTTCAAAAAAGTACTGGCTGATGATGGTGCCTGACCACCAACGCCATCATACCGTCACTAAGGCCACTATGAGCGTATTGTTTTCATCTGTTGTTAACTACAATACCATGAGCTTAAAATTTAGCAGTTCTCTGACAAAGTAAAATTTCACAACTAAATTTTGTTGTTCACGGTTATAAAATTTCCAAAGCTGTTTACTAAATTAATGTCAAGATGACAACTTGACTCTTGACATTTCATTATTTAACAGCCACCTTGTATATGTTGGAACCATATACTTTGAACGCATTCCTTTACATAATTTATAACTGGCATAGCAGTTGCTTCGTCCTCGGCTTGGACAATGTGGAGAAGACTCGATGTGATAACATCTTTTTCCAAACATATATACATATGTTTTTAGCTCTTGTTGAAGTTTAGAGTTTTAATAATTGAGATTTGTATCCGTGATATCACGAAGTTTATAACCATCTTGTCACAGGATGCCACACTTTGTTGACGCCACATGCTTAAATTAGAACCCGCAATAGCAATTAAATTAATATACATAATAAGAATATATGCACATACAAGATCCTGGCGAAGGTCGAAAAACATTATCCGATCTTATTTTTAAAGTTGCGGCGGTTTTACAGAGTAAGATTGCGATTACGATCAGTAATCAATTAAATTACATTTCACAAAGACTTGTAATTAAAAAACTAGGTTTCATTGAACAGGGGTCCTCTAACCGTGGTTTTAAATCTATTACGAATGACATTACAAGGCACACCAGCGACTCTAAGAATAGTTTTGAAAGCCATGGATGTTATTTTATCATCTGAACCGGTTCTGTTAAATCTAATTGTTCAATCGAATAAT
This sequence comes from Phania funesta, assembly GCA_963932375.1. Taxonomy (NCBI): domain Eukaryota; kingdom Metazoa; phylum Arthropoda; class Insecta; order Diptera; family Tachinidae; genus Phania; species Phania funesta. Next base: position 42,737,103 of record OZ010656.1, read on the forward strand.
AGTGATATTGTTGTATTGGAATATCATCTTATACCATTTATCCAAAATATATTTTAAACATTTTAAGGTACCTTCTCGTATTTGGACCAAAGGGCTGGCTAAATTTTTTAACTAATAACGCGTAGTAACCCTGATAAAACAGAAACGAAAAACACATGTGATAGTAATTTTATTTTTACACGAATATAGCTATGCTTAATTTTATTTTATTAATATTATTATTACTTGTATTAAAAAAATCTATTCATAATTTTATTTCCAAGGAATTTTTTTTAATATTAGCGGTATTCAGTGTTTGGTACAAATGGCCTTGCAAAAGTGGAAATACAAAATATCGTAGCTTTTTATGAAATTTGACTGAACTTTTGTATATTTTGTTGTTACATTTCATTAAAAAGGTGTGATATTTTGCACTTGCACTTTTGCAAGACCATTTGCACGGACACACTGAATATGGTTATTGCAATTATTATTGATTTATACAATGCAATATTTTTTTATTAATCATTTAAATATAAAATATCAATTGTTTCAAGAAAAATCAAAAATATGTAGCTGGTAGTTTGTTCTCTTAATTATTATCTCATTATCTCTACTCTCGCTCTCGCTAACATAATCGGTGAACGCACCATAATTGGTGAATGTACACAGATCTATGGAGTAGATCAAGATGGAAAATAGTAGCACATTTTTAATGTAAAGTCTTATAAGTCGCTTATGGATATCAACCAAACTTCAGTTGTGGTGCCAGTTACCGAAAATATATTGCAGATATAGGGTTTGGGAATTCCCGGACTTTTTCTCTTCCCGGGATTTCCGGGAAAATTTATAAATTTCCCGAGAATTCCGGGAAATTTTCTTCTATTAAAAACAAGTAATTTTTGACAATGAATTTTTCTTTTAAATTTGTTTTATTTAAAATGAAATAATATAGTATATTTAAAACAAAAATTAATTAAATTAAATAGCACATGTTAATTCAATTTATGCAATGACAACAGACAAATAACTTAAGGAAATAATTTGAGATCATTTTTAAATAAAAAAAAACATAACAGAATTTATAACATCATTTCGACAAAAAATAAGTTTTTAGTACTTCTAAAGCATTAAGTAACTTGCTTGATGTCCGGCTTCGTATTTTTGTGGCAAGTTTCCCAGCAACGGAGAAAACCCGTTTAATATCCACCGATGTTGGCTTTATTGTTAGCAAAGCATTAAAACAATTATCTAAGTTTTTAGTTCGAATGTTGCTCGATTCATATAAAGCAAATTCTTTTCTTCGCAAATTAGTCTGAGTTGATTTTGGCTTTTTTGGATTAGCCTTTGCATTGTCTATAGCATTTTTCACTTTAATTTTAAAACATTCATTGATTTCGTTTTCAGATAGATCAGTATCACTGCTGGACACTTGAGAAAGTGATTGATCCAACAGCCGTTTATATAGCGGTTCAGCATACAATTTTAAGGAATTTTTTGATACTTTCGTATTGACATCAGAAGTTTTTAAAAAATTTATTAATGCTATCATTTTTTCATCACGTCTTTGGCCAATTTTTTCTCGAATTGACTCATATGAAATACTTAATTTTAACAAAATGAAAATGTGAAGAAATAAAAAATGACTTATAAAATCCAATTAAAACTTTTCCCGTTTGCCCGGGAATTTTCAAAAATTTTCCCAGGAATTCCCGGACCCCAAACCCTATGCAAATAGCAACTGACAACTATTAATTTTAGTTGCCAAATTATTAGCAACCGAACATTTGCCAGAGGACCACGAAATTCGGCTGCTAGACATAATCAACCCTTTATTTATATTAATTATAAAAAGTAATTTATTTTTTATATAAATTTATTGAAAATTCAAAAGCGAGCAAGCGAGAGAGAGTGGGAGAAAATATTCATTTGTTAGCATGTAGCTCAAGTTTACGTAAAACCAAAAATAGAACGTTGCAGTATTTCAGTTGAACTTTAAGTGTCCTTTTACAATTTTAGAGGTATTTTGTTTGTAGTTAGCGATTCCAAAGAATTAAGAAAGTAATTAAAACATTTAATAAGCGTAGATATACTTAAATTAATTATAAGTCACATATGAGAATATTTAACTTTGATTCGTGGCAATCAAGGCATAAAATGCTCGTAGACGAGATGATCTAGTCTTTAAAATTAGTTGAAAATAATCAAATCAATTAGTGGACATTTCCAATGATTTGATTAGTTTTGTAAAAAAAACTCCAAATTAACTGTAAGTATCCTTTTAAAATATAAATAAAACTGGCCGTTGTTGGTGCAATAAAAAATTATTATATTATTATATTTAATTGTTAAAAGAACAAACCCTCCTAAGTTCAAATTAGAAAATGATGGGTTTTAAAAGGCTCAAAATTTGGCTCCTTTGAAATCACATAAATAACTCTTCCTTTATCCGCATTGTGAAGCAAATTATAAATATATTTTGATATTTTGATAGTAAAGAAAAGCATTTTAATTTTTAAATACATTTAATTTTATATTTTATTTTTCTTATATACTCTTATATAAAATTTTAATATTTATTTATGCCACATGTTAAGCATACAAACATAATCGTACAGCTAAATATACCAAAGATTATTTTAGTCCTAAAATAAATGTATTTTTTTCTTTTTGTAATTTTAGTCACCTTTTAGACTTTATTTTTAAAACTTTAAATAAAACAACAACAAAAACTCCAAAAACCTTAAAAGTATGAAAATGTGTTTTCTTTTCATAATTAAAGTTAGGGAACGCCACTTTGTGTAGAATTCGTTTAGCATCCATAAAGAGTGAGACCTCTATTAAGAGGCTTTCAAATAGTCCCTATTTGATACAGTATTTGTATTAAGTGTTCCCTTCCAGAACAAACAAATGAGCTGCGTATTACTCTTAACATTTGACTAACAATTATTCGATTAATCTGGCAATGCTGTAAGTAAACTTTTTTTTATTTAGAATAACACAAAATTCTCGAATGTAATTTTTATACAATTAGAACAAAGGTGTGTGAGGATCTTAGTGCCCGTTCACACATTTAGTTATCATTTTACCTATTTTCTGATCATTCACCTACAATGGCTATTTTTTACACGACAGTTTTGTCACGGTACTTAAAACCCTTAGTTTCTACCCGAACAGAAGCACGGATTGGTTAAAATTTAAAATATATGTGAGCTCTCACTTATGTTTGAACATCCCACTGAGAAATCCAGCTGATATTCAAGCAGCTGTAGATCATTTTACAGACGTTGTGACTGCCGCTGCCAGAGCTGCAACGCCAAAAAAGCCATCAGCTAAAATAAATTTGTACCAGTCAACAGCAGATATACAGATGTTCGTCATTGAGCAGACAAGGCAATGGCAAAATAGTCGTTCTCCACACATAAAAATGCAAATGAACTTATCCCAAAAAACCGTACGCTATCGACAGCTTTTTGAAAAACTTGAATCCAATGAAAAACATGGGCTATAGCCTGTGGGAAGCTGTAAAGCACTTACAATGCCCTATTGCTTACGAATCCCCGATAAGACTTGAAGATCGTAGTTGGGATAAAAACTCAAGTGAAAAGGCAAATGTGTTCGGACCTGAGCGTAATACAGGATCAATGATAAAAAACTTATCTAACTCAGCTGTGAGAATTTTACTTTACATATTTAATGCCATGTTGTGCGTCGGGTCCTTCTCATGCTCTTGGAAGATGTCTGCAATTATTATGATCCCGAAACCAGGAAAGGACTCAAGCCAGATTAGCCATTAGCCTACTCCCAGTTTTGTCAAAGATATTTGAAAAATTATTCGTCTCGAGTGTAACTCCTTTTCTAAATGAACAAAACGTTATCCCAGATCATCAGTTTGGTTTTCGAGCAAGGCATAGTACGATTGAACAAGTCCATAGAATCGTTACAATTATTAGATCGGCTTTTATTTATAGACATTTTCCAAGCATTTGATAAAGTCTGCCATGATGGGCTACTTACTAAAATAGTTCGGGTTCTACCTGAAAACACCCACAAGCTTATAAAAAGCTATTTTCAGATAGAACTTTTAAAGCAAGGTCAAAGGACCAGCTTTCAAGATGTGGGAAAATCAGTGCATGAGTACCTCAAGGTAGTGTGCTAGGGCCGCTATTATATATCATCTGTAGAGCGGATATGCCGACAAGCCCACATACATATACGTCAACGTTTGCAGACTAAACTGCAATAATAATTGTTAATAAAGACTGGCTAAAACAGTGGAGAATAAAGGTAAATCCATAGAAATGTGCTCATGTAACGTTATCTCTAAGAAGGCAAAATCGTCCACCAATCAGAATAACAAATACCACGGTTCCAGTAGAAACGCACGTTAAATATTTAGGTATCCACTTAGATCGACGCCTTACTTGATCCCGTCACATTGGGGCAAAACTAACGTCCATAAAGCTTCGAACAAATCAACTACATTGGCTAATAAGTCCTAACTAAACTTTTTCTTTGAAATATATAGTAAAGTCCTTCTATATAAATCCGTTATAAAGCCAATATGGTCATATGGTATTCCATATATTACTAAGAAGACAGTCTAGGATTTTACGTCTTATTGTATGCGCCCCCTGGTACTTGTATATAAGAAACGAAAACATCCATAGGGATCTCAAAGTTCCTACTATCCACGAAGAAGTAAAAACGTACACGTCCAAATACGTAAACAAACTAGTCGCACATCCCAAGACTCGTGCACGCAATTTATTGCAATTTCGCGGGCACCAGAGACTACAAAGAACTGACACGTTGAGCCTGGCAAGGCGGCTCTCTCTACACAATAGAAGATACTTTATTAAGATGTCAATACGAAAAATTACCTATTACATTGGCAATAACTGGTAAATAATAATTTAGAAATAAGATTTAAATACTTGTTGTAAATTTATTTTATTAGAAACATTCAATAAAAAAATAAAGTATAAAAAAAATTCATACAGGCGGGGGTTGGGTTTTGCTAGGGTGATCAATTACGGCTTTCGAGATTGTCTGCAAATGGTGTAGTGTGGCTTGCGGGTTAGGAACAACCAAGAATTACTATTTTGGGGGCATCTTAGTCATCGTTGGGATATGTAAATTTTAATGTAGTGCCGTGTTTTTATCAAAAGGGTACCAAAATAATTTAAAGAGCACCGAAACTATTTAATATTTATGCCTATGTAAATATATCAAAAAAAGTTCCCAGAAAGGAGCGATGGTGCTGCCGTGCTATGCAACATGCAACGATATCCAGAGCAAATCATCTCACAAAACTCTGATTTCAACTGGCCACCAAGGTTATGCGATTTAACGCCGAAAATCCAGACACCATTTTTGAGTTAAAGGCCGAAATCTAACGCGTCATCGATGAGATAAAGCGACATCTTTATCAAAAAGTCATTGGAAATTTCTTGGAAAGAGTAATGGTCTCTCATCCGATTCGCGGAGGTAATTTGCGAGATTTTTTACTCCATACTTAATTGGAGCATGTCTACTTTACAATTCAATAAAAAGATCACAACTCGTTAAGAAGTATTTAATTTTCATATCAAATAGTGCACTCTTATTGAGACACCCTTTGTATCCGACTTGGCATGGCCAAATACGGCCGACTTTAGGAAACTTCCTAAATTCCCACATGACTGAGGTTTTCACAAATACAGAAGTGAACTAAAAGAACTGGGGCATGATTACTACAATTAATTCTGCAGAGAGGGCTCCAACTAGAGATTGAATTGACCGCTTACACTAAGGCTATCGCAAATGCATTCGATTACGCCTGGCGGGTTTATTTTTGCAATATAAGTCGAGATTTTTAAAGTCGACCATTAACAAATATTATTTTGAACTTGTTTATTTTATGTTGTAATTTAAAAGCGTACAACACTAACTGATCAAAACCATATTGTGCGTATGATGAAGTCATAAATGAAATAAAAAAAGCAACAACAAATAAACTGAGTCGATTTCTAAAGCCATTTTAAGAATAAATGAATACAGGGACACTTACAAAGAGTTTAGTGCAGAGCAACAACTAAAATTACAAAACAACAGCAATTAGGCTTCACGCAATTTTGTATGAACATAAAGCGTCACAACAACGATTTACCATCTGATAACGATATGCTATTAAGAAGTGAAGAGATCGCAGATGTAAGTTTTTGTCATAATTTTGTTATGTAATTTAAGGGATTTAACAAACACTACACATTTCTCGCATGAAATAATAATAAAAACTGAAACAAAATGAAACAACACATGTATTTTCAAAAATTGGTAAAACGTTTATTTTGCAACCCAATTACAATTGGAACGAAAAACCACTGTCGACAATGTGTATTGTATGCAAAATGCAATATATCCCTAGATTGCTGTTGACACTACAGTTAGAATAAAATCTATTTGTTTTTTCTTTCTTTCTATGATGATCCTGGGTATTTTTTAGAAGTAGCATTGCCAGATGTTTAAAATAAAATTATTAAATGGTTGTAAAATAGTGCCGACATTCGCTTAATTATAATACGGTAGCGCTCTTTTTTGATGTGGTTGTTGTGGTCAGTCATTTCAAAAGTTTTCACTTGGGCGGAAGTATCCTATTTTCCCTCTCCCTAGATCAGTGTCTGGTTTGGCGATTGTTATTAAAAAGAACTCACAGCACAGAAATTTCATATTTTTTTCCCTTCATTAGCATACCCAACTCTTTTAGCATACTAATCGAACTAGAATCACTCCCCAGTCTCACAATACACAAAACGAATTTTATTTTAAAAATTATGTACTAAAGTTTTGGTTAAATTAAATTCAGAAAAGTAGCGATTTCATTAGTTTCATGTCCGTTGTTCTCCCCTCATTAGAAAGTTGCAAGCCTGAATTGATTTCGACTCAAGGCCGATGTCTTTTGAACTCAGTTTATCGCTAAAACCGTGCTACTTATTTTGTTGGAGTTAGCAACAGCTGTCAGAAAAATTCGACTTCCGGAACCCATAAAAAAAAATTATTTAACTTTTAAAAGTTAGTATCGAATTAAATCTTAGCGCAATAAATTTCACAAAAATCTCGCTCAGGAAAAGAGCAAATTATCCGTGGTGATCACTGACGCAAATAATAATTCAAATACAGTTTAAGCCTGCATATGACAATTTTATTAATTCCCTTGAATTATTTCGCTTAGTCCCTTTTAAAGCTTAATTTATGCTAAATTCTCGGTAGTATAAATTAACGTCGAGAAATGGGTCAATTGAAAGAAACTCATGACTGAAATAATTTTCAACTACACTGCCGAAAAAATCTATATCGAATAAATCTTTTAAAGTATTGTGTGAAAACGAAATTAAAAGCTGTTTTATCTTTTCGAATAATAAACTCAAAAAACCATTTTCAATTATAGCAGTCTCTTGCAGACTGTATTGAATGAAATTTATTTGAGTATATAAATATTTCTATTGTGTCTTTTGTAATATATTTATGATTTAATAAATTAACTTATTTCGATGAATATCTTTATGTTTGTACAATAAAGGGCTTTGCCATAAGAACAGGTTAATATTGAAATGGAAGAGAGCAATATGTGGGTCAGATTTAAACGAAATATTTTTCTTATTTGAAAGGGTCATGTGAAGCAATAATGTAAGGAATATAGGGTAGCCCCGTTCGGTGGCGCAGATTCCATAGTTCAACTGTAAACAACATTCTTTGTGTCTTCTTACGACTTTTGTGTACACTGTAAACATCATCCATTTGACCCAATCAACATTAAAACAAATGTAATATGAGAATGAAGATTTTTTCATATTTCGTGTTCTTGCCTTTTCCCTTGGGTTGGAACGAAATTTACACTACTTTATACGAACGAAGTTTACACAGTTACACTACTTTTTGTTATTGCATTCTTTGTTCCATTTGTTTCCACTTGCCTTGAGTATTGGGTTAAATAGATAATGTTTACAGTGCACACAAAATTAGTTGCAAGACACAAATAGTGTTGATAACGTGCGTATAGAAACAGAAAATGCATTCCACTCTCTTAGTTGTCTAATAACATTTTAACTTCCACTATATTCAATGTAATGATTTCAGACAAATTTTCTTTCTTAACAGAAAGAACAAAAAACGAACTTTAGCCTAACACGAAATAAAGTACTCAATATTAAAAATTATAGTTCGACAAAGTTACATCAAACAGGAAATTGGTTATCATTGATCTGCCGTGTTCTCCGTTAACGATGATGGCTTCACAAACGTTGTTTTTAAAGAAGTATAGATCACTAACCATTCTCTTCTAAAAGCTCCGAAGTCCACATTGCCTATGGTCATTAAATTTGAGGTTATGATATTTCATGAAGAGTATCAATGTTGTCAGACGATCCGGCGCTTATTTTATGTACGAGTATTGCCTAATTGTGTCAAGAGCCACCACATCGACCCGCCTTTATAAGAAATCCTTTTAGGTAATTTATATTAGAAACATGTTAACAAACAAGTGTTTGTCTTAGAAACTTAAAGGCAGTTTTTAATGCCAGATGTAGTCAAAACATAATGGATGTCAATATTATTATTAAAATGGATCAAAAGTCTATGACAAGTTAATGAATTGATATGAAAATATCAAAACCCAATATACTTTAATTTCATTTATACTGACCTTCGGACTCATTTAAGAATATGAACGAATGTTGTCTAAGAACAGTGTGAACGCTTTAGCATTTTTAAACTTAATTGATGCAATTTATATTTTGTTTATTGTTTTGTTGAAAACACATTTAGGGTTAATTATTTCTTGTTTAAATTAAAAATATACAAGAGGAGAATTTTCTTAGAGCGATAAAAATAATGTTGACACACTAAATAATTATCCATGCGTGGGGATGGCAAGATTAATCGAAAAACGATTAATAATCGATTATTTTGTTAAGATTAACGAATCAATTGTATCAAAATTTCTCTTTCGATTAATCGATTACTTCCATAATAATTGAATCACATTCAAAAATAATAAAGACCTATAATATGCCGCTAAATATTTTTTTTGGTAAAATGGTAATATATTATGCGAAAAATCTACTAAACCTAACCATGCTGAGCCAATGTAAACGCCGGTTTTGGAATATGGAACAATAATTTTTACTAGCAGTATAAATATAGGTAGGATCCAAATTTAAAAAAATCCATTTTCAAATCCATAAGTGAGTGCTGTTAGTGATTGTGACGTAAGAAGTGAAGTGGTTGCAAATTCTCGTTCAGACGACAGTATTAGAAGTGGAAGCGATACGTATTCTATTGATGTTGAATTCGATTTCTCACCACAAGCCTTTGACTCACAAGCGAAAAAAAGAAAATCACTCTACAAATCTTCAAGTTGAGATATGCTTCTTTCTCAACGTATCAGCTCTCGAATTAAAACGAGATGTGGTTACCGCATGGGGTGAAATGAAAATAGTGTTACCCTAACATTTATACATTTACACGAATACATTGATTTTTGGTTGTAATTTCTGTACCATTAGAGCAGCTTTATTTCCAAAGCACGAGCTACTGAAACGACTGACGGAAAGTGTTTCTGCTTTAAAATTCAGATTTAAGAAAATCAATTTGAAAATCCTATGAAACAAATAAATTATAAACTTATTTATATTTTTCCAATACTGTAAATTATTTTTTATATTTTTCATGATAATTTTGATACTTAGCTAAATTAATCGATTCTTTTTTTCCGATTAATTGCAATTAATAGTTTCTCGGTTCGTTGAATCATTTGATCAATTAATCGACCAAATTTTTTTTGCCATCATTATCTATGCGAGAGTTACCTTACTGATAACACAAATTTAGAAATTCAGATCAACTAGTTCAGAGATATGATGAAACTTGTGAAAAAAAAATTATAAAAATTTTGGTTTTAAATTAATAAAAGTAAAAAAAAAAACAAAAATTGCTTCTTACCCTTTCCATTCATTGATTCACAACTTTAAATTTATGTCACAATTCACAGAATAGTAAAATACTCTCTAACAAACTTTGCAAGGGTCCCACTGTTGCACATCGATTTTAATAAAATATGACTTGTTTTGTGTGAAACATATTTACATTCCAAACAACTGGGCAGATTTAAAGGCAACAATGTCAGTACAAGCTAAAGGATGTTCGACCTTTTTACCAAGTAGAGCAAATCATAATCAAAATATAGAAACATATTGGCACGACATATCATTTTGGAGACAACGGTTTATCTCGAAAACTGGAACCAATTAAAAAAGAAAGGGATTGAAGATTTGAATTCAGCACCCCAAATTACATAATAAAAAACTTTCAATTGCTCCAGTCTAATACCTTGTATACTTGCGCAATTAATTGATTGTATGGGGCAGCACGGTACTGTTTAGGGTCCCAACGCTTTCTTGTTCATACGAATCGTAACTATGTTGTATTCTCTTTCAATACCAATTGTATTGCACTGTCTCTTGTAGATCCTTACACCCAAAACGTAGCTTCGTAGCTGAACACAGTTTACCGGTTAAAAAGTGGTTCTTCCTCAAGCTATGAAAAGTGCGTTCCAATAAATCGTATCATATTTTTTTATAAAATATAAATTTTTGTATTTTATTCGACATAAATGCTTTTCAAAGACTTTCCCTTTGTATATTCCTAATACCTCTATGCATTTGCTTTCTTTCACTTCCAGCTAAATGGTGCTCAATGTAATCTGTAGTCTTAGAAATTAGAATTTCTTCAATAATTCGTATTTTTAAGGCGACTATGACGGAATTTGGCAGAACAAAAATTTCAAATATAAAGTCACTAACTTCTCTTAAAAATGTAAACCCAAAAAAAATATTTTTGGAAAATGTTGGTTTTCTTTTCACACATTGCAGTTCCAAAACATTTCCTCGACAAACCGCTGGGGGATACCCCACTACAAAGTAAGTTCCCTTGTCCTACAAAACGAAGTAACTTTAATGCATTTCCCAGATAACCATATTTTTTAAAGTTACTTGATCTACTAGCTAATTCTTTCACCCGATTTTATTAGTATACTGCTTCGTCAAAAGCCGAAGTATAGTTACCTAGTTTGACAGTAATAGTGTATTGTACCTAAGTGGCAAAGTAGATTCTTCCTCCTACTTAAATTAGTATATTCGGCATCCTTTTTGTAATCTTCACGTTTAAAGGCCCAAACTTTTAAGCCGTAACCGCTTTTTAATGACGCGATAAATTATTTGTACTGAAATTCAAAATTGCAATATCGGTTAGCATCAAATTCATTTTTAGAAAGCAAAAGATAAAATGTATTGCCTGAATTTCTTTCTCGTAATCCAAACCGCAAGTGAATGGGAATATCACTACTAAAGAATTAAAAAAAGCGCTAAAATCGTGTACTTAAAGCAATCGATTGATATCATCACATAACTTGTTGATGCCTCATCATTTTCGCACTCTCCATTTCAATTAAAAACAACAAATTTCACATTTTCTGACAATATCTGATGAATGGAATCGCCTGCTTGTCCCGCTATTAATATTTCAGATGTGAGCGATAATGCGTGCCAAGATGAAAATTAACAACTACACCAGCCACACGCACGCACACACACTCATACGTAAGTACTGTGTTTGAGAGTGTTGTGTTGTAAGTGTTTAGTATTTTTGTAGCATTGTAATCATTTCTACTACACTTGCAAAGGACACTATCTTAATCGTAATCTGAATGTAACAACAACAAAATGCATCATACAGACATACACCCATTGGTATCACTTCTATGTGCGTCTGTGTATTAAGTTTCATTTAAAAAACGAACGAATATGCAAACGATCCACATCCATCCGATCGATCAAGAAAAGTATCTGTGTACCATTATGTCTTTTGATTTAGTTGCGTTGTTGGTGTGTTTGTGTTCTGTTTTAGTTTCAATTTATTTTCTGAATAAATTTCAATATTTTTTAAGTAGGGCTCTTAGTTCTTTGGATCGTTGTGCGTTATATGGAGTCCAGCAGTTGTCGCGATCGGAAGCATTCTAAAACGTTACTATTTCCTGTGTTGAAAAACAATTTAATTATTATTTCTTGAAATCCCTCTATACAAAATTAAACAAAATGTTAAAATATATAAAGGATAACGCCAAAATCAAAAATCGTTCAATTTACTAAACTAAAAGTATAGTTTTCCATAAAAGGGAGAAAAAACTTTTTAAAATATAAGAATTAAAGTTCAATACATCTTAAATTTAGAAACAGAAAGTGAAATCACCACGACACATTGATACAATTCAAGAGTTTTAAAAATGAATGGAACTATTTTATTTGTCTTCAGATTATAGAATAATTTAATTAAAAAAATAAATAAGCTGCTGCTTTCAGCAAAAAAAAGTGTAAAAAAAGTGATAATAATTTTCGATCTCATTTTAGTTTGCTGGCATTTATTGGTGAAATAAAACGTTCCTTGACAACAACTTGTGCAAATCTAATAAAAATTATTAAGTGATTTTATATTCAATTCAGATCTATTTCTTGGTTTAGTAAAAAATGCTCCGCTTTCGTTGGGGCCTGCTTATTATGGCACTATTGATCGCCTTCACACATGGAGCATCCATTGTAAGTGAAAATTGTTGATAACACATCAAATTGATAAAAGGAAATTTTTACTAATTTCAGTAAATATAAAAATGTATAGAAATATTTACAACAAAAATAATCATAACAAAGCATGTGTTAAAATTAACAAGAGAGAACACGTCATGAACTAAATTCGTTTACATAACGTGTAACGTGTTAACGGGCGCAAATCATTCCATTTTATAAATCAGCTGTGAAGCCAGATGCTAAAGGACACATAGAAAAAAATATCATGATTTTCTGTAGTAAAAGTTTTACAAAACTAGATAAATCAAAAGTTTTGGGTACTTCTTATATAAACTAAACCTCAATTAAAAGGCACTTCGTACTTCCAACCAGTAATAGTAATAGCTCAGCAAAAATACTGTGGCTATGCTATAAATTTTACAAGTTGTATTAACAGCGATTTTTCTGTTACGGTGGTGTTGAAAATAAATACAGTCCACCAATAGGAAGAACAAAAATCAAAAACATTTAAATCACAGCAATCACATTGACAGCATTGTGAAATGATACAGCAACCGTACTTTCGATTAATAGGGAATTTTTGAATACACATAATTTGATTCATTAATTTTTAATTACCAGGAATTCCATTTTAATTATTGTTAACTTATTTTTTGTTTCATTTCTAAGGATTGAAATAGTTAAATAAATAATCTTATTAGAATTTATGATAGGATAAAATATATGACACAAACATTTTCAAATGCTATGCGGATTTCTTCTTTCAACAGCACAAAACAGCAACACCGTGAATTGATTACAGCATAGAACAGTGCAGTCTTGACTGTCATATTTGAATTATTGCTGTTATATTTTCAATACAACCTTCACAGCAACAGTAATAGCAATTTTAAGCTAGAACTTTTGAAACCCCGAAGAAAAGTATAAAAATCTTCAAATCTTATTAATTCGTTGAGTTTTACTTTCAAGTTAAAGTTTATTTTTTATTTTTTTAACCTTTCCTAAAGATATTACAATACGTTTTAAAATCTTAATCATAGTTGTTTTATTTCTTAATTGCTACCAATGTAGTAACCAAATTGTTGTGTTCAAATCTTAACTTCTACTTCTACTTCTACTCTAAAGGGCCAGCTGAGCAGTTGAGTTTTATAGCTGTTATTTTGGTTTTACTGTATAGTTCTCAATTAATTATTTCACTTGGCCGTCCATTAGGAACTAAAGATTTTTAGCAGTGAAGAAGGGGGCTGTATCATTTACTTGTATGAAATTAATGGCTAAGATAAGAGCCTAGGCGACTTTGTCTGCAGATGCCTGTTATTGGCTGAAAGTTTTTAGTTTTGTTTATAAGAAATAGATGGCGTTATTCAAGATAAATATTCACTTAGGTTTTTTTTCTTAAATAATGCTTTTTTGAAATAAAAAAAAAACCCAGTCTTATCTTTCAACAAAGTAGTTTTGATGCAGATTTTTTCAACGACAAGCCGGTTTCGTCTATGTGCCATCCTAAGTGTCAGTATTCGTTCTGCTTTTTTCAGAACGAAAAATGACAAATTGCGCCATTCATCATCAATCGAAATTTCTATTGTATTTTCACAATATTCCATTGAAATTTCAAACGATATCAAATGCCCTGATCTGTCCTACGGGGAAACTTTTTTCTGCAAGCCCATAAGACGTACATATTTTGAAACTTTGTAGAACTGACTATAATATCCATCCACTAAAATTCTCTTTCCGAGGAGCCTAGATGACTTTCGGTCCAAAATGTTGGACTGAATTAAAAATTCGGAAATTAGGAAAATTTACAAAAAATCTTAACTTTTATAAAAACCGTAATTCGACCAACAAATTAATAACACCAAAAATACAAAAAATCAACAAGAGATTGAAAAGAGCCAAAAACCGACGTTGAAGCAAAAAATATAAAATTATTCCACCAAAAAATGTAAATTTTCCCAGAAATATTTGCCTGCACCAAAAAAACCTTTACGAGTATAAAATTTCACCTCAAATCGAGAATTCTATAATATTATAAAAAAAAAAGTAGACATTTTACCAAAACTCCACATTTCACTCAAAAATCCTTTAAAATACGGAATTGAAAAAAAAACTTTAAGCAAAATTCCCGGTTCTGTTCGCAACGAGAGCAATTTGAAGCTATAATTTCATGGAAACCAGAATCGAAATCATTGATTGCTCGCGGTTGATTCATTTAATTCCAAACGCAAAACATTAGTCGCAATAAAAACTAGTCGTTTTATAGATCGTTTTTATTTGTGTTAAACTTTTATATAATTCGATTGCCTTTTTCTTTATTTTAATAACATATATTAAGAATTTATTTTGTCTAAGAGAAACAATTTTATTAACCTTGTTTTATCTCAATTTTCAAATTTTTGCTTAATCAAGAATTCGGAGAAGAAATCGAAAGCTTTAATCAAAGCTGGAAATTACTCAAAAAAAATTGAAATAAATTATACTGAAATACGATATTTCACCCAAAAGTCACCAAAGAATAAATATTTCACCACAAATCGAAATCAACAACAAAAGTTTAAAAGCACTAAAAAGTAAAACTTTCGCTGACCGGAATAATCATAAAAAAAAATTGGGACTAGAAATTGTCTAAAAATTTGAAAACTCGATTAAAACGCACTTTCGCTGAAAAAAACAATTAATTTAAAAATTTCTCCACGAACCGAAAGTTCACGAAAAAATGTAAAATTTATCAACAAATTCAATAAAAAAATATAAATTACACCTAGGAACGATATTAAATCGAAAGATAAAAAAAAACTTATCAAAAACCAACAATTCAGCAAACATTTACAAATAAATTTAAAAATCACATACCATTGTCATATGATTAACAAATCTGAATTTCTTAAAAAACCAATTTTCGCTAAAAGATACCCAAAAAAATCAATTTATTAAATTACTGAAGTTATTAGGAAAATTTAATTTTTACCAAAAAAAAAAACGGAATCATTTGTAATTTCACAAAAAAATCGAAATTCCATTATTTTCTAAATTTCACCAAAAATTTGTAATTATACCGAACAAGGTTAAGTCTGGAAAATGTTATAAATTAGAGAACGAAATATGACACTAAATATGGCACATTGCCGAAACCGGTTTGTCTCCAAACCAAACTTGACAAGGGATGACGGAAACTCGGTCCAAAATTCTACGTTAAAAATTACATATAAAAAAGTTTAATGAGCCAAAATTGGAAAAAATTAAAATGGTTCAAATATAACATAGGAAAAATTAAAATGTAAAATAAAACCGGTAACTCCAAGACTGCTGCCCTACCTTACACATCTATTTAATACGATTCTCACAAAATCAAGTTTTCCGGAAGAGTGGAAGCTATCGAAAATAGTCCCTATTCCCAAGGCGAACAATGAATATCGGCCAATTGCCATTCTCTCCTTTTTATCCAAGGTGGTTGAAAATCTGATGAGCAAGCAAATAAGTGAATATTTGATATCTGGAAATTTTTTATCTGGTCGAAGTAGTTGAGGATCTAAGATCGAAACTCGATGGAAATATGGTAGCTTTTTTGGTACTTCTTGATCACAGTAAAGCGTTCGATACTGTTGACCATTCGGTTCTGTTGAAAAAACTTCAGTCTTCTACATTCATATTTGAGCATATCAGAGCCAATTAACGTTAGTAGGGATAGTTCCACAAGGCTCTATTCTTGGGCCTCTTCTTTCCTGTCTTTACATCAATCGCCTGATATTTCAATTAACAATAAAATCCATATGTATGCTGATGACGTGCAACTTTATCTTAGCACTAATGTCGATGATATTAATTTTTGTGTAGAAAGAATCAATGATGATTTGAACGAGATAAGTAAGTGAGCAAGTTCTAATGGATTGTGCATTAATCCACTGAAATCTAAGTGCATCATAGTGTCCAAGTCCAAGAAAAAATTTTCTAACATTCTTATAAAAATAGATGATAAGGATATTGCTATTGTGGATTCTGCATCGAACCTGGGAGTCACTTTCAATAATAGACTTACTTGGTCGAATCACATTAGTATTGTAGTGGGCAGAGTACATAGCCTTTGGGCTGTCCAAGATTCAACGCCATTTTCTATACGTATGCTGTTAGCGAAGACATACCTTGTTCTAGCACTTCTATACGGATGTGAAATCTTTGCAAACTGTGATAGTAATGACTTAGGTAAACTTAGAGTTGCATATAATAAAGTTGCAAGATATATTTTCCAAAATGGCCTTCGTGACAATATTTCATTATATTCTTACCAGATTTTTCACATGAAATTCGACGACCTTTTGAAATTTAAATGCCTCGTCTTAATGCATAAGATAATCACAACTGAACAACAACCATATTTATATGGCAGGATCCAGTTTGCTAGATCTAACCGTGGAAGGATTATAATTCAACAAAAATACAAGAGCCTTTTGTCACAACGTCAATTTATAATATACACCACAAGTCTATGGAACTCTTTACCGCATTATATTCAAAACTTAGGCAACGCAAACTTATTTAAAAGAGAGTTAGCTAAAATATATGCTTGAAAATTTGAAATTTGTGAAATAATTATATGTGTTTTGTATTATTTTAATTATACACTTTTATCATATTACTTTGTTTCTTGTGTACTATGTTCTCCTTTTTGTCTTTTTTTTATATGTAACAACTAATTTGCTTTACTCACTACCACTCTAACTTATAAGATTATTATCTTGTTGTGCTAGTTCTACAATTTAATAAATAAAAAAAAAATAAAAATAAAAAAAAGGGGAGACCAAAATAAAGGTCGTTAACAAATGTTTATACCGGAAAAAAAATCGGAAGTCATCCAACATTTTTAGTAGTTCTCACTTTGTCGAAGAGTATATAAAATTGGAAACAGCCGAATATTGCAATTTTCTTGCAAACAACAAATCAGGCACTTCATCGATCTAAAATTCTGCATTAAGACCAACTTTAATAAATGAATTTATTTTTCGTATAAAAAATCACGTTATAGAGTTTCCAAAAAGGACAGCCAAATTTCACCATTTCGTATTGAAAAACGAAATTACATAAATAATTAAAACAGCAGCTGTTACGAACGGAGAACCCCACTTATCGATACTAACCAATAATTAAGATTTATAGACCGGTTTTTCCAGGTATACAATACGCCATCACTCGAATTAAAGCAAATATACGCGCGAGAGTCATAAGGACCGTTCGGATATGCCTCATACACCGAAAACGCAGCGGTCACACATTTTTTATTTAATATCACGAATATTTATCCGCCCCTACTTGGAAGCCCTTTGACAAACTCCAATTCTCTTTTCCTTCAATATCCGTTTTTATATATTTTATACACACGCAATGCGAGTGTTCAATTGAACAGGAAATTACAAAGATTTACGATAAGAGTTTAATCATTTGATGAGTCTAAAGAAATAAAAACAAGGCCACTAATATTTTAACACAATTATTTAGTACAAGAATAAAACTAGTAAACGTCAAACCGAGTATTCAGTAGTACAGGGGCATAAAAGAAACGCTAGTAAAAAGTGATTCTTAAAAATCATCAGTGAAAAATAAAAAAATAGGTCTTTTTTATTGATAAAGATGACACTTACGATGAACTTACTATTTGAAATGCTTAATCACACACTAGAATTTTATTCGAAACTATTTATACCCTACACCATCATTAAAGAGGAAAATATAATGGGGGTTCGCTTCTAAACGTAATTGTTGTTCTTTATGCCAGAATCATTTCTTTTAGTTCTTTTAACTATGCTAACCCTATGACCAAGTTAACTTTCTGAGCTTCGCCACTTTAAATAGATTGTAATCAAATTTAGCACATATCATTTTTGGCACCTTGACGAGCCCTATTGAAATAATCAAAATCTTTCGGAAATATATAGCACTCCCTAAATTATCCTCCTTCAAGAGTTATGTTTTGTAACATAGATCTGGTACAAATATCCGGGTTGATAATAAAGCAATGTTTGGAGCGATTTTAAAATTTATTGCCTATTGACGTTGTTGGTATGAAGTAAGTAAGCAATAATTAGAAATTGTGACCAGATAAAAATGCGGGATATCAAAGTAATTATTGCTGATGATATTTTGGCCGAAGTTCGGGTCTCCGCTCAACATTTTCACCACCCAATTAGCAATCTCACGGCATTATCTATGGTTCCGACTAAAATTCTTGCCTAGAAATCAGATGGTATTGTACATATCAAGAATTTGGTCCTCATTTTGATCTCAGTACTTTTTACGGCCGAAATTTTTGGGTAGAAACTGTGTCTTATTTTCACATTTATGTTTTTGTGCTGACTTAGATTCCGCCAAAACTAACTACGTCAAACAATAATGCAATAAAATGATCTCATAGATAATAATATGTATATTTCGCTGCGTTTTATTTCAATTTAAAGTTCTCCACCTCAAAAATAAAACACCCGATATTTTATCGATGTTAAATGTCTATCACGTTTTCGTCGAGGTAGATTTTAATATACATTTTTTACAATTAATTACAGGTTTCCACTAGCAAATTCTGCACAGTCTAAAATGAACCATTATAAAATAATTGATATAGGGTACCGCATGGTTGCGTTGTATTTTTTATTTGTATTCTAAGAAATCATTTATTACGCATACAAACAAAAATTAATTACCAAGCCATTTTTCGGAATACAAATATACTTTTATTATGTCAAAATATTTATAGCTTCTTCAAAATGATGGGCAAGTTTCCTGATCAGCTGGCATATGCGCATAGATACTAGCCCCAATCGAATAAAGTTTATATACACATACTATGTAAAACAATTAATTTTAATTTATGCACAATATTTTTGATAACTTCAAAATGACACAATAAATTACTTTCATTTCAATCAGTTATTTTCAAAAGATTTGCAAAATTATCTATTTCTATATCTTTCTTACAGAACTCAGCTGTTAACGAGGCCAGTGTTCAATACGTTGATGGAGTTCGGAGATCTAAAAGAAGCTAGTAAGTTACAATAAGTGAAAAAAACCATTTGCTAAATAGTTGGTAAGATTTGCAAAGAATTAATTCTTAATTCATTTAAAAAACAAAATAAAATATTATAAAGACCCGGCATATAACGAGTGCGAACTGAAAACAAATTACAGTAGAAATATGAACTCTATTAATAAACATTTCTCCATGTATCCAAATATTAAGGTTTGTCTTTTGGAATATAAATGAGTTTACAGTAAGGACAAGTCCATGTTGCGACAAGTTGCGTGTGTGGTATTTAGGAAATTCGTTATTTTATTTTTCGCCTCTATGCAGGTAAATTGTAGAATAAATTTTCAATATCTCTATCTAACAGTCGGATGGACTGGATTATGTTGATTTTCTCGCTGCTAGTACAGACCTGCGATGTGTGGAAGCCTCAAAAAAATTAAAACGCACAGTATTGGTGGCATTAGGAATACCCATTGTAGTGTTCGCTATATGGCAGGAATTGTGTTGCGCCAAATTCGGGCCAGAATCATTAAGACTATTTTCGGAGACATGCGTAGGAATATTTCCGCCGGCCCAAAATCTGCACCAATTAGTAACTTTTTATACATTCATTGCTCGTGTGTGTTGTCGATCCAAATACGACAATTTTGCTTGTTAGTCAATTCAAAATTATGCCTCGTAGGTAAAATTTTGTGATCCACTTCCAAATGGCATTTTGAAGCCCAAGGTGATTTGGCATTAGTGGCTGAATACTAACCAAGTGATTTCACAGGCGCAAAACTGTCAACATCAACCCGCCATTTTCATAAGTTCATAACCTCTTTCTTAAGTAATCGATTAAATTTAAAAATTTCTTCGATTAATTAAATGAATAGCGCATTAATGACATTATTGAAACCATTCAATACAACATTAAGAACGTCAAAAACGGAAAAACGATATTTAGGAAAATATACTTATGTATATCTTTTATAAGGGTTTAGTGCTTCCTGAATTTTGCTTCACACCAGTTATAAAAACATACTCCTTTTTGTCCTTGCTCTACAAATACAAAAATGTTTTTAATGAGATTCTTTCAAAATTTTTTTTATATACCGGGTTGATGAGTTTTGCTACATTAAGAAACTGGAATAATTTTTTTGTTGGAATGCATGGAATTTTTTCCATTTTGTTTCATTTGAAAGCCCATCGAATAGGTAAAAATAGTTTAATTGGTCTAAATGATAATTGAATTTAAATGCCGGTCCTTCTTGTTGGTGCAGGGGCGTCAACTTAGCAACAAATTCTTCATTACTGCCCGCAAAGTTAAGGCTGGAATTACAGCTATTGTCGCTCAAATTGATTGTTTTAGTTCATCCACATTTGTCGGTTGAGATTTGTACACTTCCTGTTTACAATAACCCCACAAGAAAATTTTAGGAAATTTTCTGCGCAATTCGTCCATAACCGGCTGAGCTATGTGTGAAGTTGCACCATCTTGTTGAAATCACACAGAGTAGAAAGGAATTCTCTTTCGGCGTAGTTCTGTATAGAAAAATTCTTTTAGCTTGCTCAAGTAACGGTCTTCAGTCACCGTAACGCTGTATCCGTTTTGCTCAAAGATGTAAGGACCGACAATACAGCGTGAAGAAACTGCACACCACTCCATATGTGAACAATTTTCTTATTTACACTGCTGTTGAGATCGCAATGAGCCTCATAAGAGATGAAAAGACAATTCAGCAAGTTCTCGTCTCTTCGAATTTCAAGCGGATTGGCATGTCTGCTGTATTAAGTTTATTGACCATTTAAATTTCGTAGGGGAATAAGTTGAAATCATTTTTAAATATTGTCTGCAAAGTCTGTCTACTGACACCCATTTGAGCAGATAGTCTCCTTGTTGAAATACTGGGGTTGCTTTGTAAGGCAGCAGCTAAGGCAGCAATAGTTTCCCCTATTCTAACGGAAGGGATTCGATTATAAAGCCTTCTAACGGCTGTCCCATGCTCTGCAAGATTATTCACTAGTTTCATAATGATCTATCTGCTCAGAGAGTCGGCGCCAAACGTACGTCTGTATTTTATTTTAACCAAAACTACACACTCCAATGCGTGAAAGCGGCGGACAAACCAGATCCTTTTTTCAGTGTCCTAACTTTCCATTTTTATTAAATCTAAAGATCAATTTACAAAAACAAAAATTCATGTTATCAAGTTTTCTTTTGGTAGCGGATTTTTTCGGCCACCCTGTGTATAACGATTTGCTAAAGAAATTTTCTCAATTATCTACCAAGTGTTTTAAATGAAAAGTACTTGCTTCTACGATATGGTCAGATGCGCCAAATATTTTACGAAATAAGCGGAGCCACTATATAATAAATATTTATTTTCTTTTATTTTAAACAAATATTAATTATCTTCAAGAAGTTTCTGCTTAAAATAATTGGAAACATACCAACATTTATGTACTTATATAATATTTATAATATACGTAGCACGTAAGATTGAATAAACATCTGGCAAAGATAATGGTTATGTCAAATATTTTCCCTGTGGTGACGGGCATAAGTACCTTCATTTTACAAGCCAGATAAATGCAAGAGAATTACTCATTCGACTTTTTACGTTACTAAGGCGACTTCACTCTATTCTACGAGTGCTTAGATTTTCGTTCGATTTATGCAGAGAGAAATCTAATGGAACTCGTTAAGACCGTAAAAAAACGAAAATAAACTATTCCCATTACATTGTGTGTCTACACTATTCTCCTTGAAATAAAATAAATTTTTTACAGCGAAATAAGCCGCAATGATTCTTTTGGCAACGGTGGCTGAACAGTTTCGAGTAAGTAGCGGCGGCGGTGGGTCTTGCGAATATTCAGCGGCTCCAGTTTTTACGGATTTTTCTTTTTGTAAAAAAGTAAAAAAACAGAAATGTTCAGCATTGGCGTGAAGACTATCAGAATCTTCAAAGGAAAAAAGCAGATGCAAAAACTATCGGAGAACCCTGACCAGCACACTATTTTTATCGTATTAAGCTATATTTTTAGAAAATCGCTTGCTTTTAAAAAATTTTGCGGAAATAATTACTTCTTAATTTTCCTTTTTAGTAGAAATAATTTATTTTTAATTTTGTAAAAAAAAAAAATCTAAAGCAATGCATAATTATTTCGCTAAAACAATAAACATCAAAAAATAATAATCATTTCTGCCAAAAAATACTTCAAATCATAACTAGGTTTTGATTTTTATGTAAAATTCGTAATTATTACGGCCTCTGGACCGAATACATTGATAACTTTCAAAGCATCGGCGGCAGCTTGCTGTCGGCGGCGAACCAGTCGACTTGTTTATTTGTTCAAAAGCTGACTTTGGTATTTTCTTTGTTTGCTTCTGTAAAATGCAAATCTTATACAATGAAAAGTCTCCGCATTTAGAAATATTTCTAAATATAATAAGAACCATGCGATTGTCAAATTTCTGTTCGTATTTTTTGACAGTCTGATTATATATTGCTTTACTTGAATTTTTGAACAGTCGTTTTACTCGATCTAATAGTGTGAAAGACGCTTTAGAAATATAGAGGATGAAAGACTGACGGTGCGTGTGATGGAGAGAGTGAGCAAGACTCAAAAAATAACCGTAATTCATAAACAATGTTCGTATTTCTTAGTTCGCAATGTTTTCTCTTGCTTTTATTTTGCTTTCACATCTTTTTATATATCCGAAACAAAATAACAACATAATTTTTTATTCCGCTTTACTAAACGATTCACATTTGTATATACATACATATATGTAAATATGTAAAAAGAACAAAATAAAAAAACATATCCTAGAGAAGCTGAGATATTTTTTGTTTTCATCTTCGATTGGCAGACTTTTCCTTGTGTTTAATTTTTCCGTTCAGCTGACTTCTATATTTCGTAGAATTTTTTATTACTATATTAAGTCTTGTACTTCGTTAAAATTCGTAAAATATGTTTAGCAAAATTTGACATATGGAATCAAAATTCCTTGCTTTATAGGTATTTTGTTTCCGAGTGTTTAAACAAATTTAAATTTTAAAATACCGACTGCTTATACGGTAACACAAGAGCTAATATGTATTAGTTAATTGTATTTGCTGCCGAAGAACTTTTGAACGACACACGGTTTCCAAAGAGAAAAGAAGTGAGAAAGGTCACTTTTCTCTTCTTGATGGTGGCATTAGTTACCGCTTTTTCGACTTAGTAAATATAACTTTTTCTTTATACGTTGGTATAAAAACAAAACATTTACCCATTATTTATAATTTTTTACAAAAGAAAAATAAAATCTAACGCAAATTCTTTTTAGTTTCACGTGAAACAATTGCCTTTCATATTATTTCGTACGAAAGAGAATGTTGCTTGGATATCGCCAGAGCAGACTGAAGAGGTAAACTCACAAGCGTAGCTAATTACTTTGAGTTTGACGAAACCGAAATTGCTTTGAATTCGTCCGTGAGTCTACCTGCTGTCAATTGGCCTAGCAGCATTTTCCATAAATATTTCGTATGTAGTTTCTTTTATGGAATATGACAGCGGTTCGCATGAAATGTTGTACAGAGTACCAGGCTTTAGCCAAGTCATTTGCCATTTTTAATTCAGCAAAGACAAACAAGTTTTATGGAAATAGCGTATTCAGTCATAACTTGAATCCACTTTTATCTTATTGAGATGCCCTATTGAAAGTAGATTCATTTATCGTGAAGTTTTTTCCATACATACGACAATTTGTTCCGTTGTTGAAGCCATCCTGATAGGATTTTATAGGTCAGTCGCTTTGTCCTCATCCACTGTCGCCTACGGTCTACGCCGACGCAGGTTTGTTTTCATTCCGTTCTAATCTCACTGTTAGGACGCAAGGAGGAGTCCTTTCAAAATAGTTTTGTGAGGGAGGCAAGGAATATTTATTGTGTACATATGTAGGTTTTACTGCTATTGAATAAGAGTGTGAGTTAACGGTTAAAGTTAGGGGTATACGTAATTAATATCGATATTTAATTTTTAAAATTGTTACTCAAACCGCACTTGTACAATTTTGCTAACAATTAAAAAATACAATTTAATTGTTTTTATCAGTAAACGTGGTCAAACTCAATCTCAATACTTAAATTTTGGACAACCAGAACTTGATGGCAAAGCAGAAGCCGAAGCTACAGAAAACGGATCTAGATCTACAGTTTGTACGTTAGCTCATTTATAAAATATAATTTTAAAATAAGGATAAAATTTGTATTTTAAAGCTGGAACTCATGGCATGGGACAAGCTCAAAGTCAGTTTTCAAGTGGAGACTGCAGCGGTTGTAATATTGGCAGCCCTGTTTACGGTAGTTTCTCCATTTGTGTATCTGTGATAAATATTAATATGAAATTCGTCTTATATTTTCTATCCTGCTTACATGTGCAATTTTTTAAGAATATTCCACTGGATCCCCTGACCCTCTTACATTGGGTGGAAATGTAATTTCCTATACAAATGGTAAACCTTCTTCAATAATGGGAGTGCCCGGAACAACCTCAAGTGGAGACTTTAGTCCTGGTGTTAGAACAGGCGGTACTTTTAGCCCAGGTACTAGTGTTCAAGGAGGTAGGCTGGGTGTAGCTGGTACACAGCCTGGTATTGGTAGTGGTTTCTCTCCAGGTGTCAGTATTGCAGAAACACCAGCTACTAATGGTGCTTTTCCTCCAGGTATTGGTATATCTCCAGGGCAGTCAGGACAGACAGGTAGCCGGATTGCAGGAGCACCTGGGCCTGGCAGTTCTTTTACTCCAGGCATTGGCGTTGCCCCAGGACAGTTTGGACAGCCAAGTAGTGGTAGTGGTTTCGCTCCAACTACAGGAGTTACAAGGACCCCTGGGTTTAGCGGTACTTTTGCTCCAGGTATTGGAGTTTCCCCAAGCCACTTAGGACGCACCGGTGCTACAGGAGTACCTGGAAGTAGTGATACTTTTTCTCTCGGTATTGGTAATGCAGCAGGACAATTTGAACAGTCAGGTAGAGGTGTTGCAGGAGCACCTGGAAGTAGCCGTTCTTTTCCTCCAGGTATAAATGTTGTACCAGGGCAATTTGGACAACCTGGTACCAGCGGTACAGGACCACCCGGAACTGCCGGTATATTTGCTCCAAGCTTTGGCAATGCACCAGGACAGTTAGCCCAACCAGGTGTTAGTAGTGGTTTTGTTCCAGCCACCAGTTTTGTAGGAGCACCTGGAACCGGCGGAACTCTTACTCCAGGGGCAGGAGTTGGACAAGTGGGATCACCAGGTATTAAACATATAATATTTATATTTTTTTATTTACGTTTTAAATAATTTACACTTTTTTATATTTAAGGTACTGGAAAACCTGGCATGGGAGGACATGGGCAACCAGGGCTGCGACCACATCCTCAATTGATTGCGCCTCCTAATGAACCCGTTCAAGGTATTCTATTGTCATTAGTTTCTGCACATTGTATGTTTAACTTACATGAAACAAGTAACATGGAAATATTTGACAATTACTAATGTTTTGTATAGAAATTTGCAATTGATTCCGAAAGTTTCAAAATAAATACAATCCACAATGAAATTATAGACTAGTTCAATAAACTGTAGAACAGGCATATAAACTATTAGTAAGAAAAATTGTATACAACTCAATTCAAAAACGTTTATGATGGGCGTATTTAATTGTGGGTTTGTTGCAGGTATTCCTTAAAAACAATGCAAATATAAAAATTACTTTATTGATGTATATAAAATCAGAACAAATAAAAAAAGATCCGTAATTCCAATACTTTTTTCATCCTTTACAAAAATAAATCGTGCGTGTTCTTGTCTATTCATTGTACAACAATTTATGTGTATGTACCTTTATTAAAAAAACTGAAGGTGCTTTATTTTCAAATACCCGAAAAAAATAAACATTTAATATCATTTCATTTAATATCGTTATGTTAGTTTTAAATAAAAATCAGAAAACGGTAATACATTTTTTAAGTTAAAAATATAATTTCGGGAAATCTGATACAAAAATTATATGCTTTTAAGATTAAATGTTTAAATTCACAGTTTAAATTAAAATGAAGGAAAAGCTTTTAGAATATTTTCAGAAACTTTAGTGATGAATACAACAATGTATAATTGAACTGTCGTTTAATAACAGTTCCCATGCATTTTTAAAATTATTTATGTATCAAAAAGTTTTATCAGCGTTTGCATTTTGGTTAATTAAAGGACAGCATCCTGCATCGGTCTTTCGTCCTCAAGTTCATGGTACTTACACACCAGGTATTAGTTATACTGCACCAAGAGCAGATAACCAACAAGTTCCCCAATACCCTGGAGCTGGGCAACAACTACAAACATACGGACCGGATAATCACCGACCAACACCTCTTTCTAGTGAAACCGGTCAACAGATCCCATCATATGGACAACCCGGACAACAGACTCCTGGCCAACATACTCTACAACCTGGTTCGTTCTATAGGACAAGAAAATAATATATAAACTTAACAACTCCTTTATATTAATTCACAATTATAGGTCCTGGTTTTACTATTGGCCAACAACAATTACCTCAATATGGTACTGGTTACACACAACAACCCGGTTATCCCTCAAGTTATGAGGGACCAGCAGCTGGAGGATCAGAAAGGTTACCAGGAGCAGCAGTTCAACCGGGAAGACAATATCCAGGTGAAAGTCCACAGCAAGTCTTACAACAGCCTGGAGCAGGAACGAATTCAAGGCATGGAGCTGGTGGTTACCAGCAAGGTGCAGGAAGTAATATTAGCAAAACAACTGGTGTTGCAACTGATGCAAGCATTCGCCGCCAACCTGGGAACGTTCTTCAACCCGCTTATGGACCTCAGGCAGGTGTAAGTTACGTGCAGCCAGGAGCAAGCATTCATTCTGGTGCAGAAGGTGGATATGGACCAAACACAGGTGTACATCAAGGTCATGTTCCACCGAGCGCAGCTTTCGGTCAACCAGATGCAAGAGATCAACTTGGTCGCGCTTCAGGAGTGGGCTTTGGTCAACCTGAAACTGGTGGTCAACAAGGACCAAGTGAAGGTTTTCTTAAGCCAGGCACTAGAACACAACATGGTGGAGCTGGATTTGGTCGACCGAGAGCAGATGGACAAACTAGTATGGGGCATGTTCAACCAGGTGATGGTATACACCCAGGTACATCTTATGGCCAAGCAGGTGCTGGTATTCAACCCGGAGCTACCTATGGCCAAACAGGCAGTGGTGCAAGGATTTCGAATAATGCTCCTATTGGACAACAAGGTGGGCTTGAACCTGGTACCGGTTTTGGTCGAACAGAAGTTGGATATCCACCAGGTACGGGCCAATTTAATTCCCAAGGTGGTGAGCCTAAAACTGGACTACAACAAGCACCTTCTGGTATTCAACAAATGTCTGGTTATACCCCAGCGTACGGACCACAAAGTGTTGCAATTCAACCAGGATCAGCTGGTGGATTTGAACAACAACCACAAACACGCCATCAAGATGGTAGTGGGTACGTACACGGAACGATATATGGTCAACCAGATGCGGTTTCAAGAGATAGCTTACACCCAAACACAGGATTTGCTCAGCCAAGTACTGGCATACAACGAGGCATTCAGCAACCTGTCCAACTAGGATTTAGAGTTCAACCTGATACAAGATTCGGACAACAAGTTGGTGGTCAACCTCTAGTTGGTCCACAAGCTAGTGCTCAAGCAGGAACTGGATTTGTTCAATATCCTGGAGCTGGCTTCACTCAACCTGGTTCGGGCTTAGTTGCCTTGCCGGCTGGTGGTCTTCAACAAGGTACTGGTATGCCACAAGGTTCTGGTCTTGGAACTGGTTATGATACTACGTACGGTCAACAAGCAGGTTCTGGCTACGGCCAACCAAGTGCAGCTATTCCATATGGTCAACCTGGCTATGGAACACAAGGAACTAGACTACAGAATGGACTACCTATTGGAATCGGTGTTACACAATACGGTCAAGGTCCACAACAAATGGTTCAACCGGACTCATCATACATTCCCAGTGGTACGCAGCCTTCTGGAGTACAACAAGGTATTGCAGATTCAGGAAGTTTAGGTAAGAATTGATATCAGACAAACTGTGGATAACATTCAATTCAATTTATCGTATTTAGCTCCTAGCGTTGGCGGTGCTGATGACGGCTTTTCCCAAGCTGAATCCTCAATAGGTAACGGCCAAGCAGCTGCAAGTGCTCAAGGCAAAAAGAATGGCGGAACCGCTAAAACCCAAGTACAGGGTACATACAGCTCTAGTGGGTCGTTCAGTGCTAGCGCAATGACTTCCGATAATGACCGATCAGCAAGTTCCCAAGTGACTGGCGGAGTTGAGGGCGCTATGAGTCAGTCACAGGGCCAAGGTGGAGCCGCACAGTCTCAGGCACAAGTACAGATAAACGAAAAAACTGGAGGAACAAAGGCTTCATCTCAAAGTGGTGGAATAGTTCATCAAAGCCAGAGTGAGGTAAGACCAAAGCTTTCGTAAAGAATATCAAATGAATATTTTATTTCCATTTGTCGTTTAGGTACAAGCCAATGACAAAGGTGGTTTAGCTGATGCTCAGTCCAGTGGGCCGGGTCAAACATCTTCTCAAGCTCAAATCGGTTTTAAGCCTGGTCAAGATGGTGAAATAGTGCGGTCCACGGGCGGCGGACAAGCTTCAGC
Source organism: Phania funesta (assembly GCA_963932375.1). NCBI lineage: Eukaryota > Metazoa > Arthropoda > Insecta > Diptera > Tachinidae > Phania > Phania funesta. Next base: position 42,766,413 of record OZ010656.1, read on the forward strand.
TCAGTCTGGTGTTCATTCTGGAAACAGCCAGTCGCAAATTCAAGGAACGTCCAAGTAAGAAATAAATAAATAATCTTGTTGGTAGTATAAATTAAAATCATATATTATATAAAACATGTTCTAGATATGGTGTTTCCTATCATGGTGCTGCTCAATCTGCTTCCGGTACTAAAGAACAAGTTGCAACCTATCGTGAACAGAACAGAGATCTTTTTAATACAATCAGCCAATTTGGAAACACTGATGCGTAATACATAGTTTTAATTTTAGGGAATTGTTTAAAAAATAATAATTCAATTCCATTTTAATTACAGTGTAACTGATCGTGTCGAAGCTGTCTATAATCCAGCACTTACATCTGAATCTGACATCCCTGATTTGCAACTAAAGACTTCCAGGTCGAATACAGAAGGTGATTTTTTTCAATAGCTAAATACAATAGCTAAAGTAAGCTTTTTTTAGTGACAAGCTCAAATAAATTAGATGATGATTCAGTCTTACCCGATGAAGATGAAGAAGAGGAACCCTACGACGAATACGAGGACGAGGAAGATTATTATAATGAAAATCCCATTAAAATGGAATCGAAAGCCAGTGGTGATAAGAAATTGGAATCATCCTCCCTATATCGCACTCACACCCAAACATCACCCTCTCAAACTCAACAAGTCGCTGTTGCGGAAACCACAAAAAAATATAATGCAGTACAAAACCAAAATGGACGCGTACAAAAATACCCGGCTCGCACAACCACCGAAAACGTGCCAAGTGGCTTCCGTGGCACTGTTAATGTCGAGAAAAAATTTCACACTAAATCACTAGAACCTCACAAGTCCGAAAAAAATTTAAACATAACTGCAGATGAAAAATCCGCACACAAGCCACGCACTCCTGACAGTTTCGTTACCGTAACCAAATCCATCACCGGCAGCATGGACAATTCGAAAAATCCCCCACAAGACAACAAAAACTTTCATTCCACATATTACACTAAATCGTCTACCTGCGGTTACTTTACCTTCTCCTGCAACATAGTCTACGGTGCAAATGGCCGTAGCAAAATCTGTCGTCCCAAAGCACCCACCAATGGTAAATGCTAGAAATCATAACACACTATTTTCTACGCGCTTTTTTTATACTACGTAAAACTATCATACTAATTTTAATACATAATTTGTAACGTAATGTAAGCTGCAGTAATGGCATATTTTCTATTGGTTTTTTATTTCCATATTTTTCACCTGATTTCTCCATATTTGTTTATTTCTTTTAACTACATATCTGATCTTATTCAAATTTATATTGTTAATAATTTCTTTACTATAAAACCACCACTGCCCTTCTGTTATTTTTATATTTGTCCGAATATTTACTACTCAATTTAACGCTAATAAAACAACAATAAACACAATTTTGGTTTCCTTTGTTCTTTCCTGTATTGGTTTGATCCGACGATAGTTTAAAAATGAATCAGGAATAGATTACGTATGTTGCAAATATCCTCGAGAACAATATATCTAGATTCCCTAACAGTCGAAATGTAATATTGGAACCTATGTGTCTTTTAAAGTTAAACCAAATTAAGAATTTGGAACTTGCAATTTGAATGAATTCTACGAGCGAATATTAAAACAAGATGGCCTTGTTGAAGGCCAATTCAACTCTTCTTTGGTAAATTTTTTAATCCGGTAATATACACACATATATGTACTATCAATCGGCCGAATATCGTGCCAAAGGTGAGCCGAAAAAACCACATCAAAGCAAGTCAAAAATCAAGGTCTTGTTGACAGTTTTCTTCGATCATCGAGGTGTGGTGTACTCCGAACACCTTCCGACAGGCCAAACTGTCAACAAGGAGTACTATTTAAGTGTTATGCTTCGTTTGCGCGAAACTATTCGCAAAAAGAGGCCGGAATTATGGGCCGACAACTCTTGGTTTTTGCACCACGATAATGCACCGTCGCATACCGCATTGCTTCTTCGTGAGTTTTTCGCCAAAAATTTAATCAATATCGTTCCACAACCACCGTATTCGCCTGATTTAGCTTAGTGAATCGCTACGCGCATTGAAGGCTATTCCGGAAATTTATTTTAACAACTGTTACGAGGATTGGAAAAAAAACTTGGAACAAAGTCCTACTATTTTTTGCCCACAGTAGTATGTTTTTCCATATTTGCCTCTTTTAGTTTCTACGTTTTCCGTATTTAACCGATATATTCAACCACATGATATAATTCCAGATGTTTGGGAAATTCACAATTTTTTGGATAATTTTAGGTAATAATGGAATTTTGTTTTTTTTTATGAAATTCGAAATGTTTTAGAATATTAAAACATTTCGAAACAAAAACATAGAACGATTAAATTTATAGGGAAACAGTTGTAATCTGTCAAAAACTAATGAAACAAAGCAGGTGTATTAAAAGTTGAGTCTCTTTTATTTGATCGAATCTTTCTACTAATAGAGTTTTACAATAACCTTCAAATCGTATCTCTATAATATTTTTTACTACCAATATAATAACTAATTAATTGTATTCAAATCTCTATAAACTATCTACTATTAGGTAGGGAGAGCCGTCTCGCCAAGCTCAACGTATCTGTTTTTTAGTTTCTGGTGACCATGAAATTGCAGTAAATCACACGCTAGTGGGTTGGGATGAACCATTAGTTTGATTACGTATTTAGACGCGTATGTGTTTTCTTCTTCCTGGATAGTGCGAACTTCTAGATCTCTATGGATATTTTCATTTTTTATTTATCAGGAGGCCCACACGATTAGTCGTAAAATCCTGGACTGTACTCTTTTTAACTTTTGGATGTTTGATGCACAGCTTAATGCCATATAACCACATTGGCTTTATGACGGATTTTTATAAAAGGGCCTTGTATCCCAGGTCGAAGCTGAGTTAGGACTTCTTAACCAGCATAGTTGATTTGTTCGAACATTTATTGCCGCTATTCTTGCCTCAATATGACGGGACCAAGTTAGACGTCTATCTAGGTGGATACCCAGATACTTAACGTGTGTTTCCGTTGAAATAGTGGTATTTGTTATTGTTATTGGCAAATTAATGGAGTTGGATTTTGTGCCCAGTAGAGCGATTCAATAACTTTTATTGATTCGACAGTCGCAAAATTTATCGACAATTTTTGTTGTTTGCAGTAACGATTGTGTGATTCACTAACTACTCGTAAACGATAGTAGACTTAGTTAAGATTCTGTTTATTCAAAATAACCTCAAGTGGCATCTCTGTCAAAAAAATATAAAATAAACGAAAAGCACAAAGAAGAACGGAAAAGAACTATTTTTGTAAAAGGTAAGTATAAAATATTTGAGGCTTTTTCTACATGTAGTATAAACATACTATGTATGTACCTAGTGCCTTGTTTACTAAAAATATTGTTAATAAATGATTTATAAACCAATTAAAACTGCCCCTAAAAGATGCCACGTATTTTAGTTTGTCGAATAAATAAACAACAATTATATTTTGTCTACAGGTGGGCAATACACTGGAGACTACAATCTTAAAAGCCGTAAGATTTATAGTCCTGGCTTGCAAAAAGTCTTCACTGAATTCAGGCAATGAAAAATACCTTACGGTTTTCGAACTATAACGGCAGTGCCACAACATGAAACTATTTTCTATTTTTGTTGGCTACAAAACAAAAACAATGTTGACAATAGAGACAAATTTATAAAGCAAATAATTGCTTAGAAATATTTCTTATTGTAAAATAACAAAGAAAAGTACAAAATATAAAAGTTACAATAAATAATTAATTTGTTTTATTGTTATAAAATGTATTTAAAATAAGAAATTGTATTTTTATAATATTGAGTGAAGTTTATGTACATGTCTGGAATCATGTATGTCTTTCGAATTAAGTCTCGTTTATATACTTCTCTACGATCGTACTCAGCGTTGAAAATTACTTCAGTTCTGATTACAAAATTGATAGAATTGTGTATTGGCTATGCCTACATTTGAGCGAGCGGGGCACAAATTTTGAAAACTGTTCCGCCATGTGCTTCTGCACGTTTATTTTTTATTTTTCAACAAGTCTCAAATGAGAGTAAGTATGTACTTATATCGATGATTTTTCTCAATATTTTTGATAAATTGGAGAAGGTCGTGCATAAAATTCTTTTTCAGACTTCAAAGAGGTTGACGCATCGTTGGGTAGATTAAAAGCTTTAATTTATTAAATAGTTCATTACCGTATTCCGTTACCGCAGTTCAGAAGATATATCCGATTATATTTTCAATTTTGCAGGCCGGCCTACCACAGGACTGTTCCATTAAAAAAACCAAACTTTAAAAAAGTAACAATCTAAAACGGCACCACTGAAATATAAATGAAGTGTTGCAATATCTGTTAATATTTGAACATTACTATGTAGCTGCCGTTTTCAAAATAATTAAGTAATTGGCGACAGGGGGCCATTTGTCATTGGTTTATATATGTTTTACGGATTTGAAATTTGTTAGTAAATTTTTTGGTTCTTGGTGATATAATTTTTTTTTTATAATTTCTTTTATGCAAAATTTGGGTTCAAATTTTCTAATTTTTAAGCGAGTTTTCACATTTTTAGAGAATGCCTAGTTACGAGTTGTTTATGACTTTTCGTTTTATTTTTAGTTATAGGTAAAATTTGTTTGCGGTTTTTTTAATATTTTTGTTGACTTTCAGGGTTTTTAATTAACATTGATTATTTGTGAATTTTCGATTTGTGGTGAAATGGTGTGTGCAATTTCAATTTTTTGAAATCTTTTTAGTGAAATATAAAATTTTAGTGTAATAAATTTTTTTTTAATATTTCGCTTTCTGTGTAAAATAACGGTCTTTGGGTAAAATTTAATATTTTGTAAAATTTCAAAATTTTTTGGAAATCTATTATATGTATTTTCTTGTGAAATTTCCTTTACTGAAACTTTCGGATACTTCCCGCATTAACTTTTTGATGATTTTCTGTTGAAATATCAACCTTTACTATAATTTTGAGGTTTTTGATACAGTTTCTAAGTTTTGATTAAATTTATTTTGATTTTTATTTGACAGTTGGATACAATATATACATACATGGTATATTTACCCTAAATTAATTATTAAAACTAAAAACACCTCGTATTAGTACTCACATTATTATCATATTTATGAGAAATTATCATTTTATGATTTCCATTCCAACAACGTAACCTAAAACGCTCATTTTCTTCACATTTTTATCTGCTAAGGGATATACGATGCCTGTACCCAGTTTCTTATAAAATAAATAACAAATGCCCGAAATTAAAATACGTTTTCTAACATTGAGGCGTTTGGCTTAATAATTTCGAAGTTCCTAATTTATAAATTTTAAATTATATATGTATCTATGTGTGCACATACATATGTATGTGCATACATACATACATATGTACATATCTATATCGTTTTTTCTTCTCAAGATTAAATAAAACACGCAAGTAGTTAATTAATTTTTTATTAGTATTTACTTTTGTTTATTATTTGCCTTTGATTTTCTTTGTCTTGTTTTTGTATTGTAATATATATTTTCGTTTTTATTTTATTTTTGTTTTTTTTCATAATTATTTATACAATGTTTGTTTTTGTTTTAATGCCATTCTATTGCGTAATTAAATAGAAATTTTATTCCAACAAACTATTTTTGACAACTACAACTTGTTATTATTGTTATGTCTATTTTCTTAAAATACATACATACATATGTATATCACTATGCATTCACACATGCACGCAAAAAATTAATGTATTGTTTTGTTTATGTTTTGTGTTGTTATTCATTTGCATATAGTGAATATAACAGTTTTACTTACTACCAGTTAATGTTGGGTGAAAGTGAGGATGTGTGTGTGTGTTTATTACTTAGTTGTTGCGGAAAAGAGATGCTTATATAGTGTGTTTTTTCACATTCGATTGTGTGTGCATGTGTGTATGCATGCCAAGTTGTTTTAAAATATATTGACATTATAAGTAGGATTACACGTATATACGAGTATAGCACATACTGTATGTAATACATAGTAGTAGATTTGATCTGTAGTAACTAAAGTAAAATATACATACATACATACATACATAAGAGTTACTAATGAATTTATTTGTTTGTTGTTGTTTATTAATAATTCTTTTCATTTTAATAATGTTTTGTTTTTAATAATAATATTGTACATAATTTGTTTTTTTTTTAATATAATTATAAATATTATTTATTCTACATATACATTTACATACAGACCAATAATTATTAATAACTGTAAATATTATACATACATAAAAATGCTAAGTTTGTTTGTTTGTTTGTTTTTTTTTTTTTAATTTAATTTAAGATACACATACAAATAAATTTATGTAATGCACATTGTTATTTTGTTTGTTTTAATAAATTGTTGTTCTTGGTTGTTTTATTTATATTTGTTGCTAAGTACATATACATGTAAGTATGTATTATTTTGTGGTTTATTTGTTTGTTTGTTTGTTATATTTAAATATGTGTTAAAAAAGACACTGAATTTCACAAAAAGTTAATTATTTTTTTTTATATTAAATACTCTTCTATTTGTAATGCTTTTATAGTTTTATTTTATTTCTTAATGTATTTAGTTCTTATTATTTGTAAATTTTATTTTTAAATGGTAAAAAATTAGTTGGCATAAAATGCAAATGTGGTCTTAAAAATAGACGAAACCCTGCCTCCGATTTCGAAACAATGTCTATCAAATATATCTGTTTCCTTATAGTATTTATATTTCTTCTATTGGTTTCAAAATATTTTTCGAATTGTGTAGCGGTGCTTCAATATTTCTTTTATTTATGGGAGTAAATTAACAAACCCAGTTTTTAATCTAAAAAAACATAGCGACTTGTTTCTGCAAAAATTATTACGTCAGGAATGTTAGATAATGAAGTAAAGCGAAATCGCTTTCCTGTAGTCGGTGGTTTCACCAACGCTCGGATGATGTAACATACACGACATTTTAAGAAAACTTTACTCTATTTTTCCATATTTCTTTTTAAATAAAATGTTTTAATAGTGTTGAAGGAATTTTCAGTATAGCGAATATTAAACCTAAATATATTGTTTTTAAAAATTGGTTTTACAAAGTCATGTTCGTGCTATTTTTATGACCACCTCTGTACACACATGCATACATACATATGTGTTAGATAAACTTAAATTCATTTCTACTAATATAGTAAAACTGTTATTGGGTTGGGCTAAGTGTTAAATGAAATGGTTTATTGCTTGTGGGCGAAGGTATAGCAATTATAGCATGTTATACATACTTAAATATAATGAAACTATTTTAAATACATATTTTTTGCTTCTACGACGGCTTTTAAATTAACTTTTGTTTTAGAATTTCGTTAAGTTCTTATTTTATTTATTTTTCAAATACAACGTGTAGAATGTTTTTACCTCTTCTTAAGTTTATATAAATAGTTTTTGGAGTTCTTTCATAAATTGGAAATGTATAAAAATCAAAGAGATTTCAAATTTTTAAACTATGCTTATAATTTTAATTTTGTTAATTTTATTAATATTTTCTTGCTATTTTTTTGAAAAGGGTTTTTCATGTCTATTATTTATTTTTTTTTTAATTTTTCTTTAATATTTAAACAGCCATAAATTCAAATTTTTTCGTGTGTTGTGTTTTTAATATTTCTAATTTGTATAAGTTTTTGTTTAAATTAATTTTTGTTCGTTTTGAACATTTTAAGTATTTTAAGTATTTATTATAAAGGTACGTGAATATATATTTATATATTAATTATATAATTTATTTCTTTTATTAATTTGTAATTATCGGTGTGCTTCGGTTTTTTATATTTAGTTTCTAAAATTATTTATGTTTAAGTTACAAAAGTCAGCAATTATTAATGTTTCCTCAAAATTACATTATAATAAGGTATTTTGACTAAAACACACAGATTTATTTAATAAAAATTAAATGAAAATTGAAATATATTCCATCAATTTAAAAAGCACATTTTGTGGGCATCTAAATTACGAGACATCGAAAAGTATTTCTTTCAGTCAATAATGAGCTAAGAGTGAACGCTAGACAGAGAGAGTTTTATAGAGAGGACGGGACATTTGTAAATTTACATCGGTGTCAATAATGTGCTCCTCCAAATCGTGAAATTATTTCGTTGTGTTACCTAAGGATTTGTTTTTTGTTATATATATAGTGGCTACTTAGTCCTAGAATGAAGGTTTTTATAGGACAAATAAAATTATAAATTTCGCGCTGTTTTTGGAGTTATTTTAAATTTATATAAAATTTATAAAAAAAAACAGGCAAGATGTTGAATGAACTGCTTAATAACTAGATTCTCATGGGTCGGGAACCGTTGAATCCCAACTTAAATGTTAAACTCAGAGACTTTTCTTGCTTTAGGTAATAAACTTGAAATCTAAGGGAAAAAGTTAAACCGTTTCCGGTATAGAACTAAATAATAATAAATATAAAAATGTGTTTGCAGGTTACAATCAACACATGATAGATTTCAAATAGAGAATTAATAATTTATTAAGTCATTAAATACGATATTGCTGTGAAAGTGTGTGAACCAATATAATAAAATTGCATCTGTGCGTTTCCTTCTCGAATAAATAACAGCTGAGCTGTCAATAACACTTACATACATATGTAGGTATATTAATTCGCTTTGACTACACTAAAAAAATAATAGGAAAAATTGGCTAGGTGTATTTACATACGTATGTATGTATATGCGTAGTTGAACAAAAGAATTATTTTGGAATATTGAACACGGCAAATTTTTAATCATGGCTGTTAAGGCCAAAATGCCTAACACTACGTCTTGACTAGCTATAAATTTGTTCGCACATTGAGAAAGCGTCTGCAAAATAACGGGAGAAAGTCTGTTCGTGGTCTACGTTCGGAAAATACGTTTAGATGTTCCTGGTTAGTTTGAGGATAATTGTTTTTCTCTCATTGATATTGAATGGACCATCAACAGCGACGGACTTCACTAGCCAATTTTCTGTTCGATCAGCAAAATGTACGATGGCTGAACAGATTTATGGCCAGTCAAGATGACTTGTAATATTAAACATTTCACACACCCAGTTCAAGGGTGATATTACTCAAAATTTGTAATTTTTTTTAGAAAACTCAAAAAACTAGTTTTGAACGTATAAAATATTGTGAGTTTTTTGTGAATTAGAATTGTAAAATAAGAAAACATTAAAGGAATTAATTAATTTAATATGTGATAGTATTAAGCTTTATATTATGTATTTGCCGATTTCAGAGCAGAGCAAAATTTACAATAACAACAACAAGATGTCGTTTTGCTTATGGGTTGATAAATTAATATCAATATTAAGAAATTTTAGGTTAATGTCACCTTTGAAGTGGGTGTGCGATATGTACTTATATCTTTAGCAACACTGCTAAATACGCTGGCTTTGATAAAGTATCACGTATGATATATACGTATATCAGGGCAGTGATATATACGTATATCAGGGCAGTGATATATACGTATATCAGGGCAGTGATATACGTATATATTTCTATTATTATTCGGTCGGAAAGAAATTTTTTACTGAATCTTACAATAGAATAACAAAAAAATGTTGTAACTTTTAATAGATCAAAGCTTAGCACGAATTAGCCGATATTCCGAAAAATTTTATTTAAAAATTTGCAAAATCAAGATAACTCCAAAAATTTTTGCCAAGTGTTAAATATTGAATTAAAAAATAACTTGTGTGCATTGTTTTAATTTTTGACAAAACTTTGATTAGCTAAAAGACATTTCTCAAATATAAACATTGCGAGAAGTTCAACTCGAACAGAAAGAACTATTAAGTAAAATTGATTAGTTGCTACAGTTTTATACGACTACAATATTAATGACATATAAAAATAATTTTGTTCTTAAATTCATTTGTGTTGTTAATTTGTTTCATATTTTACATATGCACATATGTACATATGTATATGTCCATACGTGTATGTATTATTTAAATTTATGAAAAGAGCTTTAAATTGTTGTTGTAATCCCCTTATAATTTATATTGATTTTCTTAAGTTTACATCACTACAGTTTTTCTTTAATTTATTGTATTATTTTAATATTATTACTTTCGCCTTATTACCCTGCAAAAATCATTGAAATGATCCTTCATTGTACCTTCATAAACCATATCGGTTACCAAGAAGCAGTGTTGCCATATTAGGGGATATGCCCCCAATGGAAAGTGAGGACAAAGGGAGTTTGTTGGGGTTTAATATTTATGATTTGGGAATTTAAAGCGATTTTTTCATGATTTTTATTTAACATATTATTTTAACTTTTTGTAGTTGCTCTATTTTGAAAGGATAACAAAAATATTGTTTAAATAAATATGTATGCTGTAAATTTTTAGCAATAAACTAAAGATTTTCTTTTTTGTAAGTCTATATCAAATCAATTACAGCAAAATGATTTTTCGATGCCGCACTATAACGCAAAAGAAATGAAATAAAAAGACAAAATGTATGATCGCATACATTTTTTTATTTTATGAACTTTTTTACAACACTATATAGTCCTGGCCTAGTACATTGTAATTGTAATGTTGACTTCATGCAATTTGGTAATATTTGGCGTACGTCGTGTCTCCTGTAGTGTATACTTTGTAAGAAGGACTACACACGATTTTTGCAGGGTATTCCTACTTTTTTTTGCCGAAAAAGGTACAATCTATATATTGTGTCATTGTAATTTAAAATGTATTTATTATGTTTTGTTTTTTATTTTGTAACTTTTTTAAGCATTTTTATAATGCTGATTTTGTATTTATTTCCGTCTGTTGACTATTTAGATAAAATTCTATAATGTTACTAAATTATTTGTTGCTTTTTTGTTTTATTTAAACATTAGGTAGGGAAAAATTTACTAGTCTTATAAATTTCACACATCAACATTTCGATTAATTTTTTTATTTGTAAATTTACTTTTGAAGTTTTTTTCTTTTTAGGTAAGAAACTAAGCATAAATTAATACAAACTTGTATAATTAAATTATTATTTTTGGAATATATAGTACTTAAGTCATAATAATTTCTTATTGTTTTTTTTTTTATATAATATTAATTCAGGACATCTTCTATTTGAACAGTATTTTCTCGTCGCGTGAATACGAAATCAAAAACAACTCAAAGCACCTAATTTTCAATTTTTATTATTATTATTAAACGTTTGAACGTTTAAAAATTAATAAAGAAAATTTGGTTTTTTGTACTAATACATTTTTAATACAGCAGACTTATTTATATAACACACATTAAATTTTAGCTTGTACTACCCATAACACGCTTTTAATGAATTGTGAGCGTTTAAATGGATTTTTGCTGTTTGAATCCTCAAGTATATTGAAGTGACCTTCTGTTGGCAAGGAAACTGGAAGTATGTTTGATCACTTTCCCGTTAAAAAATTATATTTATTTAATTCAAATCCAATTTTTGTGGCAGCAGAGACAAGCAAATTATTTTTCCCAAATAAAGCCAATTCACGCCAATAAAAAAAAGCTTCGTGCTTCAAATTTAGTTTGAAACTGCAGAAACAATGTACACCAACAAGGGTTAAGTGACCTCAGATGTAATGAAAACTGTTGTTTCTATAAATATCTTAAAACTCAATTTTTGTTATAGAGAAGGTGCCTGAGTTGTATTTGCTAACTAAATCTTAAAGCAAAGTAATTGTAATACTAGGTTGTTAGCTCTTTTAATATATTTTTTAAAGATTTTTTATGGTTTATAATAATTTTATTATTTTGGTTCAATAAAATCAAATTTTATTTGGACGGGTTTTTATCAATCTTCTATTTATGTTTTTCTATTAATTATCGTTACACTTCATGAGTTTGTTGAAATATTAATTTAAACTTTCCTAAGACAAGGTGGCAGCTGACATTTTTCAGTTACTTACATTACTTTGCATTTCTTTATTTTTTACTATAATTTAACAAATTTGAAACTAAGCAAAAATTTATTTTTTATTCTGCCCTAAAGTATGCAAATTATTTTGACAGTTTACGAGTTAATACATAAATAAAACCATTAGGAATCAGGCATGTGATAGCATGTGAATCGTTTTGAAATGAAATCGCGATTTTATATTTCCAACTTTACTTTATTCTGAAGTGTTTACCAAAACTAAATCAAAACATGAAGCCGATAGTCCATAGGCCGGCGGCAGCTTGCCAAAAAATATTTTCAACGGTGACATAAGTTGTCAATAATCTTGTAATGGTTGGCATATTTTTCTTCAGTAACTTAACTTACAATGTCGTCAGAAATAAGATCTTAAAAGCACATAAGTTGTTTTCTAAAATCTAATTTTCCCCAAACGTACACATATATTAGACTGTCTTAAACTTGGTCCACACATTTTATATAAACATCAATTAGCTTTGGCATATTTCGCTGAAATCAATTTTGAATGGAGTCCACACTTTTATAAGTATGTGGGACACAACATTTCTTAAAGCATTTAGTATATTGCTTTTGAATTTGTTTCTGGTGTCATGGGGTGCATGGTTGATATCCAGCTAGTGGTGCATTTAAAGGTTTTCCCTTGTAAATACTTAATATGTATGTTGATAAACCTGTTCTATATACGCATACACATGTTTTTATGTATTTCACTTTCATTTTATCAAAATTATTGCAAGCAATTTTTTTAAAACATACAAAAGTTATTTAATCTCTATTTAAAAACGTAAGAACAATACAAATTTCACTTTCCATTGTATCCTTTTTCGTACTTTTTCATAGAACAAAATGAAAAATGCAATCGAATTCGAATTCGATTTGAAACAAAACCGAAATCAAATCGAAAAAGATGTCTGCATCAATAACAATTTTCAATCGCTTTCAAATCGAAAACCATTTACATCACATACCTGAGATTAATTCGATTTTTTTTTAAATATCAGACTCAAAAGCCAACGGAAATTAATTATGGCAATTCAAATATGCAATTTGTAATTATGTAGTTTAGATTATATACTATTAGTTTGTTGTTGTATTTCTATTTAGCAGCCGCGCGCCGCTTGAATTACGTTACACATTATTGAACTTTTTCGTTTGGTAAATTTCATTTGATTTAATCAGTGTGACAGTTTATTATATTTTTTTTAAAGTAATATTCAGTAGAGTGGAATACACATATATTAAGCTACTTTTTTATAATTTAATAAATTAATTGAGTAGATTGTAGGTTTAAAGAGTTATAGCATTTAGTTAATTAACATAAGAATATTTTTTAATAGTTAATAATAAATGCAGAGAATTTGCCGTTGAAACACATACAATGAAGCGTTAAATTATTTTTATTTTTTACATTTAAAAATTAAAAGCTCATTAATTTTGTTTTGCAATCTATATTTTATTTTTATTGATAAGTTATTGGTCATTGTAGTTTGTAATTTATTCATTGATTTTAGTGCATTTCTTTGGATTTGTTTTATCTTCTGTCTCTTCTTTTTAATTGGTGGGATAAATATGTGCTGATGTTAATATATTTTTTTTTGTTTATGTATTTAATTATATAAAATATGTATATTGATAGTTTAAATATAAATAATATTTTAAAAATTCCAAAGGAATTGCGCCAAACTAATTATGATTAATTCAGTAACTCGAAGAGGCTTATGGTAAAGTAAAAACTATTTATGTATATTTAATATTTTAGAGATGTGTTTATATTTTTTTTTTTTTTGTTATATTTCTAATAATTACCTTAATTATCTACTCGATGCTATAAGAAATGTAATGAAACCACAATAACATACACTCACACTTATTAATTATTTAATTTAAAAAATTCAATGCATATTTTATTTTATTTTTGAAAACATTTAATGCTTTGTTTTTTACTCTTTAATGTCAGTATGTCATTAAGTACAGTATAATGTATGTAACCCCTGCGCAAATATTAAATCTAATTATTCAATGTGAACGAAAGATAATTGTAAACTTTTCGCCTTTAGTAAAGCAAGTCTTCAAAGTGTCTTGTTTTATTTTGAAACTACTAAATACTGAACAAATATGGAATTTTTGCTGGTGTTGCAGAGATTTTTAGAAATATAAACACAAAACAAGAGTTCTTTCTGAGCAACTGTTGGCTTAAAATTACGAGGATTTGTAAATTCCCCACAAAACTGCAAACCGCTTGCCACGTTGTAGATCTTAAGGGTTTTGTAATGTGCGACAAAATATAGTATGCGAATGTGTCACTCAGTATCGGCTTTATTCTCTGAACATATCTCTTAGCTGGCACATAGAAACAACCATTAATTGAGATCACAATATGCTTGTTGACCTCCATTTAGCAATTTTAGTGGTCAAGATCCATCAAAATCATTCATTCAGTGTCGAAAATCATAAAAACAGTAAATTCTTTTATATTTGTTAGATCTGATTAAACTCCAGTGAAATGTGGATTAATATTTTTGGATTTTACAAATTTTTTTACGTTCAAAAACATTTGAGAAGTGAGCGTTTCCTTTGTACAAACTTTCCATAATTTGGTTGAGAATTGTTAATCGTCATTTTACAATTGCCCTTTCCATTCTTGGCCGCTCGTTATATAATACTGTGCGATTCCTGCGCAGGAGCGTGAGGTTTATTCACCGTAAAATAAGCCTTTACTGTAATAAATGTCCCTTTTTTCGTTCTGCATAATAATACCAAACCAAAACTTATAAAAATACGGCCATAAAAGCAATAAAACAAATAGTAACTAACGCAAAAGTTATTGATGAAAAACATATAAATTAAAAAAAAAATATGAGCTGAAAATAATCTTCGAGCTGTCATTCATGTAAAGTGTTCTAATGTTTTACAAACTTATGATTTATTTAATCTATTGAAATGTGTTTGCTATCGTTTGAAAATCGTAAGTTTATAAAAAAAATGTATTGGTTTACATAACAGGGGCTTTACTTTGTTATTTGCCTCAAAAGCATCCGTAGTTAAAGTTAAGTTTCGCCAATGTTCTAACGAGTGTATTTCGTATAACATTTGCGATTTCAAATCAAAAATTAAGCTGAACTAATGCATCTTGTTTAATATAGATCTTTGGAACGTATTTCCGTCATCCCTTGTCAAGTTTGGTTTGCAGACCAGCCGGTTGCCATCTTCAGTGCCACAGAACGAAACTAGACAAGGGATGTCTGAAATTCGTTCAAAAATCTATATCAAATCACGCTGTCGGAATATCAAATCAACATTCATTACATAAAACTCAGTTTGTAAGGAACCAATAAAAAGAGATGCACAAATTAAATAGAATATTTTTTACTTTAAATGCAAATAGACAAAAACTCCAATTTCTTTTGAGCAAAAGCACACATTTTCTTTACTTTTCGAACTTATATTCGAAAAATGAAAACATGTATTTTATCTGTCATTTGTATATATGTAAATACAAAGTCAAGTTAAAGTAACATTTTTAATTTCATATATTTGTATTTTATAAAATTTATTTATTATCCTTGGATAGATTGTAAAAAAAAAACGAATATATGTATATAAAAAAATATATTTGACTATTTGACAAATTATGAGAAGAGACATTGGAATTTATTTGTGTGTTCAATTGCTATTGTATATGTGTTTAGATAACTTCGCGATCACTTATTTTGCGACTTTAAATCGTAATCGCAAATTTTATGCGAAATACATTTCTTCGCAGATGGGTGAATGTTTCGGAACAATATTAAATTAAAATTTGAACTTTAAAAAATATTTTTTAGCAATTGTCAGCGTATTAGAAAGAAGAAATTACAGAAATCCGCTTCTAATTTTACATGATCTCCTACAATATTCAGTCAACTTTATATGTCACCACCCAAAATAAGTCTATTTGTTGTTGAGTTGTTATTTAAGCCAGAGCTGCTTTACCATTGTATCAATTGTCTTGCCCAAATGTTTTTACAATCACTGCCAATTTAATAACAACAGCTGATTGTTTGTGCTGTTGACCCAGAGCTCATATAATTTACTTATGCTTGCTTCAGAATGTCAATTTATAACTGCTTTGTCCTTCTATTCTATTGCAAACCAAAATGTAAGAATATGCTGAAATATATTTTACGATATTCAAACTTCAAGTGATTTGTCAATCAGGTGAGTATCAGAACAAGAGCCTTTATGTAACGACGACATAAGCTACCATCTGAGATAAATGTTTGTATTTGGTCTGAAAGTATTGATCGATATACCGCTTAACTATAAAAATCGCTTTTATTATTCCTGAAGCAAAATTAGCGTCACACAAATGCGATAAAATTGATGTATGATAAAATTAAAAACAATCAAAAATCAGTTTGAAATAAAACAAATTAACTTTGTGCCATTTTTTCAATGAGTTTGGGTAATATAATATATTTTGTTTTCGCAGTAATATTTATAGTAGTAATGAATAAAATTAAAAATAAGAACGAATTTGTGTTAAAACGATTAAAAAGAAAATTAAATATATCTCAAGCTAACAAATAATAGGTTGTTTTACATACATGGTCTTGACCAAAGCTTAAGCATTTTTTATACTTGTTTTTTTATTTATTTATTATACATACGTATTTGTGTTTTGAAATAAATTGTTTTAGAAATTTAATAACTCATTTGCATCTAATTAAAAAGATGGACAAGAGTGTTTTTACAAATGAAGTTTAAAATTTGGAAAAAAAAGAATCATATTCAACTGTTATTTCTTTTATTGCCTTTTTTTACTATAAAATCTAAATTTATTTAAACGAATGAAGCATAACACTTAAATAATGATTATTTTAAATTATTTTTGTCTGCTGTTTAATTATTGTTATATTTAATTAAAATTTTAAACTTGTTTTCCTACATATAGTTTTTTTTTTTAATTATGGTCCATAAATTTCTGTAAAACACTTTAAACATCTTAATTACATTTTTTCAAGTATTTTTATTTTAGTTTAAAATATTAAATTTTGTTATTTTTGTATTACATAACAAACTAACGCTGCACAAATTCAGCAGTCTTATATGTGTAATAAATTTGTATTTTATTTATAATAATATATCAATTTTTATATACATGAACTGTACTTGTTTGTTTTATGTGTATGTACACATATACATTTATTCTTACGTACTTGTGTTTATACACAAGAGTGTTGCCTAAGTTAAGGGAAAAGTGCTTTAAATTCAATTTATGTAAGCAGATGTTATAATTTATCATTAAATCGTATCCATTGCTATAACACCTAACCCAGGCATAACGGCACAAAATATTTGTTGTTGCATGTACTCTTATGTTTCGTCATTTCACAATTTAATTTTACACTTTCTATGTTTTACATTATTATTATTATTAATTACTTCGTTTTTCACACATAATTATACGTACTTTAATGAAATGTCAATTAATTTGAATACGGTCCATACGAAAGTTGTCTGCCTTAGCAATAGAATTTAACAATTGCGAACATATGTATTTCCATGCTTATTACTCGTGTAGACTAGCAGTAAAAAACCTTTAAGATTATATAATTTCAAATCAAGATAAAGACATCAATTAAACAGCTTAATCTTCGCTTTATACTATACGAAATGTTTGATCGAATTTAAAAATATCAAAACATTTTGATTTATGTACAAAATATATTATCATGCAAAAAAGACCTGCGCCGGCAGACAATATAGAAAAGGTTAAAGCAATATAAAAACTTATTTAAACGTCCAGCCTTTATATATTTATTTTTCGTCAATATTATTTCAAATACATTTACACTTTTATAAGAAGTTAGTTTCTAAATCATTATTTTTTTTTCTGCTTCTGCTTCTTTTTTCCCCATTTTTAGACAACACTTCTTCTCAAGATCATTTCTAATTAGTGGATATAGAGAATTGTAAAACAATTATGTTATAATCATATTTATGATAAATATGATGAATGTTTCTAATTAGAGGTATTCAAAATACTTTACATGCTTTATAAAAAATAAAAAAAGACATGTGTGTACTTGGAAATGAAAAGTTAAGAAAAGAAAATGAATTGAACATAACGGAATTAACCTTCACAACACGTTCAAATTATTTTAGACTTGTTTCAAAATCGGGTTTATTTTTCTTTTAATTCAATATAAATATATTTATTGTTTTTTCTTTTTATAGTTAAAGGTTAATAAGATTTCTCTGCATGTTTTAGAACTACATGATAATTACTTTTTTTATAAAATTTTTGGCGTCTATAAATCCTTTTTTAATTGTTTTGATTTACTTAAATTTACAATCAACAATTTCTTTTAGTAATAATAATGTTTGATTTTCTCGCAAACATTCAGTAAAGTTTTATTTATGCCTAGTATTATTTCCCTTTGTAAAAAAAGTTGCCTTCAAGTTATTTTATTTGCTTTTCTAAACAATTGTTTGTATTTTTTGTATAGTTTGACTGTAATAAAATGTGTAATTTGTATTTATTTTTTGTTCATATTTGCTTTATTTTTTAATTGTATTTCTTAGTTTGTTTTAAGCTTAATAGACTAATATAATTTTTTTTTTGTTTTGCTGATTTCCTTTTAAAACACATATCAGTAGTAATGGTTGTTTGGATTTAATTTTTTATTTTAATAATTATTGTATTGGTTTAAAAAAAGTTTCTTGGTATTTGTTTTAGTATTTTGTAGTACATATATAAAAAACAAAAAAAAAATTTATAAATTTTATTGGTTAGATATATAATTTTATATTATTTTTAAATAATATTTGAAATCATTAACATCGTTTTGTAATAGGTATATATGTACGTGTATATGTATATATTTTTATTTGCTTAAATTCATTATTAATATTATTAATTTGTTTTTAATTATCAACTACATCACAATAATTACAAGCTAATGTTTTAATAATATATTTGTTTTCTTTCTTTATATGTATGTATGCATATGTATGTGTTTTAATATATTTATTTATATGCATGTGTATAGAATTTTTACAGTACTTAGTTAATATTAATGTGGATAAATTAATAAAAGATAATTAAATCAAACTTTTTTAATATATTAAATTTATTTAAAGTTGGTGTTATAAGAACGAACAAATTTTAAATAAACATGTGTTTAATATTATTTATTATTCAAGCAAAGAAACTATTATCCAAATAAAAAGTAATAATAATAATAAATAAGATTAACTCTGAAAGCGCTTAAACATAGTATGTGTTTGATTGGCTAACTCATTGACCACTTTTACAGTCTAACTATTATTTCCAAAACGAATTACGAAAAAAAATGCATTTTTATAATTTAATTTTGAGTGAAACTATCAATTGAGAATTGATTTTCTTTCAGTGAAAGTATTATTGTCACAGTTATATATTCAAAAACGCTTTGAAAGCATAGGTCCTACGCGAACGTAGTGCTAATATCGCGTGTGGGACTTTAAATACTTATAACTTTTTTTTACAGCCAACACTCGCAACACAAAGGATAAAGTATTCTTATATTCTGAAGAAATCTCTGTCTACTGAGGATCATTATAGAAACATTAGCAACATATTTGAAACAGTGATGTTGCTGACAGCGATATAGCTTGAGTAGCAATAACCTGTAAGGCGACATTATGTTGATAATAAAGTTCAGTGGGAGATTTTTTTACAAGAGCAAATGCTATATATTCAGTATTCTTTGAGAACACATCGAACCATAACCATTAAGTAAAGAATATCTTTGCTCATAATCAGGGAGCAAATTACGGCATTCGATATTGATCGAAATTTCTATTATATTCTCCTGAATTATTGTATTATTTTATTGAAATTTCAATTGATATCGGTTGCAGTAATTTTCCCAAAGCACTTCAAAATTATGCTGTGATATGCTTTAGTATTCTAAGGAAATCGTTATTCTTTAGCAGAACAAGAACTGATGCCGCAAGAAAGATTACATTCATCTTAGGAAAAAAAACAGCGTACACAGCTTAATAATACATTAATATTTACTTAATTCTTCTCCTAGTCAGAAATAACGAAAAATACTTCTGTAACCAAATAGACAGAGTTTTAGGTTTCGAAAATTTTACTTTTTATAAAATTCACTGAAAAAAATTTAAGGTTCAATACATTGAATACAAAAAGTACAACCTTTTTTATTAGAACTACTACATAATTTGTATTGCATCACAATCACTACATAATTTTAATAAATCATGTTAAAACTGAACTTTAATTGCATATGTACTTAAGGATAAAATCTGTTTATTTAATTAAAAAAATCAAACCTAAAAAAGGCGAACTATTCAAAAATATCAAGATTATGAAAATGGGCTTTCTATAAAATTCTATGCAAATATTTCATCTACGAAGACAGTGAGTGTGACTGATCTATAAACGAACAAAAAGCATTAAATATTTATACATTTAAAGCATGAAAATGTTGCACAGCTCGTAGTTTCAGATAGACGACGGAATTATTACAAATAGTCTAGCAATCTACTGTGGAATTCGAATCGAAAAAAAATCATTCGAAGATACATATGTATATGCCTTCTGCATTCAGATTATTAAAAATGTATAAATTATGTCTAAATATTGCGGTCAAGCCTCTCTGAACATATTCTCAACATTAAGTAATTTGAACTCAACCCAATCTCAGAACCGTCCGAAAAAACGACTTTCAGATAATGTATGCTGTCTAGAACTAGTAGTACAACTAGTACAACTTTGCCTGGAATTCTTCATTTTCATTTTTAATGTTTTAATAATATAAAATTTTATCAATCAGTTGAAACTCTTTAATGCAATACATACAACTGATAAATTAAATAATACGAACTTCATTAACCTAGAAAAAAAACATTATTTAATTAAAATTTAAGGTTATTTGCTTATCTCTACATACTAAAAACACGTATACATAATAATTATATAGTATAAGTTTAAAATCTCTTTTATAATATTATGCATATTTAGCATATAAATCCCAATGTATTAGCAATAAAAACCCTTATAGTAAATATATTATTAGTTCATAAGCGAAAAGCTCCTAGTGTTTTAAAAATATATAAATACACGAAAACTATGTTTAGGGAAATCAAAAAAGATAATTAATTTCTGTTTTGAATTTGTGAGGTTGGTTTTTGTCCTAAGCTTAAACGTATAAAATAATTAATTAATTAACCCATTAATAAGAATAGTGTGATAATAAATGTTAATTTTATTAATATACAATATTGTCTTTTATAAAAAATTATGTGTTTTTCAAGTATTTGTTTTTAACTTCTAAGTTCTAAAGAAAAAAAATTTCGAAACGATGTTTTAATAATTAGAAGAAAAAAAGCTAAAAGTTTAAAATTATAAGTGTTATTCAAATTCAAAAATTATTTCAATAGGTAATGCTGTAGTTTGTTACACCTATATTATTTTGTTATATTTATTTTTTTATGCAAAATAGGAGTTGTTGTTAAAACTATTTTCGTTAACAATAATATTTTTTTTTTCATTTAAGGTACAAACTACATTTATGTGTAAGCATGTGTATATTAATTTCTTTATTTACATTTATTAAAAAGGAATATTTGTTTGTTTTACTGTTCAGTTTTTTATTATTTTTTTTTATTTTTCTTATAATTGAAAAAACACAATTAATTTCTGTTTCTTTGTCTTAAGTGTTAAAAAGTGAACAGAGAGCATGTCAAATATTTATATAGGTTTTTGTTATACACGTAAAAAAATTCGTTATTAATAGAATTTATAATTTATTAAATCTTATGTGCCGTTTTTAAAAATTGTAGAATAATTAGTTATGATTTTTATTTTTCTAGTTTTTCTGTAGGTACTCTAAATTTTAAGTTGTCATAGTTTTTTAACATTCTATTCATGTTATTAAATATATTTTTTATTTATTGAAAAAAGATTTTTCCTCTTTTAAAAACTGTGTTATTTTCTTG
This sequence comes from Phania funesta, assembly GCA_963932375.1. Taxonomy (NCBI): domain Eukaryota; kingdom Metazoa; phylum Arthropoda; class Insecta; order Diptera; family Tachinidae; genus Phania; species Phania funesta. The sequence continues at coordinate 42,788,398 of OZ010656.1, forward strand.
GTATATTGAAGCGTACCTTTTATTAAAATTAAACTGTATTAATTCATCATTTGTATTTCTCTTTCACTACAACAACGTGTTGCTTTTAGTATTAATAAAAAAAAACATTTAGCGGAATGGTAAAAAATCTCTCATCACTTGACGATGATGCTTGTTTTTTCATGGTCACACACATTCGTATAGTGTAAGGCGGAAACTGACACATTAATTCAACTCACAGAAAAATACAGAAGGGATATATTTTTATTTAGTTCAGGTTTTAATTGAAATTGAAGTTACTCAAGTGTGAGCTTTTATTCAATCTGAATGATGTTGAAAACTTATAAATTTAAACACAAAATTACAGCGTATCAGTTAACCTTTTGAAGAGTAAGGGCATACCACTAATAAACATGGAAATTGACCAGTTTTTTTGTGTCATGCTTCTCTGCGGGCCTGAGGTAGCCTTAATGCTTTTTATTAAAGAAGAATAAACGTCAAAAATGAAAGGGATTTTAAACATTTCTAAACAAAATGAATATATAAAATTATTCGTAGGCTGTTCATAATACAGTAAGTATTGGGGACAGTTTCGACATAATAAATATGCAATTTACATAAAAATGGTTGTAAAATCTTAAAAATGCTGCCATTTTTAATATTAATAATTATCTCAACAAACATTGTTTTGAAAATTTGTTCTTTCCGTGTCGCAATACACAGTAGCACCCCAGATATTAAGTCGTATTGGGTTAATATTTAACAACCGTAAACATCAACATGGTGTTTCATTGCGAAGGATGTTCTCATAAATGTAACTTGTCGGGAAATTTGGTTTCCGTATGTGGCTCAAGCTTAACATAAATACAATACTACTTATGCCAGAATACTGTTTTCTATTAAATTATTTCGAGTTTTATATAGAAGCAATTCCTTACAGAAATACAGGAGGAAGCAACAGATGATTTCGCCACATATTGAACCAGTTTCTCAGTTATAACAAACGGTCGATTAAATTGATAAATCTGCCATTGGAACTAGTTGCTAGTTGCTAAAGACTTTTCATCTGTGGTTAAAGGCAATATTGTTTTGTTGGACTACCCAGACGTCGGATATTGTATAGTGAGGAATTTTCATTTTATTAAATATTTTAAAATTCATATTAAAAGAATAAAATATTTCATAAATGGAAAAAAGGTTTACCCTTTAACAATTTAAATTGCAAAACCTTTTATATATAAAACTTTGACAACAAATATTTTTTTACTCTCCATAAATACATATTTTTCCCATAGGTTATAAATATGCCCTTAAGTAGATTTAATCAAATAAATTCATTTTAATCCGTACATCTGTTGTGGTGTTTTCTTCAATATTTAATTAATTTACACATTTTAGGTGTAACAAAATTAATGTTCATTAAGGAGATATGAAAGTGTAAGAGGGAGAGTGAGATATAAAAAAAAAATTAGATATATATAATTTAATAATTCATGAATTTAAGCTTTTTCACCTAATATTTATAGTATAAAGAGTACTCTTGTGAATTTGTAGCTTTTGTTTTCAGTTTATAAATAGTATATGCATTTATGTATTATCAATAATTAATATTTACAAACAAACTAATGAAACATACAAATTATTATTTAAAAAAATTCTTATTTCTTTTGCAAACTTAAAAATAAATAAGGAAAGAAATAAAAAACAAGTCTTGCTTATTAATATTAAAATAACATATGTATCTTGTGTAAATGTGCTATGTGGTAAGTATAGGGTATATGTATTAAAGTAATATTATAAACAATTTAATCACTTCTTAGATAATAATTAAAAATTATTATAAGAAAGGATAATCAAAGAAACTATTTAATATTAAAAAAATCAATTACGTGCGCATTAATTCACCTCTGTGGATTTTGATGTCCTTTGATTTTATTGGAGCCATACAAATTATCAATTAATAGTTTTTGTTTATCTGCTTTTTGTATAGGTAAAACAGAATTATATAAAACAGCGGAGTTATGATCACTATCATCTGCATTATGAAAATTTAAAAACGATTTGTAGATCCAGCTACTGATGTTGCTGCAACATTTTTACCATTGCTCTTAGCAAAGTTGTTATTGTTGTTATTTAAATGTGTTATTTGTTCATGTTGCTGAATTGTTGTTTTAAAATTAAATATGGTTTGTTGCATCATTAAAAACCACCATTGCGTTAATTGTAAATTTTGCATTTCCTGTACTGTTGCTGCTGTAGCAGCTGTGGCAATAGCTGCAGTGGTCCCATCGCCATCCACTACATCTGTAGCACCAATACCAATGTCAGTGTCTTCACAATTATTAGACTCTAACAATTGTTGCATGCTTAATAGGCTAAAATTATTATCGCTAATATTATGATGATCTTGATTTATACGTTTGTTATAATTAGGATTTGTGGTATTTACTTCTCGGTTTTGTAATTTTAGCTGCTTGTTGCATTCATGTACAAACGATCTAAAATAAATTATTTTTATTTATTAATTAATTACCAATTCCTTGAAACAAGTATTTGTAAAATAAAATAATTTAAATATTCGATTTTCTTTAATAAAGATTTGCTTGCTTGTTAGCCTTTAGACTCACTCGTTATGTTTAAATCAGTGTTTATTCGCCCCCATACCATATATTTGTCGGTGCGTAGTGTGCATGTTTGCTGGCGGTCACCTGTGCTGGACTTAGGGGACCAAATTGGCTGTACTGCGTTGGAAATTGTATATGGGCGGGCAATGGATGGGATGGTATAACCTAAAGGTAGATTTAACAAGTTTGTTTTAGATCTGTTTACTCTTTCTCTGCTTTGTTAATAGGAAATTGGCAATTGGCAATCAAATAAATTAAGAATAAATTTATTAAAAAAAATAATTTGTAAAGAAATTGTTTAAATATATGAACTGCATTAGGCGACTTTCTAAATCACGTTTGTATAAAATGTTATTATTGAATTAAAATTCTTGTAGTAATTATACCCCAGATTTTTTTTAGTAGAAGTAAACCACCTAATACCATATTTGGGTTACGTTAAAGTAATACGGCTAAATCGCTTGGTAGGTAATATAACGTAACAGCCATACCTAATTAAGAGCGTTGAGCGTTGCGTTAGCAGCAGGTTACGCAGCTACAAAGCTTTCAGAGACATAAATTTTACATCAAATGTACTATGGCTACGTGCCCTGCTGCTAACGCAACGCTTCACGCTCTTATTTAGGTGTGGCTGTAAGAATTCTGTATTCAACTAAAATTTATTCAAAGGCAAAAAAATTAATTAGAATTGGATATGCATGCGGAAGAAAAGAGAACTTTGATAGCTTTGGGCATATGTGAATTTTTACAACGGCAGCCAATATTTACTTTGTATAAAACATTATGAAAGCTCTTTTTCCTCTGGTGCATATACAATTTAAAAAATAAGTAATACGACCGACATTGGTTCTTTTTATTTGTTTTTTGGCTGGGTGCCTAATTATATTTTGCAATGTTTTTTTTTTTTTATTAAATCGGAAAACGAAAACTTACCTGTCGACTTGAACTATTATGAGCCGGTGGTGGGGCAACAACAGCACGGTTGTATGTGTAAGTTGGTGGAGCTTGTGAAACAAAGACTGTGGGACGACGATACATGTCATTCTGTACGGCTGCAGCATAAATGTCCTGTTGTAGCATGGCTGCTGCTGCGACAGCTGATGATGGTGAGTTACCTATAGGCGTAGTCGTGTTGGTCTGGTGCTGAGACTGTGAAGAATGTGAACCGGAAGGTTGTTGCTGTTGTTGCTGTTGTTGCAACTGAGAGGTATGCGAAGGTTGACGATATATTTGGGGTGCACCCCAAGATGGGGGACCAACAGAGGCAGCAGCTGAAGAAGAGGATGACGATGAGCTCTTTGAGTGAGCCATAGGAGGATGTACGTTGCCCGAAGTGCTAGATGAGGATGGTTGCTGTGGATAGCCACCGGATGTTGTTGGAGCGACCGATGGTGCCTCACGCTTGTGCAATGCTAATGGGGGTGCCTGTTGCTGTTGTTGAGAGCCACCGGATGATGCAGCCCACGAGGAACGTTTATTGTCAACATGTTGTGAATGTTGATGTTGCTGTTGTGGTGGATAGTCGTAGAATTCAGTTGGTTCTTGTTTGGTGGGTAAATGTGGTAAACTTGATGATGTCTGTGAACTACTATTAGTACTCGAATGAGAGGAGGGCATATAACATTCGTTTTGGGCCATTGCTAATATACGTTTTTTCTGGGATTGCCCCGGTTCATATTTAACACTTGCTTGCGGATAGGCTTGTGATTGGTGTTGTTGTTGCTGCTGTAGTTGATGATGTTGCTTTGGGCTATTTGTGGTTACATTAGTAGTACTGCGTCGACGCATTTCATCATGGTCATTATCACCTACGGTAACGCACGGTATTACTAGTTGTACATGTTTTGAACGATGATGATTTATAGCATTAGATGAATTTTTGGATGAAGATGATGATGATGTGGCGTTCGAATTATTGGTGGAGGAGGGTAGTGGATTGTTTTGAGAGTGATTATTTTGATTATGTGAGGATGAGGCAAATAAATTGGAAGAGATAGAAAAATTTGTGTTAGAGGATGAAAGCGAAGCAGAGTGGCAAATAGATGATGATGATGAAGAGGAGGAGGGAGCAACAATATTATGATTGCTACTACTGCCACCACTACCACCACCATACAATAGACTTGAAGTTGAATGTTTGTGATGATGATGTTGTTGTGTTTGCGAGTTCTGACTGTTATTGTGTATTGGATGGTGTTGGGTGGAAGAAGTGGAAACAGATTTGGTATTGGAAGAGGAAGAGTGCAAAATGCCACCACAATTTATATGTTGTTGATGTTTTTCATTATTTGAATGTAAATGCTGTTGTTGATTTGAATGGTGCAGTTGCTGTTGTTGCTGTTGCTGCTGCTGCTGCGGTTGTTGTTGATGATGTTGTTGATGATTATGACAATTTGGATTTTGTATATCAATAAAATTGCCAAACGCAGTTCCATTTCCGGTTCCACTTCCGCCAACCATAAATTCATTGTTATTATTATTGATACTGTTATTGTGATTAGTAGTTGATATCATTGTTGACGATGATGACGATTTCATGGACGCTATGGAGGCAGAAGAAAAATGATTTGTATTGTCGGTATTGGTATTTGAATTATTGGTATTGGTGGTGGTAGTTGTGGTAATATTCATTGCTTTATTATTACTATTACTATTATTAGTTTTGCTTATGTATTGATCAAAGCCTGTCGAACTAGCTGTATTAATATGATGACTATTGCTATGAGTGTTACTTAAATTCATATTGTTATTGCTATTTGCATTACTGTGATTATTGTTATGGCTATGGCTAGTGAAATTGCTATTGCTAATTATATTAGAGGATGATGATGAAGAAGAAGAGGAAGTATTATTACTTGAATTATTTTTCATAGCAGCAACATTATGTTGTACTTGATGTTGTGTCTGTTGCTGATGATGGTGGTGGTGCTGAGTTTGGGGCTGCTGTTGCTGTGGATGGTTGTGATTTTGATGCTGTGATGATGTATGATTAACATTCATCGTCTGCAATTGCTGTTGTTGTTGCTGCTGATATTGTTGATATTTATTTGAATTGGTATTGGTTGTTGCTGTTGTTGCTATTGAATATTTTGAAGAATTACATACAAAAAGGTTAAGAAGAATATAAACTAAACGTTTTTTAACCGACTTTTTTCATTATAATAATATGAATATATTGGGGGGAAATATATATAATCTACACTGATTTATTAACCTGAATGAATATAACTGAGTTATATACAAGGATATAATAAAATGAGTAGAAAACGTTATGATGACAATGAAAAATACGAAGATTTCGGAGATATTCAGGCAAATAACAAATTGTTCCTCTAAAACGAGAGAGCTTGTAAAATAAATTTCAACTTGTAATAAAGCTTTCATGACACGATCATGTCATAAACTCAACCGTATAAAATAAACGACCTGTTTAATTTATTACGTTCAAAAAAGAAAAGTCCCATATGAGAAACAGCCTTAAATATATGTGAAATCCTATCACACGGGATAATGCAGCATGAATTTACATTATAAGGTTGGTCATCGAAGAAACGTAAGAGAAAGATAAATAATTTCATTAACAAAAACCATTTGCCACTCTGTCTTCAAATATTAAATTATGTATTGCTGCACACCTAGCTACACTGAACAAAGGCAAGTAAAGTTCACAATGGTACAAAAGTACCCGGGTAGACATCGCTAACTCTACAAAAAATCTAGCTCTGGAAAATTTTTTTTATAAAAATCTTTTACCTAGCAGAATTTTTTTCCCATCACTGCCTTCTTTAACTGAACAAATAACGTTATGCCTAATTCTTGATTTGATTTGATATAGAGGTTGTTTTTTAAGCCCGATAGAATTTAAGAAAAGGTTAACTGTCAATCGAACTGTCATACTGCGTATCATATACTTTGGCAAATCGCCTACGAGATTCACCTGCTACTAGATCACATGACAAATAGATACCTGACAAACAATAAAACACTAACGAATTGATACAAACTTCTCAGAACGAAAAATGACACTGAAGAAGGCACAGAGCCGAAACCGGTTTGTCTCCAAATCAAACTTGACAAGGGATGACGGAAATTCGTTCAAAAAATCTACATAAAAACACCATGTCGAAATATCATATCAAGAATTAAGAAAAATACCCTTTCGATTTAACAGTTTCATATAAATACAACTAATTTGGGTTAATTTAAAATTATTGATCAGAAACGTTCTTTGAACTTGTGCAGCTGAATGTGGTTGATTTGAAGAAGGATTTTAAAGAACTCAGTCTATTTTCATATATAAAAGCTGATCTAAACACAAAACCCTCAGCTATGACTGTAATGATGTTAGCATTTGCGGATTGGCCAAACACTCTAATAGAAGATCGTCTCAGGTTTTGCCAACGCTTGGAGTATTTTAATAAATGCTTTGTCAACGTTAGCTCGGTTGTACTTTACTTCCTGGGTATGTTTGCTGAAAAGAACTATAGCGAAGATCCGTCGGAGACATGGCGAAAAAAGTCCCCGAGGACAACCCGTTTTCGAGTTATGTATGCTAAAGTCGTCGTGCAACATCCTTTATTTTGGATATAAAGGTATATCTTAAAAACTAGAACCAATAAAAAAAACGAATTGTGGTTTGAATCCAAATAATCTTAGACACAAGTTTTAGTTGTTCCAATCCAAAACTGTATATAGTGTTATTATTAATTAATAATTATTATTAATTAATAATAATAATTATTAATTAATAATTAATTCATGCAAATACAATTGAAAATTTCCCAATGCGTTCTATCTTAAACGCCATAATCCAAATATGAATAGGCTTGCAATATACCACGTAAACCTTAGTAGAAAGGAATGCATTATAATGGGTAGATTGCTAATTGTTGAGCTCTTGTGTAATACCAGACTAAATTACAACAATGTGGACCTAACTACATGAGTGAACTAAGATGCTCTGTGTAAGACAGCATAGTGTACTGCTAGCCAGTTCCTGTTGGTATGCCGAGGAGCCATCCCGCCGGAACTTTGACACTATCGCGAAGACATCAGGAACATTGTTTGAACCGACGTTGACCGGATGGCTCACTCATTTACGCCCCATATTATATATAGCTAAGAGCAAGTAGCCATATTTTTCCACCATAAACTTCCACCCAATGACACTAACCCAAACAAATAATCTAATAAATTTCTTTCAGGGAACTTTTGACAACAGCAGAGATGGTGCAACAATTCTGGATATTCCTCCTTTACCGATAAAACTGTTTCATTCACAGAATAATACATAATTCTTCAGAAAATGTTCCAGATTTCTGGATCCACAAAACATCATAAAAAATGCATTACTAGTCATAACATAAATGAACTTTAAATCATTATAAGCGCATATTCAGCAACAGAAGATAATTTCTCAAACGTTATGCGAGTCTTGCAGCAATTTTTTTATAAGAAAGTTCTGTTCGAATGTATAGAAATTTATAACATCATTGATAAACTATTTGCCACATTGAATTGGTTAGAATGACAGTGAAATCAAGTGAAGTTATAATATGTGTAGGAAGCTCTTCACTACCAATCGGTTAAAGAACTTATTAAAACGTACAGGTTTTAAATGCACTCTTTACAACTAACATGTTCCAGAACCCGTGTGCATAATTAATTATAAACATAAAAACTTACCATATGTTTGCTGCTGCTGGTGATGTATTTGCTGGGGCTGTTGTGGCGGCTGCTGTTGATTAGTTTGACTTTGTTGGTGTGAATGGCCATGTTGATGACCATTATTACGACAACTCAATGATGACGATGAAGCAGAATGTTGCAACATGGATGAGGTTGTCTGAGATTGAGCATGTGCTCTTTGCTTAATCGGCGCAACACTGCTTACAATTGTTGGTCCGTCAATTCCCTCATCCTCACTATCTGATATCGTTATGACAGCTGACGGTGATGGAGTATCGTGTATTGTAATAGTCTGTTGTTTTATAATAGCACCATGATGATGCGACGGTGCTTGGTGGCCATGTTGGGAGTTGGAGTGATGCGATGAAACATGATGCTGTCCACCCGAAGAAGACGTAGAAGAGGAGTGATGTTGATATCCACTGCTACCACCCGCTGATCCACTAATAGCTCCACAACTGTTTACAATATGATGGCTGCCACCATTGCTACCATACAGCGCATTACTGCTAATTACATGCTGTTGATTCGATGAGGAATTAGTGTCAACACTATTATGATTGTGGTGACTACCACTGGCACTGATGATGTCTAATAAAAAGGAATAGATGATTTAATTTTAGTTAGTTTCATCTAAAGTATATTATAAAGTGTATATTGCGACTAGCCAAATACTTACTACTAGAAGATGCTGAAGTAACAATAGCACCTCCACTGGCACCACTTTGGCCATTGTAACTGCCGCCACCACCGCTACTGCCATAATTACAATTATGATGGTTGTTATGATATTGTGGTGAAACGTGAGATGTACGATTATAACGTTGTGGATGAGGAGGGGAACTTTCTTTAACACGTTTCTTAACAGGTGAGAGCTGTTGATTTTCTTTCTTGTCATGTCGCGGCACACGATATGAATTACCTTTGCTACTGTTTTGTTGTTTCGGTTATTTAATTTAGAAAGAGAAAAAATGTTACATGTATTTTATTAAATAATATAGGGTTGAAATTGATTTTTGTAGTGACAAACATTTATTTTAAATTTGCTTAGTTTTTAATATTTTTCAAATTTATTTAAGAAGCTACTTACACCAAGTGATGAACAGGCGATTCCTTTTTGAGATCATTACGAGGTATATTTAAATGTTTTGGATAAATTTCTTCCACATTTAAGAAAGGTGTTGGATCGACAATTAAAGAATGGGCTGGTGCTTGCTGTGGCCATGATGGTACTAAAGCCATCTGACGTCCAGTTTGCGGCCAAGCTACACCGCTCGCTTGAACACGATTTGTTAACAGCATCCGCTGACCAGAAGTTGGCTCAACCATGGAAACTGGTACCGGGACATTTACATATTGCTGTGGAGGTACCTGTATGGAAAAGATTAGGTATTTGTTATACATATATATTTAGCTTAAATTAGAGCATTTATGAAGTATGTTCGAATTAATAGTTAACCACAGTTTTTACATTTGAGCGACTATTGTTCGATGTTATAGTATATAATACATACATATTTTATATATGGCGCATTTACTCAAACAACGTCATAACTCCCAAATTGCATTTCGGATAAATGCGCTTGCACTACCTATAACAAATATCGCCATATTCTCTTCAAACGTGAAAAATATTGATCATAATGTTAATTGGCCAAGGGAGGAATCCGGAATAGATGGAGAACACTGCCTCGCGAGAGGTAGACGGGTCAATATTTTAAGGTACGTAAGGCGAGAGATTCCGATAGGGATGGACAATGAAGCCTCGCAAGAGGTGGAGAGGTTAATGTCTATATGAACTCCGGTGTTTATTAACCAGTGGACCTAAGCCTAAGACGAATACTAGCGATTAACAATAGACTCCGAGATGAGAAAAAAGCTCGACAGTCATCCGTCGACAGTTTTAAATCACAGTGGAAAATAAAGGCTAGTGTTAGCACGAGATAGTCGTAAATTACAAATCGGTTGCCTAAAATCAGTTCGTGGAAAGAAGGGGGTCGAAAAGGGACCCATAAAGTTAGCGGTTTGCTTCGATATGTCCCTACATTATTAGGGTATTTTAATGTAGATTTTTTGATTTTTCATAGGTCAAACCGTCTTCCTGTTTATAATTATTGAGTACATAAGGTGCACGGTAATGCGCCAGGCCAAGTTCAGGCTTGTGTGACAGTGTTTTTTACACGAAACCATCCGCCCTGTTATAACTTTGCGTCCTTTAAACATAAAGTCATAAAACATAAGAAGTCTACGTATAGGTAACCTCATAGGCTAAGTTTGAAAGTTTCTCCATAAAAGCTTCCAGAGATATGAAGATGTAAAAAGTGCACATTTTAGTACATATTTAGAATCGCTTACTTATCAATATTATGGGAAATTTGGTATATATGTAGGCCTTGGGGAATCAGTAACCTAATAAATCTGAAAACGGGCACTTTTTACTGGGAGAGCTAGGGTTCCCCCTTATTTGTATGGGTAAAGAGGAAAAAATAACTTGGACAAAAATAATTCGGAAAAAGAAATCAGATCAGCACAAAAACATAAATGTGAAAATAAGGCAAGTTCCTATCCAAAAATCAAATGAGAAACAAGTTTTTCATATGTATAATACCACCATTTTTCTAGGCAACTTGAGCACTTATTTTGGTGCGAAATCCTTCAGATTGGAAAGTAGTCGCAAAAAACTCTTTAAATTACGTGAAAATTGAAAGAAAGCCTACATTTCTTGGTACAGCAAATATTATACCTGCAATGATAGGAAATAGATACCACACCGTATCGATCATTGGGCACAACTTCATGTACTCCAACTTACTCTGTTAAACGAAGCGTTTATCCACCTCCAGAAGTATTTTCGTGTTCGTTCTCTAGTCTTTGCGAAAGCTCAGAGAGTTCGAAATCAAATAAAATTGGAAATAGAATTTTATAAACTGATATGAAGATGTAAAAGCGCTTGCTATGGAGGATAACTACGAATTCTCAAAAGAGACCATATTACAATAGCGTTTCCAACCATTTTTGTGTAAATTCTTCGCAAAATATTTTTGTAATTCATTTTATTTTCAAATGTTTCTCTTCTTTAGTTCTATTTTAATGAAATAAACAAAGATATATTATTTTCAAAAAGTATGGTATAAAAGTATATGAATCGAAAATAAACGAATGTGTTTCATATAAATGTAAAAATGACTTTAAATTTGAAGTAGTCTCTTGATTTGATAAAAAAAAGATCACTCGACACTGATTTGTCGAACATCAAAATAAACTGTTTTGTTACAAAAATGAAAATTTTTGTTGATTCAATTTTAAGCATAAAGGAGATTAAGGAAGGACAAGAAGTGAAATTAAATATAAAATGTTTTCTTTAAAATTTGTGATTTATTATTATATTTGTTGCTTTAATTCGCCTTATAGCGTTGTAAGAAGTATACAACAAACTTCCAAATTGTGTAAACCCCCTGCTACCGGGACAAGAAAAAAATGTTATTTTCTCTTATAGCCTTAGTTTAGTGTTGAGTTACTTTTTTCCTTTACATTTATTAAAACAATACAGTTCTTCTTTTTATTCTTTAAAAAAATACATCCTTTCCTTAATTTTAACTTAAATTATATCGTCAGTCAGTTTTGTACAATTAAAATTTAATAACATTAATTCAAATTAGTCTGTATGCGGTTGACACTATGAATAAAATTTAATTTTACGTGGCATTTTACATAAACAAATACTTACTTGCAGTGGTGGTTGCATCGTACTGCCAACGACGACATGTTTGGTGGGACTAGGCATTGCTTGATACGATGGTGGACATAAAATGTTTGAAACCAATTGATGTTGGAACGTGTCTGTACGACCCTGAGCATACTGGCGACCGACATTACGTCCACCATAGATTTGATAAAGATTCTCATAAGCTAAGGGTCTCTCTCGTACCAGACGTTGTACTTGACTGGTCAATTGGTTATTAATCGTAAATGTCATATTCTCTGTTGTACTTGGTACAAAATTGGTTACCAATGTTGATGCCGTTTGTACACTAAATTAAAAAAAAAAGGAAACAAAAAATTAAAATGTTTAATTGCAATAAAAACTGTGATAGGGGATAGACTTAAATGTCACAATTACTGGATTATCATAAGCATAAAATACAAAATACAACAGTTAGTTACGTACGGATGATAATCCCCTCGTCGACAAACTTCCATCATTTGCACGGACGCCTTAACGTTATTACAATACACATAGTCTACCAAGTGGGTGAGACGTGTAAACGAGTGATTAAGAGCTTCGGCCGGTGTAAGACGCCTTTCCTGGTCAATTGTAAGCATTCGCTTAAGTAAATCAATAAACTCTCGTCGATCCGTTTTTTCTGCCAATAATTGACCACCTTCCAGGTCAGTAGGCACGTTAACCTGACCAATATCGTCCAAACAATTGAAAATATATTTGCGCGCTTCTTTACTTTTTGTATTTGTTTCCGCCTCATATTCTTCTATGGTCTTTAAACGCCAAAATGGATACGTTAAATCCGTATCACGATAAAAAAATTTCGATGTCTTTGAAGCGCAACTAAGCATATGTTGCGTTGGTAAACCTTGAGTTTGTGATATGTATCTTGAAGGAAAATGAACTAACGATGTCAGAAAAATAACTTATCGCAAACTATAATTATGAAAATTTACCTGATTTGATCAAATTCTGATGAACCTGGATACAAAGGCCAACCCAAAAACAGTTCTGCCACTACGCAGCCCAACGACCACATATCTATTGCTTCACAAAACGGTAAGCCCAAAATGATTTCAGGTGCCCGATAATAACGTGACTGTAAATATGTATTGCATACAGTCTTGCTGATATGAGAAGCACTACCAAAATCAATAACTTTTACTCTGTAATAGTGGACATTTAGAAAAATGAAAGAAAGGTGTTTTCTTAAATCTTGTGTTTTAAAACATACCTATAGGGCTGTCTTACAGGATCGACCAACATAATGTTTTCCGGCTTTAAATCAGCATGAATTAAACCCAATTGTGAAAGTTTTAATAAAGCTGTCAAAACCTAAAACATATATAGATTAAAAAACATTGAATATTAAAGAAAATGTTACAAACTAATTATATTTATTTTAAATCGCTTAATGAAACTGACCTGTTCTAATATTGGCCTTATATACTTCAGAGGCAAAGGGGAAAATTTGTTTTGTTTTAAAAAGTCATATAAATTTTGTTCGAGCATTTCGAAAACCAAACAGGTATGGTTTTTGTGTTGAAAACACTCAAACGCTCGTACGAAATTAAATTCATCGGCATTTTCTTGACTCAAACGCGATAATATCGACACTTCAATTTGACCCTGGCGTGCATATGACGGGTGATTTTTCAGAATTTTAATAGCAACAATTTCTGAGGTGCCACGTTTCCAACATTTGACAACTTGACCAAATGTTCCACGTCCCAAAAATTCCAAAACCTTAAAAACAGTAATAAATTTCAATTTCATTCGAAAATTCATTATAACAACAAGAAATCTAACCTCATATTCGGCCGATAAAGAATATAGAACCTCGTGTTGGACTAGTTGATAGTCACCATCAGCCCCGCTGCTAGAACGTTTACTGGGGGGCTGCGTATTAGCGTGCCCCCCTGATGTGGCAACTTTCGTATGGGCCGTTTTGATGCCGTTGCTGGCTACAATGGCCACAGAGGACGCCACGTTTGTGCTGCTACTTATAACACCAACGCTAATTTCGTTGCCAGTGCTTACACCGCCACCTATTACCGAAGACTCGTTGTTATTTTTATGGCTAATGCTGCCGTTGTGGTTGGTGTTGTTCAAATGTCCAGTGTCACTATTACCAGCAACAACTACTGCTGATGTCGATGCTGCTGATGATGAATTATACGAATCCAAGCAACCACAATCGCACTCTAAAAAAGAAAACGTTAATTTTTTATATTTAATTTACAAAAGTTCTGTTAAAAAAATTTCATAAAATTTATCAAGATCATTTATGCACCTTTATCAAAATTTTTACCAATCCTGTAAACATTTTTTAAAATATTTTGAAACAACATTTTAAAACAAATTTCTAAAATATTCTCCACAATTTTACAAATATTTAAGATGGCGGCAAAAAATATATTTTTATTTAAAGTATTCAGTTTATTTCGAAACTTGCGTGTTGTGTAAGGAAACTTTTCGAATAAACTGCTCGGTTTTAAAGAAAAATATTTTATTCAAAATATAAATAAAAATTGTAGTCGTTGGCGGCTTTTATATGGTTTTTGTACAAGGAACTGAACAGAAGACAGAAGTCATTATTGCAAAGGTGCAGAACTGTCGTAAAATGTTTTTGACTGCTGAGTGTGTGTGTGTGTGTGTGTGTGTGTGTAATTGTTTATTTTAAATATATTAACAATTTGCCGCCTTTACTACTGAACTCACAAGAAAAAGGAAGACATTTTCATTTATAGGAATTTGCTTGCTAGTAGTCTTTATTTTTTTCAAAGTATACAAGAGTGCATCATTTAAAATTCTTACAAGATTTTGTATTGCAAAATGATAATGATGTTGTTAAATATATAAATATTTCCACAACTTAGAAAAAACAAGACAATGACCCAACAAAGAGAATTCAGTCAAAAACAGCACAACACGCGGCTACGCGCTTGATATTCCTACCGGTCAAAATATATTGTACATATTTACTTCTCGAATACACACTATAGAAAACAGTATTGGCTAAAAGTATTAGTATGATTTTGAATTAAAAGAAATAACGAAGAACACAACTTTAAAACTATTAAAAAAACTATTAAATAATTATACAGGGTGTCTGCCGGGAAGGTATAGTGCTTTGTTTTGGCGCCATTTTGGTAAACATTAGTCTTGACAGTTCATATTTGGCAGTCGTGGAGTAGAGACGTGGCAAATTTATTATGAAAAATATTCGGTAAACCAACGTGTTTTAATCGTTAAAACATTTTATCAAAATCAATCATCGATTACTGAGACGATGAGAAAGTTACGTGAAATCTTTGGGAGAAACAACGTGCCAACAAGACGCACTATTTATCGTGTAGTGAATGATTTCGAAGAATGAGGGACTGTAGCTAATAGGCCCAAGCATGGTCAACAACGTACTGAAAGATCGGCTGAAAACATTACTGCTGTTCAAGAAAGTGTTCAAAACAATCCATCAACCTCAATTCGACACCGTGCTCAGGAGCTTGGTCTTCAAAGAACAACTTTGGCCACAATTTTGCACAAAGATTTGCATTTGTTTCCATTTAAGATTCAGTTGATTCAGTTGGTCTTCTTTCCAGAAGACCATTTACGCCGCCGTACATATGCCAACAGGATGGATGCTACATGAAAAAATCATAATGAGTGACGAGGCACATTTTCATTTGAATGGATATGTGAATAAACAGAATAGTCGGTTCTGGGCAATAGAAAATCCTCAAATTATTCAGCAGTCACTTTTGCGTTCATTAAAAGTGACAGTCTGGTGTGTAATTTGGTCAGGAGGAATCATTGGACCTTACTTCTTTGAAACTGAAAACGGCGTAACGGTAACTGTCAATGGGAAGCGATATCGTGATATGATTGAAAACTTTTTAACGCCACAACTGCATGCTTTGGGCTTGACTAACATGTGGCTTCAACAAGATGGTGCCACATCGCATACAGCCAGGATTACAATGGAATTACTGCGAGACTTCTTTCCACAACAAGTTATTTCAAGGAATGGTGATGTTGATTGGCCTCTATGGTCGCCTTATTTGAATGCTCCGGACTTCTTTTTGTGAGGATATCTGAAAAGCAAGGTTTTTGCAAAGAAACCAGAAACGCTGGAGCAACTCAAACAAAATATTCGTGATGAAATTGATGAAGTACCGCGTGAAATGTGTGAGAACGTAATGAAAAATGTGTTCAAAAGGGCTCGCATTTGTGACGCTAACAGAGGCGGACATTTATCTGATATTGTATTCTATACATAATTGCCGACATTAAATAAAACATTTATCAATATACGATCTATTCTCTTTCATTTAATCAAAAATTGTAAACATACAAAGTAGTATACCTTCCTGGCGGACACCCTGTATGTATACAAATAATTGCACAGAGTTGATCTGTTTCAATATTGGACCCACAAAATGCAAAAATTTAAAAGTCGTCAAACTCTTAATTCTGGTGTGAAAAAAAATTATCTGGGGAAAATATTGTTATTGGAAAGTCTGTGCTCAACCAAAAAATGCTGCTTCAAAAGCAACATTTTCCTTTTGAGACTGGAGCTGCAATTAGATCCCTTTTCGTTATTTCAATTCGCTTTAGCCACAAAATTGTCGTACTACAATACAAATACATATTGTAAAGATCTTCGGGCTACATATTTATTTGCAATTTTGCATTTTTTCTTTTTTCAGAAAAAAACATACAATTAATAGCGTACTGTAGGGCCATATATGGCAGTAATTTGAACAATGTTGTCTTTCACTCTTCACGTGAAGAGTTCATTCTTTATAACAAAACTAGACTTTTGGAAAAATAGTCATTCGTTTTTTCTAAACACGTTTAAAACTCCAAACGCAAAAATAGTGCACTCTTTATTTGCAGATCTAATAAATTTCCTGAATGTGCTAGAAATTTTAAAGCTTGCAGCGTTTCTTGAGGATGCATATTTGAAATGTTTAACACACCCTGGAATATTGCTACTTGAAGATAATAGAACACAACTTAAGAACAAGGTGGCGGGTACCGATTCAATATGTTCATCTTTTCTAATTGAAAACTTATTACAGAAAATCGTTTTTATATCAATAAGAAAAGAAATATGTAAACCAATCTTAGATGTTTACTTGTCCTGTGATTTCATTCGAAACAACGCAACAGCCTTTGCCAGGACAAATACAATTTTAGAAAAGAACACTAGCGATGGTGTTCTGTATTCAGAATCCGCAATATTTTATTATAAAGTAGAAATTCCCAAATGTTTTAGCTGTTTTGTATTCCACTTCCGAATAATTTCTATCGTTTAATTTAGAATAAAAAAATGTTGGTAGAATTTAAATGTTTAAATGACAATTTTGTATTAATATAAGAATTTTTCGAATTATTCAATTTCGAGTGTTTTTAAAATTTCAAACGTTTTTTTTTCGCAATGGGAATACAGAACAAGGATGTACATTGTAGTTTGTAATAAAAGAGGGTGTGGTGAAAATATCACAAGCTTTTCTACAAAAGAAAATAGTAGTTTTTGTTGTGGGGCGTTTTGTTAAGCTTTAATGGTTTTGTCTTGATTTTCTTGGATTTCTCATTTGGTCTAAGGAAGTCCGGGCATAAGACGTTTAAGTTTTTGTAGATTTTTGGAACGAATTTCCGTCATCCCTTGTCATGTTTGGTTTGCAGACAAACCGGTTTCGGCTATGTGTCATAATTCAGTGACATTTTTCATTCTCTAAAATGTTGAGTAAAGGTTTCGTGATGATTCAGCGAAATGCGCATAGAGACTAGCGTATCCACCCGCAACAATAAATTGCATTTTTTATAATAAAAAATAAGTTTAGAGTAAAATAAATTGGCTAAAAATAATTAATTTTATTTGTCAACAGAAAAAATACTATATTGTTTTTTTATGTATTTTCCTTTTGATATCATTTTGCAAAACTAAACTTAGAATAGGTCCGGGTGTTTGATGAAACCCTTTGTTTGCGAACGAAATATTTCATAATTTTTTACGCTTATTATTATTTATTTTAAATTTTGCTAATGTAACGATCTAATAGCGCAATATAATGTTTATGGGATTAACCATCTGACAGCAAGCCTGTTTAGTTGGCTTGGCACACCAGTTTGTTGACTGGTGATAGTGATAGAAATATATAATGTTTGTGTTTTGTTTTGTTCTATTTTATCATTAGCTGCAGCACAAAGAGGACGAGAAATGGATGTGCAGTCCCATAATTCCTCGTATTCATATGGGCATTTAATGTAATTATCGCCGTTGTTGCTTTTGATGTAACGTTCTTTGTTATCAGTTTTATTGTCAGTCAGTCTGGTTCACATACATTTCCGATGATGCTCTACATCAAGTTACCACATACATACACGCATACATATGTATGCACATATTTAGAATTTTTACGTCTGCTAGAAAAACAAGTCGATTTTTTTACAATCACAAGAATACATTGAACTGTTGATTAATTTTTTTTTAATAAGTTCTATTGGCGCTTTTGTAATTGCTTTGGTATTCATTGGTGCAAAGTTTAATTATGAGACTAAAATTAATTATTATTTTGCAAACTTCTTTGCATTCAAGTGTGTAGGGGCAAGCAACACGATGCACATATTCAAAAATGCGCAATTAATTATTTAATTAGTGTTTGATAAAAAAAAATATATGAAAATAGACAATAGTGTCAATAAGAGTTTTAAAATAATACAACGACATGGAAAATAATTCGTGGCCGTAGTGCTTGAGCTAATGTTTATTTATAAATGTTAACCATAGACTAGTCCAAAAGGTGGACTGCATTTAAAAATTTGGTAAAACTAACTTTTATACATATATATTTTTTATCATTATATGTACAAGCCAGAAATAAACGGGCTTGAGGAGACGATGGGCTTGGTCTTTCCTATAACAAAACGTTGTGACTAGCCAGATATTTATTCGCACATGGAGAGAGCGTCGGCAGAATAACGAAAAGAAATTTGTTCGCCATTTTGTCGTCATATGTGAAGAATGTGTATACACACATTCCTGTTCATTTTGAGCATAATTTTGTATTTATCATCGAGATTGTTTCCTTGTTTACGGCATAGTTTATGTACGAGTTTTTACAGATTTATGGCTAGTCAAGACGGCATATAAAGAAAATACTCATTCTAGATAAAGTTTACGGACGTTTTAAAAATTATATTGTTATCAACCGAACTAAATTTCAATACATAACCACGCCTAAAATGTCGCGTAATTTAATAGATGTATAAAACTTATGTTGGCGATACTGATTTATACATACGCCATTTTGACAGGTGGTACTTGTTTTGTATTTAGTTTGGAGTAACAATCCATCATGAATAGACTAACACCTGAACAACGGCTGCAAATTGAACAGATTTTTTAGGATGAATATGATTCACGTATAGAAACGGATCGCAAATTTGTGAAGAAATTTTTTTTACAGATGAAGCTATACATAATTTTGAGGTTATTCTTCAAGAAAGTCTTGGATAGAGCAGTGGTTATTTAATGTAGTCTTACAATTCGCATGTCTGCAGTACCATTTTGTACTAAATAAAAATCATATGGAAAAAAATTCTACTAACGCCACCCATGTATTGTTATGCTAATGGACTTTTTGAATGGACTCTTAAATTGTTTGCTGAGCAAAATAACTCTTAATGAAATTATGCAACTTTAATTGATGTTTATTATTAAAGCTTCGGTTAGTTTTGATTAGGTTTGACTTCGGCTATAACCTTTACAATATTCGATTAAAAAATCATTGTACTGTTTTTAATTTTCTTTTGTAATTAGCTTTTATTATTTAATGAGTATAAAAGGAAATATTTTATATTGTTACTCTTAACATTGCTTGAAAAAAATAAATAAATATTACCAATCAATTGTGCGTTGCAGTAAAGAAAAGAAAGTCAAGAAAAAAAATTAAATTAAATTGAAAACAAAAACAATAAAGCAGAGCAGACATTGAACATAATAATGCAATGTACTCGTGTGTATAGTGTGGCAAGTACTGTTAAAATAATAGAAGGGCAGACAGAAATTAACTCGAAGTTAACTAATGCAAATGTAATGTTAAAACATGTTCAATTCAAATATGTAACAATAATGGTTGCTTTAATAGAAGGAACGTAATTTCAACACTGTTTCTTGTCAGTGAACGCAATTTTTTCTTTTGAACTTTAAATTTTATTTAATTGAATCTTTCTATTAAAAGAAAGAAATCTTCAAATGGTATCTCTAAAATATTATTTATTAATTATTAACAATGTAATAAAATAACTAATTTACTGTATTCAAATTTTCATAAACTATTTACTCTTGGTTTAGGAAGAGTCGTCTCACCAGGCTCAATGTGTCTGTTTTTTTCAGTCTCTGGTGCCCATGAAATTGCACTAAATCGCGCTCTAGAATGTTGGGATGGACCACTAGTTAGTTTGGAGTATGTTTTTGTTGTTCTTTGTAGCTTCTGTGTGTTCGATGCATAAGCAGTGCCCCCACAGCTTAATGCCATATATACTATACAGTGGTATTTGATATTGTTATTGGGGGACAATTTTGCCTTTTGCGGGAAAACGTTGCGTGACATATTTCGAAGGATTCACCTTAACTAGCTAAATGAGCTAAAATGTGGGACTGAAGTTTTTCAGATGCAACCTTTCGAACTTGCAGTATGTTTTAGTATGCCCGAATTCCTAGCAGTTAATGTACTGAAGAGTACCATTAAGTTTCAGTGGCCCCCCACACACTTATTCTTATGTTGAAGAGATAAGTAGTTAGATAGGGTGTACGAATTTTTCAGATTTTAGCTGAGCGGAACTAAGTATAATCTCAACCCGATACATTGGTTGAGGAACTTTATTCTTGTTTAGCATATTATACACTGACCTTGCACTGTAACCTTCCGATTCTATGCCAGTTTTTATTTCGTCAGTGGGAACAAAACTGCCAATGCCATTTATGCAAATTATTAAACCTTTAGACCTTTCTAATTGGTAGGTGTAGTAGCTCATGTGCTCTGCATCATCGAAGTGCGATGAGCCGATAATCGGTGGTATTTTGTTCCCTGACAGCGGATTCCGCTTCTTTATCTGGAGTTATAAATACAGAGAAGCTATTTTCACTTACTCGTATTGCAGCTACTTGAAAACTTTTGTATTGTTTTATTCTTAAATCGATTCCAATCAAAAACAAAGAAATTATCATCCTATAGTAGTCACTATAAATTGCAATAGTCTGGTCGTAACCAGTGATTGTACCAGACCGTAAAGCACAACAAAGTTTTTTTTCACTATAATGGCGGATCAACAACGGCAAAATAAATCCAATTTCTTCGCTTTTAAACTTTTTTATACAACATCGTATTGAAAATCGTTGCGCCTGAAGTACTTTATTAAAAAAAATACTTTAAAACCTAGTCAAGTCAATCAAGTTCAAATTGATATCGTTTCCGATACTACAACTACTCCATCACGAAATTTCCAAAGGATGTGTCTGAATATCTTAAAAGTATTATAATTTATATCCTAAAACTTCATCACTAGGTGGCAATGGTGTATGGGATTTGTATTTTTCATCATTACCGTCAGCATAAGAACCACAGTTCCAGAGAATAGAATGAGTATCACATCATGTGTATTAAATAAATAAATAATTTTTGCATTTGCCATTATTTCAAGGATAAAAACACATGTTTAAGCGTTATCCTGCTATTCATTCCAATTCCAACTTAAAACATTCTTTCTATTACATAAGCATGTTAGTTTAATTCACGTGTTTTCTGAAAGTAACAAGTATTTAGTTTTCAGCATCATATCGATGACATGCAGGACAACGTGAGTAACTTTCTAACTTCCTTATGTCTCTTCTTATTGCGCATTCTATTTCATTTAATAGGACAAACAATGAATGTGTCATAAAAATGTGTGGCTTTCGTTCGACTTTTACAGTGGCAACGTTATGGATGGAAGCCGATCAATTCCTGAAGGTTGAGATGTTTCTTGATAAATTTTAATCGGTTTTAAATTTGACTTTCTTATAACAACTCAAATTACATAAATTTGGAATGTATTTGGAAGCAACGAGCCAAAAACACCAATATTTTACTAATAACTTGTTGTCCCATTCTCTGGAAGATGTGAAATTCTCGGTGTTAATTAACTTTAATAAAAGTGATGAACAAATGGTGTTCTTATTATTAAATTCATCAGTTCATCACGTTAATATATTCCTATTGTCAACAGCAATAATCTTCGGAAATTAAAGCATGTTTGCTTTAGATTATTTTGTTTAATAAAGTGTGCGTTTGAATAAAATGTAACATACATTTTTCTAAATATTGTATGGACTGCCACAATTTATAATTAAAAGTAAATCAAATTATCTTAGCATTTCATAGAAATGTTATTCAGGTATGTGATGTAAATCGATTTAGAGCACGAAATTAAGTTGTATCATGATTTTCAATACTCATAATTTGTTAACCTTAATTCTCTTATATGAATTTTATCTCTTGGTCTGCGTTTGCCATTATAGTAATCAAAAATCGTTTTCAAAAACGACTAAAACTCATAACACGTCTTCAAAAAGATTTTTCTGAAATCAATCGATTTCGATACCTGATTATTTTCATAAGTAATTCACAGACATGTTTTCAGTGGCTTTTAGCTGCTGCCAAAGCAGCTGACCGTTTAAATTAAAAATTTGTAACTGCCCACTCTTTCGGTTGACCACACTTTTGGCCAGTTTTTAGGGTTCGTACATTCTCTATTCAGAAAATAACATTATTTTGATTGTACCACATTAAGATGATTTGCCATAGTAGCAAATATAGCACAAAAAACAATTTTGTTACAAAAATAACACTGCTTGGTAAGAGAAAATATCCGAGTTAATTATGCTCGGGTCGTATGCATGGACGTATTGTCGTCCGTAATACAACATTAAAAGTTTTTTTCTTCGAAGCTTTGATCTTTGGGAAACTTTAACTGTATGTCGTTCTATGACTATTTTGTTATTATTTATTGTCGTTATTGTTTATTTAGGCATGTAAGGCCTTATTATTGATGGAAAGAGGGACAGCGCTGAAAAGGTAGCGAATATGCTTCATAAGTTTTATGATAATGAAGTGTAATAGCTTTACCTAACAATGGTGGTCAGTCTGACCAACCGCAACGCGTTAGAAATTGATCCGAAACCGATTACACCATATTGAATGAAGAAGAAGAGACGTCTTTAATGTTGAGGAAGGCCTACTGTTCGCCTTCGCGAAAATAAAACCCAAAATGTTGGTGTCTGAAAGTGGTGCTATCGAGAAAGCCATTATCGATCGGAATGGCAAGTTGGGGCGTATATACGAAGGATGCTGCAACTGTCAGAACGTTGTTGTTGATGTAACTTCTAGTGATGTTGATAGTTCGTTGGCACATAGTAAATCTACAGTTATACGAAGAGGTTATCAATGTTCTCGGTAGCTCTAAATTGGAACAAGATTCAGATAATCCTGCAATTGCTCACAGATGAGTTAATGACCAAAATAGTTGATAAGACCATTCGCTACGCTTAAATTGAATAAGGATGTCCAAAACTACTTCATCGAAGCACTGGTACTTGAAAAGTGAAATACATTCAAATTATATATTACAGAGTACGACAACAACAAAGAGAAACAATTATACTTGTATCAGCGATTTGTTGCAGCACGTCAAAAATTCGATTTTTAAGTTTATAAAAAATTCCAAATAAGGTGCGGTAAGACGGGGCTAATATTTGGCACTGGCCGCTTACTAGCATAGACCTGCGGCTTAAGAAAAGCCCACAACAGAAAGTCTAACATTTTCAAGTTGCACGATCTTCACTGTTATGTAACCTTATCGAAAACCCTCTAGACCCAAGCACCATCAACACACCACGCGTGTCAGCGCTCTCTTACCTCTAATATGAAGACTGCAGAAAAGCTTTTTATTTGTAACATTTTACAAAGTTAATCAAATGCCGTTTTGGTAATAAACTCTGTTTATTTACATCCATTTTATAAAACCTAAGTTGTGTTTTCGAAAAGTGATAAAAACAAGTTTCGACCTTCAATTAACAAAAATTGAAAATAAATTTGTCATACTCAACTGACTTACATTACACGACGAATTTTTTTTATCAATTTTGAAATAAATGTTTATTTTAAAAACATTTTTTATTTTTCTCTTCATTATTTGAAAGTACATTCTTGACGGACGCAACATACAAAAAAACCCACCACCACCACCACCCCCCCAATCAAAATAATTTCAAAATAATGTTGTCCTTCATTTGTGAATTTAGTTGGGGGTTTCTTCGATTTGTTCGATGAATGTGTTGGCGCTCTTGACAATGTGTCTATGTGCGTGTATGGATATATATGTGTGTGTGTCTATTTTTATTCAATTGATTTCTTTTAAATTGTGGTAAATAATGTATTTTCAATATTTTCTTTAACACAACCCAATAGACAACCAACAGCAACTCTGTACGTATTTAATTTTGGTTTTATTTGCTTAAAAAAATAAAGAATCATTTTAGCGTAAATCCGCACAAATTAATTTTAAACATTGCAAAATTCAAGCAGAAAAAACAACAACAAATACTGCGATGGTTGATAGTGAATGCAATTGTTGCTGCCGCTGGTGGTGTTATTGCCGGTATTGAATTTTATGTTTTTGTAATTTCAAATACAACAAGTGGAAATACATTTCGCAAATAAAAAAAAAAATTCAGCGTAACGTACAAAATAATTCAAAAGCAACCAACATTTTAAAAATAATTGTATTTTATTTTAAACACACATCTAATAAATCTTACTTATATGTAAAACTGAAACATGTTATTGTTATTATTGTTGTTTTTTTACAATTTATGTTGTTTTAATTTTTAATTCCGTTTAAATGGGTGCATTAACACTTTACGCTGCAGCGGTTAAAAGAAATAACAAAATAACATACTAAAATCATCATAAATAAATACCTCATCAGTATTATCATCGTCGTAGTCATCATCATCACTAACATGAACACAAGCAACAAACAACAGTACCCACCAACAATAACACTAGCGCAGTTGCAATTGTTGACAGAAAATAATATTTGTATGTTTGAACATATGTATGTATGTAAGAAAGCGAAAATTAGATATTTTAGTACAATGCATTTGCATAGACACTTGAAAGAATGTAATCTTTAAGCTGTTAATACGTAGCAAACAATTAAAATATTGCAGAAGCAGTTATTGAAATTAATTCAATCATTTCTAAAACATTTTAAATAATTAAATGAAGTTAAGAAAGTTACAGTAAGCGACGCTTGGATGACCGACCTTTGAAGCAAAAAAGAAATCATATCTAAACATTTTATTTTTTTAATAAACTTTTCATGTAGGGGGCTGCGAAAAGTGCAAAATCAGTGTGCTCTATTTCCAACATACTTTTTGATATACATGAGGCAAGATTGGCCTATAATGAAATTACAAACAGCAAAATGCGCTAGAGAAGCAAGACACTTATTCTCCATAAAATACATTTCATTGCATTTATTACAAAAAATACCATAAATTTATAAGTTTTTATAAGCCAGCACATCTCTACACCTCTTGTCAACAAACAAAAATTGCATGCCACAAATGTCATATACATATGTATGTATGTAAATGCAGTCAAAGCAGTGTTTGAAATACTAGACTACAAGTGGCAGTGGTCACTCCAAAATCAACAAATTTGAATTAAAAAGTGTGCCGCATGATTATTGATTGATTATTTTAATAAAAAATATTAGAATAATCTTGGAGGTACCCAAAACACAAAACCGAGATTTAATTTTTTTTAAATGTAAAATTTCTAATTAGTAGCCATCCGAAATCAAAAATTTGACCAATTTCATACTTTTTTATAATTGCTCTAGCTTTTGAAGTAGATGAAATATTGAAATGATTTATGCTTTATTTCTTAGGACAATAACGAGCATTTCTTATTGCTAAGAAAATCTGAACTGAAACAATTAAGTGGCCGAAAGGTAGCTACCGGAATGGTACACCGTTTTTTTCTCGCTTTATCGATTTTGAGTTGGACCCTGTGTGAACAGTGTTGTACATAAAGCCTCATTTAAAATTTTAAGGAAAAGTAACAATTTTGGTCTTTCCTTAATAACTGTAAAAAATGTATTAAATTCAATGGCAAGAGGGTACTCTGTTGTTTTATTGAGGAAAATTCCAAATGGGTCAATAAAAGGTAACGGGTCTTTCATATGCTTTTGTAAGCAGTAGCAAAAATTTTAGTATTTCAATGTTAACTTAGATTAGCCTCAGTACAGAATTTTCAATTATTCTTTGTCTGTTACGTCAACTTGAATTTATTTACGTTTAATTGTTATAGAAAAGCGTGTTTTTTTTTGGCTATAAATAAATATGTGGAAACCCCATCGTTTAGCTCCACAGAAATCGTAAAAAGTGACGCATACTTGGTCGAAGTCCAACAGTAATAAAGAAATATTTTAAGTGTCCATCAGAGTATGATAAAAGGTACAAAGGAAAGGCATATCAAAAGGTCTCACCCCGAGATGGACGCAAAATTCTCTAAATGGCTTCAAATTCATCTATGAGTTTCAGTAAAATTGGAGCGGCTATAGGAGTCACAGTAAGTAAAACAACGAATTTTGATGTTATAAAAAGCTCGGAATACACGAAGCGTCGAAAACTTCAAACGATGCTACCGTTGAAAGCCATACATAAGCAGCAGAGATTGAAAATTGGAAGGTAATCAAGCACACGATTGGAAAAAAAGAGTTATTTTTTCCGAGGAAAAGCGTCAACCGACAGATATTGCCTCGTTGATTTCGCAACATTACTGAAAACATAAATTGTGGCAAGATTACAGCATGTAGCACAAATTTAACAAGTTTTCCCTTTTGTTTTTCTTGTTTTCAAACGATAGTTTCAGTTTTGTTTACACGCTTTTTTTACGAGCGCCTTTTGCGTTCTGTATTGAAGAACCGAAACTAAAAAAGTGACTGTAAAAAGAAACCATTGTCGAAACCAAGAAAATTCTTAATAAATATTATCCAGATTTCGCCCAAAGGGACTTTTTCGTGTTTGCAAACCTGAAGAGTTACGACCCAATAAAGAGATCATCCACCACTGAAGCAAATGTTATTTTGAGGACGTTCATAAACTCTATTATTTGGAGGGATTAAAAAAAATTTAGTAAAGTAATATGGTAAAAAAAGAGAGCTTTTTATTATTAGAAAAAGTAAAAAATATCTCTTATCAAAATATAAATAGTTTTTAAACTGCCTTCGTTTAGATGATTCCTTACATAGTGTCTTGACTAGCTATAAATCTGATCAGCCATAGCACATTCTGCTGCTCGTACAAAAAAATGGCTAGTCAAGACCGCCGCTGTTCATGGTCGCTTCATATTCAAACAGAGTTGTCCGAACATTATTTCGCACAAAACTGTCATGCCATTACACAAACCAAATACACAGAGAAAATAGAACGTAAGTAAGTGTGTGTGCGCCCGTTTGTAAACACCCGTGATAAACGAAAAGCATCCATACAATCTCGATGAGAGGCCAAAAATTATGCTGAAACTGAATGTGAACACCTATACGGTTTCTTTAAACAGACCACATTCTCTCGTTATTTTGGAGAGGTTCTCTCAATGTGCAAACATATTTATGGCTAGTTTAGACGTTGGCTGCCGCTATACCAAAAAAATATATTCGTTTCATGAGAAATATTTGTGCCCTTTGTAATTTTGTTGTTGTTGTTGGTAATGGAGTTGCTGTATGTCCATCGCTGGCCCAGGTGATGCTATGTTTATGGTTTTCTGAAATTGGTGCCATGTGTACCACTGATTTGCACCTTCCTGACAGTAACAGACCTTTTATATGGCAAAAATATGCGAATACGTAATAGATTTTAACTTAATGAAATTTCGCAAAAATTACAAAGCAACCAACATTTTTCTGTTTTTAAAGAAAAATATGAAACCGAACCACAAAGTCGAACAAAGAAAAATTACAAATTAAATTAAACTTGTGGCAAACCATATTAATAATGGAAAATACTAAAGCTGATTTCAAGTGTAAACCAAAATCATATTTTTAAATGAAAGGTCAATGTCCCTATAAAATTTGAGGGTATTTATTATAACATGAAGCTACCACCAGCTGTTTCCTTTTTGTGTTTGGACAAACAATTAATGAAATTAATGCAGCTTGAAGTCCTCCAAAATAACAACATGGACATTCCCCACAGGGTACTTTTACGTTACAATTCAAAACACATTACGAACGAGTACTTAGCAACAATTTCATTTTGATCTCGAATAGAAAATAGTAAATTGTTTTGTTACTCAAAAGATATTAAAGCCGAAAGTTGTTGTCTTCTTGTATTTTTCATCCAAGTTTTT
This sequence comes from Phania funesta, assembly GCA_963932375.1. Classification (NCBI taxonomy): domain Eukaryota; kingdom Metazoa; phylum Arthropoda; class Insecta; order Diptera; family Tachinidae; genus Phania; species Phania funesta. The sequence continues at coordinate 42,816,876 of OZ010656.1, forward strand.
CTTTAATTTTTTACTTATAAAAAAGTTGTTACTGAGTGAACCAAACAATAAAACAAGGAGCGAAATATACAAATTACTGGCGGGCGCCATAAATGAAGCCCATTTGCTTTTTTTAGTGACAGTAGAAAGAGGAAAACTATCCACCATGTTAAATATTTACTTATGTGCTTCAGCTATTCCACGCACTAGTTATTGTTGTTGTAATTTTCATTATACTTTTCGTCAAATGGCGAGTGCTTTCGCGAAATTTTGGTGTTGTTGTAATTGCCATATGTTGCCAATTGTTTATTAAGGCTCAACATCATTAGCAGCAGCAGTAACAACAAAAACTATTCTCGTCTATACTCGTATATGCATTCATGCTGGTGATCTCTTTGTGTGTAAACGCATACATGCGAGTATAAATAAATGAGCAGCTACTATTATTAAAAAAAATATTATTTTCATCCTCATTATCATGGTAGAGTGCAGTGACAGCAAAATAATGATGCACAGTGAAGCTGATGGTAACAAATATTCGTACAATATATAATTAATATTTTTAATCAAAAAAAAAGCTTTTAATGAGTCTTTTAAAGACTAATAAATTTAATATTATCTTTAAATAGTGATAAAAAAGGCTTGACAGCGCTTTGTAATTCTATTCGAGAATAAATTAATTGAATTTGTATGCCTTCAATATTGTGTTTGAAAATATTTTCTATCAAATTGAGTTACACCGTAAACCTCTATACTATTCAATATAAACTGCTTATGGCGTTTTCGTTTCTAAAAAAAAAAATTAAAATTTTTTCGGCACCTGTTATCCACGAAATATATTTACACCTACAAAATGTGGTGTTTTTTTATTATTTATTAATAATATGATCTGTATAAAATCCCAAATAATAAGAGCGTGTTACGCATGTACTCTTTAACCGGACAACTTTTTATTTCGGATACGAAAACGACATTTATTTGCCTTGACTTAATTCGACTGCAACAGTTCTTCAAGTCCTAAAATTGTAAAACATATATTCTTTGGCAATCCCACCAGAGGTATAAACATAATTAATACATATATTAAAGAATATTTTTTTTTTGATATTTTGTCAAAAATGAAACTAGAAGTTTAAAAAAAATTTCAAGTTCTAAGTAGGGGCTGACAAACTTGAATTAATATGTGTAACGGCAAAAGTCATACAATTCGTTTTTGCCACACATTAATGTATTTATATTTACTTCATTTTTCATCTGTTACTTTATCATTGAATTATCTTAAATTAGTATTAAGTATTATGAATGATATTAATTCTTGTTTTCAAAATGAATTATATTTACCTTGGTTCTTTTTTTTATTTTATTTGATATTAATATTAAGAAAGTAGATTAAGTTTAATTTTAACTGCAGATTAATTAGTAACGCCATCTATGTGTCAGTTCATATACAAATATCATAATCATTGTAAGAACAGTGTTGTCATCAGTCGAAAGATGACAGCTGTGTAATAAAACAAATGATTGCTGTGTGTGTGAATGTGTGTGCCCACGAATGGGTATAAAAGCACGCGCATTCATTTGCTCGTGAGCAGTTGGTGTGCAGACTGCCTGTAGGTAAGAACAATACTTATATTTTCTTATCAACAGTTTGAGCGATAATTGCCTGAAGGTAAAGATAATACTTCTGTGTGGGTTCCCTCTTTAGTATTCTTTGCCAACAGGATCAACTGCTAAGTAGGCCAGTGGTAATAGCTGAATTGTGTATAAAGGATACTTCTGTGCGGGTTCCCTCTTTAGTATTCCTTACACACCGATTCAACTATAGTGGAATAGCCGAGTTGTGGATAAGGTGCACTTCTGTGCCGGTTGCCTCTTTAGTATTCCTTACGTACAAATTCCACTATCCTAGACCAGTGGGCATAGCTGACTTGAGTGGAAGGTGTGCTTTAGCGCCCTTGCACGTAGATTCAGCTATACAGATAGTAGTCGGTGAGCCGCTGACCTGTACGTGAAGGATAAGTCTGGGTGGGTTTGCTCTTTCGTCTTCTTCTCTGACAGATCCGGCTGAGCCGTCGGCATCGTTGACCTGTGGTGAACGCATACTTCTACGTGGGTTGCCTTTGGTATTCGTTGCCAACCGTCAACGGCAGGCGCTCAGACGACCAGCAGTGTAAAATACTGCACCAATCTCACCACAGCAGCATCATAAACGCGGTGTATCATCCACTCGGCATTCCTACTGGGCAGTAGTGTGATAGCCAACACAAACATCACGCAGCGCATAAGCGTCGTAACTTCCACACGGCGTTACTACGTAATCTGCCAACGAACAGCCTAGCTGCAGCAGTAACTGCGGTTATTCTAACCTAGTTAATAATAAACACTTATAACGTTTCGAAATATTATGTTGATAATCAAATCAGCCCCATTTAAGTGCGTTGAATAACCAAACCTAAAATCACCAAAATTAGCCAAATTCGTATGTAATATATAAAAATTCCATATCAGCTTGTATTTTATTTGATTTCACAAATTTAAAGATTTACAACCTATTTTGAAGGAATAACTGAAAAATATACAAGGGGCTAATTATGAACAATAAAAACGGCAAAGCAAATAAAACGCCGTATATATTGTAAAAAACACAGATTTAGGATTTTTTAAATAAAATAAATTTAATTTGAATTTTCTAGAATTATTATAGAACCAACGTATCAGCAACATTTAATCCGATCTAATTATGACCTCGCACCGGCATTTACTTGGTAGCTAATGAAAGTATACATACAACGTAGTACCTTTTTGTAAAAATGAAAAAAAAAAACTATTATTCAACCCGAGAAAAACATTAAGAACGCTTAATCGAAAGAATAAAAAAACTAACTTTAGCCTGAAGAAACTAAAGATTATTTAGTAAAAATTTCATTGCGATAAATTCGTTCAAAATAAAAATATTTTTGTTTTCCTAAAAAAGTATCCTTAATTGAAAAAGTCCGTTTCAAATATCTACCCTGTCGGTAAGTAACGTCCATATACATATACATATGTATAATTTTGGTTTAAAGTACACATTATTAATTAAACCCGTTCGGCTTAACAAACCTTTAAGAAAACGCTTTACTGAACTTTTAATGGCAACACCATTCCCAAACTAGGGTGAGCAGTGTAATCTCTGTAAGTAGGTTTTTATTGTTTTAACATAACTTTTTTTTGTTTTAATAAAAATTCGTACGGATTTGTGTATTATGTGTAATTAACAAAAAATAAAATTCACACGACTTGAGGCACCATATACATCGTTCGTTTTAACCGTGCGGGTAAAAAAATCTTTCTGTCGGCGTTCAAAAATATCTGATGCAACTTGATTTTAAAGCCTCCGTTTTCAAAAACGTTCGTTCCAATCGGCTCGTGTGTATGAGGACGCAGTTAAAAAGAAGGGTTTGTCAGTTTTTCGAGATTTTAGTTTGAAAAATATTTTGTAGTTTTTAAGTTAATAGAAATTTTGTCTTCTGTTGTCTTCACAATGGCGACCAAGGAGTTGTAACAAACAATTTGTAGTTGAGTTTATCTATACAGTTTATCTGTATAGTTTTACCCATGCGGTTAAAACTACCAAAAAAAATATCGACTTTTGTAAGGGATGAAAATTGTATTCGAATAACATGCCCTTTTTATTCGTTTTGATTGCATGTACATCCACAATAATGTTCATATATAGATTGACTTTTTATGAATTTCTTGACAAACAGCATTAAAATATAAAAATATAAAGAACGGAGTTGATAAACGAAATACTTATATTTGGAAATCTTGTTAGTTTCCGAAAAATAATTGCTACTCAAATAGGTTTTTTTTCCTAAACATACTTCAACATTCTTGGACAATAATTGTTTTTGAATACAGTTTTGCCTTAACAACGTTACAAACCAGCGTTGTTAAGTTTTGTTCGAATACTGACGTAAACATTTAAACTATTTGTAAGTAAATTGAATTGAATTGCCACTTTTTTGCATTAAAGAACACTGTGCATTGTTACACACATACAAAGGTGCAATTGCCTTACATTTTTATTACATCGCATGCATGTGATGACCTCAATTGTAGTTTTTGTTTCCACAATCACACATCCAACTAAACGGTTGAATATAAGAGAAAGACAATAAAAAGTGAAAAATAAATAAAATTTTATGTAGAAAAGAAAAAACAAAAGCTAAATATGATTGTCAGAATATTAAGAATACAGTGCCTATGTGCTGGTGTAATTTATATTTCGTTTTTGTTGTTCTGCGTAAATGATTTATAAGCCGCCATTCTCTCTTTTTAAACACAGAAGAGAGTGTCCGATAGAAAACTTCATTTTGTTTTCTACTTGTTTACCTCAAACCACTAACTGCAAAATATGTATGTGAAAAAAGGATTTATTTATTTACATATTCTTAAGGCCATTATTACAACTTGCCGGTAATTAAAGTTAGGATGTTATCGGACAGATTATTTTATTAACATGAACTTTAAAGCCAAGTTGTAATAATGGCCCTTACTCTAACGATTCGCATAAATGTATCGTTGATTATCACCATTCTATTCAGTAATGCTATTTTCATATAAAACAATTATTCGTTAAATTTTTTTTCATAATTTTTGCAAAAATATCACGTTATAAAGGAAACCCTTCGGAGGTATTGTTGTTATCAGAACGCAAATAGATCTACTGAGTCAACCTGATAGCACAATTAACGTAAGACCGTATGGGGCGACACGACAATACAACGAAACTAGGCGACATTTTTCATATATTGTATTGGAGCTGCAGCGACGCGACATTTTTATATTACAAATATATTGATCAGCTGGCTATTTCGCATTAAACGACAACTTGACTAGTTGGCCAACTTTGTTGGCACTGTCTCATCGGGTAGCTGAGATGCCGCTTAGTTCGATATGCTCCATAAGAGTTAATGCAAATAATATTTTGTCGTTCTGATGACTATTTTTAACTGGGAATAAATTATAGTTTTTAAGCTATCGTGCGAGGGTCACACCTGTTCTCTGGGCCGAAAAAACTATTTTAGTTTATTCTTAAAGTTTTCATTTTATTGAAATTTTTGAAAGCAAAGGAAGTTGTCGCGAATTCCACAATGTTTCGTGGTGACATTTCAAGACAAAACTGGCTACATCGAATAAAAAACGGGGTTTCATCAGGCCTTTTGTATCAAAAAAAGGTTAATTTTTAATAGTTGGGAGGGAGAAACTTTTCTTTTTCACTTCTGGATACAACTCCTACGAAAAATCACAAAAAAGTAAAACCTACAAATAAACAAGGAAAAGCCATTTTCATCAGTCGCTTTACGATACTCGACGAGGGTTAATACTTTCTAATTATGCATTAGAAATTTTATTGGGAGCGGCAATTAGATGGATTTTATTTATAAATAATTGAATTTTCATTCCTTCCTTCCATAACACACATATTTACATAATTTGTGAACAATAAAACATGATATTCCCCTAATTACATCTATTATTGCAATCGTTTAATTCTATCACTTCACGGCCTGTCTGCTCTATTCAATCATCTAACATAATTAATAAGTAGGGAGTCTTTCAAAAAAAAAACTTAAAAAAGATACGTTTAATTTGTTCGAAAAAAATTTAAATTTACTACTTCACCAAAAGCAAAAATCGTCATAATCTGCGCTGCATTACCTAAAAAGAGATAAAAAACAAAATACATTAAAAAATGCAAAAAAAAAAAATAATAATAATAAGAAATGTAAATAAAAATAATTATTATGTTCGACTTTTCAGGTCTCTTTTAGATTTGCAACGTTCACACATGCACATTTTTAAATACTCATGCCTCTTATTACACCCTCTTTTTAGTTAGTTAATCCTTTTCCGTTGTTGCTGGAAAACGAAAGATGAAAGAAGCAAAAATCAAAAGCAAGTAAGACTTGTAATGCACCCCTTTTCCTTTACCACCTTAACCTAACTTTTCTACACCGTTTGCATGCAAATGCAACACACATTACATAAACTTAAAAATAAGTCATGATGTGAATTTGAATTAATAGAAAAACTTTATACACGTTTTTTTATTAAAACTATTTTTCCAATATGATGGAAAAATTCTAGCAAATCTTTCACAACTGACACAGAATACAGTCTGTTCATGCATAGAGTCTATGAGTGCTCATCAAATTCCTTATCACGTCTTTTAAAGGGTTAATAAACTCAACGTTTATGAATAAACTGATATGCGAAAACAGCGAATACGAGTACACGTTGGAAATTATACCACATACGACAGCTACAAGTACGCAGACATACTTACTCGTACTACGATGAAGATGAATTGTTTTGCGCTCTCAGAAGCTTAAAAACAAAATCAAATAAGAATACAATGAAATCAGTTACGAAATGTAAACAAATGTGTTTGCCTGTATGTTTATTATATAAAACATCATTTAGAGGGATTTAAATGGCTTTTGAAACAGAAAAAAAAATACAAAGTTTACGGTACAAACAACACTCACATGTAATTCAACTAACACTACGGCGGTTAGCAGCAGGCTCGGCAAACAAAAGCAAAAGCAGCGTCAAAAGCAAATGCAATAGAACAATGTTAAAAAATTTCCCCTTTGCATTTAACCGGGTGTACTTGTGTCATCATGTGAATGAAAGTTTGCATTTGCATATTTAGAAAAATTTCAGAATTTTAAAAGTATTAAGTCACCATAAGGAGCGAGACTAACAGCAAATTTTCAATACCCTCGAAACAGTGGCCTTTAAAGTTTTTATTTTACAAATTTATTATTTTTAAAGGTTACATCCCACATTTCTCAACTATGTGGTCTGTGTTACTGCACACGCACGGAAAACATGGTTCTGGAATAAGTCACGACAATCATTGTATGTTCTGTACAGCACATAAACATACAATGGTTGGTAGAAAATACTTTAAAAATTACTTTAGTCCCGATAAACAAGTTATCGTGTACATTAAATTAAAAAAATGATTTTCCCACACAGAAATTTTAACAGTTTTTAAATAAATAATATAACAAATCCAACCATAAAATGTTCTCAATAAACATAATAAGTAAAATTGTTTTGGTGTTCATTCAAAGTATGAGGAGGGTGCTGTGACTTAAGAGGTTAGCGTTCAACGGCTATAGTCCTCTGTGTGCGTACCTCAGCCGCTGCCAATCTGTAACATAAACTTTTTGCTTTTCTCTCGTTAAGAGGACCATATTATTATTATCTACAATAATAATATGATTTCTCTACTTATTATATAGCTAATTCTATAACAGCATGCTTATTAGTTTATGGTTATCTCAACGATGTTTTTATAAAGCTGCTTTATTTTACCCTTTAGCACTGCAGAGAATTATTCGATATCTATTCATTGAACTTTATGCATGCCAAGCGTAGGACGAAAGATCAATCGATATTGTTACCTATGCCTTTGTTCCGTGCCCCAGTAGCACTAATTGGCTGCTAACTCACCCAGAACACAGTTATAGTTATAGATCCTCTGGTAAGATGCTACCAATGTTTGCACAGTAGTTGAACCTACATATCTAGTGCAGTCAAGCAGACTATTGCATTATGATTTTCGTACAATTTTCTACTACAAGGACATAAATACTTTCCTTGAGTTTAAAAATATAGCAATATGGAAAACTTACTACTCTCTAACAGCAATTTATCAAACACATAAAAGATTTTTTTCTTAAAAATTAACTTGAAAACTTTGTATAAATGAATGCATTCTATGGCAACTCTGAACAGATGTCACAAACACCACACTAAACTGATATGCACGCATTGAGTTCCTCCAGTTTTTTTCGCTTTCAAATCGTTTGTAGGTTGGAGGTTATATCAGGTCATTTCTTGATGCCTTAACATCTGAAGGACATTGTCGGGGAAAAAGGCTTAAGTTTTATTGTCGAAGTATTTTCTTGTTGGGTGGTTACGTCGAACAGACGCGAAAAAAATCTCCAAGGAGGAAAATGTATTAAAAATGAGACCAAGAAAAAACTACAAGTGGACTAAAGCCAAGAATAAGAGGAGAGAAATAAGTTTTTATAACACTTTAAAATTAATTTAATTTTAGAAATAATTTTTATTTCAAATTAAAAAAGATGCTCTAGTTAACTTTATCTTATCGCAAAGCTAAAATTTTCTACATTTTTCTGTTTTGATATTTTTTATTTAGTTATCTGTTGCTAAGAAACCCATGAAGCAAGACATACATAAAAATGTACGAGTTTTATTGTTTCAGTTTCACCGTTCTGAATCGCAATTCATTTTATTTTGAGGTGAATTTTTCCATTGGAAGATTATTTAGATTTTTGTTTCACGTGTGAATTAAAACAAAACTTTGATTGTTTTTAAGTAGATTTCATGGCAATTCGGGAAGTCACCTTCACCACCAATACACACACCCCACTTTTCTATACAATTTTCATTTGACGCCAATTTTAGCACGTTAAAAGATAATTTTCAAGTAATGCGATTCTATAAAATTGTTTTTGTAGAATTGTTACATACTATAAATGTATGTATGTACATATGTATGTATGCAAGTATAATTCTTTTGTATGTGTGCTCCTCCCAAACAGCTGGATGGATTTTGAGGAATTTTTGTGTATGTTTAAACTTGTCACTTCATGGTTGGATTTGTTTTATGTATGTATGTGCAAATGCATCAAATATCTGACAGCAGCGCCACGTGAACGATGACTGTCTATAAAAAGTGCGGTTTACATAGATAATCCGGAAGATAATCTCCTTGTAGTAAGATAAGGCTTAAAAACCCTTTGCAAGTCTAGTCAAGTCGAAGAGTATGACATTATTCGTGCCCAAGGTAAGACACCAATTGGCAGGGCAGCCAAATACATTGACCCAAGCCTAAACAAAGATGACGCTACTAAAGCAACCCACTCAAAATATAGGAATCGACTGCTGAAGCAAGAAGAAGATCGACTACTGGAGGACCAATAACTAAATGTTTCTAGATAAATCTCCACCGGACCGAGATGGCAACTAACGCTGCGATAAGAAAAGTACATTAAAGTAAGACTTAAATTTGTTAATCCAAAAACCGGGCACGACTCGTAACCGACTAAATCATGTTAACTACAAACTATTTGTTTGTTTGTGTTTCTTGAATGAGTTTTATTTAAACAAAAAATCATACAAAATTGTGTGCTTTTTTTTGCTTCTCAAAACGATTTTTTGTGCAACCTTTTCAAAATTCCCAGCGGAAGTATTTGACATTTGTTTTTGGAGACACTGAAAGGCCTCTAACTTCAATGCTATACTCGACCATTCCTGATTGATTTTTTGTTTGTTTTACTTTTGAAGACTTGCGCCAATTTCCGCTGCCCTAAATCGTGTTCCAAATTACCTTTATAAAGTTCAACAATAAGAACTTTATTTAAATTCATAACATTTATAAATACAAAAGAAAAAAAATATCTAGGCATATTTCCGCCTTCGCTTACAGTTTTACACCTGCAAATAGTTTCTATGAAAACTCAATAAAAGAGTCAAATTCAACATTATTCAAATGATTATTACTAAAGATACAGAACGTTTTTACTTTTGCCAATAACGAACTATTTGATATTCCAATGAATAATTATCTAAATTGAAGTAATAAAAACGTGCATTGGTCTAATTTAACCCGACGTCAGAGAATAAAGATCCGATGGTAGACGTAATTGAACTCGTTGATGTGTTAAGGTATCAACACAATGTTCTATTCTCTGTAAGCCCTACACAAGAAAATTCTTACAAAAAAGAATTATAAACGAAAAGTATATAAAATAAATAAAAACAAATAAAAGGTTTTGCAATAAGAACAGCTCGATGTTATAATAAAGTAACACAAGCCCTGTGTGAGGTATTACGATTTTTTTTAGATGAATCCCATTATGTGTGAAATATCACACTGTTCATCCGGTGGAGTATGAGTGATGGCCAGGAATATACATATATGCCAATTGAGGCTCATTTTGATAACAAAATTTCATCATTTGGGCCTGCTATGTAATCCTGTAACTAGTAATGGTGATTTAGTATCATTGACTGAATAATAAAAAATATATTTGGCAGACACCGCCAAAACTCATAGCTGCCACAGAATGTCAATATATACCCGACCCAATTGGAAACTTCTTTAGAAAGAAAAACTTATGGAATGCAAGAATAAGTTACTATGTACATTAGAGTGGATCAATTTGTACGGCGAAAATTTGTATTCATTTTGAATAAAATTTTTTTCCTTGATTTTGTATTCATAAGTTTGTTTTCTGTTATTATTCTCATAAATTATTTTTATAGACTGCAAAGCATGCTCTGCAATAGCGGGCTTTTTTTATTGATTCAAGCAATAAGCGATTTAAAAATGTGTGCTATTGAATCTTAGTGCGTCTTGAAGTTAAAATAAAATATGTTTCTTGTTCTTTGAATTCATAGTTAGATTTTTTAACACCTAAATTAAGATAACGCCACACGTCCCTTCAAAATACCGGCACATATTCCGAGAACTGAGCGCGTCTTACTAACCTATGTTTCTCGGCGTGTAGTAGGCAGTAATCGGGAAGATGTCATGGCAGTTGCTATTGAAAGCCGTAACAGAATTCCACAAATTGAAAGCAAAAAACGCTTGATATAATAACGCTTGGAAAATTTTCTTAGAATTGTTGACAAAAAATTGGGCCACGCTAATCTACATACAGTTTTTTTGATTTCTAAAAATGGCAAAAGTTGTAACAATATTGACAGTAGTTATCAAACAGATGTTTGTGTTCATGCATGTGTGCATGTACCACAGCCGACCAATCTTACTGTTGCTAAGGCAATAAATAAATAAAATAAAAATTTACAACGTTGACTATGGGACTGTTCTAAAACAAGACAAACAGCAATAACTAGACCAATCATCAACCAACTATGCAATTATTTATCTATCTATACCTTCCTTTTATATTAAATTTTCTATTGCTTTAAAACTCAGGTTGATGTTAAGTACGTTGTACGTACATATGTACATCGAGGAAAAGTAGATATATACATGTATACATACATATAAGCACAAGTTCTATTTGAGTTTATAGGATTTGCATTATATAGAAAAGAATTGGCAGTGGTACTACAAAATAGTTAATATAAATATTGAAACCTTCACCGACAACCGCGTCGCAATTAGGACTCTGATAAATGTCTCTTCGGCATCGAAACTAGTCCAGGAATGCTATACATCCTTAAATCGGATGGTGAGACATTCAAGAATCACCTTCAAATGGGTGAGAGGCCAATTGGTCAATTGCATGGCCGATAAGCTGGTAACGAGGCGAGCAAAGCAGCCGGTCTCGCATAATGTCGAATTCTTTGGCATTCCTAGCAAAATACAACATGGCACAGGCTAGATGGTGGAAAGAACCCACATACTGGAATACTAATTAAATCTGGCCAAGTTTAGATGTCGGTCGAACCAGAGACCTGCTAAGTATTCAGAACACGCAAATAAGGCATATCGTGGCACCGATTACCTGACATTGCAGATTTGGGAACCACGCCAAGAGAATGAGCTTGTCTACAAATTGCTACTGCAGAAGTGGTCAAAATGAAGTGGAAGTGCCTGTCTTCTATCCTAGAAAACCATGTTTGGAATCATTTCGGGCGGAGATTCTTCGTCAGCCTCTCCTACTTAACAAAGAGGTTACTACAGGGAATATATAAGTTCAAGAGGAGCAGCCACTGGTTTGGGAATGACTCCACATAGACACAGATTTAGTGACCACTCAATCGTTACATCTTCCTAACTCACCACATTTCGACATTCCTTTTTTACTTGTTATCTTTTCTTCTTCAGGTAACACAAAGAGACCGGTATCGCAAACAATTGTAGATTTGAATATGTAAGGATTCTTTATTCAATTTGATCATGAGCGGTTCATAAGAAACAGAAAGAAATGGAATATCACGATACAATACCTCTGATATACGACGTAGACAATGATGCCAATTTATACTAAGATAAGGATTGGCGGTAATCATAAAAACATTTCCCAGTTTGGCCTGTTTGAAAATAAATTAAGCCTTTATTTTAGTTTTCAGTCTCGAATTTTATGTTTTAGTTTCGTGTCATTCTTCTTCTAGCTGTTACCTAATTTTTAAAATTTTGATTAGCGACTGATCACTGATGCGTTTTTTAATCCTGCTTAATACACTTAATATATCGACCAAACCTTTTAAAGTATCTTTCAGCCTTTGTGAAGATCATTTTCCATTTATCCACTAGTTAATGATTATTTTAAAATACGCCAAGTTATTGTCACCTACTTCCTGCTCCTGCTCGCCAATATTCAAGCACTGTCGTGTAACTTTTAACGTTTTCACCCTGTTTGATCAATTTTGAAATATTGTTCAAGTAGTAACGTAACGTGGAAGACATAATTGTGTACTATGACCTTTTTCATTTTTTGAATTCTGTTTAATTGATTATGGAGATTAAATATGGTTTTGCACATTTTTATTCGTAACTTGAAACATTCTAAACATTGCAAAAAGACTCTTTTATTTTTACATTTACTTACATTTATTGTATGAACCGGAATTATTTTAGCCGCTTTTCAGCTTTATTTCTTTCATTTCAGCGACTTCTCGCTGCCTTTTTAAAAATCCAATTTAATTTATTTTTTTTCTCCAGACAATGCCAGTCAATACTGAAGACTTTACACAGCGGTGCCATATTATTGAAATTAAAAACCCGGGTGTACCGGATGTTTCTATAATGGTATTCGCCCCCACAGATTATTTATTTATTTAATAATGGCTATGGATTCAAGATCCTTACAGACTATAAAATATCACAATGGCTATGGATTCAAGATCCTTACAGACTATAAAATATCACAATTAGTTGTTTAAAAATACAATTAAATTAGTTTTTACAATATCTACATTTAGCGAATAATCAACGTGCTTATAAAATTTATTAATTTTCTCCGAATACTTTTGCAGATAAAGGGCTGTAATGGCGTGTAAATCGTGAAGGAACATTAAGAAAGATATTACTAATCAAAAATTCAGAACATACATTTTCTTTTAACGGATTTAAAACAAAAGTAACATTTAGCATAGTTCGGCGACTTTTTAAAGTAGACAACTAAGGTGGTAAGTTTAATGGATCAAAATGTAGACTACGTAGAGAAAATAACAACTGTTTTTGTACGGATTCAATATTATTGATGTGAACCATATGTGTCGGATCCCAAATTATCGAGCCATATTCAAGAATAGGTCTTACTGACGATGTATACAGTTGTTTCGTTATATACGGGTCAGAAAACTCCTTAGCGCAGCGCTTTATAAATCCAAGGAGACTACGTGCTTTTGCAACGGTTGAAGGTACATGTGGTATGTAATTTAATTTCGCATCAAGTAGAATTCCAAAATCAGAAATAATAGTTAATTTATCTAGCTGGTGGCCGTTTAAAACATATAACCCTTAAATTTTGACCGCGGTAGAAGCACATATATTTACACTTTTTATGATTTAATTCCATTAAATTAAGATCACACCAGGAGCAAAATACATTTAGATCATTCTGTAAGTAAAGGTGATCGGCATGTTGATTATAGCTCAGGAAAATTTTTACGTCATCAGCAAACATTAAGACATGTGAGAATTTCATTATTTTCGGTAAATCGTTTATAAATAAAGAAAATAACAGCGCGCCAAGATGTCTGCCCTGTGGCACGCCAGATAAAACAGCAATCGACTTCGAAGAGAAGGTTTTGAAGCGAACATATTGTCTTCTATTTACCAGATAAGATTTAATCCACCTTAAACAGTTAGGTGTAAATCCCATCAAGTAAAGTTTTTTTATCAGTAATTTATGGTTGACTCTATCAAATGCCTTACTAAAATCGGGGTAAATTACATCAGTTTGTTTATGATGTGTAAATCCTCGATAGACAAATGATGTTAGTTGCATGAGATTTGTGGTTGTAAAACAGTCTTTACGAAAACCATGTTGAAATGACAAATTTTCAATTTTCTATAATTTTCAATATTATGTTTCATGCCCGTTTTGTACAACGGAATAATGAAAGAATTCTTCCACATATATAGGTAGAACAAAACACTTACCTTCCTCTGGTTAAATAATCGCCGAGATACATTTCAACTTCTTGTTTGAATATTGCGATTGAAAATGTTAGTCAGATCACAAAAGCCCTTTTGTTTAACAGATTTAGCTTTAACATCTTTTGAAATTCTTAAGTCTGCTCTTTCAAGTGCACCCGTTTTAGCTCAGCCTAACTTTTAGAAGGAGTTCATTATACAGTGTGATGCTTCCAAAGTCGAGGTAGGTGGTGTTTTATACCAACACGACAATTTTGGAGAAGAACATTCCAATTGCATATGTTTCCCAAAACTACTTGCGCCATTAAGCAATCAGTAATCAATTGTTTAAAAATCACTTCCACTGACAAAACCTGAAACCCCATCCACAATTACCCAATAATTTTGAATGAATGAATTTGGCTTTGTTATTTTTGTGTTCGTTTTTTTTATATAAACTTTTTTAATTACACTACAAAATGTAAATCCCGATAATGTATCTGTTTTGTTTACTTCTTACTCTTTCATGAAAAAATTAAATAAAAAAATTCTATTTACAGGTTGGCAAATAAATATTGCTGTTCACGTTTCACAGAAGTATGCATTTATTTCTTCTTCTTTATACATTTTATTTTTATTGTACTTAGCGGTAATGCAAATTATACTATTGTTGGTGAAAAACTTTAATTAAAATCTTTTGTAATTAGTATTTTTAAATATTTACTAATGTTCTTTTTTGCATTTCTTTATTATTAAATTTCATTGCTGGTGTGAACATCAAATGATAGCTCACGCAGTTGTTTATTAAATTCTTATAGCTATACGCTAATTTACATATGTACATGAGATCTTATTTACTCTCATAAAATTAAATGCATTAAAACAAATAATAAAATACTGGGTTTACACATGCAGTATTGTATTACGTACATATATAAATTGCATTGTACGTACGTATGTTAATATACGCAATACGTAAGCTATCAGCAATTATTAAGTACTGTTACGTATTTTTTGGCTCTTAATGATATTTAACTATTATTTAAGATCACTTGCTTTTTTACTGCCTTGCTGCTAACAACAGAAATTTATTTATGTAATAAATAAAATACAATATAAAGTACAGTAGTATCTCAATTAAAAACAAAAGTTTTCTTTTATTTAACTTTAAAAATTAAAATCTCGTACAACTATAAATTAATTTCTTTTTTATTCACCAACCACTCAAAATTAAATTACCCCACAAAGATTAAATTCGAGAACAATAAAAAATCATAACCCAGAAACAAAACATACACAAAAACTAAAAACTATGTAAGTCATAACAAAAAATATAAAAATTCCATAAAGCGCAGGAAACCATAAGGCAATCGGCTCTCACACAGAAAGAGAGAGAGAGAGAGAGATAGAGAGGAAAAGAGCTGAGTCCGGGAAGATTAGAGAGGGAAGGAGAGAGAGAGAGAGAGAGGGGAAAAGAGGGAGTCTGGGTAGATTAGAGAGGGAAGGAGAGAGGTACAAACATATATAGTGAGGGAAGGAGAGAGGTACAAACATATATATAGAGGGTCATACCCACATTTATATTACATATGACTATAGCAGTCATCTAATCCATAAAATCTCATTAAAATACCAATTCAATAAATATGCAAATTTTAAAGAGGAACAGTAGCATCATTAAGCAAAGTCAAAATATTATGTTATGAACATAAGAAAACAGTAAATAATCCGTTCAACATTAATTACAAAATATTTGCTTCTACAACTACTAAATTTCACAAAAAGGAAATAATGAATATATGTTTGGAACGATTTTCCGTCATCCCTTGTCAATTTTGATTTGGGGACAAACCGGCTACTTGCCATCTTCAATGCCATTTTTATCGTTCTGAAAATAATGAAACTTACAAACGATCAAACATGTCATTTAATCATATTGAGTGTGATTAGAATGGACACCACAATTAAAAAGTGTTTCTAAATGATAACAGATGAAAGTTTTGTAGATTTTTCTTTCCATTTTTCGGTCCTGGTTTTGACAAGGTACCTAACTACAGCATCCAAAACGTGGTGCCGACTTATAAAATCTGGCAATACTAGGCTTGTTGTCGCAATGTTGTCGTTTTATTTGCTATTAAGCGCGCATGATGTTAATCCGCACCAAAAACATAAATGTGAAAATAAGGAAAAGTTCCTATCCAAAAATTTAAGTCGTTGAAAGCATAGACTACTAACTAGACGCGACAACTCACAACAACATTACCTCGATTATATAAGAGAGATAAAAAAACCTTATCGTTTCTAATTAAGCTATCTCTTTCATGTAATCGGGTTAATTTAAAATTTTGTACGTAAAAACGCATGACACCTGATTACACGCTTTTTCAAATGTCATTGTTGGATATTCTGTTTAAATTCTGTGGTTGAAAGTCTTCAGATCACAAAAGTACTCAGATCAAAATGAGGACCAAGTTGCATTTTTAGGCAACCTGTTAGTATAGTAAAATTTTTCTCATAATCCCTTGCCCTATTAGAAAGTTATTGCCAAGCTATCATGTTGGAATAAATGAGATGTATTGTACATACCAAGAACTTGGTCCTCACTTTAACCTAAGTATTTTAACGGCCGTAATATTTGGATAGGAACTTTTCCTTATTTTTACATTTATGTTTTTATGCGCACCTGGCTCCTTTTTTTCAAGTTATTATTTTTTTAATGTATGCAATGTAACAGGCAGTTGGGTTTTTCGTAACTCTAGTCCCCCTAGCTAAAAAGTTATCAGATTCTTCTGTTTATTTATTCCATAAGGCCTATCTGTATACTCAGTTTCAGCACTCTAGCTCTAGTGGAAGTGCTATATAAATAAGGGAAAAAGGTTTTTCTCATTACTTATTTCCCATAACCTACTCGTATACACGTACAAATTTAACAGTAAAAGCGTCCCATAAGAGTAACGGTGCACCCTAGTCCTTCAAGATAAAACGTGCCCGTTTTTAAAATTTGCTGATCACTTATTCTCGCAGACCTACCTGTCTATCAAATTCCTATCGCGGGAAGCACCTTCATATCTCGGGACGCTTTTATAGTTAAAGTTTCGAACTTGACCTATGAGGTTACCTATTATGCAAAGCCTTTATGTTTAAAATTTATTATTTTTATTAAATGAGGGGGTAAACCAGCGCGATTAGATTCATGTATATACACACTATGTGCATAGGCCTGAACTTAGCCTGGCCAATAAACACACAAAAAAAAGTTAACTGTAAACTTTTTAGCTTTTTGTCCGATCAGAATATATAGCAACTCGATGTTGATGGTTTGAAAACGGCCTTGGTAATTTTTCAATCGGACGTTTAAAGTAAGTTTGCATGTGTTATTGCACCGGTTCTTAAATCCTTTGTTTTTCTACTAGCAGTCATTAAAATGAAACTGATACTATTATAGTTTTAATTCATTTGCCTTCTGAGGATTTTTTTAGATTTAAACAACAAACAACTCGTCTACAGTTGCCGATGTAGAGTAGGTACATTTATGTACATTAATGTTAACTATGTATAATTCTTATTTGGTTTTTTGTTTGTATGCATTTTTAAATCATTTATGTTAAAGTCAGCATATTCACACATAGATCACTTTTCATAAACCCACTCTTATGCTGACGATTAATAATTGTGGAAAACACTATACTCGTTTATGCTGAACCTTTTTTAAATATAATTAGAATTAATTTGATAATCAATTATGAGTGAATGTTTAAAATTTTTCTCAAAAGAGGCATTTTAATGTTTGTTGTAATCGGCAGAGGTGCTTAGCAAAATACCAATAACATTTTCTATATATAAAAAACTAATTTCACTACAGCGAATCCGCGACACTCATTTAAACGATAATAAATTTCCCAGACGCAAACCTTTGTTTAACTTTAACGCCATCCTGCCCTTAGACCGGAATCACAGAGATTTGAGTTTAATGACGAGGAAGGTATGTAGTGGATATGCACTTCAAAAATGTTTATGTAGGTTTTTAAATCTCTAAGTAGTAAACAAAACAGTAGCAGCAACAACTCAAAGTATGCATTTTGTTTTTTATTTGATTCAATCAATTTATTTGGCTACAAAATTTATTCTGCAGAATTGTAAATGCGAATGATTGCAATAGCAACAGAAACATACGTCATGCCACCCAATAATCAATTAATGGATTTCAAACGCATTTTGAAAGTTTTAAGTTAAAAAAAATACTCGCATACATATAAACATATACGTGTACATTCATACATACATACCTACAGATATATTAAAAACTAAAAAATCTAAGCCTGAATTTAATTTCAAAATAAATGTCAGAGTATTTTGTAAAATGATAAATATGTAAGAAACAGTCAAAAACGAGTGTTCGCATTTTAAAAATATGTTGCTGATCCATTTAAAAAATATGTATAAATTGTGTTAGGTTCATTCTTGTTTTTCAAAATGCAACTATAAATCTTGGCATTACTTTTCCGAATGCTTTAATTTGCAATTGAAAAACCCCTTTAAGTAGCTAAAACAGTGACCTTTCAGTTCCATTCTCAAAATGTCTGTGTAAGGAATACTTTAACGATGTTTCCTTCGTGATCAATTTTGTTACAAATTCGACGGTTTTCCTAAAGCATTGACTTTTGTGACTTTTCGGTCTTTGTATAAATTTACAAAATTTTGGGGAATTTCAGAACTTTTGTTGTTCTTTTGCTATTTTGTTGGAAAAATTGAGGTTTTTATTCTTTTATGATTTTTTTTAATTCGGTCCAACATTGACTCCGTAAATTATTTGGGGTCCTCCGGTTGATCATTTCTGTAGGAGGACTTTATAGGAAATTTTATGAGGGTTCCGAATATTCAAATTTTCTGGGTTTGGGTATAAGCGTTTCCCCATAAGGGCGAAAACATACAAAAAAAATCGAGAAATTTGTCGTTGCTCAACTCTAGGGAACTTCGGAACCGATATGGCTGAAAATTATATATCCCAGTTTCAAAATCCTAGGTTGTCTAGTGCCGTCAGAATGGTGATTTCAACATCGGTAATTAATCTTCCCTACCTGTACGGATATAAATTATATCCATTTTCATTTTTGTGATGGGTATAATAATAAGTAGACCGGTTTTTAAATAACTTTTCATTTATTTGTACACACATATTTATCCGATCTTACGTGCATAATATTTTATATGTATGTAAGTGTGCTACCGATCCATTTATTTACAATTTTGAAAAATAAATTGATTAATACTTTATTTAAACACCACACACACTTTAATTATAAATTTCAACACACCAAAATATTTAATAAAAACAAAATTGTTTGAAATCCATGTTAAGTGATTCATGATAATTTGTATGACTGTCTGCATGTCTAGCTGATTTAAAAATGCATCATGAGACAAGGATCGAAAAGGAAAAACTTTGTTTACTAATTAAATAATTGCAACAGATAGACAGGCAGTAATTGTTGCAATAAATAGAGTTAAAGAGTTATTTAAAACTGTGATAGAACCCATATAAAGGGTGTTTTTAATATGTACAGTTGCTACAAAGAGCGCAGGACCTCAGGATAATATTAATTGCAATTTGTTACCATTTTCCTGGGATTCAAGTGTAAACTTCGTTTGAGTAAAGACGTACTTCACTTTAAGCGCATAATTTATATTCATTTAAGGTGACTTTTTTTTATTTTAAAAATTGAAGAATGACGGTGGAAGAGCCTCTAAAACCTAACGGTCCCCGTCAGTGTACCAACTGCCAGGAATTCGGACACACGAAAACCTACTGCAAGCTACCATCTGTATGCGTTGTTTGCGGTGATGCGCACCGGACTTTGGAATGCACTTCTTCCAAAACAGACCCCAAGGTTAAAAAATGCAGCAACTGTGGTGAAAACCATACAGCAAATTACAGCGGCTGCAAAGTATTTCAATATGTAAAAGATAATGCGAAAGTCGTACGTAAACCTGAATATGAGCAATGTAAAGCTTCCCAATTTCCTCGGCTTCATGCTGGTTCTGTTGCTAGTACACAAGCTACACAGCCACATACTAAGCCAAACTTTTCATATGCCCAAACATTGAGAAATGATTTACCTAATGCGAATGCCAAAAGTTCTAATGCGCATAAACATTCATATGCTCGATCGAGAACTTAATACAGACCATGAATAATTTCATGACAACTATGCAGGGTATGTTTCAGGAAATGATGCGAACCCAAAACATGCTTCTGCAAGTTTTGCTTGGCAAAAAATGAACCAGTTAAAAATATGCTTCTGGAACGCTAATGGGCTCTCCCAACATAAATATGAAGTAGAACACTTCCTGCTAGCACATGATATAGACATACTATTAGTCTCTGAAACACACTTCACTATAAAAAACTGCTTTAGAATTGATGGGTATTTTATATATGACACCAAACACCCAAGCGAAAGGGCATGTGGTGGGACTGCCATTATAGTCCGAAAAAACGTAAGGCATTTTTCATTGCCTGAATTCAGGGAGGACTTTTTGCAAGCCACGACTATAAATCTTACAGATTTTAAAATTGTAGTCTCATCAGTGTATTGCCCGCCTAGGCATAAAATCGAACACCATGAATTTGCCAGGTTCTTTGCTACGCTAGGGCAAAAATTTATTGCCGCTGGCGATTACAATGCAAATCACACATATTGGGGATCCAGACTCCTTAGTCCTAGAGGTAGGCAGTTGTATTATACAGTTGAAGCAAACAAGCTTGACGTCGTATATGCCGGTAAACCCACCTATTGGCCCACAGACTTTAATAAGTTGCCAGACCTTATTGATTTTGCTGTAGTAAAAAACCTCAAACGCGATCAACTCTTAGTTAATTCATCCTATGGCCTATCTTCTTATTATTCACCTACAATTGTTATTTTACACGACAGTTTTGTCACTGCACCTAAAACCCTTAGTTTCTGACCGAACAGAAACACGAATTGGTTAAAATATAAAATGTATGTGAGCTCTTACTTACCATTGAACATCCCACTGAGAAATCCAGCTGATATTCAAGCAGCTGTAGACCATTTTACAGACGTCGTGACTGCCGCAGCCATATCTGCAACGCCAACAAAGCCATCAGCTAAAATAATAACGTACCAGGCAACAGCAGATATTCAGATGCTCGTCATTCAGAAAAGAAGACTAAGAAGACAATGGCAAAATAGTCGTTCTCCACACATAAAAATGCAAATGAACTTATGCCAAAAAAACTTACGGAGTAAATTGAGACAGAAACACCAACTCGCTATCGACAACTTTTTAAAAAACTTGGATCCAATGAAAAACACGGATTATAGCCTGTGGAAAGCTGTAAAGCACTTACAATGTCCTATTGCTTACGAATCCCCACTAAGACTTGAAGACCGTACTTGGGGTAAAAACTCAAGTGAAAAGGCAAATGCGTTCGCAAAGAACTTAGAGAAGGTTTTCGCACCAGATGATATAAGTAATTCCACTATTCCAATTATTAGCGACATCGTGAATGATCCTATGAAATATCGGTTGTCTTCTTTAAAATCGACAATTAAAAATACGGATATGAATAAATCACCTGGACCTGATCGTATAACAGGATCAATGATAAGAAACTTACCTAATTCAGCTGTAAGAATTTTACTTTACATATTTAATGCCATGTTGCGCGTCGGCTTCTTCCCATGCTCTTGGAAGATGTCTGAAATTGTTATGATCCCGGAACCTGGAAAGGACTCAAGCCAGATTACATCCTACAGGCCAATTAGCCTACTGTCAGTTTTGTCAAAGATATTTGAAAAATTATTCGTCTCGAGTGTAACTCCTTTTCTAAATGAACAAAACGTTATCCCAGATCATCAGTTTGGTTTTCGAGCAAGGCATAGTACGATTGAACAAGTCCATAGAATCGTTACCATTATTAGATCGGTTTTTGAAAGAAAGCAATACTGTTCAGCTTTATTTATAGACATTTCCCAAGCATTTGATAAAGTCTGCCATGATGGGCTACTTACTAAAATAGTTCGGGTTCTACCTGAAAACACCCACAAGCTTATAAAAAGCTATTTGTCCGATAGAACTTTTAAAGTAAGGTCAAAGGACCAGCTTTCAAGATGTGGGAAAATCAGTAGTGTGCTAGGGCCGATATTATATATCATCTATACAGCAGATATGCCGACAAGCCCACATACGTATACATCAACCTTTGCAGACGACACTGCAATTATAAGTGTCAGTAATGATCCAAAGGATGAATCTGAAAAGCTGCAGTCTCATATTCATAAGCTAGAAGACTGGCTAAAACAGAGGAGAATAAAGGTAAATCCATCAAAATGTGCTCATGTAACGTTTTCCCTTAGAAGGCAAAATTGTCCACCAATCACAATAACTAATACCACGGTTCCAGCGGAAACGCACGTCAAATATTTAGGTATCCACCTACATCGGCGCCTAACTTGGACCCGTCACATTGAGGCAAAAATAACGTCCATAAAACTTCGAACAAATCAACTGCATTGGCTAATAAGTCCTAACTCAACTTTGGCTTTGGAATATAAAGTCCTATTATACAAATCCGTTATAAAGCCAATATGGTCATATGGTATTCAGCTGTGGGGTACTGCCTGTGCATCAAACATCCAGAAGTTACAGAGAAGACAGTCTAGGATTTTACGTCATATCGTATGCGCCCCCTGGTACATAAGAAATGAAAACATACATAGGGATCTCAAAGTTCCCACTATCCACGAAGAAGTTAAAACACGTCCAAATACGTGAACAAACTAGTCGCACATCCCAACACTCTAGCACGTAATTTATTTCAATTTGATGGCCACCAGAGACTAAAAAGAACTGACACATTGAGCCTGGCAAGGCGGCTCTCTCTACACAATAGAAGATAGATTTTTTAAATTTGAATACAAAAAATTAGTTACTACCTTGGTAATAACTAGTAAATAATAACTTAGAAATAAGATTTGAATACTTATTGTGAATTTCTTTTAATAGAAAGATTGAATAAAATAAAATACAGTATAAAAAAAATATTTCCTGGCATATGGTGCTCGCACAGTGCCAAATGTTAGAAGAACAGTGTCAAAATTGTGTAATTATTTAACGCGTTAATACATTTTGATCCGATATCTTAACCCATCGAATGAAAGAAACGATTATTTCGAGCCCTTTTGTGTAAATCCAATTTTCGCTACCCCTGGATATTGAAGAAACCCTACGGAGAGCTTACGAATTCGACACTTGCTTCTTAAATTGTTGCAACACCATTGCAAAAATCGTTAGATTAACTAAAACGGAATTTTATTTATACCTTCATGTATCAATTCAACTGCAAATAATAATTTCTAGTTACGAATGCAATAAACTGCTTGTGGGTGATCCACAAAGTAATGACAGAGTAGCTTTAGATAATTCCCACGTTATGCAAAGCTGGATTATGTGGTCTTGTCTCAGGACCCTGTAATGTAAAATGAGACACTCTCACTTCATGGACTTGTGTTTTACACAAGCGATTTTAGCAGCGCCCTCATTCCCGAATCATTCGAGTCAGCTGTGAGGGCCATATGCAAGAAATATTCAATAAAAATGTTTGAAAATTATCTTTTAACAATTAACTAATTTTCCATAGTTGACTTTAACTTTTTATACGTGCATATAAAATACACCCTTTACATTCATCTAATTGTAAGAGCATTTTAAATTATTTGCCTGCAAATTGGTTTTTAATGAAATAAAAAAATATTGTAAACGCTTGTCTAATTTTTCCGAGCTCCAGGTCATCAATAAAATCTTCCTTATTATAAATTATAATAAATATTAATTTTATTTTCTCCAATATTTCGCTACGCCTACGTGTAGCATCGTCAGGAAATAAAATAAAATTATATTTCACAAACTTCAAAACAAAAATCAAATTGTGAAAATTATTGAAAAATTTTTCATATACAATGAAAAATATTTCAAATTTTCAAAAAACACAAATACATACAAATCATAAAAAACTAAAAAATGTTTTACATTAATGTGTAGATGTATATATGTACATATGTATAAACAATACATATGTATAATCCTAAATTACATCATATTATCTTATGTATTAAATGCCTATATATATGAGCGACATTATCTGTATCCGCTTTATAATTAATTCTTTGAGACATTGGTGTTTTACAAATTTGTAACATTTCCAATATGTAACGTTTCTTATAATTTTTCTCAATATTTAGCACTGACACATTTTCAAAGTTAGGACAGTGATTCAATTCAGAACAATGGGAAGATAGAGCTGTTTTATTTGAATTTTTACATCTATGGTCCGACTTATGTCCGGCTATTCTAGTTTTTAGCATATTTTTCGTTGTACCCACATATACTTTACTACAATTAATTATAAAGCGGATACAGATAATGTCGCTCATATATATAGGCATTTAATACATAAGATAATATGATGTAATTTAGGATTATACATACAGTGCTGTTCCTACGCTAAGCAACTCACACTGAATTTAAGGAAACTGTTATTTTGCTCTCAAATAAGAAGACCTTACGAACTCATTATAATATTTATTTATGACTTATATGATAACAAAAAAGTTTATAAAAAAAATAACAACAAAAACCTTTTTTGATATTTCAATAACAAACAAAAACAAAACTAACTCTATGAGAGGCTGTGCCTACGCTAAGCAACTTATTAATACTTTGTATATGACCCTTTGTTTTTTATAACTGCAGCACATCTTTTGGGCATTGAGGCAATTAAATTTTGTAATGTGCTTTTGGAGATGTTTTTCCATTCGTTTTCAAAACCTTTTAACAAATTTTCTTTATTTGTAAATCGACTCGATCCGAGGCGTCGTTTCACAATGGCGAACAAATTTTCGATAGGATTCAAGTCGGGTGATTGTGCCGGCCAATCAAGCACTTGAATCCTTTTCGTCTGAAACCATTCCTTGACCAACTTCGATGTGTGTTCCGGGTCGTTATCATGTTGAAACACCCATCGAAGTGGCATATTCCATTCTGCATATGGGAGCATTTTCGTTTCTAAGATGTCCTTGTACACGAAACGATCCATTTTATCGCTTATTTTGTGCACAGGACCAATGCGTTTGCCAGAGAAACATGCCCACACCATAATGTTTCCCCCACCATGTTTCATTGTTTGCTTACAATAGCGTGGATCGAGCCGATTTCCTTTCATATGCCGCACTGTGCACATGCCGTCAGAATTGAAAAGGTTTACTTTGACCTCATCGCTAAAGAGCACACTGTTCCACTTTGTGATAGGCCAATTAAAGTGTTGCTTTGCAAATTCAAGACTAAAAATTACAAAAGTCCTATTGAATTTGTTGTTGAAGTAAATTAAAATTCACTTACCGTTTTTTCATGTGTTTTTTTGACAGCATTGGTTTTTTGACAGCCCTATAACTTTTTAAACCAAGCTTGATGATATGTTTTCTAACTGTGCTGGAATCCACATTCAAATTAAGTGATTTTAATATCTCTTTTGAAGTTATAAATGGTTTTTTTTTATTAATATTTTAATTTGTCTGTCGTCACGGTCGGAAATTTTGCGTGGAGGTGCGCCTGTATTGGGTTTTACGACGGTGCCTGTCGTTTTATAATTTTGAATCCACCGTGAAACCATTGATTTGTTAATTTTTAAATGATTAGCTTTATCAATTTGAATTTGCCCTGCCTTCCACAATGATATAACGGACGATTTGAAGCTATTATCGTATTGTGCGCGCTTCATGTTGAAAATTTATAGTTTGAAGGCAAATAAAGTCTTAGTAGGACTAAACTGCATTGATTTAAGTAATTTGCAATTAATGAACTCAAATCCATCGCAAAAGAACCGTTATATTTAAGGAAAAGAGAATAAGTAAATTTGTTGCTTAGCGTAGGCACAGCCTCTCATAGAGTTAGTTTTGTTTTTGTTTGTTATTGAAATATCAAAAAAGGTTTTTGTTGTTATTTTTTTTATAAACTTTTTTGTTATCATATAAGTCATAAATAAATATTATAATGAGTTCGTAAGGTCTTCTTATTTGAGAGCAAAATAACAGTTTCCTTAAATTCAGTGTGAGTTGCTTAGCGTAGGAACAGCACTGTATATATTGTTTATACATATGTACATATATACATCTACACATTAATGTAAAACATTTTTTAGTTTTTTATGATTTGTATGTATTTGTGTTTTTTGAAAATTTGAAATATTTTTCATTGTATATGAAAAATTTTTCAATAATTTTCACAATTTGATTTTTGTTTTGAAGTTTGTGAAATATAATTTTATTTTATTTCCTGACGATGCTACACAAAGGCGTAGCGAAATATTGGAGAAAATAAAATTAATATTTATTATAATTTATAATAAGGAAGATTTTATTGATGACCTGGAGCTCGGAAAAATTAGACAAGCATAATAATAATAAAGGTCAGAAAAGTAGAATAAAGTTTATTAAAAGTATTGTAAACTTTATAAAACAAAGAACATGAATCAGACATGTTTTCTCATGACGAACCAGTTTTTAAATTTGTTTTAACATTTTTTGTCTAGTTTCGCAAACAAACACATTAAGTGGGCAGGGATGGCGACATCAACTCTGCGAGCGTTGGTAGAAAGAAATTGAAAAATATTTAATTTGTCAGCAAAGTTTTTTCTGGCTGATTTTCTTATTTCCTTAAATGGAGAACTCGAAATCAAAGTGGCAAAAGCATTTTTTGTTTTCAAGAAATTTGTCAAACAAATGTTTACTAAAAGTTATTAAAACGTTTTTGTAGAAAAAACAATAATGAAAACGTATAAACCCATTTATTTGCCTCATAATTTTAACAACCGAGTATATATAACCCAGTATATATTAGAGTCGTCTCGGCATATTTGTGTGTGAACCTATTACCGAATATAGTTAGCGCTCAGCGTATGTTCATGTTTGTTTAGTGCAGAATATCATTCTCAGAATGCAACAAGTTACGATAGCATTGAGCGTTAAGAGTGAAGAAGTAAGAGCTTCGATTCAACAGAATCGATCTTTATTCATTCGAGAACGAAGAACTCATGCACTTAATATTAAAAAACTTTCAATGGTACAATTTAAGAATATGGTTCCTGCAGTACGGGGCCACTTGCCATACTTCGACCTATCTATCGCTGTGATAAGCGAATTAATCCCGAACAAACTAATTTGACGTAGAGGAACCATATCCTGGCCTCTCAAAAGTCGCGATCGCAGACATTTAAGATATACAAAAACAATACGATGAAACTGACGCAATTGCAAGACAATATCACATAAAAAATGAGGCCGTCTCGCGAGCGCTGTGTCAACGCGTTGCTAACAGTCTTCGTTCGAGCAAGTATCGCATGATACTTGCGACTTGTATCATATTTTATTTTAAAAATTTTATTTAACATTTGTGTTTGTATTTTATATGGCGACTCTACTAATAAGACTAGAGGAAAAAGTCGTCTATAGCGATGCTAAATAATATTTCCTTTTTGAGAATTTAACACTTAGCGAAAAATGTCAGCTAAAGATCAGATTTGACATAACAATATAAAGATTATATATATTATTTAAATTTTATAAAAAGAAACCCGGTTTTTCGACAAAAAAAATAGTTCAAATGTTTGACAGTAAGCTCTATTTTTGGCTTAGTGATCGTCATATTCTTAAAACGGAAATGGCAGTATTGGAAGAGAATGAACCCCTTACTGTCGCTTATATCAAAAGTGATTGAATAGCTTTAGATCTGTATCATTAAAGTCCCGCACCACTCATATAAGTTGTTATTAACTTAACGGTTCAACTGGGTTTTCGAAAGCGTATGTATGTATGTATACATCTGCTTCGTTGGAAATCCAGACTTTTACATAAAACTGAACCGAAGACTTTTTAAAGAAAATGCGACAGAATCGTTAAAAATGCCTTCGGAATTACCAAGCAATCGGGGTCGCGAGGCAGTTTTGACATTTGTATTACCTGAACACTGTCTAATGGAGCACAACACACTATGTTTGGCGGCTCTACATTGCTTCTTGTTAATAATTTTCTAAAATTAATTAAATTGTAACATAAATTGGCTAGAAACTCTTAAGCAAGATGTGGCGAATGTAGGTACAACTTGAGGAGGCTGTACACAAAATTGCAACGTTTGTGGGCTCTTTGTTTTAAGTTGTGTCTTCGCTGAACGAAAACTGCAAAATAATTAATTTTTTTTTGGCAAGTTTTACAACCGGTCGCAATATTAATGGGCAAGTTGCCCAATCTCAGTCCATTTCGTGCTTATTATCGTAGTGACCAGATAGTGGTAATGGAAAATCAAGATTTTAAAATTGAACTGAACTTCAAGTATTTTTTCCACATTAAAAGTACCATTTCAATAGTTCAAAGAAACAACTCGTCCTGCCTGTGTAGAATTCTTTTTGAGCTTTTTTAATCATATGATGAGATAAAAGATTTTAACCGGTTTTGTGAATGTATATGATTTTACCATAACCTTCTTGTGTAGTGAGAGAGAATATAATTTAACGTTTAAGATTGGAAAAATTACTTTTAATGTCGTCGAGGTATTACAGTATTCCGCAAATCAAAAATTTCTAGAAAAAAGTCAATAATACTGAATTTTTCACCACTGCCACATAACAAAAGCCATAGTGTGCGTGTTTTATTTGCCATTGTTTACTCAAAATTAATTGTTTGCAAAGTTGTATTGTTTGTGGGAAAAAGACCCAACTTGCTTACCAACTCAGTTGTACTAAGGGTTGTTTCGTCTGTGGCTTGCATTAGAATACTTTGTGCAAAATATATCGAGTCGAAAAAAAACAAGACTTTCTTTGTATTTATTAGCAAGTCGCTTATTATTATTTCATTTAAAAGACTTGTTTAAAAAAACATGATATGATTCGACAGATATGTAGGTTTCTTGCGAAATCCGAAATTAGAAAGTGAATCTGAAAATAAATGAACAAAAGGAGTATCAAACATTCAAATGGTCTGGTTTCACATAAAACCAATAAGTGAACGAGTAGCTGATATAACGGATTCTTCTCTGCCGCTACCTTCTCTAACCTGTGGTCACTATAAGTGATCTATGTATACACTGTTATGGATATGATATTCATTTTAATTTATTTTTGTGGTCATGGACTATCATGGACTACGTAACAAAAAGTGGCATCTCTCATAAGACAGAAATTGTATCCAAAAGAAACTATATTTGAAATAAGGCCAAATCCTAAAAATAACACCCATTTATTGCATTCTGTTTTTGTAAAGCCAAAATTCCATATAAAATTAAATGTGAATTTATTTTTGCTGTAACAAGTCTTCTTAAATTTTTTGAAAAATGCGGAAATTATTTTGCGAGTACATGACGTTTCTGGTTTCACATAAGAACACACTAGGAAACACAAACACATGCTCTTTTAAAATGCTTAACCATTGCAATCATAATTTAAACTAACATTTCGAAAGTAACTAAAGAAATTAAATTACTTAATATTAATAATTGTAGTTCGACAAAGTTAGGTCAAACAATAAATTTACAAAAACCCTTTTAAAATTTTTTTTAGTTGAGTAAATATGTTGGGATTTGAGTTTATAATTATGTATATAAATATGTAACCTTTTCAGAAAATATGACGTAAGATGATTCCGTTGTAGCTTGTTTTTTCAGGTGCCAAATATTTGACAGTGTGCGTTGCATGTGGAAAAGTAAAAAATACTCAGAGTTGCTAATTTTCATGCAGATTTATTTACAAGAATCTGACAGAGTGGCGCACAGGAGGAAAACCTTATCAAATCCTTTTTTAATGAAAAGTTGTATTTAATCAATCATAGGTGCGTTTCATGCCCTGCCCAAGTCAACGCTTGGTATTTCCTTAGAGGTAAGTAAATAGATTTGTTTGCAAAATTCAAAAGAGCCGTGGAAGACCACGTAACAAGTAATATTTGGTAACAAGATATTGATACGCTCTGGCATGAAGCATGTTCAACATCTACAAGAAATTATCTTTTCAAACCAAATGCAATCAATAATTTTGATTCTTGCATTAAACTTCTTCTGACGTACAAATCTAGCAACGACGTAATTATTATCGACTACACATATGTAGTAAGTGTTCTATAGTCAACTCCGACATTTAGTTTTTATAAGCTGTAGACAACCTTGAAGAGGACTTAACATTACTCGAATGCTTTTTTTCTTTTAAATTTATTATGATTTGAAAATATGTTTGTACTAGTCTTTTAGTTTTGCAAAGGCAAAACAAGAATAACTTAACAATTTTTATGTAACTGTCAGCTGCATTTATCATCATCATCATAGCAAACTGCTTTCAAAGATTTGCGGAAATCTCTGACGAACGAAAAGACATCAACAAATTCATCAACAAATTTATTTGAAAAAAACAACAATATGTCGAAGGTTAGAGAAATGTATAAACAGACAATGATTAGAATTTCGCATATATTAACGGCTCGGTACAATAAATAAGGTTCCAAACAATAACAAAAAAAAAAAAGCTATTTGATAAAAATGTTGACGTTATATAGCAACAAATATGGTTTTTTTATAATATCGTATGTTAATTTTATTTGTCATTAAAATAAACTTCTGAATTTACAACTTTGCCAAAAAAAACAGACCTCCAAAGTATTTATTCCAGTTCTGTCTGATTTTGATTTTTCTTTCAATTTGTTACGAGTATCTGTTATAAAATTACCGTGTTAGCAATCATCCACCGTTTGATCTGATTTTATAAAAAAAAATCTGACACTAATTACATAAATTTTGTCACAAAAACATAATCTCAGGGATGGAAAATTTGTTGCTGGAGTTGTGAAGTGCTGAGAGCATACCAAATAAGCCATCTACATACATATATGTATGTATATCTATATGGTATCCCCTTTGCGTGCACATTATGCAGGTTTTTTTTATTAAAATCGGTTCAGTGTATTTCGAAAGCTGTAGAGGTTTAAAGTTGTTATTAAGAATGGCTGATTTTTCTCAGATCATGCGTGATTGCTTTACTGTCATGTTATTTTTGTTCAGTATTGGTTGACAATTCATCATAGGGATAGTCACACCGCAAAAAAGTCTCGAAATTATTCAGCTGTATTCGAAAATCAGAGCTCTGCGCGAAATGCTTTAAGTACACTCTGAGCAACATATGGAGAGCATAATAGACGTCCCGAGCACACTATTGTCAATACTATCCGCAAATTTAAGTCCCAGTATACGTTATTGTTTGATACGCGACCGAATAGAGCACATCCCGCCCGTAGTGAGCATTTGGGTTGATGAGGAATCTGAAGAGATTCTCGAACCACCGTTACATCCACCAAAATGGAATGTCCGGCGTGATTAGCTGATAGAATCATCGGTCGGTATTTCTTTAAAAATGAGGATGTATAGAACATAACCGTGAATGGCAAGCGCCCATGAACTTCGGCGCTGCACATAGCGCGCGAAGCATTGACCTTATTAAGAAATTATTTTGGTGAGCCACTAATTTTGCGTTCCGATTGTGTGTTATCACACCTCCGGATTTTTTTCTTTTGTTATGTGAAGTCAAAACTCTAAGTCGATAAGTCAGCTATTCAACGTTTGAAAGCTAACATTACTGCGTAATTCATGTATTTTTTTGTATAATTCAAATTTGTACATATTTTTTTAGATTTCACATAATATTCGAAATACCCCAGTTTAGTGCTCAGTAATAGATTTCCTACTCTTCAATTTTAATTCTTTTTCTGCCTATTTAAGTAGTTTTTGCTCTCCAGTATTGGTAGTATAATTCGCAACGTAACAGTAGTCAGTTTAGGAAAAAACAAACTAAACGTATTTTATATCTTTGTTTTGATGGAAATTTTGAAGCAAATATTTCGCCGCATAATTAATGAAAATGATTTATCATACATCCACATTCCTAGCGAAATCAAGGTAGAGTCAACTCTATTTATAAATTTGAATAAAAACAATATTGGACCTCCCTCCAATCACAACGCTCTTGCGCATTCCAAGTTAGCGATATCGACAGCTTTCTTAGTTATTCTTTCGACAGATTCCTAAGCAAATCGATTAGGCAAGAGTGAAGCTACAACAAGGTCTGGCATATAAATTTTTTAACGCACGTCTGGGAAGCTTACATACACGTGAAATTCTGAAGCAATAGTATAAAAATGTACGGTTCTCTATAAGATATCGTAAGTAGTAAAACATTTGTATAAAAACGTGCAAGATTCTTTGGCTCATTTCTACCACGTTTTTGCGAAAAAATATTATTTGTTCAAACCTTAATGTCCTGTTTTGAAGTTCTTTAAGGTTTCTCATTTGCTCTAAATGATTTCGAGCATAAG
This sequence comes from Phania funesta, assembly GCA_963932375.1. Taxonomy (NCBI): domain Eukaryota; kingdom Metazoa; phylum Arthropoda; class Insecta; order Diptera; family Tachinidae; genus Phania; species Phania funesta. The sequence continues at coordinate 42,849,423 of OZ010656.1, forward strand.
GCGTTTATGATTTTTCTAAAAAGTTGGGTAAAAATTTCCTCATGAGCTGGCCTAATCAACCAGTGAAATGCGCACTGAGACTAGCTTATCTTTTTTAAATAAAGAATATTGAGAGTCCATTTAATTTATACGTAAATAAAACGCCAATTCCTCTATGCCTTTCAAAAGTAATTGTAATTAGTAAAACAACAAACACTTGCTTTATTTTCAGATTAACACATGACTACAACTGACCTAGAATACAGGTGTTTACCCTCATTTCTGAATGACTTAATACTAACACACACACACACAGACGCAACCATTTCAGATGGATGGAAAGTCAAAAAGAAACTCGCATACTCGACTCGTATTTTATAAAACATTAAAAAATTTTATTCATATCAAGCGAATTAAACTCTTTTACATACGAGTTCATTATTATATTGCGAAATATTATTTATAAATAAAAATAAAAACAAAAATTAAATAAAAATGCCTGAACGCAATATGACAAATTAATTCTACGTGTAAAACATTTTAGTTGTGAAAATCGATTAATAAAGGGTGTTCTTCCTCAACGCATAGAACTTTAAAATGAAATCGTGTATGGCAATGAAATTGGTTTATATCTATCGTATGACCACCGTGGCTGACTCGGACACAGTCCAATCGTAAAGCCTAAACTTTTTGAAGTAAGGCCAATTTGATCGCAAATAATAATCATTTTTACGTCTCTGCAGCCTAAGAAGGAGACACCCTTTAGACACTTCATGCTGGTATTACGAGTGAATAAATAGTAAGAGTGTTATAGTACCACAAAACTAACAAAAATATAAATAATAAGGTTTTCTAGTTTCAAGTGTTGCAATCAATGACTAATTCTTTACGCAAGCAACATGGCTACTTTATATTAGCTCCTTGCCGACACAGTAATATACTTCAAACACTTGTAACTTTTGCTAAAAATGTTTGCATTTTTCTCTATTATTTTTTGAAGATTTAAGCCCATGTAAAAAGAAACGCTGGAGCAAGGCAATGTTAAGATTATAATATTGAAACAGTAACATTGCAAATAGAAAATATCTTACAATTTTTCATTGTCCAAATGTCCTTTGATATATTGCACTGGCATATAATCAGAAGGTGGTCAATATTATTACATTTTAGACTATTTTGAGGCTTAACAACTACGAGTACCATTTTTAATAACCAAGTCAAACGATTGAAACACGTTGGCTCAATCATTAAATGTTCTTTAGTTGCAGACAAAGTTCACTACAGTACTCACACTACAAAACTACAAACGAACGAAAAGGAATTACTCGAATACGAATCAATTTCACTAGATTTTATAGTAATGGCAGATCTGGAACTTTAAGTTGGTATAACGATTTCCGTTAAAAGTACCAAAAATACTTCTAAATCCTACTTAAACCCCTTTCACACTATTATGCATGTATTTAGATTTTGGTTGGAGAGAATTTATTTATAATTATTCTGACTGTCATAAAAATCTAAACATATTCTCATTGCATTGTGTTTCGCAATATAAAACTATGAAAAGGACGTTTTTTACTTATAGCAAGTAGCAGATAAAGAGGCCGTGACGACGAAGCACAGTGGCCAATTTGGCTTCGCTAGCGGCATTTTATTCATAGCTTCCAAAGTAAAGAAGATATCTTCAAAATTTTTTTTCTCAATTCAGAAAAAAATGAAACAATTTTTGGAAAAAAAATTGAATTTTTTATTTTTTATTTTGTTTTTAATTCAATAAACATTTTCCACCATATATTCATATATAAAATAAAAAAAAAAAATGTCAACTCAAAGAGAAACCATATTATAAAAGAAATATTAATCAGATTCTTCAGTATCAGATTCAGAGAAATCATCTTCAAAATGATACATTATAAGCAAGCTTTTAACTTCCTTATCGAAACTAATATTTCTGGAATAGGAAATTGATGAGCCGTAGGACAATGAAGATATTAAGGGATCAGAAGAAACAAAAAGAGCGTTAATTATATCTTCCATTGTATTTTTCCTGTAATTTTTTCTGGTATTATTTTCACGGATGTTCCGATAATCCTTATTTCTGGCTTCAAGCGCTTCCTCGGACATCATACCAATTGGAAGCGAAAAATGATTGATTATGTCTGCTCCATGAATTAAAATTCTGTGAACAGACGAGGGCATGTAAAACCAAGGGTATAAACTAACAAAAATTTCGACGACGCTGAATCGATATATTAAATTTTCGTTCACTCCAGTTATACGAGCGGCTAAATCTGGTTGTTGAAAGAACCTTCTTGCCGTATTTCCGTTGTTGGTATTTCCAGTAACAGCCATTGTCGACCAACAAATGCATTTCTTCTCGTAGCTTCTGCTGTATATTTGTTTTATTTTGTCCAACAATATCCTTGTCAGCACCACGAGTTTGCCACTTTTTTATTGGTATTCTATAGGATATGTGCAAAATACATTCAAAAAACCTTATCCAGGCGTGGAGACTGGATAGCCCATATTGAAAGAGGTTCACTTTAATTGGAAAGCTCTTCACCAAATTTAAGCCATTCATATTTTTCGATGTTGCGTTGCAGATTCTGCATATTTGCGAAGAAGATTCTGAAATGACGCTGAAAGTTTTACCATCAAGCATGGTCATGTGAAATTGGTGATCAATAATCAATGTGTTTACATATGTACATATGGTACAATATTTAATATTTGGCTCTTAATATTTTCAATTTCCCTGCGACTCAGGTCCGCCGTTTCCTTCTCGCAAAGTATTTTGATTGGTCGACAGTATCGTGTAGAAGAAGGTCGATTGTTTTTCCATAAAACTGTCGGTCCGTTCTGCACTTGCAGTGGTACAATACAAATTGAAAATAAATATTGGTCTCTCATGTTTCCTTCGCAGTCGTTAAATTTTTGCTTATATGTGGAATGGCCGCTGCTGCCATCACAACCCCATTTGTAGACAGCAGTTAAATGGGTGTTATTATTACTTGTAGATGGGATTTCAAAACTTTCAGGGTGTGCTTCCATGATCCTATTTATTGTATGGTCCACAAGACTTTGTAGTGGCACTTCAGCATAATAATCAGTGACTGTAATGTCACTAGGATAGCACTTTTTTTTGGCGAAGCGTAATTTTTCGTAGCATGGATATATATAGGCGTTTTGGTTTCTTGCTGATTTCTTGTTCAAGTTCCAAGTGTATCTGGTATGTCCAAGATCTACAAATAGCGCAAGCGCTTTATCGTCCGAAAATTTTGATGGAAGGGGCTTTGGTTTTTTTATATTTTTTATTACCTTTCCGCTAAAATCCTCATCGCCTTTTACCATTTCTACAACTTTGGAAGCACTGCGCTTTCCAGCTTTATATAAACTGCAGCTTGCAGCTACCAACAATCCTTCACATGACACTTCCTCTGTTAGCCCTGACATCTTTTTGACTTGCGTTTTTTTGCAGCACTCGGAAAGCACTTTTTCCGGTCGTCCAATATTTTCATTTGCTTTTTTTTTCCCAATAATACCAATGGTGTATCTAGCCATTCTTGGTTAATTTTTTCGAAAAACACCTTACTTCTGCCACAGGCCTTCCACTTTTGGATAAGCCTACTAGCAAAATTTCGCAGTTTCCTTCCAATTTCGCACTGCTCCTTCTGAGTATAGGTAATTTTGCTCAAAACGGTACCAAGAACATAATTTTCCACGGCGAGAAACTTCTTGGTGGGGATCGCTTCTTCATGCCATATTAAAAAAAGGGTGCGTTTTGTCACTGACATTTTGCCTAAAAAGTACAATAAATTGAAGGCTCGCAGGTACTCGCAGTAAATTTTGGACATTTTGGACACACAATGGTTTACACATATAGGAAAATTTACAATTACACTGAATGCAGGTGAATTTTGTAAGTTCTACTCCACGAAAGACAGGTGTACGTTACAATGGGCAAGTTGCTAATACACTTAAACACGATTATGTTTTATAAATAACATAAGTATACACAGATCACAACCACAGTTTTTTTATATAATACATACCTTGGCGTTAGTATATAACAAAACTTTTAATGAAAATAATAAAATTTGCAAGTTTAACACGAATAGCAAAACGATGATCAAAAAGGCGGAAATATTTTGCACAACACTTGCAGAAACATATGCTGACTTTGACAGCTCACAGCTGTTCATCACCTGTAAGCTGAGCTTTTAAAAATCAATACAAATCTAGTGAATGTATTTGTTATCGATTGATAAAAAAAAAAAATTACGGTTTTTCAAATTTGAATTTAATACCGCTAGCGAAGCCAAATTGGCCACTGTGCGAAGGTGGGTCGCTGTAGCAGTGGCTATTGAATATTTTCGGCGGCCCAAGATTTTGATAGGCTTTTTCTGTTTTAAAAAAAAGTATCAAAATGAAGTGGTAAAAAACTACACAAATTTTTAGTTCTAGAGTGAACAAAATACATTGATAATCGATAAGCACAGCGGCCGTTTCAATCACAGTTTTTCATTTTACTTAGATTTTTGACAAGTCTTTTTGTTCGGCCTAATAGTGTGAAAGGCGCTTTAACAATCACAGGCTGTACATGACAGCAGTTGGAATGTAAAAACAAAACAGAAGTGTTTACTGAGGGGATTATGACATTTATTGGGAACTTCTGCAAATGAATAGTGTCAGGTAAAATGATAAACCTCCATAAATGTAACAATTGTTTGTTTGTCTTTAAACACGCACAATAGATGGATGGCTGTTTACTTGTAATGTAGCTATCCGACGGTCGCTCCATGGCTATTTTACTTCGAAAAAAAGAATAGCTTTATTGGAAGAACTTTGACGAGATAGGTATTAATGTAGGGGAGTATCGAAGCAAAAATCTTACTTTTTGGGCCCCTTTTCATTAAAATAGTTTGTTTAGTTCGAATATGTATATATATAATTTTTTATTTACCGCCAAATGGAAAATTAATATTTATGCAAACAGCAACACGCTAAACGCGTGCAATGTACAATTCGAATTTGCGCGTTTTTAATATTTTTGCATTCCTTATGAATATAACAGAATAATTAAATTACGCTAAAGGCAGTACTAAATATCACACATGTATGAAACTTATTACACTCATTTTACTAATTTTTTGGGTCAACATTTTTATCCACCGGAAAACAAACAAAAAACAAGTGACAGATTTTGACATTTGTGCTCGCTCGGTTTTTAACTAACCATACGAGTATTTTTGGTTTAAAATAAGATATTTTTAGCAAAGTATTCAGTTAGCATATTTTGAATTGAGGAAAGGTGCCATCTTTGGACGTGGACGTTTTTCAAGCTCTCATATTTTTTCACTGCATATCTTCCATGAATTTCTCCTTTTCATATTTTTATGATAAAATATTTTGAAAATACAACCTTTACCATGGAAAATTTTATAGTAGTAAAAATTTTAAATGTAACTTTTTCTGCCCAGTTATTTTTTAAATTGTGCTAAAACACAACAGATGGCGAAAAATACAGAACTTTTTCAAAGTTTTACGAGTTTCGGTTCAAATAGTTTACTATCGTCGTACTTCTATATTTAAAAAACTACTAGATACAAACAGATCTCAGTCAAATGCCAATGTAAAACTCTACAAATACTGCTGAAAAATTAAAGGTGATTAAATTTTGTTTGACCGATTACGGGTGTGTGTTTCACTGCCTAAGACCGATTACTTATCAAAATCTCACTGTAAATGTAGACTGTAATGTTAATAAAGGTAGAAGAATATCAATGTTTACATATTTTCTCGTCTACTTCTCCCATTTGCCATGTTTTACTTTTGTATATTGTTTTGCTTTTTTAATGGTAGCAACTTGTTAACCTATTTCGCTGCTACTTATTTCTTTTTTTTTCTTCTCCTTTACTTACTGTTGTTACAGTATTGTTTTTTTTTTCTTTTCTTTTTTGTTTTGTATTTTATTAATTAACTTGATATTTATTGTTCTCGTTTTATGAAGAAAAAAAACAGTATTAAAACAAAACAAGTCTCTCGCTCACGAACACACACAAACTCCCACATGTACTTATAAACAAGTAACGTATGCATGCATGTAAGTTGACTAATTTTTATTTGACAAATACGTGTGCATGTATATGTATACCTATGTATGTATGTATACACATGTATAAATCTTTTTACTTCATGGACTTTATAACAATAACAACACCAATAACATCGTTAATATCATTATAAATGTGTGTAAAGTCTAAAAAGAAAAACAATTGATTGTCAATTTTAGTCGCCATTGTGTTTTTCACAACAGATCCAATGCTTTGACGTCAGTGTTGGTGGATTATACGTTAAGGATTTAAAAAGGTTACGCACATACATGCATATTGTATGTATGTATTTATTGAAATATAAACTCGCAAAATATTAGTGTCTAATTTAGTATTATTCGCAATAAATAAGCAATCTGGCGATTTATATTTTGGAACAAGAATAATAATTAAAGCAGCAAGCGAAAAGCGAATTAATTCGTATAATTAAAGATTGGGGTAGTGCATTATATATTGATTGAAATCAACATTGCGCTAACATTAAATAAAATTGGAAACAATTTAGTTCGCAATATTTTTCACCAGCTTAGTCATAAAAAAAACGCATTTTTTACTGATGCTAAAAAAATTCAGTGCTAGTGCTAAATTTTTCACTTTTCACTAAACCCGGATTTAGTGATAAAATTTGCACTACATTCAATTAGTGCAAAATTCGAATCAGAACTAAACAACAAGCTGTATTTAAACCAGGGATGCATCGATGCACTTTTTCCCGATACCGATATGCGCTAGTGAAATAAAACTCAAAGTTAATTAAATAAAGTTTATTATTTATGAAGTTTTTATTACTTGTTCTTACAATTCGTTGCAAAAATTGGGAAGTTTTTATGTTATTTGCATTGCTCGTTAATTTTGGGTTCCTTGATTTGTGACCGTTTTTAATTTAGTGTGCAAGACGTTTGTCATATATCGTTGTATCGAAAATAAAAATATCGCCGATATCGATGTATCGTACAAGCTGAAATATCGCCGATATATCGGGTTCCATATCGGTATCGGATGCATCCCTAATTTAAACACACTTGCACTAAATTTAAAAAAATTTGTGGTCATAAAATTATAAATTTTTTTTAGGTTGTTCTCTAAATACATGTACATAATGAATTATTAGCTCACGGTCTGAATTAGACTACAAAAATAATCACTAATCAATTTGCGTCAATTATACGTCCACCTTTGCAGACGACACTGCAGTAATAAGTGTTCAGTCCCATGTAAAATCATTGTTATACTCATGTTATTTGTGTTTTTGTGAATTTCGAAACATTTTGGAATTTTTGTGACAAATACTTTTTTATAAAAAAAATGTATTTTTTAATGGAGCGTAATATCGATAGTGAATAGAAATATTTGAAGCAAACTTTTTCTTTTAGACCTTAAAGCTTACAAAAATTATTGTAATTAATATATACTCGTACATATATACAGATATAAAAAACGCTAAAATAAACTAAAAATTAAAAGTATTTGAACAGAAACAAAAAGCTTATAAACGCATATGTACGTAAAAATTAAATTTTTTTACCAAATAAAATTACAGCCCAAAAATTACGACTACGTACTATTTGATAACATGAAAATTTAATTATTTCGTAACAGAAGAAATACATTTGTATGTATGAACATAAGTATATTTCTGTATAAATTTTGACAGTGTACAAACATTTAATGTTTTTTTTTTTTTTTTAATAAATTTCGAATGTAAACAATGAAAATTTTAAGTGAAAAGAAAAACCGTCTATCGTTTTATAGAAGATTCATACAGGGTAGTGAAACCATAATGCACGATATTAATTGTGATTCACAACTTAACGTCAAATTTTTTTGAAAAATGTTGTTCGCGATAGTGTAGCAGAAGAGCGGTCATCCTCGGTTCGTCGTCGTGCACAACAGTTGAACATCTCACGAACATCACTGATGGGAATTTTGAATAAAGATTTGAATTTACACGCTTACAAGGTTCAATTAACTCAATAGCTGAAGTCTACTGACCATTTTAAGCGTCGTCAATACGCCGAATGGTTGGTTGAACAAACAGAAGTGAACGATAACTTTACAAATAAAATCATCCTCAGCGACGGGCACACTTTCACCTCAGCGGATTCGTTTACAAGTCGAAAAGCCGATGCATCTACAAAGAGTGACTCTTCGGTGCAGTTTATAAGCTGGCGGTGTCATCGTGCTGTACTTCTTCGAAAATGAGGTGGTCCAAGCAGTTACCGTGAGTGGTGTTCATCATCGCGAGATGGTAACGGACTTCTTGTAGTCAGAAATTGACGATATAGACCTGAACGTTTTGTGGTTCCAACAGGATTGTGCTACTTGACACTTGCCACAAAGCCAACGAAATAATGGCTCTTTTGCGCTAGAAATTCAATGGCCGTGTTATCTCACATCGTGGCGATGTGATTGACACCGTTGGGCTTCGTTGTTTGGGGATATTTAAATGAAAAAGTGTACGTCAATAAGTCAAGAACAATTCAAAAGCTAAAGGATGAGATAATTCGGCACATTAACGATATTGAACCCCAATTATGTCTCAGTCATTGAAAATATAGACCATCGGATAGAGTTGCGCCACCGAAGCCGTGGCGAGCACTAGTTCTTTGAAAACTTTTTGTTTTATTTACAATTAACATCGTGCCGATTGGTTGGACCACCCTTTATATAAAACAATTAATAAAAAAATAGCTTAATATTATAGAGAAAATATACTTATGAGTACGAATATGCATAAATACATTGAGTACATAGTATATGTATCACTCGTGCTTTTAGTTTAAATAAAAATTACAAAAATTGCTCCGCATACCAAGAAAATCAAAATAAGATGCCAAAAAAACATTGAAAACATGTGGTTATTTTCTTGACTTTTAGTTCATTCACTCTGTCAATGCGAGCGTACGCATAGGCGTAGGAAAAAATACTAATAGAGTTTTTTCATAGGCACGAGTATTGCTAAAAGTGAATAAAGTGATAGGCTGCCTTTTTAGGTTTAATTGAGAGGTCATTTTTTCGTTGTTTTCGCGCAAAACACAGCCATTATTTATTGTATGTCACGGTATCTCCTTTTCATGGACCTGGCAACTTAAGAAAAACCCACAACATTGGCAAACCTACATATTGACGCAGTAACTTGCCATGGAGACTTGTCTTTATTGCCAGAAAATAAAAACGCAGGGCAATGGACGAAAGATACAAAAACATGGCCGCCATGAAACACAAAATCTCCTTGTCTCTATTGGAGAACCATGTTTTTAATCTTCATACATATTTCAGCAATCACACATACACCTACATACATGCTAAGTGTGTAAACATAGTGTTAATTATACATATACACAGTCACGCATATAAATATGTAAATCTATGTGAAATAAATTAATTTAAATCACGCACAAACAAAAAAATATTTTTTGCTATACAAACTCGTAGATATAATTTTTTTTTAATGTAATTTAAACAGTGAGGAGCACTCGTATACCAATCAGATCGTTACATTTTGCAATTAATTTCATATGCAATTACACAATCACGTGGATGTAATTGGAATATTTCCATTATACATTACGCGTAATTGTAAATGAATGTGTTCAATTACAAATCACAATTACTGCTACATTTAGACGTTGACAGAAAACCAACCAAATGTAGAAAGGTAAGTAAGAAAAACAAAACAACAATTTGTCTGTTCGGTTTTGTTAAAACTTTCCCCTTGCTTTTTATTTAAACATCTCATTTGGTTTAAAGAATTTCAAACATAAGACATTTTAGTTTTTCCAAAAAAGCATCCAGCGAAATTTGCATAGAAATAAATTGTAGTTTTATAATAAAAAGAATCGCGATGAAATTAACAAGAGTTTTTTTTTAACAAAAAAAGATCCCATGAATTCCTTTACATTTATTGTAATTGCAAATCAATTTGATATTACATATAATTAGAAAATCATTGAATATTAACAAAAAATAATTTAATTGCCAAATTAATAATAAAAAACTTGAAAATAATAGCAGTAATCCTATTTGTGTAATTAACACAGGTTATTTTAAAATAAAACGCGATGATTATAGAATTTTGAGTAATCACAAGTAACTATTTGCTGCACACTTACAAATTATATGCATTTTGTTATTGAGGTTTTCAATTACAATTCGGTATAATGTTTAATGGAGACATTACAAGTAATTGTAATTGAGATATTTTCAATTAAAATTACATGTAACTTACAATTACTTGTATTTATGATTTCAAACTAAATTAGGCATATATGTAAGTACATGTAATTAAGATACCCCAAGTCCGGTTCCTCGTAAAAGCAATTGCATGCCAAAGAAGATAAAAACAGACACCAAGTCTTAGTTGAGTAAAAAAAATCTATGTTGGAGCATTAATTTTTGAAGATGATTTAATTTAAACATTGGCAGTTAGTAATCCAAGAAGGAAATCCATTTCAAAACGTTTTGAGTTGATATCTAGCTAATAACATCCATTATATTTTGCTGTTTAAGGCTAGAGTTAAAGCTGGTTAAACGGCGTAAGCGGGCAATACTAAAAAACTAGATGTACCAGCATAAAATCGGTGTATACTTTTTATATTATGCCTTAAAATTCTTTTGAATTTTAAACTTACAATTCTGATGTTTAATTAATTAAAAAAAACATCAGGATAAAATCATCCTCTAGTTATGTTCTACGACATTTCCATGTCCGATTTAAAATACTAATTAATCATGTTAAAAGAATAGTACAGTAGTTACGCATACAGTTTTTAGCATACCTTAAAATACCCATACCGATATATATTCTTTTGTTTGGGGCTAATACCGATATCTTACATAGATGTTTTAAAACACCGCGATACTTTTTTTTGCGGTTAACAAATTATGTGGGATCCAACGCAAACAAATCTTTACACTCCAGTATCTCTGCGATACTGAATACACGATAGGTCATTAATGATCTTGAGTTATTAGTTTGCTGCTGGGCGGAATTCGCTACTGTCGAATTAATTCATGTTCAATTCAATTTTGTACGAGGATAAGTTGTTTTATCATTTTACGAAACACAAGTAGGATTTGTTTTAAAAAAAAGGGCTATCGGAAAATTTGTTGCACCGCCAAATATCGCCCGATTACTAACAATGCCGCCAAAAAAAGGAGAATGGTCACAACTTTAAAATTAAATGTGGAAGTAGCTGTAGAAAACAATGCAGAAACTTATTTTTATCAATTTTGGACGAATATATGTACATATATTGGAAATCCGATATTGGGGGATTAGAAAATTTTAGACTAAAGGCCCATTTAGCCGAACGTAAATGTAGAAACGTAAATGTAACTGAATCAGCTGATAATTTTTGCTATACGAGTAGCTATGAAAATGCTTATCTGACTGTAGTAAAATGTAACCGTAACGTCTCAACCTGTAGAAAATAGAATTTCATTACGAGCTTACGTGACAGATGCAGCCAGTGATGGTATATATTATTGTGAATGAGAAGACGGCACAAAAACCCTTTTGCAGTACTAGTTGCTTTTTGCTATTTTAAAATTTCAAATGATGAATTTATGTACACGCATGATATATTTTAATAAATTTGCGGTGTTTTCGTTTCTGCGTAAATAATATATGGTATGTTAGGGATAATACATGCAAATTTAAAACAGTTATGCAATAACAATACGGCGAAGATTTTATCCGCTCGATTTCCAAAAGTATTTGATACGCATAAATGTCATTAAAAAAATTAATTTTGAAAATCGGTTTAAAATGCAAATTAAATGCTGCTAAAAACATAAAGAGAAGTTCAAGATTAAATTTAGGCCTGTGAAATATAATGGAAATAATACACGAGTACACATGTAATTAAGAGATATATAAATATGTTTAAGTGCAATAAATATGTATATAATGTAAAAATAATATGTATGTAATTTAACTCTATCAAAATTTTTATTAAAAAAGGTAAATTAAATTTTTGGTACTATATAAATAAGTTGCGTACTTTTGGCGAATATACTAAACATGCTGTACTCTCATCATTGTTTCGAACAGCTGTATTGCTTTTTATTTGTTATTTGTTAAAAAATGGATGACGTTTTTTCTTTATGCCCCTGTACATTTTACAAATACGCAAAAAGTTCAAGGTAATAAACAAATCTTCTTCATCCATTTGATTTTATATTTTTAATAAAATCACCCGGAATAAAAAGTAAAACACACAGTTTTCTCTTTTATTTAATCTGCAAATATTTTTGATTTTTTGTTTGTGTCAAAAACACCTGACACGGATTTAGGCATTCTATAAGCGCTCAAACATTTACATTTACGTTGCATTTACTATTACGTTACATCTACGATTTCAACAGTTGGCTAAATAGGCCTTAAGGGGTGCACATAAGGCGTGTACATAAATCCATCATTTGAAATTTTAAAATATCGAAAAGCAAATAGTACTGCAAAAGGGTTTTTGTGCCGTCTTCACATTCACAATAATATATATCATATGCATGGCTGCATCTGTCACGTAAGCTCGAAATGAAATTCTATTTTCTACAAGTTGAGACGTTCCGGTTACATTTTACTACAGTCAGATAAGCATTTTCATAGCTACTCGTATAGCAAAAATTAATGTGTGTGCAGATAAATTCGAATTTAACTAGCAGAGACACAAACCGAATTTTTTAACATGGCTGATTTTGCACTTAACAGAGCTATGTTAGCAATTTAACAGTGGGGGTAATTTTGACCTTATTTTCAGAAGCCTATATTAGGAAGCAGGAACCAGATCCATAAGAAACGTCTTTTGTAAAAATGGCTCAAAGCGTTAGTTAATTGACCCATAAAAGTAAAACATCTAAAATATTTAGGAAACAAAATTAAATTGCATTTAAAAACAGCGCTTTTGGCGAAACTGTTAATCTTGAACTTATTTCCAGTGACCATTATGGAAAAATGGTGATGGGCTGGCCCAAGCCACTATATAGGAATGGTGGTCCAGGGAGTACTTAGTGGAGCCATAAAGGTGGGATATCTGAAATAATTTTAAATAACTTTAAAAAAATTTTTTTTTTTTTTAAATTTTGTTTTTACTCGCATTCTGAAATTATTTCAGATATCCCACCTTTATAGCTCCACTACGTACTCCCTGGACCACCATTCCTATATAGTGGCTTGGGCCAGCCCATCACCATTTTTCCATAATGACCACTTATCTTCTCAAGAAATTTTCAAAAATTAGTACTTTTACAATTTTGTTTTTACTCGGATTCTAAAATTATTTCAGATATCCCACCTTTATGGCTCCACTAAGTACTCCCTGGACCACCATTCCTATATAGTGGCTTGGGCCAGCCCATCACCGTTTTTCCATAATGACCACTTATCATCTCAAGAAATTTAAAAAAAAAAAATTTTTTTTTTTTAAATTTTGTTTTTACTCGCATTCTGAAATTATTTCAGATATCCCACCTTTATAGCTCCACTAAGTACTCCCTGGACCACCATTCCTATATAGTGGCTTGGGCCAGCCCATCACCATTTTTCCATAATGACCACTTATCCTCTCAAGAAATTTTTAAAAATTAATACTTTTAAAATTTTGTTTTTACTCGGATTCTAAAATTATTTCAGATATCCCACCTTTATGGCTCCACTAAGTACTCCCTGGACCACCATTCCTATATAGTGGCTTGGGCCAGCCCATCACCATTTTTCCATAATGACCACTTATCCTCTCAAGAAATTTTTAAAAAAAAATTTTTTTTTTTTAAATTTTGTTTTTACTCGCATTCTGAAATTATTTCAGGTATCCCACCTTTATAGCTCCACTAAGTACTCCCTGGGCCACCATTCCTATATAGTGGCTTGGGCCAGCCCATCACCATTTTTCCATAATGACCACTTCTTATCCTCTCAAGAAATTTTCAAAAATTAATACTTTTAAAATTTTGTTTTTACTCGGATTCTAAAATTATTTCAGATATCCCACCTTTATGGCTCCACTAAGTACTCCCTGGACCACCATTCCTATATAGTGGATTGGGCCAGCCCATCACCATTTTTCCATAATGACCACTTATCCTCTCAAGAAATTTTTAAAAAAAAATTTTTTTTTAAATTTTGTTTTTACTCGGATTCTGAAATTATTTCAGATATCCCACCTTTATAGCTCCACTAAGTACTCCCTGGACCACCATTCCTATATAGTGGCTTGGGCCAGCCCATCACCATTTTTCCATAATGACCACTTATCCTCTCAAGAAATTTTTAAAAAAAATTTTTTTTTTTTAAATTTTGTTTTTACTCGCATTCTGAAATTATTTCAGATATCCCACCTTTATAGCTCCACTAAGTACTCCCTGGACCACCATTCCTATATAGTGGCTTGGGCCAGCCCATCACCATTTTTCCATAATGACCACTTATCCTCTCAAGAAATTTTCAAAAATTAGTACTTTTAAAATTTTGTTTTTACTCGCATTCTGAAATTATTTCAGATATCCCACCTATATAGCTCCACTAAGTACTCCCTGGACCACCATTCCTATATAGTGGCTTGGGCCAGCCCATCACCATTTTTCCATAATGACCACTTATCCTCTCAAGAAATTTTCAAAAATTAGTACTTTTGAAATTTTGTTTTTACTCGGATTCTAAAATTATTTCAGATATCCCACCTTTATGGCTCCACTAAGTACTCCCTGGACCACCATTCCTATATAGTGGCTTGGGCCAGCCCATCACCATTTTTCCATAATGGTCACTGGAAATAAGTTCAAGATTAACAGTTTCGCCAAAAGCGCTGTTTTTAAATGCAATTTAATTTTGTTTCCTAAATATTTTAGATGTTTTACTTTTATGGGTCAATTAACTAACGCTTTGAGCAATTTTTACAAAAAAGGTTTCTTATGGATCTGGTTCCTGCTTCCTAATATAGGCTTCTGAAAATAAGGTCAAAATTACCCCCACTGTTAAATTGCTAACATAGCTCTGTTAAGTGCAAAATCAGCCATGTTAAAAAATTCGGTTTGTGTCTCTGCTAGTTAAATTCGAATTTATCTTCACACACATCAAAAATTATCAGCTGATTCAGTTACATTTACGTTTCTACATATACGTCCGGCTAAATGGGCCTTTACTATTAATCTGCCTCAAATTGCTAAGGAATTTGTTTCTTTTAAAAAAAATTTGTTCCATTTAAGATTCAGTTGACACAAGAGCTTCTTCCAGAAGACCATTTACGCCGCCGTACATATGCCAATAGGATGCTACATCTCGCCCATGACAATCCCGATTTAATGAAAAAATCATAAAGAGTGACGAGGGAAATTTTCATTTGAATGGATATGTGAATAAGCAGAATAGTCGATTCTGGGCAATGGAAAACCCTCAAATTATTCATCAGTCACCTTTGCATCCATTAAAGGCGACAGTCTGGTGTGCAATTTGGTCAGGAGGAATCATTAGACCCTACTTCTTTGAAACTGAAAACGGTAACTGTCAATGGGAAGCGATATCGTGATATGATTGAAAACTTTTTAACGCCACAAGCAACACTGTTTTCCTCGCTTTGCGTTAGAGGCTTAAGGTATTCGTGTAAAGTTTATTTTCCTACAGACGTTTCAACTACCTTCTTGAAGACACACAGTTCAACCAAGTTAAGTCAAAAAATTAGTGGAATATATTTTATAGAGGCTGGGTGCTATTCACAAAAGCAAAGGATATCCCACAAAATATTAAATTATTAAATTGAGCCACTAAATGGTAATCACAGCCTATACCTAATTTTGGGTTCATCTTAATAGCACAGTCTACAGCAGCAACTGTTTTTTTTTTTCGATGCGCACCGTACGACGACTTTACGCTTGCGTATTAAAAAACCGAGTTGCAAAGTTAACCCAATGGACGATTGAACCGACCGTAAATTGACCGAAGCGGATGACAATATTCCCGAACTGAACCCCGATTTTCGAAATAAATTCGCACAATTTGCAAACGTTGTTCTGGCGTTGTCAATTTCATGGTAAATTTGGAAACGGAATTGCCGAATCTGACAACGATTCGAAAATTTAATCACAGCCGGAAAATTAAACACTTAAAAAAACCCCTTTAAATGTTAATAATTGCTAAAAATATTCTTTACATCTACAGAAACACGCATTGGACGTCTATATACGTGATGAAACCAGTAACACATTATTTATTTTTTTTCAGATTCTAAACAATTTAAGAATTTATTTTTCATATCGATAGTCTAAGGAGTAGTACAAATCCAATTGCGTTCTTTCGGTTACTTAAGACACTACTTGGCATTCGCGCTAGAAAAAGCTGAAATTATTGAACCGCTGGAATTTACTCTTAAGCTTTAGTACGAATAATAACTTTGTGCTCTCTTTCCCGACCTTATCGATTAATAATAAGTTTTTCTATTCAAACAATATGGAACAACCTCTTCAACATCACATCATTGCTTTGTACGTGAAGATAGATAAACACACACCTAAGATTCGTTTTAATTGAATACACAGCCACTTGAGGAATTCGCGTTGCATGGGATGCATGGTGGCGCTGCCATTGGTATTCATTCATACCTCATGGTTCAGTTAACACCAACTAAACAACACCATTACATTGACAATAGTGTCCAAAGCAATTAAAAAAATAAACAGTACATACTGCAAGTAAACCAAGCAAGCAAGTACCAACGAGCCATCATGTAAACGACATATTTATGCATAAAAGTGGAGTGGAAAGTTGTATCTTCTGGCATCATCCAACCCAACCAACAACATCAACAACAATTCAAAAAAGAACAACATCACAGTAACATACAACACTATTACGACAAGTAGGCGAGAAGAAACAAGAAAGAGCTCCAAAGAAACTCTCTCGCATGAAGAAATATTACGAAGGTTTGCTGCTGCAAACGTGAATAAGAATGAATCCGTGTACACGATTATACGATATTCTTCCATACATATTCCTACTTTAGTTATTATCTTCTTTTTTAATATTTTGTTTTTTTTTTTATATTTTAATTTATTTTGAGTTCTTGAAGATTTTGTTACAAGAGAGAAAGTACACAATTAGAGAAAGAGCGAGTTCACAGCATAAATAATCACGAAGAAGAAACTTGTATAAAAAATAATACTCCAACAGCAACAACTACTTTTACAAAAAGTAACAAAAAGAAGTAAAAGGAATAATAAAAACGAAAAGAAGGGTTAATATATGTCTGCAACTTTTCTAGAGGATACTTCATGTTGAAATAGAAAAAAAAGGACAAATATTTCAAACTAACAATGTAAAAAATTTATATTAAATACGAGCGTTTGTAAGTTTGTTCTGCTAAGAAGGCAGGCTTAAAAAGTCTGCAATACAACAGAAAAATATTTATAAAATAATATTAAATCATTTCGTTATTTGGATTTTAGTCACATTCATATGTAGGAGCTTCGAAAAGAATGCTACAAGATTTGAATTTTGGAGTTACTGTTTCGTGATGGTAAAAATAAATCTAGACGTAAAAACAGGAATCTAAAGATTTTTAGCTTTCCCCAAAATTGCGGGGCTTGAACTAGTAACACACTTCCTCCTTGCACAGAATAAAAACAGCGATAGGAATTAAACCACACAACAAGGAAATTCGCTTTTTAAATAAATAAATTTCTGATAGTAGCCCATTCAAATTATAAAACACGAGGGACATAATATGCGGAGTTTTGAATGTTTACAAAGTTGGTCCTTGGTATATTTATATCAAAAAACTAAAGAATCCTGGTGGTGGGTGTCGAGCTAGCGTGAGGGGGCCTTCTTAAAGTGATTTTTTTTGTTAATTTTTGGCTATTACGTCTGAAACAACAACTTTTGGCAAAACTACTACCAGAATGAGTTTGAGTGATTGCAACAAAATTGTCCTTCCACTAACGTAAGCCAAAATGCAGAGCTCGTACATGGATCTAGCTAAATTCAAGCATCAATTTTTGGTCGTTTGTGTAAATAACCTCAGTATAACGAGGTTTAATCACTCGAGAGTTCTCTGTAACTTGCTTTGGTGATTTGTCCTTATGATTTGAAAATTAAGACATGAAAACTAATAAAAGATGAAACGACAGTACAGCAATCAATTGCCACATTTTAGTATACATATGTATGTGCACAGTGTTTCGTTTGACTAAAGTAATGCAAACTAAAATCCATAAAAACTAAAATGCCAAAAAATTTTAAATATTTCAGAAATAGCCCTCGTATGTATTTAACATAGGATAGTATAAAATTTATACACTTTGCTTGGGTTAAGTTTAATGATATAAACAAAAACCAAGAACAATAAAAACAAAACGGCACATAGTCATGGATAAAGAACGAAATCATAGAATTCTGAAAAAAAATACTTGTAAAAATATAAAGAATAAAAAAATATTCTTGTGCACAAAAAAAACTAACTTGTGAAGCTTTAGAATACGAACTAAAGAAAATTGAAACAAGCCATATCTCTTCTCATGCAATATATCTTTGATTTTTCTGAATAACCGTCTTAACCTCAAATTTATCATTGTTTCAAACTTCGGGCTCTGCATGTTGCGCAATTAGGAAATTTACGCAATTAAGACCATAATTGAGGTCAATTTACCATGGAAGAACTCAATTAAAAACTAAGTAATTAGTACTTAATTCCATCATTAATTGAGTTAAATTCTCAATGTAAATCCGTTGAAGTGTGTTGAGAGAGCAGAAAAAACTGTGTTCAATGACAAAAGCAAGAGACATTCATGACCGTTGTCAAACTCAATATATATAAATTAAAAACAAATATAAAAAGAAATAGTAGGTGAAATTGATGGTTAGTAAACTTCATGAAATTGAAAAAAATCACAAATAGCAAAATTTCTTTCAAAGCCGAAGTTCCTTTAATTTTTCTAAATATTCTGTCTTTGAAAATTTTTCACGAACAACACAAACACATGTTCAGCAATCAAATGTTGATTGAGTAAGCTAAATTGCAAATGTGTGAACACCCAAGTCTATAACTCAATTTTAAAAATTATTTTATTATTTATTTATTATAAAAATGCAATTTATTTGTTGAGGGGTGATAGGCTAGTCTTTATGCGTATTTCGCTGGTTACTTAAGCCAACTCATCAGGAAAAATTTGATCTCATCAATAAAGGTGAATGTTTTAACATAGTATTAAGCTCAAAAAATACTTATAAAGTAATATCTTAGAGAGTTGTATACGCAGGAAAAGATGGGTAAAAATGCCCCGCGATGGTTGGTTTGGGGATCATTCTTTAAAGGTACTTCTAAGACGTTATACCTCGCACAAGGTGGAGAGGTTAATCTCTGCAAGAACTCCGGTGTTTATTGGCCAATGAAGGAATTCAGACGAGTTGGACAAGAAAACCTCGCAAGGGGTGGACGGGACAGCTTCTAAAGATACTCCTGAGGAAGAAGCTGAGATGGTAGCAGCAGACACTTGTTAAGTGTAAATACCATGGTAGACCTTAAACAAATGCTAGCAATTACAAGAGACTACTTGATGAGAAAGAAAGTCGACAGTCACTAGTTGACAGTCTGAATTGACTATAGTCTATAGTAAAGGCAACTGGTAGCACTAGACTTACAAATCGGTTGCCTGAAATCAATTCGAGGAAAGAATGGAGTCGAAAAGGGATCCATAAAGTTAGCGGTCTGCTTCGATATCCCCCTTACATTAAAAAAATATTTAATGAAATTTTTAACCAGCTATTTATGATGCATCGAATAAACACACGAGACTACATATTAGTTTCCTTTTCAGCTTTCTTTTGAATTTATGTAGAAATGGTATTGTTTTATTCAACCCGAAATCAAACAGACTAGGCTTATGTATGAAATAGCATACCGGGCATATGGCGGCGCATACGCACTTCTTTTTTCAAAATTTGTGATTTTGCATTAGTTAACCGATGACTTCAGTGAAGTGGTCGGTCTACTTCTAAAGCTATAGCAAAAACATGCTATTACCATTAGTCATTTGCCCTTAAAAATTTAAGTTTGATTTATTTTGCTTTGCGATGAACCGTTTTTTAAAGTGTAACAAAAAATGTATTTAAAAAATATGCCTAGAATTGCCTGCTTAATAAAAAAACGATTTATAAGAAATTTGTTTTTCGCTACCTGTCCAGTTTTAACACCAAAAAATTGTTATACAGTAAAATCACTGTAATTCAGAAATCTCATTCATTCGTAATAAACTGTTGGTCCCTTCAAACAAAAAATTTCTTTAATTCCTAAAAACTCCACACATTCTGGTGCCCTCGCTAAGTAGTATTTTTGCAATGCAAGTCTTGCGTGTACCTCTTGTACATCACAATCGGTTGTTGAAAATGCGTAATTTAAAGCACTCAAAAACCCTCAAATGTTTTAATTTTTAAATGTTAGGTCAGTTTTCCAACGTTCTTCAACTTTCGGACATTAAAATTCGTAAAAAAAAAGTGATTTTGTTTTATATTTTGGATGGAAATGGATACAAAATTAAACTGTACATAGACAAACTCTTAATAGAAGAACAATAATTTGCTGATAAGCCAAACACCATAATTTCAATAATTCTTTATTAAATATTTTCATTTTGCATTTAATAAAAAGGTTATTTTTTTAAGTATATGATGTAGTGTTGTTATTGTTATTGTTTATTACTTAAATTGTTGTTTGCTATCAACAATTAAATATTTTTTATTTATTTCAAGTTGTTAACAGCAAATAATTTGATTGGTGTTGTTGTCGTTGTCTAATTAGATTTAACCTCTACCAGTCATTATTGGCGTTGCTTTTCAGTCGTGTGTTAAAAACAAATTAGTTCGTACAATTTATTTCTGTTACTAGAGTAGAGAAGACAGGTGGGTGGTGAAGTAGAAGGATAGAAAAGCTTCATTATTTAACAACTCTACAGTTGCGCGTTATTTCTAGAGCAGTGTTGCAGTGACTCTGGTGTTATGTACGCGCTTTAATTTGATGCTAGTATAGCCATTTATTAATTATTTTATTCTGACTACGATATACTGCTATTGAGAAATACCCAAGAAGGGCGTTATTATGAATAGAAACGTAAAATATGTTGAACAAATTTAAGTATGTTCCTGCTTGAAAGTGCCTGTGATAGGAACCCACGAATAACTAATACTGTGTTCAGACATGCACTTTAATTTGAGCAATTAATTATTATAGTGAGTTGGTGTTCCCATATATCCAATTCAGCTTACTCAATTAAGATTTGCAGCTGAACATGTATTTATTTTCTTCGTAAAGACTTGGTGTCTGTTAATTCGGCAAAATAGCGAAATTCGGTTTAAAAAGCTTTTTCAAAGAAATTAATTATTTTTAAATGAATTTAATTATTTAAAACTTTTTTTTTTTTTTTTTTTTGTTAAGAATGTACTCAAAATTACTAACAGTCAGTTTCACGCGCTACTTCTCTATTTTTGTTTTAATTTTTTATATCTAGAGTTTTATAATTGCCATGAAGAATAATATGTGGTTGCATTGGTGACGCAGTCACCTTGTTGATTTTGTCATTGAACACAGTGTTTCTGCGCACTAAATGGACTTCAACAGAGTAACTTTGCGAACTTGACTCAATTAGTAGCACAATTAGGTACTAATTGCTTAATTTATTAGTCAAGTTATAGTATGGTAAATTGTGCTTAATAAAAGGCTTTAATTGCGTAAGTGTGAACATAGTATAAAGCCATCATGCTATTACGATGAAAGATCCAGAATTTTAAGAATGCGTTGTTTATTCGAGAAGATTTATGAGCCGAGTTAGATTCTAATCTAATGAAAGAGAAGACAGTGGTAGACCATATAAAACGGCCACGGCAGAGATAAAACAATGGTAAAGAAAACAAATAACATTGTTGAGAACTTCACAAGGTGAAGGCGTTGTGAAAATAAAACAAAACAAGCTGTGAATGAAAGAAAGTCCGTTTTAATTTAAAAGACTTGTATATTCATTCCATTATGTTTGGAAAATGTGCTCATTTAATGTCCGCTATAACTTCGAACAGTGGAACAAATCCGAATTCTATTTTTCAATGGATCTGCCAACCCAAATCGTAAGGGGCTTATTACTAGACACGTGGCTTCAGAAATCCACACAAGATTCTGGCGGGTTGAAATCGCAGGATATTTTGGCCCATTCACGTCACTTTCGCAAGAAATAATCATACCCTCAATTCATTTACGCTAATAGTCCATTGTGGCTTTCGTTGTGTGGCATGTTGCGTTTACAGGGCAAGTAATCGACTGCCACAATTTGTCCCGCAAGTTCTTTCATCGACTGATATACCTGAATAAATGTCATGACAAAACCTTGGTATCAGTATTTTGTGATCCTCGAGGTATTTTTTTAAAAGTCTAGTTATTCTTTCCCCCGACTGATCACCAATGATGTCTGAGCAAAAAGAACAAAAACACAACAAAAGTGTTCTTTATTACGTCTTATATGTTATATCAATGTTTATAGATAGAGTCCATTTAATTTTTTATTTATTATGTAAAATTTACTTCAGTTCGTCTTTCTTCTCACCTGTTTGTTAGTATAGTAGCCCTGCTTGCCAGGCTTATTGTTCTCCTATAAAAATTTTATTTTTTTTTATTGGCTTGAACCGCAAAGAAGTGCAAAATGTTCAGTTACTACGCAAAATGTGTTTGGTTTTGTTTTCTAAAATTATTCCTTTTTAAATAATAAATTTGAATTTCATCCGGGTATTAAACGTTTGTGGTTTTATTTTTACTTATTTTAATTAAATGAAATAAAAAGGTTTAATTTGTGATTTGATATTCCGACAGGGCGTTTTGATGTAGATTTTTTGAGCGAATTTCCGTCATCCCGTCTCAAGCTTGGTTTGGAAACACACCGGTTTCGGCTATGTGTTTAAGTTTAAAAGAAACGCTTAACTAAATGCACAGTGATACCGGGGTAACCCCAATAACAGTCATTATCCCAAAACAAAAAGGAGGTTGTTTTGGGATTGGAAATTCATGTAGATTTTTGTTGGGGATGGTAATTTTTTATTGGATATAATATAAAAGGCGAGAAGATACTAAAATTGGCGCCCACGTTGTTACGAGGGCGGTTCGGAAACTTCTTAGCCTAGCACAAAAAGCGCGGTATAAACAGAAAAAAGTTAAGTGTTTTGGAAACTTCCATCTCTGTTATGAACACATGTTAAATTTTGTTTCGATCTGGCAACTCCTTCATATAGAAACAGGTGTTCAAAAAAGACGCATCCGCGATTTTTTAACAATGGAAAAATTAGAAATGCGTGCTGTCATTAAATATTTACATAAAAAAGGTTTGTCGGGACAAGAAATTCATAATGATATGGTGAATGTGTTAGGTGAAAGTGCTCCTTCATATGCAACAGTAAAAAATTGGGTTGCTAAATTTAAACGTGGTCGTACATGCATTGAAGATGAACCACGTAGTGGACGTCCAAAAACAGCAACAACAACAGAAATTGTAGCCAAAGTGCATGATATGGTATTAAATGATCGACGAATAAAAGTACGTGAAATTGCTAATATCATGGGCATCTCAAATGATCGAGTCCATTTAATTTAGCATGAAGAACTACAGATGAAAAAGCTTTCTGCAAGATGGGTGCCGCATTTGTTAACAGTCGACCAAAAACGCATAAGAGTGAACATTTGTCAAGCTTGTTTCGATCGTTTTAAGCGAAATAACATGGATTTTAAGCGTCGTTTCATAACTGTTGATGAGACATGGATCCACCACTATACTACAGAGACAAAAGAACAATCCAAACATTGGACTGAAGTTGGAGGAAGTGCCCCAAAGAAGGCAAAAACAATTCAATCGGCTGGTAAGGTTATTGCAACGGTTTTTTTGGGACTTCAAAAGTATTTTATTGATTGACTATTTGCAAAAGGGTAAAACAATAAATTCAGAGTACTACTGCAACCTTTTGGATCAATTAAATGTACAAAATCGAGAAAAACGTCCTGGCTTACAACACAAAAAAATAATTTTTCATCAAGACAACGCACCAGCGCACAAGAGTGTTTTAACAATGGCTAAAATCAACGCATTAAAGTACGAGTTGGGGATGGTAATTTTTTATTGGACGAGATTACTGGACGAACTAACACTTTTCCTTTAATATAAAAAAAGGCGAGATACTAAAATTGGCGCCCACGTTGTTAAGTGTGTTCTGGACGAACGCAAAAAGTATTTGTCAAAACTTTAAACGGTATGTACTTGAATATTTATTCAATCTTCAAATTTTAATTTGTTTTTAATAAATATTTCCGATCGTTTTAACTTGCAGAAGCAACTTCAAGCGGGAGAAAGTTTATAAAGTTAAAATCTCATTTCACATAACATTTGCGATGCGACAAGAAATCGCATGAAAGGTGATCTGTAGTTCACAATCAATAAATCTTTAGCGATTTTAACTCGCTGGAGTATACTCAAGTGAACTGATTTATATTTCTTAAACTGAGCAGTGAAAGCGACAACAATATGATGCACAAATTAAATTCAACATGTTTCTCTATTCCGAATCCGCAATAATTTATTCTAAAGTAGAAATTTCCGAATGTATTAGCTGTTCAGTATTCCAACTCCGAGTAATTTCTTTCGTTTTATTAAGAATAAAAAAGTTTGGTGGGATGAATTAGAATCAGGTTTTATTCAAATAAAAATTTATTTATTCAATGTTAAAATGGCAACTTTGTATTAAAATGTGAAAGGTTTTCTTTAAAATTTCCTTTATTATTCTAAATAAATTTTAAAAAGCATATATATGCAAAATATGTGGAATGCAGAACAGCTGTTTTTCGCATTATTCAATTCCGGGTGTTTTACAGTTTTTACAATTCCACACGTTTTCATTCCACTCGGAATACAGAACAGGGACGATAGGAATACTTTCAAATAATTTGTATTAAAAATGGGAAATTTAAAATTTTAGCTTCGATTTTTTATATGTAAAGAATTATGGTAATACTCGTTACGCCCCGAAAGATTACCATACCCTCATCCGAATTTCGTCCACGGCATTGTCTTTCAATTCGGTTCAAAGGAAATTTAAGAATAAACAACGTGTCGATTGGCATCCTCCCACACGACAATTTTGCTCGCCAAAGATGACTTTTCGGGACAAAACGGGATCCTGTCCCACATGCTTCTTCGAAAAGGACTGACAGACGTCGCCAAAACAGAATGGCCGCATCAGACTGTCATAATCGTCCTGCCCTTATTGGAAACCCCTTTATATGCAAAGATTATAATTTTATTATTTTAACGTTTTTTGAAAATTATTTTATAGACAAGAGACTCGTTTATTTATATTTTCTACTTTTGAATTTTAATTATTTTCTTGCAAATAGTCCAAGAGTCCAATGTTTCTATAAGAAATGATTCTTGTAACATTTTGACTAGCAGCGATCTTTGCTGAGAAGTATTTCGAAATATTAGTATTTTTAATTTTTCGGTTGATTATTGCT
The DNA here is from genome assembly GCA_963932375.1 of Phania funesta. Taxonomy (NCBI): domain Eukaryota; kingdom Metazoa; phylum Arthropoda; class Insecta; order Diptera; family Tachinidae; genus Phania; species Phania funesta. The sequence continues at coordinate 42,875,032 of OZ010656.1, forward strand.
TTACTACAAATTGGCATTTTTAAAATTCCTATAAAAAACATTTAAGACTTAAAAAATCTCACCTGTTGTTTCTCGCTTTCGTTTAAAAGTATAATTTTTCTGCAGTGACACCGACTGCTGCTGTTGTTGTTGCTGATATTTATTCTTCGATGTTGTTGATGTGGTGCTATAACGTATATTGTTTGTCAAGGACACTGTAGGCTCTCTCTCGTGGTCGCTAGTCGCTTTATCGCTAGTGCTGCTACTGCTGCTGTTGTGGTTAACGTTATCGCTAGCTGGATTGTTATCGTCTATATAAATGACAACACTACCAATGTTGTTGCCAACAACAACGTCTGATGAACTTAATTGTAAATTTGGATTGTTATTAATGTTTTCTTCAAGTGGCTGTATTTGATTTTCACTCTCACTATCAGCTGCTGCAACAACTATAGTTTTCGTTTTAGCCGCTAAATCGTCAACGAATTGTCTTTGCAGCTGATTATAATCTTCCAAATGGATGGAGCCAGATGTTGCTGCTGCTACTCTTGAGGGCGATGATAAGGGTGAAAATGCTTGTTTTGTGTTGTAAATTATTCTTGGAAATTGTCGTTGATGTTGTGGCTGTCCAGACTGATGTTTAATCAAACTTTGAGGTTCTGTATCAACAAATTCTTCATTCAATGTTACTGTCCCACAAATATATTGTGTTTGTCTACTTTCTTGTTGCTGATTCTGATGTTTCTGCTTCTGCGATGGCAACAAATATTGCTGTTCTTGCAGTTGCTGCTGTCTTTCTAATTTGTCTTGCTGTTGTTCCTCACCCTCGTAGACAGGGCGACTTGAGTAGTCGAAATGATTTGCGCTTGAATCCGACGACGTTTTCATTTGTGTTCAATTACAACAGTTCGCATGCAATTTGTTTCTTTTATTGGTTGTGCCTTGCTGTTGCTTTTAACGTAACAATCAAAATGTACCCACGTTTCTTATTTTGATTGGATCGGTTTTGCTGCTGTTGTAGGTTAATGTAGCAATTGGTTGTATTTGATTTCAATTTTTTTATTCCACTTTTTTTTGTTGCCAATTCAGCTGCTGCTTTATTATTTTTACGCTTCATTCGTAATTAACATTTTCCTTTATTTTATTTTATTTTATTTATTGCATTTATATATATATATATATATATATATATATATATATATATTTTTGTTAGTTTAATTATTTTATACAATTCACATTCTATTTTCTGATAGAATTTATTTACTTTTAATATTTTTGCTTAAGATTACAAATAATTTTTTTTTTTTCAAATATTTGTTGCGTTATTATTATTTATGTATTTGTTTTTAAACTATTTACATATTTTTATTATTTTTTTTATTTGATTATTTTCTTTGTAATATGAATTTTTAATTCATTAGTGTTTGAAACCAATTCAAAAGAAATGAATAAAAACTGAAAAGAGAAAAAAGAGAAATATGTATATGGGTTGTTGTAAATTCTTTAGACATTTTAATAAATAAATAAATGAAAGCCGATGATATAAACCTTACGACTATTCTTCGCCACTCGCGTTTCTCATGCCCGCAAAAGAATAATCGAAGTTGAATAAAAAATGTTAAATCTTTATTTAATTCGGTAGTAAACATCTCCTAAAAGATAAAGGAATTACACAAATTTTACACTTCGGACTTCTGTCAAAAAATACATAAATACGTTTACAACGCCTCTAGCTCATTTGGTCAACTGTCAACTTTTCGCTTGCCCTTCTCCACTACACTTAAAACTTATTGAACAAATTCAATAAAATCTTTAAAAAACACATTTAAAGCGCGAATCACGGTGACACGTGGTGTATACTTTGAGCTTCAGAGGAGAGGAAAAAATTTATGCGAGTACCATTTATTATCTCTTAAGTGATCGCTGACAAAACCCTGGCAATATATTTGAAAAAACATTTACAATAATTAATAAATTACTACAAATCGTGATCTTAATTGAATTTGTTCACTTAACTGAAACTTTCATTTGTAAAATTCAATTTAAAATTATTTGAAACATAAAAGCAATTTATACAATTTTTGCTCAATAATGTTTGAATCGTCGAGCCGACTAATAACAAGCAAACAAATCATTATACTCTGATGATGGCAAAAAAATATTCTTCTTTCTCTTTTCAAAACAATTTCTGTAGGTGTGTGTGAAAAATTCCCAAAAATTATTATCCTAATTCTTTTTGGGGGTTTTAATGAAAAATCATTTTAAAGACACTACAAAAATTTCGCAACTTTCCAATGCCAATCGATATAAAAAAAAACAAACGAGAGATTAAACTGGTTAGGACTTGTTTTAAATAAAAACACTCAAAAATAATTTTAAATTTTGTATTTTTTGCGAAAAAAAAGAACAAGAAATTGTTAAAGAAAAAAAATGAACATGTTTTACTCAACAAAAAAAGGCAAAAACGAAAAAGCAGCAGATATTACAGTTCAAATAAAAACTAAATCCAAAAAATCACGTTACAGCATCTTTATTTTAATGTTTCCTCCAAACAAATTTACAATTAAAAGACAAAACTAATAAATTTGTACTTACACCAATTGTACACCAATACACACACGCACAAAAAATGAGGTACGGTTGCCAGATTTTACGATTATTCGTCATTCGTCTCTTAGTATTCGTTAGTTTGGTTTTGCGACGAATGTTCTTTTGCTTTTGAAATTCATATTCATTCATATGAAATTTTTTTTTGCTTATAATTATACGGATATGGGTTCCGAATCAAACTTGCTAATATTAAATATTTGTTATTTGCCAAATTTAATGTTTATGAAAAACATCCTGTATCCAAATTATTGACACGCCATCATCAAGTTGGGTGGAACAAAATTCTCAAAATTAGAGCTTAATAGTGAGAGGAGACAGATATTTTTCATCCTAAAATTAAATGGATGGAATGTTTTTTTTATACTAGAACAGTAGTAAACTTGAAGGATGTAGTTTGCAGTATTAAAGATATAAAGATTTATATAAAGCCCACTCTTTGAGATGCTATAACTCACAAACTTTTAGAGAGGCGCATTTGACAGTTTAATTCTTGCTTTCTGGTATTAGAGACAATGAAAACAAAAATTGGTTTTATTTTAAATCACGCTGGTCACCCTTAAATAAAAATCTTCAAGTTCGAAAAATGTTAATGCAGGAAAAGCGTGTTCCCAACTTATTTACCACTTCAAGTGGCAATGCCAAGCCCACCCTGCCGTTCGTCGACTAAAGTTGCAATTTGCAACTTTTTTTGATGAACTGTGACTTCATTTGCAACTTTTTTTACTATTTACCAAGTCTGTAACGTTGCAAGTTAAAAATGAACTTTTGTGACCTGGGTCAATTTAAAAATTTCATTCTTCTACGAACGTAAAATCAGCAGGTCGTGATTCAAACAAAAGTCTGTACAAACTCTAATTTAGTAAAAATTATTACTGTTAATTTTAAGCCTTTTGAAAAGAACCTTGCCCGTTTTATAGTATTTTTACGCATGCGTCCTAATTACGCAATTAGGAGGATTACGCAATCAGAGCCTTAACTTACCTCAGTTTACTATACAAGAACTCAATTAATAATCTGAGCAATTAGTATTTAATTGTACCATAAATTGCAACAAACTTTGAAGGTAAATGGAAATTTAATAAATCAATTTAAAATTTAATTGACCTAATTAACGTGTATGTCTCAACACACTAATCATCATTAAAAGTGAAGATAGCGGTGAAGAGATATTTCTTTATTTAATAAAAAATTAAGTAATACACCGCAGGTTTTTTTTTAATTTATTGAAACAAATCAAACATTACATATTTATTTTAATTAAAAATTATTATTTTAAGCCCCTTTTTATATAGATTAAAAAAAATATATATAAATGGAGAGCTCAGCTGATTCAAGAATTCTGCTTTTATATCGTCTATAGGTGTGGTCAATAACTAAAAGTTTCGCTTTCAAAAATTGCAGGATTTTTTCCTTGTCCTTCAACTGCGTGTGGCCTTTTATTACTATCTAATTAAATTTATCAAGTAAATGAATACTTACTAGTAACTATTTTAAATATGTGGGTTGCTATTTATATCTTGCCAATTGGCAACACTGGACAACATATATCAAATCTGACTGACATTAATATTTTTAGAGTCTTGAATTCTCAGAAAGCTTTTGAAGTTGGCGATAATTATATTTTTAAAAACAAATTAAAAAATTATCTTCCTCATGAAATTGAGTTTCGTGCAATGATTTTTTCTGATTTTCATCGGCGATTAACGCAGCAATGTGTTAGCCGACTTATTCCAAATTTTGTGGATGAAGCACAACGTGTGGCTACCGTGTATCGCTGGTATGCCGGGAAATTTGCCCCCCAGCAGTCTTTAAAACAAAATTTTCCCTTACGAAAAGTTTCTAATTTCAAACATTTTGTCGACTCCCAGTTATTTTTTACCTGGCTAAAAAATTTAGAAATATTAAAAAATAACAGTCGAAAAATGTCCACTCTAGCGAACATGTTGAATAATTGGAATTGAATTTGGAATATTAGAAATTAAGTTTCAGGTTAAAGAAAGTTTCACCCTGTTTTAATTCAATCTCGGACGATTTATATAAAAAACAAGCGTATCTTTCTGTTGTAACGATGTAATCAACGGCTAGAAAACGATCGAAAGTAAACAAACAAGCTAATCGTACAGGCACTCATTCATCCATACAGCTGCCAACTTTAACAGACAGACCTGCTTAACATTTCATATCGCTGCAATAATGTATGTTGTTTATTGTTGCTATTTTGAATTCGCTCGTTTGACGGTATGACTTTGCTTAAACCCACAGACCAGGCCTGCGATAACCCAGCAAACACTTTGTATTTCTTTGTTAAAGCACAGACGGGTGTTTCCATAAAGGGACAAAGCTTTTGGAATTATGAGTGGATGTTGATTGCATTTTTAAATGACGTTGATTTTGAGGACACCGGTTGCTAGCGTTTTCCTTAACACAGCGAACAATTTCTTTTTTTTTTTAATTTGGTCGCAATATTTCCAAGCTTCTAATGACGTGGGTATCTTGTCTGTCGGGCACATGCATAAAAAACATACAGAAAACGTAAAAAACGCTCTTGATGAGAGAAAAAGTGGAACCGACAACGTAAAAAATACGTATGTGTGTAGATACGTATGAATGTATGGAATATTTTTTGTCTTTTGTTTAATTTTTATACTTGGCTTGTTTGACTCTGTTAATGGTTTGCACGTTTTTTTGAATGCAGTATAAGTTAAAATTTTATTAGACAACTAGAAGAATGGAATGCATTTTCTATGCCACTACGCACGTTTGCAACATTCCTTGCGCCTTTCTACTAGTTTTGTGTCCACTGTAAACATTATCAATTTAACCCAATACTCAAGAGAGATAGAATATGAGGGTACGGCGAGACGTGCATACACATGTTAACTTCATCACAATCGGTTTGATACTAAAATAGAATCAACCGAGATGAAACATAAATGCATACAGTGCTTCATTCATTGCTGGCCGGATGGACAGGAGTAAACTTCGTTTTAAACCAAGGAAAAAGCCAAGAACATGAAATTAAAAAAAAAAAATTCATTCTCATACTCTATTTCTCTTCCATTTCTATTTGATTACTGGAAGTATTAGAAGAGCGATACTATGAATATTAATAATATACCAAGAATGTGTAAAAAATATACAAGTAGTTAAGAATATGTGCGGAAATGTAAAAAAAAGGAACCAAGAATATGTGTAATGGAGTGATAATTACGAAAAAAAAAAAGCGCCAAAAGAAGTAGATATACAAATGGGTATAACTGATATGAATTTCAAAATGCCGGCAATAGAATTAGACTTAAAAGTAAAACAGTTATTTATATTTAACACTTTGGTCTTTTTTAACTTGAAAAAGTTTAAAATAAAATAACATAGAGATTACCTAGATTAACTAGTGGAAACAATAAAAACTCTATGTATCCACTCTCCAAACCATCCGCAGTCCCGAATAAGCAAGATTATTCATTTGATAGTAAAGTTTGATATCTGCTTAGAGTAGCCCTACTTCTCGCAAGATCAGGGCAGAGTTTTCTTCTCCTCGTCATGACAACTTCCACAGAAGCCGTTGTATGGAAGGTCACTCACTAAGAATGCAATTTTCGTGCAATAATAATGGAGCGAAACGATTTCCGATATCGAACATGCGGTTTCATCAAACCATCTGGCATGTACAGTTTAGAAAAGTTGCTGCTGAAAAATTATTATGCAGCAATTTTGCGGAGCTCCTCCTAGAGGATATATTTCACATTCGCGAAGGCGAGTCCCAAATCTGGCAAGTTCACCCGCAAGTATGTTTTCGCACACGTTTGCATGCCTCAGCACCTAGACTTTCTCCAGGCAGAAATCAATCGCCATCTCGTTTAGAGATACCCCGCAATATTAAAGTAACTGAAATTATTTTTTCAGATTTCTCGTCCACCATACCCCCAGACGAACCAAAAATTGGTGGAGTCGCAGGAGGGAACGCAAATAATTTACTTGATTGCGGTTGGGGTTAATGAAGCGCAACGAGTTTTCACTAGTATCAATATAATTTCTAGCTGAAAGTTGGCTGAAGCAAAAACATGTGATAATGAAACTTAGGCCAAGTTTTTAAAGTTTTACCCTAAATCTTTCCAAGATAAGGTGTCAAAAGTTTTTATTTTAGTACTTATTCACTAACTCACTCAACAATATTATGAGCTAGAGCTGAAATTTGGTATACAGGTAGGCCTAGGGGTATAAGTAATTAATAAGAAAAAGTTGAATACGGGTAATTTTTATCAGGGTGCAGGCAGACTAGGTGTGCTTCCTCCTTATTCGTATAGAGTATTTCCACTAAAGGTAGAGAGATGTAATTTTATATAAACCAACTCAGTAAGCGTACAAATATACATTTACAAAAAAAAAAACTTGGAAAGGTGTCAGAGCCGCACAAATACATAAATGTGAAAATAAGATCCTTTCTAAAAAATTTGGCTCATCGCATTTCATGTTACCAAACTAGCAAGTTGACTGTGAATGGAATGGTATTGTACATATTCATAACTTGGTCCTCATTTTGAACTCAGTATTTTCACATTTATGTTTTTGTGCGAATTCTGTTCACTAAGTAGAAAGACACAAAGAATGCTGTAGAAAAAGTCTGAATTTCTGGAATTCTCACTTTTGTCATTCACTTTTTGTAGTTTTTGGAGTCTTATAATGGTAATAAGGTAAACGATGTCATCCGATCGTCAATCGTACATCGGTTTTAAATGGAACTGACAAAATTCAATTAGCTTTTACTCGGCGACTCAATTCAAAAACAACGATCTGTTAGTAACTGTTCTGTGGCAGTTACTATTATTTGCAATGTTCAACAGCCGATGAATAGCGTTTGAAAAAAGTCCTAATGATTATTTTCCCTATAAAACTTCAAATTGATTAGCGCATTTAAAAAAAATGTAATGATACATAAAGAGCAAATAAAGCATCATATTTCATATCAAACACGTCAAAACTAGTTTGACAGCACTTTGCTGCACTGGATATTCTTAGTTTTTGAAAAATTTAAAGAGATGTGTGCATAATACTATAGATAATTGCAATGATTTAACCGATTTTCTTACAACATAAAATAGTTTTTCACCTACTTTATATGGTAATTTTAAATAAATGAAAATTATTAACAAAACAATATGATTATGAACTAAGTCGATAACTTGTGCCGTCTTTTTGTTATTTTGTGCAATAATATAAAATGCTACATTGCTTATTTTAGAAATATGGCAATGCAATGTTGATGTGCCATCCTTTGCAGCTTAAGCATTAATCGACCTGTCGCCTTTTAGCTGCCGCCATTCTCAATTATTGGCTTCGTGCTTTAGTTGTGGACGACGTCAGAAGTCGCCACTATATACAAATATATAAGAGTAGACAAACAAAAACAATTCTATCGAAAACCAAACAGCGAAATAAATTCCAATAACGCAAATATCGAACGTTTTCCATCATAATCATCATATGCTGTTGTAGAAACAATTTGTTCTGTGCAAACCTTAAATTCTTTTTATATTAACAAAGTAATTGTAATTCTACAAAAGCAGATGGACAGAAGGTATAGAATTTGGTTAGCTAGCAAATTCTATTTTTAGTAATTTACACTTCGTGTTAATAAACCGCACCTTTATTAAACTAGTATGATTTCTATACAATGCAAACAAAATTATTGCCAATTATATTAATTGTTCTAGTTGTTGTAATAAAATAAAGTGTTGTTGAGGCTCGTAAAAGCTTAATAATTGTACCTTGATTTAATATTCCGACAGGGTGTTTTGATGTAGATTTTTGGAACGAATTTCCGTCATCCCTTCTTTCGAAAAATGACACTGAAAATGCCACATAGCCGAAATCGCTTTCTCTCCAAACCAAACTTGACAATGAATGACGGAAATTCGTTCCAAAAATTTAGATTTAATAATTGTATGTTCTTAAGAATGCTAAAAGCGGCAAAATAATATAATTAAACATATATTTAATAACTTCAAGGTCATTATTACAACATTTTGAACCCCTATTTCTGCGCTATCTCACAGACGAACAGGAAGGACAACGCTCGAAAATGGCACTTGTTTTTGTTGAGGGGGTAAAGATTCCAACAGGTATTGGCAAAGCAAAACTAAAAGAACGAAAAATGACACTGAAGATTGCACATAGCCGAAACCGGTTTGGCTCCAAACCAAACTTGACAAGGGATGACGGAAATTCGTTCCAAAAATCTACATCAAAACAAATAAGTTTTTCCAGATAACAAAGAGATTCTTTTTATAATTTCATATCTAGGTGAGATTAGGTAAGGACAGCATTAAGGCACTATTTAAGGCTTTTAGTCTATTGTGCGATATCACTAATATTTGCATATAAAACTTTCCATGGAAAGCGGGCTTTTAACTTTTAATAAGCTGCAATGACATAGCTCCACAATATAATTGGCGCACATAAAAGAAAATCTATTTTATTCGTTTTCTTGTAAGCACTTGCTCATATAATAAACAAAATTGTATTCTTATCTTGACAATTTTGTCAGAAGTTGTTATATTCAAAGCCCAAACGCTGTATTTAAGTGTTTACTCAACAAAGATACTAATACAGAGATATGTTCTTTTCTTTGTTTTTAATTTTTGCCTAAAATTATTACAAATTTAACTATTACTCCCGAAATTAAAGCATATTGTATAAAACCTTTATAGCTATGTAGGTACCCTTCGATGTTTTTAAATTGAAGCGTAAACAGCAGAATAATTAAAAAGATAAAGAATCGTTCTGATGGATGCCTCTCGACACTTGATAGCGGTGATATTAATACATCAAAGTCCATTCAAATTGATTCTGAAGTATTAAACCTCGATCTCTGGAAACATTGATGAAGATTGCTTGCGTTTTAGCTTTATTTGTATTAATTTTGTTTGTACCTATAGATAAATTGTACTGGAAACGACTAATCGATTGAGAAAAATCTTCAAGACATTTAGGTGCACTGAAAGTTTTATAAACAAATGATCTGTATGAAAAATGGAACAAATTTAAAGCTGACAATCAATCGCTTTTGAATGACAAACAAACAAAAATCGTACCGTTATATGTTTTTCAGGAGTTTATGTTATATATTCTACACTGTTTATTTAAAACTATTTTGATTAACCCTGCAAGCATTTTCTATCGAAACTGGCACTAAAACGTTACCAATATTAGGTTTAAAATAAGCGAATATTATATCGACTTTCAACAGACGAAAGAAAACGAGCCATTAAGTTAATACATATATTTACTGGCGTGCATAATTAGTGACGTTTGTGGCAACGAAGTTTAATTATAGCAATTATAGATACTTATTTAAATACACACCAGATAATCAATATTAGATCATTTTTAGGTGCGTTGGGTGCATTTTAAGGTCTTTAATTTGATAACGGTTAGACGTTGGTTTGATCCTCTAAAATGTTAGTATCACTTAATGCCTTGATTCGTTATCCTACGGAGTCGTACGAATCAATCCAAAAAATCCGGCCGAATTCACTTTCACTAAACCCGATTTATAAATATATAAGGAATTCGTCGCTTTGGTTAATATTACAAGTAACTTTTAAGTAACTCTTCCGTAAATTTAGAATTCATTCGAAACATTAAAAAGTAGCACCAAATTCGAAACTAATATATGTATTTGTTCTTGTAAATATGCCAAATTACATTAAGTAGTAGAGCCCTGCACAAATCCATTTGAAATCACTTTCAAGACATTGAGTATTTTTCAAATGCTTTACTGTAGGAAAGACAAGAGAGGAGCAATACAGGAACATATTGTTTGCAAGACATTTACATATTTCACTTGTTGTGGCGGTCAAAAAAAGAAGCAAATAATTTTTTTTTTTTTTTTTAATTTTTTTTTTTATTTTTTCGTGGAGTGCATGCCGAACCAAGACGATGGAGATCACGATCAAAGAATTTGTGTTGTTTGTTTCTTATTTTATATGAAATTCTTTTAAAAACTTCAGTTCTACGTGGATTTGAAACGAATATTTTCTCTAGTCCAACGTACTCAGCATACGCCAAAAAACCAAACCGAAACACTAAACACAGCCAAATAACCTATGACACCAGTATTTTTCTACTATTTAGAGTGTTTGACATTTGTACCTCTGTTTCTTGAAACTTTGTTACGAACAAGAAATGTTCGCGACAGCAATCGTAAAACCCCATATACACTAACCTACTCGTCGCACTATACAAAACAGCATTTATTGTTGTTGCTGTACAACAAATGTGTGGTCAATGCATTTAAAAACCAATACGTGTTTACAATTCAAGTATGTTTATGCAGACCTCTATTCATTAGCGACGAAAACATTACTTTTTATTTAAAGGTTCAAAATTTTTGCTTCCATATGCTTGCAGGGAACTTAACAATCCAAAAGCTTTACTGGGTTATACATAAACAAATTTGTTCTAGTATGCGTATGGAATGAATGTATGGGTATCGAGATAATGAAGGTTATTTTAACAATATACTAAATGAGGTTTTTTGAAGCATGTTTTTATTAAATAAAAACAAGAAAGAAATACTTACAGCTACTATAATCAACACTAGTTTTTATCATGCTCCACATTTTGGTTTTCTTTGTTGTTAATTTTAAATTAACGCGTTATAAATGAAATATAAACCTCTGTTTTATACTACAATAAGGAGATTTATATTCCATAATAAAAGAATCCATCTGGAAGGTAAATACAATAAGACTACAGCTATAAATTTGTTTGTATTCTCTTTTCACAATGTTACATCGCGCGATTATGGCAGCGAAAATGACTGCGATACCTTTTGATTTTTAACCGGAGCTATTTTTCAAACACTCACACATTCACACACACTAATTCACACCCAAAATTGAGAAATGTAGGTGTACAGCGGAATGCTGGATAAGAAGAGAAATATGAGGAGGACTCAATGTACGCCGACAGCCGCTAAGAAACAATTATTTTGTGTCACCTCGTTCGAACACTAAAAATTAAAAAAAAAAACTCAGCATTATACTTTTTTGATTTGGTGTTGTGCTTGCTGCTTTTTGCTTTCTTATTTATTTATTCAGTATTATTTTTTTATTAAATTAAAAAAATGGAAAAATAACAGCGAGGTTCGGCCTTTCCGCAAATGGCGTCCGTATACGTTGATGTTATAAATCACTCTGAGTTGCGAAAAAAAACTGAGCGAAATGAATACCCAACATTAATACTCGTATAAAACAAGTCAAACAAGAACCCAACCAAGCGAAAACATAATAAAAAGAGAATTTACAACAAAACAATGAAAACATGCCGGGGAAATATAGAAAGATAGAGCAATTTTGTATATTATTATATAAAGCAGTGATGCCATATTAAAGGGAAATTTGGACTCTTATTGAAAATACAAAATGTGACTTTATTATTTTAACGGCAGTTGTAACAACTATGACATTTTTACCATTGTCACCATTTTGCCCTTTTCCATAACTCTTTCGAGCATTTCGGGCGATATAGCCATGATTTCGAAACAAGTGCTTGCCTTCATCTCATGACTGGTCCGCGGTTTGTTGGTGTACCGTTGCATTTTAATAACCTCATAAAAAATATGGGTAGCCAGTAAATATCGTCCTTTATTCGTTGCAAAAACTAAATTTTTGGATTTTCAGTGTATTATCAAGTTGATAGAAGTAACTGTCCAGTCGATTGTCACCCATTTTCAGCCAGGCATAATTCATCGATATCGTTTTCCCATCGACAGTTTCGTCTTCCATTACGAAATTTGGACAAAGTTATAAAATTATAATCATTTGTAATTTTTCGGTACTGGTAGCAATAATAATGAAAATAATTATAATTATTATGGCTTCGTGTCAATTTAGTATAACTAGAATTTAAGAACTGATCTTGGGTGGTTCATAGGATTTCAAACGAAACTTATTAGTACCAACTACCACCGATACGCTTCTATTTATTTAACTAACGCGGCCGGTTTTCTTCAAGTTGTAGTTGTTCGAGCTGTTCGAAAATTGGTTCTTGAAAATGCCGAATAACCGATAAATTAAAATTGTATAAATAAAAGGTTCCTAACAACAAAAAGAGGCTTATTATGGACAATTTGAAAACTAGAAAATTCAATATATTCAAACTTCATAAAATAAAATAATTAAAAACAAATACTGTTAACAGTGCAAGTTTCATTCAAAATTTCTATGTTTGTAAAATACTAAAACAAGTACAATATATTACAATTATGGTTTTATTTATTTAGTTTTCTTAGGTTAATTAAAATTTTTTATCAAATTAATAATTTTTTTTTTTTTTGGGAATTCACCACTTGTGAATTTTTAATTTAGCTCGATTTTGTTAAAATGTTGATTTTTTCGTAAAATATAACATTTTGTGATTTTTCGGATTTTTGGCAAAAGTACAAAATTGTGGTGAATATTCAAAATTTGGGGAAATTATGTTTTTTGTGTAAAATTTAGTTTTAACATTAAATTTGGATTTTACACAAAAAATTTGTTTTTTTATTCCAGGTTTTCGATTTTGTGGTAAAATTTTAAATTTGTGGTGAATTTAAAATTTTGGCAAAACTTCGTTTTTTACAGGAATTCGGTTTTCGTTGCTAGTATTTGAAAAAAAGTGTCGCCTAGTGGAGATATAACAGGTTATTGTATTGTATTGCACATTCATAAGCGAGAAAAAACAATCGTGGTGAAATGGTATAGGGTGAAAGAAGGATACTCCATTACTTGCCGCAAAATATGTAATTTTTAGTTGTACGAATTTCATTACATATGTACATCAAAGTTTTTTGCATTCAAAAATCTCTTTCGACACAGAAAAATGTGGCATCACTATATCGTAAGCTGTTAATTGAGTGGTTGCTCTCTTTCTCAAACAACTATATCCAGTGTTGTCATCAAAGAAATTAAACAATGATACTGAATGCTTCAGAACTCGTAATAAAATATCATTCAGAAAGAAGTAAACATTAGGAAAATTCAGTTCGGAAAAAGTAATTTTAACAACTTTCAAGATATGACATTTCATCTTTAAAATTATAAAGAAGAAATTCATCAAATTTGGAAAACATAAATAATTTTGAAAATAAGATTCATCCCGGATTGTGATAAAATGGCAACACTGGCCATATCAGTTTTGCTTGATTATAACAACAGTAACATATTGCTCTCTACCTATAAATATTTAATTTTTTGTTTTGATATTTGTTTGGATACATTTCTATTCGTTCGTATTCGTACCATTTCAGTACAAGCAGTTTTACTACTTTCTCTTTGCTAACGCAGGCGCCGCACTATAATCTCAAAACGTTCAATACAATTTTTGAAGAAACGGGTATGTTAGGTGTTGTGAATTTATTTTTTGTAATTGTTGTCATCGCAGTTGACGACGTCGATTTCGTCTTAATAGAAGCAAAAAACTATAAAGTCCTTTTGCACATTTAATTCGCGCGTGTATGTATGCGTGTCTTTACCAGAGGTCTTCTTACGTAGGGGTTTTCAGCCTTATATTGTTGCTGTTAGATTTTCAAAGGCATTTGAATGACTTGAAAATATACATAATACGTATGTATAACCTAGTATGAATGTATGTATATGTATATATATGAATACAAATGTACATAATTGTTGCGTAGGTGGACTTGTGCACAAACATCAGCTAGGGATATTATATTTTATCGCTCTTACAATATTTTTGGTATCTTGGCAATTTCTACATTTTACACCATCAAGCAAACAAAAACATGTCGCGTTTTCAATACAATGTACCAGCACGTATGATCCTCTACCCATTGATGGGCGATGTATGTACATATGTATATGTATATTTTGTTTGTTTTTATTTTTCAAATTCCAAACACATTCAATTGCTATCGCACACTCTCTTTTTTGAACAGTGTAATCACATAGTGTACCTGGAAACAGTAGTCTAGATGGTTGACTGTTTGTCGACAAGCAAGTTTGAGACCAATTAAAGAAGTTAGAAAACACCAGCAACGTTTGAGTTGCCATGATTCAGGGATAATAATCTTTGCACGATTTTTGGTACAATTCCAAACTCAGAAGTACATCGGTACACATTACAATTACATATTCCTAATTTATTTGTTTTTTATTTGTTTTGTTGTTAAATATTTTACTGCGCTAAACTGATTGAGATCAGTGAAGTTGGGCAAGATTTCGTAGATCATGCGTTACTAACAAACGTAATAATTGACACAAAGTTTTATTAAGACCATTGAACGATAGAATGGAAATGCGGATTTTATATTTTAAAGAGTATGTTATCCAGATGTCTTCCGTCGAGTTGAACACACTGTTTACACTGTTGTGTTCTGCGCCACACGCTGCAGTAAAATTGTTCAAATTGAGCTTATTTCTCGACAAGAAATTGGGGATTGTCATTATAAACCCTCTCTTTAAGGTAGTCCCATAAAAAAAATCCATGGGAGTTAGATCGGGCGACCTCGGTTGCCATGGGATGTCCCCAAAGCGACTGATCAGTTTTTGGGGAAAATTTTCCGGAAGCAAATTAATCGAAGCTCTGGCTGTGTGTGCAGTCGCCCATTCCTGTTGAAACCACGTGTGTGAAGAATACGATGGATGAGCTCGCAGGTTTTGCAAAAAGAATACCCTGCGTAAAAAAATTAACTAAACATGTATAAAACAAGATTTCTATATGATAGTACTCGAAAAAGTACGATAACTACGAGGATAACGTAAAGGGATTTTTATAATTATCATTTTGTTACAATTTCAAAATTTCTTAAAAATACATTCTTTTTCGAAAATTTGAAACGTCGAAAACCTTATTGATGAAAATAATTATTTCCATTTAACAGATGTTAAATAATAAGTTAAAAATAGTCTTGCACGTTGCTAGTGTGTGCTGGATTTATATTAGTAACTTATCACACAGTAAAACTGTGAAAATACAGACAGCGTTAAGATTGCAAAACTTTAAATTTTGCCGTGAACATTCAAAAGAGAAAGATAATTTCTGTAAAATATTTTGATGTGGGTGTATAATGACTCTCTACAAGCAACCATTGGAGATTTAGGGGTATCCAATACTAACACTGAAGCCGGTTGTTGATCTAAACTCTTGCAAACAAGTCGTACATGATTTGCTGAAATAAAATGCGTAAATGTTTGAATTTCGGCTTCCATTTTTAAAAATATTTTTTCTGAATAAATACATATACTTCTTGGGTGGACGGACAATAATCCGCTTTAAGCCCATCTTTTATACAAATCCTGATATTTTTAGCCCCGAAATCGCAGCTCATTTGTGTTAAAGTTAAAGTTAAAATTAGTCTTTCTACGCTCGTTTCTGTTTAATAGTCAGCACTTCCTTTTATTATTTCTTCAATAAGTTGAGCGTACATGAAGTATTATGAAAGTAATTACACTGTACAGACCATATTGTTTAAGGTCTTTTGAATAGCAGTCAGAATGTACAAAAGGCTGGTTTGAGTTAAAAGTTTTTGAAATTTATACGTCTTTAATATGTCTTGTGCTTCATGAAAACATATTATTTCATTTTTTGTATTATTTTTTGACAGAAATCTATAAGGCTGCCTTTCAACCACATGGAATTATAATAATAGAGCAATTAGCTAAAAAATCATTAAGAATCGGTTATTTCGTTCAAGTTGGCGATTTAATTCTATCATAAATTCTCCCCCGATTGGCAGATTAATCGATTAGTTCCAAAATAATCTTAGTAATCTATAAACAGTGAAGGATGTGAAGTAACTAACTCCTTAAATAATTAAAGTTGCTTTAATTTTTAAATTTAAGCAGGTTAATTTTTTCAATTAATACGAACTGATGGTACGACAAACGATTAATGATTTTTTTGTCATCACTAGGTATGCATATACTCCTTTAACGTTGAAAGCGGTAACTAGGACTAACTCTTTTCAACAAACAAAAATCCGAATTTATCAAAGGCCAAAAGTGATGTAGAAAGCGTAAATGTAGTTTTTCTTAAACCTAATTACCTGTCGTTCGAAGGTACCCCTTTAAATCTAACTATGTGGTCATTTCGACGAGCACTTTTTGCTGCATATAATCTCGTCTGTAAATATACATATATTTTTGTTAAATTTAACAAGTATTGATTTAGTAAATAATACAATGTATTTCTATTTCGTTATAAATATGTTTTTTATAAAACATCGTTGAGGTAACCATAATCTGAAAGCAAATTATTGTGATTGAATTATATGGCTGCAAACAATAGAATAGAAAAGCAAAAAATTCATGTTACTGATTCGCAGCGGCTGAGGTACGAACACAGGCGACTGACTAAAGACATCAACTGTTTAATAGTAATTTATATTAAAACATTTTATGGTTAGAGTTATTATATTATTTTTATAGAATTAAAACATATAGGCTTTGGGTACAATTTTTGGAAACACTATAACTGGATCATTTTTAGGGATGGAAATCATTTAAGGATTAAATGTACTAAAATGTATAACTAAAGTAATGTTAAAAATGTATAAAAATTATATTTTGCTGCCACAGTAATATAATTGTTGTAGAAAACATGTCGTGATGTCGTGACCATGCCAGAACCATATTTTTGTTTGCGTATATTTGTGGTTTTGACGAACAATTAGATGTGTAGGGTTATATAATTATGGATCGTACTTGATGGAATCTAGCAATTGTGCAGTGCCGATAAAGTAGTCATCGTTAGTGTCTGAAGATTGATGAGGACGTAACACAGCTTCTATTTTATATTAATGATTTTAAGAAGAAAGTAAACTTAAATTAAACATCTGAGACAATTCATGAAGGCTTTTTTGATTATTTTATTTATTTTCTTCAAATGTTGTGGACGTAAATAAAGTCATCATTTCCATGAAACATTCAACTTGGCAATCCTATAATTCCAAATAAACTCACACATTCATAGGAGTTTGTTTGAAAACGTATACGGAGGAATAACTAGATTTGCAAATAATAGAAGAATTCCTAGAAAATAGAATATAAAACGCAAATATGTACATATATAAAAGCCAAACAAAAATAAGAAAAACAACAAATACAGCCAGGGAGAACTTCTCTTGTGAATGAAAACTGTTTACCAAATAGAAAGGACAAGAGGGCGCATTCGATAACAAACGAGTCTAACATAAATATGTTCGACAATGTAAATCATTCACATAGAGGTCGGGCTCGAAATAACGTGGGTGTAAAAGTTAATACGTTGCTGGTCAAAATGAGACTGATTTGTTCATTTCGCTTTCAGAATTGTAGTTTAAATAAGTGGTGGAAGAAAGTCTAAAATAAAAAGGAAGGCGACTAGAAATAAAGTTTGACGAAAGAACGATGGCGGAAATCAACTTGTTTTTGTTATTACTCACGTTGCGTTGTGTTGGTATAGCATCGAAATGTGTGTTTTCCTACAATAATATACGAATAGAAAATTTTTTTTAAAAAAAAATTATACGACTGGTTAGCAGAACGATACTATAAAAGCAGAAGGACGATGAAGACATCAATATTTACATCACTGAGAGGAGTTAACCAACATTTAGGCATTTGCATGATTTTATTTCCATTTATTGCGAAATTTTTTTACATTTAAATACGCAAAATATATTGAAAAGCTCATTCATATCCTTTTTATGCGCCTTTAAAAACATGGAAACATGAAAACACAGGACATTGAAGTGAATCAAACCAAACAATGAATCACACCGCCGCCAACAAGTAGAAGTGTGCTCGGGAAGGCAAAATTCACATAACTATGGATTCGAGGTTAATCACGATGTATTGAAAATGCAAAATTGGAATTTCACAACTGCAAAGCAATATTTCTGCTTCGATTAAAATCCAAATTTACATTATACTCGTAGTTATCACTACTGAGACTACGTGCAACAATATTAAACTAAAAGTATTTTAAATTTAGTTCCTTAGTTAAGAAACCAGAAGAAATAGAACTTTCATTAACTTAGAAAATAACTAAAAAGTACAGTTTCCAAGGACCTTTCAAAATAAGCTTTTTAAACATTTGCGGTTTTACGGGTTTTTGATGACGAATCAGAAAAATAAAGATCTTAACAAAATAAAAAAACCGAATATTGACAACGGCGCCAATTTTTGGTCAAATTATACTACTTTTCGGGATGGAACTAACCACATACACACACAAAATGAGGGTTTAAAGACATGCTAGATTAAAATTGCTATGAAGCTTGTATTAGAAACACAACATGTGACAATATGACAGCAAACACTGCGCCGGTCTATTTCGCAATTATGTTTTAACACTAAAAGCAAATTAAAAAATATAAATTTTTACTGATTAGCAGCAACAAAAGCCAAATAATTACGATGTTGTTTAATGCTGTTTCTGTGCTGTTGAAAAAGAAAACAGCACAGAAATGGCAAATGTTTGCTGTCACATTCATCATTACTCTTACTGTTTGTTCATTTTGTTCTATCATAAGTTCTTAAAAGGTGAGGGTGTTGAATTTTTTTTACCTTACTTGAATACTTAGAAAACTAAAGATAAACAAAGATAATAATAGAATTATCGGTACGTAAAAAGGAATAAATAAGGAATGAAATCGGACACGGAATGGATTGGAAACGGAATTAAATTCTAATTCTTATTTTGGAGGCATTTGACCTGATGATCGATTACAATTAACAAAAAAAACTCTACTGGTCTTAACAAAATGATTACCATATATTATTTATTATTTATTATTTTGTTAGTTTATAAAAAAAAACTTAAGCAGATGATTTTGCATTTAAGCCAACATCTTATATATTTTTATATTAGCTGTATTAAGTGTTTGGTGCAAATGGTCTTGCAAATGTGCAAATGCAAAATATCGTAAGTTTCTTATTAAATTCAGAAGGAATTTTGTGTATTCTGTGGTTGTATTCTAAAAGTTACGATATGTTGCATTAGCACTTTTGCAAGTCCAAATGCACCATAAACTGAACACCGCTATTGTCAATCCAAAATCTTCGAATTAAAACTAAAAACTACGTTTTCTTACCACCAACAAGTAACACGGATATTTTTTTAATGCATTTTTCGAAATAGTAACTAACGTTTTTACAAAAAAAAAAAAAAATTAGAAAATCGCCTAATGGTGATTAAAGTACTTTTTTCGAAAACATTTCTCCAAAAAGTACTTTTTGAAACAAATCCTTAATGAAAATAAAATACCATTAAAAATTTTTTTGAATCACCTTTAAAAATAAGTACTAAGCAAACTATAAAACAGAACGAATTTTTAAAAGTACCTTTACAAAATGTACGAAAAACTGAAGTAGAATTAGGCAAAACATAAAGTAAAATGGATAAAACATATAAAACGATGTTTAGGATTTTAACATATAAATACATATTACGTAATATTGACATTTATGACTTAAAACGATAGAACATTAAAATAATTCGAGTGTGGAATAAGTCTTTGACTTTGTTGTCGTTTTTCCCATGAAATCTGATAGCGAAATCGTTGTCATATTTTCCGGAGAAACGATATAATAAGGAAAGGTACATACATCTTAGTATTATATAACTATCGAGATGATAATCCTTTCCACTTATGACTCGTTGGTTTTATAAGCTTTCGATATCCTTACAATATTTGGTTTATTGGGTATTAAATAAAATTCTATTAATTATATATGTAAATATTATTACTTGTAATTAATTATTCAAAAATATTTATATTACACTCCGGTTACTTTCTGCCAATAATAATAACTCTTGTGTGTTTGAAACTTTCAAATTATTTAAAAAATTTGTTTTAGTTTCGTGGAAATAAAGAAAGACAAAATTAAAACAAAATTAAAGGAAAAGGGCAAAAAGTCAAAAGGTCCAACTATAATATGCTTAAGGTAGCGTAAGCTAATGTCAAAACTTGAACGAAAAGCCTGTCAAATGCTTAAGCAAATTATTGAAGACTTTTAGGTGGCTACAATGTTCTTACATGAGCCTGGAAACTATAATGCCACAGTTGCACATTTGTTTTATTCGTACTTTTGCAAACATATTTTATTTCAGAATAAATAAAATTCGTTAACAAAAAAGTGTTGAATAGATATATTTTATACATATACAAATTAATAATTATTTTTATTAGTTTTAAGAAATTTTCGAACAAAAAAATACACAATTTTTGGTGCTTGTGTAATTTTGCCCAAAAGTACTAAAAACTGCAGCGGTGTCCATCACTCAACTTATAAACAATAAAAATTTTTTTGCATTTTTGTGCTACTTTTTTCCATGCTCGTTCCTTCGAATTGCGATTATAATAAAATGCGTCTCCTTTTTGATACAAACAATTTTTTTCTATTAAATTTAGAAAAAAAAATGTTTCACTTTCGTCCTCCATTGCAGCTTGTTTGTTAATGTATGTATCTATAACACAATCAGCTGTTTTCGTACGGAATGTGCGATCAGTTTCGTACTTTGCTTAAGCAAATGACAGTTGACGAAACGTAACGAAAAATGTTGTTAAGTACATTATAGTTTGCCACATATGATTTATATGTAATTGCACAGTTGCTTAAGCCAGCTTATGCATATTATAGTTGAGCTTAAAAGCACACAGTTTATGCATAAATCACCTGCAGCAAAGCAAAACAAAGATACAAAATGTTGAAAGAACAACCAACACAAGATCATTTAGAAATTAAGCGAACAATATTTTGAAAAAAAGTGTATATTTAATTCGTGTTTACTCTGTAATTATTTAATATTTATTTAGTTTCCTTTTTATTCTGTCATTTGTGCACAGTGTTACGAACATATGCATACATACATGTGAGTATGTATGTGTGTGCCATGTGCAAATTTTGTCTCGGTTCGTTTCCCTACTTGAAGCATAGAGACGGGTGGGTCCTTTCAATTTAATTACTTATAAAATACAGATTATATTCCTACTATTTGCCATTTGAGCAAAAAATACTTCGACTGATTGATATTATAGTCATGCAATTCAAAAAGGGCCTAAAACATGTTTTTAGTTTTCTTAATTTTTGGGTTTGTTTAAAATATTTTCATTGGTCCGTCAAGTATTTTTTTAGGTTTCCTTTTTCTCTTTTCTTTTTTTTTATGGTTTTATTTATACACTTGTATTAAACAGAGTAAATAAAAAGCATTTTTGATGGTCTGATTGCTGTACCAGTCTTAAAGTTCATGTAGAACTGGCATGTTTTTCTTGGCTGGCATAATTTGAAGAGTTCATAAAGCTGTTTTCGCTGTTTGGTTTGTAAGATGATAAAGACTAAGATCAACTATGAAACCGTATATAAAAGTACATAGATGTATCGATCTTTAAAAGAAAAATGATAAAAGATAAGAACAACATTCAAAACATTCTTTAACTTTCACATTATTTTGCAGAATTATTGCCGCTTTATGCATGATGATTTTACCGGCATAAGTAACAATATAAATTTAACATTGTGAAAAGGTTATAACAGCACAGTTTAAATTCAAATTCGCGTGCTTTAAATATGTAAATGCAAATATTTTTTTGCGTTCCTAGCACAAAAATAATTTTAAAAAACTATTGTCTTTGAAGAAACAAAAACCAATATGACGACAATTTGACATAAAATTTTCAAGATTTTACCAAGCGAAACGTAAATATGGAGTGCGAAAAAGGGTTAGTTACATGCCACATACAAATCAAACAGAATGGAAATAATAAAAAAAATCAGAACAAACCTTAAACAATTAAAAGCTTTAAAAGGAACAAAAATCTTATTGTTAACTTTACAGCTGCTTTATTATTTTCGAAAAACGAAACGTGTGATTGCAAAACACAATCAAACAAACACAAGCCTTTAAGTCAACGTAAAATGGAGAAAATCCCCACACAAATTCGTTAAAAAGGACTGAAACCCAGGGATAAAAAACAATTATAATAATATAATAAAAAACGACTCTATTTAAACAAGCGATTTTAAATATAAGGCGATGTAAAACCGAAACATAATTTCTGTTTTTTATATAAATACATATTTTAAAATTGACCTTTAAAGCAGTTCTATTTGTTTTTTATATTTTGTCGGTTCAGTTTTATCTTCTGTAGTGCAATTCACTACCTTTAACGATTCGAGAGTCGCAAAATTTGTCGATAATTTTTATTGTGTGCAGCAGTTCATTAACTAGTCCACTATTGGCATGCATTTCAAGAGACTCCGTAATTACACACGAAACGAGGATTTATCTAATGCTGTTTTAAGTGAATGGCAAAAAGTTTCAAAAGACACGATTGCCAAATTGATTGGATCAATGCATCGGCAATGTGATGCAGTTATCAAAAATAAAGGATATCCAACAAAATATTAAGTTTTGATAACCGGTCGACTATTTTTATTAAAGTAAACTTTTAGTTTCCATTGTTTTGTCAATACCCAAATATTGAATACTTTTACTTTCGCTTCATAATTTTCGATATATGATATTTTGTGTTATTTAATTTTAGTTAATATATCGAAAACAATCTATAAAATATAAAAACACTTGTTAGTTTTTTCAAAAAATAATTTACATTTGAGACCTCCAACAGTAAGGAAGTAAATTTTAAGCAAAGTTTCCATTGTTTTGTCAAGCACTGTATATGTCGGGGCCTGCAGTTTTTTATCGTGAATTTTAATTTTAAAATAATGGCCTGCGAAGGTCTTATTTATTGAATATCCGATTGTTTACCAATCAAATATCTCTATTCGTTTAGAAATTAACAAAAGAAAGTTTATTTTTGTATGACCTGCTAAAAATGATCTGTTTATAATGGCAATTATTCAAAAGTTTTACTAACACTGCCTAAAAATAATACGTGTTTAATGTTAAACATAATCGAAGTCGTTGCACAAAATTTGACTCAAAAGAAACGCTGATGTGTCGGAATATCAAAGAATCCCTAGCAAGTTATTTTTGTTCACAACCAATGAATCAAGTCAGAGCTATCAATGTTGTTATCAACTTTATTGAGTTGAGAGTCGTTCATGAACGAAATATGTAAACTGATCGAACTAATATATTGAATGATTTCAACTTAAGTGTTTTCGTTTTTATTTTAGGTTTGCTATTGACCATAGTACCCCTATATATTCTAGATCCATATATGTAAGCAAGCCCAACTAACGATGTCCGTAAGTCCGTCCGATGTTGAAATTAACTTTCTGGCGACACTAGATAACCAAGGTTTTTGATACTTGTACCATTTGACCGACCAGTGCGTTTGGCGAATTTTTATTTGAAATCAGCCATATCGACCGCTTATACACAAAGCCCATAAATATCCTTATCGAATTTGCAGACATTATCAACTCGTGGCCTCCAGATAACTTGCGGACTTAAATGGTGGACAATTTAAAATTTTTTTTAAGTTTTCAAATTTACATACTTGTATAACAACCAAAAACGGAAAATTCACTACAAATTCCAAAATTCACCATATAATAAAAAAACTGGAATAAAAAAATATAAATCTCTAAAAAGTCAAAACCAACATATAAAAAAAAAATGATATTTTAGCACAAAAATTACAATTTTTAACTTTATTAATAAGACAAAAAATAACACAAAACCAACATATAAAATAATAAAAAACTACAAATTCACCCACCACATATGGGAGGTTTACAAAAAAATTATAAAATTCACGAAAATATTTAAAAATTATGAATTTTCACAAAAATCTGAATTAATCTGAAAAAGAAGAAAAACGAAATTTGGGAATTCACCAAAATTCGAAAGTTCGCAATAAAACCAAACGCTGAAATGTTGAAAAACACAAAACTGCCCAAAAAAATTTCCGAAAATTCAGATTTTTTCTATCAGGCATGTTTTGAAAATCACTTTTTTGTAAAAGTGATTTTAAATCACAAAAAGGTGTTCTGTGCACAAAATTTTTTGAAATCTCGTGATTTAAAACCGGTGAGCTAACAGTCTGACGATTTCAAATCACTTGAAGTTTTTTTCTATGTTTTGCATTTAGAATCATATAAAAATTATATTATATATTTAATACGATGTGTTTTTTATTTATTTAAGAATAAATTAAGGTTTTATACACACGAAAACATCTATATTAACAAATTTCTAAGGACACGGTTTGTTTTGTAAAAAGTTGTTTTGCTTTGTTTACCAATGTTCGTGATTTACTTTTTCTCTTCAGCAGTCAGCTGGTTTATTTTTTCGAAAATATATGTGAGGTTGCCAAAGTGACACAGTTGTAAAATGTCATGTAAGATATATAGAATTTATACTATCCTGTTTTTTATTTAATACAAAATTTATTTATTTTTGTTAAAAAATGTAATAATAATAAATAACTGAGAAATTTTTGTTCAAATTTAGAAATTAGAAGTGCAAAATCTAAGCAAATTTCATCGATGAAAACAGTGGCAACTGTTATTTTTGCCTTAATTTTTTTATACTAACATTTGTTTTCATTTGTATTTATGCTTTGTGAACTTTGTGTTGATAGGTCCCGTAAATGACGTTTTTTTACACGCTCATTTTTTAAATGCTGTTGTTTTTAAAGCAATTACTGCCAATAAACTAGCTCCCGGAATTTTTATTACCTCAATTTTTACTTTTTATATTAATTACGAAGATACAAAAATAAACAACACAGTGAAGTCTGATTTTTATTACCGAGCTGTGGACGGAGGGGCGTGGCAAAATCAAATTTTCATATTCCACTCCAGTGACGTGTACATATATTTATTTTTTTTTTTTGCCTTTTATTTAATTTATATTTAATTATTTTTTTTGGAAGCCGTTGTCATGTTTTCTAAAATGAGATATCAAACTCTTAAATCGGTTATGTAGTTCCGTAGATATTTACAAAAAACCTATGTCAATAATGATCCAATATCAAAATTTTAAAACTTTCGAAATATTTATAATTGCTCACTGACTGCATTTGATTTGTTTATGTACATTTTTGAGTTTTACTTAAACGCTGGTAGAAAAATAACTGTACATTTAAACAAATTTTGCTTTCAATTGTTTTGTTTTGTGTTCATAAGTTAAAAACCTATAAGTAATTTGAAATAATAATAAAATAAGTTTACAAATTATTTTTAGTTCCAATTTATCCAACAGGTAATATGATTATTGTGGTGCCAACAACCAATAAAACGTTATAAAAGTAAAAAACAAAACACATCATTTTTCCTTTAACACGATTACAGTTTACTAAAATGCCACCTAAAAAAACATCAATTGGTAAAAAGAAACCACCGCAGCACGGAAGCAGAGAGAAAGAAGAGCCGCTGAATCCGCTGAGGAACGCGAATCACGTCTTCAGGAAAACCGCGAAAGGGCATCTACGTCTAGAGCCGCAGAAATGGAAAGAGAACGCGAATCTCGGCTTCAGGAAATGCGCGACAGTGCATCTTCACTTAGAGCTGCTGAAACACCCCAACAGTATGCCGAAAGACTTGCTGCTGCCAATCGCTCCCGTATGGCTCGGTCAAGAGAAAGAATCGATTTAAAATTGGAGGCATTTCACTACAACAGGGACGTTGACTACCGCAATCACAAGGACGTAGTGATTAGAGCAATGGACAAAGTTTGCTTGCATTGTTGTGCTCTGAAATTCGCTAAGGAATCACCGGGAATGTGTTGTTCGAACGGTAAAGTTGCTTTACCACCAATGATTGAGCCGCCTGAACCCCTACAAAGTTACCTTTCTGGCGCCAATTCGATTTCCAAGCACTTCCTTCAAAACATCCAAAACTACAACTCATGCTTTCGAAAAACGTCCTTCGGAGCAACTAGAATTATCAACAACGACGATTACATGCCCACCATCAAAGTTCAAGGCCAAATATACCACAGCATTGGATCGTTGTTCCCACTTCCTAATGATGATGCCAAGTTCCTCCAAATTTATTTCACTGGCAATGAAGCTACAGAGCTTGAACAGCGTTGCGCAATCAGTACTGAAGTCACACGGGGAATCGTTTCGAGTCGTCAAGATATGTTACACGAACACCACAGCCTCATCCGTCTTTTCAAAACAGCCCTACACCAGATGCCGGCAGATAATTACACGGTTATAATACGAGCTGACAAGACACCGGCTGGTGAGCATGAGCGGCGCTTCAATGCACCGGTGATAGGCGACGTCGCAGTTGTTATGGTCGGTACAGACTTCGAGCGACGCGATATCATCATCCATCGCCGAAATGCAAGTATTCAACGCATTGCGGAAACTCATCGATCGTATGATGCACTACAATATCCACTGCTTTTTCCACGGGGTGAGGATGGGTATAATTTCAACGTTATGCAGATTAACCCCAACTCAAATGGAGAGTTGACAAAAAAAGTTTCCGGTATGGACTTTTATGCCTATCGCCTTATGAGCAGGCCAAACGAATGTAATTATTTGTTGAAAGTCTTCCATCAATTCATTGTCGGCATGTACGCGAAAATTGAAAGTGAACGTCTGCTCTTCATTCGGTTGAATCAGCAAAAGCTACGCGTTGAAGAATATGTCCACTTACGTGATGCGATCGCCAATGATGGAAACGCGGCGAATATCGGCCAAATGGTGATCTTGCCATCGACATACATAGACAGTCCGCGACAAATGCATCAGTACACTCAAGATGCCATGACATACGTGCGCAAGTATGGACGGCCAGACCTCTTCATCACTTTTACATGCAACCCAACATGGAAAGACATCACCGACCTTTTATTTACCGGCCAAAATTCAACACATAGACACGATATTCTCGCCCGAGTATTAAAACAAAAATTGATAAGGGTGATGGATGTCATCACCAAAAATCACATATTTGGCGAAACTCTGTGCTGGATGTACTCGATTGAATGGCAGAAGCGCGGTCTGCCACACGCCCACATTTTAGTCTGGCTAAAACAAAAAATCATGCCAACGCAAATTGATGACGTGATTTCCGCAGAACTTCCGAATCCCACCGCAGATCCGGTTCTATTTGAATCAATCCGAAAGCACATGATCCACGGGCCTTGCGGTGAACTGAACACAAATTCACCATGCATGAAAGAGGACAAATGCACAAAGCGCTATCCACGCGAGCTGCTTCAAGAGACTCAAACAGGAGGCGATGGATATCATCTGTATAGGCGAAGAAAGTTGAATGACGGTGGATACACAACTACAATTAAAATCCGCAATGTAAATGTTGACGTAGATAACAGATGGATCGTGCCCTACTCCCCGCTGTTTCCAAAAATGTTTGATGCCCACATCAATGTTGAGTACTGCAATTCGGTAAAGTCCATTAAATATATTAGCAAATACGTCAACAAAGGCAGCGACATGGCAGTATTCGGGCTTGCCAATCAAACTGACGAAATCACGCAATTCCAGATGGGAAGCAGTTTGTCGCATACTTTCATTCAACATCCACGAGCGACATACAACAGTTCAACATCTAGCCGTTCATTTGGAAAATGGCCAGCGTGTTTATTTCACCGAACGAAATGCTGAAAATAGAGCCGAACAGCCGCCACACACTACTCTCACCGCTTTCTTCGAATTGTGTACAACCGACAATTTCGCCAAAACTTTAATATATCCTGAAATTCCCAAATATTATACTTGGAACACTTCGACGAAGAAGTTCATGAGAAGAAAGCGTGGTGCGATTGTCGCAGAATATGCTGGTGTGCATTCTTCTAATGCTTTGGGACGTGTCTACACCGTTCATCCGAATAATGCTTAATGCTATTATTTGCGATTGCTATTGCATACCATCAAAGGTCCAACATCATTCGCCGCCTTCAAAACCATCCATGGAAATGAATGTCAGACTTATAGAGAAGCGTATTTCTGATTGGTTCTGCTTGAAAGTGATCAGCATTGGAACACAACGCTAACAGACGCGTCACTCACGTGCTACCCAAAACAAATACGCACTTTGTTTGCGATAATTTTAACAATATGTTCACCATCTAATCCACGAGAACTGTGGGAAACGCATCGCGAATACTGGCTCCGATACGGGACATAAACAGTGTTCAAGACAGAGACCTGGTGCGAGAACAGCACTTCGATGTCAAACAGCAACAACAATATGTAGAAACTCAAACAAGACGGTTAGTTGGTGATCAAAAAACTGCTTACGAAAAAATCATGCAACGGGTAACAAACGGAAATGGGGGACTTTTTTTCTCGATGCACCAGGAGGGACAGGCAAAACATTCCTCCTCAATTTAATATTGGCGTCGGTTCGAATGCGGAATTAGATTGCACTCGCATTGGCATCATCGGGAATTGCATCAACTTTATTGGACGGCGGACGCACTGCACACTCAGCACTAAAACTTCCATTGAATTTAAATTATGCAGAAACACCAACTTGCAACATCAGCAAAAACTCCGGCATGGCCACAATCCTTAAAACGTGCAAAATTATCATTTGGGACGAATGCACAATGGCCCATAAGAAATCGCTCGAATTAAGATAAAATTTCTACTTATTTAAACAAAAAATTTGAGTTTTATGTGAAATTTTGACCTTTTAGTGACATTTTAAAGTTTATTAGAAACTAGCTGACCCGGCCCGTGTTGCTGGCCCTAAGCAAACATTAGTGTTCTATTACCACCTTTAACCCTGCACCGTCATCCTTCGTCAAAATAAAAAAGTTATTTTGGTTATAATTTTGCTCATGACGTGTTTTATATTCACTTAAAGTAAGTCGTAGTCAAAATGACGAAGGATGACGTTAATGTACACAAAATAAGGATGACGTTCTAGGGTTAAGTAAGAATCCATGGATATCTTAAAGTTTTTTTTTCCAGAATAATTTACATATAGTGTAGATATGGCAAATTGGTAAATATATTTATTTATTACTTCATCTTAAGGCTAGCGGATAGACTATGTTTTTTGTATTATTATTTGGTGTAAAAACGTATAAATTTTTTGGCGTGCCAACTCGGGAGCACGCTACATACAACTGGCCGTGTGAAAAGCATGAATTTTTCAAAATTAAGCCAGCAATAGTCAATGATTTATATATTTTATAAGTTCAACTTAGAAAATTTTATAAGTTGAATTTTAATATTTTTATAAAATATTTCACAAATACAATTGAGAAATGGCACTTAGATGCTCCTATAGTGTGGACTGTTGGCTTTATTTTCCATTTGGTCTAGATGAGTGACAAAGCAAGATGTGCCCAAATATGCCAAAAAATCCCTCAAAGATCGTATATCAATCTTTTAGTTGTTTAATTATTTTATTTATTTTTATTAAAAATTTTTATTTTATGTTTAAATTTATATATATGTAAGTACGTATGTTAAACGTATATTATTGCAAATCATTTCCTGATTCGATATTATATCAGAAAATATTTGACTTTTCAGTTAAATATGTTTCTCCGGCAAAACAGCGGTTACGTCGAAACATATTTAACTCGGCATATTTATCTTCACACACATTTTTTGATTAGTTTTTGCGAAATTTCAGTTAATAGAAAATTTATTCTTTTTGCTAATAAATGTTTTTTTTTTTTTGTGGTCGCATTTGATTTTAAGTAAATTCCAGAATTTTGGTGGTTTTTATGATTCTTAAATTTTCTTCACAAAATGTGTTGGATATTACGACTGAGACGAATCATACCTTACTTTTGCTTTAGTCATATTTTCCAACGCTGAATCCAAATTAAAAGGTTTTTCTAAAACTAAAAGCTCGAGAATTGTTGGTGGATCTTTCAATTAACCAGAATTTAGTTAATATAATTGAAGAATCTGGAAGACCCATCACTACTAGTCATTATAGCAATTATTTTCTTGGTTTGCAAAAAATTGCTTATTAGGGGGAAAGGATAAGAGTAATCAGAAGTCGTGTGTATAATTTGAAATCGGATTGAAAAACCACCAAGAACGAAGTTTAAGCCGGTTTCAAACTATTAAAAACGATACAAAACATAACAATAAATGGGCGGTGTTTAGTGGCGTGGCAAACATTTTAGTGTACGTTTAAGAAACAATCATTAAATGTTTTTCATCCACTCTCGTGTATATAGAGTATAACTTACATTTGATTTGAAAAAGTCCGAACTTATGAAACTTACGAAAAACCAATTTACGATATTGTGGTACTTCTTTTTATATACAAACCTTCATAATTTTAAGAAATTATAATTTTCTTTATTTGCTCAATTTTTCTACATTCAGCGAATACCTATGACATAAAGATCAGTACATACAATTACCATGTATCAAAAATTCAAAAGAATGTTGACCATAAAAACTACTCTATCGTTGAGTCCGCCTGATAGAAGTTTGGTTAATAGGTTAGTAAAGACTAGTGGTTATAACTACATCACACAGAAGTAAACAAGGCGAATATTAAGGTTGTAATTTCATAAACAAAGCAATCAAGTACAATAATACAAAATGTTTTCACACAAATGACACAGAATAGTTCACGGAAACCCAATTTGAGGTTATGGTAGAATTAACAGATTTATATACAGTATACGCTCGGAAATTCGAATCACTTTGTTTTTAAGGCGATTCGAATTTCCGAATTATTCTAATTTCTAGACGGTTGTTTTATACAAAAATTTAGGTAAATTTGACCATAAAGATATAAAAAAACTATGTTTATTTTTCATTTTAGTTTATTTATCATGAAAACTATAAAAAACTTAACGAAATATAAAAAAAATAATAATTCAGTTCATTTGACTTTAGTATGTACATATAATATAAATAGTATACTGATTACTAAATTAAAAGAGAAAATTATTAAAGAAAAGTTAAAATAACACATATTTTGAATTCTCACTCAGTCTTTGTTAATCATATAATCAGTGACATTTGTCTGTTTTTTAGGATTTTTTCTTTCCGACAAAACAATATCATTACGGAGATCTAAAAGATTTGACAAGTGCTCAGTGGAAAATAATTCACTGCTTTTGCACCACTGTATTAAATTATTTACACTTGCAGTAGCTTAAAAATAAGAAATATTAGGTGAAACTTCTACATCACTATCTTCATCTGTGTGTAAAGACAAACTTTCGCGGTCATATACATATATGGAAAGGTTCATTCTCATAGGCATCTTTATTCCATCTTTCGATTTCTTTTATGGATGTAGAATTATTTGGATCAATTTGCGTCAAAAGATTTTGATTTATTTGGATAACGTCATTATAGTCCGGATCTTCTTCCAGCAACCGTGATAGTGCACATCATCACCACTATCGTATTCGTCAGACTCCCAAATGAACAACTTTGACCAAGAATTTTTTATAGCTGTTTGTGTGACCTCATCCCAAGCTTTCTTTAATAAAAATATTGCATTTATGATTAAATGAGATTATAAATTTTTGTTTAGTTCACCATTCTCAGCAATTAGTTTCGCTAGCAATTTATTTCTATAAATAAGTTTGGTTAGCTTTATTTGATTTTGGTCCATGGGCTGCAGCGCTGCTGTAACATTTTGGTGGAAAGAAGAACACCACTATATTTCCATCCTCGCTTTGCAATGCCTCAATGGGCGACTGGGCGCAGCAGCTGTCAATAAGTAAAATGGCTTTTGGAGGCAAATTATTTTCTTCGGAAAAACGAACGACATATTAACAAATATTTTAGAATTATGGAACTAATAAATATGTATTCATAAATAACGTGTGCACTTACATACTTCATTAATAAAGATCTTATGAAACCAGTCATAAAAGATCCGAGATGTCATCCAAGCATTTTTTGAAAAATCGTGATGTAGTGGGATGTAAAATTTTTTGAAACACCTTGGATTTTTGGTTTTTCGAATAACCAATGGCAACAACTTACAGGAACCATCAGAATTTGCTCCAAGTAAGATAGAAAGTCTTTCTTTTTGGGTTTTGTGTCCCGGAGCACATTTTTCGGAAGCTGAAACATATGTTCTATCTGGCAGGCAGCGGTAATATATCCCAGTTTCGTCGACATTATATATTTAAGATACCACTAGGCCCATTTTACGATTTTAGCACGAAGTCTATGAATAAAAGAAGTCACTGAATTAGTGCCGCTGGATAAAATCTCGCTACTAATTATTAATCCCGCTTTTTAAATTTGGTAAACCATCCATCGCTTGCCCGAAAGTCATTCTCAGCTTTATCGGGATCTTCTTGCCTGAAAAGGACTAACTTTCTCCTTTAATGTCGCTTTTTTCACGTTGATTAAGAAACCACTCATAGAGACGACTTTCCATTTTCGGATATATAGCAGAATGTAAAGTTTCATTGATTGATAAGTGTTGGCAACAGCATCCAATATTGATTGTCTATTCGATTTAATATAGCTAATGGTAGAAGTAGTTACATTAAAGTCCAGTGCTAAACGCTTTCCATGAACGTCTTTTCCAATATTTTTAATTTGTCTTGTAAAGACAAAGTGTTCTTCTTACGTTTGTTTGGCATTTTTAATCCACTTTCTTATTTTAATAAATGTTAAACCGTATATGTACATATACAAACACCAAAAAACTAACTTTTAAACTCTAACATCAACAAAATCAGTAAATCATCCATTAAAATGGGATTCCCCTCTTTACTTTGTATTTTGTTAAACAAAATTGTTAAAATTTTCGTGTTTACAACAAAAAAGAAAAAACCGCTTGGAAATTCGAATTTTGGATTCTAATTTGAGAGCGCCAAATGTAATGAAATTACTGATTCGAATTTCTAAAAGTTCGAATTTTCGAGCGGATTCTGTATTTTATTAAAGCCGTGCAATAATATCTTACCACTTTCATTATCGTTTAAATATAAGTTTAAGCCTAAGTTAGTAAATATAAATATAAAAATGTAGACATACCGATATATGTACATATTTGCCTCGTCTGACCCCACCTTTAGTATATAAATAGTTTTATTTATGTTACGGCTTTCTTCGGCTAACTCTTACGGTACGATACGAATCTAGTAATTCTACTCTTTTATAGACTCGGACGGTCAAATCTGTACTCCTATTAGGGCAACTTTCTTCCCCTGTACCCGAAATTACCTCTACCATAAGCAAAAACTAAGATTTCTTAATGTGAAAGCATTGAAGCTACATTTTAACCATTTTCAGTGTGAAAATTGAAATTTTTTTGAAAAAAGATGTTCTATCTGTGTGTATTATAAAACCGTTTAAAACATTGTATTGTTAACACTGGACAATCATAATGACTGCATTGGGGACGTGCTGGAAGTATTTCTAATATTTTAATTTGCTGTTTTTATGTAAAACTAATCGTTATCAAGAAGAACACAATGTTATTTATTTTCACACATAGTATACGCTTATTTTTACTTAACGCAAATTCAAATAGCAAAAATATAAAACACAATATGCAATGTAAATAACAGCAGAATAAAAGAAAAAAAACAAAATAATTTTTTATTGCTTACTTGTAGTTTTCCTCTTTGTTTCTTTTTTATCTGCTTTCTCAAATTTCTTTACGTATATCTTTCGCAAACAGCCACATACATACCTATAAAACACTGTCTCTCACGGGTACTCACTAGCACAATTCAATGGACACATATTTTATTATTTTTTTAAGAAAATCAGATTTTATGCATTTACTTTATTTCGCACAAATTAATCCAAAAATTATACATATGTATATTAAAGTGTCTGCTCAACTTGTCCATGCACAGGGAGTTAATTTCTAGTAACCACATTTTTTAATACGCACGCCATTTTTGAGCTATAGTTTTTTCCAACTTCTTGTGCTGGATTAACAAAAAAATATTATGAGAAACTTTTTATTGGTTTAGTTAAGATTTTAAGTGAAAATATCGAATTGCACGTAAATCTTGTTTATTACGCGACGATTTTACACTTAATTTATTAGGCTCTTTTGTATTTATTGCTTATTTAATATTTAATTAAAACTAGAGACTAAAATTTACAAAATTAATTAAATTTTGTCGTTCAATTTCCACGTACTTTTTTCAAGATATCTTTTTCACCTACAATTCTACGCGTATACACAACAGATATATGAGGCTCTGGTTTTTAAATGCGGCGACGGCCTAATATCCGCCGTCACCTTGGGAACTTGGCAGCACTTTCATAAAAAGGTTGTACAAGTCGATCTTCACATCACACTACGTCTTGACTAGCCATATTGAGACAGGGTATGCAAACTAACGATAGAAAATGCGTTCATTCTGTTGACGTCCATTTTGAATGGATTTTTTATCATAAATTATGTCACGCTGTTTACGACGAGCCCACAAACATATACATACTTTTTATTTTGTATGTGCATTTTGTGTAAATTTTTTTGTGTAATGTTTTGTGTTGTTAAAGAAACAAGTGTAAAAACAAATCAAATGTCATATGCACAATTAGTAAAAAACAATATTTCAGTGATGCCAGATCAAAAGAAAAAGTTCCACTTATAATTAAGCCAAAAGAAAGGCAAAATGTAGAAAAAACAAAGGAGGAATTAAACAAGAAAGTTGATCCTGTGAATTTAAAAATATCAAATGTAGAAAATCGAAAAAATGGAACTTTAATAATCCAAACTGAAAATGATGAGGAAAGAATAAAAATAAAATCAGCAATTGAAAAGGAATTGAGTGAAGGGTATGAAATAAAAGTTCCACACCCTATTGAAATGAAAATCGACATAACGGATATGACTTTTAAATATAATGATAAAGAATTGGTGGATAAAATAAAGAAACAAAATAATATGTTACGAGATAGTGAACTGAATGTCATAAAAATGTATGAATTCATAAGAAATAATAGAACAGTTTATAACGCAAAATTAAAAATAGATAATGAAGCGTATCAGGAAGTAATGAAAGAAAAAAAAATTAATATTGGTTGGGAAAAATGCAGGGTTTTCGATGGAACAGAAGTTACGCAATGTTTCAAATGTCAGGGATTCAACCATAAATCAAGCGATTGTAAAAATAAAGAAATTTGCATTAAATGCCATGGAGCGCATAGAACAAGTGAATGTAAGAATGAGAGAAAGAATAAATGTATAAACTGTATACGTGTTAATCAGAAATTAAATCTTGGTCTTGATGAGAATCACTTTACAATGTTTAAACAATGTCCTGTGTATCAAAATAAATTGAACAACAAGAAGAAACAGTGGGGATTCAATTTCTAACAACTAAAAAAATGGCGTGGAATATACACTAATGCTCAAGGTCTATTAAATAATTTCAATCAATTAGAAATTATTGCCTCAAATGAACAACCAGAATTTATAATATTATCAGAAACCCATATTACACATGATACTGAAGAAAATGAAACAGCATTAAATGGATACGAACAAATAATTACTTTTTCAAATTCAAAAAAGACAGGCGGAGTCAGCATTTATTATAAAAAGCAGTTTAAAATAAAAAAAATGTTGGAAAAAGTCATGGATTTTAAATATTGGATAAATGCTTGTATGTTAAGTTATTGTAATATGCATTTTATAGTAATAGTGGTCTACAGATCACCAAATTGCAGTGAAGTTGAATTCTGTGAAGTGTTTGAAGAAGTTATAGAGGAAATAACTGAAAATAATAGCGACATAATAATTGCGGGAGATTTTAATATCGACTGGTCGAAAGATGGAGTATATAAAACCAGAATTGAAAACATTTTAAAAGATAATTACTTGAAACAATTGGCTAGCGAATATACCAGAATAACGGAAAGATCAAAAACATTAATTGATTATGTAATATCAAACAAAGAAAATATATCGGCAAAAATTAATAATGCAAATAAAATATCAGACCATGAGTCAATTGACATAATTTTTGAATCGAAACATGAAAATCCCAAAAACATTGAACTGAAAGAAGTAGAATATTTTAGATATAATAAGTGGTCATATAGAGATGAAATAAGATCAATAATAAGCATTAATGAGAACAATAATATAAATTATACCGTTGATTTTTTTGACAATTCTATAGAGAGTGCAATTAAAAAATTTACAATAAAAAAGAATATAAAAGAACAAAATAAAAACAAATGGTTTAACATTGAACTTAGACAACTAAAACAAAATAAAATTTTGAAATACCAAATTGCTAAAAGCGAAAATACTAATGCTGCATGGACTGAATACAAAAATATAAGAAACGTTTATAAAAACAAAATAACATATGAAAAAGATAAATATATCAATAATCAAATAAGTAACACCAAAGACCAAAAACAAATGTGGAAAAGAATTAAACACTTAGTCCTTAAAAACGAACAACCTGTGATAAAATCGATTATATTTAATCAAATAGAATATAAAGAAAATTATACAATAGCCAATCAGTTTAACAATTATTTTATTGATAGTATTAAAACAATTAGAGATAGTATAGAAAATGTGCAATATATAAACCGAGTACCTGTAACAAATAATATTTTTAAATTCCGTCCAATAAACTTACAAGAATTAAAAATAATATGCAAAAATCAAAAAAATAAGCCTGATTTTAATAAAGTAACGGTAACAATAATTATTGATAATTGGGACATAATTGGAAAGACCTTGCTAAAAATAATTAATAAATCTATGGAAACAGGAATTTTTCCAAGCAATTAGAAAGAATCTATGGTGACACCAATTGAAAAAGTAAGCAAAACACAAAAATGTGAAGAATATCGGCCAATAAACACACTAAAAACTTGCGAAAAAATAATTGAAAAGGTTGTAAAAGGACAATTAGAAGAATATATGGAAAATAATAACTTGTTCTCAAAGTATCAGTCTGGTTTTCGTAAAAAATATTCATGTGAAACTGCTGTAAATTATGTGATAAACAGATGGAAAAAAATAGAAAAGAATAATAAGATAATTGCAATATTTTTAGACCTAAAAAGAGCATTTGAAACAATAGATAGAAATATTCTTCTTAGTAAACTTTATATGTATGGTATACAAGGCAATGAAATAAAATGGTTTGGGTCTTACCTAAGAGAAAGGACACAAACACCCAAAGTTAATAACATAAAATCAACCTCAGTTGGAAACGAGTATGGAGTTCCTCAAGGATCTGTCTTAGGAGCACTGCTATTTATTATATATATTAACGAACTACCGAATATTTTAAGCAAATGTGAAATTGTTCTATATGCAGACGACACACTAGTTTTTACAGAAGCCGAAACGGAACAAATATGTCAACAAAATTTAACACAGGATATGATAAAAATGAATAAACTTAAATTAAATGAAAACAAAACTAAAATAATGGAAATAAATATGAATAGTAATATTACAATAACAATAAATAATAAAGAAATAGAAAAAGTGAAACAGATTAAATACCTCGGTTTTATTATAGACAACAAATTAAAATTTAAAGAACACATAGACTATATATGTAAAAAGATTGGCAAAAAAATTGGTTTTTTTAAAAGGATAAGAAATAAAATAAATATAATTACTGCAATAAACATTTATAATATTATGATTAAACCACACTTTGAATTTGGGTCAACAATAATTTACACATGCTGCACAACTCAACAAATAACAAGACTTCAAAAACTTCAAAATAAATCAATGCGCACAATTTTAAAATGTAACCGTTATACACCTATAGATTATATGTTAAATTATTTGAAATGGTTAAATATTCAACAAAGGCTAGAATTAAACACGATCATTTCTATCCACAAGATGAAAAGAGGAAATGCACCGCACTATCTATGTGAACAATTGAGTTATGTTGGGGAAGTACAACCGTACAATCTAAGAAATGTGACAGATTTTAGATTACCTAGAGCAAGA
Organism: Phania funesta; assembly: GCA_963932375.1. Classification (NCBI taxonomy): domain Eukaryota; kingdom Metazoa; phylum Arthropoda; class Insecta; order Diptera; family Tachinidae; genus Phania; species Phania funesta. The sequence continues at coordinate 42,913,434 of OZ010656.1, forward strand.
ACATACGCAATACAGAAAACACTTTTTTACAAAGGATTAAATTTATATAACTTATTACCAATTTATATTAAAAATGAAGAAAATTTTGTATTATTTAAAAGAAAGGTTATAGAGTTTCTAAGAAACAACAATATGTAAATATTTTTTGAAATGTATGATAAAACCTTAAAGTATTTCAAATACTACTAAATAAATAATAATAATAATAATAATAATAGCATAACAGATTTGTGCGAGCAATTGTTCAGACAACTGTTTTTTAGCGTGAAGTGACCATGAACAGCGACGGTCTCCACTAGCCGAATTTCTGTACGATGGCTGAACTGATTATGGCTAGTCAATACGCCATGTTACATAACGTCTTGACTAGCAAAAATTTGTTCTCAATGGAAAGACTGTCAGCAGAATAAAAAGAAGTTTGTCCATGGTCTTCTGTGTGGAGAATACTTGTAGATGTTACTGGTCAGTTTAAGCATAATTTTTTGTTTGGCATCGAGAATGTTCTCAGAATAGTTTATGTGCAGGTGTTTATTTATTTGTGTAATGGCAGAACAGCGTTGTGCGAACAAATTTGTTTTAACACGAATAACCCATCAACATCAGCGATCTTCACGAGCCAAAACTCTGTGTGAGCAGCAAGCTGTAAGTTGGCATAACAAATCGATGGCTATTGTACGTACGTTACAGTGTGAACAAGAGGGCTCCCAATTTTACCAAGAAATGTTTTTTGTTTCGAAAATTTGACAAATGAGAACGTTGATAAGAGAGTAACTTGTATTTTACTTTTTACCAGACTTTAGCCGTAATTTTTTCCGTGTCAAATGTTAAACTGTCACTATCACTAAAGCAGCTGTATAGCATTTGATAAAGTAAAATAAAAAGTTAACAATTTTTTTTGGTTTAAACACTGGGTGTCAACGACGAAAACTAAATTTAAAGAAAATTAGTTTTATTTCCAGCAAGGCATATTTAACCAGGTGGCATTACTAATGCAGGTGACAATTTTTTGCTTAAAATTTTCGTTTTCCTTTGTTTATTCAATTTTAATGTCAAACTATTTTGTTTTGTTTACGAATAATCAAAAAATTTATTTACATTCAAGTCTCATTGATTCAAGTGCCTTAATGTTTTTATAGTTTGTGTATAAATAAATTAAAAAGTGAAGTAAAAAAAATGAATTATCCATTTGTGTTATAATTTGTACAAAATTTATAAATAAATTTGTAATTTGTACCAAACAAAATTTATTAAACTTTTTTTCTTTCAATTTTCTTTCTTTTTATACATGTTTTTGACAGCAATATTGGGTTTTACACAAACAAAACTGCCTGCTGTTGTTGTATTTGTTGTCGTAGCAATGTCACCTACTTAGATACGCCTTGATTTCCAGTGTTATTTAAACAACATCTGTTATTGTATGCAGTAATAGAAAATTAAATCAAGAGTACTTTTTCCACATTTTGGTACTATTTATTTAATATATAAATAAGTTATCATTTCCAAATAAAATCTTCCTTTTGAATAAAGACATATATAATAATTGTTGTATTAAGTAAAAACATAAATGTATGTATATTAGTTCGTACATCTTGTTTTTAAGGGATGAAAATTTTAATTATTTTAATTTTAGGTACATCACTGAAATAACCTTTATATTTACATTGATTGTTTATGAATTTGGTTTCAAATCAATAACAAAAATGTTAATGGCGAAAGACAAGGAAGAATATGAAGATGTAAAAATTAGGATATTTTATACTGAGCGATGTTTTTAGTTCCTGAAGAAATCTTGTTTGTTATAAATTTTTTGCCGAGAAAACCGTAATTTAAAATTAAGTTTAAAGTGTCGATGTTTTTTATACATACCTGCTTCAGTTTCTTCGATAATAGTTTTTTAATACAGTTTTCATTGACAATGAATTGTAAAGTATTGTTAACTATTTTCAAATACGGCCGTAAACATTTAAAATTTACTTCTGGTAAAACTTTCATTAAATTTGTACATGCATATTTATGTTTGTGTCTAACATGTATTTATGAGAATAGAATGGTACAAATGGTAAAAAAAGCAACGACACGTTTCTAAACCAGGAAAAAGGAAAGTCAAAAAAATATTACTTAAAATTACGTAGAGGTACTGCGCCATTCTTGTTAATCGAATAGTACTAAAAATAGTACGCAAGTACTGAATTTTCCGTCAGTGATTGTATGTATATTTTTTAAGTTTATTTTCGTGCTTAATATGTGCTTTTTGCATTTCAGCAATTTATCGTGTTGTGAGAGAATTTTTTCTTTACTTTGATTTTACCAGAATTGACCCGGACTTACATCAAACAAAGCTGATACAACTGTGCTTTTCTCCATTATATACCAAAAAATACTGCGCTGCGTATTAAAGAATTGGTAATAGATATATATGTACGTTATCACATCTGAATCTATTGCATTTTTTTCATTACCTTACTCTCAATCTGCTTATACTACAGCACACATTTTGCATGTGTATTACAGTCGACAGTTTTTATGGTTTTGTTTTACTTTGCTGTTTTTGTAACACAAACGAGCTACTCGTACACATCACTAGTTCCTTCTTATTGATCCTGTAATACGATCAAGTCTCTTATCTAGAGTGTTTATTGTCGATTTTGATGATGAGAGCATATATTTTTTAGGATCCATCATAGTGTCATTGACATTTGGAATAGTAAAAGTATTTATATCGTGTATGGCGAAAACCTTCTCTAAGTGATTTCCGAATGAATTTCCATAGATTTTTTCAATTAAAGTTCTCTGTCATAAGTTCATTGCGATCTTTATATTGTTGCGGATTAGAGAAATGTTTCAACCTGCATGTAAATTTTATTAAAAACTATCAAGGAAAAATCCTTGGTACGTATGATACTGTTGACTGTACTATAGTGTTGGTGTTGTATTAGTAAATGGCAATGATGCGGAGTCGTATTTTTCATTCTGAAGTATTTGAAACACAATGACATAAAGTAGTTTATTTGAAATGGAGGAAAGCCAAATTATAATTAGTAATGAATGAAAACCATTGCGTGTTTTATGAGCGCCTGGTTAAAAAAAGGCTCTGTGTGTAGAGGAATCTTGTTAGTTGCACGTAGGAAAGATAAAGATGAATTTAAAGATTAATAACTACTTCAAGTAAATAATATTAGACAAAAAAGAAATATGGAGTTTTCGAGGGAAAAGGTTTTCTAGAAAATTCGCAAAGAAAAAATCACTTGACGTTTAGAAAATCGGGAATTAAGCACAGGAAAGTTTTATAATAAAAAAAGAAGAAGAAGAAACATTTGTTGCGAGTAAAGATACATTCATAGCAGCGCACTCTTCATGCAAGAAATATATGTATTCTTTAACCACAGGAATTGCATCCAATGTTTGCAAAATTCATTGCTGTAAGAAAGAAATAAAAACAAACAGAATTGAAAAATATTATTATCTATATAAATTCTACACAATTAAGAAACCAACTTCTTATACTTACCATGTGCATTTTGTATTTGTTGTTTCAGCTGTTTACTTTAATTTATTTTTGATCTTACGTAGTAAGGTTGTAGTATATACAGTAGACTACGGATAAGTGCACATCGGTTTTCGCTCAACTTTTTGTGCACTTATGCGGTTTTTGTATTTATACAACCAAGGTGTATTTATTTAACTAGTTAAATGTGCCTTGTATACAACACTCGGATAAGTGCACAACTATTGCTTATATACAAACATTGCATAAGTGCACGATTATTGCATTTATACAAATATTAGGTTATTTTTATTAATCTGTAACACCAGTTCAGTTTGGACGGAACTTTAAGAAAATAATTAAAATATAAAGCTGTTTAATGTTTTTATTTATATTTGGTTTACATTACATTCCAGGTTTTTTATAAAAACTTATAAAAATCAGTTCAGTTAAAGGCAGGGCCCGTAACGGTTATAAGTTTTATCGAAAAAGTTATTTAATAACGGTTATTTTGTAACTTATATAAAAAAGCTCTTTCTTAAACAGTTATTTTTTAACGTAAAAATAAAAGGTCGAACGAAACTCTTTAAAAGGAGTTTTATTTAGAAGTCATAAAATAAAACTCCTTTGAGGAGTTTTATTTTGCTGTCAGAAATAAAACTCATTTAAGGAGTTTAATTTTTTCCGTCAAAAATAAAATTCATTTAGGAGTTTTATTTTTGCCGTCAAAAATAATACTCATGTAAAGAGCTTGATTTTTTCCGTCGGAAAAAAACTCATACATATTGTATAAATTAACACGCGGAGTTTAACCCTGGTCAAATCATTAATTTGTGTGAAGCACAATTGTAACTACATCAAGCGCGGAGCTGTGGGTTGCTTTCCTTAATAACTTCATACAAAGTTTTTTGCTCAGTAAGAAAGGTGAGTTTCACACATATATTTTTAATAAATATTTTCATAATTACATTGTAGATACATATTTTTATGTGTAATTTCAAATGTTAACATTTTACTTATAGTGCTATTAATTTAATATGGGTCGCAGTTCAGATATTACCACTCGTAATTTCTTTGAAAAAGTTAATAATACAAATGTATGCCGGTTATGTAAAAGTGTTTATAAAGGTGATCATATTAGCAATCTAAAGCGTCATTTGATTTAAAAACATGCAGAACAATATAATATTGAAGAGAAAAATAATGAAGAGGATACATGTGAAGTACCGGCAAAAAAAGTTAGGTTTTCGATAGCAATGGCCCCTGAAGACCTGAAAAAAGCATGTGTTGAGCTGGTCACAACAGAAAAATTACCGTTTTCTGTTCTTGACTCAGATGCTTTCAAGGTCATTACGAACCAATTATTTTATGGACTTGGTATGCCAGCAGTTACCTCCAGAAATATAAGTGAGTTAATTAGTGAAACATATGAAAACGAAAAAAAGTGTTTAAATGAAAAGCTGGAAAATAAGTTGCTTTCTTTGAAAATCGACATGGCCACAAGACTTCAACGCAGCATAATGGGTATTAACGTGCGATTTTACCATAAATCCAAAATTGTCATAAAAACGCTAGGCTGCATTGAGCTGACGGAGCGTCACACAGGTAAATGCATTTTTTTTCTCTTTTTGCTTGTTAGACTAGACCTTCCCTTAATATCAATTTATAGCTGGGTATCTCAAAGATAAAGTTCAAAATGTTTTGGAGAGTTTTGGCATCGAAAAGAAGCAAATTTATACAATAACAACCGATAATGGACGGAATTTAATAAAAATGGTTAGGTTATTTTGCGAGGAGGACGAAAGCGAGTCTGACACTACCTCTAGTGATATTCTTCCACAAATTTCCGTGTTCTCAGTTGAATCAGTAAAGTGTGTTGCTCATTCTCTGCAATTGGCTGTGAAGGATTACTTAGATGCTACGAGCAAAGATTTACTGAAGCGCGTTCGAGATTTAGCGAAGGCCTTACGGATTCCTGCATACAGGTTGGTTATACGCAAATTGTCCATGATTGAATTTGTAGTTAATAAGTTTAAAATCTTTAGAAGCAAGACTAGTGATCTTAATTTGGCAAAGGTTTCCATTGATCTCCAGACTCGGTGGAATTCCACATATTTTATGATAAAAAGCCTAATACCATATAAATCGTTCTGCCTAAAAAATATCGATGCTCCGCTTTATCTAAGACAGTCAGAATGGGATAATATGGAAACCCTATTATATCTATTAGAGCCTGCGTACATTGCCACAAAAAAGCTTCAAGAAGAGCAATTATTTTTTGGCGATTTTTTCAAAGTATGGCTTGAGATGAAGCTTGTAGCGGATGCAAAGCCCAACAATTCGGAATTTTTAGAAAAGTTAGAATTTTACAGTTGGAGAAGAATGTAAGTCGTTAAATTTGTGGTTTACTAATACATATTTTCTTGAAAACTTATTTGTTTATTTTTGTCTTTGCGGATTAATAATAACCAATTCGATCATGATCAACCTTCAACAAGCAGTGAAGCTTCAGTATCTTTAGAATCGCCAGATATCTGCGATAATTCAAAATCTATCACATCACTTCTGGGTCAGTATTTGAACTCCCTAAATGTAGATAGACAACAGGATAGCGAAGAAAATGATACTGATGATCAAAAACGGAAAGCTTTCTATGAAATAGATAATTTTTCACCTAGGCCATTATCAATAGATAAACCACTCTTTGATTTCTGGGAAGCAAAAAAAATACATTATCCGTACCTATATAAACTAGCCAAAATTGTACAATGTGTTCCAGCAACCCTGGTAAGCGTGGAAAGAGCGTTCTCTGCGCTTAAATTGGTATTGAGCGACCTGCGTTCAAATCTTTCCGCAGAAAATTTGGAAAAAATAATGTTCGTCAAATTAAATATGAAATAAACAAAATTGTATACATATTACAAGAAAATAAACCAAATATTATAAAACAAAAATAAAACTACGAGTTATATTTTCTGACGAAAAAAATAAAACTCTTTAAATGAGTTTTAAAATAAAACTCCCTAAATGAGTCTTATTTTTTTACGAAAAGATAAAACTCCTAAATGATTTTTATTTTAGACGGAAAAAATAAAACTCCTCAAAAAAGTTTTATTTTATGACTTATAAATAAAACTCTCTTTAAAGAGTTTCATTCGACCTTTTATTTTATCACTGAAAAAAAAACTGTTAACTGTGGAATTGAGATCAGTTTCTTAAGATCACCAAATATTCTGAAAGAACTCCTCAATACGAATCTATTGGTATATAGGAGTATAGGTGTTCCTTGATGCTAACCTAAAGAGTTTTTGAGTTCATGTTTTCACGGATAACGGTTATTTACGGTCCCTGGTTAAAGGTATATATAATAAAAAAAATCACAAAGTTATATTTCATTGTTTTAGTGTTTTTCGTATTTCATCCAAAATTAAAAATATTCAGTTCTGTGCCAAAATAAGAGCTGTTAATGGATCATTGCAATCATATTTTGCACCATTGTTTTTTGCAAAATACATATGAAATTGCATTCAATTCGATTCACCTAAACCACGTGTGGTGAAAAAGTCTGAAATCTTTTTTTGAACCGTGTTTTCTGTTCCAACCTTATATATTTTTTCCTCCAGTTTCTCTAAATCATAATCTACATTTTTGATTACAATGTAATTCTTAAGAGTGTGAAAGGCCTCAATAGCCTCTGTACCACTAGGATAATGCCTTTCACCACAATTTATATTCTCATCTTGGTCATCACTAGGGTCGGTATTTATTGCTCCGTTTTCCCAAGCTATTTCTTCTAATATATCAGTTTCCGTGAGATCACCAAAGCATTGTAAACCATCACCACATTCCACAATTGAAGAGAACACTTCTGCCGGAATTGGGTGTAAATCGATAGTTTCACAATCCTCATTATTAGAATCTTCTGCGTAGTTTAGAAACCCGGCTTTCCTAAAACAGTTATTGTTAACTGTAGGTGTTACAAGCCACCAGGCTCGTTTAATTATATGTAGCGCTTGAAGGATATTAACGCTTTTTGAAAACTGTTCTAACAACATCCCTGCCTCGAGGGCCAATAACTATTTTCGTACTAGGGATGAGCGGTAATGCACTTTAAAATTTCTAATGATTCCCTGATCTAAAGGTTAAGTAAGAGAGTTGTATTTGGTGGCATGTAATGAATAGTTATGTGTTTAAAAATAACCTCATCTGGTATATTATGACAACTAGCGTTGTCAACAAAAAGTACAACATCCTTATTCAGACTTTTGTCGAAATCAAAATAATGAAACATAGGCAGATGACAACAGCTGATTTTGTTTTCCCTTTTGTTGGTCTGTTCTAGAGAGTTATATAAACATGTAGTATGTAGTATGAGAGATGTGCATTTATGCATACAAAGTTGTACTAAAAAAGTACTTTCAGGCTACAAAAATTTGTACATTTATCCGGTTTTTGCATTTATGCGTGTTTCACTTATCCGTGTATTTTTGTGTGTAAAAGTATAAAAAAGGCTAATGGCTTCAAGTTCCAGTGCACTTATGCGGTTTTTGCATTTATGCGGTGTGCACTTATCCGTAGTTTACTGTAGTACATGTAGAACGTATTATGACAACCAAACTAAACTAAACACAGAGTTGTATTTTTCATTCATTTATCTGTGAAACGCTGTGAGAAAAAAGGTTATATTTGAAAATTTAAAAAAACAAAAAAATGGAATGAAGAGTGAAATGCATCTAAATAACATGAAAGCCTGGTAGGTAGAAAAGGTATAGTGGCGAACTGATTGCGGGTATAAGAAGTAGGAAAAAACAAATAATGAACTTGAAAATAATATACAGACAAAAAAGAAAAAAAATATTATTGAAAAAAAAAAACAGCGATTGTTCTAGAAGAAACCGTTATAAATACAAGGCAGAAATTTCTGGACTTAGGAAAAAAATAAAAGATGGTAGACGATCTGGAAATTGTATTGGAAGAATTGGAAATTCCCCAAGATTTCACCACGAAGGTGGATGAAACAATTGCTTCGTAAAAGTGAAATTTCGTACGGATAGAATTAATCGTGCAAGTTCTTTCAATTGTGTAACATCGAAAAAAATTCCCGTGGTAATTAGTATACAAAAAATTAGTTTGTCAAATAAATAAAAAAATAGTGAAAGCTGGCATAGAAAGATTCGATAAGAAATCCGTTAAAATTTTAATAAAGGAAAGGATCCTGTGAAGAAATAAAAACCTGGCTATAAATTAAATAAAAAAAGGAATTCCAGAAGCCAATCTTACCGGTCTAAGGAATTCATAAAAATACGGGTAAAAATATAAAATTAAAGCAGATAGCCAGGTAAAACAGATTTTTATACTCCCTAAAAAAATTGTCGTTTTTGTACTCTAAACGGAGCTAACACGAATTCCGGCTTAAATAAATCCAAAAGAAAAAAAAACACAAACAAAACTCATACGCTAATTGTGAAACACAAAAGTAGTAATAACTAAAAAAAATAAGAAACATTAAAAAAATTCATAAATCTATAGTTATCATATTTAAAAGCGGTATTAGTGGAATGTATGTTAGGTGTTATTAGTTATACAGCATTAAAAATTTCGCCCTAGAGTATGGTAAAATTAGTTAAGTTTTGATTTTTTTTAGTACCGTATAAAAGTTTTGTTAACAAAATAACCGTTCTACTAAAATAATTGTTCTACTTCGTTTGAGTAAAGACGTACTTCACTTTAAGCGCATAATTTATATTCATTTAAGGTGACTTTTTTTATTTTAAAAATTGAACAAGTGCAGAGACACAGTTAACAGTTAGTAACAACAACAAAATAAATAACAAAAAATAAAAAGCATTATAATATAGTGTGTGATAAAAAAGACAATAACAAAGTGCATGGTTAAACCTGTTTAAACAATTAATAGTGAGTGCATGAGCGCACCAAACATTAACGAAAAAAATAAAAAAGGTAATAACAACAATGCTTATTACTCTTTTTCTTACACAAATGCTAATAATGCAATAAACAATATAAATAATAAAAAAAAAAAATGACAGTGCTTTTTTAACCGCCAGGCCAATTGACCGAACGCGTTCATTATCAGCAAATATAAATATATCTGCTACATAAACAACGCCATCAGCTAAAATAATAACGTACCAGGCAACAGCAGATATTCAGATGCTCGTCATTGAGAAAAGAAGACTAAGAAGACAATGGCAAAATAGTCGTTCACCACACATAAAAATGCAAATGAACTTATGCCAAAAAAACTTACGGAGTAAATTGAGACAGAAACACCAACTCGCTATCGACAACTTTTTAAAAAACTTGGATTCAATGAAAAACACGGATTATAGTCTATGGAAAGCTGTAAAGCACTTACAATGTCCTATTGCTTACGAATCCCCACTAAGACTTGAAGACCGTACTTGGGCTAAAAACTCAAGTGAAAAGGCAAATGCGTTCGCAAAGCACTTAGAGAAGGTTTTCGCACCACATGATATAAGTAATTCCAATATTCCAATTATTAGCGACATCGTGAATGATCCTGTGAAATTTCGGTTGTCTTCTTTAAAATCGACAATCAAAAATACGGATATAAAGAAATCACCTGGACCTGATCGTATAACAGGATCAATGATAAGAAACTTACCTAATTCAGCTGTAAGAATTTTACTTTACATATTTAATGCCATGTTGCGCGTCGGCTTCTTCCCATGCTCTTGGAAGATGTCTGAAATTGTTATGATCCCGAAACCTGGAAAGGACTCAAGCCAGATTACATCCTACATGCCAATTAGCCTACTGTCAGTTTTGTCAAAGATATTTGAACTCCTTTTCTAAATGAACAAAACGTTATCTATCCCAGATCATCAGTTTGGTTTTCGAGCAAGGCATAGTACGATTGAACAAGTCCATAGAATCGTTACCATTATTAGATCGGTTTTTGAAAGAAAGCAATACTGTTCAGCTTTATTTATAGACATTTCCCAAGCATTTGATAAAGTCTGCCATGATGGGCTACTTACTAAAATAGTTCGGGTACTACCTGAAAACACGCACAAGCTTATAAAAAGCTATTTGTCCGATAGAACTTTTAAAGTAAGGTCAAAGGACCAGCTTTCAAGATGTGGGAAAATCAGTACAGGAGTACCTCAAGGTAGTATGCTAGGGCCGCTATTATATATCATCTATACAGCGGATATGCCGACAAGCCCACATACATATACATCAACCTTTGCAGACGACACTGCAATTATAAGTGTCAGTAATGATCCAAAGGATGCATCTGAAAAGCTGCAGTCCCATATTCATAAGCTAGAAGACTGGCTAAAACAGTGGAGAATAAATGTGAATCCATCAAAATGTGCTCATGTCACGTTTTCCCTTAGAAGGCAAAATTGTCCACCAATCACAATAACTAATACCACGGTTCCAGCGGAAACGCACGTTAAATATTTAGGTATCCACCTAGATCGGCGCCTAACTTGGTCCCGTCACATTGAGGCAAAAATAACGTCCATAAAGCTTCGAATAAATCAACTGCATTGGCTAATAAGTCCTAACTCAACTTTGGCTTGGGAATATAAAGTCCTTTTATACAAATCCGTTATAAAGCCAATATGGTCATATGGTATTCAGCTGTGGGGTACTGCCTGTGCATCAAACATCCAGAAGTTACAGAGAAGACAGTCTAGGATTTTACGTCATATCGTATGCGCCCCCCTGGTACATAAGAAATGAAAACATACATAGGGATCTCAAAGTTCCCACTATCCACGAAGAAGTTAAAACATACATGTCCAAATACGTAAACAAACTAGTTGCACATCCCAACACTCTAGCATGCAATTTATTGCAATTTGACGGCCACCAGAGACTAAACAGAACTGACACATTGAGCCTGGCAAGGCGGCTCTCTCTACACAATACAAGATCGATTTTTAAGATTTGAATACAAAAAATTAGTTATTACGTTGGTACTAACTAGTAAATAATAAATTAGAAATAAGATTTGAATACTTATTGTGAATTTCTTTTAATAGAAAGATTCAATAAAAAAAATACAGTATAAAAAAAAAATAACAAAAATAAAAGTAAAAGGTTTTGTCACCGCCGAGTAACGTATTGAATGCGGCCAAAGAAAATATTAAATAAATTTTAAAAAATCAACTTAAAAAAAGGGATATAAAATAGTAAATTACAAAAAAAATAATTTCGAGTTAAATATAAGTTTACTGCTGTGTATGTATTGTGGATTTTATTAATATATTTCCGCCTGAAAGTAGGCAGAGTTTTCTTTCCTCATAATTTTAGAGTCGCTAAAACATGGTAGATGTCATATATATTTTTTTTTGTACGTTTATACAGAACAATAGAAAAAGCACAAGAGATAAAATATGGGCCAAATCAATTTTTTTGTTGAAGTTCCATACATAGAAAAAATTTTTTTTTAAATAAATAGCTTTAAGGAGATCCCTTAAGTTAGGTTCGTGTCAGGTTTGAAGTTTACTTTTAGAAATTGAGAAATTTTGATTTGAGCCTGAACAAGAATAATAGTTAATATTTGTACAGAAGACTGAAATTTAAGGGAAAGAAAAGTTTAGTAGTTTAGCTATATGTAAGTGTTTGAATTTTTTTGTTCTCTAAATTTTTTTTTCTTAGATATAATTAATCTAGGGAGTATATATAGATATTATTTATTGAAATATTGGTGTATTTGATTATGACATCATCGCAAAAGGGAAATGGCGTGAAGGTGATGTAGGAAAACAAATTCAAAATTTACAGTGGGTCACACCTCAAACTAAACAGCTGGAGATATGAGTGCGTGACATGGTGGAGAGGGCTATTGACGGCATTAGATCAGCCCCAAAGAAAAATTGGTTTTGTAGTGTACTCGTACTTACATAATATGTTTTCGTAGAATGTGTGATAATGAGTTGATAGAATTTACAGGGTTAATAGGTAATGTTAATAACAAGCTGTGACAATTTCTCTATTATTTTTTTAATGGCGGAGTGCCCAGCGAGAGGGTTGGAACCCTCTGGGAAAAACTCATCCTTGCTAGTCGGAAACCTCACTGGCCAATACGTCCGTTACATTAAAATGGCGCCCAATTTGGTTAAAGGCAAATGTATCCGTTACATTAAAATGGCACCCAAACTAAAAATAAAACAGGCAGCCATTAAAATGAAATTACTTAACAATTTATAAATAAGAAATATGTAAAACAAATAAGAACATGTAAAACAGCGAAGCATGTAAGTATAGAAAAAAATGTTTATATTCGATACCTTTTAGTAGTACTTCTGTTCAGAATTCAGTTTTTGTTTACAATTGTGCATAGGGTTGAAAGTTGTATAGTGTCTGACAGCCTGTCGGGTCATATATGCCGCGAAGTGTCTAGTATTAGCATTGTATGCATCAGTCTTCAAAATAATTGCATTAAACTCCTTATCTCTTGTTATCAATAGTTTTCCTTTAAACAATTTTCAATTTTGTTTGATCAATAGCCGAACAAATAACAAAAACAAAAGTTTTTTTTGTAGCCCTTTAGCTAATTAAACGAATTCGCTTTAAAGGTAGTACAAAAAGGCTGAAAATGTTTTTTCTATTATGAAGATGGGGATTTTGACCAGATCCTGGCGGGAATTATAGCCATAGCTTATCGAATGTCTAGTCAAAGTGATGTTGTGTAAATGTATTGTTATAATGTCTCGCCATTGTTACTTTGATTATTTGCAGTTTATAATAAGAAAAGTATACATAGGTGACAGTTTTGATAACCGCCAGTGTAATAAAAAATTTTATTAGAACTGGGTCCGGTAGCAAGGATCATTTGAGTGAAAAAATTCCAAAAATTCCATAAGTAGTATTTGTGTAGGCACTACAAACCATTATTTTAACAGTTTTAATTTTCACTGCTTTCCCAAATTACATGTACGTTCATGCCAAACCCAATTCATTATACGAGTAGATATATATAAACACATATAAAGTCAAATATATTTTTTTCTTTTGTCCAGTAATTCCGACAGGAACCATAAATATTAGTGATTTTAATTGTAACAATACTGTCGATATCAATGAGATTCTAGGATCTTTCGACATACATATATCAATTCGAAAATGATCGGAAAAGTGTTGTTGGAAATGAAAAAGTTGATAAAAACATTATTCGTATGCCAAGAAATGCAAAGAAAAAGAAAACAAATTTGGTAATTTATTGCTAAAGTAGCAGATTGAAGTTTTAGAATAAATCCCGATTCGATTTTTAATTCAAAAGAACAGCAGAAACTTAAACTGACCAAACTAACGTTTGTAATAGATGTCTTGACGAGACATAAGTTTGGTAATTTTTGAGTTAGCAATTGTCAAATTTATATGTTTGGAAATAAATTATCTAACACATCCGTGAGCAATAACGTTGTGACATAAGTTTTTTTTTAAATTAAAACTTAATTCCACAGCTAGTAGAAAAATTAAGGTGTAAACCTTTTTAAAGAGTTAAAAATTAAAGGAAACTGTGAAGAACCTTCTTTGTTGAAATTTTCAAATATATGTATGTCCAAACATAATGTACGTGTGTTCCGTTGGCCGGAAGCACACACGACGCATACCCATACATACATACATACATATGAGTTTAAACAATAGTGGTGTACATATGTAGGCTTCTTGCGGACCACCATTAAATTAAATGATTACAAAGGCCAGCGGTCTGACCGCCTTACTAGTGGCCGTAGACAGAAAATGCCTGAGTCCTAGTAATCAGAAAAAAGTCTAGACATGTGTCGAGGCTGACCACAGCTTTTCATCGTATTTAAGTTTAGGTGTAAGTGTATGATACGTAAATTTAAGGTTTAGGGTGTTAGTGATTATAATGCTCTTTGTAGTTTTGAATTTTTATAAGGCCTAGTAAATACCAGAATTCGGCAATAAAAGAATAATTTCATAGCTTTACCTAGTACAAAATTCCTAGAGGTTAACCCGAACAACACCAGTTGTTTAAGAGAGCTCTTTTGTTCCGATAGATTTTAGTAGATTCGCCGTGTTTCAGACGGAAAAGGCATAAAGGTAATTTAAAAAAATATATATAAGAGGAAATTAAAATACGAGGAAAGAAAAATGTTATTTTTGTTAACTCCTTAAAGAATTTGGTTTGGTATAGTTTTAATAAAATGTATGTAAAATAGAATTTTAGAGTAATAAGTTAAATAAGCAGTTGATAAATTTTTAGTTTTAAGATAAATAATAAAGAGGTAGAATCAAGTATGTCATAAATAGTAAAGAAACAAATGCAGGTGTGAATTAATTTAATAATGGTGGTTAATTAAGGTAAGTTCAGGGTGGGCAGCGGCGTCTTAGTGGGTTCCCATATTAATCGAAGAATAGGCACAAGGAATCATGGAAGGGATAGGGCAACTGGAGCTAAAACCTTGCTCCCTCTGCACAGGCAATACCTTGTTTTATGTAGACTGTGTTCATAGAATTCATTTATTAGTAACAGACCATCGGGTCATGACGAAGGGTGGTTTTCACTCCATGAGAAAGAATCTCGAAGAAAGAGCTAGTTGACTAACATTCGCCATGATACTAGAGGGTCATGTAACACGTCCTGTCCACCTATTAACCCACAATTTAACACAACATTCTTTTTTCCGTTATTGCTTGTGTTAAGAAATAAAAATTACTCGTCTCGACGGGCTGTTAGGTAAAAGTACTTAGACATAAATAATACGTTAATTTCATCCACTTACCTTCTGGGTTGTTGGAATATGAGTATTGCACTCTTACAGATTCTCGCAAATATCGTTTCGATGGTTTTTTTTTACCCAAACTCTTATTGATGTTTATCGCATGCAGCAAGAATATTATAAAAAATATATTCAGTATATAACGACACCATTAGCGATGCATAGCTGGGCTGGCAAAACTTTTGAAACTTTGTATAAAAAATTGCGAATATTAAAATAAGAATATTGTTACGAAGTAATAATCGAAAATGTATGAAACGACCTATTGTACAAATACGCAGTGTTATAAACATAAAGCAAAAACAATTGCGTAGCGGAAATGACCCGAACCGCGATTCAATGTTGAAACAAAAACAACTTCTGCAGAAAGAAAAAATAAACAAAAGATACACACATATACAAGCCTACTAAATAAATGATTCGTTGACTTTGATATTTCATAGAGTAAATATCTGTGTGGACAAAAGAGTGTTAAGTGTACAGTCTAAATTAGTACTGAACAGTTGAAAATATAGTCTTAATCGCCGAATAAAGTTGTGTGCTGATAAAATCATAAAGGACTGTGTATTTTAATTTTAGAACCCTACATCTTAACGTTTATTGTGATAATAAACGTAACAATATTATACCATACATTTCGATTCAACTGAGGAAAGTATGCGACAAATTAAATTAAAAACGAATTTTAATGCATAAAAGTGTGAAAGGGGTTAATGAGATAAAAATGGCTATTACAATTGCGACTGCCATAGTATCCCGCTACACAACTATATATATTTGCTTAATATTTGAAACGCTAGAGTTATACTGCAAAGAAAGTAAATATAAATGTCAATTTTTTTAAAGAGTATGTACAGATGTTCGCTTTGGGCTATTTAGAAGTACACTAAAATGTAACCATCAAAGTGTGTGTGATTATCTAAATGATTGCATTAATTACTGTCGTGTGCACCCTGTGGCAGAGGAAAGGGCTCTAGTGGTAACACTAGAGAACAGCAGGCAAAATTTAGCGCCTAGTAAAATGAATGAAATGCAATTAACATTGGAAAACAATGCAAACTAAATTGCTGAAAATGAAAAAAAAGATGGCGAAAGCTAGGCGCGAAGAGGTTTCTTGGGCAGTCAAGGAAAAGGGAATGATCTTTTCTTTTCTGGAGATCGAGGCTTGTAGCGGGTGTGCGCGAAAAAAGAAAAATCGAGAAAAATTATAAATTTGAGTGCAAATAAAAAAAGGCCCGTAAACAATTGAAAAAAAAATTTATTAAAAGAACATTTTAAGTAAAACTAAATACATATTTAAATTAACATAAATTAGGTTACCGCAGCTAGCCGCCACACCATCGCAGTTACATCCACCGCGGCCCTGCCCAACCTCATCCGTACACTTCAGCCATAGCCCGGAGCAGGTATCCCACGTAAGACCTTGGACAGCCACAAGGAACGACCTACGGACACACAAAAATAATATATATGTATTTTTTAGCCTATGCAAAAAATAGGGAAAACATAGTTTCCGTGCATAGCGCAACCTTCACTCCTCAGTTGAGTTTTTTGGCCCTGAGTGCGCGAAGAAAATAGGTTGAGCTCAAGCTAGGTTACATCTCGCGGAAAATATTAAAATTAGGCAAAATTTATATATACATATGTATATTGCACGTCGAGGTTAAAATCTTCTACCGATAGACCAATACTTACACACCAACAGACGGACGATTCATAGCTGTGGTTCCTGCCAAAACACAATAAATTAGCTATTTTTTTTTTGTTTTTTTTATAAAAATTTAAATAAAGATAGATTTACTTTCGTTTAGTTTGTTTCCATTTAATCAATTATGAACGTTTTGTTAGTGTTACTTGATACGTAAAAATTTTATTTGAGTTTTCTAGAAGATTCTTTATAAATGAAATTGTAAATTTAAGCTTAACAAATTTTAAATGAAAGGACCTTTTTGATATAATGGAATAAATTAATTAAAAACGCGGTAAGTAAAGTAAGAGAGTAAGTGGTGGCAATGTGAGATGCGATTAGTGAGGTCTTCTGACCTCTAGTGGGAGGGCAAAAGATTGGGCACAACACCAGTCCATGGATTCCTCAAGCGGGCTCCATCCTTTATTTTTTTAGTCCTCAAATGGCTGGTATGGATTTTTGTGTAGCTGCTGATCATCCCCAGATAAAATTGGCAAGAACCAACCCAATATGGCGAATCCTAGCCGGCGCTATACGCAAGCATACCAGCACAGCCAAAGGTCTGGCAACGTTCGTTTTTCCCATGGTGAGTAAAAATTTCTGGTTTTATTCAAAAGCAGCTGCTATATTACCTAGAAAAACCCTAAGTAAACTTCAAGACCTAAAGTTGTCGTACAATGGTGCCAAGCTCTTTGCATCTCGTTGCCCTTTAAAAAAAGTTTTTGAAAGTATATTTATTAAGAGATTCGGATTTAAAAAAGATATTTATTCTATAATTATGTTTGCACACATGAAAAAGGATATTAAGACAATATAAGAACTTCAGTATGTGTTTAGACTGAAGACATATATTTGTAAACCTACTACAAAAACATTTAAAATTATTATTTATAAAATGATCAAGTGCAGAATCAAACAGTATATTTTAACCAATATGGGCATTTCCAGCGAAAGGTCCACCCTGACCGAAAAATTAAAAGTTGACTAACCGTTTTCTTTTACTTGTATTATACAAGAGAAGTATTCAAAATTGATTAAATAACATAGTTTCCAGCTTTCTTTAGTTGCGATGGCGAGTTATCGGGCTACAAAGTACTGGTTCATGTCTCTTTGCAACTTACATTTCTAAGACTATTTGCGCAATTGAACTCTTATCGAAAAACTCTTTCTAACAACAACAACTAAACGTAAAAAAAATGCAAAATAGCAAACAAATGTCAATTAACGGGAAAATTTTGATTTGCTTTTAAGGACATTCTAACATAACGTCACGTCAGAAAAAAAAAACATTTATTCTCAGTATCTCCACGCTGATGACCGTAATTGCATTTTAACAAAGGTTAATAAAGTAAACTAATAATAATAATAAAACACTCGTTTGCTAAACAAATAGTTAATTTTATATTAAATTTCAAAAGTGTGTAACGTCACATTTCCTTTGGACGATATTTTGTTTATTTTAAATTTATATTCAGTTATGGTTTATGCAGTTGAAATCTTCGGCAGGATGTAAAAATTACGCAAAGCGCTATAGGCAAAAATTAAAATCAGATTCACTTAGGCTAAAGATTAGCCGTGAAAGAGCAGCGAGATATAGAAAAAAGCTGTTGCAATCAAAGGAGAATAAAATGGACAAAGTAAGGGAACAAAACCGTAAAAGGCAACAATAATTTCGTTTAAAAAAGAATAAGGAAGCTAAAAATAAGGTCAGTGCGCCAGTTAATCACCCTTACAAATGCAAACGAACTTTAGGAAAAGCATTAAGTAAAGCCAAAAGAGGTTTGCCGGTTGATCCGGAGAAAAGGGCATATATCGTTGACATCCTTTATACAAAATATGGTCCATCATCTTCAAAACAACAGAGTGAATCGACAGTAATAGAAAAAAAGGAATTTATTAAGGACTTTTACTTGCGAGACGATATAAGTATCCAAGCTCCTGGTCGTAAGGATACATTAATCGTCAATGGGGGAAGTAGTGCATAAGCGCTTTATGTTGCTGACTGTTTCTGAGTCGTATGAATTATACAAAAGGGAGAGAAACATTGACTATGTTAGAAAGTCGGTATTTTATGAATTGCGACCAAAATACGTACAACTATCATGCAAGATGCCATATAATATGTGCGTGTGTCAGTACCACGCCAATTATGCATTTATTTTGACAAGCGGTGCAGAGGTGATAACATCATTTTCCTCCAATTTTGAAACTTTCCTTAAATCTGTCTGTTGCGACATTGAGAACGAAAAATGTATGCCAAGTAATTGCGGAAATGGTGTAAAGGATGTGAAAAATGATCTAGTGCCCCTAAAATATTATTCATTAATAGATAAAACCATTGAATGGAAACATTGGCGCGAAGAGGAAGACCGGATTGCGTTGACACATACCGAAGGTTCTCTATCTGATCTATTGTACGAATTAGATGCACAGTTTCCCTTTTTTAAACGCCACTTTTTTGTTAAACGGTCCCAGCAAAATTATTTTGAAATAAAAAAAAAAATAAATTTAATAAAGGCAGAAGATCTAGTCCTGCAAATCGATTTCGCTGAGAATTACAGGTTAATTTCTCAAAATGAGGTGCAGAGCGCACACTTCAGCTACCATCAAGTTACAATTTTACTTGCGTTGCTTGGCTGAATGGCGGAGTGAAATCCAATAAGTTTGATGTTTACTGCTTTTTGACAAAACTTGTGCAGATGATTAAAAAGGCGCATGGGCAATTTCAAAATATTTATGCTTTTTCGGATGGATGCAGCTTCCAATTTAAAAATAAGTTCATTGCTCGAAGTTCTCATGGCTTTTGTTTCTGAATTTGGTTGCAATATTTTTGAGTGGAATTATTTTGCAACTTCTCACGGCAAAGGTGCGGTTGACGGGGTAGGAGCAACCATAAAAAAGTTTGGCAGATGACAAAAACCAAAAATTTAATTTTAGAAAATGCCTTTTCATTTTATGATTGTGCTCGAAGTAACATTTTTGGTGTTAATTTAATATACATTTCCTCAGAGGAAGTAGACAAGTATTCTATTTTGTTAACTGAAAAGTGGAAGGAGTTGCCGAATGTACCTGGTATACATCAAATTAATTTTTTTATCTAGCAGAGAAGACATGCAAATAAATGCAGCTCAAACTGCATTTTCAACTTGAACAATAATATAAGACCTTTATATAAATGTTTTATAACTATGTACTATCTACTATCTCATCCTGTTCTCTTAATCATTATTTAAAAAGAAAAAAATATTGTATATATGTAACGTCACGTAAGATACTAAGCTTAATAATAAAAAAAAACCGAAAATACATTTTTAAATTTTATAACTTTGAAAATAAACGAAAATTGATTTAAATGCTTCTAAAAATAGTTTCATTCAAAAAGTCTTGCCAAATTCGCAGAGCTTTGCAATTTTGTAATCGAAGTCAAAATCAAACTTCTGTTTTTTGTAACGTCACGTCAGCGCATATTGTTGCTTCTATTCTTAATTCCTCAAGGTTGATTGTTCAAATTTTTTTAATGCATAAAGTGCTACTTAATTACTATGCAAATATAATAAAAGCTTTTTAAAAATATGACTTTTTCATTTTTTATTTTTATTTTTTTCGTACAAATGTCACGTCACATCAAAATGGCAATGCCCATATATAAAAATATACTTGATATTTTTAACGATAAATTACCAAAGCATTAAATCGATGAATATTTTAATAAAGACATTTGTAAAGTTATGATTAAAAAATATATTTTCCTAGATGGGCATCATAATAAGAATCATCGTGAATCCATCGGGCGATCACATTAGCAACGCGAGAGCAGAATTTAATTTCTACTTGCAGAAACATATTCTATTAAACAATGGATGCCACATAGCCGAAACCCGTTTATTTCCAAGCCAAACTTGACAAGGGATGACTGAAATTCATTCCCACAAATCAACACAGCATATATACTTTAAGAACTTCGATATCAATATAGCATGATCGATGTACAAACAACAGATGAAGAGTCCATCAAAAAAGTTCAACATAAACTGAATGGGAATAATAAGTTACTACAAATAGTAGAAGAAAACGGTTATGAATTAGTAGAATTTTCAGAGCCAGAAGAATGAAAAAATAATAAATCAAAAGATATTAAGCAATGCCTAAATATATCCAAGATACAAAAAGATATTAATAATTTAAATAAAGTCACTGGTATGACAAGAATTAAAAAAGAACACATTTCAGTCAGTCACAATTTAAACCATAATAAAATAATTATAATTAATATATAATACTACATCTATAGATATACTTATGTTTAGAGAAACAACATTTGGGATTATGAAAACGGAAACTCTAGAAACAGGAAACGAGTTTTGAATTGTACAATACTCTTCATTATAGAACAACAATTGATAAAATTTGTTTCGAAAAAGCTAATGTTATCTCACATCATCCAAGTTTAATAGTTATACACCAATTTTGAGAGGTGGTCATTATAACCTCTCCATTTTAAATTTGTTAAGTCAAGAAATTAAAAATTTGTTAAAATTGTGTGATCGAAATTGTCGTTTTGTACCAGTTGGGTTATTATGTTTAAAATATCATTTGACGTTTCCTCGCGCAAGTGTTTTGAAGCGGGTTTTTGTTTCCTGATAGCGGTTTCAGCATCTTTATCATCCAGAGTGGCAAGGTACGGAGAATATATTTTTCTTAATCGATATTAATGCTACTTTAAAACTCTTGTATTGCCTGGCGGTGTGCTGTTGTTGGGAAGACTTATTACTAGCCTTTCTATATATTTATTTATTCCTGGTTCCTCTTTTTGGACGGGATTTGTTATAATACCTGTCTCGTTTACATTTTTTTGTTTCATTCGTTGTGACCTATAATATATATACATATATATATATATATATATATATATAAATTTCCGTCATCCCTTATCAAGTTTGGTTTGGATATAAACCTGTTTCGGCTATGCGCTATCTTCAGGGGCATGTTTCGTTCTGAGAAGTTTCCATCAATTCGTTGAAGTTTTATTGTTTGTCAAGTATCTATTTGTCATGTGAACTGGTAGCAGGCGTATCGCCTTTATCACGCAGGCATATATTAGGTGTGAACAGGTAAAGCTTGCAGGTCAAATCACCCTGTCGGAATATCAAATCAAGAATGACTTAAAGCCGGTCAAGATAATTTTTACATTACCAGACTCTGCATTAGGTTTAACAACCAATGTCTCACATTGAACGATATACAAACATTTGCGAAGTTAAAAATAAAGAATAACACTAGAGCGAAGAAAAGAACAATACAGAAGGCAGAATGGTAATACATAAAAAACGAAATAAACCAATAAAAATATAATTAACATACCGGCACAAATAATGATGAACATTTTCGATACAATTAGAAGCGAGATAACAAAGATGATGGAAGAGAAATATAAAACTTGAAACAAGAAACTGGAGATATTATCAAAACCAAGGAGGCCAGATAACCAGACAAGGAGTCTTAGTTCAACGCCAGGTTTGTGATTTTAACGAATGTAACAATCA
Organism: Phania funesta; assembly: GCA_963932375.1. Lineage (NCBI taxonomy): Eukaryota > Metazoa > Arthropoda > Insecta > Diptera > Tachinidae > Phania > Phania funesta. The sequence continues at coordinate 42,935,904 of OZ010656.1, forward strand.
ACATGCAGTAATACTAGAAAATGTAGTGTTTGAGGAAGACAATAATTTGAGGAACCCTACCTAGCTAATGGTTTGCCACTGGCGTATATACGCCGCTAGTAGCGCTAAGTCTTGCCGATCTTACTTTCGTAAGGGCAAGTGGTTGAGCGCCGATCTTACTTTCGTAAGGGCACGAGAGCTTCTTTGGCAGTTGATGCCAATTCAGCTAGTAAAATAGAAGTCCGTTTTATTTTGGGTTTTGCACCCTTTTTATACAAAGTTTACAAATTCAGTTTTAGCCTTTCTTACTTATTCTACTTATATAAAATATAATGTTTTCCTTATTCTACTTATTTTACATATTATTCATTACTATGAAAAAGGGTGTCGAATTACTGTTATTAATTGACCAATAATCTAATTAGTTTAAGTAAACAATTATTTTTACTCAAACTAAAGTCACTCAATTTATTATTGCTAATGTTTATGTTATTTGGTGTGAGTTTGCAGTGTAGACTTGTTAGGTACACTACAAAAAAGTATTAAACCACAATGCCGATAATCATAGTCAAAAACTAAAGTCGGTTCTTTTAAAAACCTACTTTAAATTTAAAACTTGTTATTAATAATTTTGGTACCATAGTCAAAACACAAGTATGTTTTAAGTTGAACCAGCTTTAAACGGGTGTCACTTAAAGTGTGGAATATGTTTGCATACAATCTATAACAAAATAAAAGAAAGTGGCATCTTTGATTAGCTGATGCTAGTTATAAAAAAAACAAGAAGCGGCAAAATGTATTTCCTTAAAGTCGATATCACCGTATTAGTTAAATGTTGAAAAAATATCGTTATCCTGCTGGAAATCTTCCTCCAAATCATCAATAATGGCAAATTCTCTGCCAGTATCTTGAAACATTTTAAATTTTGATTATGATTATCGGCCAGTATCCACAATCACAACAGGAAAAAAGAGATCGAACAAAGCTATTGTCGATACGAGAACGGGTATAACACTACTGCCAATAGAAAAACAAGACCATGCCAAGCACATGTGGAAAAAATAATAGCGACACAAAACTAAAGAATTCTTGAGTATACGGACACTTATTTATTTATTTATATATTTTGTACAATAATCCTTGTGGTACGAAACTTACACCTTTATTGTTTCCCAACACCACACCCTTCAGTCAGTGTTTTAAAAAAATTGAATTAAAAAATTGAATTTGCTGATGCTCTTTCGTGAAATTTGTCAAATCGGTTTACCACATTTTTATATTTTAGTATGATGTTTGCACCAAGACAGCACAAAATAATGCATCATATTATGTAAATATACCTTTTCTGTTTCACTTGCTACTTAATAAAGATACCAGGAAAAAGAATTTTAATGGGTGTGATCCCATTATAACCAACACATTGCAAAATGTGTAGAAGGAACGAAGAAATATTACAGCTAAAATTGGTCGTCCACGTGGAAAACAACTTCTTGGCAAACTGTGTCTCAATATCTACCGGTGGTAATGAACAAAACTGTTTTTCTAATTCTTACATAAAGTCGGATTTTTTTAATTTGGATATTTCTTATTTGAAAAAGCAAAAATACACAAAAAAAATATCACCAAAAGTGGTAAGTAAAAGCTTTTTAACCCATACATTTTGTTATTACAGAATCATGGAAAGCGCCACCACTGCCATAAAAAGATTATTTTTAATTTCAAAATGAAAATGGGCGCGGAGGGCACAGCCACACAATATGCCATGCAAGGTAATCGGTACCCATCGTATGGGTACTACTACTATGGGAATCCAATGCGCCCCTCACTGCCAGCCAGTAATAATGCCAAGTTCATATATTGTGTTCTAAAAGATATTGCCACATTTTAGTAATAGTTCTTAAATTTATTGATAATCTGGTAGCATATATTGGTAAAATGATGCACACATGAGTTTTTTATCTTCTCATCCACAAAATCTATTGCTTTCTCTTTTCTAAGATGGAGTTAAATGAAATATTATTTAATTACATTTTGCACAGGAAAATTAAGAAAATAATTGGGGCCAAAATGGAAACCTTTTTGGTTTATCCCATTATTTGCCGCCAATCCTTCATTTGGTTGGAGCATTTAGTAGCCGAAATTTGTACACTAGTTTCATTATGCAACAGCAAGTGTATAAAAACTCCAGCAAACAGGTACGCATAATTTTGTTTTATTAAAATTTTAATTATTTTTAACAATATTTACTTCAATTTTAGGAGTCGAATATGGCTTATGGGTTGTCTAGAAATGGAGAGACTTCATCGTTTCCCGAATGATCCGAGAAGGCAAGTTTATTATATGTAATTATTTTTGGTTATTTCGAGGCCAGATATTTATAACAATTTTCATTTTGGATGGAATATATTCCGCCCAAAATGTTTTTTTTTTTGTTATACGAAACTAAATATGTTTCCAGCTTCAGCCCCAACATATCGAATTGGAAGTTTTCTGCTTTTAAACTGGTTTTAAATTAATTTTAGTATAAAATTCAATTCGGTATAAACTTCATTTGAGTAAAGACGTACTTCACTTTAAGGGCATAATTTATATTCATTTAAGGTGACTTTTTTTTTATTTCAAAAATTGAACAAGTGCAGAGACACAGTTAACAGTTAGTAACAACAACAAAATAAATAACAAAAAATAAAAAGCATTATAATATAGTGTGTGATAAAAAAGACAATAACAAAGTGCATGGTTAAACCTGTGTAAACAATTAATAGTGGGTGCATGAGCGCACCAAACATTAACGAAAAAAATACAAAAGGTAATAACAACAATGCTTATTACTCTTTTTCTTACACAAATGCTAATAATGCAATAAACAATATAAATAATAAAAAAAAGATGACAGTGCTTTTTTAACCGCCAGGCCAATTGACCGAACGCATTCATTATCAGCAAATATAAATATATCTGCTACAGAAACAAAGAATTCAACAAATAAAACGAAAGGAACAAATAATACCCCGGATAATGCAAATGCCGAACCCACTGTAAGGGAACAAAAACCTCCACCAATCTACTTGCGCGAACAAACATCAAATGCCATTGTAAATATGCTGTCCCAGCTCGTAGGCAAAGAAAATTTCTATGTGGCTTCTGTACGAAGAGGACAGATACAAGAAACGAAGATCCAAGCCCACACTGAGAAGAATTATCGCCTAATCGCAAGTCGTCCCGATGCAGATAATAAGAGCTATTATACGTATCAACTAAAAAGTGCTAAAGGTTTGATTGTCATTATAAAGGGCATTGACAGTTCTGTTCCCGATGAGGATATAAAAAGTGCCATAGAGGTGGAAGGTTATGTCGTAAGGTCAGTGCACAATATTCTAAATAAGAATAAAGTTCCCCAACCTATGCATCGTGTTGAAATCGTCTTTAATGCATCGCAGCTTAAATCAAAAACCTCGGTTCATCCAATATATAATTTGCGCTACCTTTTGAACAGAAGAATAACGGTGGAAGAGCCTCTAAAACGTAGCGGTCCTCGTCAGTGTACTAATTGCCAGGAATTCGGACACACGAAAACCTACTGCAAGCTAACATCCGTATGCGTTGTTTGCGGTGATGCGCACCGGACTTTGGAATGCACTTCTTCCAAAACAGACCCCAGGTCAAAAAATGCAGCAACTGTGGTGAAAACCACACAGCAAATTACAGGGGCTGCAAAGTCTTTCAACATGTAAAAAATAATTCGAAAGTCGTACGTAAACCTGAATATGAGCAATATAGGTCTTCCCGATTTCCTCGGCTTCATGCTGGTCCTATTGCTAGTAAACAAGCTACACAGCCAGATACGAAACCAAACTATTCATATGCACAAACATTGAGAAATGATTTACCTAATGCGAATGCCAAAAGTTCTAACGCGCTTAAACATTCATATGCCCACGTCCTCAAAAAGGGTGCACAGACACCCCTCACTACCAATTCCAGCTCAATCGATAATTTAATACAAACAATGAATAATTTCATGACAACTATGCAGGGTATGTTTCAGGAAATGATGCGAACCCAAAACATGCTTCTGCAAGTTCTGCTTAGCAAGAAATGAACCAGTTAAAAATATGCTTCTCGAATGCTAACGGGCTCTCCCAACATAAATATGAAGTAGAACACTTCCTGCTAGCACATGATATAGACATGCTATTAGTTTCTGAAACACACTTCACTATAAAAAACTGCTTTAGAATTGATGGGTTTTTTATATATGACACAAAACACCCAAGCGAAAGGGCATGTGGTGGGACTGCCATTATAGTCCGAAAAAACGTAAGGCATTTTTCATTGCCTGAATTCAGGGAGGACTTTTTGCAAGCCACGACTATAAATCTTACAGATTTTAAAATTGTAGTCTCATCAGTGTATTGCCCGCCTAGGCATAAAATCGAACACCATGAATTTGCCAGGTTCTTTGCTACGCTAGGGCAAAAATTTATTGCTGCTGGCGATTACAATGCAAAGCACACATATTGGGGATCCAGACTCCTTAGTCCTAGAGGTAGGCTATTGTATTATACAGTTGAAACAAACAAGCTTGACGTCGTATCTGCCGGTAAACCCACCTATTGGCCCACAGACTTTAATAAGTTGCCAGACCTTATTGATTTTGCTATAGTAAAAAACATCAAACGCGATCAACTCTTAGTTAATTCATCCTATGACCTATCTTCTGATCATTCACCTACAATTGTTATTTTACACGACAGTTTTGTCACTGCACCTAAAACCCTTAGTTTCTACCCGAACAGAAACACGAATTGGTTAAAATATAAAATGTATGTGAGCTCTCACTTACCTTTGAACATCCCACTGAGAAATCCAGCTGATATTCAAGCAGCTGTAGACCATTTTACAGACGTCGTGACTGCCGCAGCCATAGCTGCAACGCCAACAAAGCCATCAGCTAAAATAATAACGTACCAGGCAACAGCAGATAGTCAGATGCTCGTCATTGAGAAAAGAAGACTAAGAAGACAATGGCAAAATAGTCGTTCACCACACATAAAAATGCAAATGAACTTATGCCAAAAAAACTTACGGAGTAAATTGAGACAGAAACACTAACTCGCTATCGACAACTTTTTAAAAAACTTGGATCCAATGAAAAATACGGATTATAGTCTGTGGAAAGCTGTAAAGCACTTACAATGTCCTATTGCTTACGAATCCCCACTAAGACTTGAAGACCGTACTTGGACTAAAAACTCAAGTGAAAAACCAAATGCGTTCGCAAAGCACTTAGAGAAGGTTTTCGCTCCACATGATATAAGTAATGCCACTATTCCAATTATTAGCGACATCGTGAATGATCCTATGAAATTTCGGTTGTCTTCCTTAAAATCGAAAATTAAAAATACGGATATGAAGAAATCACCTGGACCTGATCGTATAACAGGATCAATGATAAAAAACTTACCTAATTCAGCTGTAAGAATTTTACTTTACATATTTAATGCCATGTTGCGCGTCGACTACTTCTTCCCATGCTCTTGGAAGATGTCTGAAATTGTTATGATCCCGAAACCTGGAAAGGACTCAAGCCAGATTACATCCTACATGCCAATTAGCCTACTGTCAGTTTTGTCAAAGATATTTGAACTCCTTTTCTAAATGAACAAAACGTTATCTATCCCAGATCATCAGTTTGGTTTTCGAGCAAGGCATAGTACGATTGAACAAGTCCATAGAATCGTTACCATTATTAGATCGGTTTTTGAAAGAAAGCAATACTGTTCAGCTTTATTTATAGACATTTCCCAAGAATTTGACAAAATTTGCCATGATGGGCTACTTACTAAGATAGTTCGGGTTGTACCCGAAAACACCCACAAGCTTATAAAAAGCTATTTGTCCGATAGAACTTTTAAAGCAAGGTCAAAGGACCAGCTTTCAAGATGTGGGAAAATCAGAGCAGGAGTACCTCAAGATAGTGTGCTAGGGCCGCTATTATATATCATCTATACAGCGGATATGCCGACAAGCCCACATACATATACATCAACCTTTGCAGACGACACTGCAGTTATAAGTGTCAGTAATGATCCAAAGGATGCATCTGAAAAGCTGCAGTCCCATATTCATAAGTTAGAAGACTGTCTAAAACAGTGGAGAATAAAGCTAAATCCATCAAAATGTGCTCATGTCACGTTTTCCCTTAGAAGGCAAAATTGTCCACCAATCACAATAACTAATATCACGGTTCCAGCGGAAACGCACGTTAAATATTTAGGTATCCACCTAGATCGGCGCCTGACTTGGCCCCGTCACATTGAGGCAAAAACAACGTCCATAATGATTCGAACAAATCAACTGCATTGGCTAATAAGTCCTAACTCAACTTTGGCTTTGGAATATAAAGTCCTTTTATACAAATCCGTTATAAAGCCAATATGGTCATATGGTATTCAGCTGTGGGGTACTGCCTGTGCATCAAACATCCAGAAGTTACAGAGAAGACAGTCTAGGATTTTACGTCATATCGTATGCGCCCCCTGGTACATAAGAAATGAAAACATACATAGGGATCTCAAAGTTCCCACTATCCACGAAGAAGTTAAAACACGTCCAAATACGTGAACAAACTAGTCGCACATCCCAACACTCTAGCACGCAATTTATTGCAATTTGACGGCCACCAGAGACTAAAACGAACTGACACATTGAGGCGGCTCTCTCTACACAATAGAAGATAGATTTTTAAGATTTGAAAACAAAAAATTAGTTATTACGTTGGTTCTAACTAGTAAATAATAATTTAGAAATAAGATTTGAATACTTATTGTGAATTTCTTTTAATAGAAAGTTTCAATAAAATAAAATACAGTATAAAAAAAAATGAGAATTTTGTTTAAAATTGATTCTTTCGTTTTAGCATTAAAGTATTTAACAGTGAAATAAATTTAAATTTTAATAGAAAGGTTTAAAATCTCTTCATGTTTAGTTTTACTTCAGCACAAATAAGGGTCTTCTTTGTAAAGTTCGTCAACAATTGTTTGTCGTATAACATTCGGATGACAATTTTTATCAAAGAAAGGATGAAACTTGCTCTCTAATATTGCGAAGTAGGCATCGAAGCCTTGTGGAGCTTTGACTAAATGACATGTCAACATGTTTTTGGTAAGTAAAGATGGACTTCGGTTGGAATTTCAGGAGTGGTCTCAAAGTTTGGCAAAGGACAGCCACATACAGACATAAGCTCCGTGAAATTTATAATAAAAACAACCGGATATGTAAACAAATGCATTATTTTGTGGACTACGCTTTCTCATAGTTATGATTTCTATCATGAACGTCCGTCTCCTTAATGGTACCGGCTAGTCTTTTACAAAACGCCGTAAAGTTTTTATATCCAGTCAATTTAATATTCTATTAAAAAAAAAACCGGAGAAAGTAAATATAACGCTAAAGCAATTAGCTTTAATCCAATGCTGTATCAACGATTTTTTAGACTGCTTTCAAGGCATACTGATAGCGAACAACATATTTAAAAAAAATCGAGTACATATCATTCTTCTTTTTCTAAGATAGCTTGACGTTAGCTACTCTTAACTTAGTCTTTATACTTTTTTTTTGCTAAATAGGCAAGTGTGACTGGGATTATTTTTGAATTGATTCGTCAGATTTGAAATGCAAAAAAGTCTAATTTGTTTTACTAATGCCATCATCATAATTTCATACGTCCTCTGTATCTAATTTTTCATCCTTACTATGACAATTGTCAGTATGATCATTGGGTTGTGCATCGTCGATTCCTGTACTACTTAACTGCTCTAAACTAGTTTTCTTTTTTATTGTTTAAAATTGAAATTTGAGTTGTATTTACTAAATTGGATCTCCTACTAATATTCCGAACTATAAGACCGTAGTTCAGCAAGTTTTGAAAGAGCAAATTTGGAAAAAGTGGTGCAAAACATATATTCATCCGAAAAATGCCCACTGCATGCATATAAACACTTCGTATTTGATCTCACAAATAAAATGAGTAGCCATTCAGCACAGTATATACATATATGTTTAAAAATTTCCACTAAATCACCAAGTGAATTATACGTATAAAATTGTATTGAATACTTCATAGAAGAATATAAAAACTTGTATATAAACCAAATCCTAAGCAAAAATTATTAATAATATTTTTATACTTTTTTTTTTATACTCGTACTGTATTTTATTTTATTGAATCTTTCTATTAAAAGAAATTCACAATAAGTATTCAAATCTTATTTCTAATTTATTATTTACTAGTTAGTACCAAGGTAGTAACTAATTTTTTGTATTCAAATCTTAAAAATCGATCTTGTATTGTGTAGAGAGAGCCGCCTTGCCAGGCTCAATGTGTCAGTTCTTTTTAGTCTCTGGTCCCCATCAAATTGCAATAAATTGCGTGCTAGAGTATTGGGATGTGCGGCTAGTTTGTTCACGTATTTGGACGTGTTTTAACTTCTTCGTGGATAGTGGGAACTTTGAGATCCCTATGTATGTTTTCATTTCTTATGTACCAGGGGGCGCATACGATATGACGTAAAATCCTAGACTGTCTTCTCTGTAACTTCTGGATGTTTGATGCACAGGCAGTACCCCACAGCTGAATACCATATGACCATATTGGCTTTATAACGGATTTGTATAAAAGGACTTTATATTCCAAAGCCAAAGTTGAGTTAGGACTTATTAGCCAATGTAGTTGATTTGTTCGAATCTTTATGGACGTTGTTTTTGCCTCAATGTGACGGGACCAAGTCAGGCGCCGATCTAGGTGGATACCTAAATATTTAACGTGCGTTTCCGCTGGAACCGTGATATTAGTTATTGTGATTGGTGGACAATTTTGCCTTCTAAGGGAAAACGTGACATGAGCACATTTTGATGGATTTAGCTTTATTCTCCACTGTTTTAGCCAGTCTTCTAGCTTATGAATATGGGACTGCAGCTTTTCAAATGCATCCTTTGGATCATTACTGACACTTATAATTGCAGTGTCGTCTGCAAAGGTTGATGTATATGTATGTGGGCTTGTCGGCATATCCGCTGTATAGATGATATATAACAGCGGCCCTAGCACACTACCTTGAGGTACTCCTGCACTGATTTTCCCACATCTTGAAAGCTGGTCCTTTGACCTTACTTTAAAAGTTCTATCGGACAAATAGCTTTTTATAAGCTTGTGGGTGTTTTCAGGTAGAACCCGAACTATTTTAGTAAGTAGCCCATCATGGCAGACTTTATCAAATGCTTGGGAAATGTCTATAAATAAAGCTGAACAGTATTGCTTTCTTTCAAAAGCCGATCTAATAATGGTAACGATTATATGGACTTGTTCAATCGTACTATGCCTTGCTCGAAAACCATTTAGAAAAGGAGTTACACTCGAGACGAATAATTTTTCAAATATCTTTGACAAAACTGACAGTAGGCTAATTGGCCTGTAGGATGTAATCTGGCTTGAGTCCTTTCCAGGTTTCGGGATCATAACAATTTCAGACATCTTCCAAGAGCATGGGAAGAAGTAGTCGACGCGCAACATGGCATTAAATATGTAAAGTAAAATTCTTACAGCTGAATTAGGTAAGTTTTTTATCATTGATCCTGTTATACGATCAGGTCCAGGTGATTTCTTCATATCCGTATTTTTAATTTTCGATTTTAAGGAAGACAACCGAAATTTCATAGGATCATTCACGATGTCGCTAATAATTGGAATAGTGGCATTACTTATATCATGTGGTGCGAAAACCTTCTCTAAGTGCTTTGCGAACGCATTTGGTTTTTCACTTGAGTTTTTAGTCCAAGTACGGTCTTCAAGTCTTAGTGGGGATTCGTAAGCAATAGGACATTGTAAGTGCTTTACAGCTTTCCACAGACTATAATCCGTATTTTTCATTGGATCCAAGTTTTTTAAAAAGTTGTCGATAGCGAGTTAGTGTTTCTGTCTCAATTTACTCCGTAAGTTTTTTTGGCATAAGTTCATTTGCATTTTTATGTGTGGTGAACGACTATTTTGCCATTGTCTTCTTAGTCTTCTTTTCTCAATGACGAGCATCTGAATATCTGCTGTTGCCTGGTACGTTATTATTTTAGCTGATGGCTTTGTTGGCGTTGCAGCTATGGCTGCGGCAGTCACGACGTCTGTAAAATGGTCTACAGCTGCTTGAATATCAGCTGGATTTCTCAGTGGGATGTTCAAAGGTAAGTGAGAGCTCACATACATTTTATATTTTAACCAATTCGTGTTTCTGTTCGGGTAGAAACTAAGGGTTTTAGGTGCAGTGACAAAACTGTCGTGTAAAATAACAATTGTAGGTGAATGATCAGAATATAGGTCATAGGATGAATTAACTAAGAGTTGATCGCGTTTGATGTTTTTTACTATAGCAAAATCAATAAGGTCTGGCAACTTATTAAAGTCTGTGGGCCAATAGGTGGGTTTACCGGCAGATACGACGTCAAGCTTGTTTGTTTCAACTGTATAATACAACTGCCTACCTCTAGGACAAAATTCTTATGCGTGTCCAACAAGTAATTAACTTAATTTTTATTTTTTTTTTTTTAGATAAAATTTCTTTAAATTAATACTATTTGGTCCGAATAGAAAAATATTAGTTCAACAATTTTTAATCAGTATTTAAAATAATTTTATTAAATTTTTATAATTATGGAGTCGTCCCCGCAATAAACGTACATAGCATTTGATTACTGACACAACGCTAACAACATACGAGTATTACACATTTATCTCATAAAGTGTAATTTGTAAGACTAAAGGCCATATTCATAAAAATATGTTTAAATTATAAAAGGTTTATTAAACAAATTTTGTATAAAAGTTTGATTGATAAAACTTTTATAAATATAAAACCAATAAAATTTTAATGGAAGATTTCTCCTAAAGAAAATAAAAAGGTTCACACCAGGTGCAACTGCCAATAAAACAAACTTACTCAGCTAATCTTTTTCTTTGAACTCATTTTCGAGGTCCAATGTTCGTCAAGCTTTCTTTAATCTGCAAGAAAACAAAAAAGGTATAAAAATAACTTATTGTTTTTTTTTCTTTGCAGCTAATATTTAAACTTTATGGAACAATAATATTGCGAATACAAAAACTGTTGTAATTTTTATTGTTTACAATTTTTTTTACCAGAAATCAAAAAATTCTTCATAAAAATAAATCAAATTCTTTTTACTTCTGGTATCATACATATGTTGATTTATTCAATGTAAAGTTGCTTTCTTTTGAGGATTTCATGTTTTATTTTCGTTCTCATAAAAAGAGATAAACTCCACATGAGTTAACGCTTTCACAAGCCTCAAAGTTACCATTGCTTTAACCTTGATGTGAAGTCTTTCTAATGGCAGAAAAACGCAGTGTAAACCATGTAGCTTGTGAAAAAATTTAAATCAATTCTACCATATTTCGGCGTAATGTTAGTTTAAGTAACTTGTGTTCACTCTCAGTTTGCCGGACTTTACCTAAAAAGGAAAGAAACACACATTATGTACATACATACATATGTAAGTATGTAGTAGCATGTTTTATTTTAAGCAAAATAAATAAATTGCAGAATTGAAATTTGAATGTAAAGGATAATTGTGAAGTCATAATTTTTGTGGCAAAAGTCATCTCATCGTAATAGGTAATAAAAATCGTAATAGGTAATACAGTGTAAGATTAAATAAATTAATTTGTATTATTTATTATGGCACATTATAAGTATTGTGCACTCGTATTTATCATTTAAATTTGAGACAAATACATTACACTGGAGTGTTAAATACCTTCTTATTACCTCATGTAATTTGAGGCACGTGGACTAAATATTTAAAAAGAAATGTTGAGTATATCAAAGAGGAAGGTGTAAAAAATTACACACGCAACAATAAAGAACGAAAAATGACACTGAAGATGGCACATAGCCGAAACCGGTTTGTCTCCAAACCAAACTTGACAAGGGATGACGGAAATTCGTTCCAAAATTCTACATGTCGACTATCAATTGAAGCCAGTCAACCTAATATATACACGAGCAGACTCTTGATAATATACAAAAGACACGTACATACAGTATGTACACTTGATAATAACACAAAAACAAGTCCTTGGTTTAACAACTAATGCCTCGCATTAAACGTTATATCAAAATTTGTGAAATGCAGCTTAAAGAATAACACCAAAGCGGAGAAAAAAATACAGAAGGCAGAACACGATTTAATTTAAACCGAAATACGAGGCCTACATACCAAGATAAACTACTGACCACATACTTACAATTAACGGAACACATAGCGACTCAAATAATGATGAGATTTATAAAATCGGGAACAAGAAATTAGCCTGATTAACAAAATTAAGGATGGCAGACAACCAAAGAAACGGGGAACCTAAGTTTTTCGCCCGGTTCGTCAATTTAACGGAAGTAATAAATAACAGGCAAGAAGCGGTAATTGTAGAGAAAAGCCTTAAACACAATATCAATAACCATAACAAGAAAAAGAAAATACAAGGCACATGTGCAGAGAAATAATAGAAAAGAAAGAGACACCAGAATATGGAATCTAAGTCAGTCAAAAAGCCAAAACAAAAACTGCCAACAAACAACATAATTACAACAAAAGCAGCCAAGGTTGAGTACTACAGTATTAATCGCAAAGAATATACCAGAAAGACTGCACACTAATGGAAGAAAAGAAACTGTAGGAAGATCACCAAAGACCCTAGTGATGAATATCAAGCAAACATCAAAAAGTTTTAAAAAAGGCGACCAAAATAGTAAAACCAAACACGGCAGATGCTCTGAAAGCTAAAAAACACAGAAATCAAACACTCCAATGAGACCAATAGTAAACTGACACATTTAAAAGAAGTCCTTTTTTTAGGCTTTCGTTTTTTATTGAATCTTTCCAAAAGAAATTCACAACAAGTATTGAAATCCCATCTCTAAAATATTATATATTGATTATCACCAATGTAATAAATAATTGATTGTATTCAAATCTTAATATTAAAATAACTATCTACTATTGGATAGGGCTACCCGTCTCGTCGGCTCAGTGTCAGTTTTTTAGCCTCTGGTGGCTATCAAACTGCAGTAAATTGCGTACAAGGGTGTTGGGGTGGACCACTAATTTGTTTACATATTTGCACAAGTATGTTTTTACTTTTTGCTGGATAGTAGAAACTTCTAGATCTGTAGGGATATTTTCATTTCGTTTATACCAAGGGGCGCAAACGAAAGAAGTTCTGAAAAATAATTTGTAACTATCAAACAAGCACTTAGTAACCAACACCCCAGAAATAATAGACAAACTTAAAGCCGCAGAAATCTCGAAACTAATATCATGCGATAAAAATTGTACACGAAAGAGAACTGGGAGTAATACGAACGACAAACTCCCAGCTTCACAACTCACAGCAACCTTCAAAACTCCATTACAACAAAACTACTTCCAACCCGTCTATGGACAAACAGCTTAAGAATGAAACAGATGGATAGTCTAGGAGTGACATTTTACCCAATATGCGTGGACGAAATAATTAATATTTGAACTTAGGGAAAATAACGAAATACTAATTAACAACCGCCACTTTTCTACTCGAAATATTTTTGGAAAACGGGTTCATCAGATCACCGTTATAACAATGAATGTTTTGACAATTTTAATTCAGATATGTTTTTGATTTAAGTAAAAAGGCCGGGGGTAGTAGGATATTGCAAAAATATTTAAAAAAACATAAGAGGATATAGTAGACGTGGTGGTAAATGAACAAGTACGTACTGCCTTGCCAAAGGAATACCAGATACTTTTTACCATAGGACTGCAGATTCGGACTCGCAATTCGATATGCAGTAGACTATTTTCCATCACTGTATCAAAAAAAGCTGGAAGAAAAATAGGTTAAAGATTGCAATCGCAAGATTATCGTCCGATTTAAATAAGTCCAAAGTGAGATAAAGCAAAAAAAACAAAATTTAAAATTTCCAAAACCATGTTGGCTTGTCTCAATAAATCTTCAAATATCGTAATCGAGATGTGAAGGCACGTCGTTATCATCAAGCGACTAAGTAACTTCTTTAAGAGTGTATTATTGTCGCCAGTTGGTTATCGGCACTTGGCACCAACGCAAATTAAAATATTGCAGAGGTTTGTGGAGGAGTTGCCAAAGGCTCCTGGAAATTAAGATGGACATTTGTATGTTTATATCTTAATTATGATATTAACATTGATATGACTATTTGCCTTCAGGATTTCAGTGCTGATAACTGCTCAAACTCTTTATCAAATAAAACTATAATAATAATGGTAATTGGAATAAGTAAAAGTGGGCCCTAAGAAATTTTTTATATCTTTGTTACTTGTAACTGTCACGGTTTTGTTTTAAAAGAACACATTTTTAAAGTTCTTTTACTACAGGGTTAACATTTTTAACATTTTGCAAATTAGCCGACTGTTCAAAGGCCTATTTGAAGTGATTGATAAAGAATGGTTTCTAGTGAACGATTACCTCCGTCTTTTAAAAATCGGCCGGAGTTGCCTGCTTGGTGTCCAAAGTACAGTTTTGTGGTAACAAATGTCTATCATGAATTAATGACGTGCTCGATAATTATGGAGCACACCAATCCTAATCATTATCCACAATATTGCAATATTACAGCGCTCTAAAAACACGCAGGTCAACACAAGATCATATTGAACATTTCTTTGGGCAAATTCACAAAGGATCTGGAAACTGGTCAATGCGATGGCCGAAGTTTCTCTAGTACTTTTTAAAAGCAAAGAGATCACTACAATGTAAACTTTGTTGTCGCTGAATACTGCGAAAATGTTTAAAAAATGATTCCATACTCGATTTCCTAATAGTGGTAAAGGCATTTTTTGTCAATACTACTCAGCTTTGAGAAGACTTAGCCTAACCCTTCTAATGATGTAGCATCTGATATTAGTAGTGTCATTTAATTAAGGAATTTTAAGACACAAGTGCCTTTGTCTAAGTTTCTTAAAATTATATAATATACATCGTTGGAATTAATTTTACATTTGCAAAGCAATTTAACAAATATAACTACTTGTGTGGAAGAACCCCTATAATTGCTTATCGATTACCTTCGCAAATTAGACGACAAAATTCATACAATATTTGATATGTAGTACCATGTAATTAGTCTTCATCAAACTATTTTGGATGAATAAGTTAAAATTAGGCCATTTCTAAATAATTTTAAGACATGAGGATATGTTTAATTTGTAGATTTTTGAACGAAGTTCCGTCATCCCTTGTCAAGTTTGGTTTGGCGACAAACCGGTTTCGGCTATGTGCCATCTTCAGTGTCATCTTTCGTTCTGTTTATATTATTTATGTGAATTATAATTAATTTTATTATTAGCTTCTTTAATTCTAAACTAAAGGAATCAAATTTTAAGATTTAATTACTTTGTGTCGATAAGAAATAAAGCTATTTAGTATATTTATACTCGTATATTAGCTTTTTCACAAATTCCTACACCTGTTTAATATTTCCTAATCTCATGTGAATACTTTTAGGTTTTCCTTTAAACCCAATCTTGTACTAAAAATATATTTTATTACTGAAATTCTTTTTTTTTTTGGTTTTGTTTGATAAATAATTTACTATATAAGTACGTATGTATGTACATATGTTCATATACCTAAAATTACATTTCATCGGATTGTTGCTTCCTTTATATTGTAGACCTATATATTTTGTAGTTCTTGTATTGCTCACTATAGTGAAAATAAAACTGTTTTTCAGAATATTAAATTAGTGTATCCAACTGAACACAGTGGGCACTGAAACGTGAAATTTTAATATTATATTTATTTACTGCATCCTCAACTATTAATTTTGTTATTTAACCTCAATATAACTGAAAAGAAATATAAAAAATAATATGATCAAATCTATATACATACATACTTATTTGATTTCAGAAAAGAGCTGACGAAGCAGGTAATATGTGTATAATTGGCGTGGAGAATATAAGAAAATTCACATTGAATTAGCGGCTAAATTTTAAAACAACATTTAAGATGACTGCTTATACATATGCCCATAAAATTTGCATATTCTGAATCGTTATCAAAAATTTTAAATTCACCTGAAGTTCAGCATAAAATCAAAAGATTGGAATAAAAAAAAATCAATTGGCCAAAAAATTAAAATTCCTCACAAAACGATATCTTCGCAAAAATACACATTCAGCAAAAAGTAGAAAAACATAAAACAATCAACATAGAATATTGAACGTCGGAGTTTTAACAATATCAATGTTAAACAAATATTAAAAAATGCCAATTTCACCACAAATGAAGAACTCACATGAAATTAAAAAAAAATCACCAAAATATTTAAAAATTATAAAAACGATAATCTGAAAAATAAATAAAACGAAAATTTGACTACAACTAAAATTCGAAAATTTACTACAAAATCAAACTATTGTTAAACATTTTTAAAATTTTCCAAAAAATTTGAAACCAAAAAAAACCGACAATTTAAAAAAAAATTGTGCAAAATCCGAATTTCTGCGCAATTTTAATCTCACCACTAATTCAAAAATTTACTACAAAATCGAAAAACTAGAATAACAAAATAAATGATCAAAAGCTCAATATTTAATAACAAAAAACAAAACTTTACTAAGAAATACCACGAAAATTGAAATTCATCACATTTACAAATCTTAGTAGAAAAATTTTAATAATAAAATAGTAAGTTTTAAAAAAAGCAATGTCTGAGAAATATATAACAAAATGAAAATTCACCAGAAATCGGTAGTTCAGCTTTGCAGTAAAGTAGATCTTTAATATCGAATAAAATTTGTTTCGTGCTTCCTGTGATCTCTACAGTGTTTAGATTTTTAATTAGTTCTGTCGTGTTGGTTACTGTGTACCTGTTTGGTAGTTCTAAAGTATTCTTCAACACTACTTTTAAATGTTTGGAGAATTTGTAGCTCGGCGCTGATTTGTAGTTTACTATTGGTCTCACTGGAGTGTCTGGTTTGTGTATTTTTGGTAGTGCGATCATTGGTGGGAATGACGGGTTCATATTTGTCAGTGCATGTGCTATGTTTGGTTTCACTATCTTCCCCGCTTTCTTTATAGCTTCTTTGATGCTAGCTTGGCATTTATCAGTAGGGTCTTTTCGAGTTTTTCTACAGTTTGTTTCCTCAATTGGCTGTTCCGTTTTTCTTATACTTATATTTCTCTTTGCTGATTAATACTGTAGTATCGCCCTTGTCAGCCTTCGTTGTGATCACGTTGTTTCTTAACAGTTTTTGTTTAAGATTTTTGTCTGTTTTGCATTCCATGTTCTGTTGTCCCTTTCGTTTTGTTTTGGATCTCTATTATATATTTGCACATGTGCCTCGTATGATCTTGTTCTGCTTTTGATAGTAGTGTTATACCTATTTCCGCATCGACAATAGCTTTATTTACTTTCTAGTTTTCTGTTAAATCTCCGAATTTTAAGGCGAGTTTCTAGTAAAGTATCGAATTTTTTTCTAAATTCAACTGTTTGGATATGTCATTTTTTTTAGCTATTTGCAATTCTGCACAACTTCAGTCCCATATTCATGAGCCAGAAATCTGGCTTAAACAGTGAAGAATAAAGGTAAATCCATCGAAATGTGCTCATGTAACGTTTTCCCTTAGACATTAAACACATTGACCACATCAGGCCACACGGCTACACGACTACAAATGCCGCTGGCTACCAATGACGCCCTGTTGCCAGCTACTTTATTATTTTGAAAATGGCGGCTACATTGTAATGTTAAAATATTAACAGCTGTTGCAACAATTCATTTATATTTCAGTGATGTCACTTTAGATTTTTTACGTTTCTAAAGCTCGGTTTTTTTTTGCATGAAACAAGCCCTGTAGAAATAAAATAGATGCGATGCACCAAGCTCGTCGAAGTGTGTACCCAAAGGAGGTGCTGTGCATACTGTGTATACATTCTAAAAGCAAAGGCAATAAGCATTCATTTGATGTGTAATATTCTAGAGTAGTTAATAACTAAAAGAAATAAACATGCTGAGATATAGGGGCGAAGAGTTTTCAACTGTTGTACCCTGATCGCTCGAATGTAGGCGTTGCCAACAAACAATACTGTCAAATATTTTTAAACGCTGAAACTTGGAGTATGATCGGAGAGATTTACATAAACGAGACTTAAGCCAAAAAATACATGATTCCAGGCATGTACATAAATTTCTCCCAATATTATAAAAATACAATTAAATATGTTGAATACATGTATATATAAATAAAAGAAATGAATTTATTTATTTAAAAACTGTTGATGCATATTTATTGTACCATTTAAATTTTATAATTTTCTCTTTTAGTTCTCTTTTATCTAAGCACTAATTTGTTTACTATATTTTGATCTATAGTCAACATTATTTTTATTTTGTAGCCTACAAAAATAGAAATTAGTTTAATTTGACAACAACGACAAAATCAGCATGTTGCCTTGTTGGCGTCAAAATAATCGTTCTCATATAAACGTGTGTATTTTAATTTCTACAGATTGTAGTCGGTAGTAGTTGTCCACCAATAATAAAAACAAATACCGCGAGGCAAAAATAACGTCCATAAAACTTCAAACAAAACCTTGGCTTTGGAATATAGAGTCCTTTTAAACAAATCCGTTATAAAGCCAATATGGTTATATGGCATTCGAGAAGAAGACAATCTAGGATTTTACATCTTATCATATGTGCCCGCTGGTCAAGGTAATTTATACATGACGAGACTCTTGACAATATATAGAAGACTTGTACAGAAAATGCACAGCACAAAAGCAACAGTCAATGTCTAGCATTGAACGTTATACCAAAATTTGCTAAATTAAAACGAAAATACAACACCAGAGCGGAAACCAGGACATTACAGAAAGCTGAACGGGACTACGTAAAAAACGAAAAACGGGACTTACACGCGAAAAAGGACACTATTAACTCGAAACTACTAACCACACACTTACAATTAACGCAATACATACCGACAAATATACTGATGGCCATCTTTAACATGGTTAGAAACGACGTTAAAGAAACAATGGAGCGACGGTACCAAACTCTAAAGAGGAAACTGCAGAAATTATCGGGAGAAGTGAGGCCGAAACAAACGAACAAGGAGCTGGCGAAATTCCACGCCAGATTTGTCAACCTGGCAGACGTAGAAATTACCAAAAAGGAAGCACAATTATTGGAGAAAGGTCTAAAGCACAACGTGGAAAATGGCAATAAGAGGAAAAAAATCGAACAAGCGATCGTGGACGCTGAAATGGGTATTGCCCTATTACCAGCAGAAGAACAGGAGCATGCAAGACACGTTTGCAGAGAAATATTGGAGAAGGAAGCAAAAACAGAAATTAAAAGGAATCTTAACACAGAAGCGAAAGTAGTGAAGCAACTGAAGAAGAAACTTACTATAAACAACGTAGTCGTGACCAAAGCTGACAAGGGCAATACAACTGTATTATTGGGCAAAGATGAATATATAAAGAAAATGGAACAGTTGATTCAGGAAACAAATTGTAGGAAATTACGCAAATACCCAACGGAGGAGTACCAGGCTAACATCAAAGAAGCAATAAAGAAAGCATCCAAGATAGTGGACCCAAAAATTGCACATATGATGACAAACATGAACCCGTCGGCTCCAGCAATGATCGCACTGCCAAAAATTCATAAGCCAAACACGCCAATGAGGCCAATAATTAATTATAAGTCAGCACCCTGCTACAAATTATCATAGCATTTGAAAGGGCTAATGAAAAAGACATTGAATCTTTCAAATGAGCACACGGTAGCTAACACAACAGAATTGATTGAGAAGCCGAAAACCTTCGAAATTACGGGAGACACAAAATTAGTATCGTTCGATATTAAAGACCTATATCCATCAATACCGGTAGCAGAAACCATAAAGATCACACATGGAATATTAGTAGAGCACACAAAAGATAAGGATCTTACTTCACAAATCATATCAACATTAGAAACCACACTACAACAAAATTATTTCCAGTTCAATAACACTATATACAGACAAACAAAAGGGCTAGGAATGGGAAACCCGACCTCGGCAATACTGGTGGAAGTATTTATGCAACATTTGGAAAAACAATACATGGAACAAATGGCTAATCTAGGAGTGACATTCTATGCAAGATACGTAGACGACATTATATGCGTAATTACAAAAAACAACGAAGCACAAATACTGGAGTATCTAAACAAGCAACACAAAAACATAAAATTCACAATGGAAACGGAAAAGGATAACCAAATAAATTATTTAGATCTCACAATAAAGACAAACAAAAACACTAATACGCTCGAATACGAAATATATAGGAAACCCACGGCTACAGATACAATAATACACAACTCCTCCAACCACCCACAGCAACACAAGCTCGCCGCGATCAGACAACTAGTAACAAGATTGGAAAGAACACTATTAACCAAGGAAGCCTATAACAAGGAGCTAAGTACGATATATACGATAGCAACGAACAACGGCTACAAAAAAGAAACTGTAGACAAAATCAGAAAGGACATGCGTAGAACTAGAGAGCACAACAAGGAAGACAATGTCAATATATTGACAATGTTAACATACACAGGAAAATCAACACACAAAATATCCAAATTCTTCAAGAAAAATAACATTGAATATTCTAGAAAACATGGAAATATACAAACAAAAGACATTTGATGGACGCATCATAAACGAACAAACAAACTCCAACTCAGATGCTATATTCGATACACTAAAAATAATCTACAATACAAAAAACAGAAAAAACGGACAAGGTACACAAAATGATGAAATAATAAAGTCACAATACACAAAGGACAAACAAATTCGTAAAGCAATAATTGGACTTTTTCCAACCTTTACCGAACAACCAATAAGAAAAGGTACCTGCAAACGCCAAATTGTAGAGTACAAACAACACAGAGAACTAAAGTAATGAAAACATAAGATAACAACACAACGGCAGGAATTACTTAAAAGGCATAGTGATGACCAGGCCTGGTTGCTGACAGATATATCTAATTGTACGTCGACAGTCAAACGTAGCCTACGGGATATCAGAAATATTCAAGAAAAAATACTGAAGCTAGAATTAGAAAGAAGTAAAAGAGAGGAGGAATTGTACAAAGCCGATATCGAAATCAAGCAAATTGAGTACATTACAAAAGCAAAGAAGCTTCAGTTGCTTAACAATCAACTTTTGGACTAAGGATTTATTCCACTTTCTGCATTACATTTTTTATTTTATAGATAGAATTTTTTGTTTTCTAATTACCACGCTTTTGCCTTATATATTATATAACATGTTATTTTTTTAAATGAAAAAAATATTTTTTTTGTTTTGTTTCTTATGTTTTTTATATACAGTAGTTTTCCGATTTAACAAACATTCGATTTAGTGAACATCGCATATAACGAACGCCCAAATTTTTTCTACTGAATACCTTATATAACGAACAAAATTTTATTTTGTACTCGATATAACGAACCCATTTAATATTAAATAAAAAAAACATAAAAAAGTTAACTATAAATGCCATTTTACTTTTGGACAATGCGCCTTCTCATCCTCCGGCGGAAGAAATGATAAAAAACACATACTCTGGAAAAATATGGGTGCTTTACATGCCATTCGCTTGCTAAAATTTCATTACAAAAACAGTCTTTTGTCCCGACTCTTTTCAGCACCTGGGCAAAACGTAAGCACATTTTTAAAACAATTTAGCTTATATGAAGCAGCGATGGCATTAGCATTAGCGTGGAAATCAGTTTCTGAGCATTCTCTGGCAAAATGTTTGGAAAAAAACTTTTGGAAGAAAAAGACGATTTGGCTTCGCTTCGTTTTTGTGTCAGAATGAAGAGAGTATAGCGATTAGAACGGGCGTTAATTTGCTAAGATTGAATTTTCCAAATGTAAGTTGAAATTAAATATCAAACTTTCTAAATTATGAAATTCACTAATTGGATATTCTAAAATTTAAATTAAATCAGTTGGATATAGCAGTAGATGATTTGAACAGCTGGATTGAAAGTAACCCTTTACCTGATGATGAAGATGAACACGATGAACAAAATGAAAATGAAGAAATTTGTGAAACGGAAATTCAAGAGCCCAAAGTAAAACACGAAGATGTCATTAAGCATTTCGAAAATTGCATCAAATGGGCTCAACAAAACAATAATAGTAGCTCAAATGTAATGTTTTTGAGAGAGCTACAGGAAGATGCCATTATGAGAAAGATCTCAATTCCAAAAAAACCGGCTGTGCTTGACCAATTTTTTAAATAAATACTTTTGTACTAAAGTGTTTTTTGATTTTTTTATGTTTTTAATGAAATATGTAAAATATTAAAAATACTACACATTCATACATATTGTTACGTTTATTACCACAATAAACGTGATTTTGTAGGGTTCGTTTAATTGTAAAAATTAAATTACACAGTCCTTAACGATTTTTACCAGTACACAACTTTATTCGGCAATTAAGACTCTATTTACAACTATACTAAGTACTTATTTACACTGTACACTTAACACTTCTTTTGTACACACAAATGTTCACTCTTTGAAATCTCAAAGTCAACTAACTCTTCTGCGGTGGACGGCGCCTTTATATACAGATCACGGCCGCTTCTTGAAATGTCCCGAACATACGCGAAATTGCGCATTTGTTATTTCAGTTGCTCGCTTAGTAGTCTTGTATATGTGTTTGTGTGTGTGTGTATCTTTTGTTTACTTTTTGCTTGCTGTAGAAATTGCTTATTTGAATCGCGGTTTATGGAATTTCTGCTGCGCAATTTGTTTTTGCTTTGTGTTTATGTTATTGCGTATTTGTACATTTGTACAATACGTCGTTTCACACACCTTTGACTATTACTTTGTAACAATATGTATGTGCTTTTTAGTTTCTAATAACTTTTAAACTTAGTACTGGATATAACGAATAATTCACTTTAACGAACAAGCCTGACAACAATTAGGTTCGTTAAATCGGAAAACTGCTGTATTTAAGATATTTGATACACCTAAAAAAATTAAATTAAAAGACTGAATTAAATTTAAAGAAAACTATGTTTTATTTGCTCTCTTATTTGAAATGCTTCAGTACGTTGTGTAGTTTCAGAGTCATCATGCACTTCAATATCATTGCTTGGGTTGTTTTCTGCATCCTCATATTCACTACTTATACGATATTCAATGCATATGTTGTGAAGTGCAGCACAAACATTAACGATTTTCGTTGCTCTTGTGGGTGTGTAGTGCAGTTGACGTGGTCCAAGAAGACAACGAAACCTGTTTTTCAATACACCTATGGTTCGATCTACTACATTTCTCGCCTTAGCATGCTTTGTATTGAAAACTGCCTCTGCACTTCCAGCGCCAGAGGATAGCCTGCATCACCTGAAGAAAAAAGCTAAATTAGTAAAAGACATTTAAATAACCATTTAGATATTACCTAACAGCCACGAACTACGATCACTTTCGTTATAACGTGTTTATAAGAAGTAGTAAACAAACAAATCAGCTGACTCAGATATTAGATATGTATGTGTTTTATATTTTATTAACATTATCGTTAAACTGGCAACGTCGTCACAACATTGTTACAGAATACCAAATTAACATTGATGTTGTGTTTAAGTGATGTTGCTTCAAAATCGATGACGATGTTGCCGTCGCCAAACAGAATAAATATGCCGAGCAGAAGCCGCTAATAAGAAATTCAGGAAACCCAGATGTGAAGTGCTGTTTAAACTTTAAAGAAGGCATAATATATTATTGTGTTCCTCCCAGTAATGCCGGAAATAAGCTAATTAGAATTGTGCATGGGGTGTATTTCTTGAAATGATATTGGAAATAATATTCGGTTGCTCTAAAAAGTCACTTATAATATTGAAATTATTTTTAAAAGTACTTTCCTCTATCCATAGATGCAGTTCTGGATCCAACTTTTAGTTCCATTTTTCCAGGTATGGCCTTCTCTATTATTCCACTGAGCACTTTGTTACCACACATTGCTGTTAAGAAACAAAAATTGTATTTGCACACCTTTTATTAATTGTTTTTTGCTTTTATTTTCAGGTTTTTTCTGGATACTTGCAAATAATCCAAGTGCCAATATAAAGCAAATTACTTATCAAATACTT
This sequence comes from Phania funesta, assembly GCA_963932375.1. Taxonomy (NCBI): domain Eukaryota; kingdom Metazoa; phylum Arthropoda; class Insecta; order Diptera; family Tachinidae; genus Phania; species Phania funesta. Next base: position 42,960,153 of record OZ010656.1, read on the forward strand.
TCATTTCAGTTTATTTTCAATATCCAATGTTCGGTAAGCTTCCTTCAATCTGCAAGAGAACATAAAACGATATAAAAATAACGTAATCATGTTTTTTCCTTACAGCTAATGCTTACGCCTTATGGAACAATAATATTCCAGTTGCAATACAAAGAAGGTTTTATATATTATTATTATTTACAATTTATTTCCCATAAATGCAAATTTTTACGCAGTTTATATTAAAAATTGTTGTTTACTATATGGTATCATATGTTTGTTAAGGTAATGCACAGCTGTTTTATTTTTCTTATTGCTTTTTGGGGTGCCATGTTTTATTTACGTTCTCATAAAAAGGGGCTAACTATATATGATTTAACGCTTTGATAAACGACAAAGTTGCCTTATCTGATTACGTCTTTGTCCAAAATAAGCGAAGGCAATTAGATTACTAACCAGGTACGACAAGGCCGCCTAGCGGTGGGAATAAATGTAAAAAAAATCAAAGTGGCATGACTCAGTTAACCCCATTATTATGAAAGTGCAGTTATATATAAAAATTATATTGCTATCTCGTTTCTTAGATAAAGTTACATTTTGGATAGGAAATTTTAATAAAAATATGTGCCATTATTTGGCGTCAATTCTTTCTTCATTTATATGTATTATTCAGTAGCAGAAATTCGTGCCCCAGCTTCATTTTACAAAAGCAGGTGGATAAAAACAGCAGAAAATATGTATGTAAATATAAATAAATTGTAATGTTTTAAAAATGATTTTTTTTTAATGTTAGGAGTCCGTGGTGTATTATGGGTTGCCCAAAACTGAAGGGCTTCAACGTTTTCCGAATGATCCGGGAAGGTAAGTTTACTATAAGCAATTCTTTTTGATTGCTTCGAAGCCGGAAATCTACAGCAGTGTTCCTTTTTCATGGATTATATTCTGCACGGAATGAAACAGATTTTCGTTATACAAACGAAAATACTTTTTCGACTTCAGCTCCAACACAACCAATTGAAGTTTTTTTGTTCAGTGTTTTATATATTGGTAATTATTCCATCGTAAATATTGTCGCGGAATTTTATTGGTTGTGGTGTGTTGCGTGACAAATAATAAAAAAAATTAAATAACAAAATATTAAATAGTGGTTGGTGTTTGTATGTAAGTTCATAAATTAGAGAAAGATGGTGCGAAATGTATTTATAGTACTCTAAATATTACCGGGAATAAACTGCTAATAAGAACTTCAGGTGTCAAGTGCTGTTCAAAATTTAAGAAGGTGCAACATATTATTTGGTTTCTCAAAATAGTGGTGCAAATAAGAAAATTAGAAATTCAAGAAAGCCGGCGGTGCATGGTGGGAAATATAAAGTGTGTTAATATAATATTTTGTTCCTCCAAACAGTGGCAGAAATATGCTGCTAATAAGAAATATGTATATAAATATAGTTGATTCTAGAATCATTAAAATTTTAACACAAAATGTTCATTTAATGTTTTTGTAATTTCATTAGTTGTTTTGAATGATTTAAAACCTAAAGCCAAATTGGGATTGATTTTTGTTAAGTTTACACGAAGCTTCGCTCTCTCATTCTCATTTTGGCCCTTTTTTTTAGAAATTTTTGGATATAAACTTGAAAAAGTTCCGCTGCCTTTGTTTTTAATTATATAAATTTTTATATATGACTTTTTTATGTAATTGACATTACCTGTTGAAAGTTGCACAAAAGTTGTAAAGGGGGTTTCATGAAACAAGTCTCGTAAGTTTGCGCAATTGCACAAATATCCACTTTAAGCGTTTAAGTGATTTGCCAAATAAAAGGTCACGATAGGGCTTAAGAAACACAATAAAACATTACACAAGATGCTGTATTCGAATCTGCACTTAATTTCCTCAAATTGATTCCAGTTTTCGAGATATATTATATAATTTATTGTTATATCTTATTATAACTGAAGATCGGTTTGCCCTATTCGGTTAAAAATCCGAAATTCGACAATATTAGTATCTTTAAACTGAGCCAACCTAACGCGCCATATTTCATTAAAATCGATGCATCACTTTTGATATTATTCACAATACACATAACATACATAAATGTGAAAATAAGGCCAAGTTCCTATCCAAAAATTTCGCGCTTTAAACGTATTGAGATGAAAATTAGCACCAAGAAAACCAAAAGAATATTATATATATACTTATATACCTATATTTCGTACAACATTTTCATAATTATGCGATTGTCTGGCTTGATGGGCTTACTTACGAAAATAACTTGAGAATACCTGGAATCTCTCACAAGCTTCTAAAAAGCGGATATGCCAACAAGCCTACGTATACGTCAACGTTTGCAGATAACACAGCATTAATAAGTGTTAACTAAGACCCGAAAGTTGCATCCGAACAACTTCAGTCTAATATTAATGAGCTGAGGACTGGCTGAAAAAGTGGGGAATCCATCGAAATGTGCTCATGTGTCGTTTACCCTCAGAAGGTAAAATTGTCCATCAATAACAATAACAAATGTCTCGGTTCCAGCGGTAACGCACATTAAATGTTAAATGATCGACACCTAACGTCTTCCCGTCACATTGTGGCAAAACTAACGACCATAAAGCTTCGAACATATCAACTACATTGGCTAATAAGCCCTAAATCAATCTTGGACATATGGCATTCAGCTCTGGCGTACTGCATGTGCATCAAACATCCAGAAGTTACGAAAAACAAAGTCGAGGTTTTTACGACTTATCGCATGCGTCCCCTGGTATATAAGAAATGAAAATATCCATAGATATCTAGAAGTCCACCTTAAACCTCTTCTACGAAAATTATTAAAATTTCGCGTTCGCCAAAACACTGACACATTGAGGCTGGCGGGACTGGCTCACCCAACCCGATAAAAGTTTACCAAGGCTTGAATACAATTCATTACTTATTACATTGGTAATAATTGTAGAGATAAATTTGTAATACTTAATGTAATTTTCTTTTAAAAAGATTCAATAAAATAACAATTAAAGTTAAAAAAAAATATTTTTTTATTACAAATTTTTTCTGTACTTTCGGTTGTCTTCTTGTTTGGTTTTAGTTGATATCTTGGCAGCACAGCTGCAATATTTTAATAAAAACGTGATTAGTGGTGATTTTTTTCACTGCAACATACAGAAACGGTGTATTATTTATGATTCAGATGTGTAAATACACTACAAATGGGGAAACAGATAGGTCTGTAGTGTGATTCACTTACTTTTAACTTTAATGTTTTATAATTCAATTAACACTGCCCCTAAAAGATGCTAATGCGTTTTAGTTTGTCGAATAAATAAACAACACAAAAATATTTGTTTTTTAGTTTTCTCCTGAATCGTTTAGATAACAACAACTGGCCTCACGGTAGCGAATATCGTTTAAAAAAGCAACGTCATTAACATTTTTTAACAATAGGATTATTGTTAACCCCTTCCGGTATTATGGCGAGTCTAGCTCGTCATCGGTTTTTCGTGCCATACGGCACAATGACGAGCTACACTCGTCATGCGACTAAACTTACTGTTGAATATGATAATTAATTTAGTTTAAAATTTCTAGTGTAGTGAATTTGGCAACACTTTTGTTACTTGTCGAAATATCACATATCACTGACACATGTTGTTTACCGTTAGTATTTCTTGGTACAACACACGGCGAAATTGTTGTTAGTCTGTAAGATTTAATTCTTGTACACAGTTGGTGTGCACATCGGTCGTGTTGTATAATAAATGCCATAATGGATTTTGACATTAACAATGTGTAAAAGTCGATATTAATTAATTAATAATATGTAAGAATTATAAAATGAAACAAGTTTTTTTTAATAAAAATTAAATGGTTATTTCATGCACAGTTTTTCATTATTAAATCGTACCGGAAGGGGTTAAGAAGCAGTAGTGGATCAAACTATCGCATATCTTAAAATCGCTATTAGTATTTAAAACTCAGAGCTAACTCCACTACATTGTAAAGTTGGTAGCACTGCTGTTGTTCAGTAGACGTAATAGGTCTGAAATTCGTTGGTTTTTATTTAGCCAAGTCGCACACCTCAGTAACCACTCAAAGATAGTTTCGGCAAAAGTCTTGCTTTAGATATTGACATATAGATGGCACATGTGAATTTTGAAAACAGGGAATATATTTTATCTTGCATGACATTTTTCTATCAAAATAAATATTTATTTTTTGTAGAAGGCGTAAACGGACCATAGCGAAGACCCTTTTCAGACCAGCAAAGTTTTCTTTGACATAGTTTCTTGAATTCTCTTTTAAACTTTGTCTTGTGTTCAGACAGGATAATTTTACTTTGACAAAGTCTGTTTCTTTTGTTTGTATGTTTGTCAAATATAAAGAGCAGCCATATTAATTCGGTTTACGAACTAAAAACACAAAAGGAATTTGCGAGTACAACCAGTTTTGTACCAACCACCGCTCTCCTTTCCTCTCTCCACCACAAACTCAAGACTTTGCTAATAAAACTTTGCTGGTCTGAAAGGGGTCCTACAACGCAGAATATATTACCATCCACCAGCGAATGTAAGAAACTTAATGTGCCTTCTAGTTAAAATTGTACTAAATTATCACGAATCAAAATTATCACATGCAATTTTTTTATTTATGGTTATTTTGCAGTATATGTACACACGCCACTCCAACTTTCATTTATAACAAAATTAAACTTTCGTACCTTAAAATTTAAAAATATTTTTATGAATATTACTTTTTGGCATTAAGCAATCTGTTATAACTAAAATAGGAACTTTTATATCAGAATCAATTTAAACGCCAACCAGAACTACACAGCTAAGTTGCTTAATGTTGTCCCTTAACAGTATCAACAATAAATTTAAGGCGCCCACTTTCATCCGAGTTGCCTTAAAAAATGTTCTTAATCCTTTTTTTTTTCAACGGTTGTACATACGTTTTATGAAATCCTTCCTCATCTCGAGTTTTATTCTCTCGGCGAACCCACCATCTTCCGTTACTTCATATACTGAAGCAATATCTGTTACAAAATACCTACGCATTTCACTGATTTTATTTAGCAACATAAATATAATTTTTAATTTTAATGTTTCAAAACTTAAAATTTCAATCTCAGCTGCTTACGATATTTCTGTTGCTTACGGTACAATTAATTAGCTAAGGAGACGGCGGCGATCGCAGCCAACGAAATTTGTAGTCGTGTAGCTGCAGTAGTCGTAATGTTTAAACATAATTTAAAAAAAAGCAAGGCTATATTTCTAAACAAGGAAGAGAGCATAAAAAAGTACTAAAAATTACGTCGAGGCCCTGCGGTAGTTTTTAAATGAACAATTTGAGCAATAGTACTCATTAAACACAAAAGTGATTTGTGGGCCGTTAAAAAATGGTGAATTGGGAAAGTGGTTAAAATAGTTAAATACAAATTCCTTTGGAATTGCCACATATTTTATTATTATTCTTTTTAGAGATGCTAGTATACATTCTTCTTATTTACTTATGGAAAATTCAAATTATGAATTATTCTTTATTTTTGATCAAAATAGTGCGGTTTTAATTCTAAGTGCCTGCTTTCGAGTTCCAAACGCTGCAATCGTCTAGACAAATTGTATAAATTTAGGGAGACTTCACTTTACACTTTGTCAATACCACTGCACTGTTGCTGAAAATCGCAGAGTCGCGGCAAATGATATTTATCGAGTATTAAAATCCATATTTACAGGTTTTTTTATTAACAATTTATTTCGGAAAACTATTATAAGAATTGTGCAACTGATAATACATATTATTAAAATGGTCTTTATACATAAGCAGGGTTCCCAACTGCCATTATATCATTCTGATTTTTTCCCTTCAATATATTTCGTTATAAACTTTTTGTTGTCACATTTAGATATTCGGCTATAGGACACTGCTGTCAGAATTATGTTGATTAAAGTTTGCAGTTCTTATTATTAATAACTCCGATTATTCTAGTTAAGGGTCTCGCAGTAACCGTTGAATGTCTATGGGAGTTATTTCTTCAAATCTTTTATATTCGAAACATTTGCCGCCGGTAAAAGAAATTGTTAGGAGGATGGATCTATTACCACATGCATATGTATATTTTTTTGCTTAACGTACTACCGACTACACACGACGGAAACTTAGAGGCAACATTATCATGTTCCATTTGATGTTGTTTCATATGTAGCAATGATTCTTGTTAAATGTACTTTTATTCAAAATTTATTAACATTTTCTATTCCCTCGTCTGTATGGATGGGTACTGTTTTTTATGGTACGTTGAAGCCAGATGTGCTACGATTATCATTTGCACAATTATTACTATCATTTGCTTTTCTACTGCATTAATAGTGAAACTGATGTTTCATTGATGGTTTCCTTTGTGGTTCCTCGGTCTATATTAAAAAGGAAACTAGGTTTCAAAAACATGTTTCCTCTAATGTTCTTCGTTTGTATCTACCATAACATCAGTCAAAAATATTCCATTTTTTTTCTTCTAATAAAAGTAATAAAAAAATTACTCAAGTAAAATTTTAATAACTACCAGACGCTAATCTGGCCCATGTTTTGGGAATGGAAATTTTGGAATATTTTAAATAAAACAAAAAATTTTCAATATTTTGGTGCGCTCAAATGTTGTAGTTGGCTATTTTCTCTCCTACATTCACATCTGATGAAAGAAACCTTTAACGACACTGCTATGCCCCTTTTAAACAGGTTTGATGAATGAATTGAGTTTAAAATGCCTAATCATTTTTTGAAATTTCATATCTCGTAAGTAACAACGAGGATCAGTTTATAACGCAGAGCATCTTTACTGAGTTTAAGTGCATCAAAATAAAATCTCTTTATCATTGAAAATACTTAAGAATTGATTCTCCAATTGTGGTGAATGAATGATGATGGCTGGTGGTAGACACTACAAGAAGTATCACTTGTACAGCTTAAATCAAAAATACCTATGTATGCACATTCTTACATACATATCCATGTATATATTTGTAGTGATTAGATCGAGAGATGTGAATGCAATATTTAAAAGAAAAGACCACAGGGATTTGATTTATATTAAAATGCGTATTGGAGTTGCCACATATGTAGACTTATAAGAACTGGAAGGTTAAGTTCAAATTGTTTTATTTTTTTTTATTTATTTAAATGTTACAATACAATTACAAATTATATTGCAACTTAAATTACCGAGCATAGTAACAAAGACCTTCACTCGTTGTAGTGAAAACACCCAGAGTCTTAGGTGGGAATCGAACCCACAACCCCCAACTGATAGACTAGCACACTACCAACTAGTCTACCCAAGTTCAAATTGTAAAATTTGTTGTTTTTATTACATTCACGACCTGAGAATGAAGTTTGAAGGAGCGTGTAATTATGTGTTATGCGTTTTTCCAATTGGCAGCATTATGGGAAAGAGAGAGAGTGAGAGAGAGAGAGAGCTAAATTGGTAACAATAAGATTTGTTGTCCCTATTATATAATCGTGGTAATATTGTTGTAAGTTGTCGAGTCTAGTTTGTGTCTATTCTATTTACTGTGTTAATTTTATAGAACTTTGTGCACACACTTCAGGGTTAAATTAGCGATTTGGCACAATTTATAGCACAATTAAGGGTCATGTCTGAACATACTTTTACATTAATTGGGAGACCAAGGCAAAGGTGGACTGACTAGACAAAAGCAAGAATGAATTTAGAAAACAACTATTATTCTTATGTATTGTCAGAAACAGTCTAGATATTTTTCTTGGATGAATTGAGCAAATTGTCACGTGTTTTTGCCCCTAATTTGATTTTTTTTTTTTTTAATTTCTTTGGCTTATTTAATAATAATTTATATACCCTTCAAAAGTATACGTAACTTTGCAATGTGGTTTGCATTTATGTACTACATTTCTGATCCCGCAAAGTAAACATCATCAGATTGACCGCTATTTGTCGTTCTTCGTTATTGGACTCAATTTAAAATACTTTGAAACCAACAAATCGAAACATCCCATAAAATCAAAAAATCCGAATTTGATCAAAAACTTGAAATTTTACTGAAAACTCAGCTAAAATCTAAATATTATAAAATTGAACCAACAAATATAATTACTAATAATGAATTGACATTTCAACAAAAATAAAAACGCTTAAAACCGAAAGAGCACCATAATAGTCATTCAACATTTGCGGACCCATATTCATAAAAAAATATTAATTAAGGTTTCACAAATAGGCCAAAAAACATTTTAAGTCTAAAAACGTTTTGTTTAAAATTCGTATTCGCAAAAAATGCTTAACAAATATATATTTTTGACTTTGTATGCTGGCAATACAATTCTATTTCCATGTGACTGCTGCACAACAATTTTTCAATTGCTCCGGGTAATCGAACTTATAATCAGGTTTTTATTGTTTTAAAATAAAAAAAATTCGTATAAATAGTTGCATTAAGTGAAATTAATAAATAAAGTGAATGTTCAAGAATCCGAACGACTTATTTTTTTATGGATAGAAAAGAGTATTCGGATAACGTGACTTTTTTACTCGTTTTGATTGCATCACTAAAATAATTTTTATATTTACATTGATTTCTTATGAATTACAAACCAATGGACATAAATTAAAATCATGAATGAAAAGCAGGGAATTTTAAATTTAAAGATGTAATAATTGGAACGGAGAGGATATGAGGAATATTCATACAGGGCAATGTTGCTAGATTCCGGTAAAATATTGTGCATACCTATTTTAAACCTATTTCAAAACACTTCCATAAAAATCCCTAATGAATATTTTATGGAATTTCCCTTAACAATGGTGTGAAGCACTCTTTAAGTATTAATGAAAATTGCCGTTGAAACATGACAAAATTTAAAAATTCATCAAGAAATAAATTTAACGACATTTGGCCAAGACTCTAAATTTTACCTTCAAAATTTAAGGTCTAATATCAAAATGATCAAAATTCAAATCTTAAAAACAAATCACCGATTGGATTACAATTGGGAATATCACCACTAAATCGACATTTCATTGCAAAATCAATAAAAATATTAGATAAAAAAACATCGCAACTTTACTAGAAAAAATATTAAAAAAGTGGAATTGAAAACATTTACAAATAATTGAAAATTTATAAAAAAAAAGTAATAAAAAATATAATCGTTCAAGTTGTAAAAATCGTTTTTTGGTAAAAAAAGCCAAGGTATGTAAATGTAGCTACGCAAACTTCTAGGTTTTCAAAACATTCCATATGACATTAAAATGTAATTTTTTTTAATCTTTTACTTGCAATCATCTGTCTACTGTAAGACAATAACCAAATGCGATAACATAAATATTAATGAAAGGAGTTACTTGATACACGAAGGTGAAGGTTAGTTATAATGGGTGATTTTTGAAGAGCTTGATAACTTTTTTTAAAAAAAAAACGCATAAAATTTGCAAAATCTCATCGGTTCTTTATTTGAAACGTTAGATTGGTCCATGACATTTACTTTTTGAAGATAATTTCATTTAAATGTTGACCGCGGCTGCGTCTTAGGTGGTCCATTCGGAAAGTCCAATTTTGGGCAACTTTTTCGAGCATTTCGGCCGGAATAGCCCGAATTTCTTCGGAAATGTTGTCTTCCAAAGTTGGAATAGTTGCTGGCTTATTTCTGTAGACTTTAGACTTGACGTAGCCCCACAAAAAATAGTCTAAAGGCGTCAAATCGCATGATCTTGGTGGCCAACTTACCGGTCCATTTCTTGAGATGAATTGTTCTCCGAAGTTTTCCCTCAAAATGGCCATAGAATCGCGAGCTGTGTGGCATGTAGCGCCATCTTGTTGAAACCACATGTCAACCAAGTTCAGTTCTTCCATTTTTGGCAACAAAAAGTTTGTTAGCATCGAACGATAGCGATCGCCATTCACCGTAACGTTGCGTCCAACAGCATCTTTGAAAAAATACGGTCCAATGATTCCACCAGCGTACAAACCACACCAAACAGTGCATTTTTCGGGATGCATGGGCAGTTCTTGAACGGCTTCTGGTTGCTCTTCACTCCAAATGCGGCAATTTTGTTTATTTACGTAGCCATTCAACCAGAAATGAGCCTCATCGCTGAACAAAATCTGTCGATAAAAAAACGGATTTTCTGCCAACTTAAGATTCGGCCAAATACACTTGTACTCTTTAATAATAATAATTTCCTAGATAAATATTCCATTTAAAATTTTAATTCTTAGCAATTGAGAGTTTATGAGTCTTTAACTGAAGGAAGTGGCACACTGTAATATAAACATATCCCGTATTAAGAGGTTTCACGTTATTCTGTCTGTTTAAGCCCTTTTCCGACTATTCTACATGTGTTTCGGGTTTCATTGAATTTTTACAACGAAAAAATTAAATTTTTGCATTACATTCTGTGCCTGCACTATTACATTCGAAATAAAATGGAAATACCGTGTTTGTTTACTTTGAGCAAGTGCCAGAATTAAAACCGGAAACGATACTTTCGACGGCGGTGGCTGAGCAATTTTGGGTGGGTAACAGCCCATGAGACTAAAGTTTTTGATGGATTTTTGTTTGCAAAATTAAGTAATAAAAAAAGTGCAAAAATTTTTAGCACGAAAATTCCGAAAGGCACAGGGCCGTTCTTGTGCAGATGCAAGCTGAAAGAAGTATATTTTCGACAGCCTGTAGACGGTCGAACCAGTTGAAGTGTTTATTTATTTTACAGCTGCTTTAAGTATTTACTTCGCTTGATTCTATAAAAACGCAAATCTCATAGAAAGAAAAGTCTGAGCGTTTAGAAATGTTTCTAAAAATAATATGAGTCACGAAATTGCCAAAATTCTATCAGTATTTTTTGACAGTCTGATTACATATTGCTTTCACCCTATAATACTTTCTCTTTTTGCTTGAATTTTTTGACAAGTCGTTTTACTCGATATAATAGTGTAAAAAGCGGTATGACTTAAGGCTGATTTACATTGCCACACAAGTCTTACGATATGTCAAATGTTTGTGTAGCAGAGCAAGAAAGGTATCGTCTAAGCATAATATGTAATGAACGGTACGACATTTAGAGAAAATACATATGACTCTCTTATTAGGTCAGGGATGTATTTTTCTGCAAACAAATAAAAAATCAAATAAAAACAGCCGATAATATATCAAATGCTACTCTTCATTATATTTTCCGATTGTGTTTGGCAATATTTTACATTACAAATTGATTTGTATATATGGAAGGGTGTGTTTTTATAATTATTTTACGTGCATTATTTGGTACTTTCGTAGCAACAGCTGTTTTCATTTTACTATCTTCTGCTCTATACCAATGGTGTAAAAGCAGAAAAATCAATCGTAAAATTTTTACTCTCAATTTTAAAGCGCGGATGAATTTTGATATTATTTTCGATTGAGTTGTGCGCACGTAACTTGTACCGCCTAAACCACCCTTTAATGCTAACATATTTTAGAAGTACGAAGTACAATAAATTTTGGATATTGTTTAGAAGCCGTGCAGGCCAGAATGGGGAGGAGAAAACTTAACTTTACTCCCAACATTCAACTACACATATTTTTGGATAATTTATTGCAGAATTAATAAAATGCCGTGTTTTATGGTGGGGTAGAGGAAGACGGTTTTTATCCATCATATTGAGTTCAAAAATTTTAATAACATTGTTTATTTTTGTATTTAGTGGAGTTAATCATTATTTTTTGTCCCACTCTATAAAAAATCAAATGGGAATCAATAGAATATACTCCAGTCCTTATTCAGAAGTTAAAAACATTAGACTGCATGCCAATTTGAAATAAAATATTTCAAATTGGAACGCTTAGGAAACATCGGTTGAGTTAATTATCATGTAAGAAACCCTGTCATTGACTTCAAGAAAATTAATTTGTTGGTCGTCAGACCAATGGAATAATGTACTCGTATAGTTATATAGAGCAAGAGCCAATATTAAAGACTAAAGAAAAAACGATTTATCAATGTCACGAATTCGAACTGGGGAAGCCACGTCCGGACATCGTTAAGGTCGAATATCGTTTACTACGATCAAAAACCCATCATACTTATTACTATGTGAAATTTAACAGCAGTGAAGCGCAAAAACAAATATAATCTGCTTGTCATCGAATTGCCTTCATTATATTCATTTCATGTCATTTACGTTTAGATCCAAGAGCACAAACATTGTCGCTTAAAATAAATTGTTTACCAGCTCTTCTGTGTATTGGAAAATTATTATATTGTAAAACTCATGAAAGAAGTGGAAACTTGCCATTTCCTTTAGAAATAGTCAAATTTAGAAGAGTTTTGTTGGTGATTCTAGCCTTGCTAGCACATAGAAGTTTTAAATCTATTGCTCCATAGTACGTTATATAGGGTGGCCAGATAACAACGATAGGAAAAGAAAACAACAACGGTGTAAGATATCAAATTGATTCTAGCTTTGTTTTGAAACACTACTTATGCTATAATGTACGGAATATAATATCAATTAAATGACAGTCCGACAAGATGATTTTTAGCACCCAATTATTGAACTCACTGCGTTGTCGATGATCGACAATTTTGGTGTCAGCACAAAGTTATACAGATGGAAGCCCAAAACCAACCAGCCGCAAAAGAAGTCAGATTGAACCTTTGGCGATGTCCAATTCAGCTGATCGACGTCGAGTAGACATTTTTGAGTCTACTTCGACACTGGTCGCTACGGCGGCTATGATCGAACATCGCACCAATGGCTGTCTGGTTGGTGGCTATTTCGGACTTCATCTTGGTGCGTTGCTAATTGGCAACTGACTGAACTGATGAAATTTGGAAAGAAGTTTTTAATAACTTCCACTCGTTTGGTAAGCATGAATACATTTATGATTAAATGGCAAACTTTATTGAATATTTTGACAGCTAAATGCTATTGGTAACTTTGACAGTTCAATAAAATTCTAAGCCCGTTTGTTATAACTTAGTTCTAAATTCTTCAATTGGGATTTCAAATTGCTTATTCCCAATTTGAAAGTGTTTATTCCCAATTTGAAGTTGAAAAAGGTATTTATATCTGGCAATGATTGTTATTGAAAGTGAAAAATAGACAGGCTAGTTTTGCTCAAAACTTTTTTTGAAAGAATAAAAATCGTTTAATGAAATAAACTAAGAAGTGGCAATACTGAAAAATGGAAGAAAAAAACACCTAGAAATACTTAAAATTCCAACGCGTGTGTGGTGTTCATTCAAGTAATACTTGATCACTTTGGAAAATGATGAGTAGGCAATATTTTGAAAGACGTTATATTTTGTACGTTTAAATTTGGTGATCACATATCATCACCCACTAAAATACACTCAGGTACAATAAAACAAAATATATTCATGAAATCAGCAAGAAAAAAGGTGATGAATTCATTGTTTAATTAATACTCGTAATATATAGTGATCACACACACACACATACACACACGTATACTCAAATACTATTTTACACAGCCACTCTTAACCATAATGCCAACCTTTTAACAAACAAGTTCTGTCATAATTGACAGTAACTCCTTTTTTAAAGTTGCTAAGGCGATCTTTAAGCGCGATCACGTTTTGTTTAATTAAGAACACATACGCTTGGGTATCAGGCAGTCGTCGAAGGTTTTCAATTACGTTTCCTTTCCTTTATTTAATCTCACTTTTGTACAAATGCCCATTTAATATTTAATAAATAAATATTACGGCTGTGTGAATGTATGGACGTGCCTGTCTTTGAATCTTCAATAAATAACATTCGTCCAAATGAGCCACCTTCCCGATGACAAGACGTCAAAATATTATACCTTTTGCGATGATGAATCACATTGTAAATTTCCAGTTTTATCTGTGAAGTCTCAGTTACAAGTTGTTAAGCAAAACTAGAAAATATCTTTGGTATGATATTTTGACTGAGGGAAATCCAGTGGACGTGATCCCAATTAAAGATTCAATAAATAACGTTCAACAGGCACATCATGCTTTCGTAAATATAATTACAAAAATCGATGATATAAATAGATGTTTCAAGGAATTTTTACGCTAAGTTGTGTAATGAGTTCTCCCGGTTCCACCTTAGCTTTGTGAGCGAACTACATAGGAAATCAATTAAAATTTAATAAGAACAAGACATAAAAGACTATATAGCAGGAAATATTGCAGTCATAAAGTTGTTCTGGCTAGTTGATTAACTCATGACACTGAAGATGACACATAGCCGAAACCGGATGACGAAAATTCGTTCCAAAAAACTACACCAAAACACACGGTCGGAATATCAAATCAAGAGTTAAATTTTAGATTTAATTTCGTGCAGCACTTGAAGTCGATTTACTCGCATACGAAGTTAATTTTATCTTAGACTGTCAGTTTTGAACGTTTAAGCACGAAAAAGATTTTTTAGATTCTGCTAAGTCATTTAATCTGTAACGTAGAGGATTAGAGGATTATAGTTTGTTAAAAGTTCAGTGACATTTTTAAATTAAATTAATAATGATTGTTTTCCTTGACATGTTTAATTCATCCCAACCTTCAATTCTTTTTGTAGGCTAAAAAGGCAGAAATTCTTATTGGGGATTACGAGGCAATAAAATCATTTTACTTTTTCCTTTCACTTCCGCGCTCTCTTTATTTAAATAAAATGTTGGTGAGCAGATCTAGCGGTAATTTTTCTACCGTCGCTGTGTCTATTAAAGCTAGAGAAAGAACTTGTTATTTTTGTGGGGCTTTATGAAAAAGGAAAATTACTTTGCCCAGCCAGAAAACCTAATTATTATTTTAGCTGCCTTTATCCTCTCTATTTATTGCAGAAACGTAAGTCTTTCTTATTACTGCGTGCGTATCTTACCAATTTGTAACGTTTAACAACAATTACAACATAAGATCTATAAGAAAAAGATGTTACAAATTAATTGTTGCAAAAATTAAGAAGAACATTAAATTGAATGGTTTTATAAACATCTTGATAAATAAATCAAAATAAAAAAACAAGAAGAGACTCAATCAATCTGAAGCAGACACAAACAATAGAAATGTATAAAAAACGATCCTTTGTTGTTCTTTTGCAACAGAATTAAATGAAAATATATTTTGCGCTAATCCTGGCCTGTGGCTTTCACAAACAACGGCTCGAGACAAGATTAGAGATAGAGAGAGATTGAGAGAGAGTATCAATGTGTTGCTTAATAATGATGTAGAGTTTTTTGGAAAAAACTAAAGCATACAATTTGGGTGATCTTCTTTTAATCCAACATTTGATGAAAATGATTGACAAGATAATCTTTGTTGACCTCTTTGTGTTATTTTTAATATTTAGTCTCGTTTTGTTCTTTTTTTTGAATTTTGAAAAACATTAAAAAAATGTAGGTGCCAATTCCTTAAACGTAGGAAAGTAAATATAAAGCAGACGGACACACATACGCGCTCTCTTTATATCCGTCACTATAAAATGCACTTTTGGATTTCAGTTTAATTCATAAATAAAACAGATCGTTTGAAACTTTCGCGAATTATCAAAGTATTTAAAGTGTTATAAATATTTATATTCGTTTCACTGGCGCAGAGTTCCAAAGTTGAAAAGTTGGCAACGGAACCTAAAAAACGGGAGAGACGACTAAACACATGGTGTTGAGAAATTATTTGTTTCATGGTGTTGATTTATTAATTGCTCCATTTCCCCCTGCTGTTTAGTTCGGCGTGCCCTACAATATAGTTGGCAGTCTCTGCTTATCATTCTACTGTAGTATTAAGTAATTATGCAAGAGGGGGTTTCTCTTAAGGTGACATTCTTAAGGTTCTTGCTAATAGATCTGAAACTAAAATTTTAGCGAAAATTTACGAAGATGGTCTTACGTTGAAAATTATTGGCAAAATTTTTGCAGGTAGTATTGATGAGGTTTTTTCTTTGCGTAATTCCAAAAATTGTTTATGTTTCACAAATATACTCGCATGCGAAATAAATTCTCGTTGCTAATTTGGAAGCAAATAAAGAGAATCCGTGCACAGTGTTGCCAAGACCAAAAGTATTTTATGAGCAAAAATAGAAAAAAAAACCCATAATGTGCTATTAGACATAAGGAGATCACTATTTTGCCTTAGACTCTTTAGTTATGCAGGAAGCGAGGATTTACTATTTAGTTTTGAAGTTCATAAAATGCTACGCATGTTACATTTTTGATATACAAGTATATTTTATTAAGCAGAAGTAGTTATTCCTTGTTTTGAACATTAATATGACAAAAACTGTCCATAATAAAAGAATTTTCCATAATTTTTGTCATATTTTATTGATTGTTATTTGAATTTTTTTAATATACATAGTTTCTTTCCTGATGTTGCTGCACAAAAGCGTAGCGAAATATCGAAATCGTGTTACAAAAAATTTTCCCTCAAGCTTGTGAAGTATTTAATTAAATAAGATCAAAAGGTAAAAAAAAACTATAATAACTTTTTAAACAATAATAATTTAGTAAAGACCTCTACTGTTTTGGGTTCTTTATCAACGCCCTGTCTTCCTTAGGGATTTTTCGGCTGACAGTTGACGAATTCGGCCCCTGAGGGTTGCAAAATCACCAAGCTTTATACTTGACTTAGCAATGCCTGGCAGTTGGCTGGTAATTGCGGAACTCATTTCATTACTGAACCTCAAGTATATATTTAATACTGGCCAATGCTGGACCTTCGCACACACGGCCCCGTCATTGTCTTCCAGGACAAGTCCACAAGCACCATCATCCTCAATTTTCATCACAATACATCTGAAGTCATCTTCTGCAACCAGCGCATTGTTTTGAAGTATCTTTTAGTTTTCCTTCCCACGAATTTCTAGAACCACTATTAGTGCTTGTATTTTATAAAGGTCAAGCTTTGTGAGACCTTAACTTTGGAGTTCTTGTCTTTTAAACACTCTCTCGTTTCCTTTCACTTTCGCAGCCTTATGAATAAATTTAATATTTTACGATCGATAATTGAAATTTTTTGTTCACCATAGACGACATGAAATCACGATATGTGTGAAAAAAAAGTTGTAGAAGTCTTTAACAAATATGAATTGGTACAGAATTTTTCCTGGGGCGGGGGAAGAGAAACGATAAAATGTAGGACTTACTACATCTTTGATAAGAGGTAAAGAGGAAAACAGAGCTTTTAGTTTATTTACTTATAGACATAAAACGCGTGCCTTTCATCGAGAAGACATCAATTAGGAGATAGACCTGGATATACTGAACTAAAGAAGCGAACCCTAAGAGCAGTTCAAAAATGTATCGATCCCGCATCTTTTTGTATTTATTATATGTGCTTGAGTCTTAAAAACACCGCCAGAATGGTGTGAAAGGCAAATTGCCCCTTCTAAAACCAAGAGAAATTAACGTTTTAGAATGCAAAAAGTTGAAAAATTGACGACATGCTTGTTTTCAGAACAAGGCATTTAATATATAAGAAACTTAGCACTTGGAAACTTAGCTGCTGTAGCATTAAAAAAATGGCAACACATATAGGGGAGCAATAATTGGTACAAAAACCAAAGATATTGATTTGATTTCAACACACACATACAGGTAATAGTATTCAAATATATACAAAACTGTACACTTAAGTTGTTCACCCAATTTTTTAGAATAAAGAAAAAAGCTTTAAGGCTGGTGCATAGCGGTGTAGCACTTAAAATTTAGTCTAATTGAAACAATCATTAAAAACCACATAAACAAAATTCTTTCAAACATAATTATTGCTGCAGACAATTTCCTAAATATTGATGCATACATTTTGTTTAAACAGTCTAAGTCCATGTATTCCTTATTTTATAAAAACGTCCAAACAATTAAAAATAAATTCTTTTCCATAAAAACTGATTACTTTTTCTCGTGAAACTTGAAATCAACTAGACTGGATTCATTGTAGATCGTCACGGTTTTTAATTGAAAACTGAGATCGTTTCATATCTTTATAGAAACATTTAGTCGACTCGTATTTACAGAAGCTACCACAAATGTGTTTTGCCCTCTCACTTAAATGGCGCTTGATTATAAATCTTTTAAAACGTAAAAATTTAAATTATTTTATGCTCTAAAGCATCGGGTCGTGATTCTAACAAAACGTATTTCACTAGTTTCACTGATGTTTAAATAAAACGTGGATCGGCATTTCACCCCTTTCGGTATTTCATCTTTTTTATGCGTTTATACTTTCCATTTTTTTTTTTTAATTTTCATAAACATTTTCACACGTTTGCAAATAAAATCTTCAGCATCATCATCAGGAATCAGTCGTGTGCATAAATTCTCTTAAGATTAAGAATGAAAAATTAAGTTGTACTAAATTTACAGCACAATTATTTGCATACGACTGAATAAATGAATGAATGTGTGCGGAGGTACATTCATCATTTTGTATAGTTTTGTGAATGAATTTATCTTTATGATCGCTCTCTCATAATTTTCATCTTGAAATCAAATTGCCACCTTTGGCTTCCTCTTGACTTTGATTACGAGCAAATCATTTGTTGATACGACTACCTCGTACTCGTGTAGGTTTGTAGTTTTCAAACAGAAGAGTTGGTTGGTTGATTTTGGTTTCATTTTTATTTAGTATGTGATCGGCAAAAGATCAAAGGGTGTTTTTTACATTTACCCAGATGTGTTGGGCTGGCGAAAAATATAAAACAAAATATCGGCAATAAGCTTTTGAATTTCTGCCTACTCTTGACATGAGATTTATTTAAAGTTGTAAAGTGGCGGTGTTCGATTACTGCTCATAAAATATTTTACGACTTTCTTAGTGAAAACAAAAGTGATGAGGTGAAATAAATGAATTTATTTCACAACATTCATTTATTTGTTAAAGTTTATCTTATGATTCGCTACATTGAGTATTATTAATTCCCTGTTTGGGTTAAAAGATGACAATGGCCTAGTATAGAGTGATTTTTTTTTGCATGTATGGACTTTGGAATTCATCAACAGATGAATTTACTTTAGAAAACTGAGCAGCCTTTTTTTGACTATAATTTCCGGCATAAGGATCCAGGGCGATCGTTTAGTGAAATCATAACGATGCATTTTGATCCGCTGAAAAAGGCCTGCCTTCTCCAGAAACTATTGAAGACTTTTAACTCTCTAAAGCTTCAACACATGATGTGTCCATCAATTACAAATATCCCAAGTATGATTTTTGATTACAGTATTTTACTACAACATAGACCGTGAAAATATAGTCATCTAATTCGAAAGATGAAGTTATAGTAAATGCTGCTTCGGAGAAAAAATTATGCGATCGCCTGGTTCCTCTCAAATTACGTGCCGCACGGTTACGTTGACCATCTTCAAATAAACTGCAAACCACCATATTCGAATCTCGCAAGATTTTCCGAAAACTGTGCAATGAGGCCAAGATAATAGGGCATTGGTCGCCGTAGTAGACCTCTGTGAACAAAATAAAAGGAGATAACTATCGTTGAGAGTTCATCCGAAATATTCTGCGCAAGATCCTCTCGAAATACCTAACCTAACTGGGGTAGTATAAATATATCCCTTTCCCAAAGGAATCGTAATTTCTATAGCCATTGATGCATAAAAACGGCGCTGGGCAATAAGCAGATTCCACCTCGATAAATCACCAGACACGGATAGAACAATTCCCCCTCTCGGCACGCGTAAAGCAAGGGTAGATCAGTTCATACGGCGCTCCGCTACTTGTAGGCTTCTCATAGGAGATAGTCGGTATCGATTGTCCATTAGTACAAATAATTTCTGAATCACTTACATCCAGCTTCATTGGTCAATAGTGGAACACCACAAGGTAAGATATTATCACCCCTACGAACCATCACCACAAATGTGCTTCTCAAGAAAATGGACTTCCAGGTCTTCAAAACTGCCGCTTATACGGCTGGCGTACCGGTGGCAATAACTGTTCTGGGTACGACCTCGGAAATGATGGAATATGCCCTGAAACCAAACAGTGGCTGGAGCACCGTGAATGGATTAAGGGCCAATCCATATAAAAAAACTTGTACTATTCACTATTATTGTTCTACTTCGTTTGAGTAAAGACGTACTTCACTTTAAGCGCGTAATTAATATTCATTTAAGGTGACTTTTTTTTTATTTCAAAAATTGAACAAGTGCAGAGACACAGTTAACAGTTAGTAACAACAACAAAATAAATAACAAGAAATAAAAAGCATTATAATATAGTGTGTGATAAAAAAGACAATAACAAAGTGCATGGTTAAACCTGTTTAAACAATTAATAATGAGTGCATGAGCGCACCAAACATTAACGAAAAAAATACAAAAGGTAATAACAACAATGCTTATTACTCTTTTTCTTACACAAATGCTAATAATGCAATAAACAATATAAATAATAAAAAAGATGACAGTGCTTTTTTAACCGCCAGGCCAATTGACCGAACGCATTCATTATCAGCAAATATAAATATATCTGCTACAGAAACAAAGAATTCAACAAATAAAACTAAAGAAACAAATAATACACAAAAAATAGCACAAGAAATAGAACCAAGTACTGCATCTAAACGCGTGCAAACTGGTATGGATCGGTACATAACCATAACGAAGAGGAAGGCGAGTCCTAAGTCTTCACAACAAGAGCGAACCGCCAAGCAATATAAAGGTTCTCATCAAGTAGCTGCAACATCGGTAAGTGAAAATAGATTTTCTATACTTGCTACCCCGGATAATGAAAATGCCGAACCCACTGTAAGGGAACAAAAACCCCCACCAATCTACTTGCGCGAACAAACATCAAATGCCATTGTAAATATGCTGTCCCAACTCGTAGGCAAAGAAAATTTCTATGTGGCTTCTGTACGAAGAGGACAGATACAAGAAACGAAGATCCAAGCCCACACTGAGAAGAATTATCGCCTAATCGCAAGTCGTCTCGATGCAGATAATAAGAGCTATTATACGTATCAACTAAAAAGTGCTAAAGGTTTGATTGTCATTATAAAGGGCATTGACAGTTCTGTTTCCACTGAGGAGATAAAAAGTGCCATAGAGGTGGAAGGTTATGTCGTAAGGTCAGTGCACAATATTCTAAATAAGAATAAAGTTCCCCAACCTATGCATCGTGTTAAAATCGTGTTTAATGCATCGCAGCTTAAATCAAAAAACTCGGTTCATCCTATATATAATTTGCGCTACCTGTTAAACAGAAGAATAACGGTGGAAGAGCCTCTAAAACGTAACGGTCCCCGTCGGTGTACCAACTGCTAGGAATTCGGACACACGAAAACCTACTGCAAGCTACTGTATGCGTTGTTTGCGGTGATGCGCACCGGACTTTGGAATGCACTTCTTCCAAAAAAGACCCCAAGTTCAAAAAATGCAGCAACTGTGGTGAAAACCATACAGCAAATTACAGGAGCTGCAAAGTATTTCAATATGTAAAAGATAATGCGAAAGTCGTACGTAAACCTGAATATGAGCAATATAAAGCTTCCCAATTTCCTCGGCTTCATGCTGGTTCTGTTGCTAGTACACAAGCTACACAGCCACATACTAAGCCAAACTTTTCATATGCCCAAACATTGAGAAATGATTTACCTAATGCGAATGCCAAAAGTTCTAATGCGCATAAACATTCATATGCCCACGTCTTAAAAGAGGGTGCTCAGAGACCCCTCACCAATAATTCGAGCTCGATCGAGAACTTAATACAGACAATGAATAATTTCATGACAACTATGCAGGGTATGTTTTAGGAAATGTTGCGAACCCAAAACATGCTTCTGTAAGTTTTGCTTGGCAAAAAATGAACCAGTTAAAAATATGCTTCTGGAACGCTAACGGGCTCTCCCAACATAAATATGAAGTAGAACACTTCCTGCTAGCACATGATATAGACATACTATTAGTCTCTGAAACACACTTCACTATAAAAAACTGCTTTAGAATTGATGGGTATTTTATATATGACACCAAACACCCAAGCGAAAGGGCATGTGGTGGGACTGCCATTATAGTCCGAAAAAACGTAAGGCATTTTTCATTGCCTGAATTCAGGGAGGACTTTTTGCAAGCCACGACTATAAATCTTACAGATTTTAAAATTGTAGTCTCCTCAGTGTATTGCCCGCCTAGGCATAAAATCGAACACCATGAATTTGCCAGGTTCTTTGCTATGCTAGGGCAAAAATTTATTGCCGCTGGCGATTACAATGCAAAGCACACATATTGGGGATCCAGACTCCTTAGTCCTAGAGGTAGGCAGTTGTATTATACAGTTGAAACAAACAAGCTTGACGTCGTATCTGCCGGTAAACCCACCTATTGGCCCACAGACTTTAATAAGTTGCCAGACCTTATTGATTTTGCTATAGTAAAAAACATCAAACGCGATCAACTCTTAGTTAATTCATCCTATGACCTATCTTCTGATCATTCACCTACAATTGTTATTTTACACGACAGTTTTGTCACTGCACCTAAAACCCTTAGTTTCTACCCGAACAGAAACACGAATTGGTTAAAATATAAAATGTATGTGAGCTCTCACTTACCTTTGAACATCCCACTGAGAAATCCAACTGATATTCAAGCAGCTGTAGACCATTTTACAGACGTCGTGACTGCCGCAGCCATAGCTGCAACGCCAACAAAGCCATCAGCTAAAATAATAACGTACCAGGCAACAGCAGATATTCAGATGCTCGTCATTGAGAAAAGAAGACTAAGAAGACAATGGCAAAATAGTCGTTCTCCACACATAAAAATACTTATGCCAAAAAAACTTACGGAGTAAATTGAGACAGAAACACCAACTCGCTATCGACAACTTTTTAAAAAACTTGGATCCAATGAAAAACACGGATTATAGTCTGTGGAAAGCTGTAAAGCACTTCCAATGTCCTATTGCTTACGAATCCCCACTAAGACTTGAAGACCGTACTTGGGCTGAAAACTCAAGTGAAAAGGCAAATGCGTTCGCAAAGCACTTAGAGAAGGTTTTCGCACCACATGATATAAGTAATTCCAATATTCCAATTATTAGCGACATCGTGAATGATCCTATGAAATTTCGGTTGTCTTCTTTAAAATCGACAATCAAAAATACGGATATGAAGAAATCACCTGGACCTGATCGTATAACAGGATCAATGATAAGAAACTTACCTAATTCAGCTGTAAGAATTTTACTTTACATATTTAATGCCATGTTGCGCGTCGGCTTCTTCCCATGCTCTTGGAAGATGTCTGAAATTGTTATGATCCCGAAACCTGGAAAGGACTCAAGCCAGATTACATCTTACATGCCAATTAGCCTACTGTCAGTTTTGTCAAAGATATTTGAACTCCTTTTCTAAATGAACAAAACGTTATCTATCCCAGATCATCAGTTTGGTTTTCGAGCAAGGCATAGTACGATTGAACAAGTCCATAGAATCGTTACCATTATTAGGTCGGCTTTTGAAAGAAAGCAATACTGTTCAGCTTTATTTATAGACATTTCCCAAGCATTTGATAAAGTCTGCCATGATGGGCTACTTACTAAAATAGTTCCGGTACTACCTGAAAACACGCACAAGCTTATAAAAAGCTATTTGTCCGATAGAACTTTTAAAGTAAGGTCAAAGGACCAGCTTTCAAGATGTGGGAAAATCAGTACAGGAGTACCTCAAGGTAGTGTGCTAGGGCCGCTATTATATATAATCTATACAGCGGATATGCCGACAAGCCCACATACATATACATAAACCTTTGCAGACGACACTGCAGTTATAAGTGTCAGTAATAATCCAAAGGATGCATCTGAAAAGCTGCAGTCCCATATTCATAAGCTAGAAGACTGGCTAAAACAGTGGAGAATAAAGCTAAATCCATCAAAATGTGCTCATGTCACGTTTTCCCTTAGAAGGCAAAATTGTCCACCAATCACAATAACTAATACCACGGTTCCAGCGGAAACGCACGTCAAATATTTGGGTATCCACCTAGATCGGCGCCTAACTTGGTTCCGTCACATTGTGGCAAAAATAACGTCCATAAAGCTTCGAACTCAACTGCATTGGCTAATAAGTCCTAACTCAACTTTGGCTTTGGCATATAAAGTCCTTTTACACAAATCCGTTATAAAGCCAATATGGTCATATGGTATTCAGCTGTGGGGTACTGCCTGTGCATCAAACATCCAGAAGTTACAGAGAAGACAGTCTAGGATTTTACGTCATATCGTATGCGCCCCCTGGTACATAAGAAATGAAAACATACATAGGGATCTCAAAGTTCCCACTATCCAGGAAGAAGTTAAAACATACACGTCCAAATACGTGAACAAACTAGTCGCACAGCCCAACACTCTTGCACGCAATTTATTGCAATTTGATGGCCACCAGAGACTAAAAAGAACTGACACATTGAGCCTGGCGAGGCGGCTCTCTCTACACAATAGAAGATAGATTTTTAAGATTTGAATACAAAAAATTAGTTATTACGTTGGTAGTAACTAGTAAATAATAATTTAAAAATAATTTTAATACTTATTGTGAATTTCTTTTAATAGAAAGATTCAATAAAATAAAATACAGTAAAAAAAAAAAATAAAAAATTCACTATAAGATCGTAAACTTCAGGCTGCCTCAAATGAACGATCTTCGCTTGAGAAAGTATAGCACAGTGTGGCAAACCTAATTACGAGAGCCATACGCTCAACCCCAGGAAAGTCACTCATTGCTATGCTGAACTGGGTAGAAAGCTGGCACTAAATACAGCGGTCCGATTAATAGTGATCAGTGAATGGAACCATAGGCCATGGAGACATTTGAGTATTGTTGAGACCGGATTCAATCTCCCCGGCCACAAAAAACATACCACTCCGAAAATTTGCTTCTGAACTTCGGAAAACCCGGACCCGGGCCCTCAGTTAGACCATCTGGACATATACACAGATCGCTTTAAATGGGATAAAGAAGTAAGCGGAGCTGTTTACATAGGGAACATGGGAGTCAATATATCCTTCAGAATGCAAAATAAATGCAGCGGCCTACCGGCTGAAACATAACCGATATTAAATGCGAAGAAAAGGCCGTGGTAATGTTAAATATTCGACAGGAATATTTGGATTTTTACCGACAGCCGCGTCACAAGTGTCTTTTCTACATTCATGAGTCACCTTGAAATAATTGTGTGGAAATATCGGTAATCGTATGTTCGATTAGCTGGTAAAGAGCGGAGCATGGCTGCAGGACTCGCATTATTGATCAATTCTTTAGCAGTCGAGAGTGGAGAGCCTTATTATATTAATAAGTCTCTATATGATATATGGTCTGTATCTGAACCTGTTCTCTGAACCTACCCTGGTTCTACAATTATGGGATTATGATGAGCATTGGATGTTGAAAATGATACATTGTATTCATAAATTCTTGTTTTAAGATGCGATTGGAGAAACAATAAATTCAATATTTTATTTATTTAGAAAACTCCCAACTTATTATCTTCATTTACATTAAACGGTATTATTTGAAGAATGTGCAATCCTCGACTCTACAATTAAATCTGTCACATTGTTTGTCATATTAAATTATTGGGCGTCTTAACATATTAACGCTTTGCCTTTCAGTTTATTTTTCTTAAATGCATTTAATTATTTTTAACAAGGAGATGGTAAAGAATACACTAAAAGACATGACTTACAAGCTGACAGACTGACAGACATGTGCATTAAAAGTGATCCGATCGTATTAATTTACTAATGTTCTCTTTACGATGTGACAGTAACACGTGTCGCCTAAGAAGCAGGAAACTAGTGCTCATATGGAATGGAAATTATGGGCAAGTTTTGTGTATCATTTAATAATTTTTACGCAAAATTGTTTGTTAGAGATAAAATAAGATTTTTATGGAATAAAACAACAAATGAAATACCTACAATAAATTCTTTTGGCGGGAAGGTGTAAATTGTTTATATTTTCCGGTTGGGAAAACGTTTATTTTTAATTGTTTTAGGTCGAAAATATTCCATTTTCTTTCTCTATTTATAAAGAAGATTTCTATAGACATTTAGAACTTTAAAATTAAATAAAATATTTAACCTGCAATAGAACTGGTGTTATTTTTGTTACTCCAACAACCGCTTACTGTAAGGCATTGTGAAATCTTTAAAAACACCTATTCTATTGAACCTCCCACTGTTGACAACAAATTTAAATATATTTTTCCGGAATTTATATAATTACGTCTCAGCTATTCCAAAAGTAGTGGCTAACTTTGAGTCGGCTGGTTCAGCCGTGGGTTGTGACTTGGACTTACATCAATAGAATATATTTTTTAAAGAATGTAGTACCTATGAAACATGTGCTACTAATTAATTGCGTTGGTCGATAGCTGGAAGGCACAAAAGGTATGGTTTGCCGTAACTGCGTGCACTGTCAGTAGTTCCGACTTATACCTCCTTTTGGTGGAGACCGGTTCCTCCCTCTTCTAGGAGTCTGTGGTAATAAGTCAAGCGGAGAGAAGTTAACACTCTCTTATAAAAAATCCATAATCCACGGTGAATCAGCATACGTCAGTGATGCGTATTCAAGAGGTGCTTGGTCTTTAGTATGCGAACTTGAAATTCTAGTCGAACTCCAGTTTTAGTATAGATTTACCCATGCATATGGAGCTCTGTGCGGATGGACATCTTTTTCTCCAATTATAAGTGGGAATTATACGAATTCTCTAAAGGATCTCCGGTTTTAATTGGCCAAGAGAGCAATCCGGAAGATATTGACAAGAATGCCACGCCTGGGGTTTATCTCTAAAGGTACAATAGGCGCTGGACCGTGAGATTCCGCTAGGGATGGACAATAAAGCTTCGCAAGAGATGCAAGAACTCTGATGTTTATTGGCTATTGGAGAATTTCTGAAGACAAGGACAAGAAAATAATTAAAACAATCGCCATGAGTGAACGGCTCAGTCACCAAAGATACTTCGGAAGAAAGGCTGAGACGATAGCACATATTTTGTGTGAATGCCCAGCACTGGCTAGCATGAGGCTTAGGACTGCGGGCGTACACTCGTTAAACGTGAATGTCGTGGGGGGCATAAGAAAAGTAGTAGCAGCAAGAGACTCAGTGATAAGTAAGAAGGCCGACAGTTGCCTGTCGACAGTCTAAAATCACTACAGTCAAAAGTCTCAATGAAAGTAAGGTAGTCGTCAACTAAGAATCGGTTGCCTGAAATCAATTCGAGGAAAGAAGGTAGTCGAAAAGAAACCCATAAATTAAGCGAGTGGCTTTGGACAAAGCAGACAGATGGTAAAGTTTAGGAATATACAAGATTGATTGTTTAATATCTCTGCTATTGCGCGTTATGTTTACTGTTATAACAAAGCGGTGTTATGTCGGAACATTATTTGTAATTTTAATAATTACTCTACGTCATCCACGATTAAGTGCTAAAGAGTAACACTAGCTTAGGAGGGCGCAGTGATAAATGGAAGCTAATACATATATTAAAAGTTGATGTTTGTTGATGTGGTGCGGCTGAGATACGGACCCGGGCGATTAACGCCATATTGATTTGGGCAGACCTGGAGTGACTGATCACCATTACAAATGCGGGTATATGTAATTGAAATGTCACAGTAACAGCTGAGTAATAATAACAAAGAAGAGCAAGTGTTCGTTGAACACAATCGCTGTGACTATCCGACTCTGTTTGCACGAAGGCTTTTTATTCTCAGATATAGGGATGCACTACTGAGTAACTTTTTCGGCTTTATGGAATATACGAAATGTTTCCTATGAACTGGTAACAACGTGCAGAGTTAAAACTGTAATATAAGGGTAGCACATTGCAAATAATTGATATTTTAAATTAGTGAGTAATATTTAGTGAAATTACATTCATAATTGCATGTAAGAGTACTTTATTTTTTCCTTAATTACAATAGCGTATAACTGCAATCGAAAAATTCCAATTACAACTAAATTCGAAAGTCAATACAAATTTTAATTGGTACTCCCAGGCCTGTAACTTAAGACCGTGGTTCACTATCGGATTTGATCATATAACAATCAAAAGTCCTATGTGTGCTCAAAGAGAATACACGTGTAAATTGAAAGCATATGTGTGTATAGCGGAATTTTTAGAGGTCAGTTCGATTCGCTAATATTTTGCAGCATTTCTTAAGATGGTTCTGCATTTGAGATTGCAAATTTGTGCAATTGCAAACATTTCCCGCGAGTTTATGCACGGGTTCTTTTTTCGTATTTTAGCTTGCAGTACTTGTTGTATAACACGAAATTAAAAGCTGATTGGTAAAGAATATGATTATTATTTCCCCTCGTTATTTTCTTATTGTCCGCTTTCAGTTTGCAATTCAGCGCTGAATAGCTAGAGTAAAATAAAAGATGCTTTTAAGTGTTGCATATTCACAAAAGTGTGGCAAGTGCATTACTGTATAGTTTGTTAGTGTGTAGAATAAATGTGCTGTACCCATTTTGGAAATGCTATGGTGCAGCCCTATTTGCACAATATTGTTAATAGGTCTAATATGTTCTAGGCGATCAGATTTGCATTTTATTTTCACATCTCTTTTCTGGGTCACATAAAAATATGATGATATGATTCATAATATTTATTATTCATAAAAATTGCTTTTATTAAAAAATCTCCATGAATGCATATATCCATTCCAGCAACATTAACATTTTAGAAATTATTGATTTTCAATGAATTGGATCTTTTTTTTCGAAAGAATACCAACATAAAGCAAGTACAACATACATCCATTTGCGTAAAACACGTATTGTGTGTAAGTAAATATTTATGGTCGGCGTAGTATATTGGCCTAAGGCATATTTTTCTTGCACATCCACACATTTGAAAAACAAAGTTGTACCCGCTAAGTTGACATGCGAGAATTCGTGCGTTTGAGTGGGTGATTGGTGAGCAACTTGTATAAACATTTCATGTTTTTCCGATTGGCGACAATGCGAAAAATTGGGAGCAATCAAAGTGTGCACACAAAACACTTGCAGCAAGGGTGGATGGAGTACAGTTAGAGCAACATAAGCGTGATTAGTAATTTTATAGGGAAGAAAAAAATTTATTTCACTTTGCTGGGAAAAAGTGAACTAAGTTTTGCCGCTTAATGGCCACAGACAAATACTGGCTTAAAATGAGCTATTTTGCAACAGAAGCGCTAACAAAAAAAAATCGATTCTCAAAAGATTGGAAAGTTGAAAGTCAATCTATGCAGCAAGTTAATCTGCGCTTAGGATTCCCTTAGTGCCACTAAAATATGAAAAGAATCCTGGCTAAACACAAAGAGGAATTTCCAAAATACCATTATCCAAAGCCAAAACATACGATTTGTATTTGTCTTATAATCAGCCTCAAACGCAAAGCCAACGATCATCACCAATGAATCCTTTGGCATCATTTTTGTGTTTGTTTCTGCTTTGTGTGTGCGTCTGTGTGTGTGTGTGT
Organism: Phania funesta; assembly: GCA_963932375.1. Taxonomy (NCBI): domain Eukaryota; kingdom Metazoa; phylum Arthropoda; class Insecta; order Diptera; family Tachinidae; genus Phania; species Phania funesta. The sequence continues at coordinate 42,989,615 of OZ010656.1, forward strand.
ATATGTGTTTGAAGCAGATACACGAAAGAAGTGGTGGAAAAAGTTTGTTTACATAAAATGACTTTTCAAATGAGATTCAAATGACAGCCAATGTGTCAATATTATCATAAACTTATTATCTCTTTTTGTATTGGTCGTAAATAAATAAGATTGAAATAAGAGAAAAAAGTCTTAAGGAAATGAAAGAACTTTTGTTTTGAATAAAAATAAATATTCGTATGGTAAATGGAAATACATAAATTGAAAAGTGACTGGTGTTTTCGTTAAAGGGAAGTTTATAAAAATAGGCCAGTCATGATATTCCGTTTAACCTCAGGTATCTGTCAATTGCAACTTGTGCTGCATATAAAGTCCTTCTAGACTTCCCATCTATGACATCGTTGTGTCGACTAATTTATTTAAAGTGAAGTGGTGAATTTACCTTTACTACAGTGTTTAATAAAGTTCCACGAAGAACTCTGCTATTAAAACTTGTTGCTTTTTGTGTTGGTAATAATAATGTACCCTTCAATTTATATTGAGCTTCCCCTAGACTCATGTATCCTTCGTAAACTATGAAAATTGTAGATTTTCGGAACGAATTTCCGCCATCCCTTGTCAAGTTTGGTTTGGAGACTAACCTGTTTCAGCTATGTGCCATCCTCAGTGTCATTTTTCGTTCTCAAAATATCCTGTCGGAATATCAAATCAAGATGAAAATTGTACTTTTGTTTTTAATTTCTTTATGTAGTGATTTTTTTAAATAATAAAATCACAAATGTCTGCGCATGTATGTGTGAATATATAATTGTGTGGTTAAAACACAACGTGTATGTGCGATGCCTAAAAATGTTTCAATCGACCAGCGCTGATTAACATATCTTTTCTTAATTATACACATTCAACTGGTTTTCGTCAACATCTCTGCTCAGATACGTATTCCTACCTGTGGTGAGAACTTCATTTCACTTTTACCTCAACCTCTTTGGAAGTTTTTGTGTTTACATTGTTACATGTTTCCTTGAATTTAAATGAATCCCATTTTTCTTGACTAAACATTCTTCCAATCAATCACTGAAGGTGCCGCAATTCATACAACATTGACGTGACTCTAACTACAGTAGGTGGCTTTAGTGCCGCCGGCATCAGATACGTAACAATAACAATTGTGTGCCGGCTGGTTGATTGGCAGTGGGCGACATATTTGTTCAAACATTAAAAGGACCAAAACAAAAAATCATTCAACTTAACAAATTCCTTGCCACTTGCAATGTGCGAGAACAGCTGGTTTATAACTGTCTTCAGTAAAATTATGAATAAAAATTCCATCATAAGATTATTTGAATTTCATTTCAAAGTTAAAGTAAAAAGTTAAGTGTTCGAAAATGATAATCGATGAGATTAAATCGTGTATTTTCCGGTATTCATACGCTTAACGAAAATCTATGATTTGGAAAATTTACTCATTAATAGCACAACACTAATGAGCTGAGACAGGTTTGAACTACCTGTTGGTGGAATTTCAGGCGAAATTCCCTGGAATCATAGGAAAAATTTATTATTTTTTGTCTACAAAGAAATTTTTATTGGTAAATCGTTTACTACATCCCAGCAATTTAATGTTTCTCAACAATTTATCGTGGCTTTATTTTCGTATAAGAACATCGGAATTTTTTTAATTGAGAAAAAATTAAATTACGGAATGTGGATTATTGAAAATGCACAAGATCTTACGATATATTCTTGGTGGGGGGAAAGAGAAAATTTGAGCCTTCAACACGCAATATTTTTCTATTCAACTAAAACAGCGTCAATAGCAAAAAATCGACTAAAGAATAAATGTTCAGTACAAATCCTTACATCCACCAACGTACAACTAACTCGTCACATAAAGACACATATTGCATATGATTTTCGGGAATGTTGGAAAAAGTGAATATTATGGCAGCTGTGATGATATTACTAAACGCACACTTTTTGCGAACTGTGATTTGTTATCGTAATGGAAATCGAGTCCACAAAAAAGTTGAGAAAATTTTAATATATTGATCCCAAGGACTTATCGGCGGAGATCATGAATCCAATATAAAAATCTGACCTCAAATTTGCTTTCTAATTGCGCGCAGAAGATATTTCATTAAAAGTATGTATTTTTTTAATATTTCTTTGCCTTAGGCACACGCCGATTCATTGGTGCAGAAGTTCAAATTAGTAAGAGTGTAAGGCTTAAAGTACTCTTTTTTAATTTCATCGCATGCCTTAAACACATCGCGTTTAAATTCGCCTATTGGAGCGATGAGAAAGAAGCTTAGCTCGTCTTAAGAATTTGTAGAGTCATTGTTTATATTTTTCGCTTTTGAGCCTAAGACGTGTAACTTTGACTTCCAATAATGTCGTCAGAACGAGCATTTTTAACAAATTCGTTTCTTATGTCTCTCATAATCGCAGATAGCGCTAATAGATCTTGGTAATCGATTTTTCTTTTGAAATCTGTTGTCTGATTTACGGCATATTATAGATCATTATTGCTTATGAATTTCTTTCAATAATTTTGGAAATAGTGGATTAATCTTCGAATAATCGAAAGAGAAATTTTCGATACAATTAAGTAGTTAATCGTAAAAAATAATCGATTATTGGGTGTCCCGGTAGTTTAATTACTTTGTTCGGAAAACTAAGTTAGAATTTAATTTCTAATTGTGTTGTAACATTTAATAAATAAACCGATTATTAATCGCTGAAGGGCCTGTTCGATTATACAGAATTCCTTTAAAAATCTCTAATAAAGGATTAATTTAAAAGCAATTATTAAATTCGAACGACCAGGGCAATCCCCTAGTTTATTATTATTTTTTCATCTCCGCCACTACTTAAGCTTAAATTTGAAGAGAAATCTGCGTCCATATTTATGTTTTATTTTGACATTTCAACAGCTATTGTTTCTTAAATATGTATTGTGGAAGATAAAAACTCTTACGAATTAAAAAACCACTATGATATGATCCGTTTGTAATCGAATGTCAAAAGCCCTTTCAGTTTACACGATTGGTGTATAACGTAATTTTTTTGTCGTTCGATTGTCGATACGATTACGGAGCTGCGTTTAAAAATAACGATTTTCGTTTGTTCCTCTAGCATCTATCAGTTCTGTTTTTCGACAGCTGGTGATTATACTTTTGAATTAGTAAAGCATTTGTCAAGATATTATGTTTGTAAAAATAATTTAAAGGAGGAAGATCTATTCCAAAAAGAATCTGCACAGCAAGGTTTCTGTTTATGTTTCATTTTGTCCTAAGTACACGAAACCACTGGAACCCTTTCATTTTAAATCAAGTTACTTGCAACTAATAAATTCAGCTGTGTCCTAGTTTATTTTTTGAGTTACTTTCTTAACTAAAAACTATTACAATATTTTCACCTGCTTAAATACTAATTAAATGCTAACTCTAATTATTGTGAAACTTTATTGGTGACGTTGACCGGCAGTAATGCAGACGCTGCATCAGCAATACTGCTGAAGAATTGTATGGGAGCGGAAGTGTTGTTGTTGCTAACTCAATATTAGCTTAGTGTGCAGAAATTGTAAGGGAGTAATATAAAATATAATTGTTGCTAACTTACATAAGTGAAAGGATAGTAATTATTATTATCGAACAATTTCGAAAATTATGTCAATTAAAAAAAAACAACGTTTGCTCATGAATTCCTCAAATATAAATTATAGAATTATTTTTACAAAAACACTTATTGGCAAAATGAAAAATACTAAAGGAAATGGGAAGAAACCAACATCTGCGAATCGAACATTTAAATTGCATAAGAGCACGAAATGTAAAAGTAACTCAAGTGGTTTTGCTCAAATTTCTATAATTTAAAAAATCCCTAGATTTCCTTTCTTTAAGTGGTTGGCCCGTTATGCTAGACATTGTGTCGCCGCGTACCAGCAGACAGAAATCTGCAGAATAAGAAACGAAAAGACAGCGGAAAATGTATTGTTTTGCGTCACGCATGGGTCCACTTAGGACTGCATCACTTTGAGTTTCTCATTACAACGAGTTTTATTGTGAACGCATGTTAGGAAGATGGGTTTCACGCTTCTACTTTAGAAATTATTTATGGTTTTACTAATGACTTGTACGCCTCTGCGATATTTTGTTGGAATCATTAATTCGATAATCTATCGTTTTAAACTGTGTGATGCAGCACGAAGACTTGTGAATTGAATTGGTCATGCACTGAGAGAATGGAAGTAGGATTTAGTAAGAAGAACTTCGTAACACAAGTGAAATTTTTAAGCATTATTATTTTAGAGAAAATTGTAAATTAAAGTGATTTCATAAAGAAGATGTTTAATATTATTATTTAAAGAAGCTTCTTAAACTGAGATGAAAGAAAAAATGAGAACGGTTAACTTTAACTTTAATTTTTAGTAAGTTTTCTGTATCCTTTATTTTGCTAAAGGATTTCCGTTTTTAAAAAGACTGATTCGTAACTATTTTTTCAGTGTATTTACGAAGACCATTTCCTTCATTGCTTCTTTGTCCTCACTTACGCTTTTGTTCAGTTCTCATATGACACAATTTTTATTTTTATAGTCGAGGCATTCATTTTTTTTTAACTCGGGCTATAAAGTCAAGTGTAATATTACGATGTCAAATACTCGTAAATTACAATAATTTTTCAAATTTTAAAAATTGCATCTCTTGTGTTGTAATTTGATGATGCCTGCCTTAGAGTGGTGTTTCTTAGAATTTGTTTGGTTTTTCCAGTTATTCCGGTTTTCAAATGTAAATCAGGAGGAAATGGCTTTCTAGACAAATCTTTCATAAACAAAAAAAAAACTACATAAATATATTTAAATTTTATAATTAAAAAAAATCATATTTATTAAATTTGTCTGGTGAAAAATTTGAAACTGTAACGCACCTCATCATAAGGTACAAGAAGTGAAAACAAATTCAAATAATCAGACTAGGAAGACACAAGAGTAATTCTTTGTTTCCAAATTGTTATCGATGCTTTTTACAAATATCACAGAGGAAACTTTATAATAACGTGCCATAACTTCATAACATATTTTACAATGACTACTAAATGCTACCTGCATTACTTGGAAGTAGATCTAGCTTTTAAAATAAATGATAATTTAATGGCGTTAGTAGTCATTCTTATTACTGAGCCTGCCACCAAATTTGAACTTTCGAGTTTCGACTAGTAACTATACACTGGACTGGTTATTAGCGAGCCTTAACGGCACCTCGCGTGGTGGCTGCGGTTTAGGTCTAAGTCGCGAAAAGATGGTGGTGCATAGTCGATGTGGAGTTGAATTGCAACGCAAACTGTCAATATAATATCGGTTGATGGCAGATGATTATATAGCACCGAATTACTAGGCAAGGGGGTGGGTGCAAGGTTTAAGAATTTCTGTATTTTAGTCAACGTCTTTATAATTCTGTGGCAATAAGATATAATTGCTCAAATGTGACTTCCCATAGAATTCACAATTATCATGTGTGCCTGTGATCCTAAGCCTTATTTTATCAGTGCTGAACATTTAGACAGCATGTCGCCTTTTGTCCCAGCCTCTGAGATCCGCATACTAGAGACCAAGTGCCCTCTTGCCCACACATCTGGAGTATGCTGTTCTATCGTGGATCTAAAAAGAACATAACTTGTTCTTCAAAATCTAAATGTGCCGACGTTAATAAACGCATATCTATTGGCCTGTAGCTTCCCAAGGGACCATATGTTCTCAGCATTCCTGCCAGCTGTGTGTATTTATATTTAGGCGATACGGGGGATATAGTGATATGGTCCTTAGGTTTACTATGGTCTAAATCTAGAAAATACAGACCTTTAAGGTTTGATTATAAAAAATCAACTGTACTCATTTTTGAGTTTTAGATAATCTCCGAATTCTCCAGCAAAGTTAAGTCCACTGTTCTGGCAGTCATTGTAATAACTTTTCACATCTCCACTTGTAAGCGTGCCTTGTATCGGGCTGCATGAGAACATCGGTATCGATAACATGATTTAACAGCTGAGAATGACAAATTGTTTTGACATATCTATTCAGTATGGTTTGGCAAGTCATCATGAATCATTTAACGCCAGAACAACGCTACCAAATTGGTGAAATTTACTTCGTCTATTTTACGTTCAACATAAGTGGCCTAGTGAGCAAGCAATTCATGCAGTTGTTTATCGGTTTTAATCTTCCCGATTCAAAACTATCAACAAGACAAAGATATGTGCGTACCGAAGGGGATATTGCTGCTGTAGCGCGAGGTATTAAATGCCGTTTCGTCGTAGTTCTTAACTTGTTGGCCTGTGCCTTCGAATACGTGGAAAATTTTACAGTAGAATCTTTGGTTACGTGTCTGAATAATACAGCTCGTGCAAGAATTGAAGCCAAACGACCATCGTTTGCAACGTATTTTTGGTGATTGGGCTCATTTGAAACTGTGCTTAGCGTTGAAGCTCATTTCTGGTTAAATGGTTACGTCGATTAGCAAAATTGCTGCATTTGAGGATTTGAAGCCGTTGACATGCTGGCAAGGAGCTGCCGTTACGGTGAATGGTGTCATACCAGCTTGGTGCCAACTTTATTTCCAGAAGTAGTCGCGTTCACTGGCCCACTCCTTCGTGCGATTTAACGGCTTACTTTTTATGGTGCTATGTTAAGTCATTGGTTTATGTCGACAAACCAGCAACTATTGAAGTATTGGAAGCCAGTATTCCAGCCAACATTGACGCCATACGGCCCGATATATTGGTAAAAGCAGTCGAAAATTGGACTGATCGAATGGACCACGTAACTCGTAGCCGCGGCGGACATATACCGGAAACCATATTTAAAAAATAAATTCCATTAAACTACCTACCAGATAGTAATAAAATAAATTTCATTCCAACAATATTTCTGTCTTGTATTATCACTTTAAGTTCGCATGCAGCTAAGAAACACCCCACCACCACACGATGTGCGGCAGTTGATATCTTGAGTATTAGAAAACTTTCATAAAATGTTGTCGTTGTTTTAATTAACTATTTCATTACAAAACATTGTCCTGCTGTTCGCCCCTAGAATAACGGAAGTAAGATTTCAGTTTTAGAAAAAACAACCTTAAGACCTTGGCAGGCATGTAATTGCCTACACTGAAACTCCCAAAGAAAGATATTTGAGTTGCGAACGTTAAGCATTACTGCCGAAGCTGCATAGATAAGTTAAACTAGAAAACGCTGTTCGTACATTTCTTTTTCGAAACTTACTACTTTGGCAGATGAATTTATAGAAATCTTTTACGTAGCTATTCGGCGGTAACACCGTAGACTTGATTCAGCATTGCACATTTAATTACATCAACGCAGTTCTGTGCTGTGTGGTACTACGAGTGTTACTACATGACACGCTTTTCTGAAGTTTGCCGAAAGTGAACAACTGTTGTTAAATTTGGTTGACAATTAAACAGCCTTACAGGCGGCTGCTATTTAGTGTCAAGCTCACAAACATAGATCTATAATTCGCCTTTGATGTTTTCTGAAAATTCCTCCCAGAAGACAACTTTGTTATACCAACGATTCATGAACAGCTAAATAGAGCCGAGATCTTATGTGAAACGAATTTAGCCACTCTTCATAGCGATAACGACTTCATTTCCTAAACGGGTTTTGAAATTTTCGTTAACTCACACCAGACTGACAACTGTCTACAAATAATTACTAATTTACATTAAAAAAACATGAGGAATTTAAAAAGAATATTCTTCGCATATAAATGAGTAAATTTACACGTCTCGCTGCATTTTGCATTTTTGATTAGATGATGTTTCATTATTTCCAGAAAATCTTTTCTTAATAAAATACACACACTTCTAAAGAATGGCCTTAAGGTAACAAAGGAAAAGCAATGAAAGCAACACAATTTCAAATTCATCCTTAAAATAACAAAAATGCCTGGAATATTTGGAAGTGAAAAGATTCTTACACTATGAACAATGACAGAATGAAGGTGCGACGGAACATATGAGAGTAACAGAAGCTTTGACAGAGGGGTGATGGCATGTGCTAGATAATTTTAATTCCATGTTAACAATAGAATTCATTTTCCATTCACCCGTTCACTCTGTTTTACGTTATCCTCATTGTATCTACCGGTGAAGCCTGCAATTTGTTTGATAACAAATATGAGCTTTTATTGTATGAAATTGTTGGTTTCGTTCCACTGTGAATAGTTTTGTTTAAGCGATTGTGGTCGTTGTGGTGGTGTTATTCTGCTCAAATGTTTGACGATGATGATGTTGTGGTTTCTATCAGTGACTGGCTATTGTTATTCAAATTTGTTTAAATTAATTCTTTATGACAACATATTGTCTGTTATCAATGCCCGAACATGACTACTGGGAAATAAATATGTAAATAATGTATATGTATGTATATATAGGAGTGCATATACAGGAGCATTTATATTGACTATTATTATTTAGAATTCAATTTGAAAAAAAGGCTTGCGAATTATTAAATAAAAACTGTGGTCTTGTAAACGTTATAAGGCTTATCATCCATTGTTGCCACTAAGTGCCGGTTGATTTCGGATTTGTTCACACTTAAACAGTTGGAATCTACAGGCAGAGTGTAAAGAACATTTTTTAGATAAAAGCTTTTTAATAAAGTGGATTTATGACGGACGAACACAAAGAACGTATTCGCTCTCTTTGACACTTATAGACCAACTACAATTTGAACTAATAGCGAAAACCACATTAAAAGCGAGAAAGATAAATTATTCATTAGACGCGTGGCGACGGTATGTTATAGGATGTCTCAATAACAGTGCACTATGAAAGAGGCTATAAAATGAGGCTATAAAAATCCCGTTATCGCGCTTCTGTAACAAATGCCGTTTACAGTCACTGCCGCATTGATTTTTTTGCATTTTCGGTGACACTTGTCTAAAGCAATAATGTTTACTTTGAATTGCTGACACATTAAGTGCACTTTCTCGAAGATTGAGAGCGGTTTCATTCAGCACTTGTATAGCGCTCCATTTTTAATAATCATATGTGACAGCTGATAAATAACAGAGTTGCCACTTGCATGAGAAAAGTTAAATTATTTTACCATTTTATTTTTAACACATATCAACGCTAGTTTTTAGATATCTGGATGCCCATAATGCGAGGGTCATCAGAAAAAGTCAGAAAAATTAAAGAGATTTTATTCCGATAGCATGGTGATCAGCAATGTGGAGATATTTGGTGTTGCATGCAACGTCTAGGCGAACATTGTTATGCGTAAAGAAGAGTGAGCCCAGAGCATGCCCCAAACCTGTGATAAGAAGAATCCTGACTGCTGTTAACCGCTTACTATATTGTTATCTTTTATCGACTTTAGATATATTGCGTCTATTTAGCTATGTTTAAATTCCAAAAAATAATGCAATTCCAAACGGCAATCCCACGGCACCACGCCATATCTCCTACTGTCCTCCGTACAAAACGTTGAAGTCAGACGCGAAATTCTTGACTGTGACCAAATAAAATTAATCTGGAAAAACTTGTTGGAGAAAAATGTGGAAAAATTAACTTGGCAGATAATTTCCTCTTAATTTACAATAGTAAACATTGCATTTTCAGCGTCATGCTGATTTTTTTTTACCAACTTATAACACCTATTCATGCAATGCATTGTGTTGGTGTCAGAAAAACAGTGTGCGCAAGGAGGATAGCTGGAATAGAGTTTTAAATTTTAGTACATTGAAAGTGGCAGGAAAGATTTCTGCAAAGAGTTTATTCCGTAACTGTTAAATACTCAGACTTTCCGGTAGTGTATTGTGCGGTCCATTGTCCAATCTACCACAAATGGATGAGCCTTTAGTGTTGGGATGTCGCGAAATAGTCTTTGTAGAACCGGCCCATACATGACAGATCAGATACAGTAAATTATCTCTTACATTAAAAAAAAAAAACAAGACATTTGAATACTTCCTTTGAGTTTTGAGTTTTCATGCCAGTGTAAACTTCGTGTGAGTAAAGACGTACTTCACTTTAAGCGCATAATTTAAATTCATTTAGGGTGACTTTTTTTATTTTAAAAATTGAACAAGTGCAGAGACACAGTTAACAGTTAGTAACAACAACAAAATAAATAACAAAAAATAAAAAGCAATATAATATTGTGTGTGATAAAAAAGACAATAACAAAGTGCATGGTTAAACCTGTTTAAACAATTAATAGTGAGTGCATGAGCGCACCAAACATTAACGAAAAAAATACAAAAGGTAATAACAACAATGCTTATTACTCTTTTTCTTACACAAATGCTAATAATGCAATAAACAATATAAATAATAAAAAAAAGATGACAGTGCTTTTTTAACCGCCAGGCCAATTGACCGAACGCATTCATTATCAGCAAATATAAATATATCTGCTACAGAAACAAAGAATTCAACAAATAAAACTAAAGAAACAAATAATACACAAAAAATAGCACAAGAAATAGAACCAAGTACTGCATCTAAACGCGTGCAAACTGGTATGGATCGGTACATAACCATAACGAAGAGAAAGGCGAGTCCTAAGTCTTCACAACAAGAGCGAACCGCCAAGCAATATAAAGGTTCTCATCAAGTAGCTGCAACATCGGTAAGTGAAAATAGATTTTCTATACTTGCTACCCCGGATAATGAAAATGCCGAACCCACTGTAAGGGAACAAAAACCCCCACCAATCTACTTGCGCGAACAAACATCAAATGCCATTGTAAATATGCTGTCCCAACTCGTAGGCAAAGAAAATTTCTATGCGACAGATACAAGAAACGAAGATCCAAGCCCACACTGAGAAGAATTATCGCCTAATCGCAAGTCGTCCCGATGCAGATAATAAGAGCTATTATACGTATCAACTAAAAAGTGCTAAAGGTTTGATTGTCATTATAAAGGGCATTGACAGTTCTGTTCCCGATGAGGATATAAAAAGTGCCATAGAGGTGGAAGGTTATGTCGTAAGGTCAGTGCACAATATTCTAAATAAGAATAAAGTTCCCCAACCTATGCATCGTGTTGAAATCGTCTTTAATGCATCGCAGCTTAAATCAAAAAACTCGGTTCATCCTACATATAATTTGCGCTACCTTTTAAACAGAAGAATAACGGTGGAAGAGCCTCTAAACCGTAACGGTCCCCGTCAGTGTACCAACTGCCAGGAATTCGGACACACGAAAACCTACTGCAAGCTACCATCTGTATGCGTTGTTTGCGGTGATGCGCACCGGACTTTGGAATGCACTTCTTCCAAAACAGACCCCAAGGTCAAAAAATGCAGCAACTGTGGTGAAAACCATACAGCAAATTACAGGGGCTGCAAAGTATTTCAATATGTAAAAGATAATGCGAAAGTCGTACGTAAACCTGAATATGAGCAATATAAAGCTTCCCAATTTCCTCGGCTTCATGCTGGTTCTGTTGCTAGTACACAAGCTACACAGCCACACACTAAGCCAAACTTTTCATATGCCCAAACATTGAGAAATGATTTACCTAATGCGAATGCCAAAAGTTCTAATGCGCATAAACATTCATATGCCCACGTCTTAAAAGAGGGTGCTCAGAGACCCCTCACCAACAATTCGAGCTCGATCGAGAACTTAATACAGACAATGAATAATTTCATGACAACTATGCAGGGTATGTTTCAGGAAATGATGCGAACCCAAAACATGCTTCTGTAAGTTTTGCTTGGCAAAAAATGAACCAGTTAAAAATGTGCTTCTGGAACGCTAATGGGCTCTCCCAACATAAATATGAAGTAGAACACTTACTGCTAGCACATGATATAGACATGCTATTAGTTTCTGAAACACACTTCACTATAAAAAACTGCTTTAGAATTGATGGGTATTTTATATATGACACCAAACACCCAAGCGAAAGAGAATGTGGTGGGACTGCCATTATAGTCCGAAAAAACGTAACGCATTTTTCATTGCCTGAATTCAGAGAGGACTTTTTGCAAGCCACGACTATAAATCTTACAGATTTTAAAATTGTAGTCTCCTCAGTGTATTGCCCGCCTAGGCATAAAATCGAACACCATGAATTTGCCAGGTTCTTTGCTACGCTAGGGCAAAAATTTATTGCCGCTGGCGATTACAATGCAAAGCACACATATTAGGGATCCAGACTCCTTAGTCCTAGAGGTAGGCAGTTGTATTATACAGTTGAAACAAACAAGCTTGACGTCGTATCTGCCGGTAAACCCACCTATTGGCCCACAGACTTTAATAAGCTGCCAGACCTTATTGATTTTGCTGTAGTAAAAAACCTCAAACGCGATCAACTCTTAGTTAATTCATCCTATGGCCTATCTTGTGATCATTCACCTACAATTGTTATTTTACACGACAGTTTTGTCACTGCACCTAAAACCCTTAGTTTCTACCCGAACAGAAACACGAATTGGTTAAAATATAAAATGTATGTGAGCTCTCACTTACCTTTGAACATCCCACTGAGAAATCCAGCTGATATTCAAGCAGCTGTAGACCATTTTACAGACGTCGTGACTGCCGCAGCCATAGCTGCAACGCCAACAAAGCCATCAGCTAAAATAATAACGTACCAGGCAACAGCAGATAGTCAGATGCTCGCCATTGAGAAAAGAAGACTAAGAAGACAATGGCAAAATAGTCGTTCTCCACACATAAAAATGCAAATGAACTTATGCCAAAAAAAACTTACGGAGTAAATTGAGACAGAAACACCAACTCACTATCGACAACTTTTTAAAAAACTTGGATTCAATGAAAAACACGGATTATAGTCTGTGGAAAGCTGTAAAGCACTTCCATTGTCCTATTGCTTACGAATCCCCACTAAGACTTGAAGACCGTACTTGGGCTAAAAACTCAAGTGAAAAACCAAATGCGTTCGCAAAGCACTTAGAGAAGGTTTTCGCACCACATGATATAAGTAATTCCAATATTCCAATTATTAGCGACATCGTGAATGATCCTATGAAATTTCGGTTGTCTTCTTTAAAATCGACAATTTAAAATACGGATATGAAGAAATCACCTGGACCTGATCGTATAACAGGATCAATGATAAAAAACTTACCTAATTCAGCTGTAAGAATTTTACTTTACATATTTAATGCCATGTTGCGCGTCGACTACTTCTTCCCATGCTCTTGGAAGATGTCTGAAATTGTTATGATCCCGAAACCTGGAAAGGACTCAAGCCAGATTGCATCCTACAGGCCAATTAGCCTACTGTCAGTTTTGTCAAAGATATTTGAAAAATTATTCGTCTCGAGTGTAATATATCATCTATACAGCCGCTGTTATATATCATCTATGCAGCGGATATGCCGACAAGCCCACATACATATACATAAACCTTTGCAGACGACACTGCAGTTATAAGTGTCAGTAATAATCCAAAGGATGCATCTGAAAAGCTGCAGTCCCATATTCATAAGCTAGAAGACTGGCTAAAACAGTGGAGAATAAAGCTAAATCCATCAAAATGTGCTCATGTCACGTTTTCCCTTAGAAGGCAAAATTGTCCACCAATCACAATAACTAATACCACGGTTCCAGCGGAAACGCACGTCAAATATTTGGGTATCCACCTAGATCGGCGCCTAACTTGGTTCCGTCACATTGTGGCAAAAATAACGTCCATAAAGCTTCGAACAAATCAACTGCATTGGCTAATAAGTCCTAACTCAACTTTGGCTTTGGAATATAAAGTCCTTTTATACAAATCCGTTATAAAGCCAATATGGTCATATGGTATCCAGCTGTGGGGTACTGCCTGTGCATCAAACATCCAGAAGTTACAGAGAAGACAGTCTAGGATTTTACGTCATATCGTATGCGCCCCCTGGTACATAAGAAATGAAAACATACATAGGGATCTCAAAGTTCCCACTATCCAGGAAGAAGTTAAAACATACACGTCCAAATACGTGAACAAACTAGTCGCACAGCCCAACACTCTTGCACGCAATTTATTGCAATTTGATGGCCACCAGAGACTAAAAAGAACTGACACATTGAGCCTGGCGAGGCGGCTCTCTCTACACAATAGAAGATAGATTTTTAAGATTTGAATACAAAAAATTAGTTATTACGTTGGTACTAACTAGTAAATAATAATTTAGAAATAAGATTTGAATACTTATTGTGAATTTCTTTTAATAGAAAGATTCAATAAAATAAAATACAGTAAAAAAAATGCCAGGAACATCAAGAGCTACCGATTACTTTTTAAAATCTACCCGATCGCACAATCCAGATCACACTTCCAAAACACTGAAAATGTTTCTGGCTTTATTAAATTTACCCTAAGTAAGTTTAATGGTAACTTAAAGCATGATATAAAATTATAGAGTCATTGTTACGGAATTTCGCCAAAGAAACGTAGGCTCTACGCCCGCGAAAGTATATAAAAAACATAGTTTTTCATATTTTAGAAATTGTCTTTATTTATAAGAAATTCCTACGCCATTTTGGGTATATGCCCACCCTATGTGGAACCGGAAGAAGTTTTTTAGAGGAACGAAATGATTGATGAGGGTATAATTTCGATTTTAGATCTGTGAATAGTTGTCCAATATGGCTCAAGCTCGTAGACTTGATTCAGTGGTTGGAATTGTTGTAGGTTCTCCACTATGAACAAAAAAAACCCCCTGCATGTTATAGGAACTCGGTGTTTCAAGCACAATCCCTCATAATTCTTAGATTAGTTGTCAGCCGTGAAATACCGGGTTCATATTTGCGCGAATTACACGCCCTGCGGATGCTATTTATTGTCTGCTCTTTCCATTCGAAGCAGATGCGCTTATAAGCTTGAGTTCGATTTTACACCAGTGATTCTATGCGGGCTTTTATTCCCGTTAAACGTTCCCAAGTATTTCCAAAAGCTAACATTTTATCATATTTCATATGGCCGTAAGTAAAGTTGTTTATGGTTATTTTCATGTTAAAATTCTATTTGCCAAAAAATACCAAGCAATTCTGAAAATAACAATTTTCTATAACTGGTGAATGTAAATTAAAATTGATTACTAAGAATTTACGTTCACCTCACCCTTCCTTTATCCCGACTCTGTAAATTAGAATCAATATTTTCAATTGTTTACACGTAACTAAAGCATCTTTAAATACATTTCAATTCTATGCCTGCGGTAACTAAATGCATCGTTCAGGCATAAAAATATATCGATTAGTCGATCGGCTCTCTCTCTCTCTCTCTCTCTCTCACTATTCTCTCTATTTCGTCAAGTCTTTTTTATTGAATTAACTCAGTATAAAAAGTGTTTAAGTAGTAACTGTATAAAACTTAATGAAATAATTGCGAATAATAAAATAAGTTCTTCAATATTCAAAATGAATTTGCAGCCATTAATTTTCCTTTTACCGCAGATTTCAATAATTTCATCGCTTCCTTCACAGCTGCTGCACAACAACAAAACGTTACAATTATGTTGCCAACCTACAGAATATTTCGATATGTCGCAATACAAATGTGGGCCACTGCCAAATGATGCCGATGTTAATTGGGATTTAAAAATAAATTACAAATATTTCAACGGAACGAAAAAAGAAGCGAATGTTTTAAAAGATTTTGTTTATTCGTATAAAGTGAATTTACCTTGCGAAAAACCCGAAGCTCTGCACTGGCAGGTGAATGACACTTTGGATATTGATGTCGTAGTAAGTTGCTAAGTTTGAAATTATTAAGCAATATTTCAGTAATTCGCAATTCGTGTTCTTTCTTCTCTTATAGACAGCTCTGGAGTTTTGTTTTACACCGTTCTGTACGGAGGACAGTAGGAGATATGGCCTCGTGCAGCTGGATTGCCGCCTGGAATTGCATTATTTTTTGGCATTTAAACATGAATATAGTGAGTAGAAATGAAGTGAATTTTTCCGGGTATTGTCTGTTGGTCCAATATCTCAAGTCTAGTTTTCCAAACTGTTTTGTGCATTTAAATTAAAATTATTCAAATAACCGAAAAATATAAATAAAGTTGATTCTTGATTTGATATTCCGATATTGCTGATTTCAAAGAGCGAAAATTCGACGAACACGGGTATTAATCGGCCCGACTTTCAAGTTCGTTCGTAAGACCGTTCAGTTTTAGGTTGTCGAAAATATTGTAGAAATTACAAAGGGAACGCCGGGCTTATATTTCCACTTTACATTTTTTGTTAAAGTTATAGTCATTTATTTTATATATTTTAGAAATTTGCATTCGAATCTTTAAAGCTGTAATTTGAACTCAGCGACTTTGATAAGTAACGTATGTCTTCTTTAGTTTCAATACTGGGCGCAGTTTTTTTTAAGATTTAATCTTTGATATATAATTTTCTATTTTAGTTTACTTATTTTCGGGCATCCTACTGGTACCAACATTAATAACCTACATAGTTGTGAAGCCTTTGAATGACAATCTAATGGGCAAATGCTTCATTTCTTATTTGAGTTCGGTGATTACTACGAATTGTTTCTATTTCATAATTCCACAAATGCTGCTAATAAAACATCGCATTCCGAATTTCGTTTATATTTCTATAGGTTTGTATCATTAAGACTTGCAGTCAGTCAAGTTTAAAGAAGAAAATCCCACCAAAAAAAATGTATAAAATTTGTCGTTCTTTAAATTACAGCGTTGATTCATTTCTACCTCAACATGGCACTTGTCTACTGGCTTAATGTGTTAGGTTTTGATGCCTGGAGAAATTTCAGTGGAACGTATGAAGAGCTAAACTCGTTCGATTTTGTTGTTATTCAATTTATGCCTGGAGTATGGGCGCCATTACCACTGTTCCCACTGTTTGGAGAAATACTTCGACTGTTTTCGAATATTGCAACAAGTACAAGCAGTCCAAGTCCTGTGTAATGTTGGGTATATTTTCGTATTGAATAATTTTGTATTTTGTATTTCAATTTAATAATATTTCTTAATTGAGGTTTAGCGTTTGGCACTTTGTACATGGATATTTATTTTGCCCCCGCTGTGATGACAATTTTAGTGTTGAACTTTATAATTTTCTGTGCGGTGTCTTGGAAAGTTTGTCGAATACGTAGCCACTTTGCCGCCACAATATACAGTGATCGATTTTTTAAAGAGAAGTAAGAGCAACGGGGTTACAAAACAACTCTACATTCTAACTTAATTTACATAAAATTTACATGAATGAGCGGTTCAATGTCTTTCAAAATTATTGCAATTACAGTTCAAAAGTCACACATCTAAATGGATGTGTTTTTATTAGTTTCTTTCTTTAAATTTAAAATGTGGTTTGAGTGCTTTCAATGCCCTAGCTAAAGAACGAAAAAATAATCACATTTTGCCAAGCTTTATTTTTCGCTTTTTGATTTGATATTCCGACAGGGTGGTTTGATATAGATTTTTTGCAAGAATTGCCTTGTCAAGTGTGGTTTGGAGACATCCCGGTTTCGGCTATGTGCCATCTTCTATCTACTTTTGATTTTTTTCCAGATATCAAAATGTTGCATTCAAAGAGCGATATGTATATTTCCAATCAAGTCTGACTACATTATCACGGCTAATTGTATTAAAAATAAATTAAGCGGCCCTTTCTAACTTTAAATTGTTTTTATTTTAATCGTAACAGATGAACAAATTAATCTCGTAAATGTTTTTCTATTTTCTATTTTTAGTTCAACAATTTGCCTGCGCTTATTTGTTCTAAAGGGACCACAGTGGATATTCATGTATTTACTAAAGGATTATAAATTTATCGAAATTTTAATCATTTCCATGAATTATGTTGAAAGTGTATTAATTTTCATTCTATTTGTTCTTAGGAAAAGTGTGCTGAGATTATTATTCAAAAAATAAGCTGATAAAAAATTCCGACCGAAATTAACCGAAAACCTCAAAAACTCAGATGGACTAACATAAACGTGATTAATACTCAATTAATCGTCTCATTTAAAATAAGTGCATTCAATTTTATTGTTGTGAAATAAGCTGGTATTTAGACCCATTTCGCTGATTGCTTATGCCGAATTATCAGGAAACGTTTGCCTAAAGTAAAAAAAAACACTACAAATACCTGCAAGTGCGTGTAAAAATTTTTGAACAAAATGAGAATTCTTTCTGTAACCTACCGCACGATATAAGCGCTTTAACAAGCACCCAATAATTTTTTTAAGCTTTAATTTTATTGAATCTTTTTAAAAGAAAATAGCAATAAGTGTTCAAATTTTATCTTCAAAATGTTTATTAAATATTACGAATGTAATAACTAATCTATTGTATTCAAAACTATTATTGGGTTGGGTGAGCCGTCTCGCCAGGGTCAATGAATCGGTCTTTTTTAGTCTCCAGTGCCCACAGAATTGTAATAATTTGCGTTGAAGAGTGTTAAGGTAAACCTCTAGTCTGTTTTTGCATATTGACGTTCATGTTTTCACATCTTCCTGGGTAGTGGAAACTTTTAAATCTCTATAGATATTTTAATTTCTTAGACTGTCTTATTTGTAACGTCTGAATGTTTGAAGAACAAACAGTACCCCACAGCTGAAGGTCTTGTGACCATATTGACTTTATAACGGTTCTGTATAGAAGGACTTTGTATTCCAAAGCCAAGCTTGTATGAGGACTTATTGATCAGCATAGTTGATTTGTTCGCAGTTTTATGGTCGTTCTTTTTGCCTCAATATGTTTGGTGGCATATCCGCTATATAAATAATTTATAATTGTGGCTCTAGTATACTGCCCTGAAGGGCTTCTGCAGAGCTTTTCTCATCTTTAGAAAATTGACCTTTTGTCCTTACTCTACACATTCTATCTATCAGATGGCTCTTCAGAAGCTTGTGGGATTTTCCAGATAGAACTCAAGTAGCCCATCATTCCAGACTTTGTTAAACGCCTGTGCAATGTCAATAAGACTCTGTGGTTTTACTCAATTGTACTATCGCTTGTTCGAAGACCAAACTGATGGTCAAGCATAATTAGGTAAATACCTTATGCGATCAGGGCCAGGCGATTTAATTGTCGATTTTAATAACGATAGCCGAAATTTCGTAAGATCAATCACAGTGTCACTGATAGTGAAACTATTCTTGTCATGTTGTGTGAAAACCTTTTCTAAGTGATTTGCGAAGGCCTTTACTTTTTGAATTGAGTTTTTTCCCATGTACGGTTTTCATGTCATAATGGGGATACGTAGGCAATAGACCATTTTATGTGCCTTACAGCTTTCCACAGGCTATGGTCCGTGTTTTTGTTGGATCCACATTTTTTAAATATATCTCTATAGCGGAGTCGTGTTTCTGTGTCAGTTTTTTACGTAAATTTCTTTGAAATAAGTTCATTTGAGTCTTGTTACCAGTTCATTCAGAGCCTTATATTTTCTCTGACGAGAGTCTTACTGATCGTTTGTTTGATGTTGCATTTCTGACTGCTGCTGTCACGACGTCCATAAATTAAGCCACAGCTGCTTGAATATCAACCGGATTACTTAGTGCGATGTTCGGAGGAGGTAAGTGAGAGCTCAAATACATTTTATATTTCCGCCAATTCGTGTCTCTATTTGGATAGAAAATAGAAGTTTCATGTACAGTGGCATCACTGTCCTGTAAAATAACGATAATCGGAAGATCAATGGACACACTGACTAATAATTGATCACGTCTAATATTTTTTAAAATGGCAAAATTAATAAGATCTGGCAGCTTATTAAAGTCTGTTGGCCAATAGTGAGGTTTACCTCCAGACCCGACGTCTAGGTTATTTGCTGTAAGTGTATTGTATAGCGGTCTTCTTATTGGGCAAAGAAGTCTGGAGCCTCACAAAGTGTATTTTGCATTGTTTTCCCTAGTGTAGCAAAGAACGTGGAAAATTGATGGTGTTCGACGTTGTGACTGGGCGGACAATACACAAATTATACTGTAATTTTAAAATCAGTAAGATTTATAGACGTAGCTTGTATAAAATCTTTGCTGAAATCTGGCATTGGAAAGTGCAATTTTCGGTTTTGGTTTCAGGCATAAAGTATCGCGATTTGATATTAAAGATAAGAATCCCCCACCACCATTAAGTGGCGATCTGTATGAAAGACCGAACTGAAACGTAATTTTAATATTCCACATCCAAATATTCGAAGAGCTGTTATCCTGAGTTATCTCCAAAAGTTAATTTACTGAATCGGATACAACTTTAAAATGCCAAAAGACCGGTGCTCCCAGTATATTAGTTGTTGGTGCTAAAGTTCATAAGCCTTGGGTTTGTAAATTGGATTCACACCAAATTGAATCGAATACAGAAATCGAATTAATTAAATTTGTATGCATGTGATTGTCTTGTTATAAATAAATCAAAATAAACTAAAATTCAAAATTTGCTGCAACAATTATATTCTCATTATTTTCCATCACAAACCGCACAGTTTTATTGAAAACGATTAATAATCGAAACATACATCCGTGTTCAAAATAAATAAATCCTTTTTCAATTAAATTGTTACAACAATAAGAATTCTGAACAGGTGTTGATTACACAATTTCTTATTCTCACTTTATAAAAGTGCAACAATAGAGAAAACAGTATAAAAAAATCCCCGTTTGATTGACAGGACTCCCCCAGAGAAGAGTGCAGAAATGTAAGAGAAATTTATAAAAATTGATTTTGTCTTACGCACAATTTCATTATTATTCTTTGTAATTTAGCGCAATTTCATGGGAAAACAAAACACAATTCCAAACGAATTCAACTGAAATGGAATTGCGACTATGCGAAACAATATCGCAACAAATGCGATGTGATGTGATGTTTTTTTTTCGTTAATCCTTATGGAAACCCAAAACAAAAGGAATCCCACACACTATTCAAAGCGAAAATTGGCAAAAGAGGCAAACAAACACTAGCCTGCAAATAAATTCCAGTTTCACAACCGAACCAACAGTTAAGAGTAGCAGTAAACGATTAAGTTATCAGCCGTTGGGTATTTATTCGATTCAGTTGCCTGTCTACTTGTGCTATTGCAAGCAGCATTGAGCTCAACAATTTGTTTTACCTATTGCTCACATTTTTTTCTTTTTTAATTTGTGTGTGTTTTTTATCCTGCCAAACGTAAATTGTTTTCGCTTCGGGCCATATTACGTTAGCCCCGTATCCAAGAGATTTCACATTAAAAAAAGAGCAGAGTAAATCACACAAGAACAATGTACGAGAACAAAAACAAAATTGTTTAACAGTTTCAAATATGAATTTGGCGAGACGTTGCACCGAGTTGTACCCGCCAGTCATCATTTATTCTTTAGCGTTGAAAGGTTTTTGGTTTCTCTGTTTGTGTTGAGCTTTTGTTTAGATGCTCTCAGCCCATTTAAGATACTTACATGATTTTAGAAACAATTGAGCAATTGCTATTGCCAGATGGATTAAGTGGCTGCGTATCATCTTTTCATTGTTGGATTACGGGGTGTTTGTACTCGCATTGAACATTGTTGGGTTTGATAAATTCGTTGTGGTGGTTTTGATCTTTTGCAAAGAGATTTAAATTTATCTTCATATATTTTTTTAAATACACCGCTTGAATGATCACTTTATCGTTACGGTTAATGAAGATGTTTTGACGCTTTATTAAAGAAGATTTCCATGATCTAGCGAACCTACCGCAGTAGGGAGAATGTGCATTTTGAATCGTGTAATATTTGTATGTAAAATATCCAGATGGTGGCCTTAAAGAAATTTTTACTATTACTAACTTTAGGATTATTAAATCATCTATGAAACGAAGTATCGTATCACCACTCAAATCGTTAAAGAAGTTAATAGTTTCGACTGATCAATGATGGTTTTTGTATACAGCGGTGAAACTTCTTTATTGGCGAAATGAAATTGAAGCTTAAGCGTAAAAGCGTCAAGAGAGTTACATTTTGCTATCAGCCTAATAAAAACCTACTGCTATTGGTAAAATAAAGCGGAACTTGATAATTTGGGATCTCGTCTACATGTCTATACCTAGATAACTTTCGTGCCTATGAATTCGAACATGGGTCTAAAATATAGGTGGTCCCATTATTTATAACAACTTTTTGATCTTCTTATATTAAGCAGTGGAAACATAATTACGCTTTAATTGTGGTGACATTCCTTCCTAGACTTTGAATTAGTGTGTTGTAAGCTGCGCGTCGGGAGAAGTGCTGCCTAGTGTGCATTTTTATCTGGTTGAAGTTATTTGAAGAGTTAAAATTTAATAAAATTCAAAAAGTTGATGTATCTCTACAAAAACAACGAAAGTGCACGAGCCTTAGAGAGCGAGGGACATATCCATTATTTTTCTGTTTGTGTTATATGAAAATTTTGAAAACTCTAGCACGTTATCTCCTCTCCATGCAAAAGAACATGATAGTGGAATGGTCATGACAACCATATTATGTTCTAAACAACAATATATTGTCGTCGCAAGCATATAATTCTGAACGTATAAAAATTGAAGTTTGGTTACGTTGAATAATATAATATTTACTTCAATTTTAACCACGAATAAAGTATTTGATCTACACAAATATAACATAATAACTCTAACCATAAAATCTTCTTAATAGACTTATATGCTTGGCGCGTTGAGTATTAAGTATTCGATGGCTTTAACCGCGTGTGTTCGCACCTTAGCCGCTGGAGAGCGCTTAAAAAACGTAAAGCATGATAATGCAATGTTCTCATTAAGTAACGAAATACTGAGGAGGCAATGGCAAATTGGGCGTACGCCAGTTTGAAAGACACATTACAAACTGTGGCAAACTATGTTACGTAGTAAATTGAGACAGAAGCAAGAGATCGAACAAGAAAATTATTTAAACAATTGGGATCCAGCAAAGAACACAGACTGTAGCTTATGGAAAGGTGAAATATCCTGTTGCTTACGCATCACCATTGAGACTTGAAAATTGTCCCATAAATTGGCCAAAAACTCAAGTGAAAAGGTAAACGCCTTCGCTAGTCGCCTTGTGAAGGCCTTCATACCAAATGCGTAAATATTTGTAACAGCCTAACAATTATCAGTAATACCGCCAATTACCCTATAAGATTTGGTTACCTCAAATCGGTAATTAAAAATATTGATGTGAAAAAATCGCCCAGACCTGATCGTTTAACTGTTCTATGGTAACGAACCTGTCTACTTCTGCTCTAAGACTTATACTGTTTGCATTTGACGTCATGCTACGAGTTGGTTGCTCCCCTTCCTCTTGGATAATATCTGAGATTGTAATGATTACAAAACCAGGAAAAGATACTTATCAAATCACGTCATACAGACCAATAATCTTACTTACAATTTTATAGAAAGCTATTTGAGAAAGGGTTCCTGCTGAGTATAACTCCTTACCTTAAACGAGCGGCACATTATCCCGGAACATCAGTTTGTATTGTTCATAAAATTGGTACACTTAATAGATCGGCCTCTGAGAACAAACAATATTGTTCGGCCGTATTCAAGGATATTTCCTAGGCGTGTGATAAAGTTTTGCAAGGTGGGTTACTCACTCACAAACTCCTTAAAAGCTAGCTGACAGATAGAAAATTTAAAGTACGACCGAATGGTCAATTTTCGTTAATTTAAAGAGCGATGGTGGGAGCTTCAATGGTATTATATTCGACCCGCTACTGTATACAGTTTACACAGCAGATATGCCAACAAACTGAAACACATGTACGTCAATCTTCGCAAACGACACTACACTTGCAAGTGTAAATAAAGGCTCGAAGATTGCATCGGGGCATCTACAGCCCCATAATTTCGAGCTAGAGGATTGGGTAAAAAAGTGGAGGGTAAAACCGCTCAGCTTCATTCGCGTATAAGCCCTAACTCAGCGTTGACCACCCTGAAGTAAGAAGTCCCCCAGTACAAATTCATTATAAAAACAGTTTTATGGTACTCCTTTTGCATCAAATATTTAGAAGTTACAAAGCAGTCAATTCACCGGGACTTAAATATTTTTGCAGCCCAAGAAGAAATTAAAAGATACGTAACTAAATTATCAGTTCAGTTCATAGCAATTCATATGCCTTTGGTGAACACCAGAGACTAAGGAAAATCGATACCCTGCTCCTTGCAAGATGGCTTTGCTGACCCAGCACAACAATTTAGTTACGACGATTACGATTTGAAAACTTAACTCGATTTTCTTTAAAATATTCACTAATAATAATATTGTTCACTAAAAAATAGTAAGCAATGATACCGGTTTTTAGCACTCCAAGTGATCGTTGCCCAATACTACGTGCTGATAAAGGGGCCTTATTGAAATAATATTCTTTAAAATTGTAGCGCATAGTTAAGCGTTACGGTGATACCATAAAAGGCTCAATGTTATATCCACCTATTCATAGTAATTTTTTATGGCCGCAATGCCGTACATCTGTCGCTAGAATTTTCATTATATTTAACTTTCAATCATAGCCTTCATACTCAAATTTCTAGGCTTTATGGTCCTGTTGATGCAATAAATCGTTGAAGGAATTTGTTATTTCCGGTATAAATGGTCTCTTGATCTGCAATTTTCAGTGCAGTCCCTTTCAAGTTGCACCCACTGATAGGTATTGACACCGCTTGCTTTTACCTAGACCTATGCTAGAGTCATAACCGAGAGAGCTTTAAGAAGAAAAAAATTTCGATAAAGCTGTTAGTCTCAGCAATGTTGCAGTTTTAGTACAAGTGCTCCCTTTGAAAGCGTCAAGGATCATACAAAAAGCGTCTTTGATTAACCGATAAAAGGCGACTAATCTGCAAAATAGCTTTAAATATTACGCATGGTATAAAACACGTATTCACACTGTCTCCGGAAGCTCAAGTGAATTGCTGCCGTGTCTCGAAGTTCTTTTCATTACTCGCTCTGAGCGCCCTTCTTTTAGTAACGAGAATGCTACAGTGGCATGAGAAATTTTATTCAATGATATTATCGTCACTTCTTGTTTCAATAATATTTTTATAAAAACAATATGTCAACTAAACCATCATAGTTTATCAATTTACTGAAAAAATGGCATCAAATATTATAAACAAACAGAAAAATATGTAAAACAGCTGATTCAAACATCAGCTTTATTTACATTTGAAGGGATCTAAAACTGTGTAAAACGGTGTCATGACACCAATTGTCATATGTATTGGCTTGTTGTTACTCCCACAAAAAGCAGGAACTGAAAGAGTTTCCACAACATTTTCGATTATTTTTATATTTATTTATTAGTTTTTATTTAAATAATTGTGAAAGAATTTCCGATGCCGTAAATGATCACTTGCACAGGTAAAACATATATTTTCCATTCACATTCACAGAAAAAATATTGAAGTAGCAATTTCCATTCCATTGCTAGTGTACGCTTTGTTGTGGTTGTTGTTGCTGTTACTTTTGGTGGCAATAGTGAGTGGCATTATTTGCATAAACAGTTTAAATTAATTGAAATAAAACACACTGTTTGAATTTTCGATAAAACAAGTGAAAATGCGATTAATCTTTGTAAAACACAGACGAAATTATCCGTACGCGGATGCATGAAAAAGTGAATGGATCAAAACAAAAACATGAATTTAAATTTAAGAATAGAAGAAATAACAATACGTTAGAAATTAACTTCATTATCACGTTAAGGCTACTACTACTACTATTAAACAGAACTCACAAGGAATGCTTTCATTAAAAAATTAAATAAAATTGCTTAGCGGACACAGTGCATGCTCATTTTGTCCTTAGTGGCCGCAGCGGCCGTCATAAAATCCTTCAGTTTTCGCTTTCTGGATGTTTTTGTACTCGTATTTTATTTCGTACAAAGAGTGGATAGGTAACACAGAGTGTACGAGTAACTCAAATAGGGTTGATTATGGCGTTATTTTGACGCTACATTTAAGCCTTTATGTAAACAATTGCAGTACTTTAAGCTGTCGATCCAATTTCTGATGACCCAGTCCAATATGTGTTGAATTTTTCCGACAATAGTGCCACGAACTTGCTCCTCAAATTTATTTGTTGAGTTAGATGTTTTTTGTGTGGCAAAAATCCCCGTCTTCCGCCACAATTTTCAACGCACAATTAGCGTACTTACTGCGATGTATGTGGTCATTAGGGTGTTATGGATGTAGGCCTAATCCTACCGCAAAATAATGAGGGTCGATTTTCAGTTGATCGGTTACCGAGATTTCTGGGCCTTCATCGATACTGGGAGCGACATATTACTTGCACACTGAAGTCATGATCAACACCGACCTAAATATTAAGGCTCTCGGATGCTATTAGTAACCTTGATAGCTTCTGAAATATAACAATTGAAAAAACTAAACTATACTTATTAACTGCTCGACTCATAAATACAAAATCCTAACTTATCGAGGAAACTTAAATGTTTTTAAAATTCTTATAGTTTGGGAAGTAATCGCAAATTAAAAAAAGCTTTTAGCACATTATCTGAGAATTTTTGATCTGGCCAACTGATCCGCTTTCATTATTTGCTCGTCATTAAAAAACATTAAAAGTCTACATTCCTTTAAAACTCACGAACACACAAATTGACATCGTTTTCCCAAAAAGTAAAAAAAGGAGAATATAAAACAACACGGACAACAAGAACAAGAAAAAGATTCCCTGAAAATGACAGACATTTTGAAGTTTTATAGTTTGAAAAGCTTGATTCCCCATTTCATTTGAAAATAAAATGCAGTCAGTCTGCCAACAAACCGAACAGCCCAGCCATTTAGTCAGCCATTCAACAGTGATCACGATGATGTTGATTAGTGTTGCTCTCGAAGATCACATGATGAAACATACACAAGACATAGAACACCTCTAATTGTAAAACAAAAGATCCATTACTTCTTGTCATATTTGTTTAACCTCAAGCAATTTTCGAAACACAATACACATGCTCTAATGCTCCGAATTATTTACTTTTGTTTTCCTGCCAACCATATGGAGGGGTCTTGAGTTGTTGGTAATTTGGTCAACTGCAAATGTATCGGTGGAAACGCGTTGTTACGAACCGTCGCCACGACGCATCGTATTGTTGTTGATGTTTTGACAAATAGGAATTTGTAGCATTTTATCTCATTTCGAGTGCATTTTGGTTCGTATTCTTAATATTTGTGATTTGTGTGATTGATTGACGGGTGAGCAGATTTACTTTTGGTATGTCGAGTTTCTTTGTGGGGATGGAAGGGGAAACTACTTCCGTATTCATTATAGTTTGTGGAGGTGTATTATTTCCCCATCTTCTTGTTTATTAAACAGATGTTTTATAATATTTGTCTTCTGGTTACTTGAATTTGTACAAGATCAATATTTGGACAGTGTGACAATGAATAACTTGTACGAGTATTTCCCTGAATGCATTTTAGTTATTTATTTTTAAAATTAATTAATTGCTTAATTCTGTTAAGGAAGAACATTTTGTTTGATACGATCAACTTTTGTTAAAGTTAAAGTTTATATTAGACAACTAGCAGAATGGAATAAATTTTCATTGTTTGTGTCTTTCTCTTAAGTTTAGTCCACTGTAAGCATTATCTATTTTACCCAAGAAATGAGGCAAAACTTGGAATTTGAAAATATTCCCTCACGTAGTGATTATGGGGTTAAATAGATGATGTTTACAATGGACACATGAACATAGTCCCCAATAAGATTGTGAAAAATTGCCTGAACTAAGAAATTTATAATCGCCCAGATTTTTGAGCAGTTAGTTATATCACCAAATAAACGATCAGTTAAAAGAAATTTGTATCAATCATCGGTTGGTATACAGACTCTCATCAGGAAAAAGAGAAAGTTCAAAAGGCAATGCCAACATAGCAGTTCTCCTGACATCTAGACGCAAATGAACTTGTGTAAACGGACTTCGCTATGGAGATATATTAAAAAAAAATTTGATCCAACAAAAAACCTACGAATCCTTAGGTACTTACCTAATCATGCTGGTAGAATTATTTTATTTATATTTAGTGCAACGTTGGGAAGGACTTATGTCAAACTACGTCATACGGGCCCATTAGTCTACTGTCGATTTTATGGAAATTGTTTGAAAAATTATTCGAATTGGACCATTAGTTTAGTCCACAGAATTGTCACCGTTATTAGATCTGCATTTGAAAGTAAACAATATTGTTCAGCTGTATTTATTGACATTGCTCAAGCGTTTGACAATGTTAGGAATGATGAGTTACTTTCGAAAGTTACTCGAGTTTTACCTAGAAAATCCCACAAGCTTCTGAAGAGCCATCTGACAGATATAATGTTTAGAGAAAAGACAAAAGTTTAATTTTCTAAAGACGAGAAAAGCTCTGCAGGATCGCCTCACGGCAGTATACTAGAGCCGCAATTATAAATCATCTATATAGCGGATATGCCAGCAAGCCTAAATACATATACGTCAACGTATGTATATGGCATTGCATTTATAAGTGTTAACCAAGATCCGAAAGTTGCATCTAAACAATTTCAGTCTCACATTCATGAGCTAGAGGACTGGCTAAAAAAGTGGAGAATAAAGGTCAATCCGTCGAAATGTGTTCATGTCACATTTTTCTTCACAAGGCTAAATTGGCCGCCAATAACAAATACCAGTGTTCCAGCGGAAACACACTTTAAATATTTATCCCGCCACATTGAGATAAAAATAACGAACATAAAGCTACAAACAAATCAATTACACTGGCAAATAAGTCCTTGACTTGGGAATACAAAGTCCTTTTATACAAAACTGTTGTTGTTGTGCATCAAACGTGCAGAAGTTAGAAAGAGGACATTCTAGCGTGTGATCCTCCTGGTGTATAAGACATGAAAACATCCATAGAGATCTAGAAGTTTTCACTATCCAGGAAGATGCAAAAATATACACGTCAAAATATCTAAACAAACTGGTCGTCCTTCTCAAACATCTAGCCACTCGATTTATTGCAATATTATGGGCGCCAAAGACTAAAAAAACAGACACTTTAAGCCCTGCGAGACGGCTCGCCCTACCCAATAATAGATAATAGGCAAGGTATAGTCGGCTATACAAAATCCCTGTCTCCAGCCGAAGGCCTGCAATGCAGAAGCGTGTTGCTAAACGAAGCCAGAGTTGAGAATACTTGTGCCCAGCCGAAGCTTTCTACACGAAGTAGGTTTTGGAATTATCCTGCAATTAAGCAGTATGAATATTTTCAAAGTCGCTCCAAACATATTTTTCGAAGTGTGAATTGTGGTAATGATCACCCCAAAAGATCAAATGAAAAATTACTCAAAGTAATCAATAAAAATTCGCGCAGTATTTTGGCCGATTGTTCACTACCTAATCGCCCAAACATTTTCTTTTGGGCGATTCGAATTTTCTTTCAAAATTCAGAAAATACTTCATTGTGAACAAATGCTTAAATTGAAAAAGATTTAATTCTGCCAACATATTTGTCCTTTTGGGCGATTTTCAGCTCTACAAAGTCAATAAAGGAAATTTAGGTGATAGAAATTTTAATTTCATAAAGTTTTTGTCTGCTATTTTTGTTTTAATAAAACTTGTAGCATATGGTTCTTGCGGCTGGACCGAATGCAGTCAAATCAAAAAGTCCAACTTTCACTCACTATTTGTCGTAATTCGTTTCTGACTTGCCGGAATGCACATGCGACTATATGTTCTGTTAAAAAACGATTAATAGCACGATCTTGATAACGAAGATACAGGCTAGATAAATTTTGTGCTGAGTTATTTATCGTTCCTATAGGGGAGGTGTTTCACATATTGCACTCTCTCTCCCTCTCTCACATCAATCCACTGGAAGAATAATGTAGCGGCGCTTGAAGTTCTAGTACTACGCAAAAATAATAACTTTCTTCGACCCAAGTTGGTTGACCTTTTCTTAAATCTAATAACACTTTAGAAAACGCATTTTGGTTGGTTCCATGTTTTCATTCCCAATAAAGAATTTCTGTTATTCCAAAGTGCACTTAACTAAAAGTCTGGCTTACATCAAGCAATTTGAGGGAGTATTATTGTTGAAGATTCTATTATTATACACCGTGAGGGGCGGTGTAATGAAATTACGTAAAACAGTTTTAATAATTGCAATTATAGTTACATCAACCACAATTATTTATTATGCCTACCGGATTAATTAAAACCCTTTGGCCAGACCATTTAATAATTAATTAATGAACTAATTGTTTGTTTATAGAAACAGTGTGAAAGAATCTTCTGTAAAGATTTGGAAAATAAACAAAATAGTCATAAATCAAAACTATAAACAGGAAATTCAACAAAACAACGTCACGAACAAATTATTAACAGCAATAAAAACAATTGGTCGAAAGGTGTCAAAGAGGGGGAAAGAAAAGTAAATATAATAATCGCCGAAATCTGATGTAGTAAAGTGAACAAAAATAAAACATAAATTATTTCTCTAATGAGTATCAGAGATTAAAGATTGCCAGCAACCACTGCCATCAAAAATATGATCATCACCCGCCAACAACAAATTCAGGGAAATAATGTAAATGATTCGATTGATTTCATAGGAGGTACTAATGATCCCTAAGAAAAAAATCCAAGAATTTTTTTTTTTTTTTTTGGCTTAAATCGGTATCAATGTGTCTGCATGATTGCACACGCACCACATACATCATAAGATTCGGATATTCCTGCTGCTGATTATTTATAAACACTTCTAGTGTGATTGCTTAATTGGCTGCCAGAAGCAGCAATGAATGATTTATTTGATAGGCTGCTAAAGATATTGCATGATTAAAAGGTTCCAAAAAGTACTTTTGTATTTTTTGAACATTTTTCGGACAAAAAGACCCATACATATGCATGTCCACGCCAATTTGTAAAGGGTGTTTTTTTTTAACGATGTACAACATTTAATTGAAATAATGTAACGAAATTCTATAATTTCCAACAAAAAATTGGCTTTACTAGAAGGATGGCTTTATGACATTAGTGACTGAATATGATTTCGGACATGTAGGGGTCGCGGCTGGCTCGAATCTAACGCATTTTGGATATTGAATTTTCTAAAATATTTTCAAGTAATTGGGATCGTATCTTGGCAAAGGTCAGCGCAATGTTGTTAATTCTTACAAAGGTAACATGCCCACCAAATGTTCTATTAGTACCGCTCTTTTGGAAAGACGTGTTTGCAGAAAACACCCAGTGCAATTGCGAAAATGATCGACGGTTAATCCAATTAATCATTCGGATGCATGCCTGCGTCGACCGTTAGTTCGTATCGTAGTGCCCGGTTACATTCACGTACTGAACCAAGAGCTGTTCTGGGCCATCACCTGGTAGGCACAAAGATATGGCTTGCGGTAACTGAGTGCAATTTCAGAAGTTCTAACTTAAACCTCAAACCGGAACAGATTCTTGTGCCTGCAAGGAGTCTTGCTAAAAAGTCTTAATCTATAGTGGAAGAGCGTACGACAGGGTTGCGTGGCCAGGACGGTGCTTGATTTCTAAAATGCGAACTCTGGATACCAGTCGATCCCCTGGATTAATTCAGGATTACAGACATGCGTGAGGAAGCCTCGCAAGAAGGTGAGATGTTCCGGAGAATTAAAACTCCGGTTTTAATTGCCCATTGGGGGAAATCCGGGGGAGATGGACAAGAATGCTTGGCGAGGGGTGGACGGGTCAATCTTTAAATGTACTTCTATAGTGTTCGACCGTGATAATCTGGTAGGGATAGGCAATAAAGCTTGGCAAGAAGTGGAGAAGTTAATCTCTGTAGGAATTCCGGTGCTTATTGGCCATTCTGGACAGTAGCGCACATTTGTACGTGAAAAGAACATTTCGTAAGCGGTGCTCTTTTCCAGCTTCACTCGAAATCCTTCCCGAATATTATTTTTTAGTTGTGGTATGGTCTGTGCGGGTATATGACGTTCCTTCATATACCCGCAAAGTAAAATATCAGGATAATACTTGAAACTAAGATATTTAAAATTTGGAAAACAAGTTCGAAACTTTAAACCTTTTGCAACCGCTAGTCTGAACTCACCACAGTCAAGAGTAAAGGCTAATGTTAGTACGAGACTCAATGAGAGTAAGGTAGTCGTAAATAAAGCAAGCGGTCTAATTCAATTTCCTCTTACATTTTTAGTATTAATTACTAAATTATTGCGTTCACTTTATGCATTTTAATGTCTCACAAATAATAAGTCAGTTATTCCGTATTGCTATGATCTTGTTTATGATCGCGTTGTTAAGGTCAACTCATAACTCATCTTCTTATATCCGATTGCTGTTATAAGTCGTGTAGACATAAATATCGCTCCCAGACCGTGAGTTACGTATTTTTTGACAATGGACTTTCCCTTCGACGAAATTTAGATCATTAGTAGAATACATTCGGGCAAGAGAAAACATTTAAAAAAAACTTCCGTGTGTGGTTTATATTTTCGTTTGTAAATCGATTGAACGTATTTAATGAAATCAATGCGAGCTTAAAATCCAAAGCAAACGAATTCACCTCTTGACCTCGCTGATGTTATTTAACATAAAGTCAGTAAAGAAAAACAAAAAATATTGATGATCTTGTCATGTGCTCATGTACACTCTCGTATGTGTTGATCATTAATGATACGTGTGAAATAGGAATGAAGTTTTTGAATGCATCAGCATGTACATGTTTGGTTGGGCATGAGTGACTTTTATTGGATTTTAACTTCAGTTCATTCATTCACATGATTCCCTTATGTCGAAATGATGTTACAGCATGTGAATGCGTTCGTTGAGTCGCGTCATTCCAATGCCAATGAATTTTGGTCGTTTTGTTTTTCAAATCCTCATTTTTATGAATGATCAAAATGAGAATTAGTTTATGTATCGCGTGTGCAGTGAAGTGAGGTATTGTAAACATGCACTTGTTAGACATTATGTCGACAATATTTTCCAAGAACTATTAATTCAAAGGTGTTTAATTTGTTAGTTTCTGTTCTGGTCTCGGCCGATCATCATCTATCTGATTGTTAAACTGAATCGAGATAATTGATTTCCTCTAAAAATACTTAAATTTTCCAGAATTTATAGTTTTTATTATTGTTGTTGTTTTTTTTTTATAGAAATTTTGATGCTTTCGTTCAATTTGTTAAATAAAAAAAGTAAAAAGAAAAAAAATCAAATAAAGATAATCTTTTGGTTTCCTATAAATTGGTTAATTACAGTAAATTGTGTAAACAATTAGTATGAAATTGGAAGCAGCGAAACTCAAAATAATAAAAGAATTGTATCGTTGGTGGATATTTATCTTACGAGATTATTTCGTAGAAATATTTTATGAATTTGTTTGCAACTTCTGGCTGTTTTTGTTGTTTCCCGATGTTAATTAAAGTTTAAGAATTTGAAAATTTGTTTATTATTAAATAAAACCAATAAAATTACATATATGTAATTTTTTTAATACAATTTTAATAATGAATTAAATTGTAAATAAATAAAATCGATAAGTTCGTTGAAACAAGTAATATACAATTTGAATAGTTTGAAGCTGAACTACTTCCCTAAAGGAATTAAATAATATGCCTCGCTATTTAGAAAACCTATTTTTCAAGATTGGTCTTCCTGCCACTATGATGAAATTGAGATTACGCTCTGCCATTTTGATATAAATTGCACAATTTAAATTTTTAGTTTAGTTTTAATGTACTACGCCTTCTTCTTTGATAGTATCTTTCTAAAGAACCATCTGCAGTGTGATATTCAAATCCAAATTTATTAAATTGAGCTCAGTAGTTTTCCGAATGTCCCCATTTTCAGTAACATGTTTTTCGCTTGCAATTAAAGTTTGTATAACATGTTTGAAGCAATTATCTTTCAAAATTGGATTTTTGTCGTGCTCGATTGCCCAAATGTGGCACTGTGCGGTGTGAACATTTAAATCAAAACTCATACTCTCACTTGAGGTGGTTCAAAAAAATGTTGTTAACAAAAGTTGTGTGGATATATATAAAAAAAAACTTGTGACTCATAAACTTATATTAGACAAAAAATTTAACCATATGACGATTTGAGAACCATAAAATATGTATCGGCAGATATTACGAAAGTTGATTTGGAGCTGATTGAAAAGATTCACACTAGTGTAATTGAAAAATTAAGAGAAATTTCATATAATAAAGAAAAATGCCTCCTACAACTACTTCCAAAATAAACAATAGGCTACTAATTTCGCCGTCAATTTTGCGTTACCAGAAAGCTTAAAGCAAGTACGTAGATGACGACAAGGCCGATTGTTGCGAGAATGACGAGGTTATGCCCATTCCGCTGAATTTGACCGAAAGCATGGGTTTTGTTTGCTTTGGACACTCTTAGATCTCGTGTGGATTGGTGTCGTCCTACACTCGATAATTTTCGTTAAATATGATTTTTTTTTAAATGAAAAGTAGGGCCAGTTTCCACACCCATTTTGATAAAATAATTTTACCATTCGGACGTATTGTTGAACGCTATATGAGTCCATGGTGATTTGGACAAACAGACTGAATAAATGACAGCCGATTCGGCAGATTGGAAGACCCAGTATGAAGCGAACACGCTACATAAACTTTTGTTATATATTGTTCTGTTCAACCTTTTTCAAACGTGTTTTTTTTTTGGCCACAGGTTCTTTTAGTTATTGAGGTTCCTTTAAGTAATACACGCAGATTTTTACTTTACATACTGTTACTTTATTTAATATTTACGTTGTTCGTCCCTTAAACTTTCAATCGACCACCCATGACTTTTTATAGTGGTGATCTATTTTCTCGAAATTTATAGAATACTCAAGAATCCAGCAGATACTTCTTTATAACCATTTTCTTTTTTGCTTTTTTTATTGTCGTGTTGGCCTCTTTTCGTTGTTGTTGTTTCCACACAGTATTCAATTTCTCCATTGCGTCTGTACATATTGATGTTATATCCTTGTTGTTGTTCTTTGTGTATTTAATTTCGTGGATGTTGTGATGGTTGATCTTTGGTCACAGCGCTTTTTGTACAAAGGGTACCACAAGTATTCGTATCCTTCAATTCTAGAAATTTCTATACAGTGAGTGCTACAACTATTCGTACCATTCAATTCTTACAGACAATAATGTATGCTTGTACTTATCTTCGTAACAATATTAAACGAATTCAATTATACCGCAAATAAGTTCCCTTTCATCTACACGCAAAGAAAAAAAATAGTTGACGTTACGATACTTTAAGATACACATATTATAGTTGCATTATATGGTTATAATCAACTCATGTTGATAACAAATAATACGAATTTTTGTCATATGTTGCTTAAACTTTACAACCATTTGACATATAATTTTTATTAAGAATATATTATGGTTAGAGTTATTTTATTATTTTTGTATTGTTAACATACTTTGGTTGTGGTTACAATTTTAGTAAAAATTGTATTGTTTAGCTCAACCATGTTAAAAGTTTTATGGATGGAAATCATTTAATGGTTAAAAGTAAACAACAACTTCTTTATCGCAACTAAAATAATGATTAAAATATTTTCAAATAATACATAATACAGTTGCCGTGACCATGACACAACCATGTTTTTTTCCATGTATGTATCAATATTTTAAAATAATATTTTTATAAA
The DNA here is from genome assembly GCA_963932375.1 of Phania funesta. Classification (NCBI taxonomy): domain Eukaryota; kingdom Metazoa; phylum Arthropoda; class Insecta; order Diptera; family Tachinidae; genus Phania; species Phania funesta. Next base: position 43,025,196 of record OZ010656.1, read on the forward strand.
TTAACTTTCTAAAAAAAATATCTCCACTAAAATGAACTCGAATTTTATTTATTTTACTGGTTCTGAGATAATATCCATTTTCGGCGATTTCAATTATCTTTGCTGCGTATGGAAAGGAAGCCAATTAACGGGGTAGTTGTTTTACATACCATCTTGGCTACCCAGAAATCTCTTCGCACATGGATACAATGTCGGCCTATTAACGAAAAGATCTTTGTTCGTTGTCTCCTGTGTGGAGAATACGTGTAGATGTTGCTCTTCAATATGAGCACAATATTTTGTTTGTTTTGAGATTGTTTCCTTGTTCTGATATATTTTATATTGCCTGTGTGTATTTTGTTTGTGTGATGGTAGAACAGTGTTGTGGGAACGTTACTTGAACGCGAACAGGCCATCAACAGCGACTTTCTTCACGAGCCATATTCCTTCGCCAACAGCAATCTCTACGATGGGTAGTAAAGATAGCATGTTAGGGTAATGCATGGTGTAGTGGTCTTTCCGGCATTTTCGTCTCCAGTCGTACATTTTTCTCAAATTATGTACGTTATTGCTACTTTTTTTTAATGTCTCTTGATATTCGAAGAAAATTTTTAAATTTTTTAATTTGCACTGTTGAGTGTTTTTTGCTGATCGTTTCCAAGTACACCTGAGTATTCAAATACCACTTTTGAAGGATGCTCCTCGTTATAGCGGTGGAGTATGAAACTTAATCCAGTTCCTGATTACAAAAACTTTAATACTCTAAGACTGTTCGGTAATAGACCGAAATAATATTAATATTAGTTAAGAAATTGCAATATTCTATTACACGATCATATATAAATTGTATCGGTTGTATGTTGAATTTAGTACAAAGTACTAAACTGGTGCTTCTAAAGAGATGTTTGTTTCGTCAACCACTCCAGTCTTGCCTTCAATCAATTAAATTCTTCTCAGAAACATCTACAAATTTTGTAGTAATGTCAATAAAACAAACAAGAGAGCTATATTCGGCTGTGCCGAATCTTATATACCCATCACTAGTAAATGATCCGGTAAAAATGTACTACAGATTTTGCCCGGCGCAAAGGATTGTTTGAGATATTTAATTGTGGCTTCCGGCTTTATCGTACAATTTTACACTTAAACTCTTCTTTCGCTTGTCAATATCTAAAAAAAGTTCTGCGTTTTTTGTTGAATTGTAGATTCAGAGAGAGGATTTGAGTTGTTAGTAAAATTTCTAATTTTTTAACAAATTTAGAGTTTTTGGTGCAATTTTAGCCTTTTTGGTAATTTTTTTTTATTTTTATGTTTGTCCATTTTGGTAACTTTTCGAAGCTTTTCAAAAAAAAAAAACATTAATTTTCTGTGATTTTTCGGCAAAATTACAAAATTGTCATGAAATTTAAATTTTTGTGGTGAATAATAAAAATTTGGTGAATTTTGGTTTGTTTTGACATTTTTGGTAAGATTTTATGTTGAATTTGCGAATTTTAAAGATTTAAGAATTTTAGCAATTTTATTGTGTAGCTTCGGTTTTTATACTTTTTGGAAAATTATGATATTTTTGCAATTTAAAATTTTTGAATTATAGTTTGGTTTTGTGGTTAATTCCCAAGTAAACTATTTTTTTATTTTTCAGATTAATTGTACAACAACTACCAAACAGAACAAATAGACCAGCAACTGACTATTGCAAGATAAAGTGCATGAAAACAAAAACAACAACAACAGAAACAGCAAATTAGAGAAACAAAATAGAAACACATCTACTGCACAACTTTATAGTTTTAAACGAGTCCGATTACAATTCCCAGGAAATATAGAACCAGAAGAAATTTTCGATCAACTCATTTATCTTCTAGCTTCGTCTACTTGTGTGTTCATTGTTCTTCCTTAAGTTGTCGACCAAATTCGTCAGTTAAACTCTTTATGTATATGTGTGTGTGTGTGGTTGTGTGTGGGTTGATGAGAAAACTAAAAGGGGGCTAAAGAGTATATTTTGTTTAAAGATGAATTTCAAGCAGACACAGCAAATGCAACAAAACTAGAAGGAAACAAACAAAAAACAACAACAAACACAAACAAGTATTTCAGAAAAGCATGACAAAACAGCAAAAGCATTAAATTTTCTAAAACGAAGCACAAATTTTTAAACTTTGTGGGGAAATAGTAGAGGTAGGTTTAAATAAAAAATCAATTAGAACGTTAACTCGCCGTGACAACATTTTGAATATTTAAAATATCTGTCTATCGGCCGGCCACTCCACTCGCTAAAAGTTCATATGTACCCGCTGTTCAGTGTGTTACTCTAAATGTAGAATGTTAATTATCTGCTTTCAATGTAAATGGAGTACAAATAAATGGTGGTTTTACGACTTGTCTGCGCTTTTCATGAATAACCGCGTATGTCAATTATTGTCGATTTTTAGTAATTGATGCCGAATTGTTGTATTTTAAAACGTTTTCTTCGCAGAAAATAATCAATCGTTGGTTTCAATAAAATTAATGTTGCTCACGTTGGGTGACATGTTGTCTTGCCTTTTTTAATATTATTATTATATTAGCGATTTTGATGAAGCAAGAAGTTGTGAGACCAGCCTACCAAAAATACGAAATAGTCACTTTTTCTGTATATAATGGCGTCACGATATAAGTGAATTATTTTTTTTTAAATTAATATATCTCCAAATGCGGAAGTTGCATTATTTGTCGCCTGATTTTAAATAATGAGGCCCAACTGCGGAGGCGATTTGCAAAAAGAAAAAAGCATAAAACAATGAATGAATGAATCATATGAATTTAATTTTGAATGCGCAAGTGTATGTGTGTTACACAAGCAATAATAATGGAGGATGGCTTCCTCACGCAAAGGAAAGAACATGATTATGGCATGGTCATGCCAACTATATATATTATGATCTCTTCAACAATATATTGCTGGGGAAACCATATTATGGTTATTTGAAAATATTTTAATCATTATTTTTTATTTATTTTCATCCATGAACATTGCAACATAGTTGAGTTGAAACATACAATCTTTAGTAAACAAACGAGGTCTTTTAACTAATCAAAAATAATATAATAAATATATGTAACTATGAAATTTTATTAATAATTATAGTATTTTACAAAAGTTAAAAATAAAAAGTAAAAAAAAATACTGATAGCTGTCTGAGTTGTGTCAGGGGTATATGCATTTGCCACCTTGTCACCTGGAAGCAATTTGTACGTGTGGTTTTAGCAGGACAACGCAGAATGTCACACGTGCCGGAGCCATTACTACCGCATTACAGACCGCGCGGGACATGAACTTTACAGAAAGAAACATACAACCAACGATTTATTTTCGATAATCTACCTGTCGTATTTTCTTTGGGGATGTGTAAAATTGCTTTTCGACGTCGATAAACCACAAAAAAAAGCAGCTAAAACAAAAAAAGTTATCACATTGTGTGAAAAATAACATAAACCTGATGTGAATGTGTTTTTTTTAAATAATCAAGATTTTTTTATAAATTTAAGTTCATTCCGCTAAACAAATAATCAATCGACAAATTTTTGCCGCTTATTGAAACTTATTTAAAGGCCTGTTTTGTGTTTTTTTCCCTAAGTAAATAATAAAAATGAATGTTTTCATTTTAATTTCATTGTGAATTTACATATAAACAGGTTTTATACAGACATGTGATGGAAATCGCTTTTCAAAACGACATGATTAGAACCCGCAAGAGATTGTAAACCATAACTTTTTCGCTTTGTGTATTTTTTGACAATTATTTTTCGAGTTTAAGTTACAATAATCTGAGATTGTTTCAAATGTTATTTCCAAAATTTATCGAAATTCATCACACTATTTCGAAACAATCGCTTTCAAATTGAACGATTTCCATCAGTTACCTTTGAACTGGCTGGCTTGTGTGTCGGAGTATTTGTTTAGTAAAAATAGATGAATTGAAGGAATTCCAGCTTACCTCTCGCCGAAGTAGTAATTGTAACACAGTTTAAGCCTGCTTTACATTTTGTTACATAAAATGTTCACAATTGTTTTTTCTTCATTTAATATTTTCCTTCTCAAAACCTTAGGTTGGCTCAATCCAAATCGCAGTCCAAGTGGGATTCGAGACTCGGTCTTAGCAAATTCGTCTGTTGAGTAGTACATATATTTACGATTAAACCAGCTGGTTCCAGTGTCGAAGTGCTTGAGGAAAGAATGATAACCGGCTTCAACATTGCGCGTATGAACTTCTCTCATGTTTCTTATGAATAAATTATTATAAGAAGTGATTGCCAAGCCACTTCAGACACCAAAGGGCCTGATATTCGTACAGGTGCAATGTCAGGAAACTGCCGCAGTCGAATTAAAAAAAGCAACAAATCATTAAATTGCCTACAAACAAGGAATATGCACGCAAACGTGGTTGTGGTATGTTCACCACAACTGTATTATGTTCTCTGTAGTTGTGGCAAATCGTTCTTTAAAAAATATTAATTTAGATGCGACATACAAGTTATGGTTCACATTCAGTCTCTAAACGATTTCTATCCATTAAATTGCAACATAGTTGAGTTGAAAAATATAATTTTTACTAAAACTCTAACCACAACCAAAGTATTTAACTATACAAAAATAATATAATACTCTTTTGGTGTGTAATCAAAGTATGAGGCTATGCTATGAATGCTATGGCTTTAGGCGCCTGTGTTCGTACCACATCTGTAACATAAAATTTTTGCTATTCTATCGTTCTAAGAGGACCATATTATTATCTTCAATCATAATATGATGCTCTCAGATTATGGTTACCTCATCCATGTACGTCGATTATAAAACACTATTATGTTCCTGGAATATTGGTCTAAAAAGTTAAAAAATATTAAATTCATATCAAAAATTGGATAATTTTATTACCGTTGGTGGTATTATGGGGACGCATGGTAATTTGGATATCGAGTTTCCTCCACGAAAAGTATCTTTAGCGCAAAGGGCCCTAACTACCTCTTGCAAGAGGGCTGGCAAGACTTTAGATAAAGCCGACTAATAGACTGCCAACGAGAAGTACACTTTACAGTCGATTCTTACCGGTCTCAGCTCGCTGTGAGCGAGTAGGCAAATTTAACATGCAACGCGAAACAGAATTTTTAAACAGTTTCATTCTAAAAGAATTAACAATTTATTTCGGATAAGACAAGAAACAAATTATTCAACCATTTCCTCAGTACAAATTCACTCAAAAAGAAGCATTCAATTTAGCTGTCTTGTATGCCCAAGTGATAAAACAACACAAGAATCAATATTTAATTTAAAATTAACTTTACAATGTTAAAAAAGTTTTGTTTTATTTTCAGCTTACAACCACAAAACACACAAATGCCGCAGCGATAGAGAAGTTTCAGTGGCGTTTTGTTTGAAAAGTTTTTTTTTTTAATTTTTAAGAAGTAAAGTGCCTCACGTTAATATTTTGTTCACCATTCTCCTCGTCACCGCCAACTTCCCTGTGTGTATTTTTTGTCTGCCCTTGTTACCTTAAGGGTCGCTCAGGCAACAAGCAGACAGCATCGATGTTTTCATCATTTTGAATGAGGAATGATTTTGTTTAAGAAGTGGCAACGGTAGCAAGCACCATTTATCATTTATCTCACAGATTCAGCTGCGTCTGCCTGTAATGGCAGCCAACAAATAGTCTTGGACACAAACGATCTTAGTGCTTGTTGACGGGAGGATTTACAAGAGCTTTAAACGTTTGCCACTATGGGCAATTAACGAAAGCATACGAAAACATTTTGTTTGATCCTTTGGGTAAACAAGGAAATATACCAAAAAAAAAAATGGTTTTTCAGACACTTTTCTACAAATATTCCCTTATGGTAGCTGCCATTCAAAGTGATGGTGGTGGTGGTGGTGAAGGCAAATGGTGGAAACTTTTCCATTTGGCCATTTAATGCTCAAGTAGTTCCTTTGAGTTTACTTTCCTCTTGGTTGGATTTTAAGCAACTCTTAACTAAATGTTTAATTAGTGATGCTTCTTGTTAATGGAAATGGCACGCATGTTTGTAATCAGGGGTTGATTTCCTTACGTACTTGAGGATTGTGTAAATTTATTATAGAATGAAGTTTTTACAAACATACAAATTTTGTAGTTTATTTGTAGAGGGTGCATGTAGAGGAAAATATTTGTTATTTGTAGAGGGTACATGTAGAGGACAATATACTAAAATGTTGTTGTGAAAATAATCGAGAAAACAAATTTTGGTTGGATTTTATGATACAAATACGTTTTAATCAGAATTATTGGAATGAAGTTCTTATGCGGTAATTTTGATATATTGTGTTCATCAAACGGACAATTATTCTATTCAGAATGGGAGGATTTTAAGTGCAAAATTCTCCTTTATAATGAAAACAAAATTCGCAATATTCTAACGTCATATTAACTTATAATAAGACTAAGACTAAAATTTATTAACTCATATTAGTCAAGAAATAGTATTGAAGTAGAGGTACAAATAAAACTGAACAACTAAATGAGTAAAACTTAATAAAAAGGTAAATTTAGTGGATGCAGAGGAACATTTTGATTAAAGGCTGACGACAATTAAGAACTAGAAAATGCAACTAGAAAATGCAACTTTACTGCCCACCTTTACATGTATATTTTATAAATATTAGCAAAGCCGTCATCCGTTGCAAAGTTTGTTTTTCAGACAAACCGGTTTCGGTTATGTGGCATCTTCAGTGTCATGTTTCGTTCCTTCGAATCATCCTGTTGAAATATCAAATCAAAAATTATGTGAATTTCTTTTATTATTTATTTGTGTGTTTCTCGTAATCATAAAGTCAATATAGGCCAAAATCGGTTATATCTGTCAATTATAATGCCACACAAAAATTCTTAAGCAGATTCCATATTAAAAAAGAAAATTGTTGGCGGGGTTGTGGGTTAAAATACCATTCGAATTTCTGAAAGTGGGATATTAAGAAGAAATACTCTTCAAATAAATCACTAAACTGATACCCACCTGAAGAGAGTTGTTATACATTGAACGTCTGCAGATCTATCATACCAGCAATAACCACAAATATAATTTTGTTTGCATTTCATCAAATGTAAGCGCAAAGAACATATTATGATTGTCAATAAATCATATTATTAACGTGGATAATAATAATGCAAACAAATTAATCTTTTGGCTACGACTCAGGTACGAACAGAGGCGATTAACAAAATCGAATGCTTAATAGTCAACGCGCTTAGCCACGGCACGTTCATACGAGTACTTTGATTAAACCCGAAAACAAATTTTAGACATTCACCCCTATTCTGCATTTTCATTACGTTTCCGCATTCAGTTACGCAAGAATCGAAAAAAGATAATCTAACGAAAAACTGAATCGTAAGAAGAAGAAGACCAAGAATATTTTCAAACCCAGCTGTTTTGCTGGGCAATATGTGAAATAAAATAAAAAAGAAGGCATTTTATAAATATTTAAATAAATCATTAAATCAAGTAACAATTAAATATTGTAGGAACTTTATTTAAACAAAAACTTCAGATAAGTACGGAAGAATAGAAAAAGCCAGAAGAGGTATTTGTCGACAAACTATTCCAGTGTGAAGAATTCTGTCGCGCCGGAGGGGATATTTAATTTTTTATTTCAGTGAAGCACAAAAATAAAGTTTCTTTGTTTTAATTTCAAGGAGATGTGGAATCGATAGCTGCGGCGTAATTGTTGGGAGAGAAGTACAACGTTTCGATCTGCAATTAATTCAATGAAACCTTTAGTTGTATTTCATACTTGAAGCCAAAATCTAAAGACTTTCCGCCACTAAATTAACAACTTCCGAAAATCTAGCCACGCTCGTAATGCACAATACACACACAGTCTTAAATATTTTAACCGAAACGGAAGGCCATATATCAAAGTTGCCAAATGGCGAAAGTTTAAATTCGAATCGCAATGTACAATGGAGATGAGTAAGTCTATTAATTACGTAGATTTTTGGAACGAATATCCGTCATATTTATCCCTTGTTAAGTTTGGTTTGGAGACAAACCGGTTTCGGCTATGTGCCATCTTCAGTGTCATTTTTCGTTCGAAGCAATTACTTAAATTTTATTGTTGCAGTTATTATATATTTTTTTTATATTTAAAAACTTTGGTTGTTGTTTGAATTTTAGTAAGAATCGTATTGTTCTATTCAACCATATTGCAATTTTGCAAATAATAATAAAATGTAAACAATCACTTGTTTATCGCATCTGAAGTAATACTCAAATTCTTTCATATAACCATTATATGTTTGCCAAAATAATATATTGTTGTAAAGGATCGTGCCACAACCAAGTTTTTTCTTAACGAGTCGCATGAGTATTTCGTTTTTAAGCAATTTTCTAATGATCCTGGTTTTTGATTTAAAAATTTTGAAGCGGCCATTACTAAAAATTTAATATAAAGCAACATAGTTTTAGTTGTGATTAAATCGTTAATGAAACAAAACATAATTTGTTTGCGAACTCGTCACGCATTTTGCTTATGGTTTTTAAAAGTTAAAATTTGCACTCCGTCTCTTCATGTGTCTTGCAATAACTTTATTTAAGAGAAGTAATTAATACCTACCAAAAAATCCTTTTACTTCTTCTGAGTTGAATAGGCAGGACAGGTCGTTCTTTGTTACAGCAATTGAAACTGCACATTTGCAGTTTCTTCTTACATTTAAAAGGTTTTTAATCGTTTTTAATGGGAAATATAATATGCCCCTGCTGGATCCGCGTCATTATAATAACTTCTAAATTAATTAACTGGGCAAAAGAAAACAAAACAACATAAATACTAAACAACTGGCCCATAACACATCCACAACAACACACAGTGTAATGTTCATGGGAAGTTTAACAATGACAGTTGGATGAAAATTTATCACAATGGTGGCAGCTGTCAAATCGCATAAAGAAACAAAAACAACCACCATCGACGACGGGCTTTCAATGATGAACAAGCAAATCCAACCATTATTAACAACCCACACATTGATAAACAAATTCGCACACACACACACACACTCTTACAAATGTTATCAAATCGAAAGGTAACACACCAACTACACCAACAACAATAACTGAAACTAGTTTTAAATAAAAGGTGGTGATTTTTGCCAGGTCTCCTGCTCCACAACGGCCTGCTCGATTAGCAGTAAAATTGAGAGTCTCATTTACTGCTTTTCGTCTCAATGTGTGTGTGAGCATTCACGAAAAATCAATTTTCTTCTGGTTCTTGTTATTGTTGGTTGTATGAAATTTTGTTTATGCCTGACCGTATTTTGGTTTTCTCATTGTGGTGTGCGTGTAAGGCGGAGCTAAAATATTTCAAAGCAAAATGTTGGAGAAAATTCAAATTATATTTTTATGGCCAAAAAGTGAGTTGGATATATACGAGTACTGCTTCTTGTTGTTGTAGTTGATGTCGATGATACTGTTTTTGTATTTCGGATTTTTTACACTTGGCATCAGGTGGTGCGTGTGCTGTGGACGCTCATTCCCCACTTGCCGTATTTAAGATGACAAAATATTTTTATTTTGGAAAATAACAAAATTAAGTAAAATAAGCTTTAAGGTGTGAAATTCGTTTAACGTCCTTTTTTTGGTCTTTGAGCTTAATAAATGAAAAAAGGTGAATGACGACGCGTTTCACATCTCACTCTATTATGTGTCTATTTTAAAATAAAAGAAAAATGCAAATTTATTTTCAAAATGGTCATATGTTAAGGCTTGAGCAGCAGACTATAAAAGAAATCCATGAATAAATGTTTCTTAATTGCAGATTTATTAAAATCATTGTGCAATTTGAATCATAAAACATGAAATCAATTTTCGTTATATTAACAGAAAAGAAGATTCCTTACACGTTGTGAATATTTCTGTCACAATAAATGGAATTGCCAAAAAAAAAAAAAAATTCTGTTATTGTATTCAAAATTGTTTTGCGCACAGAACGGAATTTGTTGCCAACCGAATGTTTCGGTTCAACATTCAACATTTCAATTCCTCACAAAACAATTTTAATTCGAACATTTAGGTATTTGTTAAATGTTCGCAACCAAAATAATTTACAACCGAAGCTATTCTTGCCTTGATTCTTTCTGTACTAATGCTATAGCATTAATAGGAGCGTGGTTGAAGCCATGTGAAATATGAGTAAATCAATTAAAAGATAAACACATTTCATATCCCGTAATTTTATCAAGTCATATTCCTTCGCAATGGCTTATGTAGACGTGGAACTTGGCGTCGTCACAGGGAAGTCAAGAGACTACACATGATTTTTTAAACTTCTACCCTGTTTTCACTGTGAAGATATTCCGTATAAGGTCATCTATAGAACAAAAATGTACTAGCTTTTATTCATACTAATATATATCGAGTCCTCCTTCGTCGCTATCACTCTCGAGCACTAAATCGTCGACGAAGTAAAATAACTAATGGATAAAATGGCTATACTAGCTTCAATTAATGCGCCTTCATAACTCCAGAGGCTCTGCAACCCTGTTCTAAAAATAAATATGATGCGCAATTTCAGATTTTAATACGCACTGAAGCTCTTCCAATCTTTACATCACTGACAGTCTTCTTTACTCGATCCCTTTCCAAAGAAAGCAGCCCCATTATTTAAAAATATTTAGTAGGCATGAGTTGCTGGAGGTTTTATTTTCCTTAAAAAAATTGTGGTGAACGGTATTTAAAAAGAATATTGATTTAATCATATTCATACTCAGAAATTCATAGGCATCCCTAGAGATTTAAAAGCTAAAAAACGAGCATACAAAATCCAAACCCTCTCGATAACTTTTAGAAAAAATGTTAACACGAATATTACATCATAGAAGGGAAGCAAGGCCGTTCTAGGGGCACAATTCCCTTCCCTCCCCAACAATTTGTTATACTATTATTATATATACATATATATATATTTTGAACATATGTTTTCTTATTCAAAAACAATAATTCACGCATAGGTTGCTCTTTTATCTAGTCGAAGCACAGTTTAAAAAACGTCTAATGGCGTAGAAGCTTCACTCATTCATTTTCAAATCCTGGTTACCCCTGTAAATCCCTATGAACCTGAAAGTCTATATTAAATGACTTCAGCTTCATATAAAACTTACTCGAACAAAAGGTAAAAATTTGTGCAGGCATTCTTGGGCTATTGCCATTATTGCTAAGGACCGATTTCGTTCTTACATATATATGTTTCCTCACGCACTTTAAATGTATTAAATAAATTCTTTTCCATATTAGAAAGTAAGAAAAATTTTGGTACGCTAGCAAGTCGCCAAGAAATGCGATGGTATTGTGCATATCAAGAACGTAGTCCTCATTTTGATCTCAATATTGAAACATCCATTATATAGATTTAGAGTAATTTTGTTTATTTAGATAGATTTTATGTAGATTTGAATATTTCTTCCTGAAGTCGAATGGTATTTTAACCCACTAGTCCAGCAAAAAAAAAAATGGAAAATTAGTAACTCAAGGTGATTTTTTTATCCGTTTCGGTTTTGAAAATTGAAAAATTACAGAAAATTTGCAAAAGTGAATGAAATATTTATTGGACCCAATAAATGAATCTCTGCCTTTCACTTTTAAAAGATTATTTTATGTAAATGTTATCCGTGGCTAGCCCATCCATGAGTTCCAATTTGGCATACTTTTTCCAGCATGTCAGCCGGTAACAGCGGCAATGTTTTCTTTTTTTTTATAATTTATTTGTTTTTATTGAATCTTTCTATTAAAAGAAATTCACAATAAGTATTCAAATCTTATTTCTAAATTATTATTTACTAGTTAGTACCAACGTAATAACTAATTTTTTTGTGTTCAAATCTTAAAAATCTATCTTCTATTGTGTAGAGAGACCCGCCTCGCCAGGCTCAATGTGTCAGTTCTTTTTAGTCTCTGGTGGCCGTCAAATTGCAATAAATTGCGTGCTAGAGTGTTGGGATGTGCTACTAGTTTGTTTACGTATTTGGACGTGTATGTTTTAACTTCTTCCTGGATAGTGGGAACTTTGAGATCCCTATGTATGTTTTCATTTCTTATGTACCAGGGAGCGCATACGACATGACGTATGCGCATGAATTTTTGATGCACAGGCAGTCCCCACAGCTGAATACCATATGACCATATTGGCTTTATAACGGATTTGTATAAAATTATTTTAAAACTAAAGCTTCGTTGTAGAACAAAGGGGAGACATGTTATATGGAAGAGAGTTTCATCTTTTTTTCAGATTTAAAAATATATATGTATATATATAAATCAAATTTCCATAAGTGACATAATAATCACTATTGTTGAAATCAATGAAACAATCAAAAAAGGGAAGTATTCCGCACATACTAGTTACACTACAAATTTGTGGCAACCCACAAGCCTTACTATCGAAATGCACCACTGCATACAAATGAGTTCATTTTATATTGTACTTTGTACATGTTTTCGCTGATATTCATAATTTTGGCTGATATAAAAAACACAAAAAAGTTCTTTCCTTTTTCTCTCCGACCACTAACGCGTGCACACCTGTTCGAAAAGCAATTTATTGTATAAAACCAACACTTGAATATTTTTAATAAATGCCAAAGAGTTTTAACATTAATATTGGTGTTCATTTTTATTTAATATAAAGTGAAAAGCCAAAAATTCATTATCGCCAGATCGGTTAAATTTATATTATTAAATTTTGTATCCGTAGTTAAAAAATGTATTTAGAATTAACAGTATAAATTTAAAAATAAATAGTAAACTATTTGTAGTGGGATAATTTTCAAGCACTAGGTCTCTTATAAGACTCTACTGGGAACCACTAAAGGCAAAAAGAAATTCAAAGAGCCCAAATTGAAAAATAAAAACATCTTGTCTATTAACCAATCGAAAATTCTAATATTAAAGCCAAAGAAGACTTAAAATGTAGAATAAAACAATCCTTTGTACCGGGAAAAATTCTAGTAGTTTATTCTTTTGCGAAGGGTATAAAAGATTCGCCACAGCTTGCTGGTTTAAACTAAATTTGAACAATTTACAACCGGTGCTCCGCAATGAGTATAGAGTATTCGTAGTGGAATCCCAAACTAATCTATTCCCGCAATTACCGTTAAGTTTTTTAATTAAATTCATTAAATTTTTGCCGTTAGGGTTTTAACCATTAAAATTATGTTTATGTAGATGCACCCTCACGCTGGAACTACATGTTCACCATGCCCACTTTATTTAGTTCTGAAATGGCCAATTGTATCGCAAGTCGTCTGATTACTGTTGTTGGGTTTTCCAACACATCTTAAGTAACAGCAGCGATGTCTTTAATTGTAAAATAAATCTTCTGGTGATATCCAGTCCCTTTAAGTGGAGTAGTAAACGGCGAAACGTTCGTGAACTGGCGTTGAGGTACCAGGAAAACTGCAACAGAATTCAGGCTGCGCCAAACCGCAGTTGGCTTACTCCGTATAGAACAGACACAATCATTTCGTGTTCTTAAGGAGTACAGCGTTCCGTGGTTTCTTCACACAAATTCTAATTGTGTTTGATTTACAAATATCATACTGACCTACAACTCTATTTGCTGAAGTTATTCCAGCTACCCATAGGATCATTGATTTTGGACCACATTGTGCATCGACATAATCGCGAACAATTAAGGGTGCAAATCCACCTTCTTTGACAATGCAGAGAACATGAGAAGCGCCATCTACAAACAGACGACTTTATTCGACTAAAGGCAACCACATCAAATGAGCGATATTAATAAGCGTCTGCCGACGGTGTTTTAAAACAATTTGATTTAAAGCATATATACATACACGTATGTACATCAACGCTACTTCTTAGAAATATTTCCAAAATACAACAATCGCCAGAGGATACACTGTGGTCAGCAATGGGCGGTTACTCGTACTTGATAGTTTTTTCTTGTTTTTATATTTTTGGCCGGCATTTATTTATAGAAAATGCATTTCATTCTACTAATTGTCTAATACAATTTTAAGTTTTACTGTACTCAAAGTTGTCATATCAAAGCGAACTTTGTTTCTGTATAGAAAGAAGGATTAAAGGAAAACGAACTTAAGCCTAAAGGTTTTATACGTGTTTTTCTAATTTTTAAATCTGTTTGGTTAAAAATTAATTTATTTGATTTCGTATTTACTTTAATTAAATTTGGAATATTTTTGCAAAAATACATTTCATACAAACACACACACACACACATATATTAAAGTAAACAAAATATTCTTAAATGTATATTTAACGTTTAATATGTTTTGCTTTTTCATTTCGTTAATAACATTTTTATTATTATTAACGGGGGGAAGTTATAAAATTTGATTTGCTGATGTTAAATTGTGATTTAGGATATTCTGTTTAATACTAAATAATTTCAATGTTTAATTATTTTAACAATGAATTATAATAATTTTTGTATCTACGAGTATGTTTCGTGATGACATTTCAACTGCCTTGCCGCGCTTGAATAGATTTTTGTAAAGAATGTCTGAATTTTGGGCCATAAGTACTTCGATATGGTAAGAATGATTGGCTTGTGGCCAACAAATTAAGTCAATCATGAATCATACTTTTCGATTAAACCATATCTGAGGCAACCTGAATGGTCATGAGCCAAAAATTATAATTTTATACAAAATGGCTATATCGTACAATATCTTTTCCAAATTAAACAAAACATTATGGTATTCTTTCCATGAAAACATCTTTTTTGAAAGGAAAGACATTGAAATAGAATTCTTAAATTCCGCAATTAGTTAAGTTACCGATACATTTGAGCGTTATAACGACATAGACCGACAATCATAACGCCCTAATGTCCAACCGATTAAAATGTATTCAAAGTCCGGAAAAACTTTCCATAGCGAAACCGCCGTATTAACCATTAAGTTTTTACCACCCACCGTCTAATGAATCCAATTCATGTTTTATGTGGCAGGTAATTAGCTAATGACTATTTTTTTAAGGATTTTATTAAAGATTCAACTTTTAAATTATTAAGCAGGGATTTGTAGTTGCACATTTTGCTACTAAGTGCACTGTAACCTTTTAATGCATATTTTTACTTTTCCTTTTGGGAAAACTACTCAAGCAGGCCAAGCCCTACAATATATTCAACCCAATAATTGTTTCATATTCGCTTGGTGGGGAAAAATTAATGAGGGGATGGTCCGAATTGTAGTTAATATTTGCATTAGAACTAAAAGTTTCTTGGTTTGACATTCCGACAGGGTGTTTTGATTTAGAATTTTGGAACGAATTTCCGTCATCCCTTGTCAAGTTTCGCTGGGAGCAAGCCAAACTTGACAAGGGATGACGGAAATTCGTTCCAAACTAAAATCTTCCATTTCAAAAATTGGCTGAATTTTCAGAAGGATTTGAAAATGGTCTTGTACGAGTAAGTTACACGAGTTTTGTTTAAACGCTAATAGAGTTTTTAAGGTTTTTGTTTTAATAGAGAATAATTTTCATTTCCTCTTTCTTAATTTTTTTTTATAATTTTGTACATATTTTTCGATACAAAAAACTTATTTCCGCAAATTCATAAGGTGAATTTGAATTTATTAATGCAATTTTCGCGATGAAGAAAAAACCATAATCTCCAGGCCAAGCTTTATTCTCAAATTTACATTAGCAACGAAATAGTTGATGAATTGGATTTACAAACTGCATGCACCTGAATATATTTGTTGGCATTTAAAAATCATTTCGATTTTATCAGTATTTTTCTCCGATTATGCCAAGTTTCAGAAAGATGATCTATTTTTATAAGAAATTCTTGCAAACACTTTAAAGCAGCAAACATTTAAATTCAATTCCAAAAACCATGCAAAAGAATTCGTGTGCTGCTACCGGAACACGAGACGTGCGTCTAGTATCTGCTACTGAACACACACACGCACAAATATTATATACTCATGCATATGCATGTACTCATGTGTTTCACAAATGTACTCTTCACAGAAGAAACAAATTTATTTTACATTCGCAAACGAAGCGGAATGATATTGAAACCACTTCATCCATGCAGATGAATTAACACAATCACGCATCATTGAATAAATATTAAAGCGAGTAAGTGTTCCTAGTTCCTAGTTTACCAATGCATTTACTTTAAATATGAAGCGAATACAGTGTGAATGGTATTAAAAGAGACCGAAATTGGAAAGACAGATTTGTTGGTTGAAATGTTCGAAGAGAGCAATTGCACTGAATTGATGGGTGTGTTGTTTTTTGAGGCAGATAATTTAATATTGAACTAAAACGTAGGAAATCGTGTTTAAAATACTTCAAATTGGCTTTAGTTCCATTATAATTTTCAGGCATTAATGTTAAACGCAGTAAATCAGGGTATATTTTGCTAATATTGCTTCAAATATTAGAATAGATGTTTCTGGTTTAATGGTTGTAAATCAACAGCAATTTTTCCTTCTGCACATTCGTACGATTTCAATTCTTGTGCAACTTGGATCAAAGCTTTTGATAACAGTTGAGCTCGATGACGAGTTAATGCATTTGGTTTATCATCAACACTGCGTTGTAATCGGCTTTCGTTCTCTTAGGTTATGCGTATCATCTTTGGAAGTAAACGTATGGCAAAATTAATACCTGATGACTATGAACACAATAAAACGCACGTAATGCTTAATGAAGTTTATTATGTTTTTATACCCTTCACAAAAATTAAAAGGGTATATATAAGTTTCTCATTCCGTTTGTGATTTCTACAGTATTCATTTCCGACCCAAGAAAGTATATATATTCTGGTTCCTTATATGTAGCGAAGTTAAATTAACGATTAACCGTTTGCCCGATGTTGAAATTTCCTTTTTCACAGCACTAGACAACCTAGGATCTTGAAACTTTGACCATTTGATTAGCGCGTTCAGTGAATTCAGCCATATCCATCCACATGTGTTCGAGATATGGACAAAATACTATTTTTCTTTTGTTTTTTTGAATCGTTATCAAATTTAGCATAAAGTCCTCCTAAAGAAATGGTTATCCTGAAGCCCCTAGATAGCTTACGGACCGATTTAAAAATTTGTTAAACAGACCTCCAAATTTTAAAAACTAAAAAAAAACCCAAAAATTCGACATTTCTAAAATTTTTAATTAACCACAAAATCGAAAACTGGAAAAAATTTTAATAGCGAAAAAATCAATACCTAATAAAAAACCGAAACGGTGCCAAAAAATACAAAAAAACCCAAATTCGCCAAGTTTTGAGATTCGACCACAAAAATTTTAATTTTACCTAGATTTTGTAAATTCACCAAAAAGCCGAAACGTCACAAAAAATCAAAATTTTATCAAAAACATAGAACTTTTAACAAAATTTATGTTAAAAAAATACACTAAAAAAACAAATTTCACTACAAATTCACTAAAAAGATCATCGAAAAATTGGAAGTTCACTAAAAGATTTTAAAATCATAAGAAGTATAAAGGTTACCAAGAAAAGGAACAAAAAAAACTGTAGTTCAACATATTAGTTGCAAAAGTATTAGTTACAAAGGAATATTCTAAAAAATCTAAAAAAACGAAACTTCACAAAAAAGTTGTAAAAATTCGAAATGTTGAAAAATTACAAACTCAGCTCACAGATTCAAAAATTTAACACAAAATCGTAACACGGGATTTGTTGCGGCTTTAATTTATATTTTATTAAATCTTAGTGCATCCGAATTTTTGGCGATTAGTGCACTGAGGGGTACCATTATGTTTTACAGTTATTCGTCTGTTGAGAAGGTAGCGGTAGTTATAAATTGTGTGAACGGACTTTTAGGTTTTGTCTGGGATGCGTTAAATACAATCTGAACACGATCCATTGGTGGGGGAACTTTATCCTTGTTTAATGTATTGTGCACTGAAACTACATCATGCCCATCTGCTTCTATAGCACTTTTTATTTCCTCAGTAGGAACAAAACTATCAATGCCCTTTATAACAGATATCAAATCTTTTGCACTTTTTAGCTGGTGGGTATACGAACTCTTTTTCCTTCGTCAAGTGTAATTTCGATGAGTCTCTTCGTATAGAAGCAACATGTTTTCAACCGCATTTAAGGTTTGCTCGCGCAAGTGGTTTTTGCTCCATGACAGCGGTTTCAGCATCTTCTTTATCCAGGGTAGCAAGTACGGACAATATATTTTGTTGTAGCTACTTGAGAACTTATGTAGTGTTTCGCGGTGTACTCTAGCTGGGGAGACTTAGGACTGGCCATTCTTTTGGTTCATTCATACCTGTTTGCAATTTTTTATGGGATTTGTTGTATTACCTGTTTCGTTTTTTGTTGTACTATTTTTGGTTGGCACCTGCTTCGTTTTGTTATTGTTGCGTTTTATTTAATTCAGGCGTTGTTACCTATGAAGTTTGCGAATAAGGAACGGGTTCTCATGAATAATAAATACACTTATTCACTGACTATAAGTGGAATTGTTTAAACAGGTTTAACCATACACTATTTGTTATTGTTTATAACACACAATATATATTATGGTTTTTTTATTGTTGTTATTTTCTTTGTTTTCGCTTACGTCTGTACTCAACCACGGTCAAACTAAAACATTTTGAAATTTAAGGAAAAAATTTATCCAAACGGCTGGGATTACACTGGAATTTTACGAAAAATTCAATTCCGCTATTATTTACAATTCACCAAAAAAATCGAGAATTTATAAAACATGATAAGCGCTCAGAGAAAATAGAGAAAATAAAAAGAAATTCAAAGAGCCCAAATTGAAAAATAAAAACATCTTGTCTATTAACCAATCGAAAATTCTAATATTAAAGCCAAAGAAGACTTAAAATGTAGAATAAAACAATCCTTTGTACCGGGAAAAATTCTAGTAGTTTATTCTTTTGCGAAGGGTATAAAAGATTCGCCACAGCTTGCTGGTTTAAACTAAATTTGAACAATTTACAACCGGTGCTCCGCAATGAGTATAGAGTATTCGTAGTGAAATCCCAAACTAATCTATTCGCGCAATTACCGTTAAGTTTTTTAATTAAATTCATTAAATTTTTGCCGTTAGGGTTTTAACCATTAAAATTATGTTTATGTAGATGCACCCTCACGCTGGAACTACATGTTCACCATGCCCACTTTATTTAGTTCTGAAATGGCCAATTGTATCGCAAGTCGTCTGATTACTGTTGTTGGGTTTTCCAACACATCTTAAGTAACAGCAGCGATGTCTTTAATTGTAAAATAAATCTTCTGGTGATATCCAGTCCCTTTAAGTGGAGTAGTAAACGGCGAAACGTTCGTGAACTGGCGTTGAGGCACCAGGAAAACTGCAACAGAATTCAGGCTGCGCCAAACCGCAGTTGGCTTACTCCGTATAGAACAGACACAATCATTTCGTGTTCTTAAGGAGTACAGCGTTCCGTGGTTTCTTCACACAAATTCTAATTATGTTTGATTTACAAATATCATACTGACTTACAACTCTATTTGCTGAAGTTATTCCAGCTACTCATAGGATCATTGATTTTGGACCACATTGTGCATCGACATAAACGCGAACAATTAAGGGTGCAAATCCACCTTCTTTGTCAATGCAGAGAACATGAGAAGCGCCATCTACAAACAGACGACTTTATTCGCCTTGTTAATATTCGATTCAAAGCTTCGAATCCCAAACAATTCTTGAATATTTTCATTCGCTATCTTCAACATATGCGACAACTAATTACCGAGATAATAAAAAAAAAATTTTTATTTGTATTTTTATTTGCATTTTTCGTTTAAGGAAAATCCAAAAAGACTTTGTTTTGTTAAAGTTTTCTCCAGTTACCCTGTACGAATGAATCCTAATGGAAATTAAATTTTGGCACAAGGTACAATTCCACATTTAAGTGAGAAAGGAAACGTAGCAAACTTAAGTGATAATGATGGTGGCAGCGACAAAAAGACTGTTAAAATAAAAACAAAACGCACATAAATACTAAACGTTTTTACATAAAAAGATACAAATATACTCACACTACACATACATACACACATACACACACAATTGTCTAGATGACAATTCAATAAGCCATGACAGTCAATGTTTATTTAGCATAAATGCGTTAAGATGTGGTTTCTCTCGAATGAAAATGGATGCAGTTAAAACTCTGCAGTAAAAAAAACAAAAAACTCAAGTTGTCATTTGACATAAAAACAGAATCATATACCTAATCATACTGAGTGATACAGCAAAGATACAAACACGTACAAAAATATTGGCACTACTACACGCTGGCATCTAGGGGAAGGGGAAAAAGGATATTTCCATCCCCAAAACAACTTAAAAATATCTATTGTTTGTTTCATTAGTGAACGTTTTGCCAACTAAAAGTAACGAAAAAAAAATTATTTCATTTAAAATTTCCCCTCCCAATAGCTAAAGCTGTATCCGCGTCTGCTCTAGTAGCTGGGCCGGCCCAACAATGTGACAGAGAATATGAAGTGCGAATAGTGGCAACAGTAACAGCAGCAGCAGCAGTGGCAAATAGTGAGTTGTTTATTTAGGATACAACCCGAAAAAAATACAGAAATGAATGCAGGAAATTACTTTATTGTCGCATTCAATGTGCTTCCAGCAACCAAAAACAACTACAAGTAGAAGTAGTTAATGTAGTCCGTCCGTCTGATTTCGCTTATGATAGTGATGGAAACGGTACTAACGACTCATGTCTCATGTGTGAATTTTGCGTTTATATGGCTTGTGACATACGATTATCCTCGTGGTTCTTCTAGAGCAGAGCTATTCAACCTTTTTGGTTCGCGTACCACAAATGTCAGAATTTAATGAGATCGCTGGCATTGCATTTTTGATATCAGAGATTTTATATCTGGTTCAATGTTTGTTAACTTTAATCTTATATTTGGCTCCAAATTCAATGTTGTTCGGTATTTATTTTTGATTGCCACCATTGATGAAAAACCTGTTCCACATAAATATGTGGAGGTGAAGGGTAACAAATATTTAACTGCTTCTCGGTATAGTGCTTCATATTCATTTTTCTGTTTAATCCAAAATGAAAAAAGATTCGTGTTTTGGAAAATAATTTTTTGTGCTAGATCACATGAAATATCAATTAATGATTCCTTATCTCTTATGCACAATTTGGAACGTTGTTCCTCCAAAAATGGATTTTGTATCCATAAATATTCTTCGTGGCTTTCAGGGAAATATTCATTAAAGGTTGTTATTAACATTTTGCAATGATTGGTAATGCAATTTTTTAACTCAGTTGTGGGTTCAATTTCATTTTCAGTCATAAATTGTTGTAATTTTAGAAATTATTGTTTTCAACAGTATTTGCAATTAAATTTAATTTTTTAGTCATGGCTTCTATTTGTCCATTTACGTCAAAAAGAGTATTTGATAAACCTTGTAAACTTTAAACGTGAGAAAATATATGCTAAATATGACAACTTTGTTCGCCATATTTCATCTAAAAATTTATTGCAAAATTCATTATTCATTTCTGTTAAAAATATTTCAACTTCTGATCGTAGTTCTGCAAGACGAGTAGGCATTTTTCCTCTTGATAGCCATCTAACCTCAGTATTCATGAGAAGATTAGTATACGAACTATCCATTTCGAAACACAACTCTTTAAACAAGCGACAATTAAGTGATCTTGATTTTATGAAATTTACCATTTTTACCGCACTATCAAGAGCTTCTTTGAGATCACTCGGTATTCTTTTGGAAGCCAAAGCTTCCCGATGTATGACTTTTGTGATTACCCCTTTATATTTACCTGTCATTGCCCGAGCACCATCTGTACATAACCCTACACATCGCTTCCAATCCAAATCATTTTCTTTAACAAAGTGATTTAATTTTTTAAATATTTCAATTGCTGTACAATTAGTATTGAGTTCCTCACAAAACAAAAATTCTGTCCTTAAGTCCATTTCAAAAATATATCGAATATACACAAGTAATTGTGCACAATTTGCAACATCAGTGCTTTCATCCATTTGAAAAGCGAAGTATTCGCTTTGTTTTATTTCACTTATAAGTAATTGTTTTACGTTCAGAGCCATATCATTTACTCTTCGACCCACTGTATTATCTGACAAAGAAACTGATTGAAATTCTTTTAATTGGTTTTCTCCTAGCATGCAGCTTACTATAGACTTAGTAGCTGGAAATATCCATTCGTCTGCTATATTATAAGGTTTACCGCATTTTACAAACTGGTAAGGCACTAAAAACGATGCTTCTATTCCTTTTTTAGTAGTACCACAAAACGACGTAAGTTTTGCTTGGTTAGATTTAATTTCACTTAGTTTTTGGAAAAAAAAATCTTTTGGTCTTTTTTCCAAACTCTGATGTTTTGTTTTTATATCACGGCTTCATAGACTGATTGGACAGAACTTCGTGGCATATAACACACTGTGGGCGATCATCACAACCTTCTTCAACAAGAACACTAAAGCCCAATTTAATGTATTCCCCATTATATGGTCTCAAATGTTTGTATCTTTTTGGAGCGCTGGTGGCTGGAGGAGATCTGGGTCTTTCAGATTGTGTTTCTTGTGAATGAGTTTGTTGGGGTTCATTCGAACTAGCAAGGCAATCATTTGTAACTTTATTTGTTTCTTTGTGTCTTATTAGCCATTTGTCCATAGCAACACAAAGAGAGCAAGCAATAGCGCATAATACATTTTTTTCAAATGCCCAAATTTTCGAAGATTTGGCGTACCACCTGGGAAAGTTTCGCGTACCCCAAGTGGTACGCGTACCACAGGTTGAATAGCTATGTTCTAGAGAATATTTTCATTCTGTATTGGTCAGCAAAATGTGAAGTTTTATTAACATTTTCATCTGTATTTATGGTTCCTTCTAAATAAATTTTAATAAAATTGCTTTAAAATTAACGAAATGAACTAAAAGAAAAACGCCAACGGATTAGTTTCAAAAGTTTAGAAATGTTTTCGGCTTGCTGTTTTACAAGAAATTGGTAAAAGAAAATGAATTTAGTTTAATGAAAACAAATATTTTTTTGGATATTTAAAATTTATTGACTGGAGAAATCGTATGTTCTTTACCCTAGATTCGCACATAATTCTATAAAGCTTGACCTATATTAAAAGATGAGAGCTTCAAATAAGCAACGGTATCTGCATTTTAAGCTTTCACGTCAACCAAACGCAAGGAAAAATCATCCCAAGATTTCCTTATTATTAATTAAAAGTTGCAGAGCACCCACCGTATCTTTACTCGGACCATAAACTGACTAAACTTCAGAAGCTAAATCTGAGGGAACATTTTCACGAAAATAAATGGCAGAATATATGACAATTGATAGTCTTACGGCTGGCATCATAGTCGTTATACATAGTTGTTGGATTATTAAGAGCAAAGAAAGTACCATTAATTGGCTATTACTGTCATTAAGAAGTAATGTAAAAGCTGAAGCTTTTCAACCAAGTCAATTTTCATTAGTTTGGGATCCTGATAATGAGAAGAAATGTTCTGAAATTTATGCAAAAGTTTGTGCGGTTTTCTTAGGAGGCCCCTTTAATATGATGCCGACGATGAGAATGTTGTCACAACTTTAAACATTATAATCAAAGTCAAATATCCAAAATATTGTCCGACGGGGTAACACCGCTATAAGATGTTGCTTCAAACACGAAAGCTTGGATATTTAAGCCTCCCTTATACTATTAGATCTAGTAAAAGGACTTGTCAAAAATTCAAGTCAAATGAGAAAGAATTATAGTGTGAGAGCAATAAATCAGACTGTCAAAAATACGAATGAAAATTTGCGTTTCAGAGAGTCTCATTATTTTTAGGAAAATTACTGCAGAACAGAAGCAAACGAAGAAACAGCTGCCGAAAAAATAAACAAGGGGACTGGTCCGTTGTCAACAACGCACTGTTGCAGTTATTTTTTATGCTTGCACCAGTACAAAAACAGCCGCTGTTTTTATCGGTTATCAATGTATGTATGTTGTTCAATCTTGTGGTGAACATTTCGGTACTTTGTTACTACTTTATTTTGCCACTTTTTTACAAAAATCGATCCAAAATTTTAGTCTCCGAAAATTCTCAGAAGCCGCTACCCACACAAAGGTGCTCAGCCATCGCCGCTGAAGTTTATTACGTCTCTTTAATATTATTTTAAGTATGATAGTGTAGAAACGCAATGTATTGAGAATATTTTACTCAATATTATGCAATTAGACTTCACTCTACAAAATCCAACGAAAATCTAAAATAGAAAGAGGCTTTATTAATGATTTGAGATCCCACTACTTAAACGTCCGGTGCGGAAAAGCGTCGTAATTGCGGCCAGTGCGTACAAAGGTTTATATTGTAAAACCTCTAAATGTCAAATTAAAAAATAAAACGTTCTCAAAAGACTTGTAATCTCAAAGTTTATATTAATAAAATTTCATTCAATTTATTTGTTTAAAATTTCATTTGCCAATAATAATATGAACGAGAAATTAAATAAGCGAAAGTTTAAAATACAATTAAGACATTCTGTCTACTGATGCCACCAGCACAAAAGAAGTAACAATGTTTGGCTATAAAAAACTTCAAAGAATAAACTTAACTTGACTTCAACTAAATTGAATTAAAAGTAGAATACATGAAAAAAAAAACACATCAATGAAGACAAACAAAATTCTCAATGAAACTGAAACGATTTAATCTGGATCGGTGGAAAAGAAGAAAACAAAGATCTTAATATTGAAGTCATAATAAACAATATTTAGCCGTCACAACAATCCACCAACTAGTTGAAATCAATCTTAAATAAATATGATTCAAACGATCAAAAAGAAGAAAAGAAATTCCATACGCGATTCAAGGGATATTAAAATGTAAATTTTGTGGTTTGACAGCGCCATCTGGTGGCGTTAATATAGTGTAGCAAACTAAATAAAAAAAAAACTTTGTAAATAAATAAACTTTCAGAACATCCTGACTGACACCTTTATTTATAGATCAAAATTGCAACAAAGACGAAGAGAAAAAATTATATTTTGCAAAATGTTCAAATGCATTTTCGTTCTTTGGATCTCCCTTTCAGTGTTTGATGTCGGACGCTGTTACGGGCGAGCAGAGGATTGTTTCAATTTATAGAAAACATATTAATGAAAGATCAAAGATGTTAATTTTTTATTTGTATGTTGCAGAGCCGACGTCATCGTCATCACGGGCAGTCAATCAATCACAGAAGCAACAACAAACATACCGATTCCTTTTCTTAACAGGCTGCTGCATATAGATCGTCGTTAATGGAGGTGTTTATGATGATGATGGCTTTTGGTTGCTTAAAAGTTGTTAGTGGGTCGTCTAAGATTATGGACCGTAAAACTGAATAAAAAATCATAAGAAACTTTGTTAAACACTCTTTGCAAATGTGATGTCCTCCATCTAGTTGATGATGCAATACTTTGATCGGAAACTCATGAATATATTAAAAAATCCATTTGTAAAAGGTTTCTCAAAATTCACTCAAAACGTTAATACTCCGCCTACGAATATGTATTTCAAGAATGATAAAACTTTGCTGCTATAGTTTGCTAATTCACTATAGTGGATGAAGAGAGGAAATGAAAAATTCCAGTCACACGCTGACCACATGACCGTTTAAATGAGCAAGAATCGCAAAAATTGGGAAACCATCTAAAATTCTACGTCTTTATGTTTACAAGTTTTTAGGTTTGCTTTCATTGTACCGTCAAAATTGCCGCAAATTCTCTTTGCGTGACACATCTCTTAGGGCCATTATTACAACTTGCCTTTAAAGTTTACGTTAGCTTTAGCTAAAGTGAGGAATACAGTGACCTTTAACTATTATTCGTTATTACAACTTTCTTGTAATTTAAAATTAATCTTTTCGAAAATATGGCAGTGCAAGAGCCATAACCGACTACCTTCGACAGATGAATTTTGTTTTAAGAATACATTGTCGCCAACGACTTCCTTTTATTTATTTGTTTATTGGCAAAATACCGCTGTGATTTTTTTATTTTCGAAAATATTTTTAGTTCGTTAATATAAAGTAAACGCAGTATCTTTTCCATTTTTATTATTGATTTGCAAACAGAAATAAAATTGTTTTTTTTTTTTGTTCTCCAAAATATGACAACTCCAAATCAACATGTAAACCTCACATTAAAAGTTAAAGGTAAGATCATCTTGTCTTTAGCTAATAGGACAATTTTCTTAAAGTTCATTCATAATAACGAACAATCTGTCCCATAACACCCTAAATTTAACTATCGGCAAGTTGAAATAATGGCTTTTAGTAGTTTACTCTCCCTTTATACCGAACCGGTCTGTGTATACCTATACTCGTAAAACAAATCTAAAAATGTATTAGATGTATTCCATTATATCATTCTTTTAACGAGATTGAAGAGAGACAGTGAAATATAGAGAGAGTTAGTAATGCTTTGCCTACAAATTAATGTTGTTACTATCTTTGAAAAGGGATAGAGTAGAAAATACAGATATGGTTACTTTGCTTAACAGGATTACGGAAAAATTCGTAACCTGTCTATCGACGGGATATATCCCGGTGACTTGGTGGTAAACTAATGTTATTTTTCTTTCCAAACCGGGAAGATGCTAAGATGAATAGTTACCAACATGCTTATATAACAGCCAAACCTAGTTTGACAAGATCTCTATCGGGAAGGTGAGAAATACTTTTACTCAGCGTGGGGTTGACTCCTTTGTTATAAGATGGATCAACGCTACGCTTCGGTTTAGGGCAATAAATCTCATAAATGTGCGTGTCATAAAACTGGGTTGCCCGCAAGGAGAAGTTTTTTCCCCTCTTTTGTGTAACAGCACAGTTGATGGACTTCTTTGCAAACTGGACTCCATAGGCGTCTATACGACTGCCTAAGCTGACGATCTGACACTTATGGCTGGTTGTAAGTTCGTCAGGGCCATTCAAGGTTGCATGATATAGGCTAGCATAAATGCTAGCAAATCTGCCGCTATGCTCTTCAACCGAAGGAGAGAAATCAATGAGTCGGAAGTCAATGTGCACAGGAAGGTGAATTATCTAGTGGTTACACTGGATAAAGATCTTACCTGGAATAAACACATTGAACGGCACATACCAAAAGCAAGAAGGATCTTCCATCAATGCAAACAAGTGTGTTGCCGTAAGTGGAGAATCCCGTCAAAGGCGGTTTTCTGGATTTACAGAATAATGGTGCGACCCATAATAACTTACACATCTTTGGTAGGTAAAGGCCTATCAAAGTGCTTGGATTACTACCGTTGGCCTTGTTCTTGACGTCAACGACCACAATATTAGGAACGAACATGGGACAAAAGAGTATTCTGAACCTAGATAGAAAACAGGTTTGGGTGACTCAGATTCCGATGAAACGCATGAGTAGAAGAAAAATAGTCGTAAGGCTACAGTGGACACTCATTGTGGGAGGCGTTATAATGAGTGTATCGGGAACGACGTCAGCATTTTTACGGATGATTCTCTTATGGACTGGCAGGAAGGAGCAGGTGTATGCCAACTGAACTAAACTTGTCCTATAGTCTACATCTGGGGGAATAGGTGTGTGTTTACCAGATAGAATTGCTTGGGGTGCTTTAGAACGGGTATATGGGAGAAAGGTTCCAAATTCACTTGATAATCAGCCGGTTATGAAGCGCGCGGTGCAAGTGAACTTAAAGCTAGTGCAGAAACGTGTTCTAAACTTACACAGATGTGCTTTGGTGAACGAGGTAACGTTGATTTGGGTTAAAGGACACTTAGGCACAGCTGGGAATCAAGCTGCAAGTGAACTAACAAAAAAAGAATCTGCTGTGAATTTTGTCGACCAAAACCAAGAGTTGCACTGGGGAGTGGCCTAGCACCAGTCGGATGGACATATTGAAATTCAAACTCTTCATACAAAGTTGTATTTATATGCTAGAAACTTGACATGAAATTATTTCAAGAGTTTACTCTACATAGTGGCCATCCCATCCCTGCTGCTATAGTGCTTAAAGGAATGAAAGGTTCTGGTTACGAGTCGAATCGAATAAAATTATGGAAAAGAATAAGACTCTGACAGTTAGCGCCTGATAATTAATTGCATTAGTTACTTAATAGAAAGCTTTAAAGGTTTAAGAACTTTACAATTGCGAGCTATTATTATAGTTAGAACAGTTTCGGAGCGTTTAGCTCAGCAGTCGCGAAATGCAATCAATTGGATAGGCAGCTTCTTATTATACTCACACTCCTGCTTATAAAAATTTTACCCTATTTAAAAAAAAATCATTCTTCTTAATAACCCAATTATATCCAGTTGAATTCTTAATTAGTACTTTATAATAATTTTATCCTACAAGTAAGTTTTAGGGAGATTAATAATACGAAACGTGTCTGAAAATTAAAGAATCTTTGACTAGACGTCGATAAAATAGTCGACCTGACACCAGATACGATAGTGGTCAACTCGTATTTTAAAGTGGTACGGCAGGCAGCAACCCACATAAAAATAAAATATTATTCTTTTCGCAAATAGCTTGAAATAAGTTGTTAAGGACAAGACCAGTTGCATCGTATATATCTTTCAGTTTTTTTTTTTTTTTAATTTTACCATTTGCTTGTCTTGAAACTTTTTATGTGCCTTAAAATTATCACAAAACAAACAATGACGAAATTTAATTTGTGAATTCCTAAATCAAAACACTCGCTCACACAATCAGACCTCTAGTCAAATAATCTGACTGGCTGAGTGACATATTGGAAATGCTTGTGCATTCTGGTCCTCGTAGATCATCTTGTGATGAGATAAATATTAAGAAAACACAATTTAATGACATTAAAACTTAAATGAGAAGAAAATCAAATAAAAAAATGAATATCATGCACTGCAACAGTTGCTGGATGTCATTGAGGGCTGGTTAGAGTGTTAATAATGCTTCTGCTTCTGCTGCTGATACTGTGGTTGCTGCTGCATGTCGTCAGCTAAATATGTCAACCTCGACAATTAAAAACTAAACAGAATACGTTCGATCGGCCATCACATTTCTTTTTGCTTGCGTTTCTCTTTAAGACGCAGAGCATTCTGAAAGCTATAATTTATACGAGTAGGAAATATTCGTTTTTTATTATTTTCTTTTCGATTTTTTTTAATCCTTAAAACAAACACAAACGTACCAATTCAATCCAGTGAATTGCTAGTCAATTCTTTCCCACATTTAGCAACGCATCAGCGATAATTTTTGTTCTCTTCATTATTTTGTTTTGGGTTCCAAAAAGAACAAAAAAAAAGGAGCAGTACACATTTTTTGTTTATTTAAGCTGCATAGTGACATGAGGTGGGAGAGGCACAGAGAGCTGAGGAAACGTTTTTTTCTTTTTGGTAAAAATAACAACAGTTCTGCTGCATTCTTAAGTAAAACAAAACTGTGACTGTAAAGACTTTAAAAATTAAAGACTTGTAAGTGCAAATATCTGAATAGGCTTCCGATCTGGTCATATTTTTGTATTCGAATCCCAACGCATGTCAGCATTCATGCAAGTGGGTGATTTGATAAATTTTTAAAAAAACTAACATTAATTTAATAAAGTGATGCGTTTATGTAACATTTAATAAAATGACATTTATAGTAATACCACCTGCTGTCTATCTCTGTTATCTCACACTACTCTCCCATACAGAAAAGTAATACCAAGTTTGGGCGTGAACCTTAATTGAGGCAATTAAGTTTTAAATTGAATTATATAGACTTTATTGTTCACGCATATGCACTTTAGCTTATTCGATTCGCATTTGACTCATGAAAATATGTTCATTTTGTTTGTGAAAACTTGTGCTTGTGAATTATAAATAAATTAATGAAATTTATATCTCGTTATGAGTTTCATGAAATCTACCAACCACCAATTAGAGCTACCATTATTTTTAGTATTTTCTTTTATTTTTAATAAACTTCTTGGACAACTGCCATGAAGATTAAAATGTAGTTGTATTGGTGTTGCAGTAACCTTGTTGAATGTACCTTGCTTTTGTAATAGAACAGAGTTCCTTCAGCTGACTTAACTTGACTCAATTAATTGTACAATCAAGTATTAATTGTTCAATATATAAATTGATTTATTGAATGGTCAGACATAGTGCAAGATGAGTGGAGTTTAATTGATAGATTCAATTACGCTTGATTTGCCTTATGACAAATTACGAAGTATAGAGTGTCATGCGGAAAACGAACTGTTTAACAAAAATAGGAACCACACGTGTCCTCATAGAATAACCAATGACTATGCAGAAAGAAAACATATTAAACATTACTTTAGTTGGGATAAACAAGCTATTGTTTAAATATAATCATTAAATAATTTCCAACCAAAAAAATAGTTGAGTTGAACAATAAAATTTTAATAAAATTCCAATCACATTCGATGGTCTGCTACCGCCTGTGTGTACCTCAGCCTCTGCCAATGCGTAACATACATTTTTGGGCTTTTCTATCATTCTAAGAGCACCATATTATTGCTGTCTACAATAATAATATGACTTGTTTATTCGTAAACATGGTTGCCTTAACCATGTCTTTACATATTTGACTCATTTAAACGCGATTTCATTTCCAACACTCTAGTCCATTCAGAAATGTTTGTAAATTGTGCGTGCAGAAAGAGCATTCGGGCAACCGGAGCTTTTATTTAACAATAATTCTACTGATCTATCACAAAATTGTTTCTCAATTCAAAAAAAATAAACAAATAAATCAAAAAACGTATTGATGATCACAGAATTTTGAATTTAGTTTTATATCTGAACTTAATTTTCATCAACTCTTGTAATTTTACAAAAAACATAATGGACGAAAAGTTACCATATCATTTTAACGCACACTTGAAGTATGTAATTGAATATACAAGTATTAAATACTTATTCGTAAACAGTGCGTGAGTTTGTCAAATGACCACACACAAATTAATTATCATTTACATTGTTTCAATAATAGATCGACATTGAAGATTTTCTTGAGAGAAATTTAACGCTGCCTCAGCAATTATGCAAAATAAACAAATCACACAAAAACTTCATTATTTGTCGCATAAAACTCAAAATAATAAAAAAAGAGAATTTGTTCAATACCAAATGTCGGTATCACATTTCAAACACAAATCAAAAACAAATACTGTGTATGACGAGTATGTAGATGAAATTTTGATTAAAAATATTTTGTTACAAATATTATCACCATTTCCGTTTACAATCAAAAGTTTTGTTTAGGCAGCTTAAAAATCTCAATTAAAAACAAAACGAATTTTTATTTTAAATTAAACATAATAAAATGAAAATTTAAACATTGAATTCTAATGAATTGAAACGAAAAAAAATCGCCAGACTTTGTGTCGACAAATTCCACGAATTATAAAGAAAAAAATCAAAAGAACACGCATTTTTCTGAACAATTTAAATAGTTTAAGAACTTTTATTTTTATAATAATTTTTTCACTTATTATTTGTTTTCTAATAAATTTTACTTTATAATCGGGCGATCAGACATAAAATACTTTGTAGTTTTAATTGTTTTGTTTCGCACTTTTAAACAAACAAATGTTTGGTGGTCTTTTCTTTTCTCTTTTGTATAAGAAAGTAGTGCGTCTGGCAGTTTTTAAAAATTAATCCAAATTATGAATGAAATTAAAAAGTTTAAATTGATTGAAAATAAAGTATTGGCGGTTGTTTACTCTGCCGCATTATGGGGATGCGATAATTGTGCTTTTGAAAATAATGAATTCATGATGAGGTCGGCAGCGACCAGAAAATGATCAGTCAGTATTTTGAACAGGTGGACGTACCGGGGATATCATAACAAGCTCTTCATGTTCCCCAAGGTTGTAAATGGGGAACGACCCATTATATCCAACATTTTCTCGCATCCCCACCTGGTGGCTGAAAAATTCTTCAACGAAATATCGCAAATAAGTAGAAGCTCCACTTTATCTAATCCAGAATATCACGATATGAGATGGCGGTACATTCGACAATGAAACTCAATCAGATTCGAGGATACAGATTGTGGCATTCCTCCTTCATTCATATCTACTAGATGTACAGTTATGCTAAATATCAAGGAATTCCGGGAGAAAATTTGTTTGGCTTACCCCTTTAGTTAAATTATTTCTAGTGACTCTTAATCGCTTATGAAAGGAAAACTAAAAGATACCGATCTTCTTGTTCTTTTGGCTTCTAGTTTACCTTACCCAGTTTTAGTTAACGGCGGCCTACATTGTTTCCTTTTGTAAACTTGACACCCTGTAACGCGTCAACAGGTGGATAACTGCATTTTTATTTATAAAAATGAAACAGCGTTGCTGCTAATTGCTTCCATTAACATGGACTTGAATTAACTATAATAGATCATGAATGGGCTAGTGAATAAATGCATTTTAATTTTTGTTAAGTTCTTTGGCCTGAATAGCAAGCAGACGCTCTGGTAGCGCCATATCCTGTTGTTTCTTAACACATTTTTAATCTTTAATCGCACATTAATTGATGGTTTGGATGTAAAAATTCTGTAGCTATACATTCAGTATTTTCTCGACATACAACAGCGTTATCACATATCATATAAATAAGGAGACTTTGTTTCGCGAAGCCGGAATCTGAAGAATACAACAAGAAGTTTTAAATTGGTGCCTGAAGGACAGAATCCAGTTTATATATTGTTACGAAGTAATAATCGAAGATGTGTGGAACGACCTAATGTACAAATACGCAGTGTTATAAACATAAAGCAAAAACAATTGCGTACCAAAAATTCCCCGAACCGCGATTCAATGTAGAAACAAAAACAACTTCTACAGAAAGAAAAAGTAAACAAAAGATACACACACAAACACATATACAAGACTAATAAGCCAGCAAACGAAATAAATTCGCAATTTCACGTATGTTCGGGACACTTCAAGAAGCGGCCGTGATCTGTATATGAAGGCGCCTTCCACCGCAGAAGGGATAGTTGACTTTGAGATTTCATAGAGTGAATATCTGTGTGAACAAAAGAGTGTTACGTGCATATTGTAAATTAGTACTGAAGAGTTCCAAATAGAGTCTTAATAGCCGAATAAAGTTGCGAACTGATGAAATCATAAAGGAATGTGTATTTTAATTTTTGCAGTTAAACGAACCCTACAACTTAACGTTTATTGTGATAATAGACGTAACAATATTTTACCTTCATTCTTTTTGCCTTTCAAAAAGAAGCGGTATAAGATTTTGTTTAATATTTAAGTTGACTACTGCCTCAACAATATTAACCATCTATAAAAGATCTCGTGATAGTAGTGAATACTAATTAAATTCTCATAGAAATAAAGTAACATTGAGGGTGCTGTAGCCAGCATTGCCAGGGTCTAAAAAAATAAACAAATTGAACACTTTGTAATTTCTACAATATTCATTTTCGGCACAACAAAGTTTTTTTTATATATTAGATCCTTATACGTAGGGATGTTCAATTAACAATGTCCGCATGGCCGATGTTGAAATCAACTTTCTGATGGCACTAGACAACCTGGGATCTTAAGACATTTGATCAGCGCGTTTAGAGAATTTTCAATTTTTGAAATCATCTGTATAGTTCCACATGTTCTCGAAAAATGGCCAAAAACATTTTTCAGAGTTTAATTTTGTATTGCCTAAAAGATTTGTATGTTCTGAATTTTATTGAGTTCGCCCTAAGGTCCTCCTATAGAAATTATCAACCCAAGGCCACCAGATAACTTACGAACCTAAATATTGGACCGAATTGATTTTTTTAAAACCTAAAAATTTTAAAAACTGACAAAGAAAACGAAATTCCTCCAAAAGACGTAATACCACAAAAAATTGGAAAAACTCGAAATTTTTTCTCTAATTTCAAAAAGCCGAAAGTTCAAAATAAATGAATATTTAATTAAAAAGGTAAAAATTTTAAGAAAACTGATTTTAAACAAACACACGAAAAATAAAATTTTACTACAAATGGAAATTTAGCAATCATAAGAATCATAAATTTTACCAAAAATCTAAATTAATTTTAAAAAAGAAAATTAAAAATAATTTTTACAATAATTTTGTAGTTCACCAAAATTTACCACAAAACCAACCTATCAAACTATTAAACTCTTTGTTCAAATCTACGGATATTTTTCGCTAAAAAAATAATTTTCTTAAATATTTATTCGTTCTTTATATAACGAAGAATTTAATTAAATTGAATGAGAATTGATTAAAATTGATTAAATTAACTCATAATTTTAGTTAAAATTCAATTTCTTTACATTTTGCTAAAATACTTGGTTTGGATTTATATACATATGTATGTATTTATTATGTACATAGGAATGTACGTACATATGTATGACTATTTTACGACATGCTGAAAATGATCTGTGGATCTCATTTTTAATGCGAATGGTTTCCTGTAATATACACACAATGTGCATAGGCCTGTATAAATATATCACAATGTTTCCTTCCTTCAGAATTAATCCACAGCATTGAATAGTGGCCGAAGTAAAATAATTAGCCTCTTAAGACCTGAACATGTATCTGTTGCTTTTGCATATTTTATATATATATTATTTTAACCTTATGTGGTACAAATGAAACATTCATTTTTCATTTTATTTCAATTTTTTATTTAAAGTAATAGAAAAACGTGGTGCACATATGTGTACCTCAGGTTTGAAGATATTGTTAATGAGAACCTAAAGCCTTAACAGTATGGTAGTCTTCAAAGCAATTATTTTTTAAAATACATAAATACATATTACATTTCACACATAAAGTACGGCAGCGCGAAGAACACTTCGGATGCCGACATTTAGATGCGAACTTGCTTTCTACAAATCGCGGCAGATGACCTACGTTGTCAAGTCTTATTTCAGGTTGTGGATGGGGCACTACAGCACGGTGTCTCTTTGTCAGAGGTTCCAATGGGTACTCACCTGCATTCTCATCAGCGCTTAGGCTGGATATATCTGAGGCGTTGGGCTGAGACGTGATTTTGTACCACAATGTAAAAAACTTTGATTCACTCTCCCGCCATCATACTTCATCATAGCTTTGGCCAGATTCAATCTGTACTGAAGTAATCCTAGTTTGTCCTTTCGCTTAATGTTTTCTTTTGCACAACAGCGGATGTACATTATCCAACAATTAACTACAACCAGGTCCACAAAGTGAGAGAAAGCTCTCACGGGCCATTTTCTTGTGCGCATTGCAGTTCTGTACTAGGATATAAGTCTATCACATAGTTCAATACCTCCCATGCAAGTGTTATAATTGCCTACTGCTGCTGGACGAGTTATATCAATTTTTTATTCTCCTTTTTGTACCAACGTTTGCACGTATCTGCAGGAGCGCTTCCTGAACAAGTGGATAACAATGTCACTGCAGGTGCTGTTAATTGTGCGACAAAGCTTCTCAACAATTCCTGCTCCTAGTCTAAGATTTTTCATAACATCTGTAGATCATGTGTCCTTTCCAACATAAATATCAAAGTCTAAAACCAATCCGTCTCTTGCAGCCAATACAAAGTTTTTTATTCCCAGTGGATTAGGCCTTGCTGGAACATATTGGCGGTACTCGCAACGTCCCGAAAATGGTATCATTTGCTCGTCAATTGACATATGTTTAGAACGAGACAAACTGTGGCATTTCCTCAATATAGGGTCTAATAATGGCCTTATTTTCCAAAGCTTATCGTGGACGTTTAAATGGTTAATATCTACAAAGTGGAGATAGTTTCTCAGCTCGAAAAATCTGTCGCGGGTCATCGTATCTCTAATAACTGGTACACAAAGATCTCTAT
Organism: Phania funesta; assembly: GCA_963932375.1. Taxonomy (NCBI): domain Eukaryota; kingdom Metazoa; phylum Arthropoda; class Insecta; order Diptera; family Tachinidae; genus Phania; species Phania funesta. The sequence continues at coordinate 43,061,048 of OZ010656.1, forward strand.
TCTAATATAGCTTTCCTTGAGGGTTTTTGAGAGTACCCATCATAATTTGTACACCAGCAAAACGTATCATTTCAACACAATTAGTGTTGATTGATTTTAAATAGCGCTTTTGTGCTGAATACACATTGCTTTGTTCTGCGACCAGCTCCCAAAATTCGAGACCTAAATATTCAAAAAATGAATATAATTTATTCATGTCGGAACTGCCCTGAGAAACTAACATATCATCAGTTATGTCTGGCCCACACGTCCAAATACGTGAACAAACTAATCGCACATCCCAACACTCTAGCACGCAATTTATTGCAATTTGATGGCCACCAGAGACTAAAAAGAACTGACACATTGAGCCTGGCGAGGCGGCTCTCTCTACACAATAGAAGATAGAATTTTAAGATTTGAATACAAAAAATTAGTTATTACGTTGGTACTAACTAGTAAATAATAATTTAGAAATAAGATTTGAATACTTATTGTGAATTTCTTTTAATAGAAAGATTCAAGAAAATAAAAAAAATATATATATAAAAAAGGAATTAATTGCCAGAGTTTTTTTTCTCTTTGCAAAAGGGAAGCTCAGAACATAATTCATTCCGCACACATTTCTTACATTTTATTGAATTCGACATAAGTTAATACTTTTCTACATTTTTCTAAATCACCTGAAACCATTTCGGAATAAAAAAGCATTTGTTTTTGTAGAAATTTAAATAATCTTTACGAGCAACTATTTGTTGAAATTGAAATAACTATAAATGCTTGTTGCGAGTTTTCTTACAGAAAAATCGAAAACACAAACATTTTTCTAACGAATACACAACAAATTTATACTTCAGCCTGGTGTGTGCAGCCAGCAAAATGGCATAATCAACGATTTAAAAACAAAACCGGCCATATCTTCCAAAATGACCACCAACTGTGCTCGGCTAGGTGCATGATTTTGTGAATTTGAATGCAAAATAAACTGCCCTCAACTATTTTCGCTCTTGTTGATAATCGCACTTCGGGCGGACTGGATGAAAACGACAAAACACGCTCAATTATCACAAATCGCATTTTGTAGCTGCTGTCCATATTTTGTGAATGAAAAAAGGAAGTGGCGTGTGTTGGAAAAGCCATGCAATTGTCATCAAGCTCTGAACTAGTTGCACCTCTTCTTTTGTTTCGCTTGGTTTGTGGCAACAAACAATAACAATGCAATTAGTGTTAGAATATGAACAAATATTTTGTATTTGACACAGTGGAATTTGACCATCAATTGGCATTAGAAAAATAGAAAAATGGCACCACGTGTCACTCTTTATTTTTCCGAGTGAGTTCTACTAGATGTACAATTCGTCGTCAATCGGACATTCAAATATTTATTAAGGTTGTATCATCTTAGAAAATTAGCTGTGTTTAAATATAGCATTAGGAAATATTTCCGTTTGAGCTTTAATTTCAACATGCCCAATCCGAACAACGCTACAAATGATGAGATTTTAATTAATAAATTTCCGAGAGAAATATATTTGCTTATTAGTCATAATTGATCTACTCAGCTAAACTTCTGACACAGAAAACTTCACTCGAACCAATGAATAATCCGCGGCAGCACTTGCGGCAAACAATATATGACAACATCAACATATTTAGGCGTACTGATCCGATCGAAGAGCAATTTATCTCACATTTCGCGTTAGTCAGGTTGCCCCCCAGATTAGGTCATTTGATGCGAGGTAATGATAATTCACTCATTGTCTGAATTTGCAGAGCATCCAGGTGAAGAAAAACATTTAAGCCCCGCAAAACGTTGATATTTTCCGAAATAAAATCTTAATAATGATTTTAATTGGAAAGCGTTATATTAAATTTAGTTGAAAGTATTTAAAATTAAACATTATATTGAATGCAATTTATTTACTTAACATCATCATCTTTATTAAAAGAAGTGCAAAAAATTGTTTTTTTTTTTTTGTTTGTTTTGAAGACCTTTTTTAATATTCAATCATTTGAGAGGGACATCGAATTTCGCGACTGTTCGAAATAACTTATGTATATTTTTTGCGGAGTTAAAACTTTTTCCCATTTATTAAAAATAACAGAAAATTACTTTCAAATAATTAAACAATATGGCAAATAGAAATTTCTTTATTTATTTTTGCCGATTTTAAAAACACTTCGCTTTTGACTTCCGTCAACACCTGGAACAGATCCTTAATTCCAACGACCATTTGGATTTATTGGTTGTATTGTTTTTGAAAGGACAAGTTTAACGATATGTTGACCTTCGAGGTCTTAGATAGTTTTCCAAATTACAATAATGAACAAGATGTTTTAGCCAAGGAGGTAAGAAAACCATCATCGTAAAATACGAATTCCTCGCGAAAAATTTAACGAAAAATTCTCACATTTGAACTTGTTAAGCTGTAAGATAAAAAATATAAATAATCAAACAGCGCTTTTCGTCCTTCACCCGTATCACAAATAATAATTAGTCGTAAAAATTTTAATTGCCTTTAAACGTATGTTGTCAACTATCCATAATTTTACTGAGATGTATGGTACTGGAAAAACTCTGACTTGATCAATCATTACTCAGGTATTCAGGTACAAGCTTAAGCTTAGTTACCACAGGAAAGCTAAAACTTTATTATAAAGTAACTGGTGACAAAGCTAGATTCCAATGATATGAGTTTTGTGATAAAATAGTTATTTCTGCACCTTCATGAACCAAGTTTCTCAAGGTGTGATCAGACGGGGCAAATATTTGAAGATTAAATAATTTGTAAATGTCGCTGTCTTTCCTATTCGATCAATGAAAAACTTATCTTAGTTAATGCATATGTTCTATAGTTATAGTCAAAAGTAAAGTATACATTAAGAGAATTTTAGATACAACATCAGGAGAATATCAGCTGTTCGGAAAGTAATAAATTTGTGAAATAAGGTATTTTGATTCTGAAAGCAATTATTTAATTAATTACCATTGAAATAGTCCTAAAGCCCCTTTTACACTATTGAGTTTTTTATTGGATTGCACAAGGCGAGTTTATTGTCTAACTATGAGTACGGGCGCGCTTATTTATTCAAAAAGATTAAAAGTTTACAAAAAGGATATTTCGTAAATGGACTATTTCGAAACCAACTGAATGTCACTAAGACTTAAATTTGCGTATGTTTTTGGCAATAGCGGACACGGAAGATTAATGATGCTCACCATATAAGTTGAATAATTTTGATACTGAATAAAAATAAGATGACTGTATTACACATTGCATACATATAATATTTTGTATTTTAAATAAAGATAACATGCGCCAGATGTAAGCAGCATATCAGTGCACCCACAGCCTAGTTAGTAGTACGATATTCTATCAGTCTCGGGGTCGTGGTTTCGATTAACACCAAAGATTCTAGTTAGTTCGCTAGTTTCGGTCAAAATATAATTTGTAATCGTATTGTAACAATCAAGAGGCAAATTGTGAATGAAATTTCTTGAATCATAATATAAAACTATGGCGTAGAAAAGGAATGCTGGACAAACACAATTGGTTTTGAATGGAATTAAGCACACGAACGGCCGTCAGCTGGCAGGCACAAAGATATGGCTTACCGAAACTGAGTGAATTTCTGATTTATACCTCCACCTGGTGGTGGCCGGTAACAGGTTTCTGTCGCTGAGGCGGGGAGGTTAATTTGTGAAGAAACTACGATTTTAATTGGCTAAAAGAGGAATCCGGAAGAGATGGACAAGAATGCCTTGTGAGGGGTGGACGAGATAGTTTCCAAATATACTCCTTAGGAAGAGGCTGAAACGGTAGTACACATTGTGTGTGAATGTACAGCACTGGCTAGCATAAGGCTTAGGACCACGGGCAAATCGGTTGCCTGAAATCAATTCGACAAAAGTAGAGGGTCGAAAAGAGACCCATAAAGTTAGCGGTCTGCTTCGATACCCTTCCCCCTACATTAAAAAAAAACACACGAACTCAGTTAATAATTGAATATTATGTTTATTAAAAATATTTTTGGATGTGATTATTGTTGTTTCTTGTGACAGCTTTCACATATGGTTTATCATTTACATATGTATGTTACATACATTCCTTTTTTTATTGAGGAGCACATGTTTAATCTTAAGGCTGAATAACTGCACATTTGATCTAGTGCTGGAATCTAAATGGACAGAGAACGAAAAGCAGAAACGGGCAAAAAAGATTAATTTACCAACCGAATGGACTGGCGAGTGTTCCGAAGAGTGTTGTTCTTTTCAGTACATCCTAAAATAACAAATTCTCTTCTCTTTTGAAAATCGCTTTCCACTTTTCAATTAACACGTACAGAATTATATTCGTCTTCATTATCTTACCGATCATCCGACCACTTCAACAAACTCAGCAGGATTAGCGCCCATCTGGTAAAATTAAATAAATTCCTTTACTCGAGTGCATGCCACCCACCCTCGATGTAAAACAATAAATCTCTTGTTCCTGTTAAGTTCTGAATTGTACTTTTATTTGTTGGTCTTTCTCGCCTTAGATAAGTTTTATTGGCCTACAGTCGTATTATTGGCCACAAAGGCCAGACGCTTCGATGCCTACATTGTCTGCTGGCGCTTGGAGTGTGTGCGCTGATCTGTTTACAATTGTAGTGGTTTGTTTTAGCGATTTAACGATCCAGCTTTCAGTTTTGCTGCATGCTGCAAGTTATCCGGGGGTATTTTTCGATCGACTACTGTATTTTTAATATTTAAGTATCCATTCAGTTTGTTTGAATTCACATAAACTCCATGGGAGATGTCTCTTTTGGGTGGATTTAAAAAGTTTGTTGGCGCCAACTAAATGCAGTTTCTCTTTCAAAGTAAACGCGTGAAAAATTGTTGCCCAACAGTAATTGAATACGAGCAAGTGAAGTGTAAACAATTGATAATTTTAAAAACAGATTCAAATCATATCGATAACATGTGAAGTATTGTCTATCGTATGGGAGTTGGAAGTGTTTGGTTTTAATTTATTTAAATTAAACATTTTTTTTACAATTTCATACTCAACATTTAAACAATGGAGTAGAAGCGTTAAATAAATTATACATATAATTCGTCTTCTTTATATCTGATATCAGCACTGCAACAAATAATATTTAATTACACAAGAAATCGATTTCCAAACAAATTTAATTAATGGCCGAATGAAATAAATCACGATTTCTTTGAATACAAACAAATATAAAACGTTCGAAGTTTATCCGTGAAACTATTCGCATTAACTCAAATACATTCTATAGCGTGCGTAGTATTTTTAATGGCCAAATGTATCTTATCAGTTGCCTGCAGTACGAATGATAGACAAAATACTCGCTCATCAAATTGATTGTTTATTTACATATAGCTGAAATGAAAATGCATCTGTAGCTCTTCATTTCAGCATGAACAATTATCTACCAAACCTCACTAACATCTAATCAAAAAACATCATCATTAAAGTCAAACAAATTTCCTAATAAAAGTCGTAAATTTACGAAAAAAAAAATTCTTTGCAATTTCTACTCCCTCTAAATTTTTCAATATGTAAATAAGAACTTCAATTAAGGCAAGTGAAACGAATATTTTTTTTTTATTTGTCAAAATTTAAAACGTGTTAAAGGTTTATTTCGTACTTATTCACGATTAGGACTAAAATATCCGACAAAGCCAGATTTTATAAGCCTATTTTGTTGTAAGTGCGTCTTACGAAAAATTTCAATATGAGTTACCATAAAAAAGAAAGTTGTAGATATAATATTTATTTATTAGATGAAAGCAAATTTTAATATATAGAAAATTATTTATTTGTATTTTGCTTTTATCTTCGCTAGGCAATTCTATATCGTTATCAAAGAAGATCCAGTATGTTTCATCTAAATTAGAGTCAATACTTTTCTCTTTATAGTGTTCTTCAAAAGGTGCATATGTCTGATAAAATTGCTCACCACCATATTCAGCGGATTCTCTTACTAACTGATGCTCAAGGAATTCATGTAGGAATCCAAAAAAAAAAAAATAATAATTTTCTTTGACACATAAACACCTGTAAGAACAGGTTGAATCCACCAATATTTTTAACACAAATCCTTATCAAGTGTCATCTGTCATTTATCGATTTCTTCGATTACTCAATCAATGTTTTGGGTCAATAAGCAAAGTTTCACTACATTTCAATCACATCTTTGCGCAAAGTTAATTTAGGTGTCTTATTAATGACTTTAAAACGATGATATAATTTTCCACATTTGTATATACGCTCCATTCTAAGGGAATCACGCTTCCAAGTTTGGTGTGTGTCAGTCTATTATAGATTGCAACTGCTATAGAAAACGTACTTTCGCAAAATATTTATACTGGCACGAATACCGCTTAAAAGCAAGTGTCGTAACAAACTTGGTAGTACCCGGTCCTTCATTAACATCAGGTTTTATTTAAGGCCAGTCGGTAGTCCTTAACTCTTTGTAATATTAAAGCCATATTTAGACTAGGTTTTGCAGAAGAAAAATTTAACAAAATACGAACCTATTGTAGTTGTCTTTAATATTTAATATATACCACACCTTGTAGAATAGTGAATTAAGAACAGCTGCTGCCAAAGCAATGAACTTTTTTCAAAACTTGACCCAAAAATATAATACTTGAAATACATCTCTGCTCTAACGAAATAACTTGATTTTATGAAATGATTTAAAAAATAAAGAGAGCCATTATGCTGCCGAAATTTCATCCATATTCTCTCCATGTTGAACAGTTTCATACAATAATACGTTTACACTATCCCACTTGAAGTATTCTACAACAAAATTTAACAAATCATATTACTTGTCCGGCAATGTAAAACGGGCTTAAGGAAGTTTTATCTTCTGTTGGAAGCGGAGGCTGATTCAAAGCATCTTGGGCGGATTGACCTTTGTAAATGTAAACAGTTTTCAATATTGGATAGTAGCAACCAAGCCGTCGATTATTGAAATAATCAACCCACATTTCTGATCGTTTTTAGAGCGGGGATATGTTGCCACCCCAGATCCACGCCAAACTCTTTAGTTAAACTACGCGTTTATGCGCCCAATGGTCAAAATGCATCATGTGGTCGTGCTACATATTTCTTGTGTTGCTTGTGCTGGTTTCTTAAGAAAGAAATAGAGTAAAGGTGACAGGTAGTCAAGTAGAGGAAACATTTTTCATAGATGTTTGGAACAAATTTCCGTTATCCAAACGCAACTTGACAAGAAATGACGGAAACTCGTTAGTGATTTTAAGTTTAAGAGAGTGTACTTACGCTTAAACTTTTTCAGGGTACGACGAATTACCCGCGCACTAAAGCCATGATGTCGTCCAACCTCACGACAAAATTTGCGTATTTACAATAATATTTTTTTTTAATACTTTGCTCATGTTAGGCAGACATGAACCTTACTGAATATATTGAAATCTGTGTAGCATTAGTAACTTTGATAGCTTCTGAAATATAACAACAATTAGAGAAGCTATCATTACTACTATCGGATCACCCAATATATTATTATTATTACAGTGTAGACGGATTCATTTGAAACTATTGGTTTTATTTCGCGAACGATGTACTGTTGTAGAATAATAGCGGTGCAGCTGGTCGCTCCACAATTGAATAGTGGAAACGGAATAGAATGTGTATCTGAGTGACTGCGGCTGAATACAAAATACAGAAAAGTCAACCATTTAGACTACACCGCTGTCACCTCTTACCAGATATGCTTGTGTATCGTAAAAGCCTACACCTATTGGCCAATTGTGTTACCACTAAACCCTGCTAAACACCCATCACATAATTCAAAGGTACCTAAGATCCCATATGGTCAATAGCTTTTTTTCCTAGGTCGCGATAGTGCGAGCGGTATTTCATTAATTTCATCACGAATATTTTGTTTGAGTTGCTCCAGCGTTTCTGGTTTGTTTGCATTTAGATATCCCCACAAAAAGAAGTCCGGGCAGTCAAATCAGGCGACCGTAGAGGCCAATCAACATCACCATTCCTTGAAATAACTTGTTGTGGAAAGAGCTCTCGCAGTAATTCCATTGTAATCCTGGCTGTATTCGATGTGGTACCGTCTTGTTGAAACCACATGTTAGTGAAGCCCAAACCATGTAGTTGTGGCGTTAAAAAGTTTTTAATCATATCACGATATCGCTCTCCATTGACAGTTACCGTTACGCCGTTTTCAGTTTCAAAGAAGTAGAGTCTAATGATTCCTCCTGACCTAATTGCACACCAGACTGTCACTTTTAATGGATGCGAAGGTGACTGATGAATAATTTGAGGGTTTTCCATTGCCCAGAACCGACTATTCTGTTTATTCCCATATCCATTCAAATGAAAATGTGCCTCGTCACTCATTATTATTTTTTCATGAAAATTGGGGTTGTCATGGGCGAGCTGTAGCATCCTATTGGCTTATGTACGGCGGCGTAAATGGTCTTCTGGAAGAAGCTCTTGTGTCAAGTGAATCTTAAATGGAAACAAATGCAAAACTTTGTGCAAAATTGTGGCCAAAGTTATTCTTTGAAGACGAAGCTCCTGAGCACCGTGTCGAATTGAGGTTGATGGGTTGTTTTGAACACTTTCTTCGAAATCATTCACTACACGATAATTAGTGCGGCTTGTAACTTTCTCATCGTAACAGCAAGAGTGTATAAGAGTGATCATTTTAATAATAATCTGAGTATTGTTTCTCGTCGTTGCAATGATCGAACCTAAAACAAACGAACGAACAAATAACTAAAAGAAAGACCAGCAGTGCAAGTGATAAAACACAGGAGCAAAAAAATACAAACAAATTAAAAAAAAATCATAATTTTAAAAATTTGTTTATTTTAACGAGAGATTATTTTATTTGAATATTAAATAAACATTTCCAAACAAAATCGCCTGAGAGAGTTGTACCAGGATAACTGTGACGAGCCAGCGCGAGAGTGTAGCAGGAGAGAGCGGGATGTGATTTATGCCAAAGGGAAATTGCAGACTTGAAGGCGCAGCATGAGATTCCTCAATGTCTGACAGTAGAAATTAAAGTGTTAAAGATTGTATTTTATTATTTTTATTACTCTTGTTGTATTTGATTTTGTTTATGCTTTTGTTGTTAAATAAACTAAAATATTTGGTCATATACAACACAAACTACAATTGCGTATAATTTATGGAGGAGCAATAATTTGTATCTCCAAACCTGCAGCCACCAACACACGCACACACACAAACACACAATTGAAGTAAAAAACTTAAAGAAAAAAGAAGAAAACAAATAGCTGAAATTTTCTAAACAGTAAATAGGCAAAATAAATTTGTTAAAGTTTTTTTTTAATTTTATTTTGTTGCTGAAAAATACAACTTGTTGGGTGTTAAATAAATCGACAATTGTGAAAAATGTTTTTTGTTTGTTAATTTTGTTCACAATGCTTCTGTAATTTGTGCTGCCGCATGCAATCGAATATTTTGTTGTTGTTGTTGGGATATTTTTTTCAAATCATTTCCAACTTCCTCCTCTCTTTGTCGATATTTTTCCATTATTTCTGGGTTAAATAAACAAATGTTTCTTCTTGCCACGCTGCCTGCCACACCAATGAACTTTATTACATTTGTTAACAAAAAGTTACAAGAAATAAGAAAAATATGCGAGAGTGTGTACATACATGTTGTTTTTAACTTGATATGGTAGAGGTGAGCATTAGTCCGAAAAATACTTTGCATTCAAAACTGATGGATATTCCGACAGTTTTATCGCAATTTTAATCGGGGGCATTTAAATATAATTTTAAAAAGTGAAAATAAATAGATCTATTTTAGCACTCTCCTTGGTCTATATTGATAACTGTTTGTATTGGGAGGTCTACGAGTACTTTGGCACTTTTAGGCTCTGAATTTTATTCTGCGACAGTTATTTGTATTGTTTTTCAAAAAGTATTCAAATTAATTATCATGCAGATGTGTTCCTGCCATGAATTATTATGGTTACCGTGGATTATTGTGAGTTCAAGTTATGATCAAAAAATCACTGATACTGTACACAAATGTATATTACGAATCGATAAGCCCTCAAAGGAAGTCAGCGAATCAAGAGAGTTGGATACCCTAATGTCCCCGTTTGATAACTTAGCCTTCACCTGTACGCAATCGACGTCGATGCAGGCGAGTTTTGTTCCATTTTCGTACGGAATTAATAATGACGAGATCAGACAGAGTCAAGTATCTCTTACACCGTTACAAAAAAAAAACTGACGCTAGTCCAAAGAACATCACACTGGATTCTCTATGCCAAGAACAAAAGAGCTTCTGATTCCTTAATATTTGTATCACTCATGAATGGCACACATGCACGTGCGTGCATGAACTACAGGAATAATACATTTTTTATGATTTCGAACAGAAGCCACATAATTTTATTTGAGAAAATAATAACTTAAGAGAAAAGTTTCATGCATTGCTGATCTGGCCGTGTCAATTTCGATGCGATAGCTGTCTAATTGTTTAACTTTCTTGCTTTTTCTTGCTGAATAGTGTTACCTTTTGTTTATAGTAAAATAAAACAAGAAACCAAGCGTGGAGCCAGGGGGAGAGAGAGAGTGGGATATATCTTCTTTTTTGAACATTTTTTTATTCCTTTTAAAATTTCCCCCACCAAACGCTTAAGCCACATGCGTGCCTCTAAGGAATAAATTGAATTGCTTACTGACAATAGCAATGGAATTTATAACAAATTTAATTTAATAAATATAAAAGTTTTGGATCTAGTAGCGCAAAAGTTTTTCTCATATGAGCTTGTGAATAAATGAGTGAGTAAATGAATGATTAGATCCGGTTCAATTAGTAATTGGGGCCCATTGCAGATGATTTAAATTCCATCGATTTTTTGTTTGGTTGTCAAACAGGAACATTTTTCTTAACGACAAATGTTGAGCTACTGGAAGATTTATGATGACTTCCTTCCTCGCTCAGCGAAACAAATGCTGTTGTTGCGCTTAAATGTTCATTATCTTTTTGAAATTTGAATTGTTGCACTCTCTGTTCCATATTATATTTTCATTAAAAACATTCTTCTCATGGGTCGTTATGTAAACATTTGGAATTTAATTTTTATTTGCTTAAAAGTGAATTGCAGGTTTGCGAATTTAGTTTGCATTCGCTTGGCTGTTTAGTTCATGTCGAATTTTATTTTACTGTTTACAACTAAATGCCTCATTCTTCATTTTAATTGTTTCTTGTTAAGACCATTAGCATATTCAAACGCCAACAACAACAGATACGGAATGTTCTATTTTTTAATTGTGTTAGCAAGATGATACAGTGAGATGTTGATGTCATACCACGCTGATCATTTAAAATCAACAACTGAATGCTGATTTTAGCAGCAAAATCACTCTAGAAGTTGAAGCACCTTTTCACATTTGCCAGATTTGCCAGTTTCTTTTTTAGTTTTCCAAAAAAATCTCTCTTTTTACCACTCTTGGCAATGTTGTACGTACAAGTACTAAGTTTCTCCTGCAACCAGTAGAATTTTTCAAATACAGGGAAGAACAAAAGGAATATTTCCCCTCCCAAGACTATGAATAATTAAAAGACTCGCCCAGAGTTTTGGCAGTTGTTCACTACGTCAAATTCACCGACATTTAAATTGGCAATTGCTCAAAAAGAATTTCTTGGGCGATTTAACATTTTCAAAAAAATTGGGCAATAGTTCATTGTGAACACAAGCCCATATTTTAAAAATATTAAATCCAATTTTTTCAGCAATTATTTGGCATTTTAACAATTTAGTATATCATCAGTAACCGTCCGTCCAGCCGGCTGTAGATATACCATTCAGAAGAAGAGCTTTGTTTATTAAAGTTTCGTGGTAAGCGCAGTCAATGTTGGGCATACACAAGATTTGAAAATACTTGCGCCCGGCCGAAGCCAGCAAAACAAAGCCACTTTTGGGCATACCCTTCCGTTAGGCAGTGTGAATAACCACCCTTCTGAAAATCGTTCAAAGTACATTCGCGTACTTTGCCGTAGTGGTGCACCCCCAAGAAAAATTTAACGATTTACCCAAAATAAAAAATTAAAAATTACATTAACTAAACAATTAACAATCGCCGTGTATATTTGGTAATTGTTCACTACGTCCTATCAGCCAAAATTCAAATGAGCCCAAACAAATGTTTTTGTGCGATTAAACATTTTCCATCATTTGGGCTGCATTAATTGTTTAAACTGTAAAATCACTTAAAGTTGACGAGTAATTTTCAAATTATTTTTACAACAATTTTCAAGCGTTTCTTAATTTTGTTCTTATGGGAGATTTTCATTTGGACGGTTATTCAAACAGCTGAAAAATATCCATTTTCAGAATCAAATATTTTAGAAGTGGTTATCTCCTGCAAAATGTTCTTCCCCTTAATTAATTACCCTTGTATTAAGAAGTTGCTTATGGAACGGCAATATCTAAAAAGACTGTAATCTTCTGTCAAATCGCATTTTCTTGTATTTTCTAAGGTCATGGAAAGTATTGTATACTTTTATCGTATGAGATATTTAGAATGGAAAAATATACTTAACGACTGCCTTACTGGTTACGTAGGGGACGCTCTACGGTTTACATCATAAGGTAGAACTGCAAAACTATCATTAGTACTATCGATACTATCGAAAGTTTTAATTTTAGCGGACTATCAATATTTGTTATACGATAGTGATACTATCAGCAAAAAATGTCGTTAACTAAGTAAAAACGGTCGATAATAAGTGGTAGACCTCAGCTTTGAAATATATCATTCAGCAGAGGCTTTTCGCCGTCCGAAGAGTTGTGTACTCAATACATAAATGTAAAAACAAATTAGACATTTTTAATTTAGTTCACTATAAGTAAATTAAATCTCAATTACCACGAATATCGGTTACTTATTTAGGCGAATTGTGCCAGCTACACACGAAGGAACATTAGAACAAATATGTTTTAGAAACATAGTTTCAACAACAAAGTAACCATAAACGAAACATAACTTCTGTGTGAATATCGTACATACTTTTAGACAAATATACGTGGACGAAATGCAAATAATGTCAGTAGCCTATGCAAACAGTTATCCCAGCACGACTGCTTTAAACGAACTATGCCATCGAAAACAGTAAACATCGATGCAGACGATGCAACATTAAATGGAACATTCCTATGTGTGTAGCCGGCATTGTAAATGTTTTGTTTATTTTTTATGGTTTTTCGTTTTAATAAGCTACAGATGTTTAAATAAAATTTCAACTAAAATTTAGTTTGTTAAAGAATTGAACTTTGACTTTTTATTAAAAGGAGATATAAAACATTGTAGGACTAAATTTTAATTTCGTAGAAAATGTTTAAAGATATGTTAAACAAAATTCCGTTTATGAAAGGTTATTAGTTTAGCATATTTCTAAGAACTCGATACTATCGTTAGTTTTACAAGAAACTATCGAAACTTTTGAATAGTCCTGACCGACTATTGATTGGATAGCAGCTCTTCCATAAGGACTAAAGTAAAGACATGGCTCTGGATATTTCTAAACCGATTAATAAAGTTGGAAATGGTGAACTACTGCCAAACTTTTGTTGATCGCAATATATGTTCTTATTAAGATTAATTCAGGTGAGCTGTTGTTTCACCTACACTATTTCTTATTTTCCTAAATGACCTTCTACATCAAACATCCAGCTCTATTTATGCTTTTGCCAATTGTTTTCATTCAATAATACACTAAGCCCTTCGGAGATTGTGGTCAATTATTACCTATATCTGAATGGGTTCATGCGAACACAGTCGATTTTAATGAACTTAAGATCTCATTCACATACGCATCACAAATTCTTCCATCTGTAGTTAAGGGGGAAGTAAATATTCAGAAACGCACAGCTCTTGATGTTCTTGGCATTATAATGCACAGTATTAAATAAGGTGTGCTAAATACATTTTTCAAGTCTCAAAAGAAGCACTTGTCGTTACTTTTGAAACGGTGTAAGAGGTACTTCACTACTCCTTACTTCTTATGCCACCTAAAAACGATTGAAAATGGAATACAGCCCATGTGTAGACTGGTGCTTCAAAATCTGTTTTGGAGCTTCTTAACGACATACGCCGACGACGAGAAAGCTGTTTATCAGTGACACTATGGCATCCGTACTCCACTTAGTCGTAGATTGGCCAGTTCACCGCAATTTAGGGAAAACTAGTAATTTAACCGTTCATTTCGTACATATGTTGAAAAAGGCCCCTATATAAGACTTTCCTTCCATTTTGTAGCAAAATAAAAATAAAAAGGAATAAATTATCACACACTTGTTTTATTAAGGTATCAGGCTAGTGATGTGTACTTTGTATCTTGTTTCCCAAAGGATTATAATTGAGCAAATCAAAAACGCAACTATTTCATAATTTTATGCTGATGAAATCTGATCCAAACGTTGAAATTCAAGATATTTAACATGAACGAATGTCGAATATATGAATCATGAATAACCGTGTATGCCAATTTTTGTCAATTTTGAATTATTGATGGCAAATCATTTTGTTTTAAATGCTCTTTACATGAAGCCAAGTTTATTCCGAAAAATACGTGTTCAATCGGAGTTATTTTTGTTTCAAAATATTTACTTTTTTATAAACTTTTACGAACGTTTTATAAAAAAGAACAGTCCATCTTAAATTTAACAAACTATGCGAAAAGTGAAATTCATAAATCGCCTAAGTATATTCAAACAAAAGGAACCGCCTTGAAACACTTAAATATCAATGCAAAGGACTCCTGTGGTGTTGTGTGTGTTCTTGTCTTACAATTGATTGCCAAACATTGGAAAAACAAAGGTTACCGCATAAACATAAGAAGAAATGTTAAATGGAACAAAGGAAATATACAACAAAACAACAGGAAGCACCATACAAATGTTTCGCATAAATTAGTTTCAAATGTAATTGAAAAGTCCTTAAAATAAAAAGAAATAAAAAAATATAAAAATATGTCTGGTGCCATCATGTCTCTGGTCAAACACAAGTCACACAAATACATGTACAGGCCCACTCTCAGAGTTGAGTAATATTCATATTCACCTTGAGTGGTGAGTAAATATTTATAAAAATATTTTATTGTTTATTTAAAAAAGAAAACAAAACAAGATGCATGAATATTTTGTATAGAGACGACCAAATATTTTTATCACTATCAGTGTCTTAATCATCCCTGCCATTGAGCATTTACTCTTTCCTACATCTTGCTGAAAATCACTCAATTATTTAGCTCTAACGTTTGTTAAAGCTTATTTTTTTTGCTCATCAACCCATATAAAGTTATTTGCAATTATATATTCTCAAGGTACAGGGTTACATTAGGCAAATATTGTAATAAAAACTTCAAATATTTCTTTGCCGTAGTCTGGTCACAAAAGATGTTGGGAGGCGGACAAAATTAAACGCCAGCAAATAAAAATATTCATAATGTGAACATGCTCGCAGTGTGAACGATTAGTATCTTTGCGTAAACACATTAAACTATACCGGCCCGGAATATTGAGTTGTAGAAAATTAACACAAAACTTGTTTTATGGTGTAACATCAAATAGTTGCTCTGCAAAAAGCAATCGCGGATATATATTGAAGAAAATATCGCGAATCGAAGAAGTGTGAACACGAGCTGAGTTTATGTTTAAAAGACCGAAGATGCTTTAACAATTTATAAAACATACTTGCGTGTTACCCACTTCAAAGAACGATTCCTCCTTGTACGAGCTATTGCCTCTGCTCTTTAGCAGCAAAGCTTTCATCGCCTCACATGACTACTATGTGCATTTAAATGTGTCTATTGTGTGGCAAATATTGGATTCGTCTGACTGCATCTTAGTTATTTAAATATTTACCAAAAATTACTTTCCCCTAAATAAATAAATTTAGTCAATTTTTTTTTTACATTAACTGTTTATCACTTTTGATATGTGTCGTACAGATATATTGCAAGCAATAAACAATTAAAACTGAAAACAATTTATATCTTAACTGATTCTCAAGGTATAGTCAGACGGGGAAAACATTTGATGAAGTAACCGCTATTTCGGGGAAATGTTTACTCACTCTTTCATCACATACCTACATAAACATATAAGTTAAAATTATGGATAATATTTTAATAATCTTGTGAAAATTTGAAGTTGAAATCTGTCCGTCTGTAAGAAAATTGGCTACGCTTGTTCCGTCAAAAATTTGTGTCATCATGCCGTAACAAGTATTAAACTTTGGACAAAATTATATATGGGAAAAACTCATTACACTGAGGAATTAATTGTTAGTTTTATTGGCATGAAGATGTAAATTACTCCAAAAAAGCTTTCGACTTCACCATTATTTTTAACAAGAAATCGCTAATTAAAAAAATATTCATGGTTGATTATTTATGGAAACAAAGTCATTGTCATTAACTAATGATCAAATGTTTTCAAATCATTATCAATATTAAGCATCAAAAATATCAATAAAGTTAATTTATTAATTCAGGAAATTATTAAGTATTAAAATATTTACATTTACGCTTGTTTCCGAATTTTCGAATTACGCTTGTTTTTACGACTCTTCTATTTAATTAATTCAGTAACCATAATCTAAGAGCAATATATCAAATCTTATCACAAGGTTTTTCGAAATATAAATTGATTGCCCTTAAATAATTTATAGCCTGATAGAAACAATATCCACTAATTCTAGAAGAACATCACTTATACTACTCCTATTGGTAGTTGGACGTTTTTATTATTAATTTTCAAATTAGTTTGACCTTAATTATTAAAACTTTTAATTCACACAGCTTAAAGAAAATCGCAAGACGATTATGCAATTACAATGGCGATTAAATTTTACGCTTAAAAACGGTAACGATTTTAAATCGACTTGCACACATCACGCAAACTGTTAATGTTACATTTCAATAAGTGATACGTTACAGGTCTGAGTTTATAGGAAGGGCAGGAATGGAGTGAAGTCTTGTTTTTGGCCGCAATTTTTTTTGTTTTCCCGTTTGTACGCAATTTTAAACAAAGAGGAATTGTAAGCAATCTGGAGAAGAACTTTCTGCATCTGCACACAGCGTCACTCGCTCTCTCCTTAATTACCTACGGTAAAACTCAACAGATCTTTCCTATTAGGCCTTTTTATAATTCTTTTTAGTATCGATAAATACCTTATTCCTCCTTTTTCCGGAATAATCGTCCCACTCGAAAAAAAAAAACAAAATTTTTTGTGTATAATACAATAACTTTTTTATGTTTTGGTTGCAAGTCATTAGCAAATCGGACATACCTGTCATAAAATCTGTCACACCCATTCCGTTTCAATATAAGCTATCATACTTTCGCAGCACAAATATTATTTTTAACAGATGTAATTACTAAATCTAATTGTCTTCATGAGTACTTTTGCTAGTGGAATTCGACCTAACTTCTAAAATGTTTCCACGATAGGCAACTACGAGTACAACTACAATACCCGTTATTATTTCAACACACCTCGTATACACATAGAAATAGATGCGAGTGTTCATGCCCGTATTGAATTGTTATTGTATTTTCGCGTCATTTGCTTGCGTCTATGGCTGTCTGTCTGTTGTGTATTGTTAAGGGCGCATATTCGCGGAGCGTTTACTATTTGTTTTATTATTGTTATTCTGGCTGTTGTAACTGACTGCCCATACGGCCGCATACTGGTAACGAATAGTGCGATATAACAGTGAGTTTGTAAACTATTTAAAAGGATTTGCTGAATCCTTTAAAGTTCACTCAATCAATCTTTGCACCATGGGATGAATGAAACGATTTCTTCAATTATTTGCCTGTGTCCTAGACTCAAAGTAAAAAAAACCATGAGAGAATTTCCACTAAGGGAAAATTCTAAAAACAAAAATCTAAAGAGCCAATCTTATTTCGAGGCATATTTACGCGATATAAAAACAATGAGGGTTCGATCTGGTCCACACACCAGTACAATGGCACCTTATGGATCTTTATTGTAATAATAATTTCTATGCAACGCTCCTGATGAAGGTCAGTGCTGTGATTGAAGAAGCCCGTCTGATGTTAATCGAACACAAGAACTAAGAGTTACAAACACGTCTTCTGTCACTAATTAAGCCACTCACAAAGAATGTCTGTCATTGTTTCATCTTCCTCAAGGAAAATGACACAAAAAGCAGTCGGAAGTCAGCGAGCAAAAACCAATGAAACGTATATCCCAGGATTTTTTTGGGTGAGAAGGGTTTATTCAATGATTTTTTCAGCCTAATATCCGTTTTCTTTGCGTTCAACACTCCCTCACTTCTGATCAGTGAAGTATCCGTTGACCAATTTGGCCAGCCTGGCCAAATCATTGGCTAACGCGTTGTCTTTATGGTCACTGTGGCCAGGTATCCAGTACAGGGAAACCTTATCTACAGTGGCCAGCTTATAGAGAGTTTCAAAACACTCCACAACCAGCCTAGATCGAAATTCTCATGCAAGCAGGGAATTGAAGGTTGCTTGGTTCTCCCAGAAAAATCCGACCCTTTATAGCCTTATATAAGTTGGACCGAACACACGTGGGATTGCTGAATTTTCGCTTAAAATACCGTGGGTCAATATCGTCGTCAGGCCAAAGACGCCAGCACCAACTCCATTTTAGATTTATTCGTAAACCGTCCGTCCAAGAACCAATCTCCTTATCCGGGATGGCGACATTGAATCTCCTACCAAAACTCAGTTCGGTGTTGATCCCATCTCTTGACATATTCAGTCGGTCCCTGCATAAAATATTCCCCACAATTAAAGTATGTCCATAGCCATTGCAAAATACAGAGTTATTAAGACCCATCCTTGCTGCTAGAAATCTAATAAAATTGAACAGGCAAGTCTTCATAAGGCCGGTAGCGAGTGTATAGGGCAACATTTAAACATTAAAAACCTTCGCACTCAGAGGGCCCTGGTAAGTTTTAGGTGACGATTTCATAATTTTTTCATATTTGTAAAATCAAGTCTAACTTTAGCTTCCCGGAAAATATTAAATCTTAAATCTGTTGCTTTAGAACTCGGCAAATATTCAAAAAATGTTTTGCGGAACTAGTTCCATAAGAGGTTCTTCAACTCTTCCAAAACACGGAAACTGACTAAATAACGAAAAATTAACTATGAAAAACTTCAAATAATTGTCAAATCAATTTCAACTAGCAGCACTTCCCAACTATTCACATTCAAACTAAACCATAGTAGACTGTCAAAACGCCTACTAAATAAATACAAATTTGCATTCTCATTTACAACATTAACATGATCGTTTCGGCAAAAAAAAATCAAAAATCCATTAAACAATGACTAGTTTTGACATCAGTGAATAATTATTACAATATTTTTTATTACTTTTTGTTCCAACTTTACAACAAACATTAAATTCTTAAATCCCCAAACAATAGTTTTTTTATATAAAAAACGACTTTAAAATTGTTTCCTCAGATAATACTTTCGGCTTTAAATGTATTTTTTATCCTTTTGTTGCTGGCAAAATAAGGAAGGAACAATAAAAGAAGTATTAAAATATGAAATATTTGCATTACAATTAAGATTTTCACTCGTAAATACACTGAAAAAATACATCAGGCAATCAGTTTGGCTTCTTTTGTTATTATTCATTTGCCCTTAAACGCAATCAATGCGCCACGGCATGGGTTCGTACACAAAGCCACACTCCCACACACTTATTTACTCATTTATTCTCTGGCACTTTTATGCATCAGCACTCAGGTTTCCTTCCTTGCGGCAAATCATTGCAGTTGAATGTAAAAGTGGTTTGTTTGTCTTCTCTTACCTCTCTGCGGCACAACGCAGATACAAACAAGGCGGCTGAAATAAATGAAATAAATTGTTTAGCAAAAATTAAATCACTGATACCAATGTTTTTTTTTCCTATAAATCGCTTTAATAATTTTCCATTTAATTGAGAAAAAGAACATTTCCCTGAAAAAAAAAATTTCCGAGTCTGTCCTTTTAGCCAGTTATGAAGTCTTTTAGTTCCAATGACTCAGTCACCCGACTAACTACTTGACGGGAGACATTAACAGACATAAACTACGTAGCGACATTAAAATTGAAGTTGGCCAACAAAGTCTCCTAGTAGACATTCAAGTATGGAGTGAGTTAACTGTAAAAGTAAAAACCACATAACAAAAATCCCTAAATTAGCAACACTTTCGTAAATTCGTTATTCAATTGTTAAGACCTCGTTACTCATACGTAAATGTTGCGGATAAGTAAATTTTACGTTCAGCTTCGACGTTTGTTAGTTACTCATAAACGGAAATGTATCATATGTTTTTTACTTACGTTTCATATATTTCTAATTTCTTTAAGTAAACAACTGGTTAAAACGATGCTGCTTACTTCATAATTTTGAAATACAAATTAAGGCTAAAAAAACGCTAATATAAAAAACATGAAAAAGAATTTATTTAAAATTGTCCAAGCTTGAAGGTCTTTTTTTAAAAAATTATATTTTTATTTTTTCGATATTTCGCTACTCCATTGTGTAGCATCATCACAATGCTACACAATGGAGTAGCGAAATATCGAAAAAATAAAAATATAATTTTTTAAAAAAAGACCTTCAAGCTTGGACAATTTTAAATAAATTAAATTTAAAAAAGGTCAAGAACAGCTATAATTTTAATAAACATGAAAAAGTTTAGCTTGTTGGAAATAAACCAATTTTTGGTACCAAAATTAGGTTATTAAGGGCAAAAGAACAAAATTTGCGATATTGCTCCATATACATACATATCTATGTATGTACAGCCGAGATATAGTACGAACTGATTTTTTGATAAACATACCTTTGAGGCGAAGTAAAACAATTGTTGGTGTTAAAAAGCAATTCTAGTAATAAAAGAAAGTTATCGGGCATGTTCTGACACTCGCAAGAGTGTCAAATCGCATGCGAGTAGCAAATCGCCAAACTTATTTCTGCTTGTTCTGCAAGTCACGCGTTTTACGTGCGATTTGCTTTTTTTCTAACTTGTGTTCAAAAACTAAAAACATATGTTTTATCAAAACAAAAGCAAAAGAAACAACAGAAATACGGAGGCAAAAGACGCAGAAGCAAAGAACGTTTTTAAATTTCATGTTTTTAGAAAAAATTTGTTACAAAATGTCATCTGTTTCGACTAAAATAATAAGAAACCACTATTAATTTAATTTATTCATAACTTTGTAGTTTCTTTAAAAACTAGTTTAGTTTATATACAGCAGTTCACTTTAGTATACTCTTGCTACTTGAACTCGCAAAAGCTCTTGCGAATGCGAGTTACAGAACACCTCACATACGAGTTGAAATCACAATCGCAAATTTTGTACGAGATGCGAGTGTCGGAACATGGCCGTATTTAAATCTCAAAAATTAATAAAGCATTTTTAGCATATACTTAATACTGACGTAACTATTTTGAAGGGTAGTTAAGACTCAGTCTAGTTTTAACCTTAATTTAGTTAATTTTTTGGCAGTCTAGACGGACTTTGCAAAATATGTCAAGAAATCGTAAGTATTTAAACAAACAAAAAATCGTTAACAAATTTAGATTAGAAAAGTCTGTTGGCAACATTGTATAAAAGCAACATTGAAAATTTACAGCTGCTACGTAAATACGGATAGAAATTATAAATTTCTCAGGTTCGTCCGCAACGTTACGCAAACTTTACGAAAGAGTACGCATTTGCATACAAGCTCCATAAGTAAAACGGATCAGCTGATTCGCAACGTTTACCTTTAACTATGAGTAACGAGGCCTTTAAACAAATTAATTTGTAACTGAAACAAGAGAATACAATTGATGAGCGTGTGGCATTTTATTATTCCTTTATTTTTCTATCTCTTTAACTGAACGACTTTAAAATTGAAAAAAAATTAATACTCTATACTGGCATATCGGCAATTAAACATTCATGCGTTTCATAATATTTACGGATTTTTAATTTTTGATTCTATAGACAGGAGTAGATTAAAAATATATTTTTGTTTTCAGATATCTTTAATTATTTAAAACAGGGCAGACGTATAAATATTGGAACATAAATATTTGATATAACTCAGGCTACTGCGATCAAACTGAAAAACACAAGCACTGGAGACCATTTGTAGTGATAACAGTGCGACCCGCTATTAATTTTTATATTAATTTGAGTCAAAAAAAAAACAGTTCTTGTTTTTCAGGAATAAGCCTCAAAAGCATTGACACACTCGCATCATGACCATTGTCCAAAAAAATATATGATAACGACAACTCTGCGACTAATTACCCACTGAAGGCATTAGTTATTCTTATACCACAACAATTCCAATCAAACAGACATGAGCTTTATCGATGAACAGAAATTTTTGTAAAAAAAAATAGAGGTTCCTCAAATTTGCTAACTTTTAAGAGCACCCTCCAACGATTAAAAATTAACGACTGTTTGTTTTCTCATCAAATTTGGCCACCCACTAATTTAAACTAAATCCTCAACTTATTTACTTAATACCTTATTAGGAGAGAATAATCAGTATTCATGTCATAATTTTGATGGATACTAATTTCCTATACTCTTCTCAGCACACCTATACGAAAGGTAGATTAGCCCAGACGACCCTCGAGTTCAAGAATAACACAATATAAGCTTTTCTCAACGCAGAAGGCGCCTTCAATAATATCAAATCGGCATCCATTGGACAAGCACTGTAGACAGTCAGCATCGACAGTCCATAGTTGGATTCATATTTAATCTATTTACACGGAGAATCATCACATATAACATGGAAACGATTGAAGTAGTGAAGTAGGTCAGTAGAGTTATACCGCAAGGAGGAGTGCTTTTTATAGGGGGGCTCCCTGGGAAATAAAATTTTTATTTGCGGGGATGACGTGGTAGTACCATAGCATTTCCTTAGAGGAATGAAGTTGCTCCCAGGATACTTAGTAATATGGAGCACTTCAAACAGACATGGGCATCATTTTGGATTATAAACTATACCGGCAGCAACGTCCATATGTAGGAAAGCTATGGGAACGGCATGGGGCATTAACTCCCATAACTTGAACTGTCGATTCGGGGCGGTTATTAAACAGATTTTATTTTGTGGAACCGTAGTCTAATGGAAGGGCTTCCAATCATTCTTATTTCGTAAAAGTGCTACGCATCATTACGATCTTAATTACGGGCGATATACATTCAGCGCCCTCAAAGGATATTTTTGACATTGTGTACTGGTTATCGGTGGATTTACTCAACAGGAGTAATGCGGTTGATATCTCTATCAAAATCCCTAGTGAATGTAGCGCTTTACAGCCAGAATCATCAGAGACATCAAAAGTGGCAAATTTACTATGGTAGTTTTCATAAATAACCGGATTTTCATCTATAGCCCGCCACAGTTAAATAAATGACAGATCGCGAGTGGCAAGTTGGCGAGGCTTTCATAAGTCAACAATACTCTCAACTTTATTGGCGATAAACTGGCAAAGACTGTAGATATCGCATATCGATGAATTCTGTGGCTTTCCTCTCTCGGCCTCCAAGGGAGACAATATTTCATCTTCTATGCTACTGTACTACATTGATGGAAGAATGCTAGATTTATCTAGGACGGCCATCCTTCCTTAGCCTTGTCGAACTATTGTAGACGAGATTGCGGGGTAGCAAGTGGTTCAAAAACGACTCCACATCTTCCTTCTTATATAGTTTCTACGCTGACACTTGCTAATAAACTTTTCACTTCTTTAATCCTTTTATTCTTCTTTTTTATTTCAAATTTTTCGATTTTCCTTTCTTCTCTTGCTTTCAGGTGACACAAAGGGAATAGACTAAACTAACTGAACTAAAAATAATCAAATCAGTTGACACGGAACTGTTGTCAATTTGGTTTTCTAACTCCGAAAAAGCACCCGATAATTAAGGTCTTTTATTTTTATACTTTTTTTTGTACCTCTTAGCATAATTACCCTCGCAAACTTATCTCGATATTCCCAATTTACCTAGCGTTGTCAGAACTTTACTATCCCTTAAAAAAATTAGTTCAACGGTTTGGTCTGATGAACAATGAGAGGCAATAAAATACCAACGAACCAGCAAAATAGACTGTTTCAAACTGTTATAGAGTCATCGGTTTATATTTCTTTAATATTAAAGAGAAGTTGCCGCAACAAAAAAATGCAAGAGTTAAATCTGGTGCACAAGTTGGTGCACTACTGCAAAACCTCATATTATTAATTTTTTACAGGTTGGGGATCAGTAAGTTGTCCATCTCTACATCGTGTGAGTCTATAAGCTCTAGAGTTTTGTCGGTCATGAACTAGTGCGTTCAATAGGCAAATTATTAGGGTGATAACAATTTTACAGCAATGACAAAAACAACGCACAATTTATTTTTGCGTGTCATACACATCAATTGAATATTCCTTGTTGTTTTTGTAATTGTTGTAAAGTTGCTACCGCCTTTCTGAAATAGTCTCTCAGTTGAATGAACTAGTTCCATCCAACCGTGTTGTAGTCAACATTACATAAATTTAAATTGTGCTGTGATTTTTTCCATAATTCAAAAGCTCTAAACGTTCTCGTTGTTTTGAGTTAAACTATTATTTTAAATAATCATGAGAGTGTCTTGCTTTCAAAGAAGGAAAAAAGAAAAACTACATAATAATTCATTCGATATTAAAAGAGTTTATTTGATTGCTTCTTGATTTGATATTCCGACAGGGTGTTATGATGTAGAATTTTGGAACGAATTTCCGTCATCCCTTGTCAAGTTTGGTTTGGAGACAAACCGTGCCATCTTCAGTGTCACCTTTCGTTCTGATTATTTATTTGATTGCCTTCGCTTTTTGATTCTTTCATAAGCGTAAATATGCAATTAAAGAGATTATTTAATTTTATATTCCCAAGAGTATTAATATTCACTTAAAAGAAACGCAAGAAACAAGAGAGCTCTAAAGAGGGCTTCGGAGAATTTAAACAATTGTATTGAGTCTCGTATACAAATGGTAAATTATTATAACCCGAATTTTGTGACAAGCGAATTTTGAATTGAATTTCTAATTCGTAGAAATTCGAAACATTATTAGGATTGTGAAATCAAATATTTCTAATGTTCAGAAATAAAACTGCAACAGTTTTTTTTTTTTTTTAATTTAACAACATTGAATGTTTATTGGTTTTTTACAAATACATTTGTACAATATTTTATGATTTAATTTTTAATATTTAAAGAAATGATGAAGATCCTATTTAATAGTTTATTCTACTATATTTCTCTTTTACTTTAATATTTTGTTATATTTGGCAAGTGAATCGCATTTGCTTAAAGGGTAAAACTTCAACTTGAAATGAAGCAAATCTTGCTTTGTGCGATTGGCCCGTTCCGGAAGAAATCGTAACAATCGTATTCGAATAAAACGATACACTGATTGATCTCGGAATTTAAAAACGAATAAATGGAGCTAAACAAACTGGCATAAAGATTTGACAAATTTTCTTTAGTTTGCCAAAAGCAGTTGTCGATAGCGCGTATAATTATAACAAATATTAATATGGCATCAAAATAATGAAGAAAAAATAAAACTATTCTTAGATAACGCCTTTCATATTTTGTCACTAGCAATATTTTTCTTAGACGGCTTTACTAGTTAGTAACTACTTTGTTTGCGGTTTTATGAAGTTTTTAGCAGTTGTCACACTGGACAAAATATTTACACTCACTTCACTTCCTAACGTGCTGCCAACATTGGAATTTCCTACTGATTGCCTTATAAAGTTATATGAACATGAGAAATTTTTGACAACCCAATAAGGCTGACGCTTTTGTTTAGGGATGGCCAAGAGCGCTTGCATTCGCTGCTTTTTCACAATGTAAAAATTCAAAATTCTTAATTGCTAAAGTTAATTTGTTTGGGAATACTGACAACACAAACTAAGTCCCATTAAAATTTTGTGCAATAAAGTAAAATAGAAAATAAATAAATAAATAACACACAATGAAGAAAAATTTAAAAAGCACCCGATAATATGAAATGAGTTCCCAATATTTGGCCTTTATTTCATTATCAAATAGTTAAAGGAAAAATAGGAAAAAAAACTAAGAAATTAATTCCCAACAAAGCTAAAACAAATGTCAAATAAATTCATTGTATTCTAATGGAAGATTCAACACTGCAAGCAGCACAAAAACTGAGTTCATAACTTTGTTGCAGTTCTGGTGGGTCTTTCTCAAAATAGAACAGAATTCAATTCAAGTTGATGTTGTTATATTTCCCTTTCGCAATTCTTTAACATCCTTTTTAATTTTTACACTTTAGCCACCTCTTCTATGCCGACGGAGAAAGATAGCATGGACAGTAAAAATGAGGCGCTATGAATAATTGCTCAAGTGAAAATGGCATTTTGGGTGAAATGAATGAATCAATACCTTAAAAATTATAAAAAAAAAATTGGTGAGGATTTACCCAAACTGAAGGCCTAATAATCGCCCAGATTTTTGGACAATTGCCAAAAAAAAATGTTGTTGGGCGAATTTACATTTTTCAAAATTTAGATAACAGTTCATTCTGAACAAGCTACCTTGAGCAGAAGAGCTTTGCTTAATATAGCTTCTCTGCATTGCCGGCCTTTAGCCAGATTTTATACTCTTGCATAGATCCCACAGCAGCTTCACTTACCAACTCATTTCTGCATTGCCGGCCTTTAACCAGATGCAAGAGTCTTCCCTTCAAAACGTGCCCATTTCCACTTAAGAAAGCTGCTCTAAATAGCCGGGCTACGGCAGGGCATCTGTATTTTCCCAATACAGGGAAACTTTAGTATGCGTAGAAATCTCGCTACGCATACTATACGAGAAAAATTAATAAACGAAGCCTATTTTGGGCACATCCCTTTGAAAATCTAAAAAAAAAAAACAAATAAATATAAATAACCAGGAACATTGTAGTCAAGAAATATCGAAAAAAAAAGAGAAATTTATCCAATCACCCATAAAATAATTAATAATGGCCGGATTTTTGTACAAATTATCCAAAATTTGTTGGACGTTTTAAGATTTTGCAAAATTTGAATAATTATTTCATTTTGAACATAAACATTTTCAAAAAATGTAAATCACCCAAAATGTTTGGATAATAATGAAGATGACTTATTAATACAACATTTTTTTGGCATTTGTTCATTTTGCTGTTGAAGGCGATTTTCACTCGGGTTTTTATTTATACATCCTAAAAATTGCGCTTCTTCTTTCAATGGTTTTTAATTGTGCACCTGCTGCGCTTATCTTTTTTTCTTTATTGAACTATTAATTTCAAAGATTGCAAATGCTCAGTAATTACTTATAGCGGAGATTTGTTTAAAAACCCCAATGCAAGTGTTCTACGACGACTGCAAAGTTCTATTACTAACAATTTTTCTAGTCGTTTTAAGTTTTGGTTGTGAACAAATGTATGTAACTTTGAAATCAAATGCGACACATAGTATAATGGCTTTGTTTAAATGAATGGTTATGGCACTCAGCTGGAGCACAAGTTATTCAATTATGAGCTCCAATTCGTGATCGCTTTTTGCAACAACCTCATGGCCTTGGAGACAAGCTCACCAACCAAATGTTTTTTGATTGAATTATGCTGCTCGACGCATTGCACGATCAAAGAAGTCATTGACCATTTTTTCATAGCTGTCACTTTTGAATGTTCTCAGCGCAATAATAATTCTAGCCAGCCGATAAAGTACAACAAATAATAACTTTTTGTCGATGTAACGGCTTCTCAACAATCACCTTTCATTTCCTTCATATGAAAGTGTCATCTTTTTTTGACGTAACTTTTAAACTAAAAATAAGATTCAACATTGAAATAATTTGCTGAAAATCCTGCCGTGTCGACGTACACTTTTCCAAACTGATATAAACAATTCACCTGTGTTTCATCTAATTATAAAGTGCGATTTAGCACTACTTAATAGCACTCTATACCAGGCTCGGAACCACCTTAAAAATACAGCACGGACCAAGGGGGAGGCGAATATCATAATTTCCTTCCCCCTTCTGCATGTAAAATTGTCTGTGTATAAAATGTTCAAACAAACAAGGGCCGCCTTGGCAACAGTTGCCAATGTTTATAAAAAAATCATATAAATTTGAGAGCATTTATTTTCATCTAAAACAGCTTGTTAAGTAATATTTTTTTCAGTAACGTTTTATTAGTAAAGAGCAAGGAGCCCGTAAATGTGCGCAACCCAAGGAGAAAAAGCGCTCGAAATGTGCGTAACCCAAGGAGAACAATAAGAGTTCATTTAAATATTAATGTAATAAAAATACTTTATAGAAATTATTAAAAGATCCAGAAAGATATATTCACCCCTATTCTACATTTCGATTCGAATTTCAATTTTCTCCGTTTGGCAACTTTGATATTCTGCGCCTTATTTCGATTGAGATTTTTACGATTGTGTAGTATTCTTCATTACGAGCGTATCTACGTTTTTATAATTAAAAAATATTCAACCATAAAATGCAATTAAAGCTTTCATTAATGATCCTAAATAATTTTGTTTGTTTTTACTTTCCTACTGAAATCTGAACGTTTCATTAATTTATTGCAGGTCGAAAACGTTGTACTTCTCTTCCAACAATAATTCCGATGCAATCGATTCCACATCTCCTTGAAATTAAAACAGAGGAACTTTATTTTTGTGCTTCACTGAAATAAAAAAATGTAAATATCACCTCGGCGCTACGGAATTCTTCTTCTTAAGTGATTTTTTGATTCTTGATTTAATATTCCGACAGGGTGTTTTGATGTAGGTTTTTGTAATGAATTTCCGTCATCCGAGAACGAAAACGAAAAATGAAACTGGAGATGGCACATAGCCGAAACCGGTTTGTCTCCAAAGCCAACTTGACAAGGGATGACGGAAATTCGTTCCAAAAATCTACATTAATTTTTTTGTTGGAATGTCTTTTTTCGATTCGTCCGCAACTGAATGCGGAAACGTAATCGAAATGCGGAAAGAGGTGAATTCAAATTAATAATTAATATTTGATATAGATTTTTTTACGAATTTCCGACATCAACTTTTGAGTTTAGTTTTGAGACAAACTGGTTTCGAGCATGTTCCAGATTTAGTGTGATTTTCGTTTTTAACGTTCAGAACGGAAATTCGTTACAAAAATCTATAAAAAAAAATTAATAAATTTACTTTAATTTTTTAGCAGTTTGGAATACGATCCACACGCACCTTTCATTTCTTAGAAAATTGGTTTCAAAACATAAAAATTCGCTTTCTAAATTCAGATTTAGTTCCAAGAAATTTCGAAAATCCTACACTGCCCAATTTTCTTTCCACATTTAAAATAATCTAATTAACACAAATCGGTGTAGTTTACACATTCCAAGAAATTTTCATGAATTAGTTCACTTCATTTTCTACGTACATATGTATGTAGTTATTTTTGTAAAATAAAATCAATTTTTCGAATAAAAAATTATAGCAATTCGATTAACTAATGCCTAATTGCAATTAATTCAGTAGACAACCCCGTTAGTTTTTTGTTCATATAAACTAAAAAAAGTCAAGCAAACTAAAATTAGTAAACAAAAATATTACGACGGCTAATAGTTTACTAAAGCCTATAATATTGCGGCAGTAGTATAACTGTTGGCTTACGGTCGACTAAGACTGTAGAGGATTGCTACATCAACATTTCCATATTGCGTAACTTAACGATAAATACTTTTATATTATTACAGAAAATAACAAAATCGAAAGCAAACACAATCGGCTTAGCTGATGAAGTCGGCTCAAAATTTTAGCCCTATTAAGCCGCGCAAATCGACAGCGCCTACATAATCCCAATATGACTCGTCAGCTCGCGTCGTTGCGTATTAGCCGACACGTAGCCTTTACGGCGAACAGGACTATTTCGAATAAATTCTTTCAAATGCTTTCTATTTTATTAAAATAAATTGCAATTTTTTTGAAATTTCTAAGAATCGAAGGGACGGCAATTTAAATAATTACCGGGTAGTGAAATTTGTAAACAAATTAAAACTTATTTTTTGCGAAATTTCATTTCTCATACAAATTTGTATATAAGTTCTTTTTTAAAATGTATTTATAAATATCATTATTTGCCGATTCTAAAATGCCTGAAATTTTTGTTACGTTTTAACAAGTTTTTATTAATTTTTGAAGCTTATTTTTCAAGTTATAAAAAAAAATAAATAAATAATATTGATTTAAGATTAAGATTAAATTAGAAAATAAGAAATAATATTTTTAAATAAGAAATTAATAATAACTACTGAACTAAATTACACTTTAATATATTTTTATATACACGTACAGTTGATTATTTGTAAAATTAATTTACTGAGTGAGAGTTATAAGAGAGGAATTTCGTATGGTTTGTATGCGTGATTAGACGATGAATATGAGATTTATAAATGCTTAGAGAATTTAAATATTTACACTAGTTATTCTTGATTTTTTATTTGTTTAACGATTTTATGTACAGGTGGCGAACTTAACGCAATCGCTTTAAACGCCGTATTTAATGCCGTAATCTTGGTAGTGGCCGACATGGGATCTATAATGCGACAAATTGCTGAGGTTGCCCAAGTTGCCTAAATTCCCGCTTAAATGATGATGGTGGTGATGATGATGCGAACTAATGAGAGCAGCTGCAGCGGCATTTGTTGCAACGGCAGATGACGCTGGTGGAGCTGGCGGACTGGCCGATTGTATGCTACCTGTGGGACTGCCGGTATCCATTTGGCATGATTGGTTCTGTTCGAAAATCATGTCTCTAAAACCCAATGAAGTGTGACCGGGCACTAACGAGGAAGGGCTAGTGGTGATAACAGAATGATTGTTATTGTTGTTATGGCTATGATGATTGCTATTCGTATTGGTGGGTGTATTGTTGTGAATAGAGTTGTTTATTGGTTCCGAGGGTGGGGTTTCTGGTGTATACCAGCCACCATGTGCCGGCCCATGAGGTGTGGTAATGGTTGTAGGCGAATTTCCCGAGGACGTAGTGGTCGTAGTACCAGAACTAATGCCTCCCAGTTGCACACCATTATGGTTGGCTCCACCGGGAGTAAGAGGATGTGCATGACTCGGTACATGATGGTGGTGATGATGCCTTAGTTGCTGAGCATGATGCGCTGCCGCCGCATGATGAGCATGCATTTGTGTTGAAGCTGCCACGGTAAGATTTTCTTCATTTAAAGCATGATGATAGGGATAAGCAGAGTGATGTAATCTGGGATTGTAGACATTCATGAGAGAATCCACAGTGAATCCTGGATGATCTACTGTACCGGCTGTCAAATGATTCATTTGAGCTAGACTATCATGGCAGGAGTTCAACATGGCGGCAGTACTTAGACCAGCAGCCATAGAATCTTTACCGCTTAAACAGCCCAACTCCATGGTCAATGGTTCCTTCTTAAAGTGATGAGCATGAGCCATGTGTTTTGCCTCAATTATGCTGCCATTGGCAGTCATTAATTTCAGCGGTTTCATTTCGGCCAACTTTTCGTTCATCATTGCCTGGCGCTTCATGGCTTCCTCCTTTTCACGCATGACATCTTTTTTCTTGAAACGACGACGTCTACGCAAAAAGGACCCATTGTCGAACATGTTGTAGGAATCAGGATCCAAAGTCCAATATGAACCCTTGCCTGGCTTCTTGTCATCTCGAGCTACCTTCACAAAGCACTCATTCAGACTTAGATTGTGGCGTATGGAATTTTGCCAACCTTGTTTATTGTCACGGTAGTAGGGAAAGCGTTCCATTATGTATTGATAGATGCCATTCAGAGTAACCTTCTTATCGCTGGAATTCTGTATGGCCATGGCAATAAGGGCGATGTAGGAATAAGGAGGCTTAACGATTTCCTTATTCTGATGAGGACCTCCCAAGCCGTAGGCAGAGGCAGGATAAGAATAGCGAGAATACTGATCGTATGCATAATGAGCAGCTGCAGCTGCCGACGCAGTAGTCATGGCACCAGCGGCAGTGGCTGCTGAGGTGGGATAACCAGCGGTTTGAGCGTAGTGACGTGAAAATGTATTTTGATCGGTGAATAAAGTATGCATTATAAAACACTTTTTCGCTTATAATATTCAGTTTCAAATATATTTTATTCACTTTTTGATTTCTCAATATTATAAAAAAGCTTTATACCTATTTTGTTACTTAATTAATTTATCATTTTTGTTAAATTAATTTTAGTTTTGTACTTAAATTTATAACTTTGCACACTTTAAATCTTGTTGGAATTCAATATTTTACTTGCTCTCTAATTTTCATTATATTTTTACAACAAAACTCTTTCTTAATTATGTTAAAAAAAGACTATACAAGCACCGGAGTTCTTTAAGTTTATAATTTTATTTATATTATTGTAGCATTTTTTTTTTTTTTTGTTGAGAGGTAAAATAAGATAAATACGTTTTGATTTCTTTTTCTTGTATTTTTTCGATTTTGTGTTTATGTTTGTTGAACGATGCGTTCGAGCAAGTAACACGTCAGAAACTGAATCTATGACTGAAACAACATTCGGCATGAGTCAGTACGGATACATGAAAATCTCCACCAGCACCCGCACTTTTGCAATGAAACTCACATTACCAGGCAAAACAACAATAATACCAACACTCAGTTACTACTACATGCTTATAAATCGCATGCAGCAGAGGGATCCGAGTATGTGCGTGCAAGTGTGTGTGTATGTATGCTAAAAATTTAGTGTTGGATGTTGTTGTTTTCATAGCACAATTTCACCACCATACAAAAACAACTCACCGGATTAGTTTAGCCTGTGAATTGGGCTCTATTAGCTTGGATAGTTAGAGCAAGAACGAGAGAGTGTGTATTTATATGTTACATTACTCCCCTTAATAGTCACAAATTCATATCTACTCAAAACATTGAAAAAAATTCAATTGCTTGTATGTGTTTCGACCTACCAACAGGCTCATGGACGCCATTGCCTTCTTTCTATTATTTAAGTGCTCTCAATGATATTTTTTATTCCTATGGGAATTCCCGCCTTTCTCTTTACTTTTGAAAATATATTACTTATGAGTGTGTGTATACGAGAATATAGTAGAAAAGATAATAAATACAATATAACTTTGCGAGTAAGCAAACAATTCTCTTTATCCCTAATCAGCTCATAATGTTCCCCACAGAACACAAACAATTCAAGGTCTTTTTAATTGATTTACCTGAGTTGATTTCACTGTAACAGAAGCTCCCCTTTTGAAGGTTTATTTATGGAAATATTTATGTTTTTGTTATTGTTGTTGCTTTTAGTGCTGACTGAGGTAGCTGGATGTATTCTAGGATATAATGAGGCAATGGCAAACTCTGTTTTCATTGGTCATCAGGCGCACATTTTGTTGTTGTTGTTTTAATATTAGTTAGTTAAATTTCGCTACAATCAGAGTTGCCGTATATTCTTAATAATACTACGGGTATTATTTTTAATATTATGGTTTTATTAAAATAAATAACTTTGTGCGAATTTTATATTAAATATCAGTAGGAGATATTTAAAAGTATAGGAGGGAATTTTCAATTTATATATAAGTTACATACCTACAAGCTTTTCAACAATATTTTTTATTATATTTTTATTCGTACTAGAGGCTTATATGATAAAATGCTATATACTTTTAAGACCCTTAAAATCAAGTGAAGTGCCTAATTTAGAGAGGTGCAAGAACAGATACAGGTTAGTTATACATTACCACTAAGGCCGCTTTAAAACTCATAAAATATGAGTTTCTTGGAAAATGTTAAAAATGGGAAGAACATTATTAGCACTTTCCAAAATCTTTCCGATGTGAAAGTTGTTTTGAAATTATACAGGGTATCGAGGTTTTATTTTTGTGTTTACATAGCCAAGGGCTGGTGTGAGGCCATCTTTACATTTAATTTTGGAAAGAAACATCTAAAAGCAGATAAAATCCAGTTGGTTCAAATACAGTGGTACAAACGTTGACTATATAATCAAAGTTGCGGTAATAAGCTCCCACACGATACAACCTCATGGAGATAATTTGGTTTCTTAAAGCAATTATATTTGGGCATATTCGAACATAGGAACGACAAAGAAACATTCACTCTCTATCGTTATCATTGTGAGCATCGAAGGTGAAATATTTGAAGAAAATATATTAAATGGCAATTTGAAATTTTAGTTCCTGAAATTTAAAAATACCTCGCATATGGCAAAAGTTTTCGGAAGAAAATAAAACCTCCAAATTCCGTTGGTCTTTGTAACGAAAATGAATTGCATTCACGCTGAATAGGCCTTTTATGTTGTAGTACAATGTTAAGAACGTTGGCATAAAAATATCCTTCGGACATTTGAAATTAAACTCAATTATATGAAATTGTCTATTTATCACGTCGAAAACTTTGTATAAAATTATACTAGTTGATATGATTCTTGCACTAAAACCGTAAAGCAGGTATTATTGCTGGCGTATTGTAAACTTAAGCTCGTTACATTTTGGTTTTAGACGGATTTATTACAAGACGTATTGCACGGAAGTTTTATTGAGCCCCATTGTATTCACAAATATGGAAATATAGATGTGATGTTTCGTGCATTAAATATGTGATTTCAAATATATTAACGTTCTGTCGTAACATCCTCAGATGCATACTTATGTTCACTAATTCATCATCTTATGAACTAAAAAAATTTTGTGATTTTTTCTTTAAATAAAAACATTAAAAGAGATCAATTATAAATATTTGCAGTTTGCCACACTTGATTAATTATTATTTTTGTTTGCAATAATTTTTTTTTCCTCTCTTATGGGGTTAGGGCCCATTACTTCGCTCTTTTCCCGGCGATGCAGTGCGAAATTTTATCCTGCAATGCACAGATTATGGATTTTGACTTTGACATACATGCGTAAACAGAAACCCATTATGATAACTAAAACGAGAAAACACATGATAGGGAATCCAATGATTTTAAATGCTGTTTGGCATGTTGCACCGTAATAGTGCAATCAGTCTTAGATGCTGATTGATTGTCAGTATTAGTTATTGCTACTGCTTTTCTAAGAAGTATAGTCTAATGGAGCGTCAAGTTCAATGCGACAAGTCGGTGCTGCTAAACATTCACGCGCTGATATAATTTAATCGCCTTTTTATTGGACGACCAATGTGGTTAACAGCTCCAATTGATACCATTTACTTCAATGTTTTACTTCTTGTTAGCGAAAATAAATCAATGGAGTGGCCAAAATGTCCGAACTATTTATATTATCCAACCTTGCATAAATTTTGAAAAATTTTTAAGGAACCAAAAAGCATTGTTATTTCATTTAGTGCTACATTTTTACTAACCTTAAGCTGTCAGCTTCGAAATAACCTTGTTTTTTTCAACAATTCCCGCACAATTGTCGGCAAATTCAAATATTGCGTAAACTTTTGGGCTCCCGTTATAATAATCTCGTAAGTTATTTGTTGAGATGTTTATACTGACTACACAGGAGAGATCGTTAGAGGAAACACTGGCATGTTCCATTTTTTCTTATTGAAATTCAGGTTCCTTTTTTGGTTCAAAAAATATTAAAATTTTTAGAATGTTCATTCGTCTGTATCGATGTGTATTGTTTTGTATGGCTTTGTTCACTGAAGGCATCATTTGTTCAGAATACTAACATAACTTGGTTTTCTTCTGTGTATATTTGTTCAGTAGTGTGTCTGATATTTATACACAACTGATGTTTCGTTTATGGTTTCCTCTGTGATTAGTTCGTCTGTATCAAGAAACGAAACTACGTTTTTACAACAAGTTTTCTCTTATGATACCTCGTCTGTATCTACCATTTACAATTGGTCGTATTCTGCATCTCAATGCTATTACAGTTTTGATAGGCTTTGGCAACTCTATATTTTTATGTAATGGTTTCCTTATTTTTTTACCCTCTCATTTCTTAAAATAATTATACCCTTTCTTAACTGTTTTATTTCATATTTTCTCTTGGCTGTGTTTAGAAAACTCTCTATACATATTTTGTCTTTTTAAAACAAAACCACAATAAGAGACATTTGCAGTCGGTTGGACCGACAGACAGCCAGACAGATAGAAAAGTCCGTTTGGCTTTTGTTTGGGATTTATTGTTTTTGTCAAGTTTAGTTTGTACAGGTTTTCCCAGCTGTCCATAACTGTGTTGCTGTCGCCACAGCCACCACGGAAAGAAGAATGTTGTTGTTTTTGTGGGTATGAAAGAGATAGACTGGTTTATTGAGTGACTGTATGGCTGCCGGCCTGTTTTTAATATGATTTTCCTCAAAGTGGGCTGATTTTTTAAAGACTGGAAGTGTTGGTAATTTTTTCAGTTCGTTTTTGTATCTTTCTGCATTTTAATGCAATTTGTGTGTGGAAGGTTTGTTTTTCGTCTTACGTTTTAATTAATAGTTAATGTGCAACTGTACAAATACAAATAAAACTTTCTAATCGGGTTAATTTAATTACTTAGAGAGCAGCAACTAAACAGAAAATGCAGTCTAACTGTGAACACTTGAATTTATATACTTAGGTACATGGATTATTAAAGCGAAATCATGTTGAAATGCACACATAGGTATAATTTGCTTGTGAATTTTAAATTTTGCCATCACTGAAATATTCATAGTAAAAACCCTCTGCACATAAGACAATTTAATCACTTAATTAAGATGCATATTTTTGGCCATTCCATTGCGAAAGTCTACATGTGGCGGATAATTTGCAAAGTAATATATGTATATGTATACACACATTCTAGTTGTTCATATAAGTTATTTGAATGTTTATTATTAAAACACTTTTGATTTCGAGTGCTTGACTACGACTGAAGAATTCGTAGTTTATCATATTTTATTTATCATAATA
Source organism: Phania funesta (assembly GCA_963932375.1). Lineage (NCBI taxonomy): Eukaryota > Metazoa > Arthropoda > Insecta > Diptera > Tachinidae > Phania > Phania funesta. The sequence goes on from OZ010656.1 coordinate 43,098,013, forward strand.
AATTCAATTACAATATTTTGCTTATTGGGCATTTTCCCATAAATACAATTATTATGAAATAAAATGAAATTGGAGTTTTACTTATTTAAAGTTCAATGAACCAGAAACATGCAAAGGTAAGAAAGATAATAAAATTGTTGTTAACTCTTCCGCCCTTAAGTTGATTGACCACAATCAAAAGTAGGGTATCTGAGTAATTTTTGCTATTGATGGTCCCTTTGAATCATTGGCACTCAAGATAATATTTTGTAAGGGTAATGGGGAATTGATATTAATATTTTCAGAGTGATGCTCCTTTCCGTGTTTAGTTTCTCTCCTTAGAAAGATTAGTAGTATTATTATTATTGCGGAAATAACCAGAACATAACTTATCGCATCGCCGTATTTACTTTCTATATTTAGAAGTTCAATAGCTGCTGTATTATTAGTGTTCATTTCTTTGATTAGTTCTAATGTTAACAACTCTTCTACATGTGGCTTTCCAATTATTGGCTGTACCACCGGTGGTAATACTTTAGAAGTAGAAATTTCTGAGAAAGAAAATGTTTTATTGTTTACTGACAACGTTTCGTTTTGGAATTTTATGAGGTAAGTACCATTTAGATCATAGTGCTCTTGACCTACGAAAATTGTACCATTAAATTGATTCAATAGAATTGTACCAGGAAATATTTCCTGTATAGTTGGCATGTGAAGATTATTCACCATGACGCAGGTTGAGGGTTTTCCTCGAATCAAGTTAGGAAGGCATTGGGAGTCTGTAATGTCTTTAACATTATCATCCTTGCATATTGTTAGTTCACTAAAAGTTTTACATTTATTTTTGATACCAAATACTTTTTTGTCACAGACTAAAATATCATCGAATTCGATTTTAGTAGCTATCTTATTTATTTTTACAGGTTACTTGTTACATGATTCTTTATAAGTAGTTGGAATATTAATAATATAAATTATAGAATCGCTGCTGGAAGCTATTCTTACATCAGCAAAATTAAGAGATTCCTCGATACTTAAAAAATTTATGTTTTATTGGTTGGCTAAAGTTTTGATCATTTCCATTTCATAATTAGATAATATGAATGAATTAATGACTCCTACTTTTGCCCAATCTATTGCATACTTAAGATTCATAATTTCACTATTTAAAATTTCTAGTTTGTATTTCAATTCATTTATTAAATAATTTACTGTTTCTTCATTTATTACAGATTTTAAAAGTTCATTTGTTTTTGCAGTTAACTCATTTAATTTTTCCAGAGACATTCTATTAATTATAACTTGTCTATTATTACTTTCTAATACATTGTTTATTTTTTGTTCTATAATTTCAAAGTCGGCATGATCCGGGTTACCAGCAACCCATTTCCATGCAGATCCAATAAAGTCTAAGGATCTCTTATTTCTTGGTTTAAGATTTCTAATATGTTCTTTTAGCTGTGTTATTTCATAGGAAAAGGAAGGGATATAGGGGATGGGAAGTGCTTACATTAGCCCTGATGATTGATTGTATGTCATCTATTACCGTCTCATAATTCGTAGTTTGCACCACATGGACTAGTTTCACCGTACCCGATTGCACTCTAGCAACCCCAGTATCGATAGCGACTATCCGCGAATTGGAGTAATCCATGATTCTTACTTCACTCAATAGGGCAGGTATCTGTATTCTAAAAGGGAAACGAAAACAAGGGCTATGTTTATTGTTGTTTTAATTTCTGATATTATTCTTGTGGACCACTCTTCCGCTTGCAGTTAATATGGTTGTGTGCCTATTTTCTTTAACTATCTCTTTTTTATAATTTTTAGATAACTTCGTACCTAACCTCCTATTTTCTTTTACGAAAATTTTTTCTCTCACCTTATAATTTTTTGGCTCGCTCTTATTCTTATTATGGTACTCCAGAACTGATTTCTGTCTGTTCTTAAAGTCCTTAACCATTTGGGCTCTCTCCCTTCCCCACTCTTCAGGGTTATTAAATGATTTCTTACCGAAAAATGCCTCAAATGGTTTCCTACCTAAGGTTGAATGGACAGTATTATTATATTCGTAAATAGATTTGTCTAGGAGCTCGGGCAGATTACCTTGAGTTCCTTCCGACCTGATGCATCTCATAATTTCCGAGAGTGTCGAATGGAACCTTTCGATTTGTCCATTGACGGTGCTAGCATATGGTGGAATTCTAAACACCTTGACGTTAAATTGGTTTTCTAGCATGAATATTATCGCTCTAGAGTTGAATGATTTTTCATTGTCCATAACAACTATTTCGGGCATTCCGAAATTTAACAATATTTCTCTTAGTGGCCTTTGAATATCCTCTGCTGCTCTGGAATTCAGTATCCTTGCTTGTGCGTATTTTATTAATTTGTCTATAGCTGTTAAAATGGATGTTCTTTCTGTTATGTAGATATCCACGTGCACTATTTGGCCAGGGTACTGAGGTATGGGGGTTTCTTGCAATGAGATATTATTAGGGTGCCTATCGTATTTGTTCTCTTTGCAAATTCTGCATGATTTTATTAATCTTCTTGTTTTTGCCGCCATTTGCGTAAAGTAACACCTCTCTAAAAGTTGAGCTTTGTTCTCCTCAGCATTTCTGTGGGCTCTACTATGTTCATTTATTATCTCTATTTCCTGGTCTGATTCGTTACATACATCGGCTACCATCTTCCTCGTGTAAAGAACTTTATATTTGTGAAAGGACTTAGGATATACTTCTTGCGCTCTTCCCAATACCTCGTCAGTGGTTTTAATACAGTTCGTTACCGATGGATTTAGACATTTCTTGAATATTTCTTCCAATCTTTTTTTATTGGGGTCTGGTTCCAAAAAAATATGTCTATGGTATGTTGGAAAGATGAGTTGAAATTCGTATGACTGTGTTTCATTTGGTTCTATAATAATTTGGTTCTTGAATACATTTATGGGTGCATCCGTGTGTTGAATTAAGTTTTGTGGTGAGCTTTGGCTACTATGCTGTGTTGCGTCCGTTGACCTTATTTCAAATATCTGTTGCGGTGGTCTAGACAGAGCATCCGCTACAATGTTTGCATATCCAGGCTTGTACAATAGTTTATAGTTGTACTCCTCCAGCGTTGCCTTCCATCGTGTCAGCTTACTGTTACAGTTTCCGTTATTTAAGGCGTGAGTTAGAGGCTGATGATCCGTAAATATTTTAATTGTCGTCGCACCATACAAATAATTTCTTAGCTTCTTCAAGGCCCAAACAATCGCCAGCATTTCTCTTTCGTTTGTGGCATAGTGTTCTTCGGCCTTATTTAATGTTCGCGAAATAAATGTAATTGGTTTGCCGTCTTGTTCTAAAACGGCTCCGATGGCGTGATTGGAAGCATCTGTTGTGAGCCTAAATTCTTTCTTGAAGTCAGGATGGGTCAACATCACGTCCTCCGATGTGAGGCTTCTCTTTATCTTTTCGAATGTTATTGTTATTTTCGAGGATGCTGATTTGGACATTCGTCCCTCTTCCACCCTCAAAAGAGCCGTTAACGGTTTTGTTAGTTTGGCATAGTTTTTTATGAAATGAAATGAAATTGGAGTTTTACTTATTTAAAGTTCAATGAACCAGAAACATGCAAAGGTAAGAAAGATAATAAAATTGTTGTTAACTTATATAATAAACCCATATACCAGCTTAAGAACTTATGATAAAAAATGTTTATATTACACGTTTCAACACTTGCATCAATAAATAAATTCAATCGCAGATCAATCCTTTCCTTTCAAACAACCAACATCTCATAAATGTTTAATCAGTTGAAGAAATATTATAAAATCCTATTAAGAAATTCAGTAAACTAAAATCAGCTTAAAAAACAAATATGGGAAATTTAATTTAATTCATTTCTATGAATTAAAGATATAAAACGAAAAGGAACATGTGACCGACCTACATACAAATGAAGTCCCAACCCATTACCCACCACCCACTTACACACAATGCATTCGAACAGATACATATAAAAAATATGTTAAAAATTTTAAGTAAATATTTTAATATCATCGCTGATTAAATATTTTTGTAACCTTTTTCTATCAACATAAGATTAGGTTGTTGAATAAATGCTAAAAATTCCAGTTCAAACGAAGTTCAATCTGTATGTGACTGTGTGTGTTCATGCATACTTGCGAATGTTTCGAATAGATTCAGAAAATGAGCAAGAGAGAGGGATACTATCAACAAAGAAAACATTAAGTTACCCTGAACTAATATTATCATAGGCCTGACTTGTAAAAACAAATGGAGAGTGAAATAAAAACATTATTATTACCATTTCATCCGCCTTTTCACTCCTATTTAGGTAAATTATTATTAAGTACCTCCAACTCAATGAAAAGTAATGGTGTTTTCTTTTTTTTACAAAAGTTTCGATGACTTAATTAGGTGGCAGCCTAAATGGGCTGTTATAGAATGTTCAAACATGCACCTTAATTGCGTAATTACGAAGTTTTCGCCTTATAATAAGTTCACATGTGCGTCTTAATTGAACTCAACTTACATTATAAGAACTTCACAAATATATTGAGCAATTAGTATTTAATTGCACCATAAAATGCGACAAATTTCCCATGGTGAAGTAATGTAATAGACGACTAATTAGGCTTGACAACATTACCACCAGGGATTACAAGTCTTAATGTTAGCAATTCAGCTATCTCTTTCACATTATGGTGGTAATTGGAAATTTCGTACGTAAAGACGCAACAACACACGCTTTTTGAAACATTCATGTCGGGTCATGAAATTATTTTTAGCCATCAAATGCTAATTGAGTAAGCTAAATTCAAAATTAATTTACTTAATTAAGGTGCGGGTGTGAACATCCTATTAGTGTCTTATAAATGTGGAATTCGTTTCATCGGCACTCAGGCGCTAATTTATCCAAGTGTTATATTCCAAAAGCAGTCGAAAATGACAATGCCAGCCAGCTGAGCACACGCAAATAAAAAGCATGGTCATGATCATGGTAACCATCTTATGTTGTCTACAGCAATATATTGTAGCGGCAAGCATATAATGATTATTTCAAAACGTTTATATATTACTTTAGATGCGTTAAAAAAGATATTGCTTACATTGAATCATTAAATGGTTCCCATCCGTAACAATTTGCAACATGGTTACGTTGCACAATATAGTCTTTACTTAAATTTTAACCACAAACGAATTATTTTAAATACACGAAAATAATATAATAACTCTAACCATAAAATGTTTTTATTAGACATAATAAGTAAAACTCTTCTATTGTTTAATCCAAGCATAAGGATACTGTGTCATACAAGATTAGCGAGTTAAATATTAAGCATTCACATTTCTATCATTCTATTGTAGATATTATTGCAGATAATAAATTGATTTGTTTAAAACCACATAAGTCAATTATAATTCTTTATTTGCGTGCAGTATCGAAAAAGACTCAGAAATATTCATCCGACACAGATCATCTCACTTCCCCGAGAGTCAATCTGGCTTATTTTCCTCTTAGATTTGAGCCTACTTCATATAAAATTGTGCTGATGTAATAATTAATACCGCACGGTAATAAAACACTAGAAATCTTGATCGCAGTTATCTTGAAGCACTGCAAATGAAGCCGGTACGACCATTGTAATGATGTGTTAGTACATACATAATGACATAAATGTAACTAGCTTTGGTTACCCTATCTTACTCCATTTTATATATTCGCAAAACTTAACACTGACGGTAGATACAGACGAGGGATTCTCAGAGGAAACATGTTTTAGAAACCTAGTTTCATTTTACGACTTCTCGTATGCGCCCCCTGGTATATAACAAATAAAACATACACGTCTTAATACGTAAATAAACCAGAGGTCCACCCTAACACTCTTGTAGGCAAATTACTACAATTTCGCGGACAATGTGTCAGTCTAAAATAGACTGACACATTGTGCCTGCCGAGCTTTTTTATACCAAATCAAAATTTACTTCATGCCGACATCTTTGATCAAAACACTTTTTTTTAATAAAACGCAATACTTCATCATTAAATTCTTAAGTATGGATTTCTCTACAAATAACAAGCAAAGACAGTAATAAAATGTAGAAACTAACGTATAAATATTTGTGAAAATAATGCGATTTTAAATGAAACAAATCACTAAGCCCCCTTTCAGACCAGCAAAGTTTTCTTTGACAAAGTTTCATGAATTCTCTTTTAAACTTTGTCTTGTGTTCAGACAGGATAATTTTACTTTGACAAAGTCTGTTTCGTTTGTTTGTATGTTTGTCAAATATAAAGAGCAGCCATATTAATTCGGTTTAAGAACAAAAAACACAAAAGGAATTTGCGAGTACAACAAGTTTTGTACCAACCCCCGCTATCTTTTCCTCTCTCCTCCACAAACTCAAGACTTTGCTAAGAAAACTTTGCTGGTCTGAAAGGGGTCCAACTTAAATCACTTTGTCTCTAATGCATTAAGTTGTATAGAAGTCTTCGTATTCCGCTTTTGTTCAGCATGGAATAGACTGCAAAAAGTCACCATTTACATAGGGATAGTTTTGTTTGCAAAGTCTGGAGTTTATGGAAGAGAAGAGAAAGAAGATTAAGAAAGAATACAGACTTTCTTGTAGTCGGCAAATTCGTTTTGTTTTTTTTCGCGTTCGCAGTTTAAACCTGAAGCGCCCTGCAACTCTTAAAGTTTATTTTACTTTTGCAAGCAAAAGAAATACAAATTTGAAAACAGAAATGAGAAAATAAGGCAAAGTTCCTGTCCAAACATTTTGGCCGTTAAGAGTACTGAGATCAAAATGAGAGTCAAGTTCTTGATATATACAATACCATCCTATTTCTAGGCAACCTGCTAGTTTTTTTTAAATATTTTTTTTCATAACTCTTTCCCATATTAGAAAGATTAAAAAAATATTGCCAAGCTAGAGGTTGCCTAAAAATGAGATGATATTGTACATATCAAGAACTTGGTGCTCATTTTTTACTCTGGCTTTATTATTGTACTTACTAGTGGGGATCTGACTCCTTTTTTCCAAGTCAATTGTTTTACAAATGTACACATTAGTATGTATGTATGTATAAAACTTAAAGTTTACAGCTCTCTGCTACAGTGGAAGTGTCCTATACCAATAAAGGGGCACCTTAGTCCGCCTTCTGATTTCTTATCCCCCTAGACCTACGTGTATACCAAATTTTGACTCTCTAGCTATAATGGAAATGCCCCATAATGTTCAGTGAAAAGGTACTAAAATATGCACATTTTACACTTTCGTATCTCGGGAATCCTGTTATTTCAAGTTGTGTTATTATTTAATGATTAAATAAAGCAACGTTGTAGGCAGAGTAACAACAGCGCGGATGATTACGTGTTATAAACACTGTGTGCATAGGCCCAAACTAGGCCAGGCCCACTACTGTGCGCCTTAATCACCGTAGAGTTAAGCGGTCTCTCATTATTCCCCGCTTGCACTCTGGAGCCGAAAATATTAGTAAGGCCGCAATTAATCTATGGTACGTGGAACGAGGTGACAAAAAATTTCAACATACACTTTTTGGTTGAACTCACAAGATCTGGAACATATCTAGATAACTCAAAGAAGATTAGCTAGTATATCTTAAGTTAAAATGCCGAGAATTATTCAACACGAATAAAGTTTTAAAGTTGCGTAATTAATTAGTCGGGTGGAACTTTCCACATTAATGGATGTGATAACAGGACACGCATAGAGATACAATTTTTCTTCTGCAGAAGACGTCCTCCTTCTTTTGAGCGACTCGAATTAAAACAGTAAGATCATGAGTGAGCCTGTAAACATTGCTGGCAGTTCGCGCAACTTAATATAACGAAGGTCGCCTATAATGTAAAAAGGAAATAATAATTGAAATTTTACCCAGATTCGCGCTTTCGTGCAATACCTTGACCATAAAAACTCAATAAATAATTTAATGAAAATAGATAAATAGATACAAGACAAGTGAAATAAAAAATATGCAAAGAAAAAAAGTTAAAGCAAAATAAAATTATTTGAGTAAATATTTATTTTGTAAGCAAAACAGTAGACATTGTAAAAACAAACTGAAAAATACTTCTGTCGTCCATGTCGTGTGTAAATTTGTGTATCTACAAGATCTACATGTTGTATTCATAAACGTACGACTGACGACAATCTATGAGTGAAATTTATGTAGATACAAATGTATTTCACTTTTATGTGCAGAAACATACTTTAAGAGGAGATACAAAGGGACTAGATACGAATCAATACAAAAGACAAAAACTGGTGAATCAAAATAATGTCTCATCGCTTTTTTTTGCCAAAAGTTATAGTTTTCGACCTATTAGCAAAAAACCAAAGAAATGTCATCTTCATATGTCCCCTCCCTCTCTCGCATTTGTGGATGCTATTTAAAAAAGTAACAAAATGCATTACTTGGAAGTAGATTACTAAAGTTAATCACTTTTCCTCTGGTTGTTAAAAGACTTTTGATTTCTGTCTGAGATGTGTTCTTTCTACCATTAAACTTTTACGATCAGAATGGGAAAGGAAAAACATTTTTGTTTTTATTTATAAATTTTTTTAGATTTTCCACAACAAATCTACCGAAAATATGACACAAAATGAACAAACTGAATCGAATATTATGTCTGATGTACTTTATTCAATATTATCGATAAAGAGTCAAGTCGGTTAGGGAAATTCAAATTAGTAATGGCGATGTGTTAGAGTGGTGTTGGCTCAAAATTGACGACGATGTTGAGGACGCTAAATAGAATGAGGGTGATTAAATAATTCGATTACTGCCGTGTCGCGAATAGGCTTCTTCCCATGCTCTGGGAAGATATTTGAAATTGTGATGATCTCTAACCCAGGGAAGGACTTAAGTCAGATTACGCCCTACAGGACCATTAGCCTGCTGTCAATATCTCGTATTAATAAGCTAGAGGGCTGGTTAAAAAAGTGGAGAATAAAGCAAATCTCTCGAAATGTGCTTATCCTATAACGGTTTCGCTTCGAAGATAAAATTATCCACGCATAACAATAACAAATGCCACTGTTCCAGCGCAAACCTACGGTTAATATTTCGGTAAACACTCAGATCAAAGCCTCAATTGTTCTCGCCATATTGAGACACAAATAAATACCATAAAACTTAAAACAAATTAACAGGACTGTTTAATAGGTCGCGCCTCAAACCGGGCTTTCGAATACAAAGTGATTTTATACAAAACCGTTATAAAGCCAATATGGTCATATGGCATTCAGCTGTGGGGTACTGCCTGTGCATCAAACATTCAGAAGTTACAAAGAACACAGTGTGTGATCTGACAACATATCGTATGCATCCCCTGATAAGATATGAAAACATCCATAGCGGTCTAAAAGTTCCCTTTATCCAGGAAGAAGCAAAAACATACACGTTCAAATACGTGAACATAGAAATCGTCCATTCCAATGCTCTTGTACGCAATTATAATGCAATTTGAAAACAGACACGTTGAGCCTGGCGAGACGGTACTTTCTACCCAATAGTAGATCCTTTATTAAGATTTAAATGCATCCAATTAGTTACTACGTTGCTAATAATTATTAAATAATATTTTAGAAATAAGATTTGAATATTTATTGTAATTTTCTTTTAGAAAGATTAAATAAAAAAAACTAAAGCCTAAATAAATTCCTATTGCACCAATTAAAATAAGTGATCAAATTAATTGTACAATTAATTAAACAAATACATTAAGTTATTAAAAGCCTGTTGCATTGCTTTTCTCGAATGTTTTATTTAATTTTATAAAACCAAATAAAAACATGTCTTCACATAGATGCAACGGAAACGAGTAAATGGACTTTATACAATTTTTTATTCAATTAAAAATAAATTCAAATCAACTGTCACAACGAAATTTTGAATTATTAAAGAAATTCCATCTGGCCGCAGTTTTAGTAAATCTTTAGCTGACGTTAAATAAATGCACTTAGGGAATTTCCTTAGTTTTACTACTAATTCTAGTCATAAATACGAGTACTGATGATTACTGTCATAATACGAGTGACCTATGGAAATCGGGCGTGGTGCCGTCCTGCTGAAACCACATGACGTCCAGATACATTTCGTATGGTTTTGGATAGAAAAATTCAGTTATAATATAACCAAATCCGTTCACAGTCACTGACGAATTGATGTTTGCGGGATATTTGGCGATACTTTCATTTACTGCAGAAATGTTTTCCAGAGATTGACCGGAGACTTACTATCTATAAGTCAACCAGTTTATTCAATTTTTTTACCACCCTTCAAATTGTTGGCACATTAGGTGCACTTTTTTTTTAGCATTAGTAATACTTTTCATATACATACAAATATTTAAATTTGATATTATTGTGTTTTAGCTCTAATATAAATTGTACTTTACAAAAAAGGAGATTTGCTTCTTAACTAGATTTTGATTACTTTCATTTTTAATATAATTTGGTAATGTATTGTAAAGTTGTAAGCCTTTGTAAAAAAGATTTCGTTGCATTGCCGTTGAGTGTACTCTTTCAATTCTAAAATTGTTCATATTTTTTAACTGGTATGGTTGTGCTTCCCTGACATATACTATTTGTTCCTTTAAATATTCCGGTGCTTCTCCACGTTTCATTTTTTGTATAAAATTTAAAGTGTTGAGTGTAAGACTCTGTCTTATGTTTAGCCGTTTTAGAGATTCAAGCATAAAGTTGATTGATGTGTATCTGTTGCATTTTAATATGATTCGCATTGCTCTATTTTGTAGTTTTTGTAGTCGATCTATCTGCTGTGTAGTGCAGCATGAATATAAAATTGTAGACCCGAACTCGAAATGCGGTTTTATTATGGTATTATATACATATGTTTATTGCCGTTATAACTGATATATGCTTTCTTATTCTTTTGAAAAAACAAATTTTTTTGCCAATTTTTTTTACATATATAGTCAATGTGTTCTTTGCATTTCAGTTCTTTATCATTAACAAACCCTAAATATTTTATCTGATCCACTTTTTCTATCACTTGATTATTTATTTTAAAAACTTGGTTACTATTTGTATTTATTTCTAATATTTTCGTTTTGTTTTCGTTCAATTTAAATTTGTTCATTTTTAGCCACATGCTAACACGTTCCATATCTTGTGTAAGATTATCGTAGCATTGTTGATTCGATTCACCTTCTGTAAAAATAAGCATACAGAATTACTTCACATTTTTGGCAAATCATTTATATACATATGTAGGTATGAATAATAACGCTCCCACGCTTTTCTGACCGAAAATCCCTGTAGTTTCTAAGCGGTTACAGTGTAATAATAACGTGTTCTTCTTTTGTTTAGCACTCCAAGTTTAATAATCAGAGCAAACGCAGGTGACAGCTGTTAAGTATCAGAGTTGCCAATTGCCAAAAAAAAATCCACAAAATTTAAATAGCGCATTCTTATTGAGACATCCTATACAATATCCCTCACTAATTAAATTTGTGAAGATATATTTTTATATTGCCGATTTAGCTGACAGTCTAAATTTTGAACCAACCAATTGATGAAAATACATATATACTTGAAGATTAAGATACAATTGTTTGTTTAACAGTTATGTCTGCCATTGCTCAGTTCTAAATACCAAACACTTGAAGTAAATATAATTAAATCAATATATTGAGGTTCTTAGTCAGGCTCGAGATCGCGTTCCACATATTTTATTGAGTGCGAAAAGTTAACTTGTATTGGACACTCACAGAATGGAAAGAAGTTTCTGTGCCCTAAAAACCTTCGTCAGTATTCTTTGTGTATATCTCCTCAGTTATTGTCAGCTGTCATTAGTAGCAAACAGCCCATAGTGAAAGAAAAAATTCAAATCTGCCAAGGTCGAAAAACTCAGTGTTAATGAAACATTTCAATTATTAGCAAAACTAAATCATTTTTCTATTTCACGCCGAAGACCCCAATAAATTAGTTATGCCAAGTAAATCATTTCATTTCGACATCAAATATGCTCTTATTTTTTAAACATTGACGTTTTCGTTGATACATTAAGATTTGTTACACTTAAAATTGTTAAATAAACATTAGACATATGAAATCTAAATCTTTATGCGAAAAACAAATGCCAACTGACGCCATGTGACACAAGCAGACACACGCTTGTCGAAAAATATCTACGAAATAAACAAAAATTTCAAAAGTGTGGACACAAACAACCAAAAGGAAAATTCATGGAAAAAGTTGAAAAATAAAAAATAAAACGAAGATGCGACAACAAAATAAATATATACATATATTTACAAATGCATGTACATATACATACATATGTGTTTATTAATTTATATAGGGTAGGACCTAACCAACATCCCCAATCCAATACCCACGCAAAACATCACTTGCTAAAGCATAGCTAAAACGAGGAAAAAAAGCGCATAAAATGTGAACAGTATAAGTCTTTAAAATAATATTTATTATTACGACAATAAACTACAATTACGAAACAGAGGAGAGAGGAGACAATAACGCAAAAAAGCTACAAAATGAATTAAATAACGTTGTTAAATGTAACGAGATAACAAGTGAAGTTTATAATTTAAAGAAAAGAGGAAAAGATTTAAATTTAAATAAAAGAACTACAAAATATCCCTTAGTACACGTGTGTGTATTGAAAAAGAGGATACCACAAAGTGGTATGAGAGTTAAAAGAGATTTTTATGAATATTCAGTTTCTTAAATCTCAAACAACAACAAAAAGAAACAAAACACCACCAATAACATTAAAAACTTCTATTTCGCCCTGTTTCAGCTATTCCCATTTGCGAGTGAATACTCACTCTCTCTCTCTCTCTCTCTTTTGTCCTTTCAACCATGTTGGGTATCTACAGCAGATACACAACTTTGTTGGCCGGGTCGCACGCACACATTTGCAGAAATAACAAAATTTTAAGGGGCGTCAACGTTTGTCTTTCAAACTGATGCCTGATTTTTATTTGCTTGATAGTGAGTCTATGTTGCCTCCTTCATTATTTATAAACTCACCACTGCTGTGTTGAATTTCACATACTATTTTTCGTGTTTTCTCCTTCCGTTTTATCAAGGCAATAAGAAGGATATAATAAAATTTATTTTAAGCTTTTAATGAATGAGACATAATTTATGGTAAAAAAAAAACTTTCCGATGATAAGACATCTGTCTGTCCTGTTGTTGTTTTGGAAACTGGATGGCAGAAAAAATTGTAATTCATTCTATCATTATTTTATTTTAAAACAAAAACTCTCGGTACCTGGGTGGGTGGGTATACAATAATAAATAAATCAACCAAATTAAATTAAACTTATTTTTGCAAGCCTCCCTGAAATGGAAATAAATCTGAATGAATTAATTCTGGGAGTCATTTCTTTTATTATTATGGATGAATTAAATTTTAGTTCCACTAGCATTTCACCGGTTCCTTAAGCCTTGAGCCAGAAATCTTCTGCCCAAATATTTAGAAGTGCTAGAAATATTTTAGGTGCCAGCATGGATCCATGGGAAGGGAGAGAGGCAATATCGGTCCTACAAAACGATTGAATATATCAATTCATTTTTCTTTTAGACTTCGTATTTTTTTATTTTTTAATCCAGCAACGTAAACATTAAATAAGGAAATGCTTGTACCAATTAAATATTATAAATATTTTTAAATTTATTGAAACACAATGACAAAATATGCGCTTGCCTCTTATTTCTGCGAAGATTCCAATAAAACAGACATCAACCCTTGATTCTTGATTTGATATTTCGACAGGGTGTTGTTTTAATGTAGATTTTGGGAACGAATTTTCGTAATACCAAGTCAAGTTTGGTTTGAAGACAAACCGGTTTCGGCTATATCACATATTCAGTGTCGTTTTTCGTTCTAAGAGCGGGAAATTCGTTCCTAAAATCTATATCGACCCAAATATGCAAGTGCGTGATAGAAATCGTTTCTAAATTCCGACTATTGAAAAATCACGCTCTAAATAGGTATTGTGAAACAAAAATATATTCTCAACTGAAATTGTGATGCATACCCCAACAAAACGATACACTCTAACAGTAGTAGGCGAACATGAGTTTTAGGGCAAAGTGAATATGTGAATTTTCAGCAGTCGGGTTGTAGTTTTTTGAACTTTTTTTTAATTTAAATTATTTTGGGCTACAATTTCGTTCAAAAGTACTTGCAGAGCCGCTTTATTTAATTTTAAAGTTGAAGTAAAAAAATTAAAATAATTACGTTATATTATTCCTTAAATCCTAACACACAAATAATTCACAGCTATCTGGCGCAGGTAAGCGAAGCCGCGAGAAACACATAACAAATAATATATACATACATTTTAGAAATGTGCTCATTAAACCCTTTAATTTGATACTCAACACGGTGTCATTTTTAGTTCCTGACTCTATAGGGCGCCATATTTAATTAATGCTACTACACATAGTCTATAACCAGCGGACGATCACGACGCTACCTTGTAAAATTATATTATAAAGGAACATGTGAACGAACATACATACATAGCGGTTAAACACATAACTGTCCTTTTTGTTTTGTCGGGTAAAAAAGTAAGAGTCTGTGCTGTTCTCATTATTTCCATTTGGAATAGAATTATTTTTTAATATTTTTTTTTTAATTCTTGATAAAATCATTCTTTAAAAGACTTTTTATATTCTTTAAATTATGGTCTTCATTTTGAGTTACAGTAATTTGAGATTAGTTGAAGAATTATTCTCAAAATCGATCAAATTTTATCACATATGAAAATGATGTCTCTGTAATCGCTGGATATCTACATGAAACCATTTAACTGATTATTTACTAGTGTTGAAAAATTATTCGAGTTTAAAATTGTTCGAACAATAGTTCCTAAGTTTTTTTTTTAAAAATTGTTCGAATATTTGCACGAATAAAAAATAAAAAATAAAAAAAAATTGTGCTAAAAACAAAAAAAAAAAATGCAAAAAAATAATTCATTCACAAAACCAAGAATACTAAAACAGATATTAAAAAAGTATGTAAAAAATTACTAAGTGGACTTGGAGATTTTAAGCACAGCAGCATCCAATTTGAATATTGCCGTTAACGAAGTAAGCTTTTCTTTTCTGTCATAATCATCAAATGCGAACGTTACCTTCTTTAAACAAGAAGCGATCCTGGTAAGCACTCGCAAATTCAAAAATTTCATAATTATGGCAACCTATTACTTTTTAATGAGCAAATGGTAACAACTGTTCGTAGTGGTCATTTGGTCGATAAAAGCGATAAAAGTTCTTATTAGTCAGTAGCCGAATTCTAAGGCCTGAATGCAATTCTTAATAACTAATAGGTACAAAATGGCGACAAATAAATTTTAGGTATATTAAATTTTTAATAAAACATTCCTTTATTCGAAGCTCTCCTTCAATAATTAACGTTGCAAGAAAATATACCTATTTTATTTTTAGATTTTTACTCTTCTTACAAGCTATACCTGCCGCCTTTTTTTTAGAACAAATGTCAAATGTCAAATGTAATTCTAAGCTTCCATAAGGTGTCAGCTTTGTTTAAACTACCCGCCAGGGTTTTGGGAAATTTTCACAATTATTCCAAATTTTATGACGTAGAAAATAATTTAGTGATTCTATCGCCAATAATTGTCTGGTGTTAAATGAAATTAATGGCGATTTTGGCTTATGAATTGTGTAGGACAGCCGGAAATTAGTTACGTGACGCTGTAGCTAATGGCCAAACCGGTAGTAATCATAACCACTAATCCAACGATGATGATTATGGATGGTTACCTCATCATTGATCTGTTATGTTCAGGAAATATTTTGTACCTGTATATTATGGTAGCCAGACGAACAGACGAAATAAACCAATTTATTGGCACAACACCAACTGACACACTCAAACACAATCATGTAAATTTGTATTAAAATCCTATGGAATTCCCTAGACTTAGCACTTTGTCAATATATCCCTGGCAGTAGACGTACACTTTTAATTCTAAAGTTTAAGGGGTTTCCCATCCAACTCCTGCTGCCAAACTCATCTTGAGTTTTAATATGCGTATAACGATGATGAAGGGAATTAATGGTTGGCTTGTGGTTTTTGGATTATGTGGTTTTCTTCATTATTCCCTTTCCAATGCACAAACTGACCTGAGCCAGCATTTATTCGTTTATTTGGCTGTTTGGACAACCCACCACTTTGCCGCCACATGTTTTCTAAGAAAATCTGCTTGCCAGTACTTATGCGCTACTGACGTACTCGTACATACATATGTACATAGATGATGCCGATGATGAGTTTGTGTTCAAATATTTGTATTCCTGTTGTGTTTTAAGGTTACAGAATGTGTTGTTCTATTAACACTCTGATAGGGGATTTCAGTGTGAACTGGAATTGACCCAACTGTGGAAGTAGCAGACAAAAAATATGTTTTCGATTAGTAGGAAAAATTTCCAGCCTTTTTTTTACAAAATATCTCAATATGGGTGGTTGCAAAGGGTTAGTTTTGTTTTCGAAATTTTACACTTAATAGTTTTCTAATGTATTTTTGTAGACAATTGTCACTGTGATGGTGGATTTAATTCTATGTTGAATATTTTAAAAGAAGGTACCTACGCATTTTACATTATGAACATTAGAACTTTTTCACAGCTCAAGATAGATATTTCATTCTGCTTTTTATTTTTTTTCACCGCTCGCGAATTAATGTTTCTTGCTTTTTTTCAGTTTCGTGCATTTTAGTGTTTTCTTACTGCTCACAATTTACTCTTCGTGAAATAATTTTTGTTTTGATTTGCTTCTGTTTTTTCACCACGCATTTAATGAACATGTGCGATTTGTTTTATTGTTTAAAGAAATGGCCACAATGGAGCAAAAATTTGTTCTTTCATTTGGCTCTTTCTACACAATAGTAGATACGAAACATTTGTTATTATTGGTAATAACTAGTAGAATAATAACTAGTTAGAAATAAAATTTGTAAATTTCTTTTAGTAGAAAAAGATTCAGTAAATTAAAATTAGGTACAAAAAAATTTTGCGAGTTGGTTTTTTCACATAATCTTAAAAGATGTCTTAAATCGTTAAACAGGAAAACAGGAAAGGATCCAAGTTAAATTACGTCATACAGGCCCATTAACCTACTGTCCGTTTTAGTTGTTAGGAAAATTCTTCGTTTTCTGTTTAAAACATTTCTTAATGAGCAAAACACTCTCACGGACCATCCGTTTGGTTTTCGAGCGAGGCATAGTGTTGATATGTGAAAATCTGGCAGCTCGTTTGTCTACATCTTTTTACATGGATTTTTGTGCAACTCATATGTCAGATTCTGTTGATCATTTTTCCTTCTCTTTTTATCTTCCTCTTTCCTGAATAAAGTCGTGTTTTCAATAAAGACTTCTTTTCTCATACTTTAACAAATAACAAATACGCTTTTTATTTTACAATCCCATCAGGTTATGGGCCCAGACCATTGTTATTTTAAAGTATAAGAACCGTGCTAAGAGTTTTTAATAATATTTTGAAAAGATGCCAATAGCGACGAATTTTTGTGTAGAAAAACTAATGGGCAGGGAGAATTATGCTACGTGGTCCTTTGCCATGAAAAAACTGCTGCAACATGAGGAGTTGTGGGACACCGTTGAAGGTAAATATCCGGCCACTGGGATGGACGTAAAAATGGACACAAAAGCTAAGACGAAAATAATTTTGCTAGTGGATAAAATTAATTACGTTCACATCGAGGATGCCCAGACATCAAAACAGGTATGGTACAAATTAAAGGCAGCCTTCCAGGATTCAGGCCTAAGTCGTCGTGTTGGTTTATTGCGCCAATTAATAACCACACGTTTTTCTACATCCGAGAATATAGAAGAATATGTGAGTCAAATTGTTTCTACAGCTCACAAATTGAAAGAGGTTGATATGCCGGTGAGTGACGAGTGGATTGGCACACTCCTTTTGGCTGGTCTACCCGAAGAGTATTCGCCTATGATAATGGGTATCGAAAGTTCGGGAGTAAAAATTTCGTGCGACTCCATAAAAACAACAAGCGACGGTAATTCCTTTTTTTTCTAAACCAAAGCAAAAAAATACTGAAAAAAAAGGTTTTCGTTGTTACAATTGCAACCGCTACGGCCATAAGGCTGCTGATTGCCGTGCGAATAAACAGAAAAGTAAAGAAAACAAGCAAGTTGGTTTTTGCAGTAGCAGACGTCAATGATAATGATTGGTATATTGACTCGGGTGCGAGTTGTCACATGACATTAAGAAAATACTGGTTTATAAATTTCAAGGAGCCGCAGATAAAGGAAGTCATTGTGGCTAATAAAGAATATTGTAAAGTTCACGGGGCAGGTGATATTAAAATTGCTTTTATGGACAAGAGTGGAGAATTGGTGGATGTAACTATTCACAACGTACTATACGTTCCCGATCTTACTGTAAATCTATTATCTGTTAGTAAGATAATGGACAAAGGGTACACGGTGAAATTCCAAAATGATAAGTGCATAATATCAGAAGAAGGAAAAGTGACAGTAACAGCACACCGGAAAAATAATATGTTTAAATTAGACAGAGATTTCAGTCAAATGTGTATGGCAACATCTTATGCTGATATTGATCTTTCGCATGCTCGTATGGGGCATATGAATTATGCGGATTTGAATAAAACAAAGCAGCTAGTGACAGGAATGGAATTTCAACCAAAATCGAGAGAAGATTGTGTTCCCTGTATTCAAGACAAAATGTCGCGAAAACCATTCAAGCCGTCAAATTCCAGTACAAGCAAAATACTCGAACTTGTACATTCGGACCTGTGTGGACAGATGGAGGTGGAATCGCTCGGAGGATCTAAGTATTTTTTAATATTTATTGATGATTTTTCGCGCATGGTTTTTCTTTATATTTTGCAGGCAAAAACGGAAGTACCAGCATTTTTTGAGAGTTTTATGGCCAGAGTACAGAATGAAACAGGTCATAAAATAAAATGTCTGCGTACCGATAACGGCACAGAGTTTTGCAATCGGCAAATGGCAAAGTTATTGAACAAAAATGGTACACTGCATCAAACAACCGTGCCGTACAGCTCCCAGCAGAATGGAGTAGCGGAAAGAATGAACCGCACCATTGTTGAACGCGCTCGCTGTATGTTGTTTCATGCTGGTTTGGAGAAAAAATTTTGGGCTGAAGCCGTTGCAAATGCCGTTTATGTTATAAATCGTTCAGTTTGCGCCGCAAATAAAGAAGCAACGCCGCAGGAGTTATGGACTGGTGTCAAACCTGATATAAGCCATATTAAAGTTTTTTGTTGCCGTGCCATTTCGTATATCGCCAAAGAAAAACGCAAAAAGTGGGACCCCAAGGCTGAAGAATTAGTTTTCGTTGGTTACTGCGAGGAAACTAAAGGGTATCGATTGCTAAATCCCGATGGTTGGCGTGTGGTGAAGAGCCGTGAAGTAGTGTTCTTTGAAAATGAATTTTTGGGGAAGCAACAACAAGAAAAACCAAAACAACAGAAGCATTTTGAAGATTTCCATTTTGTAATGGTACTGATGATACTGACCAAGTGGAGGTAAATCCAACAGATGATGAAGACGTCGATGACAATATTTCAAATTCTAGAACGTTGTTGAATGATTTGGATGCTGATGGTTCATCCGATTATGAGCCTGACTATGATACATTTTCAAGTCAACACAATTCTACTTTGGTACCTACTGACAGTAACAACGTTCGTCGTTCATCACGCAATCGAAGGCCAGTTAATATGCCAGATTATCATCTATATTTGGTACAAGCCCATGACTCGGCAGATCCTTTGACAATTGAAGAAGCAATGGAAAGTGTTGATACGGTACACTGGAGGCGAGCCATTGAAGATGAATATAAATCTTTAATGGATAACAACACGTGGACTATGGTCAACTTGCCAGATGGAGCAAAACCAATTAAAAGCAAATGGGGTTTTAAAACCAAACGCGATGAAAAGGGTGAGGTGCAAAGGTTCAAAGCCCGATTGGTAGTGAAGGGTTGTTCCCAGAAGCCTGGTATTGACTACTATGAAACATACTCTCCGGTTGTACGATATACCTCAATTAGATATTTAATTTCAATTGCTGCTCAATTTGATCTAGATATCGAACAGATGGATGCAGTTACGGCGTTCTTGCAGGGTGATTTATCCGAGGAGATTTTTATGCAACCCCCTGAAGGAGTAGGAGAAAATAACGTTGGTAAAGTGTGTAAGCTTAATAAGGCTATTTACGAACTTAAGCAAGCGAGCCGTGAATGGAACAAAAAATTGGACCAGGCGCTCAAAGAGATGGGTCTGAAGCAATCCAAACTTGACCCATGCATATACTATGACGTAAGTGGTTCCAAAATGTTTTTCATCGTCGTTTATGTCGATGACCTCCTCGTTTTTTCAAATAATCATAACCTAAAAATACAAGTTAAGGCTGGACTAAAAGAAAAGTTTTTGATGAAAGATTTAGGAGAAGACAGAAGTTGCGTTGGGCTTCGAATTACAAGAAATCGGACGAAAGGTGAGATACATATTGATCAAGCTTCATATACATCAGAAATCTTAAAACGTTTCAATATGAGTGATTGTAAACCGGTGGGCACTCCCTTTGACATCAACACAAAATTAACAATTCCTCAGTCTAGCTGCAACCGTTTTGATCACATACCTTACCAAGAAGCTGTAGGTAGCCTACTCTACTTGGTACAAGGAACTCGTCCAGACATAGCTTATGCGGTGAATTTTCTAAGTAAGTTCAACAACAATTTCGACAATTCACACTGGACAGCAGTTAAACGTATTTTTAGGTACCTTAAGGGTACCACAAATGTTAAACTTACATACTCAAAAAAGGAAGATTTTAAAACGTATGACTACTGCGATGCGGATTATGCTAGCGATATCACTGACAGGCGTTCCTGCACAGGTTACGTTTTCATGCAGCAAGGTGCCATAAGTTGGTCCAGTAAGCGGCAAGCAACAGTGGCCCTTTCGACAACAGAAGCCGAATACATGGCAATGTCCACAGCCGTCCAAGAAGCAGAATGGCTCCGTCAACTTGAAAAAGATTTGCTAAACAATTCAGAAAACAAAATTATACATTTTTGCGACAACAAAAGTGCACTGAACCTAGCTACTACTGATGCATATCATGGTCGATCCAAACACATTGATGTACGGCACCATTACCTACGCGACAAGGTAATTGATGGTCAAATCGTGTTGGAATACAAAAGGACAGAAGACATGGCCGCTGATTTTTTCACCAAACCAGTGACAAAAGAGAAACACCTGAAATGTGCTGAGATGCTGGGCCTCACAAACTTCTAGCCAGGTTTTAGTGGAGGTGTTGATATGTGAAAATCTGGCAGCTCGTTTGTCTACATCTTTTTACATGCATTTCTGTGCAACTCATATGTCAGATTCTGTTGATCATTTTTCCTTCTCTTTTTATCTTCCTCTTTCCTGAATAAAGTCGTGTTTTCAATAAAGACTTCTTTTCTCAT
This sequence comes from Phania funesta, assembly GCA_963932375.1. Taxonomy (NCBI): domain Eukaryota; kingdom Metazoa; phylum Arthropoda; class Insecta; order Diptera; family Tachinidae; genus Phania; species Phania funesta. Next base: position 43,119,559 of record OZ010656.1, read on the forward strand.
ACTTTAACAAATAACAAATACGCTTTTTATTTTACAATCCCATCACATAGTACCATTGAGCAAGTCCATAGAATTCTTACCGTTATTATAATCAATACTGTTCAGTTTTATTTATAGACATTTCCGAGGCAAGTCTGTCATGATCGGATACTTACTTAAAAAACTAGAGTTCTTGCCTGAAAACTCCCAAAAGCTTCTTAGGAGCTATTTACCAGATAATACTTCTAAAGTAAGGTCAAAGGATCAGCTTCCAAAAAAATGGAAAAATCGTTGCAGGAGTATATTAGGGCCGCTTTTATATCTCATATGTACAGCGGATATGTCAACAACCCCAAATACATATACGATACTCCTTTAAGTTCTAAACAAGATCCGAATAACTTCAGTCTCACGTTCATGAGCTAGAAGACTGGCTAAAAAAAGTGGAGAATAAAGATGATCCTGTAACGTTTCCTATCAGAAGACAAAATTGTCCACCAAGAATTAAATTTAGGGAAAACCACGTTAAATATTTCGGTATCCTCTTAGATCGACACCCAAATTGGTTCCCATTTAAAATAGCACATAAAAACATGTTGAGTGCGCTTTCAGATGGTTGACCAGGGTCTAAGTTCATATAGAATTAACAATATTTTTGTCGTTTGTAGTCCAGTTGTAATAACTTGTGTTTTGCTTTAGTTGTTTGTTAATGCTCTGGCATACTTTACACGTGATCGGGCATGATTTTGTTGCTCATGAGAAACATATTTACGGAAATTATTCTAGAGATCAGTTTAGATAAACCGATTAAAATTCTAGTGTAATTTCCAACTTTTTTTATATAAAAAATTTATAGCTGCTTGTTACCAGTTGTCATCTTTAATAATGTTTTCGGCAACTGGTAACGCAACTGTAATTTTAGTGCTATTCATAATCGACCCATTAGTTCCGCTTCGTTTTAAGAATCACTGGCAGCTCGGATATAAGATGGAAACATTTGGGTAGTGGATCATCTAAGACTGTCCGTTTAAGAACGGTGGAACTGTTTACGACCGCTTATTTTATTCGCAGCTCTCCAGTATATCTACTGGGCGTGCCGCTTTTTGTAACCTGTGGACATGTTCGGTAGCATTTAAGCTTATGCCTCCCGATACAATTAAGCACCACCTTCAAGCGGATTTACTGACTCAAAAGAATACTACTAATACCCAATTTAAGGTGAAAACATAATTCATATGGAACGAAAACCCAGTTTAACTTTTTAATGCTTTTAGATAAAGAAGTGCAACGTATCTTTTCTAAAACAACACTTCAAATAATAATATGTCCTTAAAAATAATCAATTTATGAGCAACAAAAGATAAGACCCAAAAAAGATATTAACCATAAACCAACAACAATCCAATTATTTGAGTAATTGTCTCACTTTTATGAACAAATTAAAAACCCATAAAGTCAAAAGAATTTTAAGTAGCCACAACCGCACATGTCCTTACTCATAGTCAGCAGCATACAGTAAAAGAAAAAGGACCACAAGGCATAAAGAGATACAAGCCAATATTAACCGTAGTATAGATGGACGCTTTATGAAGCCTAGGAAGCAGACAGCCAAGAAAAATACAATTTTACCCGCAACCATTCTGAGAATAGAGAAAATCTCATCAAAAAGTCGAAAAAAAGAGAAATGAGGGAAGAAGGATAATTTTAAATTCCTGAGCTGATCATCCAACAATAAATAGTCGTCAGTTGTTTTTTTGCGATAAAGTAAACAAGATAAATTCAATGCAAATTTTTTTTTCTGCTGGTGTTTTCTTCTTCTTCTTCTTCTTTGACCAGTCAAAGGATAATCAGGTTAAAATCTCTTTTAAAAGTTAATGTTTATGTACGCACCTACTGAAAAGCAAAAAGACGCACACAAACTACTAAAGCCAACGATATTCATGTTTTTATAAAAAGAAGAAAAAAAGAAGCAAATGCCAACCATAAATGAGCAACAGTAATGATCGGAACGAAAATGTTTAAAAAAATATTGTCACAAGTGCGAAAAAAATCCACAAAACAAACATTAAAGAAGGATTGCGGCGGTAATGTCCAAATAAAAATTCACATCTGAGGATTTAAATTCTCCGTAAAGGAGCATGAAACAAGACGCGTCATTGCAAAATAAAAATTAAAACAAAATCCATTTTAAATAAATATTTAATTTAAGCATTAAGACCCCAGAGATCAAAATTAAACAAAAAACGGTTAATGTAAAAAAAATAATAATTTATCCTTAGACAATGCAAAGGACTCTGCATTTCATTAAAATTATGAAAGAAAAACATTGAAATGTTATTTTTTAGATGTGACAAATTTCAAAGAACATTTGAAGGTTTTTTTTTAACAAAATATTATTTTGTCGCAAATTATACTGCTACGAATTGTTTCTATAAATTTACTCAGGCAGGTCACTTCGATATATGCATTCCACTGGATTTTGGCCAAAAATAAATATTTATTTAGATAAATTGTTTCCAAAAGCATCTGTTGAAAATTGGATGCTTTTCAACTTGTTGTGTTCTTTCACACATTTGCGACAATCGAAAGATCACTTAAACAATTACTCATGTGCCATCATCGTGTTCGGGTATCAATGAATTTATGAATGTGTCTCCCCATACAAATTAAATGATTGTTGTTGTTTTTACACCCTACATTCTTTTATTACAGTTACAAAGTTTTTTGAAAGGTTTGCTGTTGTAATAATTACTTCAAGTAGCCAACCTTCCAAGGAAAATATTTATATACACATGTAAGTATATGTATAGGGGGTACCAATAAGGGCTGCTAGCTGTTGACAGTATGTGGCGGCCATCATGTTTGTAAAATAGGTAATTTTATTATTAAGTTACTGCTGCCAAACCACGATGGCAGGTTACATGTTTAAGTAGCAAATTATCAAACTTTCTTATGAAAGCGAGGGTCACGTTAGAGCAAACGATGCGCGAGTTAGATGCATTTTTCTGCAGACGTGGTGGCCATTCAAAGTCGGCTCATTAACAATGAGTTGCATAATTCTAGACGACCGGGCTTGTGAACAGTCATCCAATGCCCGTACGTTAAAGGAATGCCGAATCTACATAGAACATCGATTCCTTGCCGTGCACAAGAATTTAGATCCTTGCTGACCTTTACTGGGGCCAGCGACCGTACAAAATACAATAGTATCAGGATCGCATAAACAACGTCGTTTGAACATAGAGCTTGATTCAAAGTGGGGAGCACTTTTACCTCAAGGTCTTTGTTAACAAGACAAATCGCTATATATGGAACGACTAAAACCCTCACGGGGTTCACCAGGTGGCAATATATCTACAAAAAATTACTGATTGAAAACAACGTTGGTAACCAATTTTTTTCACCGGAGCGTGGGATTAGACGCCGCCAAACATTTTTTGAACAAAGGAGTCCTTCAAAGTCAAACTAATGCAGACCAACAGAACTTTAGAATATGTGCTATCGTGTGAAGTTCTGGAACTTTGTTTTGAACAAATTATTTTAAAATGCTTTATATTATCAAACTGAAAATCCTACTTACTTTTAAACAACACCCTTTTAATAGCTTCGTTCCTTCCTTTCATTACTCGAATCTCGGGTGGGGTAAAATCTATTAAAATCCGCAGTGAATTATATGGAGCTTGTGTTAACATCTAGTGATTAACTTCCATCACAAGCAAATCTTACTTCTTTCTTCACAGGGTCATTTTATTACCCCTACTGTGGTTAATCACAATACACAGTCTTTCCTAACCGATCACGGAATTCTACCCGTCTGCTATTGTAATACCTCTGAGGGGAAAGTATACAACTGGGCAAAACCGAGTTCTTAAAGGAACCAGGTTTCCTAGGTAAGAAAATTATCTTAATTGACAAGATTAAATACATAGGTGTAATCTTGAACCCGAAACTGAGATGGAAGCATCACATAGAGGAGGAGATAATATGTTGGTCGCTATCTAGGAGAATCATAGGGTTAAAAGTACAGCCTCAATCCGAACATGTCAAACTGGTTCTATAGAAGGGTGATCAGGCCAATTTTTCACCTACACTTATGCACTATAATCAATTTACAGAATCAATTGATTTACAGAAGGTTCAACGAACGTGTTGCCTTGGAATAAGTGGTGCAATTAGAACCATGTCGAATCAACTGTTCCAGAGGCAAGTCTAACTTAGGTTACGGATCTTTATTGAGGAACCAATGATCGCTGAGTCACGGAGACAGACCTGTGGTGGTAAATATTTTTACGGACTGCCAAACAATAATAAGAGCACTAAAATCTGATATGGTTAGATCCTGGACGATTTTTAAATGCAATAAAGCGATAAACTACGTAGCTCATGGTAGACTGTACATCATTTGATTGCGGTCGGACGAGCCAACACTCTGGTAATTAAAATCAGAAAGCTCCAGAACATGAGTTTAAATTGCCAGACCAAATATATAGGTCAAGTGGCGGCTATGTCAATCCCGATATATTTCGTACGTGATATCGTTTACTAGGATGGTGGTCTAGAAGCCTTTAGGCAAGAAGACAAGATATATTATTAAATTCAATATTATTAAATTAGAGCAAATTACATCCGGCTATGATAAAAAAAATCGAAAAAGATCATGTATGTAGGCTGTGGTTAGAAGAAATTGAGCAGGCAGCCAGCCGAAGATGTGAATGAATATCGAACTTGACTGGAACTAAATATTATTTGCGGTTGCTATATATCAGTGATGTTTTACAACATTGATGCCGGTTTTTTATTAGCTTGTTAAATTTGTTTTAGATAAAACTATTAATGCAATGTATTAAGGCCTTTGGAATTTATTTCATATATGAGAACGAAAAATGACACTCAAAATGGCACATTTCCGAAACCGGTTTGCCACCTGTTACAAATCCACTACACTTAATTACTTGTTGATTAAGAAATATTTAATATAGGCTACTTGGTACTTTTGCACTCCTGATATCTAAGTTAACTCTGCTTTTCTTGTGTCAAATAATTTAATTTGATTTTATAGAAAATTAGTTACGTATTTATTATTGAAGAAAACAACAGCAAGGAAAAACCAAAGTAAGCCGGAGAGAAAAAATAAGTTTGTTTTTTTTAGTTTTTTTAAAGCACTTCGTAGTAAAATAAATTGTAATTTTCTGTAATCTGTTTTGGGTGCGCGAATGCTGTTGAAGGTTGGTCAAACCGAACACCACCATTGTTTCAAATATCTACAACGTTGCACAAGAAATTACGGAAAGAAATGTATGTAACATATGTATAGTATCATGATAACTTGAACGATTTAGTGTTAATTTGAAAGCGGCCAACAAAAAATCGGATGTCAGCACCGTTTCGATACAAAATATTTGTCGTGTAACGAGGTACAATCTCTTTTACAAAGTGGCTTAATGTAGCGTGGAAAGTGTTTTTAATATTACGCCGACCTGGAGATATTTCACCTGCAAATCTCAAAATTGTGTAGCGGTTTGAAAAATCTGCCTTGCCCTGCAAAGGTTTTCCATAAGAATGTTATTGGGTGAGTGTGTGTGTGTGTGTGTGTGTGTGTGCGTGTGTTAATATTTACGTAGTGTCCGAATGAGTTTGAACCTTTTTGGCCACCAATTGAAAATTAATATTTGTCTCCCTACGTTTCTAATGTTTTTCTATAATTTCAACTTAAACAAACATTTTGTCAAGTGGTTGGTGGCTACACACACGCTCGCTCTTTCTTCATATTGAATGTATTTTCATGATGTTGCACGTTTAAGTTTATAACGAGTATTTCGGGTGGCTGTGTGTGTTTTTCTTCTAGTTGACTATTTCCGGTATCTGTAATTGAATAAATGAATGAATAACTGAATATTCGCATCTCAATTGCTTCCTACAATGTTGTGGTATTGTGGTAATTCAAAGGCGATATCATCTATTTGGTCGGTTATTGCTGCGTGGTTTAGTCATCACAAAAATCCACACCTACATAATTAAAATGAAATAGTCGTAAGAGAGCTTGCTCATAGGGATCACGTAACTTTTGAATCTCAAATTATGTTTTGTTTCTGTTGGTTTTCCTAAACAAACAGCAAATGTGTGATATTTAAATTAGTCGAACAAATTAGTATCTAAAAGATACATATATCTGAATTGAAATTAACGTTCAAAATTTGGTTGATTTTATTAATTTAAATCCAAAAGTTAATAAATAAATGTAAAGCAAATTGATGTAAGGTGAATTCGGAGTGATAATAAACATTAGTATGTGCATATCTAAAAATCATGGAGCTCACTTCCGCGTAGGTAGCTGCGGTTAAAGTAAGCATCAATACTTTGCAACAAATCTTCCAGAAAATTCGGTTTTTGTTATTGAAAATAACTTGCAACAGAGTTGTACTTGCCGAACACAACGTTGGAAGGATTTGATCCAAAGCCTTACAATTACATCAGTTGTTTAGTTAATTGTTATTAATTTAGAAAATAGTTCAGATGCAGGTGGCTCCAATACATTATTGATAATGGCAGTTGTTTTTGCAGGTGATATGCGTTCTACACATAGAAAAGACAAATTGTTTACAAACAAGTGTTTGTTTGTAAATTGAAAAATTGTTTATATGAAATATTTGTGCGGTGAATTCACACAAAAATGTTATGATCCAAAAATTTGCGTAAAGAAAATTGGTTGTCCCATATAGTTAAATGAAAATAAAAAAGCACATTTGAAGAAACAAGGTTTCAAATGAGATCTTTCTGATATTTTAGACACAACATAAAAGGTCAGCCACCTTGATTTAATTTTTACGAATATTTCGCAAACCTCCGTGGATTTTCGTTTGATCAGTCTTAATTTCAAGTTTTTCAAGGTTAAAGCGATTTTTAAAGCTGATCGTCAATGAGTTATCGCACATTTTAAGAAAAAGATTAAAACAATTTTTGTTAATTCAATTTGGTTCGAAGAATTTCGGCCATAAGACGTAAATTTTTCTAAGGAGTTATATACAGTTTTCCTGATGAGCTGGCTTAAGTAAGAAATACTAATGCTGCTTTCTTTCTCAAATTAATTTTATTTTGGCGATTTTAGACGCTTAAATGCATAATATTTTAAAAGCAAAACATTTCCATCATTGGCAACAGCTTTCCATAACTTGTAGAATTTTGTACAGAATTTCTGTCATGCTTTGTCAAGTTTGGTTTGGAGACAAGCCGGTTTCGGCCATGTCCCATCTTCAGTGTCATTTTTCGTTCTATCCATAACTTCTTTATTGATCTATAAAAGTAGTTTTTATTAAAGAAAGTGATAAATATGCACAAATTTACGTCGTTATGTACTTACAACTTTAAGTTTATTTAAAAATTTTTCCATTTTGCTTTTAATCAATTTTTTTAAAACTTTATTTATTTAATTTTTTTTATTTTTAAATGTAAACAAAAAACAGCTGATAATATAATTCTAGTCCGAACTTACCCAAAGAATAAGTTAACAGGAAATTAAAAATTTGACTCTCCCATTAAAAATTGTAAAAAAATTGTTATCTGGAACGCTTTTGAACTAATTTGTACGAGTTCGGACTGTTGTTTTGTTATGCACCTGGAACAGACCTTATACATATAAATTAAACAAAAATGTTTTCTTATTTGCTTTTAAAAAATACTTCAGACACAAAGTCTAAAGTGATCTTTATTTGTTTGAAGTTTGACTTAAGCTAACTGATTTACAATTTGTACTTAATAATAATAAATTATGTTGTAATCAACAATATGTATGTAATCATACGCGGCGTACGACGAACAAAACAGTACAATGTGGCCATATTTGGTTTTAGTTTCCAAGTATTTTAGTAAATGAAGTTTTTTTTTTAATAATAATTAATTTAATTTTGTTTTATAGTATTTAAAATAAGTTTAATGTTTTATATGGTCACCCTATCTATATATCAATAACAACTGTTATTTTTTCGTCGTTATTGTGCTTCATACGACGAATTTACACAGCGAATTTTTAGTGACGTATACGTCGTGTTGTACGAAATTCGTCGTTCGACCCAGTTGCGTTCCCTGCATAATGTATTAAAATTCCACCCAAAATATTAAATTGGTAAAATAGTCTTAAAATGTAATTTATGATAACTATAGTAACTATAGTCCCATCAAAATATAAAGAGAAGTAATCTTGTTATTATTTTTGTAATTTTATCTATACAACCGCCATAGTAAACAGATTTGTTTCTGCGGTTCTTTTGTTTCAAGTAAAGAATGGCTTTACTTCTAAATTGTGTAAGACATGATAGTTTTGTAACAAAAAACCAACAAACAACGATTTTAATTTTAATGTTTATTTAAATAAAGAACCCAAACGAATTTTTTTTAAACAAACTGCAATGCGAAAAATATTTCGGTGTTTTTTATTATTTTATAAAATCAATATAAAAAAATTTGTTTATTAAATTTGTAACAGATTGAGCTAAAAATGCGAATCCTTAAAAATAATTTACGATTCCTGAAGGCAGTTATTACCAATCTATGAATATTTGCGTCTTATACAACACCAATCCATGCGAGACTTGGTTTTCCGATTTACAAGTGAGAAAAATTAAGAACATCTACTTAATATTATATTTAGATGTGCACCTTAGTTGAGTTAAATGAATACTAAATTAAGCTATGTAAGTTGCGAAGCGTTTCTAATTAGTTACCTGCAGCTGTAGTGCAACTAAGTGGAGAGCTTCAATTATTAAGAGCACGGAATTAAATATTGGGTGTTGAGTTAGTGGAATTGATAATTTTGTGTCATTTTTCGTGTTTTGCAACCGTAAAGAAAGCAAACTCCGCAATAATATGTGTGTATTACAAATTAAATCCAAAATATAATTATTAAATAAAAACTGATTTCACTGTAGCACCCTGTTTGGTATTTTGTTCGACGTAAAGATTAAAGGCAAAATATTGCCACCGATAATTAGTTATTTACCAACTAAAAGCAGTTCATTTTTAATAACCAATTTATTGCGACATCTAGTGGTGACTGATTTATCATGTATCGGCCAACACAACGAAACTTCTCGAAACACTTAGTAGAGACACTTGCCACAACGCTCTAGAACTGGTAACATTTCGCAGTTCTCCACTGCCTTACCGCTTTATTTATAATCGCTACTAACAAACTGATGTGCGTTCGAAATGAGTGGACAAATTAAAAAAAATTTTATTTTCAGCATAATTAAAATTTGTTTTTACCAATTAATTTGACATGTATTCATACTTGTGTATGACACATGGATGTAAACTGAAATAGAACAGAATTAAATGCGATAAAAATGTGCAGCGCTTTTTAATATTTTCACCTGAATTTTATTTTATTGCAAAGTTCTATGCTACTGAAAACGTGCTGTAGAAAGGAATGTTTTTCTTACAAGAATTCAGAACCGTTGGAAACAGTTTAGATTTAGTACCCGAATCAGAACAACTTATTATACAAACATTAAATTTTTATTTTACTTTTCATTAATTGCTTTTGTACTACCACCTTGTTGCATTGTTTGATAAAAATACCTGTGAAGTTACACCGATCCATTATGAGCATTATCAAATTTAGGTTGAATGATTTTACGATAAACGTATCTGTGCTATCACGGACTTAAATCCATAAAATAATTTTTTAGTAGTTATTTGCGACCATTTGTGATTGTGATTGTGATTTTAATAGTTATAAAAATTGTTCTAAGGTTTAAAATCAAAAATGGGAATATTTGATTCATCAACAGTTTATCTGTCCCTCAAATTTTACTTTGTATAAATAGTAAGCCTATGCAATTTTTTGAAAATGACAGATACATAGTAGTGTTAAAATATATATTAACAGTGATTGAAACAATAATTTTATTTTAATGGTGCCACTTTATATTTTTTGCTTAGGGCGGGCCTAAAAAGTTAAAATTATGATCTGATATATGTACATATATCCTTAACTATAAGGAGCACACTAACGAACTATTTATTAAATTAAAGCTTTTCACCAATACATTAATCTCATCATATTGTGGACATAAAGCAGCTCCATTAGGGATAAAAGTATTTTATGCACAAGTTTTTTTATTTTATCTGAAATATCGAAAAAAAATCATGTATGTAAGCAAAAACAATACGCACTCATTTGATGTATTATATGCTAGAGTAGGTAAAAAATAAAATAAATAAACATGTAGAAATGGGCGAACAGTTTTCAACTTTGCGCCCCCCTCGAACAAATTTAGGCGCGGCCGACAAACAATATTATCAATATTGTAATACGAATTAAAGTATTTTTCAATGATCGGACAGATGCAGATGAACGAGACTTAAGCCGAAGAACATACACGTTTCCAAACATGTACATAAACTTTACTCAATATTGTAAACAACAATGACATATTTTGAATACATGTATTTAACAAGAAAACAAATTTAAATTTTATGCATTAAACACGTAGAAGACAGCAGGCTACCGAATAGAATCTATCAAAATTAAAATCCACATCGTTTATATGAGAACGATTATTTGGACGACAACAAGGCTAAACGGCAGCAGGTTCTTGTCCATGCTGCGTTTGTCGTTGTAGTCAAGGCAAATGTTAGTTTCGACGACAACTATACAAAAACAACAAGCAGTTTGTTTGTGTAAAATTTCTTAACGATTTCAAAAACGGATGACTAGTGCGAATTCAAAAGTATTCTTTTACAAATGACGCACCCAAATTCTAATTATTTATCGCAAACAAATAACGAAAAGAGGAGGGAATGAAGGAAGCTCGTCTGAAGATGATGATTACAGTCTTGCTACCCAAGGAAGCTGCAATAAAAGTAATTTATGATGATGATGATAAAAAAGATATGCCACCAACATGTTTGATTCCCTCATCATGCGTCGTTATGCGATCAAAAAAGATTACCAAGTTACTCATCATCCATGTCAAATAATTCAGGTACTTCTACACATAAAGTTTTGTGCTATATTATGAATATTTGATCCCCGGCTGGTGGGCTAAAACTTAATTTACATACTTGAAATCCTTTTTTAGTATATCCTTACAACTTGCCACATTATATGATTTTTTATTGATTATCAAAAGCAGGTTGGCCGTGAACACACATACACCTTTAGCCAGTACGTTGAAGTCCAATAAATATGCAATTAAAAATGTTTATAATATTTTTACTTACAGGTTTTAATTGTTGCCTATAATATTTTACAAGGCAAAGAACAAAAATTGGCAAACTATGGGAATAGTCAAAAACTAGTGAGGGTCTCGCAAGGGATGGAGAGGTTAATCTCTGTAGGAACTGCGATGTTTACTGGCAAATGGAGGAATTCTAAAGAATTTTGTGTGAATGCCCAGCAGTGGGTAGCATAAAAAACACCTATGAATATCTTGGGATATAATTCCCCTGCATCATTCCAAAATAAAATCAATCTTCAAAGCGCCTTCTTTAAGGAATGTGCTTCAACCGGCTACGGCGAATGGATGTATTCATTGACAAATGCTTGAATTAATTATATTTCCACTTATTTTATAAAACTGCATTAACATACGTAGATCAATTTGTAAATAAAAATTGTTTATTATTTTATTGCACCTCACAACGGCAATCTAAAAAATAGTTCTGGCAATTATTGCGGCCAAAGCTTAAATATGGACTACAAAGCAAATTAAAAAGAGAAATTACTAAACGCTTTCTTAGCGTTTTGATTTTTGATTTTGAACTTTCCAATACTTCCATTTACAGTTTTATTTTAAGAAATTCAGTTATTGAATTCTTTATCTCGGATTGAGATGTTTAACTCGGAAACAAATTCGGCATTTGAAAAATAGCTGTTTTGCTTTTTCCGGAATGTTAACGAATATGCTACTTTGCAACATGTCACGTTTAAGGTGATGACAATGGTGCCGTTTTTTTTTTAATGAAATATTGTCTCTAATATTTTAACTTGAGTGAGAAAATTTTGATTTGGCTTTTTTAGGGAAATTTTTGAGACTTCATCGACCCATGAGCTTTTTAATCATGTACCCGATACATACTCAAAAGCATCCGCTTGAACAATACTCATGTCTGATTTTGATCTAAGTCGACAGGGTTCACGTCCTCAAGGAGTTCACTCGCTTCCGCCGGCAGTTCTTCCAGTTCCTCTGCCACCTCTTCAATATTAAAATTTTCTTTTCCTTCTAGTACTCACATTTGGCTTGAACTCGACACCTTGGTCCATTCCACATTTCCAGTCCCATTAATATGCTCCTCATTTCTAGCTACAAATATAAAGATATATGTTTAAAGGTGCCTAGGATGTACTTCCTAACACGATATTTAAAATCTCTAGGTGAGGGATAATCATTCAAACCACACTTGCAAGCACCTAATGGCACCAAAGATGTGTATGGAACACATCTTGGTTTAACCGGTTCGTAATCAAATACGTCATGTTGTACCGTTTTACATTGGAGCATTAGTCAAGGCGTTATTGGACAAAGATATATCTTTTTGAAAATGCTTCACAGTTTTTTATTCCATTAAAAGGGCCGTTTTGGCATTCCAAAGATATTACATGCGGTTCCTAGGACAGTAAATGTTATACAAATAAAATTAGATCAGTATTCTATAAAAATTAGAGTATTAATCTAATAAAAATGTTTCTTTCTTAATTACCTTGCTGGGGTACTTAAAGTTACTTAGTTTGGAGTTATGAACATCATACCAATTATTGACGAGCAGGATGAAACCAGTCGTCTCAGTTGGTTTGTGCAACACCATATATACGGAATAGCACCTTCTTATCGCATTGGCAGTTGTATGCGAAAATAGTTGTGCAGTAAGTTTAACTTTGTTTTATCTTCCTGGAAGTTATTTTAGTTAGCCTTTGATTTTATGTAAAACTTAAAAATATATTTACCTGCAGCTTTAACGTAGAGATGTTCGTCGTTTAGTTTATGTGTTATGGAAACATCAGATTTAGATGTTACCCTTAACAAATCCGTTATAGCATGCGTAGGCAATAATTTTTTATTTACAACGTAAACACAGTGAAGAAAGTGGTTACGTACAATTTTCAACAGATGTGGTGCATCCGAAGAGCAAAAAATCTTTCTCCTCTGCGTTGGCAGGGCTGGGAAACGAAGCTTGTCTGAAGGTAAATCAGTTTTAAAAATATATGTTATTGTATTTTGTTTAATATTTAAGAGTAATTGTAAATTTATATTATTTTCCGTCAATGTTATAATTATAAAAATTGTATTGAACTTTTTTTATTCACGGTTTCTATCTTAATGATTAAAAAAATGTATTTTAAAACTTAAAAACAAGCAAAGAAAATACTTTTAATTAACTATTATTAACACCGTTGAAATTACCTAGATTTACACGAATATCAAAATTTCAATTAATGTAAATAGGATTCGTCTTCGATGTTGTGTGTTGTCAGAAGTTATCAAAATTAGGTCTCTGTTAGACGTTGTGTGTTTCAAGTTTGTTCATGTTGGAAAATTACATTTGCCTTACCTGTGGTTACACCTTAATCCTTCCACAACTTACGATTCCTTGGCCATAAACCGTCGAATGCGAGAACCCAAATTCTATCGTCTAGTTTAATGTCGGTTGTTTTCCCCATGAACTGAATAGACTTTTTCAGCACTCCCTCAATCATTGGGATTTTTGCGTACCAGCGTTGAAGTGTTGATTTATGTGGCAGTGAAAAACCTTTTATGTAGAGATGGTTATACGCTATTTTGGGGTAAGAAATAAGGCTCTGGCAATAGTTGCGAATGGGATACGCTAATTTGGTTTATAAAATAAGATTTAAGCAATATGTCTATCTTTGGGTTGGAAAAAAATATCGCAACTAGTTTTATTTCGCCTTACTGTTAGGTATATTAATATATAAAAAGTTACTCTTCCACTTTTTGAGCTTGTACAAAAGGCTCTGCGTTCGCCAAATGCCCACGCGGTGAAATTTTTTCTACAAATTTCGCTCCACTTAATCCTTTGTTCATTATATTTCGACATGCTAAACATAACTACTAACTAGACGTGACGACTTAACACATTACCTTCATTATATAAAAGAGATAAAAGACTTTATCGTTGCTAATTCCACTATCTCTTTCATGTAATCGGGTTAATTTAAAATGTTGTACGTGAAAACGCATAACACCTGATTACACGTCATTGTTGGATATTCTGTGATGCTAAACAAAGTGCCTCTTCCTCACTTATTTGCACAGGGAGCAAATACGCATTTCTGAACTTTTTTTTATAACTTTTTAATAAGTTTAGCTTTATTTTGTTCACTTTTTTTTCCAATTTTGTAAACATTTTTCAATTTCTTCACAATTTATTTCATTTTTTAACAATTTTGTAAATTTCCTTTTCTCACAATTCTATAACTTGTACTTCTAGACAAAACAAAAACAATTTGAATAAAAATTAAAAAAATCAACAGCTGCGCTGGTCACTTTACCTGTCTTAATTCGCCTTGATTGTAGTCAAATTAAACTAATTTCTATTTTTGTTGACTACAAAACAAAAACAATGTTAACAATAGAACAAAATATTTAAAGAATATTAGTGCTTACAGCCAAACCTAAATAAGAGCGTCGAGCGTTGCGTTAGCAGCAGGTTACGTAGCTACAAAGCTTTCAGAGACATAAATTTTACATCAAATGTACTGTGGCTACGTGCCCTGCTGCTAACGCAACGCTCAACGCTCTTAGTTAGGTTTTGCTGTTAGGAATATTTTTTAATGCAGAATAAAAAAAATGACAAAATTTAAATGTTACAATATTTAAATGGACAGATATACGCAAACATCCGAAATCTGTATCCATAGAAACTTTGTTTTACTTTTAATCATTAATTTGTAGTCATTTAAGGAGTGCCTGGCCAAAATAGAGAAAGTAGAGAAAGTTGCTTGTGAGCAACGTTTGGCAATTGTAGTATAAAAAGTTATTATAGCCCTATTAAGTTTTATTGAATTATTTTAAAAGTTAAGTATGAAAGGACAAAAAACAATTTTTGTTATTATTACAGGAAAGAAGTACTTTACATTTAAGACATTTGGACATTGGAGTTCCTATTTTGCACAATCTGCAGCGACCTTTTTCGCCAAATACTACCCAATGATCCACTTTATCATACCGCTTTGCATCTGGAGGGTTCGGTTGGAACCTATACCTATACTTTTTGGTGCTTTGCGAAGACACTGCTCAAGGGAGAGATACCATCGGAAGATGTTGGATTATTTTTTTCCAAATTCGATGGTAGTAATGGAAAATGTTTCTGGTTGGGTTGAAGTAGACGAAGATGTTTTCTTTAAAGCAATCAGGCATTTGTAACGGATGTTCCTAGGCACCAATGGAAGATTCTTATGTACCATTTTCTTGAGCGGTGGTTAACCTTGTACAGCTCCATGAGGTTATTAGCCAGGTCAAGCCCTCCCATGCCTTTATTCTAGGAAACAACAATAACAGGTCTTGGAACGTCAATGTAAGCTTTTTCCTTCGGGCTTACAAACATCAACAGGTTGGTGCTCTATACACGAAGATGCTAGCAAAACTGATTTGTTGTCAAACCCCTTTAGACATATAAGATTATATTTACCTTCAATTTAAAAGATCCTCTTCCCCGTTTTTTGAGTTCAGCATCTGAAAGCAACTGGCAACTGCTTACCCGATTTTACGTATAGTACCTGTTGCAAATATGCCTATTTCCTTCAACGCAATAAGAAGACTTACTGATGTAAGCCAGTTGTCGAAATAAAGTTTAAAGTTCTTGTGTTTGGGAAGGTTTTGAGCCGGATAAAGGACAACATCCGAAGATAATCCCAATCCGTATGACGGGCAGGTTCCTTCGCCAACATACATTGTAAAATCATATACCATGCCAGTAGTTCCAGCACGTGTAAACATTTTCAAACCCCATTTGTTGGGCATAGCTGGGTTATATTGTTTATAAGTAGACCGTTCTATAACCAGGAGTAACAGTAATAAATTTATGAATATAAGAATTTATATCGATGTATACCTTTGAATGCAATTATCTGTTCATCAACACTTTGATGCTCCTCGTGAGGTGGATTATTGAAGTTCTCCTTGAGGATATTTAGGATATATTTTATCTTGTACATCTTGTCATAATTTAAATCATCCTTTTTAGGTTGTTGGCTGTTTTCGTTGAAATGTAAGCACTGCTTAATTTTTTCAAACCGGCCGGGAGACATTGCTTCTGATATATTTTAAGCTGCGGCAGTCCAAAAACACCTAAGTATAACAAAGCACCAATATACCGTCTTATTTCCTCCTTAGTACAGTTAATCGCAATGCCGAGTTCCTGTAGTCCATATAAATTAGTTTGCTGTGTGATCAAATCAATACAACGAGTATCAAACATTTTTTCGAAATATTTAACTGTTGTCAAAACTTCATGAACTTCCAGGATATTATTGTCCTTCAAAATAGTCTATGGGGCTTCATATGGCCTTGATCTCCATTTGAGAGATTTCGAATCAATTTTTTCAAAGCACATATTAACAGCACCAGAAGATTCTTGCTCAAACTCATCCGCCATTATGTTGTCAAGAAGGCCGATCTCTATGCTTTCTCCTCTTTCCACGATCCCTTCCAAATTCCTCTCCAGCACTGCAGATATGTCTTCCAGCTATTCGCCGCTCTCCTCGTCCCTGAAAACTTCCCAAGTTCAAAATTCTTTCAATATCTTTGTTTGTTAAGCCCTTCTCTTGGGGTCTCATATCTAAAAGTATGTAAATTAATTACCATAATTGCCCAAAGTTGCTCACAAGCAACTTGACAACTTTGAAAATTACTCACCTGTTGTTTGTTTGCAATTCTAAGATTTAACTTCTACAAATATTTTACTTGATATTTACTAAAAAAGATTCAATAAACATATTTTAAATTTTTGTTATAATTTTGAAAAAAAGGTCACATGTATAAAAACCTCTTTCCAAAATCGTAAATATACGCGCGTGTTAATGAAAGTAACTTTGCTAATTGATAACCAAATTAGCTGTTGTTTTATTCAACTTAAAGAGAACACTTGTAGCTTTCGATATCGGTACGGTTACACGAACAAAAACAATAACAATGCTGACTGTTAGTCGTCAAACCTATGAAGTTACCCACAAGCAACGTTGGGGCTGTGAAACACGAATACCGGACATACGAACCAAAATTGCTCTCACTAAGAGACAAAATGTATAAAAGGACGGGAACGCAAAGATAAAATATATCATAAACCTATAAAGTAGTTTTGTTTATGCTTTCACTTTTTAAATACGTCATAGTTCAGTGAAAACAAGGAGTAGAAACGTATTGTAAGGAAACAAGTTGAATAATTGTTGTTTTTTCCATTTTTATGACCCATTGTTGAGTTTTCATTCAGGCATTCAACACCTTTACCATTGCAGGCTACACGACTACAATTTTCTACTTTTGTAAAGTTCGGTTTTTTTTCATGCCACAAGACCTGTGTATGGACGTGCTTGCAAAGTTGAAAATATAAGCGGATATATCTTCTGAACTATAACGAGTACAGAACTATATATTGAATTAGAGCTTATAAAAAAACCATTCCAACAATACAACAAATCTCTTCGAATTGTTGACCAAAAATAGGTCAATTAGAGGGGAAAATAATTTTATGCTCAACTATTTTAAATTTATCTGAAATATCGAGAAAAATCATGTATAAAGGTAAATAGTCTTTGTATACACATATTCTAAGAGCGAAAACAAATAAGCCTTTATTTAATGTATAAATATGCTACAATGGGTAAAAAAATAAAACAAATAAACGCGCAACAATATGATGGCGAACAGTTTTCAAAAGTTTCTCAACCAAAATTTATTTCCTTTTTTTGTTTATTCAAATTAATTTTTTGTTTTTTACACATTTGAATAATTTACCAGAAGAAAAGCTCCTCCCATTTACACAATTTTCGAGCACTGTAACGCTTTTCGGTAAAATTGGGATCCCGAGTACAAGAACACAACAACATTTTAAATCCTAATGTCAAAAGAAATTTATGAACGATAAAATTCTATTTTGTAAACTAAGTAATTTGGCTTCGGTCTGAATGGGCGTAGCATTTCAGAAAACCGATCTAATGGTATTTTGTGGTACATACAGGCGTCTTCCAGCGCAAGCTTTTGGAGGTGAAATAAAAGAAAACAATAACCTTTTTAAGCTTTTCGTGTGGCAAAATTTACATTTTTAATTGTTGTAAAGGGGGACATTTCTCTTTTTCATCCACCCCCTGGATCAGCGCCTGGTATATATAATAAATTTACTACCATCTTGGCGAGTAACAAAAGTTTTAAAGTCAGCCATAATGTTGAATGAAATGTTCTCATTTCTTTCTGAGCCAAAGGTACATGGGTTGGATGCATTCGGTTCCAAACTGAAAAAACTACAATGTTTTCACTACAAGGGCATTTACATAAAATGTTCGGTGCTTAAGCAGATTTTTGCATTTACGCAAATAAAGTGAGATTCTTTTTCATTTATATAAGTATGTTTCTACATATACATATGCACTCGTATGTATGTAAAACAAAAACAATAGAAGAAATTTAAAAATTCAATAAATTTCAATTACAATATT
Organism: Phania funesta; assembly: GCA_963932375.1. Classification (NCBI taxonomy): domain Eukaryota; kingdom Metazoa; phylum Arthropoda; class Insecta; order Diptera; family Tachinidae; genus Phania; species Phania funesta. Next base: position 43,138,205 of record OZ010656.1, read on the forward strand.
TATTAAAATATTTTAGGACTTTTAAGCGACTTACTTTCATCGAGGAAGTCAGTGAGGATTCTGAAAATCTCAAATGCAACAAGGTGTTCTTGGATGCTGAAGATAAAAATCTTCGAAATGGTGGTTGCATTGCTCCGGTTGTGTGTGAGTGGTACGATGAATATGTGGCCAATTGTAATGGTGATTATGTTTTCGGTTGACTTATATGCTGTCGGAATGCTCGTTGCTATTCAGATAGCAGTTACCATGAATATGGCAACGGTGACATATACCGTCCGAACAATTGTTCGCACAACGCTGTTCTGCCATCACACAAACAAAATACACACAGGCAGAATAAAAAATATGTATTAACGCGCTCGCCTGTAAACATTCGTACATAATCTACGCTGAGAACATGGAAATAATTTTGATGAGAAACAAAATATTATGCTCAAACTGAACAGGAACATTTACACGTATTCTTTACACAGAAGACTACGAACGAATTTCTTTTCGTTATTCTGATAGAGCGTATTCCTATGTGCAAACAGATTTCTAGCTAGTAAAGACAGTATGTTACAATAGGTCTTGACTAGCCACAAATTTGTTCGCACATTGAGCGAGCGTCGGCAGAATAAGGGAGACAATGTGTTCGTGGTCTTCTGTGTGAAGAATACGTGTAGATATTTCTGTTTAGTTTGAGTTTAAGTTTTTGCTTCTCATCGATATTGTTTCCTTTTCCCAGCATACTTTATGTACAGGTTTTACAGACGAACGCATACATATATAGTTTTTAATCAGCCTGTGTGTACTTCGTTTGTGTCAAGACGGCATGTTAAGATAAGATATAAAGATTGCTCGTCTAAACGGGAGCCTCAATTTCCTCTGTGTACTTTTTATTAATTCGAACAAAATTAAACTCGAAAGACTGACAACACTAATTGCGACCTTATAAGTTAAACATAAAATATTTTTATTTTTATTATCGATATGATCATTGAAATACATTAAATAGAAGACAGATAAAAAAACTTAATTATTACAACGTATGTATGTATTTGTGCCAAATACATAGTTGTAAAATAACTTTCCACGTTGCAAATTTGCTTAAAATTAGTTTTGTTTTTAATTTTTGGCAACTCTAGCTTCTGCTTAAGATAATTTTTATAAATAAAATTTTGTTTTTTGAGGAAACCAGCAAATGCATTATAATGCTTTTAATTAGAATATTTTATGTGTTCGTAATAGGAAGAGCCGCCATTACCACTACCATCAACGCCTGCACTGTTTGTTGCGCCCACACTAAGTTGTTGAGGATGCAGAGGCGGCGTCGAAATTGTACCGGAAGGTGGAGTTAATGGGGGCAAATAAATCGGTTTGCGATCAATTAAATGTGATGTGACCGAGGACAATGTTGTTGTTGATGACGACGACGATGTGGGTGGCACGTTTGACGGTGAGTTAAGTGGTAGCGGTGATGGTGGTGTCATGGACGAATTGTGATGTGTGTGTTGATGATGGTGGTGAGTATGGTGATGGTGGGAAGATGACAATGAAGACATTTGTGTTAACGACATCGAACGCAAACCTGTAGAGAAAAAATGAAATTTAAAGAAATTAAAAACAAAACGTTTATAAATGTGCATTCCTATTTAATGATTATCATACGCGATCTACACATGCACAGTCATACATACAGCCTTATGCACTCATTGTTGCAGTTTGTTTATTTCTTTGTAAGAGCGAATTGCATTCAAAAGAAGACAAAATTTATGATCTTCCACAACAAGATTTTATGGAAGACACAAATATATTCATATAACACTTAATTATTTGTGAGTGACATGATCGCCCTAAACGATCTTTTTTATGTTTAATTTTTATATCGATAAAGATGATGATGATGATTTTGTCTATACGAGTGCTTACCATTGTCTATGTTGTAAGTGGCGCCTGTGGGTGATGAACCATATGGATTGTAACTACTGCCGGCTGCTGCTAGTGAAGCTGTAGCATAATCTAAGCTCGGATTTGATTGCAATACAGACACCGTTACTGCAGAGCTGGCTGTTATTGAGGGGATTGGCGATGAACTGCTAGTTGGCACATTTGAAATGCTGTGAGCCAAAGGTGGTGTAGGAATATTATTTTGCAAAGCAGAAGAACCGGCTATATTTGCATACTGAGGTAAAGTGTCTTGACCGTGGCTATGACCATGTGTTGTCCAAGCATCAGTGAAACTTCCTGCAGCTCCAGGCGATGCATAATCGTAAGAGCTAAACGCTTGAGACGTATAAAAGTTTGGATTATCCTAAAAATGAATGAAGCACAGTTAAATTTCTATTCTCGTTAAACGAAATATTCGCAACCTACCATTCCTGTATCATAGGAACCGGTGCTATAAAATCCATTAGCCGCTGTATATGGCTTAACTTTCAGTTTGGATCGATAACCTCTAGGTCTTCTACGTAAACTACCTTCATCTTGAAACATGTAGGCAGAGTTTTGTTCTATGGTCCAATAGTTTCCTTTTCCAGGTTTTCCCACTCCCATTCCCTTGGGCAACTTTTTGAAACATTCATTCAAACTCAAATTATGCCTTACAGAATTCTTCCAACCCACATAGGGGCCTCGAAAAAAATCAAATCTAAAAGGAGAAACGGAGTACTAATAAATAAGAATTATTAAGTTAGAGAAGAAATAATAAATACAGTGCGAATTCGATTTGCGCAACTGCCGATTATTGCAACACCGCGAATAGCGCAATAGGTAATTTTTTACATTACAGTCTTTATTCGTGCAACCTTTACGACGTTGTGATTAAAGATTCTTATGAATGTGTAAGTGAAGGCTATTGTAAAGTAAACGTAAGTTATGTTTATAGTGGTTTGTTGCACATGGTTTTGCAAAAGTGCAAAAGTGCAAATGCAAAATATCGTAGTTTTTTATTAAATTCAACAAAAATTTTATGTATTTTGTTGTTGGATCTCGTAAAAAAGCTACGATATGCAATACCATTTGCACCGCTATTAAGTTCTTAATGGTTGGTTATTGCAATATTTCGGCAAAAGCAACAACATTGGTTGACTTTCGGTTGCGTAATTCGAGCTCGTACCGTACTATAAAGAAGAGTTTTAAATACTGATCTGAAAATAAATATAACACGCAAATGCAAAGTTGTGAGAAGAGAAGCTTTTTTATTTATCTCCCCAATGCATCAACTGTATTCTCAACTCAATTTATTTCCGAAAAGGTATAGAGAAGCTTGTGAGTTAGGCATTGACATAATCGTTAGATTTATGCCAATACATTATGGAGCAAATACTTACTAAGAAACAAACGAAAACAAATTTATACAAACTGTTCTTAATTTTAATAGATTGCGCTGGCTTATTATTTTTTTTATTTGTTTATTTTTTCTAGTCTATGTCAGGATTTTTTCCACATGCAAAGAAAAAAAAAACTTAAGCTTTAAACACATTCACGACAGCAGACTACCGACTACAATCTGTCAAAATTAAAATACACACGTTTATATGAGAACGATTATTTTGACGTCAACAAGGCAACATGGCTGCAGGTTGTTGTCCATGCTGATTTTGTCGTTGCTGTCAAATTAAACTAATTTCTATTTTTGTTGGCTACAAAATAAAAATAATGTTGTCAATAGATCAAAATATATTAAGCAAATTAGCGCTTAGATATATTTTTTATTGTAAACTAAAAGAGGAAATTATAAAATTTAAATGTTCTTAAATAAATAAATTCATTTGTTTTATTTTTATATACATACATGTATTCAAAATATTTAAAATTTCAAAGTTTATGTACATGTCTGGAATAATGTATTTTTTTTTGGCTGAAGACTCGTTTATGTAAACCTCTCCGATCATACTCCAAGTTTCAGCGTTAAAAAATACTTGACAGTATTGTTTGTCGGCAACACCTACATTCGAGCGAGAAGGGTACAACAGTTGAAAACTCTTCGCCCCTATATCTCACCACGTTTATTTCTTTTGGTTATTAACTACTCTAGAATATTACACATCAAATGTATGCTTATTGCCTTTGCTTTTAGAATATATACACAGTATGCACAGTACCTCTTTTGGGTACACACTTCGAAGAACTTGATGCATCGCATCTATTATATTTCTACAGGTCTTGTTTCATGCAAAAAAAAATCGAGCTTTAGAAACGTAAAAAATCTAAAGTGGCATCACTGAAATATAAATGAATTGTTGCAATGGCTGTTATTATTTTAACAATACTATACTAGCTGCCGTTTTCAAAATAATTAAGTAGCCGGCTACTGGGCGTCATTAGTAACCAGCGGCATTTGTAGTCGTGTAGCCGTGTGGCCTAATGTGGTCAATGTGTTTAATGCCTTAGTTAAGGTGACCTTAACCTAAGAGTGAAATATTATTAATTTTACTGAATTATGTGGTTGTAAACAAATCATATTATTATTGGAGATAATATTAATATGGTAGTCTTAGAATGATAGCAAAACAAAAAAAGAAGATCTTATTGATTAGCAGCTGAGGCTTTAACCCAGGTACTAAAGCCATAGAATGCTTAAGGCACTGCATGCACATACTTTCAAAAGAATTTTACATATTATGTCTGCTAAGAACATTTTACGGTTAAAATTATTATATATATTTTTTTATACTTTAGTTGTGGTCAGAATTTTATTTATTGTTTAACTTAATCATGTTGCAATTTTCATGGATGGAATAACTAGATAACCGAATAAATGTAAATAAGTACTTGTTTATCGCAACTAAAGTAATGCTTACCACAACTGTTTATTATGTTTATTGTAGAGAACATAATATGGCTCTCGCGACCATATTATTGTTCTTATTATGAAATTAAAGATACAATTGCCCTTTATAATATGTATTTTATTCTGAATTAAAAGCCATTTTATTAAAACAGCAACGAGGCTTTCTAAACGGATCTACCATAGCAAAATCTGTTCGAAAATGTTAACATTTAATAGAGTATGGAATCGTATTTGACGTCTACAAACATTTAAAGATAAGTTGCTTTGTAAAAGATCAGAACATCGTTTTAATAAAACTAAAATTGCAGGAGCTTTTTTAATTGTCATCATTATTGCTGTACGAAGTATAAATTTATGTCTAGTAGAATTCCAAGGTCAACAAGTGTATTTAAAAATTCGTATTTTCCTGTAAAGTGCATAGGCCTGCATCGTTCTGGATATAACTATGATCTGAGGAACCCAAATTAAATAAGTAAAACCCATCACATTTATTTTCTTTTAGCAGTAGATTGCGATAAACTTTAAAAAAATTTAACAAGACCGCAAGGGAAAAGTGATGCATGCGAAATCTTAATTAAATTTCTGAGAAATTTTGCTCCATTTAAAATTAAAATATCTGTTTATTAAAAAAATACATAATAATTGTTTGTTATTACTTTTTAATTGTCCTGTGAAATTGAGAATTAAATAGCGGCATTCAAGGTTTGGTGCAAATGGTCTTGCAAAAGTACAAGTGCAAAATAATGTAGGTTTTAATCAAATCCAACAACAAAATTGCATTCAAATTTTATAAAAAAGCTTTGATATTTTGAATTTGCATATTTGCAAGACCATTTGCACTAAACACCGAATACTGTTCATACAGCTTTAAACATTACAACCAAATATATCGGAAATTTTCTTCATTTACTTTCCCAGCAGAAACTTGCAACGAGAGAGTAAAGTAAACAATTTCTCTCAAATACTCAAAAATAGAAAAAAGTAAATGAATGCTTTACTAGCAAAAGTGTGCAACCTACAGTTACTCATAAAAGTATTTTGATTTTTAAGAATCGCCGTTATATATCGGAATGGTTTCCTTTTTCATTTGTATATTTGATTCAAAATAAATATACAATAGCAATAAAAAACACGTGTTTGCTTTGAATTCGCTTCACAAATTCACATTAACAATATTTTTAATAAAAAAAATTAAAAATTTAATTTTAATATAAGTTTCGTGTTTTTTTAATTTCTTTTGCGCCATTTACACACAGCAAAATTTCTTGCCCAAGGGTTGGGCTTATTACAGAGAGAAGGAAGACGAATAGAAAGGGGTACAAACTTGCTTGTACTCGCAATTTGTTTTGTATTCGCATTGTCAATGTTAAATAACAACAAATTGGAAAGCGCCGGCAGAATAACGAAAAGAAAATTGTTTGTGGTCTTCTAGGTAGTGAATACTTGTCGATGTTCCTGTTCAGTTCATGCATAATTTTTTGTTCGTCATCGAGATTGTTTCCTTGTTCTGTTTTATGCACGGGTTCTTACAGTCGGGCGCATACATTTTTTATATTGTTAGTGTTTATTTTGTTTGTGTGAACATAAAAGAACTGTTCGGACAACGTTTTTTTTAACATGAGCAGACCGTCAACTGCGACAGTCTTTACGAGTCAAATTCCAATCTTTAATCTCTACGTTGGCAGAACAGAAAAAAATCAAAAACGCAGACACTTGTCACAATATGAAAGTCGAATTACGGCAGAGTCCTCTCCGATTTTCATTAAATCAACAAAAGGGGAATTGCAGAAAAAAATTTTTCTGCGTGAACGGAAAAGCAAGTTCGGAAGAAAATCAGATAAAATTTACTGTTTGCAAATGCGGTATTTTGATCAAATGTAGAGTACAATAAGAGTGCGGAGGTGCGAAACAAATAATGTAAGCAAACTCTCTCTGAATGTTACTACTCTTTAAAAAAAAATATGTGTAAAGACACGCCATGCATATTTAAACTATTATTACTAAAAAAAAAACAATAAACATTCATATAAAAAAAAAACCTCAACAAAATTACTAATGAAATTTCATATATTTATGGGAGTGAAATTGGGACTTTAGTGCGCGGTACTATCGTTAAGCTCCAATATCGTTCTCGTATTTATTTTAATGCGTTTGGTATGTGTGAGATTTCGATGCCTTGTCGGTGGGTATCAATTTTTAAGTTTAGTATTTCTTGTCTGCTCAGATTCTTCAAAATAAATAAACTTCATCATTTTCATTTTGCTTCAAAAAACTTATTGATACATCAGCATTTATAGATATTTTGTTGTTGTTATTTTAATAAAAGTGGCAAACAAATACTTAAAGTTATGTGTGCAAATAGCATATGTATATTCGGTTGATCTAAATCTTAAACACCCTACAACACAAATGGTTATATGCTTTAATTTACCGGATAAAATATGAGAGTTTCGAAATTTTCCAGATTCTTGACTTGGTACAATTTTTGTCACAATGGCGAATAACTTGTCAAATTTTTTGCAATCGAAAATCGATAAGTAGATCTAAAAATTTTCGTGCTGCATGTGTCAAACTCGACTGTCAAAACTTAACAAAATAGTTGTGGTTAGGGTGGATAATCACGGCTTTCGAGATTGTTGGAAAAGGGGTTTGTGTTGTTTAGGGGTAGAAAAAATTGGGATTTTGAAGGGATCTTAGATATTACTCTCTGCCTCTGTCGTATTTTTTTCGCTGTTATCTTATATTTTCGTATGTATTTCGAAAAAATTTCAAAGAAATGAGCCATACTGCCACAGCGCTATACAGCAAAATGTGTACAGAGTAGGCATATGAAGAACTTGGTCCTCATTTTGATCTCAGTACATTTTACTCCCGAGATTTTTGATCTGAATCCTTTTTTTGAAGTTATTTTTTTTTGCTAATGTATGTATAAAACCTCTTTTAACTTAAAGGAACTTCACCTTTAGCTGCGGGTAAAATAGTCCACACCCTGAAGTTTTTTCTGATACCACATTAGAGTGGGTCTCTCTACACTGTTAAACGGCAATATGTTACACGTGTTGGGCGGGGCCGTGTTTGAAATACGAAGTAAGGAGTACCTGTACTTGTTAAAATAAAACGGAATGGTAACAAATAAATAAAACAAAGAATATATAGCTAGCAATTGTTAAAATTTTTGGAAAGAATTCCCGTTATCTCTTGTCAGGTTTGGTTTGGAGAAAAATCGTTTCGGCTAAGCCGTCTTCAGTGTAACTTTTCGTTCTTTCGAAATATCAAATCAAGAAGCAATTGTTCAAATAAAATAGAATTTAAATCTGCGACAGGGGGCCCTGTACCACGACTTATAATGATTGTCGCCAAACTTCATTGTTAATACGCTTTTGTGAATTCCCTTATATATGACCCCGATTCAAAGGGTAGAGGAAAAAGTAAGTTTTTATTACTTAACGTATGTAGTCACTTTGCTCAGAATGTTAAAAATATATGTACAAGAAAAAATAATAATAATTTATAAAGAAAATAAAAATTAAGTTTGTCTAATTAATTTAAGCTCCAGTTCCTCCAATAGAATTCCCTTTATTATAAAATATAATAAATATTAATTTTATTTTATTCAATATTTCGCTTAAAAAATTAGACAAACTTAATTATAACAGTGGTCAAAAACTAGAATAAAGTTTATAGAAAATAAAAATTTATGAAATTCCCAAGACGGTTCAGCTTTCACTTTGGTTAATTAAAAAGTAATTTTTTCCCGAATTAGTTGGGTAAATTGTGTTACGTTCTTTGGAAAGCGATGGACTGGAGAAGACAGGTGGTGAAGTAGGGGAATATAACAGTGTTGCAGCGCCTCTGCTGTTTGTTTTACTTCGTCGACGACTTAGCGCTATATAATGATACCGGAGAAGAAGGGCGCTGGGATATATATTAGAAGCCAGAACATATCAGAAAAAAATATGTTACTGATTGCCACTGACTGAGGTAACGTCATATAATGCTTAATATTCAACATATCAACGCATTTAAGCCACATCACCCTCCATCGAACAAATCGAGTTATCACTGGAGGAAATTACAGAAAGCATGTAATGCTTTAAAATTAGTCTAGAACCAACCATTAATCCATGTATGAGTAAGACTCTCGAAGACCGAACAAAAAACAGGCCTGACTCGAAGACCGATCATGACAATGACGTTTGAGTTGTTATTCAGCTTAGAGTTGCGTTGCGGCTGATTGTCGGTTTCTAGTTAAAGTTTTAAAAATGGAGCTGAACAAATCAGACAATTCTTTCTTTGTACCGAGAGTTATCTATATATCTTACCGAAAGTTTTGCAGGATGTTCATCCATCATTTGATAAGGGAGATCTTTCTCAAAAGTTTTCGATGTGATATGTTTTTCACGTGAATCGTAACGGCCCATAATAATAAAAACTTGTCAATGGTTATTTTTCAAATATTAGTTTTTTGTTTACCGACCCTTAAATTAGTCGAATACAAAATATATGAAACACACGAAACAACTATTATTTTCCAAGCAAAAAATAACACTAAACAAATAATTTTTAAAGTTTTTAAATTTACAAAAATTACTTATGGGAATATTTTGATATTGTTCAACGTAACCGCTGTTTTTCATTGTAAATCCAAATGAAAATTATCCCAAACTCATTTTATCATAAAAAACAATTCATCTGTTGGAGGGAGACTGATAAGGCAAAAAAAAAACTTTAATGTATTTTAAATGGTTTAGTAAAATAAACTATTATACCCGGGTCCACTTTTAACAATTGTATAGGTATATTGAAACATTTCGAGTCAAGGTGCTGTCTAAGCCCCAAGGAAATATCCATATGCAAATTTTTGAAATATAATATTTTATTAATTAAAACAATTGCTAATAATAACAGATTCTACGTATAGATTCCATTAATTGAAGTAAAATGTTGAAAGCCAAGTATAACTGGATGAACAGGGTGTCCGATGGGAAGGTATACTACTTTGTTTTGCCGCAATTTTGGTAGACATTAGTCTTGACAGTTCATAATTGGCAGTCGTGAAGTAGAGACGAGGCAAATTTATTATGAAAAAATATTCGGTAATCCAACGTGTTTTAATCGTTAAAACATTTTATCAAAATCAATCATCGATTACTGTGACGATGAGAAAGTTACGTGAAATTTTTGGGAGAAACAACGTGCCAACAAGACGCACTATTTATCGTGTAGTGAATGATTTCGAAGAAAGAGGGACTGTAGCTGATAGGCCCAAGCATGGACCGCAACGTACTGCTAGATCGGCTGAAAACATTACTGCTGTTCAAGAAAGTGTTCAAAACAACCCATCAACCTCAATTCGACAATTTTGCACAAAGTTTTGCATTTGTTTCCACTTAAGATTCACTTGACACAAGAGCTTCTTCCAAAAGACCATTTACGCCGCCGTACATAAGCCAATAGGATGCTACAGCTCGCCCATGACAACCCCAATTTTCATGAAAAAATAATAATGAGTGACGAGGCACATTTTCATTTGAATGGATATGGGAATAAACAGAATAGTCAGTTCTGGGCAATGGAAAACCCTCAAATTATTCATCAGTCACCTTCGTATCCATTAAAAGTGACAGTCTGGTGTGCAATTAGGTCAGGAGGAATCATTAGACTCTACTTCTTTGAAACTGAAAACGGCGTAACGGTAACTGTCAATGGAGAGCGATATCGTGATATGATTAAAAACTTTTTAACGCCACAACTACATGGTTTGGGCTTCACTAACATGTGGTTTCAACAAGACGGTACCACATCGCATACAGCCAGGATTACAATGGAATTACTGCGAGAGCTCTTTCCACAACAAGTTATTTCAAGGAATGGTGATGTTGATTGGCCTCTACGGTCGCCTGATTTGACTGCCCGGACTTCTTTTTGTGGGGATATCTAAATGCAAACAAACCAGAAACGCTGGAGCAACTCAAACAAAATATTCGTGATGAAATTAATGAAATACCGCGTGAAATGTGTGAGAATATAATGAAAAATGTGTTCAAAAGGGCTTGCATTTGTGAGGCTAACAGATGCGGACATTTAATAATTTATCAATATAAGATCCATTCTCTTTCATTTAATAAAAAATTATAAACAAAGTAGTATACCTTCCCAGCGGACACCCTGTATATTTTAATGTAAGGGGTACATCGAAGTAGATCGCTTACTTTATAGGCCCCTTATCGATCCCCTTATTTCCTAGAATTGATTTCAGGCAACCGATTTGTAATTTATGGCTACCTTATATTTATTGAGTTTCATGCTAACACTAGCCTTTACTCCTGACTGTAGTGATTTCAGACTGCCGACTGGTAACTTTCGGCTTTTTCTTCATCACGAAATCTCTCGTAATTACTACGAGATGGCTAAAACTTAGGTCCCTGTGGTCCTAAGCATTATGCTAGGCAGTCCTGGACATTGACTCATAATGTGCGCTACCGTCTGAGCCTCTTCCTTTGGAGTATCTTCGGGCACTGACCCGTCCACCCCTTGCTAGGTTTTTTGTCCGTCTCTTGAGAATTCCTACATTGGGCAATAAACACCGGAATTCCTAGAGAGATTAATCTCTTCACCTCTTATCAGGTTTCATTGTCAATCTCTATTGGAATCTCCCGGCCGGCTTAGATGTACCTTTATATATTGATATATCCACCACGTGCATTAAAACTGAAAATCGACTGGTATCCAGACTTCGCATATTAGAAACCAAACAACCTCTGTTCCACCTTTAATTAGGGATTTTTATAAGAGAGTGTTAACTGCTCTCCCCTCGACTTATTTAGCCACACTCCTAGCAGAGACAGGAACCTGTCAGGACGAAGAGATATAACTCAGAACATCTGACAGTGCACTCAGTTATGGCAGGCCATACTTTTATAGCTGCCAGCCGACGGATATTAATTCAGATGTGAATACACAGGTACTGAACGTATAAGAGATTTAACAGCCACAGGTGGCAAACTTCTTTAATAATTGTTTAATTGGCTCTAAAACAGACTTCCGTATTGAACCTTTTATTTAAATTCGCACATTTTTTATTAAAATAATGAATTATTTTATCATTCATTTATTTTTATTTCAATATAAACGTTAGTATATTTCCTTATTAAGAACATAAGTCATACAGATTTTTATTTTAAGATCATTCTTATCAAGTGCATTTGCTACATTTTTATTGTTAAAAATGAATATTTTAAGGAGAGGCAAAAAAGTTTTGTTTGACTCTGCGGGCTCGGTAGGAATATTTTCGGACTTTTGTAACGCTCATCTAATTATGAGTCATAAGAAGTTTATATAAAATGTTCAGCAAAAATACCATAAGATTAAAATCCTAGGTGCTTTTCCTTGAATAAATATAATACTCGTACACCTGAAACCCCTGACGATAATTTGAAGGACATAAGAAGTAGTTAGCAGTTCTTAAGCCCAATATAAATTTCAAATGTCGTCACATATAATAACGTATGATTCTATGGATAGTGGTATGCGGTAATAATTTTTCAGAACCCTAACATATGTCTCCGCATATGTTGTTTTTTATTTAAAAAAATAGATTGGTCTATAGATCATTCTTATGAATAGATGCTATTGGACAACAAAATGCAATTGGATAACAAAATTTTAAATCGAAAAAGTGGAGATACGCTCTTTTAGCTTTACACTCAAATAATTTAGCCAACTGCATGTCAAAAAATAAAAACAATACATCAACCCCTATTTTATAAATTAAATTTTAAAATTTTTAAAATAGGAAACTCTGCCAATGTCTTGCAGCAATTGCTCAATTTGTCTAGGAATTCCTAGATAATCATACATAACGTGTATGTGTTTGAAAAAAGAAGTGTTAAAAATTAAATAGCAACAAATTGTTGAGAATTTTTTTACAATATACTAATACAGTATTGATACCATGTTGATACATTTTGCAGGTACTTTTATAATAATTTGTATGCGCTTTGCAACTTAATATTTTTGGATGAGTAGACTGCTATTCTTTGCGCATCGACAATAAGATCGATGCATTTAGAACCAGAATACACCGTCAACATTTTAAGCGTTGGATTTACGATTAGGTTGCCACCCGTTTAGGAAGTCAGCCTAAGTTGATTTGCTTAGAAGTTGAAAATAGTACCAAATGATATTAAGTTACAGTTTTCATCTCCTAACCTTTCGAATTACCAAATAGTGTTAAGTTCTTCTTCCTCTTTCCTGGCATAGGGAGGGATGTTTTACCGGCGGCCGGTTTAAACTTTTTGATTACATTTTCACCCTCAAAATATTAACAGACTCGAGCCGGTGATCAAAACTTAATTTATTAAATTCCCCAAATTACAAACTAACAGTGTTGATATTTTTACTTTTTCATGATCGACGATTCAAAAGTTTTGGCAATTGACACAAATTGGCGCTAAGACACATTTCAAATTTAAAGGAGCGATTATATTTTATTATTTTCCTATTACAGGTCGTTATTAAATTAAATCTCACCTCTTCTGTAGAAAACTATAAATTTCACTCAGCGTTAGTTTTCCCGTAGGCGATTCTTTAATGGCCATGGCGATCATATTAATGTAACTGAGAGCAGGTTTTTCTGGACGTCTGGTTCCGGCCTTTTTCGTCGTATCCGGTGATGATAAGTCCTGAGATGATGTTGATGAAGTTTGCTGTTGTTGTTTGGACGAGCTATTTCCGTTATCACTATTATTGCTGTTTACCGATTTTGCAGGAGAAGGGCTCATTGAGTAGGCTCTGGCAGAAATTAAGTGATTGGAATCACTGTGAGAATTATTAACTAATGTTATGACTCCACCAGAGGTTGAGGTGCGTTGTATGCGTTGAAACGAATGTTGCAAAAGTTCATTTGAGTGATGTGTATCCATGTGGTCCGTGGCGTTAATATGTGCGTGATGATGTAAATGCGAGTGATCGTTATTTTGTAAGTAATCTGCAGGAGGGGGCTTGCTTGAGCAATATTTGATAGTAGAAGCGTACTGATGATTTAATTGTTGACTGGTGGGTAGAAGATTAACACTTTTATTGCCATTCGCCGAGTGATAATGTTGCAGTTCATTTTCCGACGGTGTTCGACGTGCTAAAGGAGATGAGTTCCCAGAGGGCGGTGCCGCATCGTTGCCATCGCCACTGCTACCAACAACATTATTTTGTTGGTTGCTCAAATGTACACCGTACGTTGGGATGGGACTCGAAGATGCCGGCGGTGTTGTCATGCTGTGCAATGAAGTCAAGCCATAATTCATGGCATCAGACTGCGTCATCATTGTGGCATAATATTTACGTTCATTTGTATACGAAGGCAGCATGATGGGTTTTTCATCTTGCAATTCTGGAGAATCTTGATGGCAGCGCATCACGTTTGCTGTATTCAAGTGGTGGTCACCAGCGCTGGTGCCATACATGATGGGCTGAAAATTGGAAGAGGCCAAAATATTGGCGGACAAATTACGATACAATGACGAGTGGTGGCTGCTTAATTGATGCAGGCCATGAGTGGGATTCAAAGACCCACAGCCATTAGTATCTAACATGTCTTCACTCTTGATCATGTCTTAAGCTTTAATATTTTTAATATTTATTAGAAAGAGTGAGTATTTTATTTCATTTATTCACTTTGAATTTCACTGAATACATATGTATGTATATATTTATCTCTTCACCATCAAGTAACAAACTGATTAAATATTTCAAGTAAGGGAAATATTTTCATTTGAACCGTTTATCACGCCTTAACGGCTTCGTTAATCCAATCGAACTAAATTTTATGCTCCAGTTGTATTTTAATTGTTGCATTTATTTACTTAAACATTTGTGGCTCTAAAATCCTTTTCTTGAGTCATTTTGTTCACTCCATAATCAGCTCTCGTTTTCAAGTGTTACGCTGCTCACGATGGGTTAAATTCACATGTGCATGTGACGTTCGTAGTAGGAAGTAAGCAATGTGCGCGTACTCGTTCGTATCTTAGCGCACCATATGTGGGTGTGTGAGATATTAAATGTTTTGGTGGTAAGATCCCCAGGCACACACCATTCAGAATTTATGTGCTGTTTCTGTCGATTAGAGAACAATAGCAAAATTCCTCAAGCTAATTGCATTAATTTCACTCAAAATTTCGTATTGTTCCTCTTCAATTTTTTGTTTCTCATATTCGGTGAATGAGTGCCGATAGCAGTAGAGAGTTTTTGAGTAACCAGAAGATGGAGATGTCTTCTTTTTTGCTGATCAAGCAAGAATATTAAATAACTATAATAAGGTTTTTTGTCACAAAGACCTTGAGATATTGATAGTTCATGTAGATGTTATTGCTGTGATTTCAGGCGAAGATATGGAACCTCATCTTTAAGCAGAAGTATTTTTTCTTTAGATTTTAGTTGAATTATAAAAGAAAGTATATTAAATTTACCTCTCTTAATAGTAATTTTTTTTGAATTAATATAGGTATATTTTGTATGTATACCTTTCGCCAAAAGGGTATATAAAAGTACATTATAATTTTACCTTTCTAGGTCTACAAAATAATCAGATATGAACAACATACACTTCTTCTGGACTTTTTGGAGAAGCAACGCCGCAAGGCCTCTTATTACCAATTCCCCCTATAGAAATTATTTCCCCGATGGCCCCAGATAAATTATAGACCCAAAAGTTGCACCGAATTGAAAATTTACTATTTAAACCAAAAAATTGCAAATATAAAAAAAAAATCTATAATCCTGCAAAAAACCAATACTTCTTTAACATTTCAAAAGTCACCGAAAATTCAGCATTTTACCATAAAATCAAAACATTCCAATAACAAATTTTTTACTACCAAAAAATCTAAATTGATTAAAAACCCGAAATTTATCCAAAAATATCTAAAAATCCGATATTAAACAAAACTCGAAATTTTGTTTAAAACGTCACCATATTTTCAAAACACGTTGAGTTACAAAAAAAAAAAAAAAAAATACTAACATTTTTTTGGAAATTCAATATAAACTATAAATTTAACAAAAACCGAAATTATATCGAAAAATCACAAACAGACTAGAATTTCACCAAAACTTGGAAATTCACCTACAATTGGAAAAATTTAAAACCAGAAAATTCAAAAGAAAAAGATGACTTAAATAACAAAATTTTTCGAAAGCAAAAATGGATTTTTTGCAAAAAATGTCAAATATAAATAAACAAGGCGCAAAATTCTCCAAAATATTTAAAATTTAGCAAAAATTTTAAAATGATTAAAAACTATACGTGTTACATAGACTGAAATTTCACCAAAAAAAATTAAAAAGTTCCCAAAAATAATGTATTAAAAAAATACCTAAATTTGGCCAAACTAACACTAAAAATCTAAACTTTGTCAAAAACCGAAAATTCAGCAACAAATCTATAGGTTGCCAGAATTTGAAAGTTAAACTAAACCCACATTTCACAAAATATTGCAAAAACTTAGAATTTAAGTAAATTTTTGAATAAAATTTAAATATATATGGGAAATACGCAAAAATGTTTAAATTTGTCTAAAAATTCAACAATACACATAAAAATCTAAACTTCATAAAAATTACTTTAAATGTTGTAAAATAAAATCGGATATTCTTAGTAAATTTTATAATTAATGTGCCCAAAATTTAATGCGAATTTTGCCAAAAATATTATATAAATAATTTAAAATTTACAATTAAAAAACAATCCTTACAAAGTTAAAGATTCGAGTATCTTTAATGCAAATTTTCCCAAAAACAAAATCGAAAAATAAAAAGTCATAAAAAATCAATAACATACGAAGAATTTTAATATTTGCTAATGAATCGAACAATCGCAAAATATGAACAAGACATCTAGATTTTGCAAAACCTTCACTAAAAGTGATTGAAATTTAAAGTTAAAGCCGGAAAAAGATGAAACATATGTATAAGCAAATTAAAAAAAACCCAAATTGGAAGAAACATGCATCAACTGGTGAAAAATTCTTAAACACAAAACGAAAGAAGAATCAAAATATAAAATAAAACGGGCAAATTCGGAACGCAAAATTAAAGGTCGTTACCACTTGCCTATACCGGATAATATCTGTAGTTTTCCAGCATTGATAATTATTAACAGTTGGGTACAAAAGATTTGGCAAAACCAAATATATCACTCCAAAGAAAGAAGGAATAAGTATTACGGGTTTAGTATCAGTCGAGTTGCACGAAAAATTGGTCGAAGTTATAATGACTGGATTTCCATTTAATTGGAAAGCGAAATATTGAAAAAATAATTTGAAAATTTGCTTACAGTTTCTATTTTCATGGTTCGCCTTGCAACTAGACACAGATTTGAATGTGTTGATTATAAGAATAGTACTTTTTTCTTTATCCAATATTTTTACTGCAATCATCACGACATAATAACATCCCAATCGTACAAATGTTATGACAAAATTGATCAAATGACAAAATTTTGCACTACTAAAAATAATGGCCTTCATTATTTTACTTAGGCCTGTGTTTTGAACATATTTTATTGGGTAAAATACCGACAAAGGCAAATCATGGTTGTGGCATTGTCACGACAACCATATTATGTTTTATTATTATTCTCAAACTCCATATATAAACAGAAAGAAATAATTTCGGCTACTTTGTGCAATACTAATTAAGTCACATTCACTCGCACTTAGGTTTTCGGACAAACTGGGATTATGTGAGCTGGCAATGTGAAGTACAGGAACACTCTTCGAAAACGAACGCAATATATTTATAACTTGTGTTATAAGACGTGCACTCTCTTATTATTACAGTTAATACAATATTAATCGTGCTAATTTTCCAATTATCCGTCAATATTAGCGGACTACTACTGGAAGCTTAATAGTGATACCTTTAAAATAATTTACAATTTTCAAAACCACATAAAGAGTAAGTAACATAATCATAAAAAAAAAACTTATTTTTTAAAACAAATTATTTCCTACTGGTTATATTTTTACATATATTATTAAATAATAGCTAATTTTAGAAAAAAAAATATGTATGTTGTTGTAGTTAGTGACCACACATCGGTATAAAACATGCCATTATATAATTATATTCTGTAGGCCAGTGTAATTATGTATTTAATATTAACTGAAAAATTGCGTTCTTAAACTCTGAAAGTCTTCTACTAAATGATTAATATCCAATGTACTATATTTTACGCTAATATATTTTGTGAGGATTTTGAGTATTTTAATGTTTTACATAATAATCAGACAAGAATAGTGACCCTACTGTATTGTATTTAAGAAAATTAACATTATTTTCGTCAAGGATGGAATCAAAAATACCTGTTTAGTGTTAAGACAAAAGTGCTCAAACCTGTTTTAATTTTGCACCACGGCATGAGCCCAATTCGCTCAAATTCTGCACGCATTACACAATCATATAACAACAACAGCAAGAATAAACATACCAACAACAACAATGCTCCGAGCTGTGATGACACACAAACTCTTATAGATTTATTACGCAGAAGAACAAATCCGCCATTGTTTATTTACAACTACATACCTATAAAATGTCGCCACCTTTATATGAAAAATAAAAATACAACAACAACAACAACAACAACAACATTTCTCCACATCTTTTAGAAATTTGTATGTTAAATCGTTTTATGTGTCAACGTTAAATTAGTGCCACAATTTATGCTGGCATCATTATTATTAATCATCATCGCTAACATCATGATTATTATAATCATCATAAACGGCAAACAAAATAGGCGGAGTTTTGTTTACATTATAAAAAGAAAAAGACAAAAAAAACATTAAAATCAAACACCTCTACTTTAAATCATGTACGTTATGCGTCAGCTATAAACGATTGGCAGGCAGGCTAGGCTGACTGGCTGGCTGGATGGCATTTCGAAAACGAAATGCTTTAATTGCAACGTACACGAGGATAGTATTGGCAGGAGAAGTTGAATTTCTTAGAATATATTTGAGGTGACCATTAGCTTTGTAGTGGTATGAAAATCGAATAAAGATGTGTTAGAATTTGGGTGTTAGAGAAAAACTAATGTTAAAATTTTATTTGAACTTTTTTATAAACAAAAAAACCAAAAGTTTCGTCGTCTAGGCTTTTATTATTATTGGATCGATGAATAAACAAAGAAACATACCAAAATAAAGTTAACTTCAGTTGCCATCCGTAATATATTTTCCACAACTGGCCACGCCACTGAAGGTCGGTTGTTATCCATAAATGAAATATGTCATTTGCCCTTAACTACTCTTTTTATAAGTTAATGTAAATAACTTCACTAAGTTTTGGCTTTAATAAAATTCTTTGAAATAACCAAAAAACAAACCAAATAAAAAAAGTTGGTCACCTAATTTTTTTTTTTTTAATTTTACCAAACATCTATGTATGTATATCTATCGCCGGCATAT
This sequence comes from Phania funesta, assembly GCA_963932375.1. NCBI lineage: Eukaryota > Metazoa > Arthropoda > Insecta > Diptera > Tachinidae > Phania > Phania funesta. The sequence continues at coordinate 43,157,444 of OZ010656.1, forward strand.
TTTTTTTTACTAAAATCATTTAATTTAATTTTTATAGTTTCGTTTCGTTATTTTCAAAAGAGTTCAATATCATTTTACAAATTCATTTCCCACCATTTTAGTTGCAACTAAATTTATGTTGTTCTGTGTGTGTGTGTGAGTTTTTTTGTGTGTTTTTTTCTGCTACATGCGAATTAATAAATGATTGCTGCCAGAAGACAACCCAAATGGACTTTAAAACGGCATTCGATTTAAGAAAAATAACAGCACGAACGCTATAAAATTTGTTTGCCTTGAAAAAAACAGTCCGTGCATTAAAGAAAAATCATTAAACAGAAAATAATTTGAAAAAAAAGAAACAGCAAGAAAAACAATAACAATAATAACAACAACAAATAATATAATAATTTAACATTCAACACTGTTTTAGTCGATCATTATTTTGCCTGTTTGTTGGCTTTTAATATTAACGACCCCTTGGCCATTCATTTAACACATTTTTCTTTCCCCCAACAAGTGGGTCATTTCGTTATTGTTTTCACCTGGGAGGATATGAATTTACTCTGTTCTAGCCTCGTTTCTGTTCAGTGTTTGAATATTTTTGTGGTTGATATTCTTGGGATCTTTGAAATGGTTCTTTCTTTTGTTGTTCTCATATTTTCTCAATTGCCATAAATTCTGTTGCCCACACTCACAGTCAATTATTGCGCATTTTTGTACATATTTTTAAGATTCTATTGGCACTTAATTTTATGAATATTTCTTGAAAGAACACAAAATTCTTATACGTGTATGTTTTCCCATAAATCTTGGTTTATTACAAACTTAAAGCAAAAAAATAACCTTTTGCTACCAAATAGTGAAAGGAAAAGCTCTCAAATGTTTTGCATGTGTTGAAAAGAGAAATGTATGTACATACGTATACCAACTCCCAATTCGTGGAAATACATGACCCGCCATTTAATTGATAGATTAAGCTATTCCCATCTCAGGCGCCATTTTAATTATTCACACAGTATGGACGCAGTACACACAGAGAAAAGGCTATGCACGATTGCGCCATACAAATAATAATTGTTTTTAAATTTGAATTTTAACGACATTCAACTTTCGATAATCACTTTCACGTTTATAGTTGATCATTAAATGAATTCATTATGCTTAAAAATGTATTCTTTTCCAAGATCTAATATTCAAAATAAATATATACATACTCGTATTTGAAACAATTAATGTTAAGTTCTTACAGCAATGAAACCAAATGTCTGCAATAAGAACACTGGTCTACATAGATATTCTCCTATTAAACGAAACTAGGATGAATATGGGGGTTCAACGTGCTTCAACAATTATGGCCTTGATATCTCTCGATTGTGATCGAAAGCTGAAAATCCTCTGTTTTCAGTTTTTTAACGCGTGAAATTTTTTTTGGTTGGGATGAATTCCCAACAATTGTTTCCTACAATAAATCTATATTGTTAATATCAGCAATCGATATTTAGGCGTAAATGCGCTAAATTTTCGGTTTGGACTTACTAAAGCTGTACAATGCGGCGGGTGGCCGCGTCTCTATTCGGTATTAAGTGACAAATAAAAGCGAAATGGAAATAAAAATTACTGCATCATTTGGGCAACATGTTTTAGAGAGTTTTAAAGATGAAGAGAATAAATATGTCCCACTTGGGAAATACACAGCCAAGCTTCTCTAAGCCTTTCCGACAGGGAATCAACAGGATAAAATAAAATATTTAAATTAGGAAAAATAAAACGAATTGTTTTGTCGATAAACATTGCCTTAGCTGGTTAAAATTCGATTTTCTGGCAGAGATATTTTTTTATAGATATTTGAAAAGAATTTTCGTCATTCTTTGTTAAGTTTGGTTTGGATACAAACGGGTTTCGGCTTTGTGCCGTCTTTAGCGTCATTTTTGTTGAAATTACGAATTGTGAACACTTTTCATATTTATCAAATTTTCTATTACCTCTGAGTCAGTAAAGAATATGACCGGCGAATAAGAGATAATACCTTAGATGGAATTGCTTGTGCTTGAGAGGCGATTTCTTATGGGAATGTATAACAATAGACTCAAATTGGGATTTTGAGAGGCGCTGGGGTAGTATGTTTTAAAAATGAACCATATTTGGAAAAATTTGTATTTTTTAAGAAAACATATTCTCAATATCGATTTTGAGTTTTTTTATACTTCAAGCGTTTATTTTCCGAATAAAATATTTGTTATAATTTGCGATTGAAACATTTCGAAAATTCAACAACTTTGCATGTCTGACTCGAAGCCGAAAGATTAGGGGATGGCAGAAAAGATGGTGAGTTGGACGATTAAAAATAAACGAAGCTATTCCTTTTCGCCTGTCACTCCAACGAAAAATCGAGTTGTTGTTACTTGTATCACGTGTTCGAGAATATATCCTTCGATAGTTGAACTTTATTTCCACCAAACACATAATAACAATAAAAGTCAAAACCGCATCCCCATCAAAGCTGGCGCTAATGCCAATAACACCACTAACAACAACAAACAATAATTTATAAAATTCAAAAACCAGTTATTTAAACAAAGAACTGAAAGTCCTATAATTATTTATTATTATTATTTCGCCAACTTAATCGGTATGTTCAACCGTTTGATATACTTACGAATTTTTAGTGAACTATAGATTATTTGGTGACTTTTCGATATTAATAATGGAATTTATGTTGCTTTCGTTATACTCGAAATATGCGTATGCCTACTAGTTGGTGTGTTTTGGAACCAAAAGGCAAGAGTATGTTAAGCATGTACTCTCTAACAGGTCAATATTTTATTTAAGGAACAAAAAACCCACAAGATTTTTTGTGAAATTTTATAGTTTTTAAGAATCTGTAATTTTTTTCCGTAATTTCGGAATATTATATTATCTACTTCTTTTAAATTCGTAAGTAGTCTTTCGGGGGGTTTTTTTTTTGTGAATTTATTAGCTGTTGGTGAAATGAATTTTTTGTATATTTTTGCGAAATGTGAATTTAAATTTTATGATTAGGTCATTAAGGTTAGGTCATTGGCATGTTTTCCCTGTTTTAAATTTTCATTTCGATTTCTGATAAAATGTATAATTAATATTTTTTTAAGTTTTTTTGGGAATTGTGATGTTATTTAAAATTTTGTATGATATGATACATCGATTTAATTTATTTTTTATTGCACTGTGAAATTTGTTCGTGTTGTTTAATTTTCTATGAATTCTTAAATCTTAAGTTCGTTCAATTTAGTAAATAAAAAAATATCTCGGGAAATGTTGAATTCAAATAACATAACTCTGCCAAAGTCATATTAAAAATGGTTTCATCAAAGAAAATTATGTGTCTACTCGTATATGAGGCCTTCAAGCAACTGATCTCAACACCGGTCAGACGGACATTGTGAACTCTTTTACCTACTACGATCCAGAATATATGTATGTATGGACTTTATGCGGGCGAAAATCAATGTTGTAGAAATTACAAACGGAATCACAAACTTATACACATACATATGTATATCCTTTACACCTTTGCTGAAGGATGTAAAATGGAAACAAATGTGTATGATCGAAATGATCAGTGGCGTCAATTTAATAAGTAACTTTAATTTTGTTGTATCACAAGGAGTGATAGAATAAAACATTGAGCAAGTGTTACGAAATCTAGCAGTAGAGAGATGGCGATATAGAAACGGCGATAATAAGGAAGTAGTGATTTTATTCACGAAAAATACGTTTTTGTTTGTTTTTGTTATTTTTATTACTTTGATTAGTGTGGTTTGAGGAGATTATGACGATGCAAACAAATTTAAAAATAAAATTTTAAATTAAAATTATAAACAATTCGACGTTTAATGATAATATGACTACAACGTAGCCAACGTTCCCCATAGCTAGGTATGTTTTAACTATCGTGTGACCTTTTTTAATATAGTAACATACATTTTGGCGTAAACTCAGTTAAAATTTTATTAGGTGGGTAAGACTGATCGTCAGCAATAATATAAATGAGACAACCGTTGCTTCGAAATTAGAAGTTTATTAACCCCTACATTGCATAATATTTACATCCGCACATAGAAGGGTATATATAATAATTTATCCAGCTGCTGCCAGTAATGCTCGCTTTTTTTAGCTTTCCCGCCAAATGGCTTGTCGAATCGCCAATATATAAAATTATGTAGTTTCAGTTACAAAAAACTCAGTTTAGTTCAGTTCTTAAGGAATACTAAAAATGTGTGGCCTTTGGCTCTGAGTTCTTGTTTGCACTCGGTCTTATGGCAATGATTCATTTGTCCATACTTTTTTAATTTGAACAATTTTAAAGCATTTTTTTTAAATACTTTTGTATATTTATTTTGTATTTTGCACTACACTGCCTTTCTTCTTTTAGCGGCACTACCAGTTGGTATGTACACATATGGTAATCAAAGCAAATTTGGCATACCTGACAACACTGAATAGATAAATTATTTAAATTAATTCTTAAATCTGGTTCACCTTTTACCATACCTTAAGTGGACGTTGGACGGCTGCTTTAAGTACTATTATTTTTAGAAGTATCAATATCGTTACATTCCCTTCATTTAATATTTATCACTTTCCAAAGAGCCAAAACACAAAAAAATAATTATTTATGTAACGTATTTTAATTTTGTCTCCATCCAATGGCTAGTTACGAAAGCAAAATTAAAAAAGAAATTAGAAAAATTTCTTTATGTCCATGTTCTTTTCATGTCATTCTTTTGTGCATGAAAAGCGTAAAGACAACAAGTTGAAACATTTATTTGAATTATATATCCAGGTTTTGGAGTCGTTTGTAATATAAGATACTCAATACGAAAACATTTAACGTAAGTTGAATATAATTGTAACTTAATCGCACTTGGGACCTTTAACAAATGTGAGCATGGCCAGCTCAAACCAAGACATGATCAATCCAATAATTAATGAAATTTATCGACCATGTTCCGACACTCGCATCTCGCACAAAATTTGCGATTGTGATTTCAACTCGCATGTGAGGTGTTCTGTAACTCGCATGTGAGGTGTTCTGTAACTCGCATTCGCAAGAGTTTTGGCGAATTCAAGTCGCAAGAGTATACTGAAGTGAACTGCTGTATATAAACTAAACTAGTTTTTAAAGAAACTACAAAGTTATGAATAAATTAAACTAATGTTTTCTTTTTATTTTAGTCAAAACTAATGACATTTTCTAACAATTTTTTTCTAAAAACATGAAATTTAAAAACATTCTTTGCTTCTGCAACTTTTGCCTCTGTATTTCTGATACGAGTCATCTTCGAAAAATATTCGCAGCTAGTGCTGTAATAAATTCAATTGAAATGCCCGGATATTTTTTTGTAATATTCTAGATTCAGGTATTAGAAATACAAAGTTTTCTTTTAAGTTAGAAAAAAAGCAAATCGCAAGTAAAAAGCGTGAGTTCGTAACTTGCGAGTGTCAGAACATGCTCGTATGAAACAAAAAAATTATTAAGGGCCCGTGTGCAATGATTAAAACGTTTTCTGTTCATTAAATTTACGAGTATCATTTAAAACTTGTTCTAAACAACTTCAATATAAACAACATTGTTTAACAAACAAACTGACATCAACAATAACAATTGTTTTAATTAAAATATTAGTGCTGCAGTAGAAGCTGCTTCTTTCTGGCAGTGACAGAGAATGGGGAATTAGTGATGATGTTGGTAATGTTTAGATTTGGACTCAGTGTTTTAGTTTTTTTTTTTCTAAGTTTGCACACTGACCTATAACAACAACTTGTTAGGAAATAATCTGATTCCATTGAAAAGATTGTTTACACTCCCTCTCTTGTTCCATAACTCAGCTGTTCAGTGGAGGATTCTATTGTTTAACATTGATTTCTAAACAAGTGAAGATAAATAAATTTCAATTTCAAAATATTTACAAAACCCAAACAACATCAACAACAGTCTATTTAAGACCGAATAAAAAAACTTTATTAATGATAATTACCTTTATTTTAAATATTTACTCAACAAAATTAAACAAAATCCAATTGCTCTCGTGCGTTTATTCTAAACTTCTAATGAAGAAGATCACGTGCTCATTCGGGAATCATAACTGCATGTCTTTCTAGTGGGTTTTAGGTTGTTGTTGTCTAAATGTGGGTCGATTGTTGTAGGGTCCATTTCGTTGTACTAGTTTTGGAAATTGTACTATTAATTATTGATATTTATATCTGTTATATTTATTAATTATCCACAGTGCAGCAATGTTTTGCAACGAAGAAAAATTACAAAATATTTTGAAAATAGATTGAGAAAAGGTTCTACGTATCGTGGAGATTTGCTGTAGCACATCAGAATTTTGATAAATTCGATTTTTAAATTTTAAATTTGTAAGAGCAAAATATTGGCAATCGTAGCGGATAGAGAGCCAACATTTTCACAGGATATATAATTTTGCGACAGCTACAAAGAAAAGTGTTGAGACAAAAAAATTAAATTAAAATACATTTTATTTCTTGTATTGAAGCATCCTTTCATTTTTAAACTTTCTTTGTTTTTAGCATTTGTAGTTTTTTAATTTTTAACTTAAGTTTGACATTAACAAAAAAAAGTGCGCACACAAGTACTTACTCGGTTTTAGTGTCAAGCTAATGGGGTTTTTCACTAACAATCTTCTATGTATAATTTTAAAGACTTAAGACGCCATTACACTTATGATTTGTGCATTTAATTTGTTCGTGCTTGACGTTTTGTTACAAGTTAATGGGGCTGTGAGCACAAAAATCAGAAGAAATTGATTTTTAATTTTTTTGTGATTCATTGTGCCTCTCAATGGCTTGTGTGCGAACATTCCAAAATTTTTTATATTTTAGAACCGTCAATGAGTATCGCGAATAGGTAGCAAACACTTTTTAAGCAAATTTATGGAGTTTTCATTCCCCGTCTTGCTTTTTTTACCTTTCATTCACCCGCCTCGCAATTCATATTCGGCCCTATTCTGCATTTCGATTCGAATTTGAAAATTTCTCCGTTTGGAAATTTTGATATTCTGCGTTCCGTTTCGATTGGAATTTTTACGATTGTATGTATTCTGCATTACGAGCGTAGCTATGTTTTTGTAAGTTGTTAATTTAGTGGCGGAGAGTCTTTCGATTTTAGTTTGTTAATGTGCTACATACAATGATCCTACATATTTTTTTATTTTGTTTATCTTTTTGTACTGTGAATTTTTTTTTTTTAATTTATTGCAGGTCGAACACATTGTTTTTCTCTTTCATCAACAACGTCGGTACCTTCGCACTTATTCCTGAACTTAAAACAGAAACTTTGTTTTCGTGTTACAATAATATAAAAATATTAAAATGTCTACTCCGGCTCGGCAGAATTCTTTACACTGGAATAGTTTGGTGACAAATACCTCTTACTTATGTTCTGGGGTTTTTTTTGCCTTTCCGTACTTAACTGCTGTGTTTATTTAATTATTGTACCCAAAATATATAATTCGTATTTGTTTTTATTATTGAATCACGGTTTTATTGTAAAAAATTGAACCTTTCATAACAATGTTTATAAAATTGCTTAATTTTTGTGTTCATATTTCACACGTTCCACAGCGAAACAGCTGGTTTTGCAAATACTCTCGGTTTTCTTCTTTTTCTTTCGATTCAGGTTTTGGTGGGAATACCTTTTTTCGATTCGTGCGTAACTGAATGCAGAAACGTAATCGAAATGCAGAATAGTGGTGATTTACTTGCTGACGTTTAAGTTTAATGTTATTTGTTCGACATGTGTGGAGGAGTGGTTGGCACACATCAAACGTACAAATCATAAGTGTATGGGCGCTTTTATATATATCCACGCGACTGTTGTAAAAATAGTTTACACCAGTAACATTAAGTTGCGTAAAGACGGGGTTATTCTATGCAAAATGCCTTTCTGGCGATATTTTTAAATAAATTTGACGATTTCCTTTAAGTTTATTTAGTAAAAATGGTTATTTGCTTTAGAATCATTTTAATTATAGGAAATTAGTGGGATACAGACTTACATATATTTTTTTTTCTGCAAAAGTCGACATGAAATATTACCGTGTAAGGAAAAATTCAAAATTTCAAATTTAAAATCCAATTTTAGTTGCCTGACTAGGCTACGTTTAGTTACTAAAAAAATATTAAAATTTAATTTTAATTATTATTTACTTCAGTCTTCTATGACAGATATTTTCCACAAACTTATCTCGAAATGAAAAAATATTGAGTAAAACCCAAGCGAAGAGCATTAATATCTAATTTGTATTTTTATGTATTTTTAAAAGTTTTTGCTTTAAGAAAAATTTGTTTTTGTAAAATCAACCACAAATCAAATCACACATACTGTGTGCCGACATTTAGTTTCAAACTCCACTTGATAAGCCGCCAGACGTTTATTGAGGAACACATAAGTGAATGTAACAAAATACGTGCAGTAACCACTTATGTTCCGTTCGATGCCTTTTTGGGCTTCCAGCGTTGGAATCAATATTCGTATCAGTATACAAAATATCAAAAACCAACCTCAAGTGCATACATAGTGGCGTGACATTCTTTCTTTGGGTTGGTGGATGCCAATGTGTCAAGTGGACCGCGCACACATTTACATGCTATATAATTTATCCGATATATTTTTGTCACTCTTGGTAACTAATGATCGTACAAAATATTGTGACATTTTGACATTCATTAGCATCGATAAATTTTATGTGGTTTAAAATGACAATCGAAATTTGTCTCGACTCAAAATGGTAAAATATGACACCGGCGCCAGTCTTCTCGGGGGTCATCGTAGCAGCCGAATACAAAACAAATCATTTTTGTCCTATTTTCTTGCATTTCGTTTATATTCAAAAATAATTTTGGGTGGTCTGAACTCGTATTTTGTAGTACTTCGTGTAGCAAAGTGGCAGTAGCAGCCTGATAATCATGAAATTTATAAAATATGTAAATATTCATTCGCATATGACCACATTTCCTTCATAAATTCATTTTGTTTTCAGAGACTCTTTCACTCACTTCCTCCAGCCAATACGAATCTATAAAGGTAGATTTTCAAAGCTTCCTAAACGAACAAATAAAATATATAAATTAGTTAACTATTGAACGGGATGTTGGAAATAATAATGCCCTTCAGCCATTAGGGATTTAGACTGTATTCACACTCAAGTTCAAGTATCTAACCAGGGGGTTCTCGGGAACCACTTGTTTCTCACATAAATTCATAAATAAATAATTTATTTATTTAATTTTAATTTAATATTAATTTCATGGCATTATGATGGCTGGGTCTGTGTAAATTAGAGTTCCTGAAGGATATTTGTAGTCTAGGGCGTGTCCATTAAGGTTCTTAGTATATCAGCATTGATGTACTGTGTCTATATGCCCGGTTATGCTTACAGTAATACCGAAGCGGCGTACAGTGCTTTGTCCCCACAGAACGATGGGACAATAACTGAATACTTTGGTTAAGAAACATTATAATTTTTATTTGCCTTTATTAATATCTATCGAACAGTATAATTTAAACTTAAAAAAAAAACTCTTCTAATCCACTGAAATTTCATCAAATTTCAAGAATACAGACACTTTTGTGGATAAATTTTTTTAAAGTTCGGCAAAATTTGTCTACAATAAGGACTATTCAAAAATAGTTTAGATTAATATAAACAGAAATGAGCTCATAGACCATATTTTTCTTTTGTTTTCAATATTCCATCGAACTTAAACAAATTTTAGAATTTATTTGAATAATAAGAATTTTTAAAATCAATAAAAAATAACTACCGGGAACAAAATCACTGAAAGCACCGCACCTACTTAATTACAAATATGCCTAGCTATAACTAGCTAATTTTCTATCTCAAACAATGAATTTTTTACAGATATTTTCTTAAGAAATTTAAGGCCTGAGTTTTTGTTGAGTAATTTTTACTTAAAATTCTCTAACTCTGGAGCCAATTTAATTTATTTTATTTCCTATTAAACAGTATAACTTTTATTACAACAAATGACGTGTCTCCTAAAGCACTTTCTCTGTGTGCTTTCATGCGACGTGCTTAAGCTGATGAATTGTCAAATAATCCGGCTCACTGGCAGCAGCAATCAATTTATAAAACGTTCTTTTCATTTCAATCGATTTTGGAAATGCAATATTCCTTTTCCCTCCAACTGTCTTAAGGCGTACTTTAGAATATTGCCGGCCTAAAGTTATATAAAATTTTTTGTATTAAGTCTCTTGTGATAAAAACGAGTACTAACAAAATGACATCCATCAGAGGTCAAGAGTTTTTTTTATCATTATATGACTTAGATTGTTTCATACACATTATAATTTAGAAGCTGTCCAAGTTACCAATGCCATCCAGTTGTCAGTAAAGTTTGATCATGCATTGTTTTACGATTGCCCAACAGGTGGAAATCATTAAAAGATATTGAAGTACCGGCTCAGTTGTAAATACGTAACGGGATTTTCGTCGTGAGGTCGGTCGTGATCATGGCATCAGTACGCATGTAATTCGTCGCACCATGGGATTCGCAGTCGCAATTAGTTTGGTGGTTGTAAAGCGCAAGCTTTCACCAATGTGACCGCTTAAAACCATAATTCACAATTATATTTTCTTTAATGTAAGGGGGATATCGAAGCAGACCGCTAACTTTATGGATCCCTTTTCTACCCCCTTCTTTCCTCGAATTGATTTTAGGCAACCGATTTGTAAATGACGATTACCTTACTCTCATTCAAGTCTTGTGCTACCACTAGCCTTTACAATCGACTATAGTGATTTCTGACTGTCGTCCTCATTACGAAGTCTCTTGTAATTGCTAGCATTTGTTTAATGCTTAGGGCCACTATGGCATTTGCACTTACCAAGTGTCTGCTCGAGGTCCTAAGTCTTATGCAAGCCAGTGCTAGACATTCACACACAAGGTGTGCTACCATCTCAGCCTTTGCCTCTCTCGAAGTTGTCTCGTTCACCGCTTGGGAGATTTTCTTGTTCACATCTTTAAAATTCCTTCATTGGCCAATATACACCAGAGTTCCTACAAAGATTAACATCTCCACCTGGTGCGAGGCATCATTGTCCATCCCTGTCGGAATCGCACGGACTAACGCCTTAGAAGTACATTTAAAGATTGACAACTCGCAAGGCATTCTTGTCCATCTCTTCCGCAATCTTCCTTTGGAGATCGACAGGTATCCAGAGTTCGCATACTTGAGACCAAGCGCCCTCTTGGCCACGCATCCCTGGCGTATGCTCTTTCCACTCGACTTATTTAGCCAGAGACCGGAACCTGTTGCCGGCCGCTACCACGTGGAAGTCAGAACTTCTGACAGTGCACTCAATTACGGCTACCCGTATCATTGTCCTGCCAGCTGATGTCTCACAATCAAATTTAAATGTGTACACAAAAAGTATGATATTTCAAAAACTCTGTACGATGTACTTATGTTACAAAAATGTATTTAAATAATGGGTGGTGTTCTGAAAAACGCTTGCTAAAGCAGTATTTTACTGATCGGAAAATCATGCTACAATAAATCAAGTTTTTGGTTAAGTTCTTTTCTGAAATTTCGCGTTTTCAACACGAAGCGTTTTCCAGCACATTCCATGGTAGTTTTTACTGACCAATCTATCATTCATGATTGATGCTAAAGCTAATGCCGTCATTAACACATAATTACAAGTAAACATGGAAAATAAGAAAATTAGTTGCGTTTTATTATTAATTAACTTTGCTAAAATTAAACAAAACTGTAAAAGAGGACCATATGCATAAAAAGATGAGTTGACACTAGAAAAGATTCGTAACATATTAAAATTTTGAAAGAAATAAGAATTTAGAGCTAATGGGCTTAAATAATATTTTAGAATGTCAAATGGATGTTTTAATTACTTGCTAAAACTTCTGACTCCACTCATACATAGGTTTTTCAAAATTTCTTAAAAATTTGCATTGCTCGAACCATCCATCATACCTTTGGCTTAAAAACGTTTTTAGAGCGAGCACCAGATGATTCGGAGAGTTTAATTTTTTTTAATTCTCGCCTATGTGACAAATGGATAGTTTTCATTTTTTTTAGCGTCATTCAAAGTGAAATATTTGTTGTACTTTTCATAATAGTTACTAATTCAATAGGGGTATTCAGTGTTTTGTACAAGTGGTCTTGCAAAAGTGCAAATGAATTTCAACAGAAATTGTGTTGTTGGATTTCATAAACGTTTTGAAATGGCGGTATGAATTGGGATCGATTTTTACAAATTATTTTAGAACCAATTGCAAATTAATGTAACTCAACAGGATTTAGATACAAAATTATGAAAAATTACAAAAAAATTATTTTGAACTGAATTTTAAAATAAACAAACAAAAATCACAACCCTTTTCGATTCTAATTCGATTTGTTTAAAAATTGTAGGTCAATACCATACTTACGATTGAAACGCGTGATATAAAATATATTGAACAAGTTATCAAAAAATGTATACAAAAGCAATCAATTAAATAAATTTCAAATCTTTTTGGTTTGATATTCATTCGTTCATTTAATTAGAAAAAGTATTGAATTGAATATTACGCTGTTTCGCTTATACACCGTTTGACTTCCCCACTGTGCCATGTATTCTCGCATATAGAATGAGTAAACGACAGCAATTGTCGATTGAAATGAAACAGATTTTCGACATTTCGAGTAACCAACAGTCAACCAAAATGAAAACAAGATTTCGAAGAAACACATTCCTTCGCATTCGACATCATTTATCTGCGTTCACTAAACCTGTTCTTTTCTTTAGGTTTTTATTATTATTAAAGCAAAGTGTGTCGTCGTTAACGTCTTAATTAATGATCTTTCTTTTATATAAAAAAATCCGATTGGCCAGCAGTGAAATGAGAATTTTCTTTTTTCTGTGCCGAGAGTTCAATGAAAATAACCCCAAAAGAATTAAATTGTGCGGTTCATTCGTCTTACAATCAATGGCCGCACTTGTAGATTTCAACACTTAATATGGCTGAATATTTCGTAAAACGAAATCGGTGTGTAATGGTTTTTGTTGTTATTTTAATTAACGCATTTAGCCATTTTTTTTTTCGAAAATCCATTAAATTGGAAAATTGCTTTGTTAGAGTTTTTCATTTTATGCACCTTCGAATTTTAGCGGTGTAAACAAATTTATTTTACTGTTTGTATGCAGATCATGATCCAATAAATTTTTCTATTTTATTATTGTGAATTGTGAATATAAAATTCAATGAAATACGACAGTTTAATTGCTCATACTGTAGTTTCTTTCTGCCAAACTTTCGATGAAATGATTCTTCGTATTTTATTTTTAATCAGTTGCTATTTTGCAAATCGTTATTAGAGATTTTAATTTCAAGTGCAGTGCAGCAGGAGGAAAAAGTGATATTCTGTTGTTTGACAGTCGATTTGACAGTTCTCGGTAATTTTTGGGTGGTCATACTGCTTCAAATGTATGCTATTTTAACAGCTGTTACTTGTTTTGATTTTCCTTTATTTTGTCACTTTATCATGAACTGACTGGTATCTAAACAACCCCAGCAAATCGAGCAGATTTTCCAAGAAACATCAAAACTTTTGCAGCGATGAAGCCGATTTTTGCTTGAATGGATACGACAATAAGTAAAATGGACGCAATTAGAGCGAAAATAACTCACAAGCCATTACCGAAATCCCATCACATCCAGAGAAAGACAGTTTTGTGTGCTTTAAGCGTGGGTAAAATCACAGATAATGGTGACCGCTATAGGGTCATAATTTAACAAGACTTTGCAAATTGCCACAATTAATTTCTTGAAACAAACATTCAGTGAACAATAATTTTCTCCAAGATTATGCGGTTTAACAACGCTGGACAATTTTGGGTGGTGGTATTTGAAGTCTCTGATCTACGCCGATAAGATACAGGCAATTTACGACTTGAGCTATAATATTCCCCACGTTATCACTGACATATAGGCTAATCGAAAATTGGGCTTCCTCCGAGCCAGTCTAGGTGGCCATATGCCGAAAGTCATATTCAAAAAAGTGGCAAAAAATTATCTCTCGAATAAAGCCAAATTCATGGTAATTAACACTATTTGTCTATGTTTTATTAAAATTTAAAATTCTGTACTACGATGAAAAACATCGCATACTTACGTCGCAACAACTAGTGATTTTCTTTATAAAGGAAAGTAACACAAACTCACGCAATTATTAATGACTACTAAGTATTTCTGAATATTTGTGCTACTTTCTTTGGAAAGGGACAGACTAGAGTGGACAGGTAGTAGAAGTAGGGGATAGAATAGCTTCAGCCTCTGAATTTGTGCGGTTTGTTTATTTTTAGAACAGTGTTGCAGCTCCACTGGTGTAAGCGAAGTTCTTCTGCTCAATAGTATATCTACGGCCGGCCAGGCTGATATAATAAATAAATAAACTTTCTAAAAATTATTGGTAAAAAATTGAGTAATTATTTACTCACTTTGGGTGATTTAACATTGTTCAAAATATGGGCTCTGGTTCAGAAAAAAATATTTTTGGGCAATCGTTCATTTGAAATTCGGTCAATTTGACTAATTTATTGTACATATCCCAGTTTGCGTAATTCTTCGCAATGTTTTAGGTAAATGCGTTCATAATTTTGGGTGTTTTTTCATTATGACACATCACCCAAAATTATTTGGCGATTGAATTGTGATTGATTTTCTCTTCAGCAAATGTTCATACAGCCTTGTCTACAATAGTTCGAATCAGTTTTCAGCGTATCCTAAATTTGTTTAATGCCTTTTAAAACATAACAAGCTATAGATTCTACATTTTCAGTCTCGGAAAATTATAAAGAAACAAAATGTTATCACACCCTCTAAATGCTGAAAAATAATTTGTCCATCATTATAATCACTTTGACGAACATTAAACTAGTCACTCAAACGCAATACAAGACGTGTAAATGCCACCATTGAATGTTCTAAACAAAGTGATCGCACCCAACAATCGATCATCTTCCACAACAAGACACACGCAATCAATTTTACATTTCAACGCTTTACAAAATTCAATTTGTTAAAATTTTACGGAAAATCTTAAAAAGCAAATAAAAACGATTTCGCTGAATCTGTGTACTTTAAATTTATATTTATTATAATTTTTCTAAGTCTTTGTTGTGAATGTGTGTGTTATTTTTTTTTCTTTTTCCAAAATTTTAAAAAGAAAAAAATAGATCATTGAAGTTTGCCGTCAGTGTCAGTCAGTCAGCAAAGAGTAAAGGAAAAAAAAGTTTAGTGGCATCATCATCACCAGCCACTACAATAGCAGCAACAACATCAATTCACAGCTAAAATAACACAAGATCATCAACATGATCATCGACATTATTGCGTTCATCATACTCAGCGCAGTCAACGTTGGCCATAATACTCCTTATGATTGCACTCTTGCCGATTTAGTTGCACCAATGTGCATGTAATATGTAAGACAATGTGGTGCACGTTGCCTGAAAGCATTTGATACACTTGACGCAGACCACCCATTATGCATAAAACACAGACACACTCATACACCCATTTAGGAGATATGAGTACAGTGCGTGTGTGTGTTTTCGTTTGTTCTTTTTGGGCGGTAAAGTTTTTTTATTCCCTTAAATGTCTACTTTATTGAAACCGCAGAAAACATAATTTTTTATAAAGAAATAAAAGTGCTTTTTACGATTCATTGATATGATCAATTGTAATCGTAAAAACGAAATGATTGTTCGTTCCAAATGTAAACATGTGTAAATCATGTTGGCTTCCCCCCTCCTTCAGTGCAGTAAACATATTGGCATCATTACAGCATGATGTGTGTATGAATGTGCTGTTGCTGGTTCGGGATTATGTAAGTTTGGTAGACGTTAAGAGAAATTGTTTAAACAATGCTGAAAATGTTTAGTAATAGAATTAATGCTAAGCTAAAATATCTATCTGCACTTGTCGTCTGGGGCATCCTATTTTCAAAAACTGCTAACTTCTTTTACAATGTAATTGCTTTGACAACATACACTGAGTCCTAAATATGAGTGCAGGTGAATACTAAAGTTATTATTTTTTAACATTTTTTCCACTGTATCGGAAGGCGCATAAATGTTGCTACATGCAGAAAATCAAACTACTTTTTCTAATTATTATTATTTTTTTTCTTTGTTTTATGGTTTTAAGCAGAATGGCATTTATATGGCGCCCATATCTGCGCCAATTTTCCAAAACTAAAATTTACAACTGCTTGCAAAGTTGAAATAGCAATCGTTTCAAAATCGATCCTTTAAAACACTTGAACTTCTTGATTTTGTCTTCGAAAGCATCCTGTTTGTAATTACGCCACAAGGAAAAATATTCTACAGTTTGAAATTTTTTTATTTGAATATTTTCTGAGCAAATCCGCCAAAAGGGCATGTTTGAACTTGCCCCAGCTTATTTGAATAAAATTGTAAAGTCGTAACTTATTTTAATTGTTTTCAAATTTTGTAAATTAAAATAAACCAGCGGTATTGCGTAACTATCTTTTGTTGTGATAATTTATTAATAAACTAGTCGTAGATATTCATATAAAAGTTTTAATCAAGAAAAAAATAAGTTGCAACACCGATTTAGGTTAGGTTATAGGCCGCCTGCAATACAGTGGGTCCGTAGAGCTGGTCTTATTACCCGGAGAAAAAAAAGATGAGAAGACGAAAAAAAAGTCGAAAAATGAAGACGGATGAAAGGTTTGAATGGTCACTTTAACTGTGGCAATGTGTAGTCAATCTTGTAGTCCCAACTCCGATAGTTCGGAGAGGTTGACAGCGGACCTCCGCACGAGATAAATCTGACGTTGGTTCTCTAGGGCGTATCTTGGCGTGATTGCCACATCTGTAATGGCCAGCAACCGTTGCTACAATATCACGTAATTGCAACTTCTGAAATCTTAGGGAATCTCTGGTGCAAACCCGACAATACAATTGCTCATAGTGATATAGTGTCCACGTACCCATTCAATGTTTCCTCGACCGATTTAAAAAGTTTAGATGTCGAATAGACACCTACCAGACTGAATTGCGACTCGGCTGTAAAAATGTTCTGTAGTATGGCAGATAGTTTGTCGTCTTAACACGCTGTCTTGACTAGCCATAAATTTATTAAATATTTTTAGCCGTCGTATATTTTGCTGTTCGCACAGGGATATGTCTCATGAAGACCATCGCTGTTGATGGTATGTTCATATTCAAACAATGTTGTCCGAACAGTTGTTCGCCCAACGCTTTTATGCCATCACACAAACAGAATACACATAGGCAAAATACAAATGTTAAAAATGTAAGCGCACGACTGTAAAAACTCATACATAAACTTATGCTCACACTGATCGGGAACATCTACACGTATTCTGCACTCAGAAGGCCATGACCAAATTTCTTTTCGTTATTTGGCCGACGCTCTCCCCATGTGAGAACAAATTTCTGGCTAGTCAAAATGTATGTTAACACTGCTGATATAACAGCGTGTAGAACGTACATTTATTTGGGATTCTGAGGGACATGTACACCTTCAGTTACCCTATATAGATACCATCGCATACTCCATTATCCTAATTGAAGAGATCTGTGTATAAATCCAGATGGTCCAAATGGACTACCTACCATGCCCTCCAATGACCCCGAGTTTTTCACCATCAGAAAGCTAAAACTCCTGGAGAAGCAAGATTACGGAGAGGAGTCCTTGAGTCCAGGAAGTCGCAACACAGAGTAGAAAGAAAAATTCTAATCTGAAAAGATACGTTTAAAAAAGATATGGTGGCTTGGTGAATCCTCAGACCTCACTAAGGTTTGAACTGAGCGCAATTGCATGCTGTTGAGCGCCTACTGCCTTTGAGTTTTGCCAGTTGATGTAAGAAGGCCGGTTAATCACTGAAGAATTAATCCGTAAAGGAAATTGTTATTACTGTTCTGCATTCTTGAGGAATTGAACGTTCTAGCGCTTCTCGACGGGTATTCTGTGTCATATTATTTCACAAAGATCAAACCAAAACTGGCAGACAATTGGCGTCAAGTTACAAGTCACAGCCTTTTTCGATAAGGATACATTTTATTTGAGCCACCTTAATTTCACACTTTTCAACCGTGACGGATAACAGTTACGGAACACAGTTACTCGCAACATGGCGCAAAACCAATTAAATTATTTTACTCCTTTGTTTTCTTTTATCCGCACATGTGATTTATTTTAAGTTGAAGAAAGAACGGTGTGAAAACAAACATGAAATTCGGGATGAAAAATAAACAATATTTGATGTGAGCCAATATTCATCTAGTGGTATCATATTGTGTGGATGCCACAATATTCATATGGTGGTTAGTAAATCGCTCGTATAGTTCCCTTTATTCTGAATGTATTTGGCAAACATTCGTGTTTATTCTAGAAAATGCGTCGACAAGGTGAATTTTACAAATCTCAAAAATTTGTGTTTGCTTTTCATACAAAATGGAAGTTTAAAAAAGTGAGAGAAACTAAAACAAGTTTTGGAGATTGTAAAGTTTTGTTTTCCGTGTAAAGTTTTATCTCGATCATTTTTTTTATAAAATTCGAACTTCTTCTCATTCTCCCGATAACATGGCTAATAAAAATATCTCTTCCATTTTTGATTTTGCATTCCTAAAGCGCTCTTTCGATGCTTATTTAACCAAATATTTATCGCCAGGTACCATTGTGTACAACTTTCACTGTGAACTAAAACAAAAAGAGATTTTAATAATAAAAGAAATCATGTTATTGCAAGCAACTGTTTTCTTAAAATTTTTTTTATTTTTTTTTAGTTTTTTTTAAACATCTCAGCGAAATGTGCATAAACTCTAGCTTTTCTCCCGAGAGATAAATTAAAACTTCATAATAAACAAAATAATTTTATTTTATTTGAAACCCAGAATATTAATTTCTTGTTCTTGTCACAAATATTGTTACTATTACTGCAAATATATTTGGCATTGATAGAATATATGTACATATGTATATTTCATTGAGCAGATTCTCCGACCATGTGGTCAAATACTAAGCTGCAAAACTTCTCGATTCAAGGAGACTGGGTAAGGACGTGATTGAAGAGCTGCCAAAAAGCTTCATAATTATCGTACCGATGAGAACATCACCGCTAAGGCTGACGGTTATGGGTGACACAATTACTGTGACTGTGAGCGAGCAATGCAGACCTATGACAACTCAGTTTTTATAATTGCCGAAAATTAATGAGTTGGGCTTAAGGGACATTTGCTGTTAACAGAACGATAAAACTGCACAAACAGTTCACGAGGCAACAATTGTTTTGGAGGGGGCGTTTCCGGGTCACTTAATGTTTTATTTTGGGCGATGTGCCAAGATCACTCAATTTGAGTAGTGTAGACTTCTGACTTTGGTCCCAAGGTTTCGCCAAAACATTTGAAAATGCGATAACAGCGAGTTCAACATCAATAGCGGTGCGGATGAGTACATTAATAGGCGCTACCTTTTCCGCCTACAAACAGATGTCCATTTCATAATGATGAATTAGGAAAATATAAAAATATGCATTTTCCGTTTTTTTTCCTTACGAAATTTGTTTTGAAGAACATTTCACTCAAACTTAGAAAGCGCTTAGAGTTCCGTATTTAAAGATTGAAAACAGGAAACAATATGGAGTGTGAGAGCATTCAATACTTCAAGCGAATATCCTGCAGAAAAAAATTAACGGACATCACAATTAAATTTACAGGTTGGCTGCGTATGTTGCCGTAAAAAATAACAGAACATACGGAAAAATTCAATGGTAATGTAAACAATTTATGTTGGAATGTCTCTGTGGCACATAGTATTTGCCCAATGCTTCTTTTTCCCCTGAAATCTAAAGCCCTGATCGTCACTATTATCGCCACACTAATGGTCTGTGTGTAAGATCATTTTGAACGCGTGGCATTGTCTTTGTTTACTGAAATAAAACTATTTTCGGATTCTTCCCGCTAGTTTTATTTTCCTAAATATGTGAAATTTTTACCAGCACAATTGATCTTTTAATACATATTTTATTTTCGTCTTCTCCTTATTACGTTAGAAACTTGTTGTTGTTGTTGTTGTTTTCTTTTTTTGTTTTGCGGAGGCAATATGCCTGCCTCCTGAAAATTTATTTCCCAGCTTGAATTTGGTAATTTAATTTTTTTTTCCAATTTGTATGCGAGTGTGAGAAAGTGTGTGCATGTTTCTAGTTTAATAATGTAAACAAATTTTTTTTTTTTAATTTAGTAGCAAAATTGTACAATTTGGTGTTACGAGCAACGTGTGTAATGTTTGCACAAGAATTTACTGATAATTTTGTACACGGTAAGAAATTAGTTTTATTTTGGTGATCGAATGAAGTATTAAGAATTGGTTTTTTGTAAGAAGATCCTATCGCCAACTACCCAATTCTTTCGTTGTTCCATTTCTAAGTTCCTCAATCTTCTTTTGCGATCTCGTAATTCATGCTATACAGCAATTAAGCAAAAACTAAAACTTTTTATTTATTTTATTCTTTATCCTATGTATTTTATATGGAAGAACGATTAACATAAAGTAATCCATAACAAATTGCAAGAACTCATGCTCAATTCCGCATAACATTCTTTGAACAATTATCAAAATTGCAATTATTTAATCTTATTCATTTTTATTACTATCGGTTGAATTCTTTGGAAGTTGTCATTATTAAGAATAATCGTATTAAGAAACTAAGAAGAAGCTTTAAGGAGAATTACTATTCTTCAAGAAAAATTGTAAAGCGTCTTAATGTTGCACCTGAAGATCAGCTAACACCCGGACTGTCAAATACTCGCTTTTCGTCATGGAGTAATAAAGGCGGAACATTTTTTCACGTTGAAAGGAGCTCCTCTGGCGATTAATAAAAACAGTTTAGCCGACGGACTGCCAGAAGTGCGCTTCATAACATTGGCTAGATCTCTTTTTTTTTTTTTTTGTTATATTACAAGAAGTTTTGAAATCTTAATCCTAGTCATTATTACATTTATTTATTACTACCAATGTATTAACAAATTATTGTATTCAAATTTTGGACCACCTTAGAATGGGTTAAGAGGACCATCCAATTAGGCTCAGGGTGTCGATTTTTCTTAATTTTCGGTGCCCACGAAACTACAGAAAATCCCGGCCACAGCAGTTGGGATATTTTGATAATTTGCTTACGTATTTGCATGAGTAACTTTTAATTTTCTTCTTGGACTGTGGGAATGTTTAAATCCCGGTGAATATTCCCATTTCGATTGAACCATGGAACGCAGACGATTAGTCGTAGTAATTTAAACTGCCTTCTTTGTCACTTCCGAATATTTCATATCTTAATGAGCCAGAGTTGGGTTGGGGCTTATAAGCCAATGCAGCCAAGCAGTTTTGAGCTTTATAGCTGTAATTTTTGCTTAACATGGCGGGACCACGTATAGCGGCGGTCAAGATGAATTCCCAAATATTTCACGCGGTTTTTTGCTGAAACAGTGACATCAGTTACTTTTATTGGAGGGCAATTTTGTCTCCTGAGAGCATTTCGAGGGATTAACATTTATCTTCCATTTTTCAACCAATCCTCTAGCTCGTTAATATGAGATTGTAGATGCTCCGAAGAAATCTTCGGGCCTTTATTTACACCTGCAAGTGCAGTGTGATCTGCAAAGATTGACGTGTGTAAACTACATACAGTAGCGATCCTAATATACTACTTTGAGCGACACCCGCCGACACTCCTCGAAACGAAAATAATTACTAGATTATCTATCCGTTATTCCGGGATGATGCACATTCGATAATATTGGAAGTGCGCTACTTGGTCTATATAATGTAATTTAACTAGTAACTTCCCCTGGTTTCCTATCAATTTCAGATATTTTCCAAAAGGAAGCGAAGAAACCAATTCGTAGCGTGGCGTTAAATGTGAACAGTATACTGACAACTATTAGGCTGTTACAAATATTTGCTCCAGGTAACTAGCAAAGTCGTTTTCTTGTTCAATTGTGATTTTGGCCAAGGTCAACGAAACAGTAAAGCATCACTTCACTAAAACGAAATAAAGGAATACTAAAGAAGAAGAATACTATCTGAATATTTACATATCGTTCAAAAAAAATTATCTTTCAACAGGGTGCGGACCAAAACACATATACAAAGTCGTTCAAGAGTGATTGAATAAACAAAACTTTAAACTTATGAGATGGCCACCTCAATTCAATTGAAATTGTATGGCCATTTGTAAAAGGGCGGTTGGGACAGTATGAATCGGCAACGACTGATCTTGACAAGGCTTCGCGGCGTATACAGCTGGAGTGGCAGAAGATTCGGAATTGTTTCCGTGAATTTGGTGGCAGTAATTTTATATTATATAATCTTATATGTAGAATACCTTAATATCAGGATAAAGAATGAGATTAATAAAAAGTTTTTAGTTCTGCGTTATTGTTGATATTTTTTAGAGCTCTGAAAGTAGAGCTGTGAGAAAGTCTACTCATTTCTGCTCCTAACTGCATATCGTCATTCCTCGAATATGAAGAGTTACTATGTGCCCGTCCACATATGCAATTTTTGTTTCTGCTTTTTTTTATTCTATTTTGAAATTTCATTGGTTTCCGCACATTAAAGTGGTGTTTTTGCAATTTTAGTGTGTTTTTCAACTTCAAGTTGAATAGTGCGAACTTGAAAAGAGAATAATGGCAAGCAACATACACGCCATTTTTACAGGAGGCCTTGTGCCTGAGATGAAACAATTTCATTGTTCTCGCTACTGAAATACATCAGCTCACCTCTATATAAGTTTGCGATTTGAAGTTGCCTAACTAATCCCGATTGTGTAGCACAGAACACTTATGTGTTATGCGATTATCAACTCACATCGCAAATTTCACCTAAAATACAAAATTTCACCTAAAATCAGACTTAATCAATGTGCGTGCATACATGTTAGTGTTACATCACGATTATTTCTTCAAGTGTATTTCATATTATAGTTTCATTGAAATAAAAACTAAAAAAACACCAAACAAAATTTATGACCTAAAGGCGATGAATTTTATTTTCATTTTAATTTTTTTCAAATTGTTGGTGATTTTCTCATGTTGTTTTGAAATATTTATTTTTTGTACTATTTTTTGAAATTTTTTAAATTGAATTTAAAGGAAGTAAAGATTTTAAAATAGATTTAGAAATTTGGTACAATAAATCTAGGAAATATCTGATTTTTTCCTAAAAATAAAACCCAAATACTTGTAAAACCTTTTCATCGATTTATTAAGACTTCAGAGTTGTGAAAGCCTCATATATTTAGTCCCAGGTACACCAACAGAGCGAAGAAGGTTGAATCATTTTTATTTAATTTCAATAAATATCAATGCCACTACTACCTTATTCTGTTGCTAGTCTACCAGAACGTTACACAAAATCTCGATCGATAAAAAATTGGATATAATTTGTTTATTTACTTAAAAGACATTTCGAAAAATAATATTTTTTTTTAATATACTTTCAATCCAATTTCAAAGGCGTAATAAAAGGAAGAGGAATAATGAAATATTTGAATTCATTTTTAAAGAAATAAACAAAACTACAGCACATTACAAATTATGAGTTGTGCATGTTGCTGGTGGACGTTCTATAATATACTGAAGGTAGCTTAAGCTAATGTCAAAAATTTAACGAAAAGCCTGTCAAATGCTTAAGCAAATCATTGAAGACTTTTAGGTGGCTACAATGTACTTTCATGAGCCTGGAAACTATAGTGTTGTACTTTTGCAAAAACATATTTTATTTCAGAATAAATAAAATTCGTTAACAAAAAGGTGTTGAATAAATATATTTTATATATTTAATACCATTCATATACAAATTAATAATTATTTTTATTAGTTTTAAGAAATTTTCGAACAAAAAATACCCAATTTTTGGTGCTTGTGTAATTTTGCCCAAAAGTACTAAAAACTGCAGCGGTGTCCATCACTCAACTTATAAACAATAAAAATTTTTTTGCATTTTTGTGCTACTTTTTTCCATGCATTGCGATTAATCTCTATTTGATAACAGCAATTTTTTTTCGATTAAATTTAGAAAAACAAAAATTTTTCACTTTCGTCCTCCATTGCAGCTTGTTTGTTAATGTATGTATCTATAACACAGTCTGCTGTTTTCGTACGAAATGTGCGATCAGTTTTGTACTTTGCTTAAGCAAATGACAGTTGACGAAACTTAACGAAAAGTGTTGTTAAGTACATTATAGTTTGCTACATATGATTTATATGTAATTGCACAATTGCTTAAGTCAGCTTATACATATTATAGTTGAGCCTTTTAGTCGCTGGGTACGTAGTATTGGTTTGTGGACACTTTAGGTACTTTTTCCTGTATCTATTGGTACTATTTAAATCTATTAAATATCTAATCAAATATTGCTGAAATACAATTGTATTATCAATTGTATCATTGATATGGCTGACTTAATTTCAAGGCTTTAGGGTACTTCCGAAATGTACTAAGCTTCAAATTAAACCTGTTGGCATTGAGGAGTAATATCAACAAAAATAATACGTGATGAGATTAAATTACCATCAAGTCTGTTGCAATTTTTGCAACCACTCCGAACACAGCTGTGAGGAGAAACTTTAACTTCAGTTTAAGGTTTTCTAATTGAAGGATCACCGCGAATAACGTTGCAAATTACAAAATAATCATTTTTCAGGAGAGCAAAAAAACGTATTTAAAAGGTTTGATTATCTCTTTCTTTATTTTTTTTTTTAGTTTATCAAAAATAATAATAAAATAAATTCCGTTCGTAGCATTTTTTTATAACTTACAAAGTTCTTCCACTGACTGACTCATTGTAAATGCGTTTTGACGGTTATAAAATTCATAATTTTGATGTTTTGGTGTTTAAACAAATGTAAGAGAGTAATTTTAACGGTAATCTGCAAAAAAACAGGTTTTGAAAAATTTGTCTTTTACATCGGTATGCGCGGCTTTGCTTCAATCCTGAAATGCAGCAGTTTGCTACCAAGATACGGCGGACAATTACAACGAAAGTAGTCGCGTTGTTGCAAACAGAAGGCAAGTTCAAAAAATCACTTAAGGTTGAAAAAAATATAATTGACGCAAAAATATATAAGAAATATGTTGAAATTAAAAAATAAACGCTACAACAATCTCGAAAAATCATTAATATTCAAACAGAAAAAATCTGGAGTCAAAAATGTTAAAAATGGTAGCCTGGGTAGACTAAACAAGTAAACTCACCAGTGCAGCTGAGTGTTTTTTTTTTAAACCAATTAATTGAATATCAACGATCGCAACAAGCCGAATATACTTTGAATACGCCTGTGAGTCTACCTGTCATCCATTTGCCTTGATGGCAACTAACCAAAATGCCGAAAAATATAAAAAGTCCTATAAAGGCAATCGAAAGCGAAAAAAATACAAATTCCAATGTAAAGGGGGTTTTATTGGGGGGTCGCTGTAGAAATAGAGCAAAACAAGCTATATATGAGGTATTTACCGGCTTCGCATGGTGGCATTGATACATTCCAATGTAATGACATGGAGCAGCGCGTGTAGAAACCATAACAAGAAAAAGTCTAGATGGATCAAACCGCACGATCTTGGTTGGCAAATTCGTCAGCTCCGCGATAGATAACCATAGCCTCAACCTCAACCATTGAGGCGTTCGCTGTGTAGAACCACGTCATCATTACTTAAAATTAGGAATTGGTTATCATTGATATAACCTAGTGATAGCGATGATAGCTTTACCGACGTGGTTTTCAAAGTTTTACGACCAGAAATCCACTCTGTGGGAATTAAAGGCGAATTACAATAACTAAACTCATTAGCACAGCTGATGCCCTTTTTTAAAATGACTGGATGTCAAATTCCATATCAATTCCGGCTCTGTGCCGGAAACGACTTAATATCGCCCGTAAATCTATCTGTTTTCAATTTGCATTGAATGTCCTTTACCACAAAAAAAAAAATATAGACTTAAGTGTAGTAAATTAAAAATTCAGTCTAAATCAAGTATTAATTTACATTAAGAACCAGCGCACATGACAAATAGATATCGAACAAAAATAAACACTAGCGAATTGATGCAATCTTCTCAGAACGAAAAATTTGGTTGAAAACTAAACATGACAATGGGTGACGGACATTCGTTCCAAAAATCTACATCCGTTCACCCTGTCGGAATATCAAATCCAGACTCTCATGTATCGTATTATAGTTACCAGGAAGTTAAACAGTCAGCGAAATCCTTCCGCCGGATTTTATTTGTTTTCCAACTTCAAACTTGTCACAACGATCTTCATTCTCATCCGACCAAAATAGGAACAAAGCCGGACGCTACAAAATCGTTTCGTATTTAAAATTTTTGTTTAGTTTGAAAACTACAAACTCATAAAGAAAACAAACAAATCGCTCAGAGTTGAAGCTTAAGTGCTAATTTTATTTGACTTGAAATGATATTTATGATCTGAGAATTTAATTTCCAAAAAACTTTCAGAGTTCTTCATCTTTTTTTTTTTGCTTTTTGTTTTCAAACACAAATAAAAAAATAATCTTTGCAAGATGCCACGAGTAAATTGTTTAATCTGCAAATTGAATTTTTTGAGAAAAACTTTTATGCACATTTCGCGGCGCTATGAAACTTACAAAAAATTTTATCATTTTGAAAAAAAAACTATATGCGGAATGGCCTCGAATCGTTCTACGGAACGAACGTTGAAGCGGTTAGTAAATTTTTACCTCTAAATTCATATGTAAGTATGTGTGTACTTGAGAGTTACAGGTACCTGCTCCGAATATGCTTGCAAATTAATGCAGGGAACACAACTGGGACGAACGAAGAATTTTTCGCCGCGAATATTCGTCGCCAAAAATAGAACACATTGTGTATACCAAAATGCACACAATTATGACGTCGGTCGAAATTCGTCATACGCGGCGAACTTTGAATTGGATTTATTTCTATTTCTTTCGCCGGCGTACGACGAACAAAACTGTACAATGTGGCCATGTTTGGTTTTAGTGTTCAAGTATTTTAGTAAATAAAGTTTTTTTTTTTATATTAATTAACTTAATTTTGTTTTATAGTATTTAAAATAAGTTTACAAAATAGTAGTTAACTATAAAATTGCCTTTTGGCTGTGTTTTTGTTAGTGTTTAATTTGTTAACTATTATTTTTTATAACACCTGTTATTTTTTCGTCGTTATTGTGCTTCATACGACGAATTTACACAGCGAATTTTTACCGACGTTATGTTCCCAGCATAATGTGGAAAAAACGAGTCACATTAAATAAAAATGCAATTTAAATTTTACATAACAGAATATTATAATAATATATGTTTACGTCTATACACATAAAAAAAATATCCATTGTCATATTTACAATCGCTTGTTGTTAAGACCGGTTTTACAACATTTGAAAACCGGTAGTAAATATGAAAACTTACTCGTCCTCAATTTTTTGCATTCCAAATGTTGCTTTTATTCCGCATATTGACAATTGAATCCTTCATATTGAAAACCGAATTTTCAAAATATCAACCAGTTGCAATATTAAGAAGCGGCTGTAATAATGAAAACCAATTTCTTCATACTGATAACAAGTTTATCAATTCAGCAGAAATATTGCTTTTGTACAAAGCCTAAAAGCATAAAGCATCTATCTAACTTGCTTGTTCGATATTTTTCTAAGTGACCGGTCAGGTCAACTTTAAAGTGTGGCATGAAAAATAAAATATAAAGTAATAATTAAAGAAATTAAATATTAAAATCAAAGTAATAATTGTTGGTCTATATTTAAATTAACAATTTACGGCCGTAAGCCAAAAACTTAACAATTTTGCAAAGTACATCTAGGCAAAACTGTATTCCAAAACAATTTTTAGCGAAGCATTTTCAGGCAGGTATAATGTAGGTAGACACCTACAGTAAACCTATTTTACCTCAGAATTGGGTTTAATAGATGATGTTTACAGTGGACAATAAATTAGTAGTTGCTAGTTGGCTAATAAAAATTTTAACTTTTACTCTATTTCAATGTTATCATATCAAACAAATTTTCTTTCTTAAGAGAAAGAGTAAATTTTAATAATTTTTGTTCGACCGAGTTACGTCAAACTATAAATTGTTACAAAATCCCTTTTGTACCTTGGGCGCCGTTTATCTTATTACAAAAGACTTTACACCTTTGGGCGCCGTTTATCTGTTACAACAGACTTTCGTACGTTGGTTACCGTTTTCCGGCCCTGCTAACACCGTCGGCTTGTTCTTTAGTGGGGTGAGTTCTCAATCCTACAGCTAACCACGGGCGTAACAAATAAAAAATAAAAAAAAAGGATACATAAATTAATACAACAACAAAACTACTCGCAAAACTGGACACTCGGCAATAAGAAGGTTATTTCCCTTCAACCGCCCATACCCTACCATGGCCGCAATTCTTTCAACAATCATATTACTTACGGACTCCTCTACCCGTCTTACAACACCTTTTCAGAAACAATAATCCCAATAGAAAATTCTACTCCATATTCATAATTAATTTTTCCTCAATTCAATAATTTTATTCAATTTTCATTTAAAACTTGTTTTAAGATAAACTTACATTTAAATACAATATATAATTACACTTAACTATCATTTATATAATAAAAAAAAAAATCAAAACTTTCCCTTTAGTATGAAAAAAAAAACGTTTTGTTTCTAATACAATAAAATTTGTTTAATTTTTTTAAATTCGCCAGAGCCCAAACTAATTTTTTCCGTCTTTCATACTCAGGATACCGAAAGAACGCGAAACGAAAACTTTCTCTTTTCCTAAAGGAGCTCCCTGAGGATCAACACTTTTAATTTTCCCCACTACAATTCTCTGGGACAACTCTTCCGTACGCGCCTAGTTTGTGCCCTTACTCAATTCACTTAGTTTATTTCACTTTTTTTTCTACTGCCGGGAAAAACACAAAATTTAAAAAAAAAAGCACAACGGAACTTAAACTTTAACACTCTCGAAAACACACCTAATATTATTTTCACACTACACAATATTTTTTTATTAACTAACTTCATCTAATTTAATATTTACTTCAGATTTTCAATACTTTTTCTCTTCTTTAGTTGCCTCCATACTTAGATTTCTGTTGTTTATTGCTCGATTATGTATAGGATCTTCTTATCACTGGACGAATCTTAATAAAATTTTTGGCCTACCTGGCTGACACCTCTAGATTTTTAACTTCTGGGATTTTCTTTCTCTTGCCTGTTCGGCTCACCCTTTAGCCGGTCTCAATCTTTTCTCTGGATCACCAGGTTCCCACTTCAATTATTACTTGGGGTTTTAGCTGTTGTTTTCCCTCAGCCGATGTTCTGCCACCAAAATTTTTTTATTTTATTTTTTAGCCCAGATTTACTTGGCCTTTTTTTCACAAACGCTACGCACAACAACAATCTTTAACTTCTTTGTTATTATTTTAACTTTAAAATTTTTCTGTCTGGACGACCTTCTCGCTTGGCAACTAAATTCAGAATCCTCTATTTTATCGCCTTCAACCAAAACGAAAACTGCCTAATTTATTTACTACTATTACATATTTACTTAGTATATACTTATGTAAATTCTACGGTATTTATATATTTATTACAAATAAGTATACTAACTTAAATTCTACGGTATTTATTTATTTATTTGGGGCACACAAAGATTTTTCTAGAAGTCCTTGAACTTAAGGATCCTTTTAATTTAAATATTATAAAAAAAAATTCAACAT
Source organism: Phania funesta (assembly GCA_963932375.1). NCBI lineage: Eukaryota > Metazoa > Arthropoda > Insecta > Diptera > Tachinidae > Phania > Phania funesta. Next base: position 43,187,291 of record OZ010656.1, read on the forward strand.
TTTATTCCTTTTCTCTCCATCTATATTTTTCCTAATTATTCATATAGAATATCGACGATCATTATAATTATCTATATCCTCATATCCCTTCTCCTACCAGGCTATCATAAAAATTAGTAGTAATTTTTCTCATTCATGATTATTTTATTTTTCGAAATATAAAAAACACTGTTAAGTTTACCATAAACGTTTCTGAATGGTTTGCACGACCCTGTCTTTGCTTGTTTTACGCAAAACTACAGCGTTGCCAATACCTGTCCATCACGTAGTAGTGAACAAACACATGCATACATGTTTTTTTCACATCTGTTTTACCTTTCATTATTAGACTTTTTTTCTGACACATGGTTACAACACACATTGTGAGTATATGTATGTTAAAATAAATTAGTTTGAAGTTTTTTCCTTTCAGGATTTCTTTTAGGAGTGGACGGATCTTGGACAAGTAAGTATTAAACATATGTATTTGTATCGTTCCCTTATGTTTTAAACATTACTAAAATATAAATTTTTTATTTCAGACAATTTAACAAATCTAGGTTATGTGTACCAATATAAGTACATACAAATGTATGTACAAATCAAAAACCAAAACTACCTGACTGGGACTCGGTCAGGAATTGTATTATTTTATGCGGACAACCCGCAACAAAATCTATACAAAAAATTCAAGTTATACAGGCATGTTCTGAAAATCACTTTTTTGTAAAAGTGATCTCAAATCACGAAAAGGTGTTCTGTGCACAACATTTTTTGAAATCTCGTGATTTAAAACCGGTGAGCTAACAGTCTGATGATTTCAAATCACTTGAAGTTTTTTTCTATGTTTTGCATTTAGAATCAAATAAAAATTATATTATATATTTAATATGATGTGTGTTTTATTTAATTAAGTAATAAAATAAGGTTTTATACACACAAAAACATCTATATTAACAAATTTCTAAGGACTCTGTTTGTTTTGTAAAAAGTTGTTTTGCTTTGTTTACCAATGTTCGTGATTTACTTTTTCTCTTCAGCAGTCAGCTGGTTTGATTTTTCGAAGATATTTGTGAGGTTGCCAAAGTAACACTGTCGTAAAATATCATGTAAGATATATGGAATTTATAGTATTCTGTTTTTTAGTTAATACAAAATTTATTTATTGTTGTTAAAAAATATAATAATAGTAAATAACTGTGTAATTTTTGTGCAAATTTAGAAATTAGAAGTGCAAAATCTTAGCAAATTTCATCGATGAAAACAGTGGCAACTTCGTTATTTTTGCATTAGTTTTATTTATACTAACATTTGTTTTCATTTGTATTTATGCTTTGTGAACTTAGTTTTGATAGGTCCCGTTATTGACGTTTTTTCACAGCAATTACTGCCAATAAACTAGCTCCCGGCATTTTTATTACCTTAATTTTTACTTTTTATATTAATTAAGAATATAAAAAAATTAAATAAACAAAACACAAATCTACATAGTCAGCTGTTTTCTCGTTGTTTTCGAAAAAATAAAACCAGAACAGCATCAAATCGTCGACGTGATTTCAAAATCGTCCGTGATTTGAAATCACGTGGTTTTCAGAACATACCTGATATTTTTTAAGTTTTTGGGGAAAATTGTTTTGCAGCAATACTTTTTCCGAAAGTACCTGTGCGGTATTAATATTCCACCCTTCTCCAAGGTTGCAATTTTTCACATCTGCGTATTATAAAATCCTACTTCTCATTCAACATTTTAATTTCTTTTAGTTTCTCAAAAAATTCAGAAGAAATCAATGTAAAAATAAAATTATTATTTTAGTGATGCACTGCAAAACGAAACGAATAAAAAAGCACGTTATGCGAATACAGTTTCCATCCGTTACAAAAGTAAGTCGTGTAAGTTCTTATTTATTAATTATATTTTTGTTAATTTCGCTTAATACAACAATTTATATGAATTTTTATTAAAAAAAGGTACTTTATTTTAAAACAATGAAAACTTATTTATAGATTCGACTACTCGGACAATTTGAGATATTTTTCTGCATCATTGGTTTTATTTTGGGATGGGGTTGCCAGTAGAAATTCACTTAAAATTCTTTTTTGCATACATTTTCTTAACAAAGGTTTGCTAATCCTAAAGTGTTTATTAATTAATTTGTACTTCAAACCAAAACACAATATTTTTTGCATACGTCCGTTATTTTAAAATATATTTCAATGTGTCTTAAGGGTGGCTCTGAAAATGGAGTGTGGTTTGCAGAATATAATTTAATGAAGCTAATAATTCACTAATTTTAATTGCCAACAATTTATTTTGCTCGTCGCTAACCAACTTCTTCACTCTTCAGCAAGCGATTATTATTATTTGTACTATTAGGCTTCTCCTTGATAGGAATGATTTTTGATACTTTTCACTCAATGGGAATATATGAGTTGTTAATGCAGTGATAAAAAATCATAGTAAGATATTCAAACGCTTTAGTCGAAAGTTTTCGAATGATAAAATTGAAAATATTATCAAACTCGCAAGATCTATTGTGATTAATTTTTTCTGAATGTGTCAATACTAATTTGTTGCAATTCTGTCTATTAAGGGCTGGACAATCATTACCAAACACAAATAAAATATTGAGAGCACTGGAAATAACATCATTGACCATTCCTTCAATAAAAGCGTCATCTCTATTAGGACCTCTTCTGTTGTGCAATGCTTAGTGTTTCTATAATCGGCTAAGAATCGATTTACAATCGTCTCTAATTCTTCGCTTGGACGTTCCTTCATTGCTGCATAAACAGATTTTTTTAACACTTTTACAAATATTTCGGCTTGTCCATTCGTAGATGGATGCCCTGGAGCTGTAAGCACATGCTTTACTTTATTTTCTGCCATAAACTTTCTGAATTCATACGACGTAAATTGTCGTCCATTATCACTAACCAACCTGTCAACCAGGCCATATCTACAAAATAGTTATCTAAGCCTAGCAATTGTGAAATGGGAAGTTATTTGTTTTGTGACAAACACCTCTGGCCATTTCGAGTACGAATCAACTATAATAAAAAGAAATTGATTTTTAATGGGGCCTGCAAAGTCTACATGGATACGTTTCCAAACCGAAGTTTCCGGTTTCCATGGTGTAAGTACACTTTTACAAGGACTTTCCTGTAACTCTTGACATGAATTGCAATTACTTACAAGTTTTTCAATATCACTGTCTAAACCAGGCCACCATACATATGACCTTGCTAAGGCTTTAGTCTTAACGACTCCTAAATGATTTGAATGAAGACACATTAGAACATCGTTCTGTAATTTTCTTGGTATTAAAGTACGATATACCCACATGATACATCCGTGTTTAACTGACAATTCATTTTCCTTGCTCTTATAAGGTCTATATTTCACTTCCTTTAGCTGAGAAATTGAACCGGTCTCTATTGCAATGAGTAATTTTGCCAATGTGGGGTCACGTCTGCTTTGTATTGAAACGTTCTTGAAATTCAAGTTCAATTGATTTTGATCTTCAATAAAATTTATATAATTATATTCACTAATCTTCTCATCTGTTAAGTCAAGCTGTGGAATTCTGGACAGATTATCTGCTTCATTTGAAATGCCTTTTACGTATTCTATAGAATAATCAAAACCTGACAACAACTATGCCCATCTCTGCATTCTTGCTGATGCCATCAAAGGTAACCCTTTATTTTCACCAAGTATGGCACGCAACGGCTTATGATCCGTTCGTAATGTAAACTTTCGACCTTGTAAATACTGTTTTAACTTTGAAACGGAAAATATTATTGCCAATGCCTCTTTTTCTACAGCACTGTATCGTTTTTCACTTTTCTGTAAAGCTCTTGAAACAAAAGCAATAGGTTTTATAATATTTTTTTCATACCTATGCGCAAGAATCCCTGCAACTGCTGTATTACATGCATCTGTGGTTAATATAATTTCTGTATCAGGATTAAAATGCACTAATACATTATTAGAGGCTATATCAGATTTGATCGTATTATGTGCCATGTTACATTTTGCAGACCAAATAAATTTGGAATTTTTCCTTAGAAGTCCATACAGAGGATTCATTTTTTCAGCAAACCTGTCTATGAATTTTGAATAATAATTCACCATACCTGTAAAAGCTCTCAACTCAGAAATATTATTTGGAATAGGCGCATTCATTACACATGAAATTGGTTCATTACTTTTTCTTTACCCTTCTTTGTCTATTGTAAAACCTAGATATGAGATTTGTTTCTGAAAGAGTTTGCATTTTTGTGTATTGAATTTTAAACCTGCTGATTTCAGCTTGTTAGGGACAGCCTTTAATGTGTTTATGTGTGATGTAATATTGGGACCTGTTACCGTAATGTCGTCCTGGTATACGACAACGTATTGAATACCACGTAATACATTTTCTATTGTTTTTTGAAAAATTGCTGCTGCTGTTTTTATACCAAAAGGTAAACGTTTAACCTTTAAAATTCCTATGTGCGTACTCCAAGTGCATAAAAGTTGCGACTCATCATCTAATTGTATGCTTGAGATAGATCAAGTTTCGTAACCAATTCACCTCCTTCAAGAGCCGCGAAAATTCCATCGATTCTTGGTAAGGGATACTTAAAATCAACCAAATATTTGTTAATGGTGACTTTATAATCAGCACAAACACGTATATCGCCATCAGGCTTGATAATTGGGACCAACGGTGTGCCCCACTCTGAGTTGTTTACGAATTCTAACATTCCCTGATTTACCAACTCTCTCAACTTTTGCTCTACTTTACTCTTCCAAGCTAAAGGTAGAGGTCTAGGCTTGTGAAATATGGGCTTAGCCTCTTTGCATAATTTTAGAGACACTTTGTCACCAACAAAATGTCTAATACTACATTTACATCTACGCAAAATCTAGTAGATTTTAGCTCAAATCTCGAAGAAAATCTCTGCCGTTTACACCAATGCTTTTTGACGTATTATTGGATTTCATTTTCATAACAGAAACAGCTGACTGAAGAAAGAACAAAAAATTGGCTCTAAAATTAATTAAATTCGTGCTACAATTGTTTTTATACATATAGTTACATATGTAATATTACTTACACTTTATTCATTATTGTTTTATCCATATTGAAAACACTTATTTTAAACTTTTATTATTTTTTAATGTTGCTGCAAATATTAGAAACAAAATATTTTTTTTTGTTACAAATGTGAAAATTGTCTTGTTTAGCGATGTATATTTCAGTACAATAGCAAAAAATACATAGTTGCATCATTTAGTATTGCAAGATTTTGAGAGATTTTGCCAAAATCTAGTTCGTAAGTAGATTTTGTTTTGTATGAGTAATCTGGTAGAAATGAACTAGATTTCGCTCAAAATCTCATAAGTACCAGATTTTGCGTAAGTGTAAATGTAGTATAAAGGCTAATTGTTTGACTCGTGCAAACCATGCGGCTACAGTTTTGTCACTACGTTTATGTGACATGTGGAATTGCTTTCTTTCGTGGAACACTATTGTTGGTGGTGTGTAGTGCATGTGTAACATTTGACACAGCTCCTTATACGTTTTTGACGATGGCAAGTTTGGAGTGCAGAGGTTATGTATTACATTATATGCTTCTGCACCCACAGACTTAAGCAGTATTGCTTTCTTCTGGTTATCCTCTGTACAACCAATTTCACAAAAATGAATTTCCAGTCTTTCATTCCAAATGTGCCACGCTGTATTATACGGCGAAAATTCTGGTACATTACTAGACTGCATCAATTTGTATTGTGGAGCTGGCGCTGGAATACTCGCTTGATTTTGCATTGTAGTTTATATATTGGCGACGAGACAATTAAATAATAACAATTGCATTTTAACCGTAATTAAGTACAGTTAAATATTTTAAATAAATTTATATACACACACATATATATATATATATATATATATATATATACAGTGTTGGACAAAACATATTGGACAACATTAGTATGTTTGATAAATTAACAAAATCTCTGTAACTATTCATGAAGTGTACCGCCAATTGTATTGAAATTACAAACATATTTGTGTCATTGATTAAAAACAACAATTTAGCTTATTACAGTCAGATTAAACTAAAACTTTATTCAACGAAAACAAAAAACTGAAATATTTATATGACAAAACATATTGGACTTAACAATAAGTCTAATATTTGGTAGAAAATCCTTTGATTTTGAGTACCGCCTTGCATCTTTTTGTCATGGAGGCTATCAAGTTGTCTATAATTTTCCTGTCTAGTGACTGCCAGGCATCTTCTATGGCCTTGAAGAGCCTATCTTTATCTCCTCCCACTCCATCACGATTTATTCTTCTGTTTACAATTTCCCAGAGGTTTTCTATCGGGTTAAGGTCTGGGGATTGTGCTGGCCACTACATAACGTTGATCTGATTACTCCTAAACCAATCTTTGACACATCTCGTAGTATGTTTTGGGTCGTTATCCTGTTGGAATTGCCATGATAGGGGCATATTCCACTCAGCGTACGGGAGCATGACATATTCCAAAATGTTTTGGTACATAAATCTATCCATGATGCCATTAATTCTATGGAGGGGCCCAACACCATTCCCGGAAAAATATCCCCAGACCATTACACTGCCCCCTCCGTGCTTTACAGTCCCTTTACAGTATAAAGGATTCAGTCTTTCGTTAGGCGGTCTACGAATTCGAATATTTCCATCCGGATGGAAGTTAAATTTCGACTCATCGGAAAATAATACCGTTTTCCATTTGCTTTCGGTCCAGCTGAGGTGCTCCTTGGCAAATTTTATTCGAGCCAGTCGATTTTTGCGTGAAATATATGGCTTTTTTGCAGCACGGTAACTTTTGAGTCCAGCGGCACAGGCCCTTCTCTGAACTGTCCTGCTACTTATTGTAAGTTTGAGTGTATTGACAACGTCGATAGCCGATTTTTCGGGATGCTTCTTCAGTTCTCTGACAATAAGTTGATCATCCCTCAAATTTGTACATCTTGGTCGTCCTCCACGGTGAATTGTTGCAAGTCTGCCCGAGGTTGTAAAAGTTTTTATAATAAAATTTACGGTTTGTTTGGGTATTGAAAACTTTTTACAAATGTCTTTTTGTGGCAAACCATTAAGAAACACCGTTATAATCAGCTTTTTAAAGTGTACGTTGTATTTTGATCGAGCCATTGTCAAAGAAATTCCAAAAATAGAAGCTGAGCTAGTAATTTTTTAACAATACCTTCGTAATAACCTACCTTCTTCTTATGAATGTCTCTGGACCACTGACAAAAGGAGAATGAATGAGAAAAAAAACTCAGTTTTACTCACTTGTTACAAATATTCTCATTTCTGAATTGTAACGGCACTATTCCATCACAATTTTGAGAACATTGTCAGCAGTCCAATATGTTTTGTCGCATGCATTTCTGAGAGCATGACTTTCTAAGTATCACATGGGAAGATAAAACAACAACAAAACTCCAAGTGATATTTTTTTGATTGCTTTGCTCTTCATGTTTCATATTTATATATCGATCGTATACTATCGCAATGTAGAAAGATAAAATTTGTGAAAAATGACATATTTTGGTTTAGTCCAATATGTATTGTCCAACACTGTATATAAGTAAATTCGTACAGTGTACTTCGATGGGCGGAGCAACACGTATGTAGGAGAACTGACAAAACTGACAGATGTACATGGAGTAGTAAGTTATTTTTAAGCTTTGATGTTCTAGCATAATTATTGTAAGAGTCAGTCTCAATTCAGCCTGCAAAAATTAAAGAAACTATTAGTCAATATACAAATATAAAAATAGAAATGAACTTATCTTTTAAAATTTACAGCATAAGTTATCCTCTAAATTGTGCCCTTGCTTCTTCCTGTAAATAAAAGAAAGTAAATTAATTTAAATTTAAATATATATACATAAATTTTCAACCCTTATTTTTACCTTTTCATTAATGCGCCAGAAAAATTTTCCAAAATAAAGAAGAAAAATATAACAAAAGGTAATATAGGAGCGGCCATTCATTTAAGAAAGAGACAGATAGAGAAAGAGATCACTATACTAGTGACGCCTCTGTGTTACTTTGTGATTCAGCTGCCGCTAAGCACACAAATAAAAGTGTTGAGCCGAAATAAGTTTGCGTTTTCTTTATAATATAGCATCAGGAAATTTAATCCTACAAATGGGGACTCAACCGAAATGTTAAGAAGTGAAAAAAAGTGACTATAAGAGATAAATTGCAACTTGTGTAGAACTATGAAAAAAAAATTACAAGTGTAGTGAGGAACTAGAAAATTTTATATTGTAATACCAAATAAAATTGAAGTGTATAAAAAATAACATGATGACTGTAAAATAATAATAATAACTACATATATGCTTTAACATAAAATAAAAACCCAATAGAGAGAGAGAGAGAGAGAGAGAAAGAACACGAAAAAAAAATTGTGTTGGGCTGCAACTCATCAGAATAGTATAGTGAAAACGCACACAGAACTAATAGACAAATTGTGTTTGCTTGTGCAAAGGAAGAGAGTAGAGAAAAGTGAATTTGCTTTTATCTGTCGTGTGGAGCGGAGCAGATGAAATAGCTTGTTGCTTCGTATAAGAATATAGAAATTCTTGTGGCTTTGTGTTGATAGAAATAAAATAAAAAAGAAACATTTTTTATATGCGTTTCAGTGTGCGTAGAACTCTTGTGTTGTTGCGTTGAGAAGGAAAAATACAATTTTATATACGTTTCAGTGTGCGTACAAACAAATCCTAGTGTTGTTGTGCTGGACATATAAAGGAATAATTTTATATACATACGTTGGAGTGTGTTTATAGACGGTTGCTAGGAGAAAAATATATGTACGTTACGAAAAGAAAAATTCTTGTATTGTCAGAGAAGTATATACAGAGAATCAAAGTATACATAGTGTGTTGAGAGGTGTGGTTTACGTGGTTATAAAATTTCTGCTGCGCAAAAGAAATTGTATGTTAAACAGTACACGCTGAAACAAAAGTTTGCAGAAATAAATAATAATCCGTTAGCAGGAATAAAGAAGAAATAAAAGAAGCAAGTGCTGCCTGGTGATTTATAAGCTGTGTGTTTTTGCCTAGAGACGAGTAACGGAGAAGCTGTGTGTTTTTGCCTTGAAGATGAGTTTGGAGTAAGCCTGTCAGATGCTGAGGTACATCGTTCTCTGCGTAATGGTAGATTGGGAAGGAACGAGACCTTGCTTGTGTATTTATACGCGATTATGGAAATTGCAAATACATAAACCTGGATGTGGCCAGTATTATTGAATATTTCATTAACGGTATCAATGATTCGAACCAGAATAAAGCAGTACTGTACCAGGCCAAAGACATTAGATCCCTAAAGGAACAGATAAAAGTATATGACAAAATTCGATTCAAGCCCAGATCTTCAAATCATGGTGGGGAAAGAAGTATTGCTACAAATAATTTACCCGTTGTAGTAAAGAAAGAATTGAAAAAGAAGTGCTTCAAATGTGGAGATGTAAGTCATATAGCGAGAATAGAGAATATAGATGTTACAAGTGTTACCAACTAGGTCATCGGGCATACGAGGTTAAAAATGGATTCCAGAGGAAACCGGCTGTGAGAGAAGATGATCAAGCTAACATGGTGCGGGGTGGTTCGACACTAATCTTCAAGGATGTAAAAATTGCAAATAAATCAGTTGATGTATTAATAGATACTGGATGTGATGTTTGCTTAATGCGATGGGATATGGTGCTTGCGTTGGGAGGTTTCGATCTTAATGAAGGACAGATGAAACTTCAGGGTATTGGTCAGAGTGAGATAGAAACAATTGGAATTTTTGATACAGAAATTGAAATCGATGGTATACTGTTTGAAGCAACATTCTTCGTAGTCTCTGAGCTAGATATTATCCACTCCATTATGATTGGTAATAGTCTGTTGGTTAAAGCTGAAGTGTTAGTGAAGAATGGAGAGGCATATTTTAAAGCTATTTGTATATCGAGTGGAAAAGATGAGTTAGTGCCCATAGTGGTGAGAGAAGAAAAGGAAGTACTGCCCATAAGGGTGAAAGAGGAAGTTCAATTCGCAGAAAGCATAGGTGAGCAACCCGAAAAACGTGAGCAGGTCGTGGAGAATAAGAGGGACATTTTTACAGAATTTACCGAAATCTGTATGACGGAAGTGACATTCCAGGATTGTAACGAGGTAGATTTGAGTCACTTGGATTCGGGAACGAAATCTGATTTAGGACGGACCCCGGAAAACTCGCAGAATCACCAATTGAAATAAAAATAGTATTAAAAGATGACATAAGTACCTATTTCGCAGCGATCAAGACGTATAACGTTTTCAGATCAACTGTTCGTAGATAGACAGATCGATGATTGGTTGAAAGAAGGCAATGCCAGAGTATATACAACGATTGATTTGGAGCATGGATTTTTCCACGTTCCGATCGAGGAAAACTCCTGGAAATATACATCTTTCGTCACAACTAGAGGGCAGTATGAGTTCGTGTATGTCCCTTTCGGGATAAGTAACTCTCCTGTGGTATTCACGAGATTCATTTCAGCGGTTTTACGTGATTTAATATCTGACGGAACTATAATTGTGTATATGGACGACATTATTATCCCATCAAAGGATAAAGAGGAGGGGATGATAAAGCTGAAATTTGTTTTGGAAAAGGCGACAGAAAAGGGATTGAGAATCAAGTGGCGGAAATGCCAATTTTTAAAGGAAAAGGTGAATTTTTTGGGCTGTGAAGTTGAGAATGGTTCAATAAAAGCATCTAATGAGAAAACAGAAGCCATAAGAAAATTTCCAGTGCCTAAGGACCGTCAAACAGTTCACCGATACCTAACATCTTATTTCAGAAAATTTATAAGGGACTATGCAGTTATAGCGAGACCACTGTCCGATGTCTTAAGAAAGAACCATCCATTCGTGTTGACCGACGACATGTTTGCGGCATTCCAGCAATTGAAAGATCGGCTCTCTAAAGCCCCTGCATTGAAATTGTTCTCACCAAATGCAGTCACCGAAGTCCACACTGACGCAAGTAAATACGGCTATGGAGCCATATTGATGCAAAAAGATGCGGAAGATCAGGAGATGCATCTTATACAATATATGAGTAGAAAGACAAAGCCCTACGAAGAGAAGTACCATTCCTATGAATTGGAAGTTTTAGCGGTGGTTGAAGCATTAAAGAAATGGCGTGTTTATTTGTTGGGACTATCCTTTAAGATTGTGACCGACTGTAACGCGTTCAGAATGACGAAGGAGAAAATTGATGTTCCACCAAGAGTTGCAAGATGGGCGATGTTCCTTCAAGAATTTTCGCACCAAATAGAGCATCGGCCAGCTAACAAAATGAGGCATGTAGACACCCTGAGCAGAGTAAGCTGTTTGCTGACAGATGCAAGCTTAACTCATAGGTTGCGTGAAGCTCAAATGATGGACGAGCGAGCAAGGGCTATCAGAATTGTTTTAAAAAAAGACAGCTACGACGATTATTATATTAAAGCTGATTTATTGTATAAAGATCCCAATAAGGAGCTTTTCGTTGTGCCAGAGCAAATGGAAGAAGAAATAATTAAAATTGCTCATCGGCATGGCCATTTCAGTGCTAAAAGAATGCAAGATCTTATAGAAAAGCAGTATTTCATCACAAAACTAGCGGCAAAAGTAGAAAAAATAACCAGAAATTGCTTAGAGTGTATTATTGCAGAAGGAAAAGCGGGTAAAAAGGAGGGTCTTTTAAATCCCATTAATAAAGATGTTGGCCCTATAATTACATATCACTTGGACCATGTTGGGCCCATGGAAACGACCCATAAAGCGTACAACCATATACTTGTAATAATTGATGCTTTTACCAAGTTTGTTTGGTTGTATCCTACGAAATCGACTGACGCTAAAACTGTAGTAGATTGTTTGGAAAATCCTTCAAGAATCCTTCAAGAATTATCACTGATCGAGGAACAGCTTTTACTGCAAAGTTATTTGAGGACTACTGTAAAGAACAGGATATCCAGCATCTCGTTGTAGCTACTAGTGTTCCTAGAGGTAATGGACAAGTGGAGAGAGTCCACAAAATTATTATCCCAATGTTGACAAAATTGTGTCATAACAACCCCATCCAATTAAAAGACACAATGCCATTTGAATTATTACAACCGTCGCCCCAAACAGCAGTCTTTGCGTTAAAATCATCACCAACCAACGTGCCGTCATAATTATTGTGAAGTTTAGCCAGCATGGATAGGCCACTATAACTTTCGATTGATCAAAATTGCACGGTAGATAAAATTAACCGAGCAAAATGTTTTTTGGAGAATTATCTAATAAAATTTTGCAACTGAGTAACATATAAGGCAATTTAATACCTGGTATATACAGCCTGAAACAATAATTTTTTTAAGCTTTAATTTTATTTTATTGAATCTTTCGAAAAGAAAATTACAATAAGTATTAAAATCTTATTAAGTAATAATTACCAATGTAATATCTGTTGTATTCAAATCTGAATATACTATCTGTTATTGGGTTGGGTGAGCAGCCTCGCCAGGAACAATATGTCATTCTTGTTTAGTCTCGGGTGCCAGCGAAATTGTAATAATTTGCGTACAAGAGTGTTAGGGTAGACCTCTAGTTTGTGTACGTGTTTTGGCGTGTATGTTTTTACTTCTTCATGGATAGTGAGAATTTCTAGATCTCTGTGTATATTTTCATTTCTTATATAACAGGGGGCACAGACGATAAGTCGTAAAATCCTAGACTGTCTTCTTTGTAACTTCCGAATGTTTGTTGCGCAAGCAGTACCCCACAGCTGAATGCCATATGACCATATTGGTTTTATAGCGGGATTTATAGTATAAGAGGACTTTGTATTCTAAAGCCAAGGTTGAGTGAGGACCTATTAACCAGCATACTTGATTTGCTCGCAGTTTTATGGACGTTATTTTTGCCTCAATATAACGGGACCAAGTCAGGCGTGGATTCCCAAATATTTCACGTGGGTTTCCACTGGAACAGTGACATTTGTTATTGTTATAGGTGGACAATTTTTTCTTCTGGAGGAAAACGTTACATGAGCAGATTTTAATGGATTTACCTGTATTTACCACGTTTTTAGAAAATCTTCTAGCTCATTAACATGAGACTGAAGTTGTTCGGATGCAACTTTCGGGTCTTTGTTAACATTTATAAATACAGTGTCATCTGCAAACGTTGAGTTATACGTATTTGGGTTTGTTGGCATATCCGCTGTATAAATGATATATAATAGCGGCCCTAGTATATTGCCTTGAGGTACTCCTGCAGGGATTTTTCCTTTTTTTTTGAAAATTGATCTTTTGACCTTACTTTAAATGTTCTATCCGTCGGATTCCACACCTGGTTGAATATCAGGCGGATTTCTCAGTGGGATGTTCGGACGTAACTGAGAGCTCTCATAGATTTTTTATTTCAACCGATTCGTGTGGTTATTTGGATAGGAAACAAAGGTTTCATGTGCATTTTCCTTAGAAGGCACAAATTTGCACTCTGCCGACGCATGACTTTCCTTAGACTTAACACATTTAAAAGGCCTGTTACAGTTTCGGGACATATGGCCCAATTTCTGGCCAAGCCAAAATTGAATTTCCTGTAAATTTGCCTTTTGAGTCTCCCAAGAAATCTTTTAATTTAATAAATAAATTAGAGTCAAAATTGTTTGTTCTGGAAAAATTTTTTGAACATTTTTAAGCCGTATCAATAGTACTGGGAACCAATGAATCAATTTTACTTTTAATATCTGATAAATTTGTTTTATAATAAAGACCACGAAATACGACATTAATACGTTTGTATTAGATTTCCTTAGATCCGGGGAAATCTGTTGCTTTCCACAGAAAGTTCATCACAAAGACAATTGTGGCTTTGCATTTTTTCCAACGGTGTATGCTTAACTTTATCTGGTTGTAATTTTCCATTCAAAAAAGGGTCAGGAACATCCATGTTAAAAGCAAGCATAATAGCTGCAGGAATCAAAGGCGAAATATTGGAGAAAATAAAATTAATATTTATTATAATTTATAATAAAGAAGCTTTTATTGATGACCTGGAGCTCGGCAAAATTAGACAAGCTTATTTAAAGAATTTTAAGTTAATTTTAATTTTTTTCAAAACAAAAAAAAAAAGACGTTCGTTCACTTTTGATTAAAAAATCAATATCCAGAAAGTAAGATAACACTTAATACACTGTACACCTTTTCTTTATATTCACATTACAGCTTCTTTCTTTACATTTGTTTAAAGCAGCGTTGCCAGAATCTTGGAGAATAATACAAAAACATCTCGCAGCTTATGTAGTCTAATGTAGTGCCCTAAAAGAAGGCACTTGAAAATTCATATCTACTATATTCCAAATTATTCGGTATTGCTTCGATCAGCTATCGATCAAAATTATTTTTTAATATTTTAATAACAAAATATTGGTTTAAAATTATTTATTTTTATTTGGGCTCGAGGTCTATCTTTTATTTTTAAATAAAACTCCTTTTTTGTTTTATTAATATTATTTAATATTTCAATATTTCGAACACCTTTGGTGTTCTTCATCAGGAAAAAAAATAAAAAACAACAATGTACACAAAAACATATATAAATATCACATTAAAAAAATTCACAAGAAAAGCTTTTATTGTTGACCTTACATTGAGTAAAGCTGTCCGTTTTGTTAAAGAGTGGACTGCTTACTAAAAGCTCTTTTGTTTATATTTTGAAATTATATGTCGATACGTATGCGCACAATTTTCAGTGTCTGTTTTAAAATTCATCCTTATGTCTGTGAGAGTATTAATAATATGTAACATTTCAATTGTGTATCTCTTTTTATAATTATTCTCATGCTGTAATATTGTTGTATCAGCAAAATTAGGAGTGACCTTTGATCGCACAGTGGGCTGCTAATGCTGTTTTTTGCTCTGTAGAACCTTTGTGTGTTTTGTAGTCTGACTTATGTGCAGCTAATCTTGTCCTTAATTTCGATTTGGTCGTACCAACATGGCTTGCCGTTTTATTTTGAAATACATACAGTAAGTACTACGTACTACGACACGGCCATTCTGGCATTTCGCACGTCCTCGTGCGACACATCTGAAACGAAAACAAAATCCTTTACAGTATCTTTTTCAACCACTCGGTCAATTCTGACCATAATAAAATTTCAATTAACAAAACAAATTTTATTGTCTCAAATACAATTGAACAACAAACTTAATATCTATTACAATTTCATATTTCATCAAGCAAATCAACAACAGTCTTAATTTATGAGAATCTCCATTATCCAAATACCATTTGTCGCGTCCCAAATAAACTTGAAATATAATACACATTGATCAGTTTAGAAATCGGCTATCACTTCCATCCAGTGATATTATTACTCTCACACAACAGTAACCTCTATCCGGTTACTAATCTCAACAATCAATTCTATCCAGTGACATTACATCTATCCGGCAAAAACAACTTATACCACCTCTATCCGGTAATATTTCCATTTCACACAATTGCTTGTATCCAGCAATGTACCTCTTCTGACCGCAACAATGCGTATTACATCTCAAGGTTTTTGCATTACATTAACAGAAAACTTAATCATTTTGCTCGTCATCATTATCGTCATTCATTTCAATAGGGACATGACCTTCAGGCATTCGCCTCATGCGATCATGAGCATACTTGTAGGTCCGGTTACAATTTAAAGATTTAACCACATATCGGTCACCGTCCAAAACTTCCGTTACTCTAAATGGGCCTTTGTACTTTGGGTCGTTCTTCGTTTTGTAATAAGACCAAGTCACCTACCACAAAATTGTCCAGTCTTGCTTTAGTACTATCAAATCGCATCTTATCATAGCAAGCATTTTTTCATGTTACCAATGGCATTATTTCTAGCTTCATCCAGGTTTACTAATGGTTCATTTGCGTCAGACACCAATATTTCGATAGGTCTAGCTACTTTACCTATAAGCAATTCTAAGGGACTGTATTTTGTAACTCGACTTTGAGTACAGTTTAACGCTAATTGAACATCAGGAAGAGCATCCTGCCAAGCACGATTACTTGTTTCAACTGCAGTGAGCATATGAACAACAATACCTTGATTAAGAATTTCTCGCCCAATCATTATTTTATGACGCAATTAGGAATCTGGCAAAACATGAAACAGAATTTCTAAAACAATGCCATCGACTTCGATAACCGTTAAAATTTGGATAGTACTATTCACACTCGTTTGTCCAATTCCTGTCATTGTCACTACATTAAAACTACGTCTACCACGAAATTTGCAACACTCTGATTCTTGAATAAGTGAACATTCTGACCCAGAATCATAAAAAAACACAAATATCTCACCAAAATGATTTAATGTTCCAGCGGGAGTACCGATAGCACATAAGTCTACCCGTAGGTCCATTGAAGTATCACCAACTTTTTTGCGAATAACCTTGGGGCAGCTTGATGCATAGTGACCGGTATCTTGACAGTTGAAACAGGTTACACTTGGCTTTGCGGAATTTCCAAAATTCTTGTTACTGCTTAAATTTGGAATGTTTGTGTTGATGTTCCTGAATTTGCACTGAAATGCCTTATGTCCTGTCTTGCCACAATTAAAACATTGTATGGTTGGCAATGACGTTGACGACTTATATCTATTTTTATCTGGACCACATACGTCATCCTGCGTAACAGCTTTCTTCTTTAAAAATGGCATAGCCTTCAGTTCCTGTTGTAGCATATTTCTTGTACCAATATCTGCAGTAAAAGTCAGACGATGCACTTTTGGCTCAAACTGAGAAATGTGCGCTAATACTGTGGATACAGCTATCTGCTCAATCGATAAGTTTTTCCATCTAGCCATAAGAGATGTCATCAGTGTTGCAGCGTATGCGGATAGGCATTCACCGTCCTTTGGTCAACCGTTACTTAAATTCATCAAAAATGCAGCTGGGGTTTCCGGGCAATCGTATCGTGCAGAAAAAATTTCCTTAAATTCTGCCCATGTCATTTTCAGATACGACACTTGAGATAGCCAGACGGATGCCTGTCCTTTGAGAGCACGACTTAGAATGTTCATCAAAGATCCTTTTTCCTGCGACTGTTCAGAGATACACATGTCTGCCATTGCGACCCAAGCACGAGCGTCAGCATTTTCAACGTCTGGATTAAATTCAGGCAAATATGTATCAACGTTGGATGTTGGCTTGAGAGCTTCCACAATAGCTAAAAAGCTACGATTTTGTTGTTCGAACAATGATCTCCATGTTTCTTCGCTTGCAACATGTGGCGAATTTTGGGTCAATCCCACTTCTGATGTCGTTGTATCATCCATTTTTAAATTAATTTATTAATTTTTTTATTTTAATTTGAAAATTTATTTGTTTGAATTATTTTGAAAATTTAAACGAGGCAATCTCGATCTCGCCACTAATACTTCCTTCTATTCAATGTTCTTTGCTTTTCTTCAAATTATTCAGTAGTGCCAGTCGATTTCACCCAAGCTTTGACAGCAAAATGTCAAGGCTTGCCGTTTTATTTTGAACTACACACAGTAAGTACTACGTACTACGACATATATAATAAAACTTAAAGCTGTTTCGTCGAGGTTTACACAAAAACAGCTTATTTTAATACTAATAAGTTTTAAGGCCTCGTTATGCGAACGTAGATGTAAGAAAAACTTAACTTTAACGTACGGTCGTATGTGTAGTTATAGAAACTTTACAAACGTAAAAGACGTCAATAAAATAAACAAAAACAAAACATTGTGCAGCATAACACCACTTTTCTTTTCTGCCAACTTAAATCCAATGCAGTTTTTATTATACAGGCACTCATTTGCCTGCACAAGCAAAATTAGTTTTTCGTCATCCATTTGTTTTTATTTAATAAATAAACTTTAATTTAAATTAGATAAAAAAACCAAGAAAATAAACAATTGTAAATATTCTCAGCTGTTCAGAACAGTGTTGAGCTTTTCGGCATAGTGATGGGCAATGTTAAATTATTTTCGTACATGTCCAATTGGAAAAAGTACTAAATTGGCTTCGAGGGATATAAAGTCGTTTACATTGTAATTTATACATTATATTTATTTATTATTATTGTTTTCATTATTTGTTGTAACTACTATTTTTATTATTAAAATTATTGCTATCGTTGTTGTTATTATTTTTATTATCATTATTTTTGTCGTTATTATTAATGTTATTATTATTTTATAATTATCATTATTATTATATTTATTATTATCATTTTTATTATTGTTATTATTATAATCAATATTTTTATTATATTATTATTTTTATTATTAAAACTATTATTATCATTGTTTTTGCTATTATTATTGTAATAATTATTATTATTATTTGTTTTTGTTGTTCTTATTGTAACTATTTTTTTCTATTATTAAAATTATTATTGTTGTTATTATTATTTTCCTTATTATTAATATTATTATTATTAATCAATTATTATTATTAATCAATTATTATTATTTAATTCGTACTTTTATGAACCAAAATGGTATAAATTTCAATGTAACGAAAATGGGCAAATGTGCCGCAATGGTATTTTATTCATATGAGTGTCATCACTGGCTTACGAATGTCACTTAACGGAACCGTCAAAATCTATTTTATACAGATTGATACGTTCCGACAACGTGACAGTTACTTTCAGTAAGCGTTTGCATTGTTTTGGTATACTCAAAAACGAACGTACGTACGTTAGCTTAAGTTTACGTTCGCATAATTGAGCCTTTATTTATTATGATATAAAAATTGTTAAGCGGCACACGTGTTGGCAAAAAGCAAGTCAAAGTCAGATCTCTATACTAAAAAATTTGCCAACAGACAAGGCTGTAAATATTAGTAGTCAAAAAGATAAGACACCATCAAGGCATAATTAACCAGGTGGCATTACTACTGCAGGTGACAATTTTTTGCTTAAATTTTCGTTTTCCTTAATATCAAACTATTTTGTTTTGTTTACGAATAATCAAAAAATTTATTTACATTCAAGTCTCATTGATTCAAGTGCCTTAGTGTTTTTATAGAGTGTGTATAAATAAATTAAAAAGTGAAGAAAAAACAAAAAATAAATTATCAATTTGTGTTCTAATTTGTACAAAATTTATAAATAAATTTGTAATTTGTACCAAACAGAATTTATTCAACTTTTTTTCTTTCAATATTCTTTCTTTTTACACAAGTTTTTGACAGCAATATTGGGTTTTACACAAACAAAACTGCCTGCTGTTGTTGTATTATTTTATTTGTTGTCGTAGCAATGCCCAGCTAGCATTGGGAAGATAATTTTTTTTTAAATCAGCTTGCTGAGTCTTCTTTGAGTACTTTTGGTGATCAAAAATTGATTAATCACTTACACGATTAAAAAAAGGGCTCGAAAATTATTCGCGCTAATGAGTTAAATGAGTGTGATTTAAAACACAACAACAAATTGTATAGCAATCGCAAATTAATCTACCAGACGTTTAAAATGTGACTATTATTTCCGTTATTTACTATCACATTTTGCTCATATGGAAGACTGAAAAATGCTTAGTTAAAAACAGATCATGCAGTTGTTTGAAAAGTGATTACAATTATGTATTTCATGATCATATTTTGCGCAGATAGATGCTAGATAGACTGCTTGTTATGTTTTTTTTCTCTTAAGTTTAACGGTACAATCTGCGTATTCTTGAGTAAATGTTAAAAATTAAATTTCATTTAAATTAATTTTCATTTAAAAAAGTTACATCGAGTTGAGAATATCGGTAGTTGTGTAACTATAATTAGTAAAGAGCTAAATGTACCAACAATTTTTTTATATAATTTTTATGAAAGTAATTACTTTTTAATTTTAAAGTACAAATTATTAGTTGTAATGATGACCTTTATAACAATTAAATATTTGTTGTGAATAAGGCCATGGATCTCTTGGTGTGAAAATAATTTATTTCCATAATCTCTTTAGTTATTTTTTTTTTATCTGAAATATGACTTTAAAAACTATTTTTAATGAAAAATAAATATTTTCTTTTAAATAAACTTTGATGTGTGATGTACCTACATACATCACACGAAAATTATTATTTTTGTTTTTGTTACTCTACGCTTATATGGACATGATTTTTGAAATCGCGTCAGTGTGAACGTAGGGCCCAGAAAGTCAACTGAAAAATACTTGAAGAGTCAAATAAGATTAGGAAAACGACTGTGAAATGCCTCAAATTACAGTCATAAATGACATAAAAAAGACTCCTAAATGAATAGATATATGAGCGATAAATGACATGATTATAAACATGACTAAAAGACGACTCGAAAGAGAGTCACAAATGATGTGATATGAGACTAATAAATGATAGGAAAACGATACAAAAAAGACTTTTAATACTACTAGAATAGAAGTCGTCCGCAAAGGTTGATGTATATATATGTGGGCTTGTCGGCATATACGCTGTAGAGATGATATATAATAGTGGCCCTAGCGCACTACCGGTACTCCTGCACTGATTTTCCCATTCGTTGAAAGCTGATTCTTCGACCTTACTTTAAAAGTTCTATCTGACAAATAGCTTTTTATAAGCTTGTGGGTGTTTTCAGGTAGAACCCGAGCTATTTTAGTAAGTAGCCCATCATGGCAGACTTTATCAAATGCTTGGGAAATTTCTATAAATAAAGCTAAGCAGTATTGCTTTCTTTCAATATCCAATCTAATAATGGTAACGATTCTATGGACTTGTTCAATCGTACTATGCCCTGCTCGAAAACCAAACTGATGATCTGGGATAACGTTTTGTTCATTTAGAAAAGGAGTTACACTCGAGACGAATAATTTTTCAAATATCTTTGACAAAACTGACAGTAGGCTAATAGGCCTGTAGGATGTAATCTGGCTTGAATCCTTTCCTGGTTTCGGGATCATAACAATTTCAGACATCTTCCAAGAGCATGGGAAGAAGCCGATACTCAACATGGCATTAAATATGTAAAGTAAAATTCTTACAGCTGAATTAGGTAAGTTTTTTATCATTGGTCCTGTTATACGATATGGTCCAGGTGATTTCTTCATATCCGTATTTTTAATTGTCGATTTTAAAGAAGACAACCGAAATTTTATAGGATCATTCACGATGTCACTAATAATGGAATAGTGGAATTACTTATATCATGTGGTTCGGGTAGAAACTAAGGGTTTTAGCTGCAGTGACAAAACTGTCGTGTAAAATAACAATTGTAGGTGAATGATCAGAAGATAGGTCATAGGACGAACTAACTAACAGTTGGTCGCGTTTGATGTTTTTTACTATAGCAAAATCAATAAGGTCTGGCAACTTATTAAAGTCTATGGGCCAATAGGTGGGTTTACCGGCAGATACGACGTCCAGCTTGTTTGCTTGAACTGTATAATGTGCAATACAACTGCCTACCTCTAGGACTAAGGAGTCTGGATCCCCAATATGTGTGCTTTGCATTGTAATCACCAGCGGCAATAAATTTTTGTCCTAGCGTAGCAAAGAACCTGGCAAATTTATGGTGTTCGATTTTATGCCTAGGCGGGCAATACACTGACGAGACACAATTTTAAAATCAGTAAGATTTATAGTCGTGGCTTGCAAAAAGTCTTCGCTGAATTCAGGTAATGGAAAATGCCTTACGTTTTTTCGGACTATAATGGCAGTCCCACCACATGCCCTTCCGCTTGGGTGTTTTGTGTCATATATAAAATCCCCATGAATTCTAAAGCAGTTTTTTATGGTGAAGTGTGTTTCAGAAACTAATAGTATGTCTATATTATGTGCTAGCAGGAAGTGTTCTACTTCATATTTATGTTGGGAGAGCCCGTTATCATTCCAGAAGCATATATTTAACTGGTTCATTTTTTGCTAAGCAGAACTTACAGAAGCATGTTTTGGGTTCGCATCATTTCCTGAAACATACCCTGCATAGTTGTCATGAAATTATTCATTGTTTGTATTAAATTATCGATTGAGCTCGAATTGGTAGTGAGGGGTGTCTGTGCAACCCTCTTTGAGGACGTGGGCATATGAATGTTTATGCGCATTAGAACTTTTGGCATTCGCATTAGGTAAAACATTTCTCAATGTTTGTGCATATGAATAGTTTGGTTTAGTATCTGGCTGTGTAGCTTGTGTACTAGCAATAGGACCAGCATGAAACCGAGGAAATTGGGAAGACCTATATTGCTCATATTTAGGTTTACGTACGACTTTCGAATTATTTTTTACATGTTGAAAGACTTTGCAGCCCCTGTAATTTGCTGTGTGGTTTTCACCACAGTTGCTGCATTTTTTGACCTTGGGGTCTGTTTTGGAAGAAGTGCATTCCAAAGTCCGGTGCGCATCGCCGCAAACAACGCATACGGATGGTAGCTTGCAGTAGGTTTTCGTGTGTCCGAATTCCTGGCAATTAGTACACTGACGGGGACCGCTACATTTTAGAGGCTCTTCCACCGTTATTCTTCTGTTCAAAAGGTAGCGCAAATTATATATAGGATGAACCGAGTTTTTTGATTTAAGCTGCGATGCGTTAAACACGATTTCAACACGATGCATAGGTTGGGGAACTTTGTTCTTATTTAGAATATTGTGCACTGACCTTACGACATAACCTTCCACCTCTATGGCACTTTTTATTTCATCAGTGGGAACAGAACTGTCAATGCCCTTTACGATGACAATCAAACCTTTAGCAGTTTTGAGTTGATACGTATAATAGCTCTTATTATCTGCATCGAGGCGACTTGCGATTAGGCGATAATTCTTCTGTGTGTACTTGGATCTTTGTTTCGTATAGAAGCTACATAAAAGCTTTCCTTACCTACAAGCTGAGACAACATGTTAACAATTTCGTTAGATGTTTGTTCGCGCAAATAAATCGGGGGAGGTTTTTGTTCCCTGACAGCGGGTTCAGCTTCATCACCCGCTGTAGCAAGTACAGAGAATCTGTTTTCGCTTACCGGCATTACAGTACTTTGGGAGCTTTTATATTGTTTAGCAATGCGCTCTTGCTGCGAAGACTTAGGACTGGCCTTCCTTTTGGTTATGGTAATATAACGATCCATACCTGTTTGTACTTTTTTTGCGGGATTTTTTAAATTACCTGTTTCGTTGGTTTGTTGTACTATTTTTGATATGGTACCTGAATTGTTTTTTGGTTGAATTATAATTTCTACTGGTGCTGTTATTTGTGAAGAAAAGTTTATATTTCCGGATAAAGAACGCGTTCGGTCAATTGGCCTGGCGGTTAAAAAACCCCTGTCATCTTTTTTATTATTTGTATTGTTTATTGCATTATTAGCATTTGTGTAAGTAAAAGAGTAATAAGCATTGTTCTTATTACCTTTTATATTTGTTTCATTAATATTTGGTGCGCTCATACACTCACTACCAATTGTTCAAACCGGTTTAACCATGCACTATAGGTTGTTTTTTTTACACATAGTATATTACATTGTTTTTATTTTTTGTTATTACTAACTGTTCACTGTTCAATTGAATACTTAAAAAAATATATATTTGTTATGCGTTCGATATGACGTACATCTGTACTCAAACACGGTCACTAGCATCACGGAAAGCATCTTTTATGTTCAGAAAATGCGCGCATATTCCGGATTTTTAATCACGCAGTAGAGACGAAAAAGAGACGAATTCGATTAAAAAAAATACTAGCTGGGTGTCAGCTAGTTAGATACGCCTTGGGCGCCATCAAAAGTTACAAGTGTTGCCGCTATAAACTAATACTGATTGCTTATACGGTAGCCCAAAGTTAATATATACATACATTTTATGCGAAAGAAGTTTTGGGCGACACACGGTTTCCGACGAGCATCTATTTTCAGAAGAAAAGTGAGAAGGAGCACTTTTCTTCAGATGTAAGTGCAACTTTGCTTTTGGACTTAAGCCTAGTACTCTGTTCGAATTTGCGAAAAGTGTTGAGCAACATTTATTATTTCGCTTGAAAAATTTGGCAATACGCTAGTGGTGACAATACTACAGTTTCGAAGAAAAGTTTCGTTTTTATGGCCTTTAAGTATGCAACATTCAATTATGTAAACAAAAAACATGTTTATATATATGTACATACATATGTACATATGTGTTTGATGAGTTGACAAAAATTAAGGCATATTTAACCAGGTGGCATTACTACTGCAGGTGACAATTTTTTGCTTAAATTTTCGTTTTCCTTTGTTTACCCAATTTTAATGTCAAACAATTTTGTTTTGTTTACGAATAATCAAAAAATACATTTACATTCAAGTCTCATTGTCTCAAGTGATTTAGTGTTTCTATTGTTTGTGTATAAATAAATTAAAAAGTGAAATAAAAACAAAAAATAAATTATCAATTTGTGTTCTAATTTGTACAAAATTTATAAATAAATTTGTATTTTGTACCAAACAAAATTTTTTCAACTTTATTTCTTTTAATTTTCTTTTTACAAATGTTTTTGACAGCAATATTGGGTTTTACACAAACAAAACTGCCTGCTGTTGTTGTATTTGTTGTCGTAGCGAGGTCACCTAGTTAGATACGCCTTGACAAAAATATTATTCAAAAGAATCGGGAGAAAAAGTAAAAAATTAAACAAATGGAAAACAAAACAATATTATTAGCTTGTGCTGCTGCGCAACAATTAATACAAATTGCTGTCGCTACCGAACAACTTTTGAAAGACACACGATCTGTTTCATGGCATTGCGGTTACAATGTCTGACTTATCCCAAATATGTTTTGTTTTTTTACCGCTGAAATAAGGATATGCTTTTCTACGTCAATAAATTTTCTTTTTTCTTTTTCACTTTTTAATAAATTTACGCTCTTCTCCATTTTTATACTTTTTTTGGCATAGCAAATTTAAAATTAAAACTACAAATGCTTAACTGATCAGTTGTTTAAAATTCCGTGCGAAAAAAGTGCTGCTCATATTGTTTCGCAGTTGAAAAAATGTTGCCAGAAACATTTTTTGGTTGGAAAAACATGCTGCCAGAACATTTCAGGTCTTTTCAAAAAGTGAACAGAGTACTACTTCAGCAACATTATTTCTGATGTAGAATTTTGGAACGAATTTCCGTCATCCCTTGTCAAGTTTGGTTTGGAGACAAAACGGTTTCGGCTATGTGCCATCTTCAGTGTCATTTTTCGGAGAACGAAAAACTCTACATCAAAACACCCTGTCGGAATATCAAATCAAGAATCAACATTATTTCTTCTTAATTTCGCACGAAGGTTTTTATATGGGCTTTTGACAGCATTTCGCACGTTACACGCGTGAAACAACCCCTTTCATATTATTTCGTACGAAAGAGAAATGTTGCTTGGATGTTGCTATACAGATTTCACATGTTTACAAAATTGAATAGAGTACAACCCAAGCAAGATTAATTTATAAATATTTCATATGAATAATTTATTTTGTGGAACTTGAGAAAAAGTGTGAGAATTCTTAAGACTCTTGTAATTTCGAAATTTGCGGATGAATTCATGTTAAAAAAAAACCGGTGACTACATTCTAAATTAATTAAAATCATATAATACTACAGTTACATCTACGCAAAATCTGGTACTTATGAGATTTTGAGCGAAATCTAGTTCATTTCCACCAGATTTCCCATACAAAACAAAATCTACTTACGAACTAGATTTTGGCAAAATCTCTCAAAATCTTGCAATACTAAATGATGCAACTATGTATTTTTTGCTAATGTACTGAAATATGCAGCGCTGGATAATAAAATTTTGACATTTGTTACAAAAAAAAAGCGCGGTAGAAACAAAATAATTGCAGCAACATTAAAAAATAATAAAAGTTTAAAATAAGTGTTTTCAATATTGATAAAACAATAATGAATAAAGTGTAAGTAATATTACATATGTAATTATGTGTATAAAAACAATTGTATCACGAATTTAATTAAGTTTAGAGCCAATTTATTATTCCTTCTTCAGTCAGTTGTT
This sequence comes from Phania funesta, assembly GCA_963932375.1. Taxonomy (NCBI): domain Eukaryota; kingdom Metazoa; phylum Arthropoda; class Insecta; order Diptera; family Tachinidae; genus Phania; species Phania funesta. The sequence goes on from OZ010656.1 coordinate 43,213,324, forward strand.
TTTGTTATGAAAATGAAATCCAATAATACGTCAAAAAGCATTGGTGTAAACGGCAGAGATTTTCTTCGAGATTTCAGCTGAAATCTACTAGATTTTGCGTAGATGTAAATGTAGTATAATACAGAAAACAAATAATTTATTCAGCCCGCAAGTAAGTATAGAGTGACCAGATATAATTATTTTAGTTCAAAGTTACCAATGCCATACAGCTGTCAAAATGTCAGTAGGTTTGCTATTTCGTCGTGCATCCTGCTACGCCTGCCGAACGTGTAGAAATTTTTACATTGCGCATGCGATTCGTTGCACAGTGGGAAAATTTGAGCGTGAGTACACGCTATTGCGCCTTACGCCACCAACCAGACAGAGATTAGCACGAAGTGAGGACAACATAGTCGCCGTATCGGTCAGTATAGAAGAAGACCCAAACATTTCGATTCGCCGTCTATCGGATGAATTTGGCAATATCCAGTCAATCCATCTTATTTTGAGGTAGGTTAATCTCTTCAAAAAACTGGTACGGTTCAGAATTAATCCTGGTGAGAAAAACTGGGGAATTTCGTGAGATCATTGATGATTTGAAATCTATTGGTATTGCGTTACATGAAGGTTTTATTGCGGTGTTATTGTTGTGTGCTTTGCCAGATGAAATGGAGAGTTTTCTTGTTGCTGTTGAAAGCAGAGATAACTTGCCTGGAATAGAACAGATAGTGTCGAAAGTTCTAGAGGAAGAGCGACGCCAAGGAGAAAAAGGTAGTTTAAATGATGACAGAATTTTCGCAGACAGAAGCAACAACAAGTTTAACAGAAAAAATATCCGCATTGATAGAGAAAACAAACGTAGTAGTATTAAATGCTACAAGTGTGGACAAAAAGGGCATATTCGCTCTCATTGTAAAGTTGATGGTGGTAAGTCTGTTGCGTCGGTGCTGTCTGCAGTGAAAACACATACATATTGAGTATAGATAGCGGCGCGTCGTCGCACATGTGTAATAGCAGAAGTTTGTTTTCATTTTTGCACAAAGAAGACCAAAAAGTTGTGTTGGCGTGTGGTGAGACTGTTTTTGCAGAAGGGAAACGCACAGTGCGAATTAAGTCAAAGTATATGAGCATAAAACTCTCAACGTGCTATATGTTCCCTGTCTACACTGAAATTTTTTGTCTGTCAGCAAATTTATAGAGGCTGGTCATACTATTTGTTTTGCAAAAAATAGTGAGAATATCAGGAACAAAGCCATTGAAAACAAGATGTATACAGTAAAAGAGAAGGGGATGTTTGTTGCTAAAGTAGACAACGTAACGTCGGCAGAATATGTGTATGGTGCAGTAGCAGAGAATGTTTTTATTAAATGGCACTCGAGATTTGGTCATTTAAACCACGGAGATTTGAATACACTGTGCAACAAGAATATTTTAAGAGGATAAAATTAAAAGTACCTAAAAATTTTGAATTACAGTAAGGCCATTTAACAATTATTCGCAAATTAATTCAAAAGCAGTGCTGGAGTTTAGAGTAAAGTCACATGGCGGTGCATTATATATGATGACATTTGCTGATGATTTTTCCCGATATGTATTCACATATTTTTTGGAACAAAAGTCAGATGCATTTGATGTTTTCATAGAGTTTGTGACAATGGCCGGGAAACAGAGATTAATGAAATTAAGGAGCGATAATGGTAAAGAATACGTAACGCTGAGTTTACAAATGCAAGTAGTGGCATGCAATTGTTGTGTACGTATTGTCACCGAATAATTCTTCGAAATAGTCGAATTACATGCCATTTGTTTTTGTGTTTACACATGCAAGTGTAAGTTCATTTTTAAAATGTCGTCGAAGCGTAAGCTTCAGAACATTTTTTTACTTTTTTTATTTATTTATTTACTTCAATACAATGGAAGCCCATATGGCCAATTATATATGTATTGTTAGATAAATGCATATGTACATGGTTTACATATTCTCATATTGACTTAAAATAATAATAATAAAAAAATATAAACTTGAAATTTATTATTATTTCAAATGTAAATGTAGGTGGCCCACCAGCCATATAAATGCTACCAACATTAATATTAAAAATTTAATGATACACATTAAAATACAAAATATACCTTTTAAAATTAAAAAAATTTTTATCAGGAAATGAGAAAGAAAAATTTGGAAGGACAATGTCAAAGAATGTACCGAGTTCACCATATAGGCATATTTTTGGGGAAACGATTTACATTTATTATTAATAGTAATATTTTAAAATTATTACTAATATTATTGCTCTTTAATTAACAAACTTGAATTTTTTCATGCGCAGTTTGAGAAATAAATCATAGCAATGCATTTAAAAAGGTAGAACTTTAATTACAATTTAACCGCAATCCATTAAATTTGCATTTAATATTGAACAGGGTAATATTGTCTATCGTTTTGACATTTAGTGGCATGCAAATGCCAAATTTTCACTCGCATGCAATTTTAGCTGCCATTGCGAAATATGTAAGTGGATTAGTGAAAATGTGTGAGTGTATTGAGTTTTTCGAACTTGTAGTGGCATGTAAACGCTAGGCAAATGTAAAATTTAAGGACTATTTTCAGAAAAATGGAGTAATGCATCAGACAACAGTTAGCCACACACCACAGCAGAATGGCATAGCTGAGAGGATAAACAGGACTCTTGTCGAGATGGCTCGTTGTATGCTATATGAGTCTGGTATGCCTCAAAATTTATGGGCAGAAGCCATCAAAACGTCTACTTACATTAGAAATAGGAGTCCAACCATAGTTCTTGGCGAGATGACACCATATGTGAAATGGTACAACAAGAAACCCTCAGTTGCACGTTTTAGAAGATTTGGGTGTGATGCTGTGGTATTAGAGAAAAATAATAAAGTTGGCAAATTAATGCCGAAGGAAGTTAAATTGAAACTGGTTGGCTATGAATCCATGACGAAAGGATATCGCTTGTATAATTCAACAAAGCGTGAAATAATAAAGGCTAGAGACGTTATCTTTTTTGAAAATTCTTTTGAGAAATTACAAAATGAAGAATGTGGTGACGAAGAATTTTGTGTTAACGTAATTAGATCGACAAATGAAACAAGTAATATAATCAAAACTGAAGATGCTGACGGAGCTCCGACTGAAGATATAAAAGAAGAATTGAAAAATGCAGAAATGGTGAAAAGGCGTCGTCGAAGGCCTAGGCTTATATCGACGGAGCAACCAGGACATCCGAAAAGCAATATGCAGTCGTGCCCGAAATTCTGAATTCGATTGTAGAAAATCCGCCAACCTTAAAGGACACAATGAATTCTAATGAAGCTTCTGAATCGAAAGGTGCCATGGAACGTGAGTATAACCCTTTAATTAAAAATAAAACTTGGATACTCGTTGACAGACCCAAATCACGAAACATCATCGGCTCAAAATGGGTATTTGCAATTAAACGCAAACCAGATGGCACTATAGAAAAATAAATAGCTAGGTTGGTGGCTCAAGGTAATTCCCAGAAATACAATGTGGATTACAGGGAAACATTTGCAGCTGTGGTTCGCCACTCTACCATAAGAATTTTATTGGCACTCGCGGTTCAGTACAAATTATTACTAAGATATTGTGTCTGCATATTTAAATGCCAATCTTGAGGATGAAGTTTTTATGGAGTAACCGCCGATGTTTAAAGATCCTATACATTCTAACAAGCTATGCAAAATAATCAAGGCTTTATATGGGTTGCGTCAAGCCGGAAGGGAGTGGAATAGAAGGGTGTCACCAAATCTTTCGGAGATCGGTTTCCAACGGTGTCTAACAGACAATTGTATATATTTTGGAAGAAATGGCGATTGTACGACATAATGATAGCGTCTTTAACTGAAGTCGATATGAATCAATTCATCACTCATCTTAATAATCATGTTTAAGCCGAGGATCGCGGATCAATTTCTTTTTATTTGGGCTTAGAAATAGAACGAGAAGGCGATAGAGATCCCATACAAATACATCAAAGACAGTATACTTCCGAGTTGCTTAAGACATGGGAAATGGTGAACTCAAAACCCGTGTCAACACCCTGGCGGAGTGGAGCAGTCCTAAAACGGTGTGAAGATATTACGTGTCAAGTTGATCCACGTGAGTACCAAAGCTTGATTGGTGCACTGATGTATCTAGCGGTAATATCTAGGCCGGACATTGCCCATGTAGTCTCGAAGCTTTCCCAATTTAATTCTCACCCTCATGATGAACATATGCGGGTAGCAAAGCGTGTATTAAAATATCTTCTTAAACATCCAGATAATGGAATATCCTTTACTGAAGAAAAGCCCAGTTTTTTTTGTTATACAGATGCTGATTGGGGTTGTGATAGGTGTGACCGAAAATCATATTCGGGTTTTGTAATGTTTCTGGCATGCGGTGCGGTTTCTTGGGAGTCTAAAAAACAAACAGTTGTGGCTCTAAGCTCAGTGGAGGCCGAGTATGTGGCTCTCTGCCAAGGAAGTAAAGAAGTTGTTTTTGCGAGAAGCCTTATTGGTGAAATCAGTTTTGATGAACTAGTCAGGCAGCCCACACTCTTTTTTTGTGATAACCAGGCTGCAAACTTTATGGTTAGAAATCCAGCTATCCATAGACGCAGCAAACATATTGACATAAGATTCCATTATGTGAGGGATGGATTCAACGACGAGTCAATTGATGTCGAATATATACCATCCGAAGATAATGCTGCAGATATTTTTACCAAAGTATTAATAAAAGAAAAACATTCCAAGGCATGTGAACTTTTAAAAATGAAGGAACGAATTTGAATTTTTGAAATATATATTTTTTATTGTTTTGTATTGTGAATGCATTTGGGTTGATAATGTTGATAATTTTTGAATTGTATGCACACTGGCAACACTACAACCCAACCGCATCTCTATTTTTCTCTTTTCTTAACTTCTTCTGTTTTTCTTTTTATTATTGATTTCATTCCAATAAAGTTTGTCAAAGAAGCAGGCGGTGTTTTTTATTTTTAAAGGAACTAACAAAAAGCAAACATTTTTTTTTTTAATAAAAATTCCTTTAAGTTGTTGTAGTTGAAGTGAAATTAACACAAAAATAATATAAATAAATAACAATTCATACGACTTACTTTTGTAAGGGATAAAAATTGTATTCGAATAACGTCGCTTTTAGTTCGATTTAATTATATGTACATCACTAAAACAATTTTTAACTTCGTATTCACTTTTTATGAATTTTTTGCCAAACCAATAAAAAAGCTCAAATGATGAATGAAAAAAACGGCTTTAAAATATTTGGAATTAAACACAATCCCTACAGTAGGCTACACTACTGCAAATGCCGCTGGCTACAAATGTCGTCTGGTAGGCAGCTAGCTAATTATTTTAAAAACGACAGCTACATAGTATAGTTAAAATATTAGCTTCGTTCGAGAACCCAATAATTATCAATAATTATGCCTAAAGTTTACTAAACTGCGTTCGAGTACACAAAGTTTAGTAGATGAGAACACAGTTTGAGAGCGTAAAATGACAGTTCGATGACTGAGCAATTGCAAGATCTGCTAAAGAAATTTAGTAGAATTTAGTCGGCTGAAAAACACATATGTTTTAAAATGTAAACAAACAAAAAAAATTTACGGAGTTGTTAAAATTTTTGTGAAAATAAGGAAAACTAAAGCAAACACAAGTAAATAGGGATTTGAAAACAGTAAAGTGTACTAATTTACGTTTGCATACAAGAATAAGTGTTTTTTGCTTAAATTACCCTTTCCACAGCAGTTTAATTAGGATTTAGGAAAAAAATTATTTTGTTTCATTGTTTATTTACTTCTTTAGTGTTGTAGAAATGATGAATACTTCGGAATATAGTAATTGGATATTCATACTAATCAATAACAAAAACGAGTAATAATGAACTATTTAACAAATTTAATCAGGAAAAACTTACAATATAAATAAAATAAAAAGAAAAAACTTATAAAGCAACACAAGTTACGTTTTTTTTTCGTAAGAATTGTAGACAATAAATTGTGCTGTACCGAGTACGAACAACAAAAAGAGTCGAGTAGTCAAAGGAATTCATTTTTTACAACACTGCATTCATTTTCAATCAGCTGTTGGATAAATTTTACTAAATTTCCATTCGCGTACTTTTTGGACAAAATTTATTTTGGGAGAGTAAATTGAAAAATTTACTCAGTTACTAAACTCTACTAAAAAGTACTCGAATGAACCTATTAACAACTGTTGCAAACATTAATTTATATTTTAGTGGTGCCACTTTAGATTTTTTACTTTTTAAACTTCGGTTTTTTATGGGACAAGTCCTGTGGTTGGGTGGTCCTGCAAAATTTAAAATCGAATCGGTTATGAACTATGCCGAGCAAAAAAATGAATTATATATTAAATTAAAGCTTATAAAAATACATTTCCAACAGTTTTCATCTTTTCTGCGATGCCGATAAACAACACTATAATTTTTATAATCAGAATTGAACTTTGAGTAAAAACTTGGAAAAAAAAACATAATTCCCAAAAAATACATAAATAAACTTCACTCAATATATAAAATTACTTATTTTTAATACACATATATAACAATAGAACGCATATACAAATATCGTACAAATTAATTTGTTTTAATTTTACAATAAAAGATATTACTTAGCAATAATTTGCTATACACACATTTTGTTCTATTGTCAACATTGTTTTTTGTTTTGTAGCCAACAAAAATAGAAACTAGTTTAATTTGACTACAAAGGCAATAGCAGCATGGAAAACAACTGGCAGCCGTGTGTGTTATCTTGTTGACGTCAAAATAATCGTATAAACATGTCTATTTCATTTTTCACAGATTGTAGTCGGTAGCTTTGCGGTGTTCTATGTGTTTAATGAATTAATATGTACAAATTGGAACATAGTAGTTAAAGGGAATATTCATATGTTATAATTTGTTACTTTTTTGAAAAATATTTTTTCCGAACTACAAATATTATTAATTGTTAAGTTATTTCAATCCTTAGGCATGAGTTCGTTTTTTCTTTCTATTCAGAAAGAGAATTATTTATTTAATATGGACAACCTTTTTTGAAAACAGTAAAAGTTTTAATTCTATTAGACATCTAGCTGAATGGAATGCATTTTCTATGCCGCTACGCACGTTATCAACATTCTTCGTGTCTTATCCACAAATTGTGTGTCTAAACAACTTCTATTTATACCAACATTTAAGACAAATGGAATACGAGTACGAGCAATTTTTCAATTTAAATATGCCTTGGATTTTTCCTTTATGTACAGAAGACTTTTGATTTTTCCTGTATGCACTACCCAATCATTTTTTCACATATAGCTAATGTTGCACCTTTATGTGTGCTTAACTATGCAATAAACAGGGCTCAAGCTACGCCATTCCATATCGATCGAAATTTCCATTTAAATTCTATTGAATGTCACCAGAATACATCTAAAATAACAATAGCTGGCGGGCGGTAAGCAACAAATTCTCGCAAAACTTAAAGTAGCAGATGAGAAACATGGGTAATGGATCTGGTAACCTTATTTAAGTTAAAAAAATCGTGAATAATATAAAATTTTCATTCTGGCAACGCTGCTTAAAGCTTTCCCCTATTTTGCCGTTAAAAATATTAAATACTGTACTGACTGCCAAATAATTTCGTTTTATACTAAAAATTTATCTGTTGTAATATTTCTCCGATAAGATCTTAGAATAAATAACTTATTATTTTTATTTATTTTTCATTTATACTTTCCAACGAAAGATTGCATTTCCACAGACGAATTACACAACACACATTTCATCTTGGACAACAGTCGTTTGAATAATTCTTAATAAAACTGTTTAAAATAATTTTAAGTTAAACTTTTAGTGCGTAAAATTATTTTTCAATATATATTTTTACTGCAATAAATTAACACAGCTTTTTATTTTAATAACAACGCAACACGTCTTACATGTTGTTGAATTTGTTAAATACAACCCTACCAGCATTAAAATTCACCTCTCTGAAAATTCCTGCTAGAGAGAGATCATTGTTAAAGTTTCAACACGAGTTTTTGCTTGCTTGCTTTCTAGACGTATTAAGACACAATATTGTGAAAAATAAAAATAATTTATCGGCGTTAAAATTGCTTCAGAAGTGCACACAAAATTCAAAACAAAATAGTTTTTAAAAATACAAAAAAATTTATTTAAAACGGCCGACGCCTGTGATTGTTGCTCAGAAGAATTTTTTACTCAAAACGTGTACAAATAAGTTTTTACTTCAAAAGGGTGTTTTCAGCGTGGTTTGCAAAAATACGTTTTTAGTTTTAGTTAAAAATTAAACAAAATGGGTTGCGCTGTAAGTACTGCGCGAGATAAGGAAGCAATTGAACGTTCCAAAAGTATTGATCGTGCTTTACGTGAAGAAGGCGAGCGTGCCGCATCAGAGGTGAAATTGTTACTTTTGGGTGCGTCTTAATTTTTTCTTGTTTACATATTTTCAATAATTTATACTGTAGCGATTTACTTGTGTTTTACGAATAGATAGAAAACTGTTAATTGAATTTGTTAAATTATTTGTATAAATTCTTCAATTTTTAATTCTTTTTTATATTGCAAAAATTACTCATCATGTTTTCTGTTTTCTCTGAAAATCAACAACTTTGCGTTATCTGCTCTTTTAGCTTCATCTTTTTTATTTTCCTGCTTTTTAGTGGAAAGCTGAAGCGGCCGTCAACAAGAATTTTGATGGCAGCGCTGTAACAGAGATGGAATGTTTGTGTTTCATAAGAGTTGCCATTGATTATTATTACATTATAGACTACTTGTATCAAAGATTTTATTCCAAATCAAAATTGTAATGATATGAAAATATGTACGTACTTATTGTATGTACATATGTATACAAACTCTAATTATGTGGCTAAAAAATTAAAAGCTAGTTTCTTTATTTTGCCTAATTTAAGGAGAGTTAAAGAAATAATTTGTGGAATCCTTGATGAAAAAAGTATCAATGTAATCTTTATCAGTAATAATTACAATAATTAACACGTCATTTTTTCCACTCTAAAATGTTCTCTGATGTATTCGAAAAGTGTTCCACAGTTTTTTACTGTTACTTAAAGGTACTTTTACACTAAGTGTTTAACAAATGTGTCGATATACATATGTCATGTAATATGTTTGCATACCTATATGTAAACCCTATTTGCGTTTATCAATAAAAACACATATGTAAACCCATCTGCATTTGTCGATACATATGTATATGTACATTATATGTAAAAAATTCGTCATGTAGATAAGAAACGGGTGAAATCTATTTCTTATTTATTCGGTATATCTTTACGTATATGTATATAGTATGTATGTATGTATATAATTCTTCTATACGTATGTATGTAATTGAATTTATTCTAAATAGCTGAACCGCTTTGAGTTGGGTTATATCAAAAATTATTTTCTTTTAAACAACTGGAATAAACAAGTACTTTGTATAAATGTATTTACATAAATACTTTTATACTTTATGTGATCGGACATGAATATTGTGTAGAAACCAAAAATTTTTTTAAAAAAATATTACAGTAATAATAAAAAATAAGGCAAAAATCCATCCTTTTTTATTGTTCGGTCTTCGAGAGTGTTGCGTCTCACTCAAGCGTTGATTAATTCAACTAACTATACCGAGTTATGATTTTTTTTTTAGGTTTTCCATTGACAACATACATTTGTTTTATTTTTAGCGTTGCATAAATGAATTCCATTTGGAGGAGTACTAGGAAAAACTCAAAAATGTTTTTAAATACATATTTTGAAGGTTTTTACATTTTTTTGTGATTATTCCAAAAATATTGCACTAATTTTAGTGAAATGTAAAACACAGATGGACACAAATTAAAGATAAGACTTATGCTAAATATTTATTTAAAAGTAAGATCAAGAGGGGATGGGGAGTGGGCGAAGCCGTGGATAAAAACTTGCACTCTTTATTGTATGATCGTTTTATATACACAAATGTAAATTTACAAAGTTCAACCAATTTTAGAAACAGTCAAATTTCTTCAAATTGAAAAATTGTATGAAGGTAATTCACAAAAACTATTCTAATAATAAAAAAAGTAATAACTAATAAAATTATAAAAAAATTACGTACCATTAAAAAATGTTTTTGGAAAAATATCAGTCGCCACTATTCAAATGACTTAGATAGTACGCAAAGCAAAACGCAACAACCATCGCTTGATTTAAGTGCAAAATAAACAAAAGTGAAAACGGCAACATAAAAAGACTCGTGATAACAAAAAAAAAAAAAAACATATTGTGTACTTTCCATGAGTATTAAATAGACAAAAATTAAAACAATTGTATTTTATCAAATGTACAAAATAATGCATGAGGCAAAAGGTATTTGAGCAGGGGAAGTCCATTACACACTATTCCCCTCGTTTGCTTCAAATAGCACCGAAAAACCCTTACATTGATGCCGCATAGTATATGCGACCACATACATAACAACAGTGCGAAACTATATGAATGAAAGACTATTTTAGTTTTATTATTAACATTTTGAACTGACCGGTGTCCCAGTTAAATTAAAATAAAGTTGATATAAAATTATTTTTTATACTTGCTTGTATAAAACCTAGTTTAAAAATATAGAAGTAAAAATATTTTTGGTAATTTGAAATAAAATTTCATGTCTTCGAATCATAACCTGTGCCAAATCTCAAGCAAAATCTAATCTATACGCCGAAACATCGAAAATTTGTGTTCTCAATTCCCAGCAATTAAGATGTGATGAATTACACACATCTTATTTTATTAAATTTTGAGATACCTCCACCCTTCCCTATTGAAAAATAAAGAGTGTTTTAATTTTCGACTTTAAATGCTCGTTTTGAGATTAAACTTTTTAATGATGCACACTAATTTGTTTGCGGATTCGAATTTCCGCGCACTTTTGTCTTACTACTGAAAGAGGCAAATAACCAGGTTCTAAGATAAATGTGAAACCGAATGTTCATAAATTTCCAACATTTTTTTCTTTGTATAACTCTTTATATAATATAACAAACATTAGATAGTCTATTGTATGTCTATTTTCTTAGTATATAAGAATATATGTGTGTATATTTATACATAAAAATTGTTGTGAGGCTTATTTTGTTCCAAGACTCTAGAGTCTAAGTCAGGCGCCATTTAAGTAATTGTAAAATTTTGTTGATTTCGAGGAAGAAAAAAATCGGGTTTAAAAAAAGGTTTTTTGAGGAAAATTTTTGGAGTGAACACTTATGACCATTAAGTACCTTCTGAAGCATTATTTCTATGTAGTGGGATATTGGTCCCCATCACCATTTTTCCATAATGACCAATGAAAGTAAGTTAATGGATAACTGTGTCTCCAAAAGGGCTGTTTTAAAATTCAATTTATTTATTTTCCGAAAATATTAGAGATTTCATTGAGTTATGAGTCAATTATTGACCCCTTGAAGCACTTTTTACGGTTGGATTTTTTTGTGGATCTGATTCCTATTTCATGTTATAGGCTTCTGAAAATAAGGTCAAAATTGCTCCTGCTGTTAAATCACTACCAGTGCTCTGTTGCGTGCTAAATCAGCTATGTTAAAAATGTTGGTTTGTGCATCTGCTAGTTAAATTCAAATTTATCTTCACACGCATAAGAAAGTTAGTTTTATTAAATGAAATTCGTTTTCTTTTAGTGCAGTATTTATAACTTTCGAATAGTGAAAAGCAAAATACGTCCAAAATGCTGCTTTTCCCCTTATCGTATTTAAAAGACCGCCAACAAAAAACTACTGCCTATAGAATCTTTTACAAGCCGTGTTCAGAGATCGACGGGTTCCAATGATATGAACCACCCGGCTAGTTACTCCTAGAACTTAGTGCCTTACATGACACCATTATAAGGTTGTCATCATTCGGTCTCGCCTTGCGAATGATGACAACTAAGGTATTTGATAAATCTAACTGTTGATAATTTTGCTGAAAACTACGTTAAATTAATAGTTATTAAATCTTAAAGGCTTATATTTTTGCGTGAATTCTTCGTATTAGACAAAAAAGGGTTTTTGGAAAATTTTTCGGATGTACATTCGAGTCAAATAAAAATATATTACAAAAAAAAAAACACTGGATTTTATATTCACAAATTTATTTACATATGTATGTATGTACACTAAAATGAATTTTTAAGTTTAAATATAATAATATTCGTAACAAAAAACTAAATGTTCGAGAGCCGATGTTTGAAAAATAAAAAAAAAATTTCCTTAAGGTATCAAACTATTCAAATATTAGGTTTATATAAACAGAAGATATAATTCCCATCAATCCCAGATTCAATTTCCAATAATTTTCTTTTTATTTAAAATCTTGAAAAGATTAAGGAATCGAGATTTTATTTATAAAACATGTTTTGTGACTTTCGTATATTTGAAATTAAAAATGTTAAAGCATTAACAACAATATTTGCAATTGATATAACAGAAAAGGTCTTTGAAAAGGTAAATACAATAAATTAAATACAAGCAATATTAAAACGGTGACTCAGGTTTGCACACAGAATACGGACGGCAATTAAATAATAAATGAAAATAAAATTTAGTAAACGAGAAAAGCGTTTACTCATTCTCAGATGACGTTTGTTTAGCTTCCCAGTTGGTTTAGGTTAATAACAATTTGAAATTGTGTTTTTTTTTTATTCTATTGTTTTCCAAAAGAGGAAATTTTCCAACAGACATGCATTTTCTCTCTCTTTGTCTTGCATTTGATTAATTGTTTATTATATTTTTAAAATAAATGATAAATAACAGGGGAATATCTTGCAACAGGTAGCTAATTGCTCTCTCTCTCTCTCTTTCTTAATATCTTTTCATTCATTACTTTGTTATTTCATGCAAAGACCTGAATAGCGAAACAAACATTTTCTTCACACTTGAATGAATTTTGTACTTTTTCGTAAATAATATTTTCGTCTTACATATTTTTTTTTTTTTGGCTTTTAAAAATGATCCCTGTTTTTTTTACTTGGTCTCTCTTTTTGTGTGAAGCACCCTATTTTTATTTAATTCCAAAGAAGAACTACACGAATTGTTGAATATGGCGGCCCTCCTTGTTATACAATTGTGTTGCAATACTTTACAATCTTTTTAAAGATCTTTATGACTTTAAAAGAACTTTTTTGTTCTCTGAAATTTTTTTACTTATAAAAAAAAACTCTGAAACTGTAAAAAGTTAAGCAAATATTTCAAAGGCCAATAAAACGGAAGAGTAAATTTTTGTTTTGTTTTAAATTTTACAAATTCGGTGTTAAAAATAAAATAGCCGTATTCATTGTTTAATGCAAATGGTCTTGCAAAAGTGCAAGTTCAAAATATCGCAGATTTTCTGTTCACTTTCATAAAAAAGCTACGTTATTTTGAATTTGCATTTTTCCAAGATCATATGCATCAAACACTGAATACGGCTAATGTATGTATGTTAATAAAATATATTTAGGCAAAAGTGAAAAATACTTTCTACCAATTATATTCTGAATTACTTTTTTGATCTATTAAAATTGATCCAAAAACACAAATTTAAAATTTTTAAGAGTTAACCTAGAAAAACGTATGAAATTAGCGTACGTGACAGGGTGCACACAATATACATCTTGTTAAAATCGGTTAAGTATTTTAGGAGCTATAAGAGCTTAAAGTTGCCACTAACACTTGCACAAATAATACACAATCTATATACATACATACATACATATGTGTTATACACAAAGAGGGTAGATGGTATTAGCGGATGAACGTGAACCTGCGTTACAGACAGCCTGTTAATCTACGTATGTATGTAAAGTGTGTCCGTTTTCAACCGAATCCGCAATGCGATCTAAATACCGCATTGGATCTGTAACACTTTTAGCAAGACAGCCAAATTTTTGCTCGTTGTCGACAATATTCTACGAAGTTAGCGTGCGTAACTTTCTCTATTTTTGTAACGGATGTTTTTTTTTTTTTTTTTTTTTGTTTAGCGCTTTGTTTTAAATAATCGGCACAATCATAGGTGACAGCTGTTAAATATCAGAGTTGTCACTTGCACGAAAAAAATATCATAAAATTTAAACAGTGGATTCTTATTGAGACATATTTATTTACTTTTAGTCTCGAATTTACAATTAATTTAAATCAAACCCCGAATGCAACAATATTTTGTTATAAGTTTTGTTAATTTATATTTTTTTCTTTAGTTAATGTAGCGTTCATACACGCGTACATATTTATTTGGAAAATGCTCTTCGCTTTTCATTTCTTTGTACTTTAACAAGAGCCTCCTTGTATGCCGACTTTCACTTGTTACTAGTTTACACCGTCATAGTACGTCTATCCACTATTATGACTATTTTAGTAAAATTGTTTCAATTTTGATTGTATTTTTATTCGCACTTATAATAACTATTACCATTGTAATGTCTATGGCAAGTATATTAATAGCGTATTTATCTTTTTATTTTCTTTAATAATTTATCTATGTACATATGTATTTTGTTAACGACTTTTAAATAGGTTAACTATATTGTAGGGAGCAGAGGGAAGTTCATATGAATATACTCGTATACATATACATTAGGGCGGGACGCTTTGGCTGGAAATTAATTCCTAGCCCCTGCAAATCGACTTAGAGTTTTACATATCATGTGTAAACGCAATGAATATCAATGGTTTTGGGCTTGTTAGAGGAAATTTCTTCAAAACTTTATGCCGATTTTGGGCGCCTAGAAATTCATTTCCCACTTATGGTTTCTTGGCGAAAATGTCTTTGAATTGTCGGTAAATTACGTTTCTGCTATACGATTTTCACGGCATGAATAGTGCGCCAGCAAAGTGCAGATGCTCCCGCAGAAAGTCGTTGGCGATATCATAGGTGTTTCCGAATCCCTGGATGATAATAAAATTACTTAAAAGTTTAGAAAATATTGGCACAAATTACGGCATACAATACCAATCGAAATTTTTTTTTTATTAAATTCGATTGTATTTCTATTATATTTTATTAAAATATCGATTTTCCGTTTATGAAGTAATCAATTGAATATTGTGGGTACCTGATAATTAAAGAGGACTTTTGTACATAAATATGTACATCGAATAAAAAACAAAATTAAAGTCAATAAGAATGTTAAAGAACGGCAAAATAAGCTTGAAGTACGGGCATTTCTGGCCTAATTAATTACTATGGCATATTCATAAGAAATGTAAGCGACATACCTACAAAATTGACTACTACGACTGCGACGTTCAACTCAAATTCGATGATACTCGTAACTGTAAAACGATTTTTAGAGCATTACAAGGGCAATGCTGTCTGACACGCCTTTGACACAGGATTGAGATTCTAGCAGATTGGCCGAGAACATTACCGCTGCCCGTGAAATATTGTAGAAGAACACGATACTGTCGGTTGCTCATCATGCACAATAAATCGGATTTTCGAAGACTATAATGTGATTAGTATTGCGACTTGACTTCCGTCTGCTCCATTACAAGATCCAAATGACCTGGAACGCTTTTAAGTTCAATGAACTACTCTGTCTCCTGGTAAAAAAAAGTTTATTGTCAGTGTAATCAATTGAACAGGAGAGTACGTAAAGTTAAATAAAGAACCCGTCATAATTATACGTTCACATTAATCATTGTGATATCACACGTGTCTAATTTATAGTGGAAATCTAATAATTAGTATTCACTGCCTGACAAAATTATGTTACAATTAAAAATCAAAAACTATGCAGCTTAATAATTAAAAAATAATATTTTTTCTTTTTGAAATAGAAGTTTTAAACATTTTGTTAAATTTGATTACTTGATCGAAAAAAATAATTACATAAATATTTGAAAGCAAAAAATAAAAAGTGAAAACTTAATGTTTTTATTGAAATAATCGTAAAATAGAAACATGAGTTCCGTCAGTGATACAAAATGTGACATTTAATAAAACTTGTTGCGTTTTAATTGCAGCAAACTTCTACTCAGTTTTACTTTCGATGATGTGTGTTTTAGAAATGACTCGTCATTCACGATCATGATCTTTTCACCCAATAGAATAAAACGCAAACCTAGTAATTCATTCATAGATGAATTTTTGTTTTATTTAAACTCGTTACTCGTTTTTTTTTAATGGATTTAACTTTGTTTCTTTTTTGACTTCCACTCTCGGAAAATTACACATTTGTTTGCCAAGAGCAATTAAGTTTTCATTATTATTTGTGTTTTGTTTTAATTTTGTTGTTTTCTATGATTCATATATTTATAATTTCGCAAATTAAATAAATAATTGATGGTTGGGTATATACTTTGAAGTAATAATTTTATAAAATATAAAACGATAAATACTTTTATATTAAGCGTTTATTGTTGCTTTTGCAGGCAGCCAATAGAATTTTTTTCGTTTTAATATTGTGATGAAGAATTTTAATTACCAGTATAATTAAATGCAGTATTTAAATTAGGTGAACAATATTCAATCAATAAAGTATAGATATTTGGAACGAATTTCCGTCATCCCTTGTTAAGTTTGGTTCGGTGACAAACCGCTTTCGGATATGTGCAATCTTTAGCGTCATCGGCAGAAGTTATGTATAATAACGAATGTCCTTAAAGTTTCCATCCACTAACGCAGTAATCCAGCTAAGGGTATTCCGATATATAAGCACCTTATTGGCCGTCCTGCTGAGAGGCTCTTTGAGTGCCATTCAAGCCTTCCTAAATATGGTAGCGTCTCTCCATCTTTTCAGGTTTAATGAGTCTACCCATTGTATGCCCTTGGCTCGTACTAGGCCATTCCACAGTGTAGATCTGGGTTCTGAACTTCACAGCAGATGCCCTTTTTGCCATTTCGTCTGCTTCTTTACTCCCAGCTGCGCCTATGTGTCCTTTAACTGACATTCACGTTACCTCATTCACCGAGGCACATCTGCATAGTCTTAGAACTCATTCCAGCACTAGTTTGAAATACACTTGCATCATGCGTTTTATAATCGACTAGTTGCCAACTGTAATGAGAACCTGTCTCCCATACACCTGACTTTCCAGCAGGTCACACAACGCATGCAGCAACCCAAGCAATTTTGCCTGGTATATGTACTCCCCCAGACATAGACTACAGGCCAACTTAAGCTCAGCTGAGTATATGTACATCACCTCCTGCCCTTATCCTTGATTATTTTGTCTTCGATATTGCAAGGTCGCTATGTTTAACGAAATCAAGTTATAAATGCACTTAAATGCGTAATTTTTTCTTTCACGACTTTCGGCTATGTGCTCTATAAATATGATATGTTTAATTTTAAGCCACATTTTCATTATGTTTTTATTTTATCATGTTTCAATAATTCTAAACGTAATTAAATGTGTTATTTAGTAAAATTTTTAGCACGAGAAATAAGTTTTCGGCTTACACGTTGAAGTAATTTTAAGCCAAACCTATATTCGACTAATCTGTTCTCAGTGTGTGGCTAGCGATATCTAGTGGTCGTTAATTAAAGCGAATATTACAAATTACAAAATATAATAATCATTTCCGAAGAGAATGAAGAAGTTTCTTTGCAAAATTAAATTTCTCCTACAAAAGCTTAAGCTTAAGAATAAACTAACGTCAAACTGGAACCAATTAAACCTAAAAATTGCTAACAATTTAATTTTATTTAAATTAATGTACATAATTTGCAAACTACCACATTTTAAGAGAAAATGCAACAGCCTTTAAAATTAAATACTTTACATTATTCACCCATTGAGAATTATGGCACTTAATTACTTGTTTATATATTTTCGTCGTGGTATTTCCGTTTGTTTTTTCTTCTTTAAATTAATTTAATTATATCCTGTTAAAAAGAGCCAACTTTGTTCTCTTTATGAAATGTTCTAGAAGTTTATTACTCGCAGTGTGTGTGTGTTATGTTTTGACAAGTCTATATTAAAATTTATAGCAGTTGGTCTTCTTAATTAAGCTGAAAGTAGCTCCTTTTAAATTTACACAGAAAACTTGATCTTGAAATCATAATATGATGAATTGTAAAATTGTTTCACTTGTAATTAAAAAAAGTTGTTTAAAGTGCAGATTGTTTCACAAGTCGAAAATATTTATGCAAATGGATGAAGTGGAATTGTAATAGGCGATTACATTAGGCCATTATCCATTGAGGCTTTTTTTATTGTGAATGAAATTAAAACAAAAATCTGACTTAAGACAATAATTCATTATCTCATGCTTTTTCTTTGAAGATGTTATATAATATTGAAGAGGTGTTAAAGGACCGTCAGCACATCTTTGGTCCCAATGTTTACATAACTAAAGAGATTATTTAATTCTAAATTGAAACTCATTACAGACTACGTAATACAAAATATATAAAATGAAAAAATAAGGCAAACCTAAAAACTATTCTGTCAGTGCCTAGTTGACTTATTGTATAAAATCTACGGCTTATGTTAAAATATTTAAGTTAAAAGTTGTGGTGGTTCATCGCTACGTAAAAGCTGGTTTTATTACCCGTATTTATCAGCGAATGCGCTTTCAAGTTAATAGTTATCTAGGGCCTTCATAAAGTTGATTTCAACTTCTAAAGTGTGTCTAATTTTTTAGTTTTAACCTCGTAAAAAATCCAAATTTTTCACAAAAAGTCGGAATTCTAAAAAAAAAAATCGACATTTTATAATTCACAAAAAAATTGAGAATTCAAGAGTATACTAGAACGTCAAACATACCGATTAAACCGGAGACAATTTAAAATTATATAGGATCCAAATATTATTCAATATCCATCATCCAATTAAACAGGCCTGTTCTGAAAATCAAATCACTTGTGCTTTTGAAATCATACGTGTGATGTTTTTCTGTTCTGCAAATGACGCTGTTTTTGTGATTTTGGATGTGGCTTTTACTATTATAAATCACATGAAAACACCTTTCTTTATATGCAAACGGAAAATCACAACAAAATCCAACTTAACAATTTCACTGAAGAAAAAGTGTCTGTCATTTAGTTAGTAATTTATTTTCCTACAAATATCAATAAAGAAAAACTAATTTCTCACAAAAATAAGCAAGTGATTAGCAAACGGCCGTGACTTACATAGGTGACCAGTTTAAGGTCACAAATTCTTGTACACAGAACAACACCTTTTTTGTGATTTCAAACTACTTTGATAAAAAGTGATTTCCAGAACATACGTGCAAATACTGAAATTAAAATCGAAAAGATTTGAAATTTAAAACAAAACTAGTGAATACTTACACACCTGCGCATATTAGGATTCGCTGGCTCATGCCTTACTCCAAATTGTACTAGGGTTTGGAAGTCTATTCTGGAACTTTAGTCCGTAATATTGATATTGTTGGGAGACTGTTTAGAAAAGTTATTCATTACTTTAATTACACTAAATTCCCATTTTTAAGTTGGAAAGAGTTTTAAAAATCATATTGCTGTCCAAAAACTTGTGTAAAAAGAAAGAAAATTAAAAGAAGAAAGTTGAATAAATTTTGTTTGGTAAAAATTAAAAATTTATTTATAAATTTTGTACAAATTAGAACACAAATTGATAATTTATTTTTTGCTTTTACTTCACTTTTTAATTTATTTATACACAAACTATAAAAACACTAAGGCATTTGAATTAATGAGACTTGAATGTAAATAATTTTTTTGATTATTCGTAAACAAAACCAAATAGTTTGACATTAAAATTGGGTAAACAAAGGAAAACGAAAATTTAAGCAAAAAATTGTCACCTGCAGTAGTAATGCCTCCTGGTTAAATGTGCCTTGTTTTTTAGAGAGTGTTAAATGAAATTGTATTGTTAAATTTTCTTTGTTTAAATCTCTGATTTGAGAGAGAAAGTGATTGTTTGTTATTTTGTTAGTGTTTCATAACTGTAATTACATTTTACGTTATGCAAAAACAAATAACAAGAAACATAAGAATAGAAGAGTTAACTTTTGTTAATTCACGAAAAATTTCATATTATGTATTTCTTAATCTCTGTTCACATTATCAGAGTTTTTTTTTGGAAATTTTCTTTAATTCCCTTTTAAACTTTCATTTTTAATAAAATTATATTTGTTTTCATGTCTACTTCATTATTATTTTTCTTTGATGACACTATCAAAACAAGCATATTTACCAATAGGAAAACACAACAGAATTTCCGAGTACATGAAAGTCTGTACCACAGCACGTTCTTCTCACCTATAAGCTCAAACTTTCATAATCTGAACTGAGGAGCTTACTGATTTTGAAAAAGTGCCAACTTCAGCATATTTAAACCTGCGGATTAAGTAATCCAGAAATGGAGAGGAAATTAAATTGCTCACATTTCTTGTTGTACCAATTTTGCAAAGAATTGAGACAATTATGCGAAATAGAAAAGAAAACTGGCGTCTCATAACACAAACTTTCTGCACGGGACACGCTGCGAATAATTAACTGCGCCAGTAACACAATGAATTGTACTAAAAATGCATATATAATAAACCATGAAGGCTTCCAAAGTATATAGAAGTTAAGAAAATAAATAATAATCGGAGCGCAAACTTAAAGATCGTTAGCAATTGTGGAAGTCTTTGAATAGAAGAATAGTATAGAAAATTTAATTTAAACAAAAGAATATTTCTTCAAGAAATAACAAATTATTTTCCACAAACAACACACATTTTCGGTATTTCGGCATTTTTATGTGCAAATATTTTTCTTTGGCTTCAATAGAATCTATAATTTCCTTTATTTAGCACCTAAAAAACGTTTTTATTTTTTTAGTTTTAAATAATAATTTTTTTCCAAATCTGTCTTAGGTGCTGGCGAATCTGGCAAATCGACGATAGTTAAGCAAATGAAAATTATTCATGAAACCGGTTACTCACAAGAAGAATGTGAAGAATATCGTCGAGTTGTTTATAGCAATACGATACAATCGCTTATGGCAATAATACGTGCAATGGGTCATTTAAAAATCGACTTTGCTGATCCTTCGAAAACAGAAGTAGCAAGGCAATTTTTCACATATGCTTCGGCGGCTGAAGAAGGTATCCTCCTACCCGAATTAGTGTTGTTAATGAAGAAACTTTGGTCTGATTCTGGTGTGCAACAGTCATTTGCCCGTTCTCGAGAATATCAATTAAATGATTCAGCTGCATATTATTTGAATTCGTTGGATCGTATATCCTTGCCGAATTATGTACCAACGCAGCAGGACGTCTTACGCACGCGCGTTAAAACGACCGGCATTGTTGAGACACATTTCAAATGCAAGGGTTTATACTTCAAGTGAGTGAAATACAAATGGGTTTAATATCATGAAATTCGAATTTAATAAATTTGTTGACAATATTTTTAGAATGTTTGATGTTGGCGGCCAACGATCGGAACGAAAAAAATGGATACATTGCTTTGAATGTGTCACAGCGATTATCTTTTGTGTAGCATTATCTGGTAAGTGTGTCTTATGCATACAATATGTCTTAAAAGATTACGACGGTGCAATTTAACTGCAATCTTTAATGTTAAATTTTTATTATAATAAACGAAGATTAATTCGAAGTACAAAATAGTTCGCGCTGCTTGACAACAGATGGCTCCACTTGTGATATATGTATAGTTAAAATGACTGTTTCTTACTCTGAAGTGTTGTTGCGGGGCATTTCGCTCCCTTTTTTTAACAAAGAAAAATGCTGCAGAAAGACGTATTGTTTTGACCAGCATGATGTTCTCTTTGAAACCTCTTGTAAATATTGTTTTCGAATTTGTAAAGAAGGTTATTTTGATGAAGACAAAGAACGTTCGGGAAAGTAACCAAAGTTTGAAGATGATAATCTTTGCCAAAAACAAAAAGAACTAGCAAAATAGTTGATCACATGTTCTAATTGGAAAACAGCAAATAAGAAGTTTTACTTTACCTGCCTTATTGGCTACTATTTCTCTCAATCGATGCACGATAATTCTGCTTCTTAAGAAATTTCTGATTATGTGAGCAGTAACTGTTATGTCTAAGTACTCCTCAGAATTTTTGGCTTTCAGATAAAAGTATTTTACTTTGGATTGGTAGGGTCCAAAAAATTTGCCGAGATTTTTAAATTTTCACATAATTTAAACCGCCTTAAAAATTGACTTTGGTAAAATAAATTCAGTAACAATTAAGAACAACCGCAGAAAAATGTGAAAGAATGGTGAAAATAAAAATAAGAATACTAAAATGTATTCGATCAGTTGATTTCCAAAAATACGAGGGCAACTTTAAAACTCCGTAACTATTTAAAAAAAAATATTTGTTTCTCCTAAAACAGCGCTTTATTTCTCAACATATTCTTTTTTTTGGTCGATACATCTATTACGAGCAGTGTTTAGTTTGAATTACCTACGTGGAAAGTTCAGAATGTCACAGTTTTAAACATATGACATATGAAAGTGTAAATGACAGAGGATTGTTTTAGGTCCGGTTTGGTCGAACAGGGAGAGTAACATTTGAATACATAAATCTCAGATGTACATTAGAACTTTAAGTTGACAATACTGCTCGATATGTGTGTTATTCGAGAGCTGTTATTTGTTTGATTTAGTGTGCCATTCCATCATGAATAGGCTGATACTTGAACAATGCCTGCAAATCATGCTGAATGGACTCAGAACCAAATTGTTGTTGATCCCGAAATTCACAAGAAATTTTTGTTCAGTTATTAATATCATAAGGAAAAATGCCGCAAGATATTACCGAAAAACCATTACATCTATAGAGAGTAATTGTTTGGTGTGCTTTATGAACCGGTGGAATCATTGGCCCGCATTTTTTAGAACGATTCTGGTCAGAACGTTACAGTTAATTGTGACTTTTTGCACCAAAATTTAATGCCCTTAATGTAGTGAAGCTGTGGTTTCAAGAGACCTGCCACGCGTACGCGTGTATTGGCCTGCAAGATCATGCGATTTAACACTGCTGGCCTATTTTTCGGGCTATGTGAAGTTTCTGGTCTACGCCAATTAGCCACAAACAATTGACTCCTTGGAAGATAATATTCGCTACGTTTCCACTGGCCTTCATTGCAGGAAAATCAAATTGGGTTTTCCGATTAGCTTTTCTCTAAGCCAGCCGAGGTGGCTATATACCGGAAGTCATATTCAAATAAAAATTACAATTATATTTCAAATAAAGCTAAATTCATAGAATTTAATACCATATGTCTTTGTATTCAATTTAAAGTTTTATACCTCTAAAAACACCCGCTATATGTTAATCATTTATTTAAAAGAACATAATCTAAAAGATATAAGCAAATATACGCATGCAATTAAATATAAAATAGAGTATTGCTTAAAATAATTGCAGAAAGTTAAGTGTTATTATGCCCATAACATTTCTTCGATTGTGGTCGAAAGAGCTGATCGAACGAATTTTCATTTTGAACTATGACGACTGCCTTTCGACGAGGTCATAATAAGGGCCATACCATGAATTATTTTATGAATTAACTTTTTTTTTTATTTAGAACATAGCATCTCATTGTAAATATTACTATCTTTCATAATTTCAGGCTACGATTTAGTTTTAGCTGAAGACGAAGAAATGAATCGTATGATTGAATCATTAAAACTTTTTGATTCCATTTGTAATTCAAAATGGTTTGTGGAGACTTCGATAATACTATTTTTAAACAAAAAGGATTTGTTTGAAGAAAAAATCAAAAGATCTCCATTGACAATATGTTTTCCAGAGTACACGGGTAAGTTTACCGAATTCATACAAACTAAGCAATTTTCGTAAACTTGAAATAAAATATAAATTTAATTTAAGGTTCCAATTCATTTGAGGACGCTGCCTGCTATAT
Organism: Phania funesta; assembly: GCA_963932375.1. Taxonomy (NCBI): domain Eukaryota; kingdom Metazoa; phylum Arthropoda; class Insecta; order Diptera; family Tachinidae; genus Phania; species Phania funesta. The sequence goes on from OZ010656.1 coordinate 43,237,211, forward strand.
ACGCATGAAATTTGAAAGTCTAAACAAACGTAAAGACCAAAAGGAAATTTATACACATTTCACCTGTGCCACCGATACAAATAATGTACAATTCGTTTTTGATGCCGTCACCGACGTCATAATTAAAAACAATCTTAAAGATTGCGGTTTGTTCTAGGAATTGTTGCGGAACAAATTTGTAGTTTATTATAACTATTATTTAAGAATACATAGTATATTTTCTTTAAACAAACAGACACACATTCAATCACACATATATATATAAAAGCATAACACATATGCAGTCATCATTCCCTACATTTTTTGCAAATATGTTTTTTGTTTGAAAAACAATGCGTTGCATTTAATTTATTAAACTAATTTTTAAAAATAATACGCACACATAAAACAAACATTTCCATTTATAAAGCATTTAAAAATAAAGTTATTAAACAAGAACACACCTCCTTTTAAATCAATTCCATTTTACGTTTAATGAAACAACTAAATAAATATTTTATATTTCATTAATGTGAATGAAGAAGGAAGAAGTAAAGAAAATGCTGTGAAGGATTATAAATATATATGAAACTGATGTCAATTTGTAGATTCTTGAAGTATATACATGCGTAGTTTAGTCAGTGAACTAAATTCTCGAGTCTTCTTGCCTCTAATTTCAAATACAATCCCTTTCATGGCTGCAGTGTCGAATTGGTGTTCCAGTTCCAAAATACCTTATCAACATACATATTGAAGTAAATCATGTGAATAATCTTTACCTTTTTTATACATCTCCAACTATATTATTTTATAGCTTTGGCTATATGTATATACATACAGACGTACATATATTTTATAAATATTTATATTAATATAACAGATATTTAATTAAATTCACTTTTTAAATTTTCCTTTCACATAATTCCATTACTATCAGCTCTCTTTATGTGTATTTAGCAATAAAAATGATTTAACTTAACGTAAATAATTTAAGTTATAATTAATATAAATATTATAAACATACGAAAGAAAGAAACCATAATATCCACGAGTTATATAATTTTAAATATTTTTAGAGTTCATAAACCTAAACATATACACTGTCGGACAAAATAAAGTGCGTGCATATTCGATGAGTTTCCTTAAACAAAAAAGTATAAAACGATTTAAAATCTTAATCAAACCAATATTTTCATAAATTTTATTGAAAATAACATTAAAAAATATTTATCAAGAAAAATTAAGATCATATATTTCGAAAAAAAAAAATACAAAACAAAATATCAAAAATTCTAAGCGTCAAAATAAAGTAACACTTTAATGTAATATCGTAAAAAGTTAAATAAATGAAAAGTAATTAATATGATGTTGCACCTCCTTTATTATTAGTGACTTCCCTTAATCGTCTAGGCATACTTGTTGCAAGATTTTTCAACACAGTTGATGGAATTGCTCTCCATTCTAATTGCATTTTTTCCCAAAAAGTCTGAATGTTAGTTCGCGAAGTCAGTGGAATTTTATCATCCAAAATAGCCCAGAGATGTTCAATGGGGTTTAAATCAGGGCTTTGAGCAGGCCAATCTAATTTCTCAATGTTATTTTCCCCAATATATTTTTTGGCCACCTTGCTGGTATGCTTGGGGTCATTATCCTGTTGTAATATAAAATCACCTAAGCCCATTTCCTCAGCACTACTGTAAAGATTTTCTTTCAAAATGTTTACGTAGTGCTCACCAGTAATTTTAATGTCAATTTTGACAAGTCTTCCTACCTCTGAAACCGGAAAACATCCCCACATCATAAGGTTTCCTCCACCGTGTTTAACGGTATGGGTAATATTTTTTGCCTTAAGTCTTTGCGATGGCTCACACCAAACTCTTCCGTTTTTTTTTATATTTTTAAGTTCAAATTTGGATTCGTCCGTCCAAATAACTTTACTCCAAAATGTTTCTGACATATTTATATATTTTTTTTTGGCGAATTCCAACCTCTTCCTTATATTAACAGCACGTAGGAGAGGCTTTTTCTTAGCGTAGCAACTTCTTAAACCGCTTTCATTCAGTCTTCTTTGGACAGAACGCGTTGAGATACTCTAACCTAAATCTTTTTTGATTTCCCTGGCAGACGTAAAAGGGGTTTTCTTTGCGAGAATGGCGATGTGGTCATCATCTGTCTTGGATGTTTTAGGTTTTCTGCCACATAATTTTTTCAAACTTTCGTTTGACTTCCTTATTTTATATAATGGAATAATTTTTCTTACGCCAGACTCCGATATATTGTACTTTAAGGCCAAGTCTCTCAATTTCATTCCATTTTCCAGGTCGTGTATCAAAAAATCTTTTTGGAATTTGGTCAAAGGTTTCATTTTAATACCAAGTTAATTATAAAATGTATTAATAATTAAAGAAAAAGTTCTTAGGGTATTTATTAAAATTTATTGTATATTAAACCATAACTTTAGTTTTCAATCAAAATATTTGTGAACTGACAAGAAATATTAATATTAAACACAAGTGGTACTTTGTTATAAGGTTGCAGAAACCTTATACTTTCACTTCTAGTGCAAAAACTAAGAACATTTAAAACTTTATATTGTTGTAAAATACACAACATAAAAAATCACGGAACTGAAAATAAGCAAAACATCATACACGTAGACAAAATATTGAGAATTAAATAATAAAAGTACAAAACAGCACTTTATTTTGTCTAACAGTGTATATAAATATCTTTATTTATAAGCAATTAAATTTGGACTTAAATATCATATAAAGACGAATTCATATAAATTAATAAATTCATTCGAGTTTTAATTTTGTAAACTAGTTTAAAAGGCTTCTTCTCATAAACCTCATACACTAAGTTTCCAACGTGAATCATCCATGAAGTTTCCAAGGTGAAGTAAAAATCCATATGCGTCAAATAGTCATTATAAACAATAATATCTAAACACATTTGAGTTTTTAGTCTTCAAGAGATTTTCAGGTTTCAGATTCTCTCAACCAACATATTTACGTCATTCTGCTAATACCGGCTACACACGAAGAAACACTAGAGGAAACATGTTATAGAAATCTAGTTTAATTTTGTTGATACATAGGATGCAACCACAGAGGCAACCATTATCGAAGCATCAGTTCTGTGTAAATATCACACACACAATTAAACAAATATACGCGGAAGAAAAGCAAATGATTTTAGTAATCATCACAACGACTGCTTTCAACAATTCAAGAATAGTAAAGATCGATACAGAGGATGGACAAATTTTGATGTTTTGGAAACCACAAAAGTAACATGAACTTGATTGATATAAGTTCTGCACGTGAGCTTCATTTAGCAAATACTCAAATGAAATTCATTAAAAACTATAAACATATACAGGCATAGCCCATGCTAAAAAACAAACCTCGAATATTTTCATTTTGTCCCATTTGCAGGTAAAAAATGTTAGGGAAGGAAGAGTTATTATGGAATAATAAAAAACACATTATTTACCTAATTTTTTATTTTTGGGTGACTTCCTAAACGCATGTTGCTGTATAGTAACATAGTGCGACCTATTCGTAATTGCAATCCTTACTTCTAAATGCATCATTGTGGTTGTCAATACGTAATGAAAAGAAAACTACGAATCTATAAAAATTACGATGGAAATGGTACTTAGCAATAAACAAAAATGAGTACTCAGAGGCGAAGCAATCCATCTCTACTTTTGTCACCCTTTTTTCCTAATAGGGAATAAAGAAGTCGGATATAGGGTATTCTGTAAATCGCAAGAAGCTTGGCGAGTTCGAATCGCAAGAAAATGATTAAATTAAATATATGTTCTTTCAATTTTAATATAGGAATAATTGCTTAAAATTTTTATTAAAAATATGAAATTTCAAAAATGCTCTTTGGTTTTTCATATATCCTCGCGATTTCAACAAACAGCTGATGTAAATGATCTCCGAATAATGTATGTGGCCTGTGCTGTGAATTTAAACAGGTACTAGGGGTTCTTTTTCCATGATGCTAGATAAAAATCTTAAAAAAATTTTGAACGCAGTTTTATGTTAAAACTTGTAAAAAATTTTCTTATAATATTTTTAAGAACACTTGAGAAGTAAGGGTTGCAATTACGAATAGGTTGCACTATGTTACTATAAAGAAACATGCGTTTAGGAAGTCAGCCAAAAATAGAAAAATGCATTGAAAGAATCCCTAAGTAACGCATTTTTTAACGCATTCTCTTGACTGAATTTTTTTCAAAGCCAATATGCTTAAGAAAACATGTTTTTAATTTTCGAATATAACTTAGAAATATGGCAAATCGCAAGCAAAACGTGCGAATTTTAGAACATGCTGGGAAAAGTTTGGCGATTTACAAATCACATGCCTTAGATTTTTAAGTATTTTAAGGGAAATTTACACCATCGCATAGGCAGTTTTTTTTTTTTGGTACGAGATCTGTTTATTATACACAATAAAACGACGTAACTGTTTTTTAATTGCAAAAACGAGCCATTAGGCGAACTGGTAACACTCCTTAAACATCCAATGTCGCGCGAGGCATGTATGCTTTTTTTATTGTTCTGTTGGAGGCACATGCCTTCCATCCGTATGAGTAACTATTGCCCGTTACTGAGGAGCAAACGTTCTATGTCCCGTCCACATGTATTTTGTAATTAACTTCACAAACATCAAACCGAAATCTGAAAATTGCCGCCAGTTGCTTGCAATTGGAACTTCTGAGACAAGCTTGAGAAGTACATACAAACATATTTCATTGGCCACTACCTTAACATATAACTTATGATTCTTTCATATACCCATGTACATGTTTAATTCATTTTATTTAACATTTTAATGTATTACAAATCAAAAAAAAATAAAAATATCGATTGCTAAATTATACAAATATCAATGGAATTCATTTTGATTTTAATTCTTTGCGAGCTTTATCCATACGTTCGACCAATAGTTTCCAATTCTGCTGTACAGTGTAATTATTTACAATGTATTTTTCGAATAATTTACAGCTGAAACGGTAGATGTAGGTAACGATATCCGTAAAATAGACCAGGGACTTAAATACAAAACTTTCAACTTGATCTCGGTCAGGAAGTTTGAAACGAAAATCAGTTATGGAACCTGTAGAACATTCGTTAGTTTTTTGAGATTCAGACGTTTCATCGACAGATGGAGGGGATGATTTTGATGCAGATGTGGATGAAGATGAAGCTGAGATATTATCAGAAGGAGGATCGGATTTTAATGGTGGATTGTCTAAATCTGGCGTTTCTTTACAAGGAGAGGTTGGATTTGATGTTAAATCGACAGAACATGTGTTAAAATATTTTTGATTGTTACATGATATAAAGGAATATAAAGATGGAAAGAGAACTAAAACCGTTTTACGTCCGGTTAAATTTAATGTTCCTATGAAAAAATGTGCGTTCTTAATTTTTTTTTACATTACCTTTAGGTTTAGTGTCTTTCGAGTAAGCGGCTGCCAATGATGGCCTTGTAGTCCATTTCATAGTAACTGATTGCAACATAGGAAGAGTCTTTTCAAAACATGACGAACTAACACCGTATGCAGGATGCACATTTCTCATAACAGCTAAACGTAGACTTCTACTGGCCAACATTCTAAAATCAAAACAGAATACAATTTGAAAAAATAAAAAAATAATTTTTAGTTTTCATGCGACAAATCACTTGTGCTTTTGAAATCATACGTGTGATGTTTTTCTGTTCTGCAAATGACGCTGTTTTTGTGATTTTGGATGTGGCTTTTACTATTATAAATCACATGAAAACACCTTTCTTTATATGCAAACGGAAAATCACAACAAAATCCAACTTAACAATTTCACTGAAGAAAAAGTGTCTGTCATTTAGTTAGTAATTTATTTTCCTACAAATATCAATAAAGAACAACTAATTTCTCACAAAAATAAGCAAGTGATTAGCAAACGGCCGTGACTTACATAGGTGACCAGTTTAAGGTCACAAATTCTTGTACACAGAACAACACCTTTTTTGTGATTTCAAACTACTTTGATAAAAAGTGATTTCCAGAACATACGTGCAAATACTGAAATTAAAATCGAAAAGATTTGAAATTTAAAAACAAAATTAGTGAATACTTACACACCTACGCCTATATTAGGATTCGCTTGGCTCATGCCTTACTCCAAATTGTACTAGGGTTTGGAAGTCTATTCTGGAACTTTAGTCCGTAATATTGATATTGTTGGGAGACTGTTTAGAAAATTTATTCATTACTTTAATTACACTAAATTCCCATTTTTAAGTTGGAAAGAGTTTTAAAAATCATATTGCTGCCCAAAAACTTGTGTAAAAAGAAAGAAAATTAAAAGAAGAAAGTTGAATAAATTTTGTTTGGTAAAAATTAAAAATTTATTTATAAATTTTGTACAAATTAGAACACAAATTGATAATTTATTTTTTGCTTTTACTTCACTTTTTAATTTATTTATACACAAACTATAAAAACACTAAGGCATTTGAATTAATGAGACTTGAATGTAAATAATTTTTTTGATTATTCGTAAACAAAACCAAATAGTTTGACATTAAAATTGGGTAAACAAAGGAAAACGAAAATTTAAGCAAAAAATTGTCACCTGCAGTAGTAATGCCTCCTGGTTAAATGTGCCTTGTTTTTTAGAGAGTGTTAAATGAAATTGTATTGTTAAATTTTCTTTGTTTAAATCTCTGATTTGAGAGAGAAAGTGATTGTTTGTTATTTTGTTAGTGTTTCATAACTGTAATTACATTTTACGTTATGCAAAAACAAATAACAAGAAACATAAGAATAGAAGAGTTAACTTTTGTTAATTCACGAAAAATTTCATATTATGTATTTCTTAATCTCTGTTCACATTATCAGAGTTTTTTTTTTGGAAATTTTCTTTAATTCCCTTTTAAACTTTCATTTTTAATAAAATTATATTTGTTTTCATGTCTACTTCATTATTATTTTTCTTTGATGACACTATCAAAACAAGCATATTTACCAATAGGAAAACACAACAGAATTTCCGAGTACATGAAAGTCTGTACCACAGCACGTTCTTCTCACCTATAAGCTCAAACTTTCATAATCTGAACTGAGGAGCTTACTGATTTTGAAAAAGTGCCAACTTCAGCATATTTAAACCTGCGGATTAAGTAATCCAGAAATGGAGAGGAAATTAAATTGCTCACATTTCTTGTTGTACCAATTTTGCAAAGAATTGAGACAATTATGCGAAATAGAAAAGAAAACTGGCGTCTCATAACACAAACTTTCTGCACGGGACACGCTGCGAATAATTAACTGCGCCAGTAACACAATGAATTGTACTAAAAATGCATATATAATAAACCATGAAGGCTTCCAAAGTATATAGAAGTTAAGAAAATAAATAATAATCGGAGCGCAAACTTAAAGATCGTTAGCAATTGTGGAAGTCTTTGAATAGAAGAATAGTATAGAAAATTTAATTTAAACAAAAGAATATTTCTTCAAGAAATAACAAATTATTTTCCACAAACAACACACATTTTCGGTATTTCGGCATTTTTATGTGCAAATATTTTTCTTTGGCTTCAATAGAATCTATAATTTCCTTTATTTAGCACCTAAAAAACGTTTTTATTTTTTTAGTTTTAAATAATAATTTTTTTCCAAATCTGTCTTAGGTGCTGGCGAATCTGGCAAATCGACGATAGTTAAGCAAATGAAAATTATTCATGAAACCGGTTACTCACAAGAAGAATGTGAAGAATATCGTCGAGTTGTTTATAGCAATACGATACAATCGCTTATGGCAATAATACGTGCAATGGGTCATTTAAAAATCGACTTTGCTGATCCTTCGAAAACAGAAGTAGCAAGGCAATTTTTCACATATGCTTCGGCGGCTGAAGAAGGTATCCTCCTACCCGAATTAGTGTTGTTAATGAAGAAACTTTGGTCTGATTCTGGTGTGCAACAGTCATTTGCCCGTTCTCGAGAATATCAATTAAATGATTCAGCTGCATATTATTTGAATTCGTTGGATCGTATATCCTTGCCGAATTATGTACCAACGCAGCAGGACGTCTTACGCACGCGCGTTAAAACGACCGGCATTGTTGAGACACATTTCAAATGCAAGGGTTTATACTTCAAGTGAGTGAAATACAAATGGGTTTAATATCATGAAATTCGAATTTAATAAATTTGTTGACAATATTTTTAGAATGTTTGATGTTGGCGGCCAACGATCGGAACGAAAAAAATGGATACATTGCTTTGAATGTGTCACAGCGATTATCTTTTGTGTAGCATTATCTGGTAAGTGTGTCTTATGCATACAATATGTCTTAAAAGATTACGACGGTGCAATTTAACTGCAATCTTTAATGTTAAATTTTTATTATAATAAACGAAGATTAATTCGAAGTACAAAATAGTTCGCGCTGCTTGACAACAGATGGCTCCACTTGTGATATATGTATAGTTAAAATGACTGTTTCTTACTCTGAAGTGTTGTTGCGGGGCATTTCGCTCCCTTTTTTTAACAAAGAAAAATGCTGCAGAAAGACGTATTGTTTTGACCAGCATGATGTTCTCTTTGAAACCTCTTGTAAATATTGTTTTCGAATTTGTAAAGAAGGTTATTTTGATGAAGACAAAGAACGTTCGGGAAAGTAACCAAAGTTTGAAGATGATAATCTTTGCCAAAAACAAAAAGAACTAGCAAAATAGTTGATCACATGTTCTAATTGGAAAACAGCAAATAAGAAGTTTTACTTTACCTGCCTTATTGGCTACTATTTCTCTCAATCGATGCACGATAATTCTGCTTCTTAAGAAATTTCTGATTATGTGAGCAGTAACTGTTATGTCTAAGTACTCCTCAGAATTTTTGGCTTTCAGATAAAAGTATTTTACTTTGGATTGGTAGGGTCCAAAAAATTTGCCGAGATTTTTAAATTTTCACATAATTTAAACCGCCTTAAAAATTGACTTTGGTAAAATAAATTCAGTAACAATTAAGAACAACCGCAGAAAAATGTGAAAGAATGGTGAAAATAAAAATAAGAATACTAAAATGTATTCGATCAGTTGATTTCCAAAAATACGAGGGCAACTTTAAAACTCCGTAACTATTTAAAAAAAAATATTTGTTTCTCCTAAAACAGCGCTTTATTTCTCAACATATTCTTTTTTTTGGTCGATACATCTATTACGAGCAGTGTTTAGTTTGAATTACCTACGTGGAAAGTTCAGAATGTCACAGTTTTAAACATATGACATATGAAAGTGTAAATGACAGAGGATTGTTTTAGGTCCGGTTTGGTCGAACAGGGAGAGTAACATTTGAATACATAAATCTCAGATGTACATTAGAACTTTAAGTTGACAATACTGCTCGATATGTGTGTTATTCGAGAGCTGTTATTTGTTTGATTTAGTGTGCCATTCCATCATGAATAGGCTGATACTTGAACAATGCCTGCAAATCATGCTGAATGGACTCAGAACCAAATTGTTGTTGATCCCGAAATTCACAAGAAATTTTTGTTCAGTTATTAATATCATAAGGAAAAATGCCGCAAGATATTACCGAAAAACCATTACATCTATAGAGAGTAATTGTTTGGTGTGCTTTATGAACCGGTGGAATCATTGGCCCGCATTTTTTAGAACGATTCTGGTCAGAACGTTACAGTTAATTGTGACTTTTTGCACCAAAATTTAATGCCCTTAATGTAGTGAAGCTGTGGTTTCAAGAGACCTGCCACGCGTACGCGTGTATTGGCCTGCAAGATCATGCGATTTAACACTGCTGGCCTATTTTTCGGGCTATGTGAAGTTTCTGGTCTACGCCAATTAGCCACAAACAATTGACTCCTTGGAAGATAATATTCGCTACGTTTCCACTGGCCTTCATTGCAGGAAAATCAAATTGGGTTTTCCGATTAGCTTTTCTCTAAGCCAGCCGAGGTGGCTATATACCGGAAGTCATATTCAAATAAAAATTACAATTATATTTCAAATAAAGCTAAATTCATAGAATTTAATACCATATGTCTTTGTATTCAATTTAAAGTTTTATACCTCTAAAAACACCCGCTATATGTTAATCATTTATTTAAAAGAACATAATCTAAAAGATATAAGCAAATATACGCATGCAATTAAATATAAAATAGAGTATTGCTTAAAATAATTGCAGAAAGTTAAGTGTTATTATGCCCATAACATTTCTTCGATTGTGGTCGAAAGAGCTGATCGAACGAATTTTCATTTTGAACTATGACGACTGCCTTTCGACGAGGTCATAATAAGGGCCATACCATGAATTATTTTATGAATTAACTTTTTTTTTTATTTAGAACATAGCATCTCATTGTAAATATTACTATCTTTCATAATTTCAGGCTACGATTTAGTTTTAGCTGAAGACGAAGAAATGAATCGTATGATTGAATCATTAAAACTTTTTGATTCCATTTGTAATTCAAAATGGTTTGTGGAGACTTCGATAATACTATTTTTAAACAAAAAGGATTTGTTTGAAGAAAAAATCAAAAGATCTCCATTGACAATATGTTTTCCAGAGTACACGGGTAAGTTTACCGAATTCATACAAACTAAGCAATTTTCGTAAACTTGAAATAAAATATAAATTTAATTTAAGGTTCCAATTCATTTGAGGACGCTGCCTGCTATATACGCATGAAATTTGAAAGTCTAAACAAACGTAAAGACCAAAAGGAAATTTATACACATTTCACCTGTGCCACCGATACAAATAATGTACAATTCGTTTTTGATGCCGTCACCGACGTCATAATTAAAAACAATCTTAAAGATTGCGGTTTGTTCTAGGAATTGTTGCGGAACAAATTTGTAGTTTATTATAACTATTATTTAAGAATACATAGTATATTTTCTTTAAACAAACAGACACACATTCAATCACACATATATATATAAAAGCATAACACATATGCAGTCATCATTCCCTACATTTTTTGCAAATATGTTTTTTGTTTGAAAAACAATGCGTTGCATTTAATTTATTAAACTAATTTTTAAAAATAATACGCACACATAAAACAAACATTTCCATTTATAAAGCATTTAAAAATAAAGTTATTAAACAAGAACACACCTCCTTTTAAATCAATTCCATTTTACGTTTAATGAAACAACTAAATAAATATTTTATATTTCATTAATGTGAATGAAGAAGGAAGAAGTAAAGAAAATGCTGTGAAGGATTATAAATATATATGAAACTGATGTCAATTTGTAGATTCTTGAAGTATATACATGCGTAGTTTAGTCAGTGAACTAAATTCTCGAGTCTTCTTGCCTCTAATTTCAAATACAATCCCTTTCATGGCTGCAGTGTCGAATTGGTGTTCCAGTTCCAAAATACCTTATCAACATACATATTGAAGTAAATCATGTGAATAATCTTTACCTTTTTTATACATCTCCAACTATATTATTTTATAGCTTTGGCTATATGTATATACATACAGACGTACATATATTTTATAAATATTTATATTAATATAACAGATATTTAATTAAATTCACTTTTTAAATTTTCCTTTCACATAATTCCATTACTATCAGCTCTCTTTATGTGTATTTAGCAATAAAAATGATTTAACTTAACGTAAATAATTTAAGTTATAATTAATATAAATATTATAAACATACGAAAGAAAGAAAGAAACCATAATATCCACGAGTTATATAATTTTAAATATTTTTAGAGTTCATAAACCTAAACATATACACTGTCGGACAAAATAAAGTGCGTGCATATTCGATGAGTTTCCTTAAACAAAAAAGTATAAAACGATTTAAAATCTTAATCAAACCAATATTTTCATAAATTTTATTGAAAATAACATTAAAAAATATTTATCAAGAAAAATTAAGATCATATATTTCGAAAAAAAAAAATACAAAACAAAATATCAAAAATTCTAAGCGTCAAAATAAAGTAACACTTTAATGTAATATCGTAAAAAGTTAAATAAATGAAAAGTAATTAATATGATGTTGCACCTCCTTTATTATTAGTGACTTCCCTTAATCGTCTAGGCATACTTGTTGCAAGATTTTTCAACACAGTTGATGGAATTGCTCTCCATTCTAATTGCATTTTTTCCCAAAAAGTCTGAATGTTAGTTCGCGAAGTCAGTGGAATTTTATCATCCAAAATAGCCCAGAGATGTTCAATGGGGTTTAAATCAGGGCTTTGAGCAGGCCAATCTAATTTCTCAATGTTATTTTCCCCAATATATTTTTTGGCCACCTTGCTGGTATGCTTGGGGTCATTATCCTGTTGTAATATAAAATCACCTAAGCCCATTTCCTCAGCACTACTGTAAAGATTTTCTTTCAAAATGTTTACGTAGTGCTCACCAGTAATTTTAATGTCAATTTTGACAAGTCTTCCTACCTCTGAAACCGGAAAACATCCCCACATCATAAGGTTTCCTCCACCGTGTTTAACGGTATGGGTAATATTTTTTGCCTTAAGTCTTTGCGATGGCTCACACCAAACTCTTCCGTTTTTTTTTTTATATTTTTAAGTTCAAATTTGGATTCGTCCGTCCAAATAACTTTACTCCAAAATGTTTCTGACATATTTATATATTTTTTTTTGGCGAATTCCAACCTCTTCCTTATATTAACAGCACGTAGGAGAGGCTTTTTCTTAGCGTAGCAACTTCTTAAACCGCTTTCATTCAGTCTTCTTTGGACAGAACGCGTTGAGATACTCTAACCTAAATCTTTTTTGATTTCCCTGGCAGACGTAAAAGGGGTTTTCTTTGCGAGAATGGCGATGTGGTCATCATCTGTCTTGGATGTTTTAGGTTTTCTGCCACATAATTTTATCAAACTTTCGTTTGACTTCCTTATTTTATATAATGGAATAATTTTTCTTACGCCAGACTCCGATATATTGTACTTTAAGGCCAAGTCTCTCAATTTCATTCCATTTTCCAGGTCGTGTATCAAAAAATCTTTTTGGAATTTGGTCAAAGGTTTCATTTTAATACCAAGTTAATTATAAAATGTATTAATAATTAAAGAAAAAGTTCTTAGGGTATTTATTAAAATTTATTGTATATTAAACCATAACTTTAGTTTTCAATCAAAATATTTGTGAACTGACAAGAAATATTAATATTAAACACAAGTGGTACTTTGTTATAAGGTTGCAGAAACCTTATACTTTCACTTCTAGTGCAAAAACTAAGAACATTTAAAACTTTATATTGTTGTAAAATACACAACATAAAAAATCACGGAACTGAAAATAAGCAAAACATCATACACGTAGACAAAATATTGAGAATTAAATAATAAAAGTACAAAACAGCACTTTATTTTGTCTAACAGTGTATATAAATATCTTTATTTATAAGCAATTAAATTTGGACTTAAATATCATATAAAGACGAATTCATATAAATTAATAAATTCATTCGAGTTTTAATTTTGTAAACTAGTTTAAAAGGCTTCTTCTCATAAACCTCATACACTAAGTTTCCAACGTGAATCATCCATGAAGTTTCCAAGGTGAAGTAAAAATCCATATGCGTCAAATAGTCATTATAAACAATAATATCTAAACACATTTGAGTTTTTAGTCTTCAAGAGATTTTCAGGTTTCAGATTCTCTCAACCAACATATTTACGTCATTCTGCTAATACCGGCTACACACGAAGAAACACTAGAGGAAACATGTTATAGAAATCTAGTTTAATTTTGTTGATACATAGGATGCAACCACAGAGGCAACCATTATCGAAGCATCAGTTCTGTGTAAATATCACACACACAATTAAACAAATATACGCGGAAGAAAAGCAAATGATTTTAGTAATCATCACAACGACTGCTTTCAACAATTCAAGAATAGTAAAGATCGATACAGAGGATGGACAAATTTTGATGTTTTGGAAACCACAAAAGTAACATGAACTTGATTGATATAAGTTCTGCACGTGAGCTTCATTTAGCAAATACTCAAATGAAATTCATTAAAAACTATAAACATATACAGGCATAGCCCATGCTAAAAAACAAACCTCGAATATTTTCATTTTGTCCCATTTGCAGGTAAAAAATGTTAGGGAAGGAAGAGTTATTATGGAATAATAAAAAACACATTATTTACCTAATTTTTTATTTTTGGGTGACTTCCTAAACGCATGTTGCTGTATAGTAACATAGTGCGACCTATTCGTAATTGCAATCCTTACTTCTAAATGCATCATTGTGGTTGTCAATACGTAATGAAAAGAAAACTACGAATCTATAAAAATTACGATGGAAATGGTACTTAGCAATAAACAAAAATGAGTACTCAGAGGCGAAGCAATCCATCTCTACTTTTGTCACCCTTTTTTCCTAATAGGGAATAAAGAAGTCGGATATAGGGTATTCTGTAAATCGCAAGAAGCTTGGCGAGTTCGAATCGCAAGAAAATGATTAAATTAAATATATGTTCTTTCAATTTTAATATAGGAATAATTGCTTAAAATTTTTATTAAAAATATGAAATTTCAAAAATGCTCTTTGGTTTTTCAACAAACAGCTGATGTAAATGATCTCCGAATAATGTATGTGGCCTGTGCTGTGAATTTAAACAGGTACTAGGGGTTCTTTTTCCATGATGCTAGATAAAAATCTTAAAAAAATTTTGAACGCAGTTTTATGTTAAAACTTGTAAAAAATTTTCTTATAATATTTTTAAGAACACTTGAGAAGTAAGGGTTGCAATTACGAATAGGTTGCACTATGTTACTATAAAGAAACATGCGTTTAGGAAGTCAGCCAAAAATAGAAAAATGCATTGAAAGAATCCCTAAGTAACGCATTTTTTAACGCATTCTCTTGACTGAATTTTTTTCAAAGCCAATATGCTTAAGAAAACATGTTTTTAATTTTCGAATATAACTTAGAAATATGGCAAATCGCAAGCAAAACGTGCGAATTTTAGAACATGCTGGGAAAAGTTTGGCGATTTACAAATCACATGCCTTAGATTTTTAAGTATTTTAAGGGAAATTTACACCATCGCATAGGCAGTTTTTTTTTTTGGTACGAGATCTGTTTATTATACACAATAAAACGACGTAACTGTTTTTTAATTGCAAAAACGAGCCATTAGGCGAACTGGTAACACTCCTTAAACATCCAATGTCGCGCGAGGCATGTATGCTTTTTTTATTGTTCTGTTGGAGGCACATGCCTTCCATCCGTATGAGTAACTATTGCCCGTTACTGAGGAGCAAACGTTCTATGTCCCGTCCACATGTATTTTGTAATTAACTTCACAAACATCAAACCGAAATCTGAAAATTTCCGCCAGTTGCTTGCAATTGGAACTTCTGAGACAAGCTTGAGAAGTACATACAAACATATTTCATTGGCCACTACCTTAACATATAACTTATGATTCTTTCATATACCCATGTACATGTTTAATTCATTTTATTTAACATTTTAATGTATTACAAATCAAAAAAAAATAAAAATATCGATTGCTAAATTATACAAATATCAATGGAATTCATTTTGATTTTAATTCTTTGCGAGCTTTATCCATACGTTCGACCAATAGTTTCCAATTCTGCTGTACAGTGTAATTATTTACAATGTATTTTTCGAATAATTTACAGCTGAAACGGTAGATGTAGGTAACGATATCCGTAAAATAGACCAGGGACTTAAATACAAAACTTTCAACTTGATCTCGGTCAGGAAGTTTGAAACGAAAATCAGTTATGGAACCTGTAGAACATTCGTTAGTTTTTTGAGATTCAGACGTTTCATCGACAGATGGAGGGGATGATTTTGATGCAGATGTGGATGAAGATGAAGCTGAGATATTATCAGAAGGAGGATCGGATTTTAATGGTGGATTGTCTAAATCTGGCGTTTCTTTACAAGGAGAGGTTGGATTTGATGTTAAATCGACAGAACATGTGTTAAAATATTTTTGATTGTTACATGATATAAAGGAATATAAAGATGGAAAGAGAACTAAAACCGTTTTACGTCCGGTTAAATTTAATGTTCCTATGAAAAAATGTGCGTTCTTAATTTTTTTTTACATTACCTTTAGGTTTAGTGTCTTTCGAGTAAGCGGCTGCCAATGATGGCCTTGTAGTCCATTTCATAGTAACTGATTGCAACATAGGAAGAGTCTTTTCAAAACATGACGAACTAACACCGTATGCAGGATGCACATTTCTCATAACAGCTAAACGTAGACTTCTACTGGCCAACATTCTAAAATCAAAACAGAATACAATTTGAAAAAATAAAAAAATAATTTTTAGTTTTCATGCGACAGCGTCTTACTTTGAAATGAGATCACTTTATTTCTGCTGTCTCAACACAAACAAAACAATATTGGCGTATAACTTAAAGCTTTTTTGCACAGAATCCATACATTGCAAATACGTATAAGCTTTTTTTCGTAAATATTTCAAGCTTTTTGATCCAGCAAATCCAATCGAATCCGTTAATTGTCAAATGATGTCATTTTTATTTGCTTTGCATTTTTGAAATCAAAATCAAAGAATATGGGACTTTTGTTCAAAAATATTTGAAAATTTTTGGAAAAGTTTATTTTCTGGTTGTTTGTTCGTTCGTTTTAAAGTCTTGAAGATTTCTTTTTAGATGCAAGACAAATTTTATTAAAAAATTTTACTTAAAAATAATCATTTACAATTTTTTTTTAGCGGTCCTCAGTGTTTGATGCAAATGGCCTTGCAAAAATGCAAATTCAAATTGTATCTTTTTATGATATTCAACAGAAATTTTGTTGTTGCATTTAATTTGCACCAAATACTGAATACCGCTAATGTGTTTAAATTGTTAACTGAGTTTCTCAAGCAAAGGCATAGCTTTCCAATAGTTTAGCCAAAAATTTTATTATCTTATGACGGGCCTCAACCAACTGCGGTGGATCGGATTTAATCGGTTCGTACATATTGGCACAGTGGGCCGTACCTGCAAATGAGTAGTTAGTAAAGTCAAAGGTATGTATCGCAAACAAACACACACTTACCTTCAATATATATCGTGGGAGTTTTGTGATTCTTAGCATTAATCAAACCTAATGCATGCCAAGGATCAATAGAGCCATGAACATATAAAACATTTGTGGTTGCAGGATTCAAACCGCCGTAAAATTTATTGGTTTCAGCAACCACGGAGTTCAAGTATTTAGCGTCCATACTGAAAATTAGGAATCATATACTAGACTCAAAACTCTAAATAATTTCTAAAAAATCATACTTTTCGGCATAAATATCCATACACTGTTTGATGAAGAAGTCTAAATTAAAACGGTCACCGAACGTGTCTGTACTATTTTCGGCAGTTTGATAAAATCCAAACTCATTACATGTCTGCCAAGTCCATTGGCGCATACCCTTAGCCACATCGGATGACCAGGAAACATTTTGCATTTCTCTTACCATTTTATCGTACTTGTAATCAAGACACTTCTCTTCAGACTGTTTTAAAATCATATTGTTTACGGCAGCCAAACGTGTTACTGGCGGGCCGATGGTTGTATTCAGCATTATATCGCATACCTCATCAATTGTAATTGTGGCGTGAGGACTATTGTCTTTATTGTATTGAACTACACCTGCGAAATTGCCCGCCACATTTTCAAAGAAATTAGAAATATCTAATTTACTTTCGATAGAATCTTTAATGGGAGTGCAAGTTCTGAAATAAATAAACGAAGTGAGAATAGAAATAAAAAATATGTTATTTACAAAATACTTGAATTTTTCGTCTAAATTACGTTGGCCAATCATATGTTTCATAAGAATTTCCACTTGATCGAAAGCTTTACTCACAACATCTGTACATTCTGGTTTATAACTTTTCAAAGATTCTCTGACCACTCCGAAATATTCTGGAATTAATATAAAGATAAATAATGCGTATGTTATTTAGCTTGTTCATGAAATCCAACACGGATTGGATTGGTTACGGAATTCAAGTCCAATTCATATTTGAAGAGCAAAAAATAAAACTCTTACAAACATTTGTTTAATTTTGGATAAAAAAAAAATATATATATATATATTTTCGATTAATGTAGATATTTTCGTTACTTTCATCATTAACGCACTTCAAATAGGAATTGGATTTGAATTCGGTTTCCAATTCAATTAGTGTTGGATTTAATGATAATGTTTTTATTTTCAATTTCGTTACCGGTAAAATCAACTTTAGCCAATAGTGGTCCACTAGAACTTATAGATCCGTATATTAAATCAGGATATTTTTCTCTTGCCCAAGCGGCTAACGAACCGGGATAGGAACCACCAAATGCAATCCACTTTTGTGTTGATACCAAATTATATTTTCGTTTCATGGCCAAAATAAATGAAGTTAAATCTGATAATGCTTGTTTAGATGTTAAATATTGTAAATTGGATGTAGATAAATCACTGTATATAAAATGATAAATTTGAAGATTAGTGAAGGTTGTTGAAAAAAAATTGCGTATTATGTAATAATCGTATTTAAAACTAGCTGAAGACCGCTGTGTTCCACTATCCCAGCGAAATAAGGAAAAATATGTGAAAAATTCTTGATTCGATTTTCCGACAGGGCGATTTGATGTACATATGCAGATATCATGTGGGAAATTCGCTTCAAATATCGGAATTGAAAAATATAATTTCAACAAATGTTTAAATGTCATCACAATTTGCATCAAAACTTCTAAATCCCACCCAGACGTTGAAATTTAATCACTATTTTGTCAAATAGGTCGAAATTAAGCTAAAATTAGATATTTCACCTAACAATCGGCATAAAGGGAAATTAAAGAAACAATTGAATTCCACAAATAACAAAAAATGCATAAAAAATTGGAAATCGCGAAATTCCAGTAGATCTAAATATTACAAAAAATACGGCATTAAAAAAAAACAAAAACATACATAACCCTACTTCTACATAACCCTACTTCTTATTATAAATAGGCTCAAGAGTAACTTTTCACTCATCACTTCATAGCTATGGAAGCTAATAAAGGTTTGTTGTACCGCACCCATGCACATGAATATTTAATATAACGAAGTCGGTCTAAATGCAACAACCAAAAATATTTCAACAACCAAAAATCAAAAAATGGAATTTTAAAAAATTTTTAAATTTCATTAAACTACAAATTTAACAAGTAAATTTCATGAAAAAATTCTTAAAGCAATTGAAATTACATCGCAAATATGAAATTCACATTAGATCGAAAATAAACGAAATAATTTTAAAATCGCCAAAAAATTAAAAACACTAACTAACAACTACAAATTTCGTATAAGACCGACACATTATAAAAAATTTTAAATTTCACCAAAAAATCCTAAATTTTATCCTAAAATTTAAATCGAAATTTCGCCAAACAAATCATACAAAAATTTTATTCACCGTGCGCCGAAAATTCAAATTTTAAATCACTAGAAAATACCCATAAATAAAAAAGAAGAGTTCAAATGTAAAATAAAACAATCCTGTATACTGAAAAAAGTTAAAAAAAAAAAACTAACCCAAAAACCAAATTATACCAAACACTGAAATTTCATAACAATTTTCTTTAAAGTAATGAAAAATTTTAAATTTCAGCAACAAATTTAATTTACTTTAAAATTTTCAGCAAAAAGTCAAAATTTCGCCAAAAATGTAAATTATATTAAAAAATCGAGAAATGAAACTATTAAACTAACGATTAAAGATAAAAAAATTAATTAAAAAATGCTTAAATGAAAGAAGAGATAAAATGTAAAATAAAACCGGAAAAACAAAACCTAGAGGTTAAGAGCGGTAACAATCGTTTATGCTGAACAAAATGTTTAGTTTTAGAATTTTTTTTACTTTTTTAATATACCTACAAATAAATTGCGATGACTGATTCTACTGTCTGCTTTGATGCTTATGATGTTGGTTTCATTGCGTTGTTATTGTTTCGCCATAGTATTCGATTCCTGGAATTCGTCTGTACACGTTCCTGTTATATTTTTGTTGTTGTTCCGTGTGTATTCAATTTCCTGGTAATTTGTATGAGTTTGTGGCTGTGTTGTTACTGGGCTTTCTGTACAATGGGTGCCAAAAGTAGAAGTACCCTTCAGTTCTGAAACTTTTTCTACAGAAAGTGCCACAGTATTTATATCATTCAATTCTTACACGCAAGAATATTTGTTTGCACTTATAATAATTTCTTTTAGATACGAACAGCAATGTTACTTGACTATTTAATATTCGGACAACCAATGCGATTCAAGGGCGCGTGGAAAATGAATAAATTTTTTAACATAATGTTTTTATTTACTATTTGGAACTTTTAATGAAAATTAACAATTTTCTATGCCATTTTCGCCACTAATTAAATATTTTAGCACAATATTTTCAAAGGAGATGACACTTGACAAACCGCTTTACAAACTTCATAAAAATTTGTCAAAATTGGACGAAAAACGAGAAGATAACAAACTCGGGCCAACAAACTTTTTTCACACAACCCAGAGAGTATAATTTTTTAAACACTACTGTAGATAAATTAAATGTAATTTAATCTCTTTTTTATTATTCCTTTGGTTTGTTGTTGCTTAACAAAGCCAACAAACTTTATGTTCGCGGTGTTCAGACAAAATATACAAAGAATTTTGTTGAATTTCATTAAAAGCAACGATATTTTGCGTTTGCACTTTTGCAACGCAAACATTTTTATGAAACTATTAGCAAAGGTCAGCATAAAATTCACAGATTACAGAGCAACCCTATTCTGCGGCATACGGCTTCTAAGGTATTTTTGAAACATTTAGTAATAAGGTATAATTCCTATAAATTCGTTTTTTTAATTGACCCTGGTTCTCGAGATATACCGTTAAATTACAGCACGTAATTTGCCATAACTCCGGAACTTGCAGTTCGAATTATTGAAATAAATACATATCAGAAATTTGGAAATAAAATTGCCTTCAGTTTTGGATATAATCGCAAAACTTTTTGCAAAAAGCCTATTTTCCAATGCAACATTTTTAAATTTTCGTTATTAGAAACTTATAAAAAATTCAAAATTAAAAAAATTTGTATGGGTTTTTTTTGTTTGTATTTTTACTTTGAAAGGTACACGACACTATCCCGCAAGCCTATAAAATATATAAGCATACTCTGAACCTTATTAGAACTTGCGGACCTACATGTTGGACTGAATCAAAAATTTGCTAAAATAATGACTAGAAATAACAAAGTCTCTACGAAATACGAAATTCCACCAAAAAAATTTAAATTTACTAGCAATTCTATAATAAAAAAATCGAAATTTAATGAAAAAGGGAAAATGTCACAAAACCAGAAAGTCATCCATCTTATTTGGAAATTTCACTTAAAATCAAAATATTATGAAAAACGTAGATGTTTTATAAAAATTTTATATTACACAACAATGTTACAAAAAATTTCTATTTCATTACGAATCGCGAATTCACAAAAATTAAAAGTTTACCTACAATTTGAAAATTCACCAACAAATTAAAAATTCCGAAAAAACTATAGAGAAGCTAAAATGACACTGAAGATGGCACATAGGCGAAACCGGGTTGTCTTCAAACAAAACTTAACAAGGGATGACGGAAATTCGTTCCAAAAATCTACTTCCAATCACAAAGTCGGAATATCAAAAATAAAAAATCTGGACTAAAAATTGCCTTAAATCAGATGCGATTCCAACGAAAAATGTTGTAAGATTGATTTACATTGAATATAATGTTAATGCTGAATATGACGGCATTTACATTAATGACTTTTTTCATTAAATTAGCGGCATGAAATTTTTCGTTGCAAATAAGAGGTGTAGAAAAGCAGACGCCTCTTTACATCTCTTATCGGCAAACAAA
This sequence comes from Phania funesta, assembly GCA_963932375.1. NCBI lineage: Eukaryota > Metazoa > Arthropoda > Insecta > Diptera > Tachinidae > Phania > Phania funesta. The sequence goes on from OZ010656.1 coordinate 43,259,154, forward strand.
AAATTCATGCCACTAATTTCATGAAAAATTTCATTATGTATGAAGGTGGGTAATGAATTTCGGTCCATTTTGGAACCATCTTAAAATTATGATAATTAAAAAAGCAGCTTAGAGACAAAATTTATATCATATAATGAAATTAAGGCAAACAACTTACGAGAAACTAATTAAAAACATTCAAAATTAATATTCATTTTCATAAGCGATTTCCATCACATACCTGAATATTTTCATAATTATTATTATTATATTATTTACAATCGATATATCTTTAGATATTTTCCGTTTATTTAGTATTTGATAAAAAAAATGCTATTTTGCTTCAATTAATCATCAATTAATCGAACTTGAAACATAGGACTTCGCATACAAGTAACCTCATATGTAGGTGAAGGTTGAAGTTTAACTATGAAATCTTCCCGAGATAAGAAGGTGTAAAAGGTTCATATTTTTTACTTATTCACTGAGTCATCAACATTATGGGTCACTTTTACTATAGCTAGAGAGCTGAAATTTGGTATAACCCAACCGCCTGTAAACTTTCAGTTAAAAGAAGTTTAATACATGCATACAAATACATACGCGTCTAAAAGTTAACTTGGAAAAAAGGAGTCAGAACTGCACACAAACAATGTGAAAATAAGGCCAAGATCCTATCCAAAAATTTCGGCCGTTAAAATTACTGAAACCAAAATGAGGACCGACCCCAGTTCTTGATATGTACAATGCCCGCTAGCTTAGCAATATTTTTTAACTTCATAATATGGGAAAGAATTATAGGAAAAATGTTACCCAGCTATAGAGTAACATTTATTTATCTTATGGCTTTGTGCGGATATATTACTACAATTTACACGAAATAAGCTGTAAGACACTGCATATTCATAAACTCTAATTACAGAGTTACGATAAAAGATGTGTTATTAAGTTGAATTTCTATTATAATTGTTTATATACATATATTTGTTTTTTTATTCCATGTTAAATTTTCTTTCATGTAACAACAGTAAACATGAAATATTAAATGTTTTATGTTTACTGTTTTATATTTATAAGAATTTCTAGAATTCTTATTTCATTAACAAAAAATCAATGAAACGTTGGAAAAACAATCTACATATTTGATTAAATTAACTACTTACAACTATAGGTCTTATCAGCCTAGAAATTAAATTAAAAGAAAAAGTTTCATATGTTATTTACATCCTTACAAACAAATGTATGTATGTTTGTATATGTACATATGTGGCAGTTTTGGTCACCTGGCCTGCAACAGCACGACACGAATCCTAAAATTCTAACATTTCTAAAATTAAACACTTTGCTTAAATTAATTAAATTCTTGTAAAACAACTCCAAAATGGTTGATCTTACAGTAAACTGATCGGTAACATTTTTGTAGGATCCTTATCAGCTTTAATTTGTATATGAAGCAGTTTGTGCTAAAATTTATTGTTTCAGACCTATTAGAAAAAAAAACTACGGAACGTCGCCTTCAGTTGGCCCCCTCCCTCTAGCTGGATGCTAATTTGTGACACCCTTTACTTACAATTCGTAATAATTAGTAAAAATGTTAAAATACCTGTCTCTAAATTATTTGGAACCCACCTTGTTGGCCTGGATTTTCCATAGAAGCGATGTTCCAATAGAAAACACAATGCTCCAAAATGTTCAGCATAATGAATCCAAGCACCTTCATGCGTCCACTTCTTGGCTGCTTCAGCTTCGCCACCAATCATTATGAATATGGGTGCAGTTGTATCATTGCGATAATGCTCATTATTGACAAAGTAACGTTGCTTCCAGGTGGCAATGTTTTTATCGTCAAAGTGGTCTAAACGTTGGTCATACCACAAATCGACTGGTTCGTGGGCATTTTGCAAAGAAGAAATTTTGCTTGGTTCACCAAGGAAACCACTCCAATGACGACCTAAGCGGTAGTTCTTGTTGGAAGCAACTACACCATTCTTATCAGTTTGCAAAAAACCAAATAAGATTAAGATAATAAGACGCCTGCAAAGCCAACTTCTATTATAAGGCGCTGAGACACTCATTGTTGTTATTTATGAAAGCGATTATTTGTTTGTTCGTTTGTATCTCTTCAGGTCAAGCTATAAAATCGATTTGATTATGTTCTATACATTCAAATAAAACAATAGTTTTCTATAATGCACATACATATCTACATATGCATTTAAAATAAATATTGATTATCATATTAATAACATATGTACATAAGTATGTATGTATGACGCCATACAACTAAATTATAAGCGAAATGTACCGTAAAATACTCTTACTCACTGTATTTTCTTTAAGTAATTGTTTTATTTTTTTATGCGAACAGAAAGTGTTTGCGATTTGAATGCACAGACTCAGAATCACACCGCTAGCACAAAGGCAACCGTTTAGTCGAAGACACCAAGTACAATTGAAACCATACTTTGTGTTCAAAACGCAAATTAACAGGCCAAATTTAATTGAAATCGCTGTCGACGCCACTGTTGCCAGGGTTAGAATGAAAAATGTTACACAGTGCTCCCGAAATAGTTAAATTTGTTCATAAAAAGTTAAATTTTGTTTTTAATTTTTCTAATATCCGTTTAAAGCTTTTTATTAAAAGCCAGGCCCTATTCCACGCACTCTTTAACTCCACGGTATTTAGTATTATACTCGTAGATTAACAAGCTTGTGGTAAATTATAGTTTAAGAGTTTTTGTTGTTGTTGTGGTCTGGTATATGTGAAATATTTAAAAGGTCTACAAATGTACTTTACTACGACGATGCGTACAATCTGCTTATAATTTACCACAAGATTGCTAATCTACCTTACTAAAATGCGTGATAAATAAGTATGCGCATTTTATTCACAAATGTGAAATAGCTGCTTGTTTTGCCGCCAGTTTGTCTCTGTTTTTATTGGGTAAAAAGTTTAAAAGAAATCTAGAAAAGCTTAAAATGAAAACTTTCTTAAACTCTCCGGTGTCTACAGAAAAAGATTTATTACACAAACAGTTTTGTATTGAGGAAATAGAAAACATACCTTCATTCTCAACTATTTCCACATAATTAAATTTGATCAATTGCATCATGGTGTTATAAAAAATTTATTATTTTGGCTGCCTCCTACGCTTTAATTTCTTTTTTAAAACCTTAACAATCCAATTTGATGACACAAATCTTTTTTGTTTGTGTCACAGAACAAATCAAAGACGTCAACAGAAACAGCTGTTTTGATTAGTATGAGGGGTGTATTATTAATGTAGGGAGATATCGCAGCAGACCGCTAACTTTATGGGTCCCTTTTCGACCCCCTTCTTTCTACAAATTGATTTCAGTGAACCGGCTGTAGTGATTTCACACTGCCGGTTGGTAACTGTAGGACTTCTTCCTCATATAGTAGGCTTGTGTAATTACTAAGATTTGTCTTAGGTCCATCATTGCATTCAAATTTAACATGTGTCTGCCTAAGCCTTACGCTAACCAGTGCTAGACATTCGCACACAATCTGCGCTACCGTCTCAGCTTCTTCCTGAGGAGTATCTTAGTAAACCTCTCCATCTCTTGCGAGGCTTAATTGATCATCCCTATCGGAATTTCGCGGTCCAACGCCTTAGAAGTACTTTTAAAGATTGATAACTAAAACCATAAATTCTTCAGAGATTAACCTCTTGCGTGGCTTCTTGATGCATCCCTGCATCTAGTGCATTCGAAGTTAAGTTCGGGTAAAATATCTCAAACATCAAAGATAATAACCAATTAAAAAGCTGCAATAAATATGTATAAACCTACATTACAATTTTTTTTTCGAGGAAAACATTATTTTAGAACCGATTTTTTACGTGTTTATATTTTAAGGCCCTCGTTTTCATTCATCATTTTATTTGTTGTTTTTATTAAAAAATTTATATAAATAAGTATAAAATTATTTTAGCGATGTACGATATGTACACCCATTTTAAAAGTGACCAAGTAAACTTTTTTTAGACACTTTAAAAAATTTTAGTTTCACAAATTTTGTTTTAGTTTGCTCGAAAAAAAATAGAAGAGAACGTCAAATGCAGAGTCACAGTTTAGTTAAGGCATAAACTACAAAAGAAAACTAAAACGAATTTGCCGAGTACCAGAAAATCTGTATTGCTTGCCAATTTTTCCAAGTGTAATACCGACTACTCACGAGGATACATGCAATGGATTTACAGAGGAAACCATAGACGAAACATCAGTTCTGTGTAAATATCTGTGCAATTGATCATCACAGCACAGAGGAGACCAGAGGCGACACAAGAATGTAGAGATCTCTTTCTCTATCTGTCTCTTTCTCAAATGGTTGACCACGCCTAGCACAGGGTACCCAGAGGCACAAAGTAACTTTGTGCCAGAGGTGAAGACTTTGACACATAAAAAATAAAAAACTCAGTTTATTTTACTATGGGCTCTGTTAGAAAGAGACAAATATAGCATTTTGTGACGAAATACAGGAAAAAATACAGGCAAACACGGCAAGGAAATCAAAATAAAAACAAAAATCTAAAAACAAAACTAAGGCTCTGAAGGAACGAGACCGATAGAGAAAAAGATCACTATACTGTCGTTTCACCTCTGTTTACTACTTTGTGACGCCTAGTCTCTTTTGTTACATTTTTCTTCTTCATTTTGGATAATTTTTCTTGCCATTAATGAAAAACGGGTGCACAAAGGTAAATATAAGGGTCGGACAAATTATATTTATTTTAAATAAACTTAGAGGATAACTTGTGTCGTAAATATTAAAAGATAAGTTTAATTTTCATTTTTTAATTTTTCTTGTTTTTTGCTTTTGTTTTGATTATTTTTAAATGTTATATTTGTCTCTTTCTTTAGGGACTGACCGCGGCAAAAAATCTGATTCATTTGAAAAAAAGGTATAATTTAAATGGCTGTAATGAGTTAAAATGAAAAGTAAATCAGTTTTTTGTATCATTCGTTCTTTCTACAAATTTATTTCATGTATAGTACACGGAAAGAAAAAACTAGTCTGTCACAGAATTTCATCGCGATCGAAAGTGGTTTCAAAATCCCGCGAATTACTTCTTCACAAAACTATAAAATTGTTCGGAATTAAAACACATTCGCCTTTCTAAGTAAAATTATGTCTTAATTGACTTAAACTGTAGATGCCTTTAACTGGGCTTTTCCCTTTGTTAAAAAAAAAAGCGTTCGTAATCAGTAACATCCATGTTTGCTTTTTTATCGTTCTAAGAGAACCATATTATTGTCATTCATCCCTATTCTGCATTTCGATTACGTTTCCGTATTCAGTTACGCACACATCGAAAAAACGTAGGGGCGCTTATGTTTCTATGACATTTTTATATAATTTTAGTTCAATAATTTTCAAGCACTGGGTCTTTTTTTATGAAATTCTTTTATTAAATTCAGTATTTCGCTACGCCTTTGTGTAGCATCATCAGGAAATAAATTTTATTATTAAACGAATTTTATAAACAAAGACCTAGTGCTTGAAAATTATTTAACTAAAATTATCTATTTACAATAATATGATTTGCCATACAGCAATTAATTATGATTTGTTGCTATTATATTATGGTTACGTAAACCATGTTTTTTTGCGTGCACAGGACCCTCCATTACTGTAAAAGAACGAATAAGAACACGATTCCTTTCCCATTTGTGTTTCTTCCCAATTTCAAGTTGAAAAGGTATAAATAGCTCTTAATATTTCGTTTTGAATGGACCTACTCGTATACTACATAATCGAAAACATTATACGCCATAAGCGCCACTGTTCTATGCCCTTGAAATATTTGACAGTCTCGTTAAGTTTTAAAAATTTACAATTAAAAATTTGTTGAAGTAATTTTTTTTTTGTCAGAAGAAAAAAACAATTTTTATTTAATTTTCATAAAAAATTAAGAAGGTGGTAAAAATGTGTTCCAAATTTTCTGTTTTATCAAATTTTGTCAAATACTCGAAAATCAAGCAGAATGAGTTAAGACATTTGTTAAAATGCGAATGCAGAAGACGCATGATCCACAGTCGCAGTTTTATTGCAAAGAACGAAACAAATGTGATGTCACGGTCTCAAAGGTATCCAATCTCACCAACAACATGTTTTAAAATTGCGCGCAACATGAGCTCCAGTAATAAGAGTGATGAGGGAAATGGACATAATACAGAAAACGACGATAGGAAAAAGAAATCACAAATACGTAAGAAAAAAATCTTTCAAAGAAGATTAAAATTCAAAAACCTAAAAAGTCAAAAATTCAAAAATATTAAACAACTAGATATAAATAATGAAGGTTTCAGAGCTGAAGCCAACATAATACAAGAGAATAACTTGCCGTTTAAAATAGGTTCGTCGCACTATTTAAATCTATTGTCTTTTTAATTATTTACTTTATAAATTTAAGACAAGGGAATATTGAAAGTGCAAGATTTGGGACCCATCAGCGAACAAAACATTGCACAATCGCAGTTGCTTTCAAAAAAACGTGAGTTAACATTTTTAATAGACTACAGAAAACAAACAGAAGTAAAATTTGTAATGGGAAATTAGCTGACGTTTTAAGAAACAGTGCGGCAAAATAAATATCGCACTTGTGCAAGAATAGTGTATTAAATCAAAATTTATAATTTTTTAGTAAAACCAAAAGACTTTGATTTTACGTTTAAGGTACATACACATACATATGTAAGTGTATGAAAAGGGAACATTTTAATGGTAAATTTTAATAAATAAGAGTGGGCAAAACTAAAGTAAATTTTTACAGTGGGTAGATATGAATACCAAAATTCGATTTTTCCTAAAACGTGAAGACAACATAGTTTTAAGATAATACACTATTTGTGCACAAGTGCGATATACAAATCGCTCCTTTAAGGCAACATAGTTATATCTCAAAAAATTAAAATTTTGAAGCTACTGAAGAAAACGCGTCTCTTGGGTCAGCGTCATATCTGAAGCTTAGCCGAACATAAAGCTGATGATTTTTAAGCGCCTTTTGCCAAGTTTGATTTTTTTGGAATGTTGCAATCGAGCAGCGATATGTTTGTGTCACAACTACTTCTTAACCGCCAATGTAACCGAAGTGTTTTCTTTTGAATTCGCATTTTAGTCGTATGGAGTTACCGTCTGCTCTTTGTGAATGGTTCTGAAGCCAGGCAATAATTTTTTTCTTTAAAATCGTCCTCTTCGATATCACAGTTTCAGTTCAATAATTAATCGGTGATAATTTATTATTATTACTTACGATTACCAAGCAGCTATAAATCACTGATAACTAGTATGTAATTTCTAGAAATTATATAGAAATAAAATCACAATTAAATTTTAAGCACTGGTTCTAAAACTGCTCTTAAAAAACCAGGGCGCAAGAAATAGTCGTGGCAAAAATAGTTCCATGAATTACACTTGAATTACACAAATTTTTCAACTCCCTTGTTGTGTAAACTTAATGTTTTCGCACAAGCTATTAACATTTAATTTTAATCTTAACAGTTTATATCGAATTCATGGAATCTCAAAACTTAAAAGATTTTACTCTGATGGCCCTTCAATCCAGTACGGCTGACAAAGGAAAACAAATTGGTATAAATATAAAAACCGAACCGACAAACCCTCAAAGTGGTAAGTTTTTCATAAATCTTCAAATTTAATTCAATCAAAATTAATATTTATTTCAGATCAAGAGACTTTAAGTATTAAGCCAAGCAATGAAACGCAAGCTTTGATCACTTTAGAAGAAAGTAAAAACGTGAAGGAATCTAATTTAGATTTTCCGGAAAAGGAAAATTTAAAAAGTAAAGATATGAATGCAATAAAAGGTAAGGCAAAATAATAATTGTTATTACTCGCTTTTTCAAAAGATTCGAAACTAATTCAAACTCTTTTTAAAATTTTACGGGGGTTTTTAAAAAGCGATCTTGAATGAAACCAGTGTGCGGTCTGGTCCGAAAGAGTATTCGGATGTCAATTTTTGTAACAAACAGTTGCCTATATTAAAAGTGAAGAAAGTAGCACCAATGAAGAATATTAGCTAGAGACATCGAACGGTTTTTATTCGACCGCTTTTAACCGGTTCTTTAGTTTTGTTCCAACCGGTTTTTTTAAATATACATTTTTCGAATATCAGAAAAACTGGGTAATTTTGTGTAATAAACCGTATATTTAGTATATGGCCTTCTTACACTTATTGTAAATATTCCCGCAATTTAGATATTTTTACAATTTTAACGATGACAAAAAATGTTAAGATTAAAGGTTAGTATGAAAGTTATCAATATATTAAATATATCTGTATGCAGAAATATTTTGACCGTGCTAATGCTAAATTTGAAAAGGTTCTTCGACGTCAGAATTAAGCACAATTAAATATGTCCAAAAGACTGACAGAAATGTGCAGAAAGGAGAACTTGATTCCGTTCCAAGTTGTTCCAATGCGACGGCAAATAATAGTTTACTAAAATACGTTGCCAAAATTTTATTATTGGATGATATATTAGCTCGTTGTGTAGTCGAGAATGCTCTGAGAGTGTCGAAAGTTGCTCCAGAACATCTCGGTTTTATTTGATAAAATACCGAGGTTAACGAATGGATGGATATTTTATCCAAAAAATATTTTATTATTAGTATTCATTTCTATAAGGGGGAAAAGAAAAAAATCATTTGAAATATACAATCTTGAGCTAGAAGAAGTTAAAGTAAGGACGAATTAAAATTTGATAAGTAAAATTCGAAAGATGATGTGTGTTATTCAATTGATAAGAATACTTTTTAAAATAAAAAAATTTCTGATACAATATTCCGCGTGAGAAAATGTGTAAAAATTTTAACAAATCAAGTGACAAACAAAATTAACTTCAAACGTATTGTTACGTTCAGCTTGATCACCCAAGTCGTCTAATTTCTAGAAACTTGTAGAATACGCAAGAATCCAGTAGATACTTGTTTGTTTACCAATAGTCCTAAATTCCTGGAATTGGTCTTTACGTGTTGATGTTATATCGTTGTTTTTGTTCTCTGTGTATTCCTGAAACTTGTTTCATCTTATAGGTGTTATGTTTTGTTGTTGTTACAGCTCAGCGCTGTCTGTGCAATGGGTAACAAATGTAGTTTGACTCTTTATTTCTGGAACATTCTGTACAGTTCGTTCCGCAAATATTCATACCACCCTATTTTTACTGGCAAGAATACTTGTTCTCACTTATCATAGTAACAGTATGTCAAAGAACAAAAACAAAAAAACAGGGCTAAAACTAGTTTACGATGCAAGACACAGATGGAACTTAAAAATAATTCCGCAATTTTTAAAAACTTATAAATGACACATGCTCATTTTTAGAGCTAGGACCGATTTCATTCCGTAAACGTTGGCCATTTTACGCAGTACTTTGAATCCGTTAAAAGTCTCTATACATGAATGGTCCACAAAATATACCATTGGCTGAACAGATTTATAGGAAATTTTTTGTTTTCAACATGTTCGTCCACAACAGCACAAAACATAACAACTAACGACTTATACACACTTTCTATTTGCCAAAAATAAGTCAGCTGATTTTTAGCGAAACGGAAAGACTAATTCTGCTTCACTTTGAAATTAGTCTTAATGAACAAAGACGCATTAACTGAAATGAACAGGTTCAGAATAGTCATGTCCACTGAAAGCAAAAAAAAGAAAATAATATGAAAATAACACACGGCTTGTCGAGAGATATATTCTTCCTTAATGATACACGTATGTATAAGTGTACATCAGAACAAAATTATCTCAGAATTACTTCCGTCATGGTAAACTAGTTATTTAATAAGAAGGCCTTCTAGTGATTTGACTACCTATTTTTAGAGATAACAAATCTTATTGTTACCAATTTAACTCTTTTCTTCATATTAAGGTGGCGTTTAGAAATTTTGTACGTAAAAACCCATAATAATTGTCGGCCCATGAAAATATTTTCAGCTAACAAAAGCTAATTGCTAATTACATTTATGTGTGAACACCAAATTTGTTAACTCAATTTAAAACTTAATTGACTTAATTAAAGGGTATGTGTATATGTAACACCACAAATCTATAGTTTTATTACTGTCTATAAATAACAACAGTGTATCTCAAAGAATAAAATCGTATACTCGAGGTTAATTGAAATGGAAAAAAATTCGAGAATTTAAAATTTCGGAAAATCACTTTGATAAGAACCATACTAAAATATGATCAATGCCGCTAATAATTAAATATTATTGCACATTCATCAAAATTATGGCTGAAAATTTATTTTTATTGAGGTCCTTTTATATACTTATTCCTAATTTTCTTTTTAGATCAGGGAATAGGAAATGTCGTCACTACAAACGAAAATTTCGAGCTACCCGCAAAAAGTTCATTATACATGTCATTTTTCGATGAAATTAACAAAAAGGATGGAGACGTCCGAATAATATACCAAGCCCATCCAAAGAGAGAACGTAAAACAAAACTTTTAAAACTTAAGAAATCGCAAGAAATGTCGCAAATAAAACTTCCTCAACAACATGAACAAAGTAAGTAAACAATGGTATGGCTTGGACATAATTTTAATTAATAGCGCTTAATAATTTTCACATTCGATTGCAAACTTAAATTATAAACTATATAATATAATTAGTAATTTAATAATAATAGAATTTTTTTTTGAATAGTTCGAATATTTGATATTTCATCAAAATTCGATTTCGATTTTTAAAATTATGAAATACCGGTTAAGCGGTTAAAACATGCACAAAATTCGATGTCACTTTAATCTTCAACTTTTAAAGAGCAGCCTGTCGCCATGCCCACAAATTTTTCGAAGTAAAAAATTTATGAACTCTCAATAATAATGTAATTCACTTACTTAATTTTAATTGTAAAAATAACTTACTTCAGATTATCTTGCTTAAAAATAGATAACAAAAAACTAAACTGGATCGTATATCATCTGGACGGAGGTCTTTGTCACTTACAGTAGTGAACGAAAAGCATTTCAAATTATATTTGTTTACATGGGTTGTTATTATTAGTTTGTTTTCCTTTAGACTTAAGAAGATCCTCTTACAATCGGTTGTGTCTTGAATGTCCTTTCGATCCAAGTTTTGCTTATGATTTCATTGTAATTTCATCGATGATTCCAGCTCGACCATGTTTGTTTTGCTAAAAAGTCATTGAATACAACAAACACCTGTAATGAGAACTAATTCTGTGTATAAAGTTCGCTTTGACACGTGCATTGGCCTGGAGGCGGCCAAACATGGTGGTGCTATGCTTTTGTTGTAGGCCATTATGTAGGGTGGTAGTTCATTAAACGTTGTGTAAGCAAAGTGACGATGTCTTATGTTCGTGTGTGCATTTTGTGTCATTTAGTACAAATAGATCTAAAAAGTTAAAACTCTGCTAATTGCACTCCATCGCCCTATTCAAATCGCTAGCACGTTATTGTACAAGGTGGTATTTATTGGTGGCACTGTAAATTTTGTGGTGGCTCTGACAAATAAAATCGAATACTGGGTTTTCAAAAAAAAAAAAAACAAAAAGGGATTATTCGTTTGGGAATAGGATTGGGAAACTTTTTTAACGACATTATCATTATATTCAGACTAGCCCACATCCCAATGAGTCTGTAGTTTGTGAAATAATCCTTGTTGCACTGTGGGTTGAAAAGCAGAACCAGCTGACCATTTTTTTCGATTTGCTCTCGGGAAGAGCTTTGAATGTCTTTAGTTGGTAGTACAAGCTTTACGTCAAACTCCAAATTGCCGTGGAATTATAATTCGGTTCCGAAGCAGATACTCGAGATGTTGGGTCATGCCATTATGCCAGTTTTAAATCTGTCGACCACGCTATCAGGTTGTAAATTAAGAGGCATAGTTATGGTCTTTATAATTCCTTATAACACGCACATTTGTTTAAATATTGCATCCACAATCGGTTTTTATATATTTCTCATATATTTTTAGATCAGGGAATCGGAAACGATGTCAATACAAACAAAAATTCTCTTTCTCCCGGCAAAAATTCATTACAGAAGCCGCTTTCCAATGAAATTTCCAAAATGAGTGAAAGTATCAGAATATTACGCCAGGAAAATCCGAATCGAAAGCTTAAAGTAAAAATTCCAAAAAGTGTAAAATCGCAACTAATACTTCCACAACAACAAGAACAAGGTAAATTAAGAACTATTAAGCATGCTAAATATTTTCGCCGTTGCCGAGTGATATATTTGTACATGTGTATGTAGGCTTCACCGAAATATGAAGTGCTGGCAGTATATTTTGTGGAGAACGCCTGTTCTTAACGCCTCCATCGCATTTATTTTAAGCATTTTGAACCGGTTAATATTTTTTATTTTATATTATACCTTTTCACCGGTTTAATTGTTATGTGATTTGATATACTTTTGTAAATCTGGTGAATTCTCGATTTTTTTTAGTGAAGTGTAATTTTTAATGAAATTTCGAATTTAAGGTTTGGTATTGAATTACAGCTTTTTATGAAGTTTGGATTTTTGGTAATTTTAGTAGATATTTTAGATATTTAGATAAATTTTTGTTAAATTGTTGATTTTTCAGATGTTTAGATTTTTTGTAAATTTTCGATTTCTGGTGAAATTCCAACTTGTTTGTGACTTCGAAAGTTTAAAATTTTGGTGAAGTTCCTAAGTTTTATCAAATTAAATTTTTTTGGATTTTTTTTGTATTTTATTTATTTACTTCTAATAACTTAACATTAATTAATTAATAATAGTTGCAAGAATTTTGATCACTAGCTGCTATAGCCATCACCTTGTAATTTTGTAAAATTTTGGTTTTTTCATAAAAATTTTTGTTTTTTATTTTTTGGTGTTTTGGTTTATGGTGAAATTTAAATTTTTGTTTGATTTTTCCGTTTAATTTCCCTTTTTTGTGAAATTTGTGGTTGTTAATGATTTAATATTTTTTTTAAATTATTTTCGATCTGAGGTGAAATTCTAATATTCTAATTCATTCGATTTGGTGATATACATATTGTTACGTTTATTACAACTATAAACGTTATTTTGAAGGGTTCGTTTAATTGTAAAAATTAAATTACACACTCTTTTATGATTTTAGCAGTACACAGTTTTATTCGGTACTTAACACTCTTATATACAACTCTTTAGTACTAATTGACACAGTACACTTATCACTTCTTTTGTACAAACAGATGTTCACTCTATGAAATCTTAAAGTCAACTATTTCTTCTGCGGTGGACGGCGCCTTTATATACATATCACGGCCGCTTCTTGAAATGTCCCGAACATACGCGAAATTGCGCATCAGTTATTTCAGTTGCTGGCTTAGTAGTCTTGTATATGTGTTTGTGTGTGTGTGTATCTTTTGTTTACTTTTGCTTGCTGTAGAAATTGTTTTTGTTTCTACGCTAAATGGCACTTCATGGAATTTCTGCTACGCAATATGTTTTTTGCTTTATGTTTATGATATTGCGTATTTGTACAATAGGTCGTTTCACACACCTTTGACTATTACCTTGTAACACTGCCGCACACTTAAGCCTTTTCGTCCCGAACAGGCTCAGCATCACCTTTTCCATATTTGGCTAGTCGTTCAAGGTGAACCACCTTCATTTTGAACCTCGGGCTATGGTACTTCTGTATCCTGTAAACTACGTCATTAAGTCTCTTAACCACCTTGTATGGTCCCTCCCAGTGGGTTTGCAATTTAGGGGATAATCCTTTCTTGCGTTGCGGGTTAAAAGTTATAGCCTCTACTGTATTTGAAATATAAAATTGTCAAAATGTTTGTTCATAACAATATGAACAAACATATGTACATCCACACAAATATTTACATACTTAACATTAGGTTCATTCGAGTACTTTTTTAGTAGAGTTTAGTAACTGAGTAAATTTTTCAATTTACTCTTCTAAAATAAATTTTGTCCAAAAAGTACGCGAATGGAAATTTAGTAAAATTTATCCAACAGCTGATTGAAAATGAATGCATTGTTGTAAAAAATGTATTCCTTTGACTACTCGACTCTTTTTGTTGTTCGTACTCGGTACAGCACAATTTATTGTCTACAATTCTTACGAAAAAAAAAACGTAACTTGTGTTGCTTTATAAGTTTTTTCTTTTTATTTTATTTATATTGTAAGTTTTTCCTGATTAAATTTGTTAAATAGTTCATTATTACTCGTTTTTGTTATTGATTAGTATGAATATCCAATTACTATATTCCGAAGTATTCATCACTTCTACAACACTAAAGAAGTAAATAAACAATGAAACAAAATAATTTTTTTTCCTAAATCCTAATTAAACTGCTGTGGAAAGGGCAACTTAAGCAAAAAACACTTATTCTTGTATGCAAACGTAAATTAGTACACTTTACTGTTTTCAAATCCCTATTTACTTGTGTTTGCTTTAGTTTTCCTTATTTTAACAAAAATTTAACAATTTTTTGTTTGTTTACATTTTAAAACATATGTTTTTTTCAGCCGACTAAATTCTACTAACAAAAATTTCTTTAGCAGATTTTGCAATTGCTTAGTCATCGAACTGTCATTTTACGGTCTCAAACTGTGTTCTCATCTACTAAACGTTTTTACGTACAAAATTTTAAATTAACCCGATTACATGAAAGAGAGAGCTTAATTAGAAACGATAAGGTTTTTTATCTCTCTTATATAATCGAGGTAATGTTGTTGTGAGTTGTCGCGTCTAATTAGTAGTCTATGGTTTAGGCATAATTAATGATAATTATTGGGTTCTCGAACGAAGCTATTGAATCATTTTCTTTTATTAATTGTCATAATAAAAAACGCATAAAAGCTAATATGTGTGTTTGTTCACATTACTGTGCACAAACATACATACATACATACAACCATATGACCACTTAAACTATTTTTCTTTAGTTTATTGCTCCACAAAATATTGATTTCCAAGAATGCTTAGCTCTCCAATACATTGTATTTTATGGATAGCGAAGCATATGCAACTATGCAATTAACAATAATTATTAATAGGTCAATTGCCAAAGAATCGTAAATTAGAACAGTAAACTCTTGTGAAACCCAAAAACTAATATATAAGCAAATTACAATGAACTCTTGTAAAATCTGGAAAACTATAAACAAATAATGCATTTATAAATAAGAAATCTTATTATAATAAAGTCAGTATTGAACTCACCAGCAACTTACACGTTTGTCATTTTCTTTTATCGAAAACCCGTTTCGAACATTTATTTGTTAAACAGTAGAACCATTTGTCCTTCGGTAAATCCCTCCGTGTTTGCTGCTCTATCATATCTGGCTTTCATCTTATCACTGGACATTTTAATGCGGTTACGGACAAATTCATACAGTTCATGAAGGTCCCCTTGTCCCCTTGTGCCTGAAGAGTGTTTCCATCGTCTTCGCACGCAAGTTTAGGTTTAACACTGAACTCTAAATCCGCTGGCAGTTTCAGTTCCGTTTCAAACAGGATTTTCGCTGGACTACGTGAGGTGGAATCGTGAACAGCTGACCGGTAAGCCAGTAACAGCTTAGGTATATGCTCATCCCAATCCTTTTGGTGTGTACTAACCACTTTTCTGAGATATTCCTCCAGCGTACGGTTAAACCTTTCTACCATGCCATCAGACTGTGGATGTAGCGGTATCGTTTTCGTCTTTTTGATGCCATATAAGTCGCACATTTCTTTAAATATGGCGGATTCAAAATTTCGTCCCTGGTCAGAATGCAATTCTATCAGAACGCCGTATCGACACACCCAATTGTTGACAAATGCGTTTACCACCGTTTTAGATTCTTGGTTTGGAATGGCATACACCTCGGGCCATTTGCTGAAATAATCTATTACCACTAGTACATACCGGTTACCAGCGTCACTGACAGGAAATGGACCTGCTACATCGATAGCTATCCGCTCAAAAAGGGCACCCACGTTGTATTGTTGAAGCTTGCCGCGACTTCTTCTTGTTGGACCCTTGGCTGCAATACACTGTTCGCAATTAGCTATCCAATCGGCTACATACTGTTGGCATCCAACCCAGTAAAATCGCTGTTTTATCTTTTCCAAAGTTTTTGTAATGCCCAGGTGGCCGCCGCTAGGACCGTTATGGAACTGCTTCACTACCTCATTTATCTTGGAAGTGGGCACGACAATTAAGTCCGTTGTAAATTTGCCATCTGTACTTTCCCAAGATCTATATAAGCAGCCATCTATTAATTTTAGGCTATTCCACTGGGCCCAGTACGCTTTTGCTAATGGGCTCTCTGCCGATATTTCATTGCGGGTCGGTCTTTTGTTATCCTGCTTAGCCAACATAATCTTTGCCAAAATGGCGTCGTCATTCTGTTCCTTAGACCAGTCTTCCCCTGAGCTAATTTGGGTCAGCCGCACATCAATGACACATTCCTTTTTCTCGACTTTCGTGCAGTGCTTGCACTCTACGTTGCATGACCGTCTTGAAAGGGCATCAGCATTATTGTGCTTTCCGCCTTTTCTGTGCTCGATACTAAAATCATAGCTTTGCAGAAGTTCAATCCAGCGCGAGCTGCCCTTCGGGGTTCTTAAACTGCAGCGCCAACGTAATGCGGATTGGTCTGTCCTTAAGATGAAGTGCTGACCATATAAGTATTTGTGGTAATGTTTGACACACTCCAGCACTGCCAAAAGCTCCCTTCGTGTAACACAGTAATTTCGTTCGGGCTTGGACAATAGTCTGCTGTAGTAGCCAATGACTTTTTCCACCCCATTAACCACCTGGGAAAGGACTCCCCCTATGAATTTCTGCCCAGCGATTGGATAGGCGAGGACTGGTGCTGTACACAAAAGTAACTTGAGCCTCTGGAACGCTTCTTCTGCTGCCTCACTTCAGTGGTATGGTCGCGACTTTCTGGTCAACTCATACAAACTAGCAGCAACTTGAGCAAAGTTCGGCACAAATCTCCTGTAGTAAGTGCAAAGTCCCAGAAAACTACGAAGCTCATGAAGATTCCGTGTTCGAGGCCAGTCCTTTACAGCCAGTATTTTGTCCTCATCAGTGGATATACCCTCTGATGTTACACGATGCCCCAAATATTTAACCTCCTTTTGAAACAAATCGCATCTCTTAACGCTTAGCTTTAATCCTGCAGCTGTTATACGCTTAAACACCTCATCCAGGTTTTTTATGTGTTCGTCAAAAGTCTTCCCCATCACAATTATGTCATCCAGATATACCAAGCACGTCTTCCAATTGAGACCTTTAAGCACACGTTCCATTAACCGCTCAAAAGTAGCTTGAGCGTTGCAGAGCCCAAATCGCATCACCTTGAACTACCATAGACCATCGCTCGCGCTAAAGGCAGTTTTCTCCTTGTCCTTATCGACAACCTCTACCTGCCAATAGCCGCTCTCCAAGTCCAAGGTAGAGAACCATTTCGTTCCGGCCAACGTGTTTAAGGTATCGTCAATTCTGGGTAGCGGATAACTATCTTTCTTTGTGATGTCATTGAGTTTCCGGTAATCAACGCAAAACCTGGTGCTGCCGTCTTTCTTCTTCACCAAAACTATTGGCGAGCTCCATGGACTGGAAGATGGCTCAATGACTCCATTCCGCTCCATTTCGTTGACCAGTTCTTTGACCTCGCGTCGCTTTGCTAGGGGAATACTCCTGGGTGCTTGTTTTATAGGCCTCGCTTCGCCGGTGTTGATTTCGTGTTTCACAACTGAGGTTCTACCTTGGCTTTTATTACTCAGGGCGAAGACATAGTCATGTTTTCTAACCAACTGCTTAGCTTTGTTTCTGTCAGGAGATGTCAGGCCTGCTACCCATTTTTCTACCTGTTCTGCCAGTAAATCTCGTTCTTTGGCTGTCACAATTAATTATGGCTCCTGCCGGCTCATATTGACCGATTTCAAAATTTCTGCCAATGGTCTTTTCGCTGTTGGATAGATTAAGTACTCTTACAGGAACCCGTCCATCGTCGCAGGCTTTCACAAGGGATCTAGCTGTTATGATTTCGGCTTTTAGTTCTTTTGGTTCTACAACCCACAACCGGTTATCCACACAATCTTCCTCCACACGTGCCCATACTATAGTTTCTGCATGAGCTGGTAATTTCTGGCGTTCAACGGCAAACAGCTTCCTCACTGTGGTTCTGCTCTCATATCCAACATCCAGGAGTATCTCGACATTACGCCATACCATTAGTTGATGTCCCATGCGCAGATCAATCCCGTGGGCTATCATGAAGTCTGCACTAATAATAACTTCATCCAATATGTCGGCGACAACAAACACATGGTCGACGCGGATGTTTGCGATAGTCAGTCTTGCCCTGGCTCTTCCATAGACGGTAGCCGTTTATTATTTAGCGGTTCTACTGCTCCTTTTACCAAATCGGGCCTTATTATAGACTGGGATGCTCCTGTGTCTATGGTGAGGACCTGTTTCTTTCCGTTGATAAAACCGCAAGCAGTAAGGTTGCTGTTCTTTTGCTGCATGATGGAAATGGAGATTGTGGGGCCATCGGTTGTAGGAGCTAGCTCTTTCCCCGCAGCGCTAGCTGGATCTAGTTTAACGGTTACACATGCGATTCGGTGTTATTCGCCCGCTTGCTTTCCCTCGGTGGCGAAGCAGATCTTGATCTTTTCTTTGCTGATCTGTAGCTGCGTTCGAAGTGGCCGACCTTACCGCAATTAAAGCATTTTGCGCGAGATTTGCCTCTTTCCTCTAGTATTTGATTGACCACCTCTTCTATCTCGCTCCTTTTGTCTCCGCAAGTTGGCGTATCAGCCTCTAGTTGCCGCACCTTGTAGACTTGTGGCTTCGATATAACTTTTGCGGTCTCCTGGGCCAGCGCGTACGAAATAATTTCCGCAAAGGACGACTTCTGCATAGCGCAAACTGCATATCTATCATCTGGATCCCGTATGCCATTTACAAATGCTTCTAACTTGAACTGGTACAGGAATGGATGGTTCTCGCCTGTGTAAGTCAGCTGCACCAAGCGCTCAATTTCCATAGCGAAATCTTGCAGCGTTTTATTCGGCTTCTGGACTCTGCCCCGTAGTTCCATCCTGTACAGTTCTCTCTTATGTTCGCCACCGTACTTACGTTGCAAAGCCACCATTATGTCGTCGTAGCTATTTCTGCAGCCAGCTGGTAAGCTTTCAAGGATTGCTGCTGCTGTTCCCTTTAACGCCAGAATTAATTCTATAGCTTTTTCTTCATTGTCCCATTCATTTTTGT
This sequence comes from Phania funesta, assembly GCA_963932375.1. NCBI lineage: Eukaryota > Metazoa > Arthropoda > Insecta > Diptera > Tachinidae > Phania > Phania funesta. Next base: position 43,278,402 of record OZ010656.1, read on the forward strand.
AAGCCACCGTTTCGAACTGGAACTTGAAGACGTTAAAAGGTGCACTACCATCAAAGCTTGGGGCCTTTATCTTGCTGGCGTGCTGCGAGATTATTCTTGCCGGTCCTTCTCGAATTTGTAGATCGCTCATTTTGTTCTTTAACTCATGTAGTTCTGCGTCTACGCCGGAAAATTTTTCGTCAAAACTTCTCGTTATGCCGGAGAGTTTCTCATCAACTCACTGACTTTCAGTTCTATAGCTTCCACTCGCTTGCCCATAACTTCTGAAATTTCCTGAAGTGTGTCGTTGTTGGCTCCGACCTCAGCTGAGAGTCTTTCCTCTAGTCTCTCGTTGTTGGCTCTGACCTCAGCTAAGTGTCTTTCGCTATTAATGTTAGAAGCTTCTTGAAATTTTTCCTCTACCCCAGCTAAGAGTCTTTCACTGTTCTTAGAAGCTTCTTCTATCAGCCTCTTTTGCAGTTCTGCCTTATTGCCCCCCGTTGGCAGATCAAACTTGGTCAGCTCTTTTTTTAGCTGATCTACTTTCAGCTCGTCAAACTTCATTTTATTTTTACTTACTTTTTATTTTTTTTACAATCCTACTTCTGACACCAGTTGCTACGTTTATTACCACAATAAACGTTATTTCGAAGGGTTCGTTTAATTGTAAAAATTAAATTACACACTCTTTTATGATTTTATCAGTACACAGTTTTATTCGGTACTTAACACTCTTATATACAATTCTTTAGTACTAATTGACACTGTACACTTAACACTTCTTTTGTACACTCAGATGTTCACTCTTTGAAATCTCAAAGTCAACTGTGCCTTTTGCGGTGGACGGCGCCTTTATATACAGATCACGGCCGCTTCTTGAAATGTCCCGAAATTGTTTTTGTTTCTACGCTAAATGGCATTTCATGGAATTTCTGCTACGCAATATGTTTTTTGCTTTTTTTATGATATTGCGTATTTGTACAATAGGTCGTTTCACACCTTTGACTATTACTTTGTAACAATATGTATGTATTTAGTTTTGGTAAATATTTGACGTTTTAATGAAAATTTGGATTTTTCGATAATGAAATTAGAGTCTTTTGTGAAATGTCAAAATATACTGAAATTCGACTTTTTGTTGTTATTTTTTGGTAAAATTTTGTTCTCTTATAAGTTAGGATTTTTTGCGAATTACTTTTTTCAATTGAAATCTTAATGGTTTTTCGTTTTGCCGATTTTGGAATAAAATTGATCGAAAATTCTGTAGTTTAATATTTGATGGAATGCGTTCAACAATAAATAAAAAAAATATAATAGTTATACTAATTGGAATAATTTCAATTCCCTTTTGGGTTTGTTATATACGATATGCGCACCGGTTCGGTATTAATATTAAGCTAAAGCTTTTTTCTGTATTGTAGGTAGTTAATTTTTTTTTCTCTGAAATGTTCGATTTTTTGGAGTATATTGGAATTTTTAGTAAAATTTCGGGGTTAAAAACCCCGATTTTTTGTAAATTTTGGCAAATTATTTGCACGTTTTAGTGAATTTCCAATTTGGGCAAATATTTAGGTGCTCTCTTTATCTGGAACCCTCGGGTAGATCATTTTAACAGATGTAAACGTTAGTCAGGTCGATAAGAACTCAAAATATGTATGTACGTTATAGGCTTGGGGATAAAATTATCCATATACGAATGAAAAACGAGAAATGACGAAATAAATGGTCGTTGCCGATAGCTCTTGACGTGTAAAAATTATCCCAATGTACTGATCAATTAGTGCAAATTCTAAAGTCGTTGACTAACTAAGCCCTTCAGAAAGTAACTTCAATTCTACTTATAAACGGCAAAGGATATTAAAGTGAGTTACTATTTTTTATCTTATATACATATGCATGTGTATGTTGAGTTTAACTTGCACAAAAGCAGCGTAAACGTTTTAGTCGTGCGGATGATTAACTGTTTACCCCGATTTGTTCGATGCACAACACATCTCCATCCGGACTCGCAGGCTGGTTCGATTAAAATGAATTATATCTTGTTGGAAAGGCTATTAAATTACACGCCCACATTAATTTGCAAAGTTTGTAATGTCATAGAACAAATACGATTTTCATCGCTGTAACTAAATTTTGGAAGTAGGTGTGATCTTTAAACACCTGTAATTTGATTACCGAAACCAGATTTTTTAAATTGATCTCAGTATCACTCAAATTAGACTAACCATATAATGTGGTTTGAAAAAAGTATCTCGAAAATTGGATTTGTGTTGGCTAGGCTGGCCAAATGTGGCACTGTGCAACTGCTACTTTAAATAATAAAAATGAATCAGTCAAGAGTAGTAGATAGATCAAGAACATTCCTAATTTCATTACAGTAATTTTTGCTGAATTGATGAAGTAGTATGTTGGGAAATTTCCAATTAAATGACTTCCGTCTACTTGGCTCATAAAATTTAAACCCTGGCAATTCTTCAAATCACATGCTTTCATTTGCTTTGGTAAAAGTTGATTATTTTGTTCAGTATTTTGCTGATATTTATGGGCCAAAGTGAGCAAGACGAATTAAAGTAGGTAAACTCGCCAGAGCAGCTGAACCTTTTTTGCAGTTTGATGTCAAAGCCCTTATAAAAATATTTGTTGCCACTTTCGCTACTTTTTTATGAACTTTGAGGTCCGACTTAGGATTTTGTCCGTGAGTCTATCTGGTACCCACTTGCCTTGAAAATGAGTATAATATTAGATGCACTCGAAGGAACATTAGATGAAATTAGGGCATGTCTGAGTTAATGTAGCATTGTCTGTAGCTATGTTGCTTGTTTAAATTCATGTTTCATTTTCGGTTTCAAAATCTTAAAGTTTTTTTATATTTTTCGTTTCTGTATTAATGCTTATTTTTTTCTTTTTATGGCTAATGCTGGGAACACAACTCGGACTAACAACGAATTTCGTCCAACACGACGTATACGTCGGTAAAAATTCGCTGTGTAAATTCATCGTATGAAGCACAATAACGACGAAAAAATAACATTTGTTATTTATATATAGCTAGGGTGACCATATAAAACATTAAACACTAACAAAAACACAGCCAAAAAGTAATTTTATAGTTAACTACTATCTTGTAAACTTATTTTAAATACTATAAAACAAAATTAAGTTAATTATTATTTAAAAAAAAAAAACTTTATTTACTAAAATACTGGAAACTAAAACCAAACATGGTCACATTGTACTGTTTTGTTCGTCGTACGCCGGCGAAAGAAATAGAAATAAATCTAATTCAAAGTTCGCCGCATATGACGAATTTCGACCGACGTCATAATTGTGTGCATTTGGTATACACAAATGTGTTCGTCCCAGTTGTGTTCCCAGCATAAGTCTGTTGAAATGAGTCGTGTTGCGTTGGCAGTCACACAGAACTGATCTTTCATTTATAGTTTACTCTATGGTTGGTTGCATCGTGTGTATCAAAAAGTTAGACTAGGTTCTTAAAACATATCTCCTCTAACAATATGTTTTACAAGTCTCGAAATTTTTTTTTGAATTTCTCAATATTTTTTATAGACACTCACACTAAAGTAGCGGGAAAATCAAGTCAACCATTAATTGATGCCAAAATTAAGGAATCCAAGTCCACAGAAATTCCAGTAATTAAGGCCGAAGGTTAGATGAAACAAAATAGATAAAATATTTTAAATATTTTAATGTTGTAGAAATTTTATTTCAAATTTCTCAATATTTTTTTTATAGCAACTCACGCTAAATCAACAACAAATTTAAATCAACTTTTAATTCATACTAAAATTAAAGAATTCAAGCCGACACATATCCCAGCAAATAAGACCGCAGGTAACATAAGATACAAATTTAATATATATATATATATTCCATATTTTGTTACCAATTTCTTATTTATTTTTAAGAAACTCCGACTAATGTAGGGGAACAATTAAGTCAACCATTAATTGATACTAAAATTAAGGAATCCAAGTCTACAGAAATCCCAGCAAATAAGACCGAAGGTTAGATGAAATAAAATAGAAAAAATATAAAAAAGTTGTAGGAATTTTATTTTAAATTTCTTAATATTTTTTTTATAGCAACTTACACTAAATCAATAAAAAATTTATATAAACTATTAATTCATACTAAAATTAAAGAATTCAAGCCGACACATATCCCAGCAAATAAGACCGCAAGTAAGATAAAATCACAAAATATATTTTGGAAATTTTATTATGAATTTCTTATTTTTTTTTAGAAACTCCCACTAAAGTACGAGAAAAATTAAGTCAACCATTAATTCATAATAAAACTATAGAATTCAGGTCTACACAAATCCCACCAAACAAGGCTGAAAGTAAGGCAAAATAAAATTAGAATATACATTTGTTTTACACGTCTTTAAAGTTGTTATTACCTTCTTAATATTTTTTATAGAAACTCCCACTAAATTCTTGGGGAAAATATCTCAACCATTAATTCATACCGAAATTAAGGAACCCAAGTCTACACAAATCTCAGCCAATAAGACTGAAGGTGAGGCGAACTAAAATCACGAATTATTTTTACATATGAATGAATGAATGAATTTCTTAAAAATTTTAATAGAAACTTCTTCCAAAGCAAAAGAAAAATTAAGTCAGTCATTAATTCGTACAGAAGTTGAGGACTCTAAGTCTAAACAAATCGCAGATAAAAATCAAGCTCTTCTAAGTGACACTCTAGATTATATTTTGAAAACTAAAGAAACCATAAATAAAGTTGATAAATTTGTGGAGTCTTATAAACATCTCGACAACACTTTAAAGCAAAGTAAGTCCTGTCCTGTCCTCTCATAGAAGTGACCGAGTTTGTTTTTTATTGTTTTTAACTGAATTAAATCTATTTTCAGCTTATCTGAAAAGCAATAAGTGGGACACTAATTCAATAGTTGGTCAGCCCAAATTTTTTTTTGGCGAATTTAAGGTACCCGAAACTACAAAAGATGCAACACCAAAATTATCAAAGAACAGTACAATTCATAATCAAGGTACAACAATTACGTCATGTTATTTTGTCTGGTGTCTTTAGTGGGCAAAACTACGACGAGTGCAATACAATAAATAATTTGTACTTAAGCTACTATGGCCACTGTGATGACACCACTCACACATTATTCAGTTACAGTCTCTAACTTCAAAAGAAATTCCATTTACCTCGGCTGCTTCGGTCTCAACTTGTTGCCGCAAGGTATGGCTTGGGCGTTTCCTCTTTCTGTTGCCTTGGGGATTCCAGTCGTTAGTATTACTCTTTATATCGTCTTGTGACCTGCGCACCGTATGTCCACACCATCTCCAATTGCCGATTTATTTCAACGGCTATATGGATATGACGACGTGGTCCAATAGCTGTTGGTTGCTGATATCATTTGGCCAAAAAAACTTCTAGAATTTCGCGAAAGCAAAGTTCCGTAAATACCTGCAGTGTGTTTAGTGTTTAGTCGATATGATTGGCTCGCTTTATTGATTTGATTTATAACATTTTCGTGCGAACCATTAGACCTTGCAATTATGCTACCGAGGTAACAAAAGGATTCTACTTCATCAATAGGCTGCTGGTATATGTGATAATGGTTGGGAGTTTGTGGTATTCATTCTCATGATCTTCATTTTCGGGATGTTCATTCTAAGTCCGTATCTTTCTGCTTGTTTTGCCAAGTCGTTTGGTTTTCCCTGCATTTCTGGGTAGCTCGGAGCCATTAAGCAAATATCATCTGCATAATCTAAATCTTCTAGACGACCATTCATGCTTTAAGTGATTCCCTTGCGTGATGAAGTAGTTTGTCACATTACATCATCTATGGCCAAGTTAAATAGGAGCGGTGACAGGGCGCATTCTTGTCCTACTTCCTTGCTTATTTTTTTTGCTTTCTAGATCCTCGTGAGGTAAGCGGCAGCTGGCGTTTTCGTATAGAGCTTTCAGAGTGGCCCATATCATTCCTTTAAAAGCTTTCCCGAAGTCGACGAAAGTTAAGTAAAACGGTGACCGCCATTCGAGCGACTGTTTCGTTGTTATTCGTAGACTGTTTATATAGTCAATTCAGGACTTGTTCAGGCGGAAATCTGCTTGTTCATTGCGGATGTCGGGTTGGAGTGCCTCTGAGAGTCTTGTAAGTGTTATTCCCCTTCAGTTCTTACACACAGTTAGATCGCCTTTCTTGTAATCTTGATTATTCCTTCTTTTAATATCATATCCGGTGTATTTGTTAGCCAGAACTATAATCTGGGCACTTATAGTTGGTTCGATGGTGAAGAGTTCTTGAGATGTTATGTTATTGTTGTTATTGAGACTCTTCATTGCTTTCTTTATGGGAAGGACTTGTGGCAAGATGTCGAGCTGTGCTGTCTATAAGTTCGCAATGTTTATTCCACAGTGGCTTCCTTGTTACAATTCCTTTGTTGTTGGATTTTTTTCTTTGGGTCAGTGCATGCCTTGCGTTACTTTCTCTTTAAAATTAAGTTTCAGGTTTGGTCGGATATTCTAGATTATTTCTTCTTGATTTTTTAATCGATGCCATCTTTCGCCTCTTTAAAACGCTTCTGTATGGGTAGCCATTTTGTGGAGTTTTGGTTTTAGATGCTCTCTAGATGGCTTCTGAGAAAGTTTTCAGGTTCTATAGCTGCTACTTTTAGTTTCAGGGTTCCAATTTACAAGCTCTCCTTCTGTTTCGAACGTCCAGTAGGCACTTACGCCAAGTTTTGCTTATGGTGACGTGACCATTCTGATTCTCAGTTATGCTGTCAGACGATATCCAAGTGGCTTTATGTATCCTTTTATGGGAAAATTTTCGATGACCAGTCGATTTGTCTAGCACATTTCTGCGAATAGTTCCCTATTCTCAGTCATTCTGTCAAATGCATGTCTACTGAAGACAGTTTCCTTGTTAGTGTTGTCAGGGCCTAGTTGTGCGATAAAATCGCCCATTACGATTTCTATGTCTCCACGGTTAATGCTGGTTGTAACCTTTAAATTTCTCTTTTTGAGAGCTATTAGCCTTTTCAGTAAGAGTACCGCACGGTAAGCAGGTTATGTTTCTCGCTCAGAATGTGGTTCCAATCAATAATTATATTCCGTTTTGCATAGCAGAAAAACTACTCCGCTTAATCGAGGTTGATCTTTAGAATTAGCCCATCTCCAGTTTTTAATTCACCTGACTCAGGCCATCTAGTTTTACATATGCCCGTAATAGCAGCTTTTAGTTCTTCAATTAATTACGGAATCATGGTAATTTCGCTGGTTGCAGGAGTGATCGCACGTTCCAAGTTCCAAATCGTTTCCGTTGTTTATTTGTATCGGTTTCAGTAATAATTTCGGCCGTTAAAAGTACTGAGATAAAAATGACGACCAAGTTCTTGATAGTTACAACACCATCTCAGTTCAAAAGTAAAAAGTCAATTTGTACGTTTTTACACCTTCATATCTCGGGAAGCTTTATTGGTAAATCTTGGCCTATTAGGTTACCTGTATGTAGAGTCTTTATTCTATTATATTTATTATTTTATGAGTACACATGTATTTTATTTAAAAACTAAAATTTGTGAATCATTTTAGGAACAGCCATTTCAACAAGAAGTGAATTAGCTAAGTATAAAAGATCAAGTAGTGGTGGCAATAGTGGTGGTAGTTCGAGAGGAGAGGACGGCAAGAAGAAAGGCTCGAAAGGTAAGGAAAAGTTATCAAAAAAAGGTTAATTTACTAAAAACAAAAAAATATTTTTGCTCGGACCACAAACAAATCATAAAAAATTTATACGACGCACGACTTACTGTTGCTTTATCGTTCTTCTATTGCATGCATACATATATTATTGTACTTGAAATATCGAAGCAAACCGCTTACTTTATGGGTCAATTTTCGACCCTCTTCGCTCGAATTTATTTCAGACAACCGATTTGTAATTCTCGACTACCTTCCATCAAGTCTCGTGCTAATAGTAGCCTTTACTCTTGATTGCAGTGATTTCAGACTGTCGGCTGATAATTTTCGATCTTCTTCCTCATTATGGAGTCTTGCAATTCCTAGCTTGCAACCCCCATGGCATTCATATTTAATAAGTGTCTCCCCGTGATAGTAAGCCTTATGCTAGCCAGTGCTGGACACTCACAGTGTTAGCTACCGTCTGAGCCTCTTCCAGGCACAGTCTTCAAATATCATCTTAGATTTTCATCTTGGCCAGATGATACGTAAAATTTTCATGACCTGTCTAACTAACGCAGTAATCCAGCTTAGGTAACCCTATTATTTCTAAGCCCCTTACTAGCCTTCCTGCCGAAGAGCTTCTTGAGCACCATTCGTGCCTGTCTACATGTGGTAGCCTCCCTCCACTTTTTCAGGTTTAATATGTCTACCCCTTGTATGACCTTTGCTCGCATTAGGCCATTCTCCAGTACAACTCTGGGTTTCGGTCGACAGAAATTTACAGCAGATCCCCTTTTTGTCAGTTAGCCTGCTGCTTCGTTCCCAGTTGTGCCTATGTGTTCTTTAACATTAACTTTAACTCCTTCACAGAGGCTCATCTATTTTGTTTTAGAACACTTTCCAGCACTAGGTTGGAGAATACGCAATGAGAACCTTTCTTCCACCCACTTGACTTTCCAGCAGCGGTTTTATTAACTATTGGCTCTTAATTCAATATAAAAACTTACCCTAAAGGGTGTTTGTAATTTATACAATATTCATTTTCTACCCAATAGAGTATATTTATTCTAGATCCATATAGGTAAGAAAGTCACGTCACCGTGTTCGTTAGTCTGAAGTTGAAATCAACTTTCTAAAGGCCTGATAACGTAAACACTTGGATAATTTGATTTGCGGGTTTGACGATGTCGATTCACATGTACATAATCTAAATACTTAGTTTCTTACAGAAGTTATCTGCATGAGGGCCCCAGACAGCTTAAGTTTCGAACCGAATTTAAAATTTTATAAAAAAATTAAACGAAAACATACAAAAAATTTACCAGGAAAATTGAGAAATAAAAAAAACCAATTTATTACTAACAAATCTAGAAAATGATAACCGACAAAAAATATCACAAAAGCCGAAATTCAATAAAATTGCGCCACAAAAATTTAAGGGACTTATTTTATAAAACGGAAGGCAATGTCAGAATTTATATGGCTTTGATAGGCAAACAAATTTTTATAAGAAGCAATTGAAATATTTTAAAATATTTGAAATTTATTTTTGTTTGTCATACAAACTCTGACATTGCCTTTCGTTTTATAAAACAAATTTACCATTAAATTTTAAAATAATAATAAGTTATATTTTATAAAAGATCTAAATTAAACCGAATAATTAAACAAATAACCAATCAATTGAATTTCACCGACTCTGTAAACGTCACTATGAAGTGCACTAAACATATCAAATCGATTTTATCTAAAAACTCGAAATTACACTAAAATTCGATGCTCCAATCGTAATTCGCAAAGATGAAATTTCACCATGAATCGAAAATTCAAGAGAAAAACGCTAATTAAATAACAAATTTAAAAATTACTAACATCAGTATCGCTGGCACTGCTTCAAGATGTTTTTATTACCAAAATCCGGATCTCCGACAAATCTTTCCAGCGCAAAATTAGCAAAGTCACGGCTTTGTCTACAGTCTTCCTGCTTCAATTCTATAATTTTACTAAGAGTAACCTTGGTCGCCAGCTGGCAGGCTGGATTGTACTGCGGTTGTAACTTTTACCTCTTCGTGTTGGCGGCCGGTAACAGGTTCCTGTCTCTGCTGGGAGTCTCGCTAAATAAGTGAAGCGGAGAGGAGTTAACGCTCTCTTACAAAAATTTTAATTGGCCAAGGGTAAAATCTACAAGAGATGGACTAGAATGCTTCCGAGGGGTGTACGGGTCAATATATAAAAGTACTGCTAAGGCGTTGGACCGTGACATTCCGAAAGGGATGGAAAATGAAACCTTGCAAGAGGTGCAAAGGTAAGTCTCTGTAGGAACTCCAGAGTTTCCTGGTCCTCTTCTGAGGACCACGGCCTGAGATGGTAGCACAGATTGTGTGTGAATGTCCAGCACTGGCTAGGACCACTGGCTGACACTTGCCTAAGACAAATGTTAGTAATTACAAGAGACTACAGTCAAGGGTAAAGAATAGTGTTAGCACGAGACTCAATGACAGTGAGGTAGTCAAATCGGTTGCCTGAAATCAACTCAAGGCAAAGAAGGGGATCGTAAAGGGTCTCATTAAGTAAGCGGTCTTACAATAATAATAAAGAGTAACCTTATTATATTTGACTTTTGTAGAGACTTACGATATTTATAATCCGAAAAATATTAATTAAGATTTCTAAATCATTACAAAGCCATGGTTTAGTTTACCATATTTTAAGAACAATACATGGTTGTAATAAAAGATAATAATATTATATATCAACATTTCTCTCAAACATCATTGCCATGACTAAGAAATCATGCTTTAATTAAAGACGAAAGAAAACTTGGCATATTATTATATTTGTTAACAAATATTGAATTGATTAAAACTATTATTTATTTTTATACAGTTAAATGCTATGGTTGTAGTTAAAATTTTATATTGTCCAACCCAATCATTAAATGCAAACAATATCTTGTTTATCGGGCTACCAATGTAATGTTAAAAATATTTTTAAATAACCATAATATTATTGCCACAACCATGTTTTTCCCTTACATATGCACTCATAACTATTGACCTTAGAGCTTGTTTATAAAAAATCTATTTATTTAACTAAACTCGGCTAATATGAGTACTAATTAAAGCTGCAAATATATTTTCCTTCTACTTGCAGCTCGCCCCTCGAAATTCTGGCGCACTGTATCACTAACCTTGCTGCCTTTTATATTTGGAATAGCTGTGTACGCAATAAGCAATGTAGGGGCCGTAGAAATGTTTAAACGTATGAATAATGCCAGATCCACGGATGATCCAGTTCCAATAGGCTTAGTACCAGCTATTTACGAAAACAGTACAAACACTAAAGATTTAGATTTATATGAAACCGAATCAGAAGAAGACGAAGATTGAAAGACAGACAGAGTAAATGCGGCGTGAATAATTATATGTGCATATATGTATCTTTATTATTTCTAACTAAACAAATCTTTAATCTTCTATAAAAAACGAAATGGAATGTCACACACAAAAAATATTTCATTTTTCGAATGAATTTCTATAAATTATATAAATTAGGCATGATTTTTTCCATATCGTTTTTTTCAATTTACGTACTTTTTTATGCGTGATTTAAAAAATTTTTAAAATGTTTATGCTATAATGTCAGGCATGTGATGAAAATCGATTTGTTTAAAAACGATCGTTATCAAAAGAGGTCATGAATTTTGATATACTTTGAGAATAATTTCTAAGCTAATCACAAGTTATTGTAACTCAAAATATAGACAAAAATTCGAATAATATTGAAGAGTTTAAGTTAAAATAAAATTACGAAAAAGTAATAAATTTTATGAAAAACGCTTTTGAAAATGTATAAAAAACAAAATTATTGAGAGAATCTCAACATTGTTCAGTTTCAAATCGTTCATTTCAAAATCGATTTTCCATTACATACCTGACTATACTATACTATTCCTGTTATAATTTTTTTGTAAGAATAAAATAAAGCAATTTTTAGGTACTCACTATATCTACTTAACCTGTTTAATTCGCTCATATATATTTTTTTAACTTAAATTTGATTTTATTGAATCTTTTGAAAAGAACTTCGAAATACATATGTGTTCAAATCTCAGCTCTAGATTATTATTTATTAAATATAACCGATGTTATAATAAATTGTTTGGTTTCAAGAGCCAATATACTACCTGTGATTAGGTTGGGAGAGCCGTCTCCTCAGGCTAAATGTGTCTTTCTTTTTTATACTCTGGTGCCTGGACTGTATTCTTTGAATATATGATGCGCAAGCAGTATAAAAGAACAAAATCTTCTTCTCAGGGAAAATGTTATATGAGTACATTTCGATTAACCTTTATTCTCCACTGCTTTAGCCAGTCTTCTAGCTCGTGAATGTGAGACTGAAGTTGTGCAGATGCTTCTGTCAGTTCTTTATTAACACTTTTAATTGCATTTTCATCTGCAAATGTTGACGTATATGAATGTGGGCTTGTCGGCATATTCGTTTCCCGTTTTTGGAAAGCTGATCCTTTGGCCTTACTTTAAACGTTTTGTCAAATAACTCTTTAAATGCTTGTGGGAAGAAGAACTCGAGCTATTTGAGTGGCAGACTTAATCAAACGTCTGGAAAATGTCTACAAAAAAGCTGAACGGTATTGCTTTTTTTCAAAAGCCGAACTAATAATGGTAACGATTCTATGGACTTGCCCAATTGTACTATGCGTTGCTGGAAAACCAAACTGATGGTCTCGGATGATGCTTTGTTCATTAAAATATGAAGTTAAAGCAGAGATGAATAATTTTTCAAATAACTTTGACAAAATTGAGAGTAGGCTAATGAACATGTATGATGAAATATGGCTTGAATCCTCTCCTGGCGTAAGGATCATAACAATTTAAGACATCTTCCAAGAGCATGGGAAGACGCCAACACGCAACATGGCATTAAATATGAAAAGTAAAATTCTCACAGCTGAATTAGGTAAGTTTTTTATCATTGATCCTGTAATACGATCAGGTTCGGGTGATTTCCTAATATCGGTGTTTTTAATGCTCGATTGTAAAGAAGATAGCCGACATTTCATAAGATTATTCACATTGTCACTGATAATTAGAATGGTGGAACTATTTATGTCATGTGGTGTGATTAGCGAACGCATTTGCCTTTATTATGTAATTCTATTCGAAAGGGAAAACTTTCCAAATTTAGTTACGAAAGCAAGTTGAATGATAATCAGATTACGCTACCATCTGTAAGTTGCTAAATGGAAAATATGAGTTTTTCAGCTATGCTAGCGAAGATGAAAAACCTTATAATGATGATTCCTTAATATTAAAAAAAACGTCTCATTAAGATGGGACTACAATGTTTAGACGTCAAAATCGTTATCAAGAAAATCACATACAACACGGACTATGTCCGTAAAAGAAAGAAAGAAATTGAAAGAATTATTCCAATTTTTAACTACTAACTAAGCTCGGAATTATTTATAAAAAACAATAATCTTAAAATAATTTGAAATGGCAAAACAAGGATGCGACAAGAAAATACCCCATCAACTACTGTCCATTGTGAACACAACTCTTATAAAGAATATTGGAATTAAACTCTTTACGGCTAAAGGCCCATGCTACTATCCCGGCGCGGCTTCAGGAGCTGACGGTACAAGGATCAGCAATTCATAAACTCACTCGAAATGCAAGATATCTATTAGACGGTGGTTTTAATAGTAGAAATTAGTCATGGGACTGCTTGAGGTCGAATTGTTGGAGTAATATTTTACATAAAAAAACCTGCATATCATATGTATCTTCGGCCACACATAGACAAGGCTCTACACAAGATTTTTTCTTAACAAACGATCCGCTTATATCTCCTGCTGTGGTGATAAACGATTTGAGCTCGGACCACCTTCCTGTGAAATTCTCTAAGTTTCTTTCAGGTGTGATTTCAGTAATGCAGATTGGAATAAGTTTTTTATTAATAGGCAAATAAATTGCCGAAAATATTTCAAATAGAGAACAAAATAATCATATCAGGACCATGGTGCAACATAAAAATTATTTCCGTCTTTACTGACAATCTACCCGATTCAGTTGGATTAGAAACCCTATATCTGGAAATTCGGGAGGAAATTACAGCATTCAGAAACAAATCATGGAATAATATATACCTTACGCTGGATTAAGATTCTTCTGCTTTCTGGAATGTAACAAAAGTTTTAAGGAAAAAGTTTATTAATATTCAAATTTTGGTTCTCCTTTTGCAACGAATCAAGAAGTGTGAAATTTTAGCATAGACTTCTTTATTTAATCTCTCACTCTCTTCTAACTTCAGTGAGGACGTGACAGCTTCTACATTTAATGAATTATTAAATTCATTTAGATTGCTCAGCAGAAATATCTCGTATATGTGATTGATAAATCTATCACTGATATCTAAAATGATTAAATATTTGAAAAATAGGGAAGCACCAAGTATCGCTGGCATTAACAACAAGTCTTTAAAAGCGCTTCCAAAAAGAGGTCATTAAGTTTGTAACGAATGTAATAAATTCTTGTCTAAGACTTTGCTGTTTTCCTCAAAGGTTCAAGGAATCGAAAGTAATTCAAATCAGAAAATCCGGCCTGACATCAGATTCTTCATCTTTGTACTGAGCAATTAATCTACTGCCTACGATAAGTATAATTTAAGAGAAGATAAGTAAAAGTAAACTGACAGATTTTATTAATACGAATAATATTATTCCTCCTGAACAGTTTGGCCTTCGTAGGGAACACATCATAGTGCATCCACTTACTAGAACAAGGAATTCACTGAAAACAAATGTTAACCAACAACAATCGACTGACATTGTCTGGCTACTGGATGGCATTTGATACTCGTATCTTATAAAAATGGTCCAAAGTTTTCTTGATCTTCGTACATGGGTGTCCACAAGGGTCATGTCTATCTGATTTCCCACGATTTGAATACCGCGTGTGTTTATTTTGATTTTTGCTGATGATACTACGATTCTTAGCTCTGGTATATTGGCTGCTGATATAATTGCCAATTGACAAAGAGCACTTGCAGAAATATCAGGTCATCTTAAGTGTTCTTTTAGTCCGTAGTTTGAATGGTTTTAAGTAATTTTAAGATGCAAATAGGGGTTTCCTCCAATTAAAGAAATGTTATATGCATGTGTTTGTATAAGCATTTTAGAGTAAAATAATAATAAAGTTGAAGAAGAATACAACCTTGAACACTTGCATATGCACTACAGAATATAAATAATAAAATGTATCGATCAAAAAAAATATATGTATGTATATATAAAAATAAGGTACGAATTTTTGGAATTCGGAAAAATGTGCATCTTGCCAAAGAAGCTAGAGATAAATACATTTATGTATATGGTCGCAATGTTACGAGTTGGCTTCTTCTCATGATCTTGGAATATGTCTTAAATTGTTATGATTCTTAAACCAGGGAAGGACTTAAGCCAGATTACGTCATACAGGCCCATTAGCCTACTGTTAATTTTATCAAAATTGTTTGAAAAATTATTCGTTTCATCTTAATGAACAAAACATCATCCCGGACCATCAGTTTGCATCCGAACAGCTTCAGTCTCATATTAAATCCATTGAAACGTGCTCATGTAACATTTTCCCTCAGAAGGAAAAACTGTCCACCTAAACAAATGCCACTGTTTTAGTGGAAGCCCAC
Organism: Phania funesta; assembly: GCA_963932375.1. Lineage (NCBI taxonomy): Eukaryota > Metazoa > Arthropoda > Insecta > Diptera > Tachinidae > Phania > Phania funesta. The sequence goes on from OZ010656.1 coordinate 43,293,771, forward strand.
GTGCAACATTTGGGTATCCACCTAGATGACGCCCAACTTGGTCCCGTCATATTGAGGCAAAAATAACTGCCATAAAACTGCAAACAAATCAACTACACGGGTAAATAAATCCTCACTCAACATTGGCTTTCGAAAACGGAGTCCTTTTATAGAAATCCGTTCCAAAGCAAATATGGACATATGACATTCAGATGTAGCGTACTACTTGTGCATCAAACATGCAAAAGTTACAAAGGGAACAGTTTTACGACTCAGTGTGTATGCCCTTCTGATATATAAGAAATGAAAATATCCATAGAGATTTAGAATTTTCCATTATCTAGGAAGAAGCAAAAACATACATACACGCCAAAATACGTAAACAAACTAGAAGTCTATTCTAACACTCTTGTACGCAAATTGTTACAATTTCGCGGGCACCAGAGACTAAAAAAGACAGACACATTGCGCCTGGCGAGATGGCTCACCCAACCCAATAACAAATAGTATATTAAGATTTGAATACTTATTGTCAATTTCCTTTTGAAATATTCAATAAAATATTAGCGGAAATTACTCTTCGTTGCATGTCTGCAATGTTTTCACACTTAGTATGATTTTCTGCCAGAAAGCGTGACTGTCTTTCTTAAGCGTTTAGCAAATTTATTACACAGCTGATTGTTCAGAAAATAAAGGAAATGTCTAACAAACCTCAAATTCTTGATTGTCTAGTAAATAATCCAGTTTTTATTTATTTCATCCTCCGTCCATCGCTTATTGTTTGGTTTTGTTATATTATTAATTTTCTTTTTAATTTCTTCACTACTCATTTTTAATGTATTATTTATTTGGTTACAGAGTTGCATAAAGTAACTTTTCTGCATGCAATACGTTAAGCTGCTGATAGTATATAAATGCTAACGCCACCTCTAAAATATTTACGCAAAGAAATAATTTTGGTGTGTGCATAAACTTTCTAAAAACTTTTATCATTTTGTTTTTACTCAACATCTTTGTACCTTTTTTTTTTTTTTTTGGAAGAGATGATGAAAGCTGTATAGGATGGAAGTAAGCGTTCTTATGAGTCTAAAACGTAATTTAAACCCACTTTTGTTTCTCACAAATAAACAATAAAATTCCAGCCAATGAAATGAAAGAAAACAACACGAATTTGAATTAGAAACAATTAGGAGTATTTTTTTATTTATGAGATGGAGACCGAATCGTCTTACCAGTTTGGAAGTTGAAAATAAGTATCTACGCCATCTTTTATTTATTTAACGAAATATTGGAACTTATTTTGGCAGGAGACTAGAACTTTGCGGCCTTTAAAACAGGCAGCGTACATGTATGTTATGGAAACAAAACAAGGGGAATTTAATTACATACATGACTTTCGGGATTAATGTCATGAAATTTCACATATTTGTTTTGACATAAACACAGTTAATCGAGTTTTGTTTGATATTTTAATTCTTACTATTTTAGCAAAAGTTTTTTAACAGTCTTAGCTTCAATTTAAAGTTTCCACAGGCAGTTATTGCGACGGTTCTACCGCCGTGAAACTTTGTAAGCGCAGGTATCTAGTTGCTTTGATTTTAAAAATAAAATGATATACACAGCTGTTTTCACATTGCAAATTACCAATCTGCAAGGATTTTTGCCATAGCATATTTGCTCAAATGTAGCTATTTTTAGTTTCATATATTTTGTTGTTTTGCAAAATGTAGCATATTTGCTAGACTTTCTACATTAGCAAGGGTTGTTTGCAACTAAGAGTGAGTTCCTCTATTGTTACCTTTTTAAAACGTGTTTATTTATTTGTAGGTTCTTCTAATTGAAAGGTCTATATCAACTATATACACGGCAGAATTTTATTTTTATACACTGTTACTTTATTTACTTTAACACTTAAAGTAAACACTGCTACTTCTTTATAGTCACTGTTCACACTTTCGCGTTTCACTCTGTACTAACTGTTAGCTCAACCATCCAAGTGCCATTATAGTAGTCGTCTAGTTTCCAGAAACTTGTAGTAATCGCAAGAATCCAGCAGATACTTCTTTACATACAAACATATTTTCTGCTCATTTTCATTATGATGTTTGTTTTTGTTACTACTGTCTGTTTTGTTTCTTATGGTGTTGTTTTGGTTTATTCATACTACTCAATTCCTGGAATTTGTCTTTACATGCTGATGTTTAATCGTTGTTGTATCTCCGTGTATTCACTTTCCTGGAAACTTATAGATGTTGTGTTTTGTTGTTGTTACAGCGCTGTCTGTACAGTGGATGCCAAATCTTGCCACACTCTTTATTTCTGGAACTTTCTGTACATTGAGTACCACAAGTAATCATACCACTCAATTCTTACAGGCAAGGAATACTTGTTCGCGCTTATCCTCGTAACAATATTTATAACACAAACAATTGGATATTATGCATGTACTTACTTATATATGTATAAATGTATACATGGCACAATTACGCCACCCAGTTGGCCGTGTAGTAGACATATAGGAAACCCTACACGCCCATTGCGGAGAGTTCAAGCACTTAAACCGTGTCATTCACACTGCCGTTGATGATTGTGCGGACGACAATGTTGTTAAAAGTCTTGTGGTTATATATATGTAGTCAAAAATAGATGCTCTAATAATCACAGTATTATAATATTCAGGCGACACTTAGCTCTTTTGTTTCATCTACAAAATCATGTTAAAACGGGTAATAAATGTTTTTTCATCTCCTTAATGAATTCCGATAGGAAAAACTACTTTATTCATAAATTTAAGATTTTGCGGTAAATCGGCCATAGTTGCACGAAACTGCTTTTGAAAGCGATAGTCCGTCCATTCCCATATCTAATTGAAGACAATTGAAATTTCTTTTATTGATTTTTTAATCCGAAATGGCAATATTTCTTTTGATGAACTGTTAAAACAATGAAGGGCTTCCGGCTTTGTGGTATTTGACACATCTATACCGTTTCTGCAGACATACTCGTATATAAAACCTTTAGTATATCGTCCTCTTATTTTTTTTACCAAATGTGATGTTCTAATAATATTTCTTTTAACTGTAAACATAAATCCGGACTTTGCGGGAAATTATTATTTACAACAATAGTTTTGGGTTTCCAGAAATGAAATATTTATTTTTTTTATTATATCTTCATAAGTTTGCTAATTTTGTCTGGAAAAATGACAAACTGCCACAATATACAAACATATTCTGAAACAAGATAAATTGCACTATTTTGTTATTAATAATTGTCATCAACAGAGTTTTGTAGACGACAAATTATATATGTTATAGTCCTGAAGACACCGTCTATGAAAATGTCGTCTATGACTTCCTGGCCAACTGAGCATACGAGTATAAGTACATATATACATATGTAAGTATATTAAAAAATTTTCTGTATAACTTTCCACAAATATCATTTCGGATTTTTTGTCAAATTATCAAAATTATTTTTTACTTTATTAAAATTTAATTTAATTTTAAATACATTAAAAAAGAAACTCTTTAACAATTTAGTGAGCAAAATCTTCAATACAATGTATAAATTAAAGCCTTTCTTGTCAGCTACATTTCCAAGAATGTTTAACAGTTTGTACAGAATATATTCGGCCGGAAAATTGGAACCACCATTAAGTTTAGCAGATGCTTTGGGGTTGCAACCGAAAATAATATACAAACTTGAGGCTGAGCCTACGTCAGTACCGGAACCTATAACAGCTGGAGAAAAAGGTGGATGTCAGTGTGAAGATGCTGGAAAAGTCGATTTTACAAGCAAACAACACAAAAATGTAGGTCAACCAATGAATCCTCAGGATCCTGGTCCTCCTGGAAAATATCAACTTCAGGATAAATGTGACTATTTCGATGATCCCAGGCCCAATGCTAAAAAATGGCGATCTATTTCGCTTGTCGTGGTTCCATTTGTTTTTGGAGTATCTGCATTAATTCTTGCCACTAAAGGGGAATCACCAGAACCTGAATACATTCCATATCCTTACATGTACAAGCGTATTAAACGTTTTCCTTGGGGTGATGGTAGGACAACATTTTTTCATGGGCCACACAATTTTAAACCGGAAGAGGAAGAAGAACGTTTAAACCGTGAAGCAGAAGAAAACCCAAATCAAACTGGTCCCCGATATAAAAAGCGTGTCAATGTAGAGGAAGAGAAGAAGAAACTACGAGACCAGCACGCTCAAGAAGAGTTAGAAAGACGCAGAAAACGTCATAGGGAGGAAGGTAGCAAATAGAAGGATGTTAAAATTACAACAAAATTTTATTATGAAATATACGTATAGTATAGTATGTATTTTGATAAAATTTTATAAAATATTTAACATTTTCTAACATCTGTTACCATATTGCAATTCTCTTCGGGCTTCTTTTTCACATTAATGGGCGGGCACTCAACCACGCAGACATCATTTTTAGCTGTATTCGCTACCAGACGATCTATATTTTCATTTTGTTGGCTTCGATTACTGCGCCCACTGGTTGGCATTTTTGTGTCCGATTTAACAGGTTTAACTTCCTCTGATTTTTTAAGGTATGGTAGTGAAAAACTTTCATTGCCCCAATATTCCTTTACATAAATTAATATTAAAGTTATATAAGTTCTGATTGAACATTGAGTGTTTTAAGATACCTTCGGAACATCCCATATTATAATGGCACCATCAGTGCAGCCAGTTACAAAGAATTTTCTACATGGACTATATGCCACACTTATGACAGCCGATGCATGTTCAGAGGCTTGCGCTACAACAATGCCTTTGTTATAGTCCCAAAGCTAAAGTGGAAATTTATTTTAGAAAATTGCCATTCAAAATTCGAATGCTGATTTTTTTTACTTTAACCAATTGATCACTACCCACAGAAACAAAATAATCTCCAGTTGCATTAATCGCCACAAAATTCACTGAGGCTTTTAATGCACCCTGTATTTCACGAATTAAACCGCCATTATAAACACTCCAGTAGCCAATGCGCCCGTCAGTACCACACGTTAAAACATGAACACCAGTGGGAAAATATTTAGCAGTCATAAATTGCGTATTGGCTGTTAAAACAGTTTTCCTTGTTAAACGACTGAAATAAGAAAAATAAAATTCAAAGTAGGAAGGCAGAGAGACAGAGGGACCTCTTTTCAGTATTTACTTTATATCCCAGATGACACAAGAACCATCACTACTGGCAGAAATAACTTCGTTGTCAGATTTATCAAAATCCAATGATGTTACAGGACCTGAGTGATCTTTTAAAACTCCTAACAAACTCTGGCGATATGGTTCAATTTTCCACACACGTACTTGACCCTCAATACCAGCGGTGACTAAAACGCGGCCAGTCGAGGAAATTGCTAAGGCACTGCAACCTTTTTGCAGAATAATTATATTTAAAATATATTGCAGTAAAATTTTCTAACAAATAGTTACCTTTGTTGTGAGCATTTGGTATGGCGTATATAAGTCTGCCGGTTATAGGTGTGAATGCTCTAATTACACCATCATTCCAAGCTGATACAATATTGCTACCATCATAACTAAACGCAATCGCCGCACATTGGAAGTTAGGCACGATTATGCGCAATAACTCTTGAAGGCGTTTTGTAGACCATATACGTATTGTCTCATAACCAGCCGTAGCAAAAACTGAAGACAAATTTCTGAAACACACATAATTCGTAAAAAGAAACCATTTTAATCCATTCAAAGCTTCTTTCTCATCATACTTAGGAAACACAATATTATATACAGCCTTCTTGTGTGATGTCTTCAAAAGTCTCAAGGTAAATAATTTGATATTAAGTAAATAGATTTCATTCGAATCGGTGGTTATATAATATTCTACAGGATTTATTTCCACCAATGATGTAATCGCACCATTTACCTTTGTCTTCTTTAACTGAAAAAGTCAAAGTTACAAGAGCAACTTTGTCTATTTAAGTCATAAAAAACATACAGTCTTCAACATAGGCCACGTTGGTGTGGGATAGTTTTTGAAAATGCTGCCTTTTATATCTCTTCTTTCCTCAACTAGTTCTACAACACCATCTCCGGCACCCATCAACAAAAGGCCATCGCCTACTATATGCACTACCCTTAAACCATTAACATAACGATTACAGTCTTTTCCGAAGGGTTTACGGCTGTTGTGTGTTCCATAAGCACCCACCATTGTACCGGAGATTCCCTGTTTTATAACGTTCAATGTGTCGCAACAGTTCAGAACTATTTTCACCACATCACCAGATTGAGTGCCAATATAAGCGTATTCGTCATTTCGATCAATACATGCGCAGATATATTGTCGCTGTTGTTTTCCCACATAGATGTCTTCAACGTTTAACTTTTTCATTTCCCTCTGGATACTCCAAATGCGAAGGTGACCTTAAAGAGTAATAAAAGTGAAAAGTTTTCTGGACCATCTCACTAAGGTTTCATTCAGATACTTACGATCGCCAACTGACAAAAATACTGAGGTATTCTTAAATAATGAGCACACAACTAAAGCGTTGCCATTAATGGCACGTGCAGCAACAGATCTGCAAATCGGCGATCTTAAATAGAGCAATAGACGCATTATATACTCGTATTCATTATTCACACTACTGCTACACATATAAATATTAAAAGAAAAACTTACAAAGTTTCTATATCAAACACAATAATAGTGCCATCTTCGCATCCACCGGCAGAAATAATGTATTTATCTTGGGAAGTAAAGCAAACTGTTTGAACCCGAACCTGACAAAAAATTAAACATAACAATGACAAAGATTAATGAATTCGCATGATTCCTTGCGCAGTTAATAATAAAATCGTACAAAAAAATAACTCCGGATGCTGGAGTCTATTATAAAGCGAAATAAAAGCACGCTCAGAATCTTGGCTTCCGAGTGATCTTCGGCCATTGAGAAGAGTGTAGGATGGGAAATCACAAAACTGAAATATGGGGCTTACACGAAGTGCAAAAGAAAAAACGCGTTCTATGGGCAAACCACCGAAAAAAGTGGACAGAAAGACAGTAGGACTCAATAACTTTTAGCGACGAGTTGAAATTTCAATTTACTACAGGGATGAAAGTAATTAGAACCAATAGCGAAGCTTTCCATAGATATTGTCTTAAATGCCACGGTTAAGTTCGCTGGAAGCATTTTAATATGGGACTGCATGTCTGCAAAAGGTGTAGGGAACCTATGTTTCATGGAGGTAACATTTAATGCGTCTCGACATATTAATATTTTAATAGTACTGGTGGCAGCAAAGGAAATACATCTTTTAGCAAGACGGAGGCCCCGTCTCACAGTGGCAAAACCACAAAAAATTGTCTCGAAGACAATAATATTAACGTTCTGGACTGGCTGTCGTCTACTCCCGTTCCCCAATTTAGACAAACGGTTAAGAAGCGATCCCATGGCAACAATTGCATGCCTAAACTCCAAAACACAAGTCATTGCTGCTATTAAGGTCACCACAGGTGATGTATCGGAATATTTATTTCAGTTTTAGTATAGCACGAAACTATAGTGGTCAACAATAATAGCCGTAGCATATTTAGGTTGCTTTAAGGTCAGAAAAGTTGTTTTTTGTGGCGTCGCATATGCTGCTATCAATCAGTTCAACTGCAAGAGCTGTACTTTATGAATACTTTAGTAACGGACGTATCCAGTTATTCTGGTGAATATGGTGTTCAGATCGGATTGAGCACCGAAGCCTTGTTACAAGCAAGAGAGCGACAAGTGAAATTAGCGGGTTTGGGGGCACGCGATTCCTTATGACTTGAGGCCAGTCTCTGTTTGCATTGAACCTCCTCTTGCTAGGCTTAGGGCAAAACGTCGGAGGAGAACATTTGCAAAAACTAAAAAAAAAAAATAGATGCGAGCCATCACAAGCGTTTACCTAAACCCATACCACAGGGTAACCAGAGGTGAAGACTTTGACACATAAAAAATAAAAACTCAGTTTTTTTTACTATGGGCTCTGTTAGAAAGAGACAAATATAGCATTTTGTGACGAAATACCGGAAAAAATACAGGAAAACACGGCAAGAAAATCAAAATAAAAACAAAAATCTAAAAACAAAACTAAGGCTCTGAGGGAACGAGACGGATAGAGAAAAAGATCACTATACTGTCGTTTCACCTCTGTTTACTACTTTGTGCCCATACGATAACGCATTATTACCTTCAACCAAATCAATGAGACTTCTGATTGATTTTGACATTCATTCACTGAAGATAATACGTAGCCTTAATCGTTTTGCCGCTAAAATAAACTTGACAAGGGACGACGGAAATTCCTTTCAAATATCTATAGCACATCAGCCGGGTGAAAATCAAATCAAAAATCAACAATACAAATTTATGACTTGTTGTTTTCTTTAATCTTTAACGAACAAATTTTCATATCCTTTTAATTTTCCTCCAGGAATTCAATTGAAATTATTGACAAATGGCTCCTTATATTATAAATATTGAAGGATGGAAGGGCAAACCCAAAAGGCCTTAACAGGTGATTGTGGGAATATGTGAGTAAAAAACTTAAGAGGCACATTAAGAGATACAAGAAACAAATGAACACTGATACTTTTAGTTGTTTAAGATTCTTTTAAAATATTTTAAATCAATTTTGTAATTGTTCTATTAGTATTTCTTTTCTTTAATTGATTAATTGAATCGCAGTTGTAAGGACACAGAGATAGAGGAGACGGGTTTTCACCTTCTCTGCGAATGCCCTGCCCTGGCTGTCAGGAGACACAAATTTCTTGGAAACTGCATACTGGAGGATCTCAGTGAGATATCTAGGTGCCGTTTCAACGATATTTTAAGATATCTCACGGCTACGGGATGGACCTAGCTCCCTAGTGCGAGCATAGGCTCTAAGACGCTAATTACCTGGCGAGTGGTATGGTCTTGTCAAAACGGTCATTCAGACCTTACTTGACAGCTTGCGTGCAGCAGGCTACCATGTAAACCAACCAACCAACCAAGCACGTCAAAACCCGATCTCGAATTATTCGAAAACCGGGTTTTAACTGTTTTCCAGAATATTAAAAAGTAGCGAAATGCTTTCAAATATATACATAGGTATATCACATTAAACGTTTTTTCGCTACCAAATTTAAATTGCGCATGCCAGAGTTATTACATGTAATCACTCCATTATGAATGACAACATAAAGAAGAATTTGAAAGCAATAAATTTACACATTTTATAAAATGGAAAGCATTAAAATGAGTTCTATTGCTTGCCAATGGCGTAAAAAAGTGAATGAAAAGGCAAAGCTCAATGCTTAAAATTTGATTTTCCGAAAGAATGATTTGATATAGACGTAGTTAAAATTTCCTAAAAAGCTATCGTGTAAGGCACATCACCTTCCTTCCTCACAAAGTATTTAAGAAATGTATGTACATAGAACATAAAATAAAAATTTAAGCTGTGCATAAACCTTCCACATCTCAAACAGATATCCCAAAAACAGCTGTACGCCTTCTTCACATTTCCCAAAAAACTGGTTTATGACGTAACGAAGGCATATCCCTCCCATCAGCTTCTTCAACAATATGTTAAACATCGTTGGAACTCGTTAGAAGCAATGATAATCGCATTTTTAAGTTTTAGTTTTTTTCTTTTAAAACAATAATAAAAAGTAAACAAAAAAATACGAGTATATACTTGATGAGGACAACCGGATAAGACGGTAGTAAAAACCCACAAACCGGTTTCGAAAAATGATCAGTTTTTATGTGCATTTACACCCACATCTAGTCCTTACTAGATTTCGACCACAATCTAATTGTTTACCAGTAGTTCTCCCGTACAAAACGAAATCTACTTCACTAGATTTCGATAAAATCGACTCAAAATCTAGTAGTAATATGGTTTTCCTATTTATATACCATGAAAGAATTGTCCAGGGTGGACTAAACAGCGCAGCTGAGTACTTTTTTAAAACTGAACGTCAAATTCCATATAAAAGCAATTTTCGCCACCTCTGGTGCATTTTTTTATATACTGTGTTGGACATCCGCAAATAAGTCGGAAATACTTTGAATTCACCCGTGAGTCTACCTGTTATCAACTTGCCTTGGAATTGTCAGTAATTAATTGGTAGTCTAAGCAGGTATGTGCGGTTAGCACAGTTGATGATATTTTCTGTCCATTCCATTTTTTGTTTCCTTGCTATCAAACTACATATAATATAGTCGGCACTTACTGCTCTATTCATAAAAAGTAATTCAAATTCATTTTAAATCAAATTTTCCATACAAAATTTCGTAAAAATACATTAGATATTTAAATTGTTTTTAATGAATACGCCAGTTAGAATACAAAAATGTTTTTTGTTGCTTTAACCTTAGTTGCATTGTGTATATGAAATTTTGCTAATGTCAAAAACTGCAGTGTAAACTATGATGATTTTAAAAAATATTCATATGGAATCTACTAGATTTCGGTGTAATGTAAAAGCTCTATTAATCTATTCGGAAACCGGTTACTTCAAAATGTCGAGTAGTTGATAGCTCCATTAATAGCATAGTATATATTGTGCTATTGCTATTTCGCAGCTCGTATTTTAATCACTGCATCAGACGATGCGAGATGTTTGTGAGAGTTGGCGTTGCATAAAATTTGAAAAGCGTTTATTACACGATAACAGCATGTTATAAAATGTTTTACGGGTCCACCTAGATCTATATATGATTTAACTTTAGTATGATATTTTCATCGATTAGTTATTATGGCAGCCAATGAATCTTGTTGGTTAAAGTATTTTGCTTGTTGTCTTGTTTTTATATTTAACGCTTAATCAGTTAAAGTCAGAAATATCCTCTACCTCGCAGGTATGGATAATAGAGCGGCTATTTCATTTTAACAAACTGTCAGCCCTCACTTGCATATATGTACGTACATATATGTATGTATATGTTCTCTTCCTAATGCACGTATCGTGTAGAATAAAGTTCTACATTTCTAACTTAAAAATTTCCATAATTATATTTCACATTTCTATTGCTGCAATGAAATAAAGTTTTCTTAAACTAACCTTGTGTAAATCATGTCTGCATATTTCACGCCTTTCGGCAAAATCATATAAAATCACATAACCTGGAAAACCCATATGATTAACTTGACCGGAACCCATGTAGCGACCACTGGAAATATAAAATTTAGTTAGTATTTATATTATACGTTGAAATATTAAATAAATTGTTTGTTTGCCTTCGACTCAAATCCAAACAGGACACATTGTTGGTATGGCCACCTATGAACTCTTGTTTATTAGTTGTTGTATTGCAAATGCCAATTTTGGTACCCAAAGGATATATAATGTGTTGCCCATCGGGATGCAACTGAAGGCCGGACACAACTTTTCCATTTATGCCAAAAATGGCACGAAGTTCCAAACGTTTGACGGATTCTTTGGCTTGTGATGTTTCAGTCATTTTATTGCTAATTGTAAAGAAATTAAGAAATATGTATGTTTTTAATTGTTTTTATTTTTTCAGTATTTTTTAGTTCAAATTGTCTCTTGCTCAAATAAAACTTGAGTCGTATAGTTCTATACTGTGAATTACAGTATTAAAAAAAGTGTTGCTAACGGCAACATTGAAAGCTGTTATTTTTAAATAGAAGTTTATTTATGGTTGCCATAGTGCAACAGACAGACGTTTTGGTAACATTCGGCAAGATGGTTTTGTTACATATGTATAAATTAATAAAGGTTCAACAAAATTCTTCAAGTTATGGAGCCCAAAAGTTGAAGTTTATAAATTTTTTTTTTAATTTTACGTAAATGTTTTTATTTCGTTTTGATTTGTATTAAATATACCAGCTTCGGTTACTAAAGTTTTTATGAATATATTCCTAAAGAATTATATTTTAAGATTAAAATATATGGAAACACAGATACATATTCCCACATCAGCTCATACGTCAATATTAAGTTATAGAAAATCTCTGAAATATAAATCTCTGAAAATGGCTAACCCCTGTAACAAGTTTTGTTAATGTTAGCATGCTGCCAAGGAAGTAAACATTCCTTGTTCCGTTGTGCCGAACCTAAAAAACTATGTTAGTATAGATTTTTGGACGAATTTCCGTCATCCTTTGTCCCCAAACCAAAATTGGCAATGGATTACAGAAACCACCTTGTCGGAATATCAAGTTAAGAAACTTTATCTCAGTATTAAATACATAGTTCAATAATTTAAGGGCCATAATTGCAACTTGCCAACAATTAAAGCTAAAATTTTATCGTTGCTGTTCTGTATTCCGAATCCTAAATATTTTATTCTACAGTGGAAATTTCCGAACGTTTAAGCTCTTCTGTATTCCACTTCCGAATAATTTCGTTTCGTTTTATTTAGAATAAAACATTTTGGTGCAATGGATTAGGATCAGGTCCTCTTCAAATAAAACTTTATTTATATGTTAGTATGACAATTTTGTATTAAAATATAAGAGGCTTTTTTGAAATCTTCTTTTATTTTTCTCAATTTATTTTCAAATGCATATATTTGCAAAATATGTGGAATGTAGAACAGTTATTTTTCGAATTATTCCGCTCCGAGAGTTTTTACAATTCCATACGTTTTCATTTCACTGCAGTTGCAGTTTTGTTCGCTGTTCGTGTTAAGCGAAGGAAATGAATTTGAAGCAACGCGTAGTGTATGAAACGGGCAATACTATCGCAAATAAACCTGAAAAAGTATGACTTTAGGTCTGACAGTCTATATAAAAATAATATTCCCATGACAAGTTATTGGGAAAAACTGAACTTATTCTAACAAAATAGATACAATTGTCTTAACTACCCAAATGTCAATACTGCCAAATTACTATAAAGAAACTAAGCCATCAGTTGTTTTGTAAGGGAATATCCGATTGTCATTGAACCCGAACCTGCTTGCGTATGTCGTAATACTTCTCCGCGATGTCCCAGTTTGAATCATTTCTTTATAAATATTCATTTCAGCGCTTTGTTGGCATTTGGAGATTCACTCAATGATTACTATCGTTTTGTCGTGTTCTGTTCGTAACTCGCTGGGAAATGTAGTGAAGTGAATTCTTGGATACACAACTGGAAGTGAATGTGTAAAATTATTAAGGTTTTTTCAGCATTGTTAAAAAATATACGTACAAATATAAAAAATTTCACATTTTTTGCCATACAGTATGAGTATTACATTTATGAAGCGCACTTTTGCGCAAGAAAGGATATGTGTGCTTACAAAATCTGGATTATTTTTATCTGATTAAAAAAAATTTTAAATTTGTGGTATCCCCTTATAGTATACTCTTTATCGGCTCAAATTCACCTTTTCCATAGTTTGTAAATTGTTCCAGATGGAAAGTTTTCAGCTTAAATCTTGGCTTGTTTTGCCCTCTTTAAACTGTCAAAATTTGAATTTTAATTCAGCTGTGGTCAAATTCATGCAGCTCATTGAGCTCATTGAGTACGCCTTACTACAAATTGCCGGATACAGGTGCTTTTACTGTTCGCCACTTTTTTCAAGAGTATTGTTATAGGGTACGATCAAATCGTCCTACCACGCTATCTTTAAATATAGCCAATTAAATTTTTTACCTGGCTCAGAATTCAATTCTATTGAAACACAATAATGCCATATTCAGGCATTTACGCGAGTTAAATTCTCTAAAGGAATTTTTAGGAAAAATAAAGAAATCCAAAAGCTTCTGCTTTGCGACTTTGCACTTTATTTATTTAAGTTTGAGTTTAGACTGAATGTTACAATTTTACTCTAGGTTTAAAATTAACTATTAAACTTAAAAGTGCTTATTCTATTGATTAATTTGTTTTTGTTTTATTTAATAAAAAATGCTTATTGTTAATTATTTGTATTTGCTTAAACTAAGGAAGTGTAATTAGGTTGAATTAAAAAATGCTTATTGTTAATTATTTGTATTTTGTTAAACTAAGGAAATGTAATTAGGTTATTGACAAGTAGCTCAGTTCTTTTACCGGAAGTGCTGAATTTGCAAAGTGTGTCAGTTGCACAACTTTGGTTGCGCAATTGACCTCTTTGCTATTTTTGCCAGTCTACGTTTATTTTATGTGGAGTCGGAGGTGTCTCTGACGTAACTCCTTCCCCCTTTGTATAAAAATTCTCCTGAATTTTTGGTTTAAGTTTTCTTTTAATTTTTATTGTATGCACACTGACCGTTGTCAATAGCATAATTAATAAAGAGATTAATACAAATATTGTTATGATTGACGTATTGCTATATTTTCTATGATATTTTAATTCTTTAATTTCTTTTACATTTTCGATTTCACTTAAAACTATTTCATCAAATGTAGGTTCTGTGATATTAACTTTTATTTGATTTTTTGAGGGAATGACGAGGTTATCTTTGTATATTTTTTCTGAGTTTACGAAAGTTTCTTTATCTATTTTTATTTTGCAATCATGGAAAGTAAATAAATAATTCTTACTTATTGAGAGATTTCTTTCATCGCAACTGCTAGTGACAATGCTTCCATTTGAATTCTTTAGAAGTATTAAGCCAGGTGCTATTTCTATTATTTCTTTTTTGTATTCTCTTAATTTTTTACAATTATTCTTATATATACACAAATTAGATATTTTTAATTCTTTAAAATTAGGGTTCTGTTTATATTCAAAAATTTGTCCGTTGTAGTGTAAAATTTCTTGTGGTTTAAAGTTTAATTGTGTGAAATTTGTGTCGGTGATCGGTATAATAAGAGATCTTTTAACTGTCACTGTGTTCTTTGGAAATTTTATTACGAATATTATGTGGTCGTCTTTGTATTTTGCGGCTCCTAGTTGCATATATTGAAGTTCGTAAAAGTCAATCTTAAAATCGTTAATTTCCTTGTCCGTTAGAATGTTGCTAGTCATTAGTTTGAAATTTGCGGATACTATGTTATTTTGAATATGTTCTAGACTATCCGATAGAATTTTTAATTTGAGCAAAGCATCTAAGTAGTATATCTCGTTAACTATTTTATCATCATTTTTCTTTATCACGTTGAATTGATTTGAGGTACTTTTCCTGTCCGTGTCTATTGTTGCCTTGAGTTTGTTTAATGTTTGGTTAAATGGTTATTTACGTATATATTTTTATTAAGATTGTCTATTGTTTTGTGGTTGTTTTCGTCTATAATTTTTAAATGGTCTTCAATATCTATTCGGTCATCGTCGTTCATTGTTCCTGCTATCCACTTTAAGCCTGATCCTATTACGTTAAGTAAACCTCTTTTATGTCTGTTTTGGAGTAATGTTTGTGCTTTTAATTTTAGTTTTTCTAATTCGTGTTCAAGAAGTATTTTATTCTTGATGGATTGATACTGGCTTATCTCCTTTTCTAAATTGTCAATTACCTCTATTATTTGCTTAATATCAATTATGTGAATGATTTTATTATATTCTAAAATTATTCTTGCGTCATCCAATTTAATTTCGGCGAATCCGTCTGAATTACTGATTGGCTGGATTGTCAGAGATGCTATTGCCGTTGGTATTATTATCGTCAATAAAGCGATTGATGTCCAATTAGTCTGAAAATTTATTTTTTCGTTTAATGTTTGTAGGATGTACGCCTTCGAGTTTTAGCTTACGATATCTAGGTTCATATTTATGCCTCAATGTTTTATAATTTTTAACGTAACCTTCTTCATCTGTCCTTTCATAATTTTCCCTATTCTCATTTCTCTTGGTAATTATACGAATCTTTGCCTGTTTTAGTTTCTGTTCTATTTTTGTTTTATTAACCCTGCCTTCTACAATATCTATTGGTTTTTCGTTAGTAAGAGAATGAATTGATTTGTTATACCATTCGAAGCATTTAAAAATACGCTCTTGTGTTGAAAGTTCCGAATTTTCTGATTCCATCACTCTGTATTTTTCTGAAATCGTGCTGTGTAGCCTTTCCACATCAGCATTTCCGGTGTGGTTATTGGGTTTGGTAAAATGGACTTCAATTCCTTCCTCTCTTAAAAACTGTTTTACATTTGTAGAATTAAATTCATTGTCTGTAATTATTTTAAGAGGTTTGCTTCTAACTGATAAAAATTGTCTTAACTTTTCAACGATCGTTGTGCTATTTCTGTCTTCTAAATAAATTGCAATTGCATGTTTAGAAAATTTGTCTATAAATGTCATGAAACTATGTTTTTTAATGGTGTATACATCAAGGTGTATAATTTGATTTACATCCGACGGGGTCTCCGTGATACGAAGTTTTGGTTTTATGGGTTTGCGATCATATTTTGATTTGTTACAAGTATCACAATTATTGATATATTTGTGGACCAATGTTTTAAGGTTTTTGAAATAGATCTTCTTTTTCAGTCCCTCATAGTTCTCTGTTATCCCACCATGTCCAGTTTCATATTTGTGGTACTTTGCGATTTGCTTATAAGTTTCGTCTTCATTGCACATGTCTTTCGCATGGTGGCTACATCTATAAAACTTTATACTATTATCAAATAATTCAATCAGCTTGAGATGTACTTGGTTATAAACTTCGTCGGCTAGTTCAGAGAAAATCCCTACCTTACCATTTTTTAGGAATCTTCTAAATATATCAGTCATGAAGTTGGTATCAATGTCACTCTTAGAGACAAAAATTTTTCTTTTTCCTTGAACAATTTCTATTTCCTTTGTTTTATATTCTGTTAGTATTATTTGAGTCATAAACCTATTTACAACCGTGTCTAAAATTGGGAAGTGATCGTTTTGTTCCTCCTGCTGCGAATGGATTGTCGCTGCCGTACTTATATTGTCATCGGTGTCAATCGCATTAATTTCTCCTGTGTCGGTGTTGATTCTGCTCAGAAAGTCTGCAATTTTATTTTCTTTGCCTTTAATGTGATTTATGTTTAAGTTGTACTCGCCTAATTCCATTAGCCATCTTTGTAACCTGGGGTTGATGTCTTTTCCTTTATGTTTGGTATGTAGCCAAACTAACGGCTGGTGATCGGTTAATAGCTCAAAGGGTCTTCCATAAATATATGGTCTTCCATAAATTAGTGGCCCAGACAATTGCCAAAAGTTCCTTTTCTACAGCTGCATATTTTTTTTTACGTGGTCGTTGAGTGTACTGCTGGCATAGCTGATGGGATGTTCATCCTACCGACTGCGCCAGTTAAATTCTCTAAAGGAATTTTTAGGAAAAATAAAGAAATCCAAAAGCTTCCGCTTTGCGACTTTGCACTTTATTTATTTAAGTTTGAGTTTAGACTGAATGTTACAATTTTACTCTAGGTTTAAAATTAACTATTAAACTTAAAAGTGCTTATTCTATTGATTAATTTGTTTTTGTTTTATTTAATAAAAAATGCTTATTGTTAATTATTTGTATTTGCTTAAACTAAGGAAGTGTAATTAGGTTGAATTAAAAAATGCTTATTGTTAATTATTTGTATTTTCTTAAACTAAGGAAATGTAATTAGGTTATTGACAAGTAGCTCAGTTCTTTTACCGGAAGTGCTGAATTTGCAAAGTGTGTCAGTTGCACAACTTTGGTTGCGCAATTGACCTCTTTGCTATTTTTGCCAGTCTACGTTTATTTTATGTGGAGTCGGAGGTGTCTCTGACGTAACTCGCGTCCTCAATATTTCCTTCTAACTGTTTTGTCATGGCATGCACTTCTGCCCACTTACTGAAGTAATCCAGAACTAGTAGAAGGCATCGGTTTCCGGCGCTTGCTACATCCATAGCTATCCGCTTGAAGGGTGCTCCTAATTTAAATTTGCTATATCTAATCGGTTATGTGGTGTTAATATCGAACCCAATTAGAACCGCTGCATCAACTTTTCTAAATTTTGTTGTAAAAAATTAAGTGAACTCACGGCTATGGGCCATTTCGAAACAGCATGCGCTCTCTTTAGTCGGTCTTCTGTCCTCAATGCCGAAAATGTTATTCTGCAGGCGTTCGATATAACGCGCAAGTTGCTCTTTAGGATTTTGAAATTGCAGATTGGTGATTTCTTAGTCAATAACTCTTTAAGCTTCTGGAATGTCTTCTCTTGCACTTCACTGCAATACTATTGACGCGTCTTCTTGGATAGCTTATTTACGATTAAGGTTATGTTGGAAAACTTAGGTACAAAGCATTTCTAGTGTGTGTGTGTAAATTAACTTTACCGTTGGTTCTATGAACCGCCGTTTAAAAAGAAGACGTGTTTTATTATCTGTGATTCGATATAGATTGAATTCTTTATTGTTTTTCAGTTTTCTTCCAATATTCAACTTTTGTTTATTAATAATAATTTCTTAGCTTAGGTTTCATGTTACAATCACCTCATTCTACTTTTAAATTTCATTGGCTAAAATACAATAAATTTCAGTTGCCAACAATTAATTACCAAGCATTTTTAGAACAAAATATAACAATTTACTTAAACATAATTGTCACCTCATTTTGGCTTAAACTGCAGTAAATTTTGATTTAATGAAATATTGATTACAAGGCATATTTTACAATTAATACGGGTATTCACTACTATTGCTAACAAATACAATTAATAATGATATTCACATCTGTTGCTAACTTGTACAAGGGGGTAGAAAACTGCGCAAGTCATGAATTTGTTTTGGACAAGCCATCAGTAGTATATTACAGTTTCAGGGGCATAATGAGTTTATAACGATTAAAACAACCATTTTATAATTGTTTAAAGAGGGTTTTGAGAACATGCAGCGTTGTGCTATCACGATGATTTTTCTCATGTTGGTCGACATCAACGTATTTAAGTTGTAGCACCGCCATTATTTCATCATAATTGCTCCTGCAGCTCATTAGCACGGACTGAAGCACTTCTATTGCGGTTGCTTTTAATGCTGAAATAAATTCTATGACTTTTTCCTTATTGTCCTTCATATCCGTTCTTGCTGGTAACACTCGCACCGAACCGCCTTGAGGCTGAAGACAATTAATTTCAATTCCTAGATCATGTATTTTCATCACCGCTAACCGCGAGCTGAGTAATATTTTCCTCGCTGTCAGCTAACTTGTCATTAAATCTATTGACTTGCAATTTAAATCCATCCACTCGTGGCCTAGAAAAGTGCCTTGTGGTCGATTGTACATATTTCTTGAACTTCAGCTAAAAACTTCTCGTGGTTAGCTAAAAGTCTCTCGATAAACCTTTTGAACTTCTGCACTTTTCACCATCAGAGCTGAGAAGAAAATGAGGACTAAGTTCTTGATATATACCAGAAATTCTATTTTATTTCCAATACTAAGGATCAAGCGATATATAACAGAAATACATACAATGCTTTCATTGTTGAATGATGGTATTGGCTGAAGCAAAATGCTTATTACATACTCGTACATAGACTTCAATAACAAGAAACTAGAATGGTGTAAACTTCAAGGCAGAATTAGTTTTTACTTTCCGTTCTGTTACGAATCAGCTGTTCTGTATTTGCTAAATGAAAATATGTATGCAGCGTTAAGGCTCAGTTATGCGAACGTAAACTTAAGCAAACGTAGGTACGTTCGTTTCTGAGTAAACCAAAACAATGCAAACGCTTAAGGCCTCGTTATGCGAACGTAGATGTAAGAAAAACTTAACTTACTTTAACGTACGGTCGTATGTGTAGTTATAGAAACTTTACAAACGTAACAGACGTCAATAAAATAAACAAAAACAAAACATTGTGCAGCATAACACCTATTTTCTGCCAACTTAAATCCGATGCAGTTTTTATTATACAGGCACTCCTTTGCCTGCACAAGCAAAATTAGTTTTTCGTCATCCATTTGTTTTTATTTAATAAATAAACTTTAATTTAAATTGAGAAAAAAAACCAAGAAATTAAACAATTGTAAATATTGTCAGCTGTTCAGAACAGTGTTGAGCTTTTCGGCATAGTGATGGGCAATGTTAAATTATTTTCGTACATGTGAATTTGGAAATTGGCTTCGAGGGATATAAAGTCTTTTACATTGTAATTTATACATTATATTTATTTATTATTATTGTTTTCATTATTTGTTGTAATTACTATTTTTATTATTCAAATTATTGCTATCGTTGTTGTTATTGTTTTTATTATGATTATTATTGTTTATTTTTGTCGTTATTATTTATTTCTATTATTAAAGTTATTATTATTTTTTTTTAATTATCATTATTGTTATATTTATTATCATTTTTATTATTTTTATTATTGTTATTATTATAATCAATATTTTTATTATATTATTATTTTTATTATTATAACTATTATTATCATTGTTTTTGCTATTATTATTTTAATAATTATTATTATTTGTTTTTTTTTTGTTCTTATTGTAACTATTTTTTTCTATTATTAAATTATTATTGTTGTTATTATTTTCCTTATCATTAAAATTATTATTATTAATCAATTATCATTATTTAATTTGTACTTTTATGAACCAACATGGTATAAATTTCAATGTACCGAAATGGGCAAATGTGCCGCAATGGTATTATATTCATATGAGTGCCATTACTGGCTTACGAATGTCACTTAACGGCGCCGTCAAAATCCATTTGTATGCAGATGACGTGCAACTGACTCTAAGCAGCCCAGTTCAAAATATCGCTTCTGGTATTTCTTGTCTTAACGACGAGTTAAACAAAATTTTTCTTTGGGCTAGTGTAAATTAACTCTGTTTGAATCCGAGTAAGTCTAGTGCATCATAATGAGCAAAAAGAGCATAACTCCGTCCATTTTTCAAAACATCGTGTTAAATGGTGAGATAATTGAAATTGTGAAGTCGGCAAAAAATTTCGGGATAGTTTTCAATAACAATCTAACATGGACAGATCACGTAAACTCATTGGTTGGTCAGTCTTATGTAAAACTACTCAATATTTCACCCCTTTAAGGATAAGGGTATTACTCGCCAAAACGTATTTAATTCCTTCCTTATTGTATGGATGTGAATTATTTGGAAACTGTGACTCAGTGAGCAGAAGAAAACTTAATGTTTTGTTTAACAACATTATAAGATACGTGTACGGGTTGAGAAGGTTTGACCATGTTTCCGCCTTTTTCCAATAACCTCTATGGGGTAGCCTTTGAAAATACAAACGCAAACCCCCAACTATATAATCGAAAGAATTCGTTTTTTCCAATCTTCACGACATAGGAATATTATAATACTTCGACATCAATGTCTAGTGTTTGAATGGCATTTTTATGTGCATGCCGCTCGTCTTTGGAACAATCTTCCACTAAATCAACAACTAAACAGCATTGCTAATAGCTTCAAAAGATTTTTATTTAATTTTTTCAATTAAGTTTTCAAATGTTGCTAGTATTAAATTTGTTATATTATTAATTTTTTAGTTTGTTATGTTAATGAAAAATAATGTAACACAATACGTTCCTGTACAATAAATATAAGACTCAGTGTTGTTGTACAGGAAATGAAATTAAATAAATAAATAAAAAAATAAAAAACAATGATAATAATAGTTTTAATAATAAAAATAATAATATAATAAAAATATTGATTATAATAACAATAATAATAAATATAATAATAATGATAACTATAAAAAAATAATAATAATAGAAATAAATAATAACGACAAAAACAAACAATAATAATGATAATAAAAATAATAACAACAACGATAGCAATAATTTTAATAATAAAAATAGTAATTGCAACAAATAATGAAAACAATAATAATAAATAAATATAATGTATAAATTACAATGTAAAAGACTTTATATCCCTCGTATCCAATTTCACATGTACGAAAATAATTTAACATTGCCCATCACTATGCCGAAAAGCTCAACACTGTTCTGAACAGCTGACAATATTTACAATTGTTTAATTTCTTGTTATTTTTTTATCTAATATAAATTAAAGTTTATTTATTAAATAAAAAGAAATGGATGACGAAAAACTATTTGCTTGTGCAGGCAAATGAGTGCCTGTATAATAAAAACTTCATTGGATATAAGTTGGCAGAAAAGAAAAGAGGTGTTATGCTGCACAATATTTTGTTTTTGTTTATTTTATTGCCGTCTGTTACTCTTGTAAAGTTTCTATAACTACACATACGACCTACGTTGAAGTACATTAAGTTTTTCTTACATCTACGTTCGCATAAAGATTTTTTCTGTATCTTGCCGTTCTGTTACGGACGAACCTGTTAAAAACAAAAAAATGTTAACGTAACTAAGTGGCAGCAGAAAACACCTGATTACCATCAGAGCTGGAAGTGTACACATACTATTGATTGAAATAAGTATTACTAATCAAAAACCAATTTTGCACTATTTTTTAACAGCTTAGTGATAAAAACCATTTTTTTACTAGATATTAAATAAAATTAGTGCAAAATTTGAACCAGTATGAAAACAAGCTATATTTAAACATACTGGCAATCGATTTTGAAAACGAAACGTTTCAAAATAGAAAAAAGGTGTGATAACTTTTCCGTTTTTATTTATTTTAAAATTATTTTTTTATGATTTTCATGAATTTCTTATTTGCTTTAATTCAGTTATATAATGTAAAGTTTTTCTCTTGGTTAGCATTTTTAATTACAATTCTTTTAAAATGCTTGAAAACGATTTTTTGACCGAAATTTATCACACCCTTTCAAAAATTTCTACGTTGCACTAAAATTAGTAAAGAAACAAAAGTTCAAATAAACTGAACTCTGTCTTTTTCTACTAAAATAATTTAGTCTTAGTGTTAAATTTTTTAGTGAGATTGCTAACTTTCATTTAACCACTAAAAATTAACCAAATTAGTGCTATAATATAAAACTTCTATTACTAAGTATTAGTGGAAACGGCAAAATTAGTGTACAACCCCCATCTATAGTTTCCATTTTATAAAAAAAAACACTAAAACAACATTGTGATTTACTGCATTGTTCTAGAAAAGAAACTCTCAACAGCAAATGCATCCGAAACATATTTGGAATAATATTTTTCAAGTTTTTACTTATGTTTTATAAGTTTTAATATTATGGAGTTTGGTTGGTATTTATGTTTTGTTTACCAACAGCAAATGATAAGTTTTTACAGAAGAACTAACCGCACAAATTATACAACAGAACAGCACGGCACAGAACGGCAACAGAAAGTCAAAACTAAAGAAGCCTTCATTCTATCCCAAGGAAATTTTAAAAATATTCATTCTCATATTCCATTTTTCTTGAGTACTGGGTTAAATACATAGATGATATTTACAGTGGACACAAAATTTAACAAACAAATGTTTTTTTTTTTTAATAATAATAAATCAAAGGTTAAAGTATATTTTATAAGAAGCCAAAAACAGAACTATATAACATCTTTCACTGCACATGTCAACACTAGTCAATGGAAAACCACTGTAGCGATGTTAGCTAAACATATTTTATTTTGTACTGCAGGGTAGGCTTTACTTACTAAATAAAACAATAACAATACTTTGTTTCGTTTAACCAAACAATACTGTACAGCATTAACTGTTCATGTTTGTATACATGTAAGCATTGTACTGTAGAGCAATTAAATTAAGTATCATATTACTTGAGTTTGCTGTCCAGCGAAAACACCTGACGCAGCACTTTTGGTGTGCGCTGTGTACTGCGGTATAAGCACGCGTTGTATTACTTCCATATTCCTATTTTCCCACGACACATTAGTGTGGGACTTATAACTTAAATTAAGCACTAACGTATACTAAATAATAACTATAAGAATTCTAGATTTGTTTAAGCTTCATAAATTTTGTATATAAAAGAGTAGTTTTAAGCATAACACATCAATTGTAATTTCAATAATTAAAAGTGGAGCTCTCTAGCAGAGCTCCTTAATAATAAATAAAACTTTGAGCTCCCAAGAGGAGCTACAGTTAATAAACAATTGTTTAATTATTACATGGCGATCCTGCCAGCCTGTCTCATCCTGACAAATTTGAAGTGCTAAAACTTTAGCACGCAAGAAATTAATAACATAGCACCAATATTATAGTGCTACATCAAATTGATCCTGCAAGACTAGCAATGCTTAAGTCTATAGCACGCAATTATCTTGTGCACAGACAATTCATTTAATCCTGCGAAAAATAATAAACGTTAAACCTGCAGTGATATGAAAGAAACAAAACCACAGCCTCAGCTGATAACAATTGAGGAATATTTGAAAAGGCAAAAGATACCAGAAGAGCAAAAATTAAACATCCCAAAGGTAACAAAGCCAAAAAGAAGAGGATGATAAATGGTCCGGTTAAAGAGAGAAAAATCCCAATTATTGCGGCTAATAAACAGTAAACCACCACCACCCTGGGAGGAAGCAGCAAACCTATGGAGAAGAATTGACGGATCCAAAAACAAAAGAAATAAATAAGTATATTTTAAGTAAAGTTAGTTTTTCTCCCTAAATGAAGTGCTTTCCCCGTATAGCACTCATAGGCAAGCGGCGTTAACCGCCATTTGCAAACATTTTTATGTATAATAAGTAATCTTTATTAAATTAAGATTTTGTTTTATAATTTGTTTAATAAAATTTAAAAATTTTTCAACAAGATCCCTTATATTTTAAAATGAATAACGAAAGAAGAAAAATAATTTAAACCGAAAAATCCAATAAATTTTGAATATAAAGAAGTTGAATCCAGTAAGGGGAAATATCCTGAGGATTTAGCAAAAATATGAAAGATCCAGAGATTGAAGGGACACCAACAGAAAAAGATTTAAGTAGTATTAAGGTAAGAGAAACAAGATTATCAAAAAAAAAAAAAAATTAATTTGGACTATTTTTAAATTAGTAAGAGAAGGTTTGAAAATTATGGGAGGAACAAATTCTAAATTGGATAAACCAAACGCAAATGTAATAACAAATGTAGAAATAATTGACCATACTACATACTTAGAATCAATTAAATACATCTTAATAATGTTGACGGTATTGAGCACAATAAACTTGCTTCTGAAAATATACCTATTGCATAAAAGATCATTAAGGAAACGATACGCTAGCAGAGGAAATGATTTGTACAAGATTTAATATTGTTGACTAAGACATTAATGGATTGGCCAGTGATATTGACGAAAATACGAAAAATAAAAGTCGAATTTGACAAATTATACAAATGTTTGAACAATGACAGAGCAACTAAGACGCAAACAACAATTAAACATATAAATATTTCATTACTAAAACTCGTTATTTTAAATCTTTATTACACACGATTAAAGTCTTATCATAAAACTGCAGCAGAGGCATTTTTCCTTAGTGTCAAAGAGCAACTATTAAACGTTGCATATACAGTTAGTTGAAGACTAACCATTAATTTATGCGAGAGTAAAACGTAAAACTCTCGATAACTAAATTTAAATTATTTTAAATAAAATGATAGCCGTTACTGTCGAAAGTTTTAAAAATAAATTTCTTAGTACTGTAATATACAACCATGTTTAAAGCATTGCCATTAGCGGCTCTCTATATAAATGTCAAAAAGTTCTGCAAAGAAGTTATTTGTAAAGAAATAGTTGTCAGAAGACGTATGCACTGGTTGTTTTACCTCTTTTTGTTCAATTTTGTTGTTAAAAATTTAGTTTTAGTGTTTCAATGTGTGAAAAATAAAGTTTAACTCAATTGCAGAGAAAATAACAATGTTCGGAAAAGTTGGTTAAGGACCACTAAAGACATATTAAATATAAGTAAATGTTCATATAAACTTTTTAACACCCCTTCTTTTGCGGTTTTTTTTTAATATAAACAAAAATTAAACTTCCCTTTTACTAAAAGTATATAAGATCAGTTTTTGGTTATTTAATCAAACACCGAAAAATGAGTGCTATGAAAGTATGTTGCATAGGAGCAGGATATGTAGGTGGGCCCACATGTTCTGTAATGGCACTGAAATGCTCCGACATTACGGTGACCGTGGTGGACAAAAGTTCTGAACGTATTGCTCAATGGAATTCTGATAAATTGCCCATATACGAGGTAAGAGGATTATTTTCAATGACATACTTTGTTCGCTCTGTGTAGATTATTAGAACTTGTGTAGCAATCGTTCATTTAGGCAAAAGGTAATAAGAGACTGCAATAAAAAATGACCAAGATTTTGTGTTTGGCTTTTTGCAAATTTAGCAAATCAGCCAAGAGGAAGACCTCATCTACTGAAGCAAACTTAATTAGAATTTGTTGTTTTATTGATAATACAGATAATACTAATGCTTATAATTCATATTTACATATCAACTTTTTTACCTCTGTGTTTGTTGACTTTGGCAAATAAAAATAAGATCGAGTATTTGTGCAATTTCTATCTAATCGAAATGGTTAATTATAAAAATGGAGCAAAACTAAGAAATATGTTTGTTAATTGACAATTCTATATTGTATCTTTAAACATTTTACATGTGGCGAAAATAATTATTAACAGCGTTCTTTCCAGCCTGCCTGTTTGGAACTAACACTAAACTTACTTCATTATCTGTCGAGATTAATGCGTTTATAAATTTCCAATTTTATTCAGTTACCATTTTCAATAAAAAAATATTCATAAAACTAATAAAAACATTCACAAGGCAATGCAATTTTTTGAAAAGACAAAAATCTTCATTTATAAATATTAATACGTTGCAAGATGACACATAGCCGAAACCGGATTGTAGTAAAACCAAACTTGACAAGAGGTGGCGGAAATTTTTTCCAATTATCTATATCACATCACAATTTCGAAATATAAATCAAGAATCAATGAAGAAACAATGTTGAACATAGCGGCCAAGTTTCGAAGATCACCTACTATGTGGATACTACACATGGCTTAACCCATTTTTAGCTCCCTTACCACTGTTTTGTCCTTTTGTTGACATTATTCGTTAGTTGTTCTAGTTTTGTTTATTTTTGCTTTTTTTATTAATAGTGCTTTTGGTTTTAATTTTGACAACGCAGCATTAACTCGAACATGATGCAAAATTGAAACTTTATATATTACTAAATTTAAATATACAAATCATTAATATGTTAAATATGAATAAAAAATATGATCTTAATAAAAGATAGAGTATAGTAATAGCATATAACAATAATACCTATATTATGTAGATATATAATTATGTATTAAAAAGTCTTTTTAAAATTAAAATATTTATATGGTCAAAATGTTTTATAAAGTTTTATGTTCGTTTGTCATTTAATTATACATGCGTTAAGGACTTAACAAAAATTTTGTATTCACAATCAATATTTTGCTACGCCTTTGTGCATATTTTCTAAAAAAAAAAAAAATCATAAAAGAAACAAATGATAATAGCTGTGTTCCTGTACTCTACATTGGGAGCCCGCGGGATTTCAATAATACAAGTTTGACTCATTCCATTTTTGAATTTTATCCTTAGTTATAGTAAACTAAATCTATTTAATGTATTATAAATTTTGTAAACCATTTCATATTTTTCGTTGCCGAAAAAGATAAAATTTTTTCACCGCTCTGAAATTTCCAGTACATAAATTAACGAATTGTGTATTTTAGGCTCAGGAAAAAAAGTGTCAAGTTTCCATAGATTTAAAAACAACAAAATTCATTTATTAAAAATTATTATTTTACAGAAATGTACTAATGATACAAAGCTAACAGTTCACATATTACAAAAAACTAGTTTTACAGGAAACGGCATTTTTATTGACATACAACTGAATGAAGATGTGACTATAAAAGATGTTTGTATGGCGATTAATTCTACATTATGAACCAAAAAGGTTTTTTATTTCATGAACTCATTTGAGCAAATAAGATTTCTATACCGAATGTATTGTTTTCCAAATGCAGGTTAAAAATATTTTAAGCTCCGAAAACTTCATTTTAAAATTGGACTTTATGTGATAAAGTAAGAATCCGAAATTTTTAATTTTAATGGAAACTTCTCCGATGAACCAATATTGTTAGATATTGAAAGACTTCTTACTGTTAGAGCATTAGACGCAGGCAATGAAAATTAAAAATCTAAAAATGGTATGTTTTACGTGATTTTAAGTTTTTTACTACACATATATAAAAAAAAATTAACAATAACTATGTTACTTATAGTAATATCTCCTATAATATGGCTAATGTGTGTATCATAATCCCGTTGTTTTAAAGCTATAGAAATACTACCTTTATCTGATTTTAAAGTAAGTATATGCTTATTTCCTTTTAAGAATCTTTTTGTTATTTTCACTTTGTGTTACATAAACCTATCTCTATTTCTTAGTCTCATTTTATTCATATGATTGTCCATAATTAAGATAACTTTGTTCTTATTTTCCCTTAGTTGTCTCTATTAAATATTCTCCGTGATATTTAACATTTTTATTATTTTTTTAATAGGCAGGGCATGTTTATGTCCTCGTAAATTAATAATACATTGAACAGCAGTTGGAATATCTATTTCAGTCTAAATAACGAAACATGTTTTATTCAGTTTCATGTCGAATTCCAACTTTTGTAGATTAGGAAGTCATTCAAATATCTTTTTATGTAACTTTTTTTTAAAATTATCTGCCAACTTATCCTCATAATTCAAAAATTCCTCCATTTCCCTTCCCGTGAAATTATGTTTAATGTTTCTCTAAATAAAAAAAAATCACTTTGAAAATCCTTCATCAGTTCATTATTTTTCTTAAGAGATAATCTTAAAATTTTGTTGCGCAAATCTTCTATGTACCTGTTTATGGTTTGCGTAATCTTGGCCAAACTGCTTATGTTAAAAATAATAATTACATTCTTGGTGGAATTCGTGGTAAATTTATTAAACATTCAAAATTTTTGTTGTTACATTTAGATCTTTTGTTCATATAAGGTTTTGCAATTTTTCGAGTTGGTAAATTATTTAGTTTTTGGTGAATTGTCATTTTCCCGGAAATTGTTTTTACTGAACTTTATATGTTTCTGTAATTTTATACCCGTTGGTGAAATTTTGGTGCTTAATGAAATTAATATTTAATATGATTTTTTGGCAAAATTTGGATTTAAATTTAACATTTTTGTCCTCTTTCAAATTTGTTCGTTTTAAGTAATTTTATTGTTGTTGTTGAAAATTTAGGTTTTTTGATAACGCTTAACTCTTTTAGATATTTTTTTTTTGTTTTTAATTTTCTTTTAAAAAGTTTAAAATTTTTTTGTGAATTTTCCATCTGTGGTGAAATCATTTTTGTTTTAATTTCGACCTTTTTAATAAATTTTGGGTTTTGGTTAAGTTTGATAAATATTTTCCGATTATAAATTTTGTTCTTTTTTTTATTTTTTTTTTAATTCCCGAATAAATCCCGGTAATAATTATTAAAAATTACCACTTCTATATTTGCTAAAGTATTGAATTTTTTTTTAGAAATTTAAATGTTTTAGTGAAATTCGATTTTTCATTGTTTGTGAAAAATGTTATTGTTATACTCTCATCCTTAAATTTGTTAGGTTATTTTTTGATTTTGTTATTTCTTATTTGTTTTATGATTTATTGTTTTTAAAATTATGTTGAACTTCCGAATTCTGTTGAAATTTTAACTTTTAAAATTGTAACGTCTATTATAAAATTTAGATTTTGAGCTTAATGTCTCGGTATTTTTAATATGTCTTTGTATTAAAATAAAATGTATGGCACTTTTTCGATTGTTTTGTAAATTTTAAAATTGTTATGAATTTTAAATTTTAGTGAAATCTTGGATTTTTTTTTTTTTTGTGAAATTTAGGTTTTTGCTGGAAATTATATATTTTGTAAATTTTGTTAAATTTAAAGAAATTTTATTGAGTTATAGATTTTCGAATGAAATTCGGTCATCCCTTGTTAAGTTTGGAAACAAACTGGTTTTGGCTATCTGCTTACCATGTTTAGAACGAAAAAAAATACTCTGTCGGTATTGAGAATATGTAATATATTTTATGGACATGGGGATGAAATGTTCACCATTAGATTGATAAAAAAAATAATGTTTTTTCGCTCATAACGAGATAATATGGACTGATATTTTTGAATTCCAATAGCAAAACTTCGACGAACGCGCTGATCAAATAGCTGAACTTTTAAGTTCCTAGGTTACTTAGGCCCTTCGGAATGTTGATTTCATCTTCTGATAGAGGAATGTCGTTTAATAAAATTCTCACCTATAAGGATAAATATGATATAGGTGTTGAAATGACAAACTTATACATAAAAAACCTTTACATTTTTGGGTGAATTAACATTCGGCTGAGTACTTACAACTAAAGTTATATCTCCATTGACTCAAATAAAAAATCTCAAATTCGTTCCAAAGAAGAAGTTATTCGTACTATCGGATAGCAAAAAGTCTATCCATTTGCACTGTGAGTACCCAAGCCGAAAAATTTGCCAATTTCGTACTATTTCTGTTTTGCGTACCATACCTATGTATGTATCTAGAAAACAAACAGCTGCTTATGCATACAAATTTACAAAGTAAAAAATATATGTTTTTCAGAAAAAATATGCTATAAGTTTAAGAAATTATTAGTAGCTTAAGATCAAAGATTTTTGATAAACATGACGTAATAAACGTAACGCAAAATATGCTTTCTCAGAAGCATCACAGAATCCATTGATCACTGAAAAATTGGATTGAAAAGCTTTCCATTGGGAAAGTGCATTTGGAGCTAGAATTTCATTCCAATCGGTACGATCCATTTATATTTGCTGCATCATGTGTACCACACATGGTGTCAACCAACCAGCAGGATCAAAGAGTTTGGCAATGTGGGATAGAACTTCTCTTTTAGTATAGGGTGAATTCTCTGTCCATGGATTAGCAGAGAAGTAGAATTCATCTAAGCACGCATTCCATCTGATGCCCAATGTTTTCGCTGAACTGCTATCCGCAAACTTCAGGAAGTCTTCATTTAGAAGATGGCGAGATGGAATATCCACTAAGATATGTTTGGAATTGGACGTCCACTTTCTTAGTGAAAATCCCGCAGAATTTGGAGCATGGACAAGCTCAGTTTTCGCTTTTATGGCCTCATGTTTTGTGTGAGATCCGGCAAATACATCCAAGTATGGAACTTGCTATAGGATAAATACTTTCGACATCATTGGCTAACTGTAGTAAGGTCCGGATAGATAGATATGGTTCGCAATTGACACCGAACGTTACCGTTTTCAGTTCATAATCGCAAATCGGATTATTTGGATTACTTGGAAATAAAATTCGCTTGTAGGGAGTATGCTTGGGACTCACTAAAATCTGTCTGTACATCTGCTGTATGTCCGCATTAAAAACAAATCGGAAAAATCGCAAAATCGCCATTTTAACATTAGAATGGTTAGATCATTTTGAAAAACCAAATATTTTTATCAGAATAAATGGATGAAATCTGGCTGGAAAACGATTGAAACAAAATAAAATTTATTTTTTCTATTTTGTTTGCTCGGACGTCTCCAAACCCAGTAGGAAATCACAGAAAGCAGTGAAGAAAAATAAAACAAGGAAATTAGTAGTTTGGACAAAGAATTTATTCTATAATGTTGTGGTTACGTTTCTAATCGGCTGCTAGAAGAACAAGGAAGATTTTTTTATTTTTGACAGTTTTGCCAATATGACTGCCACACTTAGACGTTATGGGTGAAATAGACAGGCAACAATCAGCCTGCATACTGGTTACAAGTGGGAAATTTTCGTCCCTCGCTATAATTAATGCCAACGGCTATGAAAAGCCTTTTGGCATTAACACTTAATATGTCCATGTCCATGGACATATTGTGTTGGTTATATTGATGGCTGTGAAATCCGAAGCGCCTTGTAGGCGTCATGAGCTTTACTTTTCGCGTAAGCGCCAATATGCTATTAAAATGCAGGCTGTGTGCGACTATAAGCTAAGAATAAGGCACGTGACGACGTGATGACCCATTTAAATTAAATGTTTTTATAAAAATTTTAATTATAAGTTTTCACTTCATTTGCTATGTTTATTTGTTCTTCTTCAGTAAAAGGTGACATTCACATCATTTGGTAGCATGAAAGTAAAGCAGGTATACATACTAGGTGTCGTAACATAATACAAAATGGCAATACAATTTTTTTCCGATAAGCAATTTTAATAAAAAATAGTTTAGGAATTAAATTAAAATTAATTCAATATGTTCATTTACTTTGACAAGGGATGACGGAAATTCTTTCCAAAATTCGACACGTTTTTTTTCTTTTTTCACGTAGCCACCAGTAATTGGGACCTGGTAGCAGACCAAATGTTTTTGTATATATTGGAAGACGATTGTGATTACTATTTTATTACCGTCCACAAACACTACTAATTCAGACACAAAAATTGGGTATATGCATAGTGTATTTTACATACATATACATATGTATGCATGCATTTATAGAACTTTTGCTAATTCCACAAAAAAGGAATGATGCAAAATAAAAAACGGAAAAATAAGAAAGAAATCATATATGCATATTTCACACTTTAGATTACTTATTTATTTATAAAAATGTACTAAGGTTTACGCCGATAATTTGTGTGCCTATAGGGCAAGTGCCTCAACGTCTACTGATGCAAATCGAAACATGGTGGGGATTTTCCCGATTTCTACAGATGAAGAGTGTCGAAAGTAGTTTAGAATTTAAAATTTTTGGGGAAGAAATGCGTATTTCGTAAAACAAATCTTTTAAAGAGTTGAGTACTCAAAAAGATGTTTAAAATGATTTGACTAGTTTTTACAAGTTTTCCGTTCGCATACTTTTTGGTACAAAAGTGATTTTTGTGAGTAATTACAGCGAAATACGCAGTAAATACTCATTTAATATCAAATCCAGACTCATTTACTGGACTTTATTGGAGTAGTAAAAGCATAAGTGAATATTTGCTTACTAAGTAGGCGGTTTCAGTTGTGCACGATCAGTGTCAACTGTTTTGCAATAGTAATTTCTTCTAAAAAAAACAACCAATTTACATATATTATAGTGATAAGAACAAAAATATCATGTGATATACAGTATGAGTATTTATATTGCATGTATGCTAATATGCATGTGAGTATGTACATGCAATTTTGTTCGATTAATTAGACCCACATAATGTTTGTTACTTAGCAGGCCATATATTTTCATATTATAGGGGTAGAACAAAACTTGTAATTCTAATGGTTTTTATTTAATTGAGATCAAAAAAATATTTAAAAGTAAAATGCAACGGTAGCAGATTTTTTTTTTCTAAAAATTCATAAATTATTTTGATCATTTGTACACTCACTTTGCATTTTAAAGTAGTAAGCCTTGATTTGCATAATAAAGTAGTTTTTAGTTGACAATTGGTAAACATGGGTAAAACAAAATTCTTAGTGAAGCTGGAAGATCTAAAAACGTTGTGTATTTGTCGGTAAATTATTGCTGCCGTACCATTGTTCGCGATTTTAGACAAAACCCACAATACTGTGCTCTTGTACATGAAACGAAAACAAATGTATAGGAAAAGCTCTAACAGTTTTAACTCCAACAGAAACGATTTGATACCTTTCGGTATCAAAAATTGAAACGTAAGCTGGTATACAAGAAAGTACCTCAACAGTACGTAGAGCCATCATAAGCTGTGAACACTTGAAGCTGCGATAATTTAGGTAACATATCTCATTACATGAGATACGCAAACATATAATTATACGGTAAATACAACAGACAACATTAAGACCTTATAATATGATAAGATTACCATCATAATATATTCTTCCTCTTTGATTTTAGTTACCTCAACCATGTTTTTTCTTTGTGTATAATTATTTTTTATTTTTTTTAGATAACTTAACGAATTGCTATTTTAAGCTATGACTACAAAGAAAGTTTTATCAAATGTTTATGTTGGTTACTGCTATCTTTGTTTTTTTTTATTTTCTGTAAAGACTAAAAAAACTAGTCAAACAAACTCTCCTTTCTATGTTAGTATTATTATGTGATAAGCATTTATGAAAGATTACATCAAGTCAATTCATATTATGAAACGAGTGAAAATTCTTATGCATGAATATATGGCTGCCCCGGCATGCTAGGGGGTAGTGAACTAGTTTATCAGTCGATTGCCACCAAAGACTCTGGTCTGTTTTACTACAACGAGTAAAAGTGTATGTTACTATACTCTCGGTAATTTAAGTTAGAATATAATTCGTAGTAGTTTTATAACATTTAATAAATAAAAACAAAAACTGCTAACAATGCTGCAAGTCTATAACACATCTAAACAACAACTTAAAAGAGGTTACAAAAAGACTGTTTTTGTCGCATACAAGTAGAATTGGTATAACATCTTTGGTATATTTTGTTTGAAATACATGCACTTATACACATATGTACGTAGATTCAGCTACTACTAACTGCAATCGCTGCACGGTGGTTCAGAATAAATTTTCATTGGCCAAAACCCATATTTTTTCTTGACATAGATTCTTGAAATTTTTGCGCCATCAGAAACGAAATACATCAAGACGAAGGTAGCCAAAAAATGTGGTTAAAATATTCGAAGTAGTGGGTGTGGCATGCTGCTAAAAACAACGAATTTGTGTTAATTAAAAAAAAAATATTGGTCATATTTGCTCTCAAAACTATTATCGATAACAGACTGTGTTTTTTTTTTATTTTAGGTAAACTGTTGTTTTTATTAAACATTATTTACACACCCTATACAATTTGTAGTTAGGTGCTATGTAATAAATTGTAAATCCCGATATTTTCATAAAATTTGAAGTTTAGTAGTGTATAACTTTTAAAGGTCAAAGGGGATCAAAATTCGAAACCATCCCAAGAAAGATGAAAGTTTCCTCTTTAAGGCTATATAGACCGCCTGTAGAATTTAATTAAAATACTCTAAATTCATAAAATAAAATTTGTACCAATATTGCTAGTGAATTAAAAACCACGTGAATACTATTCTAGCTGAACGAAATGAAGAGAACAAAAGCAAACTTATTTTTATATAGCTTTGAATTAAGATTTAAAACCAAACAGGGTAAATTCCAAATATGTACAATTACCAGGTAGCGAAACGTATTATATTGATTGGTTTCCTGCAATTTTATATAATTAATTGATTTCTGAATATAAGGATTGGTAGACAGATTACTGGGAAGATTATAGCTATAAATTCAGGTCCTTCCTTGCTTGCCTGAAAGAAAATAAGGGATAAGAGAGAGAGAGAGAGAGAGAGAGAGAGAGAGGGAGCAATCGGAGGAGTTAGTTTTATTCGAAATTGAAAATTTAAGTAGGTAACATAGAATAGTTTTAAAAATTGTATAGAGAGTATATAAGGACAATAATTTGGAAATAAATTTTAGTTTCATACAAATATTTGGTTCTTTAGCTAATACATTACTTTAATAAGAAATATGGAGAGTTTTAGCTATAAGGAATTGACTGAAGAATATTAAAAAACAAAATGAGGAAGAAGTTTAAAGCTACATTCCAAGAAAATTAAACTTAAATTCTTACAGCAGTGAAACACAATCGGACTTAAAAAAAAAGTATCTGCTTTTGTCAAGGATTTGAAAAAACGCTACAAGGAAGTGGACTGGAGTAAAAGAAAATTTTATACGTGCTTTAAAAAATGGTTACAAGATGAACAGCTAACTTCGGAAACTACAACTAAAAACAGTGGTGGAAGACCACAAAATCGCAAGATAAGTGTAGCGATAGAAATAAAAACCGAGAAATGAAGAATATAAATGAAGGAATCGCATGTGAAAATATTAAAGATAGTTTGCTTTACCAATTGTAATACAGAAAACCACAAACGAAAGTGGTTATCATTCAAAAAGTTTTTTCTCTATTCCACTGAGAGCAAAGCGGATCCCTAAAATCAGCAAAAACAGTTTACAAAGGAAGAAATGCTTGCATTATTTCTGGAATTGAAGTTAACAAAACAGCAGTATATTCAGCTGAGATTGCGTACGATCGAAAAAGGCTCAAATTTATACCTACCATCATCACATAATTGCAGCTTAAAGTAACTATTGGCCTTCAAAGGCCAACGAACAAACCAATTTCGGCAAGCTCTACTTACAGCCGAACGGTTGCTACAATCATTTGAAGGAAGTGAGTTGAAGAAATATGGAAACTGCAAGTTAACTCTTTTTTGTAAATGGGCGTGCGATGGATCTTCTGTACAAAGGCAATATATAAAATTTGTATGTAAAGATATTTCGTACACAGATCTGCTCATGGTGTCATTTGTGCCATTGCGGTTAATAAAGACCTTAGAAGACAGAATATTCTACAAAGCAAGCAAAGTATATTTGGAAAAATCATACTCCATCCTTTACTAAATACTGCAGATAAATAAAATTTTAAATTAAAAAGGAAACTCATGATACCATTAAGAATGAAATAAGTAATGTTAGAGCTCAAATTTCAACACTACAGCCATTAGGATTGGAGATAGACAGACTATTGAAATAAACTACTAATTAGTGCTTTCAATGATAGATAGAAAAATTGTCCTGGCTTTTACTGACACAAATCCTTCATCCAGCTGTATTAGATGCAAAGCAACATCAAGTCAGTTAAACCAAAAACCGACAAAGTACTGATGCATATGAATTCTGGATTATCACCGCTACATACAAAAATCAGATTTATATAACACATACTGAAAATCAGCTATGAATTGGGACTTCGGATCCGTAAGTAATAACGACACCAACAAAGAGCTAACAAAATCAAAAATTTCTGAAACATAGGTTAATTATGGACCAACCAAGGATCAGGCAATACAAATGATGGCAATTCCGCGAGAAGAGTCTCTTTAGATCCCCAAACTACATCTTATATAACAGGTGTTGATATAAATCTTATTTAAAGCAATTATTGAAGTGCAATGAGGAATATAATGCTAGGAAATTCGGTAACTATGCCAAGGAAATCGCTAATATATATACATCCAAATATCCATGGAGTAAATATGTCTGCAACAGTGCACAAAGTTATTTTTCATGGAGATGTCATTTAGCACCATTTATTACCAATTGGAGATTTATCAGAGGTAACCAAGGAAAAAAGAAATTAGGATTAATTTTTACAGAGAACATAATACCAGAAAAATCACACGAAGCGCACTACAAATGATGATTTATTTAAAATATTATTGGCCCCTTCATCTCTAGCATCCGACATCAATAGAAATTGGTAAACTCGGGCTTGCACGTCGAATCTAAGGGACTGCTACAAGACCATTCATTCCAACCGAATGAATAATAATTATAATTTGCGTTTACTATATATATGTATACTATATATATATTATATATATATTATACTATATATATATATGTATACTATATATATATGTATACTATATATATATATATATAAATATATATATATATATATATATTTACTATATATATATATATATATATATATATATATATATATATATATATATATATATATATATATATTCAAATAACCAAAAGAGTGTAAAATCTATTTATGACTGAAAAAACTGGGCTTATGTATTAAATTTTCAAAAACCCACTTTGCTATTTTTATAAAGGCGACTTAATTTGCATTATAAAGCACTTTAAAAAAATAAAGAAACGCGCATTTCTAAGCAAAATTAAAAAAAAAACAAAATTTAAATTTAACCTTAAATTTCTTAACAACTACTATAGTGATTTTATTGAAACTAAAAGCTTAAGAAGTTACCTATCCACTAAAAAAAGAATTACAAAAAAATCTTGATTAGTTCCAGAGTTTCAGAGGTTAGGCCAATGAACCACTGTGCGCCGTTTCACCCAGTCGTCTACTTCTGTGCAGTTTGGCAACCTTGTTCCACATAAACGCGAGTTTCATTTTTTGTTTTTGTTATCATTATTATTATAATTATTTTTATAATTTTGCATAAAGTTTTTAACAGTATAAACTTTTTACATCATTATTTTCTATTTATGTTTAAATCTTCAATGATTTTTTGTCTTTAATGTTATTTTTAGAATTTAATTACAAATAAATGATATTAAAACCTTCAATACAATAATGAAAAACTTGTTTTAAATGATTACACAAATTTGTAATCAATGCATTTTTTGTTAATGATGAACATATCTCCAAATACCGATACATACATAGTGATGGCAAAAATAAATTAGTAAGAGATTAATTAATTAATCATGATTAATCGAACCGGGAAATTATTAGTTGCAATTAGTCGGTAAAAAATAATCGATTAATTTAGATAAGATTGAAAGAGCATAAAAAGTTATTTACAGGATTGCAAAAAACAAATAATGGTGTGTGTTTTCGTTTCTAGACAAAATTTAACATTTTCCCTCTTTTGTTATATTGCAAATTTGTTTACGCTCACAAACGATGTTTTTTTTTTGCCATTGAAAATGCCGAAAGGCATTTATTGCCCTTTATGATCTGTATAAAATCGCAAATAATAAGGTTGTGTAATGGATGCAGAATAACGCCAGAAGTTCATTAAACTTCTTTGTTTGGTTCAGTGTTTAAGGAGTTTTTTAACCTTTTTTTAACAGAATTTGAAAATAAGAGTTTGGAAAGGCGCTTTGTTGTCAATCCATTTGTTTTTTTTCTGCAGCGGTTATGCCTGCTTTAAAAAAAGGAACTCTTATGATACAGAAGTCCCAATCAGAAAACTATATTCTTGTGCAAGTGTGTGAAGCTTAGAGTATACTGTGTTGTCTAATGCGTTAACAACAGCTCGTTTTAATTCGAGGACTTGAGCGTTGAGAAAGAATCTTAGCTCATCTTGAGGACTTGTGGAGTAATTGTCCTTTTTTTCTCTCTTGTCCGAAGGCTTGTGAGAGCATAAATCGAATTCAACATCACTGCGAATAAAGTCGTCTGAACGAGCATTTTCAACCAATTTTGGGTTTTACTAGGGTTATTGCTACCGAAATGATTGTTCGAATATCCCAAGCCGGCGCTAAAACTGGTCAAAGGTGTTGAAAATAAATCGCTCTTAATTTGTTAACAAACATTCTCATTTTAACACTACCCGTTCTCGTTTTGACAAGGTATCTTTTTCATTTTGACAACATCTCGTTCTTATTTTGAGGCAAACTGTTCTTGTTTTGAAAAGGAGCCGTTATTTTTTTGACAAGGAACCGTTCTCGTTTTGACAACGACACATTCTCATTTTGGCAACGAACTGTTCTCATTTCTTTAACAAGTAACCCATTGCGTGCCCAGATATTGAAGTTAAAAACAGATTTAAAATGTATATTTTCATTAATTCATCATTTATTTAATAGATTTAACAAAACATTATAGATATTTAATTCTAAAATTTGAACTATTTGTTGCATTTAAAGGAAAAACGAGACTGAAAAAATTAATAGTTGGTTTTTATTTAAAACCAATTATATTAACCAAAATCATACGACTGAAAATGACACTCAAAGCTCCTTATATTTATCGAATAACATAATACATAAATTAAATGATTTTTAATCAAAAAACATTTAATTTTATACAATTTATGTTCGAAGTCTAATAATAGTTTTGTTTATAATGAGTCCCCTTAAAAGTAATTTCATTGCAAACTTCGCAACTCTCAGAATGAATAGTATTTAATGTAATAATATTTTGTAAATACTTCTCTTTAGTTAAATCAGCAATTGTGGATGAATTAAAACTAAAAAAAGATTACAAATATTGTTCATGTTAAAAAAAAATTTTTTAATTTAATTTGTTCAACTATCTCAATTTTTCCATTAGAAAAAATAATTTTCTGCTATTAATGTCACTTAATGTCACATTTTTGTCGATTAATAACACAGGTCTGCGAAAAAAATTTTTTGTCAGCTGCATGAGATATTTTTACTGAATTATATGTTTTAAAGTGCGCTGATTTCAAAAGTGATGGACATTTTTTTCTATCACATAAGGATTTTTTGCAAATTCAAACACGAAAAGTTGGTTAAAGCACTCCTTTATTCAAAATTTTCAAACAATAAATATTTTTATGTTTGTCTAATTTTCCCGAGCTCCAGGTCTTCAATAAAATTTCCTTTATTATAAATTATAATAAATATTAATTTTATTATATCCAATATTTCGCTACGCCTTTGAGTAGCATCGTCAGGAAATAAAATGAAGTAAAATTATATTTTACAAACTTCAAAACAAAAATCAAATTGTGAAAATTATTCAAAAATTTTTCCCATATACAATGAAAAATGTTTCAAATTTTCAAAAACACAAATACATACAAATCATAAAAACTAAAAAAACTACCCAGCTAGCATTTTTTGAATATTTTAATCGAATTCGAGTCTTTTTCGACTCTGCTGCGTGATTAAAAAGCTGGAATATGCGCGCATTTTCTGAACATAAAAGATGCTTTCGTCGGGAGAAAAACGTGACTACGCGCGACTCTTTTTGATAAGTCAATTATGAGTCTTTTTATATATTAGTTTAGAGTCATTTTCGACTCCTATTCTAGTAGTATTAAAAGTCGTTTTTGTATCGGTTTCCTATCATTTATTAGTATCATATCACATCATTTGCGACTCTCTTTCGAGTCGCCTTTTAGTCATGTTTATAATCGCTTAAAAGTCTTTTTTGAGTAATTTATCAGTCAGTTTAGGAGTCTTTTTATTGTCATTTATCGCTCATATATCTATTCATTTAGGAGTCTTTTTTATGTCATTTATGACTGTAATTTGAGGCATTTCACAGTCGTTTTCCTAATCTTATTTGACTCTTCAAGTATTTTTCAGTTGACTTTCTGGGCCCTACGTTCACACTGACGCGATTTCAAAAATCATGTCCATATAAGCGTAGAGTAACAAAAACAAAAATAATAATTTTCGTGTGATGTATGTAGGTACATCACACATCAAAGTTTATTTAAAAGAAAATATTTATTTTTCATTAAAAATAGTTTTTAAAGTCATATTTCAGATAAAAAATATAACTAAAGAGATTATGGAAATAAATTATTTTCACACCAAAAGATCCATGGCCTTATTCACAACAAATATTTAATTGTTATAAAGGTCATCATTACAACTAATAATTTGTACTTTAAAATTAAAAAGTAATTACTTTCATAAAAATTATATAAAAAAATTGTGGGTACCTTTAGCTCTTTTCTAATTATAGTTTCACAACTACCGATATTCTCAACTCGATGTAACTTATTTAAATGAAAATTAATTTAAATGAAATTTAATTTTTAACATTTACTCAAGAATACGCAGATTGTACCGTTAAACTTAAGAGAAAAAAAACATAACAAGCAGTCTATCTAGCATCTATGCGCAAAATATGATCATGAAATACATAATTGTAATCACTTTTCAAACAACTGCATGATCTGTTTTTAACTAAGCATTTTTCAGTCTTCCATATCAGCAAAATGTGATAGTAAATAACGGAAATAATAGTCATTTTAAACGTCTGGTAGATTAATTTGCGATTGCTATACAATTTGTTGTTGTGTTTAAAATCAAACTCATTAGCGCGAATCATTTTCGAGCCCTTTTTTAATCGTGTAAGTGATTAATCAATTTTTGATCACCAAAAGTACTGAAAGAAGACTCAGCAAGCTGATTTAAAAAAATGATCTTCCAAATGCTAGCTGGGTACAAACTAAAAAACTAAAAGATATTTTACATTAATGTGTAGATGTATATATGTACATATGTATAAACAATATATATGTATAATCCTCAATTACATCATACTATCTTATGTATTAAATGCCTATATATATGAGCGACATTATCTGTATCCGCTTTGTAATTAATTCTGTGAGACATTGGTGTTTTACAAATTTGTAACATTTCCAATATGTAACGTTTCTTTCTTATAATTTTGCTCAATATTTAGCACTGACACATTTTCAAAGTTAGGACAGTGATTCAATTCAGAACAATGGGAAGATAGAGCTGTTTTATTTGAATTTCTACATCTATAGTCCGACTTATGTCCGGATATTCTAGTTGTTAGCATATTTTTCGTTGTACCCACATATACTTTACTACAATTCTCCTGATCATTACCGTTACAAGGTATTTTATAAACCACATTCGACATTTCCATTTTCTTAATTCTATCTTCAGTTTTACTGAATAATCTATTTAAAGTATTGTAAGATTTATGACCAATTTTGTATTTATCGTTATTGAAGATTTTTTGACTTTTCAAGTCGCTCTGATATTCCTGGCACATAAGCTAAAGACTTATAAATCTTGGGCT
This sequence comes from Phania funesta, assembly GCA_963932375.1. Classification (NCBI taxonomy): domain Eukaryota; kingdom Metazoa; phylum Arthropoda; class Insecta; order Diptera; family Tachinidae; genus Phania; species Phania funesta. The sequence goes on from OZ010656.1 coordinate 43,335,930, forward strand.
CTATAACGCTTCTTGTGTTCACATTTCTACTATTTCTAAAAGGATTTATTAATTTATAAGAAAGTTGCTCGGGAAAACTATTTTCAATTAATATATTCCTGATCCTTTCCTTGTTCTTCCTATAAAACTCCTTGTCACTTATCTTTAACACCCTTTGTACCAAATTTCGAGCTGTATTCCTAATAATTCTTTTACTATGCTTAGAAAAGTAGTTAATGATTCTCCCAGATGCTGTTGGCTTTTGATACCAATCCAATATTAAACTGTTGCCCCGTCTAATTATTAATGTATCTAAATAAGGAAGTTTAGAATCATGTTCCTTCTCTATTGTAAATTTAATGTTCGTATTAAATGCATTAAACGTCTCCAATACTTTATCAATTTCACACTCAGGAATTATGCAAAACAAATCATCTACATACTTAGTCATTATTTTCGATTTAATGTTTAGCTTTTCAATACATGTGTCCAGTAACTTCTCCATAACTATGTCCGCTACAATTGGTGATGCTGGAGATCCCATTGGAAGACCATCCTTCTGTACGTATACCTTGTCGTTATATTGAAAATATCTATTGTCTTCAATACAAAATTTAAGAACCAACTGGTATTTGCTAATATCTGCTACAATATTGTTAGTTCTAATGTCATAATCTTGCTTCTTTAAAGCTACTGTAGTGTTACCCTTATCCGCTTTTAAAATGAGTATATCTCTATTACTTTTCAAGAACCTTTCCGTTGCTTTAACTTTATCCAACATAAACCTATCTGTATTAGTCAAACTCATTTTGTTAAAATGAAGTTGACTAAGAAGAAAATAATTACGATTTTTGAGAAAAAGAAATATAAAATAATTACTTTCTATGCAGGCTCTAGGTCCAGTCCTTTAATTTTTATATTTAAATAAAACTCTTGATTGGTTTTTTTATTAAATATAAATTATTTTATTTCGTTCAATATTTCGAGCCCCTTCGGTGCTCTTCTTCAGGAACAAGCTGGAATACACAAAAAATATAAAGCACAAAAACAAAAATTATAACCATATGTTCTTATACTAATATGCACGTATATAAACACTATATTATATATACATATATATAATAATCTAATAATATTTTCTTACTTAGTAAAGCCGTCGTCTGTCCTCTGATAAAATTCAATGCTCACTAAATATTCTTGTATTTATATTTTTCTATTATGTGTCTGTATGTATGTGCGCAGTTGTCTGTGTCTGTTTTATAATTCATCCTTTTGTTCGTTGGTGGATTAATTATGTGTAGCATTTCTACTGTATATCTCTTTTTGAATTGTCTTCTTGTTGTAATATTGTTGTACTTGATATATTGGGAGAATGCCCAGTGATCGCACAATGGGCTGCTAATGCTGTTTTTTGTTCAGCCATTCCTTTACGTGTTTTGCAATCTGATTTGTGTGCCGTTAATCTTGTTCTTAATTCTGACTTTGTCGTTCCAACGTATACTTTATTACATTCGTCCAAACCGTTTCCGTTGCACGATATTTTGTAAACTATGTTTGATTTGTCCAATATATCTATTTTAGATTTCGTATTCGAAAAGAGTTTGTTTAACGTTTTTTCCGTTTTTAATGCAATATTTACTTTATCTCTATCAAAAATATTCGAATGGGTAATACGTTCGGGAAAACCTGGGATATATGTCATGAATTTAAAAATCTTTTCTGTAGGTGTTATTACAGACGTTGTGTTAAACTTCCTTTTAGCTTTGTTGATCAAATTTGTTATAATATAATTTGGAAAACTATTCTTTTGTAACGTACTTCTTATTTTCTTCATATTGTCTATGTGATAGACTTCATCACTAATTTGTAATATTCTTTTTACAAAATTATGTGCTGTATTCAATTTGATATGCTTAGGGTGGTTTGAATAAAAGTTTATAATTCGTCCTGAAGCCGTTTCCTTTTGGTACCAATCTATTGTTATCGTATTTTGTTTGCGTATTACAAGTGCGTCCAAATATGGTAGTCTACCATCCTTTTCCAATTCCATAGTGAACTGTATATGTCTGTGGAAACTGTTGAGGGATTTGAGTGTTTCTTCTACTTTATTTTTCTTTATTATACAGAAAAGGTCATCTACATATTTACTCATAAATCTAGGTTTGTGATCCAAATTGTCAAGTGCAAAATCTAACAAGTCTTCCATGACTATATCCGCAATTACAGGAGATGCTGCTTGTTCCTGAAGAAGAGCACCGAAGGGGCTCGAAATATTGAACGAAATAAAATAATTTATATTTAATAAAAAAAACCAATCAAGAGTTTTATTTAAATATAAAAATTAAAGGACTGGACCTAGAGCCTGCATAGAAAGTAATTAAAAATATAAGGTCGGAAAGAATACAATTAAAGAAATACCTATTGCTACTGCACCTAGATTATATGGTCTTCCTAAAATTCATAAGCCAGACTTTCCTTATGAATTATGCAAATATGTTACTAACATTTTGAGGAGGTTTACTGAGTTTTCTAAGTATAATTTTAAGGACTCTTTAGAATTTAGCAATAGAATTAAAGGTTGCAGAATTGAAAATAATGAAAAATTAGTTTCTTTTGATGTAGTATCATTATTTCCTAGTATACCAGATGATTTAGCAATAACAACAATTGGTGAAAATGGAATTTGATAAGCAGTTACACTAGAATTGAGAGAGGCTTATTTTTACGTATTCTTAAATTTTGTATTGAAGACAATAGATATTTTCAATATAACGACAAGGTATACGTGCAGAAGGAAGGTCTTCCAATGGGATCTCCAGCATCACCAATTGTAGCGGACATAGTTATGGAGAAGTTACTGGACACATGTATTGAAAAGCTAAACATTAAACCGAAAATAATGACTAAGTATGTAGATGATTTGTTTTGCATAATTCCTGAGTGTGAAATTGATAAAGTATTGGAGACGTTTAATGCATTTAATACGAACATTAAATTTACAATAGCGAAGGAACATGATTCTAAACTTCCTTATTTAGATACATTAATAATTAGACGGGGCAACAATTTAATAATGGATTGGTATCAAAAGCCAACAGCATCTGGGAGAATCATTAACTACTTTTCTAAGCATAGTAAAAGAATTATTAGGAATACAGCTCGAAATTTGGTACAAAGGGTGTTAACGATAAGTGACAAGGAGATTGATAGGAAGAACAAGGAAAGGATCAGGAATATATTAATTGAAAATAGTTTTCCCGAGCAACTTTCTTATAAATTAATAAATCCTTTTAGAAATAGTAGAAATGTTAACACAAGAAGCGTTATAGAGCCCAAGATTTATAAGTCTTTAGCATATGTGCCAGGAATATCAGAGCGACTTGAAAAATCAAAAATCTTCAATAACGATAAATACAAAATTGGTCATAAATCTTACAATACTTTAAATAGATTATTCAGTAGTACTAAAGATAGAATTAAGAAAATGGAAATATCGAGTGTGGTTTATAAAATACCTTGTAACGGTAATGATCAGGAGAATTGTAGTAAAGTATATGTGGGTACAACGAAAAATATGCTAAAAACTAGAATATCCGGACATAAGTCGGACTACAGATGTAGAAATTCAAATAAAACAGCTCTATCTTCCCATTGTTCTGCATTGAATCGCTGTCCTAACTTTGAAAATGTATCAGTGCTAAATATTCAGAAAAATTATAAGAAACGTTACATATTGGAAATGTTACAAATTTGTAAAACACCAATGTCTCAAAGAATTAATTACAAAGCGGATACAGATAATGCTTCATTTTATTTCCTGACAATGCTACACAAAGGCGTAGCGAAATATTGGATATAATAAAATTAATATTTATTATAATTTATAATAAAGGACATTTTATTGAAGACCTGGAGCTCGGGAAAATTAGACAAACATATTAATAATAAAGGTCAAAAAACTAGAATAAAGTTTATTAAAAATAAATATTTTTTTAAAGCAAACGGAACATTATTTTGATACATATACTTATTCAAGTTCTTTATGAAACCTCTTCTTCTTTTCCTTGATACTTTGGCGAGTCCTTTTCCGATTTCCATCTTCAGTTTCTCGCTTAAGCAGCCAACAGTAGTCAGCAAGCATAGTGACATCCCATCGTCCTTGGTACCTTCTCTCGATATCATGGACATCCTGGTGAAATCGCCCCCCCTGCTCTTCACTGTAAGCTCCCAGGTTTTCAGGAAAATAGTCTATGTCAGAGTGTAAAAAATGGACCTTCAAGCTCATCTTGCAGCCTTGAGCTTCGTGTGCTGCATCCGTTGCACAATGGTTTTATAGTTAGGATCCTTAGTATTTCCCAAAAACTACGCACTACGTCCTTGAACGATACCCAAGCTTCTTTTTCCTTCTCATTCATAGTTTCCACAAATGAAGGGTCCGTTAAAAGTTTTCTTATGTCGGGGCCGGTGAAAACTCCCTCTTTCAACTTTGCTTCTGACAGCTTCGGGAATTTTGTACATAAATATTTGAAACAGTCTCCATCCTTTTGCATCGATTTTACAAATTGTTTCATCAACCCCAATTTGATATGGAGAGGGGGCAACAAAACCTTTTCTGGTGGTACCAAGGTAGTGTTTATAACATTTTTCTCTCCAGGTTTTAAAGTTTCTCGGGATGGCCAATCACTTTTTTTCCAGTGCTGTTCTCTGGCTCTACTATCCCACAAGCATAAGTATTTGGTATAGCCTGCCTGCTGACCCAAAAGCATTGTCAGTATTTTGAAGTCCCCACAAATCATCCATTGATGGTCTTGATACTTGATTTTTTTTTCCATGATAATGGCCAAATCGTTATAATCTTTATTCATATGCACAGAATGTCCAATAGGAATCGAGGCAAATTTATATCCATTGTGCAATAATACTGCTTTAAGGCTAGTCTTAGATGAGTCAATGAATAGGCGCCATTCAGATGAGTCATACTTTATATCAAAGCGATGTATGAGTTCTTCCACATTATTGCAGAAAACTAAATTTCCTTCTTTTGAGAAAAACTGGGTAAATTCTTTTTCTCGGTGTCTGTACCAGTAGAAAGAAGTGCAAGGTGATAAAAGGTTTTTATTTTTTAATCTAGAACCTAACAGTTCGGCTGCATATTTTGAAAGACCTAAATCCCTTACTAAATCATTCAGCTCACCTTGACAAAATAGTTGAGGCCTTCAATCTTCGTCAAAAGATAAATCTGAGCTTGGTTCACCCGGAGGAGGTAATGTAGCTTCGTCCTCCAACTCACTAGGGTATTCATCCAAACTGGAAGGTGGCTGTGGGATAGATATCTCGGAGCTATGGGGCACTGGTCGTATAGCTGAGTCAAGATTAGGATAACTTATGTTTCTTTTGTTTTTTGAATTGAATCTCTTTAAATCAACTGAGCTGAAGTAGCAGTCAGTGGTGTGATTTTTCTGCTCACGCCATATCATAGGAATTCCAAATCGAAATGCATTTTTCTTTCCCTTAAACCACAAACGAAGATCTTCTTCGCATCTTCTACACACCTTATGCGGGGCAGGTTTTAATTTAAAGTAGGCAAAATAAACTTTCCTTACACTTATATTTCTCTGTTGACTTTTAATAGTGAATTCACTACAGATATAACAAAAACTGTTTGGAGAAATAACACAACCCCTTGTAGCCATGATTAACAGACAACAGCACTGTTCACTTGAATATCAGTATGTATACTGAGAGCTTTTCTTTGTTTCAAGCGATATACGTCATTTAACTTGTCTCAACATGTTAGAACATTACCAACAGCTCAGGTTGTTTTTCTCCATTATCAAATAAAAATCATATAGGTTTATTACCAATGAACATAGATACTGCAATATACATAAAAACTTATGTGATATAATAATTTGAATATTTTTTCTGTTTTTGGGAGGTCAAAATCTGTAAGAAAATGTAAAAAAATCCTATGCAGTATTTTGGTCGCAGACCTGTGTAATCCAACAAGTACATTACACACATCGTATGTACAAACGCCCTCATATACTCGTATTTCATGCATAGCATCGAAACAAAGCTTGTCTGAGACGTATTATTATCTTGTTGATAGTTTAATTTGTTTCTTAAATAATCTAGCAACTCCCATGCATCTGTTTCTTGAATCTTTGGCAAGCTCGACAATACGTTTAGATTGTACGAAACCTTATACAGTACACAACGCTAAATTATCACCAATAACTATCCCTAAAATGAACTGTACGTCCTTCACTTTCAGTCACTATTTCTAATCCCTCTTTCAATTATTTCAATTCCCCTACTAATGACTTCAACAGAAATGAGGTAAAGGTCAATTTGGGGAAGTGGTATTCAATAATTTCAATGACTGTTAATATAAAAATGGGCAACCAAATAATATAAACAGTATGCGCTGTTTAGGCATTATACTAGATAAAGTTCTCTTACACTTTAAAAATATTATGTAATATTACTAATGGTAGATAACTATTAACAAATACGATCCTAATGCCACAAACAATATACTGTCTGGAAGTGGTGGCAGGTTGCACAGCAACTGATCAAATGAGACTAAATAAAATAGCACGTCGAATCATAAGATATTTATACAATTACATGTTCATGACCACACGACTTTTTATGAAAATAGATTCTTCGGTTATTCTTCAATTAAATATAGTAGGCCGTAGTATTTATGTAAATTGTTCTCCATTACTTCTCAAAACCCACAGATATAGCTCCCCAAGATAACATGTGCTTTATATGGAAAATCATTTTTGGTGAGGATTGGAACAATTTGGAACAAATTCCCAAAAACACTGAAATATTATCATATTCTATAAATACATTTAAGAAACTTCGCTTGAACCGCATAATTAGCGGGCCAGGCTAATAACGTGAAGTAACAACATGACATATTTGCTTATATGTGTGTGCAAATACAAACATTAATGGGAAACTTTAATAACTGCCACATAAAGAATATACATATGTATATGGCTACCTAATGGATTGTCAAAGTAAAGGATATAAGGAATAATTAAATTATACATGGTTTGTTGAAAAGAAAAGGTGAATTTTGAATTTTAACGAGCTGTGTATATTCGATTATCGAAATTTTTGTTATATTGGCACACATGTGTTAGTCATATGTTGGCATTACCAGCCAATTTGGATTAGTATTTGGTTGTTGACAACCGAATTTCAGAAGTGCTTCGAGGATTGGAAGGAGCGCTGCCATAAGTGCAGTAGATCTGAGGGGGATTACTTTGAAGGAGACAAAATGAATATTGATGAATAAATAAATACTTTAAAAAAATCAAATTTCATCTTCTTTTGGTCAAACACGTACTTCAATTCTTGTACTTTTCTTTTAAGTAATTCTTCGCTTGCAAAATTATTTAAAATGTTCTCATCCTAAAATTAAAGATGTGTCAAAATCTTTTCATAAAAGTTTCTATTTGGATATAAGTATATGAAAAAGTAATTTGAATTGCTGCATACCATCTCATAGAGGTGGCGCTGCTTCTTTTAGATTCTGTTTTTTATAAACTTCAAACTTCTGAATGTGACACGGGCATTTAAAGTAAAATTTTAAATATATATGTAGATAATTACATATGTACATATTTATTGCCGAACTTATGAAACAATCTAATTTCACGTTTCAAATAGAAATAAGTTAAAAAGCATTTCAAGCCTAAAAATACTTTGTTAAACCATATTTTCTTGTTAATGTTGTAAAATAATTTTTAAATTGATCTGGGAGTCATAATTCCTACGTAGGATTTTATTGTTTCAAAATAAAAAACTTCTGTTTTTTTACTTTTGTATTAAGATAATTAACAATAATAAAATAAATAAATATTCATATGACTTATTTTTATAAGAGATGGAAAAAAACAAATAACGAGCCTTTTTTATTTGTTTTGGTTGTATATATGTATGTACATATGTATGTACTACGTCACTGAGATAATTTTAACATTTTCATTGAATTTTTATAAACTTTATTTCAAACCAATAAAAAGGATGTTTTTGAAATGTAAAGATGTAAAAATTGGAACGAAGATGTAAAAATTGTCAGATTCTAGAAAAATATTCCTTCTTCAGCCACCACATTTTCGTCAGAAAAATGAGAATGTCCATAACAAACATACAATGGCTCAATAAAGTCTTCGGACAAACATCGAAATGAAGTAAAATACGAAAGTTGTCATATTAAAAAAAATATTTAATCAATTTTTATTTTGAAATAAGTAGCGGTGCGATATCTTCTTTGAGATAAAAACTAAAAAAATTTAATTCATTTATAAACTAAAAAAAAAATTCCTTACATACAAAAAATATCACCAAAAAAGTGGTCGGATCGGCAACACTTCCGTTTTTTGTCAGACAGGCTTAAGAAATTTCCCTTATTTCGACGAACGACAGATTAATAAAACTTCTAAAATAAGTGCTCCAAAACTTGCAAATGAAATCTCTAAACGCATCAATCTAGAAACAGACTTAAAAAATATACAATTTCAATTAAAAATTATCTTGTTAAAGCATTAAAGCATTAACGGCCGATAATTGATCCATATGTATGCTGAAACCTGGCAGAATCAATGCCAAGAAAATTGGAAGGAGTTTTTAGGCATAGGGCTTCCTGCAAAGTATTAAGTGCTGTTATCAAGAGCTTAAACGAAATGCATTCCAACTGCCCGACTACTTTTTTGTTAAATTTCTTTTGTTTTTTTATGTAATGAATTTTTTTGCTTTTTTAGTTTATAAATAAATTAAAATTTTTTAGTTTTTTATTTTATTTCAAAGAAGATATTTCGTATTTTACTTAATTTTTATATATGTTCGAAGACTTTATTGAGCCACTATAAATATATGAATAAAATTTTATTATTAAACATGGTTTGAAATGTTGTTACCATTTTATTGAACACGGCTGTTATATTTTAATATTTTTTTTTAATAACTTACCTTTTAAGTAATCAAATACACATTCCATGTTTATGGAGTTCAAGAAAAGTTTCTCGTTATTGCTATTAAGCTCCGGGGTTTCAATTATTATATTTCAATTATTATTATTACATCTTGACTTATGCAAGAGATTTCTATTACAAAAGTCTCGTTGCCTAAATAAAACAAATTACTTCCCTTATCGAAAATAATTTGATCACTCGATTCTTTTAACATTTTTTTTTTTATTTATATAAGATATTTTTATATTTTTTTAAGATTTGAATACAAAAAATTAGTTATTACGTTGGTACTAACTAGTAAATAATAATTTAGAAATAAGATTTGAATACTTATTGTGAATTTCTTTTAATAGAAAGATTCAATAAAATAAAATACAGTATAAAGAAAAAAAAAAAATTTATATAATCGAACGACCGCATTTTGCAAAGTCTGAAAACATAATGACAGAAATTATAACCAAAACAACACAGGTGACAACATACTTATGTATAATGTCGTTTTGTCAATGGACTGTTCTTCAATTGAGAATGAGTCGTTCTTGATTTAACACCACATGGTATTTTTTACCATTCTGCCTAGTTTCATAATTTTAATTTAAAAAGTCAGGTCTTACGCTACTTCCACGCAAGTATTTCAACGGTGATAAGAGCCAATGCAAGCTGTAAATATCTAAATAAAATAAAACTGAAGTAAAAACCATCGCTGAATAATGCACCAAGGAAACCCGATTACAATTTGCTAGAGAGCATATGACATGGGATATTTAAGTAAGAGGTCATGTTAATGATTGGCGTATTGTAGTTTTTAGTGGCCATAAATACTATTTTCACGATATGAGAAAAGTGGAGCTATTTTTAAATCTCCATCACAGCAAGGATGGTGGAGTTATTACGGGACTATCGATTCAGAATTTCAAAGTGCAAAAATGACAGGAGAAACATGCAAGACACTGTTACAATCAGCTTTCCCTTCAGTAAATAATATTTTTGGAACAATTCCATGGGTTCTGCAACATAATGCCAGAGTGCCTGGAAAAGAATTCAATAACAAACCAAAATGGTCGTCTTCTTATTTGGCCACCTGTGGTATGTTTTGTGTTGGCTTTTTCGCAAGATTTATGAAGAGAGAAAATAATTCGACGATAAAGAATCATTACTTCAAGCCATCTGGGATCATGTTTATTTGGTTTATTCACTTTGATTCAATAAAAACCGGTATATCTAAAATTATTTTAAACAAGGAAGGTGTCACCCACTATTGAAGCGAGTAAAATATTATCCATTAACCTAATGCATATAAATTAAATTAAGTTAAATGGTTCTAAGCATATAAACAAAAACAAATGTAAATTGTTCATCTTTACTGGAAAAGGAACTTAAAACTACTGTAGCATAAAACTTCATTTTTGTAATCTTAAGAAAAGTTTTTTTTTTCCGAAGGATTGGCCTACTAAAAACAGATATTTAAGTGGTTATCATCATCTGATCAAGAATGTCTGTTTGACGTTCCGAAATAATTTTTTTTTGCAATAGTGCATTCCACGTCCCATACCTGCATATTAAAAAAAAATGTCAGCCTAATTTATTTATTTTTTATGGAACATGTGTCTTATAAAAAAAAACTTTGCGACACACTTCTCTCTAATCGCTCGTGGTGTACGGTTGTATTTTTCTCTAAATCGAATTTGCGACGCGTTTATAGTGTTTACCGTTACTTTGAACTTTTGGGCGTGGTTTTTTTTATATTAAGACCTTCAAGGCATTTGTGAGTTTGGACTCTGAACTGGTGTTTTAATTTTCAAATTATAATTTAGTTATTGGGTTTTGAGTTGCGTGTAAGAAAAATCTCGAGGATGGGGGACGATGCTTTGTCCCCCGTCTCTCACACAGTATCACAGTCGGACTTTTAGAAATTCTGTCAATCCAAATTAAGTATTAGATTTAAAAAGCCGCGTGTAATGTGAAGAGGGCAAATTCGAATCCTGATGTTATGGCACCTTTGGCCAAGAATAACAAGATATCTTTATCAAAACCTTTAGTTGCACCGGAACGTACTGTATCCCTATCGGATCTGAATGAGGATGTGCCGGAGTTTCTGGCCAACTTGAAATCCAAAATGGCTGTGTCTAATGGTAAAGGAATGGATGTTGTTCAGGAAGTGTCGAGTGATATCGGTCATAATAATGTTTCTAGTCACAAGAAAGGAGTAGTCGAGGGTAATAGTGGAACTCCTAAACAGAACCTTTATCCGGATGATCATGAGGGTGAATTTTTAGTTTTGGTTGACTCGTCCAACGCCGATCCCGGCAATGAAAAAATCCGTAACTCTCTTTTTCTGTATCAAAAAATCAGAAAAGTTAAGGTAAGTGGAATTCGCTTAATCACACCAATAGGTAGGACCTTGTATCGTATTAAATTTGATTCTGCGGCTAGCGCTAATGAGTTTGTCGGCAAGGATTTTAGTCAGGTGGGGCTGAAAGCTTTCATCCCAGATACTGTTGTTTACTCCTATGGTGTTATACACGGTATTCCATTGGAATTGTGTGAGGAGTATATTCTTGAGTCTGCGGTTTCTGACGTTGAGATTGTATCTGTCATGTGTTTTTCCAAGAGGAATAATGGCGAAGAGATACCTACTCTCTCCGTTAAGTTTTCGCTCTGGACACATCCCACAGCATAATTTATTGGATTTCTCATACATCTCATACATATGTACTATCCACCATTACGTCAATGCCATAACTGCGGTCGTCTTGGCCACACTTTGAAGGGATGTCGTTCCAAGAAGAGGTGCTTGAATTGTTCTAAGGAGATTTGCGACGGCAATTGTATAAAGAAATGTATTTTATGTGGAGGGCTCAATCACTCTAGCAGGAGGAAGAAATTATGTCCCAAATGGTGTGAGGAGGAAGATATTCTGAAAATTGTGACTATCAAACGTCTTTCTAGGACTGAGGTCATAAAATCGTATTCTACCAATCGGTTTGATATCTTTAATGAGTATGAGGAGAACTTTCCAACTCTCCCGTTGACTAAATCTACTCCATTGAAGGACAGAGACCAGGAGGTTAATAAAGTTCTTATCGGGTGGCTCTCCAGCCTATAGATACTGATCCCTCAAGACCAGTGATTCATAGGGAAAACATTGCAAGGGTTTCCGAGTTTGAGAAAATCATTTCCGAGTTTTCTTCTTTTGTTAATCAATTTTTTACTAAGGAAGGAACACCTTCGTGTATTGAATAATTTCAACAACAGAATATCTAATGCTCTCTCTGATCTACGTGCACCTGGTGACCCTAAGTCATCTATCTCTCTCAATGAATAGTAATGAAGATTTTTCAGCACAATGTACAAAGTTTTAAATCCAACAAATTTGCTATTGAGTTTTACATTAACAATTACAACGTTGATGTTTGTTTATTTTCTGAGATTTTTGACGTCGATGACACGGATCCTGACTGCAGACTGCTGAGATACTACGTTTTCTCTAAAGTCCGACCTGATGGATATGGTGGCTGTGCCATATGTATCAGGAAGACTATACGTGCTAAGAGGATTGGTTTTAGTACTAGTCTGGATGTGATTATTGTGGGGACCCAAAATTTGGATCCGAACTTTGTTTTTGTTATTAATAGACTTTTATTTCACGAATTTATTCGATTTACTTAATTCTCATGATATTGGTATTTATTATCAGCTTGTTAACTTTATTAAGGAAGCTAATATACAAGAACGTTTTTAATCGATCATGCAAGCGTTAGTCACATACAGCAGTTATATTAAGACGAAGTAGGCATTTTTAAATGCCCAACTTTTCCTAGTGAACTAACAATTTTCCTTTCTGTGTGGGATACCCTGGCAATTTGCGTACTGCTTAGCCATCTTTTAGAAAGTTAAAAAAAAAAAACTTTGCGACAAACTAAAAAATTTATAACAAAACCACCAAAATAATGTTCGGTGCTATTTTCTTACGTTAGGCCTCACACTTCAGTATTAATATTGTTTCATGTGAAAAGGAGCGTTTACAAAATGGGTTACGCAGAGAGACTACACACTACATAACATCACAATGCAATGAATAAGAAATTATAAAGAATAGAAATCAAGTAACAGATAACAGTACTTTTATTTTTGCCGGCACAGTATATTTGTTATTGTTTCTTAAAATATAGTAAATATTGCGTTTTTTGTTTTTTTAATTTGCATAGTGCTTAAAAATTTAAATTTTTTTATATTTTCACAAATTAATTTAAAAAAATCTTGTTAAATATAGTGAAGTTATTGTATGTACGAATTTGTAATGATGTCTTGCTTTCCAAATTTCAAAAATCCAGTTTGTAAGGAACTGAAATATTTTTATAAAAATTTATATAGCCTTCGTATTTATTTTGTGCCACTTTTGCTAAAAATATTACATTTCGTTTTAAAAAATTTTAAAGGTCTTTAAAGAAGACAAAAGGTAAAGAAATAAAAAACCAAATACGAGGTTTGGCTATGGTGTCCAAGGAACACTAACATACTATGTACGTAGCATTAAAGACACAGCTGGTTATTTTCCTTACATTTTTTGTGGTGCCAAATATCAAAAATTGTTTATGATTTACAAATACACAACTATTTTCTCACAAATATACTTGCTTGCGAAATAAATTCTCCTTGCTAATTTCTAAACAAATAAAAAGAATCAGTGTACAGTGTTGCATTCCATAAACAAACATTTTGTGTAAGCAAAAAATTTTAAAACTTAACTAATGTGAATAAAAAAATAATTGAATTTAATTTTTTCAATTTAAATATATTTACACATTTGTTATTTAAAATTAGTTGATATGTAACTAATTTTTCACTAGTTTGCCTCCGAATCTTGAGTTTAGTACTTTCTGATTAAAAATGCAGGAACCGGGAATAGATAATAATTTATTTTATTAAGCAGAAATAGTAAATCTTTTTGTTTTGAATTTTATTTTTTTACACAAACAAAGGAAATTTTCCTCCCTTTTTTTTTACAAATTTTTTTTAATTAATTGTTCAAAAGGCCTAAATAATTTTGGCAATTACATATTTTGGTAATTGTAATAACTGTTAAGTAGTCAGGTTTTTTCACATTTATACCATTAAAACAAAACCTTATGTTATTTGTTAAAAAAATTATGGCGAATCCAAGTATAAATCTCGTAGACAAATAGTTGTTAATTAAATAACTTAACCTAGTATATTAATGTACCTTGGTTTTAATCCTTACTCTATAAGAAGAATATTGATTTACTAAACAAATCTTAAAACATGTTTTATGATTTTCGAATTTAGCCTTACAAGGTTTTATTTCGCATACCCACTTAAAGGTGACAACAACTCAAAAATTCCTAGATTTGATTTAAGATTTGGAAATAGCTTATTATTGATTTTTTTTACCATTACGCGAAATTCGACCTTCTTTTTGTTATTGTAAATTGTTGAAAACACATTAATTGATTGCACTGCTATCGCCAGGTATAGCATATAAAGCGCATTATAAGCACATATTGAATTTATTAATTCATTTCTTGTTTTTGAATTTTACCTCGAGTAGAGAATAATCCGTTTTTTAAATTTTGTTCATTGCTTTCACTTTACAATTTTAATTTAGCAAATGAGTCATAATATTTTACACGCTCAAAAATACTTTTCGGCGTTTTCTGCAAAATGCAAATAAGTAAAAAGTAAAAATTTCAATGCTTTAACTAACTAAATTTTATTTAAACATAGCTTATTAAAAAAGCGTAAAAAAACAAATTAAACATTTATAATGCATGTTCCATTTAATGATGTAGCGTTTGCAGCTGTTTCCTGTTGAAGTTTACGTTTCATTAGGATTATAAAACATGTTTTCTCAAATGGTGCTTCATGTGTACCCGGCATAATCCACGGGCGGTTTATTCAAAAAAAAAAAAAAAACTAAGATGATGGGTTGGCTGTCACGTATTCGCCGCCGCTAAAATTATTATTTGGGTTGGAGCCGTAGAATAAGCGACCTAAATAAGTCAATATTATTTGTTCTACTTTATTTAATTCACTTTTAGTGAAAATAATCAAAAGTGTTTAATTTGTTTTTACATTTATGTAGGCAAAAGTATACAAGTGTACATAGAATAAAAAGAATCTGCCGAATCATTTATTTCAAAGTTGCCGTGGACTACATTTTATTGACCGTTCGTACTTAATTAACGACTGTTTTCGTCAATAGGATCGATATCGGATAATAAATATCGAAAGTCCGCAATAGTTTTGCAGCTCTACTGCCTTGGCAAAAAAAAAACTTAAGTGCCGATAATTAAAGTTAGAATGTTATCGGACAGATAATTAGTTTTTCGTTATTTCGGATGTACTTTAAGATAAAACTGGCCGATAAGCTAAAGGGAAGATGTTTTTACGTTAGCATGCTGTCTTGAGTAGCCAAAATCTGTTCAGCCATCGTACAATTTAAGTCAGAAAGTTAAAATTCTCGAACTTGAATTTTCATATTTATTTAATTTCAGCCCGGCCTAGACGATGTTGTCAAAAAATGTCGTAATATTAATTTGTTCTTTTCGACTGATATTGAGACTGCCATTAAAGAAGCCGATCTAATTTTCATATCTGTTAACACGCCTACTAAGACTTTTGGAAATGGAAAAGGTAAATTTTACAAAGCATACTGAGTTGTTTTTAAGACAAAGGAAAGCATATTTATATTAAATAAAATCTCCTACAGGTCGTGCTGCAGATTTAAAATATGTTGAAAGTGCCGCCCGTATGATTGCCGAAATTGCTCAATCAAATAAGATTGTTGTTGAGAAGAGTACAGTTCCCGTCAGAGCCGCTGAAAGTATTATGCACATTTTGCATGCCAATCAAAAGCCTGGTATACGTTACGATATTCTTTCAAATCCCGAATTCCTAGCTGAAGGTTCAGCCATTGAAGATCTTTTACATGCTGACCGTGTACTTATAGGTGGTGAGGAGTCTCCGGACGGCCATAAAGCTGTAGAAAAGTTATCTTGGATATATGAACACTGGATTCCTAAAGGAAACATTTTAACCACTAACACTTGGAGTTCTGAATTATCAAAATTAGCCGCTAATGCTTTCTTAGCACAACGAATTTCCAGTATTAATTCTCTATCAGCAGTATGCGAGGCAACAGGAGCGGATGTTTCTGAAGTGGCCAGAGCCATTGGTTTGGATTCTCGCATTGGTCCAAAATTTTTACAAGCCTCGGTTGGTTTCGGTGGCAGTTGTTTCCAAAAAGACATTCTCAATTTAGTATATATATGTGAAGGTCTCAATTTGCCCGAAGTTGCTGCATATTGGCAACAGGTCATAGATATGAATGAATATCAAAAGAATCGCTTTTCACAAAAAATCATTGAAAGTCTTTTCAATACGGTTTCAAATAAACATATTTCCATATTGGGGTTCGCTTTCAAGAAAAACACTGGCGATACTCGCGAAACACCTGCTATAGCCGTTTGTAAAACACTTTTGGAAGAGGGTGCCAAATTGGATATTTATGATCCTAAAGTAGAGCCAGAACAAATTATAGACGACTTGACACATCCCTGTGTTACAGAATCTCCCGAGAGTGTTAAACAAGCTGTACAAATACACAGTGATCCTTATAGTGCTGTTAGAGGAACACATGCAATTGTTTTATGTACAGAATGGGATGAGTTTGTGGTAAGTTACTTAGTAGAAATAACATCTACATACATATATAATTCAATTTTCAACAAAATATACACTAAATGCATTGAAAAGAGAAAGAATATAATAATTAAAAATGCGAATAATGCTTCATTGTAAATAACTCAGCAGTGGCTGCAAAATTTATCATAAATAAATCAAAACGAGGTAAACGGAAGTATATTTAATTTACAGAATTCGCATATTATGTGTACCCATAAATTAATTATCTTAATAAATACATATGTATATGTATGTAGTCGTTAAAATGCCTTGGTTTTATATTGGTTCGAAATATCTAATTATATGCAAGGGATTTTTTAACCCCAACCCACTGGGTTATCCCAATTTAGAATTCTAGTTATATATTGTCCTGAAATTTACAAAAAAAAAAAAATTGTTTGTTTACATATTGCATAGTTTCGAATTTAATTGTAACCTCACTTTAAACATTTTTTATTAACTAGTGTTCGTTCACTGTTCGAAAATTTACAAATGGTCTTTCTTCCCAATAAGGTCGTTGTTTTTTTATTTAAAAAATAGTCGTCTCCAAAATCGTACCGATTTTATAAATAACACAGCTGCTTTTAATAAATCTTTAGCGTCAGTGTTACAAGTTTTTTGTTCGTAAAGCGAAAGTTTTTTCACAATTATTACAATATTTTCCAAGAGTATGTGGTAGTGTTAATACTCTCATAAGCTCTCTCTCGTATGCTATAATCAACCCTAATCGTTTCCCCCTGTGCCCTTCAATGACATTTTGAGATTTAGTGACTCAGGGCAGTTATTACAACTTGCCTTTAAAGTTCGTGGTAATAAAATGTAACTTTAGCTAAAATGTGGAATAACGATCTTTAACACGTTCCCTGTCGCGTGAGACGTATACGCCTTACTCTGACTTTTCCGTTGAAGCCATTTGGTATTATCATTGAAAAATGCAGAATTTTTTTTAATTCATTATGAAATATGGCCATCTTATGTCAATAATGGGCACCTGTATACTACTACTGATTCCCTCATTTAATAGTGGGGCGCATACGCCATAAATTTGTTCGCAGATTGGGAGAACATCTGCAAAATAACGAGACAAAATGTGTTCGTGATCTTCAGTTTGAAGAATACATGTAGATGTTCCTGTTCCGTTTGAGCATAATTTTTTGTCTCTCATCGAGATTGTATGGATGCCTTTGCATAGTTTAAGTACGGGTGTTTACAGATGAGTACACACAGATTCGTACATACTTTTTATTATGCCTGTGTATTTTGTTTGTGTAATGTCATGACAGTTGTGCAAGCTATTTTTCGGACAACTACCATGAACAGTGGCGGTATTGACTAGCTATTTTTCTGTGCGAGCAGCAGGTTCTTTTAATTGAAAAGTCTCCTTCAATAATATACACAGCAGAATTATATTTTCGCAGTTATTTTATTTACTTTAACACTTGAAGTCAACACTTCTTTATACTCGCTGTTTACACTTTAACGTTTTACTCGATACTAACTGTTATCTCGACCATCTAAGTCTTTTTATAGTAGTCGTCTAGTTTCCTTCTTGTAGAATACCCAAGAATCCAGTAGATACTTCTTTAGCTATAAACATCTTTTCTGATGTTTTTCATATGATGTTTTTGTAATTACTGTCTGCTTTGTTTTTTTGGTGTTGTTTGTATTTATTCATACTACTCAATTTCTGGAATTCGTTATTGTATCTCTATATTTACTTCCCTGGGAACTGGTCTGATCTTATGGCTATTGTGTTTTGTTGTTGTTACAGGGCTATCTGTACAGTGGATGCCAAATGTTGTATCACTTTTTCTGGAATTTCTGTACTTCGAACTCTTTGAATTCTTGAAATCAATCACTGTCATATTCTACATACATCTATGTCATCCGTCTGAGATTAAGTACTTTCCCTACTTTGTGTTTGTCAGGCGGCACTTTTCACCTTTTCATATTGGTTCTAACATACCCAATGTCCATAATGATTTATGCGATAGCTTGTATTGCACACATCCATTAATTAATTATAATTTATTTAATACACGTATGCGTATAGTCTAGTGAAAGTCTTCATAAAAATCTTTAATAACTTAATACTTTTATATCTAAAACTTGCTTATTTCAAAGGATTTTGTAATAAAAACAAATGCTATGATATATAATACTTACTGATGTTTAATTTTATTTTAGGCTCTTGACTATCAACGCATATATCAATCCATGATGAAGCCAGCATATATTTTCGATGGTCGCAAAATTTTAGATCATGAACGTTTACAACAAATCGGTTTCCATGTACAAACTATTGGCAAAAAATATTTCCGTACTGGTCTTATGCGTTCCTGGGGTAGCGTGCCGCAATTGTAGGCCAAAAAATCTGTAAAACTTGAAAGTTTTACTAAAAGAATCAATTGCTTTCACGTGTCAAGGTGAAAAGCATTTGCGTATTAAATGCTAGAAAAAAAGTTTTTCTAATTTTTCCTATTTACCACACGTCAGTTTAATATAATCTTTATTTATAAAAGACTTCCACAGCATTTAAAGTGTAAAAAACCAATAAATAATGTAAATAAAATTCCATATACGAGTACACACATAAATATGTATTTTTTTTTTTTTACTTTCACAATGGTGATAATAATGATAGTTTTTCGTACATTGAATGGAAAATAAGTTTACAATCAATTCCAAATAAGCGGCAATATATTTTTTTTTTTTTTAATTTTGAAGGAAATGGCGAAATATTAAAACTTCTTTCTAAACTTGGAAAAACAAGTTGAAATTTCGCCATTTAGTTAGTTTTACAATTACACAAACACTTAAAAATGACGTATTGATTAATAATAAAAAGCTTTGCATTTTATTCAGACAATTGTTTGCATACCTGCATATAATGTAATAATAATAATAAAAAAAACAATATAATACAAATTAAGATAAATTAAAATATGTCGCTAAACTAAGTATAACCAAATGGAGTTTTATTTCAAATATATTCTTTTGAATACAGTACGATACCACAAATAGCCTGTGGCCAGCGATAAACTATACCAGGTTATAAGGTAGGTTAAATGGTCGTTAGGCAAAACGACCCGAGTTTGACCACCTGTAGGACCACCAGGCACAGAAGAGGCATAAGAGGCATCTAATAAAACTGGTTGGGCACGAGTCAGAGAAGACATTTTTCCTACATCTCTATTACAACAATAAAAATCACAAATTCAATAAAACTTAACTTTAAAACCTACCTATATAGAAAAACACCACCTTTATATTCTGGTAAAAACAAAGGCTTTTGTTCATCCTTACGAACTATACACGTCATTTCTACTTCATTTGTAATCTGTCCAGCTAAACGTGATTCAGGTTTGAGATTGTTTCGTGGTATCCAACCACGATTAATTAATACAACGTCACTTTAAGAAAATAATGTAAAATTAATCAAACAAAAGATTATATTACTTACTCTCTTCCAGTTAATTTAAAAGGGGTTATAACCCAATAACCATTTCCTACTTGTTGTGAAAACAAGCTTCCCGCCCCATCCACGCCGTCTGGTCTTATAAAACTCCTTGGGCCCATGAACAGCTCTTTGTCGTGCAGAAATTTACCTTTCACTTTAACAACACGATATTCCATATCTTTCAATTTTGATAAGCTAAATATGACTTAGTTAGCATTTTTTTTTTAATTTTTTACTATTGTTTAGAAGAAATATTTACTCTTCTGGCAATTCGACAGGCGGAATTTTAAATAATCTTTCCATGTCCTTGATTAATTCTTCCTTCCATGCTTTTCGTTTAATCTGCCAACAACCTAAACCAAATGTTGCAATTGGAATAAGCTATGGAAGAGTTACATTTTTACTCAAAATCATTCAAATTTATTAAAACAGTTACATTTAGTATGTGGAGTAAGTAAAACATTCGAATTTGTATGCCTAATGCATAGATTCGAAAATGTTTTTTTTCCAATCGAAATACAGAGTAGGCTCGCCGATTGTACACAATTTATTTTAAGGACACTGGTACACGTACAATATATATTGTGATATTTGGATCGTAAGTCGCGAGTAAATATTGCGTTATTCTGCGACATGGTTGGGAATCCATCAACAACTGCATGCTAAACGTTCAATATAGCGATACTGGATCTCAATCAATAAATATTGTACGTGTAGAAGTGACCTAATGGTTCCCAAATACGTATTGTAAGAAAAAACTCTTTAAAACTAATTACCGCAAGAAACCATCCTAGTGGTGATATTTTCTCCTCTTTTTTAATTGATGACACCCCTGGGCCGGCAATTGATGTGATTGCGCTACGTTGCGATTGAAATCTTTGAACTGGTTTTGTTGTAACATGAAAGCCACTCCAATTTTTGTGAATTAAAAGAGATGCTTGGTTACGTGATAAAAGTCCACACAGTTTAAACATGTTTATTAAAGTTTTGTTGAGAAAATGAGCAAAATTTAATTGAACGTTTACAAAGCAAGTTATGATTAGGTCTTGTTTTCAAAGAAGAAGAACGCCAAACCAGGGCGAATTCAAATTGAGCGTATGTATAGTTGCCAGCTGAAATTTTGCGTAAAAAATCAATGCGATTTAATACAGGTAAACACAATAGCTCAGCTGCTGATGGCTATTTTTGAATATATTACATGTCAAGATCCATATAAAAAATGTTTTGCAAATTCCGGTACATTAGCTTCGTTCGAGAACTCAATAATTATCAATAATTATGCCTAAACTTTACTAAACTGCGTTCGAGTACACAAAGTTTAGTAGATGAGAACACAGTTTGAGAGCGTAAAATGACAGTTCGATGACTGAAGGCCTACCGTTGAAATCGTAGATGTAACGTAAATGTAAATGCAACGTAAATGTTTGAGCGCTTATAGAATGCCTAAATCCGTGTCAGGTGTTTTTGACACAATCAAAAAAATCAAAAATATTTGCAGATTAAATAAAAGAGAAAATTGTGTGTTTTACTTTTTATTCCGGGCGTTTTTATTAAAAATATAAAATCAAATGGATAAAGAAGATTTCTTTATTACCTTGAACTTTTTGCGTATTTATAAAATGTACAGTGGCATAAAGAAAAAACGTCATCCATTTTTTAACAAATAACAAATAAAAAGCAATATAGCTGTTCGAAACAATGATGAGAGTACAGCATGTTTAGTATATTCGCCAAAAGTACGCAACTTATTTATATAGTACCAAAAATTAAATTTACCTTTTTTAATAAAAAAAATTAAAAATATTTATATATCTTTTAATTACATATGTATCTACTCGTATATTATTTTCATTATATTTCACAGGCCTAAATTTAATCTTAAACTTCTCTCTATGTTTTTAGCAGCATTTAATTTGCATTTAAAACCGATTTTTAAAATTCATTTTTTTTTTAAAGAAATTTATGCGCATCAAATACTTTTGGAAATCGAGCGGATAAAATCTTCGCCCTATTACATACCATATATTATTTACGCAGAAACGAAAACACCGCAAATTTTTGTTTATTTACTTCTTTAGTGTTGTAGAAATGATGAATACTTCGGAATATAGTAATTGGATACCTCATACTAATCAATAACAAAAACGAGTAATAATGAACTATTTAATCAGGAAAAACTTACAATATAAATAAAATAAAAAGAAAAAACTTATAAAGCAACACAAAAAGAGTCCAGTAGTCAAAGGAATACATTTTTTACAACACTGCATTCATTTTCAATCAGCTGTTGGATAAATTTTACTAAATTTCCATTCGCGTACTTTTTGGACAAAATTTATTTTGGGAGAGTAAATTGAAAAATTTACTCAGTTACTAAACTCTACTAAAAAAGTACTCGAATGAACCTATTTTCGTATATGGATTTTGACGATGGAAGTAAGTTTACCTGTTATCAATTTGTCTTGAATAAATTTGCGTTGCAAATCTCATATCAAACTATATTCGTCTTAAAAACAAAAAAATAATTTTTAAATATGGACCAAGGCGAAATAATTTTTAAATATGGACCAAGGCGAATTAAAACAGTAATTCATTGGATGTCAAATTCTATATAAAAGTTCGTACGCTATTTCTCACATATTTTTAGCATGTTGTACCCAGAGTATACTACACAGGTAGCTCACCATTACCGGTACTTTTGATATGGATTTTGAGAGTGTAGACTAAACAGGTAATCTCACCAGCGCAGCTACGTACTTTTTTAAAACTTAAAGGAAGCCGGAAATACTTTGAATTCGTCGGTGAGTTTACCTGTTATCAATTTGCCTTGGTAATGAAGAGCTAAAAACAATACTAATCGAATTACATTTAGCTTGTATTCCAAAATACTATTTTTGTTATAAGATCTAAACAAAATGATTTCTATAAGACTTGAATACAGCAAATAAAAGCTAAAAATAATACTAAAAGAAAAATACATTCTCAGTTTTATATGAGAATTTTAAAGGGCCGTTACTGGAATATTACAGGTGATCGCTAATTTGTTTCTTTTATTTTTAAATTTTCTACCATGAGGCCAATTTTTTTTAACAGTTTCAAAAAGCTAAGCCAGGTGTGGGCACTAGGAATTAATAAAAAACCTGAAATTGTTATCTTTAGTCTTTATTAAAACGGCCGGTGAGTTTAGCTATTATCAATTCGTTGATTTTATTTCATTGATCTAACCGTCTTTGTTTCAAATGTATACTAGAGTCTAAATATTATAGTGTTTCTGTAGTATATGTCTTGTATCCACAATGGTTTAATACGTAAAATGTTTAAGTAGCTGTACTTCATTGTATGTCTGTAAATACTAAAATTATAAATTATTATGGGAAATTTATTAATTATATATAATATGTACCTTAAGGTACCCTTTATCAATAAAAAGAAGAGTACTTTTAAAGAACATAGTTATAAAATTTTGAACTAAATATTCTATAGAATGTCGATTATTTTGCAGATGTAAACGGTGTTAGAATCAAAAAGAACTTAATATGTAATATTTCAAAAAAGTATTTAATAAATTGTAAAACGACCCAAATACTCGCAATATAAAAGTGTAATTTTTCATATCGCAATCTCGGCTAAGTGTATGTAATATTTGTAGACGGCCCAATATATTGATGGCAATCATAAGATTTCATTTTTATTGCAAAACTTAAGTCCTATTATGAGGAAAGTTTTGCTATATTTTATTTAAAAGTGTTGTGTTATTTATTGAATATTATAGGGAAAAATAACAATAATATTAAAAAAATAATTCTTGATTTTATATTCTGACAGGCTACTTTGGTGTAATTTTTGGAACGAACCTGGTTTCGACTATGTGCCATTTTCTGTGTCATTTTTCGAAATATGATACTAAAGACATCACATAGGCGAAACCGGTTTATATCCAAACCAAACTTGACAAAGGAATAACGGAAATTCGTTCCAAAGAGTGTGATATTACAAAAACTAGATAAATTTTAATAAAACTTTCCGGCGAAAATTAGTAAATTATATATGTATGCGCTCGTTTGTAAACACCTATAAATTAACTATGTTAAGAACATGGAAACAATCTCGATTAGAGGCAACAAATTATGCCCAAACTGAACACGAACACGTGCTCTCCGCAAAGAAGATCACGAACAAATTTTTTGTTTGTTACATAAACTATTCTGAGAACATTGAAACACTATTGTAAAATGTAGTGTAAAGTAAATTTTATTCCGATATTCTGATACGGTAACTTTATCGGCAGTAAGTCACCACCTTATTCAAAAATATATAAAATGAAACAGCTGTTAAGGTTTTTCAATTTTTTAGTTTTGATTTCTTTAGGTCCATGAGCATACCTCTAAAGAGTATAATTTTACACCTTTATAGCTTGATTAAATATTTATATATATATATATATGTATATATATATATATATATATATATATATATATATATGCATTTGGAAATTTTGTATGGTAGTCAAACTGGTACTGCACAGGACGTGGCAGAACAGTTATGGCGTTCGTCCAAGAAATATGGGTTTCAATGTCATGTCTTACCTATGGATGAATTTCCCATACATACACTTGTTGAGCAAACCTTGGTGTTTTTTGTAGTCGCCACAACCGGCGATGGAGATGAACCTGAAAATATGCGTAGTTCTTGGAGATTTTTGCTAAGAAAAAGTTTGCCCTCTAATTCTTTGGGTACTTTACAATATGCCTGTTTGGGTTTAGGGGACTCTAGTTACACCAAGTTTAATTATGCCGCGAAAAAATTGAACAAAAGACTCCAACAACTAGGGGCCACACCAATTATCCCTTTAGGATTGTGCGATGATCAACATCATCATGGTATGAGTGCTGTGGCTTTGCCGTGGATGAATCAGCTTTGGCGTGAAATAGAACAAAATATGGACATAAAACCAAAATTTTTAAATGATTCTTTAGCATTTAAATGGAACTGTAAGCAGTTAAATGATACAGAAAAACATAGTACTCAAAATCTCAAGGAGTTGCATTTGCTTTGGAATTGCAGGGACGTGCCTGAAACATTTATACTCAAAAGCAACAAGCGCACTACTGATCCTTCTCATTTCCAAGATGTCAGGCTATTAGAATTTATCGTTTCTGACAATACAAATTGGTCTCCCGGAGATATTTTACAAGTTCAACCACAGAATTCGCCAAAGCAAATTAAGGATTTCTTCTTATGGTCGCAAGAACATAAACTTGATTTTAATCAAGATACAGTTGTGGAAGTATATAGCATCCATGACGATATGCCTGTACCCAAATGTTATGGTCAGCCAATTACCGTGAAACACATGGCCACATATTTGTGGGATCTCAGTTTTTGTCCACGTCAAAGAGCCTTTGAACTTTTATCATTAAACTGTGAACATGAGCTGGAGAAAAACAAACTTTTAGATTTTACCACACCAGAAGGTCTTGATGATCTTATCAACTACATTAATCGACCACATAGAACTATATTGGAAGTTTTTCAAGATTTTCCACATGCTTCTTCAAAAGTTAACCTAAACATTTTGATAGAACTTTTTAGATTCATACAACGCAGGAGCTTCTCAATAGCTAGTAGCAAAGAGTCATGTCAACTGGATCTGCTGGTGGCTGTAGTAGAATATAAAACTAGACTCTCCTTACCTAGACTGGGTCTATGTTCAAATTGGCTTAAAAGTCTTAAGCCAGGTACTCAAATATACGGATCTATAAAATCTGGTACCATGAAGATTCCTAAAGATATTTCAACGCCGCTTATCATGGTGGGTCCTGGTACTGGTATAGCACCATTTCGCAGTATAATTCAAAACATGTATCTTAAATCACAAAATAATGGCCATCACATTTTATATTTATTTTTTGGTTGTCGTAATGAAAACAAAGATTTCCATTTTCAAGAAGACTTAAAAAAATGGCAAGTAGAAAAATATATTTTCCTTTATTGTGCATTTTCCAGAGATCAGGACAATAAGATATATGTTCAGAATTTGATAGTAGAAAATTCAAAAAATCTCAAAACGTTAATAATGGAAAAGAATGCACATATTTTAGTGTCCGGATCTTCGAAGAATATACCAAAATCTGTAAGAGAAGCTTTTACAAAAGTAGTAGACGACAACGAAGCCTTAATAGAAGAATTAGTGAAAACGAAAAGATATCAAGAAGAGACTTGGTCATAAAAATGTTTTAATTATATAAATATAAATAAAATTAAGCTAAAATTTTAGTCTTCAAATAATTTGTCTGCTTCAGTGCGGCAAAAAGGGCAACATCCTTTCTGTAAAACCTGCAGCTCGAAATCCTCTACATAGAAAACCTGTAAAATATATTTAAAATTTAAAATCTTAATAAATTTGCTAAGCAACTTATTTACCAATAAACATTCTGGACAATATGTTACTTGTAAATCCGGCAAGATGTTACGATAAAATATAAATTTACTATTTGTTTTATAGCGTCGTTTTAAAATTATTACATTATTTGGATCTATAGAACGTAAGGCATTTCGATCTAAACTTAAAGGCAAGGCAATTGCAGAATCCTAATTATAATAAACGGAAGCTTTAACTTTTAAATTACTATTGTTAATAATTTTTACCTCATTAAAAGGATCCTGATCTTCATTTGTGTTCGGTGGAGCCAAAAGCAATCTTTCAGCTTCACTGTCTGTAATATCCATTTCCGGATAAAATTGTACTACCGGTAATATTTCTAAAAAAAAGTAAATAATTTATTTTTTGATTCGAGTTTCTTAACATGAGTATGTAGTACCAAACGATATAAACGAAAATATATAATCCTGCCTACATGTAGGGCATGAATTCCCATTTAAATGCTGGCTATAATTTGAACACTTATAACATAAAGGTAACAGATCTTCAGGATCATTAAAACCGTTTTTGCATGCTTTACTACTTAAATAATTTATCTAAAATCGGAAGACAAAAATAGCAACTCAATATTACATAGTTTTTTTTCAACACAAAAGTACATACATCAATTTGTTCCTGAACTCCAGAAGGCGGCTTAAGTGATTGTAACCTCTTGTTGACTACTAAACAAAGTTTGTTGGCTTGCAGAAACTTGGCTTGTTTCGCCAATGTAAATAAAACAGCGCTAATATATATATATATATATATATATATATATATATATATATATATATATATATATATATATATATATATATATATATATATATGTTACATCAATATAAGAAAATACATACTATATACAAGATAGACAAAACTTACAACATGCTTACTCCTTTAGGAGCTCCTTTATATTCTACTTCGTTTAGTATAAATCTTGAAACGTTGAAAAGGCTCACTGCTGAATACGTAGTGAATGGTTCTTTCATATAATTGTATATTACACTATAAGCATAATATATTTTTGCTATACGCATATGATTATGATATTCCTTTAAATGGAAATCTATTGGATTTTGAACTCTAGGAAGTTGCATTTAGTAATAAATATTTAAACCTAGGGCTATTTATACCTACTCTTTTTCATAATACATATCCAAGTATTGCTTAGATAAAAGCCAATAAAAGTAACTCGCATCTAAGAACCGTTCCTCCTCTATGGCTGAATTGCTTAGTTGTTTTAATAGACGATTAGCATCTTGAATGCGGCCGGATTTTAAATAAGCTGAAAACATGTTTTTTTTAAATATAATACTTTAATATGTAGACCAAAATGTATGCCTTCATGTGCTTCTATAAACTGGTCATTTTCTGCTAAATATTGAGCGTGTTGATAGTGTACTTGAGTTAGTAAGTCTGGTATATCGGCAGCCAGACGAAAAGCTTCCGCCCAATCGTGAGCGTCTACATGCAATTGTATTATTTCAGCTTCATTGCCCAACTTTTTGAATACTTCTACTGCTAAAGGTAAAGCTTTTAAGCGCTTCAAATTAAAAGCTACTAGTTCTAAAGATTCCTTATCACTTTGACTTAAACGTCTTCCTATATCATAAAGACTAAAATGAACTCTTAGCTTTTCGTTATTTAATACTATAATGCTGCACTTACACGTCGGCCCATCCCTCTTCCGATACAATTTTTATGGCTTTCTGATGTTCTCCTACACTAAGTAATAGTTCAGCAGCTGCTCTTGCTTCCTTTATGGAATAAGCCCACTCGGCTCTTTTGCGAACCAAATTTTTTTTTTCTTCTGGACTACCATCTCTTATAAATTCTTGAGCCATGTCAAACATTCTTAAATCCGTATACATTTCCAAGGCTTTAACACTTAAAGCACATTTTTCGAAAAATCTAGCAGCTTCTTTGTGTTTGCCTGAATAAGCACATATTTCAGCCTGCAAAACCTCTTTAGGTACTAGGTTTCGCTTTTGTTTTTCCATTAAATCTTCAATTAGTTGAAGCCAAGGTAAATTTCGTGTCTTAACAAAAGCATCTCGAGCAATATTTAGATGTAAAGCTTCCAAAGCAGATTTAGCTAAGCCTTCCCAATCAGCATTTGTAACACCCAAACATGCTACGTGAAAAGCTTCGCTAAATGGCATAGTTACATTGGAATATAATATGTATTTACAATAACTCGCTAATAAACTTACTCAAATAAACCGGCTTCTATAAATTGCCACATCGTAGCTCCCAGTGACAATGGTACATTGTGCATTACATTACCTCTTAAACAAAATGCTGTGGCTCCACATAAACCAACAACAACACCTATCATTTGTTGGGGAGCTCTTGGTGGCAAATTACCTACTCTGACAGACAGACCACCAGTAGTATGTGAGTAACACAACATTGAATCCAAATGTGTATTCCACGTTACGGAATTCACTCCTGTATCTTGATAGAGAAGTGTGTCATTGTAAACGTCTCTAACCACGAGTCGGCCCCCATCATCAACCACTGCAATTTTAGTACGGTTCGCGTTAACATCTAGACAACGAACAGCCGATACAGCAGACGTTATCAACAAAGGCAATGTATTATCAAGGAAAATGCGAAAAACCTGCAAATATTTCATTAATCATATACATAGATATTTGGTAAAAAAAATTGTTATTGAAATTTCGTCGCTAGCTTTTTTACCGACAGCTTCGCTCGCCCCCCTGTATTCAAAAATTAACTGAAGAGACGGTTTTTATATAATTTAAAAATTTGCATTAAAATCACTAAATTTAAATTGTGCCTGTCCCTATTTTTACATACCCATAACTAAACTAAAGAATGTAATTGCCATTATAAAACTAGCGTTATTTCTCAACACATATAATCATACCTTTCCATTCTTTAGTCCTATCATCAAGCCTTCACGACCAGCAGGTCCTCCTATGACTTTTATATAACGTATAAATGCATCCATTAACCATTCTCTTTGTAAGGAGCCATTAAAATCCAGGCATTGCAATCTTTGATCTTGACACAATACTATGTGACGTGCACAAACAACCAATAAACTGCAATCAAACTTTTTTTGTATCTTTTCCTTAACCTTGTAATGCATTGGTTGCTCTTCTATCGAATTCAATTCATAAAGAACTACGCGTTCTGGTAACTGGACGGCCAACTTTTGTTTATATATTGCAATCTTTTGTACTAGGTCACGACATTTAATGCGAACTTTTTGACCTGATATCAAATGCTGAATAATAACGTCACACATGTGTTCACGAAATGCATAACGTTCACGATATAAGGCATGGACAGTAGTAAAAGCTATGTTGTATGTTGATAATGTTCCATTTTGACATCCAATTGTATACGATAACCCACTGGGATGAATCGCCACTGACCAAATCCACGAAGTATCAACAGTATCGCCTAAAATACCCAAACGAACACCCTCACGAGTATAGCAATGAATATTACCTGTGCAACCTGATACTAAACAGTATTCGCCATTAGGCAAGTATGACAAGCATAACGGATCAAAACCAAGGGATCTCTCTTTGCCTATTATTTGACCACTTAAAGTATGAAAGGATAATGATTGGTTCCAGTCTGTTACAGCTATAGTATCTGCTATTGCTGGACAACACTGTACACCATAAACTGCACTGGCCGCGCCACCAGGACGATCAATTCGTCCCTTCTCTTCACCACTTTTATTGCGTATAGTTACTGAACCATTTGCCAAACCCAAAATAAGATATTGACCATCGTTCGTCCAACAACAGGCATTAACTCTGGAATGTATCTTGTATTTTTGTACAGCTTTTTGATCTGATGACCAGAACGAAAAATCTGACGTTGAACAAGAGGCCAAATGATGAGAAATTGGATTAAAACTCATGCATTGTACAGAGTCTCCGTGGCTGAAACATTAAATAATTTAAATTAATTCGTTTTTTACGTTTATAAAACCTACGAATATTTAAGTAATCCCTCCAGTTGAGGCGACCATATAATAACGGTCTTATCAGCGGCTCCGCTTGCAAACTTCTTGCCGTCTCTGGAATAAGCCACGCAGTTGACTACGTCCTTATGGGCTTTTAAAGTATTTAATAGACTACCATCTTTTGGATCATAAACCAAAATTCGTTCCTGAGCAGCGACTATCAATTGTGTGCCATCCGGATGATAACATACGCAATGGATACTGAAAGCAGTTTATGGTAAAGAATTTCTGTTTTTATACTATTAAAAATGTAGGCAAGTGTCTGGATATTGATTGTTGGTTACCTGATGTCTTCATCTTTTGAATTTGGGAACTCAACTTTATCAATCCATTTTAATATGCCTCTCATTTTATCAATGCTGAATTGCTAAAAAAAATTGTCGTAATAGGTATAAAGTTTTTGAAATTTTTATATGTTTTTAATAAATCTCCATATATGTACATATGTATACTTATTTTTACTGTTGAATAGTATCCAGTTTTGCGTTTGTTTATGTTTTTTGTTTGTGTTGTTAGTAGTAACCAGGATTGGAAAGTTTCATTGACATGTCTTCTTGAAATAATAAAGGAGATAATACGCATTACAAAAATATTTTGTGTATATTTTTAAATTTAATCTAGTTGGGTTATTTAAACCTTGCAAAAAAAAAAAACAATAGAAAGAGTGCTAAGAATCGTGTCAGGTTATTATAATTAGTAAGAGGTAGCGGTTATTTTCTGGCTTAAAAATTTTAAATAATCCCTATGTATGTAAATATTAAGGTTTTTCCGGAATAAGCAAAAGAGAAGGGGATTCATTTTTTTAGTAAAACAAATTTTGTATTTTTGTTTAATCTAAAGCTCAAAAATAATTATCATTTTGGTGAAAAAAAATCTAAGGATGGATATTAAAAACAACAGCCTAAATAAACACGGTTTTAGTTGGTAAAATAATTTGCAAATATCAACGGACGGACTTAGAAATTATATCATCCCTCACCTTTAATGTCACCGGGTCATGGAATAAAATAATGAATCATCTAAAAAAAATATAGTTTATTTGACAAAATAGTACTATTTCAAGATTGCAATGCTTAAACGTACTACTTAACGATTATTCGATTTTTTTGTTTCATTGACCATAACTCGGCACTAATTTCATACAACTTTAGCAGTCATAATCGTACATTCAACGGAGAGACACGCGTTTTGTAGTGAAAATACTTAAACTAGTTACATAGGTAGACGCATGTTTTACCTAAGGCTATGGAACTAAAATAAAACTGGGCTCTAAGGTATTATTAAAATTAGTATAGCTTTATAAAAATTGTATAATTAGAAACGCCGGGTCCCGTGGAAAAACGCCGCAATATCGTTGAGAACAAAAAGCGGCATATACAAAAGTGAACGTCACGAAATTTTTTTTAATTCAAACAACGAAGCTACTGCCAATTTATAAAGGCAGCCATTTTGACTTAACGAAAGTTTAATAGAATCCAGCTGTCACTTTCTACACCGTTTTATGTGCGACTAAAGTAAATGAGAAAAAGAGGAAGAAATAGCTGCTGTGGAAAACGCGTTCAAAACGGTTGGATTTTTTAGTGTGTGAAAATTTGAACAGAGTATAGTACAGTGTTGCTTGTGAATTGCAAGATTTTTTTAAAGTAATTTTTAGGATAAAGTGGAATAAGTTTTAGTGGTGCAAAATTATTACGGCAACATAAATTTGTTAATCCTCTAAAATATTTGCTTTAAGTTGAATTAAAATCAATCAACAATCATATATTTATGCCGTGGGTTTTATTTTTCCAATCTTTTTTTTTTGGTTTATCAATAGTTGTACATATATGCTCTGCGGCTGTTGGTAGTGTTTTTCATCGTTAAGTTTGGCCTGGCCTTCGTACAGTAGCGGCTCTACTGAATAGTATTGAACATTTTTTCATTGTGTTAACTTCGATGTTGCTATCATTATATTGTAAAATTCGTGTAGAAAATTAAAAGAAATTTGATTTAAAATCGTATAAATGAAATAAGTGGACGCAAATAATAGTAATTGTTTTTCAATCTTTTAGAAAATGTTAATGGTCTTATGAAGGTAATTTCTCATTTTGCTCTTAATAATAATTGTTTAGGGAAAAAATGTGTTTGTATTTTGGCGCGTTGCTTATAAATTTGTAAAGTTTATGGATAAATACTATAAAAAATCGTACAATTAAAAATAGTTTTGATTTACACAAATTGTATATGTAAACAAACGCCTGAATCTCTACTAAAAGGATGTGTGGGTAGAGACGAAGTTATCGAAAAAGTGTGATTTCAAGAAAATAGCTTTAAAGATTAGTATTTGGATGTAAATATGAACACTCAACGCAATAATAGGTTAATTTATTTACAAAGTGTGTGTAATTTAGTAGGTTGTTACAGTAAATATAAATTTTCAAAACTGTGTTCTCGTTGTGGCTCAATTAAATTGCAACAAATTTATGCTGTTAGCCGAAAATTTCCAAAACATTTATTTTTATTAATTCTTCAATCCTCCCGCGCTAAAACTCACTATTAATAAATTTGTTTCACTTCGTTTATTTCGTTCCCAAAACGCTTTGCATTGTTCCCCCATTTTAATTTTCGTTAAATTTTTTTACACGCGTTCGTATATTTGTACAAAGCATGTGTCAGCTAAAAAGAATGGATATTTAACGATAAAATAACACCCCTTTTATTCTCCGTTCATGCGATGCACAATTTTTTTTAGAAAATTTGCTGGATTTCTATTTCAAAACTTCCTTTTGCGTTCATAAACAAAAATTGTAGTAATTCCTTTGTTTGACTGCGTGGTCTACCGCATGTACACAAGATTTCTATCGCAAGTTTAACAGAGTCGAGCTTAGTCTCTGATCACACATGCAATTTTAGTTTAGCTGCAGTTCTTAGTTTGCGGAGTGAAGTACGGAAAGTTGTATTGTGTTTGTTTATAAAAATTTTGCAAATTTTTCTATTGAAGCTAGATTGTAAAAAAAACAAGTTAAATTGTAAACCCAGCAATGCAATGTATGTGTTCGAATGCATTTTCTGAACGAAATTAAAAGAAGTTGCATATGTGGCGCCAATAATCTTTGCTAAACTAAAATTTCATGTGTGAACAGGAACGAAGAACGTCTTCACATTAGGCAGATTAGTTGCTCAATTCTGTTTTTAATTTTCTTTTTAACATACTTTCACGTTCACCCGGTAATTTTAGTTTTTCATTTTTTTGTGATTGAACATAAAGGCAAGTTCCAATAATAAAGAAAATTTGATCGATCAGTTTAATCGCGACCTTGCAATTAGTTTTTGTTTAAAATCGCGAATTAGAATACAAAACGAGTACCAGCAAATATGTACCCGTTTTGATTCTTATATTTCTCGCCTATAAAATAACGAAATTAGGAAACAAATTGAGAGTACAATCTATTATGAACAAGGATTGCAGCAATAAAATTTGCAACTAGTGACATGTAAAACCAATGCAATCAAAGTTGATAGTTGCATGAAAAATTTCATTATGTAAATGTAGTCAAACTTCTATTGACTGAATAATGGTATGGAATTGTATATAATTTTTAGGCAAATTTATGTTGCATATGGTGTTTCACAAAATATATATATATTTTATTTTCAGTTTAAAGCAAGGGGATACTATCGGCTATAAAGTAAAAGTGACAAAGAGGATTAATATAATTTAGCTGTATCTGCAGAACTGGAAATTTGTAAAACTACAATTATGAATAATCAAATGAATAGTGCGGTACGAAAAATACACAATCTGCTTTCGAGTGGAGCTGTTACAGTCACGGGACCAAATCAACCGCGAATTCTTAAACAAAAGATTGTTGGCTCCGGTGCAGCTCCAACATCAGTTACAACAGGATCGATAACGAATAATTTGCAACAAGTTGTTACAGCAACCATAAATCGTTGTTATGTCTGCGATGATGCATTAAGTGCGAATCAGGCACAACATCAATTAACAGAAATGCAGACTACACACACAACAACAAAGTTTCCCAATAAAATCGGTCAATTGGTCGGAGATGCCTTTATGGTCATTGTAAGTGTCGAAGACGTTGTTTGCTCACGGTGTACAAATCTTATAAACTACTTGGACCGTTTAGAAAATGATGTCGAACGTGTTCGAACAAATTTGATGAATTTGCTGCATAAAAAATATGGCTTGAATGATGACAGCGGAGGTATGGTAAATGCTACTACTGTAGTTGGAAGTGGCACACCGACAATTGCAACACCCAGTGCTACCAACAATATATCTTCGGTGTCATTGCAAGCCACACCTAATAAACTACAAAAATTGAATAGTGGGGCCGCAGGTAAGAATCGAAATATCAATTTTTTTCTTTTAATTAGCAAATACAAATTTCTTAATAATTATTCTTAAGTGTTTGGGCTTGTTGAATTAAACTAAGTATTTCTTTTTCTAGCAAACGACATTTTTTGTGAAAAAGAGTTTAATAGGCAATCTAATAGTGATGATTAAAGATCGCGTAGTTGTTATAAACGACAATAAGTGCTTAAGTCGGCCGGAAACGACTTAATATCTCTATTGTGATTTCGCAAATCAAAAGTACCCCTGAGTGAAGTTCCACTTATTAAACTTAATTTTCAGGAAGTAGTGATTTAAATTACTTTTTCGTTAGGATAAGATCTTAAAAGTAAGGATGCATCCGATACCGGTATATCGCTAATATTTTAGGTTTTCCAATATATCGGTATCTCCGATATTTTTGTAGCCGCTGCACCGATATAACATCGAAAACTAAATCAAAAATTTCAAAATATTTTCGAGATGACGTAAGCGAGGCGAGTTATATAAAAACCAAAGAAAAAATCAGCGTGCAATGGAATTTGACCGATACGATATCAATACTCAAAAATATCGGCGATACCGATGGATTCCTATTCTAAATATATTTTTTCCCAAATGTATATAATAGACAGTTACAGTTGAAAATTGTGCCCTTGCAAAATGATAAAATCTTATGCACATTTTCCTATATGGATAGAATTTTCTAAAATTTGGGAAATTGTTTTTCTACATGTCTATACAATTTTTTAATTATATAATAACGCTTATCATTTTGTACTTTATTTTTAGTGAGTGCAGTTCAGCAAATGAAAATATCTACACAGTCTCCAACAAATATGCAACAACAATCGGCTGGCACACAAACGCTTCAACGTAAAACGACAAAAATCTACAAGTGTTTGTCGTGCGATTATAAAACATCGGATATGCGTCTCTTCAATACGCACTATGAAACATGTAAACATCAAAATTTCCAATGTAAAAACTGTAAAAAAATTTTCCCCAACTTTGGAGCCATGAAACAGCATATGGTCCGTGAACATAATACACCCATGGACAATACGTGTGCTGTATGTCACATAAATTTCGTCAGCGAATCGGCTTTGCGTAAACATATGGAAATAAATCATAGCACGAATGTTGTCGTAACAAGTACAACAACATTGCCAGTATCGCAAAATGCTGTACCAGCTGCTGATTC
This sequence comes from Phania funesta, assembly GCA_963932375.1. Lineage (NCBI taxonomy): Eukaryota > Metazoa > Arthropoda > Insecta > Diptera > Tachinidae > Phania > Phania funesta. Next base: position 43,372,042 of record OZ010656.1, read on the forward strand.
TATAACAGCCGTTAGTGTACAATCTTCTCCGAGCTCCACAACCACACCGCTTTACACATGTAATCATTGTCAATTCAAGTCCACTGACAAGGTAACATTTGATGAGCACATGCGTAAACATATGGCTGGGGTTAAATCGAAACCGTTCAAGTGTCGTTTGTGTGCTCAACGTTTTGAGACCCGTGAGGCGGCCACAACACATGCTAAGCAGCATCAGGGCAATGTGTTTAAGTGTGGCACTTGTTCTATGTCTTTTCCAAAGAGGGAAATGCTTGTTAAGCATTTCGAAGAGCATCAACAGCAGCAAAACTCACAACAGCAGCAGGTGCAGCAACAACAACAAATATTAACCATTAAACAACAACAGGCACCTCCTTCCACTCAGAATATGCTGACAACTCAGAAGCTTCTGCAGGAAACTATTGATGAAGCTTTAAGTGATTCAACAACTCCGGTTACAAATACGCCCACGGCAGACGTAACAGGAGCTACTTCTGCTAATAATATACGATTCTTCTCGTGTCATATTTGTTCTTTGACATTTATACAAGAGAATTACTATAATCAACACATGGAAACTCACAGAAGGGGAGATGCCGCCATCAATACTGCTACAACTACTATTGCCACACACAAAAAGACACCCAATACAGTGGTTGGCAATAATTCATTGTCGACATTAAACGCAGCCGCTTTGCTAAGTGAAGCAGCTCAAGATGAAACCAATGAAATTGTTCATCACAATGCTGATATTAGTGTACACCATCAGCAACACCACCAACAGCAGCAGCAACAGACCGCATCTCTTGGAAGCGCTGGTAATAATACTATCTCTGAGGCAGATATTGAAAGCATATTCGAGAAAATGCATTCCGATAAAAGCGATGCTGGGATTACATCCACCACAACATCATCTGGTAATGGCAGTAGTAGCAACGACCAGGTGGTTATTACTTCACAAGCTGGTTCTGGCGGTGGAATAACTTTTAATATCACAATTCCCGGCCAAGAAGCAAGCGGAGTAGTTTCGACCAGCGAAGATCACTCTACTAATACGACCACAACTACAACCGCTCCAGTGTCGGTAAGCATAGACATGCCAATGTTGGACCAACCGGACGATTCAACACATACTTCGACAACAACAACTACTACAACAGCATCGTCAAATCGGAAATCAGAGTCACCAAAACTAGCTAATAGTGGACCGGTCAGCATGCCCAGTTTAGATGATGACAACGACGAACAATCTGTTAATGCAACAAATGAAAACGCTAAAATTATGGAAGAGCCTGCGCTACATAACATTGAAGAAACGTCATCATCGTCATCTAAACAACCTGCCAAAAACAAAGGAGAAAGTAAAGTGGAAATATCTTCAGCGAACAACCAACCAACTGAACAGTCAGTTGAAAGTCAGACGGCACACGAAATGACGACTACTACAACAGACAACGCGTCAACGGAAAATACACAAGACGATGAAATTCATGAACAACAACAGCACCAACAACAAGAAGTTGGTGAATCAGGAGACCAGTCACATGAATTGGTTACTGGTTCAGACGTTGGCGTTGCTGACGGTGAGCAACAACATGTCACTATGGAATTAGACGAATCTGCCATGCAAGCGCAAGTTGACGGGGGACAAATTAAATTTATACTCAACGAAAGTGGCCAACTTTTGCAACTTGATAATCACATTCTCACCGATGCTGACGGCAATCAAATTCTTGTTCAAGATCCCGAGCACATACAGCAGCTTCTCCAGTCGGTAGGTGTATTGCAGTCGGGCGAAGGCCTTGATGGTGAAACGCTTCAAATGATGACTGATTCTAATGGACAAATGGTTTTGGTCCAGGGTGAAAACAATGAAACGCAATTAATTGATGCCTCTCTCCTGAATGCAGACGGTCAGTTGGTTATACAGCAGTCACAGGACGGCGATGGTGGTGCCCATGTCATTGGAGAAGATGGTACTCGTATTCCTGTATCTGTTTCCTACACGGAAGATGGTCAACCGATTGTTCAGGTCCAACAACAAGTGTTGGAAGCAGCTGGCGATGGAAACGATAGTGTTATGGAAAAAGACGCCACCGGCGTAGAAGGTAATGATGATGCACTTGATTCTCGTGCTATTTCCACTGTAACAGCATGTGGTAGTACGTACGACTGGTGATATTATTCTTTAAGACCTTATGCAATAAAATTTTCTATATATAGGAACGGCAGGAGGCGTAGACAAAATTGCCATAAACTCGGATTAGGGATGACTGCTATAAAACATGTACAATATTTAATAATATTTCATGCAGCTGAATTCCTACGTTTCCTTTTTGACAGTTGATGCACAATTAGGTATGTACTAATAATGTTTATACTATCTTTAGTTGTTACAAACAAAGAACACAAGTTTTGATGTTGTCAATATGTTAAAATATTCTGGTGAATTATAAAAATAATGTGTTACGCATTTCGTCTAAAATTAGGCTTCACTTCCACACTATTAAAAGCTTAATTATTTAGAATATAATAAATTTCAGCCGACGCAAGTCTATATGAGACTAATTTTATGTCATATACTTACACTATTTTTGCTTTTTTAGTCGACAGCTAAAATTTTACTACCATCGGAAAGAGCAACTTCTCAAGATTACAAAAATATAAACAACAACATTAATGTTTAACGCAACAGTATTCTAAAGGTCCATTTCCAAACAAAGACCCACAAAAAAATTCACACTCAAATAGTTAGAATTACTTTTTAAAATTTTTGCAACTAGCCGGATTTGATTTATACATTCAACTACTAGTATAAAATATTATTTTCTAATAAATATTAGCGAAAAATGGACAAGTATTTGAAGTATAGCTGACTGTATCCAAAATCGATGTTTATTATTATTTAAAGTTTAGAACGGCCTGTGGATAATAATTCCGATAGCATATTGTGCAATTAAATATTCCAGTTTGAAGTTATGTATAGCGTAGGTCAATATTTAATCCAGCAATCCATTAATTTCCCAAAGATAAGCAAATCATGGATATTTTCACTTTTGAAAGTTCTGGAGATTATACTTGGGGATCAAATCATGCACCATTTGCATCTGCAGCATTTCTCCAAGATATTTTTAAAAAGTTTACTTTTTGAAATTTTTATTAATAATTGCAGCTCTCTAGCTAAAGTATAAGTTTCTGCTTTCAGATTTTCTTGATCACTTATTCCCCACTACCTCCTACCTATATGCCAAATTTCAGCTCTCTACCTATAGTGAAAGTGGCCCATAATATTGATGAGTCAGTGAATAGCTTTTATGGTAAAACTTTCAAACTTTACCTACGTGGTAACCTACATATATGTCGATGGTTAAATGAAGCCAAACTTGGACGGATAAAAACTGCGCGAATGGTGTCATGTAAAATGCACACTGTGTGCATATGCCTGGTGTACTTATATCCTGCTCTATATGTTGACATCTTCAAATGCATAAGCCACTCATTGTCAAGAATTTGGGCACACTAAACATACTGCAAGTTACCTTCAATATGCGTGGTTTGCGGCGATGGCCACCGAATTTTGGAATGCATTTCTAAAACTGATTCCATAAAAAAAAATCCAGCAACTGTGGAGAAAACCACGCTGCAAACTATGGGACTCTAGTGTCTTCCAACATGTAAAAAAGGCGACAATAGTACGAAACCCCGAATTTTAACAATATAAGGTCCCAATTTTTGAGGCTCTATTCTGGTACACAACTCTGTAACGTGAGTTACCTAATGTTAGTGCAAAGAGTAATGTATGTATGTATATCTTTATTAGTATTCATAATACTTTCAAATTGCAATGAGGAACCTGATACAAATAATAATAAAGACTTATGACAACTACGAAGGCTATGTTTCAAGAAATTATATGCACAAAAAACGCATTTTAAAATTTTGCTTACCAAAAAATAAACTAATTGAAAATATATTTCTGGAACGAAAACAGGCTCTCCTGATACGAATAGATACGAATAGTTTCTGCTAACTCAAGAAATATACATACTTTTAGTCCCTGAAAGCACTTCATTCATAGAGCTAATGAATTTTTTATAAACACCCCAGTGTAAGGGCATGTAGCAGCACTGCGGTTACAATTGCCGACCTTAAACATAAACATACTTTCCAGGTAATTCATTATATTTCATTTACAATTTTTCCAACGTTTCGTTGATATTTTCGGACTTCCTCAGGGATTTTTATAAATTTACGTAAGTCTGGCAACCGCAACCATAAAATTAAATAAAAACGTTAAATTACTAATGAGTGTTACATTTCTTCCCTTAGAATAATTAAACTTACATATAATCTTTTTATCCAGTTTTGTGTAAAGTGGACAAAAACACAAACTTAACTTAAAAAATGTTAAATATCATTTACAAATTAAAATATCAGAGTATGTTATTCCTCAAGAAATCATCATTTAACGAAAACTATGTTGTTGTTGACATTAGCTTTGCCTTTATCTTCTTTGGTGTTCATTGCATTTGCTGATCGCTGTTGTATTCTTAAGGTCCCTAATGTATACCTTTTTAACTTTATTCTTTGTCCAATGTTCTTCGTCAAAATTAGGATTATGGACACTTTCAATACAACGTTGTGCAAGTGCAGTTGATTGGTTTCCCTTATGTTCTTCTATTCTTACTCCTAAGCTTCTCTTAGTTGTACCAACGTATACTTTGTCGCACTCTTTATTATATTCTCTTCCCATGCATTTTATTTTATAACACTACTTCTTTACTAGCCATAAATTTGTTTGCACATTGAGAGAGCGTCTGCAAAATAACGAGCGAAAATGTATTCGTGATCTTCTGTTTGAAGAGTACTTGTAGATGTTCCTGTTCAGTTTGAGCATAATTTTTTGTCTCTCATCAAGATTGTATGCATGCTTTAGCAAAGTTTATGAACGTGTATTTACAGACGAGTGCACACACATGCATACTCTATTTTGCCTGTGTATTTTGTTTCTGTAATGTCATGACAGAGTTGAGCGAACTATTTTGTTCGGACAACTTTGAACACGAAGCGACCATGAACAGCAAAGGTCTTGATTAGCTAAATTGCTGTGCAAAGAGGAAAATGTGCGATGAAATCACTTTATTGTTTTTAGGAAAACTGTTTTTTATGTTTTATGAGAATGTTCTTTATGATTTCTATATTTTTTCTTTTTGAATTTGTCATCGCTAAGTTGCATTACCCTGTTTATCAAATTGTTAGCTGTTTATTTTTTGTATTATAGATTGTGTTGAGTCAAAATTAATTAAGCGTCCAGAAGCAATCGATTTTGCGTACCAATCAGTAATTAATTAATAATCGTCTGTACATTTTATATCTAGATATGGAATGAATTTTTCTGTTGTAAATTTTACCCTTGTATGGTAGCTATTAAATGTGTTCTCGAAACAGCCACTAAAGATGACACATACCTGAAACCGATTTGTCTCCAAACCAAACTTGATAATCAAGAATTTCTATCTGTAGTTTTCTGAGAGTTTTTTAAACATTGTACATGACTTCCCATTTTACGCTGAGAATTGATTTATGAATTGAAGAAGGAACTTTATTTCTTACTGGGATCAATAGTAATCCGGTTTAGGCCTAGTCTTATTTGCTAGAAGTTTTCTTTCAAATAAAATTAATTTTACTGCCAGCAATATATTTGATTGTTTTTTATTTCATAGTATGTTTATACTACATACATACATGAATATGAATGTATATAACGATGACAACGATATTTATAAATATGTACATATGTAACTATATAAATATCAACGTTTTGAGTTCACTAATTTTCAGGCTATTTATATATTGGAAAATAAAAAAATTAAATATACATTGGGTCCATTCTAAACCATTTTTTGTTTTAAATTTATCAAATTTTTGATTGCATCTAAAGTATCTACATATATTTTATATTATATCGTATTTTGTGATTATTATTATTCATGTTTAAGAGGTGGACGACCTTGTGAAAATAAGGCCAAATTCCTATCCAAAAATTTTGGCCATAAAAAGCACTGACAACAAAATCAGGACCATTTTCTTGATAATTACCATACCATTTCAGTTCTAGGCAACTGTCAATATGCACGGTTTTACACCTTCATAACTCTGGAAGGTTTTATGGTAAAATTTTCAAACTATGAGGTTATCTATACGTAGAGTCCTTATGTTTTAAGTTTCATTATTTTATGATTAAAGGGTGTAAAAACAGCGCAAATGGTATCGTGTAATATACACACTGTGCTTTAGGCCTGAACTTTGCCTGGCGAACTACTGTGCGCCTTAATGCGAAAAAACGGCACCTTTTGTTAACTTCTTTATATAAGTTTGCTAAAATCTGAATAAAAACTCGTCCTGTCGTTGGGGGTGGGTCGGACAGCACTATTGCACGGCTGGGACAAGAAAATTAAAAGCTTGAAACAAACCAGGAAAAGCCTTTGTTTTATTGAACTTCTTTTTTTATAAGTTTTAGTTCAATAACTTGTTCTTATTTTATAATATTCCTTTAATACAACAATTTTATATAATTAGTTCAATTCGCTACGCCGTTGTGTAGCATCATCATGAAATAAAATTATATTAAAAAAACCCAGCGCTTAAAAGTTATTGACCCAGAATTATATTAACACGTTGAGTGCCACGCCAGTCACCGGTGACTGACACCGACCTTTCCGTTTAGGCCGCGTCAGTCACCGGTGACTGACAGTATAAAATATGATAAAGGTAAAAATTGAACATTTTTTCAGAATACTAATGGATTTGATTGAAACAAGGTAAACATAAAAAATGGTTATTCCTCGCAAGTGACACAAAATGTTATAACCTGTTTGGTCAAAGTCGCTATAAAACAGCGTGGCATTCAAAGTGTTAAAAGGTCAAAGAAATAAAATAAAATTTACTATTTCAGGTTTAAAAAAAAACAAAGAACAAGAAAACAAAACAATTCCTTTTACATTTTTTTTTTATAAGTAAATGTCATTTGCCCTGGTGCTGGATGTATATTATCCAGTTCAAATGTCTTCGAATTTTTTATTCATTTCAAATTTAACGTAAATAATGACAACATATAGTGCAGTCAACTTAAAGAAAAAATTATAATACCGCAGTAGTGATAAATTCACAGCAATAACACCGCAAATTATTTTTTACAACTACGGTGTCGTATTTAATGTAATTGCCGTATATTGAAATGATACTGAATATTTCCCCTAAATTTATTTTGCAGAATTCATTCTTTGATTGGATGGGCCTGTTAAGAGACGCCTGCCCGGATCCTAAGAGAAATTTTAATTATATGTAGGTAAGGCTTTTATACTAAGAAATAAGGAAATTATCAGTTGAAATTACCTGCTACCATTGTTTCTTTATATTGAAAGCGTTACAAAGATTACGCTTAATTTTAAAAATATCTATTAATATAGTTTCTTACTATTAAGTTGTAAAATATCCTTAAAACCTTATAAATAGTTTTATTAATGTGTTTTTTTTTTATAATTTTTAATGCTAATGTCATAATTTACATTAGTTTTTAGCAAAGCAAAAAGTCAGAAAAAACTTTATATATTTATAAATCAAATATATCTCCCTCAAAACACATCCACCATCTGCAACATTTTAAATTTAGAGAAAACTTTCAACACTTTAATAAAAATGAAATACTAAAAAGTTAAAGAAGTTAAAACAACAATAAATTTATATATAAAAAAAATACAAAGCAGTAACACATGAGTTCATTGATACATTTATTAATTTAATCTATTAAAAAATCAATAAAACCAAACTTTAAAAAGCCAACATAACTTTGTCGTTAGTTCTTAGGCTTATTTACTTTCTAAAATCATTATTAAGATAAAAGTGTAATTAAAGCAGTTACATATAAGAAAATATACAATATTGCTAAAATGAATGTTATTTTAAATAAAAACATATTTAAAACCTTCAAAAACATTGTTTCTTATTCACAAATGTTTTTGACATATTTTTTAGTTGTTCGTTAAAAAATAAAAAGTCCATTCTTATATGCCAAATAAAACGTTGGTCTTGAATTTCTTTTATTGCAAATTTCTGATTAATGTTTCATAGAGCATATAGGAAACGGTTCTAAAAATATATGTACATAAACATATACACATATACACATATACACATATGCCAGTAGTAACACGATTATCGCACATAATGAAAAACCAGCCTTCGTGCATGTTTCAAGGATGCCGCCAGTACCGGGTTCTTTTATAGCAATAAAACCAAGCAATGTAATTTAAATTTATTAATAAAATTCAGTACTTAAGTTATATATCCGACGAAATCAGTTGTTTTTTGCTAGGTTTTCAGGAGAGCAAAAAAGTGATTTTTGTATGAACATTTTATATATGGCTAACACATACAGTTGTGTGAAAAATAATAAGAGCCCCCCTCCCAAATTAGGTATTATTATAATATAAAAAAATCATAAATTAAATATTTGAATTCTTTGCCTCAAAAATTAAAATAAAAAAATTCGTTGTATACATTTATTTTCTCGGTGAAAAAAATAGAGCCATCTAACCAAACCATTTTAAATTATAAAACAAACAATTAAAAAAGACCTTCAAGCTTCGACAATTTTAAATAAATTAAATTTAAAAAAAGGTCAAGAACAGCTATAATTTTAATAAAACAAATAAAGTAAAGAATGTTTAATAAAATAATTGCTTCGCACGCTTCGGCATAGAGTCAACAGTAACTGGAATGTTCTTCCATGCAGTCTCTACCATTGTCCACAGCTCATCTTTATTTGATGGATTCTATCCTCTAAGACATCTTTTTACCTCGCCCCATAAGTTTTCGATGGGATTTAGGTCTGGTGACTGAGAAGGACATCCCAAAACCTTCACATGGTTGTCCCCTAATCATGCCTTTGCCAACTTCGATGAATGTATATGATCTTTGTCCTGTTGGAATATCCATTGAAGCGGCGTTTCCCACTCAGCATAAGGCATCATGACTTCTCTTGAAATATTTGTATACAATTTTGCATCCACTATGTCCTGTATGCGATACAAGCGTCCAACTCCATAATATGAAAAACATCCCCATACCATAATATTACCCCCTCCATGTTTAATGGTATATTGAGGACTAAATTCTATATTTTTGGGTCTCCTAACTTGAAGGGAACTCCGATCCGAGTTAAATAAATTTACTTTGGTCTCATCCGACCACAAAATATTACGCCATTTAGATACGGGCCAATTTACGTGTTCCTTTGCGAATTCAAGCCTGTGTTTAATGTTGCGCTTTGATAGAAAAGGCACTTTACGGGCACTTCTTGCATGTAAGTAATTTTTAAGGAACATACGCCGTATTGTAGAAGTATCCATGTCAAGTATTGGTTTTTAGGGCGGATGACGTCACAAAGCGGTCCCGTTTCACGCAACACAGTATTTTTCTTTTTAAAGCCTCAGATATTTTGGGTTTCCTTTCTCTTGTTTCTTGATTATCTTCATGTTTTATAGCATTTTTTACCATTTTCTTTGAACATCCAATAATTTCAGCAATTTTTCTTTGAGAATTACCTTCTTGATGAAGCCTTTTTATCAGTGTTTTCTTCTGCCCATTCTGTTAACTACTTTTTTAATATTTTTTAAAATAGTCTGTCTTTTTACACACTTTTAAAGGAAAAATTAAAAGTTGCGTTTTAATTTAATTTTTTTCAAACTTTTAAATAACGGGATTACAATAATAAAGAGACACACTAATGCAGAAACTCGATCTAAAAATATTTTGTAAAAGGTTAAAAAAACATTCAATTTATAGAACAGTATGTGTCTTTATTATTTTTCACAGCACTGTATGTACTTCAATTAACTTCTAAACCAATGGAAAATATCTTTACACTGCTTGGAGAGTAGATATATAGCCAATAAAGATTAGAATGCTGCAATAAAAAAAATTATGTGTAAAGAGCAACGCCGATATACATATGTACATACATGCATGCATTTCTACATTCAAAATCAATTTTATTAATTTTTTGAAGAATGCAAAAAATTTTCAAATTTTTTTTTGTATTGAGCAAATTGTATTCGCGAGTACTGCCTCACTTCTAAGCCTTTGGAGAGTATAAATTGTTTGTTTCATATTGTGTTCTACTCAATTTGTGGCACAAAACTAGAGAATTTGGAATTTTCTATTGTTTACACCAGCGAACGAAGATAATGATTATAACTTAATTTTTTTTCTACGAAATAAACTTTTATTTTAAATTTACACTAAAAAAATTAATAATAATTAAATTTGGGTTTTAGTTTTTCGATCATGAAGAATTTTTAATTTTTTGTCCATATATATATATGTCTTTATTCTCGGTCAAATCAGTTGACTAAAAGTAAGCATTAAAGGTGTAATTTGTCTCTAATTAGCAAAAACTTTGCTAGTTAAACTTAATTAGAATAAGGAATTATAACGTCAAACTGCAACTTTTGATTAAAATTTCATGCTTAAGGTCGAAAATAAACATCTAAAATAATGGTCATTTTTATGCAAAAAATAAATATTACAAAATAATCATTATTTTTCAACTAAAAAAATAAAACTTAAAAATAGTTATTAACCGATAAATAAAAAATGAAAATTAAAAACAAAACAATCATCTCGTCATTTTTACGATAATACTTATAATCGTTACGGTCCTTGATTTATACAAAAGAAACAATCAAAAAATTTACGTATTTTACAGATATCAAAAAAAAAAAAAAAATAATAAAATTCAGAAGCTTTAGCTGTCGCAACAATTGAGGTGTGCAAGAGTCGCGATACTACTATATATGTATAAAGAAACTCCGTTAAAACTTATGAAAATAAATACAAATATTTGTAATGTATAGTATGTATAAATTAATTTAAAAAAATATTCTCTTTAATTACAAAATATAACTTTTCACGTACTATAAGTAATTATGTTACTGTTTTATCATTTTAATCACTTGCTCTCTGCACGCACATTTCTGTATTTCTCTGAGTCTCGTCTTAATTTACTGCAATTTAATATTTAATAAATTATTCATTCACTCTATGGCCAAATGCTAAATCAATTTTGTTTAAAATTCAATTACAACAATTCATAAATACATTAACTTAATTTTTCCTTTTTAATTTTCGTTTTTATAGGAAGCACATATCTTTCTTGTTTTATTTTCAAATTATGTATTATTTGCAAGACAATTAAAATACATACATTTGATTCAAGTTCTAGCATATGACTACACATTAGAATACACATGTAAATAATAAGTTTTGTTTTCTTTATAACGACACACGTCAGTGTAAGGATTTCAAGGAATAAAATAAAAAACAATAAATATATAAACACAATTTAAGTGAAAAAGTTTGGCTTTTTTATTTAATTATACACTGGGCATAGAAGGTAGCACAGAAACACAAAACTATCATTTCAGGTACTCCTAAATTATTGCTAGTAGCAAACATGTATGAGTGAGTAAATTTAAATATCAAACGCATACTACACGCAACATGTCAACTTAAGTGAATGCATACAAACTTATTCTTCATTGTAGGCGGTACAACGAAAAGTTAGTGGAAGTCGTGTTGGCTACCTGCCAATGCCTATGCTTATATACTTATATATGGTTATCTAGCACGATTCAAGTGCAAGGTGTTTAAAAAGGGTATCGAGGTTTTGTGTTGACGTTGTAATGGGGTGGCGCGTGGTATATATAGTGGCGCACACTACTTCCTGAAGATTCAGTTGTAATGAAGTCGTATCCAAGCACGCATCGCGCTTAATGTGTGCTAGCCTATAACCAAAACGATAGTTCTATATTTTACAATCTAGCGTTTCTATAATGCCGAACATAATTCTCCAAATGCTCCAAATAACGATATTATTTGGATGTTCCCAATGACTGGATCAACTGCGCTAATTCAAAACAGATCGCTCGCGATAACGTACGATTAGAAAAGTGTTTTACCATACCTTAAAATTCACTTTCCAGAAAAAGACGAAAAATGTAAAATGTTTTGCGTTCATATGACTAGAACCATTTAGCTAATTTTAATTTAAAAAAACAATAATAGAATTATTATTAAGTTTATTGCTATTTTATAAAGTTTAATAGTGGGTGCCCGTTTAAAATAATATACGGTTTTATATTCAATCGTAAAGAGATTTCAAATAATCCAAAGAAATCGCAGTCCTTAATAACTTGAGTTAGTGATTCTTTATCGCCGAATTGTCATCTCCATTCAAAATCCTAGCGGAAAAGCCAACCAACTCCACAAACATTTTCAATTATGTTCAGATCAGGAGAATAAAGCGGCCAACAAGAAACGAATGTTTAGCCTTGAAGTAAGTATATTTACAACTCGGCCTTTATTTAGCTTATATTGTCGCAGAATGCATGGGATTAATACAAAAATCCAATTTACAATAGAAAATGCTGAAGGCGTCGTAATACGTTATATCACCGCAGACCATAACTCCACTCTCTCTGTAGTGATGGCGATTTAACCTCTCTTTTCATATCAGAAAAATAATAATTGAAAAATAATAATAATTCAGGGACAAAATAAGAAGTGATATATACACATAATATTATTTAAATTTATTTTATGGAATTCTATTAATTTTTTTAAATTTACGAATATAACACAGTGTGACAGTCAAGATGAACTTTTGAAATGAACTAGTCTAGTCTTTGTTGTATGGTAGACATGCTTAAGGAAATAATTTTGCCGTTTTCAGAAATTCGATTACACTCAAAATTGAAATCTATCGATAAAAGGAGACTTTTCAACTTTTGCAATGATTTGGAGATATTAATTGGTGTAAAATAGAAAAGTTAAGCTTCCTTGTTACGTTTAAACAATTTATTTATTATTATTAATGTATGGGGGGATATCAAAGCAGACCACTTACTTTCTGGGTCCCTTTTCGACCCCCATTTCGCTCCTCAAATTGATTTCAGGGAACCGATCCGTAATCACAGCCACCTTACTTTCAATTGAGTCTCGTGCTAGCCCTAGCCTTTACTCTTGACTAAAGTGATTTCAGACTGTCGACTGGTAACTGTCGACACTCTTCCTCATCACGGAGTCTTTTGTAATTGATAGCATTTGTCTAAGGCTTAGTCCCCCATGGCATTCACATCTAACAAGTGTCTGCCCGTGGTCGTAAGCCTTATGCTAGCCAGTGCTGGACATTCACACACACTGTGCGCTACCGTCTCAGCCTCTTCCAGGCATAGTCTGCAAGTATCATCTACGACTTCCATCTTAGCCAGATGGTACTTGAAGTTTCCATGTCCAGTCACTAACGCAGTGATCCAGCTTAAAGTAGCCCTATTATACCCGAGTACCTTGCTGGCCTTCCTGCCGAAGGGCTCTTTCACCATTCTAGCCTGTCTACATGTGGTATTCTCCCTCCACCTATTCAGGTGCAATGAGTTTACCCATTGAAGAACTTTAGCTCGCACTAGGCCATTCCCCAGGGCAATCCTGGGTTCCTTGCCTCGTTAGCCTGTGTTGGCGCCGTCCGCATTGCACCACTTATACCCATGCAGGCAACCCTCTGAATCCCATCCAACTTACGCTTAATTGTGCCCTGAGAGGCCTTCAGCCACCGCACCACGGATGCGTAAGTTGTAATGGGTCTCACCATCATTGTGTAAATCTAGAATGCAGCCTTTGGCGAGATTCCCCACCTACGGCCACACACTCGTTTACATTGATGCATAATCTTTTTTGCTTTCCAGACCTTTGTTTCGATGTGTTCATTCCAGGTAAGTTCCTTATCCAGGGTAACGCCCAGATAATTCACCTTCCTGGACACATTTACTTCGGACCCGAAAAGCTTAAAGGCTTCAACCTCTACACCCTTCCTCTTACGAGTGAAAAGCATAGCGTCGGATTTACTGGCATTTATGGTTAGACCCTAGTCACTGCACCATGTCTCAGTCACCATGAGAGCCTGTCTCATGCAACCTTGAATGGCCCCGATGAACTTACCACCAACCATTAGTGCCAGATGGTCTGCATACGCAATCGTATGGACTCCTATTGAGTCCAATCTCCAAAAAGGCCATCTACGGTGATGTTCCACAAAAGAGGTGACAATACACCTCCCTGTGGGCACCCCCTAACTACCCTACCTCGAATCTTGGTTCTCCCATCTCTGAGATTTATAGCCCTAGTCCGAAGCATAGCGTTTATCCATTTTATAATAATGGGGTTAACCCTACGTTCAGTAAGAGCATTTCTCACCTTCCCAAAAGAGATATTGTCAAAGGCGCCCTCAATCTCCATAAAAGCGGACAGAGCAGCTCCGCCATTGAAAATTTCTCTTTCCGCTACTCTGACGAGCTCGTGCAGAGCGGTGTAAGTAGATCTACCTGCTCTATAAGCATGCTGAAATCTACTCAAGGGCCTATCCATCAGCGTATGGTTCTCCATAAAGTCAGCCTCCACCCTCTCCATTGTCTTCAATAGAAAAGATGTTAGGCTGATCGGTCTGAAGGACTTAGCGTCAGTATAGTCCCTCTTACCCGGTTTGGGAAGAAAAACAACTTTAGTTTCCCTCCAAGCCATCGGAATATATCCCGTCGCTAGACAGGCTACGAATATTCCCCTAATCCTATCAAGCAGGGTATCTATTCCCCACTGTAATAAGGCTGGGAAAATTCCATCCATTCCAGCACTTCTGACACCATTCGGAGATATTATCCTTTCAGCCTCAGCTCGTCTTCTCTCACTAGCCCCCCTTTTTACAGGAGTCCATGAGTCACTCGAACTAAAGCTTCCAGGAAAATGAACCTCCATAAGCGATTGCAATGTCTCCTTCACTGTCTCAATCATGTGACCATCGCTCTCGCGAATTAGTCCCATCCTAGAGACAGGGTCTTTAGATATCATCTTCTATATTCTACGTACTTCAGATGTATCCCTCATATTAGAGCAGAATTCCTTCCACGTACTTCGTTTCCTAAGACGTATTGTTCTCTTCAGCTCTCTCTTCTTCTCCTTATACGCATCCCATGAAATCGAGTCTCTCTCCCTCTTGTTTCCTTTTTATGGATTCAATTTCTCCGTACCACCAAGGTGTCGGATCTTTTTCATCCACTACTGTCAAGGGACAAGCATGCTCGAAAGCTAGCTTAACCGTGGAGTTCAATTGTTCCACCGTCCGCTCGATTTCGCCCGTGTTGCGAGGTGCTCTGTATGGAGCACCTCCTATATGTACCGACAGATACTCTTCATAACTGGTACGATCAGTATTATTCGGTATTCTTATACGTTTGCGGACTTTCCTCCGTCTACTGCCATACAGTATATCGAACTGGATTGCCCTGTGGCCAGACATGGTTAATCTGTCCACGACCTTCCAGTCCTTAACCCTGTCTAGCATATTGACTGAGCACAGAGTGATATCGATCACCTCTGCCCTTCGTGAATTCACGAAGGTGGGTTCTACCCCTCTGTTAAGTACCAGCAAATCGTGTCTTTCCACAAATTCCAACAATTGTTGTCCTCTGTATTTATCATCTGTGCTACCTCAAACCGTATTATGCGAGTTGGCATCACAGCCCAAATTACAAATTTTCCAAAAATGTAAATTTTATCGATTTTTGATTTGATATTCCGACAGGGTGTTTTGATGTAGATTTTTGAACCGAATTTCCGTCACCCATTGTCAAGTTTGGTTTGGAGACAAACCGGTTTCGGCTATTATGTGCCATCTTTAGTGAGATTTTTTGTTCTCTAGAGAATGGCACATAGCCGAAACCGGTTTGTCTCCAAACCAAACTTTGCAAGGGATGACGGAAATTCGTTCCAAAAATCTACAAAAATTTAATCCATATTTTGAGATTTCCCTAAAAAGTCGATATTACACCAAAAAATAAAAGTTTTTGGAAATTCATAAAAAAATTTCAATTTTAACAAGTAGGGAATTTATCAAAAATTCATAAACAAATGTAAAATTGATAAAAACTATAAATATTACCAAAAGTAGAAGTTAAAGTATAATATCACATAATAATCGAAATTTCACCAAAATTTGGATATCAAAAAAAAATAAAAAATTTCACCAAAAAACGCCGAAATTATATGTTTTAATTTCATATGTCTTCCGTCATTTATGGGATAGAACATATACAAATATCCAGATCAAATATCGCTATTTTTATATTTTTGGAGTAATTTATTTTATAAATACGTATGCAAATCATGGGCTTTGTTAACGAACAAAATTATCGTGTATGGGACGATGCCAACGCGGCGCTATGCAGACGACAAATTCTAATTATACTTTTTGCACTATATGTACTTTATCAAGAGGCATCAACATATATTTGTTTGTGATTAAGATTAATGAAAAATATTGAATACTAAACCAGTTATCCAAAATGTAGTTAATTTTTTGTCGTTCTCAATTTGCTTGATAAAGTGGCGATTACTTACACTTACCTGCAGCCTGAGAAACTTATCGATGTTCTAATGAGTTCTTTTTAGAAATCAAACATCACGTTCAAATTTTTTATATTCAAAAAATCGTTCTCAAAAAAAAAGAAGTTAATCACAAACTGGCAAGCCAAGGGGGTTTAAAACAAGGGGTTATCCATTTGTGATTTTAAAACCGCCGGTCTGGCAAGGCTGTCAGCTGTAAAATGTTTAATACAAAAGTGGTGGTTCAAACTTGGTTGAACATTACGGTGTGATTATTGGTGAAAATTACAAAGTTACAGATGTGGTTAGGCCTATGCATCATCGCAATGTGCGCGCTGCCGCAAATATTGCTTCTATTAGTGAAAGCGTGGCGGATAATCCGAGCAACAGGCTTTCAATGCTGATTTTTAGAACAAAATTGTCTTCAGTGATGAAGCTCATTTCTCACTCGATGAATACGCCAACAAGCAAAATTGTTTCATATGGGGATCGGAGAACCCAGAAGTGATTGTGGAAAAGCCATTGCGTCCGGAATATGTTTGGTTTGCACTATGGCTTGGAAGTGTCATTGGTCCGTATATCGAAAATGACTGGAAGAACAGCAACAGAACGCTATGGTCCTATTATAACCGACTGCAATTGAAGATTATGAATAGGATGATATGTAATTTCAACAAGACGGCGCCACGAGCCACAACACCGATTTGATTTTATTGCATGGGAAATTTCTACGGATATATTCCGACGTCAATTAGCCCCCAAGATCTTGTGATTTGGCGCCGTTAATTGTGGGGCTACTTCAAACGTTGGAGCATTTGAAACCCAACATTCGTCCAGTTATCGCCGAGATACTGTCCGAAATGTGCGAAAAAGTCTTCAAAAAGCAACTAAAAAAATCGACTCATCTAGAGGCGGTCATTTAACATCGTTTTACGAAATCAAAGTTTTATGTGTGTTTTATTAAAATTAGTTTTGAAACCGAAAAATGGATAACCCTGTATAATTAGGAGGTTAAAATGAAATGAAAAGAGAACTTCAGCGCAACAGTTTCCGAACATTTGGAAGTGTATGGAAAATTGTTAAGTTATTTAATAAACAAGGACACACTTTTCTTCAAAGTACAACTTACATATTCATCCAATTAATGATGGAGTAAAACCTTAAATGACCTCAAGTATTATTAAATACATATAAGTTTTCCATTGTTTAAGAGAAAATTCGAAATTAATTTACAATATTAAATTAATGATTTCCTGAAGATTATAGATTTCATACTTATATGAAGGTATAGGTCATTCAGAACAAACATGTTTTGTGTGATACCATGGCAACATAACAACAACAACCAAATAGGTATAAATAGATATTCTTGAAGCCTTTTTTTGCAGTTATATCAGTAGCTTAGAATATGTAATTTTATTGTTTATTTGGCTGAACGATCATTGGGAAGTAAACAATATATATATATATATATATATATATATATATATATATATATATATATGTATGTAATTCAAATCCCAAGAACTTGAAAATTTAACCTGATATTGCTCTCATTACTTTTTCACCACATTAAAAGTAGAGCTTTAAAGAGAATATTTCGAATCTACTTTGTATTCAACCTTATAAAACAGAGGAATTTGAAAATCAAGAGAGTTGGCTAATTTAAGTACTGATAAGGCTAGTCGCATTTCTTATCAGTTTTCTATTACTCTCGCATTAATTACAGCTGTTTTGTAAATATAATCAGTGGATCAACGCAGAGGTTTGAAACAAAAATCTTTTCAGTTGATAATAGAACTCTCAGATGCAAAGAAGCACACTGAGTGAAAAGTACCCCCAGGAACAAGTTATTTGATAATTTCAATAGAAATTAAAAACAAAAAAGTAACATGATAAGAAATGCAATGATAACAACGAATATTTTAAGACAACTTTCACTATCATGTATTGGCCAACGTACTTTTGCTGCTCAAGCACCGAATAATGAAATCGACCACACTGCACTTTTTGATTTTCATGTTAAAAATGGTGGAAAAATGGTAAATTTTGGTGGGTATTCATTGCCAGTGCTCTATGCTGATCAGGGCATTACAGCTTCTCATTGTCACACGCGAAAATATGCTTCCATATTTGATGTGTCGCACATGCTACAAACATATATGCACGGCAAGGATGCTGTAAAATGCCTAGAGTCTATATGCACGGCCGATATAAGTGGTGCTGCTGATGGTACAGGTTCTTTGACTGTATTCACTAATGAGAAGGGTTGTATTTTGGATGATTTAATTGTAACTAAGGTCAGAGAGGATCTTCTTTATGTCGTATCCAATGCTGCTATGAAGCAACAGGACATGCAAATAATGCAGACTGCTGTTAATCAGTTTAATGCGAACGGCAAAGATGTTGCAATTGAATTTCTTGTACCAGCAGATCAGTCACTAATTGCCGTGCAGGGTCCTACAGCTGTGAAGGCCGTATCTGCAGTAACATCAACACAACTGCAAAAACTGTACTTTATGAACACTTTAGTAACGGAAGTAGCCAGTGTTCCCAATTGCCGCATAACACGTTGTGGTTATACTGGTGAAGATGGTGTTGAAATTTCCGTACCTTCAGGTCAGGTTGAACAAGTTACCGAAGCTTTGTTACAGCAAACAAGACAACAAGTAAAATTGGCGGGTTTGGGAGCACGCGATTCTTTACGACTTGAGGCCGGCCTCTGCTTGTATGGCAGTGATATTGATGCCAACACCACCCCCATCGAAGCCACTCTTGCTTGGCTTGTGGCAAAACGTCGTCGTGCAGAGGAAACTTTTCCTGGAGCAGCTGTTATCAATAACCAACTTAAGTCGGGTGTAGAACGTAGGCGGGTTGGTCTAAGGTTGATTGGTAATGGAAAACCTCCACCAGCTCGTGCTGGAGTGGAAATTTATAAAAACGAACAAAAAATAGGTGCCGTCACAAGCGGTTGTCCAAGTCCTTCCTTGGGTTTTAATATTGCCATGGGTTACATAAAGGAACAATTCAAAGGAGCCGGCAGTATTGTGCAATTAAGAATACGTGATTGCTTTTATGACGCTGAAGTGGTTAAAATGCCATTCATTAAAACACATTATTATCTTCCACCAAAGCAATGAGACTTCTCGAAGCTTTTGACATATGTACATAAGTACATATGTACACAGCTATTAACTTATATTAAAAACATAATAATTACAATAACAATTTATGATTTGTTGTTTTTCTTGAAAGCAGATGTACAGATAGTTGTAACAGTTTGTTTAGTCTTTAAGGAAAGACTTTTCTTTAACATTAAAGAAAGGATGGGCAAGCATTAAGATTAAGGGATATGCAAACTAGTAATGTTGCATACAATTCTTTAAAAATATTTTAAATCAATTTTTAATCGAAGCACTAAACGGTATTTGTTATACACTAAACAGAATCTCAGACACACTTGAACCTATTGGTCTGTTATAATACAACTGGGGGATCTAGAAGCAGACTATTTACTTTTCGGATCCCCTTTCGACCCCCTCCTTTCCTCGAATTGATTTCATGCAACCGATTCATAATTTACGAGTACCTTACTTTCATTGAGTCTCGTGCCTTTACTCTTGACTGTAGTGGTTTTAGACTGGCACTGGTAACTATCGGCCTTTTTCCTCATCACGCAATCTCTTGTAATTGCTAGTATTTGTCTAAGGCTTGACATTCACATTTAACAAGTCTGCCCGTGGACCTAAGCCTTATGCCAGCCAGTGCTGGACATTTACACGCAATATGCGCTACCATCTCAGCCTTATCTGTCCACCTATTGCGAGGTTTTTTTGTCCATCTCTTCAGAATTTTTCCATTGGCCAAGAAACACTGCAGTTTCTACAGAGATTAACCTATCCGCCTCTCGCGAGACTTAATTGTCCATACCTAACGGAATCTCACGGTTCAACGCCTTAGGAGTACCTTTAGAAATTGACCTATTGAACAGCATATATTTGTTTGCGAAGCATTCTTGTACATCTCTTCTGGATTCTTCCCTTGGCCGATTAAAACCGGAGTTTCTTCAGAAATTAATCTCTCTGCCTCTTGCGAGACTTCCTGATTCCAATGACAATACGCGTTCGATGTAAATTATCTAATTCTATGCATACTCCGCATTAAAAGATATTTTTCACCCAAGTAAAATAAAATAGATATAATATTAATTAATTAAAGTTAGTGTGTGTAAATCACTGAATTTTAAACCTGGTCATTTTATACCTTCATGTTTTATTATTCTTTCGAATTTTGAAAATATTTTTCTTCACGTTTGTAGCTTTTACTACATTAAGACTTCAAATGATGAACATCAACTACATAAGGAATGGGTGTGTTCTAATTTAAATATTCCATCATTAGGAGGTAAAATCTAATAAATATTATACTCAAATATCAAACGTTAAACAACAATTTCAAAATTTGTTGTTTGAAGCTGAGGGATTAAAATTGTTTGCTAAACTCTTGTATTGGGATTTTCGATTGAAATTTATTTAATTGAATTCAAATAAAACGAACAAAAATGAATGTGTGCTTATGCAATAGAAGGATTAAGAGATCTGATAAGCTGATGTATTGGAATAGGTGATAAATTTAAATTTTAATGCAACAAGGAGTATTACTATTAGCTTAAATCACGTAAAATCGTTATTAATTTTTTGTTTGTTAGTGATATTCAACAATATTTTTAAAATAAGCGGGTTTTTAGTGTTTTCACAATCTATCTTGAGTAATTCGTTTGTTATTATGGTTTCAAATTCTGTGATTTATTTCACTGTATCGAACCAGACCGCTTATTTTATGGGTCTCTTTTCGACCTCCTTTCCTCGAATTGATTTCAGGCATCCGATTTGGAATTTACGACTACCTGACTGTCATTGAGTCTCTTGACTGTAGTGATTTCGAATTGTTAACTGGTAACTGTCGACCTTTTTCCTCATTACGTAACCGCTTATAATTGCTAGAATTTTCTTAGGCTTAGGTTCCCTATGTTGTACACATGTAATAAATGTTTGGCCGTGGTACTATGCCTTATGCTAGCCAGTGCTAGACATTCACACACAATGTGCGCTACCGTCTCAGGAGACTGACCCGTCCACCCCTTGCAATGGTTTCTAGTCCTTCTCGTCAGAATTTCTCCATTACTATTTTTTGTGGAGTTGCGTGAAGTCTCTCGTGTACAGGGACAAGCCACCCAAAATGTCAGCCCTGGAAGACAGACATGATTAGATTTGCGTGAGCACCTGCCAACGTTGGCTTAATCTCACGGTGGTACAACAACGGGTGTGCTATTAAGCGGCCAAACAAGCGCCCCTATGCAATCACATAAGCACCACTGGAATAGCAAATTAGGACAGAGGCCGCCAGGCCTCCGGCCCCACCCCTTGCTGAGGGGTTCGGAGCTATCTAATCTCCTGCTGTCAATGAATGATATTGACAGCTTGCGTTGCAATGCAACGCCACATCGGTCCTACAGTGAACCTCCACGCTTTGGGTATAAACCACAGCCACCGCGTGCACCCCCGAAGGAGCCACAACAACAACCAGTCTGGAACCGAAGTTCTAGGGGCTACTGGTTCCCGTGGTACCAGTTTACACTCTCGCTACTGGTCGAACATAGAAGCCATACCTTCTTCCAGTTTCAGACTCCTGACCAGCCCCAGGAACTGGTGGCCCTCTTTTCCCCCAGCAGTAATCCATCAAGGTGGCAGGCTTCACCAAGTTACAGTAAGTCTATTAGCTTCTCGGTGACTTTTAGCTTCAACTATACTAATAATAACCTAAGTAACGGATAATTTAGTGAAATGTAAACTAAAGTTTGCTTACTATCGTTTTATCGAAACAAATTTAATTAATTTAAGGGGTGAAATTCGTAAACCAGGCCATGAAATATACAAAACAATCGCTGTCACTGTGCGACATAAAATTTTTATATTCAGAATTCGCTAAATGATTTTAACTTTCTAACTTGTTATTGCGTTTTTGTTCAAAGAAATGAACACGTGTAATAGGTGCTATAAATCTTCGTTAAATAAAACATTTTTTTATTATTAGAATTACAAATATAAACAAGCAAATGTAAGTATACCTAATTAAGAGTAATTAAATCAAAAACTTCAACACAAATATATGTATTTTACTACTTAACTTGTACAAGAAAGCATTGAATAAACAAACATTACAGTAAAACATAGCTCTGATGAACATTTGTAAATTGGGCTAAAGCCTCTCCAGCTATATGTATATCTTTTTTATTTATACAACAGTAGAAACAGACGTAAAGTTAAAAATGATTTCAATATCTGTATTTTCTTTTCAATGTTATAATTTTTTTTTTTTCATTTATTTATTTTCAATCTATTTATAAAAGTTTACAATATTAAGCAAATTTTAGGATAGACTAATACGTTACATTTGTTTTAATCTCCAGTGAGACCAAAACATGCAAGTAAAACAATATATATATAACAATATAGTATATACATAAAATTTTCTATGAATGTTTAATAATACTTGAAAAAAAAATATATAAAATAACATATGTACATATTATCAAAACATTATTTTTTAAAAGGCAAATCTAAAACATGAAACCTTTTCAACCGTACAACTTCTTCACTATCATCTAATAAGGCAATAGCCAAGACATTACTATGATTACTGAGCCCATCGAGGTATCTTTTGCTGAATCTATTGATTTCGTCCTTGACAGAGGGTATATTTAAGTCTCGATGAATGTTTCCATTCTTCATGTACCACGGAGCGTTCGTTATCATTCGTAGGGTCTTAGATTGGTATCGCTGCAGTATTTCAATATTGGAGTTGCCTGTAGTTCCCCAAAGTTGAATCCCATATGCCCATACTGGTTTTAGGATGGCTTTGTAAAGCAATACTTTATTTTCAAGACTTAACTCAGAATTTTTACCGAGTAACCAATACATCTTTTTTGTCTTGATATTAAGCTGTTCTTTCTTGGCTTTAATGTGGTCTTTCCAAGTTAGTCTTCTATTCAGGTGCATTCCAAGATATTTGACACAATTAGATTGGGGTATGTGTTCTCCATTCAGAAAAATTGGCGGGCAGTCTCCTTTTCTAAGAGTGAATGTGGTATGAATCGATTTATCGGTGTTAACACAAATGTTCCATTTGTTTAGCCATAAAGCAATATTATTTAAATGATTTTGAATAATTTTAGAGGATTCAGTAAGACAATTATTATTTGTAATTAATGCTGTATCGTCTGCATAGATGGCCACAGTAACATTTTTTGAAAGAGGCATATCCGATGTGTATATAGTGTAGAGAACTGGGCCAAGTACACTGCCTTGCGGTATTCCAGCTTGAATCTCAGACAAGCTCGAATTTTCATTATTAATTTTAACATAAAAATGTCGATTGCATAAGTACGATCTGAACAGTAAGTAAAACGGCGTAGGTAGTGATTTCTTTAATTTGAAAAGCAGACCAGGGTGCCATACTCTATCGAAGGCTTGCTTAACGTCCAGGAATTCTGAAGAGCAATATTGCTTTTTTTCCAAAGCATTCTGAATAACATTCACAATGCGATGACACTGTTCAGGCGTACCATGTTTGCTGCGAAATCCGAATTGACATTCTGGAATTATGTTTTCATAATCCAGAATAGGTTGTAATCTTTTTAAGAACAATTTTTCGAAGAGTTTAGAGAAAATACACAGAAGGCTAATTGGTCTGTAAGACGATACTAAATTTTCTGGTTTATTTGGCTTTAAAATCATTAAAATTTCGGCACATTTCCATTGGTGTGGATAGTGGCTCAGTCTTAGTATAGCATTATAAATGTATGTTAGCAGAATAATGGCTTTCTTAGGTAAAGTTTTTATAACTTTGGCATCTATTTTATCGAAACCAGGAGATTTTTTAGCATTTAACATCAAGATTCCTTGTTTAACTTCACTTGGGGTTATATGTTTGATTTGAAGATCCATTTGACATGGACTATCCAAAAAATCACAAACTGTGTTTTGGTCAAAAGTATTATTTAATGTAAAAGGCTGAAATGAAGATTCCAGATATAGTTGAAAAGCTTCAGCTTTTTTTAAGTCCGATTTACACCAGGCATCATTTTGATCTCTGACCGGAATATTTCTTTTTATGGGTCTTTTCAAATACTTAGTTGCTTTCCATAATTTATGCTCAGAATGATGGAAGCTATTAATATTTTTTAAATAAACATTTACTTTCTCATTTTTATATTCATTCAGCCGTCGTTTTAGTTCATTTGATATTCTGTTAAGATTTGATTTATCATATGCGTTTCGAGTTCTTTTCCAAATCCTTCTTAGCTGTCTCTTATTCCTTATAAGATCTTGAATTTTAGAAGAGAATATTACTCTGCATCCACTATTTGAGTGAGCTTCAACTGGAGTAGATATATAAGCTGCTTCATGAATGAGGTTTGTTAAATGTTCGACCGCGTTATCGATATCTGAACCTTCTTTTAACCTTATTTTTAAATCAACATTTTGCTCAATCCAATAATTGAACGAGTCTCTATCTGTCCGAGGGGAAAGCACATAATAGTTATTGTTAGTAATCAGACAAGAGTCATAATTGATAATTAATGGAGAATGATCTGAACTTAAATCATCGGAGTCCAAAATATCCAACAAATGGCTGGGAATTCCAGAGTATACAGCAAAATCCAGCAGATCGGGTATTTTTGTTGGATAACTTGGCCAGTAAGTAGGTCTTCCAGTGGTTAAAACTGAATATTTGTGACGGATTATAGTTTTATACAGCTCATTTCCCTTTGGATTAGTGAGCCTGGAGCCCCACCAAGGATGTTTGGCATTGAAGCCACCGCCGGCGATAAATCTTGTTCCTAGTTTACTGAAGAAATCTTGATAGTCGTTGTATTTAACGGAATGTCTGGCAGGGAAATATACCGAATACATAGATATTTCTTGGTTATTGCAAAAGATTTTTATGCCTGTAGCTTGAAGAAAATTTGTTTGGTAATCATCTAATACAGTGTATAAAATACAGAGAAGATTTAACCAAAATAGCTGATCCTCCGTGAGCTCTGTTATCTGGGTGATTACAGAATACAAGGTCGAATCCATTTACTTTAAAATAGGTTTTATTAGTGAAGTGGGTTTCTGATATGAGAAATATGTCGATATGATTTACATTTAAAAACGTTTCAACTTCCTTTAAATGGTTAGAAAGACCGTTGGCATTCCATATTGCTAAACGTAAATTTATTTGCATAGCTTTGATATCAACATAGTTATCATATTAAGAAGATTAGTTAACATAGATTCAATTCTTTCGAATGTGTTGTTAGTTGGGTTATTTTGTAAATTAGTATTTTTGAGCACCTCGGAGTACGATTGATTATTTTCGTGTTGATCATTTTTTTGAAAGATGGAATTGTCCGGATTGAATTGGGGGAAGTTTCTGGAATTTATTTGGGTGTGATTACTGTTTATAACATCACGAATATTTCTACGTTTAGAAATCAGGTTTTGATATATTTGACAGCCTTTATAGCTTGCAGTATGATTCTTCAGACAGTTGATGCAACGCGCTGGCGTATTGATGTCTTTGGTGCACTCAGCTGTTGGATGACCAAGACCGCATTTGACGCAGCTAAAAGGTCTCTTACAGTAAGATTTCGTATGACCGAAAAGCTGACAACGATGGCACTGCACAATTTCTTCTCTTTTTAAAGGAGCTTCTATCGTTACTATAGCATTATTAATATGCCTAATTTTAAATATTTCTTTATTATTTGCTTGGGGATCAAGATCAACGAAAAACAATGGTAAAGGTTCCTTATTCACCCTACTTTGCACATTTGTTACATTTCGCACTGCATGACCTAAACAAAACAATTCTGCCTTGATATCTTCAATTGGAGTTGAATGGTGAAGACCTTTTATGACAACCCTATATCGTTCCTGTTTCAATTGAAACGTGTGAAAACCTATGTTGCGACCTTCTAAATATCTGATCAGAGTTCTATATGACTCTACTTCATTTATCATTAGTCTTATTTGATTATTTCTCAATGATTTGTAATTAAAACTTTCTTTCGGTATAACTTTACCTATGTTACAAATCATTTTGCTAACATCAATTACATCAGGAATGTAGATTGGCGGTGGTTTAGGTGTTGTTGGTTCTTTTCCTTTATCAACATCGTCGTCATCATCATCACTGTTTTGAAGCGCAGCAAATTTGTTGCTAGTCGATGGAATGTCATCACTAGTCAATGTTTTACGTTTGATCTTGTAGATTTTTGGAGATTCAGGAAGATTGGGTTTACGTTGCTTTGTTTTCTGTTGCTGCCAGTTTACACAATTGTTATCTCTACCTGCTTCAGTATCATCGGCCTCATCGTCCATGGTGTTATTGTTTTTGAAAACACAAATGAATTGTTTTTTTTTTTTTAATGCAATTCGCGTATTTAAATTTGTTTACAGAAGTTAAATGTTTTCACACTGTTGTTGTTTAGATATAAAAGAAATTTAAGTTTTCTTTTTGAAAATTTTAAATTTTATATATTTTCAAATTATTTTATTTTTTCAAAAGAGACGTCTGTTCATGCCTTGAAACACAAATGTTATAATTTTAAATTGCAATAGAACAGTATTTTTTAATCGATATTCGTATTAGTATATATTAGATTTTTGTTCCTATATCTTTAAACTTAAATCCAACTCATATTTTACGTGATTTCTTTTCATCAACAGCTGGATGCGTGCGTATATATTCTATGGATTGCATAACATGCGCCGGTATTTTTGGTATATGCTCTCCGTTCGGATGGTAACCGTCACTGTCTGCCACATATGTCATGGTGATGGGTAGTCCTTCTAACGAAACATACTGCACCACGCCACTCATACCGTACTCATTACCCGCCGCTTTTGTCGTAATACCATTCGATGTCTGGAAGTCAAATGAAAAGTGACCATTTTTATTTGCCGGCTTGTTATTGTAATATGTTGTATAGGCGTTTTGATCCAGCGGCCTAGTGGCGGCTATTATTTGGGTAATGATACATAGCACGGTAAAGATCACAACATTGATGGAGAGCTAAAAAGGAAAATTTTCGATTCTTAGTAGACTTGGCTTTTATGTACATACATAACATATATAGGAATATTGTAGGGTGTATTGCTGCTTTTTATTTCCAATTGACTTGCATGTTTTGTCGTATTTTGGCAATAGGTATTATTTATTTTGTTTCTTTTGATATGTAGTTCTTTTTTTTTAATCTGTGTTTAGTGTTTCTTGAGTACTTTGTATTAAAACCAGATTTCTATCTGTATTAAAACACCAACCTTGAAATCTTCTTTGCGCATTTGTGATAAAAACATATTGTTTTACGATTAAGTAATTTTTTGTTTGGATTCGATTTGATTTTTTTTCAACAAATAAAAAGAGTTTTGAACTGCTTGCAGATAATATCGAAGTGGTGACCGTACGTAATAGATAAGCAACAATAAAACGATCGAACGATGCGTTCTTTCAACTGACCGTTGTTTTCGAAGCAAAAATATTTAAGCAACTAACTGCAAGTGTTTGAATAAGAATTTGAGTTAAAATTTGAATTTCGGTTTTATACGTTTCTGTTTTCAATGTTGTACTTACATTCGTTTATTATCTTACCTGTCGCTCTAATACCGACAGACAGCCAGCCAGGATTAGTGATAAAAGCTTAACAACCGCTTCTCTTTCTAGTATAAAAGCTTTGTGGTAGGTTGCATTTGAAAGAGTACGCACTGTATTAAACCCAGTATGCACCATTACAAAACTAATGTAAGTAACTTGTTTAGCGCAGCTTTTCTACAGGGAGGCTGGGGCAAGTGTCAACAGATTTTCTTTCGCTATAACTTTTGTTTAAAATAAAAACTTATTTGGTTTTCAACTGATTATATTTACTCGTCCGTTCTGTTGGAACCTCTTGTTATCCAAATGCACATAATCAGCATCCGGTAAAAAATATTTAGTCAGCATAGCTCTATAGCGGTCGCCGTTCACCGCAATAGCGTTATCGTTCCCAATGTAAGTGCACACCGCATGGTGACTTTGAGATCATGTAATTGTGCTGCAGAAATTATACGTGGACTTGCCGTCCCCCAGAACAGAGAATTTTACTCAATAAGGTGGTGCCTGAGGTAAAAATGCGCATCATTGGTCATGAGCCTTGAGATCCAAAATCTTACGGCTGTATTATAAACGATCGCCAGAGTCATTAGTTTTCCATTCTTGGGAGGCGTGAATTTTTTAATGGCAATATTTTTAAGTCCAATCTCAAAATGCGGCGCAAGTAACGCCAGAAAATGTGCCATATTTGAGCATATCTTCTTGTGAATGTTTCTGGGCCTTCAACCATATTTTTTCACACTGCTTCGATGTTTTAGTGGAATGGTCGGTTATGGGCGTTTCAGAGCTTTGGATGTCCCTTATTGTGCCTTTCTCTTCAAATTGTGACCCCAGATGTTGAATTGTTTTTGCTGCTGGCGCTGCACGATTGGGATATATTTGCCGAAATTAACATTACTGATGAATTATTGAACGCAAATCGATTCAATGCTATTTATTATAGATTTCAGACACGTCTATTTCACTAATGTCAACACCAAACTAACATACAGAACTTTCCAACAGAGTCATACTTATTGCCATACTCCACTGGTCTCTGGAGTCACGAGGACGGTGATGATTTTACTAAAGTTGATCCCCCTAAATAGACATAAACTAGTAACTTTTTGTGGCTGCGTTGACATATGTTCTTGGTGGGCTAAAATTGGAGTCCTCTTCCACGCATCGTTACATACGTTTATTATTGTTCAACAAAATTAAATAAGTATTAATCAAAATAATTATAGATTTAATTTTTATACCAATTCTTTCATAATAAAATTGCAATTTACCTGTTGGGGACAAGCTAGTCACTATGCGCAATTCGCTAATTGCTCATCACAAACATTTGCCCAAATTTCTGGAAAATCTCCGCCGCAGTGTCTGATGTCAAACTTCATATAAAGAAGGTGGCGGAATAGTGAAAAAAAATTGTGGAATTTGACAACTAAATTATTTTAAAAACTGAAAAAATTCGCCAGCTGCTTTGGTGAATTTTCCTGTAGTAATTTGCCTTGGTCTTGCCCTAGAACATTGCCTCATGTATTTAAGTTATTTTTCTAGCATTCGATCATTGAAGATGTAAGCAAAATATTAGTTTTTAAACTCTTATCACCTTTATTTTGAAACATTTTCGTTTTTTTTTAACTAAAATTAAAATTAAGTGATTTAAGTTACGCTTAAATTCGTTTACTCGTTCTGAGCACTTAATAAAATCAATATATTTTTAAACAAATAAAAAAAGTATTGTAAAACTAAAGAAAATAATAATTAATTGTACTTAACACTCACTCGCACCCTTCTTGCACTGCTTTATTGTTTCTGCGTTTGTTTTGCGTGATTCTTGATGTATTTGATTGAACGTAGAATATAATCGGGTATCGGAGGAGGCCGCGGCAAATGATGACCGACGGCATGATAACCCAAATCATCGGCAATATAACGAATCTCTATGGGTATGCCCTCGGGCGAGATGTAGCTATAAATGCCAATTGCTTCAATAGGGCTGCCTGCAGCCTGCACTTCGATTCCATTGCTAGTGGCGTAGGCGTATTTGTAGACACCATTTTCATCGGCCGGAGCTACACGATATTTAGTTGTTTTGGCATTCATTTCCGAACCTGCCATGCAGTTAAGAATATAGCCCAACAAAATCCATAAATAAATCTAAAATTTTTAATGATTTCCGTTCTTTTATAATAAGACGTAGTCATTTACTCACCATGCTTTGGAACATTTCCAATGTATTTTTTTTTAATATTTGTTATTGCCTTTTAAAAGTTTGCTATCAAGAAGATGACTTACTGACTGTAACGTTTTAAGGAAATGCGCTGTTTATTAAAATAAGGCTGTGCATTATAACCATTGTTGAATTAATTGAATGTGATATAAAAATAAATTTCAATCTAATGCGAAATAGACGCCGACTATGATAATGATGATGATCGGTGCTGGTTTCCGATAATATCTGGGTACAATCTTCGATTGTTGTTTCGTCTTGAAAGGTTGTTTCTAAAATGTTCCATAAATTTTTAAATGTCGACGAAACAGATATTTCTTGTTCATCTAAAACTGTGACTGTTTATTTCCGTCGATTAACATAAATTTGGTGTGCTTTCTTGTGGTTCGATTTCTTAAAGTTTTATTTGCTTACTACTTTTGTTGAAACATATTTTTTTTTCGATTTTCCAGCTTACTTATGGCAAAACGCTGTCATCAAAATGTTTTGTACAAGTATGTATAGCCTGATGTTGCTTGTTCAACAATTTACGCTTGATTGAGTCTTAAATGATCATTTTTGTTATGCTGCTCATACATATTTATGCTAATGTAAATAATGATATAATAATAGATGATTATAACCACAGTTAAGTCATAATCACTATTCTTAAGATGTCCTTGGTGAGATGGAAAAAATTTTAGCCTAAGAGATTTGTTCTTGACATTTTTAAATTAGATATCCATATCGTACCTTTTTACCGACTAAAATATTTAGTACCTTGTTAAAATTTAAAGTACTGAATGAGTATCTTCTAATCCAAAGTAGTTGGGATTTGTTAATAAAACAAAGTGCCATAATGACGAATATTCGCTATAGTAAAATCTTATCATATACCAGCGCATCCTACAATTATGATGAGCCGATTTAAAAAAAAATCGTCTATAGCAGCAGTGTATTCTCCCGTATCGCCTTAAACGTCTGAAACGGGTTTTGCATAGTAGCTGCAAAAATCTACAAGAGAGTTTTTAAATTATAATAATTTGCGAATATACTCGTAGATATGTTTTTGGAAAAGCAGTTGAGTTTTATTAATCTTAAAAAATAAATCATTTGCTAAGCGCAATCATTATGAACGAAATAACAAAATACTTAAAAATTCAAAAATGTTCAATTTAATAAAATTGGAGACTTTTTTATAATTCAACACTTGAGATTATTTTCTTAGTTATTCTCGTATGATTACAAACACGTATTTTTTACGTCACGGGGGTACTGTGGTATTTTTATCTGAATAAAGCTCTGAAAAAAGTACATTAATACTGTATTTTTTATACCTACACTACACATGTGCAAAAGCAGATATACGTAAAGAAATGATATGGTTGTGGTAACCATAATCTAAGACAACATATTTATTAAAAAATAACACTGAAGATGGCACAGTCAAAATCGGATTGACAAGGGATGACGGAAATTCCTTCCAAATATCTATGTATATCAAATCATCCTGTCGAAAAATCAAATCAAGAAGCAACATATTATGATTGAATCTTAAGGTTGTAAGCAAACTATAGAAAATTATAAGACAATTCAACAGCCACACAGCTGTGGGAGATGAGACAGGGCAGCTTATTACTTCGAAATACGACCAAATATATGTTTGGAGAAAACATTTCGAGAAGACTCTGAATATCAATCAGAATCTTCAAGAGCAATTTTATATAACATTTTACAATTGAAAATCCATTTCACGCCGAAATCGGATACGTAATTGACAGATTGAGAAACGGCAAAGCGCCTGGCAAGGACGGTATACCAGCAGAGTCTTTCAAAGTTTGGCTGACAAGACGAAGAAAATATTCCACCGGACTGAAAAGAGTCAATAATAGTGAAACTCGATAAAAAAGAACTAGAAAAAAGTTTCGTACTTGGAGGTCATATCGCTTCTACCATCAATCTAGCAAATATTTAACAAAGTCAAAACTGAACACTTGGTCCATTAGACAAGATGCTGAAAAAAACCAAGCGGGATTTCGGGATTTATTATAGAGCAATTGATCGAATATAATGCAAGCCTGTATTTGGCGTTCGTAGACTGTGAAAAAGCATTCGACGCCCTAAATAAAAAATATATAGAATGAACTTCTATAAAAAGGAATGCCCAATAAAATTGTATCGATAATAATGATGGAACAGCTTCTAGAGTAATACACGAAGGCAATGGCAGCGAACCATTTGTTACTAGCAGTGAAGTACGTCAAGGCTGTACACTATCGCCTTTACTATTTATTACAGTTTTTTATAAAGGTATTTGAATATTTCAATTGGCCTAAGTTGGAGAATGTTTAACAAGCTCGGTGATCTAGAGTATGCCGACGATGCGGTTGTTCTAATAACCGTCTATTCGGATATGCAGAGCAAGTTAGATTAACTTTGCAAAGAGAGTTTCAAAATTGGTCTAAAGATAAATAGTGGCAAAACAAAAACCATGAGGATTAATGCGAACAACGACCAGCTTTTTTAAATCTACAACGACGAAATAATTTTCAGTATCTTGGCCGCATCCCACCAACAACCGGTCGTACGACGGAGTATGTGGAAAGCCGAATAAGAAAAGGGGTGCCTTCGCGACTCTTAGTAAGATTTGTTCATCATTCATCTATCGACCTTAAAACAAAAATGAACATCTTCGATACATGCGTGAAGTCTATTTTATTATATGGTTCCGAAACATGGCTCATTACTAGCCCCATAACCAGCAAACTGCAAGTGTTTACGAACAGATGCCTTCGAAGTATATTAAAATGTGGTGGCCTCAAACTATTCCAAATGAATGTTAACTCGGACACACGCTCGGGAATGAAAATGAAATCTCGCGCTCAGCTCTTCAATGGAATAGTCATCGATACAGAGGCAGACCAAGAAATACATGGAGAAGAATATTAACAACGAAAAGAAAATCTGGAGATATTTAATAAATGATCGAGATATATGGAGAAACTTTATATATAGACAAAGTTTGTAATATGTAAATCATATATAAACATGCCATAATAAATAAACAAATCATATTATTTTTATAGATAATAATTATATTATCCTCTTAGAACGATAGAAATCAAAAAACTTGTGTTACTTATTGGCAGTGAGTTCTAATAAGGAACGCGCTAACATTCTAAGATAAAGAACCAAACGAATGTTACATATTGTGTCTATTTATGGTTAAAGTTATTATATTATTTTCGTGTAGTTGAGATACTTTGTTTGTGATTAGAATTTCAGTAAATATTATATTATGCAATTCAGCCATGTTGCAATTTTTATGGATGAAAATCATTTATTGATTAAATGTAAACAAGAACTTGTTATCACATAGCCAATATATGGTTGTCGCAACCATGTTTTTTCTTTGCTTGTACTTGAAATAAAGAAAGTCATAAGTATATGACACTCTCTGGCTTCCTACTATACAATTTTTCTCCTGTTCCTTTCAAGAAATAATCCACACATTAATTTTACTATACAATTTTACATTCTACTGCAGGGTCTTATTTGTTTCGTAGCTACATTTGCTGAAGTAGGAGCCTGTGTTTTCATATACCACCTACAGGTATTTGAATCTCAGTTAAAATAAAATAATGATTACAAAGTGTTAAATGCGGTCCATGTGCGACCTGAGCCTAATATTAAAATTTATTTCAAATTATTTGGTTAAGGTAAAGTAAATATTAACATGGAAACTCAACTTGAATCTTAATAGAGAATTTTAATGAAAACTTTGTGAAAAAGAAAAACAATTGAAACCTTGACTCTATATAATTTTAAGGAATCGATTCTGCAATGATATTCTTAATTTTCTATCACCTGTTATTTGGCAAATAAAATTCGAATTCAATATTGCACATGTCGCGAAGGGCAAATGAAATTATAAGTGCTTGAATGATGTCAAACTTGACCAGCAATCGGGTGCGTACAAGAAAAAATACTTGTTTCAGCCAATCTAGCATATATAAATTTATCAAACTGTATTTTGTTTTTCTTCTTTATTTCTTTATTAAATGGTTGAAATGGTTTCAGTAAATCTCGATTGAGTGAACTTTGTTTAATAACAAATGTTTTAAGCTGTTTAATTTATTGTTTTATTTCCTTTTGTTCTTCGATCATTTTGCCGCAAACTTGTTTTTTTCGTCTTTTTATTGAGTTTATTATTTTCATTTTGCATCGTTCCTTTATATAAATGAATTTTTTTTTGGGTTAACCATACGACTAAAAATGTTGGTGTAAAATAAATTAACATCATATAAATATATTAATATAGAACACAGACATTTAGACGGCTAGAAGAACTGAATACTACTTAAACAAATGTCATTGTTCTAGGTGAAATGTATGCGTGGATGACAGTCATTGATTATTTGCAGAAGGACCATGTGCGAGTGCAAGTTTACAAACCAATTTATAAATTTAGTTTATGAATTTAAATTATGTATGTGTGTGATATTATGTCAGATTTTGTTGTTTTTTTGGTCTCTACAAAAGCTATTAAATAAGCCAAAATGAAGACATAATACTTTTAATACTTTTCCATAATTTTTCTGATATTGCCTTAACAACTTCAAAGGTTCAGCAGACATATCAATTTAATCGTTTAATTTACAAAGGTCTAAAATTTCTTGATTTGATATTCCCACAGGGTTTTGGAACGAATTTTCTTTATCCCGTGCGAAGCTTTCGGCTATGTTCCATATTCAGTGGAATTTTTCGTGCTGTCGTCTATAGATAAACAAACGGCCTTGGAATAGGACCAAATGTTTGGTCCCAGAATAATATTCTATTCAAATTACGTGCAATCGCGGAAAATACCAAAGTACAAATGCTGGAATAGCTCAGTAAACAACACAATAACATCAAGTTCACAACGGAAGCGGAAAAAGATAACAAAATAAATTATCTAGACACCAAAAAACTCCAATACGAAATTTTACAGAAAACCTACGGCCACAGATACAATAAATATACCGATAACCACTAATACAAGAAGCCTACAAAAAAGAACAAAATACGGTAAATGATATAGCAGCAAACAACGGTTACAAAAACGACATAGTAGAAAAAATCAAAAGAGAATTTCAAAGGATCGGAGAACACAACAACGAAAACGAAGGAAAAACATGGACAACTTTAACTTTAATTACATTGAAAAATCAACACTTTGTTTTCTCAAAAAGGCACTTTCGTTTTTTTTAAAGCCACTTTTGTTTTCTCAAAAAGCCACTTATGTTTTCTCAAAAAGCCACTTTCGTTGTTTTAAAAAGCTACTTTTGTTTTCTCAAAAAGCCACTTTTGTTTTCTTAAAAAGCCTCTTTTGTTTTCTCCAAAAGCCACTTTAGTTTTTTTAAAGCCACTTTTGTTTTCTCAAAAAGCCATTTTCGTTTTTTTAAAAATCCACTTTTATTTTCTCAAAAAGCCACTTTCTTTTTTTTTAAAGCCAGTTTTTTTTTGAAAAAAGCCTCTTTCATTATTTATAAAAGTTGTTTTCTCAAAAAGCCATTTTCGTTTTTTTAAAAAGCCACTTTTGTTTTCTCAAAAAGCTACTTTTGTTTTAAAAAAGCCACTTTCGTTTTTTTAAAAAGCCACTTTATTTTTTTTTAAAAGCCACTTTTGTTTTTTTTTAAGATACTTTTGTTTTTTAGAAGCCACTTTTGTTTTCGCAAAAAGCCACTTTCTTTTTTTTTAACGCCCCTTTTGTTTTCTTAATAAGCCACTTTCGTTTTTTTAAAAAGCCACTTTCTTTTTTTTTAAAGCCACTTTTGTTTTCTCAAAAAGCAACTTTTTTTTTTTTTAATACGCCACTTTCTTTTTTAAGCCACTTTTCTTTTCTCAAAAAGCCACTTTCGTTTTTTTAAAAAGCCACTTTTGTTTTCTCAAAAAGCCACTTTCTTTTTTTTTAAAGCCAGTTTTTTTTTTGAAAAAAGCCTCTTTCATTATTTATAAAAGTTGTTTTCTCAAAAAGCCATTTTCGTTTTTTTAAAAAGCCACTTTTGTTTTCTCAAAAAGCTACTTTTGTTTTAAAAAAGCCACTTTCGTTTTTTTAAAAAGCCACTTTATTTTTTTTTAAAAGCCACTTTTGTTTTTTTTAAAAGCCACTTTTATTTTCTCAAAAAGATACTTTTGTTTTTTAGAAGCCACTTTTGTTTTCGCAAAAAGCCACTTTCTTTTTTTTTAACGCCCCTTTTGTTTTCTTAATAAGCCATTTTCGTTTTTTTTAAAAAGCCACTTTCTTTTTTTTTAAAGCCACTTTTGTTTTCTCAAAAAGCAACTTTAGTTTTTTTTAATACGCCACTTTCTTTTTTAAGCCACTTTTCTTTTCTCAAAAAGCCACTTTCGTTTTTTTAAAAAGCCACTTTCATTATTTTTAAAAGCCACTTTTGTTTTCGCAAAAAGCCACTTTCTTTTTTTTTAACGCCCCTTTTGTTTTCTTAATAAGCCACTTTCGTTTTTTTAAAAAGCCACTTTCTTTTTTTTTTAAGCCACTTTTCTTTTCTCAAAAAGCCACTTTCGTTTTTTTAAAAAGCCACTTTCATTATTTTTAAAAGCCACTTTTGTTTTCTCAAAAAGCCACTTTAGTTTTTTTAAAAAGCCAATTTATTTTTTTTTTAAAGCCACTTTTGTTTTTTTTAAAAGCCACTTTTATTTTCTCAAAAAGATACTTTTGTTTTTTAGAAGCCACTTTTGTTTTCGCAAAAAGCCACTTTCTTTTTCTTAAAGCCTCTTTTATTTTCTCAAAAAAGCCTCTATCGTTTTTTTAAAAAGCCATTTTAGTTTTTTTAAAAAGCCACTTTTGTTTTCTCAAAAAGCCTCTTTTGTTTTCCCAAAAAGCCACTTTCGTTTTTTTTAAAAAGCCACTTTATTTTTTTTTAAAGCCACTTTTGTTTTCTCAAAAAGCCATTTTCGTTTTTTTAAAGCCACTTTTGTTTTCTTAAAAGCTACTTTTGTTTTTTAAAAAGCTACTTTTGTTTTCTCAAAAAGCCACTTTCGTTTTTTTTAAAGCCACTTTTGTTTTCTTAAAAGCTACTTTTGTTTTTTAAAAAGCTACTTTTGTTTTCGCAAAAAGCCACTTTCGTTTTTTTTAAAGCCACTTTTGTTTTTCAAAAAGGCACTTTTGTTTTTCAAAAAGGCACTTTTGTTTTCTCAAAAAGCCACTTTCGTTTTTTTAAAAAGCCACTTTCTTTTTTTTAAAAGCCACTTTATTTAAAGCCACTTTTGTTTTCTCAAAAAGCCACTTTCGTTTTTTTAAAAAGCCAATTTATTTTTTTTAAAGCTACTTTTGTTTTCCCAAAAAGCCACTTTTGTTTTCTCAAAAAGCTACTTTTGTTTTTTAAAAAGCCACTTTTGTTTTTCAAAAAGGCACTTTAGTTTTTTTTAATACCCCACTTTCTTTTTTAAGCCACTTTTCTTTTCTCAAAAAGACACTTTCGTTTTTTTAAAAAGCCAATTTATTTTTTTTAAAGCCACTTTCGTTTTTTTTAAAGCCACTTTTGTTTTCTTAAAAGCCACTTTTGTTTTTTAAAAAGCCACTTTTGTTTTTCAAAAAGGCACTTTTGTTTTCTCAAAAAGCCACTTTCGTTTTTTTAAAAAGCCACTTTCTTTTTTTTTAAAGCCACTTTATTTAAAGCCACTTTTGTTTTCTCAAAAAGCCACTTTAGTTTTTTTTAATACCCCACTTTCTTTTTTAAGCCACTTTTCTTTTCTCAAAAAGACACTTTCGTTTTTTTAAAAAGCCAATTTATTTTTTTTAAAGCCACTTTCGTTTTTTTTAAAGCCACTTTTGTTTTCTTAAAAGCCACTTTTGTTTTTTAAAAAGCCACTTTTGTTTTTCAAAAAGGCACTTTTGTTTTCTCAAAAAGCCACTTTCGTTTTTTTAAAAAGCCACTTTCTTTTTTTTAAAAGCCACTTTATTTAAAGCCACTTTTGTTTTCTCAAAAAGCCACTTTAGTTTTTTTTAATACCCCACTTTCTTTTTTAAGCCACTTTTCTTTTCTTAAAAAGACACTTTCGTTTTTTTAAAAAGCCAATTTATTTTTTTTAAAGCTACTTTTGTTTTCCCAAAAAGCCACTTTTGTTTTCTCAAAAAGCTACTTTTGTTTTTTAAAAAGCCACTTTTGTTTTTCAAAAAGGCACTTTTGTTTCCTCAAAAAGCCACTTTCGTTTTTTTAAAAAGCCACTTTCCTTTTTTTAATAGCCACTTTTTTTAAGCCACTTTTCTTTTCTCAAAAAGCCACTTTCATTATTTTTAGGAGCCACTTTTGTTTTCTCAAAAAGCCACTTCCGTTTTTTTTAAAAGCCACTTTTCTTTTCTCAAAAAGCCACTTTAGTTTTTTTTAATACGCAACTTTCTTTTTTTTAAGCCACTTTTCTTTTCTCAAAAAGCCACTTTAGTGTTTTTTAATACGCAACTTTCTTTTTTTAAAGCCACTTTTGTTTTCTCAAAAAGCCGCTTTTGTTTTTTTAAAAAGCCACTTTCATTATTTTTAAAAGCCACTTTTGTTTTGTTTTTGAGAAAATAAAAGTGGCTTTTTAACAAAACGAAAATGGCTTTTTAAAAAACGAAAATGGCTTTTTGAGAAAACAAAAGTGGCTTCTAAAAACAAAGAAAATGGCTTTTTATAAAAACGAATGTGGCGTTTTTGAGAAAACAAAAGTGGTTTTAAAAACAAAAAGGTGGCTTTAAAAAAAAAGGAAGTGGCTTTTTGAGAAAATAAAATTGGCTTTTTAACAAAACGAAAATGGCTTTTTAAAAAAAGAAAATGCCTTTTTAAAAAATCTAAAGTGGCTTTTTCAGAAAATAAAAGGGCTTTTTAAAAAAACGAAGGTGGCTTCTTGAGAAAACAAAAGTGGCTTTTTAAAAAATCTAAAGTGGCTTTTACAGAAAATAAAAGGGCTTTTTAAAAAAACGGAAGTGGCTTTTTGAGAAAACAAAAGCGGCTTTAAAAAAAGCCAAAGTGGCTTTTTGAGAAAACAAAAGTGGCTTAAAAAAAAGAAAGTGGCTTATTAAAAAAAACTAAAGTGGCTTTAAAAAAAAACGATAGAGGCTTTTTGAGAAAACAAAAGTGGCTTTAAAAAAATGAAAGGGGCTTTTTGAGAAACCAAAAGTGGCGTTTAAAAAAAAAAAGTGGCATTTTAAAGAAACGAAAGTGGCTGTTTGAGAAAACAAAAGTAGCTCTTTAAAAAAATAAAGTGGCTTTTTGAAAAAACAAAAGTAGCTTTAAAAAAAACTAAATTGGCTTTTTGAGACAACAGAAGCGGCTTTTTAAAAAAAAACAAAAATGGCTTTTAAAATAAAAGAAAGTGGCTTTTTAAAAAAACGAAAGAGGCTTTTTGAGAAAACAAAAGCGGCTTTTAAAAAAAGCGAAAGTGGCTTTCTGAGAAAACGAAAGTGGCTTTCTGAGAAAACGAAAGTGGCTTAAAAAAAAGAAAGTGGCTTATAAAAAAAACTAAAGTAGCTTTAAAAAAAAAACGATAGAGGCTTTTTGAGAAAACAAAAGTAGCTTTTTAAAAAAACGAACGTTTTTTTTTATACTTTATTTTATTTTATTGAATCTTTCTATTAAAAGAAATTCACAATAAGTATTCAAATCTTATTTCTAAGTTATTATTTACTAGTTAGTACCAACGTAATAACTAATTTTTTGTATTCAAATCTTAAAAATCTATCTTCTATTGTGTAGAGAGAGCCGCCTCGCCAGGCTCAATGTGTCAGTTCTTTTTAGTCTCTGGTGGCCATCAAATTGCAATAAATTGCGTGCTAGAGTGTTGGGAGCGACTAGTTTGTTCACGTATTTGGACGTGTATGTTTTAACTTCTTCGTGGATAGTGGGAACTTTGAGATCCCTATGTATGTTTTCATTTCTTATGTACCAAGGGGCGCAGACGATATGACGTAAAATCCTAGACTGTTTTCTCTGTAACTTCTGGATGTTTGATGCACAGGCAGTACCCCACAGCTGAATACCATATGACCATATTGGCTTTATAACGGATTTGTATAAAAGGACTTTATATTCCAAAGCCAAAGTTGAGTAAGGACTTATTAGCCAATGCAGTTGGTTTGTTCGAAGCTTTATGGACGTTGTTTTTGCTTCAATATGACGGGACCAAGTTAGGCGCCGATCTAGGTGGATACCTAAATATTTGACGTGCGTTGCCGCTGGAACCGTGGCATTAGTTATTGTGATTGGTGGACAATTTTGCCTTCTATGGGAAAACGTTACATAAGCACATTTTGATGGATTTACCTTTATTCTCCACTGTTTTAGTCAGTCTTCTAGCTTATAAATATGGGACTGCAGCTTTTCAGATGCATCCTTTGGATCATTACTGACACTTATTATTGCAGTGTCGTCTGCAAATATGTATGTGGGCTTGTCGGCATATCCGCTGTATAGATGACATATAATAGCGGCCCTAGCACACTACCTTGAGGTACTCCTGTACTGATTTTCCCACATCTTGAAAGCTGGTCCTTTGACCTTACTTTAAAATTTCTACCGGACAAATAGCTTTTTATAAGCTTGTGGGTGTTTTCAGGTAGAACCCGAGCTATTTTAGTAAGTAGCCCATCATGGCAGACTTTATCAAATGCTTGGGATATTTCTATAAATAAAGCTGAACAATATTGCTTTCTTTCAAAAGCCGATCTAATAATGGTAACGATTCTATGGACTTGTTCAATCGTACTATGCCTTGCTCGAAAACCAAACTGATGATCTGGGATAACGTTTTGTTCATTTAGGAAAGGAGTTACACTCGAGACGAATAATTTTTCAAATATCTTTGACAAAACTGACAATAGGCTAATAGGCCTGTAGGATGTAATCTGGCTTGAGTTCTTTCCTGGTTTCGGGATCATAACAATTTCAGACATCTTCCAAGAGCATGGGAAGAAGCCGACGCGCAACATGGCATTAAATATGTAAAGTAAAATTCGTACAGCTGAATTTGGTAAGTTTTTTATCATTAATCCTGTTATACGATCAGGTCCAGGTGATTTCTTCATATCCGTATGTTTAATTGTCGATTTTAAGGAAGACA
The DNA here is from genome assembly GCA_963932375.1 of Phania funesta. Lineage (NCBI taxonomy): Eukaryota > Metazoa > Arthropoda > Insecta > Diptera > Tachinidae > Phania > Phania funesta. Next base: position 43,413,521 of record OZ010656.1, read on the forward strand.
ACCGAAATTTCATAGGATCATTCACGATGTCGCTAATAATTGGAATAGTGGAATTACTTATATCATGTGGTGCGAAAACCTTCTCTAAGTGCTTTGCGAACGCATTTGCCTTTTCAGTTGAGTTTTTAGCCCAAGTACGGTCTTCAAGTCTTAGTGGGGATTCGTAAGCAATAGGACATTGTAAGTGCTTTACAGCTTTCCACAGACTATAATCCGTGTTTTTCATTGGATCCAAGTTTTTTAAAAAGTTGTCGATAGCGAAATCGTGTTTCTGTCTCAATTTACTGCGTAAGTTTTTTTGGCAAAAGTTCATTTGCATTTTTAGGTGTGGAGAATAACTATGTTGCCATTGTCTTCTTAGTTTTCTTTTCTCAATGACGAGCACCTGAATGTCTGCTGTTGCCTGGTACGATATTATTTTAGCTGATGGCTTTGTTGGCGTTGCAGCTATGACTGCGGCAGTCACAACGTCTGTAAAATGACCTACAGCTGCTTGAATATCAGTTGGATTTCTCAGTGGCATGTTTAAAGATAAGTGAGAGCTCACATACATTTTATATTTTAACCAATTCGTGTTTCTGTTAGGGTAGAAACTAAGGGTTTTAGGCGCAGTGACAAAACTGTCGTGTAAAATAACAATTGTAGGTGAGTGATCAGAAGATAGGTCATAGGATAAACTAACTAACTGTTGGTCACATTTGATGTTTTTTACTATAGCAAAATCAATAGTGTCTGGCAACTTATTAAAGTCTGTGGGACAATAGGTGGTTTTACCGGCAGATACGACGTCCAGCTTGTTCGCTTGAACTGTACAATACAACTGCCTACCTCTAGGGCTAAGGAGTCTGGATCCCCAATATGTGTGCTTTGCATTGTAATCGCCAGCGGCAATAAATTTTTGCCCTAGCGTAGCAAAGAACCTGGCAAATTCATGGTGTTCGATTTTATGCCTAGGCGGGCAATACACTGACGAGACTACAATTTAAAAATCTGTAAGATTTATAGTCGAGGCTTGCAAAAAGTGCTCCCTGAATTCAGGCAATGGAAAATGCCTTACGTTTTTTCGGACTATAATGGCAGTCCCACCACATGCCCTTTCGCTTGGGTGTTTGGTGTCATATATAAAATACCCATCAATTCTAAAGCAGATTTTTATAGTAAAGTGTGTTTCAGAGACTAATAGTATGTCTATATCATGTGCTAGCGGGAAGTGTTCTACTTCATAATTATGTTGGGAGAGCCCGTTTGCGTTCCAGAAGCATATTTTTAACTGGTTCATTTTTTTGCTAAGCAAAACTTGCAGAAGCATGTTTTGGGTTCGCATCATTTCCTGAAACATACCATGCATAGTTGTCATGAAATTATTCATTGTCTGTATTAAGTTCTCGATCGAGCTCGAACTGTTAGTGAGGGGTGTCTGAGCACCCTCTTTTAAGACGTGGGCATATGAATGTTTATGTGCATTAGAACTTTTGGCATTCGCATTAGGTAAATCATTTTTCAATGTTTGGGCATATGAATAGTTTGGCTTAGTGTGTGGCTGTGTAGCTTGTGTACTAGCAATAGAACCAGCATGAAGTCGAGGAAATTGGGAAGCTCTATATTGCTCATATTCAGGTTTACGTACGACTTTCACATTATTTTTTACATATTGAAATACTTTGCAGCCCCTATAATTTTCTGTGTGGTTTTCAGCACAGTTGCTGCATTTTTTTACCTTGGATTCTGTTTTGGAAGAAGTGCATTCCAAAGTCCGGTGCGCATCACCGCAAACAACGCATACAGATGGTAGATTGCAGTAGGTTTTCGTGTGTCCGAACGGGGACCGTTACATTTTAGAGGCTCTTCCACCGTTATTCTTCTGTTTAAAAGGTAGCGCAAATTATATATAGGATGAACCGAGTTTTTTGATTTAAGCTGCGATGCGTTAAACACGATTTCAACACGATGCATAGGTTGGGGAACTTTATTCTTATTTAGAATATTGTGCACTGACCTTACGGCATAACCTTTTATCTCCTCAGTGGGAACAGAACTGTCAATGCCCTTTATAATGACAATCAAACCTTTAGCACTTTTTAGTTGATACGTATAATAGCTCTTATTATCTGCATCGAGACGACTTGCGATTAGGCGATAATTCTTCTCAGTGTGGGCTTGGATCTTCGTTTTTTGTATCTGTCCTCTTCGTACAGAAGCCACATAGAAATTTTCTTTGCCTACGAGTTGGGACAGCATATTTACAATGGCATTTGATGTTTGTTCGCGCAAGTAGATTGGTGGGGATTTTTGTTCGCTTACAGTGGTTTCGGCATTTTACATTATCCGGGGTAGCAAGGACAGAAAATCTATTTTCACTTACCGATGTTGCAGCTACTGGACGAGAACCTTTATATTACTTGGCGGTTCGCTCTTGTTGTGAAGACTTAGGACTCGCCTTCCTCTTCGTTATGGTTATGTACCGATCCATACCAGTTTGCACGCGTTTAGATACAGTACCTGGTACTTTTTCTTGTGCTATTTGTTGTGTATTATTTGTTTCTTTAGTTTTATTTGTTGAATTCGTTGTTTCTGTAGCAGATATATTTGTATTTGCTGATAAAGAACGCGTTCGGTCAATTGGCCTGGCGGTTAAAAAAGCACTGTCATCTTTTTTTTATTATTTATATTGTTTATTGCATTATTAGCATTTGTGTAAGAAAAAGAGTAATAAGCATTGTTGTTATTACCTTTTATATTGTTACGTTTATTACCACAATAAACGCTATTTTGAAGGGTTCGTTTAACTGCAAATATGAAAATACACACTCTTTTATGATTTTATCAGTACACAGTTTTATTCGGCACTTAACACTCTTATATACAACTCTTTAGTACTAATTGACACAGTACACTCAACACTTCTTTGTACAAACAGATGTTCACTGTATGAAATCTTAAAGTCAACTATTTCTTCTGCGGTGGACGGCGCCTTTATATACAGATCAAGGCCGCTTCTTGAAATGTCCCGAACATACGCGAAATTGCGCATCAGTTATTTTAGTTGCTGGCTTAGTAGTCTTGTATATGTGTTTGTGTGTGTGTATCTTTTGTTTACTTTTGCTTGCTATAGAAATTGTTTTTGTTTCTACGCTGAATCGCGGTTCATGGAATTTCTGCTACGCAATTTGTTTTTTTGCTTTATGTTTATGATATTGTGTATTTGTACATTTGTACAATAGGTCGTTTCACACATCTTTGACTATCACTTTGTAACACTGCCGCCCACTTAAGCCTTTTCGTCCCGAACAGGCTCAACATCACCTTTTCCATATTTGGCTAGTCGTTCAAAGTGAACCACCTTCATTTTGGACCTCGGGCTATGGAACTTTTGTATCCTGTAAACTACGTCATTAAGTCTCTTAACCACCTTGTATGGTCCCTCCCAGTAGGTTTGCAATTTAGGGGATAATCCTTTCTTGCGTTGTGGGTTAAACAGTAGAACCATTTGTCTTTCGGTAAATCCCTCCGTGTTTGCTGCTCTATCATATCACTGGACATTTTAATACGATTACGGACAAATTCATGAAGCTAGTGAAGGTCTTCTTGTGCCTGCAGAGTGTTTCCATCGTCTTCGCACGCAGGCTTAGGTTTTACACCGAACTCTAAATCCGCTGGCAGTTTCATTTCCGTTCCAAGCAGGATTTTCGCTGGACTAGGTGAGGTAGAATCGTGGACTGCTGACCGGTATGCAAGTAACAGCTTAGGTATATGCTCATCCCAATCCTTTCGGTGTGTACTGACCACTTTTCTGAGGTATTCTTCCAGCGTACGGTTAAATCTTTCTACCATACCATCAGACTGTGAATGTAGCGGTGTCGTTCTCGTCTTTTTCTTTAAATATGGCGGATTCAAAATTTCGTCCTTGGTCTGAATGCAATTCTATCGGAACACCGTATCGACACACCCAATTGTTGACAAATGCGTCTACCACCGTTTTGGATTCTTGGTTTGGAATGGCATACACCTCGGGCCATTTGCTGAAATAATCTATTACCACTAGTACATACCGGTTACCAGCGTCACTGACAGGGAATGGACCTGCTACATCGATAGCTATCCTCTCAAAAAGGGCACCCACGTTGTATTGCTGAAGCTTGCTGCGACTTCTTCTTGTTGGACCCTTGGCACAGATATAATCAGATATGGCAACTTTGACGTTTGTTAAAGTGGTTTATCATGTGTAGGTTAACCCCTTTTTAAGAGAAAGAGAATAGAGCATGGCATCCTCAAAATCAATAAGAAAAAGATAACAACTATACATTACATAAACTAACATATGATACAAATATGTAAATAAAAAGTTACAATATTGAAATACAAGAAAATTTTTATTTCTGCTAAAAAAATTGTAAAAGTTTAAAATTACAAGAAGTTTTATATTGTAAATCCAATATTACTGTTCCATAAAGGGTAAGTATTAGCTGTAATGAAAAACAAAACACAATTAAGTAACTATTATACCGTTTTTGTTCTCTTGCAAGTCGAAGGAAACTTGGCGAACATTGGGCATCAAAAAGGAGTTGAAATGAAAGGATTTACTTGGTAAATGGTTTTTATGGCACTTGCTCCTGGACCATCTGTAAGTATAGTGAAAAATGTGAAAATATAAATAAAAAACAATTATTAAAAGTGATGTAAAAATATTTGTTTCTTTACAGACAATGTGTGGTAACCAAGTGCCCAGTGGAATACTGGAGAACGACATACCTGTGAAAATGGATCTAAAAGCTGCGTGTACTAATGAACCAACTGGCATAAGGATTACTGGAAAGGAGAAACCTAAAAATAAAAGCATAAAAGTAATTATTAAAAGTGACCGAAATTTTTTGATTAATTGCAGGCAATGACATGTAACGAAGTGTCCCAATGAATAGTGGAGAAGACCATACCTGCAAAACCTGAAACAAAACTGCTTTAATTCCTGGACCAACTGTAAGTACAGCGAAAAACCTGAAAATGGGAAAAAATCATTATTAAAACTGATAAAAAATTTTTGTTTCGTTATAGGCAATGACGTATAACAAAGTGTCCCAAAGAACTGTCGAAAGATAAACCCCAGTTAAAATATGATTGAAAGCTGCATCTGCTTTTGAACCACCTGTAAGTACAGTAATAAATCTGAAAATAGAAGCAAAAGAAGAATTATTAAAACTAAATATTTTTTTTCGTTACAGGCAATGATTTGTAACAAAAGGCCACAATGGAAGAACGAATACCTGCAAAAATGGTACATAAAAGTGCTTATACTCCAGGACCAACCTGCCTGAAAATAAAAGTAACAATTATTAATAATATCTTTTCTTTAATAAGTTCAATAATTAAGGCATTGTGTTAATTTTTAAGCATACATAGAATAAAAATTTGTTACATAAAATTAAACATTTTACACATTGTTGTTATTTATGGATTTCACACACAAATTTCAATTGATTATATTATTTCTACCGCCTGGAACTGAAGCCGGAAAGATGGTTACATTTTAGTGAAAATGTTTTATTTTAAACAGAACATGTTTCACCCAGAAACAATCGAAACTAGTAACATATAATAAACTTACCTTCTCGGATCTGATACCAAAATGTAAACAAAAATGTTTAATAATAAAATTCATACAAATTTTTATTTATGATAAAAAAAAATGAAATAGTTTTAAATTGCAAGAATTTTTACATTCCAAATATAAAATTACTGTTCCATAAAGGTTAAGTATCAGCTCTAATGAAAAATAAAACATAATTAAGTTATTATTATATAGCTTTTATTCTCTTGCAAATCGAAGAAAACTTGGCGAACATTGGACATCAGAAATGAGTTCAAATGAAAGGATTTGCTTGGTAAATGGTTTTTATGGCACATAACCACTGGACAAACTGTAAATATAGTGAAAACCCTGGAAATATAAATAAAAAACAATTATTAAAAGATATGTAAACATTTATGTTTTTTTACAGACAATGTGTGGTAACAAAGCGCCCTAAAATAAATAAAAAAAATCCTATAAAAATTAAAAAAATAACTTATTTCCACCACTTTTAAGAGCAACCGAATAGTATTTCCAATATGATTTCAAGCAATACACACCATGTACAACCCCGGTTTCTTAAATTTCTATTCTGCCTACTTTAAATTTTAAACAGCACTTCACATCCTTCACAGCTTGGTTTCTTCAATATCTTATTAGCGGCTTCTTCTCGGCATTATTATGATAGCTATAAACCGCAGCCACTAAACACTATGAATAAATTTCACATCACCTTTTCATTGTTTACACATGTACATGCAGTCAGCAACTAATATTTAATATTTTGTGTTTAAATTAGCACTTGCTCTTTTTTTTATATTATTTACTTTTTAAAACACTCTTTATTTTTATTATTTGGCATTAGCCCCACTTTAATCTTTTGTTTTTAAATTTGGCACTTGCACTTTTTCCCATATATTATTCACTTTTATTTTTAGCACTTTTTATTTACATAAGTATATTAATTTTCCAGCAGTATCACTTTCATCCATTTTATGGAATCACTGATGAAGATGCCACTGGAAACATAACAAGCACATAATACCGCGACAAAAATTGATTGGATAAATACCAATCAATTAACTTCACTGGTTATAAAAATTTCATTTAGTTATGAGGGAGCTGAAGCCGGAAACTTATTTGGTTTTGTTTGACGAACAAAATTCATTTTGGCCAGAATATATTCCATCCAAAATAATATTTTTTTAGTTTCCGGCTTCGAAATAACCAAAAGTAGTAACATATAATGAACTTACCTCCTCGGATGTTTCGGGAACCGATGAAAACTCTTAATTTCCGGGCAGCCCATAATACATTTTACTCCTGAAATTGAAAAATTGTTTGTTTAAACTAATTACAATTTTATCAAAACAAAATTATACTTACATGTTTTCCGCTGTTGCCGTATACTTGCTGTTGTACAATGAAGCTGCTAATTGGGAAGAATTGGCGCAAAATAATGAAAAATCCAACAATATTTCCAGTTTCGCGCCAATTTTTTGATGAATTTTTCTATACAAAAAGAAAACAAACAAAATTTCATTTAACCCCACCGGAGAAAAGAGACAGCAATAGATTTAGTATATATTACTGTCCTTTAATAATGAAGGGGTTAATTGAGCGATGCCATTGTGATGCCACTTTGACATTTTTTAACACTTTTTTCCATCGCTAGGTGGTTATAATCTGTGCCCTTGGCCGCAATACACTGTTCGCAATTAGCTATCCAATCGGCTACAGACTGCTGGCATCCAACCCAGTAAAATCGCTGTTTTATCTTTTCCAAAGTTTTTGTAATCTTTGTCAAAATGGGGTCATCATTATGTTCCTTAGACCAGTCTTCCCCTGAGCTACTTTGGGTCAGCCGCACGTCAATGACACATTCCTTTTTCTCGACTTTCGTGCAGTGCTTGCATTCTACGTTGCATGGCCGTCTTGAAAGGGTATCAACATTATTGTGTTTTCCGCCTATTCTGTGCTCGATACTAAAATTATAGCTTTGCAGACGTTCAATCCAGCGTGCGAGCTGCGCTTTGGGGTTCTTAAATTGCAGCAACCAACGTAATGCGGAATGGTCTATCCTTAAGGTGAAGTGTTGACCATATAAGTATTTGTGGTAATGTTTGGCACACTTCCGCACTGCCAAACGCTCCCGTCGTGTAACACAGTAATTTCGTTCGGGCTTTGATAATACTCTGCTGTAGTATCCAATGACTTTTTCCGCCCCATTAACCACCTGAGAAAGCAGCCCTTCTATTCCATAGCCGCTCGCATCCGTATCTAATATGAATTTCTGCCCAGCTATTGGATAGGCGAGGACTGGTGCTGTACACAAAAGTACCTTAAGCCTCTGGAACGCTTCTTCTGCTGTCTCACTCCAGTGGTATGGTCGCGACTTTCTGGTCAACTCATGCAAGCTAGCAGCCACTTGCGCAAAATTCGGCACAAATCTCCTGTAGTATGTGCAAAGCCCCAGAAAACTACGAAGCTCATGAAGAATCCTAGGGCGAGGCCAGTCCTTTACAGCCAGTATTTTGTCCACATCAGTGGATATACCCTCTGATGTTACACGATGCCCCAAATACTTAACCTTCTTTTGAAACAAAGCGCATTTCTTAACGCTAAGCTTTAGTCCTGCAGCTGTTATACGCTTAAACACCTCATCCAGGCTCTTTAGGTGTTCGTCAAAAGTCTTCCCCATCATAATTATGTCATCCAGATATACCAAGCACGTCTTCCAATTGAGACCTTTAGGCACACGTTCCATTAAACGCTCAAAAGTAGCTGGAGCGCTGCAGAGCCAAAATGGCATCACCTTGAACTGCCATAGACCATCGCTCGCGCTAAAGGCAGTTTTCTCCTTGTCCTTATCGGTTATCTCTACCTGCCAATAGCCGCTCTGCAAGTCCAAGGTTGAGAACCATTTCGTTCCGGCCAACGTGTCTAAGGTATTGTCCATTCTGGGCAGCGGTAACTATCTTTCTTTGTGACGTCATTGAGTTTCCGGTAATCAACGCAAAACCAGGTGCTGCCATCTTTCTTCTTCACCAAAACTATTGACGAGTTCCACGGATTGGAATATGGCTCAATGACTCCATTCAGCTCGATTTCGTTGACCAGTTCTTTGACCTCATTTCGCTTTGCTAGGGGAATACTCCTGGGTGCTTGTTTTATAGGCCTCGCTTCGCCGGTGTTGATTTCGTGTTTCACAACTGAGGTTCTACCTTGGCTTTTATTACTCAGGGCGAAGACATAGGCATGTTTTCTAAGCAACTGCTTAGCTTTGTTTCTGTCAGTAGATGTCAGGCCTGCTACCCATTTTTCCACCAGTTCTGCCAGCAAATCTCGTTCTTTGGCTGTTGTTTTGGGGCATACTGAATTCGCCGCACAATTAATTATGGCTCCTGCCGGCTCACATTGACCGATTTCAAAATTTCTGTCAATGGTCTTTTCACTTTTGGACAGATTAAGTACTCTTACAGGAACTCGTCCATCGTCGCAGGCTTTCACAAGGGATCTAGCTGTTATGATTTCGGCTTTTAGTTCTTCTACAGTGGGTTCTACAACCCACAACTGGTTATCCACACAATCTTCCTCCACACGTGCCCATAATATAGTTTCTGCCTGAGGTGGTAATTTCTGGCGTTCAACGGCAAACAGCTTCCTTACTGTGGTCCTGCTCTCATATCCAACATCCAGGGGTATCTCGACATTGCGCCATACCATTATTTGATGTCCCATGCGCAGATCAATCCCGTTGCCTATCATGAAGGCTGCACCAATAATAACTTTATCCAATATGTCGGCGACAATAAACACATGGTCGACGCAGATGTTTGCGATAGTCAGTCTTGCCCTGGCTCTTCCATAGACGGTAGCTGAATCCCCAGTAGCAGTGCGTAGTCGTATATTATTTAGCGGTTCTACTGCTCCTCTTACCAAATCGGGCCTTATTATAGACTGAGATGCTCCTGTGTCTATGATGAGGACCTGTTTCTTTCCGTTGATAATACCGCAAGCAGTAAGGTTGCTGTTCTTTTGCTGCATGATGTAAATGGAGATTGTGGGGCCATCGGTTGTAGGAGCTAGCTCTTGCCCCTCAGCGCTAGCTCGATCTAGTTTAACGGTGACATGCGATTTGGTGTTATTCGCCCGTTTGCTTTCCCTCGGTGGCGAAGCAGATCTTGATCGTTTCTTTGCAGATCTGCAGTTGCGCTGGAAGTGGCCGACTTTACCGCAATTAAAGCATTTTGCTTGATCACCTCTTCTATTTCGCTCCTTTTGTCTCCGCAAGTTGGCGTATCAGCCTCATGTTGCCGCACCTTGTAGACTTGTGGCTTCGATATAACTTTTGCGGTCTCCTGGGCCAGCGCGTACGAAATAGTTTCCGCAAAGGACGACTTCTGCATAGCGCAAACTGCATATCTAACATCTGGATCCCGTATGCCAATTAAAATGCTTCTAACTTGAACTGGTCCAGGAATGGATGGTTCTCGCCTGGGTAAGTCAGATGCACCAAGCGCTCAATTGCCATCGCGAAATCTTGCAGCGTTTCATTCGGCTTCTGCACTCTGCCCCTTAACTCCATCCTGTACAGTTCTCGCTTATGTTCGCCACCGTACTTACGAGGCAAGGCCACCATTATGTCTTCGTAGCTATTTCTGCAGCTAGCTGGTAAGCTTTCAAGGATTGCTGCTGCTGTTCCCTTAAACGCCAGAATTAGTTCTATAGCTTTTTCTTCATTGTCCCATTCATTTTTGCTAGCCACCGTTTCGAACAGGAACTTGAAGACATTAAAAGGTGCGCTACCATCAAAACTCGGGGCCTTTATCTTGCCGGAGAGTTTTTCCTCAACATTTCCCGTTATGCCAGAGAATTTTTCATCAAGCTCACTGACTTTCAGTTCTATAGCTTCAACTCGTTTGCCTATAACTTCTAAATTACCTAAAGTGTCTCGTTGTTGGCTCTGACCTCAGCTGAGAGTCTTTCCTCTAGTCTAAGAGCTAAGAATCTTTCGCTGTTAATCTTAGAAGCTCTTTCGCTGTTCTTAGAAGCTTCTTGTAGTTTTTCCTCTACCCCAGCTAAGAGTCGTTCGCTGTTGATCTTAGAAACTTCTTGAAATTACGTTGAAGTCCATATTAGTGTTTGTGACAGGGATACATATCTCGAGCTGCTCTTTTTCATCGAATTCTTGTTGACCGATGTTAATACCACGTCGCTTGAATTCCTCTATCAGCCTCTTTTGCAGTTCTGCCTTATTGCCCGCCGTTGGCAGATCAAATTTGCTCAGCTCTTTTTTTAGCTGATCTACTTTCAGCGCGTCAAACTTCATTTTGTTTTACTTACTTTTTTTTTACAATCCCACTTCTGTCACCAATTGTTACGTTTATTACCCTTTATATACAGATCAAGGCCGCGTGAAATTGCGCATCAGTTATTTCAGTTGCTGGCTTAGTAGTCTTGTATATGTGTTTGTGTGTGTGTGTATCTTTTGTTTACTTTTGCTTGCTATAGAAATTATTTTTGTTTCTACGCTGAATCCCGGTTCAAGGAATTTCAGCTACGCAATTTGTTTTTTTGCTTTATGTTTATGATATTACGTATTTGTACATTTGTACATAGGTCGTTTCACACATATTTGACTATCACTTTAAAAAATATTTTTTCGTTAATGTTTGGTGCGCTCATGCACTCACTATCAATTCTTTAATTAGGTTTAACCATGCACTTTGTTATTGTCTTTTTTATCACTATATTATATTGCTTTATATTTTTTGATATTTATTTTGTTGTTGTTACTAACTGTTAACTGTGTCTCTGCATTTGTTCAATTTTTAAAATAAAATAAAAAAAAGTCACCTTAAATGAATATAAATTATGCGCTTGAAATGAAGTACGTCTTTACTCAAACGAGGTTTATACTTGACTGGGAAAACAAAAGTGGCTTTAAAAAAAGACAGTGGGTTATTAAAAAAAATGAAAGTGGCTTTCTGAGAAAACAAGTGGTTAAAAAAAAAACAAAGTGGCTTTAAAAAACGAAAGTGGCTGTTTAAAAAACGAAAGTGGCTTTTTGAGAAAACACAAGTGGCTTTTTAAAAAACGAAAGTGGCTTTAAAAAAAAAGGAAGTGGCTTTTTAAAATAACGTAAGTGGCTTTTTGAGAAAACAAAAGTGGCTTTAAAAAAAACGAAAGTGGCTTTTTGAGAAAACAAAAGTGGCTTTTTAAAAAAACGAAAATGGCTTTTAAAAAAAATAAGTGGCTTTTTGAGAAAACAAAAGTGGCTTTAAAAAACGAAAGTGGCTGTTTAAAAAAACGAAAGTGGCTTTTTGAGAAAACAAAAGTGGCTTTTTAAAAAACGAAAGTGGCTTTAAAAAAAAAGGAAGTGGCTTTTTAAAATAACGTAAGTGGCTTTTTGAAAATACAAAATTGTCTTTTTAAAAAAACAAAAGTGGCTTTTAAAATAACAAAAGCGGCGTTAGCACTTGTAGAACATTGGTATGAATCCTTTGAAATTATTCAAACACAGCTAGAAACCTTAGATGAATATATTTTTTAGTAAAGTCGATATTATTGGAGCGTATGGCAACTTTGCGAGCTACATCCAATCAAACCGAAACTTTTCTGTCTAGTACTCACATGCACCAAACTTCTACAAAAATACACTTACCTACACTGCAGCTGACGAAATTCAATGGCAATCATACAGAGTGGCGTGAATTCTACAACATGTTTTGTGTTCTCGTGCACAATAATCCGGATTTATCAACAGTCTCAAAGTTCCAATACTTACGTTCCTGTCTGATCGATTCAGCCGCAAAGGTAGTACAATCTCTAGAAGTCACGGAGGAAAATTACGAAAAAGCGTTAAGTCTACTCACCTCAAGGTACGAGAACAAGGTGGAAATATTTCAGTCGCACCTGCAACGAATTTTTGATATTCAGAAAATAAAACAACACAGCGTACAAGCGCTTCGTGACTTTATTGATAGTATTAATGCGGACCTAAGAGCTTTAGAATCTATTGCATCCAAATCTCAAATCGCAGAAGGTATCATTCTACATATGGTTGTATCGAAGTTAGATACTTACACGCAAGCGAAATGGGAGGAGGAATCGTCAACGAATTTGGTAAGTACATCATCACCTATATTGAAACTTCCAACGTGGGAAGATCTCGCAGCGTTTTTGGAAAGACGTTGTAAAGCTATATATATCATCAACAACATTTCACAATCAAGCAGGCATCAAAACACAAGCCACAATTTTGCAACTAAGAATCGTTCCTCGTCGTCTCTAGTAGTATCACATCAATCTTTAAAATTTAGAATTTGCAATTCATCGCCCAGTCATAATGCATATCGTTGCGCTAAGTTTCTAGAAATGAGTACTCAAAATCGCTTCGCCATCGTGAAAAATCAAAACCTTTGCCTTAATTGTCTCGGATACAATCATATCGCCACATCTTGCCCATCTTCGATTCGCTGTCGTTATTGCAAAGCTCCACATCACTCTCTTTTACACAGGGAAGGAATCATTGAATCATCGCTTGGTAAACCCACGGCTTTAAGTGAAAATATTACTGCAACACCTAAACAAAACAATAATCAAAATAATAGTAATAAGACAAAATCTGTAAGTCTGCAAGCGCTAAAAGAGAAAAGTCTAGTTATATTGGCTACCGCCATGGTAGAACTAGTTAATGAAAAAGGCGTATCAATAGTAGCTCGTGCGTTGTTAGACTCGTGCTCACAGTTAAACTTCATCACTAAACACATGGCTCAATTTTTAAAGCCGCCAACAAAAAAGGTAAATGTAGAAATATCTGGATTGGGAAACAATTCAGTTAAAGCACACCATGAATGCTCCATTGTTATAAAGTCACTCACAACTGGCTTTGTTGCTCCAATCAATGCTGTCGTTATACCTTGTATATCATCAAGTCATCCACAACAAGAAATTGATACATCTAGCTGGCAGATTCCACCAAATATAAAGTTAGCTGACAAAATTTTTAATTGTCCAAATCCAATAGATCTTCTAATCGGTGCAGATTTCTTCTGGGATTTATTAATGGTTGGTAGAATAAAATATGAAGATCAACCAAATTTTATTAAAACTAAATTAGGGTGGTAGTCAGTGGATCAGCTGTTTCTTTTAATTCGCCAGAATCCACAACATGTTATATTAATGCGCCATCTACAGCGTCTGTTAAGTCAACCAGAAAAGCTCTTTCTTCAATGTTAAATAATTCATCAGAGCAGTCAGCAGTTGATGCTAGCAACAAAACGTTACATGATACGTTGTCAACACCCATGAAAGCTCATTCATTAACATCACCTCAGGTACAACAGCTGTCATCAAACATAATAACACATCCAAATTCGTCGCAAAGCTCAACTCTTGATATTGCTTTAACAGCAGAAAATAACACCAGAATGTCGCAAGAAGGTAACAATCGTCAATTACAAAATATAACAGCTGATCATAATAAATTACATAGTGTGATGAAAAAAGTAAGCTACAAATCATTTATCGCAGTATCAAATGAACCATTGTTAGAAAGTCTATTAGAAAAATTTTGGATAATAGAAGATCTTCCAGTGAGCACTAAGGAAACATTCTCTTCCGAAGAAATGCAATGTGAAAATTTTTTCTATAGAACGACGAAAGATGCCCACAGACGAAAAGGTTTATTGTACGGTTACCTTTTAAATTGGATCCTGTAATACTAGGTCAGTCATTTGAAACGGCTCGGCGAAGGTTTTTGTATTTGGAGTCTAAGTTGTCAACTGATTATAATATTTATGAAGAATACACCAAATTCATGGATGAGTATTCTGATATCAGCCACATGTTGCCTGCCACTTCTCTTCAAAATGTGAAGTACTTCATACCACACCATTGTGTGATTAAGCCCGAGAGTTCAACTACTCGGTTAAGAGTGGTGTTCGATGCTTCTTGCTGTACAACAAGTGGTAAATCATTAAATGACGTTCTTTGTATTGGGCCAACTCTTCAGGATGACCTTTTTACCATGCTAAGCAGATTTAGATATCACAAGTACGTTCTTGTAGCAGACATAGCGAAAATGTACAGGCAGGTGCTTGTAAATAATGAAGATAAAAAATGGCAATGTATTTTGTGGCGAAAAACTCCATCAGCTTCAATTGTAACTTATGAGCCACGAACGTTGACATATGGGACAAGCTGTGCACCATATTTAACAGTAAAATGCTTGCAGGCATTAGCTCGGGAAATGTCAGAGACATATCCAATTGGATCAAAGGTAACCCTAAAGGACTTCTACGTCGATAATTTAATGACGGGTGGACAAAGTGAATCAGAGGTCATCGAAATAAAGCGACAAGTGGTAGAGCTTTTGTTAAGTGGTGGTTTTCCACTGCGTAAGTTTGCATCAAATTGTGACAGTATATTAGCCGATATTCCTGAAGAAGATAAGGACGAAATTGTGCAACTTGATAATATGAATTACATTAAAACTCTTGGGCTGAAGTGGTCGCCGAAGGAAGATTATTTTAGTTTCTCTTATACGCCGCACCATAAGGGTGTAAAGACTACCAAAAGAACAATTTTGGCTCATACTGCCGCTTTTTTTGACCCCTTGGGACTTATCAATCCAATAATTGTGAAGGCAAAAATATTGTTGCAAAGTTTATGGAGGTTGAAACTTCATTGGGACGAAAGTGTTCCGCAAGACGTTTTTGATGAATGGGAGCGAATTCGTGCCCAGCTTTACTGTTTAAACAACATCAAAATTCCCAGGTTTGTGCTTCTTAATTCATACTATTATATACATGCATTTGCAGATGCGAGCAAAAGGGCGTATGGGGCATGCATTTACGCTGTCAGTGTGACTGATAATGGTGTAGTTTCATCACTTGTTTGCGCTAAATCTAGAGTGGCACCAGCGAAGGAAATTTCCCTCCCCAGACTCGAACTCTCTGCCGCTTTGTTGTGTGTTCAACTTTTGCAGTCAGTTCGAAAATGCTTTGCTCAACAACCCCGTAACACATTTTGTTGGTCAGACTCAACAATAACATTAGCATGGATATCAGAAGAATCACATCGCCGCCCAACATTCGTAGCAAATAGGATAACAAAAATTAAACAACTCTCTGAAAACGTTACATGGAAGCATGTCCCGTCTGAGCACAATCCAGCGGACTTATTATCCAGAGTGGCAACAGCTAAAGGAATAACAGAAAACGATTTTTGGTTTAGAGGGCCAAAGTTCTTGAGGGAAATTGAATCGAAATGGCCACCACAACCCTGCATATCCATAAATGACGTTACAGAATTTAAACAAACGCAAACATATCTAATGGCAAAAAGTTATAGCAGTCTACGCAACCCTGAAAGCACAAAACCTAAAGATATTTTAGAAACCCATAAATACATTAACTCGTTTGAGAAATTATAACGTATAATTGTGTACGTTGAGCGATTCATTAATGTGTATTATGCTTCAAAAAAGTGCTCCGGTCCAATTACATCAGAAGAAATCTCAAAAGCTCTATTAGCCTGTTGTAGAATTATACAGAGATCATGTTTTACTGCTGAACTTAAACAGCTTAGAGATGGAAAATGTATTAAGAGCAGTTAAATTACACAGTTGTCGCCTTTTTTAAAAGATGGTCTAATTCGGGTTGGAGGAAGGTTAAAAAATTCGTCCTCTCCTTTTCTGCAAAACATCCTGTGTTATTGCCTAACAACCATCCATTTGTAAAAACTTTAATCACTTATTATCACCGAAAATATTTCCATGCTGGAGCGCTTTCCCTTCATAATATATTAAGAGAACAATTCTGGATACTAAATGCAAGGAACCTTATAAGACGAACAATACATTCATGCGTGTTATGCTGCAGATGTTTTCCTAAAACGCAGCAACAGGTAATGGCAGCGCTTCCCGCTGATCGAGTCAAAGCGGCCTTTCCTTTTGAAATCTGTGGCATAGATTATTGTGGTCCGTTCCTCGTAACACAAAAGGTTCGTGGTCGATCGCCCATCAAGAGCTATATTTCGTTATTCATATGTTTTACAACAAAGGCCGTGCACATGGAATTAGTACCAGACCTGACAACAAACGCTTTCATCGCAGCTCTCAGAAGATTTATTTCAAGAAGAGGCAAATGTGCAACAATATATTCGGATAACGCTACAAATTTTGTTGGAGCTAATAGGGAATTAAAAGCATTACTAGAAAATTTTTTGTCCGAGGAGCATAACTCAGCCGTGCAAGAGGCTTGCAGGCAGGAAGGCATCACCTGGAAGTTTATTCCTCCTCGATCACCCCACTTTGGTGGCTTATGGGAAAGTGGCGTCAAACAGGCCAAGCATTTGCTTCAACGTGTTATTGCTAATAATATATTAACCTATGACGAGTTAATTACGGTCATTTGTCAAGCAGAAGCCATATTAAACAGTCGACCCCTAACTCCTCTCTCGAGTGATCCAAACGATTTGCGGCCATTAACTCCAGCACACTTTTTAATAGGACGCCCCTTGACCGCATTTCCAGAACTTAGTTTAAACACCGGTAACACCACGTCGGTTAAAAACTACAAACTCATTCAGCGAATAAATCAACATTTTTGGGAGCGTTGGCGAAAAGAATATTTAAACTCTTTGCAGCAGAGAACAAAATGGACCCTTAAAAGTCCTAACATAGAGGTAAACGATTTAGTGCTGCTTAAGGACGACAACCTCCCGCCCCTTAGATGGCCGCTCGCTAGAGTGGTAGAAGTCAACACTGGCGACGACGGTTTTGTTCGCGTTGCCACAGTAAAATCAAATGCTGGTACATTCAAAAGAGCTATTACGCAATTATGTAAACTGCCTCTTGAAAAGTAATAATTATTTTGAAAGCTTAACTTTCAAGAGGGGGGAGGATGTTAAGATTGTGTCTTTTCTATTCTAAATTTTCTACTGGGCAGTAGCTGTTCATCAAAACGCATTCTTTGTGACACCAATAAAACTATAGTATTTAAATCCAGTTGATAAATATTCAACGTAATATAGTCATGTGTGTAAGTGGTTGTTGTAATTGTTGTAGGCGACAAACAACAATTATAAATGAAACTCAAGTGTAGCTTTGAAAAACAGTTACTTCTGTCTCAGTTTTTACTTACGATTTTTTACAAAAGAATGTAGAAGGACTTAGCTAGCAACCACCGATTTGAACATTACCTAAGAAATTTACAGTCCACTATCATATATATTGAAATTTAAAATAAAGTGTATTTTCTCTTAATAATCAATAAAAAGACGTTTTATTTCGCCGGCAAGAAAACTCCAGACGTTAAATTTGATAAGCAGATTGTAGCCTTGTTAACAGGAAAAAGCTCCTGTTTCTTCCAGTGGCTTTTTGAAAAAACAAAAGTGGCTTTTGAAAAAAAAGAAAGTGGCTTTTTAAAAAAACGAAAGTGGCTGTTTGAGATAATAAAAGTGGCTTTTAAAAAAAACAATAGTGGCTTTTTGAGAAAATAAAAGTGGCTTTATAAAAAAACGAAAGCGGCTTTAAAAAAAAACAAAGTAGCTTTTTGAGAAAACAAAAGTGGGTTAAAAAAAACAAAGTAGCACTTTAAAATAAAGAAAGTGGCTTTTTGAGAAAATAAATGTGGCTTTTTAAAAAAGCGAAAGTGACTTTTCGAGGAAAAAAGTGGCTTTAAAAAAAGTGCTTTTTTAGAAAATAAAAGTGGGTTTTTAAAAAAACGAAAGTGGCTTTAAAAAAAAATAAAAGTGGCTTTTTAAAAAAACGAAAGTGGCTTTTTGAGAAAACAAAAGTGGCTTTAAAAAAAAAAGAAAGTGTCTTTTTAAGAAAACAATAGTGGCTTTAAAAAAAAAAGAAGTGGCTTTTAGAGAAAATAAAAGTGGCTTTTTGAGAAAGGAAAAGTGGCTTAAAAAAAACAAAAGTGGCTTTTTGAGAAAATAAAAGTGGGTTCTTAAAAAAACAAAAGTGGCTTTTTGTGAAAACAAAAGTGACTTTAAAAAAAACGAACTTGGCTTTTTGAATTAAAGCGTATATTGAATTAAAGCGTATAATAAGACCTTTCCAACAATGCCTTAACGTCTTCGTGTGGATCCAAATTAAGGATAACAATTTGTTTCCCGACTTTTTTCAATTTATCTGAACTTTGTGTATATATTCTAAGAGAAAAGACAAGAAGCTTTCGCTTTATTTATAATATGTTAGAGTAGGCAAAAAATAAACAAAATAAATATGCAGAAATATAGCGGCTCACAGTTTCACATTTTTTGTGCTCTGATCACCCGAGTATAGGCGTGGTCGACAATTTATTATTATTCGACCCTCTTCGCTCCTCAAATAGATTTCGGCGTGGCGGGCAAACAATACTATCATTTTTGTTATCAGAATTGAAGTATTTTTTAACGCCTAAACTTTGAATATAATCGGAGAGGTTCTCATAAACGAGACTAAAGGCGAGAAATATACATGATTCCAGACATGTACAACAACTTCACTAGATATTATAATGAATGAATTCCATATGCGAGTATTGTAACATTTAAATTTTGTAATTTCTTTCTTTATTTTACAATTTTTGTATTGTAGCCAACAAAAATTTTAATTAGATTGAACTACAGCAACAATTAACTCGACTTGTTTTTTAAATAAAAAACTTATTTAATTACTTTTTTTTAATTAACAAATCCTTATTTATAAACGGGCAGTACGGTAATGAGGATAAGTCTACAATAACGTAAAAGAGTTGGTTATTTTTATTGGAAATTTAACAAAAGTTCATAAACCACATTTCAGAAATATTCGAAAAAAAATTGTTTTATATTCTCTTTTGAAAATAGTTTTTACTTTGCTTTATGTCGTTTCCGATTCTTTAATACAATGTTGCCCTGTTAAAGACTGCATGTTTAAGATACCGTTATTATTGGGAATTTTACATAGATCATAGAGGGCAATGTCTTTTCGCGTTATTAAGGGTTAAATCTAAAACACACCACGTTTTATGGGCGTAACAAAAGCGAAAAATGTACCCAATGTTACGAAACGAAAACAAGGTTAGATTATTTTCAGTGATTATTTACATTAAAAAAATTGTTCATGAAATTAGTGGCCTGTAGGTTTTGTTTGCTGACAAGAGATGTAAAGAGGCAAAAGTTTTATGACATTAATTTCATGAACAGTGTAATTAATATAAGTGTAGTTTTTGTTGAACTCACGTTTACGAAACAGGTTGATTATTTGAGCTTCAATTCTTCAAGCAGTAAATTGGCGTCAATAGAATTGAAATCTCCCCTTATTTGATGAAACAGCGATTGTTAAGTTAATTAAGTAGCATCAAAAAATTACCAAAATAATCGATAATTCGATAGAGTTCTATCCGTGAATAACATGTTATATTAATCAGAAAACTGTGTTCATTCGAAAAATAATCGTTTGAATATATTTGTTCGAATGACCATCGTGGTATCCTTACACCAACTTATTCAATCAGGCATTTGCATTTCAGTTCTAATTTGTATTATTGTTCTTACTTTTTCCTCTCGCGAAACCGTAAACAGTGGAGATTAAGTCCAATAACACTGTTGTTTAGTTATTAATGCGATAGACAAATATGCGTCGTTAGATTTTTAAAGGAGCCTGCACTGTTGGAGAGAAATTATAACCGGGTCAAAAATGCAGATCTAAAAAAGTTAAATCAAAACTTCAATCATTAAAATTTCTAAACTTAGCAAGGAGCTTATGCTACAAACTGCTCCAGTTGGGTTGAACATTTAGCTATTCATCTAGACCGACTTTAGCTAAACTAGAAATATTGGAGATACAACCTATCACAATTAGCATAAATCATAGTGACGGTAAAAGAGGAGAATAGTTAACTTTAAATTGGACATTAATTACTAGAAAGGAACGCTACCATGCAACAAACCTGCAACACAGCAAGTGCATGAATTAAACTCAACACTGGCTTTGGAATACAAAGTCTATTTTATTATAACACCAATATGGACATGTAGCGTTCAGCAGACGACTTATTTCCTGAGCCTCTGGGCATATAACAATAGAAGAAAATATCCATAGGAATCTAAAAATGCCCACTATCTAGGAAGAAAAAGTTAATAACGGCGCAATTATGTAAAGAGTAGTGGGCCATCCCAATTCTCGTCTGTGGGAGAGATTGCAATTCGAAGGGCACCATTAACTAAAAAACATACACCTTGAGCTTGGCGCTACGGCTCTCCCTACCCAATAGTAGATAGTAAATTAAGATTTGAATACAATAAATAATTTATTGTATTAGTAATAATTAGTTCATTTATAATAATGTGCATCTAAGATTTGAAACTTTGTGGAAATTTCTTTTCGAAAGATTCAATAAAAAATTAAAAACAAGCATTACCACCAACTTTAACCGGCGGTTAAGCTGGTGTTTAGCACAAGTCTCTGTTACGATTGTCCCATATGCGAAGTTGGTAAAGGAAAGTTTATTTAACTGTTTATTAAAATTAATTTCTAAACGCTATTTGAATTGATATTCAACTTAACCTGTAACAATTGAATTTTATTATAAATCTATTAATATTAACAGCCTAGAAATCTATTCAGTTTAGAGGGAGGGGGATGACGTCCTTGGTTTGTGCTAAGACTAATTAACAAGCATCTGCATTATTTAATTATTTAGTAATTATTGTTGCTCCTTAACTTGTGGAGGTGGATGGGAACGAATGTATTCGAGAGCACGTAAAACGTAGGCTGGGACTGGTGGAGGAGTAGGCAAATGATCGCCAACTGGATGATAGCCCTCTTCATCGGCGGTATAAGATAAAGCGATGTGTTCGCCTTCGGGAGAAATATAATTTAGAGAACCACGAACACCTGCCGGATTGCCGGATTCCTGAAACTGTATACCGTTGCTGGTTTCGTAAGCATATTGAAAATTGCCTTCAGCATCCGCAGCATCATTGGTTAAACTGCGTATTTCGGCGTCTTTATCAATATTATCAGCATGACAGATGCCAGCCAGAGTAAGAACAACGAGGCAAAGAAACTAAAATTAAAAGTAAAATTTGCCAATGACTAAAATGCTACTAAAAATAAATTAATTGAATTAATATAAAACTTACAAGTTTCATTTTTAGGCTACTTTAATGTGCAGAAAGCTTGTGTTTCTCCACGAATAATTTCAATTGGTAACTGTTGAAATGTTAACCAATCTTTGCTGTTTTTATACCAGCAGAAATTTAACATCAAAATCATATACACCCTGACTGGCTAAAAAAACTAAAAGGGTTTTTTACAATGACCTGTTTTGTTTATTCAGACCGAAAAATACCCGTATAAGAAAAGATGCATAAAAGTACATAAAAACAAGTTTATTTCTGTAATAAAAATCCTTAAAATGAACTAAAACTTTTTTTGAAGATGATGCAAAAAAATATATTAAAAGTCAGACAATGATGATCATCAAAGTCTTCAGTACAACAATAATATGTTTATACCCAAAAAAATTAATTAACCATTAAGGGAACTCATAGCATCATCTCTTTTAGTTGATCATGCTGAAGTGGATTTCATTAAACCAATTGATATTTTTTTATTTGAAATTTTTGAAATAATATTAACAAAAAGATTCTATAGTCGGCTGAACCACATCTTTATTGCTTTACCATAAAAATGAGGAAGGATTAATTTGAAGCCACTCCAAAACGAGAAATGGAACATATCACGCATTCTCTTTTTCAAAACTGAGATTGCACTTGGAAGCTTCAAATATTTGAAGTTTTTTTAAATCAATCTTCTGTTGAGAGTGTGGAGAATTTCCATCCGATGATTGAATCTATTTGGGGTCCGAGATTATATTCACTTTTTGTTATCTGTAAAGAAAAGAAGAAGAATTAGGAGGTATGAGTGAAATAGAGGTTCAAACGCCGTTTCGAGCAGAGTATTCACATAGGGTTTGTTGTGAGGCCTTAACGAAATTATTTTCTTTTTTCGGATTTGCATAGTGGTACAAATGAATTATTTATGTAAATCCAGCTGCAATTTAAGGATAAATTAGATTGTGTTTATTTTGAGGGCATATT
Source organism: Phania funesta (assembly GCA_963932375.1). Classification (NCBI taxonomy): domain Eukaryota; kingdom Metazoa; phylum Arthropoda; class Insecta; order Diptera; family Tachinidae; genus Phania; species Phania funesta. The sequence continues at coordinate 43,436,172 of OZ010656.1, forward strand.
TTTAGATTGCGATTTCTTAGCATAGACCCGCGACTTAAAATGCAAATCCAGACGGTGGTAGTTTCGTCACCTCAATGAGAAAAACCATATCTTCGATAAGTTTATACAGAATCTCCATTGTTTTGTTCGCTGTGTGGCACGTAGTGATGTCCTACTGGAACCATGTGTCGTTCACGTTGAAATCGTTTAATGCGACTCTCACCAACCTTGATTTTAGAGAGGTAAAATTCGAATCAAACAGTGAGTTATCATGGATGCTTTGCCACCTCATCACGAGTGATAATTTTTCAGTGAAAATTTTACGCAGCGAGAAATATTCAACAAACGGACGAAAGGCTTTGTCTACTGTTATTTGTGTTTGTCTACTGTTGTTTACTTTGTTTGAGTCCGAATGGACGATTCGCTAAGTTCTAGTCTGCACGACGAGGAATCATAAGCTGCATTGCAAAAATTTATTTTACTAATAACAAAGTTTTATTATTTGAACGTTCTGATCAATTGTTTAATTTGCCTTGGTGATTTGGCATCTGTGACTGAATAATGATTTGATAGTTTCCTCCCCACAACATGGCTACCACAGAGTGTTATATGTAGAAGAGCAGTTGCGTTAAAATAATTTATACTCGAAATAAGGGAAGGGATTTATTTAATTCCACAATAAAGAGTCTGCATAATGCTTTGAATAACTACACGCAAAATACATTGTTGTGGTAACCATAACCTTATGGCGACATTTTATGATTGAATTATATGGCTGTCAACAAATGATATTATTATTGTAGACAATAATATTAGTATCCTCTTATAACGTTAACAACGATAGGGTACGAACACAGGCGACTAAAACCATAGAATGTTTCACAGTCAACACGTTAACCCCTTAACCCACAGCACAGTACATCTCCATCAATATTTTCCAATATTTATGAATGAAAACCATATAATGACTAAATGTAAACAATAACTTGTTATTTGCAACTAAAATGATGCTTAAAATGCATTTAAATAATCATAACAAAGTATTGTTGTAGAAAACATAATATGGTTGTCAACACAATGCCACAACAATGTATTTGCTTTGGTCCTGAATGCTAAAACGATTTTGGTACCACGGTTACAAAAATTGCATTGCCCAATGAACCAAGGTAGCAGTTTTTTAATGCCACCAAAATATAATAAACTCATTGATATAAGTATTTAAGGCTTCTTGATGCAAGAACAAATTATGATGGTAAATGCAAAGAGAAGAGTTTAAATCAACGTTCGAGCTGACATGTTAAGTTTGTCATGTTAAATATGCATAAGTTCAAAGAAAAGACAATTTCAGATTGTTGTTAAAGTTAATATATATTATAGCACTTCAAGTAAAAATAACTGTTGTTACTAAATGTGAATAAAAACAAGAAAATTTAGTTGGAAACTGCTTCTCTTCGTTTTGATGCTGTAAAATTAATTGCAAAAAACCAATTGTTGATTTAAGTTGTTTAGTGTATTAAGTAGGTTACAAATAATTTATGAAGTAAGAAAACAAAAACGCACTTTTAATACTCTACTCAATTTAATTTTTATGAATTAAAAAGTTTTGTAGGAAAAATAATGGTTATTTCTGTCAGTTTATTTCTTTAGTCAATCGTTACATTTACGGCAGTGATGAAGAGACGCTATAGTCAAGAAGTGATAAAGAAAAGTTTATAAAGGGCAGATTTTTGTCTAACTAGCTGGATTGGGATGTAGTAAAATCTGTTTGAACAAATGGACTATTTTACCATAAGAGTGTTAAGCAGGAGAATAATGTGCTGGAGAATTCGTGGTTGCATAATTCTTGTAGAAATCAAAACGTTATTGACTTATTAACACCAAAATCAGAATTAATAAAGCTTTAGTTTACTTGCGTGTCCTCGGCGTTGTTCTATGGTTATGATGCTGGTTTGTACCGGACCGGACACAAATGAGTAAAAATCGTTTAACACCCTTGCAGTTTAGAAGGTTTCTTCGGCCAAGTTACTAATAAAAAATGTCACTCTTAGTCCACCAAGTGATCGCAAGGCGTTATTGTTTCCTTATTTTATTCACTATTGCAAAAAAAATTAATGATCTGGGCGCCCTGAATGTTTATCCACCTTGTTTTTGAACAACATATGATGGTCGGTAAATTAACGTGGAATATAATAATATAACAATATAATTTCATTTCAAAAATAATAAAATGATAAATAACATATTTCCATTAGTAAAAAACGTATAGAAAAGGATCGAAAATATAAAATATAATGAAAATTTTTCTTTCTAGTCGAATGAATAAAGAACGTACTTTAGCCTCAATAATCATAAAAATTTTAATTCGATAAATTCGTTCAAATAATTAGCAAAAACATACAAATGAATGCTATGGCTTGGAAGTGAATTTTGTTATGGAACGTATTTATTTAAAACCATACAAGCTGCCTTAAACACGACGGATTTTAGTGATTCATTTATTGCATTGCGCTATGGGCTTTTGAAGCAAAAAGTCCGTTTTTGTACATAACAATTTTCAAAAAGTAACGATTGTATTTTATAGCTAATACATTAGGAAACTTAAATGCAAAAAATTGTAACCATGTGGCAACCTTTCATTTGGCGGGAAGCTGCCAAAGTCAGATGTTGTTTGTTTAGTTTGTTCATATATTTTTCACTTGAGAAGTAAACAAAGAAAAGGAATAAATAAGCAATATTTATCAAACTTTGAGAAACAATTATGAAATGGAAAATATTAGTAAAGGTATAAGAATTAAAATTTAAAAAAAATTTACGAAAATGTTGTGTTACGTAATTTGTGCTGTTAAACTGTGACGTCTTTTTTGTGTAATTTTGGTAAGAGTTTTTACGTTTTTTGGGGTAGAAGTGTGTTTATTGGAACGTATTGTTAAAACCATTGGTATAGAAAGAAAGGTGTTCATGTCTAGTTAATATGTTTAAAAAATTGACTGCGGCCGTGTGCAACCTTCTAAGATATTAATCTTTTTAGATTGCCTAAAAATAAAAAATGCTGATATTGTTAAATTTTGGTTAGAAAATAATCGAAGTGTGACCGCTGTTGTCAACTGGATCTGCAGTAAATTTCAGAGAGATGGAAATGAGAACTGTATGATATCAAGTAAGAAGAAAATTAATCATTTCTGCGCATATGCCAACCAGAAATGGACCGCAAACTTCAGAAACTGGTCTAAATTGGAAAAAAAAGGAAAGCCAATGGTTATCATGTGAAACTGAGCTTAAATTAATAAATAATACAGTCCCAACTAAAAAAGGTCGTCCTAATGTTGCATCCGCTGTTTCGGCAGAAAAGGAAAATGACACCAAGTTGTTGCTTCATGCTGCTTCAATTGCAGCTCATTTAAATAAAGAAAAAGATTTAAATTTTGTTTTAAAAAAAGCATCTTCCTCCCCAGGAAGGCCAACTAAAATTAGAAAAGAGCTCACTTCTGATAATAAAAATCCGTTTATGGTTTCCCCTTAGAAACATTAGTTTTTTTGTTAAAAATAATCTGACAAAAAAACAATATATTAGCATGAGGGAACTGAACAAATTACACAATTGTGGTATTTATCCGAGCTACAGCAAAGTTCTAGAATATAAAAAACAATGCCGACCTGAAGGCTTAACGGTAACAGAATCAATTAAATCCTACGCAGAAAAAAGTTTGTACATACATATATATTATGAATAATTTATCTTAGTTTTAGTTTATTTTATTTAATAAATATTAGTGTGTTATAGTAAACAAATTATATATTTTGGGCCAACTAAGCGGAATTAAATAAATGAATTTAATATATCACAAATTTATTTTATGTACAAATTATTTTAAAAAATAATCATACTTTTACAGCTCTGGACGCAAGCATTATATTTAAAATGGCCGACAACTTTTTGATTTTTAAATTGGATATGGTAATAAGATCGGTATTAAATTGTTATCCGAAACTTTAATGTCAAATTAATAATTAAACTATACTCAATTTCAAGTCCTCAGACACACAATTCTATTTATCCACGAAGAAGTGGGCGTGGCATCGACCAATCGACTTGAAACTTTTACTGAGGTCTTTAATGGGCCTTGTACTCTATTCCACTAAATTTCAAGCGTCTAGCTGTTTCCGGTGGTTTATTGTCTCAAAAACTGGTCACTGAGGCCACTGTGCATTGCTTGGCTTGAATAAAAATTATAATATCGTCTTCATTTCAAACAATTTCCTTTACAAATTAAATATCGTAGTGAAATTAATTTAACATGCTACATGTAGGGTGTTTATTAAAAAGTCCTATACTTCAGTGCGATGTATTAAAAGAAAAAACACGAATTTTTGTGTCGCAAGGTCAGTAGCGTAAATACCATCATCATCGTCATGATCAACTTCATCTTCAATATTATTATCACAGCAAGTAACAAAAGCTTCAAAATATTTTTTAGCAGCATCGTCATGTGCTACCTTGATCATCTTCCTCATTATGGAGCCATGTATGATCATTAACAACTTGTCCGTGCCGTTGTTTAATTAACACACTGTTTTATGATGTGAACCAACATTTCTTTCGCTCAGGTCGCTGCTGTTGCTTTGTTTTCTTTCTCTTTTGCTTGTTTTATTTCCAATTCATTGGCTGAATGCTTGTTTCATGACTTCGATTTATTGTTTTTAAATAAATTAATGTTTTATAATATTAGGATATTATTTGGTAATTGTTTTTTGATTTATTTTTCACTATTTAATAAATATTAAATATTATTTTAGGTTTTTCTTTCATACTTTTCTCTTTGCCTCTCCCTTCTACAGTTTAGTCTAATCACATTTCGTTTTGACTTTGCCATAGGTCGGCATGTTAGTCAACTTTTATAATTATTTATTTAGATTTATAATGCGTTTTAATTAAAAAAAACAAAACAATAAAAACTTTTTTTATGCTAAACGAAATGTGTTGAATTCTGCTCGTGTCTTAAGTCTTTTGTTTTTGGTCAAACAGTTTTATTGGGGAGAGAGTTTTTTTATTTCTATTACGACACACTACAAATTAACAATTTGTGGGTTAATAGGGCGTGCTATAGCTTAAAAAAGCCTTTAGCTTTTGAAAGTAAGATCATTATCAACTTGTTCACATCGTTTAAGAATCAAAGATGTTATTTCATAGAAATTTATACCTCAGCATTTTGTTTCTTTAACCCATTCGCTGCCAAAGATGAGTATACTAATAGAGTGTCATGCATTGCCAAGACGAGTATATTCGTCCTACTTTAAATATGTTATACATACAGGCTTTTGAATTAGAAAATTTTTTGTGGCCACAAACATAAATATAGAAATGTAAAAAACTTGAAAAAATACTACGAATAATCGACACTGTAATCGACAACAGTGAATATCTAGCTTTTGCCAATTTACAGAATGTTGTGTTTCGTTTTATTGCATTTTCATTATTTTATCCATCTGCGTGATTTTTAATTTGGTTTTCTACTAAAACGTACGCAAATACGCCTTCCCATTGCCAACGACGAGTATACTCGTCTGTGGTTTTATGCTTGTAAATGATTATGTATGATAATATATGTGCTCTTACCAAAAAATAATAGTTTTGGTAAAAAATAACACTAAAAATATAAATGGCAATGGGAATGACTTTATATAATTTAGGCTTGGCAGCGAATGGGTTAATACCACTGCTTTTAATCATTTTAACATTTACGCATAGCCTTTCCTAACCGCTAGCGTATTTTATGCTTTTTTTGTTATTTATTTGATGTGTGTACAAGTGTATGCTATTATCACAAAAACCTTGAGTATTTAAGAAGATTTCCTTTCACTTTTCGTGATCGTGATCAACCATCGGCACAATACTTTACCCCACTTATTAAGTTATTACGCTATAGGAACTTAAATGGTTTACAAACACAAAGTATTTTTTATATGGAGCATACGTATAAATTTATAAATTTGTTTTGGAACCAAATAAATTTATGTGGTGTGACTATTTATTCAAGGATATAGAAAAGAAACAAACTGATGTGCGAAAACTTTTTTAAACATTAACCAGATATGTTACCCAATACAATTCATTTATTTATTTTGTATTCTTTTTAAAACTGGCTTCTATTCGAACACACAACATTTATAGCAATTAATCTTTGGATTCCTAAATAATTAATTCACTTTTAATTAAATAACTAATTTTGTTTAGGATTTTTCATTCAAACTTTATGTTACTTGTTGCTTCAGCAAAATCGTCATGCAAACGCTTAAATCTTTTATTTTTTAATACTCTGCATTTGTCAAGCATTAAAACACGCAGCGTTTTGAAAGTATAAATTGAAACACATTCTGCTCAACCATTTGTATTTGTTTCTTTGTGCTCCAAAATTACATATTTAAACTAAACTGAAAGTAAATTCATTACAAAGTTTTAAATTATAGTTTACCTTCTATAATTTAAAACTTTGTAATGAATTTACTCGAAAATGACTTTTTTAAAATTATATTATTTTGCCACCTTTCCCCACTTTTTCTGACATTTTGGATCCTTTTAACGTTTTTTTAACTGCCACATACAGTTACAAATTATATTGTAACTGAAATTACAGAGCATGGCAACGAAGAGCTTCACTCCTTGTATTAAACACCGCCCAGAGTTTTTGGTGGGAAACGAACCCACGACCACAAGTCTGATAGACTTGCACATTACTAACTAGCTAGATAACCTTTTTGAATATCCTGTATAACAAAATTATAATCTAAATAAAGCATTCAATGGAATAAATTGCGAAGTTGGGATTTAAAGATAATAATTGATAGATTAAACTGGGAGAAAATCGTTCTTTTAAAAAGATTTACAAATAAAAATAATAAAGCCTGGCATCAACGTCAAAACGCCAATACATTGCAACAAGTTATAAGTATAAGGGATCTATTTTAAGGGTATGATAAGGCGGGGCACATATTTTGCGAAATTAGCGCACAAACATACACATGTATTTATGTGAAACATTATTGTGTCAACGAATGTGTGTATGTAAGTCAATGGCTTTCGAGGTGTATTTCTCAACAAAAATAACGTACATGTGCATTTAAAAATAAAAACGATTTTGCTTAAAAAACAACAAAACTTGTCACTTCTCTGTGATTGGCGCCAACTCCTAATGGGTATTTCCCCCAATATAAAAAGTAAAAGTTCCTTTAAAGCTTTGCATTTACTCAATAAAATAAACAAGTTATTTAGTAAGTCCATATTTGTTTTAGATTCCTTTAATTATTTCATACCGTGTGTTCTGTTTTTGGGTCAATCTGCATATTTTATTAAATTTATCACACTAGAATGATTTAAACGGTTGAGGTGAACTCGAGATTTGTAGACTCAAAACAGTTTTTGTTCTTTTTTAAAGTTTTAATGTCCAGATTTCGAAAAGAAATAAGCTTTATGAATTAATCTTAGTTCCAGTTTTTGAAATAAATTAATTAGTATTAGAGTACGAAACACATGTATGTGTGTGTAATGCTATTAAATAGTCATTCGCAAAATTATTCATTTTCATTTATTGGTTTTCGTCAACAGCATCTTCCAAGAAAACAAGCTGTATGGCAGCAAAGAACCTGGTTGGTTCATTGAAAGTTGAAATGATAAGTTTATATGAAAATCTGGTTGGTTAATTAACTTAAGACAATTTGATTTAACTATTTTTTATTCATTTCATTATTTGCAGTAAATACAGAATTAAATAAGCTTAAAGCAATACAAACGAGTTGTAAGAAATGTAATTTATTTTCAATTCGTAATTGATGCACCCATGTTAAGAAGGATTCATTGGAACAACCAAAAGTATCAACTGCAATAATTTTGCTGATTGTGAAATAAGTTAACCAGCTTTGTTGAGGCAAAGTGTGTTACACAAGTTTCATATTTTTATAGATTTGTTTCAATTGTTTGTTATCGTAAAATATAAACATTGGGCACAAATATTTATAGTCACCTTAAGAGATGAGAAAATTATTGAAATATTTTCGGAAAACAACATTGTGTGCTGAATTTTAATTTATTACTTATTACATTTTATCTCTATAAGGCCGCACATCAACAGGTTATATCAAATTGTTCATTCACATTAAAAATCAATTTGATAATATCTTCAAAAGAATATAAGAAACTAAAGAAACAAAACAAAAAAGCGGAAAAATCTTCAAAAGCTGTCACGGTGCCCGTTTGATTTGTCATGCAAGTACTTTAATTTGATTAAGGTGTCAGTCACATTGAAGGCAATAATGACATATATAAATTTTTTCTCACAAATTTAATTATTATATTGTTTTTTTTTTCTTTGCAACAATGCCAAAATTTTATTAGCTTCTTGCAACACACATGCGATTTTGAAATGAATCTTTCAACACCTTTTAACTAGGAAAAACTGTAAATAATATACCAGAAGCAATTAGCTCTTAATAAATTCAGCATGGTTTAGTGGCATTATGTCCCATAATCTCAATACAACGACATAAGGAAAATCAACAACTAAAAGGGAACATACATGAGTTTTAGATTAATTGACTGTGCTGAAGAAGATAGCGAATGACCAAAAGAATTGTTTGAAATGTTTTTAATTTAGTTCAAACTTTTCCATATGGGCGTATAATGGCTCGAAAATCTTGCGGGGACTTATTGGAGATAAGTCGTATATGAAAATTAGGGAGAAGTTATGAAGTGGCCAAAAGAGAGTTCTGTATACTCTACTCAGAAGCGTTGGATACTGAAAGAAGTAGAACCAATAACTCCTGATCAGACGCAGGCCGCTTGTTAAATAAGTTGGGCTGAAAGAAGTAAATTATTTTAAGAATTGTCCTAATCCATTCAAATGAAAAAGGGAACAGTAGTTTGGTCGTTAGTATGCGATTCCTAAATAGGTAATCCTTATTTCACCTTTACTGGAGGGAAGAGGATCGAACGCGACCGATAAAGAAGCAAGAGCAGAGTGGTGTCGAACTTAGAAGATTAAAAACATGAAATCTCTAATTAGATAAGTGAAAAGAATGACTAAAAAAGAGGGTGACAGAAGACCACTCTGAAAACTATAAACTGGCCCAACTACGGAACCCAACAAGATCGAAAAAGGTGATATTTTTTGGCTATAGTTGGAAAAGGCTACGACAGGAGTTTAAGTGCACAAACTGTAATCAGACTGCGAATGCTGGCAGACACATACAAAATATGGATGCTATGGTAGGCATTAGCATCAATGGCAGCAGAGTTAGTAACGTTTCTGAACATGTCGGATAAAAGAGGATGCTAAACACTTGGAAAAGAGAGTTAACAATTTTTAGTTCCATTTATGTTTTAAAAAAATAGTTTCGATCATTTTTTTTTGTGAGGCTTTTTCCTTATCTCATTGAAAATACTCTAGTCAAAACAAAATAGTTACCACCACATTGTTTTAGTGTTCTGAACCCTAAATGAATAAATTAAATAAAATTATTATTTTAAATCATTGTGCAATTCGCCATCACCCTGCCATTATTGCGAAGCTCGATTCGCTAAAAAGATTCCTCTTTACACCATCACATTAAGACTCCCTGACTCTTTAATAAATGCAAAAATCTCAAAATCACCCGTCTTCTCGTTTTCTAACTCTAATGCCGTAATCACTAAAATATTTCACTTTGCACTTATAACCGATGATAACCGATTTGTTTGCCGCGTGCTCTTCAGTTAAATTCGATATATACGTCTCCAATAGAAGTCCTTGTCTTCTTATAAGCGATTGCTAATCGTTTGGCCACTTACTCTGGTTTTGTAAATAGCGAACGGTATAGAATCACTGCCAGCATTCGATCAGGAGTATGAAGCAGTCTTCCTGTGGTTGAACAAATCCTGCTAGTTTCTTGTCTTCTAGTTAAACTTCCAGATCCTTGAAAACGATTTCAAGCATAGTGATCGCTTGCCATCAACTACATAGGCCCTCCTAAGTCAACGTTATGGCTCTGGTTGCAGCCAAAATGTTAACTCATGTTTTAATTTAGTAAATTTTAACTTTGCTCGAAGAAATACACAGTTTAATTGACTCGAAAATTCGTCTTAAAATTAAATAAATTAAAGCATATAAATATTATTACAAAAAAATAAAATTTTTCCCACTTTAAAGACTGTGGGCGCAAGTGTTGTAATGTTGGTGGCACTGCAAGTGACCCATAATATAATACTTTATTATATATTTTGTTTTAACATATTTTTGTGGGATATTTGTGAAACAACAATTGAATTGTTTGGAAATGTTCATCCTTGATGTAGGACGTCATATTAATTAAAGGTATTTTTCTGAGATGTTTTTTTTAATTTAAAAATTAATTTAAATGGATTTTAATGGGTTCACTTAGGCAAATTAATCTTATAATATTGAATGTTTGTGTGTTAAGAGTTTTAAATTAATTTTTTTTGTTGGCATTTTGGCCAATGGCTTAAGCGCATCAACAGCATTAAAATTGCTGGATTTTTTTTTTATTTATCTCACATCATTTTTAAAAGTGGTGTTGTTCATTTATTTACACTGGTCAACAAAAGTTTGTAATGACTCCCTTACTTAGAGATTTATAGTATATATCGCTTTATACACTCTTCCAGAAAGGTCTATAAATGGCTCAAAGACACGTCCGTCCACCTACCAATTATCCCGAAATATAAAACTTGTATATTTTCTGAAACTGAAATTTGATAAAATTCCACTGCATATTTTGAAAGCTAAAATAATAAAATAGTTACGAATTGTATTGCGTCTACCATGTCCTTCTTAGAACCAACCCTTCCTTTTACGACCTAACAGAGCATATTTTATCTTACTATCTATCGCCCTGTATATGCATAAATATTTGTAGATGACATTCACCACTCTCAAAATCTCCCCTGTTTCTTACTCGGACTTAATGCTTCGGATGATTTAAATTAATTTATTATTGACTATAAGAATGATAGAAATACAAGATTACCCCATCCCGCGTACAAAATTTAAGCGTTTTGCACTTGTAGCGTCACGCGAACTGTGTTCCTAATGGCTAATAAATTCCAGCAGTCAAAGTGATTTTAATTGCCATAAATATTAATGTAGGGAAGATATCGAATTGATTTTGGTCAACCGATTTGTAATGTACAACTACTTTAGTTTCATTGAGTCTCGTGCTAACACTAGTGCTTACTCTTGACTATAATGATTTTAGACTGTCCACTAGTAACTGCCGATGTTCTTTCTCGTTACAGAGTCTCTTGTAACTGCTACCATTTGTCTTAGGCTTAGTAAGGTCCCCAATGGCATTCACATGTAACAAGTGCTTGGCCGTGGTCCTAAGCCGTATGCTAGTAAGTGCTGGACATTCACACACGATGTGCACTACCGTCTCAGCACTTTCCTCAGGAGACGGGTAAGTCTATATTAAAACTGGAGATCGACTGGCATCCCTGGCATACGTTGTTTTACCGTGAATTAGGGATTTTTTATAAGAGAGCTTTAACTTCTCTCCGCTGACAGTGCATTTAGTTACAGCCAGCCAACCTTTGTGCCTGCCAGTTGACGTCCACCGGTTTGCCAACTCTCATAATACTTCTTTTCGCACGAAATTATAAGTTGTTAGGGCCACATAGACTTGGCCACTCTTACAAGCGACAAACGACGTCATCAAGCCGGAAATCTTTATTCATATAATTCTTGATTGACTTTTTATAACAAAGTAGCTGTTAAAAACTCGACACTGCAAAACGAGTGAGTAACAAATAACTCGAATTCTTAAACTTGTCCCTAAAGCATTCAAAGGTGAATTTCGTTCACCAGCGTCATCGTGTCGTTGTCTTTGGTATTTGATGGCAACTTGTTGGCGGTAATAAAATTATTACTAACTTGAATTAAAAGTTATTTAAAATCTACGTACATGTGTATTCTGTATCTAATATAAACAAACAAGAACAACAGCAACAACAACCGAAAACAATACCTAATGTGAGTGTGGCTTAACTCACAGCAACCAAAAAAAGAACCCAACTTAAGGTGGAGGGTATGTGTGAATGTTTGACTTGTTTGATTGCCTCTGAGATTCGAGTAGATTTTGTTGTGTTTCTTTTTTCTATCATTTTTTTTTTTCATCTTCCATAAATTTGTTAGCAGATTTTATATTTTTTTCTTCATGTCACTCTATTCCAAAGCTAGACTGATATAAAAGCAAAGGTTTCTACCGAAACCATTAACAGTGTATCACAGTGTAATTTAGTAAAATGTTTAAAATTGTGAGTAAAATGTTTAAAATTGTAAAAAAAAACAAGAAAGGAAATACTTTTAATTTTCATTAAACAAAAGGCGAATATTTCATAAATAAGATTAAAAAAAAGGAACAGTTTATGTAAATAGCGTGAAAAGTGATTTGTTTTGAAATTGATCGCGAGGATATTATTCAAAGAAGTGTTTTAAAATGTTTAGGGGAATTAATCATAATGTTGCTTCAACAGCATTTTTAACTCAACAAATACAAAAAAAAACAACTAAAACAAAATATTGCTGCAGTTTGCCAAGGATGACTGTAAAAAGTTCGTCTTTCCCTTTCCATTAAAAAATACTCCCCAATGTAATAAGAAATACGGAGTGCGTTTTATTAAGCTTCTGATTTTATTGGCTCCCTTTGGTCAGTGACTCTAGTCTAACGATCTTAATAAAACAATTTATAATGGTTGTCGACTTCATTCGGAGTAGATTTTATTAAATTCAGTTTTTTTAATAGAATAGTTTATTTAATGTTAAGAAAACAATCCCTACTAATATGTTTTATTAAGCTATAAACTTTGTCTGTGGCTTTCACGCAATTTCCGATATATAGCTTAGATTCTTTGGACGAACATATGCCAACATTTTTGTCTAGAGAACTTTTAGTAGCAAAATTTTAAAACTTTGCATATCGGAAATACAGGCAATGGTAATAGAGCAACAGAGTGTCGCTTCTGCCATACAAATTATATACTGAATTTCGTTGTGCCACTGTGTTTGAACATCAATAGAATAAAAATGGGCGAAATAGATCCAGAGCGTGTGGTACCAGTAATACATACGATATATTTATTTTTATTATCATTGCGCCAAAGCAACAGTGAATGTGTTACCTGCCATACAGAATTAACACTTTTTATCATGTTCAGAGTACTGCAAGAGCCTGCGTCTTCCAATTCAGCATGAGGTAGCGTGATAGAAATTACGTTGAAACTTAAAGGAAAATAATTCATAGCATTGTTCCTAACGACTAAAATATTGAAAAACAAAAAAAAAAAAAAAACAAAAACTCACACACTACAAAGCCATGATAAAATCTAAATATGTATATTTGTGGGTTGTGCTATTAACTGACTTAATAATTTTTTACACAAGGCAGGTGTGGCCAAATATTTAAGCGTGCTTCAATATTGCATATATAAAATTGAAAAACAAAAATTGTATTTGAGGACAAATTACGGCGTTCGATACCAATCGAAATTTCCATTTAAATTCTATTGAATTCTCGATCGACATCAAAAAGTGGGTTTGAACTTCTTTAAGTTCAAGTTCTAAAAGTAATGCACGAAAAGATAATATAGCAGGAAAGTAATTGCTTTTCTAATGATCGTCAAGACTGAAACCGGTTGGCTAATACGTAACTACTTATCTCTGGAACTTTATAGCGATATTGCCATGACACTGCATTAGTTAAAAAGTTTTTCCCAAGTGAAACGAATACGTATGTATATGAAATTCCAGTGTTACCAAAATTTCAAGGTTATATTAACATTTAATTTCATAAAAGTCTGTTACAAAAAGCAAATAAATAAATGAATATACCTTCCTGAATATATTAATTTTTGTGAAACACCTCGCATGTCTTGATCTCTCAGGTCAGTTTAAATTTTTGGTTCTGGTGGCCAGGATTCTTAAGGTATTTAAAAAGTTGTAAAAGGGTCACATTTGATAGACCAAAGTGAAGTAAGTAAAGGAAAAAACAAATTAAAACTCATTTCTAACTCACACAGGCAGTGTTGCCATGTCCTGAAGAAAACAAAGGGTAACTAGGATTTAACAAAAGGCTAAATTGCTTTAAAAACAAAAATATATTACATACATAAGGAAATATAAATAAGTCATTATATATATATATATATATATATATATATATATATATATATATATATATATATATATATATATGTACATAGTTCGGAACGAATTTCCGTCATCCCTTGGCATGTTTGGTTTGGAGTTTTCGTTCTGAGATGGCACATACCCGAAACCGGTTTGCCTCCAAACGAACTTGAGATGACGGAAATTCGTTTCAAAAATCCACATCAAAACACCCTGTCGAAATATCAAATCAGGAATATACATAGTTACTTATATGTATGTATGTATGAAGAAAGTCACTTATATCGAAATCATATCAATATTTGTCTAACTTTTTTAAGGAGAATTAAATTAAGGATTTTAGTGCTTTTTTGTTTCAATAATTTCATGGTACTAAAACTTATCCCAATCTAAGCATTACTTAAAGGCAAAACTAAAAATTATTTACCAGATTTACCAAAAAAATACATTTTTATTCCTTGCATAGTTACGGCCGTATTTCTGTAAAAAATTCAACCGTTAAATTAAATCTTTCTCTGTTGAATTTCAATTAAAGCAGTCCCTTTATCTGTATATTCGAATTTTTAATTTTCAAGATGGTAAGAATAGTTGGTTTAATACTTTTAAGGGAAGTTTCAATTGCAACAAAATTTTCATATTAGACGGTGGTCTTTGTTGCAACTGGGCAATTCACTTTTTGAATTTTAACGTATAACTATTTCCGTTTCAATTTGGTTTTCTTTAAGCTTTTTACAATTTGTGGGAAAAATTGAAATAGGTCTAAAAAATTGTTGAATTGGTGACGAAAGCGTATCAAATTCTTCACATAATGCTACTAGATTATTTGAGCAGCCTTCTAAATGGTTTTAAGAATTTAAATAAATAACAAAAATTGTTTAAATTTAACAAAGTTTAGCATTAAAAAAAAATAAATTGAAAATTAAAAAATGCTAAAAAACCACAAAGATAAAACATCATTTTGGCGGCTAAATAATAAAAAAAGGGCTAAAGTTGGACTCGAAAAGGCAAAAAGGTTATAAGAAATTCAGTATTTATTATACTATATTTCGACAGCATTTAGCAACACATTAACAAAATACCTGCGTGTTTAAAAGTTTAAATTAATTTAAGGACAGGTTCAAATTTTTATTACGTTTTCGTGTAACTACATAGATTAAATCAGACGATAGATCAGTTTTTTTAATTATTAAGGCCACTAAATATTATCTCCGCTGAAGAGTTTGAAATTGGCAAAATAAAAATAAAGTTTATTACTTTTTGCAGTGCTGGAAATATAGTTTCCCTCACGGAGTTTTTTTTAGCTCAAAGACCTTTTCCCAATAAATTTCCGGGTCTAAATTATTATGCAGCTCAAATTTAGCGAAATCTAACTACCCGTATTGAGCCTTGGACGTACATATGGATGTACTGATATTTTATGCCAAGTGTTGATATCGAATTACCCATCAGCTATCCACGCTTTGCACACGAATATAATAATTACTCCCGACCTGGGTAATTACTCACGATTCATCAACATTGTGTAATTCATATCAAATGGTATTTATAGTTTTATTACAGCTGTAAAAAACAACTTTGAGTGTTTAAAAACTGATTGAGTTTTACATTGCATACTTTTGAGTAATACACGGGCCCAGAAAGTCAACAGATACTCGCAGATAAATTATACATCCTTCCTCCTTCCTAATATTCTTAATATGCGAAAGTAACATTGTTTGCTTCGCTTTAGCATCTAAACGGCTAAACCGATTTTAATTAAATTCAGGACATAGAAAGACGTCTAGAAGGAGATATAGGCTATAAATTTTGTTCAAGTCTAGAATCAATAGTAGGTTAGTTTGAACTTTCTGCCTCGCCGAAGCTATTAAAGAGACTAATTTATTCCATTTGCTCAGTGTTTGAATCAAGTTTTCAAAAACTTTATAAATCCATAAATAATAAAACAGATACATTTGACCAAATTTTGATATTCATCAGTCCATAAATTTATGATCTATAGTATTCATTTGCAACTGCATAAAGTCTACATGTTTTGGGTCCTTATGAATTTTGTGGTCAAAATGACCTTCGCCGGAGCTAAAATATATTTATATATAAAATATATTTATTTACGACCCCATAAATTAAATTCTGAAGCTTTACAAGCAGGCAGGATGAGGAGTTCATCTAACATTATCTGTCTATCTAGTGTTCAAATGAATTTCCTGGAGACTTAAGATAACTTACATTTACTAGCTTTTATAAGTAAAAATATAATCTTAATGGTTTATGTAGAATAGTTTTTTTTTGGCCACAGTACATACGTATGTATATATAAATGCCTAAAATGTGGCCAGTTCATTATTTGAAATATTGTTAATATATGTATATATAGTAGTACTCTTCCTTAAATCTTTTGCAATATCCATTTGCGGCCACACAAGGTAACTGACATACATACATATGTATGTACATATGTATGTATGTATGTATATTCTGAATCCTCATAGTTAGCATTATGTCAGGTTTTACGTTTATAAGTTGAGGGTCCTATTTGTTTGGCCGATCTGTCAGATAGAGTTTATAAAATTGTTTGAAGCTAAAGAGAATAGCTTTTTTAAATTTTATTTACTTTTAAAAGCAGGGTAGACTAAAGAGGTAAACTCACCATCCCAGCTGAGTACGTTTTTTGAACTTATCGGATGTCAAATTCCATATAAAAAAATGTCTCCTCGCTTCCCCTACATTTTTTATATATGAAATTTGACATCTGCATAGAAGCAATAAATTTGCCTTGTTTAAAAGCATTTCTAAACAATTTCCAATTCTTGACATAACTAAAACACAACTACTATAATACTTTTAAATTTTATTTTCATTTCAGTTCATTTTGATAGCTCTATTGGCTCTTGCCTGTGCCGATAACATCGATAAAGATGCTCAACTTTTAAATTTGAAAAATGATCCAGCTGATGCTGATGGCAACTATGCCTACGCTTTCGAAACCAGCAACGGCATTCAACAACAAGAAGCAGGCAATCCTAATGGGGTATCTGGTTCATACGAATTCGTCTCGCCCGAAGGTGAAAAAATTCTTATCCAATACACCGCCGACGAAAATGGCTACCAACCAACTGGTGAACATTTGCCAACACCACCTCCAATCCCAGAGGCTATTCTTAGATCTCTGGAATACATTGCCGCCCATCCTCCACAAGAATCCGCTCAACAAAAATAGATAACACAAAAACTTAAAAAAAATATATAGCTGAATTGCAGTGAGAGGACAAAGTGTACAAGATGCAGTTGGCTTGCACGGGGTAATAGAAAATTTCATAGTTCGATGGATCAAAAGCCAGCAACTAGTCAGTTAGAAATTGGTTTACCTTGCCTAAGAAATTTTATTTGTTTTTATTGCCGCCTATTGCCTCCCATGTCAGCTGGTTGTAGTTCACATATTGACCACACTGAAAAATATGTTAACACTTATCTGTAAGAGAAAATGTTTTTTTAATTGAATTTATCGCATAGTATTAGTTTGTTTTTTTTTTTTTTTTGGTATTATATTATTTATAGGTTTAAATAAACTGTTATGTCATAATACTCACAATAAAGATACTTACCGACTACGGAGAAAGATCATATATCTCTTGAATAATGTTTAGAAAAATCAAAAAGAATTACAACTACATTTTCATATTTTAAGGAAATTATTTTATATCTCTGAAGATATTTACTACAACATTAACGACTTCTCTTTTAAAACAAACTATATGTTTTTTTCTGATTCTCTTATTTTAATATTCCTTCGATAACTCACAAACCTCTTGTATTGCAATACTTTTTTCGCTAATTTGCTTCTGAACATCCGGTCATATGATAAGGAAGAAGAAGCACAAGTATTTACTTTTTTTCAACAATTTAAAGCTGCATTACTTGCCGTTATGTGTTTTTTAGATTTTATTAAACTATAGCGCTTGTTATAACAGAACTTAAATTATTTTATTCTTCTTGTTGTCAAAAAATATACGGATTGATAGCATGAAATTTTAATGATGTGTTGTATAAATATTGTATTAAAGTTGTATCAATCACATTTTCAAAAAAAAAAAATCCAAAATAAATTTACACAGTTGTAAAGTAATACAACTGATATAACAATATAATCGGGATTGTAAATATAACAATTATTTTAATTTACAAGAGTTTGTAATACCACTGTCAAAATAAAAAGATGTATACCGACATTGTTGTTTTATTTTCATTTTATTTATTATCTACTGGTATGTACGAGTGTATTAATTTTATATAAAATTGATGAAGATATTTGGAACGAATTTCCGTCATATCTTGTCAAATTTAGTTTGCATCAAATCGTTGTTGTTTTATTGTCTGTCAAGTATCTATTTGTCATATGAACTGGTAACAGATGAACCTCGTTTATCTCGTCGGCATCTGTAAGGTGTGAACAGGTGGCAGGTGATTACTATTTTATTTCATCAGAATTGGTGTTGGTTAATAGCAGGTTACAGGCCGAATATATTTTTTATTATTTTTTTATTATTTATAGTGTTTTTTGTTGGAGTTAGAAGAAGTCAGTGATTTGTTTTGATATTGTGTTTTTATTGTTTATTTGTTATTTTTGTTACGTGTTTCTAAATTAATTTTAAAGGTTCGAGTATAAAGTGTGAATTGGAGTTTGTTTGTATATTTCCATGTTTTCTTGAATGCTTATGAAGGGAGGACAAGAGAGACTACAAAACACCTTCTAACTCTTACTTTTAAATATTGTGCTTAGCAAATCAATTAAAAAACTTCTTAAACTCTAAACCAAACAAAGACTTTTAATAAACTTATTTATATAGTTTGAAGAACGAAGGAGCTCGAAAAGGTGTGGTCTGCTTCGATGTCCCACCTACTTTAATTAAATTATGTAGTTTGCAATACTGTAAATATTTTTTCTGTAATCTTTAGTAATTTTCAACCTTAGCTTAATGAATGGAATAGCAGATTAATAATTTTTTTTGTCATTACAAGTTTTGCTCCATCCACCGCATTCAAGAGGCGCGCTGAACATAATATTTATCAAATGGCATTGCGCCATCACAGACAGATTACCGTTTCAATGCATCAGGTATAACTCTTCTGAAAGGTATTTCAACTTAAAACTTAATCTTGAAGTTTTGAATTTGAACGCTCTTAACATAGGACTGGAAACGCAAAGGCAACATATTATGGTTGAATTGTATGGTTGTAATCAAATCATATTATTATAGTAGAAAACAATAATGTAACGTTCTTAGGCTGAGGTCAGAGTGGGCACTACAAGCCACAGAATATAAACAGAATAGCCAACAATGTTGTTTGAAAAAGCGGGTAATCAGGTGTTATGTGTCTTTGCATATACAATTTTAAATTTACCCGATTATATGAAAGGAATAGATAAATTAGAAATAAGAAGCGAAGCTATAATACCAAGCTGCAATACGCGAAAAACCACGGGTTGTGTAGTTTACGGATTCTCTCAAAAGCTGACAGTGAGAGCGAATATGAATACGAGTGCTTGCTATGATTTGTAGCATGTTGTAGCTTTTGGCTCTCTTGCGTTTGTTTATTTATTATTGTGTATGAGTTGTGAATGTCGTTTTTTAGCATTATTTTTTTTTTCTTGGATTCATATGCACTTGATGAATTTTTGCCCTTTGCATTTGAAATAAGAATTTTTAAAGCATAAAATGGAAGTACGGTGATATTAAACACGGAATTGTTTTCTCGTCCTGTTCTTCGAGTTTAAACCTATAAAAACTACCCCAACTGAATTGGTATTAAGTATTAATTCACATTAACTTTTCCTCTATTGTGAAAAGCGTAGTTCTGTTAATCGGGCGATTTAGTGCATTCGATGTTAAGTTCCATGCAAAACATAAGAACCAAATAAAAAGCTGCAATAAGTCAGCTTTGTACGAGGGCGGATCAATAAGTCCGTGACTTTTTGATTGAAACACAGTTTTTATGGCAAAACAAAAATTTATTTTTCAACATAATCTCCTCTTAACTCAATACACTTAGTGCAACGTTTCTAAAGTTTTTGTATCCCTTCCAAAAAAAATAGGATTTTTCGAGGTCCTTAAAATAGGCATTTGTTTGGTCAATAATTTTATCATTGGAGCTAAATCTCTTTCCACCGAGCTGTTTCTATAGGTTTGGAAATAGAAGTAGTCACTAGGGTCTAAATCCGGAGAATATGGCGGATAAGGTACCAATTCGTAGCCCAATTCATAGAGTTTTGCCATTGTGACTGCACATGAGTGCACCCGTGCATTATCTTGACGAAAAAGAATTTTTTTTTTGGCCATACAAGGTCGTTTTCTTTTTAGATCCTCTTTAAATAAGTTGGCATAATATTCGCCGTTTATTGTTTTTCTCTTTTTAAGGTAATGGATGTGGATTATCCCGCGTGCATCCCAAAAAACTATTACCATCACCTTATTGGCCGACAAACTTAACTTGGCCTACTTCGGAGCAGGTTCACCCGGTGAAACCCATCGTTAAGACTGCTGCTTGGTCTCCGGAGTACAGTAATGGATCCATGTTTCATCCACAGTTACAAAACGCCACAAAAACTCATTCGGATTCCTTTGAAATTGTCTTACGTTTACGTTTATGGTCAATTGAAAGCAAACGCACCTATCTTGCAGACAACTTTCTTAAACCCAGCTGATCATTTAAAATCGAAAGCACAATACCATATGAAATGCCTATGGCATCAACAATCTCACGCACTTTTACTCTTCGATCGGCCAACACCATATCGTGGATTTTTTCGCCATTTTCGAGTGTACTGACCTCAATTGGCCGTCCAGAACGTCAGCGTCATTTGTACTTGCGCTACCACAACGAAAGTCAGTAAACCACTTTTTTACCATTGAAATCGATGGTGCAGTTCCATAGTATTTATCGAGCTTTTCCTAGGTTTGATTGACAATTTTTTTTCGCAAAATAAAAATAATATTTAATGAGCACTCGAAATTCACTTTTTTCCATTTTTAGACACACAAGTATACACGAGGTTGTATGTTTTGAACAGCTGTTAAACGCAAAGTAAATGATGACACTTGCTCAAAATTTGACAGTAGTATATTAATAGGTGGTACGTGATGAGAACAGAGTTGCATTTCGTATAACTACGAGTGAAGTTCAAAAAGTCACGGACTTATTGATCCGAGCTCGTAGTTTAATTCAATCCTGATAATCTACGACTTTAACACGAAGCGTTTTTCAGAACATGCTCGAATATGTAGAAGCCGTCACAAAATACTGAAAATTTGTATAAATAAAAGAAGTCACACTGACATCGTGTAGCATTGTTGTACGCACGCTATTGTTGCTTCGTTTGTAGCGCGTACTCGGACATTAGACTTAAATTGCTAACAAAGTATTCTACAGTGTAGATTTTTGGAACGAATTTCAACCATTTTTTGTCAAGTTTGGTTTGGAGACAAACCGGTTTCAACTATGTGCCATCTTCAGTGTCACTTGTCGTTCCGATTAGGGTCTTTTCTAATTTTCCTACAGTTTGTTTCCTCAGAGTTGCCGTTGTTAGCTTTCGTTGTGATCACATTGTTTGTTAACAGTTTTTGTTTAAGATTTTTGACTATTTGTCAAAACTTTCTTTCATTCTGTTTTGGCTTCTCTCCTTATTATTTCTTTCTACATGTGCCTCGCATGGTCTTGTTCTTCTACTGGTAGTAAGAATGAAAAGTGACACTGAAAATAGCGCCGAAACCGGTTTGTCTCCAAGCAAAACTTGGCAAGTGATGAAGGAAACTCGTTCCAAAAATATACATCTAATCATAAATAATTCTACAGAATTCCATAACAAGTTTTTTTAAACAAGCAATGTATGATTGTTAGTTATACTTTGAAGTAACACCAACAAAATTATACATACTATGTTTATTAAATATAATATTTAAAGTTAAAAACCTGGTTAGAATTCTCGTAAAATTATATTGTTCAACTCAACAAGTATGTATGGTAATCATTAATTGGTAACAAAAACTTGTTTATCGCAACTAAAGGAATGTTTAAAATATTTTCAAATAACCATATGTTTGCCACAACATTATATTACTATATGGAACATAATATAGTTGTCGTGACCATGGCGTGAAGATGTTTATACAAGTTGTTGTTATTACTAACAACAAACTATATCGATTCCGCATATAAACATTTATTACGACATAAGTTGTTATTTCTCAACACATTTGAACATTTTTTTCTTATTGTTCAGTTTATATGTGTGTGTGTGTGTGTGTGCCTCCTTTATGGTTTGCGGCTTTCATGGTGTTTTTTATTCAACGAAATCCATTTGTTCCTTCACCAGGAACTAACTCCATAGTACTTTTGCCTTAAAATTGGATACAAAGTTTTCATGACTCAAATCTAAGGTTATGTTATAAAAACAAAAATCATGCAAAAATATCAATCTGCAAGAGTTTCGGCAAAGTTCCCAAGCAAACAAACGCTAAAGTAAAAAATTATATTAAAACATGACTTTTATCTATGACTATATTCTACTGATACAATATTTGTTTGTTTCTAGTAGATTCTGAAATCAACTAGTTTTGGCAGTGCAAACAAAGGTGAACTTTATCAGCCAATCGGCAAGATCACAGAAAATCAATAAAATTGCTGAAAGAAATTGTATTTGCTTAGAAACAATAGTGCGCTCTAGCAACGCTATAATCAAAGGTATTCAATACTGGGGGGGTTACTGCGTCATTCGATTCGAAAGCAAAAATGTACGAGTTCGAACTATTCGTACTGTGTATTACGATTTTCGTACAATTTGTTACGAAAGTGCGAAAGTTTTTTGTACTCTAACGAAAAATAAAAATCCCTTTCTAAAGAGCAACTCTGTGATACGAAAAACAAAAATCCCTTTCGATATGTAAACTCTGTAGTACGAAAACAAACGTCAGTTACTCGAAAAGCGTTAGGAAATTGTTCGAAAGGTATTTTGCTAGTGACAAATTAAAAGAAAAGTAAAAAATGTAAGTATTTAAACGTTTCAAGATAAATAAAAAGTGTATAATACATAAATTAAACTTAATAATGTTGGTTTTAATAAAATAGTTATTAATGTTTTGATTTTGATATTGTATGTTTTTAAAGGAATTCTCAGAAAAAAAGTACTTATACAAATAAAAAGCAGTATGAAGAATTGGTTCAATTTATGTCCAAGCATTCAGACCTAGCAAAGGGTCAACTTAATGCTCCTGATGCTAAGAATAAATCAAATTCTATGTGGCAGAAATTGTGTACAGATTTAAATACGTTTGGACCACCTGAGCGTGATGTTAAAGGCTGGAAAAAGGTACATTTCTTTAAATATGGCTCTATGCATTTTGAGTAACATTTTTGCAAACATCTTTTAGGTTTGGGCAGACTACAAAAATCATATTAAAAGTAAATGTCGTCGAAACCGAAGCAGTATTTCTGGAACAGGTGGCGGACCAAGCAGATACTGTTCCCTTACAGCATTGGAACAGCAAACGTGCGATCTGCTTTCAATTGATGAGGCAGTTAGTGGAATGAGTGGTACCTTGGAGTTTCGAGCAAAAAATTATTCAAGCATCATGCCTTCATCGACTGAAAATGCCACCAATGAAGTTAATATTAATGATGAAAATGGTGTAGATATTACTTCTGATTTTTCCAGTCAAGAGGACATTAATAAAAACTCCACTCCACATCGTCAATTAAAGAAAATCTTTAATAAAGATGCACTGTTGAAAAAACAGGTTCAAAATCAAATATCCTATCAAGAGAATTCAAGAAGAATTTTAAAGGAAGTGAGTGAAAATCTTGCTGGGGTTCAGAAATATTTGAGGAGAAGCCCAGACACTCAAGAACGCCTTTATAAACTTGAGTTAAACAAGATTGCAATAAAAAAAGAAACACTTGAGCTTGCAAAAGAAAAGTTTCAACTTAAGAAAGAAAAGTTTCAATTTAAGAGGAGAAATGAATTTGAAACATCAAAACGGAAACTACAACAACTTGAAATAAGGAAAAGTATTTTAGATATAGAAATGGAAAAACGTAATTTTTAAAATAGTATTTTATTATGAATTTTTCATTTTATAGTTTATGAATTATTTTTATGATTTTTATTTGTTTTTATTCTTTATTTAATATTTTTTCCCTTTTATACAAATACATTCAACCTAATAGCAATAAATTTTTAATTTTCGTAGTCGTTTTCGAAAACGTATATTATTGTTGGTAGCCACTTAATATTTTCTAGGCTTTAGAGAATAGAAAGAGCATATCAACAACTCTCAATTGTTACCGGCGACTATGGAAATTACAAGTTTTGGCTATTATGTTGAGATGTTTTTTTTAAATTTTTTTTACGAAGTGAATTTGTTTTCTGTAAATACTTACAAACATACATATATATAAGTTTCTTATCATAATTTTTCAGATTTAATTTTTATTTAATTTATGTAAATGCAGACTTCATTCTAGCAAATATGCACTTACATATGTATAAATTTAATCTTATTCTTGTTTCATTTCAAATTTAGATTTTTTACTTGTGCCTTTATTTATTCTTTATGCTTATACACTAATTGAACTTGTTTTTTTTCTGTAAATAAAAACACAATATTTTTAATTAGTTTCTTCTCAAATTATTTTTTATTTCATCTCTAATAGTTTTCGCTATATCACCAAAACTATTACTTTCAGTTTCAACGCTAAAACTTGAAGCAGAAATTGAAACAAGTTTTTATAATATTTTCCCATTTATTTAAAAATACAACTCTGTCATCGTTTCGAACGAGTTACGCAGTACGATTTAACGTTCGATTCGGAAATTGCTTTCGAAAAATTATAGCTTTCGAATCGAATTACGCAGTAGCCCCCCTGAATCGATCTACTACAAACTTGAAGACTTGTCATCAACTGCTGTTTATATAAGGGGGACCAAAATAAGTAACCCAATGTTCGTTGTCTGTATCTTTTGAATGAAGGGAAAGAATATAGCGTGTTCTTTTTTATTTGGACCATTGGATTTTATCAAATTACGTTTTGAAGATGATATTAGTGGAGTGACTGGAGTGGCATTTTGCATTGTTTTTTGCAAGGCCTGGATTTCATCACGGATGTTCTACTTAAAGGCTTCAAGAGTCTTCGACTTATTTACATAAGCATGTGAATTGTGTGTGCATTATTGTAGAGCAAAACATAAGTAATATGAAAATAGCTGCTGTTACAAAAGTATCAAATATAAAATAGTTATGTATATAAATACACACATCCATATACATATCTACACAAATCAATTTGTTATATAAAATATTGCCAAACATAATGTAAAAATATAATAAAGCAAATGTTATTAGCTGTTTTTATTTGATGTTTTATTTGCTTATAGAAAAATGCAGCCCTGATCTAATAAGATCTCATGGTTTTCTCAGAAATTTTAAAAAACAAAGACTGTCGTACGATTGTCATATTTTCATCCGTATTTTCTCTCAGTGTCGCACTGCTCATTACATATTAAGGCGCACGGTAGTGCGCCAGCCAAGGTGATGCCTAAAGCACACACGCAAAGTAAACAGATTGACCGCTCCTATTCTCTTTAGTTACATTTTTCTTCTTTATTTGAAAAAACTTTTTTGGCCATTAATAAAAAACGTATGCACAAAGCTAAAAATAAGGGTTAAAAAGTTTAGATTTATTTTAAATAAACTTAGAGGATAACTTATCCTGTAAATATTAAAAGATAAGTTTAATTTTCATTATGTACTTAATTTTTCTGGTTTTTTGCTTCTGTTTTGATTGTTTTTAAATGTTATATTTGTCTCTTTCTTTAGGGCTGCCCGCGGCAAAAAAGCTGATTCAAGCAATTTTCTAACGTCAAAGTTTACACATCTGGTTGCTCTGTGGCACACATAAAAACTCCCCGAGATAATGGAGGTGTAAAAAGTGCATATTTTACTACATATTCACTGGCTCACTGACTTACTCATTAATATTAATGGGCGCTTCCTCTAGGGCTAGAGAGCTAAATTTTGGTATACAGTAAATTAGTAAACAAACCAAAAAAGTGGAAACGGCCACTTTTTATTGAGTATAACTGCAGTTTTTTAATTTTAAACAAGGTTAGATGCTTATTGGGACATTACTTTTCAATCGTTTTGAAGGGAGAAATATCCTATTTTCCTCCCCGCTGCATAAAAGCCATTAATACAAGCAATGTCGCAGTACAAAGGACCTTTTTAAATCGACTCCCTACTTATAAGGATATGAAATATATGCATGTCCATACCAAAAGGGTTCGAAAATGCTTGTTGTAGAATTTACAAATGAAATACATAACAAGTGTCTGAAAATTATACCCTTCCACCTGTAGTGTCAGATCTTAAAATGAAAACTTTCAATCTAAATAAATATTTGTTATGCAATCTGTTATTTAATGAAACTTGTTTTCTTCTCACATAATAATTTTTTGTGATCAACTTAAGCTTGTATTATTAACAATTATTCATTAGAGCAGAGATAAAATAATTTCATTTAAATTTAGCTCTGAGATACATCTATACATATATTTTGACTACAGTTCTTACGTCGCTCGTAATTTAACATAGCAGCAGGAAGCTAGTAATGCTCTGCAAATGGAGTTGCAACGCATTATCTGGCCAAAGTTAATTCAAAGAAGTGATTTAGTAGAGAGTGAGAGTGATGTAGATATGTTTATGTTGTTACTCGTGTCATTATCTGATCGTTTGCAGTCCGTCGTCGACGCTCATCGATATCTCCAGCAAGTGTATCAGAAATATCCATGAGTTTGTGGAAAAATCCATCAGCATCAACTACCAAGTTTTGCTGTCCAATAAAATTTCTGTGTGGGAAAGAAATCGCAGAGCTGATTAAAGAAGAAGTTTCTGAAATATATACTCAAATAAATAATATATTAGATTCCATATTTGAGTACCTTGAGAAGGGTATAATAGTCCTCAGGCGGTTAAAATATATCTATTGCCTGTGAAAGTCTAATTTATGGACCACATTTTGAAGTAATCGTACGACTTACACTTTGCTGGAAAAGCAACTGTCAAAAGTGCCAAAAACGGGATTCTTAGGAAAGAAAAGAAAAAAGAAAGTGGAACCGCAGTTCAGAAAAGAGGATATAATTATTGATGCGCTGAAAGTTGGCGCTGAAAACACCACGACATACTACCGGTCGGACAGCTATCAGAAGACTCTCAGAAAAAGCGAAACAAGAACTGCAGGTATTATGGGGAGCATAACGAGAGTTTTTTTTAAAATTAATTTTAATTTATTTGAATCAAAATATAAGTACATTCCAAATCTTTTTTTTCGACGCGACTTTCGGATAAAAAAGTAAATTTGGGAATTATGTAAAAATATATTTGAGTAAGACACATCTTTCAGCTTTTATTTGCAAAACAACGAATTAAAATATCTCAATACATTGACAAGTTACAGATTTCAAACCGTGAGTAAGTCAAATACTGCAATTTTCTCCCGCTGTGCGACTTAATTAAGTTTATTTTAAAACAAGAAATATATTTGTGCCCTTTATGAATAAATACTCAATATCTTGAAGCCACGAATACCTTTAAATTTTCATCAGTGTTAATAGGCTGTGGAACCATTTAGTATTGTCATGGCTGCACAGAGTAGATGCTACTAATGCCCGTAACCTTAAAAACAAATTGCGGTTTCTATATAAATATAAAGAGGGTTATATTTAGGGCGGGTCGATATTGACAGCCAGTTTCAAAGACATTTTTTGGCAGAGTTTTTTATTTATTATTTAGTCAATGGTGGCAGGTCTCCAACTAATGCATTAAACACATTCGCCACAGCACGCTACACGAACAGCGACCACAAATGTCGCTGGCTACCAATGACGCCCTGTAGCCAGCTACTTAATTATTTTGAAAACGGCAGCTACATAGTATTGTTAAAATAATAACAGCTGTTGCAACCATTCAGTTATATTTCAGTGATGCCACTTTAGATTTTTTACGTTTCTAAAGCTCGGTTTTTTTTGCATGAGACAAGCCCTGTAGAAATATAATAGATGCGATGTATCAGAAGAGGTACTGTATATATATTCTAAAAGCAAAGGCAATAAGCATTCATTTGATGTGTAATATTCTAGAGTAGTTAATAACTAAAAGAAATAAACGTGCTGAGATATAGGGGCGAAGAGTTTTCAACTACTGTACCCCGCTCGCTCAAATTTAGGTGTTGCCGACAAACAATACTGTCAAGTATTTTTTAACGCTGAAACTTGGAGTATGATCGGTGAGGTTTACATAAACGAGTCTGAAGCAAAAAAAAAAATACATTATTCCAGACATGTACATAAACTTTGAAACTTGAAATATTTTGAATACATGTATATAAAAATAAAACAAATGAAATTATTTAAACACTTTTGATGCATATTTATTGTAACATTTAAATTTTATAATTTTCTCTTTTAGTTTACAATAAAAAAAATATATATATATATATATATATATATATATATATATATATATATATATATATAAGCACTAATTTGATTATTATATTTTGATCTATTGTCAACATTATTTTTATTTTGTAGCCAACCAAAATAGAAATTAGTTTAATTTGACAACAACGACAAAAGCAGCATGGACAACAACCTGCAGCCATGTTGCCTTGTTGGCGTCAAAATAATCGTTCTCATATAAACGTGTGTATTTTAATTTTGACAGATTGTAGTCGGTAGCCTGCTGTCGTGAATGTGTTTAAAGCTTAAATGACGAAATTTTTTTTTTTTAAATGACGAAATCAAATCCTGTATTTCCGCAAAGGATGCATAACGAAAAATTGTCTTTAGCGATGATGCGCATTTTTGGATGATTAATCAAAATTGCCACATAAATAAGTGGCAATATTTATATGCAAAATTGACATATGTATATAAGAGCCTGCGTCGTAATTCTGTGAAAACAACGTGAACGAAGCCATCACTGTCAACTGTGAGCGGTACTGATTACCGAGAACCAATTTATTTTAGTCAGAATTAAACAACATGTGATTCTAATAGGATGACAACATGTGTGACACACCGAACGCCACAATTTAAATCCTAGACGAACGATTTCGAAGTGTGGTGATCGTTGCCAGAGGTGTTAGAATAGAATATTCTAATTTAAATTACCAAGCAGTCTTTGGAGAAAATTGAAGCCACGATCCCAGTTAGCACACTACTATCTAGACTACAGGGGTAGATCGATGCCCATAAACCGCAAGCAACCGATACACCGAAAACGCAACATAAAACAGGCCATCTTTCCAAATAAAAGTTCTTGAAAATTGACCTGCTTGAATTTGTGCCACTGTAAGAAGGCCGAGCGTTACTAGATGTGGATATTGATCTCTGATTTCAAGAAAATGGTGCCACCTGCCACATACCAGCGGAAACAATCGCGCATCACAATTTCCAAGCCGTATTATTTCATTTCTTGGTTTCTTTCTTTGGAGTTCCATGAACAGTAGAGCCTATAAGCCCGAGCTTTGGAAAAGTGTTCTCGGAAATGTATAAAATATTAATGGATATTTTGTAAAACATATCTCTTACTCATTAAATTTGGAAGCACGAATTGAATCACCCTATACAACCAGAGGTTCTGTATTGCATACGGAATTCAAAAATTATGAAATCTACATACGTCTGTAAACTTAGCTCAAGTATTCTGGCTTGTAAATTTTAGCTCGCCTTTTTTGAAGCTGTTTAAAATGAAATCAAGGTATAAAATACAATAAGTGTTTTTATTTTTGTCTAAAGGTCATTTTTATTGCTGCTATTTTTATTGCTTTTATATGTAAAAACCCTTTTTTTTTATTTAACATTTTAAATTGTTTATCATACAACTTGACACACTGATAAATACTCTAAATGATGGCTGAATTCCTTGAACAGGATGTAAAATGAAATTGCCAAAATTGTTCAATGTCGAAATAAGAATATTTTTGTTGTTTTCTGTATATTTTTAACTTACATTTGTGTCAGTTGCTTCTTTAGTTTCATTGTGGCGGGATTTGCCCGTGATTTTAGTTAAACAAATAGAATTAAACAAATACTCTTAACCTAGAACAATAACAGTTGTGGCAGGTAGTTAACAACACAATTCAATTAACAAAAGAGTTATTTCGTTAACTACAGGTTACGGTATTCACAATAAACATAAATTTGCATATTAAATCAAGAATAACAATAATCCGGAAAGCCACGAATAAATGTGTATAAATTTGAATTGAAATAGTATACTGAGTGTAACGTGACTCTTATATGTCAGGGAATTATCAAAGGATTTGTGAGAAAATCCATCCGCATCAACTATGCTTAAATAAATAATTTATAAGATTCCTTACTTGAGTATCTGAAGAAGGATATAATAGTTCACAACGAGGATATTTATGACAATGACTGATGGTTGAATTTTGCAAGTATTAACGGTCTCTAAATCGACGTGAACATGCGAAAGTCCAATTTATGGACCACATTTTGAACTTATCGTACGACTTAGAGTTTGGAGGAAAAGCAACCGTCAAAAGTGGCGAAAACGTGATCCTTAGGGAAGAGAAGAAAGGTACGGAAAGGAAAGAAAAGAAAGGTATGGCCTTTGGTACAAGGGCCAAAAAATAAATTAATTTATTAAAATAAACACCAATTTGTACGGGAAATGGCAAATAACAGAACAATAATGAATAATTAGAGGAATGGTGCAATATGACTCCTTCTAGCTGCCCTCCCTACATTGGCAACAGACATTCTAAAACCAACGTTTTACTTCAACACGTCCTAGTCGGACATTGTATTTTCACACATTCAGCCAAAAGAGAGCATAAATGAAGTAAATAAAAAAACCTTATAAACATTTTATAAAACCTAAATTTTTTGATCCTATGTACGAATATATTTCCAATATCTGACAAATTAAAAAACGGGAGGTCTTGGTATGCAATAACATAATAACAAACCAAACTTGACAAGGGATTACGGAAATGCGATTCAAAAATCTTATCGATACCTTGGTTTTCTGCATCTCCATTTTTCAATATTTACTTGCCTTTGCATCAAAAAGATTTTTAAAATAACTGAACTAAAAAAAAATTCAGGCCATTATTGACCACTTCTATCATGCCCTTGATAAGCCTGTGCTGCAGCATGGCAAATGTAAGTTAATCCTGTAAATCTAAACCCATCTTGCCAATTTCTCCTGGCCATAATATTGTATTCCATTTGGCTGAAGCATCAAAAGTTCAGCAAAATTAGAAAGATCCGTTAGTTTATTTATATTATTTACACTATTTTATTATACTTTCTCTATATATGTACCTGTCTTTAACAGTTTATTCACAGATGATCGTGTTTCCAAGTGAATTTGACAATATTGATTTCTTTAGTCTGTATTCCGCTATATGTGGATGATTTCGGGAATGTGGGAGTAACGGCTGACTCAGATGTATCTAATTCTGGACGTCTAATTTTCCACCACTTTTACAAGCTTAGAAGGAAGATCCAATTGTCGTAGGAACGATAAAAATTTTGCACACTGATGTAATGAATCGCAATCAATAAAGAACTCAGTTTAGATGATGATGTTTTAAAAGATACAAAAGTCAAATCAAACAAATAACATTTTTACAAAATACGCAAGTTGAGCTTGCGATCATTTTGTCGAATGAATGCGATTTACCATGTCTTTAACTCCATAATATCATTACTCTGATAAAGAATGAACGCTTAACGTAATTATAAACACTTAAACCTATGCTTTAAAGTGGATAATCGTGCTTCGGCTATTTGTATGCGACACAGCAAATGTCGCCTTAAGAAAGCTTTCGAGGACAAACAACATAAACTCCCCTGCCCTCTTCGTTCGCAACTGAGGTCTTGAAAATATAACATAATTAGGTTCTGGTGCCAATACGCAAAACATTATAAGTGTTAGGAACAATTTGCAATGGTACTACGATTCTTAGAGCATGAAAAGTAATATACATACATATTGTTATACTTGCCTGTATATGTAAGAGTATGTCGAATAAAGCAGAGAGAGAATCAATAATAATAGAATTTACAAACCTTTATTTTGTAGCATTCAAAATAAATACATTGCCCTTATTACACCTAGATAACAAGCAATTTAATTAAGTAACACTTTGTATATTGAATACTGGAAATTTTCTTTAAAGTTTACTTTCTTTATCCGTTTGAGGTTTCGAGTCTTTGGCAGCTTTAGCCTCCTTTGCTTTTGCTACTGGTCCGAAACGATTTATGAAATCGATAATTGGCCCTATAATAGACTCGGGATTGTTCATATGCAAATGATGAGTACCATCGCTTTCTACATATTCAAAATTTGGTTTTGTTTTGAGCACATCCATAACTTCGTCATAATATTTTTTATCCTCGAAATATGAAGAGTTGCGGGCTTTAATAAACATATATGGACATGTTATCCGTTTAGCCATTTCAATGCACAATTCCTGAGAGCCAACCGCGTAATTGTAAAACTTAAGTCGTCTATCACGTGCAAAAAAATACTTGTCAGGGTATTTTTCCGATTTTTGTATGTTACGTGCCAATATGTGCTTGCAAAGGTCTTTGTTGACAGAATAGAATGTACCAACATAAATGCGTTCTATTAGCTCGTCGTACGTGTAACTGGGCGGTTCGCTGTTATTGCGATTACGGTCATCTTCAAGTAAAAATGCATCCATGCGTGCCTCCATAGTACGTATAACACTAGGAAATGGACGCTGATGTGGTTTCAGCGCATCTATGCCAATGAACATGTCTACTTTTTCGGAGAAAACTGCGGCAAATACAAAACCAATAATCGATGACATAGAATGTGCAATTAAAAATAACTTTTCCCATTTGTATTGCTTCATTATCACCCTTATGACATATAGATTATCAATAGAATTATAGTAGCAGCCATCTGGTAGTCTAGACGATAAACCGTGACCTGGCAAATCGACCGAAAGAAATGCCACATCTACCGGCATTAAAGCTACTAGCAAATCAAATGTGCCCGCATTATCCTGCCATCCATGTAAACCCAAGATTGGTTGTACATTTTGTGGACCATACCATTTGCCAGCTAAATGACCCCAAGGCACAGGAATGTTTACTTCAGCGAACTACAAAAAAAAAATACAAAATAAATTCGCAATTTGCTTACGTACAAAAACTGTAGTGAATATTATGACCTCTCTAGTAGGTGGATCTCCAGTTAAATCTCCCGCATGCCTATATCGTTTATTCGCGATTGTACCGTCTGAATTTTGTACACCATTCAATTTCATGCTGCTTGCTAATAAATAAAATTACCAATAATAAAAACGTGAATTAGAAAAATAGATGTGCTAATTGTGTAGATACATATGTATATACATAATAAATATGTAATTAAAATAACATTAATTAATTAATAAAAGTTTAAAGATTTTGGAACACTATGTACATAGCTGCTATGGCCATCATCTTTAAGGATGTAATCTTAAATCATAAAGTTAATATGTGTAACCAAGATATAAAACCTCAACAAAATTCGGGTATTTACCACAAATCGAAAATTGAGCACAAAAGAATTGAGCACATAAGAATTTGCAAAAAAGTCAAATTTCACAATTACCAAAGAACAGAAACTTCACAAAAACTAACCAAAAAAATAAAAAGAATTTCAGAAAATTTTGAAGTTTCTCTGGAAATTGCATGAAGGAAACAGATAAAACATATTACCGTAGTTCTTTTATAAATATTGTTACGTTTATTACCACAAGAAACGTTATTTTGAAGGGTTCGTTTAATTGCAAAAATTAAAATGCACACTCCTTTATGATCTTATCAGCACACAACTTTATTCGGCAATTAAGACTCTATTTACAACTCTTTAGTACTAATTGACACTGTACACTTAACACTTCTTTTGTGCACGCAGATGTTCACTCTCAGAAATCTCAAAGTCAACTATCTCTTCTTCGGTGGACGGCGCCTTTATATACAGATCACGGCCGCTTCTTGAAATGTCCCGAATGTACGCGAAATCGCGCATCAGCTATTTCAGTTGCTGGCTTAGTAGTCTTGTATATGTGTTTGTGTGTATCTTTTGTTTACTGTTTGCTTGCTGTAGAAATTGCTTTTGTTGAATCGCGGTTCATGGTACTTCTGCTACGCAATTTGTTTTTGCTTTGTGTTTATGATATTGCGTATTTGTACATTTGTACAATAGGTTGTTTCACACATCTTTGACTATTACTTTGTAACAATATTATTTATAGAAATATAATAAATATTTTGATTAAACAATTTTTAAAATTCTGGCAACATGTGAAACGGATAAGTGAAAAGCAGGGCTTTATATCACGGTCTACATGATACGTAATATAAAATTTTATTGTGTCAGCAATCTTCATATTTAATCCCAGAAACGTGTAGACTTCTGCAAATCAAGTCATATAATAAATATTATAAGCCTATGAAAAAAGTCTTTACAACTATATTCTATTATGAATTGACGAAAAACATACACATTTTAATAAAAATAAAAATTCTCTATGTTAGAATTATCTTAATAAAATTAAAATAGATTCAAATTTGTGCGGTTTCTTTGAGCGTTTTGAATTAATTATTCATAAAAGCAAACAACCGCATCCGTTGGTTACATGGCCTCTTGTAATAAAAATATTTTAGCATTATTAAAAGTCCAAAAAGACGGTTTTATATAAAAAAAATTACAACAAATAATAATAGCTAAGTCTTTAGTATTAAAAAAAATTTCAATAATATGAATCTTTGACGACAATAAAAAATTTAATAAAAATTACACATAAAATTGCACCGAATACACAGTTTCAAAGGGATACACAGTTTCAAAGCCGAAGATATTTTCTTTTAAGATCCTTTTCAATTTTTTAAATATCCTCATTACTTCAAAAGTTATGATTTTTACAACGAAAAAGTCAAAACAAGCCATTCTGCGACGAATGTTGTCATAAAGCCTCAGAAAAAAAAAATTTTTACTTTAAAATCTATCGGTCTGAATGCTGTCTAAATAGCAAAAAAAAAAATAAGAGGAAAGACAGTTGAATACTGTTAATTGCACAACATTGAATGCTATGGTTTAAAATATGAAAGGACGCACCAAAATTTCAACAACGCGTAAAGAAACGCAAAATATGTTCAGACTGGTTTTAAATTCAGACATGCAAGAAAAAAATTACAATCGTAAAGCACAGCGCCTCCGATTTCAAAGAACACAATGACATGGTCGGATAAGTGGTTCAAAGTTCCATTTTCTTAAGAAAATAATTTAACATCGATGGACCAGAGGAATTCGTGAACAAGATCTAAAATTTTTAAATTGGCCTCCATAATATGGGTGGTAAGTTTTCAAAATTTACTTCATCTTCTTCTCCAAAACCTTCATTTGTGACGTAGTTGTTCGCACCTTGAGTGGGCATAATTGAGATGTCGTAAGAATTTTGCAATAACTCTTCATCACTTTCCTCTAAGGCATTTATTATCTCATTTAATGTTAAAAATCTGGAAAAAAATAACTTTTCGTTTTCACCATTTTTCCATACTAATGCCGAACGTACTACATGTAGTACGTCAGCAAATACATCAACTAAAATCGCATATAAATTTTTTTTTCATATATACTTTTGCCACATATTCGTTTTTACAACTATTATAATTAAAAAAAACATAGAAACGCAACAACAATAAAATATGCATATACAACTTTTTCTCACCGATTACGTGACATCTTCACACTTTTGCCAATTTCATAAAACTGAAATTTCTGATCCTAAAAAATACACATAAGCAATTATCCTAGACAAAACGTATCAAGGCATGCTTTGTTGACCGTTATATTATGTAGTAGAACAACAAGTAGATTAGAAAATTTAAAGCACAGAAAACGCAGAAACCTGAACATAACAGGTGTACTACATGTAGCACGGTCGGCATATCTGGGTTAAATGAACTATATAAAACCTGCTCTTTTATTTAGGCTAAATAAAAAATAAACAAACCTTATCAAAACTATAGGCCGTCAGCTGGCAGGCACAAAGATATGGCTTGCCGCAACTGAGTGCACTATCAGAAATTCTGACTTATACCTCTTCGTCGTGGCGGCCGGTAACAGATTCCTTTTTCTGCAAGGAGTCCGGCTAAATAGGTCGAGCGGAAAGAAGTTAACTCTCTCTTATAAAAAATCTCTTACCCGCGGTGGAAGAGCATACGCCAAGGGTGTGAGGCGAACACGGCGCTTGGTCTCTAGTATGTGAACTCTGCATATGAAGATCTGTGTAGATGGATATGTTTTTCCCGATTAAACGGATGAATCGGAAGCCTCGCAAAAGGCGCAGAGGTTAATATCGGAAAAATATCCGGTTTTATTTGGCCAAGGGAAGAATCCGGAAGAGATGAACTAGAAAGGGGTGGACAGACCAATCTTCAAAGGTACTTCTAAGGCTTTTGACCGGGTGATTCCGATAGGGACCAACAATGAAGCCGCGCAAGAGGTGCAGAGGTTAATCTTTGTAGGAACTCCGGTGTTTATTGGCCAATGGAGGAATTCTGAAGAAATGGACAAGACAACCTCGAAAGGTGTGGACGGGTCAGTCTCCATTAATACTCCTAATGAAAACGCACGGACAGACACTTGTTAAATGTGAATGCCATGGTGGACCTAAGCCTTGGCAAATGCTATTTTATGGTGATAAGAAATAAAACACTGGTATCCAATAGTACATTCGTATGTTCTCAAACGTCTCTGCATAGTGGCAACATCTGTGCCGAGCGAGAAAATATTTTGTGCAATAGGATAGGTTATTAATGATTGGCGTACGCTCTTGAAGCCCAGTAAATTTGAACAACTAATACTTATACATCGTAACACGTAAGTTTGGTAAAACGCAATACAACGTAAGACCGGATTTAAATTTAAAACAAAACATTTTTAATTCTTTTATTGTTTTTAATGCAAATGGGTTTGGGTTTTTGAAAAGGAACTCATGTACTTATGTATATATAAAACAAAAACAAATTTTTAAAATTTTGGAATTTTCAAAAAATTATCAAAACCTACTACAAAAATGGTGGTTTTGGCACAGCCACATATCGTGCTTTAAGAGAAGATTATGGTTTACATAATCGTCCAACTACGCAAAATTGTGAGGAAATTTGAAGAGACTGGAGCGGCTACAGATATTGTAAGGCCTGTGCATCATCGTTTCGCTCGTTCCGCTAAAAATATCGCTGCTGTACGTGAAAGTGTTACCGAAGACCTGTGTCGATTCCTCGTCGTTCTCAGGAATTAGGACTGTCTTACGGCACATTATGGCGTATTTTGCATTTGGATATACACCTACATCCATATAAAGTCCAGCTCACACAACAACTGAAGCCAGTTGACCATTCATAACGTCGTAGATACGTGGAATGGTTGAACAGGCGGTGGACGTCGATTTTTCGAACAAAATTTTCTTCCGCAATGAAGCACTCGGTGGGTATGTTAATAAACAAAATTGTCGTATTTGGGGTTCTGAGAATCCTCAAGTAATTGAAGAGAGGCCATTACATCCACAAAAAGTTACTGTTTGGTGCCGAAGGTGTGATTGGACCTTACTTCTTCGAAAACGACGATGGAACGACTGTCACCGTCAAATCGGAGCGTTATGGTCATATGATAACCGACTTTTTTTGGCCTGCTATTGAAGAATACGACTTGGAGAATATGTAGTTTCAACAAGACGGTGTTACATGCCACACAACTCGAGCGAATATGGGTTTATTGCAAGAGACATTTCCTGGCCGCGTAGTTTCTCGTCGTGCCGATATCAACTGCCCACCAAGATCGTGCAATTTGACACCATTAGACTTTTTTGTGGGGCTACGCGATAGACCGTGTTTATGCAGATAAACCTTTAACTCTTGAGCACTTAAAAACCAACATTCTTCAAGTTATGGCTGAGATACCGCCCAATATGTGTCAAAAAGTGGTCGAAAATTACCTCAAAAGAATCAATGCTTGCAACACTTCGCGTGGTGGTCATTTAAATGGTATAGTGTTTCACACATAATGTCAACGTTCAAACTTTATAATAAAAAATAAATATCATGAAAAAAATATTTTATGTGCTTGATTTACATTTACTTTTGAAACCGCAAAATGGATATCCCTGTATGAATTTCAAATAAAATATATAAATATTTTAATTTTATTCAGTTCAATGCAAATAACAGGTAGACTCACAGGTCAATTCGAAGTGTTTCTTCACGGATATCAAACTTAATATAAAAAAATTTTACCGGAAACGGCGACAATTTTTTTATATGGATTTGACATTTAAAAAAATACTCAACTGAGCTGAGTTTACCTGTTTAGCCTACCCTAAATCAGTTGATTTTAAGCGAAAAACTGTTGGGGTCGAATTTGGCACAACACCGAATTCGCTTTGTTCCAACATTATAATCAAGGCGAATTCATGAGTTAAAGCACCCAACGATTTTAAAAGTGTTGTTACCGTTGAAATATATACTCAGGAGCGTTGTAACTCTAAAGGCCTATTTAGCCTACCGTTGAAATCGTAGATGTAACGTAAATGTAAATGTTTGAGCGCTTATAGAATGTCTAAATCCGTGTCAGGTGTTTTTGACACAAAAAAATCAAAAATATTTGCAGATTATATAAAAGAGAAAACTGTGTTTTACTTTTAATTCCGGGTGTTTTTATTAAAAATATAAAATCAAATGGATAAAGAAGATTTGTTTATTACTTTGAACTTTTTGCGTATTTGTAAAATGCATAGGGGCATAAAGAAAAAACCTCATCCATTTTTTAACAAATAAAAAGCAATACAGCTGTTCGAAACAATGATGAGAGTACAGCATGTTTAGTATATTCGCCAAAAGTACGCAACTTAAATAGTACCAAAAATTAAATTTACCTTTTTTAATAAAAAATAATTTTGATACAGTTAAATTACATACATATTATTTTTACATTATATACATATTTATTGCACTTAAAAATATTTATATATCTTTTAATTACATATGTACTCGTATATTATTTTCATTTCACAGGCCTAAATTTAATCTTGAACTTCTCTTTATGTTTTTAGCAGCATTTAATTTGCATTTTAAACCGATTTTCAAAATTAATTTTTTTATGCGTATCAAATACTTTTGGAAATCGAGCGGATAAAATCTTCTCCCTGTTGTTATTGCAAAAATATTTTAAATTTGCATGTATTATCCCTAACATACCATATATTATTTACGCAGAAACGAAAACACGCCAAATTTATTAAAATATATACATAATTACATAAATTTATCATTTGAAATATTAAAATATCAAAAAACAAATAGTACTGCAAAAGGGTTTTTGTGCCGTCTTCTCATTCACAATAATATATACCATCACTGGCTGCATCTGTCACGTAAGCTCGTAATGAAATTCTATTTTCTACAGGTTGAGACGTTACGGTTACATTTTACTACAGTCAGATAAGCATTTGCATAGCTACTCGTATAGCAAACATTATCAGCTGATTCAGTTACATTTACGTTTCTACATTTACGGTCGGCTAAATGGGCCTTAAAGTTACATGAACGTGGAGTCGTTGATTGTGTACACGGCGATCACTTTGCAAGGAAATAGCACTGGTAGCCGCTTCGGATATAATGACAACATCTTTTGCGCTATCAATAAATCTGTTTTTCGCTAAACTGTCTCCCGAATTCTATTTTGCGCAATAATTCCGTTTTCACTTTCACTGACATCTTTTCTAATAAATTTTTTTGCACATTTTCACTTGCCAGGCATCTGTTTATGACAGAAATAGTATTTTTTGCAAAAAAAAAATGTGTGTGGTTTTTGTTCGAATTCGCCTTCGTTGTACTTGTTGTAGGGATGCTGCCACCTAGCTAAATTCGCCTTGATGGGAATCGTTACAAAACAAATTACTTCGCTCTCAAGATTTTATATGGCGAAGTACGTTTATATACTCATAGGGGTGTTAGAGCGAAACAAGAATATTGTACTTAGTGGGAATTTAGCAATAGAATATGCAAGTTTTAGAAACCTTTTATCCCAAGCAAATTGATAACGAGCGAATTCAAAGAAATTTCGGCTTCCTTGCGGATGAGAAGCTCCATATACAAAAAATTTACCGGAAATGGCGAAACATTTTTTATATGAAATTTGACATCCAATCAGTTTGAAAAACAGTACTCAGATGCACTGGCGAGCTTGCCTGTTAAGTCTACCCTGCTTGTATTCCTTCCTGAGACAGACGAAGTATCCAGACTAAAACATTAACGAAACATAAGTTCTGTATGAATATCGTACATACTATAAAACAAATACACGCGGAGGAAATTTAAATGATGTTAGTAATCTGCGCAAATGATTATCATAGCACAACTGTCTTCAACGAACTAACGCCATCTTGAGTAGCCCTAGATATGTTCTGCCAACGTAAATATTGCTGTTTGCACAGGAATTTGGCTCGTGAAGACCGTCGCTGTTGATGGTATGTTCGTGTTCAAACAATGTTGTCCGAACAGTTGTTCGCAAAAGCTGTGCAAAAGCGTTTTCTTCACAAAGAATCCACAAACACATGTATGTGCAAACAAATTTGTGGCTGGTCAAGACAGTGTAGACCATCAAAATTAGTAATCATCGACACAGGCGATATAACCTGCATATTCCACCTCCTGTTGCTTCATGTGTATCAAGCATTAGATAGGGACGTTCTAAAAACTATTGTTTCTAAAATACTAAATATGTGTTTACTTCTGTTTATTTTTAATATTCATGCCTTTTCATTTGGACTTTGAAACAGCTAAAGTGTAATTTGAAAATCTGTGAAATGTTCAACCTCAACATTTTGTTTTTTAATCATACTTACATTCCATTTTACTTTCTGATATTTCCACCCGTTGCATTATAGATTTGTGTAAATATGTACACATGGATATGTAAGCTAAAGGTAGCAATTCTTTGACTAACAGCTTTTGCGTGTACTACCGTTTCAAATACAACTTTAAACTAATCACATCAATTACATACGACAATCGATTTTATTCATTTATTTTTTATAAAATATTCCGGCTACTAGTCTCAACTACAGCAGATTTATTTTACAGATTGTCTTAGTTCTATAAAATATAATTTACTTGTGTGAGTAATTTTTATTTTATTTGAAAACCAGCTGATTGTAGTAGAGCAACAAAATAAAACGTGCGCCAAGATAGCGTCGAAAGTTAGCGTCGAAATCGCATAAATGAATTGGCGTTTTTGGGAATTCGGAAAATGGGAATCTAATACTACATTTACATCTACGCAAAATCTGGTACTTATGAGATTTTGAGCGAAATCTAGTTCATTTCCACCAGATTTCCCATACAAAACAAAATCTACTTACGAACTATATATTTTTTGCTAATGTACTGAAATATACAGCGCTGAACAAGAAAATTTTCACATTTGTAACAAAAAAAAAAAAAAAAGCGTGGTAGAAACAAAATATTTGTAGCAACATTAAAAAATAATAAAAGTTTAAAATAAGTGTTTTCAATATGGATAAAACAATAATGAATAAAGTGTAAGTAATATTACATATGTAATTATGTGTACAAAAACAATTGTAGCACGAATTTAATTAAGTTTAGAGCCAATTTTTTATTCTTTCTACAGTCAGCTGTTTTTGTTATGAAAATGAAATCCAATAATACGTCAAAAAGCATTGCTGTAAATGGCAGAGATTTTCTTCGAGATTTGATGTGAAATCTACTAGATTTTGCGTAGGTGTAAATGTAGTATAGAACCCAATATTGCTGTCAAAAATACACATAAAATTAAAAGAAAAAAAGTTGAATAAATTTTGTTTGGTACAAATTACAAATTTATTTATACATTTTGTATAAATTAGAACACAAATTGATCATTTATTTTTTGTTTTTACTTCACTTTTTAATTTATTTATACACAAACTATAAAAACACTAAGGCACTTGAATCAATGAGACTTGAATGTAAATAAATTTTTTGATTATTCGTAAACAAAACAAGATAGTTTGACATTAAAATTGGGTAAACAAAGGAAAACGAAAATTTAAGCAAAAAATTGTCACCTGCAGTAGTAATGCCACCTGGTTAAATTAAGAAATACAAAACATTGTGAATTTATTTTACAAGGCAGCTTCGTGGAAACACCTGATAATTTCTGTTATACTCCGTTTCTATAGGAAGACTGTGAAAAGTGTACAAACTGAAGTTTGCTCCACAAAAACTGAATTCTCATTGTTTTGTCATTGATTTATATGTTATACTGATGTTGCTGTCCTTTAAAACAAATTCACTACTCGTCAAAGTAAAACGCGATCGCAAATAAATTGTTGCCAGGACACATTATTCTTTGGGATTTAAAAAGTTGCTATATTTGATATGTATGTACATAAAAACTTTTAAATACTTTATTTCAAGCAAAGGTTTACCAACTATTTACAAGAAGCTTTGCACAAATTTTGCTTGGGTTTTAGAAAATTAACAGGAAACTAAACGTAAATAATTGGTAAAAACAAGTAAAAGAAGAAGTAGTCAACTGTAGATTTTCGGTTTTATGATATATGAAAATAAATCTTTATGTATGTATATGACAAATATAACTAGACCTTGTGTCACATTAGTAAATCGATTATGTACAGATGCTGATTATTATTCAAAACCCATTCTTTTATTGTTGTTCGTCAATGCCAACCATAGGTGTTTTACGTGACGATTTTAGGTAGTTTTGACGATTTTTAAGAGCGAATTTGCTTAACACTACGTCTTGACTAGCCATAAATTTGTTCGCACATTAAAAGAGCGTCTGCAAAATAACGATAGGAAATAATTTTTTGGCTCTCCTCGAGATTGTATGTATCCTTTTAACAAAGTGTATATACGGGTATTTACAGACGTGTAATGTGCGAAGGTTTGTTCGGACAACTCTGTTTGACCATTAACAGCTGCGGCTTGAGTATCCAAATTTCTGTGCGAACAGCAAAATGCCATGCAAAAATTGACGACTTTTTGCGTATAACATGCTTGTTGGTAACTTGCGACCATCACTACTCTTAATTTCAATCGGAGTACATATGCGAAATGGCATGTTTAAATTAAATTTTATAGCATTTTCTTTTCTGATATGCCGTCTTGACTAGCCATAGATACTCGTGAGGATCGTCGCTGTTAATGGTCTGTTCGTTTTTAAGTTGTTCGAACAGTTGTTCGAGTCTACCTGTTATCCAAGGCATATTGATAACAGGCGAGAATTCAAAGTATT
Source organism: Phania funesta (assembly GCA_963932375.1). NCBI lineage: Eukaryota > Metazoa > Arthropoda > Insecta > Diptera > Tachinidae > Phania > Phania funesta. Next base: position 43,479,742 of record OZ010656.1, read on the forward strand.
TCCGACTTCTCTGCGGATGTCAAACTCCATATATTTAAAATATCGGAAATGCGAAATTTTTTTCAGTTTAAAAAGAGTACTGAGCTGCACTGGTGAGTTTAGCTGTTTACTATACCCCAAGACAATTGATAAGAGGTAGACTCACGGACGAAGTCAAAGTATTTCCGGCTGTGTTGCAAATGGCAAAATCCATACAGTGCCGGAAATGGCAAAATTTTTTTAAGGAATTTGACATCCAATCAATTTAAGTAAGTTTACCTGCTTTAATTTTCAATATGAAAACGTCCAGGTGTTTTAACCGTTTTTAAAAAATTTGTCTTTAGTTTTCAATTGCTTAAAAATATTGGTGCGTGAATCCAATTTTTTCAACTTAATAAAGAAACCCACAGCAAATATACATGCCTACATACCCTCCTGTTTGATTAATTTATTTTAACGAACCCCATTTTTAATACAACATTTTCTATCGCTAAACAACTTTATTTTTCAAACTACTCGAAGAAAAAGTATGGGCAATAACTAATAATATTTAGGAGTACTTAAAATTTTTTTTTGGTAGCAATGATTATTGTTTATATTTAATTTTGGACTGCAATTTTATTTGACTTATTTTACATTATAACGCTTCTTTCGTTAATAGATGTTAAATTGCGACGTTGGCTTTTTTAGTTTTTATACGTTTTAATTTTGTTTGCAAAAATGTGGATTTTTTGGTGAAGCTTTCGATTTCGTTGAAAGTTTCCGATTTATGGTAAAATTTAAATTTTGGTTTATTCTGTAAGTTTTGGTGAAATTTGTCAATATATTTCAATGGATGGTAAAGTTTGTTTTTATAAGATTTCGGCATTTTGAAATTTGTAGTGAAATTTCAGAGTTTGGTAAAACTTAATTTTTTATTTATCTTTTTTTGAAATTTCACTATTTTCGTAATTTTTTTTCTTTTCATAACAAAATTTTTTGCATTATTTTTTTTTTTAAAGTTCGTTTATTTATTTACAACTTATAATATGCTAACACCATAATAAACAATAGTATACATATCTACATATTTACATAAATACATTGTCACTCGAGTATTTTTTATATACATAGGTAGTTTTTTATTTTGAAATAAAATATATTGAAATCGTATTTAACGAGGGATTTTATATATTTGTAATGAAAAAATATAAAAAACATTACATATATATGACGTTAGTATAAAAAGTTATAGTCTAAGCTTAAAAATAAAACCTAAATATAAAAAGAAAACGTTCTATAGCACACTATTCATCCAACCACCAGAATTTTCTAGTATTTTTGTTTTGAAGTTCTCTATTACTTAAATTTCTATCGTATATATTTGAATTATACAAAAAATTAGAGTTGACAGCTTTATCATTAGCCCGTCTATATTTGTGGTAAAATATCGGAACATTATTTTCACCTTGTATTATGTTTATTGTATCTAGGTACAAGAATGACTCTGGTGGGCCTAGTCCCTTTTCAAGAGCATTTGATATGTAAGCAAAACTTGTGTAGTATGGTGCCAATATTAAATTATTTTCAGTGCAGCTTGAGCTCCTCAAAATGTAATTTCTAATTAGGTTAATGATGAAGTTATCGATTCTTATAATATTTGATTTATTATATAAATTTTTGTTTGAAACATATTTTAAATAGTTGCTATGTGCTGATCTAAATAACGACATGCAAGCTCTTAAACATTTTCTTTCAAATACCCGCAGTTTTTCCATATAAGAAGGTGAGATGTTGAACCATATAGGACATCCATATGTAAGAATCGGTCTTATGAGCGATTGATACATAATTATTTTTACCGATGATTTTATGTATTTTGAATAAAACAGAGAATTTGTACATGAAAAACGCTTTTTGTGCTTTTCTAATGACTTCTTTAACATGTTCAATATTGTATAAAAATGTATCTACATGTATGCCCAAGTATCGGACAAATTGTTTGTTCAAAATTGTTCTTTGAGTCAAACTTGATCTTATTCCAAAGTATTTCCAATTCTTCTTTATGTTACTATTACATTTGTCTACCGGGGGTCTAAATAACATTGTTTCACATTTATTTATATTTAACTTCATAAGCCAATTAACTGCAAACTGTTCTACAATATCAAATGATTCTTGAAGCTTTGTATTTATTTTTTCAATTGTTTTGTCATAACGATATCATCAGCAAAAGCGATCATATTTTAAACTTTTTTAAGTAAGCCTGAAATAAAAATGTTAAACAGAATTGGGGAGTTAAGAGTGCCTTGTTGTAACCCATTAATTATTTTAAATGCAATATTGGTTTCGTGGTTTTGGTAATATGTTCTAAAGGATTTGTCGCTAATCATATTATATATAAGAACTATCATATTGACTGGAAATTCAAGTGTAATAAGTCGGTAAATTAGATCCGGGATCCATACATTATCAAAAGCTTTCTCCATATCTATGAAACATGCTCCTGTATATAACTTTCTATTCCAATTCCAGTAAATGCTTGATGCGAAACGATGTACTGCGTTAGTCGTCGAGTGCTTGTATTTAAACCCGAATTGTTTTTCATTTTCCAGTTTCTTTTCTTTACAAAACTTTATAATATTATTATTAATACATATTTCAAAGACTGTGCTTATATTAGGCAGTAAGCTTATGGCTCGAAGATTATTTGGAACATTTAGTTCTTTGTCCCTTTTTGGTAATAGGATTACTTTTGCCCTTTTCCAATTAACAGGAAAATATGAATTATTCAGCATATTATTAAACAGACCACAGAAGTCGAAAACTAAAGTTTCAGGAATGTTTTTCAAAACTATATTCGGAATTCCGTCAATTCCTGTCGACAGTTTAGCCCTAAGTTTAGCAAAGATATACATTATTTTTCTTTTTGTAATGAAAAAATTATCTGCCTGCAAATCAGTTAAATTATTTGATTTTTTATGCGAACTAAAATTAGTTAGTGTGGTTTGGTAACTTTCAAATTCTGTTTTTGTGTCCAAAAAATTATTGAAAGTGTCCACAACCTGTACTTGCGTCGTGCTGTTTCTGTTTATTTCCTTCTCAGAGTGAACGGATTCCAAAAAAAGCGCCTACGGCATCCAACATTTGGCCCTTTTCCCTTAAGATAAAATTATTTAAATTGTCTCTCTCTCTCTCTCTCTACAGTATCTATATCGATTGCAACGTTATGTAGTAAGTGCCTCATCTGTTGTGGTATTTTTATCTCCTCTAGTTTCGACGGTTTTAGTTTTCTAAATTTTTTTTAATCTCTTCAAACATTTTTTTGGAATCTTTAGGGTCTATTTGTGTTAATGTATTTTGTATATTTTCATTTAAAAGTCTCACAATATTTTCTATCAAGAGTTTTTTGCATTATTTGTGGTTAAATATGAATATAAAATTTATGAACTTTATGATTAAAAATTTTTTTGGTGAATGCTTTTACTTTTTATTAGATTCCCAATTTGTAGTGAAATTTTAATTTATTTGTGTTTTTTAACTTAAATTTCATTTTATTGAAGCTTTTAAAAAAATTTACAATTTGAACTTTTGTCCTAGTGTAGCAAAGAACGACAAATTGATGGTGTTCGATTTTGTGCCCAGGTGGGCACAACTGAGAAAAGTTGTAAGATATATAGACGTAGCTTGTAAAAAGTCTTTGCTTTGAATTCAGGCATTGGCAAATGCCTTATGTTTTTTTTCACCTATAATGGTAGTGCCACTCCATGCTTTTCCACTTGGGTGTTTAGTGTGATATGTAAAATAACCCATCAATTCTAAAGAAGTTTTTTTTAAAGTGAAATGTGTTTCAAATAATAAATATATATATATATATTTCCTGTGTTAGCAGGACACGTTCTATATCAAGTTTATATTGCGAGAGCCCGTTAGTGTTCCAAAAGCATATGTTCCCAAGCATATTTTGCTCAGCAAAACTTGCTCAGCATGTTTTGGGTGCGCATCATTTCTTGAAGCGTACCCTGAAGCATAGTTGTTCATTGTTTGTATATGACTTTTGATTGAGGTATCTTTGCACCCTCTTTTAAGACGTGTGAATATGTTTGTTGGTTAGAACTTCTCGCCTCACGATTATTATTGGGTAATTGTGCAGCATTTTTCAGTGCTTAGGCACAAAGTAGTAAACAGAGGTGAAACGACAGTATAGTGATCTTTTTCTCTATGCGTCTCGTTCCCTCAGAGCCTTAGTTTTGTTTTTAGATTTTTGTTTTTATTTTGATTTTCTTGCCGTGTTTTCCTGTATTTTGTCCTATATTTCGTCACAAAATGCTATATTTGTCTCTTTCTAACAGAGCCCATAGTAAAAAAAAACTGAGTTTTTTATTTTTTATGTATCAAAGTCTTCACCTCTGGTTACCCTGTGGCTTAGGCATAAGAGTAGGTTGGTGTAGTATGTGACTGCCTACTAGCAATAGGAAATTGAGAAGCCTTATATTGTTCACAACATATTTAGGTTTCTGACTATTTTGTAATTATATTTATACCCTTTACAAAAATTAAAGGGATATACATATATAGGCTTGTCATTCCGTTTGCAGTTTATACTATATTCATTTTTGAAAGTATATATATTCTGGATCCTTATATGTAGGAAAGTTCAATTAACGATGTCCGTCTGTCCGATGTTGAAACCAACTTTCTGGCGGCACTAGACAATCTAGGATCTTGAAACTTGAACCATTTGATCAATGAACTTGACGAATTTTCGGTATATGGTACATATATATAGGTCTACAAGTTCCCTAGACATAGACTATAAATTTTTGCTATTACCATTCTTGCGGGGAAATGCCTATACCCAACAACAAAACTTGAACTCCTTCAAAAACCGAAATTTCATAAAATTTTTAATTTAACATTTTGAAAATTCACCACAAGATAAAACAACTGGAACAAAAAAAATTTTTTAATTCAAATTCAATGAAAACCCGAAATTGTACGAACACAAAAACCAAAAAACTAAATTTTTAATATTCACCAAAAATTTGTATTTTCGCCAAAAAGCCGACAAATGACAAAAGTGCTAAAACATAGCAAAAAAATTAAAAAGGAATCTATTTTAAACAAAATCGATGTGTAGCAAAGATATAAAAATAAAAATTCACCACGAGTGGTGAATTGAGAAATCCCTGTTTTTTTATTTGAAGCTATTTCGTTATATTGGTAAATATTTTCCTTTTGGAAATTTAAGTTTTTGATTTTTTGGTGAACTTTTAATTTTTGGCGAATTTTGTGAACGATTCCCAATTTATGGTAAAATTTAATTTTTTTATATTTTAGAGTAAAATCGAATTTTAATAAAATTCGATGGTCTTAATACGATTTGGTTAAGATTTTTGAAGAAATTTCAACATTTTAGCGATATTTGTGATGGAATTTCAGAGTTTAGTGAAATTCGATATTTGTTTATTTGTCGTGAAATTCCAATATTTTGGTATTTTTTTATTTCGATAATGCAAATTTGCAATTTCTATTTAAAAAATTTTTTTAGTTAAATTTTGATTTGTAGTAAAATTATTATGAATTTATTAATTTTTAGCAAAATCCCAATTTGGCGTGAAATTTAAATTTTGTTTATGATGATTTTTCGTAATACTCGTATAAAATTGTGGTAAATATTTATCTTTTGTGGTGAAATTTCAAAACTGGATAATTTTATGCTCTAGTGAATATTTTTAAATAACTGGTTATCATTAAGATTGAATTTCTGGATATTAAAATTTTTTATTGAATTTTTTTAATTTAAATTTGTTTTTTTTTTTTGATCTATTGTAAACTTAGCTAAAATCCTTAGTTTTTTCAGTCCAACATTTAAAAATTTAATAGCAAAATAGGGGCTTGCGGGTAACCGTGTCCCCGTAAGAGTGAAAACTTATAATGTCAATGTCTCGGGGATTCGTGGACCAATATAGCTAAGTTATCAAGAGCCTTCAAAAAGTTGATTTCAACATCAGACAGGCGGACATCGTTAAATAAACTTTCCTAACTATAAGGATCCATATAATTATACTATTCCTTAAAATTTATGGATATTGAATTTGTACTTACATTGTGTACATACATGTGTATGCATATGCGTATTTATGTAGGTTGAATCAGTTACCCATGCAAGTGCACTCATCTCACAGATCCGCTTAACATTTTTGGAACTGATGTATAGATTTATTGCGACAGCGATAGAATTCGTTCATATTTACTGCCTTTCCTACAATATTCGTTTCCGACCCAACAAAGTATATTTATTCTGAATCCTTATAAGTAGGGAAGTTCAATTAACGATGTCCGTCTATCCGATGTTGTAATCAACTTTCTAACGGCACTAGATAACCTAGGATCTTGAAACTTAAACTATGTATTTGATAAATGCGGTCGGTGTATTTTGTGCTTTATGTTGTTGGGTTTCATGAAAGCCTACGATATTTTGCATTCGGCAAGACCATTTTCACCAAGCACTGAACACATATTATATGTATAAAGACAGTTTTTTTAAATTTTTAGAACAGTATCAATTTTAAAAAATAATTAAAAGAAGCTAATTAAATGTGATTATATAATTTAAAATTTATATGAAATCAACTTTTCCTTTGATACTTAATTTCAATTGCATAATACAGTATCGTGCAAAACTTGAAATTGTAATATTTTAGGCATTTCATTATTTTAAGAAACAGTTTTTATTTATGTTTGTAAGCGATCGTGGTAGATAAATATTTTCAATCTTTTGAATAATTGAGGATTTCAACACGGAAGAAATTTAAGCCTAAAAAGATGTCGAATGTAAATGCAAGGCATAGACGTTGTTGTAAAACAAGCCTTGTTGAGTAAAAATGGAAAATAAAACAGTGATAGAAAGTTCGGTGCTATGGTACTTTTTGGTTTTCGAAATACCGTAGTAACACCACGACTTTTTTCCAATCTGAAATGTTAAATAATATACTGCACAAAATAATAGTAAAATCATATACATGCATTCACGAAAACAATTTAAATTTTCTACCTCTTTGATTTAAAAAAAAGTTGTCTCTTTAAATTTTGGAAATAGTACTTTTCATATGGAAAAAATTCTTTTAAAGTTAAGTTCAGATCCATTTTAAAATCTTGATTTTCCTTATACCAAGGGGCCCTCATTAGCGTTGCGGAAGTTTTTGAATTTTCGTAGTAGTACGAGACACAACTTATTACAACAATCACACAAACGTTGCAATCTCGTGTCCAACCTCCTCAAGTTGTACTAACGATCTCAACGCCTTTGGTTTGCTTAACGTTCACTTGAATCCTATAAAAAAAACTGATTGAGTTCGTTTTTCTTTTTAGAATTCAAGCTAACGTTAATGGTTAATGTTCGACGTCGTGTGACAGGCTGTTAATGTTAATCGGCAAAATATGTATGTATAATGACAGTACAATTTGGGAACGCGCAATAGAAGAAAGTTTAAAAAGTTCCAGCCAAACAAAAACTATTGTTGACCAAGAAATTCATTCAAATAAGCTAAGTACTAGAAAACTGCTGTTTGTTCAACTTAAACTAATAATTTTATGTGTTTTGTTCAAAGATAGCTTATTATCTAAATGGGATATCTAAAATATGAAGTCTTTTTAATCTTCTAATATCGTCGCTTTCATCTAATAATCTACTACTGTAATTGCTTATTTCCCCTTTAATTTAAGGAATTTTTAAGTCTTTGTGTATTGCTTTATTTGTAATATACCATGATGCTTTAACTAACATTCGCAGTGTTTTTGATTGAAATTTCTGTAGAATTTCAATATTTGAATTACTTGCAGTACCCCAAAGCGGAATACCATAAGTCCATATGGGCTTAATAATACTTATATAAAGAAGTAATTTGTTCTCGAGACTCAGTTCGGATTTTGGGCCAAGGAACCAATACATTTTTTAACTTTAAAATTTAACTGTACTCTTTTTGCCTCAACGTGGCCTTTCCATGTTAATCGCCTATCTAAATGCATACCAAAATACTTAACATGGTTGTTTTTAGGAATATGGGAACCATTTATATTTATTGCTGGGCAATCATCACGTCGTAGGCTAAAGGTCATATGTGTAGATTTTTGTTCATTAACTTTTATATTCCAATAATTCAGCCATGTTTGAAGTTTATCTGTTTGCTCTTGATTAAATTTGAAGCTTCTATTGCTGCCGTACTTGTTGCCAAGAATGCAGTATCATCAGCATAAGTAGCTACTGTTACTTCGTCTACATGGGACATGTCAGAAGTGAATATGGTATAAAATAATGCTCCTAACTAATATCATACATAAATAATTAAATAAGTCCTACTAATATTATTTATAACCAGTGTTAAATAATTTTATAATTAAATTTAGAAACATTCTATATATGTAGATATACTATTGATTCCACTGGAAATCAGTAGGTATGTTAATTTCTTATTTATTGTAAAATTTGCGTCAAGGCAATGCAATATATTCTAAAATATTTAAGTTTTGTATTTTTTGAGGTTTGTTGCATTTTGTGCCGAATACTTGCGGCAGTCACTGTACAAAAAGTTCAAGAAATTAGAGATACAAATATTTTTGGCAACCAATGTACAACAACAAACACAACAGCCATAAGATCCTCCTAGTGACCAGGAAATTCAATGCACACAGAACAAGAACAACGATATAATAACAACAAGTACAGACGAATTCCTGGAGCTTAATAATGTGTAGAAACAACATAAGTATTATCATAAGTAAAAAAGCTGATGAAACTTGTTAGTTTTTCGAAATGAAGCGGAATGATCTAAAATCAATGTGTACTTGTCATTGTTTTATTCCTGTCGTGTCCTATACATATACGTGAAGGACAAACTACAAAGGAAAAGTTGCAACAGCTTTAAATCCGGCAAACAAATCTATTGCAATTTTCCATGGAGCATTTGACGTGGAGTGTACAGTAATGGAGTTATTTTAATGATAAGAAAGTTGTAGTTTTTACTGATAAAAAGTAATTCTTGATTTAATATTCAGAACGAAAAATTACACTGAGGATGGCACATAGCCGAAACCGGTTTGTCTCCAAACGAAACTTGGCAAGGGATGACAGAAATTCATTCCGAAATTCGTTCTACATTCGACAGAAATTCGTTCATATTCCATGATTGGAGAAAAAAAGAGTTGTTTCTGAGCAGAAAGGGCCGTATTATGGTGTGTGGTGCTGTTATGTACTATGGAACAATAGAATTAGTGGTAGGTTGATTGGAGAAACCTACAAAACTGTGCTCAATTCAGCTCTTGTAAAAATAAATGTCATTTTTGGACCGATTCAATGAACTTTACAATAGGATAGTGCTTCTATACATAACGCTAAAGCTGTAGACGAATTTATTTCAAGCCAAAACATTCGTCTTCTTTGTTGCCCATCTTATGCTTTTAAACATATTGAAAATGCTTAGAGTTGGCTTACCCTGAAGGTATACAAAGGAGGAACACAATTTAGAGACAAGCAGTCACTTATTCGAGTCATTAAAGAATGTGGCAAACTAATAATATCATTCGACTCAAATCACCTTATGACTTACAGAAAGACCGTATATTTGAAGTTATTGTAATCCGTTGATGTTTAAAATAAATATACAAAATTATTAAAAAAATTTTTGTAATAATAAGAAAATAAGGTATTAGGTAAAATTATTTTTTCTTTCACTATTCGAAAAAATTCTACTAACAATACCGTTACACTTAAATAAAAAAAAATTATATACTTATGAACTCAACTCATAAAATATCAAAATAAATAGCATTTAAGATAATAAGTTATGGGGGTTCAATCAATTTAACAGGAGTATTTGTTTATGAAACAAATAAATTTTTTATTTAAAAAAATAATATTAAAATAAGGAATATATTAAGCCCCTGGATTCGGGGATTTCAAAAAATCCCAAGAATCTCGGGTTTTCGCTATGAAGAATGTGAAAATCCTGAATCTCCGAATTTTTTAAATCAATCTCAATTAGCATAACTTATGATGCATGTGAATGACATTCGTAAACATGTGTTGCAAGTACCCCAAAAAACGTCGACGAAGGCAATGTGAACGGCAATATCGCCCATACGTTGTGGACGATAACACAGATATTTGTATGAATCAGTCCACGTATCACATGGAGGGTCCCGATTATTTTAATATTATTTTTTTCTTAATTTTGGTAATAACCTGTAATGAATTCTTTCTGGTGTTTTATAACTCTGCTAAATAATTACCATTATTGAGTGTTACTATTAAAGATTTTGTTTTATATGTATATGCAGTTGTGTTCTTATTTTTAATGGATTTTTCAGAAATCATTTCACGCATTTAATTAGCATTTATTAGAGACTTTTGAATAAACAATATGCTTTTTATAAACAATCAACAGAGTTGTTTATGAAATAAACGAATGGTGATAATATATATAGTAAATTTCAATAAATGCGAACAGATATCCTGGCATTTACATGTCAGAAAGTTCGAAGAAAATGACATCTGATTTTCCTATTTTCTACATACACCCAAGGTCAAATGAATACATACACTTTAAGAACCTTTTTTTAAATAAACCAAATGTATGGTTTACAGCTTAGAACCGTGTAAATCGAAAACAAAGTAAAATGTGCATAATTCAATTATTTATTTGAAAGTAAAATCAAACTTACTTCTTTATAAAATTATAAAAGTTCTACAAATTGTTTATTACATACCAGTATATAAATAACTTTAAAAAATTACTTCACTAAATCACATGAATAAAAAGCTTGGTTGTAGTACATACACATGTAATTCTATAACGAGGAATTGAAATTCTATAACGAGGGATTTGCATAGAAAAAGATGTGAAGTTTCTATAGGATTTAAGCCCGGTGACTGGCTATGCCAATTTAATAACACCAAATTGTTTTCTTTGAACCAACTTTTTACTAACAGAAAGCTATCGTTTGGGGCATTATCTTATGGATAAACTCATCGCAAAGCAATGTACTCCTCATAATATTTTGTAGAATATTCCGGTAGCATATTGCATCCATTATGTTTACTATACGGTATATTAGACCTAACCCACTCCAAGTATTATAAGCTGGGTAAACTAAACAGGCAAACTCGCCAGCGCAGCTAAGTACTTCTTTCAAACCGATTAGATGTCGAATTCTATATAAAAAATGTTTTGCCATTTTCAGTACATTTTTTATATATAACGTTTGACATCAGCAAATAAGACGGAAATACTTTGAATTCGACTGTTATCTATATGCCTTGATTATAAATTATGTTCTTTAGTAAAAGATCTAATTTGAATAAAATATACGCGCGTGTTTCAAATAAGTTTATTGCCTTCTCCACCTCCATGAATCAAATAAAAATTTATTATTTCTTTCCAAAACTATGGGAGTAAATTGCTCCAAACCAATGCATCCTATTGAGGATGTATTTAACGTTACACATATATGTATATATATATATATATATATATATAAATTCCTACCAAAAAAACGGAAAAGCTTTTTGAAAGTGAAGGTAGCTGATGTACAAATAATGTTATATACCACAATAAAATATGATCTCTAATTTAAGAAAAAAAGTTTTCGCAAGTTTGCGCCAATATTTTTGGTAATTTCTTGAAAATTTTATCTTTTTTTGTGTTTTTCGAATTATTGATGTGAAATATTATTTACATTACTTTTAACAACTACCAATGTGATGGATTACCTGCCCTTAAAAAAGGAATTTCTTAGAATTCAGTTCCTAGCTCATAAATTCAAATTTACTAACTGTCTTATTGTAATAATTATAAGTCAACCACACGCATACACACCTAATAAACTGTTTTTGTTTACCTGTATATAAGACTTCATCGTCATACCTAATTTAAAAGCGTTACAAATCAAAATTACATTTAGAAACGGTCAAGTACGGTACATAAAAAATGCACCCAAGTATCAGGTTATTAACTAAGTAACGGGAAAATGCACTTTGAAAAATATACAAATATGGCTTATTGCGCACAATTCTTATTATAAGAATGTAATGGAAATATTGCACAAATTAAACACACGATGCTATTGACAATGGTCGATGGAAAAGTCTGCAATGCTGCAGAGGACACAAAATCCACAATGAGGTGTTACATTTGCAGACAAACTTCAAAAGATTTTAACACATTGCGGAAAAATCTTCCTGAAAACCCTGATGCTTCGAATTTTGGGCTATAAACTTTACACGCACGCATATGCTTTTTAGAATCGATACTTCATATTTCATATAAACTGACACTTCAAAAGTGGCAAGTAAGGAGCAATGAAGATAAAGCACTTGTTAACGAAAGAAAGATAATAATCCGGAAGAGGCTTAAGGAAGAGATGGAGCTACTTGTAGATATTCCAAAGCCAGGATATGGCAACACTAATGATGGTAACGCATTAAGAAGATTTTTTTCGGATCCAGCAACTGTTTCGAACATTTCTGGCATAAATGAATAACTAATCAAACGCCTGAATATAATATTGGAAACAATAACTAGCGGGCACCGCATTAATATTGAAAAATTTGATGAATATACACATAACACAGTCGAAATGTATGTGCAGCTCTACACATGGCGGTACTGTAATAAAGCAAGCAATCTTGCCCATTGGACAATTGTCAGAAGAAGCTGCCGAGGCCAGAAATAAGCACTTCAGATTATATCGTGCTAATTATTCGAGAAAATTCAGCAGAATCGATACAAATCGAGATGTTCTAAATAGGTTATTTTTGAGCACGAAAGATAAAAAGCCTTTTTCATCAGATACTATTAAACTACTTCTTCCTGATACGGATGATGCCGCCCATGATGAAATACGTATGACATGATCATAATTTTGAACTTTTTAATTAGTTTAATTTTTTCATGTGATGAGTATTTAATAATATAAAATACTTAAATATTAAAAGTGAATATGTTTTTGTTTGTTTGGTTGTTTATCCCTTATAGGAAGCCAAGCTACGAGACCAATTTTTATTAATATTTAATATTGGATAAATTATAATTTTGACACGGGGGACATTGTAACATCCATAAAAAGCCATGTTTTATTTCCCTGTATCTACACAACTACAATAGTTCGACTATCTAAATTTAATTTGAGTTGCTCTTAGAATAAAGTACAGTTGCAAACCAAATTTTGGTGGAATGCGAGGGGGAGATCGGCATACGTAATAATAAATAATTTCTAAAAATACACAACAATCGTGTAGCGAGGTATACCGTGTACGGTTGATAAATTAATATACATATACATATATAAAATTAAATTCTCCTCAAAATGGAAAAAATTAAACAAAGTTATAAAAGGTGGGTGGGTGGTGTCAAAAATAACACTTACCCAATAATAATCTGCCATTAAATTTTTTCTATTAAACTAAAGCTAAAACTATCAAAAAAACTTTTAAAACAAAAAAAAACGCTTAATAATTTTGGCCAGCTTTTTGGGTCAAATACTCCTCTGTGCGACGTAGAGATCACACACGGTAAAGATAAAACTAATATCACTCGATATTAAAGATCTATATCCATCGATACCCATCGCAGGAACTTCAAACATAGTGTACAAAATAGTACTGAAAAATCGCGAAAGACGAGCACCTCGCTTTACACCTCACAAATACCTTAAAAACTGCACTATAATAGAACCTCTTCCAATTTAGCAACGCCATCTATAGACAAACAAACGGACTTAGAATGGGAAACCCAACCTCCGCAATACTCACGGAAGTATTTATGACACCTCCGGAGACAACTCATGACTGGTCTCGTAGTACCATTATACGCAAGATGCGTGGACGATATAATATGTGCAATCACGGGATACAACGAAGTACAAATAATGCAATACCTCAACAAACAACACGAAATCATCAAATTCGCAATGGAAGCGGCAAAAGATGACAAATTAAATTCTCTAGAACTGGCAATAGAGATAAACAAAAACTCCAACAAACTCGAATGCGAAATATACAGAAATCCTACGGCCACAGACACAATACGTCCAACCACCTACAGCAACACCAGCACGCCGCGTTCAGATAACTGATTTCTAGACTTTAACGATCACACTAACAAAAGAAGCCTACAACAAAGAACTAAATACGAAAAATACCATAGCAGGGAACAACGGTTACAATTTATGTGGGAATGACACTGTAGGCAAAGTCAAAAAAGAATTTCAAAGGATCAGAGAATGCAACAACGAAAACAAAGGAAACTTACACCGGAAAATCAAAATTAATCTACCAAAATCACAAAAAAAAAATAACACCAAAATAATAAAATTCATAATACAATAATCACTGACTTCTTCCAACTACAGAAAAAAACACCTGCAGCTAACGTTTACCTGTCAAGCGCAAACACCAATTTTGAAGCAATAAAACTGCAAACACTAATTTCTACTAATCCATACAAAAACACCCGAGCTACGAGCTTTAAATAATATAAACGAGATTCATCTGCTACCAATTTACTTGACAACCAATAAAACACCAACGAATTGTTGTAAACTTCTCAAAACGAAAAGTAACACTGAAGATGGTACATAGCCGAAACCGGGTTGTCTCCAAACCAAACTTGACAAGGGATGACGGAAATTCATTCCAAAAATCCAGTGTAATTTGCATTAGAGTATTAATAGCGATAGGCAATACTGAACCTTGTTGATCTTAAATAAAAATCATGTGAATTTTACTTGGAATATTTTAACAAAAACAAATCAAAAATATTTATAGAAAAATAAAACGCACGTCTGTCTGTATGGCTGCAAAAAATATACTATATATACCAATTATCTATGACCCCGACTGATAACACATTTTTGTTTTTTTTTTCATTATAACATCTTTCTCAAGCGAGTTTTTGTACTTAAGAAAAGTGTTCAACAACAACTAACCGTGTTTTGAAATAAAATTTCAAATGAATATGACACGAGCAAATTTATTAAAATATGATGATGGAATTTAAATAAAAACACGTACTTAAAAAGATTGCAATTTTTTTGTGTTGATTTCATTATTTATTAATTTAATTTCATTTATTTAGCTTTTCTTTTTAATTGATGGGGTTTTAATAGGAATTTATTTCCAATTTTCTTGTTGTGGCTTAATTTTTCTTAATAAATATGCAAGTGTAATATTAAAATATTTTAAAGATTTTCGGATAATTGTATTAATTATAATTTTGTTGCAAACCTTAAAATTTACTTTTAACCTTTTTTAGTTTCATAAGATTTAATTAAATAATTCTGTAAATAAACAATTGTTTTTTATCTTCGTACTAATAATAAGAGCTAATAGATAAAACAAAGTTTTCGTTAAATGAATTAAATGTAAAAGCAGGAAGATTTGTAAACACAAAATCGTGTTTATAAAGTTTATTAAAGAGAGAATCCATCTTATATTAATTAAGTATTTGTAACTGTAATAATATTGGAAAAATTTTCTGTATGTATATAAATTATAAATGTATTGGTATTGTTTAAAATATCCGATTTTTTCTTGTTTTAAGTATGCGTGGGTTGTTTGGGTAATTAGTTGGGATACGTTTATTTTATTTGGAGTATTTTTATACTGTTTATATAAGATTTAATTAAATTTGTTTAACATTTCAAGTAGTAGTTTATACGTACGTATTTTTATTTTTGTAAATGTATAAAGGGTCACACTAAAGCTTAATGCGTAAAAATAGTTGCTTTTAGTTTTACTTATTGCAAGGAAATGCGGTTATTTTATAACTTTTTCGAAAGTAAAACTTTTTAAAATTTTAATATACTTAAGACCTGTAAACTTCTCATAAAGATAATGATGCAGAGAGAACAAGGGCTATACATAAATGCATGTATATAATATAAAAATTTGCATTTTTTCATATGCATAGTGGAATGTATTTTATTATTAACTAAATCAACAACCAGAGGAACACACATAAGCATGCAAGGCTGAGTTTAGAACTAGAAAAACTGTTATAGGAAGATGACAGCTGTCCACGATTGGCGATAGACTAATGAAGCACGGTCTCAAACAGTAGACTAAAACAATTTTCTCAGCAATAATTTCAAGAGCTCCCGCGTGCTAAAATTTATTTCAACATGATTGACGTGCGTTTGTTTTGGCAATATTATGTCTTACAAGCATTGAATTCTTAACGTCGACATCTAATAAACTGACAACGAGAGAACTGCTACTTTCGTTCAAATTGCTACTTACACAAGTTTTCCCTACAGAAACCTCACTGTAAGAAGTTCATATATTTAACAAAATAACATGTTGTTATGCTTTGTAAAGCTTTAGAAAGCAAAGGACTAATTTGCAAGTTTGTAAGATTGCTCAGTTTTTAAGTTTGTAAACCTTTCAACATATTGCAATTTAATTGAAATGTACATTTTTCGTGGAAATCAGTACAATTTTAGAGATTTCTTTCATATGCGACTTGTTCTTAGGAGTCGTATTTGCAGTGCTAAATAATTAAGTAATTTTAACGCCACTTCACAGCTTCTTGTTAAATTTACAATTATATTGTTATGATAAAGTGTTAATTCTTTCTTAAATTTAATTTCTAGCGAATGAAGCTATTAAATGTCAAGATATTATTGTTGTCATTAAAAATTATAATTTATATGAGAATTGCACTGATTTAGTGGTTTAGTTAAAATTATATAAAAAAAGTATATACTATATGAATATATGTATATACATAAATCAAGATATTCTAAATTCTTAATTTAAAATCAGAAAACAGTCAACAGGTTGTAAATGCTTTAAAATGTTCATTCCATCTGTGAGTCTTAATCGCATACATTTTATAGATCAACTACATTATTCTCCGAATAGAGCTCCAAGTTTGCATTAAAGCCCCTTTGCTTGGTTATAGTTGATTTCTATCAGCTTTTTACTTGGAAGAATATTTATGAATTTATGAATTAGAAAAGTATTCCAGCTTGTTTTAAGCTGATCAGTTTACCGTTTACAACTATCGTCCCCATGGAAAAATATCTCCGGCCTATGTCAGCAGGTCTTAGTATATGTTATTTATTGAATAAAGATTATACTTAAGTTTTTTATATTCTTAATTCTATGCTTATCATCGTTATTTTAATTCAATCTTTAAATAGACTACTAAGTAGTTTTAAAAAAATTCTATAAATATAAGTACAATAATTAAGTATTTCATTAGAGAGCTTTATAGAGATTTTAAGTCGTTTAGAGAATCAATGTTTCATATCGAATATTATTTAAACAATTACAACAAAAAATTATTATAAAAAACAGAGTAAAAAGAAAAAGTTGCAGCTTAAATATTAAAGTATCAAAGGTGTTTTTTTTTAATTTTTTAGCTTAAGCAGAGATATAAAAATGATTTTTTAGTAAGTTAAGTATATAAGTGTATGTATATGTATACAAATATATATACATATTTTTTTCGAATTTTTGTTAATATATTTATGGGGTTGATGGTGATTTGTTTAATGTAGGTATGTTTGTATATATTTTAATTTTTTTAAATTTTTAATTGTTTAGTTTAATTTTGTTTCATATAAATCTTGTTTTTTTTACTTTTAAATAAATATAAATATACATATATATGTATGTAAGAAAAGATAATTATAGGTTGTTGTATAATATTTGTTGTATTATTAAAAATGTATGAGTACAAGCAGGTGCAGTAATTAATTTTTTTATTATAATGCTTTTTGTCATGGATTAAATATGCGTCTACTCTCTTTCATTATTTTCATCTGTTATAAGTTTTTATATATATATATATTTTATTATAATTTACAAATATGTAGATAGTTGAAATTTATATCATCGAAATCAGGGTTAAAGATCGCCACAAGGAATGTAATTGCAGAAACAGCAATTAAATGTTTTTTAATATTATGATTAAAAAATATATGTAATATATATTGAATAGTTATAATTATTGGCAAAATTGCACGGTCACAATTAGTTTGCTAATAAAGGTATTTGTGTAGGTCATGCTAATTTTATGACTTTTGATTAAAACATTATATTAGGGGATTTTGAAATGATTTTCTTTACAATAGTAACTAACTTGGTTTCATTATCATCTATATAATTAATAGGCAAGACGATTTTTTGTTAACCCCTCAAATTGTGCCAGCAACTATACCATTTTAAGTATATTATTAGTTCAGTACCTTAATAGATATAAGGACTTAAAGTTGCTAGAAATACTTGCAAAAATAGTACACAATGAACATCTGTTAGCTTCAAGTAAAACATAAACAAAATCATACTTGGGCACAGTGCACTAAATTTTTATTGCACTAAGAATTTCTTTATCACTATTCGTTTAGTGGTAGTGCAATTAAAATTTCACTATCACTATCACTTTAGTGGTAGTGAAAATCGGAATTGCACTACCAATAAACTTTAGTCGTAGTGCAATTAAAATTTCACTATCACTAATTAGTGGTAGTGCAATTAAAATTCCACTACCACTAAACTTATTGCAACAATTTTGCCCTACCACTAATTTAGTGGAATTAAAAAATTTATTGCACTAACATTTCTAATACCACTAAATTAGTGCGCAACATTTTTTATTCCACTAAATTAGTGCGTTAACATTTTTTATTCCACTAAATTAGTGCGCTAACATTTTTTATTCCACTAAATTAGTGCGCTAACATTTTTAATACCACTAAATTAGTGCGCTAACAATAGAAATGGAATAGCACTTCCACTATCGGCCAATTCTTTCCTCCCGCTTCCTAAAGTTGTTAATCATGTCACCTTTGCTTTTCAATTCAATTATTTTTTTCACCGGTGTCACGTCACCATCAAATTGTAGGCATTGCAAATTTTTGTGAGTTGCAGTGATTGAAAAAACAGTAGTGCGATTAGCTTGAAAGCTTTTTAATAATAAAATTAAATAATAAAATCAATTACACTAAAAATGAGTGAAGAAAATATTTTTGATAGTGATGATAGCATAAATGATCCGACATTTACTCCGGAAAAGAATGGTAGTGATGGCTCGGAGTTTTCCAATTTTGATCCAGAAAAAAATGGTGTTGATGCAAGTGATTCTTTAGTAATTTATCTAACCCCGGAAAGTAATGATGCTTCTGCAACGGACTCTTTAGAGCTTGATCTGGAAGGAGTCAATAAACTTCTTTTTAGTAAGGAATTTTTTAAAATCATTACACAGGTAAGACTAAATTTTTCCACGGATTAATATGTGTAGTTTAAAAAAAAATTGTTAGAGAAAAGTAACTAAGTATGAAAAGTCCATGTGTGGAGTAATTGCTAAGTGCCGAGTGTGTCAGAAGGAAGTGAAAGGATCGCTTAGAGTAACCTCTAATTTTATTCTTCACCTGCGAACCAAACATCCAAAAAAATACGCCGAGTTTATAAAACAGAAAGAAGTGACCAAAAATATAGCTGGACGGAAATCAGAGTTTTCTGAGAACATTTTAAATTTTTTGTGTGATACATGTTCTTCGTTCAATTTAATTGAAAACAAAAGCTTTTTAAAATTATTTCCTGGGAAGAAAATGCCTAGCAGACGGTCCATCACCCGATTACTGGCTGACAGCAATCAAAAACAAATACTTAAATTGTCAATGGCCTTGGAAAACGTCCAGTACGTTTGCACTACGGCTGATCTTTGGTCTGGTGGAAAAAGATCCTTTTTAGGATATACTTGCCACTGGTTGGATCATGACTCATTACAAAGAAAGTCTGTTGCGCTGGCTTGTAAAAGATTCAAAGGAACTCATTCTTTTGCCCGAGTGCGAGACATGATATGTCATATAAACAAACAACATAATTTGCCGGTTGGTAAAATAGTTTACACAATAACTGACAACGGCTCGAACTTCGTAAAAGCGTTTAAAGAATTTGGAGTTAATTTAGGTAAGTCACATTTATACAAAAGTACTAAAATGTTAAATCATGGCTTTGTTTTAGAAGTTGACAGCGAGGATGATTCTGATGAAGACTTAGCCGAAAACGAATACAGTTTTGCAGAGAGTCTAGGACCAACATTTTATAATGTGGAGCCAAAGTTATCGAAGCATTTTCGCTGTGCCACCCATACACTGAATCTTCTGGCTACAACGGACTTTTCAAAAATTATTAAATCGTCGGACGAAACAGTTCAAAAAATACACAAATCTTCGTTTGATCGGTAAATATTGACGTTTAAGATTAATTAACATCTTCACATTTGAATTGTTTTTTAAGATGCACTCAGATATGGCACAAATGCCACAGACCAAAATCTGCTGAAATTATCGGAGCAATTTTATCGACACAGCTTAAAACCCCGTGTGTAACAAGGTGGAATTCACTGTATGATGCAGTTAATCACTTGATTATGAACAAAGAAAACTTAGGGGAGCTCTGTTATCGGCTTGGAGTTTCAAATTTTCTTGCTTCTGAAATTCAATATTTGGAAGAGTACTTGCAACTTCTAAAACCCATCGCAGAGGCCATTGATTTCTTGCAAAGCGAAAAGTCAATGTTTTTTGGCTATTTTATTCCAACATTAGTCTCAATAAGAGTAAAAATGCGTCGTTTGGAAAGTGAACAATTTTTACATCTTGCTAGAATAAATATAGAAATGCAACTTGCTCTACTTAAACGATTTGAAAATTTTTTTTACCTTAAAGAGGAGTCTTTAGATGCGGTTATTGCAGCTATTGTAATTCCGGACGTCAAGCTCAAATTTTTAAATATCCTCTAAGAGACGGCTGAAACATTTACGGTAGACGATATAAAATCACATTTAATTCGATATGGATTGGAGTTTACCAACAATTATAAACAGACGCCTAAATCACCTTCCACTCCTTGTACATCTTCATTTCTCGACTTTGGTGATGAATCCACTGGCAAGTCATGTATATTTTAGTAACAAATAAGGGTAAAAAAATTAATGTGTTTGCTTTGTTTATTTCAGACGGAAACATTTGTGAAACACCTAATTCGGGGTATATTTGGAGTGAAACTGGTGCGTATCTCTCCGATATCGAAATTAGTTTGGAAATGCTAAATCGGTATCCAATTATAAGAAAAATATTTTTGAAGTATAACACCGCACTTCCATCTTCTGCCCCAGTCGAACGATTATTTTCTTTCGCTGGCATTATCAATCAATCAAGAAGGCAAAAGCTGAGTGACAGCAACTTTGAAATGCTTAAATTAGTCATTTGTAATTCGAGTGACCAACATCTAGAACAAATCAATAAAAATAATCGCACAGCACTTTTATTATGTTGTTTATGTCCGCTTTAAAAAATAGTAAATATATTTCACTATGCACTAATTTAGTGGTATTAAAAATGTTAGCGCACTAATTTAGTGGAATAAAAAATGTTAGCGCACTAATTTAGTGGTATTAAAAATGTTAGCGCACTAATTTAGTGGTATTAAAAATGTTAGCGCACTAACTTAGTGGAATAAAAAATGTTAGCGCACTAATTTAGTGGAATAAAAAATGTTAACGCACTAATTTAGTGGAATAAAAAATGTTGCGCACTAATTTAGTGGTATTAGAAATGTTAGTGCAATAAATTTTTAATTCCACTAAATTAGTGGTAGGGCAAAATTGTTGCAATAAGTTTAGTGGTAGTGGAATTTTAATTGCACTACCACTAATTAGTGATAGTAAAATTTTAATTGCACTACGACCAAAGTTTAGTGGTAGTGCAATTCCGAATTTCACTATCACTATAGGGTTAGTGGTAGTGCAATTCCGATTTTCACTACCACTAAAACCTAATTTATAGTGCACTAAAAAATTTAGTGCACTATGCCCAAGTATGAACAAAATATGTACTATAGTACTATAATTTACTGCTTTTCAATCGACCCTCCTTTTTTCTTTCTTTTAGTATCTATTAGCGAGCTTTATTTTGAGTTTTGGCCAGTAGGCAAACTACCTTTATCAATTAACAACTTATTGTCAATACTAAATATTGAATGCCTTGTTGTTTGCGCATTTATTAGCTTTTATATTTTTTAATTAAGTAACATTTTTGATATTTCCTACCATCCTTAAGGTTAGCTAACGCTTATATGGTGCACTAAAATCATAGTTTAACTAAAAAAAAATTTCATTTTTCAGCTATGGTTTGTTAAATGGAAAAACGTTGTATATAAATTAGTTTAATTAATTAGAAGTTTACAGAAACAAAAAAAAACAACAATTTTGTGTAATAGTTTAGCCATTTGGTATCTGAGCCATCTTAAAAATATTTACAAATTAAAAAAATTATATTGCAAAGATATTAGGAGTTTGTATGTCTTGTATTATTCGAATGTTTAAATTCTTTTTACATATATTTTAATACACAGTGCTGTTCTGTATTCTGTATCCGCAATATTTTATTCGAAAGTGCAAATTACCGAATGCTTTACGGAGCATTTCATTTCCGAATAATTCCTTTCGTTTTATTTAGAAAACATGTTCTAGAGAATGAATTACAGTCAGAGTTTCTTCAAATAAAACTTTATTTAAATGCTAAATTGATCATTTTTTGTTAACATTTTTAAAGGTTTTCCTTCAATTTCGATTCACATTCCACTATTAATTTTAAAATGCATATGGGAATGTCTGAACAGAATTGTTTGAGGACTGTTACTTATTAAGGTAAGCGACAATATTGGTTCATAAACAATGTAAAATAATCTCGAACAAAGGAAAAAAATGTGGAAATCAGAACAGCTAAATTTCGAATCGGTAAACTCCTAGTGTTTGTGCGATTTCAAACGTTTTTATTCCACTCGGAATACAGAAAAGGGACGATAATTAATAAATCTGGATGTGGCAAGAGCAGTCTTTAAAACTTAAAATTAATGTATACATTTTAATAATTTTTTATGTGGCAAGATTTTAAATAAAATAATATACAAGTGTACATTATCAAAAACTCAAAGACTTTATTCTTGTTGGACATGATAGATAAAATAAAATAGTAGAACGTATTACTTTTCTATAAAGGAATCGATCTTTAACACTGAATTCTAATGATTTGTATACGTTTTAAGCCGTTTATTTGTTTTTTAATGTGCAGTATTTAATTTGTGAAAAAAGAAATTGTTTATTCGATTTGTTTCCTAATGTTCTTCTTGTTAAGTTTTTTTTTTTTTTTTTAAATCGCTAAACACAATAATTTTTTTTAATGACAATTTACCACTATTTATTTGTTCCTCTGACCACTGCCATTTACGCAAGACGGAGCAGTAAAATTAGACGAAGAGATAATTTTTTGGTTTTGAAAATCCGCAGCATTCGATGATGTTGACGACGTCGCAGTATCATTAATAGGGTTTGATGTGATGTCCCTCCCGCCGCTAGCACCAATAGCAGCAATAACAGTAGTTGTTGAATCACCTTCGGTGATTATTTGAGAACTAGTGTTATTTTTCGAATCCCTTAAAAGATTACTTCTACTTCCTTCGCTATTTCCCATTGCTAAACGTTGCATTTGCCGTATGACTGTGGCAGCCAAATACGCTTGCTTCCAACGAGACTTGGCAAAATTCTTCTTGAGTTGTTCTGAAACCGTGGCATGAATGTTTTTATTTCCAGCCGCGTTGCCGGATATCCAAGGGTGTGCCAATGCTTGTTTACAGGTATAACGTTTTTCAACATTCACACACATTAAGTGACGTATAAAATCTTTAGCGGAATTACTGATATCATCCCAGTATGGGGAATCAAATTCGAATTCACCCTTCAAAATTTGGGCAAACAAATTCGCATCGTTTTCGTCGTAGAATGGCGGATATCCACAAAGAAGGATGTAGGAGATTACACCTATACTCCAAATATCAACAGCTTTACCATAGGGCTTTTGGGCCAAAACTTCAGGTGCCACATAACCGGGCGTACCGCAGGCTGTAGCCATTATACCGGAGTCTTCCATTTTCGAGAGCCCAAAATCACTTATCATAATTTTACTGTCATCGTCAGGACTGTAGAAAAGTAAATTTTCTGGCTTTAGGTCTCTATGAACCACTCCCTGCTCGTGCATATAGTCGACAGCTTCCAGTATTTGTCGTATCAAGTCAGAGGCATCCTTTTCGGTATATGAACCCTTTTCCACAATACGATCAAATAGTTCGCCACCTGTCACTAATTCCATGACTAGGTAAATTTTCGATTTATCTTCATATGTTTCATAAAGTTGGACTATATTCGGGTGTGTTAATCTGTTACCAGGTTGAGAGTCCGTAGCAGCGGCAGTGTCATTCTGATGATTGGCACTAAATCGTCGTAGCACACGTATCTCATTTTCTAATGATTCCTCCTTACCCTTCAATGCCTTCTTATCGATTATTTTTACCGCATAATGTTTGCCAGGATCGTCTCTGCTCTCCGCTAATCTTACTTCAGAAAATGCCCCCGTCCCCAACAAACCATGTAAATTATATTTCTCTTCTATTGGTATAGTTTTATTTAATTCCTTAAAATCCTTGGCCTTACTTTTCTTGGCAGAATCCTTTTTGCCAAACAACGGCATTATTATTCTTTTTCTTCTAACAAAATTCAACCGCACTCTGTGGGGTGAAAGATGATGCTGACTTCGCTTTTGTTCTCTTCAGATTTTTTTACCTTTTTCACATTTACTTAAGTCTCCAACATGTTTCTTTTGCATATTGCTTTGTTTAAACACTTTTAATGTAATTCTATAAATTCAGTTTTTATTTAATTTTTTTCATTTTAATCTTAGTTTGATTTCTTAATGCGTATTTCTAATTAGAATAACAAAATGTCCCTAATTCCAAAACAGCAACTTTAAAAGTTATAAAATTTCCTTTTTTGTACGTCTTACGCACACTTTATAATAATATTATATCTATCACCCGCACAATATATGCTCAACACTTCCAAATAAACACTGATGATTACTTAGAGCTTTAACACATTAAAATTGCGGTTTTGAAATTAATTTAACAGCTAACATTTCTTAAAGTTATTAAAGTGAAATATGTAAATAGTTCTCACTAAACAAAAATAAAAAACTTGTATTGACAAAATTAACTTAACAAAATTGTGCACAAACAGAGTAATGAAATCACGTATTATATATACAGTTCTGTTATCAGGAGAACTTAAATGAACAAAGAAACAAATAAAAGTTTTAATATTATGATTACTCTATGGAGTGAAAGTAAATTTTTTAAGTCCCTTTTATATTCTGATCTAATATTTTTCCTTGGAGTGAAGGTAAAACTTTTTAAGTCCCTTTTATATTCTTATCTAAGTTTTCATCTCGGTATAAGAAAATTGTAACTTAATATAAGAAATTTTTGAATTATTTTTTTAATTTTTTTTTTGTGATTTAATATATAAAAGTTATCAACACTGTAAACTACAATTCGTTGCCAACTCATATTTTGTAGCAAGAATAGTTGCTAAATCATCGATGTCAATAAATCAAACTCTGAAGAATATTTTAAAAGCTGTTTTTATTTAATTTTTATTTCTATGGTGGTGAATTAATGCCAACAGTGTTACCCTATCTGAATATGGGATCAAAATTTAACGTGTGTGAATAAATCAAACTCAGGACAAAATGGCAAACTGTAACAGCTGTTTTTGTTTACATATTTCTTTAACGTGGTGAGTTTGAAAATATGTAAACATTAACACGTGCAAGTAATACTAGCGAGCGAAATGTAATGCCGTATTTATAATTGTTCAACAAATAATAAATAAGTAAACTATATTATTTTCATGTACAGAGCAACTTTCTTCAGAAAGTCTGAATCACGTCTTTAGCTTTGCAATATACATTAATTGAATATAGCAATAGAAAGCTCAAAATATTTTAGTTATAAAATCTAAACGAAACGATGTCAAAAAGACTTCAGTATAGGGGGTATTCACTAACAAATTTTCATTTTTCCCAAAATAAGGTCAAAATCCCCAAAATACTATTTTTCCTATAAATCCTAAACAAAACGATGTCCCACAAATTTGAATACAGCAATGTAAAGCTAATACCAATAGTAATCGAATGACATAGAGTTTTTATTCAAAAAGACTTCAGTATAGGGGGTATTCACTAACAAACTTTAATTTTTCCCAAAATAAGGTAAAAATCCCCAAAATACTATTTTTCCTGTAAATCCTAAACGAAACGATGTCCCACAAATTTGAATACAGCAATGTAAAGCTAAAACCAATAGTAATCGAATGACATAGAGTTTTTATTCAAAAAGACTTCAGTATAGGGGGTATTCACTAACAAACTTTAATTTTTCCCAAAATAAGGTCAAAATCCCCAAAATACTATTTTTCCTGTAAATCCTAAACGAAACGATGTCCCACAAATTTGATCACGGCAATGGAGAGCCTAAAACAGTATTAATTGATTGGCATATAGTTATTATTCAAAAAAACTTTAGTGTAGGGGTATTCATTAACAAACTTATATCTTACAAAAAAAATACGTGTTAATAAAATCCAACGACGAAAACAAAAATCAAAAAAATTGTACCTTAATAACTTATACAAGTACATTAGTGCAGGTTTTCCATCCCTGTGTCAGTAATTTGTTGCCACAATTCAATAAATTTTGATCTCATATTCAGATAAAGTAACACTGTGGACATTAATTCACCACCATAGAAATAAAAATGTAAAGAAAAACAGCTGTTACGGTTTGCCGATTTCTTCAGAGTTTGATTTATTCACATCGATAGATTTTGCGTAGGTGTAAATGTAGTATTAGTCATTTTTGCTTTTGTCGTTGGATTTTATTAACACGTTATCTTTTTGTAAGAATTAAAGTTTGTTAATGTATATCCCCTATACTAAAGCCTTTTTGAATAAACACTATACGCCATTCAATTAGTACTGGTTTAATCTTTTCATTGCTGTTCAAATTTTTGGGACAGCGTTTCGCTTCGGTTTTATAAGAAAAATAGTACTTTCAGGATGTAGACCTTTTTTTTTGGAAAAATGAAAGTTTGTTAATGAATATCCCCTATACTAAAGTATTTTTAAATAAAAACTATACGCCGTTCTATTAGTACTGGTTTCAGCTTTCCATTGCTGTGTTCAAATTTTTGGAACATCGTTTCGTTTAGGGTAACCTAAAGGGAAAACATTTTTGCGGGACCCACTTGGACCCAGACAACTTCGGCATGTATATATTTAGGTATGCGAGCACATTGCAAAATAAGTACTGGCTGGTCATGTCATAAAGAGGCATTATATACTTGGAGATAATAATTTGAATGGCCCCACCCCTACAACACGAAATAGAAAACTTTGCTATAGATTGCAACAAAAACAAATTTGCGTTCATTACATCTGTATATGCATTTAAAACGAGACAGATTTTGTTCATACTTACCCTTAACCCTGACCATTTATTCCATTTCAGAAGAATGGAGAGTGTACCACTAAAAAATACTATCCTTTAAAATTTACATATCTCGTGTATAGAGGTGTATCATTTTACATGGCGTCTTGACTAGCCATAAATCTGTTGAGCCATCGTAAATTTTGCTTTTCGCAGGATAAATGGCCCCCGCTGTTCATGGTCGCTTCGTGTTCAAACAGCGTTGTCCGAACAATTGTTCGCACAATTCTGTTATGCCACTACACAAACATAATACACAGGCAAATTAAAAAGTATGTATGTGAAGTGCGCGACGGCCTTCACTAGTCATATTCCTGTCCGAACAGCAAAGTGTACGATGGCTGAACAGATTTATGGCTAGTCAAGACGCCATGTAATATTGCATTATTTCATACAAATTTAATAAACGTTTTCCAAATAGCCATTCTCTATTTACATATTTATAACTTATGTAATCATTTTACACTAAACTAAAAAGCTGTCGTAAAGATTAAAGCAATCCAATGTCAGGTGTCTTTATTGTAAAACGACAGGCATTGCCGCTAGATATTATTTACTTGATAAATTAAAAATTGTCTACACGGCCTAACAAAAATTACTTTAAATTGTAAACGACATACATATGTATGTATGCAAGGGTAAGTAGTACAGGATAATAAACAAATAATTAATAGTCTATTTTAAGCCGATTAACATTGAGTTTTAACCTATTATTGGTATCTGCTAATCAACAAAATAAAATTTTCTTTATTGATGACGTGGTGGTATGAAAATGTATTAGGTGCGTTCATTTACCAATTCTATTTGCCTATGTACCTCCTTACATGAGAGAAAAATCATAGTTTGCTGCTGTATATGTACATACTCGTATGCATTTAAATAAGTATTTGAAATATACTTAGTTTAGCGGGACATTACCGATCGAAAAAAATTACATAGGTTGATAGAAGTTATGGACTCCTAAAGTTTTATATATACATATATTTACGATTTTAGAAACGTAATGGGTATTATATGAAAGCTAATCATAAGTTCTACCTGCTGGCGTACATTTGCGTAAAAAAATGAACCAATTGACGGGCATCTGATTACAAATTTTTTGTTGGATTCTCCTCTATGATATGTCGAACACCGCCTTCGGCGGACTCAAGGATTTTCCTTTATAGTATGAGCAACACCGGGTGCGAGTACTAAAGATTTTCTGCATACGTAATATTTCCTGTAATTACAATTTAATACTAAAAGTTCAGAGGCCAATTTTTTATTTAATTTTATTCTATTTTAATATTAACAACCTAGGATTTTTGTATTGGTGGAGAATAACTTTTTGAAATACTTCTATGTATGTATGTAATCTGAATTTTATACCACCGCCGAATGAATTAGTTATTTAATATTTTCTATTTTTTAAATTTTTTATCACCCTATGATCCGCTAAAATGGATTAAGCCACATATTAGGTGTGTTCATTTACTAAAAATTTGTACAAATTTGTAACAATTATTACTAGAAAGCGTTCATTAACCCAAAAAATTTGCAACGAGAGAGCGTAAAAAATTGAGAGACAGAAAAATTCTTGCAAGTTTTTACAAGTAAAATTTTTACTTGCAATAATTATTCAAACAGCTGTTTTGCGTTTGTGTTTACAAAACAATATTTCTAAATTAAGTTGAAAATAAAAATATTTTGGAAAATTTAAGAAATTGTAAGTAAATGTAAACTTTTAAAACGGTAAAAAGTATTGAAAAGATACATTTATTTTTGTGTAACTTAGGAACAACAGAAGCAACATAAGATGTCTAAACCTGTGGTTTTAACTGTCTCTGAAATGTTTTTGTTTTTTTTTCTTTAATTTTCACAGACCAGTTGTAATTTTTAGTGATGTAAATATAATGACTACGTAGCTACTTGGTAAGCAGGCAAATAATTCAATTAGTTCAAATATATATTTGCAAATAAATTTAAATTAACACATAATTTATTAAATTACTTTTCTACTGCTTTTGATATTTTATTTTGGATAAAGCTTTTTATTACAATGAAAATGAAAATTGCTTAAATTTGTTTCCTTCCAAAAATATATTTAACCCGTTTTCGCCGGCTGTTTATTATTATTATAGTTTGGAAACGATTGCAAAGGCGGAGCATTAACGCTAGACAATAACGAACAAAAATTCTCCTTTTCAACTCACATTTGTTTGCGCTTTAATGTAGTTTCTTATTAGTGTTTATTTATATAAATAGTTCTTCATAAAATCGCTTGGAAAATAAATCACAAAGTTGGAAATAAACATTTCTGCGACCTTATTCTGTCGTTATTTCCGGTGATTGCAATAAAAATTCTATGTGTAGGCAGGCTGTTATAACGTATAAACTAATTAAAAATAGATATTATATTCATTCATTTTATTCAAAAGTAGCTAATCACCCTTATTGTGTTTAGCGTATTTCGACTACGTCTAGTACTTTATTAAATAAAATTGCAAAACTTTTCATTATTCTATTACAAGCCGTACTCGAAAAACGCCAGTCACGACAATGCTGAACATAAATGACCATAATCACATTATTTTTATAATAATATACATATATGTATAATTTTTCCAAAAAATATAGTGGTTCATTACAACACTACTTTAACTTGCAAATTTTAGCTAGTAAAGTGTTCATTTACTTTTTCACATTTTTGAGAGTAATTTTGGAAAATTTCTTGTTACTCTCTCGTTACTAACTTTTACTAGTAAAGTAAATGAACACACCTATTTTATTACATTTTAGAAATTACCAATTTATTTTCAAAAAAAACTTAAGAATCAATATAAGTTTTTGTTTAAACTAAAGTAATTAGATTTCAAGATTAAAATAATTAAATTTAAAGAATTATTTTAATTTGGTAATGTTATGCTTTGCAGCTTCATTCGAGTAAAAGTTCTTTCGTATACCGACTTCAAATATATTTAATCTTAAAAACCATAAAAAAATTACAAATAAATCACAAAAAAGTCAATTCGGTAATTCTTGATATGATTTTCCGACAGAGTGATTTGTTATAGATATTTGGAACGAATTTCCGTCATTACAAGAATTATCTTGTTACAAATTGACTTGATTTACCCTTTGTTCCAAATTGTTGGAGAACGTGAATTCTACACTTATTGTCTATTAGATAAGGGTTTTAAAAAGTAAAGGTGGCCGGCGTAATTTTGTTTGTATGGGGAGCGACCATTGTAACACATGTATGTGGTATGTAAAAAACAAAAAGTTTCAATTTTTTGGTGTAGGGTAAAAAACGAATACTTTAAATGGTAGAAATACAAAATATCGGTCTGCTATTTGGTCATTTGTATAAAACTGGTAATTAGGTTGCAAAAACCTAAGATGCCAGAGGACGAGTCCAGATTGTTACCTACGATTAAACAACCACCATAGACAAAATTAAAGCTTTATTCAATCCATTACCAACTATATCTTATATTGCTATGATCGGACTTCAGATGATGACACAATATAAAAAACAATGAGCTAAGTTCAGGAACGTGTAAAAGTATATGAATGAGCGGTTCAGAATCGTTATTGAAATGACTTTCATCCTAGGGCGTGACCGACTCTGGTGTGCCTACACATATATGAAAGGGTGCTAATTAATTGTAATATAATAAAAATGCCAAGATTTTTATTATCCTCTTAAATATATTTTTTAGATTTATAACGCAATGTGGTATATTCACAATCGATCCCGGCTTTTGTGCATGGCTAAGAGCCATATCCAAGTAGTAAGAAACGGTTCATTTAGTTCGACAGTTATCGAGCATAAAGTTAAGCAATATCAAACTAAGCATGTACGTTTTATTTGCAAAATAATATAAAATACACAAAAAGTAATAAAATTTGATTCTATTTCTATTGCAGTTTGAAGAAATACAAATACCAGTACCTTGGGGACATGTAGCCGGTAAATGGTATGGTCCCAAAAACGAACGGCCCCTTGTAGGTCTTCATGGCTGGCAAGATAATGCTGGTACCTACGATACTCTGGCTCCATACTTGCCCTCCAACATGTCATTTCTTGCTTTTGATATGCCAGGTCATGGGCTCTCCTCGTGGCTGCCCGAAGGCTTGATGTACCATCCTATCGATTATGTCATATTGATAAGACGTTTAATGAAGGAATTTGAGTGGGACAAGATCTCATTAATGGGCCATTCAATGGGTTCGATTAATTCATTTGTGTTTACAGCCCTGCTATCTGACAAAGTGGACTTGTTAATTGGTTTAGACGTTTTGAAACCTGTAACATATTCAGGCAACAAAATTATTGACAATTATGCCGAACACATCGAAGGAGCTTTGAAAATAGATCGAAGGATACGCGAAAAAACTGAACCACCATGTTATGATTGGGATCAACTGGTTGACAGGCTGTATATGGGTACCAATAAGTCAGTGAACTTGGAGACTTGTAAGTTTCTGCTGCAACGTAACATAAAGCCCTGTCAACATGAACATCAAAAATATTATTTCTCGCGTGACAATCGCTTGAAAACATCGCTATTTTATGCGTTTTCTCAGGATGTTCCCGTGCAAATGGCGAAGCGTATTGAATGTCCCCATTTGTTTATTAAGGCATTACAGGGTCCCTATGACGAGAAAAAGGAGTATTTTGACGAAGTATTAGATATTTTGAAACATAATCCTAAATTTGAGTACCATGAAGTGGAAGGTACACATCATGTGCACCTCAACGAACCAGAAAAAGTAGCAAACATTATCAATCCATTTTTACACAAATGGAAATTATAAGCCACAAGAGACAACTATTAGATTTTAAAGTTTCGTTTTTTCTTTTTTATTAACAATAAAATTATTCTTTTATTCATACACTAACTGAAATCTACATACTAGTAGTTGATTGTGTTTGTATGAAAAATTCTATTTGTATATTTACTCCTGCATTGCTTCCGGTTTTTCTTCATCTTCACAGCTTATTATACAATCATCATAGGTCCACTTGGGGTAGACACGCTTAAAGAGATACATAAAGACCGTATCATAAGAACGCAATTGGCCATCAAAGTAGCACTTCATATGACCGTGAGTACCCAAAGATTCCTTAATATGACCTATACGACCACATTTGGTTCGTAGTTTAACGGGTTTAAAGTAATCAACATCATCCTTGTTAAAGAACATGTAACGAATGGTAGCCGACTTGCGATTAATACGCACGGGATGACCACTTATTACAACGCGTTTCAAAATAATACGATCTGGGTTACAGGAAAGTAAGCAGCCTCTGGCCACCAGAGCTAAAGTTGAGTCAGGATTTGTCTTAAAGGCCAGCACGTGAGCAGGAGGAAATTGTATGGGTGCATAAAATGTTGCACAAACTGTGGTATGAGGTCTGAAGTAACGTTCAAACTGTTTTAAAGATTTAAGAGAATAAATATATGTGTCAAACTAAGGTACTCAAGAAATTATAACCTTGTGTTTGTCGCCATTAGTATGTTGACTGTATATTGGATCTACTACAAATCTCCTATAACCACATTGTATAATTAACTTTTCTTTAGATTTAATTGGTATTTCCGAATCAGGCGTTCGCTTTAGCACTACATTCATAACAGACATTTGGTGTTCGTGTGGCAAAAGGCCATAAACCACAACATTTTCCGTTTTCTGGGCTGATAGAAAAGCATACCATTTTGTTGCGGGAACATTGGTCACATGTATGGTAATATACCAACCAGGCTGTAAAAAATTAGAAATTAAATCACTTAATAAATTGTGGACTCTACTTACCACAGCCCCATCGACTTCTTTTGCGTCATCGATGATGCGTCGTTTGGTACGACCGAAATTTTGAAATTGATAAATACGTGCATAATCACTAGGCAAATTTTCTTTGGGATCCCAAGGTGATGTTCTTTAATTTTGAGAAATTATTTAAATTTAACATAAAAACAGAAACTAAAAAATAATTTGTATAACCTATCTTAACTAGTCCTAAAGTTTATTTTTACACCTAGTTAAATTTGTTACTAAGACCAGGAATGTCATGAATTTAAAAGTGAGTTTTAGACGCCTTAAAAAGAGCTACCTATCCTGAAATATATACTAAAAGTAAATACAATATGCATTTTTTTATAACTTTAAACAAAAACAATATTTTTATTCAGTACCGAAAAAGGACTTCAACATTTGCGGATGCCGTCGATGTATATTTAAATGATTCTAATTCTTTTATACAATACATATTTTAAACGGTTTCATTACAAGGTTAAAAAAAAAACTACAACAATCTTTATAAATATCATCTTTTTTTTAATTAAGGGGTGTCTAATGTAAAGGTTAAGTCGGAAGTTTCGAATTACGATACTTTTGTTCAAATACTGCTACCCCCGACAATTTGATTTCAAAATATTTTTTCCATATGAAGCCAAAAGATCGATATCTTGAATTGAAATTGATTTATATTATCTTCGATAACTTTGTGCATTGCGTTCTGTAAACATCTTCTTGAACACATTAAAAAATTAGCATTGGACCATATTTCGTGCAGCATCAATCACTAATAATAATATTTGAATGATCGCTTAATTAAGCATGTATTTGATGTGAATATACCTGCAAGCTAATGAACAAAAAACGCTCATATAATTTAAGAATTTACAACCAGCTTATTAAAAATACTAAATTACAAAAAAAAAAAAAATAGAATTTATTTAAAAATTTTAAAAGTTATGAATTTTCATCCAAATAAGCACTAACAAATCGATGCCTTTAAAATTTAATTGTTTCGCAAAGTTAGTTCGGTCCTACCGTTGTCAGACTTAAGAGGGAAAACATGCATTTGCATGTACTTCCTGTGTCTGATTATTATATACTAGCTCTTTCCCTTCCCGCGACTTCGTGCAGTTTATTGCTACTGGTTGTGAGAATATTATATTTGTAGATTTTTGGAACGAATTTCCGTCATCCCTTGTCAAATTTGGTTTGGAGACAAACCGGTTTCAAGGGACAAATTTGACAAGGGATGACGGAAATCAAAAATCTACACCAAATCAAGAATCAATATTATATTTCATTAAAATCGTTTGCACAGTTTTCGTAGAGACAGAAACTGCCCACTTAACCCCATTAAATTCTACTTTTAGGCGCAGGTCCATGTGATTTAAATTTCATCAAGTCGGTTTAGCCCTTAAAGGCCATAAACAAACGAAAGTTACTTTTGCATTTATAATATTAGTTAGGATTTACCGCCCCGACTTTATTATAAGAAACATTCTACATTTCGCCAAATGAATTTTAGAAACCGGATGGGTAGTTCCTGAGTTTACCTCTTACATACAAACATTACCTTTTTATTATTCTATATATATGTATGATTATAACATTGTTGTGAAATTTTACACATTTGATAAAACATTGTTAAACATGTTTTACTGTAATTCCGCAAATAAAGGAGGTAACATATAAGAAACAAATCAATCAAGATCGAATCTTACTTTGAAATGGATCTGAGTTTACATTACAAAAAAAAAAAAAACTAGCTCATATAAGGCTTACCTAAATGACTCCAATCCTCTAAACTTCTGGAATCTTGTTCGAGCAGGTATATCTAATGGAGTATCAATTTCATCTGGCCACATTTGATCAACACGAGCTTCTTTGATTTTTTTCATCGTTTCACGTTCTTCATGCAAATCTATTTGCAAATCATATTTTTCGTCATTTATGACAGAATCCGAAACAGAGGCACTATCAACATATTCCTCGCAATCGGAATCGTGGTTTTCGCGTTCGCCATCAAATGAATTGTTTTCACATGACATGAACTCATCTTCTTCGCCATTGTCATCATACATTGCCTCTTCATCTTCGTTTTTTTCATACTCTACAGTTTCAATGTCTGGTATCCAAGCAGCTTGGTAGGCACTATAGCCTTTGGGTACACGCTTGATCAACCTCATTTTTTTGGTTTCCTGTTGAGATTGTGCGATTTCTTCTTCTGTTGGCCAGGTTTGTTCTGCATCCATAGGATCAACTATATTTTCTCTTTGTAATGATGTTTGTTTGTGTGGATCGGCCATAGCCACAATACGCACTTCAGATTGCACCGCCTGATTACGAGATTTGTCCAATTTATAAGGATCCTGTGGAGCGTCAATTTGAGACATTTGAAAATCACCCAATCCAGTGATGTGTACTAAACCGTTAACATCCAAAGGAGTTCCTCTCAAAAATCCCGAAATTTTTAACAAGCCTCTGTCTTCGGCGGGATTGGGATCCGGTATAAATTCAACATGATCTCCAAAGAGATTTGGGCGGTTGTTACGGTTATAAATAATATTTTTCTTCTGGCCACCAATACGACGCATGATATGTAAACCTAAAAATTATTAAAATTTAAAAAAATGTACCATGTTAAATCACTTTTATTAATTAACCCTCGGTGTTAGTATCCAATTGCATAATTTTCTCTTTAGGCAACAACTTAGAGATAAACTTTTGCACTGCTGCTTTAGCAGATAAGCGCCGTTTGGGATTAAGAGACTGCAAATCCATTAAAGCCACTATTGGTGTAGGTATAGATTGAGCTGTGATCATATTATATATACGATGGCCCCACTTATCGAAAACTTCATCTTCTCCCATCGAGGCCGACGTTAGCAATAACGTAGTATCGCACACTTTCAAATAATCCAGTACGGCCACTTCATTTCCTCTACCTATACGAGGTATAATAAAAGCAAATCTCTGCTTAAAACGAGGCAAATTAATGTAGGTTACACCAGAAACAGTTCTTTCTACTACAGCTTCTTCATCGCAACATTCTAAAATAGTCAACGCTGAACACGGATCAACTTGCAAATGCATGGGTAATAGACAAACTAAGAATGGAGCTGTATTTTGACCACCTAGTTGACGTTTAATGGCTAAAGCCTCCTCACGTTTGTTCTTACGTAGCTGAAGTGAAATACATTCGTATGAGTTAGGATATTCTTATTTTTGTTAACATACCTGACTCATTTGATTGCGCCTTTGTTCCTTGCGTTGTATCTGTTTGTGCTTATGACTTATATTTGTGTTGGGTGCTTTGCCTGTAGTTCAAATTCCAAATTAATAATTTATACGGATATTGTTGTATATATTTACCTTTCAGGGTATTATCAATTGCACCCTTTGAACGATGTCGTCCGGTTTTGTGGGATTTATTGGTCTGTTTCAACGGCCCAGGCCGATGAAATGTGTGATCTGCCATAATTTGTTTATTTTTCAGTAATTTATTTACAATGCCCTTATGATTCAGAATGTAGGAAGCACATGTTTATAAAAGAAAACAACGACCTGCATAGAGCGACCGCCATAAGTATGGTATCAGAGCCGCCGTCTCCAAATATATTGTTGCCGCCGCCGTATGCATAAAAAAACAAAAATGTTCTTGTACAGCCTGTAACTCATATCCGACGAGGATATATTTGAATATAAAAAAATCTTTGTATTTATGAATCAACATTACTAGTATCTAATACTACATTTACACCTACGCAAAATCTGGTCCTTATGAGATTTTGAGCGTAATCTAGTTCATTTCTACCAGATTACCCATACAAAACAAAATCTACTTACGAACTAGATTTTGGCAAAATCTCTCAAAATCTTGTAATACTAAATGATGCAACTATGTATTTTTTACTAATGTACTGAAATATACATCGATGTCAATAAATCAAACTCTGAAGAAATGTAACAGCTGTATTTGTTTACATTTTTATTTCTATGGTGGTGAATTAATGTCAACAATGTTACCTTATCTGAATATGAGATCAAAATTTATGAATTGTGGCAACAAATTACTGAAACAGGGATGGGAAACCTGCACTAATATACTTGTATAAGTTATTAAGGTACAATTTTTGTCATTTTTGTTTCCGTCGTTGGATTTTATTAACACGTATTTTGTTGTAAGAATTAAAGTTTGTTAATGAATACTCCCTATACTGAAGTCTCTTTGAATAAAAACTCTATGTCATTCGATTACTATTGGTTTTAGCTTTCCATTGCTGTATTCAAATTTGTGGGACATCGTTTCGTTTAGGTTTTATAACTAAAATATTTTTAGCTTTCCATTGCTGTATTCTATTAATGTATATTGCAAACCTAAAGACGTGATTTAGATTTTCTGAAGAAAGTTGCTCTGTACATGAAGATAATATAGTTTACTTATTTTAAATTAAAACAAACGTCCATGATCTTAATTATAGTACAAATTTGTTGAACAATTATAAATACGGCATTACATTTCGCTCGCTAGTATTACTTGCACGTTGTAATGTTTACATATTTTCAAACTCACCACGTTAAAAAAAATATGTAAACAAAAACAGCTGGTACGGTTAGCCGTTTTGGCCTGAGTTTGATTTATTCACACACGTGAAATATACAGCGCTGAACAAGTATATTTTGACAATCAATGTGAATACATCAAATTCTGAAGAATACGTCAAACTTTAACAGCTGTTTTTGTTTACATTTTTATTTCTATGGTGGTGAATTAATGCCAACAGTGTTACCTTATCTGAATATGAGATCAAAATTTATGAATTGTGGCAACAAATTACTGATACAGGGATGGAACCTAAGGTACAATTTTTGTCACATTTGTTTTCGTCGTTGGATTTTATTAACATGTATTTTTTTGTAAGAATTAAAGTTTGTTAATGAATACTCCCTATACTAAAGTCTTTTGAATAATAACTATATGCCAATCAATTAATATTGTTTTAGGCTTTCCATTGCCGTGATCGAATTTTTGGGACATCGTTTCGCTTAGGTTTTATATGAAAAATAGTATTTTGGGGATTTTGACCTTATTTTGGAAAAAATGAAAGTTTGTTAGTGAATACCCCCTATACTGAAGTCTTTTTGAATATGTCATTCGATTACTATTGGTTTTAGCTTTCCATTGCCCTATTCAAATTTGTGGGACATCGTTTCGTTTAGGTTTTATAGGAAAAATAGTATTTTGGGGATTTTGATCTTATTTTGGAAAAAAATGAAAGTTTGTTAATGAATACCCCCTATACCGTTTTTGCCTGAGTTTGATTTATTCACACACGTATTTTGACATTTGTAACAAAAAAAAGCGCGGTAGAAACAAAATATTTCCGGCAACATTAAAAAAGAATACAAGTTTAAAATAAGTGTTTTCAATATGGATAAAACAATCATGAATAAAGTGTAAGTAATATTACATATGTAATTATGTGTATAAAAACAATTGTAGCACGAATTTAATTAAGTTTAGAGCCAATTTTTTATTCTTTCTTCAGTCAGCTGTTTTTGTTATGAAAATGAAATCCAATAATACGTCAAAAAGCATTGGTTTCTTCGAGATTTGAGCTGAAATCTACTAGATTTTGCGTAGATGTAAATGTAATATAAGGCAATTTAATAACAGGTAGACTCACGGGCGAATTCAAAGTATTTCTGGCTTCGTTGCGGAAGTTCAATTATAAAAAATGTAAAGAAAATAGCGAAATATTTTCTTAAGTGTTTAACCCTGCTAGTACTTTACTAAAACACAATTACCGATGTATGTATTAATATATAACAACTAATATTGTTTTGACTATTATAGTAGTTTGTAATTTTTCTTAATATTATATAATAAATTTTCATATCAGCCATATGTATGTATGTACATACGAGTATATGTTTCCGGCATATAAAGGAAATATAAAAATCCCTAAAATGTGTTTTTAAAGATAAATTACTATATCACTTTAGGAATTGTAATTTAACTATATTTACTTATAATATTTAACTGCATTGTTTTCCTTAATATACTAATTGTAAATTTAAATGAAGTTGGCCTCATTGTAAAATAAGTACTTATCGTTTTCCCAACGATTGACCGAGGGTTCGCCTTTACAATTATCTTATAATAAACACGTATTAAAATTAAATTATTTACATAATTGTCTCCATTTCTTTTCTCCAAACACCAATAATTATAATTACTCTTATCGAGTAATTCTAATCATAAACTCTATAGTAAATTTCTCTAAGTACCTTTTTTCCAAAAGTTTATCAGTACATACGTAGGGATACGTATATATGTATCCCTGCTCTACAAGGAGAATTTACGGGAGTTTTTACAAAGGTTCACTTGTGTTCAGGAACCCACCTCAACTCAATCCTTCTCACATGGTTAAACTTGCAATGTAAATATATAAAACAGATGTTTTTACATTAAATGCTTGGAAAAACTCAAAAAAACGTTAAAAAAATCCTCGATGTGAGTTAATTAAACTCTGAAGAAAACGCCAAACCGTAACAGCTGTTTTTGTTTACATTTTTGTTTCTATGGTGGTGAATTAATGTGAACAGTGTTACCTTAAATGAATATGGGATCAAAATTTATGAATTATGGCAACAAATTACTGACACAGGGATGGAAAACCTGCACTATTGTACGTGTTTAAGTTATTAAGGTACAATTTTTGTCATTTATGTTTTCGTCGTTGGATTTTATTAACACGTTATTTTTTTATAAGAATTAAAGTTTGTTAGTGAATACCCACTATACTAAAGTCTTTTTGAATAAAAACTCTATATCACTCGATTAGTTTTGGTATTAGCTTTCCATTGGTGTGTTCAAATTTTTGGGACATCGTTTCGTTTAGCTTTTATAGGAAAAATAGTATTTGGGGTATTTTGACCTTATTTTGGGAAAACTGAAAGTTTGTTAGTGAATACCCCCTATACTAAAGTCTTTTTGAATAAAAACTCTATATCATTCGTTTAGTTTTGGTATTATCTTTCCATTGCTGTGTTCAAGTTTTTGGGACATCGTTTCGTTTAGGTGTTATAGAAAAAATAGTATTTTGGGGAAAACAAATGTTTGTTAGTGAATACCGCCTATACGAAAGTCTTTTTGAATAAAAACTCTATGCCATGCAATTAGTATTAGTTTTAGCTTTCTATTGCTGTGTTCATTGTTTCGTTTAGGTTCTATAGTAAAAATATGTTTAGCTTTCCATTGATATATTCTATTAATGTTTATTGCAAATCTAAAGACGTGATTCAGATTTTCTGAAGAAAGTTGCTCTGTACATGATGATAATATAGTTTACTTATTTTAAATTAAATCAAACGTCCATGATCTTAATTATAGTACCAATTTGTTGAACATATATAAATCAGCATTACATTTCGCTCGCTAGTATTACTTGCATGTGTTAATGTTTACACATTTTCAAACTCACCACCTTAAACAAAATATGTATATAAAACAGTTGGTACGGTTTGCCGTTTAGCCTGAGTTTGATTTATTCACACACGTGAAAAAGTCGTGTAAAGTGGGTGAAAAGTGGCAAAATTAGATAATTTTGAAAACGTCGCACAAGAATTCAGAGGGCATCAAAATAGTTGTAAATTGCAACTTTTGTCCATAGACTACTAATTAGACGCGACCATAGACTACTAATTAGACGCGACAACTCACAACAACATTACCTCTCTTAAGCTATCTCTTTCATGTAATCGGGTTAATTTAAAATTTTGTACGTAAAAACGCATGACACCTGATTACAAGCTTTTTCAAATGTCATTGTTGGGTATTCTGTTTATAGTCTGTGGACGCGACAACTCACAACAACATTACCTCGATTATATAAGAGAGATAAAAAACCTTACCGTTTCTAATTAAGATATCTCTTTCATGTAATCGGGTTAATTTGAAATTTTGTACGTAAAAACGCATGACACCTGATTTTACACGCTTTTTCAAATGTCATTGTTGGGTATTCTGTTTATATTCTGTGCTTTAATCGACGAACAGATCTACATTAACCGTTGTAACGCAAGTTCTAGTTAAGGCACTCCAGATGTGTTGCTGGAGTCAGTATTAGGTTCCAGATTTTTACTTATCTATCTAAATTTCGGTTTTTAAATATCAGTTTTTGTCATCCTTTTGTGGTTGCTGATGATATTTTCTTATTGTGTATAGCCAATTTATACAGGGGGGTTTTTGATAGGGTGGGCAATCACGTCTTTCAAGATTGGTGTAAAATGGTCAAGAGAAATTTGCGGGGCAGAAAAAATCGTACTAAGAGTACCAAAACTATTTAATACGAATTATATAAAAAAAGATGCTTTACAAAATGCAATCCATTCAATTTCATCACAGTTTTTCGAAGTGAAAGAGATAAATAAAACTTAAATATTGAAAAGTCTTGAGAGTAGCAACATTCAATAGTACGAATAACCACGAATTTATGTAGCAACTAACCTAAAACAGAATCGGGAAAACACACAATTGTGAATTGGCACCTAATGATGATTCCGGGAGTATAAAAATGTATTTTACTAACCCTATTAATTCCTTGCTTTACTGGACGCATAAGAATTCACTTGAGATAAATCTGATCATAAAATTGAAAGTTATACATTTTTATTCAACAAATCGCGATAGTTCTTAGCCAAAAATATTTATCAATTGACAAGCTGTCGGGTCTAATTAGTGGTTTATTGCAATGAATGTGTTTATTTTACAGAATTTTTTGCGCACTAAACACACTTCAGCAGAGTTGCATTGTAAATTTGAATTAATTTATAATGTAATTAAGCACTAATCGCTCAATTTATTTATTGAATTCTTGTATGGTAAACTGAGCACAATTAAGGCCTTGATCGCGAAATCTCCTAATTGCAGAATAAAGGCAAAAGTGTGAATATACTATTAATGAAAATGGCAATAAGGTAACCTTGAAGATATATTCAAATATCCAATTAATTGCTATTCTCTAGGAATATTCAATTGTGTTGTTAAACATTTCAGAGCGAAATATAACAAAAATTTGTTAATTTTATGTGATCAAGAATAGCAACCTTAAAGAATTTCGCAAATAAAATGGGTGTATAATTATTAATAACCACGCTAAAGGTAAATAACACCACAAACTAAATTATAAATTAGTATTTTTTACTAAAAGTTTATTAAGCGTAAAAAATTAACACCAAAAATGATAAATAACAAAATGACTTATTATTAGTTTTGTATTTAATAGTTTGATTTTATTTCGAACGTCATTGTGCTTTTTAAGAAAAATAACAAAATTTAGCCAAGAAAAATTTTTTAAATGTTAAGATAAAATAGGAAAAGACAAACAAAAACTACAATTTAGCGTGATCCAAACTTGACGCGGAAGTGAAATTACTTAGCAAAAAATACTGATAAAAATTACTTAATTATTTTTTGTTATTTGCAACACTA
Organism: Phania funesta; assembly: GCA_963932375.1. Lineage (NCBI taxonomy): Eukaryota > Metazoa > Arthropoda > Insecta > Diptera > Tachinidae > Phania > Phania funesta. The sequence continues at coordinate 43,522,424 of OZ010656.1, forward strand.
CAGAAGAGTTTTGTCACTGCAAAAAAATCCTTACTTCCTATCCAAAATAAAAACACGAATTGGTGAACGTCCCACTGATAAATCCGGCTGATATTCAACCAGCTGTGGGTCACTTTACGGACTTCGCGATGGCCATTGTCAGAAATGCAATATCAAACAAACAAACAGTTAAGAGAAATTTATATAAATCATCGGCTGATATCCAGACTCTCGTCAGGCAAAAGAGAAGGCTCAGAAGGCAATGGCAACATAGTCGTTCTCGTGACATCAACATCCAAATGAACTTATGACAAATAACTTTACGCAAAAAACTGAGACAGAAACACAATTCCGCTATAGAGATATATTTAACAAATTTGGATCCAACAAAAAATACGCCGTATAGCCTGTGGAGAGCTGTAAGGCACTAACAATATTCTATTGCCTACGAATATCCAGTAAGACTTGAAGACCGTACTTGTGCCAAAACTCAAGTGAAAAAGTAAATAAATGCCTTTGCAAATCACTTAGAAAATGTTTTGGCACCACATGATATAAATAGTGTCACTATTCCAAATATCAGTGACACTGTGATTGTGATATGAAATTGTGGCTATCATTTTTAAAATCGACACTAAAAATTATCGATATTAGGAAATCGCAGAGCTCTGATCGTATTACAGGATCAATAATAAAGTACTCTTAATTATTTTGTTAAAATCTTACTATTCGTATTTAATGCAATTTTGCAATTTGGCTTCTTCCCGTGCTCTTGGAAGATGTCTGAAACTGTTATAATCCCAAAATTAGGGAAGAACTTAAGCCAGATTACGTCAAACAGGCTGCTGGCAATTTTATCAAAATGTTTGAAAAAATTATTCGCTTCGTGGTTAAAGTCTTATCTTACCGATCAAAACATCATCCCGGACTATCAGTTTGGTTTTCGATCAAGCCATAGTAAATTCAGCAAGTCCACAAAATTGTCATCGTTAATAGATCTGTATTTGAAAATAAGAAATATTATTCAGCTTATTAACATATCCCAAGCGTTTGGAAAGCTTCTGAAGGGTTATCTGACGGACAAAAGATTTAAAAACGGTGAAAAGATTAATTTTCCAAAAAAAAGGGAAACACGTGCAGAAGTATCTCAATGTAGTATACTAAGGCCGCTATTATATATCATCTATATAGTGTATATATCAACAAGCCCAAATACGTATCCGTTTGCAAGCGACATTACATTTGTAGGTATTAATAATGATCCGAAAGTTGCAGTTGAACAATCTTAGTCCCATACTTGGTTTCACTACATTGAGGCAAAAATAACGTCCATAAAACTGCGAACAAATTAACTTCACATGTTAATAATTCTTCCCTCAACCTTGTCTTTGGAATACAAAGTTCTTTTATACAAGATCGTTATGAAGCCAATATAGTCATATGGCAGTCAGCTGTGGGGTACTACTTCTGCGTCAAATATTCAGAAGACTTACAGTCTCCCATTTATAAAGTAGCCGTTCATCCCTCTTTTTTCAGTTCTATAAAATCTCTGTTCTGACTATTTCGGACTGAATTGCCTTGATGGCCAGTTGACTATCAGTGAGATGTCAACTTCTGTTGACTTTGTGATCTCACTCAGCCAACTTTTTAATTCCGTGATTACCCGTACTTAGCCGTGATGTGATCTAGAATCCAGTCTTAGGTTTCTCAATTTATATTTCTAGTCCTAGGTTGTTCCCTACCTTAAAACCGCCCGTGTAGCAGTCGGTATAGCGGACTACCATAAGGTTCTGTGTGATAACAGTGTATCTATAGGTTGGACATGTAAAGTTCGTTGGGACTTCTGCAAAGTTTTTACATTGCACATTTTGTCTGTTAATGACTACTATAGTACTATATATAGCATATGTTATTATTGGTCTAGTCACATTCCGGTAGATCCAGTGTAACATGTTTGGGTTAGGGTCCAATTTTGAGCCAGCATCTGTGAACTTTATTTGCTTTTTCCTCTATGTACTGTTTCTATTTCAATTACCGATCCGAGATTACTCAGAAGAATTTTACCCTGACGGATAAACTACAGATGAAATATATTTGTGCGTATATCTTGTCACATAAGTGGTTGCAGACAAATCAGGAAAAATCGGACTCCGGTGCTAAATTTTTAACGCCATGTTGAAATCCCGGCTGTATTAAAATTGAAAGTAATAAAAAAAACAGATCACTGATAGTGACGGCTCTATTAAATAAAAAATTATCAGTAAATGGTTATTTTGTTTATATTAATGATTTAATTGTAATGTATTTATTTTAATTGTATTCGATTAATTGACAAAAACATCAATAAACTATGAAGATTGTGAAAATTCCTAAGTTGCTGGCGAAGTCGTTTTCACAATTAAAAAAAAGTAAGTTGCATGTCGGTCATAACAAAAAATCTCGCAACTCTGTTAATAAAATTGACCGACATAAACAGTTACTAGTATGTGAAATATCATTACACAGCTGTCGCGATGTAAAAAAAAATTAAGATAATAAATAATTAAATATTTATTAGTATAAAGACCTTCAAATATTTTATATAAAAAAGTTATTATTATTAATGTATGGGGGGATATCGAAGCAGGCCACTTACTTTCTGGGTCCCTTTTCGACCCCCATTTCGCTCCTCAAATTGATTTCAGAGAACCGATCCGTAATCACAACCACCTTACTTTCAATTGAGTCACGTGCTAGCCCTAGCCTTTACTCTTGACTAAAGTGATTTCAGACTGTCGACTGGTAACTGTGGACACTCTTCCTCATCACGGAGTCTTTTGTAATTGCTAGCATTTGTCTAAGGCTTAGTTCCCCCATGGCATTCACATCTAACAAGTGTCTGCCCGTGGTCTTAAGCCTTATGCTAGCCAGTGCTGGACATTCACACACAATATGCGCTACCGTCTCAGTGTCTTCCAGGCATAGCCTGCAAGTATCATCTTCTACGACTTTCATCTTAGCCAGATGGTACTTGAAGTTTCCATGTCCTGTCCCTAACGCAGTGATCCAGCTTAAAGTAGCGCTATTATATCCGAGCACCTTGCTGGCCTTCCTGCCGAGGGGCTATTTGAGCACCATTCGAGCCTGTCTACATGTCGTATTCTCCCTCCACCTATTCAGGTGTAATGAGTTTATCCATTGAAGAACTTTAGCTCGCACTAGGCCATTCCCCAGGGCAACCCTGGGTTCTGGTCCACAGAAATCCACATCAGATCCCCCTTTTGCTAGTTCGTCTGCTGCTTCATTCCCAGCTGTGCCTATGTATCCCTTAACCCACATCAACGTTACCTCATTCAACGAGGCACATCTGTTTAGTTTCAGAACACATTCCAGCACCAGTTTGGAATACACGTTCACTTGCCTCATGCGTTTTATAACTTACTGATTGTCAAGTGCAATGAGAACCCTTTTCCCATGCACTCGGTTTTCAAGCAAGTGATCCAACGCATGCAGCAACCCAAGCAGTTCTGCCTGGTAAACTGACACGTGCCTCCCCAGACGCAGACTACAGGACAAGTTCGCTCCTCATTCGCAAAGCTGACAATGCGGCCGTTGACCTAATAAACAAGTCCAATGGCAGCAATCCCAAAATTGCCTCGATTGCCTGTGTTGACGCCGTGCGCATTGCACCACTTATACCCATGCAGGCAACCCTCTGAATCCCATCCAACTACGCTTAATTGTGCCCTGAGAGGCCTTCGGCCACCACACCACGGATGCGTAAGTTATAATGGGTCGCACCATCATTGTGTAAATCAAGAACGCAGCCTTTGGCGAGATTCCCCACCTACGGCCACACACTCGTTTACTCCTTTTTGCTTCCGGACCTTTGTTTCGATGTGTTCATTCCAGGTAAGTTCCTTATCCAGGGTAACGCCCAGATAATACACCTTCCTGGACACATTTACTTCCGATCCGAAAAGCATTAAGGCTTCAACCTCTACACCCTTCCTCTTACAAGTGAAAAGCACAGCGTCGGAAATACTGGCATTTATGGTTAGACCCTGGTCACTGCACATGAGAGCCTGTCTCATGCAACCTTCAATGGCCCCGATGAACTTAAAAAAGTTAATTAAGTAATACAATACAGATGTGTTATAATTCATATTTTTAATCTTTTTCCAAAACTTTCGCTTATTTTCATTGACCTTTGTAAGAAAAATAAAATAAACATATTTTGTTGTGGATGCGTTTTGTTAAAATTTTAATTTTTTGTTTTGAGGTTCATTGCATTACTATTTATTAGCTTCGTTCGAGAACCCAATAATTATCAATAATTATGCCTAAACTTTACTATACTGCGTTCGAGTACACAAAGTTTAGTAGATGAGAAAACAGTTTGAGAGCGTAAAATGACAGTTCGATCACTGAGCAATTGCAAAATCTGCTAAAGAAATTTTTGTTAGTAGAATTTAGTCGGCTGAAAATAACATATGTTTTAAAATGTAAACAAACAAAAAATGTTTACGGAGTTGTTAAAATTTTTGTGAAAATAAGGAAAACTAAAGCAAACACAAGTAAATAGGGATTTGAAAACAGTAAAGTGTACTAATTTACGTTTGCATACAAGAATAAGTGTTTTTTGCTTAAGTTACCCTTTCCACAGCAGTTTAATTAGGAGTTAGGAAAAAAATTATTTTGTTTCATTGTTTATTTACGTCTTTAGTGTTGTAGAAGTGATGAATACTTCAGTATATAGTAATTGGATATTCATACTAATCAATAACAAAAACGAGTAATAATGAACTATTTAACAAATTTAATCAGGAAAAACTTACAATATAAATAAAATAAAAAGAAAAAACTTATAAAGCAACACGAGTTACGCTCTTACGTTCGTAAGAATTGTAGACAATAAATTGTGCTGTACCGAGTACGAACAACAAAAAGAGTCGAGTAGTCAAAGGAATACATTTTTTACAACACTGCATTCATTTTCAATCAGCTGTTGGATAAATTTTACTAAATTTCCGTTCGCGTACTTTTTGGACAAAATTTATTTTGGGAGAGTAAATTGAAAAAATTACTCAGTTACTAAACTCTACTAACCAAGTACTCGAATGAACCTAATTTAAGCAATTTCAAAATTAGCTAGATATAATTTCTGAAATAAGTTTTTTTTATTGTTTTTTCCATTCAGCTAGATGTCTAATAGAATTAAAATTTTTACTGTTTTCAAAAAAGGTTGTCCATATTAATATAAATAATTCTCTTTCTGAATAGAAAGAAAAAACGAACTCATGCCTAAAGATTGAAATTACTTAACAATTAATAATTTCTGAAATAATTTTAATTCGTTTCTCGAACATGTTTAAGTTTTTAAAAAATTAGAATTTAATTTATATGTGCAAATATATGGGAACTTAATAGTATTTCAAACATGTTTGACGAATCGGGCCTCTGCACAAAACAAACGACTTAAGCAACAAACTTCTATATCATAAATACGAATGAATTAAATAAAGAGGTGACGAATTTAAACTAAAAATGACTTCAAGCTCTAAATGAATAATAACATGCAACGATTTAAACAGAAGGTGAACAAAACTTGTAATGTTATCAATGCTGACATGTTTATTGACACGCCAAAGAGTAGTAGCCACATTTTCGTATGTTTTGTCAGCAAATAAAAAATAAGAAGATAAAAACTTTGCTTTAAGCAAAAAAACACAGACAATAGCGTTGTAAAATGTGCGTAAATCCACCAAGTTCACAAAAATTTATATAGTTTCAGTTATTTTTCGCCATTTTATGCACCTTTCAATTGAAATAACAAGTGTTAGAAGCCTCTTCTCTACAATATTGGTTAGACACGTACTAACGTGTTTTTACGTTTTGTATTTATGTTCTCCAGTATCCGCCATAGACGTGTCATGCTTTTAATTAAGGCAGTAAACTTTTAAGGGTACTTTAATATATTTATGATACTTAAAAATTAATATAAATAACTGTTATGTTACTGACAAAAAAGGTCAAATTAAACAAACATTTTGCAGGAATTGTAACAGAAAATCATACAAGTCACCTTTGACGGGACTGAAAATGACAAAAGTTCATAGAATACAAATTATAAAATAAGTTTATAATAAATTCAACTTTTTTAGTCACACAAACATCTGTATATTGACGACAATGTTCACGAATGTGAAAAACGTAACACTTCCTTATTTGATTTAGCGTTAGAAGCAACACATTTCATCAATTCATACACATTTAAAGAAACTATGAATTGATTTAATACCTGCAGATAATTATGGAGTTGTGGAAGTAACAAATCTTAAGCATTTAACTAAAAAATACAACAAAAGATAATGAGCACATACTACTGCATTTAATTAAAAGCTGCAGAAAAATAATATTTTGTTTTATCCGATTATTATTATCCGATTCCTTGAAGCTCTTGTATGTGTTCATTGCCTTTTATTGTATTTTTATTTAAATGTTCAAAATTAACAGTTTTTTTAGAAAATCTTGTTGTTGTTATTATATACAATTTATTATATACACACAATATTTATAATTGGAAACAAATAATGGCTTTTATGTGCTTTCATCAATATTATTGAAATTTGGTATATAACAACTTAACTGAACTCAACTCTAACACCATTAGTGCGATTCACTGACTTTTAACGATTCGACAGTCGCAAAATTTGTCGACAATTTTTGTTGTTTGCATTAACGATTGTGTGATTCACTAACTACTCGTAAACGACAGTAGACATCGTTAATTTTTTGTGTATTCAAATATGTAGAGCAATGCTAAATGCTCTTATTTAGGTAAGGCATTACCATTTATATGGACGTCATAGCAATGGTGGAATTTATAGTAGACCTTATTTTTGTTACACTGTTGCACACTTAGACTAGTTCATCCCAACTAGGCACACTTATTTCATAGTTCCATTTACTACCTTCATCATACACTTTAAGAAGTTGCACTTTTGTATCTAGTAGGCGACATTGTTCAGTGAGGTCATTTGCAATGAATCTATAGTTAGAGAGATAATTCTTTTTTCCGCTGTGGTTTGAAAAGCATGATCATCCGCCCCTTCTTGAATTTCTGAGAAATTTTGACTCTGTTGTATCTGGTGTTTATCATATCACTAGCCATTTTAATTCACTTGTGCACTAAATGATGTGGTTCATTAAGTCTCCTGGCTTTCGCAAAGATTTTTCGCCATCTTCAGTTGTTAGCGTGGGCTTCAAGCCAAACTCCAACTCGACGGACTTTTTTAATTTAGTTATTCACAAGCGCTCCAACAATCATTCTTGTTTTTTGATCCGTATGACATACACTTCCGGGCATTTACTTAAGTATCGCGTCACCATTAGAATGTATCGATTATTGATTTCCATTACATTCGGAACAAGTGCTTAAGTCAACTTAAGCTGAAAGCGAGTTAACAGCTTCACTCTGATTTCCCAATTCAAAATTACCCATTAGAAAAAAGTCACTTATTTAGCTCTATTTTCGGGAAGTAATGGAATTTTGTTTCGAACTTAACTTAGAATTTGGTTAGCAATCAGATATTAAAAGAACACAAATTGTTTTTCAAAATCGATTTTTTTCAAACGCCTGTCTTAAAAAGCAATAAAGTTTTTAAAAATTCCAAATTGCTCTCCTTTAAAACGACTAAATCACACTTAAGCACTTTCTTCTTATTAGTTGAGAAAAACATGGCACCTTTTCTAAAAATTTAAGTGTTACTTACCGTTAGGCTGCCGTTCACCGTCCGGCATAATTTTTTTTGGTTAAAATAAATAAAATTGTCTAATATTGTTATTAAATAATTACACCCCGTAATAAAACACTTCTTAATATGAATTCTTAATAAACTATTAAATTTCAAATTCTAGCCCAAGCACAAGTATTATTTTTTAAACAACAAACACACACCCCCACTGGCGTGACTAATGTTTAATAAAAGTCAACAAAATACAAATTTTAACTGAAATTTCCCACTGCATCATGAAAAAATTCCACAACAAACAAACAAACAAATAAAAATGATTAATGCCACTCAGAACGTTTAGTTGAAAATTCCCAAAATCTTCTAAAAAAACAACTAGAGGAAAAGCTAGATTTACTATTAAAGAATATAAAGAAGCTTTGGATCAAATTTTGATCAAAACATAATACAAAATAATTAAAAACAAAATGAAATAAAAAAACCAGCAGTGCAAAAGACCTATGATTAGAATTCTTAATTAAGAATTATTGATTTTTTTCTTCAATTGTTTGTACAACTTTTAGCTAAATTAAAATAAAAAAACAAAAATTAAAAAATCGAAAACCCACAAAATAACAACCTCTTTTGTGTGATCGAAAACTCTTAATTCGCCCAAAATATTTGTTGGACAATTGCTTGTTCAAATTTTTGGGTAATTTGGCGGATTTTTAGCGATTGTTAATTTTTTCAGTTTGGGCCACTCTTCCCTTATTTTGTTTGATTGGGTACGTTTTTTATGGTGATATATCATTTTGACCCAGTACCCAAAATTCTTGGGGTATTGTTCATATTTGACTTCATACAGTGCGAAATAATGTTTCACATTTAAAAACTTGTGTGTCAATTCTTCTTAAATTTGACCGAAATTTGTTACACCATTTCAAAATTATTCGTTTCAAAATCGTTCGTTTGGCCCGTGTGTGGTGGAACACGGGCCAAACTACTAAATCCAAACATTTCCTTTTTTCTATACGGATGAATTGGTTCTGAAGTCGTAGATCTGGGGGCAAATTACGACATTCGATATCGATCGAAATTTCTATTATATTCCATTGAATTTCTATTATGTTTTATTTAAATTTCGATTAATATCGAATGCCGTAATTTGCCCCCAGGTCTTGTGTGGCTTTAATACCGTGAAAAATTCTCATGATAAATAAAGAGCTGTTCAATGCCTAACATATCTGCTACGTCTGGAACTTTTAGTCGGCAGCAGTCCAGTGGGTTTTGTTAGATTTACTTCACTATTTCGCTCTCATTTTACAGTTGTATTCAACTCTGCTACATCCCTTTTTCTCAGTGACCATTTCTCTAAGTTGACTGGCTCCCATTCTATGGGCTTTATAAATATGGTAATATTTTCAGTTAGGCCTTGATCTCAACATGGACTGAAAACTAAAAGGCATTAATACAGAGTATTTTATGAAAGGCTATTATGTAGCGCATTTTGAAAGTTAAATTTTCAAGCATTTGGGCACGCATTTCGGCAATGGTCTCTACAATGTAGTCTTACAATTCGTCTAAGGTTTGTTCGCATAAGCTAGTGAATTTACTTAATCACAGAGAAACTAATCTAAAGACGTTAAATTAACTAACCTTGGTGGCCAATTGACTGGACCATTTCGAAAAATAACGCCTCGCAAAATGATTCCTTTAGTAAGTCGATTGTTTGGCGAGCTATATAGCAAGTGGGGGTTTCCTTTTGGGAAAACACGTTTTCAGTAAACACATCATCTAAATTGGGGCCTCCAATAATTGATAATCATGGATCTGTACCGCTGGCTATTGGCCGTAGCAGTGATTTTTTCATGACTTTTTCTCATTCGATGTGCAGCCAGCGTTGCAATGCCAACAAAACCATCAGTTAAAAAAAATTGCACCAGTCAGCAGCTGATATACAGATGGTCATCATTCAGAAAATGCGGCTTAGAAGGTAATGACAAAATAGCCGTTCTCTACACATAAAAATACAAATGTTAAAAAAACGTACGTGATAAATTGAGACAGAAACATGATTCAGCTATCCACAGCTTTTTAAGAAACTAGGGTCCATCGAAAAACACGCATTTTAGCCTTTGAAAAGCTGTAAGTCACTTAAAATGTCCTTTTGCCTACGAATCCCCACTGAGACGTGAAGACCGTACTTGCGTGCTCTTGGAAGAATTTTGAAATTGTTATGATCCCTAAAACAGAAAAGAATTTAAGTCAGATTACGTCATACAGTCCTATTAGCTTACTCTCAATTCTATCAATGTTGTTTCAAAAATTGTTCATTTCATGCTTAAATCCATATCTTAATTGGCTAAACGTCATTCGGAACCATCAGTTTGGTTTTCGAGCAAGGCTAGCATAAGGCTTAAGACCACGGGCAGACACTTGTTAGATGTGAATGCGATGGGGGAACTAAGCCTTAGACAAATGCTAGCAATTACAAAAGACTCCGTGATGAGGACGAGTGTCGACAGTTACCAGTCGACAGTCTGAAATCACTTTAGTCAAGAGTAAAGGCTAGGGTTAGCACGAGACTCAATTGAAAGTAAGGTGGTTGTGATTACGGATCGGTTCCCTGAAATCAATTTGAGGAGCGAAATGGGGGTCGAAAAGGGACCCAGAAAGTAAGTGGTTTGCTTCGATATCCCCCCATACATTAATTATAAAGGCATAGTACTATTGAGCAAGTCTATAGAATTGTTGCCATTATTACAGCGGGATTTGAAAATAAAAAATATTGTTCAGCTTTATATAATGACTTATCCCAGGCGTTTGATAAAGTTGGATGTGATGGGCTACTCCCGAAAATAACTCAAATTCCTCCTGAAAACTACCACAAGCTTCTTAAGATATATTGGATAGACAGAACGTATAAAGTGAGGCCAAAGGATCAGCTCTCAAAAAATGGGAAAATCTCTGCAGGAGTCCTTCGAGGCAGTATACTATAACCACTGTCATATTTTATCTACACAGCGAATATGCCCGAAGGCCTAAATACATTTACATAAACGTTTGCAGACGACACTGCATTTGTAAGTGTTGGCCAAGGCCGAAAATTGCGTCCGATCAACTTCAGTCCCACATTCATGAGCTGGAGGACTGGAAATAAAGTGAAGAATAAAGGTAAATAATGTAATGGTAAAATAATGGCCATACAATTTAGAACAATTCAATTACGCTGCTTATTAGGTCCTAACTCAACCCTGACTTTGGAATACGAAGTCCTTTTATAAAAAACCGTTATAAAGCCAAAATGGTCATATGGTACTGCTTGCGCATCAAACATTCAGAAGTTACAATAAAGACAGTCCGAGATTTTACGACTTATCGTTTGCGTTACTTGGTATATAAGAAATAAAAATATCCATAGAGATCTGAAAGTGCCCACTATCCAGGAGGAAATAAAAACATACTCCTGCAAATACGTGAACAAGCTAGTGGACCATCCCAAAACCCTAGCACGGCAGAGATTGAAAAGAAACAAACACATTGAGCCTGGCGAGGCGGCTCTCTCTCAACCTAATTATCGATGGAGTATTATGATTTTAAGTATTTTAAGTTATTACATTGGTAGTCACTGTACCAATAAGATTTGAATACATATTGTAAATTTCTTTTAGTAGAATGATTCAATAAAATAACATTAAATTAAACTGACATGAACATTGAACCAAAAATGTGTCTTATAACTGAACGGAATATTGCTATAAAATTGTGGGAGACATTTTTGAATGACCAACGACTTTTGAAATACATTTGCACAATTTGCCAAAGTTGGTCTGACAACATTCATGACAAAATAGCAAACCAATTTGAGGACAAACACAGTTGCCAGTTTTGACAACCGTCTGACATAGTAATACCTGTCGGGAAATGGAATACCCTTTATTTTACTGTCAAGATTAAACTGTAGATTCCAACAAATAGTTTCCTGTTTGTTATTCAGTAAAGTAATTAGGGATCTTACTCCTAACATCCTGCCCGGACAATCTCAACTTTTCTTGGATTTTTAAGAAAAATCCTCTAAACAGAAAGGAAAGAAGAGAAGGCTGACAGGATAAAGATCCTATGGCCACTCATTTTCTTTGTCTCGTCATTTTTGTATCCTGCTCAAAGCTACGAATCAAATAATTTGTTTACTATTCTGTTAATTTAAGCAATTATCTAATAAAAGTACAAAATATTGTCAGTTATATTTCAGTTATATTCTTGCCATTGTAGTTGATTTGTTTATTTTCAAATTTAACCCCCATTTACCCAGTTACTTAGTTTTAGCTTTTTTTTGATTTGTATTATTTAAAAGTCATCGCACTACAGTGCGTGAATTTCGCTCAGCCGCATATATTTGTAGGAAAACTATACTAAAGGAAAACGATATTAAAAAAATGCTATAACTATTTTATTAAATATTATTGGCAACTCGGTGTGTTTCGCTAACTCCGTCACATTAGCTTAATCGGTTCATAGTATCGATCGTACAGTCAATACAAAGAGGTTCGAAATCATTATTGAATTAATAGAATTTAGAAGGGAAATGTAAATGTCAAAATTAGCGAAAAAAACCACGAGAAATAGCGAGTAAAATAAATGAGCTCGCGCTATCCCAACATGTATGTAAAGTGAGTAAAAAAATGGTTTATAATACACGATTACTTATGAATATACTATATGTTAAGTGTTGCTTTAACGATACAATTATCGCTAAAACAGAATAGTGAATCGCAAGTCAGGTATGTGCGTAAAATCTTTCAAATCAGATAATATTTGCTAAAGCACATCCGGGAAGGGTTTTACCTTTGTAGCACCCTTTAGTCCTAAACTATTAATCTTTCATAACAATATTCTGAAAGCGTCACATCTTCGCTATTGATTTTCCAAATAATATAAATAGCCGAACAGATGGTTTGTGGCTGTCATTTTTTTAGGAATGAATAGCTGTGGATTTGCTTTTGGATTGTGTTTATTTGATGTCATCTGTTTTTTTATTAAGTCGTCGAAATATCGACCCAGTGGCTAACCGCTAGAACTCATACGGGATCAATTTATGGCATTTATCATTACTATTGACCGAATTTCTTGAAGGATATTTTCTTTGAGGACTTTAGGAGTCTGAGGTTTATTGACATGGACTCATGACTTTAAAATTCGTCACAAAAAGAAGATTGAAACGGTTTAATCAAGCGATCTAGCCGCCACGAGCAAATCGTCAAAACGAGAGATAAGGTGAGCCGGAATTCAGAATTCGGTTATTGGTAGTGCCGTATATGCCGTTGCTGCATCCTGTTGGACCGACATGTTCTCTAAAACCAATTCATCCTTTTGAGTAAGAAGGAAGTCGTTGAACATGTCTCTGTAGCGCTCGGCGTCCACACTAGGCATTCGGCCAGTAGCGTTTTAGAAAAAATTAAGTTCGATGACGCCTCCGCCTTAAACACAAACTTTGAGCATCAAAAGCAATAATTTTGCTGAAATAGAAATGTACCTCGTCGGTCATGATCATTTTGACGAAAAGCTGTCTTTCTCTTGGTCGTGTTATAGGCTGGCTTATGCGAAGGTTACATGCGTTGGATGGTCAGCAGCTAATAACTCTATGCTCTTTGTACGGAAACATCTTTAAGTCATTTATGAAAATTCTCTGTAAAAACTACCAATTGTAGCCCAACTGTATGGTACGTAGTCTGGTCGATACTCAGGGGTCCTGTGGTATCTGTTAAGCCATAGCAATGATATTCTCAGCAGAACGGCTGGTCCGGGGCCGGTTAGACCTGCCAGCTGTTAATCCGCGTTCTTGGGGGTATAGCGATCCGAGTTTGGTTGACGTGTATTTTGTACCTGTTCACTTCTTAAATGCGAAATCAGAATTGATATTTGCATTTTCTGAGCGAGCCCTATATGCGTTATTAAGAATCAGCAAAAATTATTAATATTATTTGAAATGAAATGAAAAAATAATAAAATTTAGCCTTGCAACAGCTTATTAATTTATTTCAAACTACCCTATTCTGTATTCTGAGTGGAATAAACTCGTGTGAAATTGTAAGAGCACTGGGAACTGAATAATTCGCAAATTAGCTGTTCTGCATTCCACATATTTTGCAGATATATGAACTTTAAAATTTATTGAGCAAAATAAAGGAAAATTTAAAGAAAACCTTTCATATTTTAATACAAAATTGTCATTTTACATTTAAGTAATTCATTTATTCCACCAAACTTTTTGTTCTAAATAAACCGAAAGAAATTAATCGGATGTGGAATACAGAACTATTAAGACATTCGGAAATTTCCACTTAAAAATAAAATATTGCGGATTCGGAATATAGAACAGCACTGGTGGTTTCAAAACTGTTTGTTAATGTTAATACGAGTATTCCACAAAAATATTAATAAGAAACCAAAATTTTGGGGACCACAAAATAATTTTTGTTTTACTTTCAACTTGCACCTAATTAAATATCATCCACTGTATGTAATATTAATGAAAGATGGTGCTTAAGAATTAAATAAGTTCAATGCCACATTTAAAAAAAAAAAAACATTAGCGATGCGAATTGATAGATACACGAGTATTTAATAAAAAAAGAGAAACAAACATACAAATAGGTATTTAAGCTTTTATTTTTAATTTTAAAATTGTTTTGTAAATTTCATAGATTTTACCTCAAACGTTTTCGACTGTTTGTTCACATATAAAAAATACCTTAAATAAATTTTAATTCTTATTTTTTTTACTTATTTGCTTGGTAATGAAAAATAAAAACGAACAACTGATAATAATTTCTTGATTTTCTCTATTTAACCCTGAAGATATAATTGTACTTGTACAACAACGTCTAAATAATTGACATATGTATGCTATTGTTGTAACTCGTTTGTAATAATTTTCGAATGAAATTGAAATGGTGCATCATTGATTGCTAGGGCTTACTTTATACTAATACGATTATTGTCTCGGCTGCTGTTTTTTCCTATTAGTGTTGGAAAGAACTTAGCTTTCTGTACATGCATGTCAATTTTCCTTTATGGAATGAAAATACAGCGGAACAGCGGAACTTCGCAGCACAACATGGAAAGGTTACAGCATTGCTTTAGAAAGGATGATGAGGTATGTGTATATGGTCTTAAATATAGAACTCGCATTAAAGTGTTGTAAATATGGGAATTTTACTGCTGCTCTACAAAATAATTAAATTTAATTACCCACCATACTTAAGGAACAGGTTCGAATTCAGCACTTTATCAAGAACACGTATTTTAGTTCCAACTCAATATGATTCGCTAATAGTGAAAAGTCTGTTGTGTACAAGAAACGAACAAATCACGACATAGCAAAAATAAAAATATTGCATTTGAATAATATATTATGTTAATGTGTTAGTTAATTGGTTTTAGGATCACCGGTAGCAGGTGTTTCACGTAACGATCTGTCATGTGTGAACAGGTGGCAGGTAAAGCTCGTATGTAGGTGTTTTTTCGAGGGGGTTGGTGATTATTATATTATGACTGACTTCTTTCATACTATAAAAAACCACATAAAAAACTTTACCTGTAAGATTTACCTCCCACCGGACAACACCAATTTCACCTGTTACCGGCCCACACATGTAAGATTGCTAGTTGAAAAACTACAAAAACACCAATGAATTAACATGAACTAGTCAGAAAGAAATATGATACTGAAGATGGCACATCGGCGAAACCGTTTTGGAGACTAGACAAGAGATGACGGAAACTTGTTCCAAATATCAAGAATCACCGGGTCGTTAAGATCCTCAAGTACGGATTACAAGACCAAAACTTGCCAAATTTGGAAGAAGAACTATAATATTTGGAATAATGGGATTTTGTGAAGCGAAAACTATTCTGAAATAAACTTACTATATAAAAGTGTCACTTAAGATCTGACGTTAAGTTATTGTC
This sequence comes from Phania funesta, assembly GCA_963932375.1. NCBI lineage: Eukaryota > Metazoa > Arthropoda > Insecta > Diptera > Tachinidae > Phania > Phania funesta. Next base: position 43,538,086 of record OZ010656.1, read on the forward strand.
AAGGAGAACAAACAAATAATTCAATGACGAATTAGCTGCGGAAATTACTGGGGGGGGGGGGGGGGTAGTCTAGGCTTATTTACTGACTCATAGTTATCCCCGAAGTAATATTATGTGGCCACAAGATCTAATTGCAGAAGTTTTCAGATTACTACAATATAATAGATACTGCAATATTTTATATAAGTTTGTATCCGTGGCATCGCGAACAAGAGTGTTGGGATGGACCACTAGTTTGTTTACGAATTTGCGCAAGTACGTTTTCACTTATATACCAGGGTGCGCAGACGAAAAGTCGTAAAATCCCAGACTGTCTTCTTTGTAACTTCTGGATGTTTAATGCATAAGCAGTGCCTCATAGCTGAATGCTATGTGACCATATTGGCTTTATAACGGTTTTGTATAAGGGGACTTTGTATTCCAAGGCCAGGGTTAGGTTAGGACCTATTAACTAATGTAGTTGAATTGTTCCAAATTTTATGGCCATTAATTTTGGCTCAATATGGCAGGACAAAGTTAGACGTCCACCTAGATATGTACCCAATTACACAGCATGTGTTTCCACTGGAACTGTGGTATATTTTATTGTTATTGGTAGACAATTTTGCCTTCACAGGGAATACGTTAGATGAGAAGTTTTATTCTCCACTTTTATCCAGTCCTCTGGCTTATTAATATAAAACTGAAGTTGTTCGGATCTTGGTGAACACTTATAAATGCGTTGTCGTCCCCTGTATAGAGGATATATAACAGCGGCCCTATAATACTACCTTGGGACACTCCACAGAGAGAAAAAAATTGGTACTTTGGCCTTACTTTAAACGTTCTATCTGTAATAGCCTGGTTTTCTTTTAGAAAGGAACACACGCATGCAGAAATGGCAAAATATATATAATGTTTCTGCCAGAAAGAAAAACGCCATAACTACCGGGTAAGTACAGAAAAGTCTGCCGGTACGATGTGAGTGCTAAATGTTTTTTACTACACATATTTGTGGTTATGTCTGCGTTTAAATCATTGCCTTTGCTACTGTTGGCTTAAAAACACGTATTTTTAAAGACTTTTGGCTACCGTTTTATTATTATTGCTTTTTTCTGTTTGTTTACATTTTGTATGGCCTTCCCTCGTTTGGTTAGGGTTGTGTGTGCCATAAAGCAGGTATGCCTATTTCATAATACCCCGCAAGCGGTTGTTTAAAAAAAAAACAATTTGACAGACACATATATACATACATAACTTACGATTAATTAATAAATAAAAGTCGTATTAATAAAAAATAAGCTAAGAGACAAATTAGTGGGTTGTAAGTTTTTGAAAAATTGCTTAAATAAATGATGACAGATTCTAAATTTATAAATCATATGTAATGAAATGTTTGTTGCACAGTGAGTTCGATTGCAATAAAATTAAAATATGTATTTTGTTAATGATCTCAATTAATATTTGGATTGAAAAAAATCACTTAGAAATTTTCAGGAAATTTGTAAGCATTAAATAAAAAAAGCCTAATTTTATTAATGCGAAAACCAATTGAGAATACTAATATTTGGAATAATTTATACAAAATTTGTATACATCTTCTGGTTGAATTAGAGCATTGTTTTCGTTAAAATCGTCAATTTTAAGGCCCTAATTGTATTTTTTTTATAATAAATGCAATAGTTTTGAGTTTTATTAGTAAAAAATAGTTTTAAACTTTCATTCAGTTTCGATTCCCCACACACAGCCTTACGAATGGATTTTAATAAAACCGTGTAAAGAAAAATCAGCACAAAAACATAATGTTAAAATAAGACCAAGTTCCTGTTCAAAGGTTTGACCGTTAAAAGCTCCTGAGATCGAAATTAGGACCAAGTTCTTGATATGCACAATACCATCCCGCTCGTTTCAAGGCAACCTGTGACAATGCGGCAATAAATTTTTAACAGTATGCTAAAAGCTATTTGAAAAAAAAACAAAAAATTATTTTCAAACAGTAACACCAAAACACGATATTCCTAATGCTGTTTTTGTTGTTCAAAAATTGCAAATTTTTGCTGGGATATTTCTTGCTCTTTGTATATGTTAATTTAATTCTGTCATCAATTCTTATAAGGCAAGGAGGTAATTTTTTATCTACTTAAATAGTTCACAAAGAAAACTAAAGAGTAGACAAAAATGGAAATCCTACTGCTTAAAAATTAATAAATTAAATTATGTGCATTTAAAAGTTCCCGTTTAATGCAAAGCACAATTGCTGTACCATTTCACAATGTTGTAGATGTGATTGCTGTCATATTTGTGTTGGTGCTATTTGCAAATAAATAAACGAGAAAAAACTGTTTTTTTTTTGTTGCAGAAAATTTTGTTGGTTTTTGCTTTTGCTGAACTGAATTTATTAGCACAGAAACAGCAAAACTTGCAAAAGTTATAGCAAAGTAGAGAATTTTTTCTATGCTATTTCTATTTCGCGGCTAGCATTTTAAACACTGAGTAATTCTCTGTTGGAAACACATAAGTTTTTTTGAGCAACACTTGTATTTTAATATTTTTTATTTCGTACTGCACATTTTTGCATAATGAAACGCACTGTGCTAGTGGCATGGCACGTAATAAAGATGTGTGAACATACGTGATTTTGCATTGATATTGATTTGGACAAAACACTGACGAAAACATCATGAATGAGTACAAGTGAAGAATAATTCCAAGCAATAATTAAAATATATTGCCGTATTGCCGTATTGCAATAATTTTGTTTTGCAGTAGCAACTACTTAAAATAAACAAACATACTTCAGAAATTCCATTGATATTGATTTCTTATTTCATTTTAACTATAATCAGTTGTATGACTTTATTTAAATTCTAAAATTTTGTTAAGAATTTTAGCTGCTTATCAACTCAGTTGTTCATCAGTCGTGTGAGTGTAATGTTGCTTCTTCATGCTTGAATTGAATTTCTAAAAACGAATCGGAAAACAAAAGTCCTCCAATCAACAGCGGTCAAGTTCATGTGTTTTTTACTTTAAAAAAATTATAAGAAATTACGAATAAAAAAAGTGCAAAAATTTACCCAAAATTACCAGTTTGTTGTAAAATAAAACAAGAAGTATTTTAATTTTATATACCCGGGGCCATAAAATTCAATACGAGATACTTTTTACAACACATCGAAATCAATGTAAGTGATGCGCAATAAATATTACACACACAAATTAATCTAGATATTATTAATTTTTAAATTGAAAACAGGGATGGAATCGTCTCATCCGTGAAAAATACTTACATTTTTTGGATTATAACATATTTGAAGTTATAACATATGTACGTTTTCGTATGAAGAATTGTCATCCGTCAACAAAGCTTAGTTTGATTAAATTAAAAAGTGCTGGAAATTCGGTAAAAAGAAAAAAAACCTAATTTTTTTTCCTACGATTCCCGGTACGATCACGGATGTAACGTTCCTCCCCAGATTTCCAAATTCTAATTATTTGTTTTTATTTTGAAATCGCTCAAATTAATAAACTTACCGGCATTGATTGTAAATCACTGCATGAAATTTATCAACGCTTTAATAACTAATTTAATAACGCCATTAAGTGATTTTGTGCAAAAGATGCGAAACAAAAGGAAAGTCTGGTCGCTTAAAAATTTTCCAAATAATAAGCAAATCCACAGTCAACAAATCTGTCAAATCCTATACTATCCTACTTTTTGAGCGCACATACGATTTTTACAGATCTAACAATAAATCATGGATCTGACAATAAATCATGGACCTTTAATATTTTGTGATACTCTAATTTAATTAGCGACATTTTAAATCTATCAATTAAAGTAATATTTTTAATTTCGAAGAACGAAACTCTTATTATTGTTTACCCTGCCTTTACACATGCAATTTCCTGCATACGTATTATAAGTGAAAATTTTAATGACATAGACGACTTTCTTGAAAATCTCATCCTTACATAGGAAACTCAAAGTGCTTTTAAAAAAATGTCGTCGAAGTGAATAGTTGATTTTTATAGTTACCAAGAATACTAAATACAGGAATTTATAGGGTACTAGTTGCAAATAATTATTACTGTTATTTTTTAATGAGATTATTGTTAAAAAACACATCAATTATAATTTTTTTCATAATTTACAAATATTATTTTACCAGAAACCTGAAAAACTGTACAAGTCTCTTTAGTGGGGAACAGTGTTTACCTCCTTGTCATACCACTTTCAGAAAATGTGAAAAAATCTCATTCATCGAAACATCGATGAAAACTGAATGGAAAACAAAGAACTTTGAGTGTGTTGGTGAAGAAATGTCAGTGTGTTGCGACTTTAAGGCATTTACTTTAATGTGTAAACGCTGGGTTAAGTAAATTTACCTTTGGAAATATATTTTTCAAAACTAACGATAAAAAAGTGACCTTGTTTTTCTTTAATTAGAATTTACACAAAATTATGAAATAGATTATTGAACAGACAAATTTGCAAATCACACTCACTTCTATTTCTATTTCACAGTATTAGATTGCGTAAGACGACTTGTCAAAAATCCAAATAAATTGAATTATAGGGTAAAAACAATATTGTTTCCAAAATGTTTATTCAAATTGTCTAGAACTTACAATTATCACTTTATGAGCTGGGCAAATTTTACTTTAAAACGTACTCTTTTGGGGTGAAATTCACTATTATTGATGTCAGTGTCATGTAGCAATATGGGGAACTAATAATGGAATACCTAATAATGGAATGCCGCATAGCGACAGTACAGTTTGCTTTAATAACGGCATAACTGAAAAATGATGATTTTGTTGAAAAATACACTGTTTTCGATAAGTTTCTGAAAAAGCCAACTCACAAACCGTCAGATTTGAAAAGTTCAACTTTGACACCGTTTAGATTTGGATAGTTTTGTTTGCAAAGTCTTAAGTTTTGGAGAGATGCGAAAGAAGAATGTAGGGCAGTACCGGATTTCTTGTGTTCGCTAAATTTGTTTCGTGTTTCTTTCGTAGTTTATATTTTAAGCGTGCTGTATATCTGTATTTGAAGTTTTCTTTTACTTTTTTAGCAAACGCAACAATATTTAAAACGAAAATTTCCTTATTTACAAAAATATTTTTAGCTAACTTTTTTAATTCCAAGTCATTTTATTAAAAAATAATGCAATTTATTGTGGAGGGCGGATAAGCTGGTGTCTTAGGCCAGCTCACCTTTACCCAACTTTTTTTTTCTCTGTATAAGCACGGAAGAAAGTTTAAAAGAAAATTTAAGATTTTTAAACTAAACTATCCCAAGGTAATAGAGGACCATATAAGCGTTAAGATGAAGATATTTATGCAAAATGTTGCGCAAAGCGCCTCTGGTGATGCTCAATTGTTGTTATTTTCAGGTACAGCTCTGAAGGAACCTCATTATGGTAAAAGCTGCTCGAATTTTACAAAGAGATGAAGACATCATTTTTATCATTTTGATACTAACTACATATGTCCTTAATGCACATAATATGTAGTATTCTTGTGGTGTTTACTAAAAGTATGAGGGTGCTGTGGCTGAAGTGTTTAGCGATGGTTTTCGTTGCCAGTATTCGCACCTGAGCAACTGCGCATCACTAACATAAATTTTTTCTTTCGTTCTAAGAGACCCCTATTCTTATAAACTATTATATTGTTAGGAAGTAATAATTTAAGATGTTTAATTAAATCATAAAAAATAATTGTCAGCAAGAAATTGCTGTGAAACGACCTATTGTACAAATACGCAATGTTATAAACGTAAAGAAAAAAACAAGAAGATAGACTACTAAGCCAGCAAATGGAATAAATGATGCGCAATATCACGTATGTTCGGAAAATTTCAAGAACAGTGGCACATTTGACGAGAAGGTGGTCAAAAATCCGTAACTTTTGATTGGATTGGAATTTTGATATGGGGTTTTTTTTTTTTGATAAAAAGCATAAAAGTCGACCGACAAAAAAACATGAAAAACTATTCTTATTGTTACAAATTATAATTATGAATAGTTTTGTAAACTGAATCTTGTCAGGAAACGTAGAATTTTAGCCCCCGTAATATTTTTAAGCTTAAAAGCAACAAGGGCCAAAGGTTGGTTTTTAAACAGCCTTTTGAATAAAAAAATTTAAAATTTTTAAAAAGTTAAAATTTTCTTAATAACGAAAAGTTTTAATGAAAAAATCCTATTTTAGTTAAAGTTTTATTTTATTTTTAAATATTTCTATAACAATTTATAAAATATACTTTCAAATCAAAGAGCCACAAAACATTAAGCAATTTTAGTAAAAATTTCTTCTAAATAGCATTGATTTTCATCTTCTAATAGTTGTTTAGCCTCCTCTTCTAATTCGACTGGAGTTGTTTTCCATTTTTGTCGAATGTTGGACATATATGGATCTAAAGTACACAATAAAATGATGATAAGGTCATTAGTACAACATCTAGACATATTTCTTGTGCTATGTTCGCGAAAGAATCTGTAGTCTTTGTTCCTTTTTTCTTGCTCTTCTTCAGACAGATCTTCTATTTATTGGTAGCATATTATGTTGAATGATTTGTTCCCCATGATACAAAATTTTATGAACCGTTGAAGACATACATATATCTCCAAGAGTATTTTTCATTGTAAAGTGCAGCTCTTTTATTGGCGTAATCTCCAAATTTTTTTGCATTTATCTTTCTGCTGTAATATGATTTTGAATCGCCTTACTAACTCATAATCTACACCTGTGATAGATGCTGCAGTTTCTGGATCGGAAAAAAATCTTCTTGCAGTATTTTCATCATTCGAATTTCCTTCTCTTTGTTTAGGTTGGTCGATTATAAGGCCTAGCTGAAGATATTTTTCTTGAATTTGTCCTTTTTTTTCTTTCGTTTTTCTGCATTTTCTTTACTGTTTCTTATGGTTTGACCTGAAGAACCAAATTCCAAATCATAACCCAGTTTAAGAATATGCTCCATAAAACGAATCCTAGTACGAAGAGGCGACAATCCAAATTCGTAAGCTTCCTTAAAGCTATCGTCTTGTGCTAGAGGTTGATTTAATTGGTTTGATGTCTTTTGGCATATAATGCAGCTTGACGACGACTTTGTTTCCGTTAAATCTTACGCAACTTTTCCATCAATCATTGTTAGACACATTTTAAAATTTACTTCGATGTCTTTTTTTGTTAAATAGAAATTTTCTGCCCTAATTTCTGTGTTCGTATATTTTTGTGCAATTAGTATGCGTATCTCGTTTTGCGAACACTTTACGACTAATACGGACACGATTTTTTTAATATTTATATAATAATTTTTCATAATTCTTTATGATCTTATTGTTTTATGATATATTTGCCATTACCAACTCTAATGGGTAACCAAAATTTCATTGAATATTTAGATTTTGCAAATGTGATAGGTACAATATAGTGCATTTGTATATTACTAGATTCCATCGCAAAAGTTATAAACGCCATCTTTCAAGGAGATTTGAAAAAAATTTGGCTTTACCTTTGTGTTAAAAAGTTAAAATAATTCAAAAATAACTCTGTAGAAAAAAAATTTTGTTTGAAAAATTTCGTATGTATTGATAATTTTTGTACAAAATACCTGCCTTTTGGTCAGAAAAATTCCTCTGGTGCACACGTGCGCAACCTCGCGCACATATAATGGGGTGTAGATGTCTAGGGTAGGTTTCGGGCTATAACACAGAGAAATATCTTTTTGACGTGGTTTGACGAGAGGGAGTTATGCCCTATTAAGCACGAGATTTTTGAACAATTTTGACCTTTATTTTGCTAGCATTGATAACTAACAAACTGCATAATTAAAAACAATTTATTTTGATTTGATATCTTTTAAAACAAAAAAGTTGTAGTAATTTGAAAATTAGAAATTACTAAACTAGCTGGAACAGAGTTCTAAATTTCTGCCTCTAGAGGTTTACTGGTATTTCCTTTCAAATGAATAAGAGAACACTAAGATCGGTAACCACAAAAAAATGATTTTTGGCCGCCTTCTCAAAATATGGGCCACTGTGCGCCGTCCACCGCAGAAGGGATAGTTGACTTTGAGATGCCAAATGTTAGGGTTTTACCCTTAATAATTCCGATAGACATTGCCCTTTATGATCAGTATAAAATCCCAAATAATAAGGGTGTGTTAAGCATGTACACTTTTACGAGGCAATATTTTATTTAAGAAACGAAAACGCCATAAGATTAATAATCGCCAATCAAAAGTTATAAGCAAATAAATTGTAGGCGAAACTAAGTTGATCGGGGCATATAGTATTTCTATAAAAGTGTTTTCAAAAAATATTTTGCTTATTAGTGCGTTATGAAGTTCTTCTTACATTTGTGGAGAACGAGGGGCTTTTCCTATATCAAAATGTGAGTAAACCCCATGAGATTTCCTCTTCTGGGCCTGAGACGATTCGTTCTAGTGTAATTCTAAATGCCAGCTACATTAACCCATTTATTTATCATTTATTTCCAGCAAGCGGGATGAATTGTTGTTTTAAGCTATTTGTGTCTAGTCATCAAATAATTTAAATTCATTAAGCAACATTTCGATTAACAAATTATTTAAAAACACGCTGCCATTTACAAATCAAAGTTCATTAACCTCTTTATGTACTTGAACTGTCTTGAAAACGTTTAGATTAAAATTTGTTTTAAACAATAAAGAAATACTTATTATGTTAATGATTGAAGACAATGCGAGTAAATGTCAATTAATTGCAGTGGCCACTTGAATTGCTGTTTGCATCAGTAGTTGTTTGTATTTTCTCAACTAAAATTGCGGATGATAGAAAAGTCGTACAAATCTCTACCAAGTCAAGCTTATATAGTACATAGGTATGCTTGTATTTGTGTATTATTTTCAGAATTATATTTACATTGAAATTTACTTGTATTTCTAGATTTACACCATTTCAAAAATGATTTAAGAAAATTTCATTCAGTTGATTCGATAAACTAACCCGCTTCTAATGTCAGATACTGTGAATTCATTCGACAATGGGTGTAAAATTCGTTGATATTTACAGGAATGAAAATGTCGATATATTCAAAAACGTCTCTTAAGCCGTTTGGAATTCTACCAGTGTCAGATTCAGATATTTGTTAGATAAATTACACTAGTTGGCTGATATTATGAAAGTTTAAATTAAAATTGTCACTTATAGGTTATAATTACTTTTCAACCAATATAATTACATTTATATAGTTAAGTACATAAATATAATTATCTAAGTATGGCACGTGCATTTAAATTACACATAGACACAGTGTTGAAATTTTAGGAGAAATATTTTGCCGGGTATGTGAAAATATGATCATCGTTTTTTCGAAACTCTTTCATTCATTTCTATCTGAATATTAGAAATTCGCAACAAGTTGCTCATTTAAATTCTATTAAAACAATTCATTACGTTGCTGGCAACACTGTAGAACTTTTCTAATTATTCATAAAATGCAAATTAATTTAAATGTAGATTTTAATTATTCAAATGTAAAACGAATCTGACTTAGAAAACTTCCAGTGGTGCATTTATCAAGATTTATTATGAAATCTTTAATGGACTATTAGAACGTTCTTAAGAGCGATAAGACTCAGCTCTAATTGCTGACATAAATAAGTAAAAAATAAAACGAAAAAACTAAGATAAAGTTCAAGATTATGCATCAAAAATGTTCAGAATGAGAAATAAATTTTGAATCGAACGCAATATTTTTATCAAACTTCGAACATAAATGCTGTTGACAAATACGTTCGTAGTGGTGGTCGTAGAGTATTTATATGTATAATTAAAACTCCAGTAATTAATTACATATGCAATTACATAATTGAATGTAATTAACAATTTTTATGATACAAGTTCAGGCAATTTCATTACAATTTCAATTACGTTTGAAAAGCTATGGCATGAATGTGATTGAAAAAATCTTTATTAAGTAATAATTACACTTCTATTTTTAAATAACGAAAATTACCAATTACTTATAATAAAAAAGGTTTTAATAGCAAAAATCGTATTTATCTAATTAAATAAATTTGTTTAAAAAATTCTATGTAATTTTGTTCAATTACAATACATTATTTTTTGCCTAATTTGTAATTGAACATTTCAAATAAAGTCCTCCCAACTACAATTAGATTAAAGGAGAACCCCTACCTAAACCCTGCTAGTAAAAGTTCGAAAAAGACAATACACTCACACTTTTTCACTAACACACTCACATTTTTCGTACTTTCACTTTCATCTCGACAGACTTGGGTTCTTGATGGCAGTGGTCTTTTGACACTTTTGGCAAATATTCCTGATTCCAACAAAATAATTATTATAGTTTCACCTATTTTATGCGTACATAAGAAGTCGTTTGGTATCATTTTAGAATATAATTAAAATAATAACAAATTAGTGTCTGCCGTTTCCCTGGAAACACTTTCGTTTGAATAAAAATTGAGCCAATATTTAAATATAGTAAGTATTATAATAAAATTAAGCATTATCATCCAATTATGTTGGATATGAGCAGCCATTCGTACATTTCCAATTGGTCTAGTTCTAAAGGGGTTTTTTGCATTTTCTTTTGGATGAAAATTTAAAAATATTTTATTTGATTGTGTAAACACACTTACAACTTGTATGACTTTCGAATATTTCTTCGATAATACGTATTTACAACTTTTATAAAATGAATTCCATGTGTAAATGCAGGGTGAATGTTTAAGGTGCGTTTACACTACATGTTTTCTATATATTGGAATATGTGTTCGATACATACATATAAAATTTTATATGTAAACTAATATTAAGACTAAACATGCGTTTTATAATTTTCTGATTCACACATTCATACGGAGTAATTGTTTCTGACAGCTGTTGGCATTGTAGTTTATAAACTCTTTTTAATTAATTACGACATCCTGTGTTAAATGATATTTTTTACGCCTTTTTCTACATTTTATTGCCACTCATACGGCTTTGTTTTACCTATGAAAATAGAACTTGCTCTTATTTTCAAACACACATATATATATATATATATATATATATATATATATATATCACTCATCGAGTTTGTTTCCAAGATCTCATCATAGTCTGTGCACGTTCGTTTACAGACGAGCACATACATACATACACATTTTGTATTTTGCCTGTGTGTATTTTGTTTGTATGATGATGGCAGAACAGCGTGTGCGAACAACTGTTCGGACAACGTTCTTTGAACAGCGACGGTCTTCTCCATCCAAATCTCTGTGCGAACACCAATCTGTACGTTGGCAGTGCAGATCTATGGCTAGTCAAGACGCCATGTTAAGTTCAATCTCAATGCTGCATATTGTTGTAATCGTGCTTTCATCTCTATATTTTAACACTTCACAGTCTTATGCAGGGATGAAAAAATTCAGTGATTTTAATATTTTCTTTATTTCTGACCGCAATACTACCGTGATATTTTTTCAAAATAACTGAGAAAGTAATTGTTAAATATATGTTTACTTGAAAAATGTCCATCTAATTTATATAAATTTCGTAAGTCAAACACATGGACGTTCGTGGGTGTGAGATTAAAAACAATAGCTTTCGGTTTTTTTAAATATACACGGAAAATTTACACAGTGTCAATGGCGGTTTATCGAGCAATTTTTCTTAACTTTTTCATGATTACGATGAAAACTTGTAGAAGTGACCTGCCTTTATGCGTTAAAGTGACAGCAATAAAACCCCTGATTTCGGGTGATAATTAGTAATAGTGTATAACTTTTTCATTCATGAGTGCATGTCATTTAGGTTAGCAGCAAGTGCTATTTAAAAATTTAGTTTTGCCACGCCTGGTCTTAGATTTTATTTTTAGCTTAGTTGGGTTGTTAACTTTGAACTCTATTTCGCTAGAAAAAAATATTTCTATATGTGTCAAGTAAAACATGTTGAGGCGGTAGTAAAAACCCATCAATTACAACAAACATGAAAAACAGTGCAAAAATCGTTCGATAACGTTTATGGATTTTACGGCATTAACACAACAACTGAAACAAATCATTTATTTATGCAGTTGATTTTATTATTTTTTATTATGTCATTTGAAAGTCAATAGACACCATTAGACATGAAATATAAAGTGGATTTTCAAAGCGGATAGTTTTTAAACAGAATCATTTATTAATATTCAAAATATTTGTAACAGGATCTGATAAAAAAATAGCAACAAATTGCTGTGCATCTAGATCCGGTGTTAATATCTAAAAAAATGTGTTAATTCTTGGTTTGTGTGGATACAAAATAATTGTGTGAAATAACACTGATGACACAAATAAATCGAAATTAAACATTTACAGATACGAAAGGCTCCTAGAAAATCATCTACCTTCTTGAAAGGGCACATGAGCCCACAGCTCCCGAGTTTACATTTAAATAATAATTAATAACTTGATATGCAGCGAATTTCTGTCATCCCTTTTCAAGTTTGGGTTGGAGCCACCGTTTTCTGCTATGTGCCGTCTTTAGTGCCATTTTTTGATTCACACATTATGTGTTTGGGTATCCACCTAGATAGACTTCTAACTTATTCCCGCTATATTGTGGCAAAAATAACGACAATGACACTTAGAACTCATCAACTACACTGGGTAATAGATCCTAACTCAACCCTGATTTTTGAACACAAAGTTATTTTCTACAAATCCATTATAAAACGAATATGGACATATGCAATTCAGCTGTGGGGTACTGCTTATGCTTCTACGACTTGATATGTAAGAAATGAAAACATCCACAATGAACTAGAAGTTATACTATCCAAGAAAAATTAAAAAAGTACTCGTGCAAATATTTAAGCAATCTAGAGGTCCATCCCAATTACCTGACACGGCTTTTAATACAGTTCGATGGGCACTAAAGGCAAAAAAACGAACACATTAGTCCTGGCAAGTCGGCTCTCCCAACACAATCAATTAGAGATAGTATATTAAGATTTTAAGACAACACACTAGTTATACGATTGTTTAAAATCAAGAAATAATAATCTAGAGCGAAGATTTGAATACTTATTGCAAATTTCTTTTCGAAAGATTCAATAAAATAAAATTTAAGTTTAAAAAAAACGTTATAAGAAGGTTCGAAATATATATTAACTAATATAACATTCATTCATATACTCGTACGTATGTTTGCCTCGCCAATTTGGCTAAGGAATACTTCAATCCGCTGCTGCTCATGTGTATATGAAGATACCTACCCAAAATATTAAATGTATAAATTATTTTTAAGTTCAGTTCTTTTAATATTTTAACTATAAAATCATTTTTTTCAAACGCCATTTTTGCAAAAATACGAAATATAATAAAAAGAAAACATTTGAAATCTTAGTTTTTATTGATAACATTCAATAAATCGTCAAAGAGCTTTAATTTAAAACTGCCTACTTGGACGTCAAAGATTTTTTATTACACGATGCATTTTTTTTTTATTGAAAAACAAAGTGTTTTGCATTCTGTTGTTGTTGTTTCTGATTGTATGCACGTTGTTTGGTGGTCACGTGATTTAAAGCACATCGACCACCTTCAACACGACCAACCAGCATTCAAGCGATAAATCGTTCAATGTTATGAAAACGATGTATAAGAAAAAAGAAACAATATCCAATTTAAACTGAACTTCACATTGCTGGTAAATTATGCGAAATTATGAAATTAAATATTTATTTAAAAAAAACAACAACAACACCAACAAAGTGTGGGGCTTTGTAAGTGTGTGATGTAAAAAAGTTATCAAGTTTAAATTTGGTTGTTACAGGCAGTTGAGCGAATATCAATGAAAAAATTTATACATTAGTTAAATGTGAAATTTGTTGCTGAATATGATTTCAAACTGAACAATTAACAAACAAAGTTGTCAGATAAAGATGGCCGAAAATTCCAAAAGGGTTTCGATAAAAAATCGGCAACATCAGAGACTAAAAAGTAATATTTTTCACCAGCTTTTTTTTGTTTCAGATTCCACAAATATTTTTGTGCTTGCGAGGCATGAATATTAAGTCATGTTTTTAAGCAATCTGTTTTATAATGGCGATATATATTTTTTAAGCAATGACAACAAACACTAAATTTTATCGAACGGTGGCAGAATACTTCATCAATATGTACTATTGAACTTTCAGTGAACTATTTACTTATTCAGTATTAAAATTAATCAGATTTTCTGTGGTGCTCGGCAGGTCAAAACAATTTTCTTTTATTGAATATAACAAGAAGTATTCAAATCTTAATAAAGTATCTGCTCTTGGTCAAAGAGAGCCGCCTCGTACGGGCTCAATGTGTCAGTTTTTTAGTGGGGTGGACCTCTAGTTTGTTTACGTTTTTGTGCGAGTTTGTTTTTGCTTCTTCCTGGATAGTGTGAACTTCTAAATCTCTGTGTAAAGTTTAATTTTTTATATACCAGGGGGCTCATACGATAAGTCGTAAAATCCTAGACTGTGTTCTTTGTAACTTCTGCTGAATGCCATATGTCCGTATTAGTATTATTATGGATTTGTATAATAGCACTTTGTAATCCAAAGCCAGGGCTTAGTTAGAACTTATTAACCAGTGTAGTTGATTTGCTGGAAGCTTTATGGTCTTCATTTTTGGCTCAATGTATCGGGACCCAGTTAATTGACATAGGTGGATACTCAAATATACATATATTCGTTTCCGCTGGAATAATGGTATTTGATTTTGTTATTGATACGCAATTTTGGCTTCTAAGGGAAAACGTTACGTGAGCACATTTAGATGTATTTACCTTTATTACTGAAATTGTTCAAATGCAACTTCCGGATCTTGGTTAACACTTATAAATGCAGTGTCATCTGCAAACGTTGGCATATATGTATTTGAGGTTGTTGGCATATCCGCTGTATAGATAACACCCCTGCAGAGGTTTACTCTTTTTTTAATTGTTCCTTTGACGTTATTTTAAACGTTCGTTCTGTTAAATGTCTCTTCAGAAGCTTGTGAAAGTTTTCAGGTAGAACTGTATTTATTTTCGTAAGGAGCCCATCATGCCAGACTTACCAAACGCCTGGGATATATCAATAAGCAAGGCTGAATTATATTGTATATTTTAAAAGCAGATCCAATAACGGTGACAATTCAGTGGACTGGCTCAATTGTACTATGGCATTGCACTAAGCACGAAAGGAATAGTTCTTCAAACATTATGATAAAACTGACAGTAGACTAATCGGCCTCTATGACGTATTCTGACTTAAATTCTTCCCTGGTTTAGGAATTATAACAACTCGCTACGTTGCATTTAATACGAGTAGTAAAATTCTCACATCATACTTAAGAGTACCTTATTATTAATCCCATAATACGATCAGGGCCGGTTGATTATCTCATATTAAAAGTTTTAATTGTCGACTTTAACAATGGTAAAGGAAATTTTTTATTACAATCACAGTGCCACTGATATTTGGAATAGTGAAACTGTTTATGTCATGTGGTGTAAAAACCTTTTTTAAGTGGTTTGCGAAGGCATTTACCTTTCCCATTATGTTTTTAGCCCATGTGCGGTTTTCAAGTCTTAGTGGGGGTTCGTAGGCAATATGACAGTTTAAGTGCCTTACAGCTTTCACCAGGTTATATATAGTCTGAGTTTTCCTTTGGATTCAATTTTTTTTAACATATCTCTAAAGCGGAATCGTGTTTCTGTCTCAAGTTATTACGTAAAGTTCTTGGACATACGATCAGCTGGGCTTTGATGTCACGACGTCTGTAAAGTGATCCACAGCTGCTCCAATATCAGCGGGCTTTCTCAGTTGGAAGTTCGGAGGTAAGTCAGAGCTCAAACCATTTTATATTTCAACCAATTCGTGTTTTATTTGCATATGAAATAAGGCTTTGCTTTTAGTGTCAATACTCTCCTGTAGGTAAATGGTCGGGAGCTAGATAATAGGACGAACTGACTAATAATTAATCACGTCTAATAGTTTTTACAATGGCAAAATCAATAAGATCTGGCAACGCATTAAAGTTTCCCTCTTTGGCTAAGAAGTCTGTAGCTTTGCATTGCAGGCGCCAGCTGCAATGAAGAATTTTTCCTATTACAGCAAAGAACGTAGCAATTTGGTGGTGTTCCACTTTGTGCCAAATCGGACAATACACAGATGGGACTGCTATTTTGAAATCAATAAGATATATAGACCGGACTATAATGACAGTTCCACCATATGCCGTTCCAAATTTGAGAAGAGAATCGTCAAATCATTAGTAGTAAATCTTTGCAACGATCTGGCAGCCTTATCAAAAAAATCACGGTAAATTACATTGTTTTATGGAGTTAAAGCAAAAATTAAGTAGAAAAGATTTATTTCCTAACATGATTTATAAGTTATTTTAAAGTATTTCTTAAGGGGTACTTATATACAAATGCAAGCATTGAAAGGTACTGTTCACAAAAGGGATTTCAGGAGGTAGGTAAAATGGTGCTGTTTAAAAATGATATTTTTTAAATACATACATAGTTTATTTTTAGAAAAGTCGTATTTTTAAAAATCTAATTTTAGGAGAAACTTAGAGGAAAATTAGGTTTCGTTTTAAAAAGGAAACTTCTTTAAAAAGGTACTTTAAAAAAATATATTTTTCCAGAAAGGCAGTACTCCTAAAAGTTCTTCTACAAAAGGTACAATTTATAAGGGCTCTTTTAAAAAAGTATGTTTTATTGGAATAGCCGTTTTTTAAGAAGGTACTTTTTTAGAGAGTGGGTTTCTAAAATACCACTTAAAAAGGTACTTTTATATTTTTCAAACGTTTTTTCAAAGTGCTAATTTATAAGAACATTTTTCTGAGTAGTACATTTAATAAACTTATAGAAATCTTTGACGGTACTTTAACTTAAAATACTATTTCGTACGTACTCTTTTTTAAAATCGTACCTTTAAGATAATTTTCTATCAAAATTCGTTAGCAGTACTTAATTGGGAGCATTGTAATTTGTATAGGACTTCAGCATAAACATAAAACTGCCTCTACTTTTAATTTTAATTTATTATTGTGGTCACTTCACGTGACCACAATAATAATTTGCCTCTCTTGTTTCAAGTTTATTTTCTTTGGTAATTTTGTTATTGTGGCGATACCGAGCTCTTCAAAATAACAGTGTGGTTTTTCGGTCATTGACCGATCGGAAAAATTGACATTGATTTTGAATATTTTTATTTTATAGTTTGAACTTTTTATTTTGCCTATATTGCTTTTGTACTTGTTATTCGCTTTGGATAGGTTGAGTGAAGTAGTAAAATCTTGTGTTGATTAATGAACATTGAAAAGATAATAAAATGCTACTAGACACTGTTGTTTTAATTTTCCCACGAAATAGTTCTGGCTTTTAATAATGCTGTCGCTACAAAACTTTGACTTTACCTTCCATAACGATGGTAAATATTTATATTAATTTACTGATTACTTAATTATTATTAATTATATACAAATCTTTTTTACAAGTTTTTATTGTCTTTTTTTTCGAACTACAAATATTATTAATTATCAAGTAATTTAATTTTTTTAGGCATGAGTTCGTTTTACTTTCTATTCAGAAAGATAATTATTTATTTAATTTGGACAACCTTTGAAAACAGTAAAAGTTTTAATTTTATTAGACATCTAATCTAGCTGAATGGAATGCATTTTCTATGCCGCTACACACGTTATCAACATTCTTCGTGTCTTATCTACAAATTGTGTGTCTAAAGAACTTCTATTTATACCAACATTTAAAACAAATGGAATACGAGAATGAATTATTTCTCAATTTTTGAATTTTTCATATTATAGTCTTTTTCCTTGGTTGAGAATCGTAGACAACATTACTAGGCTGCGACCCCAATCATATTCAAACACTAATGCCATTAAGTTATCACCCTAATAAAGCAACATTTTTGTTTAAAATCATGTTATTTCAGAATATTATTTCAATTCAAAGTGGTACATTAAAAAACACACTGTAATAGAAATACTTTTTTAGACTAGTACGTAATAATGTTTAGTTCTTATAATCGAATTATATGATAGAAAGTGGAACCGATCCAATTCATTTGTCCTAGTGAATTTATTTTCTCAGTGTATCTTATTTGCAATTATTTATGGTAAAATATTTATTATTTAGTGAATCGGGATTACCAAAAATATTTTTTAAGTAATCCCATTCCTTCGAAGATTGCAAACGGCAACGTTGCCAATGAAGCATGGCGCATACCCGGATTATTTTACGCTCCAAATGTTAGTCAGTTTGCATAACTTTCACACCAAGCTGAAAGGGCAAATGGCAAAATTATGTAAAATTATATTTTAATATGCAACAATATTTAAAATGTAAACTTATTAATTTACTTTTAGTCATAAAAATAACTAAACGAAGCCGTTTTGCTGTTTGAGTAAAATTTAACCTTGTTGTGGGTCTTTGAAAACCATTAAGAAGGTTTTTCTTTTTTCAGATTACTTCAATTAACCTTTAAAACGTTGAAATGTTTATGGGTTTCTGTTGTTATTTTTGAGGTGGCTGTTGACGTCGCTACCATTAAATTCATCATTAATTCTGCGCACATTGAAAATGCGGAACTGAATTGGTTTCTATGTGTTTTTTGAAGGGAATTGGAATCATGTGCACAAGTTCAATTTGTTGACTTCCCACATACCACCATTAGCAAACATTTAATTACTACTTGAAAGCATGAGTAAATAATTGAGAGTGAATGAAACATCACTTTATTTTATGAATGCGTTTAATTCCTTGTAACATTATTTGTTTATTTTTACTCGTCATATATTGATGTAAAACACTATTGTGTTTAAAACACACACACATACGTTAATGTTATTAATAAAGAATAGATTTTGTTTTAATTGCTCATTAAATTTTTTGTTTGCTTGGTTTGATTTGATTTAATTAATGTTCTTTAGTTGACTTTGTTCAATTTCCCAAGTTGATTTTTGACACTTGTTACATTGTAGGAAGTGCTGTGTAAAATTGTTGTGGTTTGATGTTTTTAATCGCAATTAATTGCAACAACAATTAATTAAATTTATTAGTTTCTTTTGTTTCGCTTTTTAATAGATAGTTTCATTACTGGGTTAAATGATGTTACTTCCGGCTTAAAGATGGAAGAAGTGCGAGTGTTTAAGGGTGAGGAAAACAAAAGACTCAAGACAGAAACGTTATTGGTAGGGGCAATTGTAAAGTTTGTTGTTGAATTTTAGCACATTCTGCATAATCAACACAACAACTTTTCGTAATATCAAAACAACATGGTTTTATAACAAACATAATATTTATTTTATTAAAAAAATATTTCACGGTGATAATGTTAATGTTTGTGTTCAAAAGCAAAAAATGTACCCAGCTAATATGATAAATATACTTGAAAACTTCAAACGACAATCCAGCAAATTTTTTCTCATACAAATGCAAAAGAAAATAAAAAATCGCACTCATGTTAAAAGGCAACAATTACAATAGTTACAATTGTAATTAAACCATCTGTATCATTATTTATTATTATAATACAAAAACACAAGAAAACTTACAATTTAAAAACAGAATAGGATGTTATGTGACACCTTTAATTACAACAAATGCGACAACGAGAAGCTCATGTGCAGTAGAATTTCATTTGTTCTGATGTAAACAAACAAAATTCTCATAACACTCGTAACACGTATCATTTAATAACAAACACTCATGGTTAAGTACACTCCCGTTCAATTGAATAGAACTAGAAAATTTTTTTTAGTTAGCAGTAGGGTGATCAATTAATCTACATTTTCCAAAAACCGATTTTCGAATAATTCGAATATTTGAAATTTTATAAATCCGATATCGAGTTTTAAAGTCATGAAAAAAAATTTATTCAAGTACAAAATTTAAGAATTGTCAATGACTACTTGACGTACGAGTATTTATATCCTAAAGTAACAATGGTTCACCGTCACAAGAAAAGACAATTATATTTGTTTACATGGATTATTATTGTCTGTTTGTTTTTCATTAGACTGAAGAACCTCTTACCATCAGTTCTGCCTTGAATGTATTAATTACTTCTTCACTTATGATCCAATTTTTGCTCATTCTTCGCTTGTAAGTTCTTTTAGTTCAATTTTGTAACTTTATATGTGTTCGTAACTTTTTGTCCCAATAATGGCATAAATGCTTAATTATATTAAGATCTGGGCGTTGACAAATTTTCTTTTAAAATTTTTAGAAATACGTTCCTGTCTATTATGTTTTATATCAACGATATCAGCAGCCGTCAAACAACCATCACCATGACTCCAGCGCGACCATGTTTGATTCTCTTCCTAAAGTGCCTTTAAAGAAAACAAATCCCCGTGGGGCAAAATATTATTCTGTAACTAATGCCAACTAAAAAGCTTAGTTTTTTTACTCTGGGTTCTGTTAGAAAGAGACAAATATAGCATTTTGTGACCAAATACAGGAAAATAAACAAAACAAAAATCTAATGTAAATAAGTGCAAATTTTAAAAAGTAAAATAAAAATATTGTTAATAAGTTTCATTATTTGTTTTAATAAAAAAATAATATTAAACAAAATTAAAATGTGTTTAAGTGCATAACCCACCCTTATACTTACCAAAAAATGTGTTTTAATAGCACCAAAATTAAACACAGCAAGAAAATCAAAATAAAAACAAAAAACACGAGACGGATAGAGAAAGAGATCCCTATATTGTAGTTTCACCTCTTCACTTTTGTGGTTTTGTACTGAGTCAGGAGAACTATATTCTGACCACAGGCCAATATGATGGTGCCATACTTCATTACGATGACTTTTGTGCATATGTGTATTTCGCATCAGTAAATAAATCTAGAAAATTCAAGTTTGAGAATCCAATTAATCAATCTCTATTCAAATCCCTAGCACCTTATTGTACAAGGTGGTTGTACGAATTTGCGGATTGCTACACACGAAAAATAAACTATGCTAGCTTGTAAATTCAACTGACAAACTTTTTATTAAAACTATAAATCTATAAGGAACGCGTTAAAGAGAACATAAATATTGTGATAGTAGAGAACAAGTATTGGAAGAAAGGAATGTGTTATAGAGAACATAAGGTATTGGAAGAAAGGAATGTAGAATGGCTAACTTAACAACTAACAAATATTTATATTATTAAACTAATAGGCTCCAACAGTGGTAATGGTGTCACTGTGAACTTTTTGCTAACCCTGATAAATAAAATTCCTTAAAATATAAAAAAATTGTAATATCTTTTACACTAAAAGAAGAGAAATTGTACCATAAGTTTTAGTCAAGTAAAAAAATTTTATAAAAAAAATCGAAAACCGGTTATTTCAAAGCAATTCCAAAAATTGCTACTGCAAAAAATGGACGGCCGTAAGCCCGAGAAAACTGGGAAACGGGCAATGAGAGCAAAAATTGTTCTACCAGCGGATAAAGCATTTTATTGAGTTCAACTCTTTGCTTTTGATGCTTTCGTAATTATACCCATTAAAGTAACTTTATATAACAACTTATCATTTTACTGATCAGAATGAGGTTTTTTCCAGCAAGTTTTAATAACTTATAAGGTGTAAGGTTTATTTTATTGAGCCTTTATTTAAAACTATAAAATTTTGACAAACAACATAAAAAAGGAAAACTTAGGACTAAAAAGTATTATCCTAACTAAAATAAAGAACAGTAACCTACTTATAAAATTCTGCTAGCACTAATTAGTTAGCTTAAAATAATAAAGAAAATTACGCCCTTGCTCCCGGGCCTTAACATAGCTTGAGAGAGAATCTCCTACCTTAGAATGAGCTTAAAACTAATTTAAAGGCTAACTTACAACTATGAGAAAAGTAAAACAAAAAAAAAAAAAAACAAAAAAGAAACAAAACAAAAAAATAAATAAAAGTAGAATAAAAAAAACGGATAGCCTTGGCTAACCTCTGTGAGTACCTTGTACACTTTTTGAGAAAAAATTATGTCTTAAACAAGATGACAATTTAAAAGATGATGTAGCTTCATTCAAATAACCAATGGGAGATAAATAGTCTATATTTGACCAACTAAAACGTTCTTGGTTTTCGTATATATCGGTAATTAATTTATTTTCATGAAAAGAAGATCTTGTAATAAATCTCCTAAGGATGTCACAAACATAAAGACCTACAGGTGTAACCTTAGACTCCTTGTAAATATAACAATTTGAATAACGTCTGCTAAAGGATTCAAAGTGTTTCCCAATACAGTTTCGTAAAATTTTCCTTTCGAAAATTTCTATTTCCTTTATAATAATTGGTGAAGCATTAAACCATATAGGAAATCCATATAGAATAATTGGCCTTAAACTTGTTTTGTAAGGCAAAAGTTTAGTTTTAACCGGTAAATTTCTATTACAAAGAATTTTTGAAAAAGAACCTAATATCCTATGCGCTTTTAATAGTACTATTCGAGCATGTTTGTTAAATTTTAAAAGCTCAGTGAAGGTAATTCCAAGGTACTTAATCTCATTGTTAAAAGGAATGTCAATATTGTTTAAGCAAAGCCTCAATCGTTTACTCTCCGGGACCACAAATCCCCTACATTTACCTGAAGCATTTCCTAAGCATATTGCCTCACATTTGGAGATGTAATAACTTATAAAAATTATTGTTTGTCATTGAATTGCATTCCATGTTCATATATCGTCTGCATAAGCCAGGATGTCAGCAGAATAAGGAGGCCGACCATAATGGCGAACTTCAGCTTGAAATAAATTCTTTTACAGCTCTCGCGTTTTATATAGAATCTACACAATCGCTTTCAAAATGCTACTTCTGGAAAAAAGAAATTCAGCAGAGTTTTGAATGTTTACGCATTTATCTCACTTGAAAATATAAAATATATTTTTTAATGATACTTTAAAGCTCTCCACATCATAATACTGCCCTACCTCATGTATTACAACGACCACTTTCTTGCATCCCCCACGTCATTTGTTGCCTACCAACTAGCAATTGGGACACCTCCCAATGGGTGGTTTTGCTTTAAATTTTCCGGCTCTAAGTGTTCATAGTTTATGATGAATCCAAGTATCGTTAAGACACTTATGCGGTCGACAAAGTTCTGCAGATTTTCCTCGTGACAGCCCGAGTTAAAGCTGTTACAGCTCTTCCTTTGTAGTTTTTCTGTACAAAGGCACAACAAGAATAATTTAACCACAAATACTTGTCGATTTTAGATATTTCCCCTCCGCCTAAAATTTTATTTTTACCAGTTCTTAATTTAAGATGATTAAATTGGGACTTTGAGAACCTAGGATGCGAAGACGATCCTCCTTTCTTTACTCTTTTCCAAAGCCAATGAACGCAAAAATATTTGTGTGGCACTTTTTAAAACAACTGATGCTAAAAATACCAATGCATCTTATTTTCTGAATATTGTTTGCTAATAAGCTTTTTATGCATTAAGCTCAGGGGCTCATTTTCTAAATGCATTGGAGCTTTTTTTAAATGTTAAATTCGGAACTTGTACTTTTAAGAAATGGGCCCTTGGTAGTAAAGTAATGTCATTCTTAGCATAAATTTCCAAACGATATTGCCTCCTAAAGTAAAAGGTTGTAATCAATTTAATTGAGGTGTATTATTAATGTAACTACTTGAGTGATGGTTGGTTACCTGGTGCATGTGGATGTAACACATGAATTTAACTATTGAGTTTTATTTTTTGCTGCTTTTCTTATGCATTTAAATGCTGTCGCATTTGTTTTTAACAACAACAAAATTAAAACACTTCAAGGTTGCAACAATTAGCAGATATATTTGTTTAACACGTGCAATGTTAAAAAATTATTAAAAGATGGACACAGCGATAGACAAATAAATAAATCTCTAACCTAAAAAAAAACAATTACAAATTCAATGGCAAAAAGCAATTAGATGCATTTCCTGCACAAAATGAGCTCCAGTCATCATCAACAAGTCATTGTCATCATCACCACTAAAATCGAAAAAAAAATATTTAGCGTTAGAAAAGTGTAATAGTCTCTTGAAGCTATTGAAATATGAAAATGGTGCAAGCACACTAACTTAACTCGAGCACAGCCTACAATGGTGAATCAAAATTTCACTGAAACTTCAAGAAAAGGCGAAAAGACAGAAAAAAGGGATGACGATTTGATAAACTCTTAAGTGGTTGTTAAAAAATCACCCACAATTGGCCTCCAGCCAATATTCCACTTAGCACTAGTGTAAACGCTTTACATACAACTGATGAGTGGTTGATCTGCACATTGAAAACAGAAACAACAAAACAATTATGCACTTGAATCTTGACTCACCTGTCATTGGAAGCCAAATGCATTTAAGACAGTCACTCGTTTTGACTTAAAAAACACACAAGTCAACCGGCGAACTTAATCGATCCGTCTCAGCATTTACAAGTTTACGATCAGCACCAGATGTTGTTTAATAATTTGTTTGAGTTTTTTTTTTATTTTACGATGGTTTAATTATTCTTTTACATGGAGGTGTTTGGATGGTTGGTTGGTTCGCTGGTTGGTTGACTGGCAGAGCGGATTGTTTATTTAATTTCGCAAAGGAAATTATTGGTGGCAGTGGCCTCATTGAGATATTTTGCTAACTGATGTTGCTGTGCATTTTTTTAATTAAATTATAATTTAACCAATTTAACTAACAAGAACTTTGAATTTAATTTTGGATTTTCAAAAACTAGGCTTAATTTTGTTTTTCTGAATATTCGTTACTACCCAAGTTCTACTAATCTCGAAGCCAAGCCAAAGATTTTGATACTCGTAGTTTCAGGACAATTGAAGAGTAAATCTGCAAAAAGGCTTTTCAATAATGGAGGGTTAATATGGAATAAAACAAGCTATGTGAGGTAATAACGAATGTAATTTTCCATTTGAAAGGCCTACGTGTGCCACCATTTATGGATGAATAGTTGCCTGGCAGATTACTTTGCCCCATAAATCTGGCTTAATTTGAGGTATGTTCTGGTTTATGTTCACTTTAAGGACATTGGCCGATCGCGGTTTCTTGGCATAGACCTGCGACTGTCACGACACACTGTAGTGATGGCAATTAATGTTAAGCCCACAAGATATAACCATACCCTCAAACTCCTCATGCAGAATGTCCATCGTGGATTTAGCTATGTGGCACATAGTCCGCTCCTCCGAAGCCGCATATCGTAGTGTTCATTTCGGGCTAAAAAAAACTTTGTTAACATTGATTTATGTGCTCAATATTACGGAATAATAAAAAAGTATTTAAGTTTTTTTTTTTTTAATTTTAATATTATTATTGTATTGAATATTATTTCTAAATTATTACTTATTAGATAATACCAATGTAATAACTAGTTTATTGTATTCAAATCTTAATAATAAAAGACTATCTACTATTGCGATAGCCGTCCCGCCAAGCTCAATGTGTCAGATTTCTTCAGTCTCTGGTGTTTTCGCTACTTCCTGGACATATCTATGGGCGAAGGAACATCAACTGGTCCTACAGTTGGCCATCCGCATGCGAATAACCAACATTGTCGCATTTAGGGGCCGGCAAATCCCAACGTCATCACTGAGAAGCCGATGTACTCATAACGAGTGACTGTTTGGTATGGATTTTTGCACGGTGACGTCGCCATTTCTCTCCAACAATCAGCCGAAATTCTGATGTAAATTAGCCGCCTCGGAGCACAGATCTGGGAGTCAGGTTATTTTTAGTGTGATTCCGTTTAGGATACGAAATGTAAGTTCAAAGTTTTCAAAAACAACAAAGAAAGTAAAAAGGAACGCGAAAATGGAACATAAAAATCACACACGCAGCTCATGTTTATAGTATTGATCGTTAGTATATTTTATATTTATTTTATTGCTACTGTGAAGTCTCATGCAGCATTTACATTAATAATTCATATTGCTGTTGCACTTGAATATAATTAAATTCTGTTGCAAATGCTGACAACAGAACCACATCAGATTGCACTAGCCGCCCAATAACCCACCCACCAATTAAATAATCAAGGCCAGTTATAATGCCACAGTCATACTTTTTTGTAAAATAGTTTTTCAGTATTTTTTACATTTTTATCTCAATTTGTGGTTTCATTTTTAGTCACAATGACAATCGTCATCATATCATATCAACCTTCTCATAAATCGCACGGAGCTTTAAATATGTTGATTTTTTAATAGCAAAAGGTTTATTGTTACAAACTTATCTGAGTAAACGTCCGCCCATTTGTCTTTGTGATGTATTTAATTTCAAACTCAATTAAATATTAATTTATGTGAATCCATTGTATAACTTTATAAATTATTTCAGATTTAATTACTTGTACGTGCAGCTATCGGAAGATTTAGTGATCTTAAACATATTTTCCTTCCACTTCTTTTTTTCACTTTTGTGGTTCGTAAGAGAATTTATGTGTCAACTTAACTTGTTATCAAAGGGACCAGGTGTGCAAAATATAAAATTATTCTTTTGCTAATTCAAAGTAATACATTTGAGTATTTTATAACCCAGAGAACATTTTTGACAACCCCTTTGATGTCAGAAGAGTTCTAAAAAGATTAGTGGTAAGGTGTAAATGGGAGAAGGTAGAGTAGGCAAGTTAACTGTGCCGATATGAAGTAATTTCCGAACCATAGGAATAGTCTCACCTCCGATAGTTGAGAGAGGCTGACGAAGGATCTCCGCCCCACAATGTTGGCCTACTAAGGACAGAACAAAGTTCTAAAGAAATGAAATTCTGTCTTGTAGATTCTTAAAACGAGCAAGACAAAAATTCGTTCCGTCATCAAATCACGCTGTCGGAATATGAAATCAAGAATTCCATCTTCTTTCCTTTTTTATTATGACAGCTTATGCTATATCTCTCACTTCGGTTTTCAGAAATCTTAGTAGAATTCTGGCTCGACCTTGTCTAGGCCATTTAAAGTATTGTCAACTCGCCTTTTGCAGGACGAGACCGGAATGCCACGGAATATGTCGATGAAGTATTTTTTCGTTGGCTATGTCTGCACATTATTTGAAATATCAGCCGGTTATCAATGGGAACTATTCTTGACATTGCCATTACGACCTTTTTCTGATATTTGGCCAGACATTTTCCTGAAATCGTTTAGACCGAATATTTCTTTAGACTTCTGTAAGAATTAAGAACGGTCGTTGGTTCGCAATTAACCTCAATAATTTCTCCTTATATCAAGTGTCTTTTCAAATTTGTTGAAAAAATAATTATGTTTTCTATAAATCTTTGAGAAATTGGTTAAAGAATTACATTCCATCTCAATCTTTTTTTGAAATAGTGATTTTGATTACTTTTCAGCAATGCACGAAATGAGCTAATTGAAAAGCATTTTTAGCTTAAATTGGAATCCATTGAAAATAATGCGTAATTCTTATGCAAATTTCTATATACGAGTATGTACCTAATCTGAATATATAAGACACGCAGTGAAGGTCAAAAACGAAATAATAAAAAATTCAAAACTATCTTTTAAACTAAAGAAGATAATTAAGAACATTAAGAGTTATCAGAGCCTGGTTAACTTTTTAAATAATCCAAAGTCATCAAAATGGGTTCACATTTATGAAAGCTAAATCTGAGGTGGTCAAATTAGACGCACTGTAACTCATTCTGCACTTCAAGAGACAAGTGAGAAGTTTAATTTTGTGAAAGCGCAGGTCTTCCAATCATTCCAGTACTTGTTTTTGCAATCGGAAAATAGAAACGTTTTTCTATGAAAATAAGTCTATAAACACGTGTCAATTATACCCAAAAGAAAATCATGGAAATTTAATCGCTAAGCACACAGTCTTGGCAATTAGGTATTACCACACCTAAATTGCCATTCAGATACGAACAGTATGACGAACATGGTTGTTCAAACAAATGTTCTGACAACGATGACTGCATGTGAACATGAGCGGTCTCCATGAGCCAAATTCATGTGCGAGAAATTGTTTATTCATCATTCATACCAAGTATATGGCTAGTGGGCATCGCCAGTAAAAACCAAGAACTTTTTAAATTATTGTTGTATTGCTGCTCAAGTACTTCTCTTTGCTCCGATTCCTTGCAAACAAACGAGTCATGAACAACTGCCATATATTTAGTGGCCAATAATATATGTTTGTGGTCGCATATCTGAAAATTCTTTATTAAAAAAAACAATAACATCATAATACATCCTTATCTACTTTACCTACTTTCAATCATAGAATTTAACCTATGAAAACCTTTTCTGTTAAAAAACTTATGGTCGTTCGGAGGCTTTTGTAACCCAAAATGAGTTTTATCCACACAGTCAATAGCTATCACAAATAAATAATTTTTAAACTTTTATGTTCAATTAACATACCTCCGGGAATATTATACTTTACCATAAAATACCCCTTGAATTCATTACCGTTTTTTGACTCGAACTGAATAAAATGGCAGTTGATGGCGGTTGAATTTTTGAAGAAACCTTTGTAGAAAGATCCCCTCAAAATCCAATACTCAAAGAACGTAACGAAAAGCTTTCCTTTTCAACCGAAAATGTTGTTTAAACCTTAAAAAAATATAAACTTCAACATATATTTGACATACATACATATGTATTGATATATATATATATATATATATACATATGTACATAATTATTTATGTAAACATTTTAAGACTTGCGCAGGGTGGGGATGAATGGTATTTCGTATTTTTCTCCGAATTATGTTGTTTGTTGTATTTTCTTCAGATTCGGTAGGTGGTGAGTAAAAACCATGAATTTTTGTCTTAAGGTTGCTTTACACTTTAAAAATTTTGTTTACTCTTTGTGAACATAGGGTTTTTGTTTATAATATTATAATTTTTGTTTTCAACGTTGTATGTTTTTACAACACTGAAGCATTAATTCGATTCGTTTTGTATCAAGAAACAGAATCAGAAATATCGAAATTGTTACGATTCGAAAAAAATTAAGCTCACGACTGCCAAAATTAGACTCTAGGGGGATGATGATGTGAAATAATTTTGTATCGCAATAAATTTCGGCAGTTCGCGTTTTTGGAATGATATTAGTCGATACTTGATGAATCGAAAATATAATAAGTGGTGTGAAATGAAGAATATGAAAGACAATTGTTAACAATGAAAATAAAATGCCAGATTAACGAAAAAGTATGTACATTATGTATGAAGACTGCAAGAATTCTTAATTTATTAAAAAAACACACATAATATAAAATGTGTATTTGTTTTATTAATAAGTTTAAATACTTATTTGCATTGTATCTTATTTATATTGATGCAGTTAAGTTTTTTTTATGGTACCATGTCTTCTGATGAAGATGCGTTTAAATTTCGAAAACAACAAATTAGATTGCAAAGCGTCCCTTTATGAATTCATATACTTACATATATATGCTTAGTTACAATTACCGAAGAATTTAGAAAACGTTTTACGCTTCAACTTTATATTAGGCGACTTAAATTTTAAAAAGTAAATTCTTAAAGATCAGTTTACGAAGGAGAATAGTAAATCATATTATTTCTTTTCATGCACAAAATAAGATTTCCACAGCTATCTTGCTGTCAAGCAAAACAAAAAAAATTACCACGTGCGAACAAAATATCGCTCGCTATCGAGTGCCAGAATTAGCCCTCCTCTGGTCTCATTGTTGTGCTAATTTCAATATGCGTGCTCGTTTCTTAAGTCTTTTGTTTAACAGTTCTATTTTTAATCCTTTGCTTGTCTATTTAAATATAATAGGTTTTATTTAGTTTTCTTATTGGTTTTTTGTTGGAGTTTTCTTGAGAAAGCAAGTACTTAACGCGTGCAATTGTTTTTCGACCCTAGCATCTACTCCTTGAGAGTGGGGGATTATACTCAAGTAGTAGCTTTTTTATATCGACCGCTCCTCTTCTCGTTATGTGAAACGTAAAATTGATTGTAGAGATATATCAAGCACAAATATCAAACCATAGTTTGATAGTGTAATTTCTGTATTCTTATGACATTTTCTATTGCACTTAGGCAACTATTAAAAAAAAAAGCAGCACAACAAGAAAATTACAAGATAAAATAAAATGACAAAAAAACTGTGTCAAATTTAGGACAGCCCCCATCAAGCTGACATTTTATATTAAATTTGCTAGAAAAGAAACAAAAAGTTAATTTTAAAGATTTTGTTAAAATCTTCAACTATAGACCCAAAAAATTATATGCAAATCTTTTCAATCTTTCCTTATAATAAAATATGAGATTCCCCTTCTGTTTGATATTTTATTTTAATTCACATTTTCGCACGTTTGGGTTTTTTTTCCACCATCGCCCATTGGTAGGAGGTAACAGCTGTTTGGGGGTTTTCGTGATTTTTAGTGAAATTTCCTGTTAACAAAATTTTTAAAAATTTAATTTCCGGTTTTGGTGAAATTTATAGTTAGTGATTTTTTAATATTTTGGTATATTTTTCGCTTCTTGGTGAATTTTTAAAATTTTATGGTGAATTCCCGATTTTTACATAAGGTTTGGATTTTTCGCTTGAATTTTAACTTTTGATTGAAATTTGAAAACTCGGTGAAATTTAGTTTTCTCATATATTTATATTTCAGTTTTTTTATTGAGCTTCGACTTTTAGGCAAAATTTCGAATTTTAGAAGAATTTAAAAATTTTAGTGAGGTTTTGGATTTTTTTAATATTTTTCGGTTTTTGTAGGAATTATTATTTTGTGGAAATTTTATCAAACTTTCTTTGGGGTTTTAATGGATTTTTGATTCGGACCAAGATTTAGGTATATAAGCTAGCTGGGCCTGCGGGTGGATAATTTCTATAAAAGGACTTGATAGCCAATTCCTTCTGGACCTTTGGCAAAGTGTATCCAAAAATTTAATCTCTACTATAGTTTAATTATTATAAGTATCAAATAAGTACATATGTACAACTAGAACTTGAGTACAGCTAATTGCAACCGAAAAAAATCAAACATAAAAATTAAATTTAAAAAAAAACAACAAAAATAAAACAGCAACTCCTTTAAAGTACAAAAAAGAAACATTTAATCAGGGTATCTGATCACTCACAAATTGTCAAATAGCTATTCGAGAAACATAAATTTAAGAAATG
This sequence comes from Phania funesta, assembly GCA_963932375.1. Lineage (NCBI taxonomy): Eukaryota > Metazoa > Arthropoda > Insecta > Diptera > Tachinidae > Phania > Phania funesta. Next base: position 43,569,198 of record OZ010656.1, read on the forward strand.
ATAAATAAATTATGATCATTTTCTATGACAAAACATGTGTAAAGACAAATTTTAACAAATGCAAACAAACAAAACAACGAATAAATGAAATCGTATACAGAGACTACCTAAGCTGTCTTTACACTATCTCAATTCTCGTCTGATTTCAATATTTAAAGTATCAATAGTGTGTTTAATAAAGGGTGTTTTTTTAAACTTGATAGGACTTACGAAAAGGTTAACTGTCAAATGAAATGTAATACTGCGCTCACTTTTTGACCTTTATGATCAGTATATTCTGGCTACCAAAAATACAATCTTACTTTGAATATCAGTCATCAACTGATCAAATGTTTTATACCAATATTGAGTTCAACGATGAGGCTCATTTCTGGCTTAACGGGTTTGTTATTGAACTAAATTGCCGTTTGACCTGCCAATTGACCTCCAAGGTAGTGCGACTTGACACCTCTCGGTTACTTCCTGTGAGTCCTCGTGAAGTCACTGATTTATGCTGATAAACCATCAACAATTAACGCCTTAGGGGGCACTATTGTGTGTGTTATTCGTGACATTATGCTAGCAATGCTTGAAAACGTGCCCCGAAACTGGACGTCCAGAATGCGCTTTGTCAGGAACAGCCGAGGTGGCCATATGCCCGAAGTGATTTTCAAACATGCAGCCAATGTGAAGACAGCTTTATAAATAACACCAACAACAAACAATATTTAAAAGCTTAATAACTCCACAATCATAATGACTAAATTTGTAACATCACTGTGTGTGTTTGTATGTCTACTGTCTACTGTTGTATGATTGTGTTTGAATTGGAACTGAACAATGAATGCAAGACCTTTAATATTATCAAGCAACTCCGCATGTGCACAGAACAGACAATGGGTCGTTGCTGCTATTGAACATAACAAAACTTAAAATACACATTTTCGGTACAAAATAAATTTCCACACAAATTAGGCAACAGTGGCCAAATTGATTTAAATTTTTTCTTAAATGAACATTAAAAATATATCAATTAAGCTAATAAATCTATACTATTCATACTTTTCATAACATTATAAAAATAAGTAAATAACTAACATTAAATTAAATATGCATTAAATCTTAAAAGGAGTTTTGTAATAAAGATGGAAAATATAGTTTCATATGTAGGGTGACCTTTGAAAATCGTTGCTGCGATACATTGTTTGTTCCACGTTGGGTTTGGCAGGTTTGAACAAATATTTCGTCTTAAGTCGCAACACAAAAAAAAACAACTCTTGAACAATTAATCAAATATTTATTTTGCTGATGTATTATGTACCAAAATATACATATGTACGTTTATAAATACATACAGTAGCAAATCACTTGAATTAAAGTGAATTTTCTTTAATTTTTTCTATTAATGTTCCAGCCCTATAGCTTATAATAAGAGGTCAAAAGTAGAAAAGTAAGAAAAACAAAGTCACAAAATTCTTGTTAGGTTTTTGTTAAAATTTTAACATTGTGTATTAGACGTCATAAACAATACACATTTTGTTTATGAAACTACAAGCATAAGGTATTTCCCGATATTTCTACTTTATATAAAAATGTGGGTATGAGGTTTCCTGGTGAGCTTAAGCTGGCTTAAGCAACCACTAAAATGCGCTTAGAGGCTCCCTTATTTGTTGTTAATTTACTCCTTGGGAAAACGGGCGCGTTTAAATTATATTAGAAGTATAATTAAGCTTATATTCATTTGTATCAAAAATATATTTATTAGCGAATTTTATTGTGCTCTCTTTAAATAAATCCTGCTGGACTACACCTTCCTCCACATATTTAACTCTTTAAGTGGAAAACACGAGTGTCGCCCGTAAATATTTTTTGTAACAAATTCGACGTTGATATGCCATAACGCACTTTTGAATGCTTTAAAAGCAGTAGTATTAAATTTCTTAAAATTAAAAACAACAAAAATGATATTAACACATTCTCTAGGTTGTCTAAAATTCTCTCATTGCCAATATTTTATAAATCTTTGAAATTAAATCGTACGGAAAAGTGGTAAATCTTATTTAAAAGTCGCTAACTGTACTAATCTTTGCCATCTATAGATTGTGCTGTTTTTTAAAAATTATTAAAAAATTATTTGTTAAAAATTATTTGCTAATATGCACGATATATATTTAACCCAACTATGAAAATATATTCATTTTTATTATTAATCGTTAGTCATTTTGTCACGTTATATTTTTTATAAAAACCACTCTCTCTGGCCCATTGTGATACTTAAAGTTCATACAAACTACATGATTCAAAACGAACTAAAAATTTCCAACAACAATAAAAATAACAACCAAAATAACCTCAAAAGCAAAACAAATATCTTACAAAATTTGTTTCAAACGAAGTCAGTCGTATGTATATTGAAGTAATTCTGTTTAATTGTACTTTAGCCGGCATTGATCAGACGCCGAAGTTAGTCCAAGCACAGCCGTTTTGGAGTGTGCACGCGATAATAGTGAATTAAAGCAAAAAATTATTACAAGCCATTTTTGTTGTTACGTTTGTTAAAAAGTTCATTTAATACATTTTTAGTTAAATGTGTGTTTTTTTATGAAAATTTAATAATATCAACAACAACACTGCGACACAAATACTATATTGCAAATGACGGTAAAAAATATCAAGAGTTGACATTTATAATTTATTAAATCACCAAACAAGTTGGAGCAAGATTAAAATAAATTTGTGCATTGAGAGAAGCAAACACCAGCTTTGTGTTCTTGTTGTTGTTTTAAGTTCAAATAACACAAAGAGGAACAAAACCGCCAAGTTTTGTTGTTACAATTTTGACTTTGAATTTACCGCAAAAAGATTTACATTGTAATCAATTCAAAGAATATTTTACAAAAATTCCTCACTTTATATTGAGATCTCAATCTTAATTCTGAATGTGTTCTAACAAATAAATCAAGTTTTAACGTAAATCAAAATTCAAAATCTATTTAGAGTTGCAGAAACGCCAACAAATTGATGAGGAGATAAGGAGATATTTAAAAATAAGAGGAAGGACAAAGTGTTTCTTTAACTCAAAAATGGCATCATCTTAAAAATTGTCACGAAATTTGCTAGAAGCGAGAAAAAAGGGGACAATACAAAATTGTCCTTAAGTTTTAGCTTAGACTCCAAAGCCGGCCGAGTTTTGAATATTGAAAAAGTGTCACAAGCAGCACAACTTTTCTTATCAACGAAAAATCAAGGAATTACAAAAAAAAAAACTAAAAAAAATAGTGATGGATTCACTTAGGCAACAACAAGAAAAACAAAAGGTACGAATATATTTTTAATTATATTTTTAGCAATTTTAGATGTTTCAGCGTTTCCATAGTGACGTATAAAGGTTTCCTATTGAGCTGGCATAAGCGAGTCAAATGGGCAACTGAAGTCATTTAAAACTAAATGGCATGTCGCCATTAAGAATAGTTGCCTCGATGACAATCGTCATCGGCTTCTTCGCAGCGAGTCTTGTTCTATTATGTAATCGAGGTGGTTTAGTGTTCCATAAGCGAATAATTGTCATGCAGACTTTAAATATCTAACGAATTTAGAAACTCGATTGAATAATTTACAATTTCATACGCATTGATAACTCTGTCAATCGATTTGTAGCGAAGAGAATAGCTTGTAATTTCTTCTTGAAAGCTTTTCGAATGAGTATCTCTATCGATGGTAAAATGACGCAAAAGTTCAATGGAAGTAAAATACATTTGATAGTACACTGAACCACATTTTGTAGGTAATAACAAATAAAGAATTTTATAAGCCCTTAATGAAAAAATAGTTGAATCGACTGATTTTCTTTTCAAATCTTGATAAAATTTATTCAAATAAACAAAATGTTCGTATATTTGAATAAGCACATATTGCTTGAAACATTTGATCGATTGAAGGAATGGCAATATTCGACGTTGATATCAGCTTTAAATATTTTCCATCTGTTGTCAATTTTAACGTCAATATTTCTCATTCTGATCATTGTTTTATGAGCTCCATCTTCTGGATTTCGGTATCTGTATTGTTCATGTCCGCCATCGGCAGAGCGTGTTCAATAGCTAAATTTCTGCGATACTTTTTCGTCCATACCAGGCAGATTATTGACTTGTTACCTCGAATGGTACAAGCATCGTGTGTTTCGTCATAATATCGAACAACATTAATGCGAACTGCGTGTATTTCGTTTGACCCATATGGGGGTATGAGCAAGTGGAGCTTCTCTCTTCTGTATTCAATCGCATACATCCAGCAGCAAGTTTTACTGTAATTGAAATAGTTCCATCAGTTTAATACATTATTACAAAGTAATAGTCAAAGATGTGTGAAACAACCTATTGTACAAATGTACAAATACGCAATATCATAAACACAAAGCAAAAACAAATTGCGTAGCAGAAGTCCATGAACCGCGATTCAATAAAAGCAATTTCTACAGCAAGCAAAAAGTAAACAAAAGATACACACACACACAAACACATATACAAGACTACTAAGCCAGCAATAACTGATGCGCAATTTCGCGTATGTTCGGGACATTTCAAGAAGCGGCCGTGATCTGTATATAAAGGCGCCGTCCACCGCAGAATAGTTGATAGTTGACTCTGAGATTTCATAGAGTGAATATCTGTGCGTACAAAAGTGTTAAGTGTACAGTATAAATAAGTACTTAGTATAGTTGTAAATAGAGTCTTAAGTACCGAATAAAACTGTGTAATGACAAAATCCTAAAAGAGTGTGTATTTTAATTTTGCAATTAAACGAACCCTTCAAAATCACGTTTATTGTGGTAATAAACGTAACAACATTTTTACTTAGATTTTCGTTCAGTCAAATCTGCAGCTGACGTTTGCGAAAATGCATCTGTGGTCATTTATGTAAAGATTGGATTGTGGTTAAAATAGATGTCATATATGTACCGATGTCGCAGTCATTAAAGTTCATAAGCTAATTGGTTGAGGTTTTTGAAGACAAATTTGTTTAATTAAATTTCTCATGTTAAGATTTTCCTAGATTTAGAATACTGCATTAATTTTGAAACTATAATTAAGAGACCCGTACCACATGGAGATCCCACCTCGTTGCTAGAATAAATACTAAAATAAGATGGGTACATTTAGACTCACAGGAAAAAAAAACTTTACACCTGTTAAAGGTTGCTACCTGTTTTCACTTTTATTTATTTAAAGAAATATTATTTCGATTAAATAAATAATGCTGTTCTGCCATCACACAAACAAAATACATACGGGCAAAATCAAAAATATGTGTGTATGCGTTCGTCTGCAAACTTCCGCACATAAAGTATCCTGAGAGCATCGAAACACTCTCGAAACAAAAAACTATGCTCCAACTGAATAGGAACGTTTACTCCACACATAAGACCAAGAACACATTTCTTCTCGTTATTCTGCCGACGCTCTGTCCACAGGCGAATAGATTTCTGGCGGTATGTAAACAACGTTTAAATAGACGATCCTTCAGGGAATTATTCTTTTAAATTTTACGAGAACAACAGCGTCGTATGCAAATGAAGCAAATATTTGCCAAATTGAAGAAATAATTATTTAAAAAAATGTTATTGTTGATGAATGTATTTTTGATGAATAATTCAACTTTGAAATATAATAGTGGATGTTATGTAATATTTGTGTTTGTATGCAAATGTATTTCTATTACTTATTATTTTATAGCACAACACGTGTCAGCCAGTTATGTAATTCAACGCCTGCTGTTGGTTACTTTACCACCGCTGCCGTTGTTCTTTTATTTTAATCTCGTATCCGCAGTTAATGACACTTGAAAAACAACTTTCAATTTGAAAGAAATATAAAACAAAGTTCTGATTAAATTAAAAAAACTAAAACGAAGTCTAAAAGAACATAGCAAGTATCACAGTAGTTTTAAGGGTTTGATAAATATTAATGACGATAAAAAAGTTAAGAAGGGTCAAGATTTCTTATTACGCAAACTGCAACACCCTCTTAAAACCCCCAATTGACACTAGTGTGTGCAGAAATTGCTTTTTAAACCAGATTTTCGAATAACTTAAAATTTCCGAATTTGTTAAATCCGGTTAAAACTATGAATAAAAATATCTACATAATCAAATTTAAACATAAACCAAATAAGTTAATTTTTTACAAATAAGTTATAATTTCCGACGCGACACATGCCTTGCGTTTAAAATTCAACCGCGATCATTCAATTGACAGAAAGCCATAATTTATAATTGATGCCATTGTAAACAGTTTCGAGAATTTTATTAAATTTTTAACTATATTTAGCAGTAGTTGGTAATATAAAATATAACATGGCCATGCCACATGGTAATGCCACATTTTTAATATTGTCCAATATGTGAACCGTTCATTGCACAAATCGATTAACTCCATAACACAAACCTTTGTAGAAGAAATGTTACGAAATTGTCTACATTGTTTTTTAAGATTGTCCTTATAATATAAATTCAAATAAATACTTGTTGTAGAATGCATAAATACAAATTTATTTTTCACGTAAAAAAAAAAATCGTCAATTCAGTGTTTAAATTTACAAGAGTTTCAGTTTTATTACGAATTGGAGTTATGACAATCTACAAGCCATTACCGAAAACCCATTACGATCAGAGATAGTCCGTATTTCACCAAAAACGACACCGAACAAAACGTTACAATTAATGGTGACCACTACAGGGCCATGATCACTGATTTTCACAATTGAAAGCCTTTAATGTGGATGAGCTGTGGTAACCTTGAGTTCACGTAAAGTCCCAATCATCAGGATTATATCTTCTTCTTCTTCTACGAATAATAATAATAATATTTTTATTGCAATGTTTTTACTATTGCAATAAGAATTTATCTCTTGAAAATCACTGACATCACAAGTAAACACTGAGGTAATTAGACAGTGACTGTCTTATTTCTCTTAATTTCATTTGGATAAGTTGGCATTTAAAAAAAATTATCAAGAAATTATTGACAACCAATTTCCATTAAAATTGAATAGGAAAAATTTATATTTTTTGTTTGTAAATGCTTTCAAATCACATGATTTGAAGAAGAAGAAGAAGTTAAGAAACAGTCGTCAGTTTAAGAATTATAGAAATGTTCCCCATAATGGACCCCACTAAAGTTCTGAAAACTTGCCATTTAAAAATAAATTACTGAAACCTTTTGTGGTGGTTGTAGTGGTGAACAATTTCCATGTCACTATGAAAAAAGTTTGTGTGTATTACGTAGCAGCCACACACATTCATATGTAGCAGTTTATTAGTGTTGAATATTGTTTGGTATTTAAATAAATATTTTCAAAACTATAATTCAAAAGTGATCTTTGGAACAAATGCAAATTTATTATATCGGGTGATTTTTTTGCTATTTGTTTTTTTTTTGCAATCATCAAGATTCGTGCTTTGTGAGAAAAATGTTCGAAAAATGTTCTTCAGCGACGAAACTCATTTTGTGCTCAATAGGTACGGAAGCAAACCGATTTTGGTATAAAGAGCCTCCAGAGGCAGTTCTAGAGCTGCCTGCACCCTGCAAAATGCAGTGTTTGGTGCAGTTTGTGGGCCGGTGGCAACGTTGGGCCGTTCTTCACAAGAACGATAAAAACCGCAACGTTGTAATTGATGTAGCAATGTACCAATGGAAGAATTGGACTTGGTTGACATTTGGTATTAACAAGACGGTGCCACATACCACACGGCCATGCGATATCATGAATCTATTGAGATTAGAGTTTGGTCTCACGTTTTGGAGCAATGCATTGGCCGCCACTAGACTTCTTTTTTGTGGGGATACCCTGAACCCTGAAAGGCAACATTACAGAGGCCGTTGGTGGGATGCCGGCCGAAAAGCTGGAAAAAGTATTGCAAAATTAAAATTCAGTAAATAGCAGGCATTTATTTTTCGGCCCAAATAAATATTTCATTCACTTTTGCAAATTTTCTTTGTTTTTTCAATTTTCAAAACCCAAACGGTTAAAAAATCACCCCTTTTTATTTTTGTTAGATGTTTTCATAAATGTAGGTTGGCATACTACTCGTAAAGAAAAATGAAAAGTTATTGTAAATGTATTAGTGAAAAACAATATTTAAACCGTTTAAACTGAGATTTTATTGAGAAAAAGCGGAAGCCCCGACATCTTTAAACTAGAAAAACCCGCTTAAAAAATCTAACTCCACCACCCAGGTTGCAAAACAACCGTCGTTGTTCGAGGTCCCTTTCACTGAATAGATTAATTATTTGTAAGGCGTTGTTGATTAACGATAGCAGAGTACGTTTTTTGTAGATTTTCCATTGATCATATGCAGTTGTGAATATAACCTCAATTAAACTATTCAACGCATATTTCAATTTCCGGAGTTCAATTTCGTACACGAAACTGTAGATCGATAAGCAGTTGCTTAAGCAGGCCTTAACTACAACTAAAGGGCGACGTTCATACTTTCACATGAAATAAAACACTTACGAATTTATAAATTTCAATGAAGTTTTGATTGGTGATTTTCTGCTATATTTATTTAAACATAATTTTTCGCATATAGCTCTTACGACTGGATGGAAACCAAAGTTTTATTGAATAAAACGTTTGATAAGCGCATCAATTTGTGATTTAGATCTGTGAAACAAATTTTGAGTTTATTCGTTCTGGCATGTGAAACTGCTGGTCTACGCTGAAAAACTAGGTACGATTGTTGACTGTACAGCAGGCCATATACGTTGCGAATTTTGATACAACTTGAGGAGGTTGCACGCGAGATTGCAACGTATTCGAGCTCATTGTATGAACTTGTATTTCGGTTGTACGAAAAATCAAACAATTTTGATTTTGATAACGTCACAATGTATTGAAGGTGTAAAACCTAATTTTCTTTTGTTCTTATTGTCGTAGTACCATATAGCAGTGATGAACGATAAAGATTTTGAAATGAAACTGAACTTAGCGTAAAAAGTATTTCTTTAACTTGAAAAGTATTTCTTCAACTTGAAAAATATTAAGTGTTTGTTCAAAAGAAAAGGTGAAGTTTGAATTTTTTGGAAAAATATTTATTTGTTCATCAACATCCATTTTCTCTTCTTCAAAGTAATCACCCTTTAGATATACTGTACTAATGCTAGCGCTTCTTTCAATCCTCGAAGCACTTCTGAAATGCGCTTTTCGGTATGGTCATCAGCTCGTTTTTCGATTCTGACTTTGTCTCATCAATTGTGGCAAAACGCTTTCCTTTCATTAGTCTCTTCAGATTTAGGAATATAAAAAATCGCAGGGAGCCAAATCTGGTGAATAAGGTGATTGAGCCATGATTATGGGGTTGTTTTTGACCAAAAATCATATTCTTTGACCCATTTTTTACAAAAGTCAAAAATCGAAGACACATACAAACGTGAGTAACCTTTTCAGTTGTCAATAACGAACTATTGATCCAAATTGGCTGATTATGCCAACATATGACTAATACATGTGTACCAACATAATCGAATGTACACAGCCCTCGAAAACTCAAAATTCACCTTTTCTTTTCAACAAACCATGTATTTCAAAAATTCAAAGGGATAACTTTTCCTGGAGTTTATTTTTCAATTGTATAGGGTAGCAAAGTTCAACCATTATTATAATTGTGTATGATCTTACTATTATTTGCCGCAGTATATTATTATTTTACGATACAGATTGGAAACAAACATATTTAATGTCGTGAGGGTGTGACGGTAATTCGCAACTCAAAAAGTACCGGAAAAGTACAATATCACTGAATTTCCCCTCACTACCACATAGCCAAAACCATGTTGTGCGTGTCTTATTTGCTATCTTTACGTAACGCGACTTTTTTTGCAAAATGAATTTGTACAACGAAGTTGTAACAATGTGTAATGTGGCAAAACACCTAACTTGATTACCAACCAAATTGTACCAACGGTCGCAACGTCTATGGCTTGGCTAAGACAACAATACGAATACAAGGCACCAAATTCCGCAGAAAGGGACTTTCCGACTGAATTAAAACCGAACTAGCGACAAGGCAATTGTCCAGAAATAAACAATTTAATAAAATTTTCATTAAAAGCTACACTGCAATTGTGTTACTTTAAAAATCTGTACATGTAAAGAACACCCTTTAAACGAATATTTAGCTCTAACAAATTTTCACCAAATTTTCACGAAACCCTTAACCCATCGTCGTGAGACAAACTAATCGAACCCACCAACCGCTCATGGCTGGTTTATCACTCTACTAACTAGTCCACTGGGGCACCCATTAATTCAGAAACATTAAAAAATTATTTTTAATTTAAAGGGCACACTATGTTTATATTCGAAACCGTGTTTGTTTGCTGGCAAATAATGTTGTTTGGGTTTTTACAAAAAAAAAAAATATAAAAATACGGTTTGTGGTGAATTGATGTGAAAGAAAAATTTGCATTATTTCGCCAGATATTTTCCTGCCCCGAGTAAAATTAAATTCTTTATAATGTAAATGATTAAGGTATATTAAACATTCCAATAAGATAAAAACGATTCGAATTAAAGAAATTGAATCTTGGAATTGATATCCAATTATAACTACATGCATATGTACGAGTACATACATACATATTTAAATTATAAACAAATATTAAATTTCACTAGGTTTGACAAACCGTTTGTCCGCTTTACATTTTGAAAAAACATAGCCGACCAAAGCCACAATTCATAATTTGTATAGATGTACGTATGTATGTTCGTATACTCATACCTACACACATACATATTATCATGTTGTTATAACAATGAAGAAGAGAGTTCATTCACAGAGATTTACAACACATTTTCACATAATCATTCTCTCCCACAAGTTTTTGTTGTTCGTTTCTTCTAACATGTTCACACAAATTTGACCTTGACATAATTTTCATACAATTCCATCAAAATAAATTGAGAAAACTTAGACAAACAATAAAATAAATACACAGCTCGTACTCGTTTGTTTTATCAGGTTTGGAAAATACATATAAAATATGAACAAATGGACGGACAGACAGACGGTAAACAATGAAATGCAAAAAAGGAAAAAGTAAAAAAACGTTAAGATTTAATGAGAGTTTTTTCCCCAGCAAATTTTACTACTACTGCACGTAAAGAAATATTACCGTTTTTTAGTTAATATATTCATGCACAGTGTGACCAGACTGTGAATATAATAGAGCTAAAACTATGTTTGAGTCATATAGCAGCCATTACAGCTTAAATAAACCAAGAACTTAATAATTAAAAATCATTAGTTTTTTTTCAAAAAGATCTTTCGTGCAAATTTATGCTGTAAATAAGATCGAAAATATCATACGACTGGAAGCAAAGATTTAGCCGTTTTTACATGGCACCACCCATTGCAAACAATCTCATTTTTTTATTTCTTAATGTTGTTTATTTCTAATTTATTTTGTTTTCACAAGTTACTGCTGAGCGTGTTTTTATTGAAAAATTATACAAAAATTCTTGCTTCTTCGGCATGCAATAATCTACGGGTATATACAATTGTTACTCATGTTTTGTATCTTTTTTTTGGTTTCGTTAACAAAGACCAAAATTCGCATAAAATGTAATGGCTGAAATAAATTTCTTGAAATTTTACTCCGAAAAAACACGATTAACTTCACATACCCAAAGCCTCGTTTAATATTTATTTATTGTTTATTTGTTATTGTGGCTAATATTTCTGAGTTTGAGAAAATTTTTAAAAATTAAAACCAAATGTATTTAAATGGGTTACATGAGGAACGAATTTGCATATAAAAAGAGTTATTTTTTTTCATGGAAAACGAATTTATTTAAAATTATTAATATTTGTTCGCACTTTAGTGTCACAATATTTTGTACTTTTTACATTATTTCTTTGATAAATATTCTGGCTTTACATGTTTTGTTTTTTGCAGTTTACAAATTAATTCATATTTGATTTATTTTGCTTTTTTTCAATTCGTTTTACATTAAACTGAAACAAAAGACTCAAGAAACAAGAACACACGGCGAAAAAAAAATTCTCGACGACTCGGGATTTCTGAGTTATCTCGTGATAAGTCGTTACGTCAAAAATTAAGAAAAAAAAGTGAAGTTCTTATTCGTTCGGAATAAAAAAAAACTTGTATTGAAATTACCTACAAGTTTTCCTAATACAATTTTTAATATGTTCACCAGTGTCGGAGTTATTCGGGAAGTCCTTGCAAAATTTCAAGGGATCTCATTATAATTTTGCAGGAATAAAGGTATCTTACCGACTAAACAAGCCATATTTCATTCCAATCGATGCACAAACTTCGATGTTATGCACAATTAGGTGAAGGTATCTCATTTTCACAAAAGTTGCAGTATGTGCCCAGCAGCATCACACTTGCGATGTACGGCACGTGTTCATTTAGGTACAGAAATCCGCAACCACTCCGTGCTTCCACACGGATTTGTTTATTTTTTTTTCTATTCAAACCAGATATGCACTTTTTGAGTTATTCTAATATTTGTATATGGTATAGCCTGCTTCATTCTTGATATAACAGCAGTCATTCAATAAATTTAACTCCCACGCTAAGAACTTCGTTAACTATTAGACTTTTTACATCTGGTCACATCTTGAATCTTTCACCAATTCGCCAAGATGTTATCACTTTCCCATTGTAATTATACAGGGCTGAGTGTTCTACATTTTGTAAAATGTTCCTATTCTCTTTTTTTTCCACTTAACATCTTTCGATAAATTTAGTGCCATCACTAAAAAATTACATAAAAATAAAAATAACTAAATGCCAAAAAATGAAAGGCAGAGAAATGTAAATTAATTATTGTATGGCCTGCTGCTGCAAAAATCATGCTGCTAGGCTTTTGGCGAAAAACATCGAGGAATTAGAGAGCGAAGATAATTTTCATTTTTTCCCAGGAATTTAAATTTCTTCCAGGTTTTAAACTTTAATTTTGTATTTTATTTTTTAAATAACTATAAATGGTAATGTCGAAAACAAAAATCAGCAGATATATTACTGTCGTCTGGTTGCGGTCGGAACCCAGGCTGTTCGAATTTTAACGTTCATTTATAAGGCTGTTGTTTTTTCTCTTTAATTAAAAATTCCGGGATTTTATTTGAAATATGTTTCGCACAGAAGTTCCTTACCGATTCTACAGTCAGATATTAATTGGATTTTATATAAAATCTTTATCATCTTACTAAAAATATTGTATGTGCTTACAAATGTCCAAAGGATTCGTCCTCCAGCATAACTTGCACTTATTTTGCATATTGTACATTATTGCTTTTGCTCTTCGATAGCATTAATCTCAATTAATCTCATTTCTGTAGAATTTAAAAACACAATTTCATTTAATTTTTTTTTGCTTTAACACATGAAAATAAACATTTAAAAGATGTTGCAAATGTAAACGAGTGTTTCACATTTTCAACATTCTCCAGGCATTCCTCTAAGATTCGCGCAAGTGTAAAAATGCTATAAAAAATTTAATTTTTTCATTTACCATTACAAAAAGCCGCCATTATTAAAGATTAGGTTTCGTTTTTGTGTTCCTAAATATTTGCTTCGTCCGACGTAACCTTAAGATAAGGTGGGCTCTAACTGAAAATCAGATGTAATATTTTAAAAATCTCAATGCATTTTATACGCGTCAAGGCATCCTATGCCTTCTGCTGTATAACTTGCAATATACAACTAAACTGATTCGACGTTTTTGACAGATGCATAGAAACGAAAGGGATTAAAACACGTGGTGTGGACCTTCAGTTTAAGACGATATAATATATCATATTATGTATTTTAAAATTGAGACAAATATTGGCTCTATACATAAATCGAAATATGCAAGGGCATATGGGATTTTCCCAGGGAACTAATCAAATGTGTTCTCTGAATTAAACAAAGATATTATTTATAATACTATTTTTTTTAAATTTACATTGGATGACTCAAAGACATTGATCACAGCAGACTATCAGCAAATAATCCAGGTTTTTTATGACATACTTTTCATGAGCGAATGATTTTATATTAACTGAGATTCTCTTAATAACATCCGGATCCCGTATTTCCATAAACTGTTTTCAGCAAGATCACTAGTTCATAAAATCAGTTCAGACAAGGCTTTTAATATCTAGAGATTTGATACTGATATTTTATATCACAATAAGGTAAAGGTCAGTAGTACTTCTTTTGTCTCACAATCATTGTGGCTGCCGGGTTCAAATTATGGAATTTCGATCGATATCGTATGCCGTTAGCTTTCTATATATTACACAATATTTTAACTTCGGTTATAAATGGTATAATGTAGAGTTGTGAAATTCATGAATGAACGAAAAAGGGACTAAAAAAAGTGCGAATCTTTTCAAAACAAAATGTTGAGAGTTTCATATATGTAATTACTTTATAATAAAATGAAGAAAATATTGAATAAATTTATTATTACAAATTTGTTATTCGTTTCTGTGTTTTTATTTTGGTTACCTCTTTCGACTACAGTGTAGAAACTAATCGTGGGAAAAAACAAAATCACGAAATTTTTTTATATTTTGTTTACTTTTGTTGATTTGATATTCCTACAGGGTAATTTAATAAAGATATTTGGAACAAATTTCTGCCATCCCGTCTCTTTTTTGAAAAATGATACTGAAGATGGCAGATAGTCGAAACCGTTTTGTTAAAGCTTTTGTATAGTATTTTAAGCTGCATGCATAAACTCTAATTTGGTTTACAAAGTTTTTTACACTCAGACAATTTTTCTAACCAAGTGTTAAATTTTGTCTTACTTATGACACTCTCTTCAGTTTTTTTATACCATTCAATCATTTTTCTTCTTCTAGTGCTGTTATTTTGAATAGAATTGTTTCTTTACATCTTCACATTCAAATTTACTCCTAATTAGAATACATTTAACAAATTTTAATTAAAACGAAAAGGAAGTTGTTTCATCAGTTATATTTTATATGCATTTTTTAATCCTCTTTCATCTACGAGTCCTTCTTATTGTTTGATATCAATGTTTTTGTACTCCTAATTAAAGTTCAATTGAAAAGTTACTCAACGAGATTCATTTATTACAGCTGGAAAAAAATGTGAGGTGAAGGTCAGTTTTGGTTTGTTTAGTTACGTGTCGTAACAAAAAAAGAATTGCCATCATTTCCAGCACTTTTCCATTTCTATTATTTTTTGGCACGAACCAAAAATAAGTAATTTTTTTCTAACCAAAAAAGTTACCATGTAATACAGAAAAAAAGTTAAAATGATTGATTTTTCGGCTCTGAATATCTTATGAATGAAGCCACACAAGTTTCGACTGTTCGTACAACTTGAAGTGAACAAGATTGCCAGTGTGTGGGCTCTTTGTATAAAGTTGCGTCTTGGTTGTAGGTAAAATCCGAACGTTTTGATTTTTTGACAAGTGTACAAGTTTTGTTTTTCTATTATTAATTCTATATTAAAAAAAAAAAAAATCAATTTATTTATTGTGGGGAGTGGGGTTGTATAAGCTAGTCTCTATGCGCATTTCGCTGGTGGCTTAAGCCACATAAAATTAGTTGGGACAGAACGTCAATGTATTTTTTACATTCTCTTATGCAAAAAAATGCGTACAATTCTTGTTGGAAATTGATGATCTGATTGCAGATTATATGTATATGCGGTCACGCTTCTTCACCTTCTCTGTTAATTTTTAATTAATATCACTCATTTTATAAATATGTATGGCTGTCTGTATTTTTTTTTTTATTGAATCACTCTTTTCTTTTTATTTTTCGTTGTTCTGAAACTTCAAAATTCTATGTTTTGCTTAGAAAATACATGGCAACATTGTTGCGAGTTTCACAAAATCAGAACAAACGCCCTCAAAATAAAATAGATTCGCTCTCTCTCTCTCTCTCTCTCTCTCTCTCTCTCGACTAGAAAGCTGAGCGATTATTAAATGTCAAATTGTATGGTGAAACTCTGTTTTATCATTAATTCTTCATTCCGCTTAGGATATGAGAGTGCATGCATCGTGCCTTAAATAGATGCATGCATTTCACATACACTTTTATTCATTGCTATTGCGTGAGTTTTGTAGTTGTAATATGTTGACTTATTTTATAAATAAGATCACGGTTAGTGTCGCTTGTTCTTTAGTCCCTCACAATTTGAAAAACAAGTTTTCAGTCTCATTTTTAATCTTTTGTCTTGTTTTTTTACATGAATTTGCAAATTTTCTGACTTTTTTGTTGTTTCATGTATTCAACTTTTTGTTGTTGGGATTATTACTCCAAGTTGTCATACTCTGTGTGATAATGTTGGTTTCTAAATAATTTTTATTTCATATTTGTGAAATTCACTTCACTTATTTCTTGATTTATGAAAAGATCATAGAGGTGTGGAATCTTCATAGATACTGGTGACCCGTGTCGCCAGCATGTACGTTTCGCCATTTCTGACGCCTACGTACTAAACCACACCCCCACCTACCACTCTCCCCCTCGGGATTGCTGTGAAGTATTACTTCGTGGGGGCTGGTTAGCAATCATGCTATCAACCTGTCTGCAATTCGATGTTAGTTCTTCGAAGCCGTTCGATTCCTCTTAGCTCTATCAGCACACCTGCTATTATTTGAGATAACTTCCGCCAGTTTTCCTTGTTCTGGAGCATGTATGTAACTATATTTCTAAATTCCAATTCACATAGATCAATGGTCCATCTCCTGAACCGTTGACATTGGAAGATTACGTGGTTTGCGGTTTCGTCCTCGTTAACACAGTTTGGACACCTTGGTGAGTCATCATGCCCAAATCTGTGCAGATACTGCCTAAAATATCCGTGATTCGACAAAAACTGGGTAAGGCGGAAATTAATGTAAACTTCCCGCCTTAGTAGCCATATGTCTATTCTCGGAATCAAATGGTGAGTCCATCTCCCCTTAGTAGGCGCATCCCAGCGAAATTGCCAAGAGGTAATAGATACTGCCCTCTCTTCCCTGGCAATTTCGAATTTTCGTCTGTAATCCGTAGCACTTCTATCGAATACCCTTTTCATTTCACTAACCAGGATATCTATGGGTATTGGTCCTGAAATCACTCCTGCTGCATCTTCGGGTATCGTCCTAAAACCACTGATTGTCCGTAAAGCACATAGTTTGTAAATCGAAGTAAGTCTTCTCCTGCACGTTTTGTAATTCGGCCCATACCGGCGAGGCGTACAGAATTATTGAATTCACTACCGCTGATAACAATACCCGTCTCGAGGGTTTTGGGCCTCCTATGTTTGGTAGCATCCTGGCAAGCACTGCTTGCATTCTCGATGCTTTATCACTTACGTACTCAACGTGGTCTGTGAATTTCATCCTATCATCGATTACTACTCCTAGATATCTTAGTGAGCGGGATGACCGTATTGTTTCGGTTCCCACTCGGACGTTCATGTATTCAACTTTTTTCCTGCTGGTGATTAAAACGGCCTCGGTTTTTTGTGCAGCCAGCTCCAAACAAGCTGATGTCAGCCACGTCTGCACTATTGAAATCGCTGCGTTGGTAGCTTCCTCAACTTGGGTTATATATTTAGGCACGGTGACTATCGCAATGTCATCGGCGAAACCAACAATTGTGACTCCGGGTGGTATCGGGAGCCCTAGTACCTTGTCGTACATAATATTCCATAGTAATGGACCAAGAACGAAGCCTTGCGGTACCCCGGCTGTGACGGTGTAGTACTCTGTTCCATTGTCGCTTTCATAAATTAGTCTTCTATTCTCGGAATAACTTGTGACGAGCTCCACTATGTATTTCGGAGCATCCATCCCTATTAGAGCTTCACGAATATGTCCCCAGTTCGCTGAATTAAAACCATTCTTCACGTCGAGCATTACGACAGCACAATACTCTCTTGTTCCTCCCTTCCACCTTTCGCCTTCAATAGCTCGTAGAGCTGTGTCTACCACCATTTTCACTGCATCTACAGTTGAGCGAGCTTTCCAAAAGCCGAACTGTTGGTTTGCAAGAACACCTCTCTCTTCAATTAAAGGCATTAGTCTGTTATAGATAATTCTCTCCAACATTTTGCCCATCGTATCTAGTAGGCAAATTGGGCGATACGACGATGGCTCGCCCGTAGGTTTATTTCCCTTTGGGATGAGCACTAGTTTCTGCTGCTTCCATATGCTCGGAAACTGCGTTGCAGTTTATTCGAGTAGCGTAGAATGCAGCGAAATAACGGTAATCTCAGTTAAAATTTCATAAGTTGGTTGTTTTAAAACTGATGTTTAAAATGTTTTGAAACATTAAAAAAAAATCCCTTTTTTTAACAAACTTCAATTTTCTTCGAGTTCTAAGTTGCTTGTGAAAAATCATGCTAAAATATGTTGCGTTTCAAAGCACATGTATGTATGTATATAAGACATATGTAACATATGTATGTAGAGTTCAAAAATTCGACTGAATTATAAATGGGTTATGCTACGTTTGGTTGTGCCATTTTTCCGGCTTTTTTTTATTCTTTCTTCGAAATGCTTGGTTTGTTTGCGTGAATGTTTTCATAAACAACCCTGTTAGTATCTCGCTTAAGACACCAGCGCTAGTTAGAGAGCATTTTAACTTTAGCTTATCCAATCCATACATACTACATAATGCTCATTAATTCCTAAAATTACCTGGTCCAAGGGAAGAACCCGGAAGAGATGGACAAAAACGCTTCGCGAGGGTGTAGGACCGTGAAATTTCGTTAAAGGTGGACAATGAAGCCGGGGCTTATTGACCAATGGAGAAGTTCTGAAGAGTTGGACAAGAAAACCTCGCAAGGGGTGGACGGGACAGCTTCTAAAGATACTCCTGAGGAAAAGCCTGAGACGGAAGCGCACGTTGTGTGTGAATATCCAGCAATGGTTAGCATAAGGCTTAGGATCACCGGCAGACACTTGTTAAATGTGAATGCCATGCGGAACCTAACCCTTAGACAAATGCTAACAATTACAAGAAACTGTGATGAGGAAGAAGGCTGACAATTACCAGTCGCCAGTCTGAAATCACTGCAGTCAAGACTAGGGCCTTGTGTTAGCACGAGACTCAATGAAAGTAAGGTAGTCGTAAATTTCAAATCAGTTGCCTGAAATCAATTCACGGAAAGAAGGGTGCGAAAAGGCACCCATAAAACAAATGGTCTGTTTTGATATCCATAACTATTTCTGTACTCTAAGGGTTCGAATACAACAGAATTGCTGTATAAGTATCCCTACATGATTTTGTGTAGCTCAGTGTAATTAAAAGGTTGGGAATTGTATTTGATAAATTTTTCTTATTTATTGATAAAAATTGATGGCAAAATATAAAATCAATTTAGTTTTATATTCAGATACAACATTTATCTATATGTATAAAAGTGAAACTCTGTCTGTCTGTGTGTGTGTGTTAGCTATAGACTCCGAAACCGTAAAGCCGATCGGACTAAAATTTTGGCATGTTGTACACATCCCAGGGAGTGTTTATGGGTGGTAATTTAAAAAAAAAAGTGGGCGGGGCTACACCCATCTACATATACATAAAAATGAAATACGCCCATACAAAATAAATATTAATTTTTCAGGTACTTGCACCGGACAGATTTTTTTGAAAATTTGCACACATATTGAACTCTCATGAATATATAATTTCGTGGTTAGAAAAGTGGGCAGGGCCACGCCCATAAAAAAGTTATAATTTTGAGGTACTTGCACGGGACCGATTTTTCTGAAACTATGCACACATATTGAGCTCATTAAGGGGCGTGGCAACGCGGGATTGGCTAGTTTAAATATAAAATTCCAATTTCTTGTATTTCCACTGACTTTCCCACAAGTATTTGCGTAATTTATATTTTTCAGGTAAGAATGAACTTATTTAAAACACAAAGCGATTCGTAAGTAAATTAAAATTATAAGTTATAAACTTTTAAACATATTATGGTTATTGAACGAAATGCTCGAAAATAATTTTTCCCTACAGATTCATTGCGAGTTATAAAAAATTTTGTCTATTGAAGAATATAAAGTAAAAAAAATAAAATTACAGTTTTTATATTAGTGGTTCCTCAATGCTTCTAATAATTCTTATTAGGCCTCTGAAATCGTGTTTTATTTCAAGAAGTTTTTAATTAAATTGCGACTTAAAATATTCGCGTTTTACAAAAATTCAGCATAAAATAGAAAACCTGAAAGCGATGAAAACTAGTTGGGCTAAAAATCTTTATTAAATTTTTTTTTAATTTATTGTTTTGACCTAACTTTGTTGACGTACAATTATTAATATTAGGTAATTTGATTTCTAGGCATGAGTTCGTTTTCTTTATTCTTTCTATTCAGGAAGAGAATTTATTTGATATGACAACTTTGAATACAGTAAAAGTTAAAATTTTATTAGACAACTAGACGAATGGAATGCATTTTCAATGCCGCTACACACGTTATCAACATTCTTCGTGTCTTATCTCCCAATTTTGTGCTTAACTGTAAACACAATTTATTTAAGCCAACATTTTAGACAAATAGAATACGAGAATGATTTATTTCTAAAATTTTTCATCTTCTAGCCCTTTTTCTTTGGTTGAGAATGAAGTTTTGCAACACTCTAACTTTTTCTTTGCTTTTAACCAACCATTAGTTGGCAATGAAAGCATTGTTCGTATTTCAGTTTCATCTTGGTTGATTCTATTTTAGTATCAAACTGATTTGTTATGAAGGGAACATATATATTAGGTATATGTATTTCTCGTCGTGCCCAGCGATTAGTAAATTTATTCTTTTGATTATTAATATTACGTAATTTAATTTCTAGGCACGGCGAGAAATACATATACATAATCATATCAACACAAAGATGCGGCAGATAAAGAGCCCTTGATCCGATTAAAAAGAAGGAAAAGTTGTTATAAATTTAGGGTGTCCCAAACCTAATGTACGATGTTAATTGGGAGTCACACCTTAACAATTTAGCAGCATTAAGATTGTTGAAACCTTTTACGAAAATGGGCGATCAAATCAAAATGCATTTCGTGCTCTCCGTGAATTTTTTGGTCAGCATAATCGACCAAATATGCCCACAATTGGGAAAATGTGAAAACGCCTGTGCAAACTCGGCGGCCGATATTTTTTTCACACATAATTGTCATAGATCCTTCTATCATAATAAAAAACATTAAGATAATTCTTTTCTTGCAACCATTTGTTCATGATTTTTTTCTTGTAATCTCAATTTATACCTGGTTACAAATTCTTAAAAGTTCTATCGTAACTAGAGGGACCACTGTGCAGCTGCTTCTTTTTCGTGCACTTAGCCGAATGTAGGCAATATCAGTTTGCTTATTATCGAATAAAAAATTTAAATTCTGTTGAATAAAAAACAAAATTAGCCTTCGAGTAATATTAATTTAAAAATGTTGTTTCAATTTTCCGATTGGTAATATGAAAATGTTTTGGTGAATTTTTAATTTTAATACTAAAATATTGAGTGCTTCTAGTGCCTGCAAACGGTACTTTTTACGTTCCTCTTTTTATTATTTGTAGTGAAATTTAATTTCGTTTGTTTTTCAATTTATGGGTTAAATCTTTTGTGAAATTTTGATTTTTTATGACGCTTTAATATGGCTGGGCCTTGATTATCCGTAATGCAATCAACTGGGAACATCAACATTATCGAGAATCGTAAATTATGTTTTAAAAAAAAGTGAGCAGAAGAACACATTTTTATAAGCGCGTTAGCATCAATAAAATGAATATGTAGTTAGTATTCAGTGTTTGGTGCAAAAGCAAAATATCGTAACTTTATTATGAAATTCAACAGAAATTTCACGTAGTTTGTTGTTCGATTTCATACGAAAAATAAGATATTTTGCATTAGCACTTTTTTAGGGTAAAAAACGCCTGAGAACAAGATAAAACACAAGTCTATTGTGTTCAAGAGGAGTTTTTAAGAGAAAATATGAAAGTTACGAAAGAGAAATATGACCTGAATGAAAGCATTTTTTAATTAATTACATACATGAGAATTAAACTTTAATAATTTTGTGACTTTTGCGCTCTACAAAATTAGTTTTGTTTCAGAAAATCCTAAAAATGAAAGCGAGAATGTTCTTTCAAATTACAATAAAATGTAAGGAAAATATTTTTTTACAAGTTAATTTTAATAAATTGTTTTTCAACCAACTGTTTCTTTTATTTTGCCATCCACAGCTTATTGCAATTTGCAGAATTTTGCGGCATTAAGAAACTTGGCGCAAGACGCTGCTGTCAAGTTACCCGCTTGCGTACGTGAAATTTGAACTATGATTCATTTACGAACGTACCCAAAGGGTATATAGACTTAATAACACATACATTTAGGTTAAAACACGTACAAAATTACACGTCAGCTAACCGGATTATCGGTTATCCAGAACGATCCCGGTCCCGATCGTAACGGACAATCGATGCCCAACTGAATATTGATAAGATTTTAATTTCAGAAAATTTGTCAATGAACTAATTTTGTTTTTTTTTTAATTTAGTTTTATTGGCGACTTTTTAAAAATGAGATCTTCCGATTTAAAAGGAAGTATTTTTTTAATTTTGAGATTTGAGTAAATTTTTTACTTTTTGCTAAATTATTCAACGAATTTTAGATTTATTGGCGACTTGTTAAATTGTTTGGAGTTGGTTTTTTTTTTCTTTGTAAAATTAAAATTTTGTTGTGATCGTCCGATTTCATAGTGAATTTTAAATTTGTTCTAATTTGCGAGATTTTGGTAAAATGTATTTTTTTTCGACTTTGTGAATTAGCGATTTAGTGGAACAATTTTCTACTAATTTTTGAAGGTACCTGTTTTTTAATTGAGTTTTTGGCGATATCTTTTTCTCGAATTTGCGGTTAAAGTTCGAGATTTTTTTCATATCTCAGCTAGTTATATACCGATTTGGCTGATTCTGCAAGCAAGTGATTAGAAATAACCAACAAGAACAGTAGACACATTATGCTTTGAAGATACTGAAACTTGCTCCACTGTGTTATATATTATTTATTTACCTAAATTTTTGTTTTACCTGTCAAATTTCTGAAAATAGTTTTGTTACAAAATTGTTTAAAAATAACTGCGTTTTGATATTTTGTAATACTCGCACCTGTCAAGTAAAGAAACAAACGACGCGTCGTTTTGAATTTCCAATGCTTTTTTGCTGAGTTATTTTCTGTGGTGAAACAATCACGTCCGTATCATTAAACCTTCTATAGGAGAAGTGTAAAAAATCTAGTGCTGAAGCATACAATTAAATGGTAATTGGTACATGAATAAACTCGTTATTGTGTTATGGGCTAAATGTTTAAAAGAATCCATTCATTTTATTTCAAATAATTAAATTTGTATTGACAAGTTTAGCTTAATGGCCCTTGCTGAACTTTAAAGTACAGAAAGAAATTTTAGTCAGGCAGAGCTCTTTTAATTTAATTTTAAAACTCATTTTATAATTTAATAATGAACACTTTTTTTAATTTAGGGCGGATATCGAAGCAGACTGCTAACTTTGTGGATCCGTTTTCGACCACCTTCTTTCCTCGAATTGATTTCAGGCAACTGATTTATAATTTATGGACTATACTCTCATTCATGTCTCGTGCTCCTAAGTCTTATGCTAGCCAGTGCTGGACATTCACACACAATGTGTGCTACCGTCTCAGCCTCTTCCTCACGCTTATCTTTAGAAGCTGTCCCGTCTCCACCTTGTGCAAGGCTTCATTGTGCATCCCTGTCCGAATCTTACTGTCAACTGAAGTACCTTCATCACTTGGCCCGTTCACCCCTCGCGAGGCATTCTTGACCATCTTTTCCGGATTTATCTTTTGGCCAATTAAAACCGTAGAGATAAACCTCTCCGCCTCTTGAAAGGCATCCTGATTCATCCCTCTAAGGGAGGAAAATATGTCCACCCATACAGAGCACGGATAAGCCTGTATTAAAACTGGAGATCAACTGGTATCCAGAGTTCGTTCACTGGACCGCAATCGCCCTCTTGTCCACGCATCCCTGGCGTATGCTGTTCTACCGTAGATTAGAGATTTTTTTATTCGAGAGTGTTAACTTCTCTCCGCTCGACTTATTAAGCATTGTAGAGACAAGAACCTTTTACCGGGAGATATAAGTCAGAACTGCTGACAGTGCACTCAGGTATGGCAAGCCATATCTTTGTGCCTGCCAGCTGACGGCCAATGAACGCTTTAGTTTACATCTGTATTTATTTTCTGCTTTTTATTTTTTTATTTATGTAAATATAAAACAGCTGATCATTAAATCCTTGTCCGAACTTATCAAAAGAAAAAGATCGTATAACTGTGGGAAAGAAGAGCTCTCTCACCTGCCAGATTTGTCGCTTCTGGAACGCCTTTTGGCAAGGATTATGTAACTTAGGGTAAGATGCTGTGTTTTCATTAACGATCTGGAACAGACCTAAATATAATCGGCGCAGGAATCGAACTTTTACAGCTCTGTCACCTTTTTAATTTACTATGCCTACATTTGCGTACGTGCAAAATTATTTTTCTTTATTTTTTAATTTGTTGCTCTTGCTTTTTATGCCAACAATATTTTAATATCCTCCTTAAGCTCCCGGATCTTTTTAACTTCATTCCACTTAATTACACTATTATTGCTTGTTCTAATTTTGCGTCTTATCATTTTAATTAAATTGGCCAAATAAAAAATATCGTGAGTTTTTTCTTCCAAAGTTTTAATTATAAAAGCAGCTAAGCAAAAAAATACACGAAAATAAAAATCAATCACAACTTTAAACATTTGGTTTTTATACGATTCGACTTTTTCACAGCTTTTTTAAGGAGGAACAAAAAATGCCCAGCCAAATAAAAAAAATTATCATTCAATCATCTCTAAGAAGTATTTTTATCTCCGCATTTCTTAAAATAATGTTTGTTATGGAAATTCCCAAAGTTTTTATTTTGTTTGAGAAGTCATTGAAACGATTTGACCTTTTTAATCACAGATTTCTTACGGTTTTTTATTGATCAAGATTAATTGCGGGTACTGACAAAAAAAAAAACATTATATCTTTTTTTTATGCAAGAGAGAATGTGCGGCACAGAAAAGAATCATCATTGTGAAAACTCATTATGCTGAGATCGCTAACAAAAACGAGGAGTCTTCGGCCAAGAAAGTGCATATAATTTGTCAACAATCCGAAGAGTGACGAAAAAACTGGGTCGCTTATGCATAGTAAGTTTGGTTTACGTCGTTGTACCGGTAGGTCTTTTCGGGATCGTTCGCAACAACTTCGAATTGCACAAAGCACTATGCAGTGATTTTTGACGAAAGACCTCCACCTTCACCCGTACTAGATTCAGTTTCGCCAGGAACTAAAGCCAGCCAACCCTTCATAGGGCTGGCAATTCGATCAGTGGGTAATCTTCGTTAGAAACAAAGGCATCCACAAAGACCAACTGTGAACGGCATTCGTTACAGGAACATGATAACGAAATTATAGTGGCCTCAACTGGACGTGGTGCCAGCAGAATGACGCCACATACCACACCGGGCATGAAAGAATCGATTTATTGGCAGCAACGATTTTCAGACCGAACCAGCACACGAAATTCTGTTGCCAACTGGTTTTGTGGAATTTCTAAACTCAAGACCGATATCTAATGCGTAAGCGGTGAGATGCAGCCACATCTTTGCTTAAAAGTCATCGAACATTTTATGAAGAGATTGTCGGATATTTTATTTCATACGTAATCGGAACATGTCTACTTTACAATGCAATAAAAATATCACAACTCGCCTAAAAATACTTGCATGGTTTTTATTTACTAATGTAGGGGGAATACCGCAACAGACCGCCTGTTCGACACTATTCTATCGAGGTTTTTTGTCCATCTCTTCTTAATTCCATCTTAAACACCGGAGTTGGTACAGAGAGTAACCTCTCCACCTTCTGCGAGGCTTCATTGCCCGTATACACGGAAATAGACTGGTATCCAGAGCTCGCATACTAGAGTACAAGCACCCTCTTAGCCATGCATCCCTGGCGTATGCTGTTTTATAAGAGAGTGTTAACTTCTCACTGCTCGTCTTATTAGGACAGACTATTAGCAGAGACATGAACCTTTTTGTGCCTGCCAGCAGGCAGTACGTATAATTTTTAAATGAAATTAAATTTTAAATATGCACAAATATATTTTTTGGGATTTGGGATAGGTAGCGCTTCGAATTTTATGTACCCCTTTTTAACCCACGTAAAAAAGCTAGAGATCAAAACTACTAAATAAAGTTATCTGAATACTGCCTCTAAGAACTAGTGTTTCAAGTTAATGGCGCTATTACTGAACTCGATTTATATCTGAAGAAAAGGGACATATTTCGATCTGCAAAACTTAAAAGAATATCATTTTCAGCAGACCTGGGGATCTCAATTATATTTTGTAATTATGTAATTACAACAACATTAAAAAACCCAAGTAAAATCAATTACAATTACATGGAAGTAATTGAGTTTTGTTTTTTTGTATTAATTGCAATCCACTTGTAATTTTTATTTCACATTAACAGTACACATTACATGTAATTCTAATTGATTCGCCGGGTGTAATTTTTAGCCATTCCTTAGGTTAGGTTACTGATATCTGTTCCTCTAATACAAATATTTTAATACGAAGCCTGAATTAAGAAAACTTAACTTTTAAAATGTATTATAATTTTATTGCCTTCAAAGCTTTTAACCTTTTCCAAAATAAAAAACTTCAGCAAGTACTCAACAACAGATGTTAGCACTTGTATTATGACGCATCAAAACCAAAATTTTAAACAAAACTGTAAGAAATATTTTACAATGATAACGTAATAATACGAAGAAAACTATTAAAAAATGTTAAATGTTGCGTCACTCCCGGATTAAATGAGTAGTCAACGACTGATATGATCGATTTCCAGCGAACAGCTGATTACTGCACGTGAGCAAAAAACACAAATTGAAATAAAAGCACTCCCCGCAAATGAATACAAAAATGTATGCATGGGTGTATGAATATTTGTCTGTGATATTTAGCTAAATAACCCAGTTAGCCAGGAAGTCCTAAATGACATTTTCATTGATCGCTTTCTTTATATTATTTATTTGTTTAATTTGGGTATATGTATCAATATACTTATATATGAATATATATGTATATACTATTGACAATGAAAAAGAAAATAATCAGTGCTGCCCTGTATATTACATGCGAAAGTGGAAATTTCCGAATGTCTTAGCGGTTCTGTATTTCATTTCCGAATAATTTCTTTCGTTTTATTTAGAATAAAATAAGTTTTGTTGAATGAATTAGAATAACGCGTTCTTCAATTAAAATTTTATTTAAATACTAAAATGAAAATTTTGTATTGAAATTTAAAAGATCTTTGTTTTTATGATTTTATCGAACTGAAAATTTTAATAATTATTATTCTTAAAATTAAGAAAGAAAAATTTTAATTTTATTAAAACGATAATTTTTATACAATCATTAAAAAGTTCAAAACGGTAGCAGAGTGGAATACATGTAGTTCTGGCGCCGTTACGCATGTGATCAGCATTCTCTGTGTCTTTCTACTGATTTATTACCTATTGCAAACATCATCTTTTTAACCCGCCTTAAGCATAAAACACATTCACGACAGCAGGTTACCGACTACAATCTGTCAAAATTAAAATACACACGTTTATATGAGAACGATTATTTTAACGCCAACAAGGCAACATGGCTGGAGGTTGTTGTCCATGCTGATTTTGTCGTTGTAGTCAAATTAAACTAATTTCTATTTTTGTTGGCTACAAAATAAAAATAATGTTGACAATAGATCAAAATATATTATGCAATTTAGTGCTTAGATATATTTTTTATTGTAAACTAAAAGAGAAAATTATAAAATTTAAATGTTGCAATAAATAAATTCATTTGTTGTATTCAAAATATTTAATTGTATTGTTATAAAGTAATAGTCAAAGGTGTGTGAAACGACCTATTGTACAAATGTACAAATACGCAATATCACAAACACAAAGCAAAAACAAATTGCGCAGCAGAAATTCCAAAAACCGCGATTCAACAAAAACAATTTCTACAGCAAGCAAAAAGTAAACAAAAGATACACACACACACAAACACATATACAAGACTACTAAGCCAGCAACTGAAATAACAAATGCGCAATTTCGCGTATGTTCGGGACATTTCAAGAAGCGGCCGTGATCTGTATATAAAGGCGCCGTCCACCGCAGAAGAGTTAGTTGACTTTGAGATTTTATTAAGTGAACATCTGTGTGTACAAAAGAAGTATTAAGTGTACAGAGTCAATTAGTACAGTTGTAAATAGAGTCTTAATTGCCGAATAAAGTTGTGTACTGATAAGATTATAAGGACTGTGTAATTTAATTTTTACAATTAAACGAACCCTTTAAAATCACGTTTATTGAGGTAATAAACGTAACAACTGGTGTCAGAAGTAGAATTGTAAAAAATAAAAAGTAAGTAAAATAAAATGAAGCTTGACGAGCTGAAAGTTGATCAGCTAAAAAAAGAGCTGGGCAAGTTTGATCTGCCAGCGGCGGGCAATAAGGCAGAACTGCAAAAGAGGCTGATAGAGGAATTCAAGCGACGTGGTATTGATATCGGTCTACATGAATTCGAGGAAAAAGAGGAGCTCGAGATATGTACCCCTGCCACAAACACTAATATGGACTTCAACGTAATGTTCGCCGCTATGATGGAGAAATTTCAAGAAGCTTCTAAGACTAACAGCGAAAGACTCTTAGCTGAGGTCAGAGCCAACAACGAAAGACAAGAGGAGAAATTTCAAGAAGTTTCTAAGATCAACAGCGAAAGACTCTTAGCTGGAATAGAGGAAAAACTTCAAGAAGCTTCTAAGATTAACAACGAAAGACAAGAGGAGAAATTTCAAGAAGTTTCTAAGATCAACAGCGAAAGACTCTTAGCTGGAGTAGAGGAAAAACTTCAAGAAGCTTCTAAGATTAACAACGAAAGACAAGAGGAGAAATTTCAAGAAGTTTCTAAGAACAGCGAAAGACTCTTAGCTGAGGTCAGAGCCAACAACGAGACACTTCAGAAGTTATAGGCAAACGAGCTGAAGCTATAGAACTGAAAGTCAGTGAGCTTGATGAAAAATTCTCTGGCATAACGGGAAATGTTGAGGAAAAACTCTCCGGCATAACGAGAAGTTTTGACGAAAAACTCTACGGCATAAAGACCAATGTTGACGCAGAACTTCATGAGTTAAAGAACAAGATGAGCGATCTACATATTCGAGAAGGACCGGCAAGAATAATCTCGGAGCATGCCAGCAAGATAAAGGCCCCAAGCTTTGATGGTAGCGCACCTTTTAATGTCTTCAAGTTCCAATTCGAAACGGTAGCTAGCAGAAATGAATGGGACAATGAAGAAAAAGCGATAGAACTAATTCTGGCGTTAAAGGGAACAGCAGCAGCAATCCTTGAAAGCTTACCAGCTGGCTGCAGAAATAGCTACGACGACATAATGGTGGCTTTGCAACGCAAGTACGGTGGTGAACATAAGAGAGAACTGTACAGGATGGAACTACGGGGCAGAGTCCAGAAGCCGAATGAAACGCTGCAAGATTTCGCGATGGAAATTGAGCGCTTGGTGCAGCTGACTTACCCAGGCGAGAACCATCCATTCCTGCACCAGTTCAAGATAGAAGCATTTGTAAATGGCATACGGGATCTAGATGTTAGATATGCAGTTTGCGCTATGCAGAAGTCGTCCTTTGCGGAAACTATCTCGTACGCGCTGGTCCAGGAGACCGCAAAAGTTATATCGAGGCCACAAGTCTACAAGGTGCGGCAACTTGAGGCTGATACGCCAACTTGCGGAGACAAAAGGAGCGAGATAGAAGAGGTGGTCAAGCAAATACTAGAGGAAAAAGGCAAATCTCGCGCAAAATGCTTCAATTGCGGTAAGGTCGGCCACTTCCAGCGCAACTGCAGATCAGCAAAGAAAAGATCAAGATCTGCTTCGCCACTGAGGGAAAACAAACGAGCTAATAACACCAAAACGCATTCGTCACCGTTAAACTAGATCAAGCTAGCGCTGAGGGGCAAGAGCTAGCTCCCACAACCGATGGCCCCGCAATCTCCATTTCCATCATGCAGCAAAAGAACAGCAACCTTACTGGTTGTGGTCTTATCAACGGAAAGAAACAGGTCCTCACCATAGACACAGGAGCATCGCAGTCTATAATAAGGCCCGATTTGGTAAAAGGAGCAGTAGAACCGCTAAATAATATACGACTACGCACTGCTACTGGGGATTCAGCTACTGTCTATGGAAGAGCCAGGGCAAGACTGACTATCGCAAACATCAGCGTCGACCATGTGTTTGTTGTCGCCGACATATTGGATGAAGTTATTATTGGTGCAGACTTCATGATAGCCCACGGGATTGATCTGCGCATGGGACATCAAATAATGGTATGGCGCAATGTCGAGATACCCCTGGATGTTGGATATGAGAGCAGGACCACAGTAAGGCAGCTGTTAGCCGTTGAACGCCAGAAATTACCACCTCGGGCAGAAACTATAGTATGGGCACGTGTGGAGGAAGATTGTGTGGATAACCGGTTGTGGGTTGTAGAACCAAAAGAAATAAAAGCCGAAATCATAACAGCTAGATCCCTTGTGAAAGCCTGCGACGATGGACGAGTTCCTATAAGAGTACTTAATCTATCCAACAGCGAAAAGACCATTGACAGAAAATTTGAGATCGGTCACTGTGAGCCGGCAGGAGCCACAATTAATTGTGCGGCGAATTCAGTATGCCCCAAAACAACATCCAAAGAACGAGATTTACTGGCAGAACAGGTGGAAAAATGGGTAGCAGGCCTGACATCTCCTGACAAAAACAAAGCTAAGCAGTTGCTTAGAAAACATGCCTTTGTCTTCGCCCTGAGTAATAAAAGCCAAGGTAGAACCTCAGTTGTGAAACACGAAATCAACACCGGCGAAGCGAGGCCTATAAAACAAGCACCCAGGAGTATTCCCCTAGCAAAGCGAAACGAGGTCAAAGAACTGGTCAACGAAATGGAGCGGAATGAAGTCATTGAGCCATATTCTAGTCCGTGGAGCTCGCCAATAGTTTTGGTGAAGAAGAAAGACGGCAGCACCAGGTTTTGCGTTGATTACCGGAAACTCAATGACGTCACAAAGAAAGATAGTTATCCGCTGCCCAGAATTGACGATACCTTAGACACGTTGGCCGGAACGAAATGGTTCTCTACCTTGGACTTGCAGAGCGGCTATTGGCAGGTAGAGATAGCCGATAAGGACAAGGAGAAAACTGCCTTTAGCGCGAGCGATGGTCTATGGCAGTTCAAGGTGATGCCATTTGGGCTCTGCAACGCTCCAGCTACTTTTGAGCGGTTAATGGAACGTGTGCTTAAAGGTCTCAATTGGAAGACGTGCTTGGTATATCTGGATGAGGTGTTTAAGCGTATAACATCTGCAGGACTAAAGCTTATCGTTAAGAAATGCGCTTTGTTTCAAAAGGAGGTTAAGTATTTGGGGCATCGTGTAACATCAGAGGGTATATCCACTGATGAGGACAAAATACTGGCTGTAAAGGACTGGCCTCGCCCACGGAATCTTCATGAGCTTCGTAGTTTTCTGGGGCTTTGCACATACTACAGGAGATTTGTGCCGAACTTTGCGCAAGTGGCTGCTAGCTTGCATGAGTTGACCAGAAAGTCGCGACCATACCATTGGAGTGAGGCAGCAGAAGAAGCGTTCCGGAGGCTCAAGGTACTTTTGTGTACAGCACCAATCTTCGCCTATCCAATCGCTGAGCAGAAATTCATATTGGACACGGATGCGAGCGGCTATGGAATAGGGGGAGTCCTTTCCCAGGTGGTTAATGGTGTGGAAAAGGTCATTGGCTACTACAGCAGAGTATTGTCCAAGCCCGAGCGAAATTACTGTTACACGACGAGAGCTTTCGGCAGTGCTGGAGTGTGTCAAACATTACCACAAATACTTATATGGTCAACACTTCACCTTAAGGATAGACCATTCCGCATTACGCTGGCTGCTGCAATTTAAGAACCCCGAAGGGCAGCTCGCACGCTGGATTGAACGTCTGCAAAGCTATGATTTTAGTATCGAGCACAGGAAAGGCGGAAAACACAATAATGCTGATGCCCTTTCAAGACGGCCATGCAGCGTAGAGTGCAAGCACTGCACGAAAGTCGAGAAAAAGGAATGTGTCATTGACGTGCGGCTGACCCAAATTACCTCAGGGGAAGACTGGTGTAAGGAACAGAATGACGACCCCATTTTGGCAAAGATTATGTTGGCTAAGCAGGAAAACAAAAGACCGACCCGCAATGAAATATCGGCAGAAAGTCCATTAGCAAAAGCGTACTGGGCCCAGTGGAATAGCCTAAAATTAACAGATGGCTGCTTATATAGATCTTGGGAAAGTGCAGATGGCAAATTTACAACGAACTTAATTGTCGTGCCCACTTCCAAGATAAAGGAGGTAATGAAGCAGTTCCATAACGGTCCTAGTGGCGGCCACCTGGGCATTACAAAAACTCTGGAAAAGATAAAACAGCGATTTTACTGGGTTGGATGCCAGCAGTCTGTAGCCGATTGGATAGCTAATTGCGAACAGTGTATTGCGGCCAAGGGTCCAACAAGAAGAAGTCGCGGCAAGCTTCAGCAATACAACGTGGGTGCCCTTTTCGAGCGGATAGCTATCGATGTAGCAGGTCCATTCCCTGTCAGTGACGCTGGTAACCGGTATGTACTAGTGGTAATAGATTATTTCAGCAAATGGCCCGAGGTGTATGCCATTCCAAACCAAGAATCTAAAACGGTGGTAGACGCATTTGTCAACAATTGGGTGTGTCGATACGGTGTTCCGATAGAATTGCATTCTGACCAGGGACGAAATTTTGAATCCGCTATATTTAAAGAAATGTGCGACTTATATCGCATCAAAAAGACAAGAACGACACCGCTACATCCACAGTCTGATGGCATGGTAGAAAGATTCAACCGTACGCTGGAGGAATATCTCAGAAAAGTGGTTAGTACACACCAAAAGGATTGGGATGAGCATATACCCAAGCTGTTACTGGCTTACCGGTTAGCTGTTCACGATTCCACCTCACGAAGTCCAGCGAAAATCCTGTTTGGAACGGAACTGAAACTGCCAGCGGATTTAGAGTTCGGTGTTAAACCTAAACCTGAGTGCGAAGACAATGGAAACACTCTTCAGGCACAAGAAGATCTTCACGAGCTTCATGAGTTTGTCCGTAACCGCATTAAAATGTCCAGTGATAAGATGAAAGCCAGGTATGATCGAGCAGCAAACACGGAGGGATTTGCCGAAGGACAATTGGTTCTACTGTTTAACCCACAACGCAAGAAAGGATTATCCCCTAAATTACAAACCCACTGGGAGGGACCATACAAGGTGGTTAAGAGGCTAAATGACGTAGTTTACCGGATACAAAAGTTCCATAGCCCGAGGTCCAAAATGAAGGTGGTTCACCTTGAACGACTAGCCAAATATGGAAAGGGTGATGTTGAGCCTGTTCGGGACGAAAAGGCTTAAGTGGGCGGCAGTGTTACAAAGTAATAGTCAAAGGTGTGTGAAACGACCTATTGTACAAATGTACAAATACGCAATATTACAAACACAAAGCAAAAACAAATTGCGCAACAGAAATTCCAAAAACCGCGGTTCAACAAAAACAATTTCTATAGCAAGCAAAAAGTAAACAAAAAATACACACAAACACATATACAAGACTACTAAGCCAGCAACTGAAATAACAAATGCGCAATTTCGCGTATGTTCGGGACATTTCAAGAAGCGGCCGTGATCTGTATATAAAGGCGCCGTCCACCGCAGAAGAGTTAGTTGACTTTGAGATTTTATTAAGTGAACATCTGTGTGTACAAAAGAAGTATTAAGTGTACAGTGTCAATTAGTACAGTTGTAAATAGAGTCTTAATTGCCGAATAAAGTTGTGTGCTGATAAGATTATAAGGACTGTGTAATTTAATTTTTACAATTAAACGAACCCTTTAAAATCACGTTCATTGAGGTAATAAACGTAACAGTATTTTTATAATATTGAGTGAAGTTTATGTACATGTCTCGAATCATGTATTTTTTTTTTTTTTTTTGGCTTAAGTCTCGTTTATGTAAACCTCTCCGATCATACTCCAAAATTCAGCGTTAAAAAATACTTGACTTGTTGGCAACACCTACATTCGAGCGAGCAGGGTACAACAGTTGAAAACTCTTCGCCCCTATATCTCAGCACGTTAATTTCTTTTAGTTATTAACTACTCTAGAATATTACACATCAAATGAATGCTTATTGTCTTTGCTTTTAGAATATATACACAGTACCTCTTTTGGGTACACACTTCGAAGAGCTTGATGCATCGCATCTATTATATTTCTACAGGGCTTTTTGCATGAAAAAAACCGAGCTTTAGAAACGTAAAAAGTCTAAAGTGGCATCACTGAAATATAAATGAATTATTGCAACAGCTGTTAATATTTTAACATTACTGTGTAGCCGCCGTTTTCAAAATAATTATGTAGCTGGCTACAGGGCGTCATTGGTAGCCAGCGGCATTTGTAGTCGTGTAGCCGTGTGGCCTGATGTGGTCAATGTGTTTAATGCCTTATAATTAAAAATTTAATACAAGCGTCTTATAATTTTCATATTTTCCGATCGTTTTTCTATTGGGTTAGACCGGAGTTTGCGCCACTGTAACTTTTTACTCATTATTTTCTTCATCGTACTGTTTTCAATTTTCGCTTTAGAATTTCTTTAAATTTTTATTTATATTCCAGTTAATTTTAAAATGCATATGGGATGTCGCGACAGACTTGTTTGTAAACTCTGGCCTATTTAACGTAAGCGACAACATGAGTTTTTACAAACATTGTCTAAATTTCGAAAAAATGTGTGGAATGCAGGACAAATCATTTTCGAATTATTCAATTTCGAGTGTTTTTACAATTCGACATGTTTCCACTCGGATTACAGAACAGGACAAATATAGCGTTTTATAACATTAATATTCACATAGTTTGCATAATTTGCTTGATGACACTTAATATGCAGAGCAATAAAATTCCGAATCTTTCTAATGGGGACATTAACGTTAATATTACCCAACAGAAATTCTGAACAACAAATTTATAAGAGAATCAAAATTAAGCATTAATCGTCCCCGAAATGGCTTTTGAACACATTCAATACATTTCTTATGGTAGTCATAATGAAAATGTCAAATTATACAACCTTATTCAAGGATAGGCCTCACTAAGGATGTGTACAAACGTATAGTAATTGAGGGTTCCGCAAACACCTTAGTGCTTGCGTTTT
Organism: Phania funesta; assembly: GCA_963932375.1. Classification (NCBI taxonomy): domain Eukaryota; kingdom Metazoa; phylum Arthropoda; class Insecta; order Diptera; family Tachinidae; genus Phania; species Phania funesta. Next base: position 43,604,639 of record OZ010656.1, read on the forward strand.
ATAAATGTCAAGCGAACCACGAGCTTTATTCACCACAATGGTGATATGTTTCTTAAAACTTAACTTGGAAGCTAGAAGAATATCAAGATCGAGGAACTCAGAACTGATTTCAGTTGATATCAATTCGACGAAAAAATACCGCCACCACACTGATTTCTTAAGCATTGCATACCTTTGCTTTTATTTAAATTAAGAGTCATTAGGTTTTTCCTAGATCATTTACGACAACATGGGTGATGATTGCATCGATTTGGTCGTGCTTCTGGAAACATCAAACATTTTTGGTTGTTATCAACAAAGTTGTTTTAGTTTTTATGTTGAGAAAAATTGCAAAATAGTGGAAATTTAATTAAAGTAAAATAAACAAAATTAAGAAGAAATAAAAAAGGTAATCTTTTAAGCTGAGTGCTTAAAGACTTTAAACTTGGTACGTAAATTATACCAAAAGCCGAGGAGGAACCATTGTCATTTTGGAGTAAAAAAACAAAATCAATTAAAAAAATTGCACTAAATTCTTATAGAAATTGACTTGGTTTAATTAAATTGATATCAAAATAGACGGGCAGACTACCGCTATTCCGTACAATTAGATACATTTTAGACAACATCATACATTTGAAAATTTACGAAGTTTTGTGTATTTTGTTCTTGAATTTCATGAAAAAAAACCTACGATAGCGGAACTCACTCTTCGTTGCATATCTGCAATCTAAGCATACATAACATAATTTTTTACTGCAAAGAGAGAGAGAGAGAGAGAGAGAGAGAGAGAGAGAGAGAAAGTGACTTTCTTTAAGCATTTAGCAAATTAATTATAACAGCTGATTTAAGAGATAATAAAGGAATCAAGAAATATTTTTTTTAATTGATAAGTAAGGCTTACCAAAAAAAAAAAAAAAAAAAAAAAATGTGAAAAAATATATTTTTTTTAAATTAGATGCCACACAGCCAACGAACATTGGCTCTTTTGCGCGAGAAATCCTATGGCCAATTTACAATAGCATTGTTACGTTTTATAAATAAAAAATATATTTACAGAAAAGTTTGCAGTAATAAAACGAACGAATTCTTTAAATATCAGATTTTTATTTTTATAAGAAAACATATCAGTTTACAAAACATAGAAATTATGTTTCATTATTTTATAATTAATAAAAATGAAAACTAAATATTTTTGCAAAAAAAAAATTAAATTAGCAAAAAGAAATCTTAAAATACAGAAAAATCTTAAAAAAAAAAATGCTGGTGTTTAGAGATGACTACTGCAACAACTGCCACAATCTTGTTGCATGTATTGAATGTATTAATAAAGGCCTTAGAAATTCTAATTAAATTTACACTTTGAGAAATCCATCTCGGGATGCTGTTGCTTGAATCTGTGAAAATTTTTATTTTTGTGTTAATTTCTAAAGTAATTTTATAATAATTTATCATACTTTTCCAAAATCTCCTGTTTCTTTTGATCTTCACTGGTAGGCAAACCCATTTCCTTTTGACGCTGATCATACATCATTTTTTCAACCAAACTTCTGGTCTCGCCCTCCAAATCGGAAAGTTTGGAAGGTTCTGGATTAATTTTGCGTGTTGAAATTGGTGGATCAGTCATTACCAAACGATCCCACCAATTCATCTTATTAATCTATACATGAAAATGGGAAGATTGAACATATATATATTTTTCTGTTAATATTGAAGACACATTGTGTCTTTAAAGTACCCGGAAATTGTTTTCCTCGAAACGAAACTATAAAGTGAATTACAGTTAACCCCCTCGATTTCCTCACATTTAAATACCTCTCTCGATTATTTCCCCTGATTTTGAAATCCTCTTTTATATTTCCCTCTTTTTCTAATAGAAATCCACGTTTAATTAACTTCCATTTAATCATCCAAATCGGATAATTGCCTTTGATTTCGATTGTTGATAATTCTCTCTTTATTTAAACGTATTCTCTCAAATGATTTCCCCACATAATTACCCAAAAGATTTTAGAAACTTTAAGGAGGGTATTGCTGTACTAACAAAACATTTGAAAGCGGCTAACATTTTTTACACATGTCAAAAACAGTTTTGCCTACCCTAACGCTAAGAGAATTTTAGAAATATCTTTAGCGCGATATTTTCTAGAGAGAGATAGAGAGAGAGAGAGAGATGCTGGGCACCTTTGGGGCACAATTTATACAGTTGTTTACCTTTTCCAATGAAATTTGTACTGTTTTACTATCTTGCAATACCCAAACACATTCCTCCACCTTCACTTCGGCACATAATTGACCATTGATAATGGGCTCTTGGTTTTTAAGGCCCACCTTGAGGGTTTTCTTTTGTATTTCCACCACCAGGTCACGAGCTCTCAGATTGAATGTTACAGTAAATGGAATTTTAATCTGCAAAAAACAAATAAATAAATGTTTTTAGTTTTTAATCTGACCATTTTTTTTAACATCAATATAAAATTAACACAAAATTTAATAGCGTCTTCTTAAGCCTTTTAATAGCTAGAAGAAACAGGAACCTTGACTTTTCAAAATTATTATTTGTGTTCTTTAATGTTTATGCTTCAAAAACCTACAATCGCATACCGTTCCAATTGTTATAAAAAAGATTTTAAAGCACAAAATTCATAATAACTACTTCATCGCTATGGCAAGTTGTTCGTTCCTAAGTTGCCTTTCTTTTTTTATCCATCACAGAACTACTCGTACAGTCGTAGTGTGAGTTATTGGTACGGCTTACAAAACTGTTATATATAACACGCGATCAATTTGAAAAATGATCCGAAATTTTTATCGTACTTCTGTGTTCCTGTACTGTGTTATTATGTAACACGGTTTCACTCTTAAGACGAAAAGAAAAGCAAGTCCATTCTATGATTTTCACAAATAAATGATTTATGTTTGTTTATGAAATTTTACAGAATACTCTTGTAAGAAATTTAAAATTTCTTTAAGAGCTTCACGAAATATTACTTCTACCTTTATATACTACATTTATTTAACTCTTACATTTAATTTATTTAACTTATCCGGCGTTATAAACGTCCTACATAATAATAAAATTTATTTATAAATAAAACTCCTTCAGGAGAATGAATATCTTTGCGATGAAACAAAGAATATTGTCATTCGAAATTACATATTTCAAATTGCGATGTATCGCTAAAACCCCTTCCACACTATTATACTACAAGTATTCATATTTTCACAGAGAAATATAATAATAATCGATCTGCCTGTCAAAAAAAATCTTAAGTAAAATATTCTCATTAAATTGTTTGCCCGCTCTATCGCATTTCTATAAAAATGAAGCCTTGAAGTGAAACAGCAAGCGCCATACGACTGTCGATTTCCGTCTGTATTTTTTTAGATTCACAACATAGTGTGTGTTTTCACATTTTATTTGAGTTTTTGACAGGTCGTTTTACTAAATCTAGTAAAATGAAAGCCGAAGGACCGATTACACTTAACGCGAACGATTCGAAATATTTCGTATGGTTTTTGTGTTTGAAGTAGCTGAAGATGTATTTAGAACTATTTGCGAAGAATTCTCCAAACTTTCGGATGCGGGACTACAGAGAACATATTCCTTGCATAATAAGCAACCACTGGTTTGGGAAGTACTCCATATTGGAAAGTGGTTTTATTCAAAGTATTATATTTAAGTTGATTTTAAACTGTATAACTCAACAGATCTAGTGACCATTCAACACTTCTCCTCTATACTATAATCATCTTCAATCGCCACTTTTCATCCTTTCTTATTCAGAAGGATTTGCGGACCCGCGTGGGCCTGTATTGTAGGCTGCCTGTAAACCTAACATAACCGATTTCGAACGGTGGATCAAATTTGGACCCATTAAGAGGCAACGTTTAAAATTTACCAATGTGGCATTCCTACGATTACATTCTTTGAAATGACGGCACACACCGCGACAAAAATGTAATCTAATGGGTCGATTGTGTATAGCAACTGAACTTCAGTTGCGTTGTCTACTGGCAACCAAAAATGTTCAGCTCCCATAAATGGTACTTTTAAGGAATTTGAGGAATTTATGTTTAAACTAGGTGGAAATACAATTCTACATTTCAATACAAATTACTCCAATGATTCACATGGAACTGGACAAGGGCGATAATAATTTCCTGAAATTTGAAAATTTAACTACACTTGTGGTAAAGATTTTCTTCAACCGACCTTCTAGTTTTTTAACAATTAGTGTCTAACTTCGACTATTAAATTTTCTGGGTTTGTATTTGCGTACTCATTTCTTGATCCAAGACTGTGTGTAAAGTATAAAATTATACACACGTTTCGTGTTCTTCTAAATGGTTTTAATACTATTTACCTTGCTAATTTTACTCGTATGTGTGTATGATTGTTAGTCAATATGCGGGTATTAAGTTCGTCATTTACTCGGACAAATTTTTTAGTTGACTGCTTGGTCATCAATTCTAAACAATTTTAAGATTTACAACAACTTTTGATTTACTCGTACGAAGTAAGCACAGAACATATCTGCATTTTGATTTAAGCTGTTGTAGTCGTTGTTTACTGCATCTTTTGGGGCCGGTCATGTTAAAGTCACTGCCCAGTATTGTTTTCCCTTTGTCAAGGTTATTTTTCAATGTTCTCTTTGCCTCTGTGTTCATTCCTGCGTTCATTGTTTTAATCAGTTGCGGTCTTTTCTTGTTGTCGATTATTAAACTCTGCTGTTTACCAATTGAACAGAGATCGTGCCGTACACATCGTCATTATCATCGTCCATCGTCCATCGTCATCGTTGTTGTTGGAAATGTGAAGAAACGGTATTTTGTTGGTTAATTGGCCACAACATTTCAAGGCCATTGCATTGTAAGTCGGTCCCTTGCTGAGCTGATGCACAGTCTTATTTTGTTTTGATTTGTCTTTTCTGTTTCTAAAGATAATAATTCCTTTTTTTTCTTTGGATTTCTTAAGGAATGTGGAACAACTTGTTTTGAGGTAGAAAACACAATAAAAATAAAGCAATAAACACATTGATGTAGGGATTTGTTTGTGTTGTTTTACTGTGATGGTGTTTAAGAAAGGATATACTCGTATGACAAGAGTTTCTAAAAATAAGAACTTATTGTTGAAATAAAATCTTGACCTATCTTAAACAAAACAGACGGTTGAACCAACAATTATTATTTGAAAGAGGCACTGTATTCGGACAGCGATGAAGTAAAAAAAATGTTTTACTTAACGAGGATTAGAAGGATTTATAACAATAAGATCTCATATGCCCCCAGTTTCATGTTTGTGTAATTGGAAGTTTGCATTACAATTATAAAGACATGTAGTTCTCAATAGTATATATTTTTATTTATAAACTTATGGCATCAGCTACATTATTATTTGCTTTTTTAATTTTCATTTACTTGTAATAAATTCAAATGCAGACTATAACAATTATAACAATTCTTGTTATCAAAAATGGGCACACATATCAGGTTGATAACACCGACTTGAATACAACATTTGAAAAAGATATCAAACGAAATGCAATGCAAATTGCCAACAACAAGTTCCCACTATTGTAAAGTAATACAACCGATACAAAAATACAAGAAGGTTGTGAAATACACATGTTTTATTATCGCTATGTCTCATGTATCAACTTCCCCACTGAACGCATGGGGGCAAAAAAAAAAAAAAAATGCCCACCAAAAGCTTTGCGCATCACCACTCTTAAGAGCCGAGTAGTAAAGGTCTGAACAGCTTTGAGGCCTAAGTGAAATTTGATCTCTTCTGGATAATAGCATGAATAAGCCGCCTTTTCCTAAGATCGGTTTTCGAAAGCACTCAACTACTGCTCGTAATCGACAGAATATCAGCGACTGTGCCGTGTATATTCCTTCCAGCGCGTGCAGTTACAAGGGTTCTAGCGGAACTCAACATACATAAGTCTTCCGGACTAGACGGCATTTCTGCACTGATCTTGAAGCGATGGTCTTCAACATTAGCACGTCCATTAGCAATTTTTCTGATGTGTTGGAAGGGGTTACTAATATAACGCCAATCCCTAAAAAGGGAGAGGCCAACTACCCTGAAAATTTCCGCACAATTGCAATCTGTTCAGCATTTTCTAAAGTTATGGAAAGTTTTGGAAAGTTATGGTTATCTTACATCGTGTGAAATATTTAGAACCTAATAATTTACTTAGTGACCGCATGTAAGCTTTTCGTATATAGAGTGCAGCATAGTGTACTACTGTCAAAGCTTATTGATTCATAGCCAACATTCGCAGGGATCGCACTATACGAGTTCAATATAAATTCAGGGGCGCCGCAAGGCTCTGTACTTTCGCCTTGCACTATTTCTTATTTTTCGAAATGACCCTCTATGTCGAACTTTTAATCCCATCTATTCTTTTGCATTTGGTAACAGCATTTGTCATTCGTTTTCATTTAATAATAGACGAAGTCTTTCGCAACGTTGAGACACCAGGCACAATATGAATGATATCCTGAACCGAGAACAGGATCGACACACGACAGATTATTTTGCTTCGTCTGTAGTTATGGATATTAAGGAATCAGAAGCACATGATGTTCCCTGGACTAACGCAAGTGCATTGGTTTTTTAAAACGGTGTAAGAGAACTTCCATCTGATCTTATTATTTATACCACCTATGTATGTTTGATCGAATATGGAATGCAACTCCCATGTATGAGCCGGTGCTTCAAAGTCTATTTTGAAGCTTCTCGACCACGAGCAAGTATCCACCTCTATTGATTCACTGGAATATCCATGCAATGTGGGTTTTGTGCCATTGTTCTATTGTTACTACAACGATATGTGCTCCAGTGAAATTAGGGTACTTATTCCTGATGCTCCAACATATGTACGTACAACACGTTCTTCGTTAAGGTATATGGGCCATTGGACCCCACAACATATATTTCGTATGTGGAATATACTCCCTGGGAGTCTTTCCTGCCACTTTCAATGTATGCAAATTTAAATCGAATGTCCACAAACACTACACCCACTATCCCCCGTCCCTTTACCTTTTCCCCTAGTTCTACACAATGCATTGCTGGTCCACCAGCAAAAAAAAAAACAAAGAAATTCAATATCGGTTTTCGACATTTGCTTAAACGGCGAACAAATGAATGTTTTCTAACAGAAATAACTTAAACAAATAAAAACAGCACCTTCGAAGACTGTGAAATCTTAAGATTAAGTTTAAATTAAACAGCCAGTCTGCTTATAGCGAGTACAACTCGAATGCCTTCACGCCCATTGTGAAATGTTACTAATAGTATAAAAATGTATCATCTTTATCACCTGCCTGTTTGTTTATCTTTATTCTTTTTTAATTAAATTAATTGCTGTTTTCGAAACGTAATAGAGTAATTAAAAACCAATTACTTAAGGTTCATTGTCATTACGATGCATGAGAAGTTCCTGGAATAGAATTGTGATAGACGAAGATATGACCTGACATTAAATGATGCTGATGCTACTGCCCTTGCTACTTCGAATTGGTCGAATAGGATACGATGTGATTGTTAAGTATAAAAAATATACAATTGAAACAATTAACACAATCAGTATAATTACGACTATACGCCGCACCGCGTCTATCATTATTGTCTTTACAGATGTTTTGTTGTAAAAATGATAAATGTTTAATTCAAAATTAATAGCTTGCTATAAATTGTTTGTTACGTATGTTAACAGCAGATTATTTCATGTTTAATGAACAATTTACAGATTTAAAGATATGCCAAAATTATTAACACAAGTATAAAGTTTTTAGTGTTATTACGAAAGTTTTTATTGATGAAAGACATTCTAATGAAATGATGGGATGTATTCAAGGGCTGTTAGGAATTGTAACTCTTCTAACTGCTTCTAGTGTAATCACACTTTTTTTTTTTTATAAAGAATAAGTTCCAAGACTCCTCAAGTATTAAGGAAAACAATTATTTCTTTAATTTTTCTAAACTTTTTTGGAGTGGTTTTTATAGGGGGAAATTTTCCTTTTTTCCCATTTTTGGTAAACTAGTCCAGTCCTTTGGTATTTTTTTAAACGTTATATCTGCCAAATAGTCCTTAAGAAGATTGTGGGTGTTTTCAGGAAGAATACGTGTAATTTCAGTGAGTAGACCATCATCGAATACCTGGGAAATATCAGGAAAAAAGCTGATAATGGCACCAATTATATGGCCTCACTCAGAAGCATTATGCCTCAATCAAAAACCAACCTAATGATTCGAGATAATGTTTTGATCAGTAAGTAAGATAAGGATTTAAACACGAAACGAATAATTTTTCAAGCAACTTTGATAAAATTGAGAAGAGCCTAATGAGTCTGTATGACGTAATCTGACTTGATCTTTTCGCAGTGTTACTGATATTTGGAATAGTTATGTCATTTATAACATGTGGTGTGAAAATATTTTTTAAGTGATTTGGGTGGGCATTTGACAATTGACTATAGACCGCCCAAGTGCGGTCTTCAAATCTTAGTGAGGATTCGTAGACATGTTAAGTACCTTACAGCGTTACAAGCTTTTTAAATAGCCCTTGATAGCAGACTCATGTCTATGTCTCAATTTGTTACGTAATGTTGTTTTTATGTGTGTCGAGAACCACTATTTTGCCATTGCCATTCTCAATAATGAGCATCTGTATATCAGCTGGTGATTGGTGTGATTTTTTAAATGATGGTATTGTTGGTGTTGCAACTCCGGCTACGGAAGTCACGATGTCTGTAATATAGTCTACAGCTGTAGATTTTTGGAACGAATTTCCGTCATCCCTTGTCAGGTTTGGTTTGGAGACAAACCGGTTTCGGCTACGTGCTATCTTTAGTGTCAATTTTCGTTCTGAAAACAGAGCCAAAACTTGTATGTCTTCAAACCAATCTTGTCAAGAGATGACGGAAATTCTGTTTATATTTCAACCAATTCGCGTTTTTATTTGGATAGGAAAAAGTGTTTCAGGTACAGTGTCAAAACTGTTGTGTAATTTGTAGGTGAATGATCTGAAGATAGATCATAAGACGAACTGACTAACAACTAAGCACGTCTAATATTTTTTACAATGGTCAAATCAAAAGATAAAGATGAATGACGAATAACATTAAACAGAATAATAAAGAACTTTTACATATAAAAACAAACAACTTAAAAATAAATAAAAGAAGATATTCACAATCATGACATTAAAAGAAAAAAAAAAACACTTTAGTTAAGGACCTGGGAGGAGGGGCTTAAAACTGGTTTTAAAATTTGTATTATATTGCATTTTTATTTTAAGAGTCGCTAATTTATGATAAACACCACAAAATTATTGAAGGCAATCAATATATCAGATTTTATTCATTTAATGGGATTATAAATATCTTTTTCTTTTGTGTTGATTTATAGTTAAATTCATTGTGTGGAAGACATCTGCCATCTGTAGCAATTAAATTAAAATATCTTCCTATTATTTTGTCATGTTAATGCGTAAGTAATTCGGTCGTTTACACCTGCTGATAGTGTTTAAATAACGACAGCATATTTTTCAGGGTAAATTTATGGAAATTTACTGTTAACCCTTTGCGGACGAATATCGGCAAATAGCCGCCCGATTCTCGCGTACGTAGCGTTCTAATTGATAAGATACTACACTATCGGTCAAGTTTAATTTCAGTGAAATTAAAGACCTTAAGCGGTAAAGACGCGAGACCATGGTAAGTTCAGAACCATTTGCACTTTGTCGACTCAGTTTTCCAGTGTCACTACCAGAGACACTAGCAGTACTGTCACTACCAGTGACAGTACTGATGGAAATATTTTGAATCTAGCAAAGCAGTAAATGACGACATTGTTTCCTCCACTGGAATCCATACAGCAAGAGCTGCACTCAGGCATTCTCCTAATTGCAGTGGTAGCAGTATTGATGAAGAAACCCAAAAAAATATTTAGTAAAGTTGTAATACCGAATGGATATTACAAATCAGAACATTATTTTAAGAAGATTTTATTATAATCTGCTCGTTATAGGTTAAGCATATATTATTGGTTTCCTTCTTCAAAATTGCAAATCTCCGGAATCATAAGAGTTACCAAGATGCCATAGGTTCGGGTTGACCTATGACCTTTTTATTATATTTTGAAACTGGTAGGTGGCACTAGATTGGAATTAAATTAATCAAATTAAAACCTTGAGCTGGAAGCTTCTATATACAAATAAATTTCGCTGGATCAATATTGTCAAAAGTATAAATTTTAGTCGTTTGCAAAGGAAAATATAAAGTTCTACATTTTTCAATTACGCTTTTTATAAAAAATTTAATTGCTGCAGTAATTGAATATACGTAACACTTTCATGATTAAAAACTATTTTGTCTTAATACTAGTGAATATTTTAATAATATTCAATTATAAGTTAGAAGCAATTGTAATTAAGAAAGAAATCACGGCAACCATATTATGATCTCTACAACAATATATTGGTCTGGCTAATATATTACGGTTACTTGAAAGTATTTTCAATATAACTTTAGTTGCGATCATTAAATTATTACCATCCATAAAAATTTAAACATGGTTGAGTTAAACAATAGAATTTTTACTAAAATTATGAACACAACCAAGGTATTTTATATAAAAATGTTATAACAATTCTAACCGTAAGGTGTTATTAACAAACATAATACATATCTCAAATTCCTTTGGCGTTTAATCAAAGTATATGCAAGATCCAATCATAATATGCTTGTTCTCGAACTCGATTGAATGCTTGCCTGTCGTTCTTAGTAGTACCACATTACTATTACCTACAATAACAAAAATAATGCGATTATAGCATATTGCTCTTAGATTATGGTTACCTCAACCATTATTTTTCTGCGCGTGTAGGATTGTTTTAAAACTTTCTTATTATATGTAATTTAATTAATTTTGTATTCAAACATAAGAAAATTTATAAATATTTAATTTTCTGATAAATACTTGTTGTGTCCCCGGGTACTTTAAATAAAACAGTCTTGGTTATTCAACTTCTCTTTATTGAATGCCAAGCTTATCAAAAATAAAAGAAAAAGAATACAAGTTCAAATGGAGATGCCAGATGAACTGAACTTAACTCTACATAACAATACTAATGAAATTCTAATTGAAGTTAAGGTATGTCCTAAGTACATGCGATTATAATTGATTTTTACATCGATTTTTTTTACAAAAACGTGTAATTGAAAAATTCCAATAACAATTGAGACCCTCCAGGTCTCAGCACTAATTGAAAAAAACTCTTTTTGATGGCAATACATTTTTTTAGAAACTAAAATCTAGTTCGTGAATAACGAAACCCCTAAGGAAGTTTAATAAACGAAGATCAATACGGTTATAAGTCACTTTCGATTTTTAAATTTCTTTCTAACATTTCTGGGAAGCGAAAGCGGTCGAATGAAAACAGAACATAAAAAAGTGCACAACTCTAACAGTAAACAAAAATATGAATATGCATAAGATAAATTGACACACAAATACCAGCATAAAGCTCTCCTGACGCACAACCAAGCAACCACTCAGTCTTCAGCAACAATTAAATCGCAAACATTTTAAATGAAATAAAAAATAACCCAACACATTCAAACGTTATTGAACCACTATTTGAATAATTTATATTCGAAAATTGCCACTCAAGTTCTTAAGTTATGAACTGGGGTATAATCTAATTTATTCGCTAAAACTCGTTGCAAATCGCCAATAAAATCCGTAAAAGGTTTTTAACCCTTGTCGAAGGAGCATAAATCAACAAAGAGCTATTAGTTAAAGAAAGCTTCGAGCTATTTTTCTTAAATTAAAAACCCATTTTGTATTACAAATATGATGTAGATTTTTGAGAAAACAAAGTTCAAAATTAATAAAGTAAAAAATTTCGAAATCAGAAGGGGGAAAAACTAATGTACGAAAAACAGCTTTGATTAAAAACAATTCAGACTGAAATATTCAGCAAGATATGATCGAAAAGAACTTATTTTTTCATACGAAAAATTAACAATTTTTCAAATGTTTGTTTTTAAACTAGATTTGATAGTGTAAAAATTGTTTGAAAAGCTTGAAGTGATGTGTGATAATATTACAGAATTCAGGAACTCTTTTAGACTTCAAAACTTATTCTTCTAAAAAAATACGTTATTTCAAATAAACCTATTTCAAAATTAGCGTTTCACGAAAGTTCCTTTTGAGAGAAGTACAAATTTCAAAGAGCACCCTTTTTATATATTTTGTCTTACAAATATTATCTTTAAAAGGTTCTCTTTAAAAAATTGCATTTAAAATAATGTGGCCCTTTAAAAAATACTCTTTCAGAAAAAAATTGTTTTCAAGTAAAGAACCTTTTTACAAAAGTACCTTTTTTTAAAGTATCATTATAGAAAAGCACCATTTTTAAACAAGTTTTAGTGTTAAAAGTACTTAGTAAAAACATTTTAATTCTTAAGCAAATTTGTTTTTTTTAAGTGCCGTTCTCGGAAATGTACCTTTTTGAATAAGTATTTTTCTAGAAATGTAAAAAAAAACGTTATTATTAAAAACAATTATCTTCTTAAGTTGGTACTCATCAAGTTAAAAAAGTACGTTTTTGGATACGTAGCTTTTGAGAAAAGCATGTTTTTGTATATAGTAGCTTTGTTCGCGTACTCAACATTGGGATCCCTCGGGATTAGTGATAGCAAGCAAGATTAAGCGAAAAACAATTAACAATCGTTTATTATTTTATTGCGATTAACAATTTGTGTCGCAATATCGCTTGCATATGGTCTACGATTAGCCACAAGAAATGTCTTCTAGTATAATGCTAACATAATTGGTGGCAGATAAATTAAAAATTACCATTTTATGCCGGCTCAGAAATAATGAACAATAATTTTATAAGCTCTAGATTTCAACAGTATACGTTTCCAAGATCCCTTAGAGCTATCTGCGATTATAAGACATAACGAAATGTTTGGAAATGCTCGCTTAGACGATAGTATTGGGCGGTGCAGAGACACGTCTGCTATTGATGTTGAAACCGGTTTATAGCCTCACCACAAGTCTTTGGCTTGCAAGCGAAAAAGAACAGAAAATGATGCTACAAATCCTCAAGATGACGCAAGCTTATTTCTCAACGTTTGTCGAATTAAAACTAGATGTGGTTAACGCATGGGATTAAATTTAAAAGTACTGTACCATCGAACGACTTTTTTCAAAGCAGGCGCAATGGCCTGCCATTCTAAACTCTTAAGCTGTCTTCATATTGATTAATCATTATCGATTAATTGCAATCAATAATTTCTGGGTTCGATTAATCATAGGTATAATTTATCGATTAATATTTTTTTTCCATCACTACGCAGGGATCCCAATTATACCAAAAAAGCGCTCGTGTACTGCAAGATTGTATAAAGGACAGCGATTTTTTTTATTGTTTATTGGGAAGCAATTAATTTACAAATTTAAACTACAATAAGCTCTAGTTAACAATAAAAGGAATTTAATCACATATACATATGTATACAATATCTCTAAATGGAGCACTATAGTATTTTTTATATAAATATATGTTGCTTTTTACCAAATATGATTACATTTTTATTTATTTCCAAGAATAATACATATACAATCTTAAATGCAATGAAAAAATTCAAAAAACATTGCTTTTATACCAAAAAAAATTATCTACAAAAAAGTGAAGGAGTAAAGAAAGAAAAAAAATCTAATTATTTAGTAACCACCAAAACTTTTTGGAATTCGCTTTTTGCACTAAACGCAAATCTTTTGGCGATATACTTCCGGTATATCTTACATTTAAGTGCTACAAATTGAAGTTGATTGCTTTAACAGTTGCACGTCTATGATCGTGGTAAAAAAACTGGAATGCCATTAATAGCTTGAATAATACTTTTCCGATCTAGGTAAGGAAATGCTTCAAGAGGAACAAATCCTTTTTCTAAGCATTCAATTATATATTTGTCGTTAATATAAAATGGAGCCATTATTATATTATTTTCATAATACTGTGAACACCTTAAAATATAATTTCTAATTTAATTAATTATGAAATTATCTATACGTATAATATTTGCGTTATCATAAATTTGTTTATTTGAAATATATTTTACATAACCACTTTGTGGGTTTCTATATTGGGAAATGCAAGTTCTTAAGCATTTTCGTTCAAAAACTCTTATTTTCTCCATGTTTAAAGGTAATATATTAAACCAAATTGGACATGCGCGTGTTAAAACAGACCTTATTAGAGCTTGATACATTATTATATTCACGCTTTCCACAGCATTTCCTTATCATGACGATTAAAGTATTAAAACTTATCCATATATACCTCTAAATATTTTACCACTTCTTTATTCAGAATTGTGCCTTTATGAAAAAAGATCTTATTTCGAACCGTTTTAAATTTTTTCTAATGTTGATACTACATTTATTTGCCGGTGGCCTAAAAAGGATTGTTTCACATTTTTTCGTATTAATTCTCATATTCCAATTAATTATATATTGCTCAACAATATTATAAGCATTTTTAAGGTTCCAATTGATTTTTTCTATTTTGTCTGTGTGTTAAATTATAATATCATCCGCAAACGAAATTCTATTCTCTATCTGGTTTAACAGGTCCAAAATATATAAATTAAACGATGTTGGAGAATTCACAGTTCCTTGCTGTAAGCCATTTTTAACTTTAAAAGATTCACATTTTGATAATACGCTATGAATTTTTTTCACTTATGAGATTATATATTAATATAATTTGATAAAGTGGAATCCATATGCTGTCAAAAGCATACAAGGCAGCGATTTGAATCTGTATTGCTTTCATTAATGTTAAACAAGTCAAGGCATATCCAATACAACTTCATTTTACTATATTTTATTTTTATATACTCACTGTTTGTAAAAATTTGCCTAGTTATTGACATATGCATATCTTTTGTAGACTCCTTTTTAAGGAAAGTACTTTCAAAAATATTCCCTTTAAAGAAATATTTTTAAGAAAAGTACTTCCCTAGAAAACAACTTTATTAGAAATAAACTTTAAATACCTATTGGCTGGTAGAAAAGAACTTATTAAAACAAAAACTTTTAAACCAAGTACCATCTTAAAATGAATCTTGAAGTAATTTTCGAAAACAACTATTTTATTCAGGTTTTTTAAATTTGTATCGATTTTTAGAAAATGCCTTTGCTTGAAAAATAGTTATACGTAAGTAGCTTCCATGCAATGACTTTGTATGTACATTTGTAAAAGAATGTATTCGATAGAATTGATTTGAATTTACCTTTTAAAGAACTACATTGTGAAAACAGCACTACTATTTTAACAGTTTTTCTTGAGTTAAATTTAAATCGAAAAACGTTACAAGTGCACACACAAGCTTAAAGGTTACGTAGAACCTTTAATCAATCAATCTATCTATGTGGCTATAGCAACACCAATAATGTATAAATTGAAATATACGTTTAGGCAATGATCGTCAGTAAAAATTTGGATTACGTCCATATTTTTCTATTCCAAGAAACGATCGTCAAAAAATTCTCTTTTATAACAATTTTTCCAAGAATTTTAGAATTCTCCCAAAAGATTTAGTGAATGGCAAAAGTTGTATGCAAATTTTGCATGTTTTTTTATTTTTGTTTTAATTTCTTATCAAATGGTTGTTTTGTCAGTTATTGTTGTTGTCTTTGTAGCCAATTCAGTTGATAAGATTTTGCTTTTTTACTTCAGTCTTTTTTTATCATCTCTTTTTAAATGTTGATATTGAAAAATCAATTCTCTACAAATCCAATTGGTACCAGTCTACGATGTCTGTATTCGGTGTATATTTTATTAAGATTACGAGTATTTTAATTTTCTGCATATTTAAAAAATTCATATGCTCAAGCCCCCAAAAAAAATAAATAATCGAAAAACAAACATATAAAGAATTTATTAATGTTATTCACAGCATAATAAAAGGGTATTTATTACTCTGCGCATAAACATTAGTTTCTCTCTTTAAAAAGTATAAATAAAAATTTATAAAAATAAATCGTAGCGTTTTTTGTTTTATTAAAAAGAGTTTCGAATTCCAAAGACGCCTGTCTCTGTTAATTGATTCATAGAGATCTTTAACCCTTTTAAGAGGACTAGCTAAACGTCTGAGATGTTATAAAATTTATAGATAATTTTATTTTATAGAATTTTTGTTTGTTGAAAAATGATTCATGAAAGGGTTGAATTAGTATTTAGAATAATGGCAACATGAAAATCACATACTATTATGAATTTAATTTATACTCGTTTTCAGACAAAAACCATTAATGAACGAGCTTCTTTCTATAAAAGCAAGTTCCTTGAACTGCTGAGTTTTTAGTATTCAAAATGAATACTTTACTTTTCATACTTTTTTATTTGAGTAACTTCAGTGAAAAAACTCCAAACTGCTCACTGCTCGTATTGCGACCTATTACAAGAAGCTTAGGGCCATGTAGCCAATATACAGTGTTCACCATCAACATTACAATAATCGTGACCGTCTACAATTCTCGTGTAAAATCCGTGCTGCTATACGCATTTAAGCCCTGTAACACAATTCAACGAAAACTTTAAAGTTCTTCAAGCAGGTGCCTACGGAATATGGTCTGGATCAATTTGGTAACCAAGCAATAAATTTAAGACGAGCTACCAAGAACATGATGAGAAAAATTAAATAAAATGAAGAGGAACAAATTTCTCAAACGTTGCGGCCGTTGATACAACTCGGTTGGTAATCAAGTTCATCTGCACAATGCACATCTGCATTTTGCAAACAAGAATTGTTAATAATGGCAAATAAAACACACACAACATACTTTTTGCTATACGAAAGTGATGGAAAATTCAGTGCTATTTTACTTTTTCAGTAGTTTTTGATGTGCGAATTACCGTAGTACCCCCACGACACCAAAAGTATTATTTTCACAATTTATGACGTTCAATAATATTACTGCACAAAATTATATACATTTACAAAAACGATTTAAATTTTCTATGCTATATGATTAGAACAACATTCTATACAGACAGTACTAATTGTGTCTTTAAATTTTTGAAATAGTACTTTTCATATGGAAATAATACTTTTTGAGCTAAGTTCAGTTCTATTTTAAGATCTTGATTTTCCATCACTGCTGTGTGGACACTACGATTATAAGCTCAATATAGAATGAGACTGTACAACGCTTATTAACGTTGCGACCGGGTTGTACAACTTGCCAAAAAAAAAAAATCAAAATTTGTTGAGTGTACAGCCTCCTCAAGTTTTAGCAACAGTCGCAACGTCTATGGCTTGCTTTGGGTCATATCTTACGAAAACGGTATAGTGATTCTTGGTCAATATAGGATGACCAGAAGGTAACGATAGCTTTGCTTGAAAACTCAAAAGATACGAATGGCATCCAGCTATGAAAATAGTCAGTCAAGTTTGCATTTCATCGTGCATCAATGCACATATTCCGAACTTTATCGCACCCTGGAAAAGTATAAGCGTGAGTACACTTTTTTCGACCTTAAGCCAAGAACAAGGCAGGAGACAGGTACGAAGTAAACATAGTCTCCGTAGCGACCCGTAACGAGGAAGAACCAAAAATATAGACTTGCCCCGATCACCTAAGTTGGGCATCGCCAGAGCTAATCCGGAGATCCGGATTTGGGCCAAAAAATGAAGTGTAAGCACTGCCAGCAAGGCAGATGCCGCCGTTTGAATGATATGATATTCCCTACATAATGGCATAAATTCATGTAGATTTGTCTCCAAACCAAACTTGACAAGGACTGACAGAAATTCGTTCCAAAAATCTACATCAAAACACCCTGTCAGAATATCAAATCAAGAATCACATAATTTATCTTCAAAATCAAGCCAAAATGAATTTGATATTGTTTTATTTAATTATTTTGTTTATTAACTTCATTCAAAGTTAAGAAGTTAGTTTTTTTAAATCTTCAAAATCTTGTTTTAAACATAAAATTTTAATTTGCAGTTTAGCACAAATAGATCTATAAAATTGTTTTTTAATAAGTCACGTCACACAAGAAGACAAAATTTTGTTTGACATTTCTGAATGCTTCACAATAAAATGTTAACCACCATTTCGATTAACCTATAATTTTCCAGAGAACTCTCATTCTCAATTTAAATTATTCTAATCTTGTTTATTAAATTTTTAGAGACTATAAAGGGTAACGACTTTGATTTGTATTTGCATCTTAACATCTTTTTGTTGTTCTTTTTTCAAAGTTCGTTGCCGGTGTGCAAATTGCATTTGAATTATTTGTATCATTTCGAAATACGAGTAATAACAAGATTGTCAATCAAGTTTTATTTTTATACTTAAAAGAAAAGGAACTTGTAACATTTTCTGTGAGAAATAAATTTTACGTTTCGCAATTGAACTTTAAAAAGGTAAAATTGTAAATTGATTTTCAGACTGGTAGGATTTCATTTTGAACTCGTGGCAAATACAAAAACTTTTTAAAATACAAATATTTTTTTTTTATATTTAACACATTTTTATGTCATATATTGAATTCCAATTCTACTCCTGCGGGGTTTTAAAGCTGGTTATTATGCAAATAATTCTGAAAGAAATTTTTGCGATCAAATGTCGATATTTTTTTTGATCTGTGTTTGTTTTGTTATTTCCCCTCTTTTCTTTTCGAACACGTCTATTAAGCGAACTGACCGTTCAACTTCAAAATAAAGTATAAACGGAAAGATTTTTGAACTTGTCAAAATCTGATTGTTGAGATGAAATAATTATTTTGATTTTATTGACGTTTAACCAAAAGTATTTGAATAAACTGAGTTTTAATTCGCTTTAGGTTAAATATTTAATTTAAACAAATTGCTCGCTACCGCTTGTTTTAATTTATTTTTATTGGTCTTGTTGACCATAAATCTGACTTCAATTAATTGTTCAAGGCAAACTGGTGCGAATAAATCTTTACTAATTCCAAATACTTGTAAAATTTTTCCTAGCGTGTTCTGCAATTAGAGTGTAAAGAATATTAGGTTGATGCCGACGGCAAAGCCAGCAACCAACCCGGTGGTTTTTCATTCTGACGTTCGAGAAGTCGTTTATTTCATTGAAATAATTTACATCTCAAGATATTTTTTATAAAAGGTTTTTCACTAACCGTGAATGGATGATAGAATCAAAAAAAAGCTGTATATGAATAATGTAACTTCGTTCAAATACCGCCCCAGCGGTTTTGCAGCGCTGTTCCGAAAGATGTAATTTTCTATGACTCAGCCGCTTTGATTCGGCTGAGGGAAGATACTATACCAAAACGTCTAGCAGAGTCAAATCACACGATCTCGGTGGTCCATCTACGTTACCTTGACAGGTGATAGCCGTACGCTTAAATAGTTCAAGAATAATGTCCATTGTAGCGTTTGTTATACGGCACGTCCATATCATTCAGTTCGAGCGAAAAGAAAATGGTAATAATTGATTTGTACACACAAGGAATAATAATATAATACTATGTGCAGACTTTAATTGAGCAATTTTTAAATTGAGTTCACACATATGCAGCTTAGCTTCATTTTGTTCGTAAAAACTTGTGTTTGTGAATTTGGAAAAATAGAGGAATATTCAACTTTAAAAAGTTTAGTCTGCTCAGTTTTTGTATGGTAAATTAAACTTAGTTAAGGTCTTAATTGCGTAAACTCCCTGATTGCGTAATAATTAAGGTGCATGTCTGAATAAAGTTTAAGTGCAACATGGTGTTATTGTTGATAATAATATGGTGCTTCTAGAACGGCACGAACACAAGCGTTTTATGGAATTCTTCTTAGCCTACGCGTAAAGCACTTACACAACAGCTCTCAACTCATAATTTTATTTAACACCAAAAGAATTTTACATACTATATCCATTAAGAACATTTTATGATTAGAGTGATTATATAATTTTTGTATAGCTAAAGTACTTTAGTTGTGGTTAAGATTTGATTAAAAATTCTATTGTCCAACTCAGCCATGTTGCAGATTTTTTGGATAGTAATAAATTTAAAAATATTTGCTGTATTTTTTTCAATTCCGATGTGGTCATCTAAACGAACAGTTTAAACCATTTCGCTTCTTACGTCTCCTATAACTGCAATTTTGGAAATTAATTTTTTTTAATAGTTAGTAGAGTAGGTGCCAGTAAAAATGGTTCTTCCGTGTGCCTATACCGGCTTTTAAACTGGCTCAAAACTGTTGATTTTAATGAATTTGCTACCAAATTGACCAGAAAAGAAGCTTTAATCGGCATTTATAGCCCTTTATTGTTTATGTATTTTTTCCGCTAATTTTGAAAATAATCGATTGATCTTCAATCAATTGAAAAAACATTTCCTTTAGTCGCAACAAAATAATCGATTATTAATCATTATTCGATTAATCTTGCCTCCACTAGGGCTCACCGACGTTGATTGCAAAGAAGCATAGACTACCAATGCCGATATCTCGAAATTTGTACCAAACAGTATCTTTCTGTAAATGCATTGCTGCATTAGTGAACCTTCTGTGGAGTGGCCTCGCCCTATCTACGGCAATTTTGAATGCTAAATCGCCATTCATCCAAAAAGTATTCAGCCAAAATGTTGATAATTTTTCTATTTGGGCATGTATTTGGCAGCACGTGTAACTTGCCATAGTAATTTGACAGCAGTGGTTGAATAATAACGAATGACTTTGACAGACGCCGCTAAAGATTATCAACATTGACCCGCCCCTAATTAAAAAAATTCCGTTTTTACAACAACAAAAACTACTACGACAACTTGTGAAGCTTCATTTTATACAAATATTTTCCATTTCAGCCTATATTTTGATTCAAAACAATAAAACGCTTAATAAACTTTAGCATGCATCTAAATAATAATAATTATCATCATCATCATAAATCTCACCAGCTTGCAGATTAACTAAGTTTCAGCTTTGCTAGCTTCATCATTTTTTGGATTTCTTAGTTATTATGTTGACGTATTAAAAACAAATAATTCCTCTTATGCTAATTAGTTCTTAGTAGCTGTAGTGCTTTGAGTTTGGCGTTTGTGTCATACATTTATTGTTGTTGTGAATTTCTGCGTTGAGTCCTGTAAGTTTTTCTCATAGATTTTTATACTTGCAATGAATTCTTTTCATTTTTATTTGTTCTGCTTGTTGTTAATTTTTAGTGTCATATTGCTGTTGATGATGAGTTATCAAAACGCTTCGTGGCTACCAACCAAAATTTCATTTGAGTTATTACAAGTTTTTTAAGTTTCTGCAGTTTCTTATTAAAATTATTGTTTATTTTTAAAAATTAAAAAAACAAAAAACCCCGAATATTTGAAAGAAATAACGACAAACACCATCCTGGAAAAAAGTATTTTTCTTTTTAGCGTAACAAACAGAATCATACCTCTTTTGTTATTCTGAAATAATAAGATTTATTTGTTCTCAAAAACTAAAAATCAGAGCCAACGTATTCTAGTGTCAAAAACTACCCCAAATACGAGGTATATTCAAAAAATAAAGAGTTGTTGTATTGCTATCTTTACATTTCCAACCATTTTGTCAAAAGTTAATGGGTAACTAGATATTAATGATAGTTTTTCCAATTGTTATATTGCAGAAGCTGTTAAGGTTATCAATACCATCTAATTGTTTGCCATTTGATAGTGCCTTCCTCTTAAAATCGTTAAAGATATTTTACCTGCTCAATTGTAAGAGCGCAATGTGAACTTCGTCGTGCGGTTGTTCGTAGTCAGGCAATTCGACGCACCGTGAAAAAGTTTGAGAGCCACAAATCAGACAGAGATTGGTGCGATTTGAAGAGCGCATAGCCGCTGTAGCGGCCAACAACGAATGGGTATTCGACAGCTGAACCGAGCATTTCCAGAGTCAACACGGTTTATTTGCAGTTGCATTTGGGTATACACACATATAATATTTTGCTGACGCAAGAACTGAAGCCAGCGCCGTCATTTCGAAAACTGGGCTCTTGAAATGTTGGGTGGTGTACCGGATATTGGCAAAAAAAAAAAAACAAATTATCTGGAAGCACTGCCAGTATGTCACGAATAACATGAACAATGTTGACCTGCAAGGCGTCCATTGTTGCTGCTTTATCTGCATAAACCAGTGACTTCACGTGGCCCCAACAGTAAATAATTGAGGTATTAAATCGCACGACCTTGAAAGCCATTTGACAGGTCCATTTCGCGAAATCAACTTACCGCCAAATTTCGATGGTTGCGAACGACGTATGGCACGCTTCGCTATTCTAATCAAACATCTTAGCCGAATCAATTCCGTCCGGCCTTTCGAATAAAAAATCATTGATCATGGTGCGGTATCGATTCCCACTGACCGTAGCGCGAGCTGCGGCTTCATGTTTGAATAAATAAGGTCAAATGATGCCACCAGCGTGTAAACCCCCCAAACGGCGCATGTTTCCGGATAAATTGGGGTCTGTAGGGTTCTTTGAGAACTTGTTCCACTCCATATGTGGCAATTTTCTTTATTACCAACCTCGTTAAGCCAAACACAATTTTGCGATATAAAATCAGTTTAGCTGGTGACTATTTCAAGGTGATATGCCAGAGATTATTAATCATGAATGTCAAAAAGTGTGCGCAGTATGACAGTTCATTTGACAGTTAACCCTTTCGTAAGTTCTACCGGGCTTAAAAAAACTCTATATTTATCGAGAACTTGAGCTTAAAAAAGCTATGCGAAGATGGTTGTCGCGCTTGTTCACATAATCCTGATGATCAATATAGCACGATTTTTTCAATAAAAAACATTTTTTAAAAGGAAATTTTTTCCAACAAAGTCTCCATTTCACTTAATAAACTTTTCATCAAATATTTTTTTTCCAAGTTTTCCCCTCAAAAAAAAAATTAATTACTTAAGGTCCGAAATAAATATTAGTTTATACAATGATTTCATCTTTGGGGCTTACTCCTTCCATCAACCCATTTTGAAAGAGAAAATAATCACTGCGAAGCAAATCGTAGTCCAAAAAATTGATTTTAGCTATGCATTTCTAAAAGGACAATTGATGTCACTTTTTACAAAACGTTAAACACTCCTTTGAATTAGTCATTCTATTCCCTTTTTAAAAGTTGTGAGTAAACGCGGTATCCACCGCGCGGACAGCTTTTTAAAACCCAACTGACCAAAAAAAGTTACAGAGCCATATTGTATCAACAACTTTGCTCACTTTCACTCTCCGACCGGAATTTCTAATTGAAGATCAGAACGTCCGACGTCGCTAGTGCTTGTGCAACTGCAATGAAACTCAGTATTAGAACTAGAAATTCATTTTTCCCATATATACAAAAATTAAGGAAATTTCATACTATGAATAGCTTTTGCACAAAGTGAATGACGGTGATTGTTTAAACTTTGACAGATGATAGGTGACGGGAGCAGTGTTGGTTTTTAATTAGTTGCGAGGAATATTTAAAACTCATAGATTTATTGTCTCACCCTCGTACATTCTAGAGTTTAGAAATGTTTTATGGCAATAAAACCGTGGCCAAGAAAAGATGAGATATTTAGGTGGGAATATTGACGGATTATTGCAACAACTGTCGAGTGATGAAATAAAATAACGCCAAAGTGCCGTAGAACTCGAATATTCAAAATTTAGTATTTCAAGTTGAAATTCTTGCAAAACACACACTATTCACTGCACTGAGTTCCCTCGAATTGTTTTCTCAAGAGCATCGAATTTAAGTACTCGAGTACCACTTGTGTTGTAGAAGTGACATCAATGATTAAACTATTTTCTTGTGGCTGTTAGAAACATTTGAGTGCCAGACACGAATCGTTACCACAATTTAATTCATAACAACAAGCAGCTTCATTAATTTTATGAGGATGTTATTAAATTGATAATGATGTTGATAAAGTTTTTAGTTGTCTATCTACTTTAAATGTTTTCCCATAAATCATAAATAGTGTTTTCATTATCGTCTTTTGATCTTCGGTCTTTAGCATTAAAAATTATGTGCAAAATAAAGCATATTTTTTGTTATTGTTGATTTAATTTATACAAAATGTGTTACATATAAATACATTGTTTACAAAGTGATAAGTTTTTTTTTATTGTGATGATACTGAAACTGTGGTTATACTTCTCGAAATTTAGTATAAAGAATACAATAAAACAGGATGGTTATTAGAACCTCTGCCAAACTTTTGACGCTTCGTTGGAGAATCTAAAAGGGTCTCCTTGGTCGGAAAATTATGCCCCCAATAGTACCTAACAAATTTAAAATTTTCCGGTCGCCACCATTAATAACGAGCGCTACAGATCACTCATAAATTGAATTTAACGATATTGACGTGGATTACATGTAGTTCCAGAAGAAAAATGCGAATGCCACAATGATAATTCTGCATAACCGATTTAAGGGTATGATCATCTCTCGCGGGACCACACTGAACTTTTTCTTTGTCACTAAGCAGAACCTCAAATTCCACCGGCTCTATGCAGTCATGGAAAAAGCAAACTGTCATAGTAGTCAAGTTTTTTGGAATGTTATAATCATAATTGTAATACCCCCCTTAAAATGTTTTGGTAACAAACATTTGATTAGTTTAAATTAATTCACAACATTTCCTGTAATTAACCAAAAACGCCGTAAAAAACGTAAGAAAGTTTGTTAATTACTTCAATTAAATTAAAATTAATTTTTTCTTGGCTTTTACCTAAGTATTTCTACAACGAAGTTAGATTTACTTTCCTATTAAAAAAAGCTGTCTTTGTCTCGCTTCTTTTCGTTTCATGACCCTATTACAAGAAAGGGTGTGCAGTCATGGTTTGTTAATATTTCATTTATGTAAATTGTGCTTTTTATTTATCCGCAGTTATTATAATTTTCTGAAATTTGTCTAATATTTACTTAAATTTAAGTATTTATAAAATATATAAAATTAAATTAAGCCATATAACTACAAATAAAAACTTATTAACATAAAATAAATATTTAATATTACGAAAATAAAAAAATTTAAAAAAATTAAAATTTCAAAAAAGGCACACCAACATTAAACTATCACTGATACACAATTGATAAAGAAGATACACAATTGATAAAAAAAAAAAAAATGACACAAAAACCCCAAAATTTGCACGATCGAAAACTGATTTTGCTGGAGATCAAAAATAAAAAAATCAATGAAATATCACGCATATTATACGATGAACGAAAAATCGTGCAAGCCGTGCGCTACTTAACATATCCTAAGTAATTATAGATTTTAAAAAATTAAAAATAAAAAATATAAAAAAAATTAAAGAATTCCCGCTTACTTCAAAACTTATGGCAAAAATTAAACCACAGCATGTGTGTGGTAGGAATTAAAATCCGGCAATCAAAAAATCAATATTAAACAGCAACATAAACACTACCAACAATAACATTAACAACCTGTTGACAACAACTTCAGACAACAACAACCACAGCACTAAACTCAAAATCAAAACCAATAACAACAACATAGAGGCACCAGACCACATTCACTAACAGCAATACACTGTTCCATACGTCAAACAACAGCCAATCTTTTTATATTTTTGGAATTTTTCTGAATTACACACACATGCACAGACATACATACATATACTTCTACACGGGCATTTGCAATTCAATAGCAGAAACTAAAGATTGTTTTTAGCTTTTTTAACTTGAACGAATGAGCAAACATTTGTTATTTTGAGATTTCAGTTTGATTCTTGATGTTGGATAGATCGGTTCTAGATACGGTTGTTGTTTGAATTTAAGCACAAAAAATCACCGCACACGAAATTTATTTTTTAGAAGCATAGAAAAATTTTATATTTATTTAATAACAAAGTAACAATTGAAAAAATAAAAGATTCTTTTGAACGAAAAATTCTCAAGAATTCAACAAAAATCCTTGAAAGAAAAGATGCGATAAATTTCCAAATCAAAAACAAAACTGCCTGAAAGAAACATTTAACATAAAAGCAGACATTTTAACCAATTTAAAAAAGGACATACTTGTAAACAAACAAAAAACGCTTGTGATATTTTAACTTTTATTTATTTATAAGTTTTAAGAAAACCGACAACAAAATAACTACCAAAGTAAGTAACATTTAAAATGAATAAAATTAACAAGTGAAATTTAGATAAAACAATGAAACAAATTCCCTTACAGTTTCGCAAACAAATTTCAATATTTTGTGTAGAATTCCTAGTCAAATTTCAAATAAAAAAGAATCTGCTTTTCTCTAAATTCGTAAACAAGTTTTAATTTCGCCAAAATATGAAGCTTAAGAAGACAAGTGTAAAAACAAATGATATTCGATCTCAGAAATTAAAACACTTAATATTAAAGAAACATTTAAAAACTTTCTTAGAACAACAATTAAAAAATACATTTGGTGAATAAATTACGAATTGTATAGCCATATCCAAATTTATATTAAAATGTGATACTAAACACATACAGTTTTGCTTATTCTATAACTCTAATAATCAAACAACATGTACAAGATATCCATCTACAGATAAAAAAATGTTTAAACTGTAAAAAATAAACACATAATAAAATTTTAAACGCGACAAAAATTTGTTTTAATGATTGAGAGTCTATGAAAACAAACGACTTAAGACACAAAATATATATAATAATTGAAGGAAATTTAAACAATTTGATTCTGCAAAAAGAAATTTTACAATCAACAAAGGAATAAAGTGTTGAGTTAAATTTTTTCAAACAATTCTAAAATTTATTTAATTACCCAAATTGGTTTATATTGCAATTTTGTTATAAGAATTACTACCTCTCATTTGCAAAACATGTATTTATTGAATGCAAATTATAATTATCAATTAATTAAAAATAATTAAAACGGCATAAAAATATTTCTAAATAACATGTGAAATCGTTTGCCAAGTTAACAGACAATATAAACAGTGATAAAAAACGATAAACACATTAAGAAATAATTTGAATCTTAAATCGCAAAAATTTAATTTTGGCAACAAGATTTTATATTTAGTAAAACAGTAGAAATGAATAAACCCCAAAATAGAAATGAAAATGAATAAAGAACTCAAAACAAAAAAAAAAGTTGTTTATAAAAATAAAAATTTACATCTTCATCGAAAAACGAAAAAAGCTCATAGTTTTAGATTAAAAATTTTAAATAAAAATTAATAAACTTTAAGTTTTAATAATGCCTTTTTTTAGAAAATTATTAATAATTGTAAGAAATTTTGCAACTAAATTAAAAATGTTTTTATTTTAACATTTTATTTTTTTAAATCCCTACTAATCATTTTTTTATTGAATTCTTTCTATCTTTTGGCCATTGAATAATAAATAATTTATTTCAGAAGCCATTGTGATTAACTCTATACTCTAATGTAAATCGGTGTAAGAAAGGTGCTCAAATGCATTAGCAAGCGCTGAAAGATAACACTACGTTTTTTACTGCCGACCTATCAGAATTAAAGTACAATAAATTAATCAACCACTGTCTTATTGCCGCAGGATCACATACTTGTGAAGGAAATTTGTCAGTGGTTTTCAAGAAATAACAATTATACTATTATAGAACAGTGAAAATAGTGAATCATCATCTGATGATTATTCAGTACGATGTATGTTATTAACAGAAAATTTATATTATAAATTGAAAAAGAAGATAGTATAAAGAAAAAAACAGAAACTTGCCCTTCAAGTTGCTAGTGAAAGACTTAAGAAACAAACATTTTTCAAAAGGCGAAAAATTCATATGTTCTTAACGAAAGACTTAAGACAGGAACCGTTATATAAAAAGCGGAAAATAAACTAAAATCTAGATTTTCTAAGCAGGATATGAAACTAGACTTTAAAATTACTGCAGTTTAAAAACGTTTATAGTCAACGCTACCATAAAAGGAACTTGTATTAGAGGAAGGCAAAAACGAAAGTAGCAATCTAAAGCCGTAAAACCGAAAATTTTGTTGATATTAATGAAAAAGTCAAATAATTAGCCAGTCAAATAATAAGCCAATTTAATAAATACAGACATAAATTTAAAAAAATCGAAATTTTACCAAAAAACAAAAGGGAGTTCGAAGAATAAGGAAATGTAAACAAATATATGGCAATTTTTTGGTTTAATTATAAAATAATTTCTCTTTATGATTTTTTTTTAATTTTTCTTTTTTTATGAAAATAGTTTTTACGAAAGCACGAATTATGAGAACTAAATATACAAGTGTGAATTTAATTCAGACTTTTATATAAATTAGCTAAAACGTAGAAGTAAAATAAAATAGCAACGGAACTATAGAAGCTGATTTTTCGATTTTTGCTTTTACAAATATTAATATGGCGGTCAATATGTCATAAACAGCAGTTTTCTTTTATCTGCAACTGAGCAAAAATATACCCCGGCATTTCAACCGAAGCAGATTGATAACACGATTTTTTGATTTGATATTTTGACAGGGGGAATTTGATAGATATTTGGATCGAATTTTCCTCATCCATTGTCAAGTTTGGTGTGGAGACAAACCAAATCTTCAGTGTCATTTTTCGTTGACAAAGGATGACGAAAATTTGTTCCAAATAGCTACATATACATGAACATTTTGTTGTTGTGTTGATTTTAGCACTCATTTACATCGTTTGCACTGATTGCAATACACACCGTGAGCTACCTTATTATATATTTGATAACAAAATGCAAAGGAATCTTTACTAAAAGCTACAAATATAAATTATTATTTCATATTTTTTATATCTCACACAGTGTTAAAGTTTTTTAACTAAATATTTTCAGACTAGCCAGGATTTTGTTTAAATTGAACGGAACAAACTGCCAGCATTGACTTTAAAATTTAAGATAGGGAGTTTCTCAATGAAATAAATAATTTATTTAAAACTGTCCAAGCTTGAAGGTCTTTTTTTAAAAAATTATATTTTTATTTTTTCGATATTTCGCTACTCCATTGTGTAGCATCATCAGGAAATAAAAATAACGAACCAATTATATATTAATGAAAAAAAATATTGTCACAAAAATTCAAAAATTTTCCAAAGTTAACATAAAACAAAAATAACATGAGGTTTTTTAAATATTTTAAAAAATGTAAATACAGTTAACGAAACTTAACATTAATTCAAAAACCCCTAAAAACATACTTATATTAACTATCTTATTCTATGAACTAAGTGTCTATAAATCTGTGCAACATTATCCGTGTCCGCCTTAAAATTAATTCTTTGTGTACTAGGTGGATTAACAATTTGTAACATTTCTAATATAAAACGACGCTTATAATTAATTTCTGTATTTAAAACCGATGCGTTTTCAAAGTTAGGATAATGATTTGATTCAAAACAATGAGAAGATAATGCTGTATTAAGGGAATGTCTGCAATTAAGATTTGATTTATGTCCAGCTATCCTAGTCTTCAGTTTATTTTTTGTTGTCCCTACATAAACCTTATCACAAGTCTCCTGATCATTTCCCTTACAAGGAATTTTATAAACTATATTTGCCTTATCCAATTTATGAATCCTATCTTTGGTTTTACCAAACAATCTATTCAAAGTATTATAAACTCTGAAAGTCATTTTGTATTTCTCCTTATCAAAAAATTCAGCCTTATTTAACCGCTCTGATATTCCTGGTATATATGTAAATGTCTTGTATATCTTTGGCTCCAATACGTTGCTTATATTACGTTCTCTCCTAACACTATACTGATTAATTAATTTATAAATCAGCTCCTTTGGAAAACTATTCTCGTCTAATATATTCCTAATCTTATCTTTATTCTTTCTATGAAATTCTCTATCACTTATAGTAAGCACTCTATTTATAAAATTCTTAGCTGTGTTTATAATAATAGCTTTATTGTGCTTTGAATAATAGTTAATAATTCTTCCCGAAGCTGTTGGCTTCTGGTACCAATCCATTATCAATTCATTACCTCGCCTTATTATCCAAGTATCTAAATAAGAAAGTCTTGAATCCTGCTCTTTTTCTATTGTAAATTTAATATTATTATTAAACGAATTAAAAGTATCCAACATTGTATTAATTGCACCCTCAGAAATAATACAGAATAAATCGTCAACATATTTCGTCATCATTCGAGGCTTTTCATCCAATTTTTCTATACACGAATCTAATAACTCCTCCATAACTATATCTGCTACAATTGGAGAAGCGGGAGAACCCATTGGAAGTCCTTCCTTTTGTACAAAAGCCAAAGATATACAAGACATTTACATATATACCAGGAATATCAGAGCGGTTAAATAAGGCTGAATTTTTTGATAAGGAGAAATACAAAATGACTTTCAGAGTTTATAATACTTTGAATAGATTGTTTGGTAAAACCAAAGATAGGATTCATAAATTGGATAAGGCAAATATAGTTTATAAAATTCCTTGTAAGGGAAATGATCAGGAGACTTGTGATAAGGTTTATGTAGGGACAACAAAAAATAAACTGAAGACTAGGATAGCTGGACATAAATCAAATCTTAATTGCAGACATTCCCTTAATACAGCATTATCTTCTCATTGTTTTGAATCAAATCATTATCCTAACTTTGAAAACGCATCGGTTTTAAATACAGAAATTAATTATAAGCGTCGTTTTATATTAGAAATGTTACAAATTGTTAATCCACCTAGTACACAAAGAATTAATTTTAAGGCGGACACGGATAATGTTGCACAGATTTATAGACACTTAGTTCATAGAATAAGATAGTTAATATAAGTATGTTTTTAGGGGTTTTTGAATTAATGTTAAGTTTCGTTAACTGTATTTACATTTTTTAAAATATTTAAAAAACCTCATGTTATTTTTGTTTTATGTTAACTTTGGAAAATTTTTGAATTTTTGTGACAATATTTTTTTTCATTAATATATAATTGGTTCGTTATTTTTATTTCCTGATGATGCTACACAATGGAGTAGCGAAATATCGAAAAAATAAAAATATAATTTTTTAAAAAAAGACCTTCAAGCTTGGACAATTTTAAATAAATTAAATTTAAAAAAAGGTCAAGAACAGCTATAATTTTAATGAAATAAATAATTTTAATTAAGTAAGGCTTAAGTTTCTTTTTTCTTTACATTAAAAAATTGCTTTATTTATAAATTTAGTAATTAGTAAATAAAGCATTTTTTTCTGTTTTCTTCAAAAATAATTAGGAATACATTTACATTACAGTTTCAGATCTATTAGCAAAAGACTTAAAAAACTTCACTTTTAAATGGCCGCTTATTATCATGAAATTTGATTTATGATTCTTCAAAAGCGAATGAATACAAAGTCCAATCTTTAAAACTTTTTTTCGCGTTACTGCAGAATTTCTAAGCAGCGGCCAGGCCAATAATATTATTATTATTGTTGCCGAGGCCATAAGCACTTCGACCCACAGGGTCTTTTGTGCAGCCTTTGTTTTCACTGGAACAGTCTTAGACCACTTGGTGTGCGCTCTACGAGGCCCCAGAGTTGGACAGTCGCAAAGCACATGCTCAGATGTAACATTATTATGTTCGCAGAATCTACACTAAATTTCCTTCGAATTCCCTGCAATAAATTGGAGATATCTGATAGCTCGGTAAACTATCTATCTCATGATTATCCTGAGCTTATTCTTGTCGAACATCAGAAATTGCAGTGACCATACAAAGCTAATTATACTCCACAAAGTTGTAAGAGATTTGGATAAATACTTTTCATTAACATCTGAAGTACATAATAGTTTTCCAAAAAATAGCAAACGTTCTATAGGTTATGCTGACAATTGCCTAAAATGTATCTATGGAAAACGTAGGAGAAGCTATTATGTATTTTACTTGACGACTACCAAAAATATTTATTTGTGTAAAAATATTTTGATTTAAATGTTCAGAAAATTTCACTATTAAAAATGTCTACTGTAAAATAAATGCAGTTATAAGCATTTGGTACTGCTGAAACCGTATAAAGAATTTCCTTTACTTAAATACGACTTAAAAATAAATTCTTGATTACACGCCATTCATACGAAAAAAAAAGTAATAACTGATTGGATTTTTGTTTGAAATGTATTTATAGATGAATGATTACTGGCGCATACCCAGAGCATCACTCTCAACATCCTCCGCATCATCGGCTGTATCGTCAGCATCGTCAACACAGCGCAGTAATCGCTCGCAAAATAAACAAAAATTAGCGCCCACACACTATAGACAACAACAGCAGCAGCAATATCATCACGCTGGTGGGTCGATTATAGGAGGAAGTGGTGGGAGACGTGATAGTGAAATGAGTGCTACAACCAGTGCAGCAGTAACAGCAGCTGCGGCAGCTGCAGTGTTGGCAGCAGCCAAAAGAGGTTCCAGATCATCACAGGGTAGTAATGATAGTAACAATAGTACAAGGGTATGACTACTTTGAATTTTAGATTTTATTTAATTCAAATTGTAATTTCTACAATTTTATTAAATGTTACAGAGTGCCGCCTCTGGTTCTTTGCTTTTAACAGCAGCGAATTTAGAACGCATGGCTGAGATTCATAGAAAACAACATCAAGAACACCAGCAAACACACAGTCAAAATTTAATGTCCTCAAACTCTAATAAAAAATTGATTTCAGACTGCAGAGATAATCAAATGCCAACCATACCTTCCATAGATGTGAGGGGAAATATTCAACATCATCGCTATCAACATCAATATCAACAACAAAATGCGGCAGTCATTAATATTGATCCTAATTTGAATTTTATTAAAACCAAAGATTTAGATACAGTGTCCGTAGCAAGTTCAATGCACTTTACTATGGTCAATGGTGAGGCCGGAGTAAATAAGAAAACTAAAAAGGGTTTATGCGATCGTGGTCGACAAGTGACTGTTCTGATTGTGACAATGAGTACAGTATTTTTGTTGCTCATCATTGGGATGGTGTATGCATTGGAAAGTAAGTAGAGTCTCTTCTATTCAACCAAAATTACCTTTTCCAATGGAAAACATTCTAAACAGTAAAAAAAATGCTTGCTATGTTGACATAAAATAAAGTTGTGTTTTCTTTTCATTACAGTGCGTGCCCGCGAAATGCCCCAGAGTTAACATTATTTTCCACAATAAGAAATGAACTGTCTTTTCAAAAACAAAAACAACAACAAAAGAGTAAACAAAAGAATTAACTTTGTGAATGAAGAGTAAGAAGCTATTTGCAGTTAAGAGAGTTGGTTATAACAAGAGAAATCGAAAATTGTCTAAAATCGAAGGGATAATTTTACAGTCATTGTAGAAATTTAGTATAAACAATAACAATTAAGACAAAAGAAATATGTAATTTGTTAATTCATAAAAATTTTAGTTAAGTAAGATTATTTATTTTATTTTATACGGAAAACACAAACATAAGAAAAACAACAAACACATTCTATGTCATCGAAAAACAATCACTTAAAAAAAACTTTTTTCGTGTTTAAAAAAAACACTTTAATGTTTAAATGAATGTTTTGCTAAGAAACATTTAAAGAAGAAAAGCCTAAAATTCACATACACACGTTCATACACTTTTACACACCTCAGAGTTAAGCTTTAACATTTTCACACACATTAGTTAAGTTTATTTTTTACTTTGTAAACATGAATGTTTGTCGGAATGTTTCTCTTAAACAGAATTGAAATTTTTTTTAATTAATGGCCTAATTCATAAAAATTTAAAACACAGGCATATCAACAAACTTTTATAAAAGCGAAACTCAATAAAATTGTATTCCAAACTATTATGGAAGTATTTTAAAATCGGTGCATAAAGTGACACTTTTATTTTGTTGGAGAGAATGTTACTTTACGAAACAATACTTTTCCTTAAACTAACAAATACCTTCATCATCATCTTCCGTTTTACATATATTTTTATTTTAAAGTTCTTTTGTTTATCCATTGTTTAAATTTGTAGTAAAATTATTTTTGTAGATGCTTACAAAACAAATAAAGGGTTCGTTATTCGAATATTTCTTTCATCCATTAAAAAATAAGTCGTGGGAATTCTTAGTTATTGATTTTATTTTTCTTAATTTCTCTTACTACAACTACTTATATAAATGTTTATTAAAACAAAACAGAAGTTACTTTATTTGAACCGTTTAAGGAGCCTATAGCCGCTGCATAATTAAATGCTTCAAAAACAATAATAAATTTATTTATTTTTAAAACACCACTATGATATTTATACGTTCTCATGGT
Source organism: Phania funesta (assembly GCA_963932375.1). Classification (NCBI taxonomy): domain Eukaryota; kingdom Metazoa; phylum Arthropoda; class Insecta; order Diptera; family Tachinidae; genus Phania; species Phania funesta. The sequence goes on from OZ010656.1 coordinate 43,638,911, forward strand.
TTCATTTTTCTCTAAAACTCACTCGTATTTAATAAATCTCTTAAATAAAACTTAACAACTGTTTGTGAATACGGTTTCTTTTCAAAGGTTTAATAGCCTAAATGTGTTTGTTAAAATAAATTTTTTATGATTTAGACTGCTAGATGTGCTGTCTTAAAATTAAAAAAAAAATAAGTATGATTATCGTCTTTTTGTTCTTTTATGAAATTAATATTTTGTAATTTTGTTTAAATTGTATGAATGTGTTTAGTTTTATTGAAGTAGAGTAGAGTATAATACAATCATTACATGTGTAACTATGCGCCTTAATTGCTTTAACAGAAGCAAAGACTGCAACAACAAGATAATGTAATTTTTTATCCCTGTGATATGTTTAAATAAATCGTAATTAAAAATTCTATTAAAAATCTTCATTTCTATTTTGTATCATGCGAAGAACAAAAAAAAAATTAGTTTGTAATACCAAATCTTACAAGTTTAAAAAAGAAAAACACATCCAAGTGAACATTCGTTCATATGCCAATAAAGCCCCTTTCACACTATTACGCAAGAGTTTAGATTTCCATTGGACTTTTTGCAGGCAGAAATAGTTCTGACTGTCAAAATAATCAAAAGCAATTTTTTCTAATTGGCATATTCAGTGTTTAGTGCGAATGGTTTTGCGAAAGTGCAAACGCAAAATATCGTGACTTTTAATGATATTCAACAGAAATTTTGTGTATTTTGCTGTCGGATTTCATAAAAAAGCTGTGATATTTTGCACTTGCATTTTTCCAAGACCATTTGCACTATACATTGAAAACTGCCATTGTTTATTTATTATGTTTTCCCCAAAATTTAAAGTAAGTTTTCGTTTGGCTTCAGTTGTTTCCTTACGTTTGGAAACCATGTCGAAACTATGAAAAACTAGCCGAGCCCGGCACGCGTTGCTACGCCCCTTAACGAGCTCAATATGTGTGCAAAGTTTCAGAAAAATCGGTCCAGTGCAAGTACCTCAAAATTATAACTTTTTTTTATTGGCGTGGCCCTGCCCACTTTTCTAATTACGAAATTGTATAATCATGAGAGTTCAATATGTGTGCAAAGTAGCTGAAAAATTAATATTTATTTTGTATGGGCGTATTTCATTTTTATGTATATGTAGATGGGCGTTGCCCTGCCCACTTTTTTTTTTATATTACCACCCATAAACACTCCCTGGAATGTGTACAACATGCCAAAATTTGAGTCCGATCGTTAACACACACACACAGAAAGACATAGTTTCACTTATATATGTATGTATATATATCTTAATTACTTCTTTACTTTGCAACCATATTTCTCTTGAAATACTTGAAATTTTAACATTTTTTCTTTAACATCTCGTTATTTAGATTCCGTTACTAAATATTATCAAAGTAAGCACGCATTTTTTGGGGTAGAACATGTTTACAATTCTGTTTTTGTTGTTATATTTAAAAATGTTTAACAAATTTCTTAAATTGTAGTTAAAATTTTAGTGAGTTAGGTAAACTTTAAAACATCGCAGTTACATTTATTTTAAAGTATATTAAAGCACTCCTTGTTTCTATGATGTTTATACTTTTTTATTATTATTCGACAAAATTTGCAAAACAATAAATACTTCAGTTCCAGGTGTTAAAACTATTTATCGGTTGCAAAACCATAACAATAAACATAAAACTAACTCGAAAGACGCAGTAATAATTGTCAAAATGTGGTCCCCGTATGACAAAAACTATTTTCTAAAATCTTTCGCCAGTTTTCGTAAAATCAATACAGGGTTTTATTTTCGTTTACGACATATTGGGGAGAACTCAGATAATAAGTTTTTTGTGAATGAAAACCTTACCTATGCTAATTTTAACATCTGACGCGCGGCTGTTCTAGAGACGGTATGGCTAACATGTTAAGAGTATTAGCCACTCAACAACCATAAAATTTTGACAAACAACATAAAAAAGGAAAACTTAGGACTAAAAAGTATTATCCTAACTAAAATAAAGAACAGTAACCTACTTATAAAATTCTGCTAGCACTAATTAGTTAGCTTAAAATAATAAAGAAAATTACGCCCTTGCTCCCGGGCCTTAACATGGCTTGAGAGAGAATCTCCTATCTTAGAATGAGCTTAAAACTAATTTAAAGGCTAACTTACAACTATGAGAAAAGTAAAACAAAAAAAAAAACAAAAAATAAATAAAAGTAGAATAAAAAAAACGGATAGCCTTGGCTAACCTCTGTGAGTACCTTGTGCACTTTTTGAGAAAAAATTATGTCTTAAAGAAGACGACAAATTAAAAGATTGTGCAGCTTCATTCAAATAACCAATGGGAGATAAATAGTGTATATTTGACCAACTAAAACGTTCTTGGTTTTCGTATATATCGGTAATTAATTTATTTTCATGAAAAGAAGATCTTGTAATAAATCTCCTAAGTATGTCACAAACATAAAGACCTACAGGTGTAACCTTAGACTCCTTCAAAGTGTTTCCCAATACAGTTTCGTAAAATTTTCCTTTCGAAAATTTATATTTCCTTTATAATATTTGGTGAAGCATTAAACCATATAGGAAATCCATATAGAATAATTGGTCTTAAACTTGTTTTGTAAGGCAAAAGTTTAGTTTTAACCGGTAAATTTCTATTACACAGAATTTATGAAAAAGAACCTAATATCCTATGCGTTTACTCTCCGGGACCACAAATACCCTACATTTGCCTGAAGCATTTCTTAAACATATTGCCTCACTTTTGGAGATGTTTAACTCACACCCTAATCATCATAAAACTTTTTAACCATATCGAAATGTTCAGCAACTTGACCTAAAGCCCGTAGAGGAGATTCATTATGAGAGTAAACACGAGAGTCATCAGCATATAAGAAACTGATAGAATTTGGGCGCATATGTGGAAAGTCATGCATGAAAATGTTATAAAGATGTGGAGCCAAAACCGAGCCTTAAGGGACGCCACACAACACATTACTATACTCAGAAAACGATTTATTGAGCTGTACCGCAAATTTCCTATTAGTAAAATAACTTTTAAATATTTTAACAATCGAAGCGTCAAAACCAATTTAGATCATTTTATAAATAATTCCATTATGATACGCATGGTCAAAGGCTTTCTCCACGTCTAAAAAAAACCGCTACTGTACAGTGTTTAATACGAAGATGATTTACAACGTCATCTTGGAATTTAAGTAATGCATCTGCAGTAGAATGACCTTTCTTAAATCCAAATTGCCAGTCAGAAATATATGTCCCAACTATACACGCAAAATTTGTTCAAAAAGCTTCCCTACATTTGACAGTAAAGAAATCGTTCGAAGATTATTAATATCTGTACTATTAGGCTTCTTCTTAATAGGAATTATTTTTGAAAGTTTCTACTCGATAGGAAAATATGAGTTGTTAATACAGTGATAAAAAATTATCGTAAGATATTCAAACGCTTTAGTTGGAAGTTTTCGAACGATAAAATTGGAAACCCGTAAGATCTCTTATTATTAATTTTTTTCGAATGTGTCAATACTTCATCCAGACGTACTAATTTCTTGCAGTTCTGATTATTAATGGCTGAACAACCATTGCCAAAAACAAATAAATTATTGGGTGCCCTAGAAATAACATCACTGACCATTTCTTCAATAAAAGCGACATCTCTATTAGGACCCGAATAAGAATAAACTGACGCAAAGTGATCCTTCAAAGTATTTAGTTTATCAACTTCCCTATCTATAATAACGTCATTTACTGATAATTTATCAATAAAACTGTTTCTCTTGAAACCAATAATTTTATACACATTTTTATGCGCATGTGGACCTGGCCGAATATTTTTCAGTTTCTTGGTGAACAAATAAGCTTGCTCAATTTCCATTTGCCGTTTAATCATTATAGATAATAACTGAATTTGCTTTGATAATAAAACATTGGAACGTTTCCAGGTCCTATGATATATTTTCTTCAAATTCTTTTGCCACCTGTATTTTATTTTAAAAAGTATTCTTAAGTTCTCGGATATAACAACTTTCTTCCCACTCAATACAATTCACCCCGGTAATAAAGTTGACTGTTGTTGTGAATTCATGAATAAGCTCGTCGATTTCAAAATTAGACAAGTTCCTAAAAGCATCCGGCGATTGGTATGAAAGTCCCTGAATTATATCATTTCTAAATTTATCTCAGTTCGTATTTTTGAAAGAAACAAAAGTCGAAGGAGGCCTTAATATAAAATTTATAATTTGGATTCGTTGGATCAACTAAATTTGTACTTACTAAGAAATGATTTAGAAAAGAACTACCAATCGGAAACGAAGGAAAAGTTTTACAGATTCGAACAAAGTCTAAAGAATAATGTTGAAGCCAATTAAAAAACACAATGCCATTTGAATTATTACACGCGTCGCCCCAAACAACATTCTTTGCGTTAAAATCACCACCAATCAACGTGTCATCATAACTATTATGAAGTCTTGCAAGAATGGATAGACCACTATAAATTTTTGATTGATCAAAATTGCATGGCAGATAAAATGAACCAAGCAAAATGTTCTTTGGAGAATTATCTAATAAAATTTTGCAACTGAGTAATACCTAAGGAAATTTAATACCTGGTATATAAACCCTGGAACAATCATAACGGTTTTTCAAAATGACTCCAACACCCTGAGAGCTATTGTCCTTAAAAAAAGAATATCCCTCAAAACTTAACTTCTGATTTACCCTTAAATGGGATTCCTGAATGAAAGCAACATCAACACCATTGTATTCTAACATATTTAACAGTTCAATTCTACGATTCACCTCAATAAGGGATCTAACATTTAGCCACTCAAAGAAGTGGTATTAGAATTTGTCACATCAATGCCCAAAGTCTTATGCCTAAGATTGATGAATTTAGGTTTATCTTTGAAAATTCTGGAATATATTTAATATGTGTCTCTGAAACCTGGTTTAAAATAGATTTTAATGATTCATCTGTTGCCTTGAGTGGATACAGTCTTAAAAGAGTTGATAGAAATGGCTACGGGGGTGTTGCAATCTATGCGAGAGCAGGCCTGGCAATCAAAGTTCTTTGTAAATCAACTGATGTTCACAATACGGAGGTTGCTAAAGGTAATAGATCTGGACATTTATTAGAATACTTATTTCTTGAAGTAAGCTGTGAAGGCAGGAAGTTACTTTTAGGTAGTGTATATAGACCAAACAATAGGATTGGTATTGAAAGTTTTTTAAATATTCTGGAAACCTTCACAGTCTTATATGATGTTGTAATTTCAGGGGATTTTAACTCCAACATTTTAATGGATTCATATCTGACCAATAATATGCTTACATTAGGTCTTAGTTCTCCCAATACAGCTAATGCTACTCATTTTACAACTACCAATAGTACACTTTTGGACCTTTTTTTGTAAGCAATAATAGAAACGTGTTACTTTACGATCAGTTGTCTGCATCATGTTTTTCACATCATGACCTCATCTTTATGACATATAATTTTCAGCTGCGTTTACCTGAACAATTTGTAACCTATCGTGATTTCAAAAACATCGATGATATTAGTCTGGAGAATGAGTTCTTGAAAATTAATTGGTATGAATTATATAATATTATTTTTGTTGATGACCAACTCACTTGAGCTATTTATTTGATTTTGCTGTACCTTTAAAAACCAAAATTATTAGCCAACTCAAAAAAACCGTGGTTTTCTCCGCGTATTAAACTTGCAATTAATCACAGAGATTGTCTATATGTGCGATGGAAACGTTTTAGAACACAAGATTTGCATGAAGAATATCGAATAGCCAGAAAGGAAACTAACAAGTTAATAAAGAAAACTAATTCTGATTTTTATTGCTCAAAGTTTACGAATGCCATAGGCTTAAAGAGCACTTGGCAAACAATACGTGAAGTTGGCATTAGTAAGTTTCGTAGCCAGGAACCATGTGCAGTTGATGCAGATACTTTAAATAACCATTTTTTAAATATTCCATTTATACAACCTGATCGCGATTATTATCATTCCTCTTATTATACCCCAAATGCGAACTTTTATTTTGTATTATCTACTTTATTATTAATAAGGTCAATTGCAACAGGTGTTGATGGTATAGATCCAAGATTCCTTAAGATGTTTCAACCACAACTTCTTCCTTTTATTACGTTTATTTTCAATAGGATTTTTACAATGAATTGTTATCCTAGAATTTGGAAACTCACAACAATTATCCCAATCCAAAAATATAATTCTGATTACAGGCCTATTGCAATTTTACCTTTTCTTTCTAAGGTCTTTGAAAAGTTAGTTTATATTCAGATCAACCAATACTTGGAAACCAATAACATGGTAACTGATCGACAATCCGGTTTTCGTAGAAATCACAGTTGCACAACGGCATTAATAGATGCACAAAATAATATACACCCGTCAACCTGAACATCTCTATGTACGTTTAAGATTTTCAATTCTTGATAGAGGCAATAGACTACTGGCACTGAGATATCATACGCAGATTTCTAAATACCAATTCTTTATTCACGCAACCAGTCTCTGGAACGCAATTCCATACAGCTATCAGATTATTCAAAACGCACAGCAATTTAAGAAAAACATAATTAGGTATTTTTCTCTATAAATGAAATTATCTAATTAGAAAATGCTTACTCAAGAAATTAAATCTAACCCTGTTTAATTTATTTATTTTTTTACTAAGTCTGGTTTTTTTAATAACAATTCACTAAACATCTCATACTGTTTTTATAAAATTTTTGCATTGTTCTTATTAAATGTTTGTATCATATATACCTACCTTTTGAACAGAAGAATAACGGTGGAAGAGCCTCTAAAACGTAACGGTCCCCGTCAGTGTACCAACTGCCAGGAATTCGGACACACGAAAACCTACTGCAAGCTACCATCTGTATGTGTTGTTTGCGGTGATGCGCACCGGACTTTGGAATGCGCTTCTTCCAAAACAGACCCCAAGGTCAAAAAATGCAGCAACTGTGGTGAAAACCATACAGCAAATTACAGGGGCTGCAAAGTATTTCAATATGTAAAAGATAATGCGAAAGTCGTACGTAAACCGGAATATGAGCAATATAAAGCTTCCCAATTTCCTCGGCTTCATGCTGGTTCTATTGCTAGTACACAAGCTACACAGCCACACACTAAGCCAAACTTTTCATATGCCCAAACATTGAGAAATGATTTACCTAATGCGAATGCCAAAAGTTCTAATGCGCATAAACATTCATATGCCCACGTCTTAAAAGAGGGTGCTCAGACACCCCTCACCAACAATTCGAGCTCGATCGAGAACTTAATACAGACAATGAATAATTTCATGACAACTATGCAGGGTATGTTTCAGGAAATGATGCGAACCCAAAACATGCTTCTGCAAGTTTTGCTTGGCAAAAAATGAACCAGTTAAAAATATGCTTCTGGAACGCTAACGGGCTCTCCCAACATAAATATGAAGTAGAACACTTCCTGCTAGCACATGATATAGACATACTATTAGTCTCTGAAACACACTTCACTATAAAAAACTGCTTTAGAATTGATGGGTATTTTATATATGACACCAAACACCCAAGCGAAAGGGCATGTGGTGGGACTGCCATTATAGTCCGAAAAAACGTAAGGCATTTTCCGTTGCCTGAATTCAGAGAGGACTTTTTGCAAGCCACGGCCATAAATCTTACAGATTTTAAAATTGTAGTCTCATCAGTGTATTGCCCGCCTAGGCATAAAATCGAACACCATGAATTTGCCAGGTTCTTTGCTACGCTAGGGCAAAAATTTATTGCCGCTGGCGATTACAATGCAAAGCACACATATTGGGGATCCAGACTCCTTAGTCCTAGAGGTAGGCAGTTGTATTATACAGTTGAAACAAACAAGCTTGACGTCGTATCTGCCGGTACACCCACCTATTGGCCCACAGACTTTAATAAGTTGCCAGACCTTATTGATTTTGCTATAGTAAAAAACATCAAACGCGATCAACTCTTAGCTAAATCATCCTATGACCTATCTTCTGATCATTCACCTACAATTGTTATTTTACACGACAGTTTTGTCACTGCACCTAAAACCCTTAGTTTCTACCCGAACAGAAACACGAATTGGTTAAAATATAAAATGTATGTGAGCTCTCACTTACCTTTGAACATCCCACTGAGAAATCCAGCTGATATTCAAGCAGCTGTAGACCATTTTACAGACGTCGTGACTGCCGCAGCCATAGCTGCAACGCCAACAAAGCCATCAGCTAAAATAATAACGTACCAGGCAACAGCAGATATTCAGATGCTCGTCATAGAGAAAAGAAGACTAAGAAGACAATGGCAAAATAGCCGTTCTCCACACATAAAAATGCAAATGAACTTATGCCAAAAAAACTTACGCAGTAAATTGAGACAGAAACACCAATTCGCTATTGACAACTTTTTAAAAAACTTGGATCCAATGAAAAACACGGATTATAGTCTGTGGAAAGCTGTAAAGCACTTACAATGTCCTATTGCTTACGAATCCCCACTAAGACTTGAAGACCGTACTTGGGCTAAAAACTCAAGTGAAAAGGCAAATGCGTTCGCAAAGCACTTAGAGAAGGTTTTCGCACCACATGATATAAGTAATTCCACTATTCCAAATATTAGCGATATCGTGAATGATCCTATGAAATTTCGGTTGTCTTCTTTAAAATCGACAATTAAAAATACGGATATGAAGAAATCACCTGGGCCTGATCGTATAACAGGATCAATGATAAAAAACTTACCAAATTCAGCTGTAAGAATTTTACTTTACATATTTAATGCTATGTTGCGCGTCGGCTTCTTCCCATGCTCTTGGAAGAAGTCTGAAATTGTTATGATCCCGAAACCTGGAAAGGACTCAAGCCAGATTACATCCTACAGGCCAATTAGCCTACTGTCAGTTTTGTCAAAGATATTTGAAAAATTATTCGTCTCGAGTGTAACTCCTTTTCTAAATGAACACAACGTTATCCCAGATCATCAGTTTGGTTTTCGAGCAAGGCATAGTACGATTGAACAAGTCCATAGAATCGTTACCATTATTAGATCGGCTTTTGAAAGAAAGCAATACTGTTCAGCTTTATTTATAGACATTTCCCAAGCATTTGATAAAGTCTGCCATGATGGGCTACTTACTAAAATAGTTCGGGTTCTACCTGAAAACACCCACAAGCTTATAAAAAGCTATTTGTCCGGTAGAACTTTTAAAGTAAGGTCAAAGGACCAGCTTTCAAGATGTGGGAAAATCAGTGCAGGAGTACCTCAAGGTAGTGTGCTAGGGCCGCTATTATATATCATCTATACAGCGGATATGCCGACAAGCCCACATACATATACATCAACCTTTGCAGACGACACTGCAATTATAAGTGTCAGTAATGATCCAAAGGATGCATCTGAAAAGCTGCAGTCCCACATTCATAAGCTAGAAGACTGGCTAAAACAGTGGAGAATAAAGGTAAATCCATCAAAATGTGCTCATGTAACGTTTTCCATTAGAAGGCAAAATTGTCCACCAATCACAATAACTAATACCACGGTTCCAGCGGAAACGCACGTTAAATATTTAGGTATCCACCTAGATCGGCGCCTAACTTGGTCCCGACATATTGAGGCAAAAATAACGTCCATAAAGCTTCGAACAAATCAACTGCATTGGCTAATAAGTCCTAACTCAACTTTGGCTTTGGAATATAAAGTCCTTTTATACAAATCCGTTATAAAGCCAATATGGTCATATGGTATCCAGCTGTGGGGTACTGCCTGTGCATCAAACATCCAGAAGTTACAGAGAAGACAGTCTAGGATTTTACGTCATATCGTATGCGCCCCCTGGTACATAAGAAATGAAAACATACATAGAGATCTCAAAGTTCCCACTATCTACGAAGAAGTTAAAAGATACACCTCCAAATACGTGAACAAACTAGTGGCACATCCCAACACTCTAGCACGCAATTTATTGCAATTTGATGGCCACCAGAGACTAAAAAGAACTGACACATTGAGCCTGGTGAGGCGGCTCTCTCTACACAATAGAAGATAGATTTTTAAGATTTGAATACAAAAAATTAGTTATTACGTTGGTACTAACTAGTAAATAATAATTTAGAAATAAGATTTGAATACTTATTGTGAATTTCTTTTAATAGAAAGATTCAATAAAATAAAATACAGTAAAAAAAAAAAAATATATATATTTTATATATTTTTTTTTAATTTAAAATTTTTTTTTTATTATCTTGTATACATGTTGTTATTTTACAAATTCTCAGTTCCATACTGTAATATGAGACCTAGAGTCTTGTGTATGGGACATCGAAAATAAATAAATAAATAAATATTATCTTTTGTATATTTATATAATTGTAATAAGTTTAAAAATTAACGGATAAATGCATAACAAAAAGTTAGCATGAAGTTAGTATATAGTTTGATCAAAACACATTCCTAATACTATATCCAACGAACTGCTAACCACATGCTAACTATTGGCTGTTATAAAACAGCGCTTTATGTCCGTGACATTATAAGCAAATTGCACCATTGGCAAATAATAGGTCCCCAAAATTTCAGAGTTGATATGTAATAAGTTAGCAGACGGAATAATAGTCATTACGCATAAACTCTATGCCAGAAATATGCTAAGCCTAATTATTAGCATATGACCATAAATGATTTTGCAGGAGATTTTTTTAATATCCTGCTACAAAAAAACATTTACGCCAAATCGTTTAATTCAAAATAAAGTTATATAATAAAGTTATAATTGATGGCAGAGATCATCATATTGATTTGGCAAAGATTTGTTCGCTCATGGAGAGAGCGTCTGCAAAACAACGAGAGAAAATGTATTCCTGGGCTTTTGTTTGCAAAACACGTGTAGATGTTCCTATTCAGTTTGAGCATAATTTTTTGGCTTTCATCGAGATTGTATGGATGCTTTTAGCATAATTTATATACGGGTATTTACAGACGAGCGCACGCACACATACATACTTTTTATTTTGCCTGTGTATTTTGTTTGTGTAATGGCATAACAAAGTTGTGCGAATTGTTCGGACAACTCTGTTTGAACATGAAGTGACCATGAAGAGCAATGGTCTTGGCTAGCCAAATTTCTGTGCGAACAGCAAAATGCGCGAGGGGCAGACAGATTTATGGCTAGTCAAGACGTTATGTAAGGGAAACTTAACATGATTTAAACATTTTAAATGAGGAGTTATTTACAATATTTTGAAAGTGACACTTTTCAAAAGGATTCGGATTATTAAAAATTCATCTTGATGTTTGATACCAATTACATATGACGTCTTATCATGTGGAACGAATGTTTATTGCTCATGGACTTAACATAAGTGTGCTCGGATTTATATTCAAATACTCGTTATTATTACTTACCACCCATCCAGCAAGAATGTATATGTTTCAAAAAATTGGTGGATAAAGGGGGTATACAGGTTAATAGGAAAAATTTACATACATCTAAAGAATTTAAAGTTTTCAAAAATTTATTTAGTTACTTTTGCAAGCCCTTAGGGCCAAATTGGCTGGTCTACAAGATAATAAATATATTAAACATAAATGCATAATAAATATGAAAAGTATAAAATTAACTTCTGAATAAAACCAATCTAAAAACAGGATAAATAGTAAAAATTACTCCCATTTTGCACACAAATCCATACCTTTTAGATGCTAATGATCTGAGCTATAAAAGCGAAACTAGTTAGCCTATAATAAAAATTTCAAAATATATAAAATTAACTATGAAACATAACTAACTAGTATTGGCCTACTGGTCGAAACACATTACATATGTATGTACATCTAACGGGCGTCTAATTTAAAAATAAAGAAAATCGGTTGACAAATAAGAGGAAATAGTACTAAAGACGTTTTCTTTATTTTTTATATGAAGTTTACACATAAATTGTGTATTAATTGTGAAAGTATTAGTAGCCACTGTAAACCCTTGTAGCTCCTAAAAACTGAACCGATTTAACTAAAATATAGATTGTGCACATCTGTAAACAAATACCTTTGAAATGGTATACTTTTTGTCAAAATTAGTTGTATGCAAGCGTAAAAGGGATAACAAAACTCGTCTTGCTTATTAATTATATAAGTAGATATGTTATACGTACACAGATTTATTTGTATGTAGGTACTTACAAAAAGTAATAACGATAACACGTGTTCTGGTGAAAGGCTCAATATGACATTCTTTTGGAGAAATATAAAGAAAAATATTCAGACGCTGGAAATCCAATATATGACTTCTTATAAATATTGTCATCCGTAAAAAATACTCAATTTATTAGGAAAGCACAACCTGAGCCTGTTCAATAGTTTCTTGTTTTTATTTACATCCCAAATAACGTTAACGTTCGATAATGTGGGACTGGCAGTAAAAATACAAACCTACTACTATTTCCTGAATGGAAGGTCTAAAATATGATATCGCTTTTTATTTAAAGAAGAAACTTAAATACTTGTTTGGATCCAACTGTGTGTTTTTATGATGAAGATGTACAGTTAAATATTCTGATAAGATTACATAGCTTAGTTACAATTATCGAAGGAAGTAGGAGTTGCTTCAGGTTTACAAACGGAGCCTTTATCTTTATATTAGACTAATTTCGTTGGCTGCAACAAAATTACTTCTGGGATCTGGAGGTCACTAAGTGCAGTTGGAAATAGCTTTGTTATTGGCGCAAGAATCATAATGCACGATGTCTAAAGTGTGGAAATATGTATTAAAAAAATAGAAGCTTTTTTGCAGTTAAATAGAAAAACAACACAAATTTTAACCGTTAGCAGGTAAAGTCCTATGAAACGTGTCTGTTTTTAATAAAGTTGATCAAAAGTAAAGAGTTATTAATACAATTAAAATAGTATAACAAAAATTTATATTGCCATATCATTAATTATGATGAAAAATAATTAAAAAAATATTTAGTCGTATCATATTATTTCTTTCAAATTTGAATTAAAAAAGATTTCAACAACCATTGTCGAGTAAAACTTAGTTATCAGCTGATGGGAACGTATTTCGCTATCAAGTGGCATCACACTAAATTTCGGGACACAGCAATCGTAACCAACGCACAGAATCCCTAATTGGAAAAACTTTACATGTTTGTGTTGCTATCGATTAACGACATTAGCCCCCTATTTCTATTCAATGGGGATTTTTTAATTTAAATATGCACATATACCCGCTGCTGGCATGTTTGTTGTAAAAAAATCGGCCAACAATTTTACAGTAAATGGGACCTGTGGTGGATATTATAACTATCAATTTATAGAAATTCTATTATTACACTCAAATGCAAAAATTTATTTTTAATTTTTTGTCAAATTGCTTGCACAAGGTCGCTATATATTTTGACAATTATGTTTTCATTTACGATCACGTATTAATGCGCAATATTACAAAAATATAAGTACGGAAAAGTTGTTACTCACCTCAACCTCTCCCAATGTCTGTGTCCACATATACTTATCAAGGGTGCAGCCGTTACCAGCATTTGGCAACAATTTGCCAACCTCACTTTTTTCAGATTCATCTTCTGCTTTTTCGATTGGTTTTGACTTCTCCTCCGCAACACACGCGGATATACCACCATCAGCAGCAACTTCATTTAAAAGTTTTTGACGCTTTCTAAGCGTACCAACAATAAAGTAAGGCAAATAACTTCATTTCAAAATAGCAAAACGTACTTATCCTCTTCTTCTTTAATTATTTGAGCAGCTTCCTCATCCGATATATCGCAAATTTTATTATCATTCAATTCCTGCTCACGGACAGTTTTTAGTTCACGTTCTTTTTCCTCTTTGAGTTTTTGTGCTTGTTCCTGCTTTTTCATTTTTTCTTTGTGTTCAGCATTGGCAACAGCAGCTTCTTTGCGTAAAATTTCAATGATGAGTTTTTCCCAATCGCCCGAATAAAAATCACTTCTACGTCTTAAAAAACCAGCAAAAGTTTTAAGAAACTAAAAAAGGTGTAAAAAACATGAAAAAATTAAATCCTTAATGATCTGGAGGTAATTCATACTTACATCGGGCATCCCACCTGTATGTTTCTGGGCCATTGCCAACAAAATATTGTCATATTGTTCTTCTTGGCTCGACATTGTTACTGTCTTTAAATTAACGTTTATAATACTTTGTTTTTCTTAACTTTTATGCGACTTCTAGAAATTGCAGTTAAACCACACACCGGTATGAACAACAAGAAACGTGCCAGAATGTTTTTTTTTTTTAATTATCATCTGTTGTCATAATAACTCAAGTAGCACAAACACAAATTAGTGCTAGGCAACACTGTTGTCAAATGTCAAATTGGTAAAATAGTGTTGACAAATATTATTAGTCGGCTAATCGACTACCCAATTACTTGTTTATGTATCAATGGAAAGCATATAATCTGCCTTAAAGTGTTGGGTACAAGAGCTTAATCAAATAGATATTTTATTTTTCAACTGAATTCGTCAAATAAAAACAAATGTTATGTGCCGACGCTCGCTTAATGTGAACAAATTTATGGCTAGTCGAGACGTAGTATAAAGCAGATATGTATACAGATGTCTAAGCGAAATATGCCTGTGTAGTATATCATATGTTTAGTTTTGTACGTATAGGACGTGGGAACATAAATTTGATCGTAAATATTACCAGTGGAAAAAACGTAGAATGCTGCCATTGTCAATAAATGTAATGAATATGGATAAAATGGTAAGAATTGGATAGAATGGTAAGAATTTTATATACATATGTTAATATTATGACATTGTTAAGGAACTTAAAATAAAAACAATTGTACTTTTCATATAAAATTTTGGTGGCGCATGCTGTAGGAAACGATTGATGTTGTAGATAATGGTAATACACGCACCCCTAAGAGTCTAAGTAGCAATTTCGAGCTAAGAAATTTAAACTGACCAACAGGGCTGTGTGCGGAATGATCAAAAATTCATGAGTATTTACAACGACCATTAACAGTTTCAAATTTTGGTCATTTGATAAAAAATTATTATTTATACAAGATAAATAAGAATTTGTTCCTTTGCTTTTGACTTGGGACCTAAGTTTTACGTTTTTTGTTTAGTTGCGGTTGCGGTTTCATTTCTGAGTTTTGTGCCTAATAAAGGATGTGTAACTATGTTTTCCTTATATCGACGTAAGAGACGAGCCGAAGTATTTATTGATGCTGATAATTGGACATCGTCTATTACATATTCAGTTTTTGTTGCTACCGGTGTATTATTAGAGCATTTCCTGGGAAACTTGTTGAGCTAAGAGTGTATTAGTGTATTCAAAGAAAAACAGTAGTCTTTCTTTTTTAAGGAAACATCTTGAAAATCAAGGTACAGGGTGGCCCAAATTAGACCTAGTGATGTTAAACACGTATAACTCTTGTAATAACGGTTTGTTTAATGATTTATTTTTATATGTTAAAATCATTTATTTATTTAACGCGACTATGTGTGAAATATTACATCAGGCAAATGACCACCATTTTGCTCCGTACAGACATAGGCTCTTTTTAGCGCATTTTGCATTACATGGCGTAATGTTTGTGGCTACAGGCGCCGTATTTCGTCTCGAATATTCTGCTTGAGCTGTTCAAGTGTCTGTGGTTTGTTAACATACACTTTGTCTTTTAAATAACCCCATAAAAAAATCGGGCGCAGTTAAATCTGGTGAACGAGGAGGCCAAGGGAAATCTGAATTTTTTGAAATTATGCGTTCAGCAAAAATTTCCCACAGCATGTCCATAGTTTGCCTATCAGTATGCGCAGTGGCTCCATCTTGTTGAAACCACAAATTAGGATGTTGCTCCACCATTGGCCTCAAAAAGTTGTCGATCATTGTTCTGTAAGAAGCCCCGGAGTCCGTTTGAGGCGTTTCATCCTCATTCTCAAAGAAATATGGGCCGATGATTTTTGTGGCAATAACACCGCACCAAACAGTGCATCTGATTGGGTGTGACTGATGCTGGTGTATTGCCCTTGGATTTTCGGTGCCCCACAACCTACAGTTTTGTTTATTCACATAACCACTTAAATGGAAATGCGCTTCATCCGTCATCAAAAGATAATTTAAAAAATCATTTTGTGTGGCTAATTGTGTAATTGTTCTGGGTATACCCAATTGGCCGGAACGGCTACGAGTTGAGACAGATGGATCATTTGCAACACTCTGCTGCACAGCTTCCATGTTGTGTTCAGTACGAATATTTCGATGAGCACCTCTTCCTGGATGGTCGGCAACTGAACCTAGTTCCTCAAAACGGCGAACTAAACTTGTAATCATGGAAGATGTGGGCGCTGATCTTACGTTAAAGAAACGTCGATAATTTCGCTGCGTCAGAACAATTGATCGTTGAGAAGAATAATAAAAATCGATAATTGTAATGCGTTGTTGTGGACTGTACGTATTCATTTTAAATTTCCAAGAGTTCAGTTATAATCTGCAAAAATAAAAAATTAATTATGTTAAAAAATAAAAAAGTTATTTGTGTTTCACATCACTAGGTCTCATTTGGACCACCCTGTATATGTAACAAAAAGTTGACATGTATTTCATATCAGATTTAAAATTAAGATCACTTAAGGCAATCATTCATTTTTAATTTTTTTTATCGTCTATGGTATGAATACGGGACATTACTTTTCTGTTGTACTACTTTGAAGATTCGGGTGCTTGTATTAAATTCCCGCGTATATGACTTGCTACTCTATTCTCTTGCTATGGCCACAAAGTAGTAAACAGAGGTGAAACGACAGTATAGTGATCTTTTTCTCTATCCGTCTCGTTCCCTCAGAGCCTTAGTTTTGTTTTTAGATTTTTGTTTTTATTTTGATTTTCTTGCTGTGTTTTCCTGTATTTCGTCACAAAAAACTATATTTGGCTCTTTCTAACAGAGCCCATAGTAAAAAAAACTGAGTTTTTTATTTTTTATGTGTCAAAGTCTTCACCTCTGGTTACCCTGTGCTATGGCGTTCTTTGGAATTTGAAAGAAGATACCAATTCCCATTACCACTTTTTTTCGCCATAATAAGCAACAATGCATTTTGAATATGAAGGACACAAACCCACACTTCACAATAACAATTAAAAACACGACTTTTTTATATCACAAAAGCTTTATAATTTCGGGATTTGTAAAAATAAATTTTAGAATTAAAAAGTTGTCCTTGTCAGACACACAAAAAATAAACAATAATAAATGTAAACAAAAACACTCTTGACGTTCGTAATACACAAACATTATCAGTTCAAAAAATATTCAGCGGCGATAAAACTATCACTTTATACACTTATTACACCATTGTTGATACTTTTCGACACCGAATCGTACTGTGCAATATATCAATGTTGTTTTGTATGACAGTAGCATAGGCCCTATTTACATTGCAATATTATCTTTTAAACTTTTTAAGCATGTGAACGTGTTTAGACCCCTGCCTTCTTTGCCTCTCTCATATATTCTCGTTGTGATGGAATTTGAAAATTTTGTTTTCATGCCGTTTTTGGCTTAAAAGAATACCAACAATATTTAGTATTAATACCTGTGTATATCAAAATAAATTTCCATTAACGTGTTTTTAGTTCAACCCCATTTTATTTTCTCGTGCTCCTATTTTATCCAAATTATGGATTTTCTTGTAATTTTTTAATTATTTGATACAGTGATTCAAATTCGTACAAAGGAGCTTTTAAACCTGTACTTTTCACGTACAATTGTACTAAAATTATTCTTTTTGTACCCGTCACAAAAAATTAAAAAGGTTTATATGGGTTTGATATTCCGTTTGTTATTTTTACAATACTCATTTAAGACCTAACAAAGTATATATATTGTTACGTTTATTACCACAATAAACGCTATTTTGACGGGTTCGTTTAATTGTAAAAATTAAAATACACACTCTTTTATGATTTTATCCGTACACAGTTTTATTTGGTACTTAACACTCTTACATACAACTCTTTAGTACTATTTGACACTGTACACTTAACACTTCTTTTGTACACACAGATGTTCACTCTATGAAATCTCAAAGTCAACTATATCTTCTGCGGTGGACGGCGCCTTTATATACAGATCACGGCCGCTTCTTGAAATGTCCCGAACATACGCGAAATTGCGCATCAGTTATTTCAGTTGATGGCTTAGTAGTCTTGTATATGTGTTTGTGTGTGTGTGTATCTTTTGTTTACTTTTTTGCTTGCTGTAGAAATTGTTTTTTTGAATCGCGGTTCTGCGAATTTCTGCTACGCAATTTGTTTTTGCTTTGTGTTTACGATATTGCGTATTTGTACATTTGTACAATAGGTCGTTTCACGCACCTTTGGCTATTACTTTGTAACAATATTCTGGATCATTATAGGTAGGGAAGCTCAATAACCGCCTGTCTGGTGTTCAAATCATTTTCTAACGGTTCTACACAACATGGGATCTTGAAACATAGACCTTTTGAGCAGCGCGTACTGCAATTTAAGCTATTTGAAATCAGATAAAACGATCCACAAGTTCCCAAAATATGTGCAAAATACCAATTTCCTGGGAATACGCCTATACACAAGTCCATTAAAGTTGCATATGCTGAATCCTTATCAAATTCGCTATAAAGTCTCCTACATAAATGATCAATCCGAGGCCCGCAAATAACGTACGTACCTAAATGTTTTACCGAATTAAGCCATTTTTAAAAAAAAAAACCTAAAAATTTCAAAAACTAAGATATCCCAAATTCCCCAAAATCCGAAATTTGAAGAAAAATAGTGAAAATTTAGAAATTTAGCCAAAAGTTAATATTTACCACGCATTCGAATATTCACCAATAAATCGTAACCGCAAAAAAATCGCATTTATGAAAAAACTCGATATACATATTTCTATTCTTAGAAACTTCTCTGAACTTATGTATAGGTGTTGTGTTTTGTTGTTACAGTGCTGTGGATACAGTAAATACCAAGTGTGGTCGCACTCTCTATTTCAGGGACTTTCTTTATATTGAGTGCTCACTTGTTCGCAATTATCATCGTAACAATATATATGAATGGAAAGTGTCAAAATTAAAAAAAATCATCTCATCTATTAACCAATCGAAAATACTTACTTATATTACGTGTAAAAATAAAAATAGCAAACAATCCTTCGTGTCGGGAAAAATCTGTCGTACACTTTTAGTAGTTTACACTTGGGTGAAAGGCATATATGATTCGGCATAGCCGAATATAGCTCCCTTAATTGCTCTTTTTGTTTTATTTGCATTTTCTGTATATGTACATATATATACTTTAATAATCAAAAATTGCATATCTCAGTTACAGACCTGCCCGGGGACCTATGGATTTTCTCGTCTTCTCCACAAAGTTTCCACCACTGTTTTAAACTACAAATATGTCTACATTTTTGGAACGAATTTCCGTCATCCCTTGTCAAGTTTCCATAGAGAAAGACATGTAAGCCAACATTTTTCCCGCCCTCGCAAGCTTAATGAAAGCAATTAATGAAAACTTGTGAAATTAAATTCATTCAAACTTACTCAATATTCTATCTTGTGCTTTTTATTTGTTGTTGTATAATGCAAAACACTTTGTTTGCAACAAAATGAATTTAATCGTCGTTTTATTATTGAATAAGCAAGTTTTTGGATAATGAATCACTTCAAATATACTTTTCAACCTTGTTTAACCTTTTGGATAAGCATAATTTTGTTTTAAATACAATAGATTATGGCCCCTGATCCTATAAGGACACAATAAAGAAATATACGTTGAAGTCATAGAAGGCAATTATATTTAATTAATTATAAAAGTAGAATGAATTCGATAGCTGGACGAATTTCCTTATTAAATGGAACGAATTACGGTACTTGGAAAGCTCAAATGAAGGCAGTACTTCACAAAAATAGGTTGCTGAATATTGTCTTAGGTGACGAAAAGGCTCCAAAAGTAAAAAATCTTTCAGAATCAACAACAAAGACACAAACTCGTGAGCATAAATAATCAATAAGGACCATGCAGCATTACCTAGATAAGGATATGGATGCAAGAGCTGAAATTTTAATGAGCTCTCACTTATCTTTGAACATCCCACTGAGAAATCCAGCTGATATTCAAGCAGCTGTAGATCATTTTACAGACGTCGTGACTGCCGCAGCCATAGCTGCAACGCCAACAAAGCCATCAGCTAAAATAATATCGTACCAGGCCACAGCAGATATTCAGATGCTCGTCATTGAGAAAAGAAGACTAAGAAGACATAAAAATGCAAATGAACTTATGCCAAAAAAAACTTATGCAGTAAATTGAGACAGAAGCACGAATTCGCTATCGACAACTTTTTAAAAAACTTGGATCCAATGAAAAACACGGATTATAGTCTGTGGAAAGCTGTAAAGCACTTATAATGTCCTATGGCTTAAGACTCTCCACTAAGACTTGAAGACCGTACTTGGGCTAAAAACTCAAGTGAAAAGGCAAATGCGTTTGCAAATCACTTAGAGCAGGTTGTCGCACCGCATGATATAATTAATTCCACTATTCCAATTATTAGTGACACCGTGAATGATCCTAGGAAATTTCGGTTGTCTTCTTTAAAATCGACAATTAAAAATACGGATATGAAGAAATCACCTGGACCTGATCGTATAACAGGATCAATGATAAGAAACTTACCTAATTCAGCTGTAAGAATTTTACTTTGGGCTTCTTCCCATGCTCTTAGAAGATGTCTGAAATTGTTATGATCCCGAAACCTGGAAAGGACTCAAGCCAGATTACATCCTACAGGCCAATTAGCCTACTGTCAGTTTTGTTAAAGATATTTGAAAAATTATTCGCCTCGAGTGTAACTCCTTTTCTAAATGAACAAAACGTTATCCCAGATCATCAGTTTGGTTTTCGAGCAGGGCATAGTACGATTGAAGTCCATAGAATCGTTACCATTATTAGATCGGCTTTTGAAAGAAAGCTATATTGTTCAGCTTTATTTATAGACATTTCCCAAGCATTTGATAAAGTCTGCCATGATGGGCTACTTACTAAAACAGCTCGGGTTCTTCCTGAAAACACCCACAAGCTTATAAAAAGCTATTTGTCAGATAGAACTTTTAAAGTAAGGTCAAAGGATCAGTTTTCAAGGGGGAAATGGGAAATGGGAAAATCAGTGCAGGAGTACCTCAAGGTAGTGTGCTAGGGCCGCTATTATATATTATCTATACAGCGGGTATGCCGACAAGCCCAAATACATATACATCAACCTTTGCAGACGACACTGCAATTATAAGTGTCAGTAATGATCCAAAGGGTGCATCTGAAAAACTGCAGTCCCATATTCATAAGCTAGAAGACTGACTAAAACAGTGGAGAATAAAGGTAAATCCATCAAAATGTGCTCATGTAACGTTTTCCCATAGAAGGCAAAATTGTCCACCAATCACAATAACTAATACCACGGTTCCAGCGGAAACGCACGTTAAATATTTAGGTATCCACCTAGATCGGCGCCTAACTTGGTCCCGTCATATTGAGGCAAAAATAACGTCCATAAAGCAAAGCATAAAACAAATCAACTGCATTGGCTAATAAGTCCTAACTCAGCTTTGGAGTATAAAGTTCTTTTATACATATCCGTTATAAAGCCAATTTGGTCATATGGTATTCAGCTGTGGGGTACTGCCTGTGCATCAAACATCCAGAAGTTACAGAGAAGACAGTCTAGGATTTTACGTCATATCGTCTGCGCCCCCTGGTACATAAGAAATGAAAACATACATAGGGATCTCAAAGTTCCCACTGCCCACGAAGAAGTTAAAACATACACGTCCAAATACGTGAACAAACTAGTCGCACATCCCAACACTCTAGCACGCATTTTATTGCAAGTTGATGGCCACCAGAGACTAAAAAGAACTTACACATTGAGCCTGGTGAGGCGGCTCTCTCTACACAATAGAAGATAGATTTTTAAGAATTGAACACAAAAAATTAGTTATTACATTGGTAATAACTAGTAAATAATAATTTAGAAATAAGATTTGAATACTTATTGTGAATTTCTTTTAATAGAAAGATTCAATAAAATGAAATAAAGTATAAAAAAAAAACAGACAAATATTGTGACAACAAACAATCTCAAAAAATCTAGTGTTACTTTCAAGATATATTTTCCGTCCTAACTGATTATGTGTCAGGCGTTTCCTTCCAATATATTTGATAAAGTTCGTAGTTTCTACTTATAACCATTGGCTCAGATTTTCTAGTATTTATTTTCACTCCTTTATACATTTCCGTTGCTATAATATTTAGGTTTTGACAGCATCCCCAGTTTTGTGAGTTTCTTTTTCAAGAACCCTTTAGTATATGGACGCAAGTCTACTTTCCAGTCCTTAATTATATCATTCATTAGTATAATAAATAGATATGAACTTATTATGTCGACTGCTCTAACACCTTGACATATTCTTAACTCTTCTGATGAAGCATTTTTTGTTCTTAAATATTTCCGGCAGGTCTTCAAATAAAAGAACTGTCCAAAGTTCAATCCATTGCTCGGTATCACAAACTTTTTGTAGATTAATGAAGCATGTGGTATATTTTCATGTTATAACTGTATAGCTGATGCATTGGGTGTCACTATTTAGTCTAAAGCCACACCTGTGACTTAGGTTATTTGTAGAAATCGTTGATGGTAAGTTAGGTTCGTTAGAGAAGGGGTGCCAGTTATTGGCTTCATGTGCACTTACTGCACTGCATATTATCCATAATTATCCATTGCATATTATAGCAAGTCGGTGCTTCTAGCGAAGTTCCTCAGAATTCACCAGTTGATGTCTGTTATATGAGTTATACCTGACAAAGTGTCAACAATGAAGTTCTGGCTTCTTATTTGTGCGAATGCTGGGCAGTGATACAGAAAATGTTCCAGCGTTTCGATGTCTTCCTTGCTTTCGCTACAGATACTATTAGCTATTTGAAGCATATGCGGTAGTAAACCTTGTCTAGTTATCTTAAGCAGGTTCTTTGTTTGATCTAAAATTGGTTTGTTGTTTCATGAAATGCGTTTGGGTAATATTTGCCCATTTATTTTACCTCAGTCTTAGAAGGCTTTGTATTATCTATAATCTTATAGCTTTGATGGACACAGTATTTGCTCATTCATTACCAAATACTCTCTAGTGGACTGGCACCATCAGTGAAAATGTTGAGGTCTGTTGGTCTTGTAGTGTCATTGAGCTCCATATATAGGCCAGGAAGTCGGAAGTACATTTTGGCCTCTGGTTCCTCTATAAAGATTCTCAATCCAATTCTGTTCCTTACCTTATGGCTGTTCGTGCAGGCAACCGAGTTGGGGTTCTGTATGACCAGGAGTATCTGTCTGGTATCAGTGTTTCACAGTTAAATGTTAGCTGGCACAAAATAAATCAATCAAGATGATCCTGCATCCATTGAGGGAAGATACATATGTATGTTAAAATTTCGCTCCCAATATTTTAGAGTGTCTATTGAAAAATTTTAGAATAAACTTAGAATATCTTTTTTTTTAAATTGTATAATATAATTAATATTTAAAGAACACCTCCTTTTATGTGGAAGAGCGAAGAAAGATATTTGCATGGCATTGTTCAGGTCAGTATGGGCTACGACTTCAGCTTGGGTGTTCTTATTGTTTTACTCTGTATTTGAAACTTATTTTTTATTTTACTATTTAATTTTTTTAACAATAACAAATAAAGTATCTAGTTCACGTAATGCACAATTTAACAGAGCAATATTATTCACGAGAGTGTAAAAATGCACAGATTGCGAGGCATTTAAGCGTTTTCATGACTTCTCTTAATATGTTTGAATGGGATTTCAGCAAAAGTTTTACTTAAGGTACGCTCATATTAGTCAAATATTTTATTGCCGTAGCCTGACCATAAAAATATTTCTTAGGAGCAAACATAAAAATATTTTGGACAAATAAAATTATTTGCCAGCAAACAAAAAATTTCTAAAGTGAACATAGTGTCACTACTCAATGGCAAATATTTGACTCGGTTCTGTGCAAATAAATATTTTTTTTCAAACTTTTATTTACAATCTATTTCAACAATAATAAGTAAATTTGATAAAGAAGAGTTACTTAACATATGTTATTAAGCTTCAGCAAGCTTAATAAACTATACTTAATATTAAATATTAATATTATTTTTAGTAATTTATTTGTAAAAATTTGTAATTCGCAATAAGTAATCCAAATATTATTATCTACAAGGTAAATGTAATATATGAAACCTTTTCAATCTTCTAACTTCCTCTGCTTCATCTAATAGAGTAATAGCTAAAATATTACAATGGTTGCTAAGACGTTCTAAATACCTATCACTGAATCTATTTATTTCATCACGGACTAAAGGAACTTGAGATCATTATGAATTTGTTTATTTGTTACAAACCATGGAGCAAATAGGTACAAAAGTATTAAAATGGTTTTTTTCCAATTCAATTAAACACAATAAAATTCGCTAGTAATGGTGAAATTTGTGACGTGAATCGGAAATAATCAGCTAAGAAAAACGCATTGCTTTTTTGAAAACGTAATAGAAGTAATTGGCACATTCGCATGGCAATTCGCGTCATCAATTTTGCATATATCATGTTTAAGTTGTAGTACAAAAAATCCAAACACTTAAATAAAATAGAGCAGAAGGTTTTTCTTCTTAAAAATAATTACTTGTATGTTTTATTTTTATTTCCACAAATTTTTATTTATGCTACATTTTGTAAGTTAGATGCAAGTTTTCTATATACAAATTTTTTTTTATCAAAGAACAACTTTCATTCTCCAGAAACAGTTTATTCAAGATTGGGGAAATTGTGGCCTATGTCCTCACTGAGCTATTCACTAAGAATAAGAGCGATGTTCTCAGTGTAATAGTTAACAAGATTTTGCCTAAAGTATATAGAACACAGCACTCAAGGGGTATTTGTCTTATTTTTGATATTACCAAATGCGTTCGAACGTAGAAACGGGCTCAAAGAATTTAGTTGCTTATTAGTACGATACACGGTATTACGCAGTATTCTCAGAATGTATAATTTAATGACCGCTACAAACAAATTTCTACAGAACGTGTGTGACACGACAATAAAAATTCAGAAAAAGTTACATAAAAATAATTTCTAAAAAACTTCGAACCAAAAAATTTAATATCTTGAAATTCTAACCTGCCGAGACACGCATACTTTTTTCGACCTATTATACTTTATTAATTTCTTTTCGTTGCAACAAAAAATCTGAATCTGTTCTGCATAGGTGCGCGGTGATACTGATTTTAGCTTACAATTGCTGTTACAATAATATTTTAGGTCTAAATCTGTAATTGTTAAAATACATCAAGTTTATACGAAACAAATTTTTGTAAAGTCAAGCCATTCTAACTTTCTACTGTCTTTCTCCTTTTGCATTTCTTTAATTTTCCCGTCTTCCATAAAAAAAACTATTGACGCTGCTCCACAGCAAAAAACTAACCTACTTGTATAACTTTCCATGAAAAAGTTTATAATTTTTCTGCCAAATAAATTAATTTTTTTTTTATCAGTTTGATCAAATTGGACAAATTTTTGACTAATTTGAGCGTACTCTTTACGTTCTTTGTTATGTGTACCGATACCACCCAAAACGGTTACAATTCAAATTTTTTAGTGTGTGTGGTTGGTTAAGAGCTTGATGTATACGATATATGGGTACTTTTATACCTTAGGTGATGCTTTGGCGATATTTTTTTAGATTCCTGATCTAAAAATACATATTTAAATTTTCAACTTCTGACCGACTTTTCAGCATTTTTTAATACGATACAGTTTTTTTTTTTTGAGATCAGTAACATAGAAAGTCTTCAAAATTTGACACACAATAAACTGATAGTCCACTATCGAAATTTATTTAAAAAAAGTGGATCCAACAAAAAACATGGATTATAGCCTGTGAAAAGCTGTAAGGAGCTTAAAACGTCCTATTGGCTATGAATCTCCACTAAGAGATGAAAACCGCACCTGGGACAAAAACTCTATTGAAAAGGTAAATGCATTATGCGAGTATACTAGGCCCACTATTATACATCATCTATATATCGGATCTGCCAACAATCCCATATGCATATACAACAACTTTTGCAAACGGCACTGCATTTGTAAGTGTTAATAATAATCCAAAGGTTGCATCTGAAAAACTTGAGTCCCACATTCATTAGCTAGAGGACTTGGTTAAAAAAAGAGGAAAAGGAAATGTGCTCACGTAAAGTTCTGCCTCAGGAGGCAAAATTATTCATCAAAAACAATAACAAATATCACTCTTCCAGCGAAAACACACGTTAAGTATTTGGGTATCCACCTAGATAGACGTCTAACTTGGTCCCCCACAATGATGCGAAAATTAGAACCATTAGAACTTAGAACCATTCAACTACAATGGTTAATAGGTCCTCACTCAACCTTGGCTTCGAATTCAAAGTCCTCTTATACACAACCGTTATAAAACTAATATGGCATTCAGAAGGTACAAAGCAGACAGCCAAGGATTTTTCGACTCATCGTGTACCCCCTGATATATAAGAAATAAAAATATCCATAGAGATATAGAAGAAACAAAAACATACCCGTACAAATACGAAAAGTACCTAGTGGTCCATCCCAACCCTCTAGCTCGCGATTTTCTGCAAATTCACAGGCACCAGACTCTAAAAAAAACAGATAAGTTAAGCCTATCGAGACGGCTCTCCCTAACCAACAGTGGTTTCTTAAAATTTAAATTTAGTTATTGCATTGGTTATAATCAATAATAATAATCTACAGCTAATATTTGAATACTTATTGTAAATTTCTTTCAATAGAAAGATTTAATAAAATAAAAATTAAAGTTTAAAAAAATATATTTGCTATCGTGTATCTTCAAAATAAGCAAGATCGGGAGAATATATACATATCACTGTATACCCGAAAAAAATATACAACTTTTGTAAATAGCTGTACTATCAAAATGCGCGCTAAGCTTAAAACGGGCAGACAAATTCTATACACCTCATTTATTTTATAGCGTTCCAGGTCACCCGCCTGCCAAATTAAAAGTAAAGTATTTTTTCGGAAACTTTACTAAAATATATTTCAGTTTGTCTAATTTTTTTTAGCTCCAGGTCCTCCGAAAATAATGATGTAGATGATTTGTTTTGCATAATTCCTGGGTGTGAAATTGATAAAGTATTGGAGACGTTTAATTCCTTTATACGAACATTAAATTTACAATAGAGAAGGAACATGATTCTAGACTTCCTTGTTTAGATACATTAATAATTAGACGGTGGAACAATTTAATAATGGATTGGTATCAAAAGCCAACAGTATCTGAGAGAATCATTAACTACTTTTCTAAGCATAGTAAAATAATTATTATGAATACAGCTCGAAATTTGGTACAAAGGGTGTTTACGATAAGTGACAAGGAGTTTCATAGAAAGAACAAGGAAAAGATCAGGAGTATATTAATTGAAAATATATTTCCGGAGCAACTCTCTTATAAATTAATAAATCGTTTTAGATATAGTGGAAATGTTAACACAGGAAACGTTATGGAGCACAAGATTTATAAGTCTTTAGCTTATGTGCCAGGAATATCAGAGCGACTTGAAAAATCAAAAATCTTTAGTAACGATAAATACAAAATTGCTCATAAATCTTACAATACTTTAAATAGATTATTCAGTAAAACTAAATATAGAATTAAGAAAATGGAAATGTCCTTAGATTTAGAAATTCAAATAAAACAGCTCCATCTTCCCATTGTTCTGAATTAAATCCACTGTCCTAACTTTGAAAATGTGTCAGTGCTAAATATTGAGAAAAATTATAAGAAACGTTACATATTGGAAATGTGACAAGTTTGTAAAACACCAATGTCCCAAAGAATTAAATACAAAGCGGATACAGATAATGCCGCTCATATATGCAGGCATTTAATACATAAGATATTAGTATGATGTAATTTAGGATTATACATTTTTTTTTACTGTATTTTATTTTATTGAATCTTTCTATTAAAAGAAATTCACAATAAGTATTCAAATCTTATTTCTAAATTATTATTTACTAGTTAGTACCAACGTAATAACTAATTTTTTGTATTCAAATCTTAAAAATCTATCTTCTATTGTGTAGAGAGAGCCGCCTCGCCAGGCTCAATGTGTCAGTTCTTTTTAGTCTCTGGTGGCCATCAAATTGCAATAAATTGCGTGCTAGAGTGTTGGGATGTGCCACTAGTTTGTTCACGTATTTGGAGGTGTATGTTTTAACTTCTTCGTAGATAGTGGGAACTTAGGATTATACATTTGTATTGTTTATACATATGTACATACATACATCTACACAACAATGTAAAACATTTTTTAGTTTTTATGATATGTATGTATTTGTGTTTTGAAAATTTGAAACATTTTTCATTGTATATAGAAAAATTTTTCAATAATTTTTATAATTTGATTTTTGTTTTGAAGTTTGTAAAATATAATTTTATTTTATTTACTGACGATGCTACACAAAGGCGTAGCGAAATATTGAATAAAATAAAATTAATATTTATTATACTTTATAATAAAGGAAATTTTATTGGAGGACCTGGAGCTTAAAAAAATTAGACAAACTTAATTATAATAAAGGTCAAAAAACTAGAATAAAATTTATAAAATATATTCCATTTCAAGATTTTTTTAAAGCTTTCTTCCATTTATTTTAAACCTGATCTAATTTGCTTAATTACTTTGTGTATGAAACCAAAAGATTTCCACTAAACCATTAAATTCCTACACACCACGAAACGTGTCCCCAATTGAGAGAAAAATCAGTCTAATTGGTAACGCTGTTTGCGCATTTCTTTGGAGTACATTTTCCATAAAGAGCTGCGAATATTCGCGCTCAGTTTTGTTCGGTCTTCTGAAGGAATCAGTTGTTTAGAACATTTTCATCGTCAAAGCTTAAATATATTTAAACGCAAATTGTGAAAAAGTGTATTCTGATGGAAAAAAATCTTATACACAAAAAAGTTGAGTCCATATAAAGAAATTTTTGCAAAAGTGTTGTTCCAGCTCAAGTGTAGAAAAAAAACAGCAAAAATTCAGAAAATCTGGGATTATGTTTGTTTAAAAAACTAAAACCCACAATAAGCAGTATGTAAAACCTACAATTTACAAATTATAATTGAATATTTTAAATGCTCTTCTTCTATAACAGTATAGAGAATTTTCTAAAAACTTTTTAGGAAACAGACCAACAACAAATTTCTTCAATGATATGTGTAAATAGATACATATGTACACCTATGCACAAAATTAGAAGTTTGTTTATTTTTAATTTATAATATGCAAATAATTGTACTTCTTTTTTTACTTCTACTAAATGTCGCTTTAATAAGGCGGCTCTCTCTGCTGGGGGGTACTCTTTGTATTGTATTTTGCCTGCCTATTTAAAATCAATAAATTATTTCCAACGATTTTCTCTCTACCGCTCTTATGTTCTGTTTTGCGTGTATTTTCTGCAAACCAACATTTTAACATTTATATGCTTTACACATATGCGAAAATAAATAGCAATGCCATCCCTGTGTATTAAATTAAAATAAAAACATCAAAATCCCTTGAGTACAAACATTCTTCCATACATACAGACAACCAACAACACACATCCGTATGCATGTACCGCTGTAAAGCACAAAAGTTCTTTTACACTCTTATTGGGGAAGGACGACAACCATGTGGTTAGAAGAATTGGGGTTTTATTTATACATACGAGTACATAAATATTTTATTTAAAACTGTATGTATGGAATTTTGTTTAATTAAATAAAATTGATTTAAAGAATGTTTGTATAACAAACCAGCGAGAGTATCAATATGAACTACATATATAATACAAGATCTTGAATTTAATAAGATTTTAGACTTGGAACGAAATAGTTCAATTAAACGATTGCACTAAATAAGCGACACAATTCAAATTTTTACACTCTTAATTCTGGAACTGAAATGGCAGGCAGCTCAATACTTTTGCGCCACCCTTTATACTATTAACACGTTTAAAAAGCAGATATGTATTTGCAAATAAAAATAATTTGTATCAACATTTGTATGTATTTGACAGCAAATTGACTACAGAAATGGGTTAATTTTTGATTGGACAACAATATAATTACCTGGTAACAGGTAATTATTTATATTATTTAATTACCTGGTAACATTGCTGTAGAAGACACTTTAACGTTTACATGAAAATAGTTGTATAATTAAGAGAATATGGTAGAATCAAAAGTAAGTATTACTCTTGCGATGGAATTAATGCAATGATAAGTCGAACTAGATAATTTTTAGACAAAGGGCAAATTGATAACAGGTATATTCACGGGCGAAATCAAGGCATTTCTGGCGCAGTGGCGGTTGTCAAATTCCGATAAAAAAAGAGTCGGAAATGGAAAAAATGATTTTATGTGGAACTTGACATGCAATTATTGTAAAAACTGAAAAACCCGTTACCACCTGCGCTGGTGAGTTTACCAGTTTTAATTTGCCTTGGACAAACACATGTTAAAAGGTCTGCCTGATCGTCGAAAACACTGAAATCGTTAACACAAGTGGCAACCTGCTACACTTTATTTACAAACATGAAGTGTTAATATTTTTGGGTTTAAGAGATATAAATGGTACTCACGATGGGCATTGCAAACAGTGCAAATGATCCAAATGTGCGCAAAAAGCATCGTTTTCCTTAACACAACAACAAACTATACGCCCTTGCGATTTGTTTCATTTGCACTAAATAAGCGACTGCGCATATTTGCTCAGATGCAAGTAAATGTAAACATTTATTTTAGATATATCAGGCGCCAAATTAATATTTGTAAAAAAGAAAATTTAGAATCCTGTTTTTGGTTAAAAATAAAATCTTATTAAATTGGTGTCAATGGTATTTTTATGTACATACATTCATAATATATAAAATAGACTTGCCAGATATTTTTATGGAATTAAGTCGCCTTGGCAAGAATGCAATCGACTATTAAACAGGTGCTCACGATCTGTAGTAATACGCATAATCTTAATTACCCCTTATCATGTGTCATGAATATTAGTTTGTCCGTTGAGTAAACACAAAAATATTTGTCGTTTAGTTTTCTCGATTTAGATAACAACAATAGCTGACTTAACGATAGCACATATCGTTTAAAAAAGGTTACTGAATAGCTTCACCGTTAATTTTGCTGTTAACATTTTTTAACGTTACGATTGTCGTCAAAAGTCGTCATCTTTATATTATTAATTAGAAATAATTTTCGTTTTTATATCGCAAATTACTTTTTGAATCGCAAAACGCAGGTTAAGAACAAAGAGGTTAAGTGAACTAAGAAAGTGGTTTAGTTAATTCTTGAAAAAATGAAAACATATTTTAAGAGCTGAAAGGACTCTAGCCTATTTTAAAACTATGAACTGAAATGAGTGGTCGCAAAAAAAAACACTGTATAATAAAATCAAATTTATTCTGACAACGAATTTCGGCAGAAGGGAAAAAAAATACAGTTTTTGAAATTTTGCGCTTGCTTTTAGAGGCGGTTAAAGTTCATAAAATTTGCAGTTTTTTTAAAATAAATTTTGTCAAACACTACGAGAAGTATTTTAAAACCTCCAGCTCTTTGCCGTACGGGTCTGTTTTGTCTGAGTTTTGAACTAGGAAGGGAAAAGTAAAAAGTAATATTTGATTACACTAAAATATTGGCTATAAATCTATTACAGTGTCTGCTTGATGTGTTGAACTTGATGACGAAGGCATAATTGCAGTTTTTATTTATTTTTTTGTGTTTATACTTTTTATTTCCTTGATAAAAACAATTTCTGAACAAAATTTTCATTCTTTCGAATTAGAACCTTTCTCTTTTACTATTATGCTACTAACGAACTATCACAAAGTTTTAAAGCTAGTTTTCATATAGATTAACTCACAGCAATATTTCGGGGAATAACCAGAAAAAAGCGCAATTTTAAAAGAACTGCTCAGCGTATATCCAAAACGTAGCAGTCATATACTACTGTCAGTGACACCTGTGTCAAATATCACCTCAAAGTTTAGTATACGCTTGTCTTTCAGAAGTACAACAAGTGCATTCGGCGATTTTTACA
Source organism: Phania funesta (assembly GCA_963932375.1). Classification (NCBI taxonomy): domain Eukaryota; kingdom Metazoa; phylum Arthropoda; class Insecta; order Diptera; family Tachinidae; genus Phania; species Phania funesta. The sequence continues at coordinate 43,671,197 of OZ010656.1, forward strand.
ATGAGTGAAATTATTCAACAAAGAAGTTCCATTAAGTTTTGTGTGCAGAATGAAATTTCTGGTGCCGAAATGTTCAGAATGTTGTAAAAGGCCTTCGGTGATAATTGTATGCCGCGAGCAAGTGTTTTTGATTGGTATAAATTATTCAAAGAGGGTCGAGAACGCGTTGACGACGAACCACGTCCAGGACGGCCATCAACATCAACTGATGATCAACACGGCAATAAAATCAAGGAATTGGTGTTCGAGAACCGACGATTAACAGTCAGAGACCTTACTGATATCGATAGAATATCGGAGGGATCAGTGAAAACCATTTTAAAAGATAATTTAGGTCTAAGAAAAGTGAAATCACGACAGGTTCCGAATACCTCATTGATTCTTCGTGAGTTTTTCGCCAAAAATTCAATCAATATCTTTGCACAACAACCGTATTCGCCTCATTTAGCTCCGTGTGACTTCTTGCTGTTCAGCAAACTCAAGCGACCGCTCCGGGGAAACCGTTTTAAGTCAATTGAAGACATTAAAAGTGAATCGCTACGCGCATTGAAGGCTATTCCGGAAATTGACTTTAACAAATGTTACGAGGATTGGAAAAAACGTTGGCATAAGTGTATTGCAGTTGGCGGGTGGGGGATTACTTTGAGGGGACGAAATAGATTTGGGAGAATAAATATTGCCCACAGTAATATATCTGACAGTGTGGCAATGACTAAACAATACAAGAATCTTACCTCCTACAAACTTTCACGGAACTATATCTAAATACATACCAAGAAAAAATGAGACAAATACATGTAAGTATGTGCCATAAGTTTCTTTGAAAACGTATACATACATATGTATGTGACGCTGAGGGGCGAACGTGTTAAAAATTAAAAAGTACGAAGGTATCAATATTTTGTCCCACGTAGGACTTTCAAATTTGTACACTATACTACTAACAACTATAGTAAACAAACTAGAGGGTGCCCCGGTGTATAAAGGGAATTTGGACATTTCGGACAATCCCAATGGACATACGTATGTTTGCAACTTTGCAATCTTGCAGCGTGTGCATGCGTTTGACGCATATGCATGTGCATTTGCTTCCATTCAAACTTATTTCTCTTATTTTTTTTTTTTGCTATACTTCAGTTTTATTATTTGTTTTTTTAAGAAATAAAAACTTTGGTGTACGTGAGCGGTTAAAATAAAACCTTTTTTTAACTCTTATTTTATTGTTTCTCTTTTTCTTTTTTTGCGTGTGTAAGTTGTTTCTCTGGAAGCATTTAAGCTACAGTAATTTAAAATTTTTGTTATTGTTGCTGCTGCAGTGCTTCTGTCATTATTGTTGCTGCTTTTTTGCCGGCTCAAGCAGAAAATTGTTGTTATTTGCGAAATGTGATTTTTATTTAATAGCTTAAATTAAAGAAAAACAACAACAATTTAAAAACAAATCTGGAACAGCATTACAACAATAATGCTTTCTAAAAGGTCAGCTCAAGGTTATTGCTGCTTCGAATCAAGTGCTCGCTGTACTTTTTATGGTAAATGATTTCTAATTAAACAATTTTCAAAAAAGTCAATAATTAAAATAAATCAAACTCTGGAGCCTAGATTTTTTTTATACTTTATTTTATTTTATTGAATCTTTCTATTAAAAGAAATTCACAATAAGTATTCAAATCTTATTTCTAAATTATTATTTACTAGTTAGTACCAACGTAATAACTAATTTTTTGTATTCAAATCTTAAAAATCTATCTTCTATTCTGTAGAGAGAGCCGCCTCGCCAGGCTCAATGTGTCAGTTCTTTTTAGTCTCTGGTGGCCGTCAAATTGCAATAAATTGCGTGCTAGAGTGTTGGGATGTGCGACTAGTTTTTTCACGTATTTGGACGTGTATGTTTTAACTTCTTCGTGGATAGTGGGAACTTTGAGATCCCTATGTATGTTTTCATTTCTTATGTACCAGGGGGCGCATACGATATGACGTAGCCTAGGTGAAGTTTATTTATGCTTATAGTAGACCCACTGGCAGCTACTTATGTTTGAGCGAGTGCTTCTTTTATTGACTAAACATTGTGTGCAAGGTGTATTTATTTACTAGGTGGCAGCGCTACGACAACAATACAACAACAACAGGCAACTTTGTTTGTGTAAAATGAATGATTAGTGTCAAAAACATGTGCCAGTAAAAAGCACAGAATATAGTAGTCTATGGTAAAAAGTTAAATACACTTTGATATTGGGCATTTAAGGAAAAAAATATGCTGGCGAATCAATTTCTAAGAGACACTTTGTAGATGTAGGCGAAGAAATGTCTGATGAAATAACTCAACAAACGCTAAATAAATACACCTTGATTGTGTGATTTTTTTCAATATTGATTGGGCGCATAACCACTCCATGGGACAGGCATGGATAATTGAAATTTTTAAATGGTATCATTTTACTATGTATATTGAGTTTAATAGAACTGAATTGATTGTATTGTATGTAAATATTTTATTTAATACCTAAAACAATTTTGTATTGCAATAGTTGTGTCGAATGAAAGATGTTTAAGAATTTTTAGTTAGCGAGATTGTTTAAAACATTAAAAATGCTTTATAATAATTCCAAATCAGTTTTGTTAATGAGTCGAGTAATCATATAGACCGGTGTGATTTTTTTTTCGAAAAACTCATTCGGGCATGCTACTTATTCAAGTAACGTGCCCTTGTGATTTGGCATCAATGATTGCATAACAAATAACAGATTCGACAGACACCGCTTAAGAAATATGGCCGCCAAGTACTTTCTACATCGGCCCGCTCTTGTATGGCACTTCCAAAAATGCTCAGTTGCCATTTCACCATAAAAAGACTAACAAACGAACAACGCTTGCAAATCACGGAATTTTATTATCAAAATTCGTGCTGTGTTAGATGTGTTGCGTAAATTACGTTTATTTTATAGCCGTCATAATCGATCAACCGAACAGGCTATTCAGTCTGTTCCGACCAAATTTGAAGAGCAGCCAGAGGCTGCTCAAGAGCTGCCAATGCACCCTGAAAAATGCACTGTTTGGTCCGATCTGTGGATCGGTGGCTTCATTGGCCTGTACTTCTTCAAGAACGATGAAAATTACAACGTTACCGACTTTCTTCTTGACCGAGATGTAAGAATTACATTTGGTTAACATGTGGTTTTACTAAGACGGTGCCGCACGGCACTTGATGCAATTAATCTACTGAGCGAACAGTCTGGTGAGCAATTAATCTCATGTTTTGGAGAAGTCAAGATCATGCGCTTCGGCCCCACTATACTAATTGTTGTGGGGATACGTGAAGACTCTCGTGTACAGCAACAAGCCAGCCACAATTCAATCCCAGGAAGGCAACATCACAGCTCGAAATGCTGAAAATGTCTGCCAAAATTGGAGTTGCACCGCAGGCAACATTTAGAGGAAATAATATTTAAAAAGTAAGTGGAAGGCATTCATTTATTTGCCCAAATAAATATTTTATTCACTTTTAAGAATTTTCTGTGTTTTTCTTTTCAATTTTCAAAATCCAAACGGTTAAAAAACATCCGATATAACCCCGCATTTCGTATGAATGTATTGTCACAATTCTTTTATTAGAAGCCCCATACATTACCTTACCACATGCAGATAATGCAAAATGCTTTCCAAGAGTCAAAAGCGCATAATATGGGGCATACCAGTCTTCAGCGGGCCTTTTAAAACATTTTTAATTTTTCATTCTTATTTTATATTTTTTATTGGGTTACAGCATTCGAAGCTGTAAGCACTTGTGTGCTTTAGTCGGTTGGATGCTATGCTTTAGTTTATATTTATAGTAATATACTTATATAGCAGTGCCATATATAGCAGTGCCCTCTTTCGACGCTATTACTCTGTACTACTAAATTAGTAACAGTAAATGTCGATTTCATAGTCCGCTATTCCATTATATCGAAGTGCTATTTTAAAACTGACGTTTTTCCATCAAAAACAAAATTTTTACTTTGCATTTAGCTTTTGTATCGGTCCAATAGATATAAATAATATTTTTCATGAAAGAACCTCTCTCTCTCTCTCGCCTAAAGTCGTTATGTAATTTTTGAACATTCCGTCATTGTTAACTGAAATTGCACTAAGTACTAAATCTTAACCTAGAATAATGTTTATTACGTTACTAATGGTAACATCATCTCTTATGTACTTGTATTTATGTAAGTAACATAGATACGAAAGTTATGAGAACATTTCTCATTTCCTTTGACGTAAATTTTGTCGTCACATTGTTAAGAGCAAGAATCCTGTAACGATATAAATGGCATCGGCTGGCATCACCACTAGAACTTTTTAAGGAAATTCCTTTTCTCTTCTCTTCTCTTTTGTTGTTCACAATCCACCCACGTGAAAAAGAAGATAATGATTACACCTAAAACGTATGTAAGTAAATACGAAAGGGGCAATAATATTGTTATTTGCTATCTTTAGCTAAAGCGCCAAAGAGAGTCCGGTACAAACACAATTACAAAAATACTACCAAGTATTCTTCAATATAAAAGTACAAGAAATTTATTGTTGGCCTTTCCGTTTTTCCAGTACGCGATTTTTTATTTTTATTTTAACCATATTCATGGTTTACACAAGTTTATTTTGTTTAAATGTAATAAGTTTATTAGATACACACATTGTGTGTTTGTGTACACACAAGTTATCTGAGAGTAGCTTTGTATCTTCGTACAGCATGCTTGTAGTAGACCCTTATGTCGTGCTTCGAGTGACTGCTTCTTAGAATATGAAAAATGTTTGTTACATAATCTCAATTCGATTTTACTTTGTTTTGGTTGCCTTTTGCGGTGGGTTGGTTGTTCAAATAGTTAATATTTCTAAAGTGTGCTTTTGACGTTCAAGTTTTTGTTGTTATTTAATCGCTTTTCATACTGATGTGTTCAAGTGTTATAAATTAAATAACCATCTACAGATTAAGGACAATTAGGGTTTTTGTGTAAGCATTTGTGTACACGCATCAAATTGTATACGGCATTTGTATGTTGCAGATTGTTCAAGGTTAAAAGTTCTGAAGCTATATATTAATGCATGGAAAAGCATTTCATTCAAATGGCTTCGATTTTTTTTGGATGTCAAATTCCATATAAAAAATGTTTCGCCATATCCGAAAATACTTTGAACTCGTCGGTGAGTTTGCCTGATATCAATTTGCTTTGAATAAAGTGACAAACCTTACTGAATACTTGGACAGCTTCTGGAATGTAACAATTGGATCAACTGGCATTGCTATCTAGTCACCCTATATATGAACAAATTAATTTCTAAAATAAACTTTTCAACTTATTTTGAAGTAAAGAAAAACGACTTCGATATTTTTGTGTTTATTAAAAATCTCTAGTGTGAATGAAATTTAGTACGAGCATATTAAATTTTCGACAGCAGAACTTGGTTTTATGTCAAGACGGTTCTTTCTAAAGCAAATCAATTAAAAACTTAATTTTATTCTCACTTTAGGACAAGTCCGATAAAATGACACTCTTCCCTAGTAGAGTGTATAACTATATATATAGTTCAATCAACGAAGCAGTTGATTGGAGAACGTATTTGGACCAGATCTCACAAAGTCTGCTTGAGTATGGAGTTTTTTTTAGTTGAAGCGATTTTTTCTGTACCAACATCGCTGTTTTGCACGAGTTTGTGTAGATTCTTATCAAGTAATTTTTTGTGCTAAATGTTTTTCGATATTGATATTTATAAGAGATCTGTATGGATGTTGCTGAACGACAATTTTTGTACCTGGAGCTTTCGGGAAGAAAGTAAAGTTCAAACGTTGTTGAGTTACACACAAAAGCATGCACATAATTTTCTAAAGCTACTTTTGATTGCTTTTTAACGTTCTGGATACAGATAGCAAAGTAATAGGATAAAGCGCTACTCGCTGCGTTGTTTCTTTGCAGCTTGATACATTACGATTACAATAGACGAGTTTTTTCAAATATTTCAAATATTTCACACCTTACAAATAATAGGTTTTCTCCCAATAACAGTTTATTTCCGTGATGACGACATCATTCGACCTGAATTTCTTACTGCCGAACTAATTCTACTGATTTGGGAAGAGGAAGTAATTGCTGTATCTTACTCTGAAGAGTATTCCGGGTGGGATAATAGTTCAGAAAGGATAGCAGCTTATGGACTAGATACGTGTACGTCGATACAAATATCCCCAACAGCTATGAGTATTGTTCGTCGGTGATCGATTTATCTTTTTAATGGTAGTCGATGTGAACAGCATAGCATGCATTCCAAACAACTCTTCTTAGTCTCTGATCTATTGCAATGGAGTCATGTTTCATCCACGGAAAATCTCTTGAGGATTGCGGTTGAAGATTGCGAAGCACTCCTTGGAATTGGTCCAATACTTCACAGTTAAAATGACAGTTACCAGTTTGCTAACGATTTCTGCGTTTTTATTTGGCTAAATTTAGCTGACTGAAAACTTGCTAAGCTTTTTTTTATTTTTAGTATTTTTTTAAATTAAAAGATGAAAAATGCTAGAAACCGTCATCTAAAAAATGTTCCAGCTAAAAAACACTCAGCGGATTTTTTTTAATATACTTTCCACTTTTGGCGGCAAAAAAGCTCTTCATCCAGCGGCAAACCGCTGTTTTGGCAGCACTGATTTGCATCTAATAAAATTATTATCTTGATATCAGTTTCTTATGATTTTTTTGAAGTTCTTTTGTTTAAATTAAAGGAAATTTGAGTGGGTAGTAGACTCTCGCAATCACACATAAATATATGCTCTCATGCTCAATTTTTGTTCGCACTAATGCACGTTTACAATCAGGTAAGCTTTTGCGTTATACGTTGCTAATTTGAATCGGTTGTACCATGTTAGTATCGCGTAGACCAAGCGAAAAATTTTAGTTATCGTTTTTTTTATACAAAAGTAAAATTGTTTACGTAGATGGAAGATGATAAGATTGAACTTTTTAATTGCGTTTTTTGTTTTTGTCGTAATTGAAAAGAAGAGGCCAGTAGTGTCACCCTGCTATGAAAATAGCCAGCAGTAGAGAAGTATAATGAAATATTTCCGCGAAACAGATGTCATTATAATTCATTGTGTGTATGACTTTTGCAATACATATTTCAAATACTTGCGTATTTGAGTTACAAATAGCAGCATTCAAATGACGTTTAAAAATATTCAGTATATGAGACTGACGTAAAGAGGAAAATTATAATTGAAGTCATGCATTTATTTTGCGGATGCCACAATCTTAAACTATTTGCAAGTCAGTTTAGTGAAATTTTCAGTAAAATCGTGATAAATTTTGCATCACATTCTGTACTAAATGATATAATAGATTTCGAAAAGGCTTAGGGTAAGTTCAGCCGAGGCAAATATTTTGCAGAAACGAAATGAAAAAACTCTTACAAGTAAACGTTTTCCCATGCAACAATTATTTGTTTTCTTTCTAATTGTAGAAGATTTTCTTTTAAAGCAGACCTTTTTCATTGCAGTTATTGAATTTCTCTAAGTGATTTGAGAAAATTTATTCAATGAATAAGTCATACTTTGACTTCATAGTTATGGCCCATTAAATACAGCATGATGGCATTTTCTTCCTCCAGAAGACCGTATGAATTTTGACGTTCAAGATTCGATTGCCTTGGTGAGTTTCGTGATGTTAAGGGCTAATAATGCATTCACAAAGCGTTTTATACGTAATGATCGATCCCGTGAAGATCATAACTGCAAGATTTTTCAAACAGAGCATAAATTTTTTCAAATTCTGCATATGGTATATAAATATTTGTATAAGGTTGAATAAAGAATGATGACATGTTTTCTCTCCCAGCAAAAAATAATCCAGATTTTGGAAGCAATGCTCACCTTTTCTGGCATACAAAGGAACTGCATAGGAATCGCGCACATTTTCCCCTAATATATGCAACACTGTATGGCAGACGGATGACCAAGTAGTATTTCTTGCTGTCCTGTTACTCAAAAACAGCTCGTAATGTCCCACATTCAAGCATTTTTGTAATAGTTTATTTCAGGGCTTCGTTGGCATTTGAAGATCACTGAATTTTTTCTATCGTTTTATCGTGTTTTTTTCGTAACTCTTCGTGAAATTTATAACTTTGTGTTCAATGCATTCTGGTATGCACGAGTGAATGGGGGAAAATATTAGTTCTCATTTGCTGTTATACAGTATTGTATTTACTGGGGAAAAATATACGCGCTAGCTTTGTAGCGTATATGTGTGCCAGAAAATATATGTACTGCTGCTAAAATCTGGAACAGTTTTTGCTGGGTAGTGCCGTCCTTGGCAAACGAAATATTCGGGATGCTTGATTTACTTTAGTTACATGTCTTAACCTAATGCCTGCAATAGTATACAAATTACTCCCATGAAATTAACTTTATCTTCTCCATCTTGAAAAATGAATTATTGCTGGAGTTTCCAAATTTGTTGCTCGATAACGTGCAACAGCCACTCTGTCGGTTCTTCCCTATTTCAGCTGGATCACGATTTTCCGAGTACGAAGTGCCCATTGCTCTTTTTTCGATTTGCGGTAAGACACTGTGAACCTTTCTGGCAGATAAATCTACTGGCGTAGGCTTCTGAAGCTCTCATATAAATCAACAAATAAACATATATTCGGTTCTACTTTTCTAACCAATAATTATTTTGGTGTCTCAATTTCTTGTAATAATGTATTGCAGGTATAATACGACACTTGCCATTTGAAATATATAGAAAAAATCATAAATCACATCATTTATGTTGTTGCGTGACAGTGGCGGCCGGTAAAATTACTTTTAAACTTTTTTTTCTTATTTTTATTTTTCTAATAAACTTTTTATTTATTTTTGTTTACACATTGAAGAATAAGAGAATCAAAATATCTACAATTTCAGATCGTTGGAAAAAATTTGTGCTGATATCTTGCGTTCAACACACTTGATAAAGAAAAATATTTTAATCAATTTAACCTTATATCGAAAATCTGCTAACGTTTGATTTGTTGAGTAGAAGAATATTGCTTACGACTCCGATATCGAAGGGGATTGTGACAACTGCTTAAGTAAACACCGATGTTTATATTATAGATTTAAAATAAAAATATCTGGATATTGACCCACGTGCGCTGGACAATACACGCGAGCTTTCTTCACAGCCAATAGACATCACCTTCCTTGATTTTGATCGCGGTAATAGTATCAAATGCTACCGTTGCTGTTATCCAGCTAAGGTTATATCTAGCGCTCTTACGCTTTTTCTGGTTTATAGCGTCACTTTATGTACAAGCATACATGTATCTCTTCGTTAGGGTGAGAGTATCTAGAGTCATCGCCCTTAAGCATCTTTTTTGATACTTTCGCTTTCGGAGTCGTCTCGCCGCTTATTGGATTCACGTTGCCGTTGTAGGAATTAACGTCTCTTGGTGAGATACGTACATTCCACTAATATTCATCTCCCTATTTCACTTTACTTCCCCCAGAGAGTAACCTGTCGGTCCCTATTTCGAAAAATTAAATCTCACCTAAGTATCTCGCTATTTTACTCAGGTAGGCTTGTGTAATTTTTTTAGAGTCAGTACTCCATCTAAGAGCTTGTTTCGTTCCGTCGCTACCATCCTTACCGTGTACCTGCTAGCTGACGATCATGCCATCTAAATTTTTAGGTTTAAGTAAAATTTCAAATTTGCAGCGGTTCTGGTAAGTTACTCACAATAACGTTTCTAAAATGGTTTTAGTTATTTATTTTTATAAACTTGATCAAGAATTCAAAACAAATTGGAATAAGCATGACCTGCACCCGTTAATTAGACGTATGAGTAGAGTAGCGAGACAGTAACTTGTTCGAAGGGTCAGTGACCATGCATGCACTCGGCAGTCACACTCCACGCAGTGAGAGCTTTATTATTTACGAGCGGTAGAAGCTGGTTAAAACCTCGTTTAAAATGTTGTTTTCCGCAATTCATTTGAACAACTACTCGCTTTTACTCAACCATATAACTCTCGGCCTAGTACCATATTACTCACAACTCTACTCGTTACGTGTAATCAAGGCATTAATCATACTAATTGCGGCTTTGTTCGGTTTCACACCATAATATTCTAGTAATTTTTCCATCCATTTCGTTGCTCCAGATCGTGGTATGAGCCACCTTTGCCTCAAATGGCTCCACACTTTCTAAGTTTGTTCCGTGTCATCCTCCCGTCTTGGTTGCCAGATTATTTGCACGTTCATCCCCAAATACTTCCTGGTGCCCTTACACCTAGATTGTGCACAGGCTACCATATATCGGTCTTTTGCAGTCTAATAACGTGCTTGTTTGACTCTTTCGGATCTGATCCTTAGTTGGATATTAGAAGATGGTAACTTCTGTTAGGCTTGTGAGCCATCTTATACACTCTGTTATTGCACTTAATTCCCCTAAAGGAATTTGGGAGTACATTTCGGTAACGAGTTCCTGTATGAAGACTCCGAATCGAATGTTATACCCTAGCTTAAAGTCGTCTGTGTAGCTGCTCGTCCCCACAGGTATCTGGGCTAGGGTTCCGTTTGGTCAGGATCATCTGTCTGGTATCAGCGTTTTTAGTTAACTGGTACCTTTATTTCAGGTATCCGGTTAAATGCTTTCGTCGTTTGCGTATAGCTGTCTTTTGGATTTCATTATATTTTGATGGTGTGAAATGGGATTTCGATCTATCCATGCATCAATCCTTTATAGGCCAACGCTTTTAGACAAGTTTCTACTTAATATAACAACGTTATCATATTAATTAACCTCGCATTATCATGCACATAGATATGTATGTATGTGGCAGTTGGGAAAAAAAGAATTGTTACCAGAACTTTAGAAGCAGTGTGAGAAAAGCTTCTGAGGGAAAAGTTTTCAAGTGTATATTATCGTTATTTTTATACCTTTTGTTCCACCATTATTAAGTTCGGAAACTGGACTTGAGCATGATATGAATTCAAAATTTGGTTCAATGATACTTTTCCTGCATATCGAGTCTTAGATTGGACGACTGTGATAATGTTTATTTTTGCCTTTCTGTTACAACAAGGTTCAAAAGAGAATGAATAAGTTAGTGCCGCTGTTTGAGGTTTACCGAGACTGCCAATGTTTCTAATATTACCTTCCTAATTATTATTTGAAAAAAATTAAAGATAAATTGAGATAAGTAAACACAGAAAATGAAAACATAACTTTCGTTATAAGAGAAAACAAGCCATATTTGAAGGCAACATTATTTAGTGTAACATTTCGAATTTTACTTTCACGTCTCTCATAATTTATTGCAGTTAATTTGCAATGGCATTGATTTAACGCATTATGAAATTATAAATTTTAAGTCAAACATAAGTACTTTTACGATTGTTTGTTAAAAAAAATGTCTATGTCAATCTAGATAAAAAATCTCAATCCGTCTGTCTGTTCGTTGATGATTTAGTACAAGTCAGTCGATTTACACGTTCGAATATTTTTCTGTTGACTTTTATTTTGTAAATTTAAGTATTAGAAAGTATTTAACCTTTTAAAGCTTTAATTGGTGATTAGACTTGGAAAACACCTGGAAGACAATTGGAAAATATATTTAAAAATTTTATTTTTAATTTCATGACATTCTCTTTAAAATTGTTTTAATTTTGTGATTCATTGAGTTGAAAGTTTTCTACGTACTGATAGATTTCATAGGTATAACATTGATATGAAAAACGCTTTACAACTTAAGTAAAATTTTGTAGATAAAATAAAGTAAATAATTGTAGTATAACCAGAGTTGCCGTATACTTCAAAAGAGATGAAACTTTTGTTCAGAAGAAAAAACATTTACAAAAAAAAAAAAAAAAAAAAAAAAGTAAAAATGAATGAGCAAAAAGTGCAATTTAAAAACAATTTTATATGTTTAATTTTATTTGATTGAAACATTTGAAATTTTCACATACGAAAATGCGAAAAGTTGTTTCTTAGCTTGGTATAGGGCACACTTAACACGTTAAGTGCGTTAGGGAACGGTTAAATGTTGCTTCTATTATTTAGAGTTATTTGTATGGGAGGCCATTTTTTAAATTTCTCAAACTGTCGAAATCCTTGTGAAAAATGTACAAATAAAATCAAATATCTCAGGTTTCCATTATAAACATGCCTTGTTAAGGGTTTAGCGTAAATGTTTTTTGTAGATTCATTTTATATTTTTTAATCTCTCTACTAAAGAAATTAATAATAAATATGTATTCAAATTTTATCTCTACACTGTAATTTAGTATTTATTCTCAATGTAATGACTAGTTTATCTTAATATATTATCTATAATTGAGTCCGTCTCGCTAGGCTCAATGTGTCTGTTTTTTAGTATTTGGTGCCAATCAAATTGCAATAAATCGCGTGGTAGAGTTTGCTTATATATTTGCACGAGTATGTTTTTGCTTTTTCCTGGATTGTGGGGACTTCTAGATTTCTGTGGATATTTTCATTTCTTATATACCAAGGGGCACAGACAATAAGTAAAAAAAAATCATCAGCATTGCTTCAACACTACAATAATTTCTCATTTTACTTGCATTTTTGGCAAGTCGTTTTACTCGATCTAATAGGGTGAAAGTCGCTCTTCAAGTAATTTCGTAAGCCGTATTGCCAAAGAGGTAGAATGTGTAGTAGACGACTATTTGTACCGGACAAATATTCGTTTCGTTTTCCATCTTTTCGCAATTTTTAAGATATCTCACAGCCACTGCTTACACGTCAAGTAAAGGAATGCCAAGATTGATACGAAAAATTTCTTTTTCTTGCCAATTTCCCAAGTGTTAAACGTGTAGGCAAGATTAAAAGAGAATTAAAAAATGTCTGGGATGTGTTGTACACTGTGGAAAATATGATTGGTTTTAATTTTTGTATTAAATTTTTCCGGTGTTTGGTGTTTTTTCGCTGCCATAGGTGCTTGTTAGAAAACAGTTTTAAATAAGTATTAGTTTTTTTAAATTTAAGGTCACAAATCTTTAATGTGTGGCATTGTAATTCATAAGTCTGTCTCATGCTGTTTCGTTTAAATACCAGAAATTATTTTGGATAAAAATCTTTTGAGCCTTGTTCCCAAGTATGCCATAGTTTCAATAGATGGTGACCACTTACATGATGATATTAAAATTTCCTCCCAATAGTTAATAAGAGTTAATATCGGCTAAAATATTTTGTTTTGGAGTAAGTCGGTTACCCATCGGCGTGCAGAATATATATTTTTTTTATTTATTTGTTTAATTAACACAATAATTAATTCATACAGTTTTTAGTAAAACAATTACAAGATAAGTGTGAATAATATACATATACATTATAATATAAATTAATTTGCAGATAAAAAGAATAGATTACACACTGTGACAACGACTATGTACTTCTGAAATGGCCTAGAGTAGTTTGACTAGATAATTTTATCATTTTGAGCAATTCGATTACACCATCAAAATCGAACGTTATCGATTGTGACTTCGTGGACATAAAAATTATAAACTAAGTCGTTTTTAAAATATTACACGATGCTGAATAGAGGACAAGTTAGGTATGTTTGAACAATTTTGAATCGACCAACCTTTTAAAGAAATATTATCGAACAAAATTAAAATTTTTTTAAACAATTTTTTCAACTTTGATGGCCGTTTTAGCAATACTTTGTTTGAAATCCTATTTTTTATTTAGTTATCTTTAAAAGCATATTTAGCAACGAGTGCAATAAGACAAGAATAGTTAAATCGAAATGTACTTCTATACTAATGGCGTTTTCGTTTCTTAAATAAAATGCCGCCCTGTGAAAAAGTACATGCTTAAGACACTATTATTAGGTGGGATTTTTAGATTGAATTGTGTTAAGTTAAATTAGATTTACATTGCATCATGTACTTACTAAAATTTTCAATATCATGGCTTAAATATAAATTATCAGTATTTTCAATTTTTAACCGAGAACAACAAACAACAAACAAACCTAAGTATGTTGCAATAAGACATTTGGCAGATTATTTTATAAATAAGGAGAAAAGAACTGGATCTACTTAGCTATTTTGCGGCACTATAGCAGAAACTTTTATGGGTTTAGATACGCAGATTTTTAAAAGCAGATTTTGATTTCTTCTTAAAAAAGGGCAAAAAATTTTCTTTTGAATAAGGTCAAACTCGTGGCTATTAACGCAATTTTTCTGTGTTTTATTTCAGTTTGAAAATCTGCAATGAAAAAAATGCTGCAAGTCGCAGTTCACATTATGAACTTTTCTTCAGAAAGTTCAAGTTTATTGTTGAGAGGAAAGACTTTTATCTACTCGGAAGTTCTGTTGTGTTTTAAAAATCCTCATTGTCAGTTATTATTTTTTCTGTCCATATGTAAATTTATTACACTTTTGGTTAACACGCTTTAGTTCTTTGTTTGGAAATGTCAAAGAAGAAAAACGATATTAAACACATTTTTGGAACAAATTCCCGTCATCCCTTATTAAGGAATATCAAATCAAGAATTAAGGTAAACACGTAAGAAAACTTTCGTAATGTGAACTGTGGCTAAGAATCGTGTTGTATACAGATTCTTTTATGGGCATTTCTTTCACTTGCGTTGCTCGTTTGTTTGTTCCCCAAAACAGCTGATACGTTATAACTATTAAAAAACAATAAGGAACGTTACGAGACGGTAATGGAGTCGTTAGTATATAATTTTTATTGCGTTGCATCTTATTCGCTGCTTGTCATATACAATTTTCCTATGTTAAGAGGTACATACTTATTAATACTATGTAGTTACTCTAACATGTCTCCACAAATGTCTGGTATTTGCTTTTTATAATTTCTACGCTGACTTTTTTGATAAGAAATATTTTTTTATATTTTTATCAACATCATAACGCCATCAAATTTGATGTCGTCGTTGTCGTGAATATTCAAGTGCATTTGAATGTGAACCTTATTGTTTGTGGTAATTCAAATCTATTTAAAGCATTTATAACCTACTGGATTACAATTGCCGAGAATGGGTAATTCGAGTATTTTGTGACAACCTGCAACTTTCGCACACTCATGAAAAAAGACCATAAACATTTAGTTTGTACCATTTTAATGAATGACTGAATACAATTGTAGCATTAAGACCACAACAATCATTTAAATTTTTCAAAACGTAATTGAAATTTTCACGGCCTTTGTGTATGGTCTAAGTGTGGTTTAGGGAAAAATCGAAGTTTATTTTTATAGGAGAAAGTATCCACAAAATGCAAAATATGAGATTTTGGTTTATATATTTTAATTCATACAAAACCTGGATTTATCTGTGAGTGTAAGTGAGCCTGTTTGGTTTTCAAATTAACGTAAATCTACTTGTCAATTCATGAATTGATTGCGTTTTAGCGGTTTCCAATGCCATTCATTTGCGACTTTATTTAGAAATTGATTTATGCGCAAAATAAATTATATAAATAAATAATAAATAAAAATTTCCAAACAATGAAAAATCACGCTTTATTAAATAAGAACGTTATGCAAAACTATAAGTTTTCCTATCAATTATGAGCGCTTGTTACCCTACACCACATTTGTGGTCCGGTTGTTATTGTACATATGATACGAGTTAGGCAACACGATACATCTCTCCCTCTACTTTTCTATTAAACGTGATATCAATTGATAAGTTGCCATTTTACCATTTTTTAGTGTCTAGAAATGAAAACGAAAATTATTTATTACGTTCTAGAATTGAGTAAGATTATATTAGTTGTAAAATGAAAAATTTAATTTGTATTGTAAGTAATGAATTTAAAGCAAAGCCCTGTGGTGTTCAAGCACAATCGCGCATGTAAATTTTTCCCGACTTTGAAATTTTGATGCCAAATTGCTTTATTTTCATAGGGCTAAAATCTTTAAAAAAATATGGAACAATAGCGAATTTTGTTGTTAAAAAAACGAGATTTGCCATAAGGACATACGTTGTTATTTAAGAACATATGTATATAAGATTTGACTTGTCTTTTTTTTACTGTAGTAACATTATTGTTCAACAAAATGCCTAGGATTTTTATATTTTCACGACTCCTGCCTACATGTGTTGTAGAAAAACACTTCAAATATTTTTTTACCGAGACTCCATGCAGGTTTTTTTTTAAACAACTCCCATTTTTTTGGGAGGGAAAGTACGAATTGTGTAGTACTGCTTCATTCGTCAGTGCCCATTCAGAACGGGCACCATAACCAGATACAGGCAAGGAGGCAAGGAGCAGTTATATACCCGTGCCTTTGAAAGTCAATACAGCAAAGCTAGGAAAGCCTTGCAATAAGCCTCCTCTGATCCAGAACTGTTTAGCATTCTCATTCAAACAAGAGATTTGAGTAACTGACTTCTTTTCATACGAACGGGTTATCCATTTCGTGGTTTCGAGACCGCAGATTTAGAAAGGCTGTTAGCTGTTGAATATCTGTCATATAAAGTGTCCTTTATTTAGTTCTTCGTCTAAGAACTCAAGAAATCGTAAAAATAGTTAAAACAAGTAGTTAAAGTAGTTAAAGATTGTAAACAAATTTGAAGAAAATGAAAGCGTTACAGATGTGGTCAGGCCTGTGCATCATCGCAATGTGCGCACTGCCATAAATATCGCTTCTGTTAGTGAAAGTCTAGCGGATAATCTGAATTTGTCGATTCCTCGGCGTTCTCGGCAATTAGGCTTATCTTACGGTTAATTATGGCGTATTTTGCATTTAGATTTGCTCCTCCATTTATATAAAGTCCAACTCACGCAACAATTAAAGCCGGCCGACCATTCACAACGCCGTAGATTTGTCAGCGAAGAATCTCATTTCTCACCTTGGGGTTACGTCAACAAGCAAAATTGTCACATATGGGGCTCGGAGAACATAGAATTGATGGTTCGAAAGGCTGTGACTGGTCTGGAGATGTCTTTGGGCCGTATTTTTTAAAAAATGATGCTGGAAGAACCGTTACCGTCAATTCACATCGCTAAGGCTGTAAGCCGATTTTTTTCGGCATGTAATTTAAGATTATGAACTGGACAATATGTGCTTTCAACAAGACAGTGTCACGAGTCACACAATACGACAGATTTTGACTTTATTGCATGGGATGTTTCCAGAACGACGTTTGGCCATCAAGATCATGCGATTTCACGCAGTTAGACTTTTTATTATAAGCATTCGAAGAACAATATTCATAAATTATCGCCGAGATACCGCAAGAAATGTGCGAAAAAGTAGTTGAAACTACCTTAAAAGGATGGACTGCTGCAACTAATCTAGAGACGGTTAATTAAATGACATTGAATTTCGTACGTAATGACAAGGTCCAAGCATTATGAAATAAAAGTTTTATCGAAATCATAGCTTTATGATTAATTTTGAAGCAGGAAAAATTGATAAAACTGTAGAATCTGTGTACGAAAAACACTCTTTATGGCTCTCGATTACGAACCCGTAATCTCGTGGAATCCTGTCATATGCATAGGAATTTTAAAAAGTGGAGTTTACAGTTGTATATGATCAATTCTAATGTTGTTCAACAAAGTATATGGCAGTTCGATGTAATTGATTTCCACACACTTTTGTATTAATTAATCCTTAATTTTATTTGCTATTTTAATGAATGAATAAGCACTTGCAATGCTTCAAGTGTAACAACTGATAAGCTCCTAATTTATATGTACAGTGAGGTGCACAAATGAGTACATGTTTGTACTTTGAGCACTTTTTGTTTCATAAATATTAAAGTAATAAAGCAAATCCAAAATTTTTTATTGTCGTTTATTAAGTATCTGTTACTTAATAAAATTATATAAAATTTGTAACAAAATGCATCAAGCACCGAGAAAAAAAAACGAAAAAAATCAAAATAAGTCAATTTTGCGCCTCTGCATTTAATGAAGAATTTGAAGAAAAGAAATGAAAAAGTACCGTTATTTTTGAATCTTTTTGCTTTTTATTAGTTTTTTGAAGAAGACATTAGCTCGACATTATTTAAATCGCGTGTGGTAAAAACATTGTGCAAATTTTCGAACAAAAATCAAATAAATACCTAAGAATAATAAATAATGAAAAAACTTTCAAAATCTACCCGGGACAGCATCCGGGCCATGACTGAAAGAGACTGTTCTACCCGGGAAATTGTAAAAGAACTTAAAGTGAGTCAATCAGTGGTCATAAGGGCACAAAAATGGTGTTCCGTTGTTCCCAAGCCTCAAGTTAGAGGTCGTAAACAACGTCTAACTAATGCGGACGCACGTCTAATGATAAGAGAAATGAAAAGAGATAAGTTTTTAACATCAAACGATGCTTCGTTAGCAATCGGAAAACCCGTTAGTCGGTGGACGGAATGTAGAGCCCTTCGCGAAATTGGTTATATTGCAGCAGTAAAAAACAAAAATCTGCATTGTCGGAAACAAATGTAAAGGCACGGTTTAATTTTGCCAAAGAGCAAAAAACTTGGACAGTGGACGGCTTGAAACGTGTGATCTGATCAGACGAATCCAAATTCAACCGTTTCCAATCCGACGGTAAACAATTTTGCCATGTAAAGCACGGTGGAGGAAACGTCATGGTATGGGTTTGCTTTATATGGTGGGACCTTGGAACACTGTAAAAAATTGATAATATAATGAAGAAAGAAGACTATTTTAGGATTTTGCAGACTCATCTTCCCGATTTTGTAGATAAGAGCGCCTATCCTGTAGAAGAAGTAATTTTTCAGCAGAATGGTGAAATAAAACACACGTCCAAAATCGTGAAAGAATGGCTTGGTGAGCAAAATGTTCAATAATTGCAGTGGCCAGCACAAAGTCCCGACCTCAAACCGATTGAGAATTTGTGATCAATCGTAAAGAGACGGTTGGGACAGTACCAAGCAGCCCCGACAAATTTGGACGAGCTTTGTCAGCGGATCCAAAATGAGTGGAAGAATATTCCAAAAGAAATTGTACAGAAATTGGTAGAGAGTATGCCAAATCGCGTAAATGATGTCTTACAAAATAAAGGAATTTGGACTAAGCGTTAAAAATATTCGTATTCCGCAAGATTTTTCAACGGTGCGAAATTGAGTACATTGAAGTTGTTTTTGTTTTCTTTGTTTTTTTTGAAATTTATGCTTTAAGTTTTGAATTTTTTACTATTTTGTTAAGTACATACCTAATACTGAATAAACTACAAAAAAAACTTTTTGAATTTGCTTTATTACTTTAATTTCTATGACATAAAAAATGCTCAAAGTACAAACTTGTACTCATTTGTGCAGCTCACTGTATATAAAAAGTCTATTACACAAAAACGGCTAAACTACGAAATAAAACTCTTGAGATAAGTAAGTTTTGTAATCACCTGCGAATTTTACAACTATAACAATTTTTTCAATGTTAAATTGTGAAATATTTTTTAATTGTGCTAAAAGTAATAAAATTAGGTTCTTAAAACTTTTTAATTGAGATACAATTGTATCTGTAATTCACGATAATATACCAAATCACACATTACCAAGGCCTTATGCTCTTTTATCTTTAAGGGCACTTTCCCAAAAGAAATAAAAAAAACATACGCACGCCCAACACACGTATGGAGAGCATGTATAATTTGCTATTTTTCTGTTATCGAATTTAATCTAACAAAATACCAAAACAATAAATACATACATATCATGAATTTATGATCATGCAAAATTAAAAATAGAAAATAAAAAAAACAATATAACAGACGTAAACAAAATAATTCGAGTATGTACTTATCTACTAACAGGTAAAAGTGGTTAAGTCCACTACAAACATATACCTTAGAAATTGTATTAATTCATTCTTATTCTTAAAAGATTTCGTGTTCTCTTCTTATTAAAAATTAACTTAATTAAGTTTTGTTTGCCAATCGTTTTATTATTTTAATTTAAGCGCCTGCAAATTTATCATTTAGAAATGATTATGCTAAAAATTTAAATACAGAATAAAATTCGTATGAAATTGTATGAAACATTGTCGCTGTCTAAATAAAATCTATAAACTAACACACATAAAAAAAAAACAATTAGGAATTGTATATATTTGGCTTTGCGAAATCTCTTACACCCTTCACCACTGTATTTTTTGCTATATAAGCGATTGTTAACAATCTTTAATTTCGAATTCGTTTTATTTTACATTTTAACTTTTTCTTCGTTTTTTTTTTAATTTGATTATTTGATTTTAGCTTTTCATCGATGTAATCGATATCTTCAACCGTTTTGTTGTCTGACGAATTTTTTGCTAGTCTCCATTTTTGTTGAATTGTAAATAATGGAATCGAAATTTCAGTAATTTGCAAAAATTTTATTGTCAACATTTTTAGCAAAATTATGTTTTTCGCTGTGTTTTTATTGAAATTTTGCGTAAAGTTGAGGTCTTTTGGTATATTTTTGATGTCGTTTTCGAATATACGTCAAGTTCTTTATGAAATTTAGTTTTTTTTATGATTATCGAAAAATTTTTAGTTATTCGTCATTTGCGAAATATTTTTTTATTTTTTGGTGAATTTTAAATTTATGTTGATTATATTTAATTTTTTGATAATGTTTTTAATTCCAATTTGTTTTTCATAATATTTCGATTTTTCCGTAATATTTCGAGTTTTTGGTGAAATTGATAATTTTGAATGAAATTTGTCGAGTAATTTCAAACATGTATCAATGTTTTATTGATTATTTTTTTGTAAAATTTCAGATTTTTTTTTTTAAATTTTGGTCTATTTTTGGCGCTCTTCACATTTTTTTTGACAATTTTAGATTTTGTTGTGAATTCTAAATTTTTTGTGATATTTAACTTTTTAATGATTTTTCAGTTTAGTGTAAGTTTTTGGCGAAATTTGTTGTTGTTAGTTTTTTTTTTTTTTTTTTTTTTCATTTATTTATTTGCAATCTATTTATAAAAGTTTACAATATTAAGCAAATTTTAGGATAGACTAATACGTTACATTTGTTTTAATCTCCAGTGAGACCAAAACATGCAAGTAAAACAATATATATATAACAATATAGTATATACATAAAATTTTCTATGAATGTTTAATAATACTTGAAAAAAAATATATAAAATAACATATGTACATATCATCAAAACATTATTTTCTAAAAGGCAAATCTAAAACATGAAACCGTTTCAACCGTACAACTTCTTCACTATCATCTAATAAGGCAATAGCCAAGACATTACTATGATTACTGAGCCTATGGAGGTATCTTTTGCTGAATCTATTGATTTCGTCCTTGACAGAGGGTATATTTAAGTCTCGATGAATGTTTCCATTCTTCATGTACCACGGAGCGTTCGTTATCATTCGTAGGGTAATCTTTTTAAGAACAATTTTTCGAAGAGTTTAGAGAAAATACACAGAAGGCTAATTGGCCTGTAAGACGATACTAAATTTTCTGGTTTATTTGGCTTTAAAATCATTAAAATTTCGGCACATTTCCATTGGTGTGGATAGTGGCTCAGTCTTAGTATAGCATTATAAATGTATGTTAGCAGAATAATGGCTTTCTTAGGTAAAGTTTTTATAACTTTGGCATCTATTTTATCGAAACCAGGAGATTTTTTAGCATTTAACATCAAGATTCCTTGCTTAACTTCACTTGGGGTTATATGTTTGATTGGAAGATCCATTTGACATGGACTATCCAAAAAATCACAAACTGTGTTTTGGTCAAAAGTATTATTTAATGTAAAAGGCTGAAATGAAGATTCCAGATATAGTTGAAAAGCTTCAGCTTTTTTTAAGTCCGATTTACACCAGGCATCATTTTGATCTCTGACCGGAATATTTCTTTTTATGGGTCTTTTCAAATACTTAGTTGCTTTCCATAATTTATGCTCAGAATGATGGAAGCTATTAATATTTCTTAAATAAACATTTACTTTCTCATTTTTATATTCATTCAGCCGTCGTTTTAGTTCATTTGATATTCTGTTAAGATTAGATTTATCATATGCGTTTCGAGTTCTTTTCCAAATCCTTCTTAGCTGTCTCTTATTTCTTATAAGATCTTGAATTTCAGAAGAGAATATTACTCTGCATCCACTATTTGAGTGAGCTTCAACTGGAGTAGACATATAAGCTGCTTCATGAATGATGTTTGTTAAATGTTCGACCGCGTTATCGATATCTGAACCTTCTTTTAACCTTATTTTTAAATCAACATTTTGCTCAATCCAATAATTGAACGAGTCTATATCTGTCCGAGGGGAAAGCACATAATAGTTATTGTTAGTAATCAGACAAGAGTCATAATTGATAATTAATGGAGAATGATCTGAACTTAAATCATCGGAGTCCAAAATATCCAACAAATGGCTGGGAATTCCAGAGTATACAGCAAAATCCAGCAGATCGGGTATTTTTGTTGGATCACTTGGCCAGTAAGTAGGTCTTCCAGTGGTTAAAACTGAATATTTGTGACGGATTATAGTTTTATACAGCTCACTTCCCTTTGGATTAGTGAGCCTGGAGCCCCACCAAGGATGTTTGGCATTGAAGTCACCGCCGGCGATAAATCTTGTTCCTAGTTTACTGAAGAAATCTTGATAGTCGTTGAATTTAACGGAATGTCTGGGAGGGAAATATACCGAATACATAGATATTTCTTGGTTATTGCAAAAGATTTTTATGCCTGTAGCTTGAAGAAAATTTGTTTGGTAATCATCTAATACAGTGTATTTTATAGAAGATTTAACCAAAATAGCTGATCCTCCGTGAGCTCTGTTATCTGGGTGATTACAGAATACAAGGTCAAATCCATTTACTTTAAAATAGGTTCTATTAGTGAAGTGGGTTTCTGATATGAGAAATATGTCGATATGATTTACATTTAAAAACGTTTCAACTTCCTTTAGATGGTTAGAAAGACCGTTGGCATTCCATATTGCTAAACGTAAATTTATTTGCATAGTTTTGATATCAACATAGTTATCATATTAAGAAGATTAGTTAACATAGATTCAATTCTTTCGAAAGTGTTGTTAGTTGGGTTATTCTGTAAATTAGTATTTTTGAGCACCTCGGAGTACGATTGATTATTTTCGTGTTGATCATTTTTTTGAAAGGTGGAATTGTCCGGATTCAATTGGGGGAAGTTTCTGGAATTTATTTGGGTGAGATTACTGTTTATAACATCACGAATATTTCTACGTTTAGAAATCAGGTTTTGATATATTTGACAGCCTTTATAGCTTGCAGTATGATTCTTCAGACAGTTGATGCAACGCGCTGGCGTATTGATGTCTTTGGTGCACTCAGCTGTTGGATGACCAAGACCGCATTTGACGCAGCTAAAAGGCCTCTTACAGTAAGATTTCGTATGACCGAAAAGCTGACAACGATGGCACTGCACAATTTCTTCTCTTTTTAAAGGAGCTTCTATCGTTACAATTGCATTATTAATATGCCTAATTTTAAATATTTCTTTATTATTTGCTTGGGGATCAAGATCAACGAAAAACAATGGTAAAGGTTCCTTATTCACCCTACTTTGCACGTTTGTTACATTTCGCACTGCATGACCTAAACAAAACAATTCTGCCTTGATATCTTCAATTGGAGTTGAATGGTGAAGACCTTTTATGACAACCCTATATGATCGTTCCTGTTTCAATTGAAACGTGTGAAAACCTATGTTGCGTCCTTCTAAATATTTGATCAGAGTTCTATATGACTCTACTTCATTTATCATTAGTCTTATTTGATTATTTCTCAATGATTTGTAATTAAAACTTTCTTTTGGTATAACTTTACCTATGTTACAAATCATTTTGCTAACATCAATTACATCAGGAATGTAGATTGGCGGTGGTTTAGGTGTTGTTGGTTCTTTTCCTTTATCAACATCGTCGTCATCATCATCACTGTTTTGAAGCGCAGCAAATTTGTTGCTAGTCGATGGAATGTCATCACTAGTCAATGTTTTACGTTTGATCTTGTAGATTTTTGGAGATTCAGGAAGATTGCGTTTACGTTGCTTTGTTTTCTGTTGCTGCCAGTTTACACAATTTTGATCTCTACCTGCTTCAGTATCATCGGCCTCATCGTCCATGGTGTTATTGTTTTTGAAAACACAAATGAATTGTATTTTTTAATGCAATTCGCGTATTTAAATTTGTTAAAAAAAAAAAATGTAAATGTTTTCACACTACTGTTGTTTAGATATAAAAGAAATTTAAGTTTTCTTTTTGAAAATTTTAAATTTTATATATTTTCAAATTATTTTATTTTATTTTTTCAAAAGAGACGTCTGTTCATGACTTGAAACACAAAGCCAATGTTGTTGTTAGTGAGGGTAATTGTTTTTGAATCTTTAACATTTGTTTGGTGAATTTTAGTTTTTAACTCGTCAACGTGACCGCATTCGTTTAAAAAGATTTTGTAAGATGTTATTTAATAAAGAAATATAGAAGGATTTGTATGGGAATTACAAATGAAGTGCTTTTGTTATATAGGGATAAATAAACGTATGTCTAACACTAAGTCGGAAATTTAATTATTATAAATGAAATTTGCTGCAACACTTTCGGACCACTAGAAAACCATACTACACCAGATAGTAGCACTGCGAGATAATGTCAATTTAGTATCTATAAAAAATATTGGGAACAGTTTTGGTAGTCACTATATGTACCTGTAGTGTACTGTGTAAATATGCGTGTATATAGGCAAGAAGCAGTTGTTGCTTTTTACAAAAAGTAAAATTTTTTTATTTATTTTTGACTGGCATTTTATTCGTTTTAAACGATATTTTTCATATTAAAATACCTCAACTTAAAAGAATAAATTTAATTGGAATGCAATATTGTTAAATTGTTTAAACAGAATTTTATTGATGATGTTTTCTATTTAAGGGTTGTCTTAAAGTAAATAGTTTCTGATTGAAAAGAATAAAGAAATATAACCCGCACAAAATTTACTTTAATTGACAATACTCATATTATTTTCGTTTCAAATATCTGCAAATGTTGTAGACTTTACAAACGGAATAATTGCCGGACGTGGTAAAGGTTATAAAAAACTTAATTCTGTGATAAGATGAATTTAATAAATATATCATAGGGTTTTTATAGAACAAGTTTCCCTGTTATTAAGCACTGAGGTTAAGAATTTAGGTCTTTGTATAACGAATTACCCTGCATCTGGAACCATTATATCGGTCTATTTATAATGTCTGGAAAAATCGTATGAAAGATCGGAGAGATATGGTATATATCGGCTCACGCTACAATTAATTAATTATTAATTGCATAGTCCTCATGCCATAGGCCTTTAAACACGCTAATTTTTGTTGTGCACCTAGTGTTCCCTGAGTACTGCCAATAGAGTATCTACCCTTAAGGGTATATAATAGATCACATGGTCTGCCCATAACGAAATAATTCCAGCTGAATGAGTACAGCGATTGAAGATTTTGCTAGTTTCCCTATAATCATTGAAGCAAAAATATGGGCTGCGTTACTCAGCTGCGAATCCAGCTTACGCTTTTGGGAGGAAGTACTAACGAAAACAAATAAATCCTAAATTTTTCTAAACCTTTTGTATAGAAAAATGTTAAATTTTAATGGTGTTGAAGGGGTATGTATATTTCTTTTTTCTCGCGCTTTCTGAGTAGCAGACAATTCTGTACGAATAACAAGCATTTTGCATTTTAGGGTTTCAATTCAACCCACTTAAATATATTTTGATCTTAAGTTCTGGATCCAAGTTATTTTCTCAAGCTTAAGTACGATAATCGCATTACACCATGACAATGACCAGAAACAAAAATTTATGTCGTGAATAGGAGGAGGTTTGCATTTATTTATTATACATCCATAATACGTATAATAATCATGAAATAAATAATTTAGTTTCTCTATGCAAACATTGCCTATGATTTAGTACGCCACTGTTAGCGTAATCGATTATTCGGCATTCTCCAAAAACTGGTTTTCGTATAGTTCGAATATTTAACATTTTTAAAAACGCGGTTTCGGATTTTTAAATCATGAAAAAATTGATTAACTGGCTTTTCAAATATCTTTAACAATTGTTTATTAATATTTATTGTTGGTTAAAATCGTCGTCGTCTTCAACGTCTGAAGAACTGCCAGCCCGCAAATATATCCAAGCACAAAATTTTAACATTATCAATGATTATGTGATGTATTTATTTAATTTTAATTGTAAAAAAACTTACTTCAGATAAACTTGTTTAAAAATAATTATGAAAAAATAGAAACAGTCAGGACAAAAGTCACCATCACATCACTTACAGTTGTGAATGAAAAACATTTAAAATTAAAATTATATTTCAAAATATAAGTTTTGTTTATCCGGTTTCATGCCAAATGCATTTTAAACATTTTATCTTTTCATTTAAAACAGTTGTTTTTGTTGGCCCAGAAATAAAGAAGCTTATGAAAATGCCGAATTTGACGAAATGCTTTCACCAATTGATTTGGGCGCATGGAAAATCATTAAAAAAGACGTCATTTACAATGTCCTGGAAAAAATCGTTCTCCTTCTGGTCGAATATACTTCGAGCGTGTGCTAAGTGCTTTTTCCTCTTTTAACGGAAATATACCTCTCGGCCCGCCATTGCCGTTTTACTAAAGGATTTTCTGCCGTTGAGGACGGCCCGGTGTGTATTTTGCGAAGAACCCAAACTTGCTTTCATTGTTTTCTAAATAAGAATTATATCTAAAGCCTTCTTTTGTCTAGCCACTTATAGTGAAATTTTACGTATGACATATTTTTATATACGACTTAGCTCCATTAAATCCGGATTTTCGAGATATTTTGGCGATTGTGGATAAGCACGAAATTAACCCTTAAACATATTTTAAGTTTGACTTATTTCTGAAGACTTATAGTTGAACTTTATGGCAAATAATATTGTAGGAAATTTCAGTCGGCTATATTGCTGTTTCAGAAGAGTTTTTTGCCCTTTATCAATAAAGGGACACAAAAGCCCCACACAGGAAGGAATTAGAGTGTTAAAATGATTCTCAAACATTTTCGTCGTAGCGTTTTATATAAAATACTGAACGCATCTTATATGTTTTTTTGGTTGCCTCTGCCAGAATCATTTATCAGAACCTTGTTATTTAAAAAATAATAATATTGGTTTGCGGTGTAATTCAGACACACAAAAACCTTAAAAATCGGTCATAATAAAGTTTCAATAAATGAAGCGTCTTCCCTGAATTAGGTAAATAAAATTATGTTTTCAAGTAAACGCACCTTGAAAATGAATAACTAACTGTTGCTAGTTTTCTAGTAGTTTTTATTTTAAGGTATTCGAATTTGTTATTCACAGCACATTGTAGGCTTGCACAGAGATATTAAAATGTCTTACTTAAATTATTTTAAACCCTGCACAATGGGTTCATTGAAGCAAACAAATTTGTGTAGTATGCATTGCAGTAAACAAAGTTCTCGATTTACTGCCTAGTCCACTTTTAGGGTTCAGAATGTTAAACTAAATAAATAAAATTTATGACTAAAGTTTTTTAATACATTTCTACAAATTTATGCATTACGTTGTCAAATGCAGGTGAATTGGTATCAGATTATATTTCCACATTTGATGGAAGCAAATGGGTGTAAAATACATAAGTTGTTCTTATTTTTCTTCAGTCGACTCAGAAATTTCTATTACTGCTATTACTTTGCTGAATATTCGTTTCTTCATCACTGATGCTATCATCACCAATATTAAACCGTCTGACTGAATTCCTTGTTGTACGGATTTTATTTCCATTGGCTGAAAAGGCAGAAGTCAGATTCAAAGTAGTTCCATCAGTACTGTCATTATCGAACGTATCTTCTTAGGGGCTTTAAGACATTGTATGTACGATGTTATAAGGTAAAAAATATATAAAAAATCTGCTAGTTTCTCTGAGATACTGAAGGACTGTCACTTGACTTCTTAGGCTAGTAACTAGCGCGTATTGCATCGATTAGGAGGACAGGCGTACGAAAGCCGATGCGCGAGAATTGGGTGGGGATTTATGACGACACACGTCCGCAACGGCCAGAAGGCTTTGGCGGCTATTTGTCTACGTTCACCCGCAAAGTGTTAAATAATGTTTTTCTTTATATATTTTTGTGTTCCTTTCTTTTAAATCAGTG
Source organism: Phania funesta (assembly GCA_963932375.1). Taxonomy (NCBI): domain Eukaryota; kingdom Metazoa; phylum Arthropoda; class Insecta; order Diptera; family Tachinidae; genus Phania; species Phania funesta. The sequence goes on from OZ010656.1 coordinate 43,699,352, forward strand.
GGAATGTTTATTAAAAGAGTATATTTTAAAAGTCTCTTATTGAATTTAAGTTTCGATTTTTCGTTTCTTTTAGTTCCCAGCAAAAAAGAATCACAAATCATTAATAAAATCATTCACGAAATTGAAGCCGAATTAGTTCTGGTGAATCGCCAATTAATTTAAAACGCGGAGTTATCCAAACTACTAAAAGAAAAATAGTAAGATATTTGTTATTTTTGCTGGCTCACATCTCGCTTGATCGTATTAAAAAAAAACATAATTTTTTTAAATTTTTAATTCTCTTGTGTATTGGAAAGCCATTTAGTTTCAACATGATTGAAAATGACTGAGGATTATTAACGCACAATATTAAAAGAGGTTCCCACATTAAATGAAGACGCTTAAAAAAAGTCATGCCTATTTCACTTAGTCTGCATAATCGGCACTTTTAATGGGGTCGTTATATCCTCTGTCTAATGCCAGCCTGTGCTAGACCTTTGTTCATTTAGACTGTATTTAGTACGCACGTTGTAGTCGCACCATCTCCTTCAAACTCCGCCAGCAAACGTATTCTTTCTCTATATTCCTCAGAATACTACGACTTTCTACATAAAAGTACCCTTTCGCCTTCTAGCCTAAATACTTCATAGGCCTCATTTGAGATTTTTGGCAATGCGGTTACCTGTCACCATTTCCTGGATTATACACTTCAACCATTGCTAAGCCTTACCTCGCGATACTCTTTTCATGTATGATTTATTGTTCAGGCACGCAAAACGTCACAGCAGACCAAAGTTCATGTTCTGTTACAACTTCTCGCCCGAGGATCGTCTCTTTCATCTCTTTCAAAGTTTTGAGTTTTCGTTGTAAGACTTCAGCTCTCTTGACCACATTTGCTCTTATCTACTGAAGTTGCTTCAATTGTTTACCTTTCCGCTCCTTTCGAGCCTTTATTGTACGCCTGGTTTAAATTCCAGCAGTGCACTTTTATTTATGTATTTACATACTCGTACGATTTTTCTTAAATGAAAAATAATAGTCTAAATAAAAACATCAATGAAAATGTAAGCACGTTTGCCATCAACTATTAAAAAAGAAAAATATACAAATTTGTGTGAACATATGTAAATGTGCATGAAGAACAGCTACACAGGCAGACGACGTTCTTTTCGTTTTTTGCAATTTTTATTTCTGTTTTTCAATTGCAAACATAAGTACACTCATACACACATACATCCATACAAACATACACACATATTTATGTTGATACATATCCATGCATATTGCTAGAGTTGTTGTTTATTGCAAAATAAGAGAAATCGATAAATTAAACTCTTATTTTTTGACTTGCGAGAACTACAACAATTTCTAAAAAAAAACTGAGAATTTTTAACAATTGAATGCAGTGTTTCCAGCTCTTTTAGAATTAAAAGCACTTCTCTAACGGGTAAAGTCGGTAAAGAGTAAAAAAAAAAGATAAAAAGCCGCCAAACAAAATTGAAAACTTATATGTTGCTGTAGATTTTTGGAACGAATTGGAATTTGTTTCCAAACCAAACTTGACAAGGGATGACGGAAATTCGTTCCAAAAATCTACATCAAAACACCCTGTCGGAATATCAAATCAAGAATTATGTATATATTGCTCGTATGTTTTAAACTTACAATTTTGTAACTGACTGAAAATACAAGAAGGAAAAACAGTCGGAAGAAAAAAATTAAAAAATAAATTTTTTTTCAAACCTATAAATAAAGCACTCGAAGAAAAACTGTTTAAAATAAATAGCTCTTTGAGTAGGCTGTTTGCTGAGACGGGTAAGAACAGCTGAAATCACATAAAATAACCGACAAGCACCGCTATGGCAACACTGATTAAATATTTATTGCAAACGGCGCATTTTTTAATTTGTGTGTTTGGAAGAGAAGGGAATAAAATACTCGTATTTGTAGTAAATATTATATTCGCCGTTGCCAGCTTTGACGATTTTACGTTATTTTAACAATTTGAGAGTTAATAATGGTTCTATTTACATCCTGATGACTCGGTCCATGAACGTGTGCGTATGTATGCGGTAATTGGCGTAGCTAAGTATGGCACAAAAAGTTTAAACGTTTTTATTTGTTTAGTTATTTTTCCTACCAATTTTAGACCAATGTAGATTTCAAATTTCGACCAATAGGTAAACACTAGTATTTATTAATAAAAACATGTTTTATTTCTGCATATATGTTTGCTAGAAACTAATCACTGATTCTAAATAGTAAAAGAATTCTTGTGGAACAATTAAAGATTTTAGTTCTAGCCAGTTCTTTATTGCAGATTAAGCTTTCGTTTTAATATCTAAGTAACTAATTTGAATTGTAAGATTAATTGGATTGCGGTAATTGTCGGTAACTGCTACAGTGTCTGTTGTGGAAGCGCAGAAATTTAAAGTGTAATGAAACACAGACAAATTTTATGTGCATTCATGAAATAATTTGTTTGGGCATGTGGCGCAATTTTTACACACTTTTCGCAGTAAATCAGAAGGTAATGCGACAATAACGCTTCGAAGTATAAGACTTTACATATCCCCAAAGCAAAAGAATCGATTGGCGTGAAATCGCACGAACGAGGTAGCAAGACAACAGATCATATTCGTTAAAATAATTCAGTAAATTGATTGTATCATCCTGCTGAAACTATGTGTCTGCAACATTAATACATTCCACTCACTCATAAAGCGGCTCATTCGGTGACTTTTTCTAAATATAATTATGTGTCAATAACGCCTTGCGAATTATCATCACTCCAAATGCTGGAATTCTGGAATAGCAATTTAATAAAAAGTGTGCATCACAAATGAACAAAATTTTGCACGATGAGTTTCTCGGATTCGAGTCTGTTTTTCCTTATAAAGTGCCAAGCGAAACTAACAGTCCGTCACAATTTGGAACCAATGTCGACAGCCTCATCAAAAGATAACAAGAACGACGAGTTATAACTAAGCGATGATGTATGATTGTATTTTATAACTATATAACCACTGTATTTTACACATATGTCAAGTTTTATTTTTTGCTTAGAAAATGTACGAACACTGTTCATATCAGTTTTAGGGAAGAAAATGATCTTTCCACAAGGACTTGTAACTGACAAAAATTAAATAAAACAAGACAAAGGTACTTTTATTTTCCAAGCGAAAAATCAAACATGAAAAATAATTATCAAGTTAATTTTTTAAATAAAACTCAATCAAATAAAAATGAATGCAGCCAAAGGTAGTATGTATGCGTAAAGTACATTGGTAGTTGAATTTTGCTTTTTCCTTGATTGTGTGATCTTGTAGATCTCTGTACAAAGTTTAATTTTTTATATACCAGGGGGCGCATACAATAAGTCGTAAAATCCTAGACTGTCCTCTTTGTAACTTCTAGAAGTTTGATACGCAATTACTACTACTACTCTTCAGTTGACTGACATATGTTCATATTGGATTTGTATAACAGGACTTTGTGTTCCAAAGCCAGGGTTGAGTTAGGAGCTATTAACCATTGCAGTTGAATTGTTCTAAGTTTTATGACCGTTATTTTTGCCTCAATATGGAGAGATGAAGATAGGCGTCAATCTAGGTGGACACCCAAATATTTAATGTGAGTTTCCGCTGGAACAGTAGTATTTGTTATTTTTATAATTTTGCTTTCTGAGGGAACACGTTAGAGGAACTATTAAGTAGCTCTTCATAAGCTTGTGGACGTTTTCAAGTACAACTCGATTTATTTTCGTAAGTAGCCCATCATGCCAAATTCCTGGCAATATCAATAAACAACTTGACTTGCTCCTAGCCATAGTACACGCTTGCTCGAAAACCAAATTGATGATTCGGGATGGTGTTTTGTTCATTAAGGCAAGGTTTTGAAGACAAAACGAAGAATTTTTCAAATAATGGGTTTGTATTAAAATTTAGACATTTTTCAAGAACATGGGAAAAAAGCCGACTTCGCAACATTATTAATTATGTTATGTGGTGAGAAAGCCTTCTCTAAGTGATTAGCATTTACCTATTAAATTGAGTTTTTAGTCCATGTGAGCTTTTCAAGCCTAAGTTTTAAGTGCTTTCCACACGTTGTGTTAACAATGGATCCAAATTTTTTATATAAAAATTGTGTTTAGTAATTCTGCAAAATAAATACATTACAATTCGTAAATTTTTGAAACGAATTTCCGTCATCCCTTGTCAAGTTTGGTTTGCAGACAAATCGGTTTCGGCTATGTGCCATCTTCAGTGTCATTTTTCGTTCTGTCGTTCTGACGGGTTTACATTACATTCTGTAAAATAAATACAATACATTAAATGCAATACACCATTAACTAGACCCGCTGAAATTACTACAATTCTATAAAAGGGACAACAAATTGTTACCAAATGCATAACGTATGATTACTTTCCAAAGACCATTGTCAGGTCATGAAAACGTTTGCAGCTATCAATTTCTAATTGAGTGAACAAAATTGCATATGAGTGAACACTAAATTTTATAACTCAATTTTAAATTTAATTGCCTCAGTTGAGGCGCATACGTGAACATACTATTAATCTCTGGATCTTAGAGTTTTTTATATAAACTTTTCTTCTTATCAGCTCTCGAAGAAAAAAATGCAAATTAGCTTAGAAAAAAGAATACAGAAATATTTGAACAGCCTCAAATTAGCTGTTTAGCTACAAATTTGGCAAATTTTTCAACCACAATACACATTAATATATAAGTTAAAATATGATACGAGAGTGATAGTTTTAAATAAAAGTTATTTGTTAAAGAAGTAAATATCTAATTCTACAATTATTCCAAATAAGAACTGTTGTATCTCCAAGGAAGTTAACATTTTCATAGGAAAGTTTGAGTCATAAAAAATATGTTTTGTTAAATGTTATAGTATTAAACTGATTGTAAATAAGCCAGAATATCATTGCAGTTTTTACGACATTTTAGAACAAGTAATTTTGACAATTCACGTATGAATTTATTCGATAACTTTAGTTATACAGACGAGCGGGATGCAACGAAAAATAACATATGAAATTATTATCAAATCAGAATATCAGTACATAATATTATACGTATGTACATACATACATATGTATACATTTTGTGGGTTTGCCTTTATAATACAGGGATGGGAAATTCGGTGTTATTCTATTATTTGCAAAAGAAAAGGTAATAGAAAAGTTAATTTTCTGATATCAAAATTTTTATTCTATAAGTTCGTTATAAAATCTTAGTAATATTCTAGAGAAATCCATCACTTAATGTAGTTGTGCGGAGCACGAAAATTGTTTTTTCAAAATCCATTAAATAATTATCTGGGCGTAACGCTTGATTAAAATCTTGTAGAAAACATTTTCACAAGAGCAATTCGTTATAGGCGAGCGTTGTTCCCTCTTCTTAACAGGAAATCAAAATTAAGCTATAAAGTTTAGATTTTTGGAACGAATTTCCGTCATCCTTGCCATGTTTGGTTTGGAGACAAAACGGTTTGGGCAATGTGCCACCTTCAGTGCAATTTTCTAGTTTCATTTTCCGTTCTCGAAATATCAAATATCACACATAACCGTATCGGGTTTGACTTCAAATAAAACTTGGCAAGGATGACGGAAATTGGTTCCAAAAATTTATTTTAAATCACCCTGTCGGAATATCAAATCATGAATCAAATTTGAAACCAAACTTTTTTAAATCTATGTATCCGACATATTCTTACATTATTCTGGCTGTGTTGTTTGGAAGCTTTGCGCGAATTCCCACAAAAAAAAAATCCGGGTAATCCAAAATAAAAATTTAGAAATCATATTAGATTTACCAAAACTATTTCCCACAAGAGAACTTAAAAAAATGATATGACACAAACATTCTACTATAAATGCAAATGGTCAATTATTCCCATTTAAGCAGTTTGCATGACAATAAATAATGGATCCTATATTCGTATTAGTTTTTGTATATTGAAATTCTCCAAACCTTCCTCTGAGATCTTAAATGTAGTTTTTTTATTATTATTTTTTTAATGTGAATTTAATTGTATAATTTAATTTGTAAAGTTTGTATAGTGATAACTCAAAAACGTTTTGAAAGTAAGAAGTCTGATGAATATTTTGTAGTAAATGCTATACACTAACGCCTGGACTGATTTTAGTGATCTCTCATTTGTCGGATTCGCCTCCGCTTTAAATAGCAGAATAACTCTTCAAATATCGCGAAAAAATTACACAGAAAATTAATTTTTAAATAAATTATTTTTGAATTTGATATTTACATATATTATCTTTATATAAATAAATAATTCCTCTGTACGTTTATATCACTGAACGTATCCTAAACAGCAGGGCCGATAATGATGGAAAAATAAATTTTAAATATTGGGGGTTTTTTCATGGCTTGTGTTTTAGTTTTCGTATATTTAAATGACATTACATATCAGAAATATATTTACACATGGTTTCAGCTTAATTGCGTTAAACAAAAATACAAGCTTATATTAAAGAACAATTATTAACATCTAATTTACCATCCCTGGGTGAAATATAGTGCAAATTATTTAACGAGAGTTGATTCATTCGACGGAAGTCACTCGTAGCAATCGGTTGTATTAGCGGTACCAAATAAACGTTACGTTTTAGATAAAAAAAATCAAGAAAATATAAATAGTGTGTGCTTCAATGCGATTTAGTTTGGTTTTATTAATTTTTCTTGACAGTACAACGTAAATAAATCAAATTTTGTATATCTCCTTTTTTATAAAAAATAAAATATTTTCGTTTTAACAAATATGTATATACTAAAAAACATTCAGCGGATTAAAAAAGAGCATTTAAAATATTTTTTATAAACAAAGAAGACAATTACTAATTTCTAATCTCTTTTATTTTTTCTAATAGAAGGAGAACAATTACGAACAAAATTCTGTTTAAAATTTTAAGAGATAAAAAATAACGCCACAGACAGGGCCAGAGATAAAAATAAAACAAAACCCATAAAATAAATACACATGAATGTATAAAAAATAAATTCAAGTTCAAAAAACCCTTCAACACATAATTAGTGTGCAAAACAATAAAAAAAAACTAAAAGAAAAGAAAATAAGTTTTTCGTGTTATTGAAAACCATATAATGGCCCCTATAATTACTGACAATTTAATTGAATCAGGAAGTGAATTTGTTGATAATTCCAATACGACGACCAATTTTGCTGCTGCTCAAATTAGCGAAAGTTTTTATAGTGAAGAAGAATCAGCTTTAGGAAACTTCTCGAATGACGAAAGTGTTGTTGTTAAAGAAGAAAGTGTGAAAGAAGCGAATAAAGTTATTGCTGTTGCCGCTGAAAATGAATCTGAACCCGATGGATTATTTTTGCCTAACAAGCAAATGGCCTGGGAAGCTCCCGGCAAACAGGGACTCTATGATCCTCAAAATGAGCATGAAGCATGCGGTGTTGGTTTCATTGTGGCCATCGATGGCAAACGGTCTCACAAGGTAAGTTTTACGAAATGTATTTAATTAAAAAAGTAAACAGTCGGGTGTAGGAAAATTTCTTTAAAAAAAAACGCTAATAAAATTTGTTTTAATTACGTTAGCAATTTTGTTAAATAAAACGTTTCGAAAGTGTCTTCAATTAAAATTTTTAAGGCATGTCTGGACTGCTCACTTCTTGGCTATTTTTGGAAAGTTCAAAATGTACGTTGTGAAAATAGTTGAGCCCGTTGTAAATTTCGCAATCTTCCTCATATTCTAGAGCCTTTAATCTGACTTACAATAAGAACACTGTGACAAAATCGAAAAAAATTGGAGATACCTTTGACGCAGTTTTATTTAAAAAAAAGGCTTCTTAATAGTTATATTTCAATTTTTATTTTTTGCTTCAAAAATAATAACTATTTAATAATTACTATTTACTTTGGAGATAATGTTATCCTAAATCAGTTAATATTAGTTTTAAGGCAGAAATTGCTCTTTCTACAGATCTCTGGCACAAAAAATTAAACCTTAATAAAAATAATTTTCAAATTTTAAACAAATAAAAGTGAATGTGGCCAAAGTTAATAAGTCCACGTAACAAGAGTTAAATATATTTCATTGTGATTCTTTTGGTTGAAATTTAAAAAATATTCGTTATTTGTGGTCCCTATTTTAAATTACCTATAGTATACTGTAGGTCGTAGGCCCACTTGAGCAGATAATTTTGTCATTTTTAGAAATTTGAATACACTTTTGTATAATTCCTACAGCTGTTTTAATGCGTTGCCAACTGTACGCCTACATCTGTGTATGGGGTGCACACGGCACCACCCTCAAAATCGAAATTTATTGATAAAAAACGATTTTTTCGACTTCTTGGGCAAACAAATTTTAAACTAAGTAATTTTTGTGCAAATATTAAATTTTGTGTTGAATAGACGAGAAGCTAAGCTTTCTTATTACGTTTCAAGAATTTTGAATCGACTAATCGTCTCAAGAAATATGATCTGATTAAATTTTTTTTCTTACAAATGGTTTAAACTTTGGTGACCAACACTTTGTTTAAATTCCTAATTATTTTTTAATTTTCCCTAAAAGCGTATTTAGTATCGAGTAAAATAAGACCAAATTTTTAAAAATTGCGGAGGCATTTGTGAAGATATATTTTATGCAAAAAAGTTAAAAGTCTAATAATACTTAAGATATTTGTATACCCTTTATTTCAACACTTCTCATTTCCGACTCAACAAAGTATATACCTGTATATTCAGGATCTTTATAGGTAGGGAAGTTCAATTAACGATGTCCGCATATCCGATGTTGAAATCAACTTTCGGACGGCATTAGACAATCTATAATTTTCAAACTCGTACCACTTGATCAATGAGTTCGACGAATTTTCGCTATTCACAAGTTCCCGATAAAACCAAAAACTATTTGTTTGGGGTTTTTGGTATTATCACTCCTGCGTGGAAACGCTTACACATAAAATTAGCTAATTCTGAATATTTATCAAATTTGCTATATGGTGCACTTTTGAGGCCAATAAAGCGACGAAATAATCAATGATTTTAATATCAGATTTGCATGTTTACATAAATAGAAGTTCCTCCATATGTATCACCTCGTCAATAGACTAATATAATTTCCATCAAACCACGTTTCTTGCACTACTTTTACTTCAGTGATAAGGGACAAATTACTTATTTAAATTTGTTAAATTTATTCAATGACGAAATACTTTTTACATTTATTGACAAAATATTAAATAGCTTAAAATGATGTTTATTCGTTTGCACAAAATTTATTAAAAGAATTTATATTTTAAAAATATTTGCTGTTCATGAAATTAAAAAAAAACTGTATTGGGTATGACAATAATTATTATGTTCGACTGAATTAATAGGGTTATTCAAACTGGTTATCATTATCTGCTTCATCTTCATCATTATCTATGTAATTATCAATTGCAGCCATTAAATTACATGGACGATTTCCACTAGCAGATTTGCAAAACAATTTATCAACATCTTGCATCGTTTTTAATCGAAATTGTCTTGATTGTCCATCTATTTTCACAAACACATTACCTGCTCTGGCATAAACAAATTTAAACCTTCTACTGAATGAAATGGCCTAATTTAAATTTTTAAAGTTTTGAATCTTACAGTAGTATGTTGAAGTATTCTGTGATTCTAAATACTTTGCAGTGCGAATACTTTGTGTAAGAGTCTTTATTACCGATCACTGTTGCTTAAAATTATGCATAATAAATATCCAATTTTATTTTGATTTTGAAAGTGTAATCGAATTTCTAAAAATGACAAAATTACTTACTCAGGCATTTTCACTATCCCACCTACTCACTTCTTACTTATTTTTCGAAAAATCTGGTATTTGTTTTGTTCTAACAACTTTAAATATTTAAGGCGACTCACTCGGAAGCGCATGACGGCGGAATGCAGAGTAGATCTGTTTCATTGAGAGGCGCTTCAACTTTTTAATATTGTTTAAAAATCGATGGTCTGTTTTTATCATCAACTGAAGAGGAACTGTAACCTAATCCTTGTGTTTTTAGGAAATGTCAGGAAACTGTTCTCTGCCTCTTATTATTATTTATTTACAATCTATCTCTGCCTGTTTTCTCCCTTGTACCCTCGACATTTGCTTTATTGGTCGAATGATTTGCAATGTTATCACTGGCCTTAATTATTATCCTGCTGGAGAAGTGCATTAAATTCATCGCGGAATAAAAACTTTTAAAAATTTTTCAAGATATCAGATAGAAATTATTGAAAGAGAAATTATGTCCCAAATGGATATTTTAAAAACAGAAAAGCTCGATAATCATCGATAGCAGGCATAACCTTGAAACTGCTGTTGTTTGAGCACTCAATTTTTTATTAATCACTACTGCTCTTCCAATATCAGAATGTGCCATCCTGATCGGAACAAAGGGGTATTTGAGTTATTTTGTAAAGGCACGTTGTTTACTGCCAACACATCAATAACATATTTTAAAATAGAAAAAGTGAAACAGGATCACATTCGTGGTGAAAATTACTACTCAAATTACCATGAATATGTTAACAAAATAATCATTTCTTTTTTAAAACACCGTTTTTAGCTACGAATACCAGGAGCTGTTGTACACTAAAAATAATTTGAACTCGATTCAAGTAAGTTCTAATTTAGTTATCTCACACGCATATAGAAGGCACCTCTGTTTAACTTTGCGCAACTATTTTATAGGCATTCAAACATTACTTACGAACATATATACGCGCTTTTGCTCAAGACTGCCGTCTCCTTTTTTATTGAGTATATAATGTTTTAATAAGTAGCGATGTATACTTAAACGTCGGATGTCCCTTATTGTGGAATGAGAATCAATGCATCACATTCTTACGCCCCCGTCTTGGAGAGTCATCGATTTGTTCCAGTATTTGCGCATACTGGAATATGTTTCGTCGGAGCTGGTTTTGTGAATGTTTGGTTTTTGTTCAGGCCACGTTGTCAGCACAATGATGTTTGCCATCAAACGTCCATTTCAATTTAAAAGTTTAATTTCTATTGTAAACAAAAATTTAAAACCATCCAAAAAGGGCAACATATGGAAAAAAAAAATTCAAAAATAAAAAGCAAAACAATCCTCTGTAGTTTTGTATAAACAACGAGGATTTTTCACACGCATGCAAAGTCTAGTCTTGTATTTCTTTAGAAATTATTAAAATATTCCATGAAGAAAATGTTACTCCCAATTATATGATACGTATCGAAAAAGCTGTGCCTTGTCCGAATTCGGTGACTCTAAAATTGCATTTTAGTTACATTAGAAGAGTTCTAAGCGACTCCACTAGTAGACTCACCCGTTTGTTTTTTTAGAAAATTATACATCAGAACATTTCCTGGTTTTTACATTGGGGATCTATAACTGTAAAATGTGGTATTACTTTAGACTTCGAGTTTTTGAGAAACAACTTTTGCCAATAACATATCAGGATAATACACTAAATAACGTAAAATGTATTTGTTTGAGTACGTGTTTTTAGTGTTTCTAACGTGTTGGCGGCATGCGAAACCGTCATATAAAACTAGTGAAAAAGGGTTTTAACGCATTTTTATTCTGCGCTAATATTCATTGGGTGATACAAAAATTAGTTTATTATTTTAGACTTTACTTAGTGAATTTTGCAGCTAGTGATGAAAGGCGTTGCGCACAATTATCCTACATTTTTCAAATACTGGTTTTCGAATAATTCGAAGTTTGCGCTGTTCAAATTAAAAAAAGACCAACTTAACCGACTTTTTTTTCAAAACTTTCTTTTACCTTTTATGTTTTATTAAAAAACAACGTAAATAATTTGTACAATATACAAAAGCACGAATAAAGAAACAAAATTTTAAAATTGTTAGGCAGAATGGAATGGATTTTCTCTGCCGCTGTGCACAGCATTTAGCATTCTCTGTTACTCTCTGAGTTAGAGCCTTTTGTAAACATCACCAGCTCATGAATTTCATTCTCAATTATTTTATAATTTTTCCTATTGGATTACAACGAAGTTTACCCCACTGTAACTTTATTTGTTCCTATCGTACTCTTCTTAAATTTTTCTTTCGCCAGTGCTATTTTTATTACTTAAACGAAGGAATAAAACGCTAAGCCTAAATAAAATTATTCATTCTTTTATAGATGAACTCTTTCAAATAATAAAATTTAAAAAATGTTTTTAAAATAAAGTTTAAACGCCGCAAGCAAATAAAAATAAGTTAGACTACATTTAGACTTGTGGCATTTTTCATGAAATTAGTTTTTCTCCACATCTCTTGTCAACAAACAAAAATTTCATGACACTAATTTCATAAAAAAATTGCATTCTGTTAATGTAATTTTAAGTTTCATACAAAAATGCATTAGTTTTCGTTGCCACTAATGGCTAGCGCTTAAAATGTATTGAATTACCCGCGTTCGGTGAATGACAGGAAGCCTTAGTTTTTAAACTGCTACCTTTACACACAGTTTTGACAACTTGCTGTTGTAATATTTTAAGCATACTCGGTGCTCCTAGCGAATTTCCTCCGAATTTCCTAGTCAGTGCACCAAAATGGGTAACCCATTTCTATGTTTATTGCTTCTAATACATCCTGGTAGCCTGGCACCCAGATAATCCGCAGTCGAGCGATTATAGTATAATCGCTCATTTGCACTTCAGTATCGCCCTTGAACTCACTCTTTTAGACTATTGCTGTGATAGTCAATTCGCTATCAGCCAAAAAGATCTTTTTTTTATTTTATTCTGTTGGCGAGAAATTTGCAATAAGCCATAAAATTTTGGCTTCACATTTGGGGAACTCACTCTTGGATGCAACCATCCCTTGCAAGTGTTACAAGTCTAGCAAATATGCTATATTTTGCAAAACCAAAACAACAAAATATATGAAACTAAGATTTGCTACACTTGAGCAAATATGCTATGGCAAAAAACGTTGCAGATTGGTAATTTGCAATGCTAAAACAGCTGTGTATTTCATTTTATTTTTAAAATCAAAGCAACTAGACACCTGCGCTTACAAAGTTTCACGGCGGTAGAACCGTCGAAGACTTAAAATTAAAGCTAAGACTATTAAAAATGTTTACTAAAATAGAAAGAATTAAAATATCAAACAAAACTCCGTTAATTGATAAAAGTTTTTAGAAAGTTTATGCACACACCAAATACTTTCTTTGCGTAAACATTTTAGAGGCGGCGTTAGCGCTTATGTACCGGCTGCGGCCTAGCTTATTGCATGCGGCAAAGTTACTTTATTCAACTCTGTAACCAAATAAATAATAAATTGAAAAATGAGTGCCGAAGAAATTAAAAACAAAATTAAAATAAAACAAAAACCAAACAATAATCGATTGACGGAAGATGAAATAAAAAATATTGGATTATTTACTAGACAATCAAGAATTTGAGGTTTATTGTTCATATCCTTTATTTTCTGAAAAATCAGCAGTTGTAGAAAATTTGCTAAACGCTTCAAAAAGACACTCATGCTTTGTGGCAGAAAATCATACTAAGTGTGCGAAAATTGCAGATATGCAACAAAGAGTGATTTCCGCTATTATTATTTGTTTATTATCATAAATGTAATAACTAATTCACTATATTTAAATCTTAATGCTATTGTATTGGGAGCGCTATCTCGACCGGCTCCATGTGTCTGTTTTTATAAGTCTCTGGTGTCCATCAGGTTGCAATAAATCCCGTACAAGAGTGCTGGGATGAAACGCTAGCTTGTTTACACATTTCAGAATTATTTTTTTAATTCTTCCCGGATAGTTTGATTTTATTTTTAAACACCAAGGGGCGCATGCTATTAGTCGTAAATTCCAAGACTAGGTTCTTTGTGACTTCCGAATGTTTGATGCACAAGCAGTACACGACAGCTAAATGCCATATGTTCATATTGTTTTCATAATGGATTTATATAAGTGAACAAAGTTATACGTCGGGCTAGATAAATTGCAAAATATTGATCTTCCACTGGAACTGTGGTATCTGTATTGTTATATACAAATAATTTTTTCTTTTGAGGAAAAACATTACATGAGCACATTTCGATGGATTTGCGTTTGACGTGCATGTATTTGGGCTTGTTGGCATATCCGCTGTATAGATGATATAATAGCTGCCCTTCTTGGACTCCGGCAGAGCTTTTTCCATTTTCCGATAACTGATTCTTTGATCTTACTTTGGACGTTCTATTAGTGAAGACATTACCTTCTGTTGGCCTCAAGGTGACACTGAGTAATCTTATAGCGTTTTCCTTTCTGACAAAAATGTTGCATATGTATATTTTGCCATTTCTGTATGCCTGTGTTCCTTTCTTCAACAGATGCAACATTTACGATAAACAACCTGCTCTTTTCTAAACATGTTGCACAAAAAATGGCAAATATGCAATGTTTTTGGTCCTCAACTTAAGAGTAAAGTACTATTTTTTTACAACTGTATTCACTACATTGATAAATCCGACAAGGTGTTTGATGTATATTTTTGCAACAAATTTACGTCGTACCTTGTCAAGTTTTGTTTGCAGACAAACCGGTTTCGGCAATTTGACACTGAAAATGGCTCATAGCCGAAAACGGTTTGTCTTCAAACTAAAGTTGACAATGGATGACGGAAATTCTTTCCAAACATCTACAAGCTTTAAAAGTTGTATTTTAATCGAAACGAGTTGTTCGAAGTTCCAAAAACCACATTGTGAAAATAAACGGTAGCAGTAAACCAAAAAAAAACCGTTTTTAACCGTTTGAAGAACCTAGCCGATCTTCCTGTACTGAAGTCGCTTCGGAAGATATGTTTGTTATCTAAAATATGTATTATAATGGGATTTGGAAAAATAAGTTGCTATTTCCAAAAACAGTCATATTAAATGTTATTTTTAATATTAAATAATTTAATTTTTAGGCATAAGTTTGTTTTCTATATTTTTTCTATTCAGAAAGAAAATTTATTTGATATGGCGACTTTGAATACAGTAAACGTTAAAATTCTATTGGAATACTAGCTAAATGGAATGCATTTTCTATGCTGCTACACACGCTTTCAACATTTTTCGTGTCTTTTCTACTAATTTTGTGTCAACTGTAAACATCATCTATTTAACGCAAAACTAAAGACAAATAGAATACAAAATTGAATATTTCAATTTTCATATTTTTGAAATATTCATTCTCGTATTCTTTCTGAATATAAAGAAGAACTTATGCTCAAAAATTAAATTACTAAATATTAATAATTCGAGTTTGACAATATTACGTCAAGCAATAAATGTTATTTTTAAAAAATTGATTTATTTTTTGGATACACGAATTAAATTTCCATTTACTTATAAAATTTGCAGATTCTTCGTGATGCCCAGACCTTGTCAGAACGGATGAATCATCGAGGTGCTTGCGCCTGTGACAATGACACTGGCGATGGCGCTGGTGTTATGGCTTCTATACCGCATGGATTATATGTCAAGGAATTGTAAGTATAAACATGCAAAGCAATATCGAAGACGATTAAATTTATTATCGATCAAACTTAACACATTTGTACCCCCATATGCACGTATTCTTCACTGTCAGAGTATTTGACGAAATATTCTCCTTAGTATTTTTATTATGAATGCATTTTTTTTGGTTTTGTTTATATACATACATATTTTATGTACATACATATGTATACATATATAATATATTTTCTTGTTTTTGTTGGCACATCATCAAAAATTATTTGTTTAAAAAATAACATTTAAAATTTTTTAATAATCAGTTTTAAATACAAACAAAAACGAATATGAAAAATAATCTACAGGCATAATTATGAAATAGATATTAAATGGTAGCAAAAAAAAAACAAACTCTGAAAGAAATTTTGCATTACGTAGCATTTGCCGGAACATTTTTATATTATTTAAGAAATTTTGATCACAGATTAAGAATTTAGAAAGATCGATAATATTTAATGGAATCTTCGAATTTCCAATGCTACTTCTATATGATTACTACTGGCCAACAACGCCTCTTAAGCGTTGATATTTTAATTTCAGCATATATGTAACTCTTTCATAAACTTAAACAATCTTAAATTAAAAATAAATTCCAGGCGTCGATAACACTGATCTGCAAAAAAATTAATTTTATCTCCTTTGAATAGAAATATGATAAATGTGAAGGCTGGGGTACTGTCTGCTTTTAGCTCTTCTATCAAGTGCAGATTTTCTAAATGGGCGTGGTTTATATGACCCTCTTAATATGGCGGTTATACTAGTTTATTTTGTCATAACTCGAGAAGAGTAGGTCCGATATCGCTAAACAAAATACCGCATAAAATGAACTTGCACTTATCTCTTAAGGTTGGTCCATTGATTTCCATGATATGTGGATTATTTTATTCGTAGTATGTCCAGCCTTACGATTATTATTAATTTTGTATTTTAGCAACAATTATTACTTAATTCCAAGTTACAAAAAAAAAACATAAAAACATGTTGCCAAATACTCGTATGACGTCTGCCACATATTTTGTATTGAATATATTGCAATCAATTTTCTAAATAAATTATTTCGCATTGTCATACTAATTATATACACAATTGCTCTTCATTCAGTTTTTTCAGGTATAAATAGCAAATGGGATCTTTGGTATCGACGTACACCTATTCATAATTACACATTTTCTATTTACGGCCTTGAAATTAATTATTAAATATTGAATTGTGCTAATTAAGTTCATTACTTACAGCTTTTATACATCTAGTGCATGAAAATTGAATGTAGTTAAAAATATTTTTATTTATAATGAGTTCGCTTCGCATTTGATGGGACGAATTTTATTAAACTCTTAATATATCGAGAATGTCATTTGTTTACTTTTCAATCGGCCAAAGATATTGGAAAATTAAGTTATTAACACGATATTCTGATGAATAAAACGAGTTATTGTTTTAAGAAGCTTGTAATTTTTATTTCAATTAAGTTAATTATAAAAGATTCGCATATGAAATAAATAACTTTTGCCAATGAAATATCAAAAAAAGCAAATATTCTGGTTATTGCATTTAAATTAAAAGTTCACAGATTTTCGTGCAAAAAGTGCGAAAAGTGAATAATCTTTTTTTAACTTTAAAACAATAAGCAGGTTGCTTCAAATAGCAGGTCCATCGTAAGAGTATGTAAATTCAAGTTTAAAGTCTATGTAACTTATCTCCAAATATATTTTAAAATGCATATGGGACGCCGGAACAGACTTGTTTGAGGACTCTTGCTTATTATCGATAGCGACATGAGTTTTTATTAGCATTCTCTAAAAATTTCGAACAAAAATCAAAAAGTATGTGAAATGCAGAACAGCCAACCTCCGCATTATTTAATTTCGAGTGTTTGTTACAATTTCACACGTTTTCTTTCCACTCGGAATCAGAACGGAGACGTAAAAAAAATATTAAAAAACAACATTTTTCATTTAATTTAGTATGCTCCTGGTTTTCAATAATATTCAGTTAAGGCTAATATATATCTATACATATGTATTTCTAAGAGTTAAAGGACCTTTCCATCTTCTGCTTAAATATATAATATTGTTTTTAATTGGAGAAGACACTTTTCAAAAACAAATACGCTCATACTGCGAAATGGAACATTTAGCCTTAAAACTTTAATTCAACTCTCATATTTTAACCGCCACCAAATCAACATCAGTGTCTTGGTGCAGTCTTGCTGTGGGATAATGATTAGCAAAGTTTTAAATTGGCTGTAATAGCTTACTTTAAAGTACCAAACAGGCGCTGCAGAAAACATAACTGCCTGAAGTATCAATTTAAATATTCACGGGTAACATAAGGCCGACTTTCTGTTTATTAAGGGGTAGAGTGCTCTTACAAGTACTTCACTCTTAATAGCAATATATGAAATGCTATCTCTATGTGTCAACTTTGCATCCAGAAGTACACCTAAATACCTTACATTCTCCTCCCATTCGATTCATATTGTTACCACTTCTTTTTCTGGTGAAATAGATAGCCAGACTGTTATTAAAATTTAATACTATTTCCCACTTTGCGAAATACATATTTAGTGCTAGGATTGCCTGCTGCAGGATTGGTAATATTTCAAAACAGAGAGTACCTGAAGACAATGTTCCTGTATCGTCCGCGAAGATTGATACTACTATACAATGGTCTATAGTATGAATAACCGCTGTGTAAATATTATACTGACAAACAAGACCTCTGAGAACATATGGTAAATGGTAAATCTCAAAAAAATGTCAAATTTTCTGATGCCCTTAAATATTTTGTTTACATACTAACAGTTCATTCAATAAGTCCGTATAGCGATTTTCGACTTCTCGATACCACTTTTATAGTATGATTTCTCTTTCTCGCTTCCGCGATTACTTTATCATTGGACTTAAATTTCTTTACAGCATTCATTCTGGTGTGTTTCATCCATTGTCACATATCGAAGATTTAACGGCGCCAAACACTCGTCTGAAGCATCAATTCGTTGTTGTTTTTTGGTCGGCTCTGGTATCACGCGGCGCCCACTTTGTGCAGAGCTTTCGCATACCCAATGTTTGTGCAAAAGGGTAAGAACACTACCATCTGATATCTTTACAATGTCAGCTAGTTCGTGCACCTTCAATTTACGATCGTTTTCTGCACTGACAACCTCATTTGAGCGTACACTGCACTCTGCATCATTTGTGCTGGTACGACCACGTTTAAATGCACTTCTCTACCGTTTGTCTCAATGGAGCAGAGTTCGGATAATATTTATCAAGCTATTATTTGATTTCCACTGTATTTTTTTTCATCAAAAAGCAATGCCTTATCGAAACTCGAAATTAATTTTTTTGCAATTTTTTTTCAATAACAAAAGTGTCTTCAGGAATCAGTAGTCCGATTGCTGTAAAATTTATACACGTATCATTTGAAGGTTAGTACTAAATAAAAATCATGTGATATCATGTCATCTATGTGTCATCCTGTGGACGTTTTGAATGGACTGTTATATTGTTCTATTTGGAATTTTCGTATATATCTATTGGAAGTAATATTGCCTGGTTATCACAAGAGGTGTGATAACGTATGAATTCTTAAATTCCGCACCTTATATGGTCTCCACCAATGTCAAAATTAATTAATGGTATTCCAATAGGCTCTACGTTCAAAAATTTGTATTTCCTTCTTTTTATATAATGTCGTCCCTGAAATCTTCTGTGTATTTTTCCTCTTCAAAATTTCTTATTTCTTTTTTTCTTCCTACAAAAGTATAAAAAAATACAGAATAGCAGCAAAGTGCAGTCTAGTGTTGTAAGAATAGGGCAATCTTTGTTGTTTCGCAACCCGTTAATTATGTATACTTCTTTTCTATTCCTCCTTTTTTATAAAACGACAGCATGTTGTCAATGGCAAACCCTTAACAGGGTACATAAAGTCCAAGTGCAACTATAATTCCATGCGAGACTGAGACGCAGAACTCTCGAAGACAGATCAACAAACACAGGCCTGATTAACCGAGAATGATAATGACCCAGAACCATTTTTCGAGAGACGTTTATAGCTTTAAAAAAATGTTTTTGTTAATACCAAGGTTGTCGTTTATCATTTTAAACAAAATTTTATAAAAAAAAGAAATACTGTGCTGTGGCCAAGGGTATAGAAAATAGTCTAAAAAATATTATTGGAGTCATTTGTTAAAAAACCTCATTAAAAATGAGATTTAAATCGAAATTTCTTTTTGTCAACCCCACAAAAGTAATTACAATTAATTAATTGTTCTGATAGCTTTTTTAGTCGAAATTCCCTACATGATGGGTGTTTTGACAATAACACATTCTGATATAAATTCCGTTGCAAGCATGCAACTATGTATATTCATGCAATAACGATAAAATATCGCAATAATAGCGGAGTGATGCCAGAGATACAAAATTTCGCATTCAGCTCAAGCATTGTTAGGAGTAGTAGGAGTGTCAGTAAAAACTATATTTTGCCATATAACGTTGTTTATCATTAAGCCCCAGAATTTGCATTAATATTGATGATTTAGGAAACATGTTTTTATGTTGTATTATATACATATGCACATACTATATGTACTATATGTAGGTAACGAACAAATGTAGGTAACGAACAAATTAATCTTATTTTAAAATAAAATTAGAATGGTATTAAATCTGGATTCTAAGAAATTTTCAAGCGGATACAATTTAGCCTGTAATTACTTCCTTAATGTACCCAAACGTGTTGAGTGATTAAACAATTTACTCTGTTATTTAATTTTCTAAGTAACAAGTTCAAGGAACCGTCCACTTTGCAAACGTGAATGAACATGCTTAATTTTTTATTCAATTTTATAGCGATAAGAAAATCATTCATTGCGCTCACAGTCTTCCATGCGCATACTACATAGTTTACAAGCCCAAATTAGTAAAAAGAAATAGTTTTTCAAATATACAAACAAATACAAGTACATGTTGGGCTAATTATTTCGGCTAGTCAAACGTGCTAGTATAATGAGCTTCCAATTGAATTGCATTCCCAGTTCAATCCCGCGGCGCAGTATATAAAAAAAACAAACAGAACGAACGAGTGAACAATTGAAAAATGAAAACTGGGGCTTTAAATCGAATTTGCATCACTTTCAAGCGTTATTTGTCCTAGTAGTGTTTGTAACTAATTCAATTGCATTATCACTATTATTATCATCATTATTTATGAATTTACGTCACATCGGACGATCCCATTCGTACTGGAGCACAATGTTTAATATAAAAAATAAATCAAGCAAATTGTTCCGTCTATTATAGTCAAGTAAGTCATCATCTCATGTATGTAAGACGAGTATTATGTTTTGTTAATTTACATCGTTTCCAATATTGTTTTGCAAATTATCAGTCAATTCATTGATATTTTTATAAAGATTTTATTGCGTAACTTTGTAATCCAATAGATTCGAACAAAAACATAATTGGTAAAAAAGGACAAGTTCTTGTAAATAAATTTCAACCGTTAAAAGTACTGAGATCAAAATGAGGACCAAGTTCTTCATATGTTCAAATGTAAAATTTTTAAATAGGAACTTGGCCTTATTTTTATATTTATGTTTTGGTGTAAATCTGACACCATTTTTCCAAGTAATTTTTTTCTGTATATATATATATATATATATATTTGTATGTATATATTAAACTTATTCAATCTTTAAGTTTACAGATCGTTGGTTTATATCAAATTTCAGCGTTCTAGCTATAGTGGAAGTGACCCATACAAAGAAGTGACCACAGTCACTACTTGTATACTACATTTCAGCTCTCTGGCTATGGTGAAACATAGTTAACGTACGAGTATGTACCAGGAATTTCAGAATGTTTGAAAAAGACTGCGTTCTTTGATAGAGAAAAATATAAAATGGCTTTCAAGATTTATGATACACTGAATATATTACGAGTATTTGGTACAACTAATGATAGAATTCATAAATTGGATAAGTTAAATGTAGTTTATAAAATTCTTTGTAGGATAAATGATCAGGAGAATTGTAATAAGATTTATGTAGAGGCAACAAAAAATAATTTTTGAACTAGAATAGCTGGATATAAATCAAATCTAAATTGCAGACGTTCCCTTAACACAGCATTATTTTCATATTGTTTTAAATTTAATCATTATCCTAACTTTGAAAACGCGTCGGTTTTGAATTCGGAGACTAGTTCCAAGCATCGTTATATATTATATGGAGTATAGAAGATTTTATGCTACCAGTTCTCACTGGCTCAGAATTTTATTTTTAATTAATATCCACCCAAATGCATCAGCATTATACCAAGAAAAAGATTTTAACATCATGTTATAGGCTTTATTGTTTATGTATTTGTTTCGATTGTTCCGGATATGATCGATTAATCAAAAGAGAAGTTTCGATAAAATTAAATCGTTAATCGCATTAAAGTAATCGGTTATTAACCGCTTTTTGATTAATCTTGCCGTCACATAGTTGCCGACAAGATTAAAAGGTTAACGTACGTGAATTCGAAAATAGATTTAATTTTTTTTGTACAAAAGTATTTAATATTAAAAAAACAAGCAGGTTTCTCATGGAAAGAAGCAAGACTAACGCTTATAAAGTATAATATTCCGATGTTTTGTACGGACATAAACAAAACAATGATCTCTTCAGTTATTTTAAATCATTTTAAAGAATATCGCTTCGCAGTAAGGCGTTTTTGTAGGGGTTAACTCTGTCTAAAAACCACAGAATTTAATACTGTGATCCCTTTTACTTTGATCTTTTTAAATATATATTTTTTTTTTTATTTTGCCCATATTTATGCAAGTGGTCTAAGTTTACGAATATTTAATATATTGCATTTGATAAGATATAAAAAAATTGCATTATGCAAGGTTTTCATTTAGAATTTGATAATTTAAATTTTTAATGAATACAAAATTTTGTGTAAATTTCATACGAAATGTTGTTTTTAAATTTTGAATTGACTTAGATCATTTTCAAATTAATTAAATGTCCTTTTATAATAAACATAAATTATTATAAAATAATCTATGAAGATTTATTAAATATTTGTAAAAAGACTGCATTTACATTATACAATTTTTCATGAATTTAGTGGCATGAAATTGTTGTTTGTTGACAAGGTGTGGAGAGGCGCTTTTTTGCACACATTTTTTCTATAAAGCTTCCCAATTTCCTCGGCTCCATGCTGGTTCTATTGCTAGTACACAAGCTACACAGCCACACACTAAGCCAAACTTTTCATATGCCCAAACATTGAGAAATGATTCACCTAATGCGAATGCCAAAAGTTCTAATGCGCATAAACATTCATATGCCCACGTCTTAAAAGAGGGTGCTCAGACACCCCTCACCAACAATTCGAGCTCGATCGAGAACTTAATACAGACAATGAATAATTTCATGACAACTATGCAGGGTATGTTCCAGGAAATGATGCGAACCCAAAACATGCTTCTGCAAGTTTTGCTTGACAAAAAATGAACCAGTTAAAAATATGCTTCTGGAACGCTAACGGGCTCTCCCAACATAATTATGAAGTAGAACACCTCCTGCTAGCACATGATATAGACATGCTATTAGTCTCTGAAACACACTTTACTATAAAAAACTGCTTTAGAATTGATGGGTATTTTATATATGACACCAAACACCCAAGCGAAAGGGCATGTGGTGGGACTGCCATTATAGTCCGAAAAAACGTAAAGCATTTTCCATTGCCTTCAGGGAAGACTTTTTGCAAGCCACGACCATAAATCTTACAGATTTTAAAATTGTCCGCCTAGGCATAAAATTGAACACCATGAATTTGCCAGATTCTTTATTGCCGCTGGTGATTACAATACAAAGCACACATATTGGGGATCCAGACTCCTTAGACCTAGAGGTAGGCAGTTGTATTATACAGTTCAAGCGAACAAGCTGGACGTCGTATCTGCTGGTAAACCCACCTATTGGCCCACAGACTTTAATAAGTTGCCAGACCTTATTGATTTTGCTATAGTAAAAAACATCAAACGCGACCAACTGTTAGTTAATTCATCCTATGACCTATCTTCTGATCATTCACCTACAATTGTTCTTTTACAAGACAGTTTTGTCACTACACCTAAAACCCTTAGTTTCTACCCGAACAGAAACACGAATTGGTTAAAATATAAAATGTACGTGAGCTCTCACTTATCTTTGAACATCCCACTGAGAAATCCAGCCGATATTCAAGCAGCTGTAGATCATTTTACAGACGTCATGACTGACGCAGCCATAGCTGCAACGCCAACAAAGCCATCTGCTAAAATAATATCGTACCAGGCAACAGCAGATAGTCAGATGCTCGTCATTGAGAAAAGAAGACTAAGAAGACAATGGCAAAATAGTTGTTCTCCACACATAAAAATGCAAATGAACTTATGCCAAAAAAAAAACTTATGCAGTAAATTGAGACAGAAACACGAATTCGCTATCGACAACTTTTTAAAAAACTTGGATCCAATGAAAAACACGGATTATAGTATGTGGAAAGCTGTAAAGCACTTACAATGTCCTATTGCTTACGACTCTCCACTAAGACTTGAAGACCGTACTTGGGCTAAAAACTCAAGTGAAAAGGCAAATGCGTTTGCAAATCAGAGCAGGTTGTCGCACCGCATGATATAATTAATTCCACTATTCCAATTATTCGTGACACCGTGAATGATCCTAGGAAATTTCGGTTGTCTTCTTTAAAATCGACAATTAAAAATACGGATATGAAGAAATCACCTGGACCTGATCGTATAACAGGATCAATGATAAAAAACTTACCTAATTCAGCTGTAAGAATTTTACTTTACATATTTAATGCCATGTTGCGCGTCGGCTTCTTCCCACGCTCTTAGAAGATGTCTGAAATTGTTATGATCCCGAAACCTGGAAAGGACTCAAGCCAGATTACATCCTACAGGCAAATTAGCCTACTGTCAGTTTTGTCAAAGATATTTGAAAAATTATTCGTCTCGAGTGTAACTCCTTTTCTAAATGAACAAAACGTTATCCCAGATCATCAGTTTGGTTTACGAGCAGGGCATAGTATGATTGAAGTCCATAGAATCGTTACCATTAGTAGATCGGCTTTTGAAAGAAAGCAATACTGTTCAGCTTTATTTATAGACATTTCCCAAGCATTTGATAAAGTCTGCCATGATGGGCTACTTACTAAAATAGCTCGGGTTCTTCCTGAAAATACCCATAAGCTTATAAAAAGTTATTCGTCCGATAGAACTTTTAAAGTAAGGTCAAAGGACCAGCTTTCAAGTTGTGGGAAAATCAGTGCAGGAGTACCTCAAGGTAGTGTGCTAGGGCCGCTATTATATATCATCTATACAGCGGATATGCCGACAAGCCCACATACATATACATCAACCTTTGCAGACGACACTGCAATTATAAGTGTCAGTAATGATCCAAAGGATGCATCTGAAAAGCTGCAGTCCCATATTCATAAGCTAGAAGACTGGCTAAAACAGTGGAGAATAAAGGTAAATCCATCAAAATGTGCTCATGTAACGTTTTTCCTTAGAAGGCAAAATTGTGCACCAATCACAATAACTAATACCACGGTTCCAGCGGAAACGCACGTTAAATATTTAGGTATCCACCTAGATCGGCGCCTAACTTGGTCCTGGCACATTGAGGCAAATCGTATGCGCCCACTGGTACATATCCACGAAGAGGTTAAAACGTACACGTCCAAATACGTAAACAAACTAGTCGCACATCCCAACACTCTAGCACGTAATTTATTGCAATTTGACGGCCACCAGAGACTAAAAAGAACTGACTCATTGACCCTGGCGAGGCAGCTCTCTCTACACAATAGAAGATAGATTTTTAAGATTTGAATACAAAAAATTAGTTATTACTAACTAGTAAATAATAATTTAGAAGTAAGATTTGAACATTTATTGTGAATTTCTTTAGTAGAAAGATTCAATAAAATAAAATAAAGTATAAAAAAAATAAAAAAAATGTGTTCTACAAACAAAAATATAACGACACTAGTTTCATGAAATCTTTCCGATTAGCTTTTACTTTTATGGGATTTTGAGATTCTTCAAATGTTTCTGAAACACTGGAAGGTAGTAAACACATAAAATATGCAAATGATTTTGACTTGTATTTTGCAAGATTTCATAAGGATTAAAAACTTATTAGTGATGTACTACGTAATGAAAAAAAGATCACCGCAGTATATTTTCCAACTATTCACTATATCATGTTATACCTGAAACTGTGTTTTGATCACACCCAAAATATCAAACTCAAAATTTGAAAAGTAATTCCTAATTAAAATATCGGGTTGTGGGATTCACTTGCTAATAATTTGAGAAATTTCAACCATTCTGTTTCGGTTTTCGAGCAAAAATATTTAAAAGGTCTCACTTAATATGTGAATTATCAATTACATAATTAGAAAAAAGACACTAAGTTTTCCGTCATCGATTTTTATCAATATAATTATATCATATATATATATATATATATATATATATATATAATTATATCACATAGGCTCGATTAAATAAATTAATAAAATAAACAAACAAAAAATAGTTTCACATAATTTATTAAAATTTCTGACCACTTTCATAATTAACACTAAATGAATTCCATATCTAATGGCTCAGATTTGACGATGTCATAATCACTAAATTAAAGATTTTGGTCAATCAAAAATAACTAAACAAAATTGCACTTCCAACAATTTCCCATTTCGTCTGCATAACAAGTTAGCTTGACAAGGGAGGAGACAATTCGTCCCTTGCCCGTAGGCATACACCTAGGCCACTACTTCGGACCGTTGTGCGCCCTCTTCACCCTCATAAGAACTCTGTTTCTCGAACAAACCTCTAACGGGGAACGTTCGGTAAAGTGTCGGCCGCGGAATATCGGGTCCTTAGCTGTGTGAAAACCTGGCAGTGGCATAGGAACTGTTCTATTGTCTCTCTCACTCATCACTATCTGCACACCCTATACGACGTAGATGTGCCCGCAAACCCAGATGACCCGTCAGTACACTCACCATATTACTAATTTCAATGTTCCTCAGTCACTGTAACCTCCTTGTTATATCCCCGCGTTTTCATTCCACAGTGCTGTAATATCCCTCTTTTCCAAGTCAGCTCGGCTTTCGTTTCCTTAAACAATTTTGTGTTACTAAAGACCAGCTCCTGGAACTTTTAGGTCTTAATTGCTAGACCATTGGCTCGTTCATTTCTGACTACTGCATGGTGACCCTGCACCCAAATTATTTTATCGTTTTTTTTTTTGCATTCCAAAATCGTCTGATTCTAGTGCTCTTATTGTTGTTTAGCTGTCCGTAAAAATCCACAGGCCTGTCAGTGCCCCTGAGGCCGTTAAGTTGGATGTATATTTGGTCACTGGTTCCTTAATATAGATCTACAAACCCGTCCTATCCCCTAGCTTGGAGCGACAACTGATTCCCTCGGCCATTTGTGCTAGGATTCCATTTGACTATCTGGTATCAATTTGCAATAATCTTTATTTCAGGTATCCAGTCCGTTAAATCCGCGCCTTGTAACCGTGTAACCAACCATTACCTCCCATATTTTCTTTTGTCGTAATTTGGCTGATCCACACATCCAACGCCTGTAAGAGTCGGCTAATATTTTATTAGGACTTCTATTGGTTGGGCCTTGTTGATGTGGTTCTGATGGCACTACTTATTCCAACCTTCCGTAAGTTAACTATGTTACACCTCTTTTCAATTGCCGTCCACCATATTACGGAAGCGTAGGTCAGAATTTGCATAATAAACGCTTCCGACGTGTCTTTTGTCTTCCTAGTAAAAAGACATACCCCTGTCGTATTCGGGCTTACATTCAACCCCCTTGGTTGTGCCTAGTTGCATAACCGCATCCCCTCAGAAGTATTACTACATTGTCTGCATAGCTGACGGGTAGAACTTCATCGGATTAGGGCCAGAGTAGCATGTGTATTCTGGTTACCCACAGTAGGGGTGATAGAATGCCTCCCTGTAGAGTTACGCGTTCCACCCTATCTCTGATATTTATTTTTTGAAACCCGATGTTAATCCACCTATTCCATAGCATATCACTGATCAAGTTACTTAATGGCCGATCGATCTGACACCGTAACAAGGTTTGAATAAGTGTGTCGGTCCTTAAGTTATTAATTTCATAATAACTCGTAAAAAGTCAATATTCTAGCATGGATATTTTTGTTGCAAAAGTATAAGGAATTGCAAATGTTCATTTTGAAAATGAAAATTATATATAAAATTTATGGAATAATAAATCATGCAAAAATTGTGTCATGGTTGCCACCGTGTTGTAATGTCACACAAACTTGTAATTCGCCTCAAAGCGTATTTAAAACGCAAATGTCGAAGTTATATATTTTTTTAAATTATCCTACAAACTTTAAAATCGAATTTTTCCTTTTTTACTAACCTCTTGAAATATTAGATTATTATATTATACCTACATAATTAGAAATGGTGTAACAATAATTACTTAATTTCATTTTAGATCTGCTCAGGGCATACAATTGCCAGAACTGGGCAATTATGCTACTGGCATTTTTTATTTGGATCATCAAACTCACATCGAATCTGAACAGGAGTTTAATGCTTTAGCAAAAACTTTAGGTGTTGAGGTGCTGACCTGGCGTGATGTGCCATCAAATACAAAAGCCATCGGAGTGGTGGCTCGCAAATCGGAACCGTTTTCACGTCAAGTGTTTGTCATTCGTCCACCTGATATGAACGATGAGATGTTTAAGCGCAAGACATTCGTGTTAAGAAAACGTGCAAGTCACGAGTTGACTAAGGAAAATCGTCGTTTCTACATATGTTCCTTATCCACCAAGACCATTGTGTACAAGGGTCTATTCACTTCAGACCAACTTTGGGAGTACTATACCGATCTTTTGGATCCTGAATTTGAAACCTACTTGGCTTTAGTTCACACACGTTTCTCCACCAATACTTTTCCTTCATGGGAGAGAGCCCACCCTTTGCGTGTTTTGGCTCACAATGGCGAAATCAATACTTTGCGCGGTAATGTCAATCTCATGAAAGCCCGTGAAGGTGTCATGAAGAGTGAATTATTTGGTGATGAATTAAAAAAACTTTATCCGGTGGTTGAACCCAATCTTTCCGATTCTGGTTCCTTTGATTGTGTGTTGGAATTCCTTACCCAAGCTAGTGATCGCACATTACCTGAATCGGTGATGACAATGGTGCCCGAAGCCTGGCAAAATGACAAAACTATGCCTCAAGAGAAACGTGATTTCTATCAATGGGCCTCTTGCGTTATGGAGCCCTGGGATGGTCCGGCCTTAATTTCGTTTACCGATGGTCGCTATATTGGCGCTGTTTTAGACCGTAATGGTTTGCGTCCATCTCGCTTCTATATAACCAAGGACAATATATTAGTTATGGCTTCCGAAGTTGGTGTCTACGATGTTGATCCTTCGCAAGTTACCTTAAAGAGTCGTTTGAAACCGGGACGCATGTTGTTAGTAGATACTCAAGAGAAGAAATTTATTCAAGACATCGAGCTAAAGTCTCACATTGCTAAATCTCGTCCACATTCAGAGTGGTTACAGCAAAAGGTAATTTAAAATGATAAACATCATTGCATCACATACAAACATATTAAAATTATGGAAAATTTTGGAACGATTTTACGTCATCCCTTGTCATGTTTCGTTTAGTGACAAATCGGTTTCGGCTATGTGCCATCTTATTATTAAATTTTGACGCCACACGGCTGCAGTCTGTTGTTCATGCTGCTTTTGTCATTACAGAGAAATTAGACCAAGTTCAATTTTTATTGACTACAAAACTAAAACAATGTTGACAATAAAACAAAATATGTAAAGCATATTAGTGCTTAGAAATATTTTTTACAAAATTTAAATCTTACAATACATAAGTATGCCTCAAGAGTATTCAAAGTAAGTGATTATATTTTTATAAATATTGAGTGAAGTTTATGCACATGTCCAGAATCAAACTAGTTTTTCTGCTTAAGTCCCGTTTATGCACAGTTTCCCGATCATACTCAAGGTTTCAGCATTGAAAAATAGTACAAAATTGATAATATTGCTAATAGACGACGTCTACATTCGAGCGAGTGGGGCACAAAAGTTGAGAAGTGTTCGCCCCAATATTTTTACACGTTTATTTCTTTTATTTCTTACCTACTCTAGCACATTATACATCAAATGAATGCTTATTATTTTTTTCTTTTAGTATATATACACACAGTATGTGCTTATGTGTATACATGAGATTTCTCGATTTCAGATAAGTTGAAGAGAGTTGTGCATATAATTATTTTCCCCCTAATTGACCTATTTTGGGTCCGCAATTCGAAGCAGTTGATGCATTGTTAGAAATGTCTCTTTATAAGCTTTTATTTAATATATAGTTCGTTTCCGTTATAGTTCAGAAAATATCTCCGATTGTATTTTCAACTTTGCAGATTCGCCTATACACAGGACTTGTTCCATGAAAAGAACCGAACTTTAAAAAAGTAAAAGATCTAAAATGGTAGGCCTGAAATATAAATTGTATTATTGATTGGAATGTATGTAGCTGTCGTCCTCAAAATAATTGAGTAGCTGGCTACAAGGCAACGTTTGTAACCAGCGGCATCTGTAGTCGTGTAGCCTGCTGTGATCAATGTGTTTAATGCCCGAAGGTCTTTTAATTTGAATAATTTAATTTTCTTAAATAAAGACAAGCAAAATCTAGTAATAAAATTCTTCATTTTTGGAAAAACAAAACAGGAAAAAAATTGTTAGTCAAATAAAACAAATAATGCATTTTTTCCAATTCGTATAAAAAGAAATAATAATGAAATTTTTCTTTAAAATCTGCATTGCACAATAATTTAACCAAAACGGATAAGTTTTAAGTAAAACGTTGTAAACCTGCATTCTAATATTGTAAACATTTGCATGGCAGAACGAACGAACAAGACAGTGTTCACAGAAAAATAATCAGAACGAAAAATAAGACTGAAAATGAAACATGGCCGAAACCGAATTGTCTCCAAACCAAACTTTATAAGGGATGACGTCAATTCGTTCCAAAAATCTACATCAAATCACCCTGCCGGAATAACAAATCAAGAATATTGAAATTAATTTAATTATTATATAAAATAGTACGATAGTGTTTTGCACCGAAGACCAGTTCTGAAAGATTACGAAAATATGTGTTCCGGTAATTTGCAGTAGCACGTCAGAATTTCGAGAAATTCTATTTTAAAATTTGTATGGAAATAGTAGCAGATAGAGAGCCGAAATGTTTACACTACGTATAATTTTATGGCCGCTACAAAGAAAAAGTGTTGGTCTAATGACACTACAAGAATAAAGACTAAAAACGAAATCAGTTTAAAAACAAAGGGTGCTCCTATACAAGAGCATCTTCTAATTTATAACTTAATTTGTTTAAACATTTGCAGCAGCCATAAAATTTTACGTCCTTTGAACATTTCGGCCTCTGTCTGCTACTATTTCCAAAACATTGCTCTTAGAAGCTTTAAAATCGGATTTCTGACGTTCTACAGCAAGTCGCCGAGAGACATATAATATATTTTCATAATCTTTCCGAATGTTTCTTCTGTGCAATAAGTAGCAAGCATAACAATTATAAAATAAAAATTTGTTGTTTAAGTTCAAACAGCATCTATAATTAAAATCGTACCTCAGCTGTTGATATTTTTGAATCTATGTACAAACCAGGCTAAATATTATTGTCACTTCCAGGACATTTTTTTTCTAAATTAGTCCCTCTCTTATTAAACACTTAGACTTCCCAAAAATTTGGTTTTGAATATCAAGACATGTCAGCCACAGTAAATGTTTGTTATGTTATCTCGCGATATGTTCTTGAATTACACACAAAGTTAAGTTTCGTCTACACTGAGTGCTTTAATACCAAATAATCTACATAAGAATTAAATTACATATTAATATTCGTATATCCTTTCTTATGCTTCAATAACCCAAACAAAATTTTGGATTTTAAAAGATGGTGAGTTACAAATTTTCAACATTTCTTTTCGCATTGATGCAAACAAAAGCCGGTTGGTTTTATATTTTAATTTCGAAACTTTATTTTCTTAAATTAATAATTGCTTTTATCTACATGCATACATACATATGTACTCGTATGTATGTGTGTATGTATGTATGTATGTATGTATGTATGTATGTATGTATGTTGTTAGAAATATCTCGATGACCATTCAAAATAGTTAATTAAAACACTTAAAAACGTAGATCACTTTGGATGAAATTCGCAATGCCAATGTCTTTAGTATGGATGCCGATAGTTTGCTTGAATGGAAAACTGATCCAGCTACGCATGGTTTATTGGATCCCCGACTTTCCTTGTATGGTTACACCAATGAAACAGTTAACATGCTATTGGTGCCAATGTTCAATACTAGGTAAGAATTTATTAATATAACGACATTTGGAGGGATTATTTGAGATTAATATACGATTTTATGCTTTTACGTTTAACAGAAAAGAGGCTCTTGGATCTATGGGTAATGATGCAGCTTTGGCTTGTCTCTCAACATTCCAACCCATACCATATGATTATTTCAAACAATTGTTTGCCCAAGTTACTAATCCTCCCATCGATCCATTCCGCGAGAAGGTAGTCATGTCAATGCAATGCCCTATTGGTCCGGAGGGCAATTTGTTGCAACCTTCTGCTGAACAAGTTCATCGCATTTGGTTGCACAATCCAATTTTGAGCATTCCAGATACAAATGTTTTGAAACGCAACACTCATCGCGGGTGGAAGACTAAGATTTTGGACATAACATTCCCGTTTAAAGATGGCGTGCAGGGCTACGTTAATTGTATAGATCGCATTTGTACCGAGGGTGCGGCGGCTGCCTCTACTGGCTATCAGCTATTGATTTTATCTGATCGCAGTGGAGGTCAAGATGGCAAAGCTCCAGTTTCGGCCCTTTTAGCTTTGGGTGCTTTACATCACCATCTCATTGAAACGTATCAACGCATGAAGGTTGGTATTATTCTTGAGACTGCTGAGGCTCGCGAAGTTCATCATATTTGCGTGCTATTGGGTTATGGTGCTGATGCCATTTGTCCCTATTTAGCATTTGAGTTGGCCCAAGCCTTGCGTAATGATGGTGTCATTAGCCGCGATATCAGCGACAAACAAATTTATGCCGCTTATGCCCAGGCTATTGATACCGGCATTGCTAAAGTCATGGCCAAAATGGGCATTAGTACTCTGCAATCGTATAAAAGTGCTCAAATATTTGAAGCCGTGGGCTTAGGTAGTGACATAGTCCACAGATGTTTCCGTGGCACTGCTTCTCGCATCGGTGGCGTAACTTTAGAAATCATGGCTCGCGAAGGGCTAGAACGTTTCCAAATGACGTATTGCAAAGTTTCTCCCGATACCCGTATATTGCGCAATCCTGGTCAATATCATTGGCGACATGGTGGTGAACCTCATATTAATGAGCCATCTTCAGTTGCTAGTCTCCAAGAAGCAGCGGTTACCAACAACACGAATGCATTTGAAACATTCAAGGCTTCCACTTTAGAAAGTGTAAAGAAATGTACTCTAAGAGGTCAATTGGAATTTGTTACTGATCGTCAACAAATCGATATTTCTGAAGTGGAACCAGCTAGTGAAATTGTAAAACGGTAAAAGACTGATATATAATAATTGAATTCGCTCTTATTAAACATAGTTTTCTTATAGATTTGCAACAGGTGCCATGAGTTTCGGCAGTATTTCTCTAGAGGCTCATCAGACTTTGGCCATTACGATGAATCGTATAGGGGGAAAAAGTAATACTGGTGAGGGTGGCGAAGATTCGGATCGTTATTTAAGTAAGTGTATTTTATACCATTAGCTGATTATTAAGTTTAATCATTGCTCATTTTAGATCAAGATCCCAATAATAGTCGTCGTTCTGCTATTAAACAAGTAGCATCGGGCCGTTTTGGTGTCACCGCTTCTTATTTGGCCAACGCGGACGATTTGCAAATTAAAATGGCTCAAGGTGCCAAACCGGGCGAAGGTGGTGAATTGCCTGGCTACAAAGTAACCAAAGATATTGCTAAAACTCGTCACTCAGTCCCTGGAGTTGGTCTCATTTCACCACCTCCCCATCACGATATATACTCAATTGAAGATTTGGCCGAACTGATTTACGATTTGAAATGTTCAAATCCCGAAGCCAGAATTTCAGTGAAATTAGTGTCTGAAGTAGGTGTTGGCGTGGTTGCATCCGGAGTTGCTAAGGTCTGCAGCATTATTTTACATATGTATTTAAATGATGAAGTTTTAAAATATTCTCTTCCAGGGTAAAGCTGAACATATTGTTATTTCGGGTCATGATGGTGGTACCGGTGCAAGTTCCTGGACCGGCATTAAAAACGCTGGTTTGCCCTGGGAGCTAGGTGTGGCAGAAACTCATCAAGTTTTGGTTTTGAATAATTTACGTTCACGGTAAGTTATCCAGTGTTCTGTGTTTCGCGTACAGCGACACTAAACATTAAGAACAATCTATATAAATATAAACAATAATTTACAAAAAACCTGGTTATCCAGATATCGCAAGTCTGCAACGGTCTTTTTGTCGGAGAGGAATTTTAACGAACAGTCACGCCTCGCGTCTCAATTTGAAAGATTAAAAAACTGCAATATAGAAATATTTCGAAGGTGAAATTTACAATTGTGCACATTTCCGAGAAAACAAAGAACGCTTACGAAATGAACACACACACGCACACACACACACTGTCACACGGAAATTTTCATTTTATAACTCAAAGTAGCTGAGAATTGCAGAACAACGTAAAGAGTTTAACAAGGGACTAAGAACGTTTAAAATATTTCTCCATTAATGTGAGCAGTACCTGTTTGGGAGGATTGTGGGCATATTTACCAGCGCATAATGTATGTGTGTGTGTGTCTGAATGTAAGCGTTTAAATTTGTTGACGAAATGTTTGCATCAACATGCATAATTTTCTCTATGAACAAAATCGAAAAATTATTTACATAGTAATAAGACTTTCAACGTTCTCAAAAGCTTTATATTGCGTTACTTGCTAAAATACTTAACGAGATACATATTCGATCATCTCACTAGTTGCTCCCTTTGATAGCTTACGCTAAGTTGATCACATACATCTTCCGCCCTAGTCGACCTTGTGTTTGACCGTTCTTCATCAGCTGCTGCAGCGGCTTCATTAGTAATTTTTCCCAAACATTATTTAGATTTGTTTAGAAGTTCTTCTAATGTAATCCTTTTTTACTTTCTATGTTTTTGTGTTGCTATCATTTGATTTTAATTCCAAACACAATACTGCTGTTTATACTGCTTCTGGTACTTTAATCAATGAACCAACAGAGTTGTTCTTCAAGCCGATGGTCAACTGCGTACCGGTTTTGATGTCGCTGTCGCTGCGTGCTTGGGTGCTGATGAATTCGGATTTAGTACAGCGCCTTTGATTGTTATGGGTAAGTTTTTTTTTTTTAATTTCATTCGTAAACTAAAACAGAGGAAAATCACAAAAAATCAGAGTCAATTTCATTATTTATTCTTTCAATTAAGAAAGAAAACCCAGTTTTGATTAATACAATAATTTTTTAGAATACGTGATCTTTCTGTGCCGCTACGCATGTCATCCGCATTCTGTGTGTCTTTCTAATGAGTAGTGTCTATTGCAAACATCATCATATTTAACCTAGCTAATGATGAAAATTGAATTCGAGAGTTTCTCATATTTTTGGTAATTTTTCTGTTTCTAAGGGATGCCAAAGTCAACCCATAATAATTTAACATACAATTAAATAGCGTAAGCAAGATTGTCTAGTTGTTTGTGAACGAAACTACTCCGCCAACGCTTTGAATTAAAACTAAGTGTTTCACTTTTCACTTGGATCGCTATACAATACGTCATAGGGTCACTTTTTTCATTCTAGGCTCTTTAATTAAAATTTATTTGAATAAAAATGAAATACTAACAGTTATAAAATATAAACCTACTTGCAGGATGCACTATGATGCGTAAATGTCATTTGAATACTTGTCCAGTTGGTATCGCTACCCAGGACCCAGTATTGCGCAAGAAGTTCACTGGTAAACCAGAACATGTCATTAATTTCTTCTTTATGTTAGCCGAAGATGTAAGTTGAAAGAGACCATCTTGGACACAATCTTCTGCACCATTGTCATATTGTTTTCTTATTGTTCTTTTAACAGATACGTAAGGTAATGGCCAGCTTGGGTATACGTAAATTCCAAGACCTGATTGGTCGTACCGATTTATTGCGTGTATCTGATAGACTATCGGTAAAGTCGAGAACTTTGGATTTGTCTTTGCTTTTGCAAGACGCTTTGAAATTACGCCCGGGTACAAATATTGTGGGGGGTTCCGTAAAACAGGACTTCCAATTGGAGAAACGTTCCGACAACGAACTTATTAGTAGAGTGCAATCAATTTTTAATGGCACTGAGGATAATGTCACTCTAAAAATGCACATAAATAATGAGGAAAGGGCTTTTGGTTCTACACTCAGCTATCACATTGCTCGGTAAGATTATTGTTTTTTAATATACAAACATTTGCAAGATCAATAATTTCTCTTAATTTCTAGTAAATATGGTGAAGCCGGTCTGCCTGAAGGCAAAAGTATGGATATTTATTTGGAAGGATCTGCTGGTCAGAGTTTCTGTGCTTTCTTGGCTAAAGGGGTTAATGTCACCTTGAAGGGAGATGCCAACGATTATGTGGGAAAAGGCTTATGTGGTGGCACCATTGTAATTGCACCACCTGATACAGTTCCTTTTGAATCTCACTTGAATGTGATTGTGGGTAATGTTTGCTTGTATGGTGCCACGGATGGTCGGGCCTATTTTCGTGGCATTGCGGCTGAACGTTTTTGTGTGCGTAATTCAGGTGTAACAGCTGTGGTGGAAGGTGTAGGTGATCATGGTTGCGAATACATGACTGGTGGTACTGTGGTTATTTTAGGTCTAACTGGACGAAACTTTGCGGCTGGTATGTCTGGTGGTGTAGCGTATGTCTACGACATCGATGGTTCATTCAAACCCAAAGTAAATCCTGAATTGGTAGAGCTTCTGCCTCTGGAACTACCCGGGGATATTGCTTTAATCAAAGAGCTTTTACAAGATTTCATCGACAAAACTGGCTCTAAAATTGCCAAAGAAATTTATGATAATTGGGCTCAGGAAATGGGAAAATTTGTTAAAGTCTTTCCTTATGACTATCAAAGAGCTCTTAAGGAACTTGAAGCCGAAAAAGAAGAATTACAAAAAACATCAGACGTCAAAGACATTGAAAATGGCAAGAGCTGCGAACCCTCTATCAAGGATATCGAAGAAGCCATACAGGACGTGGCCTTGGAACAAAAGAGAGCTGATCGCATTTTAGACAAGACACGAGGTTTTGTCAAGTACAAGCGTGAAAGTGCACCATATCGTGATGCCGAGGAGCGTCAAAAGGACTGGGAGGAAGTTTATAATTTTCCCCATGTTCGTAAAAATCTCAAAATACAAGCAGCTCGTTGCATGGAATGCGGTGTACCTTTTTGCCAGTCCAATACCCATGGCTGTCCCTTGGGCAACATTATTCCCAAATGGAATGATTTAGTGTTTCATGACGATTGGAAGGAAGCGCTTCGCCAATTGTTGCAAACCAATAACTTTCCCGAATTCACGGGTCGTGTGTGTCCAGCACCTTGTGAAGGTGCCTGTGTCTTGGGTATTTCCGAACCTGCTGTTACCATTAAAAATATCGAATGTGCAATAATAGATCATGCTTTTGAGCAAGGTTGGATAAAAGCCGAAATACCAGAGGTACGAAGTGGCAAACGTGTTGCTATTGTTGGTTCTGGTCCTTCGGGTCTGGCGGCCGCTCAACAACTCAATCGCGCTGGACATTTTGTAACTGTGTACGAACGCAATGATCGCGTTGGTGGTTTGCTACAATACGGCATACCTACAATGAAACTATCGAAAGATGTTGTCAAGAGGCGTATAGATTTGATGGCCGATGAGGGTATTGAATTTCGTACCAATGTTCATGTGGGCAAAGATATTCAGGCTGAACACCTGCTGCAAGAGTAAGTATACATATATGACTTCGTAGAGAATTGTGTATAAAGGGAAGTTTTCCGGAAATATTGAAGTGCACTTTGCACTTCGATTTCATAAGCGAAATTAAATATCAGATGGAACTTGAGCTTTATTAATTAGGGCGTCAAACTGCCCTTGAAAATATTGTCAACAATTACCGAACAAGTTATTATTCAGGAATAGCTGATAAAATCAAATGTTAAATACGCAATAAAAAACGACTGATGCAATGAAAGTGGTGTAATTATGTAGCGCATTTGTGCACAGGCCCATATATTCTATTCTCTCGGTTTATATTTAAACGTATTTGGTTTGAACGTATTTCTTTTTTAATTTATTATAGATACGATGCCGTTGTATTAACCACTGGTTCTACTTGGCCACGTGACTTACCTCTGGCCAATCGTGATCTCAAAGGTATACATTTTGCTATGGAATTCTTGGAAGGTCAGCAAAAGAAACAACTGGGCGGTAAGAAGGATATTATCTCTGCCAAAGATAAAGACGTCATTATTATTGGTGGTGGTGATACCGGTTGCGATTGTATAGCCACATCGCTGCGCCAAGGCGCTAAGAGTATTACAACATTTGAAATTTTACCTGAACCGCCCAAGAGCAGAGCTGATGATAACCCCTGGCCACAGTGGCCAAAAGTATTTCGGTAATATTTTTGTAAATAAATTTGAAAATGAAAATTTAACCCTAAAAAAATTTAGTGTTGATTATGGTCACGAAGAGGTCCGTGTTAAATGGGGCAATGATCCTAGACAATATTGTACGACTACCAAAGAATTTATTGGTGAAAATGGTCATATAAAAGCTGTGAAAACCGTTGAAGTTGAATGGACTAAAACAGCCACTGGAAGTTGGAGCATGAAAGAAGTTCCGGGATCGGAAAAACATTTTAATGCTGATTTAATTCTTTTGGCTATGGGCTTTTTGGGCCCTGAAAAAACCGTGCCTAATGAATTATCTTTAGAATTAGACCCCAGAGGCAACATAAAAGCTGTCAACGGAAATTATGGTACCTCGAATCCTAAAGTATTTGCAGCAGGAGGTATTTAGTTTTAAATCTTAACAAAAATATTCATTCTCTAAATAAAAACTACGTTTACAGATTGTCGCCGTGGTCAATCTTTGGTTGTGTGGGCCATTACCGAAGGACGTCAGGCTGCGCGGCAGGTGGATTCTTATCTCACTGGTCGTCCTAGCGGCCTTCCAGGGCCCGGTGGCATTATAGATCCAACTAAAAATGCTTAATTTTTTTATTTAAAATTTTATTTTAATATATATTTAATATTTTCTGTGGTAAAGTCTTTTTTATAAAATATAAATCTTTACTTTAAGTATTCGCATCCATATTAATTATAATTACTTTCATAAAAGAAAGAAGAAAATATTCAGCTTTAATTGTTTTTTGCCTAAAACACAAAAGACTTTACGTAATCATTAAAAATAAATTACACATACTTATTTTAGTTTTATATATTTACGTTATCAATAATAATAAAACTAAAATTAAATTCAAAAATTATTTATACACACATATTTAGTAAGCTTCAAATTTGAAAAGAGATTTAAGTTATGATTATAATTAATGCATGCTGAACTTAGTTTAACAAACAAAAGTTTAAATTATGTTATTGTTTAATATGTTTGCATAATTAACATTATTGTACGAGTATTAAGAGAAAATATACCTACATATAAGTTTAATGGTCAATTAGCTGCACTTAAATGAAATAATTAAAATTAATTTTCAACGTGAATATATATCGCGAATTAATGCTCCTAAATGGTATTACTTATCACGCAGGTTTAAAAGAAATCATTTTTAATTAAGAATTATCTAGGATTTTTTCACTTCTCACTATTTTTTTTTTTTTTTTGAAATTCAGAAGTCTATGAAACGTTGGGCAGATTAAGTATAAATTTAAAAATTAAACAGAATGAGAGGTGCATATCGCTTCATCTGCGTGAAAGTGTTACCAACTTCTCTATAATTTGCTATCTGATCTAGTCAAAATGTGTACCTGTACATGAAAGAAAGAAATTATCTCCAAATTGACACAAAGTTATTATATTTTGCATTATCTCATGCAACATGGCAATGTATAAGTTGAATAAAATGGGTGACAGAGTGCTACCCCGCCGTGGTCTGTTGTTTATAATTATAGACTGGTTCTGTTTTTTGTTACTACTGGGCATAGATTCTCTAGGATGTTGGGATCTCACTTTTCCTAACATTTAAGACTCTCATTCGAATGCTCTCAAGTTCTGAAGTATTTTTGGAGAAATTCCCTCAAGGAAACTTGAGTTGGTTCTTTTCTCTTATTTATACGTTTTGACTCTCGATAATTTTCCCGTTTGTCGTTTATGAATAATCGGCCATCTTTAAATTGAAGAGTATTATTGTCTTCAAGAAATATCTCTCCTTATCAAGGAGCTCTGCTGTTCTGATTCAAAAATATCGATTAATTTAGTGCAAAGGTTACTACGAGTATTTTTGGGTTGGCTGAAATCCAATTAACTAGTGTTAATAACGTGTTGCCAAAGATAACGTTCAACAACAGCCGATTGTGTCAAGATACATCCGACGTGCCATTTTTTTATTCTATCTGATCCTTGGGTGTTGGTTTTTATTCTCCGCCTCTCTGAAATTCCATCTTCCTCTACAGCCGGTGGGCCATAGCCGTCGGCGTCCACCATTTTCCCCTAACCACTGTACTATTCCAATCGGTAAAGTGACGTATAGCTACTGCTGATAATTACTTTTATTTAATGTTTTTTTCATTTATAAGTATACTTCTGGAATCCAAAGAAGCTAATACTAATCCGTTCTGAATCTAAATAATTCAGAGCGGAATTCGTTACTTTACGACATAAAAATAAAACTGATAACACCATTTCACCTCGAAACTCAAAATGCTTTTCGAATTGCTGTTTAATTGATATGCGCTAAGCAATAAACGGTTAATATATATATATATATATATATATATATATATATATATATATATATATATATATATATATATATATATATTTTATATTTTTTTTGTGAAAGATAGAAAAAAAATGGAAGTAATGCATAATGGCCTATTTTTATTTTATTCACATGCATATGATTTACTCCTAAAAGTATGCAACGAAATTACTGCAAATATAACAGTGAGTATTACAGAGTTCTATATCAGGTATGAACAGTGAAATAAATCATGTAAAATGCAAACTTAGACAACACATGCTAAAGTGATGAAATTTGTAATAGTTATTGGTTTTTATTAAAAAAAAAGTACACGAAATGCGGGATATTGTGGTATAGTTGGGTTAAGAATAACTGCAAACATAAAAATAATGGAAACAAACAAGAGCTAGCCGTATTTAAATCCCATGGTCGTGTGATTGACATTTTTTTCTTCTGGTCAGTGGAGAAGTCCCGTTATTGTTTTTGCAACCCCAATTAATAGTCATAAAATATGTATTTTATTACTGCTGTTCAGTGGGAAAGAACGGATGCAGTGATTGTTTTATTACTGCTAATTACATGTTACATGTAATAATTTTGTATAAATAGTTATTTGAATCGAACACAAGTTCGGCTATTGCGCAACAAATCTATGCGATTTAGGTGGTATAGAGTATTACATTTTTTGGGGTATCACATCGACAACTAAATAATCATTATGGTTATTGACAAATGTATTTCAAAAATGTATACGTAATTATTAAGTCTTTAAAATGAATTCTTGGCTTTTTTCTTTTAAAGTATTAGTTTCAGTGGGTTTTCCTTGCAAAAAATTTTGATTAGTGAAACTTTAACTTGCTGATAATCTGATGAATACTTTAACAATTTGTCTTTCTTTCTTAATCATCTCTGTAATTGAAAGTTCCACACTCTTGGCTAGATACTCGCATTAAATTATTAGTTGATCTTTATTTCAATCGAAAAATATTTCTCAGTATTTTATTCAAAAAACGAATAGGTGTACAATAATTCCCACAATTACTCATATATAGTCATATATACATATATAACGTGCATATAAACATATTTAATATACATATACATAAATTGAAAACAAAAAGTATAAGACAATAACTAGAATTAAAACACTATCTCTCATATTATTAAACATTTTAATTGGTAACAGAAAAAATGCAAACTATTAAATATTATTTGTTTAAATTGGGAAACAAATTATTAAGTTCAAAACATGTAGTTGAATAAATGGTTCATCATTAATGATTTTAAATGTACTTGTAAAATACGAATTTTAAGAAATAAATATTTACAATTTTAGTCATACTCGTATACGACCTGACGGGTCTAATGAAAAATCTCAACATCTGAATATTAACAGTTGAAAAGTTTTCCAATTAAGAACTTTTTAAGTTTTATATTTTTTTTATTTCGATGTTTCTTTTTATGATCAATGAAAGATATGTTGAAATGTATGTTGTATTTATTACCCAGCAAATAAAATGTACATATGTATTTGCGACTTTATTTAAATGAATTTATAAAATTGTTAAAATAATTCAATTATCTATTATATTGCCCAGTGACTTGAAAACTCATAGATATGCAGATAAAAATATAAAATTTTATAATTCGCCGCCATTCTGCATTTCGATTACGTTCCCGTTACCCACGAATCGAATTTTCAAAACCAGCTGTTTCGCTGTAGAACTTGTGAAATATGAACACAAAAGTTAAGCAATTTCTTAAACATTGTAATAAAACGTTAAATTTTGGACAATAAAACAGTTATTCAATAATTAAAACAAATAGCAATTATAGATTGTGGGTACAATAATTAAACACATCAGTTAAGTACGGAAAGGCAAACAAAAACCCAGAATATAAGTAAGAGGTATTTGTGGCCAAGTGTAAAAAATTCTGCCGCGCCGGAGAAGATATTTTAATGTTTTTAATTTCATTGTAGCAGAAAAATAAAGTTTCTTAATTTTAATTTCAAGAAATGTGGAAAGAGAAAAACAACGTTTACGACTTCCAATAAATTAACAAAAAAAGTTATTTAGGATCTTAATGAAAGTTTTAATTGCATTTTTTTTTTTTTTTTTGAATTACAAATTTTTTAATGCAAACAAAAATCGACTATCCGCCACTAAATTTACAGCTTACAAAAACATAGCTAAGCTCGCAATGCAGAATACACACAATCGTAAAAATTACAA
The DNA here is from genome assembly GCA_963932375.1 of Phania funesta. Taxonomy (NCBI): domain Eukaryota; kingdom Metazoa; phylum Arthropoda; class Insecta; order Diptera; family Tachinidae; genus Phania; species Phania funesta. The sequence goes on from OZ010656.1 coordinate 43,742,304, forward strand.
TCGAAACGGAACGCAGAATATCAAAGATGCCAAACGAAGAAATTTTCAATTCGAATCGAAATGCGGAATAGGGGCAAATACGCTACACGATTATTTTAAAACAAACACATTGCAGCACGGGATCCTCTACATTGACGACCATGTTTGAAAATTGGGCTTTTCTAATTATTATACCTACAAAGTTTTTTTTTTCTTGCTGGGTAGCTTATTAGTTAGGAAAATATATGTGCGAGTATATACTATTCATACCTATTTATATATACATAAATTTTATTCATTTGATCATAAATTTTATACATACATACATATGTATTTATGTTATAATATCTATTATGGATTATATGGATTAATACATATATACATCATACTTATGCATGTTTATTCTTATATAAACAAACCAATAGAATCGAGATAGAGTAAATAATCGATAATGTGACCTACAAAAATTTTTGCCTAACAAGATATCGGGGTCTATTGTGGACAAGACTGGGAAGAAACGTTAAATTGGTTGCCATGCACTAACGCTTCTGAACTCCTGTTCGGTATTCTACTTAAGAATAATTTATTTTTTACACTACGATAAAAAAATCTTCATTGAATTTGAATGAGGTTTACTTCAATTAAAACTTTATTTAAATGTCAAATTTAATTTCCCAGCATTCTTTTACTTTTGACGAGTCTTGCTTAGTAACATAATAAGCAGCAGTATTGTTTCATAAGCAAGAAACAATTATTAAATTTCGAGTGTTTTTACGATTCCACATGTTTTCATTGCATGCGAAATACAAAACAGAAACAATACTAATAAGTTTTGAGAATTCGTTGGTATTAAATTAACAGGCCCTGGAATTACTAGTTTACTCTTTGGCGATTCTACTATAAATAAATTATTAATTTCGTTAAGTATAATACGTAAACAAGCTACTAAATAATATGATAATAAAAAATATATTTATGTGTTAACTTTAAACAGTTGTTTTATTAATGACAGAACGCATAATAAGTACAAAGCAAACATTTAGGTTATGGTTGCCAATTGTTATTGACTTTTTATTTTAGACGAAGAAAACTATTATAAATCCAATAAAATGAAAAAATAAATTAATACATATGTCCGTTGCTGCGCTGCTGGAGAGCTTATTTGCTTGAGACAAAGTCAGAGATTGGTTGCAAGTAAAACACATCCGCTGAGATATTCTTTGGCTCTCCCTGTAAAACACGTTTATTGGTACAGACATACGTATGTATGTATGTTATTTTTTAAAATTAAAGCAGTCGAAATTCCCACACATCTTACTTGACGGATTGTGCTCCTTGGCGGGAAACACTTTGACACTTCACTGACTTACACGCCTTGTACTTACAAAGATCTACATACTTAAAATATCCACGCGCTGAAAACTCAATTGAAGAAGTAAATCACAGATATCTTCATTAAAGTCGACAATATCACCTGATCGTATTACAGGGTCAATGTACTTACCTAATCATGCTGTGAGAATTTTACTTTTCATATTTCTCTTGGAAAATGTCTGAAATTGTTTTGTTGACGGTTTATAGCATTTTTCATGCCAAATCAAATACATCTTTGAATTGAATAGAAAGTGGCCATGTTAAACTTAAAAAATACTACAAATTAAGAAAGTTGAGCGAATTTTCATTCAGCTTAATTTGGCCAAATCGAAACTCTTTACGAACTGGTAAAGTAAATGCCATTGGCAGGATGAACATCGATCGATTTCAAATCGCGCAATTTTGCAAAAGTATTAAAAGCCAAATACGTGTCTTTATCGTGTGCTATAAAGCAATCAAATTTAAGTTCATATAAAATATTCTAAAAGTCGAAATCAATAAGATACCATCAGTTACTCAGCTGCTCATAAAATTAATTTCTTTTAGATATACAATCAGACCTTTCGGGATCTAACATTTTATATCCGCTTTACATAACTCCCTTTTGAATTCGTTGGCGTTGCTTAATTTTTGCATATTATTTGGCAAAGAGTTCGTTTAGATAAAGAGCTTCTTTGTACGTTTTTGGTGAATATAAAGGTTTTTTCGAGCTAATAATTTTATGCAAAAACAAAAGATATTTACATTTTAAAAGATTATCGAAATTTATGTGGATAATTTGGTAAGAGCGTGACTAGATATGTTCAAAACGTACTCCACATTAAGATTTCGTTTGTCTTCAATATCACAGTTAGCAGAAAGTTCACAACCATATATGTATGTAGTAGTGATGGTAGGAGATACGTTTTAGCTAGCATAGAGAAAGGTGTTGATTCTTAAACTGTTCACAAATTATGTAGAATACCATAGGTTCTACCCACAGCTGCATTAATATGGCTGAACCAAGTTAGTTTAGCATTTAAAAGGATTCCCAACTTAGGTGCAGAGGTGATAAAATAAACAATGTCATCGTTAATTTTTATCTGAATATTCTTGAAAGTTCTCTTGGACATGGATATTATTATACATTTGGATTTATAGGGATTTATACATAAAGCATTTGACCTGGCCCAGTTTTCAATTTTGTTAAAATCTTAATTTATTCTTTTCACACAGTGGATAATATCACAGTATGGAATAAAACCATTAGATAAATAAAATTAAAAAAAATATGACTTTTATTTTTCATTGCAATTGGTTATTTTTCCCCAAATTTTCGATCAACTTCGTTGATCACCTTCAGGGGATTTTCTTTTTTGTTTTATAACAACAAAATAATAAGTAAAATTCCTCTAAGTGGACAACAACAGTGGAACAAAGCAAAGCTTGTAGTCATATAAAGTTATATTTATTATTTTTTTACTGTTTATAAAATAAAAAAGAAAAAAACCCTGAAGATAATTCGTTCTTGATAAGACAAAATCTCTCATCTACATAGATCATTTAATTGCTCTTCATTATACTCACCGATTGGTTTCTCTATAACTTTTCCTAGTTGCTCCATGATTGTGATCATCTAGAAAGATGAGTCGGTGTTAGTGTAACGCAAAGCTCCAGTGTTAGAATTTTGTACCGAAGGTTATAGTCGGTTTTGTATGATGCATCTCGTTAGCTTTTATGATCATGAGTAACACTTGAAAATTGTTTTTGGTTTTATTTATTTGAAAATTTGTGTATTTAATTTGCTCTTTTCCTAAATTATACATTGAGTAGTGTAAAGTTGTAGCAAATTGTTGTTGTTGTTGTCTATAGTTTATTATTAACTCAAAATTGATTAAATTTGTTGTTGTTGTTGTAAATAATACTTTCAGATTTTAGTGAGTATGTATGTTCTGGGACTTGTTTCAGAGCTTTCTATGATTAATTACAAATCAAATCTGACATTTCGGGGAATTTTCCAATTAGAACACCTGTCCTCCTGTAATGATGACTATTTGACATAAACCTGTTTTTCTAAAATAATAAATTATTATCATACGGTTAGCAGTTCGTTGGTTATAGTTTATATAGAAGAACATTTCGCACAAGGCTGTTCTCGTGGCACCCAAGGCGTTTTGGTAACTTATCCAGAAGCACAAGAGCAAAACAGAAAGAGGTTCAATCTTAGCCTTCCTGTAGATAAAAGTGTTGGAAGATCTTTTAGTAGAGATCTCATAATTTTCGTAAACGCAGAGCCTTAAGCAACTCCGTCCAATTTCTCCAATTCCACCATGACCGGAGGAGAAAGCGAAAACCATACAGGAAATCCACACAATATCGCAGAATGAATGCATACTTTATATAACAATAGCTTGGTTTGCTGACTCAAGTGTCTGTTCAAAAATAATCTCGACAGCATGTCCCTAATTCTCTTCCTCATAGTGCTAGTACTTCTTCCGTGCTGATCAAATTTCAATTTTTATTTAGGGTTACCCCAAGGTACTTTATATGATCGCTAAAGGTAACTTGCAGACCGCCCAAAGAAAAATTCAACGACTTGCTAGGTTTTATCACGTAGCGGGCATATTTACCCGAAGCATTGCGAAAGCAAATTGCTTTTGGTTTCGAGGTGTTAATTTTAATCCATCAGTCTCAATTATCAATCAGCTATTATTGAAAGGTGATCTTGAACTTTAAATAAAGCTGTTTCAGGACATGTATAGCAAAGGGAATAAAACAACCCCCTGGAAAACTCCACATAAAATGCCTCCCAAGTCAGATTTCTTGTTATTTATTTCCACAACAAATTGTTTGTCTTCGAAATAACTCTTCAATAATTTGACAATAAAAGGGTCAAATTCCAAGCCAACCAACTTCTGTATAATATCCTAATCAAAGGAAAATACCATCATCATACATTTCTCGTTACGTAAAATTATACAGAAGATTTTTTCGAACTGATTGAGTTAATTATGCCACACACTTCGCACGAATACGCAAAAATGTGTCCATTGGCCTTATTCAATGCACAAGATAAATTCGGGAAATGGTAAAAGATCTCAGAACAATCAATCATTAATGCACATGTTAACAGAGCTTGAAATCTCTGAACTATTTGATACGTCAGAAAAGTAATTCTTAAACTGATCCACCTTAACATCATCATCAATATATGTATTAAAAAGCCTAATTTGGCCACTTAGTCCTATCGAGAAGTCCTGTCGTGTTTAGTTATTAAAATCCTTTTTAATTCTATTTGGCACTACAAATTTCATTCCACTTTACTCAATTTTCCTTCAATATGTTACCAATTTGGAGTTAATACAAGAATTAAAATGTAAAATGTGTTCGTCTATTTCATCCTTAGACATCCCTCAGCTCCTATCTTTCATAACATATATTTTCATGTTTTCAATCAAAAAAAAAATAATTATATGAAGCAAAAATTAAAATTTTGCAATATTAGGGTTAATTATTGGTCTCCAATGGGTAAATTTTTGTATAATTTATTTAGATCATGGCGTATCTAAATACGTGACATTGCTACGACAACAAATACAACAATACAACAACAGCAGGCAGTTTTGTTTGTGTAAAACCCAATATTGCTGTCAAAAACATGTGTAAAAAGAAAGAAAATTAAAAAAAAAGTTGAATAAATTTTGTTTGGTACAAATTTATTTATAAATTTTGTACAAATTAGAACACAAATTGATAATTAATTTTTTATTTTTACTTCACTTTTTAATTTATTTATACACAAACTATAAAAACACTAAGGCACTTTTATCAATGAGACTTGAATGTAAATGAATTTTTTAATTATTCGTAAACAAAACAAAATAGTTTTACATTAAAATTGGGTAAACAAAGGAAAACGAAAATTTTAACAAAAAATTGTCACCTGCAGTAGTAATGCCACCTGGTTATATATGCATTGATTTAGATTTTATGTAAAAGTCAAATATAATATAAGTCCAATCAAATATAAGCCCAAAATTCTTTGAAGCGAGTTTTCACGTAAAAGAGACAACAGTCTTATAGATTAAAGTTGAAATCTGACCAGACTAAGTCCCACCCGCAACCAGACGACAATAATACATCTATCTGCTGATTTTTCAAACGTTTCGTAGTTTAATACATTACCACTTATTTGTTAAATAAACCTACTGTGCACAGTTTGTTTTCAACTCAATACAAAACATTCCTCGATATTTTTCGCCAAAGGTCTAGCAGTATACTTTTCTAAGTAGATCATTACAATACGCATAAAACTTTTTAATTTTAAAATGACTTGTAGTAAAATTTAAATTTAAAATTGCTTTGTCCCGCTTTTCTAATGATAACGCTATAAGAAGATATAAAGTGGAACAAGCTGAGTTAGAAACATCTTACTTAGATGTTGAAAGATGTTGTACAATTCTTATGAGAAGATGTTGGTGAGATCTTGGTGAGTTGACCATATTGGCTTTATAACGGAAAACATTTATCTTGGAAATAGGAAACAAAAAAATTTATTTGCTAAACAATTAAAATTCAATATAAAACAAAATTTTACCAAAAAAATACGGAAAACCCCAAGTATTAAAATTTCACCACAAAATGTTAATTACACCAAATTTTTTGATTTCACCATAAACCAAAAAATTAAAATATAAAAATTAAAAAATTTTACAAAAAATTTAAATTAATCTGAAAACAAAGAAACTTAATTTTGCCATAATTTGGAAATTCATTAAAATGCGAATATTCACCATAAATCCGAACTATATTCCAAAAATTTCAATTTACAAAAATAAAAAACTTTTCGAAAACATCGGAATTTACACAAATATCAAAATTGCACAAAAAAATTAAGAAATTTTCAAAATTTAAAATTCATCAAAAAAAATGGAAAATATACCATAAATCAAAAAACTGAAATAAAAAAATGTAATTGCTACAAAATCAGTATTTGAAAAACGAAATTATACCAAAAATACTACAAAAAACCAAAATTAACATATTTTGGAATTTTATAACAAACACTTGATCATAACAAATCCACATTTAAATCTGAAAATATTTATATACCGAAATAACAAAACTTTACCAAAAAAGCAGTTTTCACCAAAAAAAAATTCCGAATAATTTGAAATTTGGCAAAAGTTTATATTCACCAAAACTTTGAAAAACTGGATTAAAACAAAATAATTCCAAAAATACCACAAAAACCGAAATTCACCAAATTTTATAATTTCAAAACTAAATTTAAATTTCACCAACATTTTACAGTTCCACCAAAATTTTTCAAAATATCAATATTTAATGAAAAAAGTATCAATTTTAACAAAATCAATGTTACACAAGGTCCAACAAACCTAAGTTTCACAAACAAAAAATTTAACGCCAAAATTTACCCAAAGGCTAAAATTTCACCGAAATCTAAATTTGATCAAATATTAAAAAATAAATCCTTTGCACCGGGAAAAATCTGTAATATATATTTAGTAGTTGATACTTTTGTGAAGAGCACAGAAGATTCGGCAGAGGCAAATATATGTATTTCATGAGTCGATTTGTGTAATAGAAACAAAGTTTTCTTGCTCCCACTTACTGTATTGAATGTTATAAGGTGTCTTGTGAAGATATTCGGTAAGGGTTGGCGATATATATATTTGGAACGAATTTCGGTCAGTCCTTGCCAAGTTTGGTTTTGACGCAAAACAGTCTGGATCAGAACGGAAAATTACACGGAATATGACACATAGCCGAAACCCGTTTGTCACCAATCTTGACAAGGGATGATGAAAATTAGCTCTGGTTACTAAGTGCGATCGTTCCTCAATGAGCACATCGCATTGAATGAAACACAACTTTCGTTTACCAACGTAAATCGTTTTCTCAATAGCCGAGGTTTTATTTAAACTTAGTGCGATTTCGTAAAAGCCAAGAATAACAGTTATATGTATGTATATTCATTTGAAGTTACGATATTTATTATGAATATCAACAATAGAAAATTCCAATTTAACAAAAAAAACAAATTATAAATATATGTATATAATTACTTCCAAACAAAAGCAATAATTTTTTTTTTTTGATATGATAGTTGGTCAATCATATACACATTTTCTTTTAGTAAAGAACTCCATTACTACATCCCTTAATTCAAATATGATCAAATTTAGTGCAATTTATCTTATGATAACAAAAATGATTAACATGTATGTAATAATTAATAATAATGACCCTATCCGTACTTATGTATGTGAATCATGCATTCACACGAAACACACACAACATTTAAAGCTTGTGTAACTAACGAATAAAGCAGGCAGTCCCGCCTGATTTAAAATTCTGTACCACAATTTGAACAACGTTTATTCTTCATAGCTAGACAGCATAGTACGCCCACGGGAAAGAACATTATTCCACAAAATAAACCAATGCATGGATAAGAATCTTCCAGAATACCTATGCGACACGCTGGACAACCTCCAATTACAATAATTTCTTGTGGTACGACAGTAGCTGGCTGTATGACCACATTTACCGGCGTAGTTTCAAAAGCTCCGTAAGAAGGTACCTGCTGGAAACCAGCATTTGGGGGATATGACGGCGCACTAGGATTTCCATGTATCGGAACGTTTTGTGCCTGAGCTTGAGTATGTGGCATATAAGGAGTAGATGGTTGCGTGACACCAATATTAGAGTTAGGATCTTTAAAGCCTATATAGAGATGTATATGTACACACATTTATGTATATATTCCTATTTCCAAGATAAATATTTACCAACTTGCGGTGCCTCCGTGGATGCAAACATGGCCTCGTCGTATGATGGCGGTTGAACCTCTTTAGCGGTTTGAGACATTTTTTGTTACTTTTGTTTTTGAAATTCTTCCAGTTGTTATCAATTTAAATGTATGAGTCAACTTGTTAAAATGCTCTGTTTTCTTGGTTAATGTTTTGCTTTTAACATGTTTTCGCTTTAGATATGTACGATGTAGCTAATGGGGGTTACCAGATTTTTGTAAATATCATCGTCAAAGTATTAATCAGAAAATGCCAAACATAATTTGGATCTGTCAACGTACACATTGCTGCTCGCAATGTAATTTGGTTCGTGAAGACCGTTACTGTTATTGTTCTGTTCGTGTTCAAACAATGTTGTCGGAATAGTTGTTCGCACAAAGCTATTCTACCATCACACAAACAATATACATATAGGCAAAGTAAAAAATGGTTGTGTATGCGTTTTTCTGTAAACGCCAGTAACTGTGCTGAACGCATCGAAACAATGTCGATGAGAGATAAAAAATTATGTCTAATAAAATATTTCCGACTTTTTTGCTGATGTCAAGGTCTATATACAAAAACTTGACCGGATTTTTTTTTATTTACTGCTTTTTTATTTTATTGAATCTTTCTATTAAAAGAAATTCACAATAAGTATTCAAATCTTATTTCTAAATTATTATTTACTAGTTAGTACCAACGTAATAACTAATTTTTTGTATTCAAATCTTAAAAATCTATCTTCTATTGTGTAGAGAGAGCCGCGCCGTCAGGCTCAATGTGTCAGTTCTTTTTAGTCTCTGGTGGCCATCAAATTGCAATAAATTGCGTGCTAGAGTGTTGGGATGTGCGACTAGTTTGTTCACGTATTTGGACGTGTATGTTTTAACTTCTTCGTGGATAGTGGGAACTTTAAGATCCCTATGTATGTTTTCATTTCTTATGTACCAGGGGGCGCATACGATATGACGTAAAATCCTAGACTGTCTTCTCTGTAACTTCTGGATGTTTGATGCACAGGCAGTACCCCACAGCTGAATACCATATGACCATATTGGCTTTATAACGGATTTGTATAATAGGACTTTATATTCCAAAGCCAAAGTTGAGTTAGGACTTATTAGCCAATGCAGTTGATATGTTCGAAGCTTTATGGACGTTATTTTTGCCTCAATGGGACGGGTCCAAGTTAGGCGCCGATCTAGGTGGATACCTAAATATTTGACGTGCGTTTCCGCTGGAACCGTGGTATTAGTTATTGTGATTGGTGGATAATTTTGCCTTCTAAGGGAAAACGTTACATGAGCACATTTTGATGGATTTACCTTTATTCTCCACTGTTTTAGCCAGTCTTCTAGCTTATGAATATGGGACTGCAGCTTTTCAGATGCATCCTTTGGATCATTACTGACACTTATAATTGGAGTGTCGTCTGCAAAGGTTGATGTATATGTATGTGGGCTTGTCGGCATATCCGCTGTATAGATGATATATAATAGCGGCCCTAGCACACTACCTTGAGGTACTCCTGCACTGATTTTCCCACATCTTGACCAGCTTGGTCCTTTGACCTTACTTTAAAAGTTCTATCGGACAAATAACTTTTTATAAGCTTATGGGTATTTTCAGGAAGAACCCGAGATATTTTAGTAAGTAGCCCATCATGGCAGACTTTATCAAATGCTTGGGAAATGTCTATAAATAAAGCTGAACAGTATTGCTTTCTTTCAAAAGCCGATCTAATAATGGTAACGATTCTATGGACCTGTTCAATCGTACTATGCCTTGCTCGAAAACCAAACAGATGATCTGGGATAACGTTTTGTTCATTTAGGAAAGGAGTTACACTCGAGACGAATAATTTTTCAAATATTTTTGACAAAACTGACAGTAGGCTAATTGGCCTGTAAGATGTAATCTGGCTTGAGTCCTTTCCAGGTTTCGGGATCATAACAATTTCAGACATCTTCCAAGAGCATGGGAAGAAGCCGACGCGCAACATGGCATTAAATATGTAAAGTAAAATTCTTACAGCTGAATTAGGTAAGTTTCTTATCATTGATCCTGTTATACGATCAGGTCCAGGTGATTTCTTCATATCCGTATTTTTAATTGTCGATTTTAAAGAAGACAACCGAAATTTCCTAGGATCATTCACGGTGTCACTAATAATTGGAATAGTGGAATTAATTATATCATGCGGTGCGACAACCTGCTCTAAGTGATTTGCAAACGCATTTGCCTTTTCACTTGAGTTTTTAGCCCAAGTACGGTCTTCAAGTCTTAGTGGAGAGTCTTAAGCCATAGGGCATTATAAGTGCTTTACAGCTTTCCACAGACTATAATCCGTGTTTTTCATTGGATCCAAGTTTTTTAAAAAGTTGTCGATAGCGAATTCGTGTTTCTGTCTCAATTTACTGCGTAAGTTTTTTTGGCATAAGTTCATTTGCATTTTTATGTGTGGAGAACGACTATTTTGCCATTGTCTTCTTAGTCTTCTTTTCTCAATGACGAGCATCTGAATATCTGCTGTTGCCTGGTGCGATATTATTTTAGCTGATGGCTTTGTTGGCGTTGCAGCTATGGCTCCGGCAGTCACGACATCTGTAAAATGATCTACAGCTGCTTGAATATCAGCTGGATTTCTCAGTGGGATGTTGAAAGGTAAGTGAGAGCTCACATACATTTTATATTTTAACCAATTCGTGTTTCTGTTCGGGTAGAAACTAATTGTTTTAGGTGCAGTGGCAAAACTGTCGTGTAAAATAACAATTGTAGGTGAATGATCAGAAGATAGGTCATAGGATGAACTAACTAACAGTTGGTCACGTTTGATGTTTTTTACTATAGCAAAATCTATAAGGTCTGGCAACTTATTAAAATCTGTGGGCCAATAGGTGGGTTTACCGGCAGATACGACGTTCAGCTTGTTTGCTTGAACTGTATAATAATAATACAACTGCCTACCTCTAGGACTAAGGAGTCTGGATCCTCAATATGTGTGCTTTGCATTGTAATCACCAGCGGCAATCAATTTTTGTCCTAGCGTAGCAAAGAACCTGGCAAATTTATGGTGTTCGATTTTATGCCTAGGCGGGCAATACACTGACGAGACTACAATTTTAAAATCAGTAAGATTTATAGTCGTGGCTTGCAAAAAGTCTTCGTTGAATTCAGGCAATGGAAAATGCCTTATGTTTTTTCGGACTATAATGGCAGTCCCACCACATGCCCTTTCGCTTGGGTGTTTTGTGTCATATATAAAAAACCCATCAATTCTAAAGCAGTTTTTTATAGTGAAGTGTGTTTCAGAGACTAATAGTATGTCTATATCATGTGCTAGCAGGAAGTGTTCTACTTCATATTTATGTTGGGATAGCCCGTTAGCGTTCCAGAAGCATATTTTTAACTGGTTCATTTTTTGCTCAGCAGAACTTGCAGAAGCATGTTTTGGGTTCGCATCATTTCCTGAAACATACCCTGCATAGTTGTCATGAAATTATTCATTGTTTGTATTAAATTATCGATTGAGCTCGAATTGGTAGTGAGGGGTGTCTGAGCACCCTCTTTTAAGATGTGGGCATATGAATGTTTATGCGCATTAGAACTTTTGGCATTCGCATTAGGTAAATCATTTCTCAATGTTTGGGCATATGAAAAGTTTGGCTTAGTGTGTGGCTGTGTAGCTTGTGTACTAGCAACAGAACCAGCATGAAGCCGGGGAAATTGGGAAGCTTTATATTGCTCATAATCAGGTTTGCGTACGACCTTCGAATTGTTTTTGTTACATGTTGAAAGACTTTGCAGCCCCTGTAATTTGCTGTGTGGTTTTCACCACAGTTGCTGCATTTTTTTACCTTGGGGTCTGTTTTGGAAGAAGTGCATTCCAAAGTCCGGTGCGCATCACCGCAAACAACGCATACGGATGGTAGCTTGCAGTAGGTTTTCGTGTGTCCGAATTCCTGACAATTAGTACACTGACGGGGACCGCTACGTTTTAGAGGCTCTTCCACCGTTATTCTTCTGTTCAAAAGGTAGCGCAAATTATATATTGGATGAACCGAGTTTTTTGATTTAAGTTGCGATGCCTTAAATACGATTTCAACACGATGCATAGGTTGGGGAACTTTGTTCTTATTTAGAATATTGTGCACTGACCTTACGACATAGCCTTCCACCTCTATGGCACTTTTTATTTCATCAGTGGGAACAGAACTGTCAATGCCCTTTACAATGACAATCAAACCCTTAGCACTTTTGAGTTGATACGTATAATAGCTCTTATTATCTGCATCGAGGCGATTTGCGATTAGGCGGTAATTCTTCTCAGTGTGCGCTTGGATCTTTGTTTCCTGAATTTGACCTCTTCGTATAGAAGCTACATAAAAGCTTTCCTTACCTACAAGCTGAGACAACATGTTAACAATTTCGTTTGATGTTTGTTCGCGCAAGTAAATCGGGGGAGGTTTTTGTTCCCTGACAGCGGGTTCAGCTTCATCATCCGCTGTAGCAAGACCAGAGAATCTGTTTTCGCTTACCGGCATTACAGTACTTTGGGAGCTTTCATATTGTTTAGCAATGCGCTCTTGCTGCGAAGACTTAGGGCTGGCCTTCCTTTTGGTTATGGTTATATAACGATCCATACCTGTTTGCACTTTTTTTACGGGATTTTTCAAATTACCTGTTTCGTTTGTTTGTTGCACTATTTTTGATATGGTACCTGAATTGTTTTTTGTTTGAATTGTAATTTCTTCTGGTGTTGTTATTTGCGAAGATAAGTTTATATTTCCGGTTAAAGAACGCGTTCGGTCAATTGGCCTGGCGCTTAAAAAAGCACTGTCATCTTTTTTTTTATTATTTGTATTGTTCATTGCATTATTAGCATTTGTGTAAGAAAAAGAGTAATAAGCATTGTTGTTATTACCTTTTATATTTTTTTCTTTAACATTTGGTGCGCTCATACACTCACTATCAATTGTTCAAACCGGTTTAACCATGCACTATTTGTTATTGGTTTTTTTTTACACACAATATATTATATTGTTGTTATTTTTTGTTCTTTATTTCTTTGTTATTACTAACTGTTCACTGTTCAATTGAATACTTAAAGAAAATATATATATATTTGTTATGCGTTCGATATGATGTACGTCTGTACTCAAGCACGGTCAGTGTTGAATTGACCGGAAATGACGAGACATTTTTATATAGTATTTCATATCCAATCAGTTAAAAAAATGACTCAGCTGCGATGGTGAGTTTTCTATTTTGCATACCCTGCCCGATATTCTATTCGCTCTTCACCACAGAATAAAAGCCGTGTAATCAGGTATTATGCGATATTAAGTATACAATTTTTAATTAAACTACGTCTGGACTAGCAATAAATATGTTCACACCTTGAGAGAGCCTCTCCAAAATTACGAGAGAAAATGTGTTGGTTATTTTCTGTTTGAAGAACACGTGTATATGTTCCTGTTTAGTTTGATTATAATTTTTTCGATATCGTTCGAAATTTCTATTATATTCCATTAAATTTCCATTATGTTTTATTTAAATTTCGATCGATATCTAATTCCGTAATTTGCCCCCAGCACTCACACCCAAACCTACTTTTTATTTTCTCCATTTTTGTTTGTGTAATGGCGTGACAGAGTTGTGCGAACACTTGTTCGGCCAACTGTGTGTGAAGACGAATTGCACCGTATCAACAGCAACGGTCGTTACTAGCCAAATTCCTGTGCGATCATCAAAATGTACAATGATTGAACAAAATTATGGGTAGTCAAGACGGCATGTTATAATTGTTCGCCTTGGCTATTTTTTTCCTTTATTTCTGACTCAAGTGAAAATGTTTGACGTTGGGTTGAATTGGCCTAACACCTAATTCGCCTTGGTTCTGTATATACTAAAATGGTACTTTTCATGAGAAAGTACTTAAACAAAATAATCTTGTGCTGTTACTTTAGCACAAACTTGACAATAACAATAATTGGCCAATTTTCTAAATTGTATTGCAGTAAGAACCCAATTTCTAATATTACAACTTTCTAAGTAGGAAACGTTTTTAAATTTAATACAATTTTTATTATAAATATATAATTAACGCACAAACATTAAAGATGGCTAAAATGGCATTTCAACATCAGGCTGGCACGGCCATGGAGTGTTTAAGCGTAAGTAGAATTTAGTGACTTCATGGGTGGAGTTAACATCGATAAATAATATTTGTAGATTCCTATAACACTTCATAAAGAGAAGGACTATGATCAAGAGGGAAGAGAGATCTTAAAATGCGGCTTCAAAATTGGTGGAGGCATCGACCAGGATTATAAGAAGAGTCCACAGGGTTATACAGATTATGTATGCTTTTTGTTGTGTAAATTTTATATAAAGTAATGGAAGTATTATTTATATTACGATGTGCAGGGTATATACGTCACTGAAGTTCATGATGGTAGTCCAGCAGCGCGTGCTGGCTTGCGTATACATGATAAGATTTTACAATGCAATGGATATGACTTTACGATGGTAACTCATAAAAAGGCCGTTAGTTATATACGAAAACATCCGGTACTTAATATGTTGGTTGCTCGTAAAGGTGTCACTTCTACATAATAAGTTTTTCTTTTCAAAAGCTTTTTCCTAACTTAAAAAATATAAGTTAAGCAATTGTTATCTTCAGCAAACTAGTTTTCTAGACTCATGAGGCTCTCGATCTATCTATCCACCTAATACTCAGCAAACAAAATTTAATTATTGTTCATTCATATTTGGATGTTATTATTATTAAAACTTACTTTAAAGATCTCTTCTTTCTACTTATCTCTATTAATGGTATTTTAAGTTTAAACCGTTACTATTACTTTTTAATTGTCTAACAAGCCAATACACATATTTAATCCGTGGCCAAATTATTGCGATAAGTCTACGTACTTATAAAAAACTGTTTAACAAATGTTGAAATTATTATGTATATAAATTATTATGTATTAATTAGAATATGTAACAAGTATATATGTAAAAATTTTATACTTTTTATATGTATGCGCACAACTTATAGTACAGAACTGTAAGCATTTCATTTTGTTTACATTGTCTCTAAATCTCCAATTATTACATACATTCAAACACATGGATTTTATTGAATTGTCTTAAGAAAATAGTATTTTATGTGATACAAACAAATAAAAATGTATTTACTTTAAGCCAAACCACATACCCAGTGCAGTTTTATTTGACTAAATAAAAGACTTCATAAAGGCATGTTGTTTTGTACTAACACATGACCACATATTCTTAAGTCCAGCCCTTAAAGCTATGACGATGTATGCTGTTCCGAAATGTATCAGTCTTGTCAATGCGCAAAGGCAAACTGCGTATCCAACAAAATTTAGTTTTGAAGCGTACACAAAGTATAAAAGTAACTATATAATGTATCAAATTAATACTGCATTAGTACATCGTAAACATACGTTTAGGAAGCCTGTGTTACAATGTAGTGTATCTGTAGGATTCATAAATATCAAAATTTTCGCTCTCGGGGAACTCTCTTTAACTGACAGGAGGCTAAACATCTATGGCGTCTGATCTTGGAGACACTCGTCCTTGAGCCCATCTTTAAAAGAAGGGAGGGTTGAAAACTCCTGAGGTGCGAGCCAGAACTCTACCACGAGGTTAGACCGTATCAAATTCCATGAATTCTAGAATATATGACTGCAGACAATTAAAAACATTTTTATGCAAATATATAGTATTTCGACTTTCAAATATCCGGCTTTCTTATTTTCAGTTCACGATAGCAACATATAAAACGGTAACTTAGAAAGTATGACTTAGGAAATTTCGGAAATTCTAAAACTGAAAATTAAATTTGCGTCGATTCTGAAATATTTATAAAATCTTTGGTTTGTTTATATTAGAAAAAATTTGTTTTTAATAGAGACGTTAGAAAATTGCATTTTACTAGATATTACAAATAATTAGAATTATTGCGACCCATCATTCTTCTAGATCTCAGATTAATTGCAAGCAGTTTTTTTCACAAAATTTAAAAATCACTTTAATTCCTCCTTTTCTGTATATAACTGCGAAAATAAGAATGGAGGTAATGAAATAATTTAAAATGTCAAAATAATGTTCTTATATTTAATGACATTCAATGCTTTTTATTTTTCCCATAACGTTCGTATTTGCTTTTAGATGAATGCCATAAAGCTAAGGGAATGGCCAAGGACGGCAAGGTCATGATAGCAAAAGCGACCCAATCGAAGAAGTGGGAGGAGAAACGCTTGTTGAATTCATTCAAGTTGACTATACCACCCTCACCAGGCTCGGAGCTAATGGCCAATTGCAACTAAAATAATAAGTAAATATATGAATGATTTAAATAAATTTAATTTCATACTTTTTCAGCCTCTTCTATCGGTTTGTAAGAAATCTCGGCTGCAGTAAAATTGAAATAACCGTGTGACTTAGGGCGCACAACTAAGACATGTGTGTAATTAGCCTGAGGAGCAATACGTTCAACTTTAGCAGTGGGTTGACCGCCAACAATTTCAAAAGCTTCTGGATGAAACCCGTTGTCTATCAACTTAATGTTGGTAGCTGCAGCATTACCCACGTTGAAAATGGTGTAACGTACCAATAAATCACTTTTCTCAACCAAGTATTTGTTTAAGATTTGTTTGGAAACCAACAATCGGGCAGAGGTGTCTTCGTCGGACAAGCACACAGTGACGACAGCAAATAAGGCGCAAACAATTAACAGAGATTTATACATGCTGTAAAATTAATAAAAATTGATAAGAATTTTAAAACTGCACGGTATAGCAATACATATATTGGTTCCGTGTCAGATGACGTGGACTCATTTTTGCCGATTTACATATGTTAAATGAATAATTTATAAACAAATAACTGAATTCATTTACGAAGGCTATAATTTTATATATTATTTTTATAATTTTTATAAGTAACAACTTACATATTTAAATTTATTTAATAACTCCGTAAATTGTTAACACACTTAATTGTATACACTTTCCACTTCTTTCGTTATCAAATCAAACGACGGCTACGACGTGCTGTGACGTGTTAACTTCGTTATACCCAGTATCAACGAATGTTGGAAACTACAAATTATGCAACTGTGTTTAGAAATTTCCTATGACCAAGGCGAATTTGCCTGGTTTATGACAAAATAATCGTTTCCATATTGTTCCTACTTAACATCCAACAAATGCTAAAGCCTGTAACAAAATCAAGAAAAATAAAATTTAAATTAGAATCTAATGCATACAAAAAACTTTTTTGACAAAAAATAAAAAACAAAACTAAATAACTGTATATAATACAAAGTAAACGGCTACTAATACCATTAAAAATACTCAAATTAAACAAATTCATTCTATTCAAAACAGTTTTATAAAACTATTTAAAATTATTTTTTTTATAGCAATAACCATAATAAATAATGATTACAATTGTATGAAAATGCGGTTTTATGTATTTTAACACTGCGGTTTTATGTACTTTAAACACATTCCCTGCAACCGATATAAATTGTGTTCGATTGAAAAACGTAAAATATCATGATGCCACTCTTTTCTTATTTAGATTTCAATTTCCATTTTGTTTTATGACAATTGAAAAAAGATGCGATAGAAAACGGAATTTTTTATTATTTTTACATTTTCAAATCTAATAATTTTCGCTTTCAAAACTTTTGAACATTAGAAAAATATGTTTGGAGTTGCAGAAACACTAACATGTGCGAAAGGATTTTTTCGTTTGTATTCTCATATTTTTCTTCCAACTCCCTAGTGAAAACTTTTTCGGTGCAAGAGTTACTGAAACCAGGTACAGCTTCCGATGCAAATTAATAATACTCACACTATATTTTTTTTTTACAAAACTTAACCTTAACCTTACTTTCTAAAAATCCAAGATGAAACCGAAAAAGAATAAGTTACTTGCAGACTGTGCCTGGAAGAGGCTGAGTCAGTAGCGCACATTATTTGTGTTTCCAGCATACACTTCTTAAATGTGAATGGCATAGGGGGTCTAAGAAATAGACAAATGCTACCAATTAGAAGATACACCGTGTTGACGAAGAAAACCAATTGTTACCAGTCGGCAGTCTGAAAACACTGGAGTCAAGAGAAAAGTGTTAGCAGGAGACTCAATGGAAGTAAGGTAATCTTAAACTACAAATCGGTTACATGAAACCAATTCGCAGAAGGAAGGAAATCAAAAAGCAACCCATAATGCAGGCGGTTTGTGTCGATAACCCTCCTCCCTTTAATTATAAAATAAGCTCAGAACGAAAAATGACACTGTATATGACACATAGCCGAAATCGGTTTGTCTCCAAACCAAACTTGACAAGGGATTGCGGAAATTCGTTCCAAAAATCTACATCAAAACACCCTATCGGAATATCAAATCAAGAATCAATATAATAATACCTTTTT
The DNA here is from genome assembly GCA_963932375.1 of Phania funesta. Taxonomy (NCBI): domain Eukaryota; kingdom Metazoa; phylum Arthropoda; class Insecta; order Diptera; family Tachinidae; genus Phania; species Phania funesta. Next base: position 43,760,929 of record OZ010656.1, read on the forward strand.
AAAAATAGTAGAACAGATTGCCGAAACCGGTTTGTTTCCAAACCAAACCTGACAAGGGATGACGGAAATTCGTTCCAAAAATCTACATCAAAACACCCTATCGGAATATCAAATCAAGAATCAATAAAATAATACCTTTTTAAAAATAGTAGAACAGATTGCCGAAACCGGTTTGTCACCAAACCAAACTTGACAAGGGATGACGGAAATTCGTTCCAAAATTCTACATCAAAACACCCTGTCGGAATATTAAATCAAGAATTTATCCATTATGTTTTGCAATATTTCATATATGGATGGAAGTATTTTTAAAATTATTTGACGTGATTTGCTCTGTACCAATGATGTAAACATTAAAACAGTCGCAAGATTCTCGCTCTTATTAAAAAACGGTTGTATTTGGTATTTTTTCTCTTGAGTTTAACGTATGTAAAGTTCGGGCGCTTAAACCACCCTGTAGTTTACGAGGAAAGTCGATTTTTACATTACATGACGTTTAGACTAACCATAGATCTCTTCTATCAACGTACAGATTGTGAATTTTGAACGTGAAACTCATTGCTATTAATGGTCCGTTTGTGTTCAAACAACAGTACACGAAGAGTTCTTCTGCCATCACACAAACAAAATACACACAAGCAAAAAAAAAAAAATATATAAACAAAAAAGGCAGATTAAGTAAAAATAAACAAATTTCGACCACATGGCACTAAATCAGTTGCAAAGCGAATTCAACTCGCCTTGATCAGTTGCAAAGCATTTTCAGCCACCTGTTTATCATTTCGCCTTGGAAATACATATTTTAGCTAGGACTGCCAGATTGCAAAAAACTCTAGATTTCAAAAAATTACTGTTCAGAAACCATGTGGCATTCAAACCACTATGAAAGAAATTATTAAATGTCACAACAACTTGCCGCCATGTTTGCTAGAAAGAGATCTCCAATGTGACAAGTAAGAGAAACAAGGATAAACATATATCTCGTATTCAGGGTTGTAAAATATTTACCAACAAAAATAATTTTTATAATTTTCAAGTATGAAAGATATATTAAGTAAATAAAAAATATTTTTTAGGAAATCATTAAATGTATTAGTGTATAAAATTAGTCACTTTGCCATTATTTAAGCAAGTATTTCTATAGTGGTTTACCTGAGGTACAACAAAAAGCATCGCTGAGCTTTGTTGTAACTGTGTTGGGGTGAAAAAGAAATCGCAGTTGAGTATTATTCGTCCCAGAAAATTCACGTATATTTAAGTTTGGTTGTAGAACGGCGTGAATTTTTTAATTTTTAATATTTTGTTTAATAATAGACAAGTTTATTATTGGCAAAAAAACGGTGCAAAAACTCAAATTAAAGGCAGACGGTATCAAAAAATATTAAAACTAGAGGAAAACAGAATATTAATTCTTGTCTTGCAAAGTGCAAAAATATTTTGTATATCGTATATGGTTTGTGTGTGTGCGGGAGAAAATGTGAAAAGCAATAAATATAAAAAAGAAAAGGCAAAAAATATTGTAATTATTAATTATAATTAAGTGCATAAATCCAAAAAAAAAAAAAAAAAATTAATGAAATTCATCAAACTGAAAAACGAATAGAATAAATATATAAAATACAAATAATATATTTGTAACAAGGGTTAAATTTTTCCATCAAAAAAGCATTGAACCTGTTTAGTTAGGAAGAAAAGCAATTGGTGTGTGTCCTAACAAAAACAAGAAAAATCGGATTTTATCTTTAAAAAATTAACTTTTCCTAACAGGGTAAGTTCGTAATTAAACAAAAGCAATTATGCTTAAATTATTTTTGATATATTTAAGCTACATATTTATATGTAATGTTTTTGATTTCCATTTCATTCATTTATGATCAGACAATAAACCCCTCCTTTCTCTCTCGTTTTTTCTATTGTATGTGAATTTGCTTTTTACACTTTTTCGCATTTGTACTCATTAAGAGCTTTCGTGTTTTGAACCGGTCTATTTAAACTGTGCTGCTTCGATCCTAAACACAAATACATGTTTGGCGCTTTCTGTTTTGCATTCGTTTTTCCTGCCACTGTGTTGTTTGTGTATTGCTTTTGTTTTTATATCATTCATTTTCAATTTTAACGTTTTTGCATCCTAACGACACTATTATTGTAGTTTTTGTTTGGCAGTTAACGTCAAAGTATTTTGAATTTTAATTTATCTCTACAATGCACATTTCTACATATTTGATTTTAACATTATTGAATATTGCAAAATAAGAAATTATAAAAATGTGACTAATTAAGTGTAAGATATACAAAATAATCAAAATAAATCTTGTTTGGTATTAAAGAAAGGAAAATACTTATGTACATATGTATATATGTATTTAAGCCTTCATATACAATTTTTTATATTTACTTGTGCACATCCATAAAAAAAGACGAAGTTGTAAATAAATAAATTGGTATGTATAAATATGTAACTACGAATGAAATAAATCCTAATAAATATTTTGTAACTCCGAAACAAAATATAAAATAAAGTTCTAATATTTGGAACTTATGTATGTTTGTATGTATGTATGTGTAAATTTCATCGTGAAATAAGTACCAAGCCAAATGTTAATTCCCATAAGTGGAAAGGTTTCATCATCTGCAGTACATGCTTCGAAACGGCTTCTTCGGGCTATGGATGTTATTTTCTAGGTTATGTCTAAAACTGCATCCACTTCCTATAGCTTTTTTGTATTGCAGGTCTTGGCCGCACTGAAGGATTTTCTCCTACGGGTGTAAATGCCACGTACTCGCGTCAACAATTTATAGACTGCTGTCAAAAAGATTGAAGTGGGGAGTTGTCATAGAAATAAGTACATACATAAAAAAAATTCAAATTCTGCATTAAACTTAAAACCGTAATAAATTAGGCTCTCTTTATTCTTAGCCTTTGGCCGGATGTAGAATTTTGTCACCCGGGAAAATCCTACTGAAGCTCTTAGTACCCAAAACAATTGAATCTGCGATCCGGAACGATCCGAGTCAACATCGACCAAAAGCTTTCATCTTTCAATTGAAAGGTGTACCCCTTGGAAAATTTCCGACAATAAAATCATGTGTTCTCGGTGATAGAAGTTCTACCAACACCTGCACAGTTTAAGGAAAAAGAACTTAACTGCAACTATTTACTTTAGCACAGTTTTAGGAAGTAAAATAAAAAACTTTCATTTACTAATAATTACTTATAATTGCCAAAATATTTATTTAAGTATATATATTTCGAAGTTAACTGGCAGGGAGGAAACCCGATTTTTTAAACATATAACTGATTTTATACTCAACAGAGCACTGTTATCAATTTAAAAGTGAACAATTTGGACTTCGTTTTCAAAAGCCTTAAACAGAAAGCAAGAAACAAGAATAAAAAACTAGCTTTTTTAAGTGCTCTTAAAAAATTATTCAATAAATCAGCATGACTATAAGACTTTGATTGTAATTAAATGAAATTATGTAACATGTACCAAAGTACATTTATATATAGTTTGGTTACTTTTCTCAAGTAAAGCGTTTCTAATTTCTTAAAAACAATCAAATATATAAGTCGTTGCTCTTGTTTCTATATATAAGTTTTCTGAATTTAAAATAAACATTTTTCTGTAAACCTGACATATTATAGATCAACGTATTAAAAAAACAGAAATTCCTTAGCAAAATGTTTGCAAGACATCCTATGTATTTTTTTTTAACTCAAGTAACAGAAAAAAACTTAGAATGGTATAATTTAATTGTACAAAAAAAAAACTAAATAATAGCAAAAGATGAAATTAATTTTTACATACGGTTATAACCTCGAAATTTTTTGAGCGACATTGATATAATAATCTAGAGATATCTAAGTCTATCTCTTGCCATTGTTTTTCTTTAAAGTGTAAAAGATACAAACCAATAATAAACCTGTCTATTCTCGAAGACGCATGTACATAAGGTTGCCGAATATTTTGTTCCATCTCCTTCCATACATAAGATTATTCTCCAAAAGTACGGTCTGCAAGAAGACATTTTCTTTTAATTAGGAGGTTTTATACCTCTTATTGTATTCAAATTTATGTATTTTATAAGCAAATTTGCATGCATAAAATCTATTGGATGTGTTTAAACAGAACGGTAGATAGCTTTAAAATAAACTTTATTTAAATATATTTATTCCCTTAACATTTTTGAGAAGAGTATAAGATTTGGCTAATTTTCGAATGTAGGAAATATAGTTTTTGAAAACAATTTTTTTTCTTTGGGTTTAACCATTTTAATGTTGATCTCATATATTCCTTAACATTATTTTTAGTACTTACATATCCTTTTCTATACCCCGCAAAAAGTACTAGTTCTGTTTCGCCATTAGTAGCGTTGTAAGGGAATATCAAGTTGTCATTTCATACGAACCTGATGTCCTACTTTGGAGCATTGCTTTTTAGTCCTTTTTTAAGCGCTTCGTAGGCTTTTGGGCAGTCATTGAATGGTTACAATTAATTCAACACACAAATAAAACAAATTCACATTTTTCGCCATACAGAAATACACATATTAAGGCAAAATATAAGTGTTTTTTATGATGTCAGTTTCTGCGCTAGAAAAAGTATATACTGCTCTAGATTATTTTTGGTTGGGTTCTTAGTTATTACTTTTCTTATTTTTTATGAAAAAACTTTTCCCAGCATTAAGCTAGGATCACATTATCGTTCCAATGTACCGATTTTCGCTGTATGTTATGTGCCGATAGTGTGTACACGCATTATTTTTGTTTAAAAAACGACTATCTGCGTCGATATTGTGTTGACTAGCAATCAAATTATAAAATATGCGCCTTTTTATCGGCCACTTAAGCACCGGTGAAAGTCGACAATAAGTGCCGATTTAGAGATGGCAACTGCCATTTTAAATTATACCAACTGGTGTAAATATTAAAAAAATTAAAATTATAATAAAAGAAATATATTGAAAAAACAAATTTTAGATAATCCTATACACGAATCGATTTCGTATTTCCTTCGGGTTATTGCCATCATACTTATTAAAACCAAAAATAAAAAGGTAGATTGCATATCATATTGCGATCTCTGGCTTAAAAGCAGATGTTTAGTTCAAGAAAACCTCGATTATACAAAATTTTCGAAAAGAAAATGTTGTGCCTCTTTTTTCCAACCAATTTCTTACATATATGAGCTTCCCTTGTTGTGTGTCCTTTAATTTTTCTTCATTGTATGATAAATAAGCAGACAGACAGACGATTTACCATTTTTTAAGCATAAAATTTATGGTAACGAGCTGCTGAGACCAATCGCCGTTTCAGCAGCTCCTTGTACGTATTAGTGTTTAGTATTGGAACAATACTGTAGTATTTACATCTTTTAATGAATCCGAATAAAATGTTTTGCACACGTAATAGGGTACACAAATAATAATGAAAAAAAAAACTTGTCGAAAACTCCTATTTCCCAAATTAAAAATTTGCATTCCCAAATTTGGAAAAATCTGGCAACCCTACACATGTCTTATTCCAATTAACAACCGAATACATTGATGTAAGTGGCATTCTCATAATTTTTGGTTGTACATACATACATACATATTTTAATTTTTTTTATTCTTTTAGTTATCTTTCATGTTGTTGTCGATCCTATTTTCTTGTGCTTTCATTTTTTCTGTTTGAAACGTATAAATTTATTGGCCTTAACTTTTTATTTTATGTGTTTCATTCTATTTGTTCTTTTATTTTATTTTTATTTTACACATTATTCCTCTGAACACGTTATTTCATTTTGTATTTAAAAGATAAAAACATTTCTGGAAGCGTGATGGCTGTTGTTAGCTCAGTTAAACTTGAAAATTACTTACATATGTATGTATGTATTTACATACGTGTACTTTTTTTTGTATAAATACTAATGTATAAAATATTAAAATTTAGTTTACATTTTTTTCTCTATTTGAGTTCTTACTTTTTTGTTGTTTTTTATAGAAAAGAACTTTTAACATTTTTTTAAATTTATATTTAGAAAATTAAATTAAAATTACTTCATTTTATCCATATTGTATAATTAAGCAGATATTTGTACAAATGGATTTCATTAATTTATTCACTCTAAATGACATTTAATGTTTATCTGACTCGATTTTTCGCTATTTGCTGAACAAGGAGAAAACAAAATGTTTCTGATTACTTACACACATACATATGTATGTACATCAAAACAAAGAGAATGTTGATAAAATGAAGTGTCCAACACATTTAAAACTTCGTCGTACCATGATAGACGGTAATAACGTTCCTGCAATAACTACTGCGTCGCCATCAAGTAGCCGTTGTTAGGACATATCGAGTTGTAATTGCATACGAAACTATTTATATATGACATGATATTTGTTCGCGATGTCCCGCTTTGAAGCCTTTTGTTTAAGTACTTATTTCAGAGCCTCATAGTTTTTGGATACTTACTGAATGTTTACTATCGCTTTGTCGTGTTTTATTTACGCATCTTGAAGTGTATTCGCACATAAACAAAAATATAAAAATAAGGCCAAGTTTCTATCCAAAAATTCTGGCCGTAAAAAGTACTGATATCAAAATGAGGACCAAGTTCTTCATATGTGCAATTCATATTTCTAAGCAACTTGCAACATTTTTCCCATAATCCTTTCTCATATTAAAAAGTAAAAAGAAAAATTTTTCTCATTACTTATACCCCAAGGCCTAGCCATATACAAAATTTCAGCTCTAGGTATAGTCGATGTGTCCCATACACTATCGTGCGCCGTAATAATTTTGTATTCATTGCCGTACAAATGTGCTTTCTAGTGTGAACAAGGGTAAGCAATTATGTAAACATATTAAATGTTTTTCTGGATTGCAAAAATCTGTCATATAGTTGGTATTATTACATTTACTAAGGCAATAATAATAATGAAGCGCGTTTGTGCGCCAGAAAAACTTGTGCTGCTTACAAAATCAGGATCGTTTTTTTTTGGGGTCCTTTTCAATCAGTTTAGATTTAGGTTTTTGAATTTTATTAAAATAAATATTATGCTGTGCCGTTTTCAACTTCAACAACTACTAATTAAAATTGCTAATTTGTTAGACCAGATAAGAACAATAAGAAAAGAAATTTAAATAAAACAACAAAGGTGTGAGATATCAAATTGTTACAGAGTTTATTTTAAAGATACATTTATCCCATTATGCACATCATTCAAAAGGCCTCCTCAAATTTGCTAGGATTACGACAAGATGATCCCCGGCCAACATTACCAGAAATCAATTATGGTCGTCTGGCTAAAGTTATTGCGGATACGTTTTCTTCACTTCGCACCAACCTCTGTCTGGTTAATGGCTTCAGGTTCAAAAGAGTGTATTTGTGCTCATAATTTTTTCACTGAGCTAAAAATTGGCCGTGTTTTGAAGTCCTATGGCAATCGAACTCACGACGAAATTCATGTTGCGGATTTACCAATTAGGCAGATTTTCGATAAAAGTTTTCTAAAATTTTCCACACGTTCGGCAGGCGTGAAACCAAACTTTACTGAATATTTTAACAGTGTAATGGCACTGGTAACTTTGACATCTCCAGAAATTTAAGAATTAGAAAAACTATCAATACTATCTGGTCACCATATAGCTCAATACAAGTACTATTCAAGTATAAAATAAAGTTTACAAAGATTTCTAAAATTGTATTGAAATGGTAAAATATCACACGAAACATATGTAAATGTATTATTTGAGTTTATTTATTTTTTTGTTTGTTTGTTAAAAAGGCCTGTCTTGGCGCAGCTCTTACTAAAAATTCGTAAAAATGTGATCATCGTGGATGTATCGAAACTTGCCTGTTTCATGCAAAAACACGGGAACAATACAATACATCAACGGAATTTCTTATTTGTACCAGCAAACGAAGAAGAGGCAACAAACATTCCATTTATGAGTTAAAATTCATAGAGGGCATAGAGGGCCAAGTTTTGGAAATTAAAAAAAAAAAAAAAAACACGGAGAAATTTAAACTGAAAAGTGGCTGCCAGCTGACGGCCAAAGTTAAAGCTAACAAAATTTCCTAAAAAATTATCCTAATTAGTTTTAACGTAAGACCAACAATTTTGTATATATTTAGATTATAAATATGTAAAGTAGTTTTGGCGTTATTCACTTGATTATACCCACATAATTTTTGTTACTTAGCGGGCCACATTTTAATATTTTAGGGGTAGAACAAAAGTGGTAATACCAGCGGATAGCACAATTAATGCGGCGGTATTTTTAGAATAATTTTTCGAAAACGTAATAAAAGAAAGTTTTATTTTATGTTCATTTTATTATATACACTTTGCATTTTAAAGCTTTTTTTTCAAATAGTAAGCCTTGATTTGCACATTACACTATCCGCTGATGAAACTTGTTAGTTATTAATTAAGATACATAGGTAAAACCAAAACAAAAAACTAAATTAAGCGGAAAGATCTAAAATCGATACTTGACGTTATTTTATGCCGTGCACAGATACAAGAAGGACAACAAAGGATGAGTTGTAACAGCTTTAACTTCGGCAGAAGCGAGAATGGTTCGCAGAATTGCATCAAATTCAAAAATTAGAATGGAATCTGACAAGTACGTAGAGCTATCCATAAGCTGTGAACACTTTGAGTTGCGAAAACTTAAGAAAAAGGCCGCATTGAATGAGTCACGCAAACATAATCGATTGCAATTTACCAGGGAGTGTACAAGAAAGGAGTCACGTTAACGAGGAAAGTTGTGGTTTTCACTGATAAAAAGTAGTTCAACCCAAAGATCGTATATTTAAAGTTATTGTAAACGGTGGAGGACACAAATACTCAAAATTCCGTCGCATTTAACTTTAAAAAAATGTTGGTATGCTTTTATTTAAATACGCTATAAGTTTTGCATTTACCATTTCCAAGCTAACGGGTGTTGTAAATGTTGTTATTGTTTAATTTAATGTAGATATGTAAAACGTTAAATTTATTACAAAAGAATTGATTTTATTTGTAAATATTAGCTGGATTCAAAAGAGAAAGAAAATATTACATTTATCAATTTTAATATAAAATTTTCAACAAATTTGCTTGCGAGTGTTCTCTAAATTAAAAATAGATTGAAATTTAAAATCATATAGTACATGTGACCCATAGTGCTGAGAATCACCATAATAGAGGTCAATTGGAGAGGTGCGTAACGACAGGAGTTTTTAATCGTTTGGGAGGTGGATTTCCATAATCTGTGCCTGGTATAAAGGCATACGCAAGTCGTGCGAATGATATTACAGCACATACCCTCATCCTGACACAAATATGCAAATATGTATGTATGCGATAAACGCAACAAATGCAGCAGAAGATTATGTATTTGTTTATTTATAATTTCATTTATTTATATTTTTATTCTGGCTGTTTTGTTATTACTTTGATGATGCTTGTAGATACTTGCTTTTTTAAGTAACACACATATCTGATCGCACAGACGATGTGGACAGACATTGATTTCTTTTTCTTTTGTTTTTTTGATGTTATTTTATTTTACATTAATTCAATTTATATGCATGTGTGTATGTAGAGGTATAGGGTGTCTCAATAAGATTGTACTGTTAAAATTTTGTGTAATTTATCCGTGCAAGTGACAACTCTGATATTTAAAGCGCTAAATAAATGTAGAGCGCTTTATCAATGGGTCGATTATGGATAATACGTTTACTTTACGTAGACGTACTGGTCGTTCTCCCGAAAATATTGTTTGTATAATCGATTGTCGCATAAAACCCGAAAACATATATTCGACAATGATAGTGATAACGGCATTCTTGTACCCTTAATTGGACAGAATCTGATATCAGCCGGGCGGCTGCACCGGGCATGAAACAATCGATTCAATGCAGTAATGATTTCCATAGTGCACTCTTATTGTGATACCCTATACATGCCATACATATATGTGTATGTACATATCATTGCATGCTTGTATATACTATATACATATTTATAGGTGTATGTGTTGATTTTAACATCGTATTCATTTTTCTTGTTGTTTGTTGTTATTCCTTTTTATCGTTTATTTCTACTCGATTAGTTTGTCGAGTGTACTTGCAAAATTTTGTAAAAAATATTGTGCCACTGCATTTTTTTCATACGATACGGATTGATGTCAATAATCTTTATTGTTTAACAGTGGTTATTCTTTTTTGCTCCGTAGTTTTTTTTTTTACTACTTATTTAGAAAATCAAAATACAAAGTGCAGTTCTCGTATGCAATACATCATAATTTTCGTTTTCTGCAGAGTGTTTCTGCAAAGCTTTAAATTGTTCATATACCCAACAAGTCTCATATGTTCTAACAGCAAAATAATTTAAGTAAACATTGATTTGCCTTTAATGCTGACCACAAGGCAGGAGTGAGTACGTATGTGTATGTATAAATAAAGTGTAGTACTCTTATACATACGCAAATATCAACTACAATTTACAGTCACAAGTGCCAAACGTATAAATAGAAACATGTAGAAAGTTATAGATAAATCAAAAATATTTTACATCTGCAAGTTTGCATTGAAACATGCAGATGAGAACAAGGGCACAATAACAAGCTTTTATTTGGCTTCACAATTTCTGGCACTAAAGCATGCATAAAGGAACCCAAATTGTATCGCATTACAACACTACAACTAAACTGAACAAAACATACCGAACTACTATCAAAGTCCATATTCAGTAGATACACACAACTAAAATTGTGGCAGAAGTATTAAAAAAGCCATCTAAGACTAGTTTGTTTTGATACAATGTGTCAATGATACATACAGACATGCAAACCGTTGCAAATGCAGGAGCGAGATGGCGACCATATGAAAGAACAACTGCTAACGTATTGCAAATATTGTTGCAACTTTCAACAGCATTTTTGGGTGTTTTACTTTTAGGTTAGTGTTAGCTCTAGAATTTTGCATGATGTGATGGTTTAACGGGTGTCTAAAGAAGCTTGTTACTTGTTGTTGGCAAGATTTAACCGGAGTAATCAAGAGCTATTTGCAAAAGTCACTAAGGTTTTAGTCTTCTTGGACACTCATCATGTGTTATTCAACTTATTATTCTTATTTATTTTTTGTTCGTTTCTCTTTTTGACATCTTCATATTTGTTAGTAAACAACATTTTTCCAAATATATTTATTATTATTGTTAACAAACAGTTGATCCCCAGAAAAATCGCTTTAATTCCTTAAAATATCATACATTTTGGTCCCCTAGCAAATTCGTATTTTTCGTTTTTTTTTTTTGCGAAATAAGGCCTGTTTCGTAATCGGTTGTTGATGACCTCTTGTAATTCGTACTGTAAACCACTAAAAGTCTATATTTTTAATAAAGCCACAAAGTCAACGTTGGCAGCTACTGCTACGTTTACAGTTAAGTTTTTCTGATTGAAATTGGCTTTTCATGGTTAGTTATTTCATTACTTTACTAGTGGTGTGTGAAAAAAGAGAGTGTTAACGGAATATTCCTGTATTTAATTGAACCTATGGATTCTAATATATTATGTGTTGAAAATGACATCAGTTTAGTGAACGCCGCCGTTATTAATTACCCCTTGAGCACGATTTATCGCATTTTCTATGACTTCTTTCAACACTTCTGATGATACGTTCTAGATTTCTTTACGAATGGTCATTGGTTTGGAGTTTAGAAGTCTTGGGCGATTAAATCAGGTGAGCTTACCGGTAAGATAATATCGAGATATAAATATTTATAACGGCCTGGTAAACTAGCAATAGCTGATATACTTTCTGCACTTTGTAAGGGTATAATTTCAAATCTTTATTCAAAATGCTTCGCAGAGATGTTTATAAAGGGACCAATTGTGACACACGGAGTCTGGTTGATTTTGTTGGGCCTTCCACCACGTCTTAAACAACAGCAAGCGATATTCTGGGCAGAACGAGTAGTTCGAAGTCTTTCCCTTTGATCCAATATTTTCAAGGCGGGTGGCTAAACGCCGGAACGTTCGCACATTGGGCATTGGACGACTAGGAAAACGTCGACGAAACTCATGCTGTGCCAAAATCGAAGATGTCGTTTAACGACATTGTTTTGAATGAGAAAATCGAAATTGTCAACACTGTTAGGAACTTTGGTATAATTTTTAATAATAGTTTAACATGGACAGATCATGTCAAATCACTAGTTGGACAGACTTATGCAAAGCTGCGGCTCTTTGGCCTACACAATACTTCATCCCATTAAGAATAAGATTTCTTCTTGCTAAAGCGTACCTAATTCCTTCTCTACTATATGGCTGTCATCTATTTGGAAACTGTGACTCAGCTAGTAAAAAAAGCTTACTGTTTTGTTTAATAACATTATCAGATATGTTAATGGACTGAAAAGGTTTGACCATGTTTCAACTAAGCTCTACGGCGTCAAATTTGAAAATCTGATTATAATTCACACGCTAATATTTTTGCATAGGGTAATAAACTCAGAATCATCGGGGTATATATATAAAAAATTACAGTTTTCTCAATCGCGACGGAACAGAAATATAATAATACCCCGATTTCAATATTTAGTATCGGAAATGCAATTTCATGTACATGCTCTGGAATAGTCTTCCATTAAATCAACAAAGAAATAGCAATGCTAACAGTTTTAGAAGATTTTTATTTAACTTCTATGATTAAGGTTTTTAATGTAACTCTTTCTCTTTTGAAAAAACCCTTTCATTTTCATAAAATAAACAGATTTGTTATATTGTCATATTTACATTTCGTTTAATATGTTAAGTTAATTTTTATTATAATAACTCAGTACATGTTTATAACCTATCAAGGTCCTGTACTATAAATATAAGACACAGTCTTGTTGTACAGGATATGAAAACAATTATTAAATAAATCTAAATAAATCTAAATAAAATTATTCCGTTTTATAGTACACAAGCATGTCGCGTTCTTGATGAGTATAGCGTTCCATAGTTTTAAATTATGTTTGATTTAAAAACGTCATAAATGAACTGCGGAAATTAAACGCCATTTGCAAAAGTTATTGTATCTTACAAAAGGGTGGTTTATTTTCAGCTACTCTGTACATATAATTCTATGTTCTTACATATGCTTGTATAAGTATGCAGCTATAAGTTTTCCTAGTTAGTGCCCTGCCGGAGATTAAACTAGGTATAACTTGTACTCAACTAGTATAAAAGTCCTCCAGTACTGGTTCTCAACTGTTAACTTTCCTATAACCTCTCAATGCTTAAATTAGCATTTAGTGTGCTTGGAAAATCGTAAGTACGATTGGTGCCAGATATACTACTACACTTGGACCTGATTGAGTGCTTAAGAACTGTTCTTTTGTACAGAAAATATCTGTACAAATACCCTAATCGTTATTTCGTTACACAAAAATTGTAAAACTCTGCAAGTGCTACCCATGAAATACTTCATGCACTTATTACTCATCAGCATTATTCCTTTGCTATAAAAACTCTAACCCCTTTGCACTAGTGCTTGCTGTTCTAGTAATTGGACTGCTAGCTTAATCTCCTGCTGGGTACACAAGTTTCTTTTTTTTTCAGGTCGAATACATACTCGTACATACATATGTATGTACAATTTTGTGTATTTATTTAGAAATTTGTATATTTGAATATTTTGTGAGTTGAGTTATACTTTAAATCACCTGTTCAAAGAAAAATTAATTTTTAACTTAAATTAAATAGCAAGAAAGGTTTTTGGAGGCTGGAGTTGATTGTTTTTGCTCATTTGTTTTATCCACGTCGACATAATGCTAGAGACTTATAACAAATAGAGGGAGGCTAAACTAAATAAATGACAGTTTTGTTCATGTTTCTAGATGGTTCAATAAAGTATGTGGCTTGCTGCTATAGGACACACCTGCCAACTGCTTGTATTAGTGAAACTAAAACATGAACAAAATTCGTGAATTAAGCATTCTGGCCGATTTTTAGTGGTGCTAATAAAGTTTTGTATTTGATTGTTATATAAACAAATGTTTAAAAGTTATGCCGGCATAAGTAAGAATGTATTTATGTACTACAAGTAGTTTGGTAACTACAAACTGTCTTGCATACATACAACGTGTGTATTTTAGGAATACTATGAGAGCATAGTTTTCTCGCAGTGCACGACAATAAGTGACAGAGTATTTTAGCGAGAGTCATTTAAACTGTTCTCGTAGACAACAAATTTTTTTTTATCCAAAGTGGAAGTTGACATTTTTCTTTAAAACACACACACACACTCACACAAACTAAAGGGAGGGATGCATAGCAGCTAAAAAAAGCAAAAACATCAAGTTGGTTTAAACTGGACGTTGAGAAGTAGACGACTGTCTGTATTATTATCGTACAATGTAGAAGTTTCGTTGGTTTTTGTTGTTGTAATATTTTTAGAATGAATATTTAAAATGTATGAATATTTAATTGTGCATACATATACACGACGTACATACGTAAGTTTACCTCTACATACATTCTTTTTTGAATGTATTTTTGTATTTTTGTGAATGCGTGTGTGGATGTGTGTTTTTTTTAAATGTATTAATTTTTTTACATGTGCTTATTGTGGATGTAAGATATAAAACTTTATTCGAGCCTAATTGAGAGTTATAAAGTATATGTTTGAATATAAAAGAAGCATACAGCCATGTCACAGAGCTAAATTCCGTTCGGAAGTGGAATTGATTCCGTATTTTGGTTCTATGGAAAACGTAAAACGAAAAAATTTTACGGAATGAAACCACTTTGAATTTCCTATGTGCAATTGATATTATAAGCATTTTCTAGGTGTAGAAATTACATAGAACATCTTTTTATTGCTAAAGGATGTTGTTTTGTTTGTTTATCTGTCCAAAATAAGTTTAATTTGATATAACTTTGATAAAAAATGTACATATTTCTAAATGCTTTATAAAAAAGAAAAAATTAAACGGAATTTGTTTATTTAGTATTACCGTACTTTAATTCTTGCAAGTTTTGTCAAAAAATTCCCTGATGGCAGCACCGATTTAAGATTATCTTTTGTATTTTTGAAGTATTTTAAAATTTATTCACTTCTGAAGGGGTAAGCATCGAAGTTCAAATCAAGAGAAGGTTTTTATCAATTTTATTGAACGTCATCAAGATATCGCCAGGGGTTACTTAAAAGGAGACCGTGTTTTAGTGGAGTCTTGTTGGTCTGAATTGGCAAAAGAATTAAATGTATGTGGGCCACCAACTAAAGATGTTAATGGCTGGACGAAAGCATGAGCGGATTGGAAGACTTATATGAAAAAAAAGATGTGTCACAACAAAAAAGAAAATCAAAAGACTGGCGGAGGTGAATATAATAAATATATTTTGACTGATGTGGAGGAGTCCTTAGCAATGATAAGTGGAATTTACAAAAGTGTCGATGGTATCAGTGGATGTAAAAGTTTTGCAAACTATGATGTAAGTTTATTCCTCAACGATTCAGATAAAGAGAATGAAGACCTTGATGTACACCCCTCGACATCAAACAAAGTAGATCGTGGTTCCATTTTATCGGCGAAGAGGCAAAGATCTCGATCAGCATCCCCTGATGCAAAAAGATCCAAAAACTGTAGCTCTGATCCCAGATTACTCACTCCACGTCCTGATCCAGAAAGCTCCCCGGTGCTTCCCAAAACATCGCTATTTATTTTAAAAAGAGCCAGATCACACACCCCATCTAAACCTGATGTTAACACCCTTTTAATTGAAGAAAACCAACATTTAAAAAATCTCGTAAAACTAATGAGTGATAAACTTTATGTAGAAAAAAGAATTACTAAATTAATGGAAGAACAACGTGACCAAATGACTGCACAAAACCAAATGTTTAATAGGCTTTGCAATACTTTAGAAAAAAATTTCGAAGCCAAGCAGAGGAATGATACCGAAGTGCAAAAGATTCTGTGCGAAAAAATGAATTCAAGCTCAAATTAATTGAACTTGAAACATTAAACTCGAAGTAGAACGAAAAAAAGCTGAAAAATTTTAGAAGTTTGTTAATTTCATTTTAACTGAACTAAAGATCTCAAGAAGTGCAAACTACTAGTACCTCAGTACATAAAATGTATGTTATTTTTATTAATTATTTTTATTAAAGAAGTAAATATAAATGAATATTTTAAATTAATTTATTTGGATGGCAATGTTATCTCTAAGTCGTTTGGCAATATTATATAAATCTCTTTCAGGAATTTCCTCCTGATCATTGTGGTTAGATTCATAATCAATTTCGTTTACCCTTAAGGTTAGGTCTTCCTCAAAATCTAGGTTAAACTCTCTGCATATGTTGTGTAAGGCACAGCAAACATTTGTTATTTTTATGACCTTTTCTGGGGTATCCCTAATCGCCCAGCAGCCATGAATTTTTATCCCCATTTAAATATTGATTTAAAAAGTAAGTTCTTGCAATGCTCATGTTCCAAATAAAAGAGTCATGGCAAGACCCAGGACTGCAAGCATCCACAGCCCTGACTTTCATTTTGTAATCGCATATCTAACATAAAAAACAAGTTAATTGTAATGCAATATATAAAATAAAGTTTTCTTACAATCAGCTTGATGTGTGTACCATCAATACAGCCTACTATACCAGGTATTTGGTATTTATCGAAAAAAAACAATGCTTTCGATCTTTTCTTCTCATCATCAGACATTTGTAGAATTATTCATTGTGGGCATATAAGGTTTTCAATTGCAGTAAGTACTCTCCACAATATCGTAGAAACCGTGCTTCTTCCAAGACTTAGATCGACATCTTTTGCTGTAGTATTGATAATGTTAAAATTATCTAATATTAATTTGTAAATATTGGTTTTGCTTACCTATAACGCCCTGAAAAGAACCAGTTGCCAGAAACCTAAGTGCAGTTGATAACTGTAGCATTGGTGGTATTGTCGAGCTCGGAAGATCATGAGAGATTTTTTCCAATATCATAAGAAAAGCCTCTTTATTCAGTCGATAATAGCTTATAAAACTAATTAAAAAGTTGTTATTAATTTATAGATATTTAATTGTAAATACTTACACTGTGCTTGAGTACGACAAAGGATCTGAAGCATTCCTTAAAACTCTGCGTCGTATTTTCTCTTTTCTGCCTTTGACTTTCTTCTGCTGCAGCAATTAAAGATATCCCGGGCATTCCACACAAATATTTTTAAAATTTTTGTTGACTCTAAAATCAGCTGTTTTTTGTTTTGCTACATTCGTCGTTAAATTGCCATATTTAATACATAAAAAGTGATTTTGTATTTTTTTTGGTTTAATGAATCCGAACGAAATCTAAAGAAGCTAAAACCATTCCGAACGGAATGGTAACTACGGAATCATTTCATTTCCGAACGGAATTCGTGACATGCCTGATAAATTTCTGTGTAAGAAAATGTTTACTTCGGACTCATGAATTTGGATTCTTTACAAATCCAAATTCGGCAAAAAAATATGTTGGGCAATTGCAGAATTAGACGCAAACGTAATTAGCAGATAGTTCTAAAAAAAAATTTCTTAATAATAATCTTACAAAAGTAATTATTACCTTTTTTACTTATTCTCAAAAGTAATAACAACAAACTTAGTTGCATGATAAGAATACAATATTTGAAGTGGCATCTCTAATATCTAACAGGTGTCACCAATAATTGTTTCTATTATTAAAAATGGATTGCTGGACAAAATAAAAACGCGTCATCATTTTGAAAACCCATTACGCTGAGACCGCTCGCACTTAATTTGCGAACAATTTGAAGAGTCAACAATTTCTTAGAAAATGCGTCGATAATGGATAACAAGTCTTCATTGCGTTGAAGTACTGGTCAGTCAGTTGAAAACAGAGTTGCTGTAAACGTGAGTGTCGACGAAACCCCGAAAACATTAATTCATTAGTGACTGAACGGTATTCCTTACAGGTACATAATTATGGAATTATTGTGGCCTCACTGGTGGGCATGGATCTGGACGATATGGGGTTTCAGCAGGACGGCGCCACCTGGATCAGCGCATTGCAGCAACAATTTCGATAGTTCACTCTTATATCTTGGTATTACAACAAATACTTATCATCCAGTTCTTATGGTTTAGATTTTATAAAGAAGCAATTTGTTCTTGAGTAGTGAATGTTATTTGTCAGAGCCAACCAATTGCTCACAGTTTCACTAGTACCTTATAGTCCAAGGTGCTACCGATTTGAATAGGAATGATAAATGGGATTTTTAAACTTGTAATTATTAAATCTTTCTGTACACTAACTGACACAGTATGTTTATAAACAGCAATAAATAGATATATGTTCAAGTGTTTCTTTGACCGGTTAATTGGAGCTTTCCTTAATTTAACACCGAAACCGGTTTTTTGAAAATTTCAAATATTCAAACTCTTTCAAAACCGACGTTGGGGATATATCGAATAATCGATCACCTTGGCCGAAATAGTTGAAAATATTCTCGGAATACACCGATAAGCGCTTTTTTACATATAAGGCTTTGGGTTGGAAGATGTCGTTGAAAATAAATTTTCTGCATTCACTTCTTTCTGCATTTGAACTTCTTTCCCACGATTTAGTTGCTGATAAACACGGTGTAGGATTCACCAACATATTTATTTCTATATAAAAAAAAGAAAACGATATCAAGACAAGTGGAATCCATGTATGTTGGCGGATTATATTTGGACATTACAACATAAACATTGACATAAAAATTTGAATTTTAAAAATTTAATATCCATATCCTTGCTTTAAATAAACTATACAAGAACTTTCATGTTCCATTGAATTTGTATAATTTCTCAACATCTTCCTGTTGTACCCTTTACGAATAACTAAGACTTTCGATTCGGCCAGTTTATTTTGCCTTTCTCAGTACTTAAAAAAAGTCTTTGCCATATTTCAAAGAAATGAAATTAAAATTTAAATAACGCAGATGTTTTAATCAGTCTTGCTACGGTTGTCCGAAGTTGTTGCCGAAATGTATATATTTTTGTACTACGTTTAAAAAAAATTAAATATAAGACACCTTGTTACGGAACTGTCAACAAAGAACTTGGCGGCAATGAGAATATACAAAATTTATAATTGAGTGGTGAATTATAATTTGTAGCAAAGGTAGGTGTAGCCTTAATTTCATATTCTTGCGCAGAGAAGTAACACAAACCTCAAATATATTTTCTATACCAAATTCATAGTAAGTACAGGAAAACAGTGATTTCGTGAGTAACTTATTTTCATTTTCGATTTGTTAGCGATTTTAGATTAACCAAATCAGATGTGAATATGTTGTGAACAAAACAACACTAACATTAGAAGAAGCAAAACGGTTTATTAGCAATGTCTTCTCATGCTTCTCCTGCAGTAGCAATTTTAAAATTGCATTTGTGATCTGCCCAAAATTGCATTCACTCAGATCTCGTACGGCAAGGCGGTCCCTAGGATTAAAGCTCATTGGCGATTTTCTACCATTTTTTTTTGTGTCCACTTGGTGTAGTCTGTTGTGGTAGGGATGTGCCAATTACGGGTTACCTTCTAACAATTGCGCAGTCTTTTAAAACTGCTTCGCCTTGCAGTGTTTATTCTTAAATTGTTCTCACAACTTTAAAAAATTAAATTTATAAAAGTTTATTACACTTAAGAAGTTTCATCGTTAATTATATATTTTTTATTTTGTAAAGTTTAGACAGTCGAATTCGACATTCTTGGTTCGAAAATATGTAATAGATTTGGTAGCAGAGATGTGTATTTCTCGTGTTCGACAAATATAGTTCGATTATGTAAAATCGACAAATTTACAACTCGAATACGAGAATGGTAATAATGTTTCAAGCTTGTGATTTATTGGATATACTCGACAGGCTAACTTTCAAACAAACTGTCAAACAAACTGTCATCATACTGCTCTCACTTTTCGACATATATGATCAGTATGCTCTGAAAAATCATTTTCAGATTTACTTTGAAAATCAGTGATCCAATGTTTTATCGCAAATTTTTGTTCAGCGATTGTGAAACACATCCACAACTGACCCTACAGACTCCATTACATCTAGCAAAATGAACCATTTTGTGCTGCATCATGCTGGTGGCATCACTGGACTTTATTTCTTAAAAAATAAAGAAAATCGGATGTCCAGAATGCGATTCGTCATGAACAAATGTTGATGCCATGTATTGATATTTCGAATACAACATTGTTTGTGTTTTTTTACAATTCAAAGTTACCCTGCTGGAGATCGAACTAGTGTGTAACTAGTAGCTTATTAGAAAAAATCACCAGTACTAGTTCTCAACTGTAAGCTTTACTATGCCAGCTAAATGCTTAAATTAGCATTGATCGCACTTGGAAAATCTCTAGTACAATTGGTTCTAGTCGCATGCAAGTACACTTGAACCCGATTGGGTGCTTTGGAACCAGTTTATTACAAATTCTTTTGTATAGAAAAAAAATACCCCACAATTACTTCGATGTTATTTATGGTTATTCTGTTAAACGAAAATTCTATAAATTTGCAACTATTTTTCTATAAAATCTCTTAACGCCGTGCTTGCTATTCTAGTCGTTGTACTAGTAGCTTTTAGACAACACATAACCTCCTACAGGGTATATAAGTAAATTGCGTGTATGATACTTATGAATTGATGAAAATTTAACCTCATTAAAATGTTGTTTTTATGCTTTTTTATAATTAGGTTTAATCTTTGTCAAAGATCGCATATAAATTTCACAGGTGAGAACCGGGTATCCAGAAACATTTCAAAGTACTTCATTTTCATGTGGATTCGGCTTATTATATATAAAACGTTTCAAGGGGAAGTGATAACTCATCGAAAAAATAAAGTGTTGGGTTTCAGTTTAATACATAACCTAGAATTATAAAAGTTTACCAATGAAATGTTTAATGCAACAATAAAATCCTTTCTTAAATTTAGTGTTTTTAAACAAATTAAACTTTGAAAGGTGAAAATTCCGACTGCATTCCACCTCCCCTTTTAAATTTCTGTTGTATTCTGTTAGTTGTATAGTGAATTTGAAAAGGATTTCTGAATACAGAAATACAAACAAAGGTTTGTTTGCATAAACACAACTAAAACTGCAACAAAAGTACTTATGACCTGCCATTTTATATAACTTTTAGAGAAATAGGTGTAGCAGTAGACGTAAGCGACGACGGGAGTAGGTGGTGGGGGTTTGCTGTTAGAGTAGCAACGGATGTTGGCGGGATTTATTAACAAAATTTTGTAT
Source organism: Phania funesta (assembly GCA_963932375.1). Lineage (NCBI taxonomy): Eukaryota > Metazoa > Arthropoda > Insecta > Diptera > Tachinidae > Phania > Phania funesta. Next base: position 43,782,199 of record OZ010656.1, read on the forward strand.
ATCCTTTCGTATTGCTGTGTGATGAGGCTAGCTGAAGCCGCTTTAAAATAGGGCATGGGTGGTTAAGAGCAATAGCAGCATATGATGGCAATCGCCGCACAGCAACCAACAATAACAACAAATACGGACATGTGTATACACGCTAACACACACACACGCAGTCTAAACTAATGAAACAAACCTATGGGTTCTAACAACAATTTCAACGAAATTTATTCAATACAAAATTCTCTACACACTAATACATACGCATACCATACGCATACAATACACACGCACACCCACACACGTGCATAAACAAATAGGCTCTTTTCAATACAAGTAACTAACATTTGGGTCTTCTAAAAAGACACGATAGCGGGCGGGAACAGGAGAAGTTTAGCAGAATTAAAGGTCTAGGAGGTGTATGTGGGGATTATGTGCGGTTGACGGTAACGATGTTGATGATGGTGCGGATGATGTTATCATAGAATAGGAGGTAGGTTACTAGCTACATATTTCTTCGATCACAGTATTTTGTATGCAGCCCCCAGAGTGTGTGTATATGTGTGTGTTGTTTAGGGTGTAGTTTCTGCTTTTTTTTGTTTACGTGCCAACGTGTCTGTATGTGTATGTTCACTTACATACATTTAAGTGCAAAGGAAGAATTATTTTGACAGTATATCTGGGAAATATATTTCCATATTATTTGCTTAACAGTTGTCGACAAATTCCAGTCGTTACATTTCTATAGAGCCCTATGCATCAAAGCATCCTGTTTAGGCATGTGTATGTTGAACAAACGGAAACGGAGCTGAATCAATATGTATTTGTAACCTGAATATAAATATTAGTAACAATATTTTATTTCTTTTATAACTTTATTTTTCTTTTCAAATACTTAAATATTTAATATATTCTTCTTTTTTAAGAGAGATCAAGGTAAAAGGAAATTGATTTTACCAACAAACTGAAAAAAGAAGAACTGTTTTTGTTAAAATGCTACCCTTATATTCATGAGAAACTTGAAAAAGAAAACATGGGGTGACCAGATAAACTTAATAGGAAAAAATGTGTTTATGCCATTATGTATGGAATAGCACATCATATAGCACACGGCTTCGCTTCCAGTGTTTCAAGCGGCCAGTCCAATTTTTGATGACATTATTCCAGCAATAGCGTCATGAATATTGGCTTTGGACTTGACGTATCCCCATAGAAAATAATTATGATCGCAAAGCCCAATTGAAATGACTTAGTCGCCAAATATTTCCTTCACAACTTCTAACTTCGCGTCGCTTGTAGGAATAAATCGGTGTCTTTAAGCTCTTGCCGCAAAAAGTCTGTCCCATCACTCTATACCAAAACTGAACTGATCTTCTTTGTGAATGCAGAGATGCTTAGTCAAACACTTGGTGGATATGTTCACTCCAATAATAACAATTTTGCTTGTTGACTTAGCAGCTGAGCAAAAAATGGGCCTGTGCGTGAAGATGGGTTCTTGTGTAAAATCCGGATCTCCGGTTAACAGTTCCATCGCTAATTAGTAAACACACTGCGTTGTCTATGGTCGTCCGGCTTCAATTTTTTCGGCAGCACAAGCTTATATGGATGGATGTCCAAATCTAAATGTAAATTAAGCTGGGTTTACTTTTTTTCGTCATATTAAATACTTGCCACTGTGGCGGTTATGTTTTCTTCACTTCGCGCCTATCTCAGCTCACGACGAAATTTAAGTTGCTTATTTACAACTGAGCCGGAATTTCTATAAATTTTTTTATAATTTCCACACATTCGGCTGACGCAAAATCATGCATGATGAAATACCAAACCTTGCTAAATATTTTGACAGCTAGATTGGCATTGGTAACTGACAGCTTCTGAAATATAATAAATGGAAACACTCTCATTACTATCTGGTCACCCTAGAGTTTGTTTTTAATTAAACATTTGCTAGCGTTAAGGGAAAGGATAAACGCTTCTTTAAAGAGCCAGACCCTTTGATATCTTTAAACTTAAATTTTAGAAAACTTCAAACTGCTTAGATATTTGACTCCAGTAAAATAGTGGCGAAAAATGGCCCAAAAACTTTATTAACCACCGGGCTTTTATTTGATATATACATATTTAGTGAAAATAAGTGCGGAAGAAAAAGACTGGAAGTATAAAAACCCATTTGGTTGGCTTCTTTTAATAACTTTGTGATGCCTCAATAGTATCATTTTTAGAATGTTGCAACGACTCCAGTATTAAATTGTTGAATTGTAAGTAGCTGCTTCAAATAATTTTCACTCATTTAACATTCTACGATTTACACAAGAGTTGCCAGTTCTAACAAATCACTTTAAAGAATTAAAATAAATTATAAATAATAATTTTTCAAATAAAAATCAATAAAAGAATATTTTGATTTAGTAATTGAATAATGCATTCATAAACTTTGGAAATGATATTTTAATGAATCACAGCAGCTCAATAATCTTTTTTAACTCCACTCAGGCTTTTCATAAAAACTGACACAGGAGTAAAAATTCTGTTCGTGACTACTGGCAGTTCTGTTCTTTTTATTTGTTTTTATTTGGAAGACAGAATTCTAAAGAACAACTATTTAAGAACTTTGAAACAAGTAAATTTAATAAAAAAAAAAAAAAACGACAGACAAATTAGAAAAATCGTTACATTTGATGGCTTCAGCCGAAATGGAAATGGAAACGTACAAAAACACTCAATATTTGTTTGGGGTTCCCAGGTTTATTGTTCCAAAAACGGTAGACTCTTTCAAGAGAGTACAAGGCGCGTGATTTTTTAGAAACTATCGCAGGACCAATTAAACAATAAATTAGTTGTACAATGTATATTAACGTAGATTTCATTAAAAATAATACTAAAGTAACCATATTTAGTGTCAAAAATAAAATTATGTACACATACATATGTATGTACGTTATATGTTTTACTTTAATTAACATTTAAAGCTCAATTATATTACGCCAATATTACTAAAACAAAAATGAAAATTAGTATGTATTTCATAAAAGAAAATTATTTTCATGTAGTATATTTTCCAGCTTATTTCCTTAACCGGTCTACTGTGTTGGTCCTGAGCACTTGTTTTAAAATGCAAACGATAATTTGTTTGTAATTTAATTGAGCGAGACTCGGCAGGGTCTTTCCCTGTATCTTGCTCATTACAAGTTGAGTTATACTTATGTATTTTTTTATGAAAATTATATCTGCTATAATAAACAAATTCCAACCTTAAAAACAGTGGTTTGGTTTTTTCCCGTATTCCCCAATTTTCGCGAATTTTCATATTTTTCATTCCGTAGAAGCGGGGCCTGGATCATAGTAAATATTTTAAAAACAATTTGAAAAAGTAGTCCGACAGTATTCCTTATTTCATTTTGAAGTAATTCTACATGTAAAACTGTCAAACAAAAAATATACAAAAAATCAGCCACTGCAAATAATATTCATTAATTAAGTGAAAAATTTAATGCGTATTATGAATAAGTCAGGCATTGTATTATTTTCTGTTCAATACAAAGAACATAATAGATGTAGAGTTTGGAAAATCGGTTTCTGCTATGTGTCATCTTTCGTTCTGTAATAAAAATGACACTGCAGATGGCGCATAGCCGCTGTGTCTCCAAACCAAACGGAATGACGGAAATTCGTTCTAAAACTCTACATCAAATCACCCTCTCGGAATATCAAATCAATAATCAACATATTAGATATTAAATTAAAAACGTTTTAAATTAAATGGGAAAAAGTTGCATTTTCGAATCCTTGGCGGTATGCAAGCCTTAAAATGATACAAACCGCGACAGTGTTGCGAAATGCGGCACGTCTGGCAGCCCTAGTGTGGTGATGGAATGATTTCATGTAAAGAGGGTGGTTAAAATCAATGAATGACAAACAGAAGAGAATGAAGTAATGCGTTTTTTCAATGTTTAGATGGTATGAAACAAAAGCAATATCAGCATAAATAAAGTCTTAGTGAAAATAATACAAGCTAAAATTATCTTTAAAAACAAGATGTAAAAGAATTAAGATTTAACCTTGATTTGAGATTTTTTAAATAAAAAATTAGTTGGGAAAAAAATGTTTTTATTTCGGGCTTTTCAAACGTTGTAAAGTGAGATTAAAGAAAATAATTATAAAAGTATGAGATTTTATTTATTTTTTATTTCTTAAACATTTTATGAAAATAAAACAAAAACTTTTTTAAGTTGTTTATTTTAAAATATTTATTTAAAATAAGTCACAGAATATTTAAAGTTTACAAATTTTTTTTCAAAGTATTAATAATCGAAAAGTGTGTGAGTGGTTATTTTTATGTTTTGAGAAGGAGGACTTATGAATATACAAATTTAAAAACACCTACAAAATTCAATGTATCTTTACACACATCATATGTACATACGTGTACATACAAATTTAAATTGTCAACAGGAAGGTATGGGGCCTGTTCGGAAATACATCACTGAGCTGCATCTGATGCGCATTGAGTGATTAGTTTGCGATGCCAAAGCTAATCAGCTGATGAGCATTTTATTCATAAACAAATGATTTTCAGTTTTGTTTCCATTTTCAAATGAAGAATATTAAAAATGGATAAATTAGTTTATATTTTGACTTAGATGATAACAAAAATGAAATTAAACTATAAAATAGACAAAACCAAAGAGTATTGAAATGGAAAAAAATAAATTTATTGTAAAACAATTTTTGTTGCAAAAATAGACAAATTCCAAAAGTACAAGAATACATTAAGATAATAAAAGGCTATCCGAAATGATTTCTTTTTTCTCCCTTGGCAAAACTCCTCCTCCATGTCCAAACGAACTCCTACCAGGAGCTTTAAGGAGTTTGTATCGACTTCAATACTAAAAATTAACAAATAAAAATTAAATTTAAAAACTAAATACCAAATAAATTACAATCCAAATACTTACTCATTTACCGCATCAGCCATTTTTGTGATGCACGTTTAACGTTTTTTTGCGCATCGTATATTTCAGTGATGCATGTTAGAACACATGACATTTGCAGTGTTGCCAGTTGTTGCATTTCCGAACGTAATGCGCATCAACTGCAGCGCAGTGATGCATTTCCGAACAGGCCCATGATTCCAGTTTTCATACGAACACACACGGTTTTTACAAGGTTTTAATGCTTAAAAAATTTAATTAAGGCATTATACACATTGACTACATTAGGCCACACTTCTACACGACTACAAATGCCGCTGGCTACCAATGACGCCCTGTAGCCAGCTACTTAATTATTTTGAAAACGGCAGCTACATAGTATTGCTAAAATAATAACAGCTGTTGCAACAATTCATTTATATTTCAGTGATGCCACTTTAGATTCTTTACGTTTCTAAAGCTCGGTTTTTTTTTCATGACAAAAGCGCTGTAGAAATATAATAGATGCGATGCATCAAGCTCTTCGAAGTGTGTACCCAAAAGAGGTACTGTGCATACTGTGTATATATTCTAAAAGCAAAGGCTTATTGCCTTTGCATTAATTTAATGTGTAATATTCTAGAATAGTTAATAACTAAAAGAAATAAACGTGCTGAGATATAGGGGCGAAGAGTTTTCAACAGTTGTACTCTGCTCGCTCGAATATAGGTGTTGCAGACAAACAATACTGTCAAGTAATTTTTAACGCTGATACTTGGAGTATGATCGGAGAGGTTTACATAAACGAGTCTTAAGCAAAAAAAAAAAAATGCATTATTCCAGACATGTACATAAACTTCACTCAATATTATAAAAATACAATTAAATATGTTGAATACATGCATATAAAAATAAACCAAATGAATTTATTTATTTAAAAACTTTTGATGCATATTTATTGTAACATTTAAATTTTATAATTTTCTCTTTTAGTTTACAATAAAAAATATATCTAAGCCCTAATTTGCTTTATATATTTTGATCTATTGTCAAGATTATTTTTATTTTGTAGCCAACAAAAATAGAAATTAGTTTATTTTGACAACAACGACAAAAGCAGCATGGACAACAACCTGCAGCCATGTTGCCTTGTTGGCGTCAAAATAATCGTTTTCATATAAACATTTGTATTTTAATTTTGACAGATTGTAGTCGGTAGACTGCTGTCGTGAATGTGTTGAAAGCTTAATTCATCTATATATATAAAAGTGAAAATCTGTCTGTCTGTGTGTGTGTGCTATAGACTCAGAAACCGTAAAGCCGACCGAACTCAAACTTTGGCAAGTTGTTGTACAAATTAAAACTCTAGGAGTTTTTTTAATTTAAAAAAATATATTTTTTTGGGAGCTATGCTCCTTTATTAATTGAATGCCAAATTAGAACTAACTTAAAATTAACAATAATGTTTATTATATTAAAATTAGTATTTTCCCCTCACCAAACATCACCTGATTTATTTCCTGGAATTTCGGGTAACTGGATCGGTTGTTTTGCAACTAGCGGATGTTCCCACAACACCCTTAAATTTAATAGACATGAAGTCAGCAGAAATGTTTATTTTGTATTTTTGTTGCTGTTAACAAATGCAACGTTAACTTACACATTCCAGGGAGTGTTTATGGGTAATAATTTTTTAAAAAAGTGGGCGGGGCTACGCCCATCTACATATACATAAAAATGAAACACGCCCATAGAAAATAAATATTAATTTTTCAGCTACTTGCACTTGACCAATTTTTCTGAAATTTTGCACATTTGCACATTTTCTATTCCCTTTATTAATGGTTTTTACTCTGGCATTTATCGGATTCCAAAAACAACGGGTGACGTTTTACATTTTTAACTGTTTTTTTTTTTGTCTTCGTGACAGCCAAATTAAGAGCTCAATGCAGTGATGCCAGAAGAAATTTAAAAAAATTGCTTTCCCTGCTCAAACATTTTTTCGCAATTTTATCGTTACGCATAATTTCACTGTTTTTTTCAAAACGAAATAATCTTATTTATTTTAATTTATTATAAACAATTAATTTTATTCATATTTTGCACAAAAGCACGTTTCAATAGGTACAATAAATTTAAAAAAAATAACCTAGAATTTTGCTAATATCTTAAAAACTGTTTAATTCAATTTCAACCTTCAACTGTAAAATCTTTATAATAAAATAAAATAAATTAGTTTCTTATATTACGCGATCAACACCATAAAAATTATCAATTGAATTTTAATTGGAGTTTTGAAAACTACGGCGTATTTTGTAAATGATTCGGACTAGGGACCAATACGAGTATACTTCATATTAATATTGCTCTAGATGTAATAAAAACACCTGTGAATCAAATTATAGTGGAATTTGTTATCGGTTTTTTAAATTTAGTAAAACAAACACATTTCTTCGGAATAAACTTACTTACATTTTTATCCGTATAATTAAATTCTGTTTATTCTTTGCGCAGTTAACAATATTCAATAATCGTTTAACAAAATTCGTTTCTGGTTTTGTTTAGCACTCGTAGCATAATTTCGTTTAATTTGCAAAAATAAAGATGTTAAAACAATCTCGATCGGAATTGTGAATACGAAACTCAACCCGTTTTTAAGACACCTAGTTCATTTTGAGTCATATTGAATATTAAATAAATTTGAAGAATTGTTTTTCGCTCTATATTCAACGACGTATTTAGCCAAAATACACCCTTTAACAAGCAACAGCTGTATTTGCTTTCCAAAATGAATCCTGTGTGAAACCGATGTAACTTCCAAAAATCTATTTAAAAGCGCACATACCAGACGTTGAATTGTCTAATAGTGCATCTAAGGTTAAAGCAACAAAAAAACATATTTGTATTCTTTAGGCAACCCCATAATTACTGTCAATTCTTTCATATAAAGCGTAGTATGTTTTGGTACATTAAGAGAAAAAACTCAGTTGCAACACTAAGTACTACTAGATTTTGAGCAGATTTTATAAAAATCTAGTGTCGATTTTGTTGTGAATCTAGTAAGTACTAGATGTTGGTGTGAAGTAAATGCTTTGTGACAAACTAATTAAAAGACACTATTAGTCAGTGGTACTTGATAGTTGAATACAATGAATATAAGTTCATTCGTACTACTTTTCAGTTAATTTGGTGTTGGAGCTAAAGCTAGACCTTTATCCTTTAAGTTCGCAACATGTTACACAATATCATTTAATTCAAAAATTCTGATAAAGAATGTTATATTCTTCCGTGAAACGGCGTTATATGATATTTTTTTAAACACCAACTGCAGATATTTTATGGGTGTTTAAGATTTTTTATTTCGCAATACTGGCATCGAACAGGGTGGGTGCATCGGCGGTTTATCGTTAGAAATGTAAGAAAAAATGGTTAATTTTGACCAAACGTGTTCGAGCATGAACTAATATCTGTGAAATTGGGAACGCTGTTCAATTACTGGTACAAAACACTGTTTTAACATTCTTCGAACTACCTACGAATATGTTAAAAGACACTGGCAAAGGGCCAACGTATTACGTGCAAACACGCATGAAGTCCAGTATTGTGACTAGTTTTTTTTTAATCAGCTTGTATATCAGCCTTTTTAAAGGAGTTCTCTGCAGAGAAAGTAAACTAGCTTTCACCTTTTACGGTACATTAGACACTAACGTCAACTTTGTTTCGAAAAAACCAAAATTATACTATCCTTCTGATCGTTTACAGTCAGCTTTCATTCCACGTGTTATATATGTATGTTTTGTTTTTGGCGAACAGTCCAAAGAAAAGCTAAACCTTTGGACATCAAGTTTTATTGGAAATTCCGTTAACAAGAAGCAGGAACACATTGGTGTGTTCAATACGATTTTTTTTTTATACTCAAAGAAAATAATATTTTTGAGTGAAAAAATCAATTATAACAATTGAATCTAAAAAACAAGTATACTACAACAACTAAAGCAAATGCAAAGTGAAATATAAAACATAGTTGATATTTTAACAAGTTTGTTCAAAATGAATTAAGATGCCGATGGTGGTAAACCAAACACTGCAAAAAAGGTTACCTACATAAACAAAGTAAAGCGACAAATAAACAGCTGTTTTGGTGAGGCCACCTAAAATAAATTCGCCTTGTCTAAAATATACTTTGTGTTTTTTGCAAAAACTGTCTGCAAACCTGCATTTTAGGTTGACACACAAAAATTATGTTCTGCAACTTCTCTTTTGTTGACTTACAATTACGTCTGCTTTAAAATCACGAATAGAAAATGAAAAAAAAACTGCAAGTACAAGCAAGTCTGTACCCCTTTTCTTACCTTCCACACGGACAAAACTCGAAAATGCAGCAAGAAAACTTGCAACGTGTGACATGAGTGAATGTAGTAAAGAATATTGAAAAGTAATGGAAATCCATATTCGTGGTTATGGTGAAGGCGTCTTGTTCTTGGAAATAGAAGCTAAAAATTTCGTGTTTTTATTGAATTATTTCTAGAAGTTTTTGTTCAAAGGCGATTTTTTTTTATTAGTTTCTGACAGCGATGTAAATGAATGGGTTCTTTTGAATAAAAAATTTTAAAACATAATTTTAATGGCGAAGAATATATATACATATGTAATGTACTCGTAAAGAGTAAGAGAAAGAGAAACGAAGATTACACGAGCGTGTGAGGTAGTGATTGAGAGTCAATAGTATTATAACAATTTTTCACATGTTGTACGTTAAAAACCTGTTTAGGACATGTTCATTTAATTGATTAAATATTCCAAGAACAACATTAGCAAAATCAACAACAATAACAACAAAAGTGTCTGCAACTTATTTGTGCGTGTTTTATTGGATTTTATGGGATGGCAGATTTCTTATTATTTTCATATAGTTGTTTTCGTTGTTATAATTATTTGATAGTTGTAGTGATTTCAATTAATATTGTGGTTGTTAAGGCTGCTGGTCGGCCAGGCCAGCGGTATGTTCGAAATGGTTGAGTGGTTTTCAGTTGTAGTTGCTGTAATTTTCTTTGCTGCTGGTGCAATTATGTATGTGCATAAACATTTGTATGTATTTTTGGCAAGTTATTGCGCACATGCTGTTTCTTCTTCATCTCCACCGTTTTCTCGTTGTTCTTACAGTTGTTGTTGTTGTTGTTTTTGTTTGTCCTCTTCTTGTTTGTTTAATATTAGGTGGAGCAATATCTCTATTTACAATGCTATAAATTAAAAGATTTTGAAATGTTATACACACCACAGAACACTAAAACAGCAACAATGCTGCATTTTATTGCAAGTAGAAGTTGCATGACTGTATGAAAGTATGTATATGTATCTATGTATGTACGTACGTATGTACGTATGTACATGAGTTTACCAAATTTTTTTTTCTCTATTCAGTTTTTCACTGTTACATTTTGCTTTTTATTGTTTATTTATTTTTAAATTGTACATTTCGCTTGTTGCACATCACTTGAATGTGTGCCACAATGGAAAAAAATGGGTTTGTAAAGAAATACAATTAAATCTATCCCCAATCGTGATGATTTGTAAAACTTACAATAATAAAATCCTAACTATTCCAATCAATTAAATATAAGCAGGTTGTTGCAAAAATGCTTTTATTGTAAAAGAAATTTAATTACAAAATTAATTATTTACAAATTTTTATTTCTTTTATTTCAGGTAAATAAAAATTAAAATTTTTTTTACAAATTCGCTTACAAGTAAGTAACAATAAGTTTTCTGAAATATTACCAATGTAATTTGATTTGAACTTCAGATTACTTACTAAACTGTTGAGCATATTTGTTCTTTTTCAAAGTCGTTGTATTTTATTTGGAAATGTGATTGATTGTGAACGCACAACTTATTTGTGCTATAATTCGCCTCAAAAAAACTGTAATCAGCATTATCAACTTAAAAATTTTAAGAAGCACCAATATCAAAAACGCGCATTTCTAGACACAAAGTACTTAAACAAAAAGTGCACTTTATAATTGATTTTAGTTTGTAAAATTTCTCTATGAAATAAATTAACACAACCAAAAATAATAATAACTAACAATTACAAAAATGTGGAAAGCAACGTTAAAAAGAAGTGTAAAATAGCGAAATGTACAAAAAAGGGTGGAACAACAAAATAGTGGAAAAATGTATTAATAATGACTAGTAGTGTCACCAAGTCTTTGTTGGGTTCTTGTTAAAGCATTAATATATTGTGTAAGGCTTCATTAAACACAACTGTTCTAAATGTTTGGTGAGAGACGTCCTGCTGTGCTGGCATAATCAAGTTTCAATGAATTTGTTGGCACAAACTAAATTAGCATGACAGAAATTATATTAAAAAAATATATTCTTAGTCCCTGTTCTGCATTCCGAGTATATATAACTTGAATATTCACTTTTGCAAGCAATTGCTGGGAGGCAATAGAAAGAATAAGAAACCCTTAAAAATATTGTGTATTTTTTTAATTAAAGTACTTGTGAAAACTTCTATGGTCAAATTTTGTTAAGAAGAGTTCATAAGCAGGGACCGATTTATGTGTCTAAATGCTGGAGTGATAACAGTAGTTTAGTTTTTTACAAGACCGTTTTGTGTGAGCTTCATTTAGTAGCTCGTTGTATACGACATACAACGGGCTGCTAACTAGAATGCCGATTAGGCTTTGCAGCTCGTTGTCTTAATCTCTCTGCTAACTAATTACAAATCAACTATGAAATTTCGGGGAAATTTCCAATTCAAGAACCTGTTCTTCGGCTAATGTTGGCACTTGAGGGAGTCTATGCTTGTAAATGATTCTTTCTCTGACATAAACCGCTGCTTTCCAAAAACAGTAAATTGTTAGCGTACGGTTAGCAGTTCGTTGGCTATAATTTAGCAAATGTGTTTTGGTTATGCATATGGCTGTAAATATAATACAATTTATGATTTTATTTTTTTATTCTAAGAATCATAAAAAAACTCACTTAAGTCCCAAAATATTTATGCCAGAGCTTTAAAAGAATGATTCTTTTAAGAAAGAAACTGGAAATCATTCAGACAACAACGAAAAGCACTATTTTTCAGAATGCATTAATTTTGTTAAAAATATAACTTGAATTTAAACATAAAAAAATCTTGAGTGCAATCATTTCACCAAAAGAAAAATTAATTGAATTCAAATTTGAATTTAGTTCATCATGAATAAATCATTTTTGAATGTATTCATCCAAAAAATTAAAGGAATTTGTAATTCATTGTTTCGTTCAGTTTTTTAGATAGGATGAAAGTTACCTCAACGAAATCCATCTAATCATGCTAATCAATTAATGGCGAAATTAATAAAAGTTAATCTTGCCAGAGGTTTCAATAAAATGCAGCGTTTGTAAACGTTTCCCCTTATCCTCGATGAATTCATTAAAATTTTAATTTAATTTTTTTTTTTAGGAAATAAATGCATTTAAACGAATTTTTAATTCATAATTTTTATTCAATATATTTTAATTCAATTCATATTTTGTGTAAAATGATTGCATTTACATTTGTTTAATTTATGGCGAATTGAAATTCATATATAAGAATCAGTAGTATGCAGCCCTGCCAAATAAATGTGAATAAAATCAAAACTTCTGTATCGATTTCGATGAAATGAAGCTCTATTATGTGCAACATAAGTATTTACTTTTTTTGTTCGCAGTAAGAATACGAATTTTAAATTTTTTTTTAAATGAGTTTTTAAAGATAAAAGAGTGTTTTGAATACGATATTTTAACAAAGTTTTTTTATGCTTAACATGTTTTTTTAAACTAATTTGTATTTAAGAGCTTGAATACCAGATAAATAACCCGACTTTAACAAATTATTGGAAAAGGTAGGGATTATCCACACCGCATAGGGGGTGTACTATAGTTTTGACCAGTTAATTTTCAGCAAATAAGAATTTCTTTACACACGCCAAAAAATTACAAAATACGTATATTGAAAAACATATAAATTTTGTTTATATTTATGGAACACATACATACATTCAAAAATACATAAGTAAATGTTTTCTAAACTTCATATTAATTCAATATTTAGTTTTCTTTTTTAAATAAAATATCAACGAAAAAAGCACATCCCTACAGATAAATTCTGTATTTCATTCGAGCAATTGTTTAAAGTTTCTCTTTGTTTCTCTCTGTTTTACGAACGGCCTTGCGTTTTACTAAAACGTGTACGCAATGACGGAGGATGGACGGAAGGCGGGCGTATGCACATATGTATGTATATATATGCCTGTATGCAGACATGTATGTATGTATGGGTTATTAACCTTGAAATAAGTAACAATAATTGCTGTTTTTGTCGATTTTATTTTTGTTTATTTTACTAAAATTTTTATTGTTTTTAATGAAAACAATAGGCATAACATTTTTTTATATTTTTACTTGAATACATACTTATTAAAACATATTTTCTGCACACACACACACACACACACACATTTTCGTACGCTTTTTGCTTTTGAAATACAGTCCACGTTTTTGTTTAAACTGTTTTACAAATATAAAAATGCGTCTAAATATAATATGATGCATCTTATTATGGTGTAAAAATTATTTTGGAAAATATTCACATTCTCTATGTTATTAACGAACTTAGTAGCTTGGCCTTCCGTATTTATTTGTGTTTGCTTCTGTAATTATTTTTTAAAAAAATATCGCTGATAAGAATTTATTTATTTATAGCTCACTTTCGTCGGAAAACAATTCTTTTTGTAATAAAATAAAAATAAATAATAGTTCAAGAAGAAAGAAATGTAAGACATCTATAAATAAATTTTGGTACAATCAATCTAGAAATAAACATAGAAGGATTAAAAAACTACAACAACTAAATTTTTTCGCAAAACCAAAGAAATCACTAAACTTTTACAGATATGATAAAGTTGCAATTTAAAACTACAGGAACAGTTGAAAGTTATGGGCCTTGTCTCGACGCAATTAAACAGTTTGATGTAAGGCGAATTCAAGAGGCAACAAAGCAACTTTTTTTTTCTTGAATATGTCAATATCAGCTGAGGGAAATAATAGGTGCGTTCAATTATTTTTTCCAAAGTTTTTTAAAAAAAAGAGTAAACAAAATTACTCTCAATAAAGGCACACACACTTATGATTTGTTCGTGCTTGACAAGTTAATGAGGCTGTGCATAGTTCATAAGGAATTGAAGTTTAAAATTTGTTCGATTTCTTAATGGGCAGAAGAACTTTCGACAATTTTTTATTTCAGCTTACTAATAGCGTTAAAGTATAGCGCGAAAGCAATTGTAATAGAATTTATTCAAACTTTTAAAAACGGTACTGTATTTTACTAATCCGTGACATATTGATTATTTGATGCATACAAAACCAGGCTCAGAAAGTTGCATGGCGAAAAAGTCGACAAAAAAGTATTTTTAGTCTAGTACTACACATTGAAAATTGTTAAAACTAGAGACTTTTCTTGTCATTTTAAGGTTATGTGTTACAATTTATTCTATTATAATGACATGCACTCGTTGTACTGGATGGGAAACGAATCCACAACTTCCTTCAAATTATTATTTAATGCTGTTAAGATCAGCTTTCATTAAACTCCTCCTGGACCTTACAACGTGACTACGAAAGCTTTGCAATCATTTATACGAGTATACATGTTTACGTATCCTAATATCTTTATAGATATATAAATGTAAATACATTTACATATATGTATGTATGTATAATACGTTAATTATGTGCACAATGAATTTAACGTCAATAAATCGTGTGTTTGCCCGTGCATAGCATGTATGTACATATGTTTATGCTTATGCTATTGCAATATATAAGAATATATATGTATGTATATTCTTAATCTGTATTATAGCATAGAAATATACGATTGCATGTACAAATTATAAATGTGTTCAGAACAAGTCTGCTGCAACAACAAAAGCAGCAATAATATTAACGACATGAATAGTAACGAGTGATTTTTTTGAGGTTAGGATTTTCATGCATTAGTATTTGACAGATCACGTGGGATTTCAGACATGGTGTCAAAGAGAAAGATGCTCAGTATGCTTTGACATTTCATCATGAATAGACTTACTAACGAGCAACGCTTGCAAATCATTGAATTTTATTACCAAAATCAGTGTTCGGTTCGAAATGTGTTTCGCGCTTTACGTCCGATTTATGGTCTACATAATCGACCAAGTGAGCAAACAATTAATGCGATTGTGACCAAGTTTCGCACTCAGTTTACTTTATTGGACATTAAACCAACCACACGAATACGTACAGTGCGTACAGAAGAGAATATTGCGTCTGTTTCTGAGAGTGTTGCTGAAGACTGTGAAATGTCGATTCGTCGCCGTTCGCAGCAATTGGGTTTGTGTTATTCGACCACATGGAAGATTTTACGCAAAGATCTTGGTGTAAAACCGTATAAAATACAGCTCGTGCAAGAACTGAAGCCAAACGATCTGCCACAACGTCGAATTTTCAGTGAATGGGCCCTAGAAAAGTTGGCAGAAAATCCGTTTTTTTATCGACAGATTTTGTTCAGCGATGAGGCTCATTTCTGGTTGAATGGCTACGTAAATAAACAAAATTGCCGCATTTGGAGTGAAGAGCAACCAGAAGCCGTTCAAGAACTGCCCATGCATCCCGAAAAATGCACTGTTTGGTGTGGTTTGTACGCTGGTGGAATCATTGGACCGTATTTTTTCAAAGATGCTGTTGGACGCAACGTTACGGTGAATGGCGATCGCTATCGTTCGATGCTAACAAACTTTTTGTTGCCAAAAATGGAAGAACTGAACTTGGTTGACATGTGGTTTCAACAAGATGGCGCTACATGCCACACAGCTCGCGATTCTATGGCCATTTTGAGGGAAAACTTCGGAGAACAATTCATCTCAAGAAATGGAACGGTAAGTTGGCCACCAAGATCATGCGATTTGACGCCTTTAGACTATTTTTTGTGGGGCTACGTCAAGTCTAAAGTCTACAGAAATAAGCCAGCAACTATTCCAACTTTGGAAGACAACATTTCCGAAGAAATTCGGGCTATTCCGGCCGAAATGCTCGAAAAAGTTGCCCAAAATTGGACTTTCCGAATGGACCACCTAAGACGCAGCCGCGGTCAACATTTAAATGAAATTATCTTCAAAAAGTAAATGTCATGGACCAATCTAACGTTTCAAATAAAGAACCGATGAGATTTTGCAAATTTTATGCGTTTTTTTTTAAAAAAAAGTTATCAAGCTCTTCAAAAATCACCCATTATAACAAGAAGAATTTATGTATGTATATGCACAAGTGCACACACATAATGTTGCTGCGGAAACGGTCATTTAAAACTACATAGTACATACATATATAGATACATAAATATATGTATGCAATCATCATACATCCCTACATATGTATATAAACACATATGGTGGCACTACTGCACAATAAGAATAAGAATCTTTAGAGAATGCATTGTCTAATTGACACCTTCAAGTAGTGAAAACACACTTTAAAATATGTAATAATGATTAAATGACATTAATTTACATATACATACACACATGTGTATGTATAATATTAATTTTTTGTTTGTATTTTGTTCTTTCTTACGCGCTCCCTTCTCTCTTACTCTCTCTTTCTGTATACTTACAGTTACACAAGGTAGTTTACATACAGTAATATAAAATTGTTGTTTAAACTAAAGCAGAAGATTTTATCCAAATTAGTTCCATAAATAATGAAACACACACTGTCAATGCATTGTTGCATTTTCTGCCTTTTCTCTTGCCGCAACTTTTTATCCGTGCTCGGCTATGGCTCCTGGGCTTGGGTGATGGTTCGTCGCGGTACTAGAAAGGGCATTGACAGTTTAGTTGTGTCAGTGTTTCCGTACACACACACACACACACACACACACATCTCATATAGAGCTCCAATGTTGTGGCCCCTAGTGACGCTCCCCTAGCAATTTTACTGAATACCTATGTTGTGTAAAAAGTTTAAATACAGCATAGATATATAGGTTGACTTAAAAAATAGAGTCAAAAGAATTTTATTTACATATGCACGTATGTTTAATTGTGCCTACTATTCGTAAGACATCATTTATTAGGTGTGAAATTTCATTACTAAACTATGAAAACTCCTACGAGAACGCAAACCAATTTAACGAAATATTAAATATATATTTTAATAATAATATTTTCCTACTTTGCCCGAACTATTTAATTGCTATTAAATAAATAGATGGCATTAAGTAAGAAGGCAAAAAATTCTTTAAAATGCGTTACTAAGAAACGCACCAACGATTATAAAAAAATTAGTAAAACTGGGGGTTTCCAGTTTACAACTGTCGGTTTTTTCTACAATGCTGGTTTTCGAATGTCTAATATACAGTTTTATTTGCAATAAAAAGATGATAGCTTTACAACAAAGTAGTTCTTATATTTTTATTTACTAGCAATTATAAATGCAATTACTTTGTCTTATTTCTTTACTTTGGCATCATACATGTACTAAAACATCGAAGAATCGTCAAAAAAGTCAAGCGCAATTAGGAGATGTATTTTAATAGGCTGGGAAAATGGAAAAGAGTTCTATGATCTTTAATTATCAAAAGACATTCAAATTTAAGCATTAAATCTATATAAATATGTTATATTGTTGATTAAATACATTTGAAAAAAATACAAAAAATGTATTACAAACACTCTTTTACATATGTTTTAGGACACAATTTAAATAAAACCAAATTATTTACTATTTAAAATATGTTTTGAGCACCCTTTTGGCGCAATAACTCTTAAATTCTTAAATACACTACAATTATTTGAGGTGAAAATATACGCAAAAAAAAATTGTTTTACTTTTTCTGAAGAAGCTAAAAACGTTTCCACTTTCACTTTCTCACAAATTTGTTTTCTGTGACATACCTGATAAGTTTTACAGAATTAAAAAAAAAAAATACGGTTCGGAAGTTACAATATTAAATTAGGGCTTCCTTTATAATCAGTTCAAAATTCGATTTATACGTAAACCAGTTTTTGAAAATTGTCGCGTAATAGATCATCCTAAGAAAGCTCATTTTAAGCATTCTAAAAAGTTATGCTGTGATCCGTTACAGTGTTTTTACAGAATCCTAATATAGCCGCATTATGTTCGCCAAATACAAATTGAAACGCTACGATATGAATTTGATGTCTAAAATCGGAAAATATGCGCAAGTATCAGAATATAGTTCGCTGAATTCAGAAATTGTATATTAGAATGCAAGTCTTATTGATAAGATTCTTACTTTGTTAGCGAAAGAGGTGAGATGAAAAGAAACTAGTACACTCTCACATCTAAATTCGTTTTGCTTTGTCATTCGTAATGTCAGAAACGCACACATACAAAAAATCGAATAAAAACGGTCTTAGATAATAAGCGCGCTTCAGCAAAATATTCACTTTTTGCGTTTGGAACTGCATGTAGACTTTCTATTCTGAGTTTTATTTGATCAAGTCAATAATTGACAGAAAGGGAATTCAACTATATTAAATTTTTTTTAGTGTATGTATACTTTATTAGGCAACTGTAAGTATTATTCTGTTTAAGGCAGAGATTCTTCAAAATAATCGCATTTGATTTTTTTCTTCTTTATCTTCAATGTATTTTAATCGGCTGTTATGAAATTTTATATTTATTAAATTATTTACATTTACTTATTTTTTTAATGTATGATTGCTGCACGTCCCTTCACTCCCAACACCAGAATCGTTCATTTCAATTTTATTTTTGCCAGCAAATTAAAAAAAAAAAATTGTTATTAAAAATTCACATAAATCTGATTTTTTGCCAAAACGTTCAGAATATCTCCAATCTCGAAGGCGAGTAAAAACTACGCAATCTAATTTCCAATTTTCTTATTGTATTTAATTTAAGTAAAGCGAACAGCTAGTTTTCGAAATATGCCAAATTACGTGCTGCCAAATCTTCTGGTCAAAGCAACAAATTTGTACGCAAATTAACTAAAGTTATCTTTGCATTATCTTAGCTTTCGTCTGATTTCAATAGCTATCTCTAAGAGTGTGACAGCTAAAATTTACATTGTGTATTAGATGAAAATAGAAAATAGGTTCTAATTGGGACTGAGGTCTTATAAAATATCAAAAAAAATTGTATAAAACCCACTTTATATATTGAAATCAGACGAACATTCAGATATTGTAAATACAGCTTAAGCATTCTATCTATAAGTGTTGATCGTTATGACTGTCAAAAAAAATAATAAAATAAAAAATAAAAAGTAAAATATTCCCATTACATTGTGTGTCTACACTACCGCACTTCTGCAAAACACCGATAAAATGAAAAGCCGTAGCGTTTAAAAATGTTTTTAAATAT
Source organism: Phania funesta (assembly GCA_963932375.1). Lineage (NCBI taxonomy): Eukaryota > Metazoa > Arthropoda > Insecta > Diptera > Tachinidae > Phania > Phania funesta. The sequence continues at coordinate 43,801,506 of OZ010656.1, forward strand.
AATGAGAATCCGTATCTTTTGACCTCTGGATTACACATTGTCTTCGCACTATAATATGAGCTTGTCAAATAGACAGAAAAAGATCGACAAATACGTGATTTGTGTAAAAGAAAAGGTGAAGCTAGAATTTTTTTGTAAAGTATTTATTTATTTATCAATATCCATTTTGTCCCCTTCAAAGTAATTCCCCTCTCTTTTTGGTATAGCCATCAGCTCGTTTTTTCTGACTATCTCATCAATTGTGCCAAAACGTTTCCTTTTATTGGTCTCTTCAGTTTTAGGAATAGGAAAAAGTCGCAGGAAGCCAAATCTGGTGAATAAGTTGATTGAGGCATGATTAGGGTGTTGTTTTTGCCCAAAAAATCATATTCTTCGATCCATTTTTAACAAAAGTCAAAAATCGAAGAACACACACAAACTTGACTAACCTTTTCAGTTGTCAACAACAAACTATTAATCCAAATTGGCTGATAATGCCAACATATGACTAACACATATGTACCAACATAATCGAATTTACACAGCCCGCGAATATTTTAAATTCACCTTTTCTTTTGAACAAACCATGTATAATAAAGTTGCAATCAAATAATTTAAATTGGTGGCAATATCAAAATAAGTCTTCACGATCTGAACAGTATGATATTTGAAAGAAACATTAGTACCGGCACGTTATCTGAGAAAAAAGTAATTTTCTCTTGCAGTAGTTTGAAATCTGAGTCAGATCGCGATAATGGCTTTGAGTGTCAATATATTTTAGCAATGTAAATTAGAATTGTTAATGAAATTTAAATTCAAAAAAACTTCAAAACCAACATATAAACCAAACCAAACTTAATATCGATTGCATTGATAGTGCAAAATAAGCAGGGTTACTGTGTATTTCGATTCCTAAGAAATTATTTACGAAAGAGATTCTATTATATGAGTAGGTGTCTACTAATTCAAATTAATTTCTTTTCCTGTTATTGAATTTTTAAAAATTTTGAACAACTGCTGCAGTTATTCGTTTATAACACTCTCATAAACTTAAGATGTATTAAATGTTGAACGTAATCGATAATAAATAGACTTTTTACACTGACCAACATCCACCATCAATCCATTTGCGGAGAAGTTAGGGAAGTGGCAAAACTCAACACTTTTAAAAGCTCAATCTATTTCATCTTTTCGATAGTTTTAGTGTCATCACTAGTAACAGGAATGAAATGTGTTATTAATTTGTGTTGGTTATTTTTTTGTATGTTTTCTTGTCTTTTTTATTAAAGAGAATAAATAAAATATTAATGATTTAATATCAAAAGTCTATTGGTTTATTGATTAATAGATTGATTTCATATTAAAGAATCTTTTTTGCATTCGGTGATTGTATAGGTCATTGCTTCTACTACTTTAATGCACTGCATTTACAACCGAAGTTGTTCTTTCAAAGCAGCAACTAGTACAATTATTAAATTCTACTCTAAATACTCTTTTTGGTTTTTTTTTAAATAATAAAAATGATGCGTCTTTTAAATTTGTTTGGGTAACTGAGTTGATGATAAATGTAAGTAAGATGTTGCAAATGTAAACGAACCGAAATGTTGGTCAGTGTAAAAAACCTATAACGCTTTGTTTTACTCAAAATTACCTATTTAAGGACCCCCGCCTAAAATGGTACTGTTTATATATGTTTTTTGATTGTATGCGAGTATTGATTTGGTGGAATACGTTTCAATTTCCCTCTACTTAAGAATCCCTCCTAAGAGTATGTTAATTGTCTAATATCACGCACTCGCTGATATGTCTGTAATGCTGACCACAACTAAGAAAAATGTTAATAATGCTGATGTAGCAGCCAGCATTTGTGTTGGTTGGTACCTAGATACTTCACATGATTTGAAATTGTTAACAATAGTTGATGATGGCAGCAAGTTTTGTTGCTGTTATCGGGTGGTAGGTGTATGGCGTTGTAGTTTCCCATGGCAAATTGTGGTTACAGCAACGAACATGCGAAATTTAGGAACAAAGTGGTTTGAAACATTTTATAAGGGTTGGTAGTTGTGTTTGTTTGGCGCCTTTCGAAACTGTCGGGAGATTTCATTGTTGTCACCACATGCAAGACGACGAATACAATGGCGATGATTACAATATTATTGTTGGTGTTGGTGAAGATGAAAATTGTTTGGAGAGATAATAGTGAAATGTTTCGAGGTGTATTACAAACAATAACAACATACTCCCGTTTCGTTTTTCATCTTGTCTCCACAGTTGTATTCGTTCGATTTTGTTACGATTAATATTAAATTCTTCATTCGTTTGTCTACTTGAAATTCGTTGAAATGATGATGATAATGATGGCCACGATAATGAAGTGTCGCTGTATTTTACTACAATTTAATCTAAATCTTGTAGCCAAGCACATGCTGTACTAAAACACGCAATTGTTGACGTTGTTTTAGTTTTTTCTTAATGCTGGTGTGTGTTGTTGCATTTTACAACAACATAAATATACATATCGAACTATTTATTTAACTTTGTGTGTGTGTGTGTGTGTGTGTGTGTGTGTGTGTGTGTGTGTGTGTGTGTGGGTGGCTGTGTATGTGTAGATATCGTTTCTTTGTATATACTCGTAGGTATTTTCGTGCTGCTACCACAGCTCTGTTGCAATTTATATATTTTAGTTCTTTATATACTATTTTGCATTGATATAAGAAATCCGTATGTACGGAAATAGCATAGATGCATATGTATCAACAACTTTGCATTATGCAGATCTTAATAGTATCGCAATGTTTTTTAATAAATTTAAATTTACTTGCAAATTAAGATTTACTTTATTTTGGGCAGGGAATAGATTTACCAAAAATATCGTTTGTTTAGTTTTAGATTTTGCCGTAACGAGTTAACGAATTGATCTTTTATAAACGCCATTTGCACTTATGTTATCACTTAATGGGAAATCTTTTTGGTAACAATATAATTAACAACATTCACAAAAGCTTAGGAATGCTTTGCAGCATTTTCTGATTGCTTCCATGTTTGTAAGAAGATCTTGATCGAATTTTACCATAACCCAGAATATACCGATTCCTAAACATTCAAAGAACAAATTATTTTAGATGTCTGCTCTTTTGTGTTTCCAATTTTTCTAATAAGGTAACAGTAATGAACCAATAGCAATTATTCTTTATTAAACAGGTGACCGCAGCCGAATATATTGGAACCGTTATAAGTTAAAGTTGGACTGATCTTAGCTAGAAAGCAAAGTAAACTCAGCCTTACGAGAAAAAAAACGAATGTGAGCGACAAATATATGATAAAAACTCATTTTCGTAGGTTTTTAACATCAAATTCAAAATTTTCCAAATCAAATTCGAAATTTTTATTACAAATTCAATAGCTTCGTTAATTGCTAAGCAGCGGTCAGTTGATTGATAATGATATTAAAAATGTTTTGCGAAGTGTGTTCTTTTCATTCAAATTAAAAATTTTAACATGTGGATATTTCCCTGTATATCATGCAGCTAGCTATGTTGACGATTCTGAAATCGAATGTTTAATTAGATATATACCTGAGAAAATCGTGTAAATAGAAATGTTAAACATTTCTGTGGAAAATCGCTTAAATCGAAAATAAAGTAAGAATCAAGTTGTGAATGCAATTTTATTGACAAACCTTATACAAATAATAATATATACGCATACGAGGGCGGGGCGATTTGTTTTTCAAAAAAATCGTATAACAGAAACATAAATTATGGACAATTCTAAGAAATTTTCGCAAAGAAACCATAGGCTCGAAATGAATTCCTAGCCGCCGCAAATCCACGTTCATTCAATACAATAAAATAACTTTAGTTAAGTGGTAGTGTCGACAAGGAACCACTCAAGTTACACAAGTCAACTTTTTTGTTGCGTATTTTTTTTTTACAAATCTGTAAAAGTCTTAATGAAAATAGTATCTGCATATTATTTGTAAAATACACATGTTATTAAAACAAGTATAACAAAATGTATTGAAACTATATGACTCGGTGAATTTAGTTTCACCTACAGTTACTAGTTACTACCGTTTCAGCAAAAGTTATAACCAAATTTTGATCCGCGGTTATCAATCTTAATTAACCTGCATCTCTCTTGAAATTAATAATATTGACTGCAGTGCGTATGGTTGAAACATGGTCTGGTTATGAATGAAACGCGATTATACCTAAAATGTATTAAAAAGGAAAATTATTCAAATCGGTTCCACCCTTTTAAAATTTTAGTGTGAGTCACATACACAATACCAAACGCCTATGTATGTAAGCACAGATCCTATTGAGGAATTTATCACAAACATAACAAAATTGCAACATAATCACTAAATTAATATTATTTTTTGGTCGCAATTCTTGGAATTGCAACAGTTAACAAAATTGCAAACAAAATCAGTAAAATTTATTATTTTTCGGTCGCAATTCTTGGAATTGCAACAGTCAACAAATTTGTTCAACTTACCAAATAAAAACAATACCATAATGCTGAATCAACATAATTATTGTCTAGAATAAGTTAAGTGTAATTATTAATTATAAAATAAAGCTCAGTTTGTATTCCACCCTTAAACTAATAAAGTCGTTTTGCTAAAATGAAAAATTTGTTTTTTTTTCTTTAATCTCTAAAGAAAATATAAAATTCGTGACTAAAAAATAAAAATTGATTTATTATTTATATTATTATTTATAGATATAACGAGTGATTTTTTTGAGGTTAGGATTTTCATGCATTAGTATTTGACAGATCACGTGGGATTTCAGACATGGTGTCAAAGAGAAAGATGCTCAGTATGCTTTGACATTTCATCATGAATAGACTTACTAACGAGCAACGCTTGCAAATCATTGAATTTTATTACCAAAATCAGTGTTCGGTTCGAAATGTGTTTCGCGCTTTACGTCCGATTTATGGTCTACATAATCGACCAAGTGAGCAAACAATTAATGCGATTGTGACCAAGTTTCGCACTCAGTTTACTTTATTGGACATTAAACCAACCACACGAATGCGTACAGTGCGTACAGAAGAGAATATTGCGTCTGTTTCTGAGAGTGTTGCTGAAGACCGTGAAATGTCGATTCGTCGCCGTTCGCAGCAATTGGGTTTGTGTTATTCGACCACATGGAAGATTTTACGCAAAGATCTTGGTGTAAAACCGTATAAAATACAGCTCGTGCAAGAACTGAAGCCAAACGATCTGCCACAACGTCGAATTTTCAGTGAATGGGCCCTAGAAAAGTTGGCAGAAAATCCGTTTTTTTATCGACAGATTTTGTTCAGCGATGAGGCTCATTTCTGGTTGAATGGCTACGTAAATAAACAAAATTGCCGCATTTGGAGTGAAGAGCAACCAGAAGCCGTTCAAGAACTGCCCATGCAATCCGAAAAATGCACTGTTTGGTGTGGTTTGTACGCTGGTGGAATCATTGGACCGTATTTTTTCAAAGATGCTGTTGGACGCAACGTTACGGTGAATGGCGATCGCTATCGTTCGATGCTAACAAACTTTTTGTTGCCAAAAATGGAAGAACTGAACTTGGTTGACATGTGGTTTCAACAAGATGGCGCTACATGCCACACAGCTCGCGATTCTATGGCCATTTTGAGGGAAAACTTCGGAGAACAATTCATCTCAAGAAATGGACCGGTAAGTTGGCCACCAAGATCATGCGATTTGACGCCTTTAGACTATTTTTTGTGGGGCTACGTCAAGTCTAAAGTCTACAGAAATAAGCCAGCAACTATTCCAACTTTGGAAGACAACATTTCCGAAGAAATTCGGGCTATTCCGGCCGAAATGCTCGAAAAAGTTTCCCAAAATTGGACTTTCCGAATGGACCACCTAAGACGCAGCCGCGGTCAACATTTAAATGAAATTATCTTCAAAAAGTAAATGTCATGGACCAATCTAACGTTTCAAATAAAGAACCGATGAGATTTTGCAAATTTTATGCGTTTTTTTTTAAAAAAAAGTTATCAAGCTCTTCAAAAATCACCCATTACATTAATATATGTATATACATACAATATATTTCCCAGTAATGGGAATAATTATATTCGATTATTTAAATACATACAAATCCTAACCGTAGTTACATTTAATTGATGTGCGCATTAGGGGTGTGCCTTTTAACATTATTTGCAAATATAAAAAATGGTATATCACAGTCGAATAGAACATAAAAAGGTAAGAAGAACCGCGCTGTTATTTTTTGTGGTCACATACAGGCAAGTTTAACTATTTCTGGCGCTGCTTATATTACATATAACTGTTCATTGATAAATCATATATCTAATCATTTTTTAATTATCTAATAGTCTCCATACTGGTCTTTAACTGTACATAAGTAAACCAAATTGGTCACGTGTGAGACAATTCGAGTCAACCAACATTTGAAATGATTATGGTTCAATGCAAATTCCAGGAAAACTATTTCCCATACCGAAAAGGTGCATATAACTAAGAATCAGGCCTATTGCTGGTTAATATAACACATATATATAATTAAAAATAGGTTTTTATATTTTGTCACGTACAGACATATTGCGTCACGTACGAAACATAGTTGAACTTACATATATATATCTATAAAATTGCTAGAATCAATAGTTGAATACAGTTTTGTCTACGCATCAGCTATACTTTCTGTACTCAACGACTTTTTCAGTAGATTTAAAAGTGGAAGTTTGAAATTCAAATTATCGCTTTGATATTGTCCAATGGTGATTTAGATTCTATTTTTTTCGAAAGTTTCGCAGGATGGCATATAAATTAGACGGGTTCTTGAAATTAATTGAGAATCCAAATCAGCGAAGTCCTTGGCTGATTGGACGACAACATGTTGGTTGTGGCTGCTAAGTTTTTGTCTAACTAGTCCTTTTATGTTTCCGCCTATTCCATCTATCACATATTTTCCATAATATTTCCATAAAATGTCTTCTTGTACTTTTCACTTAACATTGATGATATTTTAGCATATTATTCCGAGGCTGGACCATTATTCCAAATAATTTCCGCTGAAGATAAATCTCCACTTTTCTTAGGTATCAAGTATAACAACATATTTAAGAACACAAAACATGTATCTTAGTCTTTAGCATTTGCATCAGAGCATATTAGGTATGTTTCACAATTGCCTTTGCAAATATTTGCAGCGGTAAACAAAATAACACTTATTCGCGAATAAAGTGCCTTTTTGAACTTAATTTTGATATTCACAGTCGAAGGATACGGACATTTTCATTCAATCTGTCATTTTGAATCTCATCGGCTTGAATTCATTTTAAATTAACATGATTCATATCGTAATATGGTTTGAATCAATCAGTTTATCTTTAAGTTCACCTGAATATGTTTCACGGCTTACTAAATGGAGATTATTATCTGCATTCTTTTGCCATTCTTTTCACACTCAGATTTTACTGAAATCCATCAGAACAAGTGCCAGATTAATTTTTCAAGCACTTCGAATCCAATGAAAGATCACATAAAATCTTATACTACAAGTCGTTACAAAAAAAAAAAAAAAAACACTTTGAACATAAAATGTTCTTGGGGGATACATTTGCAGTGATTGGAAGGATTGTCGTTCATAAGCAGGCTCAGGCTACAATATTTTGAGAATCCTGTCCTATTAGGATTAAATTCTTTAAAAAGACAGGAGGCTTCCAGTAGATACATGGTTAAATAATGCTTCTGACACCCTTTCTTAATGCAATTTTGCTAAAAAATGACAAAATCGCTTGCGCCAGGACAGGTATGCAAATTACTTTCAAATCCTTGTAACCTGATCTGCATGTTTGTGGACTTTTAGCTAAAGCAATGTTCATTTTACGCGTTAGTTCGGTTACTACCGCTAGTTTCTTTATTGGTGATTGAGGAAGAACTTTTAGAGCCTTAGGTACAAGGTTCACAAGGTTCAGCAATGTTTTGATCTTCAATCTGTTTTTTGTATGATTAAAATTGGTAGGCAATCTGTCAGATTACAAACAATATCAAAGTCGGAAGATATTAGATTTATTATTTTTCGGTGTCACGTGCAGACACATTTTGGTCACCAAGGATCAACTGTTAGTAAAGCGTTTCCATAAAACATTTTTTAGTTCGGTTTTACACCACTCACCTAGATGCAAATAACAAAACTTAATGTGTAAAGTTGACTTGTTTTACAAATAGTATTATAAAAAAGAATTAAGCGTCACGTGTGAGACATATAAACTTTCTTTTGCGTTGTAATTAATTTTGCGTCAACTAGACACTTTACAAAAAAAAAAAAAATTTGTATGCAGTTTAACACTTTTCACCACTCACTTGAACTGGGAAAGAAATATATTTTCTATCTGATAAACAATAGTGACAGCGATCTCGCAGAAAGTGGTGTAAAGTGAAATGAAAAAGCCGACTTGAAATTCTAAAAAAATTGATGGTAATTGAAAAAAATTGTTCTTTTCGTTAAAATTTGAATAAATTATTTTAGATGATAGCATAATCTCACTATGTGGGTGATCTATGTGGGTACAGTATCAATGTAAGTAAAATCCTTTAAATTTCCGCTTTTTCATGGAATGCTCCTACAGTTTTTTGTACTCATTTTGGATACTTTTTTAGACATTTGGTCAAGGAATCATCAATTATTTCAAATGTGCAACAAAGTAATATTTGCGCGGAACGTGCAATTAAAATACATAGTGCAAGAATTTTTGCTATTGCATTCAATTTTAAATTTATTTCATGTAAAAAAACGTAAATTTTAATCATGAAATAAAAGGTTGAACAATCCGTTTCTTTTTAGAAATTGATTTCGGTAACTTTTTTAACCAGAATGACTTGAAAAAGTGATTTTCATTACTTCACAACATTGGCTACTTCATAGGGCGATATCAAATTTTTGGCCAGAATTTTGTTATACATACATCCATGCATACATATGTATATATGTATATCTCCGTCATACGACAATTAGATTATTTTAAACATAATCGTTGTACTTAGTTAACGCTAAATCAATGCTGCAATCAGCTTCCAATCAATTACAAAAAATAAGAAAATTTATAGCAATTTCTTGTCTGTGAAACACGATTAATTTTCATTTTATTTATTCTTAAATACCTACATATGTATGTTTGTATGTAATTAAAAAAGTTAAATAAACACACAAATTTATAAGTATTACTTGAGTGGTATTTTTTTTTTAGCAGCAACAACAACTTGTAAAATTGTTTTATACCACTAATAATAGTAAATAATAAAAAAAAAACACACACACACACACACACACAAGAAAATCCAAAAAAAATGTATTTTCTTGTTTTAAAAACAAATACTTGTACAACAACGACAACACACAGCCATGAAAACAGTGCGAAGAGTTAGTTGAAGTGAATAAGAAAAGAGCACGATATACACATGTCCATACAAATGTCTAGCAAATAAGTGTGTGACAAAAAGCGATAAAACCGAGTTGTCAGATTACCTTTAATGGTCATCGCCGCAATTTTAATCAATTTTTAATGTTAATTGAATTTATAAATTTCTGTACACAACATACATGCATATATAATAATGATAAAAAATCAGTTCGAAAACTAAAAGATGACTACTGACAAATAACGCTCTTAAGTATGAAACAAGAAAATATTCTCATCAGAAGTTGTGATGTTCAGAGGATATCCGTGGTCATATACCACCTACCCTAACAGAACAATACATTCTAACAGTAATAAGCGATCATACGCTTTAGGGGAAAGTGACATATGACCACGACAAACCTTTGAACAGCACAACTTCAGATCTTTTAGGGTTTGAACTTACTTTTTATTTAAATTATTTTGGAGTTAAAATTTCGTGATCAATTATTTGAAGATCCCCTTAATTTAATTTTAAAATATAAAGTACAAGTTTTCAGATATATCGGAATACAACGATATATTAACATGACGTATTGCACACTAAACCAAAAACACTCACTAATTAAAAAACCCAAAATGATTTTTAGTTGACGAGGTAGGCGAAGCAAGTAAAATAAAAACATCAGGCATACCGATTACTATTTTTGATTTCGTGTGCGATATCATACATTATAAATTTTATTTAATTTACTTTGAGGTTCAATTCACTAGCATATCGGTATCGTCGAAATTTTTGTTTGAGTGTTGGTACCGTAACAGCAAAAGGGCGTATCGATGCTTCCCTGATCTTTATACATAAATTATTGTTATTATTCCGATGCGTGCATGCAATGCCGCTAACAACAGCTAACAAAATATACAGGGTGTCCGCCGGGAAGGTATACTACTTTGCTTGTTAATAATTTTTGATGAAATGAAAGAGAATGGATCATATATTGATAAATGTTTTATTTAATGTCGGCAATTATGTATGGAATACAATATCAGATAAATGTCCGCCTCTGTTAGTCTCACAAATGCGAGCCCTTTTGAACACATTTTTCATTACATTCTCACACATTTCACGCGGTATTACATTAATTTCATCACGAATATTTTGTTTGAGTTGCTCCAGCGTTTCTGGTTTGTTTGCATAAACCTTGTTTTTCAGATATCCCCACAAAAACAAGCCCGGAGCAGTAAAAACAGGCGACCGTGGAGGCCAATCAACATCACCATTCCTTAAAATAACTTTTTGTGGAAAGAGGTCCCGCACTAATTTCGTTGTAATCCTGGCTGTATGTGATGTGGCACCGTTTTGTTGAAACCACATGTTAGTCAAGCCCAAAGCATGCAGTTGTGGCGTTAAAAAGTTTTCAATCATATCACGATATCGCTCTCCATTGACAGTTGCCGTTACGCCGTTTTCAGTTCAAAGAAGTAAGGTCCAATGATTCCTAATGACCAAGTTGCACACCAGATTGGCACTTTTAATGGATGTAAAGGTGACTGATGAATAATTTGAGGGGTTTCCCACATTGCCCAGAACCCGCTATTCTGTTTATTCACATATCCATGCAAATGAAAATGTGCCTCGTCACTCATTATGATTTTTTTATGAAAATCGGGCTGTATCATCCTATTGGTATATGTACGGCGGCGTAAAGAAGCTCTTGTGTCAACTGAATCTTACATGGAAACAAATGCAAATCTTTCTGCAAAATTGTGGCCAAAGTTGTTATTTGAAGACCAAGCTCCTGAGCACGGTGTCGAATTGAGGTTGATGGTTTGTTTTGAACACTTTCTTGAACAGCAGTAATGTTGTCAGCCGATCTTGCAGTACGTTGTGGTCCATGCTTGGGCCCATCAGCTACAGTCCCTCTTTCTTCGAAATCATTCACTACACGATAAATAGTGCGTCTTGTTGGCACGTTGTTTCTCCCAAAAATTTTACGTAACTTTCTCATCGTCGCAGTAATCGATGATTGATTTTGATAAAATGTTTTAACGATTAAAACATGTTGGTTTACCGAATATTTTTCCATAATAAATTTGCCACGTCTCTACTTCACGACTGCCAAATATGAACTGTCAAGACTAATGTTTACCAAAATGGCAGCAAAACAAAGTAGTATGTTTCTGAAATGTGGTAATTAAGCCCTTTCATTTGATACCCAACACGGTAGGATAACAGGCCGCCTACAACGCCCATGAGTATTCTCCAATCCGGTCCCTTTGGTATCCCTCAGTATTATGCAATGAGTTTTTTTTTTTTCATGACTTCATCTCCTCTAGAGTGCGCCATATTCTATTTAATGTGACGACACATTTGCATATGATCAGCGGCCGCCCAAGCCCTACCAACGATACCTCATTTGTAAATTATGATAAGTAGTTTTGCAGTTGTGCAAACAACGTCATAACTCGATTGGAGTTAATGATGCAGAATTATTAGTTATTTCATGCTTTATATAGTATAAAATTCATCTTTATACCATACATTTCATCTTTATATCTTACACTTTCCACGTCAAATTTTAAACTACAAAGCTACATTTAGAACGTTTTTGCATTAAACATTTTGGTAGAAGCAATTGATACATCTAAAGTGGTGTGAGCCTTACCCACATTTGTTTCATTAGTATTGCTTTCAATATCCTACATAGCATTGGAATACAAATCCTTCACCATGTTTTTGTGCGTTCAAACGTATTACAGTAAATTTGATTTACAATTATAAAAATTTTTAATAATTGCAATAATTCTTCCTACGGAAACGTCGCTGGTTAAAAACCATAAAAGAAACAAAAAAGAAGAATATATTCGAATATGGTGGCCATGTATGAAATAAATTCGAACAGAGTATTGGGCTTAATAATATATAAAAGAGTGAAAAATGAAGGGACTCTGAGCGTGAATGAAATGATTAATTTAATTATTACGAATATAGTTCGAAAGATAGAACCAATATATTTTTTTAGTAATTATTTGAACCGATAACAAAAAGGTTTGATGAATTTCGATTAATTTTGGGAACCCTTTCTTAACAATATCATATTATCTTAATTCAAAATGCCGACCAAAAAATGAGATTCAAAGACTATAAACGAATTTGGGCAAAAGAAATTATTAGAAATTTATGAAAATGTATTAAAACCAATTTTAAGCCAAATGCCAGATAGAAATAAGGAGAAATTCACATCCTTTTTCGGTTTTATATCGTTGCGCTTTTAATATGAATTTCCATCATTCATTTCTCGGATTCTTTTCTTTTTAATTCATTTATAATAAATTCTGTGCCGTCGCACAGGCCCTCATTTACCGCACAATCAATTAACTACTGTGTGGTTGACAGTACTGGTTCTTTGTTTTGCAATAATGCAATTATGCTGCATAAAACTATTTCAACTATTTTGGAATCCATTTCTTATTTGAAACTATAAATTGAAAATCAAATTATACGGTAGTTTGAAAGTTGTACGCACAAATACAATTTTAAAATCAGGTCGACTCTTATTTTTGTTTTCAACCACGAGCGGTTATGGCATATGTACGTAACATACTCGTACGTAGCTCTGACCACAAAAACTACAAACCGTATGTAAACTCTGATTTTGACATACACATAAAATTCCATGTGGATAGCAATTTTGACATTTTATACGACTTGTACACGTAATGTAAACACAGCTTAAGGGCGGAAAAAGCTTACATGTATGTATGTATGCATGTACATATAATATGAATAAAAACGAATACTGAAACTGATATGTTATTAGGAAGGGCGATAACTGGTCTTTACGAAATTTAAATAAAAGATCAGAAAGATTGTGCAAATGTAGAATGAACAATAACAACATCGATAATCAAGAAATGCACGTTGTTTTAACACAAACAGATTTATTTAAACAAACGTCATACGGTTTCTCGGTCAGACAGATACTTACATTCATTCACTATGAAGCGTTAAGTGTTGCCATCGTTTCAGGTTTCACTATTGAGTGTAGGATTTTTTTTTTTTATTAGAACAAGCGGAATTGTTTGTTATTAAATGAAGTTAATTTTTTATTCTCCGACTTAAGTTCATATTTTAAGTAAAATTTTAAGGAAATGTTAAAATTTAAGTGGAATATTTATTAATTTTGTCGCACGCGAGTTTAAGTTTTAAAATTAAATAAAATACTGTTGATTTTATTAATTGCAAATAAATTCGCTTCATTTGGAAGATACTACTTTATCTTTTTGATTTGATTATGATATCAGACATGTCTAGGAGCAAATTTTATTTCATGTCCTGTTGACCATTAGCTTAAAGATGATATTTGAGAGCTTAAAAATTATATTTTGAGTTAATAATATATATTGACCTTTTTGAATTATTGTTTGACGTAATCTTGCCAAACTATAATTATTTTAATTAAGTAATTGTATTCTTAGGCTTAAGTGTTAATGTAAAAGTTAAAATTTTTATTAGAAAACTAACTGAATGGAATGCATTTTCTATGCCGCTACGGATTTTATCAACATTCTTTACAGTCAAAGTGTATGAGGGCCACATTGGAAGTTTATATCCTTTTAAAAAATTATACGATACGGTAACACTAATTATTTTATGTACTCTCTTTTTTAATGATATCTCAACGGTGGGATTGCCTTGCCGTGCTCTTTACATTAATTTTGCTTTGTTATCGTATTCTCTACTGTGGATATTCGTTGTTGTTGCTGTCATTGTTGTTGTGCTTGTTTGGGGAATTATAACAACTGGCGTTAATGCTTATTTGTGGATATACGATGGATGCCAAGTACAACAATATGAAAAGAATGAATATTGCGATTGCAATTACAATTGCTGTTATTCTTTTTTATTATTATTGTTGGTATTATTCTATGCTATTTACATATTGCATCCATATACTCTTTCACAAGCATACAACATGAAGACGATATAAAAATGTTTTTAAACGAGTTAGCAACAACAACATATTCAAGAAAGAGTAGGATGAACATTTTCAACAGCTAAAAAGTTTAAATATGTTGTTTTTTTTGTTTGGGCAAGTTTTTACCAAAATCATAGATGTTAGGTTCTGAGCTTTTTAATATTGTACTTTTTCTCTCTTCACTACGATTGGAATGCTAACATTCGTACATAAATGCCTTTAAAACAAATACATATATTCTTTTAATTTTTTAATAAACTGCATGTACATACATACATACATACATACATACAAATGTATGTACCTACTCGTAGTATTATACTATGTCAACAACTGTGGTTGTATAAAAACAAACTATTAAAAACAAATAAAAAATTTACACAAAAAATTAACAATACAATGAATACGTGAATGGAATGAGTACATACATATGTATGTAACTGAGAGAGGGAGGCGAGAGTTGGAAAATATATTCCTTGTAAATGTTAAAAATCAACACATTTATGTTGATTACATATAAATAGAGAGACGGCTCAATTTAAAGCTTCGAACTAAAATGCTAAATGTTTTTGCTAATCAGCAATTACGATTATTTATAATGGCCGTCATAATTTATTTTGTTTTCGTTTTTTTTTTGTTTGTATTTCAACGTTTGCTTTGTTACTTTGTTTTTTTCTTTCTACAACTTGTTTAACAAGATTAGCGGTGTTTTTTCTACATTAATCGCTAGTCAGCGAATGGAGCAAATTGCTCCTCTGATGGCTGCTGTTTGTGAGGTTGATGATGGCATCCGTATAAGACAAGTATTTCTATTTTTTCTATTAATTTGTCCGTCCTAATGTGTGCTCTAAATGTTTCTAGTCTGCGTAGAGTCCTCACATTATTATGTCGGTCGAAAATGAAAGAAACATTATTCACAGTGTTTGGTCGTACTAATGAGTACGTTAATCATAGCATACTGTACATGTGTTGTTGTTGTTGTTGGAAAAAATTAATTTTTCTTTCCCCTTTTTTTAATTCAACAAATTGTACCTCTTATAAAATTGTCTAGACTTTCAAGAAATAAAAATAAGGCTTTGAAATTGTTGTATACGCTAAAACTAAGCTAGAATAATTTCGTAGTCTTACATACTACATATGTACATACATACATACGTATGTAAATGAAATATTAAATTAATCATAAAAATAGGCAAGTACGTACTTGCATAAGTAAATAACTTCAGAAGTTTTAAAGATTAATGAGAAGTATACGGTGCAATTGCGATAACGTAATCTAATTGAAGCTGGCAATTTATGTGTTTGCTAATTTCTTACCTTTTCGGCTGCCATTCATTAATTATGAGAGCAGAATAAATCCAGGATTTTTTTTGGAAATTTTTCGCAACTAATTAAAAGTTAACACTGAAACCGCCAATTACCATCTGTTAATAGATAGATAACACTAAATATTCGCAGGAACCATCATTTAGTGTAGCTTTAGTAGCCATTCGTGAATTTTTGACGTCTAACTGAGGTTCACGTGACTTCGATTTTAAATAATCATTAGGGTTTTATATAGCTAAACGCAAAGTTGATTATAAACGCAATCGCATAACAACTACAAGGCATTGTTTAACCTCCATACGGTGGATTGCTGGTGCAATTTTATAATAGATTATTTTTTTTATTTTATTATTTAATTTTATTTTATTAAATCTTTCGAAACCAAAATTACAATAAGTATTCAAATCATATCTCTAAAATATTATTTGTTAAATATTACCAATGTAAAAACTAATCTGTTGTATTCAAATCTTAAAAAACTACCTATTATTGGGTTGGGCGAGCCCTCTCGCCAGGCTCAATTTGTCAGTCTCTTTTTATGCTCTGGAGCGCGCGAAATTGTAATAATTTGCGTACAAGAGTGTAAGGGGACCTTTAGTTTGTTTACGTATTTTCACGTGTATATTTTTGCTTCGTCCTGGATAGTGGAACTTCTAAATCTCTATAGATGTTTTAATTTCTTATATACCAGGGGTCGCATACAATGAGTTGTAAAATCCTAGACTGCCTTCTTTGGAATTTTTGGATGTTTGATGCATGAGCAGTACCCCACAGCTGAACGCCATATGACCTTTTTAGCTTTTTAACGATTTTGTGTAAAAGGAATTTGTGTTCCAAAGCCAAGGTTGAGTGAGGACTTATTAACTAGTGTAGTTGATTTATTCGCAGTTTTATGGCGGTTACTTCTGCCTCAATATGACGGGACCAAGTTAGGCGTCGAGCTATGTAGATGTTTACCTATATATTTCACGTGGGTTTCCACTGGAACACTGGCATTTATTATTGTTATAGAAGGAAAATTTTTCCTTCTGAGGGAAAACGTTACATGGCAAGTCTCTAAGTATTTATAATTATTCTCCACTTTTTTAGTCAATCTTCTAGCTCATTACTATGACAATGAAGTTGTTCGGATGGAACTTATGAATCCAATGCCATCTGCAAACATTGGCGTATAAGTACGTATTTGGGCTTGTTGGCATATCCGCTGTATAGATGATGTATGATAGCGGCCCTAGATTACTACCTTGAGGGACCCCTAGAAAATTGATCCTTTGACCTTACCTTAAACGTTCTGTTTGTTAAACATCTCTTCAGAAGTTTGTGAGAGTTTTCAGTTAGAATTAGAGATGTTTTCGTAAGTAGCCCATCGTGCCAGACTTTATCAAACGCCTGGGAAATATCAATAAACAAAGCTGAACAATATTGCTTTGTAAGATACGGCCTTAAACACGAAACGAATAAATTTTCAAACAATATTGATAAAATTGACAGCAGGCTAATAGGCCTGTATGATGTTATCTGAGTAAGGTCCTTGTCTGGGTAAGGGATCATTATAATTTCAGACATCCACCAGGAGCATGGGAAGAAGCCAATTCGCAACAGAATAATTAGGTAAATATCTTATCATTGATCCGGTAATACGACCAGGGCCGGGCGAATTTCTAATATTTAGAGTTGTTAAAATCGTTATCGTTATTAAAATCGACAACTATTTTAATAACGATAACCGAAAATTTATAGGATCAATGACAGTGTCACTGATATTGGGAATAGTGAAACTAATTATGTCATGTGGTGTGAAAACCATTTTTGAATTATTTTCTATTGAGTTTTTAGTCCATGTGTGGTTATCACGTCTTAGTGGGGATTCGTTGGCACACAGGCTATAATCCGTCCATGCTTTTTGTTGATCCAAATTTTGTTAAAGTTATCTTTTCACTAACCAACTCACGCTTGGAGAATTTAACATCTTTTTGTGCAAGTGCTTAATGTGACCGGTGACCGTCGTGTTTGTGTTCAACGCGATTTGGTAGGATAATGTTTTTGGTTAAACATTATTAAAATTATTATACTTATTTAAAACGATAAGCAAAAACTATGATATTAGAAAATCGCCCGGACGTGATCGTGTTACAGGATCAAACATAGAAATTTACCTAATTCTGCTCTGAGAATTTTACCAGGGACCGAAGATAATTAATATATTTGGTTTTTATTTTGCAACAAACTTTTATTATCAATTAATGTTAAAAAATATTAAAATATATTTGAGTTTTTTTTTTGGTTGCAAAATAACGATTTTGTATATCCTCGTAATTATAAATATAATTATAATTCTTTGATCTTCTAATACAATTTTAGTTCAATTGTTCAAGCACCGGTTGTTTTTTCTATAAAATTCTTTTATTAAAATAATTTATTAATATTAAAACTTTTTTCTTTATTATAATCTAGGGGGATATCGAAGCAGACCGATAACTTTACCCCCTTCTTTCCGCGAATTGATTTTAGCAACCTATTTGTAATTTTCGATTACCTTACTCTAATTCAAGTGTCCACTAGCTTTTACTCTCGACTGTAGTGATTTCTGACTGTCGACCTTCTTCCTCATCACGGAACCTCCTGTTAATTGCTAGCATTTATCTAAGGCTTAGGTCCACCATGGCATTCATATTTAACAAGTGTTTGCCCGTGGACCTAAGCCTTATGCTAGCCAGTGCTGGATATTCCCATACAATGTACGCTACCGGCTAAGCCTTTTCCGCAATAGTATCTTTGGAGATTGAACCGTCCACCCCTTGAGAGATTTTCCTGTCCACATCTTCATTATTCCTCCATTGGTCAATAAACATTGGAGTTCTTACAGAGATGAACCTCCCCATCCCTTGCGAGACTTCGTTGTACATCCATATCGAAATCCTACGGTCCAACGCCTTAGAAGTACCTTTAAAAATTGAACTGTCCACCCCTACCGGGGCAGGCTTTTCCAACTCTACCGGAATCCTCCCTTGGTCAATTAAAACCGTAGTTTCTTCAGAGGTTAACCTCTCCGCCTCTTGCGAGGCTTCATAAGTCATCCCTGTAATGAAGAAAATAATGTCCGTGGGTGGACGGAGAGCTCCGTATGCACGGGCAAGTCTGTATTAAAACTGGAGATCAACTGGTATCCAGAGCTGGCATACCAGAGACCAATCACCCTCTTGGCCACGAAACCCTGGCGTACGCTGTTCCGCCGTGGTTTAGGGATTTTTTACAAGAGAACGTTAACTTCTCTCCGCTCTCCTTTTTTATCCAGACTCCTTGCAAAGACAGGAACCAGTTACCGGCGGCAACAACGTAGAGGTATAAGCCAGAACTTCTGGAAAGCCATATATTTGTGCCTGCCGTAATAAATTGATTGTTAATTGAGAATTTTACAATATAACTTATTTTCTGAAGATCAATTAAATAAAATTGTTTTATCAAAATTATTGAATTATATATATTCTCATCGAATCCACTTGGCTAAAATTTTACAGAATGTACCCGCTACGCAAGTAAGCGTATAAAGACAGTTTTCAGCGTTCAACTTTATTTTAAGCGCTTTAAGATGCAATTTTTTTCAGATCCTTTGCTCATGAAAGAAAACTAAATATCTAAAATAATGAAAATGAAATCAAAAAAATATAAATTAAAATTAATCGCTACTTAAAAAAAAAAAAAAAAAAAAAAAAAAAAAACTTTTACTCGGTAAGTAAAAAATAACAATTATCTCGTAATATTTATAATATGGTCTATAAACATTACGGTCCCTGAATTTTACTTTTCATATTTAATGCCCGTTAACATCTTGGAAGATGTCTGAAATTAGCATGATCCCTAAACCAGAAAAGAACTCGAATCAGATTTTGTCATGTAGCCCCATTAACCCACGTTCGGTTTTATTTAAGTTATTTGAACAATCATTCGTCTTGAGCTTAAAACCTTATCTTAGTCAACTAGATATCATCCCGGTCCATCAGTTTGGTTTTCGTACGAGGTACATATATTACTATTGAGCAAGTCCATAGAATTATTACCGTCTTTAGATCGGCAATTGCAAATAATCAATACCCTTCAGCTTTATTTATAGATATTTTCCAGGCGTCTTGTCAAGCTGCCTGTTTTCCTTCGTCTCTAGTTACCATCAAATTGTAGCGAATCCCGTACAAGAAAGGTTAATCGTTACATGAGCAATTTCGATGGATTTAATAGATGCATCCTTCGGATCTTGGTTGTTTCGTATTTGGGCTTGCTGGCATATCCACTGTATATATTATACCGGCTACCTTGAGGGACTCTTGCAGAGATTTACCCGCTTTTAGAAGCTGATCCTTTAACTTTACTTTAAACGCTCTATGCGTTCGGTAGCTCTTAAGACGCTTGTGCGAGCTTTTAGGAAGATTACGAGTTATTTTAGTGAGTAGCCAGTCTTTAAGAGCTTTGCCAAATATTTTGCGGCGTGAAGTGGCAAGGCGTGTCCAAAACGTTCCAAGTTTAAAAAGATTATGTAGACTTTGTTGTCTTTAAGCAAGAAAGTCTTTTGTTACGTTGTATCCGGATAATTATATCGAAGGGCGCAAGATACTGTTGACAAAACATGATTTTTTGCTGTTGATATTTTTCTAATCTTAAAAAATTCTCTCTCCGATGGTAGTAGAATTTTAGCTGTCAACAAAAAGATATGGTCTATTAAAAACAGAAGTTTAAGCTGTTCTAATAGAGAGTTCTGATCGAGAGTGTATTATACAGGCTATTGCCTATAAGTTCATCGTCACATTTTCATGTAAATAGTAGTAGAGCGTCGAAAGAAGGAAATTGTTACAATTTCAATAATTACTTTTCTCTAAGAGAAGCCAGATACAGTAAATCGAATTGATCCATGTTTTGATAAAATTATAATCTCAGCTTGAGTTCTCGTGGGGTTGAGTAACGGACAGTATTTTTACTTCTATTTTTTCGAAATCTCCATAGTTTCTTTTCCAAATCACTCGATATCATATTATCCAAGTCATTTTGATTTAAATCCCCAGCAATAATCAGCCTGGTTTTCAAATTGCGTCGAATTTACATTAAAAAGGAAAACAATATTGTTTTTTAACTTGAACATTCAGCTACTGAAATATTAGATCAAAATAGTTATAATCGGATCTTTCCCGAACAGTATTGTTCGTTCGTAAGTTATTTTTAATCTAACAGCTCAGTTAAACAAATTCCATAGAATTAAAGTCATTAGATCATGTATAATTTGTAAAGAGCGCTATAATTTATTCATATAATTTTTTATGTTTTTCTTTATAATATTTTTGTTTATTTTTGCATATTTATAGTTTTAAACAGTAATATAAATAACATTTAATAATCGCATAAAGAAGTGTTAATAAATTTTACGAATTTCAATCATCATATCACAATCACCATGGTTCAATTCACAAAGGCCTTGTATTGTTGTATCAATTGTATTATAGAAATATATTACAATGATGTACTTTTTTTTACTGGCAATTATCATATAGAAATGTGATGTTATAATACGACTTTATTTCATATGTTTGTTTTTAAAATCTTGTATTGACACCATACCTGAGACCTTGCTATCCTCAATTACTATCCTAATACGTATAATTATAAAACTCCACATTATTAATAGAATTTCTCTTGAAATATAAATAATACATGTTTTGACGTCTATATTTTCTTGGCATTAGTAATATAATAATACCACTATACAATAAAATTGACTGTTTACAAACAAATAAATCAAAGGTTTATTTAAATACACGATACAATAATACAAGGCGTATGTAAATTGCATAAATATCACTTAATGGCGTTGTGCTTTGGAAAGCAACATTCATAAATTATAAAGTTAAGTTACTAATTTATTTCGTATTGTTTTTTTTTCAATTTAAACAGTTTTTATAATTTTTTTCTTGTTTCTTTTTCTTCTCTTTTTAGGTACGAAAAATAATAAATTTTTTTATTACAAGTGCAACTAAGTACGATCAGTCAGTAATGAATGATTTTGAAAGGCGTATTTTCGTGTCGGACGTTGCAGCTAATAAACTTTATTAAAGTAGTCTCTTGAAATATACAGTCAAGGTATTCGAATGTTTTCATTCTTTCGAAATAATAGGAATTTTTATTACAACCTTTAATATCCCCCCTTAGAAGCTTTAATTTTTTTTAGTAATTTTATTTACAATCTATCCAAGGAGAATAAGTAAATTTTATAAAGTAAATAACAAGATTGTTTGTTGAACTCCTGCGAGAACAACAGTATTCACAAAATATAGAAATCAATATATGTTTTAAAAATTGTTTTTTTTTTATTTAAATTGAAAATCTTCATTGAATCCATTTATATTTCAAAAGGGCGAGCAATGTTCAAATAGAAAAGAACAAGCTTTGTGTGAGGTATTAACGCATTCACTTCTTTAAGGCCCGCGTTTGCCTTATGCGGGCACGGCTGCACAGATCCGACAGATCCAATAGATTCAGCTGTGTATGAGCGACTTTAAGGGCATCGCGCGAATGAGCGTTATTGACATTGACATGTGACGTCAGAAAATCCGATAAATTGTTCATACAGAATGTCAATTGTGGCATTCGCTATGGGACATGTGGCGCTGTCCTGCTGAAACCAAATATCATGCAGGTCCATACTTTACTATTCAAATGCCAGCATGGGCGTATGTTGTTCGTTCGGTGATGTTATTTCGCAAAATTTAAATAGCACCCCTGGTATAATAATCGCAACAGGTTTCATGCTACTGAGTTGAGGCCCATTTGATCATAAAGCCTCCCGAATGAGATCAAATAATTTTTTGTTATACGATTCAAATAATCGCTTATTAATTGGAAATATACGACACAAAAAATATTAAAAAATAAAAAATCCGATTATTTCATATATTGGCAGGGTCTTTTGATAGATAGATTTTTGAAATGCATTTCCGTCATCCCTAGTAATGTTCTCGAAAAAGAACGAAAAATGACTCTGAAATGACACCTAGCCGCAATTTAAAATGGAAAATTACCTGGGTACTCAGCTTCTGGCACAATTTTTGCGAAAATTTACTCCTTCATAATTTTATCTGTTATTTCCATTTTGTTTTATTTTCTATACACTTTACATTTTAATAATTGAATTCATTTTAATTATTATTTGCATTGAATTATCTTTATACTCTTCTCTCCACTCTCATTCCTTTCGATGTACGTGTTTCAAAGCTAAAAATATCAATTCATTTTACATTTACCTCCTTCCTTTTTTCTAGTGATTTAATCAAAATTCTAATCGAACCCATTTCCCAAATTTTCTTTTATTTCTATTTATTTGGGAAAATATATCCGTATATACGAGTATTTATACATGCACATTTTACATTAATGTGCGCGTATGCTCTGGATTTGGTATATAAATAATCTAAATACTCTTTATAGTGTATTGAAATCTAAATTATACAATGTATCAGAAGCTTAAAGGTAGAAATTCTTCCTGATGGAGGAATTACTAAAGTCACAAGATGAATAATTCTCCGCAAAACTTGTGATTTCGTGATAAAATGGTCTGGGATTAGAATGTAGTTCCATGGGAAACTCTTTGGATAAACTGGCTGTTAAAAGGTTACATGTATTTTTATTTGCTAAGCAGATCTTATGTGCTAGACAATGATAAAAATAATAAGGGATTGTATCTGCAAAGCATTTGAAGCTATAAAAGCTTTTCCTGCTATACCGTTAGGAGCTTTGAAGCTGTAGGAGATACCCATTGGCTGTGTCACTTCATTGAACAAGTAAGTAATATATTTCCTTCATATATGTAGAAGGCACCTCCACTGTAATTCATCATAAAAAAGTGCTGCATCTCCCTATGATGCGTATGCCCTCGTATTTGGTCTTTCGATTGAAAAGTAAAAATTTCACGGAATTTCACAACGGATCCTATGCGATACATACAATCATATAGAGTTATTCTTTCACCTCAGGTCATTGGTAGTTCTAATGATATTGATTTGAGTTAATAAAAAATCCATTCTGATCTTTAATACGTTGGTGGTTCAAAAAATACCCGGCTTGACGCCTAAATGGCGCCAGAAGTTTGAAAAGAATTACTTTGGTGACAAGTGACATGCTGCAGGGTGCCACGTTCTTTGGTATTTTAATTAGCCATCAAAAATATACGATGTCAGTCAATTTGTAAACAGTGAAAAAATTTTTACTGTTATGTAATTCAACACTTTCATTCGAAAGGTCAATATTAAAGCCGAGAGGAGATTCTACTCTCGGTGAGTCTGCTTCTTCGTTTGCCAATAAAAAATATTGGGTAGCAGAGTTTAAATAAGGCCGTACGAGCTGCCAAGGCGAAAACCGTAGTGGTCCACGCTAGAAGCGGTTAAAAAAATCTACAAAATTGTGTGTCAGCTAGCTGAAATGATAGGCATTTCTAAACGTGCTTACATCGCATATTGAGCGAAAATTTGAATATGAGAAAGTTGTGCGCAAGATGGGTGTCGGATTATTTTCTATTTCCAAACTTGAAAAAAAGGTTAGGCGGCAAAACATTTGCCAATAATAAAGAGATGGAGCCTGGAATTGATGGCATTTTTAAGGAGGTAGACAGTTCTTACTATAAACGCTATCGAAGCTATATATGTAATATCGGTGGGAAAAGTGTTTCGAGCTAAAAGTATATTTTGTTGAAAAATATAGAGGTCGACAATTTTTGGGACAGCACTCCTACTTTAATGGGTAAATTGTCAATGCTTTATAAAAATATTTATTGTTTAAGAACTTCATGCTAAATAGTAACGCGATTTTAGTAAATTTTTCGACATAGCGGAGCGAAGCAGAAAAATTAATTCCACATTTTAAGTTACCGTAAATGCAAATCAGCCGATCTACTACTAATTTTACCAAAAGTATCAAGAGAAAGTCCTCCTTCGGGAGACTCACTCTAAAATAGTTTAGGTTGAGCAGAAAAGATTATTTTGTATTGCAATATGGGTAATATCGTAGCCTCAAAAGAGTTCGTGTATTCTTAATTGGTCCTTAGTCCACAGATCGTTTGTCAATTTCATTATCATTCACACCTTGGTGACCTGGTAACGTGCGACTGTTGCTGCAATACTTGATTGTGCGTTCTGTTTCCAGGACAGATGCTGTAAAATTAACACATTCGATTAAATTTCCTGTTTGTTCAAAGCAGTAGGAATCGTTTCATTAACTAATGCCATAAAAGAGATGATTTATGGTGTTTTCGCTTCTAGAAAAAATTTAACATTTTTTTTACCTTTTGTTATACTCCAAATATGTTTACGTCCATAAACAGGTATTTGTTTTTTTTCGATTTTACCCTTAAGAATGACGAAAGACGCTATATGAACTGTATAAATGTCAAGTAATAAAGGTTTGTTAAGAATAGACTCTTTAACAGGGCAACACTTTATTTAAGAAACGAAAACGCTATTAATCTTCGTTTTATCTGCTAGTTTTTGGTCAAGTCTGTCGCCTTTTTTAACAGATGTTTGTCATTTTAATATTAATGGATAGTTTCCTTAAATCAAAAAATACTGCTTTTGTTCATGTAGTTTCTAAACTCGAGGGATCTATGGATCTCTTTTATATCTACACGCTTCATGTTGTTTTTAAGGAAAATCGATGACAGCTTTTAAAAAGTTTTATTCTTGGAAAAGTGCTCTAAAGGCAAATTACGACATTTGATATCAACCTAAAATAAACAGTTTCATTTCCCCATATACTTTACTGGAACTTTTAATTTCTGCATTTAAAGAATGCAAAGAATTTGGCAAAAGCACTTTAATGAATTGAAACGAAAAATAATTGTATTACGTTCTATCCTTTTTCAAATTGAAATGATACTTTACAGTATTTCACTGCAGTTCATACAATAAAGTGCACCTTAAATGGTAACACTTACATAGCAGCAACACGACCAGCACCACTACCAGCATATAGTCATCATCATGATTGTCAACATCATTATCATCAGCATATGTGGATGATATGTTTTGTGCAAAAACTCCGGGATGTCTAAATAGTCAGTTGTTTAGCTTAGACGACTAGTGTAGATTCGAATATTGGATGTAGGGACGTATCGTAGCTGGTGCGCTTGGCGTTGCAGCTGTAAATACAAATGTACATATACGCAAAGATATTTGTCGATGTGTTGGTTGATTTGAAAACTACTATACATCTGTGTGTGTGTTCTTCTAAATAAAGGGTGTTATGGAGACGTGCAGAAATTACAGTTAAAAGAAAAAGTAAACAAATGACATGTTATGCTGCCTGGCAGAATTCATAATTTCGCCCTCTAGGTGTACCTCCGTATGTAAAATTGCGCTCCTAATCCAGAATGGATTGACCACATTGCATTGTATAAGTAGGTGTCTTTTTCGACGTATTGGTCAAATTAAAAGAAATATTGCCCAGAATTCTTTCCAACTAAAAATAACAGATCATTTTGCAATTTAGAAAGTCATCTATGTTTCTTTTCTTTTTCATTTTAAAGTTTTATCCGTCCAAAAAAAACATCTTTTATATTTTATAAAAACAATACAAACATGAACTTGTTGTTCTCGTACCTGCTAGATACATAACATACAATTGTTTAATGCCAGATTGTTTGTTGTTATTGTAGCATTTTGCTTTAGTTAATGCATTTGTGTAGTCTTAACCAGTTGGCCACATGTTTCAAAACGTCTTGAAGAACTCGATTTGCCATCAAAGAAGGCCAAAAATTTATAATTTTCACGTTTTTATCAAGAGGACTAAAATGTGTCACCTCTTAGGAGCTTTTTAGCTATTTTGTCTTAAATTGTAGTCGAAAATTAGTGATAAATTGGAATCCCCCCAAACACAACAGCGCCGGGTATGATGAGTTGGCTAATTGAAAACATTTAGACGTTAAAAAGATTCTCTATAATATTTCCTCTGTATCTCTATTCGCTTCGAGCTATCTCTGCATATAATAAGGATCTCTTTCAGTTGTTAATTGATAGAAGATAAACTTATGAGCGGTCCTCAGCCTGGATCCAACAATTACATTTTTTAGCGTCAAATAATTAAATTTAGTCTTCACGACGGATGTCACGTAAAAATGAATTCTCAAATTCTCTCCCTCGTTTGCTGTACAGTACAGTACAATTTGTTCAATTATGCTCTCTGGATAATTTTTGCGTTTTTTTTTGTGTTTTACCTTGATCACATCTCTCCCAACCCCTATTGTATTGTTGTATCAATTGTTTTATTGTATTTTAGTTTACAATAATGTTTGTAATTTGTTTGTAATTTTCATTATAAATTTACACTTCAATTCCGTGCTATCAAACTGATGTGAGTGCCTGTTCTTTTGAAAGTAAAATTTGTTATAGTCAGCACTAAAACTTATTAAAATTGGGAAATACAGAAGTTATTGTGGTAGGAAAGAAAAAAGGAAAGTGCTAATTCAGGAAATATTATTTTCATTCACAACTCAATATTCGACCAGTGTCTTTCAATACATGATACAAGAGTGTTTGACAAAAAGCTGCTTTTGGCATCGAAGTTATGAAATTAAGTGGAAAAAATCCTAGTACAAGTTACTTTTTTTCAGTAAGCCTTGTTCGATGAATGATAAAATCGTATGAGAACGGTTTACAATTTTGCACAAAATTGACCTCTGATATGTTGTAGCTTACAGAGAATGGTATTAGCTCGATTTTGGCAGTGAAATAATTTTTATTTGGGGAGAATTTAAAAATGATAATTTTTTTTAAGGTTAAGAAATGGCAATGCAAACATAAAAAAAGCCATTCAGTTCATAAAAAATCGTATGTCGCTTGGTAGGATAACACAAACTTAAATTCTACTTATGTCCATTTAAGTCGTTTTTGACACCTAAAGAATTAATAAAAATTTATCCTTTATTTTATGTTAGAGAATCGCTTTGGTTGCGCATATGGTTTCCTAGAATGCTTTACAACATTTTCTTCTTCATTCTCTAAAATTGAGAGAATTTTGATTAAAATGCAATCATTATCGATATATTACGTCTTGCGATATATACGTCTTGCGATATATACGTCTTGCGATCCCCGCATTCGTTATAGAATAAATAGTAATGAAAATTCAGATTGTTGCATAAGACAACAAGTAGTCATATGAAATGAACGAACGCGCTCTCTCGAAATGTCATTCGATAGGTTAGGAACTATCGTATGTTATTAATATACAAATTACAATTTTATTGCTGTGTAATATTCCTAGTTTCTACAACACAGTGAAATCTCACCACGACAGTTGGTTGAGTCTTCTAATAAATCAAAAAGAGTCAGAACTCAAGGAATCCAAAATATTCAAGAGAGGCAAAAAACTGATTTTACAAAAATATTTAGTTTTGATGCACCAGCTTCGGAACCCGAAAAACAATGTTTAGCTGAAACCAAATACAAGCAGTAATCTTTAGTTGTAGCGACGCAAGTCAACATGCAAACAGTATTAAAACAACGATATTTATTCAGTTAAAGAAAACAGCGAAGAATAATATAATTTTGCTTTCATTCGAGATTTTTTCTAAGAACTTATTCATGAAAACTTCGACTTGGATAAATTTTGAGTTGTGAGTGTTTTTAGCTTAGAGTGCGATATGCTCGTTACTGGATGGTCTCTGTAAACAAGATCCACACAAAAACATAAATGTGAAAATAAGGTCAAGTTCCTATCCACAAATTTCGACCGTAAAAGGTACTGAGATCAAAATGAGGACCAAGTTCTTGATATGTACAATACCATCCCATTTCTAGGCAACTTGCTAGCTTGGTAAGATTTTCCCCATAATTCTTTCTCATATCACTTCTTCCCTAAGGCCTACTTGTATACTAAATTTCAGCTCTCTAGCTACAGTGGAAGTGCCCCATAATATTGATGAGTATGTGAGTCAGTGATTATGTACTTTGATCACGTGGACGACGATTTGGGCGCAGTTTTTAAACACTTCTATTCCATTTGTTTAACCAAAGTGAACTAGAATTTTAATAGCACCCTCGCAGACAGCGTTTTTCCTGCCTGGCCATTGTAATCAAACATGTTTTGCTACCTTTTGCTTCAACTGTGGTTTCTTGTGAATTACTCAATTATAAAGAATCGTAAACGTTTGTGAAAGAGCCTCATTGCGGGTCTGTGAATGCCCAGGACAGCAGACTTTTATTACGCTTTAGTTTCCTTATTTCCAGAGAAGAAGGGAAGAGTTTTTAATTCGTAATATAAAGAAATACATTTTATAAATGTTTGAATTTAATTCGCAAAAAGTTAAACATTAGAAAAGTATTTAAATATTTAAATTCTGTATGTACGTACATGCATATGTAATTTATTCCAATATGAGAACATGTTTGGATTTATTTACAACTGTGAGTGTAACATTGTGTGCATACGAAATGTGTAGTTGAAGAACATGGCGGTGTTTCTATTTGTGCAACTACACAACTCTTCTACTCTTGCGTGTGTAAGTTCAACCAAATATACGTATTTATACATGTATCTATAAAATTTGTAGTGCAATATTTGTAAATTTCGCATTCTGGTAACAAAATCTATTTTCCTACTATACCCCGCACAAATGCATACAAACATGTAAACGCCTACATATGTATGTTTGTACACGAAATACACAAGTATTATTTCATAATACAACTTATATATACTTCGGTACATGTTTACTACACACATACAGCAAACCACGCTCCATTTTGGAGCCACCTTGCGGCCCAAATTTTCCACCCACTTTTCATTAAAAACGTTGTGCTCTTGCCGCACCTTCTTAGCTTGAGTTCCACCAGCATCAGACATCCCCTTACCCTTTGTTATTCATCCATCCATCCATTCGGCCAGTTATCCAAATTTGCTCGTTCACGTATTCATTCTTCCACTCATCCTCTTGTGCATATTTCGTTAGTTTGTTTGTTTGTATTGTTGTTATTGTTATTATCCCAGCTACTCTTTCCATTTTACCAGCACTTTGTTTGCAGTCATCGTAGTCTTGATGGCCATTCTTCCATATTTCACCAAATATATTCGAGTTTACAGAAATATTTTGGTTTAAATTCCTTTGAAACAATTTCGACATATGTAAGGAAGAAGAGCATTCTAACTTGTGAAATTATTTTAGTTACTCGTATTTCACAATGAAGTTCGAAAAAAGGTTTACGGTTTCACATTATTTCCCTAAGTCGAATACGCCAATAAAACGTGAAAGTGAAAGAGGCAGATATGAAAGTTTGGTATCCGTACGCTATTCATTATGTATAGACATTTTTTGAGAAACTGAAAATCCGACCAATTTTCAAGCGATAAAGAGCGGGTCGATGTAGAAATGGAATAAAATTAGCTGGTTGTAAGGAATTAAGGCAAGATATCCTTGTTTTATTTGAAAGGCCCATGCTTGGAATATGACACCATTCAAATGTTTGCCAAAGCTTCGCACGGAGACACGGATCCGAGAGGTGAAATTTGTAGTGATTCTGCCGCATATATCCGGCGGAATTTGAACAATTGTTAATATGCACGATCTTGGTGGCCGATTCACATCACCACCGCAAACGTCTATTGTGGGGTCACCGTGTGGTACGAAGAAAATCCATCCTACTAGTGTCGCTGTTTTCAAAAAAGATCGGGACCACTATTGGAGCCATCTGCTGGCAAATAGCGAAAACTTTATGTACGGCCGATATTAGAATTCGCCTTAAAAAGTAAAAATTCTTTAACTTCGATAAATAGAGCTAAAAAAGTGAAATTTTGCTAAGGGAAAATCACAATGAGGCTATTAACTCACTCGTTATCAGCTTAATTTGACTTAAGCACTTATTACATATGGCCACAGAATTGGGAGAAAAAAAAAAATTTAAATTTATAACAATTTTGCAAAATTCGTCGGGCTTTGCTTAGAGGGGTTGTTCACGATGTTTATTTGTCATATGACTTGCAACTCCTCCATAGGGTATTTTTTAGGCCCGACAGACCATTAAATTGTTAAAAAATAAAAATTTTAATCGAAGAAATATGTTTATTCGAAATAAAAATGAAGGCGAAAATGATTTCGGAAATATATGCCCACCACTGTTCTTGGCGAAACGCATACTGGATGACCAATTTTCTTAATTATGGAATAATGATGCCACCAGCATGATGCCGTACCAAATGGTGAATTTTTCTGGATTTAATTGAGTCTGTAGGGTCTGTTCTGGATTAGTTTCACTTCATATGCAGTATTTTTGTTTATTAACAAAAACTTCAAGCCAAAAATAAAATTTCGTTAATTTGCAAGCATTGTTCAAGTGTCAATCGATTCATGATAATTTTCCAGAATAACTAATAATAATTGGCAAAAAGTAACCGGAGTATGACAGCTCGTTGCACAGTTAACCCTTTCGTAGGTTATATCGGTCTTAAAAAACACTCTATATGTATGTATGTACGTGAGGGTCTTTCAAATATAATATGTGTATTTTCAATGTATAAAATACATATGACGTTTTTCATTTAGAGCGTGTTCTACTTTCATATGACAAAACATCTGACAACAGCTGTTTTTAGTAAAATATATTGAAAAAAGTTCAAGTCAAAAATATAATTAAAAAATTAAAATTTACATGCAACTGACTTGAAATTTTCTTGTCCATTTCACAAAACTGATTTATAAAAAATACTTTTAACTAAATTCGAGCATAAAATCAAAAATAAAAATTGCAAACAGATGTAATTAAATATGTACTTTTCATCATAAAAAAAAAACTATAAATCAGAAGTAAATTGACAATTTGGACAGACATGCGAGATTACATATGAAACACAAGTCATACGATGCGCCGTTCAAAGAGAGCATTATAGTGAACTACTCTACTGAATGCTTATCATAGCCGCTGAGGGAGTTTAGTTTTTATTTTACACCAATTTGACTGATGTCATTACGTTTTTTATAGTCATGTTTTCATGTTGTTGGCTTTACTCAAAAAACCCATGCTGTTGTTTCAATCAATAACAGAACGCAGTGAAAGAAAACTTTTAAGATATTGAAATTGTCTATTTAATTTATTTTTTTAGCGTTATTATCGTAAAAGCAATTTTTTAAGCACTAAAACAAAGTTCTGTTTATAAGTTGCTTCAGTTGTTTAAGCCCAAATTGTGTTAATATTAAAAGTGCCATTTGTCAGGCTATTAAATGTTCTTATCACTTCAAATTTACTCAAATATGAGGAGAACCTTATTCAAGAATCGTCTTTATTAAACTACCAACATATTAAACATGCAAAAATATACCAAAATTTATAAAATTTATAAAATTTATAAAATTTATAATCCCATCCTGTACAATGAATCTAAAATCAGAGACAATTTTTAAAACAAGAACTAAAATGTCTTCCATCCTTAATTGGTTTTTCTTAGTTGCAATATCTACGAAAATAAATGTTCATTTATAAGATTGTTATTGTTCGTTCACATCTTCTACGAGTATTTCTATTTAGTAAAGAAAATTTATGCCTAAATTAGTTTACGTCTGAGAATGTTTGTATGTATTTACATGCATACGAGTACATACATACATGCATATAAATAATTAAAGCATGTTACTAACCTAATAATTTGTTTTATGATATTATTCTTTCAATTAATTCACACTGTACTTGACTTTTTATTACTCTGTTTTGAGTTTTACAAAGATAAATCCATAAATAAATAAAAATAATAAGGACAAAAAAAACACACACAAAATACATATATGTACATACGTGTGTGTACATATGTAAATACCAAAGGTGTCTTTAAAATAAACGAAATAAAAAAAACATACAATTTTATTTTTCCAGACACATGTTCAAACAACTATACATACATATATGTATACAAATACGAGTATACAGCAGCATATTTATGAGTCCTCATAAACATTTAAAAGTTTCTAAAAAGTAGAAAATACCATATTTTCCTCAAGAAAACAGTGGCGTTAAAAAAATCCCCTTTTTTTAGGGACACAACTGCTATTTTATGAAATGGTTGCGCCAATCTCAAGTAAAATATTTATTCCAAAACGAAACGAATTGAATCTTTTTGAGGGCTTCAGCAATTGCTAATATTGCTCACGCTTGGTGGCCGTAGGAATTATATGACGCCAAAAAAACTTTTCTAATTAATCGAGAGTTTGTGTGACATCTTCGCAGGACAATAATCAAAATAGAGAGTTAAATTTAAGAATACTGAAATTCTCAACATATATCCCTTTTCCCTTCTCCCAGGTCCACCACTTTTACAAGAAAGTTAGAAATAAATTAATAATAATACCCTTTCATAAAAAAAAATATAAGAAAAGTTAAATCACAAGAGTTATTCATCATATTCCATCTTTGTTTAACTAGCCAGCAAGAACAGCACTAGCAACATCTTGGTTATACGAGCATACGACTCTGCAATAAATACAAAACTTTCGCATTTTTCATCACTGTGCTACAAGAAAAACTAGATCTAAATGTTCGTGTTAATACTAAAATTTAAACTCGTGTTTGTAATTTCTATTAGCAGGCACGAACATTTAGACAACAATGCAAATATTTCTTGGACTCTAGCAGCATACATGTTGCTGCGAACAGCAGTATACATTACACACATTACAAATTAGCAAATTACAGCTATTCGCAGTTAAAGAAACGAATATTTGTTTACTGCTGTTCGCAGCAGCCCTAAGCAAAATAGAAGTAAAAATACTAGCGACATAAATTCAAAAATGTTCGTGTGAGCTGCTAGCGCACAGTAAAAATATTTTGAATATTGTTAAACAAAAAGCGAATGAATACTAATTGTGGGTGCTGATATAAATTGCAAACCAACGATGCAATATTTTGTGAACACAGTACAACATTTGTAGTGCAGAATTAATGAAAATAAAAAGAGCCCATATGACATGACATGACGATTGATAAATATGCAAATTTTACAGAAAATATTCACTAATATAGCAATAATTTTAAACCCTGCTTTAAACTAATATCCTATGGAGAATATTCGGAAGTTATAACGAGTCTTGTTTAAACAATGATACAGCAACTTGGATCACCTTTTATGATTTCGATAATTAAATTCTTCAGTAGTTAAAGCGGTAAGACTACCCACAGGTAACGCCGAAAATCAGGTATAGTCAAATAGTCGGCTATTCTATTATTCTACTTTACCACCTATGCCATTATTATAACTATCGAGGCCCTATACACCACGACCCAAATGATATTTTGTGTGGAATTTATCTTTCATTGACGCGGATCTTGGATACGAATTAAGCCATTCACCTTGTTCAGTGAGCGACTATATGCATCTATAGGAGTCAATAAGTACCATTATTCTATAAGAAACGAGAGCTGAGCAGTCGCAGAGCACTTGTCTACTTAATCAGGTCGCATACTTTTGATAGTCTCTGAGTTTCCTGTCCGCAGTGTCCGACTCCATCAGAGAACCAGTTTTCTCAATAGTAAACCTATTGTTTATTCCAAAGAAATACTCTAATCGTATGAAGACACTTTGCGTTTCTCTGTTTGCTATGCAGTTGGTTCCCAGTATAGCCTTCGTGACCAGCTACCCAGCATAATGTTATTTTATTGGGGGTACAAAATTCATTTAGACACTTATGCATTCCATGAAACCCCCTGACATCACTTCATACGATAATAAGGCCTTAAGTGCTGGCTGTACGACATTATAAAGATTTTTTGCTACTTATTCTTCTCCTTAGGCCTTTTCTAGTACAGATGAGAATAGCGTTAGTTTCAGCTTGAAAAAGTGCTGGGTATTTTCAGTATATTGTGTCCCACTGCTCCCGCCCGAGAGTCGGCATTTTTCTGTTTTGAGCCGTCAGGGAACCACGTATGATCAGCATCTATGTGCCACCCAGATTCGTTTAACTATTGGTCACTGCTGGGAATGAGGACTATCTAGTTCCTTTGGCACCCTAAAGTCGTTTTTAAACATTTAGATAGCAAATGACACGGGTCGTGCTCAAAGAGTTTGAGTATCCGCATATGCCCTGTCATATCCCAAGCTTTCATGCTAGAAATGCCCTGTAACCGCTTTGGACATAGATATACATATGAATAGAGTATGTGCATCATTGGACCCAAGACATAAATGGAGCATGATCTCATAGCCCCAATCATCGACACACAAAAATGAGTCGATACAGCTTGTCAAGTATTGCACCAAGGCAGTATAGGTCAGGTTTGGCCTTATTATCGTGATACATACACATACATAGAGCCAATATATCATTCATGGTCTTAGTCCTCACGATTTCCTTTTAATTAATATTTTTTCTTCTATGACACGACTACTTCTGGCACATTTTTGGGGCTTAAATTCCGAAAGCCTAAGATTTTATCTTACCAATATATTACCACTGTGCACTCTTTCATGAATTTCTACACCTATGTATACTCGTATATCCATACATACATGTTTTTCTCTACCAGCAACCATGGAAAATTAAAATTTTGAATTGGTGACATGTTTTTGGGAATAACTGCGAGTAACAAAGTTTAATTTAAATCTAATTTAATTTCTCTAAATTTAACCATTTCGCGCAGAATTAATGAGTAAACATAAAAACTTAGTTGCAAAATTTAAAACGACTTTCATTCAAAGTATAATAGCACTAAATTTACCATCCCTGGGCTCTAGTGTTTTCCACATCTTTTTTCCCATCGCCATCTCTTATTTTTAATGGTGTTTTGCAAACGTTGAGTTTTTTTATAGCTTCTTATATTCTTAATTTGAATTTTTTATATATTTAAATTGCTTTCAGTTTATTCGTTCGTTTGCTGAGGTGTGATCAGACCGGGCAAACATTTGACGAAAGGAATAATGATAAGGTAATTTCGTCAAATTTATTCAAATATTTATGCAACTTTATATGACATGGGGTATTATCAATTTAAACAATATACGGACGGACAGGGAACGCCGTAGTTTTTTTGTTCGGTTATGGGATTGTTGTTTAAATATGTATATCGAAAGGTAATTCAGAAAGTATTAAAATGCGATCATACCTACTGATGGAGTTAAATAAAAAGTTTAAATACGTCCGCAGTCGCGGACATTAGATTAGCACAATAGTAGCTCTTCTAAACCATAAATTTTCCTATGTTCAAAAACAACAAAATCCAAAAAAATTACTACAGACATTAAGCAGTAATGAGAAAACAACATTTATTCAAGAAAAGTATTACGTACCTTGCCCTAGCAAATGGCTAAATCGTTGGTTTACCTGTAGTAATGCGTTGCTTTATCGTATTTGATGTGTACTTCGGGTTATGCTGCATATTTGGAGGACGCTATACGTAACATTTCCCGTCTGATCCAAAAATGAATTTCGGAACTTCAAGTTCTTCTTTGATACGTGTAGATGATTGTACAATGCACCCGCACAAATTTCTTTTATTAGGTTTTTTTGATTGTTCGTGAGGAGATGCCAATATAGAAATTTGTTTAAACTCTCTTTGGATTTCAGTTGAGGTTTTAAAGGGTTCTGCAACTGAGGCACTATAAAAATGGCATCCTTTCTAAAAGTTCTTTGCCGAGGTCTAGCACCCTGGGCAAATTTTCCATCTCCCTAGAGCAGTTAAAAATGCATCCAGTCTCACAAACGGTGCTGCTTGAGCTGATTTACTAAATAACCTCACAAACGCTGCACCATTTACTCTTAACCATGACTAATAATTATTTCTTTTATTTAAACTTTTATAATGAAGCACTTGCGAATTGAAAATGTTAAACACGAAAAA
This sequence comes from Phania funesta, assembly GCA_963932375.1. Classification (NCBI taxonomy): domain Eukaryota; kingdom Metazoa; phylum Arthropoda; class Insecta; order Diptera; family Tachinidae; genus Phania; species Phania funesta. The sequence continues at coordinate 43,838,014 of OZ010656.1, forward strand.
TAAAGAAAAATATTAAAATTTGTTAAATGTGTTAAATTAGTGTCCAGCTCAGATTACTGATTAATTCCAATTAATCAAGTATAAATATAACAACCCGTCATATACTTATGGATAAAAATTTTACTCAATTTTAATAACTGATATTCAATGCAACACACATGAAGTGTGGTAACCTAAAGTCCAGGTTGTTGATATTGAAAGAATTGACAGATAGTCACCTGCTTACAGTTGTGTCGCACCCATTTTCACTCGATTTCCTCAAAACGAAAGTGTTTAATTTTTCATACTCGTGTGCTGTGGTAAATCATTTGTGATACAAAAAATCTGTTGTAGAGCTTCTATGTACGATGTCAGTTCGTTGCACGATAACCGCTTCTAAGTCACTGAATCACCCGTATTCTATTTGGCGTCGGCAATATTGTCGTCACTTTTTTGCAGACAACACTTTGTGTCGACGTCGTCATCAATTCTGTTATAATTTGCTATTCCCTAACAGCCTTATGACGACGTCGACGGCTTATCGATATTTTGAGTAAAAAAAAATATTTGAGTCAGCTGGTAAATTTTTTTTTTAAATTTTTGTTAAAAAAGTTTAGCTCAAACAAATAAATAAGTTTATTAAAATGTTTTTAATGTCAGATACGGATTCAAGTGAGAAAAGCTTGTGGTGCAATGATGATTAATCAGACAGAGGAGTCTGATATATTTCAATTGCCGGATGGGACGGAAATAAATTATATGGAAGAATTGTTGTTTTGTCTTTTCAAAAGGTTTAAAAACCATTTAAGATTAAATAAGTTAGAAAGTGAAATAAGATTCACACTAATTGCGAAGCGCATCTAGTAGGCGGCAATGCTAAAAAGTGTTAAGGCCAGGGTTCTTACCAAGTGTGTGTTGGGAATGACTTTAACCTGGGGCCATTCATCTGGAGTTCGGTTTGGAGGGCAAAGGGCATTTAGTACAGTCGAAATACGATCCCATTGCTTTTTTAAGTTCTTTGGAGTATATACGCTTGCCAACGAACGATGTTTTTGAGTTCTATTCATTTCGGGCATTGGGTGGAACGTATTTTAATTTTTTCCATTTAAAATTTTTTTGTCAGATAAACTCGTTTAAAAAAAGGGGGACGAAAACCCAGCGTCAATATAATACAAAATTCTAATTTAGAATAAAAAGTAATCGATTAATGTCGACATCAACAAAGGGATTTGAGACCGCCGACACAAAACCGTGTCTGAATTGTCGACAACACCTTATAGAATAAGGATGAATATTTCTTAAGGACTGCTAAGATTTTCTAAATTAATTTATTTAAAATAATTTCTGTACATGCAACGTAAGCGAGGTTTACAAAATTTAAAGAATTTGCCTCCTTCCACTCGGTCGAGAGTGTGTGAAAGTTTAACAGGGTTGATAATGGTACATCATCCTAAGAATCTAATTCTTGAAGAGCGTGATAAATGAACTATTTTGTAAATAAAATCTATATACATATAAAAAAAAAAAAATAACCGTGTTGAACAATACTAAGACTTTTGTCCTCCGGCTATAAGAAGTGTTTTAAAGACACCCCCGGCCAAGGAAGCGCCCACCTATAAATATCACCTTAAGCATGGGACCAAGAAATTTTTCCGTCAGAGGGTGCTGTTCGTTAGCGGAGGTTTCACTGTAATAATGTTTGCATTGTATATATAACAAATTGTGGTTACGTTTATTTCGTAAAATACGCATTTGCCTGGTCTGATCTTACCTTCAGTTACTTACTTGTTAACGTTATTAATTCTTTTTACCATTAAAAAGAAAAATAAACCTTCTTTATATCTTCCAGCTGACGAGTGTTGCAAGACTCTTTTTCATTCTGTTTACACTGATGCTCATAGTTTTATTTGACTGTAGTTGTTTTAAGGGTTTTATTTGTGTTTGCAACACCAAAAACTCATATATTTAACAAACCATTCAAACTCTTGTCAAAACTTGCCAACCATACTGCTTCCGTGCAACTTAAGGTGTGCGTGAAAATAAAATAAAACATGCCTGCACGTTGTCCTATCGAAGCTAAAATTAAAAGTAAATCGATGTCTTTTAATATAATATATTTTAGTTATTTCATGTAGATAGTTTGGGTTTATTTTATATATTGGTTAAAATTTTGATTCGTTTTGTAAACTACTTGATCTTTTATTTTTGAATCCTTTTGAATACGGGCACAATTTAAAATGTCCCTTTTGTACGTTTGTTTTACCTGTAGCAGAGTTTCTCGCAAGCGTTGGACCGTTTTTTCAGAAACTTATTGCCTCATTCCAAATTGGATCAATTTTAAGTAATTTGTTGTTTATATGATTGGTGAACAAAAAAAAAAAATGAATAGTTGTGAACAAGAAGATATTGCACCATTTTATTTTCATGCACACTCTACTACTCATATGTTCTCATTTTTCCTCTGATCTTATATCGTCTATTTGTTTAAATAAACAATGGTGTGTGTTGCTTAATTCCACATTTATAGCCCTGAATAGGCATTTGAAGGGGTCTTGGCTTCCTGCATTTAAAATGATTTCTTTTTAAGGAATCCTTATTCGCTTAAAGTATATTAGTGTGCAGCAGGCGCGGTACCAAATTGAGCTTTTGGGGTGTAATTTTTATTAAAAAAAAAAAAAAACAACAACAAATTAAATCTTTGTAAGGGAAATGTTCATTTTTGTACGTTTGTGGGGTAAATGTATTAATTATTTTTCATACGTGATCTACGCTCCTGTATATTATGATTTTATGATAAAAATTCTTGTTGACGTTGCAGAATTGTTGTTGTCTAGCGGTAACGTGTGCGCTTTAATAATTTGACTGGAATGTTTTTCTTTTTTTAATTCATATTTTCCGCTTTTTCTTTATTACAAATTCTGGAGTCTGTGTTAAAGTTGTTTTCTTTTTGTATTCCTTATTGCACTTAAGGTATTGAGTTGTGCATATTTTTCTTTCATTGTACATAAGTACGAGTACTACAAACCACGATAAGGTTTATCCCCTAATGTTGTTTGCGGGTAGATATTGTCATTCTTCTCGTTGACTTTTGGTAACATGATTTTTATTGTTGGCTTTGCAAATATGTACTGCTGGTGTACATTAATACTTTAGGAGTGGATTAGAAAATTCTAAAGATACAAATTAAAATGAAAATAAATTTGAGTTTATTTTTTTATTTTAATATTTGCAAGTTCGACCAGCTCAAATAACCTAATCTTTCCGGAACCCTCTCCATTAAGGAATTAAAACGTGTTCTGTTATCCATTTCCAGTAAAGTTTACATTTTCTAAATTATTATTTTCAGCGAATTTATCAAACTGAAATTTCGGTTAATTAACCGAATAATTTCATCTCAAGTTTGTTTTTTTTCTCATTCAATTGAGAATGAAAAATGTTTGTATTTTAAAAAATGAACAAAAGTACGATCAAGAATACACTGGGGCGTAGTGTGTTTAGGCACTATCAAGGTTACTGCACTGCATTACCAATGCAACTACATTTTATTTTTCATGGCTGTTGTCAAACTCCATATATTAAAAATTAAAACAAAAATAAAAAGGAATGGCATATGAAATTGACGGCCAGTAAATTTCATGAAATTTTTAACGAAAATACGTTTTTAATAATACATTTTTTTTAATTAATTAATTTCGTTAAGAAGTTTCTTTTAAAGCGAATTTCTCTCCATTTTTTCAAATTCACATACACAAGCTTTCAGGATCAAAATGAACACATTTTTAGCTGTCAAATGCTTATTGAGTAAGCTAAATTGCATATACATATGTGAACAGCAAAGTCTATAACATATACATATGTTCAAAAATGGGATCATCAGATGCGGAAATATTATTTTTGGTAGAAAAGAAAACATCATTAAATTACTTTTTTTCTTCTTCTGAACTTTAACGGGGCTTACTCCATTTCAGGGTCGTATATTTTGCTTTTGACTTCAATCTGATAGAAATAGCAGATTGATATGACAAATATATGTCAATTAAGAACACTATTTATAGTGTGACCCAACAGTCAAAATTTCATCATTCACTATATTCATTTAAATGCAGACTTTAAGAGCCAACAAATGAAATTTATTTTTGTTTCTTTTATTTACAACATGCATCTCGCACAACTTGAAACGATAATTGCATTCAAATGCCAAAAGTTAATTTTGTTAAAACGTGACCATCGAAATTGCATTATTTATTATATTGTGTGCACACATACTTTGTTTCAACATGCACAAATGCTCAAGCATATAATGCTCACTCCAATAATGCCGATGTTATTTTACTTAGAATTATGTGCATGCTATATACAACAACTTCTTTATATACATTGTATTTAATATATATATTTGAGTAATTACTTACCTAATATACTTGTGGTGTTCATTTAAAGAAAATATGAATCTTCAAGTGCATAGACAGACAAATATACATATGTATACATATATAACAAAAGAACAAAAAGTCTTTTGTATATACTTTATATAGAAGTGTATATAATATTACATTATATGCAAACTACTTGGGTACATAGCAAGTGCATGTATACATATGTACATTGTAGTACATTTATACATACATATTTATATTATTTGATGTCATACTAGTTGACAACGTCGTCAACAACGTCTCTTAGTGATTTTTGTTGTATTCGTGTCTGGTTGCTGTGTTGTTTTGTTTTTGTTGTCGATGATTTTTTTAAAATAATTTTTTCTTTTACAGATTTATATACAACGAGACATATAAAGTATTTACATGCATATATGTATATGCAAGTTAGTATGTTTGTATGTGCATGAACTTGTTGTTTATGTGCATTATTCACCCCATAGCAGGCACTCTTCTCACGCTCTTCTTTTATATGTATGTAAATATTTACAAACGTTTGTTTGTGTGTATGGATATGTATATATTTCTTCGATGAGTATAGTGTACGTATATATATATATATATTTACGTGCAAATGTATGTATGTACGTATGTAAAGATATATATATATATATATATATATATATATATATATATATATATATATATATATATATATATATGTATATATATGTATGTATATATATATATGAATGTGGTGTATACAAGAGTGTGAGTGAATAAATGACTTTAGACTTTATGCTTGTGTGTGTGTGTGTGTGTGTGTGTGTGTGTAACGTTTTGCTGCACAACTGTACTTTTTTGAGATAACCTTAGTTACCGAGTATTTTAATGGTTTTTAGCTGTTATCGCCGCAGATACATTTACTTCTTCTATTTGAAAAAAAAAAACATTTCTGCTTTTTGTTTATTTTTTTTTTTGGTGTTTTGTTGTTGTTGTTGTTGTTGCTGATTTCTTTTTTTTTCTTTTTATTTGAAAGTTTTTGTATGTATGTATGTATGTATGTATATAGAAAAGAAAATAAAACCAGAAAAATATTTGAGAATTATATACAACATCCACACATACAATGTATCAATAAAACAAGGCACAGTCGAATAGCTTTGTGTAACATTCTGCCATTGCCATCTTATTTTGTTGTCAAAATATTTATTACCGATGTTACTTAACTCCTTGAATATTAATTTAATTTTTTAATACACTGACGGCAGCTCATTTATGTAGTTTTTTCTTTTAATACATTTCTAGCATAATTTCATATTTCACCATCATCGCCATCATAATTCATAAAACGCAGCATTTAAATTCGGGCAAAAAAGTTAACATTTAATACTACCGAATAACTAATATTAACAATATTAACAAGAATAATGTTCAACTTGTATAATAAGCAGTTTTGTTTTTGTTTGAACCTAAACCAACAAATGCCAAATAAACACATTCATTAGATTCCAGAGCTTTAAGTGATTGGTATAATAATGGCAATGTTAAGGTTTTCTAATTGAAAATATTTAAATACGTGGCCTATTTGATAATTTCTTGAGTTTTTGTATTTTCAGAGCATTAACTTTATATGCAACACTGGTCTCGTTGACTGTTAGTCTACTGTAGAATTTTGATCAAGCTGTATATATTAGTTTGTTTTTGACAGCCCTTGATAGCACTTTCAAGAAGTGCGTGGTAAGGTTCAGGCGCAATCCGAACGAGTTTTTGTGCGATTTTACAATTGTGAACAAAACATTGATCCATCACAACACACCAGAGACCAAAGAATTATAAAAACAGTGTTTTTTTCGGGTGACCGTGCACCAAAGAAGGCTAAGGTGGGACTGTCGGTAAACAAGATCATGGCATCTATTAGCTTTGAAAAGGGTAAAACGATACCCGGTAAATATTATTCAGAGCTCAGCATTCAATATTGTTTTGAAGAAAAACGAACTCACCTGGCGAAGAAAAAAATGTTGTTCCATCAACACAATTCGCGGGTTCACACGTATCCACAATGAAAAAAAATTCTCTTAATCCCTTGGCACTTTTTCCTGTTTCTAAATTTAAATTATTGGTTGATGTAATTGTATCGAGCTTAAACTTTTTTTGCTGGAAAAATTTCTTGAATCAAAAAGTCACGGAATTGCCCTCGTATTGAAGGCAAACTAATAAAAAATGTATAATAAAAAAGTATTACCAAATATTGTACTTACGAGTATATATAACAATAATTAATTAATTAGTTTTCATACGGGCGTAACAATTTATATTGGTCACTAGTAAAACGGGCGATGTCAAGTTACGCATACATGTATGTATATATTTTTTAATTATGTACCTATTTGCTTGTACAGTGGGCGTCCAGTAGTAGGAATTATAATGCAAAATGTGTTATTTTAGAAATTTATACGAAAACGTAAAAGTTTTTAATTTGTTTGATTTAAGTCCATTTTATAAGATTTCCAGTAAAGTCTTGCAAATGACTATTTAGTTGAGTATTCGCAAAACTGACTATTTCAAGAAACCGGTTTCGGTTTTGACCTCTCAAAAACACGGGTTAAACTGCTTTAAGTGCATGTATGTTTCTTACGAAAAGAAAACAATTTAATTTATTTTTGTATACATAAGTACATATTTTTATTTGACAAAAACAGTAATACAAATAATCTCTCATAGGGTCTTTTTTTGTTATGAAACACATTTTTTCTAAATTTTAATTAAAATTTTGTTGAGAATTTATTATTCAAATGATGAATCAATTTATTTTTGCTTTTCAAATTAATAGTTTAGGAATAAAATGCAATCGAAATGAAAAATGTTCAAACAAGTTCTTAACTTGTTTTTTTTTTAACTAATTGATAAGAAAACCTATTCACTATATGTTGCTTATAGATGCCAAACGGAAAATCACGTTACCGAAAATGTAATAATTCCCGTAACCCGGAATTCTCTTGTTATAATGGGCAATCGATTCTGTTGGAAACATGAAGCAGATTATTAAAAATTAAAGATATTAAAAATTGCAAAAAATTTTTTAATCCTTTAGATCAATTAATAAATCCAGATTGTTTACGTATTTTATATAAACTCTGCAAAGAATTTTAGAAATATTTAGAAATAAAACAAACATAACTAAATTAACGAAAAGATTCTGCATTGTTCTTAACCGAAGACCTTAACTAATTTTGAATTATTGCAAAACGAATTGATTCTTTTTGGGATCTGCCAAAGTTCGCCATTTTGGCTACAATGCTATCGTCATATCATCAACTACACACATTGTTTAATAATAAAATAAAAAAATGAAGAAAATAAAAAAACGATCTACATGCATATGCAACATATGTATGCATGTGAATTCAGTTTGCAAGTACGCTAAAGAAAATAATTTTTTATTCCATGGTCTAATATTTGATTGAACTTTTTAAACCACTCACACCTTCGCCTAGCATACCCCAGAAACTCGGCTCCACGTTTTCTCATACAACAGTTTTTAAAAAATTTGGAACATTTTTTGTTTTCTTGAAAATTGCCCCTGATGAAATATAGTATATTTGTTCACACTTGCATCGTTTGAAAGTAAATATGTAAATATTAATTGAAGAAAGTGTAATCGTTTGTTAATCCATCAATTAATTAAAAACAATAAAGCAAATTCTTCTTTGTAATACTATTTTAATCAAATGCTTATTCATGTACGTAAATCAATTGAACATTAACAAAGTTTTATTAAGAAAACAAAATGTGACATTTCCTAGTAACCAAGATGTTCTACAATCTTTTAGGAATTCTCACTCGTATGAATTAGAATACCTACCTCTCTTCTCTTTAATGCGGCGCACTTGTATTGTCCAACAATATAATTGTTTTTTTTTTTTTGATACGAGCGTATCTTTTTTTATGTACGCAAAACGTGACTTGTCTAACAACTGAAGAAATAGAAAAGAAAAAAAATCTATTCAACAACCGTAAGTTGTGTAGGCAAACATCTTAACATGATTTAAACGAAACTTAAGTACAAACGAGTAGAATTGTACTTTTTTGTGGGTGTAAAACGTCACAGGTGAAATAGAAAGTATTAAGAAATGTCTTCGCAATTTCGTTTTATGAAACAATCCATTGTTAACTTAAACGTTTCATTCGTTTAATTTAAACAAATTTAATGAAGGTCTCTTCCAGCGAAAACAAATTTTGCAGCTTCTAAGAAACCAATACCTTTTTCTTTCGATTTTTATTGTTAACTTATCAGTAGTACCACTCTCTGTGGCATTATATTTTTTTTTTTTGTCTAAGTTGGCTGCTCTGTTTGACGTATTATTTACGTATCGGGGTGAAAGTGTTCGCAACTGACAATTACTCATGAAAATGTAAAAGGAATAAATGTTTTCTTTTCTCTGTTCTTTTTTTTTCTAAAACCTAAATTAAAACTGGTTTTCTAAAAATAAATTAATATTTAACGGTCTTCCATTTGTTTAAAGCCCTCATGTTTCTTTTTATACTCATCCCAAGATACTGCCCCACCCGTGCGCAGCTACAATACAAGTTTTTTTAACTTAGCAAACTTTTCCCTAATTCATTTAAATAACTAATAAATGCAATTTTAGAAACATTATATTCAGGTGCGGATCCAGGAGTGGGGGTGCAAGAGGGAAATTTTCGTTTTGTTCCCAAGAAAGTTGGTTATAAAAACAATAAATTAATTCCAAGCTTCCAATTCGACATCATTCATTGATTTTACAAAATTGCCTAATTTGTTGTCAATTAAATCTGCCTGCTTTTAGTTTCTCGGTACTTAATCCTGAAAACTTTCGTGAGAGAAAAAATAAATCATTCGCCTGTTTGTCAAGGGCCTAGACATACTCGGTCATTATGTCGAGTTTAATATGAAGTGGTGGATGTATGATACAATCTCGACTAACTAAAGACTCGTTAATAAATAACATTTGTTGTTGCACCAACTTTCAGCTCCTCTCACACTGGTCAAACTTTTTATAACCAATGTCAGTACTTGTCTCGACAGTGTCTAAAACGTACTAATCAAGTGAAGCATGTGTAGCCCAAGTCAATATTTTCAAGTCAAGACAATTGGGCCAGCTCTTGATCATAGATATTATATATATTATGACTTTTTATCGACAATTTTTTAATACCTTTTTTTCTTTAGATTTTGAGTTTTTCAAAAAAAAACATCGAAAACCCCTGGTCTTGAGACTTAATTTTTTCCATTATCGATAGTACAATAGTTATCGATCCATACTTGTAACCCTTATGAAGCACAACACACTTTCAGCTACTTTTGCCAAGCTTGTGACGCCAACCCTCATTTGTTGCAAAATACCTCTAATATTAAAAGTGCAGAAATGATTTTGTGCCAATTAAATTTAAAAAAAAAAGAAAAATTGTCAATGTATTTTGATTTAATTGGTTTCTCATAAATGAGAAGCTGCTTTTTTTAAGTAGATATTTTGCTTCAATTGTAATACTCTTATTTGCTAAGTAAACATTTTCATGGCGATAATAATGGATATATGGCGATAATGACAATGATGACTCTATTTAGGGGTATTAAGCCTGGTGCCGGTAATATGAATAATATGAAAAAGCTCAAGCTACCAGTAAAACAGCAAAACTTACAAAAAAGAAATAAATTCTTGCCATAGAAAGAAACAAATCACGATTTGACTACATTGTCCATTGTAATTTGGTTTTATAGTCAGCTGCGCTGTTACCTTAAGCGAACATCATCATACTCATCTTAACGTGGCAACACAAAACAAGCACAGACAGTCAGATAAGAACAACAAAAACTTGCAGTAGTAAATTGAAAAGACATATAAAGCAAAACAACCATTCAACAAAAGCAACAAATACAGTTAAATATAACAAGAACAAGTAACACGACAAAAAGTTTATATGGGCCGTTTGTTTTAAAAATGGTCTAAGTCTATTTATCACAAAAAACAAACAAAAAAATGTATATAAAAAATCAACACTTTCTTTGAAAGTCTGCTAACAGAATAATATAAAATAATATTTTAGTTTAAAAGCGATTTCAAAAGAAGAAAATTATAAAATGGAGGTTGTTGAGCTAGTTAAAATATTAAAAAGGGATATAAAAATTAAGAAATCTTAATACTTTCATAGATTTACAAGAGTGACTTACTCATCAAAGAGAAGATCCGACTAAGTGCTAGATCTAATAGAACGTGCAGTTAAACCTTATCTGACTTAGCACAATACATATTATCCTGGACTGTTAAGCAAGTCCAAAGACTTATCAGCGTTATTATATCGGTATTTAAAAGTAAGCAATACTGTTTAGCTTTATTTATTAAGATTTCCCAGGCGTTTGATAAAGTCTGGCATGATGGGCTGGCTACTCACGAAAAAAACTCGAGTTGTTCCTGAAAAATCCCACATGCTTCTTAAGACCTATTTGACAGATAGAAAGATTAAAGTAAGGTCAAATGATCACTAACGGTAGTATGATAGAGCTGCTGACATAAGTCATCTATAAAGCGAATATGCCAACAAGCCTAAATATATATATGTCAACGTTTTCAGATGCAAGGCATTAACAAGTTCCGAAGGTTGCATCCGAGCAACTTCAGTCTCATATTAATGAGCTAGAGGACTGGATAAACAAGTAGATAATGAAAGTAAATCCATCGAAATATGCTCATGTAACGTTTTTCCTCCAAAGGCAAAATTGTCCACGTATAACAATAACAAATACCACTGTTCCAGCTAAAAGCCACGTTTAATATTTGGGTAACAAGCTACATAGACGGTTAATTTGGTCCCGCCTTAAAACTTATAACAAATCTATTACACTGGGTAATGGATCTTAACCCTGTGGATCAGAAGTTGCAAAGAAGACAGTCTACGATTTTACAACTTATCGTCTACGTCCCTTGGTATATAAGAAATGAAAATATCCATAGAGACCTAAGAGTTCTCATTATGCCGACAACAATAAAGAATGTTTTAAGATTTTTATTACGGTGATTCCAGAATGAAGGATTTTAGCCAAAAACTATTTCAATCAGGGTTTTCGAGCATTTAGCAATAGTAGGTATTCTCCCTTATTACCAATATTAAGTAGGGGCTTGGCCCCATACGCGTGCAGTTAATAATTACTGCCCAACGTAGCCTATAAATACTTCCTTATCTGTTGTATTAGCTTCCCTTGCCAGATGTCGTAGGTGGGTCATAGAACGTCAGGTATATGTTCCCAGTGCCTTGTCTCACAATAGTTTCGTCCGATGATGACAACCCTGTATGAAAAAAAACATAGGTTTTTGTGGCATAGAGTACATTAGTTTTAATTTTTTTTAACGCAAATCTTCAAATATCTCAACATAATCATGTGCGGACTTAAGACTCTTTTAACCTAAACGGCTCACATATAAGCCAACGTACAATGAGTGCTTCTATCTGTGTACTCTTTGCAGCACAGAAAGTAACTATTGTTACTTTTAACTGCTTTTACGTTAAAGTCAACATAACGAAAAATTTCCCGCTTTTACGTTAAAGTCATGTATGTGTGTATGTGCCTATGTTTAGGCAGACGACAACTTTAACAACAACATCTAAGTGAATTTAAATGTTCTAAATTGTTGCTCCCGATGTTTTTCATTTACATTTATTTCTCCAAATAACTTTGCCAACATCTATAAGGAGGATAAAAAAAGGTACAACAAAACGATGTAGTAGACAACTTTAGCTAGCCAAACAACGAGTCTCCCGCGTGGCAAAAAAATACAAAACAAAACAGAACAGAACATAGTAATAAAATATTGAAAATGACAAAAGAATTATTTGTTTTAAAAAGAATAGCGCGTGGTGAGTTTGAAACAAACTAACAAGCTTTTTTAACTGGTGCGTGCCTCCAACAGTTGCATGTAGAAGTAACAAAAAGTACTTCAAAGTGTTGCCACTTTAATTCATATTATTATCCAACAACAGAAGGTTTCTTTCACACACATGCAGAGTTATAAAAGAATAACTTCGTTAGGTTAAAAAGTGAAATATTTTGACTGCAGGTACCTTAAATTTGTTGCACAAATAAAAATAAAAAGCAAACTTATTGCAATTGTTTATGAGCCAATTACATTTTGTCTCGGTTTTTAAATAGAGAAATATGTATATTATTTCACTTCATTCGATTTCTTTCTTTCTTTCTGCTTAACCAGACCTAATTAAGTGTAACTTTAAATGAAAGTGAGACATTTTTAAGGGAATATGGTATCTCCCATAAGGGAATGCAAAATATGTAAATATGTGCTTTCATGTGTCACTTCATAGACAGTTGCTCAGAATAAAACTGGGACAACCAATAAAATAGATGCAAAGAGATATTTTATATTTAAAATAAATGTAATTTACATTTTTGTTTATAACGATTTGAAATTATGTGTAAACAAAAAATTCTAATAATCTGAAAACAACAATGATAAAGTCATAAAGAGAGAGATTTTGCACAAATGTTTTATTTTCTGGCACCATATTTGAAGCCTAATATTTCGGAGCTTGTCTGTTTTAACTCCTTAATCCTTTTTGGACCAGCCTATTATATTCGTTTCTAACTGAGTTTTGTTAGAATGAGATGAGCCAGTAAATGTTCGGTGAGTTTTAAGTTAGGAAATCGGGCCGGCGCATAGTGGCACATTTGGCGAGAAGGCAGTCAAAAATCCATAACTTTTGATTGGATCGGAATTTTGATATGCGTTTTTTTCTGTTTAGTAGGTGGGATCTCAAACTTTAATTTTTGATAAAAAGCATAAAAGTCGACCGACAAAAAAAAGTTACGAATGGTTTAATATTCGTTACCATTATTAATTGAATTTGAGTATAAAAGAGGAGTGTTAAAACATTTAAAATAAAATTTTTTTCATATGTCCTATTCTTATTGTTACAAATTATAATTATCAATAGTTTTGTAAACTAAATCTTGTCAGGAAACGCCAAATTTTGGCCCACGAAATATTTTTAAGCTTAAAAGCAACAAGGGCCAAAGGTTGGGTTTTTTAAACAGCCTTTTGAAATAAAAAATTTCAAATTTTTAAAAAGTTAAAATTTTCCTTAATAACGAAAAGTTTTAATGAAAAAATCCTATTTTAGTTAAAGTTTTATTTTATTTTTAAATATTTCTATAACAATTTATAAAATAAATATGAATTAATTTACATACATATGTACGTATACTTTCAAATCAAGAGCCATTATACGTTAAGCAATTTTAGTAAAAATTTCTTCTAAATAGCATTGATTTTCATCTTCTAATAGTTGTTTAGCCTCCTCTTCTAATTCGACTGGAGTTGTTTTCCATTTTTGCCGAATGTTGGATCTTAACCCTGTGGATCAGAAGTTGCAAAGAAGACAGTCTACGATTTTACAACTTATCGTCTACGTCCCTTGGTATATAAGAAATGAAAATATCCATAGAGACCTAAGAGTTCTCATTATGCCGACAACAATAAAGAATGTTTTAAGATTTTTATTACGGTGATTCCAGAATGAAGGATTTTAGCCAAAAACTATTTCAATCAGGGTTTTCGAGCATTTAGCAATAGTAGGTATTCTCCCTTATTACCAATATTAAGTAGGGGCTTGGCCCCATACGCGTGCAGTTAATAATTACTGCCCAACGTAGCCTATAAATACTTCCTTATCTGTTGTATTAGCTTCCCTTGCCAGATGTCGTAGGTGGGTCATAGAACGTCAGGTATATGTTCCCAGTGCCTTGTCTCACAATAGTTTCGTCCGATGATGACAACCCTGTATGAAAAAAAACATAGGTTTTTGTGGCATAGAGTACATTAGTTTTAATTTTTTTTAACGCAAATCTTCAAATATCTCAACATAATCATGTGCGGACTTAAGACTCTTTTAACCTAAACGGCTCACATATAAGCCAACGTACAATGAGTGCTTCTATCTGTGTACTCTTTGCAGCACAGAAAGTAACTATTGTTACTTTTAACTGCTTTTACGTTAAAGTCAACATAACGAAAAATTTCCCGCTTTTACGTTAAAGTCATGTATGTGTGTATGTGCCTATGTTTAGGCAGACGACAACTTTAACAACAACATCTAAGTGAATTTAAATGTTCTAAATTGTTGCTCCCGATGTTTTTCATTTACATTTATTTCTCCAAATAACTTTGCCAACATCTATAAGGAGGATAAAAAAAGGTACAACAAAACGATGTAGTAGACAACTTTAGCTAGCCAAACAACGAGTCTCCCGCGTGGCAAAAAAATACAAAACAAAACAGAACAGAACATAGTAATAAAATATTGAAAATGACAAAAGAATTATTTGTTTTAAAAAGAATAGCGCGTGGTGAGTTTGAAACAAACTAACAAGCTTTTTTAACTGGTGCGTGCCTCCAACAGTTGCATGTAGAAGTAACAAAAAGTACTTCAAAGTGTTGCCACTTTAATTCATATTATTATCCAACAACAGAAGGTTTCTTTCACACACATGCAGAGTTATAAAAGAATAACTTCGTTAGGTTAAAAAGTGAAATATTTTGACTGCAGGTACCTTAAATTTGTTGCACAAATAAAAATAAAAAGCAAACTTATTGCAATTGTTTATGAGCCAATTACATTTTGTCTCGGTTTTTAAATAGAGAAATATGTATATTATTTCACTTCATTCGATTTCTTTCTTTCTTTCTGCTTAACCAGACCTAATTAAGTGTAACTTTAAATGAAAGTGAGACATTTTTAAGGGAATATGGTATCTCCCATAAGGGAATGCAAAATATGTAAATATGTGCTTTCATGTGTCACTTCATAGACAGTTGCTCAGAATAAAACTGGGACAACCAATAAAATAGATGCAAAGAGATATTTTATATTTAAAATAAATGTAATTTACATTTTTGTTTATAACGATTTGAAATTATGTGTAAACAAAAAATTCTAATAATCTGAAAACAACAATGATAAAGTCATAAAGAGAGAGATTTTGCACAAATGTTTTATTTTCTGGCACCATATTTGAAGCCTAATATTTCGGAGCTTGTCTGTTTTAACTCCTTAATCCTTTTTGGACCAGCCTATTATATTCGTTTCTAACTGAGTTTTGTTAGAATGAGATGAGCCAGTAAATGTTCGGTGAGTTTTAAGTTAGGAAATCGGGCCGGCGCATAGTGGCACATTTGGCGAGAAGGCAGTCAAAAATCCATAACTTTTGATTGGATCGGAATTTTGATATGCGTTTTTTTCTGTTTAGTAGGTGGGATCTCAAACTTTAATTTTTGATAAAAAGCATAAAAGTCGACCGACAAAAAAAAGTTACGAATGGTTTAATATTCGTTACCATTATTAATTGAATTTGAGTATAAAAGAGGAGTGTTAAAACATTTAAAATAAAATTTTTTTCATATGTCCTATTCTTATTGTTACAAATTATAATTATCAATAGTTTTGTAAACTAAATCTTGTCAGGAAACGCCAAATTTTGGCCCACGAAATATTTTTAAGCTTAAAAGCAACAAGGGCCAAAGGTTGGGTTTTTTAAACAGCCTTTTGAAATAAAAAATTTCAAATTTTTAAAAAGTTAAAATTTTCCTTAATAACGAAAAGTTTTAATGAAAAAATCCTATTTTAGTTAAAGTTTTATTTTATTTTTAAATATTTCTATAACAATTTATAAAATAAATATGAATTAATTTACATACATATGTACGTATACTTTCAAATCAAGAGCCATTATACGTTAAGCAATTTTAGTAAAAATTTCTTCTAAATAGCATTGATTTTCATCTTCTAATAGTTGTTTAGCCTCCTCTTCTAATTCGACTGGAGTTGTTTTCCATTTTTGCCGAATGTTGGACATATATGGATCTGAAGTACACAACAAAATGGTGATAAGGTCTTCATTAGTACAACATCTAGACATTTTTCTTGTGCTATGTTCGCGAAAGAATCTGTAGTCTTTGTTCCTTTTTTCTTGCGCTTCTTCAGACAGATCTCCTATTGGTAGCATATGAACCGTTGAAGGCATATATCTCCAAGTGTATTTTTCATTGTAAAGTGCAGCTGTTTTATTGGCGTAATCTCCAAATTTTTTTGCATTTATCTTTCTGCTCCATGCTAAGACTTGTAATATGATTTTGAATCGTCTTATTAACTCATAATCAACACCTGTGATAGATGCTGCAGTTTCTGGATCGGAAAAAAATCTTCTTGCAGTATTTCCATCATTCGAATTTCCTTCTCCTTGTTTAGGTTGGTCGATTATAAGGCCTAGCTGAAGATATCTTTCTTGAATTTGTTCTTTTTTTTTTCTTTCGTTTTTCTGCATTTTCTTTGCTGTTTCTTATGGTTTCGCCTGAAGAACCAAATTCCAGAAAAATTGCTCTGGTGCACACGGGCGCAACTTGGCGCACATATAATGGGGTATAGGTGTGTAGGGGAGGTTTTGGGCTATAACACAGAGAAATATCTTTTTGACGTGACTTGACGGGAGGGAGTTATGCCCTATTAAGCACGAGGTTTTTGAAGAATTTTGACCTTTTTTAAAACAAAAAATTTAAAAACTTCTAAAAAACGTAACGACTTTATTTTGCTAGCACTGATAACTAACAAATTGCATAATTAAAAACAATTTATTTTGATTTGATATCTTTTAAAACAAAAAAATTAGAGTAATTTGAAAATTAAAATTTACTAAAAAAAATTTAATTTTAACAAAATATTCGGAAACTCTATGTGTTATAGTTGGAACAGAGTTCTAAATTTTTGCCTCTCGAGGTTTACTGGTGTTAACTTTCAAATGAATAAGAAAACACTAAGATCGGTAACCACAAAAAAAATGATTTTTGGCCGCCTTCTCAAAATATGTGCCACTGTGCGGCGTTTTTAACACATGACCACATTCGCACATAATAGGCTTCGTGCATGGGATCGTTATCCTGACAACAGTGTAAAGTTTTGGCAATTCCCAAATTTTCAGCAATTTCTTTAAATTAATTCAAAAAACGTCCAAATAAATTCCGGCACTTCAGCAAGCAGAACGGGATTTGAAAAGGATAAGTCCTTGTATTTGAAATCGTCAGCATATGAAATTCTTCTTAATTTGTTATGTTTGCTGTGACAAGTGGCTATCGACGGAAATTAAAATACTTCACGGAATTGTTTTAACACTATAAACACTTGTGCCAATTTTTTAGTGGTTTTAATGCCAAAATTCAAAATTAAAAAAAAACAATTCCTGTTAGTTTACATATAATACCGAAACATGTAAGTTATATGTAAGTTGTTACTCTTTATTTGATTACTTTCAGTTTTAATGTAATGCCTAATAATAATTAAAATTCGTTTCTACAATAACTTTATTCCTTAAAGTTCAAAAACAACACTAAATAAGGAATTAAAAACCTCCGCAAAAACCCCAAGAACAAAGTTACGCCTCTCAGGAACTTCGCTCTTGGGTTTGCAAATAACACCTGAAAAAGTATTTACCTGCTCTCTTTCTCGTGCAATTAAAACCGATAAAGATGTTAAGTAATAATTTCAAGTGATTATTGACTTCATATGCGTAGTAATATCAGGATTGTTTTTTACAGCAATTAAATTTAAAGGCAGTGACTTAAGTAGTTAGCGCGTTAAGTATTAAGCATTCGATGATGGTACGTCGCCTGGATTCATACTAGCATATGCATATCTCAACGCTCTCCTTCCCCGATACACTAACTTTCTTCTCTACTCCTATTCCTTTTCAAATGAACTAACAAAAGTAATTCATAGACAAGCACTAATTGCCTTTTTTTATTTATTTACATTTGTCCGGCGTAGAACTTATTTAATATGGTATGACCATTAACTTCAATTTAAATGTTAAATCTTAATATTTTGGTTTAACTGTAAAAAAAGAATATACCTCATACATCTTAGTATTAATTTTATGCTCTAAAAACAAAGTAAAAAGCATCTCATTCTCACTGTATCTCTTCCATCTCTTTATACAAATACTTTAATGGAATAAATTTAATACAACAAATTGCCTTTTATTTCAAATAATAAACAATATAAGATCGTTGCATTCATATAATATAAATAAGATTTTTTTTTAAACTGAAAATTTTTAAGTATTTATGAAAATCTTGAAAAACTGCATAACTTGCAAACAGAGGTAAACAAAAATTAAAATCTGTGTAGCATTTGAAAAACTTGAAAAAAAATAAAACTCGATAAATGGCGATGCTGCTTGTCTCCACCGACGTTTCAGAAAGCTACATACTCATTTTAAATTTTCTTTTACTAATTTTAATCATAATATATTCATAGTTTTTTTTCATAAATAAAAAAGTATAGGAATTACTAGAAGTGAAACTGGAGGTCGATGATATGTTCTGGTAGATGTCCATCCATATTACAATTTAAATGCATAACGTTGAAGTCATACAAATAAATTTATGTTTTTTTTTCATGGCATGCAAAGTTTTTATATTTATAAATCTAAACGAATATATTCTTTTAAATGCATATTTCGAACAAACAAAAACAAACTGTGTTCAAGAAAAAAAGCTTAAGTCACATTTTTTACACTCAACAAGGTCTTTGTGCCAGTAACTGCTAGAAACATTTAATTTATATTCTTAATGTTCAAATGTTAGCGTGTTTGATTATATTCATACATACATACGTACATACTTATGTTTCTTCATTCTTAGTATTTATTTATAATTGCGTTTGTGTATTTATTACCTTCTTCCCCTCGTTGTTGGTAAATATAAGTATCGTCTCAATCGCATTTTATTAGTTACAACTTGCCGATAGTTAAAGTTTGGAAGTTATCGGACAGATTATTTCTTTTTCGTTATTATGAGAGTACTTTAAGATAAAACTGTCCGATAAGCTAAAGGGAATATGTTCTTATCTTTAACTTTTAAAGTAAGATTTATAGATTTGGAGTTGCGA
The DNA here is from genome assembly GCA_963932375.1 of Phania funesta. Classification (NCBI taxonomy): domain Eukaryota; kingdom Metazoa; phylum Arthropoda; class Insecta; order Diptera; family Tachinidae; genus Phania; species Phania funesta. The sequence continues at coordinate 43,857,357 of OZ010656.1, forward strand.
ATTTTGAACAATGGCAAAAAATCAAACAAGATAGAAAATACCACAATGGGTTTTTGCCAGTAAACAAGTAAATAAATGTAATGTCGTTTCCACTATGTATTCTTAAAAACCCATTTCATTTGTCACAAGTAGTTTTATTTTACAAGGAAGTTGTCACTTTATTCCTCACTTTAGCTAAAAGTAACTTTAACTAACGTGAACTTTAAAGGCCAAATGTAATAATACAACAATCCATAGTTGCTAATTTACCGCGCTTTTTTCAATATTATGTTTTTTTTTACAACGTAGGAAGTAGTCGCTTGCAGCAGTGATTTAAAAATGCAAGCATTTATTTGCTGACAATTTTTTAACATTTTATTCCATATCACTGGCAAATTTGTGATTAACCACACATATCTAAAGAATGGAATTTACTTTTATAATATGTTTTTAATAGATTTTCTACCCAAATAAAAAAAAAAAAGATGTAAATCCCTTTTGTCGAAAATGTTATGCATGATTTTATGTCCAATGATCATTATGGAAAAATCTTGATGGCTACTTATGTCCCACTACATAGAAATGGTGCTCCAGAGGGTTTATATATGTATATTATTTTTAATCGAAATACGCAACAGTAGCGTCCGTACCACGCTATCTACAAATTATTATAATTATTTACAATATTTACAAACCACAACATTTATCGAATTAAATACAACATTGCTTCCTTGGATGTCATAATCCAAGTATTAATATATTGCGTAAATCTCAGTGGACAGGAACGCATCATAATGGAAAGAATGCTAGTTCGTAAAATCTTCTTGATATGATATTCCGACAGGCTGTTTTGATGTAGATTTTTGGAACGAATTTCCGTCATCCCATGTTCCAATAATCTTTAGTAATGTGCTACTTGTGTCAAATGCTTTTGATAAACTGTTACACTTCAAGAACACAATTTTTTTAAAAGAGTAATCACCGTGTGATTTACACAACAGAAAAATAACACACGTGTGTTTTCAAAACCACAAGTGAGTTGAAATAACGCGATTTTCACAAAAGACCTGAGTATTTAATACAAAATCCCGTGGAAAGTGTTTAAAAATATTGTGATCTTTAATGATTTTTAACGGACGAATATTTATGTCAATGTGTAGTATATGGATGTAAATATGTATGTACATACATAGATGCTATAATATGAAATAATTCATTAATTATAGGTATTATTTTCTTATATTTATTTGATTTTCTTTTAATATCGAACCTTTAATTTCATTTTATTTACACTTTCATTTCTTTTCAACATTGATTTCTATCTCTTAAGTGTCAAGGTCAGTACAAAGAATATAGAAATAAAAACAAAATACACACATACATCCATACATATGTACATACAAAATAACACTGCAAACAAACAAAAAATCTAATTATCTTTAGCATGGAGTGGTTGTTTATTTAACTTTATAAACAATAAAAAGATTCCAAGAAGTAAATCTATTTAATTTTCTTAACTCAGAATCAAACACACACGTACATACGAGTATCATGCCTAAATTCACTCATACTATAAAGTGAGCACAAAAAAGGGCATCAAATAGAAAAATAAAGGAACATTTCTCAATACGTCCAGTCGTAAAACATGAATATAAGAGGACAAAACAAAAACGCATCAAAAACCGGAACTTAACGAAACCTAATAACAGAAACGTAGAAATAATAACAAAAACAAAAATGCCACAAACTATACAAACAGTCCGGGCACTGCTTTAGGGGGTTGTGTTTATACGGTCGTAATTGCACGCCCAACTTATATATTATAGATACTACTAATATACAGCAACAACAACAAGAAGGCAGCAGGATATTAAAAACACACAGTTGAAAGAGCATAAGCATGTTTGGCATGTAAAAGACTTTTTATTTGTTTTCTGTTTTTCTTTTTAAAATGTTACCTAACAGAGCTTTTAAAGTATAGGATTGTTTCTGATAAGTTTCCTTTTCAGTTTCCAAATTTTAGGATTAAAGTAGATTATTTTTATTTGTTAGAATGTTTTTTTTTTAATTTTTTTTAAATCATTCATTGTAATTGAAAAACTACTCAAAAAAACGGATGACGGTTATTAAGAAGATACAGAAAACTGTGGATTTAATCGTAGCGTTGAACTATGATTTTCATATCTAGGCGTATCTGTGGCATACATAAATCTATATTTATGTATGCATGTATGTACATAATACTACAAAGCTTTCTTAAACCGATAAAATGTTGAAAGATTTTATTATCGTTTTTCCCTAAATATATGATATCGAAAATACGATCATATTCTATGAATGTTAGTATAAAATTATTATCAATTATAGTACGAAAACGTTCATCACTTATATATCGTTAGCTGAAATGCAAAAGCACGTAACTAACAATTTTAAATTTTTAAAGGAGGAAGAAAGAACTTACTAAATTTACAAAGAAATCAAATTTTGGGAATCAGATGATACAGATTTACCAAATGTAGTCCGATTTAATCATTTCGGAAATAAAAGTACACATTTATTGGTTTTACAAAGAATTGCGTTAGTTACGTTCGTTTGAACTAAATATTTCTTAAACGAAAACACGTGTCTACATTGAATGAGTGGTAAATAAAAAAGTTTAAGTTTTTGCAAATTTACGAACTTAAAAAAAAAATTAAACCAAAAATAATTCATATTATTAACAGCAATGCAAATATAAAAAAATGTATATGTATAAATTAGTTCTCAAAGAACATGTTATTATAAAAAGAATGACAGTCTGTTGGAAGAAGTGGTTTGAAGTCCTGAAGGTGTTGCCTTATTTTCCTTGGAAAATGTAATGTTGAATAATCAGCAGCTGCGAATTTCCTTCCAATTCGTTTAGAAAGTTGTTTATATCGCATGTCAATATACATATCATACTGGCAAGTTGGTCTCCAGCTTTGTTACCTATTGAAGAATATATTTTTATGATTCACTAGGAACAACAACAAAATATCCTACGAAAAATTCATTTTAAAAACATATTTATAGTCGATAATATACGTATGAAATAAATTATAAATATTAAGTGGTGTAGGATTGATCCGAGAGTGTCTTATTAAGTCTGCAAGTTGCGATGGTAATATAATTTGCTTATTCGTTATTTTCTTCTCTATTAGAGAGTGTATTCAGTATTTATGTGCCATGCACCCAGGTAATTGTGTTCAATAGTCACATTTGTTTCCATGCAGAATGAAACTAGTGCATTTGACAATACAGCATTATTATTTTGGTAAAATCAGCTATCGGTGCAGATGTAATTATATGATGACAAGCTGGCGACTTAGCAATTGCGTTCTTTAAGTGATTTATTATGCAAGCTCTAAATGTTCCTAGATGCCATAATATTTCCCTATCTCTCGTCACAAATATAATTGTCAGAGGCGTGAGAGGTAACATTGTACTGTTGTAGTTTTATCGTAAAATACGAGAAACTTTCTTTCACTTGTGGAACAAGTTTAACGGCTCGCATACAAATAAAGTCCTGATTTCGGGTTTTCAACTCTATTTCTTCTCTGTGTTAGTTGATTTGGGATGATACTACATCACACTGATCTTTTCTTAGTTTAAATAATAAATAATTATTACCTTCTAATATTGCCACAACATTAGGAAATGAAACGGGACCAACTCAGTATTCCTCATTTGCTTAACATGCTAACAAACAGAAATTAAACATTTGTTTGCAATTAGCAATTTTTCCCAAAATTTATTCGCGTTAAGTACGTAAATTAATTACGTCTTTCTTGTTCTTGAGTTGCGTTGGTCGTTTGAATGAAACATTTTGCTGCATACTTGCTTGTGTTTGGGGCAGTTTTTTAACTATGACACTTTGTACGCAGATACGTTTTCTCTCTGAGTATTCCATAAGACCAAAAATGTAGTCTTTTTTTTTTCATTCCAGCACATTTTCCAAACAACGTCAAATATTTTCCTTCGTTGTACTTTTGTTAAAAAAGAGCCGTGTCGATCGTTTTCTCGCAATATTTCGAAGTACATGGTTCTTTTATTTGTCTTTTTATACTCCCTGATCATGTTTGTATTAAAAACAGAACTTTCTTAATTATTTCCACTTTCTGTACTCATTTGTTCAGTTTTAATGTTAACAAAAGAAGAAAATAACAAGAAAAAGGCAATTTCTAAATTTTTCTTAGTTACGTTGTTTTGCATTTCACATAACGATGTAATGCTTATTATTATCTTGGAGATATTCCTTCTATATCGAAATAATATCTTTTGGTTTATTAAGAACTAACAGATCTACTAATTTAAATTGTACAAATGAATATTACAGTAAAAAAACATTTTAAAACAATGAATACATTCATTTAAGTACCGTTAATTCGTTTTAAAATTAGAATGTTGAAACAAAAAGAAATCCGAATGAATAAAATAGTAACAGAAATATCAAAAAGAATAAAAACACTTTGCAATTGCTGAAAAGAAGAAGACACAAAAATATATTAAAGAAAAACACTTTTCACGCACTTCAGACAAATTTTCTGTAGAAACCCTTGACATTTTTCTGTCATTCATGTAATATTTCCCCTTTTCTTTGCATTCATTCTATTATCTGACGTTTATTCTCTTTGTAGATGAAGCAAAAGTAAATATATTATTTTAATAAACTGTTATTTTTACATGTGTAATTAAAGATGCGTATTTTTGTTTTTTTACAGATAAGGAAATATAAGCCAAAACGACACGACGCGCGAAGATGGCCAAAATGGAAGTCGACGATGTCGTCGACTTAAGTTTAGGCTCTGGAAGAGATCCAGCTTTAACTATTACACCTGCAACAGTAAGAGACTTGAGAGCGCTTACACAAAACTCTGGACTGACCATAACTCCTGCACCAGCGCCACCACCTGCAACATTACCGGCAGCAGAGACAATAGCTGCAGGGCTGGGGAATAATAGCGCCAGTAGTACTGGAAGTGCTAACAGCAGTATTGCAACAGCAAATGCAAGTGGCCATACCGCATCAACTACAAATAATATATCGACGACCATAACAACGGTAGATCCATCTAGTAATAGTGCAAGTCATCAAATAACAAACTCAAACACATTGAACACAACATCCTCTGTAGCTAACACGGGTCTACACACAACAACAACTACAACTGCATCAATAATAAATTCCAATACTAATTCATCAGGGACAGGGTCACCTGGCGATTGTGTTGCAGGAAGTGTTGGTTCAAGTAACGAAGACAATAAAGTTCAACGCCGTGTTCTGAGACCACGCACTGAGCCAAAGTCATATGCGGAGGCTCCAGACATTGTGTTATTGCCATCCCGCATGAATGGTCGACAACAAAATGGTAATATAGACTCCGAAACAGATGACGAAGAAATGCCTCCGTATTTGCCGATCAAAGAATTGACACCCGCTGAATTGAAAGAGCGCGAAAAGGGGCTACGTAAGTTAAGAGAAGATTTGCGCAATGAAGAAACGAAACTAGTGTTGCTGAAGAAGCTAAAACAGTCGCAGCATGTCATGAAGGAAAACATTGTGGTTACATCGAGAAGTTTATCGCCTACAAACCCGCTGGCAGCTATACCAGCAGCACTAACATCGAAAGGAGCCCTTAGTGTTACACCCACTACAGCGGTACCACTGCCAGCACATACCAAAAGTTCACGTTCCAATTGTAGTAACCTTACATCATCGGTTAGCATAAGGTAAGAAAAAGGATTTGTTATGAAATTGAATAAAATATTTTAAAATATTTTTCTTAAATACAGCGCCACCAATAGCCGTTCAAATACTAATTCCTCTTCAATTGGTTCAACATCATCTCCTCATCGTTCTAATAACAACTCAATATTGCCTCCACCGCGTTCGGCACTACCAGGAGGTGCCACTCTAACGTCCGGCTCTTCAGCTTCAATTAGCATTCAACCTACATCATCACCATCATTATCAACAACGTTATCATCATCTGTCCGTTCGAATGCTTTACCACCCCGTACTAATTTACCGAATCTCACTATTACGCCTTCAGTGACTATAACGCCAACATCGGCTCCACCATCTGGGCTTAAATCACGCAATGTGAGTTGTTGTAATGTGATCGTTGCAGTAAGCGCTGTGTTACATTATTACGTGTTATTTCCCCCTAGTCTTCTGAAATTTAGATCATACATATGAGAACTCATTTATACAGATCTATACCACATGTTTCACTATCACTCGTACATACACACAACGCTTACTTACAACTATACATAAAAGTTACACTAATTTTACATTCTTGATTATGCAACTATTTACTCTATACGGTAAGGGATTTTATTTTCCCGGAATTTCTTGATTTCTGGGAAATCATCCCGGGAATCCGCTCTAAATGAGACACAATTATGTGGACGGTGGTGAAAATTTTAAATCTTAAAATTTTTAATTTATTTTATTTATAACATTTCAAAATTTTTTAAATTATATTTTAGTGTTCTATACAAACTATATAATTTTCCAAGCTTTAATGTCTTATATAAAAATCCCATTTTTCTTTTAATATTTTTATTCACAATCGGTATTTCGATACATACGCCAATGTGTAGCTTCACCAGGAAGTAAAGCATTGTATAAAAAAAATTTTTATATTATTTTTTGTTTATTAACACAATAACAATATTTCTTATACGGCAATGTTCCGACACTCGCATCTCGCACAAAATTTGCGATTGTGATTTCAACTCGCATGTGGTGTTCTGTAACTCGCATTCGCAAGAGTTTTGGCGAGTTCAAATCGCAAGAGTATACTGAAGTGAAGTGCTGTATTCAAACTAAACTAGTTTTTAAAGAAATAAGTTATGAATAAATTAAATTAATAGTTTTTTCTTTTTATTTTAGTCAAAACTAATGACATTTTGTAACAAATTTTTTCTAAAAACATGAAATTTAAAAACGTTCTTTGCTTCTGCAACTTTTGCCTCTGTATTTCTTGTTTTGCACTGGCGATTTCAATAAACAGCTGATACGAGTCATCTTCGAAAATTATACGCAGCTAGTGCTGTAATTAATTCAAATGAAATACCCGGGTATTTTTACATAGTAATATTCTAGGTTCAGGTATTAGATATATTAAAAATACAGAGTTTTCTTTTAAAACTTTTAATTATTTTTAATGACAGTATTGGAGATAAATATTTTGTAAAAGTAAGTTCATACAAAAACCAAAAAATATTTTTTGCACAAGTTAGAAAAAAAGAAAATCGCAAGTAAAACGCGTGAGTTGCAGAACATGCACTCTTGCGAGTGTCAGAACATGCCCGATAGTCTTGAGTCTGTTCATGTATTCTATAGCTTCACGAAAAATTGAGGTGCAATCAAGAATTAGTTACAACAATTTTAAGAAGACCCAAAGGCGTAACGAAATATCGCTTGTAAATGAAAATATTTAAAGAAAAATGTTCAACTCCTTAAAACTTGGATACTTTGATAAATTTTATGCAAAATTATTTTTTTAAATTAATTGGGATAAGTCTACAATATTGTAGAACAATTGGTTAATTTTATTGCAATTTTAACGAAAGTTTTTAAATCATATTTTTTTAAATATTCGACAAAAAAATTGTTTATATATATATTTTTTTTGGTTTTTAAAACAGTTAAGGCGTTGATTGTTTCATCTGATAAACGGTTTCATATTTTATTCACAAAAACCCGTTTTCGGTCTTCACAAAAGTAGCCCGAACAATTGAAAAGGCATTAAATAAGTTATCAAAAGTCTTGGTCCATTTTCCACTGGTTTAAAACAGTTTTATTGATAATATCGGACCAACTGATACTATTTTATATAAAAAAACGTTCATAATATGTTGTATAGTAGTATGGACTAAGTTTCCCTAAAAATTAACGTCTTTAGGTTCGATTTTTGTTATGATATTTGTATTTATTATTCTACAGAATAAGGGTACTCCAAATGCACCATCATATTATTCAATTTGTTTTCTCCACAATTTTCTATAGGATCAATTAAATATTTCAAACAAGTTTTGTCCCTATTGGAGTCCTTATTACATCCAGAATTGAACACAAAAAGAAACACTCGAAACTATTAACACTTTACATTACACTAACCGCAACCTCAATTTCACATGTGTACTTCTTAATGTAAGGGCATAGGGATATTACTTTATAACTATTTGTATTTTAATATTAACGTCGATAGTAAAAGAATAACAATATGCTATTATAATTTTTAATTTTCAAGTATTTGATTCATTTATCGATTTCACAAAACTAACCAATTTTTATCATATTGTGTGCCTTGTATGTTTATGTTGAACTAACAAAAAATAATTGAAAAAATAAGCAGCAGCCTAATGTTTCGGATAATTCAAAGGTACCTAACACCATCAGCAATTCGGTATCAATAACACCAGCACCGCCATTGTCAACACAAAATCAACAACACAATGATTTGAAGGTAAATTTACCAGCAAAGATTTTTATTGACACAATTTAAACTTGATATTTTTTCTAACTTTTAGAACGACCGCTTAAATTCCCGCGAGGATGTACAGACGCCAGCACAAAGGCAAGCGGCTGCTAAATTGGCATTAAGGAAGCAACTGGAGAAGACCTTATTGCAGGTATTTTATATAAAAAAAAAACAAGAATTTAAATTCAGCTTAAATTGTTATTCTATTAAAGATTCCACCACCTAAACCTCCACCGCCAGAGATGCATTTTATACCAAACCCTAGTAATACTGAATTTGTTTACCTGCTTGGCTTAGAGACTGTTGTCGATTATATAACGACAAATAATAAGAAAACAAATACAGTAACACCACCATTTCGTTGTGCTCAGTGTAAGATTGATTTTACTCCAGTATGGAAATGGGAAAAACAAGGTAAAATTAGATTTAGTATTTAAAATTAATATCTTCGTTATTAAATTATCACTTCAAGGTAACAAAGAAGCTAAGGTTATTTGCGAGCAATGTGTTACCACGAATGTTAAAAAAGCTTTAAAAGCTGAACATACCAATCGACTGAAACAGGCCTTTGTTAAGGCCTTGCAACAAGAACAAGAAATTGAACAACGCTTGGCCAGTCAAAGCAGTCCCTCCCCAGTGGATGCTCATGTCGCTGCTAATTCGGTATTGTCTCAATCTCAGAGTCATTCTCAACAGACGGCGGCGCATCAATCTCAGCCACAAGCTGCTCATGCTGCATCGACAGCAGCTGCTTTGGTTAATCTACCACCTTCTGTAACGGTTATACCCACCAAATGTCAGACCCCAACTCCGAGTATCACGCCACGTCCTACACCGCCACCAACTAATCAACCGACACCTCCACCACCTACTACGCCGCGTTCGTCACGTGGTTCCATGTCCCATCAGACTCAGCCAAGTCCTAGTACACCTACACCAAGTCAAATACATCACCATCAGCACCAACAACAACAGCAGCAGCAGCAACACCAGCATCAACAACAACAGCGCGAAAGAGAGCGAGAACGAGAAAGGGAGCGTGAAAGAGAGCGAGAAAGAGATCGTGAACGTGAAAGGGAAAGAGAGCGGGAGCGTGATCATCATCGCGTTGAACAACAACAGCAGAGAGCTGCCGCAGAACAACAACAACAGCAGCAGCAGCAACAATATGATAAATATTCAGCAGCTGCTTTAGCAGCTGCCGCTCAATTGGGTGCTCTCGGTTTGCCAGGTCTAAATAATTTAGCTGGCTTGGGTGGTCTCGGTAATCTAGGCAACTTAGGGCAGCTTGGAAACCTTGCGGCACTAGGAGGTCTGGCAAATCTTGGTGCTGCTGCTGCCGCCACGGCAACAAACCCAGCAGCTGCCGCTGCAAATCTAGGTTCCCTTGGAAACGCATCCCCTGCAGCTGCAATGCAAGCGTTCCAACAACAATTATTTAGAGGTAAATACTGTTTTTAACAGGTTCAAAAGATAATCAGGTATGTGATGAAAAACGATTTATTATAATCGCTTTGTCATATAAATTTCAAATAAAAAATTACCATTTTGCTATGTGATAAAAAACGATAGAATTGGTTTTCGCTTTGGCACATTATTTCAGAGTCATCATCGTTGCATACTTCTCCCAAAACTTCAACTTTTATTGCCTGTACATGGATCTCTGTATGGTCGGTATGCGGACATCATTTGGGTTCTTGGCCATAAAGTATTTTCTAGTTTTCTACAATAAAGGCGTCCTGACTTTTTTATTGATTTTGAAATTGTGGACGATGCATTGAAAGTTGTGTTACCTATAGCTCAATAGAAGCCCCCTTGTGCAAATAATCGTCATGCAGCTGATAACTGCAATGGCTGTTTTATCTAAACAGTGTCAAATTTCATTTAATACGACTGTGAAACCTTTATTTAATTTAAATCTTTGAACAAATGGATTCTTGGTGTGAGGAAAGTCATCACTTATTAAATATTCCAGTATTATTCTCACTAGCGATCTGAACTGCAATTTATTTGACACGGAATTCTGATTCTATTCGCTCTTTATGTATGAGATTTGATCTGTCAATTGTATATAATTCTAAGCCTACACACTTTGTTATTATTATTTATTGACTTACTTTAGCCAATTACAATTCCCTTCAGTTTTTGATGATGCACTAATTTGAGCAATTTTTGATTTCGCTCTTATTTTCCTGAGTGGATTTATTGAGTGCCGTGATTTCAACAATATTAGTTGAGGGATTTATCTTATTTTGCTTCTATATCTGATAGATCACGGGATAACTCAAACACGTTCGTTCTATTAATTGATTTCGATGTGGAAACAATTAATCCACTTCCACTTTATTCAGGAATCTCACAAGGCCTTGTCGTAGGTTATATTCTGTTTGTACTGTATATTAATGATGTTCCAGTGGTTACTAATGCTGAAGTCTGTAAACTGTTTACATTAAGGTTTTTTTTAAGCCCGATAGAACTTACGGAAGGGTTAACTGTCAAACGAACTGTCGTACTGCGCTCACTTTTTGCCATTTATGATTAGCATACTTTGACAAATCATCATGAATAGATTTACGCTGAACAACGCTATCTACGATTCATAATTTACTTTGAAAATCAATCATATATTTGCGCAACTTATAGATGACTTCGTGATTTTTATGGCGCACATAATAGTTCATTCAAGCCATCTATCCGTCGAACTGTGGATAGATTTCATACTATATACTCTCTAAGTGGTGTAATAACACTAACCCGTCGACGGAGTGTGCGTACTCAAGAGAATATCGCCGCTGTAAACGAAAGTGTGGAAGAAGGTCCAAATTTATCGGCTCGCTGTCGGTTGCAGGAATTGGGTTTCTACTTTCAGTTTTCATCTATCAGCTCTATTTTTCGCTATATATGTCTTAAATAAAGGTAGGTGCACAGCATGTGGAAGCATAGCTGGAGACCCGTTTACCCTATTTCATTGAAAAAGAATTCCTAAGTCTACAATACAATTTAAAACTATAAGGTACAAAAAAGGTTCAAAATGAGTTCATTCTAAATGAAATTGGTGCAAAAATTTTGATTTTTTCGTAATTTTTTATTGCTCTTTTAATTTAATTTGAGATGGATTGAAAAATAAATCTTAAAATCCATCGAAGTTCATCACATCTTTTGTCGTCTTCAAATCGATGGATTTGCAGAATATACCTGTCTTGAACGGAAATGCCTTTCTAATGTTTGAATAAACGTGTGGGGAAAATAGTAAAAAATAAGTGTTCGTAATACCCAGCTGTTCACTGTATACATACGAGTACATATGTATGCATGTACATATTCATATGTATGTATGTATATGCATTTTTGTATATTTTTAATAAATTTTTCAATAACTATCTATTTATCTAATATTAATAAAAATAACATGTATTGTTTAATATCCAATAATTTTTGCTCATGTGCGCAAGACAACAAAATTTGTGACACTATTTACTAATTTCGAAAAAATGTTCCGTAAAATCAAAGCTACCATATGAAATATGTAAATATATTTTACATCTGGCATATATGCAAAGTTTTTCAATGCTCTTAGCATTTGCTATTTACATATTTTTTCAATATGTACCTATTTTTATTAAGTCTGACCGGACATAATAATATAAATTAATTCAATTCGAACTGAGAGTTGTTCGAACAAAACCATTTCAGTCTCTTACTAAGAGAAAACAAAATTTGTGCGGACAAAAATCTTGACCGAAACAATTGGATGAAGTGCATAGTAACTAATTTCTATGAATTTATAACATGATATTAGGGAAATATATATACAAAAAGAACAACACTAAACATCCTTGCTATTTAGCCACTTAGTGGCGAATGTCTCAAAAATCATTTAATATTGCTATCATTACAAAGTAATTTTCTATAAAAATCTATTAACTTTCTATGCGAATTATAAATATTATCTTCTTTCAATCTTCTAGCTTTGGGTCAAGGTTTGGCAACGAATCCCCAACATATGATGCAATTTACTCCTTTATTGTATTCCTATCAAATGGCAATGGCTCAAGCGGCTCAAGTAGCCGGTAAGTAATAATTATATAACTATATGTTTGAGGTTAAAACAGTTTGCATTTTCGTTATATTATTTTAAGCGTTTACAAATAAAAACAAAACATCTGCATCTTCCTCCTCTGCTTCATCGTCCAAGAATCAAACAGCAGCATCATTGGCTGATATACAACGAGCCGCTGAATTGCAGCGGCAGTATTTATTAGAGATGATACCACCGCAAGCTCCAGGACCCAGTAACAATCGTCAAAATAATTGGAAAACGTAAATAACAAGAAGCAACTTCAACAATAATTACAATATTAAAAAAAAAAACTGAAATACTATCAAGTTTTGTGCATGCAATAACCCAATATTTTGAAACGATATTAATAATGTTCTGCAGTCAGTTGTTAAGTTAAATTTAAAATTTATGAACTTATCTCTACTAATCATTCTTAGAGTTTGCTAATCAATGATATGCGTTATAGTTTCAATTTGGAAAAAGAAAGGGTACGCATTTGTCGTTGAAAGTTGTACAAGAACTAGAAGCATGATTTGGTCGTTTGATCAAACAAAACATTCAAGAGAAGATTCTTAATGTGTATTTAAATTTTTATCCTGTTTTCTCTTGCGCTTACATTCTGTATAGTTAATCCCTTGATTATTACCTTTTATACTTTCTTCCTAATCAAATAAATTAATATAAGATTTATTTATAACATTAACAGCAACAATTATATACAAAGACATCTGATATAGAAAAAATCAAATGTTGAAATGAGTTTTAAGACTCATAAAGAGGAAGTAATTCTCTCTTCATTCGTATATTTTTATTAATGCAAATAATTACAAGTGCAAATTAGTCCCACAACTTTTATTAACACAAAAGAAAATAAATGCATAATAGGTACTATTTTTGTATTTTAAAAAAAAAACAAACTACGGAAAATTAATAAAGAAAAATAGTTCAATAATTATTTTTATTAGTTCTTAAAGGATTTAAGCATTAAGTGTTATGTTTTTTATTTTCTATAAAACAAAACAATTAATAAACAATTTAACTGAATTTAGGTTTTACACTTTATTTAAACAATTTAAAATAATTAGCCTGACTGGCTTTAGTTCGTTCCAAAATTCTACAATTTAAAATAAATTTTATAGTCCTCCATTTAAAGAAATTCGTTCGTTATTGATTTCTGCCTTTTCTCCTTGTCCAAAATCAATATTTTACATTTCAATATAACAAAGTAATTGTTAATTTCTACTTGTGTTTCTTAATTGTTTTTATTTTTTCTGTTCATTAAGTCTCTTCTGTTAAAATAATTAAATAAAATATTTTATTTATTATTTCAAAATATTTTATTATAACTATAATTATTATTTTTTAATAATATGTATGTATGTATCTAAATGATTTATTTTTCTTTATGAAAACTGAAAAGAAGCCTTAGTAACATCAAATTTTATTTTTAATTTTAGTTATTTGATTTAAATTAAACCGCAACAAAATATTAAATCTATTTCCTAGATATAATTGAATAAACAAAAATAAACATTTTATTGCTTAATTTAAATAAAACAAAACGACAAGAAAAACTTTTTTCAACGGGCAATACCTAAAACACAATAAACAATACATTTCTTTAATAGTTAGTTTAATATTTATGTTATATAATGAACACTTTATATGTTTTTATTTCATTTCCAATAATCTCCGGTAATTGGGTAATTAATTGCTGAATAATTCTTGTGTACCAAAAAGTAAGCGAACGAAGAATACACAAGAATTACTTTCACCAAGACAAAAAAAAAAACAAAAATCTATCGTGAAAGGAAACTACCTTAATATAAAACATACAGGTATATGATAGAAGTCGATCGATCAAAACAATTTTTTGAAGCGGTGGGATGAATTTCGGTCGATTTTGAAATGATTTTTAAAGCATTTTAAATGTATTGTAATTAAAAATGTGGACCTAGAGATGAAATTCACATCATATAACAGAATTGAGGCAAACAAGTTATGAGAAATTAATGAAAATCTTAAGAAAAAAAATTAAATTTGAAATAAATACAAAGCGGAAAAAATCGTTTCATTCTCAACTTCCATCATATACATTATGTCGAAGACAGTACTTTCTTCGTGTTGTAGCCCTACTCATGGTTCGATCTGCGATACCACAAAACCCATTGGCTACTGCCCAACACATTGGTTTTCTCTTACCGCATTCTATTTATTTGCCGCCAAAGCCCTGGTGTTATCTTTATTTGCGCTACTTTCATAGGGACATTCATTCATAAATTTTGTATGGCTATTTGCGAGCCGCTATGTCCATGTAAAGCACTGTGGAAGTCATTTAAGTTCACAGCGAATGCTTTTCCTATCGTCCGTGCTGTGTCTATCACGAACCGTTACCTTGATAGGAGCTGTGCCGCAATATGATTTGATGCGTCCAAACCCATGTGCTTGTTATTGATTATTGTTATTGAAGCTGCACGTACGCCTTACTACTTATTCTACTACTTGAGTCGCATGTTGCAATGGTGATCGTCCCTAGATACTGTGTCAAATCCAACCAAGGAACTCTGAATTAATTTATTTTTATACTTAGAGGTCGAGACCTTCTTGTGAAGGGAATCATTGGCTCCGAGCGATATGATAGTTCTTGTCCGTGTTTACAGGAAGAAGTCATGTCTAACTGTTGCCGGTCCACACAGTTTCGACGATAATGTGCAACCCCTTGCAACTGCTGCTCAAAAAGGTATGAGTCCATTGTGTGTGATTGCGTGTGTCAGATAGCAAGCGATGCATCCAAGGGGATGTTCTGCGCCACACCCCTTTCCAATATTAGACATACTTTTACGTATCGCCACTGAAAAATAATTCTCCTGCTGCTCATGGAAAAAATGTTTGCTTCATTGATTTATACATGTAATGCTTCATTGATTTATACATGTAATACTTCCTCCTCGCCGCATTTATGGCGCTAAAGAGTCCTTCCGCTTCTTCATTCCACATTAATATTTCTTCTTTTTTTTACTTTTATTTGGAGTACCCTGACCTCAGCCTCAAAGGTCTCAATGCTACCTGTCGCCGCAAGCATTTCCTAAGCAAAATTGTCCGATACCGTCCAAAAATCTCTCGATTCACGGTCGGCGGCAAATAACTGCAAGACACATTTATGTTCCTTTTCGTTTCTCCTGAAACGTCATATTTTTTTAAAGCGAACGTCTTTGTTTTCGCTGGCCAATTTATAGTAGTTGGGCCGTGTTTCCGCTTGTAGTGTGTACTGGTCACTTCTCCGGCACTCTTTTGTAATGACACGTTCTTTTGCGATGCTTTGCAAACTGGTGAAACTTTAAAAATCTAGCAATTTTTTATGGTATCAAGTAACGGATTGTTTTATAACTTTAAACAGTTATAAAGAGAGAGATATTTTTGAGAACACTTTTGGGTATAAATACTTTATAATAAATGCATAAAAGGATAACAAATATTTTTGGCATCTAAAAAAAAACTATTGTTCTGATATCCCCAATGGATTAGAAGAATTTCTCAGTAAACGTTTTTTAATGCACTATTTTCTTCATTGAATTTTTTACAGCTAATATGCTTAATAAGCTTGCTGATGACTTTTTAATTTATTTGTTTATTCTTGTTCGTTTGTTTTGTTTTGACAAAGCATTTGTTTTTATTTTTCGAATACGACTTCGAAATATGGCAAAACGCGTGAGTTTCAGAACATGCTGGGAAAAGTTTCGCGTTTTGCAAATCGCATGCGATTTGACATGCCTGAATTTCTTCTGAAGACGAAGAGGAACTTACTACGGTCGAGTTGAATGCTATGCCAATACAATTAAGGAAACGTCAAATAAGTAATTAATTTATTGTTAAAGAATTTTTTCTTCAAAACTTGTTAGCTTCTTTAGAATAATTAAAGTGGCCTTTAAGTACGTCGTGGACATAATTGCACCAAAACGAAGACAACAAACAAGATCAACATGTTTGCCAACCCTCGCCGGTGCGGTTTGGAGGGGTCATAAAATATTGAGTTGAGCACTGATTTTGTGTTACTCTCCCTTTGCTTTGACTTTGTTCATTTCCCTACTGTACCCTCTTGCCACGCTTGTAATTTGCTCAAAAAATTCAACCATTCTGTAAAATTGTTTTCAGATTGTTATTTTAGATCTAAAATTTACTTTATAGTTAATCGGGTTTGTTTTACTTTAAAGTAGAATTCATTTGAAATTACTTCAGTTTAACTTTCTTAATGTTTTCCATTCTACTTTTTACATTTGAATTTCATTATTCAGTACGAATATTGATCTGACTTTCTAGAACATGCCTAAATAACAATAATAATTAATTTATTAATTAATTCAAGCCATATAATACTACTTTTTGTTCAAACCCATTTTGAAAGGCAATTTTTCATTTTATATTGGCCCGAACAACAAAATTAGCGACGATTTTTAAAATAGTTGACGCCACATATAATACCGAAAATTGTAATTCCAAATTATAAAAAGTGTGATTTTCGTCACCGCTACAACACTTATGATAAGACCGAATATTTACACTTAATTATTTATATTCGTTAATCGATTATTTGTATTTTTATTCTGTTATCGAAGTGTTTTAAAATAATGGCACAGAATGCTACAAAGTTTGAGGAATTCATTGCAGCATCTGGTCCGCCTTAAAAGTGAATCTTATAGGACGATTATGGAAAGAAACAAACTTCAGTTGCGTTAACAGTTGCCGAAATTGTTATTATAAGATCTGTTCCAGGTGCATAACGAAGCAGCCCGGACTATTGAGAGTAAAAAGAAAATTACTCTCTGAATGTGCCAAAGTTGTCCGAAATTGCTGGAACGAAAAAAACCACAAATGGTGCCTAGTTTCTCAAATAAATTTTATTTTAGTAATTTTATACGCTTAAAATGCATAATATTTTAAAAGCAAAACATTTGCATCATTGGCTGTAGCTGTCCATAACTTCTTAACTGATATATAAAATCATTTTTTTATTAAATAAAGTGATAAATATGCACAAATATATGTACTTACTACTTCAAGTTTATTGGAAAAAATCTACGTTTTGCTTTTTAATAAATTTGAAATAAAAACTTTCTTCCTTTATTTTAAAATTTTTTTGATTTTTAAATATAAACAAAAAACAGCTGACAATTTAATTCTAGCCCGAACTTACCCAAAGAAAAAGTTCGGACGACTTTGTACAGGAAATAAAAAATTTTACTCTCTCTCATTTTCTCTCAAAATTGCACAAACATTTTTATCTGGAACGCGTTTGGACTAACTCGGACTAGTTCGGACTGTTTTGTTATGCACCTGGAACAGACCTATAGATATCAACTGACAGCTGTTAATTTCGGTTGCCGAATAGTAATATTTCTGGCCACCAAACATTTCTGGTTGTCAGTAGTTGGCAACTAAACTGCAGTTCGGTTGCTAAAAATAATCGATCATTTTTATAAAACAAATATGCTCAGATCAAATATATTTTATTTTAAAATTATTTAAGAAATTATTGTCGTTGCTTAGAAATTGCCCGTTATTGAAAAAACGTTCTTTTATTTTCCAACCAATTTACCATAAATTAGTAAAGCATGTATCAATATCAAAAAAAATAAACCATTTTATAAAAATATAAAAAAAATGAAATCCAATTAAATACAATTAAACGAGCAATAACAAAAACCTAACCATAAAGGAATTTTTCCATACCATATCCAATACTTAAATTAATGTTATATTCAAAATAATTCTTTATAAAACATTAGCCAAAATAATCGTGACTTCAAGTACACACTTATTTATAATTTTTTAAATAATAATTTAAAAAAAATACAGTGGATCTCAGCTTGCTGATTGCTGCAAAAATTTATTCAACCCATTCGCAGCTAAGGAGGAGTATATTCGCCTTTGGCAGAGTGTAACGCATTGCCAAGGACGAGTATATTCGTCTTACTTTAAATATGTTATATCATACAGGCTTTTGAATTAGAAAATTTGTTGAGGCCACAAACAGAAATATGACAATGTAAAAAACTTGAAAAAACTGTGAGCTTTTGCCAATTTACAGAGAGTTGTGTCTTGTTTTATTGCATTTTTATTATTTTATCCATCTGTGTGATTTTTGATTTGTTTTTCTACTAAAAACTTACGCAAATGCGAAAAAATTGATGTCGAATCCTGTTGCCTTCCCATTGCCAACGACGAGTATACTCGCCTTTGGTTTTATGCTTGTTACTGATTTTGTATGATAATACTATATACTACTGTGGGCAACGTAACACCTCGATGATCGAGAAAACTGTCAACAAGACAACAAGAGAACGAAAAATGACACTGAAGATGGCACGTACCCGAAACCGGTTTGTCTCCAAACCAAACTTGACAAGGGATGACGGAAATTCGTTCCAAAATTCTACATCAAAACACCCTGTCGCAATATCAAATTAAGAGTCAACAAGACCTAGATTTTTTGACATCCTTTGACGTGGTTTTTTCGCCTTCGGCTCACCTTTGGCACTATATTCGGCCGATTGATTGTCTGTTTCCGGGTCGTAAGCGTAGATCCAAGACTCGTCGCTAGTTATAATACGTTTAATGACATCCTGGTAGTTGTTTGACAGTCGTCAACGCGACGCTGTTTTTTAAGAAAATTTAGTGATTTTGGAACCAATCGTGATTTCACTTTTCTTAGGCCCAAATGATCTTTTAAATGGTTTTCACTGATCCCTCCGATATTCCAACGATATCAGTAAGGTCTCTGACTGTTAATCGTCGATTCACAAACACCAATTGAACACCTTGATTTTATTGACGTGTTGATCATCAGTTGATGTTGATGGCCGTTCTGGACGTGGTTCATCGTCAACGCGTTCCGACCCTCTTTGAATAATTTGTACCAATCAAAAACAGTTGCCCGCGACATACAATTATCACCGAAGGCCTTTTGCAACATTCTGAACGTTTCGGCACCAGAAATTTAATTCTGCACAAAATTTAATGGAACTTTTTTGTTGAATAATTTCACTCATTGTAAAAATCGCCCAATGCACTTGTTGATTACTTTGATGTGATATTTGGCACAGATGTCACTGACAGTCATACCAAGGTAGAAAAAAAATTCGACGAATGGATTTCCACGCGAAATTTAAATTAAAAAGTTTTACTATTTTTTGCCCACAGTAGTATGTGCTCTTACCAAGAAATAACAGAGCTTTAGTAAACAATAACACTCAAAAAATATATGGCAATGGGAAGGAATGTCTTTATATAATTTAAGGTTGGCAGGGTAGGGTTGGTGGGGTTAAATTTATTTGGTTAAATTTATCTGGCTTGCGCCCATGTTGTTCTCTCAGACAAGTGATAAATCTGGGGAATTATTGGAATATATAAACAAAAGTAATCTTAAAATTTGATAATAAATTTATTTGCAATTACAGCTGACTGAATCTTTTTTGAGACATAAGTTTTAATAAAAATGCACTGGAATCTGCTAACGACTCAACCTCTCGATTTTTTGGTACTTACGTGATTTTGAGCGCCACCATTCTGTTAAAGTGGGCATTTTTTTTAACTTGATCAGCACAGACTTTCTGAAATTCTGGTTCGTTTATAACCGACCTCGTCGTAAGGCATCCTTAGCAAAATAGCCAGATATAGTAAAAGGACAATCGGATGTATTAGGTAACACAGCGCGACCAAAGAAAATTGTTTGCGGCTCGAGGTTTCTTAGACGAAATACATACATGTGAAAGTTAATGAAATTGGCAGCAAATTAGTTACATTTTTGGAGTAATTCTCATTGTGGTGAAACCCCAATATGTTAACATACCTCAACAAGCACTTATCCTATTAAAATAAAAAGAGCCACAGCATCAGTGTTTCTCTGTGTAATTATTAAATTGGATTATAAAAGAAGACCCAATAGTAGTGGTGTCAAACCTTGAATGCTAAAGCGGCTAAAGCGTCTTCAGGTTTCTGAGTAATAACTACTCGCATAATAAATTGTGTGAAAAAAGCAAAAAAACATTGAATTTAGAAGCTCATTAGTAATAATAGATATTTTTGTAGCATAGAACTTTAAATTGAAGTTGGATTGGATTTATTCAAAATATAATTCTATGAAAGTATGGAGAATGTTGGCTTTTAGGGCATTAATTATATGTGGATTATCGGCGTAGAACAGAGACTTCACATAGCATGATCTTGGATGCTAATTGACGGGTCCAATTCGCGAAAAATTGCATTCACCGAACATTTCATCTAAAAACTCGACTTTGGCACGCGCTTGTTAAAACCACAGATACTCCACATTAGGTTCATTCCAGTACTTTTTTAGTAGAGTTTAGTAACTGAGTAAAATTTTTCAATTTACTCTCCCAAAATAAATTTTGTCCAAAAAGTACGCGAATGCAAATTTAGTAAAATTTATCCAACAGCTGATTGAAAATGAATGCAGTGTTGTAAAAAATTTATTTCTTTCTTCTAATCGACTCTTTTTGTTGTTCGTACTCGGTACAGCACAATTTATTGTCTACAAGTCTTACGAAAAAAAAACGTAACTTGTGTTGCTTTATAAGTTTTTTCTTTTTATTTTATTTATATTGTAAGTTTTTCCTGATTAATTAAATAGTTCATTAAATAGTTCATTGTTAAAAAGTTCATTATTACTCGTTTTTGTTATTGATTAGTATGAATATCCAATTACTATATTCCGAAGTATTCATCACTTCTACAACACTAAAGAAGTAAATAAACAATGAAACAAAATAATGTTCTCTCCCTAAATCCTAATTAAACTGCTGTGGAAAGGGTAACTTAAGCAAAAAACACTTATTCTTGTATGCAAACGTAAATTAGTACGCTTTACTGTTTTCAAATTCCTATTTACTTGTGTTTGCTTTAGTTTTCCTTATTTTCACAAAAATTTTAACAACTCCGTAAAAATTTGTTGTTTGTTTACATTTTAAAACATATGTTTTTTTCAGCCGACTAAATTCTACTAACAAAAATTTCTTTAGCTGATTTTGCAATTGCTCAGTCATCGAACTGTCATTTTACGCTCTCAAACTGTGTTCTCATCTACTGAACTTTGTGTACTCGAACGCAGTTTAGTAAAGTTTAGGCATAATTATTGATAATTATTGGGTTCTCGAACGAAGCTATTAAGTAACAGCTGTCAAAATAGCACACAAATCAAACAGTACTTCCAACTTGAAGTTTCAATGCTTCCATATTTTATATTTTAATGAAATTTATTTAGTTTGGTGGGTCTTTATAAATTTAAGCATGCACTGCAGGAAATAGGCTGGGATCTACTGTGGATTGACATAAAAATAAAAATATTAATCGATCAGTTTCAAACTCAAAGGTTGAAAGCTAACAACAACAAAATATATGCCTTTAACACCATTTTGCAGTATTCAGTTAAATGCCTTAGAATGCCATTTTATTTGTAAATTATTTAAATTATTCAATTATTTCAATTTTCAACAATATCTGAAGTACATAATTTTATACAAACCTATCATTTTCAAAGTAGTTTCCAATGATTGATTTACAAATTTATAATAATGCAAATAATTTAGATATTTTTGAACATAAAACAAATTCTTCCAATCATCATCATACATTTATCACGTATTTATTCGTAATCAATTCAATTATTATCATTGACTCATTGATTGATTGCTGTAGTTAATATAGCAAAATATAACTAAAATTATAGTAACATTTCATAATAATAAAAGAAATTTATTAATAAACAGAAAACAATATTATTTATCAATATGTAAATAAATTCAAATGAAATAAAAAATTATTAACATTATGAAATTTATAAAATTTTTTAAAAGCGATATTAAACTTTATTATTATATAATTTAATTTTGTCCTGCAAATAGTGACAGTTTCTCATGTAAGATGACAATATGTTGACTGGCTTGTTAAGGCAACCCATGGAAAACGAGGGAAACATAATATAAACACCCTTTAGGCGTTAATATGCAGCGTTGCATTCACCACAACTATTGTAATTTTTTCAATTCAATACCTGTTTGATAGAAAAATTATATGAAAATTAACGAATTCTTTCATTCATATTTATAAGAATTTACCGAAATTATTTTTCGTTAATATTTTTTGCCTCCGAAATAGCAATTTTTATATGCTAACTATTTGGCCGACATTTGATTAAGAATGGATTCAGAATGGCAGTTTTCGACTTTTACATATTTAGCAATGCTTGCAATATTCTACAAGTATGATTTTTAAACTTAATTTTCGAATCAGCTATTATCATTTTACCTACTATATTTATGTGTCCAAACTCGTTTTGTATTCAAGTTTTCAACGTTCTGCTACAAATAATTACAGTTGTTAATTTTATTGAATTTCTTTGGCCTTTTACTTTAGTTCAATAATTTTGAAGCGCCTGGGTCTTTAATAAAATTGTTTTTATAAAATAATTTTATTTACTATATTCGATATTTCGGTAAGTCTTTGTGTAGCATCATCAGGGAATATGTTATATAAACTTCAATTAACACTCCATTAATAACGCATAGCGAAATATCGAATATAGTAAATAAAATTATTTTATAAAAAAATTTTAATAAATACCTAGGCGCTTAAAAATTATTGTACTAAAAATAATAATTTTAAAATAAAAAAATATATATTTTGAATGGAAGCCAACTAAAAATAACATCGAAATTAGATCATTTGTTAATAATTAATTGTACATATACATATTTACAATAAATAATAATTATATTAAAAATAAAGAAGGTGAATTTTTATTAACTATAAGCTTGTGTTATAAAGTGACTGAATTAAATTTAACATTTATGCTTTTAAGTTATTTGACTAATATATTGTAGCCAAGGCAAATTGATAACAGATAGGCCCATGGGCGCATTCAGGTATTTCCGGCTTCTTTGATGATGTCAAGCTGCCTATAAAAAGTGCTGAAAATGGCGACACATTTTTATATAGAATTTGACATTCAATAAGTTTAAAAATGTCATCAGCTGTGCTGGTGAGTTTACCTGTTTAGTCTATCCTGGTTATGGCATTAAAAAAGGTATTTTTGGTAACACAAAAAATTAGGTCGTAAGAAAAGCAAACAAACACATCCGTTTCAAAATTGCATTTAAATTGAAAAAAAAAAGAGTGAAGATAAAACAAAAAAATTACATTGACATATTGTACAAGAAACATATTTTTGGATATTCAACATGGTACGAGTATTTTGGCTTGAAATCAGAGAAATGGAACAAATTAAGGTTTTGTAAAAGGAAAAATTTACAAAATTAAACAAACAAAATTAAGGATAGATATTTTAAGGAAAATTTATGGAGTCAAAAAAATCAAATTGTGATCAAAAATGTAAGAAATAGTAAACAAAACAAAATAATACAACATACTTTTAGGCAAAAAAGAATACATAATTCCCTTTTTTACAATAAAAAATACTACATCTTTTTAAAGGTTTTTTTATAAATCATTTGATTTTTTATATATTAAACTTTTAATTTCTATTATAATAAAGTCAATGAAACCCATAAAAACAGTTTATTATTAAATAAGTAAAATATTCATAAATTTAAATCTCCGTGTGCTACCTTTACTAAGAATACATTTACATATTTATTTGAAAAACAAAACGAAACATGTATAAGAAAACAATTAAAAAAAAAAAAAAAACTTAACCATCTACATAAATGTACGCATTATTAATAAATAAAACAATAATTAAAACGAAATCAGTTTATTCATCATAATCAACATTCCGTAATTATTTATTTTTTTATGGCTATTGAAACAAACAAATAATAATAATAATAATAAAATGCAAACAAACCCAAAAAATCACAAAGGGTGTTTTAGTTATTATAATTTATTTTCCTTCAGTTTGTTGAAATAATAAATAGAGCAACAACAACAAAAAATAAAAATAAAATTTAACAATTTTCCTAATGTAGGAAATGCGTGTACTTACGTTGTTTGTACGTACGCATATATGAAAATACATTATAAATAATTGTGTTTTATTTTTTCTCAAGCTTGGGGATCAGCTACAACCAGCTCAATAGCTGGAGCGCAGATGTTCCGAAACAAAGTGAAACTTTTGTTTAAATATTTCAATTTTCATTTTATAAGAGTCATATACACTTGTTATTACTATATTATTTAAAACCAAAAATAATAAAAAAAAATCGATCCTTTTCTTGGGATAGTTTCGCTAAAATCCATAAAATGCAAGTGTGTTATATACTGCTATATGCGTTACACAATTTTTGTCATAGTGCTGTACCTTCACTTAATTGTGAATAAAACCAAGATTTGTACATCGATTTTCATTATACATCAGTGATTTTTTTTTCTAAAAAAAGGGTAAAAAACGACCAAGAGTTGTTTTCTAATGGAATAGAATCAATCAAAAACACGATTATGCATTTTTTGTTAGTTACATATTTAAACTTAGAACGTTTTACATTCTCTGTGACGAACTAAAAAAGTTTTAACTAAAAAACAGTTCCCAAGTATTTGAGTTAGCATAAAAGCAGGCATAGATTATTCTAAAAAAAGTTAAATTGAAAAATCGGAATTGTTTAAACTTTTATTTTTTTATATTTTAAATGATAATTACTAGTTTTGATAACTTTTCTAATCGTACTTTGGATTCTAATTTGTAATTCACATTTTATTGCAATAGTTAATTATGCTAATTTTCAAAAACATATTGTGAAATAAATTTATAAGTCGTGTATCTGACAAATTAAAAAATAGTTTTTATATAATTTGTAATATAAGCTTTTGCTTTAGGTCTGTTAAGTTAACAAATAACTTAGCGCTTAAACATCAGCAACATAATTAAAATTTTTCAAAAAGTAGCACTAACTACTTTTGAGTCATGGGCAACAAAAAAGGGTCAAATTGAGTACTTAATTAAGTACAACAACGGCAACCCTGCTTATCTGGCAAGTTGTTGGAACCATGCAAACTTTCTAGTTCCTTAGAAAAATAATTCGTCAGGCAATATCATCACTAAATAGTGTGAAACAAAGTCGCTTTCTCTGTCCCTATATCCCTATGTATGCTTAAATCTTTAAAACTACGCAACGGATTTTGTTGCGTTTTTTTTAATAGATAGAGTGATTGAAGAGGAAGGTTTATATGTATAATAACATCCGTTAAATAGTGGAGAAATACTGTTATTTTTAAGGTACTAATTATTGTGCACATTGAAAAAAGTAAATAAGTAAAAATGTTGTGTATGAATTTGGATATTCTAAAGATAGCAGGAAATCTTCATGGTTTAGGGAAAGAAGAATTGTTTTACACTAAATTTAAGGCGTGCGGGCAGTAATGAATAAATCAAAACTCCTGGATCGATTATAATCATTTTTTATACCCGTGCGAAGCCGGAGCGGGCCGCTAGTATGTATATAAAATACATCTTTTATTTGTCAATTCAATATTCAGACTTGAATAAAAAATTTTTCTTTAAATATTTTTATTCATTGTGGATATTTCCCTACGCCTTTGTGTGGCATCATCTGGAAATAAAATACCAAGGCGAATTGGTAATAGGTGGACTCACGGGCGAATTCAAAGTTTTTCATTCGGCTTCCATATATAAAAAAGTTACCGGAAAAGGCGAAACATTTTTTTTATATAGAATTTGGCATCTGAACAGTTTAAAAAAGGTACTAAGCTGCGTCGCTGAGTTGACCGGTTTAGCCTACCTTGTAAAATACAAATTTTCAATAAACAAACATGCATGTTATGTATGTAAGCTGAGCTGTTGAATAAAGGGGACTAGATGTCAAATTCATGTACGTGTGCCGGATGTTTTGATATACACATGACGGATGAGCCACAAGCATTCATTTTGCATTTGTTTTCGTGTTGCAAAGAAGTCAATAGTACGTTCATGCTGTATGGAAAAGTTTAAATGCAATTCGGAATATACACCCATACATAAAACAGTAGGAAAAAACTAAATAGCAACAAATTGGTTTAATTTCATTAAAATATAAACTTTTAAAGTCCCTTGAAGTTTTTGCAAGAAGATGCACTGCAATTTGAAAAGTGGTCTTATATAAAAGTCGGAATACTTAAGGCAGGTATATACCTACCCGCACAAAGCTTCTATTCTAAAATTTCGGCCGTAAAAAGTATTGAGATGAGAAATGTGGACCAACTTCTTCATATGTACAATACCATCCCATTTCTTGCTAGTTTGGTAACATTTTTCCCATAATTTTGTCCCATATTAGGAAGTTACAAAAAATTTTGCCAAGCCAGCCTAGAAATGGGATGGTATTGTACATATGAAGAACTTGGTCCTCATTTTGATATCTATACTTTTATAGCCGAAATTGAGTGGCGAATGGTTTCGTGTAAAATATACACACTGTGTGCATTAGACCTGTAGTGCGATTCACTATTTTTTAACGATTCGACAGTCGTAAAATTTGTCGACAATTTTTGTTGTTTACAGTAACGATTGTGTGATTCACTAACTACTCGTAAACGATAGTAGACATCGTTAATTTTCTGTTTATTTAAATTGCCATCAAGTGACATCTCTGTCAAAAAAATATCAAATAAACGAAAAGCACAAAGAAGAATTGAAAAAACAACGATTTATTGAAAAAAAATATTTTTGCAAAAGGTACGTAAAAAACATTTGAGGCTTTTTCTACACGTAGTATAAACATAAAATGTACGTACCTAGTGCCTTGTTTAGTAAAAATATTGTTTATAAACGATTCATAAACCAATTAAAACTGCCTCTAAAAGATGCCATGCATTTTAGTTTGTCGAATAAATCGGTTATTTTTGTCTACAATCGTTTAGCTAACAACAATAGCTGATTAAACGATTGCGAATATTGTTTAAAAAAAGTTACTGAATAGCAACAGCGTTTATTTTGTTGTTACAATTTTTAAACGATGCGATTATCGTTAAAAATTAATAGTGAATCGCACTACTGAACTTGACCTGGCGCACTATCGTGCACCTTAATAAAGACTTCTTTGCTCTTGGTGTTTGTTTTGATTATTACACACATCTATATACTCTCAAAATTATTACAAATGCATCATTACTTTTTTCGGAGCACATCTTCAACAACCGTTCTCTCTGAAGTCTCATAAACAAATTTGAACGTGCGTGATGAATAGAATAAATATGCATGTAGAGAATTCGACTTGACATGTGTGTACCATTTTTATTGCAGCACTTAAAATATGTGTTGGAAAGTACACGTCAATTCAAATGGATTTGTATTGATCCCTAGTACGAGATTCGTACTTCGAGTATTAGCATTTCAACGGATCCTACAAATTAACTGTTCAATTATTCATATTGTACAGTAATAGGGCATACATATGTATGTGCAAGGCACAATATATTGACATCAACTTAATTAATACATATTATTTTCCCACCAAAATAGCACATATAATATCTGTGGCACATACGTACTTATGTGCAAAGGCATGTATGGATGTTTTTTTTTGCTTGTAGGTTATGTTTATTTATTATTGTACGAAAAGTTGTGCCATATTTTATTTAAAAGGATTGTGTCTAGCCATATTCAGACAGACTATAATATTTTTTATTAGGTCTTGTAGGAGCAAAATATAATTCGAACTGGATTAAGAAAAACAATAAAAATCTGTTGGTTGTAGTGTTTTTACTTTTAGACTATACCACATTGCACAATCAAGTGAATAGTGATGCTTAGTCAAAGCAATCTATCATACATACACACTTACATATGTATATAATTTTTTAATTAGTTTTCCTTAAATTTTGCTCCGAAAATATACATACATATATTCCTTTTTTCCTGATAATAAAGCAATTGAATATCAGTTTTCAATTGGTTTTCTTTGAAATTTGCAAATGTAGTTCTTAAAATATATCTCGGATCTAACGAAATAACTTAATTTTATGAAATGAATTAAAAAAATAAATAGAGCCATTAGACTGCCAAATTTGCATCCATATTCTCTCTCAATGTCGAATAGTTTCATACCTTATTCCGTTTACACTATAACACTTGTAATACAAAAGACAATTACATCACATTACTTGTGCGACAATATAAAACGGAGTTCATTGAATAGAGTACATTATATAGGCAATATAAAAATTGTAAGATCCATAAAATATTCAATAATATTGCATAACATATGGCAGGTTTCAGACATAGCCACAATATTACACAAATAAAAATTATAACCAAAATTTAAGAAAAAATACTTATCCGAATATTCCTTTTAATAAATCTACAAAATTTATAAAAAAAATTAACATGAGTTGCTTTGATGAAATTTACTTACATACTATACGCATGTAAACACCATCATCAGCTCGTGGGTGTAAAGCAGACACATGTGGCGGGAATCTAAACCGAAATTAGCCTACCTGATATTTTTCATGAAAATATGTAAATCAACTCACTTTTTTTTGGGAATTTATACATTTTGTTATAATTTTTCGTAAGTTTGTTAAATTTTGGAATACCATTATGTGTTTGTTTATTTCCTTATAAACTACTGTATTAAAAATAAATGCATAAATATGTATGCATATGTACATTCACACATATGCATACATACATATGTATGTGTGTATATATGCATGCATGAGAATTGTTGGTGTTTTGTTTTTTTAATTCAATGTAATTTTGTATTTGTTTATTAAAAAAAATTATTTAAAAGCAACAACAAAATACATGTAACAAAGAATAGACAAATAAAAAAGTTCAAAAAGTTTATCACAGTACATCTACAACATGTACGAATGAATACATACGAAATTAAAATGAAATCGCCTCCAATAATTATTAAATTTACTTAATGTGTAATGATTTATGTAAAAAGAATCCGGAAACCCAAGCGCCAATCACTACCGGAACCTTTTGATGATACATATTTCGATTAATAAAAAATAAAAATTATTTACGTTTCCTATAATCATGATGCAGATGGAAGCGAGCCGAATATTGAGTATTACCATTTTGTAAGGAGTTGGAACGATGTAAAACTTTAGCCGAGCCATCAATCTGAGTATTGCCATCGGTACTACGCCATAGGTTTGCGATGGCCTCTAGTGCGAATTCAGTTTCGTCTTCTTTGTCATCATGTTCAGCGGATATGGTCAAATCAAGTTGCCTTTTTACGCGTGCTTTGAATAGCTCTTGCAGTTCCTGCGCATGTATTGATAATGGTGCAGATTTTATTAGTGCAACTAAGCCCAAGATGAACAGCATTATCATTCTGGTTGAGAGAATCATTTTTTTTTAATTTATACCCTTCCGATAAGATTAATTGATGAAGTTGACTGTCCAAATATTTTATGAAAACTGAGTCGATAAGAGACGAACGCAGCTAAAATGAAATGATTAGGTCGTACACATAACGTTTGTGACATGTATTAATTACAAAGGGGCAACCAATAAGGGTGAGCCGATGTTCCTAGTATATAGCGTCCATGTTGTTTTGACGGTGTCTATCAAATCCGGCCATTGATGCCCGTCCATGTTATAAAATTGCACTGTGCTACACCTAATATATTGCAATTATATTCGGCTGCGTTATAATCGGAAATTTTTTACTCGTGGTATGAATGAATCCTTAGGTCTAGTAATCGTAAAAGCATTTCATTGACACAAAATCGGCTTTCGAGCTTAAGTAGAAATGTCACCATGTAAGATATTTGGAACAGATTAAATCAGAAAAGAACAAAATGTACACTTCAAGTGTCAGTAACCCCGATGCAAGGCATTTAGCCAGCCTAATACTATAAAAATACTAGTATGCAAATTACCAGGTTTGACAAACCGAGAATAAGGTCTTAACGAAAATCCCGCTGAATTTATTAGTACAAAACTTCCGGCTTGATAAGTTAGAAAGCCACAGGTCGCACACGTAGTATAGTGCTTCTGCTAGTGCTTGATGGATCAAAAAAAGCGCCAAAAAGAAAAAAATCGTGCCCTGGAGATGCCGTAATTAGCGGTATTCTATATAGCAAAGATAATATTATATTCGATAGTATTATGCTACTTCACAATTCCCACTGAGGTATCGTATGGCTGTGCGGGCAATGGTGCCATCAATGGCAGGATGTCAAGTTGTCGCTTACTATGGGAGTATCTAAACTGGAAACATATTTCCAAGAGAGGAACCTTGGATGGCCGATCTGACACATCACGTATTGGATGTCTAGTAGAGTTTTTCAATAAGACTCTTACGTTCACAATCTGAGATATCTCACTTACTAAGCAAAATAAGAAATTTAAAAATGTCGATATGGCGTGTAATACCGCCAAAGAATAGAAAATTGATTGATCAAATGTTAGAATGCAATGTACAATGATTTACCAGGGTGCTTGTAAGATGCTTCCTATTAGGACCACAGATAGTGACCAACATTGAATGCAGTCTCGTAAGATGGGCAATATCGAGTCCTGATGGGATATATTTAAACCTGTTACAACAAGATCAATACAGTATCTTATCGCAGCTATTTAAGATTTTCAAATCGAGTTTCATTACATGTCATGTACCAGCGAGTTGCCGCAAGGTGAAGATAGATTTTATGCCAAAGGCTAATAACTCTTACAGACCAATCTTTTAATGATGAAGAAAAGCTTAGATAACTTTATTAGGGAACCCTATCGTTTATACAAATCGGTATATCGCTCCCAGTGTATATCTCTCCAGTAAATCGACTGTGAACTCAGTTCGACGGTGTTAATAGAAAAGGATCTGGTCTTAAACCAGTTGGCTCTATATCCTTTTATAGACACTTCGGGAGCCTTTGACAACGGAGATTTAAGGAATCGGAATTTTCCCAATATGTACTACAATGTGGGTGCCACACAGATGCCCAACACATTTCGTTTAATGATGCCTCCGAACAGGAAAATGGTGACATTTGTACTGGAGCCTTTGGCCCTAATTTCCAGAGGGTAATCAATTCATTTAGAAAAATAAATAACTATCTTTCAGTCTGCGATTTCATTTATGTATGTTAGGGAATGTTTGCGGAGAAGGATAAACGGCAAGAAAATCTAGTAAATGTCGGCCACCTAGGCAGCACTCATTTCTCCCACAATAAAAGGTCAAGGGTAATCTGGGACTGCATTACATCTCTAAACGATCTCGGTTCCAACAATTGAATTTAAATAGAAATATGAAACCAAAAATTTGGTGAAAATATGTGTTTAGTCAATATTAATCAACGCGGGAAGTTTTATAACAATCGCATAAGTTTCGTAACCGCGATATAGTGTATTACAATTGGGTACATATTTTTTTAATTTGGTAGCCAAAATAATATTTATTTTGTAAAAAGTTCTTTATGTTACTATAGGAAGTTTCAGAAATCTGTGAATAACATTTTTGTATTCTAAATATCATCATCAACCCAGTGCTAGCTGGTACAATGTACATATTATATATTACATTGAAACTGAATTTCTTAACCAAGAGAACCCAACCGTATGTAGGCGTTCCTACAACAATTAGATATTCGCTTCGAAACCCACCGAGTTATACTCGACCAAAGGTTGTCAAATCAGCAACTGCTGTATCAACCGGAAGTTTTTTTCCCTGGTGAGCAAAATGTGCTAGCAACTTTGCTCAAAATACTAGTGCACAATACTGATCCCCAACAGTCTTTTTAGATCATGGTATTTTAAATGTCTACGAAAAAAAATTGTAGAGATTACAAAATACATGCAGGACCACTAAATTCCCATAGTTGCCATACAAGAAACAAAGCTGATCGTGACTGTTCACTCTTATCATCTGGGAACTGTAATATCATTCTGAAAGATTTGAGACCACGGTGGAGGGCTTGCGCTTATTATTGAACGAAATGTCAGCTTTGACAGCTAGGGCTCCCAATCTAACCCATATCTGACCCATTGCTAGAAGTCATGAGCATCTCAATAAATACTGGAGATATTGATATCGAAATTACCAATGTATACGGTCTACCCGTTTACAGCATAGGGGCCAGATGTCACCTGAATATATCCCACCGTTTGCAAGGTCATAACATCATGACAGTGGGTGTTCACAGCTACAAAATGATTCTCCCGGTATACTCATAGCCAACAAGATAGATGAATCAGATTTCGCTGCAATTTACGGAGACTTCTCTACAAGAACCACAGCAAGATGTTTTCCCCAGTCATTTCCATTGTCTGTTCGTCGGTTCTTGCCTACGCCAACTGGCAAACTAAAGTCGCATTTAGTTCTAACCACATTCCCATCCTAGTCATCGTAGAGAAACCGAGCGACTTCGTGGAGACCGATAAGCCCACATGAAATAACTACAATAAAGACAACTGGCAGGGCTTCTCATTATTTGTTGAGCCCTACCCCATCTGTGACAGGAAGGAGAAACATTTAGAGAAAGCTGCAAAGCGTTTTATCCCTTCAGGAAGAATTTCTGACATTAAACCACATTTTCCATTAAATGCAGTGCGTTTGGCTCAAGAACGCGATCCTGCAAATGAACGAATAGAAATGTTGACGGGATAAATAAACAAAATCGTCAACGAACACCGCCACAGCAAATGATTAGAACAACTAACCCAATGCTCCGTAAGTTCTAAGAAAATATGGTCTACTATTAAAACACCATCTGGATCGGAAAGAAATAAAAATCTCTTAGATATAGGCTTTTACGCAACCCAGCAATTTGTCGAACATTCCAACCCGCAGAATCGGTCCAAAAGAGCAATAATAAGGAGAGCCAAGAATCTCAAATGGTACACTGAGAACATTCGCTTCAGTTTCTGTAAAAAATTTAATATCCGAAGCAAAACTATCTCTTTGACCTGTGTTATCTCCATGCTTTTGTAGAAGAAACTCGGCAAAGTATCGGAATATTTGACACGCATTATGGAACTGCCGCCAATTGGTGATTTTAGAAATTTGGAAGGTTGCTCGTATTATTCCAATTCTTAAACCAGACAAGCCCGCTACTATGGGAGACTCATACTCCCACTATTGTCACCCGTAATAAAGGCTTTAGAAGCGCAACTTTTACCAACACCAAAAGAGCGTTTCCTGCTGGCCACGCACCAATATGGCTTCAGGGAAACCTACAGCACTACAACGGCTGTGAACATGATAGCAACACAGATCACAAATACCCATAATCAGCGGCCTTGGATTTATCTTAAGCATTTTTCACGGTCGATCTCTCTGTGCTAATAAATGATATCATGTACTCAACCCTTCTAAACAATCTCAAACACTGGCTTGACAATTATCTCAATGACAGACAAGCGTCTGTTGAGTTTAGGAGCCAAAGAAAAACTACCGTAATATTAAATGAGCGTGCCACAAGGAGAAGTATTGTCACCAGAACTCTTTAATATTTACCTTGCGAAGCTTCCTACGCCTCCCCGAGATGTCATGATGGTTTCGTATACAGATGACTGCACGATTTACTTATCTGGAGTACATACCGAAGAAGCAAGTGCCACCATCATGGAATTTCTGCAGTAACGTAGACTACAGCTATTACCTTCAAAGTTGTCGGCCTTTTTTCACCTCTTGGACAAAAGGAGTAAGGACAGATTTAAAGATCCTATTCAAAGACATACGTATCTCTACGATCAACACCCACAGAGCCTGGGAGTAGTCTTTGACAATGAAATCAGGCAAAAAGTGATATCCCAAAATATTTTCAGGGAAGAATTTCCGACAGCAGCAGAGCTTTTACAACAACAACAACCGCGTACAGGTGCATTTCTGCATTTGTTTAGGTTTAAAAAATGGAGTTCAAAAGTGGTATTTCTAGAATTAGCCAAATATATGTCCACGGTTAGATGATGCCACAAAAATGTTAAAAACAATATGTTCAACTTTTACATTCACGATACACACACTTTTAAGATAGTGTTATTTGGCCTTCCTCGACTGATCAATATACACAATATTAAGCTCGTAAGTGTTACGGAAATACAAGAGATTCAGCTCTGATGATCAAGTTTGACAGGCACGTCCCCAAACGATAAATGATTAGTGATATTTCTGTATATTGAAAAAACCCACTTAAGGGGCATTAAGGTTCTACGCAATACACCAAATGTTCGGTGAGTGTTCAGGGTGCCAAATCGACATACGTATCATATTTGTGCAACAATACTGTATTAACTATACATTTGATATTTTTTAGTAAAGGTAAATAACTTTTTGAGTTTACGTTGATGGTATATTGAAAGCGGAAATTGAAATTATAAATTTTTTTGCAAATATTTGGCAAAGTTACAGTAATTTCTTACAGCGGGTATATTTGATTAATAAATGTAGAGTTTGCATAAAAAGTGAAATAAAAAATTGTTCAGTTAATACACTATTGTCGCAGCAGTGCGATATGTACTTATATATTTATATGTACTTATTAGGGAGTTCTATTTTTTCCAAAGATATATTTCCCATATGGCTTTGCTTACGAGTTTGCACACTTTGACGAGATTTGTAGAATTTTTCAGTATTCATTACTTTTATTGGGGAAACTGCTAAAAATGCTAATACTTTGAAAATAATATCAAGACTAAAATATGAGATCAATAGTAATATGTTTGACGCAAATAATATGTATGTTATATACTTATATTAATCAACTTTAAACGACGCTGTCTCTTCCTTTGTTCCCATGGTGACGACTTTTTTGTGTTAATCGACTACCCGCAACGAGAATTGTTTTCGTTATTCGTTCCTTAACGACTCTTTAAACTTTTTTTATCATACCTTTAAAATTATTCACATGTCTTCTGAGAGTGTCACTGAAGTATTCTTTAGCTTCGTGGATCCCAAAAATGCCAAAGAACATCTTTGTTTTACTGGTGATTAAATCTAGGTTTTCATTTCATTTTTTATTTTCAGGTTCTGTTTCGCAATTTCTAATCATGTATTTGTTTTAATACTGGGGAGTAAGTTCGTCAAAAAAATGTAAACAGACGTTTGTTTTCGACAGATACCAACGAGACCTTTTAGCAACTGCTAGGGCTGGAGGCTTATTCTGTATTGCAATGCGAATGTCAATGCGACTCTAAAACATGCAAATGCGAACACTTCCTATTCTGTATTACGATGTTCGCAAAGTACTTTTTTTATTCGCATTTAAAATGCGAAAATGTGGCAAGTCGGTATTCTGTACTGCGAAAACAAATGTCAGATAAATACGAAAAGCACAAAAATGTAAGTGAAATTTATTCTTACATTAATTGTTAAAATTATTCAGGGAAACAAACAACAAGACCGCTAAATCGCACCAATTTGCCAACTGGCAAAAGGTCATTTAAAGAAAGTTTTTGCCTCTTTCTTTTTGTCTTCGGACATATCAAATTTAATATGCTTGGGACATAAAATCTTCTCTATAGCTACGCAAACTTCTGCCAAATATCGCGACAGTGCTGGCTGAGATATTGCAAGATGATAATCTTGACAAATCTGGTGTTGGTAGCCACCTTGACCAAGGAATTTTAAATGGGCGGAATCGCACTTGATTTTGTGGTATTCAATTCGGAGCCAAAGTTATTTAAAAATATATATATGCCTCTTGGCCCAATCTAAAATTTTTTATAAAACTGGAATATAAATATTTTGCATAATTAATTGTTTGCAATGCTTCAAAATAAATTAATTACCTTTTTGCATTCAAGCTTAGAATATCCGATTTGCTTCTAAGCAATCTTCTCTGCGCCCTTTCATTTTGGTCATTTCGGCCTCTTCATCATCAAACCATAGTGCCACAGAATCGATTTTACACAAATATTATATAAATTAATGTTATTTTGTAGACACAATCACAAAATTTCTTTTTCTTTTGTAAATTTAACTTTGACGTTTATTTTAGACCAGGGTTGTTATTTCTTGCCAGCGTTGTTATTTTTGACCGGCGTTGCCACGATTTAAAATAAAACTCGAATGCGATTACGAAAGCCTTATAGATTACAAATTTTTTTTCGCACCACAATTCAGAATAAGGCGCACCGCAATTCAGAATTTGTCTTGAAGTGGACTGATTTGGGTTACGTGATAACATTATCGCATATTTTGACAAAAACATTATAATTCTTCTATTCAATAAATTTTTTAATCCCGTATCGCAATTATTCAATGTGTAAGCTACAAAATTATTATAGAATACCGGCAAAGGTAATATAGAACGAAAGTTATTTACTAGTTTTAAAATAAAACAAATTCAGTTCCTCTGTACAATTATACAGATTGGCTAGCAATAAGATGCTTGGAGGAAAGTGAGAAGGTCGAGGAAATTACATCTTGTGACAAATTTATTTTTTGTTGGGTATATATCCCTTAATCCAGATACAAAATATAGTCAACTGCGTAGTTGATTTTTTACTTCCTTATCATTTGTCTTTTTTAAGGGACTACATTTTTTAAGAATGCTTTTAATATTTTTTATCCGTAATCAAATGTAATATTTTTCAGAAATAGTGACTTTGCACAACTACAAATAAAACCCTTACAAATTGTATAGTTTTTGCCAAAATTGGTATGATGTGAACGCAAAAGGGATAACAAAAAATTCTATTGGCAACTAATTCTCATAATATTGTAGCTTATATACCACATAAGATTTGTACAAATTTGAATTAAAAAACATCCAACACCAAGTTAATATCACCCACAAGCCTTGGTGGAAATTATTTTATTAACAATTTAAATAAACTGCATATTAATTTTTCAAGGTTTCTAGCTCAATGGCATATTCGTGAAAAAATCGTTTTCTTAATATATTTTATTAGCAATTTTTTCTGTAAGAGTGGTAGTAACTGAAAGTCCTTGGACACGTGTGAAAATTTACGTTTTCGAAATTACATTTTTGGTTCAGCAATTTTTGCTGGTGGCCAATCCCATTGTTTATTGGGAATAGGTTGCACCAATTTTTCCCATGGTTTCCAGCCCAACATTTTCCGTGCCAATATCAATTCATTTTCCGCTTGTACAATTAACTCTTCAACTTGTCCGCATCCAATTACTTTTTCCAATTCGTTTATATCTTTGTTCTGTAAATACACATTACTATTTACTTATCGTTAAAAGATAAAAACGATGTATTCTTACAGTTTCAACGGCTTTCGCTCTTTGTTGTACAATTTGTTCAGTGTATTTGCGATATGCAGCATCCTGAGGCATTTTAGCAATGGCTCTTAAGATCTTACCATACAAAGAATTCAATGTATGATGAGGATTAGTGGCTACAGCCAATCCCGTTAAACCGGTCGACTGAAAAGTAAGTTAACTATTTATAATATTAACGCAGCTTAAGTGCATATATTGGATGAAACAGTTTCAATATACATATGACATAACAATATTTATTTGTATTCCATTTTGACATTGGAAGTGTAACTTATAATTTGCAGAACTTAAAAATTATAATATATTCTTACTGCTTTTAAAATTTTGGACATTTGTGTGCTTTAATAAATGTATTTAAATAAAAACACTGGATGAAAACCACACTCCTTGGTTCACACCTTATTTAAGCTAAAAAAAAAAAAACCAACATATAGCACAGCTGGTACTAAAGCTTGCCAGATTTTTAAAAAAGTTACTATGCCTAATACGTTTTTTACTCTGCATTTACAAAGGAAAGTACTTTCATGAAATTATAATCTACCGTTTACAAAGGAAAGTAATTGCAAGAAAGTCGCAACACACTCACACTTTTTCACTAACCACTCAAACTTTGTTTACTTTCCACTCAGCTTTCAACAAAATTTAGATGGAAGCGATTTTTTGACGTTTTCTTGAAAGTAAAATGACAAGGGCTTAACACTGCCTACTAAGAGTGATATACAAATTTGCGGGATTGTGATAAAATAATAATTGCAAAATTATTTTGTACACATACGAAAATATATTTAAAAATTTTCATCAAATATGCTTAAAGAACACAACTGTTGATTGTCTATAATGATATTACAAAAAAAAAATTAACTATAATCATTTAAAAGTATTGCCCTATAAATTTGTGTGTGCGAATGGTTTGGCAACTGTACTTCAGTAATAAACAAAACTTCACTATTGTTTTGTTATCATTTTCCAATTATAGTATTTTCATTTGTAGAATTATTGCAACAACTTTTCTCTTCGAAAACATTTTACAAATGAACTTTCACTTTCCTTTGAGAGTGAATAAGAAATTTTCATGAAAGTTAAAGATTTCTTTGAAATTTTTATTTGTAATACGTATACCGAAATTTCATGAAAGTACTTTCCTTTGTAAATGCAGAGTAAGGTTTCTCATTTCACAATGTATAGACTAACACTACGTCTTGAAATGTGTAAACAAATTTGTATATAGTCAAGACGTAGTGTTAGACTAATTATTTAAAAATTACAAACCTTACTGACCATTTTTAGCATTACTACATTTCACGAATTTATTTTTTACACTTAAAACCCAAATAGAAAAAAAAATCATCTGATATAATAGGTCTGTTCCAGGTGCATAATAAAATAGTCCGGACTATTGAGAGTAAAAAGAAAATTACTCTCTGAATGTTGTCCGAAATTGCTGGAACGCAAAAAACCACAATTGAACATCTTTCAATACTAATGATACCTACTTTCTCACATGAATTTTATTTTAGTAATTTTATACGCTTAAAATGCATAACATTTTAAGAGCAAAAGATTTGCATCATTGACAGTAGCTGTCCATAACTTCTTAACTGATCGATAAAAGCATTTTTTTATTTAATAAAATGATAAATATGCACAACTTAAAGTTTATTGGAAAAATTTTCCGTTTTGCTTTTTAATAAATTTAAAATAAAAACTTTATTCCTTTATTTAAAAATATTTTGATTTTCAAATATAAACAAAAAACAGATGATAATTTAATTCTAGTCTATCATTTTCTCTCAAAATTGCACAAAACCTATTGATAGGCGATTTGGGTCTCACGTTTTGGAGCAGTTCATTGGCCACCAAGATCATGCGATTTGACGCCACTAAACTATTTTTTGTGGGAATACGTGAAATCTCTAGAGTACAGTATTTTTGATTTACCTGCACAATTACCTTTAGCAAAAATTTTTGTGCAGGTAAGCAAATAATGCAGCTAAGTTAAATTCGTTTACCTGCCCAATTGTGCAGGTATGTAAATCATTAGACAAATGTACATACCAAAGCCTTTTACTAATAAGTGTAACCATCAATTATTTTTTATATATTCTTTGATATTTATTATTTTTAACAAAAAATTGTAAATTCATATTTCTAAGGGTATATAAGAGAACAAAAATAAATTCTGAGATCCATTTCAATGTATGTATGTACATATCAGGTACAAGAAGTACATAATTAAACAATAAACTGCAAGTGTATTTAAGAAAAAAACCTTTGTATAGTTGTTTGTTTATAAGACTTTATGGAGCTTTTTACCATTTCACTTTCGACTTGGAAAATCTATATTTTTGTAAAAGCAATATTTTTGAAGCACAT
Organism: Phania funesta; assembly: GCA_963932375.1. NCBI lineage: Eukaryota > Metazoa > Arthropoda > Insecta > Diptera > Tachinidae > Phania > Phania funesta. The sequence goes on from OZ010656.1 coordinate 43,897,457, forward strand.
TTAAGGCTCCAAGTGCTTTTTTTAGTGATGGAACTCGGTTTACCTCTTCATCATCGTCATCTGTAACATTGTGCTCGCTTTCAGCATCAATTTCTAAATTACTGTTTATAACAGTATTAATAATTTCGCCATCAGTTAATTCACCATAGCATTCTACATCCTTATCACAATTTACATAATCCATCCTGTCTGGTATTAAATTTAGCAAATCTGGCTCTTCATTAATTTCATCGGTATTTTCGATTGTCTTTTAAAATAAAATACATTTCAATTACAAATTTGATGCAGCTAACCGTAATATTTTATATGAAAAAAGTTTTAAAATTCTAAAAACAATCGGCACGTAAGCCAAAATGTGCAGGTACAAAAAGTGCACTTAAAAAAGAAATTGGTATTGCATTTTGTCAAATGGGAATACAAAACCAAAGTTTTGGGCAGGTAGAGCCAATGCGCAGGTAAATAAAAGGCAACTAAACCAAAACTACTGTATAGGGACAAGCCAGCCTCATTTACAGCCCTTGAAAACAACATTACATCTGCCATTGGTTAGATATAGGCCGAAACGTTGGAAAAGGTATGCCAAAATTGAAGCTCACGGGTGGTGTGGCCGCAGGAAATATTTACAAGAAATAATCTTTATAAAGTAAATCGAAAGCATTCATTTATCGACCCAAATAAATGATTCACTCACTTTTGCAAATTTCGTTCTTTTTTTAATTTTCGAAACCCAAAGGGTTAAAAATCACCCTATATAAATTATTTACATTTGTACATACATACATATATACATGCATATGTACATATGCATAAAACCACACTACTCTTCTATTATGAATCGCTCCTACGACAATTGTATCTTCACACTCGGCCAAAGATTGGTAACTCAACCGAAAGTTTTTCCAGAAAAAAATGTCCGACAGTGACAGAGAACTCCCAACTGTTATGAATAAATACGTTAGAGATGAATATTTTTGTTATCAGGCCTGTTCTGACACGAGATTGTGAAATCGCAAGTGATTTGCAAAATGGTAAACTTTACCCAGCATATTTTAAAACATGCGATTTGTTTACGATTTGCCATAGGTGTGTTCATTTACTTTACTAGTAAAAGTTAGTAACGAGAGAGTAACAAGAAATTTTCCAAAATTACTCTCAAAAATGTGAAAAAGTAAATGAACACTTTACTAGCTAAGATTTGCAAATTAAAGTAGTGTTGTAATGTATAGGTATATATGAGTACTCAATAACTACCACTATATTTTTTGGAAAAATTATACATATGTATATTATTATAAAAATAATGTGATTATGGTCATTTATGTTCAGCATTGTCGTGACTGGCGTTTTTCGAGTACGGCTTGTAATAGAATAATAAAAAGTTTTGCAATTTTATTTAATAAAGTACTAGACGTAGTCGAAATACGCTAAACTCGGTAAGGGTGATTAGCTACTTTTGAATAAAATGAATGAATATAATATCTATTTTTAATTAGTTTATACGTTATAACAGCCTGCCTACACATAGAATTTTTATTGCAATCAGCGGAAATAACGACAGAATAAGGTCGCAGAAATGTTTATTTCCAACTTTGTGATTAATTTTCCAAGCGATTTTATGAAGAACTATTTATGTAAATAAACACTAATAAGAAACTACATTAAAGCGCAAACAAATGTGAGTTGAAAAGGAGAATTTTTGTTCGTTATTGTCTAACGTTAATGCTCCGCCTTTGCAATCGTTTCCAAACTATAATAATAATAAACAGCCGGCGAAAACGGGTTAAATATATTTTTGAAAGGAAATAAATTTAAGCAATTTTCATTGTAATAAAAAGCTTTATCCAAAATAAAATATCAAAAGCAGTAGAAAAGTAACTTAATAATTTATGTGTTAATTTAAATTTATTTGCAAATATATATTTGAACTAATTGAATTATTTGTCTGCTTAGTGTAAATTACCAAGTAGCTACGCCGTCATTATATTTACATCACTAAAAATTACAACTGGTCTGTGAAAATTAAAGAAAAAAAAAAACAAAAACATTTCAGAGACAGTTAAAACCACAGGTTTAGACATCTTATGTTGCTTCTGTTGTTCCTAAGTTACAGAAAAATAAATGTATCTTTTTAATACTTTTTACCGTTTTAAAAGTTTACATTTACTTACAATTTCTTAAATTTTCCAAAATATTTTTATTTTTAACTTAATTTAGAAATATTGTTTTGTAGACACAAACGCAAAACAGCTGTTTGAATAATTATTGCAAGTAAAAATTTTACTTGTAAAAACTTTTTCTGTCTCTCAATTTTTTACGCTCTTTTGACGCTCTCTTGTTGCAAATTTTTTGGGTTAATGAACGCTTTCCAGTAACAATTGTTACAAATTTGTACAAATTTTTAGTAAATGAACACACCTCATATTTGGAGTTGTATTTGAATATAAAAACATATGCTTTGCCAAAACAAATCATAAACAAACAAGACTTAAAAAATAAAATTTAAAGCTAACATCCTTGAGCATATTAGCTTTAATAAATTGTAATCAAGAAAATAATGAATTAAAAAACGATTACTAAATGATTATTCAATTCCATTGAACATATCAAAACAACTGGGTTCGTTGAATTTATTTAATATAGGCGTCACTTTTTGTCACTTTCAAATATTAGATTACATTGATTATAAGTACTCTATGCCAAAAATATTTTTTATTCTTCTACATATTTATTATTACAAAGTATTTATTCCCAAAAGTGTTCTTAAAAATAATATACAAATTTTACAAGTTTTAACATAACACTGCACTTTCCCACTTTATCCTACTACCCTGTAAGTTATTCACAACATTGGCAACCTAAATTTTTCATAGATAATTTAGATCAGCTGTTTGGTGAAATCGCCAGTGCATAAAAACAATGATCAGACAAAACTACCAAAACCAAATAATAGCTTCGTTCGAGAACCCAAAATTATCAATAATTATGCCTAAACTTTACTAAACTGCGTTCGAGTACACAAAGTTTAGTAGATGAGAACACAGTTTGAGAACGTAAAATGACAGTTCGATGACTGAGCAATTGCAAAATCTGCTAAAGAAATTTTTGTTAGTAGAATTTAGTCGGCTGAAAAAAACACGTTTTAAAATGTAAACAAACAACAAATTTTTACGGAGTTGTTAAAATTTTTGTGAAAATAAGGAAAACTAAAGCAAACACAAGTAAATAGGGATTTGAAAACAGTAAAGTGTACTAATTTACGTTTGCATACAAGAATAAGTGTTTTTTGCTTAAGTTACCCTTTCCACAGCAGTTTAATTAGGATTTAGGGAAAGAAAATTACTTTGTTTCATTGTTTATTTACTTCTTTAATGTTGTAGAAGTGATGAATACTTCGGAACCTAGTAATTGGATATTCATACTAATCAATAACAAAAACGAGTAATAATGAACTATTTAACAAATTTAATTAGGAAAAACTTACAATAAAAAGAAAAAACTTATAAAGCAATCCAAGTTACGTTTTTTTCGTAGGAATTGTATACAATAAATTGTGCTGTACCGAGTACGAACAACAAAAAAAGTCGAGTAGTCAAAGGAATACATTTTTTACAACACTGCATTCATTTTCAATCAGCTGTTGGATAAATTTTACTAAATTTCCATTCGCGTACTTTTTGGACAAAATTTATTTTGGGAGTAAATTAAAAAATTTACTCAGTTACTAAACTCTACTAAAAAAGTACTCGAATGAACCTAATATATTATCATTTGCATATTTTTAATAAAAGTTTTAAGCAAATTTACTAGTATGATTTAAGATTAAGAAAATACATTTAATTTATCTTTTTATTATTTGTTTAAAATTTAATTTACCAGTTCGCTTTAATATACTTTTGCGAATTTAATTCGCTAAGCTTCTTGCGATTACTTTCACTTTCTTGCGAGTTCAAAGCACAATTGCAAGTGTTATTTGAGATGCGTGTAATTTGTTTTCGCACCGAATTTTAAATAATTAATCGCCTTAGTTGCCTTTTTACACATTTTACAAGAATAAAAAAACAACAGTCCTGCAACTCTTTCAAGTGCTTATCAGAAATGAAAGAGAATTTAATAGCGGTATGAAGACCAGACTTATTTGTTCAAGTTTTTACAATAAATTGATGTCAAGTACTTAATAAGCTGATAACCACTTTTTAAATATTTAACAAAATATTTTAAGAATAATTGAAAAATTCATGATTGATATCAAAACTTAATAAATACTTAATGGGAGCAGAGCTAGCAGCAGTGAAAGCTAACATCGGCGACGGAACAAGAACATAATGTATGTAAATGCATGAGAACTTCCCAGTTTTAAGTAAGAAACGGCGGTGTGCAGTGAATACACGGACGGTATTTTATTATCCACACGTACGAATCACCAATCCGCTGCATGAAATGTTAAAGAAAAAGCTATAAAAACGTAAGAACACGAAGTGAATTTGTTAGTTAATCCCCAAAATTAAGCAGTAAAATATAAAAGAACTAGCAATAACAAGAGCTGCTAAAATTCATAAAACCTGTAAATACAAGTAATATTAACAGAGGTCAGCATCTTAAGGAGACTGTAATGTCTTGTGTATATTTTATTCATAATTTTTGTTTTTGTACGTTCAGGTTTTTGACTGATAATCAAATGCTGCGTTTCCTATCTTCAATATATTGTTGTTTGACCAGTGGTTTCTGCTAGTGTTAGTGATTGCTTTTAAGTATCGTCTTCAATAACATCTTTATCATAGTTAATATAATTAAAACATTCTAAGCTTGTGCACTAGCATCGTGTTGTGTACTCCTAAATCATCTTCGAGGGAATAGGGTGCTCCAGTCGGTCAAATCGACGATTGTATACATATGTATGTATTTTTTATATTGTAATTTAATTATTTGCGAACATCAGCAAATTATGTGTGCTGGTTTAAATTTTATTTTTCATAATTCTTACAAAGTATAATTAATAAGTCAATTGCTGACGTCGCGACGATAAATAACACTATTAAATTAAAAAAATACAAATTTTTACACAAAACCAATATTAATACTGCAATTTCAGCAAACAATGGCTCCCCCCACGGTTTTGGTTACGGGTGGTGCTGGCTACATAGGTTCCCACACCGTCCTAGAAATGTTGAATGCTGGATACAATGTTGTATGCGTCGATAATTTGTGCAATGCTTATAGTTCAAATTCTGCAAAACTTCCTGAAGCTTTAAATCGTGTTCAAGAAATAGCTGGCAAGAAAGTTAATTTTTATCGTGTCGATATAACTGATCGCGAACAAGTGCGCGCAGTTTTTCAAGAAGTAAGTAATTTATTTATTTTAGTCTATATTTTTTATATTACTCATTAAGTAATTTTTTTAAATCCACTGAAAATCTTTTTTTACATAATTTTAAAGCACTTGATCTTTAAAATATTTTCTTTTCATAAAATAATTTTATTTATTTATAAAAAATTTTATAAAAGACCTGGCCCTTAAAATTTTTTTAATTATAATAAAAGGTCAAAGATATATAATAAAATTAAAATTATTTTGTTGGGGAGGATAACCTAGTCTCTACGCATTTCGCATGTTGCACGGCGAAAAATACGTATATAAGTTAACAAAAACAGGGTCTTAGTTTTTGTTAGGTTTTTATTAAAAAATAAAATTATAAAATCAACTTTATTCTTTTACTAGTTAACTCATTCTTTTTAATACTTAAAAACAACTGACTTAAAACTAAATTACAAAAATATAGTAAGCAACCTCATCTCCAATTTATGCTGACTCTGCGTCTGCTTATTGCTTATCCATAATAAATGTTTATTTATTTCATTCTTTCGCAATTCAGAAAATATAGCTGACAAAGCGCAATGAGGCCGTTGGCTTTTAGTATTTTAAATATTTTAAACACCCTCTTGGAAATGTGGTGTTGTGTTAACTCCTCCCTCACTTAAGTGAAGGGCGTCCCCGGACTTCTTCAGATCTTCAATAGCAGTTTGAATGACATGCTGACGACGGCTTTTCTTTATTTTTTGATGGGCCTTAAAGCAGGCAAAACTTCATTTTTATATTTTCTATATGCCGCAAGTTTTCTGCGTTTAATCTTTGAAGATACGGTAAGCTTAATATTTCCTGATGGTCCGTAATGTTCAAAAGAGCGGATGTTGGTGATCCTGGTAATTTCTTTACAATATTCCTTTGATTTCTATATAGGGTCCCATTAATTCTTGTTTCGTCACTAAAGGTGAGTAAAAATGTACCAGTGACAGTCTTCTCTACACCATCATTTGTTTCAATTGTGACAGTTTGATCATTGATGATGATTACGCCCTCGTCAATAACTGTAATGGGTTCTAGATGAGATGGCCGAGTGGTACAATATGCGTGACCGCCAGAATGAAGTTGTTGAGCGCATGTTGAATAATTCAGTCTTCTACAGAATGATGTTGTCAGCGTAGCACTGCAATTTCCGATTGCTAGAATTCGATTTCCACAGTCCGCCACACTGTTTGCGTCATCGAAATGGAGAATTGTATTGTTGTGTTGAACCGGATACAAGGTTACTTTTTTACAAACTATATCTGGTTTAGGATACTTAATTAAAAAATGTAAAAACTTATTATCTAATAAGACTCTTATATTAGCAACTTCCATTAAATCTGTTATAGTTATATTTGTAGAGTGCTCATTAATCATAATATTTAAATCATTAGAGTCCAAAATCTGTGGATTAACAATACCAACTTTTGTGAGAGTAATCGAAAGCATAAGGCTTTCTAGTTCTGAGATCAAAATTCTATTTCTTGCAAGCAGAGTCTCGTATAAGTGCTCTGTATCAATTACCTTATCTTTTGCTTTGTTAATAATAATATTTACAATGTCTGTTAAGTTATTTATTTTTTGCTGTAGCTTTGTGTTTATTAAAATCTGCCTATTTTCTGCGTCGATGAGCTCCCTCTGTTTAAATTCTAAATTTTCAAAATCATCATGGTCTGGTGTCCCGGCGACTATCTTTAGAGCAGTACCCAAGATGTTTATACTTCTTGCGTTCCTGTGATGGACATTTATTGTGGCTAGTAATGTGTTTATGTGCCCTATGTCTGCATCCAGTATCTTTTTCATATGCGACCGAGGAAAATGGTTCTTTAATTTTTCTGTATTCTCAACCATCTCAGCATACATTGTAAGATTTGTTGTGTGCCGTAAATAATCAAAACTTTGCCAAATCATTGCGGAGCCGTCCGAAACAGGTATGTAGTCTGAACCAGAATAATCAGTTAATTTTGCAGTTGCTTGCGCAATAAAAAGTAGCACCATAAGAGTCCTAGGATTATATAAAAATAAAAATGAATAAAACTAAACTATCTTAAATTGTCCTTATGGACCACCCTCCCTTTAATGAGAACGGTTGTCCCCAAATCGGCTTCTACAGTTTCCTCAATATATAATGGTGTAAGCTTATTGCCTAATCTTCTATTTGTTTTAACAAGAACTTTTTCACCCACTTCAAATGTTCGATTCTGTCGTGTTTCATTTAATCGTCTCATTTGAGACTCTTGGGCTTTCTGTACCTTGTTTCTCACATCAATTTCAAGCTCCAATGAATTAGAATGAATTACATCAATAGGCCTTTTGTTTGTGACCGTATGAATTGTTTTATTATATTCTATAGTTGCTAGTAATATTAATTGTACTGTATTACTAATGGATTTTTCTAGCTTAAGGCATCTAGCAATTTCTAAAATAGTACTATGTAATCTCTCGACCTGTCCATTCGAAGTACTATGAAGCGGTGGTGCATTGACAATTTCCACACCAAAATTATTACTCAGCATTGATTTTATTGTTTCAGAATTAAATGACGGTTCATTGTCACAAAATATTATTTTCGTACGAGGGAAAAAATTCATCAGCTGTAGAATCGGTGATTCTACATCTATTATAGTTCTCGAATCTATAGGTTGAACAATTGCAAACTTGGAGAGTTTGTCTGCACAAGTTAAAAAATATTTTTTATCTGTTGAGAATATATCAATATGTAAAATTTCCCCTACATATGATGGAATTGGTGTTGCACCAATCACTTGTTTTTGCGGATGGCGATCGTATTTAGCTTTTTTGCAAACTTTACAATTTATGACCACCTCCTTTGCTATCTGTGTCATTTTTGGGAAAAAATAGTCTTCCAAAATTTGTTTGGAATTTTCTTGAGCTGCTCTATGAGCTCTATTATGTTCAGTTACAACAATTTCCCTTTGCTCATCTTTATTTGTGATATCCACAACTAAATTTTTTGCATAACGAAATGTTGTTGAGGGAAATGTTTCAATTAGTCTGTGTTGTATTAAAGCCAAAATTGGTAGTTCGCAATGAATTGCATTCACTACATCTTCTTTTACAGCATCAAAAATTTTATCCATTAAAAGTGCCCTATCTGTAAAGTTTATTATGTGTCTCGTTTTTGTTCCAAACAAAACAAATGTTCTTGTTGGCAGCTCTGTACCCTCTTCAATCACTATCTGATTTCTAAAACAATTAATCGGTTTATCAGTTGATTCAATAGTATAAGATAAAGAGACTTCGCTATGTATTGTTGCAATATCAGAGCTTGAACTCTTACCAAAAGTGTTATTTTGTAGGGTATGAACACCCTGTAAAGTAAGCAGGTTTTGTCGCGATAAAGCATCGGCGACGTGATTTTCCTTTCCCGGTTTATAATAAATTTGAGCGTTGTGCTTATCGATAAATGCTTTCCACCTTTTTATTTTCGAATTAGGGTTACGATCCGAAACCGCAAATGTAAGCGGTTGGTGGTCTGTAAAGATATTCAGATTCCTAACGCCATATAAATAATTCCTAAGGCTTTTCAAAGCCCATACAATTGCCAGTAACTCCCGTTCATTGGTGGCAAAATTTAATTCCCTATCCTTCAGAGTTCTTGAAATCATGGTTATTGGTTTGCCATTTTGAGACAAAACCGCACCAAGTCTATAGGCCGAAGCATCAGTCGTTAGGTCAAACGATTTTCCGTAATCGGGGTAAAGTAAAATAACATCTTCGGATGCTAAGACCTCTTTAAGTTTATTAAAAGCCTGAAGTTGCTTTTCGCCAAATTCACAACTATTTTTTTAGACTGACTGGCGCTAACCTTGCCATTTTCACCTTTCAGTATATCGGTCAAAGGCCTCGCAATCGATGCAAAGTTCTTAATGAAGCATCTATAATAGCTTGCCAGTCCCAAGAAGGATCTTAACTCAAAAACTGTACAGGGTTGTTTATAGTTTTTTATTGCATCTATCTTACTAGGGCTCGTTGTTATGCCACCTCGCGATACTACAAATCCTAAAAACTCAACCTTTTCTTTGAAGAAGTTTGATTTTTCGCGAGAAACTCTCATATTGGCATCACAGAGTTTATCCAAGACCCAAGCGATGTGGTCGACATGGGTTTCCATATCTTTTGAAAAAATTATAACGTCGTCAACGTAAACGTGGCACGACTTTCCTATTTGTTCCCTAAGAACATCGTCAATGGCTCTCTGAAAAATGCTCGGTGCATTTTTAAGCCCAAACGGTAATCTGCAAAATTCATATTTCCCGTTTCCTACTGAAAAGGCTGTTTTTTCACGGTCCTTTTCTGCCAATAATATTTGATGAAATCCCGATTTAAGGTCTAGAGTAGTAAAATATCTAGCCGTACCCAAATTTGATAATATAACACTTACATTTGGAATGGGATACCTATCAGACACAGTTTTCGAATTTAGTTTTCTGAAATCCATAACAAGTCGTTTTTTAATGTTTCCATATTCATCAGTCCCTTTTTTATCTACCACCCAGACAGGGTTATTGTAGGGTGATCTGGATGGGCGGATGATGCCATCCTTTAAAAGGTTACGAACTTCTGTATTTACGAAATCTGCTACACCCATTGGATATGGGTATAACTTTGAATATATTGGATTCTCATCCTCAGTGCGAATAGTCGCAATGATATTTGTGTTAAAGGGTAATGCTTCATCAGGTTCAGCGAAGACACCCTTTCTTTTTTCTATCATATTTCGAAATCTCTCGGATACCTCCTGAGGTACCTCAATTTTTTCCACACTTGTAAAATTTACATTCCTACATTTAAAAAACTGAATTGGTTCTGATCCAGTCTTGTATATCAGCTTTTTATTTTTCAAATCGAGCTTAGAGTCTGCGATTTTTAATAAATCAAGTCCTATAATTCCGTCAAACGACGTCAGGTTTGGAAGAATGAAAAAGGTAGTATTTATATTGAAAAGATTAATAGTGCATTTATGTTTTATGGAATTAAAGCCATGAAGTGACTTCACCATAAATGTCTCATCAACATTCCTCACATGTTTTAATTCTGGTAATGGTCTTATATAGTTTTTTGACGCGCCTGTATCTATCAATAATTTAATTTTCCTCCCTGCTATAATCCTTTCTATGTACGGGAGCAGGGAGTCGTGACTAAAAAATTAATTTGGTCATATTCTGAAATTTCATTTTCTATATTAGACACTTCTGTATCAGCCTCATACTGATAATTATTATCTACATGACCATTTTTTTCATGCGCCATATGATTGACCCGCTGCTGCTTCAAGCCTGTGAACCTGGTGGCACCACTATTTGGTCTTTTTATTGCCGGGCTCACGTTTATGTTCGGTTGGGCTCGCCATTGATTGTTAATTTTTTGGGGCTGTTTGAACCTTGATGATGGATCGATATCCATCGGTTCCACCTCCTGCTTTCGTTCTTTTGAGCTATCCTGTCGTCTGTCATAATAAGGATTTTTCCTTTGTGTGTTATTATTATTAGCAAACCTAGCGTTTTTAGAAAAAAATTTCTGTTGTGTTTTTTCCTCCATACTTTTAGCATAATTGCTAGCAAAATTATAGCGCACATGGTTTGATTCAACCTCTTGGGCCAATGCCAGCGCTGATGGAAGATCCTTTGGTTTTGCCGAAAAAAGAATGTCGCTTAAAGATTTTTTTGCCCCTGAAATGAACACGCGTAATGCATCCATTCGATATTTTTCATTTAATGATGCAGCCAGATCACTATCATAACTCATTATTGTTTTATTTGTTAGAAGTGTGAGTTTCCGCTCCACTTCATCATAATACTCTAAAAGACTTAGATTTCCCTGTCGAAGGGTAGACATCTCTTGTTCTACTAAATAAATGGGTCTCTTGTCCGCATAGGTGAAATCGAGTCTATTAATAATGGCCTTAAAATTCAGAGGGGTGTCGAAAGAAGCCAAAATCATGTCGGCCGTACCCCTAACTTTATTTCTAATGATTCCCAAAGCCTGAAAATGGGTGGAACTCCCATCAAATTTTTCATAAACTTTATAAGCGGTGTGTGCCGCCTTTCGCCATGAAACATAAGTTTCATGCTTTCCTTCAAAATCTGGCAAAGATTTGGCAATGTCTAGGGTCTCTTTGCACACTACGTTGTCCCTAATTTGAGCCTCTTCGTAAGTCTCAATTTCTGGAGCACTAATGTTCAGATTATTTATTGTCTTTTGTAGTTCACCTAACTTTTTTTCAAACTGCCTTTCCTGCACCACAAGAGCACTGGAAACGGCACTTTCCACAATAGCCTTCAGTTGCTCGGGTGTTATAGACATTTCGCTTGAAACCACTAATTTTTCGAATTTTTCCAACAGTGCGCTAATTTCACTGTTCATAAAACTAACAAAACTTTCACAAAAAGTTTGCTTATAAAATAAACTCCTTCTGAAGGAGCCAACAACTCGTTAAAAAAAATTTTAATTATTTAAAAATTATAGACATATACAAATGTTAGGCCTCACCAGCTAATTAACAAATATTACACAAATACAAAACAAATAACGTTGGCCAATAATTAATAAACAAGAAACAATTCTCGTTTGCACTAAATTATTTGTTTATTTTCTCACAGTTCAAAAACCCTATCTTTACACAGATATTATTAATTTTCTTTATTTATGTCAAAAACAAAAATGAGCACTCTACTTACATTGAAACAAAATAAATTTTAATTTATTGGTAAGTTTTCTTCAATAGTTGATTCCTCTGTTGGTTGCAGTTTAGCTATTAAGTTGATAGTTGATTCCTTTATATTCAGTTGCTGGGTTTTTAACTCTCGTTGGGCGCCAGTTAACAAAAACAGGGTCTTAGTTTTTGTTAGGTTTTTATTAAAAAATAAAATTATAAAATCAACTTTATTCTTTTACTAGTTAACTCATTCTTTTTAATACTTAAAAACAACTGACTTAAAACTAAATTACAAAAATATAGTAAGCAACCTCATCTCCAATTTATGCTGACTCTGCGTCTGCTTATTGCTTATCCATAATAAATGTTTATTTATTTCATTCTTTCGCAATTCAGAAAATATAGCTGACAAAGCGCAATGAGGCCGTTGGCTTTTAGTATTTTAAATATTTTAAACACCCTCTTGGAAATGTGGTGTTGTGTTAACTTATATACATAAATGTTTAATTCATCACAATCGGTTTGAAACTAAAATAGAGTCAGCCGAGGTGAGATTGAAATACATACAATGCTTTCATTGCCAACCAATGATTGACTAAAAGCAAATTGCATATAGTATCCTAGAATTTAATTCCAAAAAGAGTTTGAGTCTTGTAAAACTTCGTTCTCACCCAATAGAAGAGATTTATGATTACTTGGCGTATTGACTAGCCATAAATCTGTTCAGCCATCGAACTCTGTTATGCCATTACACAAACAAAATACACACCGGCAAAATTAAAATATGTGTGTGGGCGCTTGTCTAGAAACACCCGTACATAAGTTATGAACATCTGAACAATCTCGATGACAACCAAAAAATTATGCTCAAACTGAACAGGAACATTCTTCACACAGAAGACCATTTACAAATTTATTTTAGTAGTTCTGCCTACGCTCTCTCCATGTGCGAACAAATTTCTGGCTATGATAGACGGTAATGTTAAGAAATAGAATTAAGTTGTTCAGAGAAAAATTGTAATACACCTTCATAATTAGGGTACATTAACTATGTAAACATACATACATGTATTTGTAAAATTTTCAAAGAAATGCAGATACGTTAAAAATATTTCTCAAAACATCATCTTAAGGAAAACTTCATACACATAATTTTATATTATGTTGAAAAGTTAAAAGAGCTTTTCAGGTTTTTATAAAAGCAAAATAAAACTAAAGTTAGCTTTTTTTAATATTTTATAAAACCTTTTTAAGAACTTTTTCAAAGAATATATTTTTGCAGTGTTTATTATTTAAATTCTTTATATTTTGAACAGCCAAATATTTGTGCGACTAACTACATACCTAATGTGGACTTCATAGAAAATTACAATTTTAGGATATTTTGCGGTTTTTGAAATTCTGAAATTTTGGTAACCAAATGTTCTATGTGTTATACTTTATTATTTCTAATGTATAAGTCCTCATATATAGAACATATTATTTAAATATATTTACTAATAAACTTTTTATTGTTTTTTCCGAACTACAAATATTATTAATTGTTAAGTAATTTCAATCTTTAGGCATGAGTTCGTTTTTTCTTTCTATTCAGAAAGAGAATGATTTATTTAATATGGACAACCTTTTTGAAAACAGTAAAAGTTTTAATTATATTAGACATCTAGCTGAATGGAATGCATTTTCTATGCCGCTACACACGTTATCAACATTCTTCGTGTCTTATCTACAAATTGTGTGTATAAAAAACTTCTATTTATACCAACATTTAAGACATATCCAGGATGAAACTAGAAAAAATACATACAATGCTTTCATTGCCAACCAATGGTTGGCTAAAAGCAAATTGCATATGGTAACCTAGATTTCAATAACAGAAAAAGTTAGAGTGTTGTAAAACTTCATTCTCAACCAAGAAAAAGACTATAATATGAAAAATTCAAAAATTGAGAAATAGCTCGTACTCGTATTCCATTTGTCTTAAATGTTGGTATAAATAGAAGTTGTTTATACACACAATTTGTAGATAAGACACGAAGAATGTTGATAACGTGTGTAGCGGCATAGAAAATGCATTCCATTCAGCTAGATGTCTAATATAATTAAAACTTTTACTGTTTTCAAAAAGGTTGTCCATATTAAATAAATAATTCTCTTTCTGAATAGAAAGAAAAAACGAACTCATGCCTAAAGATTGAAATTACTTAACAATTTACTAATAAACATTTATGATTTTCTTAGGTTTTGAAATATAAATGCTACATTATGTAGTATCTAATACACAGAAATATTTCAAGTTTTTGTTTTATCAAAAGTACGACAAATGTAAGACAATTACAACTGAATCGCAAATACCCGGCTAATCGCAAAGCTAAACTAAAGAATGTATTTCTTTCAACAGGTTTTGTTTATACATAGGTTAAAGACTATAAAAGAATTCAAACCTCAACAGTTCGTTTGGAGAGGATAGATATATCCAATATAATAATCTTCAATAACCTTCAAGTGTGTAAAAATAAACTTCTCGGGGATTTTGAAACGTATAATTTTATAAGGAAATATTTAATTTCGATACATTTATGTATCTTATCGTTCGTTTTGTTTAAGAAAATAATGGCTCATACAAACTAAAAACGATGTGAGTGCACATTAGTTAAAAAGCAAATAGTAGGTAAAACACATGTTCGTCAATATTTGTTATTCATTTCAGGCATATCTAAACAACAGCTTTTCTGAATTTAAGTATGTACAATATTTAAACATATTTAAACAACAGCTTTTCTGAATTCATGTATGTGCCACCTATGTATATTTAATTATTTGTATTAGATTAGGGTTTCAAATTTTTTATATAGTATGTACTATGACGTATGTACGTCAACTCAAATTGCGTTTGTACTGGATTTGATCTGTTTAACTCAAATTGTCAAACAATTGATATCAAAAGTTTAGTCATGCTTGAGTGAAAAGCAGCATATAATATTTTATCATAAACTTTGGCCAACACAACTAAAACCTGATACACAGTTAGTGTCATAAAAATGTGACTTGCGTCCCGCAGTCCCAGAGCTAAAACCCCTTGAAATGTATGGGATGAATCAAATGGAAGAGCTCGCAAATGCACGTTTTAAGATGATATTATTGAAATTGTTATAAGAAACTAATACACTCGATCTTAAATATACAATAACGATAACTAACTAAATATATACACGCCATCAAATAATTAGAACCACTTAAATTTCTGTTTTTAGTAGGTCATTAACTTGTTGAATTTTTTGTCGACAGCTAAAATTTTACTACCATTGGAAAGGGCACTTCCTTAAGATTACAAAATTAGGAACAACAACTGTATTTTAAACGTTTTTCTCCAAAAAATTACAAAAAAAATAATATTTATTTTTTGTTCTTATGATCAGAACCACTTTGCATTTTTAGTTTTTGCAACTGGTCGAATTCGATTTATAAATATTAAACTATTAGTAGATGACAAATATCACTTTCTAATAAATATTAGTGAATAATGTGTAAGAAAAGTATATATTTTAAATATAGCAGAAACAACCAAAATCTATGTTTATTGTTCGCAAGGATATTGGGCTATTACGCGGGAAATAGGGCGAAGTCGGAAAACTGTGCTCGGATTCCTAAAATATACTAAACTCTACGGAAAGAATTACAGGTGATGAATTCGCTCGTCACAACCCAACGTTAAATGCTGTTGTTACATTTGAATTTCAAATAAAATTTATGAACTTAAAAATATTATAAATATATTTGTGAATTAAAATACTTTGTTTGTTTGCTTTTGTTTTTTTCACATTTTTCTACAAATCTGTTGACTCAAGCTGAAAAAATTTTGATATTGGGTCGAATTTGTCTAACACCCAATTCGCTCTGCTTCCAGGTTGTAAATAATTCGCCTTAGACTCCTGTTTTTATAAAATAAATTTTATTTGTTTTTCGTAATGCCTATATAAATATACCATTGCCACGGTCACCGTTCCGATTCCGCTCATATTAAGCTTGATAGTAACATTTACTTTAAAAGTAAGATGTAAATGTTAACTTTGAATGTTCTGATGCCGTAAGTTTTGAGATTAAACATATACTTCAATATGATAATTGCTCAGACAAACCTTGAAGATTCCAACAGTTTTCAAAATATTTGACAATTTCCTATCAAAAAGCACATATTTTTGTAAGTATAGGAAGTAACAATAATAGCATTTTCTTCGCTTTAGAATAAAAGAATAAAGTTGTAATATGTAAGGATCTATATTTTTGTTAAAATCGTTTCGGATGTTTATTCGTGAATGACGAACAAGCAAATAAAATTGCAGGCAATTGGCCTTCAAAATGCATTTAAAAAATTTAAACGCTTGTGAAAAGATGGAATTGCATATATTTTTGGGTGAGAAATCTTAAGAAATATAAAAGAAACGTTTTCTAAAAAATTTCAAGGATATTAGATCTTGACAACGCCGGTGCCTTTAGGCTCAAAAGTATCCCGTCTTTCAAACAACTAACACTAACCATAATCAGTCACAAGAAGGTTTTGGAGATAATTTGATTTGATTTAATTGTTAATCATCCTCTGTTGCATATATAAGAAAATTTATGTAAAAATCTAGCATAATTTTTTAAGGTTTCATTATTTTTCATTGCACATATAATAATTTCACTGCGGAATTTTAAGATAAGAAAACTGACACGAAAACTTTGTTTTGTAAATCTTCACACATTCCATTCATTAATTAATAATTATACATACATAAGCACGATTATAAAACAATAGCCTATGTAAATATTTAATGTATTGTTATCCAAGAATTGTCATACACTTCTCCGAATCTAGATTTAAATTTGTTACTTAAAGCGGCTGCTAGGCACATCAATATTCAATTTCAATATTTGCGTTTGTGTTCGTTAGTTTACAAAAAACAGGCTCAAGTACATTTGTGTAATATTGAAGAAATTTAAAATGAGTTAAATTTTTTGGAAAATGTTGACGTAGGTTGTCGTATATATTATTGGTATTTATATTATACAGTCAACAAAAAAAAAACTTCATCTTTTAAAGTCCAAATATCTTTTTAGCCCTTCAAGATTCTAAGCTAAAACCAAAACCAATTTAACAACTTCACTTTAATACAAAATAATAACATAAAAACTCCATTTTCAGAACCAAAAAAAAACATTAATATTTATAAGTTACATTGCCATACTTTACATAGTCTGTCACAAGTAGTGATGACAAGATTAATCGAAAAACGATTATTTTGTCACGATTAACGAATAATTTGTATCGAAATTTCACTTTTGAGTAATCGAGAATTAATCGGTTACTTCCTGAAATATGCCACTAAATATTTAATTATTATTTAATATATTTCGCTACAAATCAATTAAAAATAACCATTCTTAGCGAGTGTGAACGCTCGTTGTTTAGTAATATGGAACACTCATTTTTGCTGGCAGCATCAACTCTACTAGTCCAGATGAAAGAAGAAACGCATTTACAGGATTTATTAGCGCTATCAGTGATTATGTGAGAAAATGCTCGTTCAGGCGACAGTACTGGAAGTAGAAGCGCCACGTCTTCTATAGATGTTTAAATCGATGTATGGTCTCAGCACAAGGACAATGACTTCAAATCTTTAAGTTGAGCTAAGCTTGTTCCTCAACGCTACAGTTATCCAATTAAAAATAAATGTGTTTAACGCATTGCATCAAATAAGAGCAGTGTTACACACTTGCACAAAACTATTGTAGAACTTGTGTACCATCAGAGCATAGCAGGCGCACCCGCTACGGAAAAAGGCATTAATTTACTACAAAGGGAATTTTTAAAACCTGTTTTAAATAAATTCATTTAAAAAAAAGCTCTTACGCTCTGAAAGAAATAAAGAATTATAATAAACTTATAGTTTTTGCAATACTATAAATGATTTTGTGTTATTTATGATCATTTTCAAAGTTAGGTAAATCAATCGATTAATCGATTTTTTTTGCCATTACTAGACACAAGCTTAAATATTTTTACTAACAGTTTGTTTAGCAGCCGCTTAAGTTTTAGAAATGTCTTCTGATGGATGTTATGTATTTAATCAATATTATTTTCTTATAAGTTTGCTATCGCGAAAACAATTTATTTCTTATCTTTGTAAAATAACATTTAAGTTAAGTATTATGTGTATTTTTTTGTCGTTTTGACAGTTTTTTGTTTGTTTAAATTTTTAAGAATTTTATTTACACAAAAGTACAAGCCTCAAAAGTTATACATACATACATACATGTGCTTTTCATTAAGATAACTAAAATACAATTAATAATATTTCACGCCAGTCATACATTTTTGTTTGAGTATGTGTAAAAATCTAAATTACACTCTCGAAACAATTATAAGCCGTTATCAATTGAAACTGGTGTTATGTGTTCTGGGACGTTCGAGTTGAAGAGAGGGTGTATTTTTGATAAACAATTTTAAATATTAAAACAAATAAAATATTTAACTGCTACAAAATTAAGTGTATTTTATATTTCATTTTCTCGCATATTTATTTGAATGCAATTTCTTGCATGCATTGTTACGGATGTAGTTCAATCGGGAGATCAAGTTTTCCCACAGATTGTTATCTTCCAAGTTGTAAATCGCGTCTTGTTTATTAGCGTATAGTGGACATTACACATAGAAATTATTAGGAGGTCCACACCGCGAAATTTGAGCTCACCAAACATTGCATTCAATAAAAGAATTGCTTTTAGCACAGTCTCGACATTTTTTTTTTGCCAATGTTATTAGATAAATATTTAATTAATTTCATGCTAATGGTCACATATGAAGATATTTTCCTAAAATTTTATTTTTTTTATTTTTAGTTCAGCATTAGTTTTAATTATTGTGTAAAGTGTTATTGCGTTTTGTATTCTAAAGGAAAATGTTACATATAATTGAGTAACACTCTCAAAATATTATCCACATTTCTACAACGTGGTACATTTTTCACGACCATCAACAATCCACCACTACCACAATTGTTCATACTGCGCCTTGACCAGCCACAAATTTGTTCGCACATTAAGAGAGAATCCGCAGAACAGCAGGGAAAAATGTGTACATTGTCTTCTGTGTGAAGAATACTGTTTCTGGTTAGGTTGAGCATAGTTTTTGGTTTGTCATCAAGAGTGTTTTCTTGTTATCAGCATAGTTTATGTACGGGCGTTTACAGACGAGCGCATACATTCATACATATTTTTTTATTTTGCTTGTGCGTATTTTGTTTGTGTGATGGCATAACAGCGTTGTGGGAACAACTGTTCAGACAACATTGTTTGGACACAAACAGACCACCAACAGCGACGATTTTCATGAGCCAAATTTCTAATCAAACAGGAACGTACATATGTACGTTGGTAGAATGATCTATGGCCTGTGTATAAAAGAGTTGTGCGTATAATTATTCAGAGAATTGTGTTTGAACTCGAATCGACCATCAACAGCGACGGTCTTCACTAACCAAATTTCGATGCGAGCAGCGAAATGTACAATGGTTGAACGGATCTTTGGCTAGTCAAGACGGCACACAGTGAACGGTCCCCATAGTGAAACTGGAAAAAAATCGAAGGAGTTATGGTAGCTTAATGAAATTTTTGACACCTCTCTTGGCCCACTATTTTCAAATATGAATTAACATTTTTAGAAATCCTTTTATTTTTCCCTTTGCGGGAACAAATTAATACCCAAAAATTCCCCCTTTCCAGCAATTATTATTTTTTTCAATTTTAATCGATCATTTCACATACAAAATGATAAAGCGTGATAGTTTTTTTTTTATAAAATATAAACAATCTCTAATTATTTAGGTTTGCCGTATACATTTTTTAAATATAACATTATTTAAAGTTTTTGGTATTTTTATTATTTAAAGTTTTGAAAATACACATGCCACTAGGAGTTCGAAAAACTCAATACACTCACACATTTTCACTAATACATTTACATTTTTCACAATGGCAGCTCCAGTGGCAGCTAAAATTGCATGCGAGTGAAAATTTGGCATTTGCATGCCACTAAATGTCAAAACGATAGACAAAGTTACCCTGTTCAATATTAAATGTAAATTTACTGGATTGCGGTTAAATTGTAATTAAAGTTCTACCTTTTTAAATGCATTGCTATGATTTATTTCTTAAATTGCGCATAAAAAAATTCAAGTTTGTTAATTAAAGAGCAATAATATTAGTAATAATAATAAAATATTACTATTAATAATAAATGTAAATCGTTTCCCCAAAAATATGCCTATATGGTGAACTCGGTAACTCTATTTTAAAAAGAGAACAAAAAGTTAAAATGGAATAAAAATTGAGCCAACAGATTATTCAACAAATTATTTAAATCTTTGGCATTGTCCTCCCAAATTGTTCTTTCTCATTTCCTGGTAAAATTTTTTTTAATTGAAAAAGTAAAACAATGTTCTGAAGTTTACGCTTCGACGACATTTTAAAAATGAACTTACACTTGCATGTGTAAACACAAAAACGAATGGCATGAGATTCGACTATTTCGAAGAATTTTTCGTACACAATACGTACACAATTGCATGCCACTACTTGCATTTGTAAATCCAGCGTAACACTATATGAATAGGGTTACCAAATTGACAACACTAAATATTTTAAAATTAAATTATTATTTAAGATAAAAAACATACATATTTATATAAAGATTAATAAGAAAGTAACAAACAAATTCAAATAACATAACAATTGTAAACAATTTCTTAATCACTAAAATAAGTTTCTGAGCCTGACTCAGTGTTAATAGATTCATCTACTATTATGTAATTACTAATTTCCTGATTATTGTTGAAAGAGCTGCTTGTATTTATTGTATTTCAATTATATGAAATTAATGGATCAGAAGAAATTAGGAGTTTATTCATTAAATCTTGATTTCTTTAATAACTTATTTTATTAAAAATAATTAAATATATTAAAATGTTATAGGCACCTACTTTATTAATTTCATATGTAACAAATACTTCCTTTAAACAATTTTCATTTTGTTTAGCAAAAACTTCTTTGGTTCTTTTTACTAATAACCACTTTTTATATAACGTATTTAAAAACCTTTTGGATTTTAATTTGACACTTTTCTCGTTAAACTCAATTACATATACATATATTTTAGTTCATCTTTTACAAAATTCCACACCGCACTTTCTTTTTCTTTTATTGGCGTGTTTAACCATATATTAAATAAAGTTTTATTAAAGAGTATACACATTTTTTAAAATATTCGCGATAAATCAAAGTCATATTTTTTTTTGTGATATATTTAAAACAAATATTAAAAAATTCAAAAAATAATTAACGTTTATAAAAAAAATTGTAAACAAACTCTTTATGTATGGATTTTGACAAGTATTAGTTCGCGTTGGTTTAAAGCATAGCACTATTATCATAAAAGTTCAAATATTAAGTCCCAATTCTCACTTATTAAGAAACTTATCACTTATTCTTCTTTGAACTTGCATTGGCGTTCGCACAATCTGCCTTATTACTTATTACTATTCTCTCTTTATGTGCGAATGTATATCTGCGTTTTGACGTTTGTTTTTCTGTTTAAGTGTGTAATTGAGAAATTTATATAAAATAAAAAATAAATTAATCCTGTGTTAAATTGCTGTTTGTTAAAAATTGTTTGTTAATAATTAAACTAACTGGGACTAAATTTATCTTTTAATTGACATATACATATATGTATGTATATACGTAAGTTATTGAAAACAACGAATAAGAAAACAAAACGAATTGCACGAGTACATGCAAGTGTGTACTCGCTTCTTTACCCTTTGCATCCTTTGCCTAAAAACGAACAAGCTGGTCAATAAGAATTGACAAGTGAGAATTGGGACTTCACCCCTTGCCTCCTTTGCCTAAAAACGAACAAGCTGATCAATAAGAATTGACAAGTGAGAATTGGGACTTACAATATCAACTGATAATTTTAATAAAAATATCAAATAAGGACGATTTTTAAAATCATTATATTTCAAAAGTTGGCATAGAAAACACCTAAAGCTTTATATACATATTTTAGTATATATAAAAGAAAATAAGATTATTGATGTATAGAAGTATTTTTTGATGTGCCTATTTTTTCGGGTCCATCGAAGCTGACTATTTTTTTAAAGTACATATTTTGGCTTAAAACTTCACAATTTTTTTTTTACAGTGTTGTTATAAATATTTGAATTTTATGATTTTTTCATAGTTTCTGCTACACTTCTGAATAAAACAAATATAATTGCATGCATTTTTATTGAAAAATGAATTTTTGATATTTGTTTTTCCAAACCCATTTTTTGTTACTTAAAAATTATGAAAAAATCAAAATAATTTGACTTTAAAGCCGTGTAACTTATTATAGGTGTAACGCACATGAAAAACCAAACCACCTCTGGAATCGTGGGCGTTTTTATTTGATTTTTTTCCACTAGACAGTTTACCTAGCGTTTACACATGCCACTAGAAGTTCGAAAAACTCAATACACTCACACATTTTCACTAATACACCTACATTTTTCGCAATGGCAGCTCCAGTGGCAGCTAAAATTGCATGCGAGTGAAAATTTGGCATTTGCATGCCACTAAATGTCAAAACGATAGACAATATTACCCTGTTCAATATTAAATGTAAATTTACTGGATTGCTGTTAAATTGTAATTAAAGTTATACCTTTTTAAATGATTTATTATTATGATTATTATGCTGTTATGATTTATTTCTTAAATTACGCATACAAAAATTCAAGTTTCTTAAATAAAGAGCAATAATATTAGTAATTATAATAAAATATTGCTATTAATAATAAATGTAAATCGTTTCCCCAAAAATATGCCTATATGGTAAATTCGGTAACTCTATTTTAAAAAGAAAACAAAAAGTTAAAATGGGAGCAAAATTGAGCCAACAGAATATTTTAAAATTATTAAAAGTGTGCTTCGATGTCTAAATCGCACCTTTTAATCAATAGGGGTTTTACCCAACATCTCCTCTTAACAACATTTTTCTTTAATTTTTCTTTATCATTTTCTGATCAAATTTTTTTTAATCTTAAAAGTAAACAAATTTTTTCAAGTTTACGCTTCGACGACATTTTAAAAATGAACTTACACTTGCATGTGTAAACACAAAAACGAATGGCATGATATTCGATTATTTCGAAGAATTTTTCGTTGATAATACGTATACAACAATTGCATGCCACTACTTGCATTTGTAAACGCAGGGTTACTGTGGATGTCAGCTGAGAAATAAAACAGTGTTGCAAAAACAACTGTTAAAACAGCATTGCACATTCAACCCTTAAATACAAATTCTGTGTAATACTACATTTACATCTACGCAAAATCTAGTAGATTTCAGCTCAAATCTCGAAGAAAATCTCTGCCGTTTACACCAATGCTTTTTGACGTATTATTGGATTTCATTTTCATAACAAAAACAGCTGACTGAAGAAAGAATAAAAAATTGGCTCTAAACTTAATTAAATTCGTGCTACAATTGTTTTTATACACATAATTACATATGTAATATTACTTACACTTTATTCATTCATATAATCTGGTAGAAATGAACTAGATTTCGCTCAATATCTCATAAGTACCAGATTTTGCGTAGGTGTAAATGTAGTATTAAACATGTTTATTCACACTCTCATATTATTTTAGAAAATAACAGAAAAATGTACACTGTGTAAAATATATATGCAACATTTTTTTTAGAAAATAAAACGCTATTAGTTAACATCCGCATACAAATACAAATCTAAAAATAAGGCCTAGACACTATCCAAACGCGTGGTGCGTTACGGTGAGCCTTAAATCTGGAATAGTGGCATTCGCAAATTTTAAGGAATTATAGATACTTGTTGAACAATATGATATTACATTGAATATGTTTTTACATTTTAATACGTCTTTTTGACGGGTTGTAGAGCGTAATAAAATAACTCGGAAATAGAACATATATAGTTCCGTATGTATGTATATATCATATATCATACATACATAACCCCCAATTATAGTCGATAAATTTATAATTTATTTATATTAGCTGTGTTCATTTACTAAAAATTTGTACAAATTTGTAACAATTGTTTCTAGAAAGCGTTCATTATCCCAAAAAATTCTTGTAAGTTTTTACAAGTACAATTTTTACTTGCAATAATTATTCAAACATCTGTTTTGCGTTTGTGTTTACAAAACAATATTTCTAAATCAAGTTGAAAATAAAAATATTTTGGAAAATTTAAGAAATTGTAAGTAAATGTAAACTTTTAAAACGATAAAAAGTATTAAAAAGATTCATTTATTTTTGTGTAACTTAGGAACAACAGAAGCAACATAAGATGTCTAAACCTGTGGTTTTAACTGCCTCTGAAATGTTTTTGTTTTATTTTTTTTAATTTTCACAGACCAGCTCTTATTTTTAGTGTTGTAAATCGGTAATTTACATTAAGCAGGCAAATAATTCAATTAGCTCAAATATATATTTGCAAATAAATTTAAATTAACACATAATTTATTAAATTACTTTCCTACTGCTTTTGATATTTTATTTTGGATAAAGCTTTTTATTACAATAAAAATTAAAATTGATTAAATTTGTTTCCTTTAAAAAATATATTTAACCCGTTTTTGCCGGCTGTTTATTATTATTATAGTCTGGAAACGATTGCAAAGGCGGAGCATTAATGTTAGACAATAACGAACAGAAATTCTACTTTTCAACTCACATTTGTTTGCGCTTTAATGTAGTTTCTTATTCGTGTTTATTTACATACTATGTAGTTCTTCATTAAATCACATTACGAAATACTTAATATTATATAATTATTATAATAATAACGCAATAACGTGTTAAAATAATAATATCTATTAACGCATGCTTATTCTAACACGCATTAAAAACCCCATTTTATGAAAATCGCTTGGAAAAGAAATCACAAAGTTGGAAATATACATTTCTGCGACCTTATTCCAGGCCGGTGGCCTGGCAAACCCCTGTCCTAATTTGCAACCTATGGAATGGCATATGTGCTATTCCGGTGGTGCCTATGCGTTCGCATAGGGGCGCTGGTCTGGCCGCTTAATGTCACATCCGTGGTTGGACCACCGTGAGATTAAGCCAACGTTGGCAGGTGCTCACGTAAATCTAATCATAATCTGTCACGATAATGCTGAATATAAATGACCATAATCACATCATTTTTATAATAATATACATATATGTATAATTTTTCCAAAAAAATATAGGGGTAGTTATTGAGTACTCATATATACCTATACATTACAACACTACTTTAACTTGCAAATTTTAGCTAGTAAAGTGTTCATTTACTTTTTCACATTTTTGAGAGTAATTTTGGAAAATTTTTTCCTTTTCCTTAACAAGGAAAATTTGTTTTTAATATTTATGTATATCAAATCAGCCTGTCGGGAGGGAAGTCAAATCAAGAGTCTTAAATATGCCCTAAGACTAAGTGCCTGTTTCTGTATTCCGAACGAGTCAATCGTCTAGAAAATTTGTATAAAAACCACTTCTATTTAAATATTTTAGGGTAATTTTTCGTTCAGCAGATTCACACATTTATTGCCCTAAGGCAAGTTCACCGATCTCTCTAATTTTTAATGTGTGATATACAAGAGTATGCTGATAAAGCAATAATAATTACAATAACGGTTATCAAATATGCAGTATAACGATAAGCTGAAAAGCAGGGTTTGTAAATTGTAATATTGATGAAATGCTTATTGTTGGAAAAGCTCTTGTGTGCATATTATATATTGAATTAGTATTTTTATACCCTTCACAAAATGAAAAGGGTATATAAGGGTTTGTCATTCCGTTTGTAATGTCTACAATATTCATTTCGAATTTTTCCGAAATATCGGCCAAAATCTATTTTTCTGGCTTTTATTTGGTATTTTCACTCTTGTTGAACCGAATTAAAAATCTTTAAAAATTAATTTATTGTTTGACTTAAATTAGTTAATATTTTAAAAAATATTCCCAAAATTTGGAAAATTAACCGAATTAATCCAAAAACCGATATTTCGCAAAAACAATTCGAAGTTTTGCCAAAATTTTAAATTCATCACATGCAAAAATTCACCATAAAATCGAAACCCTGTAATAAAAAAAAAAATTGAATTTCACCAAAATTTTGTAAGTTCAACAAAAAGGCGACGAAAGAAAAAAAAATCAATATTTTACGAAAAACTGTCAAATTTTAACAAAGTCTTTGTTTCACAAAAAAAAAAAAATTACCAAAACATCTCAAAATCATATAAATTTTACCAAACATCTCAATTAATCTATAAAAAAACATTTAACCATAATTGGGAATTCACCAAAATTAGAAATTTTTCAACAAAACTAAACTATAAAAAAATTTTTAATTACAAAAATATCATAATTTTCCAAACATTGGCCTCTTCAAAATGGTATACTTCTTGTTCAAATTGGCCGTAAAAGGGATAACGAAAAATCGTCTTGCATATTAATTATATAGACGTATAAATAATGTAACTAATTTCTTATTAAAATAACTGATTAAAATAAACACAAAACATTTTTAAAAAGTTCTAAAAAACGAGTTGCGCAAAACTTTACCAATATTGCAATCTTATTTTTTTATATATAATTATATGTCAATATATCTGCTTCAATATGAGGGGCGAACTTTAAAAGGTAAATGGGGCATCTTTCCTGAACTTTGTCAAATATCATATAATGATAAAAATTACTTTTGACATCTTATTGGTATTATGTAAAAAAAAAATTCTATTTAATTATATTTTATTATAAAAATTCAATTTATTTGCTGGGTGGGGATAAGCTGGTCTCTATGCGCATAGTAAGTCAGAAAAATAAAATGAAAATTTGTTTGTTAGGACTTTTTGTTATAACTTTTAAATTTTTTGTTTTGAAGTTCTTGAAGAATTTCGTAAACAATACGTTTAAGTTGCTCCTATAAAGTTGGGGAAAGGTTTTCTAGTGAGGTGGCTTAAGCAACAAGCGCAATGCGCATAGAGACTTTAGTCAGGACAGAATAAGCAATTTTACAAAATCATTCGGATTGATAGACTGCCCGCTCTTTGTCGTGCTTTTATTTTCCTGCGGTCCACTAGAAATCCTCAGTTGTATTCATCCCCAGGATTGCAGGGTATATGTTTGAGAAGTCTTTTGTAGTTAGAGTTGCCTATCTTTGAAACCAACTCTCACTTATTTTGCGTACTTTTCCCCACGCCTTTCGCTTAAAGCTCTCATAGTTTTAGTATTTTGAATATTATGTAATATAATTGTTGAGTTTATTTCACTGCTCATTAGACAATTTCGTACTTCATTAATCAGTTTATATTTTGGTGAATTTTTTATACCACTTCAAGTATGTATTGATATGAATGCAAGTTAAAAATGAATTCATGAATTTATTCTTGATTTTATTTTCCGACAGGCTGATTTCTTATAGATAAAATTGGAACGCATTTTCGTTATTCCTTCCCAAGTTTCGTTCGGAAATAAATCTTCAGTGTCATATTTCGTTCTCTTGTTTATATACACACACATATATGTATTTTGAATTTTCAGATAGTTATGCTTATATATTAGGCTATTATTATTACTATCTAATATACATATGTACACATATAGTTTGGCGTTAAATGCTTTTTATTAAATAAATAAAAGAATTTGCTGCTCAAATTATAAATATTTCTTCGTTTAAAAAAATTTATAGCCGAGGCGATCAGTTTTAAAGGGCCCCTACAATGAATCTGTTTTCTCACTTACAAGCCATGCGATTGAAAATGATTTTAAAAGGAAATTTCATTAACGTATCTGTAATGGGTCATAATCTATAAAATTATTAATAATAACAATTTCTGACGAAACCAATTAAGATCTTTACATACGCGGGTACTGCAACTGTTTAGAGTTTTAAATATTCGATACACATAACGCGAAATCTATATGCAATATGTTTAATAATAAAATGTGATGTGTTTTCTTAATAAAATATCACATGAAAGCAGCTAAATTCGTTCTATGGAAACAGAAAATCACAAGAAAAACCACAAAAAACAATTCGCAGAAGAATAAGTGTTTTAACAAATTATTTAATTTTAAGTCCTATTTTTATATGAAATAACCACCCTTATTGTGTTTGGCGTAGTTAAAAAACGACAGCTGCCGTAGTTGCTGTCGAATTTAAAATCTTATGTTACCGTCTAAAATTTTCGACACGCCAAAATTTGTACTAGAATCACAATGTAAAAGATTACGCGGAATTAAATGAGTATGAAACAGCCTGTTAAAGAAGTGTCAAAGAAATGTTTATAAATTGCAACCAAAAAAATTACAAGTAAAATAAGTGTTTTGTGAATTTATTGTTTGTATAATTTGTATATGTACATATATTGTGAAAAAATGTTGAGTGTCACATTTTATTCATCCTCGGAAGATGAAGAAACCACCGACTCGGAAAATATAAATTTTATAAGGAAGCAGCTGAGACAACAGGCGAATATATTTGCACTTCCTAACAAAAGGTTTGTTAAAAAAAATAGTATTTTATAAAATTTTATGCTTATTACATAAATGTTTTGTTTTAGATTTATTAGTTATTTTAGACTTAATAAAGATGCGTTTAAATATGTTTTAAACAAAATTTCACCAAAATTGAGGGAACCTAAAAGAACGACAGGAGTATCAAAGATAATAAGGCTAACAGCAACAATGAGATTGCTCGCGGAGGGCAGTTACCAAAAAGGTGCTGGCAACGATCACCATGTGAACCTCTGCCAAACAACAGTAAGCGAGTCCTTTCATGAATACATAGAAGTGATGTACAGCGAGCTTTGTGCAAGATGGATTTCATTTGAAATGGATGAAGCAGAGGAAAATGAAATTAAAAGGCACTTTTATAGGAAAACAGGGTTCCCTGGGGTAATAGGTTGCGTAGATGGGACACACGTCTCAATTATACCACCCCCTGTTGAACATCGTTTCAAATATCTGAACCGAAAAGGATTTTATTCTCTTAATGTCATGTTGGTCAGTTAAAAAATTGTTTTTTTAGTAATAATTTTTTTAAAAATGCTTAAATCATTTAAGGTTTGCGATCACAGACTTCGTATCAGGTATATTCAGACGCATTCTCCTGGATCGAACCACGACTCGTTAATATGGAACACAAGTGAGTTAAAGCATCATTTGAAACAAAAACATGAAAATGGAGGAAGAAACACATGGCT
Source organism: Phania funesta (assembly GCA_963932375.1). Taxonomy (NCBI): domain Eukaryota; kingdom Metazoa; phylum Arthropoda; class Insecta; order Diptera; family Tachinidae; genus Phania; species Phania funesta. Next base: position 43,926,808 of record OZ010656.1, read on the forward strand.
ATTAGGTATGTTAACACATACATATGTGTACTCATTTATTTTAGTACCAGAATGAAAGACATCTATGTCAATTTTCAGGAGATGCAGGCTATCCTTTGGAACCCTATTTAATAACACTATTTTGAATGGCAGAAGAGGGCACACCAGAAAGAACTAGAAATTTAGTGGAGTGGGGCATTGGGGGTTTTAAAAAACAGATTTCGGTGTTTACTTGGAGCAAGGCAACTACATTACACACCTGAGTTTGCTGGAAAATTTAAAGCCGTTTGCGCTGCTTTACACAATATTTGTGTTCATTTTAATATAGAATGGCCTGAAATTAATATAAGCGATGAAGTCACACAAGAATATGCTGATGAAGGTAACTTAAGCGCTTCAAGTATCCGATTAAGGATTATGCAACAACTTGCGTGATGTTTTTAAATTAATTTTTTTTTTATTAATTATTCAATTTTTTCAAAATTAATTTTAGTTTTATTTACATGTGTAGTTGAACTACTTTTTGATAATAAATTGATATCTAAAACACTAACATAAAAAAAACTAAATTCATTTATAAAATAAAAAAAAATTAAAGTATTTTTTAAGCATTTAACTTGAAATAAATATAATTCAAATTCACTATAAAAATAAAGAAAAAAAAAGAAAGATTAAGTAATTCCAAACTTTAATTCTTCGAGTTCGATTTATCTTTTTTTAACCTCAAGTTCAGCGTTCCTAATTTCTAAAAGAGTTTTTCTGTGTTCAACCTGTTTTTTTAGATCTGCTTTATATAACTGCAATTTCTCTTCTTTAGCTTACAAATCCTTCTGGTGTATCGTTCTATTTCGGACAGTTTATTTTTCAGCTCTAAGCAAAGTTCTCTTTGCAGTTTTACCTGTTCTTCTAATAAGCTTATTTTTCCTTGTTTATTTGTTTTCCTGATTTTTTTTTGAGGAGTTAGAGTGCATGGTTCTTCAATTTCTTCAATACTGGTAGTATTACCAGCTAAGTTGGGCTCGGGTTCTGGAGAAACAGTTTGAGGTCTTTTTAGTCCAAACGCGTCTTTATGTTGGACAAGCATACGCATATCCAATAAATTAATTGCTGCTTCTTCAACAGCCGAAAAAACAATTTTTTTGAATGGTCCGCCACCTGTAGCATAACATTCTGCTTTATTATGAGCGAGCTTTTTTCAATTTAAATTTAAAATCGGCCCAGACCTTCATCCAGCCCTCTCCGGAACGGATTGGATAGCCAAGAAAATTCAAATCTTCGGAAACGGCGTTCCACTCATCTTTAATATTTATTGTCTTTAAACTTTTATGGAAGCCTTTTGCCAAATAAGGTTTTTGTTTCATTATTTCAACTAATTTAGCAAATTGTGCTGGAGTTGTGATTTTTACGCTAAAATTCACATACATGGGAATGAAATCAATAAGTTGAAAAAATAGATTCCAAGTACTTTAACTACTCTGGAACATGCCTGATTAATTATATTTTTGTAACTTACATTTTATTTCCTTCCATTGAACTTACTTTTTATTTGAATTAATTACGTCGTGACCAAATATTTTAATGACAACTTTTTATACTTTTGAGAGGCAAATACGCCAAACACGGTCACATTCTAATGTCGTTTTTGTAATAGATTTTGCAGTGAATAGGCGTTTTACGCCAATTACGGTAACATTTTTTAAAAACGCCCAACTTTCGTCGCAGAAACGCCAAACACAATAAGGGTGAGCATATTTTCCCACAAAATCCAACAGAGAAATTGAGCTATTTATTGTAAAATCGGCAACAAATACTCAAAAAAAAGCAAGTGATTTGAAACCGGCAGTGTGTTAGGTGACCGGTTTAAAATCACGAGCGCAGCTGAGTACTTTTTTTGGACTTATTGGATATTTCGCCATTTCCGTTACATTTTTATATATGGAGTTTGACATCGGCAAAAACCTGAAAAGACTTTGAATTCGCCGGTGAGTTTACCTGTTATCAATATGCCTTGATTAGGGCCTTATTCAGATAAAATATTTTAATTTATAAAATGAATTTGGATACAAAATTTGTCTTATAACCGTTTAGTAAATTATGAACAGTTAGAAGGAAACCAATAATAATACAAATTTCTACTTTTACATTCTCACGACTATAATTTTTACAATTCAGTTGGGTCTCTAATAGAGCCTCTATGTATAATTATCTATTATCTGTATAAGCAGCAATCAGTTTTAACGTCTTGATATTTTTTAGCATAAAATTGATATGGTAGCACATTTTGCTGCGCTGAAGGCAGTCGGTGAATCATGCCGCATTCCGCTGCAGTACTATCATAACAATATGACGGGCACTAACGTCTTGCTGGAGGCCATGTCTGACAACAATGTTTTTAAGTTCGTGTACAGCTCAAGTGCTACCGTCTATGGGGAACCACAATTTCTTCCAGTTACAGAAGAACATCCAACTGGAAATTGCACAAGTCCTTATGGAAAAACTAAATATTTTACAGAAGAAATTCTTAAGGATTTATGTAAATCAGATAAGGTAAACCCAATAAATAAGGTATACTCGTATTAAGATACGCTAACATATGTATGTAATTATATTTAAAAAAAAAAACATTTAAGCGCTGGGCAGTTGTTTCTTTGCGTTACTTTAATCCTGTCGGTGCACATCCTTCTGGGCGTATTGGAGAAGACCCTAATGGAGAACCAAACAATTTAATGCCATATATAGCTCAAGTAGCTGTAGGAAGACGAGGTTGTCTACAAGTTTACGGTAGCGACTTCCCCACTAAAGATGGTACTGGTGTACGTGACTACATACACATTGTTGACTTGGCTGAAGGTCATGTTAAAGCTTTAGATAAACTACGTAATATAGCAGAGACTGGTTTCTTTGCTTATAATCTTGGAACAGGTGTTGGTTACTCGGTTCTTGAAATGGTACATGCATTTGAGAAGGCATCTGGCCGAAAAATAAATCATAAGCTTGTTGAAAGACGTTCTGGTGATGTAGCAACCTGCTTTGCCGATGCATCTTTGGCTGAAAAAGTTTTGGGTTGGAAGGCTACTCGTGGTGTTGATGAAATGTGTGTCGATACCTGGCGCTGGCAGAGTAATAACCCTAATGGTTATGCTGTAAAATGATTCAAAATACTTGCAATCGCATTTCGTAACATTATTATTTGATAACAAAACATTCTTACAACATCGTATTTTTATTGTTTTCTTTGTGTATTCAAACAATTATACATGTCTGTTTGTTTAAATGAGTGTGTCTAAGTTAGTATCACTTGCCTTGTTGTCGCTATTGATGATAGAAAATGTTACTCAACCTCGTACACTCATTTAACTTATTTTATCATAAATGTTATATGTATTTGTTTTGTTTTTGCTTTAATGTACACAAATTAGTCATTGTTTTTTTAATTTAATTATATTTTAATTTAAGTAAATGCAATTTATCTTTCTGTAACAAATTTTGTGTTGTTCCTTTATTTTCACTGTTGTCTTTCATAGCTTTTAAACAAAATATCCTTTATAAAAAATACAACCGTGTAGTTCAATTATAAAATCAATTGCATTTATGCATTACATACATATACATATATGTATATAAATTTATTTTTATTGTGAGCCTTTTTATGATAATAAAAATGTATAGACTTCTTAACAACAGAATTTTCTTATATTTACTTTTATTTTTGACTCATAGAGCATGGGACTGCATTAAATAAAATGAATCGCAGTGTGTAACCAAAGAACAAATTCCGAGTCTACCAATACGGACTTTCGAGCTTTGAGAGTTCAGACAACATTCTGCGCACTTCCCTTTTCATCATCCTACCGGGAGGACTATTCGGAGTGTGGGGTATATATTTGAACCCACTGTTTCAGTAAACAATGAACCAACACGAGTAAGTCGACGAAACACAGCATCAGCCAAAAACATAGCATCTGTCCCTAAGTGCGCAGAAGCAGCAGAGACAGTCGATTTCGCGTCCCTCACAAGAACTCGGCATTTCAAAGACAACAGTGGCATCAGATAAAAATTTTGAAGTTTCTCCATTGGCATCGTATAATGTATTTCAGGTAGAAAGAGGGCCGGATTAAATCTGACGTGATCGGCTAGAAGTCAAGGAAATGCGAAGTGGCGATTTATTAATTAAGGTACCAAATTACAAAACGGCTGAAATTTTTTTGAAAGCTAACTACATAGACAGTATCGCAGTTAAAATTTCAATGCTTAAAACTCTGAATACCGTACAAGGTCGAATTTTTTCATAGGAAGATTAGGGATATTCCTGAGGGTGAACTACAAAAATTACTCCAAGATGAGAAAGTAGTTGAGGTACGCAAAATAACTAAGAAAGGCAAGGATCAAATAGTGGCAACGGGTGCGGCTATAATCACCTATCTGAAATTGCCTGACGATTTAGAATTTGACGTTAAGCCTACACCAATAAATGAAAGGGCATATCCCAAGATCAAGAAAAGATAAATAACGTACAAGAGTTTCTACGCGCCCAAATTAAGCTGGTCAGCAACAAGATGAAGGCTAGATATGACCGAGCTGCAAATTTTGAAGAGTTTCGACTGGTCTTACTTTTTAACCCACAACTGAAGAAAGTATTGTCTCCCAAATTGCCGACTCATTGGGATGGACCTTATAGGGTGATCAAAATGTTGCATGATGTCGTTTACAGGATACAGAAGTTTAATAGTCTAAGGTCCAAAATTAAAGTCGTACACTTGGAGCGGCTGGCGCACTATAGGAAGGATGGTTGTGTGCCCGTTCGGGACGAATAGACTTAAGCTGGCGGCAGTGTATCAAAAATAAGTGCGAGTAAGTATTCTTGCCTGTGAAAATTGAGTGATATGAATACTTGTGGCTCTCGCTGTACAGAAAGTTCCACAATTAAAGGGTACGAATACTTTTGACAACCACTGTAGACAGCTGCGTTGTAACAACAACAACACCCAATAAGGTCATACAAGTTACCAGCGACCAACAATAGCTTCGTTCGAGAACCCCATAATTATCAATAATTATGCCTAAACTTTACTAAACTGCGTTCGAGTACACAAAGTTTAGTAGATGAGAACACAGTTTGAGAGCGTAAAATGACAGTTCGATGACTGAGCAATTGCAAAATCTGCTAAAGAAATTTTTGTTAGTAGAATTTAGTCGGCTGAAAAAAACATATGTTTTAAAATGTAAACAAACAAAAAAAATTTACGGAGTTGTTAAAATTTTTGTGAAAATAAGGAAAACTAAAGCAAACACAAGTAAATAGGGATTTGAAAACAGTAAAGTGTACTAATTTACGTTTGCATACAAGAATAAGTGTTTTTTGCTTAAATTACCCTTTCCACAGCAGTTTAATTAGGATTTAGGGAAAGAAAATTACTTTGTTTCATTGTTTATTTACTTCTTTAATGTTGTAGAAGTGATGAATACTTCGGAATATAGTAATTGGATATTCATACTAATCAATAACAAAAACGAGTAATAATGAACTATTTAACAAATTTAATCAGGGAAAACTTACAATATAAATAAAATAAAAAGAAAAAACTTATAAAGCAACACAAGTTACGTTTTTTTCGTAAGAATTGTAGACAATAAATTGTGCTGTACCGAGTACGAACAACAAAAAGAGTCAAGTAGTCAAAGGAATACATTTTTTACAACACTGCATTCATTTTCAATCAGCTATTGGATAAATTTTAATAAATTTCCATTCGCGTACTTTTTGGACAAAATTTATTTTGGGAGAGTAAATTGAAAAATTTTCTCAGTTACTAAACTCTACTAAAAAAGTACTCGAATGAACCTAATGATATAACCATAAGTAGCAAAGCAGACAGTAGCTACAAAAACAAACATCATGATAAAAAAAAACGGCAGAAAAGATGTTCTACAATAACATTCGAAAATGCATGTATAAACAAAAATAAACTGATCGTTCTGTAATGCTTTTGGTTCGGTTGCCCATTTGAGAATGGTAATAAAGTTTAGGAAAGAATGCAAACTTTCGAGAATTGCTTGTAGAAACTTCTTTATCTTGAAAGATCTCAAGGTAATTTTATCTAATTTGAATACGTAAAGAACAAATTAACGTGTTAAACTGATTGATATACCTTTAGAATAAAGAAATTCGGAGAAATCAGATTTCTTTTGGAGTAAGTGCAAGAAAAAAGCGAAAAACGTTTGATACTTCCAACTAATTTCAAATTATAAACTTAAATCATAAACTTAAAACTTTTATTTCAACAGATTTTCATTTACGACATTAAGTATTTTCGTCCATATAATTGAGCTTTCTTCTCAAACATAGGAGATTTAATGGATGTATTTACTTTATAGAATGAATTCATGGAATATTTTACATACGTCTCATATATTTCATTAAAAAAATTCTTAATACCTTCATCGTTTTTTTGATCATGGACAATCAAAAATCGTATTTGACTGGCCGTAACAAAAGCCGATACAAACCATTGATTAAAACGATCTATCGATTTCAAATACATATTAGGACTTTTCCATTTATGTTCATCAACTAAATCTAGTGCGGCATGTGCTATAAATTGGGTTAAATGCCGGTGTTCTTCTTTCTGAAATTAAATTCAAATAAAATTTTGAAATTTCTCAGGGATACAATAAATTATTTGTAGCAAAATATTTCTATTAACAATTATTAAATAATTTTAATTTTCAGGCATGAGTTCGTTTTTCTTTCTATTCAGAAAGAGAATTAGTTATTGAATATGGACAACCTTTGAAAACAGTAAAAGTTTTAATTTTATTAGACATCTATGTAGCTGAATGGAATGCATTTCCTATGCCGCTACACACGTTATCAACATTCTTCGTGTCTTATGTACAAAATGTGTGTCTAAACAACTTCTATTTATACCAACATTTAAGGCAAATGGAATACGAGAATGAGTTTTTTCTTAATTTTTGAATTATTCATATTATAGTCTTTTTCCTTGGTTGAGAATGAAGTTTTACAACACTCTAACTTTCTGTTATTGAATTCTAGGTTACCATATGCAATTTGCTTTTAGCCAACCATTGGTTTATTATGATGAAGGAAACATCTATATTATTATGTATATAAATTTTTCGCCGTGCCCAGCGATTAGTAAGTTTTATTATTTTTTCGAACTACAATAATTATAATTATAATAAAATTAAAACTTTTACTGTTTTCAAAGGTTGTCCATATTAAATAAATAATTCTCTTTCTGAATAGAAACAAAAACGAACTCAGGCCTAAAAATTAAAATTATTTAGTAATTATTGTAGATCGAAAAAATAGTAAAACTTATTTATATTAACCATAGAGAAATATCTTCTTTATTATACTACATTATTGTAAAAGTTAATCTTTTTATTGGCATCAATTACTTATACATATGTATATATAGGATAGTTTTTTAAGCGCGATAGAATTTACGAAAGGGTTAACTATCAAACGAACTGTCGTACTGCGTTCACTTTTGGACATTTATGATCAGTATACTCTGACGAATTATTATGAATAGATTGATGCTTGAACAACGCTACCGAATTATCCAGATTTAATTAAAAAGTCGGTCATCAACATGTCTGATATTTTATCGGAAAATTGTGTTCAGCGATAAGGCTAATTTTTGGCCTTACGTGTTTATTAATAAACAAAATAGCCGCGTATGGAGTGAAACCATTCCCCAACAAACTCCATAATATCCAGAAAAATGAACTGCTTGGTGCGGTTTACACACTGCTAGCATCATTGGACTTTATGTTTTCAAAAATGAACAAATTGGTCGCACAGAATGCGGTTGGAGGTATTGATGTTTCGAATAAAAATTTTTTTGTTAAAATTTGGTCTTTTGTTATTTTTCTACAATTTAAAGTTCTATCCGACTTAAAATCACCCTATAGATCAAATACTTATAAAATTAAAAATACGTCTTAAATCTAGTTTAGGGCAGTACCTTATCTTAGAAAAAAAAGGTAATTAAACTGTTTAAACCGGTGACAGTATACATTTTTCGACTTAAGGATTCAAAAAGGTTTTATAGATAATGTGCTGACGAAATAGGATAAAATTGGTATCATTGGGGAGATCGTACAAAAACATTCAAGCGTAATCTCTTTAAGAGCTAATAGCAAAGTATACGTATCTTTTACTCAATTTTAGGTGATTAACTTAACTAAAAAATATAATTAAGATCTAAACTTTTAAAAAAATCTTTAGCAAACGAAGATGGCGTTTAAAATATCAGAGGATAAAAAACAAAGTCCGGCTATGCAAAGAAGTCCGAAACAGCTCTAAACTTGACTTTTTCAAAAAAATAAAACTAGAAAAAGCACAAAATTAAAATTGGTATCAGACTGACAGACGTACCTTATCTAACTAGGGTAAATAAGATTTCAATACTTATAAAATTAGCATTTACACTTACCCGCATTTCTTTGCTGACTGTTGTGAAGTCCATTTCAAATATTGGATTATCGTTATGTCCCACAATAACAAAGTAAAATGAAGGCATTTTTATATCTTGAAGTTTTTATTGAGAGATAGATATATAAACAAGGAACCACAGGATAAATATTATGTTAGGACTAATAAAAAAAAACATTAGACTAAAGAATACATTGTTTACATCTGAGAGCAGTGATGTCAATTAAGGTAATAAAACTCAAATAAAAGAGCTTAAAAAAAATTAACTTTACAAGAGGTATACAAATTGAAAAGGCAAGGCGAATTAAAACCAATTAACTCACAAGCAGGCAAGGCGAATTAAAACATATTAACTCCCTAGCAGGGTAGAGTCAACTCACCGGAACAGATTAACATGACGTATTGTCTAGCCTTAAATCTGTTCAGACATCGCACATTTCGCTATTCACACAGAAATTTGGCTAGTCCAGTCCGTCGCTGTTCACGGTCGCTTATGTTCAAACAGAGTTGTACTAATAACGGACAAAAGCATTCATTCAATCCCTATGAGGGAAAAACTTATAGTCAAACAGAACAGGAAGATCTACACGTACTCTTTAAACAGAATACCATGAACATTTTCTTTCGTTGTTGTGCAAACGCTCTCTCAATGTGCGAACAAAGTTATGGCTAGTCAAGACGTAATGTAATAATACCTCCTTTTAAACTGACTGGATGTCAAATTCCAATGGGGTTTTACATTTGCAACGAACGCGACAACCTACAACAACATTGGGTATTCTGTGCCTGTTATCAAGGCAAGTTAATAATTGGTTGACTCTCATGCGAATTCAAAAAATAAACTGCTTCGTTGCGGATGGGAATGTCTCTATAAAAAATAAATGGCGCAATCGGCGAAAATTTTTATATTTGAAAACGAATCACTCAATCTGAGCATTTCTTTTTGCTAACTATATGGAGCGTATAGAAAAAGGCAACCATGGCACAATCTACTCGTTTTTGTTCGCACATGGTCATCAGAACAACGGGAAAAAAATACATTCGTCGTCTTCTGTGTGGAGAATATGCGTAGAGGTTCCTGTTCAGTTTTAGCACATTGTTTTTATCTAATATAGATAGTTTCCATGTTTTCAGCATAATTTATATCCAGGTGCTTACAGACAATATCATACATACATAATTTTTTAATTTGCATGTGTGTATTTTGTTTGTGTGATGGCAGGACAACGTTGTACGAACAACTGTTCGGACTCATAGAACAACAAAAACGATGTAACATAAACACGAATTCCTGGAATTAAAGACTGTGGATAAATAATAACAACACAAATGCAACACAACCAAATGTAACAAAGCAGACAATAGTTTCAAAAACAAATATCATTATAAAAAAAACAAGAGAAAGAAGATGTTTATAGCTAAAGAAGTATAAGAATCCAGTCTTAAGTATACAAGTTTCGAAAACAATAGAAGACTACTTTAAAAATACTTGGTTGGCAAACTACGAACATCTTGATAAAGAGGCAGCCGTTGTGTGTAAAATAATGTCTGCGGTGTATTATTTAAAGGAAATTGAAAGAATCTGCGAACAATTTCAGATGTTTAAAAGAATTGTAATGGTATATACGTCGTGTGATATCTTCCTTTACTTTTGCCGAAATGGGAAATAATGTGTCAGAGAAATCAAAATGCTTAATAAAAAAGTACATTTTAAATTTAAGGCAACACTTTTTTAAATGTTAATTTTCGTTACCTATAACTGAGTGTATCAAATAAATCGTATGCCATTACTTATTCAATTAATTTGTAATACAAGTGGCTTCTTGGCCAATATCAATTAGTATTACCAGTAATAATATATCTATAGTGAGAAAGAAAGATCTTTCATACAGCAGCAGACGAGATAAATTATAAAAAATATATAGAAGAAAAAGTACAATCAATATATTGGCGATTATAGGGTGTTCGTTTTGAAAATCTTCACAAACTCATACTTGAACGTTCCTACGCTATAGAGAAAGCCCATAATACATGATCCTATTGCGTAAAAACAAGGAAAAATTCATATTTTATTTGTAATGTTGTATTAAGGGTAGAAATACTTTAAATTCGCATGTAAATTTACTTGTGATCAATTTGTCTTGGAGTACATGTTATTTATTTTCCTTGGTTGTATTGCAATTATGGTTATTGTACTGGCAACACTAACTAAATATCGTGTAGATACGGCTTTGCAAAAAATATTACTTTGCATCTTCAGCTTTATTTATCGTTTAAAATATTCTAGACACAAAAATCGTGAAATATTGAAGAACACGTTAGAAATTCCTTATAAAACTTTTAACGAAGAAATTAAAATGCACATTTCAGATTTACCAAATATTATGTTAATCGAAATTTTCGAGTGTCTTACTTACGAGGAGGTGTCCAAAAAGAGATTGGTGAGTTGGACCAAATGCATAGGAAAACAAATTCTTGAATTAGATGTTGTAAACAAATAAAACAATTTTTTTTTTAACTAAAGGTGTGTCGACGTTTTGATCAGATTGCACAACAAGTCTTGAATGCAGGGTTTAACAAAATTATTAAGCAACACAATATCAGCTTTAAACGCATCAAAGCATTATTGCCAAGACGGGAGTCAGAGAGACGGTAATTGACGAAGGACAATTTTGGATACATACAGATTTTTTATCCAGTGTTAATTTTTGTTATCTTTTTATCAGAAATCACTGCCTGGCACGTCATGCCGATATACTTACTTCTATAGAGACGAGAATCTCAATGCTTTCCATGACATATACTAAATATATGGACTTGAATTTATGCTGCTTTATACCTGGTCGCGTACTTGATGAAATATTTCGTATATTACGTTTGATATCGAAAACTAATAAAGTGCTGAGACCACATGAGGTTTTGCAAGAGTTGCGTGATATATCGTCGATGGCAATAGAACATTTTGATGAAAAAATTGCCAACAATCTAAAAAAAACTTTTGCTGATTCTAGTAAAATGTGTGGTGGTAGTGGTTATTGTGCAGATACCAGACGATTGGCAGCAAGTAGTGGTTTGGGTAATATATCGTTTAGTGGCTTGGGAACATCAACTCCCACAACATTAAATACTGCCGCAGTATCTATATTCGGTAATAATACATATGTTCTGGAACCTCTCACACAACGTTTAGGTTTTATTGGAGAACGTTTAAGTGGAAATTCTCTGAAAACGACATTAAATGATAGCGAACCGCTGCAAGCATCGTTGCCGTCAACATCTACAGGGACTTGGGATTTTTATCATCATCCGGTTGGAGGCTGCCCAGAAGCTCGCACAACAATGATGTATTTTAAAAAACTAGAAACTGAGTATAAGAAGGGTATTGTCAAGGTAATATATTTTTATAGGCTTTGCCAAAGGTGTGAAAGGTGTATATAAGTTTGCCATATCGTATGTCTACAATATTTCCGTTCCCATAGTGTGTACAATTGTATGTATAGCTTGGGTACTTTATAGGCAGGAAAGTTGTGGATTTAATGTTTCTCGTCCGTCCGTTGTTGACATTAGCTTTCTGAAGGTCCCAAAAAGCTTAAAAACCTCGTTCCAAGGCCAGTTCATAACATACCTTTCCCAGAATTTGACTATTTAATATCAGCAACATATGTCTACTAGTTTATTAGATATGGGACAAAAACCATTTTCTTTTGGTTTTTTGTTTTTCTTTATTCGGGAGAACCATAAAATATAGATATTTTTAATTCCTATAGAATTGGGTATCAAGTCCCTTGTATAACTTATCTACTCTAGGTCGCCAAAGAACTTACAGACATAAATGTTAGACCGGATAAAAAATATAATAAAACAAAAATGTTAATAAAAAGTAAATTCATAAAAAAAACCGAAAAATTCAAAATATCACAGTTAAAATTAACTAAAAAATCGAAGATTTGCTAACAAAGCAAAAAGTTCAATGAAAAAAATTTTAAATTATCCAAAAATTAATATTAAATTTCTAAAAACAATAAACTTCATAAAAATATAAAATTTAGAAAAAAAAATATTTAATTAAGAAATTTACCAACAAATATAAAATTCGGATAATATTTACAATTCACTGCGAGCGAAGTATAACTCTTACTAAAAAATTCAATTAAACAGATGTATCACAAGAAAACCTCATATAATAAAAATGAAAGATTTAAGAGCGAACTCAAAAATTCATCACAAAACCAAAGATTTCCAGGAATAAATTAATTTTAAAAAAGCGTAAAATTTAAAAAAATAATAAAATCTGGAAATTTCGAGTTTATACCAATTCATAAAAAAAAAATAAAATTTCACAAATTATCAGCAATTTACCTAAAATTCCTAAATTCATAACACAACCAAAAAACTAGAAACTAAAATTTCCGAAAAGACGTACAATTTTTTTATAGTTGAAATCGTGAATTTTCCATAACAACAAGTAAATCGTAAAAAAAATTAATTTTCCAGACCATCTAAATTTTAAATGCAAATTTCTCAATTTCTCATTAAATACAACCGAAAAAACCAAGCAACTTTAAAATATCTAATTTTACCAACATTTCCAACAAAAAAATATAATTTTCTCAAATTAATACAATTTAATAAGAAAGCTTAAATTTCATTAATAGGTTCATAACTTTGAATGTTAAAAAAATCTCAATTCCGTTTTACATAAAATTCAACAACAAAAATCGACAATATACCAAAAATTCGTAAGTGGCCTAATCAGTTCAACATTGAAATCAAAGAAAAGGAAAATATACATATATGTATATGTACATAACTCAATTTATAAAGCCAAATTTTTAAGAAACCAATTTTAAATTATTAAAATAAAACGAGTAAAGTCAATAAGCGGCCATAACTGTTAATGTCTGTTTTGATATATGTGCCTGGGTAGCTCTTGCATTGCCATGTGAATCTGATAGGCTATAGCGATTAATACTATGCTGTACATTTTAGGGTATCCATGCGTCGAGAGTAGTGGGACCTTCAGAGTAATCGCGTCAGATGACGTAAGGGATATTCCACACCTGTCGTAATTGTGTATGGCACTTCCCATACAAAGTAATTATAAGGTATGTCAGAAATCAAGTTTGTACGCTTCCTGGATCAAATTGTGAGGATAGAAATGTAGAGGAAAATAAATCAAATTCAAGATCAACAAAAGACATGTCACTTTCACATCCAATAATGTCGTCCGAACGAGCATTTTCAACTATTTCGCTGTCTCTCAGAATAACGTTAATAATTTTTATTCATTTAATTCGCGATTAATTGAAAGAGAAATTTTCAATTCAGTTAAATCCTTAATCGCAACATAATCTGGACATCACTAGGCACAACACTATAAACACTTTTAAAAACCACAGCTAGTATACGATAAAAACAAACAAACAAATTTTATATGTATATACATTTTTCCAAAAAAAATATGAATTTTTAATAATTCCAAATATATTTTCCACAGATGCATCGTATGCAGCAAGTTCAAAATCTACAAAGCAAAAGGTTACAACAAACTTTAAGTTCCGTTGCTCAGTTAAGCGTACAAATTGTAGAATTAAAAAAGCGTTTAGAGGACGTTGATGCCAAAAATCGGGAAATATCTGCCAATATAAGGCACATTAGTGGCGGGGAGCCAACAAAAACTGACAATATTAATAATACAGCATCTGCTAAAATTGAAAGCAGTAACGATGTTGAAGATGAAACCTTATCATTATGTCCTAGTACAAGCAGTTCATCTGCAAAGACATTCAATAAAAATTCTAATAAAAGACACATTGATGGTAAAGAAGTCTCTCTTTCGGCCGCAGCAGAAGATGGTATTGACATACCAGAAGAGAACTGTGATCTGCAGGCCAAAAAGCCCAAATTGCAATCTTAATTAAAAATAAAAGTACTTAATAATAGTGTTGTTGCTTTCACTATACCATGAGTATCTAATTTTATAAAGGGCAACATTTCGATATAAAAAAATTTGTATTACTAATACATGATATGTTCTAAAATCTTATTTATGGCACCTACACATCCTTTCAAACCTCTGCCACTGCGTTTAACATAATAAGGTTCATATTAATTCATTAGAATATATCTTCCATATGCATATGCAAATAGCATTTGATAATATTTCAAACTTTACTTATATTTTTTAAATACGTATGTAAATATATATCATTAGGTGAAATAATTACTGTAACTCCTGCTAAACATATACTATATATGCATTAGAAAAACGAAAACTACAACAGTATATAAGAATTTATGTTCTTGTGTTGAGAAGTGTAATTTCGTAACCCTGCATCTTAGTACATATATGATAATCGGAAATGTTTAACCGAATACTTTAAATACATATGTATATTACAAATGAATATTACATTTAAAAAAAACGATTGAAGAAATAAAAAAATATTAGCTCAAATACCTAAATTTGTTTTTCCAATTGCCTTCGCTCCGGACAAAATATTTTTTAGACAAGAATTTCAGCCTGTCCTACGACGCCGAACGGTAACGTTCGCTTGAATTTTAAAAGAAAAAAACTGATTTCCGTCCCTTTAAATATTTTATTTTACTATTTATTTATTTGCGGACTAAGTAAATCTATAAATAAATAAAGATGACAATTAGAGAGGCGTAAATCAGTTTTTGTTTCCTTTAGAATTATCGACATCGTAGGTATGAATTACATTATTTTTGAGCTGTACATTAGTGCGCAAACATGAATGCAGCAAAAGCTATATTGTTTTATATTTAAAATAGTAGTTAATAGAGAAAGGTGATCTTTTCAATATATTTTTTAATGTTATTTATTTATTTATTTCATTAAGTCCCTGCGGTCCATATATGGCTAATTTAGCACAATTTGCGTATCGATAAAGTAACCAAGTTTGTTACAAAGTGTGCACAAATATTCTTACGTGTGAGAATTGAATGGGTACAGAAAATCCCAGCGTTTTGCTTAAACAACAACGAACACAGCACCTATATGTAATACATTGTTATCAAATTTTTTTAATAGGTACGATGCGGGATATTTTCCAAACTAGCGGCTATGTAGATGTCGAATTATATCGACTGATGGAATGAGTAAGCATCTGATTATGTGAATAAGATTAGTTAGCGGTTTATTAGAGGACCAAGGTTACTTAAAAGAGATCAATTTGTTACGGTTTGCTGGACCCGACGACGTCCCCGACTAGCTCTTGTCTCTCGGGCGGTTCTTAACCCTATTGCCGGGTATGACAAGGTAACACAAAAATAAATTTTCTTTCCGGACTTACAACCACCAAAGAGTCTTCTCTAAAATTCTCTGAACCATGACAAGTCTTGGAGACAGGTGTTGGTCTCTTATTTGTCCTCCCAACCATGTCGCAATAAACATCCTTTTTTTTTTTTTTGCCAAGCTTGCGACCCAGTATCCGCTAGACCGAACGTCACTACTCACCAGTCCATCTCTTGCCTCAACCCTTTTAAATTATTCACACATTATTTCCTTTTTTCCTTATATTAAATAACATTCATATTTATTTAAAAAAAACTACTGGTAACAATTATTATATGGAACTATACTTAACAATACTGATTAAATAATAAACCTATAATAAAATGTTTTAATAAATAAAATAAATAAATTTCTACTTATTTCTTATTTCCTTTCTTTCTTTACATCCATATACAATACACTTATTATTTTCTTATATTTCTTAAAGAAAGTTGGTTACTATTCACCTCTCACCGCTGAAACTATTTCCGTTACTATATTCCTTATTTATAGGAACTTTCGAACTCTTATGATTTTTTTCTACCCTTAAAGGAGCTCCCTGAAGCGCGCTATATCCTTAAAGCAAGGCTTAACCTCTTTCTATCACCTAATTTGAGTAGTGACTATTCACCACTTAAAAAAATATCGCACCAGTATGTATATGAATATAAATTTTCTTTTCTATTCACTTAATTCCTAACACACATTACACACTCACAATTCACACAAATTTTTCCACAAAAACACTATAATCTTAAGACTACTTATTCAAATATCTCCTTTCTTCCAATATCGATTGTATTCTCGCAGTTTTATTTGTGCACAAAATTTTTCTGATTGCTTTTTTTTAATCTCATTTGCCGCTCGGTTATGTTTACTTTATTTTTTTAAAACTACAAATTATTACCTAGCTATTTTTTCTCTGGCACGGTTTTTCACTCAAGAGGTCCTTGGTACCTTCTTTCCTTGCTTAAATAACCATCTACAGAAAAACAAAAAAACATTGCTGATTCTGTTGCTACCAATTCTTTTGTTTTTTTTTTTTGCAACACTTACGTTTTTTTTATAATTTGTATCACACAAATAAAATATTGAGCCACCTCTCTATGACTATAATAAAGTTTCTTCCTTTAATGTTTTTTCTTCAAATAAATCTTTTTTTTTGTTGATCACACTGCTTATCTACCCCTATCACTATCTCTCACTTTAGCAATTTCTTTTACTTTATCACTATCTCTATCACAAGAATACTGTCCCTAATATACTATTTGTAGCCCTTATATACGTTGACCAGTCTATTTACTTCAAGCAAATTTCCCTATGCTGAATTACGATCGTCTATTTACACTTTCCCGCCAATTAGCTAGAATCTCGAACTTTCCCTGTATATATGTATATATGTATATATGTATATATGTATATATATATATATATATATATATATAAAATAAATCCCCGTCGCTCCAGTTAAGGGCTAAAGTTCGATTTACTGTAATTCCGTTTGCCTTCCTATCCTTTAGAACCAATTAATTTTATTATTTATTTTATTTTTTTCCATTTTTATTTTGCCACAACAAATCCTTCTCATACAAACTCCTGTACTTCTACTAGGCTCTCATAAATTTTAGGCGGTATCTGCCATTCATTCATTAACTATTTAAAAATTATTTTCAAAACTTGTTCCACAGTTACTAATGAATGAAATACAACTCTAGCTTTTATAATATTACTCCACGTTGCCAATCTCTCGTAGCTTTCGATCAGCTGTTTTTAAACATTGGCAAACACCAGAACATTTTATTAACCAGCACGTGGACATTCAAACCATTATTTTACTAATTTTTCAACTATTTAAGTAATTTCAATTTATTTTCTTTCCGTTCCAGGTCTACCAACAAATATTTCTAAACTCTATTTATGGTTCGGAGGGGCGGTGTTCTATTTTTCTTCTGCAGAAAGTCAACTGGACATAATTGTATGTACATACATACATGTATGCCAGCAACCGCAACAAATTGTAAAAAATGTAAACAGATATATATGTATGTATGTTCTACATTCTACTTTGAAGTAGAATTCATTTAAAATCACTGCATTCTACTTTTTACATTTGAATTTCAGTATTCAATACAAATCCATCTATTAATAACATACTTTTCCAGAACTTCAAAAATTAAAAGATTACTTTTTAAATTTCAACTTCACTACTTTTCGAGAACATGCCTGATAATATTGCGAAAACCTATACAGTATAACACCAGTATGGTATGGATTGATTACATATAAATTAGCAAGAAATATACGTACATATGTACACATGTTGATTTTTGAAACGAGTTTCCGTCATTCCTTGTCAAGTTTGGTTTGGAGAGAAAACGGTGTCGGCTATATGCCATCTTCGCTCTGAGCAGGTGAATCTCGTAGGCACCTGTAAGGTGTGAACAGGTAACAGTAAAGCTCGTAGGTCGGATGTTTTGTACGGATTGGTAGATGTGAATGATTACTATTTTATTGCTTTGTATTGCGTATATGTATTTGCGGATAAAGGTAAATGTTATAGGTACCTTTTTTTTTGTGATGACTTTTTTTTTATCACGTAGCCATCTGTAATTTGGACCTGGTTTTAATATTGTTTCTTGTTGGGGTTGAAGGAAGTCATTGATTATTGGATTATGAATTTGTTTATTATTTTGGTATTCGTTGTTGTTCTGTGTTCAGAGTGGATACAATTCGAGTGGAATTGTAATATTACTCGTAATAAAAAAAATGGGAAATTTGCTGTTCTGCTTCTTCTACTTCTTTTTTTGATTACGAGTGTTTTTGTTAAAATTTATAGACAAATTTTAATTTCATAATTTTAAAGAATTTTTATTTAAAGAGTTATATAAATAATATGGAAAATAAAACAAAACATATCAAATTATACTACACAATCGTTGTTTTAATATTTCAGGGGAATTTTATTTAAAAAAAAGTTGATTCCGTTTGATTCCACTAACGTTTTTCTACTCGAAATAAAATGCAAAACATTATTCGGAAGTGGAATATAGAACAGCTAAAACATGCGGAATTTTCCGCTTCCGCATAAAAACTCTCTGATTCGGAATACGGAACAGCAACGATAGTGTTTTTATTGCTTTTGATGTATCTTGTTCGTTATTTTTGTTGTGTATTTTGTTTCGTTTATGATGTGCCCGTCAAATGTCTTGTTTTTATATTTCCATGTTTTCTAGGATGTTTAGTCCTCGTCCTTTGCGCTGTGTGTAGTAGTTGTACCGTTTCTCGTATATATGTTGAATATGTGGTTAGCGAAGTTAGATTCTGGTGTCGAGCCGGGATTACGCATCTTCTTGTTATAGTCTCTTATATGTTCACGATATCTTGTTTTTATTTTGGGTGCTGATTGTCCTAAGTAGTTGTGTTGACAGGTGCACGTCATATTATATATATTTATATATTTATATTTATATATTTATATTTATGTTATATTTCTTGTGAAAGTTGTCTATTTTGTGTGCTGATTTTCCACTGTAAGTTAATTTTTCCATGTTTTTCCTTCGTTCTCGTTGTTCTGGTCTCTGAGTCCTTGAAATTCGTTTTTGATTTTGTCTACAGTGTCTTTCTTGTAATCGTTGTTTGCTGCTATCGTATATATCGTATTTAGTTCTTTGTTATAGGCTTACTTTGCTAGTGGTGTTCGTTCTAGTCCAGTTATTAGTTGTCTGATCGCGGCGTGTGTGTGTTGTTGTGGGTGGTTGGAAGTATTATGTATTATTGTTTCTATGGCCGTAGGTATATTTTGTAATCTAGTTTGTTGGTATTTTTGTTTACCTTTATTATCAAGTCTCGATAATTTATTTTGTTATCTTCTTCCGCTTGTGTCAGTTCTTTTTAGTCTCTGGTGGCCGTCAAATTGCAATAAATTGCGTGCTAGAATGTTGGGATGTGCGACTAGTTTGTTTACGTATCTGGACGTGTACGTTTTAACTTCTTCGTGTATAGTGGGAACTTTGAGATCCCTATGTATGTTTTCATTTCTTATGTACCAGGGGGCGCATACGATAAGATATTTTAAAGATTTAAAAAGATATTGACAGAGGACACTTTAGGCTTCAAAATAATGTTTACAAAATACTGCTAGAGGTACAGGGTGCTCCAAAAGTAGGATAATTTTTTCCAGTTAAATGTTAACATTTTTTTTAAATATAAGTTTTTTATTTGTATCGCAAATACACATTTTTAAATACAATTAATATTTAAATCTAAGTAAATTTCTTTTAACCCTTTCAGCCCCAAATTTTTTTGGGGCGGGCAAAAAATTTTTTTTACTATATTTTAGTTTATATACGATTATATATGGTATAGGAAAAATTTTAAAGTCCTACCTATCCTGGTAAGAGATATATAGGATGTTGCCTACAGGCAACATTGGGCGGTTATGGATTAATTTGGAACACATTTTAATTGAATTTATATTTAATTTCTTTCTTTTATTTTAAATGTGGTATTCCAGAAAACAATTCTTTTGGATATTACAACATTTACTTTGCATTTGCTGCACTTTGACCGTGGGAACCCTGTTTGACACATCCTGCATCGTCCTTTTGATCCCCATTGTACCCAATGGTTTGTTTTATCATACCTTATGTTTTTCACCGGTTCAGCTACATAATTTCTCTTTCGAGAGAGTAGTGGAGTTACTGGAGATGAAACACCTGGCGATGACAGAGCTGGGGATGGTTGTCCTGATGATGAAGGCGAGCCGTTGGGGATATCGATTTGTAATGAGGATGGACGACCTCTTTTGCGTGGAAAGTACTTTTCATTTGTTGCATTCATTACCTCATTGGCAATACTTAGTTGAAAATTGAGAAGAGGCACGTGTTTCTTCTTTCCGCTCGTAAATTTTAAGTCCCTTCTATACAAAAGCTAACTGTTGACCACTGATGTATTAATACAGCAACATATCAGCGAGGTCGACATCCCCCATATGTTTGTTATAGCATTCAACTATTGCCGGACGGAATAGTTACATAAGTTTTATTTTTTTGGCACCATCGATTGCATGCGCTTACTGGACTTTCGCCAATATAATTTGAAGCTAGCTGAACAATCTTGTTGTCGAACCAGCGACAAACAATTAGATTGTATTCGCTTTCAAATTTAATGTCGCTTGATGCTCGACCATTTTGTTGAAGCTGCTCTTAGTGTTCCAACAGCTAAAATACCTCTTTCTTTCAGTGCAACTAAAAGGCTAATAGAGGTGAACCAATTGTCAAAAAACAGTTTATAATTTTGGTGCTGCGGAATGTTTTTCGACAAATACACTACAATATCTGAGGATATTCCTAGGCCATAAGATGGGCATGTTCCATCTCCAACATACATAGCAAAATCATATATGATTCCAGAAACCCCAGCCCTGGTAAACATTTTAAATCCCCACTTGTGGGGCTTTTTGGGAAGGTACTGCTTCATACTATTATGACCTGTTAAATTTATAATTACTATGCTTATTTGTTGGGTTTTATAGTATAAAAAATTACCTTTATAAGCAATAATTTGCTCATCGACGCTCTGATATTCATCCTGTGATATTTGGTTAAATTTGTCTTTTAGTTTCGCTAGTAAAGGACGAACTTTATGTAGTTTATTATAATTTTCATGTCCTTTTTCCGCTTAAGCGTTATTATCGTTGATATAAAAGTACTGTTTAATTTTTTCAAACCGATTTCTGGAAAATGCTTTTGCCACAGCTTCCAGCTTGTAGTTTTCCGACCATGCCATTTTCATGTGCGGAAGTTTTAAAACACCCAAGTATAGCAAAACACCGATAAATCTTTTTATTTCATATACCTCACATTTTAGCTCAAAGCAATCTTTTTGCATTGCGTACTTATTTGTTTCCGTACAGATATTTTGAACAATTTCTTCATCAAAAAAGTGGTTGAAATATTCTTGTGGCTCTTTTGTTTCATAGCATGAAACTTCGCTTTTCCATGTGGTATCGAAAGCACTTATTATGTTACTTCTCCATCTTAACTTTGTCAAATCCACTTTTTCTAAAGTTTCTTGCAACACATCCGGATTTTCTGCTCTCATATCAATATCATTCTCATCCTGTACCATTTTCTCAATCAAATCTACTTCTAACTCCTGTTCCTTTAGGCTTTGCATTGTTTCCTCAATTACATTCTCCAAAAACTCATCTTTTTCGATATCATCATCTTCACTTTCATCGGCAGAATCATCCCAGTCAAAATTAATAATTTTTTCTATTTCTAACTTTGTCAAACCTCTTGCACTCATTTCTATAAAGCAAAATATTCATATAAAAATCTGAATACAATGGACCAATGTTGCCCATAGGCAACATTGCAAACAAAAATATTCTGAGGACAAGGCTTGTACTCTGTTTTTCACTTTTATGTTTTTATATTATTTACTCACCTGTTTTAATGATAAGTTTCACTTTTTACACTAAAAATTTTGCTTTTAATATTATTTTTTTAACTTTTTTTCTAACAAGCTTTTTGCAAATTATTTTCACTGCATGTATACAGTTCGAACGACCGTCCGCAAGTGAATATAAATAAAGGGAGATAAGTAAAAATGTAAAACAATGATTTTAAAGATTTTTTTCAGGTCAAAAAGTACAAATAAACTTCAACTCCAACAATTGAAGCAAAGCCGCGAATAACGTTGTAAAAGACAAATTTTGCAAAACCTGTTTTTTTGAAGATTACCGTTAAAATTACTCTCTTAAATCAAAATCATCAAAATTATGCATTTTATCACGGTCAAACAAAGTATCAAAAGCAGAGCATTAAAAAAATTTGCAGATCCCTTGACAGCATATATGAATTGCAAAAAAACATTTTCAAGCAATGGAGAAAATGAAAAGAGAACAAATTATGGAGATGCGGCGGCACAACACTTTTATGGAAGAAATGAGAATGAAGGAAGTTGAATACAAATTAGAAAAAAATCGATTGCAATTTCAAATCAATGATCTCACCACAAATTACTACAATAGTTTATTCATATATGTATGTATTATATTAGTTTATTTATTACATTCCTCCAAGTGGATTTTTTTCTTTAAAAAATAAATGAATTTTACAATATGTATGGAATTTATTTGAGTTATTGTCCAAAATAACTTGTTCTAAATGAATTTTAAATAAGTTTTTATTGTTTTTCCCAACTACAAATATTATTAATTGTTAAGTAATTTCAATCTTTAGGCATGAGTTCGTTTTTTCTTTCTATTCAGAAAGAGAATTATTTATTTAATATGGACAACCTTTTTGGAAAACAGTAAAAGTTTTAATTCTATTAGACATCTAGCTGAATAGAATGCATTTTCTATGCCGCTACGCACGTTATCAACATTCTTCGTGTCTTATCTACAAATTGTGTGTCTCAAGAACTTCTATTTATATCAACATTTAAGACAAATGGAATACGAGTACGAGCAATTTCTCAATTTTGAATTTTCCATATTATAGTCTTTTCCTTGGTTGAGAATGAAGTTTTACAACACTCTTACTTTTCTGTTATTGAAATCTAGGTTACCATATGCAATTTTGCTTTTAGCCAACCATTGGTTGGCAATGAAAGCATTGTATGTATTTTTTTCAGTTTCATCCTGGATCTATTTTAGTATCCAATTAATTATGATGAAGGAAACATTTTATATATTATTATGTATATAAATTTCTCGCCGTGCCCAGCGATTAGTAAGTTTTTATTGTTTTTCCGAACTACAAATATTATTAATTGTTAAGTAATTTCAATCTTTAGGCATGAGTACTGTTTTCCAAAAAGGTTGTCCATATTAAATAAATAATTCTCTTTCTGAATAGAAAGAAAAAACGAACTCATGCCTAAAGATTGAAATTACTTAACAATGAATTTTAAATATCTTTAAATAATTATTTTATAAAAACAAACAAAACTTACTATTTTCCGTCTGCGTTTGCACAAAATAAAAAGTCAAAATCAAAACAGCTGATTCTGATTTTCTCCCTCCCTTTTTTCTTGTTCCCTGGCAGATTAGAATAAGGGAATTTATTCCCCGGGAACAGTTGGTTGGGAGGGGAAAAAATTCCCCTGGAATTTTTATAATTGGGCTGATATTGTTGAAATCCGAAAGTTTAGAAAAAAACACTCTAATGTAACATGTTAAACCAATATTACATTTTTTTATTTCTATTACATAAACGAATTTTTAAATTATTTTTAATATTAATATATATATATGCTATAGATATAATGTTACTTACTATATATTTTATTTAGCTAGAATAATTGGTTTTTATTAGCTAGTTCTCTTTGAAATAGTCAGTTCGAATTAAAATTCTTAATGATGTTCCAATTATTCCTGATCAGGATCCAAAAATAAAATATAAGGTTCCAATATCTTTATGGTTAGTTGAAAATAGCCATTGTTGCAGGAGGTAGTAATCAAAATCTTATATTATTTATTCGGGGAAATGCTATGTCTGGAGCTCCTAATATTAATGGAACTAATCAATTTCCAAATCCTCCAATTATAATAGGTATTACTATAAAAAAAATTATAATAAAAGCATGAGCTGTAATAATTATATTGGGAGCGTTACCTAAAGACTTAACATATCGGAGCTATAATTATGTTCTTCCAAATCCTTTCGAGATCTTACATGCCTTGGTGATGAAATTAGTGGGTCTGAAGAGGCCGCATATTGAAAAGGTCCGCATTCTGTCTAATCCGTGAAATTTTGCAAATATTCGTGTATCTAAATTTTTTGTAGTCTTTGTTTTTGCATTCCTGGGCTTCTTCTGACAACTCTCCAATCGGTAAGCATTGATATTCAATTAAACTTTTACCATGAGCCAAAACCTTATGAACCGTAGGAGTATGTTTCTCAGGGTACATTTGAGCTTAAAATTGGGAAGTTTATGATGCATAATTATCAAACTTTGGGTCATTTACCATTTCTCTAGAGTTTATAACATTTAGGATAACTGTCAACCTTTTTATAAAATTATTGTCGACCCCAGTAATTCGGGCTGTTACCTCATTATTTTCAAAAAATGCTCTGGACATATTACCATCGCTAGTATTTCCATACCCCTCCTTTGTGCTGTCTACTTTCAGACCAAGCTTTTTAAGAAATTCATTTTGTATAATTTTTTTTCGAGCAGATAGTTTTTCTTTTTGTGTTGCGTTCATATCAAAACATTCACCTTCACGCGGAATTTTATACGCTAGTTTGCCTGGCATGTAATGGAGAAATTCCATATTAATAGTTTTGCTCATCACTTGAGTCATACAAATTTTGAAAGTCTTTCTGTGACTTTTTGCAAATGGCATACTTTAAAGATGACGAGGTATCTGTTATTACATTTAAGGCTTTGACATCAATCATTGTAAGAAAAAATGCATAATCAATCGAAACACTTTTTCCATTCTTTATTACAATAACAGAAGGCTTTAGTTCCGAAATTTGCTTTTTTATATCGTTCACTGTAGATTTGATTATTTCTGAAGACTCCTTTGCATATTGAAAAGATATCGGACGGCAAAAATGAACTGATGATGGGCGAGGATTTTTCGAATGCTCAGCGATTTTACTTCTACTGAAGCCATAAACATATTTGTATCTGTAATAGTTCTGTCATTTGTCGATATCGTTTGTTTCTAAGCACTTTGACCGGATGATCCATCACATCCCCACTTATTTATCAATGTAAGCCTACCTGTAAGTGATACTGCTTCCTCTTCAAGCAAACTTTGAATAAGGCGTTTGGCTGTATGATCCATTATGTCTTGCAGTTTTACCTCTACCGATACTTCAGTAACTTTACGTTAGGTGGCACTGCTTCTTTTTTGGCAGATGTAATGTTTTTGTATTCAGGAAGAATATTCACATTATGATTTTTTAAAGAGCTTCGTAAAATAAAATATTTTTCCTTTGACAATCCCAATTCCATAAACAACACTAAGGCTTTTTCTATATTATACTTTGTGGGTAAAGCATTTGGTGGAGTAGGAATACTCCCTTCCCTCTGCAGTCGAACTGGGCTTGCAAGCACCACAGCTTTTGTATAAAAAAGTTTTAAAACTACCTGTCTTCTTTTATAACAGGTGTTTTTAAATTGAAAATAAAAAAAATTGCAATATTTTGCCTACCTGATTGGCAGAGCAAAATATTGTTTATTATTTAACGAGAAGCAATAAAAATGTGCAACAAGTAACTTTATTTCACACAAAAATTGCTACATTAAAAAAAAAAAATTGGGAAACCCTTTTTTATTTCTTTTCACATTTTGCGCACATCTTGGTTACATACTTTAAAAATTAGAAAAAAATTTTCTCGTTTTCGCTATGAGGTTGTAACAGTTTTCTTCTTATTTCACCTACAGCGGCAACTTGCGGCGGCCAAACTTAGTTAAATTATTTAAAGTATTATGTAGCAAATATGCTCAGAAAATATGGGCGAGACCATTTTTAGATATGCTCTATTTTATTTGTAAAAATGACCTAAATATAGGGTGTCTAAAAAGCGGCTACCGCCGAAAAAGTAGGGCATCAGTTAAACATTTTACTACTTCTTTTAATAAAAATCAAACATACCTTAAAAAAAATACCAAAAAAGTAGTAATCAAACGGCAAATTCTAAAGTGCATTTATTTTTTCAAGATCACCCTTTTTTTGCTTTCTAAATAATTGTCGACTTTGAGCAGCTCCACAAACTATAATTTTTTTGCAATTAAGGAAAACGATCAGTAAGTAGTTCTTTATACGATGTTTTCATTTATTTCACAAAATTTTGTCATGAAATTTTGTATTTTTGCCACGGGTTTTAAGCAAAGGCGCCACTGTGCGGCGTTTAGTTTTTCAATTAGTTCTGTCGTGTTGGTTACTGTGTACTTTGTTTTTCAATGCTTATTTTAAATGTTCGGAGAGTTTGCAGCTCGGCGCTGATTGTAGTTTACTATTGGTCTCATGAGAGTGCCTGGTTTGTGTATTATTGGTAGTGAGATCATTAGTGGGACTGGCGGGCTCATATTTGTCAGTGCATGTACATATGTACATAAATTTATAAAACAAGAGTGCGAGAAAAATAAATTTGTAAATAAAAAATATTTATTAATTAATAAGAACCGGAATGTGATACAGCAGGTTATATTTGATCAAGTAGAATTTAAGGAAAGCATAATATTAATAAATCCTTTGAGGGAGAATTCCCAGAAAGCTTGAAAATATAAATAACGCCAATAGCAAATCTATTAAAAACAACAACAGGACTAACAAAAAAATAATTGAAAACATCGTAAAACAACAACGAGAAAACTACTTTGAAGAAAAAAATGTTCTTGTGAAACAGAAGTTAATTATGTTATTAATAGATGGATTTATGAGGACAAAAATAATATGTCCTTAGATTAAAAATGAGACTTCGGGACAGTTGTCAGAGAAATTTTAATTAAAAAACCTTACATGTAGAAAAACAATATCGAAAGATACTAATGAAAGTAATGGAAACAAACATGTCCTGTGGATCAGTTTGCGAAACTAATAATCAGATAATAGAAAATATAGATAAAATTAAGTATCTTGGAGTTAGAATAGACAATAAATTAAAATGCAAGGAAAATATAGAATACATATTTAGAAAAATTGGGAAAAAATAGGTTTCTTTAAGCGAATACAATTCACAATGGCTATAGTATAAAACTACATACCGTATGATAACGCGAACAGAAAGACTTCAGAAACCACAAAACGCAATAAAATCAACATTAAAATTTAACTTTTACATACTAACAAGATATATGCTTAATACATTAAAATGGCTAAATATAAAACAAATACCAGAATTCAAAAATTAAAATCGGAAACACACCAGACTACTTAGTAGATCAGCTAAATTGCGATTGAGAACTACAATCTTACTACCTACGAAATTGTAATAACATTAGACTTCCAAGATTAACAACAGCTGCAACGCAACGGTCCCTTTCTAGAAAGAGCTGACCCATTACAATATGCTTCCTAAATACAATATAAATATTAAATAAATAAATATATAAATATAATATAAATATTAATGTCGTCGTGCCCAACAATTAAACATCTCACGAAAATCACTGATGCGAATTTTGAATAAGGATTTGAATTTACACGCTTACAAGATTCAATTGACTCAAGAGCTGAAGCTTACTAACCAATTCAAGTGTTGAATGTTTGGTTGAACAGACAGAAGTGAAGGGGGCTTCACCTCAGTGGATTCATTAACAAGCAAAGTTGCCGCATTTGGGCAAATGAGAATCCAGGACTGATTGTTGACAAGCTGATGCATCTACAAAGAGCGACTGTTTGGTTCGGTTTATAGGCTGGCGGCGTCATCGGGCAGGACATCTTTGAAAATGAGGTCGGCTAAGCAGTTACCGTGAATGGTGTTCACTATCGCGAGATGGTAACGGACTTCCTGTCGCCAGAAATTGAGGATGTGCACCTGGACGATATGGGGTTCCAACAGGATGGTGCCACTTGCCACACAGCCAACGAAACAATGGCTCTTTTACGCGAGAACTTCAATGGCGGTGTTATCTCACGTCGTGGCGATGTTGGCCATCACGATAATGTGACTTGACACCGTTGGACTTCTTTCTTTGGGGATATTTAAAAGAAAAAGCGTACGTTAAAAAGCCAAGAACAATTCAAGAGCCAAAGGATGAGGTAATTCGGCACATTAACGGCATTGAACCTCAAATCTGTCTCAGTCATTGAAAATATCTACCATTGGATAGAAGTATGCCATCGAAGCCGTGGCGAGCGTTTGACCGATATTTTGTTTCAGACATAATTGCCATATATCTTTCTATCATAATAAAAAATATAAATATAATTCTCTGAAAACTTTTTGCTTTATTGGTTGGACCACCCTTTACAATGAAAAAAATTTCAAAAACAACAAAAGAAACTAATACAAATTTTACATTTACTTTTATGTATGGATATATTCAAATCTTAAAAAAACGATTTACTATTGGGTTAAGAGCCGCCTCGCCAGGCTCAATGTATGATTTGTTTTTAGTCTCCGATGCCCTTCAAATTGCAATAAATGGCGCACGAGAGTGTTGGGATGTACGACTAGTTTGTTAAGGTATTTGGACGTGTATGTTTTAACTTCTTCCGGTAGATGGTGGGAGGGACTCCAGCAGAGATTTTACCATTTTTGGAAAACCGATCCTTTCATCGCTTATCTGTAAAGCTTGTGAGAGTTTTCAAAAAGAGTTTGAGTTATTTTCGTGAGTAGCCTATCATGCAAGATTTTATCGAACGCCGGGGAAAGTCTGTAGACTTCCTCTTTAGTACTATGCCTCTCACGAAAACCAAACTGATGGTATGGGATAATGTTTTGTTCATTGTGATAAGCAGTTAAACTCGAGACGCATAATTTTTTAAATAATTTTAACAAAAATGAAAGAGGCTAATAATCCTGTATGACGTAATCTGGCTTGAGTCATTTCTTGGCTAAGGAATCATAACAATTTTAGACATCGTCCAAGAGCATGGGAAAAAGCCAACGCGCAACATTGCATTAAATATAAATAATAAAATTCTCACAGCTGAATTAGGTAAGGTTTTTATCATTCAAACTATAATACGTTCAGATCCGGGTGATTTTCGCATATCTATATTTTTAATTGTCGACTTTAATGAAGATATCTAAATTTTATAGGATTATTCACAGCGACACTTATAGTTGGATTGGTGGAACTATTTATGTCATGGGGTGTGAAACCCCTCTTCAAGTGGTTAGTGAATGCATTTACATTTTCAATAGAGTTTTTGGCCAAAGTGCGGTTTTCAAGTCTTAGTGGAGATTCATAAGCAATACGACATTTTAAGCGTCTTACAGCTTTCCACGTACTATAATCCGTGTTTACTGCTGTTTCACATTTTTTAAATATACCTCGATCTTTATGACCTTCTTCTCCCTGAGAAGAATCTGTATATCAGCTGATGACTGGTACCAATTTCTTTTACCTGTCGGTTTCGTTAACATTGCCACTATGGCTGCTACAGTCACGGTATTTATGGTACACAGCTTTCTGAATATAAAACGGGTTTCGTACAGCAATGTTCTGTGATAAATACTCAGATAAGATTGCAATTTTAAAATCAGCAATATTTATAGTGGTAGCTTGTAAAAAATCTTCGCTGAATCCTGGCATTAGAAAGTGACTTACGTTTTTGCACACTACGATGGCGGTGCCGCCACATGCGCTTCCGCTTGGCTGTTTAGTGTCATACGTAAAATACCCATTGATTTTAAAGACACTTTTCGTAGTAGAGTGTAGCTGTCTGCCACAGAGGAAGAGTAGTGTGACGGCAAAAGTCATAGGTTTCGTTTTTACCGCACGAAGAATTATTTATTTTATTCATTAACTTTTTATTTCCAAATTAAATTGTATTAATTTTCTGTATTATAAACTATATTTTTTTAAATGAATTATATTTCCCTACCATTTTTCTTATCAACAGTTTGAGCGCTAATTGCCTGTAGACAAAGACTTGTCGTCAGGATCAACTGCTAGTTGGCCAGTGGTAATAGCTCAGCTGCGTATAACGTATACTGCTGTGTAGGTTTCCTTTTTTAGTATACCTTACGTACAGATTCAACTATAGTGGAATAGCTGACCTGAGTGGAAGGTGTGCTTCTGTGTGGGTTCCCCCTTTAGTACCCTTGCGCGTAGATTCAGCTATATAGATAGCTGTTGATCTATACGTGAAGGATACGTCTGCGTGGGTTTCCCTTTTGTGTTCTTCTCGCACAGTAGGCATCTTTGATCTGTGTTGAACGCATACTTCTGCGTGGGTTTCCATTTTAGTATTTGTTGCCAATAGTCAACTGCAGGCGTTCGGGCGGACAGCAGTTTACTATACTGCATAAATCTCACCGCAGCAGCATCATACACAGACGGGATTACTACCGGGCTGCAGCGCATAAGCGGCATAACTTCCACTCGGCGATACTACGTAATTTGACGGCGAACAGCATAGCTATTACCAGTAACTGTCATTTTATTAAATATAATAAATGCTTATAATATCATTTACAAATAAGTGTGCTTTATTCCACGACCCTGGACTCCGCTGAGCATACCCAAGCAAACAGCGGAAACGTGTCGTTACAATTCTTCATTAAGGGAGAGTGTACAAGGTAAATGCATAAGGGCAACAAATACAATAATACAAAAAAAAAAAAACTGGAATTTTTGTTAGTGTAAAAGTGGAGACATCTTGTCAAAATCTAGGGACTAAAAAAAGAAGGCATAATAAGTAAAACTTAAAATAAAAAGTGAGAAACATTTCATAAAAATGTAATAAAATGGCAAAAAAAAATTCAGTCTTAATTCTTGAAACAGTTTCAAGAATGTACTCGTACATACAGATTTAAAATCCAAAACGCGACTTTTTGGACATAAGTAGCAAACTTTTTGGGATTTAAAAAAAATTTAATTAAGTTTTCCTAGTAATAAATATAGACAAAAGTAGGTTTTGATTGTCGTTATACACCAACATTAGCAACTTTACTAGCAGAAACTAGCAACGAGAGAGTAAGGCTGAAAATTTCAAAATTACTCCCCCAAATGGGAAAAAGTAAATGAACGCTTTTCTAGCAAAAATTAGCAAGTAAATTGCGGTCCCGATGGAAATGATATATACGACTTAAAAATTGTACTGACTGGCCATTAAATAATACGTTGTTGAAAGTAATTGTACTAAAGTAACCATAATAACATAACATACTACTCTATATGACGACAATGTTGCTTTTAAAGAAATTTATTTAAAATCATAAAACCGAAATAGTTATTAAGAAACTAGAATAAAAGAAAGTATTGCTTTGAATTATCTATAAAGTTTTTGATATGACGCATTTAATATACATATAAATGTAAGTAAATTTTTTTTTGTAGCAAGTGGTAATATGCCATCTAACTTTAACGTAAATGCCAAAATATTTATGTATGTATATCAGAAATAATCAGTAACGAATATACATATATGTATGTATGTATATTATTATTTAAAATTATGTATTTACAATGAATTTTACTTTTTCATTATTGTTGAATTGTACCGGAAAAAGTACAATTATACTGAATGTGTCATCCCTGGTTTGTTTACTTTTGTTTAATTTAATAAAAGTACTACATGCTTCCGTCGTTTTGAACTTCTTTGCTGTCTGTTGCTCTCGCTAAATTAAAGAAAAACAAAATGCAACAAAATAGTAATAGTTTGTTATATTCATTTAATTACTAAATACTTACATTTTCTTCAATATTACAAAATTATCTTTTTTCTAAATTTTCTCCAATAATTTATTTTGTAAACAAAAGCACAAAACAGCTGTTTGAGAAATTCTTGCTAGTGAAAATTTTACTAACAAAAACTTGCAAGTCATTTTTTTTCATTCACATTTTTATTCTCTTGTTTTACGCTTTCGTTGCTAGTTTATCGAGTTAATGAACACTTTTCCAGTAACAATTAGTACTAACTTTAAGTTACTGAACAGAGCAATTACCAGAGCAAAAAAACAATCAGCTGCCGTAACGTTGTCATATTGTAGACTTATTACACCATGTATACTACTGTATATAATTCTCATTATGTTGCTTTAAACAAGCTGATTTTCTGTATTTGACTTATTGTAGTACTCAAACTAACATTAACCATATATGTTCTCAGAATGACACTGAAGATGGAACATAGCCGAAACCGGTTTGTCTCCAAACCAAACTTGACAAGTAATGATGGAAATTCGTTTCAAAAATCTACAGCAAAACATCCTGTCGGAATATCAAATCAAGAATCAAATAAAAACCTTATATACCCTTCACAAAAATATGAATTATTTTTTCAGGTGCAAAGGATTGTTTTAGATATTTAATTGTGGCCTCCGGTTTTAGTAGTATTATTTTCATTTAAATTCTCCTTTCGCCATAATATAAGCACTTTCGACAGGTGTGTTTTTCTTGTTTCTATATGCTCGTCAATTTTTAATGAATTCTAGACTTTTTGGTGAATTGTAGATATTACAGAAATTGGGTTTATAGTAGAATTTTAAATATTTTAATAATATTTAGAAATTCCGGTGCAATTTCAGCCTTTGGGTAATTTTTTTGTTAAATTTTAAAATTTGGTGGTAAGATATAGGTCTTTTGGAACATCAAAACATATTGATATTTTGTAAATTTTTGGAGAAATTGAAATTTAGCTTTAAAGTTGTTGTGGTATTTTTGGGATCATTTTATTTTATAGAAACATAACATTCTGCCAAATTTTAAATTATTCGTAATTCTTTGGTGCAATTTCGCTTTTTTTAAACTTTGCTTTTTTAGAAAAGTTTGTTGTTGTGGTAATTTAAAAATGTTAGGCTATAGTCAGGTTTTGTGAAGAATTTTTAAATTCCTAAATTGTGTTGAAATTATGATTTTAAAATTTTTTAATTTTAATATTTTGGTAAATTTAAAAAATTTCTTTTTGGGAAGACCCGATTTGTGATGAAATTATACATTTTTTATTTAATTGTGTACGATATTATATTCTATTTTCAAATTTTCGTAACTTTTTTTTTTAATTTTCGTCCTTTTCGGTGAACTTGTAAAATTTAGGTCAAGTTAAAATTTTTTTTGTTAAAATTCCAAAATTTGGGAATCTTGGTTTTTGTAATATTTTTGGTAAATTTTTGGTTTTGTATTATATATTGATTTTGAAGCATTTAAATTTTCGGGTATGTTCTGACACTCGCAAGAGTGTCAAATCGCATGCGAAAATCGCCAAACTTATTTCTGCATGCTCTGCAACTCACGCGTTTTACTTGCGATTTGCTTTTTTTCTAACTTGTGTTCGAAAACTAAAAACATATGTCTTACCAAAACAAACAGAATAAAATAATTTAAAATGCCAGCAGTGTTCTTGTTAAGCGCGTTAGCATTAAAAAGATTACAATCAATAAGTGAATGCATAAAAAAACGTGCACTTAGAGATTCTTCCAATCCATTGAATATACCAGAGCAAGCGTAAGTATATACTATGAGCCTATATACAATATGGGCAATATGTACGTGCAACCATAAAGTTCATAAGATTATTTGTTCAGTTGAAATCGCCATTGCAAAAGAAGAAATACAGAGGCAAAAGTTGCAGAAACAAAGAACGTTTTTAAATTGCATGTTTTTAGAAAAAATTTGTTACAAAATGTCATTAGTTTTGACTAAAATAAAAAGAAAACACTATTAATTTAATTTATTCATAACTTTGTAGTTTCTTTAAAAACTAGTTTAGTTTAAATACAGCAGTTCACTTCAGTATACTCTTGCGACTTGAACTCCCCAAAACTCTTGCGAATGCGAGTTACATAACACCTAACATGCGAGTTAAAATCACAATCGCAAATTTTGTGCGAGATGCGAGTGTCGGAACATGGCTGTTTGTTATTCAAGTTTTTCGGTTTTTGGTATATTTTCAAATTTTTGGTGAATTTTTCTAATTTCATAATTTTTTGGTGCAATTTATTTGGGAATTTCGATTTTTCTTAAATTTTGTTATTTATTTAATTTTTTTGATTTGTGCTAAGTTTTTGAATTTTGGTGAATTTCCAAATCATGGTGAAATTATTTTTTTTATCTTTAGTACTGCGATTCACTATTGTTTTTTGACGATAATCGTATTGTTAAAAACTATTAACGACATTAAACGGCGTTGCTATTCAGTATCTTTTTTTTTACTATGGGGAAAACTAAACGACAATTATTTTTTGTGTTTATTTAATAGGGCAGTGTTAATTGGGGTATAAATCATTTATTTACACATATCTTTATGAACAAGACACTAAATATATTTATAATAGATGTGAAAAAAATCGTCACGATTTATATAAACTATTTGCAAAAATAGCTAAAGGCACAAAAAATTGTATCCATAAAATATTTTGCTAGCATAAATTAATTTGTTGTTTTTTCATTCTTCTTTGTGCTTTTCACTTATTTGATAATTTTTTTGACATAGTTAGCACTTGATATCAATTTGATTAAACAGAAAATTAACTATGCCGCCTACTATCACTTAAGAATAGTTAGTGAATCACACAGTCGTTTTTGGTAAAAATGTTTACAAATTATGCGACTGTGGAATCGTTAAAAGTTAGTGAATTGCAGATTAGTTTAGTATATTGGTGAAATTTATAAATTTTATGATATTTAAATTTTTTTGTGATGTGTTTAATTTGTTACTGAATTCTCTATTTGTGATAAACCTTAATTTTTTTATGTATTTGTTTACCCAAAATAATTTTAGTGAATTTTCGGCTTTTTCATAAAATTACGAAATTCCGTTTTTTTTTTTTTATTAAGTATTGATTTTTTAGGAATTATTTTTTTTTAATACTAGATTTTATAGTGAATTTTCAAATTTGTGGTGAATGTAAAATTTCGAATTTTTGGAAATTTTTTGTGTGAAATTCCGGTATTTGGAGGAATCCGGTTTTCTTTGTTACTTTTTCAAGGCTTAAAAAAAAATTAATTCGGTTCAACAATTAGGTACTTAGGTTATCAGGGGGCCTCTGGAACATATCGCTTATGTTTATATATAAATATCAGTTTTTCAATGCACTAAAAATTTATTTAAAAACTGTTTATTTGTCATAGAAACAAAGTTTATTGAGAACAAGCAATGATTGCTGCTTACTATTATAAAATGTTAACAACCTAATCTAAAAAGGAAATGTTGGTAAAAAACGGAACTTTTTGTGAAAAATACTGACAACTTTAATGCCTCAGTTGACAAATAGATTAGGTATTAATTTAAAAAAATTTCAAGCCTTACATAGCGTTTACATATGCCACTATAAGTTCGATAAACTCAATACACTCACACATTTTCACTGATACACCCACATTTTTCGCAATGGCAGCTCCAGTGGCAGCTAAAATTGCATGCGAGTGATAATTTGGCATTTACATGCCACTAAATGTCAAAACGATAGACAATATTACCCTGTTCAATATTAAATGTAAATTTACTGGATTGCGGTTAAATTGTAATTAAAGTTCTACCTTTTTAAATGATTTATTATTATGATTATTATGCTGTTATGATTTCTTTCTTAAATTGCGCATAAAAAAATTCAAGTCTATATGGTGAACTCGGTAACTCTATTTTAAAAAGAAAACAAAAAGTTAAAATGGGATCAAAATGAGCCAAGAAATTATTAAACAAATTATTAAAATCTTTGGCACCGTCCTCCCAAAGCAAGTCCTTTAGCAAGTGTGCTTCAATGTCTAAATCGTACCTTTTAATCAATAGGGTTTTACCCAACATCGCCTCTTAGCAACATTTTTCTTTAATTTGTTGATAAACATTTTTTTAATTTTAAAAGTAAACAAATTTTCTGAAGTTCACGTTTCGACGACATTTAAAAATGAACTTACACTTGCACGTGTAAACACAAAGACGAATGGCATGAGATTCGACTATTTCGAAGAATTTTTCGTTGACAATCTCATGCCAGTACTTGCATTTGTAAATCCAGTCAATAATATAAGACGATTTTTTATAGCAATATGTACCATATTCTTAGAATTCGCAATTTCTTTTTAAGAAGGATTTGGGAACTGAGTCATGCATTTACCAATTTTCCAAACTTATAAAAATATTGTCACGTAAGTTTTCAATATTTGATTTTTATTGTTGCACATTTGTTAATATCTACATTCTATTATAATATTAATACATCAATTTATTTATTATTTTTCATATATAATATATATATATGTATATAAAATAAAGTTAACAAAAAAGAAGTACATATATTTAGTTGAAGATTATTACCTTTTAATAATAATCATTAGAAAGCAAAATAAACATCCATTCAAACAATGAAAATATTATTGGCAAACCAAAACTAATAATAAACAAAAACAAAATACTCTTGGTAGTTTTAAAAACTACTTTTTCTTTCGTATATAGATAAAAGGCAATTAACGAAAACTTCATAGGTATAAAGAATCCACATTAGAAAAAAAAATAACTTCATTAATAAAAGGAAATTTATGGTCTGCCATACTTAAGCATCTAGATTTGCTTAATTTATGTCATTATTTCTTTTGCTTTTTATATTTTATTATGTAAAGATTATTACAAATCTAATTCTATATTATGATTCTAACAAATTTTTATATGTATTTTGTTTTATATTTTTTCGGTCTATGCAAAATGGTCGAACTTTAATTATATAAATTATTTAAAAAAATGAGAAGCTTATCTACAACTTATTGTTTATTTATTAGTTAGTACATATTACTAGGTGTTGAGTTGACACAAGAAATAAAATGTAATTTCATTCTGACATATAAAGAACAAATTTTAAAACTTGCCATTATTTATATTAAAATTGCATTTTTCTGGAATATTTATAATTTGTAATTATTTATATATTTATTTTTATGTATTCATATGTTGCAATACATTATATACAAGGACAAATAGATTAATATGTGTTATGTACAGTAGTCCCAATCCACTTCAAAACTTTAAAACTTAAAAAATAATATACAGCCATGTTCATTAGAACACTTTATCAAAATTCTTATAATTTGCATTTCTCCTCATTACATATTCACATCTTTTAATTTGTCTTTTATATAAATAAGTTGCCATGCTTACAATTCGACATGTAAAAATTCTAAAACTTTACAGCTATGACGTGAAAAGCAATTCAATGGTGATAAAAGGAAGCTCATATATACGAACTCTATAATAGTAATAATTATCCTACTAAAATTGCACATATTATAAAATGTTTGTGAAATATGGTATACAATGCTCTTCGGCCAATAAAAAGTACCTTCTAAAAAATTAATTTAAAAAAAGCCTAAGTGTCATAAAACTACAGGTCATGTCAATAGATTTATAGTACGTAAAAACGAATCTGATCCTTGTAAGTCCTCTCGACAAATAAACAAGGATGAAGTATCAAATAGACGTGGAAGGAGGTTAAATGAAGCAAATTTATTTGGAGGAATCAGTTGCAAAATCTCTTTCTTGCCTTTGTTTGTTTCCTTCTGGAAAAATATACTTTGGAGCGATGAAATAAAGTCAATCACAGTGGACCAGATGGAATAACTGTTGCTCAACGCACTAAAAAGTAGGCATTAAATGAAAGGTACATACAAAAGACATTATATGTATTCCATCACATTAAGAAAAATAAATTTTATCACTGGAAATATAAAATATATTCTAAGCCAATAAAAAAAAAAATTATTTCGTTACAAAAAGAAAAAACGTATTCTATAACAATAGGAAAAATTAAAATGTATTTCATCACAATATGTACTCACAATCAAACTCGTTTGATTATTGTCAAATATTCTTTGTTCTTCGCAAAGTAAATCTATTTTGAGTGCGTGAATTCCGTTTTTCACTTTTAATGTTCTTTTGCAATTCAAACTAGTGTCCGTATTAATATGTCCAAGTCTAATAAATGAAAAATTAGATAATTTAGTTGAAAGGAATTTCCAACTTTTTTATATTGCCGAAGGACCACTCAAACAACACTTATTGACGCAAGAACCAAAATGAAAGAATTGAATATACGATGAGGAAAAATAAAAAGTAATAAAAAAACAAGTAAGAGTTTCCGATTTTCATGACCATGGCTGTCTATAGAATTTAGTTTTAGATTTAGAAAATTGCTTGCTTTTATTATCGCGCATAAAATAACAAAAAGTTTTGACTTAAAATAAAATTAACAACTTCTTTTACTGTTCTTTTGTTTCATAGGAGTCTTGTTTTAACTCCTATATAGGCTTTTATTAATAACCGGTAAATAAAATGCATTTCTTTATAAATATTTCTTTTTCTTCTTCTTTTTTGAAGAAAATTTAGAATTATACAACTATTTTTGTTTCTTACCAGTTACTGCACGTTTCTGTTGTATTTTATCTTTCAGATTTTTAATGAGGTTCTCAATATCGTCGATGTTATAGGCATAAATAAGCTTACACTGTTTAGCTTGAATGTTGCCATTATTTAGATTTTTCAAAGCATGCTGAAGACAATAGACGTTGCCTTCATCTGTGCGCACCATCGAAATATAAAGATTTGCACGGCAAAGATCACATTCACTCTCAATGGACTTATGTGGAGGTTGTTGTTGTTTTTTGCTTTTACCACTTTTTTCATTCGAAACCTTTTCAGTGGAAGTTACACCAGCAGCCTGAAAGTGAGATCAATTGAAAAAATTCATAAAAATTAAGTCCTCTATTAGCTGACAGTGCAAACATGACTGAGTTTTAAACCACTAGAATTTCTAAAACACAAAATAATAAAGAATAGTTCAGTTTAAGTTTTGAAGTTATCAGAAGTATAAATTCAGCTTTTTCAATTCATTAAAGAGAACAACAAAACATTAATACATTCATATACATACATTTTCAAAAATACTTCATTTTATTTTACCAATATATTATTTTACATTAAGGACCTTATTTTATAAAACGCAAGACAACGCTAGAATTTATATGATAAACAAAAACAAATTTTAAATATTTACACATTTTTTTTATTGCTTTCATAAAAATTGTTGGGCTTTTGAAAAGGAAATCAACGCTTCATGTTTTATGGCGTTGAGCGGCAAACATTTTTCATAAAAATATTTTAAAATCAATCAATTGGATACTAAAATATATCCAACCAAGATTAAACTAAAATACATACAATGCTTTCATTGCCAACCAACAGAAAAGTTAGAGTGTTGTAAAACTTCATTCTCAACCAAGGAAAAATACTATAATATGAAAAATTCAAAAATTGAGAAATAACTCATTCTCGTATTCCATTTGTCTTAAATGTTGGTATAAATAGAAGTTGTTTAGACACACAATTTGTAAAAATTTTAAAATGTTTAAAATTTGTTTTTGTTTTCCATATAAATTCTGGCTTTGCCTTGCGTTTTATAAAATGAGGCCCTAAAGCTGAACAATTCATTATTAGTAAACTACAAAGAGCAACAAAATAAAATTTGTTATATATACATAAAATGTATGTATGTATTTATGTTATGACAAAACTAATTTAGATTTTAAATTTTATATACATATATTATATTTCTATACGCACCTTAAGTTGTTCTCTGGCAGCTGTTTCTTTTTCAAAGACCTCCTGTAACATTGGTAGCATCTGCTGTAAAGTATCAGGTGTAACGCGTTGATCATAACCTAAGGCAAATAATAACTGTTCCAATGAGAACATGGCGGGTTCACAACTGTCGTGAATATCCTGAAATATTATGATATAAAATTAAAAGTAAATTTGATTTATTAAAAATATCATTTATCCTACTATAAAATCATCTTTAGCCAAGTCCAACCATGATGATGTTGCGAAATAAACACTTTCAGACACCACGTAACCAGTAGCTAAACTTGATGTATAGGCTCTGGGAAATACAACGATAAACTCTCCAGGTTTTTGTTCAATACGACATAAGGACACACCTCTGTCGGTAAGCATGTGTGGAGGTACCATTACTGTATCACAGG
Source organism: Phania funesta (assembly GCA_963932375.1). Taxonomy (NCBI): domain Eukaryota; kingdom Metazoa; phylum Arthropoda; class Insecta; order Diptera; family Tachinidae; genus Phania; species Phania funesta. The sequence continues at coordinate 43,967,163 of OZ010656.1, forward strand.
GTAACCAAATAGTTTTATTTTGACAGTGCGTAGGAATGAGAGAGGTGAGAGCAGCCCTAAAATTAGCACTTTGATCGTCTGGTATACCGTACCAAAGTTTGGAGGCGCCGGTATGCAAATATTCAATCCACGATAAACCGTGAGGGTCACGGTACCAACAACAAGCAGAGAAAAGCATACCGACATGCAGCGTTGGCACTGTTACACCCATAACAGGTCCCAATGAACGTAACACTGATCCAGTGTTGTTTGTTAGCACTTTCAGATTCCACGGGTGCCTCGCATAATTGGATCCTTTTCCTTTGGGTCCAGGACTTGGAAAACCGAAACCCCATCCCGAGGAATCTATAGAACCGGAATGTACACAGACATGACTATCACGAACGGCCACATGGCGCCAAAACTCTGCTTCCACTTCATTCACAGTAGGTTCGGTATTTTTAAACCACAGTGCCATTGTGTTTCGAGCAATGCGATAAAATTGGCTTAATGGCATACTACGTCCCTTCACAATACACTCCATCGATACACCATCAACTTCTTCCTCTGATTCTTCTTCATCGTTCTCCGACGTTACGTCGTCTTCTTCATTAGAAACACTTTCAGTGTTGACAAAGCGATCAGCGTTGCGTCTGGCACGAGCTTCTCGTTTCGCCCAATCTGCCTCAACTTCATCAAAAAGTTTTTGCCGTTCAGCTGGTGAGAGTGTATCATAGGGAAGTAAGTATTTGCAATAAATGTCATCTAATTTTGTCACGCGATCCTGCGCCAATTTTGGAATGCACATCTCTTCGGCAACACGAGCCCATTTTTTCTTTTCAATGACTTCTTTTAGGCCCCCCAACTCTTGTACAGTGTGATATAAGCGCGGTAAATCCACCTCCATACCACCTATCCAAGGTGGATGATTCATCACGATACTTTGAGTGGTTAAGTACTTTTTAATTGCACTCAATTCTTTTGCACTAGGACCCCAGCGGTACAGCAATTTATGTACATATTGGTTATAGGCAGTGAAGCGCATTTCATCAGATATGCGACATTCGGGTTTAAAGGAAGGAGGGGGTATAATTTTGCATATGCCGAATCTAGCAGCAATAGGAGTAATGCGTTCTATGAATTCTATAGGATCTGCGAATTCTTTTTCGGAGGGTCGGAAAATGGGAGCTTCAACCATTTGAGTTGGGTCATCATGACGAGGAAAAGCTGTGTTATTTGACATTTTAATGGGAGTGTCGTCTTTGAACTTTTTATTTGAAATATGTCCTGCTGCTACACCTCCTGAAGCAGTCGCAGCGGCAGCTGCATTCCGTGATTTAACTGAGCCGGAAAATAGAGATGAATTAGAATTGACACGTTGCAAAGCCCCGCTGCTACCACCTAATCCGCCAGCAGAAGAGGTGGATGGACCCTGGGCAGCGGAATCACCCTTGAATCGCGGTTGCACTGTTCCAATTGGTACATTTTTCATACTATTAGAACACGAGTTTGTGGCCGCTGCAGCAGCTGCAGATGTCGATGCACCAGATCCTTTTTTATCGCTCGACATTAAATTTTTTACAATATCTGAGACGTTCATAGTATCTGGCAGCGGTTTAGTGTTAGATCCCATTTGAGCTTTAGTAACAAGTGTAGCATGCATTATTACTTTTTGGTTTGGACCATCAGGACCCTCACGACCCAATTTAACTGTTACTCCCTGAATGCCACCATCACCATCTCCACCAGCACCAGCGCCCTGTAATGGTATATAAAAAGTATGGCCATCTCCTGAGTCGGACTCAGCATCTTTTGCATTTGGCTTTGATTCGGCTGGCAAGCTTTTCTTGCCGCCCTTTCCTCCCTTTATAGATTTTGTAGATTTATCTCCGTCAAGGCTTACTTTAACCAATTTAGTTTTTTCAGATGGACTTAAAGTCAATGATACTGAACTAGTTTGAGAATTACCACCAGCTAATTCTTTATTCGCTATTTCAGCCACAGCTGCCGCATTTCGCTTTGGTTTCGTAGGTGGTGTATGCTGTACTGTTATTGATGTTGTATTAATCCCGTTATCGACATGAGAATCTTTTCTGCTTTGTCGTCGATATGTAGAGGGTTTGTTTGCTTTCCCCTGATCTTCAACATCGTCTTTGTCAAACGAATATATGGATTTTTCGTTCTCGACAGAAAATGCGGTGCCATAAGTTGCAGATCGGTTATGACTTGTAGTTGTAGATATTTTTAAATCCGTGATATCTTGCTTTTGAAGCTGCTGCTGTTGTTTTACATTTTGTTTTTGTTGGTATACCAGTGTACGCTTAGGAGTACGATTGATAGAATTTAGTGAAGAATTAGTACTTGCAAGTTCTGGAGGATTGGCAGACTCTTTTTGATTGGAATTTGATCGTTTCTCCTCCATAATTTCAACTGAAACCTTTTTTCGACTTTGTTTATTAGTTGCAATTGTTGTTGGAGTTGTGACAGGAGATTGCGAATTATTCTTCTGATTTAATGGTTTATGGTTAGAGTTTTGTTTGCCAGCTGACGAAGATTTATTTGATGTTGAAGTTTCTTTCTCAGGAGCTTGCTTTGTGTCGATTGCCGTTGTTTTGGTGATAGACTTCCCTTCCATGGCTTTTTTCTCATTATGTTTCTCAGATTTATCAGACTGTGTAAGTTTTTCGTCCACACTTCCAGGAGCAGGAGATTGTTTATTGACAATTGTTTTATCAAACATTAAATTCATAACGGGAGAAGGCTTATCTGTCTCCTCATTCATTCTGGGACTTGCAGGTTCGATTAGTTTTATATCTTCTCTTCTATTATTAATTGCACTACTTGCAGCAACAACAGGAGTGGCCTTAAGAGATGGCCCTTTGGCCGACCATGCACTTTCACTTTTTCCCAAATCGCGTGTGGCTTTTGAGGACGAACTAAATGAAGTACTTTCTTTGTCATCGCGAGTTGGTGGTGGTGTAGTACTGAAGTTGTTTGGTCTTAAATCTGAATCAAAATCATCGTCAAGATCATCTTGAATTTCATCTGGATTCGAAGAACATTCAATAAGCCATTTGTGTATTTGCTCGTGAGTCATATTCACTTTGGCTTTACGCCTTTCTTTACCAGAAAGTTGATCACCAATATAACTCTCCGTTGGAACTACAGGACCTAGGACAGGTTTATGGATTGAACCGCATTTTCCTAAAGTACATTTTGTATTATCCGGGCCAGAACTTTGTGCTAAACTCACACTAGCGATACCAAAAATTTTGCCTGATTCTTCCTTGCTCGGCATTAAGTTCGCCGCTAGAATGCTTCCTATTTCGTCCTTCAGGGGATCGTTGCTCACCTGCCCGGAAACTGAGGTTGATGCGGCAGGGTTATTTCCTATAAAGTTTATGTTGCTCGATATCAAAGTCTTAGGACTCATTGTTACATTCGGTGCCGAAAGTGAAGAGTTCTTAAGAAGACCACTACTTGAACCAGAAATATCGAACTTTACTGGTGAAGGTGATGGAAAAGCATTATTTCCAGTATTATTTCCTGGGCGAGAAAGGGTATTGCGATCAAATTTGGGAGTTAAAAAGTTCGGATTAATTTTTGGCGAAGGATATGCCTCGATTGGTGGTGGATATGTTGTTGGAGGAGTTTGATATTTTATTGGCGACGGAGTAGTAATTTGTGATGGAGGAGTTGTCAAATGAGAGGTGACCGTATTGGATGGAGGAGCCACAAGCGAGGGATTCTTCGCAGATTGCACAGGAAATTGTGGCAAATTTCCTGCTGGCCTAATATGTGATGAATGAGGAGAATGATAGTGGGCTGGAGATTGTGGTACATACATAGGCGATTTTCCGAAATTGGTATTTATTCCAGCTGCAACATTACCTGTAGGCGAGGCAGGAGGAATGCCATAAGTAGCAGGCACATTTAATATCTTCGAAGTTGGTACGGGAGATTTCTTTTCAATACTTTTAAAAGGAGATTGTGATGTGGGTGTCACAGGAGCTGGTGCTTGAATATGAGAACTTATTGGCGACGTTGTCATCCCTATTGGAGCGCCTATAGCAGAACATGTTGGTATCGCTGAAATGGTAGCGTATGTTACAACTACTGTTGTTTGAGCTGGAGCTGTTGATTGAGCTTGTGTAGTAGTATTCATAGATTTTGTAGTTATAGGCAACATAGAGAGACTGGTCAATCCTCCGCCAATTGCTGTAGCATTGACGATGGGTAAATTAGTTGGAGATAGACAATCAGCTCCACCTGTGTTCTTAAGAGAATCCCCATCTTTATCGCAACCCTTCACATGGGCTTTAATTGCCAATGGCTCGTCATCAGAATCACTGAAGCTTTTTTCAAGTTTACGTTTTGTTTCATTAAGTTCTTCATTAAGCAAGAAGTCTTCGTCATCCTCGGTACCTGCTTTTGGGATCTCTATCTTACTGTCTTTAGCCTCAACTAAGTTTTCGGAAGATTGGGATAACTTTGCGATGGCGCCTTTCTTTACCAACATCCCTTCGATTTCACGTTTTGGAATTGGTGGTATTTTTGGATTTTTTGGTGGTCGCCCTCGGCGAGCTGTAGGAGGTTTCGCTTCCATAGCAACTAGATTTGCAGCAGGAATAACTTTTGATTGTGACGTATCCGCTGGATTTGTTTGTTTCAGCGGCGGTGACCCCTTGCCTATCGATGCACTGTTACGTTTGAGCTCATTTTCCATTTTTTCAATTTCACGGACATTTGGACGATCAAAACTACTTAACGATATATCATCATCGTCCTCTGCCATTTGTAGACGATGACCAATTATACCCATATATATAGTGGCTGCTTCCTTTGTTTTACGCGAAGGCCTTTGATTTCTTGTAGGGCTGCCTTTGTTGTCTTCTGTTTCATTATCTGCAGCAATATTATCTTCGTTTTCAACTTTGGATTTTTTACGAGACACTTTTGAATTTGCTATTTTTTTTGGTGGATGTGGAGTTGCTTCCCTATCGGTTTCATTTAAGCATCCATCATTTTCTTTCTTTCTTAAATTCTTTGCAGCTGGGCCGCCTGAACGCTTACTTTTTCTTTTTAAAGACTCGTCTCCAAAGTCTGACATAAGTATTTCCAATGCAACTGGTTGTTTTTTAAGAGTTTCTGGTTGCTCTGCTCTTAAACTATCTTTTTCATTTATTTTATTCGAATCTTCTTTTTTTGGCGTGAGCTTTTTTCCACGAGTGTTTATTTTTTTGCGAGTTGATTTATTTGACGCAGTCTTTTTAAATTTAATTGCTTTGGATAAGGGTTGCTCATCGTCCGACGAAAAATCAAACACATCTAACTGTGTTGGTTTATTTTTGTCTTCGTTAACAGCAAGAGTTTCTTTTAGTGGACTTTTTTCTTCATTATGTTCACCCTTTGCTTTTGTTGGTTCATCAATTTTACCAAACGAGTTTATGGATTGTCGGCTTTTAGATTCCCTTTCTGTTTCTTCAGCAAAAACTTTATTTATTTCATCATCTGTGTCTCCATTATCTCTATGAGGTATCTTAACAGGCTCAAAAAATGCCCTTTGCCTTGTCATTCGTCCTGATGGTTCTGGAGACGGTATAAAAATAGGTGACTCTTTTTGCCTTGGGCGTTTTACAGAAGCCTTCTCTTTAATATCTGACTTGACTGAATCTTCCTTGTCGTTCTCTTTACTGCTTTCTGCTTCTTTTTTCTTGTTGATTGAAGGTGGCCTTCCTTTTCGGAATTTACCAGTTGCTTCACTTTCTTTTGATGGAGTTTCTGACTTCCTCTCCGAATTTACAGGGGTGTTAATAGTTTTTCGCTCTTTACCATCTATATCTGAGTTAGGCGCTTTGCTATTTTCGTCCACTGCTGAAAAGCCTTCGTCATCTTCATCATCTGATAGATTATCAACCACAATTTTAGATCCTTTATTAGTTACGCGATTTGATCGTCTTTTGGAAGTTTCTGAAGAATTATTGCACTTTTCGTCTGCATTACTGCGATTGTTGCGACGATTACCATCTGCTACAACTTCTGCTCTTTTACGCACGGCAAAAGTAGGTACATCTTTATGTCCTTCCCCTTCTTCTGCCGCATCAACTTGTACTTTTTCTAGACTTGCATTTTTTTCTTCTATTTTATTTGTTTGATTTTCTTCCTTCGCGACGTCTTTATTAACCTGAGTTTCTTCTTTGGCAGATACTTTTTGTTTAGCATTCTTAGGCGGGCGACCTTTCTTTCCTTTTTTTTTAATCACTGGGTTAATAGCTGGCTTCTTTATCGGCCTTTCAGGTTCTTTGGTTTTACCCTGATTTAAAAAATCCAAGTGTGGTGGTAAAGTTGAAGAACTACGAAAACACAGAAAAGTTAGAAAATCTTCCGTCTTAGGTCGTTTATTGGGCAAAATCTCTGTTGGTGGTTCACGGCTTTCTGAAGAAGTACTTGGTCCAGTATTAGGTGAAGATGAAGCTGCAATTATAGAACTATAAGATGATTGGGGTGCACTTTGTCCTTGAGCAAACTTGCGTTGAGCTTGAACCTTTGTCCTGTTTAAACGAAACACGATAATAAAAAAAGATTAATATTCAAACAAAAGCTGCCAGATCTAATTGATTTAGCCATCGTAAATAATATTAGACGTGATCAGGAGATTATACTCAGAAGGCAACATAGTCGTTCTCCTGGCATCAAGACCCAAAACTTATATCAAAGAACTTTACGTAATAAACTAAGACAGAAACAAGACTCCGCTATAGAAATATATTTAAAAAATTTCGATCCAAAAAAAAAGGTCCTATTGCCTACGAATCCCCATTAAGACTTGAAAACCGTACATGGGCTAAGAACTCAGCTGAAAAGGTAAATGCCTTCCCAAATCACACCACATGGCATAAGTAGTTCCACTATTCCAAATATCTGTGACACTGTAATTGCTCCTATTAAATTTCGGCTATCGTTATTATAATCGACAATTAAACCTCTTAATATGAGAAAATGGCCCGGCCCTGATCGTATTACCGGATTAATGATAAGATATTTACCTAATTATGGTCTGAGAATTTTACTATGCGTATTTAATGCAATGTTGCGAATTGGCTTCTTCCCATGCTCTTGGAAGATGTCTGATCCCTAAACCAGGCAACGACTAAGTCGGATTACGTCGTGCACATTAGCCTGCTGTCAATTTTATCAGAATTGTTTGAAAAATTATTCGTTTCGTGTTTAAAGCCATATCTTACTTATCAAAACATCATCCCGGACCTTCAGTTTGGTTTTCGAGCAAATCATAGTACAATTGAGCATGTCCGCAGAATCGGCACCGTAATTAGAAGAGCTATTTAACAAACATAACGTTTAAGGTAAGGTCAAAGGATCCATTTTCTAGAAAAGGGAAAATAAGTCAACTGATATCTCTGGCTAAAATCATAGCCTTGAACGCGCTCGATCCACCGCGCTAACTGCCTAACTGCTTTTTTGATTGGAACAGCCATCGGAATGCAGAATTATCGGTCTTTAGCGTAAAGTGCTGGCCATACAAATACTTGTAATAATGTGATATACCCTCTAGCACTGTCAAAAGCTCGAGTTTGGTCACACTGTAATTCTTTTAAGGCCTGTAAAAAGCCAATAACTTACTCCGTTCCGTCTATGCGGTAACCGCTCGCATTGCTATCAAGCACAAATATGGAAAACCCCTTTTTCCAGCCAGTGTACCCATGTATAACTGTCCTTCTTGGTGACGTCGTTAAGGCGCCTGTAGTCCACCCGAAATCGGGTCCTGCCATATATCTTCACTAGGACCACAGGTGAGCTCCAATGTCTAGAAGATGTTTCGATCACGCCGCCTTGTTTCATTTCATTAACTAGTTCTTTTGTCTCTTTCGCTTTGCTAATGGAATGCTTCTAGGCGCCCGTTTTATTGGTCTTGTTTCGCTAGTATTCATTTCGTGTTTTACTATTGCTGCTCTTCCCTGAGGTTAATTCAGGAGCCGCTACGCCTGCTTCCCTTTTCTCCACATGTTTCTCAGTCTAAATAGCTTCCGCTCCATGGCGGTCATATTGGTAAGTTCTGGTTTTCCCTCGCAATTTATTACTGGCCTATGTCAGTATTTCCAATATGACCTCCTCATGGCTAGATAAATCAAGCGCTCTTATTCCTTTTATCCCTACATCGGCGATTTATAATAGACAATCGAATATGGCTCAACGGATCAAATATCCTCTTTATGATATTTAGCCTGATTATGTACCGCGATGCTCCTGTGTCATAGTAAAAAGGTGTTTCCCGATATTGACGTGTCCACACGCCGTAATATGGCTGGTTTCCTGCAGTCCTATTATCAGTTTCAGGTAAGTATCGCACCGGTCCGCTGTGAAGACTGTTAATTTTAATTTCCAAGCAGTGAAGTTTTTCGTCACTGTTGACAGAAGTCAGCAGCATTTTCTTCTATAGGTTAGAGAGATTTTCATCGAAATTGATTGCTTGTTATGGCAATTCCATCAATTCTTCTATTTATGGTTTCAGAGATTTCCACAAGTTTCTCGTTTGAGCCTTTAATTGTTTCACGTACTTCTTCCTTAACTTCACCCAAAAGTATCTCATTATTTGCCAACATTTTATCGTTGGTTTTAGAATTATAGATTTCTTCTGAACTGCAGTCAAAAGTATTAAAGTCCATATTGTCCGTCAACACAAGGGTACATACCTCCATTCCTTCTTTTTTCTCGAATTCGAATGCGGATAGTCTCCTCCACATTTCTGCTTTATTACCAGTTGTCGGCAGATTTGACTTACTCTTATTATTTTTTTGGTTAATTGAATTTTTGTAATAGAATTTTTTTCCTGATGATGTTTAATTTTACACCAGGGACCCTGACCTTTTTTCGATTAAGTCAAAACAAGATTTTTCTGACTCTTATTTTTTGACAAATTAAATTAATTTTTTCGCTTTATTTTTTTCAGAAATAGTAATTTTTATACTTGATTTTTTTTTTTGTAGAAATGAAATTTACTTTCAATTTTATTTTTTATGGCACATATAGAAGTTATTTATAGTTTTTTAGCATATGAGTTGTACATAAAAAAAATACCCCCGAAAAGTACTACAACAAATTAAATCTAATAATTGAATAACGATCCTAATAGTAACACAGTTTTGAGGAAAATTTGTCACATTGTGTTATTCGTTGTTAACAGACGTTAATCTAGAGCTCTCCAAAAATTTAATTTTACATAAGAAAACTATTGCCAAAAAATTGCTTTGTATAGCGTAAAAGACTCAAAATAATAAAAGAATTTATTGAACTAAAAGTTTCCATGCGACCATGGATAGGATCTGCGGAGAATGTAATAAAACTTGCAGAGACGTTGAAATACTCTGTGGCGGCTATTGCGGAATGAACTTTCATATGAAATGTGTTGGTTTTTCAAAATATGAATATGATGCACTATTCAAGTATCCAAATATGAAATATATATGTGATGGTTGCACGTACTTTATAAAGTTAACAAATGATAATTATAAAAGCTTGCTAAATTTAATAAAAGAAAATGAATGCAAAATGGTTGAAGAAATTAATAAAACGAACAAAATAATGGAGCAACGAGTAAATGATGCAAAAATAGAAATTGTAAACGAATTAAAAAAAAAAACAAGTAAACAAACACCCGCGGTACAAGAAACTTATGCTAGTAAACTTAAATCAACAAATAATATGCCCGTTATATTGAAACCAAAAAATAAACAAAGTAGCGAAGCAACTGAAAAACAAATAAAAGAAAAGATTAAACCGTCATCTCTTAACATGCAGGTGCAGAGAATATCTAAGAGAAATGAAGGAGTTGTTGCTATCAGTTGCCAAAATGAGAATGATAGATCTGTTTTAACTAATGAAATAAAAGATAAGATGGAAAAGGATTCGAGGTGCGAGCTCCAAGGATGAGAAATCCTAAAATATTGATTACGGGAATGAGTGAAAAGCTTGATGAAAACAATATCATAAGAGCTTTAAGAAAACAAAATGACATTCAATGTGAGCACTTAAAATGCGTAAAAGTTTATAAATCCTACAAGAATTCTAATATGTACAATGCATTGATTGAAACAAACGGAGACGGGTTTAGCCAAATTATGAGAAATAAAATTATAAATATAGAGTGGGATAGGTGCCGAATTTATGAAAGCTGCAGTGTACTAAGATGTTTCAACTGTTGGGGATTCAACCATGTAGCTAAGTATTGCACAAGCGAGGAACAAATATGCGCGAAATGTAGCGAAAAGGGCCACTCTTACAAAGACTGTCGAAATAATATAAATAAATGCGTTAATTGTGAAAAGGCGAAAGAAAGGTTAAGGTTAAGTGACATAAATACTAATCACGACAGTAGGGATGCCAATTGCCCAATATTAATAAGGAAAAATAAAATGGAATCAGAAAGAGTTGCATATTAGCAGCTAAAATTCATAAGAGGAATGTATCTTAACATTTGTGGTTTAATGAAAAACGTCAAAGAATTAGAAATAATATGTTCGGATGAAAGTTTCGATTTCATATGTATCACAGAAACACATTTAACAGAAGACATAAACAATAGCGAAATTTTATTGGAAGGATACAATATCATACGTTGTGACAGCATAAGCAGGCATACGGGAGGAGTATGTTTCTATTTAAATGAGCGATGGAGTATTAAAAAAGTAGACACCAAACCAATCGAAAAGAAAATATGGTGGCTAAAAGTAGAAATTGCTTACGAAAATTTAACATACAACTTGGTAGGAATTTATAGGTCACCCCATAGACAGAATTCTCCTGAACAAGACTTTATTGACTTCTTCGAATCCGAAATGGAAAGTATAGGCGACAAAGAAAATTACGTTATTGTAGGTGACTTCAACATTGATTGGTTCGGTACAAGCTCGTATAAGAGAAAAGTGGAGGAAATTATAAGGGACAATTATTTTAATCAAATAGTTACGGAACCTACCCGAATAACACTAAACACGGCGTCTTTAATTGATTATGTAGTAACAAACATAGAAAATACTGAACCTAAGACAGCTGATATAATGAAAATTAGTGATCACGAAACATTGGAGATAAAAATACCGTTGCGTAATTGCAGCAGCTACAATAAAACAAAAATTGTCCAATATTTCCGCTTCAATAATTTGGTTTTTCGAAACTCTTTAGAACATGGTGAAGTTAGTAGATGCCAATTTAACACGCCAATAAACGATTTTGCTAATATACTCACGACAGGCATAAATAACACATTAAAAACAATGATAAATGAAAAGAGTGTAAGAAATAATTATGGGGCGAACAATTGGTTCAATGGATATTTAAGATCATTAAAGCAAACAAAAATACAATCCCATAGGTTAGCAGTGTGGCACAATAATGAATACTATTGGAGAAAATTCAGATCAATAAGAAATAAGTACCAGTCTGAATTAAGAAAATGTGAGGCGAATTATGTAAGAAACAAAATAAATGAGTGCTCTAACCAGAAAGATATGTGGAGAATTCTAAAAGAATTAGTAATGAAGCAGGAGAAACCTGAAGTTAAGGAGATTGAAGTAAATGGAAAAGTTATCACAGGCGAGATCGAAATAGCAGAAGAGCTTAATACGTATTTTATAAACAGTGTGAATGAAATAAAAGCAAGTATGTATACCTAATACAATATACGTAGACAACATAAACCAATACCAACACGAAGATTTTAAATTCGAAATTATCACCATAGTGCAACTTAAGTTAACTATGAAAACTATGAACAACAAAAAGGATCAAAATTATCTCTCAATTAGAATGCTTTTGGAAAATTTCGATATAGCTGGACCATATTTGCTACACTTAGTGAATGAATCCCTTTTAGGAGGTGTATTTCCCGATATCCTTAAGGAAGCTACAGTTATACCAATAAAAAAAGTTACAAACACAAAAAATCCTAGCGAAATACGGCCTGTTAGCATGTTGCCAACAATAAGCAAGATTATAGAAAAAATTGTTTATAATCAGTTAAGTAAATATCTTGAGGAAAACAATTTGCTTTACGAAGTTCAATCTGGATTTAGAAAAAATCATAATTGTGAATCGCTACTGAATCTGGTAGTGTCAGAATGGAAAATTGAAGTGGGCAAGAAAAGATGCGTGGCAGCAGCTTTCCTCGATTTAAGAAAAGCTTTTGAAATAGTCAACAGAGAAATCTTATTACAAAAATTGGAAAAATATGGGGTCAAAGGATTAGAACTGGCTTGGTTTAAAAGTTATATGAGTATCCGAACACAAAAAACAAAATGTGGCAAATATGTCTCATCCTCAAAAAGAGTAGATACTGGAGTACCCCAGGGTGCAGTGCTGGGAACGTTGCTGTTTTTAATTTACATAAATGATATGGAGAGAATAGTTAAACAATGCAAAGTGTGCATGTTTGCTGATGATACGCTGGTATTTACATGTGGTCAAAATGCAGATGAATGTGTCCGAAAATTAAATGAAGATTTGGGCGAAATCGAAATTTATCTAAAAATTAATAAAATAAAACTAAATCTTAATAAAACAAAAGCAATGTTAATAAATGGTATTTCGAGCCATAATATTTGCATAGAAAATGAAGTCATTGAGAAGATTAAAGAAATTAAATATTTGGGTATAATAATAGACGATAAATTAAATTTCATACCACATTTTGAATACGTGTGTAAAAAGATGTCGAAAAAAATTGCTTTCTTTCCATTAACATATATAACACAATCGTAAAGCCCCACTTTGAATACTGTTCCACTGTTCTGTTCCTGGGTAATCAACAAATGAAGGATAGATTACAAAAAATGCAAAATAAAGGCATGAGGTGTATTCTCAGATGCAACAGACTGGCAAGAGTCAGAGATATGCTGTATAAACTGCAGTGATGAATGCTCTACTATTCATATTTAAAGTAAAAACAGGGGCCTTGCTAACCTACATGAGTAAATACTTGGTCAATGTAGCTGAAATTCAACCATACAACTTAAGAAACGCCAATGACTACAGACTGTCTTATGCAACAACAAGTTTTAGCCAAAATGTATTATTTTATAAAGGTCTAAAAATTTTCAATGAAATGCCTATAGAAATAAAAAACGAAAATAATTTTTATTTGTTTAAGCGAAAAATTATTTACTATATTAAATCAAATTTTGAAATTTAAATATGATTCTTATGTAAAATTAAATTAGTTTATTATATTATTTTAATTTCTAAAAATTGTTCATGTATAATAGCAAAACAAAAAATGCTAAATAAATCAATCAATCAATCAATCAATCAAAAACCTGTTACAATCTTTCATTAAATGCCACCGTCAGATCTTTGGCAAATGCGATTATCTTTTTGAATCCGAATCGATTATGCAGTTAGTCGGTATGGTATCTATGGAGGAAAATTATATTATTATTTTGTTTTTTTCTGATTAATCCGTATATTTTTGGTATGGATTTTGGTAGTTTTGTGAAACCAGACTAGTTAATCATAGGTCAGGATCGGTCGAATATACTTGTAATTCAACAGTATCTTGTTTTTCAAGTTGAGTTTAGACCTCCTACTGAGTATGGGGTACAGTGCAATTCCAAACTTGTGAGGAATACATTTTGGCGATTTATTATATGGTAATATTATAACTTGCGTTTTATTACATTTACTTTGACTTTCGAACTGTCAACATATCTTCTCTTGCATTCTCTTGATTATGGAATTTAAAACTTTTCCACAGCATATTAAAGCACTGTCATCAGCATAAAATGCTGCTTCGTGATTTCTGTGCACAACTAATCAGACGTACATAAAGAGTAAGGTGTAGGTGACCCTTGCAACAATGCCGCTGGAATTGGCTTTTCGCTACAACATTCACTATCAACACATAAGACAAATGAGCGAGTCTTAAAAAAAACGATGAATAATTTTTTGTAAATATATAGGAGAATAATAATAGTTGATCTTGAATAACATTCCATCGTGCCAGATGGTATCAGAAGCCTTTTCAATATTGAGGAAAATAATTCCAATACTCTTGCGATTTCCTTTGCTATTTTCAAACAAATTAATAATTCCTTTTATTTGGTATACGGTAGAGTGTTTCTTACGAAATCCAAATTGCTGGTGGTTATCAATATTATTCTGATCTGCAAAATCTACTAATCTCCTATGAATGACTTTTTCAAAAACATTGCCCAGTAAACTTCAGACTATTGGCCTGTAACTGGTGGGTATTTTAGTAGTGCGATTCACTATTCCTTTTGTTGTTGTTGTTAGCTTAAACATATTGATAATATATTTATTAAAGCAAATATAAATATGCTTTACGTTTAAAGCTAATGAAGGCTTTATTATGTACTATTATCCTCCGTTTATCTAAATAAACTTAATCCAATACTACCACAGATAGGATCTTTTTGCATATTGTATTTTTTTAAGAAATTTTATAGGTTTGGGAATTTAAATTAAGTACTAAATAGATGTTAATTTGTACTCAGGCTAACCGCTTTGTAAAATACAACCGAAAAAAAAAATTTTTTTATGTAAAAAAAAAAAGTTACTCAGTTCACTATAGCCGTACACAACAAATTAAAGGGGAAAAAACAATATACATTGGTACATAAGATAAACCGCATCTTCATCATCTAGCGCCAATATAGTGAAGACCTCTTCTTTTATGAAAATGTGGTAATGTCAATTAAAACTGATAATGGATAGATATAACGGCACTAGTCTGTTTTCGGTGGCTTTTTCCGGTATATAATTCTTCAGGTTTAAAAAACTTTGGAATGCATATCATTTGGTTTCACATCATTCGTTTCTTATGTTTTCGTGTAATTATAATTGTAACTGTCTGAACTTGAATCTTTACAAAAATTTTTCTTTCGCATCTTGGAAATGTTTGCGCCTTCTCTTTAAATAATCTGATACTCCTTAAATAGTCCTGCGAGACTTTCAAAATTAAGAAACTCATTTTTCATTTTTCGCACCGCAAAGAATATTAATTTATTTTGTACATTGCATATTTCGGGAAACTATTAATATGGTCCCTAATCCATATAAACTATTCATCTACTAACTTAAGAGCAGGTACATACTGTCCCCTCTTCTCTTTCCGATGATAACTGATAGTAACTGATTGTTTAATGCTTAATGCATAATCGAATCTTTTGCTATATCATTGTATGACTTTTAAAAAGAAACTTTTTAATACTGTTTAATAGCATGAATTGGCGTACATAATTTTGAACAGATTTATCTTTGTTGAAGGCATTTTGGTTCGATTTTACACATTCAAGTTATTTGAGCTTCCCATGAAGTGAGCCGGCAATACATTTCGTGTACTGCTTTGTGGTTTTCATAGGAAACCTGCTCATTGCATTTGTATTTCTTTATGATAAAATTGGGATCAGTAACCTTAGTGCATTTCTTTAATCAGATGAGTGTCACATGCTTTTCATTTTAAAGACCGTACTAATTCTTTAGTGAAATGAATAGAGCAAATAAGAGCAATTATTCCACTTAAACCAGTCGGTTCCATCGTCTTCATATCTTTTTTAAAATACAATAAACTATAATTTAAGCTGCTTAGTATACGCCCAATTGTTTCATTCCATGTATTTGAAAAGATTCAATCCGAACTTCTACAAACGAATATATATATATATATATATATATATATATATATATATATATATATATATATATATATATATATATATATATATATATATATATATATATATATATATATATATATATATATATATATATATGTTGTTTCCCTTGGAAGTGTTAAATCAACCGTCGGCCCTGTAACATCTGGAGTTCCACAAGGCTCTATTCTGGGACCTCTACTCTTCTAATTATACTTGAATGATTGCAGAACGCGCATGTGCAATGATTTTTGTCAAATACATCTTTTTGCTGATGACATTATCCTCTTATATACAGTATATGTTGGTCAACCAAATTGCTTTCAAACACATGATATAAGAATGTATGTCACAGAATTGTCATGAAATAAATCCTGATAAAACGAAAGCTATTTATTTTGGAGCGCAAAGTAGTACTAACGCCCTTCCTCTGATATACATATATAGGTGGTAGATTAATCTAATATGTAGACGAATTTAAATGTCTTGGTGTTTCTATTGACTCTAGCCTAAAATTTGGAAAATAATAAGTAAAATTGTTCGATACGTTTTCAGTATTAGATTGCATGAGCATGATCTGGTCCCCAAATTCCTAGGAGTAAACTTCCAAAATTATGTTAAACTGCATATATTGCTTCAATTATTTCGAGTAATGAGTAGTGGTCAGCCCCTTTCTTTGAGTAATAGTTTTGCCTTTATTAATTCAACTCTTAACAGTCACATTTTTATACCTCGCATACACCTGTCTGTTTTTGAGCGGTCATTTAAAATAAGAATTTGTCGTGTATGGTATCTAGGTAACTACTGCACTGAAAACGTTTTCATACTCCTACAATACGTACAAAAAGATGATTTTAGAATTTCTCAGGAACGCGTAGTGTTCTATTTCTGATGTTGCACTCTGGTTATGGCGTTTGGATTTATTTTTGGCAACATAATATCTTCTGGTAATATTTGTATGGCTGGGAAGCCATTAATTATTTAATTAATTAATAAATATTAGCCCTAAAAATTAACTTGTTAATTTTATTTTAATTTTGATGATTACTAATATATACTATAAACTATATATGTATTTGAATGACATTGCTTTTCAAACTAACGATACATGTACTATGTGTCGATTTGGCTTCTTATGTATTGAAATAGATTAATAATAATAATAATAATAATAATAATAATAATAATAATAATAATAATAATAATAATAATAATAATAATAATAATAAAAACTTAATAATAAATAAATATAAAAATTAGTTTCTGCAAGGATCGACGTATTGGATATTAAAAATATGTACAGTAGAATCTCACAAATTAGAACTCTCACAAATAAGAACCGTCCAGAAATTAGAAACGACCATTCCAATGTATTGTACGCTCTGAAAATAGAACCTGTGGTTCTAATTTCTGGAAGTTTTTTTTT
This sequence comes from Phania funesta, assembly GCA_963932375.1. Taxonomy (NCBI): domain Eukaryota; kingdom Metazoa; phylum Arthropoda; class Insecta; order Diptera; family Tachinidae; genus Phania; species Phania funesta. Next base: position 43,984,251 of record OZ010656.1, read on the forward strand.
ATTTTGTTTTGTATTTTCACTACAAATTATTTTTTTGCTCATTGAAGTAAAAATAAAACGGGGAATCCCCGAGTTATTCGTGGTGAGTACAATTCGGTCATATGCATGTGAAATTTGATATGCTTGTTAGTTAATGACTGAAGGTCAAAGTAAGTTGTTCATACGTGTGAAAGTTTAAAAAAAAAATGCCAAATAAACGTAAAAAAAATACCTTATCTTTGGATACTAAGGTTAAAATACTAAAAAGACTTAATGAAGGCGTAAGTGGAAATCGTTTAGCTCAAGATTATAATGTTGCAAAATCTGCCATAAGCTACATAAAATCAAAAAAACAAGAAATAATGGATGCAGTTAGCTACACCTATCAGGAAGCAAAAAAAAATCTTTACACAACGCAGAATATGAGGAAATGGAAAAGTGTCTTTATAAGTGGTTTTTAAATCAACGTGAAAAGAAGAACACACTGACAGGAACGGGTCCTGTCATTAAAAGCAAAAGCTAAGTCAATTTTTAGTGAAGTGTACCCCGACAAAGGAGAAAACGCATTTACTGCAAGTGATGGATGGTTTTCCAAATTTAAAACCCGTCATGGAATACGGTTTTTAAAAATTGGTGGCGAAATACTTTCGAGTGATGTTGGTGCGGTCACTCCATTTCTGCACAGTTTTCGTGCAAAAGTCGCGGAAATGGGTTTATTGGAAACACAAATCTATAATGCTGATGAGAGCGGATTATTTTTCCGTTGCCTTCCGGATAAAACATTTGTCGCTGCTTGTGAAAAAAGTGCCCAAGGATTTAAAATTGAAAAAGAACGCGTTTCAATTTTGCTAGGCGCAAATTCTGATGGCTCACACAAATTAAAACCATTGGTCATTGGAAAAGCTAAAAAGCCAAGATGCTTCAGAGGATTTGATACCCCACTTCATTATGACTTTTCGAAAAATGCTTGGATGACTTCCCGTATTTTTCATCATTGGTTTCACAAGATATTTATCAAAGAAGTATGTTTAACCAATGCATATTTTAAACTCCTTATTTTTAAATTTTTGTTTTTTTTTTTACAGGTCATCCGATTTTCTGAAGACAATAATTTGCCCCCAAAAGCTCTTCTGCTAGTAGATAACTGCTCCGCTCATGCACCAATTGATAAACTTCAAAGCGAGGATGGTAACATAATTGCATATTTTTTGCCGCCAAATGTTACAGCAGCTGTGCAGCCAAGGGATCAAAATCCTATCAAACTGACAAAACTTATTTATAGAAAGAAGTTGCTATGTATCTCAATTAATTGGTGATGGTGGTGATATTGATAAGCTTTTGAAACGGTATTCAATATGAGATGCAATAATATTGTTGAAGCAAGCATGGGATGAGGTAACACAGACAGTTCTAAAAAATTCTTGGTCCAAATTATTAAATTGGGACTCAGGTGATTACGACAGCGATGATGATTTGCCACTAGCACAATTGGCTCAACAAAATGAGGATTGCAATGAAGTTCTTCAACTAAATCTTAATCTTTTGAATGAATTTATGCCAAATAATTCCGTAACTGTAAATGAAATCGAGGAATGGAATGAAGACGTGTTTACTGGCGGATCTAATGCAGAGAATAGCGATGAGGAGGCTTCAGATAGCAGTGACGTCGATATTGTCGACATAACGCCAGCTATTCCTCATTCAAAAGTCCTTGAAGGCATCAATAATGTTATAAAATGGTGCAAAACCAGTGATATATTTTCCAGTAAACACATGTCAAGCTTATTGGACGTCCGTAACGATATCGTTGTATCCAGTTTAAATAAATCAAAAAAACAAACAAGTATTACTGATTTTATGTTAAAAAACAAATAAACCCCTAATAATAAAAAAAAAATTTAAAGTTTTCTATGAATTTAATATGTTCAATTATTTAAATACAAAATATTAAATAAAAATTGTTTTGTGTTAAAATAAAGCTTTCATAACTAGTTTTATTATAATTTTCTGTAAAAAAAAATTTCCAGAAATTAGAACTTTTCAGATATTAGAACTGCCCGATGTACAAAGTGGTTCTAATTTGTGAGATTCTACTGTATGTATTTTTATAAATGTAAACAGCTAATAATAGCCCCATAAGAATTTTTTGCCTCATACATATATCAATCCATTTCAGTCCAAATTTTATTATTTAGCACAATTTTTGGTAACACTACAAATTATTGACAGCATATATTGTTAATTCTTTGATAGATTTAAATGAGGCAATATATTTTGTCTATTTTAAATTGATATCAAAATATTTCACAATACACCAAGTTGGCCATACTATCAAAATTATAAAAATTTAACAAAAATTGTTCACAAAAAATAAAAATTCCGATTTACAGAGTCACCTGTATAAAATCCCATACTATAACTTTTTACACAAAAATATATGAAAATAGCCGTATAAACACAACACTATTAAAAAATATAGTTCTACGTCACTTATTCAAAATTCATACATATATGATATGAACTGAACTAACCCTACTCGTATCAACAAATATCTCCCCACAATACTTTTATAAAATGTTCTTTCCATCTAACATTATTACGCTTTTAGCAAAGATTTAACAGACACAAACATCGCAACATACTTTATGTAAATATAAGTATGTACACAAAACAACATACACAGATAAAGCAAAAAAATAAAACATCGGTTTTTAGACTGCAGTAAATTATTCAAATGGTTGAAAATTAAATTGATATTCTTTAACTATCAAAAACAACACGTAATATACGCAATTTACCTTTTCGGCATTTCTGGTGATGACTCCACTGCCGTAGATGGTTGTTGCTGTGGTGTCGTTGGCGGTGACGACTCCTTGCGTTTACGCTTGGAGTCTTTTGATACCACCATTATTTATTTTGTTGTTTTAACAATGCAATATATACTCTTTTTGCTAATCAAGTTCTGTCTATCACTAATAAAATTCTGCAAGTAATACTTTTGAAGAATTTGATTTTTTTTTTGTATTATCAATATGAAGGGAAAACTCCAATTACACACAAAACCACCACTTCCCAAAAAAAGTCATACGCAAATCTGCTCGCATAGCATTCATAAATTCATTCTTCATATTTTCGTCAAAATCTTTTAGAATGATAGAATAAATTTTACTGTGATTAATGCACGAGTCACTTAAGCTTTTTTATATCATTCTCACTATTTTTTCTTGCAGTTAATATATAGAAAATATAAATTATCCCAGAATTTAGTTCAATACGACGTTGAAATTTATTTTTCTTTTCATGGCGGACGCTACAGTATTGCCAGATTTAACTACTATGTATATAATTTTTGTATTGAGTTGCACAATAGCTCTTAAACTGTGTTTAAGTTTACCAAGTTTGGGGCTGCCAGAATCTTAATTATCCCAATTAGACCCCCTTTACACAACCGGCCTCTTAAAGACAGTATAAATAAGTTAACACAATTAATTTATGTAGTGTCGGTGACACAGGAAACCAGAGGTGTAAACTTTGACGTTGAAAAATTGCAAGAATCAGCTTTTCTGCTGCCGTCAATAACTGAAGAAAGAGACAAATATATAATGTATTACACAGCGGAAAAATAAATGCAAAAAGAAATTAAAAAGTGCCTGCTTATCCCATATGTAAAAGTGTTGGAAAAATTCAAAAGAGAATTCACAAAAATGTCTGTCGCTCAATTTCCCTAATGTAACATGCCGTCTTAACAAGTTATAAATCGTATGTTTTGCTGTTCGCACAGGAATTTGGCTAGTGACCATATAGTGTTGATGGTCAGTTCGTGCTCACACACAGTTGTCCGTACAATTGTTCGCACAACTCTGTAATTCCATTGCACAAATAAAATAAAAAATGTGTGTGTGTGCACTCATCTGTAAAAAACCATACTTAACATGATGTCTCGATTACCCTGAGTTTACAAATGCAAGTAGTGGCATGCAATTGTATTATCAACGAAAAATTCTTCGAAATAGTCGAATCTCATGCCATTCGCTTTTGTGTTTACACATGCAAGTGTAAGTTCATTTTTTAAAAATGTCGTCGAAGCGTAAACTTGAAAAAATTTGTTTACTTTTAAAATTAAAAAAAATTTGATCAGAAAATGATAAAGAAAAATGTTGTTAAGAGGAGATGTTGGGTAAAACCCTATTGATTAAAAGGTACGATTTAGACATCGAAGCACACTTTTAATAATTTTAAAATATTCTGTTGGCTCAATTTTGCTTCCATTTTAACGTTTTGTTTTCTTTTTAAAATAGAGTTACCGAGTTTACCATATAGGCATATTTTTGGGGAAACGATTTACATTTATTATTAATAGTAATATTTTATTATAATTACTAATATTATTGCTCTTTAATTAAGAAACTTGAATTTTTTTATGCGCAGTTTAAGAAATAAATCATAACAGCATAATAATCATAATAATAAATCATTTAAAAAGGTATAACTTTAATTACAATTTAACAGCAATCCAGTAAATTTACATTTAATATTGAACAGGGTAATATTGTCTATCGTTTTGACATTTAGTGGCATGCAAATGCCAAATTTTCACTCGCATGCAATTTTAGCTGCCACTGGAGCTGCCATTGCGAAAAATGTAAATGTATTAGTAAAAATGTGTGAGTGTATTGAGTTTATTGTAAACGCTAGGTTAGCTATAAATCTGTTCAGCCACGCACAGAAAAATGGCTAGTCAAGACCGCCACTGTTATGGTCGCTGCACACGCACATATATATTTTTTATACTGCCTGTGTATTTTTTATTTTTTTTTTTTTTGAGTAATATTATATCAGAGTTGTGCGAACTGCATTCAACTTAAATGCCGAAAAAGAGGATAATATAAAAAAAAAATTTTCAATGAAAAAAGTGAAAAATTATAAGTTTTAAATGTCTTCTTTATTATAATAAAGGATTATGTTTCTCTGTGGATTTAAGATGATGATTCGATTCCACAGTGCACAGAAAAATTAATGTTAGAGGTCACAAATATAAAACCGTTCCAATGACAGCATTATTAAACATTTATTTTATTAAAACCAACATTATTAACTTTAATTTGTTATTATACAGCTTTATTTATCTTGAAACATGTTAAAGATCTCTTGTTATAGATGTTAACGGTGCAACTTAAGTAATAAAATGTCAATCGAACTTCATATCAGAAAATTTGAATAAGAAAATCAACAAACTCTTCTCCACTCGTCTTTCCTCTTGCATAACCGAAACAAAAAGTTTCGAAACAAAAGTTGTATAATGTGAATAGAAACTAAACAAGAATACAAATATACACAAAACGTATTCGATCGGCTGCTAATCACTTGACTAGCCATAAATATGTTCGCACATTGAGATAACGTCTCCAAAATGACAAATGAAACAAAATGGGTTCATGGTCTTCTGTTTAAATAAACCGTCTAGATGTTCACGTTCAGTTCCACCATAATTTTTTCCTCTCACCGAGATTATACTGATGCTTTTAGCATAGTTTATGAGGAGTGTTTGCAAACGAATTCGCCATGTTTCGCTGTTGTTTAAAACTCACCACGATGATCAATAACAGCTGCAAAATAATTTAATATAAGATCAAAATTTATGAATTGTGGCAACAAATTACTGACACAGGGATAGAAAACCTGCACTATTGTACTTGTTTAAGTTATTAAGGTACAATTTTTTTCATTTTTGTTTTCGTCGTTGGATTTTAATAACACGTATTTTTTTGTAAGAATTAAAGTTTGTTAATGAATACCTCCTATACTGAAGTCTTTTTGAATAAAAACTGTATGTCATTCGATTACCATTGGTTTTAGCTTTCCATTGCTGTATTCAAATATGTGGGACATCGTTTCGTTTAGGTGTTATAGGAAAAATAGTATTTTGGGGATTTTGGCCTTATTTTGGGAAAAGCGAAAGTTTGTTAGTAAATACTCCCTATACTGAAATCTTTTTGAATAAAAGCTCTATGTCATTCGATTACCATTGGTTTTAGCTTTCCATTGCTGTGTTCAAATTTGTGGGACATCGTTTCGTTTAGGTTTTATAAGAAAAATAGTATTTTGGGGATTTTGACCTTATTTTGGGGAAAATGAAAGTTTGTTAGTGAATACCCCCTATACTGAAGTCTTTTTAAATAAAAACTCTATGTCATTCGATTACTATTGGTTTTAGCTTTCCATTGCTGTATTCAAATATGTGGGACATCGTTTCGTTTAGGTGTTATAGGAAAAATAGTATTTTGGGGATTTTGGCCTTATTTTGGGAAAAGCGAAAGTTTGTTAGTAAATACTCCCTATACTGAAATCTTTTTGAATAAAAGCTCTATGTCATTCGATTACCATAGGTTTTAGCTTTCCATTGCTGTATTCAAATTTGTGAGACATCGTTTCGCTTAGGTTTTATACGAAAAATAGTATTTTGGGGATTTTGACCTTATTTTGGGAAAAATGAAAGTTTGTTAGTGAATACCCCCTATACTGAAGTCTTTTGAATAAAAACTCTATATCATTTGATTATTATTGGTTTTAGCTTTCCATTGCTGTGTTCAAATTTGTGGGACATCGTTTTTTTTAGGTTTTATAAAAAAAATAGTATTTTGGGGAATTTGACCTTATTTTGGGAAAAATTAAAGTTTGTTAGTGAATACCCCCTATACTGAAGTTTTTTGAATAAAAACTGTATGTCATTCGATTACCATTGGTTTTAGCTTTCCATTGCTGTATTCAAATTTGTGAGACATCGTTTCGCTTAGGTTTTATACGAAAAATAGTATTTTGGGGATTTTGACCTTATTTTGGGAAAAATGAAAGTTTGTTAGTGAATACCCCCTATACTGAAGTCTTTTGAATAAAAACTCTATATCATTTGATTATTATTGGTTTTAGCTTTCCATTGCTATATTCAAATTTTTGGGACATCGTTTCGTTTAGGTTTTATAACTAAAAGATTTTTAGCTTTCCATTGCTATATTCTACTAATGTATATTGCAAACCTGAAGACGTGATTCAGATTTTCTGAAGAAAGTTGCTCTGTACATGAAGATAATATAGTTTACTTATTTTGAATTAAATCAAACGTCCATGATCTTAATTATAGTACCAATTTGTTGAACAATTATGTATACGGCATTATATTTCGGTAGGATTACTTGCACGTGTTAATGTTTACATATTTTAAAACTCACCACGTTAAAAATATATGTATAAAAACAGCTGGTTAGGTTTAACGTTTTGGCTTGGGTTTGATTTATTTGCACACGTTCGTGAGCTTTTTATTTTACCGGTTCATTGTTGGGCAACTGTGGGGTCTTAATTTTTTTTTGTTTCATGAGATAGCGAATTCTCGGCAATTGTAGTTCTGTACTGAATTTGATGTTGATATCTGCAGAAGACTAAGAATTAATTAAAAATAAAACAATGGAAGGTGCTGGTAACTGGTGTTTAATCGAAAGTGATCCGGGAGTTTTTACCGAATTGATCAAAGAGTTCGGTAATTATATAGTGAAAATTTTCTAAAACCGATGTGGATAATTTTATGTGAGCTTTGTTACCTCTTAGGTTGTGAAGGAGCTCAAGTAGAAGAAATTTGGTCTTTGGATAACGACACGTTTGAAAAACTTGAACCTATACACGGGCTCATTTTTCTTTTCAAATGGGTGCAAGATAATGAGCCTGCAGGTTCTGTGGTAAAAGACAATCGTTTGGAAAAAATATTTTTTGCCAAACAAGTCATTCACAACGCGTGTGCTACACAGGCAATTTTAAGCATTTTGCTTAATTGCAAACATAAAGACATCAAACTGGGAGAAACCTTGACAAATTTAAAAGAATTTTGTCAGTTTTTCGATCCATACAACAAGGGCTTAACTTTAAGTAATGCATCCCAAATTCGCTCGGTACATAATAGTTTTGCGCGCCAAACACTGTTTGAACTAGATGCGAAAAATCAAAATAAAGATGAAGATGTGTACCATTTTATAGGATATGTGCCAATTGATGGCCGCCTCTACGAACTGGACGGTTTAAAAGAGGGTCCTGTTGATTTAGGCTCCATCGGTTCTGGCCAAAATTGGATTGATGTTGTACGCCCTATTATTGAAAAACGAATGAATAAATATAGCGAAGGCGAAATACATTTTAATCTTATGGCAATTGTATCGGATCGTCAGAAAATCTATCAGCAGCAAATCGATAAACTTCTCGGTGGTGGCGAAGATGCCATGGAAACAGAGGACGACCGTGAAACAGAAATTGCCAAACTACGCTTATTGGTGGACAATGAAATAGAAAAACGTAAGCGATATCGAATCGAGAATGTACGACGTAAACATAATTATTTGCCTTTTATTGTGGAATTGTTAAAAATGTTGGGGGAACGCGGTCAATTGATGCCCATTTACGAAAAAGCTAAACAACGTGCTATGGAACGTGATGCAGCAGCTACAAAGACCAAATCTTAAATGGTTAAAGGCTACAAGTTAAAGATAGTTTTTCTATTTCTATAATGCATTCATTTATTTAATAATTAAAAGAGCATTTGTAATGAGTTTTAATACATTAAATTTCATAATCTAATCGGTTACAAACTTGATTTAAATTGGTATGAGAAGTTTATATGTCTTACGAATATATTCTGCCTAAAAACGAACTTTTTAAGATTAGTTAGAAGATTAGCTATTTAACACCCACATACATACATATATTCATATGTAATTGTATCAATAAAGTACGAAACGAAAACTGTTTTTTTGCTTAGGTTTTACTTTAAAAAATTATTAATTTAATTTTTGCTGTTTTTGGGTTTAACTTCAATGCTATTGATATCATTGGTCTCATCTCTGTCTACCTTCTTCGGGCGATCTAATGTTGGCTTTCAAAATTCCATTGTGACTCTAGCTGACTATAATTTCGTCCCTGAGGTGAGAAGAAGAATTATTCGTAATGATGAGATCTAATGCAATTGTGTTGGCATCATGGCTTATTGAGCGTGTCAAGTAGGTCTAGTGAGAACTCGGCTACCTACTGTAGATAACGCGCTAAAAATTTCATTTGCAAAGGGAAAAGTAAGTCTAATACAAGATTGTTTGTTGATCTTGATGTTTTGGGATTGTGGAAGGTACTAAAGGGTTCTGGCTGCACGGATGAATTGTCACTGAGATGGTAATGTAATGAATGAATGTTTTTATTTCAGGTTCCCACCGTAGCTCTGTAGATTTCGGTTTTTGGTTGATTTAGTTGGAAGGTTTTCCTTTTATTGACTCGATTCATATTTTAAGGTTATTTACACTATGCAACAAATTGAAAAAAATTTTCTGCCAAAGAACTACCACTATATTTTTTTGATGAGTATTGGTTGCCTAACTACAAAAATCGCCTTCATTTCGAATTCTATGGATAGGCCGCTTCACATATCTTATCATAACTTTTGGAGTCATTTCGAAAAAACTGAATTTCTTTTATATTTTTTTTCGAAAAATTTTGAAATTTTTCATTTTCAAAAATTTATAAAAAATATAAAACCGCAAATATTTACCAGTTTTATTATTTTATGATGAAGCTACATATAATAAAAATAAAATGAGCCATCACTTGTGAATTGTAATTGGAATGGACATACATATAGCACAACGAAATTGAACAAGGCGTTTGGAAGTTATGATAAGATATGTGAAGCGGTCTTTTCAAAAATCTCATATTTAAAAAAAAATTTAAAAAAACCTATCCATAGAATTCGAAATGAAGGCGATTTTTGTAGTTAGGCAACCATAACTCATCAAAAAAATATAGTGGTTCTCCAATGTTTTTTTGGTTGTTGCATAGTGTTATCTGTCTTCTATGCTAACTAATTTTGCCTACTTCTGGGAAGAAAGTCCGGGTTGTAATCATACCTAAGTTAGAACTCTTCGAGACACAATTGAACACATTATGAAGGAATTGATGGTTCTGTTTGTATAGAATTCTAGCAGAATGCTGATCGTTGTGGTAATAATCCGCACAAAAACATTAATGTGAAAATAAGCCAAGTTCTTACCCAACAATTTCGGCCGTTAGAATATTTACAATACCATCTCATTTCAAGGCAATCTGCTAATTTAGTAACATTTTTCCATAATTCTTTCCCACATTAGAAAGTTAACAAAATATTGCTAAACTACCAGGTTTCCTATAAATAAGATGGTATTGTACATATCAAGAACTTGGTTTTCATTTTGATCTCTGTACTTTTAACGGCCTGTCGGCCGTGTGAATTGCTCTTTTTTTCTTTAGATATCGCTGGTAGTAAGACGTTGTGATTAAAGCCTAAAGAAATTAAGCCTTCTGAATACTTATGTATGTAAATACATTTAGGTATTTTTGAAGTAAAGAGTAGGCGAGAAAAATTTAACTAAATTAAATTACAGTAACAAATATCATCGACTTAAGAGGGCAAAATTGTATGAAGATACACCCATCTCCACTGAAAAGTTCGTGGTATACATTGAGTAGTTTGCGGCAAAATCATAAAGGGTATACATTTATATATATAACTCCCAATTTTGCTATCGTTTATTCTAAAAATTTCCTACCTAACTTTAACATTTCGAGGTATTTTTGGGGTTTTCTAAGCTATCAAACGTATATTAGACCTATCGAGAGTCATGTACAGTTTCGCATCCACACTGCTTGGAAGACGGCCCAATCTTATAATAAGTACTTATTCGGACACTGACGATTACGTCATTAGCACGTAAAAATTAATTTTAGTATAGAAGGATATATATAAACCATGAATTGTCGACTTTCTCCTCAATGTTAATTCAATCTGTAATAAATTCGTAACCTATGTAAGTATATATGTATATGTAAGTATAACATTTTGATCTCATAATGAACAGAAACCAAACAACACAACGAAGGCGATACCTCTACGTCATCATATTTAACCAGTAACAAATGTTGCGTGATATAAGTTGGTAAGTGATAATAAATTGTTTTATTTAAAAAATGTATCTATGTATATATATAAAATCAAAAATATGAAAATAAAACGGTGTCATATAAGTATTATTTAGTTTAAGGATTGGAATTTTGTTTTTTGCTTCGATGAATAGTTCAGCATATACATACATACCTATGAATGTACATATGTACATACATAAGTATATCTAAGTTTTTATTTGTACCGGAATACTTTTGGCTTGTTTATAATAACAACCGGCAATGGTGAAACCTGTAGAGTCTATCAAGTTAGAGGGTTTTAATAATAAGAGTAAATAGTTTTTATGAATTTTGTATAGCCCAAGTTCACAATAAATATTTTCGTATGAAAATTAACATTGTAGCAACCCACATTTATTTATATAATTTAAACGTAACGTTTTTATATACAACTCTGTTTATAAAGGCAACTCTACATATGTATATATTTAAATTTAACGTTTGTTTAAGTGCGACTCTTCGCTAACATTTTATCTGTATGTACTACTTATCAGTACAACTATGATATTGTAAACGTTTAAAACTTCTATAAAAGCAGCTGCATTTGGTTGAATAAATTCAATTGGTATTCTGTCGTTTAACAGTGAACATCATTGTCTAGGCTTATTCTAAGTACCGGACGTGAATTTTCTGCTGAACTTGGAAAACTCCAATTAAAGTGACATTTCTTAAGTATAAATTGTGTTTAATGTTGGTAGGCAAGTTCAAATACAATCTTCGGAATAAGATTGATTTAACATTAAGAATTAAATATACAAGTACAATGGAACTATAAATATTTAATTCTTTCTTAACGTTGTGATGATTAAGGTATAGTGTTATTAGGGGTTTTACGGAAAATTGCCTAACCTAGAGCCATGGAAGGGTGGGTAAAGAGACATGACCCCCAAATTAGCAGGGGGTTCGTCCAGACGTAAAATTCCGCAGATGGTAGCATGTCCAAATTTCTCTCAACTCAGTCCTAATAAACCGAGGCAAAGGAGTCTAAATTATTATGTGATTAGGTGCAAATAATTATGTGCAGTTGAATATGCAGATGACTAGATCTCACCCCAGAAGACTGGTAACTAGCAGTGTCAAGGCTCCAACATAGTTTATTAAAACTATCTGCGTCATTCGACATTAACCAAAATTATTGTATTTGCACATTACAGGTTCGTCACTTTCCCTATTCACAAATACAATAAAATCCTCATCTTTATTATTGCGGCTGCTCTCATGTTGTTTGCGCTGCGCACTCGGAATTGACTTAACATATCAATTTAGATTGGGCGTGTAGACATTGTAAGCAAAAGAAAGTTAATAGGGAAACGAATGCAGGCGGACAAACACGACCAATATGCAAGCAAATGTATGCATGGATGTACATATGTATACAGATATTAGGTCTGTTCAGTAACTAAACTAGCAGAAACTAGCAACGAGAGTGTAAGGTTGAAAATTGCAAAATTACTCTCCCAAATGTGAAAAAGTAAATTAACACTTTTCTAGCAAAAATTAACAAGTAACCTAGCGTTTACACATGCCACTACAAGTTCGAAAAACTCAATACACTCACACATTTTCACTAATAAATGTCAAAACGATAGACAATATTACCCTGTTCAATATTAAATGTAAATTTACTGGATTGCGGTTAAATTGTAATTAAAGTTCTACCTTTTTAAATTATTTATTATTATGATTATTATGCAAGTTTGTTAATTAAAGAGCAATAATATTAGTAATAATAATTAAATATTACTATTAATAATAAATGTAAATCGTTTCCCCAAAAATATGCCTATATGGTGAACTCGGTAACGCTATTTTAAAAAGAAAATGGAATCAAAATTGAGCCCACAGATTATTAAACAAATTATTAAAATCTTCGACATCGTCCTTCCAAATTTTTCTTTCTCATTTCCTGATAAATTTATTTTTTTAATTTTAAAAGTAAACAAATTTTCCGAAGTTTACGTTTAAAAATGAACTTACACTTGCATGTGTAAACACAAAATCAAATGGCATGAGATTCTACTATTTCGAAGAATTTTTCGGTGACAATACTTACACAACAATTGCATGCCACTACTTGCATTTGTAAACCCAGCGTAAATTGCGGTCGCGATGGGAATAATATATAAAACTTAAAAATTGTACTGACTGGCAATTAAATAGTACGTAGTTGAAAGTAATTGTACTAAAGTAACCATAATAACATAACATACCACTATATGACGACAATGTTGCTTTTAAAGAAATTTATTTAAAATCATAAATCCGAAATAATTATTAAGAAAGTAAAACAAAAGAAAATATTGCTTTAAATTATTTATAATTTTTTGTAGCAAGTGGTAATATGCCATCGTACTTTAACGTAAATGCCAAAATATGTATCTATGTATATCAGGAATAATATGTATCGAATATACATATATGCTTGTACGTATATTATTATTTAAAATTATGTATTTATAATAAATTTTACTTTTTCATTATTGTTGAATTGTACCGGAAAAAGTACAATTATACTGAATGTGTCATCCCTGGTTTGTTTACTTTTGATTAATTTAAGCTGTGTTGATTTACTAAAAATTTGTAACAATTGTTACTAGAAAGCGTTCATTAATCCAAACAATTTGCAACGAGAGAACGTCGAAAGAGCGTAAAAAATTGAGAGACAAAAATTCTTGCAAGTTTTTGCAAGTAAGATTTTCACTTGAAATAATTATTCAAACAGCTGTTTTGCGTTTGTGTTTACAAAACACAATTTCTAAATCAAGTTGAAAATAAAAATATTTTGGAAAATTTAAGAAATTGTAAGTAAATGTAAACTTTTAAAACGATAAAAAGTATTAAAAAGATACATTTATTTTTGTGTAACTTAGGAACAACAGAAGCAAAATAAGATGTCTAAACCTGTGGTTTTAACTGCCTCTGAAATGTTGTTGTTTTTTTTCTCTTTAATTTTCACAGACCAGCTGTTATTGTTACATTGTTGTAAATATTATGAGTACATAGCTACTCGGTAATTTACACTAAGCAGGCAAATAATTCAATTAGTTCAATTATATATATATGCAAATATTAAACCTTGCTCTGCTACCATTTGTTGGAATACCAATTAAAGTGAGAGACCGTTCCGTTTATTATACTTCAAGTTTTTATTTTAATACTATAAAATTAGTTCTGGTACAAAAGTAGTTCTTTGCTTAAAGTTACAAAATGGAGTGAGTATAATTGATGACTATTTTCTAGCGCGTACTTTTTGACATTTTAAAAACATTCATAGTTGCATGCATTTGGACTGCATTAGAGATGGGTTAATATAATTGCAACAATCCCCCGCTCAAGCCAAATGCATATCAAAAAGAAAAATTCAAAATACATTACAATTCAATTTTCATTAATTTAGCGCCATATAAGTATATGTTTCTGCTTGACCAAAACCTTGGTTAAAATATCAGCTGCGTTTTCATCTGATGCCACGTATATCACCTCAATGTCGCCAGCTTCATACCTTTCTCTGATATAATGATAACGGATATCGATGTGTTTGCTTTTCTTCTGGGTAGTAGGATTTTTAACCATAAAAACAGCACTCTGATTATCGCACCAAACACGACTAGAACTTTGGGCGTATTCGAAAAAACCCATCTCACTCAAAAGACCACGGAGAAACACTACCTCTTTTGTTCCTTGACATAGAGCAATATATTCTCCTTCCATTGTACTTAAAGCCACCACAGACTGTTCCCAGGCAATCGGACCGCCTCCCATAAATACCACGTGACCAGAGTACGACTTTCTATCATTTAAATTAGAACCCCAATCTGCATCTGTGAAACAAAAATTTGTTATATTTTTAGAATATGTAATTTTACCCATTGACCTATTTTTGAGATAACGTAGAACGTGCTTCGCTGCCATGAAATGTAGTAGTATTTTATTTCAGTAGTATAATATATACTTTATAAAAATTTACAATTTTTACAATTTAATTACATAGAGAATAAAATAAAATAAACTATATCATCTATAAATTCATATACATTAATTGGCTTTTAAAAAATTCAACAATACTTCTAAAAATATTAGGATTATTTTCATTTTTTACGTTATTAGGTAGCATATTATATAACTGGAGTTCCTTGTAATACAGTGATCGCTGCATACTAAGATTTGTTGCCCTCTGCAGTCTAAAAGTTTCAGAATTTCTTAGTTGATATGGTTGTATTTCCCGAACATATTGTAATTGATTAATTAGATATTGCGGTGCGTTGCCTGTTTTCATCTTCTGTATAAATATTAGTGTATTCATTTTCAACCGATCGCGTATTCCCATCCATTTCAAGGTTTCAAGCATTAAATTTATTGAGGTGTAACGATTACATTTCAAAATCGTCCGCATTGCTCTATTCTGTAATTTTTGCAGTCTATATATTTGATTATCTGTGCAGCATGTGTATATAATCGTTGAACCAAATTCGAAGTGAGGTTTGATCATAACATTATATATATTTATTGCTGTAAGTGTTGATATTTTATTTCTAACTCTTTAAAAAACACCGATTTTTCTACATATGTAATCAAGATGTTCTTTAAATTTTAAATGTGTATCTAGTATGAAACCGAGGTATTTGATTTGATCAACGTTTTCTATATTATTATTATTAATTTTAAAGACTATTTTATATGCCACGTTTATTTGCATTAATTTCGTTTTATTTTCGTTTAATTTAAGTTTATTCATATTTAGCCAATTAGTGACTTTAACCATATCCAGAGTTAGATTGTCCTCACATTGTTTTTCACTTTTATCTTCCGTATAAATTAACGTATCATCAGCATAAAGTATTATTTCACATTTTTTCAATACATTTGGTAAATCATTTATATATAAAATAAATAGAAGTGCCCCTAAAATTGAGCCTTGTGGTACGTCATAATTATTATTTATTGTCTCTGATTTTACTTCGTTCACTCTAACTATCTGCAATCTGTCAGTTAGGTATGAACTCAACCATTGCAACTCTCTTCCCCTGATGCCATAATTGTAAAGTTTCTGAATTAAAATGTCTCTATCAATAGTTTCGAATGCTCTCTTAAAATCCAAGAACAATGCTATTATTTTGTTGTCTTTTTCTCTTTTTTTCCATCTATTAACAATATAGCTAACTGCAGTTTCGCATGAGAATTTTTTTCTGAACCCTGATTGAAATTGATATAAGATACCGTTTTGCTCTACCTATGTTTCTAGTTGATTTTTTACCACAAGCTCCAATATCTTTTCACATGTTTTTAGGGTATTTATCGGTCGAAATTCTTCACATTTAATTGTTTTTGTATCTTCTTAATTGGAATTATCATTGTTATTTTCCAGTTTTTGGGGAAGATTCCCGTTTCCAATGATTTATTTATTATTTCTAACAGGTTTGGACCTATTATATTCCAACAATCTAATATAATTTTTGAAGATATTTTATCAAAGTCAGGTTTGCCATTTAGGCTTAAACAAAGTTTTTTCAATTCTTGTACATTTATTGAACGAAAGTGAAATGTAGAGTTTATCACCGGAATTTGGTTGGAGTATTGCACTTGCTCTATGTTGTCTCTAATCATCCTAATGCTATTTACAAAATATTTGTTAAATAGGTTAGCTATTTTATTATTATCTTTAATTTCTTCTTGATTAAATATCACAGATGTTATCACTGGTTTGTTTTTTTTTAAGTATTAGGTTTTTTATTTCCCTCCACATACTTTTTTGGTCCTTCGCGTATTTGATTTTGTTACTAATATATTTATTACTTTCATATTCAATTTTTGTTTTATAAAAGTTTCGAACTATTTTGTACTCACTCCATGCTATAATGGTATTTTTAGTTCTAGCTCGATTATATTTTAATACTTTATCTGGTTTGATTGATCTTAGTTCACTATTAAACCACTCACTAATATTACTTATATGCCCGATTGGTTTTTGTATTATGTATTTATTAATAGAATTTTGTAAGTTCGTATCGAAATTTAAAACATTCCTGTTTATATCCAAATTATTATTGTAATTTAGTACACAGCTTAATTCATTGTTGAGTAAGTGTTTTCTATATTTTAATACATTTATTACTCTTTTATTTGATATTTTCGGCTGTACTGTGGCGAGTATTTCTACTTCAATCGTTTCATGATCTGCTATTTTGTATTCTTCGCTAGTTTTTGCAGATACGTTATGACAGTTTGTTATTATAAAATCTATTAATGTCTTTGTGCAGGGAGTAATTCTTGTATACTCGTTGACAATTTGTTTCAACCCATTATCACTTAATATTTGCTGTATTCTATATTTATATGTGGCTTCTTTCATTCAATCAATATTAAAATCTCCAGCTATGATAATATCATTATTTATTTCACATAGATTTTCAACCATTTCCTCAAAAACTTCACAGAACTCAGCTTCACTACTGCCTGGTGATCTATACACAGCTACTATTATGAACGCAGTTTTTTTAAAGTTTGCTAGGTAAGCGCATAACCAATATTTGAAATCTGATTTTCTTTCAACTATTTTTTTTTTAGTTTCCATGTTTTTCTAAAATACATTATTACACCTCCTGTTCTATTTGAGTTTGATAATACACCATAGTGGTCATATCCATTTACTATATATTCTTGCTCTTCTATATTATTACTTAAATGCGTTTCAGACAGGATGATGAATTCCGGATTCATTAATTCTGCTACAATTTGTATTTGATCAATGTTGTTTACTAGGCCTTGTACATTTGTATAGATTCCACTTAGTTTCTTTGGTTGTTAAATGTTAAAACCCATTCTTCTTTTCTTTAGATTCAATTTATTTTGATATACCGGGCATGATCTGCTTGCTGTGACATGATTTTCATCCAAGTCCAAGTTCAGTTTGTTTTTCATTCTTATGCAGTTTATACATTTTTCTATTACTTCATTATTGCATTCGCTTGCTCTGTGTCTGCCATGACATTTAAAACAAATTTCATCACTTTTACATTCACTTGCTTTATGGTTAGAACCTTGACATTTGTAACACCTTAATACATCTACACCATTAAACACTCTGCATATTTCCCATCCTATATTTAATTTTCCAACATTAATTAATTTAGAATGGACTTCTGAATCAACTTTTACTTTTGCATTAAATACAGTTCTGTTGATTCTTTTTGATTCATACATTTTAATCACTTCAAATTTATTGTCTTTAAAGGCTTCATTTTGTAGTTTAATTTTTTCAATTAAATCTTCTTCCGAGTATTTAAAATTCATATCAGTTATTAGGTGTGTTCATTTACTAAAAATTTGTACAAATTTGTAACAATTGTTACTAGAAAGCGTTCATTAACCCAAAAAATTTGCAACGAGAGAGCGTCAAAAGAGCGTAAAAAATTGAGAGACAGAAAAATTCTTGCAAGTTTTTACAAGTAAAATTTTTACTTGCAATAATTATTCAAACAGCTGTTTTGCGTTTGTGTTTACAAAACAATATTTCTAAATTAAGTTGAAAATAAAAATATTTTGGAAAATTTAAGAAATTGTAAGTAAATGTAAACATTTAAAACGGTAAAAAGTATTAAAAAGATACATTTATTTTTGTGTAACTTAGGAACAACAGAAGCAACATAAGATGTCTAAACCTGTGGTTTTAACTGTCTCTGAAATGTTTTTGTTTTTTTTTCTTTAATTTTCACAAACCAGTTGTAATTTTTAGTGATGTAAATATAATGACTACGTAGCTACTTGGTAATTTACACTAATTCAATTAGTTCAAATATATATTTGCAAATAAATTTAAATTAACACATAATTTATTAAATTACTTTTCTACTGCTTTTGATATTTTATTTTGGATAAAGCTTTTTATTACAATGAAAATGAAAATTGCTTAAATTTGTTTCCTTTCAAAAATATATTTAACCCGTTTTCGCCGGCTGTTTATTATTATTATAGTTTGGAAACGATTGCAAAGGCGGAGCATTAACGTTAGACAATAACGAAGAAAAATTCTCCTTTTCAACTCACATTTGTTTGCGCTTTAATGTAGTTTCTTATTAGTGTTTATTTACATAAATAGTTCTTCATAAAATCGCTTGGAAAATAAATCACAAAGTTGGAAATAAACATTTCTGCGACCTTATTCTGTCGTTATTTCCGGTGATTGCAATAAAAATTCTATGTGTAGGCAGGCTGTTATAACGTATAAACTAATTAAAAATAGATATTATATTCATTCATTTTATTCAAAAGTAGCTAATCACCCTTATCGTGTTTAGCGTATTTCGACTACGTCTAGTACTTTATTAAATAAAATTGCAAAACTTTTCATTATTCTATTACAAGCCGTACTCGAAAAACGCCAGTCACGACAATGCACATTATTTTTATAATAATATACATATATGTATAATTTTTCCAAAAAATATAGGGGTAGTTATTGAGTACTCATATATACCTATACATTACAACACTATTTTAACTTGCAAATTTTAGCTAGTAAAGTGTTCATTTACTTTTTCACATTTTTGAGAGTAATTTTGGAAAATTTCTTGTTACTCTCTCGTTACTAACTTTTACTAGTAAAGTAAATGAACACACCTATTATAACTTCAATTTCATTTTTATCGGGTACTTTTATTTCATAATTTTCACTCATTTCTGTTTGCAGTGCCTTTTTGATTTTATCCCTTTCTTCTATATTTTTCGTATTATTATTTCTGTTTTCAACATTTGTTATTTTTAGACCACTTGGGTCCACCTTATTGTTTAAATCCTCCTTAGTTTTCTGTATTTTCTGTTTCTCTTTTGGTTTAACTATTAAAGGCACTTGAGTACTTATTTCTGGCAATATTGTTTTGCTTTTTACTGCTTCTGCAAACGTTTATTTCTTTTGTGATGCACTTGACTCTTTAATAGTTCTTTTTATTTCATTACACATTTTCATATTATTTTCTTCTATAGTATTACACATTTCTTTGTTTTTGTTTTCACTTTCGTTTATAGCACTGCATAATTTTTTCACTTCGTAAACATTTTTTCACAAATCCTCCTTATGCGGGTGCAAATTAAACTGAGCTAATTTAGACACCACGTGAATTATATTAGGTCTCGTAACCACAGCCCAGGTACATCAAAGCACCTATTAAACTTTGATAAGATTTTGTGTCCAGATTTTCGCAGTTTTCATCACATTTCGATAAAATTGTCCCACTAGACCAAGGAGATGATGTCGGCTTACAATCAGCCATTCCCCATTGCATAAGCACTTCCTCAGCATATTTCTTTTGATGAATTCTGATGTCACCTCTCAAACCATCCCGATTAATCTCCATCCCTAAATAAAACGATATATGGCCACGATCAACCGCTGCCACTTGTTTATTTAAACTGGCAATTATTTGTTTCATTTTCTGTTCATTTGAGCACGCAACCATCATATCGTCAACATATAAAGCTATCAAACAAATATTTTGCCTTCTCTCTTGTTATAAACGCATGTATCCGATTTACACCTCGAAAATCCCATTTCTAACAATATGTCGTTCACCTTTTTATTCCACTCACGACCTGCTTGCTTCAACCCGTATAAAGCCTTCTTAAATTTGCAAACTTTATTGGGATACTTCTCATTCACAAATTTTTCTGGCTGCACCATGTATACCTCTTCTTCCAATTTTCCATTTAAATAGGCTGAAACTATATCAATGTGATTTACTAGTAAATTATATTTAGCTGACAGTGCCAGTAGCAACCTGATTGCAGAATGTCGAACTACGGGAGCAAAAGTCTCATTATAATCGATATTAAATTTTTGCGAACACGGACCTTGTATTTCTGTACTGAGCCATCAGGGTTACGCTTCAAAGTAAAAACCCACATACAACCTATCACATTTTTATGTTTTGGCTTATCTTCCAATTGCCAAGTATTGTTCTTGATTAATGAATTAAATTCAGTTTCCATTGCTCCTTTCCACTTCAAAGCATCTTTAGAATTTAAGGCTTCAGCCACAGTCAACGGATCCTCAATAACTGCATTTAACAATTCAGGACTATCTTCAGTACAATAGACTTTTCTGGGCTACCTCTACGACCAGATCTTACTAATTTTGGCCTGCCTCTTTTTTTTTTATTTTCAACAGAAAACGAGTCTTCTCGGTCTGTGCTTTCATAATCGTCACTAAATTCTTTTTCTAGGGCCTCATCTTCATTTTGTGTCTTTACATCAATAATACCACTATAATTTTTTTACTTGTTGTTTTGTGTTTCCTCATGATTAATTTTATTAATTTTCGGAGCTTCTAAAAATGATTTTCATTAACTTCATATTCGGTACTATTAACCTTCTCAAACGACTGCTCAAAAAATATTACATCACGAGCAACAACAATCTGCTTTGTTATAGGGTTATATAAACGATACCCTTTTGTATGCGATTAGTATCCTACAAATTTCATTTTTTCACCTTTTGGTAAAAACTTACCACCTCTAGGTTTCGGGCCTTTCCTTAGAACCACTGCATCGCAGCCAAACGTTTTTAAGTGAGAGGCCGACGGTTGTCTACCTGACCATTTTTCAAAAGGTGTAACATCATTTAGCACTTTAGTTGGAGCTCTATTTTTTATATATGTTGCAGTGTTAACAGCTTCACCCCATAAACTGTGCGGCAGCCTAGATGTATGTAACAAACAACGAGCCATTTGCACCATAGTTCTATTAGCTCGTTCCGCTACACCATTCTGTTGAGGCGAATAACTTACTGTTGTCTGGTGAATAATGCCCTTTTCTGCGAAGTGTTGCTTAAATTTCGTATTGACAAATTCTTTTCCATTGTCAGAACGAACAACTTTAATTTTGCGGCCTGTCTGCGTCTCCGCAATCCCAGAAAAACGAATATATGCATCGAAAGCATCACTTTTATTCTTTATAAAATATGTTGTTATATAGCGTGAAAAATCGTCTATAAATGTAATAAAATACGACGAACCACCAACGTATTTGATGGCAATTGGACCACATAAATCTGTATGTTGTAATGGTCGGTGTATTTATGTTTTAGTATGTTGTTTTCGTTGTTGCCAGATCGTTGGCCGTGCTGGCGTTTAGCACCGGCTAGAGCTCGCCGTCTTGGGGTGGTTCTTCGCCAACCAACCTGGGTATTTCCACACCGACTTACAAAAAATTCATGCCAGGCTTGGAAAAAAATCTATAAAAAAAAATGAAAATAATAGAGGCCCGAAAGTGGATTGCAGAAAAAAAGAAACTTGTCTTTTTACCCACATACTTACTCCCTTTCACACTTCAATTCCGGTTAGCAGGTCTTCGCTAACTTCGGCCTCCCACCCTCTGGAATCCGTAGGGACTCCTCCATGATAACCACGGCCATTCCTTTCTCTTGGTTATCCCAAACGTTTTCCCCACTTACCTCCTCATCACCTTCCTATACCTTGAGTGTATTTTCTAGGCAAACGACTAATTTTCTAATTTACCGATATATATGTATGTATGTGTAAAAAATATGAATGGGAGATCAATAAAATTTTTTTTCTAAATTAACATTTACAGAATAAACAAAAACGTATTGGATAATAGCGAAAAATGTAATATTAGCAAAAAAAATTAATAAGCAAATAAATATAGTATATATTAGCAAAAAAAAAAATAGTTAATAGGCCAACTGACGCTGTTCGTTTCTTCTTCTTTAACCGAGCTTCCTGATCGGCCTTTCTGATTCGTCATGACTGCCGTCCGTTCGTTTCGTGTCCCCGTTACTTATGGTACGTCTTTAAGAAAATCTTTGTGGCTTATTTACATATATACATATATCTTCCTTCTTATTTTGAAGCCTTTTTACGGCAAAGAAAAAAATGCGGGGCACAACTCCCTACTGGCGAACAGAACGACCTAGACCTGAGCTCAAATCTTACGTCGCGCGAGTTACATATACAAATCCCAATACATACTTAAAGATTGACCCCATAGATGAATATATTACAAATATAATTACAAACAAATAAAGCAAAATGTAATTTAAAACCCACTTCCGATTTGTTAAAAGAAATTATAATTAAATCAATAAATCAAAATTATTTTTCGGTCGCAATTCCAAGAATTGCATCCATCCAAATTTAATATTAAAGAATTAACTAAATTAAAGCACTGAATATAATAATGTTTATTTTTCGGTCGCAATTCTAAGAATCGCAACCGTTCAAATTTTAATAACATTTCACTTATAAAATAATTTTTATTAAATATTGTCAAATTGCATTTATTGCATTTCCGTTCCCAAACGAAGATGCAATATCAAAATTCCATAGAATAATTAACAAAAAAAGCAATAATTTGAATCAATAAGAAACAATTGTAATTTAGAATAAGTTAGTCTAAGTTTGAAGGTGCTCAAATAAAGAAGTAAAAATAACAAAAATAGTTTTTTTTTAAAGAGACAATAAGCTCTCTATTTGAATGGCGCAGTCGGTTATTTCCCAAAATCGAAAAAAAGGGATTTAGTGATACCGACAAGTATAAATAAAAAATTATCCTGCGGATTCAGGATTAAAATTATAAGTGTAGTGAACATTTATTTCTAAAAACAAAAATCGCAATACTAATAAAAATAGTATACAGAAACTTTGAAAAAAAAGGAAAAATTTACACCACTTAAACAAAAGCTATGCAGTAAACTTTTCCAACTAAACTCCATGCTAACATATAAAGTGAAGTGAACAGTTGTAAATTGAATACCATAGTAAAACAAAGCAAAGTGTAGTGGACAAAAGTTTTTGAACACCACTTGAAGAAAAAAAAAAATATTATTTTTGTGAAAAAAAATCAAAATACTTCATCATTAGAGCATCAAGGCAACGAAGATTCGATCAACAAAGAAGAATGGAACAACAACAAGAAAATGGACCACAGGCTCTGCCGAACATGTTTCCAGCCGACATATTAGAACAATTAAATCGCAGAGAACAACAACTAGAACAATTAAGAAATGCTTATATAGAACTTCAACAACGGCAACCAAACCAACTGGAACACATAAATAAAAATGTAGCACATATTCCAACATTCACGGGAACTGGTGATATAACAATAAATTCATTT
The DNA here is from genome assembly GCA_963932375.1 of Phania funesta. NCBI lineage: Eukaryota > Metazoa > Arthropoda > Insecta > Diptera > Tachinidae > Phania > Phania funesta. Next base: position 44,008,376 of record OZ010656.1, read on the forward strand.
ATCAGCAACGTGGAATACCTACTGGGTACTATTGCAAATGAAGAGATGAAAAAGGAAGCGACAAAAGCTGTTAACTATAGAAGTATCCATGGGGAAGCCAAAAACATCATTATAAACATCCCACAACCAGACAACTGGGAGACGATAAAAAGAGCGCTGAAATTAAGATACCGACCAGACATTGAACCCCACCAGATATATAAAAGGATTTACAATTTAAGAATAAATAATGTAAGTGAATTAAGTATTGAAATACAAAATATTAAATACAAAGCGGATGAACCAAGTGCTTATTATCGAGAAGATCATTGTATTGATTTATCAGGTATAGACAATTTATTAGTTAACACAGTTAAGTAAATGACTCGGGGAATACTACTTGACAAAATTTATGACGAAAGGAACTTAGGGAATATTATTGATATAATGAATAGGAGGAGATTCGAGGACAGTTGTATAAGACCAGAATATAAAAAATACGAAAGAGAAGGGAACCGCAAGAATCAGTATCATAACAGGTCAAATTTTAATAATCAAAATAGAACATATAATCAAAATAGAGAAGTCAAAAATAATCGACAGCATCAGGAAGGAAATAATTATCCTAATTTTTATAAACAAAACAGTTTCAATAATAATTCTTTTAATAATTCGGGTAGATATAAATTCCAAAATGAAGTTAGAAATAATAATGCTTCAGGGAATTTTCAACAGTGGCAACCAATGAGACACCCTAGACCGAATTCCAACCAAGCTCGTTAGAATCCACCTAGACCAAACCGAATAGAACCCATGGAGGTAGATAATATTGAAAGAAATCACAGCGATCCTCAAGTGGTAGGACACCCTAATCGTAAGTTTGGCCAAAATCGCTTAAACTACGATAGGCAAGGCCCAGAAGGACCTGAAATTAATTATTGTGAGGAAGTGAATAACACGGTTTTTTTTATGAAGCAGCCGCAGAATGCTTGCCAAAAATAACACTTAATATAAATAATAAAACATACATAGCATTAATAGATACTGGAGCTAGTCTCAGCTTAATTACTAGTGAGATAAATGATTTAAAAAAAAATTAAATTGAGACGCCCAATTACCTTTAGTACATTAACGAATAAAGATAGAATTGATTACGAAGTACATACAGAAGCACCGAATGAATTTAATCTGCCTAACAACGCAAGGATTCGTTGGAAGGTCACACCATTAACAGGGAGATTATATGACTTTATTATTTGATTATTGACATTTTGAATTTTCTAAATTCCCAAATAAATATTGAAAAAGGAGAAATAACGCTTAACGGAAAAGTGAGTAATTTTTTGAACAACCCTTATGAATTTAAGCAAATCTGTAATCTTGAAGTTAGTGACTCGAATTTAGAAAGACTTGCATTGGATCATTTGAATGAGGAAGAGCGTAAAGAAATTATTAATTTATTGAACCGATATAACAAATTACTATATAAAGAAGGCGACAAATTAACTAATACCACAGAAATTCAGCATGATATTAGAACTACTACCCAACAACAGATTAATTCAAAATTATATAGATACCCACCTCAACACGAGATGGAAGTCAGAAAACAAATCAAGGAAATGTTAGAACAAGGTATCATCCAAAAAAGCTATTCAAGATATTCAAGTCCACTCATAGTTGTACCAAAAAAAATAGACAACTCAGGTGAAAAAAAATACCGCCTAGTAATAGATTACAGGAAACTTAATGAGGTTACTATAGATGATAAATTCCCTTTGCCGAATATAGATTCAATATTGGATAAACTGGGCAGAGCTCAGTATTTTACAACATTGGATTTGGCAAAGGGGTAACATCAAAAGACTATGCAAAGATAGCCCAGCCAATTACGAAATATTTGAAAAAAGGTACGAAAATTAATGTAAAAGACCCAACCTATATTGAAGCCTTCGAGAAGTTAAAGGTATTAATTAGTACACATCCTGTTTTACGCTATCCCGATTTCGAAAAACAATTTACCTTAACAACAGATGCATCCAACTACGCGATTGGTGCAGTGTTAGCACAGGAAGGACACCCAGTGTGCTACGCTTCAAGGACTTTGAACAACCACGAGAAAAATTATTCTGCGACAGACAAAGAATTTCTAGCAATAATGTGGAGTGTCAACTATTTTAGGCCCTACATTTACGGCAGAAAATTCAAAATTCTTACTGATCACCAGCCAATTAAGTACTTGCATTCCAAATACAGAGGAAAGGATATGTCACCCAGACATCAGCGATGGCTATTAAAATTAAGTGAATATCAATTTGAAATAGAATACTTGAAAGGAAGAGAAAACAAAGTAGCGGATTTTTTGAGCAGAATAGAAAATAGTGAGGACACTATTTCGGAACAAGCGGGGGGTAAAGATACCAAAGTTGAGAATAACAGCATCTTAAATTTTTTTTCAGTTAACAATTTAGAAGACGATGCCACAATGGCAACAGTACATTCAGCCGATGAAGAATTGGGAGATCATTTTTTTATAAAAGAGGAAATTGTGAACAAGTACAAAACACAAATAATTCTGACAAATAACAAAGTAGAAGAATTTATGAAAATACATGGGAAAAGGATTATATTTGTTTCTGAAAGCGATTTTGATCAAATGGGAGAAATTTTTAGGAGATACATATCGAAAGGGAAAGTAGGAATATTTTCGGAACTATCTGAACATAACTATAATATAGTACAAGAAAAATTAATAAGTATGTATTCAAACGATAATCAAGTTAATTTCACTAAGTGCACTATGCGGGCACAGGACATTGAAACTGAAGTGGAGGCAGTTAAACAGATATCATTGTACCACATAAGAGAGAGTATGCATTCAGGTATCCTTGAAACATACAACCAGATCAAAAATAAGATCTATTATCCAAAATTAATGGAATTGATCCAAATAGTTATCAATCAATGTGAAATTTGTCAAGAAGTAAAGTACGATAGAAAACCAATCAAACCAAAATTACATTTTACAGAGACACCAACAAATAAAAATGAAATTATACACATAGATACGTACGTCATGAAAAGATATCACTTTCTAACGATTATAGATAAATTTTCAAAATTCGGCGCAGCCTATGCGTTGAACGACAGGAATCATATTACTATTATTGAACAACTAGAAGATCACTTTGCTAAATTAGGGAAACCAAGGAAAATAATTGCAGACAATGAATTCAAAGCAGCAAGGATAAAAGAATTTTTAGACAAAGAGAATATAGAGCTTCACTTGACAAAACCTAATAGCCATACAGGCAACTCCGATATTGAAAGGTTTCATAGTACAATAGCGGAAAAGTTTAGGATATTGTACAAGATAGAAAAAGGGTTGTCAGTGAAACAATTAATTCAGAAGGCAATTCGAAACTATAATAACAGATTCCATTCGACAATAAAATGTACACCAAACGAAGTGCAGGCAAATAAAATAGACCTCGGAATTGTAAAGAAGAACTTGGAAACAGCAAAAAATAAAATTATAAATAAATTGAATGAAAGCAGGGAAAATTATGAGGAAAAAAGGCCTGAAGGATTTATTAAAAATTATAAGGCAGTTAGGCATAAAGAACAACCAAGGTATAGGAAAGAAAAATTAAAAAATATTCACCCTATCAACATTAAAAAACCACTAAAATTTTCAGACATTAATTATGATACTGGTTCTGCTAACTGCGATACAGCCGAGTGACAGCAGAATGACCCTAACTGAACTTGTAGACCAAACAGGATTTGTTGACCTACAAATGAGAGACCAGGAAATAGTCAAGGACAGTGACATAGTATTACACATAATTGACGTTAAACAAATAGAAATTATTATTAACGAAATGACGGACAACATTATATTAGCGAAGACAAGTAACAAGGACATATTACAAGCCGAATTATTAGAAGCAAGAAATAAATTACTAACTTTAATACCAACTGAAAAAAGACAAAAAAGAGGACTTATAAACGCAATAGGTACTGTAGCTAAATGGACAATTGGAACAATGGACGATGAAGATAGACAAACGATACAAAAACATTTATCACAGACTGACAAAGCACTAGACGAACAGGTACATATAAACAATCACTTTAGTTTAGCTATAAATCAAATAAAAAATATTGTAAAAGATGATAGGAAAGAAATTGAAAAAGGTATTAATGCCATTAATAAAATTGTAGACGAAGAATATCAACAACACATGTATTTACAACAAATGTCAAAAATCCAATTAATAAAAAGTAAAATAGAACAAATCCAAGACAATGTAGTCTCAGCCAAATACGGATTAGTTCATCCAAATATTTTGACAAATCATGAAATTGAAAAATATAATATTGACTTTAATAAATTAAAATATTTACAATTAGGAATAGCAAGTTTTAATAATACTTATTTAATATTAAGCATTAAAATACCTAAATCGATCATACAAGTAAAAATAAGAAAAATTATACCATTACCAAATAAAAATCAAAAAGAAATAGAATTCAGAATAGAGGAAATTTTTACGTATGAAAATAAAACTATGCAATTTGAAGAGAATAAACATTTTAGACAATTAAAACCCAGAAATCATTGTGTATTAACAAAAAATTGTAAAGTAATAACAAATAAAGAATTAGAAATCATAACATTAGATTAAACAAAAATCTTGATTAAAAACGCAATAAATTTATTCGTAAACAATACATGTAATGAAAATAATAACACTATTTTAAACGGAAATCATGTAATTCAATTTAGCAATTATTCAATAAAAATTAACGATTACGATTATTCTAATTTAGTTGAAAAATTTGAAGGAAATATAATGAGTTTGCAATACAACGATATAAAGAATTTTACTGAAAAACTTACGTTTGAACAATTAGATGAAAAAAATGAAATAAATTTTAAAAACATTTCTAACTTGAAAACCCATAATAAAGTAATATACGGATGCAATTTATTAATAATTATTTTGATAATAATTTTATGTTGTATTTTTTGTGTTAAACATAGATACATAAAAATAAAATTAAATAACAAAATTCAGGAGAATTTTGATCAAAAGGAGGGAGAAGTTACATATACAAATCCCAATACATACTTAAAGATTGACCCCATAGATGAATTTATTACAAATATAATTACAAACAAATAAAGCAAAATGTAATTTAAAACCCACTTCCGATTTGTTAAAAGAAATTATAATTAAATCAATAAATCAAAATTATTTTTCGGTCGCAATTCCAAGAATTGCAACCATCCAAATTTAATATTAAAGAATTAACTATATGAAAGCACTGAATATAATAATATTTATTTTTCGGTCGCAATTCTAAGAATCGCAACCGTTCAAATTTAAATAACATTTCACTTATAAAATAATTTTTATTAAATATTGTCAAATTGCATTTATTGCATTTCCGTTCCCAAACGAAAATGCAATATCAAAATTCCATAGAATAATTAACAAAAAAAGCAATAATTTGAATCAATAAGAAACAATTGTAATTTAGAATAAGTTAGTCTAAGTTTGAAGGTGCTCAAATAAAGAAGTAAAAATAACAAAAATAGTTTTTTTTTAAAGAATCTATTTGAATCGCGCACCCTTGCCGCAAAAAAAAACACATGAGGAATAGTCAACGACGCGGTATGTTAATTTTTTCTTATACCTGGTTATAATTACTAAAAAAAAATATACAGCGTACGTGGGTCTGTCAGCGTGGTCCGATGGTCTTAAGGCAGTATACCTCGCGCCGCCTGATGGTCGGTTCACAAAATGGCTGCTGGTTGTAGCTGGCGGTGTTTTTCTTATCGCTTGTTGGGGGCTTTTAATTAGTTTTATTTTATTTCTATTTTTGTTGTAGCCTTATTTAGGACTATTTTTATTTTATTTTTCACTTTAGTTTTATGAATTTTAGTATTTTTAAGTTTTACTTTTTATTTTCCACTTTATACTGCTCAATATGGCGTATATTAACTATTCGCTTAATTTTTGTTTGGTAGTTTTTGTTTATTAGTTTTAAAATTCTTGTTTTTAGAGCTTACTGTTTTTTCTATATATATATATATTTTTTTTTAATAAAAAAATACAAAACTTTGTTTTTTTGTTTAAACTTTTATCTCTTCTTTCTAATATTGTCGAGACACAATGAGTTTTTCTTTATTTCACTTGCGCACTTTTGCTGCCCCTTGCCACAACTTGCCTTGTTCACTCATCGCCAAACCAAAAGAAAAAAGCCGCTTCTCATCATTCTCGTTCACTTGAAGGCTCGGTAACGCTCTCTCATGGATCCCTCCTCCATCTTTTCAGCAATGTTTATCTTATTGCTCCTTGCAAAATTATTGTTGTCGTCCGCTTCTTCCTCATCGCATTCACCCGCATTAATAACACAAAGAGGAAAAGAGAGCGGGGGTTGGTACAAAACTTGTTGTACTCGCAAATTCCTTTTGTGTTTTTAGTTCGTAAACCGAATTAATATGGCTGCTCTTTATATTTGACAAACATACAAACAAACGAAACAGACTTTGTCAAAGTAAAATTATCCTGTTTGAACACAAGAGAAAGTTAAAAAGAGAATTCAAGAAACTTTGTCAAAGAAAACTTTGTTGGTCTGAAAGGGGACTATCTTTGCATTGAGAGCGAATGTGACCCTTTTTACCACACTTAATGTTGCTATAAACATTATCAATATTTGTTCTTTCGTATAGTCGAGGTTTTTGTTGCATAGTTTTATTATACACGCGTTGACTGTTACTGTTGTTATAATTATTGTATACCTTCTTGCAAGTTCTTTTATGTTCTGCTTTTGAACTCGCCGGAAAAACAGTTTCATTTTGGAAATTATTTTTGTCACCTTGCCGCATTTCTTCTTCCAATATTTTAGAAAATAATGTCTCATATTTGGGCAAATCATCTCTACTTTCAATAGCAACCACAAACGACTCCATCTCATCTGGAAGACTACATAGTAACAATATGGACAAAAAATCCTCGTTCAACGTGATTCTAATTTCTTTCAAGTCATCAATAATTGAACAAAATTCATTAATTTGAGGGGCAAACTTTTCACTAGAGTTAAACGTTAAAACGGACCAATCTTTTAACACTAAATGTACCGAGACTTAATATATACCTATTTGTACCGCAACCGGTCAAATGACCTGTTTTTAGAAAAGGACTTTATTTTTCCTGATTGAATGAAGAAATATTGATTTTAGTAAGGAAATAAAACAAAGTAACTTTAAGGAAATAATTAAACAAAAATGTATTTTTCCCACCATTATAAAAAACAAAAACTTAATAATAAGTAATTCATTCAGCTCCGCATTTTTTACAGATGCAGATAGGTTTTAAAGTACATTTTGACATGTTTTACGTTTATTGGAATCTGTCATGAAATTAGTCGATGTTCTTACCGTATTTGTTATTTTTATTATCTGTTTTCCTCTGGCTTCCCGATAATCAGCGGCAAGTTCTACTGCTAACTGGAGTAAAAAATCTTGTCGAGATATATTTTCTCCTGTCGTTTCCTTATACAATATCCAAGCATTTATGCTTGCTAAATCAAGGATATTAAAAAATACTTGAATAGGCCATCTGCGAGACTTCGATTTTGTACTATATTTCCTCGCCATTTGATCGGCTATGTCCACACCGAATTAAGTTTGGTTATAATATGAAATGGTCTCAGGTAAACTTTTATCATTTTTTTCATTTTTCACAGGTCTATGTTTGGAGCTAAGTAAAAGTACTTTTTTCTTTGGCTTACTTTTATAAATTGTAAGAGTAAAATTATCTGACGTGAAAACTTTCGTTGAAAACCTTTTCATATCATCTTTCTTCTGCTTCGCAATTGTGGGCAATTCCCTTTTATTAGAGCTGAAAAAAGTTGTCTGTAGTTGCAGATCTTCCACAACCCGTAAATGGTTCCATGAGTTTCAGTACAACATGTTCGGCTAATGGTACTGACGGGACCCTATCTTCATCTTTTCCCAAATATGGAAGTGCATTGATGATGTATTTACTGTCAACGTCTGATGCCAACCAGGATTTAATACCAAATTTGTCTGGCTTATTGGGCATATATTGCGTAAATCTGCATCATGCTTTCGTCGGAAATAGTTGTTCGTCCACAGTAACTTTTGCCCCTGGTTTATAACAGTTTTGACTGTTCTCAATGAATTTATTCCATACCTCAGATATCAAAGCGAATTTATCTGTTTTCAAGCGTTGGCTACCGACACTTTTTTTTATCAAAACGAATAAATCTGAGAATTTCTATAAAACAATTCCTGCTCATGGTTTCTGAAAGGAATTTAGGGCCCCATGTTCTATTCCACAAAAAGAAACTTTCAAATTGTTTGCTTCATATGCACCTCGTGCATATAAAATTGCCACGAATGCATCTAATTTCGCTTGTGATAGACTCCATTCAGTTTCTAAAACTTTATTTGCTTCTTCTATTGTGCATATTCTTATATGTTTCATAATGTAGTGGTCAATAATCAACGAAAATGCAGTTTTCATCTTACCCTTGATAATGTTACGTTTTGCATATCCCGTTGGACCTGGTTCTTCTTTGAAAATGTTATGAAGTGGTGCTCTTCCAGGTATAGCACCTATTTGCATTTCTTCTTCTCCCAAACAGTTCCATCAATTGAAATATGCTGATCATTTTTTTTTTCACTCTCTTCTTCAGAACTTGAGAGCAATCTCATTCTTTTTCGTCTTTCACGTTTATTCATAATATTTTCTTCCTCATCGCCGGAATCTGCAGACTCAGACTCACTGTCTAGCAGATCGTTATCATTTCCAAATAGTATATCTTCCTTTTCAGAGAGTCCATCTTCATCAGTTCCCGAAAACTCTTCGCCTATGTTATTTATTTCTTCTAAGTACTTGGACTGCCTTGATTGTTTCGACATTTTTCTGGGTATACGGTAACACTTATGTAACGGGAATGGAGGGACGCTCTAAAAAGCAAAATATGAACTAGCTACCAACAATATTGCGTTTGTTTTTACCTTTCTTTCCACTAAAACGATATTTGCAACTTGAAATTTTAGGCACGTTATTGCAATTTCAATTCACAACTATTTTCGACAGAGCTTACCCAGCAACAGTCTTTGCAGAAGTGTACCACCAAGTCAAGTAATACTACAATACAAATACAAAAACAAATGCAATACTCTTATAAAAGGCTCCCGGTCAAATGACCTGTCATGGTAAATAACGGCTAGGTTACACGTGTTTATCAGATTTAACAAATAATAATATAAACAAATGATGTAAAATTAATTGTGTATATTTAAAAGAAAAAGTGATGAAGTCAAATGAGGAAAAGCGAGGTGCAAAGTTTCTAATAAAAAGTTTACAACAGGTCATTTGACCGGTCATGGTACGTTTAGTGTTAAACAAATTCACCTTTCGGGATGCTGTGTCTGCTTTATAAAGTGATTGCAAAACATTCCACTTTTACTGTAGTACAATGTTTTATATAAATGAGCTCGCTTGGCTTAATACTCAATATGATTGTTGCCAAAGCTTTTCCGTCATCTACAACCCACTTTTCATTATTACTTATTGGACGATCTTCAACCAAAGTATGGTATAGGTCCAATGTAACCAGTAAACTTCGAATTTGTATGCACCAAGTGGCATAATTATCACCACTTAATTTTTCAATTCCTGCGGCAGCATTAGCCATTTCTGTACTTGTTCCTTTTCCTTCTTTCTTAGAACCAGGAAAGACGATTGAACCAATTTACCTCACTTTCTACCAATTGGAAAACTTTTTAACAATTTTATGTTCTGATTGCTTCTCTCTGGGCCCATAACCTTTGTTGGAATACCAATTAAAGTGAGAGACCGTTCCGTTCATTATAATTCAAGTTTTTATTTTAATACTATAAAATTAGTTCTGGTAGTTCTTTGCTTAAAGTTACAAAATGGCGTGAGTATAATTGATGCCCAATTTCTAGCGCGTACTTTTTGACATTTTAAAAACATAGAAATATTCATAGTTGCATGCATTTGGATTGCATTAGAGATGGGCTAATATCATAGACTACTAACTAGACGCGACAACTCACAACAACAATACCTCGATTATATAAGAAAGATAAAAAACCTTATCGTTTCTAATTAAGCTATCTCTTTCATATAATCGCGTTAATTTAAAATTTTGTACGTAAAAACGCATAACACCTGATTACACTCTTTTTCTAATGTCATTGTTGGGTATTCTGTTTATATTCTGTGGCTAATATAATTGTAACAAATTTAAATTAACACATAATTTATTAAATTACTTTTCTACTGCCTTTGATATTTTATTTTGGATAAAGCTTTTTATTACAATAAAAATGAAAATTGCATAAATTTGTTTCCTTTAAAAATATGTTTAACCCGTTTTTCTCCGGCTGTTTATTATTATTATAGTTTGGAAACGATTGCAAAGGCGGAATATTAATGTTAGACAATAACGGAAAAAAGTTCTCCTTTTCAACTCACATTTGTTTGCGCTTTAATGTAGTTTCTTATTAGTGTTTATTTACATAAATAGTTCTTCATTAACGAAATACTTAATATTATATAATTATTATAATAATAACGCAATAAGGTGTCAAAATAATATCTATTAACGCATGCTTACTCTAACACGCATTAAAAACCCCATTTTATGAAAATCGCTTGGAAAATAAATCACAAAGTTGGTAATAAACATTTCTGCGACCTTATTCCAACCCGGTGGCCTGGCAAACCTCTGTCCCAATATGCAATATGGGATGGCATAGGTGCTATTCCGTTGGTGCCTATGCAGTCGCATAGGGACGCTGGTCTGGCCGCTTAATGTCACACCCGTGGTTGGACCACCGTGAGATTGAGCCAACGTTAGCAGGTGCTCACGTAAATCTAATGCTGAATATAAATAACCATAATCACATCATTTTTATAATAATATACATATATGTATAATTTTTCCAACAAATACAGGGGTAGTTATTGAGTACTCATATATACCTATACATTACAACACTACTTTAACTTGCAAATTTTAGCTAGTAAAGTGTTCATTTACTTTTTCACATTTTTGAGAGTAATTTTGAAAAATTTCTTGTTACTCTCTCGTTGCTAATTTTTACTAGTAAATGAACACAACTTTAATAAAAGTACTACATATTTCCGTCGTTTTGAACTTATTTGCTCTCACTAAATTAAAGAAAAACAAAAAAGCAACAAAATAGTAATTGTTTGTTATATTCATTTAATTACTAAATACTTACATTTTCTTCCATATTACAAAATTATCTTTTTTCTAAATTTTTTCCAATAATTTATTTTGTAAACAAAAGCACAAAACAGCTGTTTGAGAAATTCTTGCTAGTAAAAATTTTACTAGCAAAAACTTGCAAGCAAGGCATATTTAACTAGGTGGCATCACTACTGCAGGTGATTATTTTTTGCTAACATTTCATTTTTCTTTGTTTACAGTTTGTTAATGTCAAAGTGTTTGGTTTTGTTTACCAACAAACCTTTTTTAAACCACTTTCCTTTTAATTTGCTTCTTGTTGTCACATGTTTTTGACAGTAATAATTGATTTTACACAAACAAAGTTGCCTGCTGTTGTTGTATTTGTTGTCGTAGCAATAGCACCTAGTTATATATGTCTTGCTTCCAAGTAATTTTTTTTCTCTCACATTTTTATTCTCTTGTTTTACTCTCTCGTTGCCAGTTTTTCGCCTTAATGAACAATTTTCCAGTAACAATTAGTACTAACTTTCAGTTACGGAACAGAGCTAATGTTGAATAAAACGAAAATCATGTAACTGCCAAGAAATTAAAAATTATTGAATATTACAATTTTCTTTTACAGCAATAACCAGTGTGTATGTATTTTACAAAATTTTAATATTTCACGATTTCTTAATTCTTCCTTTTTTGTTTCAATGTTGAAAAGAAATGTACAAAATTTTGATAATGCGCTGGCACTAATAAACAATAGCTCCAGTAGTCAACTGGTCCAGTGGTTTTATCTAGTTAAATAAATATACCTTGGAATTAACAAAAATCCTATATACTATATACACACATAAGTATATAAGTACCAAATGTTAATGCAATGTATTGATCAACCCCAAGCTTTTAATTTGCAAATTCTGTATTCGTTCAGCTATTCTATATGGCTTTCCAATCCAACGAAGCTGTTAACGCCAACACTCTGGGAGCACTCTGTTAAAAAATTCTCTAACACTACGTCTTGACTAGCTATAAATTTGTTTGCAAATTGAGAGAGCGTCGGCAAAATAACTAGAGAAAATGTGTTTGTTTGTTGTCTCTCAATGAGATTGTATGGATGCTTTTGGCTCGTGTTAACTTACATATAGAATTTTCTTTTGATAAAATTGTAAATTGCGTCTGTGCTTTTATTATAGATAACTTTACGTACTTAAATCCAAGAGAAAATAATATCAAATTGCATCCGTCTTTTAAAAATGACTATGTTCCGCTACTTCTTAAATTTTGTAGAGTAACCTATGCAATGGCAAATCCTATGTCACGCTTATATCGTCAAGTTAATTATTAGATCTGTTCCAGGTGCATAACAAAACAGTCCGAAATAATCCGAATTAGTCCAAACGCGTTCCAGATAACAATTTTGAAAGAAAATGAGATAGTAAAATTTTGTATTTCCTGTACAAAGTCGTACGAACTTTTTCTTTGGGTAAGTTCGGACTAGAATTAAATTATCAGCTGTTTTTTGTTTATATTTAAAAATCAAAAAATTTTTAAATAAAGAAAGAAAGTTTTTATTTCAAATTTATTAAAAAGCAAAATGGAAATTTTTTCCAATAAACTTGAAGTTGTAAGTACATATATTTGTGCATATTTATCAATATTTAATTTAAAAAAACAATGCATTTATCGATCAGTTAAGAAGTTACGGACAGTTGCTACCAATGATGCAAATGTCTTGCTTTTAAAATATTATGCATTTTAAGCGTATAAAATTACAAATATCAAATTTATTTGAGAAAGTAGGCACCATTAGTATTTAAAGATGTTCAATAGTGGTTTTTTGCGTTCCAGCAATTTTGGATAGCTTTGGCACATTCAGAGAGTAATTTTCTTTTTACTCTCAATAGTCCGGACTATTTTGTTATGCACCTGGAACAGACCTATTTATATCAACATGTTGATTTTTCTAGAAACGCAAATGTCATTATGTATAATATTGTAGAGTATTCAAATTCATAATTGTTCGTTGTTTAATATACATTCTTGTATATACTATATAAATTTGTAACTGCTATTATTCAGTACGGGTTATATCCAATAATTAATAAATAAATAATTATGTATATATCCTTTATATAACTTAACATACATACGTGTTACCACCATCCCTTTAAACACAGTTGCCGTGCGTATCAAATAAAAAACATATTTTGATTTTCATTAGAATTTTATTTAATTTATAATTTGTTGATTCTTTAAACTATTTATACATATTTTAATTATGAGTTTAATTAACTGTTTATGAGGCTGTCTAAATATTTTTTTTTTTAATGAACTATAAGCATCCATATGTGTGTGCATGTTACATATGTATGTGAGTTTATGGGAAACTTTTCTATCGAAGGACTTTAGGGGTCTCATTACAGGGCAACAATTCATATGTACATACAATATTATGTACTTACTGATATCTATGTATGTATAGATAATATACATATACATATATGAAACTAAAATCTATGCATTGGCAAACATCTCTTATAAAAATTACCTTGACTTGTTATAATTGGCTGTTCTTTCATTTTCATAATTCGTCGTTTCACCGCAAGCGAATGAATGTTTTTTGCTTTTCTTCATATTTGTGATTATTCGTGTTTTCTTACTGTGAACAGCAATCTGTACGTTGGTAGAACAGATCTATGGCTAGTGAAGACGGCATGCTAAGAAATAGATCTCGATGGCAAAACGAAAAATTATGCTCAATGCGAATTGGAAGATCGATACGTATTCTCCACACTAAAGACCACGAACAAATTTCTTTTCGTTGTTCTTGTCGACGCTCTCTCCATGAGCGAACAAATTTGTAGCTAGTAACATGGCGTCTTGACTAGCCATAAATATATTCAGCCATCTGCTGCTCGCACAGAAATTTGGCTAGTGAAGACCATCGGTGTTGATGGTCGGTTCGTGTTCGAACAGAGTTCGCGCAACGCTGTTATGCCATTAAACAAGCAAAATACACACAGGCAAAATAAAAATGGTCTGTGAGTGCGCTCGTCTGTAAACACCCGTACATAAACTATGCAAAAATCATCCAAACAATCCCGATGAGAGACAAAAAATTATGCTCAAACTGAACAGGAGCACCTACACGTATTCTCCAAACAAAGGAGACGATGAACACAATTTTTCTCGTTATTTTGTAGACGCTCTCTCAAAGAGCGAACAAATTTATGGCTAGCCAAGACGTAATGTTAGAATTTTGTTATTGCATATCAAAAATAATAATAGTTACAGAGATACAAGCCTCTCAATTTTAACGTAATTAAAGCTCACATTTTTGCATGTGACCGCAAAAAGAACTTAACTGGCAAAAATTTGAGTTGCCGAACAATTAGAGAAATAACCAAATTAATTAATTATAAAGGACCCTTAATATTTACATGAATATGTATAAGCAAAGAAGAAAACATTTTTATGTGATTGTCACTACAACCCCTATTATGTTCTCTACAACAATATATTGTTGTGGCAAACATATAATGGTTATTTGATAAGTTTTTAAACATTACTTTAGTTATATAGATAAACAAGTCTTTGTTACATTTAGTCATTAAATAATTTCAACAACAATTTTTACTAAAATGCAAAACAAAAACAAAGTATTTTAACTATAGTATATAAAATTATTTTAATGCAAGTATGAGTGAGGGTGTTTAAGTAGTTAGCATTCAATGGATTTAATCACCTGTGTTCGTAGCTGGGCTGCTGGGAATTAGTAACATAATTTTTTTATTTTTGTTTTTTTTTGTTTTGTATCGTTGTAAGAGAACCACAAAATTATTATCTACAATAATATGATTTGTTTACAATCATATAATTCAATCATAATATATTGCTCTTAGATTCTGGTTACCTCCACCATGTTTTTTATTTGCGTGTAATAGTTGTCTATCAGTTATCTTGATCTAGAGAAGGAACAGTGACGATAAGAATATTACTTATGCCCGGCATAAGTAATCATGCTCATACGCATGAACGCTCACGTGAATATCATGAAAATTTAACCACGATCACAAAAACTTACGATCACGAGTTTTCTGGCTTACTTATCCAAATATTTTATACAAACTTGATATCAATAATGTAGCACTTTTATTTGCACTTATGTTTTATAGTTAAAAATTAATTTAAGAATTAAATGTTCACAAAAATGTGCCGTATTCAACCGAAAAAAAATCAATCAGTACCATTTTAATATTTATGTAAAGTATTAGTTAAAATTACATGGAATTATATACATGAATTAACTTTGTGCTAATGACTTCTTTAATTAAAATTTTAAATTTTACTTTAGATGATTTTTTTCGGCCATTAAAAAATTTATTTTAGATTTAATGAACACTATAGTTAGCAAACACTTTCCGGCTATTAAACCATTTAATAAGAAAACGCATTCATAAAAATTGTTTAACATACATTTGTATGTGCACATGTGTATATATATTTTTTTTAATTTTATACACACCATCATTTTTTCATGCTAATGTTGTACAACAAATTTAGAATTGATCCGGAAAACTTTTTATTGTTATAAAATATATTAACGTGACTTTTTTTCATAAAAATTCTTATTAATTGCTATATGATGGAAAATTAGTAAAAAATTAAAAAAATAAACAAGAATACACATAATACATACATAATAAAAATTAAACAACAATTTGTTATTTCCTTGTTGTTAAAACTTTAATGGATTTGCCTGACTGGTCTTTCGACTTCTCATTCGGTCTAAGGAAATTCGAAGTTTTTTAAAAAATTTGGGTAAAGGTTTCCTGATGAGCTGTCCTAATGTGCGCATAGAGACAGACTGTCTTATCTAACCTCAAAAAGTAAATTGCATTTTTATAATAAAAATAAGTTCGAAATACAAAATTAGCTAAAAGTAAAAAAATATTAAATAGTAAAAATTCACACGACTTGTTTTTATAAGGAATGAAAAAATATGCGAACAAAGAGAGAGGGGGTTTTTATTTGTTTGAAAATATTTGTACATCATTAAAAATAATTTTAATTGTACATTTTGTATAACATTACATTTTACATTTGAGTATAAACTTCGTTTGAGTACAGACATACTTCATTTTAAGCGCATAATTTATATTCATTTAAGGTGACTTTTTTTTATTAAAAAAATGTAACAAGTGCAGAGACATAGTTAACAGTTAGTAACAGCAACAAAATAAATAGCAAAAAATAAAAAACAATATAATATAGTGTGCGATAAAAAAGACAATAACAAAGTGCATGGGCGCACCAAACATTAACGAAAAAAATATAAAAGGTAATAACAACAATGCTTATTACTCTTTTTCTTACACAAATGCTAATAATGCAATAAACAATATAAATAATAAAAAAAAAAAGATGACAGTGCTTTTTTAACCGCCAGGCCAATTGACCGAACACGTTCTTTATCAGCAAATATAAATATATCTGTTACAGAAACAACGAATTCAACAAATAAAACTAAAGAAACAAATAATACATAAAACATAGCACAAGAAAAAGAACCAGGTACTGTATCTAAACGCGTGCAAACTCGTATAGATCGGTATATAACCATAACGAAGAGAAAGGCGAGTCCTAAGTCTTCACAACAAGAGCGAACCGCCAAGCAATATAAAGGTTCTCATCAAGTAGCTGCAACATCGGTAAGTCAAAATAGATTTTCTGTACTTGCTACGAAGAGGACAGATACAATAAACGAAGATCCAAGCTTACACAGAAGAATTATCGCCTAATCGCAAGTCGTCTCGATGCAGATAATAAGAGCTATTATGCGTGTAGGATATTTTGGGGTATTTAGCAAATAGACGTTGGCAACACTTGCAGAAGTTTGACGGACAAACAAGAAAAGATTGAAATGAAGTATAAAGAAGAAGACAGTTGTGAATTGAACTTTAGAAGTTTAAGTTGTTAAAAGGTTGTTAAGAGTAAAAGAAAAAGTTGTTAAGAGTAAAAGAAAAAGTTGTTAATTCGGACAGACTTTCAATTACATATAAAGCTATTGTACGGTGTTTTATTAAATTACTTTTCATATTATTATTATTCAAATTCAATTACTTTTCATAATTCTGTATTACATATTATTATTATTATTATTATTATTATTCAAATTAAAATCAATAAACTGAATTAATTATTTTCCTACATACGTAAAAGTGCTAAAGGTTTGATTGTCATTATAAAGGGCATTGACAGTTATGTTCCCACTGAGGAGATAAAGAGTGTCATATAGGTGGAAGGTTATGTCGTAAGGTCAGTGCACAATATTCTAAATAAGAATAAAGTTCCCCAACCTATGCATCGTGTTGAAATTGTGTTTAATGCATCGCAGCTTAAATCAAAAAACTCGGTTCATCCTATATATAATTTGCGCTACCTTTTAAACAGAAGATGGGCGGTGGCAGAGCCTCTAAAACGTAACGGTCCCCGTCAGTGTACCAACTGCCAGGAATTCGGACACACGAAAACCTACTGCAAGCTACCATCTGTATGCGTTGCTTGCGGTGATGCGCACCGGACTTTGGAATGCACTTCTTCCAAAACAGACCCCAAGGTCAAAAAATGCAGCAACTGTGGTGAAAACCATATAGCAAATTACAGGGGCTGCAAAGTATTTCAATATGTAAAAAATAATGCGAAAGCCATACGTAAACCTGAATATAAGCAATATAGAGCTTCCCAATTTCCTCGGCTTCATGCTGGTTCTATTGCTAATGTACAAGCTATACAGCCACACACTAAGCCAAACTATTCATATGTCCAAACATTGAGAAATGATTTACCTAATGCGAATGCCAAAAGTTCTAATGCGCATAAACATTCATAAGCTCACGTCTTAAAAGAGGGTGCTCAGACACCCCTCACTAACAATTCGAGTTCGATCAAGAACTTAATACAGACAATGAATAATTTCATGACAACTATGCAGGGTATGTTTCAGGAAATGATGCGAACCCAAAACATGCTTCTGCAAGTTTTGCTTGGCAAAAAATGAACCAGTTAAAAATATGCTTCTGGAACGCTAACTATGAAGTGGAACACTTCCTGCTAGCACATGATATAGACATGTGCTAGCACCTACTATAAAAAAAGCTTTAGAATTTACTATAAAAAAAGCTTTAGAATTGATGGGTATTTTATATATGACACCAAACACCCAAGCGAAAGGGCATGTGGTGGGACTGCCATTATAGTCAGGGAGGACTTTTTGCAAGCCACGACTATAAATCTTAAAGATTTTAAAATTGTAGTCTCGTCAGTGTTTTGCCCGCATAGGCATAAGATCGAACACCATGAATTTGCCAGGTTCTTTGCTACGCTAGGGCAAAAATTTATTGCCGCTGGCGATTACAATGCAAAGCACACGTATTGGGGATCCAGACTCCTTAGTCCTAGAGGTAGGCAGTTGTATTTTACAGTTCAAGCAAACAAGATTGACGTCGTAAAAAACATCAAAGGCGATCAACTCTTAGTTAGTTCATCCTATGACCTATCTTCTGATCATTCACCAACAATTGTTATTTTACTCGACAGTTTTGTTACTGCACCTAAAACCCTTAGTTTCTACCCGAACAGAAACATGAGTTGGTTAAAATATAAAGTATATGTATGTGAGCTCTCACTTATCTTTGAATATCCCACTGAGAAATCCAGCTAATATTCAAGCAGCTGTAGATCATTTTACAGACGTCGTGACTGCCGCAGCCATAGCTGCAACGCCAAGAAAGCCATCAGCTAAAATAATATCGTACTAGGCAACAGCAGATATTCAGATGCTCATCGTTGAGAAAAGAAGAGTAAGAAGACAATGGCAAAATAGTCGTTCTCCACACATAAAAATGCAAATAAACTTATGCCAAAAAAACTTACGCAGTAAATTGAGACAGAGGCACACATTTGCTATCGACAACTTTTTAAAAAACTGGGATCCAATGAAAAACATGGATTATAGTCTGTGGAAAGCTGTAAAGCACTTACAATGTCCTATTGCTTACGAATCCCCACTAAGACTTGAAGACCGTACTTGGGCTAAAAACTCAAGTGAAAAGGCAAATGCGTTCGCAAATTACTTAGAGAAGGTTTTCGCACCACATAATATAAGTAATTCCACTATTCAAATTATTAGTGACACCGTGAATGATCCTAGGAAATTTCAGTTGTCTTCTTTAAAATCGACAATTAAAAATACGGATATGAGGAAATCACCTGGACCTAATCGTATAACAGGATCAATGATAAAAAACTTACCTAATTCAGCTGTAAGAATTTTACTGTACATATTTAATAGCATGTTGCGCGTCGGCTTCTTCCCATGCTTTTGGAAAATCTCTGAAATTGTTATGATCCCGAAACCAGGAAAGGACCCAAGCTAGATTACATCCTACAGGCCTATTAGCCTACTGTCAGTTTTGTCAAAGTTATTTGAAAAATTATTCGTCTCGAGTGTAACTCATTTTCTAAATGAATAAAACGTTATCCCAGATCATCAGTTTGCTTTTCGAGCATGGCATAGTACGATTGACAGTATTGCTTTCTTTCAAAAGCGATCTAATAATGGTAGCAATAGAATTGTTACCATTATTAGATCGGCTTTTGAAAGAAAGCAATACTGTTCAGCTTTATTTATAGACATTTTCCAAGCATTTGATAAAGTCTGCCATGATGGGCTACTTACTAAAATAGCTCGGGTTCTTCCTGAAAACACCCACAAGCTTATGAAAAGCTATTTGTCCGATAGAACTTTTAAAGTAAGGTCAAAAGACCAGCTTTCAAGAAATGGAAAAATCAGTGCAGGAGTACCTCAAGGTAGTGTGCTAGGGCCGCTATTATATATCATCTATACAGCGGGTATGCCGACAAGCCCACATATATATACATCAACCTTTGCAGACGACACTGCAATTATAAGTGTCAGTAATGATCCAAAGGATGCATCTGAAAAATTGCAGTCCCATATTCATAAGCTAGAAGACTGGCTAAAACATTGGAGAATAAAGATAAATCCATCAAAATGTGCTCATGTAACGTTTTCCCTTAGAAGGCAAAATTGTCCACCAATCACAATAACTAATACCACGGTTCCAGCGGAAACGCACGTCAAATATTTAGGTATCCACCTAGATCGGCGCCTAACTTGGTCCCGTCACATTGTGGCAAAAATAACGTCCATAAAGCTTCGAACAAATCAACTGCATTGGCTAATAAGTCCTAACTCAACTTTGGCTTTGGAATATAAAGTCCTTTTATACAAATCCGTTATAAAGCCAATATGGTCATATGATATTCAGCTGTGGGGTACTGCCTCTGCATCAAACATCCAGAAGTTACAGAGAAGAAACGAAAACATCCATAGGAATCTAAAAGTTCTTACTATCCAGGAAGAAGTTAAAACACACACGTCCAAATACGTTAACAAACTAATCCTACATCCCAACTATCTTGCACGCAATTTATTGCAATTTGACGGCCACCAGAGACTAAAAAGAAGAAATTAGAAATATTTAAAAAGAAAACCTGTCCTGTGAAGTTTGATTGCTGTGAGTTACATTATTTTTGCGTCCACCTTTCCGTATGACCTGTTAGCAATGTAGATGTCAACGTTAACATTAATTCCTTTAACCATAAAATAATGAAACTTGACAAGGCAACTTGCTAGCTTGGCAAAATTTTTTTTGTAACCTTCTAATATGGGAAAGCAAGTTGCCTAGAAGTGGGATGGGATGGTATGGTACATATGAAGAACTTGGTCCTCATTTTGATCTCAGTACTCTTTACGATCGAAATTTTTGGATAGGAACTTGGCCTTATTTTTACATTTAAATTTAAATTTTCATTAAAAAGTTCTGAATAAATTGGACAAAAGGAAAAAAAAGCATTTCCTGTCAAACTTATTTTTTTTACGGGTTACGTTATGTTCGCGGTTAAGCCTCGATATGTACATGCGTACACACATATGAATGCAAGTTATTATTTATTTATTTTAGTGAATATTTAATTTATTTGTTATTTCTATTTATTTTTCTTACAATATTTATAATGTATGTACGTACTAATTAATTTCAATAATGATTTTGTTGTTTTTATAAACCACATACATACATGCACTTGTGTCCATACACATATACATGTATGTGTATACATGTATGTTGTAAATATGTATGGATGTATATACTATGTATATTCGTAATTAGGGGCTTCTTGTTATTGATATCTAAAAATTGTTATTATTTTATATATTGTGTATATAATTTTAATTATTTTATTTTGCCAGTATTGTGTATATAGGAATATTATGTTAATCATTTGGTTGCTAGGTATTGATTTTATATATGTATATCTTATTTAAATATTCATTAAAGACGTTTGTTTGCATGAATGTAAGTATATATGTATTTTAGTTGTATAATCAATTTTAATATATATAATTCTTGCGTATGTGTGTGTGTGTGCTTGTTTTTTTTTTAATTTTTATCTAAATTTGTGTTAGTTTTATGTTTTTTTTTTATATTGAAACTAGAGAGGATTTTTTTTTTTATTTTTATCAATAATGGTGTCATTTATGCAAGTTTCCACTTTTGGCATCGTTTATAAAATTTGATTCTAAGTTAAATTTACATGTTTTATATGCTTAAATTGCTTTTAAATGAATTCCGCTTAAATAATAAAATAAATAAAGATTCACTCAAGTTGGGGCTTGTAAATCATAAAATCTCCTGTTCAGTTGATTAGGTCCATATACGAGTACTGTTTTGTTAATTAGCAGGTTTGAATGATTTGAAATTTTACGTGGAGAGCAAAGATTTTATTAAAAACGAAAAGAGCATTTGATTTAAGTTAGAAAGCCTTTAACAAATATTTAGAAAGCTAGAATTGACGTTAAGTTAAATAATTTTCCAAGCACTAGTTTTTATAAAACTCTTTTATTAAAATATTTCACTACGCCTTTGTGTAGGTAGCAGCATCACGAAAAAAATGCTATTACAAAAACGTTGTCCCAGAAATTTTATATCTATTGTTCCACAGTACGTTATGGAACCTCACAACATAACACTGCCGACTTTTCTGCTATGCTGGAAATTCAGAAGCAGCTGTCTGTTTCTTAAATCATAGAAATATTAATTATAGCCATCTAGTCACTTTGGGCTTCAGCTAATCCGTCAAAACCACTACTTTACAATCATTGCAATGATTCCTTTCTTGAACATTCCATGCCAATAACTCGCATATCGCAAGCAACCGATTTGTAATTCTCGACTATCTTTATATCGAGTGTCGTGCTAACACTAGCCCTTAATCTAGACTTTAGTGAATTCAGACTGTCGGCTGAAAACTTCGATCTTCTTCCTCGTCACAGAGTCTCTTATAATTGCTAGCATTTCTCTAACGCTTAGGTCCTCCATAGCATTCACATTTAACAAGTGGCTGCTCGTGGCCTTAAGCCTTGTGCTAGTCAATGCTGGACATTCACACACAATGTGTGTTACCGTATCAGCCTCTTCCAGGCATACTCTGCGAGTATCATATTCTTTAATTTTTATCTTGGCCAGATGATACTTAAGGTTTCCATGACCTTTCACTAACGCAGTAATCCTGCTTAAGGTACTCTGAGTGGTTCGCAAGTCGTAAGTAATTGCGCCTTATGATGGGTCTACGCACCCTTTAAAAACTTGATTAAAAGCCCGCTTTCGACCTGATTTCCGCTACCGTAAAGATTGAGTCCGACGAAATTCTGTGGGTTCCTCATTTCTGTGGTAACCTTGACTTCGTAGTTTAAATTAAGAAATACTCTTTCTACTGATAGTTCTTGTTCAAAATTTCAGGAAATATGGCCTGCTAAGTAACAATATTTATATGGGTCTAATCATTTAAACATTAGTGTATGTGTGCTTTCGGAATATAGTTTACAAAAATCTTAAATAAATGTCACACATGTTTTCAATAGTTTTATGTGGTGAAAAATAAAGGGCTTAATTTATATTATGTACTTTACACTATATTGTAAAAAAATACCAGCTTGTTAAGTAAACAATTGCATTTAATAATTTGTGTGATTTACCTGTGTAAACCTGCGAAACCGATTCTCGCAATAGTTTCCCCATTTGTGGGATTATACAATTTTTTAGACACGGGAATAAATATATCGCAGTACCTGTCATATGAAGAAGATATTTTTTGAATTGAGGAATATTGTTAACTGAATCATTACAATTTGTTCCCCTTTATTTAAATATTTCAGCTATGGGTGAAATATTTCAGAATCTTTTAGCACCAGAGTCATTTTGTTTAGTCACAATTGATTTGGTCACAATGGGAAAAATGCTTTCACAATCTTCTGCCAACTTCACTTCCTAACAACGCGCTGTCAAAATTGGATTTTCCTATAGCTCTAGCATTGCCACGGCGTTACTTGAGGATAACTCATGCAAATTTATATGAAATTTGCTTGTCCAGAAAACTGCGTTTAAAATTTAAAAACAATAAATATGTCTATTGCATAAGAGCTCCAAAACATGTTTTTTATTTTGAACTGAAATGTATGTTCAACTAACTTCTTTACCTTAGAACCGATACGTGTTCGCCTTATGTAACAAGAAGATAAGTATAGGCAATTTAGATCTGTTACTCTCTCGACGTTTTCTTACAAATGCATGTTTGAAGAATCACCTCAGCAGATTAGGCTTTGAAAGCAACATCCGGTGCAGATTCTGTGAATACAACGAGCAAACTCCAGAGCATATAGAAAGAACTAGCTGGGCAAGCACCTACTGAAAGATGGGGATCTGCCAACAATACAGCCTATTGCAATACAGAGTTTCCTCATATATGTAAAATAAAAGTTACCAACTGATTGTGTTACCATTATGTATCTCCATCACCAATTGGTCACGACGGGGCATTGACTCTACCAGTTATTTCAGGACAAAAACATAAATTTTGCCAGATGTAATTTTTCAGCTGCTTCAAGCTGTCATATTGATAGGTAGGTTTGAGATCCAAGAGCGTACAATGCATCTCTAAAAAGTCACTGTTTAGTTTGAATTTTGAGCTGGAGGTGTCATCGGTCTATGTTTCTTTGAGAACAACGTTGGCCACATCATTACCATTAACTGCGAACGTTATAGATCGAAGATTACCAACTTCTTTAGGCCTGAATTAGATAATATGGGCAACAACAACATGTGATTTCAACAGAACAGCACTACGAGCTACACAGTTCACGCCACATTGGATACGTAGAGGAGATTTGAACTGGCCACCGACATTGTGTGATTTGATCCCGTTAGACTTCTTCTTGCGGGATTTTTTAAGTCGTAGGTCTATGCTGATAGTCACAAATGAAAGCCAACGTAACCTATGCCATCGGCCAAATTGAGCCTTATTTATGGACGACAGTCATGGAAAATGTAACATTTCGGAGGCGCCCCACCCAGCAAAGCAGCGGCGGACATTTCCAGGATGTTATGTTCCTTTTAAACGTATAAAAAATGGCAATTAAATCGCACACGTACTTTGTTTTGCTTAAATTAAAAAATAGGAAGCGCTTAATGAAAGACGCTTTAGCATTAAAATCACCAGCACTCGTTCCCGACTGTAAAGCATCTTATACCAATGCGCCAATGCACATGCTCCAATTAACAATGTGTGTGCTCAGAATATCACTAGTACCATTGGTTCTAGAGGTATACCACTGGTACACTTGGACCCCATTGAGTGCTTTAGAACCAGTTTATTACTAGTTCGTTTGTTCCCAAAACACCCCTAGCGTTGTTCCGTTATAGAAGAATTCTATAAATCTGCAAGCGGTGTCCTTGAACTAGTTCAAGTACTGGTACTCACTCAGCAACAATAGTATTTTTCTATACAAACTCTAACCCCGTTTGCACTAGTACTGGCTGTTCTAGCAATTGTACTTATAGTAACTTTTAGCGCTTAATCTCCTGAAGGGATATTATGCATAACCAATTTTGTATCGCAAATGGAAATCTCTTATGGTGTTTTCGTTTCTAGACAAAATGTCAAAATTTGTGCCCTCTTGTTATATTCGAAATATGTTTACGCCCACAAAAGGTGGTGTTTTTTATTTAGAATTTACCCTTAATAATGCCGAAAGGCATTTGCCTTTGCAATTTGAATAAAATCCCAATTAATAAGGGTGTGTTTAGCCTGTCTTCTTGAGCAGGGCAACATTTTAAGTAAGAAACGAAAATGCCATTAAATATAATTCTAAAATATATTGACAAATTAAAAAATTCGATAAGTAAGTTATAAAATACCACGACTGCACGACTGTAAACAATCAAAAACATTTTAATTTTAAAAGAAATAGTTTGTGCATGAGCTTTCTTCAAATTGAGTGTTAATAAGTGTTTTATTCGTTCGACGTTAAACTCGAATAATTAAGAAACCCCACTTGAGTCAAATGTAATCGTTTATTTGGTTGCTACAAAATATTGACAGGTAACGAATCCTAAACTAAAATGAAAGCTTTGATCATAAATTTACTGAAATTATTCTTAAAGAGAATCATATTTAAAATATTTTTGAAGGAAATTAAGATTAATTGCTCCATTTTATTCGTTATTATTATTATTATTATTGTGATTATTATTTTTTTTTTTTTTGTAGTTTTGATTTTTTTAGTTTTCGTTTTATTCCCTTAAATTTTTGATTTTACCTAGATTTTCTTTTAGCACTTTTTTTACTTTATCATTTCTTAGCAATTTTGTTTTTATAAAGACACAACAGTTACTGGTCCAGTTCCAGGAAGTTTTATTTTGCGGAGACAAGTTTGGTTTGGGAATTCAATTCATTGCGATCATATAACAATATTGATATTCACTTTATTTGAAATCCAACTATTTATTAAATTGATTAGAAGAAAACACCAACGTTAAGTTTTATAGGCGTCTTGTTGATACATCGGCATCAATGGTGCCGCACTGGGTTTGACTGTAGTTTTTGATATGGTGGTTGATGGCGGGGTTGGAATGGCTGCTTCCGGGTGACATTCTTTGTGAACTAAAAATTTTTGAAAATAATTCAGTAAACGATGTATGTAGGTACACGTATGTATGTATGTATGTATTAACACTCTTACCTGCAGCAGCTGTCATTCGGTTATATAAATTTTTCTTCTTCTTTTTTAATATGACATCCAAATTGTAACCATCCAATGCCATTCTGGAAAATGCAGAATTATTATTATTATTATGTGAATGATTTCGACATATTTAAATTAATAGCAAAGAGGTAATTCATCAGCGTGCGCACGACGCCGTTAAACTAAAATTTAACCACTCGTGAGAGCGTGCGTGACTATTATTTTATTAAAATCGCGCATGATTCTTCAGAAGTATATTATTTTTTTAATTTAACTAAGTGTAAATTTAAATATATTACTAAGTTTTTTTCAACGTGGGCGTTTTTATTTGACATATGTAAGCGTGTGTGATGGCGACGGAGCACTTCTTTAAATTGTATAATCGCCGATGGTTCATGTCTTTGCTACTGCACTAGTTAATGAAGCGTTTTATCTTACTTTTCTATTCGACTTATGCCTAACAAATCCTTGAACACCAAATAGATTTTACTTAATGTCAAATTGGGTAGTCCCTGTCCCAAATACCGTATGAATTTGAGCTGCTCGGATTTTGGTAAACCGTTCTCTTGTAAATCCAAAAAGGGTCTATGATCGGCCACCTTATATTCCTGGATCAAATTAGAAATAAAAGAAAAATATTATACATGTCCTCTTAAAATTTATTATTTATATTTAAGATTTATAAATATCTAAATGAGAATGAATTTTTTTTTCATTTCTGTCTGTATGTTTTGTTAATTTATTTTTGCTCACATTGCAAAATCGGTTGAAATTTTCGATGAGTATATACTTTTCATAATACGTTACAGTTTGATTTGTTTGAATACCGAACTGTTTTAATAATTCCTGTTTTTTAGGTGGTAACCTGGCCATTTGGGTGCAAATGCCATCCTCGATGCGATGAGTCTCATGCACATCGAAATTTTCATAAACCATAAAGTTTTCTAGAGGACGTGAATTTGCATTTTGCGATTTTGTTTGATTAAAGTCCAACATGGCAGGGACTAAGGAGGCTTGTGGTGACTGTATCAGTGATGGTGGTGGTAGGGAATTCACACCGCTGCTGACTGGGTTCATTAGTGAAGTTGTTGAAGTTGCTGACACTGTCGGCGTAGTCGCTAGAAAATCCATGCTATCGTTTGATTGACTGTTTATAATATTCTTAAGATCTAAAATGAGATAAATAAATAAATAAACAATATAGAAATTATACAAATTTGTATAAAAATATATGTATCTATGTGCTGTATGCATGAATATGTGCACAAACTTATTTGTTTTTGTTATTTGTCTAGAAATTTTTCATACGAGTTTCTGGCAGCATGAGGCTATTTTTAGTTACTTAAGTCGGTCAATCTGTCTGTTTGTTTCATACAAATTGCTTAAGATTTAGTCCCAAAAATATGTATTCGGCTATGCCTGCAAGATTTGCTTCAGCCGAATATACCATTCACCCAAGTGTAAAGCAATAACAATGTGTGTTTTTTTAGTTAAAGTAATTTTTTTCGAAAAAATATTATATGCCAACATGACTCTTAAATTTTATTTCATTATAACTTGATTTTTATCGGGCTTAAACGACCTTGTGTCCGTTAAAAAGACAATTCCTTCATTTCTGTCAAAACATGCGGTGTTTGGAATGTCGACTGCCTAAAAACGGTATTACGTACATATGTCTCATTATCCTGGATAATCTGTCAATGCTATAATCCCAATCCAGTCCATATGTACCTCTCAGGCACATTTTTAATTTTAAGATGGTTGCAAATTCCCCAAATTTAAGTTGAAATTCTAGCTTTGAATTGTTTTATTTAGAATAGAATTACAAATTTTTTAGTTAGAATTTAATTTTTACGTAATTTATTTTTTAAGCATAAGTTGTTAATTTTCTTTATTCTTTCTATTCAGAAAGTAAATTTATTTGATATGATAACTTTGAATACAGTAAAAGTTAAAATTTTATTAGACAACTAGACGAATAGAATGCATTTTCTATGCCGCTACACACGTTAGCAACATTCTTCGTGTCTTTTCTACTAATTTTGTGTGTTAACTGTAAACATCATTTATATAACGCAACACTAAAGACAAATAAAATACGAGAATTAATATTTCTCAACCAAAACGCACGATGTTTCATTTTCGTAAAAGGCTTCAACAATCTCAACCCGCTGCTCAATTATTACGGTGGCTTATAATTAACATCTTGTATTACAGTTGGACCACCCTATATTAATACCGCATCGACACATTGTGTTGTTACTATGTATAATAACACCTTGCGTAGTTAGCATTTTTTTGCATATTGACAACCACAATGATGCATTTGGAAACAGAATACATTGTCCAAGTTACAAGTGTTGCATTTAGGAACAAGTTAAAAAGCAATAGGCGTTTAGTAAGCAATCCTATATGTTTGAAAACTTCTGGGGTATATTACAAAAAAGTGCGTCCTTCAAGTTCATCCAGTCGACCTATAGCTTCCTTTTGGAAGTACGAGTTCATGAAATCCACTCTTAGAATTTGTTGGTCTTTACATATATGTGCCATTATCATCAAATTCTTTAATCTTATGTATGTTCGACCAATATGTATTTTATACGGTAAGTTTCGTCATCAGATTCAACGTTTAAGCATAAAACAACTACACGTGATTCATGGAACAACCACATCAAAACCCACTACTCACTTTAGTTAGTCGAAGTCCAGCCAATATCACTGCATTTGCTAATAAAAACAATACCAAATAAAGGGATAGGAAAAAACTATAAATATATCCGTACTCTATGCACTCCAACAAAACAGAATTGATATATGAGAACTACTGGATATTTTTTGTGCAGCACTTTGTTATAATCAAAATGGGGCCGCTCACTGTTGTACATAAATATATATTCTTTAGCCGGACCATTCGTATGTGGAATAAGCTTCCAGCAGAGGTCTTTCCTCCCAGTTTCTCTGTGGAAAAGTTCAAATCAAATGTTAATAAACACTACTCCCTCTGTCCTCCTTCCCATTACCTCTTTTCCTAGTTCTAGCACAATGCATTGCATGAATAGGGGTCATCCCCTGAGTGCTGGTCCTACCATAAAAAAATATATATATATAAGTAGAATATCCGCACAACATCATAAATGTGAAAATAAGGCCAAGTTCCTATCGAAAGAGTTCGTTCGTAAAAAGTACGCAGATCTTCATATGTACAATACCATCCCATTTCTAGGCAATTTGCTAGTTTGGTAACATTTTTCTCTTACAGACGGTTAGGTTATATCAAATTTCATCTCTATAGCTATAATGGAAGTGTCCTCCACAAATAAGTGGGAACCCTAGTCCCTAGATAAAAAGTGTCCGTTTTCAGATATTTTTTGTTTACTAATTCCTTAAGGCCTATCTACATACAAATTTTCATCTCTCTAGCTATAGGGGAAGTGTCCGATAAAAATAAGGGGAATCCCGTTAATGTAGTTGAACTGCCTCAGACAAAATCATTCATTTAAAAAATAATTTTTAGGTATTTTTTTTTTTAAATTGAAAGAATAAATAAACAATTCAAAATCAGAGGACTATTTCGCAAACTTTAAATAGTAAGATAGGAATTAACTGCTAAAATGTAATATTTGTGTCAAATATACACAGTGTACACCGTGTACGAATCAACATCTAACTCATCACTGATGCTTTTTTTTTAATCCTATTTAATAAATCGGCTAAACGTTCGAAATAGCGTTTAAGCATTTGTGACGAATATTCTTATTGTTACGTTTATTACCAGAATAAACATTAATTTGTAGGGTTCAATACACAACTTTATTCGGCAATTAAGACTCTATTTACAACTGTTCAGTACTAATTTATACTGTAAACTTAATACTCTTTTGTACACACAGTTAATCACTCTATGAAATCTCAAAGTCAACTATATTATCTGCGGTGGACGGCGCCTTTATATAGAGATCACGGTCAGTTCTTGAAATATCCCGAACATACGTGAAATTGCGCATCATTTACTTCATTTGCTGGCTTAGTAGTCTTGTATAGAAGTTGTTTTTGTTTCTACTTTGAATCGCGGTTTGGGGGAATTTTCGCTAGGCAATTGTTTTTGCTTTATGTTTATAACATTGCGTATTTGTACAATAGATTGTTTCACACATATTCGATTAGTACTTCTTAACAATATTTATCCCTTAAGTAATTATTATTTACTGACTATGCACACTCTTCAGGAAGAGTCGCATAATTTAAACAATTTTCATACGATTTGCAAATCATTTTATTTAAAACTAAATCAATAAACGAAAACTTCGAGACATGCTTCAAGGACTGCCGTAACGCGTGAGTAATTATTTACCGCAGAACACAAAACTTGTGGACTTAACTTTTTCATGTATTTTTCGAAACACAAATGGTGACTTTTTTTATTTGTAAGTTGAAAACTTGATGCATGATTCTGTGGCATCCTGAAAGCCACATCGGTAATACAAAAACAAAATTGATTTCACCTGCAATCTATTGAAAGAAATTAAGGATAATTTTTTATTTTAATTTAGCTTTTGTATTAAAGACATTTTTAAGAAAAAAAAAACAATTCTTAGGTCTTTCTTCATTCTTGAATATTATTAAAAATTCCTGAATATTAAAACTGAATAGAGAAACTTAAAAAGAAATCGCAAGTCTAGTATAAAATGAGCCACGGATTTGATTTTTATTTATTTTTTATTTTTATTCGTAGGGAAAGGGTGATGTAATTTTCTTACAGCTTAAATCTCCTTCTTAATTTAATTACTTTGGCAGATTTTATTAACAAAGTTTTTATAAAAATTAGAAATAACAACTGACATTTCGAAATAGAATTATTTGATTTCGTTAACCTTTTCTGTTCATTTTTCTAAACTCTGATTTAGGTTGTTTTTCCCGAGGCAACACTGAAGTTTTATGGAACATTTTCTTTTGAAACTCATATTAAATCCGCAATTATTTAGTGAGAACAAAAGCAGCAACATAAGCAACAAAAACTAATTCGTGGAGTAAAAAAAAAATAACGTCAATACAATTGAATAAAACAAGGCTGTGTGGGGTACAATCGGCATTATTCTTTTATTTTAACGAACCATGTATGATATTATTAATGGAATATGCCATCGTTTAAATATCCGCGAAGGCTTCGTAAGGTGGCAGGGATACAAGAGGTCAATGACTATGGCTGGATTTAAGCGAAGGCCTGGATTATGTTGATTTTGGAGCATGGTTCGAATGCGGCTTATTGGCATAGACCTGCCACTTAGGAAACCCAACAAGAAAATTTATACTAAGGTTAAATCGCATAAACTTGGTGTCAAATTAACGTTACCTTCGCGAGAAATAAACTTACCTACACTCAAATCATTCGTGAAGATAAACTGCGGCGTTTACTGTGTGTGATGTAGCGCTTACCTGCTGGACTCACATTCCGTTCGCCATCATATCAGTTAATTTTTGCCAAAAGGATGTGACTATGGATGTGAAGAGCTCACCGTTGACGGTGATGCTCAGGGTTGTGTTGACGACGATCGCCACAGATCATTGATAACCAATTTCCCTAGGCCCGCATTAAACGATATGGAATTGGATGACATGTGGTTACATCAAAACGGCGAATACATCGAACGCAAAAGGAAGTATTCTGCATGAACGATTTGAGCGTGCTGTACAATTTGACCTTGCTAATCTTTCTGCTGTGGGTTCTCTAAAGTCACAGGCTTACAATCGACTAATGCCCTCAAAGTCTACATAACCGAGCTTAAATACGTACGTGGTGGTCATAATGGGCACAAACTAAGTCGGAAGTGACATATAATATTGAAGAAGATTGCATCGGCACCGAAAGTACATTTTGTTCTGATTGTGTCAAATAGCATTGGGCCACAAAGACCATCCCTTGTATGTAACAAGGATAAGGATAATAGACGTCTGGTTATAATGTCCAACAGTAATCGGCCAGCATATGTGAACTACGCTGGCCCTTGTATGGTTTTTCTATTGCAGAAATGTCTTGGCGCCTAAATTATTTATTTATTTCAATTTAAAAAAACTTTCAAGACCAATCTCAATCATCAGGAAAGAATCAGACATTTAAATGTAGAAAATGTATTTTCAACTACATGTTACAACTTTAAGCCTTATCAGTAAATAAGAGCTCCTCGCCAATACTTTTATAGTCATTTGACCGACGATTTCTCAGAAAATTTTAAGTGGCTCATCAAAGATTCCCTAGCTTGGGGGTTATTATGTAATTCGATTCGAATCGAAAATAATACCAATTCGTAAAAATGACATTGTGTAGTACGATTTTCGGAAATTTATTTTCGAACGTTCGTAAAACATTTCCACACCACAAAGTTTTTTTTAAATATCTTGGCTTTCATCGGTTGCCTGATATGAGGACCAACAATAATATGCACTCTTTAATTTCTACCTCAATTAGTATAGAAAATGTTTCCTTCGAATATAAAAAAATTGCCACCACTCCTGACCGATCAGGATAATTAACTTTTCTTTTTGTTTGAATTGTAATGCCTTTCGCATCAGTGACACAAAAGTAACAATCAGATGGGTGCTTTGTTGGTTGCGGACAAACCATGTGAATTGCAAAAGGTATGGATCAAGATGTTTTAACCCATTAACAAATGTGTTGCACCAATGCTGTATCATGTCGACTGATGGCAAAGCGAAAATACAGTTCATATCTCTTGGATACTAATAGCGTCAGTTCTAAGAGTCATATCGCGACAAATCTAGCGAAACTTGTTAGGATAGTTTTTACACGTTCCTGGCATTTTTGGAGAATCATTTAACTCATGAAACATAAAGCATAATCACCCCTATTTTACATTTCAATTACGTTACCGGTTTCAGTTACGCACGATTCGAATAAAGGTATTCAACCAAAAGCTGAATCGTAAGAAAAAGAAGAAAACCGAGAGTATTTTCAAAACCAGCTGTTTCGCTGTGGAATGTGTGAAATATGAACACAAAAATTAAGCAATTTTATAAACATTGTAATAAAACGTTAAATTTTGTACAATAAAACAGTGATTCGATAATTAAAACAAATAATAATTATGTATTGTGGGTACAATAATTAAATAAACACATTAGTTAAGTACGAAAAAAACCAGAATATAAGTAAGAGTTATTTGTCGCCGGAGTAGATATTTTAATATTTTTTAAATCATTGTACCACAAGAATGAAGTTTCTGTTTTAATTTTAAAAAAATATGCGATAGAACGGACGTTGTTGTTGGAAGAGAAAAACAACGTCCTCGACATGCAATAAATAAAAAAAACATTTCAGTTCCAAAAGGTAAACAAAATAAAAAAGTTATGTAACCTTTAATTCCATTCTTTATTTAATTACACATTTCTTGGAGCTAAACAAACTAAAATCAAACGAATCTGCGCCACTAAATTAACGAGCTACGCTCGTAATGCAGAATGCACACAATCGTAAAAATTCCAATCGAAACGAAACGCAGAATATCAAAGTTACCAAACGGGGAAATTTTCAATTCGAATCAAAATGTAGAATAGGGGTGACTGAATGTGAATTTTACGTTTAGTAGCTGCAACACAAATTCTAAGAATTTCGTTACAGAAAATATAAACGAACTTAAGTCGGCCCACTAAAATTATTCAGTTATTGTATTCTTTTTTAATTAAAAAATCACTCAAAATAAAATAAAACATCTCACCGTTGAAAAAGCCAATTAAATAAATAAAAAAACAACAAATATTTTTGGTCAAAACTAATTTTTCATTTAATTTTGAAAATAATATTTGACATAAACAATATTAATTTGGATGAAAGATTTTCTCATACATAATTTAAAAAAAAAAGTACAAATACTTTATCAATTACATTTAAAAAATACGTATAAATACAGCTGATAATTGTGATCATTCACAATAATAGTCATTTTATTTCGAAAAATAATTTAATGTATAATATAATTAATTAAATAAAAATTTGCGTTTAAGAAAGTAGAGATGATGTCGGATTATTTTGTATTATTTAATAAAGTTTAATCTCAATAATTTTAATGGTTGTTGTTCTAAGGTAACAAAAATTATGATTTATTTAAATAATTTTCTGCTCGGTCTCTTTTATACACAAACATTTTATGAAGGGAATACTTTATGTTTATTATACATATGTACAAACATACATACATATGTTTATAGCACATTGCTAAATTTCACAATAATTTTTGGTGTTAATGTTTTTAAATAATATTATTGTAAATAAACAAAATCATTTTAAAGGAGACATTCTCTGAAAAAAAATTAACGTAAAATAAAATGTTTAGAACTTTTCAATCATAATTATGTATACAAATGTATGTAGGTATATTTTTTTTTATAATAATAAAATAAACTTATAAACAAAAAACATTAATTTACTAACATATAAATACATAAAGTAAAATCGTATTATTATTTTTATATTAAATAATATTAATAAAAATAAAAAAATATCTAGTGTTGAGAGAAGAGTATTTAGTTTGTGTAACTGGGCTAATACAAGGATTTATATCATTTAAAAAACGTGTAGCACACTGTTGCAAAAACGTTTCAACAGGAATCATAGCTTCTTATCTATTTAAAATTGTTAGACAAGTTGTAGTCGATTTCCGAAGTAATTTTGTAAAAATAAATTCCTTGGTATTAAATGCCAAACTGTTTTTTATTTATCATAAAAGAGGAGGAACCTGTTAACATTTTTATTATCGTGCGATTCTTTCGAAAATCTAGATAAAAGCTATTCAAAAACTTCTCATAACTAAGGCATAAAAAATAATTTCTGTGCAATATGAAATTAAAACAAAAAACTAGCTCAAAATAATTTCGAATCAATCAACAAATAATCAACAAACGCACGACAGACTGGGCCTGTTCGTAAATGCAAACAGTGGCAACACTGCAAATGTAACACGGTCGAAAATGCAACACAGCAGTTTATTAGGCGCAAACGACTGCAAATACTAATCAACAAAATGGCTGATGCAACGGAAAAGTAAGTACTTAAATGTATTTTTTTTCATATTTTTTTAACTTTTATGTGGAAATTGTTAAAAAAATATGTCTTCTGGATATTTTTTTATAACTCTCCAATAATCTAAAACCTTTGGAATGCGCCTTTTAGTTTTATAAATAAAATTTTTTAATAACAACTTCCTTTGTTTACTCTTAAAATGTTTTCTTTTGTAAACACTACATAATCGCACATCACTTGATTTATCATCTAACTCACAAATTAAATTTATTAATAATTTTTCCATTCTTAACTTATATCGTTCGTAAATGCAAACAAACAAATGTGCAAATAAAAACATCATGCGCAGCTGATTAGCAAAATCATCGCATAATAATCATATTATGCAGCGCAGAGCTGCATTTACGAACAGGCCCACTATCGCACCCGTTATTCACATACACATGTTTAGAGCGGACGTCAAACGAATATAATTTCTCAAACGCGGAATATTGAGCATGAATCTTTCAAAACAGATCTAAAATTCTCTTGCTTTTTATAACATGATGTGTTTGTGTAAATAAATGAAATGAAAAATTATACATATACTCTTGATCAAATAATTAGGATCACTGAAATTTCTCTGTCTGTAGGCCATCATATCTTTTTAATTTTTTTTTTGTCGACAGCTAAAATTTTACTTCCACCAGAAAGAGTACTTGCTTCATATTACCAGTATTCCAAAGGTACTTTTCCAAAAAAAAAAAAAAAACTATGCTTGGATACTCAAACTATACTGAAAACTCTTGAACTAATTATTATAAATTACAAACGCTTCAACTCCAACGAAAAATCTTGAGAATTGCGTCAAACTCTGCTCTTTCAGCACAAAAAATTGGGTATCCAGGCAAATATCTGAAATCGCCGCTGAATAAATGTACGCAAAGAAAATCGATTACAGTTTGCTAGAGGTTATGTTAATGATTGGCGTACTGTGGATTTTAGTGACGAAAATAAATTTAATTTGAGCAACGAGGTGCTACTTTTAAATGGGCATCACAGCAGGAAGGGTGAAGTTGTGGTCTGGGTTGCTATAATTACGATACAATCAATTTAGAATTTCAACTACAAAAATTATTTGAGCAACTTACAAGACTCTGTTACAATCAGCTATCCCTAAAGCAAATGATATTTTTGGAGCAATTCCATGAATTCTGCAACGAGATAATACTCCTAAACATAATGCCAGAGTTGTAAAGGAATTCGCTACAAGCAGAAATGTTCGTCTTCTTAATTGGCCACCATATTCTCCCGACTTAAACAAAATGGAAAATGTTTAGGGTCGGCGTTCCCGCTTTATAAAGGGGAAAGACAATTCGCCGATAAGGAATCCTTCATTCAAGCCATTAAGGACTCCTGAGATTTCTTTGCATTACTTGAGTTCAGTTTATGATTCAATAAAAAACTGAGTATTTAAAGTTATTTTAAGCAAAGTAGGTAGCACCCACTACTAAAATGTATAAAATATTTTAAACAAACTTAATATTAATTGTTCTCATTTTGAAATTATAAACAATGCATTTCTAATTAAAATTAGTTAAATGGGTCTAATCATATGAACGAAAAAAAAATGTAAATTTATTGTCTTTGAAACAAACTTTATGTTTTGTTGTCGATTGTTTTGTAATCTTAAGAAAATGATCGATAAGATGGTGGTAAAATAGTAGCTGTCGACAAAATATTCGAAAAGATATGGGCTACTATAACCAGAAATTTAAGTAGTTCTAATCATGTGATCAAGAGTTTATGTACATATATGGTGGGTATGCTTTAATGAAAATTTACATTTTTAACCCCTTTGGAGGGGAAGATGTTCTATTCTAACCCCCCCTAAATAATTGATTTAGGGCAGTTATTACAACGTTAAAAGTTAGAGGTAAGAAAATTTGTCCGATAACCTAAAGGCAAGATCTTCTCACCTTTAAATTATAACGTAGGGTTTATGAATTTGAGGTTCCCTCAATACTTTAACTAACAAGAACTTTAAAGGCATGTTGTAATAATGGCCCTTACTACCATAAGATAAAACCAAATTTTTAATATATTTCAGCTGCCGTTAATCATAGTTTTATTCAAATTCTACAAATAAATATTTTGTAATATTAACCGAGGTAATTTTTATGAGAGAAATAAAAACCATTAACCCTTTGGTTACTCAAGAATGCAAAATCAGTATTTTACTCTATTCTTGCAATCTTTACAATTTTGTAATCGCTTGAAGTTCGAAAGAATGATATTTTTAAAGCGCCTAGAGCTAATGTTTGAGGAAAATGTTTATTTTGATCATTTACTTACTTCTAATATTATTTACTAAAAATACACTTTGTTATTATTAATCGCGGGTTATAACTAATGAAAGATTGTTTCAAAAAATTCTTTGTTTATTAAAAACTATCAGATTAAATTAGTTAATAAGATTATGATAAATCCTAAAATTAAAACCAAAATAGCGCATAAGAAACTTTTTATATTCGCGTAAATACAAAACAGGATGAAATTTCATTGGAACGAATCTATGTTTCATGCTACGATCACCGCAAATAGAAGAGAAAATTTAATTTAAAGCACAAAAGAACCCGAACACGATTACCAACTGGCGATTTCATTGACACTGTTACAGGGGATGTATGCAATCGCACTTGCCAACATCTACGGAAATTCGTTACCAGCGAAAGAAAAAAATCTTACGATTATGGTGAGTGATTATGCATAAGTTCGCAGTGGACCTAAAATCAGAATAAAAGAATTAACCAAATTTTTTAATTTTTAATATGGTCATAAATTAACTAAATTGCTGACAATGATGTCACTGTATGAATTTCATTTGAGCATTGCAAAACAAGTCGGTCTTTCTCTAGAGGTCCATCTGCCTCAGATG
Source organism: Phania funesta (assembly GCA_963932375.1). Lineage (NCBI taxonomy): Eukaryota > Metazoa > Arthropoda > Insecta > Diptera > Tachinidae > Phania > Phania funesta. Next base: position 44,046,749 of record OZ010656.1, read on the forward strand.
ATTATATGAAAAGTACAAACTGTCGTTGTGTGTTCGGATTTAAAGTTTTTGCGACTTGCATATTGAATAACCGAATGCATACCCGATTTAACTCCATTATTTTTATTTAGGGCGGCCCCATTTTATAAAAGACAATTTAATAACAAGCAACAATTTGTTTTTGTTTTCTAGGAGTTGCTTTGCACTGTTGCTCTTTGTATCTTTAATGAACACAGTAACAACAAAATGATTTTGCTACGATATTGTTATTATTTATATAAGTCAAGTCAAAAAAGCTGAAGTAAGTACCACGTCACACGTGGCATTTTCCTTACTGCAAGTCTGAGTTTATAGGAAAGAGAGATAGTGAACGCGAGAGAGGTTTGTCTGCATTGGTAATTCGTTTTGATTTCTCGTCAGTATTTTGAAACAAAAGCAAAGAAAAAGGAATTGATGAAAATAATTTTTATGAATTGCTGAAATTTGAGTTATCTTATTATAAATAAATTTATAACACATGAATTTTATAAATCAGTTGAAGCGTAAAAGCCGCCTTTTTATAATGTAAATTCCAAAACTAAAAAATATCTCCCTTTACAACCAAAGTGTCTCTAAATCCCCTTTTTTTTAATTATGTGCAAAATATGCACAGGTAATTCCATCGTTTTCCTGTTGCAATACGAATAAAAATGAAAAAGTTATGAATTATTTAATTAAAATAAAAAAATAAAATTAAAAATTAAATAAAATAAAATTATTAACAGGCTCTAATACGAGCAGCCAAAAAAAGTTGTTCAAAAGAACAAGGCGCCTAAAAAATATAATGTGTGTAATTTGAAATAGAAAATGAACAAAAAGTGAGACAAAATGATAATTATTTGAATAAATGTTTTTTAGAGGGAAGGGTTTTGAGCAGCTAAAATGTTAAGCGGGTGGTGATTTTGTAGCTGTTGGTGTTGGTGATGATGTTGCTGTAGTTGTTGCTGCTGCTGGTTTTGTTGTTGATGCTGATAGATAACAGCAGTAGCATGATGTTGTACAGAAGGCTGAGGAGCAATTGGATGGACATAATGCTGGGAGTGATGATGAAGGGGTAAATGATTATTTGGCTGCATATGATGCGGATGTTGATTATGATTAGTTGATGATTGTGCTACTGTTGCCGACGCTACAACTGTTGGAGGCAAAGGTGATGCCATTATTGCTGAAGGTGCTGCAGAGCTAACAACTAATATGGGACTCATAGGCATTTGTACATGATGATGCTGTTGATGAAGCTGTAGATGCTGTTGATGTGTATGTAAATGAGTTTGAGGTGTAGACGTATGATTTGCCGTTATGTGAGTGTTGGCTTGCGTTGTGGGTGGTGGATGAGCTGGTAAAGGGGTATTTTGTGTTTGTATTGGCATTTGCTGCTGTTGTATTTGTGGTGTTCTTGGTGTTGCTGATGATGGCACATTATGAATTTGTTTAGTTGGTGTATTAATTATATCATTACTAATAATGTTGCTGATGCTGCTGCTGCTAACTTTGCCATTGTCATTGCCAGCGCTATTGTCATTACTACTACTACTGCTGTTATCATTGCTGCAGCCATTCTGCATGACCAATGGTACTGCGGATGCTGCGTTAGTATTAGAATTATTAGCATTCGTAACATTAGTGTTGGGGGTGAAATTCGTATTACTGGAACTATCTTTAGTTGTTGTGGAGGTGGAGGATGAGTTTGAGGCATTATTGCTATTATTACCTAAACATAATTTATGCCAATTATACAATATGAAAAAGATAAAAATAAAAACACAACATTAATTATAATAAAAAATTAAAAAAGAACAGGAAAATCATAAATACTTTCAATATTATTTTAATGAATTAAAACAAAGAAAAATTAAACAAAAACACTACAAAAAAGAAAATATACTAATTGCCACAAAAAACACTAAAATTGAATAATTATAAAACGAATATTGTACGTTTGACTTTTAATTTGTTTATACAATAATTTTTGGAAAAAAATGCCTGACTGTCCGCCATTTTTTTTGTTATTCATTACTTCTGTCTGTGCAGTAGTTTTATTGTTCTTCGAAGTACTTAATGAAAAACTTACCCGCTGTTGTATTTGCTAGAAAGCGCTTTATTTTATCTAAGATATAAGGCAAATTATATCCATCCTTTGTGTAACTGCAATTAAAGAAAGCAATGTTTAATAAGTGAATTCATATGTTATGAAAATTATGAGTTTCAAAAATTTAAAGGCTTTAAGAAGCTTAGCTATCTATTCTGATCAATTTTAGTTGCCAGTGGACAACTCAAAAGTCTTTCCGTATGAAATCAACACACTAGAATAAGGTTGTCCTTGAATAAATTTAAGCCCCTTTATTATCTTAATCTCTATGAAGGCTTCCTTTATAGCACATTTCAGCAAACTCTGAGTTGGTCAGGTTTACACATAATTTAAGGCCATATACGTTTGTGATGCAAACCAATAGATGTGACAGCGAATAGTTTAAAATACTGTGAGAAATTTTAATCGAGTTTGAATATCAAAAACTATTTATTGTAAGTGCGCCTTTACCATGGATTAGCTAAAGATAAACAGCGCCGCCATATGCGCCATATGAATAAAAGATAGCAGTTATGGGAGAAAAAGAGGATTACCAACGAGGGGCGGACACAAAGACTGGTATATTTGATTGGAACAGGGTTACCGTCAAGACAAATGTAAAAAGTTTCATTTATAATTATAAGTTAAAAGTAGAGTAATTTTGCAAATTTGTAGTTTAAATAACGTTTGGTAATTTGAATTATTTTTTAAATAAGTATAATTAAATCAAGTTTTCATTTTATAACTAGTTAGCCGGGGCAGAAGTTGTTTTGCCACTCTAATGTTGCTGGAAATAAAAGGAATCAAAAAATAAATGTTCCAGAACGTGATCGCATAGAACGTGATACATAAAATTAAAACGAGTTCAGTGACACAAACGCACAGAAAATTATATAGAGCCATGTTTTGACACTCACGCGACTGTCAAATCGCATGTGATTTGCAAAATGCCAAACGTTTCTTATCATGTTCTGAAACTTGCGCGTTTTGCTTGCGATGTGCCATATTTATAAGTTGTAATCGAAAAATAAAAACATATGCTTTGCCAAATTAAAATATAAACAAACAAGAATAAAAAATCTTTTAAAAAGCCAGCAACATTCCTGTTAACCATATTAAGTTTAAACAAAATACAATCACGAAAAGAAGGCATCAAAAAACGTTTACTAAATGATTCTTCCAATCCATAGGACATAAAAGAACAACTGTTTCTTTTTTTTTATTGTGACGGCACTTTCGAATAATAGATTACTTTGATTATGGGTACTCCATGCCAAAAATATTTTGAATTCAAGAAGTTTTTGATATTTTATTTAGCATCAAAGGAAAAATAACCGAGTACCTTGTTGAAATTATTCACAGCACTGGCAACATAAATTTGTCGAAGTTATTTACATCAGCTGTTTGTCGAAATTGCCAGTGCATAAGAACATTTTTTAATATTCATACTTTTATTAAAAATTTTAAACAAATATTACTAGTTTAGATTAAAACTAAGAGAAAACATATTCATCATGTTACTGTTTGTTGAAAGTCTGGTTTAGGCTGAATACATTAGTTTACTAGTTTACTTCAGTATACTCTTAAGATTTGAACACGCCAAGCTTCTCGCAATTTACAGAACAACTTTCTTGCTGGTACAGGTTACAATCGCAAACGTTATGCGAGTGTCCGAACATGCCTGATAATTAAAGATAATTTTTTCACATTAAATGTGCTGTCAACTTTGGTTGATGGTTGACCTCCAAACCAAATTTTAGTTAAAAGTTGATTTTCTGTTTCTTAAATAATAAATTTTTTATTTTAATAGTTATAAAATACTAAAGATTTCCGCATTAGTTATTATTTTAAAATAAGTTTAATGAAATTAATTTGTTGCTTTTGTTTTTCGTTTTTATTTGACAAGGGATGACGAATTTTCGTTTTCACGAAAAATAACACTGAAGATGGCACATAGCCGAATCCAGTTTATCTGCATACCAAACTCGGTAAGGTATGATGGAAATTCGTTTCATAAATCTACATAAAATAACTGTTGTTTGAGTTACGAAGCATTGCATAGATTTTGTAAAATTTTGCTAATTTCCTGATCAGCTGGCTTTTGCAATCCGAGGAATCCCCATAGAGGCGAGATTATTTCCAAACAAGTACTAATTGACAAATCAGCAAGCTATTAATGCTTTTATTCACATAATTGTAACCAATTCATAGCGCGTCTAATAAATTGGCCAAGGGCTGTAGATATGTATACATTTATGGGGACATAATCTTATAATGTGCTTAACAATTTTTAGGGCTAATTGTAGAAATTTAGTATATTCGTATCGTTTTACTTTAGGACTTTCAGTAAAGATCGTTAAACTATTGGTGTTAGTTATTCGAGACGCATTAGCGAAAGCAAATATGGCAGCATTTTGTTTTTGAAATATGACAACATTAAGCAAAAACATATTTTCTTTAGATTTTTACGTTAGATACGTTTCACTTTAGATAAACAGTAATGCGAGCTATTTATGTGACGGATTTTGCCGGCTGATCCGTGACAGTGCCAAACGAATCTTTCAATTCTACTATTATATTGCTGGAAAAATTGAGTCTAAATTTTGGTACTTCCAAAGTAGATCAGACCTACCTACCTACACATAAATCATCATATATACGAGAATTTTCTAAACAAAGAAGTTTTGAGTCAGTTGAAAAGGTATTGGGGGTGAGAGACTGGTTTTAATTTGTTTCCTTTTTAATTACAATTTTTATCATAGAAAAGAGAGTTTTTGGGATTTTAATTCTTTTAATACCCAAAACTCATTTTATAATAAAAAAATGCAATTTATTGTGGAGGGTGGATAAGCTAGTCATTATGCGCAATTTGCTGGTTGCTTAAGCCAGCTCATCACGATACCTTTACCCAAACTTTTTAGAGAAACTGAAACGATTTATGCCCTAACTTCTTTACATCGAATGAGAAAACCAAAGAAACCCAAGACAAAAACATTAAAGTAAAAAATTAACTAAAAATGATTTTTTTTTAATATAATTTTTATCGTTCTTTTATTTATAATAAAAGCTAACACGTCAAACCTCGAAAATTTTGCTAATAAATGTTTTAATAATATTATTAAAATTCTTTAAATAACTTAATGAAGCCCTTACTCACACATTAATATGTAAAATTTATTTACTACCAAGAGTTGTAATACTTACATTTCGGTACGTTTAGTGCAAAATAAATTTTTAAAATTACTATAAATGCAAAATAGAGTAAAAGTTGGTAAACCTTGTCCAAGATAACGTGCAAATTTAATTTGATCAGGTTTATTTAGGCCACTTTGATTGAGTGATAGAAACGGTCGATGATCTTTAATATCATATTCCTAGAAAGAAAGAAATAAAAAGAAGGAAAAAATGATAAAATAAATTATAAAACCAGTTATGCTTCAGTTTAAAAATTACGCAGTGCTAGAAATGTTGCAAATTAAACGACCATGTAATTTAGTACTAAATAAGTTTAAAATATGTGTGTATATATTGGAAACAATTAACCTGCAAACAAATTTAAAAAGTACCTAGTTTTATTATGTTAACAAAAATATTGCAAAATGTAAAAAAAACTAAACAAAATTTCTTTTTAATTGTTGTCTTATTATTTATTCCAAACCCATAAAATTTCTTAAGAAATACATATATATATGAAATATCACAGACCCCTAACAGGCAAACGATACAAACATTCGTAATAGATAAATAAATTGGGAAAATTTAGAACTTTAAATGCAACTGAGTAAGTGGTTTGTTTGTCTGAAATACTCGTTACACACGAACCAACACAGTTGTAGAGAAACTCGTTTAAAAACGTGTAAATCCACACGCACTCTCTCAAACACACCACTCACTTTGTCATCTCAAAATGTTCAAGAATAAGAGGGACCAGAATAATGTGAAAAACAAATCAAAAAGCAGTCTCTTGAACAGTATTGCCGTTTTAGTTTTTTTTACTAAAATTGGAATTTTATTTCTATATCGAGATGTGAACTTATTCTTCATTAATTAGGAAAAATAAAACAACAATTAGTATGCTGGGTCTTGTTAAAACATTAAAGTTTTTGTTTAGAACTTACTTAAACATCTCATTTGGTTTGCAGAATTTCAGGCCTATGACATTTCTAGTTCTTCTAAAAATTTGGACAAAACTTTCCTGATATGCTGGCTTTAGTCAATCAGCGAATAAATTACAGTTTTATTGCAAAAGAATTAAATTAAATTAACGAGAGAATAAAACAATGAGATCCTTCGAGAGTATTTGGCTTTTAATTCACTTGTTGAATTTTCCAAATCACTGCTAACGATTCTACAATAAGGTTTGTTTTTATACAAAATTACGCAAATTCCTCTCACCTCTATATAGTAGTAGTGTTTTTACACTGACAGGTTTTAACGTTAAAACCAATCGTTAAAACCTCGTTTTACCATACAAAATTATTTTGTAAAAACCATATTTAAAATTCAATTGATTTTAAGTAGATTTTCTGAAATACAACCTTGTTTTCGATGTACTAAATGCAGTGCTACCAAGTTAAAAACATTAAAAACACCGATAATTTATATAGCGCTCAATCAAAATAAATAAATAGGAAGTAAATAATTAACTGAGCAAAATAATTAATTAATAACAAAATTCAGAAGAAAAATGAGCTTTTGGGACAGAGCATAGTAAAAGCGTTTTTATCGATCTGTCGGATTAGAACATAGATGAGTTAAGAGGACAAAGAAAATATATAAATAAACGCCTGCTAAGCTAGCTAAGAATGGACTCGAAATGTCCCCAGAGAAAGTGAGAGCCAAAATAACCAGTTTGCCATTGTGAAGAGTTTTCTGTTTTGAACAAATTTATTTTAGACAAACTGTGCGTTAAAACCGGATTTAATTAAATTTATACTGTGTACGTAAAATCAGCAGTGTATGATTTTTATGTTATAATCAATTTGAAACTTTAGGTGTGAAAAGAGTATCCATACATATTTGTGACATGTGTGTTACGAAGTTATTAACCTTCGCTTACAACGTTGTCAACTTAGTGTTTTAAAAAACGCTACCAGATTCACTATAAGCGAAAAAGTAGGAGGTAAACTAGTGAATGTTTTCTTAGTACGATTCAATCAGAGAAAAAGCTGAAAGAATTATTTCCCATTAAACAAAAATTATGACAAAATGATATTTTGTGACATAGCATCTCACACAAAGTATAAACAAAAGTAAAATGCAACTCTGATCGCATAGAAAATATTCGTTATTTATTTATATTTAATCTACACTATTGTACACATACGATTTTGCGCAGATCCTGCTACTAAATCTGATAGCGAATCATAATCTTCAGCAAGCACTTTTAGGCCATTTATAAAAATATGTAGTCCTAAGCAAATTTACAACAAATATTTATTTGATACTGGTAGTAGAATTTAGGAATAAGTTTTTAAAGACGTACGTACTGGTATATAACCGTATGTAAATTATTGTACTAAGCAATATCAACAAAAATAAAATTAATAAACAAGAATTATCACGATATATTTTTATAAGGATTGGAAAAGGTACTCGAATAACGAGTCTTTTTCATTTCTTTTCATAGCCTGTACATCTACAAATTAATTTTTAACTTTTCATTGCTTTTTGTATAAGATTTATTACAAATCAATAACAAAAATTAATAGATAAACAAATTAATAAATAAGATAAAGGAGGTATTTATAAAATTCCATAATCTTATTAGTCTCTAAAATATTTTTGTCTCATTTGGGAGCTTTTTTGTTTTAATTTTGGTTACAAAAAATTTTTGATCATGACAACACTGCTGATGAATGAGAAGGGTGAAAATGAACTCCTTGAAAAATGTGAAACTTCACACATTCAAGAACAAGAAACAAACAGAATGAAAATAAAAAAGTGGAAGTAAAACCAACAACAATCATGTTACACAATCTGTATTGAATCATCAAACACATGTTAACGAAAACAGTATACACAAGCACACACAACTACAAATGAACACACGAGTAAAACAATGAGGCAAAAAAACAAATGGATGGAACACGCACACAAATACACACATAGTCAACTTACTTAATAGAGTAAGAAAGGACTTATTGAATAATTCGGTAGAGTCTGCATGTTTGAGGAAGATAATATTGCAGGGATGGCGGGAAAGAGGCTTCCGAAAAAGTACTAAACGCAAACTTATGCAGTTTTCTTTTCTGCAAATAAACTTTGCAAATTTTGCCCTTTTAAAAACATTATTCCGTACCGGTATGCTAATAAATTTACCCTTATTAACGCCAAAGGAAGAAAAATTATTTGCCTCCGAACAATTTATTTGATACTGGGATGACGGGATGATTCGTCACAAATATCTATGTATATTAAATCACCCTCTCGTAAAATCAAACCAACAATCATTTATCAAAGGTAGTGCCCAAAAAAAAAAAATTGTTCAAATTTCGTCGTGCCGAAGTCATTTTCACAAATATCCCAAAAACAATTTTTTTTGGAGAATTGCATATAAAGTTTCAACAATTTATGGGCATTTCCAGAGAATACCATAATGTAAAAAATACATTAGCGGCTTTAGAATGAAATCCATATAGAAATAAAGTTAATTTACAACTATGGATAAAACATACCTAGCATCACGTTTCTCTCCCTCATGTTTCTTGTCCCACCAAGGTGCTGTCCCACCCGACCCAAGCTACAAGACGAGCTTTTAATAAGATTTGAAGAACCTTTTACGTAATTTATTTAAATAACTAATATATACAAATTCAGAAACATTATATGTACATCGAATTGTACCTATTAACCCAGACAAGTACATCTATTTGAATTATAATCATAAACATTATTTTATTAATTCCTTCAATAGCAAAAGTTAAAATATTCATTTACATACACGATATCATAATATAATATACCGATACTTTGCCAGTTAGATTTAAGTAAAAATGAATTAGATTGTCCCAACGGCCCCCGTGATATTGTCCTTATAAAAATGTTTTTTTTTTTAATTTTATTTTATTCAGTCACTCCCAAAGAATTTTGCAAGAAGTATTCAAATCGTATCTCTATGGAACGATTTATTAATTATTACTAATGTAATAACTAATTCATTGTATTCAAATGTTAATATACCAGCTACGAATGGGTTGGAAAACCCGTTTCGCCAGGCTTATTGTGTCTGCTTTTTTTTGTAAAAATCTGATGCCTATGAAATGCAATAAATCACTTTCTAAAGTGTAGGGATGGACGACCGGTTTGTTTGCATATTTGCACAAATTGTTACTTTTTCCCGGATATTGGAAACTAATAGATTTCTATCGATACTTTCATTTCTTATACATATATCTATAGGCTTTTTAATGCATTTGTATAAAAGAACAGTTCATTCCAAATCCAGGCATGGATTAGGACCTACTAAGCAGTGAAATTGATTAATTCTATTTTCTATGGCCGTTATTTTGCTTTAATATGGCAGGACCAAGCTAGGCGTTTATCTAGCTGGATACATAAATATTTTACGTAAACTACCACTGAAGGATTTTTCCCTTCTGAGGGTAAACGTTACGTGACCATATTTTGATGGATTTACATTTATTCTCCAATTTTTTAGCCAGTCCTCTAGCTCATTAATATGAGACTGAAGATGTTTGGATGCAATCTGCGTTACTCACTTATAAATGCAGTGTAGTCTGAAAACATTAACGTATATGTAGTTGGGTTTGTTGACAGATTCGCTGTATAGATGATAAAATAGAGGCCCTAAAACTCGAGTTATTTTAGTAAGTAGTCCATCATATCAGACTTTATCAAACAGCTGGGAAATGTCAATAAATAAAGCTGAACAATATTTCTTATTTTCAAATTCCGATCTCATTACGGTGACAATTGTATGGATTTACTCAATAAGACTATGCTGTGCTCGAAAACTACTGATGGTCCGGAATAATGGTTTGCTGAATTAAAATGAGTAAAAATATCTTAAGTCATGAAGGAAATTTTCGAAGTTATAGGCAGTTAACATACAAAAAACATTTTGTTGTGTACACCAACTTTTGGAACAAATGTTTTTCGCTCGTGGCATGCACGGGAAAATAATACACCACACTAAGTACTGAAACCTCATATATCCAATTTTAGTTCGACTTATTATTTTCATTGAACAGATCAATATATTAAAAAAAAATACCCTAGAAAATGGTTTTGATTCCTTGAATTACGTGAAGATATACCTTCGGCACGACGATTTGTAGACCAAATAAGCGAACTTTTAAATAGTTTTAAATGAAAATAATGGACATCACGCCTCTGCTTACGATAACTAAGCGATGCTTCTTTTTTAGTTTTCATTAAAATGTGTCTTTGTAATGAAAATGACTAAACATTATAATACTCAGCTTAATTATACTGAAGCTTTCGAATACGTATGTAATACGTATTTACTGTTACATTAAAAATGAATTTACAAAATTTTCAACATATGTTGGGTAACCTGCAATATGTTGCTAGGAAAACCAATTTTTAAGTCATTGAATTGGATTGAAAAAAACCCAAGTATGTTTGCCGCACAAAATTTTAAGTGAACTCAGATAAATCTATTGATTTTTAGGATAATTTTGTGTCATAATCAAACATAACAAACGAACACATCATAAAACGCCAAATATAGAGATATTTATCGGCCATTCCCAAAACATTTTTTTCAAAATTGTCTGTCCAGATTTAAAGTTACTACATTTATTTTTTTCATACATATTAACTTATTTTCAAAACTCCTCTAAGAGCAAAGCTAATTAATTATTCTTTCTGAAAAACTCCAAAATGAAAATCCATAACTACAGAAATGTTTAATAAAAGTCAACAAAACTCTACATTTATATGACTTAACATAGATCATTATAAAAATAAAGTCCTATAGCCTGTTCAAAGAGACGTCAGTAGCAATTTAGGGACCATCGAATAATATACAAATGTGTAATTGAATCTGATTAATGTTTTAAAAAATTAATATTTGAAGAAAATATTTTTTTATTTTTATCTAACAAAATATTAGTCTTATAAACTTTCCATCCCTGGCAAAAAAAAGTAAACACCAACAACAAAACACATTTTGCACACAAACATTCCTATCGATCATTATTGTTACTCGTATCCAAAACCGAAGTTGAAGAAAAGCAAATACAAATACAAAGCCCCACACATTCATTCAAACGTCTACATTGTGTTGGATAATGTTAAAAATCAATAGAGCAAAAGCAGGAAAACATATAATATTCTCACAACAAAGGAAGATGTTTAAAAACATGCATATGTATGCATTACTAAAAGCTTTATAATTCAAGAGCATAGTTGTAACCAACATAGACAAACAAAATGCACTGCGTACACCACACTCTAAAACACGAATAATTTTAGCGAATGATGTACAAAATTGTAGATGTGTGAAGTTAATAATAGAAATCTCAATCAACATTATTGTCGTCATCATGATTACGAAGCTGGTTGAAATGTTATAGTGTGCAGGGGAGAGAAAATATAAGGAAGAAAAAGGCTATAAAGAACTATCATTGTTCACATAAACCCCCGCAAGTCCAACTTAATTATTGTAATTTAAAACCCAATTACACATTAACACAATTCTTGATCTAAAGAATTAAAAAATCTTTATGGTGAACTTATTCTTGGTATGTAGGTAAAATATTTGGTACTTTATGAAAGTGGCTCGAACGGCAGAAGCAGAGAGTTACTTATTGATTAGCAAGAAAAGTTCGTCAACATTTAAGTGATCTGCTTTATTGAGAAGCAGAATTAAAATTTGATGTTAATGAAGTGCTGTTTTTTATCGCAAACTCTCTAATGATGCATTAAAAAATGTGTGAGTTATGCTAACTCTTTTATTCTTGTTCCGGTGGCTATTTTTAAAAGTGCTTCTCGTTCTACTTTTCTAAAAAAGACCACAATCGGTTCATAGGGCAAAGGCCTAGGCAGCTTTAAAAATTGGCGAAAATTAGGTAAAATTGTAGATATATGTGTTTCAATCCTGTCCGAAAAATTGTATGATTATTAAACTTAACGCCGAAAATCGTACTGGCACCACCAGAGTAAAAAATTGGCTTATGTAATGCATACCCCCAAAAACTGGCTTGGAGATCCCTATGCACAAATACAATTTGTTGCCTTGAACAGTCCAATTTCCGACTTCTCTTTCAAGCATTCGGTACCCTATCCCGGTCCGCGCAATGTTGTCTTTCAATTCGTCTGAAACTGCTGGTTTGTTTACATAAATTATTAGCTATACTCGACCACAAAGAAAATTATCCAAAGGCGTTCTTTGTAACAAAACTTAGACATAGTAAGTTTGAAAGCTGATAATATTGCTTTACCCTAGCAAGTGCCACGCCTACTATTTCAATCCCATAAATGTTTGGTATACAGTTTAGTCACATAGTTACCTGCACACAGTCCACACTAAATAAATTTTTCGCTTTCTTCTTTTTCTACATATTTTTCTTTTGTCTTTTTAATGTGAGTGAAGCAATCACTTGTATGGTTTTTTCTGCTGATTATGTTCAAGTTTTAAATCGCAAAATACGAACCTGTTAATTGATCATAGTCTTCATTTGACGATCCATAGTTTATCGCTATACTTTAGAAGACGTCACAAGTACGCTGATTTATCGAATTTGTTAATAAAATAGAAATTGCGATTTTAGTGAATGAAAAGAATAAACCGCAATCGAATATGTTGAACTTTTAATCCAAAACATTTCTTATTCATTTTAAACTAAGATCCAGGTTTAATCTGAACGTCTAAAAACGTTTAAGTTAGTGAAAATTTTCGATAAAAATCTAGAAAATACAAATAAGTTTTTTCGGTTTGAAGGTTTTTAGAATTAAAGTACAAGAGTCTTATACACTATTCATAAGCAAAACTAAATTCAAAAACGATTATTATGGAATAATTTTATAGTAGGTTTAAAGTAGGTAGACAAATATCTCACTTGCTGGACTAAAATTTCATATAAAAGTGATACCATATTCGCATACATACTCGTACTGAGATTGAATTTGTTTGAAAAAGAGGTTCTGCGCAAAAAATCGTACGATATAAGTTTGGCAAATTCGCGCATAAAAATCGTAAAAATTACGTAAAAGAGTTAGTGTAACACACAAATGTGTTGGGCACACATACTTGCCAGTGTAATAATGCTTTGTTCTTTGATTGATCACACTTGTACAAAAATCGTAATGATTTGATATTTTTAAGTTTGTTCACACATGGTATATGGTATAAGTTGGACTCTGATACACATATATACACATATTCATCATGAAGAAAAATATATTTTCATTTTTATTCAGTTTAAATTCCTTTATAATGTTTCTCTGTTCGGTAGACAGCCCAAAACAAAAAACTTCAAACTAATGATGACACAAATACCTTATTTCAAGTGAAATTTCTACTATAGAAGAAGGATGATGGATGACGGTGAAGAGTTTGACATCAAAAAAACCTATTTTCGCTAAATATGCAGATTACACTAAATTGTTATACTGTAAACAAATATATATATGGTTGGATATAACATATATATAGCGTTCTAATTAGACTATACTAAGATTACACACGTAACTTGAAAAGGGCATTTCTTCTTTTTTAGGAACGCACAAATTAAAAACTAAACATTTTCAAACATACAACTTTGCTTGTTTAATAAACTAATTTAAGAGTTTATTTTACTAAAAACATTTGCACAATGAATTTATATGTATGTATGCATCATTATTATATTGTTTGATTATGAGAATGCCATAAGACATTTTCCTCACAGAACCCCCCCTATGAACACACAAACAAAGTTATGTAACAAATGTGTATTGTAAAGATGTATGTATGCAAATATAAATCCTAGCATATTAACGATAACGATTATCATTTATATATATATATGTATGTGCACCTTTAAACTTATTCATATTCACGTACCCTGAAACACACACTAACTCACACACAATTTCTTATACATACTATGCCGTAGCTACAACACATCATTATGTATGTATTGATGTATGTATGTATATATTTTTGTGAGCACGTTTGTATATAACAATTTTAATGAAACTGTCGTCCTGTCCTACTCATTCTTGAATGTCGTTGTTATCAGCACCTAAACACACACAATCGCGCATGCAGGCACAATTTAAAACATTTTATTGCCTACTTTTGAGGGCTAACTAAAATGTACCTACAGCAGAGGCAGCCAAAGCTTAAACCGCGGTTGTATTGGTGAGCGAGCTACCCAGCAAACAAGAAGTCAAACGTTTGAAAAATAATATATTTTAAACTTTCGATTTAAAAAAATATTTTTTTAATGAATTAAATTGCCTAAATATGTTGTTTTCGTAAACAATAAGAGTGCGGATATAGAAAAATAAATAATACCGATATTGTTACACATTCGAAACTTAATAAAAAATAAAGTCTCATTATAGTTTCGTATTAATAAAATGCGATTTAAATATGATGAACCTTGTATGTTATCAAATGCATTATTTGTCATGGAATATTTTTCAAATATCATTATCATTTTGAAATAATGTTTCATCGACGACTAAATAAAAGAAATGAAAGAGATGTGTGAAGTTGTTTCTGCACAATTGTACTATGAAATAGCTACCTATAACCTACAGTCAATGGGTAGGGTAACGTACTTAACAAAACCTAAATATCCTACATTTGAACTTTATTTCATATCCAATGTACACAACAAATAGACTCATTATCCTTTTTGTGTAGTCAATGTCTGTGTCATACAGGATGTATGTATGTTTTGTTTGTCTGAATGTGTTCAATGTGTTTCTAAACGTGACCGGGTAATGGGCTAATGAATGTAACAAGCCCTACATGTACATATACATGTCCATATATACCTTTAAGTTACAAGTTGTTAACACATTCATACACACTTACATGCATAGGCATATAGCCTGCAATCATATGGAAGTTCAAGCCATTAACTGAAAAGTAACGTTTTCGTCGCTACTTAATATAATTTGGAAAATTTTCCAAGAACAAATACATAAGTTTGGAAGTCTGAACTATTTCTATCTTCTAATTAACATTTTCTTCACGAAAAAGTTACTCAAATCTTGGTTTTTAGTTACTTGAAACATTAACTAAAACAACGAATTAAAAGCCGAATTTTCGCCTTCTTTAGTTATTTATTAAACGTGGAAAAACTGGCATAGGGGTTAATAGTTAGAAAGTAAAAAGTGCAAGGGATGAAGCTTTCTAGTAAACGCTTCATGCATTTACAAAAAAACACATTCATTTTGAACAAAACAGTGCGTTCACAATTATATTTTATATTATATTTCTTATCAGTCGTGTCGGGATTCTTGTTAAGAATTGTAAAATTTTAAAATGTGAAAAAGTGCTAACAAAAAAGAAAAGTTTGTTGACATACAATAAAGGTCATAATGATTTATTATCAGAGTTAGTCGTTAAATATGTAAAAATCGTATTTGTGATCGAAAAGAAGTAAAAAAATGTGATCATAGTTCTCCTTGCATTCGCATTTTTTCGTGTGTTAGTGCGGCATCAACCAGTTATTTTTTGGGGTTTTTAAGTGCGACAGAATTTAGTCAGTTTATTTTTTGTTTGTTTGAATTGTACGACAATGTATGTTGTATAATTAACCAACTTCTAACCATTTTTTAAAATCACTCGTTAATGCACACAAAAAGGGTGTAAAATGGATTATTTGGTATGTATTAAATAAGTGTGCGATTAGTGTCGAACAATAAACTTAGTTGTTAAAAAAGCGATCTACTCTTCGGCAAAAAGTGCTTTACTTTTTAGTTGCTTTTACAAAACTTCCAAAAAGCACTACTATTGCCCTTTTAAACAACAATAATTCATAACCCAAAAAGATAACGTTTTATGCACGTCGGAAAGGGGCTAAAACAATCCGATCAATATTTATTAACTTAGTGGCTCCTTTTCTCACGAATGGAGATATTACATGCGCTGATTTATGAGATAATTTGCAAAAGAACAAAGGCAACATATCGTAGCTTTTTTATGAAATTTGACAGAAATTTTGCATATTTTACTGTTGGATTTCATAAAAAAAGCTACGACTTTGCATTTGTACTTTTGCTAGACCATCTGCACCAAATACACATTCAGTATAAGTGTTTTAATGACAATTTCGTTAGGAAATATTTGCAGGGTATATACGTGTTTGGATACTCGAAAGAGGCTGTCCTCTTAAAAGTTAAAATCCAAATTGACATCGTACAAACGATCTAATATTTTCGTTTTCAACTAGCGGGGTTTCATTGGCCAAAATGGATTATTTACTACAAATACAATATCTTCTCATTGTCGTATTTGTCAACTAGAGAGTAAATTTCTTAACCAGATCCTGAAATCGACCAAATATGAAAATTAAGAAAATTGTTGTAGTGAATAGGCTGCATTTGTTATAATTTTTAAGAGGAATTCTTTGTTTCTATGGGCAGCGAAAAGAAACGGTTAAAACTTACTTCAAGGATCAACCATTTCACTGTTACCGGGGCATTCTTAAAAAGAAGAAAGTTTGTGATATTTTTTAATTTTCGCAAGCAGACAGTGACTTAATTCTTCAGCTAAAAATGGAGTACAATACGCTGCAAAGAATTAAAATCCATTAAACCATTTTGAATTTCACTGTAACTTTGTATTATTTGGGTCTCTTGAAGCTCGTGCCAGAGTTAAAGTGTGCAATAGAACATGTTTTAGTTTCAGTGAATAACATCAACAGTATTTGCACTTGTTATTGCTGTGTTTTTATTGTTATCGATGTTATTTTGTTGGTTTTACGGACAAAGTGGTTTTAATCGACACAAGTCAAGTGTTGATTTTGAATTTAGTGGCGATGATTTTCACTATTGTTGTTATTATGTTTTACAATGACTCCACAAACGCATGCACAAACAAACATAAACGCTGGGAAAAAGATGTTTGGGTGTTGGTTTGGAGAAGTACTCGTACATACATACATGGCTCATGTATGTTTATTCCATAGGGTTGATAGTAAGAAATGGTTGTAAAGAATTAATCCCTGTCTGAATGTGTGTGCGGGTGTGGTTGGTACAATAAAAATAGTGTTGATGTATTTCTAATTAGATGGTCATGAGTTTACGACATCTTCATCGATGGGAGACGGAAATGGAACATCTTTACCGACATATCGTGCGTTGCGGGTAGTGATATATATAGGTAAGAACTGGCATGTCTAGCTGATAAATCAGAAACAGGGTTCGGATGTGTTCTTGTTGTCATACACCTTTTTGCCAGCGTGTGACATGTCGCAACGCTTTATTGAACTCGCATGACGTCCACATCAATATTATTCTATTTAGAAAAACCAGTAACTCTCACAGCTTGACTAGGCTCACTTTCAAAGAAGCATAATCCAATGAGGTTTCCACCTCAAAATCCGCATCAAACAGTGAAACGTTGTTGACACATTTGTCGTTGATAAAGACATGTGGGTTGTATGAACGAGTCATCAAGATAAAAATGAGCTAAGCTGAGTATTCAAGGAACTCATTTCGAGGGTTACAGGTGTGCAACAAAATACACTCTTTAGAGGATGTTTAAAATTTGCAACTCGTCTCACCAACAATTTTCACTCTTCTTCACGGTTGGCAAAGATTAATTAATATTCCGGGTATATTTTGTAGGAAAGTAGTCAAACTTCGATTATTTTTAAAGCATTATTCTGCAACGTCTACTTTCGTGCAGCGCCCTATTTTTACGAACCCTAAACTGTTTTTTTGCTTGCAACACTTGAGCGAATAACTATCTTGAATAAAATATTGTTACTGTCTGTATTTAAAAACTCTGATCCTTTAAGATTCGAATGTCTGTTGATAGATGTATGTGAAAAAAACCCTGATTTTAATTCATTTCAACCAGCTTTTTTATTCTAAATAAAACGAAAGATCTTAATCGGAAGTGGAATACAGAACAGCAAAAACAATCGAAAATTTCCATTTTCGAAAAAAAAAACATTGCAGAATCGGAATACAAAAAAATCGGCATTCGGCAACAAAATAAATCTGAGAGCTCAAGTGCTTTTCGTTAACACTAAAATGTTTGAGTTTAATACTTGCCAAAAATTTGATTTGAATTGTGGTTGTCACATATCTTATGTTGGTTCTAAAATGAATAACATAAAGCGATTTTTTATAGTTCTAATTGCTGCTTGGGTGCAGACTGATTATTTGATCACTGTTATGGACTTAGAAAAATCCTTTGTTGTTAAAATACGGAGCAGTGATGAGTGGAAGAAGTACTCCGTAATTGGAAGCCACGGGGTTTCGCTCTTTATGGATGGCTCCAAAGCAGCAACAGGGACTAGTTGGGGTATCTTCCCTGAGGATCTTGACCTTTGACTCTCACTAAGGATACCCGACACCTGCATTGTGTTTCAGGCAGAAATATATGCTATATTGATAGCGATTGGGGTATTTCTTACGTAGGAGACGACTGTCGACGCCATTAATGCCCTTGAGTCGAAAGATGTGTACTGACGTGTATTCAATATCTGATATTGCTTGCGTCATTAAATCAGAATAGAATAGAAATAATATTTAATTTATCTGAAGATTTTATTACAGATTCTATCTTATAGGACATTATTTCATAAAACGTAAGGCAACGCGAAAATTTATATGGCGAACAAAAACAAATTTCAGACATGTTAAAAAAAATATGTTTTTGTTTTACATATTGCGACTACAATCACAGTTATGAAATTCTTCATGACACAGTTATGAAATTGACATGAAATTTTTGTTTGCGGGCAAAAGGTGTAGGAAAGCAAGCGCCTCTCTAAAAATTCCTGACACTAATTTCATGAAAAATGTCATTATAAAAAACAAAACAACGCCACAGAACATGAAATTTTTTTTGTTTGAAATTTGTTTTTGTTTTCCATATAAGATAAGGCCCACATTATTACGTTTTTCAATGTTTACTCGTAATCCGAAGTAAATTCTACTTCACTTTCGAAAAGTCATGTCATTTTACCACACAAAAGAAAACTTTAAAACTTTTAAATTAATCATCTTTTGCTTTAGTTGAATAAATGATCTTAATTCAATTAGTTTTACGATTGCTTATTACAATAAAGCCTTGGAAGAGCTTTTGTAGAATTGTTATTAAACTATAAAAAAATTTTGTTTTGAAAAAATCGTTGTATTGACTTTAAAAAGTCTTCAACTCTATATTTTTACTGCTGAGCATAAATTTATTCAATTCTATAAATTCCTGCAAATTAATATTTACATTTTAATTATTATTGGGAATCTATTCTTTAACGACATTGTTTATGTCAACATCGCAGACGTTTTTACACCCTTTAATTCTATTAAATATTTACAATACCAAATTAATTTTTAATATTTCCTTTTTTACTTTTTTTAACTCCCGGTAAAATTGATATATAAACCACTACACACTATTAGATTGAGTAAAACGAATTGTCCAAATTTCAAATGAAATGATAAATTATTATAGTGTGAAAACAACATGTTATGAATTTGATAAAACAACGAATGGAACATGATAGTCTCTTGGCTCTCACAATTTTTGGAATATTTGCTAAAAGCTTAGGCTGCCTTTTTACTATGTCAGGTTTCTATTTTTACAGAATAGTGTAGACAAACAACGCAATATTTTACTTGAGATTTTTTGACCGTCCAAACAATTATCATTAGATTTCTCTCTGCAAAAATCTAAACATTTCTATAATAGTGTAAAAGGAGCTTAAGAATTATTTGAAAAAATGAAGGAATAAAAAGCGGTCAAACAATATGTCATGTATGCGTTGTTGGTTAAACAATTTATTTCTGTGTTCTGTTTTTTGTTTCCGGTATTCTTTACTTCTAAGTCAAGTCGTATTAATTTTGTTATAAAAATCAATAGATTCGAAAAGGAAAAATACATTTTATTATTAAACTATTATTAGGGAATATGTTGTAAAAGAACCAGTGATGGAGAATTCAGTACTGTTGTACCATTTTTAGTACTTAGTTTTAGTACTCTTGTTTTGTTATGCTTTCTTCTTTGTTTAGAAATCTAGCGTTGCTACTTTTTTACGTAGTGCTTCACACACTCCGACGACTGCGGCTAATCATTTAAAAAATGTTTCTAGGCTCTCATTTATTTTACATTTCTTACAAATACATATTTTCTTGCTGTATTCAATACGCGTAACTAATATTTATGTAAAATAGTTTTGGGTGTTTTTAATTTTTTGTTATTTATGTAAATGGATTTTTATATTTACTTTTCAATAATAAATAAGTTTCATAAAAAGTACCAAAATGTTGGAAAAAGTACTATGTTGGTTTGTGACTAGGACCATTTAAATTCTTAAATTTGTTGTCGTTGAAATAAGCACACTGTTTTAAGTTAGCTGCTTTGAAAACTATTTTCACTCATTTAGAAAGTCTGTCAATAGGACGCCGCATGTGTGAGCAAACTCGTGTTATCCTCCCATCTTTAAAACAATTATGCGTAACGATGAAGTAAAGGTACGGCCAGACAAATGAAGTTAAAAAATATAATAAACTTGTCGTAGCGAAAATCTGTTTAAACAATAATATAATATGCATTTTTAGTTGTTGCGTTTTTTTCATTTAGTCATAATTATAATTATTACTAACTTTAAATTTATTTAAAAAAATGAACAGTTACGAGTATGTGTACATTACGGCCATTAATAAAATAATTATGGAAGTAAAGTTCAATTAAAAAAAGTTTAATAACAAAGTACTACTGTTAGGCTTGTATAAACATTAATTTCAGCATTAAAAATATAATGCTACGTCGTGTGCTTCAGTGCTTAAAAATAATAAATAAAATATATTATCAAAAATCCCACAAGCCGTTTGGCTAAGAAAGTCCTCGTACTTAGTAACCGAATCACCACGAACGCCAATACTTAAAATTTGTTAAGGCCATGATATTATATATTCTATGCCAACAGAGTTGCATTTTCTTTTCGATATATTTGTGTGTGATAGTGCGACAGCGAAAAATCATTTTTGAATTTTGTCTGATTTTTTTCTAATTGAGTCGCACGACTATGTATGAAAGCGAAACACGGCGTTTAATATTTCCTTTTTTATAGTCTTACATTCCGTTAAGAGTAATTAAATTAAAAGTCTTTTTTTTTAAATAGTGCCTTACAAGTTAATGCGTTTCCTTCTTTGCGTGGATTATCTCTTTGAGTGAGTTTTAGGATCTCTTTTTTTAAAAATAAATACAAATGTGTATTTTTGAGGCTGGTATTACGTTTTTGATTGAATATAGTATTTAAAACTTTGAAGTGCTTTACCTTTTTGACAACTCTTCTTAGCAAACAAACGAACAGCCTCTTTCTTATATCTCCAATATTTTATTATCTTAGTTCCTTCTCATTACACTTTTTGCATACATAAAATACATACATACCTATGTATGTACATAAAATTGTGTTCATGTTTAAAAATTTTAACATAATTTAACTTCCATTCCCGTGTTATAAGTACAAAAATATATTTCCTACAAACATACATCAACGTGTTGTTTTTAACTTTAGCATTTTTTATATTTCAAAACATTTATTCTGATGAAACTTTTTTTATTTTTAATTTTGTCCTTTATGCGGTTTAAATACAACGAAATATTTAAATAACCGTCTCGTTGGTGGGGGTTTTGATAAGCCACCCAAAATATGCTTGTTTCCAACAAAATCCAATCCGTTACTCGTCACACTCTTCTTCCCAAAATCTCCATCCATAAATTTAACCCCATTACATACATGTACGATTATGTAGTTAAAATATTTGTGTATAAAATCGTTCATCTATTCCCAAAAGCATCAAAAGGAGAAAATCAACATTTGTATGTATGAGGGAGGGGTTTTAAAGCTTGTCCATTGCTCTTTATTACAAATAGTTATGTATGTACGTACGTATGTAAGCACGTATGTATATTCATATATATTTACACGAAAAACATTTGCACAATTTACTTTTATACACATGTCGAATGTACATATGTTGTACATATGTATGTATGTATGTACGAGTATGTATGTATGTGAATAAGAGTAACATGGAATATATATGTATATATGTATACTTGTATTTTTGAACGTTATATTAATAAACAGTATTCGGTTATAATATAAGAACCCATATAAAATCAGTTTAAAGAATATATAAATGTACTCGGTTGTCTAGATGATTTTACTTGCAATGGAATATAGAAGAAAATCCCATTGTCTTAACATTTATTTGATCTAAAACTTTAATATATTATAGTAGGTGTGAGACACTCACCAAGTAAATTATTTGAATTAAAATGTCAATGAATACATCGAGGATATAAAGGAAGGTAAAGGTTTCCTGATGGCTCCAAGTGGGATAAAGGCGTAGGCGGTGATGTCTTCATGGAGGAACTCGGGATCAAAATGTCCTTCAAAATTCCTAATGAATGCAACGTCTTTCAGGCTGAGGCATCACTGATTCTAAGGGCGGCAAATTGGCTGTTGTATTTCCGAATATTTGATAGAGATATTCGAATCTTAACCGACAACCGTGCTGCAATTAGTTCTCTAACAGATGTTTATGCAAGATCCAAACTGATCCAGGAATGCCGGACATCCTTAAATCGGATGGCGAGACATTCGAGAATCTACCCAGAGTGGGTGCGTGGACACGGGACGAATAGGGGTAACTGTGAGGCCGACAAACTGGCAAAGAGAGGAGCGAGGCTGCAGGATTCACACATTGATGAATTATGTCGTATACTCCTCTCAGCTTGCAAGAGGCATACCCATAATGCGATATATAATATCGCTACGGCTGGACGGTTGGAAGAACCCACATGCAGTGTCACTAGGTTAACCCGACCAAGTTTGGACAGGACCAGAGAGTTTTTAAAGGACACAATTAATGGATATCGTTGCAACGATTACCGGACATTGCAAATTTGGCAGCCATGCGAAACGAATGAGGCTGCCTGCACATGACTTCTGTAGTAGTTGTCAAAATAAGGAGGAAACCATATATCACCTCCTGTGACTTTGTTCTGCCTTGGAGGATAAACGCCTGAATCATCTTGGGCAGAGGTCATTCGGCAGTCTCTCCGAAATATCAGAGGTGGGACTGCTGGGAATCATTTCTTTTATTAGGAGCAGTCGCTGGTTACCCGGTGACTACATACCGGTACAGACTTAGTGACCCTTCTTCAATTCCCCTACGTTTCTTCACCATTTCTTTACTATCATCTACTCTTCTATCTCTTCAGGTAACACAAAGGGACCGAATTTGCGGACTCACGTGAGCCTGCGGTGCAGGTGGTCTAATTACCTAACCTAAAGGTTTCCTGTTAGACTGGCCTAAGCAACCAGCGAAATGCGCATAGAGACCAGCTTCTCCGCTCTCAAAAAAAAAAAAAGAAAAATAATAAAATGATTTGGGATAAAATTATCTAGAAATAATTTTTAAAATAGAAAGAATGAAATCTCAAAAATTCTTGAAACAAATTGTAATTTATTTGTTTATTAACTTTACTAGTTATGATAAAGGTAACTAAAGAACCGTCTCTCTTTATTAAAGAACTTGGAAGATTTAAGAAGTTGTCCAAAGGTTATTAATAGAGTAGCTTTATTAAGGATGCATCGATACCACTTTTTGCCGATACGATACTAATACAGATACTAAAACAAATATAATGGAGATACCGATATGTTAGTGAATTAAAAGTAAACGTAAATTAAATAAAATTTATAATGTATGACGTACATATCGCACACTAAATCTAAAACAGTCACCGTTGTGCATGTTTTTATGTTACTTGCCTCGCTTATCTCGTCATCTAAAGAACATTTTGGGTTTTTTGTTTTAGAATTTAGTATGTGATCCGTATGTTACTATAACGTTGTTTCGCCAATAAAAATATTGCCGATACCGATATATTTTCGAAAACCTCAAATATCGCCAATATATCGGTATTGGATGCAACCCTAAGCTTGATTACAAATAAGCGTAGAATATGATTTGTGGAAAACCTTATTTTAGATGGATTTTTTGTTAGGTTTTCTCCTTCGTATCCAAATATATTAAATCTAGACTTGTCACTAAAAATAACGATTTTTCAAAAATCAATTCTACCATTTTTGTTTAGTTTTGCAAACTCAAAGCGTTTTTTTTTTAATTGGTTTCGCAAATGAACGGTTTTTTTCTTGGAATACGACTGTGAAAATTTTAAGCTCGCAAAACATTGCGCACAGTTTTGGGATAAATACTTATTTGCTTACAACTTTCAAGGTCTTTTGGAATATTAACAGCATTTATTCTTGGATTATTTGTTACGAATCTTACAATATTCATTTTTTTGCGCTCTGAAAGCAACGATCCAAGACACACATCTCATATTGCAAAGGGGTGGCTTTTTTACAATGTCCCCAAACATTTGCACTCTCCTCCCAAATCACCAGATATAAATCCTATTGAAAATTTATGTGATGAAATGGAGGAACGTGTCCATTTAGGGATGACCTAAAGAATGCCCTAATCGACCAATGGATCAAATTCAACCGAAAAATTGGTTTCTTCGATGCTAAATCAAATACAAGCACTACTGTTTGCTAAAGGTGACATAGCCAAGTATTAGTTACAAGTTTTTTTCGTAAATAGTTTAAAAACCTACGTGTGGATAATCTTTATCTACACTCTTTTATGTTATGTTTGACTCTGAATTACGATGTTTGTTAATAACTTTATCTTAAACGAAAAATAATTTAAATGAATTTAGTTTTACTTTCGTTTTTACGTTAGAAATAAAAATATTTGTTTAACAAAAGTTTACAGAACCTTTTTTCAATAAGAAAAAATTGAGTTATTCGTGTAGTTTGTAGACTTTATTGGGCAACTGTATTTCAATGCTGAAACAAAATATGTTCTATTGGAATAACAGAAATAAAAATAGCGGAAATCACTCTTCGATGCATCTCTGCAATTTTTGCACACGCAGTATGATTTTCTGCCACAAAGCGTGAGTGTCTTCTTTAAGCGTTTAGCAAACTTATTACAACAGCTGATTTTTCAGAAAATAAAGGAAATGAACAATAAAAATTAACAACAAACCTTAAATTCTTGATTGTCTAGTAAATAATCCAATATATATATTTTTTAAATTCATCCTCCGTCCATCGGTTATTGTTTGGTTTTTGTTTTATTATTTTAACATTCTTCTTGATTCCTTCACCACTTATTTTTAAATTTATGAATTATTCGGTTAGAGAGTTGCATAAAGTAACTTTGCCGCATGTAATAAGCTAAGCCGCAGCCAGTATATAAACGCTAACGCCGCCTCTAAAATGTTTACGCAAAGAAAGTATTTGATGTGTGCACAAACTTTTTAAAAACTTTTATGGAGTTTTGTTTGATATTTTAATTTTTACTATTTTAGCAAACATTTTTAACAGTCTTAGCTTCAATTTTAAGTCTTCACAGGTAGTTTTTGAGATGGTTCTACTGCCGTGAAACTTTGTAAGCGCGGGTGTCTGGTTGCTTTGTTTTTAAAAATAAAATGAAATACACAGCTGTTTTAGAATTGCAAATTACCAAACTGCAACGATTTTTGTCACAACATATTTGCTCAAGTGTAGCAAATCTTAGTTTCATGTATTTTGTTGTTATGGTTTATGTAATATGTAGCATATTTGCTAGACTTGCTAGGTTTGCAAGGGTTGTTTGCAACCAAGAGTGAGTTCCCTTAATGTATTTTATCACAATATGTACTCATTCATACTTGTTTCTTTGTTCTCAAATATTCTTTGCAATGTAAATCTTTTTGAATGTGTGCATTTCATTTTTCAGTTTTATCAAACCGAACACCCCAGAAAAATATGTTTATTTCGAACGGGTATCGAACATGCTTACTAGAACATTTGACAAATATTCGAAATGAATGGTTCACATGCGGTATATGATTTTATTCACAATACTTCGTTTGTGTGTTATGAGCGAGTGCACATAAAAACTTTTGATCCTCAACAAAAATGTGTTCGCTGCAGTTCTCTATTATTTATGGATCATCCGTATTCAGAAAAGAAATCGCCAATAATTTTAGAATTTCCTTTCTTAACACACAAAATACTGATGAGAAAAAGAATAGGACAAGTGCTCATAAAGTGTACAAATACTGTTTGCAAAACATGTACCAGTATATGTGATTGTATACGCCAGCTCGTTGTTACATTTTACTCTTTGATTATAATTTTAAAATATGTAATATGCATATAAGCAAATCTACATACATATATAAGTACATACTATATAGGAATGTACACATACATATGTATACGTATGTATACATGTACATCCATATGTATTTATTAATGTGATTCTGTATATTTGCTATTTCGTACAAATCATAAGTACCTATACAGAGATGGTTATTTGAATATGTAAACATTTTCATACGACTATGTAGGTTTGTATTTACATATAATATATTTATAACATGTAAATTATTTTGTATGTTACCTACCACAGAAACATTAAATTTATTTTCGCTTCTATTTTAAAAAATTTGTTCTTTTTTCAGTGTGTAAGTGAAACCCATATTTGCGAACAATAATTTAAGGCTTCTCATTTGGCTGTTAATACTTTCAGCTCATATTTACGTATGTGTATGTGAGCCCTGATAATACAGTCATAGAGCATTGTTTTTGTCGATGGTGGGGTAGCAATCACGGATGGAATTTAATAAACAAGTTTTTTATTCTAAATTTTTAAATTAAAGTAAAAATAAACACAAAAGACAGCGATTTAGTGGTGTAATTCCCTCCCCATATGGGTGATTAATTTTCTAGCTTATTGACTAAAAAGTCGCGTTTTCGTCGCTTCTTAATATAATTTGGCAAATTTTACAAGAACAACATATTAGTATCGCATTTTGATCTACTTTTTAGTATTTCTAATCAATATTTTATTTCCGAAAAATGTACTAAAGAGTTGATTTTTATTTTTTTGAAATATTAAGGAAACCGACGAACTAAGTCGAATGTTGACCATCTTTAATTATTCCTAGTAATTTGCAAAAACAAAACAAATTAATTTTGCAGCTCTCTTTGCTTTGTTCACTGATTATTTTACCAAAACTGACCACCTTCACTATTATTTAATAAAACTGAATTTAAAAAAGTCAAATTGGTAAAAAGAAGTCAAGTTTTTTTTTAATTAGGCAAAGGCCATAATTTGCTGTCAAATTTAGCCGTTTAATCTGTCAAGAATCGTATGCGTGCACAAAAAGTAATGGTGTAGATTAAAAGTGAATTTGGGTGACAGATGTTTTCGTAACTTTTATATTTTGATAAATTGCATAATATCGAAAAATCATATTATTGTGACATTTTTTAAGTGGTAGAGAATTCTGTCAGACTTTTTCGGGTTACCTTAAGAGCTTATTAAATTTTTGAAAAGAACAGTTCCACTTTCTTCCCATATTTTTTAATCATAAATTATCAAGTGATGGAACTAATGATGTACACAAAACGGGCATGGAATTGATTGTCTAGTATGTATTAAATGAGTGTTGCGATTTCCAAGTTGTTAATTTATTTATTTAGTCTTTAGTGATAATTAAAATTATGACTTAATATAATTTTGCACTAGCATCTATGGCTATTGGTGTGTAAAAAGTTCTTAAAAAGCGATGAAATATTTGACAAAAAGCGACCTAATTTTAGTTGGTATAACGATACTTCCAAACAGCACTACTATTGCACATTTAAGTAAAAATTATTCGTCACTCAAATAGAGCATTAATTATTTAAGGTGCGGACCGGAAGTGAAAGTACACAAAATTAAATAGATTCTATTCGGCGAACATTGTGGTCAGCGGTATGGAGATGTTTTGTGTTGCATACCCAAAAACTCCAAAGATTATATGACCCCAATTTAACCACAAAATTTGCGTTAGCTACGAGTGGCATTTTAGGATGAATTACTATACTCCGATCCTAATGTTGTTTTTCAACAACTGTTTCAAATGTTTCTTTTAATATTAAGACTCGAAAAGATTGAACATCATTTGAGTGTTCCTCGATATACACTTTCTCTCACGCGTCGTTACTTAATCGTAGTATAATAAACTAACAGTGTTAAGTTGCTCCGCCCAACGAATTTGCTGAGAGATAGGAATCTGCCAACACTAGAGCCTATTGCAATCCTGAGTTACCTCAGCATCTGGCAGGGGACACAATAGATCTTTTTTATTTTGGTCGCAGTGTTCCATTTCTCCCCCTTAATTCTATTCTATACATATGTACATACCTCAGTCAAATATGCAATTAAAAGAAACATTGAAAAAAAGGAGAAAATATTTTTTGGGTTTAAATTATTAAGAGAACTGAAAATTAAAAAAATTATATTAAAATTTTTTCTCCACATAAAATATTTATATGAGCAAAAATCTTCTTTAATAGATATAACATATGTACTTTTGTTTTAAGTTGTAATTTAAAAGTTTTATACGTGTCTGTTAATAAGGGATTATGTATCTCCACCACGAATTGGTCACGACGGGGCATTGACTCTATCGATTTTTTCAGGAAAAAACATAAATTTTGCCAAATGTTATTTTGCATCTCTAAAAATCACTGTTCAGTTTGAATTTTGAGCTGGAGGTCTATGTTTAATTGAGAACAACGTTGGCCACATCATTACCATTAACTGCGACGTTATAGATCGAGGATTACCAACTTCTTTTGGCCTGAATTAGATAATATGGGCAACAACAACATGTGATTTCAACAGAACAGCACTACGAGCTACACAGTTCACGCCACATTGGATACGTAGAGGAGATTTGAACTGGCCACCGACATTGTGTGATTTGATCCCGTTAGACTTCTTCTTGCGGGATTTTTTAAGTCGTAGGTCTATGCTGATAGTCACAAATGAAAGCCAACGTAACCTATGCCATCGGCCAAATTGAGCCTTATTTATGGACGACAGTCATGGAAAATGTAACATTTCGGAGGCGCCCCACCCAGCAAAGCAGCGGCGGACATTTCCAGGATGTTATGTTCCTTTTAAACGTATAAAAAATGGCAATTAAATCGCACACGTACTTTGTTTTGCTTAAATTAAAAGATAGGATTTAGCATTAAAATCACCAGCACTCGTTCCCGACTGTAAAGCATCGTATACCAATGCGCCAATGCACATGCTCCAATTAACATTGTGTGTGCTCAGCATATCACTAGTACCATTGGTTCTAGAGGTATACCACTGCTACACTTGGACCCGATTGAGTGCTTTAGAACCAGTTTATTACTAGTTCGTTTGTTCCCAAAAATACCCCTAGCATTGTTCCGTAATAGAAGAATTCTATAAAACTGCAAGTGGCGTCCTTGAACTATTTCAAGTAGTGGTGCTCACTCATCAGCGCTAGCATTTTTCTATTAAAACTCTAACCTCGTTTGCACTAGTACTGGCTATATAAGTAGTTTTTAGACAATTAATACTTAATCTCCTGAGGGGATGTTAAAAAAATGCCTAACCAATTCTGTATCGCAAATGTAAAAAATGTAAACCTTTTTGCCTTTTAGTCATATTCGAAATATGTTTACGCCCGCAAGAGGTGGTGTTTTTTATTTAGAATTTACCCTTAATAATGCCGAAAGGCATTTGCCTTTACGATCTGACCTTAAAGACCACCGATGACGAGATAAAAACTGAATTGTCTAAGGATTGAATCTCTATTTTTTGTTCCTATCTTAAATGCTTTCAATATTGGATAGTATTTATTTATTTATTTGTTAACTGTAGCTTATAATTACAAATCATAAGATAATATTACGAAGTAATAATCTCAGGTGTTTATTTAAAACATAAAAAAAATAATTGTCAGCAAGAAATTGGTGTGAAACGACCTATTGTAGAAATACGCAATGTTATAAAAAGAAAGCAAAAACAACAATCTAGAGTAAAATTCCCCGAACCGCGATTTAAAGTAGAAACAAAAACAACTTACACAGAACGAAAAAGTAAACAGAAGCTACACATACACACGAACACATATACAAGACTACGAAGCCAGCAAATGAAATAAATGATGTGCAATATCACGTACGTTTGGGACATTTCAAGAACCGGCCGTGATATTGTGGTAATAAACGCAACAATAAGATAGACAAAAAAACCAGCATTAGCATCTATGGCCTTCAGCTGAACGGAAACTAAAATATATTATATTTATATTTCTTAACATATGTATATTGAATTCATAACATTTAATCGTAAGATATGTTACATCTTTAGAAATATTATATTAATATTTTTTATCGTGGAGTGGGATAGCATGTGTAAAGGGTCAGAATTTTCGAATATAGAGTCTCTAGTGTTGGTTAATAAGGGACATTCGCATAGGAGATGTTTTGAAGTTGTTGGATAATTAATGTCGCAATAATAAAATGGGTTACAATTTGCATTTAATAGGATTTCTGCACAGGTCTTTACCAAATCCCGTCATATAAATATGTTCCTAGTCCTTTGCAACGTTATGGCTATTAATTTGTTTTTCTAGATCTCTACGGTTCAGATTAATTATAAAATGTAAGGATTGTTTTTTTTTACCGTTTCTTGCGGAGCAGCCGGCTAGTTTATTTCCAAGTATTCCAATAGTCCAGGGACCCAGATTAACTTAATTTTAGAGGATTTTTCTATCAAAATGTTTAGGATGCTTAAGGCATAATATTTGCAATTCGAAATACTGAGTACTGAATTTAATGCTGAAAGTAAGTCCGTGCATATAGCAAATTTCCCTCTCAGCTTTTTGGGGTACTTTAGGGCCTCATATATTACAATAATTTCGGAGGAAAAGATTGATTCGTAGTCATAAAGGTTTGAAATATTTAAGACACTCCTATCGGTTGCGATGCTGTATGATGTAGAAGAATGTGTCTTCGAACCATCAGTGAATACGAATTTGTGATCTAAAAGTTCCTCCTTTAGGCTTGCAAATATTTTTCTGTAAGGTTGGGTGTTAAATTTAGAAAGATATCAACAGATGAAGTGTCCAAGAACCCGGCTGGAAGTGTTTTTGACACTTAAGTGAAACTATTGATTGGTATGTGAAGATCTTTACAATTCTGGATTATCCTGAATAAGGAAGAAGGTACTTTAGGAGTACCACAACTTTTTAGCTATTTGATTCAGTGGGTTACCGTTGTTATATAGAATTATACGAATCAGTTTGGTAGTAAGTATATCGCTCTGATATTTGCTTCATATCTTAGACTCGATATTGGTGTAGAGCGTAGTGAGCCAAATGCTGCTCTTAAGCATGAGTTCATAATTGAGCTAATTTACTCATTTGAGATTTGGGAGAGTACCCAAAAATTTGTAAGCCATAGTTTATCTTAGTTAGTATGAGAGCTTTTGTTATAGAAATTAGGTTAATTGGATTACAATTCCACTTTGGGTTGTATAAACATTTCAAAATATTTAAACGATGTGAGAGGGAGCAGTGTAGGTATTCGATATGGTCTTTCCAAGAGCCGCGTTTATTTATAAACAAACTGAGAAAGCAGAGTATGTCAACTCCGCTCTGAAGCTACAATTTTTATTCGACATATAAGTATGTATATATTTACATTTTGTAGTTTAGCAACTGAAGTTTCGCACCAGCTATTAATGTCGTCAAAAAGGTTATCAAGACTCATTAAAATTTGTTTATTTCGATTTGATCTAATAATCAGATTAAAGTCATCATCATATGCGCAAAAGTCAAAATCTTTATGAAGATAGATAATTGAGCATAGCCTATTGAATGCTATGAGAAATATAATAACCGATAGGGGTGAACCCTGTGGAATCCCCTTATGTAATGGGTATAAATTTGAGTATTGAAGATTAATGCGCACTGTTATTTTCCTTTTAGGCATTAAATTAACTACATATTTTACCACTTTGGACCAACTCTCCACTCCATCAGCTGTTCCAGTACTGAATGAATGCCTATTTTGTCAAATGCTCGTTCAAAGTCCAACGACACAATCGTCGAGTACTTACATAACGAGAGGCAATTGGCAATTTAGAGTTTTTCCAGAAACATTTTAATACTCATAATTTATTGACACTTTGTATGTGTGAAAAAGCGTGCTAGATATAGTAGAATTTACCATAAATATATCATGGCTTGTAGCTGTATTGAGCATACTTCTCTTTCATTTACATATACATATGTATGTTTGTATGTATATTAAAAACACCCATAAGAGTATTTTTATATTATATACTACTGTGGGCAAAAGACTTTCTTCATAATTTTAAATTTCATTATTTATGTTGCCAAATCTATTTCGTCCCCCTCAAAGTAATGTCTTCAATTGACTCAAAACGGTTTCCCCGGAGAGGTCGCTTGAGTTTGCTGAACAGCCAAAAGTCACACGGAGCTAAATCAGGTGTATACGGTGGTTGTGGAACGATATTGATTGAATTTTTGGCGAAAAACCCACAAAGAATCAATGCGGTATGCGACGGTGTATTATCGTGGTGCAAAAATCAAGAGTTGTCGGCCCATAATTTCGGCTTCTTTTTACGAATAGTTTCCCGCAAACGACGCATAACACTCAAATAGTATTCCTTGTTGACAGTTTGGCCGGTCGGAAGGAATTCGGAGTGCACCACACCTCGATGATCGAAGAAAACTGTCAACAAGACCTTGATTTTTGACTTGCTTTGACGTGGTTTTTTCGGCTTCGGCGTATCTTTGGCACGATATTCGGCCGATTGACCGTATGTTTCTGAGTCGTAAGCGTATATCCAAGACTCGTCGCCAGTTATAATACGTTGAATGATATCCTGGTTGTCGGAAAGCAATGTTTGACAGACGTCAACGCGACGCTGTTTTTCAAGAAAATTGAGTGATTTTGGAACCAATCGTGATTTCACTTTTCTTAGGCCCAAATGATTTTTTATATTGAACATATTGAAATTTGTCTTTCAAATTAAGACAATTTCATTACAATTATTAAACTTTATTCTGTTTTATTGCACTTTAATGTTGTGTGTCTACAAAAAAAAAAAAAAATACTGTATATGACTGTATGCGTACTTACTTGACAGAATTTTATAAAGTTTTCCACAATTATCGATTTATCGTTGAGTGTCATTTGACCGGTAAACCGTACACCCAATTGTTTGAGATTATCTTTCTTTTTTGATGGAAGTTTGTTCATATGCTGGAAAATGCCTTCTTCAACCTTGTGCGAGGGATGAGCCTCAAAATTATCCTTGATAGTAAATGAAGCCAAAGGCTTAGGTGCAGCTGGCGAGGTGGCCGCTGGCGCAGCCGTTGAGGCAGTATTGGCTGTGGATGAGTTTTGCGGGGTTGCTACACCACTTATCATAGAGAAATCGCTATGATTTTGAGTATTACCACCCTCTGACGATGTATTCGAGTTAGAGGCGTTTAGGTTAGAGTTGGGATAAGTCATGGATGATAGTTCCATAGAGGATTCATTTGAATTGGAACTATGAACCGAATTCATATGATTCAAATCATAAATATTGTGCTTCGAATCGTGATCATAAATATCCATGGGGGTGGGATGAGAATTATTGCTCGCCGTTTGATGGTGATGATTGCTGTTGGCGGAAGACAAGACCGGAGTTTTACGTGCCGTTGCACGCTTGTGTGCGCTATCTAAATCAATAAGACCGATATTTAAAGAAGCTTCTGGTTTTGTACCCACAGCTGTGGCATGGGAAGATTGTGTTTGATTCTGGTGGCGGTGTGCGTCGTGTGAATTCTCACTGTAGTCATTTGAATGACGTAAATACTTCATAAATTCAAAGGAGCCGTCGAAGTGTTGACCTGCTGCTGATGCACCGGTTGCACTGGCCGAAGGTGTGGAAGTGACTGAATTTTGTGGAAGATTCTGTTGACTGGCTTGTTGATTTGGCAATGCCCATCTTGTTTGCTGATGGTTTTGTTGCATTTGTTGTTGATGTTGTGTTTGATAGCTGCCATAATGTTGCGCGGATGTAACTACGGGTTGTGTATTTTCAATATTCGAATTTCCTTCTTCGCCGTTACTGTTAATTATTTCACCATTTGCATTCACCAGCACGCCTACTCCACCATTCATGTGATGTTGTTGAAAGTGTTGTTGCTGCTGTTGTTGTTGCTGAACATTACTGTGTCCATACACTTGAAAGTCTTCGAACGTTGAGGAGAATCTTAATTCTCCATTGCTCAAATATTTTGAAAATTCCGATGGATCGTTGAGGGAATTTAGGAAGAATGAACTGAAATTTGAGGATATGCAGGACATGGTGAACAATTATATTTGGCTCTTTAAATGGTGCTATTCAACAGTTATTGTTTGTTTTATTGTAACTCTTGTAATGGTTACAGGTGGTAGTTTGTTGGTTGTGGTCGACCAACAAAAACAATCAAACCGCGTGTAGTTTGTTTTGATTTTTTTCTTCTATTTTGTTTGGTTTTTTACCGTTCTTATTTGTTTTGCAATTTTTATCCTTGTTGTTATAATTTTTATTTGTTTTTTCTTGGTCCTTCTTTCACTAATGTTTGAATTTGTCTGGTCGTGTAAGTCGGCGTATGTCTTTGTTTTTGTATACACGTTGATGGCTGACACGTTGTGTTCTCTTTTTTAGCAGCCAAACTGTCAGGCAGTTGATACAGATTCCTGGTGAACACAAACACGTTTACGGATTGTTGATGTCTCGTTTTTCATCATTCATCTAAACACTCACACAGTATTGATATTAATTTGTTGTTTTAACAACTTGTAATCGAGAAGAAGAAGCAGTTAGAGAAGAAGAGTGTATGTTCACAAGAAGTAAAAGAGAATTATGGAGTAAGACAACAACGCCAATGAAATCAAATACACACAACAATCAGGGGGCAACTTGACGTGTTGCACACAAATATACGTACAAAGCCAAAAAAAATAAACAAACAATCAAAAGCACACGTATAAAGAAGACGTAGAAGACGAAAAAAATATAAAAACGTCAAGTAGGGGATTGAGTATAAGTGTTGTTCACAAATATTCGAGTGGGGGGTCTTCGGATGTAACGTTGTAATGTGTTGCTATTTGAGGTTGTAAAGTTATTCCTAGTGTTTATTGTTGTTACTCCTGTTGATGTAGTTGTTCTTTTTTATAGTAGCCCTTGTTGTTGCTGATGATAATGATGGTTGGTGGTAAAAATACTCTCGTTTTTTTTCTCTTTTGTTTTGTGTTCTTTTACACTGATGTTGTTGTTGTAATTGTAGTTGGTGATGATGGTGTGACGTAGGTTACGTGTTAATAATACTGTTATGAATACAATGTTTACACTTTGTCAAATTTGTATGTTTTTTTCACTTGTGTGTTGTTGCTTTTTCACACTTGTTTGTAGTTGTTTTTTTAATTTTATCCTTGTTGTTATATTTTTCGACACGTTGGTTGGAATAAACCGAGTGAGTAATGAAAATAACGCTATTTTGTCTAGTTTTTTCTTTTATTATTTTCTTATGATTTAATATTTTAAAGGGTTTTCTTGTTATTAGTTACATATTTTTAAAGCTTTTATTTAATTATGTATTAATTTTTAATTGATAGGATGCAATTATTTTATATGAATAATAAATATATAAGTATATTATAGTTAGGAATTTTTAATGTATAGATTTTAAATTATTTTAGTTTTCGTAATTATGGCACATAATTTTTATTTTCTTTTCAGAAATACTTGAGTATTTTTTTTTTGCTATTTTTTTTAATACTTTAAACTTTTTAAAATTTATGTTAGTACATATTCACATAATATTTCTTTTTTATTTGAAAAACTTTAAAATTTCGCCCAGTGTGTGTGTTAAAAATTGCACTTTGTTGTATCCGTTTCTTTTTTTTATTAATAATGTATTTGATTTTTAAATTTCACCATAACTTTTTTACTTTCTTTTTATATTCAGTTTAAAATGCGTATATTTATTATTTTGTACGAGTAGTAGAGTCTTTATCCATAAATTAAAAAAAATCTGTAAGTATGAAAAGAAATGTTTATTTTAATTTAATTAAAATCAATGACAAAACAATCACAAAAGGTTATAGAGGTTAAATTAATAAACAAACAATGGCATCATTTTATTTTTAAACGACATGAAAATTTTTATTTAAATATGTATGTATGTAGGTTATTACTTTACGAGTATTATTGTCCATAAAAGTCACAGCGAGAACTGTGAATGTTCTAAAATATACATACTTTAAAAGTCAATTCAACTAAATATCCTATTGTAAATATTTACTTAACGTCACTTTGATAAGCTGTCAAATATGTAATAGTTAGTTTTCTTGGTAACATTTTGTATTTTTTTCTCATATAAAAATATATTTGAAATCTTCGGAAATTATAATACCCTATCAAAATAATCCTTGTAATTCTAAGGTGAAGTAAAAATTTGGCCGATTAAATAGTTCCTACCAATTAAATCTCTTAATTTTTATGGAAAAGGATAGTGTAAAGATTATTATTAAAGACAGAATAGAGCTTTATTGTTTAACAACTCTACAATTAAATTAAACTAAAATTGATTATTTTTGTATATAATTCTTTTAATCCCAACTCATTTTAATATAAAATAATTCCATTTATTGTTGCGGGTGTATAAGCTAGTCTCTATGCACATTTCGCTGGTTGCTTAAGCTAGCTCATCAGGAAACATTACCCAACTTTAAAAAAAAATCTTAAACGTCTTATGCCCCAAATTCCTTAGAACAAATTAGAAATCTAAAGAAAATCAATACAAAAACATTAAATACCAACTTTAAACTCTCTCATTTTACATCAGTTTGCTGCCAGCAAAATTAATTCTAAATGTTCGTGTTAATACTAACATTTTAACTAGTGTTTGTAATTTCTATTAACAGCAGTAGCAGTACACAGGAAAATTTTCGAATTAATGTCCTTGGGATTTGTTTTTTGCGAATAAAATTATCACATGCCATATTGTTTTTGATTGTTGAAAATAGTTTTGAAAGACATTAAACAAATTTGACAATAAATATTTTATTTCGGCAATGTTTAAAATTGTCAATTATTTTTTTCATTTTAATCAAATTCAATATTAGGTTTAATTCTCTGTTCATAAAGATAACAATGCTAAACTAGTAAAAAATCATAGAAGTTTCGACTACTTTTGTAATGAGGCACCGTTTTCGACAATATTTTAAAATTTTCTACTCATTTTATCTTTTAAACTATATATGCGGTCATTCCCGAATCTCTATACGGTTTCCTATCCACGAGCATACTTAGCACATTTGCGGATTTTGTTGGAATTTTAAGTCGAACTTTATGAAATAATTTGTACGAAAAAATTAAGAACCTTGGGATTTGTAAATGAAAGAGAAGAACTTTGTTTAAAAAGTCCTAATTTAAAAATGTTGCCTATGTTTTCAGGGCAGTATGCAGTATCTACTTGACGTTAAGGTTTGACATTTTGCATTTATTTCTACAAGTTTATGACAAACCACAAAAAAAGAAATCGTTACTAATATTTTAGCTAAAAAACAAATTGTACAATGAATATTAATTTTTCCTCACTAATTTTTATGAAGTACCTGTACTAGATAATAAATATTAAAATGCGGCTGAAATTTTTTCAGCCTGAAAATTGCCCTGTTCGTATGAAACTTTTAATGGCCACCAGCAATTTAGGCGGTATATAGAATTTTCTTTCCTTTAATAGAATTTTCAAGTCGACAATAAGAATTATTCAACGTTAAATACTAAATGCAGTGTAGAAAATGAATTTGATCTAAAATCCAAAAATGTAATAAAAAAATAATAAAACGTTTTGTATAAATTAACACCTTGTTTATAAATAAATGCGTAAAAATAAAGTATTTCAATATAGAGCTGCAGATAGATAACTACAGGTAGAAAAGTACGAACTAGAAACAAGCTTTTAAGGACAAGTAAATATTGTATTACCTTCTATTCCACTTTATATACGAGTAATACTCCCTCTCTCTCTCACTTTGTTGTTTTTTCATGCACATTCAGGAAAGGTAAGTTGTAGTTCTGAGACACAAATAAGAATTATTAAAGAATCAACATTGATGGTATTTTGCGGTTATTCAGTGTCGTTTGGAAGTTTGCAAAGAATTTCATTTTATAAGATTGTAAAATTTTCGAGAAAGAAAAAAAATTTATAAGGCTCACCGGCAGATAATTTGTTTAGTTTAAGGGGAAGTATGACACGTTCAAAATGGTTATAAAATATTTGTAGTTTCAAAATAAAAAATTAATGCCAGAATCAATTTGGAGTATTCCACATCGCTGTTGTTTTATATGTGACGATTTGAGGAACATTAAATGTTAGGACTTCTTATATAATAAAGAAGAACTAACTAAATCACGAATTTCTTAACACGCCTTATGTAACAATTTCAGCAGGTTGTTGACAATTTTTTCTTATCTATTCTTCGATGGCTACTTAATTGATTTATTTATTTTTTAACCTATATTGCCGCTGATAAAACAAATCTCACCAAAATTAATAGCGAAAGCAATAATGTAGTTCGTGTTTATGAATATTTGCAAATTCTCTGGCGAACACTTCGTGTTCAAAACAAATCCTTCATTAACATTTACTCAAAGTATTTGAAAACATACAACTGAATCAACATGTTCGACTGTAACTTGATTACTTTTAGTCCTTCCGCTAGGTCTTTCCGTGCGTATAAAAGTTATTGGAAATTAATACTATCCGCACTAGCACACACACAAGGCGTATACACAGTGTGCAGCATAAGTCATTAATATTACAAATAAATATGTGCTTAAATTTCATTTTAGGTATCATATTTTATTTATTTCTCAAAAAAAAATCCCTAAACCACTAAACTGTCTACAAGTGGTCTTGTGCTGGAAATTTCCATGAACATTTCTTTTATCAATTGGATATGAAATTCGCAATTTTCCGCACAAAAATTATTGCCGCAGTTCAATTGGTATTCTAAATTCAACCATTTAAACAATAGGGGAACTCACTCTTGGTTTGCTACACTTGAGCAAATATGCTAGGTCAAAAGCAGCTGTGTATTTTATTTTTAAAATCAAAGCAACTAGACACCTGCACTAACTAAGTTTCACGGCGGTAGAGCCGTCTCAACAACTGCCTGTGAAGGCTTATAATTGAAGCTAAGATTGTTAAAAAAATGTTTGCTAAAATAGTAAGAATTTAAATATCAAACAAAACTTCATTAATTGATATGAGTTTATAGAAAGTTTATGCACACACCAAATACTTTCTTTGCGTAAACATTATAGAGTCGATTCAGGAACTAAATTCGAAAAGCCACGGTGGTATGTATGGCACAACTAAAAGTATGTCTTCAAAAAGATCACACAATATTTTATCCACCAATTCATCTTTAGATGCATTTATGCATAAAAAATATAAGTTCTTAGTGCGTGAATATATTTGTTGAATTTCAACATACCTTCGTGCTCTAAAATTTCCATAAATTCAATTTCATCAATAGCATTTTTAATCAAAAATTTTTGTGATTTTGGTTTTTTCTGTTAGTTCAGGTATAAATTTAGTTTGTTAAAACTTTAAAACAAATTCTTTATAATGAAATTTGTGCAAAATTTCCGCTTAGTTAACAAAAAGAAAGTATTTCTTGTTTTTTATTATCTCAAAAATCAGCTGTTGTAATAAAATTGCTAACGCTTAAAAAATACACTCACGCTTTGTGGCAGAAAATCATAATAAGTGTGCAAAAATTGCAGATATGCAACGAAGAGTGATTTCCGCTAATATATTTTTTGTAAAATTTATGAACTTGCTTATATCAGCTGGTGTTCCTACTTAGACTTGTATGTACCATTATTGCATGATGTTAATTGTGAGTCACACCTTAACGTAAAGTTTTTTGCCCAACATAATTTGACATTTCTTGCGATACACAATTGAACAGCGCGTTAAGATTGTTTAAGCCTTTTACGAAAATGGGCTTTAAAATCAAAATGCATTTCGTGATTTTTTTCGTTAGCATAATCGACCAAATCAGGAGAATTGTGGGCAAATTTCAACAAGCCGAGTCTGGTGGAAATGTGAAAACATCTGTGCCGTCAACATCGCCTCGTCGTCGTGAACTACAATTCAACATCTCACGAAAATCACTGATGCGAATTTTGAATTAATATTAGAATTTAAACGCTGACAAGGTTCAATTGATTCAAGAGCTGAAGCCTACTGACCATTTTAAGAGTCGTCAATACGCGGAATGGTTGGTTGAACAGACTGAAGTTAATGGTGACTTTACAAAGAAAATCATTTTCAGCGACGAAGTACACTTTCACCTCAGTTTCATTAACAAGCAGATTTGCCGCATTTGAGCAAATGAGCATCCACGAGTGATCGATGAAAAGCTGATGCATTCACAAGGAGTGACTGAGGTTACGGGCTGGCCGCGTCATCTGGCAGTACTTCTTCGGAAATGAGGTCGGCCAAGCAGTTACCGTGAATGATGTTCGATATCGTGAGATGATAAGGGACTTCTTGTGGCCAGAAATTGAGGATATAAATCTGGACGATATGTCCAATGCCCGAGTTATCTCACGTCGTGGCGATGTTAATTAGCCGTCACAATCATGTGATATGACACCGTTGGACTTCTTTCTTTGGGGATATCTAAAAGAAAAAGTGTACTTCAATAAGCCAATAACAATTCAAGGGCTAAAGGATGAGATAATTCGGCACATTAACTACAATTATGTCTCAGATTCATTGAAGATATCGACCATCGGTTAGAGGTATGCCACAGAAGCCGTAGCGAACATTTGGCCGATATTTTGTTTTACACATAATTGTCATAGATCCTTCTATCATAATAAAAAATATTCACATAATTCTCCGAAAACTTTTTATTGTATTTACAATTAACATCGTGCGTTTTGGTTGAACTACCCTTTATAAACAAGTGTCTTAATCGTATATGCTGCAAATCGTCTTCTAATGAAACAGTTCTATCCACATTTCCACAGCGACAACAAGTGAAGTCCTTGTAGTATTAACAATATTTGTGCTTATTGAAAAATATGCAACGTCTTAAATGTGCGATGGAATGGTTTTGTATAGCCCTTTAACGTAAAAACCTACAGAGACGATTTTTTTACTTTATGCACGTAAAACGTTGACATATTCGAAAAGCGAACAGATGACTGATTTGTTTGTAGTAATAAGTTTTGACTAACACTCATATTTTAACAATACAGACAGAAAGAAACTAAATTCATATGGCAGCGTAAAGTGCCCTTAAGAGACATTTAAATACAGCAAACACTTAAGAAAATTTGTTATTAAATGAAGCCAAATTCTTTTTTCCCTAATTAAATTTAAAAAAATTATAATTAACTCCAAAACTTTGGGTGTGGCCGGAATATTTAATTATTTCCTCTTATTTGTTAATTAACAAAAAAATTATATCCATTATTTAAAAATTCCTTTTATCTTAAGTTGGCAATGCTTTTTAAATCATAAATTACAATATTTAAAAAAAAAAAATAAAAAATTATGTATGTATATAAATATAAATACATAAGTATATGTTTGTACGTATCCATAAATCCTCATTATTGTGTAGAGTATCTGAACATGTGTGTATTTAATAAAAATATTCATACGTGCATATTCACTAAGTGTGTATGTATGTATATATGTATGTATGTACATATGTATTTATGCACACATACATACGAATATACATAGTTGTATGTTCATGTTCACAATGCTCAGATATTTTATCAACATTTCTCTTTTATTAAACGTTTGTGTTAAAAGTTTAAATTTCCACTATTTTATCTTGATTTATTAATATGAAAAAGGCAAACCAGCAACGAAAAACTGAATTTTCTTTAGAAATAAAATTTAACGGAGAAATGCTCGCGACTGCTCCCTTTTTTCAATTGCCTCTCTTTTACTTTTTTTGTTAATTGATCTGGTTTTTGCCACCACTACAATTTAAACAAAAAAAATAAACTAATAAAAATTTTTCATTGGGAGAATTTAAATTTCTTGTTTCTTTTTCGAGGGTATTTTTTTTATTACTTTTTAAAGATGAATTTTAAAACAACAAATTTGAGCACAAATCTTTTGAGGAAATGTGAAGAGACGATGAAGGAAAGAAGTAATTTATTATTCCTTTATTATTGCCTGTATATCGTTGCCAGATTGTTATCAGTGTGGTTTAAGCCTCCAATTGGATTAAAAACTACCCAATAGGCGCCATACAATTTATAAGACTGTACACACAGTACTTGATTTGATAGAAATTTATTTCCTAAATCTAGTGCATAGAAGAGAATGTGTGAATAAATTGAGTAAAGCATTTGCGATTTCGTTCACTTATATTACCCGTAAGAAGTTAAACTTATTGTATAAATATCTTATTGTTCAATAACGTTTATGTTTAACATGTCCCATTATAATCTTAAATATTTTTAGTATAATTTGTCGTCTATTTCAGATTTTGTATAAACATGTTTATTGATTATGTATTTGACATCCTCCAAAAATAGGGATTCATTATAAAACCCAGTTGCATTTTTGGCATTTCAAGAAAAAAAAACCAAATTTTGCAAAAATTTTCTTCTTTGACAAACCAAACCTTTAATATGTTTTACTAGATACAAACATAAACAATTTAAAGTTCTTGTTAGTAAAATGTAACTTTAGCTGAAAAGAGGATTAAAGTGACCTTTAACTATTTTTCGATATTGCAACTTCCTTGTAAAAAATATGAATCTTTCGAAAAATACGGCAGTGCCAGAGCAAAAACCGGCCACTTTCCCACCAAACAAATATATTAGTGACATTTTACGTTTGTTTATTTATTTTGTACCATATATTGAAAAACTAATTAATTGATTTTTCTTCTTTGAGAGATGGCAACTTTAAATGCATAACCCTTACGTTAAAAGTTAAAGGTAACAAGATCTTCCCTTTAGTTTATCGGACAGTTTTAGCTTATAGTATTTATAATA
The DNA here is from genome assembly GCA_963932375.1 of Phania funesta. Classification (NCBI taxonomy): domain Eukaryota; kingdom Metazoa; phylum Arthropoda; class Insecta; order Diptera; family Tachinidae; genus Phania; species Phania funesta. The sequence continues at coordinate 44,090,016 of OZ010656.1, forward strand.
ACCAAAAACTAATTATCTGTCGGATACGTCCTAATTTTAACTATTTGCAAGCTGTAATAATGGCACTAAAACTAAAGTTTAAGCATACATAAGTAAAAACAAGTTAGTTTTAACCTAGCTTTTGTTGGAACTAGGTACTGCTATGCGTTTTAAATTCCTTGTTTACTAGCCGTAATTATTAACAATCTACATATCAGCAGTCTCCTCAACTACTTTACAATTGTATAGGAAAATGTATTTTTTTGTTCGTAATCATTTTCAAATATAGTATGTATAATCAATTAGTAAAGAAAAAGTAGCTTAGTGACCAAATTCGAAGTCCAAGATAAAGTTTTTGTATATGTAATGTATTAATACGAGCACCTAATAGGTGTTTATTTGCTTTCAACAATATTTAGTATTGTACAATGAATTTTAAATATATTCAAAATATATATTTTTTAAACACTAATTTAATTGCCGTTTTCGCGATTTAGTATATAGAAAAGTAAAAATAAAGTGCTTCGATATCCATCTTACATATATACTGTACAAGTGTTGGTAAAATGAAAAAAAACATAATTTCCTGCAAATAGATTTTCGATGTTTAAACAACAGCTTTAAACAAAACAATCGTGGATTGGTCAAGTTAATATGTTTTATTTAATGGTTCAAGTAGAACTTGTTTCTAACTTTAGACAATTTATTATTATTTGAAAACTTCGTCAAATAGTCATATTTGTGCGGCGCGGTCCGATAGATTACAGAATTAAGTATTAGACAGTCATGTAAAAGTTTTTCAACAGAGTCACATATTATTCATTGGTACATACATATAAAACTGAAAAAACATAGAATTCCTTCTTCTTTACATTTGTTTCGCTTTTTGTTATTGTCCTGCTTTTGCATTAAATCCATTAATGTGGCAACACTTCTCTGAACAACTACATCTACTAAAATTATTAGTAGTTGTCGGTGTAGTGCCATTTTGTATGTCTTCCTTTTGGCTTTTTCCTTAAGTTGGATGTTGTTTTATATGGTTTTTGAGTTCGTATTTACGGTTGTACATATATACTTACATATAACCGTTCGTTAAAGGTCTTGAAAAATATATGTAGTGTATTGCGTGCCTGACTGCCAGCCTGGTTGCTTTGCTTAATTTCTTGGCTGACGTTAGTTTTGCTTGTTGGCTGCAACATTTTTTATTGTAGATTTTGTTATAGTCAGTATTAGTTTAATGTACATATTTGCAGTCGGTCGCCTTGTGAGGCATATTGTCTGGTATTCTTACTTTCTTATTATTAGTTTGGTGCAGTTTTCATTTGATGTTGTAGTTTTTATTATAATAATTTATTAATTTGGTTATAGGTCTTTTATAAAAATCACGAAATTTTGTTCCTCAATTTTCTTTAGTTTTTCTTTATATAAGTACGGACGTACATACATATGTATGTATATGAACACCAGAATGCTATAGTTTAATATTTCATTCATTTTATAGGTACCAATTTCTTCTTCATATAATTGTCATTCTCTGCTTTGGTCTTATTTAAATATACATGTGCATATATACATACCTATGTATGCATGTACATACGTATATTTTTCGTACATATGTATGCATACAAATATTGTTTTTCTTTATTTTTATAGCTTTCCCTTAAATATTACTAAAAAAGTTGAAGTGTTTCTTTTTTTTAAATTACATATCTATGTATATAGTTATGTATGGCTTTTTATTTTCTTAAAATCCAATAATATTTCGTTAATGTTTTCTTGTGTTTTATATTAATGTAATAAAATACAGCTTTGAATACAGTTTAAAAGAACAGAACAAACGGTTTTTTAAGTTGTCGGAATTAAATAAATTAACAAAAATTAATACAAATAAATTACATTCAACATACACATACAATGGATATGAAAAAACACAATGTTGTTCGCTTCTTTAGTAAAATAAAAACACAATACGGAACACACAGTATGTTTAAACGCACTCTACACTAAGCCGCAACTAACCGCACACTAACTTGACAGATGTATTTAATTTTAAACTGAACAAAACTGATCTAAAGAAAACTCAGCAGCAGCGGTAGTGCTAGCAGTTTAAAAATCTTTTTGTCGGCGGCAGAATTGGCTTTCGTATGACTTTAAATGTGTGCGATTGTTCTCTTTTCTTTTCACCTTGGAGTACGTATATGTACGTGCGTGTGGATATGAGAGTGATTTTTGCAGTTTTCTTTTCTAAAATTTCTTTATGAACGATATACTTGCTTTCACAAACAAACACACACATGTTTTATAAAATTTAAAACAACAACAACTAACAAACATAGAGAAAGAGAAAATGATAAATGAGAGTGAATTAATGAAAGAGAATACAAAATACAACTAAGAAGGGTTGCCAGGCTCATTTCCTGCGCAATTTAGTAAACGTATTTTAATCGCCAAAAAAACATGTTTTTGGTTGGTTAGTTTTTTATTTATTTAAAATAAGAATCTTACTAATTTTCTCTTCTTGTATTGAATTGAGAATTCTATATAAAAATATAAATTTATCCGTTATTCAATAATAAATCTGTATGGCTAGCTTTTGGGAATGTTCACATAATTCATCATTTCCCAAATAAAATTTCGAAATCTTACTTTTCCATTCATATAAATCGTTCAGAAACTTTTATTGGTTAGGCTATTTAAAAATGTAATTGAAAAAGTTTATGTTATAGACAATTTGTGATATAAAAACATTCGGAATAAATGTCACATAGCTCCAGTTGTAAAACACAAAAGCATATACAAGGCATATTTAACCAGGTGGCATTACTACTGCACGTGACAATTTTTTGCTTCATTTTCGTTTTCCTTTGTTTACCCAATTTTAATGTCAAACTATTTTGTTTTGTTTACGAATAATCAAAAAATTCATTTACATTCAAGTCTCGTTGATACAAGTGCCTTAGTGTTTTTATAGTTAGTTTATAAATAAATTAAAAACTGAAGTAAAAACAAAAAATAAAATAACAATTTGTGCTTTAATTTGTACCAAATTTATAAATAAGTTTGTAATTTGTACCAAACAAAATTTATTCAACTTTTTTCTTTTAATTTTCTTTCTTTTTACAAATGTTTTTGACAGCAATATTGGGTTTTACGCAAACAAAACTGCCTGCTGTTGTTGTATTTGTTGTCGTAGCACGGTCACCTAGTTAGATACGCCTTGAGCATATGCAAATAATAGTCACATTAAAAACATTTTAGTTATCCCAATGACAGCTTTTGTGGGGGAAAGGGGTTTTTGGTAAAACAAAGCATATTTGAAGTCTACAGATATTTTCAGACATTATTGTTAAGAAAACAAAAAAAAACCTTTTTAAATGCTTGTACCAGGGTAGACTAAACAGGCAAGCTCATTAGCGCAGCTGAGCACTTTTTTTGAACTTATTAAATGTCAAATTCCATATAAAAAAATGTTTCGCAAAGAAGCCGGAACTACTTTTAATTCAACCGTGAGTCTACCTGTTATCAATTTGGAAGTATATTGTATGCCACTTCTTAAGGCCAATTAATGATATGGTGGGAGCAACGCGGATTGGGTGTTAGCCTAATTTGATCCAATGTAAAAATTTTTCCACCTTAAGTCAACTGATGTGTAGAAAAATAAGAAAGAAACAGAAGTCAACAAACGAAAATATTTAAACTTACAAATATTTTTATATTATTTTTTAAATTTATAAACTTAATATGCAATCCAAATATAAGTATAGCGCATTTAACGTTAGGTTGTGATGAACGAATTCATCACCTGCGCTCATGAAGCCACCTTATGCTCAATTCGCCTTGACCACTTCTCATAGTCGTATCAAAATTAAGCTTTATATTCATATGTATGTAGTTTGGTCAACAAGTATATATATATATATATATATATATATATATATATATATATATATATATATATCCTTAAAATTAAAAACGTTGGTCCTTGTGTTGGGCTATTTTGCATAAAGGTAGATATATTTAAATGCTTGCAGTTCCAATAATAGCAAAATTCAAAACAAGTGTTCGACTTGTGTTGAGTGCAATTCAAAAATATGTGTACATGTTCATTATAAATCGCTCACATTCTATTTTTACTTACGAATGTGATTTTTAACTTTTAATGAGTGTATAAACGAATGAAAACTCAAGCGAGAATACTTAACATCATATGAATATACCGGCAACTCGGCTTTAACGTGCCAAAAATCAATCAAGTACAAATAATTTAGGGAGAATATTTGTTGCGGTGTACTTTGTGTGACTGTTGGTCTGGTGTATTTACCTAGTGTCTCATTTTGTACGGACTGCGTACAACGCTAGACCAGACAGACGACGTAACATACTATGCTTGAGTATTGTGAATGTAAAAACAACACAAACAAAGAAAAAAGCTTATAAACAGACATCAATGCGTGTGCAAAAAAAACAAAACAGACACAACCCCAAACCTAAAGCAATGGCACAAAAAACAAAGTCAGGAAAAACGTGCTGTTGCGGTTTAATGTGCAAGCCGTCGATTTCTTGTCGTTGCTGTTATTGCACACAATATTTATATTTTCCGCATGCACATGAAAATTTTCTTTTTCAGTTTTCTTTTTTATGTGTTTTCTAAACCCGTTCACCGCTATTTCCTTTTTCATAACAAATCCAAAATACACAATTTATTTCATTATTTAACGTAGCTGAGTGAGCGAGAGTGAAGTGTTAGTAACCAGTTGTTCTCTTTTAATCTCCCTTCAATGTAAAAATAATGCTCTCAACATAAATTTATTTTTTTAATATATAGATATGTATGTATGTACAAACATTTGTAAGTATGTAAATACAGATGTGTATGTTTTTTGGGGGCTTTTGTATGAAATTTTCTTTCTATACGGCAATTAAGATTTGGTTTTCAAATTCAAATTTATTGATTTAAGTATGTACATACATACATATACGTACATATGTAATTAAAAATACATACATTAATGGGAAATTCAGTTTTTTTAAAGAAGCATGCGTTTGCTACGTAACTAGTAAATACTTCCATATGTATGTACATATATATACATTATGCTTATATATACATTATATACATTTGTATGTTGTACCTAATTATTTAATGTTCTCAAATCAAGGCTTTTTCTAGGTTTTTCCAAATTGATCATTTTAAAAGAAAATGATGCACGTATGATTTTTAGGGTAAGACATCATTATTGTTGTCATAAAATATTGTGCAGGCGCAGGTACATACTTATGTATATAACCACTAATTTCATCAGGGTTGCCAAGTACAGTTCTTATAAAGTTTGTATTATGGGAAATGTTTGCTAGCAACATGTAGAGAAGAGCTATTTAAAATATCAAGGTTACAATTATAAAAGTATATCATGGCCATTTTTATATTAAATAAACAACGCATATGCAACACAAATGCAAAATATAGGAGTTTTTTATGAACTACAACAATAAAATACACAAAATTGTTAAATTTTAATAAAAAAGCTACAATATTTTGAAATATATTGAAATACACACATATTTTGCATTTGCAAGACCATTTACACCAAACGCTGAATACCGTAAATGATAAAAATGTACATATGGATGTATGTATGGACGTGTAAAGCGAAAAAATATTTGTATAGTACACAGTGTAAAACAAAGTGACCCATAATAATTCAAGCCATATGCAGATAGGTATGCAAAAGAAAAATCGTTTTATACATACATACCTATCTACCCAGAAAGACAAAATACATAAGTATATACTCTGTACTAAACTAACATGTTTTTTTAATTTAATTTTCATTGTTTGTTTTAACATAATTAACTTTCTAAAATTAATTCTATTATTTCCTTCAATGTTTTGAAAATATGTACTACATACATACATATGTATAAAAAACACACAATTCAATTTAATTTATGCAAATCAACATATGTACATATGTAAGTATGCGGTCACAATTTTAGTAAAGCATTTTTTTTAATTAGCATATAAGTGCGTACACAGCTATGTTCATATGTATATCTATGTAGATAGTGTACATTCCTTTGTAAATTAAGAAAAATTATTACAAAAGTCCAAAACAAAACCTAAAATTCTAAGATCATTTAAAATCATCTTAAATAAATTGATGACTTTTTAAATCTGAGAACTAACCAAAATATGTACAAAATGTGGGTAGCCTGGATATAACAATTATTCGATCAATATAGGAAAATATTAAGCAAAGTACATACAATCAACATTAATTATTATGTGTAGTCCAATTTTGGAATAAAGTTGTAGGTTTAGGTGGGTACTAATCAAAAAACGCACCTTAATTTCTTTAGAGGCCGAAAACATTTCGTCACCTAATATGCAAAACAATGTATAAACAAAAACTTCGAAATTAAGTTTTTTATTAATTACGAATCACTTATCATTATCAATATTATAACTATCACAAAGCTATCAGAATCAACCGAAATTTAAAATATCGTATATTATTTTTATTTTGTTATTTATATAAACGTATGAACATACACTTTCATACATATGTACGTAACTTATTTTATATCCGAATAAACATTTACATGTATTTTTTAGTGTTTTTATTAATTCAAGATATAAAAATTAGAACATTCAACAAATTATTAACTACATACATATGTACATACATATGTATCTGTAGTATTAAAAGACAATTATTGGTACAAGAAACAGAAATGAATGTAATGTTTATAAAATGGTGTGACTTCTTTTAGAAAGATGTCAAAGACTATTTGATATCAAGAGATTTCCTTACTTACATACATATGTATGTATATTAATAGAAGATAACAAAACGTAAGTAGTAGAGAAAGTCAAACTTATGTAAAATTTTGTATTCTGCCAAAGGAAAATGATATTGAAATGGGATGGTATTATACATATGAAGAACCAGGTCCTCATTTTTCTCTCAGCACGGTTTACGGCCGAAATTTTTTGATAGAAACTTGGCTTTATTTGTACATACATTTATTTTTTGTGCGGATCTGCGTTCTTTTTCCCCAAGTTATTTTTGTTTGTTAATGTATGTATGTATAAAACCTCTTTTAACTTAAAGTTTACAGACGGTTGGGTTATATCAAATTTCAGCTCTCTACATATAATGGAAATGCTTCATTCAAATAAGAAGGAACCCTAGTCCCCTAGATGAAAGATCATATTTTCAGATTTTTTTGTTTACTAATTTCCCAAGGCCTACTTATATACCAAATTTCAGCTCTCTACCTATAGTGGAAGTGTCCCATATATGTAGATAAGGGGACCCCTATTAATTTTTCTACTTTACATAGTTTTGATTAAATTGGCTAAAGAAACAATTCCTATTATCGAAAAAGTCATGGGAGATTTACGTTCACTAATTTCGCAATTAATTGAGTGGCTTGATTACAAATAAGCATGGAAAATTATATTTTAGATGAATTTTGTTTAGGGAATTTTCTTCTATCTAAGAAACTTACTGAATTACAACTCCTTTCCTTAGAATGTTCGAAGAATTCATTAAAATTTGAATCCAATTTACTGTTAAGAGCAACGGCGTGAGTTCAAAAATGTTTAATTCATTAATTTTGCGGTGAATATTTTTTACAAAATGAATTCATTCCAAAAAGCATAATTCGTTGTCGGAATGATCCGCAGTTTCGTACTTAAAAGAATCATTGGGGATTTTCTAGAGTAACATACAAACTTGCAAAAGATATAAAAATCGAACACAAAAGATGTAATTTTTCACATTTAATCCTCTTGATAAAAAAAATTTAACATTTCCTTTGACTTTGGATATATTTGTATTTACGTAATACTTTAATACCACTCCGAACAATGTAGGACCGTTGCTAAAAGAAGTCTAATTAGAAATGGAAACTTCACTAGGTTTGGGAGCGATATTTTTTGAACAAAATCAAGACCCTAGTGTACATACATACAATTTTCGAAATGAGACTTCCGACTGGCTGCATGCTATTTACCTGCGGTATAAATTATTGTTATCATTTATTTCCGCCCATAATAAAGATATAAACTCAAAATTTAGGATAAAAAAACAATAGAGGAACAAATAAATTTAAAAAAATATAAATTGAATGATTTCACATTTAATTCTGAGCTTGTAATTTTTTTCAATTAAGCTGTGTACATATAATCAAACAAATATTAAATGTGGCTTTAATTTTAGCACAATATTGCTGCTCTTTTACGTATAGCGTTACCGCTGTGCAACATACATATTTCCCTTACTTACTTTTAGCTAGTTTGTGCTTTTTTTCTATAAAATCAATGCAACTTTGTGTAGGTATTAGATTTCAAAGAAAATTAAAATTTATTCAAAATTATAACAAGACAAGAACGGTTTCTTACGAAACACGCTGGTTGCAAAATCCAACTGCTCAGGAAACTTTTATGCAAAAGTCGTAAACCAAATGAGAGTTGTTTATGAATCGTAATACTCTATATTAAGTCTAACTATATTTAAGCCCTTATGGGACTTGCTTTTTCGTTTTTTCTTAAACTAATATTGAACGATTGAAATAGGCAATATAAGATAGAAAAGGATATAAAAAGTAAAAACAAATGATTTTTGTTCATTATTTTAATATTCAGTACGTTCATTTGCTCAAGTTTTTATAGATGTTTGCTGGACTTTATAGGATTTTATCGGATTGCGTTCTTTTACCCTAAATCTAGTAAATGAAAGTATAAACTGAAAGAGTAAAGTGACAGTTCAATTACTGAGTATCTATAAGCTTTAATAGATTAATAATTCGTGCTTGTAAAATTTAAGAAAATCGAACGTGTATTTAATTAATTTACAAGCTTTTACAAGTCTTACGTTCTCGTCATGTTTTGTATAAAAGTATATTCTGGGAGTAAATTTTGCGAAAAGCCAAGTAAGTCCCCATTCACTGGAGTTTACTGCAAAGCACACGAATATACCTATTTTTAATTACAATGTTGCCTCTTCTTTTTCTGAAAGAAAGCGCTAAGTTACTAAAAAAGTATAACGCAACATTGCAACATTCGATCATAAAAACGAACGAATTCACGAATTAACAGCATTATAACGTTTTAAACACGGAATATCAATTTTAATCTAAAATTTTTTTTCGGCAACCTAGGCTTTTTTAAATCAATAATCAACATAAACATTTTGACGTGATGGAGTTTTACTTAATATAGCTGTACTTTTCGCTCTTGGTAAAATTATATATTATAATGTATTTTTACTGTTTAAAATAAATCGGGAAATGACTAGAATTTTGTATGGGCTTTAATATAACAAATATTTCATGATTATCTGTTTCCTTACTTTCATTTTCTACACAAAGTTGGCATATTCCATCTTTAAATGTAGTTGCAATCAAAATAAAAAATAACACTGATGGGGAAAGTAGCACGATGAACATTGATTTTGCCACAATTGAAATTATTTCAATTATGTTTTATTAATTGTTAAGTAATTTCAATCTTTAGGCATGAGTTCGTTTTTTCTTTCTATTCAGAAAGAGAATTATTTATTTAATATGGACAACCTTTTTTGAAAACAGTAAAAGTTTTAATTCTCATGCCTAAAGATTGAAATTACTTAACAATTAATAATATTTGTAGTTCGGAAAAAACAATAAAAATTATGTTTTATATTAATAAAAACCGTATTAAATATTTGTTGCATGTTATTTTAAACATATACAAGCATGTTCTGAAAATACCGTGGTTTCAAATTACGAACCGTTTTGAAATCACGCGGGCGATTAGATGCTGCTCTGCAAACCATACGATTTTAAGTTTTTCGGCATGATTTTAATTGATCGAAAAGACGGTTAAGCCACGGATCTGGCAAGCTTGGTTTAATAAAAATCGTTTTTTTAAAAGCGTGCGTTCCTGCCAGTGTGTTTATTATTGCTTGTTCACACACTACTTAAATACCACAACGTTTCAGTTTATTATTTAGTGGTGTGTGTTATTATATTATTTTTTGTTTCCTAATTAAGTTTATATGTAATTTAAATTGATTGAAATATTAATTTTTTATTCATTGTAGCCAATTTTGCAGTCAATTTTTGGTTATTTAGTGTCACAAATTGGGGATTTATAAAAAGGACAATTCTTTTGAAAGGGCAATATCAGGCTTCTTCTTTTTGTTAAAGTAATTTCAAGTCACGCAAAAGGTTTTTTGCTCGCAGATTGAAATCACTTGCTTATTTTCTCCAAGTATTTTGTATAGAAATTATGCAAAATGTTATTATATGGAATATTTTTTATTTATTTTTGTACTATAATTTGGTTTTATGCACATAAACACATAAATATTACAAAATTTCTAAGGACACTACTTGTTTTGTATCACATTGTTTTGTTTTGTTTGGCGATGTTCGTAATTTACGTTTTCTCTTATTCAGTCTACTGCTTTTTTTCAAAGATATTGCTGAGGTTGCCAAAGTGCCACATTCTTACAAAGTCATGTAAGATATATTTCATGTATACCATCATGTTCTTTATTAAAAACAAAACTAATTTATTGGCGTTAAAAAATTTAATAACAGTCAATAATCAAGTCATTTTTGTGCAAATTTATAAATCAAGTGCAAAATGTAAACAAATTTCATCAATGAAAACAATGGCAACTTCGAATTTTTTTTTACTCATATTTGTTTTCATCTTCTTTTTATGCTTTGTGAGCTTTTAATTTATGCCATATTTGAAAAGGCCTTTTATTTAAAAAATTATTGCTAATAAAGTAGCTTCCGGCATTTTTACTTACTTAATTTTCACTAAATATGTTGTTTCAGGATATAACAAAATAAACAAACTAATTACAGCATTTAAAATCAGATGTTTTCGAAAAATTAAAACCATGTAAAAAAAGTAAAATCGTGGAATTTGCTGGACAGCATCTAATCGCCGGCGTGATTTCAAATTTCGTGGTTTGAAAACACGTGATTTTCAGAATACACCTATTTATACCGGGTTTTATTGTCCAATTTTGACGATTTCGTTTCAAATCAGTCTGGCAACAGTATACAACTGCAAGAAGCTGTGAAAAAAGAATTGGCTCTCACACACTAAATTACTCGTCCAATAAAATCTACTACTAGAATTAATAATGTCATTATAACAAAACGGAAAAAAATTTAATTAGCGAAAAGCGAGTGCTTGTTGCCATCTCTTGTACACTCATTGTGAAAACGTATAAAAGAGCATAACGGAAAGAGGAGAAAGTCTCATCGGTCATTACATTAAGTCTGAAATCGAGTAATTAAGAAAACTCAAAAATTAAAGAATATTAAAGGTAAAACACATACAGATCACACGAAAAAGAAACCAATAACATCTTTCTTTTTATACGTTCTATAATTTTTTTTTTACATTAAGCCGATTCTTTTCACAAAATTCAACACAACAAACAAAATTAGCGAGGGCACCCGTGAAACAGAAACGAATAATCTAACATAAATTGTTTTGTTTTTATTTTACTACACAGTGTTCAACGGATACTTATGACAATCGCTCGACGCCATGCAATAACGTCTCATATCACACTGATTTTGTGCCAGAGCAAGCCAAACTAAAGAAATATCCGCATATCTTTTGGTTTTGTTTTGCTTTAAGTCTACACTTCCCAGGTATGTAAAATTAATACTTCAAAATGGTTCTTTATATCCGCCAAAAATAGAACCTAATTGAGAATAAAAGTACTAAATTATGTTTTGTTGTAGTAAATAAACTCTTCTTTAATTTGATGAATTAGTAAGTATATATATATATATATATATGTATGTATGTATTAAATGATCGACACTTGTTTATAAGATAGACGCATTATTTTTTTATAATTAATTTATGTTCATAGTATTTTATTTTCTATACTCTTTGTATTCAGCGCCTGGTTTTTAAATTAAATTTTTTGCACTTGTTTGTATTCTACTACTTTTGTTATAAAAAATATTAAATAAAACGCACTTTAAAATTTCAATAAAATTAGCACTCATATTAAGAGCAAACATTGAAGGAATACTCCCAAATAATAAGGACGTGTTAACCATTTTCTCTTTAACAGGACAGGATTTAATTTATGAAATGAAAACGCCATTATATTTGTAAAATTGGTGTTTATTTATTTAGAAATAACTTCATGGAATAACTTTTAAGCTTACTCCAAAAATATTCCGAGTGTATTTTTATTCTCTGTTACAAAATTTATATTACATAATGGTGAAAGTAAAATAGCTTAAATTTTCCATCCCTGACAGCTATTGTAATGCTAAGCATTCACTGAACACAATACTCATGCTTCGCTCTCTTAATCATGATTCACCCCCTAATAATGATTAAATAAACATGCTTTGCTATATAAAGTATTGAGAGCGAAGCACTTTATTTGAAACAATTCAGTTTGAATCTACTTTCAAATCTTGAATAATTTCTGTCTCCTCTAACTATTATCGCAAGTTTATCTGAACTAGCCGGCAAACTAAAATATAAATGTAAACAAAAACAAAACTAAAATTGGTGTGGGAAAAGTAAATAATAAAATAACAATAGCCCTATTCAGTGTTTGATGCAAATGGTTTGCAAAATTTCAAAGTATCGTACATAGCTTTGATTTTATAAATTCTTTTTTGGAAGACCATTTGCACCAAACAGGGAATGTATCAAGTTACATTAAATATACTAGGCAGAAGCAATCCTAGACCAATTACAACATTGCAAAAACTACAGGGCTTTTTTTGTACCAAATGTCAAAATACAGGTAACTAACACAAAATCAAGCGAAAGAAGTGATACCCAAGCTGAATTGCCGTTTTTGGTAATGTTTAACTAAAATAGGTTATTTTTGATCTCTAATTATTAATTTCATATTCATTAACTTTTTCTATTTGAAAATTTTACTACGAGTTATTGCGGGTTTTTTTAAAATATCAACGTAAAGGCGACCCATTTTTAAAATAACTTATAAGCAAAAGTTTTTCGTTAATGCCATAAATGGCAAAAACCTGACTGCTTAATCAACAGCAAGGCGTATCTAACTTGGTGGCATTGCTACGACAACAAATACTACAATACAACAACAGCAGGCGACTTTGGTTGTGTAAAATCAATGATTACTATCAAAAACAACAAAAAGCAAATTAAAAGGAAAATAGTTGAAAAAAAATAAAATATGCCTTGTTCGTAAACAAAACCAAACCCTTTGACATTAACAAAGTGTAAACAAAGAAAAATGAAATGTAAGCAAAAAAATCACCTGCAGTAGTGTTGCCACCTAGTTAAATATACCTTGTTCAACAGTGCTTAAAATTACCAAAATATGTCACCTTTTGAACAAATAATTACAATAAATTAATGTAAAAAAACGATGAAAAAACCTATTGTTTGCGTAAAAATAATTAAATTCAAAACACAGAATAACTATTTCTGCTTAATAAAATATACATCAAAAATTTTCAATGCATGACATTTTATGAAAATCTAGTTCACAAGGATTTAAATGCTATAAACTACTGGGTTTCCGATATTTGCGAACACGTAATATTTTCTTTCAACTTCAAAGTTAATTACTATTCTTGTGGTTTTTTGCGTTCCAGCAATTTCGGACAACTTTGGTACATTCAGAGAGTAATTTTCTTTTTTACTCTCAATAATCCGGACTATTTTGTTATGCACCTGGAACAGACCTTATATGTACTTACTCCAAGTTTATTTGAAAAATTTTCGGTTTTAATTTTAATATATTTAAAATAAAAACTTTCTTCCTTTATTTAAAAATTTTTTGATTTTTAAATATAAACAAAAAGCAGCTAATAATTTAATTTTAGTCCGAACTTACCCAAAGAAAATGTTCGTACGACTTTGTACAGGAAATGAAAAATTTTACTCTCAAAATTGCACAAAAATTGTTAGCTGGAACGCGTTTGGACTAATTCGGACTAGTTCGGACTGTTTTGTTATGCACCTTGAACAGACCTATTATTTGTGTTCACATAAGCAAGGAGAATATATTACGCCATACAAGTGGGTTTGTGAGCAACTTTTAGTGTATTTGCAAAACTTAAACAATTTAAAAAACACCAGCTGTGTCATCAACTTACATATTACGGTAACACTACGTCTTGACTAGCCATAAATTTGTTCGCACACTTACATAGCGTCTTGGACTAACCATAAATTTGCAATGGCACATTTTGCTGCTCGCACATAAAAATGGCTAGTCAAGATCGCCGCTGGACATGGTCGCTTCATGTTCAAACAGAGTTGTCCGAACAATTGTTGACACAACTCTGTTACGCTATTACACAAACAAAATTCGCGCAAGCAAAATAAGAAGTATGTATGTCTGTAAACACCCGCAGCCATATAATACCGATGAGGGACAAAATATTATGATCAAACTGAAAGGAGCATCACGTATTATTCAAACATTCTATTGGTATTTTGCAGACGCTCTCTTAATGTGTGAAAAAATTTTTGGCTAGTCAAGACATAGTTGTACGGTACGTTGGATTTACTGATAACAGGCGTTACAATCCCACGAAAAGTGGCTGGGTGCGGCAACGCTAGTGCAAACATGTGTCTCCGTTATTGGAGAATTTAGTAGGGAAGTTCATATTTAGAAGACTTCTGCGCAAGCATTTATAATATATAGTAAACATTAATGATTTTTTGTTTTTCGAATTGAATTAGCCATGAAATTTGTAATAGAACATTTAAGTAAGAATTCTGGTCGCTTGGGTCAATTGGTGCAGCAGGAAAGTGGAATACAACACAAAACACCTCTCCTACTGCAAGTTACAAAGGTAAACAAACTCATGAACAGCTACGAACAGAGTTCTTATTTTGTAAATTATTTTAGGGCGGCAGTATACCATATTTGAGCCGCGAAGTATTTGACCTAGTTTCTCAAGAACAACATGTACTACAAATGTCTTTGGCTACAATGCATCATATGAAAGACGCCTTGAGTCATTACACAGGTGGTGGATTGGCAGGTTTTGTGGGTTTTAAGGATTATCCTACTGTATTGACAATTAGAGATCCTTGTGAACTAATGCCAAGTGGATGTAATGATAAAGATGTTGTGCCACTCTTTACACGACGTGGAAAGGAATGTGTATCGGCTCAAACATATTTTTCGCTTATAGAAGTATTTCAACCCGACATTTATGAAGGGCTTTGTGATTCTGATACAAATTATGACAGTTCTAAGAAACGAATGCAAAAGTCTGTAGCTCGCACAGTTTCTTTTATGGACTATTGTTATAAACAACACGATAGTTCGAAGATATTAAAGAAATCTTGTTTATTTGCTCCGATTGTTGGAGGCTATAATAATTTTAATCGTTCTCAGTCGATTAAGCATGCCAAAGAAACAGGAGGCAGTTTAAATGGTGGTTTTATATTTGAAGGTTTTCATAACTATGGTTTAACAGCAACGGAGGTCAAAAGTGAACAGATATTGCCGGTAATGACTCATTGTCTCAAAGAATTGGATGACGATAAACCTTTTATGATGCCTGGTGCATTTACACCCTTTACAGTGCTAAAGTTAATACAGCTTGGAGTTGATATATTCGATTCGTCTTATGCTTATTGTGCGGCCGTTAATTTTAAGGCTTTATCATTTAATTTTGATGTGAGATGTAAGACTGCGGCTTCCATTAACGAGACACCATTTATTGATGTAGCGGACGAGTGGTATGTTGATTTTGTTTAAGATATGATTCCTTTTTTGTTCGTTATGAGGTTAAAGTAGTTTTCAATCACTTGATTAATATTTCGAAAATATAGTAGAAAGTTGGAATTCTCGTTGACGTGTGATTAATTACAGCTGGCCTATTTAATAAAAAAAAATTCGTTCCAATTTTAAATTCAAAGATAATCAATGTGATGTGCGTCACTTTTCCAAATCCTTAATGCATTATTTTTAGGTGTAGTGGAAATATACGTAAATATCGGTATAGCGAGTCCCGATTTAACGAAAATTCGATTTAAGGAACGGACATTTTTTCTTTCAATTAACTGCTCTAAATAGCGAACGTTAAAAAAATACAACCCAAAATTTTTAACTGACTGTGTAATACTACATTTACATAATGGATTTTTTTTTGAAATTAGTGGCGTGAAATGTATGTTTGCAAAGATGCGCTTGCTTTTCTACACATCTTGTCTATAAACAAACATTTCATGCCACTAAATTTATAAACAATTTAGTAATATGTAGGTTAAAATTCAATTTATGTCGTAACTAAGTACTAATTCCTCAATATATTAATTGAATTCTCGTATGGTATATTGAGTTCAATTAGGGCCTTAATTGCTCAAATCTCATAATTGCGCAATTTAGGCGCATATGTTAACATATTGCAAGAGTTCGAGTTAAACAAATATGGTAAACAGAAAGAGAATTTTATTGAGGATTGTAAAAGGGGTATAAATAAGCCTCCGCGAAACTTCTTTGAAATATGGAATACCAGTTTTCGATTTGTACACAAAAACTGCAAACACAAACTATCATGAATATGGAAGGTAAATTTAGATGAAAATGAGGAATATATGAACCCGGAGAACGCGAAATAAAACACAGTGTTGTAGTCAATTGTTTTAAAACCTTCGTTAAATGAAGGCAGCAAAACAAAGGCTAGGCTTTTGCTTTCTTTTTGCTTTTAAAATGGATTGCCTGTATGTAGGATTTCAATGAATAATGCCATGATAGCTATGAATATAGTAAAGTTTAAATCGGTTGATAAAGAAGGTAAAACAATATTTCATTAAAAGTATTTTTAAATTATCTTAAACGTAGTAGTTTTTAATTTGACTGCATGTGCTTTTGCATCTGTTTTATCTGGCGTTCTTTCCAAAATGGAAATTTTAGATTGTTTTACTTACAATTTACTAAAACTAAATGTCAATCCTTACTAAGAAGTATTTTTGTAGTATGCGATTTGGGGATGTAATTATGTATGTTTCAGTTCTTAATGAAAGTTGGAGATAAAATAAAAATCAGAAAACAATAGCTTCTGCAAAAAAAAATTAATAAAAATCAGAAATAATTATATTTGCAAAAAAAAAAAATGAAACTAATTATTTTCGCATAAACAAATAAAAATTATTCATATCGCACTTGTGCAACAATATTAAATTAAAACACAAAATTTAAAAATGCTCAGTAGAAAAAGAAACCTTTTTGATTTTACGTTGTAGGTATATGGAAAGGGACAATTTAAATGACCAATTTAGTTTAAAGAATAAAAAGGCAAAATTGCAGTATATTTTCACAGTATATGAATACTAACAATTTTAAAAAAATAACTATTTTATATATTGAATAAAATCATAATTGTTACGGTCCCTGGCTTCACTCGACAGTTTTTAGTATATTGTCGTATAATATTTTGGTAAATGTTTTTTGAAATACATATGTAGCTGCTAAGTTTGTCAGGAAATCTATCAAATGCAATTTTAAATTCATATTGGCTAATAGTATTTGAATATTCTAGTAACTTTCGAGCATTATACACAGCTTTTCCATGCTTTAATTTCAATCGAAATGATGGGATTTGTAATAAATCGTACGAATTTATGTTTCATCCAAAATTACTGGTTTGATGTTATCTATTGACAAATTTATTTAAAGCAACATCCATTTGTATCTAAAGCTTTCACATTATATACCTTGGCTTGTGAAAAAATAGTGCATGAACTCAACATTTTTTTAATTTCTCATTTTAAGAAAAGTCATATCTACCTACTGTAAAATTACCCTCTCCGTATAACTTCAACGCATATCAAAAAGTTGTATGTTGCTACGGAAAATGTTTAATTCTTGATTTTTGATTTGATATTCCGACAGTGTGTTTTGATGTAGATCTTTGGAACGAATTTCCGTCATCCCTGTCAAATTTGGCTTGGAGACAAACCGGTTTCGGCTATGTTCCATCTTCAGTGCCATTTTTAAATTTGGTTAATACACTATTGTTGCACAACTGCGATGTGTAGCGACGAATGAACAATTTTTTCGAAATATCAATAATGCCTCATGAACGATTTGATTTTTACGATTTTATTTTTACTAAGTAATTTTTTTTAATTTTGGTCGTTTTTTACTTTTTTTTGAGACATTGTTGAAAAATTGAATCCTTGTTAATTCCGTTGTAATTTGGTTTTAAATTTAAATTTTTTTTTAATTGTAGTACTAAAGTAACACACATTATTTAATGTTTCAATTATTAATGGAAAACTGAAAAAAAATTTAATTTTAAAATAACATTATATATAGATAAAAGGTTCTGTAATATTAAGCACACGAAGCCTAAATGACAATATTACAAGATTAAATTACCTTAAGGGAAAACGCAAAATAAACACGATTTCAATACAATAGATACCAAATAGCGGGTTTACTGCAGCCACATATGGTGGCTATTTGGACACCTACACACTAATAATTTGAAGTTCCTATAAACTAAGAATTAAGCTGAAAAAAAATCCATTATGTTCATTTGGTCCAATTGGCCTATATAAATCGTCTAAGTTAAAGCATTTAATATGTATATGCGGCTATTTATGAAATCTACAGATATTAGTTATAATATTGTTTGTTTTCTTTTAATTTGCGAGTTGTTTTTTTATTGTAAATGTTTTTTTTAACCTAATGGATATATTATAATTTGTGAAATTGAGGGTTTTAATGTTTGTACTTTGGTGATAAATTTGTCAATTAGGTAGGGTTGGTTTTTTTTTATTAAAATTACGTATTCATTTTATTTTGTCTAACTAGAACTTTTATACTATGATTTTAACGCGGGAAAACTTGCAAATGCTAAATTTTAAATGTCCTTACGTTTTATATGGAATAAAGAAAATAAAAAACATAAGAGAGTTAGTTAATCACACGTAGTATTCATATTTATTACACATTATTAAAACAAAAAGCTAAGTAAAAAATCAACACATTCTAGCTTAAAGGAAGACTTTACCCCACTCCTTAAGGAATGTGCTTGTTTAGCTTGCCAGAAACACACAAGGGCTTATATACATCATCTATACAAAACATCAGAACTCTTAGGACCCATATTGTTAATGATGTGAGTACATATTTACTATTAAATGTTGTAAACCGAATATATATAAATAATCGATTTCGCTATATAAACAGCCATAATTTACACCACTTAATGCAATTCTTCTCAACAATACGCAGCTGCATAATGCACGACACTATACAGGATTTGATACAACTGATAGAAAAACAGGGTGGTGATAAGCCCATAGAATACCGCATTGAAGCCAATACTAAAGTATCTAGTAGAGGCAGGGTAGAAACAGATTTTGGAGGTTGCAAATAACAATAATAAAAAAATGTAACTGTTAGGACTATATTGTGTTTTATTTTATTTTAAACTGCTTTATTTTTGTAACAAATGTACATTCAATTAAATATTTTCTTCAAAATATTTATAAATTTTACTATATACTTGCCCGGTTATTGCGTTTATTTTCGTAATTATGTCTTGCTCCCTTAGATTGTCATAAAAATCCTTAGCTAGAAGTGGATACAATTATTAATATAAATCGAATATATCAAGTGTGAGTAGTTTTTTTTAAGTACTTACATCCAAAGGGCACATAACCCGATAATTCACAAAATCCTATATTGTATGTATTTACGTCTTTTACTATGGAATATTTTTCTCTAGCGTATACAAAGATTTTGAATACTTGTTGCAATTCGTGCACTACCTGGGACATTGGTGTCATAAATATATTGTGTGGTATATTATTTTTACACAACCATATCAAATATGTATAAAGCTTAACTAATTTAAACTCAATTTTTGTTTTTGAATCTTCGGGAACGATAATAAAACATATAGCTTCTGTGGGCATACTCGTATCCAAACGATAAACATCGGGATAAGAAAGATATTGTAGTTTCTGAAAAGATCGAAACATGAAGTGATGAATCAGGAGAAATTTATGTTTATTTCAATGTCCCTGCGTCATTTTTTCTTAATTTAGAGTTGCTACTTGTGAACTCCGGTCAAATGGCCGAAGTTTGTTGCTAACAGTTTTTACAAAACCTACCGAATGATCTATATACAATTCCTTTTCAATAAACATCAAGTGCAAATGTAAATGGTTTACAGATGCTAAAGCTCCCGGACTATTGTAGCCAATGCGAAAATAATGATTCCCCTCTAAAGATCGCAAAAAATCAACACAAAATCTTATAGCATCCAAAGTAATGCATTGTGGCAAACTCTTTTCAACATTGGGGCATATTAATGTGTGGTATTTCGTCAATGGGCTGTTATTGATTATAAACGATATTTCTACATCTTCCTTAAATTTAACTTTCTTGAGCACTTCCTCGGCTGCAACTTTTTTAAAATTGAATTTCTCCTCATCGAATTGAGGATTCAAAGAATTTATAATTTGTGGCGATCTCCTCAAAGCGGTGCGTTTTGGATTATACTAAAAATATAATGCATATGTATTTAGCAGAAGTTTAACTTTAGTTAGTTCTAAGTTTCAACACTGTTTTACCTCTGAATAAAACTTATATTTACCAGGCAAAAACTTGTTGTGTGTGACTTCTAATTGATATGAAAATACATTAGGAACTTGTTGGAGTTGTTGCCATTTTTGCATTAATTCATTTAATAAAATATTCGCTGATTTTATAGACATTGTGTACTTTTCAGGTGTAATAACCATAAAAATTGTCAAATCAGCTGACTTTTGTTTACTTATGTATATCTGTGCTGTCCAACTATTGGTGCAAAGCCACGTAATGTTTGCATATGAGATATTAGGTCCATTCAGTTTCTTTTCCCAGTAAAGGCCAGTAAATGAGTAGTTAGTATTTAGTAAAATTCCTCTCAGAAAATACTTTTGTATCAAAAAGTAAGCGAATGGAAAACTGGTAAAATTAATAAAAGCATGTGATACAATATCATATGCCTGTAGAGGACAGTAAAATCCATTTCATATTTTATCTTTTTCCAGTAGACTTTGTCACTTTTTTCACAAGCACACAAATTGCCGGCGAGAACCTAAATACATGCTAAAAAATAATTATTATTAAAAGTGTTTCCATTTTTTTTTACTTATTCCATTTTTTAGAGTTAGCTAAAATTATATATACATTAATATGTATGTGGGTGGGTATGCACAATTTATACGATACAAATACTTGTTTACATATTTTGTTTTTAACTCCTCAGATATTGAAAATTTTAGTAAAAACATTTTATTACAGCTAGTTGTTTACCGTTTATTTTTTGTTTATTTATATTTTTCATTTTAAAAAAAATTATAAATAGTTTAAAAATTATGTGTTCTATAATACTATTGAAATGTCACTTTACTGTCTCAATTTGTACTCTCGTTTAGAGTAGATTTAGAATCAACGAACGCAAGCCAGTAAAAATTTCTAAAAACTTAGTAAACGAATAGGCTGATTTTGAACGTTTAAACGGATAAATAAATTCGTCTTTGAAGAATGTGTAGTTATTCATATAAAAAAGTGTTGGTAATGGTGAAAACTTTTTTATATGGAATTTGAAATCCAATCACTTAAAATATCAGGTGCGCTGGTGAGTTCAGATATTTTAATTCGCCTTCTACACGACTATCTGTACTCGACATTTTTTAATTACTTTTCCTACTTTTATTTATTGTACGAGCAAACTCAGGATATCTTGAAAACTAACGAAAATCAGCAAAATACTTATGTGATTTGAAACAATTTTATAATTTCTCGTTCTCTTTGTCAATATTTGTGGTGCTGTAGCGGAAATCTTATATTATAAACTTTGATTTGACAATTTTAACAAATTCGTCACGAAATTCAATGTATATGATTAGTTGTAATCATATTTTGCTTCTACAAAATCTAATTAAAAATCGTATAGTCTAAATATGGATTTAAGAGATTTCTCTATAATCTTCTGACAGGTTTTTTACGTATTTATTTGGCGGGATTCATCACAATTTATTGTTCTTACTACATATTTACCGACAGATTTCCATTTATCTAAAATCAGCCTGACTGCTAAAATCTGATGTGTGTAAAGGTAAAGTTTAAAATGCTTAACCCTAGCCACATTCTGTTAAAATAACAGAGGTTTGTTATGTACTTAATTATTAACGATATTTTTACATAAAGATTAAAAAAAGAAATTGAAAAAAAATATATAGTACAACTCCCAAAAATATATTAAGTAAAAAAAAGGTATTTTCTATTCTTAATGAATATAAATACTTAATTTCTATCTACGAAATATTTATGGTCATTTTTAAAAAATTGTAGAAGGTGGGGGTAAAATTAATAAGTAGTCCTGTCTATATGAATGACCATTAATCAAAAGTCTTACCAGTTTTTTTTTTTTTTTAATTATAAAGATTTTCCAGAAAAGTAATAAATGACCATAGATATTTCGAAGATAGAATTTAAATATTTATTTTCCTTAACAATAAAAAGTGAAATTCTTTTGCTTAATTATAATTTTTTTTTTAATTTTTTTGGAGTTGTGGTATATATGTATATATTGTTACATTTAAAATTTTTTAAACGTGTGCATTTATTCGCAGGTTCTTTTAATTATAATGTTTATTTATTTAAAACTTAAATTTAAAATGGTTATTTCTTTATAATCGTTCATTACACTTTAACGTTTCACTTGAACTTTTTATACGGCGTGTGCCACAAGTATTCATACCAATCAAGTGTTACAGGCAAGAATACTTGTTCGCGCTTATAATATTTCATATACAATAATTTTTCAAGCGCTACTATTAGTGCTGTAAAGAACTTAACATAGCTCTGGTATTTTAACAGAATGTGGCTGTGGTTGAAAATTTTAACTTCACACACATTAAAATCTGAATTGTCCTTTAGGCCCTTACAAATATTTTTTACTTTTCCTAAGGATAATCCGCCAAATTTGAATCTAGAGGTTATCATAGTTATTTTGGTTATATATTGTTACGTTTATTGCCACAATAAACGTTATTTTGTAGAGTTCGTTTAATTGCAAGAATTAAAATACACAGTGCTAATGATTTTATCAGTCCACAGCTTTATTCGGCAATTACGACTCTTATATACAACTCTTCAGTACTAATTTACACTCTAAACTTAACACGCTTATGTACACACAGCTGTTCACTCTATGAAATCCCAAAGCCAACTATGCCTTCTGCGGTGGACGGCGCCTTTATATACAGATCACGGCCGCTTCTTGAAAAGTCCCGAACATACGCGAAATTGCACATCATTTATTTCTTTTGCTGGCTTAGTAGTCTTGTATATGTGTTTGTGTGTGTGTGTATCTTTTGTTTAATTTTTCTTTCTGTAGAAGTTGTTTTTGTTTCTACATTGAATCGCAATTCGGGGAATTTCCGCTACGCAATTGTTTTCGCTTTATGTTTATAATACTGCGTATTTGTACAATAGATCGTTTCACACATCGATTATTACTTCGTAACAATATTTTACTTTCCCTATTGAATTTTTTATGGATATAATACTATTAACACAGAATTTGTTAAATTGTAGGTGATTAGGTAGTTATATTCCTTGTCATTAAATATCACCGCGTTTATCACATTTGCATTTTTGAAAAATGACACTGAAGATGGCACATAGCCGAAACTGGTTTGTCTCCAAATCCTTTGTCAATTGATGACGGAAATTCGTTCCAAAAATCTACATACATCAAAATACCCCGTCAATATCAAATCAAGAATCAAAAACATTTTACTTTAATTCACTTTGCGTTGAGAAATAAGGCCATATTTCTATGAGGAAGGTGGAATAAGGTCATAATGAAAGAAAGCTAAAGTCATAGGCTCTTATTTTCTTAAAAACAAAATTTAAATTAATTTTATCGCTGTACGCCCGTCTATGCAAAAAATCTTTACTTGGCGAAGCCGGAGTTCGAAATACCACAGAGTTAAACATTACACAACAAATTATTAAAGGTTTTAGGTTTTAATGGTTTTATTTGATTTTCATAGTAAGAAATAAGACCCAACGTGACATAATGGCGTTATTTCTTCAGGAAAACTGGAATAAATTAATATGGCTTTATTGTATATGCCTTATAATAGTGTTCCGAGAACCCTTGAATAATTTTTGTGTAGCACCATGTTTGGATGGAGATAGCGAAACACACGGGGTTTCAGATAGTGAATTATTTGATTACATTTTGTTATTTTTTAGTGCATAAAATATTAAAAAAATATTATGAAGTTTTTAAAATCCGGGTGGGGTTTTTTTTGTTACCCCATGTAATTTATTACTCTTACAAAATTTATATTCAACTACGGGCGTCCATTCCACTCGACAATAGTGCAACTAGAGATAAATTAAAAATCGACTCAAATCTAATCAAATAAAAATTTGTTAAACTTTTTTAATTTTATTGGATCTTTCTTCAAAATTCTTTATTTAAATCTAATTTAAAAAATGTTTTTTAACTTTAATTTATTGAATCTTTCTAAAGAATAATGAGGCCTAGAAATAATGATGCGCTTTACGACCGAATAATAATTTTACAGCCTTAATATTCCAAAAGCTTCCCAGCTCTGTTGGCCGGATATTTTCTTGGACTTGATTTTTTTTTTATAAGTTTATTATAATAATTGCTTAACTTACATGTAGTGGTGAATTGTTATGCATCCTTTTGCCTTTTGAGCCAATAAAAACAATTGTTTGAACATAAATTTTCTTTTCTCGACTACCATTTTTACATATTTACAAAAACAACAAAATTAAATTAAATTATTCAAATATTCATCATGCTTTTGTTGCACGACTACAAAACAATCAAACTTTTAACTTTTCAATCACTAAATCTTCGTTTAAGCTTGAATCAAAAATCCGTGAGCATCAGCATGTTGATCTAAATGTTGTTCTTCTTCGAACTTCTTCTTTGGAGTATAAGGATTGTGTTCAGGATCAGCATTTAAGCTAAAATTATAATTTGCATAAATAAAATTTAAATTATCCTTAATTCAAACTGAACTTACTGATAGTAATTGACAGCTTCTTCACACTTCACATTGTACCACCAGTCGCAAGCGAATTCTTTCTGATTGAAGATTGTTCCATTGGTACATAAGAAGGAGGCACCTTGGTGTCCCTCACGTCCATCATGACAGACATGATAGGCTTGGCAACCGGTCTCAATGTTTGCATACATTCCTGGTGTGGCCGGTACATGGGCACATGAGAATGAGGTGTGCGGCACCTCGTGATATACAGGATAGTCTACGCCGGGAACGCCTGGTATTTTGTTCAAATCTTGCTTTTCCTCCTTGTGATGTTGTTCTTCGGTTGGTGGATGAAAAAGATGACCAAATGTCTAAAGTGAATTAAAGATTTTATGTCTTAGTTTTAATTGATTTGATTAAATTAGAAAAAATGGGAATAATTTCAAAAATCACTAGTATTTCCACAAAGATTTAATAAGTGAAATTAATTTCGCTCAAAATTCCTTCGATCTCTGTAAGTGTGTTGTCATTTCGGTATTTTAGGTTAATTATGATTTGGGGTTTCAACCATCTCTTCCGCGTTTAAGTCTTCTGTACGCATGTCGAATACATTTATTACGCATTGAGTTAATTGGTTGTAAGAATTGCAGGTATCATACTGTCAAGAGGTTAAAACTGAAATTTGAAGCTTCAATCATAAAGCAATTACATTCTAAATTATTTGTGTATCACATGTCTGGCCTGGTATTTTAGCAGGTGCATACATACACATGTACTCGTATGTATGTACCTATATATAAATATGGCATGGAACTGACACAGAACTTGTCACGTGACCAGTTTGACTTCTAAGACTGCATGAAAGGGTCGTGCCACGTTACCAAGTCGTTGCCGTAGGAGGGGAACATTTTAATAAACGTAAAGAATCTCGTCCAGTTTTGGTTACTAAAGCACTGGTCTCAGTTATAATTTGTTTATTAAGTACGTGTTTTTACCTCAAAGAGTAACTTGTTGGTGTGCAATGTGCTGTGAAGGCGTAATTGCCTCGTACGTTTCTGAAAATAATGTAAGATGTGGACATCGTGAAATTCCTGTTGTAACAGGACAGTGCCACCTACCAAACATCAGCAGAAGCAATCGCGAGAATTGGGAAACAATTTACAGGCCGCATCTTTTTATGTCATGGCAATGTCCTACTTTGGGACTATTTGAACAGTAGAGTCTAACAAAAAGCTAAATCGAGCACAATTATAGCGAAACATGGTATACGATATTCAGCATGGAACCTTCGCTTTACCGAAATGTAATCGAAAATTCTGACAATCTCATTGCGTCATGCCACAGGAGTCACGATGGCCTTTTGATAGATATAATCTTCCATACATAATTGTGAATTAAAAATTATATTTTTTATAAAAGGTTTCTTATTGATAAAATTTAAAAACGAACTCGAGCCTGAATAAATTATTCGCTTCATTATTAAAAATTTCAGTTCGATAAATTATAATATGGATTAATAAACTATATATTATTTAAAACAGGCGCGGATCTAGCTGAAGCGTTTGGGGGGAAGTATTAACGAAAACAGTGAATGCTTAAATTTTTCTCTATTTTTTTTGTCTGGGAAAATATTAATTTTTAATTATTTTTGAGGGGGAAATTTTTCTTTTTCATCCCCCTAGATCCGTGTCTTCTTAATAATTTTTTGTAAGTCCGTTATAGTTTAGCAAAATATTATTAAAATACTCGTACATCACAACTTTTTAGCCCAATTACCAAAAAAAAAACTTCCACAAAAATATGAATCAAATGAACCGGTTCGGAGAGTTAAAGCGAATAATACAGGCAGAAGCTGACTTAATGTTTTCAATTTTAAAGCTTTACAAATTGAAGTTTAACAAACATGAGTTGAAACAATTTATTATTAAAATAGAGTTAAAACACTAGACACGAGTAAAATCATAGAAGAAAAAAATATGTATCGAGTAATTTGTAGGTCAAAAGTGAATGTGAAATCCTAAAGGTAGCAGTAATCAAATCTAATTAATATGGTTTAGAGTGTATAAGTCATAAATATTAGTAATATGTACATATTTCAAATAATAAATTGTTAAATTAAACTCTTAATAATTAATAAATAAAGATGAATGATATGCAACATCAACTCACCTGGACTTCTATGGCAAAGGCAGCATAAACCATCAAACAAATGTAAAGACAAATTGTGATCAGGAAATGTTGTTGCGACAAATGTTTTATCATTATTTTTTTTTTTTTTTGCTTATTAACGATTACGTTGATGATGCCTCAATATCAGTTGCTGATGGCGACTTTAACACCTTAAGAAAAGAAAAAAAATTACTTTTAATTTCAAATAGCTTAAATAATAACTGATTCCATGCAACACCAAACAAAAACAATTACAAAAACTACCTGGTTAATTTTTAAAACTATTTAAAATTATCGAACGTTTTGCTTTAGTTGGCGAATGGTATGGCCTTCTGCTGAGTTGATTACTTTTGGCTTCTTTCCTGTTGGACTCGAAAATATGAACTGATATGCAATTGATTTAACCATAGACTGATTACATGGCCAATTCCAAGTGAGCGAGCTTTTTGTATAAGCTTTAGTTGTTTGACGTTGTTATTGTAATTGTTGTTGGTGTTACATGTTGTATGCTGCAATTGTATTTAGCACAATGTACTCGTACTTTAATAAAAGAGTAGTAAAACAACGCTTCATGATGCCATGGTTTTAGTACTGGGTTAGTGGCCACATGCAAGTACCCACCGTCAGTCACTACATTCGTGGCAAATATTTTTGTTACTTTTTAGTGGCCCAATTAACGAAACAAAAAAGTATGTATGTATGTATGTATGTGTGTGTTTTGTGGGCTTCGTTTACAATTACTTAGACCTTCTTATGATTTCAGTGAAACCAAACAGATCTTTTAAAGAATCAAATACGCACGAGAAAATCATTTGTTAATCCCATTATCCAGGCAAATTGTCTTCTTCTAGGAGTCAGAAAAAGTCGCGGGAATTGTATTTTCTGATTGCAACTTAAGATAAGGGTTGGGCACAAAGACTACATGGGGTATCGTACTACTTGAGATTTACTAAGTGATTTGTTTTTAATTCAGTCTTAAAAATGTATATTTTATTCAAAACGTAAAAAGAAGCTAAAAATTTCAAGTAATCTTCTAAATTTACACCTTCACATTTTTGCATAAAATTTAAATTTTTTCCTGTTAATTGGACTATTCGACTATGACGTACGGGACATTTTCACAACGTTTTTTAGACTTTTCCATTGTTGAAATCCTAATTGGTTGAACTTAATGTTGTCCTAAATTATACTTCGACGACTCCAAAATCAGTTGCAGAACCGTTTCTTTGTGCCATTCAGACCTTTGTGAATCTGAAAATAATCCATTTATCATGAAATTTTGTATGCAATTTTTAAATGGTATTTTTCTGTTTCTGTGGAATGACCTTTAAATAGGTTATTCTTCTTGTTACGAAAATTATAGATTAATTATGAATCGGACAGGAAGGTTGATTTAATTAAAACCGTATCATCTCTAATTCAAATGATATGCCCGAAAAATCGCTTGTATTTGTATAGGGTGATTTATTTTGCTATTTGGTTTTTCAGTGTAAAAGAAGCTTCGAGTCATGTGGCAATGCCAAAAATGCTCAGTAAGGTTTGCCATTTTAACATAAATAGACTAACAAATGAACAACGATTGCAATTCATTTAATTTTATTATCATAATCGACCTACGGAACAGGCTATTTCAACCGAATTCGCACCAGTTTCACTTTATTGGACATTAATCCATCAACCCGTATGCGAAGAGTGCGCACCGAGCAAAATATTGCTGCTGTATCGGCCAGTGTCAATGAAGATATTTCAATTTGTCGATAGAAGCAAGGTACCGTGCAATGATTATCGACTTTTATTGGCCAAAATCGAAGAATTGAACTTGGTTGACATGTGGTTGCAGCAAAACGGTGCTACATGCCACGTTTTACGACATATCATGGACCTATTAAGAGGCGAGTTTGGTGAGCAATCAACCTCATTTTTTTAAGCAGTCCATTGGTTACTAAGATCATCCGATTTGACCTCACTAGTCTATTTTTGGGGAACACATTAAGTCTGTCGTGTACGGGGACAAGCAAGCCACAATTCCATCCCTGAAAGGACACCACCTACGGCATAGCAGCGGGCAACAATTACAAGAACGAATCTTTTAAAAGTAAATGGCAGGAATTCATTTATCGGCCCAAATTAATATTTCACTCACTTTTGCAAATTTTCTGTGGTTTTTTCAATTTTCAAAACCCAAACGTTGAAACAATCACTACGTATGCTGTGTACTAAAGTATTTTCAAGTAAGATTTTAGGCTGGATAATCAAAATACTGGTATAAATCGAAACAATGATTGGTTATTTATTTTAATTAAAAAAAAGTAATTTAGAAAACTTTTGAAACAGTGCAACTTCCTGGAAAAAGAGTGGAAAAATAATTAGAAAATTCTCAGAGCATAATTTGGAGGCTAACGTTTTGTTCACCTCAGTACTTCAAAATACATAATTTTTATATTCTGTGATAAAATCCAGTGGCACGATTGTGAGTGTGGTTTTTATAACTTAACCCACAAAAAGCAAAAGACCATTAAACAGAATAATTCCCTAATTCTGCTGTACCTATACCAATCTATAGAGCGAAGTGATGACAGTTTAATTGCAACTGTTGAATTTCACGATTGCATTCTTGTATTTCTCTGTTAATATAATTCAAAATTACCAGTCGTGTTATTTGCACAGATACGTTTACACGAGTTTGCACTATGAGTAATATTGCATGTATGTATGTATGTAAGCTTTAGACTGCTTTAGTACTTTTACTTTTTAAATCTTAACTGAAAACTATTATTATTTTATTATCGTTATTGTTTGTGTTCTTATTTGTTATTATTTTAGCTTAAAACCAAATTAAGTCGAATGTAAAGTGGCATGGAAAAAATTACGTGATACTGGTTTTTGTGGTTGAACAAATTTGTTTGCTTAAGCAAATTGGCTTGAATTCGATTATTTTGAAACGTCTAATCTGAAATTGATTTTTGTTTTATTTATTTGTTTTTGGAAATGATAGTTATTTATTTGATTTAGTTTAATCGATTGTACATATCAAAACAAATCTTAACTACTTAAAGGAATTGTATTCGTATATGAAGAATGAACTTAAATATAAAGACGCATTTCTTGTACACTATTGGAGTCATATCCATGGTCTTTAGAATCAAGGTGACCAGATGGAATGCTTGGATTGACATTTTCGTTTAGTAGTAAAATTTAAAATTCTATTAGACAAATACCAGAATGGAATGAATTTTCTATGTCGCTACGTGTGTACCGACGTAGAACATTCTTTGTGTCTTATTAGTAATTTAGTGTCCATTGTAAGCAAATAAATTACTTAATTTTAATAATATAGTTCGACCAAGTTACGTCAAGCAATAAATATACGAACAAGTATGTTTTGAGAAAATCTTGGGTTTGAAGAAATATTAGGGGTCGGTAATACATTTGAGTCTTCTTGGACGACTCCTGGAACAGTTAGCCTGGATTTCCTCAAGGGAGTGGAGGAAATTAATGGTCGGTCTTACATTTCACCCCTATAGGGGTGACACCGGAGCAGTTAGTAGATTTTCGCATTTTACCCCAACTTATGATTGCGATGAGGGGCCATTTGCCCCTATCCCACTTCGTCAATTTTTTGCCTAATGCATTTTGTTTAACCTCACAATATTAGCTGCCTTGTTACTAAGGATCTCCATATAACACTATTCCACCACAACGTATGTTTTACCTTGAGCACCTGTTTTGTTATTTATAGAGTCAGCAAAGCAACCAAAAGCTGCTGTTGGTTTTTATTGTCGTCTTTGTTGTGTCCTTGTAGCCATCTTTTAGTCAATTCGCCTGAGGGTGAGCGTTTATTTGAATACATTCTTACACTTTGTAGGGAGTAAGTCAGCACTTTTGATGTAGTAAATAAATAGTGGTGTCTTGATATATCGCTTTAAACGCTCGGTAAAGTGTGTACGTTCGCCTCAGCAACATATTGTAATAGGAGTTTATGTGTAGCAGGAGGAAAAATATAGATTTACTTGGATCGGTCTTTATCTTGCGGAGCTGCGATATAAAATTAATATGATTGAGATATCGATGAACATTATCGATAAGCTTCGCATGCTTGGCAGCATCCCCTTTGTGGAATAATGTTCAACGAAACTTTAGACCATAAAAAGGTTCTGCCCCTGTAAGTCGCCGTGCGAAAAATGTAAAAATGTACAAAACTACATGTAAATTAATCAATAAAACTGAAACCAAGATAGAAGGCAGTTTTCAAATCTAACCTGGTCACCTTAATCGTTATAATTATTAAATGTGTCTTTAATAATTTTGCGCAAAACTTTGAAGATATTTTTCGCATGTACATGTATGTCAATGTATGTATGTATGTGTTTATTATTTCAAAAACTTAATTTATAAATACTGCCGCGTTATGCTAAATGTTGTCTAAATTAATTTTAATGTTGATTAATGATCATGTGTAAATGCATTTGTGTTCTTAATATCACCATCGTATATCTCAAACTGATTGAATAAATCATCGAATTCATTGAAGACCTGTAAAATAATAAATTCACTAAAATCAAAATTAACATCAAATATTTGAAATTTGTTGCGAATCTTTATCAGAAATATGGATTACTTACGTGATTGGGAAGATAGCTTTTGTCATAATTGGAGGATTTTGAAGTGATTGGGGAAAAGGGTGCATTTAATAGCTGAACGTTCTGATATGATTTCGGATTTCCAATGACTTTTCCGCCACTCAAGACAGGGTTCACATTCGGAAGTGGTACTATTCGCATAAATATAAAGTAGGATACAGACGAGTAAGTAAAATAATAAGGTTGAGTCATGTGATGTATATGAAAATACCTTTATTTTTTGGTTGGAATTTAACTTGATTCAATAGCGGATTATGAATTCTGAATGGTCTATACACGGGAAACGCTATCGTCTGTGGCGTTAAAGTGCCTCTGTGACCGTGAATTTGAGGAAACAAATAGGTTGTATCCACCGATGGCAATTCTTCATGGTAAAAGCGGCCTTCTTCCGGTATGTAGCGTCCATCAGAACTCAACGCAATGCGAAACACTTTACGTGATGGTCGATTGTAATAGGGATAGACCTAAAATTATATGTTTGCTAATTATTTCGTTTGTTTGAGTTGGTTAAAATTCAATTCAACCTGTGGATTGCGTTGTTCGGGCACTATCCCATCTGGCACAGCTATACCATTCTTCTGTAGCTGATTTAAAAATAAACGCTCTGTTTCGAACGCCGTATCAGGTATTCGACCGCCAGCATGTGGTAGTACTTGTTCTCGATAGATTTGTCTTTTCTATAAAAATATTTCCGTATTAACGATTTTTAATGCAACACAAAACCAATCGAGATCGACAAAGGAAAATATTAATTAGTTATGGCATTGGTTTTGAACCTGAAACTAATTAAAGCAATAGTATATCGATTTTATCTTCTGGTCTGCATTCTAAGTTAAAGTAATTTAAAATTATGCTCAAATTCCGACTAAAATTTGCTAAAACACAGTAATCGCCGGTTCATTACCTTGCCAAAATATCTAAGTTTTGTAAGTGCGGGGAAAGCGCTTAAACAAGGTAACGCAAACGTAATGCTTAATAATTTGAATTGGACGGCAGCAAATGTCACTGTGCATTGAGATTTATAATGTAGATATACAGAGAAATAGTTGTCAACAAACCATATAGCGATGGATACACACCTGAAGAAGGTAGAATTAATGTTACTGCTTATTTGACACATTTTTAGTATGTGAATTTCGTCGTCGTGTTCCATGTGCTCGAACAATTAAGCGTTTGGCTCGTTAAAACAGGGTCCACAGATGTCGCAAAAAGTGGCTGGCCTCGTACTGCTCGTTCGATCGATAACTTCGTTGCTGTTGCCAACGACGTCAGAGAGAATTCACAAACATCAACGAGACGACAAAGTGCAAACTGCTGCCTGTTGATCATCGGACAATGTTAACTTACTGCCATATTCTGTTAAACTTAAAGTCAGAAGAGGATGATTTCATATCAAAAATCAAAATGAGCGACGAAGCCCATTTCCACTTAAGCGGTTGAGTTAGCAAAAAAAAATTTCCCTTTTCGGGTCACAGAGTGAAAAAGTAATTGGCCCTTATTATTATTTTTTTTTTTTTGAAGACGTGTAACCGCAAATGGTCAGCGTTACAGGCAGATGCTGAACGAGCTTTTTCTGTTGTTGGATTCAATAAGGCGGAGCAAGCGCTCACACAGCTTGAGAAACGATGGAGATTTTGGGACACCAATTTACAGTTCCATTGATCTCGTATTTTGGAGATTTAAACTGGCCATCCAGATCGCCAGATTTAACAGGACCAGACTTCTTCCTTTGGGGCCTTTTAAAATCTCGCGTCTACCACAACAAACCACAATCTTTGCAAGTCGTGAAAAGCTAACATTGAAGGAGAAAAATGGGGGAAATTATACATCAACTCGGGACGTGGCCATCAATATTACACTTCCAAATACACTTTTCATGAAACCTCTTTTTTTTCATTTATAACACTTAGCTACAGTGCTGTAGCAAAAGTACTTTGGCTAATTAAAGGAAGGAATTTGAAAGAAAATTGAGTGTTGGGGATTACATTTCCAAGGCAATTATCCGAGTTGGGTAATTAGGCAAAAGTTAATTAAACTTGGGATTTTATTACAAAAATAAGAGATGAGGATTTAAAAATCGAGGCAAATAAGCGTAAAAGATATTTAAGCGTGTGGTAACTGAACAAGGTTTGGTAACGCGTTTGGCAACACTGGTGAGAGAGAGTCTTTAAATATGGTATGTGTTACTTTGGGAGCAATGTGCGCAGCTAATACAAACACGGTCAAATAAGAGTGGCGCGAGAGGGGTGCCGCAATAGAAAATAATTATGAAATATGATGTAAAAGCGTATTTTTTGATTTTTCACTTACGTATACGTGAAATTTGCAGCATTGTGTATTGGAATTCGATTATTATAAAATCAGTCACTTCCTCTTTCTTCTACGCTTGTGAAAATTTTAAATATTTTAAATTTATGTAATTAATTTTAATTGTCAGGCTTAAGTTCGTTTATTTTTTACATTCGGAAATACAATTTTTAATTCATAAATAGAAAAAATGCTTTTCATGGAATTCATATCACTAGAGAAAATCTGATGGCTTTAAATCGCACAACCTAAGTGGCCAGTTAAAATATCCTTCTAATGAGACTCATGAGACGTAAACAAAGTAGTGGAATCTAAGGTAAACAAATCAGCTTGTTCAAAGTTCAGTCAATTAGGAAAAATGATTTTGTCGTTTCATAGGAGAACAATTTTAAACCTTACAGTTTATTTTTAAAACATGATCGCTTTAAAGAAATTTAAATTAAAAAAAAAACTACTTATGTTCTTTTAAAAAATCATTCCTAACGAAACGCGAGATGAGTTAAGTTAGCGCTCTAAATGAAAAAAAATATTTTTTAATCTTCTATTAAGTTTCCATTTTTTTAAACATCGGAACAAACTTTCTTTTTGGATTTTATTTAGTTATTATTTTATAGTATTTTCTTTAAGTCGCTTTAACGATTTTCTTTCTTTATCTTACTTCTCTCTAAAGCGACAGACATTTAAGGAGATAAGAATTAATGAATTAACACGTTGAGTGTCACGTCAGTCACCGGTGGCCCCGACCATTCCGTTTAGACCGCGTCAGTCACCAGTGACTGACAGTATAAAATATGATAATAAAGGTAAAAATTGAACATTTTCTCAGAAAACTTTAATGGATTTTATTAAAACACGGTAAACATAAGAATTTCGTGATATTTTTCTGTGTCGCATTTTCTTCATATTGCTGAAATTCACGCGGCCTGACGTGGAAGTCGCTAAAAAACCGCGTGGCACTCAACGTGTTAATGGTTGAGTACAAAAGTACGTGAAGAGTTTCCGGTGCCCTAATTTATGGTGTTTCTTAAGGTGTACAAGTCTGAAAATTAGTCCACACAATGTTGTCTTTCGATTCGTTAAAAGTTAATGATTTGTTTTTCGAATAAACTTATGGATTGATGTAAAGTCAGATAAAATTATTCAAAAGTGTTAAATTGTACGATCTTAGTTGTCAATTGACTCGACCATTTCAGAAAATAACGCGTTTGCAAATTGTTCTCTTTAGTAACTCAATAATTTGAATCTGTGTTGCAGAAAATATCTCATCCAATTGGAGCCGCAAAGATCTGATAATCGGTGCGCACTATACAACGTCTTTGCGGATGCATACTATCAGTTAGAATATATGTGTTGCGAAAACGATCCATGGCCAATCGAATTTCGATGGACGATTGTGTCGACAGTGACATAGACGTAGCGAAATAAACCACGATTTGCGAAATAGATTTGAACATTTTGCAAAAGTTGTTACGTTTTAGAGTTGCCTGCCAGATCCGAAAACCCATGACAGTTTAATAGCTATAGGAAAATAAATGTTTGAATGTTTTTAATTTGTGTAAGGAAAATTTGACGCCACCTCCAACAGAAAATATATGGGCCAGTGTTGTAAAATTTATCTTTGAGATTTATAAGTAAACTAAATCAGTGAGGGTTCTGCGCCACACTTTGAAATGATTTTAATTTGGCCAGTGGATCGCCCACCAGTGGATCGATCACCTATCGTATTTCAAGTAGGATAGTTTAGAGGATGATGACAACGACTAGCGGTCATCACCTCAGTGTTCGTGCAATAAAAATTAAAAGTCATTTGTTACATAAATTGTTTTTGTTGCCCTGATCTACAAAATGTTATTTCCCTAATTCACTTTTACTCTAAACTTACAAAGAATAAATACGACATAAAGCGTTGTGATTTTGTAAGTAATTTATCTTAATTTATACATAATTATTCATTTTAATTAAACTGTAAATCAAACTTACTTTTGGATTGCGATCAGTTGATGAAGCGTAGATATCAGCAGCTAAAGAAGCCATTAAAATAAATTTGATAATGCAATCAGTCATTTTTCGGTGTTCTTTCTTAATTTTTTTTAATCTATATTTTAATTTTTATTTCTTCAACACAGTTTGTGTGCAATTAGATGGAACTGTTTATGCACTTTATCGTCTTTATTGTTTGTATGGGGAAATGAAAATTATTTATCTATTAACACAACTGCAAGTTGATTTTGTAACGAACTCACTCACACAACGTTTTCAGACCATCAATTTGGAATAATCGCTTGTTTGGTTTGAGCAGCAACTGATCTCATCAGAATTGCTATGACGATACTCAAACACTTAAGTCAAGAAAAAAACGTACAATTTGTTCATTCCTGGCTGCAGAAAATCTACATAGAAAAATATAAAAGTCAATAGATTAAAAACGAAAACTAAATCCTAGACAAGATACAAACTTTCAAGCACTTCTGTAATTGTTTTTTTTATTAATATAGTTTTGTTTCTTTGTTATTCGATTTTTTGCCAGCAATGGTTCTTTGTTTTTGGCTTTTTAGTTTTTATTTAAATAAATTCGATCTTTAGCAATCGCAAAGAGATGTAACTAACGGTCGTAACGAAGCAGCGATACATAAGATCGATCGATATCGATGGGTTGAGATGAGTTGTCGTAGTAACAAATAATTTGTTCGTTTGATAGTTATTTGTTAATTTGATACGATAAACATGACAGACAAAATTTTTGGATATCTCAAATCTTTCTGTTATTTTTGTTATTGTTATTATGCAAAACTTTGTTAGGTTACGAAAAATGTTTGAAATCCGAAAACAAAATCCCCCCCCTCAATAATCGTTGGTTTTGTGACAAAAACTGAAAATAGAAAAAAGACAACATTTAGTTTTACTTTAAAATCTTTTATGAATACGAAGCGAAAAATAGAAAAGAGACAACGTCAAGAAGTCGCTTGAACCTTAAAACTTTAAGACGCTTAAGAGTTGCAAAATATTCTCTGACAGCACGTTTTTTAAGTATTTTTGCAAAACTGACTGTCTAAATGACTTTAAGTTTTATTTGTTTTTTTTTTCTTACAATAAATGCATTTTTTGTCTTGGAACAACAGAAGCTTTAATCAAATTAATATTCAGCTGGTTAACGATTTTCTGATGTTTGCTTTAAAATTATTTATTCATTTTTGTTTCGTTGGTTTTTAATAAATTTCGCCTTTAAACGTTTTGTTTGTTTTGAAATTCTTGAATTAGTTTTTGTTTTCGAGCATCGACGCGGCGCGTTTTTTGTTGATGCGATCTCGATGTGATCTGTGCAACGGAAGCTAATACAGTAAAACAATGCAGACGATGCTGATCTGCTCTTAGCTCTGAACATCATCATCACCAGCAATGATGTCTGTCTATTTACTTTTTTTTTAAAATAAACTTACAACCCCCAGTCACAAATGTTAGTCTTCGGCGACGACGAATGTGACGAAGATGATCGCCAGAATTGATCGTGGTATTGTGTGGCTGTGGAGTTAGATTGTTTAATTAGTTATTGGTAACAGCAATTCGGGGCTTATTCACACTCCGTTTGAATATCACAAACAGGAATTAACAATCGTATTACAGAGTGGCACAAATTTAGTTACACATTAAACTAACTTGAAGCAAAGGAAGGATTTCACTGTTAATAACCTGAATCCTCTCGACCTTGGAATACAAAGTAATAAGCACTCGCGAAAGTGAAGATTTCTCGAGATAAAATTATTGGAGGTAATATTAAGAGTTGAAACTTTTGCCAATAAATAAGCGAGATGATATTACTATGATCAGTTAAAATTGAATTGGAAGCTCCAATTATCGATCACTTTATGCGAAAGCCAACCTAAAGATTAGCATCAATACATTAAAGGACCTTCCAGCCGATTATTCATCCTGTAATTCGTTATATGGAGTCCAAATGCGAGTCTTCTTGGTTAAGCCCCAACTCTTTCTTTCATCTTTATTTATAAATCCTCCGAACGAATCAATCTAGATAAGCTACTTTCAATCGTTTAAGTTTAAGCATTAGAATTCATTCACTATTTCTGTTTTATGAATGCCTTAGGGCACTAAAAGCAAGTCCTTAGTTATATTAAGTTCTGCATGATACATTCGTAGAGCAGATATTGTCAGACTAAATATAAAGAAAATATGAACGTTTTATCAAAAGTCTTGGTTACTAACATTTCTTCAACCAGAAAAATTTGGCAATGTTTTTGTTATTACAAAAATCAATTACTAAGCCTTGCATTCTATTGGCAGGCCATTTTTGATGCATACTGTACTGCAAATTGCAGCAGTAACGGGCAAACGAGTTCGAGAATATTTTATTATCCGCAAAATTTATTGGAAAACAGGAGAAAAAATATTATTATATAATGAGGAAACCGTAAGAACTGAAGGAAAAAAGAAAATTTGTGAATAAGCGAATACATTCCACACTTGATTTGCATTCGACTGCCTTTCGTCTGAAACACTCTTCACGGATGTTCAGTGAGTTTTAGGTAAGGATATTTAGCAGCTACGACATAAGCTTAACCAATTCGCTGGTGGGTCCATTTGAATGGCAAATGGCAGCCTATCTTGTTATATCCACTTACGCTCACTGATTTGTGATCACTTTTATTTAATTAAGTTGACTAACTTCTCTTACCAGGACTTTGGCCTTGCTAAGCTTAGGTTTCGCAAAAAAAGAAAACAATTTGTTGCTACTATTTTCCTCCAATTTTCACTTTTCTTCTGGCAAGTTGACATTTTTTTGTTTTAAATCAAGTTCTTGCAAATAGCGACAGTGATAAATAAAGCTCTATGTGGATTATGCCGTTGGACCGTCTCTGTTAAGTCGCAGTAAATATATAATATTTTACGATCTCGAATCTCGAGATTATTTTTGTAATTTAAGAGGATTAAAATCTAAAATTCTTACCTTTAATTATAATTCTTAAGCATTTGAAGCAAGGCAGGCTGGGGACCTATTGGCAAGTGTTTGGGAGACCTTCTTGGTCTAACTGCCGCATAGCAACAGATATTTGGCGCTTGTGTTGGACCAAAGACACACCGTGTTATTAAAAATGTTCAGACATTTTTATTACATAACTTGAGCGTAAGGTCCAGGCGGCCCATTTTTCCATATTTCTTCTCTAATATTAATGTTGTGATTTATGAATGAAGAAAGAAACAATTATTTTGCATAATACTCGCTAGTTCATAATTAGCTTTACATTTGTATATTTCTTAACTTGTTGCACCAATTTTATAAGATCCTGCGATTATTAGAATCGGTGTAACCAACAATCTTTTCATTGGATTAGATTTTCAAGTTTAAGGACTTCTTCTAATGTTGTATTACTAACTAATCGGTTAAAAATAAATAAAATGAGTTAAAAAATATGTAGCTGTTAATTTCCATCACACTGTCTGTTGGCTCTTAACTACTGCCTAATGTCTAGTGTACAATTTTTTCTATCGTCGAAATAATAAACCAATGCCATGCAACTCAAAACTTGTGGGTTATAAGAACATTCGCTTATAAATTATTTTTTTTTAATCTCACAAATAATAAATATCAAAATATCGATCGTTATAATTTGATAGGTTTTCTGACAACAAGACAATTTTCAAGATAACAGATCTATAAGTAGAGAATATTCTAATACCCTATAGGTAAATTTGGCAACTTAAACTGAGTTTGAATATTAAATATAAAACGTCCATTGTTTTGTAATGTCAACCCGATATATTTTGGCCGTAATTTTTTAGCATCGGCGTCGGAGAAACTAAAACTTATACAGTTGTCTACTAGCTTAAAATATCGGATCGCAAAGGTTATAGTACCTATAACTATATTTCTTGTGAAATTCAGCTTGAATTCAGCAAAGGATGTACATATTTTATGGTAGATACAGACGAAGGAACATTAAAGAAAACATGTTTTAGAAACCTAGTTTAATTTTTTGATACAGACGAAGGAACCACAAAGGAAACCATAAACGAAACAGCAGATGCGGAAGAAAAGCAAATGATGTCAGTAATCTGTGCAAATAATCATCATAGTATTAAACGCCGTCGCGAAGCGTCGTTTAAACGAACTAAGCCATTAAAAGCAGCACATCGATACAGACGAAGGAACAATTGATTTAGAAACACAAAATAACCAACAATTTTGATATTTTGGGAAACAAAAAAGGAACATGAACATCGCTACAGACTAAGGAACTTCGAATGGAACATGACCATGTTTCCTCTAATGTTCGCTCGTGTATAGTCGATATTATATCCATATTAATCATATTTTTACACCGCAGAAAACGTAAAGTACAATGTCGCCGCTGGGAATTTTTAAAAAGTTGCACAGAAAAATCGTTTTTCGAAAACAAAGTCGCACAAAATTTTGTAAGGTTTTTATTTAAATGAAACTCATCCAATGAAAACAAAACATCAATTCATAATTCAAACAACACAACAAAATTAAATTGGCATGCGTAGTTTCGGTATTAGATTGATTTTCAGCCGTTCTTACTTCTATATGCCGGCTACACAAGAAGGAACATTAAAGGGAACATGTTCTAGAAACCTAGTTTCATTTGTTGATGCAATTAAAGAGAAAACCAAATATCACACACACGATGCAATAAATATACGCGAAGGAAACAAATAATGTTAGTAATATCTGCAAATGAGCATCACAGCACGGCTGCTTTCAGCGAACTAAGCTATCAATAATAGCGCCTGACTCTTGTGGAGTTAGGCGAAACAATAAAAAATAATTGCGAACATATGTTCCACTTGCGAAGCTGAATAATAAATATAAAACCGTAATTCAGGTTTTGTTGAACATTAAATCGCTGGCCTATTTTCATGCGTTTGCAATTTTGTGCCTTTTTGGCACCATAATTCGCCATTTCTTTTTCTTATAATTTACGTTTCGAACTAAACTAAAATATTTTGAATGTTAGATACATTATCGAGTTTATTCTAAATATTTAGGAATTTACTGTATTGAGGTTTAAGAGATAAAGAGAGAAATAGGAAGAAAGAAAGAGGCATATGGCAAATACGACAGAACATAAAAATATGATAAGTGGTCAGTATTGAAAACCCTTGACGCAGAGACTACTAATTATACGCGACAACTTATAACAACATTACCTCGATTATATAAAAGAGACATAATACCTTGTCGTTTCTAATTTATCTATTTCTTGCATATAATCGTCCTAATTTAAAGTTTTGTACGTAAAAACGCAGAGTGTTTTGATGTAGAATTTTGGAACGAATTTCCGTCACCATTCATCGTTCTGAGAACGAAAAATGACACTGAAGATGGCACATAGCCGAAACCGGTTTGTCTCCAAACCAAACTTGACAAGGGATGACGGAAATTCGTTCCAAAATTATACGTCACAAGCATTGTGCGGTCAGCTGATTTTGATTGCCAGTGATGTCAAGTTATATATAATTTTTAATGCGTTAAAAACGTCGAATGTAACTTGAAATGCAGAAAATGTAAGAATACGTAGAAAGTATGAAATGCCTAGAATGGACTTTCAGCTTTGAGTTTTATGTTTACGATAAAATAATAGACGCAGAAGCGTTGTAAGTGTTAACGGTAACGTAAGATAGCGTACGTGAGTTATAAAGTAAAGACTAAAATTCGAAACGCAATACATCGTCTCGTCCAGATCGAGTTAAATTACGCCTTATGTAAAGAGTGCTGAACGCATTGTAACGTGTTATCGCCTTAATTAAGATCGGAAATGTCTCATTATCTGCAACAAGACATGGGCTTTTGAATACAACATCGAACGTAACAAACAATCCAAAAAGGCACGACAGAGGGAATATAAAATCAAAACCAATTGTCGTGGCATTGTCCACTCGGATTTTTTTTTTCATAAGGTATTAAAGCGAAGAGCTGTGGAAAAGCAACTCGTTACTGTAAATATCAAAAATATTTAATGTAGCAATCCGGGTACTTTTTGATAAAAAACGGGGTAAGAGCACATCGATTTACATGTGATCTGATTACGCAATATCACCGTTAAAGAGTAATGTGACTTTAGTTGAGACAGAATATTTTTATTTCTGGGGATTTTGAATTCTGTCAAACGAGCTTCTTCAATTAAGAAAACTACGTTCAAGTTTTAATGAAAAGGTGTGATTGAAAATAAAATATAGCCGAAATAAATTTCATAGTCTTTACTACGTTACTGCTTAGAGTGGACTTTGGACCGGAGCAATCATTGGTTCACACTCCGAAAACAACGTTGGTGATGCCATCATCGTTATCGCTCATCACTACATATCAATAACCGATGTAGACGTGGACGATATATGATTGTAGCGAACGCTAGCGACTTAACGGCTTGTTATCTCTGGTAGAGCTGTCGTGCATGGGCTACTAATATCGATCCCACTAGACTTTTCTTGTAGGTAGACCGATGCCCTCAAAGTAAACAAAGCACCGACTGTCAGTCGCTCAAATGCGGCATAATCATTCAATATTAGAATTGTCGGATTCGTGCCACTTCATTCATAACGACATGGCATGAATAAGCCTTTTAAATAATCCCTTATTGGCAACCCTCTACATCAAAGAGTTTCTGCAAAGGAAGAAAACTTACTTGGCAACATGAACATCTTTGAAGATTGCTCGCAGGGCTTTGGCCAATAGGGCTTAACTTGTTCGTCTTAATTTATTAAAAAACTATATTCAATGCTGTTGGGTATTTATAAAGTTGCATTAAAACTGGGTGAACGTGGGTACAAGTCATCAAAATAAAACAACATAGAAACATTCAGTCAGTTAGTCTTCACTCTTGCCATCTTTCACTTCAGACAATGTCTTAAAACCTCAAAAAACGGTCATGAGTTTTAATTTAGATAGAAAAAATCTAACCATAAAATTACTTTTTTGTCTCTTAAATAAAAACAGAAGACACATGTGCACATGATCTTTTACTTGCTGCGATCACTTTAGATAATCTTCATTGAAATGTTTAAGATATTGTTGGTATGTGG
Organism: Phania funesta; assembly: GCA_963932375.1. Lineage (NCBI taxonomy): Eukaryota > Metazoa > Arthropoda > Insecta > Diptera > Tachinidae > Phania > Phania funesta. The sequence continues at coordinate 44,133,213 of OZ010656.1, forward strand.
TTAAATGGTTTGGTTACACTCTTCATACTTGTAGATTCAATACCAGCACAATAGTTTTTGAAAGTCTTTGTTGCGGTTTATGAAGGCTGATGTGGGGGTTATTTAATTTCAAATAATCGGTTTAAGTTCTAAATTAATTCATTTAAAAATTCAATAATTTAATAGTTGTCAAGGTAGTTTTTAAGACGTATAGTACTCGTATATAAAATTAAATATAAAATATATGAATTTAATGATCATAAAGTTTTTTATCTTATTGGAAAGATAATTTGCAGACACGTCAATTTGAATTTCTGCAGTATATTCTCGGGGGCTGAGGCTATTACAAGTATATTTATTGAGAGAAACGTATGCGATCGTACAATTTGCCATGGACGGGGAAATCGTTAATCTACGCTCATAAGGTTAATGACTGGTTAAAAAAGGTCGGACACTTGGGCTACGTAAGTCATAAAGCAAAGCTTGTGTTCAAACAGAAACGGAATGAAATTTCACTGTAACGTAAAGGTGAAAGGATATGGTACGAAATAATTTTTCGGTTTTCTTAATCATTTCTTAATCAAATGTTTGTTGTTTTGAAATTTATTAAAATATTTTTCAAAAAAGTATCTACTGGCTTCTACAAGTTTCTAGAAAATAGATGATTATTATAAAAAGACTCAGGTGGTCAATTTAAGGCCATGACTTATTATCCTACACAATCGTACGATTTACAAGAAAACCTGATGGAATTCTATGCTACTAAGTAAAAATCGTAGCAAACTTTATTTCGTGGTGCCACACTGTCACACAAAAAATGCAAAAACATGTTTTTTGTAAAATAAACAAAAGCAATATTTTTCGATAAAATTTTATGTGAAATTAAAACTAAATTAATTAAAAGTAAAAATAATCGAAAATGTATCTTTCAAACCTAGAAAAAAATTAAAATATTTGCGTTATTGATTGTGATGTGAAAAATTAAACAAATTAAAAACGTAAGAACAAGAACCAAAGGTTGACGGGAGTGGTTCGACGCTTCGAGCGGAAAACATTTTTATTTTGCCACTTTATCCAAACAGTCGCTTCTTACGTGTTTGTTATTGTAGTATTCCTTATCCGGAATGGACTGTTTTGGCCACACAATCTGTGTATGTGTGGATGTTTGTATATAAAAATAAAACAACAAATATGTACATATGTAGATGTTATGGAGAATTCTCACCTTAATATTTTTTGCAATATTCATATGAGAATTCTACTGACTATTTTTAAGGCGAGCGTCTGTTTGAATTGTCTACAAAATGCATCCCTGATCGTGATGGAAACTATCATTTAATACAAATTTTCAAAAACATTAGAAAATCGAACAGACCTGACAAAAAATGTGTTACACATATTTTATTTTAGTACTATCCTACCTACTATTTTTGACAGATCTGACGACTAAATCTCATAGTGCGTCACGGCCTTTAGAATTTAGTATTGAGTGAAACGTTAAACTGCGAACATCGTGATAAAGAAGTAACCATCTTATTTAAGTGTTAAATAAAGTAGGAAAAGTAACAGTGTGTAAAATAAAATGAAATGGTTTCCCGATTGATATATTTCAGAACCCTTTAAAAATATTAAGTGACTTTTGCTATTTTATAATGCCGATCGATTATAAGTTGTAAATTCAAGGGTTGGTCGTCTTGACAGTGAGTACACTCATTTGGGCCTTAAGCGACGAAGTGAAGAAAACATAACCGCCGTAGCGGTCAGTATCGAAGACTAAAAAATCTCGATTGGCCCCACCAAAAATTCAACCCGGCTTGTTTTTGGGTTGGATTTGGAACTACATTCGTATAAGATTATGTAAGTAAAAATATTGTTATTCTTTGAGGTAAGAAAAGACAAATGAACGGCAGTAGTGGCAGTATACTTCTCTGGGTCAATAGGTGAATGTTTTTGCAAACACATAAACAATGTTTCCTTGCCGTTTGTGCTACCTGCTTTCGAATTTCAAAAACGAAAATGTTTTCTAAGTTTTGAAATTGTCTTTCCATGTTTTGTCTCTATGTCTATTGGACACTAAAAATACAAGTTTTATGTATGTTTTTGCAACACTTGCAACACTTAGTGCTTATTATGATGATCTGGAAATAAAAACAACAAGATGTGTCGTAAAATATTCAGGTCTAATTTGTTTAAAATAAATTTGCATAGTTTGATTAAATATGTTTTCATTTTACAAATATTCCTCGACGATTTGAAGCCTTGTAACGATTATGATGATGGCGCAGCTGAAGATTTGGATAAAAACAATCCAATGTGTTTCTTGTTATACTTCTATATTGTGAAATCGAGCACTGGTAATGACAAGTTCAATACAAGTTCAATTGCTGTTTGTTCAATAAAGTTGAAATGCATTTTTGAACTTGATTTAATAACTTTATTAAAAACGTAAAAAACTTTCAGTAGCTGTGTGTGTCTAAGAGTGTCGTGTGCTAAGTTTGTCGTGGCATTAATAATCAATAAAGTTGAAACTGCAACAAGATTTTCAAATACCAATTCGAAAAGCGGTGTATTCTTGGATATTTCTGATCAATCAATGACATTTTCAAAATCATTTTTAAAATTTATGTGAGAGTGAAATAATCACAAACTTACCGCTTCCCACTAGGGATCTAATTTAAAATTTTTTTTTAGGATTATCCAATTATTAATTATAATTAGAAAGTTCTGAAATGCAATAGGATAAATCTGATATTCAATGATTCTGAAATTGGGTTGTCAGTACCTCTCGAAAATATGGCTACTCCAAATGAATAAACATTAAGTTGCAAGTTAAAACTTACTTAATCGGTCACTTTTAGCTTTAAATGTATCTAGTTGTAGCAAACAGATTCACCATTTCGGTACTGGGGGTACACATTTGTAGCAGAATATTTTTGACATTCCCAAAAGTTGTATTAATAACATTCTATGGTTCCAATATTACTATATGGTTTTATGATAGCATCGTGTTAGTACTAAGTTAATTGACTTTCTCGGTTACGATGCACGTCTGCCGCAATGGTTTAAAGGTCTTTTGGAAATTTCGTTATATTTACAGATAACCAACAATTGAAAATAATAAATTCGGCAAAATTGTAACCAAACATTTTCAACACTGAGGATATTCGGAAGTTAGTAGAGGATGAAGCTAAAAGCAATGATTTGAAAAACTTTTTTTTTTCAAGTAGTGATAATTATGATCCAAACGAGGACAATTATTAAACAAAAAGTTTATCGAATGATGATATGCCTCTCGACTATTACCCAGTCGACATCTGACACTATGCTCTTCTCTCCAAGGAGGAAGGGTATAGAGGTTGAATCCTTAATGATTTCCGGGTAGGAAATCAATGTGTCCAGGAAGCTGAATTATCTCTGAATAAGGAGCTCACCTGAAATGAACACGTTGAATTTAAGATACGGAAAGCAAAAAGGATCTTGCATCAATCTCGTCAAAGGCTGCATTCTGGATTTGTACAATGATGGTTGGACCCATAATAATTTATGCGTATGCGGTTTGGTTGCCAAAGGCCTCTCAAAGTACAATTCAATGTAAGTTGTATGGGGTTCAAAGGATTGCCTGTATAAGTATAAGTGGTGCAATGCACCCGGCAGCAAAAAAGGCAATTGAGGCAATGCTGAGATTGCTACCGTTGAACCTCTTTATTGAGTCAATGACCGCAACGCCATCTTTGGGCCGAACATCGGGCATAAGAGTATTTTGAACCAAGTAAGAAAAGGCGTTATGAAGACTCAGGTGTCGATCGAACACATGAGTAAAGAAAGTAGTCGAAAGGCTGCATCGGGCACTCACTGCGGAATGCGTTATACCCAATGAGTGTATGGAGAACGACATCAACACATTTACTGATTGTTTTCTTATGGACTGCAGGGTAGGAGCTGGTGTATACTCAGCTGAGCGGAACTTGCCCTGTAATCTACGTCTGAGAGAGCACGTGTCCGTTTACCATGCAGAATTGCTTGATTTGTTGCATGCGGTGGATTACCTGCTGGAAAGTGGGTTATAGGCACAGCTGGGAATAAAGCAACAGAGGAACTAACAAAAATGTGGTCTGCTGTGACCTTCTGTCGACCAGATCCCAGAGTTGGCTACCACGGGTAGACAGACTCAAATGGTCTTCAAAGAACCCCTCGGTTGGAAGGTCAGTAAGGAGCGTAGATATAATAGAAGTACCTTAAGCTGGATTACTGCGTTGGTGACAGGTCATGGAAACTTCAAGTATCATCTGGCCATGATGAAAATCGAAGAATATGATACTTGCAGAATCTGCCTCGTAGAGGCTAAGACCAAAGCTTAAATATGCAGTAGTTGCAATGTCCTTGTTATATACGACTACACAATAAATATAAAAATTTCTCATTTTTCATTATTCGGCTTCAAGAAAATGCTAATACTCAAATTTTATCCCGTGTTTGTAATTTCTATTAGCAGTCACGATCATTTAGTCAACAATCTAAATATTTTTCTGGTCCTGTAGCAGTACACACGAAAATGTTTGAATTAATGTCGCTAGTATTTATTTTTATTTTGCTTAGTGTTGCTGCGAACAGCAGTAAGCCAATTCATGTTTCTTTAACTGCGAGTAGCGGTGATTTTCTAATTTGTATTGTATTCGCCTTACAGTAAACATTAGACACATCCAGACACACAACAATAGTGCAACAATTTGTAGCAGCAGAATTAATGGAAATAAAAAAATTCGAAATTAAAAGCGACTTTATGATGAGGAAGGAGGTCGACAGTCGGAAATCACTACAGTAAAGGCTAGTATTAGTACGAGACTCGGCGAAAGTAAGGTAGTGGTGAATTTCGAATCGGTTGCCTGAAATCAACGAAGTGGGGTCAAAAAGGGACGCATAAAGTAAGCTGCCTGCTGTCGATAACACCTCTACATTAGTTAAAACCAGCCGATATTAGTTCCACTTGGATTATTCCTTTATAGTTTTTTATCATAAAATAATAACATTTCAACATTACCAAGTGACAATGTATTGGCAGAGTTAATAACTTTTAGTCCTGTCTGCGGTTTCCTTCAGCGGAGCATGCTGCTGGTACCGTTCAAACAATGTTAATGGAGTAAAATGCTCTCGTCAAGTTGACACAGGATTGACTTGTTCCTTATCAACAACTGGCCAAACCGAATTGTGTACATAAAGGGAAATTATCAAAGACTTATGGTGGTGATCCTTTTGTTTTTTTACAAAGTGTACAACAGCACAATAAGAGTCAATATGATTTTGGTGCATTGTTTCTAGAGTATCATAATGAGTCGGTCTGATTGCGCGCGGAGGCAAAGGAGCAACTCTGCATGGCTTACCACTTACTTTTAATTTGTTTGTAGAATTCACACTGTTCCCCAAGTTTCTTATGAAAAAAAATCGCTTGTAATACTTACAACCAGCTTAATAAAATTTTATGAAACCGTCTCCTAGCGTCTTCTTTTGTCTGCCCTTCTAAATACATTCAACCCAGTACAAAAAGTATAAGAAAATTAAAATGATTTTAATGTTCATTTGTTTGGTTTAATTTTTTTATGTTCAAATTCATCATGGAGATGGCTTGTAATAAGTCTCATCTCGAAACAAGATTAATGTTTTCGGTCTGATAAGTTAAGTTCAATATAATAAATTAGTTTAGCAAGATAACTGCATTTGTGTCGGCTTAGAGAAACGATTAATCACTATTCAATATTTCATCTACTAGCAAGTCTTGTTTTCTAAATTGAAAACTTAACACTTGCTTCAGTTACTTAAGCTTTTTATAGTCTTGGAGCAAAATACTCTTATTCATATCAGCACTTAAAAAAATACCAGAGAAACATAATATAAGGCTTAATTAACTGAATTTAATATATTTGAAGCCATTGAGAGTGCAAGAGTTTTTTCGACTGCTGGCCATTTGGTCCTCAAAATTAGAATACCACCCAAAGGCAATTTCCAGTTAATGCTCTAGTTTATTTCAAAACTCCTTTTAAAAATTCTTCGGATAAATAATATTTTTTTGTTCCATAAGTAATTAAGTTTTTTTTTCAATGAAGAACGGAGCCAATATATTAATTTTTTTTTATATTTAATTTTATTTAATTAGTTAATATTATAACCCGGTTTTCCCGGGAATATGTTCAAAATACTCTAGTCTTTTGGTATTCATTGACACTGTTTTGAAGTTTTCGTCATTCGTATCTTCTTAGGACAATATGGGCACTCTACCTTCTCCTTGAATACATATGAATGGGAAAGGATAACGGGACATAAGATCAGCACAAGAAACGAGGCCAAGTTAAAATTGTCAGTAAATAAGGCCAAAAATGGAGGTTGATTCCTTATTTAACCATTAATATTAATTGAATTAATAATAAATAACCTTTGTAAATTTTCGTCGATGACAAGTGCCAAAGAATCGATAGTATGATCGTCAATATTTAGAGTGTGATACATGTTGTCTATATCGTCCATATTGTTTCCAATATGGTATCATAATAACACGATTATTTTATTGAAAATGTCGCTCAAGTGGTCGTGTTGGATTTTGCTGACATTCGTTTGCAAACGCCATCAACGCTTTGTATGGACTGTCAACAATAGGTCAATGGTTTTCTGTGGTTATGCACCCAGCAACGAAGACGTCTTCAAGACATAACCAACGGAGATTATAACGCAAATAGGTTTTTGCTACATTTTTAAAATTATCTAGTTTACGTGAAGGCTGTCTTAGCGAAGAACACGAAAACCTCTCGTTGGGTTACCTTAAAAATGATTTACGAGTAAATTACCTAAATCCGTAAACAAATATTTGTCATGTGCCACCTGACAATTAATAAAACACCAACGAACTGCTACAAACTTCTCAGACCGAAGAATGACACTGAACATGGCACATAGCCGAAACCAAACTTGACATGGGATGACGAAAATTCGTTTCGAAAATCTACATGAAATCACCATGTCGGATTAATTAATTCACATTATATTTATTTACTACTTTATACTTTTATGAAGGGTCGATCCTCAAATTTTATATTTTTTTCTACTTTATTTACACGACGGGATTAATGAATTTCAAAATTTGTTTGTTTTCGCTTTGTAGAAACACCTTCCCTATAAACTTCCATCTAATGGAATTTTGTCGAACTGTTGTATTTCTAATTAAGTAAAAATAAATAAAATACTTTAAACTTATAGAATCAAGTTCAGATATTAATTCACCATTTTTACTTGTTTATTATTTATTCAGTTGTTTTCTAAAATATTTTAATTTGTTAAATGTTTTGACAATCTTCTCCCAATCCCTTGCAATTAATTCTCCTACAAATGCCAGGGTCGAGAGGAGGTGAAAAAATATCAAACCTACAAATACAATTTTAAATTTATTAAGAGTTAATGGTAACGGTTTATTGGACAACTTATGTTTCACATTCGAGCCAATTTCATGGGCCTTATCCTCATTTGCTAGGTCTTTCATCCATTTATTCAAAATGCCAGCAAACTTCAATGAGTAAATAACACGATTAATTGGCTCAATCAAATACGAGTTATTTTTCACGTAGGCACAAATTTGATTTAAAATTACAATCATTGGTATGAGGCCGAATTCATTTCGACATTTCTCGGACACAACGTACATCTGAAAATCCCAATAGTTGGTGAGTGTGGCAACATTGCTGCGATACGCACGCATTTTTTCGTAAATCATATACTCGTCAACGGCATCTACGAAATGAATGTTTTCGAAGGGAATGTTCAGTGAACGAATGAGGTCTTTGTTGAATCTTCTGGTTAGGAAAAACGTGTAATTGGCTGCAATAAGTGTTTGGATGTTGGCCATTTTCACTACATCTTCACTGTTGAAGACATAATAAAGACGTCCCTGAAAACTGGCACACAGCATCATAATACCAAAAATACAAATGAAAAATGCCGCCTTCGTCTTGTAGGATTTCATGTGCAAAGGCCTCGAATTACCCAACACCAGGCCGACAATATCTATCCATGTTAATCTGTGATTTAAATAATAATGGCCTAGTTGAACGAACACAACTACTGCAAATGACAAAAGACAAACGATTAACCAGGTCCCAGGACCAAATGGTTTAAAAGGCCATACTTCAGCAAAATCTCTTCTACTGTATTCCCTTATAACAATAACTAGAGGCATAAATGCATACGAGGTGCTCTCTCCAAAATATCGACTTCTGACGGGATAATGATAGTAACCCAGTAAAACGTCCAACTTGTTTTTAACTAAAAAGCGAAATGGTCCCACTGCTGTGCCATTTGCATACACATCACCCACAGTATCGTCCTGTTCATCGTGGTACATGAGCAGTTTGAAATTTAACTTCTCAGCCATAGTTTTAATCATATTGGCCTCTACTCCTTCAATTGAGGCAACTTGTCTACCGTCTTGTGTCAAGTTGAAACGATAAAATAGCGAAGTGTTTCGAATGTACATTGTTATGGGGCAGTTGTGAAAGTTGCTGAATTTGTAAGGAAATAGTTCTGCATTTCGAAAGAGCCCTTTTTGAAAGATATTCACTTGTTCCACTACAACTTGATGGCAACTATGAGGCTTAAGGATGTCGTATGAGTACAATATGAAAGTGGCGTTGCTTACAAAAATTGCTACGACGATATTGAAAATATTAAATTCAAATGATCTTTCCAATATTGATCGCACTTCTCGTTTTTGATTCAGAGATTTTTCCGTATTCATTACTACAACATATTCACCCATATTTTCACTGTAACCGCTTTCGTACTTGAGGGCGTCCAACAGCGAACTAAAACAAATTTAAAAACTTTAGTGAATAAATATGCTACAGACTACTAGAAAAAATACACCAACCGGAAGGCGTTGTAAGAGTCCACGTACCACAAATTATGATAGGAAACCCTTGTAGCGAATACCTGCTGCAAGCGGTTTGTGGTGGTGTTCATAGAAATTTCATATTTCATTAGTTTTGACTTTGTAAGAGCGTCCGATAGGAAATCCACTACATAGTTTTGCCAGAGCTGGGAATGCTCCAAATATACACTGACACTCATCATGAATGTTTTCCCCTCAAAATATTGTGTAACGGCTGCATCAATAGATCTAGTTCGAGGCTGTAATTTACTCAAATTCCATTTGCTGGCATTGACAGCTTGTGCAAATGAATTTAAATTATATAAAATTTGTAATAATAAAATGGTACTTCCTGTTACTAACTTCATGGTAATTAAGCTCGTGATGTACTGCGAAACCATTCAAATCCGTCATGTCTTTGAACGTTGCAAGCACTTTTTACTACTCACCATTTTTAATTAGTCCGCATCTAGCGACATTAAATTCAAAATACAATGTTTAGCCGCCCAATTAAGGTACGCGTGTGACATTAAAAAGGGACGAACAAAAGAAAAAAGCATGTCACTCCGCCACAATGTGAACAATAATTACTGCCAAATACTCGTATCTTTACGTAATCTTCTCTAAAGGTATTGGAAAAAATGTTTGTTTTTATACAATTCACAATGAAAAGGGGTTTGTAATTTCTACAATATGCATTTCCCGCCCAGCAAAATATGTATATATTCGGGTCTGTTCTGTACACTGAATCGTTTTCAAAAACGAGAAATTTTTAAAACCGAGCAGAAGGCTATTTGGTGTTCTATAAATTACTCGGCTTGGCAACATTCAAAATAAAGTTCGAATGAAAAATTTGAACGTCAAAGTCAGCTGTTAATAGAATAAATTAGCAAGATATTTGAAATTAAAACAGGATCTATGTTGAGTTACAATTACATTAAAAAACTCGTATAGCTCTACAAGTTTAGCACAAAATGTGTTTTTTTATTCATTCAATCATTTTACTTCATACTTGGAACAAAAATATCAACAAATTTGAGTGGTTTTTTAAATCAATTTTTTTATGCATAGTTTACATAACCGCAAGTACGAGTAATTTGATTAAAATTAATAAAATAAAAGACTTCAAATTTTAAATGATAATTGCTTTATTTATGTTTCTTTAGTTATTTATTAGAATGTTGCTTTCGACCAGGCATGTTTACTTGATTTAAGACCGAGTAAAATTATGTGTTTTCGGTTTAGAGAACACCAAAAATAGAAATTCGTTTTTAAAACGAGAAATTTACTCGGATTCGGTTTACAGAACAAACCCGATTATATGGATCCTTATAGGTAGGGAAGTTCAAAAGTTTTCAGCTTAATTTAGATTTTTTGTAAAATATTCAATTTTTATGATTTCAAAATCTATTTGCTGAATTTCCCTTTTTGTGGTGAAATAAGAGATTTTTTTAAATTAAATTTTGACGTTTTCATGTGAATTTGATTTGATCATTTTTATGATTTTTAAATATATCGGAGAGTTTTTAATTTTTTGGTGAATTTTTTAATTGTCTTTGTTAAGTCTCAAGTATACTCGGGTCTGTTCTGTAAATACATAGACCTGGAGAACCGAACTACATTTCAGGGTGCAATTAGATGTAATTGCAACCGAATATAATTGTAATTCGGTTTTAAATAAAAATAGTAATTAAAAAATTCCGCTTACGGATTATTGTGGAAATGAGAATATCCTGTTGATAAATATAAATGTTCAAAAGATTCAAAATCGAAAAGATGTAGCAAAGAAACCCGCTAACTAGTGATTTTAAACCAAACAGCAAAAATATATATAGAATTAAGGCGCACGATAGAGTGCCAGGCCAGGTTCAGGAGTAATGCACACAGTGTGTATATTACGCGAAACCATTCGGGCTGTTTTTATCCACCTCATAAATTTGCTTCTATTAATCATGAAATAATGAAACTGAAAACATAAGGACTCTACGTACTATAGGTTACCACAAAGGCCAAGTTTTACCGTAAAAGCTTCCCGAGACATGAAGGTATAAAAAGTGCACATTTTTGTACGTATTCACTGACTCACTTTCTCATCAATATTATGGGACACTTTCACTGTAGCTAGAGAGCTGAAATTTAGTAAACAGGTAGGCCTTAGGGCACAAGTAAACAGATAAATCTGAAAACGGGCACTTTTTATGTGGAGTGGACTAGGGTTCCCCTCATTTGTATGGAGCATTTCCACTAGGTAGAGAGCTGAAATTTGTTATAACCCAACCGTCTGCAAGCTTTAAGTTAAAAGAGGTGTTGTTATACATACATTAACAAACAAAAATATTTTGGTAAAAAGGACTCAGATTCGCATAAAAACATAAATGTGAAAATAAGGCCAAGTTACTATCCAAAAATTTCGGCCCTAAAAAGTACTGAGATCAATGTGAGGACCAAGTTTTTCACATGTACAATACTATCCCATTTCTAGGCAACTTGCTCGTTTATCCATTTGTTTCGAGCAGCTCTATCGAAGACAATTGAAGGTCGCTGATGGCAAGTAGCTCTATCAGAAACGGCTATGGATCGATCATTGTTCAACAAAGCAGTCGTGGACGATTCAGGCCCTTACATTGGCGAAAAATTCGACACACGGTAGCAAGCTATAAAAACGTATTAAAAATTTAAAGTATTAATTTACAATTAATGTAAAATGATCATATTTATATTGTTGACTTAACAAAAGAGGGCAAAAGTCGTACCAAATTAAGGATAATAGCAAATTTAACTTTAAAATTGCAACTTCCAGAAAAGGATATTTGGCATTAACTTGATGAGAAATAGTACCAATCAATAACAGTACAGTACCACTTCTCGTCTTGCGAAGCCTCCTGACTCATCCCTTTAATGGAGAAGATGTCAACCCACACAGAGCTCCATATGCACGGATAAGTCTGTGTTAATACTGGAGTTCGACTGGTATCCGGAGTTCACAAACTAGAAACGGTGGATTGGGATTTTTTTTTTAAGAGAATGTTAACTTCCCTCCGCTCGACTTATTTCACTAGACTCCTTGCAGTGACAGGAACCTGTTACTGGCCGCCACCGCGAGGAGGTACGGCAAGCCATACCTTTGTGTCTGCCAGCTGATGGCCCAAACTTACAGAAACAAATTCAGATATTAATTTAACAATTGATCATGTATTATTTTTATTATTTTTATTATTTCTTGGGTTATTTTCTAAAACATTTTAATTTGTCAAGTGTTTTTATTTGATCTTCTCACAATCACTTGCAATTAATTCTCCTGCAAACGTCAGGGTCGAAAGAAGGTGAAAAAATATCAAACCTACAAATACAATTTTAAATCTGACTCCAGACTTCTTAGGCCAAGCGTGAGACAGCTATACAATACAGTTAAAACAAATAAGTTCGACGTCGTATCTGGAGGTTAACCCACATATTAACCAACTCACTTTAATAAGCCGCCAGATCTTACCGATTTCGCTATTGTAAAAAATATTGGACGTGGTCATTTAATAGTCAGTTTGTCCTATGACGACCTACAATCGTGATTTCACAGGACAGCATTGTCACTCCACATGAAACCCTTATTTTCTATCTAATAAAAACACAAATTGGTTGAAATATAAAATGTATGTGAGTTCTCACTTATTTCCGAATAACCCACGGAGAAATCCGGCTAATTTTAAGCAGCTGTGGATCAATTTACGGACATCGTGATGGCAGTAGTCAGAAATGCAACACCAAACAAAAGACCAGTTAAAATAAATTTATACCAAACATCGGCTGATATACAGACTCTCGTCAGTGCAAAGAGAAGGCGCAGAAGGCAATGGCAACATAATCGTTCTACTGACATCAAGATCCAAATGCACATGTCAAAGAACTTTACGCATTAAACTGAGACAGAAACACGACTCCGCTGCAGAGATCTATTTAAAAAATTTGGATCCAACAAAAAACACGGAAAGCCGTAAGACATTTGGGCATATGAGCTAAAAACTCAATAGAAAGGGTAAATGCCTTCGCAAATCACTTAGAAAAGGTTTTCAGAACACATGGCATAATGAAATTTCGGCTATCTTCATTAAAGTCAAAAATTAAAAAAAAAAAAAATTGATAATAAAAATCACCCTGATCGCATTACAAGATCAATGATAAGAAATTTACCTAATTATGCTGCGAGAATTTTCTACTCGTATTTAATTCAATGTTGCGAATTGGCTTCTTCCCATGCTCTTGGAAGATGTCTGAAATTGTAATGATGTCTATTTTATCAAAATTGTTTGAAAAATTATTCGTTTCATCTTACAAATGTTACCTTAATGAACCAAACATCATCCCTAACGATCAGTTTGGTTTTCGAGCAAGCCATAGTACAATTGAGCAAGTCAACAGAATTGTCACCGTTATTGGATCTATATGATATAAGCAATACTGTTCAGCTTCTGAAGAGCTATCTGACGGATAGAACATTTTAAGTAAGGTCAAAAGATCAATTTAAAAAAAAACGGAAAATCTCTGCAGGAGTACCTCAAGGTAGTATTCTAGGGCCGCTGTTATATATTCTCTATACAGCGGATATGCTATTATTATTAATGTATGGGGGGATATCGAAGCACACCACTTACTTTCTGGGTCCCTTTTCGACCCCCATTTCGCTCCTCAAATTGATTTCAGGGAACCGATCCGTAATCACAGCTACCTTAATTTCAATTGAGTCTCGTGCTAGCCCTAGCCTTTACTCTTGAGCATAGCGTCGGATTTACTAGCATTTATGGTTAGACTCTGTTTACTGCACCATGTCTCAGTCACCATGAGAGCCTGTCTCATGCAACCTTGAATGGCCCCGATGAACTTACCACCAACCATTAGTGCCAGATCGTCTGCATACGCAATCGTATGGACGCCTATTGAGTCCAATTTCCAAAGAAGGCCATCTACGGTGATGTTCCAAAAAATAGCTGACAATACACCTCCCTGTGGGCACCCCCTAACTACCCTACCTCGAATCTTGGTTCTCCCATCTCTGAGATTTATAGCCCTAGTCCGAAGCATAGCGTTTATCCATTTTATAATAATGGGGTCAACCCTACGTTGAGTAAGAGCATTTCTCACCTTCCCAAAAGAGATCTTGTCAAAGGCGCCCTCAATGTCCATAAAAACGGATAGAGCAGCTCCGCCATTGAAAATTTCTCTTTCCGCTACTCTGACGAGCTCGTGCAGAGCGGTGTCAGTAGATCTACCTCCTCTCTAAGCGTGCTGAAATCTACTCAAGGGCCTATCCATCAGCGTATGGTTCTCCATAAAGTCAGCCACCGCCCTCTCCATTGTCTTCAATAGAAAAGATGTTAGGCTGACCGGTCTGAAGGACTTAGCGTCAGTATAGTCCCTCTTACCCGGTTTGGGGAGAAAAACAACTTTAGTTTCCCTCTAACCGGAATATATCCCGTCGCTAGACAGGCTACGAATATTCCCCTAATCCTATTAAGCAGGGTATCTATTCCCCACTGTAATAAGGCTGGGAAAATTCCATTCATTCCAGCTGCTTTGAATGGTGTAAAAGATAGTATTGCACTTCTGACACCAATCGGAGATATTATCCTTTCAGCGTCAGCTCGTCTTCTCTCACTAGCCCCCCTATTTACAGGAGTCCATGAGTCACTCGAACTAAAGATTCCAGGAAAATGAACCTCCATAAGCAATTGCAATGTCTCCTCCACTGTCTCATTCATGTGACCATCGCTCTTGCGAATTAGTCCCATCCTGGAGACAGGGTCTTTAGATATTATCTTCTGTATTCTACATACTTCAGATGTATCCCTCATATTTGAGCAGAATTCCCTCTACCTACTTCGTTTCCGAAGACGTATTGTTCTCTTCAGCTCTCTCTTCTTCTCCTTATACGCATCCCATGAGATCGAGTCTCTCTCCCTCATGTATCGGTTAAAGGCCTTCCTTGTTTCCTTTTTCATGGATTCAATTTCTCCGTTCCACCAAGGTGTCGGATCTTTTTCACTATTGTCAAGGGACAAGCATGCTCGAAAGCTAGCTTAACCGTGGAGTTCAATTGTTCCACCGTCCGCTCGATTTCGCCCGTGTTGCGAGGTGCTCTGTATGTCGAACTAGATTGCCCTGTGGTCAGACATGGTTAATCTGTCCACGACCTTCCAGTCCTTAACCCTGTCTAGCATATTGACTGAGCACAGAGTGATATCGATCACCTCTGCCCTTCGTGAATCCACGAAGGTGGGTTCTACCCCTCTGTTAAGTACCAGAAAATCGTGTCTTTCTACAAATTCCAACAATTGTTGTCCTCTGTAGTTATCATCTGTGCTGTCCCAAACCGTATTATGCGAGTTGGAATCACAGCTCATGATCAGCGCCATACCTCTTTGCCTGCAGAAACTCACCAGGTTATCCACCTCCAGTGACGGATGTGTACCTGTCGTCTCATAGGGAAGGTAAGCCGACGCAATAAGAAATGATCCCGAACCACTGCCAATCATTACTACCGTAAGATCCGGCGAGCAGAGATGTGTCATAGGTACTGTTCGTACGCCATGTCGCACCAGGATGCATGACCTTAATTTACCATCAGACTGTGAGTGGTACAGATTGGCGGTCTGTTGAGACAGGCCCCTGATATTGCCTTGGACAATCCAGGGCACCTGTAGCAAGGCTATATCCAGCTCATCCTCCTCAAAACATCGCACCAACATTGCTGATGCTGCTTTGCTGTGATGAAGATTGAGCTGGCATATACTTATTTTTTCCTGGTATGAGCCCACCACCTTCCTTGATAGACATCTCTTTTCAGAGTTGCCTACCCCCGCACCAGGGAGGACGTGGTGTTCACTGGTCATTCGTCTTGAATTTTTCTTCAGCCTGGTCAAGTCGGCAGTTGAGTTTCCCCCCTGCTTTCCTGATGGCCTCCGCATCCTCCTTCGGACACCATATCGTGAGCACTACGCCCTCATTTTCTGCATTTGCAAAGTAACCCTCCATTTAGAAGTGTCCTTCACGCATCCATTTTGCTGCTGCAGTCTTTTCAGGATAATGTCTTTACCCTCGGTAGAATCGTGAGCAACGACGATCATCCTGACTTCGTTTCGCAGCGCCTGCAGGGTATCGACTCTTAGTTTAACCCCTTCCCAAAGATTGGTCAGGGATTTCGCTAGTTCGATCACCCAGCTCTTCGTCGATTGGTTTTTGCACGTGAGTACAATAAACCCATCAACAAGTTTAGCGTTTCCTACGAAACCTATGTCACCAGCATCATCACCAAGGTTATCCAGAGCACACAGCAGTGATGCTTTGAAGGCATTCACATGTGTGTTCTCCGGAGGGCCCTCCATAGATATGTCAGTGACACCTAAAGTGAGATCTCTATTTGCAACTTGTGCAAAAAATGGTCTCACTTTTGCACCAACCTTCGGCCTAACATTAGTACTACCACTACTGTTCTGCTTCTGCCCTTTTTAGCCTTTTTTATTTCGACAACTTTTGAGGGTTGTCCAATGAGCTTTTTTTGAGAATTCTTCTCCTTCTGTTTATGGACCTTTTCCGAAATTTTAGGGTTGTCACCCTTAAACCTCTTCAAAGGTCTTTCAACTTCTGGAGTCGTCTCCTCGCTTAAAAGGCTATCAATCTGATTTGTTATTTTCTCAATAGCCTTTTTCTCCCTTTTACGTCTATTCTTCTGCCTTCGCCTCTCAATTTTTGTTTTGAGCTGCAAAGACTCCGACTCCACGTTGCAGGGAAGGTTTGAGGTTCCTGCTTCCAAAACAGACTTGCCTAACCCAACTTGGGTAGGTTCTTTCACATTCACCTCCATTGCCTCAGGAGTATCTTTGGCGACTAACTAGTCCACCCCTCGCGAGGTGTACTTGTCCATCCCCTTAGAATACCTCCATTGGCCAAATACCGGAGTTCCCACAGAGATTAACCTCTCCGCCTCTTCTGAAGCTTCCTTGTCCGTCCCTATAGGAGTCTCACGGTACAACGCCTTAGGAGTACCTTTACAGATTAACTCGTCCACCCCTTGCGAGGCGCACTTGTCCATCTCCGGGTTTCTCATATGGCCTATTACAACCGGAGTTCCTTCAGCGATTAATCTGTCCACCTCACTCGAAGCTTCCTGACTCATCCCTTCCAGATTATCTCGGTCCGTTTTGGGTTTTTTATTATTTTTATTATTTTTTATATTTCGTTTCATTATTCCCACGAGTAAAGGAGAAAAAGTGTCCACCCATACAGAGCTCCTTATGCATGGGTACGTCTGATTTAAGCTGGAGGTCGACAGGTATCCAGAGTTCGCATACTAGAGACCAAGCACCCTCTTGGCCACGCATCCCTGGCGTATGCTGTTCCACCGTGGATTAGGGATTATTTACAAGAGAGTTTTAACTTCTCTCAGCTCGACTTATTTAGCTAGACTCCTAGCAGAGACATGACCTACCTAGGAATCTGTTACCAGCCGCCACCACGAGGAGGTATAAGTCTGAACTTCTGACAGTGTATTCTACGACAACCGTAGCTATGTACCTGCCAGCTGACGGCCAGCGGATATGCTAACAAGTGTTCACGAAGATCGCAAGGTTGCATCTGAACAACTTCAGTCACATATTATTGAGCTAGAAGACTGGTTGGAAAAGTGGAGAATAAAGGTAAATCCATCAAAATGTACCCACGTAACGTTTTCCCTCTGAAGGCAAAATTGCCCACCAATTACAATAACAAATACCACGGTTCCAGCGGAAACGCACGTTAAATATTTGGGTATCCACCTTGATCGACAACTAACTTGGTCAAATCAACTACACTGGTTAATAGGTCCTCACTCAAACTTGGCTTTCGTTTACGTCCCCTGGTATATAAGAAATAAAAATATCCATAGAGATCTAGATGTTCCAACTATCCAGGAAGAAGCAAAAACTCAAATACGTAAGCAAACGAGAGGTTCACCCTAACACTCTTGTACGCAAATTACAATTTCGCTGGCACCAGAGGCTAAAAAATTGTGACACATTGCTCCTGGCGGAATGGATCATCCAACCCACTAATAGATAATATATTAGGATTTGAATACAATAGATTAGTTATCACGTTGGTAATAATTAATAAATAATATTTTACAGGTAAGATTTTAATACTTATTGTAATTTTCTTTTAGAAAGATTCAATAAAATAAAATTAAAGCTAAAAAACATTCGAGCTAATTTCATGGGCTTTATCGACATTCGCTAGGCCCTTCATCAATTTAATCAAAATCCCAGCAAACTTCAATTAGTTAATAACACGATTAATTGGCTCAATCCCAGCCCTATTAAATCTAAGCACCTTACTGGCCTTCCTGTCATTATTTTAGCTTAACTTGCTTTGCACACATTTCACTTCGCGTTACGTGTACTGAAAATAATTTTTGTGTTTGGCAATACCAAATGGCTTATTTTTCAGTAAAAATGTTATTCATTGTTATTTTGTTTTAATTTATTTTCTTTTATTGGTTTTTATAAAATTGACAAATATATTCGTTAAACATTTTATATTTACTACGAAAATATAAAACAAAAAGTCATATGTATAAAATCGATGTTCGAAGGTTTAAACGTTATTGACAATATTGTTTCGATTTCTTCATTGAAAACATTTCAAACTTCACTACTTAAATGGCAATGACACATAACGGATGAAGGTACGATCCGACGAGGCAAATATTTTAGCAAAAGCGCGTAACACCTACGTAAAGTTTATTTTCTTCTGGTTTTAATATACAATTGTTTGTGTCATATCACTGGTCTGCAAAATTTTATTTTATCTTCTTTTAACTAAAAATAGGATAAATGTGAATAGTTTACCGTGTTTAGTTAATTTCTGCTTTCAATTTATTTTATCACGCACAGAATTTTCCTAATGGAATTTTATATTATGACCCCCTGAATAAGGCCGGCCACATTGGTATATTTTAACATAACTCGACATCGATTCGACCGATTTGAATAAATAAAACACTAATGTATGCGGGATACAACTAGCTTAAATTTCATACTTATACGGTCAACAGATTCGTTTTCCGGTAATTAGTATCGAAATTTTTTTTCATGCAAATTTAAATACTTTTGCTTTTTTAAAATTCACAAAAGATATAATAGTAGAAATTGTCCGTCATAAATATTGAAGGACAAATCTCGATACTATTCACATTTAAGTGAAGACACCTGTTTTATAAACCCAGCACTTAAACGCTTAAAATAAAATGCGTTTACAAAACCCGTCCACGCTCCTTCTGCTTTATTGAATTTAATGTTAAAGGTGATCTTCATCATAAGCTCCCGTATTTGTGGACCTACAAAAATGTCTTCTTTTAGTTTAGCATCGCTGAGTCGGGGATATTTACTTTTAAGGTGATAATTGTTCAGTAATCTAACTTTATATGGAGAGTGGTAGAGGAAGTTTTTCTCTCTGCATTTTCTTTTAGTTAATCTCAGAAAACTTTTATAACCCTTTAACTGTTTAATTTTGTTTCGAAAAACTTTTTCTGCCTGCTTAAATTTTCCAGCGAAGACGAGTATACTCGACATAAACAGAGTAAAATGTTTCTGCCTATAAAATTAGGCAATTATGATTGTGAATTAAAATAAATAAGGTTGCGAGACAAACGAATATTCTGAAATGTACATTTTTTAAAAAATCTTTATTTGCCTTTTTTCAGGGGAAAAAATTAAACGAATCAATAATAATATGAACGCGGCTTTTTTATCTTCACGACGAGTATACTCGACATTATGCGAAAAATTGTCCTTTCGCTCTGACGAGTATAATCGATATAAACAGTTAAAGGGATAACAATATATTCAAAAAGGAACCTGCAGCAGTGATGGCATATGTAAGTTATTTTTGTTAAAAAAAAAACACACACACACACAAATTTATCGTTGTTATATATTTTTTCCTTTGTTTGTCAAATTCAAAGTTTTGAGTTCCATTTTTCGTTGAGGAAATTTTAAAAAATCCTATATTACCAACGAATAAATGTTTTTTAGAAGAATAATGCGGCTCCAAGCATTTTAATTTATTTCCACTTACTTTTTATTTAAAAATGCGGTTAATAGAAAACAAAGAAAACTGCAGTTTCCTAGTAAATTCAAAAAATTTGGTTATGCATATTTCGCCATTTTATTTGCTCCGTCTAACCATACAACAAAAATTAAAAAAAAAAAAAAAAATGAAAGCCATTTTTTGGTGTAAAAATAAATGAAAATATTTTTATATTTTATTCTTTCGAATTGAGTACTATTGATTACATGAAATTCTTTTAACTATTGTTTATATAAAATTTAATTAGTCAAATTAAGACTCTTAAGACAATAACACAATTTTCCCGGACAGAAAGGGAAAATATATTTTACAAGAAAATTAAATTTTCAAAAATACGTTTCCTTTAAAAAGAAAATTATGCTGACTTGTCTCAAGATTATTTATAACAAAGAATAATTAAAAAACGTCAAAAAAGAAAATATTTTAACAAAATTAATTATACAAAAATAATGTATTATATAAATGAAATGAAACAAATAAAAAGTGTTAAGTATAAATCATGCTTTAATTATTAAATAATTATTTAAAAACCTGATCTGGGCGAGCATTACAGGAGAAAAAACCAAGAAGTGCAGGATTTGGTAGATGTCTCTTTTAAAAACTCCATTATTTTGAAACACTTATTAGTTTTTAAAAACTAAACTAATTTTCAAACTGTCTTTTGGATTTCACAAAATTTATATAAAAAATATGTTTTGGAAATCTTGTTTGTTTGTTTTTTTTTTACTCTAAATGTATACGATTTACGATTTATTGGATTTCTTCTATTAAACAGTTCTAGAGAAACAGATTTTTATATTTAAAATAAAGGCACTGTTTCAATTTTTTCTTAAATTGTTTTTAAAATATTTTTTCTTTTAATTTATAAAGCGTGCAAATTCTCATAATTTCATTAATTGTATATTTTTTAGCTGTAAAATTTTTAAAAAAATTTCTTGTACATTTCTAACAATAGTTAGAATTTAATACTTTGTTTTGTGTGTGTTCTTTAGTACATCGAAGAGCTGTTATTAATTTGCACAAAAATACTACGAATCTTTGATTTTTATCCTGATTTTTAATCTTAAACTAAAATAATAATTTCCTTAAATAATTATTATTAGTTTTCAATTTTCTATGTTTCTTTGGTGTATAAGCCAACGATATCCTGTAATGCGCTCATTGAACCAAATACTAAAGCGGCCAAACCGCACACTGTGATGATAACATTTTTGTATATAATCCAGTTGTAGGCTCCGAAGCCAGTATCCCAATGGGTTACCAACTCAATGAAGACCTGTTAAATAGGAAAAAAAGTAAGTTAAAACTTTTTGAGGAGCAATGAATCCAAAGTGATTATAAACTTACAGGAAATATCAAGCCAAGGATGGAAAAGCAGAAGGCACCAATGAGACCCATAAATGGGGCTATTGTAGGCACTGAAACGGCTAAAACGACAGCAGCGGTAACCAAAACAGTTCTGCAAAGATACAAGACATTATTGAGACACATTTTGACTTATTAGGTGCTCGGAAATATTCACGGTGTATTAAATCGTTAATTGTATTAAAAGTTGGCTGGCCTACCAAAGAAAAAATAAGAACTTAAAATAGTGATAGTCGCCAAATTTATTGCAAATGCGAACTCGCGCACACCTATTGTGCAAAATTGTATGTGAAATGCGATCTTAGCACATGTGCGTTAATTTTTATACGCAAATATTAGTCGAATTTACTGACACTGGTCAATTACAAATGAAATAACTGGTGCAAAATTAAAATTTTGTTTTTGTTTTACTTAAACAATTTAAGTTTTTAATATTTGTTGACTAGTTTAAAATAATTTCTATTCCCTTAGTGAGAATTTTAACCTTGTGGTAATAATCTGCAAAATTTTGACAAATTTTCCTTTCAAAACAAACCACAACTGTGCAGGGTGTCTGGTAGCAGATTTATACTTTCAAACTTAAATAAAAAGTAATAATTGACACAGTTTTATTAAGCGCATTGCACGATAGAATGAAAATTTTATTTTGTTATCAAGACTATGTTATCCAGATGACTTCCGTTAAGTTGAACACACTGTTCAAAACGGAGCTTTGTGTTCTGCGCCACACGCTGCAGTAAACTTGGTTGAATTGAGTTGATTTCTCGACGAATATATTCCTTTAAAGCCCCAAGCGATTGGGAATTGGCATTATAAACCCTCTCTTTGAAGTAACGCCATAAAAAAACTCTATAGGAGGTAAATCGGGCGACCTCGGTGGCCATGGGATGTCCTCAAAGCGACTGATCCGTTTTTGGGAGACATTTTCCCGCAGCCAATTCATCGAAGCTCTGGCTGTGCGTGCGGTCGCCTCACCCTGTTGAAACCATGTGTGTGAAGAGTACGATGGATGAGCTCGCAGGTTTGGCAAAAAGAATTCCGTAATCAGGTGTCGATAATTTTCACTGTTGACATTCGTCGCCTGGCCTCGAGAATTCCAAAAAAAAAAATGGTCCAATTAGCTCATGCGCGGATAAGGCACACCAAACCGTTTTGATGTTTCAATCGAGGGTTGCGGGTTCTTGGAGACCAGTAATGGCAGTTTAGCTTGTTGACGTGGCCGTTTAAGTAAAAATAAGCCTCGTCGCTCCAAAAAATTGTACTTAAAGTGCGAAAACGCTCCAACATCATTTCACAAAAATTTTTGCGTAAATCAAAGTCACTTTCTTTCAGTTGTTGAACGATTTGAGTTTTAAAACGATGGAACTTCAGATCAGATTTTATGAATAATCGCTCTAAGAAGTCCGAGTGAGGCTGCCTTTTTCTGTATTGAAAGTCGCGGATTTTGTTTTCTGGAGTCCTTGAAGATGTACTGGGCCCTGACCGTGGGACATTCATTGCGAAGCAGTTGCGCGGAATCTCTGCATTCACGAACGAATTATATTCACCACGTATTCGCCGAATATCGAACTTTGAACAAAATTTTCGACGAGCAGTTACGTAGGCATCATCACTCTTAAAAAATATCTCCACAGCGAACGCACTCACTCGACCACTATGACAACATGACTGACGAATCCGCACAATCGATAATGCCAACGGCACAACCCTCCTCCTCACCGTTTAATACTTTTTAAAATAATCGTATTTAAAAATATAAATTTGCCACCAGACACCGTGTATAAGATTTGATGGTTTAAATTTCGATGTAAACATTTATCCGCACAAAATCATAAATGTGAAAATAAGGTCAAGTTCCTATCCAAAAGTTTCGGCTGTGAAACGTACTGAGATCAAAATAAGGACCAAGTTCTTTATATGCACAATACCATCCCATTTCTAGACACCTTGCTAGTTTGGTAACTGTTTTCCATAATCATTTCTCATATTAGAAAGTGACAAAAAATGTTGCCCAGCTAGCAAGTTGCCTCAAAATGGGATGTTATAGTAAATATAAAGTTATTTTTGTTTTTTAATATGTGTATAAATTTCAGATCTCTAGCTACAGTGCGAGTACCCCATAATATTGATGAGTGTCAGTGAATATGTACCCAAAATATGCAGTTTTTACATCGTCATATCTCGGGAAGCCTATGATGGTTACCTGTACGTAGAGTCCTTATGTTTCAAGTTTCATTATTTTGTAAAGAAAGAAAGCAACGTTCTAAAAACAGCCCGAATGGTTTCGTATAAATTACACACTCTGTGCTTTAGGTCTGAACTTGGCCTGGCGCACTACAGTGCGCCTTAATGTTGTGATGCTCAACTTATATTAAAGTTGTTTGGTTTCTTTGGCTTTAGGTCATTAACTTCCAATATCTCTACACACACAGGCGGATTAAATTCGTTTATAATCTTTTCTAATAAAATTTTAATTTTTAGATATAATCGATGACCGCATAGGTCTATAAATCTTAATTTTCTCAGCAGATCCAAAAAAAAAATGTCGCTTAAAACTGCTGGCTCGATATGAAATTCTTTAAACTGTTTTAGTAACATACACATAGAAAAAAAAACATTACATAAAAGTTTTAGGTCAAAGAATAAAGTCTTAGCAAAAAAGAAGCAGCCAGAAGTCAGTACACAAATACATACATACATACATACATATGTGTAACCACTAATGTTGACACAGGCTGTTTACGGTACTAAATCACATACAAGAATGTAAGGTACTAAATCACATACAAGAATGTAATTAAAATAGAGTTTTCCACTGATAAATTAATAATTTTTAATATTTTAACATCAACTCACCTCAAGACATAGTTCACAAATGTGGGACGTTTGGTACATTTCTCTTTGATGGCGTCCCAAACAATTTCCAAACAAACGTAAAATTGAAGACCAAATGTACAGAAAACAGCCAAAGCAATTAACACTTTAACTGCTTGCGCAGGCCTAAAAATCGTAGGGAACCCCAATTAAAATAAAATTATTCAATTTCGACTCCAAAACCATGTTCTACTTACCATTCGTGCACTGGCAAATTCAAAGTTATACTTTCGGCAGTATCGTTGCCATAACGCAAATAGCCCAAGAAACCCAAAAACATATAGATCAATGTTACACCAGACATGCCCTGCGAGAGTACACCACAGATGCCCAAAAAGTGACGTGGATGCTCCATATTGTTTTCCAATGGCATCACAACACCAATAGCTTCCATGGCAAAAATGGTAATGGAAAAGAAGGCTGGCAGTGATGAAAGATGTACATAATCTCTAGCCTCAAGAGGAGGTAAATCCATAACAAGATAATAGAAAGTTATGCCCAAACCCAGGCCCATAAAAACATTAGCAATCATGGAAACTGGTGCAAGATATTTCAAATTTGGTATCCAAGATAGTAAGATGAGAGGAATGAGCAAACTAGAGATAAGTAAACGCAAAGAGACTTCATAGCCCAACCAGTGTTCCATTACCTAAACAAGAAACGTGAAAAGTAAAATAATAAATATTTGCTTTGTATTCTGTTAACACACACACACACACACAGACATACCTGTTCAAAATTCTTTGCAACAATTACAGTGTATACGGAACATGTACCGAAATATGTGAGGAACAATCCAAACAATATGGAGAATTTTGCAATGGGTGCAAAACCGCGACACCATTTGGGACCATTTTGAAATGCCACTTCAGCGATTTCAGCAAAGCTCATTTTTGTACGTCTTGTTTTATAATACAATTTATGGCCACATTTCACCTGTAAGTAAATTCAAATAATTTATTTCTAAACTTGAGAGAAAACTTTTATTATACACGAATATGTAGGTAGCTGGATATTATGTGGGTTGTTTTTTCCGAGAAGGAGAACGTTCAATTAGAGCACAGCAATATGGAGGAGGTCCGTGCGATTTGGACACACTTTTCGAAGTAAATGAGGCTGCACGAGGCAATAATGTGTCGAAACTTGTACGAACGAGGTAGCTATTTAACAGGTCCATTTCGCCATTTCGTAAGATAAATCGTTTGGCTAATTGTGACTTTTTTGGGATGTAACGGTGTTTTAAAAATGTTTCTGGATTATTTAACTTAAAGTGTGCATCATCACACTATGAAATGCCAACCCAAAAGCAAGCGTGAACTGCCAATTTAAAGTTTTTCACCTCCAATAATCAACAAGCTATATTTGTTTAGGGGGAAAAATAACAAGTTTTAAAAATTCTTGTGAAATTTCAATTTAATTCTCTTATGATGTCTTTGAAAACGAACGTACGTACTTCAGGCGTTTGTAATTTCAAAATTCAATGAAGATTATTTTTTATATTAAAGTACTTTTTTCGGGAATTCAGCTATTGAACTAATTGATTTTAATTAAAATAAGACCGCGACATTAGTTTTCGTTTGATGTGTTTTTGCCACCACCAATGTTTGTGTTGCAAATAAAACACTGACTAATGAAATTGTCAAACTTTATTTGACAAACTCAAATCAAAATCAAAGATATGAAATTCAAAATTGCAATACATATCTGGAAAATACTTTTTTTTGGCGAATACTTTACTTTTCTTAGGAATGACATAAATAGTGTTTTAAGTTGTGTAAGGTAGGGGTGAGGCTTGTAATCAGTTAATCAAACTTCAGTATTATTCAACAAACTGTTCACATACATAATTACACTTATTTTAAAAGACTTTTTTAATTTTTTTTATATTTATCAACTAATTACAAAAGCTTTAAAGTCTTAAATAAAAATATTTATTTTTTAATATTGTTATTCACACCCAATATTTCGCTACATCGTTGTTTTGCATCATCAGGAAATAAAAAAATTATAAAAAATGTCCAAATACAACCAAATCATATTATCAATTGCATATTCAGGCATAATACAAAATAGATCATCATTAGTCTAATTAATGGCTTCTCCATAATTATATCTGCTACAATTCTGTATAGAAGACAACAGATATTTTCAATAAAGAAACGATATTTGTTCAAAAGGAAGGGCTTCCTCAATTTTAGCAGATATAGTTGTGGAAGAGCTATTATACTCTGCTATTGAAAAATTGTGTGTAAAACCCAAAATAATGAATAAATACGTAGATGATATATTTTGTATTATGCCTGAATGTGCAAATGATAATATGTTGGACACATTTAATTCATTTAATAAGAGCATTAAATTTACAATTGATAAAGAACATGACTCGAAACATTTATTAATGGATTGGTACCAGAAGCTAACAGCTTCGGGGAGGATTATTAATACAGCTAAAAATATTCCAATTCAACTTATTTATAGATTAATTAACCAGTATATTTAAAAGAAAAAAAGTAGTATACGTAACGTAATTGAGCCTAAGGAATACAAGCCGTTAATTTATGTACCAAAAATGTCTGAGTGGTTACAAAAGTCAAAATTGTTCGTCAATAATAAATATAAAATGTCCTACATAATTTAAAATACATTAAATAGATAGATAATAAATAAGGACAAGGTTCGGAAATGGGATAGGTCAAGTATAATTTACAAAATACCATGTAAAGGAAATCATCAGGAGGTTTGTAACAAATTTTACGTAAGTACAACGAAAAACAAAGTGAAAACTAGAGTAGAGCATTATCTTCCCATCGTATTGAAAAAAATTATTGTCCTATTTTTGAAAATTCTTCAGTTTTAAATACAGAAACGAATTACAAACGTCGTTATATAAGTATTTGAAATATTGCAGATGCAGATAATGTTGCTCAGATATACAGACATTTAGTTCATAAAATAACAATGAAAATGAGTAACATTTATAGAATTTTGTTTTATGTTTTTTTTAAATAAGTTCTGTACACATATACATATGTAAATACAAATGTAAAATTATATTGAAACTCTTCTAATACCTTTTTTTGTTTGTGTTAAAATTTGAAATTTTGTTTTGAAATTTGTGACAGACATTTTTTCATATACATACATATTAGGTCTGTTCCAGGTGCATAACAAAACAGTCCGGACTATTGAGAGTAAAAAGAAAATTACTCTCTGAATGTGGCAAAATTGTCCAAAATTGCTGGAACGCAAAAAACCACAATTGAACATCTTGAAATGCTTATTTTCTCAAATAAATTTTAGTTTAGAGAAAATTCTACTTACTTATTTTCTCTCAAAATTGAACAAAACTTGTTATCTGGAAGACTTTTGGACTTATTTGTGCGAGTTCGGTCTGTTTTGTTAGGCCCCTGGAACAGACCTATTATATAGGCAAATTGATGATAACAGGTAAACTCCCCCCGCATATTATTTTGTTTGGATTTGAAATTCTTTATAAAATATTTTATTTCCTGATGATGCTACACGTTTTTAGTTAAGACCTTAAAGCTTGTGTAATTAATTGATAAATATTTTAAAAGACTCTTTTCAGGTTTGTTTTACAAATTGAAAATTGCTCGATTTTAACAAACACTTTTATTAACTAAACATGTTAGTTTTGTTAAAATTTAAGAGGAAAAATTCTAAATCCTTTTCAGTACATAAATGTACAAGGATTATACAATTCTTTCATATAACTTTTCTTAACATAAAAGGGTTTCCAATAAGTGCGGGTTGATGTTGGTATTATCTACGGCAGTGCTATTTTGGCGACAATTCTCAAATCGTTTGTTTATTATTCAGTCAATGATGCCAAAAATTACCAAAGTAAGTTATAAGATTGCGCTGCACGTCTAAACGAGGACGCCAATTATAGCAGAAAAATCATCTTTAGGACGTGACCCAGTGGGCGTGGCATATTCAATACTAATTATTAATTTTTTTAAATAGAAATCGCTCTTTTGTAATTATTAAAAACATTTAAAATAGTTTATTCTATTCGACTTAATTGCCACCAAAGATGATATTAAAAGGCAGTATTACTTTGCTTTCCTCGTTGACGTCCCAGTTTTATATTTCTAGTTAAAAACCATCTCCACTTACCAATACATAACTGCAGTGTGTACAAACGATCGCGGTAACAATTGTGGCGAAAATGCCCATAATAATACCGGAGTACATAAAAGCAATGGGCATGGAAAGAATACCAGTGCCTAAAGAGGCTTTTAACAAATGCGTTAAAGTTTCATTATCTCTAAAACAAGAAAAATACACATTTAAATAAAAAACGAGTTTTATTTTTTAATACAATAACAAATTCTTACGTTGTGGGATGTTCGTTTTGACGGGCCAGAAAAGGATCAAAGTCTGATTGAGTTAAAGAATGTTCGACATCCTTGCGAGGTTGAATTTTATATCTGAAATCAAAAAGTTAAAAAGTGTTAGTTAAATTTTATAAAACGAAGACTTGTGTGAAGAAAATGAAAGAGATATTTGTAATTTTATAATTTATAATTCCAAGAAATTTTAAATGAAAATATTTTGAAATTTGCACTTGAAGAAACTTAAGTCGTTAAATCATTAAAGGACGAATGGCTTTTAGTTTTGTAATAAAAAACAGTTTTTAAAGTTTTTCTAGCAGCTTCACAAAATTGAGTATTGATTGAAAAAAAAATAACACAGCTTCGAACACATTTCTGCGATTCTACAAGTGTCACTTGGTTTACAAATTTATCAGACATGCCTCATTTCCATGGGTTCACTTAAACATTCACTCATTGCTATTCCTTTAAACACGATATTATTTTTTGTTTTTAATTGAAAATATACACGACCGTTCTGTAGGCAATTTAAACGACAACTGTTTTAATGATCGGTCACAGCCTAAACTTGAAGTCTATCTTCTCTAATGTTTAGATTTATAGTGAAATTCTTATTTCGTTTAAAACCCAAAAGAAAAACATAATTAACTATCAACAACAACAACAACAATAACAGTAGTTACAACTACGCTTAAAACACATACACCAATCAGCATTAATTGTTTCTTGGCTACTTTTTTGCAACATTAGCAGTTTAACTCTGTGGCTTTGATTTGCGCAAAAAGACACTTTGCCACCTATCAAAGGCAGCATGGAGAAGTAAAAGCTCAAATGTGCTCATAAATAAAATATGGTAAAATATTTGTTCGAGTATCAATATTTTTTGTATTCTTGTCAAGTTCGTTGATATGTGGCAGTCGTGTGTACAAATTATAGAAATACGACCAGACAGAAGCAACATTTTATAGCGTACAATCAACTTCTAAATAGAGCAAATTATGCTGGTTCTGCAATATTTGCCGCTTGAGACATTTTCGTCAGTCGTGTGTGCTCTTATTACAGTAACCCCTTGATTTACGTCGTAATTGGTTGCAAGAAATGACGATGTAAATCGAAACAATTTGAATCAAATTTGAAATTGCTCATACTACATACAAGTTGCAGTTTATGTAAACGGTGTCTCAGAAGGCGTGCGCCATTTCATTTAAAAATAATTTTTTGAGCGACTTGCTTCTTATTTGTGTTGCTTTGTGAGATAGATATGTTCCCATTTAAAATCAAAAAAATGTCCCCTGTGCTTCTGATGAAACTTTCGACAATTTCTAGGCAAAGATGATGATTACGCCCACTGATGACGCTTTGGATCTCAGCCTTGATTGAGCGCAGGAATTTTTTCTACCCCAAAGAAACAATCGCATTGCCTTAAATCGCATGACCTTGTGGCAAGTTGACATAAGAATTTAGAGATATGATTTGGTCTGGAAATCGCTGCTGTAATAAATCGATTAATTTATGCGCGGTTTGGTAAGTGGGGGTCCGTCGTGCTGAAACCACTTGTCCACCAGATACATTTCGTCCAGTTCAGAACACAAAAATTCCGTTATCCTTTTTCTGTAACGAATGCCGTTTAGTCACTGCAATTTCAGCCTCATTCTGCAAAAAGTAAAAAGTTGTTTGCTGTGAATTGCGACGGAATTGCGTTTGATCAACCTATTTTGGTAATGATGTGCTTCTTTTGAGTAGAACTCCATTTTTAATAAGTGGAGCAATCATAGGTCATAGCTCTTAATTTAGAGTTGCCACTGGCTCGAAAAAAGTGCCACAAAATTTAAATAGAGCATTCTTATTGAGACACCCTATACATTTCTGTAAATAACTTATAAGGTAATTCATGAGTATAATTTATTATGATATGGGTGTACATAAATAATCAGAAACAGAATTTGATGAACAGATTTCAGAAATGAGCATTGCGATGTCAAAATCTCAACTACTTCGCTGCGTATTTCTGATGAAAAAGACTTGAAAGAAAAAATCCATTTTCTCCTAAATCCTAATTTATACGATCAATTTAGTTGCATGCAATTTTTCTTTTTGTGGATGAGAGGTGTAGCCCTACAAGCGTACGTACCTCCATACATTTTATCGCCAAAGAAAAAATTTCATAAAACTAATTTCATCGTGTAAAGTAGGCCTGTGATAATGGTTGTGACTAAAATGCATGTATGTATTCAAATAGCACACATACATATATGTATATGCAAAACACATAAAAAATGGATTTTCCGATTTTTGTTTATATGACGACGCAAATTGATGTGGAAAGGATCAAAACTCTTATCGAAATATATTGAAACAACGTACATATATCAAGATTACTCAAATCGAGGGAATGCTGTATTTTATTTCCTTTTTTACCTGTAAGTAAATGCATGGCAAGGCTAGCTAACTGATTGTTGTGACCATTTTTATTGCATCAGCTTTCGCTCGAATAACTTTCAGACTACCATTATATGACCTTTAGTGTTAATCTGTTGGTGCCTTTTATCATTGGAGCCCAGAGAACGAAGAGTTAAAAAGAAAGTAAATCTTGGCTAAAGAAATTTCGGACATATTTACAGGAATCTTTTAAAAGTATTGTTTTAATGTATTTAATTTACAGGGTGAAAAAGAATACATGAAAAACAAAATCTGATGCAACGTCCCCATTTTCTTTTATCTCTTGCAACTGACAAAATATAGTGAATAAGATATTTTAGTCAAAGTTGTAGTCACACACATGTACATGTGCATGTATGTACATACAAACATTCATACATACAAATGTACGTAGTTGGCTTTGGTAAATTTCGAAAGCAAAAAATGAAGATTGACTGCGAATCGTAGAAACCGTTTTTAACATGAATAAGTGTGGCAACTTCAGAAGAGCTAGAAATGTTTGGTTGCCAGTAATAGTACTATTTGGCGACAGAAATTAATGCTGATAGTTCCTAGTTGCCATCTGTAACAATATTTTCGCCAATCAACGCAACTGAAGTTGGGCTGCTATCCATAATCGCATCAGTTTGATGTGAGTAGTGATCAAAATATATCAAAAATGAGCAGAGTAGTTTATGGATAGCCTTACCAAAATCTGCATAGTAGCTAGGCCAAAAACTCAGAGGAGCAAAGCTGGAAAAAACTGATTTTTTAATGAGAGCCTGCTCCCTAGCGCTGCAAAATTAGAAATTCAACAGGTCTTTCAGTTTTACTTGCATAACTATCTTGACATTCTGTTCACAACACAAATTTTTAGTAGTTATAACAATTTAAAAGTTTTATAGCAAGATCTGCTCGAAGTCTGAAAAATAATGTGGCGAAGATACTGAGGACAGATTGAGTCAAAATTAATAAGGAAGTAACAGAGATATTGGTGAAGTCGTTGCAATGTCGCTCATGAAAAGTCAATCGCCGCAGAAAAAATTACCAGACATTAATTAAAAGAATTTTTTTTTGCTGCTTCTCAATAATAATTTTCTGATTCAAATTTACAAAAATGTATAAATAAAACAAAGTTTCTTTATTGTTACCAATTTAGCTATTAAATGCTAATTGAGTAAGCTAAATTGCATATGTGTGAACAGCAAATTTAATAACACAATTAATAATGTAATTGCGTCCATTAAGGTAAACTCTTATGGCTTGGCTTCGCCAACATATTAAAAGTACTGTTATGTGATTAACAGCACTGTTATAGTATGATAATTTGAGGGCAACACTACCATGTTGTGACTCGTAGACGGCGCTTAACACGATGGTTGCATGTCGGAGAAGTCGTATTAAGCGAAAGTGTGACAAATGATAAGGAACAAAAGCAAAAAAAGGAGGTGCGTTTATTACTCTTCATCAAAGCTGAAATGCCGCAAACATTACCGTTTCGGGGTTAATAATTGGATTTGAATTCCATTTGCAATCCATTCCGTGTTGGACTTGATGAACAGGCTGGATGTTTATGAAATCACATGTGTCGCTTACGTTATTAAGCACGAGTCCTCAGAAAAGACTGTTCAGACGTCCCACATACTTTTTTTAAATTTATTGTGGAAAATAAATGAAAATCTAAAGGAAATATTTCATACAAAATTGCCATTTTAGCATTCAAATGAAGTTTTAATTGAAGAAACCCTGATTCTGATTCTATCCACCTACTTTTTTTATTCCAAATAAAAAGGAAGAAATTATTCGAAAGTGAAATACAGAATAGCCAAAACATTCGGAAATTTCCACTTTCGAATAAAATATTGCGAATTCGGAATACAGAGCAGTACTGAATGGTACAATATAAACCCTACAAAAAAGCGGTGTAAATCTAATATGTTTAAGCTTTTAAGTTTTTCTCTTTAATTGCTTTTTCTTATCTGTAAAGTACTATTGCATTCTTGTTTTATATAAAATATGATTTTTACGTGACGATTTTTTACGTTTTATTTTCGAAATCTTGACGATTTTGTTCAAACAGAAAATATGATTTTTTCCTTAGCATACTTTAAGGCTGCTCTGTTAAAATGCTGCAATAGCGAGGAAAACTAATGCATTATTGAAAATACACGTAATTAAATGAAATTTTTATTTTTAATACTTATTAAAAACAAATAGACATTATATGAACAAAAATAATTTGTTTACCTTCACACCTACTAGAAGCACAATTAATTACTTATGAAAGAATATCCAAAAAATTTATTATTAGGTGCCCGCTTCACGTCTATATTGAATTCCCAGAGGGAAAAAATTTACACACTGTCTTCACTATTTGTTTTGGAAACTATGAAAACATAATATCAAAGCAAAACCTTGAACTTTACACCCAAGTAAAGCTCATCCTCAACGTTGAAATAAATAATTATTGAGTTATCAGTTGATGTCATATATATTTGACTTTTTCTTTTTAATTTTTCACATAAGTATTTATTTGCGTAATCTCCAAAAGAGCTGTATTGTCATTTACGTTAACACATTCATAGACTTTGAACTCATTTGAATTTGCTTACAGATTATTCAAAGGCTTGTTAAAATTAATTTATATACTTATTCTCCATTAACAATGAAATGCGTCATACAATTAAAGAAATTTCTTTCACAAAAATCATTGTCTGGATAAAAAGTGTTTAAATTAGGAGCTAAAACTAAACGATAAGTAAAACTGCAAAACAAATGTAAAAACATAACGTGTTATCAAATTATTAACATTTGACCACTAATTTAAAGTAAAAAAATAATAATAAACAAATTAAACTTCACAATTAATATTGTATTTTTAGCGTGTTGTTTCAATAGTTAGATAGTGGAAAGGGACAGACAATTTTATATTTTTAGCAATTAATTTGAATTATAGTTTTATGTTCTTTACTAGGTTAAAAATTTCGTGTTTATATTCTAGCTTGTTTTCTATATAAAGAAATTATAATTTTGTTATCATAAAGTTTTATTATTAAAAAAAGCTTATTTATTAACTTATATTCAGACCAAAGAAGAAACAAAAACTAGCCATGAAGACGACCACCTTGGGTGTCCTAACACATCAATAACCGATGGTTACTTTGCAAAAGTGAGTAAAACGATCCTGGAAAGCCATCAAATCACTTTCAGAGAAGTTAAAGAAGGCTTAGGTGCATGTCTCAGTACAAGCACGGTCAAGCACTCTGGGCATAGAAAAACAGTACTCGAAAACAATCCAGAGACTACTGGACTATGACTGAGTTAAGGGTATATAACTTTTTAAAGGTGTATAGCCTTGACTTTAAATAATATACTGAGATTACATAATTTCAAGCAAAAAATTAGTCTTATTAGAAAGATAACTTTTTGTCATAAGGTTTTTGTATATGATTTCGTCTTGTGGACTTCGCGGCTGGATCTGGAAGTCCAATTTTCGATCAGTTATTCAAGCATTTGTAATCCAAAGGCGTTATATCGCACGATATTGGCAACCAATTCACGGGACATTTTGAAAATTAACGTGTTCGAGAAATGTGTCCTTAAGTATGTCGATTGTGTATAGCGCTTTATGGAATGTAGTGCCGCCCTGTTGGAATAATATGTTTTCAGTAAAGATCTCCATAACTACTGCACGCGATGGCTAATCGTTTCACTTGGGTCCTTTACAATGCTATGCTCTACAGCGGCATTTGTTTCTTCGGTGGGCACTGTACGACGTCTTTGCAAACGCATATTAATCGCTCGGATAGTCAATTGTGTAGACCACAAAATGGACGTATCGCACGGTAATATTACGAAACTGAACCACGATTTTCAAAGTAAATTTGCACACTTTGCAAGCGTTGTTCTGGCGTTAGTCTATTACATGGCGTCTTGACTAGCCATAAATCCGTTCAGCCATCGTACATTTTTCTGCTAGCACAGAAAAATGGCTAGTCAAGACCACCGCTATTAATAGTCGCTTCATGTCCAAAAAGTGTTGTGTGAACAATAGTTCGCACAACTCTGCAATGCTATTACACAAACAAAATACACAGAGAAAATAAAAAGTATGCATGTTTGAGTGCGCTCGTGCGTAAACACCCGTCGTAAGCCATACTAAAAGCATCCATACAATCTGGATGAGACAAAAAATTATGCTGAAACTGTACGTGAACATCTTTAAGCAGAAGACCTCGAACACATTTCTTTCGTTATGTTAGAGAGGCCCTCTCTCAATGAGCGAACATATTTAAGGCTAGTCAAGACGTAGTGGCAACTCAAAATGATAATAAAGTTACCAGATCTGATAACCGTTTGACAGTTTAACCCCTGTTGAAAAATGAAACCTTTGGATAATACCCCTATATAGCTGGTTCTGGATTTTCGAACGAAAGCGTAATCAAGTTATAAGCAGAAAAAAATTATAAAAAAACACGCGAAATCCGAAGTCACAAAATAATTAAAATCGTAAATCCAAAATTTCGAAGTCCATTTAGGGAAAAGCCGGTGTTATATAGTCACTAACTGTAAGCTCAACACCCGTCACGAAATTCGCCAAGTAGATCTCTATGAAAATACGAGTTTCTCTGTTCCTGTGGTTCTCATGCGCACTGTTCGTTTAATTATTTTTTCTTTATTATATTTTATTTATATCGCGTTTCCTCATCTGCTATTGATAAAGATTAAAAAAAACTACATTGTTAGAAAAATTGAACATAATTCACTTTTGATTTAAGTGAATTCCAATTGGAGTAGAACACAAATTCATGTACAATTTACTTAATTCCAAAATATCTCTGGTGTGACTGTATCATTTAATTTATGTTGCAACACAAATAACTATTGTCACGCTCAGTTGTTTATTCAATTTTTCTGAACAAACGACAATTAAATAATTTAATATGCGACATCTAATAAAAGGCTTCCGTTTTATTATGAACATGAACAATTAATTTAAGTGTTGAAAAAAAATTGTTTAATAAAATAATTTTTGAAAAACTCACTTTGTATTGCCGCTTAAGCCATCGCCGGGTATGAACTGTTCCATTTCTTGAGGGGCATGTTTGCCGCCGCTGTCCTGCTTAACAGAATTAAACGCAACAACGAACCAAAACGAAAAATATATAAACACAACCGAAATTAAATTAATATAAAAAACCATAAATTGGTAACTCGACTAATTTCATTACTCACCGATATATTCACCATATTTACTTATTTAAATACGTTACTGTTTGATTTACTAATTAATAAGCAATTGAAGAACCAATTGCTGGGTTTCGTTGACTGCACAATTCAAGAAAGGCCTCGTTTGGTTCCAATATGTATATTCCGCTAAATATGCACTGTAGGGAGTCCTGGTGTCCTATTGGTGCAAAAACCAAAAAACAAAATCCAGTGCACGTTCGTACTTTATTTTACAGTTAGTGGTTTCAATATAGAAAGCGGTGAGACTGAAAAGAGAAAAATATTGTTAAACGAAATCTTCATCCATCTACTAATCGATTCAAACACAACTACAAACAAAGATTCATAAAAGGTGTCGCAAAAACTTTAGGCGATATTTAAATTAAATAGAAACCATGAATTTTTTCAAGTGTAATTCCTATTTTTTTTACTTCTGTTTTTGTTAAAGCATAAATTACAAAACATGGGGGGTTAAGTATGAATAGCTGGCAAATAAATATGAACTCGTTTTTCAAAAGTTTCCATGACCATTTTCAATGCACGAGTGAGTCTGAACTTGTTCCTAAGCTTCAAATTCTGATCACCGAAACAAGAGTACACGATTTGGAAACGTTTGATGCAGTAATAAAATTATCGTCGAAATTGATGTTACTCTATTGAGACAGAAAAAATTAATTTTCAAAAAAGTATGATCATATGACGCTTCCATCATAATGTCAATTTTGTGTTAATATTAATCTCTGCAAGAATTAAAAGACGGATCTTTAGTACTCGTATGTAGACTGACTCTGTAGAAAACGTCTTTAAATTTAACTCTTGTTGAAGTCTGTTTTATCATATTTACTGTTGCGAATTAATTTAGTTCTGGACTTTTAAGATATTCAAAATATTGTTAAAGTCCATGATTCACTATCAGATTTAGTCCTGTCAAAAAAGTACGTGCGCTCAAAAGGTACGACAGTGTGGATTTAAAGTGAATGTGTGTGTCAGATTCTTGATAGGTCTGTCCGATTTGCCAATGTTTTCAACAATTTTATAAAGACATATTTTCTATGCCATCGTATCTTTTTGTGTGCTAGTGTGGCATCGAAAGATCATTATTTTGTTGCGGGTTGTTTTCAGCTGGCAGTTTTTTTTTTCTAATTGAATCGTGGGACTATTTAGGATAGTGAAATAAATTTGTTTGTAAATTTAGGTCCAACCCTTTTTTGTTTTTTGAATAAATTTTATTACGGCGCCTTAATAATTTGTCTTAAAGAATTTGTTATCGAATTTGCAATTCATTTATTACAACATTAAACTTTAGTTTTGTACATTTTGTCTAATGACAGCTAGTAGCAGAATTGCAATAGTATTTGAATTATTGGCAAATCATCATGATAGTGACCTTTTATATATCTTTATCAGTTGTGTCTTGCCTTGTTTATTACAAATAACTTGTTTTCAGTTTAAATTTTTATAGATAAGATTTATTTAATAATGTAATGAAATTGATTCCTCATATTTGAAACCGTAAATCCTCTCTCGTTTATAGCTATACTACTTCAACCGCAAAATACACAGCGGTGTTGTATAGTGTGATATGAGAGGCCTAATTCCAGGCCTTTATAACATTAAATGGCTCCGCTAATTTCTTCTATCATTTTTATTCAATATTATGACGGTTACGTGACAGAATGTAAGGAAAAGAATAGTATATAAACCTTAACTGTTTGAAGATGTATATTAATGATCATGTTTAATGCTTATTTCTGTAGCGCAATTCAATTTTAGCGGATCGACAGCCGAAAATTTTGTTTCTTTGCAGTAACGATTATGCGCCTCTGATCCAACAAAATAACTTATGAAATGATTTAAAAAAGAAAGGGAGCTATTAGACTTCCCCAAATTTGCACCCGTATTATCCCGCAATGTCGAACAGTTTCATACAATATTACGTTTCCACGATACCATGTATAGTATTCTACAAAATGTTTACAAATCATATTATTTGTGTGACGATGTACAACGGGCTTAAGCGATAGTAGACATCGTTAATTTTCTGTTTATTCAAATTTATATCAAGTAGCATCTCTGAACAACAAAATGCTAAATATACGAAAACCACAAAGAACTGAAAAAATTACAAATAATCTTATTCTTATGCTAACTAAACATTTTATGGATAACATTTTTCGTGCGCTTATCTATTTTCGCAAAAGTAAAAAAACATGTGAGCTTTTATCCATATGTAACATATACATACATACATATTTAATGGCGTGTCCTTAAAAATTATGTTTGGTTTTTAAAATGATTTATAAACAAATTAATAACTCCCATAAAAAATGCATTGAATTTAAATTGAGTAAACAACACAAAAATATGTGTCGCTTAGTTTTCTCGATAATCGTTTAGATATTAGATAACAATAGCTGACTTAACGATAGCGAATATTGTTGAATACAGAATATTGTTGGAAACAGCTTAATCAAGGGGATTTAAAACAGGTAAACTCCACCAGTGCAGCTGATGACTTCTTGTCAGTTTTTTATATGATTGTATGTCAAATTCCATATAAAAATCTTTTGCGCCAATTCTGCCTCTTTTCATTTTAGCTCGTCAGTCTACCTGTCATCTATTCACCTTTAT
The DNA here is from genome assembly GCA_963932375.1 of Phania funesta. NCBI lineage: Eukaryota > Metazoa > Arthropoda > Insecta > Diptera > Tachinidae > Phania > Phania funesta. The sequence continues at coordinate 44,172,087 of OZ010656.1, forward strand.
GAATAGCAATATCGTTAATTCTATTACTAAAATTTATTATTTGTTTATTTATTTGTCAAGTAACCAGTATTGGGTCATGAAGAAATTAAAGACAAAAATTAACATATCGAAAAAGAACTGTTTTTTAGAAGAAAAAACTGCTCTTACGATAACAAATCAAAACAAGTGTAAAAAATCGTTTTAAAAGACACAAATATTTTAGAAAACCCCAAGAGCTTTCAACTACAGAAAAACGGCGTTTGAACCGTTTGGAAAACCAATTCGATCATCACCATAAATGAAGTGAAATCTTAATCCAATTCCTCTCTACACACTGTCTTTATACATAAATCAAGTCAGAGTCAGCTGGTACTTTCAACAACAATATTTTAAACATATTAAAGCCTGGTATTCTGTTCAAAATTTCAGGCGAACTTCTGTCGAACTTCATATAAAAAAAGCTCACCTATCCGAAGCAAATGTTTAGGCTTTGTTCGGACTATTTTGTAGATGGTTTATATGAAGTTTGCACAAAATTCGTCGAGCGGTTTACGGGTAAAAAAGGGTAAAATCGGTAACTCAGTGTCTCCCGGCTTAATAAAGATATCACAAAAATTCAGAAAGGACTAAAGAACCTGTTAAAAATAATTGGATAGGTGTCTGGTACTTTTTGGAAATTTTGACTTTAAGGGGATACAACGGGTAAAAATTGAATTTTGGTACTTTTTTGAACAGCATTTATCTTTGAGAGGGTTAGCAATTGGATAAAAATTAACGGCACATAAGTCAAGACGAAATATACATTTTTCATTGTTTTTAACAAACAAAATACATACGAGTATAAATGTGAAATATTGTCGCTGAACATATTCTACTAATTCGAACAGTGTACCAGTCTTTGCAAGCACAAGGCCCCATGACCATTAAGATATGATCAATGTTTGTTTAAATTTTATTTCCTTAAATCTGCATTATATTTAACTTAACTTCACAGGAAGAAACCAATTCTTGGTTAAAGACAATTGATCAACTTTGTTCGTGTTAACAGAGAATTTTTTTTTATTAAATAAATTATTGTTACAAATTTTCCCTGCAAAACCTTAAATAAATAATTTCAGCAATTGTTCTTAAAAGAACTGGAAAAGAACACAGGTGTAAAATGAATATTTTACTAGAAAAAGTGAAACGAAAATAATTAAAACAAACAATTCTACACTACAGGTTATTGGCAGCGAAGAAACGTGAAATTTGTATGAAAACGATTTAAGTTTTTACAATAAATTGATTAACAAAAACAAATAAAAACGTTTATTCTTCTCCGATTGTATACTCGAATAAAAAAGTATAACGTTTACCATACTTTTATTAATTTATTTAAAATTAATTAAAGGCTGTTGAACCGGAAAAAATACCCCTTTGAATAAGTTTTTGCTTCATTTTGCCTATTTTGAGAAATAACGCTTTTAGTTTTAATTTGGACAAAGTATCTAGTGCAAGACCATCACCAGTTGGTCAATGTTATTTAAATGAAAATTATTATTTCGCGCCGTTTAGTCAGAAAAAAACTTCACTTTATTATTTTTTATAAAATACAAATTATTTAATTTTAATTTCACTAGATTTACAATATGGAACGACCTGACCTGTGTTTTACATTTCATTAAAATCCGTGGTTTAGTTTTGGAGAGGCAGAAACCCTTTTCTTTATCCTAGTATCGAAAAAAATCGCCTATGTCTTGATTTAGACGCACATCTAATATCCGTTTCGCATTTATAATATTAGGAAAGATTTGCCACCCCTCATCCTTTTCCAAGTATTTTAACGGACAATTATACCCTATGTCCCTTGGGATGTTCTATTCTATATTTTGCTGAACGAATTTTAGAAATAGGATGGGTGGTTTCTTACAAACATGCAAACTGTACCTCTTTGTAATATTAGTAGAGAGTATAGATTAAAAAATAATAATAACCCCCTACAAGTGCTAAGATTTTTGTTCGATTTTTGCAAAGAGAAATCAAATGACAATCGTTCTGACTGTCAAAAAAGTCAAAAGTAAAATATTCTCATTACATTGTGTGTCTACATTACCAGACTTGAAATAAAATGAAAAAGACATTTTTGTTTACTTCGAGCTAATAAAAGACATAGAGAAGAAACAAGCCGAAACGATACCTTAGGTGGCGTCGGCTAGTGGCGACAGAGGTTTCTGATAGATTTTTTTTAAGTAACAGCTTGAAGTGGTAAAAAATGACACAAATTTTCTCCACTACTGTTATAAGTACAGTGGCCTTTTCTGTGCCCGTGCAAGTCCACAAAAACTCTGCGTAAGCGCTCTGTCGGCGGCAAATCAATTAATTTGCTTATTGGTTCTGTAAAAATGCAACCCGGATAAAATGAGAAGAAAACATTTTTATAAAAATTGTGAACGTCTGTCATATTTTAATCCGTATTTTTTGACATTCTGATTACATACAGCCTTCACAAGGCAATACTTTCTTATTTTTATTGAATTTTTGACAAGTCGTTTTACTCGATCTATTGGAGTGAAAGGTGACAATTTTTATTAAAAGAATTTTAAAACCTAGAAAAATATAACGATGGTCGAGAACGAAAAATTACATTGAAGATGGCATATAGCTCAAAACGGGCGACTCTCCAAACCAAACTTGACAAGGGATGACGGAAATTCGTTCCAAAAATCTACATCAAAACACCCTGTCGGGATATGAAATCAAGAATCAGGCATATTTTCATTAAAATTGCAAATTCTTTGGCATTCTACTAAGTAGAGTCTGTTGCAAATATCATATAATAAGCCCACCTAATTTTTTGTTCACCAAAATTTCGGAAATTCGCTACGAAATTGAAGAACTGGAATAAAAAAAAACACTTCCCAAGATACTACAAAAGCCAAAATTCACCAAATTTAAAAGCTAAATTTCAATTCCACAGATATTTGGACCTTCACCAATATTTTGAAAAAATCAATATTTTATAAAAAAAAAAACATCGCAGTTTTAACAAAACCGAAAACAAGTTCCAAAAGATATAAAAATTTACCCAACCCCTGAAATTGCACCGAAAACTTGAAATTTGATCAAATATTAAAAATGTTACTAAAAACTTAATTCCTCTATTATCTGCAATTCACGAAAAAATCTAGAGTTTATTGAAAATTGATAAACATTCATACAAAAGACAAACACACCGGTCGAAAATGCTTAAATTGAGACGAGATGAGAATTCAATGTAAAATAATATGACTAAAACCGGAGACAAAAGTTAAATAGCACAGAATAAAAAATGACACTGAAGATGGCACATAGCCGAAACCGGTTTGCCTCCAAACCAAACTTGACAAGGGATGACGGAAATTCGTTCCAAAGATCTACATCAAAACACCCTGACGGAATATCAAATCTAGAATCATCCCAAACAATCCTTTGCTCGGGTAAAAATCTGTAGTATACATCTAGTAGTTCATACTTTGGAGAATGGTATATAAGGTTCGGCACAGTCGAATATAGCTCTCATATTTTTTTGATTCGACTTTTCTATGAAATTGACATTAATTGGTGAAATTTACACAAAAGCTGAAAAAGAGGCCTAGTGAAACAATTCTCGTAAATTTGAGCAAGTGGCAATTTTATGTGTTTAAATGAGTACCCACCCTTATTTATATTATTTTAATTTTTATTCACGGCCTATAAGAGACTTTTTTTTAATTGGCAAAATTACAATACACACGAGCATTCGCTTTAATTGATTCAATCAGTTTTCAAATTGCTTGAACCTTTTAAATTTTCCAAAATTTAATAGCCAAAAAAATAGAGTTTACGTGTGTATTGAATACCGAGACATTTATGTTGAAATTGATTTGAAGACACAAATTTGACAAAATCAATCAATATAAACTATTTAATGAATGGCGACATGGTAATAAAAGAAGTTAAAATTAATTACGTGACGAGTGATAAAAAGCCGAAAACTATTGTTCTTAAATAGATTTCTGAGAATTGCTCTAAGTATTTAAAGTAATAATGTGGAAAATGTTAAAGAAAATGAGAAATTTTTTTGGCATGATTTCAACTAAATACACAAACTATTACTTAAGTACATTTTTGTAATAAAAAAAAGCTACATAAATTAGTCACCTTCAAATATAGAACAAATTTACAGAAAACTCATACAGTGTCGGCCATAAATATATGCACAATTAACTTGGAGAGCATACTTTCATTTTTATGATTATGTAAAGTTGTTACAAAATATTAGATAAAAAACAAAACTTATTTCGCATTCATAATTTCAAAGGAAAAGAAATAATACCGTAAATATTCTATTTTTCAATATATTTCACCATAATATCAATATATTTCACCATAAAAATATCGAAAAGAAAAATGTTGGACAATATGAACTGAAAAATTACTGCCACTTGTAAATATGACGATAACACACACGCTGAAATACGGCACTTTAAGTAAAACACAAAAATATTATCATTTAAAAACAACAATAATATGGGGACTTAGAAGCTAAAAGTGTGAATTCTTTTTAACACATTTACGAACGAAAATTCCTTCCGCTATCAATAATGTCTGTGTGCAAAATTTAAAAAAATTAAAGTTTAAGTTTTCAGTCAAAACAAAAATTAGAATCAAAGACGTGTTCGGAAGCACCAAAAAATTGTATGCAACACTTATGCCATTAACTGTATTTGCTTTAATTGGGTCAATCAGAATCAAAGAGGATTTATTAATTAAAAGCAAAACGTGACTGTTACGTGGTTGTTGCTGTTTTTATTCGTTTTTCGCGCTCAATTCGCTATTTTTTTGTTCTAATTCACCTTCTTTTCCACCCCAAAAGAGGTATGTTTGTATGTTTAAGTAAAATGTTATTTCCTATAAAATATAATTAATTATTGAAGGTTGCATAATTATAATGTCTATTTTATATTCATGACAATCACGTGGCTTAAAATATATATAAAATAAACAAGTGGCAGCCATAAACAAAGGTTAATTTAGAATATTGAAAACCTCTATATGTTACGCAACAGAATACTATTATTTTGATAAATAATATCCGCACAAAAATAATAGTGTAAAAATAAGGCCAAGTTCCTATCCAAAAATTTCGCCCGCTAAAAGTATTGAGATCAAGTTCTTGATATGTACAGTACCATATTAAACTTCGTTTAACTTCAAATTTGAGACAGTTTGGTTATACTGAATTTCAGCTCTCTAGCTATAGTGGAAGTGTCCCATACAAGTAAGTGGGCACCCTACTCCACCTGCATAACAAGTACTCGTTTTCAAATTTCCTTATTACCTATTTCCCCAGTCCCCCTACCCGTTTTCAGTGAATAGGTACTAAAATATATACTTTTTACACCTTCGCATTACGGGAAGCTTTTATGGTAAAACTTTGAAACTTCACATATGAGGTTTTCTGTGCGTAGAGGCCTGATGTTGGAAGCTGCATTATTTTATGATTAAATAAAGCAAATGCTAATTTGGCATTGCTTAATAATTATTTTTCTCAAGAAACACATTAAATTATTTTTTCTTTTATTTCCAAAATTTGCTAGCCATTGTTCTTCCGTTACAAGTTTTTAAACTAAGTGAAAGAAATCTACACAAATTCAAAGTGTTGGCAGATTGGGGATTTTTTGTCGGAAATTTTTATTTGACATTTTTTAGTCATTTATTTTTCAGATCATTATAATCAAAATCAATATACATATATTGGAAAAGGAGGTCAACAATGTCCATGCCGACAAAACTCAGAAAAGAGTCCCGGTACGATCAAGGGAGGTACAATATGATGCGGTAGACCTCTATCCCCTATACATGAAAATGGTAAAAATTTCTAAAACAGTCCAGAAGACTCGAGAATATTCGAAATGCTCCTGCATCATTTAAGATCAGTGACAAACATTCCAAAATACTCCTGGAATGTTGTGGAAAGTTCTGGATCATCGTGGGCAATCTCTCATCAGCTCCCTAAGCAAAACCGGGTACCTCAACTACACTTATTATAATTCCAACCTCACATTTTTTTTATATAATAATTAAAATATTCTTTGGCAAGTATTCAGCATATGTCTAACTGAACAAATTTTCATTGTGTTTGGCAAGCAGAATTATTAAAGGCAAAAAAGAACACTCAAGTAGACACAGCTGATTAGCAAAAAGCAAATAAGATGTTGGGTACATTTTTAAACAGAATACTTTAGAACGCTATTGTGATATAAAGGACAATATGCCAATAAATTTTATTTTAGATAATATTTTCTTCGGCAAAGTATTCAACAATTTTGTCCGTCGATAACTTTACAAATTTTCTAAAATTCACATTTTTTTTAATTCAATATTTTGTGAAACAATTAAGACTTATCTAACCGTAAATCTTTTAATCTAAAAACGTTTAAGTCGAGAAGGAACTTAACATTGAAGCTAATGGGAAAATAAATACAAAACGAATTTTAGTACAAATAATATGCAAATATTAACACCTATGGTGTTTTCTTTTCTGAGAAAAAAATTGCATGTATTTTACACTATTACATTTTTTCCATTTTTTTTCTCTAAAACACCATGTTCACTTCACGGCATGTTGTATAGAGTTGTGTAGAATATGTTACATGTTTTACCAACATTTTTAAGGGTTGCACATTTAACCCATTGGTGCAGTGGTTGTTTGTTAATGAAAACATAAATATTTTGTTCTATTGCGATAGTAAATAGGAATATGGATAACATTTAGGAAGTGTTACTCAATGGTATGTAGCATTTTTCTTCAGAAAAGAATATTTAATAAATTTGAATTGAAATTGTATTTATTGCTTAAAAATTTGCCCTGCAAATTACAAAATAAATAAATTATCTAAATATCTCTTTTTTTATTTTGTACTACGAAGCGTGAGTGTCTTTTGTTTTAGACAAAATTTGTGTCTTCGCCAGTAAGGAAAGTGTGATTTTGTAGTTTTAAAGAAGACCAATTTTAAACTTTAAAAGTCCGGCTTACATAAGTACTTTTCTAAAGAAAAAGGATAAGCAGAAATTGATTACAATATGAAGATGGAAGAAAAAAGGAAGTTTAATTTAAGTTTTTCCTTACAGTTCTAGGGGGTTTTTGTTAGTTTTTGAGCTTTTTCACGGTTTGTTTTGATTTGCATTTTCTATTTTTTTCCGAGTTAAGTGCTGTGGTATCGTTTCTGCAGAGAAAAAGGCAACTACATAGAGAACAGTCAGTCGGCTTTGTTAACTTCAAAATTTTAGCAATATCTAGGATCTTAGAAAACGCTATTTCACAAACTCGCGGACTCTCCGTTTTAGGGATTCTAACTTTTTTCTTGCGTTAGCCACAAAATCTTCAAATAATACAGCAAAATCAATTTAACAATTTCCTCTATTTGTTTTTTTTTTTTCTTTGGAGCAAGGAAAACATATTTAGGCTCAGCTGTTTGTCGAGCAGGGTTGCAGGAAATTTATCTCTAGAACAATAAGGCAGGCCTCCCTCCCAGATGTATACCATTTTTCATTTATAAATTTTTATTTTTAATTTCATTCTTAACTTTAACCTTATTATTAATTGTATATCAAAAACTTTGTCATTTAAAAGGAAACTAAATTAATAAATGAAAACACCTTAGCAGGTATGATCAGGTCGTTCAGGGGAGGATATTAGCACATTTAGTGAATGTGTGGCTATCGAACCAGTTACATTAATTCGTCGTCGATTGCATTCAAGAATACAAGCCCATAGGCCGTCAACAGCACCGTGTACTTGTCAAATGGATGGTTCAATAACAAGCCGGCTTTTCGAAGAAAATTTTGTCAGTGAAGAGGCACATTTTCTACTCAACATATTTGTAAACAAGCAAAATTGCCGCATTTGGGAATCGCCAAATCCATCGCATGTTGAAACAGTAACTTGTGTTGTGAAGGTGTCATAGGTTCATACTCTTTTTTTTAAGATAATGCTGAAAATGCTCCTACAGCACTATCGTAATATGGCAAAGAACTTTTTGTGGAACCAATTGGTAGATGGGGACGTCGAGGGCATCCAACCACATACCAACAGAAACAATCGCGCTACATCGAACCAAATTGTCAGGCCGAATCATTTCACGCGATTTCGTCATTTATTGCCCTCCAAGATCTTTCTTTTATTGGCGTTATTTTAAGACTATAGGCCAAATCGAACACTACTGCAGTACTAATACCGGAGATACGATGCAAAATAAACGACACCGAACCAGCATTGTGCAGGAATTAAATCGAAAATTATGGCAATCGCTTACGTCACGCGACCATTTAGTCGATATACAACACTTCAATATACACAATTTTAAGAAAATGCTCAATAAAAAACTTTCTTGCAAAAATCATTACCGGTATTCAGTGTTTGGTGCAAATTGTCTTGCAAAAGTACAAATTTAGTTAATGAAAACTTTTTAAATTTAAAGCTTAATTTACATAAGACATTAAAAAATCACAAATTAAGTGCATTAAATTTTTTCCTAAGTTTTATCTATTTTTAGAAAAAAAAGAACAATTTCTATTTAATAGTTCAACACATGTAGTAAATTTTATTTAGCCAATATCCAACAACAAAAGCTGATGCAATTTCTTTAAAAAATACGAAGAAAATGTGCTAGAAATAGAAAGATATAAATACATGCGTATGCATGTACATACGTACGCAATATACATACAAACACTGGTACGCGTTTATAACGTGAAGGAAAAATCCCCCAAGAAAAAAAGTGAAGTCGTGCTACTTACTCCAATTCGCCGCCATCAATAAGAATCCCAATGAATTTGATATTTGTCTATTTAAAGTTTCTGTGGTTTAAAAAATATAAATAAAATAAAAAACCAATAATTAAAATAAAAAGAAAAACAAAAGTATTTTTATCACGCAATTTTGCTCAACAGCAATTTTGCCATTTAAACAGACATGAATTGTCTGTAGACTAGTCTCAAGTTTTTAAATTTGTATACATATGTACATTTAGTACAAAAACAACAAATTGGCGCTAAATGCTAGAATTGTGATATGATATGCGTTAGAAATCGTTTTCGATTATTTAGTAAATGTTGCCAAAAATCTTTTTTATTTTTAAAACAAAATCGTCCACCGCCAACTCACTAGGTGAAGGTTGTCTTTTTGTTATAATTCAAAAATTCAACAAATAATTACTAAATTTAAAATATAAGTTCATGATAATCTTTGGGGCAAAATACTTTCACATGCTTTTACAACGATTGCTGTTTCACATTTAATCTCTTCTATAATTAGAAAGGAATGTAGCATACAAGTAATTTACTATTTCATAGTAATTTGTTGTTTCCCATATTCTCGTCACCCATACCATAGTGCAATAATTTTAATTAATAAGATTTACTACAAGCACTTGCAGTTCTTATAAAAATATAAAATAATTAATAGCGTTTAGTAGGCAGACGCAAACACAATCCTCGAAAGATTTAATGAAAGTTCAACAAATTACTTTTACATGTCGTCTGAAAGAATTTAAAAATATCAAAGTGAACGATGTGTTATCATGGAGAAATAATGTCAAACTACTCGAAATTAATTTATAGTCCGCACTACACGTTCGTAAGACAATTGCAGTGCGCAATGCTTATGTCCCAGTTAAAAATATTTTTGGAAAAATATCGGATTCATTTTTTATTTTATATTATGTGACCACGTGTTAAGAGTCTTATTACGTCACAAAACATTTTATCGTTTTTTGTGGATAAATAATGAAAGCAGAGGCGGGGTTGCCAAATGTGCTGATTTAATTATTATTTTTTTTAGTTTTTTAAAGTGTTGAAAAGTTGTTCAGTTTTTGTTAAAAAATTAAGGTTTTCCTTACATATAATTTTTTTTATTAAATTAAGAGGTTATTAAAACTTAACAAATGTACTTTTTTCATCAATTTATATGTCTAGAAGAACAAGATTTAATTTTTTTTTACAAAATTTATTTAATTTTTGTCTCATTTCCTAGAGTTTGGCCAATTTATTCGAGTTGGATGTTTTTTCGATTTTGTCGTAATTAGTTGTTATTTATGAATTTTTTTTGATTTGTTGTGTAGGGCCATACTTCTTTGACAACTACATTGGTGAGGCCAGACAGTAAACGTCAGAATGGATATTGTGCATTAACGATTCGAGGGTTATGGCGGCGGTGTTGACGTTAGTTAGCCACCAAGATCTTGCGTTCTGACCGTTATAGTTTTCTTGTGGGATTTTCTAAAGTCGTAGACCTTTCTTATTTAATAGTCGCAATCGCCCAATACTCACAAAGTTAACATAAGCCAAGCCATCGATCGAATTTCGATTTCATTAATACACACAAAACTTGTTTTGTTCCACTTTAATATCGAAAATCCGCTATAAAGTTTTTAAGCTTTTTATGAGTAATTTTATTACTAAAGCGCTTCATCCAACCAAAAATGAGTGAGGTCGCAAAGTAAATAATAATCATTGCATATCTATGTGGATAAATTTATTTGAAAAATAGCCGTGGCAGCTGTCATTGTACATCTAGAGAAATATAATATTTAGGAACTTGAAGCTTTTTGTGCGTAAAAACTATTTTGTCGAACACCATAAAGGGATAGATTTTGCTTAGATGTGGAAGACCTAGGCTTACCAGACGGCCTTGGTTTTCAACCTTTTTTAAGGTTTGTCAAGATTTAAGCTAAAAATTAATTAAAGTATTCTTGTTACTCTTTTTTAAAGTTACGCTTTTAAAAAAATATTCAAATTAAACTTGAACACATTGGCAATATTTGAAGCCTTTGTTTTGAGTTGAAAAAAAGCCAGTCAAGTGTAGAAAAGAAAAGTAAAAAAAATTAATTCACGAAATTGTTGTTAGGTGTTTGTTAAAACTTTAATATCGTGTACTGAGTTTCATAAACAACTCTCATTTCGTCTAAGCAATTTAGAGCATAAGAGCTTTAAGTTTTTTTAAAAAGTTGTGTAAATGTTTCCTGATGAGTTAGCTTATCCCCTAGCAACAGTTTTTGCTAATTTATTGTAAATTTACTACTTGGGAACTTGGGGGAGTAACGCTATCGAATTATATTAACTTGTAAATTGTTTCAACACTTCCAACCAGCATCCTGAAGAAAGTAATAGAATATCAATTAACCTTATAAAACCGCAATTATTGATAATAATAATTAATATTAATAAAAATTGTAATTCGTCAACAACAACATCACCCCCAAATATATAACATACATTTGTAAAAAAAACGAGCAACACTTCATGAATCGCTAATTCCTTTTTTACCAGAGTGACGTATGAAAAATATTAAAATATTCTTTTAAAAACACAATATTGTGATATAAGGATTTCTTTTCAAATATTTCGCAAACTTTCGACAAAACTTCTTAATTAAATATGTTTAACTTCAGTCGTTAATTCGCAGTATTGCAAATTATAAAGAAAAACAAAAAACATTTCCACCAAATTCCATGATTTGTCATGAGTCATAAGAGAATCGTTAATATCAACATAAGAAAAGTAACCCTTGTGATGGTTTTTAATAAATTATTTCAAATTTAAAGCAGAGGCAAATTTTGCATATGTGTTTTTATAGTCAGTTTTAAGGCCTACAAAAATTAAAAAATCGATTCTACAAAAATTCATTTGCTTGCCGTATCAAACATGAATCGTGCGTGCGCACGCTTAATCTTCCACAATCAACATCATATCGTTGGATATCAGAGGGAGAAATCTCAGACAGACGAGCAGGGAGCAGGAATTTCGTAAAAACTGAATACTCAGACTAGGACCCCATAGTGCAACGTTTAATCCCATTGAATATGGCTGATCTGTGGTAAAGAGTTACGTTAAAAAAGAGCTTAACACCAGAAACGAATTAACCATCAAAGAACAAAAAGTAAGAGTCTTATGGAAGAAGTTCTGCGGACAATTGCACCAATAATATGTGCCGATTGGTTCTTAACTTAGAAAATATACAATATTAATTGTATTTTGAATTAAAATTGTTTTAAATCAAAATAAAAATTCTCATATTGACATTTACTATTCTTATATTGAAAGTCACTATTCCACTTTAAAGTTTACTAACATATTCTCATTTTGAAACTAAATTGGTGTAGTTTTGGGAGCGATTACTTTATGTTTCCCATTTGGCAAAATTTTATGAAAGGTCTATTAACTTCGTACTTTGTTCAAAAAATTTTCCAGTAAATTTGTTTTTATTTATTTGCAAATTAATATATGTACATCATACTTATATGTAAATAGTTTCCTACTGAGAATTATTATTTAGTTACAACATTTGAGTACTAAACAAACAAATGCATTATAATTCTACAATTACTTTTTACGTACATATGTCACCCGTCAGTATTTTATTGCGTTTTTTTTTTATTTTTTATTTAATAACAAATTCAAACTTTGTGTAAATTGTGTTAATTACGAGATGTATTACAAACAAAAATTATCACACTCATAAAAGCCTCAAGAACAAACTACATACTCGTATTGTGCTGTTTGGGAAATTACTATAAACACATTATTTTTTCATAAATCTCTAATATTTATAGATTCTTTATATTTTCAACGAAAGTTTGCTTTTTATTAAAATAACCACGACAAATTTTTACAAGTAACGAAGAATCTTAGAGTAAAGTATGCAACGCAGTAAAAGCATTTTTTTGATTTCGTAGAATTTATTAATAATTTAAATGTCAGTGTTCTCTTTTTAAAAAACTATTGGGAATGTTAAAAAGAACATATGTTAAAGAACATATTGTTTGGAAAATCTATAAATTATAGCTCTAGTACAAGTACTTCATAAACTCTTACGCCATTGATTAAATACAAACTATACAAAGTGTTAATCATAAACGAGAGTTTTAAATATTTACAGAATAAAATATCATGTTTTTTATTTGACAAATGTTTTTTTTTTTTCAATACATACATATGTACATACATATGCATTAGTAAAATGTGTGATGCCTTATAGAAACTAACCCCTAGATGATTAAGCCGCCGTCAAATAATTTAATAAAGGGGCTTTGATTTTTTGGCACATATACAAAGTCGGTTATTTTTAACATTTTTAATGCCATATACATATAAGGAAGACTATCATAAAATTTTCGCACATTTTCTTTTTATCGGTTAACATTGGGTTTACGTTGTTTGTAAATGTTATGTTTAGCAAAATCGTACTAAACAATACAAGAAACCATTGCAACGAGAGGTTTTATATTTGTTGTTTTTCGTAATTTCTGCAGCTACGATTCTAGGTCAAGGTTTTGTCATAACTTTGCATGTGCTCTGTAATCATGTCTTTAAAAAGCGTTACCTTTTATTTAATGCGTTAATCAATCAAATAATTATAACAATAGGCACCGTGTAAGAACGAGTATTTTGCCCGTTTGGCACAAGAATATATCAGAAAAAGTGCTGCTATGCGGGGTCATCATGTACTAAGAAAATAGAATCACTCCTCCCTTCTTTACTTACTTGTGATCATTACAAGAAGTTGTTAGGTTTTTTAAAATATTAAAAACAATGACAAATTTTTTCAACTTATTTTAAAGTTCAAATTTTTTTACTACAAGCACTTCGGAAGAACCCAATCTTAGTACCAAAATTATTTAAAATAAACCATTTCTCAAACGAGAAATATTTTTACAATTTAACATGAATTTCAAATACTTTTTAATATTCATTAATTAGCTACTTGTATACAACATAATTGAAATTATTTATAATTCTAGACTAGTTTTGTACAAATTTTAAAAATGCAACTGCGGTGTTCAAATATCAAATTAAAATATCATATTTAATAATGTTTGCATCATTTATACAAAGCCAAACAATAAACAAAAGTCAATAAGTATTTGTTTATTACAAATCATTTTTCACAGGAAATGAGTTGGCATTTTTTTGGAATATGTTTAACTATTTTAAAATATTGACATAGACACTTTACTCGCAAAAGGGAAATTTTAATTATTTGAAATTGTAAATGTGTTTATTGTTACTCAAACCAAATTGTGTTATTGTTAGCTACTGATGACACTATAATGTCATAATGTCAAATATGTAATTTTACATTAATTTTCTGCTTTTAGAGAGAGAGATCCAGCGAACACCAGACGTACCGGCTTTGATCGGTATCACGAAGATACGGATATAAAAAATGAATTTTCAATTACTGCCGCATAAATCTAGCTGAATTTAAGTGAATCATAGATCAATTGCGGCTTATTGGCTAAAAGTACGGACCAATAATGCGACCAATACGAAATCCGCACAAAATAGTAAATTTTTGTGATAGCATTGCCACCTTTCAGTTTTCGGCGTTCCATATGCAGAAATTATGCTTGTCAACGTAACCAACTACATCATCCAAAAAATTCTCCTAGCAGCGAAAGATTTTGACATGATACTCATGCCATGATGCGTTTGGCTGAATATCAAACAACAGATTTAAGAGACGCCGCCAAACCAACATGAGCGCCGCAGACTGGCGACTTCGAGCTGCTCTTATTAAAACGTCCTTTATAAACTGAAAACTTTAGATATGCTTCACAGTAATCTTAGGTTACAATTAATTATATTTTTAATTTGCTACAGTCGAACAGGGCTATCAGAGGGCTTGCCAGAACTTTGTGAGAGAAGTATGCAAAAATCTATTCGTTTTCCACATTTCTTTTAGCACCTTCACCCGAATCACTCTGCTTAGATTCTTTATCACCCTTCGTTATTACAATTCAGTAGAATTAAAATCTAATTAGGCTTATAGCTCTACGAGTACTGAACAGAAAACCTAAAATTAGTGTCCGCAAATAATCATTATTTTTTATATATCAAGCAAAAAAATCATAATGAAAGAGAAAAGCTAAAAGATTAAGAAGTACGCTGACGTAATCCTTGTTATGACGGCTATCTTTGACTGTATTAATTTTTGTTTGTTTTGAGTTTTATTTCAAAAAAATTGATTTAATAATTATTTTTCGTTGCGAAAATAAAAGTAGTTTTGTTTTGCTTTACTTAATTTTTGTCAGTTAACAAGTCACTGCGGAAAGATCATCTTCCGCCCTAAAATTGATATTAACTGATATAAATTGATATAAGGTCAATATTATCCCCAATATCCGCACATTTTCTCAGCGAAAAATAAAACTTGAAAAAAAGTCAATTTTTTAATAAAACCTATAATCGTTACGGTCCCTGGCCATAACAATGTGAATATGCGTCTGAATATAAAAAAATAGAATGAACTCTGTACGCTCTCGCACAAACGAAATATTGCGTTGAAAAAAAATTGCAAAAGTACTGTTGATGACGTCAAAGAAAATACTTTCTCTTCTTTAATTCAATTTCTGTTTCTCTTTTAACATGTTCTTAAGAAAATTTTGTATTTTATGAAATACTTAGATTCTTTTGTTCATTATTATTA
The DNA here is from genome assembly GCA_963932375.1 of Phania funesta. Taxonomy (NCBI): domain Eukaryota; kingdom Metazoa; phylum Arthropoda; class Insecta; order Diptera; family Tachinidae; genus Phania; species Phania funesta. The sequence continues at coordinate 44,187,553 of OZ010656.1, forward strand.
TTGTTTCCATAATTAGCATTTCTTAGCTGCATATTGTTTATTTGATTTCGTTGTCTTACCTTTGCATTTTTTTGGAGTAGTTTGTTATTATTTGCATTCATTGACAAGCTGAAGGCCATTTCAGTATAAATTTGTATACCATTGTAACAAAATAAGAAGATTTTTTCTATTCTTTTTTATTTTTTAGAAAATCAATAGAATTCATAGAAGGTGCATTTAGCGTGTTTATGTAAATTATTGAACATTTTTTGTTTAATATGTTTTCCCTTTAGTCATTGTGTTCGATTTGTGAACCAAAACGTGTATAGAATAGTAAAAATTATTGAAAAGTGTCACACATAAGTGCGGGAAGTGTTGCATTTAAATGAAATGGAGCTGAATTTAAAATATAAAAGAATACTTTAAGAAAAAATGTGGTTCTATATTTAATTCCGAAAAGCGGACATGCTGTGGCTTTCAGCGGTTCTGAATCCAGAATATCCCTGTGCTATTCTAGGGCCTTATCATGATAGAAGTATACGATTCCTTGCCGTACACAAAAAATCGAACTCTCACAGACTTTATTACTATAATCTTAGGGCAGCATATTATGATTGAATTACATATATTTGAGATAATAATGACAAATCCCTTCCTAGAACCATAAGATTGTCTAACAAATAGTAATAATAATAATATTATATCATATAACCATGTTGCAATATTTATGGATTGTAACCATGTAAAGTTAAAGTGTAAGCAAGAACTACTAACTGAATTAATAGAAATTAACGTCATATGTTTGCAACAATCATATGTTGCTATAGAGAATATAATAAATGCGACGTGACCATACCAATTTTACAATTTTCATTTGTACGGTTCTGTTCCTTTCTAAAAAAAAATATGCAACATTTACGAACTACAGCGCATTCTTTCATAAAGTTCAGGATGAAATTCCACTCTATTTTACAACTGTTTTATCTACAAACAAGATGTTTATTTTTGTGTTGAAATTTGATTAAATATCTTTTGTGCCATTGTAATTGTAAAGAGTACATCACTTTATGAGGGCAACATTTTTTTAGAAGGAAAAACGCCATAAGTAATGGGCGTTGTAAATAACAAGCGGACAGCTATTATATGTCTCTAAGTTTTTAGTTCTGATTACACTACATACATATTTTTAGTTTTGTTCTTGTTGGCAATCAATTTGTAGAAGTTATTAAAGTAAAATTGTAAATACAAAATTATTACCATAAAATATCAAAAAATAAACCACAACGCATAAATGTAATTCCACCATTAATGACATATAAAATATTACTAAGCATGGGTGTGTGTTGCAATGTGATATGTAGGACTAAGTAAATAAACATTTCCACTGCCCACTCGAAAGCTCATGTAACGATTACACGACAGTGAAATTACAACACTTTTATACTAAAAAAAATTAGGAAATTTGTGTGATTGAACAAAACGGCAAACTGTAACGAACAAATGAAAGAATATAAAAAAATAAATTACAAATGAAGACAAGTGCAAAGAGAACAATGTAATTGCGTTGCAACTTTTCCACAATAAAAATGTTTCTTTAAAAACCAATCGTTAAGTTTATATGACGAATTAAGCGTAATCTCATGTTTTGGGAAATGTTAATACACAAGAATGTGATGGAAGTCGATTTTGAAAACGAAGATTCGATTTTTAATGATTTTCATTAGTGGCTGCCGCAATTCCGTTATATGATATAAATTTTATCTCTGAATCAGCATTTTTATTAATAAAAATTTTAAAAAGGGTCCAACAAAATAGCTTACAAAATCGACCGAAAATCATCACACACTCAGGCACTCACACACATATCTGACAATCTTAGTACATATTTATGCACGCACATACATGCATACATAAATAATATTTGAAGTATGACAATTGCAAACTTGTGTAACTTTATGAATCTTTATTTAAAAGGCAAGGCAAATATTTGCCTTGTATGGCCCTACCCTTTATTTAATAACATTTGAATTTATAAGTCAATAATTTTAAAATATTTTTATGCGAAAGTCCAATTGATTTTTGATCTTAGTATAATGAAAAGTGAAACTAGTGTCGTTTATCATATAAACAATTAATCGGAAGACATATTTTTCTAAACAATAATTTACACTAGAAATTTGTTTGACCTATACCGAGCAAAGTTTCGTTTTTCGAAACTTTGGAAACTACAAACAGTTGCTGTCTTAGAGTATTCGTAAACCCGGCCATTTCACAGGGCAACATTTGACCAATCTGGCAAAACCAAAATCACAAAAAAAGTTGCCCCATTGTCATGATTTTTTAGTATGAACATAGTGGTTTTTTTATGCCCCGCATAATTTATTTACCGGCTTAATTGTTGAAAAAAGTGTAATAATTTTTCTAATAAAAAGTATGTAGAGAAATTCCCGCCTAAATGAGGTCCGATTAATTGAGTTCCCGTCTTAATTGGCTAATAAAATTAAAACCGTTTTTGGAAATCACACATGTTAAATGTCAATGGAATAGCTCTCCTCAAGATTGAAATATCCTCAAAGAGATTTCTAAATAAATATACATACATATATAGCAACTTTTCAAATCTGATGTTTTCATTGTTTTAATAAAAGTCGAACAGTTGTTCGCAAACCAATTCTCCACCCACGTCGAACAAATCAAATTTAACTGAAACGTCAACAAGTTATCATGAATTACGAAACAGGTGACGCAATTGCTCTTTTGATTTGATTTATAAACGCAACAAAACGAAGAAAACAAAACGAGAAGCAAATAGACGTGTAACTAAATAATAAATTGCTACCTAGAGATACCTCCGCGATACTACCTCCTAGTGGTGGTGGCTTAATAAGTCGAGCAGAGAGAAGCTGTCACTGTTTTATAAAATTCCCTAATACATGGTGGAACAGCATACGTCAATAGTATGCGAAGTCTGGGTACCAGCCGATCTCCAGTTTTAGTATAGACTTATCCGTGCACATGGACCTCTGTGTAGGTGGCCATCTTTTTCTGCACTACAGGGATGAAGCAGGAACCGTCGCAAGAGGCGGGAAGCTTAATCACCAAAGAAACTCTGGTTTTATTTATCCAAGGGAGGAATCTGGGAGAGATGGACAAGAAAATCCCGCAAGGATGGACAGTTCAGTCTCCAGAGATGCTCTTGAGGAATAGGCTAAGACGGTAACGCACATTGTGTGTGAATTTACAGCACTGGCTAGCATAAGGCTTAGGACCATGGGCAGACACTTGTTAAATGTGAATATCATGATGGACCTAAGCCCTAGACGAATGCTAGCAATTTTAAGGAACTAAATGATGAGGAAGAACGCCGACAGTCGCCAGTCAACAGCCTGAAATTACTACAGTATGAATAAGGTAGTTACAAATCACAAGGGACCCATAAGTTTTCGGTCTGCTCAGATATCCCTCTACATTAATAATAAACTAAAATAAAAAAATGTTTTAAATGTTAAATGCTTTAGTGCATTAAAACATTGAACAAATCACAAGGGTTTGCAAATTTTAAATTTTTTGTGATTTGTGTGCGCACCACAGCCCCATCCAACTGCAACTTGGACGAGTACGAACAAATCACACGCATAAATCATTAGTGTATGGACGGCTTAACGAAACAATCAAGTTTAAATACAGAGCAAAAATTGAACTGACGCAAAATACAACTGTTCCAAAGCTACCATAAATGGAATTTGAAGAAGTAAGGGTTCAATTGCGGAGCAGTCAAAGATAATGTTCTATTTTATTGACCATGCTGTGGAATTAGTCGAATTTAATTGAGTGATTAAATCAATTAACAGACTATCGGATAAAATATTTTTCGGCTAATTGTATAAAAATCTGTACATTTTGGGAGAATCAATTAAGCGGAAATTACTGCATTAAAGACATTTCCTGTAACACGCAAACAATTATGAACTTGATGAACTAGTTGAGAAATGCCACTTATATGCCACAATAGTGTGGACTGTTGGCTTCATTGATAACTTTAAATACAGGAAAAATTTATATTTTTATTAGACATTATCATCAAAATAAAGCCAGAATCAGTTTGATATCTCACGCCGTTGTTTTTTCTTTTTTTTTTATTTAAATTTCTTTTCCGATAGTTATTATTTCACGACTATGTGTTGTTTAATAGCAATTCTGTATTCATTTAAATTAATTACCTGTATACTTTTCTGTTGCAATAGCTAGATATACATATGTGCTGATACTGCTCTGCCTCTTGCCAGATTTGACGATTTAACATTTGGCGGTTTTGAATTTTTGGGTTTAATTTCACGTTTTTTGCGAGACATATATTTAATAGAAATTTTCGCATATTTTTTGTTTTTATTTAAATACGTATTTTTTAATTTCTGAAAGAAACCCCGGTTTCACAGCTGCTTTTAGCCAACACCATTGGAGCCAGTACTTGCTCTAATTCTAGCATTGTTTTAAGTTAGAATACATATTGTTTTGTTAGAATACATTGGCATAGAATTATTGGGCAAGTTCATAGAATTGCCACCGTTATTAGATCGGTATTTGAAAATTAGCAATATTGTTCAGCTTTATTGATTGACAAAGCCTGGCATGATGGGGTACTTACTAAAACATTCAAGTTCTTCCTGAAATTTCCTACAAGCTTCTTAATAGCTATTTGACGTATAAAACGTTTAAAGTGAAAATAAGAAAAATCTCTGCAGAAGTCCCTCAAAGTTGTATACACGGTGGTCCTAGTATAGCATTTACACAGCGGATATGCCAACCATTTATAAAATCCGAATTATGCATCCGAACAACTTGAGACTAAAAAAGTGGAGAATAAAGGTTAATCCCTTGGAATGTACTCATGTAACGATTTCGCTTAGAAGGCAAAATTGTCCACAACAACAGATACACTGTCCTAACTTGACCTTGGCTATGAAATGCAAAGTCATGTCATACAAATCCATTATCGTTTGCAATTTACATTGAGTCTGGCGAGACAGCTCTCCCTACACAGTAGTAGATAGGTTTGTATTCTAAAGATTTGAATACAATAAATTGGTTATTACATTGGTGATAATTAAGAAATAATATTTTAGAGATAAGATTCTAATACTAATTGTAAATTTCCTTTAAAAAGATTCAATAAAATAAAATTAACAGTTAAAAAAAGAAAGCTAAAATGTTTATACACTTTTACGGATAAATTAGCGGTGTCGATGGTTAACATTGGACTTTTGCACAACTATTGCCTTTAAAATTCTTTAACTTTTTGAATTTTGCTAGTAATTAATTAACAATATAGACTACCTTTTTCAACTAATGCCCGATAGTAAACTACTGTAAAATTTGAAGTAAGGTGGTCATTTAGCTTGTATTTGACAGGCATTGAAATAGTAGCCTTGTGAAATATTTTTTGCGTAAAAAACAACAATAAAATTAAGGAAAGGCTTTACAAATACAATGGATACTCTGCGCCATAATTTTTAGTGATAACAAAAATGGATGAAGGGGACATGAAAAATTTGGGGTTTTCAGCAAGTTGTACATCGAGGTTACAACGTCACGTCGCACAACGTCATTCTATTTTCTACCTATTTTCGTATTGACCACACACCGAAAAACTTTTAGTGCGAGTTTCATTTTCCATCTTTAGTAAATTTGACCTGTTTACAAAATAAAGTTGTGCAATCAGATTGTACACATTGTTGTGTTGTCATGACTGGAAAACCGCCCACAACATTGAAGTTGCCAAGAAAATACCAATAAAAAAAGAATGTAAACTCAAAAATTTATATTAGAATCACCAATTAACAATTTGGCGGATAAATCATAGATTTTTGAAACTTGTCAGTCACACTAAGTCTTGACTAGCCATCGTACATATTGCGTTCCACACAGGAATTTGGCTAGTAACACTACGTGAGAGAGCCTCTCCAAAATAACGAGAGAAAATGTGTCTTGTGCTTAAAGAAATCGCATAGATGTTCACGCTCAATTTCAGCATAATTTTTTGTCTCTCACCGAGATTGTATGGATGCTTTTATGACAGGTGTTTGCAGACGAGCGCGCACACACATATACATACTTTTTATTTTGTCTGTGTATTTTGTTTGTGTAATGTCATACGAACTATTGTTCGGACAACTCTGTTTGAACATGAAGCCACCATGAACAGCTTCAGTCTTGACTAGCCATGGAAACGATCTCGATGAGAGACAAAAATTATGCATATTATACAGAAGACTGCGAACACATATTTTTCCGTTATTCTGTCGACGTTCTCTTCATACGAGAACAAATTTATGGCTAGTCAAGATGAAGTCTCACATTGAATGTGAGCACAGTTGCCAAATTCAATGATTATTGCACTAAAAATTACCATCTGAAGATTTTGCCTCAAATTTAAATTTTGTCGAAAAATAACTTCAATACAAATTTGTAAATATTTTTTGTTTTTAATTCTAATTAAAACATACTAATTTTTAGTGAAATTTTGAAAGAGAACATAGTTTAAGCAATTTTTTTTATCACGCGTGTAAATAGCCAGGAGGATCTACTTGCTATACTGTACTCTGAAAACAAGAAAATAAAAAATTATATTTGTTAAAAATTTTAACTTTCTGAGCTACTTCAAGGGAGTAAATATGAAGCCATCACTTGCTTCATATGGACTCCGTCCTTTTAATACAGGCTCTCTCTTTTATACACAGTTGACCCTCCAGCATTGATTTATTCAGATAATTACTTTTTTAGTTTAATCCATCCTGTGTTAAATACCAGTTTTAAATATCAAGAGATAAGATAATAATGACTTGAGTTTCGAAAGTTTTTTTAGTTTTATTTTATATTACAAAAAAAAACCCTTTTCTAGCGCCGAATGCAGATTTCTCGGTTTAGCAACCACAAGTTTCGAGTGCAATTAGACGTACATGCACTGAATTAAAAAAATAAAACAGGTGAATTGGCTACAGTCTTAAATGCCATAACAAATCGTTAGAAAATCAATCGAAAGACCAAAACAAAAAAGAGAACAAACACACTGCGAGTAAAATTGAAATAAAAAAAAATTAAATTATCTTTTAAAAGAAAAACTTTGAGAAACAAGAAAAAGCATTGCTTTAGTTGTAGACTTGTTCGTGAGACATTTGGGATTTGTGGATTTAAAAAAAATACTTTTTTATGTCTGGCCAAGCAATAAAGAGAGAAGGCCACGAGGAAATAAATATGTATATACTCGTAGTGTGTCCGCTTAGATCTTAACCTTCAAAAGACAACAAATGTGAACTAACTTGCCATCGGCATTGAATAAATCTCAGAGAACTACTCAAAGATCGTAGGTCGGTAGTGAACTTTTCTTGCTATTTGAATTGCAACAGTTAGATTTCAAATAAATTTTTCGAACAGTCTGTTAAAAAATTTATATCAAATACATATCATACTTTTTTTAATTTAAAAAGATACATTTGATATGAACTCACAAGAAAACTTTCGCGACAATTTTCTTGTGATGAAAAAGAATACGAGTGCAACTTCAACCACTAATCGTTAAGAGAGAAAAGATCTCCATAGTAAAAGCTACAACCAGAGGTGTCACAATGAACAATTTTGTTCTACCAAAATTACCCCAAAATAATAGCAAAACCTACCATTTATCATTAAAAATGTGGTTGAATAAGTTTTTTACATATCATTAATTGTTAATAATTTATAATTTTCGTAATTAAATGTAGCTGAGAAAATTTTTCCTCTATATCAGCTGAACTGTGTGTACAAATCACCAAAGCTACTAAATTTTGAGAAAATTTCCAAAATCTGCCAATTTTTGGTATTATCAGACCAGGCTACAACTGTAACCACAAGTTCTGGAATTTAACTTAAATATTGCGTTTCTTATGGATTTTCTATTATCTACATTTGTTGTTTCCCTTTTCGTTGCTGTTTTGAAAATCACGTAATTTCAAATCACTTGTGGTTTTAAAATCACACGTCTGATATTTTCGTGTTTTGTAAATCACAGGGTTATTGTGTTTTTGGTGTGGTTTTTACTTTAAGAAATCATATGAAAACAGCTGATTTCTTTATATGCAAACATAAAATCTCAAGAAAAACCAACAGAACAATTTCACAGAGGATTAAGTTTCTTAAAAAGGAATTAATTTGAAGTGCTTTTTATATGAAATAACTTATTTTCCCACAAAACCAATTAAGCAAATTATTATAAAATCGACAATAGAATACTCAAAAAAAATGAGGAAGTGACTTAAAACTGGTAGTGTGTTAGGTGACCGGCACAAAGTAGTAAACAGAGGTGAAACGACAGTATAGTGATGTTTTTCTCTATCCGTCTCGTTCCCTCAGAGCCTTAGTTTTGTTTTTAGATTTTTGTTTTTATTTTGATTTTCTTGCCGTGTTTTCCTGTATTTGTTGTTGTATTTCGTCACAAAATACTATATTAGTCTCTTTCTAACAGAGCCCATATTAAAAAAACTGAGTTTTTTATTTTTTATGTGTCAAAGTCTTCACCTCTGGTTACCCTGTGGTGACCGGTTTAAAATAAAATCACATTTTTTGTAGACAGAATACTTTCAACCTACTTTGACAAAAAGTGATTTTCAGAACATACCTGTGTTAAAATTGTGCGTTAAATTTAAGGAATATATGGCAACATTGTTGCGAGAGGAGTGTCTCGAAAACATCAGAACAAGACAAAAGACAAGCTTAGCAACTTTAAAATGTCAAATGGTATGGTAAAACTCGTTATGACCTCGTTCTGTTTCATCATCATTTATCGTGTGAACTGCACTGGCATTTTCTATTCGCACTTATTTACACTTATGTACGTCTTGACTAGCCAGAAATCTGTTCGGCCATTGTACATTTTGCTGCTCGTACGGAAATTTGGCTAGTTAAGACCGTCGCTGTTGTTGGTCGGCTCGTCTTCAAACAGAGTTGTCCGAACAATTGTTCGCTCAATTCTGTTATGCTATTACGCAAACAAAATACACACAAGCAAAATAAAAAATATGTGTGTGTGCGGCCTTCGCCTGTAAAACACTCGTATATAAACTATACTAAAAGCATCCATGTAATCTCGACGAGAGACAAAAACATATGCTTAAACTGGACAGGAACATCTACACGTATTCTCCAATCAGAAAACCACGAACACATTTTCTACCGTTATTTGGAAGACGATCTCTCAATGCATGTAGGAAATACTTGGCTATTGCTTTCTCAAAATTGCAATTAACGGCAACTACTAAAACCTATTACGGTTGCTTCGGGTAAGATCTTCAGAAGCGATTGTTGATTTGTTATTCATCAGAACGGAAAAGGACACTGAAAATGGCCCATAGCCGAAACCAGGTTGTCGCCAAACCAAACTTGACAAGAGATAACGAAAATATGCAAACGTTTCCTGTTGTATTTTTTGCAGGTAACACCCAGTTACCAATTACTTAATAATTTCATTGGAAATAAATATACTAGAGAAGATAGGTTGTGAAGTAGGATAAATAAAAAAGCTTCTATGTTAACACTGGACCTCAGGGCATTTATTTGAAGAAAGTAGAGTCATTTCATTATTTTACGCCATCGAAAGGATTGTCGGATATGTTTTTCAGAAAACATTTATAATTTTCTTCTTCGAACTAACAAAATCTTAAGATAATTTTATGAACTTTTCTGGCATTTATATGCCAGCATGTATGCACATATGTACTCGTATGTGGGTCAAATAACTTAATTTTCTCTCAAATAAATTTTCTGAACGAAAAGAGATAAACGAAATAAAATGTTATGTGTAAATAAATTACAGATTTTTTGTGAAATTTATAAATATTCTATATCTGTTTAATTTCCGTATACCTAACTAGAATTAGTTGTGAAATATACTATGAAACTTTAGGGCCACGTCCGCAATAAGCTGTACACGTTTATAAAGTTGTTTAATGCTTTAAAATCACATTTCTTTAAATCATTCCAAATTCTTGCAAAAATCTTGTTTAAAAATCTAACCTAACAAAAATAAATCTACTTTATGGGTATAAGGTTATTTATGTATGTATGTATGTATGTGAATTCGTTATGCATGATGCAACCTGTGCTGTTAATTATTAAGGTCCTTTTTATGAAAAACGTTGCACATGGTTTTAGTTTTAATACACGTACATACATACATGCACATGTATTAAATCAATAAATTTCTTAATTATTAAACTTACATTTTGCACTGGGTAGAAAAATAATTATTACAAAATTATTTTATGTATTATGAATTTTTATTAACGCCAGTTAATTTTCTTCTTTTATTTATTTCGTGCTAAAACGTTCTGTAATATTTAAACTCTTCTGATTTACACTGAAAATGTATCTTAATCTTATTTAAATTATTTTTTTTACAGATATGTACCTAAATACATACAGGTAGTATTATTTTTTAAATATTAAATCTCTTAAAAACATGTCTTGCTGCAATATCTTTAATTAATTAATTCCACTTTCACACGCTGCCAGCAAAACACCACCAAATGGAACCAAACGCCACTGAAAACCGTCATAAACTGAATGTTGAAAATGCGTACTAAGAGTTAATATAAATATTAGAACCAGAAAATAATGAGAAGTGTAAAAGAAGTACAATAAACCACAGAAAAACATCTCCCAATATGTATGTAGGTACATGCATATGCAATTACACATTTGTTTGAGTGGTAAAAAAGCAAGATATGTACTCAACTAAATAAATAATAAAGTACAAAATGTTTTTTTTATAAAAATAGAGAAAAAATGTCTTATTAAAAGAGAAAAACATACCACCAATTAATTGAGAAGGGAAACAAATACTTTTCAAGAGAATTAAACTTGAACCGAAAGTACTAATTTCAAGGTGGTAATGAAATTTGTGGTTGGAACCACTGTTACCGTTGTTTGTCTACAGTATGTGAATTAGTGCTTTTTTTTTACCACTTTTTATGCCCATCTTTTAAAAGTGTCATTTTTGTATAGTTTGTGCCACTTTCTGAACCTTTTTGAGAAACAGACCTAATAATTTTATTATGACAACACGTCGTACCAAAGTGCTTTAAGTGTGACGTGTTGAATCCCCTTTTTAATGCGATTTTATAACTATAAACTGTTTTACACTTCAAAAATTCGAACCGTTTCTAAAAAAGTGTATACTTGTGTATCTCAAGAATACGTTCATAAATTCGAATGAGAATTATTAATTTAATTAAATTATTAAAATTAGTTTATCTGCGTAAATACACATGTATACCATATGTTTGAGCTTTATTTCTGTAATTTTCAATAAAAACTTTGTCACTTTGTTTTAAATTGAACATACATACTTACACACACATACAATATAAGTATATCAATATAGATACATATATATGTGCTTATAAACATTTAAAACAATTTTATAAAACACTAACAAAACTGCTTCAGCCGAAAAAAATTACTTTCTAACACATATATCTACATACGTAAATATTTAGACCAAAGTGGTTTTCAAGCAAATCCTTATGCAAGCCATACAATTTGTCTCTGTTAGTGCAACTCGGTTCGTAATCAAGCTTGGCGTTTCGCCCACAGGCACTATAATTTTAGGTACAATGTAAATACACAGCTTTATTTTGTAAACAAGTCATTTTGCGGAAAGATGGCGCATTGTATTCACTAAAAAAATAACATACAATATACAATGATGTTGTGTGGAATATGTCATTCAAAACAATAAAACAGTTTTGAACAAAAACTCGAAAAGTTTTAATATCATGTAAATCCAAGCTAACTTTATAGAACGACACTTTTGGGAATTTCTCAACGGTAACACTGATTGCAATAAACGAATGAAAAAATACGCTGTCCTTTAATTCTTGGCTGCTTCTCTGCAAGCATGTTACAATAATTATCTCTTAATGTACTCATTTAGGGTCTGATGTTGTCATACGACCAGAGTTGTCATTTAATTTGCCAAACCTGGCAATAAAAAATCGGTTTTGTCGTTGAAAGAATCTTAATTGCGATTGGCGACATTTTTTATTATTTTTCCTCTGGTAGAATAACATAAAAAATTAAAATTATGCGGATTTCTTTATGTTTATGATTTTTTTTATTGTTGTCTCTCTAAATTTGACATTATCTTATTTCCTTGGAACTTGATAAAGTCTGCCAGTCAGATTTATAACATTTGTCTAAGGTTGATTATTAGCAAGGTATGTATAGCGAGGAATTAAAGCAACTTCTCTTTCACAGCCATGTTTGACCACTCTGGCCTATAAAAATAAATATCAAATGGTAATGGTAGCGCCAGAGGCCGATAGTGAAAAATACAATCTAGAGAAAAGTATTAGCAAAATACATTAAAATTTTTAAAATTACATAAGTATCACCAAAAATGGAATCCACAACAAAGCGGATGAAAATTGATCGTTGCCATAAGACCGAGTGGAAACAAGACCTATGTTAAAAACTTTTTTGGAGTTCCTTGAGAATTTGAAAAGTTTCTTTTTTTAATTGTTATAAGCAATATAATTTTATGTCTTACGATAAAACGAGTAAGTTAACTTAATTTTTAATACTTTAATATTTGTAATGAAAAAATGTTGTTTATAACATAAACAACATAATTTTGGCAAGTGATATTTATAATAATGAGGTCTTTAGCAGTCTTTAAAATTACTGCTATGTTAGTCAACATTTTCTGTAAAATGTACTTCGTCATATCAAAAATTTGCAAACTTTTTTATTTCCAATAATCCTGCTGCTACAAATAGTTGTACTGTGTCCACAAATTACTTTAAAATTGCATTCTTTGTTTGTAATTTTTATCAGCACACAGATATAGTATTCACCAGCTTTTTGTTTACAATATTCAAAGAATTCGTATAGTGCTCTAGCAACATACGAAAATTTTTCATTTAATGTCGTTAGTATTTAGTTCAAATGTGCTTAGTGCTGTTGCGAACAGCAGCAAATAAGTTTTCGTTTCTTTAACTGCGAGTTGCTGTGATTTGCTAATTTGTATTGTGTATGTATGTATGTATGTATGTAACGTATAATCAAGGCTAACACAATACATATTAGCAAACCACAGCTACTCGCAGTTAAAGAAATTAAGATTTGTTTATTGCTGTTCCCAGAAAAACATATTAAAATAAAAATATATACTAGCGACTTTAATTATATACAAATATTTGTAAGAAAATAAATTCTTGTCATACTTACAAAAGGTGAAAATATTCCATTGAAACTGTTTTACTATTTTACATCATTTTGACGATGTTTAAGAGGGAATTTCCGAACATGACGCTTTTATGCGCAGAGCCCTCTGCATCACAAAGTAACACTCTGCATATTGACGATTTGTTACCATCACTACTTCTTCTCAATGAAATTCAATCTGAGCATCCGAATGTGGTATCACTTCAGTATTAAATTTCAGTCTGGCAAGTAAAGTGTTTGTCTACCTACTATAAACACACAATAAAATTCTTCCATAATTATCATTTTTGAATACAAATTGGCTTGTTAATAGTTTTTATGCCTCTTGTAAATTTTTAAAAATAAATACGACTGTTAATATACTGTACACACATGTACAAAAATATTTATGGAGTATAACATCTGTTCTTTTATGCTTCAAATCTTTTATTGGTTCAATAAAGTCATGGAATTGCTGTTTGTTATATAATTATCTTATATTGTTTGTTTGTTTTGTTCAGCAAAGTATTATGTTTGCCTACATACCAGTTTTAAGCTGTATTTTTGATTGTGAAACGATTACGAGTATGTTGAAGTTAATTTTTTGTGACAATTTTGTTACGAATTTTTTTCGAAACTTTTGATTATTTTTTTTTTTAATATCATCGAACACTTGCCTAAGGTCTAAAAAATTCACAAAAGTTACAAATTTACTTATTACCCTATTCATTATTATTTTTTTACACATCTGGGTAATTTGTAATTCTTCTGTTTACCGCCACGTTGACAACACTGCTCTATTTTTTTTTTGTCTTGGCCAACAAGACATTTTTGTACTCTCTCTTAATATTAATTTATACATAGGAACTTAAATACATACATACGTAAGTATGTATTAGATTAATGCATAAATTTGCTTTCCTACTCTTAAATACACTACTGAATGTTGTTTTGTAGAGAGAAACTTTTTTGCGTAAATCCTGCCTTTTGTATTATCTCTGTCCGAACAAATTTTTATGAGTGTTTTACGCATTTGTATATTTTTCTCTTTTGTTTATCATCAGCGTTACCGTTTTGGTTATTTTTAATTAAAAATTGGTATTTTCCATTTGAAGGTGTGAATTTTTCCTCATTTTGGTATTTATTAGTAATCGAAAATCTAACTACTTTTTTATTGCTTATTAAACATTAATATAAATTACGTTTACAAATTTGATTTAAAGATAAAGAGTAATACACTGACTGAAACAGTTGACCGTACACCAGGCAATTCAAAAACATATCGCACATCCAATGCAAAAGTGACACAATTATTATATGGCAATTGCTTATTATTAATTTGCCTACTCATATGCAAAATTATATCTTGATTTAGTTATTGTAACTTGTTGAAAAACACACTAAATATACTGCACTCCAATCGGCAATATATCTTATAAAGCGTATTAAAAGCACATATTAATCTAATTAATTCCTTTAAGGTTTTTTAATTGTATCTTGTATGAATACCAATCCATGTTTTGATGTGTTCATTGTTTTCATTTATATTAATTACAATTTTAATTCAGCAAAAAAGTCATGATATTTTATACATTCAAAAAGAAGTTGTCAATTTTGAAGTGGACGATATGTGTGTACATACATATGTGCCAATTGCAAATTATATAAACAATCGTTTATACTATTGTAAACGATTAGCTAAATGAAACAGCAGAGAACGAGTAAAGATAATAGCTCTAATATGTAACAGTTCTGTAAAAAAAACGTTTAACTTTAATTTACAATGTTGGAATCTTTTTATAAAATGTTCTTGTTATTAAGAATTAAAAATGAGTGCAAAAAATAATCTCGTTATTAATATTGCCATTGATGGAAAACAATTGGTCACTACGATGGTCATGAAGGCAAAAGCTTTGGGAAAGTCTACGAAAATACGCACCAATGATTCCACTGGCCCAGAAACACTTTCTCAGGATGTAATGGATTTGCGGTATTAATTTGGGAATTAACTTCACTCCAAATGCAGCAGTTTTTCTTATTGAGGCGGAGAAATAATTATTAACTTACGCTTGGGACGCAAAATTGAACGGATGGTTAAGCTTGATCCGAAAACTAGTGCGGTGCAAATAACTAAAAATATTAAAGAAAGTGAAAGAGTTGCTGTTAAGGCATTGTTTCACCTCAACCAATATAACACACGTGTGCCACGTAAAAAGCCGTTTATTAAAAAAAAAGGATTGTGAAGTTAGAATATGCCAAAAATTATGTAAATAAAACGGAACACTTCTAGGAAAGTGTTATAAGTAGCGTAAGGAAAATAGCGCTCTTGAGTTAAAAAACAAAAAGCAAATCTGAAACACGGTGGTGCCATGTCAGCAGGAGTGGTAGGAAATCTACAAAATTTAGAAGCTAGTGCTGCGAAATAATACTCAGAAGAAAAGTCAAAAATTTTAAGTGAATGGTTACGTGATGGTGTAAAACAAAGGGAGTTTTGGAGAAAAATTTCTTTAAAAAAAATATTTACCGACAAGCAATGCTAAAATATATAAATCTAGAAGAATGTCGGAATGTTGATAACTCAACTATTAGTAAATTAGTATTATTTATGAAAAAGAGATATTATTAATGTCAAAGGATACACGTAATTAAAACTAAATTTTTTGAGTTTGCTTCTGCAAAACCTTTTCATTTTCTTCTTTACAATAAAATTATTGTTTTATATTTCTTTATACATTTCTTAATACATTTCTTTACACTTTCAACTGCTTAGTTTACGGGTAATTGTGTAAATTGTGTCAGTGTAAATAGGTTTTTTCATTACGCTGTTTTGGGTAGCACTTGAACATATATAAAAGTATGTTGTTTTACTAAGTAATTAACTATGGAAAACCACAAAACCAAGAACAATTCTAAGTCTTTTTGCCTTAAATTTATTTTTTAAATGGTTAGAAAAATATTGCAAACTTTTTATCATTTACGCATAATTCAACACGTAATCAATTATCCACTGCAATCCATAAAACGAACGCTTAAAAATGAGAGGAATTTACTTTTACAAACACAATTACATACCTCCAAACTTTTTCCATATAACCTTTACCGTAATTCTTCAAGAGTCAATATTAATGCTGAAAAAGATTTCGGCACTCACTTGTGTCCCATATGACTTTCGTGTTAATTACTTTTACTCTTCGTATAACCTCTTTACAAATTATGTATGTAACGAATCAAAATTATTTTTTCGCCGTAAATACCAACAAAATTTGACTGCCTGCTAAGCAGGGCGAAGACTCGAATCGCGCGAATCGCAAGATTTTTAAGGGCTTACCCAAGAGTAGTCAAAACAGAGTGTCTGCCGAAATCAAATTTTGCATGACTAATTTCTAATTTAAATTTGTTTAAAAAAATTATTAAAAAAACTGAACTTTATATACATAGGTGGCATTATATAACTAATGAAACGGAAGGCGTTACTTGATTCCCCGGTATTTGGTATCTATCATGCCCATATGTTTTTTTTTTTTAATTTGGCCACTCCATAGGAAGATATGCACGCTCAAATGCTTCAAATTATAATATAATATATTTTAATTATTTAAATTTGATTATTTTTATTTGCATTTCGTAAATTTTTTTTTCATAATATTTGTAAATAAAAATACATGGCAACGCTGCTCACAATTGGTTTTTTACTTTTTATTCCTCCTTCAATGTCCTTTTATAGAGAAAAAACATCCTTTGATTACCTTTGGCTGATGTAATTTTTCAAGTAAAATTTCATCATCATTTTATTTTATCCAAAGAGAAGTGTGTGTTCTCATTTCTTTAAAGCTTCAGTAAATAGCTAAGAGTAGACAAACATATTTTAAAGATTTGATTTTCTCTTTTGTTTAAATTTTACTTGTTTCATTAAATATCCTACTATGGAAATTGCATACATTTTTTATTTATGAAGAAGGTACATATGTACATATACATATGTACGTATAATAATTTCTGTAATTCGTGCAAGAAACATTAGAGCAATTAAATAATTACATAGATAAAGGAATTATTTATTATTGTGAGTTGGCTACGAAATCAAAAACTTTACTAACGGGCGAAGTCAAGGCGTTTCCGACTTAGTATAGAATGTCAAACTCCGTATAAAAAAAGTTGCGGAATTCGCGAAAAAATGTTTTTATATGGAATTTGGTATCAAAAAATATCATCAGCTATGCTGGTGGGCTTACCTGTTTTATATCGCTTTGCTCCTATTAATGCAGGGTCAATATATACGCGATATACGAATCTAATCAGCTGTTAAGTTGTCAGCCTGATTCATTTTTGTTAGACAATTTAACGTGTTTTTTTAAGCGGCAAAGGAAATTTTTCCGTTTTGTTTTGTTTACTTCAGAAGTAGATATCGCTCCTTTATTGCAACGTAGTCATATCTGGAAAATATCAAACTTTTCAAAATCTTATTAATGTTTTGAAATTTTTGGAAATATTTTGTGTAATTAAAGGAAGTAACATAACATTTCGATATTTTAGTATAAATATTTATGTATCTATTGTATATGCTTACAATTTACGCGGTACGTAAAATAAGTTGAAAAATCTACTTTGCCGCGAGGCCGCTTCTTTCAAAATTTCGAAATTAGATGAAACCAACAAAATTATATAAAACTGAAACAAATAAATATTCCAAATATCCTTCATGTTATCCTTATTAACGAAACAATATATACGTAATTCTTAATTTAATATTCCGACAGGGTGTTTTGATGTAGATTTTTGGAACGAATTTCCGTCATCCCTTGTCAAGTTTGGTTTAGAGACAACCCGGTTTCGTCTATGAGGCATCTTCAGTGTCATATTTACGTAAATGTTCCACCTTAAGGAGCTTTACACGGTTGAATGCCATATACGAGTACGTATACACATTTCCTTTACTAAATCAAGAGGTAGGTTGGTCTTAAAAAACAGATTGGTGTTCGGTTACATTTTGTATGGTTCCCTAAATGAACCTTATGAATGCTTCAAGTATGATCTGCCTGTGATTAGATATTTTCACGTGATCAATTGCGTGAACACTACGTAATGGGTCATTTTTTTATTACACATAATTACATTACTTAAGATCATTATATCATTTTGCTATATTTGATGAAAGACATTTGCTAGAAAGAGTGGTTACGCTTATTTCGCCAAATGTTTGCCCATCTGACCTGACCCTAATTAAAAAAATTTCTGTTGTCTCTATATCAATAGGAATATTAACAAAAGTTTCAGTATAAAAGAAATCAACTAAAAATTAGAACAAGTTTTATTCCTGAGCGCTGCCGCTTAGACGCTCAGAAATGCCGCTCATTGCGTGGATACTTAAGTAGTATTGGACATGTTTTAATTTTTTGCCGCTCAGCCGCTCACCGCTTTGCCGCACATTGCGTGGTATCGGCCTTAGAGTGCATTTACATTTAAATCGCAAACAGGTTATAAGAAATTTATAGCATTTCTGGTTTATATCCTGTTGTCCCATATAAATAATAACCACATGAAACCCAGTTATTTGGTAATTAGTCTGGCAATGCTTGTCATATTTGGTTTACGTCTGTGATATTCTGTCAAGTTTTGACAACTTTTTCAGCATTCAAATAAGGTATACGTACATATATGCTAACACACAGCTTTTATAATTTGTGTCCTGAAAAAAATAAGTTGAGAATGATTGTACAAATATTTCTAAAAATACCTTTTATATAAGTAATTCATGTAAGCGTCGTAAAAATTTTTACACATAGATAATAATAAAATAAAATCAAGGCGAAATTATTATAAGTGGTAGCAAAGCAAATTGGGGGTAGGCAAATCCTCACCTTTAGTCAACAGATGTGTAGAAAAATAGGATAGAAAAAATATCATAATATATTTTATTAATTTTTTATTTATATATATGTATGTATATTTAATCAGCCGAAAAGATGTGTATAAATTCAACTTAAATTTAATCAACAAAGATTACCCTTTGTTATTAACAGTTATCCTAAAGCTCCAAGCGAATTTTAAGCCTTTCTTATCAATTCGATGTTTAGGTGGGAAATCCAAATATAAGGCGGAACCATTAAATGTCCACTGAAATTAATAAAATATATATGAATTATATTAAATGCGCGAATGTATAAATTGTTTAAAAAGTGTGGCTAGCTTCGACTGAACGAATCTTAGATATCCCTCCCGGTAATATACGCAGACTTAAAAATTAATTTGGCGTACAATCGCTCTGAGGTTGATATCTTTGCTAGTACACACAGCACGATAATACGGTGCATTGCGTTTTCGAATTGCATTGCGACAATATATATTTTTTAGATAAATTTTATTATATTATGAAGGTTGGACCAATTGTAAGTTCCTTGATAAAAAAAAAAACTTACCTTTATTTCAAAATCTTCCATACCCAACATCTCTATTGCGTTGATATTACAATCTGTTATGGTGTCCAATAACTCTAGACCAACAAATTGAACATTTGAATATTTACTAATTGGATTACCCCAGGGATGTACAGTTAAACTATTAGTTTCGTAGGGATATTTCAATATGATGGCATATATGAATATAAGTTGTTCATTATCCTCTACTTTACTCGTATACCACACTGATGGAGTCATACTATCATTTTGATATAACCACGGCCTTGAGTCATAAATAGCCTCACCGTTTATTTTTAGCCAATCGCCTAAATCACTTAATCTTTCTTCAAATATGGGCAAAATAGTTCCATATTTTGTGGGGCCAACATTAATCAGAACGTTGCCATTACAGCTCACAGTTGTAACTACTTCATTTATGACCTCTTCACTTGTCATAAAATCCTTAAGGCTCAAATCGAAACGCTGACCCCAACTTTCCTTATCCAGCGTAAATGCATTTTCCCATTTATGAGACTGTAACACACCTGGGTTGAAACGATCTTTACAATTATAAAAATCGCCATGCATGCAGGCAGTTCCATGACCCCAGC
Source organism: Phania funesta (assembly GCA_963932375.1). Lineage (NCBI taxonomy): Eukaryota > Metazoa > Arthropoda > Insecta > Diptera > Tachinidae > Phania > Phania funesta. The sequence goes on from OZ010656.1 coordinate 44,207,774, forward strand.
GATCATTGGTTACGATTGTATCCCGCACAGGGCTGTCATTATATAACCTGTTAAGGAAACCAATTTAAAATCACATTATTTTTACATAAATACCAAATTTTGCGATAAAATAAATTTTGGGAGTGTATCCTTTATGACTGACCCGAGTTATTCTCATGATCGGTCTAATAATTATATGTAGAAGGCTTCAACTTTAGAATTAAAATAAACAATGAAATATTGGGAAAAATTATTTGTTGCATTTTATAATTAAGAGAACTAAAAATTAAACCACAAAAGAATTTTCAAATATTATTTTGTTACCTTGATGTACGTGGACAAGTATATCAATATTGTCCAATTCATCTAAAATTACATTTTCCAGCTGCCTAAGGCTGCCATATTGCTTGGAAATATGCAAATATTTTGGCAGAAAGTATTCTCGGTGGGATTGAGGTCTGTGCTTAAGGCAGAGCACTTTAGCAACTCAATTTGTCGAGAGTTTAAGAACGTCCTTGTACAGGTATCAAATAAAATTCAACAAAAAACATTACAGGTACTATACCGAAAATAGTACACAAAACCAACGAAAGTCGTCGCAACAAGAGCGCAACCCTAAACAATACAAAAGCTCTTAAATAGCTGCAGTGCCGGTAAGTGAAAATAGATTCTCTACACTTGCTGCCGCGGATGATGAAGCTGAACCCGCTGTCATGGAAAAAACCTCCCCCGATATACTTGCGCGAGCAAACATCTAATTCCATTTAAGTAGCTTGTATACGAAGAGGACAAGTTCAAGAAGCAAAGATTCAAGCACATAAAAAAGTGCTAAAGGTTCAATAATTGTCATTAAGGGAATTGCCAGTTCTATAGCGGAAGGTTACGTCGTTAGATCAGTGCACAATATCCTAAACTAGAATAAAGTTTCCCAACCAATGGCTTGTGTTGAAATTTGTATTTAACGCAACTCAGCTAAAATCAAAAATCTCAGTTCAACCTATCTACAAATTGCGATCGATACCTCTTGGTCCCCGTCAATGCACTAATTGTCAAGAATTCGGGCACACTAAAACTTACGGCCAGTTACAATTCGTTTGTGTTGTTTGCGGCGACGCCCACCCAACTTCGGAATGCACTTTAAAAATGCAGCAACTGCGGTGAAACCTATACTGCAAACTATGTATAGGCGCTGTGAAATCTTCCAATACGTAAAAAATAATTCGAAGATAGTACGTAAACCTAAAATATGAACAATAAAGGGCTTCCCAATTTCCTAGGCTTCGTGCTGAGTCCATAGCTAGTACCCAACCTAGTAACATACCACACACTAAACCAAACTGCACGTATGCCCAAGCACTGAAAAATGATGCACAATTACCTAATGATAATGGTGATGCGAAAAGTCATTTCGCGCGACAACACTCTTATGCCCATATTCTAAAAAAGGGTCCATAGATACCGTTTACAAACAATTCGAATTCAATCGAAAGCCTAATACAAACAATAACCAACTTCATGACAATAAAGCAGAGTATGTTTAAAAAAATGATTCGCACCTAAAACATGATTCTGCAAGTTGTGCTAAGCAAAAAATGAACCAGTTGAACCAGGAACACTAACGGGCTCTTCCAACATAAATAGAAATATAAATAGAAACATTTCCTAGTAACACAGGAAATAGACAAACTTTTAGTCTTTGAAACACATTCCACTCTAAAAAACTGTGGGGGGTGACAGCTGTACGATATAGTTCAGGCAAATAAGCTAGACGTCATATCTGGAGGTAAGCCCACCAATTGGCCAACAGACTTTAATAAGCTGCCAAATCTAATTGATTTTGCCCTTGTAAGAAATATTAGTCGTGATAAATTAGTAAAAAAAAATGTTGATAAATTTCTTTAAAATCCAAAATATACTTTCAACAAACATAGATAGTTAAAAAAAAAGTGTAAAACAGATTTTGTATGCGCATATTTAATACTTTGGAATAATAAATTAATAAAGTTCTCGTCGCAAATGTATGTGCTACTGGTGGAAAATAGAACATGGAAGGGGTTGTGTTGAACTCTACAGACCTAGAAGATCGAATGTAGTTTAGAATTTAAAGTTTCTGAAAATGAAATATAAATTTAAAAAAAGATTTGATTGCTAACAAAATTATTTGCTTCCATTTCTTATCAATCAGCTGCTTTGATTAATTTGCAAGTTTGTCGAATGTTTTGGTATGGTAGTATTTGCTGAGAGACAGTTTTGCAAAATCCTTTACTGAATTAGTAAGTACTCTTAAACGAACAGACCTATTATCTGTTACATTAAAAATAATTTGCAAAACCGTACTTGAAAAACGCATAGATTTCTACGCATTGCATTTCACACGAGGTCATATTTCTTCAGGCTTGGTTTAAGCAGTGATTTTAAACGTATGCCAAAGTTGTTCAAACGTTGTGTCTTTGTAAACAAAATCTGTCACCCTGGAAACATAAATAGGACCACCACAATTTTGTGACAAAAAGTGAGTTAACACCTTCTTCCACTGAAGGCTTCAATTTAAAAATTTTTGAAAATTGTTTTTGTTTTCCATATAAATTCCAGCCTTGCCTTGTGTTTACAAAATAAGGCCATAAACTTAATTATTCTTACCATGCTATAAAATCCTCGGATTGCCAATATTTGGCCGGTGCTTCCCAATCTCCATCTGACCATAAAATATCCGGCAAATATTGTTGAATCAAAAACACTTGCTCAGGCCTGACTTTATTTGTCACATAATTTTGTTGTGAAAATATATGAAGCTTATCATTGGCATACATGCGATTGAACCATTCGAATAAAGAATAATATAAACCGAATTTTAGATCAGTATTTTTACGCAAAGCAGAAGATAGCTCCCCTGAAAAATAAAATTGACATGTGTTGATTGAATAGTTCATTTCCGAATTTAAATTAATTCCTCACTTATTATATCTCTTTTGGGTCCAATATCCATGGAATTCCAACCAAATGATTGTTCCGAAGGCCAAAGGCAATAGCCGTCATGATGTTTGCTGGTTAGGACCACATATCTGAAATGTAAGCCGGAGAACTTAAGTTATTTTGTCAGATAATATAGTTGCTTTATGGTAAAATAATATGCGGTCACCCAATACTTTTTCATTATTAAATTATATTTCTAGAAATGCGGGAGCAAATCACCAGCAGTCGATATCGTTCGAAATATCTCTTACATTCGATTGAATTTTGATATTTTATTGAAATTTTCATCGATATTAAATTCCGGAATTTGCGCCCAGATTATTTAAAAACTAATGGTGTGATATGTTCACTGCATTGGGTAAAGATCATCGTTATTATATTAAAGTGTAATATGTAATTGTATGAAATTTTAAACATGGGGTTCAGAAAAGGACGATAATCACATTGTTTTCACTTCGACTGCAAAAAAACATTTAAATAAAGAAACCTGTTCCAAGTCGTTACCCAATTCACACAAAGTTACACCAACTTGCCTAAAAGCGGTTCAAAAAAGTAAAATCGAGCCATTGAGCTTATGAGAGAGCAATTTTATTTCTCCTTCTGCCCAAAATTGCACGAAATTTTACTTTGAATAAGTTCGGACAAGAATTATTGATCAGCTGTTTGGTGTTTACACAAACAACAATCGAAAATCAGAAAATAAATGAAAAATTAACAAAATTTTTACTTTTAATGTCAACAATAAAAGTTTTAAAAAACATAGAAAAGATTTTAATTCTTAACTATCGAGAAATCTGTTCGCATATGGTGAGAACGGTGGCAGAATAACGAGAAGAAATTCTTTCGTGGTCTTCTGTATGGAGAATACGTGTCTATGTTTCTGTTGAGTTTGGCAATTACAAAGTTGCCAATAATTACGATAACATAATAAGTGCTATTATAAAAGAAACAAATTTAAATAAAGGCGATCCCTAAAAAGCAAATTACTTTTGTGAGTAACTGTAGCTTAAAAATGTTTGCCAGCACAGCGTGCAATTACTTTTTCCTATTTCTGAGTAATAGGGACACTAATATTTTAAATTTCTACTATACTCTCTCGTTGCAAATTCATACTGGGAAATTAAATAAACCCACCTAATATAAACAGTTACACCCATATGCAATGCTTTAGTATTGACCCCAAAATACTACTACCGGCGCAAAAAGCAAAGCCTGTAGCAATTTTCATAGTTCTAAATCGGAACTTCAAAAAAAACGGCACGATTTGAAAGTCGTATATTCCTGTTGAGTTGATGTTAGAAGACAAAGCTTTAAGGACTTTGTAGAGAATTTTTACAGAAATCAGCAACAAAAGATTAGTGCCTTTCATACAAATTTTGTAGTCGAGTCGTTCGTGCGTGTTACATACACAGGCCAATAATATCGGAATGGAAATTTTGCGGCGCCACTGTTGACAAAAAGTCGTAGATGAGACTGTCGTCAACTATTTTTTTACGTTATTTTAGACAATTTTACGAACAATATTTGTCGCAAAAAGTGTCTTTATCAGCAACATAGTGGAAATGAGCATTAACGACTACTTGGATGACAAAATACTAAATGAATCGTTTATCACATCACGTTAAGGACAAGTTGTCCCACTAAATCTTATAATTATTGACGATATGGTCAGATAAAACTACAAAATATAATTTAAGCGACAATCTCGCTCAATTGATTGTGTACGATTTTGCGACCATTTGTTAGAAAACGTCATCAACTTTATGCGGATTTCATGAGTTCGACAATCGAAATATTATTTTCAAAAATTATGGGCGTAGTTTCATTAAATTGGGCGAACTAACATCTAGTATACCTGCCAAACATCTAGTTTTTTTTTCGTAATGTTCTAAACAAAATTACTGCTGCTCTGTATTTCGCATCCTAATATTTTATTCGAAAGTGGAAATTTCCGAATGTCTTAGCTGTTCTATATTCCACTTCCGAGTAATTTAGGTAAACAAAGGTTGGTGGAATGGATTAGGCCTTCTTCAATTAAACATTTATTTAAATGCAAAAATGACAATTTTGTATTAAATTTATAAACGGTTTCTTTCAATTCTCATTTATTTTCCACAAGAAATTTTCAAAACGCATAATTCACGTCTGAACTAACTTGTATCAGGACTCTAGCTAATTATATGTGTTTTCGTAAACATTGTCTAATAATTTTGAAAAACGGAGAAACATGAGAAGTGCAGACCAGCTGATTTCCGAATTTTTCAATCCCGCGTGTTTTTAAAATTCCACACGTTTTTATTCAACTTGGAATGCAGAACAGGAACAACTTATATAGTTTATTTCGAAAGTTTGTAATACAATTTTTGCAGTACTTAAAAACTATTATCGAGAGGTACAGTATTTCTGTCTATATATTCTAGCAAATGTATTCTTTTCGCACGATTTTTCGGATGCCGCAACAATACAAAAGTGTAAAAATAAATTTTGTATTTTAAATAATAATTTTCAAACAGTTAAATAATTCAGTAATTCAGCGAAAACAAGTCGTTTTAATTTTTGTTCTTCTCTCGTAAACAGTTCTTTTTCACGACGCAGAATTTTATTGCTCAACGTTGTGCAAAAGAGTGTTTATATTATCAGCACGTAAGGCTTGTTCTTGATAGGACATATTCTGCACGATTTCGGTACATGTTATCGGTCCATATTATGGGTACATAAAATGCGACGAAAATTATTGTCGAGGTAAGCGATTTTTTAATTTTATTTTACTAACATAGCAGCATCGCCAATATTTTGTTTAGTATCGGTATCGTATCGGCAAAAAATCGTATCGATGAATCCCTACTTTACACCCTACCTTTAATTTATATTATCCAATTTATGTATGTATAAAATATAATTTAACTCTGAATGCATCAAATAATATTTAAGTACATTTGACTTACTTTGCTCCACTGTCTCGAAATAAAATAGACCATTGAGTGGCATTGAACAATTCAGCTGTAAAATCATGAGCAAATTCTTGATAGGAAAAGTCGGGTTTATAATTCTTCTCCATAAATTCGACGTAGTTTTTATATTTTAAATCTTGAACAAAAACAGATTTCAAAGTTGTTTGAATTTCCAAATAACTTTTATAAAACTTACTTTTCCAATCTGTCCAAAACCATTCGGAACCCATACTAGGCACAGAATATACACCCCAGTGTATAAATATGCCCACTTTGGCCTTATCGTACCAGCCTGGCAATGGCCGTTTATCCAAACTTGACCAATTTGGTTCATATTTCGTTTCAACCCTTGCACTAGTAGTGCATTTCGTATATATAATTATAAATATATATAATAACAATTTATTTGCCATTTGACAATTGTTTGAAATTTTGCCTCGTACGTTGAACTACTTTCACTGTAATAAAAATATGTACACTCGTTTTAAAAATCGAACTCTATGTTTGCTTGCAAAACAGAGCTCAATTGTCTACGAGCGTTTTTAAAATTACTCTTAATCATTATTGTACACAGTTACACATAGTACGTATGCAGATACAGTGGTGTTCGATGAAATAGAGCCATCCACTCTTTGAAGATTTTGCTGTCATAAATTCTAACTACACTTTCTTTCTTTGTCTCAAAGTTAGTATCATTGTAATACTGGATATGAAGTGAAGTGTGCTACAAAAAGGAGACGGTAAAAAATAAACAACCCTTGAGGGGCTGCAAGTTATATTAGATTTGAATTCTAAACAAGAGGCAAGTTAAACACCTCATTATAATAGCAGAAAAATCAGGGCAAATAAATATTAGTGATAGTGATAAACGCAGAGAAACAATAAAAATGGCTTATAATAAAGGTAATAGATACAGGCACATTTCTGAGACAGACGCGTTAGATTTGCGTGAGTACCTGCCAACGATGGCTCAACCTCACGATGGTCTAACAACGGGTGTGACACTAAGCGGCCAAACTACCGCCCCTATGCAATCCGCATAAGCACTCCTATGCAATCCGCATAAGCACCACCGGAATAGTACTCATGCATATCCCATAGGTAGCATATTAGAACAGAGGATGCCAGGTCCCCGATCCTACCCCTTGCTGAGGGGTTCGGAGCTATCTAAACTCCTGCGTCAACGAACAACTATTGACAGCTTGCATTGCAATGCAACGCCACATCGATCCTGCAGTGAACCTCCCCACTTTGGGTATAAACCACAGCCACCACGTGCACCTCCGAAGGAGCCTCAATAACAACCAGTCTGGTACCGAAGTTGCAGGGGCTACTGGTTCCGTGGTACCAGTTTCTTTTCCTTCGTTACTGGTCGAACTTAGAAGTCATACCTTCTTCCAGTTCCAAGCTCTTGACAACCGTCAGGAACTGGTACCACTGTTTCCCCATGTGGCAACTCATCAAGGTGTCGAAATCACCAAGATGATATGCCCCCGGGGGGACATTTCTGAGACAATTAGACGTTCGAAGAAAACGGTGAAAAATGCGATAAAATATAAGAAACATATACAGCCCTTTTGAATAGAACAATTTCCCCTGATGTATAAAAACACCCTTATTTACCTCTTCTGCCCTTAAAAGGGAATATAACCTGTATTTTGTCATCTCAACCATAAGAAAATTATTTATTGAAAACAATTTTAAGACTATTAGTGCTCGAAAAGTTCCATATTTAATCCAAAAATATGTAACTTTTGGTTCGTTGGTTGGAATTCGCAAAAAACGTTTAAAATGCGGTCAGATGAAACGAAATTGGTTTTTTTCAACGCTGACAGAAGCAGCCTTATAGTAAGCGTGTACCCTAACACCGAATCCCGACCGCAATATACCACAAAAACCTATAAAATATAATGGCATAGGGCTGTTACACTCACAGTGGAACAGGGCCTCTATTTCGGATTGAGAAAGAATGCAGGTTGTATTATTATACAAATATACTGAATAATATTATGATACCGTACGCTGAGATTGGGAAATTGGAAATGCCACTTCCTTGCACAAACTTCAGTGGCTTTATTTTTATTCACAGGCAAAACAAGGCAATTTATTAAAGTCATTTAATTTACTTATATATTTTTTAATGACAGTTTTATTGTTAGATATATTTTATGTTGTAATAAAATTATTGTAAAAGAATTAAAAAATAATCTACTTACAAAATTTTTGTACAATATCTTAACTTTGATAATTTTTGTTATGGGTGGTCCTATTTTATCAAACACCACTGTGTACATACATACATGTGATGCTTGTTGCTCGCACATGGAATAGTTCTAAAAAATTCATTTACTGATAAGAAAAATTTAAGAGCTGTAAATTTTTCACGCTGAATTGTATTTGAGTGATGCGAACAATTGAAAATATACTTTCATAAATCACCAAATACTAAGTTTTATTACACAAAGCCGCCCAGTTTCACATAAAAAGCAAACGAACATCTACAAAATTTAAATAAGGGAAAACTATGCGAAATCCCACACAGCTAATGGAGGCTTCCTCAGTGCATTTAAATTATTTATAACTTTGTGGACTTCTCGTAAAATCTGTTTTCATTTTCAGAATATATGTTATATACACATATACTCGTATAAGAATATATACAATTTAAATACGAAAATTTATTATTATACAGATGTAACTTATTGAATTTAATCTTAAAAGTTTTGCGTAGTCTGTGGTTTAGTCTTAGAAAAAAAAACACTATTTAAGCTCAAAACTAATACGGCTGGGGATAATCGTTATTTTGTTGCTCGTACTGCGTTAGTAGTTGGTTTGACTCTGGATGTATTTCTAGCAATTATTCTTTAGAGCTTAAAATTGGAAGCCTGAAAAACTGCCCACAAGGGTTTTGCCCTATTCAAGTCCAATGTAGTTTATCCATCATCATAAAAAGAAAGATTGCTACTTTTGTCGAAAGAAGATCGTTTGTCATCCTCACAAAAGTTCATGCAAATTGTTTAAAGGTAACAAAATCAGTGGTAATAAAACGTAAACGTGGGGATTTTTAGAATTATCCGTATCTGGTTATGAGAGTTTTGTTCTTAAGAAAAATCATAATGATCCTTTTTTTTCTATATAAAGCATTTGATATCAAGCAGCACTTGGTCTTAAATATGGATTATAATGATCTTATCCACGATATAATATTGTCAAGAAAGCAAACCGATTATGTATCTTCCCGGCTGGATCCGTGGAATTAAGTGAAGAGCGGTTATAAGGTAACATTTCAGAGAGTTACCAACCCAGCTTTTTGAAGCTTATAAAGATGATAAGAATTTTGTATATTATGCAGAAGTAAGTGAATTATTTGCAAGTCTCTTTATTATTAAAAATTCAAAAAAAAAAATTAATGCGCACGGTAGTGTACCAGCCAAGTTCAACCTAATGCACACAGTGTGTATATTCCACGAAACCATTCGCGCTGTTTTACCGCCCTCATAACTTTGCTTCCAATAATCATCAAGCAATGAAACTTCAAACATAAGGACTCTACATATAGGTGGCCTCATAGGCCAAATTTGAAGCCCTTCATATGTACAATATCATCCCGTTTATAGGCAACTTGCTAGCATGGCAAAATTTTTTGTAACTTTATAATATGAGAAAGGATCTTGGGAAAAATGTTACCAAACTAGCAAGTTGCCTAGAAATGGGATTGTATTGTACATATGTATGAAGAAATAAAAAGTATTCTTGAATTGATATTCCGACAGGGTATTTTGATGTAGATTTTTGGAACGAATTTCCGTCATCCCTTATCAAGTTTGGTTTGGAGACAAACCAACGAAAAATTACACTGAAGATGGCACATAGCCGAAACCGGTTTGTCTTCAAACCAAACTTGATAAGGGATGACGGAATTTCGTTAAAAAAATCTACAATTAAAAATATGATTAAATTAAATTTAAAAAATATGATTTCAAACGTAGGCTTGCAAAAGAATGCTGCCAGTTTGAAATATTAAAAAAAATAATATTTTTTTTTTACCATATTTCTCCAAAAGATTGATCGATTGAAAACTGTTTGAACCTACCTAAGAAAATCTCTCTTCTCCTCCTGTTTAAAATTTTAAAATTGGTGAAAAACTATTGTTTAAAGTTGGTTTGACCATGAAGTCGCAAAAAAATTGTATTTTATCGATTTTAAAGATGTATTCGAATTTTTAAAATTTACAAAATTATCTACTCAAGTAGACCTACAACCGAGATTAGGTCATTTTAAAAGTATTTTTCTCCTAAACCAAAGTTTACTCTGGTAAAGGTATCTAGGGATATTTATATTTTCCTCGTCTGGAAAATAAAAAAATATTGAGGCTAGAAAGTTTTCCTAAAATAATTTTAGCTTGGAGAACAAATCTGTTAAGAAGAATGTCTAAAAATAAATGCTATCTACTAACTGGAAAAAAGGTGTTGCGGGTAATATATTTAGAATATATTTTATTATTTAATTGCGTTTAAATATATAGTCAACTCAAAAGCAAAGGCCACCTAGTAATTCTCAATTGCCGCCGATGGACTAAAAAGATGGCTGGCCACGTATTATACCGTGTTCCTTGGATTCCTTAAAATTATGCACAGTACCCAAGAATAATTTTTGTTTTTAGGCCCAGAAATCTATGTACAGGAGCCCTGCAAAGAAAATAAAATTCTCTTTGAAAACTTGCATTTTTTAATGAACCTTTCATGTATATGACCAAGTTTTTGTTACCGAATCTATATGCCGAGCGGTCACAGTATTAATTTTTAAGAACAGTCAAGTCCAGTGGTCCTGATACTTCTTTTGTTCTTTCCCATAGAATAAACTTAATTGTTATGTTAATTGTTAACTTTTGTATTTATATTCTTATGTTTAATATTATTCTTGGGGTCAAATGTTTTGTGCGTACAACGTGCACGTCTTCTGTTCAGTATGTAAATGGTGGTGTTGTTGGTATTAATGTATGTGGTTGTTATTGCACGTACTAAAATACTATGACGATAGTGGCATGGCCAATGTAAAATTTTTAATAAAAACAGGGCCGACATAGGTATGTAAATTTCATTCATAAATACGAGCAAAAATATAGCATCACTACATGCCTGTTTTTCATTGCATTTGGAAATTAGAGCTTTTTGTGTATATGCAAAAACTAAATGGAAATCTGCAAAAAGAAAAAAATGGAAAGTTCTATGGAAGATAGAGAGGCTTAGCAGAGGCAAAGAAAAAGAAAAGATCGCCATTATAAAGCCAGCATTAAGCTAAAGTGGTTGAATAGTTAAAACGAGTGAAAAAACCTTTTTTTTTTTGGTTGACAACAAAATTTTAGTTTGTGACAGTTGATATAGTGAACCGAATAAAGGAAAAAAAAATATATACACAGGTAATAATAGAAAGCTAATTTTACCCACTTTAAATAAAATATAAAACTGTCCCTGTAGAGCCAGTGGTAAAAATAAAACAAGTGTGCCGACTTCAGAGAGATTGGTGACATTGGGGTAGGATACCTGGAGGATACAGAAAAGCTCTGAAGAAGACCAAACTTAGTGCTGGAGGCTGTAAAAAAAAAAAAAATAAGATAAGTCAGGAAATCTCAGATATTTACCACCGAAAGCGCGCTCGAAACCGCCATTTTTACATTTGGGTAAGCGCCAAAACTATAGTACAGAAAATTCGGTCCACCATTTTTGCTTAATTGTTGTTTTTCACCTAAAAATATAAAAGAAAAAAACCTTTCAGCCATTTTTGAATTTTAAACAAGCTTATTTTCTTTACAATTTTGAATTAGTATTTAGTTTATGTAAAATTTATGTAGTGTAGTAAGTTATTAGAAGTAAACGTTTTTTAGTGTAAGACAGATTTTAGCACATAAGGTTAAGGAGTTTGAGCATTGTGAGTGCCTAAATTTAAAATAAGAAACTAATTGCAGCCGAGGGTTTCTATTTGTTACTAAATTCCTAAGGGAGGAAATTTAAATCAAAGAAGAAGAATTGCATAGAGTCAGTCCTCGAATTAGAGCGTTGCCAAAACTATCTAAGGGAGCTCGTTTAGGTAGGCAAAAAAAAAAAAACAGAATACAGTGTTGGGAAGTGTTTAATTTACATTTGATTCGTTAGTTTCTTTCCTGAACAACAGTGCAAATAGAAATTTTTTATTAGGCGTTAATTTAGATCTTTGCTTTTGTTTATATTTCTAGTTTTCGATTTAGGCACATATCTACCTACTTGTTAGTAATATTAAGTATTTGTTATTAGGAATAAGTATATAATAAGATATAAAGAAAGCAAGTAAATCCTTAGTTTTAAGTTTAATAAATATGTAATTATTGTATTGTTTAAATAACCTACTATGTGTGTAAACTAATTTGTTTGTTTCAGGGTGAGGTAAGATGTGAGGTTAGAACTTTGTGGTAAGTGCGTGGGTAGTAATAGGGGGACAAAATATATTATAATAAGAGCTAGTGTCCTAGGTTGGGAGGGTATGTTAGGAACAAATCCATCTGGTTCCTTTTCTAACGTGTTTCTTGTTTGTGGTATTTTTTTTTTGAATCGTGTTTACATTTTTTTTTTATTGTATTTGTGCTTGCCTCTGATCTGTGGTTATAGGTTGGAACCTGCCTTGAGGATGCGATTGGAGCTAGTTGGCATCACAACCACAGAGGTAAAAAGCGGCACGTAACAATATGGCGCCCAATTGAATGATTAATTTAGGTATACAGTTCACCTACGTATACCGATAATAGTACTAGTTTGATTTACAATAGAGAAAATGACTAAAGATACAATTTGCTAAATTGAGAGCATTTGTAACTCGTTACCCTGTGGTACTAGTGACCATAGGCCGTAAATCCTAACCCTTGCTTAGAATTTATTGTGCAGTTGCAGCTGTTTTTTTTATTTGGGAAATGAGTCTTTAGCACAATAATACAGTGATACTTTAGGTACTGTAGCGTGAGAGTTTATAGGAAAACATCCCATTGAGTATCTCAAGTATTAAATTTTGTTGTTTTTTTAGATTCTGCTGGAAGGTATTTGATTAAGGAAGTGAAATTCAGATAACCGCTCTGATTAATAATGTCAGAGGTCTGACGTACACGACTTTAACCAAGTATACTTAAATCTCTTTAGATTGTATGATAACCGCTCTGTGAGGACATAAGAGGTCTGGAGTGTCATTGACTAAAGAGACAGCGATGTTTTGTTGGCCCAGAGCTTACCTACATGTAGACTCTTGCTATAGCCTATGAGACATACGCTGAACATTTTGTTTAAATTTAATTTGATTGAGGATACACAAATGAGGGCCGTAATGGGCACTTAAGAAAAAAATAAATAAACTTATTTATCAAACCACATGCATCTAATACAAACCTCACATCGTCACAACCAAACCCGAACAGTATTTGAAATCGTTTTCTGTCTGATATAAAGGTAAATGATTTTTGTGTTGTATTCATTTAGAGTATTTGTATTTTTATAATATTTGCATTATTTTGTGAATTTCTGCTGGTTGAATTATAATAAAGTAGTGTTATTAATTTGGGTGTTAATTTAATTTTTTTTATAGTAGATTTGTATGTGTTAAAATAGAATTAAGATAGTTTACGGTTTTTAATTAAGTCTTTTATTTCTTTGTCATTAGTGATAAATATATGTTTGATTCATTAGCTAATATATTGAGTGTTTTATGTACTTAGGTGTAGAGCCGTTAATGGGCATTAATAAATAAATTAGCGTCTACATCTACGTCCAGTTTTAAGAGTTTATGGCTAATTCGCCTGATAAAATTAATAGGGAGTCGGTAAGAAAATTAGAAAAGTTGAAGAGGCACAGAGAGAGAAATTTGTCGTTTGACTTAAATCGATCGTCACCACAGGTAAAGAAGAAATATTGGAAAAACAATAAATCAAACAGAATGGCAACAAGATCTCCGCAAATTGAAGATAGATCTGCAACTATTAGCGTTCCGACAGGAAGTCGAGGTGCCGTACCTAAACAAAAGGGAAACCAAAATTCTGAAAGAAACCAGGACTACTATCCGGAGGAAGTATCCCCAACGGTTAGATTAATGGTAACTGAAAGCGTCGAGGTTATGAAATCTAGTTTAGACCGATCAATAAATAATTTAATAAATGAAAAGATTGGCAAAGAAATGATGAAGGTACACGAGAGCATTGGTCAATTATCGGAAGCAGTACGAAACCTGTCGCTAAGGGATACAGCTCGTCCTGTAGAAATGCATAACGATCTTTTGAATGAAGCCAGAGGCAGGCCGTTGAACTTTCCGGTGAGTCATAGGTTAGATTTTCCGAACGCTGCTCCACACGCTCATTATGATGGCTGGAGAATAAGAGTCGACAAATTTGGATTAGAATTTAAAGGTAACCAAGGTGGTCGTGATCAACTGTCGGTCGAGGAATTTATTTTTAGGCTAGAACATATGCAAAGGCAATATCAGATTCCATGGGAAGAGATACTGCGAGATTTTCATTTATTGGTCTCAGGTACAGTCCAGCAGTGGTATTGGGCATTGCTGCAAACAACGGTGATATCTGATTGGAGCACACTACGGCTCGCGTTATTGAATAGATACAAAACAGTTAGATCTAACTGGGAACTAATGCACGAGTTGGTGGAAAGGAAGCAAATACCTGGAGAATCCATAGATGACTACTTTCATAGCTTGAACTTGTTGAGAGCAAAATTAGAGATACCGGTTGCGGAAGGCGAAATGATCAAAATAGCCAAACGAAATTTAAAGGAGAGTATAGCTCGAATTGTATACCCAATGGCAGTGTCGTCTGTCGAACAGTTGCGAATGGAGTGCCTTGAAGCAGAAAGGACATTTCCGCGGAAAGACATTCGCAATGTACCAGCGCCACCTGTACGCAGTCATAGGTATGTAAGCGAAGCGATGGTACACGTAGAAAAAGAGGATGACGAGGTTCAATTTGTAAGTGAAGTCGCTACGGCAAATAATCCACCTACGTGCTGGAACTGTCAACAGAAAGGACATCTGTTTAAAGAATGTTTGTCACAGCAAAGGTCTTTGTTCTGCTATAGATGCGGAAAACCTAACACAATAACTCCGAACTGTCCCAAGTGCATAAAGGAGCGGGAAAACTCGAAGAGGAACGCGGCATTGACGGGGGAGCCACGATCCAACGAATTTGCCCCGAAGCCACTTTAAGGGAAACTGTTGAACAAACAAATTTTTCAAAGATAAGGCATTTGTTACCCCTGACAGTACGTGAACAAAATTATGAGATGGTTAAAAAACGAATTTTTAGTAAAGATAACAACAATGAAAATTATAATGAATCACATGCTGCAACAAAGAAATGCTACCAAAAGCCAAGAAAACAAGAATTCATACTTAAGGTAAGACGTGAGTTCATTGCTAGAAAACGACAGCGTAGGTTAATAGCGGAAGCGGTTAGTCGCTGTAATTCAAAAACGGATCCAAGACCTTATGTCGAAGTTTTAGTCAACGGAAAAAAATGTACAGGACTTCTAGATTCAGGCGCGTCCGTCAGCCTCTTAGGCAGAAACTGTCGGGAAACTATTCAAGAGTTAGAAGCAGAAGTAGTAAACATCTTTGGCAATGTGCGCACCGCATCGGGTCAACCGCACAGAGTTTTAGGAAAATGTGAATTAGAAGTAGAATATAAGGACAGCAAGCAGAGAATTACTTTCTACTTATGCCCAGAACTAGATCAAGAGATTTATCTCGGAATAAATTTCTGGCAAGCTTTTGGAATAGCTCCCGAAATAATATCATCAGCGGAACTAGAAGTGGAAAAATCATACCAGATTCTAGAGCAAGGTAGCGCTCATAAAATGAACAAACACCAATTGGAGCCGGAACAACAAAAACAACTTGATGAGGTAATCCGGAAGTTTCCGTCATTTGAAGAGAAAGGCTTAGGATGTACAAACCTAGAGAAACATGAAATTAAATTGATAGAAGGTACCAATCCGATAAAAGACAAGCATTATCCGATTTCACCGGCAGTACAAAATATTGTATATGCAGAGATAGATATTATGTTGCGGCTGAATGTGATCGAAGAAAGTAATAGCCCGTGGTCGAATAGGACGACAGTGGTCAGAAAACCTGGCAAAAATAGGTTGTGCCTGGATGCTCGAAAACTTAATGCAGTCACTGTAAAAGATGCATACCCCCTACAAAACATTGACGGTATCTTGAGTCGCATAGACCAAACATATTTTATTAGCAGTGTCGACCTGAAATATGCCTTCTGGCAAATTGAATTGGAAGAAGAGGCAAGACCATACACAGCGTTTACTGTTCCAGGTCGACCATTATATCAATTCAGGGTAATGCCATTTGGCCTGTGCAATGCGGCTCAACGCTTATGCCGCCTGATGGATAAGGTAATACCTGCGCGATTAAAACCGAATGTGTTCATCTATTTAGATGATTTACTTATTATTTCAGACCAATTTTCCACTCACTTGAAACTTCTAGAGCAAGTAGCAGAATGCCTAAGGAAGGCTAATCTAACAATAGGCTTAAAAAAATCAATGTTCTGTTTCAAAGAGCTGAGATACTTAGGATTCATAATCGGTGGAGGAATGCTTAAAACCGACCCAGAGAAAGTAAAGGCCATACAGAAAATACCGCTGCCTAAAACAACCAGAGATGTGCGAAGCTTGTTGGGAACCGCTGGGTGGTATAGGAGGTTCATAAAAGATTTCGCAACGATTTCTGCACCACTTACAGATACCCTCAAAAAAGGAAAAAAGTTCACAATGACACCTGAGGCAATCGACGCATTTGAAACCCTAAAGATGTCACTCACAACTGCACCGGTTTTACGACACCCAGATTTCAGTAAACCTTTTTATATTCAATGTGATGCATCCGAATTCGGAGTGGGAGCAGTTTTGTTTCAAAAAATCGACCAGGAACAAGAAAATCCAATAGCATTCTATTCACAGAAACTTACAACATGCCAAAAAAATTATTCCGTTACGGAGAAGGAATGCCTTGCAGCTGTTTTAGCCATTAAGCGTTTCCGACCATATGTAGAAATGATGAGGTTTACCGTCATCACCGACCACGCTAGCTTAAAATGGCTTATGTCTATGAAAGACCTTAGCGGACGCTTGGCTCGGTGGTCACTACAGCTGCAATCGTACGATTTTATGATTGAACATCGCCGTGGATCAGAAAACGTCGTGGCTGACATGCTTTCGCGTATGCCGGTAGAGGTCGCAGAGGTAGATGAAGAAAACTTTTTTGATTTCGAAACGACAGCCTTTGAATCCGACGAGTATTTACAATTGCTTACAACCATTCGAGAAAATCAAGAAAAATTACCCGATTTAAAGGTAGATGATGGGAAAGTATATAAGAAAACCAGATTCGACAATAGTAGCGATTCGGCTTGGAAGTTGTGGATTCCACAAGAGATCACCTATATACTGATTGAAAAAGCACATGACACAACGACAGCTGCTCATGGAGGAATTAGAAAGACACTAGAAAGGTTAAAGAGACTCTATTATTGGCCAAGAATGGCAATTCAAGTTCAACAATATATTCGAAATTGTCAGATCTGTAAAGAAACAAAGAGTGTTAATCATCACACTATGCCGACTATCGGTAATGAAGTGCAAACTGACAGGCCGTTCCAGAAAATATATGTTGACTTCCTAGGAAAATACCCCAGGTCTAAGAATGGTAATGCATATATTTTCATTGTAGTCGACCACTTTACAAAATTTGTTTTTCTGAAAGCGATGAAAGAGGCTACCTCTAAGAACGTTATACAGTTTTTAGTCCAGGAAGTATTTCAGAAATTTGGAGTCCCAGAGGTCTTACATAGTGACAATGGTCAGCAGTTTGGCTCAACTTTGTTTCAAGAAATGGTGAAGATATATAACATAAAGCATATGAAAACTGCATTTTATTCACCACAGTCAAATGCAGCCGAACGTGTAAATCAATCGGTGTTAGCAGCCATTCGTGCGTATTTGGAAAAAGATCATAGGGACTGGGATTTATATCTCCCTGAAATAGAGTGTGCCTTACGAACATCATTACATGCGGCCACTGGATTTACACCTTTCTTCGCCCTTTATGGTTACCATATTTACTCTAACGGATCAGACTATAAGCTGGCGCGAAAATTGCAGTCTCTGTCTGACCACGAGATATTGAATTTAGAAAGTAATGATAGACTGAAGATAATCAGAGAGAGAATAAAACACAATCTTTCAAACGCATACCAGCAGAGTGCACGAAGATATAATAAAAATGCACGCATAGTTACATTTGTCCCAGGGCAAGAGATTTACCGAAAAAACTTTGTACTGTCAGATTTTAAAAATAACATTAATGCGAAATTTTGTCGCAAATACATTAAATGCCGTGTAGTGAAACCAATCGGAAACAATATGTATGAGTTGGAGTCACTGCAAGGTAAACCTGTTGGCATTTTCCATGTGAAGGACTTGAAAGTGTGATAAAAAAGTGCAATAAAAAAACAATTTTCTGTGATAGTTTAATCTACATATACCGTGATACGTAGGGAGAGGAGTGCAATAGTAATTTAGGTTTATGTACGTACTCGTTCCCTATATACATAAATATTTATTTTCAATCAATTCTTTTACACAATTTACATTTTATTACCGCTCTGTTGTGTTTGTTGGTTTGTTTTTGTATATACACTAGTTATTAATTTAATCAATCACACTTTGATTTCAAAGTCCGTGTTAAAACGTTGTATTAGACTATTTATAAAAACTTTATTAATCAAAAGTCTATATAAGAAGAGATGGATGATTAAATTAATACAAGTTTAGTTTTAGTTTGTTTTTAGGTAACAACTTATACAGAATGTTTGCACTGCTTGTTATTTTGTTTTGTATATAAACTATAATACACAGAGCGATATTGGTAAAAGAACTGTAAGGAGTGAACCTGTGGTTAGTGTAGATAATATGTAACAGGATAAACTATCAGTCAGAAACAATATGTAACACACTTACTGCGATTGATCTTGAAAACTCCAAGATAAACACGAAATTATTATCCAAGGTAGCCCGGCGAGAGACTTAACAGGGCGTGGAAGTTCCCCACGTTGGCTTAGCGAACTCAGTTTAAATCAAGGCAAGCACGAAGTAAATAATACCGCACACCGGTCCTACTGTCGCGTGCTTGGTAGCCCCTGAGTTTTGTTGCGGGTAATATATTTAGAATATATTTTATTATTTAATTGCGTTTAAATATATAGTCAACTCAAAAGCAAAGGCCACCTAGTAATTCTCAATTGCCGCCGATGGACTAAAAAGATGGCTGGCCACGTATTATACCGTGTTCCTTGGATTCCTTAAAATTATGCACAGTACCCAAGAATAATTTTTGTTTTTAGGCCCAGAAATCTATGTACAGGAGCCCTGCAAAGAAAATAAAATTCTCTTTGAAAACTTGCATTTTTTAATGAACCTTTCATGTATATGACCAAGTTTTTGTTACCGAATCTATATGCCGAGCGGTCACAGTATTAATTTTTAAGAACAGTCAAGTCCAGTGGTCCTGATACTTCTTTTGTTCTTTCCCATAGAATAAACTTAATTGTTATGTTAATTGTTAACTTTTGTATTTATATTCTTATGTTTAATATTATTCTTGGGGTCAAATGTTTTGTGCGTACAACGTGCACGTCTTCTGTTCAGTATGTAAATGGTGGTGTTGTTGGTATTAATGTATGTGGTTGTTATTGCACGTACTAAAATACTATGACGATAGTGGCATGGCCAATGTAAAATTTTTAATAAAAACAGGGCCGACATAGGTATGTAAATTTCATTCATAAATACGAGCAAAAATATAGCATCACTACATGCCTGTTTTTCATTGCATTTGGAAATTAGAGCTTTTTGTGTATATGCAAAAACTAAATGGAAATCTGCAAAAAGAAAAAAATGGAAAGTTCTATGGAAGATAGAGAGGCTTAGCAGAGGCAAAGAAAAAGAAAAGATCGCCATTATAAAGCCAGCATTAAGCTAAAGTGGTTGAATAGTTAAAACGAGTGAAAAAACCTTTTTTTTTTTGGTTGACAACAAAATTTTAGTTTGTGACAGTTGATATAGTGAACCGAATAAAGGAAAAAAAAATATATACACAGGTAATAATAGAAAGCTAATTTTACCCACTTTAAATAAAATATAAAACTGTCCCTGTAGAGCCAGTGGTAAAAATAAAACAAGTGTGCCGACTTCAGAGAGATTGGTGACATTGGGGTAGGATACCTGGAGGATACAGAAAAGCTCTGAAGAAGACCAAACTTAGTGCTGGAGGCTGTAAAAAAAAAAAAAATAAGATAAGTCAGGAAATCTCAGATATTTACCACCGAAAGCGCGCTCGAAACCGCCATTTTTACATTTGGGTAAGCGCCAAAACTATAGTACAGAAAATTCGGTCCACCATTTTTGCTTAATTGTTGTTTTTCACCTAAAAATATAAAAGAAAAAAACCTTTCAGCCATTTTTGAATTTTAAACAAGCTTATTTTCTTTACAATTTTGAATTAGTATTTAGTTTATGTAAAATTTATGTAGTGTAGTAAGTTATTAGAAGTAAACGTTTTTTAGTGTAAGACAGATTTTAGCACATAAGGTTAAGGAGTTTGAGCATTGTGAGTGCCTAAATTTAAAATAAGAAACTAATTGCAGCCGAGGGTTTCTATTTGTTACTAAATTCCTAAGGGAGGAAATTTAAATCAAAGAAGAAGAATTGCATAGAGTCAGTCCTCGAATTAGAGCGTTGCCAAAACTATCTAAGGGAGCTCGTTTAGGTAGGCAGGAAAAAAAAAACAGAATACAGTGTTGGGAAGTGTTTAATTTACATTTGATTCGTTAGTTTCTTTCCTGAACAACAGTGCAAATAGAAATTTTTTATTAGGCGTTAATTTAGATCTTTGCTTTTGTTTATATTTCTAGTTTTCGATTTAGGCACATATCTACCTACTTGTTAGTAATATTAAGTATTTGTTATTAGGAATAAGTATATAATAAGATATAAAGAAAGCAAGTAAATCCTTAGTTTTAAGTTTAATAAATATGTAATTATTGTATTGTTTAAATAACCTACTATGTGTGTAAACTAATTTGTTTGTTTCAGGGTGAGGTAAGATGTGAGGTTAGAACTTTGTGGTAAGTGCGTGGGTAGTAATAGGGGGACAAAATATATTATAATAAGAGCTAGTGTCCTAGGTTGGGAGGGTATGTTAGGAACAAATCCATCTGGTTCCTTTTCTAACGTGTTTCTTGTTTGTGGTATTTTTTTTTTGAATCGTGTTTACATTTTTTTTTTATTGTATTTGTGCTTGCCTCTGATCTGTGGTTATAGGTTGGAACCTGCCTTGAGGATGCGATTGGAGCTAGTTGGCATCACAACCACAGAGGTAAAAAGCGGCACGTAACAAAGGATATGCTTAAATTTTCCCTATTTCTAAAAGCATTGTTAGAAGAGACAAATTGTTCAAGTCTAACCACTATATATTGTATAGTTTCGTTTTAAATCAATATTAACTTATACAAGTTTCTACTTGTATATTCTGCTACTGTATTAATCTGCTTCGACCTTTTGTCCTAGTAAGTTCTTGAAAAACACATCAATTGACCTATGTTGCGATCGGCAAGCCTATCATATAGTTTTTTTTTAACTTAATTCCTTGCTTTCATTTCTTTTACAAGTGTAATTTAGCAAAGGTTATAATACGCCCAAAAATAATTTTTTCCGTTTTCTGAAAAATTACAAATTTTGATTTGTGTCACATTGAGGAGGGTGTGTAATATTAAGCTGTGATTCGATTTGAATGCTGGCTATTTTTGCTCACTATTAGAAGCTCTTGTATGAACGAAGGATCCTATTGCAAAAGTTATTTCTATTGTTGTTAATCAGCACAAGTACGAAGGCATTTAAGACTCTCAAATAGAATGTTCCTTGCCAAACCATCAGCTAATGCAAGACATACGGACGAAAGGAAACAGCATTTATATAATGATCGACGTATGTCCCATTATTATAAGAAAAACTAACATTGATTTCCTTTCAATTGAAGAATGAGACAAATTTATGAAGTCGTAAATAGTATGACCTAGTAGTTTAAGAACTAAACTCATAATCTTCTTTTTTGCGAAAACTTTATTAGTCTTATTCTTATAGATGGAATTGAAAATAAAGCATGCATATGTAAATCAAACATTTAATGTACACTTAATTTTAACATATAAAGTTTATAAAAAGATATTTTCTGTTTTACAATAAAGACGGAGATAATAATCGTTAAAAATTCATAATATATCTCTTCTGCTAACATGTTTTGTGTTAAAACTACAAATTAAGAAGTTTATTATAATAGATTTGAAAATACATAATACAATTAAGATTAATAAATCACAAAAAATTCTTAAAGAATTCTTTTAGCAGAATAAAAACAGAACTACGAAATTGAGATACAAAATCACAAAAATATATGAAGGTAATAACTGCGAGTTGGATTTTAATAAAAATAAAAATAACAAATAACTCTATGAGCAAATTAAATTCCGTAATTATGTACTTATTTCGTTTGTTAACTTTTTAGTATTTGTATTATTTGTTCAACTATTGCTTGTGATTGCGTTAAGTTATCTATTGTAAGTAGTGTATGCTATGTCGTATAGGTTACTGAAAAGTGTTATACTTGAAGTATAACACCTTGAGCTTGAGTGTAGATTGTGTAAAATATTGAAAAAATATTTAATTTGTTATTACTTTCATATTTCAATTGAAGGTAGATGATGTTTGTATAATTAGTATTTAGCTTGTTATTGTATGGAACATTGAATTGTGACTGTGGTTTCTGTTTGTCTGGCTATTGTAGGATAAAATATAATGATACAAAACTTAAATTAATAAAATAAATTAATAAATTTTATGTTACAAATAACTTTTATAGGTGAATGCATGTATATAAGTATATAAATTATTTGTCTAATATAGAATTATATTGTTAACTTTTTGTTGATGGATTTTGTTTTTGGACATGGACGTTAAACGTAATAATTATAAGTATGTATAAACTTTATGATACGGATGATTTAAATAATTAATATTAAAAAAGATACAATTAAATTAGATACAAATACAACTGGAGAATATATGTATGTACGTATGTATGTATGAAGTTCATTACACATTATATTAACGGCGGTTTACGAATTTTACTTTCTAAACATATATAAATTATTTTGAAATTTCTGAAGTTCTTTGGTTAAATAAGTAATTATGTTTTTATTTTTCTTTATATCCAAATGTGTTTGTTTGCCCTCTTTGTGTTTGAAGCCATCATTAACCAAATTTTTTACTTTTGTGTAACGATTTTAAATTTGATTAATTTGTTAAATCGCTTATGGCTTCAAATAAATGAACCGTCAGTGTTCCTCTGGTGGTGTACGAAATTCAGAAATCCAATCGGTAACACGCAAACGAAAGATTTCTGTTTTTGTCAAAATCCAATCGCGATATTGATGCGGTATCGATTCCACAATTTTTTCAGCGATTTCTGGATTTTTAAACATTATCATATAGATCAGTACTACGTTAAATGCAACCATCAACAAAAATATAACTAACGATGTTAAAGCGGTTGAGGAAGATTGGGGTTTTGATGAAGACTTTAATGATCCATTGGCGGACTTTTTGTTTTTGCATGCCTTTGCTATGGTTATATTGTTATCTGTGTTTAGAGCTGTTGTGTTAATAGCCATATCCTGATTGCTGTGTGATTTCTTTTTCGATTTTGATTTTTTAACTTTCTTTGATTTTTGTTGCAAATCTTGGGACTTGTCGGAATTTTCGACATCATCTTGGGCAGTGCATATATTTTGATTTTGCAGAATTTCCTGTTTGTATTGTTCTTTTGCTTTTATGGCCTCTACTTGCATAACGGACATAAATTTGACCTAAAAAAGAATAATGTAAAATTCAAAAACAAGAAACTCTAATTCCGACATGTGCATGAAACAAGTAACTAAAAAATATGTTTTGAGTTATAAAATAAATTAACATATTGAAAGAGTTTAATTATCTCATTTGTAATGCAAGTCGCCATGAAGCATGTGATTTTGGTACAGCGTAAATTTCGTCATTTTCTTGGTCATCCAATGACCACTGCATGAACGTTCCGAGGTTTAGCCAACTGACTTAATGAGAATGAGAAATGAACTGATTGTTCAACCGGTTCCAACGCAATTGGGTCTTCGCTCCTGAACGACCCGTGTCACACCCACACAAAGATTGTCAACTCTGAAAGAGCTGCATCAACCGGAAGTTTTTTTTCAGGAATGATCTTTCGACAGCAGCAACGCTGTTAGAACAACAACAAAGCAACCAGACGATGTCTGATTGCTCATTTTAAATGAAAATTTTAAGATGTATCTTTACGAACGATGCATCGATGCTCGCGCCACCCTAAGACGTCATAACTGTTGCAAAAAGCTATGTAGAGTGATATAAACCGGGCAGCTGTCACTTAGGTGATATCAACTTTAAAACAAATGTAATAATGTTTTACATGATAAATTTGAATATACTAAGATCTAAAATTATCATTAAACGAAGAGCAGAATGGAGTATTGTCCATTTTCTAATTTTGTGGCCACTGTGAACATAATCTATTTAAGCAAGGTGTCTATTTAGATCCAAATAAAATATTAAAAAAAAGAACACCATTTTCATACATTCAATAGAAATAGATAAAGAACATTGTGTCTTTTTTTTTAATTCAACAATTATCGAACATACCGTTCTTTTTGCCGAATCTTGACAATCCTTTGTCGTTGTACAGATGCCCACTATTTTCGCTAAAGCTGATGTCAAAGGATTGCCTTTGAGGTCCAAATATCTTAAATTTGTTAAGTCCCCAAAGCTTAACGGCAAATGTTCTAGTTGATTGTTATAGAGATCCAAATGTCTAAGATTTCTCAAGAGACCGAAATCTTCGGGCAAGAATTTAATTTGATTTTTACTCAAATCCAACTTAACTAAACGTGTAAGGATGCAAAAGTTTTTCTGCAATAAAAAATAGAGATATTTTATAACTTTTAAAATCTAAATATATTCATTTATACATACCCCTAAATACATCAATCGGTTACTGGACAAATCTAATACATTTACTCGTTTAAAGGAAGCCTGTAAAAGACAAACGTACTTAATAAATTACCAAAAAACGTAAATAAAACTCCCAGCCACCCCATATTAAGGGACAATACTCTTGCATTCAAAACACATTTATACAAACACAAGATACATAAAACACAAAGACTAAACCGTTATTTTATGCATTCAATGAGATAAACAAGTCAAGTAAAAGAAGGAAATAAAGAGAAATGAAACGACATAAGAAAGTGCAACATTTATTTATTAAGGCCAAACCGCAGAACTCTTTTAAGCCAGTGATGTGTATTTGATTCGAAGCATTTTTTTTTTTTAATTTTTAGTTTTGCAGTTTTAGTTTTTTTTTATATCAAAATATAAGTGATGAAATAGAAGCTTGGCAGAATTCCATAAGACTTTTCTCGGGTTAATATAAATAAGATGTATATATAAGATGGCTACTATATAATCAAGTCAGAAATGTTGGTGTCAAGTCTTGGGACCAATTACAGTATAATTTTTATTTTTAAATTATATTTGAAAATTTAGCATTTTTTAATACGCTAAGTTTAGATAATTGAAATTTTAATAAATTGCCGTTCTTGAAACACTATAATATACAACAAATTGTAGGACCGGGAAATTTTCTCTTATTCTGTGCCAATCAGTGTGCAAGGTACAGTAAATTAATTCTTGCCTTGTATACACCTAGTTACTGCCTTCTTCTACTCAGTTTTTGCGTAATTGTAGTGACAGAATCGGAGGAAATAAATATGCTGCTAAGAGTCGCGCCCTAAGTTTAAGAGGGGTCATAATCGGAATTTAAGCTTTTCTTAGTTCAATTGTATTCGGTTTGGTTGATGACTTAAATTTTTGTTTGTGGATTTAGAAGGAAATTTTGAGAGATAAATATATGAATAATTAATTTTACTTCAATCGTGTGAACTTAACTAGGTATAATCCTAGACATCCAGACAAAGGCTTTTTGTAAACTATGGCACTTAAATATAGGATTATACCTAGTTAAGTTCACTCTATTGAAGTAAAATTAATTATTCATATATTTATCTCTCAAAATCTCAGACCTTACAATAAATAATTAAAATACATAAGTGCCCAAGTTCGATACGATAACTTAAAACAATATACATTCATATACATAAGTGTGAACTATCCGTATATAACACTCTAGTATGATATGTTTAATATCTGAAACTCGAATTATTTTTATGATGGACATTATCTCTTGTTTCTTATGCATTTTTGTATAACTATATCGCCCTTGTGCCATTTCATAGAAAGTAGATAACTATATAAACCGGTAGTTTTTTTTTTTTTTTATAAAACTCAATTGCTTTTATACAACTCTTCCTAAACTTAAGATTTCTTAAATACAATATAAGAAATGCTATGAACAAATAGTAAATATCTCCCACATAATGAAAGACAAGACAGAACCAGGTTTATAGTCGTTTAATTCAATGGCAAATTGTGGTCAAATAACAGAGGTATGAAGTAAAAACGACATGCGAATTGTTGCTTAATCCACATTTTCCAGGCGACAAAAGAAATGGCATTGGTCAAATTGTTGCTGTCACTAAATTAATAATAATATCAAATGAAGTTATTTATTCAACGTATTATTTTCAGGGACTACAGCGTGATTCTTGATTTCCAAAATTCTACGGTTACAGCGTATTGCAATTAAAAAAAAAAAAAAACATTTTCGAAACACAATGTATTAGGCATACAAATTCTAACAATTTTCTTTTCGAATCGAATTACACAGTAACCTCCCAGAATTAGAATAGTACTGGTATAAATCGACATTGGATCGCAGAGCACGGTACTTTTGCGATTGAACCATTGTTACATGAATCCCAACACTACTTTCACATTTTGCAATACAACTGGATGTTGTTATGTGACCCACAACACAAACAGATGCATATGCATGTGTTCTTGCGGTAAGAGGGTTAAAAAAGAATGGATACACAAGCTGCTAAATTTCTAACCCAGACATTTGTTAGACACTTTTCAAAATGGGTGTTTCCTTCCAAATGTTCATATTCTTAGGAAGAACTGTTTTAACACATACATTATTACTTTCATTTTAGTGCACTTCGCTTTCAATTATACAATTTAGGTTTTTTACTACACTACTTTCACTTTCGCTAGGTTTCTTTTTCATTTACCCATTGTACGCTCTTGTTTTTTCACAATGCATTTTTGTTCAAAAGGTCGTTATTTATATGCATGCATACATATTTTGTTTCCCATACTTACAATATCCTTAACAGGAATTTCTCTTAATTCTGACAAACTTAAATCACACACATTGTCCTCAACTCTTTCTTTAACATTCATTTTATTAGCCTTTGGCATTATAGTTTTTTTTTTTTTTATTAATAATAAAATAAATTTTGCAAAAATTTTTGCAATTAATATTTTTGCCGAAACGAAATAAAAACAAGATGCAGCCAAATCCACCACCATCAAACAACAGAAAACGAAAACAAAGAAGTAAAGAGAAGTTCAAGGCTTTTCTTTCAATAGTTGCAGTTTGCGCCAGATATGGAAAACTGAAATTTTTATATCGTACCTTTTAAATTCTACCTCACGTACCAATAGTTTGTCCCGGTAGTCTGGTTAATAGTGTGCTAGTCGATCAGAGTGGAGGTTATTGGCTTCTAATCCAACCAAACGTCTATTTCACTACAACGAGCGAAAGTCTACGTTGCTATGCTCAGTAATTTTGGTTAAAATACTATTTGTATTGTACCATTTAATAAATAATTTTTTTACATTAAAAGTACTAAGCTTATTATATGCATCTATTATATCGCTCACGACACTTATATGAAGTATAGCATTATAAAACCATACACAACATTAAAGGCGATAATTTCGACTATTTTGCAAATGTTTGACTATGCATGTTCGATATTCGTTTGAAACACACATATGTTTTTGCGGTGTTCGGCTTATTTAAAACAGAAAAAGTTAAAAAAGGTTTAAAATAGTTACGTGATAAAAAATGTATGGAGTTATATACCTTAGCAATAATGTCTTGATTAAATTTACAAGTTTTCGGTTCGCGTACTTTTTGATACAATAATATTTTCTGGCAAGTTTTCGCGAAATAGGCAGTAAATACTTATTCACATTTATATTGGAAAAGCAAGCAAACGGACACATTACAACAACAAGTTTATAGTAGATTGAAAATAATGCCAAAATTGTATGTGTATAAGAAAAAGTCCTACATGTACAAGTAATTTAGAAGTAGATATTTAAAAAAAAATGCATGAAAAATTAAGTAGTTCTGTAATACACAAAATTTAAGATTGCGTTTTGATAAACATTTCCATTTAAGCTAACTTAAACAAAAAAGTGGTTAAGCGATTAGGGACAGAAATAATATTTAAAGACAAAAAACGAGCTGTTAATGTACATTATTTTTTTTAAATTCGTTTAGATCACAGATGGTTTATACATGTCAGTAAACTTTACAAAAACTTTTCACCAACCCACTAATATTTTCGTAATTACATCTCATCTGACTTGCAATTTTTGAAGACGAGGATTTTTCAAATATCAAAAAAATTAACAGTGGTGCCTTGTAAAAAGTGTTATACAATTATTACGGATTGTGGTGAAATAATTATTCTAGTTTTTCCTCATTTTATGTAAGTATATTTAAAGATCATTTGTAACTTGTTTCTAAATATACATATTGAAGGAAATTAATGTCCTTCTTTAACACAAATGATAATGATAACTAATATCTACTGTCCTTAGAAATGCACCCATGTGTCGTTTTTGGCAAGTATGTAATTATAGTAAAAATAATGGGTCAACATTTAGCTATAATTAAAACTAAAATTAATAGGGGTAGAACTAGTATGACTCTATCATTTCTTGGCCATTAAAAATTTACTTGCATGTGTTAATGCAGGGTGAGGTATATACGGCGGTGCTGTCAACTAACGAAACGAAATTTCAAATTACCCTTGCGAATACTCTACGTCTTGACTTAACACTACGTGTTGACAGGCCATAAATTTGTTCGCACATTGAGAGTGCGTCTGCAAAATAACGAGAGAAAATGTGATCGTCGTCTTCTGTTTGAAGAATACGTGTATATGTTCATGTTTAGTTTGTCCATAATTTTTTGTCTCTCATCTAGATCGTATGGTTGCTTTAGTATATCTTATGTACTGGTGTTTACAGACATGCCATGTTACATGGTGTCTTGACTAGCCATAAAACTGTTCAGCCATCGCACAGAAATCTTGACTAGCCATAAAACTGTTTAGCCATCGCACAGAAATTTTGCTAGTTAAGACAGTCGCTGTTCATGTTCAAACAGAGTTTTCCAAGTAACAGTTCATACAACTCTGTTATGCCATTACACAAACAAAATACACAGGCAAAATAGAAAGAATGTATGTGTGTGTTCACGCGTCTGTATACATCCGTACATAAAATATTGTTAAAACCATCTATACAATCTCGACGAGAGAATAAAAGTTATGCTGAAACTGAATAGGAACATCTACAGGTAATCTTCAAACAAAAGACCTGGTTATTTTGCACACGCTGTTAATGTGCGAACATATTTATGTCAAGACGTCTAAGGCATATTTATCTAGGTGCCATTGCTACGACCACAAATACAACAACAGCAGGCAACTTTGTTTGTGTAAAATCAATGATTACTGTCAAAAACATGTGACAACAAAAAGCAAATTAAAAGGAAAATAGTTTAAAAAATGTTTGTTGGTGAACAAAACCAAACACTTTGACATTAACAAACTGTAAACAAAGAAAAATGAAATGTTAGCAAAATATAATCACCTGCAGTAGTGATGCCACCTAGTTAAATATGCCTTGAGCTGGTCTTTTATTCTTTGCCTTTTTTCAGGGCCGGAATGTCAACATTTGTGTTTCACAAATACACTCGCATGCGAGATTAATTCTCTTGCTGATTTGTAAACAAAGAGAAGATATTTGAGCTCCTATGTAAAAATATATGGAGGCTCATTGCGTATTTTCCAGGAAATTTTATCCCATTTCTATCCCGGAAAAATCGTCGTTTGTAACCGTGGAATTTTCCATTTTCAAACAGTATTGAGAATAGAAGTAGAGAAAAAACATCCTAGGGAACTATCAATTCATCTTCAATTTCTGTTCCCGAGGAATAGTTCTTCATAATTAGGCTGATACCAGAGATGTAAACGGATCATTTATTTTTGAATTAATTCGTGAATCGTTCATGCACTGAATTGGTAAAATTTTGAATTAATTCTTTTCGCCAAAAGAAGAATTGAATGAAATTTGAATCAATTCATTTGAATTTAGCAAATATAAATTGCAATTCATTTCCAATTCAAACAAATTTGTCGAAATGAATTGCAATTCATTTTTAATTCAAATGAGTTAGAAAAAATGAATGGCAATTCATTTGAATTAATTCAAATGAACTCGAAAAATGAATTTGTTATTAATTTCCAATTTATTTGAATTGATTTTAAAAAAAGTTACTGTAAATAAATGTAAAGCATTACTGCAGTTTTGTTATCCAACTCGTTTTATTATATCAGACAGCAATCGCCGAAAGGCATAGAAAATAATAAGAATAGAACATCCGATGATGTACTGTAATTAGCAGTTAACGGTAGAATATGACTTAAATTAGTAGGGAGCTGCGAAAATCCTATCAGCATGAGCATTAATTCACAATTGTTTATTTGCTTAAAACAAAACTTTTAAACATTTTTATCAAATTCATTTGAATTATTTCAAATGAATTGCAATTCGTTTTTATAACTTATTTCAATCAATTCCAAATTAATTGCTTTCATTTGAACTAAAAATGAATAGCAATTCATTTGAATTGGAAATGAATTGCAATTCATTTTTGCAAGTTTATTTGAATTGATTCAATTCTTTTCTTGGTGAAAAGATTTAATTCAAGACTTAGCCAATTTATAATGAATTGAAATCAGAAAATAATGATTCATTTATAACTCCGGCTAATACAAACTGTGACGTTAGTCTTGGAAAAATAAGTCAGGGCACTCACTGCGAATTCCGATTCGAAAGAAAACATTGTTGATACACAATGTACCTATCAAGCAAAGAAATTCGAACGATTTTCTTTCGAACCGAACTGAGCAAACTCATCCCCAGCTGCGCTATCAACACCTGTATGAATACGCCTAGTAGCATACCATAACTTTTCGGAATCAATCAAACTTCAACATTCATTGAGTTTCCGTAACGCAAAAGAGCAAAGCAAACTTTTTTGTAGTAATAATAAAACGAACTCTTAAATTAAAAAAAATTAATTTTTATTTTCAATTTACATCCGTAAGCGCAGTGGTAACGAGAGTTTAATCTTCTTCTTCTTCAGCGGCAGCACCACTACCAGTGTTTTTCTTCAAGTTCTTTCTCTTCACGCGACCTAGACGACCACCACCGAATGGAGACTTCAAAGAGAAATCAATGTGTTTTTGTGAATCCAAACGAACCACAAAGGAGGGTATATTAACAACCTGTTTGCGGACACTATAAATAAAACGGTAGAAACTTATTAATAAGAACATCTACATAATTAAGAGGTCTAATTAAGTACCCCTCACGAGATTCAGTTCGAATTGATTCTTAACACACCAACTTACTCAATATTTTTAGGCTGGACCTAAACTACATTGCGAACACAAAAAGACGTTGAGAGGCGATGCAAAAAACCCATCCATATAAGACTCAAGGTATTTGCCCGACTCTCAAGTGGTCTTACTGAATATAGAATGTATAATTTCAATCCCAAAGTAGCTTTATATTAAGTAAATATTTACCGAATGTGACGTTGGCGGATCAGAACACGAGCGTGATGGATCGATTTGGCCAATCCCAATTTAAAAACTTGAGTTTGCAAACGACGTTCCAAGAAATCTTCGATTTTTAAACCCAAAACATAATCGAGTTTC
Organism: Phania funesta; assembly: GCA_963932375.1. Taxonomy (NCBI): domain Eukaryota; kingdom Metazoa; phylum Arthropoda; class Insecta; order Diptera; family Tachinidae; genus Phania; species Phania funesta. The sequence goes on from OZ010656.1 coordinate 44,239,886, forward strand.
ATGCGGGATTCATCCAATACCCCGATACGTACCAAACGACGTAGCAAGGCATTACCTGGAAAATTTTAAATAAACAGTCATTACAAACTGGAACAAAGCTAACTCTACTCAAAGCAAAATCATGAGTACAATATTCAGCGCTTTTAAATCTTCAAAGCTAAACTCAGACAAGAAGTGTCAGAAATATGAAAAATAGAAGTTCATCAATTAAACCTTCATTTTGGATGGAATCTAGTTAGTAGCGTTGGGCGCAGCAAATGTAATTTTAGAGATGTAAAATAAACAATTCTTGGGCAACGTATATTTTGCCGTAACTTGATCATTTACATTACAAATATGTATTCCGATAACTAGACTTTATTGCGTGGGATAGAAATTAGTTGTCGATGGCTTTTTCATTGCATATTTTTACCTCAAATCACTACTTCACTAAACTATATTACTACACATTTTTAACCATACCTTGAAACAATCTCTTTTCATCTTTCTCGTCCAATGTTAACAATTCACGGGCAGCTTTACGGATTTTAGCCAGAGCATATTTGACTCGCCATACTTCGCGTTTATTCCGGAGCCCATATTCACCAATGATCTTCAATTCTTGATCCAAGCGTGCCTTTTCATAAGGACGACGAGGAGTAACGTAAGTTTTAGAAAAAACTGATGGTATACGTCCGTTCACCATGTTGTCACCAAATCAATGTAGTCTGCAAATTAAACCCATATTATTTTTTATCACTGTATATCTTAAACATCGTAGTAGAACTTCAAACCACTTTAAAGGACTACAAAAATACACATATCTATAAAAAAAATTTTACTGAAATTTTCAAGTAATTTGTAAAACTTTTAAAGACTTAAGCAAAAATTGCCAAATTACACGTACATTTGGTTTGACGATTTAATAAGGAAAGAAAGGAAACGGGAAAATGGCAGCTGACATTTATATGGGAGCGTGTTGCCACCTCTTATTTAACTCGCACGTCAACGCGTAAATACAAGTTGACAGCACTTAAAAATAAATACAACCAAGTGGCCTTTTACATTATGAAAATAAAGGTGAATAATACAACAGGCGCAGATATAATCGGTCATAGACTACTAATTATTATTTGCATATTAAATATTTATATTCTGTGTAATCTTTGAAACGTAAACACCGCAGCGCAGCTAAGAAATGTTTTTTTCAACTGATACCGGTACTTTTTTTTTTAATATGGAGATTGTCATTACCAAGTTTAAATGTCCTGAATTCGACCGTGAGTCTACCAGTTATCAATATGCCTTGATGTAAATTGATTGCGTGGCGTCCGAAGGATGTTAGAGAGGGGTTGAATAGGTAGTGTGTAGAACACGACTGTATTAAACACATTTTGTTTCCCTCTACACTTTTCTTAATCTCTATCTTGCGGATTTGTATAATTTTTTGCTCATCCCTCTCAATTAGTAATGTTGGTCGTGCATTACACAACCGAAAATAAATGAAAAAAGAAATCAAAAATGCTGTCTGTCTCATAGATAAAAGGTTTGGACATGTTAAAAAAAGAGAGAAAATGGCCCGTAATCGTAGTCAAAAATAAAGTCGACTTTAACAGCTCTAAAGTATACTCTTCTTAAAAGTGCACTTTTGGTGTACTATAGACAAGCAAAAGTCCACTTTAGGCGTTAAAGCCAACTTTAAATTTAAAACTAGCTGAAGTTGTTTTTAGATAATTTTAGTAACAACTTTAATCAGCTGTTCTTGAAAATAATTGTGAAAAACCAAAATATTTTTGCTTTAAAATAATTAAAAGTGTGACAAAAGTGTTGTAGTAGATTTAAAAAATTAAGAACACAAATAAACTTAAAATAAAAGAACTTAAGAAACAAAAATGTTAAGATATCAAGACATTGAAAGAGATTTTGAAATTCTGGAGGATATACGGGAATAAAGAAAACCTAAAATATATAAACAAAGGTTTAACCCCTTTCATTTTAATGATGATTTTTTCTCACGATACCGCTTCGACAAAATCACTGTTCAATTTTTGATAGATTTGCTGGAAATTGAAGAGTCAAAAAATAACAGGGGATTACCAATTCCAATAAGCTTACAAGTATTGACTACTCTAAGAATTCTTGGAAGAAATGTTGGTGAGTGATATTGGTAAGTAAATTTGTTAACAATTTCGTAAAGGAATGAAGGAAAAATAAATTTCAGCGGATCTGCATGAAATGTCACAGAATACCGTTGGAAGAATAGTGAAAAATATTTCCAACAAAAAAAAATCGCGTTGTTTCTTCCGTATTTTGTAAAATTTCCTAAAGCTGATGAACTCGGCAGTGTTAAAACGAAATTTCATAAAATATCTGGGTTTCCAACTGTTATTGGATCTATCTGCAAGTTGTAACGGCAGCAGAGACCAGTGTGGTTTCCGACTAGCTTGTTAGCGGTGAACACATCTCAGAAGGTTCCAACCCATCTCACTGGGTACGCCGTCCATAAAAAAAATGCCACACGAAAAACGAATGAATTAATCACACAACAAATATACCACACGAATGACCACTCCGCTAGGCTGATGGTATGCCTCACGATTTTCCTGCCCCTCTTGGTCACAGTATGCCCTAACATTCAGGAAAATTTCTAAATGTTTGTGACCCCTAAAAATGCTTGGGCTCACCTTCACCTACCTTACCTTCATGCCCTTTCCCTTAGCAAAATTAAGCAAAAACCATTTTTATATATATTCGGCAATTCATATATTTTAATAAAAAAAAAACTTACTTATTATACTAGTTAACAAATACTACTTAATTTCTCTTTTCCTTATGCTAATTCTAATACAAAATAAACGGAAAAACTATAACAAATTTGGTCATCAGTCCTAGGCTTATATCAAGTTTTCTTTTTCAAACCCATTTCTTTACTACAAATTCTGCATCTATCCTGAAGGAGCTCCCTAAGGCTAGTCTTTCTTTCCGACACTATTCCTGAAATCCTAATAGAAAAACAGATTGATCTGAACTTACCTAATGCAACTGACTGCTTTCCGGTTATTTTGTTAAGAGTTTTATACGGTACTAAAAAAAATCAAAACTTAACTAATCTTAGCATACTCTAGGGCGAAATTTTTAATGCTGTATAACTAACATACATTCCACTAATAAACTTAACATACATTCCACTAATACCGCTTTTAAATATGGTAACTATAAATTTTTGAATTTTTTAATATTTCTTATTTTTTTCTTTTCTTATAATATTTTTTTTCCTAGTTATTACTACTTTTGTGTGCCACAATTATCGTATAAGTTTTGTTTGTTTTTTTTTCTTCTTTTGGATTTATTTAAGCCGGAATTCGTGTTGGCTCCGTTTAGAGTAGAAAAACAAAAAATAATACATCAAAAAGCATTGGTGTAAACGGCAGAGATTTTCTTCGAGATTTGAGCTGAAATCTACTTGATTTTGCGTAGATGTAAATGTAGTATTAGATGCATTTCACTATTCATTCATATTTTTGTGTTTTTAAATTTTCAAATATAACCTTTTTTCTCACAGCGTTTCACTGATATATGAATGAAAAATACAACTCTGTGTTTAGTTTGGTTGTCATAATCGATGAAAATAAATCAAACTCTGAAGAAAACGGCAAACCGTAAAAGCTGTTTTTGTTTACATTTTTATTTCTATGGTGGTGAATTATTGTCAACAGTGTTACCTTATCTGAATATCGGATCAAAATTTATGAATTGTGGCAACAAATTACTGACACAGGGATGGAAAAATCTGCAACTTTGTACTTGTTTAAGTTAATAAGGTTCAATTTTTGTCATTTCTGTTTTCGTCGTTGGATTTCATTAACACGTATTTTTTGTAAGAATTAAAGTTTGTTAATGAATACTCCCTATACTAAAGTCTTTTTGAATAATAACTATATGCCAATCAATTAATATTGTTTTAGGCTTTCCATTGCTGTATTCAAATTTTTGGGACATCGTTTCGTTAAGGTTTTATAAAAAAATAGTATTTGGGGGATTTTGACCTTATTTTGGGAAAAGCGAAAGTTTGTTAGTGAACACCCCCTATACTAAAGTCTTTTTGAATAAAAACTCTATACCATTCAATTAGCATTGGTTTTAGCTTTCCATTGCTGTGTACAAATTTTGCATTTGTCTACATTTGCAGCATTTAAAGCATGTTTTCCTGAAAAGGATAAAAAACATTTTGTAGTTGGAAATATGTTTTTTTTTAACATTAGTTTTTATACTTACAATTGATCCCATAAATAAAAGAAACTTTTTTTACATGTAAGCTGCCTTCCCTACACATTTGGTCTGCACACAATATGCTCAAAAGACATAAAATATTTCAAAATTGTAGCAATTATGTATTTTTATGTTTTTCACTTTAGTTTATATACTTACAGTTGTTCCAAGAAGGATGAAGTATTCCAACCACTTTCCCCATGTAATTGCACTCGGGCTCCATCAGACATTAATGACGAAAAACATGTTTTAAAAACTTCTAATTTGTTCTTTTCACATACACATTAGTAGTTACATATACTCCTGGAAAGAGTTAGGACAAAAAATGATGTCTCGCAGCATTATGTTTTCACCAGTTTTGTTTAGATTTCCTATGTTCGCCAACTACTCCTCAGCCTGAAAAAAAACAAATAAAAAAGGTATAACAACAACTCAATATAAACTTTTCCTTTTTTGCATATGATACTTACCATTTCTGCAACAAAGGTATTAAAAATAAACAACAAAAATTTATGTCCTGTTCATTAATTATCACTTTTTGATAGAAAATCAAACTTTTTAACAATTTTTATACATAACTTTTGTTTATTTTTTTGCTATCATATGTTCACAATGGTTTAGTATAGCTTTTTCTTCTAACGCATGGTTGCGAACATATAGTGTCATTTTCTTATTCGTCTAAATAAACGGGGTAATCACACATGAGAACAGACTTTTTTAAACATCATTGTTGGGTATTCTGTTTATATTCTGTGTCTCGAACGAAGCTAATGACAGCAAAATTGTGACGTATTATCAGATTTTTTTTTAACAATAATGATTTTATTACTTTGCGATATTCATTGAGACAAGGCAAACTTTTCAAAGACTTGCCTTGAAAAAGTAAAGTATATATGTATGTATATAATTACATAAACTCCACAGCTTACTCCATCTTTCTGTTTATATATTTCTGGTATTTCTATAAGCTTCCAATCGTTCCTTCACCACATGTTATTTAAAATAAATTTATCAAAATGATATTTTCCTCTTTGGTCATATTTCGAATCCATAAAAATAAATTCTTTTGTTGATAGTTTTAAAATGCAGACATTAAAGTGTACGTGTTTCAAAATTGGTATAACAATATATTCTGGCTGCTGTGAAGCTAGTATATTTACTTTTTCCAAACAAATATCATTTATTTGGCAAGGTATGCTTAGCACATTTTTGAAATTTTCTTTAGCCAATATTTTCCTGTATATAGAACTAAATATATTGTTATATCTTAAGAAAAGAGAAAAGTTTTATACTGGTAATGTGAGGTTTTTATTGCATTATAAGAGTGTTCTTTGGCAATTCTATACGAACTATCTTCCGAGCCGTCGGAATCTATTTTTATAACATCCTCAACGTTTTCCTTCATTGCTATAATTTTTTTATTTTTCTTTCCATTGAGCAAATGTTTTGGATTAATGGCTTTTTGTTTCCTTGCATTCTTTTTAGCCCATTTTTCTTCTGGTTCTACATCTTCCGATATTATGGAGTAGCTATGATCTCTAGATATTCGTAGCACTTCTCTTGTGGTTTCCGATTTCTGTAAATTCATTTTTATTTGTCTGATATGAGTATTGTAGTGCTTCTTTTATATTTTCGGGCTCATCCAAGTCTAATAACAAAGGTTTCCTTTCAAACATGTTGTATTTGTATCTAAGTTATTTAAGGGTGCTCATACTGTGTATTCTATCTATCCATTTTAGTAAAAGCACCAGGTCGAACTGATTGACCTTTTAAAATAATATGCTTCTGTAAATAAAAATTAAATTCAACGGGGGCATTGCTTATATGATCTCCTGACGGGTCTATTAATATTCCCATTATATTTGTCGACATAGGAAGAAATGGACAATATTTGTTTATTATGAAATTACATGTCTTTGCTTTGGTACTCGTTGCCACTCAGATTTTCACATATATTACTTTTTACTTCTTTATATATGTTTAAAAATAGTTTTCTAAAGGGGCTTCCTGAATCAATAGATTCCAAATTGCTCATGTCATCTATATCCGCAAACATATTATTTTCCATTTCATTTTCATTTATTATTAGTATATTTTTTCGGAATTTATCATAACTTTCATAAAGCGTATCATATTTTTTTGGATAAAGCAAAACAATAAATATGTGTCGAAACCAATATTTACATTCGTCCATCGTTTTTAAATCAAATGCTGTTGACAAAACATGCTTCAGTAAATAGCAAAGAGTACTCTTTTTGCAAATTTTATTATTCAAATCCTTACATATTATATGCATATAATGTGCTTTACACCATTGTATAACAACTTTCGATCTCTTGTTCAAATTCGGATTTTCCAAATGACAAAAACAAGAGTCTAAATATTGCGTTACGTTTTCATCATTTCAAGATTTTAAGACAGCGCCAAATAAAGCGTAGCTCACATCGGTGCAAACTCTTTCGAAAAATGGCAATTTAAATTTGTTTTCATGGCAGAACTGCTTTAATCTTTCAAGGATAGAACTTATGTCATTCAAAGTATGACGCGGTAATATGGCAGTTACCACAGGTATAACCATTTTCAACTGCTTAATATGTAGAATAATTTTATATATTAAGACGCGTTTCTCTGCGCATGCAATTTGCCGTACACTTTGTCCTGTAGCATCAAAATGAATCGTGTGATTCGCGTCTTTTAGAATTTTTGAGGGACGTTTCAAAGGTAGTTTTTCCCCAATATATTGTTAGCGGTGAAGCCAAATATTGAACATATCCTTTGTACTTTCCTTGTTGCATGTTAAAAACATCAACAAAGGAGTCCGAGTGATATGATTTTTCGAGATTTCCTTCAGCTTTACATTTTCGCAATGTGGCTAGATTTTGAATATTCTGCATATTTCCACTCTGTACAATTTCGTCTGCAGCACTGAGAATTTGTACTTTTCGGTAAAGATATGCACTTTTTTTCTTAGAGCTTTTTTAACAATTTTACGTGTTACTCCACGTATTTGAGCACCCGTTTTTGTCCTTTCGCATGCATAATTTCACTTGATCTATAAACCAAAACTTTTCGTTCGAAGTTTACTTTAAATCTAAATTTTGTAGTCAGGGAAATTGCAATATCCATAAGCCAATAATCCACATGTTAATCCCTTAATACTGAAGAAGGAAAGTACACATGCATTGTTAATTTTTAAATATTCTTCCCGAAGAGCGTCGATGATAAATTTATTTTTTGTTAATTTTAGCTTGCAATCATCCTCTGCTTCAAAAATTAACTTTGGATTGATAATAAATTCACTATCAAAAAAGTTTCCTTTAAATTTACGAGTTGGTTTTGATGCTCTTTCCTTCGATCGAATTACTTTTCTTTTTAGTAATTCATTGGGATTTGCGGATTTCCCATATTTTTCAAACTGTGAAACATCAATACTTGACTAAGATATTTCGAAAGGTCCAAGTGTTGTGTTGTTTGAATTATTTTTTAAATTTTTATTCCGCTCCTCACTTTTAAAAACTTCACTATATGTATTTTTTGAAGACGATTCGCGCTTTTGTAATTCAATATTCCTATTATCTCTATCTACACTAAAGCTGGTTTTAATTTTTAAATTATTAACATTAATTTTATCTGAGCTCAAATTTTTTATGTTGTTATGAACGTCTTTGTTAGTATCTACATGATTAATATTTAATTTAAATGATAACTTTTCAATATGATAGTCTATCATACCTTGAAAGTCCTGTTTGAATTCATTTAAAACGTCTTTAACACCAGAGAGAATGTTGTCTTCTTTGGTATGCATTTTTTCTAAAAATAATTTTAATATTATAATTAGCGTTGAAAACAGTCGTAAGTCATTTACTTACCGGTATTATCAATATTATGCAGATCACTTCTGTCATTTTTCTAAAGAAAATAGATATGATATTTTAAAATTACATACATAAATGTTGTAGTGCTTTAAAGTAAGTGATAAATTGTCGATAAGCATTTAATACAGATGAATGACTACACTAAATGTTTTTAAATATTTTACAAAATACACATATTTAATCGATTTATTTATTAAATCTTAAATTTCAAATTTTTTAACATAAATTATTAGTCTACTTTATTTTACAAAAATATTTTTAAGAATACTTGTCGATTATTTCACACTGAGTGTATAACTCATTTCAATAAATTTTGTTTTTAATATTGTACATACCACATCATCTTGCAAAAATGTTACAATATCTTCAATAGAATCTTTGTGCGAACCCTATAAGCATACTTCATTAATATTGCTTGGGTCATGAAATATATGTATATATATACAATCCAATCTTACTTTTTTTCTTCATACAAATTGCATAGGACACCTAGAGCACAAAGTCCATCTTCGTTTAAATATGCTTTTTGTTTTTGAATAACTTCATTTGCTTGGCATGTATTAACTTCTGGGGCCATCTCTGAAGTTGTATTCTGTTAGTAAAATTACCCAACACAGTTTTATTATCAATACATAGATAATAAAATTTTATTAAGGACATTAGTGTGAAATAAACTAATTAAATTAAAATTATTAAAAGGTCGACAAACAATAATAATTACAAAATATTTGTAAACAGATGCAATAGTTAAGAAATGAGTTGTAACTTATAAAAATCGATCGGTTTCAAAACTGGATTTTAAATCGGAATTTCGATTGAATTAACTCAAATTATTTCATTCGAAAGAATTGCGATTTAACTACCTGAGGATAACATTAATACAATGTCAGGAATTGATAATTAGATAAAAAATTTGGACAATTAATGAACATATTAAAACAAATTTTAAAATATATACAAATAGAAATAGTACAGCACAAAATTTTCGGTTTTCAATCGTTTTGTTTTATATCAGGTTTTTAGTATGGAGACTAAATTCGCTTACACACTTAAAGCCAGTAAAGCCTCTAATGCACACAATTCACTGTTGTTTAGCTGCCACTTGTTATCTTCCTTATGTGTAAAACTTTCTACATAATTGTCTTTTAAAACTTCAGTAAAAATATCTCCGCTTTGTAAAAGATTGAGTCCTTCTAAGGCATATTGTTCCAAAATGTCGCTTATCTTAAAAAAATATACATGTATATAGATTTATATATATGTAGATATGAATAATTTTACATTAGCATTATAAATAATTTTAAGTCTATCTCACCTGAGTACTCTAAAAATCAACCAGTTCTTGCATAGCGTTAGAAATATTCGAAACATTTGGTGATTCCACTATTTCATTTTGAAATGTTGACTCGTTCCACAATCTTTGGAATCATTTAGTTATAAAACTGGTTAGGTGTCTATTCTTAATTTGTCTCTTATACATCAAATATCTGTTTTTTAAACTATTTTGAAATTTAAAGCAATTTGGAAGGTTTTTATTATATTCATAAAAAATCCTTTCAAAGATGCGGTTAGTTGTTCTACATTTAAGCTCTTTGAAGTCCAATCCATCATTTATTTCTTTTTTTAATATGTTTTGTAGTTTGTCATACTTCCGCTGCATCTTTAAGTAATAAAAATACATATGTATGTATATATTTTGATTTAATTGTTATTAAAAATCATAGTTTATAATTTTATGTTTGCATGTGTATGTATACGTACACATAAAAGCTCAAAGAATTATTTATAGAAAGTTGTCATATTATTCTTTTGTTATTTGAAAGTTTTTATAAAATATTTTGTTTCCTGTTGATACTACACAAGGGCGCAGAAAAACATGGATAGTAAATAAAAATATTAAAAGAATCGTTACTTAAGCCCATAGCTTGGAGTAAATAATTGATAAATGTCAATATTTATCTTAAAATTTCAAGACAGGTAGATAGGATATTTTAAATATACTTAAAATCTATAATAATTTTTTTATTTAAATGAATATTCTATATACATATGTAAATGTAACTTTGTTTGCTTTTACTCATATTCCTGTACTCGAAAGTAAACCCAAAGAAAACTTGGTTTGAAGTGAATTCAGAATCCCGAAGCAATGGGAAAATGATTGCATTCCTATAGATGTGAAAGTCACGGCAAACAGAAAAATTTATTTAAAAAAAATATCAAGTATGTGATGAAAATGGTTTTTTTTTTCTTTTTTTAGTAATTGAAATTTTTTTTTAGGAATTTCATTAACTTCTCATAATTTGTTTATATGATATGAATTTTATCTCTTCGTCTGCTTTTTCAATTACAATGTTAAACAAATCTTTTTCTCGGCCGTACAACCTTTCAAAGATTGTTTTGATATCTATGGTTTTCTATCACATAAGTACATACCTTATGTACTTACATGATTTTCATATCTGCCTTGAAAATTATACGACTGAGTTTGGGAAATTTTTTTAATGTTTGGTTGGCGGAGATTTACTATTGAACGTAATTGTTTATTACCAAATTAATGAGAAATAAATGTCTTAAAAATTAGTTTAACCTTAAAAGTGTTTATGGATGTATTTACAAATTCTATAAATCTATAGCTTTGTAATTATTTTTAATAATCTATGAAAATTTTTTTACAAACGTATTCAAACTTTAGCACACAGAATTATTAAAATTGCTTGTTTTTCTTGGAAATGTTTGTATTTAGATTTGTAGCGCACACAATATAAACTGTTAAATTTTTTGAATTATCAAGGTAGTTGATCGTAGGAGGCTAGGGTTTAAATGTCAAACTTCCTATACAAATAATATTTATTCAAATGGTGTTTGACATTTAGCATAATATAAACCCATCAGGTGTGGGTAGTAGGAACTAACAACTTCCTGAAAATTTCATCTTTAGTTCTTAATAAATAGTTTTCACTGCTTTTCTAAAAATAATTTGGTTGCGATTGGACTCTATAAAACATGCATATACATATGTATGTATGTGCATAAATGGTTTGGAATACGGAGAATTTCTTTGGTAATTCGAACACTCAAATATGTGATGGAGATCAATTTTGAAAACAAACTGAAGGGAGATGAATTTGCTAATTATCGCTTTATTCACATATTTGTCAATTCTTGACAATTTTTTATGTAAGTCTGCATTTTAAGTTACAATAATTTGTGATTATCGAATGATTTCCATGAGAGTTATCTGACTATTTTTAAATAATATACCATACCTAAAGATATTTTCAATCGGTCTAACAAAGTTGTTTGTCAGCGTACATATGTAAGTATATACATTTATTAACATTTTATTTGTTTACGACTTAACACATTCAAATATAGGCTAGGGTTTAAATGTCAAACTTCCTATACAAATAATATTTATTCAAATGGTGTTTGACATTTAGCATAATATAAACCCATCAGGTGTGGGTAGTAGGAACTAACAACTTCCTGAAAATTTCATCTTTAGTTCTTAATAAATAGTTTTCACTGCTTTTCTAAAAATAATTTGGTTGCGATTGGACTCTATAAAACATGCATATACATATGTATGTATGTGCATAAATGGTTTGGAATACGGAGAATTTCTTTGGTAATTCGAACACTCAAATATGTGATGGAGATCAATTTTGAAAACAAACTGAAGGGAGATGAATTTGCTAATTATCGCTTTATTCACATATTTGTCAATTCTTGACAATTTTTTATGTAAGTCTGCATTTTAAGTTACAATAATTTGTGATTATCGAATGATTTCCATGAGAGTTATCTGACTATTTTTAAATAATATACCATACCTAAAGATATTTTCAATCGGTCTAACAAAGTTGTTTGTCAGCGTACATATGTAAGTATATACATTTATTAACATTTTATTTGTTTACGACTTATTATTTTCAACTTTACATCAGTATTTTTGTCTAATTTATAATCATTTACATACTAATACGTTTTATTCATATTGAAAGTAAAACAATACGCCAAATTACAACCATGGAGAGATTTATCCTTTATATGCAGAATATTAATACCACATATTAGGTAAATAAGCAAACTTTTGATGTTTTTCCTACCCTGTAAGACCTTAAATTAGCAAAACATGTCATTAATGTTAAAATTATTTAATTATTTTTTTCAGATGTAATTTATGTACCTACATTGGCATTTTTCCTATTTTAAAAACAAATAACTGCTTCCATCGTTTTCTTCTGTAATGCTTCATGCTATTTTGCAATCAAATATGTAATAAATTTATTGATCTAACCGTTAGTGTGGCAAATGCACACTAGAACACATTCAAATATTATAAAGTGCTTCCCACGAATTGTACAATACAAACTACTCGAATTCATTGCGTTAGACAGTTTAAAGGAGCTATTTCATATGCACTCGCTTTGCTGGTGATATCTTGTATCCATGATTTACAACATACGCGAAATGTATTAGTTGCTGTAACTCGTTGCAAATCTGTAAATATTAAAAATTATTGGAAACTTATTCTTTACATATATTATGTACCATAAGGTACGTTTTACCAATAAAAAGGTATTTTTAAAGATCGAAATTATTGTATTTTATGTAATTTTTAAATAAATAGTTTTATAGAATTTCACAAATTGAGAAGGCGTAAGAGATTTTCGATTCCAAATAGAGTAATTTATATTGCAATCCCGACTAGGTGTATGTAATATTGGAAGATGGTCCAATATATTTGGGGTGATCAGAAGGCTGTTTTTAATGCAAAACCAAAAAATGTACTGTGTAATATTTTAGCAGCGTTGTTTCATATTATTTTCTCACAAATACATACACAGTACAGTACAGCATTTGAGGAAAGTTTCGCCACATTTTATTTGAAAATATTGTGACATATATTGAATAAAATTTCATAGTCATAAGTTTTATAATAATAACATGAAAATATGTGATTGCTGTAAACAATAATAATTTAGTGTGATATTACAAAAAAAAAAGATAACGTTTTAATAAAATTCCACGACGAAACAAAAATAATTAAAATTGTAACTTAACTTAAACAAGTACAATAGTGCAGGTTCTTCCATCCCTGTTTGTTGCCACAATTCATAGTTGCCATAAAGTAAATTTTGATCCAATATTCAGACAAGGTAACACTGTTGGTATTAATTCACCACGATAGAAAAACAGCTGTTACGGTTTGCCGGATTCTTCAGAGTTTGATTTATTCACATCGATAAATTAAACAGCTGAAACAACAAATACAAAATGCACATGGTAAGTACAGGGTGGCGCAAATAACCTTCCGATGTTTTTTGGCTGTAATTTAAAAAAAAATGAAAAACTTTGATTCTTCTTGTGGATTATTTTTATTTGGTCTTTTAATTTTTTTACATCAAGTCGAGAATATGATGTCATGTAAATGGCCGCCGCCACAGTTGATTGTCATTTGAGCCCTTTTTATGGCATTTTCCATCACTTTGGCCAAAACTTCCGGCGATAGGTCCTCACATTCTTGACGGATATTGTCTTTAAGAGCTGCAAGAGTCTGAGGCTTGTTGACATAAACCCGCGACTTCAAAAAGCCCCACAAAAGAAGTCTGCAGCGGTCAAATCAGGCGATCTTGCTGGCCAGTGCAAATCGCCAAAACGGGAGATTAGGCGCCCGGGAAATGCATCCTTCAGCATATCGATTGTGGCACGTGCAGTGTGTGCCGTTGCGCCGTCCTGTTGGAACCATATGTTTTCCAATCCCAATTCATCAAGTTGCGGCAAAAAGAACTCGTTAATCATTGCTCTGTAGCGCTCACCATTCACAGTAACCGTTTGGCCCGCGACGTCTTCGAAGAAAAAAGGTCCGATGACTCCTCTAGCGAAAACAGCACACCATACAGTGACTTTGAGCGGGTGTAATGGCTCTTCGTGGGTTACACGCGGATTTTCAGTGCCCCAGAAGCGTAAATTTTGCTTATTTACGTACCCGCTAAGATGGAAATGGGCCTCATCACTCACAATTATTTTTGATGAAAAATCATCTTCCTCTTGGTGGTGATTAAGGATGGCTTGAGCGTATGGTAGACGCGATTGGCGGTCAGCAGCTAACAGCTGATGCACCGTCTGGACTTTGCACGGAAACATCTTCAAATCATTTACCAAAATTCGCTGTAAAGACCGTCGACTGATACCCATTTGCGTGGCACGTCGTCTGGTCGATGTCGACGGCGCTTCCATGACATCCTCGGCTACAGCAGCAATATTCTCTGCAGAACGGCTACTCCGGGGTCTGCCACGCCTGGCAGCATCTCGTGTTGTGCCAGTCTCTTCGAGGCGAGCGGCTAAACGTCGCAGTGTTTCACCAGTAGGCGTTGGACGGCTAGGAAATCTGCGACGAAATTCACGTTGTGCCAAAGTCACCTACCGATTATTGGTCAAATAAATAGTCACCAATATTCCGCAAGTGTTTACTACACAAATGTCAAAACAGAATTGACATTAGGGGCCAATCGCAAAATTTATAGCATTTTCTGATAGGAGGATTACTTTTGCGCCACCCAGTATAAGAAGTTGGTTTCGTTATAGTGTAGAATTTATATAGATAATAATATTTTTCAATTCTGTTTGTTTTTATTTTTTCTTACAGCAATGAATTTTGCAAACATTGGCTGCAATTCCTGGGGTTAAAGAATACATCTATTGCTTGCATGAAGAGTGCGCTGCTATGAATTTATTTCCACTCGCAACAAAGTAACTTTTCCGTTTTGTTTTTTTTGTTAAAAACTTTAATATCATATACACTTTAATGAACTTTTATATATTTATGTATAAGATTGTATGCGATGCAGATTGGAAAATAACTGGCATCGTAGCACGCTCTAAGGGCTCAAAACACGACGTCAGGATTTGGTCTGAGTGCCAGCTCCAACGCAAGCTTGAGATAAGTAAGCGAGCATAAGGGAGTGCTATTGGGAGACGCGGGTTAACCTTTATCGCCAATATTATTAACACCCGTTCGAAATCCGTCTACACCCAAAGAAAGGTAAGATTTTGGAAAACTAAATCTATCAAAGTATCAAATCGCAAAATTCACTAACTAGATAAAATAAGTTAAAATTAAAATAACAAAATCAAAACTAAAAAATGAACAAATTCTTTACACAAATAAATTGCAAAATAACAACTAAACAACAATTTATACATTCATACATTTACATACATATATAATACTAATTGTAAAATGGAGCAGCCGAGAAAAGGATTTATTGAGGGAATGTATTAATATGCACATAGATATTGTAGAATATAAGGGCAACGACACGTCATTGATTTTAAAGAAGAAGATTGCGTGGCTACAAACGCGAAATTTCGAAACTTAAGTCGCAATGGGTCCGCATGAAAGTAAGCGCTGGAAAAGCTTTGGCAAACGTGAAACGTGCATCTGTAGGGACTGGAAATTGCATGGTTAAAATTGCTAAAGAAGCGTTGCGTTTGAAATTCATGATTCCAAAAATATATATGAATTTAATTAATGAATTAATAATAATAAAAAAGTATGTACACACTCGCACATATACAAAGTTTAGCTACTCACCTTTAGTCACATACAACATCATTACAATTACCATCTACCTTGCCACGAAGAATATCCAATTTGATGGCATGTAAATCTTCATCCTGTTTGATTTTTCTTTGAAGGTGCTTTACTTTAAGGGAGTGAAGTTCTTGTTCGTTAGCCTTTTGTAATTTGTGCATCGATTCAATGTGCTCGATTTCAGATTTAAGTTTTTTTTTATCTGTAGTGCTTCCCGTTCTCGTGGCTTTTTTTGTTTCTGCAAACAATAAATAATGCAAATATTAGGTAAAAATATTAATAAATGTACTTATAGCACATGCCAACATAAACTAGAACTTACCTTTTCCACTATTAAACAAAAAATTAGTTAACCAATTTTATATGCGGCCTTTTTTAATAATGTCAACTTGTAGGAGATGCCACACTGTTATATTTTGGTAAGTTTTGTTTTATTTGTATGAAAACATTGGCTACATTTAATGCGGCACCCTGTTAGAGTCGGTACAACTTGAAACGTGGTTAATTTTTGACTATAGTAGAAAAATTTTTAATAATAACTATAAATTTAAAGTCGTTTTTAAAAAGAACCGACTTTAGTGCTTGACTATGACTATGGGCCAATATATGATATTTTGCTTGAAGAATACGTGTAGATGTTTGTGCTCAGTTGGATTATAATTTTTTTGTCTTTCGTCGAGATTATACGTATCTTTTGTATAGTTTATGTACGGGTGTTTACAGACGAGCATACATTTTATTTTGACTGTGTATTTTGTTTGCGTAAAGGCATAACAGAGTTGTGCGAACTATTGCTCGGTCAACTCTGTTCGAACACGAAGTCACCATGCATAGCGACGGTCTTGGCTAGCTAAATTTCTGTGCGAACAGGAAATCGTGCGATGGCTGGACAGCTTTATGGTTAGTCAGGACGCTATGTAACATTGCTTCTTAACGAGCATATTTTTGTTAAGACAATAAGAAAACGTCGACAGAGGAATGGTCTAAATTTAAATATAATTTTCTAATTATCGAGTGCGTTTCTCTATTTGCCGCCAGTAAAAAGTGTATATAATTAGGGTCTTTTTTAATTAAATAAATTTGTGATTTTAATAGAATATTTGACTGGAAAAAGAGATAGAAAACCTCTTGTACAACAACCCCGGTAAAATGATGGAAATATTTGAGATTAAAACGCAAGGCAACGCCAGAATTTATATGGAAAACGGAAACAAATTTACAATTTCTAGTTGTTTTGCACAAAAATGTGTGGTTTTTGAAAATTTTCGCGTTACGATGACAAGCGCGAACAAGTATTCTTGCCTGTAAGAATTGATTATTGCTCTCAATGTACAGAAAGTTCCGGAAATAAAGAGTGCGATAAGATTTGGCATCCACTATACACAGTGCTGTAACAGCAACAAAACACAACGTCTAGAAGTTCAGCGAAGTTTCTACGAAAGTAAATACACACAGAACAACAACAACGATACACACGAATTAAGACGAATTCCAGGAATTGAGTAGTTTGAATAAACAAGAAAAAACACAACTCCATAAGACACAAAAGCAGACAGTAGTTACAAAAACAACATAATGAAAAGAACAGCAGAAAATATGTAAGTATGTTTATAGCTAAAAAAGTATTTACAGAGTTCTTGCGTATTGTACAAGTTTCTGGAAGCTAGCTAGCTAACAATTAGTATCACGTAAAACGTTAAGGTGTGCACAGCGATTATAAAGAAGTGCTGACTTTAAGTATTAAAGTAAATAAAGTAACAGTGTGTAAAAGTAAAATCCTGCCGTGTGTATTATTGAAATAGTGTATATTGTGTATATTTTGCAAAGTTTAAAACGTCACAATTAGTTTGTGCTCCTGCATCCCCATGCATTGATCTTTGTATGCAGCAAGTTTAACTTTTTGCCATCCTGAAAGTTTTTTTAGTTAGACTTCGATTTTTTTTTTAAAGTTAGAAATACGATATTTGCGTGCACCTCTAGAGGAGATATATTCTTCGCTTGGCTTATGAGTTATAGAAACAGCAGATTTAATAGTTAAATTAAACCACTGTGTCAAGAAAGTGGATACGTTAAATATTTAGCAGATGTTATTCTTCATCTTCTGCACTGACAGGGATTATCTGAATAAATATATGTAAGTTAGTTTAATGTATATGTATTAGTATATTTTTAATATTTTAATATCCTCTTAACAATTTTTGCCAAGCTGGCAAGTTGACTACAAATGGGATGGTATATTATATATGATGAACATGGCCTCATTTTGATCTCAGTACTTTTTACGGCCGAAATTTTTGCACAGGAACTTGGTCTTATTTTCACATTTATATTTTTTTTGCGGAGAAAAAGGGCCCGTTTTCAGACTTGTTTGTTTTCTAATTCACCAAGGCCTACTTATATACCCAATTACAGCATTCTAGGTATAGTGAAAGTGCCCCATGATATTGATGAGTAAGTCAGTGAGTCAGGGAATACGTACCAAAATACACCTTTATATCTCGATAAGGTCTTATGGTTCAAACTTGCCCTATGGGGTTACCTGTACGTAGAGTCCTCATGTTTCCAGTTTCATTATTTTATGATTAAATGAAACAAAGTTATTGGGAAGGTAAAAACAGCGTCAATGGTTTCTTGTAACCTACTGTGTGTATTGGGCCTGAATTTGGCCTGGCGCACTACTGTGCGCCTTAATTATTATAAACATTATATTAATAAAAAATACTTTAATTTTAATTTTTTATTATTAACTCCTTTGAAGTAACGTAGTTTTCAAAATTAGGTTATTGTTAGTTGTGTGTTAAATTTTTATTCGTGTTGCAAGATTACTTGTGGTAACACTAAATCCTTCCACAACTTACGATTACTTGGCCCCAAATCCAAAAAAGCCACTACCGGAAATCCTGCATTGCTTAGTTCAGAAATTAACCCTGTAATGAACTATTTAGTAATTTTACAGTCGAAGCTATAGAATACTAGCTGTTTCCATGAGCTTCTAAGATCACGAGCCATTAGGAATTAACCTTACTTGACAGGTTATCTTACCACATCTCCAACTGAGTCGTAATCGAATCACTCCGCTACATCCATCTAGTCGAATGCGAGAACACAAATTCTATCGTCCAGTTTAAGGTCGGTTATTGCCCCATGAACTTAATAGAGTTTTTCAGCCCTGCTTCAGTCATTGGGATTTTTGTGCACCAACCTAGGAGTGTTGATTTATGTGGCAGTGGAAACCTTTCATATAGAGATGGTTATACGCTCTCGGCCCCGTAGCATGTTGACACATGGTGTTGGATTCGTCTTTCCATCACCTCGCTATATTAGTTGGACACATCAATTTTCGTATTTGGCCTTTCGTAAAAATTTTACGCAACCGGTAAAGTGAAGTTTCAGATCTTTTTTTCCGACTCCAGGTTGAGAATTTAATCTAAATAACTTCGGCGGTCAATACAAGAAGATGATTGACTAAAAATGTATGTTATTAATTTGTTATAAAAACATTTAAATTACGGCATGTGAACAATCTATCATTTTTTTTACAATTACATAAATCGAGTCATTTGTTCCTTGTATGTACGATTTTTAGCCGCAAAATGAAATTATCGGACTAGATTTGTAGTTGAAGTAAGTTCTTTCCAAGTGGTCGAGGTCTTATGAAATGGCTTCGGTTAGTATTGGGACTGAGGTGCGCTGCTTTGGTTTAAAAGAAATGGCTACGCCAGTAGTTGGGAATGAGGTACGCTGTGTTGGTAAAAAATAACTTGGCTTTGGAATATAAATACCTTTTGTATAATTTTTTATGAACCCAATATGATTATATGGCATTCAGCTCTGGGGTTTTGCTTTTGTACCAAACATCCAAAAGTTACAAAGAAGGCAGTCTAGGATTTTACTACTTATCGAATGCGCCTCCTGGTATATAAAAAATGAAAATATTCATACAGATCTATAAGTCTATAAGTATGTCCAAATACTCGTATCTAAGCAAACTAGTGGGGCATCCCAATACTCTTGTAGGCAATTGATTGCAATTTAACGGGCACCAAGACCTTCCAAAACTGGCACATTGAGCCTGACAAGACGGCTCACCCTACCCATAATTGATAGTTTATTAATATGTAGGGATACGTTTTGAATACTTATTGTAATTTTCGTTTAAAAAGATTCAATAAAATAAAATTAAAGTTTCAAATAGTTGAATTTGGCACTGATATGGTTCAACCGTCGCAGGTACCTGCGACTATCTCTTTGCACCAGGTATGATTGAAGAAAGTTGAATAGTTGAAAAATAAATGTATAGTATTTAATAAGAATTTATTCATGTTGAGATTCAAGTTCATATTATTTTCTTTTTAGTAAAAAAAATTGTTTCACGCTAATTCTATCCCAACTGATTTTATTATAAATATGGAATTTATTGTTTGAAAGGGGGATAAGCTAGAACCCACCAACAAACAAATCGTTATTTTAGTTTTCTTACTTGCCTTACTACGTTTGGTTGGTTGTTTACCAACTCTAAATGTAGCTGTAAGCGGTAACAAAATAAAAACAACATAGCTATGATTTTGAAATTTGTTCGTGGTGTTCTGTGCGGAGAATAAATGTAGGTGTTCAGTTTGACTATTTGTTTCTATGTTCTCAGCATAGTTTGTGTACAGGTCTTTAAAGTCGTACGCATGCACACACATTTTTTATTTTGCCTGTGTGTATTTTGTTTGTGTGATGGCAGAACAGCGTTGTGTGAACAATTGTTCGGCCAACGTTGTTTAGAAATTCCAGCGAGAACAGCAATCTGTACGTTGGTAGAGCAGATTTATAGCTAGTGAAGAGGGCATGTTATTCTGTCGACAGTATGTCCATGTGCAAAAAGTAAAGAAATACACTTACTGTGATCTTTGTTCATGGCTCTAATGTAGTACAATGCTTAATTGTTGGCACGCGTTATTATAAAAGGCCAATTGTAGGTAGTAGTATAAAAATACTAATAAATAGTGGTAATGCTTCGTCGCTGTTGATGGTCTGTTCGTGTTTGAACAAAGCTGTCCGAACAGTTATTCTGCCGACGCTCTCTCCATGTGGGATCAAATTTATGCCTAGTCAAGACGTAGTGGAAATTATGAATGAATGACAGGGTTGCAAATAGCACAAGGTCATGTCTGTTTTAATGTGCTGAAATTGTTGGCAAACGGAAGCGATATTTACGTCCCAAATGGTAATCTCTGGAATAGTAAAAGTCTAGAGTAATACAAGGTAGAAAAAAAACAGTCATTAGTGTGTGAAAAGCTCGGGTACTCGTATCAAGCGGTCAGTTAGGTGAGCTACAAAAGTTAAAAACCAAAAGCAGTACCCAAGAATATAAATTAATTAAGTTTGCCTAGAATTAAATTTTTTTGGTTATATTCAAAAAGGTGTTAAACATTTTCGTCAGATAGAGAGATTTGTTTATATCTACTTAAACCAAAAGGGAAACAAATTTAAGGTGAGGAAGATAAGAAAAAAAGAAGAAAAGAACATATTTTTAAGTGTATAAAAAATAACTCCAGTTCTTTCTGCAAACTCCCACCAGCTGCTTAAGAGCTATTTGACTGATAGAACATTTAAAATAACGTCAAAAGATCAATTATCTAAAAATGACAGAATCTCTGCAGGCAGTATACTAAGGCCGCTAAGGCCAGCCGATATGCCAACAAGTCCATATACATATATCCACGTTTGCAGACGACACTGCATTTACTTTATAAGAATCAATAATGAACCAAAGGTTACATCTGCAATTTAATGGGCGACAAAAACTGGCAAGATGGGTTTCCCTACCCAATAGTAGATAGTTTATTAAGATTTGAATACAGAAAATTAGTTAATACATTGGCAATATTTAAAAATAACATTGTAGAGATAATATTCATCAATAATACTCATTCTAAATTTCTCTTAATAGAAAAATTCCACAAAATACAATTAAGTAAAAAATTTAATTTTTATTCACATATACGTGCACTCGTAGAACAACGCCAAACACCAGCAGAACTTCTTCATACACGCCAATCACAGACAATCTTATCAGCGTTAGTTTTTTTCGAAACATGGTAAAATTAAAAGTCAAACTAAATTCAAAATTTATGATCTAGCTTACGCTTTAAATTTCTATGGGAAAAACGAATATAAAGCATCGTTTAAATGAAAATTTGGGAATATAAGGAGACATCAAAACAAACTAACAACACGAGGTAGCTCTGCAAGCATGCAAAAACTACGAACAAAAATGAGAAAATATGTCGCCCATACGAAGTACATTTACCTGTGATAGAAATTCCATCAACATAGGAAAGTACCCAAATCAAGAAGAAAGAAATAACGGTTTGCTACCATGAAGTTCCGTCATTCGCAGCGGCTTAAAATGAGACCCACGGTGTTTGATCCCTCTTAAGTCCGATGGAATGTTGTAGCCTGTTTTAAAAATTACTTGGCGTTTTTCTAAAATAACAATCAAGTGTTCAGCTTGTAAGTTTTAAAACTACATATATATATAATTTTTTAATGTTCATTTGATACCACGTTTTAAAATATTCAATAAATTGTTTTTAAGATTAGGTTTTATTTTTTCAGGTCTGTTCTGAAAACCACGTGATTTCAAATCACGAACGATTTTGAAATCACGCCGACGATTTGATGCTGTTCTGCAAATCACACGATTTTATGGGTTTCGGCGTGGTTTTATTTTTTCGAAAACACGAGAAAACAGCTGACTATTTATATTTGTGTTTTGTTTGTTTATTTTTAAAAAGTAAAAATTGTGGTAATAAAAATGCCGGGAGCTATTTTATTGGCAGTAATTGCTTTAAAAAATAACATTTAAAAAATGGGCGTGTAAAAAAACGCCATTTACGGGACAAAGTTCACAAAACATAAATACAAATGAAAACAAATGGCAGTATAAAAAAAATTAATGCAAAAATAACGAAGTTGCCACTGTTTTCATCGATAATATTTGCATAGATTTTGCACTTCTAATTTCTAAATTTGCACAAAAATTACTCAGTTATTTACTATTATTAAATTTTTTAACAACAATAAATAAGTTTTGTATTAAATAAAAAACAGGATAATATAAATTCCATATATCTTACATACATTTTACGGCTATGTCACTTTGGCAACCTCACAAATATCTTTTTCTCTTCAGCTGACTGGCGAAGAGAAAAAGTAAATCACGAACATTGGTAAACAAAGCAAAACAACTTTTTACAAAACAGTATCCTTAGATATTTGTTAATGTATGTATATGTTTTTGTGTGTATAAAACCTTATTTTATTACTTAAATAAATAAAAAACACATCATATTAAATATATAATATCATTTTTATTTGATTTTAAATGCAAAACATAGAAAAAAACTTCAAGTGATTTGAAATCGTTAGACTGTTAGCTCACCGGTTTTAAATCACGAGATTTAAAAAAAATTTGTGCACAGAACACCTTTTCGTGATTTGAAATTACTTTTACAAAAAAGTGACTTTCAGAACATGCCTGATACATACATATCATTTTTTGATGTTGATTTGATATCAGGTTTTAAAATATTCAATAAATTGTTTTTTTAAGATTAGTTTTTATTTTTTCATGATTAATTGTCCTTTTCAATAACTAAAAGAATCTATGAAAAAATTAGGCAGTTTAAAGAAGGCAATATTTTACTATAATAGAAATTTCCAATTGGCAATACAGTTTGTCTAATAAAACAAATCATAACAGAGAACAAACAAACGTCTGCAAAGCGTAGCACGTTATTTTAAACATTTTCATTGGCCGTTTTACAAAGAGAACATAAACAAAATTTGCTGAGAGCATTTTAGCCAACACAAAATAGGAGAGTAAAAACTCTGTAAAGCCAAATATTACAAAATACAGAGTGTTGCTGTGGTAGTAAGTACTAAACACCTAATGAAAGTAATAACTGGATGATAAAAACGGGTTTCTTTAAATTATAAAAAATGCATACAAGACAGGTTCTGTTGAAAGTTCTTCTTTAGCTTCAACTAAACAAAGGGCTGGCTGGTGGCAGCTATGAGAATGTTGTTGTTCTTGTTTGGTCTGTGTTTGGTTCTTATAAGAATATAATTATTTTTAGCGACACACCCTGTTGTATTAACTTATATGCAATAGGAATAGAAACCAAGGCAGACCATATAACCTTATAGTCAGTAATGCTAAAGAAGCGTTTAATGTGATCAACGATTTATTATGTGATCATTAGACTGAGCTTACTGACAACAATTTTAAGCAGCTGTAATAAACATTAGGCACTTTTTAAAGTAATTTTTTTGCCAAGCCTTAAGCTGCAGGAAGATAAGAAATCGTATGTTTCGTTGACTAATACAACTGCACCATTTTCAATTATAAAGTATTTAAACAATATCAATATTAATATTACAGATACATAGATTTGTTCAAAGATTTAAAATATTCAATTACATTTAATGCATTTCGGAATGGATGATTTTTTTTTTCAAATGTCAACCACGGAACTAATCAGAATTATGGAAAATTAAAAGATGAGCTGCAGCCAAATAAAAGTTGAGAAAGAGAGGCGCACAGACCAGACGGTTAAAAGTTTACAATGAAACAAATTAACAAAGGGTGCAGTGGGTAGGAAAAATAACAGTTTATCTAGGACAATTTACCATTTTTATTAAATACATCCACTTAAGTTGTACTTCAACTGAAGCTTTTTAGCTAAAAGTATATTTCAAATAGAGTAAAATGTATAACATTCCTTTAAATGTTTAATTAAGTATATAATAATAACAAATAATAAATATTATTGCACTTGAATTATTGTAAATTAATGCTAAACACTAAAATATATACCACAAAAGCACAAATTCCCTAGATACACACAAAAATTAATTATATTTAACTCGACTTTTTTAAACTATGAAGTGCAAAAAGTACAATCGTTAATCAAATGCTTTTAATTTCATTAAATTTTGATCACTAAATTACTCCACTAAAAATACTCAGGATTGCTAGCGATTGCTCGCCAATAATCAAAAGTAATCAAAACAATATTCTACTATTTTCAAGGATTATTTTCAAAGTGTAATGCACTCACAAATTGGAATTAATAAATAAATTTGATAATTTTTGTAAACAAATTTTCAGCTTAAGCTTAAATTTTTAAAAATTTGTTATTTACTTTTAGCTATTTTTGTTCAGCTAGTACAAAGTACTTTAATTGTAATTGTCTGCGTTGTTATTGAAACATGAAGCATCTTTTTAGAAAAATAAAAATTAAACTGTGTCAAATATAATTTCCCAACCTAATATCTCTATTTTTTATTATTCTGTTGGTTTTAAATTCGTTCATATTTTCAACAAATAAAATTAATTAAATAATGCAATAGACTTTGAAAATAATAAAAAAGAATCAAAAACAATCTTATAAAGCAGTCGAGCTGCTTTGATTGTTTTTGATTATTTAACAGAAATCATAAGTACTCCAGAATATGTTTATACTAGTTTTAATCGTAATGAATTGGTAATCATTTACTTGAGCTTTTAAATGAAAGTAATCTAATTACTAATTATTACTTAGGAACTATTGCTTCATACACCATTCAGATATCGAAAATTAACCAAAAATCTACACGTGTAAGGAAAATATTGACAAATAATAATATGATGATCTTTTAGTTTGCTGCATTTGAAGATATTTTATTAAACTATGACACGAGTATATGATTTCGTTTGTTCTATCTGTCAGAATTGTCAATAGTATATCGTATGCAAACGATAATGGTATTAGGTTAAATACATATTAAAAACGTTCAAAATGGATAAAAAGATAAAATGCCATATGTCTAATATGTATTATCTGAAACTCTGCCTTAGACTAATTAAAAAATAACGTTAAACGCTTCACTTGGCTGTAATATCTTAGCCGCCATATTAATCTCCCCTTTTTCTACTTTCAGTATTTGTTTGTAAGATAACTATCACGGGCTTCAAGGGCTTTATTTATTTAAGGAGACTAACGGCATGATTTATTAAAAATTTCCTTATGCAATAGCTTTCATATATGGTCAACAATTTTAGCTTTCTGCTGCTGTTCGGTTCCAGCACATCTTCATTTCGTAGAAATATCCACACAATTTACCAATCTTATAATATATGTATAGAAAATAGTGATACTGACAATATTTAAGAAACTCCACGTCTCCCAATTACTAACAAAATTATTCACATAAAATGTAAGCCCTTAAATCTTTAAATAATTAATTGATGTATTTAAAGATTATATTTTTCCAGTTCAGTGATGCTCATTGTTTACTTTGTATGGAGAGCTATTAATCAAAGATATTGACTATAAGATAAACCAACAGTCTTTTGTGTTGTTTAAAAATTATTAAGCTTAAATAATAAAGTTTTGACAACACTGCGCAAACGAGACGAGAGTTTGCTTTTGTATGATACATACATATAATAATATGTATGTGGATGCGAGTGTATCTTTGGCTGGCTGTTTGGCTAAGCATTTGTTAGCCGCTTTTATGAGCAGAACCAACAGTTGTTATATGTCGGTCTTAAACGAAAGAACGAATATTCGCTCGTATTTGCTGCTGTAATTCGCGTTTACTAAGGTGTGTTTGGCGTTATTTGCTTTTAATAATTTATTAATAAGAGGAATATTAAAAATATATCTATTATTTATCATTCTAAATTGTGCTCACCGATTAAAAAATTAAATAAAAATAGAATTTTTTAAAAAATGTTTACTACATATTTGTGAGTGTATTGTATTGTATTTTAAAAAATTTTAAAATACCTATGGACATACATGTATATATACATATATATCTACATATGTATGTAACCTATACAGAAATTGAACAAAAATACAAATTTTTAAATAGTGAATAGGAATAATATTCAAGTGAAAAATAAAACGAAATGTGTTTGTTATTAAAGTCAGTGTAATAAGTTTTTGTGTATTTAGGAGTGTGTGTTGCATACATATGTATTAGTCAAATTCCCATACGAGTCCATTCTTTTAGTGGGTTCTCTTCTATGCTGTTCATACACTAGACATCGAATGTTTTATGTTGGAATCAATTATGCTGCTCTTGCTGTTATGTTATGTATATCTTCTTTTTGTTCTGTGTTTTCATTCGAATGAATTCTAAACAAGTTTTACATTAATTTTAAAACTTAACCAACAACAATTTATGCATATGTACATGCGTACATATATAAATACACTATATGTATATATAAATAACATACATACATATACTATTTGTATATATGTATAAAAAACATAACGCTGAAGTATGTTTATTTTTATAATTTGAATAAAGCAACAAAATTAAAAGACAATATTTTGTAAAATAAATACATTTAAGTTAAAATAAAACATCGGTACTTACAAACATTCAATTGGTCAGTAATAACCCCTTAGTGATCACTGATCTGTTTATATTATCATTGGATTGCGTTAGCTTCATAGAAATAAACCGTTAAATTTAAAACCTAACAAAAAAAATAAAATAAAACCATAACAATTCAAACTCCAATAAAAAATACAAACCAGAAATTCAAAACAAATCACACAACAAGTTTCAATAGTGTTGGTGATTGCAATAACAAATCGTTAAGTTATACACATTGATTGTGTTGTGTTGTTATTGTCATTGTTACTATTGGCTCTTCATTTCCCCCCACATCACTGCAGTTTTATTCACATTAATTATTAAATTCTTTACATACCTCTCTAAACGCTCAAGCCTCTATTACAAGTTTTACTAAAAAAGAAATATATAAAAAAAAAATAAATAAAAACAAGAAACCAAAATAAAATTGTGTAAAAAACATATGAATGGAATTTCAAATAACCAAGAACAAACATCTTTATTATTGTTGGATTCGACTTGCAATAAGGAATTTCGTAATAAGGTAATATGCATTTTCATTTGTACGTGTTCCCATTTGGTTGCATTTGTTAAATTTTTCATTAATATTGAGCTCTATATGTAATATGTAACATTTTCTTATTTTTGTTCAAATTTTCGTAACTTTTGAGACATGCCACCAAATAAAAGACTATTTGGGAAAATGATATAAATTTCTTCTTGCCTTCTCTGATATTCCTTTTCGGTTGGGTTATTATTTCCGGTGGGATGACGAAATATACTTGCATTTTCAGTATTGAAACCTTAACTCTTCTAAAGTGATGACAATTTTTTTTAATTCCGTTTACATACATACACACATAAATACATATCTAATATTGAAAAAGAATGCCAAAAATTAATTTATTAAATTTTATTGAGACTTTTAAATGCAGGCTACAAAGGAACGAGTTATCCATTTAGTGGTTCCAAAACCACCAGTCTTGCAAGGCTGTCAGCCATTAAATATCTGTTAAGTTTCTGTCATCTGTTGTGTCACATATTTGTTGAAAGATTTGTGGTTCAACCGTTGTCACTTTTCGAGCATTACGGGGTAATTATGGCCGTCAGACCAACTGTGCAAGGTATTGGCATGATTATAAAGAAATTTGAAAGGACTGGAAGCGTTACAGATGCTGCAAATAGCGCTTCTGTTAGTTTAAGTGTGGCGGATGATATAAATTTGGCCTGTCTTACAGCTCATTATGGCGTATTTTGCATTTCGACTTCCACTTTCATCCAACTCCAAAGTCCAACTCACGCAACAATTAAAAGTTCGTGCTAAGCAACAGGCTTTCAACGCTGATTTTTTGAACAATATTTTCTTCAGCAATGAAGCTCATTTCTCACTTGGTGGTTACGTCAACAAGCTAAAAATGTCACTGGGAGAAGTTATTTCGGAAAAGCCATTGCATCTGGAAAAAGTGACTGTTCGGTAGGAATTATAGTCTGGAGGAGTCATTGGTACGTATTTTCTCGAAAATGACATTGGAAGAACCGTTACCGTCAATTCAGAGCGCTATGGCCGTATGATATAAATTGGCCTGCAATTGAAGATTATGAATTGGACGATTTGTGGTTTCAAGAAGACGGTAACACAACCCCACACAAAACTCCTGATTTCGGCTTTATTGTATTTTTTTGAGGGGCTACGTCAAAGACCGTGTATACACGGATAATCCCCTAACGTTGGAGCATCTGAAAATCACCATTCAAGTTATCGCCTATATACCGCCCAAAATGTGCGAAAAAGTAATTCAAAACTACCTCAGAAATATCGACTGCTGCGACCAATCTAGAACCGGTAATTTAAATGACATTGTATTTCGTACGTAATGACAAGTTCGAAGCATGAATGAAATAAAATGTTCATTAAAGTCGTAGCTTGATGTTAACTTGGCCTTTGATACCGAAAAATGGATAACAAGAGTTAAAAATAATATGTATGAAATATAAAATTTAGAACTAAATTGTGTTATTCCAAAAGGCATTTGTGGCGTTATTGTATAGAATGAAGTTATATCCTTGATTAAAGGGGACGGAAGCGGTTTCTCAACAAAGATGAGGATTTAAATTATATTGTTCAAAAATATTATAGACTTTTGAGAAGTCAAATGAGTTTCTGGGTGAACTTAACACTAAAACAAATAGATACAAAGGGTTAAAGGAAAATAACAAAATAACAGCCCATAATTAGAGCCTGTCACTGAGTTGGCATAACTCTCCGGGAGACTGCAATCCATTACTTTCGATAAAGAATTAATATCTTGATGTAAAATTCTCATTGGGCAGTAGTAAAAACTGTTTGACCAATCCAACTAGGACTGGGAATGAAGAACATTTTCTACTAGGTTATTTTCGAGGTACCCAAAGCGCAAAAAACAGAAAGAGGTTTAGTTTTGGCCTTCCTGTAGATAAAAGTGTTGGAAAATCTCCTAGTAGAGTTCTCACAATTAGCGTTATAAAAAGCGCATACCCTTATGCCTAGCAATTCTTCTGTGCTGATTAAATACGGTATTTAGGGTTAGCCTAAGGTACTTTATATGATACCTGAAGGGAATTTCCAGACCATGCAAATTTCTTCTGATTTCGAGGTGTTATTTTAATACCCCAGTTTTGAAAGAAATCAGCTGATTTTGAACTTTAACTAAAGCAGTTACAGAACATAAATCATGTGCGTAAATGAGAGAGTTGTCTGCGTATAGAATACTTTTAGATACATTAAAATAATAGGCATATACAAGAATATTGTATAGCAAAGGGGATAGAATAGCTTCCTGGCGAACTTTTTGGAAAATAAAAAATATTCAAACATTGGTTAATAAAAAGTCTATTGCGGAGAACAGTAGCATTTTAATTACAAATTCGGACGAATTCGAGGTGTGCTAAATCCCGTTTTTCGCCAAGCTTGGTTGACACCAAATATTTAACTTTACATAAATTCCTGATGTCAAGTATAGTCTGTCTGTGCCAAAATCATGAAATCATTTGCATTCGAAATACTGGCAAATAATGAGAAATTTAATATTTTCAAAATGCGGCACGGTCAAGTAGATCAATCAAAAAAATATAAAAAAACTGAAGACAAAAAGTTGTATTTACTAGATAATCAGACACAGCGTTTACACTGTACACTCTCCGTTTTTGCGTTCTGTATTTTGTCAGGAGTCGTTATAAATAATTTATTTTGTTAATTTCTTTTTATTACATTTTTCTATTTTGAAACTTTTGTTTATTTTAGCCAAACTGTACTTTATTGGGCGGGTTCAGAATAAGATTTTGGGAGACATTTCCACCAACTTTCGATAAAATAAATAATCGTTCGATTTTTTCGTTTGGTAAAACATTTAGTTTCAATCGTTTGGTTGTAAGGGAAAGTAGTTCTACGGTGTTATGCTCCCTCTGGATCCGCGCCTGACTCTATAATATTTGTGCGTCTTTAAAATCATTAGCGCTTTTGAGTTTTAAAAAACAAAAATTCCGTAAAAATGCCGTACTGCTATTTGCGTGTCTTTTAAATTTATTAAAGACTTTGCGGATAAAAGAACAAAGAAATATTAAAGCAGAAATAAGCAGGTGCATAATTGATATATTGACCTTTGGTGTGCAATTTGTGAAAATATTTAAAACATTTTTTATAATCTTTTAATTAGTAAAAATTACATCTAAATTCATTAAAAGTGCACATAATTTCTTTTCTATCGATATAAATGGCACTACTCGTTAATGAGCAAAAACATTTCTTAGAACACCAAAGGGCGTATTTTTAGACGCATTGAATTTTAAAGTAAAAGAAAAGAAACACAGACAGATTTAAAACCGTAAAAAAATTAAGAAGAAAATATTCTGCCGTTTTTAGTAAAATATAAAAAAGTCTTCCGTATAATTCACAAATTTAAACGTATTTGATTAATTAAGAACGATAGTGGGGCATTTCAATTCCAGTCATTTTAAAAACTGATATCAAAAAGAAATTAATTTAATATTACTCGAACTAAGTATATTTCTGCCAAATTTTATTTATTTTTCCAAAGAATTTAGGAAAAAAAATTACCAAATAAATTCTCTTAATGACAGAGAAAAGGTTGTCCCGTCCCAAAGATTAATCATTTCCAATATTTGTTTATAGTCTGTCAATATGGAATGTTGTTAAAGACATTCCTCGTTAAGAAGATTAAATGGTGGTGGAGAAAGAGTTAAACAACATCACATCAACCAAAACGCAGCACGCCCTCTGTAATGAGAAATTGAGTGACGCAAGCGTGATTGGCGATAAGACAGAAAAATTGTCTTATTTATTTTGTTAATTGTTTATAAAAGACCCCAGCTTTCAATAATCTAAAATAAGCCGGTTTCCAACAAGGGCGTGCCGTTGTTAACAGTCTGTGCCTGTTCACATTTTGCAGTAGACGTGGTGGCCCTATAAAGTAGAGTCTCCATCATTTGGTGGCTAATTTTTGGGCCGGCGGCATCAATTGTACGCATATCCTCGTCATGGGTTTTGGCACATTTCGGGCGGTACCTCGGCGATAACTTGACGAATGTTGGTTTTAAAATGCTCCAACATTAAGAGGTTATCTGCATAGACAAGGTCTTTAAAGTAGCCCCACAAAAAAATCTTACGGCATCAAATCACATGATCTTGGTGGCCAATTGACGTCGCTAAAACGTGCAATTACGCGTCCTGGAAACTTTCCATGCAATAAAGCCCAAATTGGTCGTGTTGTGTAGCTTGTGGCACTATCTTGTGGAAGCAACTTATTTTCCAGTTCATATTCTTCAATTGCAGGACAAAAAATGTCGGTTGTCATAGGGCCATAGCGCTCTAAATTGACAGTAACGGTTCGTCCAGCGTCATTTTCGAAAAAAAAGTACGGCCCAATGACGCATCTAGACTATAATACGCACCAAACAGTCACTTTACCCAGATGCAATGGTTTTTTCACAAACAATTCTTGGTCTTCCCAGCCATCGCTGAAGAACATTTTGTTCGAAAAAGCAGCATTGAAAGCCAGTTGCTCTAGCACCCAACCGGCTTTAATTGTTGGGTGTGTTGGACTTTACATGGACAGGCCGAATTGCTGAGAGCGGCGCGGAGTCGACAAATTCGGTTTATATGACTTTTAATATTAGATCTGACTACATCTGTAACGTTTCTAGTCTCTTCAAATTTCTTTATAATAGTAGGTCGATTATGCCGACCATAATCACCCTGTAATATTCGAAAAATTGCCACGTTTAAACCACTACTTTGGTAGTAAATTTTAATTAGTTGTACGCGTTCTTCGGTTGCTAAACGATCCATATTCGGAAATGGCAAACCTTTCGCTAAATAAATGACAGATATTTAACAGCTGACAGCCTTGCTAAACCGGCGGCTTTGATATCGATAACCCGTTAAAATTTTTTGGTATAGTTAAAATAGTCTGTTTGTCGTTAGAATTTTAGTACCATGTTGCAATTTTAATGCATGATTTAAGAAGCGCACACTCGCGCTTCGTAATAAGTATTTATATTTTTCCTTTATAACTCGACTACAGTTTGGCGGGAAATGTGAGATTTGTTTTAAAACCTACGAACCGCTTTAAGCGCTTAAAAAGATATGCTCCAAAGTGGGACATCGCGAGCAAGTAACACGCCACTTGCGTCACTCAATATATTGGGGCGAATTTCAAAAAGTTGAATTAAGTAATTAATTAGAATAGAATTTCTTCAATATTAATACAATTTTAACTATAATTATTAGTTAATCTAACTAAATTCGTATTCAATTTAACAATAATTTCGTTACATAAGTAACGCAAAAATGACTGTTGAATTAAAGTAATTTCTTCCATATAACTATTTACAAAAATTATTTTGTTTAATGAATAATATCCTTGGATTTGAATAAGGAGTTTGATACCAACTTTTCTTTCATTTTACACCCCATTTTGCAGTGTTTAGTTAAATTTTTGGCCCATTGTACCTCTTTGGTGGGGTGTTTGGAGCCATCTAAACTCCTACCGTACCGCTGACGGTTTGCGTTGCATTCAAATGACACATTGATTATTTGCTCCCGGCGACTTGGCTTTAAACCACAACCACCATACTGTTCCTGCTACTCAATAACATGCGTGGTAACTAGGGTTGGCCTGGTGAGTACAGGTTTCCGTAATACTAGCGGATTAGTTACTGGCAGAATCTCCTTAGCTCTCAGTTTTTGGCCCCATACAAGCCACGGGAAGTAGTTTCCTCATATAATCCGGATAGCAAGGTGGCGCTATTACCAAGGGGACATGACCGTGGGAGGCTTATACGTTGCCAAATGTTTACCATTATGTAACTTTGAATCAACGTAACTGTAGTTTTAAGTTATATTTGTAATGCTGGAATTAGTTATTTATGTCCGAAGTGCTTCTGTTATAAAATTTTTAAATTATTTTGAGAGTCACAGGGTATATTTGACTTCTACAACGTTTTAAGTAGTTAGGTGCCGCAGAGTGCTAAAGTAGCGAAGCAAAGCAAGATGAATCAGAAAAAATCTGAGATCAAAACTCTTCTCCAGCATACAAGTCACTCTCAATGGAAGATATCAGAAATTGCAGGTGTTTCTAAATCGACTGTTAATAGAATACAAATTAATTTGGACCAAAATCAACCTATTGCTCCATTTCCTCGGTACTGTCCCTAATACTACTGTAAGTAGAATTAGAAAAGATTAATATTAAGGCTTATAATAAATGTCTTGATTAAATGTTGGCTCCTTTCCAAATCAGCCCATGACCATAAAAAAAGTACGATATCAAATATTGAATTGAAACTTGTAAATATTTTTAAGCAAGATCATGTTTTGCTACCCCAGAGGGAAAGGAACTGACACCGAACTTGTCACGTGACTGGTTCTTTAGGGATAGGTACCGGACCACGTTCTAACACTTTGCATGAAAATTGCCCAGAAATGGGATGGTATTGTTCATATGAAAAACCTGGTCCTCATTTTGATCTCATGTTAAAAGTTACTTTATGCGTTAGAGAAATTTTCAGAAGTCACGGAACAAGTTCGTTTAGACTAATTGACACACATTTCCTGCAGTTTAGCATCTTAATGCTATAATAGCTAAGCTCATTATTATTTGTAATTTTTGAAAAGTTGCTTTCTGCTTATAATATCCTGCTCACATCCGTGGTGTTGAGGATTTTTATTTTTTTTTTTATTCTGCCACAAAACATCTTTATAGGTAGTGAGGCTTCTCAAAACACATCTGCCACTTTTAGTTTTCTAAAGAAGACCTTTACGAAATATAAATGTCATCTCCAAACATTTTCCATTCAACTGCTCTATCTCCCAGTTACAATTTCATCATCAATTTTTGAAAGCAGTTCGTTTTCGACAACATATGAGCACAAAGTAAATAAATTTAGTTGAAAGCTAATTAAGAATTTGGCTCACACGCCTCAAGGGAATGTGGTTTCACTTGATAAAATTTGGCAAAATGTAACTACTGGGTTCGCGAATCTCCTGAGGGATCATTACTTCCTTAAATATGAAAAAAACGTTGTAATAAATTCTGCATTTTTTTTTAAATTATTAGACAAATCCCAACAAATAATAATCACAATATGAATTACAATTTTTTTTGATTTAACAGAACGATGCAAAATTGAACAGGTTTCGTATTCAAATTAGATCAGTCAACATTGCTTTGCAAAATATTTTCCCAACAAAAACAATTTTTTCAAATCAAATCAAAAGAAGCAAAAAAACTTGCGGCGAACAAATGTTTTCCTTTTCACATCATGTCTCCCTTGCTAGATATTGTTTTTTTTTCTTTTATTTTCGTTATCCATTCCTCCTGTGGCCATCTAAATTTAGTCAGAAAGCGTAGTCGTGTTTATTGTGTAGTCAGCCAGCCAGCCAACCATTTAACAAAAACAAGCCCAAGCAAATAACCGCATGTGTTTTGTGCCTCGAACGTACTACGCGAAGCACGAATAACACTAACATACAAACATACTTGTGTATTGCTGCTGGGATGTATGTGATAACGTGGACTAGTATTCACATGCCAGGCGCGGATCCGACTGCAGTTTTAGGTTGGGTTTCATCTTTTTAATTGTGTGGTGTGGTTGCAGTATCTTCCTTCATACATGCCTGCATATACATCCTGCTATGTAAAAGTGATTTTGTGTTTGTTTATCTGCTTGTTGGGAAGCATTGAGACCAGTGGACCAAACTCTTTTCAGTGTCCGGAATAAGCGAGATTATATAGTATGTATTTTTATTCGTACCATAAGTATGCGAAATTAGGACGGCGAACGTGGTGCTTCCAATTAAAATTAAATCATACTCGTATATCTAGGAAACTAAAACAGTGAGGTTTTTTAAACTTGTATCAATGTGCATGCTCAAGCCAAAAGCGGGCGGAACTATAGCAATGGGCGTAGCAGCTTCAATACAAATTATTTGATTTCTTGCGATAATGATAAAGGGCAGCAACTAGTAAAATAAAAAAAAATGAAAGCAGCAAAATGCAAGTGTAAAGTGTCGATATTTTAGTATAATAAAGCAAGCTGTGTATGACGTATTTTACTTCAAAAGTCCACATATGACTAATTATTTAATGACTTCAGCAAACTCCAAAAGAAACAGTTTAGTGTAGTCAAACCCCTCCGCGAGTGATAATCATACCCTCAAATCGTTAATGCAGAATGCGGTCGACGTGTCGCACATAGTGCCGTACTGCTGACCATACATAGCTCCTATATCCATGTCTCATAATACGGACATGGTGATATGATATGCCTGCAAGCCACCGGTCCCGCACTAATTTAGTGATCCAGTAGTTTCGGATACGAAATCTGAATAAAAACTTAATTCTGGTACCTCGAGTTTCAGGGGCCCATGGAACTTCAATTTCCGCTTAAGTATGATGCGGACCTTCAGAAGCACTATTTGGAGTCATGGAGAAACATGCCCAAATACATGGCTTTAAATTGATAATCATGTGTGGCATTCTGTTACATTTGGGGCGCCTGCGAACAAATTGTGTTCACCCGGTGTTGATAGCGCTGGAGATTGCATTTTATTTACCCGGTGTTGCGAGGACTATAAGTTTCTCTGCGTACAGGTGTTGACAAATTGTTTACTGAACCGGTCGTCTCAAATTTGGGCAGTAAGCATTGGAGAGTCGACTTTAAGGGGTCACCACGCTTGCCGTAAAATTGGCAATGTTTGTGATAAAGAACACTCACAGTGATATGAATTTTTTTCCATTTGGACGTGCTGCTCAATCACGTAGTTTGCCATGGTAATTTGTCATTGGTGGCTGAACTAGATAAATATTATTATTAACACCTTTAAGACTGCGCTTGCATAATTTTCATTAAACTGTCATTCAAACGAATTTTCATTTAAACCAATTTAAACCATTTAACTCTAACTATAGTGGTTCTGTCAGCTTACAACACGTATTGTCATTTAATTTCACTTTTAACGCTTAGCAACAGAAAACATCTAACTACCATGACCATCGCGTATCAAACGGGCATCATTGAATTGCTAGAAAAAAACAACCTTTTTTTGGAAACTTAACGAAACAACTAAAAATATTGCTTTGAAAAATACTATTTGATTTATGTGTTAACAGTGTGTCGTTCTACGCCACGCTACACACAGTAAATAAATAAAAAATAATCAAAAGTCAAACCAGAAATATTCGCATGCGGACTTTAGCAATACGCATACTATACACATGGATGTACGTATGTATTTACAAGTGTGTAAATGGTTGTTGTTAAACTTGCGTATGTATTGTGTACTCGTATTGTGGCGTACACTATATTGTTTTTGGCTTTATATTTGTATATACTCTCTGCTCTCTTCTTATTCCCCTTTAAAGATATAGAGAGAAACGATTTTAAAATAAAGTACGTAAGATAAGATCTTGGAAAAGGCTGGTAAAAGGCATCTCCTGCCAAATGGTCAAATTTCTAGCCAAGCAAGCAGCTATTGAACAACGAATGTACGTTACTAAACAGCATCAGTTATACACCTATATTTACATCCAGACATACTTCTAAACAAAATTCTGCAGCACACGACCTACGCAATGGAGTAGTTACTTGACTAGTGGTAAGTGGACTGGAGTTGTGAAAGACTAATCATCATACTAATCATCAGTGTGCTCTATACACATGTCATATACATATAGAAGGGTGTTTTTTAGACTTTTAAATTAAAATAAAACGCATATAAATCCGGTTAATTAAAAAATAATGACAGAAACTGAACAAACATCTTTGTGTGAGGCTCGAACATACTTATGTACGTCACATGTGTAGTAAAGCCCCTTTTACACTATTATACAATGATTAAGATTTTCATCGAATTTTCATTTCGAAAAAACCTAAAGTAAGATATTCTTCTTACATTGACTATACTATCGTACTTCTGTAAAAATGTAACCCTGATAAAATGGAGAAAGCCATATGGCTGTCGAATTTTCATTCGTATTGTTATCAAATTCTTTTTTTAATTTTCGAAAAGACGTTTGACCTAACCTAATAGTGCTGACCATTAACACACAACTGTCAATAATACTCCACAAAGTAACGATAAACATTAAAATCTGGAAACGGTGGTTGTATTGCAAAAGTAACGATTTCTTACTTAAAACTGCCTGTCCATTTGCTGAAGTAATCAGTTTACAAAGAAGTTCTTGTTAGGTTACGAATGAATTAATTCTATATTGAGAGATAGGCGATGCTCTTTTGTAGCTTGGAAAAAATAGGTACGCGTTGCAACCTAAACTTTACTCGTATGTATATTGGTGAATGTTCATTTACTTTTATGCTCTTGTATGAGGAAATATTTCTTGAACACTTTGCTTTTGCACATGGTTTCTAAATCATTTTCAAAGAATTCATTAAAAATGGGGAAAATATCGCGCAAAATATCTATAAAAAAGCTGCAAAATCAAGAGAGAAAAAAAAGGAAACAAAATAGAAATAAAATTGCAAAGGAAAGATAAATCTGGTTATAAATGAAAACGAAACTGTATCGTTATTACGTTGTTGTTTACTTATTTTTTAATCTTATTGTATCTGCTGCTTACGAGTATTTGTACGAGTATTTGTGTTGGCCCAAACATAAAAACAAAAAAAGAAGATGAATGAATATAAAATCGTTTAAATTTTGAAGACAATGTTTTCTCATCCTCATCGAACTTCGTTGACGAGGGTAGCTATTGTTTTTTGTTTAACATTGCATGCTTTCGAACCGTCAGTCTTAGGATTTTTTCCGCCGGCGACAACTACTTCCTACGTTGATGAAAATTGTTGCCGCCCGTGTGGTTTATAGTCGATGTATCGTCTGATAACCCATTGTATTGACCTTTTTAGAGCTCGGAAAGTTATATGCATTTTTAAGGTGGCGTATTTGTTATTTGATTTTGTGGTTTGGTTTACTCATTTCTCTTAACAGTTTGTCAAAAGGTGGTGGCATTCAATTATTAGGTTTATCTGTTGTGGGGGTGTTAAATTCAATAGGCGCAAACCTAAACAACATAATGATCTTGCATTATATATCGGAGTTACATAGTTGCAATCGACAGTGGCTTCTCCTAAAAAGTTGAAGTTTATCTGTTGACTTTTGTCTGGATAACCCACATCAATAATCGTAGTGTCAATCCACGAAACTGCTAATATGCATATTTCATTTTCTTTTCTGAAACACAATTATTTACTTCTTCGTGAACAACTAGAATAATAATAAATTCAAACATCAGCTGACACTTGCGAGTCGAGAAGGCGCACAATTTAAACAGTTACTCTCGTACTTTAAGCTTTTGTTGGCCTTTAATGGAGAAAAAAATTGATGATGCTATTTAAGACAAGAAGTAGTCTACAAAATTTAACAGCCGTATAGAAGAAGAATGCTGAAGGATGACAACAAGCAAAACTCCATTATTGGTGTGCGTGACTTTTTATTTTATCATTTTGATGGTTGGCATTTTTTTCGACTTTTAATTGCTTCGCTTTTCATTGTTTACTTTACTACTTCGTTGTACTGAGCTTTTTATTGGTTGCTCATTTTATGCGGAATTCCTCTGAGAGAAGTACCTATTAAAAGTTAATTTATACCAAAAACACATACCTTCAGACCAGAAATACGTTGGTATACAAATTATCAACATTTATGTAAGTATGTATATGTAACTTTTAAACTACACATATACATATACAACGAATATGTACTTACAAAGGATACTTTTTTTAACATAAGGGTTTTGAGTTATATAAAAAATATAAAATTGAAGAAATTCTTATTGACTACGACATTGTCCCAGGCAGTTTCCCTAATTACCGGTTTTGTTGTGTTTTCAAAGTGTGCAGTAGAGTACGCCACTTAAACCCACTATAAGTCGTCAGTAACA
The DNA here is from genome assembly GCA_963932375.1 of Phania funesta. Classification (NCBI taxonomy): domain Eukaryota; kingdom Metazoa; phylum Arthropoda; class Insecta; order Diptera; family Tachinidae; genus Phania; species Phania funesta. The sequence continues at coordinate 44,279,473 of OZ010656.1, forward strand.
AGTATAACTAGCGCCTGGTGCATCACAGTATATTAGCGCCCCTCTGGAAACACTTTTAATAATATCACATACATATGTACTTAGCAAACCGCAGGGTTTTTTGGTTCACGAACCCCTTGCGAACATTTTATTTTTACCGCGGACTCCCATATTATTTTCATTGCATAATTGGAAAGTATTTTATGGCATATGACACACAGCGGTAGATCTTCATTGTCTTTTCTTTTTTAATTTAAACCCAAACTTTTAATAATTTTCACAAGATTTTTTTTTCTTTTTTTCAACATTATTACAGGTTTGTTCACACAAACCAAAAACTACTGCAATTAAAATTAATCAGCTGTTAAATAGGTGTCAGTGAAGGTAAAAGCAATGAGGCGTCTGGTGTATTTTAAATCTAGTGTTGCGAACTTCTAAATAATTGTTCAACATGTTCACAAACTTTGAGTAAAGGGTACAAATGACGTTTGAGAAATATCTTTTGTTGCACAAATAAGCTTTCAAAGTAAGACATAGAAATGAATAAAAATTTATATATTTGATAATTTTCCAAGCATGGTTTTCCGAACGTCTTCACGTACCCCCTGTAATGTTGGAATGTGCACCCAGGAAGAGTCTCTTATTTTTTGTTTGCCTTTCGCGCAGTTTAACTTTCGACCAGTTTTTAATTTAAAAATTTAAATTTAAGGAATTTAAAAATGATATTAAAGACTCATTACAACAAATCGTTATTTAGAAAAACTACACGAGATTCAAAAAATGTTTTTAATAACAATCAAAAAATTTTAAAAGGATTCATGGAATCAGCGATACATATGTCAACAAATTATTATTTTTTCTGTTTCTAAAGCACACGTTCTTATGTTCTTACTAAAATATAAAAGTAATATGAAAATATTGTTGTCTCCTTTTAGCTATTATATTTATATTTCCAAAAAATAATAATAAAATAATTGTAAAATTTTAAAACTCTCTTAGTATGTGGGAAATTGTTTACGACCCCATAAATCGAACTGATAATTATGTCCACCTATTGAAATTACCTACCCGAGGCCCTACGTCACTTACGCAGCTAAATGTTGAACTAAATTTAAAAATAAAAAAAAATTGCAAAAACTTTACCGAAAAATTCTAAAATTCACATCGAATAATTGGAAAAAAGAATATTTTTCTAAAAAATATAACCTTTAAAAAATCGGAACGAAGACAAAAACCTCCCTTTTGAAACATTTTCCAATTTCACCAAAAAATTTAGATTTCACCAGCAAAATTCAATATTACGTATCATAGATATTTTAGTGCAAATCAGAAATTCTCCAAAGAGGTCAAAGTTCACCACCAAATCGTTGAAATCGCCAAAAATTAAAAATTCTTAAAAGCCAAAAAAAAAAAAAACAAAAAAGAAATCACCAACAACCTCTGAAAAATAGCATAACAACAAAATTCAAAAACCGAATTTCACTCCAAATTTCGTCCGAAATTTCAAATTTCACCAAACAACAGAACCTTAACCAAACAAGTGGAAATCCTACAAAATTTATAAAATCACCTAAAATCGAAAATTCATCACAAAAACAGGAAATTAGAAAAAGAATAAAATTTCGAAAAAAAAACTCCAATATCAAACGCCAATACGTTGTCAAATATGGCTACTGCAGTTTGCTCTTTAGCCTTAAAGTTCATCTCTTTTAAATCAAATATGCAGTATTTTTCTAAGATTCTACTTGAGAAACACCGAAACCCCTCATCTTGGGGTATAATAGATCCCGTGGCCTCTTGACGACGAGGCAAGTGAACAATGATAGTCAAATCCTTTACCTTTCGCTACGGATTTCATATCTGTTTACCTATCGGCTACGTATTTACCAAAGGTGCTTGGATTGATATCAATGAACGGATGATGGAATAATATTTTTCGATGAAAATGATGACATTGAACTTGCAAAAAGTTTAGAAGTAAAGGGGCTGTTGCGAAAAATAGTCAAGTAGGTCGTATCTGATGTCAAATCACTGTTTAACGAAGCTCTTTTCGTCCGAAATATTTTTGTCGTTTTGCCTTTAGCGCTGGTAGTTATCGACTACGCATTCTCACTTCGCGTGAAGAGAAAGCATTCTGCCCACTTTTAGTCTTTCGTCACATTCCACAAAAAATCAATTGTCATTGATGTCTTGACCGACGCACTAAGAGTTATCGCACAGCCCCAAAATCAAGATAAAAAGTCACCTTAATTTACGATGTAATGATGAAACTTATAAAGACTTTGACAGCCCCTCTACTTTGTAAATCATTTAAGGCGAATATCTGAAAATTGGTAAAGTGAGGAAATCGTCGGTTTTTTTGCGTGTAATGGAATTATAATTATAATTAAGGACTAATTTTCAAGGCAACATATTAAGATTGAATTATATGATGGTAAACAAATCTTCTTAGCAAGCTAGAAAAGCAAAAAATGTATATTAAAGACTAGCAATGACTGAGGTCCTAACACATACGACTAAAGCTATCGCATGCTTAATAGTCAACGCGCTAGCCATTTCAGCCACAGAACCCCTATACTTTGATTAAAACCCAAAATAATTTTGGATATTTTCGCTATTAAGACCATTGTATGCTTAGAGTTATTATATTCTTATTGTACACTTAAAATACTTTGTTTGTGGTTAGAATTTTAGTACAAATTTTATTGGTCAACTCAACTCAACGATGTCGCAATTTTTATGGATGTGTAGAAAATAAATTGTTTATCGCAACTAAAGTAATGCTTAAATTGTTTTTAAATAACCTTTATACGTTTGGCACAACAATATATTGCTGTAGAGCACATAATACGGTTGTCGTGACCATGCCACAGCTATGTTTTGCGTATGCGCGTGCGCTATTGATAATTCGATTTTAGAAAATCATGTTGGTTTATAATCATAATTTCGAAGTTTTGTGTTGAAATACATCTTTAATAAACGATTCATTTAAATTTAAAAATTTTCCAATAAAATTTTATTAAACTAAAACAGGCACTGAACTTTACATAACTCATACTTCGTCGAATGAATCACATAGACTTGAGTTGATGTTGTAAAACTTCTTGCAAATTTGCACATGTTTTTGCAAAACGAAAAAATGCTATTTTATATTCAGTTGATTCTACTTGTAAACCAGTTTGATTGGTGGTCATTATCCCTTACAACCACCTGTATTTTTTCTCGTCTTTCATTTTCTTTGTAATACATAATAATTTTTTCTTCCAGTACTCTTTTAGTTCTTTTGTGCTCTTTTATCTCTATTTCAATACTTCTTGTTTCAGTTTTTTTCATTTAGTACCACCAGGGTTTTGATTTCTTTGAGTACGTTTTAGTAGAAGAAATAAAAACGTTTCTTGTTGGATGCAGTTTTTCAAGTTTATAAAAATTTTTTCCTCGTACGAGTATGTATTTTATCATGCATAAATTGTGAAATAAAAAAAAGTGAAAAAACACTTGCGGCTTCGAACTGCTGAAATTGAAATTACTCTCATCTGTTAGTAAATTATACTTGTAATACCAGCCCCACTGTACCATGGACATGCATAGAGTTACATATTAACGTATGAGTACGAGTTGGTAGTAAGTTGTATTTGCTTTTCGTAGTTGCATACGTGAGTTATTATACAAATTGATAAGTATTGTTGTTGTTTTACCGTTTAATTTATGCATAACCAGATCTTGGAATAATAATTTTATTAATTACACAACCCAACATCATGTCTGTAGCATGACATTTTCTTTGCCATTTTTTTTTTATTAAAGGGGAGGGGATTTTTTTTAAAGAATTACCACCCCTTTTACACAATTATTCAGCTATAAATATATATATACACCCTAATTTTAATAGACCAAGTGCTGCTCTGAATGCTCTAGCCAAAAACGGCAAGCAGAGATGAGTGCCCCTCAGTAGTTCGATTATGTTGTTATTGAGATTGTTCACAAAAAATTTGAAACTGGACTTTGCTGCCTGTCCTCATTTGTATTATTTAGGAAATTATGTGTAATCAAAGCACCCATTAATTTCCGGTTAATTTTGTGGTGCATGTATGAATTTATTTCAACCCAGTTCATTCTCGTCATCACCTACCCAGCTTAGCTCATTCAAGAGCTCAGAAGTTGTTTGTTTTAAATTGGTAGCAATGAAAAAAGTTTTATAACTTTTTCGAACTCCTAATAGGATTATCCCTCGATATTAAGTGGTCGCATTTGCCTGATTAATTCGTAATGCATGGGAGCGTCATGAAAATCCCGTTGCTCCAAGAAAAATTTTTTAAAATCCGTAATCTAAATAAACAGAAAATAGTTTCTAAATTTCGAATTAGATAACCACTGTCAATAAGATTGACTTGTTCTGGAGTATTATCAATTCAAGTTTAGGCAGCCCACAAAGCATATTATATCCATACCTAACACTTCACATCAATAATCGTCGATAGCAGAGTCCATAGTGCTCTTTATTTGCCTCGTTTATATATTTGAACTATTCTTCAATCTGCTTTTTTTCTAACATTTAAATTTGATAAAGACTTAATTTCATACAAATTGGAGCTTTTGAGCAGTACGCCATGCATCGATATAAGATCCTCTTTTTCCTGAAATCCAGCTATCATGTCAAGTGTCTTATGTATCTGCTCTTTCGTCGTGCGCTAAAATTTTGCCAGACGGCTGCGGTATGTTCGTGCTTTTAAAATCTACTGAAACTGATAGAAATTAAGCCCCCAAGAAATTGTGGCAGTGTCCAGCTGCTAAGGGTACCACTACCCAAAACATAGGAGCAGTGATATAAGCACTCTTGATCTTAGCTTCTGGATATTATCAGGCTGCAGTCCGAATTTGCTGTAGGGCACTACAATTAAAGTGAAATCCATTAGGCGATAACACGACCAGCAAACTCTTTAGCTCCAGTAATTGTTTATATGTGCTTGCGTCTGGGGATCGGATAGCAAGTCCACTTAAAATGGTTTGTTTTATTTATCGAATTTCTTGAAAAATCTTTGCTAATTCAAATTGACAGATATTTCCATGAAATCTCCAACCTGTAAAAATGCAATCGCAATCGATTTATAATGGAATTCATTTTTCATCAGCACGCTCCTCAAAAAATCCGTCATCTATCAGTATGCGAGTTTTATTTTCACATTCCATTTAATCGCACCTCTCCCCCGCGTGATCAATTGTTTTTTTCCATCATACGTCTGTCCGTATATTTTCCGCTGTATTCAAATGTTATGCAAGATTTGTTTTTGTTGTTTTTTGCAATTTGTAAAATGTTTATGTTTTGCAAATCTTTTAAATTTATTAGAATTGAATTTGAGTTTTATTAACATCAAATGTTCATGTTGTGCAGCTGCAAAATTTTTATTTCTTGTTTTTAAATTTTCATTAAAGTATCATTAATTCGTACTGATCATGTAATAGCGGGGTTTTCTTTGATTTTATATCAAAATATGTTTATAAGTTGGCACTTAAAAGTTTAAAAGTTTAGAAAAGAAACGTAAAGAGCTTAAGTTTCTTTTTAAATTTACGACTTTCGCGTCTGCTCCATTTTCATGTTTTCCCAGCAGTTGTCTCTTAGAATTACGCGAAGTGAATATAATTTTGTTATTCGTTAAAAGTGAACGCTAGCGACATTGCTCCAAAATCAGTTTTTATTCACAAACGTTTCATTTAAATTTTTGAAATATCTGCCTTACAGCTTATAAAGCTTGTGTGCACGACTAGTTTAAGAAACCCAATAAAATTTTCATATAGAAGTCCACTGCATTCTTCGAAGAAATCTTCCCCATTTTTCGTTTTAGCCTGAGTTTTGAATTCAACCATTTCTAACTCTTATTATATTCTTTTAAAAATCGATCAACTATTTTTTTGTACTAGTCCCACAATTAGATTAACAGCGCCATTATAAGTCCACCTAATTTGCCGATGATGTGTCTCTCGAACAAACAAGTTTTCCTTTAGAGCGCAATGTTCAATAAATGCGCGCAAATAGAATTTAATAAAATTTAGAAACTAACTTTAATTTCTCTCTGCATTCGTTAAGATCCGATAACATTGACTGCAGGAAGTCCTCGTTCCCGCCTGACAAAATTTGGTTGGAAGTTGGTCGTTGGCTTTGGAAGAAATTTCTTTACTCCTTATTTTATAAAAAGGTTAATGAAGGCGGACGGCTCGACCTTAAAACACCGGTAAATGGGTCAAGGTACTAGGGTGTTATAAGGGGACATAGGTGGCTTATTCGTGTATCGAGGGTCGTCACAAGCACCAGATTGACTCATGAATGCTGAACATCTCGTAATGAGATATCGAGGTGTTTTAACTTGGGCCTACGCTACGATACAGCAAGAATTTTAGGAATTATTTGATAATTACTACACTCACTGGTTGCTTTAGTAGACCACGGCACCCTACATACGATGTAAGAAGATTTAGTCTTCGTTCTTCAACCGCCAAGCATTCACCGGCAGCCCGAATAAACAACTTTATGAATTCGGCACGACTTGATTTGATATTAAAACCAGTATTGTTCTTGTTAAATATCAAAATGTTTAATTAAATTCACTCCTATCGGTTAAGCATATAAAAAATTTAAGTTTTATATCAGAGAATCTTAAACCTACCGCAACAGCTTATTTATGTAGCCACCTCCAACTATCCCACGTACTTTTACATAGAGCAGCATTACGAGTTTTCAAAGTCGAAATGCTGTTTTATTTATTATTTTCTTCTTTTACAACAGATTTATTATTGCAATGTTATCGTAGAATAAAACCAAAAAGAAACAACAGCAATGCACTTGAGTCCATGTATCTTTCGCTGCACGTTCTGTAAACCGACGTTAATGTTAATTTATACGCTAATAATACAATTATGTTTTCATTTATTCTTTGAATATATGCTAACTTGTTGTATCGTTGTGTAAGTCTTACTTACTTACTATTCCTCTGAAGTTGTAGTTTGTCGCAAATAATGCAGAATGCATTTCTGCTGTTGTCTTAAGGGTCCTTCCTTAACCTTAAACATCACAATTCACTGAACACGCATCGTCAGGTAAGAGACATGGGCACAAAGAATGTGCTAAGTGGTAGAAGAAAGACAGCAGAAAGAAGCAAACAAAAACAATTCGAAGTGCAAGAAATCAAAAGCCAACATCAACTTCAACTTGAGCCACTACTGCCGTAGCTATTAATACCCAGCAAAGAACCACTTGAAGTGAAATATTTATGCCAACAACGCACAGACCGTTCGCATGCGCACAAGTAATCGGTAGCTGCAGTAAAAGAAGACACCAATCGAATGATAAGAGAAGACGATTAGTTAACTTATTTGTAAATCCATTAATTTACTACTCTCTCCTCTTTTCCTTAAATCTCTCTCAACAAATCGAAATGCACTCGTATGACTGACGGCTGCGTTCAATTTTGATCTATTTCTAATCTAAAATTTTACAACCACATTTTGACAGGTGTGTCTTAGTTTTATTGTTTTAAACACTTTTTGCATGCTTGTGAATTTATTCTCTCGTTCGGGAACGTATTCTGTTTTGGATAAAGAGTATCATGATTGCAGCTTTGTCTAGACTTCCGGGGTTTTCACAATTTTTTCAAAGATCTAAAATACTGCTTTACATTTAACCAACTGCACATAGTTTGCAACCAAATTAGGATGATACCAACATATTAATAGCTTTTGTTGCAAAAATAACTAATGTCACATTTACCTCCAATTAGGCTGGTTCGGTCTTCAATGAATTTATTATCCAATATCGGATCGAAATATACCCTCGATAGAGGCTAAGACGAAATATTGTTGTTAACATGATCCGAAATACACACCCAGGTTGGTAAAAAATTTCCTAGGAGTTCGAGTCCATTCCTAAGTTATAAAAATAAATTGGTCACGCAATCTTAATATAGAGACCTGAATTGTTTATAGTTTGATAGTTTATTTTTAAGGAAAAAGCTTAATTTGGTTTTTAATTAATTTGTTGTTTCGAGTAGATAAATATAAAAAAAATCATGCTTTTGATGAAATTGAGCTGTTAAAAAAAATTTTTTTTTTGTGGAGTTTGTTGCTTTTATTTTGCTCAATACTGTATATAGCCCGTCCGGAATTATATGAAACCCGAGAGTATGAAAGTCTCAGATGATTTGTTCAGAACACTCATAATGCAAACCGCACAATTTATACTGCTTATTCTCAGCATTGACCGTAATAACATCATACAGCAAAATCAAGTTCTCTTCTAAGTAACAAGGTTCTGTCAGACAATCGAGTTCGGCAGTGGGGACAAAAAACATACGGGTATCGGTGGTATGAAAGTTTACGTCTGGTCTTTATTTTAGAGCCTTTGTTACAGTGAATCGGCATAGAAAATTTTATAATGTTTACATTTTAGGTATAAACTTTGGTCAGTAAATTTATGTACTCGTAAAATACTACGAGGAATATTTTTCTGGAACATTTTAACCCTTTAACTTAGCCGTCTGCATCTTTTTTTGTAATTTTTTTGAAAAAAGTCAGAAAACTACCTTTAAACAGCAATTTAGCGTGCTCAATTGTCCTAGAAATATTTGTCATCAAATACTACAATAAGACTTTGAGGCCACCAAGACTGATTGTTCAACTTAAACACCAAAATTAAGTCAAAACTGAAAATGTGTTTAAGGGTTAATTTTTCCCACTTTTTCGAAGTTCTTGCTAAAATATCCCATTAAAATGGATTTTGTGAGCTTAATTTTTTAAAACGATGAAAGCTGATTTGGCTTTTTAAGAAAGTATTTTCTTATTAATTTTACTTTTGTTTTAGATCTAATTCTATATCTTTACCAAACAATATCCAAAATATTTTGGCGATAAGAAAAGGTGTACGTCTGATGAAAATATTAAACATATTTACCGAGTTCTGTTGCTAACTGATGTCCAAAGTAATCTATCTGAAATAGTAATCTATAGAAAATGAATCAACTCTTCGTATTGAAGGTTAGACTTTTAGTCCCTGCTGGAATCAGGAGTCCGGTGTACCACCAAATCCGGTTTCTAGTTGGCAGATGACCGGTAAATGACAAGATAATAAAGAAAATAATCTGAAAACTTGCACTTACGTCATATGGAGGACAGGACTTCGTTGCCCCAGTAATTGAAATGCAGAAGAAACAATAGACCTTGCCAATCATGGGCTTAGTTGTGCCGAAATATTAAATATTTGCTTGCATTTCTAATAATAACGTTTTACGATTTCTAGAGTGAATCTGATTCCTATACAAGGGTTTCTTGGTTCAATATTAAAATATTTAAAAGTATTAAGACTTCTGCGAAGGTACTGGACAATATTTTCTTCACTTTCTCGTACTCAAGACGCGTTTGTTAGATATACCAACCGGGGCGATGATCTGTGAAACACTAAATAGTTCCTACACAATGTTGTTGCAAGTATTTTAGAGGGACTCCACATAACATCTCTCAAGCTGAAGACGGAACGGAGTACAATGACATCAAAATAGTTTTAGGTAGAAATCCCTTTTGTGGTTGTTCGGCATTTTCGAACGAACTTGGAAAGAAAGATTTAAGAGTGAATTTGCTGTTGGAAGATTCCGTTGTTATTCGGATATTTCTTCTGTAATAATAGTTTCCTTCCAAAGAAGTAAAACTACTTTTGTGTATGAAACTGACATGGAATTTTGACGCACGAGAACAAAAATGATGTTGCATTTTTCTCGATAATATTTGCGAATTTAAGTCGTGTATAAGTTTTTCGTTTCTTTTTCTTTCACCACAATTCGTATTTGTTACAATTATTCCGTTTTAGTAGACAAGTTTTTCATTTAAAACAACGAAATATAAAATAATCTTAAGTTATAAAAAAACAAAAACAATTCTGGTTTCTCGTCCAGTTATTTATTGGCAAAGTGCCAGGAAAAGACGACGGCAACAAGAAATTTTTAATAAAAAATAAAATAAATTTGAAAACATTTTTTTCATATTTTGAGGAGAAACAATTTGCTGCACAACAAAATGAAATCGATTTTTTTGTTTTGATCAAATAAAGCGTGGCACAACCAAAACGCACGATGTTAATTGTAAATAAAACAAAAAGTTTTCAGAGAATTGTCTTAATGTTTTTTATTTTGATAGAAGGATCTATGACAAATATGTGTGGAACAAAATATCCGCCAAATGGTCGCCATGGCTTCGGTGGCACACCTCTATCCCATGGTCGATATTTTCAATAACTTTGAGACATAATTGAGCTTCAATGTCGTTAATGTGCCGAACTATCTCATCTTTTAGCTCTTGAATTGTTTTTCGCTTATTGACGTATACTTTTTCTTTTAAATATCCCCAAAGAAAGAAGTCCAACGGCGTCAAATCACATCACCACGATGTGGGATAACACGGCCATTGAATTTTTCGCGCAAAAGAGCCATTGTTTAGCTAGCTGTGTGGAACCATACAGTTGGAACCACATTTCGGCCAGGACCATTTTTAATTCCTGGCCACAAGTCCGTGGATTCTCATTTACCCAAATGCGGCAGTTCTGCTTGTTAACGAATCCACTGAGGTGAAAGTGTGCCTCGTCGCTGAAGATGATTTCCTTTGTAAAGTCACCATTTACTTCTGTGTGTTCAACCAAACATTTAGCGTATTGACGGCGCTTGAAATAGTCGGTAGGTTGCTGGTCTTGAGTCAATTAAATCTTTTAAACGTGTAAATTCAAATCTTTATTCAAAATTCGCATCAGTGATGTTCGTGAGATGTTTAATTGTTGCGCACGGCGACGAGTCGAGGTTGACGGCTCTCCTGCCACACTATCGGGAACAACAACAATGTTTTCCGCAGTACGAACTGGGCGACCATGTACAGCTGTTTTCACATTTTGTACACACACGGTTTGCTGAAATTTGCGCACAATTCGCCCGATTGTGGATACATTTGTTCGATTATGCTGAACAAAAATATCTCGAAATGCATTTTGATTTGAACGCCCATTTTCGTAAAAGGCTTTAACAATCTTAACGCGCTGCTCAATTGTGTACCTCTCCATGGTTGAATTTGTGAAACACTGAAACAAAGAACTGTCAAATTAAGTTGGGCAAAAAACGTGACTTTAGGGTGTGACTCACAATTAACATCGTATATTATCGTTGGACCACCCTATATATCGACGGTTCTTTACTTCGAGGTTTTCAATGAAGTGGCGCGAACTTCTTCTTTATCATGACGACTGCTTCTTTATAAGTTGTTTACATTACCTTTACCAAGAGGCGAAAAATGTCGTTTTCAGGCTTCCTGGAATCAAATATTGCTACCGATCGCAACAACCATATTTGTTATAGTCAGTAAAAATTTAGTCTTACGAACTGTGTCCACATACAAATCTTTCCGCTAACTTTTGACTGCGCCGTTCTCACCATTACTATAGCTAAAAACATATAGGACAGCAATTTTTCCTGATTATTAACCAAGAGTGTAGACATATAGCAAAGAATCCTTTGGCTCATTCATGTGGCGCAATTCTGGCAAGCACGCGAATCAATCGCTTTTTGAGTAAGCAGTGTACAACGTCTTACGGTTACCTATTATAGTTTGTTAAACGATCTACAGTTTCTTCAATGGTAGACGAATATGAACGCTTCTCCGGCGTAATAATATACTTAATGAATTACCATGCCAAAAAGCAATCGAGATCTATCAAATCGGTTTTTACAACAGTGTTACCAATTTAAAGTTCCCCGCCTTATTTATAATATTTTAACCGAAAATTGTTCGCAAGTTTGTTATATTTTTGCCTTAATTTCCTTCAGTATTCATTTTAAAGAATTCTTAAGTGCAATTTAACGGCTTCAACACTTTAATTACTTCAGAAGAAATTACTTTAAAATATGAACCAGATATTGAGTTAAACGTAACATTTTCATTATTGTCCTCTCTACTTTCCAATCATTTCCCCAGAAATCATTCCGTGCAGTAGCATTGCTGGCTCATAGCTGTTCATAGCTGTCCCTTCAATGCTGTAGTCCTTCCTATGTTTCAGTACTTGTAAGTATTTGATAATTATACTTTTTTCCTCTTATTATTGCAATTATCTTGTTTTTGTCTTTGAGGCTATTTGTTGGCTGGCGGCCTGGCTGCCTGTCACTCTTGCAGTTGACTTGTATATTTATCTGTCTGTCCATTCCTGTGATGGTAGTTAATCATATGAACTCTGCAGTAAATGAGAGATTGAATGTTGAATCTTTCACAGCCTTTTTCTTGTTTTGTGTGATGAATACATGATTAAAAAATATTTTCATACGGGAAAAGAAAAAGAAAGAAAAATGCTTCAATTTTCTGCAACTACAAAAATCAACAGCAACGACAAAAACAAAAGAAAATTCGTTTATTGCTTTTAAGGGAAGGAAAGAATTATAGAAGAGGTTCAGACGAGTCTTGATTTGATATTCCGACTGGGTGATTTGTTATAGATATTTTGAACGAAATTCTGTCATGACTTGTCAAGTCCGGACAAGGACCGTGTCCACTATACCTGATTTTGTACATAGATTTACAGTTGAGTCCTAAATGTACAAAATTAAGAAATATTTGCTTTTTACTTTCAGATCCATTTTTAGGTTAGCACCATCTTTTGTTAGTGTTCCTTCTCTCTATATGACATCAGTCTTTCTGTTAGTCTTTTACTATTATAAAATGTTCCACACGAACCCACTTGATCATGTCTTCAATACATCATCGAACACTCGTGCAAGGTACAAGAGGTAGAGAACGACATATTGCCTACCGTTCAAGCCTATTGCTAACGATTTTTTCGAACAGAGGTCACTTGAATCATGTATAATATTATGAGCGACCGTGCCATGCATACGGTCGTTGACGTTTGTATGGCCGACAATATCGATACAAGCGTTTTGTACAATTATATAATCACAAATAATTGCTCTGACAATCACAGGAATATTATTACTTTTAATCAAAACTCCGGTGACAACTATTTTCTTGCATTTACAAAATCACATAAAAACGAGTTAACGCTCACTGGTGTCTTGTCTCCATAAATAATTCCAGTGGGAAAAATGCACTTTAATATTAAATTGATGATTTTGTCTAAAATTTGACGTGCTTTTCGATAGCGACAGACCGCCTATTCCGATATCCAGTTGAACCAAGTCGATGGCTATGAGAAATTTGTTCAATTTCTCCAATTGATTTTTTAATCCAAAATTGAAATTTTCCCCATATTTATAATTTACTTACCAATTTGAACATCTTTACTCTAAATTAAATATGTACATAACTTTTAGCAATCCTTTTAAAATGTCATTTCGATGTCTTCTAAGGTTTCTTTATTTTGTTATCTGAAGTCATTAAAGTCGCGCTGTTTTGCACTTTTTATCAATATAGAAATTCCAAAAACTTTGCTGACAACAACTTTGACTTCTTCATGTTTCTAGAAGCACGATTAGATCTATGCAATTGTCGCTCATGTTGACGTAAATGTGTCTGGAAATATGACAAACTGCGTGAAGTTATCAATCACTTTGTATTCAATACACTATTTTGTTATCATAATTATCCTGTGTTTTATAGACGACAAATTATATATAGTCCTGAAGACATCATCAATGCAAGTGTCGTCTGTGACTACATGGCCAACTGGGAAGCCATACACACACATGCACTCACACAGTCGTACTTATTGAAACAAGTTTCATTACCATCGTGTACTACAGTTCAATTCACGTGTTTGTTTTTTATTCCATTTTGCCAATATGTATTTTGTTTAAAAACACTCTTCTTTTGTCGGCCTTAATTACCTGGCGAATACTATAGTTTGTATCTGAGCGACTTAATGTATGTAAAATAATTGCTTTTCCTCTTTTAATTAAAGTAGACTTATTGGCCCTTGATAGTTGCGACAAAAGAAAAGAGTGCGGCAATTGAGAGAATTTCTGGAAAAGACACTTTAAAGAATTTTGTTAAGTTCACGGGATGAAGGAGGCAGAAATAAAAATAAAATAGAGAGTAATGGTCTAAATTCGAACCATGAAGTCACATCGTTTGGAAGCACCTGGCACCGTAGAAAAATAGTTGCTCACGCCAATGTCGGCTTTCCTCTCATTAAAGGTATTATTTTTTGTCCGAATAGCGAAACATACATAGCTGCATCTACACGGTGTATATAAAATGTCACACTCAATACAAAAAAAAAACCCTCAAATGTTCTAAAGTAACAACAAGAAATGCATATTTACGTATTTAAGAAGAAGTGTAGACTTTCTCCACCGTTTTAAGCTTTAATTTTATTTTATTGAATATTTCTAAAGGAAAGTTACGATATGTATTCAAAACTAATTTCTAAAATATTCTTCATTAATTATTACCAAATAACTGATTTATTTTATTCAAATATTTATAGACTATCCACGATTGAGTTGGGAGAGAAGTCTTGCCAGGCTGAATTTGTCTGATTTTTAACCTCTTATACCCATGAAATTGCAATAAATTGCATGCTAGAGAGTTGCGATGCACCGCTAATTCATTTACGTATTTTCACGAGTGTGTTTTTTTTCTTCCTGGATAATGGAAACTTTTATATCTCTATTGATATTTTTATTTCGTATATACCAAGAGGCGCATACGATAATCGTAATGTCCTAGAATGTCTCCTTTGCAACTTCTATATGTTTGATGTGCAAGCAGTACCACAGGGCTGAATGTCATATTGGCTTCAGAACAGATTTGTAAAGAGTGGCGTGTAAGCAACGGTATGATTTATTTAATGAATAACCGTTTTATTTCTGATTTTATCAAAGATTGCCATTTATTAGAATTTAGTTTACAGTTTGGAAATATTTTAATCCTACGATTTGAAGATAGGATGTGCTTGCTGTGATACGAACTTACAACCACACGACTACCGAAGAAACCTGGGCGAAATCAGTAAAAGGGAATATTTCTTCACAGAATACATTCTTACTGTACACAAATTAATTCCCCGCAGAATTTAACAAACAGGCACAGTGAATTGCGTCGAGCCATTTCCCAGCACAGTTACTCTGGGCCGTTTTCTCCATCTTTTTGAATAGTTTGTTTGTATGGATAATTAGCTGAAATTCACTGAACGATACAACAAATTCTGAATGGGTGCGTAGCGTTACAGAAATATGGTTTATTTTTTTAATAAAATACGTTTCTTGTATAGAAATGTACTTTAAGTTTTGTGATATTTTCTCTAAGAAAATGTAAATTTTTACAGTTTTTTTACTGCAAACTTTTATTTTGATTTTATTTTATAATCCCAACCATTTAGTTTAAGAATGGACATATCCACCTAGACCACAATGGATAGAATTTGTTTATGATATATTTTTATAGGAAGCAAGCAAATCCATAAAAAAGCCACTATAATTTAAGTTGGATTTGTTCTAAAAGACACTTTTCATTCAAAGTTTATTTTCAGTTCCACGGTCGGTATGGAGACTAATTTCTCTACGGAAATTTTTTCAGTAACTTAAAAAAAAACTTATAATTACTTCCCAACTACCCAACACTTATCTCTTCTTAAATAGGGGCTAATGCTGCAGTGCTGGTGAAAGAAACCCCCATTCTTATGCGAAGTAAATTGTCATTGAAAATAGTTGCTACGAAAATTGTTTATGCTCTAGTAAGGGTTTTTAGAAATTGTCTCTAAAAGAGCCACATTATAGATCAAGTTAGCAACATTTAGTAAATTAAAATTCACAGATTTGTTTTATAACAATTCTCATTTGCTCACATGTACCTATAACTAACTATTGCCTCGCTTGTAAAATCTAATTCCTTGAACTTAGAATATTAAAAGAAGTAAAATAGAAATATCTGCTGAATTCTACACAAGAAGTCAAAACAAGTTGTGTCCTGGTTCGTTCTGCTGTCTTCCATTTCGCAGTTAAGATATTTCACCGTCAGCTGTGTGTACGTTGCTCAGGGTCAGGGTCATAATAGAGACAACTAACAATGCGTCGGATGTAACTGGCACTATAAATAAAATGAAATTTTTGCCCTAAACTTTTTCTTTTACAACATTTATTTGAAAGGCAGAAGCAGATATAAACGAATTGAAAGGAAAATTGGATCAAAAGAAAAACTTTGTACTTTTCTATACTTTCAACTAAAAAATTTTTTAATTTTTTTGATTTTCATTTTAGAACTTTCATGTGTACATACATACTTACATACACAAACTTTACACATGTTTGTGCATACGCAACGGCGTTGTACGTAGTCAAATGGCTACGTTATTGATGACATTGCTGAATACAACAACGGATTAATATGCGGTCAGTAGGTGACCGAACTATTGGCCAGTTTTTTTGATTAAGTAATAAAGAAAAGAAAGAAGTTTTGTATTGAAACTTAATTTTTTATTTACGTCAGCAGTGCATGTAATACAGAGAACATTTTATTAAAATGTAATAAAAAGTAATTTCATTTTTAGTTTTTTGTCGATAATGTTAACTTCAGCTTAAAAATAGAAAATAATAGTAACATTAAGGCGCCACCCCAAAGTTCAGTCCTAATGCACGAAGTGTGCATATTACACAAATGATTTATTTGCGCTGTTTTTGCCCTTCATAACTTTGCTTAATTTAATTATTAAATAATGAAACTTGAAAAATAAGGACACTACATACAGGTAACTTCATAGGTCAAGCTTGATAGTTTTGCTATAAACACTTTCCGAGATAAGAAGTTGTAAAAAGTGCATATTTTAGCAATTATTCACTGACTCATGACTCACTCATCAATATTATGGGGAACTTCGACTATAGAGAGAGAGTTGAAATTTATTTGCAGGTATGTCTTAGTGCACTTACCAATTTTCAGTCTTTTAGGACTTTAGCGAGTAGTTTTTCTGTAAGGAGCGCTTATAGCGAAATGCACCCCCTTGACAAGGAGTCGAAGGCGAATAGTTTCCGCATTCATAACTTATTTGGGGTTTCTATGCCTACTTACCAATTTCAGTCTTCTAGGACTTAAGCAAGTAAATGAAGTTTTACACATATATACAAATATATATAAGTATATATATTTATAAGAAAAAATCTTGAAAAACAGAATTTAGATCCGCACATAAATGTAAAAATAACGTGAAGATCTGAATGAAGAGCAAGTTCTTGATATGAACAATTATCATTATCATTTCTAGGCAACCGGCTGGCTTGGCAATATTTTTTAAAGTTTCTAATATGGGGAAGAATTAGGGGAAAAATATATTTCCAAACTAGCTGGTACGGATAGCAGTGTGGATCGTTCTTAAGACTTTAAATGTTGTGCAGTATACAAATTCAAAATATACGTCTGAGTATCTCTGGCAGAAGTTTATTTCGCAGATAGTAACAGACATTAGTAGTACACTGAAAGCGCTAAATACTTTCGTATGGTTGGCTGACTTTTTAAACGCAGATTGCAAAGCAACAGTGGAATGCCTAGAACTAATAAGTGCCGTGCCTTTATTTTTGACAATGCAATCCTTTTCATTAGAAGTCAGCCATTATATCGAGCAATCCTTAAAGGAAATAGTTCCCATTCCATCATGATTAAGGCTGGATGTTTCACTATGTCAATACAGCAGGATACTATAGGAAGCTAAAAATTTAGTAATAGAAGAATTGGTTTTACTTTAAAATTTTCAGTGTCTGACAGTGGTGTTAGTTATTCGAAACGTATCATCGCAAATAAATAAATCAGCTGTTTTTTACGTTCGTAACATAAAGTCAGTTTATCTTGTAATTGTCAAATTTTATACGTACATTAAAAAATCGGCACTAATTTGCTTTAATATGCCTTGCTTGCAGGGCGCCAGGCAGTTATACGTTTTAAATACAGACTTACTTTTAATTTCCGCGTATTTTATTAGAACAATATTTGCTACATTTTATTCAAACGCACTCTTAGTATCAATATACTGGGAATAAAGCAAATCAAGGTGAATTTAATGACAAGAGCCAATTTTTTGAAAAAATGCAACTGGCAAATATTATTTATAATTTTTCGGTGTAATTATTTTATTATTCTTAAAAATATAAAATTTAATTCCCTATAATAAATGTGAATTGTTGAACTGTTCAGGAGGAGAAGAGAGGATAATAATGTATACAAAAAATAGACAATTTTACAAGTTTACATCAATATTCCAGTGTACAACACATTGGGGTAGATAAAGTAAAAAATTTGGGAAATTCCTGTAGGGCCAGTCTTGGGCATCCTACCATGTTATCATTTTCCTTACGGAGTACGCAGAGTAGCGCAGAGTAGCAACTATAACTTATGCAGCGATAAATTTTAGCATATGCGTAGGGTTTATGTCTGGGTCACTTAAGACCCGTAGACAAGTTTTAATTCATCCCTGTCCCATGAGACTGAAACTGATTTATTTTGATTACTTTTTTTAATTTTAATTTAGTAACATTGGTAATAATAATTAATAAATAAGATCTTAGAAATAAAATTTGAATACTTATTTTAAATTTCTGTTAGTGGAAAGTCCAATAAAATAAAGTTAAAGTTAAAAAAAAATTAAGTTGAAAATAAAACTGTTTTTGTTAAATGTTTATGAAGTTTTGGAATTTACTATTGAAAACAAATAATAGTTGGTGTCAATTTTCCTTGATAGTGTGTGGGGAAGCACTAACGAACTTGCTTATTTAAAGTCAATTGTGTGTTTTTTTATCACTGCGAAGAAAAAACATTGCTGTGGTAACCATAATCTACGATCAATATATTATGTCTGAATTAAATAGTTGTAAAAAAACCATATTATTATTGTAGCGAATAAAAACATGGTTGTCTTAGAAAACAGGTGACTAAAGCCATCGAATTCTCAATAGTCAACGCGCTAACAACTTAAGCTACAGCCCCTCATACTTTGATTAAACACCAAACGAATTTGACATATGTCCACTAAGAACATTTTATGGTTAGATTTATTATATTATTATTGTTTGTGGATGGAATTTTAGTAAAATGTTGTATTGCTCAACCATGTTGCAATTTTATGAATGGAAATTATTTATTTATTAAGTGCCACAATCAAGAGTTTTTTACAGTTTTGTTGTATCAATTTATTAATATTTTTTTTGTTGATTTATTATAATAATAAAGACGTTCGATTTGGCCCACCAAACGGCGACACCTAATGGATGGCTCTTTTGTATCTGAGATTAATTTCTAAATCAAATCCCTGTATAAGGCTCCTAATCTATCACTAATTAAAAAAAATCATTCACAAAAAATGTGTGTCGTTGATTAATCATTTTGAAGGCATAAACGACACAAAGCTGAACTCTAATCTGTTTTTCTCACCACAGAAGGTGGTTGAGTCGAATGCGCCAGAACAAAATCAATTAAAATACGATGGTCATTCGTACTTAATTCTAGGGGATCGTTGTAGAAGAAGGGTTTTTATCAAGGACTTAGTCTGTCTCATATCCGCGGAAGCATTCCAAGCTTACTTCTGATCTGACACGTAACCGTTGATCAATTAACGCCAAAAAGTACCAGAGGCCCACCTGGCTAATTCATCCGCCTAGTCGTTGTCTTTCGTGGCCAGTGGTCAGTTTCGGGAGTGCCTCAAAACCTCACAAAACAAACCTGGATTGAAATTTCCATAAAAGAAGGCGATATCAAGACATCTTGTGCCGTTTTTACTTCCTAAATTGGAATTAATATTTGTCAATGGTATTTTGCTGTTGTTTTCCTCAATTTAATTCTATTATTTATTAATTTAACTTTTTTCCATTTTAATGTTGTTTTGTTTTGTCACACTATGAGTCAATTATTGGATATATTTTTTTTTGCTTTAAATTCAGTTCTATTTGTTCTATTTTTAAACAAAAGAACAAAGATATGTTAACATTTTCATTCGACGTAAATCTGATGAGCTGTCTATTTTAAAATTTGTGTGTCATCATTTAGAGTCTCACATAACATCCACGGACAGGCGTTTACGGCTAAAATGAACTAAGCCAGAATAATTTATATCAAGTCAGCCATTTGTGTTATTTAAACTTATTTGCTTTTAAATATTTAACATTAACGTTTAAATATTTAACTTAATCTTAATTATTGTTGTCGTGAAATTTGTTCTTTCCAATTTTGTAATTTATCCAATTGACACGTGAATTGGCTTCGGTTACGAATTCAGCTAAAATCGGTATTCGGCATTACTTTTGCGGGAGACGGAATTCAATATCGGGGAGAAATTTAATGCTCTTAATAAGAATGCAGCGATAAAGCTAATTATTAAGGCCAGTGTTATTGACCCCTTATGAACGTATTGGAATTGTGAATCATTTCAAAACAGCAAAACTTTCAGTTTAACTGTTTCTTTGCCAAAATACCAGCTACTACAAGACATAGAGATGAGATGGAATAGAACTTATTTATTGGGCCGCTTGTATTTTTTTAGTGTGAGAAAAACTACCAGTGATTTTCCTTGAGTTGAAGAAGATTGGTTTATTTTAATGAAGTTGTAAACTTACGACTTCGGCCGGACACTAATGATTTGTATTGTTTTTTTATTTGTTGGAAATAAAGTTCATAGTGATTCATAATAGAAAAAAAATCGCTTAAACTTTTAATTCAAATAATTACCGGAAGCAGTAGTTTTAATTATTTATGCATATCTTTGTATTTTTCCATTTTAAATTATTGTATTTTTATTTAATTTTGAAAATCGTTGTCGCATGCATTAGAATTTTAATGAATAAAATTAAATGGACAAGAGCGGGAAATTAAATGACGGTGTTTGTTTAAGATTTACTGTTCGTGTTAAAGCTGTTTAAAACTCTCATTTAGTTTGCAGAAGTTTTCTAACTTCTATAGAACAGGGTGTATAAGTGGTGTAGGGTGACCAGATAAGAAGCCTAGCAGGAGATATTTTAAGGAAACAACAACAGTATGAGACTTGTTATTGATTCTGGATTTATACTGAACATACATTTATTAGATTTCGCTTGCTGTATTGTGATGGTACTTTGGAAGCCTTTTGTTAATCATTTATTTTCTAATGCTTTTTTGAAGTCTGAAATAAACTTAACTTAATTTCAGCTTCCCTTGCAATGTCGCTAGATGGCTGTTGGCCAAAACCTGGATTTCCCGTAAAAAGTTCGAACTTACTGCGTCGTCTATGGTCGTCTGGCTTAATTTTGCTTATGAGGACGTAGGCCCAATATTAACGACAAAATAAGCCGGCTTGACTTTCTGGCATTGCTCAACTCAAGTGATCGGTGGTGCCGAATCGATATTTCTAGGTCTTCTTTGATACTGTCCGCTACGGCGGCTAGACACTGATCTTGTATTAAACTCTGTAACTTAAGGACCTTAAGAGTATACTTAATAAAATCCACACCTACGACAGGCATACAACGATGAGTGACGTAACGGCAAACCTTACTTAATATTTTGACAACTAAATGGCTCTGTGGTGTAGTGAGGGTGCGGCCGGGGGAGGTTGGGGGAAAGTACAAATCGCACGAGGTTCATCATGCACCGGGCAGAGGGGGCGCCTAACTTTACTACGTACGTTTTTTAGTTTTAATAAGGAGAACGACAACCTAAAACTCATACATATATCGATCGCACACCCACTATAAAAGTGATGCAATTGTTCTTAATTTTAAATTAATACATGCAAATTTCTTATTGTCAATTTGTCTATCCATACTCGAAGTTCTACTTTGTTTTTGTTATTGTAAATTGTTGAAAAACACGCTAATTATACTGCACTGACAATGGTGAATATATTGTAGAGTTTTGGAACGCATATCCGTCATCCCTTGTCAAGTTTGGTTTGGAGACAAAGAACGAAAAATGACACTGAAGATGGCACATAGCCGAAACCGGGTTGTCTTCAAACCAAACTTGACAAGGGATGACGGAGATTCGTTCCGAAATTCTACATCAAAACACCCTGTCGGAATATCAAATCAAGAAGTAAATATATTGTATGATGCGTATTATTATCACATATTTTTTATTTTATTTTGAATGAATTATAATCAATTTTTTTAATTTGATTATTTGCTTACCAATAAATAGCTATTTAACTCTTTAATATCAAAATAAAAACGTAAAAATAGGCTTAATGAATCATCCTTCGAGTCTTAAAGAAGATGATGTAGTTAAAATCACAGTATATAGATAAGGCGATCGAAGTTAAAATTTTTTGTCTTTGAAAACATAATTCTCTTGCCTTCATTTACTAATGAAATTGTTCATGATTTCATTTTATTTTTCATGAATTCTGATGAGTTTTCGATCTTTCCCGATTTTTGTTGATTTCCACATTGTTGGTGAAATGTGTATTTTCATGTGATGTTGAAATTAATTAGAGAATTTTTGACTTATAATCAAATTTAAAGTTTTGGGATTTTTCGGTGAAACTTCGACTGTGGTGAAATGTTGGTATTTTATGTAAAATTCGTTTAGAAATTTCTTTTCGGTTATTTTTGTTAATGTAGTGTTTTTGGTCAGTTCTTTTTAAATTTCTTGCTTTTTGGGCATTTCTTTGTTTTTCTCGACTTACGGATTTAAAGTAAAATGTTAATGTTTTTCTTTAATTCTTGGCTTAATTTTATTATGATTCTTATAGTTTTATGTAATTTTTTTGGAGAATTTCAAACTTATTGTGAAAACGTTGATAACATTTTGGTTTTGTCCTGGTAACATTTAGATTTTTTAATGAAATAATTTTTTTTGTTTTTTTATAAAATTTCAAAATGTAGGATATTTTATATGATTTTATTTAATGGGTTTGAACATACATTTGGGTTACGAATTATTCCAGATTTAGATATAATTTAGGTTTTTGCAAGTATTCGAATTTTTTATATTTTGGGTTTTTAGTGAATTTTCAATACGATTGAACGTTTGGATCCCTAGCAGATCTGACGTCCTCGTTTAAATTTTTTTCAATAAATGAATATGAACATAACTTGGTAACATCTTTTCCAATTAAGTATAGTATGCTTATGAATCCAAATCTGGCCATAAAACTTTCTTATTTGTAGTTTCGGATATATTGTAATTTACTCTATTTTGTGTACATTTCACTTGGGTTTTGTTGTTGGGCCTTGTAATCATAAAACGATTATTAAAATGATAAAATTTGTACAAACTTAACTTTCGCTTTAGTAAAATCTTGGTACATGATATACGAAACTATTAAAAATATTAAAAACTTTTTTAATATAGGAAATGTAAAAAATAGATATTATCATCATTCCATTACTTTTTGCATTAAACTTATTACGAGTAAATCCATATATTATACGAAGATACCAAAAATGTGTTTAGAGGGGCTCCAATAAGCTGTCATAGATCGAGCGTCAGGTATGCATGCTACGGCTCTGGGGGAGCTTTGAGAGCAAGGCAAATTAAATGAGCCAGGTGATGAAATGCATTGATTTCGCCCGTGAGTCTACCAGTTATCAATTAGTCTTGTTTGAGAGCTTCTCAAATTTCAGAATTGGTATAACTATTATTATTTCCTATCTGGTCACCTTATATAATTATTTATTATATAGAAAATATTAATTGGGAAATTTGCTTATAATAAACAAAATGAGAAAGAATACAATGAAATTTGTTTCTTTTTTTATTCGATTACATATTAAATTACGTATTCTTTGTTTGTTTTTTCTTTTCAGAAATACTAAACGTAAATATTTATCTCCGGCTTGATTGAGCAAATCAATATTGAAAAAAAGAGGATTTCAATATTTCATATAACAACAAATTTCAATAACGAAACGCAACAAAAATATCAAATTTCGCTTAAAAGTAAAATTATTTTGAAAGTGCCATCTGTTACCAGTAACAAAAAAAAAAATAATAATTTAAAAGTTGAGTAGATTATAAAAAGGCAAGAAAAAGTGTATTTTTTCAATTTTATTAAAAAATAAAAATTCGATAATAAAAAATAGATGAAAAAAAATTCCTTCAAATAGAAAATATTTGAATTGCTATCGATTTCTTGGCCCGTAATTGGTTTAGTCTAATTTCGCGCAATTGTTAGTGTTTATGAGCTCGCGTCGCAATTCCTCCGCTTTTATATGGAATATAAAAAAATCTTTGTGCAAACGTAGTACGAAGAAAATGAAAACAATTTCATGATACTACAAGTGGTCTGAATCAGTGATATTAAATTATTTAAGAATGCCTTCCACACCGTACGATTTGGTGCAAGACGATCAGGATTTGCGAGTGCCATTACATGCCGATCAAGCATTTCTCAATGGCATTACATTTCAAGCTAAGGTAAGTTTGCAATTTATTTTAAGTATTTTATAAGCCCTAATTAATTAAAAAAGCTCTGCCAAATTGTAGTGTATTATTGGCTCATTTCCTAGCTCATTTCCTCTATTCGTTGTGAGTGTATTTCCAAATTATTTTTAATCGGTCAATGATATTTGATTGACTTTATTTACCTACATTTGTTATTTCTTAAATATGACTCTTAAGAACTTAAATTTTTTAAGCTTTAAAATCTCTCAAGACTGGAAGTGCTTTCAGAGGCTTGAACAAGAAGCGAGTACACAATACCAGGTATTCAATGGCACGTGAATTTTTATACAAATGGGGGCTAGGCCACATTAAATGATTTTCCCCATTGTGTTGCAATAAAAAATACGATTAGAAATTAATTGTGAAAAGGTAAATTCATTATTCGCTTTTCATCAATAACGTTGGTTTTTTTACTCATTTGCTAAAAATATTTGGCCACGGCAACACGGTTCGTGAGGTAGGTGTAAAAAGTCAATGTTCATTGGCTTTTCGTAAACCTTTGAGAACAAATTCGTAAAGAACTTTCTTCGAGAAGAAACTAACTTAATTTAAACGTGTTTATTATTTTAATTTACTGAAATTTAAAATTAAAGAAACAACTTTGGTCTCGTACTTAGAAATATTTGTATAAAATATTCATAAAACTCTAAAATGCCATTAATTTCATATGACAAAACCAATAAATAATTTAGAAGTATTTTGTAATTAAAATGTGTGTCACACATAATCCGCCATTAAACAGTTTTTTTATTTACCGCTGGTGCTAAAACATTTTATTTCAATAAAAAATTAAATGTCATACGGTCGGCGTACAATTTCCCCTTCCTTTTGTTGTTGTTGTTATTGTTCAAATAAATTCTTGGGCTACAACAAATTTACATACGTTAAAATATTTTATGTAAGAACACATTTCATGTGGCCTTTCTTTTTTGGGGGAATAAAATTTCAAACATTTTAAATGGAAGTTGTGAATAGTATTTGGATATTTTATTATTAAAATTATTTTCTGGAATTTGTTTGTAATCAGAGATTGCTAAGCCATGTTTTCTTGTGCATATAATACTGCCGGAGTTTTTTAATTCCTAAATTTTTTTTATTTACATTCCACATTCTGGTTTTATAATTAAAATGACAAGTAGGTACTTGGGTTTAAATCATTTCAAATATAATGTTAAGCTGTCAAGTGAATGAATGGTTTAAAAATTGCTCAAAACAACCAAAAAAACATTCAAATGAATACCAGGGGCTCACTGTAGAATTTTTGGCTTTGTTTTTAACAGTCAAAACGATAAATGTTCACGCAAAAGCCTCTTAATAATGGAATCATAGCAAATAAGCGCATAGAAACTGTTACGAGCACTAAAGGCTTGATAAAACAACTTATGTTTATAGCAGTGGTAGCTTTCGTTGTGCAATGAAACTATTCGTTAAAACCACTCACAAGTAACTGTAAGTTCTTGAGCACTTAACAAATTCTGAACTTATTTTTAAAATGTTTTCAGAAATACGCAAATGTTTCTGTGGAAGAGCGTCAAAAACCTGAATATTAAAATCATTACCAAGCATTAAAGTTTGCCATAATGGCTTTGCCAGCCATGTAATATAGTGAAACCATTTTCGCCATACAATGGCGAGAACATATTATTGTAATGAAAGTGTATTGTATTACATATGTTCCTATGCTATACTGTGCAACAACATATGAGTAGAATAAATAAAAATATTTTTATGCGCATTAGAGTCAGGCGAAAAAAGTTTCACCAGTTACCCCTTAGAGTGAAGGAGTATCTTAATGACGATTCTAAAACGCACATTAAAATTTTTGGAATCACTCTTAATTTCCCTTTTAGGCATCTACATGTGTAGAAAAGCTAATAAAAAATATTTATTTATTTATCAACCAGAAAAAAGAAGTACGTATTTTTGAGCAAATTTTAATGAAAGCTAATTTGTCATCAGCTGTTCCTGCAAGAGATTTCTATTCTCTTTTTTTAAATACGGTTTTATGTTGTTATATTTTGCTTCTACAAAATTTAAACAAAATATCATATTCTAAGCCACATGATTAGTAATTTGATTACTTTCATTAAAATGTTATGGAATTGATTAAAGTGCTAATATCTATAGTTTCGCATGATTATAAATTGCTTATGATTGCAAGTATTCTAAAGATTATCAGGAGGACTTGAGATTACTGTCAAATAATCATGAAGAATCAAAATTAATCAAGAATAATCAAAAGTACTCTTTAAAAGTAGTCAAATTATTTTTTTGATTACTTCTGATTATTTTTGACTATTTGAAAGTAATCGCAAGGAATGACGGAAATTCGTTCCAAAAATCTACACCTAAACACCCGGTCGGAATATCAAATCAAGAATCAGGTAAATAATTATTTGTTATATCACTAAAGGATTAAATTTATAAAATTCGAATATTTATTCGGTATTAAAATCGTCTCTTATTTTCTTAAAAAACACAACATGATTTTCCAAGCCACACAATGTTTTTATTTTCTTTTTAATTTTTTCTTTTTTAATTTAAAATAAGGAAATTTTTTACAATTCTCCGTCCTTTTAAAAACTGTTTACAAGTTACTTAAGAAAATTCTACAACATAGAAATTAAAGCAACTTGCTACAAATCATTTTTTCATATACAATTTTAGTCATCGTATTGAATGACGCTAACGAACGTATATTGCAACGGCGTTTATGATCAATTCAACTGGGTTTTTTTTGTTGACACACTAACTACCACTTACTTTAGGCTTTAGAAAAATACTCAAGCAAGTTTTCAAATATATTACTTTGCCTCGTTAACGATGTGGTTCTCAGTTTTGTGTGTCGGAAACACACATTTCAATGGCCAAGTTCAGGGTTTTCGTTTGCATATGATTTTCCATGTGATCTGCAAAACAAGTTGACTTAAAAGCAGACATAATTCAACAAAAAGTACTCGTAAAATAAAACTACAAAATTTACTGCTTCTCAAAACAACCTATAAAAAAGAAACAATTATTTTGGAATAAAAGAATTAGGGGTATTCACAGTTAAAAATCATAGTGTGCAGTTAATATAAAAATAAAGAAAATTATAAGTGTGATTTGTGAGTATAAAGTTGTTATGGAACGTGATTATCTCTAATGGAAAAATTGCATGTGAATATTTGTCGTAGGAAAACAAAAGACGAACATTTCACACATGCACATGGAATAATACCTAAACAATAAATAGAACGTCAACGGATACCAGTGGGGTAGAGTAAGTTTAAAAATTAATGCGAATCCGGTTACGAAAATGATGTAAAGTTAAATTAGTCATGGCGCTTTTTAAGGGCGATTTATTGGAAATGCACTCTTTTGGACTTTAATACTCGTTGCAATTAGTACTTTTTGTACGTTTTGAATATTTCTTAAAAATTATATCTTTTAAACGCAGCTGTTCAAAATTTAATAAAGTTAATTTTGGCAATTTTCAAAAAGTGAATTTTTTATAGATAGTCCTTTAACGAATTTAAATTTTATTGTATTTTATTTCAAAAGAAATTTTGTTTGCAAATGATACTGATTTGTATCTCATATGTTTTGGGAATTACACTTTTTAAATGGTACTTTTTAAAGCACCTTTAAAAAAGAATTGTTCATTATCATTGTCCTCTATTTTTGCATAAAAACATTCCTATAAGAATTTTATTGTATTTTTTTTTTAAATAATAGCACACATGTAAAAATTCGGCGTTAACAAATAGAATAAGAGTTTCTTTACTTTAAAGGTACCTTTCAAACGTAGCTGTTAAATTGCAATTACGATTAGCAAACATTTCGATTACTTTTTTAAACGAAAGCGAAATGTGATTGTGATATCAAATAATCGAAAAATAATCACGGTTACTTGAGATTATTATCAAAGAATCGGCAGCAATAGAAAAAGTAATTCGACTGCTTTCAATAATTATATTGACCTAAAGCTCAAATATTTAAACAATGGCTTTTATATTCTAGCAATTTTCGGTCAGTTGGTGCGAAGTACTTACATTGTAATTGCCATTATTCCTGTTGAAAGGTGAAGAATATTTGTTTAAAATTAAAAATATGAGGTTGACAACTGTTTAAAAAAATATCTCTTTCATATTTTTATATTTTTTAATATGTTTTACGTTTCCGATTTTCTCATATTTTGAACAAATACAATCAATAGTAATTGAAATACATTTTGAAAATAATCAAAAGTAATCTTTGAAAGTAATTAAATTATTTTTTTAATACCGTGTATTCTTTTTGATTATTTAATGAAACAATACGATTTTTTAAATTCCGCATATTGTCACTCAAATCTGTTCAATATTCTCCCGAAATAATGACGCCGCCTATAAATAGTAATTTAACCCTCTTCTAAATTTATTTCTCTCCATTCTGTACACGGCTTTGATTGCATCGGGGCAAATACTTGCCTTCATTGTTAGAAAATATTTCAAATATGTTTAATTATATTTTTCTTTCATGTCAGTAAATGCGGCTGTATACCTGAATACATAGGCCATTAAGGCAACGTTAGCGTATGAATTACCCGGCCGTGAATCTGTTACTTCATCTTTAAATCCAAAGCTTTTTTGTGGCGTTAATTGGTCAACAGTTAAGTTCTTGCTCAGAACTGGAGAACTAATGACCGCAAGGGAAACGTGGAATGCTTCTTTAGGTATGGAGCCCTTCTCACACAACTAAATAAGTAAGAAGGACCTACGACTTGTATCGTGGTTTTGTTTAAGGCTAATTCAGTCAGTTGTATTCAGCAGATGTTCCGGGTTCTGCCAACTGATTTCTTTCGGAACGTGAAGATGTACTGGATTCAGGTCTCGGAAATTCTCGGTATATCGGATGCTAAGGTAACTTAACTATACCAAAACAGTTAGCCGTGTCCGGGTGTACCAAAACATTCAGCCGAAGCCGCTGTGTAAAAACTGTCTGCCGAAGCCGTTCTGCAAAAATTTATTGACAATACTTTGACTTGAGCCAGATAATCTCTTTCTAAAGTTGGTCGGCTCGACGACTTGTCGGGTATATACTCCATCAAAATCAAAAATACTTAGAACGGCAAAACTATAAACTAAATGAGAATTTTAAGCAGTCGTAGGCGGTACACATCGACATATATATGTAAGTGATTTATGATATGTGTACTAGCAGGTAGTGCGAAACAAAATAGGTTTATGATTTATAAACAGCCATTATGTGCGGGACACATGTTGCAGACTCTTCATTGGGTTTTGTCCAAATATTTGCGACTAAGGTCTGTTATGTGGATGGCAGATCAGATCAGTTCTCCATTGTGCCGAATTATTAAATAACGACACCCATTTTGTGTGAATGTATAGGAATTAGCAATGGAATATGTATTTTTAACTCTGAACTATTGTCTTCAGATGACATCAGGTTGGTGGCTCCGACCTCAGCACTGACGTTCTTTAGGAGCGTTATACAGAGATTGGTTTAGTAAATGATCTGACGCACTTTTATTCCTACGGTACGCATCTTGTGCTAATTGAACTGAGACCAGTTAAATAAAAGCAACGGTGAGAATATTTTCTACACTTAGAAATTCTTTTGGAGACTAAACGGGTTTGCTTTTAGAACAGCGCCTTCCGAACAGTCACTCACCATCAAATAAAAGTAGAGAAAATGTAAGAGCTAAAATGTTGGGCAGCACTTGTTTTCTTCACTTTTGACCCATTTTTTAGTTCATATTTTGAGTTTTGTTACATTAAGTTAATTTCACAAAGCGTCCCACTGTGAATTATCATGTGCATTATTTCACTGTTTTGTGTGACAATTTCACATTAGAGACTCACAAAACTTTCTGTATGGTGTTTCCGCATGCGGTGGTTTCTGTTAAAGTTGTTTTCTTTTTTTTAGAAATTTAATTTACAGAAAAAGAAGAAAAAACTAGAACTACGATAAAAGTTTGGTTAGCGTTGAACTTGAAAGTTTTTTTCGGATTGTGAAATAAAAATGCAAAATTTTCAATTTTCATCACTCTGTTGTTGGGCGAAAAATTATTGTTCCCTTTAATTTTTGCAAAATGAAGATGACAACAATGATGCTGCTGAATAAAAATGTGTTTCGTTTCTTTTGTTTGCGTTTACATGAGTCACGTTACTTACGCGAAAAAAGCTTATTGTTCTTAATTCGCAAGATGTGAATGATAATTAAGATCATCAGAAGTGTGATTTGAATGAATAATGAAATAAAACAGTTTCGTTGTCATTGTTTGTAAAATGGAAATTATCTTTTTGCCTTAGAATTTTGTCATTCTTGCTTAGTTTTTATGCTTGAATCATGTGCTCTAATTTTGTTTGCTTTCTTAACTGCTCTTGTGTAACAGTTTTGTTTAAGAACTTCCCGTGGCAGTGAATGTGCTATTTACCTTTGATCATTTAGCAGTATTTTCAATTATTACGTTGGCGTGAGTATAGTGATTTTGGTTTGACAATATTGACGACTATAAATGTGTGCAAAAACAAACAAAACGCACGATGTGAATTAGGCATAATTCGAGATTCAGATATTAGCAATTGGTTAAGGTTTGAATTCTTGGGCTTAGAATTTCAGCAAGTTGTTGATCCAGTAAATATTCTTTTAGATTTTAGTGGCCCTTAACCGGCAAAAGTGTTTTTGCTTATTGATTAAACTCATGTGAATAAGAAAAATGATGATATTTTACAGTTTTAGCATTTCGTTTTGTTTTCGGGTATTTTTCTGATTTAAAGGTGCGGACAGACGAGGAAATATTTGGCGTAAAAACGTGATAAACATTATTTAAATTAATTTTGTCCTTTATATGCTACGTAATATTGCATAAATATTATAAACTTTTGCGAAAAGTAGTGCTTGCGTTTGTATTGTCAAGTATTGGTCCCGTCTCACTGCACTTTAAGTTAGTTTTTAGCGATTGCTTCACCATATTTGAAGCTTTTGTCTTATGCAGTTCATTTCGTGAGTTTAAGGAATGATTAGCGTTTTCTAATGTTAATTTTTCTTTGCTTTAGTTTTAGAATTTCTCATTACATTATAATTATAATTTTTTTAAAATCGATTTCTTGACTTTTCTCCAGATAAGTGATTTTTTCTGTTTTTAAAGTATCAATCAGTTTTGGCGTTTTTTTCAAGCGATGTTTTGATTTAACCGAATTACGTGCTTTTATAATTTAAGAGATTTCATAAACGTTTTGTATAGATTTTCTTACCTTTTTGTCCAACGTGGCAAGAATGTAATTTAATATATTATTAATGTAGGGAGAATATCGAAGAAGACCGCTAACTTTATGAGTCTCTTTTGGATCCCCTTCTTTCCACGAATTGATTTCATTCAAGCAATTTGTAATTTTCGACTACCTGACACTCAGTCGAGTTTCATGCTACGACAAGCCTTTTCTCGTAACTGTAGTGATGGCCGGTGACTGTCGGCGTTCTTTTTAATCACGGAGCTAGCAATCGTATAAAGCTTAGGTCCGCCATGGCATTCACATTTAAAAAGTGACTGTCCGTGGTCCTAAATATTATGCTACCCAGTGCTGGACATTCACATACAATGTGCGCTACCAGCCTCTTCCTCAGGAGTATCTTTACAGACTGACCCGTCCACCCCTTCTGAGATTTTTTGTTCATCTTTTTAGCATTCTTCCATTGGCCCATAATCCGCAGAAAGATTAACTTGTCCACCTTTTGCGAGGCTTCATTGGACATCTCTATCGAAATCTCACGGTTCAACGCATTAGAAGTACCTTTCAAGATTGACCCGTCCACTACTAACGAGGTACTCTTGTCCATCTCTTCCGGACTCCTCCCTTGGCCTATTAATCCTGGAGTTTCTGCAGAGATTAACCTCTTCTCCTCTTGGAATGAATCATCTCTGTTATGGAGACAATATGCCCATCCATACAGTGCCCCATATGCACGGGTATGTCTGTATTAAAACTGGAGATCGACTGGTATCCAGAGTTCCTCAGTAGATTCTTCCGCAGCCGGAAATTTCTTTTAGATCGATTATTTTTGTCAAAATTAATATTTATAGCAAAATTAATATTTATAAGAAAATTTAATTTTAGTTATTTTAGTGTTGGTTGTGACTGGTTTATACGTGCTCCCGCGTGTACCCGATATATGCTCGTGGTCACGATTTGGATTACACCGGCCAATGTACATTTTTTTCCAATTTTACTATTATTGGAGGATTCTAGGACTTGTAATAACATCAGAACTGCTACTTTCTGCAACTTGCACTTTTACAAAAAATTTAAGTTTTTCTGAGAGTCCGTTGAGGTTCTGATTGGTTAAATTTATATGCGTGTGGTCTGGATCTAAGTCCTAAATTGATGCATTGTTTTCGGTTTCATAGTATTTTGGATCATTGGAGAAGATGTGTTGGCTTGTTCCTCGCATGATTTTAATTACAGTAGAACAGAAGGTAATTTACAAAGTGGCTACAAACTTTCTGGCAGTCATGGCTTGTCTGGATTGCACAATATTTTTTTTTAATTACTGAAGATACGCAGTTTTAACGAAGTCTGCTATAGGGTTTGATATTTTTTAAAGATATAACAAAACACAATCTGGATTATGTCCGTCAAAACATAAAAATCTAAACAAAATTGGTAAATACGGGTGAATAGTTGTAACACAAAAGTAAAAGCCGCTCTTGAATCACTGTTGCTACATTCGAAAAACGCATACCAAACTGAGCTCGAAACAGAAAAAATCACAAAAACCACTTGTTTTCTAACCTGAAATTAAGTTTCTTGGCTAAAAAGAGATGCCCCTTTTATCCTATCTCTCTCGCCCTAGCAAAAATAACTATTCTAGATAAAAGCCTACAGCAATATGTAAAAGTTTTCTGAGAATTTACGTCAATTAAAATAATTTTTCGAAGCTGGCCACATGTTTTCAATGGGTCCCTTCTATTGCCGGCATGATGTCAGAATATAAGTATCTTATTTGTACTTAGGCGTAAAACGACTTATTTGGAACATTTGTACGGTTTTTTAAACGAATTCCCCGTCGAATCGAAAATATCTTGTAGCACGTTTTATCCGATTATTTGCACAAATTTAAGGCTCAGTTATGCGAACGTAAACTTAAGCTAACGTACGTACGTTTATTTTTTAGTATACCAAAACAATCAAAAGGCTTACTGAAATTAACTGTCACGTTGCCGGAACATATCAACCTGTATAAAGTAGATTTTAACGGCGCCGTTAAGTGACATTCGTAAGCCAGTAATGGCACTCATGAATAAAATACCATTGCGGCACATTTGCCCATTTTCGTTACATTGCAATTTATACCATTTTGGTTCATAAAAGTACGAATTTTAATAAATTAAATAATAATTATTGATTAATAATAATAATAATTTTAATAATAAGGAAAGTATTAATAACAACAATAATAAATTTAATACTAGAAGAAAATAGTTACAATAAGAACAACAAAAGCAAATAATAATAATGATAATAATAAAAATAATAATATAATAAAAATATTGATTATAATAATAACAATAATAATAATAATAAAAATGATAATAAATATAATAATAATGATAATTATAAAAAAATAATAATAACTTTAATAATATAAATAAATAATAACGACAAAAACAAACAATAATAATGATAATAAAAATAACAACAACGATAGAAATAATTTTAATAATAAAAATAGTAATTACAACAAATAATGAAAACAATAATAATAAATAAATATAATGTATAAATTACAATGTAGAAGACTTTATATCCCTCGGAGCCAATTTAGTACTTTTTCCAATTTAAAATGTACGAAAATAATTTAACATTTCCCATCACTATGCCAAAAAGCTCAACACTGTTCTGAACAGCTGACAATATTTACATTTGTTTAATTTCTTATTTTTTTATCTAATTTAAATTAAAGTTTATTCATTAAATAAAAAGAATTGGATGACGAAAAACTAATTTTGCTTGTGCAGGCAAATGAGTGCCTGTATAATAAAAACTGCATGGGATTTAAGTTGGCTGAAAAGAAAAGAGGTGTTATAGTGCACAATGTTTTGTTTTTGTTTATTTTATGGACGTGTATTACGTTTGTAAAGTTTCCATAACTACACATACGACCGGACGTTAAGTTTTTCTTACATCTACGTTTGCATAATGAGGCCTTTAAGCTGTAAATTTGAAATGAAATTCAAGTTCAGATGGACATGCGGATAAACTGTCACGCGGACTTCGGTAATGGAAAATGGAAAATAATTTGAAAATTTATTTTTTAAAATATACGAAATATGAACAACGATAGAGTCTGTTTTTTCTCCGTATGAAATTCATAACTAATATTTTGTACTATGGAAATATCTTCAATAAATTTTAAACTAAATGGGAATTTTTGTGCAAAACGTGAGTGTAATAAATAGTTTTTAAAAGAACAAGTAAGAGAGCTATATTTGGCTGTGCAGAATCTTTTATACAAAGGTATGAACTACTAAATATAAGCTACAGATTTTCCCCGGTGCAAATGGTTAGTTTATTAAATATTTAATAAAATGTAGAGTTTTCTGGGAAATTTCCGCCTTTGTTGAATTTTTATAAAATTTATAATTTTTAAATATTTTGGTGAAATTTTAATTTTTTGAGGATTTTTAATTTTTTTTGGGAATTTACCATCTGTGGTGAATTTTTGATTTTTGTTTTTATATGCTTGTTAGACATTGACTTTGTTAAAATGTTGATTTTTTCATAAAATATGGTTTCTTTGTGATTTTTCGGCTGT
This sequence comes from Phania funesta, assembly GCA_963932375.1. NCBI lineage: Eukaryota > Metazoa > Arthropoda > Insecta > Diptera > Tachinidae > Phania > Phania funesta. Next base: position 44,314,615 of record OZ010656.1, read on the forward strand.
GATTTTGGCGAAATTACAAATGTTGTGGTGAAATTTAAATTAGAATATTTAAAATTTGGTTTTTTCTGTAAGATTTCGGTTTTTCATTAAGAAAAAAAAAAAAAAAAAAAACCGGAACTATATCTCGGGAACTTGTGCACCTATTTATATGGCTGATTTCCAATAGCGAAAATTCGCCAAGCTTACTAATCAATTGTTCCAGGCCTCAAGATCGTTGGTTGTCTAGTGCCGTTAGAAAGTTAATTTGAACATTGGACATAGGGTCAGACAGATCCAAAATATATATGTATACTTTGTTGCGTCGGAAATGAATATTGTAGAAATTACAAACAGAACGACAAACCTATATATACCCTTTTTATGTTAGTAAAGGGTATACAGACAAGATATTAGAAGTAACTGCCACAGGAAAGTAGTGTTAAAAATCATTAAGGAACGTTTCAAATAAAAAATAAAACAACACATTTGCCACTTCGGTATCAAGAAGCTAATTGTAGTTATATATAATTGTTATTGATCCACAGAAACTGATGGCAGCAAGGTTGATGTAATTTAATCTTTATCTTGCTTTCCGTTTCTAACGCACGCACAAATGAACATGCAACATTTAAAACTATTTCTTGCACCACTTCACATTCACTCACTTATTAAAAGAACGGCAAAAATAAGAATTCTACAAAAAACTTGTTGCAACAATTCTGATGTTCTTTGAATTCTTTGCTTCATCGACTTTCAACGGGTGCAACATTTAAGAAAAGCTTTGTTTTTCTTTGTGTCCCAGCTGCAACAACAAATACCAGTTGTTGGAACAATGCATTGTGTTACACACACTCACAAGCACGCACAAACTTATTCATATGTAGATTTTATTACACACGTACGTGTATAAGACTTGTTTTCATATGTATGTGTTGTAAACATGCAGATTTTATGTATGTATGCGTATGTGTTATTGTTGTGATTATTTAAGGAATCTTAAACGACTTTAAACATTTTTCGTAGTTCTCCCTCCTTTCATCCCTTAATCATTATTAAAATTCATGAACACAGTTTTTTGCTTGAATTACTTTAACAATAAATCCCACAGTGGGACATTTCGCGGTCTATAACTCTTGATAGAATTTTTTAATGTTCGGGGTTCTAAAGTTTACTTTGAACGCCAGATGCATCAAAAGTACCACATGTGATTATGTACCATGTGTAACATACAGGAATCAGAAAATACACTACACTGCATCGGCCTTTGTCCCACATAAAGACAATTTAGGTTTATATACTTTGGTCTGCATATACACTCACTAATAATGATGTATGTATTTTCTATCCGCACAACAATAAGTTCCTATCAAAAAATGGCGAGTGTTAAAAGTACTGAGATCAAAATGAAAACATTTCTAATAATCTCACCTGATCACACGTGATCGTCATTATTGTAGATTTCGGAACGAAAAATGACACTGAAATGACACTGAATGACATATAGCCGAAACCGGGTTGTCTTCAAACCAAACTTGACAAGGGATGAGGGAAATGCGTTCCAAAAATCTACATAAAACACCCTGTCGTAATATTAAATCAAGAATCAATCGGCATTACTCTTTTTCACGCACTAAGAGTCGTTGTTTGTACAAAAGGCTTCTTGCCTTTATTTTTTGCGGATTTTTTCTACTCTTCATGTCCACCGTGTTTGTTTATATAAATTGTACTTTTACATTAAGGTTTCATTCCTTCCATCTACCATAATTTTTATTTAAAAATTCTCCTCTTATTTAACTTAACTTTTTTCGTAAATTTCTAGTTTAACTTACTGCAACAGCCTTTCGACAAAGTCCTCCTCTTCAAGACAATTAAATATTTGTTTGTTTAGATTTGACTTAGTAATTAAATATCTTTTGTTTCGGCAGACATAGAAACATTTCAGTTAAAGGAAAGTAGGAATAATGTCTAAAAACATTTGCTGTTTTCCACGTAAAAAAGTTTGCGATATTTTTAAAGCTACCTTTTCGAAAAATCTTTACAATTTATAGAAAATCAAATCATCTGGAAACGAGTAGTATTTGTCCGCCCATTGCTATCGTCTCTGAAAAAAGGGCGTATAAATTACGAAGTTTAATACGGATAATTTATCTTCCGAACGAATTTCCAAAATATCAAATCAAGAATCTTCATTAAAAATGGAATCATAATATTTTTCCAACATTTTTAATTTTTTCTAATTATATTTCATTTTTATTTAATAAATTAAATTAAAAAAAGGTCAAGAACAGCTATAATTTTTATATTTTATTTCTTTTTATTGTAAACTCATTCCCGTAGGGAATATAATTTTGTTTCAGACAAAGACAATTTACCATTTTGTAATAATTGCAGACAATTTGGACACCCATCGAATTTTAAAAGTTCTACATATAAGAAATATATTGAAGTGAAGAAACGGATTCAATTCGAAGTCTTAGGAAGAATAGAAATACTTTCCAAAAATGTTGCTAATACACCTACGCAAAATCTGGTACTTATGAGATTTTGAGCGAAATCTAGTTCATTTCTACCAGATTACCCATACAAAACAAAATCTACTTTCGAACTAGATTTTGGTAAAATCTCTCAAAATCTTGCAATACTGAATGATGCAACTATGTATTTTTTGCTAATGTACTGAAATTTATAGCGCTGAACAAGAAAATCTTGACATTTGTAACAAAAAAAAGCGCGGTAGAAACAAAATATTTGCAGCAACATTCAAAAATAATAAAAGTTTAAAATATGGATAATACAATAATAAATAAAGTGTAAGTAATATTACATATGTAATTATGTGTATAAAAACAATTGTAGCACGAATTTAATTAAGTTTAGAACCAATGTTTTATTATTTCTTGAGTCAGCTGTTTTTGTTATGAAAATGAAATCCAATAATACGTCAAAAAGCTGTGGTGTAAACGGCAGAGATTTTCTTCGAGATTTGAGCTGAAATCTACTAGATTTTGCGTAGATGGAAATGTAGTATAAGAGTAAAAAATTTAAATAAAATGAGGAAGTGTTATAGTGTGAAAGCACTATAGTATGAATCTGATAAAAATACGGATGGAAATTTGACAGTCGTATGGCTCTTTTAACTTTTTTTTTTAAATATTCTAATTATATTATTTTTTCCCTGAAATAATTATGTTTGTCTGGGTTTTATTTTTTTTTAAGAAATAATTATTACATCTTGATTATTATTAATATTTTGCCAAAAATAATTATTGGTTTTGAATTTGTTTGCGAAAAACAAAATCAGCGAATTAAAATTATTTCTGCATATGGCATATGCTTTTCTAAACACATTATGTTAATACGATGAAAACTGTGTGCTTGATATGGTTCTTTAATAAATTGTTGTATCTTAAGTAATTTAATTTTTAGGCTTAAGTTCGTTTTCTTTATTCTGTCTTATTTTTTTTTGGAAAATTCAAATAATTATTATTTGCTCAACACATTTGTACTTCCTTAACTATAACTTCCCAAGAGGTCGCTATAATTTTAAGGCAATCGTACAAATACTCGTAAATAAACATGGTTTTCCAAATGTGTTTATATTTCCATGCAATTGTAATTTAATAATTGAAAGGGATCCTTTTTCTTGACAAGTTTTTAGTGAGCCTTAATCGCATAGAACCGACAAATGCTAATTTTAAAATTTCTAATTTATCGACTTTTTCTGATCACTTTCCTCTGAAACTTCAAATAAACCTACGAAATTTCAATATAATTATTAATCCTCCTTTGGCTTACAATTTGCAATGATTTTAGAAATCATTTTAAATCACTTTCCTAATGCAATAAAAATTTGGCAAGTAGTGAAATTGGTCAATATGTTAATAAAGTTATAGATACCATAAATATAGTTTTTAATGATCATTCAGGAAAGATTAAACTGAAAGAAAAATCACAACTTTTTAGCCTCCGAAAGAATTTAACATTTGTTTTTTCCGATGCAGAGGATTGTTTGAGATATTTAATTTTAGCCTCCTGTCGATGTGTGTTTCTTTTCTCTGAATGCGCATCAATTTTTTATCAAGTCTTTAAAAATGACCATTTTATAGTCGACGGCTTAATCAAGTTTCAGAATGATATAGTTTTAAACCCTCGTTGGTCCTGCTGTAGTATATGGCCATGTTCCGACACTCGCATCTCGCACAAAAGTTGCGATTGTGATTTCAACTCGCTTGTGAGGTGTTCTGTAACTCGCATTCGCAAGAGTTTTGGCGAGTTCAAGTCGCAAGAGTATACTGAAGTGAACTGCTGTATTTAAACTAAACTAGTTTTTAAAGAAACTACAAAGTTATGAATAAATTAAATTAATAGTGTTTTCTTTTTATTTTACTCAAAACTAATGAAATTTTGTAACAAATTTTTTCTAAAAACATAAAATTTAAAAACGTTCTTTGCTTCTGCAACTTTTGCCTCTGTATTTCTTCTTTTGCACTGGCGATTTCAATAAACAGCTGATACGAGTCATCTTCGAAAAATATACGCAGCTAGTGCTGTAATTAATTCAAATGAAATACCCGGGTATTTTTAGTAATATTCTAGGTTCAGGTATTAGAAATATTAAAAATACAGTTTTCTTTTAAAACTTTTCAAAAGAAAATCGCAAGTAAAACGCGTGAGTTGCAGAACATGCAGAAATAAGTTTGGCGATTTGCCACTCGCATGCGATTTGACACTCTTGCGAGTGTCAAAACATGCCCGATAGTAATTTCTTTAGATGTAGAAAAAAGCGTTAGTTTATGCATTTCAATTATCGGAAACTGATTCAGATAGGATTTACTGCATAAAAATATTTCAAAGCCTTTTACTAATAGACAGTTTTGCGTACAATTTAATAATAATTTGTTAGGTTTTGACTATATGTTTCCCACAGGCTGCCATATTCGCACCACATCTCACGTGATTTCGATTTTTTTAGTTGTGTTGTACGCGAATGATTCTCTTCTCTATTCATACAGTGAATAGCCTACTGAAGCCTTGCGGAAAGTTTCCAACCATCTTGGAATATATAGTATAACACTTCTAAAAGTAAAGCTATCTGCCTGCATTATGTCATGCCTTTCTAAAATGTTAAAATTATGTCGTTCCAGAGAGTAAAAAGTTAAAATTAATCTTGCACGATATTGGGATTCCTTTTACAAATAACTTAAATTCAGCTGGCATTATTTATAAAATCTTACTAAATTTTATCATCAAGCCAAGTTTGTTTTAAGAAGTCTTATAACGTACTGGGAGTATATGCAAAGATCCTGTAGAGTAAAAGTTTGCCAAAGAAAACTAAGCTTTTATTATATAAAACAAGTGTTAGTCGAATTTTCCTTAATGGATTCCCAATATGGTTCAATATTTTATCAAGGATAATCAAAGAAATAAAACTACTGGAACTATAGTTTTTGCGATATTGTATAGGAAAGAACTACAAATCAAGTAATAAAACATTATTCTAATTCATATATTTTTAGTCCCCATTAGGCTTTATGCTTGCAACATTTTGCAAAAATTATCTCTCGCAAACTGGTTATATTTGTGAAGAACCTTCAACTTTTGATTTAAATTTCAACACTTTCCACAGATTTTATAAAAAAAGTACTCCGGGTGCTCCGGAGATAGTACTCTTCTTTTTGTGATTTCGGGCGTAGTAGTCACGTAATTTTTTTTTAAGTTTAATCTTTTTAGGGCCATTACAGTGAGGATGTTATCGGACAGATTATTCGCTTCATTATTATGAGTGTACTTTAAGATAAAACTGCACGACAAGCTAAAGGGAAGATGTTCTTGCCCTTATCTATTAACGTGGGGTTTATAGATTTGTAGTTGCCAAGTTTTGAATTTGCAATAAAAAATATTTTTGCAAATAACAAATATCGCAATGGTTTTTTGCCAATAAACAAATAAATAAAAGTAAGTCGTTGCCACTATGTATTTTCAAACACCAACTTCTGTTGTCAAAAGTACTCGGTTTTCGCTCTTCCACTGCCATATTTTCAAAAAGTTTACTTTTATTTTACAAGGAAGTCGTATTAACGAATAATAGCTAAAGGTCACTTATTCCTCACTTCAGCTAAAGTTACATTTTACTAACGTGAACCTTAAAGGCAAGTAATATTGAACTTGAGTTTCTTAATGCGCAAGCTTGGCGCTGAGCACCAATAAATATTAACTGAACTTATGTGCAGTACTGTAGTGTTAACAGCACTATACATAGCTCTGTTACCGTAACAAAATGTGGTGGCGGCGGTTATAAATTCTAAAGTCTCTAATTGCACCCTCATATTAATTTTTAATAGGGAAATCAACAATGCAATTATATTAATGATATTTCGAGCATAAATATTCATCCTCATAGTGTTCTTTATTAATAAAAAAGTATTAAAATAAACATGTGAAAAGTTTTCACTTGGTTGTGCCGAATCTCATTCCCCCTGCAGCTAAGTCTGCAGTAGTAAATCTCGTGAAACGATTTTGTTATTCCTGTAGAACTCATTATTACGTTGGGGTTTGTCGAATTTTATGCTAAATACTCGGGAAGCAACATTCAATTTGTGCTGCTATTTGTGCAGCTTTATTGCACATCGAAATTTTAACTTGCGTTAAACCTCCTGAGTGTAATGTTTTTTCTTAATTTCTATTACATGGGTAAAAAAAATTCTCAACAATGTTGAAAACACTTGGAGTATATTCAGAGTAAAATATATGATTGAGAGCCCACTATAGAGTCTGTGTAAAACTTCTTATTCTTACAGTTTAAACTATAAGTTTAATGTTTCCTTCAATTAACAAACCATAACAAATCATACGTCGAAATTTTTTACATTTTTTTGTGCATTGTTTTTCGTTTGAGAAAAGCGTGTAGGGAAGGAAGGTGTTTGTACAGGCCGCTAAGTGAAGGGAGAACAGCCAAGAAAAATGACAATCATTTAGGCATTCAGATGCCAGCTGCTACCGCATGTTACCATGTCGCTGAATTAAAAAAGTGTGCGTTGCTTTCGGGTATATTCCATGGATTACATAATACACACATTACCGAGTTTGCTACAAGAGTTGCCCCGTGTGTACTGAACAACGTCAACGTTTGCCTTGTTTCTACTTAGCTTAAGGGTTATCTCTTTTTTCTCCCATTTAAAAAAAATGTTGACACCTTCATTTTATTCATATTTAAAATTTTCCGAATTTTTATCGATATTAGCGCTAAGTGAAATTACCAGACTTCATGTTGTTTTTATGAAATTTTTCAGCGCCTTACAATTTCGAAATTTTTCCATTTTTTGAAATTTCAAAATTATTTTCGCCTGTTTTGCGTAATTGTTTTTTGTTTGAGCGCTTTTTTAATCTTAGTTACTTTTACCGTTTTCTCGTTTTGTCTTGAATTTCAGTGTTTTCTTTTGGAATTTACTTTCGCGAGATTTGCGGGTCTTATTTTGCAATTTCGTTTTCTTAATCTATCACTCGGGTTTTCCGATTTTAGTGATTTTTCTCAACATTTGCAGTTTTTGCGGGCTTGGTTCTTTAGTTTTTAATTATAAATTTTAAGCAACTTTTTGTTTTAATCGATTTTTTAGGCGATGTTTGCGGTTTAAGCGATTTTTTCTAATTTTTTTCAGTTTAAGCAAATTCTCCAGTTGTCAGCTTCTATTAACTCAAATAGATTTTGTACATTTTTTTATCGTCTTATATTATTTAAGTCCAAGACTCATAGAAAATCCTTACTTTCATTGGGATGGTTTTGCGAAAGGCCCTAAAATGCAAGTGTGTTACATACTGATAAATGCATTACACAATTTTTGTCAAATTTAGTTACCTTCACTTAATTGTCAATGCTTCGATTTTCATCTTATATGTCTTATTATATTCATAATATATCTAACTTCACGATTATTTATAAACGCTAAAAATGTTTGCTGTTTTAAATTTCTTATGAACTTTTTAAATTCAACATTTTTAAAATTGTTTCCCTGTTAATTTCCGAATAACTCCGAAAGTGCTGATCATACAAAAAAAGATAAATGACTGGAACGTAATTCATACTACATTTTTAGTCGGCAATGAACTAATGTCACTAAGGGGGTCATACTTGCCACGGCCCTTAACAAAATCAGCAAAGGCAAAAAACAGGGAACAGATTTATTCAGCGCTTCATACACTTTAAATTCAACCTGTTTTTATTTAAAGAAGGATTTCATTGCGGAACAGTGATATCAGCAACAACTTATAAATATATGTTGTCGTTACCAATAAGCCGGGCTTTTTGATTTGATTTGATTTTGATTTTCAGCATAAATTTTTTTTTAAATTATAAGAGACTCATCGGTTTTACGGCTTCTAGGACAGAAAAACAAAACAACAAAATGTTATAGATATTACAACCGCGATGCCAAAAATAGAAATCAAATTCAAAATTAGTATTGAACAATAAACAAATTTGGGTTAAAGGTATTATAAACCTTACAATCGAAATAAATTGCTTTAAATACCAAAATATGCGATTCAAGCGGTTTGTGGATGGTTTTATTACAGACCCATATAAGGGATAGGAAATAGGCAGGTAGAGGTAGAGACCGCCTCATAAAAAGGCTAAGCGAATATTAAATAACACAACACAATCAATAGTCTAAAATATATTTCAAGTATTTTTATTTTTATTGTCAAAAACAAAATTGTTTTTGTTCAAGTTGAACTAACAAATCCAGTAAAAATTATTGAACGCAAGTCCACGCACAGCGCACTACTTGACACGATATCAGTTCCATACAATAATTAATATTGCTTTTGTTATAATTTAGAGACGCCTGAAATATTTTATTGTTAAACTCTTGAGCCCTCTTCCTCCAGCAAAATCAATTCAACATGTTTCTCTGCCCATGATACCCGCACAAGAGCATTGCAGGAGTTATAAATTATAATTTATATAAAAATATAAATAAACGAACCCTTTTCAAGGCTCATCAATTTCTATTGTTGACATTTTCTTTATGTTTGCGTTTATGTAACATTTTTCTAGCAACTATTTGAGCTTGAAACTGTATTAACAACAAATATAAGGGGCCAGATTGGGCATGCGACAAAATTAAAAAAGCGGTATCAAGATATAATCAAAGTAGGGAGGCACAGTAAATTTATTTCTCCTGATTGTGCACGATCGCGACGGAAAATAATTTTACATCCATGAAATATGGCTAAAAGTCCACTATTGAGAATAAAGTTTGATTTCTTTTTCTATTTTCTACTAAAAAGCTCCCTTTTGGAGTTTGGAAATTAATCACATCGATTAACTTCATTATAATAAAGTGGGTTCGTTCTGGTCCACCGACGAGTACTGCTACACACTATGGGTCGTTTGTTAAACCAATCATTGATTAAACCAACCTCTGTATAACACCCTAATGAAGGCCAGTACTAGGGTTAGAGGAGGCCTCCCGATATCTTCTGTACAAAAGAGGCTTAAAGCACGTCTTCAATCACGAATTAACACAAGACATTAACAAAGAATGTATGGATGGGATGTCTACCAAAAAGTGAAAAAGAAACCCAACAACTTATAAACTCAAAAACGGTGGTTCTTTCTCTAAGTTTGTGAATTTAGTGAAGAAACCATGTCTTCCAGCAAAGATAAAGATTTTATAAAGTTTTTAACAAAGTTCCAAGAAATATTATATTAACACTAAAATATTACATGTAGCACAATATTGATTATTGCGCTTTATTTAGAAATCAGTTGCCATTGTAGAACTACTTAAAGAAAACATTTGTGTTAAACTTTAAAAGCACTATGGGCCAAAGACCAAAAAAAGTCAAACTATGTTAAAGGTAAAAAGCTATAACAGCGCGGTACGCAGGTTTTTTTGCCTTTCAAAGTGGTGGCAACATCGCTGTTGTCAATTTTGACAACATTTAATATGTAATTGAACCTTGCAATTACAATTACATGTTGTTGCATTTGGGCTTTGTTTTTCATTTCAAATATAATTGCATATAATTTTTATTCCAAATTTCATGGAATTGTAATCGAAGTGTAATGGAGATCCCACAGGTTTGCCAAGCACACGCTAAACAAATTTGTTTGAACTGGATTTGAGGCTTTTTGAGTTTAGCGTTACAAATAGAAATAATTGTATTTGTAATTTATCAAGTACATTTACATGTAACTGCGTTGGAATTGAGGCCAACATTTCCATTAAAAATACTTATAATTGTTATTCCAAATTATTGAATTGAAATGTAATTGAGACCTCCAGGTCTGTCTGCCGTACACTGCCAATCGGCCGAGTACTTTTGAAGTTCCGTATTTTTTATATTGAACGGCACCGTGCGTCATATTGAAAGTGAGAAAGGAAAGTGTATATCGTCCATTTTTACGTGGATAAAAGTAATGATTCTTTCCAACTCAATGTCAAAATTAATGTATTTATTACAGGAAATTATTAACTGTTCTGATAGAATCATATAAAAGCGCCACGTTAGAAAGCAAATACATGAGAGGTAGTCAATTGCGCTGCACTGATATCATAAATTATTTGCATGAGAAATCAGAAGTCAATAAAGTATTTTTTGTTCTTCAGTTACTTCCATTAGAGCAATTCTACAAAACTCATGAGCTTCCTTCTGATGCAATTTAATTGTGGAGTTTAGGTTTAATTTAAAAAAATATTAATTAAACGCCAGTGCCTTTGAAGTTGTTTATGCAAATGGAAATAGCAATTCTTATTTCTAAATTTGCAGCCAACACGCAACTTGTTACCTTGAGATTAAATAGAAAAACTTAAAAGTAGATGCAAAGTAAACCTTAAGAAGGAAAATGAAATTGTATTTTCCAAGTAAATATTTCACAAAAAAGTTAAAGAAACAAAGAATGAAGCCGAATTAGCATAAAATCTCAATTTTCCTTGAACTTAAATTAAATGTTCCTTTCACGGTAGACTTGACCTTAAACAAGCATGCAAATATTCGCACATGTACACATGAAGCACACGCCCACATATCTAAATGATATATTTACCCAGCAGCTGAATGCAAAAGGATTAACTTTTCTGGCGTTCTATAAGGCCTTCTTAGACTTTATTTTTGATGGAAATTTTATTTTTGCTTGCTTTCGAAAGAAGGCCCTTGCCTTTCAAAAAGTTGAATGTAGTTTTTTATATTAATTTTTTAAGCAACAACCAACGCATACAGAGGTCGTTGTAAAGAACTCATCAAATTAACAAAGCGGAAAAAGTCGCACAAAAAGCAAGATTTCATTTAGTTCTGTATAAGGCCTCAAAGCGAGGGAGTAAAGCAAAGAATTTTGAAGTGGTAATAACGAGATTCGTCCTACAAACAGAAGCATTAATGGGGGAGAGTGTCTGGCATTTCAGATTGCTCTAACAGTCTCTTAGGATGAGAGCAAAGTGAAACATTAATTAGAAACCTCCCTTTCGTTATGTATTACTATTTGGGCCTAAAAAAAACTAAATTGCAGGCCCCAATTCAAAATCAGGATGTTAATGGGACTTTCTTGGATAACTTTCCAACTGGTATTTAATAAAATGTCCTCTAATATGCTGTATTCTCCTCCTTCAAGCCTTTTAGAGTTTCAGAAAGTTCAAACGAGTGTGCAAGACCTGCTTCACAATGACAGCGCGTGTAATAACCACTTGAGTACATCATGGAACTTATTGTGTTTTCTTTTCTAGGAAAAATGTAACATTTTTTGCCATTTTTTATAATCAAAATATGTTTACGCTCAAGCTATAAACACATTCGAGACAGCAGACAGCCCGCAGCAATATGAGTAATGCCAATACAACAAGGAGTGGCTTGTTAAATGTGCTTTTTGTTTGTTAGCTAGTTTTAGATAAAGTGCAGAAAATATTTTGTGAAAGAAGATGTTTATTTGTGGGGTGTAACAGAGTAAAAAAACATCGAGAGCAACTTTTGGCAAACGTATTTTTCACACCCAATTTTTTAAGGTACCAATAAACTATTCAATTTAATTTTATGTATTTGTGTTTTCAACTTTACTCTTTCCATCCAACAATCTATATATAAATAGGCAAGTGAAATAAGTTAAGAACCATTTTAACTGTCTTAAACTCAACGTATTCGGTTGATGTTTTTTTATTTGAGAGATTGTCGATAGGAGCAGTGCAGAATGTATTTATTCCTCTACATTTTCGTGTCTGAGATAGATAAAATCAGTTAAGAAATTAGCCAATCATAAAGCCATAATCTCTGTTTCTCTCTAAATTTGCTAAATAATTAAAACAAAAAACTATTATTTATTTGGAAGGCTCTCATTAATTGATATAACTATTAAAGAACGGATAAAGTACGATATTATATTTAGTAGAACGAAGAAAAATATAACGTTTTATCTGAGTGGTTTTTTATTATTGCAGTAAAGGTTGAATTTCAACCACTAGGCGAATACTAGTCTCAATAATTTGGGCAATAAGGCAAAAATAATCAACACTTTAACTAAATTGCAGCAATTTTTAAAAACAATTTGCGGTCTACACTAGAAATGCCAATCCCGAAATGTGCTGAATCCCGAATCCCGGGACATTTATTTCCGCATCCCAAAGTAATATGTTTTTATAAAATCAGAATTTTAATTATAATTCATTTTTAAATTAATCTTAACGAATTTTTAAACTTTCTTAAAATCCCGAGCTCCCGAAAAATTCCACGTTCCCTAAAAACTTCCGGAATTTTTATTTACGAAAAGAGGCTTGGTCATTTTAGAAATTTCCTCCATTCTAAAATATTCTAGTGATTGGTTTTTATTTTTCTATGACGTACCGTAGAAAAAGCTTGTTTAAAAAGAGCAAACAAATGTAAAGTGACACCACTAAAACACAACTGTCAGCTGTTTATATTTCTTGTTTTCATTTTAATTTTGGATTTGTAAATTTATATTTGGATTTGGATTGTCGTAAGTATTTAATTTTTTAAATATATTAAATATATTAGTTTTTTCTTTGCCTCATATACTGACGCGGTAATTTGAACTATGTTCAAACACAATTAATAATATTTTCCTGATACATCTTTTTTACACAACAAATACTTTAGAATTTTGTAAACAAATATTAAGAAAACAAAACCATATGTTTATTGCTGCTGCTGCTTTCAAAATAATTATTCGCTTACTGAAATAGCGCTCAGGCTGTTGACAGCTCGGGTTTTAGTGCTGTCGCGTGAAGTGCTGTCTCGAATGTGTTTATAGCTTCACGTCTGTATAAAATCTCAAATAATAAGGGTGTACGAGTATGTGGTAACCATGTACCTTTTAATAAGGCAACATTTTAATTAAGAAACTAAAACATTATAGAATTATTGTGCTAAAAAATAAAGGCCTTTCGCTTTTAATGGTGGGTAGTGGCATATATTAAGCTGTCTAGCATAAATATTTTCATTCTTTCTAAAGTCTATTCGGTATTACAATTTTTTTCGCTCTCTCTCTTCTTTGTCATCTCTGAGTAAAACCATCCCTTACTAATCTCCTTGAAGAAGACTGCCAAAAATGTTCTGTTCTAGACTTTTAGCTTGCGGATGTTGGCTATGAAATGGATTTGGATGTGTGTCTGTACATGTTTAAGGAAAATAAAAGAAGATGTGTTTTAGTGACGGCTGTTTAGATTTTTAATAATAGTTCATTGTATCAACAATTTGCTCCTACTCCATTGGACTGTTAAATGCCATTTTCGGTATATTTTTTTATACTAACTATAAAAGTTTTATTCTTTATTCGACCTTCTTATTGTTAGATATTCCGATGTATCATTAATCAGGCTCTAGGTCTAGATAGATTTGAAAAACATATGTAAATAAAACTCCAGTTTACCAGATTATTTATTCATGTCTTTCTTTATTCTTTCAATATTTCGGATACCATTGGTATCCTTCTTCAGGAACTATAATTTTAAAAACAAAACAAAAATTTCTTTAATAACACAATTACACATATGTACATACATATTTATATATTATACTAAATCAAAAGCTTACAATTTTTTTTTTTTTTTTTTATAATATATTTTTCTGTTTTACAATTATAATTGGTTTTTCTTACATTAAAATTAAATAATCTCCGTACGTCTATTTAATACCACTTCCATTGGGGGTGGATAGTTCACTAATATGTTTGTTTACATTTTTTTACTATGTGTCTATAGGTATTGGCGCAGTTTTCTGTGTCCGCTTTGTAATTTATTCTTATATCCGCGGGAGTGTTTATTATATGTAGCATCTCAATCATATATCTCTTTCTTTTATTATTTTCTTGTTGTAATATTTTTGTATTGCCTAAGTCTGGTGAATGTGCAGTTGCTGCACAGTGGGCTGAAAGCGCTGTTCTTTTTTCTGTCATTTCATTTTTATTTTTATTGTCCGATTTATGTGCAGCTAATCCAGTCCTTAACTTTGATCCTGTTGTTCCAACATATGCCTTTTTGCATACATTCGTTCCGTCACCATTGCACGGTATTTTATAAATTACATTTGCTTTGTCCAGTTTATCCATTCTCGTCTTTGTGTTTGAGTATAGCACGTTGAGGGAGTAGTTTGTCCTTAATGCAATCCCAATATTTTGCTTATCAAATAAGTCGGAATGTAAAATTCTCTCCGAAAAAACCCGGGACTTGTGTCAAAGATTTGAAAATTCTCGAGAAACAAATAAACAAATGTTATAATCTAAAGCGTACATATGAAAATAAATCGCAAATAATACACAATAAAGATTGGTTCATAAATAAAACAAAGACAGAAATCCCAATTAATATGCAAAAGCTTTTGGGACCAAAATTTGCACTACCAACTGGACAAAAACAATTTCCCTTATTTAAATGCATTGCTGACGGTGAAGAAATTATACAAACTAATAGTGACAAAGAAAAACAAGAAATGGCAAGAACACAATTTGTAATGACTATGGATAACTATATTAACAAACGATCATTAAATATAAGAGAAAGATAATTAATATGCACAGTGGAACAAACTGAAAGTTTCTTAAACAAAAATAAAAACATTTTAATATTAAAAGCGGATAAAGGGAATACCACCATAGCAGTGGAAAAATTAGATTACGAGACAAAAATGAGAAATATAATCCAAGATATGTGCACATATAAAAGACTAAAGCTGGACCCCACGACTAAATTACAAAAACGCAATAATTTTTTGGTGGAAAAATTATGGAAAACAAATATTATCGATGCAGTGCAAAAATACAAATTAACTTCCACTGTTTCTACAGCTCCAAGACTATATGGACTTCCGAAAGTTCATAAGGAAAATATGCCATTTAGACCAATCTGTTCCTCGATAATTTCTCCATCATATGGTTTATATAGGTATATTACAGACATTTTGAAGAACATTACCACAAAATCCAAGTACAACGTAAAGAACGCGGTAGAGTTTAAAAACAAAATATCAAACATGACTATATCTGACGACGAAATATTAATTTCTTATGACGTGGTTTCACTTTTTCCGAGTATTTCAGTAAATCTAGCAATTGAAATAATCAATAACAAATGAAACAAAATTGCAGATTATACTAAAATACCCAAGGATTTTTTGATATTTTAAAATTCTGCTTAAAAGACACTAGATATTTTAAGTTTGATAATAAGGTATATGAGCAATTAAAAGGAATGCCGATGGGATCACCGGCATCACCGGTAGTAGCAGACATTATAATGGAGGAACTTTTGGACGCAGCAATCGCAAAGCTACCTGATAAACCACGACTAGTAAGCAAATATGTTGACGATATTTTTTGCATAATTAAAGGAACGGACACCGAAATAACACTAGACGCTTTGAACAGTTTTCATAGACATATCCAGTTTACCAAAGAAGTTGAGGACAATCAGAAGCTACCCTACAATCAGAAGCTAGACACGCTCGTTATGAGATCCAATAATTTGATAGTAATTGATTGGTATCAGAAAGCATCACCTTCGGGACGTTTAATTAATTTCCATTCGAGCCACCCAAAACACACAAAAATAAATACTGCCCTTAATTTCGCAAAACGTGTACTGAAAATCGGCGATAAAAAGTTCCACAGAACTAACATCAAGAAAATAAAAGAAGTATTGCACAAAAACAGTTTTCCAGAATATTATAAAAAATGCGGAAAAAAACTTTGACGAAACACCAAAAGAAAAAACAAACACGAGAATTTTCAAATCTTTGACACAAGTCCCGGGTTTTTTCGGAGAGAATTTTACATTCCGACTTATTTGATAAGCAAAATATTGGGATTGCATTAAGGACAAACTACTCCCTCAACGTGCTATACTCAAACACAAAGACGAGAATGGATAAACTGGACAAAGCAAATGTAATTTATAAAATACCGTGCAATGGTGACGGAACGAATGTATGCAAAAAGGCATATGTTGGAACAACAGGATCAAAGTTAAGGACTGGATTAGCTGCACATAAATCGGACAATAAAAATAAAAATGAAATGACAGAAAAAAGAACAGCGCTTTCAGCCCACTGTGCAGCAACTGCACATTCGCCAGACTTAGGCAATACAAAAATATTACAACAAGAAAATAATAAAAGAAAGAGATATATGATTGAGATGCTACATATAATAAACACTCCCGCGGATATAAGAATAAATTACAAAGCGGACACAGAAAACTGCGCCAATACCTATAGACACATAGTAAAAAAATGTAAACAAACATATTAGTGAACTATCCACCCCCAATGGAAGTGGTATTAAATAGACGTACGGAGATTATTTAATTTTAATGTAAGAAAAACCAATTATAATTGTAAAACAGAAAAATATATTATAAAAAAAAAAAAAAAATTGTAAGCTTTTGATTTAGTATAATATATAAATATGTATGTACATATGTGTAATTGTGTTATTAAAGAAATTTTTGTTTTGTTTTTAAAATTATAGTTCCTGAAGAAGGATACCAATGGTATCCGAAATATTGAAAGAATAAAGAAAGACATGAATAAATAATCTGGTAAACTGGAGTTTTATTTACATATGTTTTTCAAATCTATCTAGACCTAGAGCCTGATTAATGATACATCGGAATATTTTTATATTAACATTTTCCAAAAGATTTTGTTTGCAAATATTTACAAAATAATTTATGTTCACTTCAATTGTATTTTTTTTATCGCTTTAGAGTTTGAAACATTCATGATTGAATGCCAGACACTTGTTCAATCAGTGTTCAGTCGAAAATTAAGACAAGAAATCAGCAGCCGGCTTAAAAATTTAAAGCTTTTTAGCCAGAAAACACTCCAATTGAAGGAAAGTGAAGGTGTCATTACTTTCGTCTACTCAAAGAGAAAAGTGCTTCAGAACTTTCGATCTAAGTCTTCCACCAATGAAAATGAGAGGAGGCCATTTTAAGCCATTGTGCAATGGAACCTTCGCAAGCGACCATAAGTGAATGAATTATTGATGAATAAAATGAGATACGCAGCAATCTGCGAGTTTTGGGTCGGTTTACCTAGTAATATTTTAATACATTTTAAGACGGCAAAGATAGAATACTAAAGCAAAAGCCCAGCGGCGTTGCCCTGAGTTGACAATTTTTGGTTCCCTATTAACTCCAAGTTGAATTTTTTAATTAGAAGATAAAATGGAGTGAAGTATTCTTATACGGCGGCAGTAAACTTTGTTTTAATTTTTAGAGTTTCCAAGTTCTTACTATTTATGTCGCTTATCCTATAGATGAAACAGAATGAAACTTAGCGCACTTCTCGACGTATAAATAACAGTGGGTCTCAACCGACTTGAGTCTGGCCAATACTACTACTATGCGGTCGAATATAAACTTCGGTAGAAATATAAAATAGGGTTTGGCAAATGAAGATGGAGCGGTGATTTCAAGTGGTGAAGCATATCACACATACATTAACGTTGGTGAAATAAGCTATATGTCCCTAATAAGGTCGGGTAGATGTGGACAGTCTGCGGTAGTCATATGGGATTCTATTTCAAGGCCAGTGTTGATATTTTTCCGCCTAATGATTTCATTTGGATGTTCGTTATTTTGTTGTTGTATTTTTGTTTATTGGACCACTACTCATGCAACGCATCGGGCTGGAGCTAGGAAAAAAGTGTATAGGAAGAGGTATAACGGCAGTAGTTTTTGATTCGATTTAAATGTTCCTACATTGAAAGTGGTACAA
Organism: Phania funesta; assembly: GCA_963932375.1. Lineage (NCBI taxonomy): Eukaryota > Metazoa > Arthropoda > Insecta > Diptera > Tachinidae > Phania > Phania funesta. The sequence goes on from OZ010656.1 coordinate 44,332,813, forward strand.
AATACCTCTGCAGGGAGTTTATTCCACATATGAACAGTGCGGCTAAAGAACGAGTTTTTGCTGTAGTACGCTGTGCGGTTTAATGGCCAATCTACGACGAACGGATGAGCACTTAATGAAGAACGTGCTATACGTACAAATGTTCGGGCATTGGAGCACGTTCCGTTGTAGTAACAATACAACAGAGATACGCAGTCCTTATAGCGTCGTTGTTCCAGTGAGTCAATAGAGTTGGTTACCCTGTTGTCACTGATAACTATATTCGCTCTCTCTCTCTCTCTCTTTCTCTCTTGTGCGCGGTGTAGAACTTTCAAAATAGACTTTGAAGCACCGCCCCAAACATGGAAGTTGTATTCCATTATTGGCGGGATATAGGGGGTGTAAATAATAAGATCAGGTATTACACCGTTTTAAAATACTGAGGCACTTGAGTGCTTCTTTGGTGATCTGAAAAATATTTTTAGTCCAACGAACATCACACTGAATTTTCTTGGTCAGAACATCAAAACCCGTTGATTCCTTAACACCCATACCAACAAAAACTACAGATGAAACAACATACTCTGTTGTGATTCTGTGAGTGAGGACACAAGATTGGGTCTTACGTGTATTAAAATCATTATCGCTAGACCTCGGTTGAGCATATCATTCATATTGCACCTGGTGTCTCCAAGTTGCAAAAAGCTTGGTCTATTTCTGAACGAAAACGATAGGCAAATGCTGCTATCATCTGCAAAAGAAGAGATAGTATTGGAAGTTCGATACAGAAGGTAATTTAGTAAAAAAAAAGAAATAGTGTAGGTGAGAGTAAACAGCCTTTCATTACCCTTCAATTTATCTTGAACTCGTTTTTTTATTAAGTAAAATATAAGTTTAAAAAAAGACATCATTAAATACATGTCGATAGTGCCTCAGTAGTCTAGTTAGTAGAGTGCAAACCTATCAGTCTGGGGCTGTAGATTCGATTTCCGCCGAAAATTCTGGTGTATTTCACCACAACGAGTGAATAGAATTCGTTATTAGATTACAACATTTCGGTCTTGTTCGGTCCAATTACTCTTTTACAAATTTTGTAGTTCTTGTGATTAATATATTTTCATTTTTTCATCTTTTTTATCTACTCTCAGGTAGGTCTATTAAAATGATTTACATATGTATCTAATAATGAGTAAGAAGCCAAGTACAATGTCTAACTTTGTTTTAAATAGAAATGCATCCACTAAAACTATTCTTAAGACACTTCAACAACACTTTACTGCCCACTTGACAACAAAGTTATTTTCAGATGATAAATTGAAATTAAAAAACAAGAAATGACCAGGTATGGAAAATTGATACTTTGAAATAATATCAAAAAAGTACTTTTAAGATAAACAGAACCGTAGTAAAAGCGATTTTATTGGTACAAGTGGCGACGGGAGGCGTCAGAAAATCAATACGATCACATTGCTCATTTAGTCAAAGAACGTCATAACTTCAAAAATTTAATTTTGAGATAAAAAAGGCATATCGTTTTCAAAGGTGGAAAGTATGTAAGAAAAAAGGTTATAGAAATGAAATTTATACGCAACACAATTCTGCATCAATAACTCCAAAAATTCATGTTTTAAGTTTGACGTGGTTTGAGTAAATGGGCGATAAGGTATTCAGTAGTGCATCAAACGTCTAAAAGTTATAAAGAAGACAGTCAAAAATTTTACTACTAATCATCTACGCTCCTTGGGATATAAGAAGTGAAAATATCCTTAGAGACTTTAGAGTTCCCATTTTCCAAGAAAAAAAAAAAGAAATACAAGTGCAAATATGTAAGAAAACTATGGGTCTAACCCAACTCTCTTGTACGGTATTTACTGCAATTCGGTTGTCTCCAGAGACTAAGAAAACCAGACAGCTTGAGCCTGGTGAGACAGCTCTCCTCACAAATCTTATGTAGTTAATTAGGATTTGAATAGAATAAATTAGTTGTTTCATTGGTAGTTATAAGTAAATAATAATGTAGAGTTGCGATTTGAACACTTGTTATAAATCTCGAACTTTCCAGCCCTGCTGCTTTGGCTTACATTATTTACCAAAGACTTCTTTATCTGTGTTATTTCATGCATAAATTTCATAAAATTCTGAGTTGATTATTTTTATTTTTATTTTTTTTAACCTAAAGACAAAGCACTTTGTCGCAATCCCTGCAAATTATCAGCATTTTAGTAGCAGCATTTATTACAAAAAATTATCTACCACCAACTGTACAACAGAAAAGAAAACAAAAGTTGTATCATAAATAGGAAATAATATTAAAGAATAAATGTCAAAATATTATTGTTGATTTTTTATTGTGGTTTTTTATATTTCTTGCCACCTGAAATGGTGATTGTCTTTGTATTTTTATTTGCTTCGTTCATCTGCCTTTTTATGAGAGCGTAACCAAGAAAAATATAGCAAAATGTTTATGACACAGAGACTTATTATCTAAACACTAGGGTGTCACACATATAATGGGTAAAGATGAATTTGTGTTCTTAATACTGAATGCTTTTGTTTATTCAAATAAATTTGACAAATACATATTTTGCATTGTCACAGGTGATGGACGATTATTTCACTTATTAGTTTTTTCATGTTCATTCCAGCATTTTGCACAGTTCAATAAATTCTTGAAATTAAGGGGTGAGCAGCTAAGAATGACAACATCAGAAATTTAATTAAAATAACAGCCGTGTGAAATTTCAAATTGATTCTGATTTTATTTTTGAAGTTAGTTTTATGCTGATTCTTGATTTGATATTCCGACAGGGTGTTTTGATGTAGAATTTTGGAACGAATTTCCGTCATCTCTTGTCAAGTTTGGTTTGGAGGCAAACCGGTTCCGGCTATGTGCCATCTTCAGTGTCATTTTTCGTTCTGAGAACGAGCTCGGTACGGTTCAAGAGCTCGGTACAATTTTTTTTGTGATTCGGTCGAATACTATCCAATATTATCGAAATTCCGACGCAGTTAAAAAACGCCAGGTCTGTTGTCATCACTCTTTTGGACCTTCAAATATCAACTAGTTAGAGATTGATGTGAAGCGACGAAAACGGTCAATATCGAGAAAGACCAAGAAGTATCAATTAAGCGAATTTGACAATGTCAGAAGGTCAACTTGGCTGATTTTGCGGCTGGATTTTGTTCTACATCAAAAAGATTATTTCGACGCCAGAATCGAAACCGGACAACGTCGTACGTTCGCTAATTGGGCGCTCAAAATGTTAGTCAGTAATTGAGATTTTAACCGGGGCGGCCATTTGAATGTCGCACAGTCCCATACATATTGTCGTACATATAGGTTTAAAATATGACATATCGTTCTGATCTGGTCACTCTGCACATGTTTCTTTAATTCGCATGTTTGTTTTGGTGTTTCGATAAAAGTATTTAAAATATATTTTACCTTCCTCTACCAATTGTTATTGAAGCATTTTATTTTCGTTGCCACATAAAATTATTGCATCTATTACTCGCAGTCGTAGAATATGTTTAATGGTTCGTATACTTGCATATGTGCATGTGTCGGAAGCTGTGTCACCCAATTTTGATACAATTTGATTTTATTTCTTCATCTGGTTGTAGAATATTGAGGCCGCAGTTAAAATTAAATTGTAAAAAATTAATTTTGTGGCAGACTGCGGTCATACAGTTGCTTTTCAATCTATACAATAAAACATTCATACCTGGGTGTCCTCAATTACCTTCTGTAAATAATAATAACAAATCTAATTATAAAATTACTTTAATTCGTATTTCTCAATTACAATTATGTGTATTAATTAAAACTGAAGTTAATTTTAATTACATGTAATTGAATTTAGAATTTCCTAAAAAGAAACAGCTATGCAATTGAAAGAAGTGTAAAGTCAGTTCGTAATTATTAAAGAATTAAGCAGACATTACTTTTTTATTGTATAATTACAATAATTAATTCTTGAATAATTAAAAAAGGTTTTATAATTAAAAATAAAGTTAAAAGGTTAAAGTTTTATTTTATTTATGTGCGTATAACATGGTTTTTTAAGAGTAATTTATAGTTGTTCACATAGAAGTAATTAATTGATGCTTAATTCAAATTAGAATGTTTTGTAACTTGTAATCGATAATTTCTACTCACAATTACTTGTTATGTGTATTTAGTTTTTTTCATTACAATTACAATTACTTGTGAATGAGATTTTTTAAATATAGTTATATAAAATTGTAATTGAACTAGGGATGTCCTTGATGTAAACGTTATTGACACATCCCTGGCCTGGAAACACTTCCCCAAGAGGTATTATTGAACTATTTGAAGTGTTTCAACATTTTAATTGTATTTTGTAAATTAATCAAGTAATAATTTAGTTGCACTGTATGAATTATTCATGAAAATTTACTTGGATTGCTGTTGGAATTTGGCAATCTTAATAACTTTTATAGCTGCATTTGTGTTATTAACATGTATAAAAATATTGGTTTGAAATACAATTGGAATATTACGAGTTTCTTAAGACTATCAAAAATAAAGTTACATAGATAAAATCTCAACACACCAGGGATGGAAATTTCAGTGCTATTAATCTTTGTTTTAGGCAAGAAAAAAATGAGATGCGTCGCAACCATCACGTAAAATTACACATCTTTCAATAAATTTGTTCGTCGCTGATGGCCATGACACACAGATTTAGTCGTTAGATGGGCCGTCCATTCCGTGTGTATTTCAAAGTCAAATAAAATATATGTGACATATTTTTTGACAGGGCTGTCCAATTTGCGACAACTTTTGAACAATTGCATAAACTGATAGTTCCCATGTAAACAGGGATGTATTTTGTATAGCAGCTGACAATAATAAAAACGATGCAAGAATTAAACATTGTTGCCTAAATTTGTCATTGTTTGAAAGGTGAATTTTATAATATTTTTGTTTAATTAATTTAACTTTAGCTTAACACAAAGTGTTTAATAGAAACATATAGTGTGTGTTTACATTAAAAAACACACATCTTTTTTGTGCGACAGTGTGGTACTTTCAAATAAATTTTTCTGCGATTTCTATTTAGTAAGATGTATTCTCATCAACTTTTCTTGTAAATGAATGCAGCATTGCGTAGGATAGTACGTCAAGGCCTTAAGAGTTATCGTATTTTTTTTAGAATTTTTAATTTTTGCGATTAAACTGACTGATTATTATTACTATTAATGTTTTAAATTCCCAAACATTATTTTGTTAATTATAAAAAAATTTTTAGGAAACATTCCTTCGGAAAAAAATTCTCATCATGGCATATTTTTATCTATAAATTCATTACAAAGACATATGATTCAGTACTGCTGCTTTTAAAAAAGTATTATTTTGATTATTAAAACGTCGCATTTTAAAAGGTTTAAATTTTCCATGCCTGCAACACACATACATGTATGCAGATGTGCAATTTATTGCCATTTATACCTACAATATTTTTAATTGTATAATGAAATTGTGTTATTAAGTTAATTTATGCACATACGAGTATAAAGTTCATTAAACAATGGGCTAAAGGCTAAAAGATGCTAAAAATATGTATGTAATTCCAGTTTTATTCGTACTCTTCGAGATCAGGGGCCTAATCACAGCATTCGATAGCAAATAAACTATGGTATTAAATAACATTTCGCCTCGTGTCGAGCATTCAAATCATCTCATGCCGTTTATATCGAATCGTAATTTTTTAACAAATTGAAATAGATTTACGAACATATGTTTTCCAAATGCAAACAAAAAAATAAAAACAAGCAACTTAAGGCAATAAACTTAAACCGTCTTAAGAATGAGTCCTTCATTATTATCTTCATCAGGCGAGGCTGAAAGTTGTATATAGGTAGTATGACTTACGGAAGAAATAAGGGATTAAAGCGATACTTTGTCTTTGGCGGCGACCACGTAAGATATGTAAATAGTTATTTAATATAATTATATTGTATTGTAGTCTTTGGTAAAATATTTTTGGCCAAAAGTAAATGTCATAAGCTCTGCCATTAAATTTGTTTGCATTTCATTTAGTTTGTTTAAATTATTTTTTTCATTTTACACAATCTTAAAAAATTAAACTTACACATTTTTACTCTTCTATTAAAAATAAAGTTGCAAAACTAGATATTTGTAGATAGTTTTAGAGCTAAGAATGTTCATAATTATTGCGATTACCATAGGCCTGTTCGATACATTTCCTACGAAATCGAATGTCATTATGCCATAATAAAAAATTTCTATACATACTTATTGCTCGATATCGTATGTGGAGATTAGACCGTTTGTTTCAATGAAAACTAAACAATATGTAACAATAAACATACAATATCCAGATCAATTATTATAGTTCTGGTATTTATCGCAAATAGGTTTTCATCGTAAAAGTTATGTTTTCTTCTACGGAGAACGAAAAATGACACTGAAAATGAGGACGAAAAATGACACTGAAGATGGCACATAGCCGAAACCGGTTTGTCACCAAAACAAACTTGACAAGGGATGACGGAAATTCGTTCCATAATTCTAAAGCAATTTATACTCGAAAAAGAATGTTGAGTGGTAAAATGAAAAGAGTTTGTTTTTTACGTTGGAAACATCAGACACAAAAACGTAATAAAGGTATCAATGCCATGGCAAGTGTGCTTAATTTCACACATTTGTGCAAAGGATTTGAAAAAAATATTGTAACAATTAAAATTTATAAAATATAAAGTGAGACTTTTCATTTAGAGTAACGTGCTATAGCTACATCTCCCTTTAAATAATAAAAGACGAAGCGATAAGATGCTTTTAACAATTACACAACTTGTACATACTCGTGTTGATGTAGTAAACCGACTGTGCGACGCTCCGGTTATGGATAGCAGCGTTGCGCACTATTTCGACGAGATTCGGTCACAATAGGGTGCCAACTAAATCGAAATGCTGAACGGATAGATTTGCAATAAATATTTTATTATTCAATCCAACCAGGTTGAAATTTCTATGGATTAAAAGCATTTAATGATTAAATGTAAGCAATGACTTGTCTAACGCAACAAATGTAATGTTTGAAATCTTTTAGAATTTAGAATGGTCGCCAAGCCCATGTTACGACCAAGTGTTTTGCTCGTCTTGTTTCTTTCTGTTCGGAACTAAGGAATCATGCTGGAGATGTCACTTCTGTTCATTGGCCGAAGTAAGTTAGTATCTGATGTCTTTAAGTATGGATACTGGTTGAAATAATTTTGACGCAAGCAACACGAAGGCTTTAACATCATTGTGTTAACTAAGTGGTGGGAAACTGAGGTCATTATACTAACGGCCTTGAGAACAACAGAGTGGATGTTTAAAGCTCGGCTGCAGATTCGAATAAATCTCGTTTAACAATAAGGTATCTTACATCAACTAATGCAACGAGTAACCGCATACACCCACCGTGGGACCAACTTTCATCAATAGAAAACACACCATAGACTACCAAAAGTAATTACTCACACCACGTACTGCCGCTTACAAAATAACCAGTTCTTGGCGAACAAAATTAAAAATGTTAATTGAGAGACACTATCAAATATAAACATGAGGTCAGCTGAAAGTTCGTCCTCCTTTTAAAAAGGTAATGACGAGTAATCGCTTTGGCCTTCAAAGCAATATTAACCTTTGGAAGGTTATGTTTTGATGGCCAAGGTTTAAAGTAGTGAGTGGCAGCCAATGTGCGCTAGCATTTCCCAAATTTTATCGCAAACCCTTCAGCTTCCTGCGTTCAAAACTGAAGTTCTATTCTTCTTGTTTGTACTTTCAGTTTGTTATAGTTTACATTATTAATAACAATTTCCTGTTTCTCCTTCCTGCGTTGGGTGAAATTCGCACTAAATGCTTCCCAAAGTATTAGTCGTCTTAGCAATTATTTATTACGAGTATTCTTGTGTAAAGTGGGTACTGCATTTTAATTCTTTCACATTTGCACAGCGAACACGTGTTTGGATATTATTTCGTTTTATGCTTTTGCAGCACCGTATTAAAAGAGGTCATGCTTTTCGGGTCAATGTGTTGAAACTTAAAATGCATTTTCTAAACTTTGCCTTTGTTCTCGTTGTAACGCTGGCAACGACCAGCAACTGCAAATAGAAATACATTCATTCATATTCATACGTTCAGTTACGTACAAATCTATTGGAAACATTTGCTTTTGTCCTAAAACTTAATCATGATACTCATGCCCATATCCATACCACGGAGAACAGTAGAAAAAAAACGCTAAAAAGAGAAAATGCAAAAGGCAATAAAAATACAAATATCGTGCTGTAGCCGTAAACAAAGAATCAACAAATGAACAATAAAATTAAAGAAAGAATATTGTTAAGTTGGGGAAAAATTTTATTACCTGGCGATCGATGATGACTTTTAATCGGGTTAAAATTTTGCAATATTCGTCATTTCTTTATTAGGATTAAAATTATTAGGATTAAATTTTGCAGAAACTGGCAAAAGAGTTACTGGGAATAAATTAAGAAGTTCTGAAAAATCTCAAGAATAATATATTTCGATCTTGTCTTTCTTATACACCAAAAACGTCATCATGATCATGAACATATAGGCATGATACAGAAATTTTCGGCAGCGGCACTGTTAATTCACCTATTTAAAAAAAAATATATATATGCTTGTATAAAAAATGCAAGCCAGCTCGACTGTTAAATAGCCCATGAAATTCTTTTCGGTTGTAACCAATTTGTGTGCTTAGCTCAAAAAACGAGGTCGGTAGCAGTGGTGTGGCGCGACCACTTATTTGTCAGTTTTCAGACTTTTGGGTTTAGTTTAAAAATTTTTTATGAATAGACTTAAGCGTTGCAAATTGTTTAAACTTCTTGGCTGAATTGGAGAATCTGATGTAGTGAAAATTGTTCAGCGATAGAGATGACTTTCGGTTAAATTTTGAAAAGCAAATCTGCAGCATTTAGGATGATGATAATGCTCAAGCTATTGTCGTAGCTTCCGTTCTGTAGGTGCGACTTGCGGCCGGTGGATATATTGGTCCATATAGGTCCATATAGTTGGCGATAAGCGGTATAGCGAAATGAATATGTAGCCACCTTTATTGTGCAATTTAAATAATAATTCGTTTTTTTAATTCAATTGCTTTTTCTTACAGAAATATTTTAGGTATTTCACTACCGCCGATTTCCATACTGACCATTAATCCTCTCAAGAAATGCTTTGCAGGTTTTCCTTTTTTTCAAAATTATTTTTAAATTGCTTCCGAAATATACGGTCTCGCTAAAAGTTTTCTTGGAGCACCATTTCTATATAGTGACATATTGATACCCATCACTATTTCCCCACTGAAAATAAGTTCGATATACTTTTTTTTTCATAAATATTTCAGATTTTATACTATTATGAAGCCATTTTTACATATGTATGTTTTATGGACCTGGTTCCTGCTTCCTGTTGTAAACTTTCAAAACTGAACTCCAAATTACTCTCACTGTTAAATTACTAACAGTGCTCAGTTGATTGGTACATATGCAAAAACTTCGGTTTGTATATCTGCAAATTAAATTCCAATTTTCATATCTTGCCACACATTTACAGAACATTCTATGCAAATAAAATAAACGACTATCGTTTGCCTAAACATATGTAAATTAGTCTTTAAACTTTTGGAGACGAATATTAAAGTAGGATCGATATTCACTTGAGTTTTATAAATAGCAGGAAAGGCATTCCATACACCTACCGGGCATAGTAAATACACTTATTCAAACAGCGAATCAAAAAAATATTCGAATGTGCTAAAAAATCACGTATTTAGTTTCCCTTAAGTTTTCTTAACTTAAATTTTACGGAAAATAAAAACAAAAAGCCAAATGTTTTTCCATAGGTAGAATAGTGGAAACTATTACAAAGGTTCATGATATACTTCCGAATTGGTCAAATCATAATACAGAGCTTATATTGCGCCTACAGAATGTAGTTTTGCTCCAACCTAATAACGCAAACCAAACTGTAAAGTTTTGCACAAACATACAAATCCAACAACAAAAAGCCCTATTCATAACAGGAAACATTTAACAACAACATTAGTGACTGTAGCTACCGCAACAACAACATGAAATTAAAGCAATTTACCATCGGGTTAATAAAACAAAGTTCTAGAAAAAGTTTTCCAAGCGTAACTAACCATCACAATAAGACATGCATGCATGTACAAATAATGGATAAAAAACCAGATAGTCAGGCAAGGAGTGAGTTCGATTGCTGAGGGTACTATGTAAAGCTTCAACAAACAACTTCCTACCAAACGAGTCAAATAAGAAAATTAACAGTCAACCTACCTACAACACAGGAAAAGAATAAATTGAATCATGCCTGTTGTGGCTGGCAGCTGTCTGCACATGCTCATGTCTGCCTGCCTGCCTGTTTGCCAACACGCATACTCCAAGTGCTCAAGAGCCTGCCACATTTAGAATTTCAAATGTTTGCCAACAAATTTCTATTTTCCTGAAAGTGGGTGTTTGATATGCAAACAAATACGTAAACCAAAAACCTCTAAAATAAACTCAAGGAAAGAATTGCCCCATTAAATTTGGCTTTTCTTTGTTCTATGCGTCATGTCGTGCAATCCTATTCATAAGTATGCAGTCATAGTATTTTCGTGTATAAAATTATTGACTTATGTTCCCATACTACACTGTTCCGCACACCTGGAAAGCCAGTAAATTTTTAACCAACTTTTTTCGCAACTTTCCTGCCCTTAGCCGCGAATGAGTCATCGTTTAGCAGCGTTTGTTGCTTTCAACCACTTTGTTCTTAAACTTTTTGCTGCTCCTTTAACGAGGTGTTAAATTGCAACTAGATAAGAATTAGAAAAGCAGTTAGAAACAAACTATTCACCGAATTTCATTTCCAAGAGTTGCTAATAAATTCATAGTAATTTTGAAAAAATTTTCACACGCTTCAAGAGTTATTGGCCGTGATAACAAAGGTCTGCTTTAAAATTGATAGGATATTTATGGTATTTTGTTTGCTAAAATTTTACATTTATTTTTTGTTTTTCTAAGAAAAAGCCTTTTAACATTAATTTTAGACAAGAGTTTGTTTAGTATTAAATATTGGTTGGAGTATGGAAAGTCACGCTGAAAATATTTTTCAATCTTGACATGTTACCAATCGGTAAATGGGTTAAAATATAAAAAGTAACGAACATCATTTATGTGTGTGAAGATAGTTAAATTTGAAAATTTATAACTCCAAAATCAAACAATACCTATTAACAGAGCTCTGTTAGACAAAGGCCATTTTTGTAACCGTTTAAATTGGAAGAGAAATTAGATTCTTGATCGAAATGGACCAGAAAAGAATATACTACCTTGCCGAGCTCCCACCATTTACAAAGCTAAAGTCACAACTAAAAAAAAACTTTTCCTAATGTACGGTAATTTAGGTGGACAAAAATGATCAGATTTTGTAGCCAAGGTGGTCTTTCGTTGTAATCAGTTGAAACGAGATTTTTAGAAGTGATTCATTTTCAAATTTGAAGTGCTCTGAGGCTTATTTGAAACACCTTTAAAGTTCACTTTAATAAAAGAAGTTGAACGGGAAAAGAATATTGAAAACCACTCGTTTCTAAATGCATAATCGAATCCTTTCACAACGTTTTTTTTTTATTTCGAAATCGGAAGGATTCTTTCTACATATTTGTACAAATCGCCTGCAGTCTGTGCACGCATGTAACTAATGTTCGATAAGTAACTATGAAAAAACATGGTTGAGACGACCATAATCTAACAGCAAATATTATAATATAGTACGCATAGTACATATGGTTGTAAGCGAATCATATTATGACTGTAGATAATGACATAATGGTCCTCCTAGACCGATAGAAAAGCAACAGTTACGTTATATCAGGAAATTTTATAAAAAACACTCCATAACATACAGTTGGCCTGTGAGTGTTTCAAGGATCAGGACGTAAAACATTTTGTTTCCATTTTTATTTTAGTCTCTTATTGTGCAGCTGCCAACAGAAGTTTTCGTTTTTTATCTTGGATAAATTTTGGTTACATCTGAAAAGGTTAAATGTGTTGTAATCTAGAATGTTTTTTTTTAAAACGGATATTAAATTTAACTGAAGTAAATTTGTCATGATGGTGGCAATGACATTTTGATTAGTAGCACCCAGGAAGATGTCTATAACAAGAATCGAAAACGATTCAACTGAAAGTCATTACTAATCGGTAACTCCCACTCAAAGCGGAAATAAGCTTCCTCTTTCTTTTCGTTTTTTGTTTTGACGTGTGCTTCGTTAAATCTTAGATATGAACACTTGTAGTCAATTGATTATGAAATTGATTTAATGTTAGATAATTTTATTTTCACAACTGCAATACTTTACAGACACACACAGACACGTAATTTTAAAGGGGGTTTCATGCAACATCCACCATTATCGCCGTCGTCATCCTTATTATTATTAGATCTGCAATCGTTATTGGTTTTTTCCTCTTCTGCTACCAAGTATTTCAATTAATAACACACACGTCTTCGTGTTCAATGTGCAACAGCAACTGTAATTGAATATTTTCTATTTTACTATAAAAATTTTCCAAATGCTACAACTGCAGTTTCCACTTTGGCTGTGTTGTTGGGTGCCTCTGCTACGATTCCATGTAAAGTCTGCAGATTTTATATTTCGCTTCTGTGTGTTCGTTGCAAAATACTAGTGTTGCAAGACTGGATGGAAGTGCTGAACCAACTTCAAGTTACAAAATTGTTTGTAGGCCACTACTACTGATTGGTTATTTGATGTGTATTGATTTTTAAACGACGGCTAAGCGAAGTGTGTTGAAATTAAATTAATTTTTGACATGGTCAATATGTTGGAAAATACGTAGAGTGACGACCACAATATTTTTCTTTCAGGGAATAAAATATGAAATAGTTGCAAGAGAGTAATCGATTAGTTAGCTTTTCTGATGTAGTTTTGATGCTTTTATAGTTTCTACAGGTGTCTTTAAGTTTTTGGCATAGAAAAAATTAAACCGCATCTATACAAGTTTGAATCCCAATAAGTGGAGTCAATTTAGAAAAGTTGAAAATTAAGTTTGGTTGAGTTAACCGCCATGTGTGTTAAAACTTTCTGTATAGGTTAATAAAATCCTCATAGCTTGGAATAGGGATGTCAGTGACATACGGTATCATTATTCCGTGACCGTGGTTAAGTACAGACGTATGTAATATTTAGCGCATAACAAGTACGAGACTTTTTTTTATTAAAAAATTCCATTGAACAAGTGCATAGATGAAAGGAAAACCAAAGAAATAAAAGCAGAAATAACCAACAACTAATTATGTAGTGTGAGTTTAAAACAAATACAAATAGTGCATAGTTATTCAAATCGCTTAAAAATTCCATTGATAGTTTATGAGTGCACCAAACATTAATGATCAAAATATAAAAGTTATTACTATAATGCTTATTACTCATTTAGTTATACAAATGCTAATAATGCAATGAAAAATTTAAATAATAAAATAAAAGATGACAGTGCTTTTCTAACCACCAGGCCAATTGACCGAACGCGTTCATTATCCGCCAATATAAACATATCTTCAACGCTTGAATCAAATAAAAATAAACATATAAAAGAAACAGGTAATACAACAAATCCCGTACAAAATGTGCAAACAGGTATAGATCGAGATATAACCATTACCAAAAGGAAGGTCAGTCTTAAGCCTTCACAGCAAGATCGCACAGCGAAACAATATAAACAATATATAAAAGTTCTGATGTAGCTGAAAAGCCGATAAGTGAAAATTAATTCTCCATACTTGTTACCTCTAATGATGAAATGCTCAACCCGCTGTCAGGGAACAAATTTACTTGCGTAAGCAAATGTCCAATGCCATTGTAAACATGCTGTCCCAACTCGTAGGAAAGGAAAATTTCTACGTCTCCTCCATTCGACGGGGGCAAATACAAGAAACAAAGATCCAAGCACATACGGAAAAAAATTACCGGCTCATCGTAAGCCGACTTGAATCTGATAGTAAAAGCTATTATACGTATCAATTAAAGAGAGCTAAATGTTTGAATATTGTTGTAAAGGGCATAGACAGAACTGTTACCACTGAGGAAATAAGAAGTACCATAGAAGCGAAAGGTTACATCGTAAGGTCAGTCAGAGTTGAGATAGTATTTGATGCAACTGCGATAAAATCGGAAAACTCCGTCCATCCTATTTACAACTTACGATGCCTACTTAACAGAAGAATAACGGTAGAACATTACAACGCAATGCTCCCATCCAGTGCACCATTGCAAGGAATTCGGGCACAACAAAACTTACTGCAAACTGCCATCCGTATTCGTTGTTTGCGGGGATGTCAATCGAACTTCAGAGTGCACTTTAGGGGCTGTAAAGTCCTCCAATACGTAAAAAGACTTCAAAAATTATACGCAAACCCAAATATAACCGATATACGGCTTCCCAATAGCTAGTACACAACCTAGTAACGTGCCACACACTAAACCAAATTACACGTATGCTCGAGCACTGAAAAATGATACACACTTAGCTAATGTTAATCGTGATACGAAAAGCCAGTCCGCGCAAAAACATTCTTATGGCCACATCTTAAAATAGGGTCCACAGATTTCGTTTACAAACAAATCGAGTTCAATCGAAAACCTAATTCAAACAATGAACAACTTTATGACAACAATACAGGGTATGTTTCAAGAAATTATGTGCACACAAAACATGCTTATGCAAGTTTTGCGTAGCAAAAAATTGACCACTTTAAAATATGCTTCTGGAGCGCAAACGGGCTCTCCCAACATAAATATGAAGTTGAATATTTTCTTTAAACATAGGAAGTAGACATACTCTTGGTCTCTGAAACACATTTCACTATAAAAAATTGTTTTCGAGTCCATGCATACGAGTGTAAGTGCATGTGATGGCACCGTGTCATAGTGCGGCAAAACGTAAGGCACTTTTCAATGCCAGAATTCAGCGATGATTTTATATCAGCTACGTCTATAAATATGACTGATTTCATAATCGAACACCATCAATTCGCCACGTTTTTTGACACACTAGGACAGATGTTTATTGCAGCCGGCGATTGTAATGCAAAGCTCACCTTTTGGAGCTCCAGACTTCTTAGCCCAAGAGGGAGAGCGCTATACAATACAGTTAAGGGAAATAAGCTAGACATCGTATCTGGAGGTAAACCCACCTATTGGCCAACATACTTTAATAAGCTGCCAGATCTCATTGATTTTGCCATTGTAAAAAATATTAAACGTGATAATTTATTTTTCAGTTCGTCCTATGATCTATCCTCTGACCATTCACCTACAATTGTTATTTTACAGGACAGTATTGTCACTGCACATGAAAGCCTTATTTCCTATCCAATTAAGTACACGACTTGGTTGAAATATAAAGTGTATGTGAGATCTCACATATCTCCGAACATTCCACAGAAAATTGCGGCTGATATTCAAGCAGCTGTGGATCAATTTATGGACGTCGTGACGGCATGCAACACCAACCAACCGGTCAGAGAAAAGAAATTCACACTAATCATCACCTGATATACAAACACTCGTCAGTGAAAAGAAAAGGCTCAGAAGGCAATGGCAACATAGTCTTTCTCCTGACATCAACACCCAAATGCACATATGTCAAAGAACTTTACGCATGAAACTGAGACAGAAACACGACTCCGCTGTTGAGATATATTAAAAAAAATTGGATTCCACAACCAACACGGACAATTGCCTGTGGGCAGCCGTAAGGCACTTAAAATGTTCTATTACCTACGAATCCCCATTAAGACTTGATAACCGTACATGGGATAAAAACTCAACAGAAAAGGTAAATGCCTTCGCAAACATGAAACTGTGGCTATCTTTATTAAAGTCCACAATTGAAAATATAGATATGAAAAATCACCCGGACCTGATAGTATTACAGGATCAATGATAAAAAATTATGCTGCGAAAATTTTACTATTCGTATTTAATGTCAAGTTACAAGTTGGCTTCTTCCCATGCTCGTGAAGGATGCCTCAAATCATTATGATCCCTAAATCAGATAAAGACCTTACTCAGATTAGGTTCTACAGGCCCATTAGCCTACTGCCTATTTTATGAAAGTTGTATGAAAAATTATTTGTTTCATCTTTAAAACCTTACCTTAATGAAGAAAACATCATCCATTGGTTTTCGTGCGTGGTATAGATAGTACTATCCGCAGAATTGTCACCGTTAACAGATCTGCATTTGAAAACAAGCAATATTGTTTAGCTTTATTTATTGACATTTCCCAGGCGTTTGATAAAGTCTGGCATGATGGGCTACTTACAAAAATAATTCGAGTACTAGCTGGAAACTCTCACAAGCTTCTGCCAGATAGAACATTTAAAGTAAGGCAAAAATATCAATTTTTAGAAAAAGGAAAACTCTCTGCAGGAGTACTTCAAGGTAGTATACTAGTGCCGCTATTATATATCATTTATACAGCGGATATGCCAACAAGCCCAAATACGTACTCGTCAACGTTTGCAGATGACACTGCATTTATAAGTGTTAACAAAGACCCGAAAGTGGCATCCGAACAACTTCAATCCCATGTTAATGAGCTAGAACATTGTCTAAAAGCCTGGAAAAATGTGCTCATGTCACGTTTTCTCTCAGAAGAAAAATTGTGCACCTATAACAATAACAAATGCCACTGTTCAAGTGGAAGCTCACGTGAAATATTTGAGTATCCACCTTGATCGACGCCTAACTCAGTCTCGTCATATTGAGGTAAAAATAACTGCCATAAAACTGCGAACAAATCAACTAAACTGGTTAATAGGTCTTCACTCAACCTTGGCTTTGGAATACAAAGTCCTCTTATACAAAACCGTTATAAAGCCAATATGCTCAAATGGCATTCAATTGTGGGGTATTGCTTGCGCGTCAAACATTCAGAAGTTACAAACAAGACTGTCTAGGATGTTACGTCTTATCGTATGCGCCCCCTGGTACATAAGAAATGAAAATATCCATAGAGATCTAGAAGTTCCTACTATCCTACGTAAGCAAACGAGAGGTCCACCCTAAAACTCTTGTTTGCAAATTATTACAATTTCGCTGCCAACAGAGACTAAAAGCGACTGACACATAGTGCCTGGCGAGACCGTTTATCTAACCCAATAATAGATAGTATATTAAGATTTGAATACAATAGATTAGTTATCACGTTGGTAATAATTATTAATAATATTTTAAAGATAAGATTTTCAGACTTATTTTTATTTCCTTTTAGAAAGATTCAATAAAATAAAATACAGCTGAAAAAAATATTCCGTTGACATATAGTTTGTTCATTTGCTCAAAGTCTGAGGCTGATACAGTGAAACTCAATGTCACACAGTAGCGCAGCAGCACCATTCATGGCGGTAGCGGTAGATTCGACGAATTACGCAGTCCGGTTTAACTTTTGTTTCCGAAATGGCTTCGAAAAAGCACAGACTAAGCCCTACAGCTGCCACAATTATGCTGAGGATACATTCGAAACTACTAACGTCTAAGAATATAGCAACTGTTCAAATATTTCCACTTTGTTGGAAACAGCAGAAGTATTCGCGACTCACCAAAACACTTTGATTAGTTTATAAAAAAGACTTAAGCTGTAAAAAAAGTAATCTCTAAGGTTTTTTTTGGGGGGAAATAAAACAAAATGCAAATTTTCTTGTAATTTCCTTCAATTTTGCACAATTCAGTTTTATAAATAAGTATGCTGAAGATTAATTATCTAAACAAGCTTACATGCGAATAAGTAGAAGATCCATCCTGTACGGATGCACGTACCTACAAACATAACGATGCTCATTACTCTATTTCGCAATAAACTAATGTGCAATTTTCGTAAATCTCGTGCCACGGAAATAACCAGCGACTTGTAATATATGATGGTTTTTATTGTAAAACTGTACAAGTAAAAATGCATGAATGAATGTTGTGAAAAACCTAACCAACGAGGGGGCGAATGAGTGAATGAAGAATGATTGCAGAAACGCACATTTAAAGAACCATTTACTGTTATACACACATCCATATATATTTGTTAAATGCAACATGAAATGATATTAAATAGCAAACACGAAAAACACAAATACAAATATTCGCACACATGCACACGCATCACCTTGTGAAGTTAAAGATTGAAAATGAGTGATACAAACAAAGAGACGAACGTACAGAAAAATGGATACATTGACTAATAATATTAGGTGGAAAACAACAGCTGCACAAAACTAAAAAAGGGTTTATATTTGACACATGCCGCTAATGGTTCTTATTAGGGTGACCGACTTGGTATTTGAGCCGGTATATAACCGGGTTTTCTAGCGGGGTTTTGCAATAAAAACTAGGTATTAAACTATTTGCTTTCTATTGCATAGATTTTATTGTAATTTTTTGAATCCTATACAACAATATTTTGCTCTTAACATTTTTAAGTATTTTCCTTGCCGTGTAAATGTTTTCCATATTTCTTCAGTATGGCAACGATTAATATTAACAAATTTATTACCACTATAAACGTGATTTTGAAGGGTTCACTTAATTGCGCATCATTTATTTCATTTGCTGGCTTAGTATTCTTGCTTATGTGTTTGCGTGTGTATCTTTTGTTTACTTTTTCTTTCTGTAGAAGTTGTTTTTTTTCTACGTTGAATCGCTGTTCGGGGAATACCTGCTACGCAATTGTTTTTGCTTTATGTTTATAACGTTGCGTATTTGTACAGCAGGTCGTTTCACACATCTTCGATTATTACTTCCTTGCAATATGTTGAAATCTTAGATCGATGTATGTTCAGTAAAAAATCAACCCAAACACAATTGCTTATGTTTGTATAACAAACTCTTTTCGAGAGATTGAATAGTGTGTTTAGCCACAAACCTTCATTGCGCAATTAAGCTTAATTTAGCATACAACCACTCGATTATTAAATTGCGCAATTAGTACCATTAATTGAGTTAATTACCCAAAGCAACTCTGGTGAAGTGTGTTTGGGGGCAGAAATACTTTGTTCAGTGACAAAATCCAGGCACTTCAAGGTTACTGCATCACAAATACAACTAAATTTTATTCTTCTTGGCAGTTATTAAAATTTATATATAAAAAAAAAATTAATTAACGGTTAGAAAAACTTCATAACATTTTTAAAGAAGCTAAGTTCTTTTCAAGATAATAATTCCTTTAAAAAATTTCTTTTAAAACCGAGTTTCTCTTTATTTTCCAAATGCAAAAACAAAATGATCACATTTTCAGCTGGTAAATGGTAATTGACTACACTAAATTGGATTTGTGGGAACACCAACGTTTTTACTCAATTTAAAATTTAATTGACTCAATCAAGGTGCATGTCTGAATATAGTATTAGCTTTATATTATTATTTGCTAATTATTACCGATGTAATAACTAGTTCATGGTATTAAAGTATTAATAAATTTAGTAGCAATGGGTCAACCGGCTCGCCAGGCTCAATGTGCCTGTACTTCTTAGTCTCTGTTGCCTATTAAATTGCAATAAAATTCGTACGTGATTAGTATTTTGTTTTAAATTTTCGTAAAGGGTTTTTAAATAATCAAATTATACGAATATCGGGCTTAGCTAAACGATGCATCATATGCTAAATCTTCAAAGCTAAAAAGTGTGCAAGAATCTAATTTTTTTATAGGTGTTGAAATAATTTCAGTGTTTGGTCTTATTGGAAGACTCAAAAGTAAGGCTTTCTTGCATCGTGAAGTTTTAAAACGGAAAAAGCAGAAACTCTGGCAAAACTTTTTTTCTTATTCACACATTTTTAACTACAGCGGGAGCAATTTGGACTTTATTTTCAGAAGCCTATAACATGAAGCAGGAATCAGGTTCACAAAAAAAAAAAATTCAACAGCAAAAATTGCTCCAAGGGGATAATAATTGACCCATAACTCTATCAAATTTAAAATATTTTCGGAACATAAATAAATTGAATTTTAAAACAGCCCTTTTGGTGACACTGCTAATAATTAAGTTGCATCCAGTGGTCATTATGGAGAAATTGTGATGGGTACCAATATCCCAGTACATACAAATTATGCTCCAGGGGTTACTTAATGGAATTGTAAAAGTGTGATAAAAAGAAAAATTGCGTGACCGATTAAAACAGTACATATTATTTAACTAGTATAACTTAGATAATATATTTTTTATATACCAATGCCGTGGTATTGACACTGAAAAAAATTCTTTACGTCTATTCACTGAACTTTTATACAGTGTCTCCTCCTATGACAACGTCATGTTAACGTGCATGTCCCTTTCATGCGAAGTGTTAGACAAGTCACGTGACGAGTTCTGTTCCAGTTCCGTTCGCTCTAGTGTCTTCCATCAAATAGGCATAGCGAGTGATGCTTACCAAAGTTAACGTCATGTTTTTAACACTATCATATCAGAACCAAAGCTTAGGTGAAACAAAACATCGGTGACTGCAGTTAAGAAAATGTGTCTTTTCGGAAACGTCTGGTCACAAAGGAATCAAATTGTGAATTTTAGATTTCTCTTCGTTGAGCGAACGGTTTTTACTTTATTTTATTTTATAATTGCTGTTATATGTTTGTTTCATGGGTACATTCATTTTTCGAATTTACAAGCTGTGTTATGATGTCGTATTGTCGTAATGTTCTCATATTTCAGAGAGAAATTTCCTATAATAAGAAAACCTTTTCCTCTATGTTTATTGTTCTGTCGTATTCGTTTTTTTATATGAATTACTAGATACTCTTTTCTTGCTATTTTTTGGTGTAGTATTACTTGCTAGAGGCAGGTTTACTTCTGTTGTTTAAATTTCACATATATTTTATTAAAACGTTGTGTTTGAAATAGTACACCAAGTTATGATGGGTTGTTTACAGCGGGCATAATTTATTTTTACAAAACGTATGACTTTATGACACTTTGTGTAGTTGCTAATTTTAAAACTAAATTTTTCTATTTTGACGATTATAGGTGTCAGTTCGTCCCACAGTCATTTTTGTTGTTGCACATAATTTTGAGTTTAAAAGTTCAACACATTCTCTCGTATATTTGCAGAAATTAATACGATTACGGGCACGAGCTTAATATAGCATTGATTTGTTTCAACATCATTGACTTAATTATGTGTTAGATTCTTAAATCAGAAATACGAAACGATTATTACATAATTTATATGGATTACAAATATGGAAATGAAAAGATTTCATCGAATAGTTTATATAATAAGTGATGACATGAGTAGATGAAGGGGAAATGAAATAACTTGTAATCTTTAAGAAAATAGGCATATATATAACCTGTTATAGAAAAAGTAATTTAGTTTTACCAATTTTGGACGAATATATCTTTTAACCCAGAAATTTGGGGAATGAAAAATGTTTCCGGTATGAAGGCTAGATTCGTCTTTGTTGTGTTAATAAAATTATTTTTTATTTAGCTATAATAAATTAACAGGATTTTTATATATGACCTTGAATAAGAAAAAACTTGTTTTGGACTTAATCGTGATTTAGTTCAATTAAATTTTAATAATAATAAGAAAATAATACAATTATTGATATTTACTGTCACCATTATTGCATTCGGTTAGGCATTGAGCGGTAAAGCGATCTAATATAATCTAATGATAGTGAGCTATAGATATTTTTTTGCATCCTTTAAAGATTCCTTGGTACAAAACTCTTGTCCGAGTTCTTACGCTTTTCTAAAAAGCCACCCGCAGACATTTTTCAATATATTAAGAATATTTAATTCTTGCGCACTAATCAACTGTAGCTCTGGTAGTGTGTATTAGAGCATTGTAGTGTTAATTGGTCAACAGTGTGAGTCCAAATAAGTTTTTTAAAAATTCTTAAAATGCGCCTTCTCTTATAACCAGTAATTTTTCCGTTTCAAATACCAAGTGGATAGTGCCATAGATATGGAACCGCATACCATACAAAGTCTTCCCTGCTTTAAATTTGGTGCAAAAATATTCCTTAACTCGTGCAAATAAAAGTTGTATTCATGTATTTATACTTCTTATCTGACCACTTCATTGTATTCTTTGTAAATGCGTTTTTTTATATTTTTATATTTACTTTTAATGTTGTTCAAGCAACTGTATACCACTGTATTTCTTATTTTTAATTTTTCTGCTATTGAGAACGCGGAAGTGTTAAGAGCTTTGCCACGTCTCGTTTTTTTTTAAATTTAAAATAAAACTTTTATGACTGTATAATATTCGTCGATTAGAATTGCAATACGTGTCCTACTTTTTTAATTTTTATAAATTCTTTATTCAAGGGATGCATAAGTTCTTCATATGTATAGTACCATCCCATTTCTAGGCAACTTGCTAGCTTGGCAAACTTTCTAATATGAAAAAGTATTATGAGAAAAATGTTACCAAGCTAGCAAGTTGCCTAGAAATGAGATGGTATTGTACATATGAAGAACTTGGTCCTCATTTTCATCTCCGTACATTTTAGGCCAAAATTTTTGGATAGGAACTCTGCCGTATTTTCACAGTCATGTTTTTCTGCTGATAATTTGTTTACAACCTTATACATAACCCAATCATAATATGTTGCTCTTAGATTATGGTTACCTCAACCATGTTATTTAATTGTGTATAGCAGTAGGCCCTTTCACAATTGGATTGTTAAACAATTAAACGTGGTCCCACGTTTAATAAGAATAAAATGATCTGACGCAACACAAACATCTCATCTTTTTAGAGACTTCTTTTATTTCTAATTTTTAGTTTTAAATTGATTCTTAATTTAATATTTTTTTACTTCTAGAAATTCTAGAAAAATAAAAATCAGATTTAGAATTCAGAAGATAGAATTTTCAGATCCAAAATTGCATCCCAAATATTCACCTTTATAGAAATGAAGCTAGAATTCCAATGCAGACCCGCTATTATTTTCAGTTCTAATTCTGACAAATTTTACTTTTCCTAACTTGGTTTTAATTCCTCTTAAAGTTGCTGCCCTCGCTACCGATTTGAATTTCATACCTTGTGCGTGGCTGTGTGTTTGTTTTGCCCCTGCAGCAATGCGATGATCGCGACGATTAATTGTATTTTCACAGTTTTTTCAAAAGCAGAATCATAAATTCTGATATTGGCTGCATGATTTGAAAATATTTATTTTGTTTTGCTATTGAAGTCTATAAAGTTGCAATTGCATTGTGACCTTTTAACTTTATGGCTTGTGGCACAACCAATGGACATTGATGATTATGACGATGGTGATGATTTTGCTGTTGATGTTATTGTTGTTGTTATGCATTGTGCACAGATTCATAAATTGAAATGTTACTTACTGTCGTAGCCCACTTATTTGGTTTTTGTTTTTTTTCTCGCAGCTGTCGGAATCATAGTTGCCAGATAAAAGCGGTGGAAAAACGTAAAATTATGTCAAACGAGTTTTATATGTTTTCTCAGTTCGACTAATAATTAAAGCTTATAATATAGAAATGGTTTTTATAATTTTAATTTTTGGGGGTTTTTATTTAAGTGGTTAAAAAAAATTAGTAAAACGTTAGGAAAATCTCATGTTCTAAGCTGATATAAATAAACCGTATGCAGTTTTTCAAATATCTGAAGTTACTCCGGGAACAAGTTATAGAGAATAACGCACTTCACATTAGTTCATTAGTGTTTCAAGGCAATAGGAACTTTCTCAAATTTTTAAAAAAAATTCGTTGTCGGAAACTTTTATGTGAAAACACAAAGTTTAAGAATAACCAATATTTTTTTCATTGAAACGGGGATTGTTATTAACTTGAGTTGGCCAAATGTGGCTTTTAATAAATGACTTAAAACGGTGCAGAATATGAATTTTCATTTAACGCGTCCCTTAATTTAGGGCGGATGCAGCAACCTTAAAATAAATATCGTGAAAAAGATTCGAAAGATTATAGTCTTTAAGAAAAGGTGCTGCCGACCTATTTGAAGGTGGCAACAGTTCCGCACCTAGTAGACCTTTTGCTGCTTATTGATTTTATACACATATTTAGATGCAAATAAGTTGCAGAATCTAATTGTAGCAAAAAAAAGAAAATATGTAAAAATAAATGTAGCACCATAAACATCATTCTGTCCTCAAAACGTCATTTGTAGCTTTAATAATCGGCACTGTGGAATTTCATCGCCGAATGTGGCAACAGTGGTTGGTGCTTTTATTTTCAATTGTTTTTTTGTTTTTTGTTGTTGCTTTTTTGTTACTTAGCCTTGACTATTGATTTGTAACGTGTCGTGTATTTATTTTTATTTGTGCCTAAAGGGATTTGTGCCTTGTAGATTTAAAAAAAAGCGAAAGCAAATCGTAAAGCAACTCTGAGTTGTCTCCCTCCCACTTTGATCGAATTATCTGAGTGTGTTATGAAATTAGGCGCTTTACAAACAAATTTACATAAACCAATATAAACACAAAAAGAGCCCGCATTTGAAGTCAAAAAAGCCGGGTCAGTTTGGACGAAAATATGGACAGAGTTGGTGAAAGTGTTGTCGACTTAAGAGGCAAATCGATTCATCTTTGAAACCAGCAAGCGCAGCGAACTTCAAAAAAAGATTCTTATCACCCTAGAATTGAAGCCTAGAGACCAACACATCAACATCATGGTATGTGTCACAAATGCTTGCGGGCACAATCGGTCGGTTTTTCCAAGAAAATGTTATTTAGTGACAAGTCATATTTTCACATCTACGAATTTAAAAAAAAAAATTTCAAAACCCAAAACAGATGAGCCAAAAGAAAACGAGCATACCGCGTAAAATACGCTACATTGAACCTGGCATCGAAAGTTTTAACAATCGCGTTACGTCATGCCACATGAATCGCAGCTGCTATTTCGCCGATATAATCATCAATGTTTTAACAGGTTTTAGATACTTAATGCGAAAGCCCAAACTGAATCACCCTTTACAATCATATATAAAGATCTGAGGGCAGATTTTATGTAACATTGCTTCATCCAATATTGTGCCCCTTCTATAGTCTTGATTGTTACAGGATTTCACAAAAATTTCTGCTGTGTGGTTTTGTGTTGTTGTACATGAAGAACTGAAGTGATTGTTTGAAATATTGTTGTTGTCATTGACTTGTATTGTTGTCTAAACAGCTAATTGTTGGTATCCTGTTTTCTGCAATAATCCAATTCATTAGCTTTTCAAAAGATTTTCTTCCATTCAATTAAATTTTCACTTGATTATTTAATTTAATCTTCCTATTTTATTTAAATTCAATTAAAGAAGTATTTGTATGGTTTTGCTAGAGAAAAGTCAGAGGGCGTGGGCGGGAGTCATATTTGAGACTACAAGTAAATTGGCTTAAAAGTACACTTTTGTTTTGCTAAATTCAGTTTTATAGCTACCAATGTAAAGTAGGAATACGGGAATTGATTATGGAATATAACGTCGGCCACCTCTAGCACGTTGGCTTTACAAAAAAGCTTCGATTTTCTATTCCCTGCATCACCGAATTTCGTCTCTCAAAGAGTATGGGTTTCAAGTGACTCCAGAAAAAATAGTCGAACGGATTTAAGAACAAGGCGGCCAATTGACTTCGCTAAATCTTAAAATTACACGACCGGGAAATTTCATATGCAACAAGTGATTGCTTGGCCGTCTCTATAGCTCGTAGCGCTGAATCCAAAGACGTGATGATGTTACCTAACTCTGTCAAGGCTATGATGGCGACATCGTTATCGATATCGAGAAGGAAGTTCGAGGAGATGTGTGACATCATCCAAAACGGTCTTAGGTACGCGGACTGTAAGCCTTAGCATCAACCATCATTGTTCCCTTCACGAGGTGAAGGTCACTTCCACGCTGGCAAGACATCCAAGTGGAAAGCGTGACAATAGAGGGGGCGTCGGATGTTAAGTACCTGAGAGTGGTACTAGACTCTAAGCTGTTATAAAAATGGCATGTAGAGATTTTTGTTAGAAGAGCAACCAAGGCGGTGATGGTGTCGCAGGGAAATTTAGGGACTGCAAACCGAGGATTTTGTAATGGATGGACACCATGACGGAGGGCCAATTAGCACCTACCGTGCGGTGGCTTGGTCTGACGGGAGATAAGGGCAAGCGGGAGGAGGGACAAGTAGGCAAAACTCATACCCCTGCTTACGCAACCCATTGGAACGATGGACAAAACTTACAACTTCGATAAAATTTTGCAGCTTTTCTAAGCAATAAGAGAGAATGGACGCAAACCTCAGCATAGGAGATGGTACAGGAATGAATCCAGAAGGCTGGAAGTCGCCGGTGTGGGAGTAGTACTTAAAACGAAGTACTATGCATATATGGGGAAAATCCATACCATTTCATCCCATGCCATGTATCGGAGATTCATCCCATTAAAAAATGTGCTTAATTCAACATCAACATTGGCTAAAAAGGGAAAGAAGATAGCTATCCTTTCTGATAGCCAAGGCGTCATTAAGACACTTAGCTCATATGAGTTTACTTCCAAGTTAGCATGGGAATGCAGCATAAGCCTAAATCAATTATACAATAAAAACAGGGGTACTCTGCGCTCGGTTCCTAGATTCGCTGGAGTGGATGGCAATAAAAAGGTAGGTTGGACTGGAATCTTTGTACTGGCTTCGATCAAAGAGAATTCTAGAGGCCATCTGATTAAGATCAAGAACACCAGGAATCACAGATATGTGAAGCTAGCACTTGGGACAGCCGGCGCAGATTCTGTGACTACTGCGAAGAAACTCCAGAGCATTCAGAAACTTTAAGCCACAAAAGATATAACCAGCTGGGCAAGCACCTACTGGAAGATGAGGATCTGCCAAATTCTAAAATAGTTTGCAATCCTGAGATTCCTCAGGAAGAGGTACTTTAGTACCTTGCAGAGAACACCATAGATTTTTTTGGTCGTCCTGTCCTGTTTCTCCTAAGGACTGTTTGTAGATTTTTTAGCCCTATATACGACGATTTAGTTTGAATTATTTAGTTTTGATTGAATTGTAGTTGTTATGTTATTGTAATAATTATGCATAATTGTTTTGTTAATTTTATAAAATATAAAACTAATTTGCAACGCTTAAAGTGGCAGTAAATTAATCCACTGACGATCGTAGCTTCACCAAAGAAAGTCTCCAAACAAGAGGTTCATATTCTTTTTAGATTTTCCTTTTGATGATGCGAAAATAGAAAGACTATTGTGAGGTATCGCTGCAAAAAAAAATTAGTTGGTTAAATAAAGTTAAAATACAACAACAAAATTTTATTTACGAGATGCGCTCCGAAAGGTTACTGCATTTATATTTTTCTAGCAAAGTAATGGGCCTCCTAAAAATACAATCTTAACTCAAAAAGGGCTACACTGATAAGTTTTTCGAGCATTATTTGTTTGAGCGAAAAATTGCATTATATCCGCATAATTTCCCTCGAGAAATGCAAAATTATGGCGAAAATAAAATTTCTGATTAACCGAAAGCCTTCTGCGTACCTCGTTACGTTTCCAGAATGATTTTAAAGACTGTGCAATGATTTTAGGGCATTCAAATAGTGTTGAACCTAAACAATTTGAAAGGTTCAAATACTTTCCAATTTTCGAACTGACAAGCTTAACAATCTTTTATTTTTGAAGACTGTTTTGAAAGGAAAAAGTTTTAAGTTTGATAGCGGATTTCTGTAAAAGATAATTTAAACGAATTTTACTTAGTTTTCTTTAAATAATTTTAATTTCCCAGCTTTAGAATTTGTTATTTAATACTTTTAGAAAAGCTCTTGTTTAATTTCAAAACACATTTATAAATCCAATTAAAAGCGGAAACGGAAGCAATCACAGTATTATTCATTTGTATAATTTCCTATTGTTTGCAAAATTAAAACAATTTATAAACATAAATATTTACTATAGATTTTGCTTCAATACCAAATGATTAAATTAATAATCTGTAGCAAAAACTTATTTGAAAAACATCAGGCAACAAATCGACCAACCACAGTAAACGTAAATGAGTGAGTTGAGTAGAAAAAAATGCTCGTATTGCTGTTGAATATTTAATATTTTTTAATTGACTTATTGTTAAACTGCAAATATAATTTCGTAACAATTAAATAACTTATTGAACTAAATTACAACAAACAATGTTGTCATATAATTCCAAATTAAATAATAATATTTTCCATTTTAAATATTTATTTTAAATGTTGAATGAATGTTTACTTAACAACATGAAAGTTGTTAAAATTGTTCAATTTTATTTGTGACAAACCCTTTTAATGTACGAGGCTAACTATGGATTTTATTAGTTCACATGTGAAGTAGTTGCGCTTTAGATACCACCGAAACATGATTTTAAAATTCATCAGCAGTATCTTTTACCGATGGTGGTTAATCAATTCGATATTCTGAGCGTTTAAAAATTTATTTTATTGAGACAGTTGGCAAGAGTTCGAATTTCCGTCATCCCCTGACAAATTTGACACATAGCCGAAACCAGTTTGTCTCCAAACCAAATTTGACAAGGGGTGACGGAAATTCGTTCCAAAAATCTATGGCGTTCAGCTGTGGAGTACTGCTTGCGCATCAAACATGCGGAAGTTACAAAGAACACAGTCTAGGATTTTACGACTTATCGTCTGCGCCCCTTGGTATATACGAAATGTAAAGTTCCTACTATCCAGCAGAAAGTAAAAAGAAACGTAAACAAATTAATGGTCCAACCGAACATACTCTTGTACGCAGTTTACTGCAATTTGAAGGTCACCAGAGGCTGAAAAAAACTGACACATTGAGCCTGGCGAGACGGCTTTCCCTACCCAATAGTAGATAGTTATACTACTTTATTATTAAGATTTGAATAAAATAAATTATTACATTGGTGGTAATTAATATATGATATTTTAGAGATAAGATTTGAATACTTATTGTAAATTTCTTTTGGAAAGATTCGATAAAATAAAAAAAAAAATAAAAACTAAAGCCTAAAAAAATATATAAGATTCGGTACAACCGAATACAGCTCTAGCGCTCTGACTTGGTTTTGGAACACTTTGTTTGAAATCCTATTTTCCTTTAAAATCATAGAATCTAAGAGAGTGAGATTGAAAACGTTCTGGAACGTTCTATTTTACAATATAAATTTACTATTTATCGCTTTTGTTTGGAATAAATGGCAGTTGTACATTATTATATTAATTATTTTGAAATTTTTCAAAAGTGGCTGACACAAAAATTAAAAGTACTGGCTATTACCCTAAACGTCTAACTTATTTCTGTTATCAGACAAGTCGACGAAAACGGTTCTCTTTGGTACATTTATTAAAAATTCACGAGTACCACCATTAGTTTGTCTATATTTTACACATACATATACATAACAGCGGCTTTAGGCTGCTTACTTGAATTACTTTATGGCTGCTCATTAAAATGTTCACGATAATAAAATTCTATTAGCTTCTTCAAATAAGTAGATCCAGCAACACATCAACATTTATTGCTTAAAATTCTTCAGCATTAAATTACTTGACAGTAGTGCAATAAACTATATCGTTTCGCGAGGAAAGAACTAAATAAAAGCAACTTATAGAAATTTTATAAACAATTTCATATATTTATATTAATCCTTTCTAAACAAATATTGAAGTACAAGAAATAAATGGTCTTGACAATAATGAGGAATAATCAAAGCTTTTTTATTGAATTATATTCCACCCGCATACGTATGAGTAACATTCAAGTATCAATCACGTTGGTTATACGCCACATATTGGATATTCTGCGTCGCTGTGAAACATATTACGTGAAGGCGGACAGCAGTTTTTTACGAGTATATAGACACCGGTTTGAAATGATTCATCTAATCATAAAGATGATTCATTTCAAAATCGGTGTCTGCCTCTGAGCAGAGTGATTAAAAATTAATCACAATTTTTTTTTTTATTAAAATGTAGTTTTCCGTTTGAAAATATTTTAAGATGAAATGAAATCAGTTTAATTTCACAGAATATTGTCAGTACACAATATACGAGGTAATTTTTATTGCCTGCCGGTTTTTGAGTTACAGACTTTTTAAAATACGTAAAAGATCACAAAATTAATACGACTGTCTTCATTTTTATATGTCCTTTGATCTGCGGTGTGCTCTGCCTGTACCGTGGGTACTAAAACGGTTCTTCCAACTCCCGTTACAAGGAAATTGTTATGCTAAAAGTTTGCTCGGTCTTTTCGTATTTTCGATTAATAATCAAAACAATTTTTAAATTTTTTTAATAAACAGAATTTGTATTAAACAAATGACAGTAAATGATTTTATATGAGCAACGTCTTATCATTTGAAAGTATTGGTATCTTTTCATAAATAGACGGAAAGTAAAGTGACCAACCATTTTCGCGCGCACCTTATGCTGTGATGTTGTATAATTGTTATTTTGTTATCCCTTAATGCTCCTCACAATCTTACTCTAAGGTTTTTATGAGTTTCGTGCGACTTTGTGTTTTAAAAAC
The DNA here is from genome assembly GCA_963932375.1 of Phania funesta. Taxonomy (NCBI): domain Eukaryota; kingdom Metazoa; phylum Arthropoda; class Insecta; order Diptera; family Tachinidae; genus Phania; species Phania funesta. Next base: position 44,363,367 of record OZ010656.1, read on the forward strand.
TTCATGTTCTGGCTGTCGTCATTGTTAACTGGCTGTCACTCGGATACAATCGGTTTTTTTTCTACCCTTTATGAAGCTGTATCCGTCTTAAAATAAAATAGTATTTTAATTTTTTGCTTTGCCTTATTGTCATATTTTTCTGCTTGTTTTATTTCGATGACTGGTTTTTAAGAACTTTATTATTATCTTGTCACTAATTGTTGGTTTTTGTTAAGTAGATCTTGTGAAAGGGTCAATTTGATCAACTACGCAAAGAAAGAACGGACACGTAAAGAAACCATATGATAATAATGCACCGATATCGAACTTTCTTCAATGGGTGTCCTATGGCTTTTTTTACAACAGACTGAAGTTAACAAAAGCTTCTGAATCTGCCAAATTTCTATTATTTAAAACTTTATTTTATTTTCGCTACATTTTTTTTCAAAGTTGCCTCTTCGCTCCAACAATCAAGGAGGGTTGAATTAATCGGAAGTTAGTTTTCGACGAATGCCCTCCATCAGTGGCTGGGCTTCAACTACAACAACATAAAAAAACTTGAAAGATTTTTCGAAATCCGAAAAAAGTAGCTGGGATCTCATTTACATTTTCTCATTGATTATCCAGGCAATTACAAATTTATGTAATTGTAATGCTCTTGTAAAAATGTTAGCAATATTTCACACTCCAAGTAGCTAAAAATTTACAAATATATATGACATAGAGTTGTGATTTGGAAAATATCCAATTACAAATCCATATATGAAATTAGAAAAGTGATGCCTTCATATAAAAATTGAAGTAGCTGTTACTTTCTTTAACTAAATCATTCACATAAGTAAACAGCATTACAGTTCATAACTGTAACCCTATTTACAGAATGATCCAAAGTGTTATATTTCAAAATAAGGCCGCAATAAATCTTTATTTTTTTAAGGACGTAATAGAATTTTATTCAATTACAAGCAATTTTTTGTTGCTAAATTACAATTACTTGTATTTTTCAGTTGAACATTCTTTTTTACAATTACTTCTAATGCTTATTTGAGACACCCCAAATTACAATTAGTAGTAGTTTTAATTAATTAATTGACAAATATCAATTTAACTTGCTTGTAATTGTAATTAGGGTGCTCCTTTATTTCAATTACAATTACCTGGAATTGTTATAGCAAGTTTCAGTTACACATTATTTGAGATTAAGGTAGATGGAAATATCTTGGGGGAGCAGACTGATTATTTCACCCCTGCTATTAGCTTCGCAAATCCTTTTTTCTTCACCTTTCACGCTCATTAAGGAAACCCGACATCTGCAGCATGTTCCAGGCAGAAATATATGCTATATTGGTAGAGGCAAAGATAATTGGTGAACTTATAACGGAAGCGACGACTGTTAATATTTTTGTTGACAGTCTAGCTACCATTAGGGTCCTTGATTCGAAATTGCTGAAGCCAAAATGTGTGCTAACGTAGCCCTATTTGGACAAAACCGTGTGACTATAGTTTGAGATCGGGGGAACGGCTCGAACCTGGACATGGGAAATGTACAGGAGGATATGAATACCCCAATGGCCGAATTTTCAACGGAAATGGTTGCCCACAGATTACATAATTGGTTTTCCACTTCGGCCCTCAATCGATATGGAAAAGTCGAACGCATTACTGGCCCTCGAGAAAAATTTGACATCGCTACTAGTTGGTATCATAACGGGGCACTGTATGATTAGACATATGTTAGCGCATGGAAACCTGTCGTGGTGAGAACTGCAGAAGCGGTGTCGATGAGAAGGAGAGCGAGTCAATTCAACGAGCCAGTTCAACTGCCGGACACTGCAAGAACGCAGGTTTATTTTATTTGGGCTAAAGATTAACTTAGGACCTGGACTCTCTTAGGAATGCGACACTGGCGAGCCTGATAAGTTTTGCAAGAAGCTGCAGGTGGTTTTTACGGGTTAGAGATCCGGTAGTTCTATATAGAACTCTGGGGGTATATAAATCGTCGTCGGGCGTCACAATGAGCCTAATGGCCCCTGAGTTCACTCAGAAAGGTAATCGTAAACTTATCGAAAAGTATTTATAGAACATTAGAAAACGAAGATTTGTTTAATCAAAAGAAAATTGTGGAGTATTTGGAAAACTAATGTAATTATTGAAGAATTATACATAACTACGAAATTAATAAGCCGAAGCGGCATAAGCGGAGATTTTCAGGCTTGCGAAGGTTAAAGAGACACTACGAACCTAAAGAAATACGGGTTTTTGAAATTTCGTTGATATTTAATTATTTTAAAAATTGGAATTTGAAAAGGATGCACTCGAGTGTAAAATAAATATAGTTCTGGATTTTTAAAAAAAATTATTTTGAAATTAAACGAACATAAGTTCTTAAAAAACATTTATAATGAAAAGTAGAAAATATCATATAAAATCGATTATTATATGAAGAAAAAAATCAAAGAAAAACGATCGCAAAGAATTAGATGGATAGAAACCTGATTTCTGATGGCCAAAAATATTATTTTATAGGGAATTTCCCGGTGTTTTGTTCTTTTTCAACCTTTTTTCCTTAAACATCTGCGATTTTGTTGTTTAAAAAAATACCTTTATATTTTTTTCCATCTCTATGCTGTCACTGAAATTTTCCTTCGCTTTATCAATGTCACTAATGAAATGAGACGAACACTCAAACAAGCAGAACGAAATAAAAACGAATGCTTTCAGCACGACTTACATTGGCACTTCCACTTTTCAGTAGCTGTAGTTAGTTGGCCTTTTCAATTGTATTCTGCCTTTATTCACTCTTTTGCTAGTTTTACAAGTTGTTGATGCTAGCAACAACAATATTTACCGCGTTAATTGTAAACAACTCAACGGGCGATCTTTTATTTAACAGATGCTGTCATGACTGAATAGTGTCGTCTTCTCCTTCAAGAAGAATCTGTGATACTGTTGACGTTTTAATTTATGCCGTTTTTTATTGCGACGATATTTGAATTCCACTCTCAGTTTGTGTGATAAAAACGGTTTTGTAAATTTAAAGTTCCTAATACTATTTGTGTATTTTTAAAGTCGATTTTCTTGTCTTGGCGTGACAATTGTTAGAGGAAAGTGAAGAAGTGAAATGTGTTATGAATTGGTGGAAATTCCCAACACTCAAGCTTCTCGTATCATTAACTCTTGAGTGAAGTGTAGTTTTTTTAAAGAAATTCTTTAAACAACATATGTTCCCGGCAAATTTGATTCGCAAGTATGTGAGTGTGAATATGTGTTGTACGAGTAGTAAGTTTTACATATAGTCGCAACCAAAAGTTTTTTTTTTTTTTTCATTTATTTATTTGCAATCTATTTATAAAAGTTTACAATATTAAGCAAATTTTAGGATAGACTAATACGTTACATTTGTTTTAATCTCCAGTGAGACCAAAACATGCAAGTAAAACAATATATATATAACAATATAGTATATACATAAAATTTTCTATGAATGTTTAATAATACTTGAAAAAATTATATATAAAATAACATATGTACATATCATCAAAACATTATTTTCTAAAAGGCAAATCTAAAACATGAAACCTTTTCAACCGTACAACTTCTTCACTATCATCTAATAAGGCAATAGCCAAGACATTACTATGATTACTGAGCCTATCGAGGTATCTTTTGCTGAATCTATTGATTTCGTCCTTGACAGAGGGTATATTTAAGTCGCGATGAATGTTTCCATTCTTCATGTACCACGGAGCGTTCGTTATCATTCGTAGGGTCTTAGATTGGTATCGCTGCAGTATTTCAATATTGGAGTTGCTTGTAGTTCCCCAAAGTTGAATCCCATATGCCCATACTGGTTTTAGGATGGCTTTGTAAAGCAATACTTTATTTTCAAGACTTAACTCAGAATTTTTACCGAGTAACCAATACATCTTTTTGTCGTGATATTAAGCTGTTCTTTCTTGGCTTTAATGTGGTCTTTCCAAGTTAGTCTTCTATCCAGGTGCATTCCAAGATATTTGACACAATTAGATTGGGGTATTTGTTCTCCATTCAGAAAAATTGGCGGGCAGTCTCCTTTTCTAAGAGTGAATGTGGTATGAATCGATTTATCGGTGTTAACACAAATGTTCCATAAAGCAATATTATTTAAATGATTTTGAATAATTTTAGAGGATTCAGTAAGACAATTATTATTTGTAATTAATGCTGTATCGTCTGCATAGATGGCCACAGTAACATTGTTTGAAAGAGGCATATCCGATGTGTATATAGTGTAGAGAACTGGGCCAAGTACACTGCCTTGCGGTATTCCAGCTTGAATCTCAGACAAGCTCGAATTTTCATTATTAATTTTAACATAAACAGGTAGTGATTTCTTTAATTTGAAAAGCAGACCAGGGTGCCATACTCTATCGAAGGCTTGCTTAACGTCCAGGAATACTGAAGAGCAATATTGCTTTTTTTCCAAAGCATTCTGAATAACATTCACAATGCGATGGCACTGTTCAGGCGTACCATGTTTGCTGCGAAATCCGAATTGACATTCTGGAATTATGTTTTCATGATCCAGAATAGGTTGTAATCTTTTTAAGAACAATTTTTCGAAGAGTTTAGAGAAAATACACAGAAGTCTAATTGGTCTGTAAGACGATACTAAATTTTCTGGTTTATTTGGCTTTAAAATCATTAAAATTTCGGCACATTTCCATTGGTGTGGATAGTGGCTCAGTCTTAGTATAGCATTATAAATGTATGTTAGCAGAATAATGGCTTTCTTAGGTAAAGTTTTTATAACTTTGGCATCTATTTTATCGAAACCAGGAGATTTTTTATCATTTAACATCAAGATTCCTTGTTTAACTTCACTTGGGGTTATATGTTTGATTGGAAGATCCATTTGACATGGACTATCCAAAAAATCACAAACTGTGTTTTGGTCAAAAGTATTATTTAATGTAAAAGGCTGAAATGAAGATTCCAGATATAGTTGAAAAGCTTCAGCTTTTTTTAAGTCCGATTTACACCAGGCATCATTTTGATCTCTGACCGGAATATTTCTTTTTATGGGTTTTTTTAAATACTTAGTTGCTTTCCATAATTTATGTTCAGAATGATGGAAGCTATTAATATTTCTTAAATAAACATTTACTTTCTCATTTTTATATTCACTCAGCCGTCGTTTTAGTTCATTTGATATTCTGTTAAGATTAGATTTATCATATGCGTTTCGAGTTCTTTTCCAAATCCTTCTTAGCTGTCTCTTATTTCTTATAAGATCTTGAATTTCAGAAGAGAATATTACTCTGCATCCACTATTTGAGTGAGCTTCAACTGGAGTAGACATATAAGCTGCTTCATGAATGAGGTTTGTTAAATGTTCGACCGCGTTATCGATATCTGAACCTTCTTTTAACCTTATTTTTAAATCAACATTTTGCTCAATCCAATAATTGAACGAGTCTATATCTGTCCGAGGGGAAAGCACATAATAGTTATTGTTAGTAATCAGACAAGAGTCATAATTGATAATTAATGGAGAATGATCTGAACTTAAATCATCGGAGTCCAAAATATCCAACAAATGGCTGGGAATTCCAGAGTATACAGCAAAATCCAGCAGATCGGGTATTTTTGTTGGATCACTTGGCCAGTAAGTAGGTCTTCCAGTGGTTAAAACTGAATATTTGTGACGGATTATAGATTTATACAGCTCACTTCCCTTTGGATTAGTGAGCCTGGAGCCCCACCAAGGATGTTTGGCATTGAAGTCACCGCCGGCGATAAATCTTGTTCCTAGTTTACTGAAGAAATCTTGATAGTCGTTGACTTTAACGGAATGTCTGGGAGGGAAATATACCGAGTACATAGATATTTCTTGGTTATTGCAAAAGATTTTTATGCCTGTAGCTTAAAGAAAATTTGTTTGGTAATCATCTAATACAGTGTATTTTATAGAGGATTTAACCAAAATAGCTGATCCTCCGTGAGCTCTGTTATCTGGGTGATTACAGGATACAAGGTCAAATCCATTTACTTTAAAATAGGTTCTATTAGTGAAGTGGGTTTCTGATATGAGAAATATGTCGATATGATTTACATTTAAAAACGTTTCAACTTCCTTTAAATGGTTAGAAAGACCGTTGGCATTCCATATTGCTAAACGTAAATTTATTTGCATAGCTTTGATATCAACATAGTTATCATATTAAGAAGATTAGTTAACATAGATTCAATTCTTTCGAAAGTGTTGTTAGTTGGGTTATTCTGTAAATTAGTATTTTTGAGCACCTCGGAGTACGATTGATTATTTTCGTGTTGATCATTTTTTTGAAAGATGGAATTGTCCGGATTCAATTGGGGGAGGTTTCTGGAATTTATTTGGGTGAGATTACTGTTTATAACATCACGAATATTTCTACGTTTAGAAATCAGATTTTGATATATTTGACAGCCTTTATAGCTTGCAGTATGATTCTTCAGACAGTTGATGCAACGCGCTGGCGTATTGATGTCTTTGGTGCACTCAGCTGTTGGATGACCAAGACCGCATTTGACGCAGCTAAAAGGCCTCTTACAGTAAGATTTCGTATGACCGAAAAGCTGACAACGATGGCACTGCACAATTTCTTCTCTTTTTAAAGGAGCTTCTATCGTTACAATTGCATTATTAATATGCCTAATTTTAAATATTTCTTTATTATTTGCTTGGGGATCAAGATCAACGAAAAACAATGGTAAAGGTTCCTTATTCACCCTACTTTGCACGTTTGTTACATTTCGCACTGCATGACCTAAACAAAACAATTCTGCCTTGATATCTTCAATTGGAGTTGAATGGTGAAGACCTTTTATGACAACCCTATATGATCGTTCCTGTTTCAATTGAAACGTGTGAAAACCTATGTTGCGACCTTCTAAATATTTGATCAGAGTTCTATATGACTCTACTTCATTTATCATTAGTCTTATTTGATTATTTCTCAATGATTTGTAATTAAAACTTTCTTTTGGTATAACTTTACCTATGTTACAAATCATTTTGCTAACATCAATTACATCAGGAATGTAGATTGGCGGTGGTTTAGGTGTTGTTGGTTCTTTTCCTTTATCAACATCGTCGTCATCATCATCACTGTTTTGAAGCGCAGCAAATTTGTTGCTAGTCGAGGGAATGTCATCACTAGTCAATGTTTTACGTTTGATCTTGTAGATTTTTGGAGATTCAGATTGCGTTTACGTTGCTTTGTTTTCTGTTGCTGCCAGTTTACACAATTGTTATCTCTACCTGCTTCAGTATCATCGGCCTCATCGTCCATGGTGTTATTGTTTTTGAAAACACAAATGAATTGTATTTTTTAATGCAATTCGCGTATTTAAATTTGTTTACAGAAGTTAAATGTTTTCACACTACCGTTGTTTAGATATAAAAGAAATTTAAGTTTTCTTTTTGAAAATTTTAAATTTTATATATTTTCAAATTATTTTATTTTATTTTTTTAAAAGAGACGTCTGTTCATGACTTGAAACACAAAGCCAATGCAACCAAAAGTTGCATAAACGAAGGAAAACTACGGCTCTTGGCTCTCTACTCGATATCGAATGCTGCTATGAATAAAGGATTTTGCAATTGTAGCCATGTAGCTAAAAAGTGTTGTATTTCTGACTCGCACGATTTATCAGAATCTTAACCAACGATCAATAAATAATTATCAGTTCTACCGATTTTCTTTGAGTTCGTTTAAAGTTTGTTCTTGACCTTACATCAATAACCACACATTAACTCCTCTGCAGCAGATAACAAAAATTCAGTGGTTAAATAAGTAAATGGTTTTCATAAAATTATTCTCTTATTTGCATGAAGAAAGCGAATCAGTATCCATAACTCTACAGCCTTGTCAATTAAATTAATTCTCTACCCATTTTTAATTCACTGGCGGGGTTTTGTGGAATTAATTAATGTTAAGTCTCGATATAATTTAATGAATGGAAAGCTGCTTTTTTAAAATGCATGTCTGCTGTTTGGCTTAAATTGAAACAAAACGAATTTCAAAAGGAGTTTAGTGAACGAAAATTAATAAAAAGTAATAAAATTAATTGAAGTAAAAAAGACATAAAATTTCATAAAAAGTTTATCCTATTAAATTTTAATACAGTTGGGGGGTTGTTTGGTTTTTGTTTCTATTTAATTATTTTTTATTTTCACTCTTACCTGTGCGAAGGTATGGCTACATTAGTGAAACATTTGCCAAAATTTGGTTATATTTTTGCAAAATTTCAAATCAATATAAAATTTGTGTTTTGTTTACACTACGCACACTTTTTTGTTCATTTTTGTTTGTTGAAACTCTAGTAAAATTTATTAAGAAAAAAACATATGCGAAAACATGTTTTACCTGCGGTCACGCTTCAAAAATATTTGCCTTAAAGAATTATTTGATCAAACTGCCCAAAAAATGTTTTATTTCCCATAAAAATAATAACAAAATTCTCCAATGATGTGGCGCAGCGTAAATATTCTCTTTTGAAAGAAAGAAAATTAAAGGAAAAGAAAGAAATACAATAGAAAATCGAGTGGCTGTAAAAAAAATTGTTGTTTATGAACTCGATGTATTTTACTAATTTGCTAAGCGCTATATTTAGACCTATAATATTCTTGTAATAGAATCTGTTCTGCTAAAACTATTGTCACGGCTTATAACTCCGTGTATAGATGATTTGCTATGTCACGTCAAAATTCCAAGATATTCGATTTTTATGTTTTAAAGTTTTAAAAACTATATCATGAAAACCTTAGCAGATCTCTAGCCGAACTTTTCACAGGATGTATAATTTAATAGCGAAATTTTAACGTTTCTTATATAGCAGCACCCTTTCAGTTTTAACTTTTTCTGATTTTCGGATTTTTTGCAGCGACCATAAATTATGCTGTCCTGTGAATAATACTGATTGTTGTACGGCGTAATAAAACAGACAACACAATTCCTCCGTCCGAACGCATTTGGAATTATGTCTGCACGTCTACGGGTAACCATTGAGTGCTGTGTATTACAAAACTATTTAATGAGATCAAAAAGTTCTATATACTTTAGGCAAAATCTTGTTAAATAGTATAAATAGTGACGACACAGATCATAATTCTCCCAACTCACAGGGGAGTAGTTGACCCAAAAAGCTGTCCAAAATTATAAAGCGTGTTTATTTTAAAGTTTAACTTTTTTTATTGGTTTGATTGAAAAAATTTAGTGGCAGATAATAATAATTGGGTTAGTATTATTTTTGACACAGCCCACCCAACAACCACCCACCCACCTTTTATAACTTTGTTTAATTTTTTTTTTCATTTTGAAGAGAATTTAATTTTATATATATATAAATTTATTATCCGTACACGGTATGCCTCGCTGCACGATTGTTGTGTATATTTAGAAAAATTATTAATTATTCCGCCAAAATTTGGTTTGCAACTGCACTTTATTCTAAGAGCAACTCAAATTAAATTTAGATAGTCGAACTATTGTATATGTGTAGATACAGGGAAATAAAACATAGCTTTTTATGGATGTTACAATGACCCCCTTGTCATCAAAATTATAATTTATCCAATATTAAATATTAATAAAAATTGTTCTCGTAGCTTGGCTTCCTATAAGGGATAAACAACCAAATAAACAAAAACATATTCAATTTTAATATTTATTTTATATTATTAAATACTCATCACATGAAAAAATTAAACTAATTAAAAAGTTCAAAATTATGGTCATGTCATACGTATTTCAGCATGGGCGGCATCATCCGTATCAGGAAGAAGTAGTTTCAAGGTATCTGATGAAAAAGGCTTTTTTATCTTTCGTGTTTTTTATGTATTGCAGCTTAAAAACTCAAAACACTGCTCAAAAATAACCTATTTAGAACATCTCGATTTGTATCGATTCTGCTGAATTTTCTCGAATAATTAGCACGATATAATCTGAAGTGCTTATTTCTGGCCTCGACAGCTTCTTCTGACAATTGTTCAATGGGCAAGATTGCTTGCTTTATTACAGTACCGCCATGAATTAGAATTTTGTGCATCGTTGGACTCATGGGATGCCAATTGTAGAGCTGCACATACATTTCGGCTGTGTTATGTGCATATTCATCAAATTTTTCAATATTAATGCGGTGCCCGCTAATTATTGTTTCCAATATTATATTCAGGCGTTTGATTAGTTATTCATTTATGCCAGATCGCCGCGAATAACGCTGCAAATGCCAAAATAATAATTTTTCAGGAGAGCAAAAAAACGTATTTAAACGGTTTAATTATCTCTTTAAGCTAAACAAGTTTATCAAAAATAATAAAAATAAAATAAATTCCGTTCGTTGCATTTTGTTTATAACTTACAACGTTCTTCCACTGACTGACTCATTACAATTGCGTTTTGACGGTGATAAAATGCATAATTTTGATGTTTTGATGTTTGAACCAATGTAAGAGAGTAATTTTAACGGTAATCTGCAAGAAACAGGTTTTGCAAAATTTGGCTTTTACAACGTTATTCGCGGCTTTGCTTCAATTTTCAAAACAGGTGCTGGATCCGAAAATCTTAATACGTTGCCATCATTAGTGTTGCCATATCCTGGTTTTGGAATATCTACCAGTAGCTTCATCTCTTCCTTAAGCCTTTTCTGGATGATTATCTTTCTTTCTTTAACAAGTGCTTTATCTTCATTGCTCCTTACTTGGCACTTTTGAAGTGTAAAGTTGATAGTCCAAAATTCAAAACATCAGGGTTTTCAGGAAGATTTTTCCGCAATGTGTTAAAATCTTTTGAAATTTGTTCGCAAATGTAACACCTCATTGTGGATTTTGTGTCCGTTACAGCATTGCAGACTTTTCCATTGACCATTGTCAATAGCATCGTGTGTTTAATTTGTGCAATATTTCCATTACGTGGCACTTCACTTCTCTTTATTTATGTATTCTATTTCTTGCTTTGTGATATCAGTAGTTTCGTGCACAAAACGGATTCGGATTGGTGTACACAACCTGGTTGAGGATGGTGTTGGATTCCGCCATATCGTTTTTATTTTTCCATTAGCTGTTGCGATTAATTTAATTGGCACACAACTGCTTTGAAATATATTAGTGTTGCCATTGTTTTCGTTTTCGAATTTTTGCTTATAAGATGATTGGTGCGATCCATCACAGCCCCATTTGCTTATAAGTTCCAGAATCTTAAGTTCTTCATAATTCAGTTGCTGTAATCAAGATATGTACATAATCGTGTTGCTGTGTGGTCGAGGAGGTATTGCAGCATCACTTCCGCTAATGTCCCAGTTACGGTTATGGCATCCTCACTAGGATAGCAATTTTTTTTGGAATTTTTTAGCAATGTAGCATGGATATACATTTTTGTTGGCATTGTATACAACTTCATATTGGTTTTTCGAGAGATCAGCATTTATAAACAATGCTAAAGCACCCCTCAAAGAAAGTTTATTAACTGGGTTGACCTCGGAAGTTGTTAATGATCGCTTGCAAATTTTTGCTTTTCTTGGAGATCGTGCTAAATATATTATTAATTTAGCCGCATCATTATGTCCCGCTGCTCTCTGGCTCATTGATGCGGCAAATGTGATCTCCTCTGTTGTTAATTGCTGACGAATTTCTTGCGTTTTTCTTCGTTTTGTTCTTTCACTTCCTTCATTAAATTCTTTTTTTGGTCGCCCTGAAGATGAACTGCCAAATACTGGTATTGTCACAGTTCCTTCCAACCATTTAGCATACGTGCTTAAAAACCGGTCCTCTTTTCGTTGTGCTAAGCCCCAATATCTTTTGAAACAATTTTTGAAATTTAACACACTGCTTTACTTCTTGTTTATCCCCATCTCCTTGGCATTCTGAAATCGCACACAATTTACTAGCTAAAAACTGCAACTTCTCGTCAATGGTTCTAGCATTAGATTCCTGTACTATTTGGAATAACTCAAATCTTGTTTAAATTTTTTCTATGTTATCTCTCAAAGTTGCGAAACTCTTATAATAAGAATTTTGCGCAATAAGCCATATTTGTATATTTTTCAAAGTGCATTTTCCCGTTACTTAGTTAGTAACCTGATACTTGGGTGCATTTTTTATATACCTGCAGCGTTTTTAAATGTAATTTTGATTTCTAACGCTTTTAAATTAGGTATGTATATATCTAACTATATTTTCACAAGAAATGAAGTATCCTGGAGACGATGAAGTCTTATATAGACCGCAGGTAAACAAAAACAGTTTAATAGGTGTGTATGCGTGTGGTTGACTTATAATTATTCCTGATAATAAGACAGTTAGTAAATTTGAATTTGTGAACTAAGAACTGAATTTTATGAAATTTCTTTTTTTTTGTAGGGCAGGTAATCCATCACATTGGTAGTTGTTAAAAGTGATGTAAATAATATTTCACATCAATAATTCGAAAAACACAAGAGTTTATGACGACAGTAAAGTATAGGAAAAAATGCCTTATGAGCAAAAATATAAAAAAGATAAAATTTTCAAGAAATCACCAAAAATAATGGCGCAAACTTGAGCAAGCTTTCTTTCTTTTTTCTTAAATTAGAGACCTCATATTTTATTGTGGTATAAAACATTATTTGTACAACAGCTACCTTCACTTTCAAAAAGCTTTTCCTTTTTTATTTAGTAAGAATTTGCATATACATATATATATATATTTATTATATATATATATTTATTTTAAAAATAAATATTTGAGATAATTTTTTCGTTTTATTTTTTTCTTTTTATTGAAAAGCGGCTAGCTGATGAAAAAAATCAATGTAATACCTCTATTCGTTTAGCCACGAGAAAATATCATATAAATATCTTGAAATCGAAAAAATTCAATAAAAACGCATGCAATTTTCTTCACTTTCCTGATTTCAACAGTGTCCCACAACTACAAATCTTAACTTACAATCTCTAAAATGCGCGATATGATATCGATCTGCGTAATTACTTCTTAGGATTTCATCAAATAAATTTTTGCCTTTTTGGCCAGCTTTTTGGGTCAAATACTCCTCTGTCCAACGCACCGTTTCTGCACCGCCGAAGACATTTGTACAATAAGAGACGAATTCCCCAACCATGGGGGAGGCAAATTGTCCTTTGAATATAAAAATATTTTTACTTCATTTCACCAAGAAGACCTCTTTTAATTTGTGCGGTTTTCTGGATCTTCTTATAGTAAAGCTAAAATATAAATTGACATAAATTATGAATTGTTTCAATTACTTCTATTCCTTTTTCAGAAAAGCAATATGTTTGCCTTAGCTAATTATTTTCATTTCATATCACATATTTCAAATGTTTTAGTCAAATGTTTGACTAATGTGTTTGTATATTTGCTAGAACAACAATTTTTAAGCAAATATTTACAGCCTGTTGTCGAGAAATCAGCCACAGTGTTTCTTGTTCTTTTAACATTTTTTACATAAATGGTTGTTTACTCTAGCCTTAAAGTTCTTTTTTGTTTGGCGGCCAGGAACAGTTTTAGGGCTTGTTTTTCTTTTTTTATATGGGAGGAGAACAGCGTTGAAATCGATTCGTTGTATAAAAAATAATTTTTTATAAAGTCACTCAATTAATGCCTACAAACAGTTTGACATTTTAAAAGGCTGTGCATAGATAGCATATGACTGATGTGAAGCTTCATGGCAAGTAATTTTGAAATGTTAGGGTTTAATACATCCTCAAAATGTTACTGTTTAGGCAGGATTTTGGGTCGTCGGCATCATTGGTTAATACATGTTCAAAAACAACGTTGCTGAAGGTCATTACCTTGAACGGCAGGCGCTGTAGTCAGAGAAAACATGGTGTTGATATGGTCACGACAACTATATTATGTTCTCGGCAAGAGTATTTGGCTTTAGCGGGAAGGTTATAGTTACTTTTGGAACATAATAGTCATTAATAGATCATTTGTAGTCCATTTGTATTCTTGTTTCAATATTGCCTTAGTTACGACAAACATGTTTTGTTTGTGTTTGATCTACAAATGATGACCATTTATAAATATCGCAACTTTATAATATGTCTAGAATTTAAATACTTCCATCAATATTGGGGTAACATGGTATATTATTACTATTGCGTTAGACAACAAAACTATTCCTTCCCTTTAAATATCTATTAATATTATTTGACTACAACAGTATAATTCAATTATAGTACGTGGATTTTATGGTTACCTCAACCATAAAGTTCCTTTGCGCTTACAGTTAACCAATTTATGTTAACTCGTATCAAAGGATATAAAAGCGAGTGATGTATGCTTCTAGCAACATATTCTGCATGAACGCTTGGAGGGTATAGTTGTCTCCCGCGGATGTGATGTGATCGTGTAATTTGACCGCGCTAGAATTTTTCTCGTGAGGTTTCCTGAAGGGGCAGGTAGGCTAAGCCATTAATATATTTCAGCTGGATTTGATCTTACAGTTACTTTATTCCGGGAAGATAATTTTCTTTTTCAAATTTTCGTAGATAATAATTTTTACAAATTCAGCGACGATAAATGCTGTGCTAGAAATTATTAGGAGCTACATATATTATTACTCTAGAACGACGTCTGTAATTGCTTTATATCATGACTTGATTAAGAGAGAGAGAGAGAGAGAGAGAGAGAGAGAAATAGAGAATTCAAGCATTAAAGAAACACAGAAATTAACTAAAAATTAAACTGTTGTTTTTCATTAAGTATTGATTTCAGTGCAAAATGTCTTTCAGCAACAAGCGTCGTTATATTATTGTTATATTAATTAAATCAAAGTGATTTTATTCGATACGTGACCTCTTGTTTGAGCGAATTCAACAGCGGAAAAGTGCATAAATGTGGTTTCCAATACCAATTATTGCAGAATCATTTTCTGGATCATTGTGACAATTTCCAACGTGGGTCGAAATTTATTAAAATTTTACAAGATCTGTTCCAATATTTTATTTAAAAAAAAATTATGGTTAAAATAGCCCAAAAAATACTGTACTATACTACAACTTCTACAAGCTTCAGTGGCAACCATTTTGCTGTTACTGTGGAAAGGCAAATTCAAAACCATTTGCCGTCATAAAATAGCACTTATTTCTACTTTTGCTATGTTCGTACTCTTAAAAATACGACAGCAATGAAAGCAGAACCGGCATAAAAATTAGAATAATGAAACAGTATAATGAAACGTTACAGCAATAGGGAATTTTTAAAACACAACAATTTAATTTATTGTTTTTTAAGTACAGGGAATTCAATTTAATTTTTGTTTATCCTTTAGTTTTCTTTTCGAAGTATTCCACTAGGTAAAAAAGACAACCCTTACCTTATGAACTGTGCTGATTTATGTTTTCAATAGCGCAAATATAGCAAAAGCTATAATTTAAATATTCTGCCTTGCTGCTGCTATTGAGAAATAAATTGGTGTATTTTTTAATTTGCTTTTAAGGTGCTGTTAAAAAATGATTGCTGTTATATATTGAATACAAGTTTCATAAGAACAGTAATAGCAGTTTTAATTAACAGTTTATTGAACTCTGACAAAACGCTCTGAACGTAAATGGTCGTGTTGCACTGACAATTTAAAATCTATTGATTTTGTTTTGCATTTGAAAAAAGGAAATTCTTTAAATAAACATAAACCATCTTTATAGTGATATGAACTATTTGGTTGAACTTGTTATTTAGTTGGACTTTTGCAAAACTACTCAAATCTCTTTATTGTTAAGGCATGTTTTTTTTTGGTTTTTTAAAACAAAATCTCAATTAGAATATAGCCCTCACTTTTGTTAACCCATTTGGAGTCTGCTTCTCTTACGTGAAACGTAAAAATTAAGTTAAGTAAACGGCGTGGACTTCATTATTATTTATTTTTTCTAGTGCACGTAACTTTCATAACTCTCAGTTGCACTTGTTGCCAGGAACTTTTTAACCGCAAAAGTAATTTATTAAGTTTCGCCATTTAAGACATTGTATCTTGTCTAAAGATCACTAGAGATGATAACATGTACTACAGTCACTGCAGTACGAAAAATACTAGTAATTTTTTAAGCGCTTGGAGGTTTAAACAAAATTTGAGAGCTTTTTAAAAATGTAAAAGATAAATCATTGAAGAAAAAGTCACGGAAATTCTGACCGCATTTAAAGGTCCAGCTCCAGGGGTACAATTTTGAACTATTTTCGAATCCTACTGACTATCATTTTGCTAATAACGGGCAAACATCAGAGGAAAGATATTTATTCGAACGATTTAGCTATGCGACTAACGGCACAGACTATGAATTTTGTGCACGAAATTCTTTATTTAAAGACTTTTGCAAATGTACTCTACAAACACAAGTTGAAACGAATTACTTCAATTCTTCTATGTCTTCAACTTGAAATTCCAAAGTGATCCATTAAAACAATTTCTAACTCAGCTTCTAAGTCAAAATTGTTGCTCTGTTAATGCGTTTATGGTACTTTGAACACTTATTATGTCGTTTTCCTTTCTGTCAAAATGTTACATATATGTAGCCATTTCTGCATGTCGAAAAAAGTATGCAACATTTACGAAAAACATCCCAAGCTACAATTGTTTTTATACACATAATTACATATGT
The DNA here is from genome assembly GCA_963932375.1 of Phania funesta. Taxonomy (NCBI): domain Eukaryota; kingdom Metazoa; phylum Arthropoda; class Insecta; order Diptera; family Tachinidae; genus Phania; species Phania funesta. Next base: position 44,379,961 of record OZ010656.1, read on the forward strand.
AATATTACTTATACTTTATATATTATTGTATTATCCATATTTTAAACTTTTATTATTTTTGAATGTTGCTGCAAATATTTTGTTTCTACCGCGTTTTTTTTTGTTACAAATGTCAAACTTTTCTTGTTCAGCGCTGTATATTTCAGTACATTAGCAAAAAATACATAGTTGCATCATTCAGTATTGCAAGATTTTGAGAGATTTTGCCAAAATCTAGTTCGAAAGTAGATTTTGTTTTGTATGGGTAATCTGGTAGAAATGAACTAGATTTCGCTTAACATCTCATAAGTACCAGATTTTGCGTTGGTGTAAATGTAGTATAAATCATCTTTTGCACTCAACTTAAAGTTTATGCGGAAATACTACAGTGTTTTACAACTTTTTTACAACTTTTCAAACTACATTGTTTATACAAGTCAGAGTTTTATTTTATGTATTTAATTTTGTGTTGAAGTTTGATTTAATTACATTTGTTTCAATGTAATCGTAAAAAGTGCATCAGTTTGTGAAGGTCCATTTTATACCAATAAAACAATAAAATGCAGCACTCTCTTCTATAATTTTTATTGTTAATAAAGAATGCAATTAGAAAAGGAGAAACATTTTTAGGCCTTGTAAATTTATATTTGTTAAAGTGTTGAGCGACAAAACTGAAAGTTTGTAAGAGGCATTGCAAGTATCCAACACACGTTTCAATATTTTGCTTTATTGCCAAACACCATTTACATCTTAATCAGTATCTTCTCATCAACAGTGACAATGCACAGTGTTTAGAAACAGTATCGTATCTGCTCAAAAACAAATAAAACAAGTTATCAAAAACGATTCAGTTGCTATTTCATGTAAATAAATATTTTTATGTAGATTTTTGGAACGAATTTCCGTCATCCAAAAATCTACATCAAAACACCCTGTGGGAATATCAAATCAAGAATCAAATATTTTAAGTTAAAAGTTTTGTGAAAAGTTTCTAATTAATTCTTTTTTAATTTTCTTTCTAGGTAAGTGGTAACATTTTCCGTCTGCGTTGAAGATTGAAAAAGTAAGTAATAAGCTGTGTATGACTTCAAGAGTTGCCTTTGATCCCTTTTAGATCTTATGATTAAGTAAAGTTTTCTGTATCCAGCAATGAAGAGAATTTAGAATCCTCGTAGCAATTCTTATTTAATCTTGCTCCTTTCATTTTGTAGTACCTTCGCTTGTTGAAGCTTTATCTTGACACCCTGTATATAACCGGACTAGGTTCAGTGACGCTCGCTTAGTAAACACATTCCAGCATAACTTATTTTTAACAAATCAGCTTCTAAACTCTAACGGTTATTTTATATTCTATGAAAAGGAAGCAACGAGACGACAGAGAAAATAAAGTAAAAATTTACACTTAAGGGAATTTAGAATTGACACTTGTTCTTCCACGATGCGTTTTAATGAAGAATCCGAACGTAATTTAAAAGTGTTTATTCTACTCAGTGCAAAGATTTTAGGAAAAAGTGTCATAAGAAGAGGAAAGGAGGCTACGTAAGAGTATCGCTGTGGTGTGAAACCTATTGGATATTTCATGGTTTGGAAACTTTATTAAACCAATTTTTGTACATCGCCCCTAATGAAGGTCAGTACTGAGGCCGGAGTTGTTTACCTTAAGGCAAAAAACTTTGATTTTCAGTCGAAAGTGAGTGAATAGAAAAGCAATCGAAAGTCGGAGGACATTTATATTTAATGCGTACATGTATCCGTTAGCCTAAAAAAATTGGCATATGTCGCTACTGTCACTATTTTTATATATAAAAAAAGCGACAGTGCTGCAACAACCAATTTGGCCTGTCACACCTTCTTATGGGAATGGTTTTAAATTCGTAGCTGCAATTCCTATCGTTTTGTTTTTGCCCCTTCAGATTCCAAACGATTTTGTTAATTTTTGAAAGTTGGAAAATTTCCCTTAATAGGATTTCATAAGGCGTGCGAGCACCCAGGAGGGAAGTTAAATTTCCCTCTCCGAAACCTTAAAAATTTTCCCATGCAAAAAGTTTGGAAAACATTAACACCCCTAAACATTAACCAGGACCTGCGCCTGTATTAGTACAAAGCGATTGTAAATACTGCTCTGCAGTTTATGTCATTAAGAAGTGATTCCACTAAAAGAAATTTAATTACGAAGAAATTATTATTTTTTAATTCTGAAGAAGTAATTTAAGGAATTGAAATCACTTTCGGTATGAATTGAATTTTGTGAAAGGTCTGTATAAAAATAACTTTTAGCATCTCTTTATTCAATTAATCTGTCCGCGCGGGATAAGCTAGTCTTTGTACACATTTCGCTGCTAGCTTTAGAGAGCTTATTAGGAAACCTTCACCTTTTTGTGCCCGAAATGTCTCGGGTATCAGTTCATTGACACGAATGGTACTGTCTTTTCTAAAAAAATTAAAAATTGTTTGCCCTTTTGTTGAACTTGAAATATGTAGACATCCACAAAAGTTGGTGTTTTCGTTTTCCTTACATTTTACCCTTAATAATGACAAAAGCTCTTAATGGCCTGTATAAAATCCCAAATAATATGGATTTATTAAGCATGTTTCCTTTGACAAGGCAACATTTTTTTAAGAAACGAAAACGCCATTAGTTCTTGTTGGCAAGTCCCAGTAAACTGCCCATAAAGTCTAACATTATACAAAAGCTATTAAATGTCAAAGTGGGACACTTTATCTAGTAACTATTATTAGCTTTATTGAATTTAAATGAATCCCTCAACTAGGGCGCCAGTTCTTTGTAACTGCTTCATTTCTTGACTTTGGTGTAATACAGCTGATCAATAGAGACTCAAAAACTCTTGTAATTAGATTAAATATTTTTCAAAGTTTTCATTTGAAATCTTTATCCACCGTTAGAATAATCTAAGTGGAAACACACTGTACTCAACATATCAAGTGCTAATGAATTCAGGTCAAGATTAATAGATCTGCTCTGCTGCTCTTCGTCAGCATGGAACCATGTAACAATAGACTGTTAATGAAACTTGTAGCCATGTTCATGTGTCAAAACTCAAACAAATTTGTCTCGGTAATTACTTCTTTTGTGTTGTTTAATTAAAAATTTTCTTGCAAAATCAATGTATTTTCTATTTTGGTCGAGCACTGTGCCACAGTGCAGTTCTTGCTCTTGTAGCTGCTGCTCTTCGTTAGTTTTTAAAATTTTAAGATGGTAGTTTACTGATGTCTCTGGTTATTACGTGCGAAGAATAAACGAAATAGTTTAACAGAATCTTTATTTAAGCTGCTATTGGTAGCTTTGCTGCTGATTTTATCAGTTGGTGTTAAAGAAGAAAGCAAAATGTGCATTACAAGTGTTTAATCTTTCCCAGCTTCGTCAGTATATCTATCCCCCTGTCTGTTTGTTTGTTGTTAGTTGCTTCTAAGAGCTTCGTTTTTCATGCACTTCCTTTATTTTTTATTATTTTTTTTTCTATTTCGAAAACTGTTTAATGTAGGAAATGTGGTTTGTTTTATTGGTTGCAACATCATGTTCATTCCTGTTATTGACATCCAGCATTATTGGCAGCCAAGAGAATAAACGTGCTGCGTCTTTGTTTCTTCTTTTGTTGTTTTTAAAGTGTTTTGCCTTTTTCCTTTTCTTTCTGACTTAGAGCGTGAGGAGTGAGTATTGTTTAAACATGTGTTTTGCTTGATGTTCAACACAACACTATCGCCCGCCGCTGGAATCATAATTTAAATTTTTGTTTTCTTTTGTTTTGCTTCTTAAAAGTTTGCTTAAACATATTTTGGTTTTAAAAGATAATGCTGCTACAGACACTAAACTCGGTGTACTGAAGGATGAATGTGCAGAAGTTACAGTGCAACTAATATCTTGTTACATGCTGTTTGTATGAAAATTGGAGTAAAATTGGTAACGACAATGTCTTAAATGTTTGACGAAAAAATCATAGGCACTATTTCTTGCTAATGTTGGTACAATCCTGCACGATTTATGTATAGTGATATCAAATTAAATAATATCATATTGTATTTAAGTGGAGTTGCTAAGGGGTCAGCACCTCTTTTCTTTTTATGCCATCATTAAGATTCTTTGACAAATTCAGTTTTATTGCCACCAATGTAAAGTAATAATATCTGAATTAATAATGAAATGTGATACCGGCAAATGTCTTCTTTCAGCCCGTCGGCAGTCGTTCACTCTTTTCATAAAATTTAGAGCCACATTTTACCATAGCGTTCCACGTAGCTCCTGTCAGAACATCAGTTGCTTGCGGTTTTTTCACGTAAACCTGGTTTCTCAAAAGGCACACATAACCTCATAATTTAAAATGGGCCTCAACACAAAGATGAATGGTTTGACATTGAAAATGCGTTCTTTTCGTTAATTTTTTTCTTTAACCCAAACGTTTGCCGCAACTTTAAGTCGTTGAACTTTGTAAATATACAGCTGATTATTCATATAAGAAATGATGAGAAAATTCCTCCTGTTTTTGTGAGCGCCAACGCATTGATGTTCCATGTTTATTGTAAAGACTTTGCTGTACCGCTGTTATGTTTGTCGCTTGTTTTGGTTTTTTGTCAGCTACAGAATAGTGAGCGATAAAATTTTGCATAGCGGTCTCTACAGGAGCATGATTACGAGAAAAATCTGCACAAATGTGAATGATGTGATACACTATGATAGTAAATTTTCACATTGAAGTTCGTTGTTCATGAGTTGAGCTTTCCATGGTAAAATTTCCCAAATGGGTTCTAAATAGAAAAACAGAGGGCGACAGCTCAATTATTGACAATTCATTATTTGGAAGCAAATTTACTTTAAACATATCCATCCTGAAGATACTCCAACAAAGATTGAGGGATTATCGTAGTATGCGGACTCTATTCGTGCCCTGTTGGAATAAAGGAATGAGAGATAAATGAAGTGATGTTCTGTTTAAATCTTCCTACACTGAAACGTCTCTGCTGGTAATTTCATCCATTGTGGTTTAAGGGCCAGTTACGCCGCTGAATAGCAGACATCAACCACATAAGGTTTCAATATAAAATGTCCTAAAGTCAACGAAAGATCCCTTCACTTTATTCTGGAAAAATACACTTTGGTGCCAATACATGGCATTTATATTCTATTTAAAAGCTTCGAAAAAAGCAGGGTATAAGTAATAAAACGATTAGAGCGAATGTGTCTTACAACGTCTTAAGAACCCGATGTACTTACTGCTTCTTTTAAGGTTCGAGAAATACATTTGCTTGGTGAGAAAGTCATGAGTTTCGGATTTCTTACATCATCCACATAAATAAGGCATCATGATCTCATATGTAAGTCACATATATATAGTCGCGATGTAAGCTATTGAACTTTGAACGTTTAACTAGACTAAAAGTGCAGCCCAAGTTGCTAGTGTAACCATGGCGCGGTCCCACGTGCTCAGAGGGACCAATTTTTAATAACTCTGCCACATAGAATTGGCTGAATTTAAGCGATTCCATTGCTGCCCGCATTTGCGAATGAGAAACCCACTACTCAAATCTTTCCTTCAAAATGCTCATTGTGGCGATTGCAGTGTGGCACGAAGGGTCATGCCGCCTACATATCACTAAAGCCAGGATAAAACTTTGGTAATCATTAACCTGCAGTGTTCAACGTTGACGGCTTCTCTCAAATCCCATGCAGCGGTAAAATAGAGTTGTCTATGGCTATTAACTTTCAGCTTTCCCGTCAGCTGGACCATGTTTGAGTGTAGGTCCAGGTTCTAATTCTGATATGGCAACATATATCATAAACACCATAGACTGTCAACGTGGACCTTTATGGAAAATCCCCTTACAGTTTTGCCAGTTGCAAGTCTCAAACGTGTTTCCCTTATTTTTCATTCCCCTGTAACTGAAAATATTTTTTTCGGCTTTTATTTTGTAAATTGTTGACATTTTTATTTGCCATTCGTATTTGCCTGGGTGCTGCTGCTCTTGCAGATTCTTTTGTTTAATGTTCTGGCACCAGTATTCATTTGTCATCTTCGGTTTTTTTTGTTGCTGTCAGCTTTATTGCTAGAAAAGATGTTCATATTTAATGCCTGGACATTTCGGAAGAGAATTTTGCTGCTATTCGATTTTATTTCCATGTTCATAAATTGTTGAGTCAAGCAAAGCTCTGCATAGTAAAAAAAAAAAATAGTAAAATTGTACATGATTAATGACAGATTTATTGCGAATTTGCAGTAGTAAAATGAGAATAAAAAGAAATGTTAAATGTCACTTAAGAGAGTGGAATATGACAGATTTTTAAGAATAAAATGTAAATATTTCTCAGATGTGTTTCAGTTTGCGGATGTTGTAGATATTTACTTAATGGACTGGAATGAATACTTTATGACGAAAAGCAGCGTAAAGATAGGGGAAGTTGCACCAAATTTGCCATTCATTTCAACCAGAGTTTTAAGAGAAATACACTGACTACTGAGTCTTCTTGCCAACAGGCGAAGGAAAAGTAAAGAAATAATTTTATTATGCTGAACAACTTTTTATTTGAAAAGCGGAGACGACATGAGTAGAATAGTAGAACATTATTGTGTTTTAAAAATGCATGATTTGTAATAAATCTTTTTTTAGAGTTTTTCTATCAAATTTAAGTTATCTGAGTTTAACAAAATGTTGTAGTAAGAAAAAACTGTCATGAATACAATGACGGGAGGTTGTGGCGGAAAAATCGATTTTTATTGTTTAGTCACTTATGTCAAGGAAAGTGTTTGCGAAAGCGAACTTCGCACGCGTTATTATAGCTGGTTGCTTTCAAAATCGGTGGCCTTTCAAAGTAGACTCTCCTACATATGGTGACCAAGTTCGAGATGGCCGTTTCGGTTAGTAATCAGTCAGAAACCCTACGCCAAAGAAATGCCAATTCAGACGACATTGACTTAAAACAAAATCAACAAGATAACGCAGGTGTTGAAAGTATCACCGTGTAACACACCAGTGCTCATTTTAACGATGTGATATTTCCGCACACAAATTCCGTATAACCTCAAATACAGTTTGTCCTATACCACACCAACATCGACCCGCTCTTATTCATGCAACAAAAGGTCAAAAGTGTGACGGAAAACAACCGCTACGGATTATGATTTGACGTGACATTAAAAAGATTCAAAGGGTGTTCTGTTATCGATGACGAAACATACGTAAGAGGCAATTTGTGGACCTCAAGTTTATGTTTTTTTAAGCCATGTAATTGATAAATGGTTAATAGTAGTGGTTTATGCCTTTAAATTTTTTCTCAATATTTTCTCCTTTGACGTCTCCATTAAAGTAATTGATGAGATTTGAAAATTGCTACCATCCGACAGTTTAGCGACAATATTCTCCAACTTCATACAGCCTTCAAAATTCTGGGCGTTTGTAAAAATCAAGCAACAAAAAAGTACCGGCATTCAAAATATTAAAATTTAGGGGAAAATCTTGGATCAAATTAGCTACGGAGATGCAAAGGAAAATGTATGTAAAGATAAAGTTTATGACTTAAATGTGTTTCGACGTAAGTGCTGACGTCATATCAAAGAAGAAAATCATTTCGTAATGTTTTGATACACGACAAAATACTCGTTCATATTTTCAGTCAATATTCAAATAGATTTTTCATATCTTATTTCTATTCGAAAATTTTTAGTTGAATGATAAACCTAATCAACGTGTGCCAAAGAAAAGGTGATTAAATTTTACCTTTCAGGTGAATTTAAAAAAAAAAAACGTTAATTAGTGAAGTTGGGAAGTCTACTTGAGTAGATAATTTCGTAATTTTTAGAAATTCGGTTACACCCTCAAAATCCAATGTTGTTGTTAAAATTCAAATTTTTGTAGCTTCGGGGACAAATTTGAATACTCGTACAATTATATCTGATCTAAAACTTGAAGCATCATTTCTATGAATGCTATTTATTATTTCCGGCCAATTAGGGTTACACGTCATTGTAACAAACACACTTGGTTTCCCAAAGTGCTGAACTATTGACATAGTATCTAAATAATTTTGGTACATAGCATTCGACGTGCTTGCTATGTTGTGATTTATATTTGGATGCCATCCTGTATCTCCGTTCGGAAACAAAAGTGGATAATGCAATGGATCTAAAGAACTATCTAAAACAGATATGTTGTGAACGGTTACACATATTTTATTAAAAGCAACAATATTTCTTTCAAAAGGTGGTTCGCCGTCTGTGGTGCTAAAAATAACAGCCACATCTGTCTGAATTGCATCATTGAATCTTCGAATATCTAAATCCTTATTAACTTTTATCACCACGCACACTTCTTTATAAGCATTGACGTCTCTAGAGCAATATTCATGCATCGTCCTAAAAGAACGTACAAATGAATTAACGCGATATAATTCAATTGTAATTTCCCTAATCAAGTGATTATCGCATCGTAAATTTGAGGCTTGGCGTAATCTGAAATTAACTGCGGTTTCGACATCGTAAAAGCACGGCTGCGCATAGCACGGAGTTCTTCCGCATGCGGCTGTCATTGCACCGGCTCGGTGGTAAAACACATCATGAATTTTTAAATGGTAAACACCCTGCATGCACTTTTTTTATCAATTTTAGCTTCAGAGCTGGCCATTGCAAATGCTGAATTGTATGCTCGAACATTTTCAAATAAATTCTTGGATCTGTGCTTTTCAGACGGATTATTTGAATTTAATGCATTAAATAAAGAATTGAAAAAATTATTTTGGCTCAATGGCATTAGAGAAACTTTACCTTTATGGCAACATGAACTGAAAAAATCAACATTATTTTGAGTCATTTCTGATGCGAAATGCTTAACGTAACAATCATTACAAATAAGATTCATTGCTCCACAATCAAAGCTAATAAAATGTCTCGGAAGAATTATTAAAGCACATTTGAAATTATCCGTCAAAATGTCCAAGTTATTGTCTGTATTCTCCAAAACGTGATCGCTATTAGTAGGCATATTATTGTCATCATTAATTCCAACGTTATTATTGTTTCTTCTTCGCAAAAGATAATAATTCCTGTTTTGTACTCTTTCGGCTCTACCTGTTAGTGAACGACATCGAGGCATTTTGGAACAATTTGTTTAAATGAATGGTCAATGTAAGTCAATTTTACATAGAGCACGCAGATCAAAACAGAACGAAAATAAAACGCACAGAGAACAACTTACTACCGAACAGGTGGGAACAGTGGAGAAGAGAATGAAAATATTTCAAGTTGAATGAATTTTTAAACACAATTTAAAAACCTTATTCAAATATAGGTAAAGACTCCAGGGCAAACCACTTTCTTAACTACTAAATACAAATTTAAATCGTTTTTAATGTTTCTATTCCCTATTCTATGAGAAAGACCCCATATGTATGTACGAATATGCTAGCCTAATAAGACATTCCAATATTCCAGTATGTTCAGTAATTTAAAGCACAGAAAAATAATGAAAACAGAAAAACAATGAACAAAAACAAAAAACTTACTTTGTGCTGTAGGTGAATTTAACTTTAATCAAAGTTATTAATAATTAAAAAAATACATTATTTTTAAGCATCTGAAGAAAAATAATACAGTACCATAATGTATTTAACTTTAATAAAAGTTATTTAAATTTAAATATCGAAATTTTATCGTTTAAGTACATACAAAGATGGAAATAAGAATGGAATGAACAAATAAAATAAGTTTTTCCTTCTGAGCCAAATTTAATTTAGTTAATTTTGAGTTCTTTGGTGTAATTTTTTAGCAAATTAAGAGAGAAAGAGAGATCATGGCTTTATGGTTGGCTAATATTCTTAACTGTTTTTAACTATCTTAGACACAAAAGTGCAGAAGAAAAAATATATTCTGCACTGCTCCTATTGACAATCTATCAAACAAACAAAAAATCAAGCGAATACGTTAAGATTAAGTTAGTTAAAATGGTTCTTAACTTTTTTCACTTGCCTATTTATATAAAGATAAAAAACAATCCTGTTTCTCACTCTTCACATAAATCTTTGTACGAATTTCGTTTTTTTACATTCAAACTTAATTTTAAAAGCTAAACTTTCGGCGCTTAACGAACTTTTCAACATTTTAAGATCAGATGACCACGGATTATTTTCTAATGGCCCCAATCCATTTTAATTAGTTTCTTCTCTAACTTTTATTATCTTAAATTTTTTTTTTGTAAACTATCAAAGCGTTCTCTGGTCTATTGTAATTGAGTTCGCTTTCTTATCATCGCTTTTTGTCTTTTTAAATAACTCTACATACATGTCCATGGTCAATAGCATTTCATTTCTTAACTTTTCTTATTTCAATTTTAGGACAATAATTCCGTTCCCTTAATCGCTTCTATCACAATGTCATTTGAATTGATGATACATCAACATCAAATTTCCAATTTTCTCAGAAGTTGTTTTATTAAAATTCCAAAGAATACACAAGGTTTCCCATCTCATTGTACGACATGTGTGTGCAAGTATATGGTCAATCGATAGGAGTAAATTAAAAAGTTTTTTAAAATATATTTTGCTCGTTTTATATTCTTGTGTTCATATAAAATGGTTTTTGCGGGAAATACATGCGGTTTTGCTTGTGTTTTTCGTCGCACTACTCTTGTAGAGAGTAAAAAAGTTAAAATATAAAATACATAATTGAAATTGTTTCAGCAAAGTTTTTCAATTTATTTTCAAACTTGTGTGTTTGTGCTTTAAGTGAGTTAATTTAAAATAAATTTGTATCTGGCGAAACCGATGCAACCGTTACGTAAAAACCCGAAGTTTTTATGGGCTAATTTGTGTCATCAATGGGTGATTTAAGGAAAGTTTATCAATTCGGAAACGTGGCTAACATGTTAGGAAGGCTGGATCGCAAAATGAATGTAAAAGATTGTTTATGCCAAGCAATCCGCTAAATATATGAACCCTTTTAATTTCAAGCAAATGATTTGTAATTTACGACTACCTTACTCTCATTCAAGTCTTGGCTACCACTAGCTTCTATTCTCGACTGTAGTGATTTCAGGCTGGTAACTGTCGATTTTCTGCCTCTTTAAGGAATCTCTTGTAATTACTAGCATTTGTCTAAGGTTTCGATCACCTATGGTATTTAATAAGTGTCTGCCCGTTATCCTAAGCCTTATGCTAGCCAGTGCCTCTTCCTCAGGAGTATCCTTGGAGACACACCCGTCCACCCCTTGCAAGTTTAGTTTGTCCATCTCTTCGGAATTCCTCCATTGGCCAATAGACACCGGAGTTCCTACACCGTAGGGATTGATTCGTTCGTTCGTGAGTATTTCCTATGGCAGAGGGCGTGCCTCTGTCCCTATTTCGATTATTTTGAAACCAGAAATGTTCACTGTTAAAGTACTTAAAGCAATGTTTGACATTGTCCACGTGAAAAAAGCCTTTAGTTTATCAATAAGACGTTGGGGATATTTTTAATTTCCTCAAATAAATTTTAATTTCTTAAAAGAAAGAAAAGTGTTTATTTGCATTGAAAAAATATAATGAAGGACGTTTTGGATTTAACTTCGAGCAACTCTCATCTAGTTTAAAGAAGTTGTAAATATAAGACATTTTAAGTTTCTTTTTGGAATTATGGGTGGGTAATGGTTTGCTTATTAAAGGTGCTTTTTTAAATTTCTGATTTTTAATTACGAACTATCCTTTTGTGACCGATACTTTAAAAACTAGTAATGGGGACATACTTACCTGCTACTAGGTTATATGGAACCTTTGAAAGCTCGATTTGCATTGCAAGACACATGTCTTGAAATTGCAATTAAAATATGTAGGAGTGCGTGTTTTTTTGTAGATTCCAAAAAGAACGCCATGAACTCTAGAATAAAAAGGAATGAGAATATTATTTTTTTTTTTACTGTATTTTATTTTATTGAATCTTTCTATTAAAAGAAATTCACAATAAGTATTCAAATCTTATTTCTAAATTATTATTTACTAGTTAATACCAACGTAATAACTAATTTTTTGTATTCAAATCTTAAAAATCTATCTCCTATTCTGTAGAGAGAGCCGCCTCGCCAGGCTCAATGTGTCAGTTCTTTTTAGTCTCTGGTGGCCGTCAAATTGCAATAAATTGCGTGCTAGGGATGTGCGACTAGTTTGTTCACGTATTTGGACGTGTATGTTTTAACTTCTTCGTGGATAGTGGGAACTTTGAGATCCCTATGTATGTTTTCATTTCTTATGTACCAGGGGGCGCATACGATATGACGTAAAATCCTAGACTGTCTTCTCTGTAACTTCTGGATGTTTGATGCACAGGCAGTACCCCACAGCTGAATACCATATGACCATATTGGCTTTATAACAGATTTGTATAAAAGGACTTTATATTCCAAAGCCAAAGTTGAGTTAGGACTTATTAGCCAATGCAGTTGGTTTGTTCGAAGCTTTATGGACGTTATTTTTGTCTTAATGTGACGGGACCAAGTTAGGCGCCGATCTAGGTGGATACCTAAATATTTAACGTGCGTTGCCTTCTAAGGGAAAACGTTACATGAGCACATTTTGATGGATTTACCTTTATTCTCCACTGTTTTAGCCAGTCTTCTAGCTTATGAATATGGGACTGCAGTTTTTCAGATGCATCCTTTGGATCATTTGCAGTGTCGTCTGCAAAGATTGATGTATATGTATGTGGGCTTGTCGGCATATCCGCTGTATAGCGGCCCTAGCACACTACCTTGAGGTACTCCTGCACTGATTTTCCCCCATCTTGAAAGCTGGTCCTTTGACCTTACTTTAAAAGTTCTATCGGACAAATAGCTTTTTATAAGCTTTTGCCCATCATGGCAGACTTTATCAAATGCTTGGGAAATGTCTATAAATAAAGCAGAACAGTATTGCCTTCTTTCAAAAGCCGATCTAATAATGGTAACGATTCTATGGACTTGTTCAATCGTACTATGCCTTGCCCCAAAACCAAACTGATGATCTGGGATAACGTTTTGTTCATTTAGAAAAGGAGTTACACTCGAGACGAATAATTTTTCAAATATCTTTGACAAAACTGACAGTAGGCTAATTGGCCTGTAGGATGTAATCTGGCTTGAGTCCTTTCCAGGTTTCGGGATCATAACAATTTCAGACATCTTCCAAGAGCATGGGAAGAAGCCGACGCGCAATATGTAAAGTAAAATTCTTACAGCTGAATTAGGTAAGTTTCTTATCATTGATCCTGTTATACGATCAGGTCCAGGTGATTTCTTCATATCCGTATTTTTAATTGTCGATTTTAAAGAAGACAACCGAAATTTCATAGGATCATTCACGATATCGCTAATAATCATGTGGTGAGAAAACCTTCTCTAAGTGCTTTGCGAACGCATTTGCCTTTTCACTTGAGTTTTTAGCCCAAGTACGGTCTTCAAGTCTTAGTGGGGATTCGTAAGCAATAGGACATTGTAAGTGCTTTACAGCTTTCCACAGACTATAATCCGTGTTTTTCATTGGATCCAAGTTTTTTAAAAAGTTGTCGATAGCGAATTCGTGTTTCTGTCTCAATTTACTGCGTAAGTTTTTTGGGCATAAGTTCATTTGCATTTTTATGTGTGGTGAACGACTATTTTGCCATTGTCTTCGTAGTCTTCTTTTCTCAATGACGAGCATCTGAATATCTGCTGTTGCCTGGTACGTTATTATTTTAGCTGATGGCTTTGTTGGCGTTGCAGCTATGGATGAATTAACTAAGGGTTGATCGCGTTTGATGTTTTTTACTATAGCAAAATCAATAAGGTCTGGCAACTTATTAAAGTCTGTGGGCCAATAGGTGGGTTTACCGGCAGATACGACGTCAAGCTTGTTTGCTTGAACTGTATAATACAACTGCCTACCTCTAGGACTAAGGAGTCTGGATCCCCAATATGTGTGCTTTGCATTGTAATCACCAGCGGCAATAAATTTTTGTTCTAGCGTAGCAAAGAACCTGGCAAATTTATGGTGTTCGATTTTATGCCTAGGCGGGCAATACACTGACGAGACTACAATTTTAAAATCAGTAAGATTTATAGTCGTGGCTTGCAAAAAGTCTTCGTTGAATTCAGGCAATGGAAAATGCCTTATGTTTTTTCGGACTATAATGGCAGTCCCACCACATGCCCTTTCGCTTGGGTGTTTTGTGTCATATATAAAAAACCCATCAATTCTAAAGCAGTTTTTTATAGTGAAGTGTGTTTCAGAGACTAATAGTATGTCTATATTATGTGCTAGCAGGAAGTGTTCTACTTCATATTTATGTTGGGATAGCCCGTTAGCGTTCCAGAAGCATATTTTTAACTGGTTCATTTTTTGCCAAGCAAAACTTGCAGAAGCATGTTTTGTGTCCACATAATTTCTTGAAACATACCCTGTATTGTTGTCATAAAGTTGTTCATTGTTTGAATTAGGTTTTCGATTGAACTCGAATTGGTAGTGAGGGGTGTCTGAGCAACCTCTTTTAAGACGTGGGCATGTGAATGTTTATGCGCATTAGAACTTTTGACATTCGCATTAGGTAAATCATTTCTCAATGTTTGGGCATATGAAAAGTTTGGCTTAGTGTGTGGCTGTGTAGCTTGTGTACTAGCAACAGAACCAGCATGAAGCCGAGGAAATTGGGATGACCTATATTGCTCATAATCAAGTTTGCGTACGACCTTCGAATTATTTTTTACATGTTGAAAGACTTTGCAGCCCCTGTAGTTTGCTGTGTGGTTTTCACCACAGTTGCTGCATTTTTTTACCTTGGGGTCTGTTTTGGACGATGTGCATTCCAAAGTCCGGTGCGCATCACCGCAAACAACGCATACGGATGGTAGCTTGCAGTAGGTTTTCGTGTGTCTGAATTCCTGACAATTAGTACACTGACGGGGACCGCTACGTTTTAGAGGCTCTTCCACCGTTATTCTTCTGTTCAAAAGGTAGCGCAAATTATATATTGGATGAACCGAGTTTTTTGATTTAAGTTGCGATGAGTTAAATACGATTTCAACACGATGCATAGGTTGGGGAACTTTGTTCTTATTTAGAATATTGTGCACTGACCTTACGACATAGCCTTCCACCTCTATGGCACTTTTTATTTCATCAGTGGGAACAGAACTGTCAATGCCCTTTACGATGACAATCAAACCTTTAGCACTTTTGAGTTGATACGTATAATAGCTCCTATTATCTGCATCGAGGCGATTTGCGATTAGGCGGTAATTCTTCTCAGTGTGCGCTTGGATCTTTGTTTCTAGAATTTTACCTCTTCGTATAGAAGCTACATAAAAGCTTTCCTTACCTACAAGCTGAGACAACATGTTAACAATTTCGTTAGATGTTTGTTCGCGCAAGTAAATCGGGGGAGGTTTTTGTTCCCTGACAGCGGGTTCAGCTTCATCATCCGCTGTAGCAAGTACAGAGAATCTGTTTTCGCTTACCGGCATTACAGTACTTTGGGAGCTTTTATATTGTTTAGCAATGCGCTCTTGCTGCGAAGACTTAGGACTGGCCTTCCTTTTGGTTATGGTTATATAACGATCCATACCTGTTTGCACTTTTTTTACGGGATTTTTCAAATTACCTGTTTCGTTTGTTTGTTGCACTATTTTTGATATGGTACCTGAATTGTTTTTTGTTTGAATTGTCATTTCTTCTGGTGTTGTTATTTGGGAAGATAAGTTTATATTTCCGGATAAAGAACGCGTTCGGTCAATTGGCCTGGCGCTTAAAAAATCACTGTCATCTTTTTTTTTATTATTTGTATTGTTCATTGCATTATTAGCATTTGTGTAAGTAAAAGAGTAATAAGCATTGTTGTTATTCCCTTTTGTATTTGTTTCATTAATATTTGGTGCGCTCATACACTCACTATCAATTGTTCAAACCGGTTTAACCATGCACTATTTGTTATTGTTTTTTTTTTACACACAATATATTATATTGTTGTTATTTTTTGTTCTTTATTTCTTTGTTATTACTAACTGTTCACTGTTCAATTGAATACTTTAAAATATATATATATATATATATATATATATATATATATTTGTTATGCGTACGTCTGTACTCAAACACGGTCACTGTTGAAGTGAGAATATTATGACGACGGCATATTTGCAGATTACAAAACACGGTCTACTTCGCTTCTCTTTAACGCAAATATAATTATTTTTGCGCTCAACATCCATCGCAAGTGAAGTATTAGTTTTGGCTTGTGGACTATTTCGCCATGGGGAGCTTGTGCCGTATGGTTAAGTGTCAATTATTATGTTTGTTTATATACTGGTCTTTGTATTGGAAATTCAATTTTGTTTTATCTTCAGTTTGTTGACGGCCACGTGCTTCTTCTTGGATAATGGCCTTTAAAGAAAATATAAAATTATTTTACTAGAAACAAAAAGAATGATGTTGTTTGTCTCAATTTGCCAGTATTCTTTGATTTTCCTGCATCTTTTTTTGTTTTCAAATCTTTGGCACAACAGAAATTGCATCATAATTGATTTATAGTTGTAATAATCATTCGTGCGGCATAATTTAATAAAAGGTATTAAATTTAGTTTTAGTTTCTCCAATTAGTTATTGCATAGTGTGGAACAGAAGAAATGTTTATATAATTTTATGTAGGTCGAGACCAGTGAAATTCATACTAAAAATATTCCTTGGCACTCTGCTCATTCGTCTGGGACTTTGGCGCAGTGTGAATTTCATTCCCGTTTTCTTGGTCATCTTGAGCTCAATTAACGAACACTCTGGCATTGACGTAATTAACTTGAAGAGTCTAAATCAACGGGAGATTCATTGCACACTGAAAGACTTTGCACTGTCCAGTACATCACTTCTGTTGTTCAAGATGGGGTGCAAGACCCAACAACATCTACCAGATGACGTGCGACTCAATTGACCCTTTCACGGTTTTCTATGCAGCGCATTTCGTATAAAGATATATCCTTAGAAAGTGCTGACAATCCATCAGCTACTGCCAGTTGGCCGTGACACGCATTTGACATTGGCTAGTGACATTCCGCTCCTTTATAGCGACTTGTTTCTGTGATGTTTTTTGTATTTTAAGGAAAAAAATTTCAATAAGACAGGAACGGTGTGAGATGTCAAAGTAATTCTCGCTTTGTTTTAAACCTATATTTGTAGCATTATGTATGTAATAGAATGTTATTCAAATGTGCGCCTCAGCTTCGCTATAAGTGCCCGAAGATAATTTGTTTGCCTAGGAAACGGATATCCGCCCGACATTTCTAGCGAACTTAAGGCATAGTCTATAGTCGTCCGGCTTCAATTCTTGCTTCATCAAGTGCAACTGTAAAATAAGTCGTGTTGACTTTTTGGCGATGCCCACAGTTTATCGGTGCTGAATCGACTTTTCTTGGCAAAAGTCGATTCGGCAACTACGGCAGCTGTCAATCATTATCGCATCGATCTCTTTCTGGTCCTTGGCTTGAGGCCTCAAAGGTTTTACTTACGCTAAAACTTTTCCATGCTGAAACGAATTGTCTGAGCACTGAAACCACTATGGCGACTTCCTGACCTTTGCTAAACAAGTCTGATAACCCTGTGATCTGTCAGTATGCATGATGGGAGTTTTTAGTCTGCTTTTGTTGTTCTTGTCTTACGCATGTGCTGAATATATTAAATTAAAATTTTAATTTTAGTAAAGGAACGTGTTTCCGTTCAAACACATAGCAAAAAGGGTTAGCACAGTAATTTTGACAGCTTCTGATGTATAACAATTGTTCTCCCTATTAAGCTCTCTAGGGCGTTTGAACTAACTTTAACTAAAGAGATATAGAAAATTGCAGTACTAAAAATTGGATAGAAAAACAATAAATATATATATGTGGCGACGTGATGTGACTGACCACAGCGACGATGGACTTTTGAAATAAAAGATATTTGCTTTCCTTTCCTAACACAGGACACTATACGTAGGTATGTCTGAAGGATACATCATGCGCTTGGATATTTGCTAATATTTAACAAGAATGTCTGCTTAGTATGAGCACCGAGGCCGTGGAGTTACCCATATATAAATGCAATGCATCTACCACCAACTTCATGTGCATTGCAGCTTATGAAACAAATGAGAATTTTTTATTCATTTGATAAGTAGTGTTTCATCCTAAGAAAAGGGCGTTTTCCTGCAAAAGAGCACAGGTATTACGTGATTCCTCTGGAGGTTTCTCACACGCACTTAGTCTCGAACATTTCACTCCCCGTGGCTTTCTTGGCACTAGTTGATGTTTTCCTTTTTGTCCCCAGTAAGCTTAGACAGACCTTGCAGCAAAGTAGACAAAATCTGTCCATTGCGGCCAATTGCAAAATACTGGGGCCTAGAAATATTTTCTCATTATAACTACCAATCGATGCAAATTACATTTGGTTTTCACGCAGGCTTTTTAAAACATATTGGAAGTTGTTTAAAGTTATTTTTTCTTAATCGTATATTTCTTAGCATGGTCTTGTTCTGTTGCATGGTTATTTTTTATTGTTAATTGTAAATTTTATAACACGAAATAAAATTTCTCTTGCAACAAACAAACTTTTACATTGGCACTAGCCACATGCGCCTTTTAATGAAATATCTCAATTTTCTATTTTATGAAAAATAGCAACAACAAAAAGAAAACAAACAAACGCATCCAATTAAGGCATATTCATGTTCATTTTTTCCACACGTAGTTGCGAAAATCAAGTTCAATGTTAATCAGAATTCAATATCAACAACAATTGCTGCAATGTAACAATGACATTTAACATTTTCACAGCAACTAAATAGAAACAACAATGCTTCCGAGAAAAAACAATACAACTGCAACGTTATTAAGGCTTGATGTAGATATGTGCAACATCAGATCATTAGGAATGTGAAACCAGTAACAACCATAAAACGTCTTGAATTGCTTTTCAAATCTTTACAAGCCAGGCTCACAACTATTCTACAAGCAAATGGAGATTGAACACATAAATAAAAAAACACGCATAATTTAACGAACTAAAAAATTTCTACACAGATGTCCGTTTATGTCTCTGCGTTTGTATGCCATAAGCTGCCTTATTAAGTTATAATGAGCATAAAATATCCGAACAAACTTGTTGCTGCAACTAATAACCGATCGTCTGTCCATCCAGGCAACCGACCAAACGACCTACCTAGTTGTTGCTCAGTATTGTTGCTGAATTAATTTTTTTGTTTTTGGCATTTTGTGTTGTAAATTTTGTGAAAAGCCCATTAAAACATTTGCAAATTCCTCAAAGCAACAATAAAAATTTATAACATTAAGGTCAGCTATAAATATCCCCTACACGTGTTCATTCAGTATTTGTGTTGTTTTGGCAGAAGGAAATACATTCGGTTGCTAGGTTCAAGTTTTAGGAGAACCTTTTATTTTTACCTTTTTAAATTTCAAAATACTACTTTAACAGAATTTTTTTAAAGAAATTATTTTAATTATTTTTATTAAAAATTTTATGAAATTTGCTAACTCTCAATTTCACCTGCTATTTCTTGTTGTTTTTATTTTTTATGTATAGAGTTTGACAACTGCGAATTAAAATAAAATAGTGGTAATTGATGATGCAGTTACCTCATTGAAGAGCCTTAAATTTCTCATTAAACATAGTTTAGTGAGCAGGAGCACTAAACACACTTCACCAGAGTTGCATTATGCATTTCACTTAATAAATGGTGCAATTAATCGCTGATTGGCTCCACTTATTGAGTTCTTGTGTGGTAAATCGAGGTCAATTACCTAAATACATATAGCATAAATAAATATAGCATAACTTTCATTCAGACAACAGCGTTGAAATTTTCGTAGGATTTAGCGATTATTATTTGCGCCCTATGGCAAAGCACTTGAAAATATATTTGTTATGATCGCTCATGCTATTAGCCTGTTGCATCTGCAAATCGGTTTGTGATTGCCCACTCCATGGACCTTTCCACATATTTCATTAACTTCCACTGCATTGTCTACAGTGGCGGACACTACTGTAACATTTGTAACTTCCCTTAAACATTTTGAGCTACCAGATAATAGAATAGGACTTGATAATTTACAAAAGAAAAAGGTTACCAGATAATTATTGTGCAGTCGAAATCATAGCTAGAGTAGAACTTCATTGCTTTGTAGTCACTTTTTCCTCTACTGTAAAGGCAGGCATACAACATTGCAGTGTTCTTAATAAGCTCTAGTTCTCATCGTCATTTGGAAAAAATAATTACTTCTAGGCTCAAAACAGTACTAACTTCTTTGTTATTGTCGTTTCGAAATTTAAATTTTCCATGTCTGACACAACCTTAACATCTGCTACTAAAATTGAAGAAAAATTGCCGACTCTGAGGTTAAGTAGCAAATAAAAAAAAACATGATAAAAAGAAATATCAGCCTTCACTAATAATTTATTATGTTCATAAAGGAAGCAATTCCTTAGTAAAAAGTTAGCGAGCGAACAGCGAAATGCTCCTATCTTGCCCCTTGCATATCCCTGTTTAAATATGCCGTTTATTTAACTAAATTTTGTTCTATTCTGATTTACCTTTTGCCAAAATGATCGCATCCTTTAAGCATGCGACAGTAATTTCTAAACTGCATAAATTCAAAGTAAATTTGCTGGTTTCAGTCTATTAAATTTATTTTATTTGAGTAGAAAATTCGAAGAATGTGCGAGGGGTATTTTTTGGATTTCTTTACTTCGTTATCACTAAAAGACAAATAAATATTAATTAATTTTACGATGTAAAAAAAAAAACTAAGTACTCAATGTTATAAGGTCCATCCACTTAATACAACTAAAGTGCAGTCATCAGGGGGAAATTGTTATTTTTCTAATCTTTTGGTATAAGATATATTTTTTTTCTTGAAAAAAATACTAGAAGAACATTTGCTCAATTGTCGCAATGAGTTTTACAACTCGAAAAGCAGACATATGATACAGTCATGCACCACCGAATTTTTGTGGGTATTATTTCAATTGGCTGTTAGGGCCTTTTCTTACTTTTATCTTATAATGAAATAAAGTCCACATATTGAAAGTTATTACAATTTTTAACATGGCATTTGGTAAAACTTTATGAGCTCGCGTCACCGATATGCTAATTTGAAATATACAGACAGACATTCCTATTTTAATGGAACACTAGCGCAGATAGCTCTAGGGACCAGCTGATACACGAACGGACCAAACGCGACTGAGATTCTTTATATAGTAAGAAGAAACCGTTACAAGATACCTCAGTGATATCACAAGGCCAACAGAAGTTAACATCTCCAATAATAGCCAGATGACCATCACGACAACTGAGTCCGAAATCAAAGCAAGAACGTTATGGAACTGCAAAGAGTGATCAGAGACTACTCGACTACGCATCACATTGGGAGTGCCAGCCCACTGGGAAGTATTTGGTAATGAACAGGCAAATGATCTGCCAAACAAAACCTGGCAATTAGAAGGTCCATTTCATCATTTCGTGCTACAAGGTTTGAGTTAAAAAATTCGACTAAGATGAGCCATATCACATCGTACAAGAACAAGATGGTGAAAAAATGATTAGAACCTTGTGTGGTGATCAAAAAGCAGATAAAACGAAGAGCTTGCTGCAACTGCTCGGCTTTCCCATAATTAAAAACCCAGTTTCTCACCCTTAAGTTTGAAGCACTAAGTTTTTATAACCCGCAAGGGACTTTTATAATGGAGAGCGCACAAAAATTCTAACCTCTAGATTTACTTAATAACTGGTTGCTTTTTTCGACCTAACCTAACCAAACCTGAACAGTACTTTACCATTGCTAAGTGATAAATATAATCCACACAAAAACATAAATGTGAAAGGAAGGCCAAACTGATATCCACAAATTTCGGCCGTTATAAGTACTAAAATCAAAATGGGGACCAAATTCTTGATATGTACAACACTATCACAATTCTAGGCAACGTGCTAGTTTGGTAACATTTTTCCCATAATCCTTTCCCATATTATAAAGTTAAAAAAATTTGCTAAGCTAGCAAGTTGCCAGGAAATGGAATGGTATTGTACATATGAAATAGTTCAAGCTTGGCCTATGAGGCTACCTATGCGTAGGGTTCATATGTTTCAAGTTTCATTACTTTATGGTTAACGGAAGCAAAGTTAAGAGGGGAGTAAAACAACGCAAATGGTTTCGTGTAATATACACAGTGCGTGCATTACACGACTGAACTTAGCCTGACGCACTACCGTACGCCTTAATTGTGTTATGTAGCTGATGTGTATGTATGAGAAGCTTTGAAAGCGTTTTGGACTGCTAAAATCTCATCAGTTTGCGTCACCATGCTATGATGACAAAATACCTGTGGTATTAATTATGATGCGTTGCGTTTGGCCAGCATTTTAAATATCAACTGTACTTTTATAGGATATACATGGCACTTCTACGCGCCATGTGAGAGTGTAAATAATAGCTGCTCACGTAGAGGAGAAAATCATACTCATTTTTTAAATTATTAGACTCCATAGATTTTTCAGTCGGGCTAATGTCGCGTTTCTCCAGAACAAAAATAAATAATAAAAAAGTTCTTTGTTAAACCCACCCACTTGAAGTATTAAACACATGAAGATAGGCATCTGGCTTGCTGAGTGTAGTGGCAACTTTCATATGATGAATGCAGATCTGATGATTTATAACAAAAAATTACTCACAAGTGTAGATTTTAAATAGACATAAATGTGATTAACTAAAATTACATTTAATACTTAAAAAGAAACTTGCAGATCTACTACGTGAAGTCTGTTGCAGGCATTTAAATAAACATCCATTTTTAACATCCACATTATTATTGCAGATAAAAAATAATAATGATGGATTCATTTTTACCACAATATTTCATGTTCAGGCGAAGACAGTTGATCAAAAATAAGAATTTTTATATGCAGAGTGTGTCATTTTTTATGTTCTTAATTAAACCCAAAAATGCAAACGGGAATATGGGAAAAAATAGAGGAAGCAGAATTTACATTAAAATAAGAAAAATGTACGTGACCTTCACTTGTACGTGACCTTCACCTCTGAAAATGGTATCAAATTTATCGATCCAGTCAGGTTTAGAAGATAGCTGAGGCCTAAGAAAGTTATTATTATTGCGGATGAACTACTTGTCCAGTAAAAGTTTAGAACAATTCACTTTATTAGGTGGCAAAATATTAGTCTCGAAAAATCGGGTTTTCCATATCAGCGGAATTTAGATACTGATTTTGCTGATTTTAAATACAAAATTTTAGACCAGATAGTCTCATTTGTCTCTTTGGTGTGTATGTGATATGGGTCTTGAGAAGCGGATACTTAAGTAGGTTACTTTTTAACTCCATCCGTTTTTTACTGTTGTCCAGATGTCGCCTGCTACCGTGTAATCATTTACTTCTGGCCTTCTTAGCTAATGACATTAATAATTGCTACGGTTATGATACAGTTTTTGATTTAATACGACCTTCTGCAGTAGATTACACAGCTATATAGCCGTCTTTGCATCTTTCAGGCACAGCAAACTAAAATCATTTTCCTCGGTTTCGTTTTTGCCAGATGATGTTTGAGGTTATAAGAACTGTGTCCTGTCAACAGCGCTAACTTTCAGCTGACTTTGTCTAATCAACTTTTCGCTTTTCTACCAAAATGTGTTATGAGCCTGCATGTAGCTTCTGAAATATTTTTAGCTTACCCACGTGGCACTTTTCTGTTGGATTCTATCTTCAGGCCTGCAGAAGGTCACTGGCGCTCATGTTCTGCTACGACTGGGCTGTAGTTTCCAAATATGCAGGCATATGTTTAGGAACTGACATCAGTTAATCTGATTAGTCATGTTCATCGATTATGGTAGGATTTATATTATGAGCACTCTAAGGATAAGTTTGTCTCTCGCAGAGCTGACTTGAAGTGGCCACCTAGATCGTGTTATTTGACTCCTCTGAAGTCGCATATCTATAATAATTAGCTACATCCAACTGACACCATCATATTTAGTATAACCCAGAGTTTAGGCGAAACAATTGGCAGAATTATTAAAACTGAGACCTCTCGCATCCGTGCCAATGCTTGATGCCGCGGCATATACATCCTGTTTTGCTCCATTTCAGCATCACTCCGCCATGATTGAACGATTCTTCTTAAAATCCTTTTAAACTGATATTAGATAGTTTACAGAACTTTAGTTGAAATGTGCGAATCGCACTTAAGATATTGTCAGATCTTGTCAGAACAATATTTTACCTGGTTAGTCCATCTGATAACTGCATAAGAAAGAAAATTGTTTTTGGCAGTTATATGATGTAAAACTTTCGAACATGGAAACTTCAAGCCGTCACGTACGCAAATGTAATAATTTCGTTTTTACATGTAATAACGGCTGCTATAAATAAGATAATCGCACGAGATTTCTATAAAATAAGTCACTTAAAATCGAATTCTACAAGTTTATTTTTTAACTCCATTTTGGTTTGAAATCGTCAGTTTCATATGAAAAAGTTCCATGTTAATTTCACTGGCAAAACTATGTTCCCTCAAACTCTATTTGGAATTATTGTCCTGCAAACAAAAAGTTGTACTCAATGACATTTAGCTTTGCTATTTTTGTACGTCAAGTCCTGCGATTAAAATGAATCAAACACTACAAAAACAAACGCTTTTCCCATTACATGAGTTTTGCTCTTTGAAAAGAAAAACAGACAAATTTGTGAACATTTTTCATTTATATGACTTTTTTTGTGCTCAGGGGGAAAGAAGCCCTGAAATGATTAATCATTGGGCACGTTTTATTGACATCTGCTGGTAATGGCGGCAGCAATGGCGCATTTCTGTATTTTTTTTATAATGTGCAGTGTCCTTTTCTGCGAAATGCCTGATGTTGTTATTTGTTGTGACATTTTTACTTTTCCACGCAGTCATTTATTTAACCATCATTTTTTCATTTTCATTTAATTGTGTGTGGCTTTGTATGTCTGGCTGCCCGTTAATATGTCTACATGACCTTTTAGTATTGTTCTTTTCACTATTTTTGCTAAATGTCCAAACGACGAACGTCACGCAGGATCTATTCAGTTTCTCCATTATGGTGCCCTCGTCATTAATCTTCTTACTGTTAACTAACCAGGCGAGAAAAAAATAACCAAATTGATGATAAAGACAAATAGGAACTAAAGAATTAATATTATATAAATTGAAAGAATGGGGAAACATGGGAAATTATACTTTGCGGGTTACATTTTCGTTGTTTCTGGCATGATGAGGGAATTTTGTGGTATATTCCAGCCATTAGGAACAATTACGAACAACAATGCGGTCAATAAGAAATACAAATCACTTATAAACATGCATAATACTTAGATTAGATTTTTTGACTGCCTTCATCGGCGCTGCTTATATCCACATCGCTCACGTGAACAGGGAAAGGAAAAAAAGAATATTTTCCTATTTTCCGAAAAAAAAATTTTTAACTTTAACGATATTTATTTTTGTTCATTTTAAACTCATAAAGAACTTTTAGCAGTTGATACATTGTGAATCAAAACCATCCAATTAAACCCCGTTGCAATTTTCTGAGTGTAATAATGGTTACGTTTGAATTGCTTTTGTAAAGACTTAATGCATCCATGCATGTGCATGAGTATTCTAACGAGAAGAGCATGACCGTTCAAAATGAATTATTCATACACAATGAATAGAAATTGTATTTCATTCTGACACTTGTCTGTACTTATAAACAAACCCATATTGTGGCACAATTATAAGCAGTGCTGTCAGTTACTTATTACCACGTTGATGTATTTGTTAGCCTCTGTGAACTGCTAGTATTTTATTAAAAGGGCCACTGCAAAGAGTATAATGTCCCCCCATTTCGATACTCTCCGGGAGGCTTCACTAATAACCAGTCCCGGGACTTCTAGTTCCGTGGGCTACAGGTGTCTGTGGTAGTACATTAATTACCTATCGAACCTTGCACAAAATTAAGTGTTACGCCCCAGATAACCCTCTGTGACTACGTTGCCCTTATCGCCCGTATAGCATACATCCAAGCAGTGGAAATTAACAGCAGATATGACGGGAGTCAGCAGGAAGCAGTTTTACTACAGCAATTTATATGGGAAGAATAAATATGTCTATAACTTCCATCCATATAAAATATAAGATACTGACCCGAATCTGCAGTACTTCTATTAACTTTAGCGAACACCATTGAATTAAAATTTAAGCAGTTCGTGCAATGTAGGCTGTAAAATATTGTCAATTGGGGCTTTTGAAACTTGTGGGAAAGTTCACCCACTCTCACTCACACATACACACTGTGTTCGTGGAGTATGTCTGATATATTTCTTTCTTTCATGCGCATTCAGAGTGATATTTATTGCCGCAGTTTATGAATTCATAATATATTTATTAATTTTGGTGTGAATGGCGGAAAGGGGGAAAATTGAATGAACTGAATAAAAGAAAATACTGCACGACAATATTCACACAAATTGCTAACAATTATAATACAAATCGATATTTCAAAATTGCGTTTCAGATTAAGATTTCTTATTAAATTGTATGTTTTTGAATTTGACAAAATGTACAGTTTTTCGTAATACTGAATATTTATTCATATTAAATGAATTGCTCTTAAAATGAACATATGATTGACCGCTAAAAGGAAAGTTTCTAAATAACAAGAAGAAGGATCTGTATTATTAATTAATTGACTTTATAACAGAAAAAATCAATGCATCCCTGCAAATGCTGCTAAAGCATTTAGAATCGACTGTTGCGTAAAGTAGTCATCTTGCGATTATGTATGGAATAAAATATCTGGCAAATGGAAGGGATGTGGCTTACGTAGTTAGACGTTATGTTGACTGTAAAGCATTCGCTTGTATACGTAGGAGAATTAATATGAAAATTTGGAAGAATTTGGAATCTTTGTACCATGAAAACATCGCAGTCATATGCTTCTCAAAATTTTTAAACTCATTTTGATAAATAAATCATATTTAGTGTTGTGGTGTTTTCTTTTCTACCAAAAATATGTCACCTTGTTAAAATGTTTGGCCAGCACTCTAATAACGTTATTTATTTCTTAACTAAAATAAAACCTAAATGATGAAAATAGGGAGCGCCCTGTTTTAAACAGTTAGTGGAATTCAATAAAATACAAACAATAAGAAAACAAAGGAACCCCCCATTTCTACACATATAATATGCGATAATATCCATATGTTCAACTTTAATCACGGCTGCCAGATTTAACGATTGATCAACTTAGAGACTTTCCATTTGACGTGTTTTAAAAGTAGGCTTTATATAACACCGAAAAGCCAGCGTTAACAATATAATAGGTGTATTCGTACTATTAACCCACACAACTTGACTGTTTTACTGTCTTAACTCTTGACAATAAATATACGATTTTTTCCAATTTTGTCTTGTAGGGTTAAGTTAGTTTCACAAGCCGCCTGAAATACGGATTCGTGTGGATTCGCGTTACCTAAATAAATGGTTATAAGAGAAAGGAGAGTTGAAAAGCAAAGAATGAAGAAGAGTGATGTAGGTTAGAGTAAAGTAAGAGTTAGCTCTGGTGACTAATTATATGTCAGTGTGGAGTTGTTCCTAAACCAATTGCTGCTGATCACACCTCAGATGTATTGTAGCATTCCTGGATCAATTTAGATGTCGAATAGATACCTATCAGAGACCTGCTTGCGAAATATCTCTATCAACTATTCTGTAGTACTATAGACGATTTGGCGTTCTTAACACTGCTGGTATCTCAGCTATATTCATGGGAAATCTGAAGGACATATTGACCTCCAGTTCGGTTTTTTAGATACCTCCGCCTGCTTCATTATCCCATTTGAATGTATCGATAGGATTCAGACAATTCTACACGGGTTTTCGGGGAAGTATCTACCTTGCCAATCTGTACAAGGCACAGAGCGCAAAGCCTTCTTGCATTAGTAGCAGTAAACAATGTGATTTTGTAAATAAAGTGTTACATTTATTTGTAGAAAAGAAAACACCATTAGTCCCAGCTGATACTATTTTGAACATTCCCAACGACTGATAATCACAGTAGGTATCCCTACTTCTTCGTCGAATGCGCGTCACAATACCAAATAAAAATTCGTTCGATCAGAATTTCGTACACAATCGAACATCGAACGATGCCCATGCGTAATGACCTAAAATGCCTTGTCGAATTTTGGTTCTGTTTTCAAGGAGAATTTTTTAAATGTTTGAACAATTTTTTAATTTGTTAATGCATTTAACCATTTTTAGTAAAATTTTGATTTGTAAATATTAATGGACTTATGTCGATTGTTGGATTACTTAAAAAAATTTTTAATTTTGTATTTAATTTTAAGTTCATCCATCTCCCTTTGGCGGTTGGCGTAGACGTATATCGACGACTGTCATAGTCGTAGCCGTAGTTGTATTTAAAATTCATTGGTATCGTGTA
Source organism: Phania funesta (assembly GCA_963932375.1). Classification (NCBI taxonomy): domain Eukaryota; kingdom Metazoa; phylum Arthropoda; class Insecta; order Diptera; family Tachinidae; genus Phania; species Phania funesta. Next base: position 44,408,411 of record OZ010656.1, read on the forward strand.
AAATTTTTGACTACGACAATTTTATAAATGTTAAAACTCAAAATCACAGCTGTTTCGAAATTCATAAGTTATTTACGCGGAAAATTATTCAATTGCTTTAAATCTCAGATTAAGAGTAATGTAAGAACGTAGTAACTAGTTTATATTTAAAAGTTAAGTTTGATTCGCTTTTGTTGTATTTCTATTTCTTCATTTCTGATTTTAAAAGTTTTTTTTTCTTTTGAATTCATATTTAAGCAGTTTAATTTTTTTTCTTAAAAAAACAAATTTTTGTGCGTTTCTTTCTATTTAAGGCCACTTATTTTGAAATTTAGACATTAGACAGTCCATAGGCATTTTTATCACCAGTGTCTTTTAGCAACAGTTGCAGTTTTTTTTTATTTTCATCAAACAAACTTCCATCGAGCAAGTTATCACCACCAACATCTTGCTTTTGGGAAACATTGTATTCTACAATAGTGTACAGTCACTGCAGCCTCCTCCACTGGCGTCAAAATGAACTGTATCAATAATTTTTCAAACGCACAGATATTTAAAAATTAAAGAAGCTATTATTTTTTAAACTTACTGTTCGTTTGCCTCCATTGTGAATGTATTTTTTCTAATTTACATACATAGAAAACTTTCCTGCTTAAATCGTAACTTTTGGAACAGTTTGCCCAACATTCTAGATTTCAGTTCATCGATATTGCACACTGCACAAGTGCCTACGATCACACAAACTTCACTGAATAACTGCAACCAAATAAGTTTAATGAATGTTTTTGCTTGCAATGAATAAAAACACAAATCGGCATAATTAAATCCTAACGACCTAAGATTCATTAATACATACAGGACGATGTTGATGGTTTCAACTCGTATCAATGTCACTTTGCAGTTGATTAGTAACATGTTGGCAGAAGTGAATTAATTGCAAATTGAACTAAACACGAATAAAGAGACCCCGATTATTGATGTATTGATATTAATCCTATTGAAATTGTTCTAATTAATAAAATATGCCACTTTACACAGTGACAAACCACAACGTATTTCCTTTGAATCTATTTAAAATAAGCTGCTGCTATTGTGCATTAGATTAGTTAAGGTTTATTGCAACAATTCTGTTTTTGTTGGATAAAGAAAGGGTTGCCTAAAAGAAACTTATTTATACACTTCGAATGAGTTTCGTCGTCCTATCAAAATATGAAGAAAAAAGTGCAAAAAAGAGAATTAAAAGTTGCCTCAAGAAAACTGTCTCAGGGGTAGATGTCGAGTAGCGATGTTGTTGTGCATGAACATTTTTTGCTTTTCAAATGAACGCTGCTTGCTGGTTGTGCAATTGACATCGTAACATCAAAATTAGTGACGCTAACTGTGAGAAACGTTAAAGTCAGCCGTCTTTATTATGATGCTCTTAATTTAGCAATTTGTAGAGCCAGGGAAGAGATTATGTGTGTGGTGCGGTGCCTTTGTATGCAACATAATAATTTGAAAATTTGTGTTTAATTAGGTTGAAACGACTTACCACAGAGAGTGCTTAATGAAACTCTTAAGCTCTTGATTCCATCCTGCATGTTCATTAAAATACTCGTAACACAGTAATGTCACACATATGTACATACATGCCAGCACACATACGAGTGTATTTATTTATTAACTTGCAAACATTAACAAGACTACAAATGAAAATTGTTTGCGTCTCTACATAGAAAGTGTCAAAGAACATACGAATAAGAGTATCTATTCGTACGTTTCTCAAAAAAATGTTATTCAAGGTGATGCCACGATTAACTAAGCAATCATTAATATTCGATTAAATTGTTAAAATTACCGCTCTCGCTGCATTATAAACTCGTTTTCAATTAACTGACTAAATTTGTGGATATTTCCGTGAAAACTCCATTAACAGTAAAGACTGCCGAAATAGCTTTTAAGCCGAATCAACGAAAATACTAAGTTGCATGTAAATCTTGTGTGAGATTGGCAGATATAAAAAAGATAGTGAAAATATTTTTTTCACATTTTGCTTTGAGGCCGTATGACAATATTTCTCGAATATAAAACAATTTAGATTTCAGTAAATAAATTATTTATGTTACTTCCGATGTTTACGCAAGGAAAAAACGTGGTTAAGGTAACCATAATCTTAAATCAACTTAATCATAAATTGAATTTTATATTGCAATCAAATCTGTTTATTATTTTAGACAATAATATGCTCCTTCTTAGAATAATAGAAAGGCATTTAACCGAGTTAGAGAACAAATTCTGTTTTAAACAAGCACTGCATGATTGCATATTAGACGGACTTTGATTAAACACTGCAAGAATTTTACATATTATGATTATTAATAACATTTTATGGTTGGAATTATTATATTATTTTTGCATAGTTAGAATTTTAATATAATTTGCATTTTTCAACTCAACCATGGTGCAATTTTTATGGTTACTAATCATTTAAAGATTAAATGGAAACAATGCTTTGTTTATCGCAACTAACGTAATGTTCAAAATAATTTCAAAAAACCATAATATTATTGCCACAATGTCGTGACCATGTTAGTTTTCGTCTAATTAATTAAATAAATCGTATGATTTTTTATTCGATTAATATTTTATTCCATCACTACTTAGAAGCTTAAATTTTTTATCATGATATTAAAGCTCTTAGGCAATATGTTCAGAATATTACTAAAGTTCTAATCCTTAGTTGTGGTTTCATTAACTTGAACATTATTATTGATGACGAAAGATACCAGCGTAACGTTAGCGAAATGCGTCGTGGACTATAATCTATTGTTTTGCCATCTGATACAGACTTAAAACTCAAAATACAATGTAAGATTTGTGTTACGGAATAATTTTTATAATAGCTTTGAACCTGCTTAAAAGAAAGTTTTATGGACAGGATTCATTTCCTCTTACCATTTAAAGAAATTTTTTGCAAAATCCCGTTGAATGCTTAGAGGAGCTCACAGTGAGCATGTTCGGAGAAAATTACATACGTTGAAATAAAATCGAAGAACTCAAAAGGACAAGCAAAAGATAACGATCCACAAACATTGTTGAATAAAAGTGACACCGCGACAAGTCGTCTTCCATATTCTGGAATACATGGTAGAGAACGGAAAATGCGTTGCAAAGACGGAAGGTGAATTGAGAATATCCAAATACTGTTTTCCAAATGCAAAGTCAAGTCATTTGTTCACACAACTTCAACCGTCATAGATTTTGCATAAATCTAGATCAAACATTGACATTCATTGCAAGACCAAATCGCTATGGTCAGAACTATTATGAACTTTACGTGAAAAATTACCCGAATAACATAAAAATGTACCAGTCGCAACCATTTTGAAATATCTTCATTTGGCTTTAGTTTTGAATTAACTACAGCCACAATTGTTTGCTGTTTTGAGGAAGGGCAGTTTGAATAACATGTCTTTCATAGTACAAGCGACCTTTCTGATATTTAGTCGACTATAGCCGACTTAATAGTTACTAATTTAGTATTTAATTTAGCATATGAAGTATGAAATATATTTGAAGTAAATTTGTTAATTATAATAAATGGGATTTTCCTCGAGCGTGAGCTGTACTTTGTACGTATTTGAAATTTTCGTGGTTAGTTTTTGTTGCCTTTGTAGCATATTTTTCAAAAATATTTTAGGACTCGTACATACCCAGTTCTGTAATGACTTTGTGGGAACCCTCTTGTCATACTTGTAAAGGCGCCCGTGCCTTCACATCAGCACTAAGTACTTTTACACAATCACCTAACCACAGATTTGTCACGATATTCTTTGCTTAATAAATAATTGTGTCAATTATTCATTATTAATAATAAATTTAAAACAAAACAAAAAAATTGTGTTAGTGTTTTCCGTTCTTTGTGCTTAATTTTTAACATTTCAAAAAAATCATCATGTATATTTTCATTACCAAATAGCTTCCGTGCGAAGCCGGAACGGTAAGCGAGTTTAATATAGATAAAAATTCGATAAATAAATATATTTGGAATTTATTTGGAATCGCGTTTTATTTAAAGTAGAAACACGCCTCCCAAAACTTAAACTGCTGACATTTAACTTTCTGAGTTGTTATTTTTCCAGTCACTAACAATATTGTATGAGACCTTTGTTTTAAACCAAGCAGGAGTCGTGCGTTATTACACCACCAACCTGCTGATAGCAGCTGGACATTGTTCTAACTGACGGGAGTTATTGCAATAATTGAACACTTTGTCTGAAACTTATTTACAAAATAACAACAACAAAAAACTAGGCAGTCATTATCACATCAAATGAAATGCTAAAAAATGTTCAAATAATGCATGCGATTACGACTGTAGAATCCAAAGATTTGTTAAGGGTTTTTCGCTATTAAACCTTTATTCCATTCAAGGGAAAATAGCGTTGTGGAAGTATTGGCATTTAGCACATGTATATAAATATTATTTCTCTGCAGTTTTTACAAGAAGTAGGGATCTGAGGGGCGCTATAAAGAATTTATAACAAAAATATTTGTTTTATTACTTCAACTTTCAAAGCATTGCTGCAGTACTCAGTATTAATTGTTAAATATCTGCAAGCCGGAGTTCGCGTAATCAATACAAAATTGCCTTAGTAGTTGCATCGTAGCTGCCCAGCTCTTTTTTGGGCAAAAATTTAGAGAACTTCTAAAAACTAAGCTCACTGTCAAATCGAAGTTGGTTAGATGCATTTTGCATTTTAATTTCGAACTTAAAAAAAAAACAGATCAAATCAACAAATGTTAAATTTCAGAATGTTCGTTTCAAGAAGAGCACTAAAAATTTGATGTGTGAGCAAATTTACTGGACGTGTTTCAACAGTGAGAGAGAAAATTTGTTTAATCAACAAACATTTCGGGGGATATTGTCGTGTGTAGATTTATGGCGTTTTCGATTCGTAAATAAAATTTTGCCCTGTTAAAGAGTCATGCTTAACACATCCTTTAAATATATGGGATTTTATACAGATTATCAAGGCAGATGTCTCTCGTCATTATCAAGGGTAACATTTAAAAAACACTACCTCTTGTGTTCGTAAACATATTTCAAGTATACAAAAGTTTTTAACATGTTTTCTAGAAAAAAAAAAATACCATTAGATTCCTATTTTAAATGCTCAAGTGGTTCACAATGTTTAGTTATCGTCTGAGAAGTCTAAATGTCTTAAGTCCGCGCATATACTCGAATAGCAAAGAATACCCTTCACTCATTTACTTTTCATTGGGTTAATTAAATTATTTTATTGACATAAACAAAAAGTTTAACACTGAATGGGAGTAATTACTTAGCAATATATAAGCTCTGCCATTGTAATTACTTAAGAGCATAAATTAATGCTTTCAAAGTAGCTTAACAGATCTGGTAGCCTACACTGCAGGGTAGAGGGTTAAAAGTGAAATTAAGCTGCGAACACTCAACTGCATCAAGCAACACCGACAAGTGCTTATGTTCATCAGAGATGACAAAGTTGTTAAAATTTGCATTTAACCAATTTAATACTTTTTATGTGAGGTAAAAATATTGAGGCTGCATTAATTAACATTTTTGTTGCTTTTTGAAAATCAAAATGGAACATCACTTGGCTTCTAAATAGCGGCTGGAAAATGTGTGCCTTTTGTATTAATATTCTCTTTTAAGTACCTATAAGTCCTCAATAGCTTACCAATACATATTCAGCTTGCACTGAGCACAATATTAGTTGCATTCGATTGAACTTTCCAGAATACCTCAAATAAAGCCTTTCTGCACCTCCTCCTCCTCCTCTTAGGCTATCTCTTGTCAGCAAACAAAAATTTCGCGGCACTAATTTTATGAACAATTTCATAACGGAAATCCTAAATCCTGAATCCATAGCTACTCTCTAAATGATAGACTGCGCATTATCTGTGTTCCAGCCCAAATCAAAGCCAGAGTATTGAAAGAAATGAACTTAGTACGAAGTCAGGCCCCTAAGACTGAATAAAAAACTGGGCAAAGATGAACCACATCGCGCTGATGAACCATAATACGCCGCGGCGTATTGCTTTTGATGCTGTCAAAATTAGACATTTTACTAATGAATATTTATGAATGTATTAAAGATCTTAAACAACATGAAACAGTCCATGAGCACGAAAAGTTCCGACATTCTTTTATTGAAGTTATAGGGGTCTTTTGCTGGAATTGCCCAAGAACTTGTCATGAGTCCTGTTCTAGTTGCTTTAGTTCCTCGAAAGTAAGCCTCATTTTCAACCAGATGCAAATCGCGCTTAAGCTCCTAATTTTTTTATTGTTTAAGGAGCTTTTCCCCTGATCACATCGCATACTTCGTAATTGAATTCAATCATTTCGCCTTTCTCTTATTAAGGCGAGGATCTTGTTGTTGATGTTATTCTAAAGGAAATATTTGGTTTAAATTTTCATTTAAGAAACTATTTATTTTTCATCGTCTTAATTTTTTAATTAATTTTTTATAAATTTTATTTATTTATTTATTGTTCAATGCATTAAAATCTTCCAAGGTTCACACAACCTAAGGTTATACGTTACAGCTAGTATTATTTACATATATAATTATCATAATAACTTAATAATTATAATTTGATGTTAAAATTTATTTAATGTACAACCCCCTTTATCGTCACTCTGAATCAAAGCTTTTTGTCTGTTGTATAGCCTTTTGTCCTTAACCTTGAGCCTTAACTTGGTAGTAGATTTGGATAATTATGAACAAACCAGTTCACATTTTTAAACTACAAAACATAACGAGCTAACTGTTGGAAATTATGTGGAACATATTATATTTCTTTTGACACTAATTTTGACAGCAATGTGGTGCTACCACATTTTATACTTAATCACAAAGTACTTTTTCACACTTTTTGTCTGTTTTGGGTAGTTCAAATACAAAACATTGTTAAAGGGCGATTAAAGTACGATAAAAATTACCCGTAATCAAACCCTAATTGAAAGTTAGAGAAATTGTCAAGAATACGAAGGAAATCATAATTAGATTCTTTTTATTTGAATTTGTTTACTTTGCAAATAGTCCCTAGAATTTGAGCGCTGACTTCTATAATTTTTTTAATATTATATTTCGGTAACTGGTTACGTCCTTAAATCGAAAGAGTTATATCAAATGTATGTTAGGTATTAATCTAAAACTGAAACAAATTATATTTTATAATTTCAAGAGCTTTCAAACTGTAGTATTACAAGGAAACAGTGAAGCTTAAAGCTTTTTTTCGTTTATTTGCTTGTTAGTATTCAGTACAAATTGTATCGCGTCCATGTATTTTCTTATTGCAAAATGTCAAGTAAACAAAAAAAAAAAACAACAAAAATGAATAAAACTTCACTTCTTAAAAAGAATAAGGTTTTATATTTATTTATAAACTTATCCTAAACAAGAATTAATATATTTTTTCTTCTGGTTTCCGTTGGTTGCAAACGTTATAATAATTTTTTATTGTATTAAAAATGACGAGAGTTACTGTGTACAGTTATGCTATCCGTCGTCATATATCATAGTAACGCCGTGTGGAGATCATGCCTCTTATGTGCTGCTGTGAGGTTTGTCTGGTATATTACACTGCTGTCCATCTAAACGCCTGCAGTTGATTGTTGGTAACGAATATTAAGGGGAAACCCACGCAGAAGTGTACGTTCACTACAGGTCAACGACACTTATGGCTCATCCGGATCTGTAAGGAAAGAACACAAAATGGGGAAACCCACACAGACATGTTTCACGTGCAGGTCAGCGGCTCACAATGGCTGCTATCAATATAGCTAAATCTAAGCGCAAGGGAACTTATAGGGAAACATACCTTCCATTCAGTTCAGCTATATCCACTGGGCTATGATAGCGGAATCCGTCAGTAGAAAATAGTAAACACACACAAAGGTATACACTCTACACAGCTCAGCTGTTACCACTGGTCTTCTAGCAGTTGATCCGGATGGTAAAGAATACAAAAGGGGAAACCCACACAGAAGTATTATCTTTGCCTGTAGGCAATTGGCGCTCAAACTGTTGATAGTTGCTGTCGAGCCAATTGATTCCGCTTGCTTTTATACCTCTTCGTGGCCACACACAGTCACATACACACACAGCAAGAATTTGCTGTCATCTTTCTACTGATTACAACCATAATCTTACAATGATTCTGATATTCGCATATGAAATGACACATAGATGACGTTACTAATTAATATGGTAAAGTCTTTTACTATAATTAAAAGAATTAGATATTTTGACTACTTTGAATTTTATTTTGTTTTAAACGTGCTGCTCGTAGCAATTCCTTCAAGCCAATCACAACACGTTGAGTTTAGAAAAATTCCAAACATATGATACAAAAAGCAGACTCTATTATGCTGTGTTGTATTTTCAAATAGTGTGCGGACAATGTTCTCACAATGCCGTTAAATTTAAACTTCATGAGAAGTTATAATAAGAAGATATAATTCATTGTGTAGTTAAAAAAGAGCATTCGGTCAACAAATAAACACTCACATCTGACTGATGGCTTAAAGTTGAATAAAAGCAACATTTCGAGAAACTATTAATTCAGAGTGCAAAGTTGCATCAGACTTTTCAAAGAAAACTGCCAACATGTTTACACTACTGTGAAAAGTAATACATCAACACAAATTCACATCCATGCGAATTTAACAATAATAAATTTCAAACGTCCCAACAAAAATATTTTGCCGGTATGTCAGAGTCCTCAAACTGATTTAGTTAGTTGTTTTCTTCGTTAGCCCTTTCTGCAAAATAATCTGGAATACGAAAAGAAGATCTGTTAGAATTTAAAATGTCAACAGATTATCTGTGTAAAGTCGGACTGAATGCGGTAACAAATGTTCACTGGGATGCATAACAATAGAACATTTAAATATAAGTTTGGAATTTGTTATAAACTTTTATTGGAACTCAATGTGATACGACTACAAAGTGATTTTCCCATATACGTTTTGCGTTCTTCTCTTCTATTGATCCTTTTTTGTATTCATGAGCTCGCCTTGATGCAGAAGTGATTGTAGCCATTGAAAGTGAATTCAATATCGAAATGTTTGATGTAAAGGCCTGAATACTATTGCGGAATAATACTTTTGCATAAGGGAACAGATATACATGCTCATTCACACACGGTTACGTAGAACCTTATTTAAAGCACTAAGGATGCATACGGCTACGAGTATGTGTGTATGTATGTATGTGCATTTACGTGGTGAAATCTCTCTGCATGTTTGAATTTATGATGATTTTTTATGTTGGGAAAACGGGCAATAAAACGAGGAGTCTTATTTCCATTGTTGTGAGAGTTTGCTCATCTTCATGTGTGCAACTTGATTTTAGTGTGAATATTTTGCACAGCACTGCCTTAAATCGTTAAGACGTAGCACTCATTAACTGCCTACTTACTTGTAATGTTTCCAATTATCACAAAATACTTAAAATTCGAGAAGAGTTTAAAATTGATCGGTGTGGATGAAAATTGTATTTGTTTTTATTTCTTGATACTGAAATTCGTTTATTTGTAAATTTATCTTTATTTTTTAGATACAAATAATAGCCGTCTCGTAGATGTTGATTTGAATAGGGACTCGGATAAGGTTGTTGTAATCTCGTCTAGCAGTCGCACATCTCGATAATTCTCATTCGTTAAGGAAACAGTTCTATAAACATGAATTACCTTAGCTCTCGATGAGTGCACGAAGGTCGTGATTAGCAAAACGATTTATGGGAAAGTTTACAAAACAAAATCTTTTATTCAGTGTAGATTTTTATATCGAATTCGGTTTTAAGACAAACCGGTTTCGGCTATGTGCCATCTTTGCTGTCACTTTTTGTTCCACTCCAGTGAAGATGGCATATAACCGAAACCGGTTTGTCTTAAATCCAAACTTGACAAGGGATGACAGAGATTGTAATTACATCAACCATGCTTTTGTTTTGCCGGCATTAGCTGTAAGCTTAATGAATAGAATTAGATTTATATACTATTTCAACCTAGAGCTCTTAAGTAGTAGTATAATTATTAATAAAATAATATTGATTCAGGTAGACAATGAAATCGCCTGCATAGGATGGGATTTCCCCACAAACACAAGTACATGTTTTAAGGTGCAAAATAAATTTATTGAATGTAGAAGTGTAAAGCAACAAATAGATCATTTTCGCCAATGAAAACTGTGCTATATTTTCTCTCAACATTGTTCTCTTTATTCACGTTCTTATCAACCCGTATTATTCATTTATCACATCTATGTATATTTTTTTACGAATTTGGAATGAACAAATTTTTAGAATTTTCGCTGACATGCAGAAAATATAAAAATAAAGATTTTATTTCTCTGCCTCATTTATTTTGATTTTTGTTTGCAAATTTCATTTCTATGTGGAACAATTATTAAAGGATTACAACGGTCTTTAGTTAACGTCGTATATCTTTTTCCTAAAAGATTAGGGTCGTGTATTGAAAAATCTCAGTTGTTAGCAAAAGTCTGATACATTTTTAGGACTATTGGAAAATCATTAATCTTATAAAAGAGTTTAATTTGTACTTAAATAAAAATTTTATGCGAATATTGTACATTAACATTTTAATGATTCTTGGAAGCATTTATCGGCGTCTTTATATAACTTTATTTGACTCCGACAAAAGACCATTTGTAGATGTCCAATGGCATCATTTGATGCAGTACGTGAGCATTAAACGAATAGATGACTTCACTAAAGTGCACATTTTTATCAACGGAATATAGATCCTTAAAGGTTTTCTAAGGCCTACCGTGCCGGAGATTAAACTCAAACTACGTTCTAACCCAAAGGAAAAGGCAAAATATTCTCTCTCATATTCCATTTGTCTTGGGTATTGGGATGATGTTTACAGTGTGCACGACATTAGCAGAAAGACACAAAGAATGGTAATAACGTTGTCTAATATAAACAGAATTTCAACTCTTACTATATTCAAAGTGATCATAACAAACAAATGTTCTTTCTTAACAGAAAGAGGAAAAAACGAATTTAAACCATTAAATTACTGTATTTTGAATTTTAAAACTAAAGACTGTCAAACCATAAAGCAAGCCACACATCTTAAACAGAGCTGTAGCCTTTGTGCTTTTAGATCAAGGTGTCTTCATATAAAGTGAACTTGCGGCAAAAGTAAGCATCCCTTTCAAATGCCAAACTCCATATTTAAAGGAAGTTTTGTTCATTGTTTTAAAGGCGAATTCGATTTTATATGAGAAATCTGAAACTCAAAAAAGAAATAATAAAGAGCAACAAATTATCAACTCTTAGTTATGAATTCGCCTTGCTTTCAGAACAATATTCTTGGAAACAATTTTCTTCAGGGTCGAACCATTAAATTAATATATCCGAATTAGGACCCCGCCTTCTCCTTAAATACTGTCGTTATGATCAGTATTTCATTTCAGCTCAGGACTTCACCTTTTCGTTTTCTAAATTTTTTACGATAAGAAAAATTTAGAGAATGAGAAAAATTTTAAATAAAAATAAACTGTAACAAAAAACAAAATCACGAAGGTAGTTGAAAAACTTCATTATCAGTGCAAAGATTGTATCTTTAAATTTTGGTGGCCAAATTTGAAATGTCCGAATATTATTTCACATCCGTCCTTCCGAGAATATCACCGCAGTCCGTGAAAGTGGTGCGAACAAGCTGAAATAGTGGGTTTCTGGACGTGCTTAATATGTCGATCTTTTGCCAGCGTGCAAGGCTGGGACGGACATATTAACGATGTTATATCGCATTTGTGCATTGACATGACAAGTTAATTACACTGCATTAACTTTATTATTTTTCACTACCTGAGCTCAGTTCGAGATGGAACCTATTTTATTTTCTAAGATTCTTTTAATATGCTTTTTTAATATTTTCCGAAATATATTATAGAAATTATTTACTTATTTATAATTTTTTGCTCTCATTACAGGTAAGAAGTCTATAACTCTTTTAATTTGGGTATTTGAACGAATTTTCGGGGCGTAAACATATTTTGTTTCCTTAATATATTTATGTAAGTATGCACTGATCAGTTAAGTTTTAGTGTTCATGTATCGTAAACATTATTTCAGAGCAGCTTTCAAAGGCTAGCAAAATAAAAAAAAAAAAATAATAATAAAAGAAAATTCTGGGAATTTGTTTTTTTAATGTCAAAAATTGTTTCCAGCTAATTTTTATTCCAACCCATTTTATGAAAAACTCAATTTATTTGTTGGTTAGTGGTCTCCTTAGTGGTCTCCTGCTCTGGAAAAAGACGCGATACAGAAATTCCAATCAGAAAACAGTATTATTGTACAAGCTTGTTGAAATTAGTGTAACACTGTTTTCACTTCAACCCAGGCATTTACCACATTTCGTTTTAATTCGAGAAGTGGAGCGTTTGGACTAATTGCACTAATGGATCTTGGAAAAAAAATTTTATAATATGGCGTCTAGCAGATTTGATGCTTTTTTTTAACTTTAATATTATTTTATTGAAATTTTCTGGTGCCCATGAAATTGCAATAAATCACGTGCTAGAGATTTTCGATGGACCACTAGTTTGGGAACTTGCAGATCCATGGATATTTTCATTTCTTACTACCTTGAGATTGTCCTGCAGAGATTTTCCCATTTCTTGACAGCTAAGCCTTTGACCTTACTCTAAATGTTTTGTCTGTCAGACGGCTTTTAAGAAGTTTGTTGGAGTTTTTAGGACGAACTCGAGCTATTTTAGAAAGTAGCCCATCATAGCATCCTTTATAAAAGACTTGGCAAATATTCGATTCAATTATTATAACGATTCTTTGGACTTGCTTAACAGTGTTAGGCCTTAATCGAAAACCAAACTGATGACCTGGGCTAATGTTTTTCTCAGTAAGCTAAGGTACTAAAGACGAGACAAGCAATTTTTCACACAACTTTGATAAAGTTGCCGGTAGGCAATTGGGCCCGACTTAAGTCCTTTCCTGTTTAGGGATCATAACTTCCAAGAGCATGGGAAAAGGACAACTCGCAACGTGGTATTTACCTTTTCACTTGAGTTTTTGGTTCATGGAAGGCCTTCAAGTTGGCAACAGTACATTGTAAGTGCCTTACAGCTTTCCACAAGATATAATCCATGTTTTTCATTGGATCTAAGTTTCTTAAGAAGCTTTCTATAGCTGAATCATGTGTCTGTCTCAATTTATTACGTTACGTTTTTTTCATAAGGTTATTTTTAGTTTTATGTGTTTACAACGTCTATTTTGTCATCGCCTTCTAAGCTTTTCTTCTCAATGACGAACATCTGCACATCACCTGTTGACTGGTGTGATTTATTTTTAACTGTTGGTTTCGTTGGTGTTGCAGCTCTGATTGCGGCAGTCACAACGTCTATAAAATAGTATACAGCTGCTTGATGCTAACAGTAAAAATAATTGCTCATTATTCGTAAACGGGCATTACCACTTGCTCAGAATGGTGATTGTTAATTGATTTGCAGCCAAATATATTAGCGTTACACCAGAAAATAATTTTTAGCTTCATATTATTGGCCTTTTTTGTTTCTGTTTTTCTTTCGATTATATTGGAAATAATCGATTAACCGAAAGAGAAGTTTCGATACAATTAAATCATTAATCGCAACATAATAATCGATTATTAATCGTTTTTCGATTAATCTTGGCATTACTAATACTGAGCGGTTAGTGTCACTTAGCGTCACCTAGTGATATTACTTAACCGAATAATTCTTCAATCTGATGAAGAGCTAGCTGCTATTGATCGGTTCATTCGTACTATAGTTCATTTGAATATATTGTTACAAAGTAATAGTCAAAGGTGTGTGAAACGACCTATTGTACAAATGTACAAATACGCAATATCACAAACACAAAGCAAAAACAAATTGCGCAGCAGAAATTCCAAAAACCGCGATTCAATAAAACAATTTCTATAGCAAGCAAAAAGTAAACAAAAGATACACACACACACAAACACATATACAAGACTACTAAGCCAGCAACTGAAATAACAAATGTGCAATTTCGCGTATGTTCGGGACATTTCAAGAAGCGGCCGTGATCTGTATATAAAGGCGCCGTCCACCGTAGAAGAGTTAGTTGACTTTGAGATTTTATTAAGTGAATATCTGTGCGTACAAAAGTGTTAAGTGTACAGTGTAAATAAGTACTTAGTATAGTTGTAAATAGAGTCTTAATTGCCGAATAAAGTTGTGTTCTGGTAAAAAAATCATTAAGGACTGTGTAATTTAATTATTGCAATTAAACGAACCCTTCATAATCACGTTTATTGTGGTAATAAACGTAACAATATGTATCTCTTGCTCTTTTACTAAATTTTTTCTACACATGTCGTGGTTATTACAAATTAAAGCTTGACATCAGTTAATAAGTAAGAAAAAAAATTGACAAGATTTAATTCTTGCCAAAAAGAAATTTTTTGCAAACAGAGGAGTGTGTGTTGCAAGGCGATAGTGTCTGTGTCACATTTCAATTTAAATGAAAAAAAAACCTTGCCTAAGTTCATAAGAGATGCATCAAAATTGTATTAACTCTGTTATTTAGAACCAACGAAATACTTTAACTTTAAAACTAATAATTACTGAAATCCTTTATTCAATGTTGGAATTACTCTGAGGCAGATTTTGACTTTGATTTGAGTGTGATTTTGTGGCAGTGATGTTTTTATGATTTGAATTTTCTTCACATTATTCGTTTTAGGACACAATTAAATGCAGCCGTAAAAAACGCATTGAGAAAATTCTACTTTTGAAAGGGAATAAATAACGAAAGAGTGTGAAGAAATAAACATGAAGTGTAAAAAAAGTTCTCCAGTTGCCCTCGGACCCTTAAACTAAAAAATTATTGTAGAGCAAATTTTAAAGCCGCTGTTAGTTTTTATGACTTGAAAAAGTACCAGATACGATTTGGTTTTTAAAATTTACTTTTAAGTATTTTTTATTTTTATTACTCCCATTAGGAAGAAAATTTTAATATACCAGTTTTATTATTTCGTTGTATCAAATGATGCTAATGCACTTGGAGGCGATTTTGTTCTTTAAAAAAAAGATGGCCGTAAGAAGTTGTTTAGTTGAGCTTTTTTATGTATGTAATTTAGTAATTGTAATCAAATATTTTAGTATAAAAAATATTTTGAAAATGTTTTAATTAAACTTACTACAATGTATGAAATTAAATTGTGAAAATTACTATAAATATTTATTTCGTCTCTTTTTATCGGCGAAATATTGTTTTTAATTGGTCTAACTTCATTAAAAAAAAGACTGCTCCAGGCATGGAGCACAAAACCCTTGCATAAACTCTTGCTTCTAAGTAGAACAGGAGAATCTGAAAGTTATATGGCAGCGGTTGCTGTATTAAAACTATAAGCTAGTTCTAGTTCTATTCACATATGCAACTTAATTGAGTCAATTAGATTTTATATTGCGTTGAAAAATTTGGTGTTCACACAGATGCAATTTAGCTCACTCAATTATCGCTTGATAGCTGAAAATGTGTTCATCGCCCGACAATAATGCTTGAAAAAGCGTGTAATAATGTATGATGTGATAGCTGAATGGGTGACAATAATATTTGTTATCTCTTTTATACAATCGCGGTAATGTTGTTGTAAGCTGCATACGTTGTAATACGTATGCGCCCCTTTGGGATAATAAAAATATAGAATATCCATAGAGAGCTTTAGAAGTTCCAAATACGTAAATGTGGTCTGACTGACTGACACATTGAGCTTGGAAAGATGGCTCTCTCAACCCAATCGTAGATATTTTATTAAGATTCATATAAAATAAATTTGTTATTACATTTGTAGTAACTAATAAATAATATTTTATAAATAAGATTTGAAAATTTCTTACAATAGAAAGATTAAATAAAATAAAATTAAAGCTTAAATAAATTAACATAATTTTTTGTGCACTAACAGATTTGCAATGTGAATTTAATACAATTGATGGTGGAATTAACTACTAATTGAATTTTTGTAGGGCTTAATTGCATAAATCTTCTAATTGCGCAATTAAGGCGCATGCGTTAAAAATAAGGCAAAAACTTTAAAGGATGACAAACTAAACGTTGCCGTATTTTCTAAACAATATCTACGTTAATATTATAAAAAAGAAAACCAATCGGCTTAGCTGATGAAGTCGGCTTAGAATTTTACCCGTAATTAGCGGCATATTTCGGCGGGGTCTAAATAGTCGCAATATGTCTCACAGACTGCGGCCTCTTTTAGTCAATCAGGTTTATGCTCTGCTAGAGTTAGTCGACGGCATGCAGGAAAGGACAAGGGTCCTACTCTATAGACTCACTGTAACATTGACGCAATGTTGATTGCATTTCACTGTTTCAGCGTTACGTCATTGGATTGCATAACACACATTTAGACCGCACAAGAGCGGACTTTTACGAAAAACATTTGTTGGTTTCTAAGCAGCGTATTTCTCGACGAGGTTTTAATTAGAAAATAGTTCAGGTTAGCAGCGGATTAAGTAAGTATTTACATGCAAACCATAAAAATAACTTCAAATTCTGGAAATTGACTTCGTTTTTTTAGTTTAAGTTCGGTGTCGGTTCAATGTCTTTGTAAAACGATTTCAGCTCTTAGGTAAATTGAATGGACAAGTTAGTAAGTAGTTCGCAAAAATAAACAGGCAGTACGTGACAGTATGGAAAGAGACACAAAGTACATGAAACCTTAACATGAAAAATCATGGGCAACGTTATGTGGGCACGTTTTTAGTTATATAAATTCCATTTCATCTAGCGATGTACAGTGGGCACGAGTTTATTAAATTGTTTCAAAAAGCACTTTTAATATTAAGTCAATTGAAACTGAATGGAAAGTCAAGAATCATTAGCGTAGAAAACGGACGAGAAAGTGTTTTGCTTTATTGCCTTTATTTCTTTTTTTAAATATAATTTATTCCGCCCTGACAGAATAAAAAAAATATTTTTTAACTTTATGGTTTTGTGTACAAACAGTAGTTGGCGCTGGAAGAAATAACACCCAAATAAATAACGCCAAATCAAGAAGATGACATTATTAACAATAAAATTTCAATATTTAGAGGACTTTGTTTTAATTTTAAGTTAGGAATTATTCCAATTTAAAGTAATTTCAAAATAAAGAAACCGAAAAGGGAGAAAATTATTGGATCAGAAGCCATACCAGGCTGTCGTGTTGGGGACATTGACTTCTCAACGAGGACGTTAGAACTTACTGAGCCACAAATGCGATAATTTGGCCTATTGACATCGGATGTGAAAATTGGCTTCTAAAATATGAGTTTTTGGATGTCGTACTGTAGGGTCAGTTATGACACGATGTCGGTCTTAAATATTAAGGTTCAATCCTTATAATAACATCATATATTTGAAAAATAAAAATACCTAACGTTAGGTAGATCACCCATTATATTAAGAGGATTAGTTTATTTAACCCAGTATTGTGGAGCTGAACATCCTGTGTTTCAAAGAAAATAGAAACTTGTAAAAACACATCCGTAGTCCACTGTGCATGAACTAAAATTTTAATACAACAAAAAACAACATAGAATCTCGTACGTATTCTAATATTTACTCACATTTCTCTGCTTTAGCTTTTACAAATATAAAGTGGAAACATTACAGAATTCTCTTCGAAATATTTTTATAGTATTTCTAGTGTCAAAAAACTGTTGTGCAAAGAAAAATGACTTGTGCCACTCAAAATGATACACGTTTTAACTTTATTGTAAATTCTTTGAGTTTTAGTTTTCCTTTTATTTATTTTTCGAATATAACGTTTATTTATTTGAATTATTTCCCTCATCATCGTGAGCTGCTTTCTATTCTATTGTAAATATATAAAACTTTTTTTCCTCTTCTATTGTTTTTATTTGTGTAATAGACAAATAGATATAAATAAAACAGTTATTGTTACAGATAAACAAACACGTGTGTGTTCTAATGGTGTAAACTTCAAAGAGAGAGGGAGAATTGAAAAATGTTTAAACCAAAAGTTAGAATTTAACACTCCTGGTTAAAAAGCTAATTTATAAAAAAATAGAAAAAAGGAAATTAAGAACATTTAAAAAAAAATATATATGAATTTCCTAGGTATGGCAAAACATTTTAATAATCCCCCAACAACAGCTGCACATTTAAATATATTCACTTTTTTACGCTTCATTTCCGTTTCCTTTTTCGCAAACAAAAAAACTTTATATTTTTTGTTCTGTTTTTGTGCACTTCTGTAACTGTGGATGTTCTTGGTCCTTTTGTTTTTTTGTTATTTCTGCAAATAACTTCAACTATCTACTTGTATCTGGTAAAACATTTCGTAATCGCTGTATTGTTGCAATTACAGTGAAACAAAATGTAAGATACTTCTTTTTCACTCCTTGAACATATTTTGGGGAGACTTCTTTGCTTTCAATTATGTTGGTTAAGATACTCGTAATTAAGTTAATTAAGAAGTGACTAACGAACTCTTTTCTCTTTGAAAAGGAATTTGGAAAATTTATTATTCACAAAAAAATGTTTTACTTTAAATAAGTACTAAAGGTTTCGTTTCGGTATCGTTCTCGGAAAACAACTGAAAGATATTAAATTGTTTTATAGATTATGAGAAAAACGTTTATTTCTACTTTTTTCATTCCAACATTAGAAAAACACACATTTTTCTTAAGCTCTCAAAAAATTCGGACTACTTGCACTTTGTCATCAAAATCTTTCAAATAATTTCAAATTCTTATGTGGGTTTCTTAAGTTAAATATTTTTCCATAATAATTAAATCATATCAGAAAGAGACTCTACTACAGAATCGATGAACTTGAATTGAAGCCCTTCGCCTATTTGAATTTAGCTCGCCATTCCCTTTCCCTTTCAAAGCCTGTATTCATACTTGAGATTTAAAAATGCCCCTTTATATGTTTTGTTGTCGTTCCATATGTACTAACATAATTCTCTAGGTCATCTCTGCTAGAATACAAAAGTTAGAAGTCTTAAAGTCTTTGCGGCCGCTACTTCTTTCACTGGACAAAACGTAACAGAAATTCAAAGAACACATTCATAAAATGCATTAATTACAATAAAACACAGCAGGCTACACGACTACAAATGCCGCTGGCTACAAATGTGGTCCTGTAACCAGTTACTTTATTATTTTGCAAACGACAGCTACATCGTAATGTTAAAATATTAATAGCTGTTGCAACATTTCGGTGGTGCCCCTTTAGATTTTTCCCTTTTTTAGAGTTCTGTTTGTTTTTAATGGAAGAAGTTCTGTGGGTGGGCGAGCCTACTTAAAATATAAAAGGAGATATCTTCTGAACTATAACGAATTATATAAATAAATGGAAGCTTATAATTTATAAACCCCTACGAAGTGTAAGCGAAAAATATGTCAATTAGGGTAAAAAATAATTTTACGTGAAATAGCGAATGTGAAGAAACTGATTCTGGGCAAGCAAATCTTCTGTTGTTGTTCCATGTGAAAACGCATTGATACCTTATCGACAGAGATTTAGCACTTTAAGCTAATATTGTAGTTTTGCCATACAGTGTGCTTGGAACAGCCTTAGAGTTTCCGGCAGTTCTTCTTTATTCGTAAGCGAAACTAGACGATTGCGTACATTAATTGAATAAACTTTATTACTCCATATTGTTCGACATTAAAATATTTCCTTTTAGAACCAATTTATTGGTAGTAGCTTTGTTTTATCACATTGCATGAAACTGGTATTAGCATTAGAAATCCATAATATCTACATATATGTGCTCCAAGAAATTGCTACGCAAAAAATTAATACTTTAAGGTCGCAACATTTGGGAGAGAGAAGTTCCTAATACAACAAAAAATTTTGAAATTATTGCTTCAAAAACTTTTACTTAATAATTCTTCAGGGGAGTTTAGTCAAGCGTTAGCAACAATTGATCACTACACGAAAAAACAATAAATTAACTTCATCAGTTAATTAAAAAACTTAGGAAAATTGGCACAATTTGGAGTGGCCAAACACACAAGCTATTCAATAACAAGCTGTTTGATTTATACTATTGAAGCATTGGAGGAGTGTTGGTCTAAGTCAAATTCGTGTGAAAGAATCGCAAACTATGCTCTTTACAGCGTAAAGTCTTTATAGATCCGCATCTGCATGCTTACGAAATTTATTAAATGGAACTAGAGTTGTGTGGTCACGAACGAGTTTTTATAGGTGACAGATTATATTAGAAAAGACGTAGCAGTTTTACAACAACTTTAGAAACATCCTAAGCGATGAAGCTGATTTACACTTTGTTAGTCGGCTAAAATATCTGCATTTGGGGTTCAGAACTTTTATCGGTCTTGTCTAAGCAGTGACTTCTACTTGTGTTAGATATCGCAATACGTTATCGGAGATGCGTCTGCCCAAAATTTGATTCAAGTGACTGACGTGTGGTTTGAATAAAATAATTTTACCTGCCATACTGTAGGTGATTTAACTCCCCTTGATGCCCGATATACTATTCCATACATAATTCTATAGATTTCACTAGAAAATACACTTGGAAACAATTGTCGAATTAAGTTATGCTATCATGTCATATTGTCCTAATATTTTATATTAGTTTAAAAATTGTGTTGGGTTTTAAACAGAAAACCCCTGAAAATAATAAAATGTTTTGTGCTATGTTTGTTGTTCCGTCGAAATTTTGTTCCTGTTTTTGTTTTTATATGAATTACCACTGTGTTTCCTTCTTATGCTAAAATTTTACAATTATTTGTTTCGTCGTGCAATTTTATTAAAATATTATAAATTTGTTGAAATAACGTACTAAATTATGAGGAGTTGTTCACATTAGTCATATTTGTCCAGGTTATTATGATAAAACATATGACTTTATGACACTTTGTGAATTCGGGGAATGTATTTTCTATTTAACTCAAATCTTCAATAATGTTTTGTGAAACCCTTTAGAAACGAAGTAAAAATAAGTCTTAATTGGCCGTAATGCATATTCCTTATATTTCGCAAAATTTCTTCTTATTTTCCACTTTAGTATCATTTCCACCATAGAATAATTATCAAAATCTAATAACTGCAAGAAGAAATATAATTTCTAACTTCTGCTTTCAGTTTAGTCGCATTTTCATTAAAGTGTTTTTGTGCAAATTGTGACCCAGTTTTACTTTATTTTCAGCATCTCGTTTTGTTTTTACCAGCCACTTCATAAGTCATAAATATTTTTTTGTGGCAAGTTAATGCAAGTTTATTAATATTTTATAATCAGCGTTTAGCAACAATAAACAAGGAGCAGACATTAAATGCTGGTGAAAATGTGTAACCAAACCAGCGCAGTTCTGTAAGCTATTGGGGTCCTAAATAAATTATGGACTTGCTACAGAAGGAGTACTAAAGCGTAAAGATATGCACATGTGTGTATGTAAATTAATGACTTTTTTTAGGAGGGAAGTATTGCCAGGCTTTGAACGGGGTGTTCTTTATTTGATTCAAAATTCTTCCATGAAATTCAAACATGAGACCTTTTGAGCGATTATTTTTCCGATATTTGTCTCTTGGATAACGTTAAAGCAACAACTTTTATGTAGTCACCAGCACAGTGAAGCATTATCACGTGGCTAGATGAGATTCTGAGGAAATGTATTGTACCATCTTTACTAGATTTTGTTATATATGATAAAATGGATCATGTATAAAATTTCATATTCACAGTAAAACGTTGCTTGTGAAATTTAAATATGGCTTTTGTGTCAAATCAACCGCGAGGGCAGTACAACACTGCAGGCGAAGAAATTAGTTTGCTTGAAATTATAATAAAAAAATTATTTTATTTAGGGCCATTATTACAAGTATTGTTTATCGATCTTGTTAGTAAAAGATTACTTTAGCTACACTGAGGAATTAAGTGACCCTTAACTATCTTCCGTTATTACCATCTTTTTGTAAAATAATTTTTTTGTTTTCAAAAATATTCTTTAGCTCGTTAATATATAACAATCGCGGTCAGCTTACGATGTTCAATTTTTTTTCAATTTCAAAATTATTATTTTTTTTCAATAAAAAAGAGGAATTTAACGAAGAAATGTCCAAAGATATTATAGAGAATATAGTCAGATTGGTTGGTTCCAAACATTGTTGATAATGTAACTACTTTTGTTTAATGGATAACAGACCGGCTACTCTTTACGAGAAGTGTGTTGACCTTTAATTATGTTTGCATTAAAGTATTTTATAGCGTAGACAGACGACAGCGTTAATTTGCATTAACAGTTTTAATTAAAATTAACTTGTGAATTATCCCCATCCTAATGTGCATTAGATTTGACGTAAATGCACTAAATCAAACTGAATTTATACTGAATTAAGCTATTTCGATACGGCAATACCGTCGACAACCAATCAGCTTTTGTGTAAATTGTTAACTATAGCGAAATAAAAATGAATTCTAAGTCGGAAAAGGTAAGTTATTTTAATTGTTTTCACCAAAAAAACAAAAGAAAATAAAAATCTAAACGCTTTTTTATCATTTTAAGATTTCCAAGAAGCGAAGTGTGTGGATCAATAGAGATGCACGGGATCTGCTAGAGCTGTGGGTGGAACGAGCCACAGATTTGCGGCTTACAAAGAGGAATGGGCACATTTATTAAGAAATCTCCGTACAAATGAACATTAAATTTAGTGCGGAAGAAATACACGTGAAAATAAGAAATTTCACGCAAAAATACAGGTATTGGTTTTTTCTCATAACTTTTTTGGCACAAAATACCTACATGCATATTGAAAATTTTAGAGAGGAGAAAAAACAAATGGGACCTTCTGTTGAGAGCCCATCGAATTGGAAATTTTATGCTGATGTGCACCGGCTAATTGGCAGCAATGCGGTCAATAGTGCTGAGGTTTCCTTAACTCTATTATCGTCCATCGTAAGCACGTCACACTCCCAAAAAGTGCTGTTGCGGTCCATGAAAATACCATATATGAATTATATCCTCCACGAAAAGAAAATATTAAACCTACAAATTTCCACAATTGGCTTTCTCTTATTTCAGACTATCTTACCGCGGTCCCAACTTGTAGCAGCACGTTTAGATTTTTGGTTGCACTATTTTTACATTATAGAGCAGTTTCAGCAAAAGTAATTTTAGCTTTCTGTCCAATAAATAGTGATTTTCCATAGAGTTAGCATAGATGCTAACCGTACTTTCTGCCTTCTATCCATTTGATTTCAATATAAATATTAAAAAAAATTGTTGACAAAAAAAGAAAGAGCTGTTTTGCTAAATGCAAAAATTGTCGTCTGTCAGGGCAAAATTTTAATTTGCATTAGTGTGATTTTAATGCAAATTAACGCTGCCGTCCGTCTACGGTATTAGCCTTGCAAATATTACTTAACTAAATTGTCAAAATGTTACACTATTATATAAAAATTCATCGAATACGATACCGTCTTCTTATCAGAAAAGGGACCATTTTTTTTTAAAGTGCAATAGTTACTCCACCTTTTCATTGAGATGGCGATTTAAAAAAAGTCCTTCTTTTCTCATATCATGAGAATAACAAACAAGTGTCGCCATCTGCGCCGTCCAAATCACGATTCTTTTCGTTACTAAAGACCAGAGCACTCGTATACCAGAGCTAAGAAATCTCTTACTCGAATGTCCCATGTCACATGTTCTCTTATCAATTTGCAATCGATTTTCTTTTCGTACATTATTCTTCAGCTGCGGTTTTTTTACTTATTTACCTTACAATGGGTCTTTTCATCGTTGAATAACTTCCTTCCGTGAATATCAGCTTGAGGCCTAATTTTTGGAGCTAAAAGGGCATAAATTTGACTTAATTCTTAAGATTTTTCGGTTGGATTTAAAGCGATTGAGATCCCTCTTTTGTCAATCACTCCATAGTTTTTAGTATCTTTTAAGTATCTTCGATCATCGATCTTGGCTGTTGCCGCTATATTTACACAATACTTTTCTTGCCCATTTCTCAATAATGTCTGATAGAATGTTATATTTTGCTTCTACTAATACTTTAATGTATAATTTAAGTCCGACTTGTACGACTAATCATATGAACGGAAACTAATTTTATATTATTCGTCTTCTTCGGAAAAAGTAACTTTAACTGGCAAAACGAAAATACTCTTTCTGATGTCAGGAAACTTGTAGCTGTCGACAAAGAATTCAAAGCGGATATGGCGTACTAAAAATATAAATTTTAGTGTTTCTAATCATCTGATCGGGTGTATTTTGGGCGTATTCACTAAATTAAATTAGCACGACCGTACTTTTCGATTGGAAACAATTTTAATTCTCACAACAGTTTTTATTTTATATGTGCAGTTATGAATGCGTTATTTTAATTATCTGCCATTTGTTTCGGGCACTTTATTTTATTTACATGAAATATGAGGTACCATTTTTTAATGTGGAACCCTTTTGCCATAACAAAGTCTCCTCCTTTGGTAGCGTAGTAAACCATACTTTCGAATTATTCAACTTAAATTTCTAATGAAGTTTGTCTGAAGGTTTGCTAATTCTTTTTCATGTTAGGTTTTGCTATTCACTTGTAGAAACAAATTTTTATAAAAAGGTAGGAAACTTGTGTGCGTGTGTGTGTTTCCACTTGACTTGCACATTAAAAACAGTTAACGTGCCTAGAGACTAGAGTTGTCATTCGAATAAGAATAATTCGATTATTCCAATACTTTTTTATTTCATTGTGTTCGAACGAATAGAATTTTTTAATTTAGAAAAAAAGTATTCGAACGATTTTTCTCGATTATTCGAAGGTTCGAATATCTTCTTTAATTCAAGTTTGCAAGATTGCTATTTAAACTTGTTCACAATATGATGTTTGAGCATGTCAAGTCATATAATTATTTCTCTTCGGCTGTTGAAGTAAGAACGCAAAATGCAATTTTATTTTTTTGTGCCAGCATACAAAGCTTACTTCCTTCATTAACGGATATACTCAAATTGGATACTGCAGTTCTTGAAATGCACCGATAGCATAATCTAACAGAGCGTTTTTTTATTTGTGTGTTTAGTGTTGATAGAATATTATTTTGAAATCTTTAAGTTCGTTTTTGAAAATTGTTAAATATTTTTCACGTAATTTTCCGTTCTTAAAATCGCTATGTCCTAAAGTGCCATTGAAGTATTGCAACACTTAACAACTGTGTTCTGCTTAAGTGCAAGTTAAAGTTTCCACACTTTTTTTCTGTTAAGTGCTTTAATTAAGCTACTTTTTTTTAAATGTAAGGGAGTATATGGAAGTAGACCGCTAACTTTGTGGATCCCTCTACGACCCCCTTCTTTCGTCGAATTGATTTCAAGCAACTGATTTGTAATTTAGTATTAGCTTAGTCTTAATCAAATCTCGTGCTACCACTAGCCTTTACTCTCGATTATAGTGATTTCAGACTTCCAGCTGGTGACTGTCGACCTTCTTCTCCCCTCATCTTTTGTAATTGCTAGTTTAAGGCTTAGGTCTACCATAGCGTTTACACCTATCAAGTGTCTGCCCATGGTCTCAAGTCTTATGGTAGCCAGTGCTGGACATTCACACACAATGTGAACGCAGAAGTATCTTTAGAAGCTGTCCCGTCTGCCCCTTGCAAGGTTTTCTTGTCCAACCCTTCAGAATTTCTCTATTGGGCAATAAACACCGGAGTTCCTACAGAGATTAACCTTTCCACCTCGTGCGAGGCTTCATTGTCCATCCCCGTCGGAATCTCACGGTCTAACGCCTTAGAAATACCTATAAATTTTGACCCGTCCACCTTTCGCGAGGTAGTCTTGTCCATCTTTTCCGGATTCCTCCTCTGACCAATTAAAACCATAGTTTCTGCATAGATTAACGTCTCCGCCTCTTGCGAGGCTTCCTGATTCATCCCTCTAATGGAGAAATAAGTGTTCACTCACACAGAACTCCATATGCACGGGTAAGTCTGTATTAAAACTGGAGATCGACTGGTATCAGAGGTATTTAGAGTTGGCATACTTGCGACCAAGCAGCCTATTAGCCACGCATGCTTGGTGTATGCTGTTTCACTGTGGATTTGGGATTTTTTGTACGACAGCGTTAATAGTCAGAACTTCTAATAGTGCAAAGCAAGCCATATTTTTTCGCCTGCCACAACCTTGTTGAAAAAGTCTTTCATTTTCTTCAACCGTTAGCGATGCTTAAATATTTGCCGCCAAATTTCAATAAAACACCAAACTATCGAAAGTGTTTTTATTCGTTTGAATATTCGAATAACTTTTACATTTTATTCGTTTGTTAGAACAGAAAGAAAAGTTAACAACTTTTGTTTGAACAATTTTAAACTCGAATAATTTGACAACACTAATAGAAACACATGTAAACCTCACTATAATTAAATTCTGCAGCAGTTTTCTTATGTTCAAAGAGTTTTTTAATTTAAATTATATAAATATTTGTCATTCTGTTTGTACCCGCAAAATGGCATGAATGTTTGTTTGTCAAGTTCCGTCGTCCTTAAGAGAATAAAGCATCAAATAGTAGGATTTTGTGTTTAAGAGAATTCTTCATAATTACTTTTGCTCTTCTTTTCATTACGAAGTTTAAACAACTTCTTACCCTGAGTTGTTCAAGGGCGGCTAATAAGCAAATCGATTCTGTGGTTTGCATGAATAACCGCGCGTATTAATTAATGAGGGTTTTGTGTTATTGATGTTACATTGGCTTTTTTAAAACGCTCTTTGCTTGGGACTACAAATGTTTCGAAAATTATGAATCTATACCGAAATTTTTAGTACTAAGCAGCAGCATTATTATATAAATAATGAAATCGTGTTACTAAAAATTTGATTAACGACTTAAAGCTTGTGACTTAGTTAAATAAATTATTATAACTACTTTCAGCTCTAACGAAGTATGTTGTTATTCGCTTGGGTTCTGGCAAATCGTTTTGGCATAAAAGCACCAATTAGAACATACGTTGTTATTTCCGTAGCTATTTAAAAAAAATGCTTGGATAAAATACGGGAATTGAGCTGTGAAAAGACTTCGGAGTTTTGTTAGCCATAATCTTGTACGAGTGTAACCCCAATTCATGCAGCATAATTCGCCAGGATAAGCTCTGCAGTTTTACGAGTTCTTTTGTAGGGCAGGAAATATTTTGTCTCGGGTTTTTTAGGGACAGATATGTGATTAGGTTTAAGTGAGTACCTGCCAGCGATGGCTCACCTTAAGCGGCCAGACCAGCGCTCCTATGCGATCGCATAAGCATCACCAGAATATCACTCATGCACATCCCATAGGTAGCAAATTAGGGCAGAGGCTGTCAGGCTCCCGGCCCCACCCCTTGCTGAGGGGTTCGGAGCTGTGGTTATATCGCTTTGGGTATAGACACAGCCACCACGTGCACCCCCGAAGGAGCTTCACCAACAACCAGTCTTGAACCGAAGTTCCCGGGGCAACTGGTTCCCGTGGTACCAGTTTACTTTTCCTTCATTACTGGTCGAACTTAGAAATCATACCTTCTTCCAGTTGCAGACTCCTGAACTGGTGCACCTGTTTTCCCCCAGTGGCAATCCATCGTGGTGGCAGTGATCACCAAGATGATATATGTCCCCGGGGGTGACTTTTAGGGACAGTGGTGTTGTTCTGCTCCGATCTGGATATACTTTGGCGTGGGGGTGTTGGGTGATTTTTTACTGAAATGGTTGTCTCGAGTTTAGCCAGCAATCGAGAAGAGCTAACGCATCTGCAGCGAATGCATGCAGCGATTTCACTAACGAGCACTCCCTTTAATAATAAAGTTTTAACACTTTGACAAGCTATTCAATCGTAAAACTTCTCATGCACATGTGGCACAAGTCACTGAATAATAAATAAGAAATTACAGATAGGCAACATCGAATCAGTCTTATTGGATACTCCTTCATGTTTATATAACATTTGCTATATTGAGATACTCATCAATACAATAGTTGATAAAATCAAGATTTAAAATAAATATTTCAGTACAAGAGAATCGTGTACGATGCTTATTTTAATTTACTTTAATCTTTTTCGCTGCTAGGAAGTTCGAAATCTCAAAATCCCTTTCCACCACACTAATAAGTTCCAAGTATCGATATTTTATTTGAACCTTTTGTTTTATGTTTCTATTTGTTTTCTTCTAAAGGAACAGTGTGAGAGAAGGAAACACACACCATCACCGGGAACAATGATATCACTTACAATCGTAATAATCCCAGAATCGTAAAACAGAAGAGCAAAGGGAAAAACTCACAGCATTGTTCCGGTAAATTCTTCTTGTTTCTCTTTAGATAAGGATGATGATTATTATGGAATCGGTGTTAGTATTAAAATCACTATCTTGGTATTTAGTTGTCTATAGTAATACTTTATGTGGCCTGCTACAGGACTGAATCCTTGTTATTGTTTTTTGTTTTGAAAGAACTTTTTCGAACTCTGCTGGCTTTGTTATTTTATTAATTTTCATGATTATAAATGATTTGGATTTAATATTCGCATAATTAACTTTCTTATTGCTGCTGCTGTTGTTTTGTTTTCTTTGGCTTTCGTAGCTAATGACTTAAAATTATTAAATGGAAAATTTTTAAAACTAAATAAACTTGCGTGAAGCATCTAAAGTTTAATTGAAATCAAATTAAAATTGAAAACAAATTAATAATTAGGGCAACTATACGTTGAGTTGATCTTCTTATCACACCCACCATCAACAAACAGGGCAGGGATAATTAATTTGCACTAAGAAAATCTAGTTTTGTTGGCACTGTAGGGCATTTTGCAATAAAATTCAGCAAAAATAAAATCAATTAAATTTTCTTTAATACGTTTCCATTTTAATTTGAGTTTAGATTTCGAAACAAGCGAAATATTATGCGAAACATTTGCTTGCTGACGAATTATTTTCCTTCAAAGCAAACAAAAAACAAGACAAATCATTTGTTGCTCATTTACTCAAACACTGTCATAACTTAAAAATTTCATTTTTATATATTTTCTTCTTTCCACGTTAGAAAAGAATGTGCCGTTATTTTTTCAGTTATCGGAAGCAACTAGAAAATTTCAATTGCGTTTACCTCGAAATGAAATTTTTTGAGTTATGACGTTGTTGAGTAAATGAGCGATATGTTATAGGTGCTGATCACAGTTGAAAATAATGTTTTGTTGCTTTTTATTCTTAGGGAACATGTACTCGCTTTCTGTTTTACTTGACAGCACTACTTTTAGCATTCAAATATAGTTTATAAAGTTGATAAGCTCGGCGAAAATTTGCACTTGAGGATTTAAGAATAAGACATTCATTACGTTTCTATGACGTCCAACATTTACATAAGAGTGCGGTTAGCAACCTTCGTCTGCCACATGTCCGCAACTTTTCAAATAACTTATGATAAAGATCATCGAAAGGTTTAGTTTGATTTTAAAATGTTGAAACTTGTGATCAAAACGGACCTGCAGTATTTGTGTTAATTCACTATTCG
Source organism: Phania funesta (assembly GCA_963932375.1). NCBI lineage: Eukaryota > Metazoa > Arthropoda > Insecta > Diptera > Tachinidae > Phania > Phania funesta. Next base: position 44,437,929 of record OZ010656.1, read on the forward strand.
AGGAGTAGGGCTTATGCATCTGTAATGACGCTTCACGTTATTCTAAGACATTGTGTTTTAAAAAATCTTATTTACATTCATTTTGTTTATTAACACTTTTTTATTTAATCTGTTATTCTAACAATATGAACTTGTTTCCTAATAAATTTATTTGTTGTCCTTATTTAGTGCACACTGGAAAAAACAGCCATTTAATGTGAACTTGCACACTTTTATTTTCCTTTTGTATAAAAACAAAGCATGCAAATATAGGAAAATTTCCAAAACCAAACCAATTCGGTGTCGTTGCTATTTTTCTTGCCTTTTAGGGCGCTGCTACACGTTCAATATATATTGCGAGATTTGGACCGCGATCCATTTTAATGGATTGATGGATCACGAGCGTATGCTACATGTTGAATATTTATCGCGTCAGTATTTACGCTATTTTTGTGCAGTGCAGATCCGTTATTAAAAAAATGTCGCGAGAAAACCAAAAAAAAAAAAAAAAAGTCACGCGATCCGCGATCTGGATTCGATAGTTTATGCCATTCTGCTATATAGATCGCGATCCATCAATACTGTATGCTACACGTTCAATATATATTGAACGCGATCCAATATCCAATATGCTACACGTTCAATAAATATCGCGATATTGGATCGCGTTTAATATATATTGAACGTGTAGCAGTGCCCTTAGAGTGAAAGAGTCAATGATTGCATAGTTTTTATTCTTACAGCCAGTCATCGTTACACCTTCGTATGATCCTTGTGTTTATTATTTTTTCACATATTTTTATGTTTTATATCAAATAGCAATTTTCACAACAAACCATTCACTTGATTAAGTTTGTTCAAAATTACTACTAGAACACTTTTAATCCATATGACCTCAATGCAAACACATACACATACATCACACGCCACAATTACAATCAAACACAGAACACAAATGCAGCAAAAAACTGAATTCGAAAAAAAGTTTTGTTTGTTCTTCTTTCTTTCTATTAATAGTTTTCCGTTTTACTGTGTTTATGCGACTATAAAGAAGGATGTTGTCTTCCTTTTCTCTTGCTTCGGGGTGTGTTTCGAGTTTCCTCTCGTTTTGTTTCCGTTTAAAATAAAAGACAACTGCGTTCAGATTTGTGTTGCTTAATAAATTTTTATTTCTTTTTTTTTTTAAAGGATGTAATAAGCTTTGAGGTTCTATTTCGAATGTCTTGAAATTATTGGACTACTGATTATTCAGATGTATGTTATTATCCTCTCAAAAGTTGGTCATATTGACAAATAAAATAGCTAAGCTATTGCTAAAAAATAGCAACAAAAACATCGCACTGTGCAGTAGATTCACACAAAACAACTTTGCTCAGAAATCGGATACTTTTCCAAGAATCTACAAAATACTAAAAATTCGCAAGTAATCTCAATTTTAATTTTTCTAAAAAAAAAAAACAATTTCGATTAGATTTTGGGAGATTTGTGTTGGCATTTAAAACAATATTCTGGAACAAACATGAAAGCATTTTCTAAAAAAGATTTATTTGAAAAACCGGGAGAACCTGCGACTATAAAAAGGCTTTCGTTTTTCAAGATCCCAACTTTTGCACTATGATGGCGAATGTATAAAGTTTGGTACTTCTGATTGCCGCAGTTTGACCTACATACGTAGGGTACTTTTTTAGTCCTTCTTTCTTACACAGGCAGACTCCTGCAAATAAGAAATATTGAAATAGTTGTTAGGGCATTCTTTAAAAAAAGTGTTAAAAAAGTTTTCGATTGACCTCAAACCCAACGGACATAATTTGGGTGCTTTTGACCCCCTTCTTTCCTTGTATTGATTTTAGGCAACCGATTTGTAAATTACGACTACGTTACTCTCATTCAAGTCTTATACTACCACTAGCCTTTACCTTCGACTGTAGTGATTTCAGACTGTCGACTGGTGACTGTTGACCTTCTTCCTCATCACGAAGTCCCTTGTTTATTGTTGGCATTTGTCTAAGGCTTAGGTGCACCATGGCATTCATGTTTAACAAATGTCTGCCTGTGTTGGGCATTCACACTTAATGTACGCTACCGTCAAAGCCTCTTCCGCTGGAGTATCTTTGCAAACTGACCCGTCCACCTCTTGCGAAGTTTTATTGTGCATCTTTTCATAATCCCTCCATTTGCCAATAAACTCCAAAGTTCTTACAGTGGTTAACCTCTCCAGCTTTTGCGAAGCTTCATTGTTCATCCCCATATAAATATCACGGTCCAACGCCTTAGAAGTACCTTTAAAGATTTACCCGCCTACCCACACGAAGCAGTATTGTCGATCTCTTCTGGATTCCTCCCTTGGCCGACTATAACCGTAGTTTCATTAGAGATTAACCTCTCCGCCTCTTAGGGGGCTTCAGTAAACATTGGATTTTTATGTTAGATTTGCGATTACCTTAACTGACTGATACCGTTTCGTATTTTCTATAATACATTTGTTTTGAAGGTCACAGTCATACTATAGAATATAACCAGTGTTTGGTAGAGCTTTAAACAGTTCGTAAGAGCTGTGATGATCAATTGGAGTGGATACGCCATACATTGAAAATATAATGTATGTGAGCGGCGAGATAAAGATTTCAAAAATCGCTGTTCATCCTTAACAGAAAATTTTAAAAGCTTAGGTTAGAAATGGGCCTCTTTCGTTTACAGTTAAATAAAATTAGAGTTAGTTGAAACCAAAATCTAAACTCCCAAAAAGATTAGGCTGCATCCGATACTGATCTGTAGACAACGTTATGTAGTTAAGAGATAGAGAGAAAGCTCGATGATTGGATATGTGTTGATGTTACTGAATCAATTGCCTATCGCTGGATGAAGGGTATCGTGCTAAAAAAAAGACTAGTTGTACTTTGAAAATTAAAGAGCTTCTTTCAAACTCCTACGTTCTCAGTTTTACAATTAAAGTTCATGTGTATTTCGATGTAAAAATATTTAAGTGAAACCCTTATCCAAACATTCAACCAAACCAGAGAGTCTTACGATGTGGTCAACTATTTCTTTTATTTCCTTGTTCTGGTAAAAGGATGGCGAAAAAGGAAATAAAAAAATATAATTTTTCTTTATAGTTTTGTTATTTACTTTTTGCTTTTTAAGCTGTTTTCACTTTTCTTTTGTTTGTTTTATAAATGAAGTGATCAAATATCATTTCCTTGCTTTACACATTATAAAATGAAAATAATAATAAAAAAATCGGTAACGCAGTCAATATCAATCGAATAATAAAATTCATGTTTCAATAAAAATTCAGTGTGAACGTGTTGAAAGAGGAAAACAAATATTTTAAAAAGAAATGCTGACTGATTTTATAAGGGGAAGTTAGTAGGGAAGTAAATAGTTTGGAAAAGCAAAATAGTAGCTGGGGAGAATATTTCGATTCAACATCGAATCTGTCCGAAAGTTGTGATCGTTCTCAAGGTATTCGATGCAAATTACAATTCATCCTTCCCAATAGCTGTCGCCATGGCCATGATGGCCAACAAATCGACCTCGGCCTTTTTTGATGCACGTTTACCTTCGTGCCTGGTGTGTTGTGATGTATTTATAGTTGGTCCATTGTTATGAAACGGTACAATACATTGTTCGAATCGCAGTTAAACACGACCAAATAAAGCTCCATGAGCAACCACGGTACCTGCCTCCGAATAGCTGTTTCATGTAAATTCTGATGTGCTCGATAACTAATATCATGCCTGCAGCTACCTTATGCTCTTTCATTCACTGATGGTTAAATATTATTCTAAGAAGTTTATCGATTAAGACAATCTCTAATGGAGACGCGAACATTTAAGGTGACAACCACAATGAAATAAATTAACCACTTTCTTAGCATGCAACTGAAGCCTTTTGTTGTCTTCAAAATATCACGGAGTTTCGTACTGCAAGAGGAACTTGCAGAGAAACTAATAAAAATGGAAATGCTGTTTGTAGATCTCAAATCTTAGGAAAATAATGACGATGTGAAATCCAGAACTAGAAAATTCGAATCTACTCTTCTGCGTGCTTTGTGAGCAGCAAATGTGATTCAATCGGATATCGAATGTAGGAATTATCGAAAAAGATGCTGTTGCTGGTACACAATCTGTAAAGTTCTGCAAAACATTTAATTATTTGTCTATATTAGTGCTAGAAGAACAGAAGATCATGAGATAGCAATAAAGACAGTGATAGCAGCAGAAATTGCAATAAAATCCATTCTTTCCTAATATTTTTTTAACGTGAAAGACTGTTACATTCAAATTTAATTAAAAAAAATCAAATAAATTTAATCCTTTTAAATTCTTCGACACATATAATAAGGGAATGTCTAAATATATAAAAATTTTATTCTTCTTCATTTGTGCTAAACACGATTTAAACAAATGTAAGCAAGAACAAGGAGGTAAAGGAGTTTTCGAAAAGGCTCAATTCAATTTTATTTCGTTTGCTTTTCATACACATATGCTGCGCCATCACACATATAACTTTTTCGAACAACAACAAAAGAACAGAACTATTTGGATCCACAAGATTTTGAATTTGTTCATTACGGGATTTTATTTCTCTGATAATTTCGTGTAACTGAGCAACATATAAAGGTAACGCTATAACCTGTAAAGATTTTCAATTTGTTCTATCTGAAATAGGGTCTGCAAATAAGAGAGATTGCAAATGTAACTTAATAAAACAAAATCGATTTCTAATTGATTCTGGTTTTATTTTGAAGCTACCTTTATGCCAGTATGTATGGAAGAGTCTATGAAAGCCCTACTCGGCTTCGCCCAAAGTGCTTCAAGATGGTTTTTTGGCCAAAATCGGGATCTCTGATCAAAATTTCCTAGTCCCAATTAGAGAACTCACGATGTTGTTCGTCGTTGTATGGCTTCAACTCTTGCGTCAGCACAATCTTTTACAGATGTAGACCAAAATCAGACTCTAAAATAAGGGTCGATTCTGGCATTGCCTAGTTTAGGTGATAGGCGTCGACTCGACTCTTCTGGGTCTTTATCGATACTGGTCGCTACAGCGGCTATGTTTTTTTTTTATGGTTATGTTTTCTGTGGTTATTTTTTTTATTGCTTTGCACCAATCTCTCTTGGGTGGGTGGCTGCTTAAAGTTCCAAAAAAGTGTACTCACGTCCACGCTACTCCACGGTTTATTGAATTGGATTATGACTACCGAACTCGCGACGTAGTTCCCTACGCATATTTACATCTAAGTCGGATTTACGATAATATGTTTTAATAATTTTCACCTGTTCGGAATGCGTGCCAGCAGCATGGCATTGGTAACTTCGATAGCATCTGAAATCAAACAATTGCAAAAACCATCATTACTATCTGGTCACCCTGTATTAAAACGCTTAAATTTCATATGAAATGGAACACACGCAGTCAGTCTTCAAATGCGAGTGCAACAAGTTTATTGGACTGAAATGCGTTTAAACATTTTTGCCATTGCAATCTGCGAATCAGTAGGATGGATGTTGTTGCATCGAGAAGCATCAATAAGTAAGAAAATTCGAGTAAAGACTTGACAGCAAACCAATAGAAAGAAAACTACAAAAACAACGTAGGAATGCAGCTTTTTTTATTAACATTTTCTATTTTGTGGATGGTTGGGTTAGCTGTGTTGGTTGGGTTGGCTGGTGTGCTGATGTCTGATAATTTACTGCAACTGTCTGCAGTTTAGATGATGACGATTTAAAGTCATCAACAAACACTCTTTCCTTTAAAAGCCATTTACGGGAAAATGCGTTTCAGTTTGTGTGTGTGAAAGATAAGAGAGATTCGTTTGAGTTGCAGTGGAGTTGGAACTGTATTGCAAAATATTATTGTTTGGTATTTGTTGGAATTTACTGTCCGTCTTTCTGTTCAGTTGTCTGTCATGTTTGAGACCCATGTCAAGATTTATTTAGGTTTTTTTTTTGCTGAGGCTTTTATGCTGCTTCTTATTGTCTCTTTTTCCACTACTTGTCTTCAGGCTTAAATCAAGCTGCCAACAATTGACTGTGTGGCTTTTCGATATTTCATTCGTTGTTGTTTTCTGGCCGTCTGCTTTCTTTCGTGTTTGGCGGATCTTTGATGTGTTTCTGTCAAGGGATGTGCGTAGGTCTGTGAATATGCTGAACTATTTGTCTATATAGGTGAGTGTGTGTGTGTGTAAGTGATTGCGTGCTTTTTTCCTTCGCTCAAACAGATTCCGAGAGAAATATCCATTTCTGTAATTCACTTTTTATACGTTTTCGATTACTGTTTTCCTTTTCACTGTTTCCTCTGGTGTGTCAGTCCATATAAATATTTATTTCAAATAGTTTTACAATTTATTTCCAAATGTAAAACGATAAATATTTTATTTTGCATATGTGTATTTGAGCACGATTTCGTTGATTGCCTTTAATTTAAACGATAAAACTTAAGTTGTGGATAAATCATATAGTTTGCAACAACGAAAGTAGGGATTGCAACATCAGTATGATGGTTTATTATTGGTTAAATTATTTAACTAGAGGATCTAGAATTCATCGCTATTAGGAACAGACGTGATAGTAAATTGAAAATCGTGATGTGGATATCGCGATCTAGGGGTTTTGAAGGCATTCCCGTACCAGTTGCTGCTTCGTATATATACCCTGCACAGTATATTCTCCGTTGTGTAGTCCCACCTCCGATATTTAGATAGGGGTAGCGGATGACGCCCGCCCCAGATTGACCCGACGTTGGTCCTCCAAGACAGGATAGAAGCATAGTGATAAAATGTTTCCACTTCCTCCTCTTTCTCACAGCTTCTATAATAGTCATTTAGCGGCAACCCCGTCATATTGGCGCTGGTGCCAAATCTGCAATGTCCAGTAAAAAAAATTGTTTTCTTAAAACCAAGAGAGTTGAACACTGGTTTAATCGATTACTTTAATGAAATAGTTGGCAAATCCTAATAGAATGAAGGTGTTCATGTTTGAGGTGTCAAAATTGAAACACTACTGCCTCCGCTATACTCGCCACTAGTTCGCTGACTTGCGTTCTTCTGAGGGATTTGTTTTATTTTTCCTTTTACCTTCTTACGCTTTTCGAAATATATCACATGCATCTGTTGCTTTAAATTTAAACACCGTAAACTATAAACTTTGTAAACAAGTAAATGTTCATCTTTAACTTTAAATCGAAGCCACGAACACTTTAAATCAGTTGTCAAAACAAAAATCAGTGAATCTTAATATTTGCGTGTAGAGTGCTTAAGGAATCGTCCTTGACCAACTAAATTTTTGCGGCCTTTAAAAAAATTGTGAAATTTTTATCCATTGCCAACATCCATGAAACAAACAAAAATAATTACAATGAAAAAGTGCTGGCCATATCCGTAAAACTTGATAATGGTGACTTTGCGTATTCGGATGTACAAATTGATGTCGGTGTTGAAGCACGAGGGGTGTTTAAACAGTAGATGCAATATTTAAATTTAGCTCGCATATTTTTCTGCTACTGGGGCTAAATGTAATCTTCACCACTACTGACGATTGAAGTATTGGTTCACTGTTGGCGCCAAGCCTGAACTCTAAGCCGAAAAGGTGAAAGTACTGGCGCCAGTGTATTATATCTAAGAGTATTCACTTAACCACACCTCGTATACTATATGTTTGTGAATGTGTAAAATACGTGTGAGTATAATGCACACAAATACATGATGACTTCTGTTTCTTTTTTTTACTTCTGGTCTTCTGTCGTATCAAGTGCATCCGGTTTTTATTGTCCTTTTGTGGAAATTCTTTTGTATAAAATGATTAAAAGATTTAAAAAAAATCAAATTTTGTCTGTTTTCATTCACATTTTTCTGTTGAGTTTTCATGTGTTTTTGACATATTTCTTTTTAAGGAAATGGGAATTTCTGTTCAAGTTTAGATGAAGAAAATAATTTTTCGTTTTCCACAATCTTATGCCACAGCTTTAGAGAAAATTTTACCTTATGGGCTTAATAAATTCAATTCAATGTTTGTTTTATTTTTCAAACACAAAAATGTTGTTCTGTTTCTCTCTTTCTTTGCAGGTGAGTAACTCAGACGTCTTCAGTTAAAAGTTTTGCAAATTGCTGGTGTAACATTTCAATTAATTGGTTTCAAAATCTTTACAAGAGTCTTAATTATTTCTAAATTGTACGCACAGGTAAAGTCAGTAGCAACTTATGCCTTGAAGACAGATAAACGACCGTAGAAAATTATTTATAACAAACTTGAATAAATACAAACTCAAGAGAAATTTAGTTAATTTCTAATTATTTTCTTTTTATAAATAGAAATATTTTACAGGATTCTGTTTACATGAATATTGAAAAAAATATTTATGAGTTTATAGCTGCAGTTCAGTTATATAAATTTCTATAAACTGTAAGTGATCTTTAAGCATTTTGTAGTGTGTCTTATGTTCGGTCATCTACTTCTTGAGATGTTTTAAGAAGAGATGCAAACCAGTGCATGTTACTTCTTTTACATTAATGGTTTTCTTAAGCCTTTCCCCTGTAGTATCGCCTCGGGGGTATTAGTATATCCAACTTAACCTTCTACACCAATGAAATCCAGCAGCCAAATATTCATTAGGGTTTGCATTGCGAACGCGTGAAAATTATTATTAAATATATTCGGAATTTCGTCGTGAGGTCGGTCGTCATCAGGTGAAGAAGTTTGAGCGGGTGTACACTTTTTTTGGACTCTAAGCCACCCACCGAATAGCAATTGGTGAGTAGCGAAGAAGCCGCCGCAGCGGCCAGTATGGAAGAACACCCCGAATTGTTGAGTTGGTGCCGATCAGCTGAAACTGAGCGATGCCAGAGCGTTAACCCGGCTTATTTTGAAGTTGGTTTTGGGCTTACATCCATACAAGATTGTGCTAACGCATGAATCGCAGCCGTATGACCATATAAACGTCGTGAGTTCCATTATTCGGCTCTGCAAATGTTGGCCAGGGTTAGGATCCATTGAATGATGTGCTCTAGTCCGTACATCAAACTCTTGTTGTTGTTGTTTTATTTCCTATCGTTCTTAGCTAATCAGTAGATAAAGGTTTTTTGTGCCATGGTTATCTGAACGGATTAGACAAGCCTGCTTTCTATCAACTTTCTTATTACTGGAATCATTACATAAACATTGAACTTTTGTGTGAGCACCCTCGCATATTTTTGACAGGTTCCCATTTCCTCATTTCGTTCGTAAATGTTCGGTTGTCGTGTGTTTACTGTGGTGTTTGTTTTTGTTGTAATCCTGGTTTTGTCAGGGCAGGAGAATTTTAAATAGAATATTTTTAACTCCACCATAATAATTGAACAAATAAAAACTTTTAGTGTTGTTTGTTTATTTATTGTATTTATTGATTTAAAAATATCAAGTGTTCCTAACAAAAGTCATCAAAATAATAATTATTCAATTCAATAAAACTAAAACTTATATGCTAACGAAAAGTGCCATGAATGCATGTGTCATAAAAGAATTGCTTACTATTTAGGGCAATTGCGGAAACTTGCGAACGGTGCATATTTAGGTCACTTGCAGAAATAATTGTTCAGCAAAGAGCATTAGTCATTATGTGAGGCAATGTACTTAAGTTGATATTGGATACTATTAATGATAAGCAAAAGTGATATTGGAAAAAGAAAAGAAATCAAAAAAATAGAAATTGTTGTAACACCATACATACATTCATGACAGGTCTTAATGTTTTATTTATGTGATCACCGTGGCTAGAGCGTGACTAGCAGAATCTATAGATCACACTATTTCCAGGTCTTTACGCTGTATTTGCTGTACAAAAGAGTTTTTGCGGTTTTCTGATTGTCAAAACACATGGATTTATTTCAGCAAAATGTTAAAGTACCCTTTTATTCTAGGCATTGGCTCTCGTCAGCTATGAGTTTTCCTCAGCGTTTTGGCAATAGATGGGTTTCGCGCTAAAAGGCCACAAAGTTCAGGATTAAAACAAATAGTTGTCACCACTATCTATTTAAAATATAAAATTTTTAATGCATTAAAAAATTATATTGTGAAAAAGACAATTCGCTATGAATAAATATTGTTCACAGAAATCTAAACTTTTCGATGAGAAAAAAAAACATTCTTGTTTCATCGACAAGTATAGCCATCTGTTAATACACAGCGAGAACTTTTTTATAGTTTATCGACCTAGTCCTGGCAGTTTACACATCCCTAGAAACAATAATCTGGTGGCGTCAATCCGCAAAAATATTCTCAAAATTGTGACAACATTTTGGTCTAAAAACAGAAGATTTTTTTGTAACTCCCTGTTTTTATGGAACTCTTTACGGCTAAAGAAATTTGTAAAAGCATAACGGCTGAAGTTTTCAAACGATATCTGTCATTGGGATGAATAGCTTATGAAAAAATTTATGGAATTGCAAACGTGGTCGGATAAGCTCCTATATGGTGAAAATACATAAACTTGGTTTAAGTTATTTCATTTTTTTATATACGCAGATGAGCTAAAGACTCGATTGAATGACTGAGTTTATTTAATCGATATTTATTGTTTTTTATGTTGAAGCACACGAGTGAAAACCAGTGTTTTATAAAGTTCATCGGCAGTCAAGTAATATGAATCATTTGAATGACAATCAATCATGTTTCCAACTGTTTTGCGTTCTGAGCTTTTCATAATTCCATATCCAGAATCCTGCAACAGCTGAGTACCATGTTATAAAATTAAAAAGAAATTTATATTCTAAGTAAAATGTTTGGTATCACTAAAAAAATAAGTTTAAAGTCGTTGCATTCAATCGTCATTGTAAATATCACCTATCAGCATTTGCATATATTTTCCAAATAAGTCCACCGGGCTTGCCCATAAAACTTTCTACATATACGTTCTGGTTTCTATTTATACCCTGGAAAGAAAATTTAGGGCTTCTCAGTGAAATAAATAAAATGCGTGCTAAATTCTCACCTTAGCACCTATTGAAACGTAATGACCTGTTTCTTTAGAATACTCCTGCATTTATCGCCTTTTGGGACATCAAATATTTGCGAGCAATAACCCAAAGTAGTTCAATATTTATCACGAAGAACGAGTAAAAATCAAACTCACAAAAAATTAACCCTGCGTTTTCTTTCATTACTAGATACTCCAAAAATTTATATAAGATACTTTACTACTTTTTGCTCGTCATCGCCTTAGATCTAACAAAACAGGAAGACAATTTTTTCCTTTCTCTCTTCATCTTAACTTAATGTGTTGCCTATTAATTTAAGACGATTGTATGAAGTCGTACCCGTCTTCGTTTTCTAAACGTCAAGACCATTGTGATTAATGAATAAGAGTAATGAGCGTAAGCTTTTAATTAAATCTAAATCTGTTGCAAAACATTTCAAAACTAAAAATAAGACTTTGAATGGGGTGCATTTTATTCTTGTCTAAAATATTCCATCACAAATTAGGTGCAAGTTGTTTATATGTTAATTCTTTCAACTTCTAAGAGATTTTCTAGCCTCTAGGTTTACATACATGTGATGCATGTATGATTGGCTTGCGTGTCATATGTGAGGTGTTGTCTTATTTTCTGTAAAAAAAATGGTTGTACTAACGAAAAATAAATTGATTATAAAAAAACTTAACATACAAAAATATAAAACAGCTCCATTAAAGCTGGGCGGCACACACATGTGATTTGCTCGTGCAACAAATCATAATGTGCTTAAACTAGAGCAAGTAAACATAAACATGAGTAACGAAGCGGATGATGCAATCGCGATTTTCGTTATTTTCATGTGCAATATACGTTCTGGAAATAACAAACTCCTAAATATCCATGAATTTTGTTCTTTTAAAGTTCCCGAAAAAGTCTTCTCAAAATTTACCCAAAACGCGCAATTCAACGTTTTGTAGTAAACTAACATAGACAAATATTTAAAAAAAATACAGAAATTTTAAATTTTTTAACTGTTTGTTAACTAGCCCAAATACATCTAACATGACGTCGAGCACGGACAAATCACACGAACAAATCATATGTGTATGCCCAGTTTAAAGCCCAGTACGGTCATTTAAACAAAATTTTTGACGTGAATGTACGGTGAAGGTAAAATATTTTACCATGTCGACAGGCCATCGATAAGACTTTGATAAATTCACTCACATCAATTGTAAAAAGTTGAAGATCTTTAAATTACAGTTCCTTTTTATTTTCGGTAAATACGAAAATTCTTTAGTTGATTGATACGTATCTTTACATATACAAACATATGTATGTGTATGTACGTACATATGCATGTACATGTTTTATGTAGAATCACACTGACAAACATGTGTATTTTATTTCATTTGTTTGAGGTAGAACATCAAATCCATCAAACATTTTAAATTTCAAATATTTGAAAGCGACCAGATTTTGCAAAATTTAAAAAAAAAAATTGACACGTTGTGATTTTATATTTTCAAATGTGTTTTAAGTGAGAGAAAAATATTTATTTTTAAAGGAAACATTCATTAAAAAGGTGGTTGCTATGAAAAAAAAAAAAACAAAAACATACCAATCAAAAGAAAAATGAAAATTTGAAGTTTTTATGTTACAAATGGAAAGCGTACACAACCAAACATACTTGTGCTTATACCGACAGAAATGCAAACAAATTTGGTCTGTTCAGACCAAGTTGACACTATGGAAACCATAAAATTTCTCCGCTTTTCATATAAAAAAATTATGTTTCTCATTGTTTTATATTTTTCTTTTTATAAGAGGATCTATTTTTAAACTTTTGTTACCAGTGTTGTTGTTTTTGCTTTGGAAGGTGTCAAAAAACGTTAAAAATGCCAAATCACCAAACATGATTGTATTCACAAATTTGCAATTACACAACAAAAATAACCGAAAATTCAATTAACAAAGAAACAGGAACATGAACATATGAATGAACTACTATATCGAAAACTAATAAAAAAAAAAACAAAAACAAAAATTTCCCAAAATAATAGAATATAAAAAAAAAAATTATGAAAAATTTGTACCAAAAATTATCCAAAGAGCAAAGTTTTGACAATAAAAGCAAAACCCAATAAATTTTATAAGTTTTATAAAAAAATTGGACTTCTGCCAAAGATTTTAAAATTGTATAGTGTTTTCTTTTCTAAAAAAAAAAATATGTCACCTTCTTAAAAAGTGCATATGTGCATAAAATGTTTAGCCGTATCTCTTATAATGATTTTATTATTTGTCTAGACCAAAATATAAATTATGATAAAATGGATCGCCGTGTTTGAAGCCACTTTAAAATCTGGTGAAATTTGAAAATTTTCTCATCATATGACAAGGATCATTCCATTCATACAAAGTTATCAATTCGAAAATTTTTTGATTTGACGATTTTTTACGGTCAATATTATAACACTGAAGCCACTTGCATTTTATAACGTCGGCAAGTCGGCATTAACAACATAGTAGGTGTATTGTATCCTGTACCATTAACATTAAAAGTTTACTTTTTTCTGTGTTGATGCTTAAAAACTGAAGAGGTGATTTTTTCCAATTTCGCCTGGTAACACGCATATAAAAAAAGTGAACTGCGATTCATTATTCCTATGTATTTGACCTTAGTGCCAGTGTCCGACATACGCTTGTGCTTAGAGTAATTACAATCAATTTCGGCCGTTAAAAGTACTAAAATCAAAATGAGGACTAAGTTCCTTATATGTTATATAGTACATATATATTCCATTTTTAGGCAACTTGCTAGTTTGGTAATATTTTTTCCATAAGTTTTTCCCATATTAGAAAGCAAAAAAAATTTTATATGAATTTTTAAAGAAAGTTCATAATTTCACAAAATGTTTTAATTAAAGTGCCCTAATCAAAAACATTTTTTTAAATATTATATTCTCAGAAAAAAATGTGTATTTAAAGGTATTTCTTTTCAAATGCACTTTTTCAGAAGTTACTCTTTAAAATCTTATTCACAAAAGACGCATTCTGAAAGGTACTTTTTGGTTGCATTTTAGAATATACTTTTTGAAAGCCCGCTCATAAAAGTACTTTTTAATAAAAAAGGGTATCTTTGAAAGGTATTTTTAATAGGTTAATTTTTATGAAATGTATCTTCATTCAATAAGCACTGGTACTTTTGAAACGATGATATTTCCCAAATGTATTCAAAGGCTCGTTTTTTAAAACGGAAATGTTTAATTCTCTTAAAAGTACTTTATTACACATAATACTCGTATTTTTTTCCAAAAATCGCCTGCACAAAAGGCTCTCCTTTTAAAACGGTATCGTTTTAGAGCTATTTTAATAAATGATTTTTTAGGAATGTTTTCATATATAACAATTGATATTTTACCTTTGGAAAGCAAAGTAGAATTGCAAGAAAAAACTTGTATCAATATCAAAAAGCAGGCGCTATTTTGCTTTCTGCCCAAAACAAAAGTTTAATTTCTAATTAAAAATTCATTTTCAAACCAATGCTCAAAAGTCACACCACTCACACTGCGGTGTGTAGGGTAGCAAAAGTGTGTCGATTAAAAAGGCCTGTTTGTTGTATTTTGTCGAATGCTCACTCACACATGACATAAAATGCAATATTTGCTGTCGTCACACAGATACCGTATTTTGTAGGCTCTGACAGTTTGTTTGTTTATTATTTATCTTTATTTTTCCTGCGGTATGCACTCGGCCCACCATTCGTATCTGTACAGATGCACATATGCATATGTTCATTCATTTACATAAGTTGTATACATTGCTTGACACACTTTTAATTTCTTTCGCTCACATGCAATAAATATTTTCCATTAAAAACATTTCCCTATAATTATGGTAAATAAATATGATTATTTATGAATAAGTTTGCATCTGTGTGCTCATATATATGTATGAACGATATGGATGTGCCAGTATGTGTCACACAACAAAAACTATCTGAGAGTCTGTATGGAATGAAATTTTTTTCTATCTGGTTGCCTAATTATTACTTTGTCGCTTTTGTGGTTTGGCTCTCATAGATGAAAGAAAGCTTTTCCAAATAAATAATTGTTTTCTATCGTTAACAAGTCTTTTTTGGTTGCATTTCGTTTTAAAAAAATTGTGTTGTTGTTGTCTTTCATTCGATAAGATCTTTATGAAATTGACAATCAGTCGTGATTAATTTCTTAGAAGGTGATCGATCCATTCAAACATAAAATTGGACGTTTTGTGATTCGATATACAAAACGCAGAACCACTATTTATGATGTTGCTAGTGGCATTATGTACAAACACACACACACACACACATGTTTTCTACTTACATTTTTTACATCGTTTGTGGCATTTTGTCTTGAAGAAGTTGTGGGTATTAAATGCAATTTGTGTTCTTTGTTAATTTACTTAAACTTGCGAGCGGCCCTAGAGTTTTCTTTGTAAGAAACTTAAATCAATAATTAGAGATTTCAGAAGGTGCTTGTGCGACCTAAATTGAGGAGTTTGACTCGAAGAATTTAATTGGAAAAACAGAAATTGGAAGTTTAAAAAAAGAATAATCAATGTCAGAAAGGTTTTTCGTATTTTTTTTTTGGTAAGATATCGATGAATATTACGAGCTTCGTATCTTAACATTAAGCAACGCAATCAATTTACATTTTAACACAGCGTTCTCAATAAGAAACAAAGTTTTTGCGACAGCCGGTTGTTGCATAAATGACAAGACATAAAGTGAGAAAATTAATTTAAAACGAACAACAATTATCAGGGATTCAGAATGCCCTCCTAAAAGTAGCGAAAAACAATCAGTTCGTAAATGTTAATATTGTAAGAAGTCTAGAGGTTGGTTGATAAATCAGTGAAATCTGATGTTAAGATTTTATCAAATTTTAACATAACGAGTACCTGCACTACGGCAGTACGATAGGAATTTTTGATGAACTTGAAAAAGGCGCGGGTTATGACAAAGTATTGCTTGACCACATATATCTGCAGATATGTCTGTCCAATACAAATGTTGGTTGATTTAAATACTGATAGAAGTTGTGGTACTAAATTGCGCACTTAGCGAAGAAAAGGAAACTTTAAGTACGAGTAGCATATTCCAACAATGGCCTTCTTCCTTTTTGACACTGGTAGAGTCGAGATGTTTCTGAATTGATTCGCAATGCACCGACGCACGGATCGCACACAAAACGTGCGATGCATGCTCGGGTATGACTGCATTGCTACTGAATCTAAACGAAGTATTACGCAACGCTTTCTGTTCTCTGCGCCCGTGCACCGTCTCTCTACAACGACGATAAAAAAACAAAACCCCTATACCGGTTTGCAAACCTTGTATTCGTATTCGTTAACCTGCGAAAACCGTATGGATTTTAACTAAAAAAAATTAAAAAATGTTGTTTCCTAATACTTATGAAGTTTTAAAATTAAATAAAAATCTTAATTACAAAAATTTCTTCTATTTGAGAGACACCTTTCTGGCAGCTGCTTTACGAATATGAAAGCTGGGGTTTACGATCGCTTATACAGCATTTCGCGCGGCGTAACTGTATTAAAGCGCCTTTCTAAAAAGAGGTCATACATGGTTTGTTCAAAAGGAATGGTGAATTGTGGGCATTCGATTATCGAATTTTTTGTTGTGTTGGTACGCATGTGTTAGTCATATGTTGGCATTATCAGCCAATTGGGATTAGCAGTTTGATTTTGACAACTGAAAAGGTTAGTCACGTTTGTGTGTGTTGTTCGATTTTTGACTTTTGAAAAAAATGGATCAAAGAAACCAATGCAAGGAAAGCGTTTTGTCTCATTTGATGAGTTAAAGTCAGAATCGGAGAATGAGCTGATTGCCATACCGAAAAGCGCATTTATAAATGCTTCGAGGATTCGAAGAAGCGCTGGAATAAGTGTAATATATCAGATGGGGATTACTTTGAAGGGGGCAAAATGGATATTAATGAATAAGTAAATACTTTTCGCAAAAAATCAAACTTCATCTTTTCCTTTGTACAAACCACGTATGTGCTTGCTGGCTTAGGATGGTAATTTCACATTGCGTGAGATTATTAATATAAAGCATGGCGGAATTATTAAGAAAAACAAAATTTTTACTAATCGTTATTAAACATTTACTTTTTTTACTTTATGTATAGAAGATTATATTGGTCCCTTATGTGGCATAACGTAATGCAACTGTCGTAATTCGATATGATATTTCTACAAAGCCGGTTATTTTGCGTCATATTTCTTACGTCAGTTTTGAAATCGTATTCGGTTTGGCATCGGGAGCAGTTAGAACATACCAAATCGATGGCCAATCGAAGTTGCCGTAAAGCGAATAGATGCGGCCTGAAAGTTTGATGCGCAGTAGCGAGATTGCTTCTGCTGATATTTGGCAGGTTGTACCATCTCTTTGAAACCTGAGCATCGTGCTATCCAATTGGTCACACAAACGTACGGTGTCATGTTCCGATATCACACAACATTGACTGTAACAGTATTTTCCGCATTACCTTAAAACAAGTATGTGCTAATTTCGCCTTCAGACCACAGGACAGGACAGGACAGGACACACAAAACGGCAGTTATTCAGATATCCCTTTGGGTAATGCTTAGAGGATTTTGACATTCCTTAATGAGGCAATTTCGCTGTTTACAAATCCGTTGAGGTAAAGTTTGCTTCAAAAAATGGATTTTTTGTTCACGCATTCATTCAACCAACAGATGGCGCTGTAGTTGCTCGCTGGGCTTAAGTTCTTGAGAGACTAAGAACTTTATCAAAATTCATTGACCGGTGGGATACGAAAACCCCACTTGTTGCGATTGATGGCGACTTGATGTACCTCGTTTGTCGGTCACACTTAAACGAACTCTGTCGATATTTTCGCCTGAGTGATCCTGCTGAGAATGCTGAGGTGTTTTCAGGTTACCTACTAACTCAAGTTGATCGAGCCTCGGGGCCAAAATTCCATATTGTACATTTTGTTGAGGTTCTTAGAATATTTATTTAATTTTTTAGTCAAAAATACTTTAATTATTGGAAAATGTTTGGCATCCAAATTGTTTTTATTCAAAGTCTCTGTACCTTTTTTTTGGAAGAGATGAGGAAAGCTGTATAGGCTGGAAGTAAGTGTCCTTATAAGCCTAAAAACGTAATTTAAACCCACTTTCGTTGCTCACAAATAAACAATAAAATTCCAGCCAATGAAATGAAATAAAACAAAACGAATTTGAATTAGAAACAATTAGGAGTATTTTATTATTTGGAAGTTGAAATTACAAGGGCCTTAGTTTACGAGGCTTTTTCCCAAAATAAGTATCTACGCCATCTTTTATTTATTTAACGAAATATTGGAACTTATTTTGACAGGAGGAGATTAGAACTTTGAGGCCTTTAAAACAGGCAGCGTGATTTTGGGGATTAATGAAATTTTATATATTTGTTTTGACATAAACACAAATAAATTCAACACCTAAACTTTTAGGAGGACTGTTATAAGACGAAGCTTGAGGAAATCTGGAAAATTTTTAAATAAATATATTTTTTCAGTAAGCGTACGATTATAATTCATAAGTGTCTCACCGGTGTCTCGAAATCTTTTTTGAGAGTCATAGAAAACGTAGGGGAAGTAAGACCAATAGGGACTTCCTTTCAATATTAAATAGATCGGATAAAACTTTGCTATTCCAGCTTATTAAAAAAAAAAGTTATAAGTTCAAATAACGGGTATTCTAACGTTTGTAATTTAATAAATTATTTTTCGGGCGTATTATACTTCTAAGAATCAAGCATATCATAACTCAAGTGATTACCACAGCTGTCTCTCAGTATGCCGACCGATCAACATAATTTTCAAGAACTTTCTCGATAGTCTAAGTTTGAATTTTATGAAGTGCCTACTACGATTTTAAGTTTCAAGATCTCAATCACCTTTGGATGGTTAGGGTAACACTAATCCTTAACGATTCTGTAAAAAATAGTCCAACGGGGTGAAATTAAAACTCCGAAGCGGCCAACTGAAATTAGAATTTTTGCTGAATTTTGAAAAAGCATTTTCCTGATTGACTGACATAGCCTTCAGTGTGGAAATGGTCTGAAAAGATAATTTTTGCAGATAGCGGCCAGTGGTATGTTTGGAGTTTGTGTTCAGTTAAACTTTCAATATTAGCGAATACATTCCTGATTAATATTTAGTAGCAATATTTTGGATTATTGCTACTAAATATTCAACAGCAATTAATTTGTACAACTTCAGTGTTTACGATTAAATTATGCCTTGTTTTTTTTTTTAAATTTCTATGACTGCAGTTGTTTTCTAACTTATCATTCTTCTGTATGTTTGATGCCTCTTTAGCCGGAGATACGATGTCACATGGCTAAGAGTACTTTACTGTGCGTGATAAGCGACATTAAAGTGTCAAAACCACAAGTTAATGGTTGATAGAGTTGCGGTTTTAATTTATCTGGTTGACATTTGAGACATTGCACTGCACAGTGGGGTAGAAAAATTATTTTTATTTAGAAATAAGTCGGATATTTTTCAATAAATGTCTTTTGCAACAAATTTAATTTGATCCAGAATATTGTATTCCGCACATGTAAAATTTGTTATCCGATTTTAATACAGACAAACAGAGTGTTGCATATCGGCCAAATATAGAAAACAGATTTAATTTGGCGGCATAAGTGTTTTAATAAATTTAAAAAGTTTACTTTCATTACGAATTTCAAAATTATAAAAGCTTTAAAATCGAGGATTGAATATTTATAAAAAAAAAAAAAACGTATAAACCATCGTGGCCATTTATAAATTAACTTGGAGGCACTTTGTGAACAATCATTTTAAATTTGTAAAACAAAACTTTGATTCAAAGATTTTTTTATCGTGAAAAAATACGAAATCGTTTTGCGAACCCGGCTTGATAAACATTTAAAAATTATTATTTTTATTTATGTTTTAATGCTACGTGTATTTTATTTTGCGAGTGAAAAATTATATTTCTAATTAACTCTCATAGTCATGTACGAATAATTCCCTAAGGGATGATATGGCGTAGGGAAAACTCATTAAACATCTCATGACGAAAGCTTCTGAGTTTTCTAAGAAAACCATTTTTTTCTAGTTGGCATGTAGCAATAACAGAATAACTGTCAATAAAACTGTTTAAATTTCCCTACATTGAAATCGCCGAGCGTTACTTCTGCAGCGATTTTATTCCAAAAACAAGCGGTACTGCTAAACTACAAGTTTTGCATGTAGAGTGTTGTTCGGTCCAGCTGCCAATATACCATCAACTTCGTTTGTATGGGGTAAGGTAACTCCAAAGTAAACTTTGTTTACCGTTGAGAGTTGCATTCCATCTTCAGTCGTATATATGTGGCATAAATAGTGATAAGATCACATGGAATGAAGTGTTTTGTCCATCAAATATTGCAAATGCTGTAGACTCTACTACAGCGGCAGCACATAGGAAAGAGTTCAACAAGAAGTCAGACTTCAAAGCCAGCATGAATTTGTGAATGCACAAGCAAACCAATTACAATTTCTCTGCATCTGAAGGTCTCCAATAACGTCCTTCATGTATTTTTGCGCAAATATATCTGCATATATTTCAGCTTCCGGTACCTACAACCGAGTGAGTAATGAATCGGTCGTTTTCTTCACACGTTCCGACTTCTTCAACCCATTTCATATTTCACTCTTTGTAAAAATGAGTTTCAGCGCTCATCTTTATATAAATATTTCTAATTTTTTTTTATATCTTTATTGCACGTTGCAATAGATTTACAAATTATATTCTAATTTTAACTACCGACTGGTATAGTAATATGAACCTTCGCTCTTTGTATTGAAACAGGCCAGCGTCTTTCATCGAACCCTCGACCCCCATACTGAAGACTAGGACACTACTCACTAGACCCATATTTTTTGAAATATTTTTCCTTTTAATTTCCAATAATTCGTCTCGTTTTTATTTCGTCATGAATAATTCATGAGTATTTTTTTTCATCGCAAATTAACTTGATAGATTTTGTGGCTGTTGGTGAATAATCGTCAAAATTAGAGCCAAGAATGAAGTTAAGAATTTGCGTCTTCAACCATGTCACTTGAGAAAGTTGACAAAAATGCAGTTTGAAATTTTCTTAGTTTTCATTTCCTTAAAATTCTCACTGTAACTTTTTTGTTCCTCTCACTCGACTCGGAGACGCATCTCGTAGGTGGTTGGTTGTCTTTTCAATTTAAGATGTAAAATGGGTTGGGGAGAAACATTCATGAATTACACAAGAACTTTAGCCGGCTGACGTTCATTAGCATAAGAATAAGTTGCACGATAAAAGTGAAAGAGGAGAAAAAAAGTTTTGGAGGAATTTCAAGAAAATGCTAAAGGTGGTTAGACTGGTTTAACAAGGCATGACTATAATCAGACGGAATGACTTTATGCAGGGTGTCTGGCGGCAAATTTATATTTTTAAATACGTTTATTTTAAAAAATATTAAACGGTGCGAAGGGAGGGTGGCGCCGTTGGAATTATCGATTGTGCGGATTTGTCAGTCACGATGTCGCAGTGGTCGAGTGAGCATCGCGCATTCGTTGTGGAGACACTTTTTAACAGTAATGATTCTTACGTTATTACTCGTCGAAAATTTTGTTCAAAGTTCGATATTCGGCGAATAGGTGGTGGACTGAGTGTAAATTTAATTCGTTCGTTGGTGCAGAGATTCCGCGCAACTATTTTGGCTATGAATGTCCCACGGCCAGGGCCCAGTCAGCTTATTCATCTTATTATATCAGCTTAATTGAACCAAGTTTACTGCAGCGTGTGGCGCAGAACACAAGGCTGCGTTTTGAACAGTGTGTTCAACTCGACGGAAGACTAAAATCCGCATTTCCATTCCATCGTTCAAAGCTCTTAATAAAACTTTATGTCAATTATTACGTTTTTTTATTAAAGTTTGAAAATATAAATCTGCTCCAGACACCCTGTACTACAATGCGGCCTTTATGGCAAATTAAAATAGAAATAGAATTATTACTTTTGCGTACACTTTCTCCTCCATTTGGAGTCATGGTATTCATTTGAGAAAAAGGTTTTTTTTTGTAGAGTTGATTGCCGTTGGGTGTATCATTATCCAAAGTAATTTTTGTGATTAAGTCAGCAAAAGTTTCAATGATTGGAGGACATTGAAAATTATTCCATTCCAATAAGCGGCACAGATGCTTCTAGACGTGCATTTTTGCAAGGAAAACGAAAGAAAGCGTGTTTTTTATCCAAATATTATAAATTATAAACCTTCAAATATTTATTCGTTGGAAATTTATAATATAATTTTTTTTCTTTATTATTGTTCTTTCTGCGAAGAGGGGGCGGAAGCTTAACTAAATTCAAATATAGTAGTTTCTTAATTAAAATTTTGTTTGTGCTATACGAGTTATTTTGTGTACCCGGTAGTCACACTACTCTCTGCTAAACCATAAGTCATGTATATGATGGTCCTAATCTTCCTCAGCAAAAGATCAAGTTATGGTGCATGCTGCCACAATGCTAAAACTGTCATCTATGTTTTCAAATGCAGATCGCGGCATCGCTGGACGTTTGGTTTTTTACAACACCATCACCAGATGTGGCCGACAATCTTGGCCAAATCTGCGCACCAAATCTAGGAATGCAATCAATTGGAATCATTAAAGCAATAGATTGGATATTTTGGCCTCAGATAAAAACACCTGTCAAGCACCGCAATTTTTGGTATAACTTGATGGGCAGTGTTTAGTTTAGAAAACATTTCACAAAATTTTATGTTTAAGTTTATTAAATTTTGAATGTTAATTTTCATATGCAACTTTAAAATGGTTTTTGTGGATTCACTCCTCTATGTCAATAACTCTCAGCATCAACATTTATACGGAACTAATTTTAAAAATTTAAAGCACAACCACATTATTTTGCCAAACTAATCTGCAGCACTAAAACACATTTATTATAAAAACTTCCATGACTGTAGAGACCTCTATAATCGTTTGTAAGTATGCACTGGAAACTTTAAACACCCTTTTGCAAACTTACTGAAATATTGGCACATTAAAAACACATTTATTATTAAAAACTTTTTTCTTTTTTTTTGTTTTGTTCCTAGAAAATCTCTAGAAACATTTTCTTAAAAACTTTTATGGCTTTTCTTGTAAATATTAAAAGTTGACTGGAAATGAATTGTGAGTGGCTCAAATGGTTAAAATTTTTTGCAGATTTCTACAAAAAATCAAATATGAGAAGAAATATTTTGACGTTATTTCTTTAACACTCTGCAAGTCTGACGGAGAAAAATGCATAAAGTTTTAACTCGACTTGATTACAAATTTGTGGTATAAAGAAATCGAATGACTTTTGCGAGGTTACAGCGTTTTTAAGTAAAACGTCAAGGGCTCTAAAGCTAAACTTAAAAAAGGTACCAATATGAACAGAAATCATCTTTCTAAAAATAATTGTCAATTAAGCAAGTTTTTGTTGTGAAGAACATCATCTGAGTTGTTAAAAAAATATTACTAATTCTTATGGACTCCTCTTTAAAGGCTTTCGCTTATTAGCCAAGAGTCCTAAGAACTGTTATACTGCATTTGATCTTATTATAACAAATATATTGCTCCAGTGGTCATGTTTTATGTGGCTTATGAACAAAGTTAGGAAAATATACAAACTTTTGAAGTTTTATGCAACAACAAAATTGTTATTTTAAACACAAAACTTTCTAACAGAGATGGAACATTTACTGCTGTTGGACTTTGAGCATTAAATTTCGTATTCATGATCCTTAAAAAAAGCAGTGAAACCATGAAATTTAAAAAAGTACCAAACATTTTTGTACTACATTGCACGCGAGTACCACAAGCAGGACATATAAAATATGTTCATTTCAGCATGAATTACCATGAAATAAACTATACGTGGCAACAGACGAACAGATGTTTATTCAGCGCCTTCAAATTCATCCTATTTTTATTAAAAGCAGGATTCCATTGCCGATGAAAACATAAAAAATATATTTTCAAAAGTGAGATGTTGCCGGTTAATCGAAGAAATTAAAAGAAAAGAAGTCGCCAAAAACTGAAGGTCAGAAGGTTTACAGTCTAGAAAAAGGCGCCAAGTCAGGGAATACAAAAATAATAGGGAAACTGTTGGTGGAAATCACGTAAAATACAAAGTCTTCAAAACTGCAAATAAAAAATAGAAAATTCCAAGAAAAAAATTATCAATCTCCGGCAAAAGAGCGGGAAAAAGCTGAATTTACAGGAATAATTGAAATTCAATTTAAATTAAAAAACAAAAGAAGGGTTTGAAAGTCATTTTGACAAAAATACTAACGTAAATTATTAAGCAAAAAAAAAAAGTCACGAAATAATTTTTACCCAAAAGTTAAAATAGAAGTTGAATATAGATTTTATTAACATCGATTAGAGGGACCCCAAAAAATATCCCGGATTAGTTTAGCTCAAAGTAAAAAAGCTAGTTTTGTTATAGATGAAAATCCAAAACAATATTAAGGATTTCTTAACCACTTAAACTGAAAAGTACTACACTTTCCATCAAAATCAACAAAAAAGCAAGTTTTACTACAAAAAATATTCTACAAGATATGAAAAATTTTACTTGTTACAGCGTCTTATCGTTCATCTATAACCAACTATTGCATCGATGTGGCCAATTGGGCTGCGGTGGATCAGTTGAATTTCTCCTAAATCACCTATTATAATGATTTTACACGTCATGTAGAGTCCACACATACGTACTCAGATCATATTTACCAAAGTTTCTAATAGATTATTGTCAAAAAATATGTTTAATTTATTTTAATATTGATCTTAACAATACATTTTTGTCGGCATCTGTAACTCAAACAACTCGGTTCAACATATCTTGCCTAACAAAATTCCCTAACAAAGAAAATTACTCTCGTAATATTTTTTCTTATACGAAAAATTCTTGGTCATCTAGAAAAATATAAATCGGTTAAGAAAATTTGAGTATATCGGAAACTAGAATTTTTTTATTATTGTAGGGAGTATATCGAAGCTGAAGGCTTACTTTAGGGATCCCTTTACGACCCCCTTCGCTGCGCTAATTAATTTCAGACAACCAACTTGTAATTTACGACTACCTTACTTTCATTGAGTCTGGTGCTAACACTATCCTTTTTCTCTTGGCTGCAGATATTTCAGACTATCGACTGGTAACACTCGGCCTTCTTTCTCATTACGGAGGCAATTACAAGCCAGCATTTATCTATTGGTTATGTCCTTCATGGCATTCACATTTAACAAGTGTCTGCCGTGTTCTAATCCTTATACTAGCCATTGCTGCACATTCGCATACAATGTGTTTTAAATTTTATTTAAAAAAACCTAGTTCTCTAAGCCCAACCAATTTTATAACGAATGATTTCGTGAAACCAAATAATTGCTTGTAATGTAATGTTGCATGTCTATTCCGAAAAGGCAAATACACTTTGATACTAACATTCCAGGCGTAATTCCTATACTACAAACAGTCTGATTTACTGCAAAGAGTTTATGAAAATTGGTCCATCAAATCACGTCGTAAACGGGCCAATCACGGCGGTTACATGTCTTAGATCATGTTCAGATATATAACTGCTATAATTCCAGTTTCAATTCATTTTTAAAATATTATTCTTTTCTCTAGCTCAATTTAAAGTTTTTCGTCTCCAAGAAAACTTCTGTTACATACATAAATTAAGTGCGAACCCTAATGACCAGGTAAAATTCAAAATCAAAACCTTTAATAAAACAAAATGTTGTTCAATGAGACGTTTATTTGTAATCGTGTGGGGGGGAAAGGTGGTACGCAATTATCTTCCTATTGAACCCTTGCCAGATGTATGGATATGTAAGACCTGTTTACCTGCCTATGCACAATGGTTTTTTTTAATTTTTGTTTGGCATAAACTCTAATTTTAAAGCTATTGAATTGAAATTTGTTTTGTATACATTTTTTATGCTCCCAAGATGACTTACCAAGTTTCATATGATTTGGGGCACTATTTCATATAGCTGTCTTATAGCCGATCTGGCCGACATGCATCTGGGCATCCAAATTTTCCTTTTCAGCTAATATGTGGGCGGTAGTTTCCTTAAGGAATTCAATCTTCACTGGTCGGCAAAATCTAACAGATTGCGGAGTCTTATTGAGCCAAATAATTTGTTGCGTCTCATTTATCAATTTCAAAGGGACAATCGTAGTAACGAACAGTGAACTGTCAATTGAAGGACTATCGTGGATCTGGAAACGTTGTTTGTACAAACTCTGGCTGGACGAACCATCATATCCATAGCTGAAGTAACTTGCAATGTACCACGTTGGGAAGTGTTTCTAGGACCTCGTGCTGCATTTCGAGAATGCGGGAAGATGTATGATCCAAAAGATGTTGTAATGATACATGTGCCTTATTTTCGAAATATTAAATTCCTTTTGGCCTGAGTTTTAATTTAGATTTAAGTACGGCCGGATATGCCGGGTATATATCACATCCGTAAATTTTTGAATTTCGTTGTATATTTATATACTGACTTTTTGTGAATCCATTTTTCAATATAAATGCAAGTGCACTGTCAGCTGACATTTTTTTGGGCTCATCCGCAAAAAGCTTCTTTTTTATTTCATTAATACTCTCACAACTCCCAGCTACTTTCAAAACAACGGCCAAATCTTTTTCATTTGATTTTTTAGCTGAAACTATGGCAGCATGTATGAGTAAGGGAGATAAGTTGTTATTCTCCTCTGAAAGTTCCGCGGCTAATTTTCTTTTCAGACGAGGACCAGCGCTTTCGTAATCACATTTTGGGCGACCCACTTTATTTGCTAACGCATAATGACCAGTGATTTCTATTAATATGCTTTTGGCAAGCCATTTTGAGTGCTTTCCCTTAAATCTTTCTAGAGTTGAACTACACTTCGGCAAGTGTTTATTTATATAATTAAGGAAGGCTTTCACTTTTTCATTTATTGACTTAATGTTCTCGTTATTTAAATGTTTTTGTGCAATGCTTTCCAATATGTGCTTTTGTATAGCGTCTCCTGAGCGATTGTTGTTCTCCAAATGTCAACCAGGTCAGCACGACTAAACACATATTGTACTAGAAAAATTTGATTTTTTCAAAAAACGTGTGGATTCGGACAAAAAGGATTAGTTTCTTATTAATCTGCACAATTTGGTTAATAACTTCTCAGTTACAACTTTTTGCAACGTTTTGCCATGTAAAAGTACTGATCCACGAAACACAACTACACTTGTTAAGCTCATTTTAAATATAAACATAAACAAAACACGGTATAATTGGACAAAAATACATAACAACGACACAAACACTGGTAAACTATATTTTTACATACTTGGACAATTGCTTTCCGTATTAAGCCTTTTCACTTTTGTGTAAACTTTCGCCAAAACAAACAATCAAAATTTTAAATTTTTCAAGCCAATTTAAAAAAAAAACGTATTATACATAATCAGCTGACTTTAACAGCGCGCAAACAGAACAGTGTTGCCCCATATGTTAAAGTTAAATTTTTTTTTATCTAACTAGGGTGTTTAAAAATTAAAAATCAACAAAATTATAAAATACTTAACAAAAAAAAATAGACTTTATGCCAAAAAAAAATGAAAAAAAAACCATTGTGCTATGGAAGAATGTAAACTGATATTTTCTCCATGAGTACTTTATGAGTATTTGAATACTGCTATTTGAAAAGTAGGCGACATCTTAACACTGCATTAACAACGTAACTGGATACGTTTTTTTGACTACGCGGTTAAGATTGAAACACATGTAGTATGACCTCCTAAAAGTGAATGTCCATCAAAAGTTTATTATTTTTTCCTAGTATTTGCAAAGAAACGAAGACTTGTGTATTAAAATATTATTTAGGAATTTCAATATGTATCTTGAACCTGTTTCGAACCTGTGAACAGTGAGCGCTACAGAGCAAGGGTAACAAATTTCACCAATTTAACCAACGAACGCGACAACGAACCTCCTGCATAAACGACTTAACGGTATGGTGAATTGGTCCCAAAGGTCGTAAAAGTTAACACCTATAGACGAATATTTTCTTGTGGGGCTATTAAAGCCAGTGTTTTTTTTTTTTGCGTAAAACTTGCCAGGGACTAGTGGAAAGGATGTATATCCTTTGCAATAAATTAAAAACATGGCCGTAAATGGATATAAACTTTGAAATATTGTGTAATTTTTTTGAAGACAAAAAAAACCTCTGCTAAACCATGTATTTTAAGTTTCTTTAAATACTATCGGTCTTTTTTAACTAGATGGGCTTTAAAGGTCAGTGCTATTAATGAAAAGTTGTATGGCCGATTAAATTGGTACAAAATTACGAGCTCTGTTAGTTTCCAGAGGAGCCAATATGCCCCTGTCTTAACTACATGCAGAAGCCAGCGGGAAAATCGTTGGTTGGGTGTTAAATTAAAAGATTTTTTCTGCCACAATTGAAAAAAGCCGAGAAGGAAAATACTAAAAATCACCCGCTACGAGTTGGATCGTTATCGTTTGACGCCGCAGGCTTTTATTTTGAGCATATTATGTGCCGCATATCGAACATTTTAGCACGCCTGCCCTACTAAAGAAAAGTACTCTGTTTGAATTCTTGCCATTTTAAAATCATCCCACTTCCATCTCTGCTTTTATTGCAAAGATAAATAAAAATTATATAAATCGAAAAAGAGAATATAATATCGGAACCGCAAAACTTTAAATTAACAAACTTTTTTGTTGGATTATAAAAAACTTAATAAAATTGTAGATTATTAAAACGCATATTACGTGAGTAGGGAAGGTAGAATTCTGGTTGAAATACTCGTTCGTTCGCACATACTCGTAAATGTTTAAGTTGATATTTTCGCCCACAGTTTTATAATTTTATATTGAGTACATAAATTTCTACTTCAATATGTACAAATTAATTGTATTTTACAACTTAAAATTAATTTGGAAAAGTTATTTCGATACTCCACTTGTAGCCCGCTAGTGGCAAATGGTTGTTGATATTTTCTTTTACTCTACGAAATTGTCTTCTTGTCGAGAGTGTAAATCATAAAGTTCTTGACCATAATGACTTTAAAATGATCAAAAATGAAAATTGTTTTTAAATTTCTTCATGGTAATAAATGCTTCACCACGGACAGTTAGACAAACACACACACACACACACACACACACACACACACTTATGGTTACATTTAACGAAATCTTTGGTAATGCGGACTTTTAAAATTTTATTACAAGGTTTATTAAGTATTTCCTGGAAGAATTGAAAAGCGTCAAACACGGCACCTGATTTGTATAATAAAGAAGTGTTTATAAACATATAGGGTGTCTCAGTAAGGTTGCACTATTTATTATTAAATATAAAACGAGTTGTCATTGTAAAATTTATTATCATGAGACCACTCGCAAAGTTCCTGGAATTTTCGGTCAACAATTCAAAGAGTGATCAAAAAATGACAGGATACTAAATCGATTATGGATAGCAAGTCTCCTTGTCACCGACGTACTGGTCGGTGCATTCAAATTACTGTTTCTTTAAACGAGGCTGTCGCCGGAATCCCAAAAACATAAATTCAGCAACGACTTTTAACGACATTAATTACAGCGACATTATATCGAAATTCTTTTGGCCTTATTGAGACACCCTATACTTATTTGGCCACTTCTATGTGTTGTTAAATTATTGCAGTGGAACATCATAATTGTCTTGCTTGCTTAATAATGATCTAGCAACAAACTTTACTACTCTGCATCATAACAGTCTTCAGTTGTTGCAACAGGAAAACGTTACCCATATTTTTGTTACAACAAAGAAAGTAAAATATTGTCCACACCAAGCCCATAACCCCTGCTGATTAATAATCATTGTCAGCGTCGTCTCTGGCTTTGCGGGCTTTTATGCAAATTTTGTCTATAAAATATCTAAGAGTTTTTATGGCAACAAACAAATTAACATTTTCAGAGAGATAGGCTGCTCTTTTAAGGCTGGTCTTTAATTAACTGACAAGTGATAATTGATTAATTTTGCAATTAGATTTAGCATTTTGTTGCAAAAAAAAAATACAAAGAATTTTATAGTTAAAGGAGGAAGGCTGAATTAATATGTAATGGAATAATGAAAAGTTAAACTCATTACGACGATAACTGCATTATATTTCAGAAAATGATACTACAATTGTGTTAGAACTAGATTTGATATGAAATAAGTTAGTAATTTCAAACTTTTCTGCTCAGCAACAACGTAACTTTTATAATTATTTAAATAGTTTTCTGCTGACGAAGTATTTTCTCATAAAAACACATACACAGGTGCACATACGTTGTTATTTATTATGCTGAACGTATTTGAAAAACAATTCTGGCTTTATAAAAATTTTTAATCGCTTGTATGTGTGGCAACTTCAATACCATTTTAGTTTAACCAAGAATACGGACTTACATATGTTGTTATATGTATATGCGTACACATTTCCGTGCCAGTAGCACTCCTTTCTTCGTTATCCTTTGCCATTATGATCTGAACTGCAGAAATATAAAAATCATATTTTGAAATAGAAAGAATCATATCTTTTATATTTTTGAGTATTTTTATTGCATTTTAAGTGTTTTAATTTATTATGCAATGAATTTTTATTTTAATAAAGGTGCTGTCTGTTTCTAAAGCGGTCGCACCAAAAGTGGCCAAAATTGTAGTATCATTGATTTTCTGGAACCCCTAAGATGTTTTTGGTTATTTTATATCACAAAAATAATATAATAATTCTAACCATAGAATGTTCTTAATAGACATAATATGTAAACTTATTTTAATATTTAATCCCAGCATGAGGGTGCTGTGACTCATAAGCATTCGATAGCTTTAGTCGCCTGTGTTCGTACCTTAGCCACTGCAGATCAGAAACATGATTTGTTTGCTTTTCTATCGTTGTATGAGGACCACATTATTAATATCCACAATAATAATATGATTTACTTACAACCATATAATTGAATCATAATGTGCTGTTTTTAGGTAATGGTTCCTCAATCCTGTTTTGCATGTAGCCGGCGCATTTAGTTTGAAAATGTTGTTCCGTAAGGAAAAAACTCTTGGTTAAATGACTGCAGAATTGTAGCGCTTTGAGGTGTTGATAATACAAAGACCATTGAACGAATCCGAGCCAAATGAAGGTGATGTTAGCTTTCTGATAAAAGAGGGTCACATAAACTGCAATATGTCTGCTAGCTTACATGACGTATTGTAAGCATTTATTATAGCATTTAAATTCGGACTTGCAAGAAAACTGAATGGGAACTGGGATATTTGGAACTGTTTGTATTTAGTGGTACCTTATATTATTACTTAATTTTGGGTGCCCCGGTAGACTAGTTGGTAGTGTGCTAGTCTATCAGTTGGGGGTTATGGGCTCGATTCCCACCTAAGACTCTGGGTGTTTTCACTACAACGAGTGAAGGTCTTTGTTACTATGCTCGGTAATTTAAGTTGCAATAAAATTTGTAATTGTATTGTAACATTTAAATAAATAAATAAATAAAATACTTAATTTTAAAGAATTTTATCAATACAATTCACTCTTGTTTCCACGTTATTTGAACCAAGTTGTCTACTCGATTTGTCTTTGACTTTCTCTCTGTCTCTATTTATCTCTCCCTCTATTGTCAATAGGCAGGTTGAAAACGATACAAGATGTGCACGAGAAACCGAAGTATATTAGGAGAAAACGCCATGACTCATATTGATAACAATTTTCTTTAAATTTATTTTAATACCTAAAATGAAGAGCGGAATAGTAGTTCTATTATAGCAAAGCTCTCTTCAGGAAGATTTTTTAATGTTGGTTTTCGCTGCTTTTGTAGTATTAGATTGTGCAATCGAAAAAATTAAATGTTTTTTGGGTTCATTTATAAAATTCAGTTTATTACAACATTTTGTATTTTTGGTTGTGTTTGGCTGGCAAAATAAATAATTCTTTTGAAGGAGTAATGCGTTGAAGCCTGCAGGAAGAACCAAAGCTTATTTTGGGCTTTATTTTATTTTGTTTCGGATTTGATTAATTCTCCTCCGCTATGTACTCCATTTTTTCGTGGAGATTTTCAGTTTCTTTTTGAAACTCCGCTATTGTAGCTTAAACTCTAGGCTCTTTGTTTCGCATTCCGACTCGCGTCGCACAGACGTTCGTGCGCTCACATCGACATACACGATCGTGCCCACAGCAATACGAGTATATTTAGTTGTATTGAGGACAAGGACAATTCAAAATGCAAATTCAACGTAATAACCACAACTTAGTATATCGAGTTCTAATAATATATAACAAACAGCGTTCATATCTAATGATTTAAAATGTTATTATTACTTGAACAAATTTGTCGAACTCATGCTTGTATAGGGAGTTTTTTGATCACTCTTCAAATTGTTGGCACACAAGATGCACTTCCTTGATCGAAAATTCCGCGAAAAAATTCATAATTCAAAGTGAGTTAATATAGCCTGTGTGGATGAGCGTGTACGAGTGCGTCATTGTTTTTGTTTATTAAAGATCTTTCACTTTAGCGTTGCTTTCACTTTTCCCTACCTGCAGAGAAAAATGTTTCCAAAGATAAGCAATAAAATTGCACAGGGTCAAAGCAGCAGCAGTAAAAAAACAATGCTACTACAGCTTATATTGCTATTCACTGGGGCTTAACTTGTAATTCAACTGTCATTATTTGCGTTTGGTTAATTCGTTTGTCGATGTGATTGCGCATTTTTTTTAATTGCATGAGCTAAAAACATGCCGTGCATGATCGTGTTTAAGCTTTATATCATTAAACTTAAATAAGGCTTATTAAAATCTACATAAACGATCGACTGTTAATTTTATGTCATATCGTTAATTGCAAATTGTTTTTAATACGTCAAATCAGGAGGTGTAATAAAAAGATTAAAAACCTGTGCGACTCTAATTTGAAGGCAAGCCTTTAGTAAATTAAGAAATATAAACTTTCCAGCGGTGACTCTATTTTATTTTGGATAAATTTATATCAAATTACCATTAATAAGCGACACATATCCTGGATTTCTTAACGAAATCTCTTTTTTAAATAAAGTGGAACGCAATATTGGAACCGTTATACTGAACGCTAGTTGATGTTTCAAAATCAGTTGTAGTTCGAGCTTACATTTGAATGGAAGCTTTTAAACCAACTGGATTTTAGAGGCTTTTAGAACAAGGAAACCCAAACACCAGTTCCGAAAAAATTGCGGTTTTTAAACTATTGGGAAACCGAGTACCCAAAATGTCGGGTAGTTGACAACTCTAGGTCTCATACGAGAAATTCAATTTCTAGTATGAGATCACCCTCTCATTTTTAACTAAATTTTCATTATATGAGTTTGTCAGCATATCCCCTGTATATACTGATATATAATAGCGGTCCAAGTACACTAACTAGTGAAACTTCCGCAGAGATTTTAGTATTAGAGTAGAATATTTGTCAGCGATCACATCGAGCACCCTAGAAACCCAGAAATAAAACACATATGTCCTCTAACAGAATTGGGCTTCCAGAAATACAATATCAAAATTATGGCTTGAAGTACATCGTGTCAGACAAATTGTTTTCAAAGAGATAACATTTTGTTTTTACCTTTAAGATTATTTCCCTTTAGTACATATTAGTTAATTTAAATTAAAAAAAAAACAATAAATAAACAAGAAAGAACTCGTGTCCTTTTGTTTTAGCTTGTGTCACACAAGACTGACATCATCCATATTTCTTTATGTCGCATTCGGTTTAAGAAGGGATGTTCTAAAAAGAGTTTTTAAATTATTTAAACATAAATTGCAATTAAATTGTAATTTGCATAAATAATAACAATCATACGTTCTGGTGTTCCTGCCTCATGCTGTAGCAAGCTTAAAGTGAAACTTTCCTGTTGCCTTATAATTAAAAACCTGAAATTATAGAACAAATTGTTTCTTTCGCCTTAACCGATGCCATGAGCAAAAATGTTTTCTTGTTTGCTTTCATAATTACTTTGTTTATGTTCCGCATAAGTTTTATGTAGTTTTTCCTTTGGAATTTTTTTTTTTCTACATTTCTATGAACTTAACAAATTATATTCAGACTTTGCAGCAAGTTTCATTGGCAGCACTCTCTTTTATTCTTTGCTTTAACACTTCTTGACTGCTTTAATTGCAGCAGCAAACTAGAACAACTTTTGCACTCGACAAGCCCTTGAAGATTTAACTTGGTGAAAAAGGATTCTTAATTTTTATGTTTACAGTACGTCACTTTTAGAAAACACTATTACGTTTGTAGTAATTTCTAAAGGGTGTATACAATGAAAACAAAGAGCAGGCAAAATTAATAAGCCTGGCTATGTCGAATTTTATATGCGATTTTCGTTATAAATTGTCTTTCGAATCTAAGTTCTATTAAAATTGTTCGTATAAAAAATATTTTACTAAACAGAGATATTAAGTTCCACCCAATTAAATGTTTTCATACATTTTTTGATTTCTTTTATTTTCCTTTGAATTATTTTAGAAAGCGTGAATATCTTCGTTTTTATTCTTTACTAAACTTTTTACTGAAAATAAACACACAGTTTATGCTAAAAATAAAAGAGCTTAGACCACGTCTGGGCACTTTGTTTCTTTTCAACTTCTTGCCATTTTAATAAAGTCGTTTATTCTCTTCAGTATTTAATGTTTACAAAAGGTGTTCCAGCAAATAGAATAAACGCAGTCTTTGGAAAATTAAATAATAAATAAGAACAATAGCAGAACGTAAACAAAACTGCATTAAGAAACATTAGCTTAAAAGCAAAACAGAGTTTTTATTTTGTTTGCTTTCTGTACAACACGATAACACCGTTTCTGTTGTTGTGTTTTAACACTACTGTATCTTAACAAGCCACATCCGTTTCCGTTTTATGTCAAAGAATAGAAGTGCTTTTGCGTTTTAAATAAAAGTGTTACATTCACATGAAACAATAAAATGTTACTTTGTGAAGAGTTTAAACTTCACATTCTACTTGGGTATCTTCTCTCATCAACACTATGACGAGCCATGCCTTCGTTAAAAGTTTTAGGTGAAGGAAAAGTAAAAAGAGACAAGTGGAAGTAGTGGACTTTATAATATGTGCGCCATCACCAGTAGAAACAGATAGATAAAAATACAAATTAAGAACCATAAAATAAATTTGAAGAAAGTGTGAAATACAAAAGGAAGAAGTCCTTTTTTTAAAAGGAATTGTGTAGTATACTTTAATACAACGATGTTTAAAAGATTCAAAAATCATATTTTAAAATTTTTAAGAGTCTCGAAAGGCGCAGCTATTGTAAGTTATAGCAGCTTAAAAAATGTATATCAAATATAGGATGCGCAAAGCAAGATGTATATCGAAAAAGGTAGAGAAAGTTCGCAATACAAAATTTTATTGCAGACAGCTGTTTTTGACGACGATGGGCCATATTGACATCGTCCCTCGCAAGCTACAATTCTTCCACTAACACAGAAAAAAATAGTGAAGCTGAATTTTGATAAGTCTGGCAGCTGCTTAAAGTATCGAGTTTATGACAAAAAGTTAATTTTTTATTCAAAAAGTGAAAATCACAGACATTTCTTCAAATGTCGCAACATTAGTTTAGTATAACCGTAGGAAAATGGCCTAATCAAAATCCTTAAGTCCATTGCTCTCTTCCACACTAATACCTTGCAAATCATCTCAATTAAGACATACTAGGGCCAAGTTCATGCCTATTATAGAAATCATTCGCTCTGTTTTTACCTTCCTCATAACTTTGCTTCCTCTAATCGTAAAATAATGAAACTTGACATATAAGGACTCTACATATAGATAACTTCATAGTTTGGAAGCTTCCCCAGAAAGGAAGGTGTAAAAACGGGAGATCTTAGAGCCTATTCGCTGATTGACTGACTCATTCATCAACATTATGGGGCACTTCTACTATAGCTGAAGAGCTGAAATTTGATATAACCAACCTATAAAGTCTTGAAACCTTAAATTATAGGGAGTCTTATATATACATAGAAATATATATATTTATAAAAAATAACTTGAAAAAAGGGGTCAGATCTGCACAAAAATATAAACGTGAAAATAAGGCCAAGTTTCTTTCCCTAAATGTCGGCCGTTAAGAGAACTGAGATCAAAATAAGGACCAAGATCTTGATAATCTACACTACCATCTCATTAAATTTTCTTTCGTCAGAAAGTGTATCTTTGAACCACTTTTCCGATCATATTTGCCTATTCTTTGTAAAACGGATGTGTTGAGCTTTACGATTATCATTGAATGGTTAAGAGTTTGTCGAATTATGAATGCACACGACTTTGGAATACGATTAACTGTAGAAACACTTTCTATAACCCGCAGACATGCTCGAATTTTAAACAAGTCTGCAAATGTTTCCCCGTCTCCTACACTTTGTTCCTTCTTTTGTGCATCCAATTTTTTAAAGCTATTTAACTAGTATGACGTTACAATATTCGTCGATTAGAATTGCAATAAATAGAGGAAAAACTCTTAATTTATTTGAGGTAAAGAAGGAGAAAAAGTTTTCTTCAAACGAAAATAAAGAATGCGCTCTCAGTTTCCACTAAATTAATAATAATGAGAATAAGATCTTTAAAAGTCCAAAATTTTGCAATCCGCCAATATCTCCAAAACTGATCGAATGAAAATCCGCATTTAGGAGGAATTTAGCTTTAGCTTCAAACTATACTAATCCAGATTGTCCAAAGAGAAAACTACAAAAAGGAATAAGGAATTGTAAAGTTTCTAATTCGTATGGATTGCCATTTACTTTTTAAGGATAATTTCATGGAGATGTTGCCGCGGCTACGCCGTAGGGGGTCCATCCGTGAACTCCAATTTTGGCATACTTTTTGCAGCATTTCGGCCGGTATCTCACGAATGGCAGCTGTAATGTTGTCTTCCAGGTCAGGAATTGTGGATGACTTGTCGCTGTACTTTACGTATTCGCACGAAAAATTGTCTAGTAGTGTCAAATTACATGATCTTGGCGGCCAATGAACTCTTCTAAAACGTGAGATTAATTGCATATCATAATTTATTTAAAGCATCGCATGCCGTGTCGCATGTGGTATCGTCTTGTTCAAACCACATGTCATCCAGGTCCAATTCTTCCATGTTTGGGCATAAAATTGATCTCGCGACTCACAAACCTCACCAATGCTATATCTTTCAGGGTGCATTGGCAGCTCGTGAACTGCGTCTGGCTGCTCTTTACACCAAATTTGGCAATCCTGTTTGTTGACATACCTCTTGAGCGAAAAAAGAACTTCGTTCGTCGTTTAAAACAAATTTTGGGATATAAAACACATGTCGTAAATCACCCGATTTATTTATTGATACTACCAAGCTACCTCAATGTGCCAGCTGACTATATCCTGTATGAATAATGAACAAAGAATTAATTAATCTTTAAAGTAGATGAAGCTCGTTCGGTTATGTGACCGGGATCTATGATGCGCCAAAAACAGGAGGATTTTTGGCAAAAATTTTTAGAAATTAAAAGGAAAGTTTAAGAAATTCATAAATAAATTATCTTACATTTCCAGCAGTGTAACATTTCAAGGACATTATTAAATTGAAATAAATGTTGGCGTTAACTTAACTGCTCGCCCGAGGTTTCTTCGGGAGTTTCGTTTTTAAATTAAAAACAAAATCGTTTCATTAGGGGCGTTTAATATGAAAACCCAAAGAAAATTATTTAACTATTTAACACATTTCGAAAGAATTTTATGATTTATTTAAGTTTTCAGTGAGCGGTGGTATTATGAGGGAAGGGATGAAATATTTAACATACTTTTAGGGGATAATTTATGAAAATAAAGAGTTTTTGCTAAAGTTAAAGCAAGGAGGTGGCTTTTATTTAGTAATTTAAAATTCTGTGATACACTTTGGTGGGTATCCGCTTATTGCTGAAGGAAATTTATTATAAAAAATGCAAAGGAAACTTTTATTAATTTTCTTTACGTTTTTTCTACAGTTTTCTACGGTCATAACGCTTGAAAGCTTGAGGTAATAACTTCTGCTCGTTTTGAACATTTTTGTATGAATAACTTTTGTTATTGTTATTTATTATTACTTTTCTCTTATCCGCCAGTAATTGGAAAAGTTTTCTTTTATTAGGACGCCAATCAATATTTCTTGAATTTATTTACATTGAGGCTGAACCTTAAATTGTTTTTCAATTTCTTTTATTAAATTATAGATTTAAGCTGCAAAATGAACACGCAAAATATACAGATTATTATTTTTAAATCTTTAGTCCCAAAGATGTGGTCAGACTAGGCAAATATTTAACGAAATAGTGGCAACGATTATTTCCCTAATAATTTGCTGCGTGTGATTAGGACCTAAAGTCATGTTTATTTCATTCTTATTTACTTATTCATTCATTATTATTTTATTTAAGCTCCAGTATATAGAAGTACACCTCTCTCACGATTAACGATGAAATTATTTTGTGTATCAGAGTAGGTTTCATAGTAAAAGTGGAAGTTTCAGAAAGCAAACAATTGTGTCAAGTTACGCGACAGAGTTTTCCTGGTTTAGATGAATGTCTTACCCCCCGTCACCACATGCAATTGCAAGTGCAAAAAAACTCAATACTCTTACACTTTTTTACTCACACAATCAACTTTATGCTACTTGCGACTGAGCTTACAATGAAAAATTTAAGCGATTGAGTTTTTGACAATTGGAGCAAGTAAACTGACAAAAATAAAAACCGTGTTGCCAAGTCCTTTTTTCTTTTTTTTACTAAATTACTAGTGGGTTTCATTTTAGAGTATTTTGAAATAAATTCAAAATTCTGCAGTTTATTGCTTGCAATTAAAATAAGACTTAAATAGAATAATTTAACTTTTTTCATAGAATTCATAAAACAACTTTTACTAAAAAGCTATCTATTAAATCAGCGTGCATTATTGAAGCCAGTTGGCAGAACTAAGACTACAATTTTCTTTGCCCCAGAACGAACAGCTTGTATGTATGTACATATGTATGTATATACACGCACAAATAAAAATGAGAAAAAAAGTTTTAATAGAAATGTTTAAGGTTGTGAATCTTATTAGAACAGACGCATTTCTAAACTATCAAAAAATATTCTTTAATAGAGTTTTCAAAAACAGATTCATTGAATACTTTTAATAGTTTCTGGCAACTTATTGTATTCCAAACTACCCATATATCATGTGGTGGTTTAATTTCTCAAGAAGGCAGCAATGCGATGATCAATAATACGTACAGTCCTAAAAACAAATGTCCATTAAAAGTCTCAATTTACATAACTCATTTACTGGAAGAATTTTTACGGATGTGTATCCCTATAGAAACACGCGTTTAGTTCCTTATTCCTAGATTACTGTTTTAAACCTGTTTTAAATCTATAAATCAATCCCGTAGCAAAAGTAATCTTTTTATGTGAACATCGCATGAGAGGTAACTTTACAAATGTACACATTTTTTTTCATTTGTTATACATATACACGGCGGCTCGGTAATAAAATCAAACTGTGACTTTTTATTGTGCATAAAGACGCCTTTTAGAGGTAAGTTTGAAGATATTTTGTACTTGTTTATTAAATAAATACGATAGCAAAGATATATATATATATATATATTTGCAATAATTTCCTGGAGAGTTGGCTGAAGGTTTCCTAATGAGCTGTCTTAAGCATCCAAGGAAATGCATATAGAGACCAGCTTGTCCCCTTTTTAACAAATAAATTGCATTTTTATAATAAATTGAGTTGGGGTAGAATTAGCTAGAAATAGTTTTTGACATAAAAATAAGAAAATGCCGAAAGTTCTTTTATTTATAAACACATGATTTTTATTGTAAACTAAATGTAGTCCTCTGAGAAGTGGAAAGAGATGAGGCATGAGAAACCTATTACAATTTTCTACAAATCGTTATCGCGACTCCTCCCATACAGCTGATGAAGAGAAATGATATCAATGATATTGTGGTAATCATTAACAATATCTCTTAACAGAGCTACTAACATTTGTTATTGAGTTTGCTGTAACAAAAAGCTTTAAAATTCGAACACTGATTAACTCCAACAGTCATCTAAAAATTGCAGCGTAACTTACTTTCTTATTAATTTCAAATACCGTTGGATGAAATTCGTGTTTATGCATTCTACAATATTTATTTGAATTTATATGATAAAGAGAATTTTATAGCACAAGGTTATACTACATTTACACCTACGCAAAATCTGGTACTTATGAGAATTTGAGCGAAATCTAGTTCATTTCTACCAGATTACCCAACAAAACAAAATCTACTTACGAACTAGATTTTGGCAAAGTCTCTCAAAAACTTGCAATACTGAATGATGCAACTATGTATTTTTTGCTAATGTACTGAAATATACAGCGCTGAACAAGAAAAGTTTGACATTTGTAAAAAAAAAAAAAAAGCGCGGTAGAAACAAAATATTTGCAGCAACATTCAAAAATAATAAAAGTTTAAAATATGGATAATACAATAATAAATAAAGTGTAAGTAATATTACATATGTAATTATGTGTATAAAAACAATTGTAGCACGAATTTAATTAAGTTTAGAGCCAATTTTTTACTCTTTCTTCAGTCAGCTGTTTTTGTTATGAAAATGAAATCCAATAATACGTCAAAAAGCTGTGGTGGAAACGGCAGAGATTTTCTTCGAGATTTGAGCTGAAATCGACTAGATTTTGAGTAGATGTAAATGTAGTATTAAGTATTTTATCATATTTCTCAACTTTTTATTTTATGGAGTTGATCTATTTATGAAGTGAACGGCTCATATATTGGTTATGAAGAGAAATAGTCGAGCTTAGCTTATTTGCGTTCAACTAAAATATAAACTTGCAACACTAACGATCATTGAAACCGGCCAGAAAGATATCACCTGCCGCAAGATGTTTAATAAAAATTCACTCACGTAAAACGAAGCACTGGTGTACAACATAAACTTTTTCTTTTAGTAACAAAAACATTATCAAGTCTAATTCAAAATGAACTACGAATCGACTTTATTCCTTTTGCCATTCTTATTATATGCTGCTGATGCTTTTGTTGCCTTCTTTCTGTTGAAAGTATTTACAAGTATTACTTTTTACTCAAGTAG
Organism: Phania funesta; assembly: GCA_963932375.1. Classification (NCBI taxonomy): domain Eukaryota; kingdom Metazoa; phylum Arthropoda; class Insecta; order Diptera; family Tachinidae; genus Phania; species Phania funesta. The sequence continues at coordinate 44,479,121 of OZ010656.1, forward strand.
CCCTTGTGGTAAATATTCATAGAAAACAACATGTCTTGCATTTTGTCTATGAATTTTTATTTGGATTTCTTGAAAGGTTGAACGTCCGGAGATATCAGAAGTTCAAGTGCAAAGTAATTTTCTATTGTTATTACTGTCGTATTTATTACATGTTTACTTACTGGAGCAAAAATTACTTATAAGAAAGAGATTTTTTTATATATTTTCTGTTTGTGTTCTGTCTTTAAATGAAATAGAAAAATGTTTGCTGACAAATTGGTTTGAAAGTTAAAATGAAATGAAAAGGTACATTTAAGAAAATATAGTCCGGTAACCATGACACACTACAACGCACTGCGGTTAGTAGCAGTGAATCTTAATTAATAATGGTCCACGAAGCAAGAGTCCAATATTTTTTTGCTAAGTTTTTCTTCCCGTTATAGACAATTCATTTGAAAAGACTTCCAAATTGATGTAAACCGAATGTCTAACAAAATACTATTTTTTGGGTTCTTGTTTTCGAGCCTTGAAATTGATGGTTATTTTATAATTTTTCGTTAAGTGAAAGCAATTGAACGAGTTGCTCACCATTCTTATAGCTAAAATATTTTTGTAATGAGTTTTGTATAAATTTTTTATTTGCGCAGAACTTTAGGCTGACATCAAAATCTAGTTGTATTTTTTCATCGGTCTATCGAACGGATCTGTTGTATACACCGCGAATCACTTAAATAAGGAATTTCATATACCAATTTTGAACGAATATATCTTATAAATCCAATATTAGGGGTTGTCCGTTAGAAAGGCTATATTTGGGTAATTAATAATGTAGGTATTCGATAGTGTTGTCAGGCCATATGTAGGTATTGCATATTTTTAGTATTAATAATTAAAGTTATGATTAAATAGAATTAGCATTAGCTTCATTATACAAATAAATATATGTCTACTCGTTTCATATGTATAATATTATACCTCTGGGTATGTATTTCTATGAAAATATACAATATTTAAGATACCATATGGTGATTCTTGTGGTATCTCATTATATAAGGAACATATGTTGCACCATAAATCAAAAACAGTCTCAACTCAAAAATTTTAAAAATGTTCAGAAGACCCGAAAATAGGGTTTTCAAAAATGTGCCACAAGGCGAATTAAGAATGTTTGGTTGAAACGAAACTAGTTTACTGCTATAGTACTCTTTAATAACAGTGACACAAGAGACATAAAAACGGGCAGCGATATTTTTCCAGTTAAAAAAGACCGTGGTACAAACGTTAGAGATTTGCTCTGTGAACTGGTTGGTTCTCAATTTAACGTGCGATGTACACATTTACGTAAACATAAAACAAATGTACAACATTTAGGAATTCTAGTATCTGAAGAATGCTAAAAGAATTTAATTCAAATTACAAAATAAATGTTAATAAGTATACTAGGTTCATAAGCAACCTATTGGTGAAATGAATGCATGTCAGCTCATAAAATATATTAAAAATATACACGTACATATTTTTATTAAGTATCATAATGTCATTGTCACTAAAAGTTTCAGAACATTAATTCGTATTTACTACGTCGAAGGCACAGCAAAGAATTAAGCATTTAGTAACATTTCATTCAATAAGTGAGACAAAAACAAAATATTTACAAAACTCGACTTTATTATTCAACACACTTGCCTTCGACGGCAATAGAACGAGTATTGCGATATTTCAACGTCAAAATAGGCCTCAGTTTCAGCGCGGCAAGCATTCTCTTGAGATCTAAAAACAGAAGAACGTCGCTGGGGGCTAAATCTGGAAAATACAGTAGGTGGGTAAGCAATTCGAAGGCCAATTCATTTTGCCTTGATTTGTGACTCAGTGCATTGTCTTGGTGAAACAACACTTTGTTCTTTTGCAATGTTGGCCTATTAAAAATGTAAAAACACTACCATCTGATATCTTTACACTGTCAGCTAGCTCGTGCATCTTCAATTTGCGGATTTTGTTGATGTTTCTGGAGTAACACCCTCGTTTGGGTGACCACTGCGCTCTACATCTTTTGTGCTAGTACGGTCACGTTTAAATAAAGCAATCTACTTCTCTACCATTTGTCTGGATAGAGCAGAGTTCAAATAATGTTAATCAAGCCATTGTTTAATTTTCACTGTATTCTTTTTATCAAAAAGCAATGCGTTATCAAAACTCGAAATTCACTTTGTTATATTTTTTTCGATAACTAAAGTTGCTTCACACAAAATACTATAACTCACGAATCAATAGTCGGATTGCTGACAAATACACGTACCGTTTGAAGGTTAGCACTAAATAAAAATTTAAAATTTAATTTTAAAATTTAAATGCTGCTTGGCCGGATATATGGCAAAAGCGTTCGCCATTTCATTTCAATTAAATAAGTTGCACTTTTTGTATAATAAAATTTTTCATTTTCAGTATGGGGAATTTTCAATCCAAAAAAATAAATTTTTTTGCAAAGTTATCACAACTTATTTAATTAATTAAATTAAAAAAGAATTTAATTTAATTAATTTTTAATTTAATTTCATTTTTCGTTACTTCACATTTAATACGGTTTCAAGTCTGTAGAAAAAAATTGGAATAGGTCATACAAATTTCTGAATTAGGACGAACTCGAATTAACTTCACAGTAATGGACAACTTCAAAGCCCAGGCTGTTGTTAAATAATTTCAATATGCTGAAATTGTTTTAAGAAATTGAGCAAATAAAACAAATAGTTTGAAGTTAATAAACTTAGCTTTTAAAAAGGCTAAAGTAAAAATAAAAAAAGATAAAATAAGACAAGCTAAAACACAATATGAGAGCCTAACTAAAAGACAAACAAAGAGCTAAATTTAGCGTCGAAAAAGCAGGCTAAAATAGCAACGCTATTAATAGAGAAAAATCTTTTTTCATTTAACTAAATATAATGAATGAACCGTTTTTTTATTTGTCACTTGAAAAAGCAAGAACTAATTTTAGACCAAATCGTTGTTTGGTTCAATTATATTTTAATGATAGTAATAAAATAAAAAAAAAACTTATTAATGGGTACTGGGATTACTGGCATTGAGCGGCAAAGGGATCCTATATGATGTAATGACTTTAAGACTTCTTTGTGTCAAATGGCTTTCCGTCGTCGTATACTTTTCTAACTACCCACCCGTAAATATTTTCCATTATATAAAAATACGGAAAATGTGGAGGTCAATTTAAAAGTTCTACGTCTCGCCCACGGATCCACTGTTTTACAGCTCTGGTAGACTGAATTGGAGCATTGAAATGTTAATGGATGTACGCGTCTTTTAATATCTTTTTGTACGGTGCTCCAGTAATTTTTTACTGTAGGATATGGTACCCCATACCTTAACTCAGTCTTCCTTAAAAAATCATCTCTTCTTTTCTTAAATCGTAGAAATAAAAGTTGTATCCCTTTCTTCCATCGATTATATTCTTTGCAAATTGAAGGTGTTGAGCTTTAAGGTTATTATTGAGTGGTGGGTTCTTCCAAAGCTTTCGGCGAACTATAAATGGATACGACTTTAAAATATGAGGAACTGTGCAAACATTTGCTTTAATAACGCTTTCCTTTTGAATTTTCACAGCGGAGAAGCACGAGTTTGAAACAAGCCTGCAAATTGTTTGCCTTTCTCCACGCGTTGTTCCATTTTTTATTTTTATTATTTTTTTTTTACCACAGCTTGTTTAACTAACTGTATAAAATTGTCTTTTAATTTTTCCTGCTATTTGGGCGGCATTTAGTCCGGCGGATTCTAAAATTAAAATTTGTTCCTTTTAAGAAACTTAAAATAATTCTTTATTTGATATTCCGACAGGATGTTTTGATGTAGATTTTCGGAACGAGAGAACGACACTGAAGACGGCATATGGCCGAAATTGGTTTGTCTCCAAACCAAACTTGACAAGGGATGACGGAAATTCGTTCCAAAAATCTACATCAAAACTTAAAATAATCCTATTTAATTTGTATGACATTGTTACACTCGTCGATAAGAATTACAATATATGTGCTACTTTTTTAAAATATAAAAACTCCTTATTCACGTGATGCATATAGAACGTTTCATTTATTGGAAACAAACTTTCTTTATATGAAAATAAAAAATCGCCTCACAATTTGCACCGCTGACTTACTCATCAATATTATGGGAAACTTACACTGTTGCTAGAGAGCTGAAATATGGCACATAAGTAGGCCTTGGGAAAATAATAAACAAAAAAATTATGAAAATGGTCACATTTATTTAGGGGGACTAGGGCTCCTCTTTATTTGTTTTTGACATTTCCACTATACAAAATGATCAGTGACCGTGTTTGAGTACAGACGTACGTCATATTTAACGCATTACAAATATATATTTTTTTAAGAATTCAATTGAACAGTGAACAGTTAGTAATAACAAAGAAATAACAAAAAATAAAAACAATATAATATTCCGTGTGTAAAAAAAAACAACAACAATTGACCGAACGCGTTCTTTATCCGGAAATATAAACTTATCTTTGCAAATAACAACACCAGAAGAAATTACAATTAAACCAAAAAACAATTCAGGTACCATATCAAAAATAGTGCAACAAAGAAACGAAACAGGTAATTTGAAAAATCCCGTAAAAAAAGTGCAAACAGGTATGCATCGTTATATAACCATAACCAAAAGGAAGGCCAGTCCTAAGTCTTCGCAGCAAGAGCGCATTGCTAAACAATATAAAAGCTCCCCAAGTACTGTAAAGCCGGTAAGCGAAAACAGATTCTCTGTACTTGCTACAGCGGATGATGAAGCTGAACCCGCTGTCAGGGAGCAAAAACCTCCCCCGATTTACTTGCGCGATCAAACATCTAACGAAATTGTTAACATGTTGTCTCAGCTTGTAGGTAAAGAAAGCTTTTATGTAGCTTCTATACGAAGAGGTCAAATTCAAGGAACAAAGATCTAAGCTCACACTGAGAAGAATAATCGCCTAATCGCAAGTTGCCTCGATGCAGGTAATAAGAGTATGAACTCAAAAGTGCTAAAGGTTTGATTGTCATCGTAAAGGGCATTGACAGTTCTGTTCCCACTGAGGAGATAAAAAGTGCCATAGAGGTGGAAGGTTATGTCGTAAGGTCAGTGCACAATATTCTAAATAAGAACAAAGTTCCCCAACCTATGCATCGTGTTGAAATCGTATTTAACGCATCTCAGCTTAAATCAAAAAACTCGTTTCATCCTATATATAATTTGCGCTACCTTTTGAACAGAAGAATAACGGTGGAAGAGCCTCTAAAACGTAACGGTCCCCGTCAGTGTACCAACTGCCAGGAATTCGGACACACGAAAACCTACTGCAAGGTACCATCTGTATGCGTTGTTTACGGTGATGCGCACCGGACTTTGGAATGCACTTCTTCCAAAACAGACCCAAAGGTAAAAAAAAATGCAGCAACTGTGGTGAAAACTATACAGAAAATTACAGGGGCTGCAAAGTATTTGAATATGTAAAAAATAATGCGAGTCCTACGTAAACCTGAATATGAGCAATATAAAGCCTCGGCTTCATGCTGGTTCTATTGCTAGTACACAAGCTACACAGCCACACAGCCACACACTAAGCCAAACTTCTCATATGCCCAAACATTGAAAAATGATTTACCTAATGCGAATGCCAAAAGTTCTAATGCGCATAAACATTCATATGCCCACGTCTTATAAGAGGGTGCTCAGACACCCTTCACCAACAATTCGAGCTCGATCGAGAACTTAATACAGACAATGAATAATTTCATGACAACTATGCAGGGTATGTTTCAGGAAATGATGCGAACCCAAAACATGCTTCTGAAAGTTTTGATTGGCAAAAAATAAACCAGTTAAAAATATGCTTCTGGAACGCTAACGGGTTCTCCCAACATAAATATGAAGTAGAACACTTCCTGCTAGCACATGATATAGACATACTGTTAGTTTCTGAAACTCACTTCACTATAAAAAACTGCTTTAGAATTGATGGGTTTTCTATATATGACACCAAACACCCAAGCGAAAGCGCATGTGGTGGCACTACCATTATAGTCCGAAAAAACGTAAGGCATTTTCCATTGCATAAAATTGAACACCATGAATTTGCGAAATTCTTTGCTATGCTTGGACAAAAATTTATTGCCGCTGGTGACTACAATGCAAAGCATACATATTGGGGATCCAGACTCCTTAGTCCTAGAGGTAGCCAGTTGTATTTTACAGTTCGAGCAAACAACCTGGACGTCGTATCTGCCGGTAAACCCACCTATTGGCCCACAGACTTTAATAAGTTGCCAGACCTTATTGATTTTGCTATAGTAAAAAACATCAAACGCGATCAACTCTTAGTTAATTCATCCTATGACCTATCTTCTGATCATTCACCTACAATTATTATTTTACACGACAATTTTGTCACTGCACCTAAAACCCTTAGATTCCACCCGAACACGAATTGGTTAAAATATAAAATGTATGTGAGCTCTCACTTATCTTTGAACATCCCACTGATAAATCCAGCTGATATTCAAGCAGCTGTAGATCATTTTACAGACGTCGTGACTGCCGCAGCCATAGCTGCAACGCCAACAAAACCATCAGCTAAAATAATAACGTACCAGGCAACAGCAGATATTCAGATGCTCGTCATTGAGAAAAGAAGACTAAGAAGACAATGGCAAAATAGTCGTTCTCCACACATAAAAGTGCTATCGAGAACTTTTTAAAAAACTTGGTCTCAATGAAAAACACGGATTATAGTCTGTGGAAAGCTGTAAAGCACTTACAATGTCCTATTACTTACGACTCTCCACTAAGACTTGAAGACCGTACTTGGGCTAAAAACTCAAGTGCACTTAGAGCAGGTTTTCGCACCGCATGATATAAGTAATTCCACTATTCCAATTATTAGTGACACTCTCAATGATCCTAGGAAATTTCGGTTGTCTTTTTTAAAATCGGCAATTAAAAATACGGATATGAAGAAATCACCTGGACCTGATCGTATAACAGGATCAATGATAAAAAAGTTACCTAATTCAGCTGTAAGAATTTTACTTTACATATTTAATGCAATGTTGCGCGTCAGCTTCTTCCCATGCTCTTGGAAGATGTCTGAAATTGTTATGATCCCGAAACCTGGAAAGGACTCAAACCAGATTAAATCCAACAGGGCTATTAGCCTACTGTCAGTTTTGTCAAAGATATTTGAAAAATTATTCGTCTCGAGTGTAACTCCTTTTCTAAATGAACAAAACGTTATCCCAGATCATCAGTTTGGTTTTCGAGCAAGGCATAGTACGATTGACAGTATTGCTTTCTTTCAAAAGCATTACCATTATTAGATCGGCTTTTGAAAGAAAGAAATACTGTTCCGCTTTATTTAAAGACAATTCCCAATCATTTGATAAAGTCTGCCATGATGGGCTACTTACTAAAATAGCTCGGGTTCTCCTGAAAACACCCACAAGCTTATAAAAAGCTATTTGTCCGATAGAACTTTCAAAGTAAGGTCAAAGGATCAGCTTTCAAGAAATGGGAAAATCAGTGCAGGAGTACCTCAAGGTAGTGTGCTAGGGCCGATATTATAGATCATCTATACAGCGGATATGCCGACAATCCCACATACATATACATTAACCTTTGCAGACGACACTGCAATTATAAGTGTCAGTAATGATCCAAAGGATGCATCTGAAAAACTGCAGTCCCATATTCATAAGCTAGAAGACTGGCTAAAACAGTGGAGAATAAAGGTAAATCCATCAAAATGTGCTCACGTTTTCCCTTAGAAGGCAAAATCGTCCACCAATCACAATAACTAATACCACGGTTCCAGGGGAAACGCACGTTAAATATTTAGGTATCCACCTAGATCGGCACCTGACTTGGTCCCGTCACATTGAGGCAAAAATAACGTCTATAAAGCTTCGAACAAATCAACGGCATTGGCTAATAAGTCCTAACTCAACTTAGGCTTTGGAATATAAAGTCCTTTTATACAAATCCGTTATAAAGCCAATGTGGTCATATGGTATTCAGCTGTGGGGTACTGCCTCTGCATCAAACATCCAGAAGTTACAGAGAAGACAGTCTAGGATTTTACGTCTTATCGTATGCGCCCCCTGGTACATAAGAAATGAAAATATACAGAGGGATCTCAAAGTTGCCACTATCACGTCCAAATACGTGAACAAACTACTCGCACATCCCAACACTCTAGCACGCAATTTATTGCAATTTGATGGCAACCAGAGACCCTTTTCGGAGGGACGAGTGTATGAGAAAAGCTACTTTTGATGCAATTTACCTTTCCCTACTCATACCAAAAAAAAAAGATCCAAGGACCTAATGAAGTTGATTTAGTTTTTACTTTTACTACAACCTTAAACCGATCTGTAGACAGCCTAAATTTGAAATACTCATATGTATATCGCCTCGGAAGGCTACCACACTGAGATGATTGAGGTTTTAAAAATATGGCAACGTTATAATTTTGACAAAAAAACATGACATCTATTCTGTCTACAATGAAGTTTAGGCTGCAAGTGTCCAAAGTGTTCATGACGGCATATGCTTGTCTCGTACATATTTAAAATTCAGGTGAAAATATTTTCTAATAACCACCGATTTGTAAAGGGTTTTCTTTAATGACTCAATAGCTCAAATTAAAATAATTTTTAGTCGAAGAGCAACTTCACTCAACAAATAAAATTTTTTTCCAATTAATTATAAAATTCATACAAATTGTTGACGTGACACACAAAGAGGGGCGTTATGAGACTACCTACATAAAAAAAAATATATAACATGTAAATATTAGAGTTTCTTAAATGTTTGAAACGTTTTCTTCGCCCAAATAAATCTATTCCAAGAGGTCAAGCTCGCAAATCAATTTGAAACCATATTAAAGTGCTTTTTATTTCGTCACTGGTTTTCTAAATTTTAACTTTTTGTTAAATTTACAAACATTTAGATCCACAATCAATGTCAGCAGAGAAGTGAAAAATGAAAATCAATTCCATTTGTGTGGTGCTTTTTTATTCTTTTTCTATCAGTTTTTTCCATTTGACTAAAAATATTTTCATTCTCTTTTTCCAGTTTAAACGTCAGTTGTGGTTAAAAGTATTTTTATGTCATGTCTAAAATCTCTCTTTTCCGTTTTTGGCATTTCCAATCAATAGTTTTAAAAATATTTGTGTTTACTAAATTGGCTTTAAATAAAACGAGAAAGAAAAATTAATATTTAAAATTGCCTAATCGAAATCATTAGAGAACAAAATTCGTATTCAATAAGTAACTTTTTAAGCAAACTAAAATAGTGAAGTTGCATTAGAACAGCGCACCAGGGATAAAAAAATAACCTAAATTTCACTTTAATTTTATTTTATTCAATCTTTATACTAAAATAAATTTACAAAAATTGAATACCTATCTTACCTCTAAAATATTATTTATTAATTATTACCAGTTTAATAACTAGTTTATTGTATTTAAGTCTTAATAATAAAAATCTGTCCACTATTGGGTAGAGAGAGCCGTTTCGCCAAGCGCAATGGGTCAGATTTTGGAGCCTCTGATACTCATGATCGCGCGGTAGAGTGTTGGGATGGGCACCACTAATTTATTTACGTATTTGGACGAGTATGTTTTTGCAGCTTCCTGGGTAGTGGGAAGTTCTAGGTCTATGAGGATATTTTTATTTCTTATATACCAGCACTGTTTTCTTTTTACCTTCTGGATGTTTGATGCACAAAAGTAACGTTCTTTCATTATGGACGTTACTTTTGCTTCAATGAAACGGAACCAAGTTAGGCGTCTATCTAGGCGGATACCTAAATATTTAACATGAGTTTTCGCTGGAACAGTGGTATTTGTATAGTTATAAGTGGAAAATTTTGCCTTTTGATGGATTCGCCTTTATTTTCCACCACTTCTTTAAGCAGCTCTAGCTCATAAATAATTTATACAATCCGCTTTAAGGAGAATTATCTTCTGTTCAGGCAGCAAATCTTTTATCGAATTAGTTTTAAAACTTTCCGATTGAATTTTTCGGGTATGGTTTTGTTGTGACAGACTGTGTTTAAGATGTTGTACTTTGCTGTAGGACGAGCAATTCAGAGTTCCGTCTGGATCGTGAAATCGAATTCATATTTTAATATTTTATTTCAGAGTTTTGGATTCAGTTAATCTCTTTCAAGTATAGTAGAACGTATATTTGCGAAGAAATTTCATGGCTCTTAGAAAACATCGCCTAGGAAATTATTTACTGCTCTGTCACGATTAAGTCTCTTACAACCATCACAATAAAGACTGTTGAATGAAAAAGTTTTCCTTTCATCAACAAGTTTTAAGTATTTGAAAACAAGGATTGAAATTTCTTTGCAACCTGTTTTTCCAACGTTTTTTTTCCATAAAGGGCAATATTTGATTCTAGTGCCATTTTCGTAAAAGCTTTCATTATAGAAAGCACATTTTCCAAAGCAAAATAGCGTTTACGTCTAGATCGAAACTAACACACAGAAATGAAAAGTCAAAACTACTCTCTCCCTCTCTCTCTTTCCTGATCGTCTAAAAAAGTTTCCTTGGATTTCTCTTTATTCTTTTTGTGCATTTCATATGCTTCCACTGATTGACATGCTATTTATGATTCAATATTTAGGCTCTTAACGCTTTCACAGGTAGTACGTTAATTTTAAAGGTACTACGAAACACGCCTAATGACAAGTTTTTATAGTTTTTAAATCTTCGCCGTAAAGATGATAAATGCGCTTAATATGTCTAAGCCCCTGAGGTATTTATAGTTTATTTTCTTTTATATCCACAATAATGAGATGGGCCTGCTGGCAATTTTTGAATTAATGATTTTACCAATGATACCCTCGTTCCGCCAGATTTATTGTGGGCAGTGAATTTCTTATTATTTTCTGTTTGAATATTTATTGACCTGATATTTTCAGTTCTTACAGACTTTCAACATAAATTGTTGACATATTTTCAAATCAGTTAAAAAGTTAAATTTATTACATAATTATAGGTGTCCTGTCTTTTGCCCTCAGCTGTATTTCACAGGGAGACAAATTATAAAGCTTCCTGAAGACATCATTGACGAAAATGTCCTCTATGAGTATCTGGCCAACTACGTTACGTTAAAATGTTTAAAGTACCGACGTTGTTTAGTTTAAAGTTGATTTTATAAGTTTAAAAACTTGAATTCTTGTTTGTATCCATTGAAAATGTTACATCGTTTGTGCGAAATTGCTTCTATATGAAATGCGCGCACTCTCAGTCCTACACTTACAAATTGGAATGATCTTTGCATTGAAAAAAGTTCATTTTGTAATGCCTAAATGTATGCTTTGATTTTTTGTTTTCATTTTAATTCGAATGCATTTTGCTGCACGGGAACTTTTGTGGTGGCGAGCACGTAATACTTGCTATGAAAGTAAATAGTTTTTGCCTTCGTAAAGAAATTACTTCGTTATCTTTTCGTTTGTCTTTTTTTAACTTCTATGTTTCTTCTGTTTTTTTTTGCTTTTCACCGTCTTTTCCTAATAATATTTTTAAATAATTATATATAGTATGTACATACACACACACAGAAACACACACATCGCCTTCTGTACATTATCTTTAATGCACTGTTAGCTTGGCCAAATTAATTATTTGATTATGTTCTGTAACCATCAAGAAAACATTTTTCAATATTGTTCACGTAGATATATGAAGTATTAGCGTACGGCATGGTTCGACGAAATTATTCGAATTAAAGTTAATTTTGCAAGAACGTGTCTTAAATTTAGCAAAAATAGTAGAATCAGGTCTCAAGCCCTTTGTTTTAAGCAATACCGTGACCATTCGTGGTTTAACACTTTACTTTAGGAATGGTATTCGACATTTCTGATCTTCCAATGCGTTAATTATTATTTATAATGGGAACATTGGACATTTCTGTCTTCTTTCTAACTGTTAGTTTATGCCCATTGATTTATGGGATAAAAGTGTAATTCATTAATTAATTAATTTTTAGGCTTAAGTTCGTTTTTTACTTTTCTGTTAAGAAAGAAAATTTTGTTTGATTTGTTAACTTCTGCGGTAAAAGTTACAATTTGTATTAGGCAAATAGCAGAATGGAATTCATTTGCTATGCCGTTACGCACGTTGTGAACATTCTTTGTTTCTTTCTATTAATTTTGTGTCTACTGTGAAGGTGGAATATAACTTTAACTTTTACTGTATTCAAAATGTTCATATCAGACAAAATTTTCTTCCTTAACAGCAGGATTAAATAACATATGAAGGAGAGGTAAGCATTATATAATCGAAAGATATGGATGAGAATAAAATTATATTTATGTAATATAAATTGTTATGTATATTGAGTGATTTAAATCGTTCTGCTCTATGAACCCAAATTTCATCGAATTGGGTACATTAAAATGATATAAAACAATTACTAACGACATTTAAATGCCCTGTGCTATGGAAAAGCACTAGAATTAATTCAATTTTAAATACTCATGATAAACAAGAGTTGCAAAAATTTGTGAAACTAATTTCATAAAAATTTCATGGTGTAAATTAGAACTTACAATTTTACAACAATAATACAGATTTAACAAAAACGCAAAAGTTTTTAGTTCTTGGCATAACAATTTTTCGTATTTTTATCGCTGCATTAGCAAACAAACAAAACGCAACAGCTTGAGGAAATATTTTTGATTACCAATCAGGTATTCATTCATTGACCGATTTTATTGATTTTCCACAGATATATTCGTCAAACTAATCGCCTCCCTGCGTACAAGGATCCAGGTTATATATATATATATATATATATATATATATATATATATATATATATATATATTTATATATATACGTACTAAAATCACGAATTTGCATAGATGTGCCCTTTTAATTACAGCATTGATTTTTTTATTTCCTGAATGATATTTAAATTTCTTAATTTTTAATTAATTCGTGCAATAAAAGTTGTGTATGTGCCATTTAAAGTTGTTACTCAAAGTCATCTTTAAAGAATTTCCTTACAATTACATCAAAGTTAAAACAGAAACGTATGTGCATCGTTCAATCATCGTTCCAAAAAACTAACGGTGAACGAAATCTCTGATACGTAATGATGGCAAGATTACCGATTATTTTGTTTTAATTAACCATTTAATTGTATTGAAATTTTTCGTACGATTAATCGAGTATGAATCGATTCTTTGTAGAATAATCGAAGAAACACATAAACAATAAAGACCTACAATATAAGATCAGCTAAGCTTTTTTGTCAATGCTCTAGTTCTTAAATTGAAACGACATATGGTTAATTCAGAGCGTTTCTTTTCTAAATCCGACGCATTACAAAAGCAATAGATTGACTACAAAGCGGCTTTCTACAAATAAATTTAATAAAACCTCTTAAACTCTCAGCTAAATAAAGAATTTTAATATACTTATTTATGTTTTTTTGCAGTTCTGTTAATTGTTGTTTATATTATATATTATCATATTCAACTTAAGCTAAATTAATCAATTAATCGATCCTAATTCTTTCGATTAATTGCAATTAATAATTTTTCGGTTCGATTAGTCATGTGACTAAGTAATCGATTAATAATATTTTTTGCCATCACTTAGATGGTGATTACATAGTGAAAATGTATTCAAATGCAACAGGCTGCTTGTCAAGTGTCAGATCCATTCACTCATGTGCTCGCCTGCTGTTACTGGTGGTAGTGGTCGCATGCTTTGTTCGAATTCCAATATATCGCGTTTAAGAAGAAAAACATAATGATGAAATGCAAAACAAAAATTAAACAATGGCGTCATGTTATATGGCAAATTTATCAGATTATTAAATTTATGGATGCATAAATGCACTATGGTCCAAATGACATTTATTTTGGTTCGGGCAACATATACTTTTTAATTTTTAGTTTTTCGAGTAACCTCAACGACATACAAAAGCGTAAGACATATTAAACGAAAATTGAAAATAAGAGCAATTTGCGAATGCGTACTTGGACCTACGCCTTTATCTTAGAAACGATTTATACTTCTAACAGACGGCTCCCCTGATACACGAGTACATACTAGTTACCATTGCTCCTTCTGTTCGAAAGAATCATTTTCACAGCCATAAGAGCTGTTAAACTTAATTTTTTACCATTGGTTTGGCGATATATATTAGGTATTTTAGTAGTTCGGATTTAATGGGTGGCACTGGGACCGAGTTATTTCAAAAAACAGCTTTTGTAGTTTGACTGTACACCGATAGATTGCGGCGAATAGTACTGCAAAGCAATATTTACTCGGAAGCCAAAAGCACGTTTCGCAGTCCAATTATTAGTCTATAAGACTACTTTTCTGAAAAATTATGGGCGCTCAAATCGAAATGTATTCCAAGCACTTTGAGTTTTTGTTTTTTTTAGGTTGCACCATCCTATACAACAAATTTTAATAAAATGGATTCCAAAAAATTTTTTTCGGGCATGTTTTGAAAAAAGCTTGCAAACAATATTTTCTCTAAAAAAGATAGTTTTTATGCAGAGATATTGTTACGAACGGACAAGTAATTTCCTAACCACTAGTTACACTTTTTTTATTCTATGTGCTTGATTCCTTTCAAACACCTGGGTGCTGAAATTGTTCCTCTTCTGTAAAACAACAAATTATTACAAATTGGCTCAAAGTTGATGATCTTGTTTGTTTTACATATAAGAACAATGGAAACCTTAAAAGAATTCAGTAAATGACGACATTCGATAACGATCGATCTTTTTATTATATTCCATTGAATTTCCATTGTATCTGTATCAATTACAAAATGTGCTTGAGTGTAATTTGTTTGTTTTACAGAAAGATATTTAAAATTTGGAATATATTGCGTTTGGAAAAAGATTTTATTTTTAATCTCAACTTATGTTCTTTTAAGATCTGCTTCCTAACGAAATCGTAAGTGAAGTTACTGTTCCAAAGAAAAAAGATTAGCAGAAATGCAATACATTTTAACTTCCCCTAAAAATTAAATTTTGCTAAGGGGTACTTTCAAATTTAGGGTTAAGTCGACTTAAGTACTTATACCTTATTGTCACAGATATCTTTTTGAAATTTCGATCGAAATGTCGAATGTCGTATGGTCTTTTTATTCCTCAATAATAAGACCTGTTAATGTTTAAAAACAACAGCTGGTATTTTGTGCTACTTTTTTTAAAAATCCCAAAGTGGGTTTTAGAAAAAAATTTGAATTACCCTTGTGATATTTATCTTAAGAAAATTTTCAAAACTAAGTTGGCAGTGTTGTGTACAAAAACAATGCACTGAGTAAATTTTGTGGTAGTTTTCTCATGCAAGTGGCAACTCTGATACTTATCAGCTGCCACCTTTTATTGTTCCGATTACTAAAACTGGAGCGCAACACAAAAGAAGAGCGCGTTATCATTGTGAAAGGAAATAACGCTGCGCCTGACGGCAAAGTTCGCGGAACTTTTAGTCGAGTAACTGCACTTGTAGCAATTCGAAATATGGCCAAGCAAATGTGAATGAACTGGATCGATTGTGGATATTAAGTCTCATTTGCGTTGACGAACTGTTCGGTCTACTAAAAACATTGTTGTTGTAAACAAGACTTTTGCGGAAAAGCCTCAAACTTCCACTCGGTAGCGACTGGGAACGGAACTCGTTACAGGAATACTATAACGGAATTCTTGTGGCCTCAACTGAACGGCATGAATCGCAATGACACTCGATATCGATCAAAATTTCGATAGGGCTTAATAGCCTGTTTCTTATGACCAGCGAGTGATTCGTCCAGACAATCCATATGGAAAACACTAATTTTTTATTGTTGATTTCTATACAAATTGTGTAGGCTAGGCGCTCGCTTATCATATAGAAACAGGCTATGAATCTAAATTTTCCCTAGGGATACGATTAGAATTGTGTTTTTGTATGTTTTGCTTTTCCGGTATTTTTTGGCTGCATCTCATACGAGGGTGTGCTATTACGGAACCCTCTATAGATCTAAGTCTTTTAAAAATATCAATTAAATAAACCGTTGCGTTCTTCAATATCGCAAGTCCTTTGTGCCATAGTGCGGCAGAAATAATTTTATTTAACAATAACGTGAACACTGTATTGCTCATGTATCGTGACACTTTAATGCGTTTGTGTTGCTGTTGTTATTTGTTGTCTTCTTTTCGGCCGTTACCTATTTTGTCACACTGAGAGAAAAATAAAATTAACCAAAAAGCAAGAGAAAATGCACTACTTACAGCCACAACTAAATGTTGTTGGCGTGTCTTGTGTAATAAATTTTTAATGTAGGTCTACAACTACGCAATTATTATCCTTGAATGCGTTTTTTTCTTATTGTTTTACAAAAATAAATTAAATAAATAAAATAAATGCAATAAAAAATAAATTAACAATCAGAATAAATGTACACAAGTATTTAAATAATTTAATGCAAAATGCTTAAACATTTTATTGCAGGCTGTAAATTAATAAAAAAATATTTTTGTGGTTGAAATTAAACGATAAAAATAGGAATTACATTTAATTGAAAGTATTTGCCCACAAATTGCAGTTTAATTGTGTAATTTGCATATTTTTTATGGCCACAATTAGCCAAATTGGAAACAGAATTTTATTCTGGATTGAGACTTCACAATTGCCTTTAGGTGGGAGCATATATTTATATTGTATGTGAATGTGCGTGTGATAGCACGTGAATAGCACCTAATTCTCCGCTATTGTACTGGAGAATCCATGCAAACGAAAATTGGGAATTATAAAAGTTACACGAACTAAATACCTCAATTAAACAAGTTTTTGGACTGAAGGAAATGAAAGTTGTTTCTTGTGTATTTTAGAGTGCAGAGTTTAAATAAGCACTCCGTTTTTTTAAGTGGTTATGGTGAAGTTAAGGTACCTCGTTTGGAATGAAGGTGCCATATGCATATGACAGTACGACACTTGCAAATTTTATATGCTCCTAGAGAAATAACTGAATATTCGTTGGTTAGTTAAATTTTTTATGAGTTTTTTAAACACAAAAAAAATTTTATAAAATAAAAATAAAATATTTTTTGCACAAGTTCCACTGTATCTCTGAAACTACTGAGCAGATTAAAAAACAATATTGGTGTGGCTTCCAGGTAATGTTGTTGTCGGTAAATCTGGAGAACTAGAATCAAATAGAAGAAACTGAGTGCAGATTCGAATTCATCCCCCCAAAGAACAAAGAAACAACTTTTCGTTGCTCCAATCTAAAAGTTGACCTGAATTTATAAACTTGTGTAATTTTTTGATTTCCTTTCTGCAAATGCGATCGTTTAAAGACCTTTTTATCTGATCGTTCTGCCTACAAAATATATTGTCAAGAGACCGTTATCTTTACCTCGATATAGCGGGACAAGGTTAGGCGTCGATCTAGGTGGATACCGAAATATTTAACTTGGGTTTGCGCTTCAACAGTGGCATTTGTTTTTGTTATACGTGGGCAATTTTGCCTTCCAGGGAAAATTGTTACATGACCACAATTCGATAGATAAACTTCTCCACTTTTTTAGCCAATATTCTTGCCCATTAACATGACAGTGAAGTTATATAAATGCAGTGTCATCTGCAAACGTATATTAATTAAGTATTATTGAGATATCTGCTGTATAGAGAATATATAATAGCGGCCCAAGTATACTACATTAAGATAATTTTGCAGAGATTCTCCCTCTTTTAGAAAACGTATTATTTGAGTTTACTTTAAAGCCTGAGGCAGTTTTCAGGTAGAACTCGAGTTATTTTTGTAAGTAGGCCGTCATGCCAGACTTTATCAAACGTCTAGTACAAATTATATTGATTTTTCGTTCCCTGACCGGCATTCAGCTACTTGCGCTTTTGCTGCGAAGACTGAGGACTGGCATTTTTGTAAATGTTCCCTTGTTGGTCTTAACTTCTTCAATTGTATTTTTTATTGCGAATTGATCGATTTATTTGAAATGAAAGGGATGAATTTCGTCGTGCTCCTCTTCATCAGCTACGTCATATTCATCAACGTCACGTATATTATTTGCGCCATCCCCTAACACTTTCCGCGATATTAGTAGATCAACTGCTGATTTTGGGAAGCGTTTTATTATTTTTTATTTAATTTGCTTTTACAATAAATTATTAGATCTGAGGTTTGTAGTAGCCTATTTAACATATTCCGAATGGATTCTTGTTTTTGAAATCCTTGTTTCGAACTTCTTGTTCTGGCTGTGCTTCCGTCAGTGGTATGGCCAAATCTCAGTTGGAATGGTGTATTAGTCAAGCTTTGTTTATAAATTCGATTTGTATTCGAGTCTTGTGTTAAATTTCCATCGGAATCAGAACTAGCTTTTTCAGGGGTAATTTATATGACAAATAAAAAGAGATTGAAAAAATTAATCCAACAGACCGAAATCCAATGTGTCTGTTTTGACCTCCTTCGAGACCATTTTTTCAACGTTTTTTATATGACTTATCATCTGTTTGCTTTTTCGCGTGGATGCTGCATAATATAAAGAAGACACCAGCGTTTCTTTCTTTTCCTTTTCTTATATATTGCCGACTTTGACTTTTGGTAACTGTTTGCGAAAATAAAAAGAAATTGGAATTTAAGACTAAGCAGCAGAGAAACTTAACTACAAATAGGAATGACATTTTCAGTAGTGATGTAAGATTTTGTACAGGCAAAATCCCTGACGAGTTAATCCGTAAAAAAGTAAGCAACATAATTTCGCGTTCTTGAGCTGTATAGCGTTTCAGGGGGTTTTACACATAAATTATATTTGTAAAAAAAATTAACCGACATGCGACGACATCTGCAAAAAGTTATTCCATCTTCCAATAGGGACATTTACTTCTGGGCATCTTGTTTTTTAAGGCAGTCAGTGTGTTTATGTTAAAGAACCAAAATTAAATTCCACTGACAACTGGAGGCAGCTGCTCTGCGGCACTGTTTATTTATTTAATGATTTATTTATTTAATGATTTCTTTATTTAAACATCTCATAACAACAATATTTTAATATTTTTTTGTTCAAATATTTAATGTTTTTTATTTTAGACATCCACTCATTTCATCGTATTTAATTGCTTTTGTTATGATGACTTCATTTTATTCAAAATTTTAATTATCTTAAGAAACACAACTGCTAACCAAAAAACAGAATAGTTTTCATTAGGAAATTTTACTTACATAATTCAATAAAATTGTTTAATTTTATTTTTAAATTTTAATTTTAGAAAACTTTTTCGTAAATAAAGTTCTAAAAGTGTGACGCGTTGTGCATCATTTAGAAAAGTAATTCATGAAAAATAATTCATAATTATTATTTGTAAAGATATGTCGTTAAATATCAATTGCAAGTTGTTCCTAAGGCAGACTTTTCCAGCGGTAAATGTTTAAATGCAGGATCGAAAAGAGAATAGAAAGTAAAAAAAAACTTCCCGGAACTCTGATTTTGTTTCATCCTCTCTCAAGTTGTAAGCAGTAAACATTTTATTTTCTGAAAATAATTTACTTTTATAAACGTGAAAGAAATGTGGAGATCTATTGTGAAAGGTCTACCATGATCTGACACGCAACTATATAACTGAAATTTAATATAAAATATATTCTATCGAGCCTATTTTTTAATACGGCAGGAAACACTTGGATGTTCGGTAATGGAACACTGCGAATTTATCGGATTCATACATTAGCAGGGTAAAATCATTTATTTGAGGTTAGGACAGTCTTCCACAAAGGGATAATATGGGCCCATGGGCACTAGAATCGACGTGAATGGAACAAAGATTACGTTCAAAAAAGCGAGTTGTGGCAGAAGTTGGTCATAGCTCTCTATATATAATAAAGTTTGGAAAACTATTTGTACTCACACCTTATCAAATTCGTAAACGGTATTCAGAGTTTGTTGCAAATGGAAAATATCGTAGCTTTTTTATGAAATCCAACAATAAAACATAACATTTCTGTTGAATTTCATAAAAAAAGATGCCATTTACACTTTTGTAAGACCATTTGCACCAAACACTGAATACCGCTATTGTAAGATTGTAAGTGAAATATTGTTTTGAATTGAGGACCTTTGTATGAGTTTTCGATATTTATATATTTTCATCTACTTAAATTTTTGATGCAATAATTCAGTATATCTTTTATGCTGTTATTCAATTTAGTTTCCTTTTGCGTTTGATCTTAAGTGGCAAAGGAGAAAGGTGCAAGGAAAAGATAGAAATGAAAACATAAATTTTTTAATAAACTGCCACAAGACAAAAGGGCTGACTGACTGTTTTCTACTTTATAGAGATGAATAAATGTTGAATAAATCCTGATTCATTTGGTGACTATCGCAAATAAGAAACCCCAAAAAACGGCAAAGTGACCACTTAAAGTTTGGCACGTTAAAGAAACAGCCGCAGCAGCCAAAATGCAAATGAACTACGGCGGTCACCTCTCAAGGCACACAAGCTTTAACAACTGCAAGTGATTGCGAATAAAAACAAAAAGAAATAATTCATATGAAAAAATAGTGTTAAAAATAAATGTTCCTGTGTGTGAGTGCGTGTGGCTGTAGCTGTTAAAATTATAATATGATTTTTAGTTTAAATATAAATTCAATTGACGTCATCAGACACACACACTCACACTCAGAAGCGTACTGCCACAAGATCGTTGTTGTTTTCTTAATTTGCATCGCGTGAAATTCAAATGAATTATTTTTTCTTGTTCTTCTTACGGTGAATACCTACTACGAACTGGCAAATTGCAAGATGCAACTACACACATACCAGTACAAAATCTACTAGTGCTGCTGCTGTCGCCGCAATGTGCTTTCAAGTTATTTTTAACGAAATATAAAAATAAATATATTTAAGTTTAAACATTCAACTGAAATGTTGTAACACATTTCACTTTCATTAGACCACTTGCAGTGTCGAGCAAAACAATAGATTCGCTGGTTCACTGAAATTAAGGTCTCTTTATAGAAGAGATGCGCTTGCAAACCCTCACCCCAAGAATTGGTTGGTGTAAATCCTGGAACAGTATGAAATTCTAATTCTGAAATGTTGCAACACATTTCACTTTCGGTAGACCACTTGCAGTGTCGAGCAAAACAATAGATTCGCTGGTTCAATAAAATTAAGGTCTCTTTATAGAAGAGATGCGCTTGCAAACCCTCACCCCAAGAATTGGTTGGTGTAAATACTGGAACATTATGAAATTCTAGGGTTGAAACTGTGAAAGCTGTCAAGAAGGGTTTCCAAACAATTTTGCCCATTTCACAACTATTGTAAAACTGTGTATTGCGAAGAATACATAAACAAAATTCGGTCTGATCCGGGTGCATAACAAAACAGTCCGAACTCGCACAAAATTTCGTCCGAAAATGAGGGTGTACGATTTTTCATTTCTTGCACAAAGTTGACGAACTTTTTCTTTGGGTAAGTTCGGACAGAATTAAATTATCAGCTGTTTTTTGTTTAGATTTAGAAATCAAAAAAAAATTTAAATAAAGGAAGAACGTTTTTATTTAAAATTGATTAAAAAGCAAAATGGAAGATTTCTCAAATAAAATTGAAGTTGCAAGTATTTTTATATTTTATAGTTATCACGGCCTTTAATAAAAAATGGACACAACAGGTGAGTCTGATGAAGGCAACATTTTGAACTTAATTGTTGAAGATTCTGATGGGGAGGAAATTTCACTTGAAGTTCTTGCTGCTTTCCAAGTGGAAAAAGAAGCAGCATTAATAAATATTTAGAAGATGTGGTGTCTTAATACACACAGGGCGAAATGAGGAAATATATTCGGGTTTCAAGAGAGTTGTATTTGAATTTGTGTAAAAGATTATTAATAACTTCTTAAATAATTTAACAGGCTTTAACTTTTTCATTTTATTTTCATTCACTCTTTACAGCTGTTGTCAATGATGCAAATGTTTTTGTTTAAAAATATTATGAATTTTAAGCGTCTAAAATCACTAATATAAAATTTATTTGAGGAAGTAAGCAGAATTAGTATTTCAAGAAGTTCAATTGTGGTTTTTTTTGCGTGCTAGTAATTTTGGACAACTTCGTCACAAGTAATTCAGCGAGTAATTCTTTTTTTATTCTCAATAGTCCGGACTGTTTTGTTACGCACCTGGAATAGAACTATTATGTGTCGTAAGTTTTTATACGTAAAACCTTATAAGATGTTACTAAAATATAAATCTGTAAAGACATTCGATCAATATGGAAAAATGTTGTAATTGTAGTAAAAGTCTCTTTTAACTCCGCAAAACAGGTTGTTGTAGTTTGAACAAATGCATTTAAAGCACCGGAACAGAGTTCAATGAATAATTGTTTAAAATGTAAAAGTTTTTATTAAAATCTTACTCGACATGTTGTTTACTAAAAAAGTTTGAGCGCAACGACATCAGTTTGGTCAACCTATTACTAACGTACTTAAATTCAATTAAAGAACAGATTCAAATTAAAATTATAATTAAATACAGGCAATCGCCGTGTAACACGGTAAATAGCTTCCAGAAAAATGTCGTGTTATGCGAATCCGTGTTATACAAATCAAAGGACTAAAACAAAAAAAGCGGTTTAGGTTCCAAAAAATAAAATTACTTTTTAATATTGTTTACATTCATATATTTATTATAATTTTTTCTGCGACAATATTTTAAAAATATTTTATTGTTCGTTCCGTTCGCTCATCCCCCTTTTGTAAGAAAGCTGCAATTTTACATTGTGTTTCTTAACATGGTGCTAAGCACTTCCGAAGTTCTCTTTTAGTAGTTGTTATTACTTTCTTAAATTTTAAAGGCTTTGGGTAGTTTTTACAAATTTATTCATGTATTTAGCCAAGTTCAGACCGAATGCAAATTAATCATCTAGTTGTTTTTAGGTTGAAAGAGAATATATTTTTAATTTCAATCATCAACTTATCTTAAAAACTCTACTTAAGAACTAAAAACTTCTAATAGAAACAAAATGCATAATACCTGCTGCATTCAAGACAACAATACAGTCTCGTCGCGGGAACCAACAAAAGGCTCTCAGGTTGCAAATCTCCTCATTGCATGCTTCAAGGCGATTGGCTAATGTAATGTAAATTTTATGTTGACAAAATTCAACGTTGTGAGTTTTCTATTTGAATAAATGTTGCAGACTCTCATGTCAGCAAAAATAACTTTTGCCTGTTGCAAGAAATTAAATAATTTATATTCAAATAAGGTTGCCATATCTTAAGTTGCACATTGTGTGTTTATTACACGAAACTATTCGCGTGGTTTTGTACCTTCCTCTACATATAGATAACCTCATATTTTAAGTTTGAAAGTTTTACCATAAAAGCTCTCCGAGATATGAAGGTGTAAGAAGTACAAAGTTTAGAGCCTATTGACTTACTGACTGAATCACTCATCAATTCTTCTATAGCTAGAGAGCTGTCATTTCGTATAGAGCTAGGTATTGGGGTATAACACATAAAGCCACGTTATGAGGACATGATTTAAATTTTCAAACCGTGTTACATCAAAATAATTCGCAACTCTTTAACGGTATGGAACGAATCCGTGTTGGCGATCTACCGTGTAATACCTGTACACGATTTTCGAAAAAATTTGAAACTGCAAATTTGCTTAACTCCACTCTAAAAAAAACTTACATTTAAGTATCAGATGACTCGGTGCAGTCCTAATTTTTATATATGCAAAAACTTTGCTGAATAATAGAGATTTACACAGGAAATGATAAAATCCATTCAATAATAAATAATTTATTTCACACGCCATTCATTTTCTTGCACCGTCTTATAAGAATTAAAGAAAAATGTATTAAACAGTCACAGTCTAACTGCCGCAGCATCAATTAATTCCGAAATCAATGGCAAGTCTTTCAAAGAAACACAAATTATGCGGGTTTTTAAACGATTTACCAACAGAAAGTCTGACTCAAGAAAATGGTTCCGGTTTTCTTCGTTTTAATTAATTTTACAGAAGAGCAGTAAACAAATATTTGTTGGATATGATTTTGCCTGCGGTTACTGGAATACAAGAATTTTAAAAGAAATTTAAACTGAAAGAGAAATATTTCTGCCTGTGAGTTTTACCTAAATCCCTTTGTGTTCTAAAGTGTTCAACCGCTTTCATCAAAAAGAAAGGAAATACAAAAACTGTTGAAAAAATAATGATGAACTTTGAAGTTGAAAAAAAACTCTTAAAAACACACATACACACACACTTTCAATAAATTTATTCCCCTAACAACCTGAATAAATTGTAATTGCTAATAGAGCTAAACCAAAGTAAGAGATTTTTAGGTTTAAAAGCCTTTTCACAAGCCTAAGTGGTGCTTGAATGGTAAAAAGAGAGAAGAAACAAAAAAATATGAATGAAGACTGAATGAATTTTTGTTTAGGAATATTTTTATCTTTAACTCGAATGTGGAATAACAATTGATTGGTTGTGTGTTGGTGGGTTCTTTTCTTACTCATCTCTTAAGGTACGGTCGGAAGTGGCCAGATGCGGATCCAGCTCAATCTTTTGGAAGTGCAGCCGGTAAATAAAATGGGGAAAAAAATTTTAATTCTTTGTTGGCAAAGTGGTTGTTAAAAATAAACTGGACATATTTTTAACCCTTTTTGGGGGTAGAAAATATCCCGATTTACCATCCTCCGGATCTGTCTATTTCGCGAGAGTCGTTTAATTGTATTTAACCTAAAATATAATGTGCCTGACTTCCGCGTTTGCGCATTTATTGGTCGTTTTTGATTTGATACAACAGCTGTTAAAGTAGATGTGAAAACTAGTCGCAAAATCTCTTATTTGTGAAGCAACTCACGGATGATCGTTTGAGTTATTTGTTCGAGAGTGTTTCGTCGAACTCGCGTAATCATCAATAGACAGACTTCGACTAACTGTGCCGAGAACTTTGGCGGGATATCACAACAAATTCTATGTGTTTTCAAATACAGACTTGGAAAATTTTTACTCTTTTTGGATGAGGTTTGTACAAATTGAATGACTTAGCCGTAAGGGAGATTGAGATTTTCACAAAATTTGGACGACATGAGGGATTGGATACCATACAAAACGCAGATTGAATATGACTAGATAATTGGGAATAGAGTTGTGTGTTGGCATCTGGGGATGCCCTGGCAAATATACCATAAGACAAAATGTCCATTAAGTTTAAAGTTAAAAAATTTTGGTGCAAATTTCGTCAAATATTTCCCCCCATCTGACCCGTAGCTATATTTATAAAGAATCTGAAGTGTTTATTTGCGCAATACGTTCGCCATTTAACCCTTTTGAATATTTGTTGTTTGCTAATCTTTGTCCTAGTGTTCGTATTTGTGTATCTCGGGTGAATGTGTTTTAAACAAAGTGCTTTTATAAGTAGGATTTCTATTTTCGTTTGTTGTTTCACAATAGTTTTTGTTCCTAAGTTAACAATCCGTTTTCTAACTAACAATAGAATTCTCTGTTCTGATTGTTTCCTATTTTTTTTAATTTCTTGCCATTGTTTTGCTTTTAAATTCTACTTTTAGTTGAAGTTTGGAAGGATAAATTCAAAAACTTGAGATTCTCTTAAAGTTTTAAAAACTTTGAAAACGGGATGGAATATTTTCTTTACTGAACTTGTTTAGGAAACCTGCTGTAAATAAGTTGATCTTGTAGCCAGGGTTAGAACAGTCATTTGGAAACGAATCAGTCTTTGTTTTCTTTTAGAATTCCAGTTAACATTCGACATCGTGCAACAGGGCGTAAATTTTTTTATGATTTCATATTTAACAATCAAAACAACAATTTGAAACACGACCCTTAAATTGTTAACAAAGCAGGGATTTTAATTTAAATACATTTGCTTTGCATCCTTTTTCATGACTGATGGATTTAATTATTTTCGTATCTCCTTTAATATTATTGAACTAAAAGCAACAAAACATTAAAAAGGAAAGTCGGGAAAAGTTCGCAAGGATTTCACTCACTGATGTGTTAAAATTTGTATTTAATCTTTTCAAATGTATTTAATTTAATACTTTGTTTTTGTTTTTGCTTCTATTTGCAGTTCGTGGGCTGGGAAGAAGTGCCCCGACCGAATACTAGAGCTGAAATTGTCCAAGCCATGAGAAGGATTCGGGTAAGTTTATTATCTTCTGGTGTTCACTAAACTAATTTAAGAATCCAACAAATTTTATAAGCTACACGCACATTAAGAAAGTGAAGTATAACTTGTTAACTTTGTAATTTGCTTGATAGTTTCCAGAAAACGGATGATAATGCAGTAATCGACGGTCTGGTAATATTATTAAATCCAAGTCTACTTGTATAGAATTAAATATGGCAATGCATTTTTGGCGATGCCGAATTCTGAAACATAAATTTCAGCTGCCATTTTTTTATGTAGTCATCCAAGATTTACAAATTTGTGTTTTCGGGTATGGGTCATATACACGCGAAGAAAAAACATGGCTGCGGCTCGATCCTGCTGAATATATTATGTTCTCTTCAAAAATATGTTGTTGTGGCAAACATAACATGGTTGTTTGATAATATTTTTGGGAATATTTCAAAATACCCTGTCGGAATATCGAATCAAGAATCAATATTTTAAACATTCATATTGTTGCGTTGAGCAAGTTATTGGTTACACTTAATCACAACTAATTACCATCCACTAAAGTTACCACACGGCTGGATTGAACAACAAAATTTTTACTTTATTTCAATTAATTAAAAATAGTATAATAGTCCATAACATGACAATACTAAACCTAATATTTTTGTGTTTATTCAAAATACGATTGAGACACAACATATAAAGTTTGTTTTCGAAAACAAAAAATGTTCTCGAACTCGATTATTTGCTTTACTATGCTTCATATTGTTATTATTGTCTACAGTAATATTATGAATTATATAAACAAAAAGATAAAATTTCAAATTCCTTCGCACTTAGCACAAATGATGTAACACTAACTGTGTTGCTCAAAAGAAGCTCATAAATTGTTGTCCCTAAAATAAATATATTATTTAAATTCAAAGTTGAGTTCGAACTTTCCCACATTTTATTATTACTGACGAGCCCTTATGCACCACGAGCCATTCTATGTTTTGAGCAACCTGGTACAGTGAGTGACTATATGCATGTCTTGGAGAGCTTGCCAAATACATTTAATCTACGAGCATCAAGATGGTGATCCCTGAGCTTTATATTCAATTGGTGGCACCTTGGACTACAGTGCCCGGTTCACTATCCCTTAATTATCCAGAGCTCATTGTAATCTACCATCAGATTCCTTTTTGATTTGGAGCCGTAAAAGCGTAATAAATCGCTTTGATTGCTTTCGACCGGCTCTAAAGCCCACCAAACTCCGACTCAACCCAGGAACAAGTTTTCTCAATAGCATCTATTTACGCTGATACGAATCAGGACTTTATAATTACTTTGCCACATTAGAGTCGGTATTAAACGATCAGATAGCATAATGCACGGGTCATTCGTAAAGAGTGACCCGTGCATATGCCCTATCCTATATGTTGGAAATGCCCTGAAACCGTAGTGCACTTCTGCATGCTTCTTCCTTAACAGAGATATGTAAGGAGGTATGTCCAGCATCGCATCCAGCGCAGAAGTCGGCCATGGAGATCGACAGACAGGGGAGTCGATAGACATTTTCACGCACTGCTCCTCTCCTATCTCCGGCCAACCCCCAGGCTGCGTAGCTCATTTCTGGTGTTATTATTGTGATATAAGCCACAATATATCATTCTTAGTTTTAGTCCTCGCGTTTTACCAAAAAGCCTTTGGCAGGCGGAGAGCACCTTTGTGGCTGCCTGGGTAGAATATAAAATTTTTGAACTTACTTCAAGCATTAATAATTTTTTTCTGTCAATTAGACGTTACTTTCTTGTATAGATTTTTGAAACGTATTTTCCTCAAAAAATTGTATTATGACAAGTAAAATTAGATAAATACTCGTCGAGTTTAGAGAATGCAAAACTATACAAAACAAGATTTTACACAAAATTAAAGCAAAAATTAATGAAAACAATTTTTCATCTTTGGAGATTTTTTTCAAGCGTAGGCTGTTAAATAAGTTATAAAACATTGAGTGTTATGAATATATCGACTGTAGCTGCCCATGTGCGCTTCCCGGCGGCTGCCTTTTAACATCACTAATTTGATACTTAAATGGCTCAATTAAGAAAATTGGTTTAAAATTAGAGGCAGTGGTGTTCTACAATTTTTTGGGCGCATTTCGTTGTTCAGTAATTTCCGGTTGTCGACCTCCGCCTTCACTTATGAATTCAGCTCAATAAACAACCCCTACTTTTAACTCAAGTGGTATAGAGTCCGAGCTCCTTTCTTGTATTTTTCATCTACTTTCGATGCCAACTTTGGACTAGTAAATCGATCCATTCTCCCGCCCTCAAATAAATAATATATTCGGATATCTTGTACAAATTCTTGTTTATTTTATTTTATTTTGTTCGGATCGTTCATTTCTGAGAAACTAAATTTCTATTATATTTTGTTTTGGGATTACAACAATATCCAGTTCCAATTTATCCAGATTTGCCACTATCGAAGGCATTTGAAATTAAATTATCCATTGGATTTCCGTCTAGGCTTCTTCTGGATTTCACACGATATTTGGAGTTCTGCCACGTCAGCCCCACTAACCCCACGCACTTCATAGAATTTAATTCAGTCATTGTAAGGCGTTGATTTCTTCACAAAATTTTATAGGCCAAACAAGTTTTAAATGTTCACTTTATCTTTTCAACAGTTTAACTTTGATTTTTACACATGCTTTTGATTAGGGACTCCAAATTGCCTTTTTTCTGAAGTTCAAGCAAGATGCAGAACAAAACGTTTAAACAACAAAATTCTTCAAACATTTCTAATGTTTGAAATGTGTATAATCTTTGTGGTGGCTGTTAGTTTGGGACTTGTACAGAAACCTTTTTTAATGTTTTCTTATTAACTCTGCTCTGTTGTTTCGTTAGATTAAGTTAAGAAATATTCGAAAAACGATTATGGTTCAATCATTTATAGACTTGATCATAGAGCGTTTTTGTACCAAGAAACGTCAAAGAATTTATGGCAACGTTGTTGCGAGAAAGGGTGTTCCCAAATGAAAGCATAAAACCAGAAGCCCTCAAAATAAAATAAATTCTATTTTACGACTGCATAGCGTAACTTTTTTTATTTTTAATGTTAAATTGTAAAGCGACTCATAGACGTTGCGACCGTTGGTATAACTTGGATTTGTATACGACATTGCGACGTTTGTGTGCTCGTTGTATTGGGTTGTTCTCGGTTGTACGAAAAATCAAAATTTTTTTAAATTTGTTTGGCAAATTATATCCCGGTCGCTTATTATCATAGTGACCTGTTAGCAGTGATTGAAAATCAAGATTTTAAAATAGAAAATTGGCAAAAAGTGTTTTATAAATTAATGAAAATATACATTTTAAATCTGTTTAAATATTCAGTATTTGGATTCGCAATGGGTTTCTTCTTAAAGAAATGAGTAAGGGGCGTTTTCGAAACGATTACGGTACATAGTAAAAATGAGAACCGTTCGTTGTTAAAATGAGAACGAGACGCTGTCGAATCGAGAAAAGTTCGTTGTCAAAATGACAACGAGACATTGTTACATCGAGAACGGTTAGTTCTCAAAGTGACAACATTTCTTAACAAAATAAGAACGAGTTTACTTAACAGTTTTACGATATCCGATGTCCAAGTAAGAACAAACGTACTTACCTCACTTTTGTCAACGGCTGGTGTCCGGTGTTTTTCTACCAGTTTTTTCTTTGTGGTTTTGACAACGAACTCTTCTCATTTCGTTAACAGGTAACCCATTGACAGAAACAGAGTTACAATTTTCACCAATTTAGCACAACAAATTATACTATATATAATTCTAAAATATGAGTAAGAATTATGTGTTACATATAAATGAAAGGGGAGACTTGAAAAATTAATAATTGGTTTTAAATAAAAGTTTTCATTTGGAGAACTTACTTCAATCGACTCAAGATGAGAGTCAAATCCCCTTCTATTAATCGAATAACATAATACATACGAGTATGTACATCAAATGATTTTCAATCAGAAAACTTTTAATTTTATACAAAACATTACAATTTAAGTTCTAAGCCAAATAATAGTCTTTTTTTTTTTTTATAACGAGTCCCCTTAAAAGTAATTTCATGCGAATTTCACAACTCTCAAAGTTAATAGAATTTGACGTTATAATATTTGGAAATATTTCTCTTTTGTTAAATCAACAATTCAGGATGAATTAAAACTAAAAATAGGTTAACAAAATTTTCATGTTTTAACAAAATGTCTAAACATTTTAGTCCTAACTTTAATGATAAACAAGGATACAGTCATAGCGTGAATGACGTTTTATCTTCCTTATGTTTACATACAAATCTCATACTCCAAAGATATCTAAGTGGTCCGGTATTTATAATTGATGTAGGAAAGGGATCTAGGAAACGATAATTTGGTTTAAAGAGCCGTGTAATTTTGTTTAAGCTTCATTCTTCTAATCCCATGATATCCTCATTTTCGAAGCTGGATTTTAGAATTAAATCAATCATTTGCGAGAAAGTTGTAAAGACTATCCAATGTTTGTTGTGGTATGGAATTAACATAAATCGCCTACAGGTAATAAGTGAATGAAACAAATAATATCTCAATTTTCCTAAAAGAAAATAATGATTTTCTGCTGTTAATGTCGCTTAATGTTACAATTTTGTCGTTTATTAATCCAAGAAGAAGGCATATCGTATACAAAAACGCCCTCGTATATGTCTCGGAATGTTTTCATCCAGTCCCGAGTAGATGGTAATTATTACGATTCTACCTAACTTGAAAGCGGCCCGTTTATAATTTGACAACGAGTCGTTCTTGAATTGTCACCAAATGGTATTCTTGCATTTTCGTTCCCGATTTGATATCGAAATGTTCCTAAAATGTCAACGCTTGTTGTCAATAATATTGGCAACGAAGTGTGGTCAAATTGATACCAGTCGTGGACAATTTTAAAAAGTCTTTCTTCCCCATGATTAAGAAAATTAAAAATCTCTCTGAATAGTTTAAGAAGAATTATTAAATTATTCGAATTTCAAACGTTCTTGTATGTGTGTGTGTGTGTGTGTGTGTATAAGAGTCTTAACTGACTTTGAAGTTGACATATTAAAGGTACTTGGTAGATGGATGGGCTCTTCGTAATTTCGAAAAGGGGACACAAAACTTTTCTTCTTCTAAACTAACAATAACATAATTTTATAACGGTATGGAAGTCTTTCGTGGTCGCAGCTTTGATAACGGTACCAGTTTCCTGCATAGCACGCTTGTGATGCCTCTTCAGCGTTCAAGTGATGTGGGTGACATGCCTTATATCCCATAGAAATAAAAACGCGACATTACATATTCCATAAGTACGAACGATGTAAACAAAGCATTTGTATTCTTTCAGCAGACGAAAACTAATAATTCCTCTATGTTTTTTCTATTTCTTCTATCAGCTGAACAAATTCTCAACAAAAACCTTTGGCCTTTTAATATTAACAAAGAAGCCACCACAAAGAAACGAATACGATCTATAGTTCTATTAAATCCTTTATTAATTCTTATTGAAAATCAATCATACACGAATAAATAAAACCGTTGCCATGGGAGGGATGTGAATCTCCATCTGCACGTGTTACTGATTTGATGAATTTGTTCGCTATTAATTATTTACTAGTTTAACATTTTTATTTTTTGCTCTTGATAACTTGCGCTTGTAGATATGGCTGCATCTACCCAGCAAACGTAAACGCATTGTCTGCTGGATATGTGTGAAAGTACGTTAGTATATGTGTGTACCTGTATGCAGGACAAAAGGATCCGCAATACGAAATATTCTTTTGTCCTTGTACACTGGTCTCAAATTAGTATTTTTGAAATAAGTAATAAAAAAATTAATTTATCACTTCCAAAAAGCTACCAGAAGCAACATTTTTCATAAAAAATTTACTTTAAGTTACAGATTAGATAATTAAATATTTTGTTAAATAATTTTTTTAATGGAAAATGACGGCACATTTTTATCGTTGATATTTCCCCATTGGTCATATGAATAGTGCGTTGGTTATTCTTCATTATATTTAATCAAACTTAATTTCATATATTTTTAACTTAACTTAATTAAATTTTAGTAGATGAGAATATAATTTTCTATGTTTCTAACATTTGTGTTTAGTTCTCAGTATTAAAAGAAATCCTTTCGGTGGGCAGGGAGGTAGAAGTCTTATTGTGGCATTATTGTTAACTCTTAAAGATATTAAAGCATCGTCAGCAGTTGTAAAGCGGGAAATAAGGAGAGTTAAAAATTCAGTTGTGACCGTGGTTGAGTGCAGACGTTCGTCATGTTTAGCGCATAATTGATATTCATAAAAGGTGTCTACTTTACCGAAAAAAAAATAATCAATTGAATCAAGTTCCCCAACTAAGGCATCGGATGGAGATTGTATTGAATGCAACTCAGATAGAATCTAAAAACACAGTTTGCCAAATTTACAACTTACGATACATACTCACCAGAACAACAACGGTAGAAGAGTCATTAACTCATAAGGATCCTCGTCAATACACTAATTGCAAGGAATTCATTTTTTAATTTCTGCATTTTTTTTTTCAAAATTGATTAGGATCAGAGTTTTCATTGAATATTTTCAATTTTGTAAGTTTCGTAAGAATTTGTTTTTTTACAAGGATTTGTAATAAACTGTGCTGAATAGAAGAATAGTCGTTTTGTTACTTTTGTTGAGAACTGTGCTTACAGTGAATTTCCAACTATTGGCGTCGGGCTGCCTTCGTTTAAAACGCAACTCTGCAGCAATGGCTGCTGCAGAAAAGTATTGCATTTATTTCACTATGGGAGCAACTACAACGCGAACGAAACCAAAACCGCACTGTGGTCTGTCTGTGTAGAAAATTGCCGCTATCTTATTGGCTATTAAAATATGATTTTATAATTAATAGATAAATGACCAGATGCTCCTAGAGCCTTTTTCGAGTCAAGAAAGATCACGCGAGTACAAACATAAGGCGGCTTCGAATATATAATAAACTTAGAAGTTTAATTCACGCAGGCGTTCCAGATCATTCCAAAAAAATTAATTCCAATTTTTTTCTGTGACCAAAAGACAGTCAGTTTTTTGAAATTATTTGAATTTATGGCAGAACAAATTAATCGGGACTACTGTGCATTTTATTATTTTATATGAAGTTGTACACAACACACAAGAAGAATTTTATTTCTCCTTCATTGAGAGTTTTGTTTTGTTCGCTTTCAATAGCGGAGTGGCAAGCGCGTTAGAGAAAGTAGTTTTGCGTTTAATTGCATGAATGCCGTCTCTATATAAATACTTCGGTACTTCGTTTAGATTTACAAAACTGTATTAAAAAAAACTAAATGGCAGAAAACTATCTCTCAAAGCGAATTACATTTAAATTGATCAGTGCGTCAGCGTTTTACGTAATTTTAAATTATCAGACACCTTAAAAAACACTCCCCTTCATTGTCTCTCTCGTCCTTGCATGAAGATTTGTGTTGTTAAGGATCAAGTATGTGAAAGTAATGTCGAACAATCTTGACACGTATGTTCATTAAACGTAATCACACACACACATACACGTATTCACTCTAAAGAATGAAATTAAATTCAAAATTAATTTAGTATTTCTTTTTTGAATTTTTTTCATTGAAGTTGTGAAGAGAGCGTGAATTTTTTAAGCAGTTTAATAAATGTTTATATTTTCTAAAGGAATATTTCTATGAAACTAATGAACTATTTGAAGGAATCTAAGCCATGAGGATAAAAACACTCCTAATAATATTCGGTAAATTAAAATATCATGACAATTGAAATTTCACCAAAGTTACGGGAAAATAATCTACGCCTTTCTCTGGCTCACTCAGGAGACAGTGTGATTCTGCAAAACGTCGCAGTCTACCACAGTCTGACACTACAATAACAAATTTATTTACTCGGGCTAATGAAAAGAAGGCAGAAAGTAACACTTATTTAATTGATGTCTGATAATTTATAGCGTTACTTTCTTTGCAAAGCAATAGAATAGGGAAGACAGGTGGTGATGTAAAGAGATATAGAAGCTTATTGATGAATCTGTTTAAAGAACTTACACTGTATCACATGCAAAATTTGATTGAATTATTTTAACAGGACTTCTTTCATCGGCAAAACCTTTGAAAGTGCATTCTCTTGATATTAATCTTACGCCGATTAGTGAGGTAGTTTCGATGAATATTGTTTTAAGAGAAGGAATCCCTTAAGAAAATTAATAGCTATCAATTCATTGTATATTTTTTTCCAAGGATTAGGGTTCAGAGACCACTTATTGAGTTATAGGAATATATGGTGACTTTTATATTGTTATATTAGTCCAGCTGAGAAAATATTTATTGAAGTTTATCATTTCATCACGCATTATTTTACTCCTACCGCACGTTTGAAAATGATTAAGGAATTTTATCGAAATTCCCGTTCAGTTGTAAAAACGTAAAACGGATGTGACCATTTACACACTGCTATACTCAATAGTCTGCTTGCATTTGCTACTAGCCTGCATTGCACTACAAAACCTGGAACAATACCAAACCTTGATATTCCCGCGATTTAGGCGCAAACCACAGCCACCACGTGCACTTCCAGTGGACGCTCACGAATAAACAGTCCTGGACTTACCTACTTTTCTTCTTACAGTTTCAAGCCCCAGACAAGCTCGATGACTGTCTCCTTCATCTGGAAGTGGAAATACATCCAGGTGGCGGGATCACCAATAAGCCAAGCCGCCGTCGACAGATATAGACGTGACAATGTGTGGTTTCCTGAGCCGTGCCACACTTTATACATGAATGCTTAGAACGCTTGTCTCTCGTGGAGGTGTCGGGATTTCCTCCATTTTTTCGCCCCAGGAAAAGGAAAGTGTTTTTCTAATCACGCCAAGCAAAATTGTACAGATCACAATTCACTTGAAGTTTTCTTTTCTATTTAGGAAAAGTTTTAACATTTCAGCACGTTTGTCAACGAATTTTATTTTAAGCTAAAAAGCAACCAAATCCAAAAAAAGAAAATATTCTCCAAGTGCCTTGACATCCTAGCCATAACGCACTGCAAACGTTATTAAGGATTTTACATTTAGATTTTATCAACATTTTTGTTTTTTCTTGCCTTTTGCTTTAGCAGCTTCTAAACAGTTGGTAAAACAAATGCTTTACTATTATGAGTGAAACGAGTCAAACACTGGAATTAAAACAAAAGTCAAGAATATTTTTTTCACTTTTGTAAAGTTTCTTATAGAGCAGCTCTTCATTTGTCATTATGGTTGACGTAAGTGAATATTTTAGGCAAGAAATTTTTAAATATTTATAAAATATTTCAGGGTTAAGTGACGCGAAGTTAAGATAAGAAGTTTAAGAATGTCTTTTGTCATGGTTATACTTCTTTATTCATTTAATATGCTTTGAAAGACAAGATTTGTTATTGAAAATACTTGTAGACATAAATTTTGAAACTTAAATTTTCTTAGGTGGGAAATTATTTGAAGTAACAATGAGGACATTTTGAATAAATGTCCTCATAATGTTCAAACCTTAAAATTATATTTTAGTTATAATTCTTGTAAGAAACACGAAATCTGTCATGGCATTCGGATCAGATGGAAAGTGTAACTTTTTCGAAAGGTTTAAAGTTCTGAAAGCTGACTAAATTCAAAATTTATATTATTCCACATTTAGTGACTATAAACTTGACTTGGTGTATAAGAGCATAGATATAGGACATTGCCAGACATAAAATTAAACTTTGTAAAGCATATAACGATGACTACTCATAAAGCCCGTAGTTTGGTTGATGTTGTTTGGATTTAAGCAACAGAAGTGATATTTTGGGCAGAACGAGAATGGATCCACTATATAATGATGCATTCTCTTCAAATCAAGTGGCTCAAAGCCAGAACGTGGGTATGGTGGGCATTGGGCGACCATGAAAACGATTATGAAATTCACGCTGTTCCGAAATTACAAACGAATTTCACGTGCTGCACGTTCTGGTTTCTTCACACAAATTCTATTTTTGTTTATTTCACAATTTTCATAAATATATTCATTTGGAAAAGTTATTCTATATTCCAATATTTTTAGCACGTTGTATCTTGACCGAATTATAAACAAACAGTTGTTGCTGTTCATCTTTCTCGAATATTAAGTCTTCTAGGACCAGCCAACCTTTTCAAATTACTATATAAAAGGTGAAGGTTAACAGCGCTAAAAACTATAGCCTTTCCAAGCCTGTTCATTTTGAAGTAAGCAAAAAAAGTAGTTAGAACTTATTGCTGCAGGTTTCGAAAACGGCTTTTCGCAATTTTTACGAAGTTCTAGGTGAATTCAGGACAGATAAAGGGAATCTTCTTTCTATCATTTTCCTAATGACATTCAATCTTAAACTTTCAATTTAATAATATCCTTTTTACGCTCACAGCATTATTTTTCATTCGTGCTCAGCCACCAATATGCCAAGCATGTTGTAGGTAAGGTACATTAGACAAATTGCTTATGATAAGGTTACTCTGGATCTTTAAACAATCTTAATGTAGTGGGCTTACAGTCAGACTCCGGCAGGTCAGGTTGCGTCACCTGTACTTATGACTTGACGTCTTTCAAATGTTTAAAAGTAAGAACTCCATCCAGTCATTTTACTGTTTATGAAGCTTCTCGATCGTGTGCATGAGTGATCAAAAATAAGTATGATTGACAGTAGAGTACCTCTTTTGACTTACTAAGTTTTCTACCCTGAAATTAGAAGATTTCTTCCTGAGGTTTGAAGCTATTTGAGTGACATTTGGCTCACTGAATATACTGCATGAAAATTTTGTTCGGAAAGCCGTTTTCCCTAGTTCCCAAATAAATCAATATAAATTATACGCTCACATGCAAGTATTTATTTATTAATGTAGTGAAAATATTGAAGCAGACCACTTACTTTATGGGTCAGGCTTTGTAATTTGCAACTAAATTATTTCCATTGAGTGTCGTAATAACACTATCCTCTGCTCTTGACCTCAGTGATTTCTAGTAACAGTCGACCTTCTTCCTTATCACGGACTCGCTTGTAATTGTCAGCATTTATCCATGGCTTAGACACCTCATGGCATTTACAATTAAGAAGTGCTAGGCATTCACACCCAATGTGCGCTACAGGCACAGTCTCATATTCTGCGAATTTCTCCTTGGCCAGATGAATTTTCCATGACCTATTACTAATGCAGTAATCTAGCACGAGCCTGCCTACGTGTGGTATCCTCCCTTCACCTTTTCAGGATTAATGACTCTATACATTCCATTCCTCAGTGCAACTCCCGATTCTGGCCCACAGAAACTCACAGTAGATCTGATCTCATTTTTGCTAGTTCGTCTGCTGATTCATTCCCGGCTGTGCCTATGTGTCAACGTTACCTCCTTCGCAGAGGCACATCTGTTAAATTACAGATTACATTCCAGCACTTACGCTTGCAATTTGGTTCAACTAATATTTTATGTATTTCAGCTACTAAATTTCTTTCTACTATACTTCATATCATATTTCAAGATATTTTTTTCGATCTACTAAACTTGGGGGAGATTCGTACCTACAGCGGTTAATCGTGTGCTGCTTTTATAGTTTATTTTTATAATGAACTAAACAAATTCAAAAAAGAAATACAAGTCTAACATGTAGTAAATCTAACAAAATTTCAGTTATTTTTCTTCTTTTGAAACAAAAACATTTACGTCTCTACCAAATAAAACTAAATGATAATAAACAAAGGTTTTATGAGTCTGTACTTCCGTCACCAAACAACAAAAAGTTTATATTTGAAAACAAGAGGGAGGGGGTGCGAGTAACTTAGGCCAGTTCATATGTTCACGCTCGAGTAGTACATCACTTAATTATCGTAGAACATAATTTCTTTTCATTAAAGTTTATTCCCATTTGCCGTCCGCAACAAAAGCAGACAATAATCTCTAGTTAAATGATTTTTGCTGCTACTTTATTTGTGTTTACAATAAGGACTTGTGTAGCAGAATCTATTAGGAGAACGTGTGTGAATACCGTAAGATTTGATGTTGAGTAGATAGATATAATGAACAAAAACTACAAAAACTACAAAAACAAAACAAACAAACAAAAATTAAGAAGAAGGCAGTCTTCTTAAGGTAAGGTCAGACGAGGCAAATATTTGTCGTAGCTAAATTTCCAATAAGTTAAACAAGTTTCTGAATAATCTGATAGCTTATGTACCAACATTTCAATATTTCTTAATTGCATTTTGGCCTATAAATGGCATGTAATATTGAATAGTCATTTGCCACAACAGTGATTGCGCTTAGTTCGTGCAATATTTGACCCGTCTGACCGTACCTGCAATTCATGTAGCATGTGTTACACCATTTCTTTGGGAAATGTGACAATTGCGAAAAATTGCAAAGCCTTTACAAAGTTATATACGAGAAGTAGTAAAGTCAAGTGACAGTTCTACTTCGCTTTTTCAAGTCCAGTGAACTCCTTACCATGATTAGTTTAATTTCGGAATGTTGTATGAAAATAAAAAAAAAAACGTTTACTATCTTTATTTCACCAATCTATAGAAAATATTAAGTACCATTCAATTCAACCTAAGCAAATGGTCTCTGGTTCTATGTATTTAATGTATATTCGCTACGACTTTGCATGATGTCACGGGAAATCAAACATGACTGCTGCATACATCCGGTTTGTCGTGCATGCAAAAATGTTTTACCCATTCCTCCGAAAGATGCGCCGATTTTTCAAATGATTCGAAACCCAATTACAAGACAAAAGTTCCTGCTTTTATATCCGCGAAAGCCCAAGTTCTTGCACACGGCGTGGGATTGGTTGCTTATGAATATCTTGCAGACTTTTATTGATGTTCGCGGCCGATCTAGCAACCCTTTAAAGTATTAGTGTTGGCTTATTGTAAAGTAAAAATTTAACTAATTAAGTTGATAATAACATTAAATGCTTGCGTCACTATGCTCATTGTAGGAGTAAAAGGAAAAAATATGTATAAAAATGTAGTAAGAAAAATCTTTAGCGACGAAGTAAAAAAAGTTAGTGTTTGCTTTGTATTTATGGTGGCATCATTAGTATGCAACAGACATTGTAAATTTGACATCTAGAAACTGTGCCGATGCGTGAGAAAACACGACGGACATTTGAACGATGTTTTTTAATAAGTTTTTAAATTTGGGCATTTTGGCGACTTTTGAAAATAAACATATATTTTTATTGATTTGAGTTACTTTATTCATAACAAAAATCAAGGGTTCATTTTTGGGTATTGGTTTCTGGCTTCATAACTCACATTGTGTTCTAAAAATTGTAATAATACGTTATTTCGATTGGGAAAATAATATTGTGGAAATTAAAAAATATCGGGTTTATTTCCTCTCTCTCTCACTCTCTGGCAAGATTTCTTGTGCTAATCTGTCTCTAATCTTTAGACTCTAAAGGGACAGTAAAAGGTGGTACAGACTTGTTGTACCACTTTTTACATAGTTGTTGTATGCAACAAGTTGAAAGGAAATCGCAGGTAAACCTGCACCATTACAAGAACATAGAGTTATTAAAATTTATTTTTTTTCTTTTGTGTGGTCGGTCC
This sequence comes from Phania funesta, assembly GCA_963932375.1. Classification (NCBI taxonomy): domain Eukaryota; kingdom Metazoa; phylum Arthropoda; class Insecta; order Diptera; family Tachinidae; genus Phania; species Phania funesta. The sequence goes on from OZ010656.1 coordinate 44,518,923, forward strand.
ACGTTGTTCTCTTAATTTGCACCTCCTTATATTTGCACGAAAACAGTGTCACTTGTAGCTCCTGTTAAGAATACACTTGTTTCCAAGTTTTGAAATATCATTCGTAGTAAATCTTATGTTTTACGTTGATATTACAGACATATCATTACCTTGCTCTTGTATGTTAAAACACTGATATGTAACACTCATGCACATGCATGCTGAGCCTTGTTAATGTAAAATAAGCAGCATGGGATTAATTTAAATGTACTTCTAGGAACTTGGCAAGAGAGTGACTAACGGTAATAAATGAAAAGTTGCAAAACTTTTGGTGAACAATGGGTAAAAAAAGCGTCAACGTTGTATCCCAGCATGTTTCTACTAACTTCAATATGCTCATAGAATAAGTTTATTGGTGGCATTCTGTATAACGGGACTCTTGTGAGGTTTACTAACACAACTGTATTCGAAAATTTACCACAAAAAGGTCTCAGCAAAAGAAGTTTAAATACCTGCTTTTATGCTGATAAAATTTGATAACCCCCGTCACACACTGGTGGAACGGCATAACCCCATATGCGCCGCAAATTTAATCCGCGTAAAAACATAAATGTGAAAAAAGCCCAAATTCGTATCCAAAAATGTCAGCCGTTAAAAGTACTGAGAAGAAGATTTTCATTTTTTAACTTTAAGCTTACAGACGGTTGGATTATATCACATTTCAGCTCTCTACCTATATTGGAAATGCCAGGTTTAAGATTTTTCTTATTACTTATTCCCCAAGACCTGCTTGTATACCGGATTTCAGCTCTCTGGCTATAGTACAAATGCCCCATATTTAGTCAGTGAATATGTACTAAAAAATATACTTTGTACCCCTTAATGTCTGTGGAAGCTTTTATGGTAAAGCTTTCAAACTTTGCCCATGAGGTTAGTCGTACGTAGAGCCCATATGTTTCATTATTATGATTAAAGGAAGCAAAGTTATGAGAGGGTAAATATTTAAATCCGGCATTCACGCGCACTTATCCTTGGAGAGACCTACAAAATGTAAACATACATTTGTTTGCATATAGTGGACCGTAGCTTAAAATAATATCCGACGACCCTACACCCTACAAAACTTCAGTTGCAAACCCACGAAACAGAATCACACGTTCTTAAATGCAGCCGTATAAACTTTAACAATGGTACAGCTTCTGAAATGTACAAGGTGCCGTAAAAGTTGTCACCCGAAGTTTTTTTTGTTGTAGTTGATGAATGTTGTGGGTGTATAAATAAAAAGCTTTAGTATTGCTCTTAGATACTGTTTGTTTTATGTCTTAAATTTGTTTTCATTTATTCGGGAAGACGATATTTGCCAAGGACTGATGTCCGCCAGGACTGTTGTACGTACAGACCCGATTTATTGTATTTTTCATCGCTGCTGACAAAACTTTCGGCGACAATTTGCCGTATTCTTGATGTTCTTTAGGGGTTTCAAGAGTATGAGGTTTGTTGACACGGACTAGTGATTTGAAAAACCCCCTTACAAATGAGGTCTGGAACGATCAAATCCTGATCTTTCCGGCCGGTGCCTGTCCACCAGCTTTCAAAACTTCGGTTACCATATGTTCGTCAATCCCAATTCATACAATTGAGAATAGAGATAGCAATTCTTATTTTGTTGACGTGTATTTTGGATCTGTTTATTTTACAAAATTCGAAGTAGAATTCACGACGCCCATACAAACAGCAAACTTCGCAGCACCCAGCTTATCGTTCCCTGTTTTCAAAAAGTTGTAATTTGCTTTCTACAATGGCACTTACATATGGTTACAATTTTATGTTGTAAATATTTTAATATTTGCTTTACCGACTAAGGTGGCCTGGACGTACAATCTGGAGCAGTCCTAGGTTAATTCGAATAATGTCGTTTTACGCTTTGATTAAATTTTCAATACAATAATTTCGAACGTTAAAATAATTTTTTGCAGATTTTTTATGTTTTTTTTATACTATAAAATAACGAATCATTGCTAAGTATTCTGATGTTTCGGGACTGACACATTGCTTCAAAAATCACCAGAGTCGGTTAATTAATGCCTGAAATATGTGCAAACAACAACTTTCTTTTTCTTTAAATTGGTTCATGTTGTTGTTGTTTGGATTTGATATTGTGAAAATTCGGCCAAAAAGTTGCCACAGTGAATTATATTCTATTGCCGGCTTTGTAGGGAGCTTAACTTTTTAATGCGAAGCAGTTTTATCCAGACATATTTACGGTTTGGTGGCTAGAGAGAAATTTTCAATGAATTCTACTTTCCCGAATAAAATTGTCTTAAGGGATTTAACGAAAGAAAAACTTATTGAGCGGACATTCTAGCATTTGGTTCTTTGAATTTGCCCTCAAGATTGTGACAATATCTCTGGTGGCTTGGACACTAAAATTTAACGCATTCTTTACATAATCCATTACCAATTGTTGTATAAAGTGATCAGATTTGTGGCGTCGTCATGCTATAATAGCCGATTTCTTTGCGACAATTAATAGAGCCTTTCAATTGAGTCTTCTTGTACGCATTCAGAAAATACCAGAACATTCTGATTGGCGAAACTGAAATGTTTTTGAATAAAGGCACAGCCGAATGTAGCCACTTCGCTTACTTTATTTTTCCCTTATATATTTTTCCATTGCAATGAAGAAGGTGTCATCTCATCTTTCCCCCTGAAGCTGAAGACGAGTGTTTTGTCGTTCTTAGTTTTTTGGCAAGCCAAACTGACGCCAATTTCAAAAGTCAATTTAAAATAATTTGAACACATTTCATTCTGTTTTCATAGAACTTTTCTGGGTTCAATTTGTTTTTAAATAAAATTGTACTTTATCATGTAAATTAGTACCGCGCTGCTACTCCTTCACTAGACAGTGAAGTTAACGTCTTTCGAAACAATTTATACTTCTTGCGTTGAGGGCGTTTGTAGGAAACCTAAATAAAAGCATTTTGCTTCTGTGAATCCAAAAGTAAACTCTTCCCTTTATGTCACTTAATGCAGAATATAATGATAATGGGGAAAAATAATTAATGCATTTACCATGTGTTAATACATACCTCTTATTCTAAAAGCCGAACCAAGTCTTTTAAGTAAGAAAAGGCAACACAGTTTAAGTGCTGTTGTTGTAAAATAAAGTTTACGTTCAATATAGTTTATGTGCTTTATTGAACACCATGTATAGAAAAGTTTCCTTTGAGAACATTTCTTTGTCAAATCAGAATAAATAAAAAGAACCAAAGGATAGAATTTATTGACAACACTTTTGTAGGGCAGTGTATTCGTTGGCAAATATTTCGCATTAAATTTTTAGAAATTCCTCTATTCTCTTTAAATTTCGCAAATACTTTTGTAACCAAGTGGATCAAATTTTTTTTTATCGGGCTCTTTGATTTCTTTGATTATGAAAGGAAACTTTAGTTACTGCTATAAAAGCAAAAGACTCTATAGCAATATCGATATTAGCATTGCTCTTTTGATGATTTTTATTAGCATTTTACTAACTTTTTTGCCAATCAAAAATCTACACTGTATTGAACAACTGCCCATGGACTAAGCAATTAAAAAAAATATGTTGCAATATTTTTCATAATATTTTGTTCGATTAAAAAAAAATATTTTTTAAATTTATCGTTTCACGTTTCGGTTTTCTTTATTCTTTCTATTCAAAAAGAGAATTTATTTGATATGATAACTTGGATAAACTCTCTTTCTGAATAGAAAGAAGAAAGAAAAACAAAGCTATGCCTAAAAATTAAATTACTTAATATTAAAATATTTTTTAGTTCATTATTTTGCGAATTGTATAAAATCCTTTAAGTTGTTGTAATGCATTAGCTAAATGAAACGAAACATTTTTTACTAATTTTATTTCTAATATTGTCAGCACTAATTCAAAACTCCCATTGAGATCAAAGAATTGATCATTGAAATGCACAATGAAGGCAAAATAAGTATCCGAAACTGTTTCTAAAACTCGATTTTCAAAAAATAGGATGATCACAAATCCAGACAGACGCCAAGGAAAACTAAACGGGTGGTTAAGCTTGATCAGAAAACTAGTGCCCTTCGAATAGCTAAAAACATTGTCGAAAATGAAAGAGGAAGTGTTGATGTAAAACCATTATGAATTTTTTTCGTCTCAGCTGCTTTTGGAGTATGCTAAAAAATTAAATCTAAAACGAACTGTGAAACACGGTGGCGACAGTGTGATGGTGTCAGATGCCATGTCAACAGGAGGTGTCAGATATCCTGTATTTATTAAAAGGGCAATGGCAAAGCATCATTATTGAAATATTTTTAAAGCTACAACTGCGAAATTATGTACACAAGGCAATTGTAAGTGAATGGTTGCATAACAACGTGGCCGTCAGCTGGCAGGCAGAAAGATATGGCTTGCCGTAATTGAGAGGACTGTCAGAAGTGCTAGCTTATACCACTACGTGGTGGTGGGTGATGACAGGTTCCCGTCTCTGCTAGGAGTCTGGGTAAATAAATCGAGCGGAGAGAAGTTAACACTCTTGTATAAAAAGTCCACAAACCGCGAAGGAATAGAACACATTTTTCTTCAAGCTTCACAAGAGGCGGAGAGGATAATCTCTGAAGAAACTCCGGTTTTAATAGGCCAAGAGAAAAATCCGAAAGAGCTGGATAAGAGTGCCTGCAAGTGATGGACAGGTCAGTCTTTAAAGGTACTTTTAATTAGGTCTGCATTTTAAATTGGTTGCTGTTTTATTTATTGCCATATTTTGGCAAGTTCGCGAAATTCTAAAATGCTAATACTAAAGTTTCAAAATGATTAGAATTAAATTTGACAAACGTAACTGCCTCCAAACCTTCTTGGGTTGAAAGTATCACGTAAATCTCTAAGAATAAATCTTTATGCGGAAAAAGATGTCAACACTCATCTGTCTCTGTACCCGCGACACAATCGTTGTAGTGAAATAAACCAGAGTCTTCAGTGTGAATCGAACCCACGGCCCCCAGACTAATAGACTAGCACACTACTAACTAGCCTACCGGTGCCCCTTCGCTGATTACTTAGGCCAACTGACCAGGAAACTTTACCCAACTTTTAGAAAAACATAATCGTCTTATGCTCAAAACTCCTCAGACCCAATAAGAAATCCAAAGAAAATCAAAAAATCAAGTTTTAAAAAAAGTCCCCCACAACAAAAATAATAATTCTTATTTTTCTTACTCGCCTCACTTCGCTTAGTTTGTTGTTTACCAACTTTAAATGAAAATAAAAACAACACAGCCTTGATTTGCTTTAGGTAGAAAAGCATGTACTAAAAAGCGCATAGAGACTAGGTTAACCACCCTCAGCAAAGGAATTGCATTTTTATAGTAAAATGAGTTGGGATAAAAAATTAGCTACATTACATTTTTGAAATAGTAACACATACTCGTTATATTGCTTGTCTACACTATCGCACTTTTCGCCTGTTTCTGTAAAAATTCAACCATCATAAAATGAAAAACCTTAGCGCCACTGTTAAATTTTCATCCGCATTGCAGATTGTACACTAAAATATTTTCCCATTTTATTTGAAATTTTTACAAGTCATTTTAATCAATCTTATCGTGTGAAAGGGCATTACGAATTAATTTGTGTTTCCAAATGCAAAGAAAATTGAATCACTTATTTAACACTGTTTAAAGTCACATAAGAATATTTAATTCATTTTTTATTCCCATTTGGCGATTCTTTAGTAAATGTTTGTGTGACTAATTTGCAATTATCGTTTTGTTAAGGAAAAGCATAAATGAAAAAACTATAGAAAATTAAGATTTTAAAAACAACCCAAGAAAAAAGGCAAATATATGAAATTTGAAAAAATATTCCCTCTCATATTCCATTTGGCTTCTGTAGTGGGTTAAATAGAGATGATGTTTACATCATGCATAGCAGCATTGGAAATGCATTCCATTCAGCTAGTTCTCTAAAAAACTAAAACTTTTATTGTACGTACTCAAAGTTCCCTTATCAAACAAAAAAAAATAATCTTTCTTGAGAGAAAGAATATAAAAGCGAACTTAAGTCTAACAATTAAATGACTAAATATTATTAAAAATACCGTTCATTTCTGCTTAAAATATTAAAAACAGAAAAAGTTCAAATGTGTCGATCGCATGTTAGAAAGACTAATTTATGGCGATTGAAATGGTGTACTTTGTTTGGTTCCCGGTAACTGCACGTACATACATATGTACCATACTAAGTGATATTAATTCTTTTAAATTCAAGAGTAAAAATTATGTTCATGCAGTGAGCAAAATGCTTGCACGTTATAATTTTTAATGGAAAAAATAGCCTTAACAAAAACAAAAAAAATATATATATAGACGACAATAAAAGGACAAAATTTTAGGTGGTCGAAATTTTATTCTATGCAATATGAGAACGTTTCTTAAATTTCATTCACTTTTAATGTTAGATTAAATAAAAAAGGTTTATTCTTTATTCGACCTTCTTATTCTTAGATATTTTGATGTATCATTACTCAGGCTCTAGGTCTAGGTAGGTTAGATTAAATATTTAAATGTTTACAGTTGACACTATAACTCAATACTCTGCTAGTGTCTAACAAATTAACAAAATCTTCTTTCAAAGTTTAAAAAAAACTGTCGAGCTTAAAAGTAAGAATAAAACTAACTTCAAACTTGATTATTTTTGGTCATTTGATTTTATATCTGATTGCAAACAATTTTTGGCTCGTAACTCAGTATTTTATTATTTTCTAGTGTCTGACAAATAAGCCCTTGATTTCATAAAACTGATTATATTAAATACTTTTAGTTATTGAATAATGGGGAGTGTTGAAACACCAACAAAATGTGCCTTTTTTGCACTTTAATTAAAACAATGTAAATTAGTGTCCTTTTGTAACCAAATATTTATCCGCCCTAAAAAATAGCTGACAATTGGTTTACACAGGCGCTGATCTTTGGGGATTTAAAAAGTGATTTTCCCCTCCAAAACTATTAACAATTAACACTTCCCCATACAAAACTTCCCCCAGAAGCTTAAGCTGGATACGCGCCTGGCTTACACATTGAGATCCTTATACATATTTCTAATTGAATGGCGGCAAAAACTTCATAAAATTAAAGAACAGCATGTGTGTATTGCATTTTACTGACTGTCATACTTACAAGTAGTTCACATTGTATTTCTTGGGATGCCAAGAGCATCAGGAAGGCTTTTCTAAAATATTTATCTTGCATCCTTTCATTTTTGTTGTTAGCATTTTGCTTATGAATCTTCGTTTATGCGTTTAGAAAGCACAAGTAGTAGAGGAATGGAAAAACATTGTTGCGGTAAAAATGCATTGTATTAGTTGGTAAAACCATTGGCTCATATTTGTTCAAAAACTATGATGGTTAGATGATTACGAACTACAGCATGGCGTCACTAGCCACTCAGGGCGCGTTATAATTAACTCACTAAAATCAACATTTGATTAACCGCTAATGTCACGAAATGGACTTGTTAACTGGGCACGACATTCGTGCAATTGTATTGTTTTCTTTTGGAATATATAAAGAGCAAGACAAAGGCAAACTGGCACGTGAAAGCCAACATTCGTCGCGGTATTGCCGAATAGCAGCCTAATTTACTGGCAACAGGGCGTGAAAATTAGACCCCTATTTTCAAATGAATGTAGTCAGAGCGTGCACTATAAAGCAAGTGATAGTTAGACTCCTGGGATTTTATCCCAGCCGCCGTCAATAATTAACATAAATTTTTCTTAAATGTACTAGCTTCTATTCGCCCTGTTTCGTCGGTATAAGTCTATAGCGCTAATCGTCGGCGAAGTAAAATAACTAATAATATGTCCATACTAATTTAAATTAGTACGCCTACATAACACCAGAGGTGCTGCAACACTGTTCTGAAAGTAAACATGACGCGCAATTGCAGAGGTGTTAAACATTGAAGTGTTTCTATCTCTCTACCTGACAACCTGTCGACTCTTGTCTTTTCCCTTTCAAATATCACAATTATTCACAAATAATTGGTTAGCACTAGTTGTCTGCATGTTAATTTCTTTTAAAAATGATCTCTGCCCCAACGCCAATATGTTAAACAAATTCGAGAGCTTAAGGGTTTCGGATGGTTATTTATGGATACAGCTTCGTAACACTTTTATATTCCTAAAATCACTTTCCACAGTTACTTGTGTAGTAGCATTTATTTCGGTTGAGTGGTACTGAAAATGCATTTTATGACGATTTCGTTTCTTAAATAAAATGTTGCCTTCTTAAAGGCTACATGCTTAACACATTCTTATTATTTGGGATCTTACGCCCTTTTGTGGGCGTAAAAATATTTCGACTGTAACAAAAGAGCAAAAAAAATTTTAAAATGTTTCTAGAAAAAATAAACACCATTAGACTACTGGGGGTATTATGTGGGGCATATTGTCACTTCCGTATGCATATTTATGTGAATGTAGGTAGTATGTGTGTATGTGCAAATATTAACTGAATGTGTGTATGTGCAAATACAACATGACTGTAGCAATAAAATTTGATTACGTATGGTTTTCACTATGGGACTATTGAAACTCACATGCTGTGATGTAGTTTCAGCTTAATAAATTTTAAGGATTCATTTTTCATAAACACTTTTCTTTTGACATTATGAAAAATTCAACAATATTGTTTTGTGTTCTGTTGTTGTTGTTTTTCGGTTTGCTGTAAAAAGTTTTTTGACTGACAACAGAAACTACGCAAAGATTTTTAATAATCATTTTGAATTTTCTCTTCTTATTTTCCAGTACGAATGCAAAGTGCAAAACTTGAAAAAACGTAAAGTCACCATTCATATCTCCGTCAATGGCGTCAGAGTAGTTTTAAAAAAGCGCCGAAGAAAAGTAAGTAAAGTTATTTGTAAAAGGGTATGATGAAGCAGAATACAAGATCTTTAACTTTTGCTCTCATTTCTCTTTTTTAGAAAAAGAACTGGTCGAATGAATGCGAGGAAATTGAGTTACTAAACCATCCCGTTTATCGCATATTTTATGTATCTCATGACAGTAGTGATCTCAAAATATTTAGTTATATTGCAAGAGATGCCAGCACAGATACATTTAAATGTTCTGTTTTTAAAAGTCATAAAAAGGTAAGTGAATTATATTTTTGCGTCTACGCTTTCCAGTTTTTATATTTTTTTTTTAAATTTGTAATAATCCTACGAGTATGTGTCGGAAAATGTTCTCTAAATTATATTGGCAAACTTCCAGTAGTCTTGCGTGGTGTGGTAGAGTCGTCGCAGTCTACAATTTGTATTTTATTACTGCTGCTGTTGTTGTATGTTATTTGCACGTACGAGGAAGAATTTGAAACAAGTGAAATTCACATTATTTCCAAATTACTGTTGCACGCTATCACAGTCGTGTAGGTAACACTGTGTGCAATGGTGACACGATCAGACTTAGGGCCATATTTATTAAAAAAATTGTTTAAGACTTACAGTACACAATAGTTAATACATACTTTTCGGCTATTGAACCTTCAACAAGAAAACGAATTCACAAATAGTTTTTAACGAATATATATTTTAAAATTGTTATACTTGCAACACCATCATTGGGCTTAAGCAAATGTTGCACATAAAATTGCTTAATAGATTTTGTTAGATATTTTTCTGATTGAAACGTACGATAACGTAGAATTGTGAATCATTGCCCTAACAGTTATAGCTGTCACGTTAATTTTGAAATGTAACACTAAAGCTTATTCTCGTGCGCGGAATATGGGTAAACTGTCGCAAACATTCCGATTTTGACAGAAAACATTATTCACGTTAAGCAGTAATTTTATCGTACGTATTTAAAACAATGCAAATTCGTAGGACGTTGTTGAAAAGCATTTCTAGGAGGAAGAAAATAGTTGCACCCTAAACGTAGTGGAACAGAGATCGATATTTAGACCTTCGTTTTGTATGGATACGAATTCTAACTACTGACGCAAGATTCGCCAAGTCGAGTTCTGCTAAACCGTTCTTTTGCACTCTTTCACGGCCAGCGAAGATATCGGCCGATATGGGTTTTGATCACCAAACGTCAGAGAATTGATTTTGAAGGGCCAGTGCTTCTGCTTTAAAATTGGCGCAACATTAGCAATAACAAATATTCATTTTGACAATCAAGTTTTATCATGCGCTTCTCAATCGTGTACATGACGTTAGTGATTTGGTGCAACAGAATATTAGCATCGAGGAAGAGTCTCAATATATATTTATAATTTTCTTGCAGTAGCCTACTAATCAGTTTGCTTTTACCAACCGCAGTGTGTCTAGTCAAAATTCCTCCTACTCTCTTCTTTACATATGACCAAATTTAACTTTGGCAACTTTTAGTTTTATTTGCAATTTAAACAGGAAATTAAAATTTGCTTTTTAGCCACACGAGTAAAAGTGTTTGTGCATTTAAGAGATCCGGTGACCATACTAATAATTTATTATCCGAACATGTTCGTGGCTTTGCCATTTCCTTATTATTCTTTTTTGTTTTTAATAAAATATTGTTTTTTATTCCGTTCCTACTTGTCAATATTTAATTTTGTATTTTTAAATAAGCGATGAAAACACAAAAATTATGTTTGCCCTTACGGCTCCTTTATTCCCCTGTCAGTGGTCTTTTTTTGCCGTACATAATTTTTCATAGCCATAATTCCCGTAGCTCGTAAAAGAGTTGCTTGCTTTGAACACAGCTGCTATCGTTTTACTGCAGTTATATTTTATTGCCATTGTCCTAACAACATTTACTTTTTTTCCTAAAGTATATGTTGCATTGTATAGACGCGTTTTTCGCCACATAAGTTATAAATACAGCAAATCAATAGAAACATACAATATGGTTTATATTTTCAATGAATTTAAAATTGATTTTTTTTTTTTTTTTATTGGGGGTCCAGACTTCTTAGCCGTAGAGGTAGGCAGTTGTATTGTACAGTTCAAACAAACAAGCTGGACGTCGTATCTGTCGGTAAACACACCTTTTGCCCCACAGACTTTAATAAGTTGCCAGATCTTATTGGTTTTGCTATAGTAAAAAACATCAAACGCGACCAACTGTTAGTTAGTTCATCCTATGACCTATCTTCTGATCATTCACCTACAATTGTTATTTTACACGACAGTTTTGTCACTGCTTCTAAAACCCTTAGATTCCACCCGAACAGAAACACGAATTGGTTAAAATATAAAATGTATGTGAGCTCTCACTTATCTTTGAACATCCCACTGATAAATCCAGCTGATATTCAAGCAGCTGGAGATCATTTTACAGACGTCGTGACTGCTGTAGCCATAGCTGCAACGCCAACAAAGCTATCAGCTAAAATAATATCGTACCAGGCAACAGCAGATATCCAGATGCTCGTCATTGAGAAAAGAAGACTAAGAAGACAATGGCAAAATAGTCGTTCTCCACACATAAAAGTGCTATCGACAACTTTTTAAAAAACTTGGTCTCAATGAAAAACACGGATTATAGTCTGTAGAAAGCTGTAAAGCACTTACAATGTCCTATTACTTACGAATCCCCACTAAGACTTGAAGACCGTACTTGGGCTAAAAACTCAAGTGAAAAGGCAAATGCGTTTGCAAATCACTTAGAGCAGGTTTTCGCACCGCATGATATAAGTAATTCCACTATTCCAATTATTAGTGACACTGTGAATGATCCTAGGAAATTTCGGTTGTCTTCTTTAAAATCGGCAATTAAAAATACGGATATGAAGAAATCACCTGGACCTGATCGTATAACAGGATCAATGATAAAAACCTAATTCAGCTGTAAGAATTTTACTTTACATATTTAATGCAATGTTGCGCGTCGGCTTCTTCCCATGCTCTTGGAAGATGTCTGAAATTGTTATGATCCCGAAACCTGGAAAGGACTCAAGCCAGATTACATCCTACAGGCCTATTAGCCTACTGTCAGTTTTGTCAAAGATATTTGAAAAATTATTCGTCTCGAGTGTAACTCCTTTTCTAAATAAACAAAACGTTATCCCAGATCATCAGTTTGGTTTTCGAGCAAGGCATAGTACGATTGACAGTATTGCTTTCTTTCAAAAGCATTACCATTATTAGATCGGCTTTTGAAAGAAAGAAATACTGTTCCGCTTTATTTAAAGACAATTCCCAATCATTTGATAAAGTCTGCCATGATGGGCTACTTACTAAAATAGCTCGGGTTCTCCTGAAAACACCCACAAGCTTATAAAAAGCTATTTGTCCGATAGAACTTTCAAAGTAAGGTCAAAGGATCAGCTTTCAAGAAATGGGAAAATCAGTGCAGGAGTACCTCAAGGTAGTGTGCTAGGGCCGATATTATAGATCATCTATACAGCGGATATGCCGACAATCCCACATACATATACATTAACCTTTGCAGACGACACTGCAATTATAAGTGTCAGTAATGATCCAAAGGATGCATCTGAAAAACTTCATAAGCTAGAAGACTGGCTAAAACAGTGGAGAATAAAGGTAAATCCATCGAAATGTGCTCATGTAACGTTTTCCCTTAGAAGGCAAAATTGTCCACAATCACAATAACTAATACCACGGTTCTAGCAGAAACGCACGTTTAATATTTAGGTATCCACCTAGATCGGCGCCTAACTTGGTCCCGTCACATTGAGGCAAAAATAACGTCCATAAAGCTTCGAACAAATCAACGGCATTGGCTAATCAGTCCTAACTCAACTTTGGCTTTGGAATATAAAGTCCTTTTATACAAATCCAAGCCAATATGGTCATATGGTCATATGATATTCAGCTGTGGGGTACTGCCTCTGCATCAAACATCCAGAAGTTACAGAGAAGACAGTCTAGGATTTTACGTCTTATCGTATGCGCCCCCTGGTACATAAGAAATGAAAATATACAGAGGGATCTCAAAGTTCCCACTATCCACTAAGAAGTTAAAACGTACACGTCCAAATACGTTAATAAACTAGTCCTATATCTTAACTCTCTTGCATGCAATTTATTGCAATTTGACGGCCACCAGAGACTGAAAAGAACTGACACATTGAGCCTGGCGAGGCGGCTCTCTCTACACAAAAGAAGATAGATTTTTAAGATTTGAATACAAAAAATTAGTTATTACGTTGGTATTAACTAGTAAATAATAATTTAGAAATAAGATTTGAATACTTATTGTGAATTTCTTTTAATAGAAAGATTCAATAAAATAAAATAAAGAAAAAAATGTATTAGTTGCAGGGATAATCAAGTGTATAATGTCAAGACTTCTACCTACAAGAAACATAACATAATAACATCATTCGTTATGTGTACGCTGAAAAGACGCTCAAGAATCGCAATGTATTCATCCCAATTGTGTCGAATTTCCTTTAATAATTTGCTTAACTTTAAAGTCTTAGCTTTCATGCATAAGATAATATACACGCGCCAGCCTGTATATCTTTTTGATAGACTGTCCTTCGCAAATAACTGTAGAGGTAAAAGAATACGATCTTTTGGACACAAGACTCTTATGTCTGAATGGCATTTTTTCATATTTGCAGTGATCGAGTTCCAGATCCCTTATAGCTGTCAAATACAAAGTAACGCACGTATATTTAAGAAATATTTAATAGCTCTGTTCTCGTCATAATTATCTTCCATGACCTTGATCTCATATGTGCTGATAATATTTAATTTATTTAACTTTTAATTTATTTAATCTTTTTAATTTAATTATCAACGTCATTTTATACTCATTAAAATTAGTTTGCTTTTAAATACTATTGTATTACATATTCCTCAGTTCCACACTGAAAAATAAGACCTTAAGTCTTGTGTATGGAACGATCCAAATAATAAATAATAATAAGAAAAGGTACAAATTTTTTCCCCTCATTGCGACTTTGACTATCTGGGTGAAATGATAATGGAAGAAATAAGCGTAAACAAATTTTATCAGCAGTAAAAAATTAAAAGAGAAATAGTTTTTTATTAATAAAAAGTATTCTCGAGATCTAATTCTATTTGGTACTGGAACTTTAATATTTAGTCGGGTCGGCGCGTAACTCGAAGGAGAATTGAAAGTGTCCAATTCCAAATAAATCGTACTATCTAATACGATATTTTTACGTCTTTTTTCAATGTGTAAAAAGTGCGAGATGTTTGGAATGAATTTCCGTCGCTTCAGAACGAAACTATAAGAATCTGTATATTTTTTGTTTTGTTTTGTTGAAAAGTTTAGATATTCTTTTTAACGAATTTGTTTTCGTAGGGACCAGTGTCACCAGATCTGAAAAGGTTTTCCAACTAAATCGGATTTGGAGAAACGCGGAAACAATTTTTGCTATAAAATAATTCAAGTCATTTGTTTTGGTAACATACTCGTATGTAGCTTTACAGCAAATATGCAAATAAAATTATTTAAATGCTAAAATCTCATGTTAAATTATAATTTTCTTTCGAAATCGTTCAAAGTAGATTCTCAACAGCAATTCACACAAACCAAATACTATTTTAGCAAGTTAAAATTGCGTTATTATTGGTTTTTTAATATCAATTACTTCTAGTCAGGTAACACAAAATTCAATTTGTCAATCCCAATTTAAATCGTGAAAATTCGTTTAAAATTATAATAAGTTATTAAGATCATCATCAAAAAAATATCGCCGCCTGCTTTGCATTCTAAAGGGATCTCATGGCCATCTGCTGCTTTAAATTTTTGACCAAGGATTTCGCTTAGTAGATGAGAATTCGTCCTCGATCGCCAAAATCTTTGACGCTACACAACTTTATAAAATGGGTTTAGAATAAAGAAATTAGAGCCTTGCAATGAGTATAACTTTCATCATAAGAAATTCTGTTTGAGATTTTCCTTCGCACATATAAGATCATCTCCTTCGGTACTTAATAAATCATTTTTGTCATCTTACAAAGAGCTAAATTTATTCTTTGCGCATAAATAAACCACCGTGCTTCTAAAGGAACGTTTTCGTTTATAAATACTGAGGCGCGTCAGTTAGGTCTGCATTTATTTATTAATATTTATGATTAAATATCGTAACAAGTTCAACGAGCCACTTGCCAAACGTCAAAGTAATAAAAAATCTATTTATGCCAAAACAAATAACAACCGTGTTGGGTTCCAAATACAAATTTGTGTTTGTGTTTTTTTGCCACTTGACTTAATCGAAAATTAGACACAACATTTTCCATAAGACGCTGAAGCAATGATTTATTAATGGAAAGAACAAATGATTTTTCAGCATTTCAGCGCAGTTTAAAACCTGTAAGAAAAACCATAAAAAACGCACAAATTTTGTTGTTTGTAATTCCTAGAAAATTAAAAAAGTCATATTCCTTTAACGATGCTCGTCTGTTTGATGTTAAATTATCTTCATGAAGGCCCGCGATAACACTCACAATAGAATTTCGCGAGACACAATTTTCAAGAGAATATAAATAATTTATTGGGGTAAACAAAAAATGTTTGCCACTCGATTGTATAGTGCCAAGCATTGAATAAAAAGCCTACACGGAACCGCGTGACAGGAATTTCTTACAATATCGTCAGAAGTTTCTGGGATTTTTAAACCTATTTTGGAACTTAGTCGCCGGAAATCATTCTGGTTGGTATTAGCAACGTTTTATTTGATTATTTGATCTGTCTTCTTAGGCCAAATAAATATTCAAATCTTTTAATCAAAGCTTAACACTAAGTGCTCTTAATAAAGAGGCAGGAAGAACAAAGGTGCGCAAATCTGCCCAAAAATGGGTTCTTGTGAGTATTCCTGTTGTAGGATTTGGATGCTATTGTAATCTTAATGTGAATCCATCCTGAATTAGTTCCCGTCGCCATTTACTACCGAGACTTCTAAACACTTAGCAATGTTTTCATAACGATTTTATGCATCACTATGTTCCAGTCTTCGTCCTAATTAATTTTGATTGAGCACTCTGTATAAAATTATCACTGCAGTTGCTGGCTGTTTCCCATAATTTCATAACATAAATCGAAAGTCTTATACAGTATGACTATATAGGAAATACAAATTTTTATATCCTGATGATGCTACACAATGGGGTAGCGAAATATCGAAAAATAAAAATATAATTTTTAAAAAAAGACCTTCATGCTTGAACAATTTTATAAGGGGAAGTAACAAGTTATGAACTCTTAATTTTTGGCCATGCATGATCTTGTCTTAGCAACAAGCTTACGTTTTAAGACGGTTAGCAAATAACAGATACAATTTTGTTTCTTATCAAGTTACCAACAATGTGTAACCAGGAGAAGAGATAACTATGAACTCCAGATTTTTGTGCATGCACGATCGTGTTCGATTTGTTATTACTTACTTAAAACAAATTAATTAGTATAAAAGGAAAGACATGTATTAAAAAGCAGGCAGTCACTCCAAAATAAGGTTGTGTTTACATAATAATTAAAATTATTATTATACTTTCAAATTAAATATAAATAAAATTAAATAAATTTATAAAAATAATAAGTTTTTATTTATAAAAAGGAAAATATGAGACCAAAACCAAAACTATTAGCCGGTGTAACTTAGAAGCTTTAAATTTTATGTGAAGCGTACTTATTTCTCGATGGAGGCGCGAAATAAGGAGCTTATACAAGGAAACGACAATATCTGTGACGCAATAAGCCTGAAGTATATTTAGGTAGCAGGATTATAATCTTGCCTTGTGAACGCAAACGTAACATGTTTGCTTTTGAATTCTCTTTTATTCTCTAGTTTTTCAACTCCGTCTTCAAACATTTGAAATAATTCTGTAGCCCTCGAGATGCTTAGAATGCACGCTATGAGGACGTGTAGTGGCAATGGTATTAGCAATTGTCAACTATTTGTCAGCAGATTGTTGATACTATAAGTAATACAAAATATCAGTGCTTGCTATTTGAAAATAGGCCTGGGCTAGCCTGGCTACTAGGCTGTATCAGTTGGCAATCCATCCACTAGTGGACGTTTTTATTAATACAAAACAGGTTGTAAAGTCTCAAATCCCTAAACTGAAATAATTAAAAATATAATTTTCTACGTGCAAGGGAGGCTCTCGTATCTTGTTACACAACTCTTTTAAGCACGGAAATGTGTTGCTGGTTTTATCTATTGATGGGAACGACGAATAAAGAGCTCGCCCTGCGGACTTGGAACCATTCTTATAGACCTCTAGTACAACTAGAGAGTAAACGCATCTGCTGTGGAAGGTGACATATTTGATATCGATACAGAAAACCGTGTGCCTAATAGCAGAATGGACAAGCAGTAGCCGATGTGACAGTGTAGTAGAGCGAGGGAATTAAATATTAAGGAAAGTACTTCGTGTTTGTATATTTTTATTTATTGATTGAAACGGCACTTAAACACTTAACCTACACTCTGCTGCTGGGCAGTAATTGAGCAAACAAAAAAACATTTCGTTAACCAAATTTCTATAAGTAGTGGCTGATTTCCGTAGAACATCCGAAAGTCGAAAGGAACGCTCCGTCCCACTTAAAGCATTTAAACACAATATTTCTTTAAGCTCTTCGGTTCTCTTTTCCAATATTCGAAAACACGTCTGTTGCTTATTTTTGTTTATTTTTTTAAGTTTTTTATTTTTATTTTAAAATTTCAACAGACTAGTGTCGTCACAAGAGATATCAATGCACTTCTTTAATGAAATAAATCAAATTACGTACACTTGTGTGGATTTGTGATGGTTGCGTCTTGAACACATATGTTTGCTCAATTTACAAGTGTAGAAATTAGGCTTGCCAAATGGGATAAATTTTCAAAAATCTCGGGATATTCAAAACATGTCCGAAAATCTGAGTTTCACTGGCATTTCAAAGGGAAAAAATAGGATGAGAAGATTTTCTCATTTTAGAGCTCGAGTTTATAAAGCGTGATTTTTTCAGTGGTCGGGTTAAAGGTTTCGAACTCGCTTTTACATCTTCATTTGTTCAAGCATGCAGTTTTGTATTTTATACGTATTAAAATTACTTTTACTTGTAAACACCACAAGAAACACTTTAAACAAAGCACATGATTTTAAAATGCTTTTGCCACTTATGTAAATATTTCACTTTTTTATTTTAATATTCAAACCAAAAAGTATGAAAATTAAATTATAATTTCTTAACCATCAGTTCTTAACCAAAATACAGTTTAAGAAAACGTCATGTTACATTGCGAGCAATTACTGCATTTTAAATTCCCATGAAACGTAATGATGCATCTTAAACACGCTACACTTTCAGAAATGATTTAGTTTTGTGTTGATTAAAAATTAATACAAGAGACCCAATTTTTCCAATGGAAAAGTTGAAGCACACGATGCTGCATTTTTAAGAGTAAATTATAATTCAATAACAAGACAGTAACTAGAAATGTTTTCTAAACGAACTTTCATTTGCATTTGCCTTAATCTTTTATAGATATTATTGTTGAGTTTTTTTCGGTATTTTTAATAGATGTGAGAATAGGAAGGCCAGTGATCTATGAAACAATTATTGCAAATATTTTTTGACCTGGACGCTAAAGCTCTAGGCCCAAGATGAATGAATGTTACATACGCGTGTCTTTTTTTAAACAGAGTCTGTTCTTAGCAACCGGGCAAAATCTGACTAAAATAATAAAGATCATTTATCGGCTGCCCTAACAGACTTGCAAAGAAAACCCCAGCTGAATTATTGCAAATGTAGATGTAAAATAAGATAAAATATTTACACATAATAATAAGGTTTTAATTGATTCAATTATTTATTTCACAAAAAAAAAATTATAGTTTTTGTAGTTAAGTTTCAAATGGATTCAACTAAATGAAAACTTAATTAATTTATAACTAGAACCAAATAAAACATTTTCTAAATTTCATATTTAATTGAAGCTCTCACACGAAAACTCCGAAATTTATTTTGGTAATTTTGCAACCGATTTAAAACTACACACTTGACATTAAGTGAATAATAAGATACTATTTCTGCGTAGTTATGTTGATTACAAGTCGAAATAAATTTTTGTATACTTATTTCAAAAGCTCTCTTTACACTATCTGCCTTCTCATCTGATTTCAACATGTAAAGAGTCCATAGGATGTCTTAAAATGTTTGTTTTTCAATTTTTTATCTGAGCTCAGTTCAAGATAGAAACTCTTCTGCTTTCTTCTAATACACAATATGACGTTTTGATGACATAGAGTTAGCTATTGAATTCAGATGAAAACTCAGCCAATGTAAAGACAGCTTAAGATAGAACAAGTTAAACTAAATTTATGGAACATTGCTGCATTTCCAATGGAGCAGACGGATTAATGTTTAGTTAACTTTTTAATTCCTGGTTGAGTCCACAATTTGTAATAAAGTCAAAGTTCATCTTGGCTGAGCCATCAATTTGTGATATTTTAAATGTTCAGCCGCAAAAAGCCACGAAATGTGAAACTTATTTATCACTTACTTGTCTTTTCCATGCCCCTATCATACATATTATTCTGCTCTGGGAAATATTTTGAAAATATACCGAAAACTGATTTATATTGACAAGAAATTTTGTGGAGCTTGGTCCACACTCAACTTTCGCTTTCATACAAATCGGCACGCAAAGAAAAAATATGGCTGAGGTAACCTAAATCTAAGAGCAACATATCACGATTGAAGATATGGTTGTTAACAAATGATATTAGTATAGTTAATAATGATACGGTCCTCTTAGAACGAAATTTATGTTACTGATTCGCAGCGGCTGAAGTACGAACACGGGCGACTTGAGCCATAGAACGAGAAATAGTCAACGCGCTCACTAACCATTTAATCTAGAGCACTCTCACACTTTCATAAAATACTGAAACAATTTTATATATTATGTCTACTACGAACATTTTACGGTTAGAATTATTATAATCATTTTGTTTAGTTAGAATTTTAGTAAATCTCGTGTTGTGCCACTCAACCTTGTTGCACTTTTAAATCAACAACTTGTTTATCGCAACTAACGCTATGTTGAAACTGTTTTCAAGTAACCATTATATGTTTGCCACAACAATATATTGTTGTAGAGAACATAATATATGCATGACTATATTGGCTTTTTATAATATATTTTTTTTTTGCATTAATATTTGTATATGATTATTAGCCTGTGGCCGCTGCGGCTGGCGTGTTCACGGTTTAGACATGTGATTTAATCTATCTGATTTCAATCTGAGTAAAATAATCTTTTCTGAATGGAATTACGTCTTTCCAAAGAAACTTTTACAATTATTCAACCTTTGATCCGGCGTGTATTAATTCGTTGTGAATAGCTAAACCCAACCTACCCCAAAAACAACCGATTACTGTCAAGTTGCTGTACCAGGAAATAATCTTTCTACTTCCGCTTTCTTATAGGTTGCTGATGAACGGTAAAATTCAATACATTTTTGCCAAAGAAAAGAAAATTTTCAATAAAATTTATGTGATATTTTTCCTCTCATGAAATATCTCTTGCAAATGTGCCGATGAGAATAAAAGAAATCTAACTCCCAAACTATGAAAATTCCAATTCATTCAGCATTTCAATTGAATTTTGCTGAAATTGTGCAGTGTTAGCATCAAGTTCCTCTAGAGAGTTGTATTTGATTAAGGCGCCATTATGTTCTGCTTAAATTTGCTGTAACTCTTATTTATGACGTCATCGTTGAAGGATCAGGATCAGGATCATCCGCTCTCATTCCATTAAAGAGATAAAATATAACTGTATGGATGTGTGTATTAATATAATATCGCTTCAATTATGGTGGTGCCTCCTTCCATCTTTTGCTTGCATTAATCCTTGAGTAGCGCTTCTTGAATTCATTTTTGTTCCTCTTGGATGGGACTTTCATCATCGTTATTAGTAGTGCTTCTTTGTAGAAAATATGGTTTTTCTAATTGCTGCTGTTTTATAAAATTGCTATCAACTGCTGTTTTTGTTGTGTTCCGTGCTGTTTTCCCGCCGCGGGTTTTCTAACCATACACACCCTTCCTCACGAATATATTTACGTTCGTTTAATTGCAGTAAACAATTGTTAGTGTTAAGTTTTGCATCATTTTCTTCATGTCTCACCCCGCTCTAAGATGATGTTGTTGCATAAAAAAACTTTTCTGTTTATAAACATTTTAATTTCTTTGTAATGGAAACAACTGCAAAAACAAAATTAAATAAACAACTCGTTAACTGGTTGTTATGGGAATTAGGAAAACTTATGCAAACACATTTAAAAACTTTTGCCCTTCAGTGATGATTATTTTTGGCTTTTTGCAAAAATGATGAATGAGAGAAATAATAAACAAATCAAACTGTGATTAAAAACATGTGTTTTTTCAACTATTTGGTGGGAAATCGTGGAGAGAGCGAGTTTCTTGGGTTGTTTATTATGACATGAAAAGTTTTGCAATAAAACAAGAACTGTTTTTAATAACTTTCGCACAGCAGCAGCCAAGCTACAATGATGCTTAATTTTCAGTATTAAATAATGATGTCGATGCGGGAGTTTTGCAGAATAATGAACGATTGCGACGCAGACAACTTTACGCGTGTGGGTGCTATTATGATCTAAGGGCGATTGAATTTTTTAAACTTCAAAACAGAAATACTACAAAATGTCCCACTGTCTTTTCAAACCTAATGTGTTTTTTTCGGCTGTTGAAACTAAAGTAATGGTCAGACAGGGCGAATATTTGCCGAAGTACGCGTCGGCGCTGCTTTCGCCAAATGTATATTCAATCTTATGTATCACATATAGGATAAAATGAGACTAAATAATATTTCTCGTAAACTTGCTCAATAAATTAAGCTCGTAAACTTGCGCTTGTTGAGTTTCATGAACTTTTTTTGTTTGTTTATTATGGTTAGGAAAGTAAAGTAGTGATATAAAAGAAACTAACTGGAATATTGAGCAATTAATTAAGAAAACTCAAATTATTTAAAATTGTACACTGCAAATGTCTTTTCCCGTTAAAGGAATTGCTATTTCATTATTATTATTATTATTTTATTAGATAATTATTAAAGAAGTTTTCATAATTTGAGTTTAAAATTGTTCAATTGTTCTTAAATCTTGGGGGACCGGATTTTAACATATTTATTTTTTTTGTTTCTGTTAACAGTAGTCGCGTACAATCTAAATGTAAAACATTTATACCAAAGTGAAACTTTCGGTCAAAAACTAGCGCAGATACCTGTGGAGGCTAGCTGCTACACAAGCGGCTCTAGGCTAGAGGTAAAATAGGACAAGTAATCTTTACAGAAGAACCAAAGTTCGGAATGTACTTCCGTCTTCCTAAGCATAACACAGTCATTCCGGCAGAAATATGGCGATCATTGAATACCTAAAATAGCTCAGTGAAACCACAAGACCAACAGAAGTGAACATCTTCACTGATAGTCAAAGCAATTGAATATGAAATAATAAGACCAAAGACCTTTTTGAACTGCAGAAGTGTGATCAAAGACTATTCGGCCTCCATACCTGGTTGGGTAATGAACAAGAAACTACAGTGGCAATCAAATCCAGAGGATTATTAATAATATACCTGGAGTAGAGACTACGAGCACTGAATAAAAAAAGTGATAAATATGACCCATATCGCAATGTGAAACAATGAAACGGCGGGAAAAGTTACTAGAATGTGTGGAGTTACACAAGCCAAGATAAAACGAAGCGCCTGCTGAAAATGAGAACGAACGAGCTTAGTGTGGTTACAAGTATTCTAGCAAGGCACTCAAGTTTACAGGCGCATATGCTCTGAATATCTAGAGAGATAAAAGCGCCTGCAGGGCATGTAATCTTGAGATTGAAAAAGTGAGCCACAGTCTAGCTTTTGCACTAATAAGAACAGAGTATTTCACCTAATCGCAGATTTCTGAGGAACTTGGCTCGAAGCAACAATTTCACAAATGGCAATTTCAAGCGTTTAAGTGGGTACCCTTAGTGTCTAGGAACCCAGTTTTTGTGGGAGTAAACATATTTGCTCAGATTGTCGACTGGTGACTATCGGCCTTCTTCCTCATCACGGAGTCTCTTGTATTTGACATCATTTATCTAGGCTTAGATCCCCCATGGCATTCACAAGCAGCAAGTATCGCTACTTCCGCAGGAGTATTTTTGGCGACTATTCCATCCATTCCCTGCTAGTTATTCTTGTTCATCCCTTCAGAATTTCTCCCTTGAGCAAATGAACCTCTCCTCCAATTGCGAGATTTCCTGATTTATAACTGTATTGGAAAATAAGAATGTCTGCCCAAAGAGAGCTGCATATGGACTAGTAAAAATTTATTAAAACTGGACATCGAC
Organism: Phania funesta; assembly: GCA_963932375.1. Taxonomy (NCBI): domain Eukaryota; kingdom Metazoa; phylum Arthropoda; class Insecta; order Diptera; family Tachinidae; genus Phania; species Phania funesta. The sequence continues at coordinate 44,542,240 of OZ010656.1, forward strand.
TCAGGATATCAGTCGATTACAAGAGACCAAGCGACGCTGCTCTGGCGTACGCTGTTCTATCGTGGGTTGCGAATTTTTTTACAAGAGAGTGATCAGTTCTCTCTGCTCGCCTTATTTAGCCAGACTTCTTGCAAAGACAGGAACCTGATTTCGACCGCCAAATCGAGAAGTTGTAAGTCAGAACTTCTAACAGTCAAGCAACAACACTAGTTTCATGAAAATAGAAAATTAAAACAAAAGTATTCTTTTGGGCACATAAGATATATTAAATTAAAAACTGGCCATTATAAATAACAAAATATTTCGTGTAAAATAATTTCAATATGGTGTAACATCGTCTTTAGGTATAATGGTAAACAATTTTAAGACTCACCTACAGTAATGGAATGCCATATCTCTGCAATTTTTCTTTTCAGCACATCAGTTTGAAGATGTTTCTTAGTCTTTTCCTGAGATTGTCCAATCAGACTTTATGGGATTTAAGACCCACTGTCAAAACATTTATGTTGGTTTCCAAAATCCATTTTTTTTAATTCGATTCGTCTACACACGGTCTTAAACGCTTTTCAGCAATAGTTATGTAAAAAGAATGTGGGGTTTTTTGGTTCGTATGGCTTTTATTTTCATTTCGCCTACACATAATTCGAACTTGGATTCATCACTAATAGTGTTAAGTAGAGACTTGTTTGATCACTTATTTAAAACGAAGATAATATTCGGTGGTTACGCTTATTTCCTTGAAATGTCTGACCACGGCGTAAGAACCATTACAGTTTTGAATTAAGATCAGTTTTAATTTCAATAATTTCCAAAGAACAACTCTAAGCTATGTTTTTTTACAATTACACGAACTGCACAGTCTGTTTTAATACATTTAAACATCGACTCTTCCTTATTGGGAAGCAGGTGGCAAGAGTCTTAATAAGAGAAATAGTAATATTTATTTTAATGTAAAATCACTGCAAATTAATTGCGAGATAAGCTTGTCTCATATAAATATATCGCAAATTTTAAGTTAAAAAAACAATAAATAGTAAATTTTCCTGGTAAATTATCGAATCTATATTTTATAAAAGTAACTTTTTTCAATGGCAGGAGTCATGGCTAAAACGGCTTAACTCTATACAGCAATAGTCCTGGTAGAAATTTAAGGACAATCTGCATGTTCAACTAATAAAAAATATGATCCTGCAGACTGGTTCGAGGACATTTATCAAAATTAATTAAACAGCCTATAACAACGGGTTAGAATAGTTAAATTTTATTATCAAAATTCAAGAATTCACTTGCACACTTCGACCATTCTATGGTTGCCATAATTATTGTAGTAAAATATTTTCGCATAAATTTGTTAAGTTCTACGGATGTCACTCCATAGAGAAAAACATTGCTGTCGTACCCGTCAGTGTACTGTTCGTGCTATTTAAAATTATGTTACTTTGTGCCACTGCGTTAAATGCATTGTTTGGTGCTCCATATGCTCCATATGCTCTCGCCGAGACATCGGCACTACCCAGCATTGCTATCGTCCAATGATTTCTACCATTGTTTGCAAAGAATTAAAGCACGTTTTTATAACAAAAAGTACATTCTATAAATCTTAAATTTATTTTATAATTCGGACTTAGCAACACTTTTTCTTTATTTAAGTAATAAAATGGAAGTTAAGAATTTAGAAAACATGAGTCTGAGAGGCGCTTTATTGTTTTCTACTGATCATTAGAAAACTCTCATTTTCATTTTCAAAGTCAACAAATCATTATATTTATTATAGCCGATTTTAATACGAAGAAAAAATGCTTGTGGACAAAGTATTGGAAGAGAATTGTTTATTCTCCATTTCGAAGAGAATAAAAATTAAAATTAAAAGAGCTTTCAAAAAACGCTTTCAAAATTACACACAATTGAAATGGAAAAATCTCAATGAATACTGAGTAAATGGACCACAATACAACACGGTATAGATCAGTCAATTTAGTGATACGCGGCGTATAAGTTGTAACGGAAACAATCTGCGATAAAACGCGCACACAAACCAAAAGAAATTGAAAAGATTTAACATTTTTAAAAATATAAATTAATAAAGAAGCGTATCTACATATCTGTGTAGAAAATGTTTATGAAAAGTGCCAGAAATTCACAAATGTGAAGAAAAACCGCAAACGAAATATTTATTCCAGAAAAACCATGACCAAGAACCAAAAATGAATTAAATCTCCTTAAAAAATCGGAAAAATTAATAAATAAAGAATTTTTATATCGGAAAAACAACTGAAATCGTAAAATATTTTTGTATTTAAATTTATTTTACTTTAATTTTTTTTTGCAATAAACTTCTCAAAACACCTGCACCAAATGTAAAGAAACTGTTATTTTATAAGCGTCAAAAAATTAAAAATAGTAAATTGTTTTTTATTAATTCAGCATTTCGGCCTTCTTCAAAGCCTTAAAGTACTCGTAGCATGTTGCCATCTAAACAAATATAATCACGACAAATAAAGTTGGCGTAAAAATTAAATAAATAAAATTATAAAAAAGTCAAACAACAATAAAAACTTTTGCTCAAAGAAAAAATTAGATTAACGACAATTAAGGCTTCTGTACAGTAGAGGAATCAATCAAGGGGAAGGGAAACTATGATATTCCCCCTCTTAGCTCTAATAAATATACCAACATTTTAATTAAAATTGTTTCAAATACCCTCCCCCAAACTTAAACTAGATTCGCGTCTTTTATAATCACACTTTGCCACCAGGTTCAAATCCTACGTTGACACTTCGATCTCACTAAAACCGTAAATTCTTTAGATTCTAAACAAATACCTATAAAATTTTTCGGAGTTAATAGCGACACATGCGAATTACGAAAACATTCACAAGGATAAGATAAGTTATCTGTCACAATTAAGGCCCATCGTTGCATCGATTACAGGACATTGCAAATTTGGCAACGGTGCGAAAAGAATGAGGCTGCCTGCAAATGACTTCTTTACAAGTTGTCAATATATCACCTCCTGTGCCTCTGTCACCTCCTGTGCCTCTGTCCTGTCTTAGAGGACTGACATCTGACTCATCTCGGGCAGAGGTTATTCGGCAGCCTCTCCGAAATATCGTAGGTGAGACTGCGCGGGATACAATTCCTTCGCTCTCTTCTATTTTACCCCTGTATCTCTTCAGGTAACTTAAAGGGCGGTCCCTTTGTGCGGATCCACGTGGTCTGCGGTGCAGGCGGCCTGATTATCTAAACTAACCTAATTGTTTTTTAAGCAATATTCTCTATTCATTGAATACTCTTAATATAAAATTGCGTAGCCTGACAATTTACCAAACCCTTGCCTGAAGATATATAGTTTTTAGTTTATTAGAAGAAATTAAATACTTAAGGGCCGTTATTACAACTTGCCTTTGAATTTCACGTTAGTAAAAGGTACCTTTAGCTAACGTGGGGAATTACGTCACCTTTAACTATTATTCAATTTTACAGCTTCCTTGTAAGATAAAATGAAATTAGTGGCAACAACTTACATTCATTTATTTTTTAACTGGCAAACAACCATTGTGATATTTTTATTTTCGAAAACATTTATTAACTCATTAATATAAAATTCTTATTTCTCTTTTCAAACAAAATTAAAATTGTTGTTTGTTGTTGTTCAAAATATGGCACCTACAAATCTATAAACCTCATGTTAAAAGTTAAAGGTAAGAACATCTTCCCTTTAGTTTATCGGACAGTTTCATCCTAAAGTACATTCATAATAACGAAAAACGAATAATCTGTCCGATAACATCCCAACTTTAACTATCGAAAAGTTGTAATAATAGCCCTAAATGTTACAAAAGAAAATGAAACTTTTATTTCGAGTTCATTCTTTAGCATGTTGTCTTATTATCATCGTCAACCTTTATAAATATTGAATCTTGACAGCATATTTATTCGACGCTCTTGCGCCCAAAAACCTGCCTTTGAGTCACAACGGCACCGGTTAAACACAAAACAAACAAAATATTGTTATTATCATTGTACCATTGTGTGAATAGGGGAAAGTTGCTAGATCATACGAGATAAATGGTAAAAATCGTCTATCTAATCAATTGTGAATTTTTGGCCTATTACCGTGTGAATTGAGGCGGCCTATATATTTTTCTAATATCGTGCTGTAGAAGAATAAACAGTTTTTGCATTAAATATCTTCCTAATACCAACTGTTCAGAAAAGTGACAATAATATATTGTGCACCCCTATCATTTTAAACTTTAAGAAGCTTATAAATAAAGCAACTCAGACTTTAGCAACATGTCATCCGCTTCCTACATAGTACTATCTTAATTGCGCTATTAGGAAATTGACGCAATTAAGGCCTTAATTGCGCTAAATTGACTAAGCAAGATCTCAATTAATAATTTTAGCATTTAGTACATAATTGCACTCTTATTTCAGTCAGTCAAAATCCCAATGTAACTCTAATGAAGCAAGTTTAGTAAGCAGGAAAACTCTGTACAGCGTTCGAATAACACAACAAGGTGACTGCATCACCGATACAAATACATTTCGTTCTTCGTGGCAAAAATTAAAAGAAGTGGCAGGTGAGATGGGGGCTTAGTAAATTAATGAAATATCGAACGAAATATTTGATTTCTTCAAAGACTTTCGTTTAAAGCCGAATTTGTCTCCATTTTTCCGAATACACAATCACAAGTTTCCAGAAGCAAAACTAACATGTTTTCTGCTGTTAAATGCTAAATGAGTGTGAATACTAAAATCTATAACTCAATTTAAAATTTAATTGCCTGTAATTAAAGGGCAGATCTGAACATAGGATTTTTTTTATTTTTTTCGTATATAAATGGTCGAATTCAAAAACACTGTATCTACCGTAATTACCTGCGAGATTGCTAAGTCGCCGCCGTTACTGAATTTTTGTAAACATGATAAAACTTAAGTCAGTTGTCTTTTGTTCATTGACAGTTCTTTATTGCTTTATAAACAAAGAACAAATATTTTATTACGAACATAAGTCGATACAATTAATAGTTTTTATGGATTGCCCGAAAATTTCAATTTTGCAGATTCGATGTTAGTGCTGAAAGGAGACGATAAATATGTCCAAGTGTGTCATATAGTACTCACTCTGGAGAGTTAATGATGGGTATGATTAATAGGAAAATCATTTTTATGAAAATTTATTTTATGAACAGGGGCAGTTTGAAAACTTCGTGACTTCTTTAATAAAAGTTTATTTTTCGGAAAAAAACCTGTTTTATTCTTCAACGTAGTCCACTTTTCTTTTCTTAAATTCAGTCCATTATTTTTCGTTATTTTCCAGCAACTACTTGGTTTTCCTTCAAGTAAACGTTCGTTGCAGTAGAGATCTCTATATTGGACCCAATTCTTTAATCGATTTCTAGTTATGGGTTTCTACAATTAAAGGTTGTGAACTATTTAACCACGGGAGATAATCAGAGTGCTTAGAAAAAGTATCTAGCGGTTAAATAGCTCAATTTGTAGTTCTTGCCATGACGAATACACACATGTTCGCTGGTGCGACAAGGTCTTGGTTCTTCATCAAGGCTGATTGCTTTTGATTCAAATTATTGCCGAATTACCGAATTAATCCAAGACTTGTGAGTAATAGTCATTGGTGATAAAATAACAATTTTACAAGTGGTCGTTGTGAATAACATCGCAGGTATTCCAAAAAACCGTTCGCCATGATACGCCTATTTTGGTCTTCTTTAGTGCACGTTTATCCGAAGAATTTCAAGCTGTGACTGCTTGTTCTTAGTGAACATCACCGAACACATCATCAGTGTGATCAGGCTGTTGCGTTTATGGTCCAGTGTGAGTAATTGCGGCAGCCATCGTGCGAAAAGCATGATACACTCAGTTAAAATGCCTATAGCCTTCACCTACTTACCACGTTTTTATTCTGTGATCGTCCAATATTATTCATATTTTGAGCAACCTGAACTTTTGGTATTCAGTAAACCACTTTTTTACCGCTAAAATTTATGGCGCCTGGTATTTATCCAGCACTACCGTGGTGTCGGTGTTGGGTTTTTAATCAAATCTAGTTTATTTAAAGGCTGTCAGACGGAAAGTAACTGACAGCTTGCTTAACAATAGTTTGTCTATTAACTGATCGTAGTTGTCAGGAGCAGTGTCGATTTGTCTCAAGTACGAGGGAGGTACAAAAACTCATTAAGCACTCAAACTGCTCTCAGTGTCATTTCGGCCAGAGCGCAAAATTTGCAGTTTGACTTCATCCTAATGAATTATGTTATTGTTTCCTGGCACAAAAGTAACTCCTTCTTATTGTATCACTGTGATGGAAGAGTTTTGGAAATATGTTCTGTCTGGGGAATGAACCCTTTCATAACATTTATCGAATCGGCGCAACACGTAGTCGAGTGAAGCTATCGAAAGAAAGTTACACAAAAATTAATCACTAAACCTCTATATTCCAGACTTGAAAATTATTTCAAAATCTCTTGAATTAAAGTCACGCCAGGTATACTTCCTTTTCTTCATTGCGTACAATATTTTATTTTTTTAAATTAATTCGCATAAACTTTATTTGTATTAATGAGAACGTTCGAATTTATTTATTTCAAAATCTTCTAATTGACAGTTTGCACTCAGTAAACAAAAATATGAAAAATTCTGAAAAAGTGAAATATTTTTTTATACAAAATTAAAAAATACCACCAACCAGCCATAATATCGTTATAAACACATGTCATAATCGTATTTTATAAATAGTAAAAGAAATTTTATTTAAATAATATTTTGTTAACTGAAAATTAAGTAAAAAAAATCAAATGGAGAAACGTTTTCCTATGATGGATTTATTAAAAAATTATTTTGTTGTTGCATTTTAATGTTTTTGTTTCATAAAACACACACACACACAAACAAATTTATTTAAAGAATATTTGTGTGTTTTCTTTAAACAACCCGAAATGCTTCAAACTGGTTAACAAATTGTTGCCCATAAAATTGTCGCATTTTCTTATATAAAAATTATTTATTAAAAAAGAACTAGACGCCAAAATGGGTGAAAATAAGTTTTGGTTTTCTAATTTCATTGACAAAATTTTACTGCTCTTTGAAGTCAACTGTGGAATAATGAGTTCAAAATGTTTGGAAATTTGATCAGATCAAAAGGTGTTCGAAAATATGAAAATTGGCAAATAATTTAAGTTTCGGCTTCAACATACGAAGCGAGTTGATATGAATGAATATGAATCCAAGTTAGTAAATCATGTTCTAATTTTCCTGAAGTCATTCCATTTTCTTTTTCTAAGAATCAGATTTGGAAAAAAAGGAATCTAAATGCAATTAACTTAATGTATTTCTTATAATAATAATATTTTTACTTGATGGTTTATTAATAGTGAATAAATGCCAGGCATTACAAAATACTGAAGACATGATCTTTCCAGATTTATACATGACTTTCCTTGTTGGTTTGTCCGTAAAATTGTGGATCATATTCAGTGTATGAATCAGAATCAAAATCGTGATTTATTACAATTAAAAGTGTCCTAAATCCCATTGACGAAGTTACCCCAACCGTGGTGGGTTTAAATATTTCTCCCCACTTCATTGTGCTCTGCTCTATAGAGATTGGATCAAGAGTTATAGAAGAAGCAGTTTTATCTCTGGCAATTATTATTTTTTGAATATTTTATTATTATTGAATCTTTCTTAAAAAAACTGCAATAAGCTTTCAAATCTTAATCCAGTTTTCATATTTATTAATTATTATTAATGTAGTAACTTAATTGCTGTGTTCAAATGTAAGTTAAGGAACCGTCTTGCAAGGCTCATGGTATCGATTTTTCTGGTGTCTCTGGTGTCTACCAAACTGCAGTGAATCCCGAGCATAGAGTAGGAATGGACTGATAATTTGGTTACTTTTGGATATTTGCATGAGTAACTTTTAATTTTTTCTTGGACTATGGGAATATTTAAATCCCGGTGAATATTCTCATACTGTATGCACCATGGAGCGCAGACGATTAATCGTAGTGGTTTAGACGGCCTTCTTTGTAATTTCTGAATATTTGATGCGCAAGCAAGTACCTCATAGCTGGATGCCATATGTCCATAAAGGTTTTTTAATGGATTTATGCAGGATAACTTTATACTCCAGGGCCAGATTTGAGTTGGACTTATAAGCCAGTTATGCGTTTTAAAGCTCTTATTTTTGCTTCAATATGGCGTTGGTCGAGATGAAGTCCCAAATATTTTACGTGGTTTTCTGCTGGAACAGTAACATCATTTATTTTTATTGGTGAATTAACCTTTATCTTCCACTTTTTTAATCAATCCTTTAGCTAGAGAATACGTATATGTGTTTGAGTTTGTGTGGCATATCTGCTGTATAAACTGCATACAGTAGCGGTCCGAATATTTTACCTTGTAGGACTCCTGCCGACACTATTTGAATTAAAAAAATATACTTTTTGATCTTACTTCAAGTTTTTTCTTGGAAAGGGAAAGAGTAGAGAAGACAGATAGTGAGTGAAGCAGAGGGATAGAAAAACTTAAATGTTTACAACTCTATAATTCCACTTTATGTTTATTTTTTGAACAGTGTTACATCGCCTCTGGTGTTATTTAGGCACATTACTTGAAGATGATATAGCCAATTTACTAATTATCAACGGTTTAGTGCGACGGTGTAATACCGACGAAGGCGGACGCTGCGATGTATACCAGTATGTTTAGGAACTAGTACCGAAGACCAATTTTATTTCCACGTCGGTGGAATCAAGTTTTTAGGGCCACAAAACATATAATAATTCATGTGTTTACGTGGTATTCGATAGTCTTTAACTTAAAACAAAAATAATGTTGTCCGTTCCCTACTCGCTTCTTGTACAGTCGAATGTTGCCATTGGAGCTTTATGTATTATGAATGGTTTTTCCACTGTGTGGCAGTCACGTTGTTTTGACGGCATCTGTCAGGTCTGATTCAAAGGACCAAGAAATTATAAAACTTTATTATCAAAATGGGTGTTCGTGGTCACGTCGCGCGCGATGCGCATACTTCACGATAGGCTCTCCAATGTTTAGTGTTCAAATTTAATACAAACCTACATTAACGGATTCACAGATCGGACAGGAACATGGCCGCTGTTATTGGAATTGTACAGGAAAACCCAAGGCACTCGTACAAGTTGAAAGTTAATGATGTTTCTAAAAGGGCTTTGGAGCATTTGAAACACTATAATTGCGAATCGATCGCCGCCAACGGTGAGGTCTGCAGATCAATAGCTACAAAACTTTGTGGATCCAAATTAAGTGATAAAGACATGGTTCTAGCAGGAGGACGTTCGTGTCACACAGCAAATGCTTCAATGAAAGTTTTGCTTGAATGACTTGAGAGTGTTTTTAGCTCGAACACAAGTAACATGAATTAGCCACTACGAAACTTGGGTTATCCGAAGTCGCAAATCAATATCATAAATAAACGTGCCATCGCGATGCGTTGGTAAACCATGAAGTGAACAAAAATAAATATTACTGGAGATACATCACTGTGCCAGTTCCTGTTTCAATTGCTTAACTTGTCGCAATATCAATATTGAGGAAGTTATGAGGCAATACAAATTAAATCACTTGCACTCGTGTGAAAATTGTCTACTTTTGCTTCTAACTTAACATTAATCACGTTTTTTGACAGTAATTATTGGCTTTATGTTGGTTGATGACGTTTTTTTTAATAAAATTTTGGCTTTTGTATTTTATTAAAATATTTTAAATAAAAAGTGATTAATGACAGATGATAAAATATAATTACCATTTATGTAGTTCAATCGTCATGTTTGAAGGTTTATTTTTTATTTTAAATGACTCAATGAATAATCGCTGTAGTAAAATTCGGCTAAAATTTGTGCAAAAATTAGGTGAATATGCACGAATCTTGGGTGATTTTAAACTTTGCAAAATTTTTAGCAATTGTCCGTAAATTAATTGTGGCCCAGATTTGTAAGATTTGCTGAAGTATTTTTCTTTATTAATTAGATTAATTTTAAATTTTGTAATATTCGCGCATTCTTTCACGATGAAATATTCCCAATATGTTTAACTTTAGACGGATTTCACGTAAGCGCTTATTTGTGCACCCGCAATTGCAGTACCGGATCTTAATCCAGAGACATCGAAACAAAATTAAATTGAAATGAAATACATGAAGTTCAAGTGAGCAATTTACATTGACCATGCGAGAAATTGGGATTTCCGCAGTGTTGCTTATTACATACGATACTTGGGCAATTGTGACAGTGAAAGTGATAATCTATTATAAACTATTTATATAAAATTTTAGTTTAATCAAAATTTATTATTATAGTTGTTAGTTGCAGATAAACTACACCAAGTAACCGCAAAAACATGTTGAAACTCATAAACGTCTCTATCTTTGTAGCAACAATATTATTATTTTATGTCGTTGGTATTTTAAAAACTACGTCGTATAATGTTACCGTTACACATTAAAAATGACATGGTCTTCTTTAAGCAGGTAAGGAAGTGATACTCTTGAAATAAAAGTGGTACCCTTGAAACACACCACACTAAGTTCGAGAACAAAAAAATTATTAAACTTTTACACTAAAAAAACAAAAATTTCTTGCGTTTGATATTCGTTACCTCTAAGTTCATTCAAGTTCGTGTCTAAAATCTCCGTGGTAAACAACACTAACTACACTTGGTGTTCTTGAGCTCTAAGCACTTTTGACCTCAAATACTAAATTAGATTGGAATTATTTGAATTGTCCTATTCCAATAGTATAAAATATCAATAGTACGAAAAAAAACGCATTTAGACTTGTTGTAGTTTACATCCTACCGAAAGATATGACATTATGAGATTGGACATTCATGTGATAACCTGGTCGGTAATACATCAATATGAAAGTTAATTTTTTTTGTGTCGATTTCGGGTCGCCGGTATCATTGGCACCGGTGCATATCACCGTGAATACTACAGATTAGTAAAAACACATTTCTTTTGGCGCGAATTGAACAATATTTACATTTACGCAACCACCAGTGAACCCATTTTTACTTCAAAAGTAACTAATTTTCTTCTAAATTTTCTTTTTTATATAATGTTTCTTAAGTTTAATTTCTTAGTTATTAAAAAAAAAATTATGCAAAAGTTTTCTAAAATCTTATTGTGCACTGATTCACATTATTGATCGTTAATCAAACTGTCGCTTTTCTTTGAAAAGCCAACATATTTGTGGAAATACTTTTTTCGCTTAAGTCTTCAATCCACAATTCCCCGGTTTTTAATAATAACTTAACGTAACGTAAATAGAATGCCTACGCAAAAAAAAACTTAAAAGCATTAATCTATTTAACGATACAAATCAAATTCCGGCGAAAATCATATTTAGAAGGCATAAAAAATTGCACAACGCAAACCGAAACAATTTAAATATAAGTTTCAGAAATCGAGGGATTACTGTATTAATGTGCCCGCCCTTATTGTAAACCAATTTATAAATAAGCATATCGTCAGTGTTGTAATACTTGTTAAAGAAGAAATATATTGAACTAATGCTGAGCACTACATGGCCCCTGATCATCAGAGTAGCCAACTATATAAATGTGCCGTCTGTAGCACGCTGTACTCGTACTATTGCAAGAAGATGTATTAAAACTACTTTAGACACATCGATAGCAAGAATTACGACATGCCCGCATAATTGATGACATCGAACAGCGGCATCGGACTACAATTCATTACGTTCATATTCAGGGCAATTAAAAACACTCAACGGAAGCAGAAAATGAAATGAGGCCAGTTCTTTCATCTCGCCAGACACATTTACAAAAGCGTTTTTCTATTTGTAATTTATTACAATTTCGCATTATGGCGTCGTAGTGTCTCATACGAGTAATATTTGTACAAGAGCAGAAAATATAAAAATAGCCCCCCAGAACCATCAGTGGTCAGCACTTGAAAGCATTCTGTACGCTTTTCACCCTGTTGCCATGCAAATATTTACAACAAAAGACAAATAAATCGTTTGGAATTTATGCGGAGCTTTTCGAAAAATTCAAAAGTATTTCATCTTTTATCGAATATGTTTTATCTTTAAATTGTTTTTTTTCAATGCTGCAGTATCAAATATTTGAGATTTTCGAAAAACTTCGAAGTCAAAAATAAGTGGTTTTGTTTGAATTGTAAAACTTAGAACCTAAATTCTCTGGATTTCTATTTGCTGCTGCACTGTGTTCATTTTAAAAAGGAATTTTGTTTGGATTCACTTAAGAAACTTTTACAGTTTTAATGATTTATTTATTTACTGCATTCAAGTTCTCTGAATTTGCTTCCAAAATTCACATGTGACATATTTCTACGTTGTTGGTGTTGTTGTTGTTGAATTTTGTCATTAACAGCTGTAGGTTTTTTCTTAGAAATTTCTTTTTACGAATGACGAATAAATCGGGAGTTTTGCAATAAAAAACCAATTTGAACGGTTTTTATATCTCCGCTATAACAACTTATGTGTCGATATTTTTAAGTGCTTCTCTCTTGGTATAAATTATTTCAATATTTTTTTAGCATTTGCTTTAATATCGGAATATCTGCGTTACTACGGGCAAAAAAAAATCATGTTTGGGGTGACCACAATCTAAAATGATGCTTTAAAAAAATCAAATTATTATCCTCGATAATAATAATATGGCCCTCTTATAACGATAGGAAAAGAAATAATTGATGTTACCGGTTGGCAGGGGCTGAGGTGCGAACACAGGCGTCAGAAGCCAAGGAACGAACATCCCCCTCATACTTTCATTAAACGTCAAAATAATTCTACATATTGTGTTTATTAAGAATATTTTATGGACAGAGTTATTATATTATTTTTGTTTGTGGAATTTTAGTAAAAATTATATTATTCAACTGAACCATTTTGCAATTTTTATGAATAGAAATCAACTAATTAATCAATTAATTAAATCTAAATAATACCTTATTTAGCGCAACTAAAATAATGTTTAAACTATTTTCAAATACCGATTATGTGTTTGCCACAACAATATATTATTATGGAGAACATAATATAGTTGTCGTGACCATGCCACAATCATGTCCTTCATGTTCTTCACGTGTAGAAAATTGTAAAAAAAAGATTTTAATTCATCAACAAATCGCTGTTACACTCCTGGGTATTTATATTTATTTTAAACACCGTCATAATCTACGAAAATTTGCTCCGCCATTAATTCCATTAAAACTTTCTATAAGTTTCCTGTAAATAAAAATTATGCATTCCAAATTAATTTGTGACAACGACAAATTAAATCAAAAACTTATAATGAGTTCCTATCAAATTATATCTTCTTCAGGTAGAAACGTGTAAGAGACCTGGTTTTAATAGGAACACAAATTTTGCCGCATAGTGAGTGTTTTTAAAATAGTGTTTGGGAATTTAAATTATAATTTAATCGCGTCAGTTCATATTAGCTTTAAAGATTAGTAATTGGAAAAGTAGCACGATTAAATTATATTAATTAATTAAAGTTAAATTCCCAATTAATATTTAATTAATTAATTTGCAAGCGTCCGCGCAACAAAACACTGGCAACATTTGTTGCTTTTGTGGTTTTGTTTTCATATTAAGACGCATGGTAGTGGCCAGGCCCAGTTCAGGCCTAATGCACAGTGTGTATATTTACACGAAACCATTCGCGCTGTATTCACTATTATGAAGCACTTCCACTATAGCTATGGAGCTGAAATTTGATATGCACGTAGGGTGACTATATGTAGAGAGTTGAAAATACAATAGATTTACAAAGAAATATTACGTTTTTTTTGCGAATTTTGATTACCTCTTGTAACTACAGTTTTGAGTTGGAAAGAGCCAACTACGAAGGCGTTGTTAGATTTTTGTTAAACCTTTAATATCGTGTGTTGGGTTTCATAAGCAACTCTCATTTTGTTTATGAAACCACAAGCAAAAGTTACGATATTTCTAGTTGTTCTAAATATGTTCATAAACTATTCCAAAGCCGCTTTTTGAAAAATCGATCACCCTAATACTAACTACAGAGTTTTGTGTGATTTTGAGGATTGATACATTTCATTTAAGTGCTACAGAACAAATATTTTTCATTAAATAATATGTTTTGACGACTTTAAAAATAAAATTAAGTACAAATATTGTGGTTTTTTTCATTTACGATTATTTAGTTATTGAGTTCAAGTAAAGTTACCTGAATAATATGTTCACAAACAGTGGTAATAACACCGTATTTGCGGTGAAAATGCACCCAAGTGGGTTCAAAATAAACCTTGGCTTGATTCGATGTATGCGCAGGTGAAATTATCGATCGATATTTAAAGAGCTTAACTATGACTGCAGCCTATTTTTGCTACAAAATAAAAAACATTTTCCGCAACCTAGGTTGAAGTCAATGATAACTGCGGCGTTTGGTTATATGCCAGATATAGCGAGAGAACCATGAGTCATGAGAATATGGCTTTATAACAGTGCAATTCATGTGATGTCCCATTTTTATTTCCGTCGTTCTAAGTTGGAACATAGACTGCTACACATTTAGCTGCTTAAAATTCCTAGAATAGAGTAATTGGAACCAATTGAAATGATCGAACTCGTCAGCGAAAATTGGGATTTCAGACAACATATTAAGCAAGTGATAGACGTTCATTGAAAAATCAATTTGAATAAAAGGTCCAGTGTTTTTAAAACTACGTTGACTAAACATTTCTTAACTGCAGCTAAGACTACGACTCCAAACAATCGCAAGTAGTGGCAATCAGCAAAAGCATCAGTGGTGTTTTGTAGCATTACCTTTTTTAAATTCACTGTGACATGTAACAGTTTTATAGTTAAAGTGGAGCAGCAGCCATAAAAAATCGTAGCTTACTAAACTGAAAGCTTTTTAATTCCTCTGTTTGAAGTATATAACTGCTGCTGTTGTTGGAGTTTTAACTTTAGGACTGGAGTAACAGAGGTAGTCATATAATAACATTGAACAGTTGCAGTAATCAATATCGAAGTAGTTGTTCTTTATACCTACTTCGATTTCGATTACTTCAACTGTTACTTCAATGCTTTACATTATTGCAGTTTTTGTTATTATTAACCAAATCTACTTAGTTTCTCTCCAATTTGTGTCTGTTTATTTTCGTTACAAACAAACGTAGTTTTAACATGTGTTCGTCCCTGATTTCTTTATGCTGTTACCAAGTGTCGAGAAAAACCTTATGATTTGTGTGTGTAAGTTGTTCGAGAACCAATTTTCCACACACGTCGAACAAATCACATTAAACTAAAAAGTCAACTAATAAACATCAATTCCAAAGCTGATGAAGCAATTTTAAATTTCAATAAATTCTATTAAAAATTCGATTACAAATTATTGTACTATTAAATTAAATATCTCCGCTATACTTTGACGATTCCTAGTAAAACCAAACGAAAAACAGCCAATCGCACAGCCCCATTAAATTGAAACAAAAGATCGTGCACGAATAAATCATAAATCTTGTGACAAAAAAGTTGAAGTGGAGTGTTTTCATAAAACAAGGTACATAAAAATCTCTCCGTTGTACTGGGCTTGCAGGGCTTGGCTGGCAAAGCTGAAAGATTTTAGTACCTTTTGAGAAGTACGTTTCAAAAAGTAACTTTTAAAAAGTACTTCAAAAAGTATACTAAATGTACCTTTTATGCACTGCATGGCACTTAAGATTTCTCCTTAGCGATTTTTTTAGTTTATTTACTTAAGCTGAAAAGAAAACAACATAAAAATTAACAATTATTTGTTTACAACATTGAACAAAGTGCTAAAAAAAAACAAGAGTATCATTTTAAAATGGAAAATAGAGAGAAGAAATTTTGTGATAATTCCTCCCAAATATTCTATATTTATTTATAGAACCAAGTAGTATTTCCGCGTAGTCTTTCCACTAGGGACAGGAAGATCTTGGATTGAATAAGACATTTTTTGTTGCTTTATTTGTCAGTCGTATTGTGTGTGAAATGCACCAGCGTTAAAATGCTAAAGACGACTTTGTTGGGCGAATAAAACTGGCAGAAATTATGTTTGGTTTGCGGTCACCGGTCATTTGCGGCTTCTTGCCATGGACTTTCGATTGAGGAAAATATTAAATACAAAGATCATCCCTACCGCTTGCCATTGTGATTTGTCTTGATTGTGTGAAAAATAAGAAACAGGGAATTTTGCTTTGATCTCTGAAAATTAACCAGTCGCTAATGGAAAATATATCGCGGCAAATACGTTGTTTCGTTTTTAACAAAAACAAGACAGTGAACGAATGACACATTCTGCCAAAAATAAAGTAAATTACAAATTTTACTTTGAAAGCATGATCTTGTTCTTAGATTTAGATTTGGGATTTCGTCTTTACTTTAGTGGGTCCCAATTATTTAAGCAAAAATAAAAATGTTATTAATCAATAAAAATGAACAATAAAAAATAAAATTTTCTAGAAGCTCTAGCAGCCAAAGTTAATTATGTCTAATTTTCCTAATTTATGTGCTGATGTACTTTTTCTCTAAAAACTGTTTGGATACGATTATTTTGTGTATTTGAATAAATAAAAAAACATTTTTTTTAATAATAAACATTTGTTTATTTACTTAAACTGAAATCTCAGAAAATCTTGGCAAACGATTTTGTAGACTTTTTTAAATTTTTTAATAACAAATGTTTGCTATTTTTGTTTTATTTTTCAAATGTATGTAAATGGCGACGTTGAAACTCAAAATTACACAAAATATTTATTTAACAGAAAATAAATAATATTACTTGTGAATAGTGTCCAACCGATGCAAAGGCAGCGTATTCGGCGAAAAATTGGCCTTTGGCCAAAAGTAGGGTGTTCGGTATTAATTCAGACGGAAATATACATCGTCCACCGTTATGTGGTAGCGGACCGAACCAAGATGTAGAAGTAGGAGTTCTTTAATCTTGTTCAGATACCAACTTTTCTGCAAATAATTATGCTCATAAAGTGGAGTTTTAACAGTGACTTTTACATGACGTAAATTTGTCAAATTAGAAACTGTGATTTCTTAATAATGATTTCCGAGTTAAATTGGTTGCAATGCCAACCTAAAAAAAGAGATAACATAGTAACACGAGTAAGAGCGATTTTATTGAAAAATCATAATAGTTGAAAACCCAAACGACCAGTATTTTTCAAAATTATTCTGAAAATGTCGAACTAAGATTTTGTTAAATAATCCAATTTTATACATTTTGGTATGAACATACATACAGTATTTTGAGGTACATTTCGTTTTGGCACCGGACAACTGGCATCATGTTTTTCACATGTTCTGCCGGCACAAAAATTTATGCACATTAAATAAATCTTTCGATACCTTCATAACTGAGACACAAACTAAGTCTACAGTATCCAGATGGTGGACAAAGTATAAGTAAAACAACAACTGTGTGAGGTATAAAATGGACTTTGGCCTTTTTTTGAAGGTACGCTTAAGCCGTTATGGGTGAAATTGAATTAAATGGCCGCCTCCACCGTTGGTAGCAGGTAAAGCTCGAGTGCTTTTGTAAGAATTGATGATAGTAATTACTGTTTTATTGCGTCAGAAATTGTCCTTGCGAATGCCAATTAAATGTTATAGGCACTTTTTTTGTTCCGGGCCGGAACAAAATCTCAATTAGCGAAAGCACGGCGCCGTCTATGACTGTCTGGCGATAGCCAATTCACCTGACCGGCGCCGAATCGCCATTTCTTGGGTTATGCACTAATCTCGCCTCGCATCAATATATGTCTAGTTGATTGTAGCTTAAGGCTAAAAACAGTGTATTCATGCTCAAACTTTCCAAGACGTGGCTAATCGCAACGAAATCCACGTTGTGTATTTCCAACTAACCGGGAATTTCGATAATGTATTTTAAATTGTAGCAGGAGTGAAACGATTCATGATGAAATGGTACACCTTAATACGTATTTCGACAGCTATATGGCATTGCTAACTTGAATAATTTCTGAAATATAACAATTGGCAAAGCTACCATTACCCTACAGCTTTGTAATTGTGCAATAACAAGATGGTATTGGTCAATGGAAGAAAATTTTAAAAAGGCTTTTTAAATTATGTTGATTTGATTTAGAAGGTTGTAAACGTACTGCTTTGCGGGATGTATAATTTTAAATGTTAAAAATTGCCATCAGCATCATTCTATCTAAGTAAACCAAAATGGCATCAATGCTAAAAATGTCAGTCATTTTTATTTTTTTATATTGAATTTTATCTAAGTTTGAGAATAACGATGAAGAAAATTTAAATGGGTCAGTTTTCTAAAATACACTAATCGACACAAATCATCTAATTAATCCGCCACGTTTTTTACGTTTTTATTTATTCGTATTGAAAAACCGTTGATTTATGTTCCTCCACATATATTATTGTTTTTTACTTCGTTTCTTAAACTGAGAATATTACAAATACGGTGCTACCTCGCTAAACACAACTTTGCTATTATTTCCCCTCATAAATTGTGTGCTCTGGTGACTCCCTTAACGAAACTTTTTAACAAATCTTACGCTATGTTTCAATCTTGATTTTAGGGACGAATATGTCTGCGATTTTTAATAGCTTTGGAATTTTCCGCTATATTGTGTTAATATTTTTTTATAAATTCAAATTTTAATTAAGATCACGCAAATGTAAATGCATATATAGGCAGGTCGATATTGACAGTAAGCGGCAGCCATCACTGACTTATGCCTAATCGTCATAACAGATTACACGATTATTTATTAAAAAAAGAAGTGGCCGTAAATGTAAACTTCGTGCGCTTTGCACATAGTTTGCGCAAGGGGTGGCCATTCAAACTCGAATCTCCGCGGTTGGTATCCAAATTCGCTAACACGTTAACGTTCGTGAAAGGAAAGCCAGACTGGCCGCGAAACACAGCCACGGTACGTAAAAGTTTTCCGGAACCCCACGCAATCGATTATTTGCTGTGAACAAGAATCGGTCTTTGGTAGACTATAACTTGGGAATTTACCGTCCGTACTTTCTCCTTTAATGGCACGAAATTGGTTCCTCTAAAACAAATAACAACTTTCTCGTACCGTTATTTGGTTTCTGTCCCGCTGCCGTAAATTTCTATAAGTTGCATTTGTAGAGGTCACACTGTATATATTCTTCCCTAAAACGTTTCTTGCTAGCTTATACACAAATTTATTCATTAGTTTTATTTATTTTGAAAATAATTTTTATCCTCATAAATATTTATACATACATATTTTTCTTTTTGTTCCAATAAATATCATGATCACGTCTCAGTTGACAGATTTATTGATGAAAGTTGTTTAATTTTCATATGAATTCCTTCAAAACTACAAACAATATAATTTTGCATCAATTATAATTTTATTGATTGAAATATTATTATTAAATTTATGAATAATTCAAAGCTGATTTCAGTTTAATATTTTACTCGCACAGAAAGTCTAAAGCTGTGATAAATCATATAACACGTTTTCCAATGCGAATGCGTTGTAGTTTTGTTTTATTAAATAATAAATAAATCGAGAATTGAACTCTTCGCGTCTGTGCTCTAATTATTTTGCTTGTTTCTGTTCGATGCCATTTGTAAAGCCTTCGTTGTTCGTATCTGTGGTTTTTATTTAAGTTTTAAAGGTTGCTTACATAAGATATTAATTCTGGTAGATCCAAATAGTACCAAAAGGTACATTTTGTGCACTCATGCACATGTACATGTTCATACATACATATATTAAATTCGTAGAATTATAATGTGCTGGGTTTTTTCAGCTTCCTCAAATAAAATATGAATAAAAATAACTTGGTAGTGATGTGGCAGATGTTTGAGGGTGATGCGATTTAAACCTAAAAGAATTGCGTCCAAAAATTGCGAATAAATATCATAGGCAGCAAGGTGATATCGTTCCTTTATTTATTTTAATCATTCCATATAGCCAAATCCAAATAGATAATTGATTGAATCAATTAAAACCTTAATGAAATTTCAAGCTGAACCTAAACAAAGCGTCTAACTGGGGTAAATATGTTTTTCTCTGCACAAAATTGCAACATATTCTATTAAAATTATTTTGCTTTCTTTTATTCTAGGCTCTCTCTACGATTTTGAGCTATTTATTTCCCCAAATTAACAATTTACTTATGACGTTTATCCCCTCCACTGCGGTTACACAACTTTTGAAAACTTTTGTGTTGAAGAACAAAAAACAATGCATCACAGTTCAAGCGTTTTCTCGTTGACAAAAATGTAACATGTTGCCTCTTGATTAAATCATTTTTGTTCCCTTGTAATCGTAGAAAACCTGCATATTTTTAGGGCAACATTTTTACTTAGAAGGGAAAACGACATTATTTATTCCGTTATTACCTTTCCCAAAATGAATAAATTTATTCTGAGGCCTTAGTCAGGTATTCCGAATAGTTCAGTAGAGTGAGAAACGTTCCATTGACAATTATCTGCTGAAATTTGCTTATTAAATTCATAAAAACTACAGATTGCTGACTTTCTAGTAATCTCGGATCGCCCTATGTCATTTTATGCGCTGTTATTTATATCTAAAATTGTAAAAACAAATATTTTTTAGGATTTTATTACTAAAATTATTGCTAAAAGTTTTGCTACATGAAACTTCAAGAATTAAACATTAAAATCTCAACAAAATGTTGACGAAAACCATAAAATTTTAATGCATTAAAAATGAAATAAAAACGCAACATTATTTGTGCGAATTAAAATAAAAATTTATGCTAGCGGGTCAGTTTGCAATGTCGACCTCCATTAAAATTAAACGGCCGTGCAATTATTTTGAGGGTGAATTAAATGAAAGAAAATCTCTTAAAATTAAAAAATTTCAGAACAGCTGGGGTACCTAAATGAGAAAATATATAAAATAATTAATAAAACTCCGTTTGAAAGAAACAAAACCCTGAACAGATGAATAAAATAAAATATGTGTTTTGTGTAAACTTGTTTAAAAAATTAAAAATACTGTTTGATGGGCTGCTGCTACAAATTATGAAAAACAAGCGACAGAAAGCTCAATTAGGCTGCTTCATAAATATGCCCAGTGTTCGCTCTAAGATGTGAATGACCCCAGAGAGATATGCTAAGCCAAATTATATTAAGTGATAAAATAATTTGAAATTTTTAAATACTGACTTCTATGCCAACAATGACCTTGTTCAGGCAGCGTAATTAAATAAGCAAGTAAACAAAACAACATTCAGGTGAAAAAATAAAATTTCATTATGATTTTAAGTGTAAGAAAATATTGGACAAGTGTTCTCGAATAGTTTTATACTGAAGAGACTATAAACTTTAAGTGAACTACTCTTGCAAAGCGGAAAAGATATCACACAATTATTGATTGCGCGTCGTTGAATAAAACTCATTGACATGATGAAGCATGATAACGTAAAGAAATCCCTGCCTATTTGCCCTACAAAAGATAATGCCATAAAGAGTTTATGGAAGACGAGAAGTAAATCTGAAACACCTCCTACTCTTAAAAGTCCCATAACCAAGGCTTTCGATTTTTTGCCCTGGTCACGTAGCAAAAAAACAGCCAATGAAAAACAAGCCAAAACAAAAAACGACCCATTAACTGCCTCGACAGGCAGGTCTGTCAGCACAGCAAAAGCTACTGACGGCAGCAGTGAAAAAAATGAAAGAGATACATTGACATCTTTAAACTATCAGCACAACATATTACGTAATAGCAGTGGCTTAATACGTGATGTTCTCCATGAGAACGTAAAGAAGGAGGAACCAGTCTTTCGAAAATCGAATATACGTAGAGCGCGGCAAGTGACGGGACGTAATAAAAGTCTAGATATAAGTGAACTGATCAACTGTGTAGAAAAGGAACTTGCCACTACTTCAGTTAGTGGTAGACCTACTGGCGAAGACAAACGTCATCGTTTCCTTGACGACACCTTCATTGAAAACATTATGAGAGCCAAAGAGGCCTATCGGCGCAATTTGCAGCAGGAAGAGTACGACATAGAAGAGGAAAGGCCAGAAAACCGCGTAAATAATCGCCATGATCGTGACCAGTCAGTGGTTGAATGCAATGATACGGAGGACGAATATTTCTATCAGCAACAAATAGAACTGGCTCAGCTGTACAAGCACAGTGATTCCCTCAAAAACGCTAATGACACATCCAAAAACAGCGGCATTTTAGCAGCCAAACATATACTCTTCAATGATGAGAACACTGTGTATTTCATAAAGAAAGAATTGCCCGTTAATAAGACCCTGAAAATCTGTGATAAAGAACTTAAACACTCGGATAGTGTTGTGAAAGCCCGCCTCAAGCTCAAAAAACTCACAAACGACAACTGTTCCTCGAATCATGATACAAAGTCGATGGTTCTAAATAACAGCCGGGTTATAGCGCATAGCAGACACCACACTCCGCCCGTCACTGCTAAGCGAAGCATACTACAAAGACAAATTACTAATCCGTCTGCTGGACGCTATCAACCACATTCCCGTGTCTCACCCAACTATCAAAGGCGTAAGTCGCTCACTGACGGTGTAGCTTATGAGCACAATTCATCTTGTTTGCTCGATAATGGCAACTCAAGTACGAGTAGTATGGGCAGTGGTGCCAGTTCTAGCGGTGGCGTTTTAACTGATCGTACTAAAGCCGACAAGCCACGTAAGAAATTATCATTTCGTGAACCAGAGGTGGCGGGTAAGCGTTCGTCGCGTCGCCAAAGCGCAGAAATGCTCAATGGTAGTACGAACAGTTCGAATGTTCCAAGTGGTAATAAAAATGTCAATGATTCCACCAGTGATAATGTGGCAGTTATTAGGCGTGCAACACCAACAAGTGAATCCGTGTCTATGGAAGAGGGTTTAAAGCAGGTGAGCATAAAGGAAGGTATATTTTGCAAGTCTTATTAACAGAGAGAGAAAAATTGCCATTTATTGAAAGGTACTTTTCTTAAATGGTACTTTTGCAAAAAGTATTTGAGAGAAGATATCTTTAGAAATATTAAAGTTAAAAAAAAATAAAAAAAAAGCTCACACTGTTCCCCCTTTCCTTTGAATATGTATATTCTCCCTAAATCACCATGCCTACTAGAAGTTATGCCAAAATAATAATTTTAAGTTTTATTACCCTCAAGAAGATGTTTCATTAATATTTTCTATTTATTTATTTCATATTGCAGTCTCAGGCCATGCGCATTGTGCGCACAGTAGGACAGGCTTTTGAAGTATGTCACAAATTTAATATACACAAAAATTCCCTGGATAATAATGATGAACGTTCCGATATCTCATCATCGGAATTACTGGATGTTGAAACTAGATCGGATCAACAATTGAGTGACGATGATGCGCACAACAAAAAAGGTGAGTGAAAACAAACACACCGATTTTTTTTTACTTAAAGTTAAAATTACTAAATTAATCAATTGAAATAAATAAAATAAAACTTTCTTGAAAATTTTTATGCGCAATTAATCGTAAAGCTAAAGGTTGATTAGTGCCTGCTTGTTTTGCGAAGGGGTAACTTTTACTCATCAGTAGCGTTAGTAAGACTCTTTAAGAATTTTCCATTTCGTCAATAAAACGTTTTAGGATCTATTTATTTAAACATTTCACTTTCCAACGCTGTCAGCTGTTATTGAATTGTTCCCATTGTTTTACGCGCGTTATTTTCTCTTTTAAAATTACATATGGGGCATTTCACGTGAAGCGAAAGCCCCAAAAAATTTTCCCCTTTTGTTATTTGATGTAAATGCACTTCTAGTGAATATGAATGTGGGTATACAGTATATTTTGTTATGATGTCTACTTGTTTGGTAGTGGGCTGCTACAAAAAAATTAAGACAAGTGATTCATATAAAAAAATTTCTTTTTTCGTTTGCAAACCCGTATAAGAGCATTTCATATTAATTTCAATTTTTGTTTATTATTTAAAACCGGGAATAAATTCCCAGCAAATATAATGAATTGAGGACTGGCAGCAAGGCCTTCGCCTCTCTTTTTATTTTTATTCCATTTCGGTTCATTATGGCCTAAAATTATAATTTTTTTTTTGTTGTACAAATCAGGTTCTGAAGTGACAACAATTGGCGAAAATCCTTTAAAAAACAATGAAATTTTACCTTTGATCAACTCTAATTCAGTCATTTTTATCTATATCGCAGACGATTAGCAATCATTGGACACCTTTCCATCAAGATATAATCTAATTAATTCAAGCATGTCCTTCTAGATGGCATTTTAAACAGAAGTATAAATTGAAAAACAGAACTGTACAAAATATAATACAATTTTCATGTTTTATACACTCTTAGAAAATGAAATTAAAACTTTAAGCATTTTGACTGTACATCAGTATATAAAAAAAACGGTGCTCAGTGCGATATGTGTAAACAATTATTTACTTATTTTTTAAACGATTGCATATCCCATTTTAATGTATAATGAGGTCACCGAAACATATAGCCAAATTCTGACACTCACGCGATTGCGAAATCGCATGTGATTTGCAAAACGCCAAATTTTTCCTAGCCTGTTTTGAAACTCACGCGTTTTGCTGCAATTTGACGTATTTCGCAGTGGTATTCGAAAAATGAAAACATATGTTTTCCCAAAACCAAACAGAAACGAACAAGAAAATAAATAAAATTAAAAGCGGGTCAGCATTCCTATTACGCATATTAGCTTTAAAAAAATGCAGTCAAAAGAAAAATGCATTAAAAACGTTTACGAAGGAATTTTTCCAATAAATTGGTTTCGTTTAAATTTACTTTGTAGAGACGTGACATATTGTCACTTTCGAATAATAGGTACTCATGCCAAACAAATTTTTTTTTCTTGTGTACATTTATTATTACAAAGCAGTTATACCCAAAAGTATTCCTAGAAGTTTGAACATAAATAAAAATCTGCATATTAAATTTCTTTATTTTTATCCCGGATCATAAGAAAAATAATCGGATATCTTGTTTAAATTATTCACAGCTCTATCAACATACATTTTTCGAAGGTCATTTAGATCAGCTGTTCGCTAAAATCGCCAGTGCATAAGAAAATTATAGACACACAAAATTACCAATTACCAAAACATTCAGATCTGCTAGAAGTACAGTTGTGCCGCTTGACGTGAAGTGAACCATATAACCAAATGAAAAGAGAAAATTTTAAAGGTCTTTAATGTTGTCTTCTTTCCTCGGTTCTTTTTTATTCATATTGTTCTTCTCCTGCTATAAATTTGTGTTCCCAGGTGAAGTAATTTTGGGGGTTATTGCCAACGTTTTATATAAAAGTCTTACGTTGATATTTCCACAACAGCAAGTTCCAAATGCGATAGCAAATTACATATCTTAGTTTTACCTGATGTTCTTTTCTAGCTGCAAGTTATAAATTATTCTCTTTTAGAAATAAATAAATACATAAATACCGAGTAAGTTGTCGAGTAGGCAGCTGAAGTTTCCAAAAATTATTTGATTTTATTATTTATGAAAATAAACATTTTTTTCTTACTTCTTCATATGAAAAGATTTAATTTAACACATAACTGAATTGCTAGGTAGCAGAAACCTTGTCATTTCCTATTCCTTGGTTGTAATTTGTTTATTAATGCAAGACGATGGTTACGTCTTGCACGCATGTCTTAAATATTTTTTATTAAGTCGAAAAAACAAAAAAAAATAATATCGGCCAGCTGGCTGCCGTCAGAATTGATAGAACTTCCAGCGATAGATTCTCGCATTCTTGACGGTTGTTCCCAAACGTCCCACAAAACGGCATCAGAAGAAGAGATAATTTTCCTTATTCACATATCAACTGCGATAGAGAAAGGCCTCATCGCTCATCATGCTTTTCGATTGAGAGTTGTTATGCTCGTGAGCGAAATCCAAGATGGCTTGAGCGTAGGTTACTCGCGTATGTTGGCCAAAATGTAATAAGTAACGCAAGTGGTGCTCTGCGACATCGTGAGCCACAGGGACGATATTCCCATTTAATTTTTAATTTTTTTTTATGGTAGGACCAGTACTCAGGGGATGACCCCTATTCATGCAATGCATTGTGCTAGAACTAGGAAAAGAGGTTATGGGAAGGATGATCGTGGAAGTAGTGTTTATTTATATTAGATTTGAACCTTTCCACAGAGAAAGTGGAAGGAAAGACCTCTGCTGGAAGCTTATTCCACATACGAATGGTCCGGCTCTTGATGAAGTACGTGTGGTGCGTATGAATGAGCGGATTTTGGGAATAATATCCCTAATTTCATCAGAGCACAATCCATTGTAGTAGCGATAGAACAGCGAAACACAACCCACATTGCGTCGATGCTCGAGAGAGTTAATAGAGTTGGATACCCTACTGTCACCGATGAGCACTTTCGCCCTCTCCTGTACGCGGTCGAGTAACTCCAAAATAGACTCTTCAAGCACCGGCACATACATGGGAGTTGTATTCCATTTTCGGTCGGATATAAGTATTATAGATAGTTAGGAGATCGGATGGGGTGAAGTACTTCTTACACCGTTTGAGGAAGCCTAGGCACTGGAATGCTTCTTTCGACACTTGAAAGATGTGTTGGGTCCATCGAACGTCACATCGAATCTTCATGCCAAGAACATCAAGAGCTTCTGATTCCTCAATATCTATACCACCCATAACTACAGATGGATCAGCAAAGTCCGTCGTGCGTCTGTGTGTTAGCATACAACACTGGGTCTTATTGGGGTTAAAATTCGAACCTATTCGCACAACCCCATTCTGCGATCGTCACAAGATCACTATTTATTGAATCATTCATGCGGTGCCTCATGGCCCCAATCTCTAAGAGGCTTCGTCTGTTGATGAATGAGTAGGAATTGCATATGTTGCTGTCATCTGCAAAAGAATAAATAGGGTTGGAAATTTGACGAAGAAGGTCATCTAGGAAGATAAGAAATAGAGTAGGAGAAAGAACGGAGCCCTGTGGTACCCCTGAATTGATCTTGAACTCGTCTGATAAGATCCCATCTACGATCTCTGAGAAAGCTCGATATAAATCAAGAGACGTGATTACCGACACCAAAAGCAACAAGTTTTGACAAGAGCGCGCCATGCCATACCCTATCCAACGCCTTGGAAATATCTAGAGCCACCACCTTACCTTCGCCAAAATGATATGTGGACCTACACCATCTCTCCGAGTGGAAGGCCAGTATGTCTCCCGTAGAGCGCCCTCTACGAAATCCATACTGACGGTCGTGAAGTAAATTGTTGGACTCCAGGTAATTAAGGTGGAAATTCACCATACTTTCCATAACCTTGGAAAGCGGAAATTTTTAGGGTTATTGGCCTCTCCATTTTTTTGGGATTGGCGTTACATTGGCAACCTTCCAACACATTGGAAATTCGCCAGCATGGTACAATATGCTGAAAAGTTTGGCCAATGGACGCGCTAGCGTCGAAGAACACTGCTTCAAGAACAGTGCAGGACATATCGGTATATGTTCAAAACTAGAGGTGACTGGAAAAACCGATTCATGTTCAGAACAACTGCTTTCAGTTGTAGGGCAACAAAAAGTTGACCGCAGTTTGTCATTGTTGATTTGGAGAATTATAACTTTATTTCTAAATTATAAAAATATCGACATTTTAACAGCAGACGGGACAATATGTCTGCAAAACAACATATATTGGAAAAAAAACCCTTAAAAAGTTTGTCTAAATAATTTTATTATTAATACCAGTGATTTATTTCATTGCGGTGGAGACAGAGAGCACTCCGGGTTGCACTTAATTTTTTATAAAAATCACAATGAACGTAACACTTTGTTAAGAATTTCCTCTGCCTTGAACTACTGGCAGTTAGCCGAAATGACATTCTCTTTTACGAGAAAAAATCACATTAAAAACGTAAGTGCCCTAATTTTAAATGAAAATGCTCGTTCGCAATATTTTTCACGGGACAATATAAAGTAAATAAACGTTTCAGGCAAAATGACGAACATAAAAATAAAACCGCATGGCGCTAGCGGGGTGTGATTTAAAATTACAGGGAAGAAAATGACACATTTATTTAAATTTATGTCAAGAGTGTTATGCATATCATAAAAACATACACACACACACACACACACACACACATAGCACATCGTCAACAGCAACAACTGAGCGCCAATTAGATAGACGTGCAGAGAGCTAAACTTACAAAATCAAATCAGTATTAAATTAGAAAATTTACACCAAATTTTTTACTTTGTGTTAAGCATGCACAAACACACACACACATGCACAAACACACACAAACACACACACACACAGCAAACCGCAAAATGTATCTTTATTTCTTTATGTACGTGTAAAGAGCACATTACACTTGTGACTGCATATTTGACAGGTGACAGTATCAAAACATTTATGTTTTATTTTATGACACCTATTAAACGTACGTTTTACTTTTAGTGTTCTTTCTTTTTATTATTCATCCATTTTGTTAACTTTATTCTCCAGAGTCATAAACGTAATTCATCGTTATGCAATTGCTAATTTATCGTTTGTTTTCCACGAATTTCAGTGCAAAACACTGGCCTTTTTTACTTTTCCATTTTTTATAGTTTCCATTCTTTTTCAACCAATTTTATTATTCTTAATGCGGATTGAAAAAGAAAACACAAATATTTGAGCAAAAAGCGTATGTTTTAGCAACTTTGAAAAGGTGACAAAGGTTATCGTTCTCAGATTTAATTTCTCATTAATGCAATTCTCATTAATACAGTTGCATGCTGATCTTACTGATCATTAATAGTAACTTCAATTTGCACCAGGCCAGTCCTCATAACTTTGCTTCCTTTAATCATAAAACAATGAAACTTGAAAGATAGGGATTCTAATTATAGGTAACCTCATGTTTTGTAAGTTTTACTATAAAAGCTTCGCGAGATATGAAGGTGTAAAAAGTTAATATTTTAGTACATATCTACTGACTCACATACTTATCTTATGGGACACTTCCAATGTAGCTAGAGAGCTGAAAGAGAGCTGGTATACAGGTAGGCCTTAGGGTACAAGTAAACAGGAAAATCTGAATGCGGACGCTTTTTATCCTGGGGCTAGGGCTTTCCCTTATTTATAAAGTACTGAGATCAAGATGAGGACCAAGTTCTTAATATATACAATAAAATCCAATTTCTAGGCGAATTGGTAGCTTGGCAAACCTTTTTTAATTTTCTGATATGAGACAGGATTATGAGAAAAATGTTACCAAACTAGCAAGTTACCTAGCAATGGGTTGGTATTTTACATATTAAGAACTTGGTCCTCATTTTGATCGCAACAATTTTTTGGATAGGAACTTGGCACATTTATGTTATTGTGCGGTTTGATTTTACTTGATTCTGAATTTGCAACAAACACATGACGGCTTAGGCAACTGTTGTGGCCAAAGGTGCGAATGAGTGTTTTTTTTTAGTTAAACACAAGCAGTATTTATACGCCACGAGAAATGAATTGGAATTTTCATAAATATTTTAAATATAATTCTTGATTTAATATTTCGACAAGGTGTTTTAATGTAGATTTTTGGAACGATTTTTGGCATCTATAAGATGTGAACACGTAGCAGCTAAAGCATGTAGGACGGGTGTGCATGTAAGGATTGGTAGATGCTAGTGATTACTGTTTTCTTGCGTCAGAATTGGTGTTTTCGGATTGCATGTAAATATTGTACGCAGTATTTTTTATCACGTAGACATCTGCAATTGGGACCACCAAATCAAACTTGACAAGGAATGACGGAAATTCGTTCCAGAAATCTACATTTGAAATATGTTTCTAACAAGATTATCAGTATTGTAATGATGAAACGTACACATGTAATCCGGTTTTACACTATGGTGCATTGCTTGCAACCTGACGTCAGATGAAGACAGCACGAAGAAAATACCATTTATTTCCGCACTAGCAAGACGCTGTCTATTACGTGAATGCGGGCATACACTTTGGCACAGGCAGATACGTGTAATAGTAGAACTTCTGCAGAATCGTGTAGATTCAGCAAGTGGCTAGCAGCACGGTAACAGACCATTTACAACTAGAGTCACAACTACGGCCTCTAATGAGTTTACGTACACTTTGTAGGCAACGCTCATTATCGCCAGACGATCTTCCCATTTTGAATATATTTTCAAGAAGTAGTGTTCGCATATGGCCTAATTACGATTAGTCGTTCTCTCTTTTGATGTAGTTGTAGTAGTGGTTCCAATAGTAATTGGACCTTAAGATTTAATTTTAGAATTTATAAATTAAGTTGTGTGTAACCAGAACTAAGCGGAGCGGAATTGTTTTATATATTTACCCACTTTGTACAGCTGTTTTTAGCTTGCTAGCCAAGTACCATTAGTGCACATAAGAAGAGACATAACTGGTACTAATGCTGCTATTGTAAGAACAGAATTTTGCTCTGCCTGATCAGGGCGAGACGAGTTTATACCAAGTGGGCGATAATATGCGCTACAGCTGACTAGCGAAGTTCAGCCAGCAACACAAGGTAACCAGAGGTGACAACTTTGACACATAAAAGAATAAACAACTCAGTTTTCATCCTGGGTTCTATAAGAAAGAGACAAATATAGCATTTTGTGATGAAATATAGGAAAATAAACAAAACGAAAATCTAATGTTATGGATAAGTGCGTATTTTAAAAAGTTAAATAAAATTATTGTTAATAAGTTTCCTTATTTGTGTTAATAAAAAAAATAATATTAAACTAAATTAAAATGTGTTTAAATGCATGTGCTTTTTTCTATATCGCTTCAGAATATCAACAATTTCAAGTGAATTTTTGTTCCATACACGCGGTGAAAATTTATCAAAATCTATGTTTGTTTTACAACAGAGAAAACACAATAAATCAAACATTGTAATAATATAAATGATTTTAATAAAAAAATGATGAAAAGTGCATAAATTTAATTAAAATATGAAAACAAAACAATAAATCCGCGTGTTGAATGTGTGGCAAAAATGCAAACGCAAACGCAAGTTACTCTGTTGGGTAACATGTGTTGGTGTGTGTGTGTGTGTGTATGCAACTTCTTAAAATATGTTAGCGAATTAAGTTCTACAAATTAAAGTTATGTTAATTATAATAAATTTTCTTGCATTTATGTGTATAAAATTTCAAAAAATAAAATTTTTTTTTACCCTTAAATTTACATAAAAAATGGTTTTTCAGAAAAACGAAATAAAATTAAAACCAACTAGGCTTCTATGGGAACGAGACGGATAGAAAAACTCATTACCATCATCCTACTCGTGACATCTCTAGTTACCTTGTGGCCAGCAATTTATTCGCCTCAAGAGGGTAATTGCAAAACAGTGTACGAACAGCTAAATTCATATCAAAATTTTATTCGTCCTGTTGGGAGTGTCAGCTCTTCTCTCTGCAACGAGTGTAGAAGCACTGTTGCCGCACAGATTGAATATTCCTCGAACACTTGACAAAAAGGTTTTGCATCAACAAATAATATTTGTGATCGGTATAAAAATAGAAAATAAAAATATGTATAAAAAAACGGTCCACTTAAATTTTTTAAAATATGTTTATTGCAAATTTCAACATCGTTTGTATGAAGAAACAGATAATTTTAAAAATACGAACAAAAATAATATGTTGATTATTCCCCTGATTCTCTTAAGTAACTTAGAATCCATCGCATTTTCGACAATTATTTTAATTGAAATAAAATTTTATAAATTAATAATTTCCTTATAATGTGAACAATTCATCATGTTTCTTTCTTAGCTCGAGAACAAGGTATATCGTGACGTCATAGTTCTTTGTGGTTTTTCCGTAAAAAAAAATTACAAAATTCACTAACAACAAAAAACAAAACCGCTAAGGAATATAAAATAATGTTTATAATAAAATAAAAATATGGAAAAGAGTTTCCTATCAGAAGAGACATAATAATATTCCGCTTCTTCATACAATAATTTTGTTCAAAAAAGCAACTAACGTCGCTATCAAAAATATATTTCAAAATAATCACCAGAAAAACTCAATTTTAAAATAAAGAAATACCTGGCATTTTATAGAATTTCAAAGATTTATTGAAAAACAGACAAAATAAAACAAAGCAGATAATGATCATTCTTCCTTTCATCATCATCATCATCTTCTTCGCAGCTGTAGCCATGCTTGCCGCTTGCTACTGCATCAGTACTTTCTGTTATAGAGAGGCAGACAAGTTTATAGCGAAAATATACCGGACAGATTGTTTCTTTCTGGTTGCTTGTTAAGTTTCCATAATGATTGGAAGAAACTTTTCGATTTGAAAAGTGTTGCCAGTTATTTTGTTAATCAACTTTTTTTACGTGTAACATAATTTAATTATTTTTTAATTGCTTTTATTGCAGCTCATACACCAGATCTAAATATGCCCCAACGTCCCAGTCATTTGGAATTAGTGCCGCAAACGAATCTTAATAAATCTGGAAGTTTTATGGTAAGTTTGTGAAATTCACTAATAAATTTTTGCTCTTAATTTTTACGATTACAAATTTTTGTGGTAAAATAATGCTCGGTATTGTTCGAATTTGGGACAATCATATGCTATTTCAATTTCTTGCTTTACAGGCGTCTTTTACCATGGTAACCAGCACTGTAACGTGTGAAGTCATATTTATATTTACAAACATAAACACACCCTATAGGAAAACCAACACACAGACATTAGTAACAGATATCTAACATGTTATACTGACACACACATGATAAGTACTAGGTATCCAACACATTAATAAATACAATATACACGTTATTTAGGCGTTATAATTCTTATTAATTTATACTAAATATTGGATATATTGAGGAGGTTTGGTCGTACAGGGTGATCAGTTAGCGCTACCGTACGAACCATAGACTACTAACTAGACGCGACAACTCACAACAAAATTACCTCGATTATATAAG
Source organism: Phania funesta (assembly GCA_963932375.1). NCBI lineage: Eukaryota > Metazoa > Arthropoda > Insecta > Diptera > Tachinidae > Phania > Phania funesta. The sequence goes on from OZ010656.1 coordinate 44,575,245, forward strand.
AGAAATAAAAAACCTTATCGTTTCTAATTAAGCTATCTCTTTCATATAATCGGGTTAATTTAAAATTTTGTACGTAAAAACGCATAACACCTGATTACACGCTTTTTCTCACGTCAATGTTGGGTATTCTGTTTATATTCTGTGGTACGAACTTAAGTTGCAAGAACGCTATTTAATTTGTAGTACGACAGCTTTAGCGGTTGTTGTTACGCCCGTAGAGAAAGGTCTCTCGAAATTATTTTGTTTTTATCGTAGTTGAGTTGATGGACGAGAGAATATAAGATCTTCCGAAATTATCGCATATCCTTCATATTGAATAATATTTTGCCGAATACATGTTCTCCCCAAATAACCTTGTATTCTTCGGTTTTAACAGTATTTTCACGAATACAAGTTCCCCTGAATCTTGTATCTAACATAGTATAGTCGCCTAGTATAAAAGTGCAAGTTCTACCGAATTTATCGGACAATTCATTCGTATTTTTCCAAAAGGAAGATCCCACGAAATTGTCTTGTATTTGCCGTAACCCAGTATACGAATACGCATTCACCGTGATACTCGTAGTCTCGTTAACCAAATAGCTGTGTTCATACAGTGCCATCTACGTATTAAAGGAAGCTGATCTTTAATGGAAGGCTTGGGTGGAGACTGAACCTCACCCCAGCTGAAAAATAAACATTCAAGTAGGACCACCAAATTCCTAACTAGGTCACCTAAGACACCAAATTGTTGGTGCTTGTTCGCACATTAGCTTGATTGTATCTGTAACCGAAAAACACAAAACCGAACAATTAATAATAATTTAATCACTACCTGTTGTATATGGGGACGCACCACATATCGCCTCCATACCCATAAAGATTTTCAACTCAAGTTATACCCACATAAGATATAAAAACTACTTAGGTAGCCAGACTAAGCAAATTTCAGGAAAACTGGAAGGTCTTTTACATTTTAACAAACAAACAAATTCAGTTTCAAAATGCGGACCAAGTTTTTCATATGTACAATACAGCTTTGTAACATTTTTCCCATAATCTTTTCCCATATAAGAAAGTTACAACAATTTTTATAAACGAACAAGTTGCCTAGAAAAAAATTTGAATGCAAAGCACCAGATTATAAAAATGTGCTAGAAAAGGCAAACGAGTAAATTTATGAGCACTACAAGAAGTTACTTCGAGTTACATTGCATCAGTGTTGCCAAAGTTTGAGAAAAACGAAGCTAAATTGTCACTTTAAGAAAAGCCAGGAAATGTATAAAATAGTTTTTTTCACAACTTAAGTTTTTATTTGCCTTTTAATAAAACTCATGTTCTCCTCCTTCTTTTATTGAGGCAATTTTTATTATTTGGAACGATATTTTCATGGGTTATATATGAAGCGCGTATGTCCAAATGCTTTAATTTAAACGCGCTAGACATTGGTTCCCATAGTTTATGGGAACTTAGTGGGAAATTAGTGTTTGTGTCTAAATAGGTGGCAGCAGTAAAACCACTTTTGAAAAATCTGAATTTGGACTTACGCGGTTATTCATGAAAAGCACAGATTTGTACCTTCGAAAATATTCCATTGAAAGTATTGGGGGACGATTGCATATAGCAGACAGATATTAAATTGGACTTGTAATCAATTCGTGGTTCCTTTATAACTTGACAGATTAGTTGTGGGTATTCAATTTATTTACATTCTACATATTTGCGTTCTCTTTATAGAAAGAGCTTAAAGATGAAAAATTATTTATGAGCGTTCTTCTCCTTTAATATAAAAATTTCGAAAATATTTATTTTTAACAATTTTTTTTTTATCCCAACTCATGTTATTAGAAATAATGTAATTTATTACATTTATTTCGCTGATTGATTAGGCCAGCTAATCAGGAAACCTAAAAATAATTTTTTAAATAAAAATAATAAAATTCCCAACAAATTGTTCTTTAAATAAATATGCAACAGCTTGTGCAAACATTGACAACACTTGCTATTTTTTGCTTTTCTACCTAAAGCAAACTATAGTCTGTGTAGTTTTTATTTTTTTACTGCTTACAGCTACATTCAGAGTTGGGAAGCAACCAACCAAACGTAGTAAGACAAGTAAGAAGAAAATAAAATAATATTTTTTTTGTTGTGGAGGCGTTTGGTTAAAACTTTGTGTTTGTCTTGATTTTCTTTGGATTTCTCGTTTGGTCCAAATAATTTCGAGCATAAGACGTTTAAGTTTTTCTAAATATTTACAAGAAGAACTTTTTAATTTATTTTAGTTTAACAGTGAAATAGCAAAGGTTTTTGAAAAACTAAGTCGAAAAAATTTAAAAGGCTCTCGAACAAGTGAATGTTGACCTTTAAATAAAAAACAAAGTGGAATTTGTGAGAAGGGAAATTATTCTCTATATTTAAGGCATATCGATGCCATTGTCTCCGCAGCAGCATCGTATCGTGACACGGGTCCGAGAGGTCTAATAACCATGGCAACGGTCGATCGCAAGTTATTGGCATATACCTGCGATTTTCGAACATCCCAGCAGAAAATGTTTAGCGGTATGTCTATTATATTGTTGACTGGAGCTACATATCGGCTTCTTCCATATCATCAGGTTAGGTTAGGTGGGTATCACTAGGCCATCCGGCCTATTATGGTGCCCCGGCGACCCTCTATCTATCCTAAAATTTCGTAAGAATCACCTGGAGCTTCTTCAAAACTTGTCAGTGTCGGTCAAGGTTCTGAAAGAATCGTTGGCAGATCCGGCTAGTCGCAGAGAAGGTGTTGAACTGATTCTTCCTTCTCCTCATCCAGACAGCTTCTGCAGCTCTCACCACGAAAAATTCACATATGCTCCGACTTTCGTCCAATGATACAGTGCCCCGTTTTGATGCCAACTTGTAATAATATCGATAATAATTTTTCCCGATATCCGGTAGTGCCTTCTTCTTTTCCTTATTGATTAAGGGTCAAAGTAGTTTGAATAACCTGCATGTTCCGTACCGTCATTTGACGGAAAATTAATCTGATTATTCTTGATTTGATACACTCACCGTTGAATCCGGTATTATCGAAGAAATGCTATCCAATGATTCCGCCGACCCATAATTCTTACCAAAGAGTAACTTATTTTGTAGACGTCTTTCTATTTGATGAACTTCATGAGGACATGCTTCTGTACTCTTAATAATAATAATAAATAAAAACAAGAGAAATTAAATATTGTTTGTGTCTCAGGAATTTGTAGTTTTTAAATAAAGTGTAACTGGAGGTGTTAAGCTTTTATATGAAATCAAACAAATTTAGAAACTGAAACCAAAATATTTAAGTTCATGCAAATTCAATTCAATTTCAGTATTTAATTCAGGTGGGGCTAAAATTAAGTAAATTTAATTAGATTATATTTGCTGATACTTTTTGTTACTATAAAAGTTTATTATAAAATACTTTTTTCTTTTTCAACAATATTGAGTTTGAAACAAATATGATTAAAATTGTTTAGTTAAAGTCATTATTTTGTGTTTATTTTATGAAATTAAAATTTCTGGTTGCAAATAAATCGAGTGGCGTTAATCGATGTTCAGAAGTACAAAAATATTTATATTTCTGCGATTTGCCAGATTTTTTGCCCCAAATCAATTGGGGGTCTGATGCAAAACAAATCATTTGTGTAGAAAAATATATGCACAATGTCAGGTTGGTCATAGTGCGATAGTACGTGAAAGCGTTATCGTCTAGAGTTTTTAAAAGAATTCTGAAATTTTAGTCTCTTAAATTAAGACTTTAAAAACTAATCTTAGGCAGGTATTGAAAGTATATTTCAGATTTGATAATTTTAATCATAAAATAAATTTTCCACTCATAATATTGATCCAATCGGAATCCCTTCTCGTGTGACTCGTAGCCTTTTACCTTCAGACTATTTTAGCGAAATTGCTTGAAATTCAAAATTAGCAGTAGTTTATAACTACGAGCTGCTAACTAGAATACCGATTGAGCTTATCAGTTTGCTATCATAGACGTTATGCATAAAGGCTATTCAGCCATTCAATTTTCCAATTCAGAAAGCAGCTAATGCCGGCACTTGAATGCGTCTTTGCTTTTTTTTTTGTTATAAGGAATGACATAAACCGAAGATTTTCAAAAGTTAGTAAATCGTTCGAATTCGTTGGCAAGATGTTGGTAGCTTGCTAGTAAAAGTTTAACAATGCTAATACTATACTATATGCTAACTTCAGCCTAACTTTTTTATTATGCAGAAGGCTGTTTATGTTTCCAGCATACAAATCAGTTCTTAGAACCTTCTAACTTTTTTATAAAAACATATTGTAAAGAACCTGCTTACAAAAGATTTAATCGTAAAGGAAGACTAGCCACAGCACGATATAGAGAAAAATAACGAGCGCTTATTTTAGGTCGATACATATCATTCCAAGATATTCCATAGTTTAAATTACACTACATTGTAAAACTAATAGGCTCCCCAAAACTATCATTAATACAGATTTCTGCTCTTGATTGTTGAAAATTTTCTTATTGAGACAAATTTTAATTCATTTTGCTTTATTTATAATCTTTATGGTGCATTTAAATCAAAAAAATATAGAGAGGAAAGTAAATTTAAATTTCTTTAAACTTCTCGTTCTGTTTGATAAAAATTAAGCATAAGACATTTCTAGTTTTTCTATGGTGTAGGTAAAGGTTTACTGACGAGCTGCCAGAGGAAACCAATTTAATAACTAATTTATTGTATTCAAATCTTAATCTAGAATTGGGGTGGGAGAGCCGTCTCGTCATGCTTAAGGTGTCTGTTCTCCTTAGTCACTGGTGTCCATGGAATTTCAATAAATCGCGTACAAGACAATTGGGATGGACCTCCAGTTTGCTTATATTATTTGCTGGATAGCGGGAACTTTTATATCTCTATGGCTATTTTCATTTCTTATATATTTTATGGATATCTGGATACTATGTGGCCATATTGGCTTTGAACTTTGAATTCCTAGGCCAGAGAACAAGTCATATGTTTATCAAGGTGGATACCGAGTTATTTGTTATTATTATTTGTGGACAATTGCCGCCTTAAGGAAAACGTTACATAGCACATTTCAATGGATTCACCTTAATCCTCCTTGAGAGACTCCTGCAGAGATTTTACTACTTTATCTGGCAAATAGCTCTTAAAAAGCGTATGGATGACTTTATCAAACGACTGGCAAATGTCGGTAATAAGCTGAACAGCCTGCCTTATTTTCAAATGGCGATCTGATAGCGGTAACGATTCTGTGGGCTTGTTCAATAGTACTATTCCTCACGGAAAACAGAAACTGATGATCCGAGATGATCTGTTGCTCAGTAAGTTAAGGTTTTAAGCTAATAGGCCTGTAGGATGTAATCTGACTTAAGTCCTTTGCTGTTTAAGAGCATGTGAAGAACCCAATGCACAACATTGCAGTAAGATTCTCACAGCTGATTTAGGTAAGTTTCTTCTCATTGATCTTGTAATACGATCAGTTCTGGACGAAGGCATTTCCAATTTCAATTAAGTTTTTACCCCAAGTGTAGCTTTCGACTCTTAGAGGGACATTTTAGCTGTCAATTATATTTATTTTCATTTGTAATTAATTACATAACTTTATTTGGAACATCCTACTCAACTCCTCGTTGCGAACTAGTAAATGGATTTGATGGAACAACGTTTTCTTTTTTTCCAAATGCGGTTCTTGTATTTAGACTTAATGACTAAAATTTAATGAGAAAATTGACGAACCAGTAGAGAAAGAAATTTTCGTGTTATATAAAAAAAAAAATTATGGATTCTTATAGTTTTTATTAAATTAACTCATTGCAGAGGCTCCTTTTGAAAATTCACCCTAAATGTTTCATACAAGTTTTGAAGAAATAAAATGTTTCCACTTATTTTGCAGAACGAAGACGACAAGTCACCCGCGACTCCTACGTCGCCAAGCCGTGAGATTATTCAACTAAAAGATCAATTAGAACAACAGGCCATGCAAACGCGTCAAGCACTGACTCAGCTAATGATGGTTCGAGAACAATTGATATCGGAAACGAATGCGCGCATTGAAGCACAGGTAAGTGTTTATCAAAATAAGCTGCTAAAATACGACAGGAGTCTAAAATACTTTCGCTTTCAGGCTCGCACCCAACAACTTTTACAACAAAATCGTGAACTGCTAGAACATTTGGCCTCTTTGGGGGCATACAACGAACAGCAAACACCGGGTTTGACCAGTGCGAATATCGGCATGGCACCTCAGGTTAGTAATTATTTTCTTTTCCTTGTTCTTTTTTTACGTTTTTAAAGGCTTCTTTAGCATGTTTTTTTCCAAGTTAATGATCACAAGTTTTAATTAAATGTGCTGCATTGTTTTTGTATTTGTTGCTTTAATCGCTGCTAAATTAATTGTTTTGTTTTGAAAAAAAGGGAACTTACAATCAGTCCCAATTGTATCAATATTAGAATCGATTCTCAAGAGGAAGACTCCTTCTGGAAGGTAAAATGCCTTAGCAACGTTATTACATTAGATTTTTTTCTTCTGGGGCTTGACTGACTGAAGCTTTCAGATCGTTGTAAACTCATATATTCATTTATCAACTTACAGCGAAAATTTAAGTTAAAGCTTCCAGAACCTTTTCTACCGGTGACTCCTTTAGCGCACAAATCTTGGGAAAATACGTTAGAAACAAAAAATCTAGCTTAGGATTTTTTATCTCGTTTGAACAAATGTAAACATTCACATGTTTATTTATTTTATTAATGTTAAGTAAATTGTATTAAATTTCATACAACAATTCCACAGTGTTACAAAAGACGTTCTCATACATCAATTCTGTTTTGTTTGAGGCCATAGAGGTCGGAAATACATATACTTGTTTACGATCACTTCGTTTATTAGTAAATGTAGTGAAATAACGGCATTTTTAAAGTTGCAACCTTAAAATCTCTTAAATTTATTATTTTGAATCCGATTGAATGCCTTTGTTTGAAAGATATAATTGTAATTACGTGCTTTGAGAAGCTATCTTTCTTCTTTAGAAAATAAGAAAGAAAAACTTAATTGAACGCATAACGATCAACTTAGAGCTTTCAGAAAATAATTTTTTTTGTTGAAAATGCAATTTAGTCGACCGTAAAATTAGCGACCTGACCAGCGCAGCTTGCTTGCTGAGTGGGTTTTGATATACATATTTGAAAGATGATCAAAACTTTTGCCAAAAAAATATCTTTTGTTACAGGGGGAATTTAACAAGCAAAATGCCTTGTATGAGACAGTGCCAACGCACACAACGCTGACTGAATTATGCGATATGGGCGTGCGCACTCTTAGCACTTGGGAGTATGGTCCTCTCTCGGGAGAAGCGAAAGATTTAACGCCGGTAGGCCTTTTTGAATATGCTGCAATCGGCCGATGTCGATTGTATCAACAGTTTTTTTTATTGTGTAAATGCGATGGTTTTCATCAGTAACCGCATGTGTCCAATTGTTTTTATTTTAAACGCTCCATCTTTCATCTAAAAAAGGAACTGGATCATCTTTTAAGTCCAGAAATGAATCAAGCGAATTTTTGATACCTTCTAGTGGAATGATGATCGAAACAAATGGTAGTCTGGCGGGCGAAGCTCTGAACTAAAAACTTGTCTTCCTTAGTTTTCCAATATATTTTTCTCCAAATACTGCAAAACGGCCTGTAAGATTGAAGAAATATTGATTATAAAATAACTAACAAAGAAATTTCTTCAATTTGAAAGTTGTGCTTTCATTAAATACATAACGACATATTAGTTTAATTTATTAAGCATTTGGTTAAATTAACTAATAAGGAATTTTATTCATATTAAGTAATAAATTAAATTCGATGCATTTCCCTAAAATACTCAGTTTGCATTTACATATGGATTTTTATTCGATGGAGCTGTGAAATCTTCGAATAACATATTCAGCCCGCACTGCATGCCTGCACGATTCTTACGTACTAAAACATTCCCCCTATACACCTTGAACCCCACGGAATTGTCCACTGGTATTAATTCGTGGGATCAGTAAGCCCTGGTCGGCTAATCTCCTACGTCCTGTTCAATTAGAGAATCGCAGTTTTGAAAGGGTTTTCGCACCATTTCCGCCACTCTTAGCGACTTGTTTACTTTTGTTATGTAATCGGACACAGAAACCCATGTTTCTTGAGATAATATTGACTATATTCTCTACAGTAATATGTTCTCCTAGACGTAGTTCTAAGTGCACCCACACACTTCCAAAACGTGGACAAATAAACTCGACATGCTTCTCATCCTCTTCCATGCACTGGGGACTTCTTGGTGAGTTGTCGTGTCTGAAACGTTGTAGATATTTTCTATAACCACTGTGTTCTGAAAGGAACTGGGTAAGATACCACCTTCACTTCCCCATGTTTACGATTCAGCCAAATCGTCGTGTTTGGTATGAGCTGAAAGGTCCACCGACCTTTGCGAGAGTTTTCCCAGCTTCTTTGCCAGTTATCCATCGATTTCGCTCTTTCGGATTCTTTAACAATAGCCTTTGATACGTTTCTATTCTCGATGCAACCCTTGTAAATATTAGAGAGTTCTTTGGCAGCTATGTCCATGGGTAGGATTCGTCCTAAAACGCTATCTGCTTCCCCGGATATTGTTCGAAATCCTATGCAAACTCTAAAATAGCTTCTCCTAGACATTGTATATTTACATATGTAATTATGTACGTACGTACTCATGTCTTCATATTTTAGATGATACTGGAAAGGAACTGTTTACCTTACGATGCCTCGTTACCACTGTTTTAACTAATTTTAACCAAATCTTATTCAATTCAACAGTTTCTATATAAATTTATTTTCAACAAAATTCATTACGTAAATTTGAATAAATTTTATGTAGATTTGGAAAGGGAATGAGTTGATTTAACAATTCTCTTCGTTAAGGCTTCAATATATTTTTTCGTTGATAATACGAGTACCTACGAAGTTTGGTTCTATGTTGTGATCTTCATAAAAGAATTCCTCGAATTCTTCCCCTTTAAACCTTTCTTGCCTCACCGAATGGTCTTTGCCTTCAACATCGAAATCACCATCTCATGTGGTTGCCCTAACCTTCTTTAAGAATTCGTTGAAGTTCTGCAACACTTTTCGTTATTAAAAAATATTGAAGGGCAATTTTCCACTAAAACACAATTTTTTTAGTCAAAATTTCCATTAACGTTGTAATTGAAACTTGTTGTTTTGAAAAATTCATTACGCTGTGTAGTGACTAATGTTGGCGGATATCGAAACTTTCAGACGAAATGAAAAATGTTTGTCATTGTTAACAAGTGTCAAACAGCAAGAACTTTTTGCACAGCCGCACTAAAGCAACTGAAAAAATTTCTAGAAAAAGTAACTAAAGTGAAAAAAAAATAGTGACACATCGAAAATGTTTATTAGTTTCTGCAGTTTAGGGCGGTTGAATAAAATATATGCAGTCTTATGGAGCAAGTTTCGCATACCAAATACGATGACAGCATAATTGAAGGGTGTTTATTGGTTTTTCATACGCCTTTTAATGACGTTGATAATCAAAATTTCGAGAGTTAAGCAAAGTTACCCTTAACTTCACTCTTGGGATATTTTTTTATCATAAATAGGAAAAAAATAACTCAGAAGTTTTTAAGGCAGTTATTACAAAATGTTATAAATTGATCCTTCGAGCGACAAATGAAACTGAAGATGGCAGATAGCCGAAACCGGTTTGTCACCAAACCAAACTTAACAAGGGATGACAGAAATACGTTCCAAAAATCTATATCTCTGAAGTTATTCAATAGATTATAACAACTGTTAAAATTCACGAAACCAGCTCCTAAGTCAGATCGTCAAAATTGTAAAATCTAGGTTTGATTTTTACCAATTTCTGGCTTCAACAGTTCAACGGTTCCTTCTAATTATGTTCAAATAAATTTCAAGTCGTGAAAGTGTATTTGAGAGTCCTCCAAAAATTTCGAATTGTACGAAAATAATTGAGTTTTTTATTGCATGAAAAATAATTTTAATAATTTGTGCGCATGTTTGGCTTTATATTTTTATTATCACTTTATTATTTTATATTTTTTCTTAAACTTTCATCTTTGCAATGTAGTGATCTATTTTGCCATGTGTACAAGTGTGTGTGTTTGTTTTTTTCGTTTTTTTTTTTAATTTAATTTAACAATACACCAACTCGACAAAAGAATCACAATAATTTTGAGTTGAGTTATTATTTTGCTGTTGCTGTTTTCTTACTGCTTGGCTGAGTTTATGTTAAAATTTTCATGCAAATTTCAATAAAAACAATTCAATGAAATAAACTGTTTTTGTATTCCGCATTTACCTGCAACTTTTAATTGCACAGAATCATTTACAACTGCTGTTACAAGCCACGGCTGGCAATGCCAACAATAACTTGGCCACAATTAATCAGCAGATAAATAACTTGGGCTCGATTAACCAACAGTTGACCTCGCTGAGTCACCAACTGAGCGGCCTTAATCAGCAAACACAAAATCTACAAAATTTCCAACAACAACAACAACAACGGCAACAACACATCCCAGTTTCGAATGCAGGTGGAGTACAAGGAAATTCTCTAACAGCCCAAACAACCGCTACACCATTGCACCATTCGCAGTTGCATTTGAATGCCTCAGCAGCTAGTGCTACAAGTGCCACAAACACTCTATCGTCGAGTCCGTTTCCCTCCATGAATCAATTACAAAATATAACCACACAACTGCAGCAGCTAAATTCTCCACCACATTTGCCGCATCACCAACCACAACAACAACAAGCCCAAGATGCACTTTCGAAAGATTTGTTCAATGTCAATCAAGAGTTGTTGAATCGTTTGCAAAGCTTGAATTTAGGCGCCACAAGTTCTGGTGCCATATCCATAGCCAATGGTAATGGTGGCACTACCCAGCCTACGCCATCACCTCACAACTCCTTCTTCTTTGTCAACCCCATGTCTTGCAGTCCATCCAATAACAACAACACGGCCAGTAGCAATTACAATTTTCTCAGCACACCCAGCTCCTTGGGCAATCTAACGCCCTCTCCCATGGGAACGCTGAATCGTAATTCCTACTCCAATTCACCCATCACCGATGAAATGCGCATGAGTATGGAGAAAAATCTCAATGCCCTCGATGAACAGTTGATGAAGGCCATATCGAATGGTAACATTGCTGCTTCTGGATCCCGAGAAAATAGCAGATCATCATCTACGGTGGAGTCACCGCTCACCTCAATGGTGCGCAGCACTTCAAATCTGAACAATAACAATGACATAATTCCTTCGACGTCATCGTCACCTAGATTTAATACTGTCATGCTCAAGGTGACGGATGAAGCAGGTAATGTGACCAACCAACGAAAACTGTCGGCAACACCGAGTTTCATAACACGCAGCACCAGCGAAAAGGTACCAAATCGTAGTCAAATTATGAGTCAAGTCCAGAGAACGACTTGGGCCAGACACACAACCAAATAGGAGTGGGAGATATTTTTTTAACAATTTGCACAAAGGAGTGAAAGACAGTGCAACCATTTAACACTTGCAATATAGAGGATTGAGAAAATTTACATATTCTCTAAAATTGATGCAATTCTAAAATGAATTTGAAATTCTATTGAATAATCTTGAATCAATTTCCAATACAAATATCGCTAGTTTTTAATTTAAAAAAAATCATTTTATTTTAAATCGTCAAAACTCCTCTAGACACATGTAAATTTATTCTCATTCTAATAACTGCCATGACCTTGAGCGGAAAAAAGTTTTTAATTAAGCCAAGTCACGAGTACAGTTAATAAACAGTTGCCACAACGCATGTAAAGAAACAAACAAATCAAAAGCAGGGGAACCACATCTTTCGACTACAAGTTCAGTAACAACCTACAAATTTATAGCGAAATGTAAAATAGTTGACAACTTACAACAAATTATGTGGCAACATACAAACTCGTATGATATTTAACTGGTACAATTAAGCCAATTATGAATAAAATTGTAACTTTAAATATGTTTAAGTAAAAATTCATCGAAATTCAAAACGTTCATCAACAACAAATGTAAAAACAACAACTGCTTCGTTTAATTAAATTTAATTTATTTATTCACTCTCTTAGCTTTATTTAAATATAAGAAATCTAATATATCTCCTTCAAAATTAAATAAAATATATTTATTTATTAAAATTCTCTCTTTAAGAGTATGTTTGAGCTTTTAATATTAAAAGAAACTAATTTGCAATAAATTCGACTTGTTTTAAGAATAAAATTATTAAGAAAAATGGTTGACTTGTCAATTTTTAAAGTTGCAAATTCTAACAAGGGAGCATATTCTGCTGTGCCGAATCTTAAATACCCTAGGCAAAACGTATTGCTTGTGGATCTTTAATTTTGGCCTCTAGGTTTACTCTCCTTTCGCTTTAATACTCGTATAAGCTTTTTAGATCGGTGAGATGTTTTCTCTTAATTACGGCTCTTCTGATTTGTTTGTACGTTGTATCTTTTCTCGGAATGCTTCTGAATTTTTAATAATTTCTCAATTCTCTGGTGAGTTGTGGATAATAACAGACCATAATTTTTAGTCAAATGTCCAATTTTTGATAAATTTTATGTAAAATTTGTCGTTCTTTTTTTTCGTAAAATTTAGGTCTTTTGGAACTAAAAATTATTTTGAGCATTCAGATTTTTTGATGGATTTTTGAGTTTTTGGTGAGTCCCGATTAGAGTAATTAGAGTAATCGGGACTATATAAGTTTCAACTTTTTTAATAGTTTCTATCTTTAGCTTAAGTTGGAACTCTTTTTTTTTTTGTAAAATTTCAAAGTTTTATTGATATTTTTGTCTGAAATTGAGGCCTTTGTAAATTTTTGTATTTATTGTAAATTTTGAAATCTTTGGTGAATTCCCGATATTTTATTAAAATTTATTAATTAATCATAATTTTTGGTGCGATTTCAGTTTATTTAAAATCTAGATTTTTTGGACAATTTTGTTTTGATTCTTGATTTGATATTTCGACAGGGTGATTTGATGTAGATTTTTGAAACGAATTTCTGGCATCCCTTGTTTTGTTTGGAGATAAGCCGGTTCCGACTATGTGCCATCTCCAATGTAATTTATCGTTGTGAAGAGTTTGTATAAATTCGTTGGTGTTCTATTGCTAGCATATGAACCTCGTTTATCACGAAGTAGGTCGGGTGATTTTGCAGGGATTTTCTTATTTCGGTGGTTAAATTTTTTTTTTTGTATTTTTCAGATCAATTTAGTTTTTTGCTAAAATTTATAATTTTTACATCTTTTGGTTAATTTTGTTACTTTTTGGTGAATTTCTGATGTGGTAAATTTTGATTTTTTATATAATTGTGTAACATCGATTTCGTTAAAATTTCGAAGTTGTTCATAAAATATTAATTTATTGTGAATTTTCGGTTCGGTAAAATTTTGAAATGGGTCAATTCCGGGTTATTTCTGGTATTTTTTGGTCAAATTTCGGTTTTCTATTCAATATTGATCCTATATCAATTAATTTTTTTGTCTAGGAATTTTTTGGATATTTTTTACTGCTTCAGATGATGATGGTCGGTTGAGTGAACTTCGAAAAAAGATTTGTCCTGTAGTTGTATCGATATTCGTTTAGAAAACAATAACAGCAGACTTTACAACAGCAGCTCACTTCACGATATCAATCGTTAATTTTTTATAGAAATTTGTTAGCGATATTCCATCGCATTACAAGTGACGAAGTAGTGGAGTTAGAAATAGAAAAGCTTCATTGTGTAGGGATTTATTAATTGCACGCAATGTTTATTATATAGAATAGTGCTACGCACAGTATCGTGCAACAAGGTACAGTCATTTGAATGTGAGTGCACTTCGCCCGAAGGAAAATGCTTTGTTGATGTACTCTAGTATAAGTTTAGGCGCTGAATAGCAACGGCTGGGATACGCACCCCAACGACCAAATCCCTCACATTTTTAGTAGTTAACGCGCTACCTACGTAAATTACAAGACTCTGGATTTAATCAGGGGTGGAAAAATTGGTAGTATTTCAAAACAAACTTCAAATCGCTAAAAAAAAAATCAATACCTTTGCCTGGAAATGAATAAAAATTAACCACAAAAGAATTTGGGGATTTCGCAATGAAATTAACTTTGTTTGAAATGCAAGTTTATGTCACTTACAATTCAATATAATATAACAACATTTGCACACATGGCCTCAGACTGCGAGATCGTACGATATAACGTGGTTGTCTTGTTTTCTCTAGGGTTATATGACATCGCTAGTCTACACAGAAAACAATTTATGCTTCGGATTGGTCTAGCCAGCCGCTGAGATCAAATGCCAAATGTTATATTTAATAAAATTCACAGAATCGTTACGAGGACCTTCACTCGTTGTAGTTAAAACTCCCAGAGCCTTTGGTGTGAATCGAACCCACAACCCCGAGTCTGATAGACTAGCACACTACTAACTAGCCTACCAGGACACCCTTCCTATAAATAAATTATCAAACATTGAATTTAATCGCAAAGAAAATCATCGAATTAGTTTTCCACTTGCTGTCAGCTTTAATCTTGAGGCCAGAAATCTCTACTTAAATATTATTATTATGACATTTTGAGTGAAAAACAGACATTTCCCAACGTTAAATCAATTTAGTTCGCCTACTCCTTCGTTTCTTTTGTTTCCTTAGGAAACATGAAACGAAATTTCTTTTCAGAGTCCAAGCGGTTGGAGGCCACTATTACAACTTGCCTTTAAAGCTCATGTTAGTAAAATGCACCTGTAACTAAAGCGAGGAATAAAGGGACCTTTAACAATTATTTGTAATTACAACTTCCTTGTTAAATAAAATAATTGCTTTTGAAAATATGGCAGTGCAAGAGCGAAAACCGATTACATTTGACAAAAGAAATTGATTTTTAAGAACTTGTAGTGGCAACGACTTAAATTCATGTATTTTTTTATTGCCAAAAAAAACCCTTGTGATATCTTTATTTTCAAAAATATTTATTAGATTATTAATATTAATTTCACCTTTATTTTTGATTTGCAAACTAAATTAAAATTATTTTTTGTTGTTGTTCAAAATATGGCAACTCCAAATCTATAAACCTGACGTTAAAAGTTAATGGAAAAAACATCTTCCTTTTAGCTTATCGGACAGTTTTATCTTGAAGTACATTCATAATAACGAAAAACGAATAATCTGTCCGATAACATACTAACTTTGACTATCGGTGAGTTGTAATCGTGGTCCTAAATCACGTAAATGAACTTGATATTTTTATGAATAATGGAGAAATACGTTTTTTTTTATTATTATAAATTGTAATCTCATGGTTTACAGTTTTTGTGGCTTTTCGGTATTTTATTGAAAAACTTCAATGCTGGCAGCACTCAAAACAAACGATTCCAAAAAAAAATATATTTGATTTCTTAAAAATCTCAAAAAAAAAAACTCGCTTATCGTTGACTGTGACGTTGTGATCACTAACGTTTTTGCAAGACATATGAAGTAAGGTTTCTTTTGGCCCCTAAAACGCATCTAGAGATGTCTTTTTCTAAATGTGATGGGGTGTGAGTAATGTCTTTGTAGGTTATCATAGATCAGAATGCGACGATTCTGTTTCTTGACGTAAAAAATTGATCAAAAGTGTGCTTCATCATATATGTCTCTCGAATTGAGTGCTCTTTTTCAATATAAATTAAGTAAATTAGCAAAACGTTGCTCACTTATGAGCCAAACTAACTGTGAAAGCGGCTGTCACAGAAAACAGTGTTGCCAATTTAAGTTCTCCGTCAGCAAGAAAAATCACTTAAGGTTCCTCACACAAAAAGTAACAAATCAGTAAAAGAATATTTTTTGGAAAAAAATCTTTTCATTTTGCTTGGCCACGAAAACTCTGCCAAAGTTTTTTTTAAAATACATTTATTCTAAAAAAAAAATTGAATCAGCTCAAACAAATCAAATGAAATGTCTGAAACTAAAAAAATTATTAAGATGGCAGATTAACCGCCTAATTATGACTAAGACTTAAAACGTTAAGAATTGAAACAAAATTTATTGTAAATATTTTCTCGAAAGAAAAAAAGAAATTAATTGAAAATTATAGTTTAAGATGATAAGTAGCGAAATATTACTCTGTTTAAAATTGTATTTGATTTTTTAAATAAATAATTAAAAAGAAATTTATTTAAAGAAAAGCCAAATATTTAAATTGAAAAAAGCTCAAATGTTAAAGTTATAATTAGCCCCCTAGTCGTAGCGATAATATAAATAATTGTTATATTTATTCGTTAAATAAATTAAAGCAAATCAGATTTAAAACATTAAAAAAATATTATTAATTATAGCAAAATGAAAATTAAAATTATTTCATTATAATAAACATCTTCACATATTTTTAAAAGGAAAATCCATATTTTCTGTCACTAATTATTTCCATGAATTTTGTAAGTGTTCGTTCTTCTTTCTTTTTGACTTTTAGTTTTTTTGTTTCGATTTTATTTTACTCATCCCTTCCCCGCTCGCAGCGTAGACGCTGCTGTTGAAATAAATACGATTTTAGAAATTTGTTGCCGTTGTGGGTGGCTGATAAAATGGGTTAGTGGATTCGAGTGCGGGGTTTTGGGGTGACGTTGTTTGCATCTTGTTAGTAATTAAATCATGTTTAAATGCCACACGAGTAACTTTGTAATGTATTTTAAATTTTGTGCAAATTGGCCTTAATGAGTTTCACAAGGCAAGCAAATTTATAATGAGGCAGCTAACATAAACTCAACATATCAAAAGTAAAAAAGAAAATTGTATATAGAACTTATCTTAATGTTAATAAATGATGATAATTGGATGTTAAACTAAAAGAGAATTTATAAACGGGCATGTAAACAATTACAAGCAAAATTTGTTTTCAAAAGCAGTTATTATGGAAGATTTTTATTGTAGGTCTAAAGTAGGCAGACAGACACATACAGTAAGTCCCCTTGAATATTTTTATATATTTTTATTATTGAATTTTTCTGAAAGAAAATTACAATAAGTTTTAAATCTTAATCGCAGTCATATTATGTTTATTAATTGTTGAACTAAAATTTTACACTATTTTATAATGGATTAGGGAAGCCATCTCGCTAAACTCAAGGCATCTTCTTTTCTTAGTCTCCAGGGTCCACCGAACTGCAGCAACTCGCGGGCATAGGTGTTGGGTCGGACTAATAATTTTATTATGCAATTTGTAATTTGTAATTAATGTAAATATTACAATAGTGATGTATGTATACACAATTAAAACGAATAAAAATGCTCATTATTCGAATATGAATTCTTGTTATTCCTTTTATTTTTGTTAAAATTACTTAAATTTGTATGAAATTTTATTGAAAAGCAAAAGTAAATTTTTTTTAAAACAATAAAAACCTTTTTACAGGTTCGACCACCCGGATAAATTGAGACATTTTTGCGCAACATTATCTTGCCAGTATAAAAATGTAAAAATATCTATTTGTTAAAAACTGTTTATGAATACGGTTTCCTATCAAAGTCTTGTTAGCAAACGATAACTTTTGCTAAAGCGAGCCAACCTCAAAAGCAAAAACATTACGTTCAAAGTTAGATCTAAAAAGATCTTCTCGATAAATTAAACTTTTCACGCTAAACTTTTTTGCTAACAAGAACTTTAAGGGCAAATTGTAATAAAGGCCCTAAAAGCTTTTGTTAAATAATGTGTAGTTTAAACCTTAAATAATTTCTTAAATGAATATGGCCGTAAATATTTAAATGCAATTTTGTGTAAAGGGGTTTTCAATGCGGGCGCGGTTAACAGTCTGTGGTAGCGATGTTGTTTTAAGCTGGACGTCATATTAAATGTCTATCCGACAGTCAACGATCAACGAAGTCGAATAGAGAAGAAATTAGAATTTTTTTTTGTTTTGGAGTTGTTAATTCTATTTTTATTAAATAATATCCAAGTTCAAGGTCTTAAATAAAATAAAAAAAGCAATTTTTTTAAGACCATGAATCATTTGAAGGCTTGTTTTTCTTAAGCAAATAAACCTTCGTCCATTTTCATTATTTCATTTTCTTGTTTTGCCCAATTGTCAATAACGCGATTACTTCATCAGCTTCGTTACTCTTGTTTACTTGTTGAAGTTTAAGCATATTGTGATTTGTTGCATGTGTACGACCAAATCACATGTGTCTTTCCAGCTTTAGCGGCTTCCGTCGAATCTGATGTTTACAATTTGAGTTAACCAAATAACTAAGAGAAATTAAACGATGAAGTTTTTTTATCCCCTGTACTTCACCACCTTAGTCCTCTAATTCATTTACTTCGAAAGAAGCGACGAGACGTTAGTACTTTTTAATGATTTTATTTCGCTTGTTACCAATCCCATTCATGCAAAATGTCACTTCGACTTTAAAGATGGTTTTTCTTCCACTATAGACTGTTAACCTAGCGCCGCCCTTATCGAAACAACTGATTGAATTGATATTCTAAAATGTTCATTGCTGGTGATTCAAAGTTAATATTGTTGCTTACAATCTGTAAAGCTTTCCCCACTTAAGCCCCTTTCACACTATTATAAAAAACTAAGCCAACGTCACTGATCATAAAATCAAAACAAATAAAAGCTGGTTGGAGTTATTATGGATGTAGACAAGAATTAGAATTATAAAGAGCGAAAACGATACTTTCGGCGCCAATGGCTTAGCGGGTTTGAGTAAGTGGCGAAACCGGTGCCACTTGATAATTTTCAGCACTAGCGCGAATAAAATATTTTGTTTAAATATATTTAAATTATATTGTTAAAAAGCTAGATTATTTACTATCGCTAGATTTTCTTTTTCTTTTAATGATCAATAAAATAAGTATAGACATACATACATGTGCAGGGGCAACACTGGTAAAATCACTTTTCTTGAATTGGTTTTTATTTTATTTCAATAAAAAATATTTAATTATTAATTAAAAATTAAAATTTGTAAATAAATATTTGTAATCTTTTTCGTATTTTTCACAGCTGTCTTCCACCGCCAAAGTGGCCCGCTGGTTTCAGCAACTACCTTGGCATACGGCATCCCTATCACGGCCGGAAAGTGGTTTTGTTTCTGGCGATTCACGTTCTGAGAAATTCAACGATGAGACATTGTATTGCAGTATTAAAGATACCGATTATTTATGTGATGAATTCCTTTTGGTAGAGGGCAGCAGTACCATTTGGACAAAGTTGAGTGCTAAGAAAAGACGCAAACTGTTGGGAATGCGTTTAGGAAAAGTCACAACGTTTTAGAAAAAAGGAACACAATGCGATAACGAGGGGCATTATAAGTATTTATAGAATTTAAGAGCTTTTTAAATTTAATTTTATATGAAGTTGATAACTGGGATTTCAACGGAAAGTAATTAAAAATTAAATGACAATAAGATCTAAGATTAAAAACATACCACATAAATTAATAATTATTTTAAATCGAATTTTCCCGTAATTTGAAATTGTGCGACAAGCATCATTATCCGACTTTTGAATAAATTTTTACTTCAAATTTTGAAATCTAAGTTATAAAAAATCTGTAGCATTTAAGAAGCGTGTCTCAAACACAAATGACAGACGTAAAGTTTAAGACTTGTGTGTCTTTTAAATTTTACTCAAGCCATTATTATAAAGGAAATCTAACTCTATATCAGTTAAAGTGAAAAATTAAAAACAAAATTATAATTCTATAAAGCGAAAGATCGAGATTTCTTCCCATTGCTCTAATTTCTTTTTACTTTGAATCTTTACAACTGTCAAAAAAATTCAATTTGCTTAAAACCATTATTTCTATGCAAACGAGATTTAAATGATTTCAAAGTCAAATTACTTTAGCACATAAGTTTCATCAAGACTTAGCTTTAGTTAAAAACAAATTAGTAATTAATTAATTTAAGCAATACAATCGTAAGTAGATTAAAATCAAAGACAATAGACCCAATCGGACAACACGAACTAATTTTTGAATATCACGAATTGCCGTGATTCACTTTTCTACAAAGTTGCAAAATTCATAAAAAAAAAAAACTGAAGGAATTATTGCCACTCAAAGCGCCAATCGATCGAAACAATCGATGCCGCACTGTCACACCAAATATGTGCGAAAACAAAATACAACTCTGATCGCATAGAAAATATTATTTTATGAAATTTTTCAAAATATTAACAAATCGGAAAGACAGATTTTTCAAAGACTCTGCATCCACAATCAATATTGCACTTTTAACCGATCTAGCGACTGAATTCGATAGTGAATTATGGCCTTAACATTCGAGGCCGGTGCCAGAATTAACCGACTTAGCAAAGAAAATACAAACAATTCAGGAAAAATAGCGAATTTTCCTCACTAAAATTATAGAGCGGAATCTATAATTTCAGCGCCCTTTTTAACGTAAGAACCGTAAAGATTTGCCGAATTTCTTTTCACTTTACGAATATTTCTTAAGTTTTGTTTTTTGGAAACCGAATATTAGCCAGTCAGACCAAATACAGTGAGTAGGGCATGCGGAATCCTGTTTCCAATTTTAAATCGAAGATGGCATAAGTAAATTTGTTATGCGATTATTATTGATTAAAACATATTTTTGGAAAAAAAAACTTAAAAACTTAAAATTTCTCTCCCTTCGCCGGACACGTATCCTCTCTTTCAGTTATCGTTATTTTGTGGTTTTGCCTCAGGCAAGGTGAAACCCAATTCCACTGAAATTAAATAAGTTTGTTGCATTTCCTGTATTTCTTCCATAATAACCTCAATTCATGGGCTTGCAGAGTCTATCAAATTTCGACACTCATTACTTTATTGCTGCATAGGAAGAACTCGACTTCCCAGTCAGACCACAATATTGTCAAAGCTTTCATAAATGTAATTTTTCTAAATGCCGCTATTTATTAGCATGGTCCGGTTTGTCTGCCTGCTACTGCCCTCGTAAAACGACACAAACTTCATAAAAATACAGTTTAAATCAAACGATTCTCCCAAGTATTTATTAAGCAAATGATAGTATTTACAGAATTCATTAAACAAACAAAAAATTCTGTTATAATGCAGATTTAACCTTTAAGACGTTTTACAAACTTGCTTCCAAACAGTCATATGTCGTGTTATATTAGTCGACATGAAATGTTTGTATAAGTTTAATAAGTTTTTTTTCTTCTAATTTTTATTTTATTTAGCAAAATTTAGTTATTTTGAGACTGACTGACTGAATCATACTCATTCATCATCTAAAAAACAAATTTATTTGGTTGTGAAACTTAAATAAATAAATTTGATTGAATTTCGTTACAAGGTGGCCTTAGAAAACCAGAACCGTTTCTCAAAGACAAGAGTTGACAACATACTAAAAATATTTACTTAATGTGTTTTTTTACCTCTCGTAAATTTAGAGAAATTTTTAATAAGTTTTCCAGTTACATTTGCTGCAGTTGTAGAGAAATAAGCATTTTAGCCATGTTAACGCAGTGCGAAGCAAGAGCAGTTAAGATGATTATGAATCGTTCAAGGGATTTGCGAATTCAGAAAGATTTTTTTGAAGGCGTGTAAAAGCAATAGGATTTCATGGATATTTTGTATCTAATACGTGTATACAGTCTTTAAAGAATTTATAAATTATGAGTAGTAATCGTAATGATTAAAAATTTGATTAGTTTCATTTACAAGATCCAGTAATTCATTAGAATACGACTATTTCCGGTTTTGCATGATTGCTAATTAATTTCCATTACAAGTAATCTAAAACTAATCAGGATTACTTTCGTTTTGAGTAATTTTGAAAATATTCGAATAACATTTTTGATTACTTTTGATTCTTTTTAATTATATGATAAATTATAAGATAAAAATTTTAAATAAATTTTTTTGAGGTGGGGACATATTGCACCATCTAAAGTTTTCCAAAACTAAAGAGTATTAATTTTATCGAAAGCTTTTACCTCAGATCTAAGTATTATTAGCTCTGATTGAATTTGTGCTTATGTCACAACTTAAAGGGTTTTTGAATACATCAAGCAATAGCTGTATGCGTTCGAAATCATTAAAGAGGTCTTGAAAATTATAAAAAAGGGTATCTAATAATGATACATGGTCAAATTTTTTAGCATAATTTTGCTTGTTATAAATAAGAGAAGTTTTGGTAAAACTACAAAAATCATCAGATCGAATTTCTGTTAGCAGCAAAAATAATTTTGACTTTATGTTTTTTGTTCAACTGTAATTGAAACGCGTGTGTTTACTGTGCTTCGTCCAACAACAATTCTTAATAAATTTCTGAAAAAAATTACGATAGTCCGCCACATGTGCTTTCATCACTTGCTAAACAATGAACGAATAAAAGTCTTTAAAATGCGTGTAAATTTTTTCAAACAATTGTTCTATGGGCTGCACATCACTCGTACTTCATATTGCGTACTAAACACTCAACACGTCTACACTCAAAATAAACTGCTGTTATAATTTAGATTTCGTGGTGCCCGTGTTTTTACAACATTCAAGTGCTTTTAACTCCTTCGTTGAGTCCTGCTGTTACAATTTACTAATTATCCATAACAAAAAGCAAAATAGCTGTTTGATAAATTCTGATAAGTATAATTTTGATTAGAAAATATTTCTTGCAAATTTTTAAAGTAAGGAAATACTTAATAGTAATAATTTCCATTAATTAGTAACAATTCTTAATTAGTGAACAGACCTATTAAAAAAAATTGTTCACAAATACTAAGGCCACCTGGTATTAAATTCGCTTTAATTCGAGCATAAAATTAAGTCAATTAATACTCATCATCATCATCACCTTTCTCATTTATTTATATTTATAAAGGGTATTTTCTTTAGCGTACTAAATTTTTATAAACTCCATAATGTTTATTTAAATTCACATAATTTCTGAAAAATAAATAATAAGAATTCAATGTTTTTAACTAAAATTATTGCTAAATAAACATTGAGAGAAAAAAAATTAATCGTAAGTTTTAAAAATGAATATTTTTTTGTATTTGAAATTAAAAAAATTATAAATTTAAGGAAAAAAGTTTCATAACTTGTGTCATTTCTTTTAATTGTGCGTTAACTAAATTCTGCTTTTAATCTGGAAATTTGTCGTCGGGATCAAAAATACATGTTCATTTCTATGGAAAAATGATTGAAGTCTGACAAGAACAAAACAAGGAGAAGCTTTTACGTACGAGACCTGTCGGTGTGACCAGGGTTACCGTTCGTCGACTAAAGTTATAATTTATACATTTTTTGGTAATCTGCGACTACTATTTCATTTTTGCACTTTTTGGATGCCTGTAAATGTAAAAACATTTACTTTACACATGTACATTGCAAGATTAACTATATTTGTGTTCTTTTAATACTAAAGTGCTTTTATATAACTACAGATATTTATTCGGATATTGTTTTTCGCAATGTATCGGAGTTGCCAAATAAAATTGGCTAAAAACTGCGTCATTTCGTGGGAAAATCGTATAAATTATTATAAATAGTCAAATCTGTCTATATTCTTTTTTGGTGTGACGTGTAAAAACATTTTACATCCAGGCAAATAGTAAGAGCCCGTGTAGTGAAGCAGGTGAAATTCATGTTTAATATTTTTTCGAAATTATCAAATTTTTTTTTTATATTTGAGTTGCTAAATACAATGTTGCATCGTCTGTATCGATGTTTATTTACCATTTTTGACTAGATAACTTACATCATTTGCTTTTCTCCCGCGTATATTTGCTTAGTTGTGTGTGTGTGTGATATTTAGACAAAGCTGATGGTTTAATTATTGTTTGCATTGTGGTTGCATCATCTGTAATAAAACACGCAACAGGTTTCCTCGAATGGTTCGTCTTGTGTGACAAACTCTTTCATGGTTAGGTAAATATTTTGTTTTCAAATATTACTACTTAAACTCGATAGATGTGTAGTTAGAACAAAAAGAATGGCTGACAATGAATCAATTTATTTTTTAAGTTCTTTCTTAATGAAAAACCATAAAAAATTGTGTGCGACTTTTCGAAAAACAATTTTTCTATGCAAAATTTTTTTTCTCAGAACGACTTTTTATGCAAATTTTTTAAAACTCCTAGTGATGCACATTTTACCAGTATTGCAAGGTTTTGTAAAATGCTTAACGATTGGATACAGCATACGATTATCAAACTGTTTATGGATTTTAGCGAACACTGGAAAAAGTCGATTAATTTGACTTTTGTATGTTACTTCTTCTATGAGTACTCGCTTCCAAAATGATGTCACACCATATGCAGGTTAAAATGTTACAACATTTTGTGCAAATTTTAAACCATCAAGGTACATTTCGCAGCACCAGTTTATGTCTCTAAAATTATTGTTTAATTCTTTTTCAAAACGTACACGTGAAAATAAATACTTATGTCCACTCACTTAAATATGGAGTATTAATTTTACCAACTATGGACGGACAATTAATAATGTGAGTGTTAGAGAACGTGATTGGCGTTTATTGTTTTAATAAAATTAATTATCAGTTTTTTATTAATCACTGGACGAAGAAGAAACTAAATTCAGATCTTCAATAAAATTTTAATAATAATAGTTAATTAACGAAGGCGAAAAAACATTACTTATCAATTAATTTATCATATGATTAATCGAACTAAGAAATTATTAACTGCATTTAAACAGAAAAAAATCGAATAATCGATTAATTGGAAAATTAACATACACAATATTTACAATATTGAAAAAAATACGTAAACAAGTTTATTAAAATACTTTATTTGCTTCAAAGTTTAAGAAGTTTTTTTTAAGTGATTCGTTTAAAGCTGAATTGAAAAATAAGAGCACAGAAAGGCGCTTTATTGTCAATATATTTCTTTGTTTCCCAGCGGTTGCGCCTGCTTTGAAAACAAAAGATCCATTCAGAAAATAATACTCTTCGGAAATTGTGTAAAGATTGGAGTAACATTGTTTTCATTTCATCCCATAAATCGAACTTAATATCAATGAAAGAAGTAGGTGAAGTAGAAGTACTTCCAATACTGTCGATTTCTCTTCTTACGTCATAATAGCAGATGGAACCAATGGGCTGGAGTCTTGTAGAGTATACGATGGCAGCAAATTATTGTTCTATAATCCTAAGCGGACATTCACACTGGCACAGAAAGGTTATTTTTAATTGATTCGCAACGAAATATATTAGCATTATTTCAATCGATTAATCGAAAAAGCCGTTATGATACAATTTAATCGCTTATAGTAAACAAATAATGGATTGTTAATTTTTTTTCGACTATTCTTGCCATCATTAGTAATTGGTACTGTGACGATTATTAAAAAATTTAATATTATTGAGTTCAAAACATTTTTTATTGAGTATTTTAAAGACTCCTTTGCATTAAATTGCTTCCCGCCGCCATATCCTTTTTGTAACAGGTTGCCCCCAGACATTTTCCATTACAGTAAGATCCGAACAATATGGAGAACAATTTAAAAGTTCTACATCTTGCTCACGAATCCACTGTTTTACAGCTCTGGCAGTGTGAAATCGGAGCATCAGCGTGTTGGTTTGCCTGCTGTGTGCGTGGCCTCCCTGCTGTATCTCCGTTGTAAAAATATTTCGTCATGGAAATAAAAGTTCAATTCATCTGGTTCATCGATAATAAATATTTTTTCGTTAGAAAATAAAAAAATTTGAACCGCTTAACCGGCCACGTCATTGTTATTATTGCAAATTATAGGCTGAGCTTTACGATTGCCATTGAATAGTTTGCAAATTGTTTGCCTTTCTCTACCCGTTGTTGCCTTTTTTTGCCTTTAAAATATTGTTCAAGGTACTGTATACAACTGTGTTTCCTAGTTTTCTTTGTTCTGCTATTTGGATGCATTCAGTCCACTAGATTTCAAAAATTTATATAGTGCGCCCCATTTTTTTGCACTTTGGCAATTTAAAAATTCCTTATTCAAGTTATGCATAAAAGAACCCATAATTTATTAGAGGTAAATAAAAAAACAAATTTTTGAAAAGAAAGTAACCGGTGCAATATTTTTTGAATCCCCTATATCTGGTTTACAATTTATATTCGCCACAAGTTAATATTGAAATTAAAGTCGTTATTTAAGTGATTCGAAGTGTGTACCTATATGTATGTATGTGAAATAAATAAGTACTTCATTTTTATATTTTATTACTTACGATCAAGATAATTAATTTAAAAAAAAAAATGCGACCTTGCTACGTAAGTATGCTCCTCGCACACATCGCGTAAACAAAATCCCATTCATTACGAATACGTGACAACAGCAAATGTTTAACAGTCAACCAAAAATCTCTTTTTTTTCTGTTGACTTACCTACATACACAAGTAATTAGCAGCATTTTATATAGTTAATGAATTTTCACTTTGACGGAAGTAAACGGCAAACAGGAAAGAAGCGGGAAACGGATGTCAAAGTTAGTAGGTAAGTGAGGCCAGTGTCAAAGGCGCAGCTTTTGCACATAATTTAAAATTTTTCTTTGAAAGAATTCTTTATTTTGTAAAGTTCAAATTCACCATTGGTCTTAAGTTTACGGCTATATGCACAAACAAAATTATAATGGGAGTGTTGAAAATGTTCATTCTAACTTCCAAATGAAGACACAAATTAATTATCGTATTAAGTCAAAATTTCAAAAATAAATTAATTGTTTTTATTGTTTAATACAATATTCACACATTTTTACTTTAATTTTATTACAAATAAACAAGATAATGGAAATAATAATAATTATATAGAGGGCTTTAAAATACAAAGGACGGAGAAGATAAAAGGAAATTTTATACTGGGAAATTTAGCAGCACAACCATTCGAGAAACACACGCGATGTTGATGGTACCTCGTCTTTAATTATCAATTGCTAGGATCGACAACGATCCTACGTGCTTAGTTCCTTGACCCCACTTTCACAAACTTTATTAATATTCTCGTCTGAACGACTTGTCCGAGAATGCTGAAGTGTATGCATGTTACATACTGACCTTGTTTGTTCGAACAAATTCGAGCAAATTGTTTGCTCAGGTTAATTTTCGTTATACGATTGGACAATTCAACACACTTTCTTCGCCCGTTATGTTTTGGTCCATCACTAATTTCGTAAAATTACCTAGAAGATTAATTTCATGTTGCTAGTGATGCATAATTTTATGTTTGAAAAATATTTGCCACTGACATGTAAAAACTCAACTTGAAGCAACTTTTATTGAATACAACCTATTAAAGATCATAATGGCCACCCAATGCAGAGGTTACCATTCGATATCGGTTGCATTGCTAACTTTTTTCCTATAAATTTAGTTTAATTACAAAATTTTATGCGGATAATCATGGTCTTTAAGTTGGGAAAATATATTAAACAAGCAAGAGAGCTATAGTCGCCCGTGCCAAATCTTATAAGCCCTTCAGAAAAGTATGAACTACTAAAAATGTACTACACATTTTTTCCGGTGCAAGGGATTGTTTGCGATCTTTTGGCCCCTGGTTTTAGTCGTCTTATTTCAACTCGGCCTTAGTTTGAATATAAGCATTACGAATCTTTACTTTGGGTTTCTGTTTCTCTAACTGCTTATCAGTTTTCGATAAATTCTCGATTTTTTAGTGAATTTTTAATAACTTGTTTGTAAAAATTGTATGCTGTGTAAAATATCGTAATTTTGGACTTCACGTAACATAAGTTAAAAATTTGGCTTTGAGATTTTAGAATTTGGTGAATTTTGAATATAAAATTTTGCCAATTTAGATTTTTTTTTTAATTTAAAATTGTTGTATTATAGTATTTTCGTGGTGAATTATCCAATATTGGTGAATTCCCAAATTATGGTGAAATAAATTTTTTTTCAGATCAACTTTGATTTTTGGTAAAATAGTTGTTCATTCCCCAACTTTTTACCTAGATTTAGTTTAAGTTTCGTAAAATAAAATTTTTGTGAATTTTCGGGTTTTGTGTGAAATTGCAACATTCTGGTGAAATTTAAATTTTTGTGGAGAATTTCCAAAACCTGCTAAATTGTGGTTTTCCTGATATATTTTTTGCTAAAATTTGGGTTTTTTATTGAATTTTTTGGCAAAAAAAAGAATTTGTTATTCCAGATTTTCAATTTTATAGAGAATTTTGGTATTTGAGGGTTTTTCTTCAAACAATTTTTAATGTGGTACAACTTTTAGGTCCGTAAGTTATCTGCAGGCCTTGGGATGATAATTTCTGTAGGAGGCTTTTTAACAAATTTAATAATGATTCAGATTATGCGAATTTTAGGGGCTTGTATATAAGCATTTCCCCGCAAGAGTGCAAATACAACGCAGACGCACTGATCAAAGGGTCCAAGTTTTAAGGCCCTAGGTTGTCTAATTCCATCATATTGTAGATATTACAAACGGAATGACAAACCTATATTTATATATATCCTTTTTATTTTTATCAAGGGTATCAAAAGAGTAAAATATGCAAATAAGACGCTAATGAAGGAGGCCCACAAACGTCAAATCGGTAACGATCAGCTAAATTGGGCATCGCCAGAAAATCAAGGTGGTTTATTTTAGGGTTGGATTTTAGCCTCCATCCGTTTCGCATTGTAATGGTGCAAGAACTGAAGCCGGACGACCAGAGGCAACGCGGATATTTGCTTAAAGTCATCTTCTCGAACAGCAAGTCAAGCTACGGCATTTAAGCGGTCTGCTATTCCATACATTATATCATAAATATGACTTCGAAACAAAGGCAGAATCAATTTGATATATCGCACTTTTTTTTGTTTAATTCAAATTTCTTTTCGTAAAAAACGTGTTATGTCTTGTTAATTGAAGTCAAATATAAAATATTATTGTAGCATATCAATAGAATGTCATACCCGAATTGAATTTTAAAATTTTTTTTTGGAGGTTTTCATCTTCGCTCCATATGCACATCCGCATAAATTAATTTATTTTTCGATTGTGGAAAGACAACCAACAGCACATTTCAATGACATAATTATCTTGATGAAAAAAAGAAAATGTTTGACAAAATAAGAAGTAAGAGAATCTTAAAAGTCGTTAGTGTTTTAATTTTGGACAAAAATAATAAATAAATTGTTAGATAAGTGTCACCTTGTTACCGCCATAAATTCATGTTAACGCCTTTTTATGGTCGCACTTTTTGCATTATTCAAACTTCTTTACCTTCAAATCGTTAAAACAAAACATTTTTTTGGCAACAAGCTGTTGCTGTTTGTCAAACTTTTTGAAACGCATGATACGGATTAGGGGCATAAACATCGTTTAACAACAACATGGTAATGTCATGAAAAAGAAACAGTTATCCATGCGACACAGAAAAGCTTTTAGTGTAAAAAGTGCGTTACACGACAGAAGAACAAGTAGGCGTGTTAATGTGTTTAAGTGACGATACGTCCTTGCTGACATTATCCAAAGGATAGTAAAAGGATAATAACAAACACGATTAAATAAGATATTTATGTGCACATAGTACATACCTAAACACATTAGTACACTAAGTATACGACGGTAATCTTAAAAGTTCTTTAATATAATATATTAGCTAAATTTACTAGCGGCAGCAACGAAAACATTCACAAATTGTAGTAAAACAGACCAAACTCTTTATTAGGTTTCACACATGCAACATCCAACATGCCACTGTCGAACTGATGGACTAGAACACACACTCTGAGCAATATTTCTAAATAAATCCGGAGGTAACCGCAATTAAATTGCTAACTGCTTTTAATGCATAATTATGAATGAGTTGTTAATTAGTTTGACAAAGATGATCATTTAATTCGTTCACGGGACACACAGAGAACATTTTGAAGTAATAAAACCTTAAAGGATTTCCCAATAAGGGAGGGTCCATATTAAAATGAAGTAAAACGAATTTATCTTTTTATTTAAAGGGCAAAATATGCATTTACTTTTGGAACATGACATCGCTTAAATCTTCGCACGATGGTGCGGATGGCAGATGTCCAACTATCAGTACCTCCGCAGCATAGCTTCGGCTTTACTTGGGAAGTGCCCTCGATTATATAGCCTTTAAGGGCATGGGTCAGTTGTGGCTTATTAGCTATATCTAAAAACTTCTTGTCTTCTTTTCCAAGCAATGAATAAAAGTATTATGCCGCAATAGCGGTTCTGAACAGGTACAGTATCTTCCGGCAGCTGAGAACAAAGAGGTATCGCAAACATTTAGCCAACAGCGAGAAATGATTAGTTTGATGGCAAAGGAGAAGCCGAGACTGAACAAAATAATTCCATACTCAAGCCCACAGAAGCTCGACAAAGATAAACAACACCCCGAAACTCTCCATATATTTCTATTGATTCTTACTATGACTACAAATAATACAAAATCTCGACAACTAGATAGGAACTGCTCTTCCGTTTGCTACAAGACGTTTTTCAACATGTGATGAAATGGAAAAAAAAAATTGGACTGTAATCGCTTTAACTGTTTGCAAATTCAATAGGAATTGGTGAGTAAGGATTCGGGTAAGCTGAAGGAGCCAACAAGCTAAGGGCGGTGATTATACACCCACATCGACTGTAACAACTGCTGCTGCAGCTCAGAAATCACATATACCTCGTCCAGCTAGCTGGTCCAGCTGGAAAGTAAGTCGCACTCTTCATATATTTTAATTCTGTCTTTTTATAAAATGTAAAATCGATACACTACTGGAAAAACTTGTTCCTAAAATGAGTGGGAATTTGTTCGGACGGACCGAAGCAAGCAAAGCGCTTCATCACGCTATCTGGGAGAAAATCACAAAGGATTCTGATGCGAGATAAGAATGAAGTTAGGATAAATACGGGATGGTTTATCGTAAACTGTTGGCTAAAATGAGAGCAATTTAAGACAAGAAACTCAGAGACCAATTTCTATAATGAAACGTCACTGACCAAGGTAACGGGCATTATTCGCAGTAGTCGGTAGTAGTGCTATTGTGGCTTAGATATAAAAATATAATAATAATAATAATATGGCTTAGATAATATAATTATAAAACAATAACTCTCTGAATTTGGTGTCCCAAAATTTATATCCTTTAAATGAAATAGCAATTCAGCTTTTTTCTAGAGTAGGGTTATATGTCATATAAAATGGGTTCGAAATTTATATAACCCTACTTTAATGCTACCTTAAAGGACAGGGTAGTCGTAGATTTGTTGACATGTGTTTATTTTTGACTTCATAGTAGTCTTTAGAAAGAGAACGAATGGCATTAAACCTCTAGTTTTTAATACCGAAGAATGTGTTAATAGAAGTCAATGCGCATCCGAATATTAGTTTTTATACAATAAGAAGCCTCAAATTATCAAAACTATATTATCGAAATATGGCTAAGAGTTATTATTCTCTAAAACAGTTCCAAGCTGTGATAAAAACTTCAAGTCTCTGCATGGCTACTATTTTCGAGTCATTTATCAATTTTAATTCAAACTCTAAACTTTGTTCTCGATAAAATATATAAAATATTCACAAATGTGCTCTGACGGAACTAGTATTTCATTAGAGTAAAATATTTGTATAGTTTGGTTTCAAGTGACTTTTTCTGCTGCCTTTGCAAGAATTTCACTTATCTGTCTCCGTACAAATGCTTAATGTGTGTTTGTCTGTTGGTAAGCCTTAAAAGTAATAGAGCATTTTGTGTTCATTTTTTACTTTTTTCTCTTCCACTTGAATAGCAAACAATTATTATTTTATTACTTTGTTTGAAAACATAGTCGTACCAGGAAAACGGTGGCCAACGGACGTGTTCGCATTAAAAGTGAAAATTAAAGACTGAATAATAAATTCAACCTCAACTGTTTAGTTAAGAAAAATAAAGCACAGAATGCAAATCAAGATCATTTAAAATAAAGTTATCCACAAAAAAGGGAAACGTAATTTTGGTTTTGCAGTTAAGAATAAGAAATGAAGCAACAAAACTTTTTTGATGATCCTAAAAGAGTCTTGCAAGAAATTCAGCAACAAACGCAACAAAGGCAACTGCAACAACAGCACCGCCAACCACAGGAGTCACGAATTATGGCACAACAACAACTCTCACTCTTATCTACTTTTGCTGCTGCTCCATCCACCGTAATGGCTGCCAATACTTCTTTCCCAACTACCTCAACCACAACATCAACAACTCCTTCACCCCTAGCACTAACCTCCACCACCTCTTCAAACAGCGAGCAGCAACAACCGCCACCAGCCAATCGTCGGCCTAAGCCTGGCATCCTACGTCTGGATATGAATAAACCCAAACGGTCCCCAGGTGGCTCTGTTGAATTTCGTAACCCACCACAAATGCATGGCGCAGTAAGTTCTCTCCCCTCTTTTTTATTTTTGTTGCATTCAACACAATTTTTGTATAAATTGTTCAAGCTTTGGGATTTAGGTTTCCATGGTTGTTTTTGACTGTTGAAGGTAATAATACGCGTTATTGTTCTTTGTTCAAAGTTTTTATTTTGCGGCACTCCTGTTAAATATAAATTGTTTAAGATGTAAAGTTTAATGAATGTGGACTCCTGTTATTACGCTAGGGAGACATGTATGTTTTACGCTCCTCTGTTTATTCGTACATCTATTTGAAGCTAACAAATGCGTTGAATATCAAACAAGTTTTGGTTTAATAGAAATTTAGTTTCTAATTGAAACTATCTATAACAAAATTCAAAATTCGGAAAAGGTTATTAAATCACCGAATCGTAAACATCGAAATCCCTTTTGATGCAATAAAGGTAAAATTTTAAAAATCGTGTAATAGAAAAAAAAACAGCGCAAAAATTCGCTTGATTAGCCGAGAAGGCAAAATCGGGAAACGTTTTCGGATAAAAAAGTACAAACAGATTGTATTTCATTCAGTAGGGTATTTCGATGCACTTTCGCACGAAATAAAACTCTTGTTTTATTGTAGTTAATACAGTTGTAGAAAGGAGTAGTATTAGAGGAGTGACCAAAAGGAGTTATTTACACTTACGAAATCATGTTATATGGAAATTCAAACAGAGAACAGTCTGTTCTGCTTTGTGCGATGACATTATATGAAAAATGAAAGCAGTCTATTTCAGTTTTAAGGAAGTGTTAAGATATTATTGCGATTGTAACGAATTTCACTGCAGTGACATGCCAATATAATCTAATAAAAGCGATAAATTTGGTTTTTGCTAGAATGTTTTACTGTTGAAAATTTGAAGTAAAAGTTAATATTTCCAAATCTTTTTTTGTTATAGTTTTTCCAATAAATACAAATAAGTTGGAATAAAAGCTTTAAGCGGCTCAAAATAATAGGTCAAGACACTACAACATTGAGGATATTAAAAAATTAAATTATTTCTCATTACTGAAGTTTTGTTTGACATGGAATTTTACCCTGAATTTTAAGTGAAGTGCAGAAAGTGTTCCATAATCGCCACTTTTGTGTACAACATATTAAGAAGGATCGTACTGTTTTTCGTAACTGTTGCATACTATTCAGAAGGGAACGCAAGCATGCAGAAATGGCAACATATATGCAATATATGAAATCATTAATTTTACAAACACAGCTGCAATCCCTAGAACGTATTCAGCCTGTGTCCAGTCGTCGAATTAACTACCAAAGCCCTTGATGTGGTAGTACACAAATTCAGTGTTGAAGATCATCAAAATGTTATAAAATGGTTCCGTCTTTCTGAATTTTATGCGAAGATGATCAAATTTAATAGTGAATTTCCACAAAATATTAATTTAAGAAGTTATAATGAAATAACACAATCACTAACATTTAGACGAACTTTAACGTCATATACCGTAAGTTGCGTTTATACGTTACGTGATTGCAATGCAAGCAATTCCTTCTCAAGCGAATGTTGATGAAAAGGAATAGATATTATATAAGGTGGACTGCAAGATTATTTAACCAATAGATCTTTATTGCACGGCGCATCATCAAATTGAAAATGAACAAAATACTTAGAGCGTTATGAACGACGGAGAGTTTGTAATACTGACGTTAGAAGTACAAAATCCAAATTAAACCGAATGTTAAGTGTTTTCATTGCTCGCATTTTGGGCGCTTAAAGTTCCTGTGCCAAGCTTCCTCGAACACCCAGTTCATATTTTACATGCCATCAGGTGGGTCATTATAATTAAGACTGCCCCAATCATCAAAAACAGTTTAGGCAAAGCAAGTTGCAGTTAAGTTGGTGAGTGTGACTTTCTATTTATTTAATAAAGTTGAATGCACAGATTATCCGAATTTAAATTCTCTTATTGATTCTGGTAGCCCAATTAGTTTTATCAAGCGGTCTTTGGTGCCTTGAAATCTCAAAATATCAAATAAGATTAATTACAAAGGTACTGGAGCTTTTTATGTTTGATTAAGTTTCACGATAATTTTGAACGTCAGAGACTAATAGTACTTCCAGATAACTGCATGTATATATTTCATATTTATATACAAATTCAATATACATTTGTGTAAAATAAATTCAACCACAACAAGTGCATTCGGTTTAGGTAAAAATACTTGTTCGAATGCTTGTAGTGACTGTCTTGATCAATGCAAAAATAATTTATTTTCTTCGGAAACCAATCAAATGCTAGAGAAGACAATAAAATGCATTTAATTAAAGATCCTGCTAAAAGTTCCTATATCCATCCAATAAAAATTGCAAAAACACCGTCTGGTTATAATCTTCATTTTATCAGACGATGTACCTTTTCATTGTTCTTCGCCTCGTCTATCATGATCAGAGCCAATAGAGCAGAAAATCAAAAAATAATTGAGGGGGATTATTTAACCTAGTAGTTCCACTCACAGATATGCGTCTGCGATTGTTTTCGTCGAAAAGAAATCTGTGGCTATCGTAGTTTGAATAAAAAACCATTCGCTATAATTCCCTTTGCTCTTATTGGACGACACTATTGAATATATGTCAGGTAAAGATGAGAAACAATTGTTCAGTTTTTATTTGTGCGTAAGAAAAACATATTTTTTCGGCCACATTGCACCTTGGGTTAGAAGACCATATCAGGTGAAATCCTTATTTATCGATATTTTTAAAGAACATAAAAAATATAAAAAAGGTTGTTAATTTAATAGAACGTCCAATAAAATTATTAACTATAAAAAACAACAGCGATACTTATTTAATGTTTTTTTTTAATTTAAAGTAAATGTGTTCGGGGCCAAGTATTTTTTTAAAAAATCCACAAAATTCTGGTATGCAACTAGAAATACTCTGATGAGATATTTTAGGAAATCCATCCTGCCAAAGTTGATGCTGATGCCGTCTTTGTTGCGGCTAACTTTTTATAGAATCGTACACATATTGTCAGAAGTTCTTCACAAATATAAAACTATTGCATATGCACGTGTGTATTAGAAAGTAAGAAAAAAATATATTTATAAAACAATATTTTAACTTTTTTTCACTTGCCCTTATAATATTGGAATTATCTCTAATAAGTTTTTATTCAACCCTTTCTTGACATCATCTCTCACTATTATCCATCAATAATTATCCACGGTCTACGGCACTATTTTTTAACTCCACTTTAAATTATATTTTTAAATAAAATTTAATGCTGAACACGTTACTTCTCAAATATTATTATTTTTTTCCATTTGACACAAGGCAGAAGTGCTGCCATGTTTTTTCATAATTCGATCCCTTTTTATGAAAAACAACTCCGCGTTTTGTTCGATAATTTTATGAAGTATCAAATGCCTTTCAATTTGAAAATTCTATTCGAAATACGAACAGGGCCCAAAAGCTTTTTGTTCAAAATTAAACAGCAGCCACTGTGGATTCGCCATCTTAACATATTAAATCATGTTTTCATATCAGCCGCTCTTGGTTAGTAGGAACCAACTGTATATTAGTCATCAGTAACTCAAAATAAATTGCAAGTTTCAGCATGTTGTTGTCGCTATCTGGAATTTCGCATATTTTTTATGGTATTTTTTTAGGACGGAATTCTGGCGCACTTTGCGTTGAATGAAATACAAGTTAACTTTGCTCTATAAAACTTGTATAATAATAATTAACGTACAACGTATCTTTCTTTGTACCCTGAAGGATCGCTCTTCCTTGATGTATTTCTGTCCGGGAATATTGATGATACAGGCCTCTATGGCCTTGTCGAGGGACTGAAAGTGATAGATAAAAACCTTCAAAATTTGACTAGTAACTGAAAGACTGGTACCACAGGAACCTGTAGTCGCCAGAACAACAAGTCCTTGAATTGTTGCTAGGAAGTTTCATTTTGAGCAGTAACGTGTGGTCATGGGAAAATTTAGGTTCATAGGGGTACATAAAAGTGTTGGTAGACCGACTACCGTCGGCTTAACCGTAATACAGACGCCGAAGTGAATCTTTATCTGGTTGTAAAGGCAAAGAAATTCCTTTTCATAACCGAACTTATTACTAGTGTATTTTTTCGGCTCCAGATTACTGTGTCATTCAACTGTAACTTCTGAATAAGTGCTCTCAAAATTAAATGAAAGAAGTTGATGAACAATTTAAACTGATATTGTGACATGTGTGCAAAGCAAGTTGACTCCATCAATTACTTGCCCTTAGTACTTGTACAACAGAATACAATTAAGAGAAAATCACACTGTTAAAAAATAAAATTTATTATAAGGCGGTACTATGAATTCCGCCCTTATAAAATTTTACCTTGGCAAAATGCAGCATTACGTCACTGTTTATCATATGCGGTAACTTCTTTATAAAGTTAACACTGTGGTTTATTATAGAAGGGTTACAATATTGTGTGTTGTGTAGGGTTAGTGCTGTTATATCTACTTTCAAAAGCGTGAAAACAGATCTTTTTTATCCTTCACAAAAAGATATTTCGATTAAACAGCAAAAAATCTGAACTTAATTATGCGGGAAGTAAAGAATTCTTATGACGCCGCTGAGAATCTAATAACCTTGTTGTTAGCGTGACTGAAATAGTGGACGTGGAAACTTGCATAAATTATGAATATTAATGATTACGTATAACAACGAAAGCCTTCAAACTTCCTTTCAGTTACTACGACATCAGTACGCATAAGCCGGTCAGAAATGGAAGATATCCGAATAGTGGGCGCGGCACCTCTCATACAAAGTCTATATTTGTCGGCTTAAATCTGGTGTACTGTAAGAGTTAGACTTAAACATGAGCGGAATCGCACCAGTAGGCCTAAAATTATAATTCAATGGGAAGCGCACCGGGTGGCAGTATGTTTAATATCTGACTAATAATGTAAGTCTTTAATTACGTTATCAATTCTCTCTGGGCATTTTATTTGTTATTAAAATTAAGTATTTTTCTACGACATATGTGTGTGTATTGGTTTGTTATATTAAAATTTCAAGGATTCATTTGCAATACCGACTGACTGCATAAGTATTTATGTGTATGTGTGTGTGTGCATATGATGAACACTGGTTGCAATCGTTCTTGTAAATCAACTTGTAATATTGTTTTAGAATTCAATAATCAACATAAAAGAAAAAGTAAACAGCGAATTGTTTTACCTTAGTTTACGCGCAGTATTTTCTTAACTATTTATTAAAGCAAAACGAAAGGTTTTTTTACTTTTAGTGCATCTACATCTGTATGATAAACAAGTTGAAAGAGCGTTAAACGATTTTCATTTCGGGATTTTCGCCCATTATCAAGATTTCATTATTAAAGCATTTTTCGAAAATCTTTTGATTAACATGAAATATAAAGAAAGTTTACAATCGTAAGGAAAAACTTCCCCCACTTCTAATACTGCAAGATGTTAGATTTTGTGTTGATTTAAATAAATATTGAACTTCATAATAATGAATTGGTATTACAAATATGGGTGATCATTACCTTAGATGCAATTTTACTTATCTTATTGTAACGTCAATTTTTAAGATCCTCTAGTTCCCATTTGCAACATAATTTGTCCCCTATTTTCAGAACACAGTAACAACCTATAACTTTTAGGTCTGTGCAAATGAAAACATATAATTTTAGGTGCGTTCAAACGAACGTCTCGGACTGTAGAACAATACTAGCAATGTTTTAAAACTCCCTGCGGACAACACTAATGAAGAAAATGCATAAAAATGGTGGTGCAGTTCTGGAAAAATATTTAAAATTTTCGCTCATACCTGGGAATTAATTCCAAGAAACTGTCGATTCTATTTTTTTTAAGTTGGTGGAAAATTACGTGATGATCACGTAAATGTTTCTGTTTTTATAAATGGCAAATAATATACTCGGGGAATTATTTTTAAGTTTTGATATGCTTCTCGAGTCAAGAAGGCACTAAGTTTGGTTTCTCTACAGAGTTTTAAATGCTGTATTTCAGCTTCGCATAGCGACTCGTTTTGGGGATAAGAATTATCCAACAAGGTCGCCCAATTCGACCACTCGAAACCTTCATCTTTGTGGTTTTTGTCAATCACGAATCAATATCGACAAGCAGCAGGCTACGGATGCTGTAATATTAAATTTTTGAAAAGATTGCAAGACATTGTAGTCCTACGTTTACGGCAGAGCGATTGAAAATGCGCCAAAAGAAACGGAAATTATCTTAAGCACCCGCTTAAGAGATATGATTTTCTAGTAGACTCGTATTGTGACATTGCATCAGCTGACAAAGTCATTCACACATAAATATATATACATTTCGACGCCCTTCTTTTCTCAAATGGATTTCAGGCAATCTGTGTGCACTTTAACCCACATCAACGTTACATCTATTTAGTTTTAAAACACATTCACTTATAACCGGCTGATTGTCAAGTGCGATGGGAACCTTACTTCCATGTACCCCAATTTCCAACAGGTTATTCAAAGCATTCAGCTACCCAAGCAATTCTGCCTGGTAAACGGATACGTACACACCCAGACGCAGGGTGCAGCACAAGTTTAGCTCAGCTGAGTATACGCCTGCTTCTGCCCTGCTGGCCATAAGGGAATTTTAACTTTGTATAATTCCTTCCGCAAAGAGTGTCCTTTCGACTACTTTTCTTATACTGATGCATTCCTTCGGCATATCAACCTCCTTAATCTTTTGCTGACTAGGTTTAGAAACCTCTTATACACAATATTCGGCCCAAAGCTAAGCGATATGGCATCGCTTTTTAATACGCCCAAGATCCTTTTGCTTACCGTATCTTCAATTCAATGTCTTCATTCCTTATCCAGAGTAACGCTTAGATAATTTACCTTTGACATATTGCAAAATCAAAAAGCTTATCATTTGCTTTCGTTAATACGCTTTAGCACCAATAGTTTAACGACACCTAAATTTCTAAAATAAAACGATGCGAATCTACTAACCCTATCAAAAAACTAATCGACAAAATCGTAAAGGTGAATATATAAAAATGTATTGCAAACGTTATGAAATTATTTGGCGTCATTCAATTACGTTCCTTAAGCATTTGACGTAATCTCTTCTGCCACAAAGAAGACGAATTTTCCCGAAATGAGAATCTTTAAAGATGTTTTCGAGCCTATTAAGCCGAAGCGAAGTGAAAATTAATGCTCGCAAAACAAATTGCGTTCAAAATAGCAAATTCATTTTTAAAATTATTCTATGGGGTTGTGCAATTTCAGAAGTCAAACAAAGTTGTTAACTTTCAAGTGCGTAAGATAAGAATTAAAACTAAAAGAAACAAAAAAATTCTATTAAACAAAATAATTTCAAGACTAGAGATGAAGATAGGAAAAATCATCACCAGAACTGGCTAAAAAATAGTTCCAATACGAGATATTAGCGCGAATATATATAAAGATGGGCGATGTTGACAGTCTGTAGCGGTAGTTTTGG
Organism: Phania funesta; assembly: GCA_963932375.1. NCBI lineage: Eukaryota > Metazoa > Arthropoda > Insecta > Diptera > Tachinidae > Phania > Phania funesta. The sequence continues at coordinate 44,615,111 of OZ010656.1, forward strand.
AGGCAATTATATTAAATCTGTCGATTATTATTTCGTATTATTCACTAAATTCACTGCGACAATCTGCGGGACTGACCAGCACGCCCGAATTATAGAACTCTATTATTAAATTCCGTGTTCGTTAGTTCAAACGTTGGTAGCGCTGCATCCGCTTTAAGCCAGAGTGAGTGGATATTCAACACCAACATTTTGAGATGACTGGTTTGATAAACGTAGCCTATACCGTGAACGTATGTTGTAGAACCCGAAGCAGTAAAATTGAGGGTGTGCATTAGAACTCGAACTTTCACCGACTTCAACATCCCTAATTTTATGACGGGAACTGGGACTTGAACCGCTTAATATCGCACTGACCAGTAGCTGAAACGTCGTTTGATCGCTGAGATTGTTTTATGGCGTTTGAACTAGAACCAAAATTGTGGCTCAAAAAGCATCTATTACGACGCAACATTAACGACGCCAACACACACTACGTTTGCAAGTTGGCCAACCAACCACACAAAAAGCTACTGTTTGGTGCGGAGTTTGTTCCTGAGGTATCATTAACCCGTGTTTCTTCATAACAATGTTGCTCAGACCATAACCGTCAACTGCAGGCAGTACAGATAAACTACTAATTTTTATTTTTGGACCCGAATTGAACAATGTAATTGGTAGTTAGTAGAATTACGCAGCGAACCACACCGCGAATGTACCTAGGAGCATTCTGCATAAACGGGTTAAGAGTATTGTTGCTTCTCGCGGAGGTGACTTGCCATCATCCGATTAGTGTTCCATATGATTTTGTTCGTGGGGTTTTCTAAAGTAAAGAGGAGGACTTACTTTTTCTCCTTTTTTTATTTATGGTGTAACGGCAGCGGTAACTATGATGTTGCGTATAAATGTTTCGATAAATAAAAGTAGGTGCCCGTCAAGTGTTTTCAAGAATGCGGGTTGGATTTTAGTACAAATATCATCAATTCCTCTTAACACATCCACATGACAACATCTACTCGTACAGGGATTAGTAGCGTTTAAGGAAATACTATAAAAAGTGTTGCATATCTATGTGGGTTTGTCTGAACATCCATGCATACATGCATATGTAGGTAAGTATGTTTATGTGTGTTTAACCAGTAAATGAATTGTATACAAGTGAAATGTTGCTTGTGGCGTTGAATTGAAATTAATTAAGGATTTGTATTTGAAGAGAAAAGTTCGTTAAATTAAAAAAAAAATCCTCTGGCGTTGAAAAGGAAAAATAAAAAATGGAAAAAAATTGAGATAAAATCCACCAACAATGTTTTAATTAAAAAGTGTTGAAAACAAAGTCAAAAGCTTAAATAAAGGAATCTTTAATGAAGTCCATGAAAAAATAATCGTGCAAACAATTTGTAATTATTTTAACAAAAATTTATTTGCGGCAACAAACGTTCGCTTTTTTAGACCTGCTTGCAAATGTCAAAAATTTTACTGAATTTTAAACACGTTAAAAGTTGTTCATATGAAAAAGGACTTTAATACAAACAACAGTTATGCAGTAGTTTAGGTTGTAGTCAAACGCTGTGCTCTGACAAACAACGTCGCAGTGGAAGTCTTGCCTTTTCGTTGTAGCTTTTAGCCCGCCTACCATCTACTAATGAAATGTGACAAACCTTAACTAATGGTGAGATAAAATCATTTTAATGCCCACAATAAAGGAAGGATAGTGGTTTCTAACACGTTACCAAGGAAGAAGCAAAAGAGCAGCCAAAGGCTAAGAGTGAAAAGAAATTTTGTATTTAAATGAAAAAAAATATATAAATTCTAAATTCATTAAAAATATATTATTTAACCTTTACGCCTAAAAGTGAACTAAGAGCCGTCATACAGCTTTCATATAACCGCCATCATTATTATCGTCCTAGTCATCGCCAGTCATTACGGTTACTAGAAACATTTTCGCATAATCTCAACGCATTTATCAGCGGACAGCAACGAAATGCAGGTGACTGACAAGCCTACAAAAAAGTTTATGTATTTTTTGAAAATTAACTACCCCATCCTTCATGTTTGTTGTGTTTTATGTTAAAAAAGAAAGTCCTCTAATGACACAAATAGGCGGTTTTGGAATGTAGATTTTCACTTAAATTAAATTGTTTTACATGATGTCTAATATACCGCTCTATACAGTGGGACTTTTGCAAAAAAAAAAAAAAAACAATGAATATCTGATACTTTAATACAGTGTTGTGCAAAACAAAAGTAACAAAATACTTAATTAATTCGATATTTTACACATTTGGTAATTGTAGGAAACTCTTTCAGTACACTTTGGTAATCGATTATAGCAGAAAACAAATCAATATTCTCATTTTCCAATATTGCATAATAAATAAAACGACGACACATTTTCATAATTCAATCATCTAACTAAGGTTTACTATCCTTTACATGAAATGTCACAGTTGGTTTCTAAACTTGTTTTATACTAATTGGTTTAAAAAAATGACTAGAGGTAGCCGAAGCTTTCAATTTCCAAGTAGTTGAGGCTTTAAAAAAATGGTATCAAAAATTGATCAATAGTTTGCAGATTGATATAAAATTACCTTCGACAAAAAATTTAACTTTAAGTGATTTGGGCAGGGCGTCCAACAAAAACTTCCAACATAGCTATAAAAAAATATGGTCCATTTTTAAAGGAACCTCATTTGCCTCTTCTTGTGAGTTTGTAAAGTCTTGAAGTTTAAATGTGCGCATTAGGATAATTAGAAGACGTATAATAGAAAATAATTTAAAAAGTTGCAGACCAGCCAACAAACCCACTGTTGACCGAAAAGCACATGCAAAATAGGTAAGATAGCGTACACGTGCTTTTAGCGAACCAATTCGAGGTTTTATTATAAGAAAAGGCATTTTGCAAGAACATATCAGAATTGGACCGCACAGCTTGAGCTACGCAATTTTTAAATTACTCTTAAGTATGGGAATGGCGTGGCATGAACAGCCAACACAGTTGCAGCATTTTAAAAAAAGTATTAAGAAATTTACCGCTTCATAACGAAAATATTCTGGAAACAAAGTGATTTAGCACGCTGAGTGGAATATGCCACCTAGACGGGTGCTTCAACACGATAACAATCCGAAACACACATTACCGTTGGGTAAGGGCCTTCCTAGGAGAGCATGGAGGGTAAGTGACCTGCTCCATCCCCCAACTTGAACCCCACTGAAATGCTCTTCGGCATATGGAAGACGATCGTTGGCGGTAAAAGATTCAAAACTCTTGCAACTGAGTGGAAACATATTTCGGAAACTGTTCTCATTAAATCTGTGTCTTGCAGATGCGCCGAAGTTATAAAAAATACGGGATCATATAAGAAATAGTAAACTGTTGCTTTTGTTTTGCACACATTAATATAGAGACCTGAATTGTTCAAGTTTATTTTTGAAGAAACAATTAGCTGGCTTAATTGGAAATTTATTTTGGTTGTTACTTGGAGTAGATAATTACAAATAAATCAGGAAACATATCTTTGTTCGAAATGAATTGTATTTCAAAACAATAATTTTTATTATTTTTGCGGAGTTTGTTGCTTTCTTTTTGCACAACACTGTACATCTTTAGCCGATAAAAGTAGAACCAGAAAAACTCTCTAGGAATAGTACAGAAACAACTCGCCAGCTTCTGTACACAAAATTCAATATTATTATTTCGTTCCATAACAAATTAAGAAATGCGAAGGGATTTTTCCGCAAATGAACCAACATAAAATTTAAATATTTGTGACTTAAATCTTTCCTCAATTTCGAGTTGATGATGTTAAGGTAACCTTATTTTAAACGTTCTACACATTTGCATGACTAAAAGTGTTTTGACAAATAAGGATGCATTCGCCATTTTTAAAGTGACGTCACTGTTAACGTCAACACATCTTTGGTGTTCGATAGACTATTCTGCATTAGGTCAGCCCCTGGAACAAAAAACAGCCCATTGTAGATTTTCTTCTTCAGAAGATTTTTTTACTTGCGATACATTAAAATAAATCAAGTTTTAAAATTATTTAAATCATATTATTTGCCAACCCCACTGTGCAAAGCCATTTAAAGGTTCCGGTTTTTTTAAGTGACTGTACGTACGTCCACACTGGTATTTATTTATGCGTGAAGGACAATGATAAATAAAATTAACCCTTATGTGACTGACAGGGTACGCGAGAAACTCATTTCATTTCGAAATATAAATCAACTATAGTAAAATTCCTTTAAGGAAAGCAACACTTAGCCAATTCATTCCTAATAATAATTCTGCTTTGCTGAATTGACTGGAGAAGACAAGTGGGGAAGTAGAAGGTTAAAAAAGCTTCATTTCTGCAATTGCATGTTATATTTATTTCTAGAAGACTGTTCCAGGACCTCTGGTGATAAGTAAGCCCATTAAATGAAGTCAGTATAGACGTTTTATTAATTATCTAATTCGTCGACGATTCCCTAATAGATTGACAAGGTACCCTAAAGTATATTTTTTTGAATGCGGCAGTTATATTTTTACAATCTAATATAAATCTTAAAAGAATACGAACTTATCTTTTCATATTACATACTTTACATGTGTGATATTCAGTGTTTGATGTTAATAGTCTTGTGAAAATTCAAATGCAAAATATCGTTGCTTGTTTATGAAATTGAACAAAATTGTTGTATGTTTTGTTCTTGGATTTAGTGTTTTTGCCTCCGAATATATAAAAAACTAAAATATTATAAGCAAAATTGCAATCAAAAACGTTTATTATTGAGGAATTTCATTGCAGGTTTAAAGTAGTTAGATACCTGCCATAATCGTAATTGAAGTTGAAATTTTTATGTTTTGGAAAGAATTATTTTAAAAACAATATTGTTTCATAAACTAACAATACTGTTCTCTATCTTCCCAGGTTGATTTAAAATTTGATACATTTTTTCACAACGAGTTTTCGACATCACTTGTCAAGCTTGGTTCTTCGAATAGTGACAGTGAAGATGGCACATTGCCGAAACCGGTTTGTCTCCAAGCCAAACCGGGATGACAAAAGTTTGTACCAAATATCTATATTAAAATATATATTCGTTAAAATATGTTTATAAATATGTTTTCTTATCGATGTTTTAATAGCCTAAAAAGGTTTGTTACTTAAATTACTTTAAACCTAAAATATTTTATTTAAAAATTAGACCGAACGTAATTCTAGCGCTGAATAAAAATGTGTTTTTAGTTTTTTCTACCACTTGTAGATTTTTTTATAGGAGTGGAAAATATGACCCGTGAATAGGGCGATTAGACCGGCTTATTTCGCTATAATTCGAGAACAGTTACCCCGCTGCCGGTGAACAAAACTGGAATTGCAGATAAAATTTTATTTTCGATGGCACTTATAAGTTCTTCAATTTAAAAAAAAAATGATCACTTAGTGCTAAACATTTTTCTATATTTTAAACGGCTGAGTGCTGGGTTAATAATGTAGGTGTATTCCGGTAATTGGTAAACGTGATATATGACCTACCTGGAAGGTAATTTTTTTAAATAATACGATAACTATTTAGAACACTGAAAAAGTTAAATTATTAGACAGAATGGAAGGCACTTCATCCACTTTCCTCTTGTCTTTCCACTGAATTGCTGTCTACTGTAAACATCATATATTTAACCCAACTAATAAGAATTGAATTTGAGATTCTTTAACCTGTCGGGTATTTTTAGTGGCTAATTTTTCCAGTATTCTATTTTCATTCATTTGTTTATTTTTTAATAAAAAAATCAAAAAAAAAACATAAACATTTTATGGGCACGTATTTCTTTTTTACTCATATCAATCTGTTAAAGGTGTTTTTGTCGCTCAAAAGGGGTTAAAATAATGCGTTTCACAAGCCCTCTGTCTTGTCATGGCTGTCATACTCTTCAAAAATCCGAACGCATTTAGATTTAACTCTAATAAGTTTTTGGTTCTCACTTGTGTTTCATAACAGAATAAATGTTTATGTGGTTTTTTGAACAACTACAACTAAAAGCTTTGGTTAAAATAAAAAATATTAACAAAAGAAGTTCAGCGTTTCATCTTTCCACTTTAATGTGCGGGTAGATGTGGCTTGTGGTTGGTTGGCAAAGACCCTTAAATAAGCATAAACCTATGGAAAGAAATACAATGGTGTTAATTTACAACATTCAGAGATCAGAACGGGGTCTTGCTTAGGTAACAATCTCTGTTTTATCGGTTTTGCTTTCAACGGAATATGGTTCTATGCGCACCAAAGAGTTACAAATTGTGAATTCTTTTGTTTTTTAAACAATAACGAAAGGACTATAAACCCTAAATGCGAGTAATCAAATGTGACCTACACCGCCATATAAAGGTGAAAATGAGCGCTTCAAAAGTCTACGATACGTGCCGATTCAGAGATGGCAAAATCCATTTTAAATGGATGGAGCAAGGAATTAAAAAAATTTTAAATAATAAAAGAAATATAATATTTGAGCTAATCATGTATAAGAATGGCGTTGTACTGCTTTCGGGGTTTTTTCATTATACTTATTTTAAACAAATAACTTTTAGCAAAATAAAACGGTAAATTGTAAATTGTTCTTATATTGCCATCCCTGGCTATAATCAGATGTTTGGTTCAATTAAATCTCATTCATTCATTCGACCATAACTTTTTTGAAATGAAAAGATTGTGCTTCTCTTTTCCAACAAATCTCATACCCGTGTGCTTCACTTCTTGTGTGTTCTATTTTTATTTTCTTAATCGTTGACGCCAATAGGCATAAAGTCATAGCTATTTTGGAGGAATCCATTACAAAATAAAACTTTGTCTGCGCATAAAATTTAAACATAAACATATGATTTTATTGTGATTGTATAACTTTTGATGGGAACCTAGTGGCACCTAATCAATTCTATCCCATCACCATTTAGCACACCATCAACCGCACCTCATATCGGTCTCCAACTGAATTGGCTGTATTCACGTTCATATGCATATCAGCCATTAACCCAGTTTCACATTTCATGCACTTTTCTCATACGCAAGCCACCGCATTCTTTACTTTTGTTCACTTCCGCTAATTTGGGTCAATTCTTTTGATATTTACATTTTCATGACAAACCTTCGCACCTGTTTTTACTTTGGTGAGGATGAGAATGTTATCAGTCGTTGACTTAATAAATAGGAGCATATTTTAGGGCGACAAACGCATAGGAATCTTATGAATGAGTGTTTGTGTGTGAAATTCCATCAAATGATATTTTATCATTGAGGTGTTGCCATAATTTTGTATCTGAGGAAAGCAGAGACTTTTCTGTAAGGCAACACCCTAAACGTTGAAAATTAGATTTTTTTTGTAGGAAATTTAAAGAAAATTTACAACGTCAATTTACAGGCATAATAACCGAATTTTCCTTAAAATAACCGAAACGTGAGGTAACCATCATGCAAGAGGACACTGCACGCAACGAACTTCATGGAAGGGCCACAAAAGAAAAACTTATTACCGATAGTATGTACAGCGGCATTTGGATGAGCTCACTACAGTGTATGGACGGATTTGGTGTTTACACATATCCAGATGGTAGTGAATACCGTGGCTACTTTTCTGGCGGTTATTTTCACGGCTATGGAACGTTACACTTGGCAGCGCCCTACGGTTTTACATTCAAAGGAATATTTATAAAGGGCCATCTGGACGAAATTGATGACATGTGGTTTGATGATGGACTTTCTGTTAGTGCCACCGTTGATGGCTTGTCTATGGATTTCGGCTCTTGGAAATATTGCACTCAGGACGATCGTCGTTATGCTAAAGAACAGCGTGAAGGTCTGCAGCCAATAGGCCCCTACTCATTGCTCACAGCAGACCACCCACCCCGCCAATTAGACGAAAACGCGTACGATGTCGGAGAGGGCATCTACAATTCTTTAAATGGTTGGGTCACCAACCGACCTGCTCCTTTTCCCAGTTTATATTTTGTGTCCTGTAAGGAAGGCAATGAGTGGATTTTGAACAATTGTCGAAGGAGTGCTTCGGCGAAAATTGATGTTCATCCCGAACTTTCTCATCGAATCATACGAAATAATCTGAACAGTGAATTGGAAATTAAAGAACATGAACCAAGCTGCAATTATGATCTTGATAATAATCTTAAAAATTATTTTGGAAAGTTGTGCAAGATAAAAGTCGCAAATCCCAACGAAACGGACAGTAATATTACAATTTCAGAAGATTCAGTTGGCAGTCGCTTGCCTAATAGTTCTTCGACATGCAGCAGCTTTACCACCACCTCCATAGATGTAGACGTACAAGAGACTTTATTTTTAGCTGATGAATATGCTCACTATAATCTGGGTCGCAGTTTAAGCCAAGAAGCTCCTATAATGCTTAAAACTCTTGTTCCACATAAATGAATCACGATTAGCCCATGAAGCAGAAACTCTTTTACAAAATTATTAAGCTAAGAGGTTTTTTCGAAATTTATTGTCAACACGAAATATTTGGTCGAATTCAAATAAAAAATTTTGTTATTTCTTTTTTTATTAGCAAGAGATAGAAAATATTTTATTTTATAGCCGTCTCTTTCATTCAGAAGTGGCTTTTAGTTGCGGTCGCTACATGCGAGTTAGAACCAGTGATCTTTTTTGGTTTTAACTTGTAGACCACGAACTGTCATCTTCATATTTTGATTCACCTCTAGTTACTTATTATATTGTTTTCAAAACGAACGAATGTGTTTCGGTTGCTATTGTTGGCGAATCACTGCCAGAGTGTTTTAATTTGGGTATTAATATGTTATGGGATACGTAACCCACAACTAACAATTATCTATTGATTTGTTAAGTTGATTGCTAAACATTATTTGAAACATATTGTAATTATGCTTTATATAAATAACATCCTTTCTAACGTTGAGCTATTGAAGACTAATGTAAATTTGTATATTCTCTCCCCCTCTCTCTCTCTCTCTCTTTCTCTCTTGCTCCTTTTAGTAAAAATGATATAAGCAATATTTAGTAGTAGTCAGTGGTGATTCGTTCGCTTAGATTTAACGTAAAAGTGTCTCGCTTCATGACACTCCTAGAAAGATAAGCAAATTAGAAAGGTGTGATGCTTCTTTATAAAATTCTATGTCATCTAAAAAATAACGAATTGCAAAAAATGTTGATAAGAATTCAAAATTTTTAGTGTAAATCTTCACGGCTAGTTTCTTTTCTTCCTGCATTTTTTTAAATTGGTCCATTGTAAGGTCTTAGAAGGCTTAACGGTCGCATCATGCAGACCCTTTAATTCTTTTAAAACTCTTTTCCCACTTACGCCATCATAATAAGGAGACAAATAAACATATTTCTGTAACAATCTATAAACTTTTCTTGCAAAACTCCTGACCTCAGAATGGTTTAATTTTTCCCATCTAAAAAAGAAGGCTATTCTCATCAATTCGATAAATAGCAACACGATCACTATAAACCGTGACATTATCAACTCTTCCCCAGTTTGCGCACTGTTTGTATATTTCGAGCACCCTTTAAACGCACTATTGTCCGTATTTTCACTCTCACTTCTACATCATTTACACTTTAACCTTTTCTTTACAGATCCGACATTTCACTAAAACAATCATGCAGATCTTGGTTAACGTTAACTGGTTCTTTCACCAACATTTGACTCTATTAAAAACAATTTGGATTTATCTACGTTATGTGCACGACCCACAATATGCCTCAAAATAATGAAAGACCATCAATGCCAGCATTTAAGTACAATTCCTTATAGCTCATAATTTTAGTTCTTATAAATATAATCCTGGATTTATACTTCTCACAATAATTTGTTCCCGCCTTTTAATTAACGTGTTTGTTGAAACTGGCACATTATTATTTTTGGATTTTAAAATTTTTAACACATTCATTTGTGTCTCAGTGCTAGGTCCAAATACTTGGTTGAGTTTTTGAATGACCCTTTCTTCAACACTTTCCTTTTTCTCCTTCGCCAGCCGTTTTAAATTTCTTGAAGAAAATCCTTCCAGATTTATTTTATTCAACTATAAAGAGTATCAACAACACAATTCATCTTGTTAAAAACACAATTGTAGACCAACTTTGAACTAATTAACACATGTAAAGTAATATTGTCGTTTTTATTGCCATATCGTTTACATGCATACATGGGATGTGTGATGCCTGTCACATATAAGATGAGTATTTTCCATATGAGCAATTTTGTTATTTTTTATATTTAGAGCACGTTCTCTTTCCATGTCGAAATCCATGTTACAACAGCTGTTTTCAGTGATCTTAACTGTTTTTGTAATTCATGGATTTTATTTAATCTTTTTTTTTTTGCTTAAAAGCCCATTGAATTGTTTAATTTGTCTTATGGTTAATTAAATTTAAATGCCCACACTGCTAGTTGATGCAGGTGCGATATCTTAGCAACTACCCGCAGAGTTGAGGCTGGAACTTCAGCTATTGTCGCGAGAGTTGGTTGCTTTAGTTCATCCACATTTGTCCGTTGCGATTTGTACTCTTTCTGTTTAGAAATAGACACAAGAAAAAGTCCGACGGAATTAGGTCAGGCGACCTGGGAGCCCAACGGAAGGTTAACTTTCCTCAAATGATCCTGTTAGGAAATTTTCTTCGTAGTTCGACCACAATCGGCTGAGCTATGTGTTTATTTGCACCATCTTGTTGCAACTACACAGAGTTGAAATGTATTATCTTTCGGCGTAGTTCCGTATTATTTTATTCGTAGAACTATGGCCCGTCAATACAGCGATAAGAAAGAACTGCACACCACACTGTGACGCGAAGGTGGCACATAACTGAAACCGGTTTGGCCCAAAACGAAACTTGACAGGGGATGACGGAAATTCTAAATTAAAACACCCTGTCGGAACATCAAATCAAGAATCAATTAAAGAGTAACTTGTGTTGTGGCCAAATTGCTGTCCAAAAAATTTCGGCCGGTAAAACTATTGAGATCTAAATGAGGACCAAGTTCTTCATATGTACAATACCTTTTCATTTCTAGGCAACGTGCTAGTTTGGTAACATTTTTCCCATATTAGAATGTTAAAAAAAATTCCCAAGCTATCAAGTTGCCTGCAAATGAGATGGTATTTATATTTTCTATAAAACACATAACAGACATGTATAAAAAACACGCAACGGTAGATTTCTAAAGCAGGAAAAAGGAATGACAAAAAAGAGAGCTTAAAATTACGTGGGAGCACAGCCGTATTTTCTTAATGAAAGAAGAGTGCTCAAATACAGCATTTTCCATCACTGATTGAATGTATCTTTTTGACGTTTATTTTCGGGCTTAAATTGTGGTTTTTGCGTTCCAGCAATTTTGGGCAAATTATTCGAGTTGAGGTAGAATTTTTTCTTTATTCTCATTTTACCAGAATTTACCCGGATTTACCTCGAACAAAGCTATTTTTCAATTCAATAAATTGTTATTTAACTTAATTGCAAAACAAATATTAGACGTGATAATTTATTTTTACCACCTTAACCCTCAATACCTTCTTATACAGTTCTAAAGTAAGCCGCTGATCCACTGGTCACTTTTAATCACGATTTCATAGTGCTTGATTCTGTTGCGCTTAACTGCTTTCTCAATTTTGTTATTCCAATTTCTTCCAAAATCATATTTAAATTTTCTTTATCACGAAAATAATTCTTGCAAGGTTAGAAAATTATTAACAATTTTAGTTAGCGAACACACCTATTATAACGAAGACAAATTTTGATATTCATGGTATTCTCACGCCTTTAATATATATGCGTTTTAATAAAATTGCTAATATGCATTAACAACGGTTTATCAACAACAGTGACAGAGAGTATGAGTTACATATTTTGCAAAATTTAATTTCATTTCTTCGCTCACATTTCCATAATCCTGAAAAGAATAATATAATGAATTTGATTAAATGAATATTTAAGCAAGTATTTATATAAAAACAACATAATTTTCAGCCATGATTATCGTTTCATGTATATAGGGTGACCAGATAAGATTAAGATATGGTTTGGCTTTACTTCGTGCGTCAGCATCACCTTGCACGCATGTGAGCCTAAATCCAATCGCAAAATAAGCCGAATCGACTGTCTAGCAGTACTCAAATTACCTGATCGGCACCAAGCCATCAGGTGGCACAACCTAACGTAACTATCTTATAACATCATCCGTTTTCATGCCACAAAAATTTTATACTATACCTTCTTAAATATACATGTACATATGTATGTATTGAAGTATGCCCTGCTTAAGTACCTCAAGTTAAAATCACGCTTATTTACCTCCTTATTTAATACCCTTTTATTTCGTTTTCATTTTCTAATAAAATCCCACTTTTAATTAAATTTCGCTAAATTGCACAATTTGGATAATTGCCTAAAAATGAAATTTTCCTTTAAATTATATCGTTTAATTACCGAAACTTTACTGTCAATTTTACGTAAACTAATTACGTATATATGTTTCCGTAATTAAAGGCATTTGCTCAAGTGGCCTGCCTGCATAATTACCGAAAAATCTTGGAATTATTAACGATGTGTTTAACAGAGGATTACTGTAATCTAAGAGCTACGAATTTTGTAGTCAAAACCTATCATTATTTGTTGGAAATAGCAATGTTGAGTAGCTTTTTAGTCAAACGGGAAAAACTTTAGATACTCGTATTGTTTTTTGTTAATAATATTATATTATTGGAATCGCTATATAAATTTTATAAAGTTCAAGTACATTGGTTGTGGCTAGAAGTCCAGTAAATATATATTGTTTGAACCAATCATGTTGCGATTGTAATATTTTGTAATCCTTTATTACTCGCAGTTAAATATAAACACAAATTTGTTTATCGCAACCAAAGTATTGTTTAAACAATTTTCATTTAACATAATATTGTTTTCGCGACCATGCCTCAATTATGTTTCCTCCTTTGTGTGTAGACATATTTGTAATAAAAATACTGGGTTGTAAGCTTAAAAAAATCACATTATTATGCATCTAACAAAGTTCTTAGTCAAATCTACAAGCATTTTTCGTAAAAACAAAATAATTTTAATAATTAGTTCTATAGAAGAAATTTATTTAATTTGACAGTTACTTTTTAACGAAATTTTAATTAAATTGAATAAGAAATTCGTTAAGTTATCAAATAATTTTAATAAAATTTTAACTTTTACTGTATTCAGAAGTTATCATATCAAATAAATTTTCTTCAATTCTGCATGCATCAGTTAAATTATAAAATATTAAAAAAAAAATTATTTTTTAACGAAAATTCCTTTAAAGGTTTTTTTAAATTTTACTAATATTTTTTTATTTTTACTTTAATAAAATTTTACCGAATTTATATTCAAAACAAAACTTTTAAGTTAAAATGTTTTTACTAGTTATCCTTCTTCTCTCTTTTTCGATGTAACAAAATTTAATCAAATAAACGAATAGTTTACTTAAATTATCTTCTAAAATTAATAAATAATATTTCAGCTTTAGGTCTTTAATGATTCTTTTAAAGATTTAAAATGTTAATTAATAATATTTGCTTTAAATTTAATATTAAAAGAGTTTATGTGTTAATATAACTATTTTTAAATGTTGTTTCCGTTACGATGCCTTACTTCTGTTTTAACAAACTGTTTGTTGATTAAACACAATTTCAGCTATAATTTTAACTCCTTCTTATTCAAATCAACAGATTCAATAAAATTTTTCTGTTAACAAATCCATTATCGTGTAGGTTTAAAATGATTTATTTATATGAGTAAATTTGACGTAGATTAGAAAAGAAAATTCGTTAATTTAAATATTTGTTCAATAAAGTTTTAGTAACCTACAAAATTTGGTTCAGTGTAAGGGCCACGTTAACCGAAGACCGACAAAAGGCAGAATAATCAAAGCGAACTACATTTATTATAAATGATGAAACATTTTTCCTTTTAAGGTCAAGTTGACAATCACGTTTAATGAACAAAATGAATCTTCGAATGTAAAAGGCTGTAAAAAATGAACGAACACATAAAACGAATAAGGCGATAATTAAAAAAAATTATATTTTTTTGTAAAATACCAGTAGCATATAAAAAATAATGGAAAATGGCCAACACGTTTTTCAAAAACACGCACACACAAGCGCCGAAACAAATAGCGACACATTTCACTTTCACACACAACACACAAACAATCATACAAACCGCACTAACACATATGTCATATGTACATGCATGTGTACAAGCGGGAGGAGTGGCCCCAATATGTTTGAAATAAAAATTAAAAAAATGTGAGTCTGATTGAAAGTTTGTAGTAAGAGGTGACTATATCAGGCATTTACATTTGTATGTGTGTCACATGTACGAGTATGTGTGATGATGAGAAAAAAGTGGAAACAAGAACACAAAGAAACTAATGACTTTGAACAAAAATATGAATGAATTAAAATGTGTGTAAGTGTTGGTGAATGTGCCAGTATTTAATAAATGAATAAAATTCATACGAATTCTAAAGTGAAGTGTAGTACAAAAGAGATTTTTTTGGTCTCTAGAACTTCCTTCTTCGTTCGCTATTTCGACACTTACATCTGTAAAGAAACAATAACGTACTCATCTGTACTCATACAAGGGTCCATTAGAAATTTCTCAGGAATGTGGAGAAACCTGTCCTAGAAAAAAGTCCTCATAGTTGATGATTATTTATTTAGGTCTCGAGAACTGAAGAGCTTGTTCTATATTTCTCGAGTGATATTCAGACTCCACGAAATAAACAACAAAAATGTATGATTTCTTACAAGTTGATCCGACTTATGCTGTACTGTCCAAATTTCCATAAATTCAATTTAAAAAATTTCTATCCAACGAGTGAAAAGTTATTTGGGTAGGTGCGAAAAATATAAGAAATATATAAATTGTTTTCGAGGCAGTACGAATTTATCGATTGCGATGCAAAAAACCAAATGAAACAAAATTGGAAAATGATTAAAAATTAGCCGCATAAATGTTTGACAGTTTAATACTTTGGCTATTTCGCAGGTAGATAGAATACCGCTCACTCACATGGCTACGCAAGTTCGGTCCCTTTGTGTTATTTCGTCATACATATTTTCATACAATTGAGACGTTACAAATTTATTTCATTACTTTTGTTCGCCACTGTGAACATTTTTTATTTTTTTTATTTTTATAAATGTTTGATCCTTTATCAGAAGTAACACAGTTTGCATGTTTAATTTTCATTACAAAAGTTGTAAGACTTTAGAATACACACAAACACTTACACACCCGTATTTAACTGTCTAGAACAATCGCATTCTTTAACCCATAAATGTCAAGCCAATGAGGGAGTTGAACCAACTTTTAAGTTCGACTAAAACAAGTGAACCTTTCGAACTTTCGAATAGAAAACTACCCACATTTCGTGTTGTTTCTTGTTACAACAAAAATCATGATTGATTTTAGTTTTCTTGAATAAAATAGTTTATTCAACGTGGTTAAGGTTCTTCTTGTTGGTTGATTCTTTTAACACGTAACACGTGAGTGTGTATGTAGGAAATAAATTTGTGTACGTATTGGTTAGGAATTCCAATACATGCAAATAATACTTTTCCACTTTCTATTATGTGTCTATCTGTGCATGAATGTGTGTGTGCGTGTGCGTGTGCGTGTATGTGTGGTTGTTGAAAATGTATTTGGGCTTGTTTTAACAATATTTTATATCTTCGGTTATTTTGTTAAGGTTTCCTTGGTGTGGTCTATGTTGGTATTAGTAACACACACACCCAACCACACAAACTTCATAGGAACAAATATTTTACATACATTCACGTTTAGCCACGTTTTCATACACATTTGTTATTAGAAAGCACCATGAAAAACTATACAAAAACAGATTAGAATATATTCAAAAACAAACTGTGAAGAGAAACCTGGATAATTCGAACATTGTCCTTTGGCTGAAACTAACTCTTAGACAAAGAATTTAGTCTTCGTAATCAGCTCTAGCGAAGAGCATCCTAAAGAAAATTTCCCAAATCTGACAAAAAGAACGGCAGCGGTTATAAAGTTTTCTAATATCAACTTACTAATACAAATGCACTAGACTCATAACTGATGAGAGTTTAAGGTTGAATTTTATATAAAAGTGATAATTAGCTGCAAAAGCAATAACATGAATTTAATAATTAAAAATTAAAAGAGAAAAGTGATCAAAGGTTTTAGATAAAGAAATGTGATTAACGTAATGATGTTTTGTACGAGAAGAAGATTTATAGAGCAAAATATTTAAAATACAAACAAATTTATAAAAATTATGAAAATACTTTAATATTTTATTAGCGAACATTAACAAACTAGAAAAGGAAGAAATTTTATTAAAGTCTCAGGCAAGATCTTTTTTCGATTTAAATAGTTTAAGTAAACACAGATTTCTGCTCACCACGAAATCTTCAATCTCCCCTGCTGAGAATCAAATACGGATTCTCAAATACGGATTCTCAAAAGGTCTTAAACGGTCATATACTATTCACATAAGTCTTTTCCATATACTTGTGTACTTTTGAGTCACTCCTTAAAAGGACATAAGAATTAATAAGTTCGTCTGAAAGAATTTTTAAGAAGCTGTAATACTCCCATATGAAAATCTTGCCTTAAATGGAAGCAAAAAAGTGCAGTGATCTCGGCCCCAATCCACAACAACAACATTTATTGTTACAATTTACCTTAATTTAAAAAAACCGGCGCAAATATAGGGAGTTTTTTTTAAAGATCCCATTTCTGTAGGGATTTAACTGTCACACAGTTGTCAGTTGTGGCAAATCTATTATGATTTGTGTTCAGTTTGGTTTGTCATTTTATCGTGAAGAGACTAACACCAGAACAGCGCGAATGCATACGACACATCATGGCTTAGTTCAAAAATATTACCATTCAATTTATGGAAGACACAATTGTCCATCAGAAGCACTAATTCGATTAACCATGACCGTACTGCACGCACCGAAGAAGTTGTAGAGCGAAGCATTAATGAGGATCCAAGTGTGATGGATTCGTATTACGATCCTCCCATTTTGAAGATATTCTTATCAAGTAGCGTTTCCATATTCATAAAAATGCTCAAAGTAAACTCAGCAGATGTTTGGCAAATAACCAACCGACATCGATGTAGTAAATTTAATTTAAGTTTCGTTCAATAAATTTAACAGAACTGAATTCTGTAAAAGTAAGGAATTAAAAAAAAATATATTAGGAAAATTTAAAGATATCAGAAAGTAAATTATTTTAGGCCAAATTTTAAACACGATTTGTCCCATTGTTTTTTTTTAACTTAACGCTTTAATGTCCGTGGGAACATTGTAATATGGATGGAAAAATGGAAACATAATAAATTTATCTTGTAATCGTCGGTTGTTTTTGTGAAATCTTTTATTTTACAGGGAAGACTCGACAATTAGATTCGCACCATCAAAAAGATACGAAAAAAAGTTTTCACGTCAAAAGTACAACGAAAAATAACACTGAAGGTGGCACATAGCCGAAACTGGTTTGTCTCTAAATCAAACTTGACAAGGGATGACGGAAATTCGTTCTAAAAATCTACAACTATGCGCTTTTGCAAGAAAGAAAAAAAAAAACGAATTGGATTCAAATAAGACAAATATGAATTTGCTTACTTTGTTTTAGGCTTTTTTATTTTTATTTTATTGATTCTTTCTAAAGGAAATTCAAGTCTTACCTTTAAACTATTATATATTAATTATCACCAATTCAAATCCTAATAATAAAAAAATAACTATCTACTATTGTGTAGAAAGAACCATCGCGCCAGCCTCAATGTGTCAGCTTTTTTTTAGCCTCTGGTGGCCATCAAATTGCGGTAAATTGTGTACAAAAGTGTTGGGAGGACCACTAATTTGCTTACGTGTTTGCACAAGTATGTTTTTACTTCTCGCTGGTTAGTAGGAACTTCTAGATCTCTATAGATAAAAAAAATCCTACACTGTCTTTTTTGTAACTTCCGGATATTTGATGCACAAACAGCGGTTTTGTATAAAAGGAATTTGTATTCCATAGCCAGGGTTGAGTTAGGACCATTTACCAGTGTAGTTGAATTGTTTTAAGATTTATGGCCGTTATAGTTGCCTCAATGTGGTGGGACCAAGTTAGGCGTCGATCTAGGTGGATACCCAAGCCTTTAATGTGGGTTTCCATTGGAACAGTGGTATTTGTTATTGTTATAGATGGAACATTTTTCCTCTTGAGGGAATACATTACATGACCACATTTCGATGGATTAACCTTTCATTCTCCACTTTTTTAGTCAGTCCTCTACCTCATTAATATGAGACTGAAATTAATTGCATGCAACGTCCAGATTTTCGTGAACACTTATAAATATAGTCTGCAAACGTTGCCGTTTATGTGCTTGGCTGTATGGAGGACATAGCGGCCCTAGAATACTACTCCTTCATAGATTTGCTCCTGTTTTTTGGCCTTTTGGACTTAATTTAAACTTTTTATCTGTGAAATAGCTCTTCAGATGCTTGTGGAAGTTTTCAGGTAGAACTCGAGTTATTTTCGTAAGTTGTCCATAATGCTAGACATTATCGAACTCCTGGGAAATGATCTAATAACGGTGTCTCTCTCTGGACTAGCCCAATAGTACTATGTTTTGCTCGAAAACCAAACTCATGATGTGAGTTGCTGAATATAATTAACAATTTTAATCCAACAAAAAAACTGTTTTGTTGACCAAAAAAGTAATATTTCACAATACTCGCTTGTTTTACTTCATATTTGGGCGGAGGTTATATCGAATTCCAATACAGCTATTTTACTTTTTTAAACCTTCTGCATTCCTTAGAATTATAGAATTATAGAGTCTATTTGAGCCAATATTAAAATTATTAGTTGCAATTGGAAAATCAGTAAGAAGATGGAACACAACTAACTTAAAAATTATTCTTCACACACACTACTTAGTTTTCTTCTTGCGCCATTGTGCAAAATATGCAAAAAACTTTAATAGACTTTAGAAAACACTAGAACACTCGAGACTGAAATCAAACCATTCGCTTCAAGTTCCGTTTGTGTGATAAAGGTGGATTCAAATATTGTCGCTGCCAAGGCAGCGTTGCCGCTGGGAATTTTTAAAAAGTTGCACAAAAAGTCGTTTTTTGAAAATAACTAAATAATAATAAATAAAGTTTTGATATTAAAATAATTTTGCGCTTTTCTGTTTGATCTAACAAGATATCTATCGCATTTTAATAGTAATATTTAAATATTTAAATGTCCCAAGCAGCAAACGGATTTATACAAAAAAATTTTAATTTTAGTTTAAAGCTAATGATGCACAAATATGTCCCAAATTATTAATGTAGTCAAATCTTTAAAGAGGTTTTCATTGTTTTAGAATAAAGTGACGCTTGTTTTTTTCACAAAAATTCATACAAATTGTTGTATGAAGTGAAATTAACAAAACCAAAATGAATAAGTAAGGGATTTAGGTGATGGAAATTGTATTCGAATAATGTGCTTTTTTATTCGTTTTGATCGTATATACAACAACATTGAAATAGTTTTTATTTTTCATTTTCTTTTTTCTGATTTTTTTTTACAAACGAAGGAAAAAAATTGAAAAAATACGCTGATGTAAAAATTGGAAGCGAGGAAATAGATGGCATATTTATACCGAGCAATGTTGTTTTATATTTTAAAAAAGTATTGCTTTAACTACGATAACAATTGTTTTGAAATACAGTTTTGCTTAATACAGTTTGCTTAAAGTGTCCGTCCTATTATCAATAATCTAATTGGCCCAAAGTCGTTTAAAATTCCATTTTAGTTCCAATTTTTTTCCGACGTTTGCTAGATTTATTATCCTCCTTTTCAGTGTTAACATAATATCCTTTTTTACATGTAAATGTTCCGATTATCTACAATGTGTGAATCATTTACATTAGCAACTACATTTGATAATATTTAATATATAATATTTGTGTCTTCTTTTAAATTCCTTGTTCAGTATCTTCGCATTACCTAGGTCAGATGAATGTCCAGTTTCTAATATGTGTTGTGCAAGTGCCATGCTGTATTTTTTCTTTAGTATTTTGTGTTCTCCTATTGTCGTCTCCAAAATTCTTTTTGTTGTTCCAATGAGATGAGACCAAAGTTTTCATTATCATCATTTACATTGAATTTCATAACTATAAAACTCATTTGTTTATTTTCAATTGGTGTTTTTGTTTGGAAAAAATTGTAAGGATTACTTTTTTCATACGGCCAAATAAATTTAACTGTCCATGAAAAAGTTTTTCGCAGATATTGACTTCTTTATGCCGGCTACAGTAGAAGGAACATTAGAGGAACTATATTTTTATACAGACAATGCAACCACAGAGTAAACCGTAAACAAAACATCAGTACTGAGTAAATACCAATTAAACAAATATACGTCGAAGGAAAGTAAGTAATCGGTGCAAGTGATCGTCACAGCAGGACTTCTTTCAACGACCTAAGCAATCAAAAATGACAAACATCGATATAGACGATGCAACATTAAGCGGAACACACCAATGTTTCCTCTTGTGTTCTATCTTCTGTAGCCGGTATTAGACTGGCTCTTATTATTTTGCCAAACATTTAATATTTTTACATAATACATATATTATATAAAGGCACCTTTATTAATAAAAGAATACAAAAATTTAGCTCAACTTGCACTAAATGTTTTTACATTTACAGACTTGGTAAATTACTAACATCATTTGCTTTTCTTCCGCGTATATTTGTGTAGCAGTATGTACGATGTTTACACAGATCTCATGTTTCATTTATGGCTTAACCTGTGCTTACTACGTCTGTATCAAAAAATTACACTAGGTTTCTCAAACATGTTTTCTCCAATATTCCATCGTGTGTGGACGGCAAAATTCCTGACGTTTTTCTAAAAGAAAGCTAAAATTTTTTAATGTTCCGTAACCATCAAATAAATCGCCTATATATTAATTTATTTTATTTATTTGTAGTGAAAGAAATTAAATATGTTTAAATTATTTTTACATTTACTCACATAGGGTATGCAAGTCTACAGACGGTGATTTCATCTGCTGAATGATTAATTTGGAAGGTGCCGCCGACCACTTCTTATTGACTGCTTTTACTTTTCATAGTCAACGACCTTTTGGCGATAGTATAAAACTTGATTTGATTTTCGGACAGGGTGTTTTGATGTAGATTATTGGAACGCATTTCCATCATCCCTTGTCAAGTTTGGTTTGGTGACCTACCTAGTTTAAAACTATCGATAGTATTACCGGTAATTTAGCAGCTCTGCGACGAATAGTAATGCTGGACATGGGTCTAAAACAAAAAGACTTTGTTTAATTTCTTATTAGAAAAAGGTCATCTGTGACGCTGTGTGGGACAAAATAAAATTTCAGCTTGCTACAATATCGCTACAATGGAACTTGTGATTGCGATATAAGAAATTTTAGTTGACAAGTTTGTAACCGAGCTTTGTGGGTATTATAACAATTATAACTTAAAAAAATTAAGGGCCTTATTTTATGAAACGCAGCGCAACGCCGAAATTAAAATATAACTCGTGTTATATGAGGAAAATCATGACGGAAATACACGAATATGCAACTGCTTGGAGCCTTTAGAAATATCTTCATTTCTTTTGCTGTATCGGGAAGTTATTCCTTATGTCCAACTTTTGGTTTTTGTTTTCCAGTGAAGTCGTTAGCAAAATTGATTTTAAGACTGACACTGCTATAAGTGAAGGAAGGTGTGAATCTCGAATCTTCTAATGAAACTCTTTAAATGCAAAATATCTAAATTGACAGCATGGAATATTGTAGATTGAATGAATGCTTCCTTCCAACGATTTGTGAATTAAAATCTTATTTACCGGGAAAAGGGCTACGAAGTCAAAAACAAGACATACCTGTATGTGTGTGTCTCTATGTATTTTATATATTAAAATGTTAAACAGGGCACTCAGTATCCTACTATTAAAATATAAACGGTTGATTATACAAATTTTCATACATAATTGACCTTATAAAGTCTTTATATCCTCTGTAACTAAGGCAGTTAATCTTTAGCATATTTGTGATCACCGTATTGCATTTGATTAGAATTGACGTTAATTTAAATCGTATAATTTTTGGAAAAAGTCATAAGCTTTTTTCTAGTTATGACTCTACAAGAAAGAGTACGGTTTGAATAGACATTCCAGAATATCAATGTTTTTATCTCAATTGTATGGACTTTCTTTTGACGATCTGCTCAACTTGAAAGTTTTACTTCTTATGCACAAGATAAGACATGTGCGACAGACGGAACATTTTTACAATAGACTGTCTTTCGCTGACAAATGCAGAGGTAAAGGAGGGATTTCTATATATTTGAAGCATCTCTCTGGAACACGATCGCTTATAGCTGCCAAGTTTTAAGTAACGCAGATCAATTTAAAAAACGTATTACGAAACTGTTCTCAGCGTAATTATTTGCTAAAAGTTTATAACATTTATGTTTTTTTTAATAAAAGTATTTTAATTAGTCTGTAATCTTTCGTACTTTTATTAATTGTTCTCTTACTTGTGACTCAGTTACACACTGCAATATGGGACGATACAAATATAATAATAAAAGAAATAAATAATAATAAATATCTTTAAGAAAACACCCTCTGGAATTGATTATATTAAAATTCCGCACAACATGAATAAATGATTATGGGCTCAATTATGCGTTCTTCACAAATTTATGATTCAATTTAAACTAAATTGCTGCAGAATTGTCTCGTTTGTTAAATTATTTTTTTTTACTTTTCTCTTGCTTAATTTTAAAACAATAGAAAACATTTCCACCTACTGGTATAACACCTCCACCGAGTCAATTATCGGTTACATGGGCAACACCACCGTGCGACACAAACGAGAGGGAATTAAAAATTAAACCAACACAAATTGCACCAGATGGAGTTGAGTGGAATGAAAGAAAAAGGTAAAAAAAGGTTGAAAAAATTATCTTTTATAAAAACTAAAGCATAATGTGAGTAAAAAGTTCTTTGGGAAATGTGGTAGTTGATGCAAATTAATTCTTAAACACCGGATGCTGCAGTAATTAAAAGTTTTTTACTATATTGCTTTTTACTCCTAAGTTGCAGTAAGGTTGCGTAAATACTACTCTAATGGGTTTTATACATTTTAAATTTTATTAAAATATGTTAAAGCAATCGCACCAAAATTTTCATAAATATAAAGTTGAAAATAGAAATTGATTTAGGAATATTTGTTTTAAATTTTAAATAATTGAGATTGTGAATTAGCGTGCGATGTCCTGTGCGATGATTTGTTCGACGCACAAACTTCAGCATTAAACGAATATCTCACAGATCAGTTAGTTGTAGTAGGAGGCATCCCAAGAGAAATGTTCTTATATAAAGGGGGATGAACCGCTAAAGAACACCATACACATGGCGACCGTTGGTACAGGTTGAAGAGGTTGCACACGAGATTATAAAGAGTGTAAGCTCGTTCTATGAAGTTCTGTGTTGGTACGAAAATAAGTTTTGATTTTTTGATAAGTCGTACAATTGGATGGCAACGTAAAGGGACTCATTTTCTGGTGACCATATAGCAAAATCATTTCGCGCGAGCTTTTCTGCATCTTTTTTTTTTATAAATTTAGGAGGATATCGAAGAAGACCGCTAACTTTATGGGGCCTTTTTCGACAATCCTTCTTTCCTAAAATTGTAATTTGCGATTACCTTACTCTCATTCAAGTCTAGTGCTACCACTAGCCTTTACTCTCGACTGTAACCACGGAGGCTCTTGTAATTGTTAGCATTTGTGTAAGGCTTAGGTCCACCATGGCATTCAGATTTAACAAGTTTCTGCTCGTGGTCCTAGCCAGAACTGGACATTTACACACAATGTGCACTACCGTCTAAGCGCCTTCCTTAGGAGTATATTTGGAGACTGACCCGTCCACCGCTTGCGAGGTTTTCTTGTCATCTCCACCTCTTTCGAGGCTTCATGGCCCATACCTATCGGAGTTTCTCGGTCCAACACCTTCAAATATTGGCCCGTCCACCCCTCGCGAGCCAGTCTTGTCTATCTCTCCGGATTCCTCCCTTGACAAATTAAAACCGTAGTTTCTTCAGACTTCTTCGACTCTTGCGATTCTTATTGATCCATCCCGGTAATGGAAAAAAAGATGTCCAGCGCTTCAAATTCACGGGTAAGTCTGTTTTAAAACTTGAGATCGACTGCTATCCAGAGATTGCATATTAAAGAACAAGCACTCTCTTGGTCGTGCATGCCCGGAGTGTTAACCTCTCTCTGCTCGACTGATCTGCAGAGACAGGAACCTGTTACCGGCCATCCCTACATGGAGGTATAAGTCAGAACTAATTACAAACCGAGTTGTACCAATGCTCGAAACACGTATGCTTTGCATATCACATTTCCCGCGTAGAGCTAACGATTGTAGGTTTTAGAATGAATATTTTAATTGGAATCTTGCAGACATATAGAAAGTGATGCTATGCAATAACAAAAATGTTTTCTAGTCTGGTATCTGCTGTTCTGCATACGAGTTCACCTTCTTAGCTCCTGGACCTTACGGAAAAACTACCGAAAAAATAATTATTCCAATTCAATTTGTAATAAATCTTTTAATATTTTTATTGGGAGAAAGGATAGTTTCTTTCTTGTTCTATTAGGAGGCAAATAATAATAAAAGCTTAAATTAGAAAATTTCTTACACACATTTCAAATCATCTGGTTTGAAGTAAATTTTGCTTAAATTTTGTTTAAAAATATTGTAATTATATTCCACTTCTTAATTCATCATATTGTGTTTAATTTATTTCCTACAATTACTTGCTTACATCCTTATTTTGACAACAACAACGGTTGCTACAATGACAACAAACTGATCAACAGTTCACAGGAGGAAACGCCTTACGAATACTCATTGATTTACGCTACCAGCAGGCGAAGCAGTCCTGTTCCAGAGTCATTTGGAGGTAAGTTTTATTTACTTTATTTCAACTTTTTACCACTGTGCGGATTCCACAGACTGTTGAGAACCGCCAGGGATTGGCAAAGATGCTGAAAGAGCATTAACTTCAAAACGTCTGCAATATGTTCAAAAATAAACAATTGTTCCAATTAGTGAATGCCTTCGAAATGAGTCCATGTAAAATAGGCCAAACAAAGAATTGTCATATGAAAAATACATTTTTACCATGGGTCCTAGCTGCTGCATTTTTCCCTGTCGGTGGCAAAAATTTTACTATTATCGGAAAGAGCACTTTCTTGAGACTACAAAAGTATCCACAACATAAAATAGACTTAATTTCAACAATATTTTTTCGATAATACGAATAGAATAATTTAACTAACTTTAATTAAAAACACATTATTTTATAATTTATAAATAAGAATAATTAATATTAAGTTTATTGATATATGTTTCTTATTTCAGTACCTCCCTTGTTTAAAATACCGCCAAATATACGGTTTTTTTAAATCATAACGCGACTGGAAATATTTCCAAAAAAGCTCATTTCAGTAGTGCGATTCACTAACTTTTAACGAAACGGCAGTCGCATAGTTTGTCGAAATTTCCTGTTGTCTGCACTACCGATTATGTGATTCAATAACTCCTCGTCAACGATAGTAGACTTCTTCTTTTTTCTATTTATTCAAATTGATATCATGTGGCATCTCTGCTAAAGAAAATGTCATATAAACGGAAAAGAAAAAAGAATTGAAACGAACATTTTGAGACGAAAATTTTGGTTTGAACTGAATTCTTTTACAACTTTGGCATTACGTATAGGGGCATTGGTCCAAAAAGATCATTTACTTAAAAAATATACGATTCTGTCAGAGTCTTGTATGTTTTGCCAGCCATTTTTGCACTTTTGAATTCTAAATCGATTATGCCTTAATACGTTATAGCACATCTGGCCATAACTAAACCGTTTCTGCTGTAGTGGCGTTTTAAAAATAGCTTCTCTTTTCTCATATCGTAAAAATAATAACTGTAGCAGGCGGTCGAAGTATATTAAATTTTGTCAATAAAAACCACAGTACGCCAAATTGTGCCCGATATTTTTTACGTAGATTAATTAGCGAAGTTTAATTCTCAAGTTTTTATTTAATATCAGATTTACGCAGCTTGCATTGATTCTTTTCACCGTTGAGATACTTGAATGTTGACTTTAAACTTGATTGTTGATGCTGAAAGAGCAAAGTTTGACAAAATGATCAAAATTTTTCCCTTGCTGTTGGAATCCGTCATTTGCAATTGTTTCAATACTTATCAGTATCCTTTAGGTATCCGAGCACAGTTTTGTTGCTTCGCCCAATTTCTCGCGTAATTGAATATCTTTGCGAACGATAAACATCGATTTCGTCTCTTTCCACTATTTTTTAAATACTCTTTTTGCCCAATTTACACTATCGTTTAGCAGAATGTAGTTTTTTCTTCTACTAATCGCAAAAAAATTCAAAGTGGTTCTAATCGCATAAACGGATAAAATTGTATTTTTTGTTGGAATTTTTTTTTTAAGGATCTTTACGATACTGTTGCGTTAAACTTCTAAGTTGTTGCTCTTATTTTTGTAATCTTAATTCGCTCTTTTCGATGGTAATAAAAATGTGGCTGTCGACAACAACTTCAGAAAGATCCGGCGTACTGAAAACAGACAGCTTTATAAACATAAACACAAACCCGCTATACAAACCGCCACACAAACATTAGTAATATGAGTATTATAACTATACACATTATTAATACTAGTTTGTTGGCTGCCTACTAAGAAATAAAAAGTAGATGTTGCTAATACGTTATCATTCTCATTTAGTTTATAAAAAAATATTGGATATAGGGTGGAGTTTTGGCGACGCAAAGTGGAGCAGTTATCGCTACCACTTGAACTATAGTCCGAGAAATGGACCGCTTCTTTTTACGCCCCTAGTGGAATCGTTGATCGTTCTACTACGTCGATCCGAATGCAAGGTCTCCTGATTTTATCGTACATATGAGGTCTCCCAAAACTAAATAATATTTTTCGTATTTTTTGAATTAAAGTCCGCCAAAATTATCGTGTATTTGACGTAACCCAGTAGACGAAGTTCGTTATAGTTTCGTTAAGAAAATAGCTGTGTTCATACAGTATCACCTATCTATTAAAGAAAACAAAGCTTTATTGCAATCTAACCCAACTGGAAATTGAAACTGCATTGCAACATGGAAGTACTCAAATAATCACTTGACTTATCATCCGATATATATGTACGTACTTATTTTATAAGCTAATAGCGAAGGTATTTTATATAAGACATATAGTGTATTCTCCGATGCTCATAATGGGAATTGTGCGGGGCTATCTCAATTACATTTTAATTACAAGTGTAATTTGTACAACATTCCTTGGCGACCTGTTAATATATTCTGTATCCATTAAAATGTAGGATCAATTTATTCACGTTTATGTTGAATATAATTTTACTATTAAAATGGGCGAAATCGGTCTATAAACACCGTTCGTTTTTTCTTCGAAATATAGAGAATAATATCGAACGTGTATATCAAAATATTGCAGCTTTCTTGATTTTATAGTCAAACATTTCAATATGAAATTTCATACCTGCTAGTAACGGAAACAGACAGCAACAGATATTGTAAAGTGTGTAGCAAGTTAATACCTTATCACATAACGCTTTAATACAGGCACATATAAGGCACATGTTGCACAGAATATTCCCAAACATGGAAAATTAAATAAACGAAATACGAGCAAGGAAAAGTATTTCAATATTAAAGTCAAATGTATTTTGAATTCTTGAGCTTTAGTTTATTTTCCAAGAGAAAATAAAAAACCATCACGTATTTAGGTCACATTAAAATGTTACGCATGATGTGCTCTGTGCCCGGTTTTCTTTCTCTCTCTATATCTAAATGGAGTAAAACATTGTATAAAGAATAAAACGATAACTAAATGAATTTCACCTTCCACTTGACATGTGTTTTTTTTAAATAATTCACAAATGAAAGAGCAAACAAAAAACATGGGGATTTCATTTAATGTTAATCTACATTTTAATTTGTTTTTTTTTATTTTTGTCTCTTCTATTTTCCCATTTCCTACAGATTATTCTTTGCAACGACATTTTGAAGATTCTAATACTGGTTACGTTACAACGATTACACACAATGGTGGCAATCATCAAAATCATATCGATAACGATGAAGTTGAAGTTGACGATGAAGAAGATTACTCAATATCCGTGTCAGCTATAATGCAACGACGCGCTAGTGTACGTGGTTATCGAAGGAAAAATAGCAGTCGCAACTCAAGAAGAGCTTCCAGTCCAATGGATCACGCGCTGGAAAATGTTGAGCGTAGACGCTCTAGTGTCTACACAACTAGTTCAGGTGAGATGCAACATTTTTACTACATCTTCTCTAACTCGCCTTCTTGTCTGTCTGTTCCGGTTGAATGTTTCCAATTGACTTTAAACTGTCTTCTCATTCACGGGAAATCGTAAACAGCACATATGTAGCTGGGGATGACAATGCAACTCTTTTTTGTTTTATTGTAAAATTCCCACACACAAGACTAAAAAGCAAAAAAGAAAGAAGAAAAATTGAACAACATTCTTTACAGGCATTTTCAATATAAAAGGATCAGTAACTGAATAAGGATACGTATTTGTATGTATGTCACATACAAAATAAGTTATATAACTTTTTGCGGTACAAAGTTTTTTAAAGCTTAATTTCGTCATAGTTGTACATTTTTAAACATAATTCGTCCTTTATGAAACATGACTACAGTAGTAGTAGGACTATGTGCACAACAACGAACTGAATTGAAACAAAATTTCAAAGTTGTTTGAAAATTAATTTATGATCTTTTCAGATGAGGGCACCAATCAAGAATCAACACAGGAACAAATATTTGAGAATATACGGCTCCACAAGGAGGTGATCCAATCCGTTAAACTACAGCCATGGCCCATACGAAAAAAACTGAAACTAGTGCGGCAGGTAAGAAACAAGCGTCAACAACTTTTGAGGTGGCTTAAAAATGAATGCTAAAAACTTTGCCCTTTATATATTTTCCAAAGTGTAAAACTCACCACAAAAAATTGGTTGTAAAGAACTGTTCATATAAAATTCAGACGAACTCAAATTTCCATAATCCTTCAATTGATTTATTTATTTCATTTGATGGATTTATAACAAAAAATTCAGTACAACAAGCATATGAGTCTTATTTAGTTGTAGCAGTACTGGGTAGCTAAGAACGTATTAATTTCCTGGTTACAAAACAGAAACCTTTTAATATATTTCAAGTTTTTATTTTTTACGGAAGCAATAGCATTGATATAAAAATATCTTCCCGATACATGTTTGTGGTATCTCATGGTGTTTATTTATTCGATCTCGAGAATTGCAACCTATTAGAAGGGTGTGTAAATATTAGTTTCCTAACGTCATATCGTAAACTTGCTTTGAAAGCTGTGAAATTCGGCTATATCTCTTACGTCCGATATTATTGTAAGTAACATTGAGTTTTCTGTCTGCTTACAGAGTCGAGATCCTCGAAATGTTCACATCGCCAAGAGCACATCAACATATAAAGCCGTAAAAAAACTGAGTCCTCCATAAGTTCGTTAGCATGACATATGTTCTGCCATGTATTTTTGACATTTTGGGCTATTTTGATGGTTGAGTCGCCAACGAGTAGTGGAGGCAGGGAGTTTTGCAAGCAGCTTAAGCTTCCAAATACAACAGCTTTTGATATCCTCGCACTTAAGCAAGATCATTAGCTGTAGCCCATTTGTTTTTGTTATTAAAGCCATGGATTAGTTTAAAAATGCATTTGTAACGTCAAACTAAAGGCAACTAAGGTAGAGTTCGACGTCATCTGCATACGTATGAGTTTCTCGTTGTTCTATTTAGGGGGAGATAAGTTATTGAATATAGTGTTTATAACAGTGGGCCTCGAGTCGAGCTTTGCGGAACACCTTTTGATTGATTGAATTTTTATGTTGAACATTAATAATTAACGAGTAGTTTTTAGGATGTCCGAAGATTTGACAATTTCCAAAAATCATTTTTTGAATATTTTGAATTCGAGAAAAACCGGTTGGATTTTTAAAATTTTGGTGTAAATAACCCGATTAACCAGATTTTAAGCAAATCGGGATTTTAGCTAAGCAAAATTGTTTGCAACATAATAAACCTTGAATTTATTTTATTAGCAAAAGACGTAAACAATTTCACATGTGTATGCAATTCACAAATGCCTTGTATGAATGTATCATGTATTAAAATAAACCTTCGGTTTATTTGTTTACAAACAGTCAATTTAACTGTATTGTAGTATTTATGTAATGCTAATGGCACATAATTTTAGACATCATTTAATACCAGCAAATTAAATCGGTCGTGGTAACTTGAATTTACTAACAATTACACTTCAATGTATCAAAATGACAATAGAAAAAGAGCTGATTATAAATAATTATTTATGTTTAAAAATAAAACCCATAAAGAATTTATAGTTTTATAATTACGCGTAAAAGTTGAGAATGTTCAACTTGTTGAAACACAAAAATAATCAAAGGAATAGCATAATCCCAGTTGTGGTGTCAATACAACAAACAAATAAAATTAAGTTGTATAATAAGATCATATTTTTATATGACAATTGCTAGCAATAAAATACAATATTGTATAATACAATCAATGCAGCAATACAAGGCGTTTGTTAATTCAACAATTATTTTATTAAAATTAAAGGTTAAACATGAACAAAAAGAACTCATTTTACACAAAACTACTGCGATTAATGCTTATCTACGGACTAGACGGAATGGACTGGTTGTTATAATTTAAAATCTACATATGAAAAAAAAAAATGTTTTTAATTTTAAACTATGTTTATTTAGCCCGTAGCAGTTTTGAAATAATATCTAAAAAATTTTATGATTTTTTTTTTTAAGACACGCGGTGTAGGAATGAATTATTAGAGTTTTCGCAATTGGCAATTTAAATTCACAAATTTTTTAGTAAAATTATCACTTGCCTTTAATCTCCTCTAACGTATTCTAATATTTATTTGCTCCCGATAGGGTTTTTTCACCATTTATTAGTTTCTTCTATCATAAAAATAAAAATTTATAAAATAAGATAGATTAGGCGTCGCACGTTTCTCTTGCACATGCAATCCATATTTTATATGAACAGTTCCTTATTTCTAGTTATTGACTTTTTTTATTTAGAATGTTTCCTTTAAATCTTATTTCAGGCAAAAACGTATGTGGCACGTCATGAGGGCGCTCTACAGGAACGTTTTGCCATGTCACGCAGTACACGCGATTTATGGGCGCGTTTTAAAATTCTAATGGCAGCTGTAAGTGATTTCCCTGTGTTTTTTATTTTAGTTTTTGTTCAATATTTATCCGGAAGCCACAAGAACAGAATAAGAAAACAAACAAGTGATAAAGTTTCTTTCACTCACATGTTTCCAGTCTCTTTTATATTAAATATATGAATTTGCTAGTTCCAGCAAAAATATGTTAAGTTTTTTACGTTAAGCACTTAAACTTCAATTGAAGTTTATAGCGATTTTAAGGTCCTTCAGCAATTATTGGCAACAGTGTTTAATGTCTTTTAAAATGAATATTTACAAATAAAAATAGTGATCACAATCTAAGAGCAGCATATTATGATGTGATTAATTTATTGTGGTTCCCAACGATTAATTTATTGTGGTTCCCAACGATAATTTATATTTTCTTTTCGTGTGGCACGGACCCAGGGAGGGGTAAAAAGGAAAACCCGTTAAAAGTTAACATTTTCCCAAACAAAAAGTTTAGAAAATTTTAAGAATTGTATATTTTTGCTAATGCTACTCCTGGATAGATCCGCGCCTGATTGCGGTTGTACATGGTTATAGTGTGATTTGAATTAAACGAAAATAATAACAAAAAAGTTAGTCCGAAATTAAAAATTAATGTGTTTTTACATTTAAAAAATTATTAATTAAATACCATTTCTTCTTTTTTTATTTAGCAACTAATATACAAATAAAACTTCTCTTTGGCATTTAGAAAGTTCGAAAATTTAAAATTAAAATTAATATCATTTTTAAACGATTCCCGTATCATCCACGAAGCATCAACTTTGTTGAATAACCTTCAAAATTACGATTAATTTAATAGCGGAAAATGTCATACCAGTGAAAGCCAACATAGTATGATTATGTGCAACCATGTTTAATATGAGCAAACATAATAACATTAAGACCACATTATTACAACTTGCCTTTAAAGTACTTGTTAGTAAAAGCTAACTTTAGCTCAAGTGAGAAATAATGTGACCTTTAACTACAGCTTACTTGGGTAAATAAAATTAATCTCTTTGAAAATATGGCAATGCCAGAGCGAAAACCGACTACTTTGGACCAATTATGTTGATTCTTAAGAATATATACTGTCAACCAAGGCGAATTAATTATAAGCTGGCCTCATGAACACATGTTATGAATTCGCTTGTCACAACCTAAAAGTATGTTCAGAAATGCACCTTAGTTGCGCCATTACGAAGTTTTTGCAATTAAGCCCAATTTTCCGTTGAAGAACTCAATTAGTAAATTGAGAATTATTATTTAATCGCACCATAAAATGCATAAGTGTGTTTAGTGAGCAGAGAATTCTGTCAAATAAACACATTAAATGTAATGTAACGCGCAGTTTAAAATAAAAAAAAAAAACATATTTATAAAAAAAATAGCTGGATAGTACAAACTTAATATGCTGATTACTGCACCAGTGAGAAAGGGAATTCCAAAAGTGCAGGTCCATGTTGACAGTCTGTGGCGGTCATGCTGTTTGACCATGCTTCTCAATTCTGTTGCTTATTATTTCCTGACTGATGGCAAGTGACCACGCCCAGTTACACGATTGACCAGAAATACTAAACCTTACGATCAACATTAGTTTTAAAAGTTGATTCTACCACGCTTGGTGGTCAAGCACTCAGCCAGCACACGAACGCTGAACGAACTTTTGATTGGCCGACAACTTTAGTTTAGCTTGCTGCCCCAGTAGAATATACAACCAACTCAGTAATTCAAAGTTTATGACTGGGCTTCGGAACTCTCTGAAAGCTCACCTTTAGCCGTTAACGGCAGGCACTACAGGACATTAACAAACAATTTCGTTTGACCCGAACTTAACGATATGGACATGAATCAAATGTGATTCCAAGCAGAACGAATTTATGTGCATCATGGCGAATGCCGCAATATCGATTAAATGGTCCCTCTTACAACGACACAAGAGCAAAAAATGTGTGTTTTACCAAATGGCAGCGGCTGAGCTACGAACAAAGGCGATTTAATCCACTGAATGTTTAATATCCAATGGCCTAAACATTAAGCTACAGCATCGTCTTACCTAGATTGAACACCAAAACAATTTTACATATTATGTCTATTAAGAACAATCTGTGGTTAGTGTCAACATATTATTTTTGTACTAAACATAACCAAAGTTATGTTCAAAATGTTTTCAAATAAATAATAAACTATTGTAGAGAAGATAATATGGTTGTCGTGCCCGTTCCACAACCATATATTTTCTTTGATTGCGAAGGTTACGTAAATTGACCATTAAGTTCGACCGATTTCACCGCGCTACACTAATTATTTCATGTAAGGCTTTCTGAAGTCGTAGCGCAGAGTCATTGAAAATAAGACATCTCGGTTCCTTACAATAGCTCGGGCATTCACCAAGCATAATGGCTTTCATAGGCTTTTCAAATCACACTCAGCTTCTTTTCTTCCATTTCAACGTCGACCTGCCCTTGTCGGTAACCTCTTTACATGCCTGCTTAATTCGCCCTTCGCACATGTAAAAGATGAAATACACGATAATCATGAACAGTGTGTCCGGCAATCAGTGTAGTGAATTACCTACGGACTTATACAAATGCGCATAATTGCTTGTCCTTTCTACTCGTATTAGGTTTGTAATCACGTTTGTTTGTGCACGAGTGCATTGCAGAACGTAAAAACAAATATTCATACAGAAAATACACTTCATTTAATACACGTAATGACGTTAATGCTGCTTTCGCAAAGTAACCACTCTATACCTACTGCGACAGCCCTCAAGGGAATATAAAGAGCAGTTGTTAATTGTGTTTGAAATGGAACTTTAATTACGATAGAAAATAATTTACTTTTATAAAAATGAGAACCGTTTGGTTTAAAATTTAAAAACTTATCTTCTTTTATTTACGTAACTTTTTGGAGCGCAGCGATGGCGTCATTGGAAACGTGAAACAGCAAGTTTTCTTACGGTGCTCACACCGTGGGAACTGCGCATAAAAGAAATCGAATCGCATTTTGGTTCAGGTGTTGCCTCGTATTTTACATTTTTACGCTGGCTGATGTGGGTGAATCTGATGATTGCCTTTCCGATTGTCATTTTCGTAATTGGACCCGAGGTGACTATAACGGCAGTAAAATATTTTCAGTGTTTTGCAAAGAAGAGAAATGAGATGTTTAGCCCTCTGTGTGATAACTGTTTTCTCTTTTTCTATTTTTATTTTTATAGTATTTTGCCACCAAACACGATGAAACGGACCCTCGTAAAAAGATGTCCTCCAAGGAATACGAAGTGGCGGGAAATCTTTTTACTATTTGGGAATTCGAAGGCTACCTCAAGTATTCACCCATGTTTTATGGGTAAGTCTCATCTTCGTTTAATGTCAAATTTTATGACTGCAAACATACAAACTGTGCTTGTTCTTGTTTGTTTCGCTAAGCACCAAAATATGTTTCCGTTTTTTTCTTTTCAGTTACTATTCGAGTTACTCGGGTGCCAGTTCCTTGGGTTATATGCTGCCATTGGCTTATTTCTTGACAGCTGTTGTCGTTTACATTTACAGTTTTGTTGCCACGTTAAGAAAGTAAGTGATTTGTAAGCAAATCGTAAAGTTGTCATAATGACATAAAGAGGTGCGGGAAATAAAAACAACGGAAAAGGCTTAAAATTCGGGTTTTGGAAAATTATAGCATTTCCTATGTACAAATGTTTTGTTTTCGTATTAAGGCTACTATTCATTTAATCGCTTAAAATTGATAATTGTGCAATCGTGCAAATTTACGAGATTCCTCTTTTTAAGTTTTCGACAACTTTCAGAAGTGAATGTCAATTTCATAGAAAAGTGCAACCAAAAAATTAAGATTGAAAACACAAAAGTTTAAAATTTGTAACAAAAATCCGATCGAAGTTCCTTCGAATTCGCCAGTCAATGTCTTTAAGGTGAGTTGTATCCAGTAATGTGTCCACAACGAAACACTGGGTTGTTATTCGTCGTAAGGCTGCACAGTGGTACAGATGATGTTCCATCATTTTGATGTCTTCATTGCAATCGCTGCAGACGAAGGCGAAGCATATGGGCTTCTAATTTTGAGTCGAGTTAGAATAATTGTAACTTTATTTCCGCTTTGTTCAGTTTTCGCTGTTTCAGTTTGGGATACGTCTCCATTCTCAGAGATCGAATCTAGAATTTAACTTCGGATTAAAGAACAACCTAGAACGAAATTGAAGCTGTTTTCAAGCCATTTACAACGACTCGGACTCAAAATAGTGACACAAAACGAAATAAGATGTATTTATGGGCGTCTAAAAAAATTTTAATGGGCTTTTTAGAATCATTAATGAAATATACTTCATCTTAGGAGGTGACTAGAGCAACTTTTCTTTTGTATGGGAGTTGACACGGTCTAGTATACTTATGTACGTGTCCAATGGAGAGGACAGAACTTTGTTTACCTTTTATGAGCAGATAGATAGAGTCCATACATAATCTTCCCACGATATGAGTCTAAACCACAGCCTCCACGTTGCTCTCCCAAGATGGTCTCAGCAACAACTAGTCTGGGGATACTGGTTCCCGGTAGTATCAGTCCCCAGAAAGCATTATATTAAGGTAGCGGGATTGCCAAGAATACGGCGGAAATGAAGATTGACAGTAGAAGTATTCATGTCATGTGTGTCACATTTGGCCAGTCTAGAATGACATAATGTTCATTTACACCCGTAAAATAAAAAAATTGGGGTTTTTGAAAAACTATAATTTTAAAATCTGTTTTAAAATGTCAGATTCCGGATGCTTCTTGGTAGAGAGACACTGTAAAGAAGTAGGCGTAATACATTAAAGACCACGGCTTCTTCTAAAATTAATTAAAATTGAACTATAGCGTTGCAAATTATATGTCTCTTTTTTAACCTTGGTTGGTTCTGTGACCTTGGGAAACAAAAGCGGGCATGATCTGCCAACTAACACGCCTCATATAATTAATGTGTAGGACGTTCTAAAATTCCGGAAGAATATGGAAGCTATTTTAATTTGGTTATGACTAAAATACTCTTTGGGACTTTGAAAAGTGATTTTAATTTTAATAATAATTAGTGAGTTAATTCGGATGTATATACATACATACATACACACATACATACATACATACATACATACATACATACATACATACATACATACATACATACATACATACATACATACATACATACATATGAATGCATACCTATTTTTCAAAACTACATGTCAAGTGTATTTATAAAATATGTTTGTTGAAAATGTTTCTTCTTTACTGTTGACGTTAACAATACTCTTTAGAAGCGGCATCAGTTATTTATTATTCGGAACTGGATTTTTTAAATTGGACTCAATATCGTTAAAATTACATTAGCGACACGAAGTGGGCGTGGTAGTTGTGCGAACGCCTTCATTTTCTGTGGGATTACTTTCGTCGGCAATTCAAGTTTGTAAACCAAGTTTGAAGAAAATACCACTAAAATTTGGTACTGTGCAGTGCCGCAAAATGCAATTTTATCAATTACAATATAAAATCATGTAAATACTTACTAAATATCGTATAACTCGATTACCCAATAAAAAAGCAAATTTAATGTTGTAATAAATTCAAGGAATTTCTTAACTTGCATTATGATTTCCTTTTTCTTACGTTTCTTATCGGATTAAGCTCATTTCCTTTCTACAATATTGATTCTGGGAAAAATAAATGAAAATAAAAGAAAGAGCAGCACATAAATGGCCAGCAACTCAAATAAGAATATTTACATGAAGTTAAACACGAGATATATTACTGCATAAAAATCATCGTACAAATGTTTAGAAGGCAAAATTTGTTTGCTAATTTATACGGAAATGAGAAGGAATAAAAAATATTAAAGAAAATTGTACTTACACTAGGGGTAATATGTTTAAGGGCATTTTTAGATTCCAGCTAAAAAAGTTATAAGCAAGACCTACGCCCATTACCCCATTTCGCTTAGTGCCCCATTTCGGGTGAAGTTTGAAATTACTATACTACGAACCGTTTATTGTTTTTTGTACCCTAAAAAATTGTTGCCATCTCCTTATTGGCCGACAAACTTCCCTTGGCCTTCTTCGGAGCTGGTTCACCCGGAGAAACCCATTGTTTAGACTGCTGCTTGGTCTCCGAAGTATAGTAATGGATCAATGTTTCACTTTCACTCACAGTTACAAATCGCCGCAAAAACTCATTCGGATTGCGGTTTGACCTCTCCAAACAATCCTTTGAAGTTGTCACACGTTTACGTTTCTTAAACCCAGCTGATCACTTAAAATCGAATCTCACGCACTTTTACTCTTCGATTGGCCAACACCATATCGTGGATTTTTTCGACATTTTCGGGTGTACTGACCTCAATTGGCCGTCCAGAACGTTCAGCGTCGTTTGTACTTGTGGGGCCACAACGAAAGTCAGTAAACCACTTTTATACCATTAAAATCGATGGTACAGAGACCCCATAGTATTTATCGAGCTTTTCCTTGGTTTGATTGACGATTTTTTTTTTCGCAAAAAATAATGTTTAATGGGCACTCGAAATTCACTTTTTACCATTTTTAGACAAATACACGAGTTTGTATGTTTTGAACAGCTGTTAAAGGCAAAGTAAATGACGACACTTGCTCAAAATTTGACAGTAGTCTATTAGGAGGTGGTACTTGATGGGAACAGTGTTGCATTTCATATGTCATGGACTTATTGATCCGCCCTCGTATTTAAAGCAATGTTGGGCGTTGGCTTCTTTCTCTGTAATTGTTATGATCTCCAAACCAGGAAATTACTCAAGTCAGATTACTACACACAGGGCCATTAGCCCCATAGTACTGTTAAGCAAGTCCATAGAATCGCTACCATTATTATATCGCGATTTGAAAATAAGCAATACTGTTCAGACTTATTTATTGGCATTTCCCAAGCGTTTCATAAAGTGCAGCATAATGGGCTCCTCATGAAAATTATTAAAATTCTTCAAGAAAACTCCCACAAACGTCTATAGATCTATTTAACAGATAGAACGCGAGGTCATGGGATCAGTTTTCTAAAAATGGCAATATCTCTGCAGGAGTGCCTCAAGTTTATATATTTGGGACGCTATTTAGAAGTTCGCCCTAACCAGAAAGAACCTAAAACATACTCGTCCAAATACGTAAACAAACTAGAGGTTCATCCCAACACTCTATCACGTGAATTACTGCAATTTCATGGTCACCGGAGACTAAAAAAATAGATACGTTGAGCCTAGCGAAACAGCTCTCCATTCCCAATATATCTAATAAATAATATTTTAGACATAAGATTTGAATATTGACTGCAAATTTCTTTTAGTAGAAAGATTCAATAAATTATTGAATTGAAAAAAAAATGCAAATTAAGAAGTCCGCAATCGCAATAAATTTAGCGATTGTAGTTCTCAAGCATACAGCACTAAGTTCGCTAAAGTTCTTAGCGCGTTTCGCTAGTCTCTATGCACATTTCGCATAGGTTGCTTAAGTCAGCTGATTAGGAAAGCTTCACCCAAATTATCTTCTAACAATAAATTTAGAAAAATTGTGTTCTTTTTGATTATTTGAAAATTGGCGATGTTAAAGTACATAGACATATGTTACATAAACATGACAGATAAAACACATATTTGCTTTTTTTGTCGAACCTAAATTCGAAATGTAAATAAATCGGATGAAATTTAGTACATGCTCAAGTTCGCATGCTTGAACAGGATAGAACAAGCAGTTTGTGAAGCATTAATGAAATGTATCTTTTATTTCCCCGCGACTTAATATCGTGACACAGTATCGAGAGGTCTAATTTTCAAAGACTTTACCATTTATATTCGACTGGTATTTAGCAACGACCTGAGTTATGTTTACTATGATTGTCGATTTCAGCTTATTAGCAAAAATCTTCAAAATCAGGAGACCAAAAGAAAAAGTGAAGCAGAGTCAAATCGCAAGATCTTGGGCAATAATACACCATACTCTAAAATCGCTCATGCATCATATCCACTATATCATCCGCTGTGTAGCACGGTGCTACAGACCAACAACATCAAACCGTCCTTATTGGATAACCCTTTACATAACTCAACTGCACTATAAAGTAAAAAATATAGCTACTTGGCTAACTAGATCGTTTTCGTTGCCAGCAATATAGATGACAAAATCTATACAATTAAATTCCCTTTGATCAAGCCACACGCACCTCAAACTCCATTGCTATTACTCCTATGGAACTTGCTTTGCACTCCACTTGACTTAAAACTTTCTTTAAAAGCAAAATCCAATCACTCGTTCAGACATTCGAATGTTTCATTACATATAGTATTTGGTATCTGCTTCTTTGTAGTAGCAACTTAATCCGTTATTGTTGAGCTAAAGCCCAATACTGAAAGGTCTAAGGTGATACATATTATTACTAGCGTGTATGCCAATAATAAACTTTAACAAGGCATCTCAGCAACGCCACTGTAAAAGCTCTTACCAACCCGATTGCGTCCTTGCTTACGCCATGTTTCCAGCTCTGTTATAATAAATTTTGTATTTTGGAGATGTATTATTAGAAATGTATGCAAAAAATATGTTACTTCTCAAGACTGTTACTTCTTGGTCCCTATATCCTGTGAAATAAAAGGTATTGGAATATTTGCTAGCCAGAAAAGTAGCTTGAACAAATTTACTAGACACGATCCAATGGTTGTAGGCCCGTACTTTGGTTAAACGTAAAGTATCACACTGCTTTAGAGACCTGAACCGACTTTGTATTATTCACAGGATTTCAAAAAATCACTAGAGTATTAAAAAAAATTAATCTCCCACTCATATATAGACACCAGCATAACCATTTGACCCATCGCTGTTTTTTCAATTACGTTTTCGACACCAAATTTAATACCAGAGAGTTCCAAGATTAATGGCTTCACTACTTTAAGAACTAAGAAAAAAAATTCTCCTACACACTTAAATTTTAAGCTTTTCCGGCCTCAAAAAATTCTTTGGAAATTAATTTTCAGAAATTTTTCAGAAAGAAATAATTCACTCAAATTCTAGCATTTAAACTAACGCTCTGCACTATAAACAAATTCTATCAATATCTAAATGTAAATAATGTTTCACACAAAGATAGAATGATTTAACATTTTGCTCAAATTCACACAAATATTTACAAATACACTCTCCCACACAAACACACAAATTAATAAGAAATGACGGAGTATCGGGGTGAAAAGCTAAATTGAATAAGAAACAAAAACTTCAACAATAAATAAAATTTTCTCTAGAGGCTCTTTTTCGATGAAAACGAGTAACAATAAGCAGTGAACATCGATTCATTCAATCGATGACGGTAGTACTTCAAATGGCAGGCAAATGCCATTGACATGTTGAACACGTACCGCAATGAGACTCATTGGCAGTATTGAACATGTTAAAAGAAAAGTGGGAAGACTATTTGAATGATTGGCAGGATTAGATTATTTCGGTGTCAATGTGTGTATGAAAGAAATGTTCATTATTATGGATAGATTCCGTGTATTTACAAACAAAAAGGAATCGCTTGAAATATATATTTTTTTCAACTTTATTCTCAGGAACAAAAACAAAAAAAGGAAACGTGTGCGTACCACACACACGCTCAAACACATATTAACACACATACAAATCAGTAAATAAACAAAAGAGTCAAGCAAAGTTAAATAAAATAGGCCCTGAATGCCATTAGTGGTATTTAAAGAAATGCGCAAGTAAATGTTTGTTTTGCTCTTTTATTTTTGATGGATTTCTCTAAATGTATTTGTAGATTTTAAGATTTTTACAGGAAAAATTTTTTTAAAGGAATTAAGTAATTTTTTCAGGGGAAAGTACGCCAACTGTTTTTATACCTTTTACAAAAAGTGATAAGGGTATACATATATGGGTTTGTCATTCCGTTTGAAATTTTTACAGTACAGATCCTGATAGGTGGGGAAGTTCATTTATCGATGTCGCTCGGGGCCAATCTGGGATATTAAAACTTGGACTCTTCGAACAGAGCGTTCTGCGAATTTTCGGTATTTTAAATCAGAAATATTGGTCCATAAGTTCCCGATTTATGGATAATTTAGAATTTGTTGGTACTTTCCCTATAACAGGAAAACGATTATCGGCAAGACTATAAAATTTACATCGAATATACTATCGAATCAGCCGTTGGTTGGGAGCTTTATAAACAGATTACTCTAGTAAATGGTCTGAGGCAAAAAGGTTCATAAAATGCCCCAGTTTAATGTTGTGTAAGTGTTCTTAGTAACCAGCAGGCACTTAAACTATGAAAATGCCAGAGACTTGATCGAATTACCCAAATCTTTTTATACCTAAATTAGTGCCTTCTTCTTTTTTTACAACAAAACTAATGAAACTGGCTAAACTCCCAATTGCATTTGATAATTCATAATTCGCTATCTTTCTTAACAAGGAATATAGTTACAGCAAATTTATGAAATGAAACGTAACAAACTTAATCTTAATATCGAAGTGCCCATAAATAAAAAGTTAATATCTTTTCTTCCTTCCCAATACATTTGATTTCATTTCGAGGGCGTCAGGTCAGCGTAGTCGTAATTCAATTAGTGCAGCTTTTTCTTTTTCTAATTGAAAATTATATACAAAATGACCCTGCCAATTAATGTAACAATGTAGGAGAATGCTTAAGAACAGATGAAAGCTAATAAATTGAATGGTGTAGATACGAGTAAAAGAGAATACCGCAGAAGAACTAAAAGCACAACAGATGCTTGACGCATGTTAATTTGAAGCATACGCGTACATCTCATGCTCTGCATTTGATGAATTTATTAATAAATTTAACATTTCACCTCATACGCCACCTTTCAGCACATCATTGGCAACGTTTTAATTAATATATTTTTGGACTTTTGTTTGTCAGCAAGTTGAGCGTTTTAATATTTAATATCCGCTCTTTCCTCAAACTCTACTTGCAGGATGGCAGAAAATTCAAGAAATTCGAAATTATCCTCAAAAGACGATGAATGCACCTTTTCCTGGAAACTATTTACGGGCTGGGATTTTATGATTGGTAAGTTTTAGCAAAGGAACAAAAACTCATAATATTTTGACAACATTCCCATCATAACAGGTCATGCGGAAACTGCTCATAATAGAATTGCATCCGTAGTAGTTGGTTTCAAGGAAGCTTTACTAGAAGAAGCGGAAAAGAAAAAGGATAAACGCAAGTAATTCCATCACTAATTTGATTTTTTTTATGGGAATTTTAAATTTGTTTCTCTTTTATCTCTG
Organism: Phania funesta; assembly: GCA_963932375.1. NCBI lineage: Eukaryota > Metazoa > Arthropoda > Insecta > Diptera > Tachinidae > Phania > Phania funesta. The sequence continues at coordinate 44,657,859 of OZ010656.1, forward strand.
CTCTGCTTTCGATTCAATGATACAATGGTGTATTGCTGCTTGGGGGCTTCAGTTGGCGCATTATTTTACAACGAATTTTAGTGAATATTTTAGTGATGACATTGTTGGCTGCTTCCGGTTATACCGTAGTGGCGCTGGTTAATAAGTAAGTAAACGATATAATGGAGACTGTTTTAGCTGTTTTTGCTGTTTCAAATTAGGGAGGGCATTTCCGTGTTAAGGTCGACGATTATTGCAAACATAAATCATTGTTTTTGACATTAAAAATACTACTTTATGTTTTCACAATACTGCAGTTTTTAAATTGGCCGTGTAGGTAGCAACCAGGTGATAATTAACACTTTCTCAGTAATTGACTGAGAGTCTGTGTAATAATTTGTGAAATAGTGATACAATTTGGGCACAATTCACCGCAAATTTTGTCGGTTACAGATATAACAATAACAATAACAATAACAAAGATATAACAATAACAGTGTTTACGTTATCGAGTTTCTGTTTCGAAACAAACAGGATTTCCTTAAAAAGTTTAACTAACTTCTCATAGCTTTTAAACTCCCCTGAACATTTTCGTAGTCTCAGTCACCAGATATAGATTGCATGTATGTATGTAGAGTAAGTTAAAACAATTATGATAGTCAAGATTGGCTTTGGCTGTGTTCATCATATGCCACAGTGGCATATTTCTTGTCAGAGGTGAGAGAGAGCTTAGAAGGCAATTTGGATCCCACAAAAAACACAGATTATAGACTGTGGAAAGCTGTAAGACACTTCCAATGTCCTACTGCCTTCATGCTCCTACTAAGACTTAAAAATCACACCTGCGCTAAAAACTCCATTGAAAACGTAAATGCTTTCACTTTTATCACTTAGAAAAGGTTTTCATAACACGAGGCAGAAATAGTTATAGCATTGCAATTATCAGTGCCATTGTAAATAATCCTATGAAACTTTGGTTGTTTGCTTAAAGCTAAAGTTAAAAATCTTAGTGTGAGAAAATCGGCCGGACCTCGTCATGTTACATGATCAATGATAAGAAACTTGCCTGTTTCAGCTATAAGAATTATATTATTTATACTTAATGCCATGTGCCGCGTTGCCCTCATCGCATGCTCTTGCAAGATGTCTGAAATTGTGAAGATCCTTAAATGAGTTAAATGAGGAAAGGACTCACACAGGCCCACAAGCCTTCATTGAATTTTGTCAAACTTATTTCAAAACTTATTCGCCTCAATTTTAGTTCCTTATCTTGATAAACAAAACATTATCCCGGAGAATTAGTTTTCAAGCAAGACATAGAATTGTCTCCTTTGTTAGGTCAGCATTTGAAAGTAAGCAGCTTTACTTATTGATTTTTCACAAGCATTCGATACAGTCTGGCATAACGCAATAGTAACGAAAATATCCCCAATTAGTCCTGAAAACACTCGCAGTGTTATTTGACAAACAAAAAGTTGAAAGTAAGGACAAAGGATCAACTTTCAAAAATGGGTAAATCTCTGCAGGACTTCCTCTAGGTAGTATACTAGGGCCGCTATAATATATCACATATACATGTATGTCAAAAATTGCAGTGTTAACAATTTTCCAAATGTTGTATCTGAACAAGTTTAGTGGCACATTCGTAAACTAGAGGACTAGCTAAAAAAGTGGAAAATTAAGGTTAATCCTTCGAAATGTGCTGATGTAACATTTTCCCTCAAAATGCCACAACAAATACCACTGTCCAATTGGAAACTTGGGATAGGCGCCTAACTTGGAATCGCCATATTAAGGCAAAAATAAGAGCCACAGAACTCATAATAAACCAACAAAGCTGGATAATTGGTCCCCACTCAACACTGGCTTTGGAATAAAAAGTTCTTTTATACAAATCCGTTATAAAGCGAATATGTTGAGATGATATACAGTTGTTGTGGTACTGTTGGTCCGGCAGAAGTTACAAAGAAGACAGGATTTTACGACTTATCGTTAGTGTCGCTACGTCCATTCCAACACTCTTGTACGCAATAAAGTGCGATTTAATGGGAACCAGAGACTAAAAGACAGAGATCGAAATACATTGAGCCTGACGAGACGGCTCTTTTTACCCAATATTAGAAAGTTAATTCATATTTTAATACAAGGGCATTTCACACTATTCTACAATTGTTCAGATATTCGTAGAATTCTTGCAGAGACAAATCTAATGGAAATCGTTTTCACTATCCCACTTGAAATAAAATGAAAATGACGTAGTTGTTTACCTCAAGCAAGCACGATAGTTTCGGCGACTGTGGCCGAGCAATTTCGAGTAGGCAGCGGCGGCGGTGGCTCTTGCGAATGTCAGAATATTCAACACTGGGGTGAACAAAATCAGGGGCAGAAAATAAAAATTATTTTAGAATTTTTAAACAAAATATGTAGGGACACTAAACTATCGGACAACTATGCCAAGCACAACATTTTCATTGTATTAACCAAGATTTTTAGAAAATCATACGCTTTCTTAATTTTTGATTTTTATCCCTTTTGTTTGCAGAAGTAATTATTAAATCTGGATTGCTTAATTCTTTTTTAGAATTATTTATTAAATTCCGATTTCTGTCTTCTGGGTGGAAATAAGTTTTATTTTCTGAATATACGTGGATTGGCAAAGTAAGCTGCTTTCAATTAAATTAATAATACATTTTTATTTTTTCCCTATAATTAAAAAATTTACAATTATTTCGGAAAAAATAATAAAAATCAAGAAGTTATAATTATTTCTACAATAAAAAAAAGCAATTATATTGACCAAAAAGTATAAAACGCGAAGAAACAACACTTATATTTTGATGCTAATGATAAAAATTATAATTATTACGATCCAAGAACAAAATACATCGAATATCTGTAGAAGCATGCTGCCGGCGGCGTAGCAGTCGACCGACTTATATCTCTGTGCAATAGCTGCTTTTGATATTTTCTCCGTTTGCTTCTGTAAAAATGTAACCCTGATAAAATAAAAAGTCACACCGTTAAAATTTTTTTTCCAAGAACGGAGAGAGCCATGACATAGTACTTTCACAAAATAACACTTTCTCGTTTTATTTGAATTTTTGACAAGTCGTTTCAGTCAATCTGATAGTATGAAAAGCCCTTAAATTACACATGTTTTAGTAAAAAGATTTAATAAAATAAAATAATGTATAACACTACTCCAACAACGTTTTTCTTAGTTCCAAATAATGCATTGCATTTCCTTTGTCTTGGTTAGCAAATAAACTTAGCTGACATTCCAATCATAAAATTTCTTTATTTTACAGATCTGAAGAACTGGCTCGTCAAGATAATTGGATCAGTCGTAATGCTGTTAACGTCACCATGACTTTGCTTTCATTTTTCCTACCCATGCTGTTTGAAGCGTTAGGACTTTTTGAAAACTGGCACCCTCGTCAACAATTAAGACTTCAGTTGGCCAGGTACATAAATGTATCGCAATCGTTGTTTGGCTACACTTTCACTAATTTAATCAATTTCATTGCGTTTACAGAATTATGATTTTAAATTTACTGAATTTATATTCGCTGATGTTCTCGTTCATATACAAAATCAATAGTAAAGAAAAACCTTTAAGCGATTTGAAAACAAAAAATGATACAGCAGCCATGGAATTGGCTAAATTAACTGAATTTTGGCAGGCATTCACAGCAATGACCACAATGGCACCAAACGAAATTTCATTCTCAACAGAGGATGCTTCAAGCACTCCAACCACAATGACTAATGCCATAACCGATGCAGTAATAACAATGACAGCGGCGACCTTAAATAAGGTCAGATGCTACAACATCACTGTCAAATGCTCAAAGCCGTGGAGAGCAACAACGTATTTGCCTCCTACCGCCACAGCGGTTGCTACGACAGCCCTGTTGCTATTGAATTTATCAACAACCATGATACCAACCGCAATAAGCACAACAACGTCGATGGCGACAGAACCAGCAACACCAACTACGTGGATGCCTCTCCCGACCACAGTTGATCTCGCATCGTTGACCACAGAAATTAGCACAATACCAACGACTGCCTCTACACTTCGTCCCACTACCCGTTATTATGAAGATACATCTACTGCTACTACTGAGGAAGATGACGATCGTCTTAGTTTTTCTACTTCCTCGGTGCTGAGCTCGACTACAACTGAGAACCCCGGTAATGATTCTCAATTTGTTTACTACGACTATTTTGCCGGTTTTGATGTATACGATCCGAGTTTGGTCGACATTAACGAAGATGAAAAATTAAGAAGTCGAAGTAAGAGAGATTTGGGTAAATCATTGCACCAGTTAAATAGATATGTGGAGTCTTCCAAGGAGCACAGTGCATACAAAAACGCCCAAGAATCAAACGAGGTAGACTATAAAACCGAAAACAATAAACATGAAGAAAATATTCCTAACACAGCGAAAAGAGACCCAAATAGTAGCAAGGGACCCGATACAATTTCGCTACAACTTTTAAGAACATCAAAGTATGAAAGAAAAAATCAATATGCATTCTCCAAAACAAAAGAATCCACTCACTTATTCACCTCCACTCTACCACTTATTACCACTACCCTAGAAACTTCAGCGCCATCTGACACTACATACGAAAATATTGAAGACCTGAAGAAGCCCACAACCCAAATCGAAACGGACACAACAACTTCGGGCGAAGCATTATTGTGGGAACGCAATAAGCTTTTGGAAGAAGTTGTGGAGTTCTTCAATACCTCAACACTACAACCAGTTGAAGTAGACACAACGACACCATCGTCGACACCTGTAGCACCACCTACCAGCATAATATTGCCAAAGCACCAGAAGGATGAACTTTTTAAAACAACCAATTTTATTACCGATGACGGAATGACTGCTATAGCCTCTACACCCTTTTACATTTCTAACCAGGACACCGGTCAGACATCATTCTTTGATTGGAGTGAAATTGATGACGGTACTTTTGAAACATGCATTCGCACTGTGTGTGATGATGACTTTACAACAACTTCGTCATCAATTGAATCGGATGCCACAACTGTGGCAACCATAACAACAACTGAATTGACAATTTATCAGCAGTATATTAGGAACTTGACGAACATAAAGAAAACCTTCAAAGAGATCGAACACAATTTGACAACCATGTGTTGGGAGACTTCGTTGGGCCAGGAATTGTCTAAAGTTATTGTGTTTGATGGGGTAAGTGAATTTTTAAGGGCGAAGAACAAGCAGTTCTGTAAGTAATATTTTCTGCTCAGGACTCTTTTCACTAATTATGCGTTACGTTTGCATTTCACCACAGGCGATATGATTATATTCAAATATAAATTTGTAATTTCTATGAAAGTGACAGTTCTTTCTTGAAGGTGCAGGATTGGCCTTGGCAATGTACTTCTGCTCGTCTGGATGTCGAAACAACATAGTTTAACAAATTTTTAGTAAATAGGGACTGAAACAGCGGAAATCTAGTCACTCTTTCTTACATATTTATACTCATTTCTCTTTAGTTGGTTTCAGAATGAAAGTATTTGATCAAAAAGCTTGCATTTTTCTAGTAAAAATCTCACAACTCGAGAAAACTAATTTTTTAATTGCTCCAATAACAGGTTAAGACGCACAGTAGTGCGCCAAGCCACGTTCAGGCCTAATGCACACAATGTGTATTTTACACGAAACCATTCGGACTGTTTTTATCCCACTCATAACTTTGCTTTTCTTAACTATAACTGAAATTTGGTATACAGGTATACATAGGAGAATAAGATAAAAATTTCGGCAGTAAAAAGTACTGATATCAAAATAAGGACGCAGTTTTTCTTATGTACAATACCATCCCATTTCTAGGCGAACGGATAGGTTGGCAAACTTTTTTGTAATTTTCTAAAATGAGACAGGATTAGGGCAAAAATGTTACCAAACTATCAATTCGCCTAGAAATGGGATGGTATTGTACATAAGAAAAACTGCGTCCTTATTTTGATATCAGTACTTTTTAAGGCCGAAAATTTTAGATAGGAACTTGATCTTATTTTCCCATTTATGTTTTTGTGCGGATTTTAAAAACACTGCACAACAGTCCGAAAATCCTTTAGGGTTTTATGACGGTTTTAATTGTTTCAAAGTTGCTAAATCCGAATCTGAAGTAGTTGTTTCGGGTCACGTCAGGTTTTTGTGTTAAGTCATCTTCTTTTCCTACCTCTACTTCAGCACGTGTTATCAAAACTTATTTCTTACTTGCTAACAGGGGAATACTCTGACTAACCATAAATCTGTTCGCACATGGGAGAGTAACGTCAAGAAATTTGTTCGAGTTCTCTGTGGAGAATACGAATAGATGTTCCTGTTCGGTTTGAGCATAACTTTTTATTTGTCATCAATATTGTTTCCATATTCTCAGCATAGTTTATATACGAGTTTTTACAGTCGTGCACACACATTCAACATATTTTTTATTTTGCTTGTGTATTTTTTGTTTGTGTGATGGCAGAACAGCGTTATGCGAACAACTGTTATAGCGATGAGAGAGACCATATTTATATTAATCCAGAAAAATTTCTTTTACACTGCCCTTGGTCGCATATCGATGTTAATGGCCTGAAACGGCTTAAACCTCGTGCTTGGTGTTTTTTAATCGTATGATAAATAATATATATCCGACTTTATTAAATTATAATGCAGGAGGCAAATTAAATGATCGGCTAATGAAACGATCTTAATATGAAAACAAGCAAGAAAACTATATTCGGTTCAGTCGCATCTTATATACCCTTCACAAAACTATAAACTATTTTGGCCTTCGAATTAACGAATTAAATCGTCTTGTTCTACATTTAAACTCTTCTTTTGTCTTAATTTACGCATTTTCGATCATTTATTAGATGAGATGTTTTTTATTTTTCTTATTTACGGTTCTTGTTATTTTTCTTTTCTTTTCTCTGTATCCTTTTCAATTTTTTGGTGAATGACAATAGCAGAATTAAATTTTTAGTAAAATTCATAATATTTGTTGAAACTTAAAGGATTCGGTGCAATTTCAGCCTTGTTTTTCATAAAATATTGACTTTTTGCATATTTTTGGCGAAACTGCAAAAGTTTAGTTAAAATACAAATATTATTTTATTAATTTTGGTGAAATTTGATTTTTGTTGCATTTTTGCAATTATTTTGTTTTATTCCAGTATTTCGATTTTATGGTGAATTTTTGAACTTTTGATGACTTTAAAACTTCGCACATTTTAAGATGGGAATTACCTTGAGAGGGACGAAATAGATTTGACAGAATAAATAAAGAAAGTAGTATACTATATGTTGATGTTTTCATACATTTTTTGTTTGTTGTTAATTTTCGGCTTTTTAGTGAATTGCAAAATTTTAGTGAAATTAAAGTTTTTGTGGTGAAATCCGAAATTTGATATATTTTTTTGTTTTTGTGGTATTCTTTTGGTAAAATTTCTGTTTTGGCCGGCGTTACCCACTATGTCGAAGATTACCCTTCGCTTGAAATCTTATAGCAAGTAAGCTGCCTTGCATCCTCTTAATAGCCATCTTTATGAATTTATTTATTTATTTGCGGACTATATAATAAAATAAATTCATCAAACAGTTCATTAGGGAGATGTAAATCAGTTTTTTCCTTTTAAAATTCAAGCAAAGGTTAACGATCAACATCGTGGGTTACGTCGGCCCTCTTGAGTTGCCCTCAACCTGTTTTGCCAACACACAGACTGCTGTTCGCACAGGAATTCGGCTCGTAAAGATCGTCGCTGTTGATGGTCATTTCGTGTTCAAACAACGTCCGAAAAGTTGTTCGCACAACCCTGTTCCGGGTTCACACAAACAAAATACACGCAGGCAAAATAAAAAGTATCTTGTATGTAAAATCTCAACATAAACTAAACTGAGAATTATGCTCCAACTGAACAGGAACATCTACACACATTTTCCATACAGAAAACCACAAGCAAATACCTTCTCGTTATTCTGTCGACGCTCTGTCCATGTGCGAACAGATTCAAGACGGTATGTAAAGGGAACAAGAAACATAAAAGTCAAATGGAACTAATGATAATTATTCTTAATTTCATATTTTTTTATTTAAATCGTCTGAAAATATTGTAGTTTTGAGGGTGAACTAAAAGGAGGACCGACCACTGGATTTAACTTTTAAATTCTTTTATTTAATACAGAAATATACAAGTTCACTTTGCGATTGCCAAAATTTTTACGATTATCATACGCAATGGGCGAATATTGTTATCAACTTTGTAACATCATTCATTATTCTCTTTTAATTTTTTTTGTGCTACTGTTTGTAAATAGAGACGTAACTGTATTTAAGTTTTTCTTGACATATTTTCCTCGGAAAAAACCGGTGCTTGAACACAGTGTGAATTAAAATCGAGTAATTAAATTATAAATGACACTTGCTCCCGTTGATTTTCTTTGTCTTCGTGTGTGCAATTAAAACTTTGTGTTTGAGAATACGTGTTTTATTTGATATTCACAGCACGTTATGCCTCTACGCGTTGAGAGATGCACTTTCTCAATGGACATTCTTAGCAAATTACTCAATTGAAAAGCTAAAGGAGTAGAAGACTAAATATTAAAGTCAGCTAGCTCTTTTTAACGGATAAGTGGGTGGAATACGTTTGTGCCCGTTTAATTCATATTCGGGAGTATATTTTAGTTTGATAACTTTAGCTGCGATCTTACTAAAGTTATTTATGATCAATTACCGACGTTAAACTTTTTTTATGTTTTCATTTTCGGATTTAAGTTAGATTTATTTCTACACCATTTACCAGTGAAGGCTAATTTTGTCCTCTGTGTCATCGCGGTTTATGGTTCAAAACTCAACCTTATTTTTTTCTTTTCTTTTATTCTATTTGTTTGTTATTAAAACATACTTAATGTTCCGTTTGTTTTTATTCTACTTTAATTTATTTTAGTTTTTATATAAAACAATTCTTTTATTAAAATAAGTTTAAACGCTGCTGTATTCACATGGGACGCATATTGTTCAATCTTAATATTTTTTTAGCAGGTGTAACGAAATTAAGCTCACTTGTGAAAGTATGTTTATAGTCCCTAATAAAATGCATGGACTAACGATCAAATTTAACACAAAAAGCTAATTTGAATCGGTCCATAATTATCTGTAGCTCCTTATAACACGCAGCTCTGAGATCTAACAAACGACTAACGCTTGGGAATTTTTTGTTAAACGACATGCCTCTCTACTAAACTTTATTTGAATCTGTTTTTAATGAACTTAAACCCTCATGTAATAAATTTAATTATAATTCCAACTTCCAAACTTTATTCTATTCTTTATAACCACACTTTATTTTAACACAAACTTTTTCTAAGAAGAGCAGACCGATGTTGTCAGTCTCTGGCGGCAATATTCTTTTGGCAGCGTCTGTCGAATCTAAGGATTATTAATCAGTTACAGATGACAAATAACCATGCCAAGTTGCATATTTTAACAGCATGTTTGAAAGAGGACTTACTATTTTAATCGAACAACCCCATCAGAAACTTCTGCTTCGCCCTCAGGAGCTTTTTAAGGAAATATCGAGTGGACATTGCACACGAACTTGCTTACGTTTGACATGATATTTATTCGTGATGTTCCACTGTAGCGCATTTTTATAGGCGTTTATTTAAGCTCTTTCTAAACTCTTGGAGATTCACTGAATGTTTACTATCGTTTGGTCGTATTCTATTCGTGACTCGTCGTGAAATGTGTAATTTTGCGTGCATTGCTTTAAAGTAGTGCATTCTCGAATGCGAAGCGAATGTGAAAAAATATTTTTTTTTTTTGCATTTGTCAAAAATATATGTATGTACAAATATAAAACTTTTATCATACAGTACTGCCCTTATTAAGGCAAAGTATAAGTGCTTACTATGAAGCTAGGTTGGGTACCAGAAAAAATAAGACCGGCTAAAAAACCTGGATTTTTTGGATATTATTCGTATATGGAGCGATGCAAGTCTACACGAGGTTTACCAGGTGACAATCCGTGTATGGTTGGGTGCGTATCTTAGACCAAAAAAATGTAGTTATGCCATAACTATGAACGGGAAGCGCTACATATCAGAGACAATGCATTTGTTTTAACGAACGCCAAATCGGCATTGCCCCATTCACCCAAAAATATGAACAAAATAACCCAAACTAAATAATTTTGGGCAATAGTTCACTATGGGCATAATTTGATAAAACATAAGGCAATGCCTGACTTTATATAAAAAACCAAAACAAATTTCCTGTTGTTTTTCATACAAAACAATAAAAATGTTTTAAAATATTTATAATTATATTTTGTTTTTCATATAAATTCTGGCGTTGCCCTCGTTTTATAAAAAAAGGCAAAATGCCACATTAGCCAAAATACGAGTGAGCAATCGCCCAAGCAATTTATTTTGGGCGGTTAAATATTTTTCAAAATTTGGGCACTCGTTTATTGAGAACAAATGCCTACATTTTCAAAACTGGTAAATCATCCAACGTTGGTGAATAATCGTCAAATTAATTTTACAACAAGTTTTGTACAGCCTTCTGAATCGCCTAGCAAAACCCTGCGACTGACTTTGTGCACTAAACTTTTTGTTGTATTTTATATTTTGAAGTCGTCGATCAATGCCAATAAACTCCAATCGGGCGATGCCTATAAAATCAACATATCCCAGGTTTTCGCTCGAATGAAGCCAGCAATGAGAATTAGACCTCTCGTATTTCTTCTCTCACCAGCTATTATTGGAAACGCTTTTACAAATCTCTTATTTACATAAAGACTGTCGAACATCAACAAAATCTCATTTAATGTGTTTAATTCACTCCCACCCCACCGGGACATGAAGCATAACGTAAAGAAAAGTTCTGCTTTATAAACTCAAAAATTATGTTTCTGAACTTATGAAATGAGCGATTTGTACACGTATTTTATTAGGAACGCATAAGTGCCTTTGTATCACATCTTGTTTTCAAATCACAGACTAGCTCTAGGCGCACATCCTGTGGATAAAGAAAATACTCATTTGCCAAAGACACTTGACTTACATTTTGATACGTTGCAATAAAACTTACGAAGTTGATTAACGCGTGAACACGGCCCAATTTTTTGCTGCACATTGTTTTTGCTCTTATTGTAGCTGCTTGAATTCCTTGCAAATAATAGAAGGAGTAGGTATGATCCCTTTCTCTATTAACGTTTGTTGTTGTTTTCTAGGAGAACAAAGGATTCTAATGTGTCATTTGCCAAACTCTGGTTTGTTTTAATTCAAACTTTTTTCGAAGACAACCAGAGTCTTGGGTTGTTTATAAAATGTTGAACATTCAACAAACACATTAAACATTTGGTTGTTTTATTTCTTGTCCCGTTAGAAGCAATTTTAAAAAATATCTTTGGAATGAAATTTCTAACGAAAGTTGGCGTAAATTATTAAAAAGGATAATTTAGTTTCTAAATAATTGAGGCAACGAAGCTGAACTTTGAAATGTAGTTTCCCTAAGTCAAACAAAAACTACCTGAAAACACAGAAGAAATATTAAATAAGAAGTTACAAGAAAGTAAATTTATTGGCGTCTTATTTCACAAATATTTATATTATGGTAAAAATAACGAACACGGCTCAATTACTCATCGATATCATTCTACGATTCCTCCCATCTTCAAACCAATTTTCATTGGCCAACCCTTTATGCGAATTCTTCTTAATCGGCTCGAATGTATCAATACTCTTCTCTCACAGTGAAATCACATAAAGTCATGTTCGATAAATACGGAGCATGCAGAATCCCGCAGCCAGTGCGATTTCGTAGTAAAGAAAGTTGAGGCACGTGTTTCTCTTGCGCAATGCTTCTTACATAACAGCTATTTCTCTGATTCTCTGAGATTTTTGAGGGGGATTCCTTTCGATGTTGGAAGTAAACTCATTGCTATTTATTATATTTATATTATATTTTGTTTAATTCGTGCTAACATTAAAGTTATATATATATATAAAGTTATGATAACAAGTTATCATGCACGGTCTCTCGAGACACAAATAGATAATAAATAACCACAAATGGTGGTTTTTCTTGTCTTCGGACTGGAAGTGTGGAATCTTCATAGATGCTACAAGCCCGTATCACTAGCATGCATAACTCGCCATTTCCGACGCCTACGTACTGAACTACACCCTTCACCTACCCGTCTCCCCAAAGGGGCTGCTGTGAAGTATTACTTTTTGGGGGCTGGTTAGCTAGCGTTCTCCGCAGACGCTCGATTCCGCTCTGTCAGTACACTTGTTACCAATACATATACCTTCCGCCACTTTTCCCCGCTCTGGAGCATGTATAGAATTATATATGCCGAATCACTTATATCAGTGGTTCTTAATCGTTGACATTAGAAGATTATGCGGTCTGCGGTTTGGTCCTCGTCAAAACAAAATAAACACCTGTGCAAGTTATCGTACCCCAGTCTGAGCAGATACTACCTGTAACATATTGTTGTAAATTTGTCCAAATTTATCAGTACCGCTAGTCAATTTAAAATCCCGTTCTAATTTTTAAACATGTATATATTTAAATGTTTATTGAACTTTACTTTTTCAAGGACAAACTAAGAGTGAATCTATGTATAAGAATAAAATAAAAGAAATGTAAAATATAAAATAATATTGCCAGATTATAGGCTTTCTGTGGCCTTGCCAACATCTCCCTTTTTTTAGCAAGGCGAATATCTTCTTGGAGCTTGGCGTCTTCTTGTTGACCTCCTCGGCCCTACAGATTCGTCAGCAGGACCAAAATTCTCGGTTGCCCCCTGTTGTGATGATGACTCGACGACGTCTACAATCGGCTCATTTGTTAACACAGACGGTACTGTTTCGTAAGCATCCAAATACGATATCTCTTGAGGGCGATCGTTGATGTAACGCTGCCTAAGTTGGTTTACGTGTGACCTCACGAGAGTTTTACGACGATCTGTTGCTAGCAGCACATTGTAAATTACTTCCCCAACTCTTTCAACTACTTCTCCGGCAACCCAAGTCATTTTATTTTTATGATACATTTTGCGTAGATTTTGTCTCCAGCTTTAAAGCTGCGTGCTTTAGCTCCGTGCTTTTTATTATACGATTCTTCCATGACTTTATTCCGCATGTTACTTGCATCTGGCCTCGGCTTTAATAAATCTAACGTCGTCTGAATACGTCTGCCTAGGAATAATTCAGAAGGTGATTTCCCATTCGGAGCACTTGGGTTTGACGTTGCTCTATACTGCATTAAAAAGTTTAGTAAATTTTCATTATCGTCCTGGCTAGCTTCACAATATGATTTCTCAAGGGCTCTTTTCACTGTTTCGATGAAACGCTCGGCTTGACCATTAGACTGCGGGTGATAAGCTGGAGTTCTGATATGCGCAATTCCTCTCCCTTCACAGAACTGTTGAAAAGTTGAACTGGTAAATTGCGTACCATTATCTGTTACTATTAGATCTGGTTGACCGTATCGTGATATAAATTCGTGTGTACATTTTGTAATTTCGTTGGATGAAATCGTTGAGGTCTGTATTACTTCTGGCCACTTTGAATATGAATCGACCATTATTAAGTAGTATTTACCTCTGAAAGGACCTGCAATATCCAAATGCACTCGACTCAAAACAGCTGCTGGAATATGCCACGAGCTCATCAGAGACTTGGTCGGAGAATTTGCAACTAAAGCACAATTTTGACACTCTTTTGCGAATTGTGCTATCTCGGCATCAATGTTCGGCCAGTTAACATACGATCTCGCCAAACTTTTCATACGCTCGATTCCTTGATGTCCTTTATGAAGTTGCTCTAGTATTCGACGTCTGAAAACTGCTGGAATAACTAATCTCTCACCACTGATAATACAACTGTTGAAAATACTTAACGATTCCCTGCGATTGTAAAATGGTTTGATGTGTAAAGCCACTTTTGATGATTGAGGCCAGCCATTACTAATAAACGAAGAGACCTCCTGTAGCTCTGCGTCTTTTGATGTTGCTACACTGACCATATTTTGTGTAACTGGCAGGTGCTTAATATTGTCTTCGAGAATAAAATTAAAATCGTTTTCAGCTTGCATCGCGGCTATTATAAAATCTTCGTTTTGTGGTTGGGTTCCTATAAGACGTGAAAGAACATCGACATTTCCAAATTCATTTGTACTTACATATTGAATTTTGAAATTGTAACACATTAAAGCAAGAGCCCATCGTTGCAGACGATTTGCGGTGTGAGTGGGAATACCTTTCTTTGATCCAAAAATTGTAATTAAAGGCTTATGGTCTGTTAACAACGTGAAACTTCTGCCGTAAATCATACGGTGAAATTTCGTACATGCAAAAACTAACGCTAATGCTTTTTTTTCGATTTGGTTGTACTTCTGTTCTGATGGTGTTAAAGCACGTGAAGCGTGATAAATTGCTTTTTTGGTTCCATCAGGCATTTGGTGGAAAATGTGTGCACCAATTCCAATCATCGATGCGTCGGCTGCAACAAATATTGGCAATTTGCTGTCGTAATGCGTCAATAGCAAATCTGATTGAAGAATTTTTTTGAACTCTTGAAACGATGCTTCGCATTTTGCGTCCCAACTCCATTTCGATTCAGCTTTCAGGAGACTATCAAGGGAATATCTAAGATCACGCATTCGTTTAATAAATTTACCATAATAATTTATGGCACCCAAGAAGGAATGAAGTTGTCCGACATTTTACGGGCGTGGCGTCTTTGATATGACGTCTACTTTTTTAGGATCAGGGTGAATGCCTCGCGAATCTATTACATGGCCCAGATATTTAATTGATGCTTGAAAAATTTCACATTTTTCCCATCTTATGGTCAGACCATGGTCGAAAAAACGTTTAATGACTTCCTTGACCTTTGTAAAATTTTCTTCCAGTGTAGAAGTAGCGATAATCACATCGTCTAGATAAGCTAAGACACCATCAAGACCTGCAAGTATTGTGTCCATAGCTTTTTGAAATGCACCAGGTGCAGAAGTTATTCCTGGAGGTAAACGATTAAATGAAAAAAGACCTTTATGTGTTGTTATAGTTAGCAACTTTTTTGCCTCTTCATCTACTTCAAACTGTAAATATGCATCTGAGGGATCTATTTTACTAAAAATTTTGCAATTTGACATTTTAGCAAAAATCTCGTCTGCATGTGGTATCGGGTATAAATTACGCTCTATACACTGGTTTAGTCCTGTTGAATAGTCGCCACAAATACGAATGTCATTGTTTGCCTTTCTTACCACTACAATGGTCGCTGCCCATTCAGAGTGAGTAACAGGTGTGATAATTCCTTCTGCTTCCAAACGGTTCAATTCTGCTTCTACCAATGGTAAAGTTGCAAAAGGAACTGGCCTCTTTGCCTTAAATATCGGCGTGCTGTGTGGTTTTATACGCAAGGTGACGGTAAAACGGTTGCAATGGCCTGTTTTGCTTTGAATTACCGACGGAAAATGTTTCTGAATTTCATTAAACATTGTATTTTTGTCGACATCTGTTGAAATTTGATTACAGATGTGATCTAAACTGCAATTCCAATAACCAAATTTTTCTATTAAGTCTGTACCGAATATGTTTAAATTTTCAAACTTTGTAACGCAAATTTTTGCTGTTTGAATTTTGCCATTGTGTTGTAATTTGGTACAAAATTCACCCAATATCGGTATTTTGTTATTAGAAGCGTCTGACACTTTTTGCATACACTGCTGTAATTTCGGTTTACCGACTTTTATCCAGTTTGTTTTCGATATTATTGTTACATCAGCAGCCGTGTCCAGTTGTAACTCTATGGAATGTTTGTGTATTTGCAGCGAAACAAACTTCCTACGGGCTACATGGCTTTGTAGTGCTTTAACATTATGCTGATGCGTTGGCGTCGCTGCCACAATGTTTGTACGGCGTTCGTTTTTGTCTTTACCGCCGCTGAACTCGTTGCGGTTGTATGTTGGTTTGCGCGCGTTTTGTAATTGCTTACTGTGGTTATGCTTTAGCATGGAGTGTTGCGCAAAACATCCACAGTACCCTTCTTTATGACCGATTTGACCACATGACTTGCATTTGTGGTTAGTGTAAGTGCATTCCTTGACAAAATGCATGGCCCCACACTGCCAACACGGGCGTCTTGGACAATCAAGAAAATTCTTATTGCCATTAGTTTCGACTTTTTCGTTGTTTGTGCGATGTCTTAGTTTGTTTTTCTTGAATTTAACTGTTCTTACCTGTGGTGTTTGTGCTTCCACGAGGTTAGTGTCGTTTTTGAGGGTCGTTATACGTTGTATCTCTGTTGTGAGTTTCTCTAGTGTTACGTCCGATGTATTCTCCAACATTGATATTAACTTACTGCGTACCTCGGCATATGAGGGCGATTGTAGGCCAATGACAAAAATAAGGCATTTTAATTGTTGTGTTGACATTTGTGCATGTAAAAAGCGTTCGCACTGTTTGTTCACTCTGCTTGCGTACATGATGATATCTTCATTGTCAGCCTTCAGTGTTCTTAAACAATTGTAGCGAATGCTGAATAAAGATTCTTTGCAATCGAACAAGACTTTTAGCTGCTCTATAGTTTGCTTAAAACTCAGCTCTTGCGGCTTTTTTGGTAATAAAAAATTTGCATATTTATCGTATACCTGTTGACTCAATTTACGAAGAATCAGGCGTACCTTGGATGCGTCATCTAAAGCTTTTGCATCTTCCACAAAAAACACTTCATATCTGTTATACCAATTAGTAAAAAAACATCGTATTCCGGGTCGTACCGAAAATCGCTAATGCTTTTTGCCAGCACATCCATTAAATTCTCATGCCCTGATTGAATAGTAGGAGGCTGTGGTTTGTCAGCCACTGTTGTAAATTTGTCCAAATTTATCAGTACCGCTAGTCAATTTAAAATCCCGTTCTAATTTTTAAACATGTATATATTTAAATGTTTATTGAACTTTACTTTTTCAAGGACAAACTAAGAGTGAATCTATGTATAAGAATAAAATAAAAGAAATGTAAAATATAAAATAATATTGCCAGATTATAGGGTTTCTGTGGCCTTGCCAACACATATGTAGACGTGTCCCAGCGAGTCAATTGATTTTGGTATTTCTTCCTGCCACTTTCGTATCTCTGGTTGCAATCTGTCGCATTTTTATCAAATACCTTTTACATTTTACTAACTAAAATATCAGACCATATAGTCTTTATACCGGCCAAAGTTTTCTCCTACACATTATGTAATGCATTGCTCCATCACATACATGCTAGGCGTACAGAATTATTGAAAGCAACATATGTCGTGCGGATTATGTAGCATCCTAGCAAGCATTTGTTGCATTCTCGCTGCTTTACCTTTAGCGTTTTTGTATGAATGTCAATCCTAAAAAACAAAATTTCCCTACATGTGTGTGGATCGCCAAGTCACAAGTAGTCCACCAAGTGACAATGCATCAACAGAAACTTCCAGTTAGGTGTACGTTTTGGACCAGTTTTGTTGGTACATGGTCCGAAATGAAATTCTTTTGGCCCGACTTACGCGATATGAACGTGGCCGATATGTGATTCCAGCAGGATGGCGGTATGTTCCATACAGCGGACATCAGTTTAAATTCTGTATTAGCGATCTGAGTGTATGATTATCTTTTACGGATTAGATTCGGCTATACTTTTTCTTGTGGGCGTTACGCAAGTCGTAGGTCTACACTAAAAAGACACAATCAAAATCAAAATAATCCAGGTCATCCGTAAAATCCAGCGGCAGAGTCTTTTGAAATTCGACCCCACAGATTCATGCCACTGTGAGGAGCCGTAGCGAATATCAAAATGATGTCATATATCATATATATAAAGGCATACGTAGCGCATACAAATTAAAAAAAATTGTTAATTCTTGATCTGTGCATAAAATTTTTCGGGGACTACTGAAAAAGCAATTCAAGTTGTAACAAAATTAGGTACCAGTTTTACGATACGGGATATATATCTACGAATTGCCTTGATTACTTGCCGTATGTGCTGATTTGTCCATCTATAGACGTTCACAACAGTTGAATACACAAGAATACTTAAAGTGAGGCTTGAAGAAGAAGGCAACATGAATTACCGCAAAGGATTTGGCAAAATACATTTTCCTTTAAAATCTATTCGCGCTGTTCCTTTTTTTTGCCAAAATTGTAGAGCTGAATCTAATCAAAATGTATGTACACAGTAAAAAGTTTTGGTTTATTTTTAATGCTAAGCCCGTGTGTATATATAACAATTCCAAACAGAATTAAAACTATTCCATTATAGTATACCTATAAATTCATCATGGTGTTAAAAATTAATTTCAAATTTAATTCCAAAGAAGTTTAAAAACATGTATGCTAAGTATTAAAATTAAACCAAAACTTTTTACTGTGTAGTTATAACAAGATTACATTAAAGACCACCCAGCAAATAAACGAATGGGCCTATTAAAAGGACAATATAGCGACCAATTATTGTAAAGTTTAGAACGTGTAACTTGTCCACCTACATAGATCATGTACGTGAGACTTATGTTCATTTTGGTGGATAACGTCGTATCAGCTCGTGTATGCTGATACACCAGTTGGAATTTCGCAACCATTGAAGAAGTATTTTATTAACAAGATACTCGCGCCACTCTACTGAATCAGGTATTTCATTTGAAACATATTCATGTCCATATTATTATGAACTTAATAAACATATCGGCTCGAGTAAAAATATTTTACACTAAAATTGTCTATGTGTTAACCGAAACGCTTAGGCCGTCAGCACGCAGGCTCAAAGGTATGGCTTGCAGTATTTGAATGCAGAAGTTCTGACTCCGCCTCTTCGTGGTGGCGGTCGGTAACAGATCCCTGTCTCTGCAAGGAGTCTGGCTAAAGCGGAGATAAATTAACTTTTTCTTTTAAAAAAAAATCCCTAATCGACGGAGAAACAGCATACGCCAGGGAGGCGTGGCCAAGAAGTTGCTTGGTATCTAGTATGCGAACTCTAGATACCCGTCGATCTCCACTTTTAATAAAGACTTATCCGTGCATATAGAGCTATGTGTGGGTTGATATATTTTATTCCATCACAGGAATGAATCAGGAAGACTTACAAGAGGCGGAGAGGTTGGGCAATGAAGCTTTGCAAGAGTTGGATAGGATAATCTCTGTCGGAGCTAAAGAGTTGGACAAGAAAACCTCGCAAGTGGTGGGAGGTCAGTCCCCAAAGATATTCCTGAGAAAGAGGTTGAAACGGCAGCGTACATTGTGTGCGAATGTACAGCACTGGCTAGTGATATGAAAGAAGGCAGACAGTCGACAGTCTGAATTCACGAAATTCAGGAATAATGAAATTATTTCGTGACAAGGCGGGAGTCGAAAAGTGACCCATAGATTTTGCGGTTTGCAACCACAACCCTCCTCCCACATTAATAATAAAATGTTTATTAAAGGTTTAAAAAATTCATCTCTTTAAATGGACGTTCATAATTGAAGCAAGAGTCTAGTACGTTAGAGAGATATTTAATGCAATTACTATTTAATATTAATTATTAGTCTGCTACTTAAAAGGATTTGGCTTGAATTCCTTTTTTACTTCACGCACTATTCTAATTAGAGCAGTATGTTAATCTCGCATCAATAGTAAATAATATTGTAGAATTTATTGACAAAGGAATATATTAAACTGCTGGCAAACTATCCTCCCATTTTATCCATATTCACTGAGAACTTGAACAAAGAATGTCGGTCCTTTTTTTATTCGTTGGTATTAGACAAAAGATAAAGTCGAATTGAGTTGGCCTGACACTTGCATGTGCAAAATATAAATTGGTTTTATAATTTTTACTTACACTAAAGTTTTTTTTTTTTTTTTATACAAACAAAAGTGAGCTAACAGCCTTTTTGTTTGATAAGTTTTATTAACACGTAGAGATTAACTATCGATTTGTCTGGACAACTACTTGTCGTCCTCTCGTTTCGGATTTGTGTGGCCATGAGCAAAAAAAGAGAAAATGTAAAAAAAGAAAGTTTGCTTTTAGCCAGTTTCTTTCTGTTAAAAGTTAAATGGAAAAAGTTTAAAGTGGAAGTACTCGTATTTGTTATCATGCATGTACGAGTGAAAAAAAAACTGAATTGACAACCCTCAACTAAAAACGGAAAATTTTTTTATATTTCACACATTGCAAATTAGTTACTCGTAATGTTTGCAAATATTAAGAGCAACACCTCTCAAAGCTGTTTTAGAGCATGAAAACATTAATCCTAGCAAAACTGTAAAAATATTTACGAAGTTAATATGAATGAACCGGAAACCCACCTGTATTTAGTAAACATATCCTAGAAAGGAAGTTGAAAAAGAGATATTTTAACTTGTCTGCCATAAAAATTAGAACTCTCACTTTCCTAAAGGAACCTTAATTATTTTTGTCACTGTAAATTAAAAATAAATTTATAACTTTTGCCAACGATTGTCAATAACGTAAATAGTTCAGCTTCTAAAGCTATTGGGTTTTAAATCGCAAATAGTGGCGACATGTTTTCAATCTGGTAACATCTGACAAATTAATTGAGCAACATTTCTTTTTATTTAAAACAAGTCATGAGTAAAAAGTGACAAAACATCGGCCAATTGTTTTAACAATATACAAAGCCAGTACATTTTAGCATCACCCACTGTGCTAGGCACTGAACACGGAATCCAGGTGCTGGAAGCTTTAAATATTCGAGAAGAAACACTTCATTTTCTTTGCCAGCCTGGATGCAAAGCCGACAGCTCTCTCTCTCTCTCTCTCTCTCTCTCTCACCGAATACACAACTATAAGGACATTGGTCGATTACAGCTTATTGACTTCAGCGAAGTCCACTTGAAATGAAGACAGATTATGATTAGATTTACGTGAGCACCTGCCAACGTTGGCTCAATCTCACGGTGGTCCAACCACGGGTGTGACATTAAGCGGCCAGACCAGCGTCCCTATGCAACCGCATAGGCACCACCAGAATATCACCTATGCCATCCCAAAGGTTGCAAATTAGAACAGGGATTTGCCAGGCCCCCGGCCCCACCCCTTGTTGAGGCGTTCGGAGCTACCTAATCTCCTGCTGTCAACAAATAATATTGACAGCTTGCGTTGCTATGCAACGCCACATTGGCCCTGCAGTGAACCTCCCCGCTTTGGGTATAAACCTCAGCCACCACGTGCACCCCCGAATGAGCCTCACCAACTACTAGTCTGGAACCGAAGTTCCAGCGGCTACTGGTTCCCGTGGTACCAGTTTATGTCGCTACCGGTCGAATATAGAAGTCCTATCTTCTTCCAGTTTCAGGCTCCTGCCAAGCCTGAGGAACTGGTTCCCCTCTTTTCCCCCGGCAGCAATCCATCAAGGTGGCAGGGTTCACCAAGATTATATATGCCCCCGGGTGGGTTGAAATGGAGACAATCGCATGAGCGTAGTGGTCAATTTATATTACCTCAGAAGGAGAAACCTAAACGATATAGTGGCTTTACTTTGCGCCGTCCTGCAGAAACCACGTTCATATCGGTCGATTGGGGTCAGAAGAAATTAGCTTTCATGAATCTCTACTACGCGACCTTGACGGTGATGTATTGCCACCTGGTGAACCTCGTGACTTAGTGCCGTATATGGCAATTTCACCTTCTAATATAACTATTCAACCCGAACTGCGTTCCGTTGCTAAAGGTGATAATTCGGACAAAATTTGGGCCCTCTTCCAAGCGCTTGTTTAAGCATTTTTCTCAATCGTTTTACCTTGTAGGGCGATTCAGCATCAAC
This sequence comes from Phania funesta, assembly GCA_963932375.1. Lineage (NCBI taxonomy): Eukaryota > Metazoa > Arthropoda > Insecta > Diptera > Tachinidae > Phania > Phania funesta. The sequence goes on from OZ010656.1 coordinate 44,679,690, forward strand.
AACTGAACAATAAACCACTGATTTTACAGACGCCATCAAAACAACTTGGCCGCTTTTAACTCTCTTAACATCGACCAACTTTTATTGGAAACCCAGAGTCTTAAGTGCAGAACTTTCACGTCAATTCTACCATTTTTTTTTTAATTTCGAAAAGAAAGTCATAAAAACTATTTCACGATTTCAAATTCAAATGCGTCAAGATAAAAAACAAATTCCTAAATTGCGGCGTATCTTAAAATTTCCAACCTTAAGTCAACTGCAATAATCTTCCAAATGTCATAAGTAGTTTCTTACTTTCTGTTCACTTTTCTACGTACATACCAATCATAGATTATGTCAATAGTGGCACCATTGTGTATAGACTTCCTACGTGCTTTGTTCGTTCGATATGTAAATCAAAACTGGTGCTGGGATATGGAGAAAACATTTCCACAGGTAAATCAAAAAACACTCAAAAAATATTTCTGTAACAAAAAACAAAGTACCATGAAGTTGCCACCTAAAACGAATTAAATTTCCACTTTTTTGCTTTTTAAATTTTACTTCTTCACTCATAATGTCTGCCCGCCCATGTGATGTTGTTCCAGTATGGGGATTTTAAGATTGCTGAGAACATTTTGACTTTGATTAATAATCAGGGACAAGTGTGGATGGGCATATTCTTTTCACCTGGTTTAGTGCTCATCAACCTGGTGAAACTTGTGATTATGATGTACTTTAGATCCTGGATTGTTTTAACATGCAATGTACCACACGAAGTGGTGTTCAAGTATGTATTCAAACATTCTCATCTCCTCTCGTTGATACTTATGTCTGCACATCAAATGTAGAACATGAGCAGTGAAAGTTAAACAAAAATGATCCGTTTTTATCCTTCTCTTCCTTTCGTTTGCATGCACAACTCACTTTTGATTTTGAATTTAAATTGGTGGAATTTAAAAATCATAAAGGGCTTCGAAATCAAATAATTTCTACCTTTCCTTGTTGCTGACGATGCTGTTTCTTTGTGTTTTGCCTGTGGGTTATGCCATCGTGTGGTTACGTCCATCGTGGCACTGTGGTCCCTTCTCAGATTATAATCGGATTTCAGAATTTTTTACGAACACAACTAGAGATGCTTTGCCTCAGTGAGTATCTGACATTGAAAATCGGGACAAATGAAATTTAGTTGTGTGTTTTTGTTATTTTTAAAGGCAATTACATGATCCTCTTAACTACTTGACTTCGTCGAGTACAGTGATACCTCTGCTGCTGCTCTTAATACTTATCATTTATTATTTGTTGTCGTTGACCGGAGCTTTGAGAGAAGCTAATCAAGACTTACGAACGCAGTTGCAAAAAGAAAGAGAAGAGGAGCGCAAAAAGTTCTTTAAAGTTCCGGAAGCGAAACCAGCAGAAAACAATACCGCCGCTTTGACAAATAGATGGCGTAAAGTTTTGGAAACTACGTCACCTACTACGCCCACGCAAGCTCCTGATTTTGAAAGCGAAGAATATAAAACTCAAGCAAGGAAAGGTACGTTTTTGTTTTTAAAAGAATCACTTCTAAGCTTCTTCTTGTGTTTTGCTCTCTTTTGTAGAACTTATCTCGCGTATTATGAAAAAAGCTCTTCGCAAGGGCTCAGCATCAGAGGAAGATTCGTTTAAACGTCAGGGACGAGATGATGACGATACAGATAATGAGCATCACGATTCGTTGCCTCACGATGAGGAAGGCAAAGAAAAACGGTTGGGATTATCTAAGTTGCAACATTTACGTCGAACTCGTAAGCCCTCTCTGGTGGATATTGTGCAAATCGCTAAAATTGAAAGGGAAAAGGAGAGACTTTTACAGCAGCAGCAGCCGCCGCCAAACGACAATGGCATAACAAAATTTAAGGGAAGATTTAAAGTTGAAAAGTTAGACAAAAGAGAAGAGCAGGGTAAAGAAAAAGAAGGAGAAGGAGAAAAGGAAGGGGGTAATAAAAATGTTTACGATAAAGGTTCAACAGATACAAACAATGATCCCGTAATCAATACAAGAATAATAAATGAAAGAAGACAAAGTCTTTTACGAAAATGTAATGAAAATGAAAACAAGTTCAGAGAAGAGGACAAGGACACAAAGGATTCGTCTCCTGGTTTTAAAAAAAGAATTTCTGAAAGTTTAAAACGGAGAAAATGTGACGACAAAGACAAATGTAGTTTAGAAAAGCAGGAACCCCAGGAAAAGAAAAAAGCGAATAACATTCAAGAACGTCCTTCAAAAATCGGCGTCCCTAGCTTAGAAAAACCAAACCAGTCGCTCGTTGCGGATGTTAGACCTAGAGATGAGGAAAATAATGCCAAAAGTTCCTTTAAAGTTATTGACGAAAAGCACTCATCATCTTCTCCCGATGAAAAGGCTTCACCACCAGCAATGGAACGTTTTCATAATTTAAGTGGCAAATTTAAGTTTAAACGACATAAAAAGAAAATAACTGCAGAGCCAGAAATTTTCAAATTCGATTCAGAACAAATAAAATCAAGTGAAAATTCCGATATCGAAACCACGCCTAACTGGCAGCATTTGGAAACAGAATTGCATGCGTCAAATTTAAGTGAAGAACCAACAACCCCTTCCTCTGCACATCATCCAAACTTGGGAACTGATAAGTTTGTCAGTTTGTCCCGACAGGGTAGAAAAAAAATTGGTTCCCTCTTGGCGTTGGTAAAAGAAGCTGTCAACACAAAAAAGCTGGAGCAAGAACAACAAAGCGATGAAAGTCCTACTCAATCATCTGCACCTGAAACGGCCATAGAAATACCAGCTACTCCCGAAAGAGAACTGCCCCCCAAACCTCCCAGCTATACCTATGTAAAGCCCTCAGTTACGCCTGTCTCTATTGATGCCACTATACCGTCTTACATAATTCCTAGAGCCCCCTTGGAAACTCCTGAAGAATTTGAACCTCCCAGTTATAACAATTATATGACTCCTGAAGACATTAATACTTTGCCTTTTAAGGATCCCGAAGAATTAGACCAACCGGGTCCTATATTATCACAGCGTCGCACTAGCCAATGTCGACGGCAAACAGATCGCTCAACTGCTACGAGGCAAGATTCTATAGCATCAACTTGGTCCGATATAATACCAACAATAACCATTAGTTCTATGTCAGATACAGAGGATCAGTCATCGACTAAAAGTGATAGCGCGCCCTCTAGCCCAGCACCTTTGGTGAAAATTATTAAAATCAACATCGAAACTGATGAATAAAAAGGAACGAGATTTTAAGCCATTGTGACCTTTTCAAATACAGCATTAAACAAAAAACATTTTTAAAACTTTGTTACTGCATAATATTGTGTTTATAAAAATAAAATTGTGTCGGCATCTGATGACTACTTATTAAATCTTAACCCTTAAACGCTCACTGTATCTTTAAAGATACAACCATTAAAATTGCTCCCACAGGTACATTTTTAGCTAAAATGAGTTAGAGACAGCATTGGAAAATGAATATAACATTAGCAATTTATTTTAAATTAGCTTTTGATAAAATATACTAGAATAGTCGGGCTAATTGGTTTTTAAATCTCAAAAATATTTATTTTGCATATTAAATTATTTAAGTTTTTCACGTGACAAAATCTCTAAATAAGGGAGAAATATAAGCAAGAAAAAAATAGGGACTAGTGTATCAATATGTTTGCTATTCAATTTAAGGAATTATCGGAACATTTTTTTGAAATCTTTATAAGAAGCTTTCTTAAATGGTTGTACACTGAACACTCGCTAGGAAAAAGAAAAGTCGTTATTGTTTACATTTTGTATTGGTTTATTGTTTAGAGTCATTCTTATGTTGAACTTTGAAAAAGCAATTGGTGTTGTATTATTTCTTGTATTAGTAGTTTAAATTATTTTTCTAACGGTAAGTAAAATAAACACAGATTTTTTGGGTTAGTATAAAAATTATTTGCAAATAGTTATGTCAGGTCTTACAAGAGTTGGTAAAGCCAAGATGACGGATGAAGATGTATGCGAGTTGTTATGCAACAGCGAAAGCTTTCCATATGATAGTGCAGAATAAATTGACTCTGATGAAGATAATGAGGATATACAAATAAAAAGTTCTTTAGAAAGAAATCGAAAAGTACAAACTAGGAACCAAGGCGCATCTAATCTGCAGCTAATCAATGATATCGAAAGTGAGGAGGACATTGATCTCAATACATCTTTACACAATTCTTTTGTTTAAATGATGAAAACGATGAGAATTTCGCTTCAGAAATAGATTACGGACAACCAGAACTCGACAATTCACCTCAGTTTTATTCCTTCCCGGAAACTTCTAATCCATTTCCGTCCATGTTTAGTAACGTAAAAGTACATCCAAAATTTTCTGAATTTGAAAAAATTTTGTGGAAACAGGGAAATTTTCAGTTTAGTGATAAGCAAGTTAAATTTGAAGGAGATAGCGATCTTCCCGAAAACTTAAAACATTTACAGACACCATACCATGTTTGGTGTTAGTTATTTCCACACGACCTGGAGGAAATTATAGTCAGCGAGTCTATAAAATATTCTGGCATAAATCAAATCAATTTTGAGTTAACGGATTTACGTAAATTTATCGATATTCTTTTCTATATGAGTTACTATAAACTGCCGAACTCAAGAGATTATTGGTCGGAAAACAATCATCGTTGCGTTGAAGTTATAAAAAACCAAATGCGTAAACTGCGTTTTGAAAAAAATACGTGAAATAATTCACTTCAAAAGCCTTCCAGAGAAGATCCTAACCGCGACAGGCTGTACCTAATACGTCCTGTTATTGAAACGCTGAATAAAACATTTTGAAGTGTTCCGAAGTTATGTAGACTATGTGTAGACGAGCAAATGTGCTCTACGAAAGTTGGGAGCTATATGAAGCAGTACCTGCCCAATAAGCCAAAAAAAATGGGATTTCAAACTTTTGGTAGTCTGTGATACTATGGGATATGCCTATAAATTCGAAATATATTGTAGATCATCTGAAAGATGTTTAGAAGAGGAACCTGATCTTCAAGCCTCTGCAAATATAGTTGTTCGATTGCTGCGCTAAGTGCCTCGTTTTAAAAACTATATAGTATACTTTAGGCACCATTCGACGGAACAGAATTAAAAACTGTAAACTTCCTGATGAGAAGGTGATGATAAAGTTTGAACGAGGAACGAGCCAGGAGTATATTTGTAATATAAGTGGTATGGAAGTTACGTCGCTGTCGTGGAAAGATAAGAGGATTGTTAATCTGGTTTCGACTTACGTTGGTACTATGTCAATAAAGGCCGCTGGAAATGCAGAAGAGCTAACCATAACAATTAAAAGATTTGACAAAAAAGAAAAATCAACAAAAGACATACCATGTCCGCAAATCATTAAAGATTATAATTGTCATATGGGTGGAGTTGACTTAATGGACAGCTCAATGGGCCGTCACAAAATAATGATGAAGAGCAGAAAATGGACGAACAGAATATTTTACCATCTTCTTAATATGACGTGTGTAAACGCACGGATACTGTACAGAAGAATAAATAATCAACAGCATGCGGATATGAGATTGATTGATTTCAAGTTGGAGGTGGCAGACATATTGTTTTCCTCCTCATCAAGTGCTGCTAGGCAGCGTGGTCGCCCGCCCCTGGAGAAACAAATTGAAGAAAAACGACGAAAGCCAAACGCTCAATCGGCGCCTATATGATAAACCATTGAACTGTGATGGATAAAAAGGGAAGATGTAAGCTACCGAATTGCTCTGGACAAACACGGATGTTTTGTTCAAAATGTAAGGTTAATCTTTGCTTAACAGCCGAAAAAAATTGCTTTCATAATTATCATCACAGTTAAAACTGTTTTTATGAATCTTTGCTCTATTTTATTGAATTATTGAATTATTTATTGTTTTACGTTTTTATTTTTTATATTTAAATGCTTTGTTTTCTTTTTACGTATAATATATTTAATTCATCCAAATCGGTGTTCTTGAGCGTTTAAGGGTTAATATCAAGTATTTGCTAATTTAAACAATTTTCCAATGGGGCTGTCTTTTATATGTTGGATTTAAAATCAGAGACGAACATTCGATAACGAATTTTCGGTCAAGATCAAATGAATTATTATTATATTAAGGCAAAGATGTATTTAATGTTAAATGGATAACACATATGTATAGCACATATCTAGATATAGCGGGTATCTCTAGGTCTGACAATATCTACACAACAAGGAAGTAGTTTCGAGTGCAATTCTAATCGAATATGAATTTAATAAATCGCTAAGAAAGATGTTTCACATATGTTAATTCGTCCTTCATCGACATTCCATAACTGCGATTAAAAAATGAAAATTCTATATTATGTGTTGTGTAATACCCTGGCAAGTTTTTAGGAAATGAGTCGCACGCTGAAAAGTCCAGAAGTCGATAACTAACTCTAAATTTAATTGCAAACCTTTCGACTGTAGCCGTTAACATTGTGTGAATGCTTTGGTTAGTTTAGTGTACCCTCCTATTCGCACTAAAATAGACAACCAATCATATTTTCGGTCTAATATACATGGCTGACATAGATGGTAAGATGGAGGTCAGGTTGAATTAGTAATGTACTTATATCTAACACCGTTGCAAGAAATTAAAGCATTTAAATGCGTGAAATCTCATTTCTTTGAAGGCTTTTTGTTGAATATTAAGTTTCAACTTTTTGGTTAAATTTAAATATTTAGTGAAACTTGTTTTAAAACTTTTAATACAAAGTGAAATTTTGGATTCTTTATGATTTTTCGGCTTTGGCCAAAAGTTTATAATTTTGAAATTTTTTGGTGAATTTTCGGCTCTTTGGTGAAATTGCAAAGTTTAATCAAAACTGGTTTTGGGTTAAATTTTGCAGAAGTTTCGTTGGAAAATATTGTTTCTATGATAATTGTAAATGTTTTTGTTGGTACTGTGGTCCTCTTTACATTTTGGGTGAGTTCCTAAATTTCGGTCAAATTAGAATTTCTTTATAAAATTTTAACGTTTTACATAAAATTGGATTTTTTGTGAAAGTTAAATTTTTGTTTTGAAACTTCAAAATTCAGCGAATTTAATTTTTAGTGTATTTTTTTGTTAAATTTTTGGTAATTTAAAATTATTTACGACACCTGTTTTTATTTGATGAACTTTTTAAATTTTGGTGAATTTCGAAATTGTGACGAATTTTTTTTTTTATTTTTTTATGAAATATCGTATTTTACAGGAATTTATATTCTGTGCTGGTTTTATAAAACATTTGGTTTTTCTAGTGAATTTATTAGAATTCGTGTTTCTGCGTGAAAGCCAAAATAGCAACAACTAAAAAACACTTCCCATATATCAAGAACTTGTAGACCTATGTATGTTGTGAAGGTTGCTCCAAGAATGAAGTCATTAAGTTTTTGGGGCCTGCATGAAACGGATTTTAATGAAATGATCTTCCCAATCTATAAGGATTCAAAATATATATACTTTATGGGATCGGAAATAAATATCGCAGAAATTACAATCGAAATGACAAACTGTTATATTTTATCTACACGTTTAGTGAAGGGTATAACAGGAATAAGAATAAACAAAAATGTTATAAAAATCGTAATTAGGCGTTAATCAAGGGAGAAGTAAAGTATTTATTTTTCTAATATTTTCGGTTTTCTTACGATTGGCGATTAGATCACAGACGTGACGATTTAACGATAATCAGATTGTTAACATATATTAAAGACAACGAGAGTAACGATATTGTTAATCAGTAACCTTGCAAAACGATATTCGCTATCGTTAAGTCAGCTGTTTTTATTCTCTGAACGATTATAGAGAAAACTAAACGACAAATATTTTTGTGTTGTTTATTTATTCGACAGACTAAAATTCATGACACCTTTTAGTGAAAAAATCAGTTAGATACGTGAATTGCACTAGAGTTCTTATTCACGCAAGTTAATTATTTGCAAAAACAAAATAACTGCACTAATGCAAATGAAACTCACACACAAGCGAGGTAATAAATAAAATGACGCCAATGTCTAATTTAATGAAATTTCCTTTTTTCACATCTTTCTTTAATGAATTTATCTCGCATCTGATATTAATTAAAAAATGAGAATCCAATATGATTTATTTTATCACCTACCATGCGGCTTTTACCACATAATTTTTTTTTACCAAACGGTTTAAATCCCGTATTATTCAATCACAATAATATATTTAGCTCTGCAACCAGGTGTGTGGCACCACTACGCTTTGGTTAGATTAAGAACAAAACTTTTTCGACCTCGACCACTTACTCACCACATTAGCAAAGACAACATTCGTAAATTAAATTAAGTACCATAACATGCCACGCTGGTAGGAAAGCGTTATAGGCCACGTACAAAAAAAGTTGCAGTGTTTGCATAGACCAAGAACATAAAAATGTTAACACTATCTTATAAAACTCCATAATCCAAAGTGGAACAGCATATGCCAAGAATGTGTGGCCAATAGAAAACTTGGTCTCTAGTATTGCGAACTCTGGATACCAGTCGATTCCCAGTTTTAATACAGACTTACCGGTGCATATGGAGCTATTTTCTCCATTACTCGTGGGAAATATATGGATTCTCTGAATGAACTCCGGTTTTAAATGGCCAACGGAGGAATCCGGAAGAGATGGACAAGAATGCCGCGGAAGAGGTGGAAGGGTCAATCTGAAAAGTTACTCCTTAGGCACTGGACCACGAGATTCCAGTAGGGATATACAATGAAGCTTCGCAAGTGGTAGAAAGATTGATATATATATAGGATCTCCGATATTTATTGGCCAATGAAAGAATGCTGAAGAGATGGACAAGAAAACCTCACAAGAGGTGGACGGAGGAAGGGACTGGGACATTAGCGTACATTGTGTGAATGTCCACTGGTAGCATAAGACTTAGGACCACAGCAGACACTTGTTAAATGTAAATGCCATAGGTAACCTAAACCTCAGACAAATGCTAGCAATAACAAGAGACTCCGTGATAAGCAAGCAGGTCGACAATTAACAGTCGACATTCTGAAATCACTACAATCAAATATAGAGACTAGTGACAGCACGAGATATAATAAAATTAAAGTAGTCGTAAGTTACAAATCGGCTGCCTTTAATCAATTCGGGTAACGAATGGAGGTCGAAAATTAACCCATAAAGTAAGCGACCTCCTTCGATATTTCCCCTACTTTAAGATATATGCTGATACAAATGCCAAACGTGAAGTCTGGAATTGTAAGTGTTTGTTTTTAATGGTTTCATATAAAATTGTTCAGTTCGTATCATTATAGTTTTAAAATTGCACCATATTGTTACAACTTTTTAAATCTTTTATTTTTCAATATAAATTCTGACGCGCCATATCGTTTTATAATTATTCTTCAATATTCTTTTTGTCTTCATGGAAATTGAAAACCTCGATCTGAAATACAATATCCCTAAATTGGCTTTATGTAAAAGTTAATGGCAATAAATTGCACTAATGAGGGACATTAACATTGCGTAATTATCTTTTCGATGAACCCAAATTCCATGAAAATGTAAAATATTTTGCAGCTTTTTGTCAATTAAATTTCCCCGCCTCAAAAAAGAAAAACAAAAAATGCTCCGCAAACAGTTTTTCTTGTCAATTACTTTTGATCTTATTGTAATTTTTTTGTATTTCTGTGAAATAATTTGTTCGGCCTTTTTAAACACAAACTCATTTCTGGACCAATATTATTTTTGATGAATAAAAATAAATACTGTTGCCAAATAATTACTTTTGTATTAAACGATCCATGAGCGAGAATATGTATAAATAAATAAAAGCATTCTAATATACAATTTTAATACGTTTTTTAGTTTTAAGCGAATGTAAGCACAATGAACTTCTGTTATCAGTTTTGAGGAAATTATAATTCACAATTACACAATATGTAGTAACCCAGTGAACATTTTTTGCCGAAATCGGATCGACTGCGTTCAGATAGACTACAAAATTCGTATCCGTTGTTGGTCAGCCAACTTACCGAAAGCAATAAATGCAGGTGCTTTACGAGGAAACGTAACTTTTATTCTAAAGAAATTCGGAAAAACTTTTAGAAATGTCGAACAGAATTCTATAAGAATTCCGATGCAATTTTTTTTGGATATTCCAAAGGATATTTCGATGCATCTGAAAGATGGCTGTAAAATTTCTGACGAAACACTATAAAACCAGCTTATTAGCGGCCTGCTTATCATATTGTCTCGCTCCACGTGCAGAAAGTGTACGGATTATTCAGTTCAATGGCTAAGAGACATTAAGAACATTTGGGTAGTTGTGTGATAAAGATCTAAATTATTTCTGCCATCAGCCATGTTGGCAAAAAAAAGTTCTCTGGGATGTGTATGCTTTCGATTATGTTTTCTATCAGACTGGCCATATATCAGTTCATTTCGGGACAATCCATGCATTAAAGATGATAAAACAAAACACTACATGTACGGAATTAGATTTTAATATTAAAAAAAATTTACTTCAAAAAAGTTTAAGGGAACTGGGTCACTTTTTTCTATTTCATCCGCATCAAGATTACCGATAACCTTTTAATCTGTTTCCCAAACAGCTCGGAAGCTTTTTTATTTTAAACTTTAAGTTATTTGTTTAAAAATTTTAAACTATTTAAATCTTCGCCCAAATATCTGAATAAAAAAATGAACAAACACAGCAACAAAAAATTTAATTAAGCAGAATGTTTATCAACAAATAATTCATTATTTTCTTTTTCGTTCTTTTATTGTTTACTTTTGGTTTTTAAAAGCACAAAAAACAAAGTACTTTACACGATCACACACATAAACATGTCTGAGGGAACACTACCCGTCACAAGAATTGGGACATACTCGTATATTGTTTAATGATGTTCTTTAAGTCAGGCTTGAGCCTGCGAAAATTCTTTTCTCAAAAAATAATTTGCGCTAAATAATTCAGTTAAAAACTTTTAAATTTTAAATAAAGAGTTTCTAGGTACAGTATACCATATCAAATTAAGTACAACCGAGGAGATACAAAAACGTGACAAGTAAGAAAATGACAGTGGGATATAAGAAAGTATATTTCAATGTAAATCTATTTCATAGTCGATACAAAATTATTATTTCTAGTCGATGTACAAGTGTAAAGGGTGGTAATCAAACCACATTACAATCAAAAAAGTACTTTATCTTATTCTTTTTTTTACCAGTACGAAACATCTTAAGAAGGAAAGACACAATTGAAATCACTCAAGCACAATCATCAACCGTTGACTATTCTCAATGCTACCCTCTCCTATAAAAATCATTGAACTGCAAGGTTCATTTCATCTAAACTGGAGTAACATATCGGGGTCCTCTGTTATACACAATATTTATGTACCATCCCATTAGCATATAAAAAACAAGTGTTAGTGCTTTACCGAAGGAAACTTACTAGCATGTAAGCTGATCCATGCAATAATGGCATGGAGTAGTTTTTAGTTACTACGATGTTATGCAAAGATGCATTACATGGTCCTGCCCTAGAACATTATAATGTTAAATTGAACATGTTTACTTTATGCATTTTGGTCATATTTGGAGTTTGGAGTACGTATTCACAGTCCCATATGGAACATACCTTACATGCATGCATCAACGATAGCGCCTCTCTACAAACCACAAAAATACTTAGGGTGACCAGATAAGGCGGATAGAAAAAAATTTAAATAAAACACTAATGGTGTTAGAAATAATTGATTCTTGCTTTATTCTGAAGATACAATAATGCCTTTATGTTTGGAGTATCACATTGAGCACTGAGCCAATAATGGACCTCGACTGAGAAGATTAAGTTTAGCCAAAATCCGGTTCTCTGGCCAATATTTCTAGCACCCAATTAGAGTACTCACGACGTTATCTTGCGTCGGCATAAGCTTATACGATTGTGTGTTCTAATCCAACCGCAAATTAAGTCGGGTTGACTCTCTGGTCGTACTTAATTCATCGAATCGATATTTTTGGTCCTTCTTCAATACTGGCACTTCGCATCAATCTCTTTCTAATGGATGGCATAAGGTCTAAAAGAGAGTACTCATGCTGAAACTTTTCCTTGGTGCTGCCGATGAAATAGACGTTGCGTAATTACAACATAGCCGAAATTTCGACAATACATTTTTATAATATCCACACTTTCGGCGGACGTAAAACGATGAATGATGAAATGGCAAAGCTTACCGAATATTTTGACAGCTGAATGGCATTGGTAACTATGACATACATGAGACATAAATTTTTTTAAATTAATGTTTCTATTCCAATACCGAGCAGTGTATTATACTCTTGCAAGCGCATAACATATGTATGCATGTATGTATGCGCAAAGATATTATGATCTCAGTATTTGCTTCTATATACACAGTACTCATACATATAAAAATATAGAGTACATTTTTATTAATAAAAAAAAACACAACTACATTATGATAAACGTCTTAAGTGCTTTTTTCATTTGGTCTTATCGTTTTAGTGTTTGTAAGTACACAGAGAGTTTTTGTTCATTCTGCTCACGCCTTCAATCGGTTCCTAGGTTTCAGTCTCATGTTCATACATACGTACATATGTATGTATGTGTGTATTTATGGTGACCAACCGTCGTATAAGAAACTTTGGTCAATAAGTTCTTGACGATATTTAAGAAATTTTCAAGCACGAAATTTGTCACTTAAATTCTCTTCAACGTCAGCGTATTGGAAATTAGCATTAATGATAAAATACTAAATAAATTGGTTATCACATCCCTTTAACGAGAAAGTTATATGTATATTGCCGCTGGAGCACCGCTAAGTGCACTCGTATAGCGTATTAGCTGAAGGTATTTAAAATAAAATAGACAAATTTCCTAAAAAGAGTTAAATGGGTGTTTAGTGTAAATGAAGAGATGAATGATCGCCATCAAGTAAATTTACAAAGAATTCTTAAAAAGCAAAGGCGCGTTTTCGTTAACCATTATTATTTTTCGCAAGCCTTGTTTTCGAAAATAAAGCTCGAAAACTTTAAGACACTTGTTAACGACAGTTTGTCCAGAAAGATGTAGATTCACGGGTAAATGGGCGAAAATTTCATGAACATTTTTAAGCAACTACTGGATGCTAGATATTACTAGATTACCGACAACTTGTCTTGAAGTTGTCTTAAGCAAGACTTTATTTATAACAAAATAAGCGCAAAACAAACTTCGACCGTCGCCTGATTTTAAGATTCAAGTCACTACTTCGGAGAAGGCAATTAAAAAACAGTTCTAAACGAAGCTGAACTTAATTCAAAAATCGATTTTGAAGATTGACAGAATTTTTCGAATGTTTGGGTTACTAAAATACGAATTTGAAAGTGCATTTCCGGCATTACTTAAAATTATTTTCGCAAGCTCTTGAAATCGGTAATTTGTTAATCACAATCAAAATTTTTTCACTTATAATTAATTTTGAACTCATCGTAATCATGTATTAAAAATATTTTAAAAACTATAAAAGTATAGTCGCCGAGAGATATCATAAACATTTATTTTGATACATGTGAAAATGTGGATGATTAGTTTCATTAAGCTTCAAAACAACGTTTTTTATTGGCAACTGTACGTCACGCCAATTTAAAACTTTATAAAGCGTTCCTATCCTCCTAAAGACCCCATAATCTAAGAGCCACTGAAGTTATATAGAACCATTAGAAGAGCATTCGAAATCATGTGATTGATTGTTTCTTAGTCATACCTGGGTTCAAAACACAACAAATTTTGATATATTATGTTTATTAATTAAGTTTTATATTGAAAATTGCAATATTATTTCTCTATAGGAAAAATTCTTTGGTTGTGGTTGGAATCTTAGTAAAAATTATATTGAGCAACCCATAACCATGTTTCAAATTTCTCTTCCGCTTTTTTTTTTTTTGTTTATCATAACCAAAATTATGTTTAAAATATTATCAAATAACCATAATATGTTTAGCTCAACAATATATTATCGCATAACACAAAATATAGTTGTCGTGGTCGTGACACAATTATGTTCTTGATTTGTGTGTGGGCTTCTGTGTTTGATTTCAATTTGAACTGAAGTTATGAACTTAATCACCCAAATGTGGAAAGGAAAGTATGAAAAATAAAATAACACTTTGTTTGTAGATTTCAATGTTTTCCTTTTGAATTTCTTTAATATTCTCAATTAGTTTAAAGAAATTAAAGTTTAGGAAATTCGTATTTTTCCCCAAATTTTTAGCTTAAAGGTTTCCTGATGAGTTGTGAATCGTGTGAAAGATTTTGTGCAAATTTTGTGTCGCTGTATCAACTACAAAGTCAAATTGTCAAATCATAGGCCGGATCAAATGAAAATATCTACAGATTCACACACATGAAAACATTAACAACAGTCTTAAAAAAAACATAATCATATGTATACAACTAATATGAGTACATTGTAATACCGATAGAGTACAAGTCCACAAACAGTGTTGTCAAATGAGCAGAATTGCCACGTTTAATTTTAGTACTTACGACCCCAGGCAAATAACAGGCAAATTCAAATTATTTCTGGTTTCTTTGCGGATGACAAATTCCATATATTAAAAATGTACCAGAAATGGCGAAACATTTTTTATAGCGAATTTGTCATCCAATCAGTTAAAAAAAATTACTCAGCTCAATAAAAAATTAGACACCAGGGTGAGTTCACCTGTTTAATCTAGCCAGTTACGGGCTTTCTATATCTTACTTCATTTCTTACTGCAACAAGGAACAAAGTTTTTTGTGCCTTTCAAGCAACAATAGGTGTGTTCATTTACCATCCCAGTAGAAATTATTACATACAAATTTTTAAATTAAATAAAAATAAAAACTACAAATAACCCGAGAGCTCTAACCAACTGTTTTGTCTTATTAACAAATAGTTCAATCAATACCAGACCTTTAGCTAGTCTTTTTGAAAGTATTACATATGTCAGTTATCTTTGAGTACTGAGAACCTAAATACCTAAAACGTTTAGAACTTCTAAGTTAACAGCTAACCTAATGATCATATTATATCTCTTTGTCATGCTGGCGTTACTAATATATATAATGTGGTCATAATATTAATTAAAAATATTTTTGATTTGATTTAAATACACTCTCGATTGAATGATTGGAACCAGTTAAGATTCTGTTTTCATTAGGCGATATCTTTTCTAAATTTTGGTCGACAGCTAAAATTTAACTACTATCGGAGAGAGCATTAAGATTATAAAAACATCATCAGAATTTTTTTTAGCAACAGTATCTGAAAGTTCCTTTTCCAGAAAAAAGGGAACATTAACATTTTTTTTCTTTCATATGGTTTAATAAAAAATACAATAAAATGTATAATTTATTGCAAGGGAATATTAAGTTTATGGATAATATTTTACACTTTTCAATAGAAAGTGCTACTTCAAATAAAAGTAAACTGACTTCAAATAAGCCAAATAAACCTCATTCCAGAAGTCCTTAATGGCTTGAGTGATTGTTTATCGTCGAATTATCTACTCCCTTCATAAACCTCGTGGAAAAGCGAACCCCTAACATTTTCAATTATGTTAAGGTCGGTAGAATATGATGGCCAATTGATATGACGTTTTCGTTTGAAATGAATTCCTGTACAGCACTTGCATTATGTATAGAATCATTTTATCTTGTTGCAGAATACACGGAATTGGTACAAAAATATCAATTGATTGTAGCAGAATCTTGTAAGTTGCTGCAGCAATTTTTACACCATTAAATTCGAAATCGATTGTGCCGTAATACGTTATAGAATCCCAGACCATAGCTTCACAGTACGCCAGTCATTTACATGACCTCTTATATGAATGTCCCATGTCATATTCTTTGCGTTTTCATTTATTTTTCTGCCGGATATTTGTGCTGGAAGAACAGAGTTTGGAGCAATTTTGACGATTTTTCACTTTTCAGTTGGTGTTTAAGCGGTTGGAATACGTCTATTGCAACTGTTTCCATTTTTTAAAAGTCCCACCAAAGTTTTTTGGCTTCGCCTAAATTTCTGCGCAATGGACATATAAAGGAAAAAGGCCTTTAAATTATATTTGAGTTTGACTTTAATAGTTATTTATTTATTTAATCATCAACAAGTTAATTCTACCATCAGCTCTCCGCGACCTTATATGTGAAAACTTAACCCATTTGTGTGAATAAATATTGCGACTTTAAGTTTTAGTTGTAAAACTTTTTGTCGTGAACATATTCACGTTCTTTTCTCATTTTACCGTCGACTCTTTTAGTTATTGATCGCACCTCATGATCGAGTATAATATTTTTTGCAGCTCATAGTCACTTTTCTTCTTTCAAATAGAAGAAAATCGATAGGAAATTGTTTACAAATATTTTTTTTAAATTGGGAATTTTTCTTCCAAAAGTAAATTGGTAACACTGAATCCAACTTTACTATTCGAAACTATACGAGGAGTAAAGCGACAGCAAATTTGACGAGAGTGTATAGAAAAACATTCAGTTGAGTATCGGACGTCCTCCTTAACGGTTGGCTAAAGTACGCTGAAGGCGGGTGTTTTAGAAAAAAAAATTTTTTTATATCTTCAAAATTGTTGTTTAATATCATAGAAACCACAAACAAAGTTTAAAGAACCTTTGAGTCAGTTTTACGATAAATATTAAAGCATTGAATCGTCAATACAGAAGAAAAAATTTATTACATTTTAAAAACTCTAAAATACGGCAGAGGCATCAAGTAATAGGAGTTAACACATGTTTTCTTGGAAATGAAAAACAAAGTGAAATAGAAACGATTTAAACGAAAATAAAAATCTAAAATAGAAGTACAAGTACAATTGAAAATATGTTTTTGAAAATAAGTGCGCTGCTGCTGTTTAACATAATGGCCCGCATTTAGTGCATAAAGAAAACCTACAACAACAAAAGCAATAACTGAAGAAAATCTTTTAACAAAAATAAAAATGTTCGTATGGAAAATAGAAACCGACTAAACAAAGAGTGTGTATCTTAAAGATTGTGTATCTTGTAACTTGCAACTGCATTTATTTAGTTCACACTTACAACAACAATTTGGTATTGGTCTGTTTTTTTGTTGTTCTTGGTTTTGTTTTCTTCTTTTTCCATGCGAGAGTATCTTCTAAGGGAGAGTGTACCATTTAAATGCAAATACTTGAGTTTGAGTACTTTTTTTCTCTACTCCAAAAGAGAACTTTATTGTGCGATCATTATTCTACCTGTTCATTGTAATTGAAGTTTCCCTACAAAAGAGTAAAAACCAGAACTCAAATGAAGGCACTCTTGGTGAGATACAATAACAACAAGTTACGTTATATAAAAAGTAAATAAAAACAAAAATTGTGTGTAAAGGAGAAGAGGAGATAGAAACAAACAAATAAACAAAAATATTAACTGGGAAACAGTCATGCAAACAAAATAGCAGTTAGTTTTTTAAGTTAATCTTCTGCCCCCAACTCTAACAAAAATTTGGGATTTGCTTTAATTTACCAAAGTCGCCTATTAAGGGAAGTAGGTAAATAATTTCATCCTTTTAGGATTCTGCTGAAAGATTTGATAGTCATATCACGACTCCTATAGAGCACGTTTTCATTGAATTATTCTTTGGCGATCCACCAAGTTGCAGTGCGTATAACTGGTTAGTGGGTTGGCAAAGCCTGTGACCTTCGTTTAATTTTCTTTATGCAAACTTTGTTACAGTTTTTATTTATTGTTACAGAAGTGTATGGAGGAATATATTTAAATGGGCCTGATTGGCATAGGACCGGAAATAAGTCAAGTTTGAAATACTTTTGGCGTAGTTGGTTCCCTTGACTCGCGATGCCACATCAAGAAAGTTAAAGAATATATGTTTCCTTTTCCTATTCCGTTGGTAGTATTTCTCTAAATTATGAGTTATATCTTCGCTCATTTCCCACGTAAAGAAAATATCACTCTCCTTTAGTTTTTCAGATAATAACATTGGAATCTAATGCTCAGTGGTACGATATTTAAACTGTTTACTGCAGTATAGGTGGACTGAACAGCACAGCTGATTGTTTTCTCATTAATCTTTCTGTTTTAACTGTCAAAATTATGTCGCATTGCCGTGAACTTTAATCACTCACAAAAGAAATACTGTTTTTGTTTCAGTAGCGTTAAAACAGATTTTAAAATTACTGCAGTCCTCCGGGAATAACTTTTGACAATTCACTACGATATATAAACTCAAATTTACCTATAAAACTTGTATTTCAATCAGGCTTACCGTTCGTCGACTAAAGTTGCAATTTACAACTTTTTCGACGGCCTCTGGATTCTAAAGCTACTTTTTCAAAATAATCTAACTTTGCCCCACTCTTTGCAAATTGTTTGATTTTTGCCAAGTCTGTAATGTAAAAAAACATTTCTTTTTCATGATTACGTTTAACTAACGATCAAGTTTAACTAAATTTGTATTCTTTTACTACTAAAAATAGATTTATGTAACTACAGGTGGTTAGTCGCTTATTGTTTTGCACTGTGTATTGGAGTTACCAAAAGAATCCATTAAAAACTACCACATTTCACGGGGAAAATCGTCTAATTAATTATAAATAGTCAAATCAAATATTCTCTTTAGGTGAATAAAATTCAGTGTAATGCCCACTACACGCGTAGAAATATTACAGGCAATAGGGAAATGGTCCATCATCTGTCGCTATGTTTTCTGTTCAAAAATATTTCATATTTGGTTGCCAGAATATCAACATGTGATAATGTTTCTTTGTTCAAATACAATGTTGCTTCGTCTGTATCGATGTTTAGTGTTTTTGATGGCTTAGTTCATTGAAAGCAGCTGTGCTGTGATGAGCATTTGCTTAGATTACTAACATCCCCGTATATTTGTTTAATAGATTCCGTGATATTTACACAGAACTGATGTTGCGTTTATGGTTTGCTCTGTGATTGCATCATCTGTAACAAAACATGAAACTTGTTTCCCCTAATGATCTTTCCTATCTAGCTGGCAAATACGTGTGAAAATCTTTTTTTGTTTTTTAAAACATGTCATTATTACTAATTAAGCTCGATGTATATTCTGTTAGATGAATCTAATACCAAAGCTACGTAGGCCAATGATTTTTTTTTAATTTCTTTATGTTGTTTGAATTATTCATTTATGTTTTGTTTTTCTTGGCTGAGTTTTATTTAAGTGTTTTTCAAAACGACTTTTTGTGCAACTTTTTTTAAATTCCCAGCGGTTACCCCGATTTCAGTCATGTCAATTCTATCGAACCAAATAAAATTCTTTAATTCGTTAAATTTAATTAGTTCCATCCAGGATTTACTCTTTAGCAATATTATTTGCACCAAACGCTGAATACCGCTAATATGTTATAATTAAAGTCCTGTAAATGTAGTCCTGAAAAATTCTTACAGCAATGACATCGGTTGAATGTTCCTAAACAATTTCAGTTTGGTGTGAGAGTCAGGCAAGGATTCAGGGGAGAGGCAAATGGGATATTCACCCTACAAAACGAATAAAAATTAATATTTCCAAGTACAGATTTTTTATTGCTTTCGTTAAAACTTTTCCGCCCCAAAATCTCTAACTGAATCCGCATCTGGAGAGAGCTGAACATGGTTGTATTATGAAAAGCTTACACGCAACATATTTTCCAAAATGAACTGATAACTTAAAAAAATGTTTCCAGTACCGCTTTCAGACAGATCAATGTGATCCATAGCCACGAAGTTACCATACTTTACATTAATTACAACTTAAATAATTTTGCAACGTAGTTTTGAGGACTTATTTTTCAAAAAAGCATTTAAAATTAAATTTCTTATCGTCGTTTAGGTAGTATTATCTTCTGGCGATATAGCAGAATTTTCAGTTGTCAAAAGGTACCGCGTCTTTACAGTCATGATCTTCCATCTACGCAATTGTAATATTGATAAACTATCGTACTATTCGTTCCAAAAATCTATATAAAATCACAAGAATCAATTGGTATACTAACGCTACTACCTATTAAATTTACAATTAAAAATGTTGGGAAAAGTTAGCATCAAACCAAATTTTATTTAAAAACCAATTTTTTTGTGTGGGCCAGCGTCAGAGTGTTATATAAGAACATTAGATTTTAATTTTCCTAAATTTATGGATAAATGATGAGTTATCCTTATAGTATGCCTTACGGTTCACTTGCGATGAACCGACATGCACTCAATGGAACTTGTTATATCTATAGATGTTCGGGTATCAGGAACTAGTTCCGCAATTTCGTTAGAGCTAATTCCGTTGTAGTAACGACAAAGCAGTGAAATACAACCCATATTGCGTCGGTGTTCCAGTAGGCCAATAGAGTTGGATAGACTACAGTCACCGATAAGCTGGTTCGCTCTAGCGTGTACGTAGTCGAGAAGCACCGAAATGGACTCTGCTGCAGCAGCGAATATATGAGAGTTGAATTCCCGTATTGGTCGGGTATATGTACGTAGATACTATACACAATAAGGAGATCAGATGGAGTGAAGTATTTCTTATATCTGAAATCTGAATCTGGAAAATGCGTTTAGTTCATCGAACGTCACACTAGATTTTCTTCCTAAGTACATGAAAATCTTCTGCTTCCTCAATATTTATATCGTGCCTCTGTAAGTAGGCACATAACAGACTCTGTTTACACGACCCTATTTAGAGATTGTCACAAGATTTCGATTAAGTATGACGTTCAATATCTACCTGATGGACACAAGCGCCGAAAGGGTTGATTTATTACTGAATAAAAACACAAGGCAAATGCCGCTGTTATTTGTAAAGAAAGAGAGAGAGAGAGATGTGTGACCCAGAAGGTCATTTAGAAAAATAAAAGCTAGTGTAGGAGAAAGTATGAAACGATACCCCTGAAGTGGTCTTCAACCCGTTTGATGAAATTCCATCTATAAGAACTTGACTGTATGCAAGCTTATAGATTTATTTTCATTCCCAATCACTTGCTCATATATAAAATAAATTATTAATAAAGTCTATCTATCTATCACTGATTTTAAATTTCTTATTTCAATATTAATTGAACTTTAAGTACTACTTAAAATTTAAAGTCTGTATGTCAACAGGAAATAAATTTAAAAGTGATTTCGAAATTGGGGCCGAACAGACCGATGTACCTGCCTAACTATTTTGCGGGCCTTCAGTTCCGCCCATTTATTTAAACACTCTAGCGCTGTGCCTCGCCGGCAAGTTATTTTGACATTCTTTAACTTGAAAAACTTCTTCAGAAGTTTATAAAAAAGTTCGAAATAATTCTCAAACCTTTTTAATAAACTAAAAAAAAGCATTAATACCCGCCCCATTTTATAAATCGTCTCTCTTAAAGAACTGCTTATTTCTTTCGAAGCGATTTCCACATAGACCTAAATTCTTATCACAAAAGGAACAAAATGTTTTCTGTTAGAATGAAGCAGAAAAAAAAATCATGAAATACAAACAAAAATTCACTCCAAACGGATGTTGTGTGCTGAAAATCGTAAAATAAAAATAAATAAAAAAGTTTAAGTTTAAAATTGTATTTTATTGCTTAACGAAACTACACAAACACACATGCAGACACTGTGTCTTGTATATAAACAAAACATAAACTATGAAAACTGTTCAATTGAACCCAGTGACAGTCGTTCTTTAGTAGTTTTTATTATTTTTTTTTAATTATTATTTCTTATCAGCAGAAATTAAAAAAAAATGAAACTTAAATCTGGATTTTATGTCAACTCTTTCTTTTTCATTTGTTTTTTTTTTTTTTTTTGTTTAAAGAACACAATATCCACAAAACTCCTTCTTTTTTCTTGAGATATCACTAGCAAGAGTGAACTGCTTTGTCACAGTTGACTGGAATGATAATGAAAATTTGCTTTAAAAAAAAAGATTCGTTTTCTGTCAGATTTACGAGTATTTACTCTGACAAGAATTAAATTTGAAGAAATAAAGAGTTTTTAATGAAAATTCTGTTAAAATATGTAGAGTTTCACATTTGAGCGGTTCATTGCACAAAGCGATTAACTCCATCAAATGAAAATTTGAAAAATGAAATGAAATATTGTTTGCACACTCGGGTGCTTTAAAATTTACTTTATAATATGAATTCAAATTAATACTGCAAAATACAAATGTAGCTTTCATCTATAAAAAAAAAGAATAGGAAAAAATCATCAGCAATTAATCGAATGTGCAATGTTTAAATTTGTAAGTTTTTTTCTGGCTTCCGAGACATAAAGTTATCTACAAAATGAAAGAAGTGGCACGACATATGTATATTAGTATAACTTAAGACTGGTTTGTTCCATTTGGTTGAGTAAAAAATGTGAAAATCCGAGTTAAACGTCCCCGTTTTGTAATTTTAGTTGAATGAAAACAGTGAAATTTTAAAATCTGATACATCATTCAGGGCTTGCTAACGAATTTGAGTTGTTTTATTAAAATGCTTTATAATGGATTATGGAGTTAATCCATCTGGCATCTGAGGTACATAAATTATTTTTTATTAATTGTCTTGATTATTCAGGAAAGTTGTAACGAAATAAAAAAGTAGGAACTATACGATGTGTTTTGACTCCTTAATTTACTATTTCGTAGAAGTACAGTACACAAAATTAGTCCAGTAGAGTTACATAAATAATTTTCTACTACTTATTAGTGCAGGGACGAGCTGTATTGCTTAGACTTTTAGGTGGGTCTTTTAAGTCAATGTTTCTAATAAACTGCCAAACAAACTGGCCTGCATTCTTTAGATCTCAATGTCGTATGAATAGGCGCATCTTACGAATGAAATATTGTTATATCTCTTTTTTTTTCTTTGTTAAACAACATAAAAACCAAACATAAAATGCATGTTATTACATTAAAAAAATTTAACAAAAATAATGATATCATATTTCTTCTTACACTGTACAACAAAATTAAGTATGTAGTAATTTTAAACCACGAGAAGAGGATACACACTTGTACATACATACATATTTATATTGAAAAAAAAACACTAAACACTAAATTAATTCAACCTTTTTGTTGTTGTTTTGACTGCATCAAACCGAAATACAAGACCAACATCATAAAAATTAAGATTAAAACTAATTGCAAGAGTCCAAGTTTCGTGTTTTTTTCGTGCAATAATGAAATCATCAAATTAAAATTAGCAGCAGACGGAATTTTAAGAACATTGAGGAATTTATAGCATCATGAGATGTGAGTGAAATGTGACCGGGAATGCGAGATGTTTGAAGATGCAATGCATCAGTAATTGGATGTTACTTCATAAGAGATACGTGTACATAAGTGCATATGTATGTGCGCTTTTTTCTATTTTTTAGCTGATAATAAAGGCAGCTTAAGGAATTTGGACAAATTCGAACAAGAATAATTTCCGCCAAAAAAGTTAGATTATTTAAGGTCAAACAAAATCTGCTACTTTATAACCAGCGTTTCATTGCAATTTATTTTAAACATAATCTCGTTATGAAATCTAACGATTACAAAATTTGAACCCACTGTTTTTGTTAGAGCAGCGATGCCAATTTGATATTTTGGATTTAAATGTTACGTTTTTTGCATTTAACCTCAAAACTTATGTTTACGACTTGTGACCCTGTACTAGCTTTCTTTTTTTTCCAGTAGTCTCTAAACTACTAAGTTCCTTACTAGTTTTAGATAATCCGGTATGCTATGGATATTTCTCGGATTCAAGAGATTAGTTTGAAATGGCTTGCCTTTTAAATTTATTTTTAAGCCGACCCCAAATTGCTGCAACTCAAATTGCATGCCACAAGATAAAATGTAAATAAAATGAAAGAATTAAAATAATTACCGCACACTTTTTAACTTTTAACTTTTTCGTTTTAGAAATCGATTTTCACCACATACCTGAATTTAACTTTTAGTTTTAATTAGCAAAAGAAAATGTCCAGCAGATTCCATATAAATTAACTCAATATATTCTATGCTATTCTTCCCCCGATATTTATTAAAAAATTATCTTATAAATATTTATTAAAAAAACAAACTTTATTTAAAGGAAGCCGATTAAAAAATATGTCAGTTGCTGATGCCGTATTTGATTATTTATCATCATTTTGACGATTTCTGCACTTAAAAATTTATTTGACGATTTGACTACTTTTTTCTCCAGAATCTTTATTAAAATCACTTCAAATACACGATTTTTTAGTGAGTCATAAAGTGACTTTAAACAGTCTATTCATAATTCTTCCAACATTCCATATTTCCAACATTCCCATACACTTTCCGATATGTTGAGATCAGAAGAATAAGACGGTGAACAAAGAAGACGAATGTTTTGGCTTGCAGTGAATTATTTTGCATCTCTGGCAGAATTCATGGAATCGGTTTAAAAATGTTATTTCGTTCTGTAAAAGCCAACTTAAGCACAGTTTTGTAGGTTTCCCCAGTCATCGTACCGCTTAGAAATTGTAGCTATATTGTTCCATAGTACATTACAGAACTCCACACAATCGTACTGTCCTCTCTGCTGTGGTGGGGGTTCAGAAACAACACTGATTTTCTCACACAATCTACGTTGAACTTCTTCTGGTCAGTGAAAACGACAACTTTCCAATCATTAAGTGACTCCTTTCTTGTGCAATGCAAGCCTTAGGCATCCTGGCAAATTGCAATCGATTTGGTTTGCCTGTCTCAGTCAATGGGAGCTTTTTCTTCAATCTTCACAACTTCAAGTGTTCACGGCTTATGATGGCTTTACGTACTGTTGAGATAATTGCTTGTATGCCAGCTTTCGTCCCGATTTTTGATACTGAAATGAGTAGGTTCGACGCAATTCAGCGAAAAATACAAAAATCTCACTTTCTGCTGTTGGTTTGTAAGTTTCAAACAGCATGTGCTATATTTTCATTTAATTGTGAATAAACTCAAAAGTTGTGCGCTGAAATTTATAGTAATTATTTTATTTTCAGAATTTTTTTTATTGAACTGAATATGACAAACCGTTCTACTGTTATGTTAATATTTGTCGTGCCACTGCTTTCGTTTTTAATATAACCTCAAAAGAAATCGAGTGCAGATTCGAGTTCAGCAACTTTTCTTTGCTCCAGTCCAAAAGTTGACATGAATTTGTAAACTTGTGACATTAAAAATAGTTTCGGACTGTTTGGAATGATTTTGCTGATTTTCTATATATCTGTAGGATTTTTCAAATCATACCACGATTGCTCACGTACAGACACAACACTGTCAAAATTTTATTACTTTTTTTTTTTTGTTTATGGACAATAAACTTTTTGAAAACATTGTATATTTAATTTAGCTTTAGCATATGGGCATATGGGAGAACTTGGCTTTTATGCATCTACCATTTAATTTGTTTAGAAAAGAACACAATACAGCCACATTTAAAAAATAACTTCATTAATTAGTTAAAAAAGCAACAAGAAAACAATATATCCATAAAACTAAACTGCCGCAAACAAATACTTGAAGGAATTAATTCTCTAATTCACATTTTGAAAAAAAATTAAATTTAACAAAATTATATTAATTTTACAGTCGTGTTCCTAAAGGGCTGTTTCAGTAGATTCATTCTTGAGGAATAAGAAATTCTTCTGAATGATTCAAACTCCTTCTAATTTAAAGTGTTGCAAATTTAATTGAAAAACTGTTCAAGCTTTTCAATTTGTAAAACAAAATTTAAATAATAAAATTACACTCAAAATATTATCACAGTAAAGTTTTGTAGTTCGTTAAAGAAGTACGCAGTTATTTTTTTAAATTTAAGTTAAAATCAAACTGCAGTTGCAGTGGATATGTTCGTGATGACAACGAGTTGATGTTCCGCGTTCAACTTTTATAAAAAATAATAAGAAAAATATAGAAAAATCATCTATTTTCATTAAATTCGGTAGCATAATTTAAAGTTTAGCTTTTCCTTTGATTTATTAGAAGGTCAATATACATGAGTATGTATGTTCGTATATGCAAGGTGATGCGAAATAAATGACCCCAATGTTCTTTGAATAAATGATTAGGAAATTGTGTGTTCTTTTCTAAATATTTATTAGATCTTTATAATTTGATACATTATGTTTTGATGATTTTATCAATTAAGTGACCGCCGGCATTATTAATTACCATTTTGGACCATTTTATATATTTTGCATAGTGGTTTGCAACATTTGTGGGCTTCAAGGGTCCGGATCATTATCACATAAACCCGTGACCTCAGAAACCCCTACAGAAAAAAAGTCTGGAGCGTTTATATTTTGTTATTTTCGGCAAAACTCAATATCAAAGGTCAGTAGCTGAAGGGCTGTCTGCACTGCTACAGTGAAAGAGTAAACTCTCTCGCACGATGCGTCGTGTTGTTGATATTGCTGGGTCTACCACCTCATCTTCATAATCTGGGCAGAGCGCGTCTTCCACTGTAGAATAAATCTCCTGTTGAGCCATCTTTTTTTTTTAGTTAAGTGGCTAAACGGTGGAACGTTCGTGCAGTGCACTTTAGATAAAGAGGAGCACGTTGTTCTATAATCGCAGACAAATTATTCCAAAAAAATAGTCGTACTAAATCATTTCGATATTTATCTATTTTAAACTATAAGCAATTAATTCTCTCGGTATTAATTCAATACATTGCGCAGCCTCAGGAATTTATTTATTAAAGAATGCTGCATTTAAATAAATTGAGCCGAATTAATTTTATTATGAATTAACCCTTTCCAAGCTCTAGCCGTATCAATGTCTATGAAGTTTTGTTGAATTTTCAACCACTTCGTGATCGTTTTTGTTTACACAATTTTAATTTTAATTATTTGGCGTTTTGTATTTAGCAAGCAAAAAGTAAAACAGTGTAAACAAATAATAACAAACATAGCAAGAGCATGAAAACATATTGAAACATTTCAAATCTTATAAAACAATAAACAAATTTTAAATAGTTTCGTATTTGGCAAACACATTCAATTAAAACCAACAATTAATTAATACATCTGCCATGTGTGTGCTTTTTTTCTAATGTTGGATAATATTTTTTTTTAGACTTGATTATTTCAATCTCTCTCTCTCAGTAACCACTTCTTTTCAGTGAAAATGTGTTAAGAACAACGTTTTTTCCACAAAACTACGAGTTCTTTCTTGTACCTCACACTGTTAACTGCAGTAGTTAGGCACACATTCTCTTTAAGAAACCGGCAAAAACGGAAATAAAAACGAACAACTAGAAATACAAAACTTAAAATAAAAAACAAAAAAGTGTATAAAAACCAACTGCAAGGTACCACAGAGCAGCATCAATGAAACGCAGTATGTGGAGCTCAAACTCCATTCAACACTCGATACTATCATGGTCTCTTGTGACAATATTGCTGCTAAATAATGGACCACAACTGTCACATGGTCATGGTCCCACCACATTTATGCCAGCCTTGGAATGTTACGACAAATATAATAAACCGCAGGTAAGTGGGAAAGCTAATTTAATAATACACAATTTCCCGCGGCATACAAAATTATTTTCATGCTTATTTCAAAAACGAACAATAAATAGTTTAGGATTTAAAAAAAAAATTATTTGCTAAAAACGCATTTTAAAATAATATTTCCTATTAATACAACAATTTTATTATGATGTATGATTATGACAGTCAGTTAACTAAAGGTGTGGTCAGACTAGGCAAATATTTGACGAAATAAGTGATTACGTATATAAACTCGCTGATATTTTAAATAAATATTTTTGAACTTAAACAAATTTCTTCTGTATGAAATGGGAAGGACACATACCAACTTTATTATATGTATTATAACTCAATAATGGAGAGGTATTTGTCTTCTATCGGAGCATAAGGCTTCTACAAAATTTCTCCATGCCGCACAGTGGGATTTGTTCGTAGAATTTTGCTCTGAGCCTTTGGTTAGCTCAATTAAGAAAAATATAAAGTTTCATTTAAATTGGCCACGCCCACTACCCACCCATATCAACTTTTTGTTTCTTTACCAGAACTAATTATTTTATAAATAAATTTCAAGACATGCATTTAAATATATATAGACTTTTATTCATCATGTATCATTTCTGTAACTATATCATCAAGTTTCAGAACCTGTTTACGGGGTTGACATCTAATGCTACTTATAAAAGGATCTGACGATACTAGAAGTCGATGAAAAACATCTGTATTTGTTGCCACTCTATCACACTTTCTGGAGAACCTTAATCTATAATTTCTATAATCTTTATTTCTGGCTTCTTCGGCTTCTTCAGAAAGCATGCCAATAGGGAGTATTGCCGCATCCATGATATCCTTTCCGTGTATCAGTATTTTGTGTACTGTTAATGACATATAATACCAACTATATTTTTCATCAAAAAGTTTTACTGTATCTTGAGCAAAATTCTTGAACATCAAGGAATTAACTTTTTTGCCACAAGTTATTATTTGTAGTATAATGCGAAATCGATTAATAAGTTGCTCCTCTACACCAGTCATATCGGCAACAAGTGCGGGGTTAGAATAGAAACGCCTGGACGTATTTCTATCGTTAGTAGACCCAGTTCCTTGTTGAACTGCAGCCACCCGTATACACATCTGTTCCTTTGAGGCCTTCTGAATTCGAAGTTTATTTTCCAGTTTTAGACTTGTGTGTTCGTCCTTGAGCGCCGACCATCTTTCAAATGGTTTGTAATTAAATGTCATAATAATGCAACCCATATCTTTTTTTAACTTTTTAAAATTAAAAATTTCATGTATTTGGAGACAAATTTTATGATTTTATAAAAGATTATTAATTTATTAAAATTGTCCAAGCTTGAAGGTCTTTTTTAAAAATTATATTTTTATTTTTCGATATTTCGCTACTCCTTTGTGTAGCTACACAATGTGTAGACAATATCGGAAAATAAAAATATAATTCTTAAAAAAGAACTTCAAGCTTGGACAATTTTAATAAATTAAATTTAAAAAAGGTCAAGAACAGCTATATTTTTAATAAAGATTATTAATTCTTTAAACTTTTTTTTATTGATAGTATGGAGACTTACCTTTCATTTTATTATAGCGGGAGCACCTAGCACGACCGAGCAACCTTTTTTTTCTTCCAAGGAAGTTTGCAATCACGACACATTATGTAACAAATTTTATTCTACCATATCTTTTAAACCATATGAGCGACCTTTATATTTTTTTTTTAATACGCAGAAAAGGCTAAAATTATCTTATGTACAAACACTATAGAAATACGTAAACAGTTTTCAATATTTTGGACTAAAATTTACATGTGACTTTACTTCATTATTTCAAAGCCAAATAAACGTTTTTTTGGGATACAATTTATGGATTCTTCATACTGAATCAATTTTCTAAAAAACTGCATCATTACATTTATAAATGTATGTGTCGAAAAAATTACTTATTGCACAAAAAATCTCACTGTAAGTCTTATGATCTACTCAATATGAAAATAATAAAGTCGTTTGTCATAAGAATGTAAAAAAAAATAGTGAAATGTATGAGGGCATGGTAGGTGGGTGATGTGAACTGGCCACCGAAATCGTTCAATTTGCCCCCATTAGACATTGTGGGGTTGTCTTTAAGTTGGAGGTATAGGCGCATAAGCCACAAACCACAGCGGCCCTAAAAGGCAGCATTGGTTAAATTTAGGCTGATTTATTGGCCAGAGCCATGGAAAATTTGACATGTCGCATGCGCGTCACCCAGCGAAACCGCGGTGGACATTTGCGCGATGTTACATTCCATGCATAAGGGTATATCGATGCATTTCAACGAATAAAAAGTGACAAAGATATCTCACAAATTCTTAAAGAAAGACCCTTTATAATGGGTCATTACGATCAATACTCACAAGTATTTTGAGCAATATAATTTATTGGCTTAACACTTCCTTGGAATGTTAGTAAATATTGTTCGTGCCAACTTATGGTAAGCACCACCTCCACAAGCTATCTGCCTCATTTTCCGGTCCGGTTTTAAACTTTATACATTCGTAGTCCTGATAGACAGCCATCGTTTACTAGAATACTATTGCAAAAGTGTCCGTACTCCTGCGTTAAACTTAGTAAATCTACTTCAGTAACATCGAATCTTGACAGTGTGTATGTCCAGTACTGCATTGAGGGATCCTTTCCGGAGATAGATACGATTTGAAAAGTTGGTAGATGCATCTTACCAATCTTTGAAATGTATATGGACGATCTATTTTAGAATAATAAACCAGACTTACAGATCGCTAATACTCAAAATTAGAATACAAGAGAATTCAAAAAGCTGAGAATTGAATCATGAGATCGTCTGTTGATAATTCATGATTATGGTTTTATTAAATTAATTTTATGAATATTATTCATTGTCTGTTAGCGTGATATATTCGGCACTTGCGCTGATAAGTCGTTTCATACGAAATTTCATTTTAATTTTGTAAATTTTTCGCGTAAGCTAATAGATTTGCGCAACAGACCCAAAGCTGTAGATTTATCTGTAAGAAGGTAGAGTTGGTAACACTGCCTCCTCATGTTTACACAATTGATTGCTAGCCCGACCCTGGACATAATTTAGAAGTGTGAGCAAATTAATTTTATTAATTTAAAAAAGTGTCATCCATAAAGTTTATTATAGTAGTGAACGAAAATTGGGGACACGCGACTTGTACATTTATTTTAACCCATTTTTTTCTAAGCCCTAATTTACGCAAGTTGCAAGGATTTTCTACATCTACACCTCTCTTATCGACAGAAATAAATATTTCATGCAACTAATTTAAAGCAAGTGCCCCACTGTATCTACCAAGGCCATACATTGGCTACTACCATACATCACTTAAGTAAAACGGTAAATTGGTAAAAAACTAATAATGTGAATATATGTGAATCTTGATTTGATATTCCGACAGGGTGTTTTAATGTAGATTTTTGGAAGGAATTTCCCTCATCCCTAGTCAAGCTGGTTTCGGCTATGTGCCTTCCACAATGTAAATTTGCATAAATCTAAAACAAATGCTGAAAGTTCGCTCACATGAGTCAGAGAATGAAAGGTCGAAAATTTGCTCTATGAAGGCATGAATTGTAAACGTTCTTTGAATATTTTATATCCTTTGAGTAACAGAATTAACATGTTGTATCTACTTCGTTTTTATTGTTACATGTTTTTAAGTTAATAAAAACTAAAATGTAAAACTTGTTTTCGATTCATTTGCCAAATGCTTTCCAACTTTTGTTGTCTTTTTACATAAAAGAACGCCCATGAATATTGTAAAATCATAAAAACTCATTTAGAGTTCGAAATGCATAATCAGAACGAGCACATTTGAGTTTAGATAAAAAAGAAACGCTGATTATTCTAGGTAGTATTAACATTGTTGTGTATTAAATCGCTTTTTTATTAACACTTAGTGGCAACACTTTTATATAGTTTTTTGGTTATGTTAACACCTCACGTTTTATCATTACAAATTCAACTTTTGTAAAATCATAACGTGATACAATTAAATAAACGTCCATATAATTCTATAAATAGTTTCATTTATAAAAGAAGTGAAGACATAAAAAACATGAAAAGAGAAACTAAAAAGTACCCAAAAAGTACTATAAGAGAGTAAGATATGTATTCCTAAAATAAGTTTAAAAGCCAAATAAATTATCGTATGTTTATAGTTTAAAAAATCTGAATTTTTCGGTTAAAAGTCTTCATTCATTGGGAAGAAAATAATATTTAGGTATCAGACACCAGCTATTAAAAGGCCTCAACATTATATAGACTTAAATTATTTTATAATTCGTTTTTAAACCCTTCATAAAAATGAACACGGTTTATGTAGGTTTATCAACCCGTTTGTAATTTCTAGAATATTCATTTCCGACTCAACAAAGTATACACTCGTATATTCCGGATTCTTCTAGGTATAGAGGTTGAAATCAACTTTCTGACGGCACTA
Source organism: Phania funesta (assembly GCA_963932375.1). Taxonomy (NCBI): domain Eukaryota; kingdom Metazoa; phylum Arthropoda; class Insecta; order Diptera; family Tachinidae; genus Phania; species Phania funesta. Next base: position 44,711,682 of record OZ010656.1, read on the forward strand.
GACAACCTAGTATCTTGAAACCTGGACCATTTGGTTAGTGATTTTGGCGAATTTTCGCTATTTGAAATCAACCATTTATGTAGGTCCACAAATTCCCGAGATATGGAACAAAAATATTTTTTCTACAGTTTTTCAGTTATTTCACCCTTGCGAAAGCGATTACACACAGGCCCATATATCTAAACCCTTATCAAATTAGCAGAAATTATCATCCCGAGGCTCCCAGATAACCACCGGGCCTAAATGTTGCACCATTTAAAAATTGTTTAAAAAACTTCAAATTTCAAAAACTAACAAAGAAAAGCAAATTCCACAAAAACTGAAATTTCGCAAACACATTTCGAAAAATTCTAAACTTTTCCTAAACTTTAAGCTTACCACTATTTTGAAAACTCACTAGAAAATTAAATTTAAAAAAAGTATTTTTTTTTCAAAAAACCAATATTCAAAACAAAACTGACATTTTACGATAACAACACAAAATTCACCAAATTTTGAAATATTTAAATTTCACCACAACTTTGTAATATCGCAAAAAAAATCTCAAAAATAAAATTTAATAAAAACCATCGAAGTTTTAACAAAATCGATGTTTAACAAACATAAAAACAAAAATCAAAAATTCACCGCAAGTGGTGAATTCCCAAAAAAATTTAAAAAATTTCCAAAGTATTAAAAATTTTACAAAGTATTAATTTTATTAAAAGTTCCAGTTAATCTCAAAAGTAAAAAAAGACACATTTTACCCTAATTTGGGAATTCACAAAATATTATCATTAAAAAACACGAAATTTTAAACAACCAAAATTTCCAGAAATCTGAAATTTTGCCAAAAGCTTATTCATCACAAATTCAAAAGTTCGCCACAAAAACTGAAATAACGTTTTTTTTTCCAAAAAATCAAAATCCAATGAAAATTCACCACAAAAATTTAAATTTTGTATCTTCGCTGAATTTTGTAACTTCACTGAAAAGCCTAAATATCACATAAAAACAATATTTTATAAACAACATCGAAACTTTGACAAAATCGATATTTAAAAAACATATAACAAAAAATTTCACACACAAGGGGCGAATTCCCAAAAAATCAAAAAAATTAAAATTCAAAATTCACCAAAATATAAAATAATTTTAAATTTTATTAAAAAACTAAATTTGCAATATAAAAACAAGTAATTTTACCATAATTTGGCAATTCACCAAAATCCGAAAATTCACTACAAACCCAGACTATAGTTTAAAATTTTTAAAATTTTGCAAAAAAATCGAAAAACTGAAATAAATAATTCCGACAAAAATCCAAACAAACCAATATTCAATATTTTATAAAAAACGTACCAATTTTAATAAAATCGATGTTACACAAGGTCCTCCAATAAACCGAATTTTAAAAAACAAGGAACCAAAACAAACTTCACCATATTTTAAAATTTAACGACAAAATTTACCCAGAGCCTGAAATTGTACCGAAAACTCTAATTTTATAAAATATTAAAAAATGAATCCTTTACACCGGAAAAAATCTATAGTATATATTTGGTAGTTCATACTTTTGTCTGCCAGCAAGTACTAAATAAGTCACATCAAATTCAGACTAACTTTGACAATATATATGCGTTAAGAAGAAATCTGTGAAAGTGACTGGATGCTCATCAGAGTTGCAAAACACAATTCAATTTCGTAAGCCTCTTTATTTTAATTTGGATCGCAAAGATCCATAAGAGACAAATGGCCCTTCTCCTGCTTCAGACAGAATCGCAAAATCGTTTTTTCTTGCAGTTAACAAATTTGGACGTTTATAACAAGCGTTCTTTTCTCAATGATGACCTAATCTAATGTTATTGATTTATTATTTTTATCACTTGTTTTGTAGAAATGTATGCCGGAATTCATTAATGCCGCCTACCAATTGCAAATTGAAGCCACAAATACTTGCGGCGAGCAGGGCGAAAATCATTTTTGTGTGCAAACAATGAACTCAAACCACAAGAACTGTGAATTTTGCAGGTAAACATTTATCTAGTTATGAATACACAAAGAGAGAGAGAGAGAGAGAGAGAAAATAAAACAAAACATGTTGCATAATTTTATTTATATTATTTTTGTTTTACTCAATAGATGGGAAGATCACAACCCGTCATATTTGACAGATTTGCATGATCCACAAAATCCAACATGGTGGCAGTCGGAGACCATGTATGAAGGCATACAGCATCCTAATCATGTCAATTTAACACTACATTTGCGTAAGTTGAGCTCTAGGCGAAGACTTCAAGTGGTAACTTTTGTAATTTCGAATTTCAGGCAAATCATTTGATATAACATATGTACGCCTATTGTACCGTTCCCCCAGACCTGAATCGTTTGCCATTTACAAACGTACGTGTGAGTCTTGTCCCTGGATACCTTATCAATATTACAGCGCTACTTGTCGAGACTCTTATGCTCTGCCCGACTCGAGAGCCATACGTAAGGGTGAGGGGGAAGCCCATGCCTTGTGTACCAGCGAGTACAGTGATATTTCTCCTTTGAGAGATGGCGAAATTGCCTTTTCTACATTGGAGGGACGTCCAGGTGGTATTAATTTTGAGCGCAGTACTGAACTGCAGGTATGAATTGTGGCAGTAGTAAGAGTTGTTGTTTGTCTAATAATTTCAATTTCACTTGCAGGAGTGGGTAACAGCCACTGACATACGCATCACTCTTGATCGTCTCAACACCTTCGGTGATGAACTCTTTGGTGACGCTCAAGTGTTGCGATCGTACTTTTATGCCATTTCCGATATTGCTGTTGGTGCACGCTGCAAGTGTAATGGGCACGCTAGTAAATGTGTGGCGAGTACTGGAATGAATGGTGAGCGCAGGCTAGTCTGTGAATGTCGTCACAATACAGATGGGCCAGATTGTGACAAATGTCTGCCTCTGTACAACGACGTCAAATGGAAAAGGGCAACGTCTACAGAAGTCAATGAATGTAAAGGTAAGTTATAACTAATGCCGCAGCACGTTTTGCCTTTTAAAAGTTGTGTTGCAATAATATTTAAAGAATTTCTTGTGTGTGTGTTTAAGATGTTCGATCCTTAAATGGTTAGAACAAGAACTAAGTTTTCTTGATTGTTTTTTTTTTCTTTTATACAAGAGGAAGTTCAATAAGCCGTTAGGAAGTTTTAGAAAATTATGGCATGTGAGTAGCTGATAGTCAGCAAATGAGTTAGTTATCGGAAAACACTGTTCGCGTTAAGAATGATCACATCTTGTTTTCTGTTAATACTTTCTTCTATTTGTGTGGTATCCAGCCATTGGGAATATTCTTTAGAAACTAACGAAATTAATCTTAATCCAGTGTTGTGGTATTTGGTAAATAGTAAGTTTTCTTAGTAAGTTCTATTGTTTCAACTTCAACCGTTTAAATCAAAAGTGTAAAAATTATTTCCCTATTTGTAAAGATATTTAACAAATACTTGTTTTATAATTTTTAAAGAAAAATATTTAGTAATAATTCAGGCTCAAGGTCGTATTATAGTCTTTCACTTGGTTTAAATCGAATTTTTCTTTAAAAATCTATATTTTCCATTAACGCCAATTAAATTCGTTCAAATAAATTCTGGATAAATGCAACACTTGTGTCAGCGCTTTATATAATCAGTAATTCAGTCTTTACATATAATGATAATTTTTTATTAATGGCACAGTTTTGGACAATTTCCCCGAATTTTGTTATTCAGCTGGCACCTAATGTATGTTAAAATTCCTAAGGCACACTCATATGTATGTTCTCGTTTTTCGGGAGGTATAGAACTCTGAGTTGGCAATACTGCTTGATATGTGCGCCATTTTGATAGCTGTTACTTTTGACAGATGTTACACATGAACAAATAGTTAACATTTTTACGAAAGGCATAGATAATCTACAAGCCATTACGAAAAAGCATCATATCCAAAGTAAGTCCCTTTTGGTGTGGATCGGTGGGTGGATTTCTTAATTTCTTCAAACACAATGCCGATCAGAACGTTTCAGCTAATCATGACGGCTACAGAGCCATGAACAATGAATTTTTTGTACAACAATTGAATGCTCTACATCTGAAGGAGCTGTGGTTTCAACAAGACGATGAAATTTTCGACACAGCGAGTGTAACAATTGATTTCCTAAAAGAAACGTTCGCTGAACAAATAGTTTTGCGTAGTGGATCCGAATTCAGCCTTCTATTTTGTGGAGGTATGTGAAGTCTACGCCAAGAAGCCGCAGACAATTCACACTTTGGTAGACAACAATCGCCATGTTTATATTTTGCTGCAACGCTAAAAGTCGTAGGACTCGCTTTTAACTACGCAATGAATTATATTTTCTGCTAATATTGTATAACGTATAAATCTTATTATGTTTCACCATTAACTTTGTGAACGAATTATATTTATATTTTGTTTCTTTATTGTTATTTCATTCAAGAAATTACATTAAGTACGTATATGTTTACGTCATCACAATTGGTTCGATACTATTATATGGAATCAGCCGATATGAAACAGAAAAATACAAACAATGATTTCATTGCCAGCCAATGGTTAGCTAGAAGCAAATTGCATATGGTAACACAGAATTTCAATAACTAAAAAGTTAGAGTGTTGTATTGTAAACTTCGTTCTCGCCCATGGTAAAAGCAGGAACATGAAAATTGAAACATTCAATCTCGTATTCTATATTTCTTTAACTTTGGATTAAATAGATGATGTTTACAGTTGACACGAAATTAGTAGAAAAGATACGAAGAATGTTGATAACGTGTGTAGCGCCATAGAAAATGCATTCCATTCAGTTAGTTGTCTAATAAAATTTGAACTTTTCAATGGAAAGAATACAGAAAACGAACTTACACCTAAAAAATTGAATTTCTTAAGATAAGGTATAAATTTAACGGCAGATTACTGCAAGAACAGACCGGTCCATCAGTAGAATTATGACATCTGTTTAGTAAAACAAATTTCTTGCTGTATGTATGTGTATGGTCACGAACAAGTTCTAAAGCACGCAGATTAACGATCTCGAGAGCCGACTAAGTTGAGGGTGTGCTTCTATGTAGGTCTCCTCTTTAGTTTACGCTCAAATTCAGGTATATAGATAGCATCCATTGGAGATGAAGAACACATCTATGTGGGTTTCGCCTTTTTTTCTTCCGTTACCTGAGCATGGGTTTCGCCTTCATTGCCAACAATCAACTGCAGACGATCAAACGGGCAGCAGTGTTATATATTTCACAAACTTCTCCGCAGCAGGCAGCCTCCATAGCCGTATCAGTAGCTGCTATTATCCTCAATAAACACTTAATAAAACGTTTGCAATATATGTGTTTTTTTCAATGACACTGGACTCCGTTGAACATACCCCAGCAACCCGCAGAAACGTATCATTACAGTTCTATGCTACTGAAAAAAACAGCCTTTAGATACGCTCGTAGAAGTGCCATTAGCGTATTACTAAATAGAGCTGGCATGCTGGCAGTCTTGCTGAGTGAATGAGGGTACTAATTTTACCAAATTCCAGTAACTATTTCAATATTTAGTTACACTTCCCTTCACGGTTTATTATTTCGTTGAAATTTTATTTTAGTCGAAAATTGGTTCTATTTTGATACACACATAAAACAGACTCGGATCCCGGGCGAGGAAACTGGGGAGTTTAGCCCCAAACTAATATATAAAAATTAACGTGTCCCCAAATGACCAGTTTGAAAATTTACAATTACCTCCCTAACCTACCAACAAGAACTATCTGTCGCATTTTTCTCACACGTAGTATAACTTTTGAGCAAACCCCTCTCCAGGCCATAAGACGACTAACTTTTATTTATTTATTTCAATACATATTTCCATTTCTCTCTCACAGCCTGTAATTGTAATGGCTATGCCGACAAATGTTTCTTCGATGCACATCTCTTTAATCTGACCGGCCATGGCGGTCACTGTTTGGATTGTCGAGACAATCGTGACGGTCCGAATTGTGAACGTTGTAAGGAGAACTTCTATATGCGCGAAGACAATTATTGTATTCATTGTAGTTGTGATGCCGTGGGTTCACGTTCACTGCAGTGCAATAGCCAAGGCAAGTGTCAATGCAAACCGGGTGTTACAGGCGATAAATGTGATCGATGCGAGGCTAATTATTATCAGTTTGGACCGCACGGTTGCCAGCCTTGTGGCTGCGATCCTCGTGGTTCATTTGGCAATATTCCTTCTTGTAATCCTGAGACAGGTATTTGTCATTGTAAGGACAATGTAGAGGGAAAACGTTGCAATGAGTAAGTTGTTTATTAAATTATTGGAAAGAAGTAGAATTTTATTTAATTTTTTGATTTTTGCAGGTGCAAACCTGGTTTCTTTAACCTTGATATGATAAATCGCTTTGGCTGCACCCCCTGCTTCTGTTATGGCCACACATCCGAGTGTCAAACAGCGCCTGGTTATTCTGTTGTTTCCACCACTTCCAATTTCAACAAGCACAAGGAACGCTGGAGTGCTGTAGATTTGTTCAATCATGACATTGACATTAAATACAATCAATATAGTCATAGTATTGGCACAACTGCCCATGGTAATGAGTACGTGTACTTCCAAGCCCCAGAGCGTTTCTTAGGCGATCAGAGAGCTTCGTATAACCGAGATTTGAAATTTAAATTGCAATTGGTGGGTCAAATCGCTCCTAGTACCAGCGCCAGCGACATTATTTTAGAAGGTGCTGGCACTAAAATTTCACTGCCCATATTCGCCCAAGGTAACGGTATGCCCGATAATGATGTTAAGGAATATAACTTCCGCTTACATGAGCATCGGGACTATCAATGGCAACCTAGCCAATCGGCTAGAGGATTCCTGTCTATACTTTCCAATCTGACGGCAATTAAAATCCGCGGTACTTACTCTAAGCAAGGAGAGGCTATATTAGATGATGTTGAACTGCAAACAGCTCATAGAGGTGCTGCTGGTCATCCCGCCACTTGGATTGAACAATGTACTTGCCCCGAAGGCTACCTGGGTCAATTCTGTGAATCCTGTGCGCCCGGCTATCGCCATAGTCCAGCCAGAGGAGGTCCATTTATGCCCTGCATTCCTTGTGATTGTAACGGTCATGCTGAAATTTGTGATTCTGAAACTGGCCGCTGTATCTGTCAACATAATACAACAGGGGATAATTGTGACCAGTGTGCCAAAGGCTACTATGGTAATGCTTTGGGTGGAACTCCATACGACTGTAAACGTTGCCCTTGTCCCAATGAAGGCGCCTGTATGCAAATCAATGGCGATACTGTCATCTGTACAGAGTGTCCTGTAGGTTACTTTGGTGCCCGTTGTGAACAATGTTCAGATGGCTTTTATGGCGACCCTACTGGTTTATATGGCGAAGTGCAAACTTGTAAATCTTGTGATTGTAATGGCAACGTGGACCCAAATGCTGTAGGTAATTGCAACCGAACTTCGGGCGAATGTTTAAAATGTATACACAACACAGCTGGAAAGTATTGTGATGAATGTTTACCGGGGCATTTCGGTGATCCTTTAGCTTTACCCCATGGCCAATGTGATCGTTGCAGTTGTTATCCGCCTGGCACTGAACAAAACAATGATGGTGTTTCTCAATGTGACCAGGTCACTGGCCAGTGCCACTGTAAATCGAATGTTATTGGACGCGATTGTGGGGAATGTCAGCCCGGATATTTCAACATTGTATCTGGTAACGGTTGTGAGAATTGCATGTGTGACCCTATTGGTTCGTACAATTCAACCTGTGATCGATCTACGGGTCAGTGTTTTTGTAAGCCTGGTGTTGTGGGTCTGCACTGCGATCAATGTGATGTTTATTATTATGGCTTCTCCTCCGAGGGATGTAAACCTTGTGAATGCGATGAAAGTGGTTCGAAAGGCTTCCAGTGCGACCAAAATGGTCAATGTCCCTGTAATGACAATGTTGAAGGCAGACGTTGTGATCGCTGCAAAGAGAACAAATACGATCGGCACTTAGGATGTATCGATTGCCCCGATTGCTACAACTTAGTGCAAGATGCTGCCAATGAGCATAGATTAAAATTGAAGAATTTAAGCTCTACTCTAGATGAAATTGCTCGTACTCCCGTAACGAACGATGGCGAATTTGAGGCTAAGTTGAAAACCGTACAAGAAAAAGTAAATATTTTGTTGAACGATGCAAAGTACGGAGTTGGCGATAGTGGAAAAACTTACGTTGAGGTTCTAAATGAATTACACAAACGCCTCGAAAGCATAAACAGTCACTTGGATGGAGCTGATACTCTGCAAGACTCAGCAAATAATGAAATTGAAAAGGCGAAACATAATCACACCATTGCCCAGGATATTATACATGCAGCAAAATCTGATCTTAAGAATGCTTTAGACTTGTTGCACGACGAAGGCGAACAGGCATTGGCAAAAGCACAAAATAAATCGACTGAATTTGGAGTACAATCCGACCAAATTTCGGATATTTCTCGCGAAGCCAGAGCTTTGGCTGATCGTTTGGAATCAGAAGCACAATATGATTTAAAAAATGCCAATGATGCTAATGACGCAGTTGAAAAAGCTTACGAACTGGCCAAGAGTGCAATAAACTTGCAGCAGAAAGTCAGCGATGAATTGAGAACAGAAGTGCGTTTGGAATTGGAAACAGTCAAACAAGGTTTGGGTACAGCAACCCAAACAACAAAGGAAGCTTTGCGTAAAGCCAATGAAGTATATGATGCCGCTTTAAGTTTATTGAATGATGTCTCTGGTTTGACGGCACCTGATATTGATATTAAGAAATTCAAAGAGGAAGCCTTGGAAGCCAACAAACAAGCCGATGAGCTGTTGCAACAAGTCAACGATATTTCCAACAGCAATGGTGAACTCTTTGCAGATTTTGAAGAAGAAATTAGTTTAGCTGACATAATGTTAGAAAGGTACAGACAGCGTGTGTTCTTTTTTTGTACTAAATGAAAAATATGTTCTTTGATTTCCTTTATAACTTTTAGAGCTAATCAACAGAAAATGGATGACATTGATTTACTGAAGAGGGCCGAAGATGCATACGACAAGGCAACTAAAGCTGTGGAGCAAGGCGACAATACTTTAAAGGAGGCTAATAATACGTATCACACTTTGGCTGGTGAGTTTGAGGAATAAAATTTTTATGAACACTAAACACTGTGTGTATCTTTAAAAGGCTTCCAGTCAGATGTGGAAAAATCCTCTGAAAAGGCAAATTTAGCATTGCAAACTGTACCCAGCATAGAGCAAGAAATATCAAAGGCTGAAAATTTAATAAGACAAGCCGAAGAAGCTCTAGCGGGAGCAAATAAAAATGCCAACGAAGCCAAAATGAATGCTCAAGAAGCACAACAAAAGTATGCCGAACAGGCCTCAAAGGTATGTTTTCTGCGTCTTTTTCGTATTTTCTTATAAAATTATTTCATTGACATTTACTTAGGATGCCGAATTTATCCGCAAACGTGCCAACGAAACTAAAGTCAGTGCTCGCAAACTAAGAGATGAAGCGGACCAGTTGAACCATCGTGTTAAAGTTACCGAAATCGACATTGGTAAACTCGAAGAATCTTCTAGCAAAGATGACAATTTGGTAGATGATGCCAAACGGAAGGTTCGTTAATATTACATTCACATTTTAATTGCAGCGGAAAATATTTTCTTTTCGGACTTTTAGGTGGGTCAAGCCAAAGCTGATACAGAAGAGGCTAAGAAACAAATCGATAAAGCTGTCAATGAGCTAGATGATATCAAAGAAGAGTTAATCAATCTCAAAGATATTAACACAGCTGATTTGGATAAACTCGGTTAGTAGGAGGGACAATAATTTCTGTATTAATTTTGTTTAAACAAATTTGATGTCAAAATATTTACAGAAAAACGTTTGGACGCAGTTGAACTGGATGTAAATCGTGCCAATTTAACTAGTCGCATTGAGAAATTCCGTGAAATGCGCAATATTCAAAAGAAAACCGTAGAAAAGTATGAGAAAGAATTAATGGATCTGCAACAAGAAGTTCTCAATGTTCGTCTAATATCGGAAGCTTTGCCTGCCAACTGTTTCTCTAGAAGTAGATTAGAACCCTAAAATTATTAACAGCCCAAGGAGCTACTCGCAACCACTCAGAACAATTTCGATTTGTATTTCAATTTCTGTTAGAAAAAAAACAAGTAATAATTTGTAGTTAAAATAATTATTAAGTTTTATTACGAAATATAATGTTGAGAGAAAATCAAGATGCCCTAAGATAAGGACCCCATAAGTAACCTCTTCAAATAATCAACTGCCTTTTTTTTGACATTCAATTAGCTCCTTTTAAATGTCATTCTTTTTATTGTATTAATTAATTTTTAGAGATACTTTCGAATAATAATTAGTTTACATTTATGTTTAATTTCATGCATTTTCTACTTTATTTGTTGTTTAATAGCACTGCAAGCAGCAGACCCCACTCTTGACAAAATTATTTCGAGTCTAAGACAGTGGTTTGCAGCTGAACAAATGTGCTGGCATGTGTCATATCGCCTTATTGCAATGTACTACCTTTATGTGCCAATATTTAAAATTTAATTATGCGAAAATTTCCTGTGTTCTTCACAAAGTAAATTTCTAGTTTAAGAGAGTTTTTGATGTATTTTTGAATAAAGTTTTTGTTTTTAATAAACTTTGCTTGTTGGCCACTTGATATTTATCCATCATTCACATCGCGCAGTAACAGGAAATAGGAAAAACTGCCGCGCATTATCTGAAAAATGAAAGCCACTCGTTTTTTAAATGAAACAAGGTATTTGAGTAGATGTCTTTTAATAAACTTACCGCCAAAAATGTAACACGTGACATTATAGTGAAACCCGCTACTTCCATAACAAAAATGCGATTGGTTCGCATGATCATCATGCGTATAATTACTCTGAATTCATTACTTTCCTCATACCATTTAGTGTTGTAAATAGCCGCAGACAACTCTTCACACTGTAACATAAAAGACGTAATGAAATGTACAAGATTATCCTCGTTGTTGCATTATTAAAACAAAACACAAATGCTATATGATGTCAACATTCAAATTGTTTTTTAATTTATTAAAGTGTTACAAAGATAAGTGCAGGCAAATATGCTCAGGTGTAAAAATTGAATAGGTACGGAAAGTCCCAGCGTTGTGCTTAAACAACAAAGCCCCTACGTTACCAGGAAATTGAATACAAACAGAACACAAACACGGAACAACGACGGAATTAAATGCAGTGGAGACCACAACAACAAATATTATAATAAAACAAGTAAGAGAGCTAAATACTGATACCTTTTCTCTCTTATACCTTTGACTAATGAATGAACCACTAAAAATGTACTACAGATTTTTCCCGGTGCAAAGGATTGTTTGAGATATTTAATTTTTTTAATTATTCGTAATTTTATTATTTTGGTAATTTAACATTTTTAGACTTTAGTTTCGTTTTGTGAAGAATTTTTAAGTTTTAGTGAATTCCTAAATTTTGTAAAAATTTCGACTATTTATGATTTTAAATTTTTGAGTGATTATTTATTTTTTTCTGAATGCCCGATTTGTGGTGAAATTAAAGATTTTATATATAATTGTGTAAGGTATACTATATAGCTAGATTTTCATAAAATTTTATGTTTTTTCTGATCTGATATTCCGATAGGGTGTTTTGATGTAAATCTTCGGAACAAATTTCCATCGTCCCTTGTAAAATGTCGGCTTCGGCTTCGACTATGCGCCATCTATGCGAAAAAAGACACTGAAGATGGCGTAAAGCCGAAACCGGAGTTTCTCCAAACCAAACTTGAAATGCGATGACGGATATTCGTTCCAAAGATCTAGGCGTATTTTGTATTACTATAATCGATCATTTTATTAGTAAATATTCATTCAGAGTTAACTCTGAATGAAGAGGTTTGCTTGTTTCTACATATGTATTTTCAGTTGTTTGAAGTTCGTTGAGTTCAAGGTGGTTTCAGATCTTGTCTGTGAGTGCGTATTTATATCTTTAAATTAAATTCTTACCTCGGATGTTAAACGGTGGCCATTAATACAGAACATAAAGACTTGGAAAAAAATAGTAGCTAAATATAAAAATGCCCTTACAGCCATATTTAAGTCGGTACCCTGAATAAAATATATAATAAAAGTCAGAAATACGCTCATTCAACATTGAAGCCAGCGGAAACTCACCAATCCCGCATTGCTCTGGAATATTAACAAACAAATAATCAACATATTAGCAAGAAAAAGAGGAGCACTCAATATATAATACAATGAATTTATCTCCTTATAATACCTGCAAAAAGTGCGTGAGAAATAATATCTGGACACGTATCATTTTGTTAACTCACTCATATATCCTTTGATACAACCTACACCAAGCCAAGGTAAACTTCATACGGTCTTCGGGCCTGACGTTTTCCGTTGTCGAGATATCAATTAAGCGGCGTAAAATTTTCACCAAAGCCAGCGCATGCAGCGTGCTGATAAAAAATAGACAGGTCACGCTTACGATAGCTGCTAAGCGGTAACAAATATTTGAAAATCGGAGTGTTGAATAGTAAAGAAAGAAATGAGCATGATTTACACTCTGCTTGTGGTACTTACTAAATCCCGACACATGGCACCCAGAGCTACTTATTAAGTATTGTATAAAATAGTAGATGGATGGGAAAGCTTTGTTACGCCAAAAGGGAAAATAGGTTTGACCAGCTTTAATAAGACCAAAAGACATTATTCCTATGGTTTATTAAAAAAAACAACAAAACGAAAAACTCACGAAATAAGATCTCGAATTCTTTGGGTTCGATGTAGGTATTGTAGAAATTGACTTTCAAACAACTGAAGTAATACCAAAACAAAGTGCAGGAAGCAGCGGAGATGAATATGGTGAGCTGACGTTTAATATCCAGCCACGAGTTATCCAAAATTGTTTGAATTTCTTCCGTTATTTGTTTTCTGTTTAAAATATCTATTGAAATACGTCAGCCAAAAAAAAAAGAATAAATGTTAATTGATTTATCACAGCGACACGAAGAAAAATTTTTAATTTTTTTTAAAGAAGGTGCTGCTAAGAAGGGTGGTGTAGTGGCGAGAGGTGGTGAAGTGTAGGGAAGAAAAGTAAAATTTTTAACAACCCACAGTGCAGCTGTATACGTCGGAAAAATGGAATATTTTATGGTTGATTGTTGGCCTTTTCTTCCGATTAAGCTAAAGTCATACTTCAAGGGACTTTAAGGACTTTAAAGAAACTGCAAAGGTAAAAAGATAAAAAATATCCTGTTTTTTATCGTGGCATTCGTTTGCTGCACTAAATTTTGTGGAAATCAGTTCGACCCAATTGTGCACAAGAAAATATGCATGAAATGTAGATCACAGCCCCAATTATGATTAAATATTAATGAGACACTCACTCAGATCCAAAAACTCAAAGTTTTGCAATATTTCCGAGTTCTGCACCTTCTGAATAATTTTTTGAAATTTGTGTTGAGTTAAGGAAAAATAAATCATTATGGTAATCGCCAGCCATATTTGAATGCTGGTACAAATAGCCTAAAATAAAACAAAAACATATAAATCTATAATTTTATCTTAAAGTTTTGAACAACTTACATCTGTGTATACCGTAAATGTTTGAATACGATGCTCCCAAATGAAGAGATATTGAGTGCTAACAGTAAATACAGACAGCAGAACAAAGGCCAAACTAACTCTAATTATAAATAAAATATTATAGATTCTGATGTCAAAGATTTCCTAACAAATTTGGGTGCCATTAATTCATTTCAAAGAGAAGAATTCTGGAAGAATATTGCTTTCAGAAAATAATTCGAAAATTGCGATAAGTGTAATAAAAAGTTTTTGAAAGTGAAAATTGGACACTTCACTAGAAAAAGTCTCGCCTCAAAGTTAAGAAGATCAATCAATGCGTGTGAGACCACCACAGACATTTTCAAGCATTAGAAAACTTCAAGGGAAGATGTTGTCGTATAAAATTGGATTCCATTGATTTCATGATGTTAAAACATGTTTATTTTTTATTGAAAGTTACAATTCCAGGAACGGGTGCTGAAGATAAGGTTTTTGGTTCTACCGGCAAGTTAAAATGCAAATTGAAATTTCACGACGAAATTATCATGCACAGTATTAATTGGGAACACACTGAAACGATCACAGTCCACTGTCATCACAATTCTTCACCTATGTTAAAAAATTGGCCAAGGCGTTCCTGGAACTCTGTGTTAAAATAGCTTTTCACTATGATTCCAATAGATGGCCATTGAAGATATGAATTTTTTATGTCTTTTGGACCAACCAAATAAATCTAATAACCTGCGATTTTCTTGCTGGGAAATGGAGTCTTCTCAAAAAAATGAAGAATTTCTTTATCCTTATGAGTTGCAATAACCTAACAAAATATTATCTCCGAAATCTCCATAGGTCTTTTGCAATTAAGAGAGTTAAATTTGTATTGTCCTTGCGCAATTTCAATTTTCGTAAAATCAAATTTTAATATAAAAATTTTCAATTGGAGTTTAACTTACAACTTCACTGGATCTTTGAATTCTGTTTCCTTTTTAATGTTGAGGCCAATAGTCAGTGCAATCCAAAACATTGGTTTCATTATTTTCTTGTTTCTAAAACTCGTTTTGTGTAATATTTTATTTAAGTTTGCGGACATTTTGAGGGCCTTATTCTGTCACTGGTATTAATCTAAAGGAATCGTTAAGCTTTTATAGCAAGGAAACTAAGGCGATTTAATTTTCTTAAGGCTGTGCCAAAGGAAACGCCCAATAAATTTAACTCAATTACATTAACCGTTTAAGTTTACGTGTTGGATAGTTGAATGAGTTTTTTGCGGAAAATCTACAACAAACTATTAGGAGTATTCACAGAAAACTACTATTCCGTTGTAGACCTTTGGGACTGAAGACATCGGAGACTCAAATACTTAAACTTTTGATTATTTACACACAATCAAATATTGTTATGACACCCAAAGCGTCGCCAAATAGTGTTGTGGCTATATGCCAAGCCTGCCACCAGTAATTTTATCGAAGGCATTCTAAATTTGTTCTTTTCGTATTCGTGTATTCTTTCTTGCAGTTGTCGAGAAATAAATATTTTTTTATTAGAAAAAAGCAGTGAAATTTATTTAAAATACGAGTAAACCTAAGAAGATAATAAATAGTATCGACGCTGAACACCCCAACTACCGATTCAAGAATAATGATTAAATTGCAATGTCACAGCTCTGACTTGTGTAGCGGATTAAGTGGAAGAACGCCAACAGGCAAAAATAGATTTCACACGCTAATTACAATTGACTGACTCGACAATTCATTAAGGTGTCATTTAAAGTTGTTTGTACATAAATTAAGTATTCTGTTGGTGTTAATAACGGGTATTCTCCAGGTTGAAGTGAAATAAAACAAGCTGTGAACGAAATACACGTAGCGACGCACTAACCAGCATTTTGCTTCAAAATCCGCAAGAAAGTTTAGAAATACAAACTGCATTAAATGTCGGCCAAATTGTTTGTCTACCTGAATAAGTGTCTTATAATAAAACTATGATAAGGTGAACCTTTCCTACCCCCGCGCTCCGGCCAGGTAATCGGAATTTATACGCAAGCATTCATTATCGGCTTATATCGTAATAATCAAAGCCACATCTTTCCACTAATTTAAAAAAAAATACTTTGATTTTTACAGGATTTTTTTCAATAATTTTGGATTTTTTATTTATAATGTTTTTTTTTTACTTTTACAAATTTGACATCAAATGTTATTGAGGTGCTTTCCAAAAAAAGCACATCAAGAAATATTTAGGACAAGGCTTCATTTATAGAACATAAGCTCCACGAAATGACCTTAAGTCCTTGATTTGAGGCATTTCAAGGCGATTTCAAGAAAAGATCGGGAAAACGAGAAATGGTTTATTAAATGGATACCGAGTTCTAAGGAAATCTATGAATTGCATGATCGCAGAAAACGACGAAAAACCAAAGAACCCCGGAAGCAGGCACCTATAAGCTTACCTTCGCAGCAAGCATTAGTCGACGTATGTCAGGAAATGCTACATTTAAACTTTTTATAGATGCAATTTAACAACAAGAAGAGCCAAACGCCTCGAAAAAGTAATAAATACCGTTTATAAACCAAAAATTAAAATATATGCGCTTGAGGAAGCTTTGATTTGGGATTCTTCGCGAGTTCTTCACTACGCAACCCTGGCAAAATTTATTTGCAGGTCTTCTCTTTTAAAATATATTTTATTTATGCTACATTCTTTCATTTAGTACTGGACTGTTTTAAGTTTGCTAGCGGTGGTTTTGTTGAAAAAAACTTCATTCGGCGGTTCAAGAGCGAGCCGAGCCAATTTTTAAATAGCTCAAACTGGCACTTTCGAAAAAGACAACTTTTAAGTTGACCTTAAGCTAAGGGATTTTTACACCATGAAAATATTTTCATATTTCTTTAGAAGGTCTTGTCCTCTAAGAACAAAAGTCGAACTAGATTTTATGCCAGGGAAGATCCTTTTATATATCAGCCTATATACAATACATCTGCGCGATTTTCTTAGGTAAAATCTTAAATAGATGTAACATTTCGAGCCCCTGATAAGCTTATTTACCTTTCTTATTTAAAAAAAATGTTTGCCTTTCAATTATCCTGTTTAAAAACTTGATTATTCTTGCTGCATTAATTCATCTTTTAAAGTTGTTTTCATTCGAATAATGACTTAATGATTTAACAAATTTACTATCATCCGCTTTAATTTTTTAAATATTTATTGATTATTAACGCTACACATTTGTATCTGAATAAGAAAAAACCGTGTGAACTTTATTACTCAGCATATTGTCTAGCTTTCAAATAGTGTCTCTGGCTTGAACAACAGATGTGTGGGCCATTGTATGTAGTGGTGCAAAGTACGTCTATTTTTTTTTTTTCTTATAAACTTCTCTTTAGAGCTACTAGACATTTATCTGTTGTTCATTTCGTTCAGTAAGAGGAAAAAGGAAAAACTGGTACGCAGTATCTGAAAAAAGAACAGGTGGCGAATGAGTTATATGATCACTAGGAAGGAAGCAGGTATAGGAATGATATTAACAACTTACCCCCAAGTATGTAAGACGAGACATTGTGGTGAAACCCGCTACTTCCATGACAAAGGCACGATTGGTTCTCATAATCATCATGCGCGTAAATAATTTGAATTCTTCGCTTTCCTCATACCATTTAGAATTGTAAATAGCCACCGACAGTTTTTCACTCTGTAATTTATGTCAAAGGTGCATTAATGTGCTAGAGAAAGAGTTGTATTATTTTAGAAATATTAGCAGCGTGGGATTAAGGAAAAACTAAAATCGCGCTGGCCTCATAGGTGAAGCTTTTTAATGCACATTCTGTTTTGTGTGAAAGTTTTATGGTTGAAAGCGTTTTTTATTATTATTATTATGCGATCTTGATTGATATAGATATATGTATATAAACCTTTTGTACATATGTATATAATTGAACTCCTCCAAAGCGTTTGCCCGAATTTAGTGAAATTGTATGCGTGTGTGTGTATTGGAGTAGATCATTGGATGGTTTAGCCTCATAACTGAACCCGGTAGGTGGCGCTGTGCTCAAGTTCTATCAGATAAAAGCGCCTCAAGCGTCAAAGCGTCAACATAAAAAGTGATCTGTGGCAGGCCAACGTCAGGGAAAGAATCCAGCTGATCATAGCCTATATAGTTTGCTTGGTTAGTAAATTTCGTTATGTATATAGGACAACGCCAAGCAATACGAGGCACACTAGGTGGCAATGTTTCTGCAAAAAATTACCGTTTAGTTAATTAAAATCAACTTCGTTTAACCCGAATCGAGTTGGAGGACGTGATATTCCAACAGCACGGTGCTACGATCCATACAGCGAGCACCAAGTTTTATATTAGCCTTATATAATTTGAGAAAATGATTATCTCGTGCATTTCTGTTGTAAGCCTAACGGCTTTAGAAAGTTAAACTTCTCGGATCCGTACCTTCGCGCTATTACACTTTCTAAACGTAATTAATTTCCACATGGCTTCAATGTTCAACAAGTAGAATCCATCTCATAGTCATGGTGGGGGTATTTCTGTGCCAGCAGCCAGATTGGATTATGTTTTTTTATATTTAAAATACAGGGTATCCGCCGGGAAGGAGTACTACTTTGTTTGTTTATAATTTTTGATTAAATGAAGGAGAATGGATCGTATATTAATATATATTTTATTTAATGTCGGCGCAAATGCGAGCCTTTCTGAACACATTTTTCATTACATTCTCACTCATTTCACGCGGTATTTCATTAATTTCATCATGAATATTTTGTTTAAGTTGCTCCAGCATTTCTGGTTCATTTGCATAAACCTTGCTTTTCAGATATCCCCACAAAAAGAAGTCCGGAGCAGCCAAATCAGGCGACCGTGGAGGCCAATCAACATCACCATTCCTTGAAATAACTTGTTGTGGAAAGAGGTCTCACAGTAATTCCATTATAATCCTGGGAGTAAGCGATGTGGCAGAGTCTTGTTGAAACCACATGTTGGGCAAGCCCAAAGCATGCAGTTGTGTCGTTAAAAAGTTTTCAATCATATCACGATATCGCTCCCCATTGACAGTTACCGTTACGCCGTCTTCAGTTTCAAAGAAGTAAAGTCCAATGATTGCTGCTAACCAAATTGCACAGCAGACTGTCACTTTTAATGGATTCAAAGATAACTGATGAATAATTTGAGGGTTTTCCATTGCCCAGAAACGACTATTCTGTATATTCACATATCCATTCAAATGAAAATGTGACCCGTCAGTCATTATATTTTCATGAAAATCGGGGTTGTCATGGACGAGCTGTAGCGTCCTATTGGCATATGTACGGCGGCGTAAATGGTCTTCTGGAAGAAGCTCTTGTGTCAACTAGAAATGGACACAAATGGAAATCTTTGTGCAAAATTGTGGCCAAAGTTGTTCTTTGAAGACCAAACTCCTGAGCACGGTGTCGAATTGAGGTTGATGGTTTTGAACACTTTCTTGAACAGCAGTAATGTTTTCATCCGATCTTGCAGTACGTTATGGTTCATGATTGGGCCTATCAGCTACAGTCCCTCTTTCTTCGAAATCATTCACTACACGATAAATAGTGCGTCTTGTTGACACGTTGTTTCTCCCAAAAATTTCACGTAACCTTCTCATCGTCACAGTAATCGGTGATTGATTTTGATCAAATGTTTTAAGGATTAAAACACGTTGGTTTGCCGAATATTTTTCCATAATAAATTTGCCACGTCCCTACTGCACGACTGCCAAATATGAACTGTCAAGGCTAATGTTTACCAAAATGGCGGCAAAACCAAATACTATAACTTCCCGGCGGACACCCAAATATCACAATGGAATATGAGAAAGGTTAAGTAGTCTCTTTTCGCAAACATGCACTATAACTCATTTTGTTAATAAAGTCTAGCAAGTTCTGGCAAAAGACTTTTAACTGAATAAAATACCAGTCCTTTATGAGTCCTGTAACAACTAGGGAACTAAGTAAAATACTAATGCAAAATTCTCATTATTGTTTTTCATTTTAAGGTGCTTCACGTTTTTGTATTTATCTGTTTTTATGGACTTTTGAAAATTTATCAACATTTAAATTAAATTTTTTCGTTTAACAGATTAATTTTCGGTTTGGCGGATTTGTGGGATTTTTGCGACTTTGCAGATTTATTCGACTATCCTTTTCAGTTATATTCATATCAAATGCATTCCTCGAATTCTTACCTCCGTTGTTAAACGTTGACCATTAATACAAAACATAAAGACTTCGAAACTAGCAGTAGCCAAATAGAGAAAGTTCTTGACAACAACAGTGATATCGGTACCCTAAATTAGGAAACAAAGTCAGGCAAACCACTCATAGGATACTGCATCCATAAGCAACCTACCAATCCCACACTGGCCTGATAAATTAAACAACATAACACCAGCATGCTGACAAGGAAAAGTGGAGCACTCTGAATGTAATACAATGAGTTTATCTGATAATAATACCTGCAAGAGAAAGAAGAAATTACCTACAGCTGTTGTATGCATCTCTTTATAACTCACTGGTAAATCCGTTGATACAATCTAGTCCAAGCCAACATATACTTGACACGATCTTGCGGCAAAACGTTTTCAGTTGTCGAATTTTCAATAATTCGGCGTAAAATTTTTAGCAAAGCCAGGGTATGCAACAACATTGAAATATACAACCCCACAAAAGTTACAGCAGCTGCCGGGAACCAAGCAAATGCGACAGGAAACAAATTAAGATCGAATTTCTTATACTTACTGTATCCGGCCAAGTAAATCTCTGAGCTACTAAATATAAAAACTATATAGTAGTAGGGAAATTGTAAACCTTTGTCACGCCAAAACGGATAAGAGCCTTGGAAAGCTTTGATAGGAGAAAAGTCGTCACTTCGTCAGCGATAAGTTCTAAATTAAAAACATACGGACAAAATACTTACGAAATAAAAGATAAAATTCGTTGGGATCTTTCGGATCTATATAAGTATTATAATAATTTATAACCAACGAACTGGCATTAAACCAACACACGGTGCCACTTACGAAAGTGATGTAAATACAGATTTGTCGTCTAATATCCCTCCATGAGTCGTCCAGGATGGACGAAATTTCTTTAGTTAGTTGCTTTTTGTTTAAAATATCTACAAAAATATATTTTAATCAAATATTTGATTCTAAAATAAATCTAAAATTTAATTTTCGAATTTACAATTTCACAAATCAATTTACTAGTTCTGATGCAAGTATGTGATATAAATGTTTATATTTGCATGCTGTTGTCTAATGAGTTTTGTAAAATAAATGAATGCAGGGACTATTTGTCCTTTAAAAATGTCGTTAGTTATTTTTAAAACTAGATGTTCAAACAAAAATTTGTAAATTTATATATTTTTTTTAATTTTTAGTGAAAATTTGGTTGTTGTTAAACTTATACTTTCTGTTCATTTTAAAATAAAGTTCGACTTATCAGTATTTATAGTGATTTTCCAATTCGAAAACCATTCTTGTAATAAATTGAGCTCATTTTGAACATAAGATGAGGCTGTTATCGGAGATTCATTAGAAGCTATTATTGCCGTATCATCAGTGTAAGTTTCTATTGTAGTTTTTTTCATAAGTTGGCATGTCGGCTGTATAAATTGTGTATAATATTGGACCCAGCACACTTCCTTGAGGTACCCCTGCATAAATAAAACGTATTACAGAAATTTCATCATCCACTCTTACGTAAAACGATCTTTTCTCTAAATACGATTTTATTATCAAGTAAATAGGCGCTGGTAATATTTTCTTGAGTTTGTAAAGCAAGCCTTGATGCCAGACCCTATCAAAGGCCTGCTTGACATCCAAAAATACTGCACAGCAGTATAATTTTCTTTCAAAAGCATCAGTAATTACATGTTTGTGACGAAATCCAAATTGATAGTCAGGTATTATATTTTGTCTTTCTAAGATTAGCGTGAGACGATTTGAAACAATTTTCTCAAATATTTTGAAGAATAACGGCAGCAAACTACGAGTAATTGGCCTATATGAGGAAATATTATTTTCAGGTTTGTTTGGCTTCGGAATCATAATAATCACTGCACATTTCCATTGCGTGGGATAGTGCGACAGTCTTAAAATCGAGTTATATATTAATGTCAAATATAGTACAGCTTTGTCCGATAAATTTTTAGCTACTATAGGGTCTATTTTGTCGTAGCCAGGTGACTTACTATTATTGAGCTTAGATATTTCATTTTTGACTTCTGTAATAGTACAGGGTTTAATCGGTAAATCCATTTGACAAGGCGAATCTAGGAACTCTAGAATTTTGGTTTCATGAGGAGAGTTTGAAGCTGGGAAAGATTCGAAAGTTTGCTCTAGGTATTTAGAAAACAATTCTGCTTTGTTCTTGTCTGATCTGGACCAAGTGCCATCATCCTTCTTGATAGGAACGTTTCTTTTAGCTGGTCTTTTCAAATATTTTGTAGCTTTCCATAGGCTATGTGTGTTGTCACTTGCGGTGTTGATTTTATGCAAGAATTTGGTGGTTTCACAATTTTTCAGATCAAATAATGCTTTTTTCAAGTTGTTAGATGCACGATTGAAATTTATTTTATGAAGTGGATTTCTTGTTGTTTGCCATATTCTTCTTAACCTTCTTTTATGCAAAATCATATGTCTTATTTCTACTGGTAATAAACATTGCCTCTCGTTGGCTTGTATTGGCTGTGGTGTTGATAGAAGCGCGGCTTCGTGAATGAGACATGTGAGATTTTCTAGCGCTGTGTCTATCTCGCAGCCAGTTTGGATTTGGGTGTTAAGATTTAGATTTTTGTCTAACCAATACTGAAATTTTTTATGAAGTTTAAGTTTTGAGATTTAAAGTTTTTTGCGATGTTGTAATATTTGGTTTCTGTTGTGATTTTTCGATTTAGTTTCGATTTTTGTCATAATTTTTAATTTTTACTGATTTATAAATGTCTTCATTATTTGCATGTCGAATTTTTGTTAAATTTCCATTTTTTAAATAAGTTTTTCAACTTTTTAATTAAATTTGTGGCGAACTTTATTTAAATGTTAAAATGGCAAATTTGTATTAAAGTGTGAAAGGTTTTCTTTAAATTTTCCTTTATTTTTCTCAATCAATTTTAAAATGAATATATATGCGCAAATATGTGGAGTGTAGTAGAACGGCTAATTTTCGAATTATTCAAGTCCGAGTATTTTTACAATTCCATACTACTCGGTAAACAGAACAGGGACAGAAATTTTAATTTTGATAATTTTGATTCTTTGTTCTATTTTCTGATTCTGTGGTAAAGTTTTTGGTGAATTCCCGAGTTTGTTTGTAATTTTTCGGTTTATTTTATTTTTTGTAAAATTTATAGTTTTTAATAAATTTGTTGGTGACATATCATTGTATATGTCTGTAAATTTTCGACGTTTTTTACCAGAGTTTAAGCATGCAGCACAAGACATAACCATATCCCAAATTTTTGGATCGAATGTCGTCAGTAATTATTTCTATTTTACTTAGTAATTCAACGAACAGCAGTGGGTAAAAATTCATTTCAAAGAAAACACCCTGTCGAAATATCAAATCAAGTACTAATTTTAAATTTACTTTCGCTTATTATACCAATTCATTTCATAAGTCTTCTATGGGCTTAGAAAGAAGAGAATTGTTTAATTGTAAAACCTATCATCTTTTTTGTGTCTCAGTGGGCTGCGGACGATCTGAAATACTAGATGTTGTCAACTCCACATTTCAATAGTTTACATAAAGAGAGCTAATTTTTTAGTTGGATTTCATCAAATGAATTAAAGATTAATTCAGCAAAACCGCATAGATACGTTCTGTTTCCCACTTTTTATTTCTCGATATAATTATTTTATTGCATATTCACCTTTTCCATCATTTATCTTTATCTTATCAAACCCGAAATAGAGCTTTTGTTGGACCTTCCCGACCTTGAAATAGGTATCGGTCAAAGGTTTTTTTTATTGGAGAACTTGCTACCGATATCCGTAGTTTTTATTAAGTAAATAGAAAACTTGTTATTTTGTAGGGGATCAGGGGTCAACGCTAAATCGTCTAATAGAAAAAAATATACTTAAATCGTTTAGGGCTTGCAATTGAGTCAAATTTATAAAAGTAAATTTATATCTTAGATTGGAACAGCAAGAAACATATATTTTGTGAAATACGTACTTAATTCAAACACTTCCAGATCTTGCAAGATTTCCAAGTTTTTGGCCATTCTTAATAGTTTCTGAAATTCGTGCAGACTGAAAAAAATTCGATACAATTTGCTATATGTAATCACTGTTTGGAAGGAGGTGCAAATGGCCTGAAATGATAAAAAAAAAAATAAACAAAATCGTCAATGTCAAATAGGTCCATAAAATTTGTATGAAGCATTCCGAAATAACGCGGCCGCAACGATAATTGGTAGGAAGTGAGTTGGCTAAGGACTGTGTTCAGTGTGACCATATCTTAAGAATTTACAGAGCAAAGGCAACGAATTTTCAATATATATATATATATATATATATATATATATATATATATATATATATATATATATATATATATATAAAGATATTAATATTTTAGATATTTACTCAGAACAATTTCTAAAATGAAAAATTCTCCGTTAACTCAAAATTCCAATATTTAGCTGCAGAACTGCCATTGTGGTCACACTGCCTTTTGTAATTTTTGGAATATCGTTGACGGTCTTATTTCGGTTTGCCACGTCAACTACACGGCTCAAAATACAACTGACACTACAACCACTGTCGAAAATGAGTTTCATATACTTTGTGTGCAACGCGAATTATCGCGAGATTGCTCATTTCACCTTTCTCAGGCAATCCTCTTATTTCGAACATATTTCCATGAAGTAGCGATGATAAACAATTGTTTAAAAACAATTGGTAAAGTGGTTGTAAACTAACGTCAGCAGTTGCGTAGTTGCTGCCGATAGTTCCAATTGCAGGTGGCCCACAACGTCTTGTTCCACGCTATTATTTAGATTGGTCTCTAGGTATGTGAAAATGGTTAAATGTAAAAATTCATTAAATACTTACATCTGTGTACACAAAAAATGTTTTAGAACGATGCTCCCAAATAAAATAATATTGGCCTCCCAAACCACAAAGGGATATTATAATCAGGAAAATATTGAGGCTATAAATAAATAGAGATATGCGATTTGTTAAGTTACGATCAGACGTGAATAACATATAACGAAAATTGTCCATCAAATACTTTCATGGATTAAACGAGAAATCAGCAGCTGTTCATCAAATAAAAATATTTGCCCCTTTTCAAAAATATTTTCCTCATTTCTTGCCAAATTTTCGTAATAAAATGTGTTTAATTTTAAGTCCGGACAATTTACTAGGCCTTCGGTCATAATCACTACAGTACAAATTTTGACATTTTTAATGCCTAGTATAACCCTTTCCGTTCTCAAAAATTAGACATGCGAGTAAAATGCTTTCGATTGGCACATACCCTTAAAAATGGCTTGGGAACATATACCTAGCAATTGTTACATGAGACAAAAACTATGTCATCTAACGATAAATCATGTGCATGCCGTAGTTTCTATTTCTATAGTTTTGATCTCGTTTTCTTATTGTAAGTAGTTTTAAGATTTCATTTAAAGTTATACTTGGAGTTGTTTAAATATTCCAGTTTAAATATAGCAGTCTTAACTTAATTTTTTAGGGTTATATTCCAGTATGGTTATATTTTGCAACTGATTAAACTTCTGCTGGTAATTTAAGAAACATTTGCGATTATTAACTAGGACATATTTCATGGTCACCTTCACTCATTTTGAGTTCTGATAAGTTCCCCAGTTTGTAGCCCCACCAAGTTTAGTTTGATGATGTTATCATTGAATCTATTTTGTTACGAAGTTGTTACAATTGTAAAAAATCGAAATCGGTCCCGTTCTTGAGTAATGGTTAAATAAACTGGTGTGGCCGCCGCATTAAGATCCAAAAAATGAAATTTGATAGAAAAAAAAACTTAAAACAGATTTTTATTAAGCATGTGAAATCCCTAAGATTCCTGCTATTTTTGTTGGAAAGAAGATTTCAGTGTATTAAGACGACACGATAGATAACCTCTGACCTCTGGTTATTCGAGATATTACGCACTCTCCGAGAAACTCAGACTTATACCGTTCAGATTTTGTATCCCCCTACTTTACGAACTGTCATCTCTGCTCTATTCCTTTCCCAAGAATATAACACAGCATTATTTCACACTTCTCGATGGGAACACATGGGACAAATTAATATAGAAACCAGGTACAGCGAACTACAACATTTACAACAACTTACAGTTTTAATCGATTCCTGAACACTGACCCGTATTCAATGTTGATGCCAACGGCTACTGCCATCCAATTTAAAGGTTTCAACATTTTATTAATGCTTCCAACTTTCTTGTTCAGTACTTCATTGAGAACTGCTGACATTTTGAAGGCCTTTTCCATACTATTTTCCCTCTGAGGAAACGGTTAAGCTTTTATATAAAAAATAAACGTAGAAAATAATTGGGCATATTGTCAGAAACAATTTGTGGTTTAAACGAAAAACGCCCAATAAATTCGTTTTACAATATTATTCATGCTTAATTAATTTACTCAATGCTTAAGCGAGATTGCGTTTATGGAAATAAATACAAAAGCAAGTATTGAGGGGACTCATAGATATATTTTTACATTGACTGTGATGTTGTTCGGCTTTAGGGTCTTGTCTTTGATAGACAAAAAGGGACACTACGATCTCATGTTAAGGATCATATTAGACACCAATACACATTATATTATCACTAATAACGTGCCTTTAGTTCTAAAAAATTGGGCTATTAAATTTGGTAGATGATAATTTATTGACTCTTTTTCGAATTTTGTTTATTACTACTCGTTTTCGAGCCTTGAAAAATATTTATCAAAATAGATTTGTTAAAATTAGACAACAAAGTTTCTGCTTGAAATCCTTTACCCATTGTGGTGAAGAACGATTCTTAATCAAGCACAGCTGTTGACGTAAGCGTTTGAAAACGTTTAACGAGACAACATTTAAATTTCGGACTTATTTTATTGTTATGTTGGTTGAGTATCACACAAAAGAAGATTTCTTTAGTGCCAAGCCACACAGGGCAATTATAGTTGCGCAATTTTTTTTATAATTTTCTTTTGAACTTGCCTTCAAGTCCAGACAAGAATATTTTATTGGGCAATTTTCGTTTTTTTTCTTGCATTTTTTTTTACAATTTCACATTTGTGTATTATAAAAATAAATGAATTTAACTAAGTTTGTATGTCAAAATGGCATTAAAGGAAAAAATAAAAGCAAAAATAATGAAGGCAAAGTAGATTGGATCTCATATCATATCTATATATACTTTTGTATCGAAGAAAAAATAAAACAAAAAAAAATTTATAACAACAACATTATTTAATCTTTTTTATTTTCTTTAATAATTATTAATTATATATTATAACGAAAAAAGTCATTTAACGATAACAACTTTAAATTTATTATAAATTTCACCACAAAGCGAAACAAAATATGAAAGAGAATGACAATTATCAAACTACAAAAAATAACGAATGAGAGAACAATATCAAGTGCCGAGAACAGACAATTATTTTTCCCTTCTTATTCCCCACTCCGTAAGCTTCTATAAACACAAGAGTTGCGCAACTATAATTGCCCTGTGTGACTTGGCACTTAAGAACTGTAACAAGTCCTATACATTGATACAGAAAGGAGATACGTCAGATATTCGGTCCCTAGCTTTATGATCTCTTCAAATATCCGTCTGAGCTTTATATAGTATTCCACCAAATCATTCCATTAATTTGAGCATTAGTTAGTCTCTACCAGATTAATTTCTCCATTTGCGGGAGGACGAAAGTATGCGGGAAATAGAAAAATCGCCGAGAGTAATGCACATTTCTCATAGATCGAATAAGTAAAATTGCCTTCATGACTTCTAGAGCTAACTAACGACTACCTGGCAAAAATTTCGTGTAGTCGATGCACACATATAAAGTGCATTCCATATAGGATAAGGAGGTCCACTAAAACTACTCCATGTCATTCCTTCTTGAAGCATCCACACAAGCATTGCGTTCATTAGTTTGATCAAATTACTTTATGAAATTTTTGATTTTTGTTATGCCCCAACAATAAATACGTTCTACTAGAATAAATAAATGGCCAGGAATAGCGACGCATAGTTACTAGGTTGATGGATTATTCGATATTTTTCAAAAACCGCTTTTCGAATATTAAAAATACTGTAAATCTCGATTAATTGATGTTTGAAATTATTTCCCCATTTTATTGTTTTATTTGTCGCTATGGGTTAACCCATATCGTCCCACTGTTCGATTTTTCGAACAGTAAATTTCAAGAATTTTTGTATCTTTTTAGGGAAGAGTTAGAACTTTTCTTTTTTAACAATAATATATTGTAGGAGGTTAGCTACAAATATAAAAATTAAAGCTCTTACATACTTCACTCCCCCTTTTTTTACAAGGTGGAAGAAATAACGTGAATTTTAGCATTATTTTAAAAATTTAAAACTATATGTAAAATTTAAAAAAATATAAAAAGCGAAAATTTAGTTTAATTGAAAAACATTTAAACTTTAAATAATGATAAAAAATGTTTTTGATTTTCACTTGTGTTTTCATGATTTGACTTGAAAAAGCAGTGTTCGATTTATCGAACACTGGGCACTATTCAGCATTTTTGTTTTTTGACAAAGGCTAGTTGAAACGTAACAACGTATTGTAATTTTTTTTAAAAAACATTTAAGTTAACGGAAAGAAACTTAACGAAAACAACACATATGGTGGCATTATTCTGCTCTTATATGAGATATTTATAGTAAGGGGATTTACAAATTACATTATCATGTATCAGTGTAAATTTTGTGAGTGAAAAAATTTAATTTTGTTACAAAACTTTTTAAAAATGAAAAAACACGTAGGATCAAAACGAGCTCATACAAAATATGAGCTAGAGGCAATTCTCGATAGCTGGAGTGATGATAAGGCAGAAGTTGACAAAATTTGTGTTATACCTCCAGATAAGGCAGACGAAAATACAAATGAAGAAGATTTTGATGACGACTTGCTTCCTAATGGCGATGTAAGTAGCTTTTAACTGAAATTATTTCACGTGCATAAAGGAACAGTTTTTTTTTAAATAGTCAGATGATATATAGGAATGTGCTGAACTTTTGAGGTCGAAGACATTAGAAAAGCTTCAGGAGAAACCCATGAGTTCAATGAGTATGTTGAGAACAATGATGCTAACATTCTCTCTATGGCTCCCTCAACATCTTTCATTGACACTCAACATTCAAAAAGAAGACGAATTGAAATTCAGACTCAGGAAAATGAAAAATAAAAAAAATTAACAGATTTTGATAAGCCAAGGTGGTCACAAAAGAGAAATCGCGAAGGCAAGTTTGAGTATAATATTTTCCCAATAAATGAACCACTTGATGATGTTAAGGAAAAACTGGCCAATAGCCGATGCGGAAAAACGCCGTTAGACTTGTTCAGTCTATTTTTTGATAATGAGGTTTTAGTTATGATCATCGAAGAAATAAATCGCTACGCTCAGCAGCGGAATTTTTCTATTGTATTAGACAACATTATGCTCCAACGATTCCTTGGCATTTTGGTGTTATCTGGATATCACACTGTACCTGCTGCACGCGATTATTGGTAAAATCACCCTACATTAGGCGTTTCTGCTGTGAAGTCATGTTTGCCAAGAAACAAGTTTTTGGATATTAAAAAGTTTATTCACTTCAGCAACAACTTAAACTTAGACAAGAACGACAAAATGGCAAAGGTATTGTTCAATTCAATCGAAGCTATTTTTTATTAGTATATTTATTTCATATAAGATACGTCCTTTGTATGAGCTGATAAATAAAAAATTTATATATATTTATATAGTTCGGAATTCGGGAGGCAGATTTGTCAGTTGATGAGCAAATGGTGACATATTTTGAACGGCACTCTTGTAAAATGTTTGTACGCGGTAAGCCAATTCGTTTTGGGTATAAATTATGGTGCCTCTGCTCTTCAACTGGATATCTATTCAACTGCATACCGTATGCCGGGTCGGCGGACAACTACAACGAGGAAGTTGACTTAGGAGCCGATGTGGTTCTTCGCTTATTAGGAAACGTAGAGTTTGCAGTTAGGCACACCGTGCATTTTGACAATTGTTTCAC
Organism: Phania funesta; assembly: GCA_963932375.1. Taxonomy (NCBI): domain Eukaryota; kingdom Metazoa; phylum Arthropoda; class Insecta; order Diptera; family Tachinidae; genus Phania; species Phania funesta. The sequence goes on from OZ010656.1 coordinate 44,741,600, forward strand.
TTCTTACTACCTCATGTGCCTACTGACGGAAAGAAAATTTAAATTAAATTTAGTTAAAATAGAGCAAAATAAAAAATGGAGATGTAAGCAATGCCATTGTCCAAGCTCTTTTTTATGCAAAAAGTGCAATGTTGCGCTTCATACACATTGTTTTGAGGCATACCATGAAGTAAAATAATACATATTTTTAATTTAAATAATGATTTCTCCTATTTTTCTTAAAATGAATTAAACAAATTGGTTTGAGTTAATGAAAAAAGTTGATTTTCGTTATTTACAATATGTAGGAACAATAAAACAATTATGCTAAATAGTGCCCAGTGTTCGATTAATCGAACACCATTTTTCTCAAAATTACCTTATAACTGCCAAATTTTATAAATTTATTTTAAAAAAAAATCTGTGGGACGATATGGGTTAAAGTAGACACAAGGGCGAATGTCACGGTCACTTTGATTCTTTAAGGTTTGAAGAACTGTCTGGCCCACAAATTTATCCAAGTAGAAAATTTAAGATGGGTCAATGATTACGGAATGTATTTACTTAATTTTAATTGTAAGAAAATAACGTCAGGTTGATTTGCTTAAAATTAAATAACACATATTAAAAAAAAGTTTGTATATCATCGGGAAAACAGTGATCGACGCTTACAGTAGTGAATGGAAAACATTTAAAAGTATCCTTGGTATTATTGGCATATTTTCCCTAAGACTTAGGAACCTATTAAAATCGGTTGTGCCTTGAATTACTTTGTCACTTTCGATCAAAGTTTTGCGTGTAATTCTGGGAACATAACTAGGACGAATGACGAATTTCGTCCAACATGACGTATACGTCGGTAAAATTTCACTGTGTTAATTCGTCGTATGAAGCACAATAACGGCGAAAAAATGACAACTGTCATCTATATAATATATATAGGGTGACCATATAAAAAATAATAGTTAAAAAATTAAACACTAACAAAAACACAGTCAAAAAGTAATTTTATAGTTAACTACTATTTTGTAAACTTATTTTAAATACTATAAAACAAAATTAAATTATTTATTATTAAAAAAAAACTTTATTTACTAGAATACTTGGAAACTAAAACCAAACATGACCACATTGTACTGTTTTGTTCGTCGTACGCCGTCGAAAGTAATAGAAATAAATCTAATTCAAAGTTCGTCGCGTAATGACGTATTTCGACCGACGTCATAACTGTGTGCATTTTGTTATACACAAATGTGTTCTATTTTTGGCGACGAATATTCCCGCTGAAAAATTCGTCGTTCGTTCCAATTTTGTTCCCAGCATAGCTTGTTTTTGAATTGAAATTTTTAACTTTATATGGTGTTTCCTTAGCTTGTTGCTCCAATAATGGCATAACTGGTTAAACATATTAAGATCGTGGCGTTGAAAATGCAGATCATTAAGCGTACAAGATCAGCTGTATATTTAATGATCAGATACCTACATTTTCGGGTGTACTGAGCTCAATTGGCGGACCAGAACGTTCAGCGTCATTTGTACTTATGCGACCACAACGAACCACTTTTTTACCATTTTGAATTTGTTCTGGTACAATTTCCGGATCATTGTTAGCAATTAGAAATGCAGTGTCAAAGTGCAAACGTTGGCGAATATCTATTGGGGCTTGTTGGCATATCCCCTGCTACCTTAAGGGACTCCTGCAGAGATTTTCCCTTTTTTGAAAAATTGATCCGTTACTTTATACGTTCTGTTTGTCAAATAGTCCTACAAAAGCTTGTAGGAGTTTTCGCGTAAGACTGGAGTTATTTTCGTAAGCAGCCCATCATGCCAGACTTTATTAAAAGCCTGGGAAATATCAGTAGTAAAGCTGAATAATACTGCATATATTTTAATTGCTGATTTAATAACGGTGACAACCAAACTGATGATCCGAGATGATGTTTTGTTCATTAAGATAAGATTTTAAGTTCGATACGAATTATTTTTCAAATAACTTGGATAAACTGAGAATAGGTAAAGCGCCTGGAGGACATAATCTGACTTGACTCCTTATCTGTTCTGGGCAGGCTTCTTCCAAGAGCATGGACAAAAGCAAACTTTCAACATGGTATCGAATATAAATAAAATAATTCCTACAGCACAATCAGGTAAGTTTCTTATCATTGATCCTGTAATACGATTAGGGCTGGGCAATTTTTACATATTAAGATTTTTAATAGTCGTTCTTAATAAGGACAATTGAAATTTCATAGAATTATTCATAGTGTTACTGACAATTGGAGTGGTACAATGGTGTGAAAAATTGTTCTAAATGATTAGCGAAAGGGCGGCTTTTAAGTCTTAGTGGGGATTCGTAGGCAATAGAACATTTTAATGGTGTGAAAAATTGTTCTAAATGATTAGCGAAAGGGCGGCTTTTAAGTCCTAGTGGGGATTCGTAGGCAATAGAACATTTTAAGTACCTTAAAGCTTTCCACAGACTACAGCTTAGTCCGGGTTTTTTGTTGGATCCAAATTTTCCAAACAGCTCTTCAGAGCGGACTCGTGTTTCTGCTTCAATTTAATATGTAAGTTTTTAACATAAATTCATTTATGCCTTTATGCTTAGAGAATGACTTCGTTGTCATTGTCTTATCAGCCATCTCTTTTCCCTGACGAAGGCCTGTATATCAGATTGGTAATTACTACCAATGACGACATTTGTAAAGTGGTAAGCAGCTGCTTGAGTATCAGCGGAGTTTCGAAGACGCACGTTCTGAGATGAGTGACATACATTTTGTATTTGAACCAATCTTACGTGATAAATTGAGCCAGAAACATGAGTCAGGTATCTAAAGTTATTTAAAATATTTTAATCCCGCAAAAAATGTTCTATTCCCAACGAATCTACACTAAGGCATGAAAACCGCACCTGGACCAAAAACTCTGTTTGAAAGGTAAATGCGTTCGCAAATCACACCATATGACAAAATTAATTTCTCCATTCCACTTATAAGTAAATGATTAGTACTGTAAACGATCACCGCATCGGTTATCTTCCTTAAAGTCGGCAATTAAAAGCACAGATATCAGAAAATCATCCCCCGTACCTAATTGCATTACGGGGATGAATGGTGAGAAACTTAAATAATTCAGCTGTGAGCATTCTATTCATATTTAATGAATTGTTGCGCGTTGGCTTCTTCCCATGCTCTTGGCTCTTTAGTCTAATGTCAATTTTATCAAAATTGTTTGAAAATTATTCGTTTCGTGCTTAAAACCGTATCTTACGGAGCAACACATCAATTTGGGGTTCGAATTGTATTTGAAAATAAGCAATACTGTTCAGCCTTATTTATTGACATTTTCCAGACGTTCGATAAAGTCTGCCATGATGGGCTACTTACGAAAACGTTTGGTTGCATCTGAATAACATCAGTCCCATATTCACGAGATAGAGGTCTGGCTATAACAGTGTAGGATAAAGATAAATCTACCGAAACGTGCTCATGTTACGTTTTCTTTCAGAATGCAAAATCTTCCGCAAATAACGATAACAAATACCACTGTTCCAGCGGAAACGCACGTTAAGTATAGACGTCTAACTTGGTCCGCCATATTACGTCAAAAACATTCAGAAGTTCAAAAAAAGACAGTCTAGGATATTACGCGTTATCGTACGTGCGCCCTGGCATATTAGAAGTTAAAATATCCGTAGAGATCTAGAAGTTCTCACTATACAGGAAAAATCAAAAACATACACTTCCAAATACGTAAACAAACTACTGTACGCGATTTGCTGTAATTTCATCGTCATCAGAGAACAGACACATCGAGCTTGGCGAGACGGCTCTCCATCCACTCGGATGTTTTGTGTCGTATATAAAAAACCCATTAACTCTAAAGTAGTTTATTTGTGTGAAGTCTGTGAGACTAAAAGAACGTATATTTCTTGTGTTAGCAGGAAATTCGTGTTTCAAAAGGATATTTTCAATTGAAGGTTTAAGGTTCTCGACTTGACTCGAAATGTTTGTAAACTGTATCTACGGATCTTCTTTTAGGATGTGGGCATAAGTATGTTTTCGTGCGAACTGACTTTTCGCCTCACGATTAGCATTGGGTAATGATAAATCATGTTTCAAAGCATACGAGTGATTCGTTACTAAGTTGTGTACTAGCTATGGATTCATCACGAATCCTAGGAAATTGGAAGGCCTTATATTGGTCATATTCGGAATAGCGTACGATTTTTGAGTGGTTTTTACGTGTTGGAAGACTTTACAGCCTCTATAGTTTGCTATGTGGTTTTCGCCGCAGTTGCTGCATTTTCTTGGGATCAGTTTTGGAAGAAGTGCACTCCGAAGTTCGATAAACGTCGCTGCACACAACGCATACAGATAGTAGTTTGCAGTAAGTTTTCGCGTGCCAGAATTCCTGACGCTTAGTGCACTATATGTATCGCAAGTTGTATTTGAAATAAATGGATTTTTTTAGATTTTACATGAGTTGCATTAAATACAATCTTAACACGATGCATTGATTGAGGAACTTTATTCTTGTTGTGGATATTGTGCACTGACCTTACGACGTAACCCTCCGCTTTCATGGGACTTTGTATTTCCTGAGTGAGAGCAGAACTGTCAATGCCATTTACGACAATACTCCGAGCTTTAGCACTTTTTAATTAAAACGTATAATAGCTTTTATTTTCAGATTCAAGTCGACATGCTGTGAGCCGATAATACTTCGCCCTGTGAGCTTGGATCTCTGTTTCTTGTGGTGGTCCCCGTCGAATGGAAGCAACTTAGAAAATCGAAATGCCTATTTTTAGATTGGAATAAATGGAACGCAGTGCTTTCACATAAGACGAGGGAATGATGCAAAATTAAACAAAATATCGTTTCTCTCATGTTAGTCTCTCGGTATTTCTTTTTTGGAAAAACTATAAATGAATATGTTATTTGGGCCTTTTTGACGTAGTTACTTATTGTAAGGTTTGCAATAACAGTGTTCTGTAAGAAAAAGTTGTGAAAAGTTTCTTTTCAATAAAACTCACATGAGTGGGATTTTTGAAATTCCATGTTTTAAAAAATGTACAAATAATGCTCCGTGTAACTCGACGGATAGGTGTACTGTAGTTATTTTGTGAATTCTTATTGAATTACCCGACCTTATAATTTGTAAAAAATATTTTCTTATTTAATATTCAAAGTTGCAATGGTTGTTCTCTCTATTTTAGTTTTTTGTTGTATGTGTGGCACAAAAGCATGCAGGAGCAAAAATGTTCAAAATGTATTTAAGTGTGAGGCGGTGGATTGTTGTAATGCGCCTGTGTTATTGGTCTTTTTATACCCTTCACAAAACTGAGAAGCGTATATATAGTTTTTTCATTTAGTTTGTAATTACTAAAATATTCATTTCCGACCCAACAAACCATATGTATATTCCGGATCCTTATAGGTAGGGAAGTTCAATTAACGCTGTCCGTCTGTCCGATGTTGAAATAGACTTTGTGACTTCACTAGGGCACTTAAGTCTTTGAAACTTGGATCTCTCGATCACTGAGATTGGCGAATTTTCCCTATATTAAATCAGCCATATAGTCCACATGTTCCCGAGATATGGGGCAAAAAATGTGTCGAGGTTTTTTTTTTGGTATTTTCACTCCTGCGGGGAAATTCTTAATCCAATCCTATAAAATTTGAATACTCTGAATACTTATTAAATTTTCTATAAATTCATTCTATATAAATTATCATCCTGAGGTCCCTAGATAACCTCCGGACATAAATGGTGGACTGAATTGAAAAATTGTTTACAAATTCTCAAAATTTCACAAAAAATGTCAACAAATTATACATTTTTAAATTCACTAGAAATACAAAAATTCACCACAAAAATTCACCAAAAAATTTGCACCGAAAACCTAATTTTTATCAAATATTTAAGAACAAATTCTTTGCACCCAGAAAATTCTGTAGTTCAGTTAGTAGTTCATACTTTTGTGAAGGGTATATATGAATCGGTACAGCCGAATATAATTCTCTTACTTGTTTTTTTAATCACTACTGTTGAAAATTACACACAACAAAAAAGAATTTTACAAACGTTGACATTTAGGAAGTCTACTATGGGTTGTTCAAAATTTAATAATTTAGAGGAATCTATAAGAATTTTAAGTATTGTGAACAAGGAGGAAAATTGATATGAAAGCAAAGGAAAGTAATAATAAAAATATAAACAGCCATATAGAAGATGATAATAAAAGCGAGGGATGGTTTCATATTAGTGAATGGAAAACGATTTCAGTTATAGTCGAAAATCGGTTTTTATTGCCAAAAACCGAATATTTTATGAACGATTGATTCTTTCGTGCCAGCTTTGTATTGAAATCGACGTTAAACACCAAAAAAAAAAAAACAAATAACACGCTAATAACCTTTTCACACTTACGTACATTTTAATAACTCTAGTGGGCAAATTTACGTCAAACATTAATTTTAAAAATCGCAAGGCTTGGCGAAAACTTGTTCATACTTACTTCATCACAATCGGTTTGATAATAAAATGGAATCAAGCGAGTTGAAATAAAAAACATACTAATTTCAGTCCTTTAAAGTCACAAGTCTCCAATTCACAATCAAATCGAAAATTAACGAATCAATTTGAAAATAACAAAAAAATTAAGGAACACTAACGACTAAAAATTGGCAATAAGTCATCGAAATGTTCTGGGATGATTTTAGCACCAATTGATAAAAACTTGTATATGAAAAATAGCAGGTCTGACATCCTTTACATTGAAACAACTGTGCAGAAATTGAACGAATTTCAACCAATAGATTATTAGCGTTCCACCAACCAGACAGATATTGGTCCAAAGCAGTGTTGCCAGAAGTAGGGGAAAATCCCTACATGTAGGTATTTTTGATACTAAAATAGAAGCGTAGGGAAAATCGGACAGATTTTTTATATTGTAGGGATTTTTTCGTCATGTCGCATTATTTATGAAATAAATGCAAACATAACGTTTTTTTTTTTTGTAATTTTTTTTTCAAAAACAAATATAATGAAATTAAATCTTATTTTACTTAACGGCACTACAGGAAATTCAAAATAGATTCCCACTAGATAATGATTCGATATTTGGAGAAATGGGATTCTTAAACCCAGAAAATATTTTTGGAGAAAAAAAAGATGAGTTTAAATTTGAACTATTGTCTAAAAAATTAACATAAGTCTCAATGATCGCATGTATGAGTGGCGAACAAGCGAATAGAATTTTTCTACAAGTGAAATTAATATGTTTTTAAAAATAGATATGGAACAATTTTGGATAAAATTAATAAAAATGAAAAACTTTAATGACGAAATTGTATTTCCAAATTTATCGAAACTGGTACGGATTTTGTTTGCTTTACACCCCATGCTAATGCCGATGCAGAAAGGATTTTTTCAATAATTTTGTATACTAAGATAATTTCTGCAAGACAGTGGAAAAGACTACATAAATTTCGAATGTACTGATAGTCATTTTAGAAAATTATATTCGAAAGAACTCCATTATTTTTAAAATAACCTGTTTTTGTACCTGCATTGAATTTATCCTTTAAAATTGTACTTGAAAAGAACTATTCATATTAATTTTTAAAAAACTTTGTTGTTTTAATTGAATTTAATTAAAAGTACATATGTACATATGTATGTATTATTTTTTTTTAGTTTTTTACTTATTTTGTTACCAAAGCTTTAATAAACATACATATATATTTTTTATAACTAATAGTTTTCTTCTATTTTAATGACAAAAATGCGTAGGGATTTTTGTAGGGGAATTTTTTTCAACGTGTAGGGAAAAATCGGATTTTTTAGCATGTGTAGGTATTTTTTCGAGAAATCTACTGGCAACACTGGTCCGAAGTGAAGAAAACCATGTCCAGAAATGTCGATTCGTCGTCAGTCAGCTTAATTATGAATTGCTAGGGAGCCAGCCCAACTCATTTTGAGAATTCTAGCCCCATGACCACAGTCAAGTCCGTGGCGATGGGAAAGTTGACCAGAGATTCGGATTTAGGCCAAAAATCATCATGAAGCACTGTCAGCGAAGCCGAGGGAAGGTGAAGGAAGAATCAATTTGATATTCCACACTGTTCCCGTTTTATTTAAATTTATTTTCCTAACGTTTTTATCTGGCCACTCTAAAGTAAAATTTCATGTAATTTGAAGTCATTGGAATACTCACAAACTCTTTAGTATATTCGATTAATGTATATGCTTTCTGTTTTGCACTTAACTGTATTAACTTGGGGTTCAGATCTATTTATTCCAAAAAGAATAATAAACTATGTACATGTTCCACTTTAAAAAAATAAACAACGTTGTGAGAAAAGTACAGAACTTTTTGACACCCAAACGAATTGTAAGCATCTATAACCTCTAATTACACATCAAATACATTTCTAACAAAAATTTTAAATTCTTTATAAAAATAAAATCTTTTTCAAGTGAGACTTAGTTCAAGTAGGACTTTCAAAGTGTGCAAATTTTATTTTACAAAGCTAATTAAAAATATACTTCATAATGTCTCAACTGTTTCGGGATAATCTAAAATCTCAAGAAATTCAGAATAAGAAAACTTTAGATTTCTTTTACAAAATTTCGTTTATGTTGGGAGTTAATGTTAAGTACAAGTCAAATTTCAAAGATCCATATAAATTGTAAGTAAGACGATTTTAATGTTAAGAATGAACTTAATTTCATTTAATATTATCTTAAAGGATTAATCTTCTATTGGTATCAGTTTCTCTGGTGGGTTTATGCGCCCAATACTGTTTGTTGTGGCACAATCTTAAGGAACCATTTGTGACATCGGCTGAGGTAGTTAAGCATGTAATAAGATTTTCCACTTATTATATTTTATGCCTCTTCAGGCCCTTTCTACGTCCAATGAGGCTTGGATTTCCATAATAAAATTAATTTATTTGGCATTTGTACAACATGAGTTATACGATATGCTGAAATGCGCCACCGATAGTACTTTGCTACACGAATTGGGGATCTTCGATTTAGGTATTGAATGTAAAGCCAAATGTTATTTATAGTAGAGCACACAATCAATAATTATTTCGTTTTATTTCATTTCATGTTCATTAGCTATAAATTGCAAGCGGAAACTTCTGCAGGATATAAAAGGCGTTCTGGCGGATTCCTGGTCTAACATTAAATTCCAACTGATTTTATATTGCTTTCTTTGCCTGCTAATCTGTGGATTTTATTTGTTTGGGTGTATATTTGAAAATTATTATTTCACTTATATACAACCCCAAAATGTCACCTTACAATTACGTATGTACATATGTTGCAAATAATGTCCTTACATTACGTTCACGTTGTTGGTCTTTTCAGCATTACCCGCATTATTTCCCATGTGGCATGATTACGGCATGACATTACCATACTATCCCATACAATATATAATATCTGCTATTGAGGTTTATGTCTGTGGAATGAGTAAGTAGAAATGTCTTATCTTTAAAATTGAAGTAAAAGCAACAAGTGTGTACAAGTTCATTGCTTTTGATTCGCGAAATGATAAGCACACGTTCTTTTTTTCATTTATCTTTTAGGTGCTGTATCTTTTGATGGGTCATTCATAATTGTAGTAGTTCACTGTACAGCCATGTTTAAAGTCCTGCATAAACTCGTGGAACATGCCACTGATGAAGCCATACCACAAACCGAACGCGTTAAATATTTAATCAGTTGTGTTCAATTGCATGAACGCATTTACATGTAGGTAAAAATTTGGAGACACACACTTACGACTTACAACTTCTATACTTCCTGTTTGAGAGTGCTGTATCTTATGTGCATTTTATTACTCCCCTAGAAGCGCTGCAACTTAAGTCTAAAATAAAAGTAATCTTATTGTCCGACAACTTTCTTATACGAAGTAAAAATTTCGAATCAAAATTTTTTGGTTTTGGCAATATTTTTCCCATCTACGATTCATATGAAAGCTATGCCCTCAAATATGAACCCAACTTAAATAAATATAGCTGTTATGTTGAAGATTACATCAGAATTTCATTAAACTATGGGCCGAATATTTCCCAAATCCCAGAAAATTCTAGTCCTAGTTGGACGTACATTGAAGCATTCAGCAACCGGCACAGAACACAAATGGAAAGAAAAACCTTGGTTAAGGTAACCCATGCTCTGAGAGCAACACATATGGTTATATGAAATTAATGTTGCTGATTGCCAGCGGCTGAGGTACGAACACAGGCGGCAAAATCTTTCGAAAACTTAATAGTCAACGCGATAACCACTTCGGCCATTTTATGGTGAGGGTTGTAACATTATTTTTGTATAGTTAAAATACATTGTTTTTGGTAATCATTTTTCCAAAAATAATATTGTTCAGCTCAACCATGTTGAAATAGAAATCATTTAATGATTTAATCTGAACAATAATTTTTTTATCGCAACTAAAGTGGTCTTTAACGATATACTGTCGTCTAGAATATAATATAAATGCTGCGACTATGGCAAAACCATGTTTTTCTTTTGCATACCCTGTTTATTGAGTTTCCACACATTAGTCGCGGAATTCTTATTTATGAAAGGGTTATTCGTGCAAAGACATTTATGTGCCATAAATAAATAATTTTAATAAATGTCCTTGTCAGTAATGGTCCCACTCGTAAGCGTTTTTTATGTTTACCAGTTTTGCTCCCGGAAAAGGTCTCTGATTGCGTGGTACAGAAGTGTGTAGGAACAAAAATGTTCCTTCATCAGTTTCCTCAATTAATTTAAAATTTAATCGACAACCTAGAATATTGAACCTAGACCATTTGGTCGGCGCGATAGGAAAATGTTCGTAATTTGAAATCAGCAATTTCGGTCGACAAGCACCCAAGATATAGACAAACATATTTAAAAACTATTAAAGAAAACAGAATTTCTCCAAAGACCAAAAAATATTGCAAAAAGCAAAAAATCGAAACTTTGCCAAAATTTTAAGTTCAGACACAGCCACCTTTTGGAAAATATTACTCTACTCACACAAACATTCCGTTTTCTTACGATAAAGTTTAACATTTCGTTTTCATAAAACAATTACAATTTTTCGTCTATTCCATTTTGAAGTAGAGAAAACTTTTTCTTTCGTGGGAGAATATTTTTATCGAATGCATTTTTTTTCAAGTATTTTCGTTCCTTTTTCGTTTGGGAATAAGTGTCAACAAAAAACGAAGTATTTTTTTAACAAAAAAGCGTAAAGAATATAGTAAATTAGCTTTAGCATAATTAAATTCTTTAATATGTCCCAGCTGGGTAGACATTGTTTTACCGATAAGTTTTGCTCAATCGGCCACATATTTGAGGGACTTCGACTGTTCCTCTGCATATTTTGCTTGCAACTCCATTGCATATTATATCGTCCTTGAGGTTAAGTTTTTCCTAAATTCCCTGCCTATTTTGGCGGCATTTCCATTTTCTTTTCAGCATTTTTTGCATTTTTGATGGAGTGGCGCTGGTATGAAACCTGGAGATGCTTCTGTATCGTGGATAAAATGGGAAGCGATGAACAAATATTCGGTAAAAACACGTTTTCAGTTATTAAAATGGATTAATTTTTTGCAAAACGAAAGACTGTGTTATCGACTACTTGTGATGTTTTATTTCGTCTACTACAAACGCACGAAATTCATTTTATAAAATCCAAAAATGCATACGAAAACTGAAAGCTCTTTTTCGTCACTCCCATGAAAACTGAACTATGTTGCAAAAACGTAAAACAATTTTCGGTCATTTTTTTACGAACGAACAAATGTTTTCATTTAAGAAAAATAAGCTGTCAATACAAACCGAAATTTTACAAAAAAAAAAAAAAAATAACGCCAAAATCAAAATTTGCCGAATTTTGGAATTTCACCAAAACTTTTCCAAAAGGCTGAAAATTAAGGGGGACAAAAACAATAATTTTAGAAAAACGTCAAAATAGAATATATGTTACAAAAAATCTTATTTCACCCCAAATCGGGAAAAGAAAAAAAATTTAAATCATACAAAATAATTATTTTAAAACAACTCAAAATTTTTCGGAAAAATAACAAAATTCGTAATTTCAACGCAATTTAGAAATTAACCTAAATTTATAAACTTGGACTAATCAAATATTGTTATCGCATAATTTATTTATGTAAAAACACTGACATTTAAAAACTTCATTACCAGAGTACCTTTGTGAAAAATTAGCGCGCCGCAGCCTAGGCCGGATTAGAGGAAATGTTGGGAATAGGTATTATGTTTAAAGATTTCATCTGCTCTTAATTTCACTAATAAGAAACACAAGTAAAAATTTATTTAAAATTGTAAAACCGCAGTAAAGCACTCTTTTTATTCAAAATTATTTTTTATATTATTGTATTCTATTATTTACACCTAGGTATTCTTCAAAAATAAATGCCTTCTATCGTCATCACGTCTTGGCCCAGAGCCTTTGTAGCATATGGATTTTATGTGTGGTCATGTTTTCGGCCAATGTTGGTTTGAAGGAGGACATGGCACTGTTCCTTAAAATGATGTGTTTCTTGGGTGCTGCTGGATATCAAATTGCTCTTTTCTGCTATAATGGTCAACATATTATAACACAGGTTTGTGGTTCTCCCTCTCTGGATCATTATTATGTTTAATTGTATAATTAACTCAAACTACTTATCAGAGTGAAAAATCGCCTTCTATTTGGTATAGCTGTTCATGGTACAATGAGTCTAAACAATTTAAATACATTATAAATATGATGGTTCTAAGAAGCAACCGTACTATGTATTTACAAGTATCGGAATTTTCCACGATGTCAAATGTTACTTTGCTATCGGTAGTTTTTAAATTTCATTCGTTTTTTTCGCAAATGAATTGGTAAATTTGTTTTATGTATTTTGTTTGAATATTTCAGATTATTCAAACGACTGGCTCTTATTTCTTACTTCTGAAAAATCTTAGTGGCATGAATTGAGTGAGAAGAATAAATAATTCGTATCTTTTGAATCACACATTAGAGATTTCTAATTAGAATTGTTGCACCTGAAAATAATAAACTTTATTCATTTTTGTGTTGTCAATAAAAATATAGATACTGTTGTTTAAACATCAATATGGAAATGATGAATAAAAACTTGAAATCAAGAACATAGAGGGAATATTTTTAATGGGTAATGTTGACAGTGTCTCGAAAACTATTTCTTCTAAAATGACATTATGCCGCAAAAATGTCACTTTAACATAGATTTATTGTGGGTGCATACCTAGTATTTTAAAATATGTACATACGTACATAATTCCATAATAATCGTCTTTGAATACAATTTTATTGAATTTTCATTATTAATGATTTATATTCCTGTTTTAAGTTTTTACGAATCTCCAAATGAACAATTTTAAGTTGGCGGCAACACCTAACAGAATATCATTAAAAACTGCGCTAATCGTCTGGTATCACTATGAGGTGCACTGCATTATCTATTTGTTCCTTTGTTTTGGTTAGCATCATTCGTTTTTCAAATAACGTTAATTTTGGGCATAAGTAATTGAACTTTAAAAAAATTCTCTTTCGCCGGCTTCAACTTTTAATATTAAAAAATTCAATAGAAGCAGTATAACGATGAGCAAGGAATTACAAAAACCATCAACAAATGCATCGGGCTCTAGTTTTCCTAGACATCAGCGTTGGACAAGAATTTGGTAAAGTTATTTAAGTTTGTGCTGGGATTGATTAGAAACTGCCTAATTTACATATCTTGTGTATGAATGTTTGTATATTGCAGCTGGCCGCGTTATAATTGTAAATGTTTTTGGAATTATGTACCGGCGAAAAAAGCATTGGTACGTTTGGATCTCAGTTGCCGTATAACGATGTTCACTTTCATAAAGTCACTCGAGTGTATGTGCCACTGTAGTGGCGCTTGCAGCATAACGCATCTTTCACTCAGTCGTCTCATAATATTTTTTTTTTTGTACTGAAATCTGGCATCTTTTTTTGTTTACTTTTAACAGGGACTCGCGTTTTATTCTTTATAACACACAAAGGCAACTACTACACATATTTTTTGTGATCAAGGTTTTTTTTTGGAGAAAAAAAAAACGGAACTTGAGTACAAATTACAGTTTGCTATTAAAAATTAGAGACCTACCCAAAGGTTTAATATTGTATTCTGCAGCCCTACTTACTTCTATTAGCTTAATTACATACGTTCCAGAAAAAGCCTTGAACTCATGTCGTATTTTGCTTAGGAACGTGAAACTCTCAACGGAAACCAGCAGGTAGGAAAATTAGTACCTAAAATTTTGTGCAAGAGAGATGTGGAACAGGGTGTGAATATGAACAATTCAATAGAATTAAATCGAACCTATTACCGTAAAACCAAATTTTTGCTAAAGCAATCAAAGTGTCATCAAAGCTAAAAACCATATAAAAGGACTACAAGGAAAACTGAAGTGGGAAAAATTAATCTTTTGAAAATAACTAATCTAACAACTGATATCACAGAAAAGAATTGCACGGCAGTGAAGAAGAGGTGTAAAATCTAGTTATGTACCTTGGGGAAAAATACTACCAATCTAAAGTATTGCACAACTATTGTGAACAAATAAATTTTCAATCATAACAAAAATGTTGTTCTTTAAATATATTGTAAAGGTATGAATCGCAACAATCAAGAAAAAGTATATAACACAGAAAAACTAAATTTAAAAAAGTACCGAAACTTCTCAGAAGTTAGTAAAACCAAAAAAAAAAAAAAAACAAGAGTAAACCGAGAAAAATAATTAAACAAATAAATAACAAAACAAACCTTAATAAAATGTAACAAAAGTTTCATATGACAGGATAAAAATGAAGAAGAAAACATGCGAGGGTAGTACAGTTAATAATTTAAAGAATTAATAAATACCCGAATCAGGTAAAACATAATTTAAGTTTCCGCCCAGCAACAATTTCAGTTGCAGCTGAAAGATCTTTCATCAATGAGGCACTAAGTCTTGTGAAAGTGGTTATTAATTGTATTTCCCTTTCCTATCATAATCTCAATATGTATTCATTGTTCAACGAAACCCAAAAGAAAAAGTTCTAAACAATAGAAAATACCTTATTTGGCTGTTAATAACAATGCACTACTTTGTTACATTTCATTAACGGTATAAAATAAACGATTCTTAGTTGGTAACAGGACATATTCGGGTCGGGTAGAAAAAATGAATACATTTAAGTACCAAAAGCTTAGAGAAGCAAGAAGAATTAATTAAGGTATCGTAGGAAATGCAACTAATTCTTAAAACGATCCAAGTGTTTTCTGGTTTCTAAAAATAGATTTAACCAATAGCCTTGCCCGTAATACATCAGTGTTTCCATATAAAGTATTTTCCCGGTGCGACGCGTTAGCGTAATTTTTTTAATGATCGAATCAATCAATCAATTATAACAAAAATCGAAAAATTTTGTTTTGATGCGCCCTGTTACAATCAGTTTATAGCAAGACTCTAATATTATTCGTATGTGTATAATACTGATCACCGGTCTTGTGTAGAAAAGAAAAATAGAATAAAGAAATAAAAGATACATGAGACTAAACATAAAAATGAAAAATATTATTTTTGTAACTTAATGAAAGAAACTAATTGTTTTCTGTAATATACATGAAGTTTGAATTAACTTGGTTGCTTCGCTGAATCAGATCTTTTGATACTCCGGCCCGAATATCAGTCATAGCAAGATTATTTTTTTCTTTTTTTTCCATGTGTGAATATTTGTGTTACTAACTTCATTAAATATCTTGTAGTTATAAAAGCTAATGGCAGCCGAATTGGACGCCTTATAAATATTATGGTTATATAAATTTTTAATAAACCTATTGGAATGAATTTCTAAACTTCATTGCGTACTTGGGATTCCTAAGCTACTATCCGACCGAGCATTATGTGCAAATATTCAGATCAGGATTCAGATCAGGCATCCATGATCATGGTTGAGCGGATCGTTCTGGTTGTGTCGACATCCTTCACAAGTAACAAGTAATGAGATTTAACCTTAACTTTGGTTTAGTATGCCTTTCCTACTTCTTTTCCTATAAGCCCAATTTCCATCAACCATGCATATTAAAGTTATGTTGTCTGTAGATTTTTTTTGCTTCAATTTCGCGTAGAGTAGCTTTGAACTCTCCCAGTACCTGACGAGACAGGAGCCGGATGTTAATATTGCTTGCTGCTGCTGATCATAGCTCGTAAGACCACAAGACGCCTCTAAGAATTTTAGAACGTTATATACTACAGCACAAAGTAGTGATGTGGCAAATAATTATGGAACTTGCGACGAGAGTATATTTATATGGTCCGATATTCGAACGTTTTTATTAGAGGTTAGTAGGTTGTCAAAATGTATTATTTTAGAGACGCTAAAACAACAAAAATCAAGAATACTGGCACAAAACAATTTCTTTCTAACACTATACATTGGCTGGCCCCGCCAATAGTTGTCTGCCTTATGGGCAGACAACTTATGTACAGGGTAGTCCAACCAAAATGCCCGATAATAATTGTGAGTCATACTTTAACATCAAGTTTTTTTCCCAACATATGTTAGGAGTCGCGATCGCACTTAAGTGATTGTTCACGGTTAGCTCGCTCTTTAGATAATTTTCGGGACTTGTGCTCTCAACCCTCACTTAAGCCCTACGGACAAGCAGCAATTATAATTTATAATATAAAATTTAACCAGACTAACGCTCTGCTTTAACAAAATTGACGCTTCACATTCACAAGACTGATTTCTGTTTACTTTCACCAGACTAACGCTCCACTAACGTTTCACAAGACTGACTCGACTATTTACTTTCACAAGACTCCTCTGATTATCTTAACCAGACTCCTTTTTATATCATTCCATTATTATTGCTTAATTGCTGAATTGATGCCGTTACTAATTCTAGAATGTACTAATATTCCAGCACAACAAAAAATATATTCATAATAATATATTCATCATACATACATAATATCGCCTTATCATGCCAAAAAAAAATTATTTACTTAAGAAGTTGTTCGCGCTCTCCTCCATCTTTTTTCTTTTATTTGTTCCTATATATAGTGCGGGTTAGGCCACTGACCCTTTCAGCATTCCTTCTTTACAGGCCCTTACACTTGCTCATCGGTTTCATACCAGGCAACCATAAATATAGATGATGGCTTTTTTCATTGAAAAGCTAGCTAAAAATTTTATTTGAAACTATCTAGTCTCCCTTCTCTGGGTTTACGCATTAATTTTTGCATTACCAATTTTACTACATCCCTCGTCAATTTCATTGACTTAACATACACTATTACAACAAAAAAAGACCTTCGTAAATAAACCAATTGAACAACAACAATATTCAATGACAAAACAAATAAGACAAAATTAAATTTAAATTGTATTTCTTTCTTTTTAAATTATCTACAGTTTTATTTCCAGATAAATGGGTATTGCGTGTGTATCGTTCCTCGCTTATTTATTAATTTTATTAATATATTTTTTTAAGTCCAGCTAACGAAAATTGAGCATTGTTAAATTGCGGTATTGCTCAGCCGCTACTCATATTAAAGGCCGTGTCATGGTTCCACTGCGAGAGGCCAGTCGCAAAAGCGAGGTGGACCATAAAGACATCCTAAAGTTGGGATTTGGGTTGGAGGTAATACTTTCAATCATTAAACCCATCCCGTCATAATTTTTAGGTGTACGAGTTTTGCGCACACCCGCTATTGTCGGGCGAAAAATAATTTTCTTCGCTATCCGCGTGCCCGCCGCAACACATAATTTAACATTTCTTTGTTTCCGAGTTTAACAAATTCAATCATAGAGAGAAACACAATTTAGCAGCGCGTTAAGATTGTTGAAGCATTTTACGAAAATGGGCGTTAAATCAAATTGCATTTCGTGCTATTCGTTTTTTTTTTTTTGGTCAGCATAATCGAGAGAATTGTGCCCAAATTTCAGCAAACCGGGTTTGCTGAACACCTGTGCATGCTCGCCTAGTGGCAAAAGGGCCGTCAACCTCGACTCGACATCGTGCCCAACAATTGAACATCTCACGAACATCGCTTATTCGAATTTTGAATAAATATTTGATTTTATACGCTTACAAGATTCAATTCACTCAAGAGCTGAAGCCAACTGACCATCTCAAACATCGTTAATACGCCGAATGGTTGGTTGTACAAACAGAAGTGAATGCTGACTACAAAGAAAATCATCTTCAGCGACGAGGCACTCTTTCATATTAGTGGATTCGTTAACAAGAAGAATTGCCCTAAATGCGGCAAACGAGAATTCACGAGTGATTAATGCAAAGTCGATGCATCCACAACGAGTGGCTGTTTGGTGCGGCTTATGGGCTGGCGATATCATCAGGCGGTATTGTCGAAAATGAGCTCGGCCAAGCAGTTACCGTGAATGTTCACTATCGCGAGATGATAACGGACTTCTTGCAGCCAGAAATAGGCGATATGTAGTTCCAACTCTTTTGGCTCTTTTAGGAGAAAAATTCAATGCCCTTGTTATCTCTAACACTCTCACACTAACGACATTAAACCTCAATTATGTCTCCGAGTCATTGAAAATATCGACCATCGGATAGAGGTATGCCACCGAAGTCGTGGCGAGATTTGGCCGATATTTTGCTTCACACATAATTGTCATAGATCCTTCTATAATAATAAAAGATATTACGACAATTCTCTGAAAACTCTTTGTTTTGTTTTTACATTTGTATTAACATGTGTACAAACGTTATAAAAATAACTTAAATCAAAACTATCTTATTTTATGAACTAAATGCCTACACGAGTATACCTGGTGTGTTAACAATTTGCAACATTTCAAATACTTATATAACGACGTTTATAACTAGTCTCTGTCTTCAATACTGATGCGTTTTCAAAGTTAGGATAGTGATTAATTTTAGAACAATTTGAAGATAATGCTGTCCTACCTTTAAAAAAAACTAATTTCACGTTTCAAATACCAATTAGTTAAAAAACAGACAAAAAGAGCTTTAATAAAAATTCATATACATAAACAGTTTTTAACAAATATTTATTTTTGACTTTATACACTGGGAATGCCATGATCTTTTCGTGCTTGTCAAGGCTAATTAATTATACAGGTGGCCTCATAAGCGCAGGTGATAATTGGCGCGGAAAATACTGCTAAAATACATATTAATTTCAAATAAAATTTATAAATTAAAAAAATTATAAATGATTTAACAAAATGTCATTTGGTTGCTCTTGTTTGTTTCTTATTTTTCTACTCTTCAGTTGACTCAAGGCGAACACATAATGACAGTGGGACGAATTTGCCTAACACCCAATTCGCTCTGCTCCCACCGTATAATTAATTTGCCTTGATTGTGGCAATGTTGGAAAACAAGTTTTCAATTGATTGCTTTTTATTGTTTTAAAATAAATTAAATTTCGAATTCATTTATTTTAGGCTCTAGTTCATTTAGTATTCTATCAATTAAGAAAAATAAAATACATGCGTGTATCACATGAATTTTGCTTTATGCCAACCATTGGTCAGCAATAATTATAGTTCGACAAAATTATAAGATAATGATAAGAAAGACATTGCGAATGCTGATGACGTTTGTAGCTGCACAAAAAATACATGTATTCCATTCTTATAGTGTTCAAAACTTACTGTCTGCCACACGATATCAAACATTTTCGTTCGCATTCATTTTAAACGAAAAACATTTGATTTGCGACCCACCAGCAATCTTCAACAACACAACTTGAACGAAATTCAATGCGAAAGAACACGTAAGAATTACAATACAAATTTGTGTCCCACTGTATAGGGTATCGTGTAGTTAAAAACGAGCAAAAAAAAACTTTTTATAAAAATTAGGAACATTTTAACAACAACCTAATAAAAAAATAATGTAAGTAACTAATGTTATAATTATATGCATGTAGGGTGCCTACCTAAGTCGGTCCGACCGACTAAGTGATGTGAAATAAAATAGCGGGACTTACCACTTACAGACAAATACATAAAACACGTCGAGACAGTATATAGCGAGTACATAGGGAAACGAATGGGATAGGCTTGAGTAACTAAGCAAGTTGTGCTAGAAGTGCGGACAGTCGAAAGATGGACATTGATAAGTGAGGAAGTTGAAAAAGCAATGAAGTTGTGAAGTGAAGCAGTTGTAGATTAAAAATAACCAAAAGGAATTGAATATGTTATAAGCTAATGATCAAATAAATAAAATAAATGTACAACTAAATAAACGTAACTTTAATTTAAATGAACTCAATGTAAACCTAAATTAATTAAAATACAAATAAAATATATTATGAAATTAACTGCAATTAAATAAGGTTTGCTGGGGAGTGTACGTGGGGATCCTACATGTAATTATTTAAATAACATACAACTGTGTTCCATTCATTCCATCAAAAAATCTACTACACGTCAGCTAGAATTATTGCTTGAATGCATGCAGGAGAATCCTGAATTCGCTAGAGTCAATGTAGTTTTAGACAGCAACAAAATGTTCTTAGAGGAACAGTGGACTCCCTTGACAAGAAAAAATAATTGAATAGGTCCTCCTGTGCGTACAATAGCTGAATGAAAAAGGTGAATGTTTACTTATTTTCTGCATATATTACATATTATGATCAGTTACATGCAGACATAAGCCGACTCGAAGTCTCGTAGTTGAATGAAAATTGCTGAAAACCACAAAAGCATGTATGAAATTGGCGCAATTTAAAAGAGTTTGATGAAATATTGGACCGAATCCTGTTTTTGTCTAAATCAGCAGCGCCTAGTGACAAGGTGCTTTTATAGAAACAGAGCAAATGCTACGGATTCAATAGATAATTGTTTTCATTTCGTAATTACAACCGAGGCTTTTACACCTTCCAGACAGGAGGATCATATCCGGCAACAGGAGCAGAAAGCAACAATAACATCAATTGTATCACCGCTTCGGAACGATTCCAGTCTAGCCCAAAAACAGTTGTACCAACTGAAAATTATATTCTCACTGCCGACGTGAAAAACTACAAAACGTAGCTAGCAATTCAAAGCAGTCAACCTCAACACAACCAAAAATGTCAACTCAGTGACAACGACGATAAGTTGTGTTGTTCTTCGTTTAAGAAGCGAAAAACCACTAGTGAACAAATATCACTTAATCGTCGCCAATTAAAGGAGAGTGAACTATCAGCTCTTATAGTCAAAGAGCAGGCTGATGCCATAAAAACATTGCCTACAACCACACATGGCCTTGCTACAACTTTGGAAGGAATGGCAGATGCCCCTGAAGTACAAGCGGAAGCTGCCGGGAAAAGTGCAGCTATGCAGTCACAAATTTTAATGTCAATTGAAGAATTCACAGTTCAACAGTGGCCGTGTTTGAGTACAGACGTACGTCATATCGAACGCATAACAAATATATATATACTTATATATTTTTTTTTTTAAAGTATTCAATTGAACAGTGAACAGTTAACAAAGAAATAAATAACAAAAAATAAAAACAATATAATATACTCTGTGTAAAAAAAAACAACAACAAATAGTGCATGGTTAAACCGGTTTGAACAATTGATAGTGAGTGTATGAGCGCACCAAATATTAATGAAACAAATACAAAAGGGAATAACAACAATGCTTATTACTCTTTTTCTTACACAAATGCTAATAATGCAATGAACAATACAAATAAAAAAAAAAAGATGACAGTGCTTTTTTAAGCGCCAGGCCAATTGACCGAACGCGTTCTTTATCCGGAAATATAAACTTATCTTCGCAAATAACAACACCAGAAGAAATTACAATTAAACCAAAAAACAATTCAGGTACCATATCAAAAATAGTGCAACAAACAAACGAAACAGGTAATTTGAAAAATCCCGTAAAAAAAGTGCAAACAGGTATGGATCGTTATATAACCATAACCAAAAGGCAGGCCAGTCCTAAGTCTTCGCAGCAAGAGCGCATTGCTAAACAATATAAAAGCTCCCAAAGTACTGTAATGCCGGTAAGCGAAAACAGATTCTCTGTACTTGCTACAGCAGATGATGAAGCTGAACCCGCTGTCAGGGAACAAAAACCTCCCCTGATTTACTTGCGCGAACAAACATCTAACGAAATTGTTAACATGTTGTCTCAGCTTGTAGGTAAGGAAAGCTTTTATGCAGCTTCTATACGAAGAGGTCAAATTCAAGAAACAAAGATCCAAGCGCACACTGAGAAGAATTACCGCCTAATCGCAAGTCGCCTCGATGCAGATAATAAGAGCTATCAACTCAAAAGTGCTAAAGGTTTGATTGGCATCGTAAAGGGCATTGACAGTTCTGATCCCACTGATGAAATAAAATGTGCCATAGAGGTGGAAGGCTATGTCGTAAGGTCAGTGCACAATATTCTAAATAAGAACAAAGTTCCCCAACCTATGCATCGTGTTGAAATCGTATTTAACGCATCGCAGCTTAAATGAAAAAACTCGGTTCATCCAATATATAATTTGCGCTACCTTTTGAACAGAAGAATAACGGTGGAAGAGCCTCTAAAACGTAGCGGTCCCCATCAGTGTACTAATTGCCAGGAATTCGGACACACGAAAACCTACTGCAAGCTACCATCCGTATGCGTTGTTTGCGGTGATGCGCACCGGACTTTGGAATGCACTTCTTCCAAAATAGACCCCAAGGTAAAAATGCAGCAACTGTGGTGGAAACCACACAGCAAATTACAGGGGCTGCAAAGTCTTTCAACATGTAAAAAATAATTCGAAAGTCGTACGTAAACCTGAATATGAGCAATATAAAGCTTCCCAATTTCCTCGGCTTCATGCTGGTTCTGTTGCTAGTACACAAGCTACACAGCCACACACTAAGCCAAACTTTTCATATGCCCAAACATTGAGAAATGATTTACCTAATGCGAATGCCAAAAGTTCTAATGCGCATAAACACATCTTAAAAGAGGTTGCTCAGACACCCCTCACTAACAATTCGAGCTCAATCGATAATTTAATGCAGACAATGAACAATTTCATGACAACTATGCAGGGTATGTTTCAGGAAATGATGCGAACCCAAAACATGCTTCTGCAAGTTCTGCTGAGCAAAAAATGAACCAGTTAAAAATAGGCTTCTGGAATGCTAACGGGTTCTCCCAACATAAATATGAAGTAGAACAGTTCCTGCTAGCACATGATATAGACATACTATTAGTCTCTGAAACACACTTCACTATAAAAAACTGCTTTAGAATTGATGGGTATTTCATATATGACACCAAACGAAAGGGCATGTGGTGGGACTGCCATTATAGTCCGAAAAAACATAAGGCATTTTCCATTGCCTGAATTCAACGAAGACTTTTTACAAGCCACGACTATAAATCTTACGGATTTTAAAATTGTAGTCTCGTCAGTGTATTGCCCGCCTAGGCATAAAATCGAACACCATAAATTTGCCACGTTCTTTGCTACGCTAGGACAAAAATTTATTGCCGCTGGTGATTACAATGCAAAGCACACATATTGGCGATCCAGACTCCTTAGTCCTAGAGGTAGGCAGTTATATTATACAGTTCAAGCAAACAAGCTGGACGTCGTATCTGCCGGTAAACCCACCTATTGGCCCACAGATTTTAATAAGTTGCCAGACCTTATAGATTTTACTATAGTAAAAAACATCAAACGCGACCAACTGTTAGTTAGTTCATCCT
Source organism: Phania funesta (assembly GCA_963932375.1). Lineage (NCBI taxonomy): Eukaryota > Metazoa > Arthropoda > Insecta > Diptera > Tachinidae > Phania > Phania funesta. The sequence goes on from OZ010656.1 coordinate 44,765,346, forward strand.
ATTACCTATCTTCTGATCATTCACCTACAATTGTTATTTTACACGACAGTTTTGCCACTGAACCTAAAACCCGTAGTTTCTACCCGAACAGAAACACGAATTGGTTAAAATATAAAATGTATGTGAGCTCTCACTTACCTTTGAACATCCCACTGAGAAATCCAGCTGATATTCAAGCAGCTGTAGATCATTTTACAGACGTCGTGACTGCCGGAGCCATAGCTGCAACGTCAACAAAGCCATCAGCTAAAATAATATCGCACCAGGCAACAGCAGATATTCAGATGCTCGTCATTGAGAAAAGAAGACTAAGAAGACAATGGCAAAATAGTCGTTCTCCACACATAAAAATGCAAATGAACTTATGCCAAAAAAAAACTTACGCAGTAAATTGAGACAGAAACACAAATTCGTTATCGACAACTTTTTAAAAAACTTGGATCCAATGAAAAACACGGATTCTAGTCTGTGGAAAGCTGTAAAGCACTTACAATGTCCTACTGCTTACGAATCCCCGTACTTGGGCAACAATTCAGCGGCTTATGGAACAATTGTTACAGGAACTTCTCTGGGAAACATGCTTGGTGTACCTTGAAAACCTTTGATGGACACCTCAAGAACATGACCAAGGTGCTCCAATGAAAATTAGCAGCTGGACTAAAACTGAGTGCGATGAAATGTGTCATGTTTTAGGAATAGGAGAAATACTTGGTTCATCGATTCAGTAGATGATATTTCAACTGACTTCGTACCGAAGTTTGGAAGCGTAGGGATAAGCCTACATGAACGACCGTATCACTGGAAAGGAGCACAGGCAAAGTATTTTTGAGTACAGCACAGTGTTAGCATATACAATTGCTGCAGAAGAATTTGTGCTTGATAGCGATGCCAATGGATACGGTATAGGCGAGGTGTTATCCCAGGCTGTAAATAGAGATTACAGTCGGACTCTTTCCAACCCTGAAAAGCATTACTATGTGGCCAGACGGACGCTTTTGGCAGTACTAGAAATCATAAAGCAGTATCACAAGTATTTGTACGGCCACCACTGTGCACTCAGATGGCTGTTACAAATTAAAAATCCAGAAGGGCAGTTAGAACGGGAGACCTGATGTGTCCAAAGTTCTGATTTCAGTACATAAGGGGTGTCAAACACAACAACGCGGATGCTCTCTCGCGACGGTCTTTTAACCTAGAGTGTAGACATTTTGTCAATACCGAAAATATAGGATGCGTTTGGCTGATGGTTATAAATTCTGAGGGAGGCTGGCAACAGTAGGGCCACCCGCCATGAGATAACAGCTGAAAGCCCACTGATGAAATATTATTGTGGTGAGTGGAATAGTACGAAGCTGATAGATGGTTGCCTACACCGAACCTAAGTGAGCGCATACGGCAAAAGCGCTTCCAACCTGATGGTCGTGCCATCCAAGATGACTGACCTATTAAAGGAGTTTACTAACGGTCCTAGTCACGGTCATTTTGGAGTGACGAAAAGTTTAAAAAAGCTAAAACAGGATTGTAGGATTGGCTGTCAGCAAACCGTTGCCGATTGGATAGCGAATTGCATGCAACGCACTGCCGCCAAAGGTCCAGTAAGAAGAAGTTGGGGTCTGATGCAACAAAACCAACAGGCCAGAGTTATACGCAATACCCAACTAGGAGGCAGGAACAATTGTGGATGCATTTGTAAACAACTGGGTATGACGATATAATGTGCCCATAGAACTACACTCTGACGAAGGTAGAAATTTCGAGTCCTTCATATTCAAGGAAATCTGCGCGGTCTATGGGAAAAAGAAAACAACAATGACACCGCTTCTCCCTCATTCTGATGTGTATGGTGGAGAGATTTAACCGTATTTTGAAAGAGTGCCTAAAAACGCTCAAAACGCGCATCAAAAAGATTTGGGCGAGCAGATTCCGTAATTCCTACTGATGCACCGGTTAGCTATGCATGTTTCAATACCGAAGAATGAAGAGGGCATACATATCTCAAACGCAAGAAAATTTAAATGACGTACATGAGTTTCTACGCGGCCGAGCTAAGATGTTCAGTGACGATATGAGGGCTAGATATGACCGAGATGCAAACTCTTAAGGATTTCAAGAGAGTCAACTGGTCCTACTTTTTAGCCCACAACGGAGGAAAGGATTGTCTCCCAAACTACAAACTCAATGGAATGGATCTCACAAGGTGATAAAAAAAAGTCGAACGATGTCATTTACAGAATACAGAAGTTTAATAATCCCAGGCCCAAAATGATAATCGTGCACTTGGAGCGTGTTGTGTGCCTTGTTGGGACGAATACGCTTAAGCGGGCGGCAATGGTACGATGATAAATGCGCAGTTTTTCCATATAAGAAGGTGAGATGTTGAACCATGAGCGATTGATTAATAATTATTTTTACCGATGATTTTATGTATTTTGAATAAAACAGAGATTTATACATGAAAAACGCTTTTGTGCTTTTCTAATGACTTCTTTAACATGTTCATTATAGTATAAAAATGTATCTACATGTATGCCCAAGTATCGGACACATTGTTTGTTCGAAATTGTTCTTTGAGTCAAACTTGATCTTATTCCAAAGGATTTCCAATTCTTCTTTATTACATTTGTCTACCGGGGGTCTAAATAACATTGTTTCACATTTATTTATATTTTACTTCATAAGCCAATCAACTGCAAACTATTCTCCAATATCAAATCATTCTTGAAGTTTTGTATTTATTTTTTCAATTGTTTTCTCGGCGTGATATATAACGATATCATCAGTAAAAGCGATCATATTTTGTACTTTTTTTAAGTATTCTTGCCTATAAGAATTGAGTGTTATAAATACTTGTACAGAAATTTCCAGATATAAAGAGTGCTTACACAAATTTCCAGGAAACTGAATACACACCGTTCTTGGAAACTTGACATTTGGGTGGTAGAGTAGGAAATTAGTATCAATTGAAACGTTAAAGTGTAAACAAAGATTTTAAAGAAACAACCATGTTGAATTTAAGTGCCATGTATATTATTTAAAGAAACTTTATAATTAAAAGAACCTGCGAATAATTAAACACACTTAAACGTAACAACTGGTGTAGGAGTTAAAATAAAAAGTGGGTAAGCTAAATCTGCCGACAACTGGTAAACAGCGGAACTGCAGATAATACTAATAATCCGGTCTTACGAATTCAAAGAAAAAAAGAAATGAAGGTAAGTATTCTTGCGTTGACAAGCAATATGTATGTATGTTAATTCACTATTGGCTGTTATGATGGAGAAAATTGCTGAACTAACGAGAAACTGTTGGCAGAATTTCAAGCAAGAGAGGCAATAGAGTTAATATTGTCCCTAAAAGGTAAAGGTAAATTCAATCGATTAATCAATCCTTAAAAAACATTCATATTTGTACAAGTTCTTTATGTAAAAAATATTCCCTTCTGGTTTTCTTTTTGTACTTTTAAGCAAAGTTTTATCACAGACTACTTTTTATTTTTCGCTGTTTTGTTTACTGTTTTGCTGTCAGTCGTTGCTTGTTTTATCCGCACAAAGCTGCATTTTTTACAGCATAACTTACACATTTGAGCGAATTTTTTTTTAAATTTGCCAATCATTTCTAAAGTCGTTGATATGGCAACATGGTAATTTGACGATGTCCTTATGACATACAATAATAACGAGAAAACGAACGATAGAGGGACGCTTTGCTTTTTCAATCGAAATTGAGGACAGCTTTTCGTTCTCGTACATTCGATATCGTGAGACAGGTTGTTAACTTTTTCAGTGTTTAAAAAAATTATCGAATTAATAAAATAAAAATTGTTCTCTCTTACTTATAGTATTTTACAAGGATATAAAAATATACTTCGTAATGTCTCAACTGTTTCGGGATAATCTAAAATCTCAAGAAATTCAGAATAAGAAAACTTTAGATTTCTTTTACAAAATTTCGTTTATGTTGGGAGTTAATGTTAAGTACAAGTCAAATTTAAAAAATCGATGTAAATTGTAAGACGATTTTAATATTAAGAATGAACTTGATTTCATTTACTATTATCTTAAAGGTTTAATATTTTATTGGTATTAGTGGCTTTTGTGGGTTTATGCGCCCAATACTGTTTGTTGTGGCACAATCTTAACCCTAGAGAGATAACCTACGTCTGAGAGACGTATGCCTTTTTATTTTTTCGCTCTCCCTCTCTCGAATGTTTTTGCAACACGTTGCTGTTTTTGTTTTTCTCAGTCGTCTAAAGTAGCTTGCCGGTGGTGGTTATTTTGTCGTGGTAAGTTTGATACTCTTTGAGCTTTGGCGGTCGCATACGTCTCGGAGACGTATGGTTAGCTTTTGTGTGACTTTTACTCTCAATTTGAATAAACTTTGTTTTGATCGTGATTTCGTTTTTTCATTAGTTAAACCAAGAACAATGGCCCGAAATCGGTGCTTAAATGACACAGAAATAATTACGTATTTGCAAGGTTTATCGCACGATTCGGAATCATCTGATGGCAGTGAAACAGAAAAAGTGTTATTTGAAGATGATGTTCAGAGCGATGTCGAAGATGAGGTAATGGCCAATGAAGATCTTGATGTCAACACAGCTTTATTGGAGGACCAATTAACAGGATCTTCCAATTGTGTTTCTTCTTCAGATAGACGTATTCTTACGTTTTCTGAACCTACTATTAGAAGCAAAAGTAAGTACTGCTGGACAACGTCGAAAGGTAAAAACGCTGGCAGAGTTTCTTTATCCAACATTGTTCGGACGGCAAGAGGTCCTACTAGACAATGTAAATCATTGCTTGAGCCCCTTTCCTGCTTCAATGCATTTTTTACCGACGATATTATTCTGGAAATTGTAAAATGGACAAATGTGGAAATATCCATGAAACGTAAAGATGGAATGACGAAAGCAACTTATAGGGATACAAGTGAACTTGAACTCCGCGCTATGATTGGAATTCTCGCTTTGACAGCTGCATTAAAAGATAACCATCTGACAACCGATGAAGTATTTGATAATACCTACAGTGGAACGCTATATACTTCGGCTATGAGTCGCGAAAGGTTTAAATTTTTGATTCGATGCCTGCGAATGGATGGCAAAGCGTTGCGACCTTCTCTTCAACCTAATGACCGGTTTTTGCCAGTCAGAAAAGTGTGGGATATGTTCATTGAACAATGTCAAACCAATTACACACCGGGGTCGCATACCACAATTGACGAGCAGTTGCTGGGTTTTCGTGGCCGTTGTCCATTTAAGATGTACATTCCCAATAAACCGAACAAATATGGGATCAAAATTGTAATGATTTGCGACAGTGCCACAAAATATATGTTCAATGCCATTCCATACCTAGGCAAATCGAGTAATACTAACAACGTCCCTTTGGGGGAATATTACGTGAAGGAATTATCCAAACCAATACATGGGACTTTTCGCAATATTACTTGTGACAACTGGTTCACGTCAGTTCCAATGGCAAAGGACTTATTAAAAGAGCCGTACAAATTTACTTTGGTGGGAACTATAAGGTCCAATAAACGTGAAATTCCGGAATTAATGAAAAATTCACGATCGCGAGAGGTTGGAACAGCTAGATTTTGTTACGATGGACCTTTGACGCTTTTGTCCTATAAACCAAAGCCTTCTAAAATGTTGTTCATGCTCTCATCTTACAATCAAAAAGGCACTATCGATGAAAGTAGTGGAAAGCCAGACATGATTTTGTATTATAACCAAACAAAAGGAGGAGTGGACACGCTCGATCAAATGTGTTCAATAATGTCGTGCTCAAGGAAAACTAACCGTTGGCCTATGGCAATATTTTACGGACTGCTCAACATAGCTTTTGTAAATTCATACGTTATTTATTGCTACAACCTGCAGTCTCGAAACCAAAAACCGTCTAGTCGAAGAAATTATATGAAAACTTTATCCAGTTCTCCATGGATGGAAAAGCGCTTGGAGGCTCCTAGTTTAAGTAACGCTTTAAAGCGAAATATAAAAAATGCATTGCCTCAACAGGTTGAAAGAGACAATAATGGAAACAGAGAAGAGCCTGAATCAAAGAAAAAAAGATACTGTTCCTATTGCCCCTCAAAAATAAGGCGTATGTCTAAAATGGTGTGTGTAAAATGTACTAAGCCTATATACGGGGAACATAAAAATGAAGTATGCAAAACTTGTACCTGATGTGACCGACCATATTTAAAATTATTTTTTATTTATCATAAATGTTATATCTAAATAAGCTTAAAAAGCAAAAGAAATGTGTTCATTTTTGTTTTTAAGAAAACGGCAGTTCCTTTTACAAAATACTTGGATTTTTTTTGTTTATTTTATAAGAATACTGAAAATGTGATTTTTTTTTGTTACATAATAAAAAAAATTTCGCCAAAAATGCATTTAAATAGTCAGGAAATGTATAAAGAATCCATGTAAGTACAAAAAGGTTAAAAATATTTCCAAAAATATTGTCACCAGAAAGAAAAACTATGATACGTCCCATAGACGTATGGTTATCTTCTCCGTAACTTCCAATAGGGTTATCTCTCTAGGGTTAAAGAACCGTTTGTAAAATCGACTGAGGTAGTAAAGCAAGTAATAAGATTTTATACTTGCCTCTTCAGGCCCTCTCTACGTCCAATGTGGCTTTGATTTCCATATTAACATTAATTTATTTGGCATTTGTACAACATGAGTTATACGATATGCTGAAATGCGCCACCGATAGTACTTTGCTACACGAATTGGGGATCTTCGATTTAGGTATTGAATGTAAAGCCAAATGTTATTTATAGTAGAGCACACAATCAATAATTATTTCGTTTTATTTCATGAACATGAAGTTCATTAGCTATAAATTGCAAACGGAAACTTCTGCAGGATATAAAAGGCATTCTGGCGGATTCCTGGTCTAACATTAAATTCCAACTGATTTTGTATTCCTTTCTTTGCCTGCTAATCTGTGGATTTTATTTGTTTGGGTGTATATTTGAAAATTATTATTTCAATTATATACAACCCCAAAATGTCACCTTACAATTACGTATGTACATATGTTGCAAATAATGTCCTTACATTACGTTCACGTTGTTGGTCTTTTCAGCATTACCAGCATTATTTCCCATGTGGCATGATTACGGCATGACATTACCATACTATCCCATGCAATATATAATATCTGCTATTGAGGTTTATGTCTGTGGAATGAGTAAGTAGATTTTTTTTTTATTATAAAATTCGACCAAAAGCAACAAAAATTTAATTAAGCATAAGTATAGATACAAGTTCACTGCTTTTGTTTAGTAAAATTATGAGAGCACATTTTTTTCCATTTATCTTTTAGGTTCTGTGTATTTTGATGGGTCATTCATAATTGTAGTAGTTCACTGTACAGCTATGTTTAAAGTCCTGCATAAACTCGTGGTACATGCCACTGATGAAGCCATACCACAAACCGAACAAGTTAAATATTTAATCAGTTGTGTTCAATTGCATGAACGCATTTTTTTGTTTTTTTTTATTCTTTTTTTTTATTTTTTATTATTATTATTATTTTTATTAACTTTTTAGTTATAAGGTTAATATACAAATTCATTAATATACCTAATGTCCCGCAAAGCTTATAAGCTTGTCTGCAGTTAGGTAAAATTACTTAAAATAATTTTATCAATACAATTCATATAATTTATATTTACCAATATATTATTGCAAGTTGATTAAATGTTTTTTTACAAGTGCATTTCTTTTAAATTCATGTGTTATGTTGATTATTTCGGTTGGCAGTTTGTTGAAAATTGTCGGTAACGTTACGTATAGACTACTTTTTCGGTACTCATTAGCGAACTTCGCAACTTTGAATCTTCTTTCCGCACGTCTTCTGGTGTTCTGCACGTGGTCAATTCGGTTCAAATATTTGCTATCGTTGTAACATTCCTTTGCTAAGGTTGCATGATAGATATTTTTGATGTTTAAAACTTGTAGTTTTTTTGCAATATTGTTAATATTAGTTTTAATTGTTTGTTGGTGTTGATTTGAAATTTCGTTTTCATTCGCATTAATTTCATTTAAATAACTTTGCATGTTGACGGTGTTTAATGTGTTTAGATCATTCGTGGAGTTAATTACTGTTGAGTTATTTTGAAATAATATGTTGTTTGTTACGTTAGTTATATTTCTATTTGAGTTTACGTTTGTGTTATTATTGTTGTTGTTGTAATTTATGTTTTGAAGTAAATTAATTTCTGCAATGTTGTTTTGACTAGTAGTATAGTATATCGTGTTGTTAGTGTAGTTGTTGTTTCCTGTTGAGTTCCGTATGTTTATGTTGTTATTTGGATTGTTGTTGCTTGGGTAATATTTTTTATTTAAGATTTTTAAAATTTGGTTTGCGTTTTTTGAAGAGTACTGCTATATTTTGCACATCCCCATGCGGTGATTCCATGCCTAATATAAGATTTACATGTAGGTATAAATTTGAAAACACACACTTACGACTTACAACTTCTATACTTCCTGCTTGAGAGTGCTGTAGCTTATGTGCATTTTATTACTCCCTTAGAAGCGCTGAAAGTTAAGTCTTAAATAAAAGAAATCTTATTTACCTCTTTTCCCATAACCTGTAAAATCTAAAAGTGCAACTTACTTACGCGAAGTGAAAATTACGAACCGATATTTTTAGAAGGTTTTGGTAATATTTTTCCAATATTGGTTGAAAGCTATGCACCAAAATATAAACCAAACTTAACTAAATATAGCTGTTATGTTTAAGATTACAACAGAATTTCATCAAACTATGGGCCGAATATTGCCCAATTATCAGAAAATTCTAATCGTATGCAAATAAAAAACATGGTTGGGGTAACCATGCTCGGAGAGCAACACTTATGATTTTATGAAATTTATGTACTGATTGTACTGAACGCTATAACCACTTCAGCCATTTTATGGTTAGAGTAATTATATTATTTTTGTATAATTAAAATAAGCTGAAATAAGAATTTTCAGAAAAACTGTATTGTTCAGCTCAACCATGTTGCAAATTTTATAGATGGAAATCATTTAATGATTAAATGTAAGCAATAACTTCTTTATCGAAACTAAAGTGCTGTTTAAAATGTTTCGGATATCAAGAATTTACTAGTTTTTCACGCTACAGGAGTGTAAAGGACCAGAAATGGCCAAGGGTGACTCGAACTATTAACAATTATTCTCAGTTTTCTCAGATATTTTAAATTTGAATCGAAAAATTCACATTCTTTTGATGCACATGATATCACACTACTGTGGGCAAAAAATAGTAAGACTTTGTTCATAATTTTAAATTTTTTTATTTATTCTGCCAAATACCCCCTCAGCTGCAATACACTTGTGCCAACGTTTTTTCCAATCCTCGTAACAGTTGTTAAAGTCAATTTCTGAACAGGCAGAAGTCACACGGAGTTAAATCAGGCGAATACAGCGATTTTGGAACGATATTGATTGAATTTTTGGCTAAAAACTTACGAAGAATCAATGCGGTTGCGACAATCCATTATCGTGGTGCAAAAACCAAGAGTTGTCGGTTCATAATTCCGGCTTTTTTTTTACGAATAGCTTCGGGCAAAGGACGCATAATACTCAAATATTATTCCTTATTGACAGTTTGGCCGGTCGGAAGGAATTCGGAGTGCACCACACCTCGATGATCGAAGAAAACTGTCAACAAGCCTTTGATTTTTGACTTGCTTTGACGTGGTTTTTTCGGCTTTGGCACGATATTCAGCCGATTGATCGTCTGTTTCCGGGTCGTATGCGTAGATCCAAGACTCGTCGCCGATTATAATACGTTTAATGACATCCTGGTAGTCGGAAATCACTGTTTGACAGACGGCAACGCGACGCTGTTTTTCAAGAAAATTGAGTGATTTTTTAACCAATCGTGATTTCACTTCTCTTAGGCCCAAATGATTTTCACTGATCCATCCGATATTCCAACGATATCAGTAAGCTCTCTGACTGTTTATCGTTGATTCTCGAACACCAATTCTTTGATTTTATTGACGTGTTGATCATCAGTTATTGTTGATGGCCGTTCTGGACGTGGTTTGTCGTAAACGCGTACTCGACCCTCTTTGAATAATTTGTACCAATCAAAAACACTTGCTCGCGACATACAATTATCACCGAAGGCCCTTTGCAACATTCTGAACGTTTCGGCACCAGAAATTTCATTCCGCACACAAAAAACTTTGTACTGAATCGCTGATATTGAAAATCTAGTTGGGAAGTACATAATCGAAGAGATAACTAATTTTCGATGAAAATCTTTAAGGCAGATATCTGTTGCTTGAATCACACAGTAAATAGAGTTTGATACGGGCCTTTATAAGTAAGATCCACCACATAGTCGACCACGGGAGTTATTAGTGGATATAATACATATCCATTAATTTTAAAGAAGCTATTTGTTGTTAAGTGAGTCTCTGAAATCAGTATGATATTAATATGTTGACTTTTTAGGAAGTACTTGAGTTGATTTTTGTGTTGGCGTAAGCCGTTCGCGGCTCATGGTTTTTTAAGTTCTGGCTGCAATATCATAGATTGCATTTTTACCATTTCTTGCCATGTTGCCCATAGAACTCATAAAACTGTTTAGCGACTGTACTAATGTATCAATGGTTGCTTCAAATCGACTAGTGTTGACAGATGCCGTTTGTTCTTTGTATTCTGGCTTTAAAATAGTGTTGAAATTAGTAGTAGGTGGCACGTTATGCACTGGAGACTGATTTGTTTTTAAACTGTCAGCGTATAAACGTGTCGGGTGGTCATCCGGTCTAATTGTGAATAATTTGCATTTGGAGCATATGACAACGCAGATTGGCGGAAACATGCAATAAGCCCTAGTATGACGAAACCCTTGGCAGTTGAGACACTGGACAGGTCCTGATTGTTTATGCGGTCCCTTTACGGTGATTTTTGTGTGCAATAGATATTTTAGGCTGTAAATAGGGTGTGTATCGTTCTTTTCCAATCTTATATCAGCAGGTTCCAATCCAACTCGAAATATTGGTTGGGGTAGGCGTTCTCGATTTCTGAGATTGGCTACATTTTTGACCTTAAATCCATTTGTTTGTAGGTTAGCTTATATTTTCGTTAACTGTTTTACGAAAATTGCTTTAATTATTTACTCTTATTTTTGTCTCGCTTATATTTCTCCGCTTAATTGGAATCACAGAAAATTAATTTTCTCCAATTATTGAAATCAAGCCTTTTATTAATTCATATGTATTTTTCTCTCTGAAATAAATTGGTGGTTGGTACTTGGGTACTTGGGTGACGTTTCAAATATGATCTGAAAAAGTCAAGAAGCAGTGAACTTTCAAAAAGTGTTTTTAAACTACATATAAGTAACTTCAAATGTTCTACAGAATGGACGGACACTAATAGAATTATATTATATCAATCCGCTTTTCATCGCACTAATAACGCAAAACAGCGTTTTAGAAAAAAAAAATAAAACTGTAAACTCACAAAAATCGGGATTTAAACCGAGTGTTTAACTAAGTCCATCACCCTAATCGCTAATATGAAACTTTTAATGCAGCTAATTCTATTAAAACAATGTGCCTTTTATGCCCTCTACAAAAATGATAAGGGGTTATGGTATAAATAAGTTTTTCACTCCGTTTGTAACTTTTACAATATTTTTTTTTCGACCCAACAAAGTATGTATGGACCCATATAGGGATAGATGTTTTAATCAACTTTCTGACGGTTCTAGGCAACCTAGGATCTTAAAACCTAGACCAACCAATTGGTCAGTGTGATCGGAAAATTTTCGCAATTCGAAATCAGCAATTGCATTCGACAAACACCCAAGATATTGGCAAACATATTCAAAAGCTATCAAAGAAAACAGAATTTCTTCAAAAACTAAAATTTAAAAAAAAAAAAATAAGCAAAATATCGAAATTTTGCCAAAATTTTAAGTTCACCACAATATCACCACTCGAATAAAAAAGATAACTGCTAAAAAATTACTACTTACAGCCTCTTTTTGGAAAATATTACTCTACTCACACAAACATTCCGTTTTCTTACGATAAAGTTTAACATTTCGTTTTTATAAAACAATTACAATTTTTCGTCTATTCCATTTCGAAGTAGAGAAAGCTTTCTTTCGTGAGCGAATATTATTGTTGAATGCATTTTTTCCCGTTCCTTTTAGACGTAATCGTTTGGGAATTAGTGTCAACCCTACAAATCAGTTCTCCTCCATTGTTTACAAAAACAAAATATTTTTTAACAAAAAAGCGTAAAGAATATATTAAATTAGCTTTAGCATAATTAAATTCTTTAATATGTTCCAGCTGGGTAGACATTGTTTTACCGATAAGTTTTGTTCAATCGGCCACATATTTGAGGGACTTCGACTGTTCCTCTGCATATTTTGCTTGCAACTCCATTGCATATTATATCGTCCTTGAGGTTAAGTTTTTCCTAAATTCCCTGCATATTTTGGCGGCATTTCCATTTTCTTTTCAGCATTTTTTGCATTTTTTATGGAGTAGGAAGTGGCGCTGGTATGAAACCTGGAGATGCTTCTGTAGTCGTGGATAAAATGGGAAGCGATGTAAAAATATTCGGTAACTGCTACTGCTACTCTTCTACCGGGTCGGAGTTGATGCACTTTGTATTTATAAATGCTAGTACTTAAATTAAGTGCAACAGTGCCTTTTGGTGCAGCTGCAGATGACATATTTGGAAACATCATTATTTGTGTCCACTTTAGTACGTTTTTGAAGGACACGTTTTTAGTTATTAAAATGGACTTTTGCAAAACGAAAGACAGTGTTATCGACTACTTGTGATGTTTTATATCGTCTACTACAAACGCACGAATTCATTTTATAAAATCCAAAAATGCATACGAAAACTGAAAACTCTTTTTCGTCACCCCCATGAAAACTGAACTGATAATATATTGCAAAAACGTAAAACAATTTTCGGTCATTTTTTTACGAACGAACAAATGTTTTCATATAAGAAAAATAAGCTGTCAATACAAACCGAAATTTTACAAAAAAATAACGCCAAAATCAAAATTTGCCGAATTTTGGAATTTCACCAAAACTTTTCCAAAAGGCTGAAAATTAAGGGAAAAAAAAACAATAATTTTAGAAAAACGTCAAAATAGAATATATGTTACAAAAAATCTTATTTCACCCCAAATCGGGAAAAGAAAAAAAATTTAAATCATACAAAATAATTATTTTAAAACAACTCAAAATTTTTCGGAAAAATAACAAAATTCGTAATTTCAACGCAATTTAGAAATTAACCTAAATTTATAAACTTGGACTAATCAAATATTGTTATCGCATAATTTATTTATGTAAAAACACTGACATTTAAAAACTTCATTACCAGAGTACCTTTGTGAAAAATTAGCGCGCCGCAGCCTAGGCCGGATTAGAGGAAATGTTGGGAATAGGTATTATGTTTAAAGATTTCATCTGCTCTTAATTTCACTAATAAGAAACACAAGTAAAAATTTATTTAAAATTGTAAAACCGCAGTAAAGCACTCTTTTTATCCAAAATTATTTTTTATATTATTGTATTCTATTATTTACACCTAGGTATTCTTCAAAAATAAATGCCTTCTATCGTCATCACGTCTTGGCCCAGAGCCTTTGTAGCATATGGATTTTATGTGTGGTCATGTTTTCGGCCAATGTTGGTTTGAAGGAGGACATGGCACTGTTCCTTAAAATGATGTGTTTCTTGGGTGCTGCTGGATATCAAATTGCTCTTTTCTGCTATAATGGTCAACATATTATAACACAGGTTTGTGGTTCTCCCTCTCTGGATCATTATTATGTTTAATTGTATAATTAACTCAAACTACTTATCAGAGTGAAAAATCGCCTTCTATTTGGTATAGCTGTTCATGGTACAATGAGTCTAAACAATTTAAATACATTATAAATATGATGGTTCTAAGAAGCAACCGTACTATGTATTTACAAGTATCGGAATTTTCCACGATGTCAAATGTTACTTTGCTATCGGTAGTTTTTAAATTTCATTCGTTTTTTTCGCAAATGAATTGGTAAATTTGTTTTATGTATTTTGTTTGAATATTTCAGATTATTCAAACGACTGGCTCTTATTTCTTACTTCTGAAAAATCTTAGTGGCATGAATTGAGTGAGAAGAATAAATAATTCGTATCTTTTGAATCACACATTAGAGATTTCTAATTAGAATTGTTGCACTTGAAAATAATAAACTTTATTCATTCTTGTGATATTAAAATTATTTTCATAGCGAGAATATATTTGCCTTATTTTTTAATTTACTTCTCGGGAATAAGTTTATTTTTAGTCCTTTTGGAATGAGGCACCCAATTTTTTCTTTCTTTTGATCTGCTCCATTGAATTAACATCTGGAAATAAGCATGTAGTTGTCATAGGCCATATCGCACTATAACAGCTCAAAATTGATCAAAATCGGGTTTTTTCATAAACCGGTTTACAGAATAAATCTTTAACGACTGGAAAATGTTGTTTGATATCACTGGCTTCGTTTAGGAATTTAATAATTAAAAATTTTTAATATTTTTTGAGTTGTGTCTCATGTTTATTGAGGTTTTGCGCGCGAACATTTTAATCTTTTTTCATGTTAGTTTACTACAAAACATTGAAGTGTGGGAGTATGAAGAGTAAACAATAAAAGACTGTATCGAAGTGATCGATTAAAAATATAAGCTTTTCGTACTCTATGGACTTCCACAAAAGAGAATTGCTATATAAGAACCCCTACATATGTTTCGTTTAGCACAGTGTCATTAAACAAACGTGTATATATTTTATCGTGAACAAAAAGAATTCTTGAATCTTATTCTGTTATTTAAAAAACTATCTTGCTATTATGTTGTGTAAAAAAATTATCTTTTTAAAATCAATTAGTCAATAAAATCTAGGCTTTTAAGGTTACTCAGTGGTAAGTAATTCTTGTTGAGAATGCGAAGCTAAACAATTTTTTAAATATAAAAGGTGAATTTTTAAATTTCGTTTATCAAATTGACAGCGTTTATGAAATATTTTTCACTTTACACAAAAAAATCAAACTAAACACGTAAAAGAGTCAAGATTTAAAATCATAATCAATTTGTTTAAATTAAAATAATTCTTGTTCTCTTTGTCCTCTCTGTCACAATGCAAAATTACATAAAAATCTTCAAAATAGGATTGTATTCAAAAAAAGTTTATTTCGATTTTCAAATACGAAATTGTTATAAATTATTTTAAAGAAAAAAAAGCTTTTTTTAAAAAGTCATATTCCCAACAGTTTTTACAAATATACATTTTACATGTTTGTACTGGCAATACCATCATCATGTATTCAATGCAATGTTCCTTAACTGTCTGTCAATTGATCCGGTTAGTGGAACTTATAAGCAACCTTTCAATGTTTTAAAATAGTTTAACTGTTCTTTTTTTATAACTTTTTAATTTGTTTTAAAATAACATATCGCTCATTTACTCACAAAACGTCATAACTCAACAAATTCATTTTGGGAGTTAATGCTACAGAATTTTTCGTAAACTGTGTAGAAATTTTATCATAATTTACATATATCGTTTCTACTCTCCACGTTTGAAAATAATAAGCCGTTTTTTTTTCAACCGCGTTTATCTCGAAATGACATTTTTTGAGTTATGACGTTGTGTAAGCAAATAAGTGATATTTATACGACTAAAATAAATTCTGCAGTTTCATTTATTTTTTTTATAGTTTTATTACAAACCACTAAAAAAAATTAAAATCTTGAATAAAATGTGCAGTGTAAAACATGTAAGACTTGGAATCGATAGAGTGAATATTTTTACTGGATAATGTTGTTAGTACCGCGAAAAATATTTCTTTAAAAACAAAAAGTCATTTTAAAATAAGTTTGTTGTATGTGTGCATACCTATATTAAAATACGTACGTTCATACTTCCATACTAATCGCTTCGGAATTCATTCAACTTTATTAAATTTTACTTTATAATAAATGGATAACTATGTTGTTTCTTTTTGTTCCTTTTATTTGAGCCAAATAATTCTTAAAACCTAAGCACGACTGCTATGCGTGATTTTCCAAAATGATTCTGTGTTTTCCTTACAGAGTTTCTTATATCTTATATACAACCTAATTCTATATTGATTTGTATGAATTTGCATTTTGTTTCTTACTACTAGTGACCTAATTAAGTATTAATTATAATTAATAAATGGTATTGCAATTCCCTTATTTGAATCAGCATAACGTAAATGTGTTAGCGCGACAAGAACAACAACAAACGTTATGCTTGTTGTGTATCCATACAATGTGTTGACCAAGCGCCGATCTACAGAATTGACATTTGATACTTTTTTAATTATGGACAAAAGCACCGCACATCGTTTTGGAATTGAGGAAAGACCTATCACGCTAAAGCTTTTTAAAGGTTTATATTCCTGTTTTAAGTTTTTACGACCATTCAGAGAATGGAACAAAAAATTATATTATTGGAGTTGTTTAGAATATAATAAAGACTTTTAAATTGGCAACACCTAACATTAAATCATTAATAACTGGTATTATCGTCTGGTATCTTAATGAGGTGCACTGCATTATCTCTTTATTATTTTGTTTTGATTATCACCATTCGTTTGTCATATAGACGTAAATTTTTTATCTCGCAAGAGCTAATGAATTTTTGTTAGGTTTGGTTAAACTTTTAATATTAAATTAAAATATTCAGTAGAACAATGAACAAGGAATTACTGCAACCAATAAATGTATCGAACCCTATAGTTTTCCTAGACATCAGCATTGGACAAGAATTTGGTAAGGTAATTTGAGTTTGTGCTGGGATTGCTTAAAAACTGCTTATATGTTTATTTTATGTATGAATGTATATATTGTAGCCGGCCGCATTATAATTGAATTGCGCAAAGACATCGTTCCTAAAACAAGTGAAAATTTTCGTGCATTATGTACCGGTGAAAAAGGTGTAGGCACGTTGGGCAAGCCTTTGCATTATAAAGGTGTTCGCTTTCATAAAGTCACTCGGGTGTATGTGGCACAAAGTGGTGATGTGGTAAATAATGATGGATCTTGCGGCGAGAGTATATATGGTCCGATATTCGAAGATGAAAATTTTTTATTGGAGGTTAGTAGCCATATCAGAACGTATTATTTTAGAAACGCCAATACAAAAAAATGGAGAATATTGCCATAAACGGTGTCTTTTAGTATCTGGAAACGTTAAGACATATAATTTAAATAAAATATTATTTTATATACTACAATGCATTGGCTGGCCCCGCGAAGAGTTTCTTGCCGTTCTGGTAAACTTAATACTTATTTGCAGTATTCTGCGGCTTTTTATACCATTTACAGGTGGGTGTAAAATCAATATACAAAAACGATTCAAAGAAAAAATAAAATAAAAACAAACACCTATGTACTCAATTCTGTACATAGCCCTTTATTTTTTATTACAATATTTACGTGTTTCGGCACGCCTTCAACCAAATTTTTGGTCATTTTATCTGTCACTCCAACTCTATTAAGATAGATGAAGCAGTACGATATTGTCCCATTCATATTTTCACAATTGACCAAAAATTCTCAATTGGATCGAGGTCGGAACTGCGGAAGCTACTGCTTCAATTAAAATTTTTGCACAGTCAGCTATTCCTTAACAATTTTTGAGGTGAGTTTCGGGTCTCCATCCTGTTGAAACCCAACTTCTTACTTAGGATATGAGCTTTTATCTACAAAATCGGGCAGATGGGTTTGTAATATATTCAAATAGTCTTCCTTTTTCATGCTGCCATCAATTTTTTGCAATGGAACAATATGCCTCTATATAAGAACACCACAATATGATGTTGCCTCCGCCTTGCTCGACCGTTTAACCGCTTGAATTTTGACTCTTCTAACCATATGCTAACATTTTATTTATTGCTAGGGAAGCTTCCATTGCGGTTAAACACATGGGAACCCATCAGTTAGTAGTTTTCGGGCACTTCGCCGCTTTAACACTCTAATTACCACTGATTGGCTTTAATTAAGCTCTTTAGCTATCATACGTGATTAAAAACCATCCATTGTCATATTTACAATAGAATTTTCCATGTTACACGAGAGATTATTCATTGTTTTAAAATAATCTTAACTTTTCGTTTTAAATTAAAAGACAGCACTTTTTGGTATACGAAGTTATTCAATTACAATTTAGAACTAAAGTGTATAGCAATTTTAATTTTTAGGCATGAGTTCGTTTTTCTTTCTATTCAGAAAGAGAATTATTTATTTTAATATGGACAACCTTGAAACAGTAAAAGTTTTTAATTTTATTAGACATCTAGCTGAATGGAATGGATTTTCTATGCCGCTACACACGTTATCAAAATTTTTCGTTTCGTATCTACAAATTGTGTGTCTAAAGAATTTCAATTTATACCAACATTTAATAATCACATTAATAATCAAGAATTCACAGGACTTAGTTTCGTTCGAGTAACGTCAGTACATCAGTAATGCAATTTTTATGTTTATATTTATTTTTATGGATTTTATTACGAACTAATGAACAACATTTAAAATGACAAATAAAAAGCAGGAATTTAAAGTATAAATATATGATTGAAACGAAGAAGATATAGGGCACTAGTTGTACTGGGTATTAATGTTGTTTGCTGGGAAAATATTGCTTCTAAAACAAATTGAAAATGTTGCCTTAACCCTTAAATGCATGAGGTCAGCCCCCGGTATTGCGACCAAGCTACTCTTATGGTAAATCGCTCGCTGAACACGAAATGGGCATTCGTTTTCCTGGAAAATGCACCGTTTTCACGGAAAAGCGGAAAAACGACGATTTGTGATGTGTACCATATATGGTACACTATGCGGTTGTTAACTTTTTTATCTTCACCACATGTAATATTTTTGCAGCGAGCTCGTCCTTCGACAACTGGCAGGTGGTCAATACCATCATATCGCAAATCGTCAGCTGGCTGCTGTTCGTTTTGGCCTCGAGAGACTGGCAAAGGTACGTCTGGCCGACCACACTTTCTTTTCTTTTGTGTCATGTTTGTCAGCACATGGGATACCTCCAGACGGAACTCCTTTTGGGTTATTGGGATTGAAGGGTTTGCTCTTTTAAAAAGAAGCCATGCATTAACCATGCAAATGTCGAGTAAATGGTAGAATATTCTGATGTACCATTTTCGGCTTTTTAGTCCAATTTTTAGACGACCTAAAGAAGAATCCATTAGGTCTACGCCGCCCATATGCATATTGTATTCTTTGATGATTTGGGGGCAGGGAATCGTGATTACTTCGTGGTGCTTTTTATCCCATCTTTCAACAGAAGGGACGTCAACAGCAACACCATGTTCAGCAAGTAATGGTTTTATGCCAACGAAAGTGGACACAAGGTTAACGACCTTGTTATCTTTCCAAGATATTGATGTTAATTGCACACCATGAATGTGTGCTGTAAACTCTGCCGAAACGCCTCTATTCATTTTCATCATCTCCTTAGGGTCAGGAAGTTTACAATTCTTTATGCGGTTACGGTTGATTGTTCCAATGCTGTGAATGCCTTGGGTCCTCAAATAAATCAGTAATGGTATGGACGTGTAATAATTATCCATATAGACGACGTAATTTTCAAAACGGGGAACTTCACGGGTCATACGTACTACAATATTCGCAGATGCCTTCAAATCAGGTTCTCCCGGCCATCTACGATGTTCTTCTCCAGTGTAAATTTCGAACTTATACATAAAACCGGTTGTATCGCAAAGTGCGAAAAATTTAAATCCCCATTTCTTTGGCTTATTTGGGAGATACTGCTTCATATAATGTCCAACTTTTGTGGAGCACATTTGCTCATCTATCGATAAGCGAGGCAGCATAGGAATCGATTGAAAACGATCGTTAAGTGAATTCACCATTGGCCTAACTTTGAATAATCGGTCAGGATTTTCGGCATCATACTCATCGTTATTGTTTATATGGAGGTACTCCCTAATCTTCTCAAACCGGTTTACAGTCATTACATTACGCACTGCATCAACCCCATTCTGTCTGTTCCAATAATCTCGCACACAAGGAAGTTTGTGGTAAGACATATAATAAATAATTCCAATGTATTTACCGAGTTCCAAGGCATTAAAAACGAAGTTTTGATTGTTCTTTTCAACTTTTGCGTAATGAATGGTCTCGTCCACTATTTTCGCCATCAGCCCGTCCGTGAAAAAGTATTTGAAACATGTGTAAGGAGTTGCGAAATCATCTGCTGAGTCTGGTTCCAATTTAGAGCTTCCAAGAAAAGAGATTTGCTCTTCGTGCAACTGTAGGTTTTCTTTTTTCCAACGAACTCTCTCAAAATCATTGGAAGTTATGTCTACAACAACGTCCTTATACTTGCAGCATTCTTCACGTACATGGGTTAGCTTTTCATTCTGATCGACGAAAGCATTTTCGGTGGCAGCGTTTTCTGTTAGATCATCTACAGGTTGCACAGGGGTCGATGAAGCCAACATTTTTATCCTTTTTCGTGGAGGCGAAGAAGGCGGCTTAGTCACTATAGACAAATCAACTGATATTGAGGTACCAATATCAGGAACAGGAACTCCAGAAGCTTCAAGAATAGATACGTCTAGTTCGTCAATATTGAGAATTTCGTCAGAAATTTCCCCTGCATCCAATATGGCGTAATCGGTTTCGGCACGATTTCTCACACGTTGCGGCATTTGAGTTTCATTAACCAATTCATCCGGTCCGTCATCCACCCATTCTAATTCATCATCAGACCTATCGCCATTGTTTGGTATGCCAACTACTTCGTTATCGTCATAATCCTGAAGCATATCCGACACCTCATCAGCGTTGTACCTCTTCCCGTCAATAATAATACCATCCATATCTAAATAAACAACGCCAATAATAAATAAAAACAATAACTTATAAAAAATAAAAATGAATATAAAAAATAATAAATAATAAACAATAAATAATAAAAATAGTCATAGAATATGCATACATCCAGCACACAATGAACCACATGTGCAGATGCATGTTGTACCATATAAGGTACATAGAAAAATGGAGAAAAAAACTAATAAACGATATAATATTTGATCAAGATTCATCATAATTAGCTAAAAAAAAGTCCAATTTACTTACCAATACTTGTTTCCACACGAATAATATGTATTTAAAACTTTTTTTTCACTATTGAAATTCACTTTTAAAATTTTGTGCAAAAAGTGCATACACCCACTTTGGCAGCTTACTGACAATTAAAACAAATCGTAAGTGAGCTTAAATGGTATTTTTATGAAGAGTGATATTGTTTTTTATAATCTATAGCTAACGGTACCACTCTTTAGTTATATTAGCGAGAGTATCATATGATTAAAGTCATGTACCATATTTGGTACAGTATGCATTTAAGGGTTAAAATATGGTTAGTATAGCTTCTTTCTTAATCGTTTACGAATACAATTTTATCGAATTTTTCTTAACAATGGTATGAAATTCTGTTGAAATTGCTATAAATATGGCCGTGCCTGGGTGTATTCACTTAAGTGCTAACAAAATCAACATTTTTTGTCCATCGAGATTTTAAAAAGAACAACATTTTCATTTTGCATAACTATTTTTTCCATTACGACATACTGTTCTCGAGTTAGGGTGAAATATACTGATGTATCTTGTGAAAATATTAGACAACCCCATAAAAAATCTGTAGTTGATAGGACAAATCTGTGAACCCTCTATTTTCAAACACTTCAAAGTGAGTATCAAGGTCGTAGTTTTGTGCAAAAGGGGAAACAAGTTGAAATTCGAAGTTTAATTTCCACATTTTACGCCAATCTGTTTTGCAGTATTTACGAAATTGGCTTCAATATCGACTTCTTAAATTGGTTTCCAAATTATAAAATCAATAGCAGAAAAGCAACCATTTTTTATTACTACCAGTAACATTAATTTTAGCATTCTGATGAGGGCTGTGTTAGTATGGCAAATTATGGTAAACCTAACACAAACAACTCTCAATTTATAATATCATCCGTCGCGTGCGACAACCTCAATAGAACGAACGTGGTTGTAGGAAAAGTACTTCGGGGTTTGGGCATTATTGGTGACATGGAACAGAACACTACTGATGACGGCAAACCAACTGAGGTAAGCTCCATATCAAAATGTTTTGAACTAAATAATTCATTTTGAATTTTGTCCCCGTTTCATTAGGACATTGTTATAGTTAGTTGCGGTGAAATACAGCCAGGGCAAGATTGGGGTATCGATGATAAAGATGAAACTAAAGATTGCCTACCACCATACCCACAAGATTGGAAAGATAAACTTAAAGATTTTAAGGTATTTTATTAACATTTAATCCTATTTGTCGTTAAAGTTATACAAATTTTGTATTTATTTTAGTCTGATGAATTAATCGACATTTTAATCACGATACGTAACGCTGGCAATCATTTTTTTATACAAGAAAAATACTTCGAAGCACGTCGCAAGTATCGTAAGGCCAACCGTTATTATAATTTGTTACGAAAACGTTATGACTGGCAAGAGCTTACTCATCTAAAGTGTTCCGATGACGACCTCAAAAAGTTAGATCAATTTTCGGCTGTGAACAATGTCAATATGGCAGCAGTTGAGTTAAAATTAAAAAAATATTCAAATGCCAAATATTGTTGCACAGAAGCTTTACGTTTAGATACAAATTATAGTAAGGCATATTTTAGACGAGGTCAGGCTCAAATAGCTCTTAAAAATTACGAAGAAGCCATAAACGACTTGAAAGAAGCTCACAAACTAATTCCTGATAACAAACACATCCTGAATGAGCTCAATCGTGGAAAACAATTGATGGCCGAATACAATCGCAATCAAATGAAAAAGTTAAAAACTCTTTTCAAGTGAATTCAAAGTGCGAACCTGTGCCACAATATATATGATATTTTAATTCACGACAATTTCCTATATTTGCATGTTACATCGTTGTGGTTTTTATTAGCTATAAAACTGATTTTGTTAATTGTTAACATACATGTTCTCAATACAATAGATTTATAAATATTTTTATGTAATATTTGTATACAAAAATAAAAAGTATTGCTGTAGGATAAGTTAAATAAAATATATTATTGTACTTTAGCGCAGATGTGGTTGTTAGTTGCAACAATAAAAATGAGAATAATCACCCATATGTATTTCGATTCGAATTGAAAATTTCTTCGTTTGGTAACTTTGATATTCTGCGTTCCGCTTCGATTGGAATTTTTACGATTGTGTGTATTCGGCATTACGAGCGTAGCTAAGTTTTTGTAAGTTGTTAATTTAGTGGCGGAGAGTCTTTCGATTTTAATTTGTTTAGAAACGTGAGTTTTTCTTAATCTATTGCAGGTCGAAATGTTGTTTTTCTCTTCCAACAACAACGTCGGTGGTATCGTACATGTTCTTGAAATTAAAACAAAAAAACTTTATTTTTGTGCTGCAGTGATATAAAAAATATTAAAATATTTACTCCTGCGCGCCAGAATTCTTCACACTGCAATAGTTTGGCCACAAATACCTCTTATTTATGTTCTGCGTTTCTTTTTTTTTTGCGTTTTGATTATTGTACCCACAATATATAATTCTTATTTGTTTTAATTATTGAATCACTGTTTTATTGTACAACATTTAACGTTATTATTATAATGTTCATAAAATTGCTTAATTTTTGTGTTCACAGCGAAAATACTTTCGGTCTTCTTTTTTCTTACGATTCAGTTTTTGGTTGAAATACGTTTTTTCGATTCGAGCGTAACTGAATACGGAAACGTAATCGAAATGCAGAATAGGGATAAATAACATCGAAAAATAAAAAGCCCAAGTACTCAAAGTTAAAACAAAACCCCATTTGGAGAACATTACTAAAATCCCGTTGATAAGGTTTATCTTAAGCTCCTAAACTTTGAACAACTCAAGAGTTATAAAACCGGGTATTCCGGGTATTCTACTAAGTTTCTTTATATTTACTTATCCCATTTGAAACTTAATTAACTTTTTTTTTATAAATGTAATGCATTCGAATTTTTGGGAACATTAAGAATACTGAAATTAGGGGAAACCAAAATTACCTCACTCCTCAGTACAACGAACAGAGCTTTCCTCGGGATAAGGAATTTACTGCGATCTTTTTTTTTGCTCCTTTGATACACCCAAAACCATATGTATAATCTCTTTTTTCACCGTATTACAGTAATTGTGTTTTATCATCCCTTACAAAAATCGAATTCATAAATTAGGCGTTTCATGGTTATAAAAAACTAGGACAATTAAATCAAATTATACAAAAAAATTTTACAAACTCAATGATTGTTCTTTCTAATCGAATTACACAGTAACCGCAAAGAACACAGCAACAAACAAAACCAAATATGACATATTTTTCAAAATAAAATTGTATACACTGTTGGGAAAGGTACTACGCATCCCCTTTTTCTGAATATCGCGTGTTTTCAAATCACATGTCGTGATTTCAACTCACTTTGATAAAAAGTGCTTTACTGTGTCATCTGGTTTTCATTTGGATTCGTAGAAAATGTTTGCAAACTTTTAAAGACGATCATAAATTGATGATTAAAACTTTATAACAATTTCCAAATGATACAAATTCTTTTATTCAAAGTTTTGTTTTATAATAAATACATACTCGTACATTCGAAGGATTTGTATTTGCTTAAAATTTATATTCATGCATAACAAATCTTAATAATATTTATTCTAATTTGAAATTTGCAAAACTAAAACAAATTTTTTTTAGAAGAAAATAAACCTAAACACATACAAGATGTAATTCAATATTTTTTCTTTTTTAATTTTAAATATAAATTTAATGCAAATAATAAAAATAAAACGAATTTTTACATAATATTATTGTTAAGATTTTGCTCGTTTTTTTTTTTTTATCAAAAATTGAAAATAAAGACAAAAAAAGTTTTTTCATACCAAAAACCTTTTTACAATAAGAAAACTTGTCTCTTCAATAAATATTTAAAGACCTTAGAGATTTGTCACAATATCACTGGATTCGCCGCGAAAAACATGAGAAGAACTTAAGCAATGGGTTTGACTGTAACTTTTCATATTTATTTCCATAGTCGTCAAAGCGCTTGAGACGTGATATAAATTTTCCGATAAAATTGCATAAACTTCAAATAATTCCGAATCTGATTTCGATACAACAAATGCTTCTAAAAATATAATTTATAAAAAAATATTAAAGAATATAGTCATTAGTGGTTCCATTTCTCTCTCACCTTGTCTATCTTTCATAATACTTTGTGCATATGCATTCAATATAATGGACATTTCATCGTTTTTCAAGCGATTATCCAAATTTGTGTACGAGAATATAGTTAGGTTCAAATTTGAACTGGTTATTTGTGTAATACGTTTGTATTGGCGTACATGGGTTATGGCCATTGACCACTTTTGACCATCAATGAGCTCTTGTAATGTTGTTTCGAATTCTTCATTCGTCATCGGAATGCCTGGCGAAGGAGTTGGTGTGTGTTCGCCTTCTGTTGACGTCGAAGAGTCAAGTGTTTCTAATTCAGTTTCGCTAATGCTACGTACCAAAGCATCTCGTACTAATGCGTATAAATCCGATATGTCATGCATCTGAAAGTAGTAAGTGGAATTGAAACAAGTTTAAAAAGTTCTCTATCTAAATTTCTCTGACATACGGATTTATCTACATTGTGCAAAGTGTAAAAAAAATTAAGGAAATATTGCCCGCAGATACTGACATAATAAATTTCATCATAATAAATTTCAACTTCCATATCAAAAACAAGAGATATATTCGGCTGTTTTGATTTATTTCGATTTTGTAGTAAATTTTAGAAAATTAAATTTTTGTTTTTTGTGAAATTCCAATTCTTTTTCGTTTTTTTTTTGTCAAAATAAAATATTCATTTCCTACCTAAAAAACTATATATATATATATATATATATATATATATATATATATATATATATATATATGTATATATGTATATGTATATATATATATACATTCTGGATCCTTATAGGTAGGGAAGTTCTATTAATGATGTCCGACTTTCCGATGTTGAAATCAACTTTCTGACGGCACTATACATCCTAGGATTTTGAAATTTGGAACACATTTTTGATATTTGAAATCAGATAGGCCTAAAATTTCACAAAAACAAATGCGCAAAATTTTGCCAAATTTTTAAATTCACCACAAAATCGAAAATTCACCGCGACATAAAAAAATATTTTTTTCAAAAAATCATAATTCAATTAAAAACTTACATTTTACGAACAAAAAACAATATTCATCAAATTTTTAACATTCACCAAAAAAATTTAAATTTTTCCACAATTTTGTAATTTCGCTGAAAAAACACAAAAAATCTATATATTATGAAAAGCGTCGAAGTTTTAACATTTCGATGTTTAACAAACATAAAAACAAAAATTCACCTCAAGGGATAAATTGCAAAAAAATAAATAAATTTAAATCCCCAAAATATTTAAAATTCACTCAAATATTTAAAAATTATAAATTTTATCAAAAGTCTCAATTAATCTGAAAATTGAAAAAACGTATTTTTACCTTAATTTAAAAATTCACCAAAAACCGATAAACTCACAACAACACAACCAAATTATAGTTCAAAAATTTTTAATTACAAAAATATAATTTTAAAAAACACCGAAATTCACAAAAAATCTAGATTCCTTAATATGGATTGATAAGCATTCAGAGAAGAAAAAACAAACCGATCGGAAATGCTTATATTAAGATTAAACGAGAGTTGAAATGTAAAATAATACGACTAAAAACGGAATCACATAGAAAACGTTTTCACACCACAAGACATAAATAGTTTCACTATTCAGTGAATGTTAACGATAACAAACTTGTATAATTTTGCTGGGAGATTTTTACTATTTATATTCAATGACATATTGCGAGTTGACTTTTTCTCATGCTCTTGGAAGATGACTGAAATCAGATTAGGTCATACAGGCCCATAGCCTACTGTCAATTTTATCGAAGTTGTTTCAAAACTTATTCGTTTCGCGTTTCAAACCGTATTTTATTGCGCAAAACATTACCGTACCATAAACTGGGATTTCGTGCGAGGCATAGTGCTATTGAACAAGTCCACAGAATCCGAATCGCTATTAGATCGTCATTTCAAAACCAGCAATACTTTCCAGCCTTATTTATTGACATTTCGCATTATCTAAAATCTGGCGCCTACTCATGAAAATAACTCAGATTCTTACGGCAACTTAAACTATTCCACGAGCTTCTTCAGCACTATTTGACAGATACAACCTTTAAAGTAAGGTCAAAGGGAAAATTTTCTAAAAATGGAAAATTCTATGCAGGAGTATTCTAGGCCCGCTGTTATATATCCTCTATACAGCGGTTATGTCAACAAGCTCAAATACAATTACGTCAACGGTTGCAGACGACACAGCATTTATAAGTGTTCATGAAGACCCGAAGGTTGCATCCAAGTGAGGAATAAAGGTAAATACATCAAAATTTGCTCACGTGACGTTTTCCCTTAGA
Organism: Phania funesta; assembly: GCA_963932375.1. Lineage (NCBI taxonomy): Eukaryota > Metazoa > Arthropoda > Insecta > Diptera > Tachinidae > Phania > Phania funesta. Next base: position 44,793,013 of record OZ010656.1, read on the forward strand.
AGACGAAATTGCTTACGTATAATAATAACATATACCACTGTTCCAGCGTTAAACGTTAAATATTTAGGTCTCTACATAGATCAATGCCTAACTTGGTCCCGCCATATTGAAGCAAAAATCATGCCCATAAAACTTAGATTAAATCAACTACGCTGTCCCTGGCTTTGGAATACAAAGTCCTTTTATACAAATGCGTTATAAAGCCAATTTGGTCATAAGGCATTCAGCTGTGGGGTGCTGCAAAGAAGACAGTCTAGGATTTTGCGACGAAATGAAAATGTCCATAGAGATCTACTATCTACCACGAAGTAAAAAGAAACTTGTGCAAATACGTAAACAAATTAGTGACCCATCCCAACACTCTTGTACGCAGCTTACTGCAATTTGATGGGCACCAGAAAATATATGTAATAATTAATAAATAATATTTTAAAGATTTATTTATATCTTAATACGTATTGTAATTTTTTTTAGAAAGATTCAATAAAATAAAATTAAAGGCTAAAAAAAGTTGTGGGGTAAAATTTAGAATTTCCGATTTTGGCGAAATTTTTAGTTTTGAGTAATTTTTTGCGTTGTTTACATTTTTGATAAATTTTAGAATTTATAGCCGAATATCGAATTCGTCTTTTTTGAACAAATTTCGATTTTTCGGTAAAGTTACGACTCTCTTGTGAAATTTCAAAATTTCAGGAAACTCTTTTGAGAGATTTTAAACTTAAATTTTAACAACTAATAGCGTTATTACAATTCAATTAATACAAAATCTTTGAATTCCAATGTGGCATAAACAATCAATTTTAATTCAGCAAAAAACGTTGTTTTTTATGAGATTCGACAGCAGCTGAATATTGATGGCTCTTACTTGTTTTTTAAAACTTGTTTTAACGCAGTACGAACTTTTGTATGAGTTATTATTTTGTATCAGAATTTTTTGGCCAACTATTATAGTTATATTGCCAGGCTATCCAGCTAATAGAAGCATCATTCGAGAATGCAAATCGAACCGCACTTTCGTATGCAGTATGAATTCCTTTACTCCTTAACCTCCAGTTTTCTGGTTTCTGCCAATTTCAAAACGGAGTTTTATGTTGAACTCAATCTGTATATGTAATATCATCAACGAATAATTCTATTCCGTTAATACGTAGCTTATACAGTTAATCGAAGTCTAAACGTTATTCAACGCGGCAGTGAAATGCGAAACACTTGTGGACCGAACAACACAGGCCTGATTTCGCTTATGCAATAATAATATTGACGCGCGAGTTGTTTCTCATTCGTTAGCTGCTTTATGACGCATTGTATAACAGTGTTTGGAAAATGCAAATAACCAAATTTGCAGTTTGGTGAAATTTTTATAAGTATATAGAGCTGAACCCATGGTATTCGTGGTGATCAAAATTATTTAGGCATTGAAGAGTTTGATGAATATGTTGAGTACGTTTACTTGAACGAACATAACGAATAATCTGATGTCTCATTTCTAGCGATTTGGATGCAATATAAGCAAGAATGATTGCACGATCACTGCAGTTGGCTGATGTTTTCCGGAGGTTCTGGAGTGGCACTTAGTTATTTAAAAACAGTAGCGCATTATATACAAAATAATGTCGCCGTGGTTTTTATATATTGAAACATTTTTTTTGTACAGTGAGTCATCACAGTGTAATATTTGATTGCAAAGTTTACACAAACACACACTTGATAAAGTAACAGGTGGTTGCCAATTATTTTTGGTCTTTGACTTTCCAGTCCGCGGGATGATTCTGCTATATATTTTTTTTATTATAATTCAGGGAAATTTAAAACTGATTATATTATGCATACATACATACATACATATATATGTATCTATTAATAACTTTTGATCGGATTTTCATTTTTACACAAACTGAAAAAAAAGAAAATTCTATAATAACTTTTACTTACGCTTTCATTTTGCCGAAAATGATTTATAACATTCGAGCTTATTTTATGATTCGATTCAATAAGAAGCAAAAGTTGAAACATGAGTTTATACAGAGCTCTTCCCAAGTCCAATACAACTTCAGCCGAGGCCGGATCAAATGGCATATAGGGAATGTTGGAAGTAGATGCCATATCTAAGCCAGAAGCTGCAACATCATTTTCATTAAACAGTGACAATTTGCAGGATCTTTTAACAGAGTCCAGGCACTGCAATTGTAAAAAGCAAAAGAATTTCAAAAGTTTAAAGTTTGGTAACCGAAGCCGTAACGTGTTTCTGTGAAAGTCTTCAACTGACCTCCAATACTTGATCTTTACGATCAAAGAATGTCTCTAAGTGCTCTTGAATTTCGAGTACATTAAAACGCAACGTCTCAAATAATCTAGGAGTTGTTGTTTGATTTGAACTGCACCAAACACGTGGGGGATCAGCTCTTGAGTTAAGTAGATCAGTAAATAATGATATCCTATTGCCCAATTGAGAGCCGATGCCGGTAAAATATTTTTTTGTTTCCTTTGAAATGCTTATAGTTTTGAATGTTAACTCTTTGATAAGACGATACAGCTGCATTAATAACTCTGAGGTATGAGCCGAGGGCTGATTTATTAACATGGCCTGTAATTGCTTGCGCCAATTTTCTTCGGCTTCATCACGTACGGCGGCGCCAAAACGTATAATTCCTGGCAAATGAGGTGAAGCATTGCAGGGTGTTATATCGCCTAAATCACCAGCACTAGAGCCACTTGTGTCACTACGAGAAATTGAGTTTCGACGACGTCTCTCACGTAAACTCAAAGATGTGGGCGGTCCAACATTAAATGTAGATTTATATGACTGACGATGATCTTCGTCGATCGGTGATTCCGATTCAGCTTCCTCGTCGGAAGAATCATCTGCAGTTTGACGTCGACGTTTACTTAAAATGGGTGTTTTATCACTAAAACTATCCTCTAAAGCTGAGGAATGGCCTTTAATGGAACCAGTGCCACCACCGCCACCCATGCCACTACAATTAAACATGTCCTCCTCGCCCTCAAACAGCTGATGTCGCCTAACGCCCCAATTGAAATTGTCCGTAGATTCACCAGCTATACTGTCTTCATATTCCAAGAAATCGAAATCTTTGAAAACTGTGAAATCCGGCTGACCATCATCTCTGCGTGATCCGCTGCTTAAATCTCCCTGGGGTCCAGACGTTTCCTCCGTGGACGAAGCAGCTGAAGACTGTCTTTCCATTAGATCGGAAGATTGACTAAATATAACCTTAATGTTCGAAAATAAAAAAAGGATATAAAATTTGTTAATAATGAATTGAGTTCTTATTTCAACATGAAAGGCATCAATTATTTAATAGACATTTAGCTGGATTTTTTTTTAATTTCTTGCTTAGAAATAGAATAATATGTTATAGGCTTACGCTTTGTCTGGTGATTATTGATCCAGTTAGAAGCGTAGGGCTTAAAGACTGGAAATTTCAGCATGCAAAAAGTAAATTATAAATTCAAAATTTATTGAATACTGATAGAGAGAGAGAGAGAGAGAGAGAGACATGCAATATGTGATTGTTTTATTTAGGAGGCAGAGACAAATAAAGCTGGGTACAAGAATAAAACATATTATGCGAATGATTTTCTCTGTGCACTTTTTAGAAACTGCGATTTTATTTAAAATTCTCAAACTAAAGATCTAAATGAATACTTCTTAGAGCAATGGTGTTTTTGACAATCTTGTATTGTTTTGTATCACTCGAATACATTTTCGCGAATTTATAATTGTCTTCATGGAGCAATATTGATTGCGGCACTTGAAAGTATCATGAATATACGCATGAACAAAAGAGTACTATGTCTAGTTATGACAGATCACATACGAGCAATTTAGCAGTTTTGTTCCGCCTAAACATTATTATTTCGAGTTCTCACGCTGATGCATCATTTAGAGTTGTGTATTTTGAAAATTAAATATTTTTGTAAAAAACAGTATTTTGCACCTCCTGAAAACATTTTGGATTTTTCGCGTTGTGGCTGTTTTAGATTTTGGGACATTATTACAACTTGCCTTTACAGTTCGTGTTGGTAAAAGGTACCTTTAGCTAAACTGTTATTCGTTATAACAACTTCCTTGTAAAATAAAATGATGTTTTTTTTAATATTCCAGTGCAAGAGCAAAAGCCGACTCCTTCTGAAAAAAAAATTGGTTTTTGGGGAGATAAGTGGCAACGACTTACTTTTATTTTTTTGTTTACTGGCAAAAAACGATTGTGATTTGTTTATTTTAAAAAATATTGTCTAGCTCTTTTCCATTTTTATTTTTGATTTGCAAACTAAATTAAAATGTTTCTGTTTGGTTGTTCAAAATATGACAACTCCACATCTAGAGACTTCACGTTAAAAGTTGAAGGTGAGAACATTTTCCCTTTAGCTTATCAGACAGTTTTATTTTCGAGTACAGATGTGTTTAAATTCACGTGAGTACCTGTCAGCGATGGCTCAACCTCACGGTGGTCCAACCACGGGTGTGACGGCCAGACCAGCGCCCCTATGCAATCGGCGTAAGCACCACCGGAATAGCACTCATGCACATCCCATAGATAGCAAATTAGGACAGAGGATGTCAGGTCCCCGATCCCACCCCTTGCTGAGGGGTTTGGAGCTAGCCCTTCTCCTGCCGTCAATGCCTTAACAGTTGACAGCTGCCACCACGTGCACCGCCGATGGAGCTTCACCAACAACCAGACTGGAACCGAAGTTCCAGGGGCTACTGGCTCCCATGGTACCAGTAGTCTTTCGTCTTAAAGGACACTCATAGTAACGAAAAACAAATAACCTGCGCGATAAAATCCTAGCTTTCACTATCGATAAATTGTAATAATGACCCATAGTGTGGTACTTTAAAGTAAACCAACGGGAACAGTGGAATGATAGTTTTGTGTGGATTTCTTTTTATGAAATCATATAAATTCAAGCAACAGTGAATTAATTCATGAGTGGCTACGCTAGAGATTCCTATATGAATTTGCTTCGAAAACTGTTACAAAACTTTAATGGTTAATAGTACTTAATATAGGGTGGGCCATATTGTCATAAGTCCTTCGAACATAATAAAAAATATTAATATAATTCTCTGAAAACTTTTTGTTTTATTTACAATTAACATCGTGCGTTCTGGTTGGACCTTCCTATATTACGAGTATGTAGTTCTAAAGAGTAAAAATGATGTATTTTTTAAAAAGTGAGACTAAAAAAGCAGGGAGTGTCTAGCTAAATTTGGTTTATTTTGCATACAAATAATGTTTATTACCTTGGAGCATATGGAGTTTATGAAATCATCCTAAATTACCAAAATGTATGATCATATTAGGGAAAGAGGGCAGAGGCAAAAGGATGAGAAATTGTTAAAACAAAATGAATTTAATAATTCAAAAATATGTTTTAGCATAAAAATATATTACTGAAATTAAATCATGCAACTAAACAAAGAGGAGGAACTTGTGTCTAATGTTTAAATGTTTAAGAGTACTTTTTGCCACATGTATACACAAAATAACGTCTTATTCGTATAAACATATGTACGTCCATATATTGTATTAAAGGGAGGCAAAAACTTACCGAAGGCGATTTTGGTAAACCAACACGTTGGCCACAAGTGGTGAGTAAATTAACCAAACATTCCCTAACCCGACTTTGACACATCCAAGGACGTTTCCAGCCACTCAAAGGTGCCGTGTCGGCAGGTGATAAGCTAGCACTACGCCTGGGAGAGTTGGGAGTACCAACATTACTATTATTGTGGGCACCAGACGGTTGTTGATGCAAATGTGAACCGTTGTTATAGGTATTGGAGCGAAGTTGATTCTGAACTGACTGATTGACGGCACTTGTTGTTACAGCATTTGAGTTTGTATTACTGCCACTAGCATTATCTTCTGTTTTCAACAGAATACGACGACCAATTAAGGGAGTTTGCGAGACATCGAAAGTAAATTCCATTGTGCGTCCGGCTAGTTCCTTTTTACAGAACATATCCGAATCCGGATATGTACCATAGAAAGATAACGAAAACCCAACGCTGCCGCCCTCACTGGGGGGCACAACTTGTAAGGACGAACTGCGGGTAACAATAAGTTTTAATATTTTAAGAGAATCCTTCCAATTGGTGGTCTGAAAGTTGCGAGAATATATTTGCGTAGCATTATTAGTAGTTATAAAGAACAGCTGTTAATTATTATTATTACCTCCAAATACCTGCCAATAGCTCGAAGTAAATCAGCATTTATGGTCTGAGCATGAGGCGGTGTCAAGTCGACATAGTGCAGCATGCAGTGTATAACATTCAGCACAGGCACCTGTATTTGTTGAGGTCCCTTCTCCAAAATTTCTATGAGAAATGCCAACATATGAAGACCCATATGGGCATAGGTGTCATGCAAATATTTCACCACACATTTGGTCCATTGGAAAGACTCCTTGCAGAAAGTTTTACGACTGTATAGTGTCATTACTGTACCGAGATTCTCTAATTTAGCTCCTAGTTCAGAGGAAACTTGAGCTATATTCTCAGCGCTACGTATGCAAATTTCGTTGGCATCTTCATAGTGCAGTAACATATAAGGTAAGAGAGCTATAACATTCATGGGGAAAGCACAACTCTGTGTTGGATCACAGACTGGTAAATTGAGCAAGGGAGCAAATTGAGAAAGCAGGGTAATGGTGGGTTCATATGTTGAGGTGTGTGTGCAGCCCTATGAACAAAGAAAAAATTAAAAACATTTTTAAATTTATACAGTTTTTCGCATTGGTTTGAAACTTACCTTTAGCAATAAAGCATGCACTCCCGGATAAGCTGCCCATTTGAGTTGTTGCTGTAACTTTTCTACTTTATCTCTGGCATCTGGTCGATCCAATGGCAAACGATGCAGTACCCTGGTAAGCAATCTTAACGCCAACAGGAATTCATGTTCATAATCACTTTCCAGTAGAGATACCGATAACCAAAATAATTGAGCCAAGATAGTCATTTTATCATCCTGCGTAGCTGTGTCACCTAACATTTTTAAGCTCTGAGCACTACGGGAACGTGACAATGCCGATCCATTCACAATTCCAAATTTAGCTATATTGCGTTCCATGTCTATGCCACTGGCTCTGTTGCGTAGTTCAACTTGTTTATCACTAGGTGAATTTGTAGATTTTCTTGCACAGTAAGACACGGAATAACTTGTGCTGCGTGCATGACTTTGCATCGAAAAGTTTGGGGATTGTGGTGTCATGCTGGACGGCGATTTCTTGCCACCAGATAAAATGGAATTTGGGCCGCCGTCTTTATTATTAAGATTGGGAGTGCTCTTAAATATATCCTTCATTACGTCCAAGGGTCTAAAGTCTGAATCTAAACTATCAACAGCTGCCTCCAAAGTGAGCAAAAGTTCGGTTACATATCCCTGCATATCTTCACCCTGCTCTGCCACTGTTTCTACTAAACGCGACAGTATATCCGACAACATTCTGGAGTTAATGGGTACATTGAGGGCTCTAAATATTTGCAGACAGCGTCCGGCATAATGACGCGAGGAACACGAGAGTCCCAACTGAAGGGCAGTCTGAGCCCAGCGTTCGGCAATACGCGCTTGAGGATAACTATCGGCAAACACTTTGACAATGTGCCGTAAAAAACAACTTAATTGTTCGGCCGATTTTATTGTCCAAACTAGAAGAGAAAACGTTGATCAAAATAATGGCTTGCAAGGGGATAAAAACAAGGTACATTACTACTCAATCATAATAATTAAAAACGACGACAAAATCTTGTTATATTCTTATACCCAATACTACCGATGTATCACAATGGCAAGGGATTTTATACCTTCACATTTCTCGATGTTTCTTTTCAATTCACAACCCCTTTGTATTGTTTTATTACCAGCGAAACCAGAAATATGCTCTAAAAAAGTGTTTTTTATGCGCACTAATTATGGAGTCAAAACGGAAATTTAAAAACAGAAAAGTATATTTAAGTAGAATTTTCGGGATTTTATTATTTCTAATTGAAATTATTTCTAGTTAACTTTTTATCCCAACTCATTTTATTATGCGTATTTTGCTGGTTGCTGAAGCCAGCTCCTCAGAAAGCCTTTACCCAACTTTTACGCGTCTTATGCTCGAAAACCTTTAGACCAAATGAGAAATCCAAAGAAAATCAAGACAAAAAACTTCAAAGTTTTAATAAAAAGTCCCTACAACAATAAAAAAAATTATTTTATTTTTCTTACTTCCGCTACTACGTGCTACGTATTTTAAGTTTTTTCTAAAAAGTTGATAAGTGTTTCCTGATGAGCTGGCGTCACTACTTACAAGCTATCACCACTCCTCATTCCAAATACTATACGTGTATACTAGGAGTACAACCTAAATAAGGCCCTATCACCACGCTGTAGCCGATGTTGTGCTGAAACAGAAAAATGTTTCCTCAGGTCATTTCGAAACAAAAACGTTCCGCGTCGAAGCCGATTTCTGCAAGCCCTTTAAGATTTTATTTTTTATTTTTTCAAAATTTTTTATTTTATAATTATTTAACTATTTACATTTCTTATTTAAAAACTATCTCTGTTAAGTGAAATGAACTTAAGATTAAGAGTTCGAGTTGATTTGCATTGGGGGAAAATATCTTGTACGACTTTGATGGCGCGTTCCGCACAAATGTTGCTGCGTTGTGTTTTTGGAATTCTTGATTCATCTTTCACCCAATGTCTTAGAAAGCATTTCTGAGTATTAGTAAATCCCGATAATGATTTGTTTAAGGCTACGAAGTCATTTTTATTGTAACAATGGTCTGAAAACCAAATGTTGTACCAAGGGCCACATATAAATTCGCATATTGCATATAATTTGCTACGACATTTTGGAATTAGTATGTAAGCTAGAATATTTTTACATTTATTTTCTGAATTTTTTAAATTTTGGGTCCACTTACAAATTTGAGTATTGTACAATTTTTGGATATCAAAAGTGACAGCGCCTGCTTTTATTTATCATTTAACGCGGAACCTTTTTTAACGATATCGAAAATCTAAAGATGCAGTTCTTATTGTTTTTTTATGCACTACATGGTATGGATAGGGCCATTTTGATATTTTCAAAAATTGTAAAAAAGTTGTATCCCTAGTGTATACTTGTGTTCCATTTCATTAGAAAACAAATACTTCTACGACGAAATGTTTTAAAAGTTAAAAAACTGCATGAAAAGGCAAAAGGGAAAAATTAAAATAAAACAAAAAAGCTGATGTAGAACAAAACTGAAGTAAAGGGCGATTTTTTAATCGTTCGTGGTTTGAAAATTTTAAAAACAACAAATTTGCGAAAGTGAATGAATTATTTATTTGAGCCTGCAAATTATTTTATGTAAATGTTGCCCTCGGCTACGCCGTAGGTGGTCCATCCGTGACTTCCAATTTTGGTTTAATATTTCCAGCATTTCGGCCGTTATCTGGCCAATGACAGCTGTAATGTTGCCTGCTACGGCTGGAATTGTGGCTGGTTTGTCCCTGTACACGAGAGGCTTCATATGTCCCCACAAAATTTTGTCTAGTAGGATCAAAGCACATGATCTTGACGGCGAATGGACTGATACAAAACGTAAGATTAATTGCTCACCAAACTCGCCTCTCAGTAGGTTCATGGTATCGCGAGCTGTATGGCATGTGACACCGTCTTGTTGCAACTACATATCAACCAAGCCCAATTCTTCGATTTTGGGCCAAAAAATCGGTAATCATAGCACTGTATCTTGCTTCATTGACTGTAACATTGCGATTTTCATCATTTTTGAACAAGTACGGTCCACTGATTCTGCCGACCCACAAGCCGCACCATGTAATTAATCTTTCAGGGAGCATTGGCACCTCTTGAACTGCCTCCAGCTGCTCTCCACACTAAATTCGCAATTCTGTTTGTTGACGTACTCACTGATAGAAACACATTTCTCACACATCACGAATTTTGATAGTAATATTCAATGATTTGCAAGCGATGTTCATTTGTTAGTTTATTTATGGTGAGATGGCAAACCTTACTCGTTGATCAATAATGGCATTGCCACACGTTACGAATCTTTTTTATTACACAGACAAATGTGCACTAAAAAATCCCCCATTAGAACCACGCATTTCTCATCGATATAATATCTAATTTTTTTTTCGATTTCTGTAATAAACATCTATTCTACACTTTATTTTGCCGTTGTTCTTATTTATATTTTTGCTTATATCTACAATTTTCATTTTCCTTTTTTAAGTTAACGATTGCCGCGAATTTCAAAAAGCGCCAAATCCGAAAAATATTTTTACTCTATTAAATTGAAATATTATTGTAGAAATGTGGTTTATATGATAATTCCAGCTCTTCGTCGCAAAAGTAAATAATGAGAATAACTTTCTTTGTTTCATTGTTAAATTAAATGGGCCATGTTCTCTCGCTTTTCTTCCTATGGTTTGCCATTAATTCACTTCACTATGACTTCTGGCCAACACAATCAATAACGTTACTGCAGAAAACAGCTTTTCAAATGATACGTGGCTTGCTTGGCTTCGTAAAAAGCTTGGATACAGTAGTGAAGCGTGACTTATAGAAGGCTTTGTGCAGATCTTTAATATTTACCCAATTATGAGTTTTTCAGGCCTCCTGAACGGAGTTGCCGTTTTGGTAATTTTTAGCAAAAATGTTCTAGACGCCAAATTAAAAGAAATCTTTCTATAAAAACACCCCAAAGTTTTCAATAATCTCTAAAACTTTGTTTAAACAAAAACTTTAAAACTGCCCAAAAAAGGGAATATAAACCGGAAATACTCGTATACCTATAAAGCAGTTAAACTGAAAAAATATCAAAATTACTTATATTTCAGAAATGAACCTCAAGGAAAAAGCTCCAAACTTGGTTGAAATTAGTTTCAGCAACCAAATTAATAACAATAATTAAACAAAGAAAGCCTATAAAAACCAAATTGTTGTTAATACTCGTATGCTTTAAAAGTTTGGCAAATGCCATAAATATGCTGGAAAAGGTAAAATAATATATTTGCTAAAAAATCGATGTCAAGATTCGCAAAAGGTTTTGAAATTGATAAATATTTTATCCCTGAGTCCGTACATCGTACTTTTCAATATTGTAAACTTGTTGTTGGTAATTTTCATTGGAAAATGTGACACTGTTTTATATTTTCATTTAATATATTTTCAAATGCTGGATTCATCTTTATGCTGTTAATCTGATATACAAAGCGTCCATTGTCAACAAGAAAAATAAACATAAATTATAGTGAAAATAGAAAATAATGCTGATAGCGAGATAAATAATTAATAAAAAAAAACACTTATTTCAAGAAATGCAATTTTGCGCTTGATCCTGTTTTTTATTTGGAGTTTTGCAATGCGAAAGTGGTATGCCTTGTAAAAGAATCGATTTAATGATATCCATCTTGCAGGCTGTAGAAGTTAAACTGGAATTTTTAAGGTCAGAGGCACCTTCAAAATTTACTTTCATACACTCATACACTCAAGTTTTTGGATTGAAAATCCACAAGATAGACTGTTTAAGCAAAACAGTGTTTAACTAAAGGGCATTTCTAGCGAAAACCACACTGTAGTTGTACGAAATAAATTAGAGGCTTCGTGATGAAATCCATTGAATCCATATAAAGGTGAACTTTGAATTTTCGCGGGCTGTGTACATTCGATTTTTTGTTTGTTGTGTTGGTACACATGTGTTGGTCATATGTTGGCATTTTCAGCCAATTTGGATTGGTAGTTTGTTGTTGACAACTGAAAAGGTTTATAACGTTTGTGTGTGTTCTTCGATTTTTGACTTTTGAAAAAAATGGATCAAAGAATATGATTTTTTAAGGTGCCTCAACCACCTTATTCACCAGATTTGGCTCCGTGCGACTTTTTCCTATTCCAAAATTCGAAGAGACCAATGAAAGGAAAGCGTTTTGCCACAATTTATGAGGTAAAGCCAGAATCACATAACTAGCTGATGGCCATACCGAAAAGCGCATTTTATAAGTGCTTCGAGGGTGGAAAAAGCGCTGTCATAAGTGCATTATATCTGAGGGGTATTACTCTGAAGGGGACAAAATGGACATTGATGAACAAATAAATACTTTTGAAAAAAATCCAAATTTTACCTTTTCTTTTGAACAAACCTCGTATGTATATAAAAAAGTTATTGAACAAAAGGTGCATATTTTCTCTTGATTTTCATATTATGACTATTAACTCAGGCAAGTACGTCTATTTGATTATTCCTCCTTTCAACGCCACAAAATATGAAGCGTTTGGTATTCTTTTCAAAAACCCAAAAATTTTTATAAATAATAAAAAAAATTTTAAATCTTTAAGATTTGTTTCTGTTTTCTATATAAATTCTAGTACTGCATTGCGGTTTATACAATTAGGAACTATTTTATTTTATTAATTCCTTCAATGAAGAATAAGTCTGTCTGCAAATGACTTCTTAAGAAGTTGTTGAAATAAAGAGGAAATGATCACCTGCTGTGCCTTAGAGGACAAACGCCTGGCTCGTCTCGGGCGAACGTCTTTCGACAGCCTCTCCGAAATATCGGAGGTGGGAGTGCGGGAAATCAACTCCTTCATAAGGAGCAGTGACTCCATACTGGCACAGACTTAGTGACTTTTATTAAATTTCCCTAACTTTCTTCACTCTCTTCTCTTCTAAACTCCTACCCATCTATCTCTTTTTAGGTAACATAAAGGGAACGAATTTACGGACCCACGTGGGCGTGCGATGCAGGCGGCCTGATTATCTAACATAACCTTACTTTTAATGGCAAAAGTTAAAATATTGGTTTATCTAATCAATATGATAGATAATATCTAATACGAATATTTTGCCAGTAAAAAAATAGTTACATTTCAAAATGTCTCACCCGTCACGATGGAATTTAGATTGTAATATAAGTATGAACGTGACATTAGTGATATTATCGAATCATTTTCACAGACAAAAAAAAATGAAATACAAGAATAAAACATACTAAATTTAAACAAAGCATAAATTGGAAAAAATATTGAAATTTTAAAATAAATCAAAGAAAGGAAAAGAAAATGTCAAGTAAATTTGATTAAAAAGTCACATTCAGAAAATTCACTAAACTTGTGAGAAAAAAAATTAAAATATAAAATTCTCAAATTCGAAAAACATAAAAAATTGAAGAAGACAAACTAGCTTGGAAGTAATGTCAACATTGGAATAAACACTAAAATGCATAAAAAATCATTTTAAAGAGATTTTCTCAAGAAAACAGTACAATTTTTGGACTTGACGTTGCAGGCTCGACTTTGAAAGGATTCGGCGTCTAACGCAATATTGACGCAAATCACACACACGTTTGCACTAACGAACACTTACGAGTATTTCGATAATAAAGTTATATCTTTTGAACGTGCCATGGTGCAATAATAACCTAAACGATTTGACAAATGCCACTTACGAGAGCACTCAGCAAAAAAACACACAAGGCTGCAGATTGGAGAAACCCTGCTCCCTAGTATACATAGGACTATAAATAAATACCTTTTGCTGTTATATCCTCGTAATTCCATAGTGGTTGAAAGCAGTCTTGTGCCAAGAATTTCAACAGACTTTTGATAACATGCGTTATTGCCATTGTTGGCCCAGGTTGTGGTGGGGCATTTTCGTCAGCAATTATTAAAGGAACTTCGGAATTTTCGGTGGTATTTGGATTAATTTGTAAATTTCCTGTATTAACAATAGTTTGCGTTTGTTGTGGCTGCACCTGTTGTTGTGCCATTGAGGTTGACGATGAGGTTGGAGTTTGATTGATGAGCGATGCTTGTTGCAGATTAGTATGTACTTCCTGTTGTTGGCCATTCGATGCTGTTACTATTTGATGTGGTTGCTGTTGCGTGTTATTTAGAATCAGATGTTGATGATACAAAGGAATTTGATTGTTTTGCATTGGCATTCCAACATATTGTGTATACATAGCAGCTGTTGTTATTGTAGATGTCGGTGCAGTAGCCGCAATAATGCAACAATTATTGTAAAGATAACTATCAAATTCTTGATGAGATTCTAAAAGATACAATAAGAAATGTAATTCTCATGAATTGGGGGAAATTTGTGTTTAATTAAGTGCTTTCTTTGAGATATTAAACAAAAATATATATATGTAAGTAAAAAGCTCTCGGGCAGGGGCAGAAGCGTTTAATGTTAAATTATTTATTTTTAAAACTCTTAATTTTTAAATCTTATATCTACGTTACATACCTGTGAAATTATTATCAATTACTGGCAACGAGGGAACCGTCAAACCCAGATCTAGTTCAGTGGTTTCACTATTCAGTAAAATACGAGCCACGGTCAAGTGATCATTGTGTTCAGCTAAAACAATCTACAAAAAAGTTTATTTTTTTTACAAAATACGAGTAATTTTTAACAACATACCAGTAAATTAATACATAATTGCTTGCAATGCTCTCGTACGACAACACGTGTATGATCCAAACCCAAAAATAAAATGTGCAACATTAATGGCAAATGTAGCGTCCAATCAATACCAGGTATGCCATCTACAACAATGTCGGTAAGTAACATGACAGCTACATTGCAACTAATAAAATGATAGCAAGGAAAATATAATTGTTAAAAATCCATTCTGTTCTCCAGCCATACGCGTCTTAACAAAAAAAAAAAAGTCAGCATAAAGACGCTAAAATCACTGCCGGCAAAAAGAAACATGATCAAATATTTTAACTGACAGTTGTACTCACCGATGAAAGCCGCTTATAGGTAAACTAACGTCTGGCAAGAATTCGGTAAGAGGTGCAAAATATCCTCCGTATTCAGGCATTGGCAATGGATGCGGCGCTGTAGATGGTGACACTGTTTGTGCCGTATCAGAGCAACGTAACTCAACATTCTCCTCTTGACGCAACTATATGGTAAAAGGAATTATTCTCAGTGTACTGTTTTAAAGCGCTATGCTAATCATTTATTATATGAGATTGTTTTTACAAATGAAATCGTTTTAAAGTTTTAAATTTGTTAACAGTACGATTTTTAGGTTTCCAAGGCAAATTACCAATTTGGATTTGTTTACGGATATACTCGTATAATGTTTTAATTGATCTATGAAATATGATGGAATTGGTCCTAAATTAATTTTATAACATTTTTGAGTTTGAAAAAAGGAGCCTAGTCCGAGATCTGTTACATAGTAACTTCTGAACTAGATTTCTGGTCTTTGTCAATGTCAAAGCTGAGTTTTAATATTCTACTCCACTAGTGAATATCATCAGCAAAAAATTGTAGTTGTGTGTTAAAATCTTTTAATTCCAAATATTCAGATGTGACATACGAGTATGTACATTAAGCCGATTACATTTGGTCCCTGTATTTATCGCAGACATCGACCTTATATGTTGATCGTATTTGTGGACCTTTAAAAATTGCTTCTCGCTGACTAGGGAACTTTACTTTTAAGGTACTAAAAGCTTCTATTATTCCTGTTCATCGATTTTACAAAGCAGATCATTCGACCTAGCTTTATATAAAAAGGCGGTAGAAGAAGTCATTCATTCTGAACTAAAGTTTCTTCAGATACAATTTTTGCTCGGGGTTCAACTTGCCCTTTGTGGCCAATTTTTTCCTTGTATAACTATTACATTCGCATAAAAACCAATTAAATTTAGTATGTGTCCTTCTTATAATGCGATTTACACAGCTATAACTTTCAAATTCGCACAAATGTTGCAAGAGTAGTGCGCATTTCGCAAATACTTGTTGGTTAATAATTAACGAAGAGACAGTATAATGCTGTGCTTTTTTAAATTAACGATAACATCGCGTGAAAAGGTGGACGCGATTGTGGCGTGTTTTTGTAAATTATAAATATTTCCCTACTCTATGGACTCCAACAAAACAGAATTGCTACTGTTGTATCACTGTGTTATTATTCCACTTGGAAGTTTATTATTTGCATTTCGAAATTCAAAAGGGTAGAAGATTCGAAGGGTGTCGATAATAGAGCAACAAAAGGAAATAACCCGGAACGTGGGTGTTTTATCTTTAAGGGCAAAACGACAAATGTTGTCAAGTTGCCTTACAAATATTGTAGTTTACGCAAAATAAAGGTGACCACAAATTGCAGCGAAACCGTTATTCTTGTTGCAGACAAATTGTCGAAAAATTAGTGAAAGTGTTCATCAAAATTTTTACGAGAACACAAACTATAAGAATTTATTTGAAAGACGAAATTTCGAATCTTTAAAATGCAGATAAATCTGCACTTCTGGCAATAGTGGTTACACCTGCTTTGTATCACGTGTTTTCCATTTGCATTGGATTATGTGTTGCACATGTGGAACTCATACACATGTAAACCTCGTGTCGTGTATGTTTGGCAATTACAGCGCTTCATATTTTCACAAATATGTACACGTATGTAGAACCATTTGTATTTGTCAATAAATAAAACTCTGCATGAGTGGCAAGAAAATTATAATAAACATAAATAACACAAAAGTATCATTTAACACGGATTATACTCGTATTAATTACTTGAAAAGGGTTGCTGGTTAATCAATATGTGCATAAGTAAATGTATGTAAATAAATCATAATTGTTATAAATTAAAAAAGAAAACCCTTTAGTTTGGCACTAAAAACTAAGCGAATTGTTGAAATATTAGAAATAAAAATTCCTTTAAATATTTTTATTCTGAAGCCAACTACTAAGAAAACAGTTCAAATACTTATATTTCGATTCAAATCTGGTTTTTGTATATGTTATAGTAGACATAATGATATACCCTGTAGATAAAAACTTGAAGAAAAATTAAATTTTCACGAATCAAGGGCATTTTTTAGTTTTTTTATTCTTCGAAGAAAAACAGGCCGTGCAAAAAACCGGCACCTCGAAGATTTGCATTTTGTCTCGTTTACAAAAAGTCACGATGTCACAAAATTTATTCATTAAACCTAAAAAATTCAAAGTGTAAGTTTTTTTAAATTTGGGAAATGATACTTGGCGATGAGCAAAAATGTTATATATTGGCACTCAGAGCCAACGAAACCTTTTGTTTTTATAAAACACAATAAATTATTAGATTTTTCCTGTTTCAACTTTTGAATGAAAAAATACCTCGGGGCCCTTCTTAGCTTTTTTGCTACACAAAAAAGCTAAGAAGCTACGGTTCAAAATGTTTTGGTTAAATAAAATGTTTGTGTGCATATGAGTAGTCCTCTGGATGCTTTAGGTCCACAATTAGAACATTCGAAGAATAATTTATAGTTATGTTTATGGTCCATAATAGTTGGCACTGATGTCAGTAGTATTTCACGTGCGTAACGGGATGTCACCGATAATAATAGTCTTACCTCAACCACTGCTGTCGTTAGACCAAAATTTGATCACAGCCACTACTTTTATACCCATTGTCTATCTGTACCCAATTTCTATCTAATTGTAACTAAAATCTTAAAAGTATATAACTATAAATTAATTCACTGTTATGCTAACAATAAAAAAATGCATTTTTACAACTTTTTCCCGATACGATACCCATAATAAACTAAACATATTTGTATTATATGATGTCCATGTCGCACACTAAATCGAAAACAGCACCGTTAGCCATGTTTTCATTTTACCTGGCTGGCTTACCTCGTCAACTAAAGAACATTTTGGGTTTCTTGATTTAATGTGCGATACATACTATATGTCAATATATCGTTGTATCGGCAAAAAAAATATCGCCGAAATTTCGGTATCGGATATATCTTTATTCTTAATTATATACATATTTCACCACTAGAATTCAACAGTGACAACAGAAGGTGTGCCCGGATCCACTAGTTATAATATAAACATCTGATTATTTCTCTGTTTTTTTTTACAAATGTAAGAAGTGAATATTGAGGTTAAAGGGAAATATTGTACAAAGTTTAAGTTAATATATGGAAATTGCTTATTATTAATTTGTCTACTCATGGGCAAAATTGTGCCTCGTTTTTGTTATTGCAAATTGTTGGAAAACAAAATAATTGCACTGCACTGCCATCGGCAAGTAAATATATCATACAAAGCGTATTAAAAACTCATATTAAATTATTTAATTTCTTTAATGTTTTTTATTTTTTTTTAATTTTATTCCTTGCTTTCACATACTTTGCAATTTTATAGTAATTTTTAATTCGGCAAAAAAGTCACAATATAGTTTTTTGCGTTTCCTGAACAATCACAAATTTTGAGTTGTGTCACCTTTGAAGTAGGTGCGCGATATATTAATTTATCAATAGTCTTAATTTGAATAAAGTTTTAAATTGATATAACTTATTCCAATTATGATTAACCTTTTCCGGCTGTTAAAAAAAGTAAACAGTCAAAACAGCTGTTACTTTGAAGCACGTGAACAAACGTTACTGCAAAAAAATCGTAATCCATACCACACAACCATTCCTTTTGAAAATTACAATATTTTCCCCTTTTTAATAAAAGTGGATCCTCAGAGTTTCAAAATTTGTTGGGCGTGATTAATGGCTTTCAGTTCGTGAGAGTGCTAGCAGGCGTGATTGTGCGCAAAAACAACTCATACACCCAGAAACTTATAAAAATTATGTATTTTAAAAAGGTTTTATTCGTTTCACTTACTTCCGGGTCATTAATTAAAATGTCTTCTGGTCTTGGCAATATCGACGGACCTGAGGCTGCACGTATTTTATCAGCTCCACGAGGCGGGCGATTGTTTGTAGCTTGAGTAAATGCTCTTATGCCACTATCAGATTTACATGTCCTAGAATATAAAATTATTTATGATTTTATACAAATATTATTAATTATTTACAAAAAAAATTTAAAAACTAGTATAATCTGCCAATTTTAATAAAATTTTATTTTTTTGCCATTTTGTTTCATACTTTCTGTTCTATAATTACAACAACAATAAAATACAAAAGTTTATACGATATTTGATATTTGAAGCTTAATCATGCTGTAAAGTATGTGTATGTGTATTTTATTACTACTACGAGTAGTTGCAGGCTGTAATAACACCGCGACCTGATACACGTGTTTGGCAGCAAAAGGTATATTTTAAGAAAATTATGTTGAAAATAAATTAAAAAATTGGATTCATTGTTTCTATACTGACAATAATTATCCATCATTGCTTTTTATTTTTAGCCCGGCTCTTCGTAATCAGACTTGAGTGCATTGATTAACTTTAAATGTTAGGTAACGTATAAAGTTGCACGCACTACCTACCACTTCCTCAATTGCATTACTTGAATACAAAGTATGAAGTGTAATGAGGGTTGTATAGAAACTAATCTATTTCGAACTTATATTAAGAAACAAGAGAAGATAAAAATAAGTACATTAATCAAATATATAAACAATGTTTATACGGTCAGAAATCATATTTTGCAATTTTTTGAAATTCTTCGCCCCCTTAACAAGATTAACTCTCGTGCGTTTTTAACAATAAATTGTTCAAAATTGCATTGGGTTGAAATAAGATCAAAATGTATAAAAATGCCAGAGAAGAACAAATATTCGCTTTGGAATAAATTATTAAAGCCAAGAACTTCATATGCTTCATTGTTAATATAATCCGACTTATTCGTTTTCGATATCAGTATTTCGATTTATCTTATATCCGCAACTGATGCAACATTTTCTTCAATCGTGTATTGAATTATATTTCTGTACCCTTCACCGAATATGTCACTCTGTTTCTATTTCTTGTCATATTCATTTCCGACCTCATAAAGTATATTTATGTATATATTCTGGAACATTATTAGTATGGGAGTCTATTTAAAAATGTCCGCCTGATCCATGTTGAAATTGGTTGGATGGAGGACCCAGCAAACTTACGGAATCGTTCTTGGACTAATCTGTAATATACCTTCAGCAGAATTTTTCTATCAGTCCACGAATTTCTGAAATATGGGTCAAACATAATTTTTCGTTTTATTTTTGCTTTTGTGACACATGTTCTGAATCGTGGCTGGCTTGGCCCTGTACATGAGATACTGCGCGTATCCCTGCAAAAATAGTATAGTGGGGTCAAAGTACATGATATTGGCGACCAATGGACTGCTCCAAAACGTGAGATTGATTGGTCACCAAACTCGCCCCTAAATAGGTACATGGTATCGTGTGCCGTAAGGCACCGTATTTTTGAAACCACATGTCAACCAAGTTCAATTCTTTTAGTTTGGCCAAAAAAGTCGGAATTCATCGCACGTTACCTTGCTCTATTGACTGTAACGTTGTGATATTCATGTTTTTTGAAGAAGTACGGTCAAATGATGACGCCGGCCACATACCGCATAAAACAGCGCATCTTTCAGGGTGCACTGGCAGCTCTTGAACTGCCTCTGGCTGCTTTTCACACCAAATTGCAATTCTGTTTCTTGAGCTTCGTCACTAAAGAAAATTTTTCGATAGAAACACATTTCTTAAACAGCATGAATTTTTAATAATAAAATTCAATGATTTGCAAGCATTGTTCGTGTAGTCTGTATATTCATGATGAAATTGCAAACCTTACTGAACATTTTTGGCGTTGCCACATGTCCGGAATCATTTTTTACACTGAAAAACCAAATAGTAACAAAATCACCCTATACTTTCATTACTAGATGTATTGAATAACTTTTGTTTCTTTAAAGGATTATTGTGCTCCACAGCCTACGTACATATCTCTTATTTCGTTGTAGAGCTGCTGTTTTACCTAATAGTTTTCCCAGCTTATTAAGGGTGTCAAATTATTCATGACCTCTTTTGAGCTATTAAAATTATATGAAGATAATTAATAAATGTTCACTTACCCAGTTTTTATGGGATCTTCACCACTGTGACGTTTTGTGTGTATGGTGCCCTTTTCAACTGTGAGGTCTTGAATGCGCGAATCATTAATTCCACCAACAGGTTGGCCTTTAATTAAATATAGAAAACTCGTATTATGTACAAAATATAATCTGATAATTAAGTATAAACAATTAAAACAAATTATTTCAAACAACTTATTATACTCGTGTTTCATACTAAGACGTTAGAGAACAAAATGTTTAATAATTGTTATTTACAATATAATGAATTAAAATGTCCTTTAAGGATAATTTTAAAATGTACATATGTCCTACACCAACGAAGAGGGGCCTGGTCTGGATATTGCAACATCAAACAATAGCACACACAAGTTTTAACGTATTTTCAATTCATTTTCTCATTTTAATCTAACAATTGCAGTCAGTTTGGCTGCCGACGTCACGAATGATATATTCCAAACTTTGTGTTCATCCGAATTTTTGATGCACCATGTAATAATTTGGAGAATCTTATCTTGGCGCCATTGAAATATTTACAGTGTACTATGAGAAGAGTTTCTTCTGATTGGTCAAGGAGTGGAGGTATTAACTAGCGAAAATAGTCTCTGCAAATATAACATTAATGTGAATGTAACTTTCGTTAATTAAGCTGATTATGGCTGTTTGTAGGAGGCATATCAGAGCTACACTACAGTTAGACGGCGCCCATAAAGTTGTTTGCGACTTTGATCGCATCTGATCACACATCATATTGTATAGCGTTTTTAATGGTTTGACTAAAAATTCCAAATGTTGTCGGACACAACTTAAGGTACAGTCCTGTACAATTGCTTATACCCACATTAATATGAACGTACGCTTTTGTTTGCTTAGCAGGCCACATATGTTTTTACATTCTATGATGAGAAATCTTAACTTGCTACCAGCAGATAGAGTATTTCATTAAAACTTAAAGGCGTTTGAAAAATATACACAGTAACAAGTCACGGTATTATTCGCCCCATTTCTATGAAAATGAAAAAATAACTCATTTTTATTAATTTAATCGGACCCGTAAAAGTAATTTTAGCAAACAATAAAAATTGTTATTATACTTTTTTTACCATTCAGTCTTATTTAATTAACAAATTTCCAAGCTTTAGGTCTTTAATAATTTTTTTGAAACAAAATATTATTATTTGGATTCGCTATTACGCTACGCTTTTGTGTAGCAGCATCAGGAAAGTAATTGTATTACAAAACTTCAACAATAGAAATATTAATAACTTTTTATCAATCTATATAAATTATAGGAAGGACAATTTTTTTTACGCCGCACACTTTTGGTGGCCTTTTTTTAAAGAATTCTTTTGCAGAATCAGCTCAGTATTATATGGGATATAAGGGTTTGAAGTTGCCATTATTACTTGCACACAAAATACACACACCATGTGTATTTTTCTTTTTTCTACTCTGTTTGTCAACTGATTTTCGTCTCTTTTCTTTCATTTAGTAGCTACAGACGAGCTTTAATTTCTAACCCCACATAAGACGAATGGCGAGTGATCGAATTTCGACCAGTGCACACACTAGTTAATAATATTTTACATATTTTAGTAGAGGGTACATTATACAAGGTCCAATGACTGCTTGTCATCGCATTGCCTTCCCTCCTTATAAAAGCTCCGCCCGGGTATGCTAACCCCGAAAATTTTAAATGACTATGTTTAGATCAGAAGAATAAGGTGGCCAACTATCAAGGCGATCATTTTGACTTAAAATTAATTTTTTAAAGCTGTTCCGTTATGCAAAGGTGCATTTTCGTGTTCGTAGTTGCATGCATTCAGTCCCTACAGGTTGAGCTTCTGCTCATAATTGAAAATCACAACTTTGCAATCCAATAGTAAGACCCATATTATGATCACTCTATATCACATGTTCCCTGGCAATTTGAAATCAATTATGATTTTTACTTCATTAATAGCGATTTTCTGCCGAAGATCCGCCGGAGTTCTAGCGGAAGCTTACTTTGCAACTGTCTATATTAATTTCTTTATTCCTCCTATGTCTGAGCACAAATATAAATAAAATTCCATTTCCACCAACTGTTAATTAAAAACTTATATACTTCATAATCGCAAAATTTAACGTTGAATAAAAACTTTCTATGTATTTAAAAAAAGGAACATTTTTAAATTTCAAATGAAATGAGCAAAAATATTTATTTATTTATTTAAATATTAAACATTAATGGATCATATCCATCATAACTGACTATTAGTACTCGTATTTATTTACAAATATAAATTACATAAAAGTTTATGTAAACAACGACCGTTTATCAATAGGTATTTAGGCAATGAACAACATTAAGTCGAATGAACATTTGCATTTCTAGGAAAATCAATATGTAACAGCTTTTATTGAATTTGAGGCAGCCATAAAAAGTATTAAATAGGTTCGTAAGACGGTTTAAATGAAACGCTTCATGATACAGAAGTCTTAATACAGAAAATATTTTAAAGTTTCGAGTTTAGTTCTATATTTAGCGAAGATTGCTCCGACATCAATTTTTTTAATAATATCAACAGAAACTTCATTATTAAGTTTTATGGAGTTTGTTTTTTTATAAGGAAAAATAATTTTTAGGCAAATTAATGACTTCAATTGCGCGACGTGTATATTGTTCTACTAGGACTGAGTTCAAAAATTGGATAAAGTGGGAAAAATTACTAAAACCTTGTGAGTTGACTCAAGCGCAGATAAAACGAAAAATTTGATGAAATTGAAGAACGCCGAAATGATTAAGATTATCTTGTTCGGGAACTTAAGCAGGGCATGAAATGTGAACATCGAAATGATCGAATATTTTCTGTGCCACTGCGCAACTTTTGCAGAAACAAAAGCCCAAAATTTTCAATTGAAACCTTAGCACACAACAATGCGAACCACTGGATCACACGTACATATGTATGCCTACGTGCATCAGGCCAGAAACACTGTACAACAATTTTCAAAAGCAAGAAAAAATCTTGTGGGGTTCTCATGACAGTTTTTGATTCCTTTGGATTATTTATTCAGTTTATTAAGGAGGTTTTAACCGATGTCTAATCTAATATACGAGTATATTGGAGCCAGTATAATTTTCGTTTTTAGCATCAAGGCGTTGGCGATTACATTTTATGAATCCTATAGACGTCGTCCAAAGAGCCGGTAAATAAATAAGTCTTTAATAAGGTAATTCAAGAAATGGTTTCACTTTATTTTATAATTTTTTTTAAATATATGTAAATACGTTTTTTTGTAAATAGAAATCTATTAGAAATTTGAAAAAACATGTTCTATTTAATTAAACTAAAAAAAACATTTGGTTTGCCATACGGCCATCCATTTCAATTTAGTGTAGCCAGACTCCAAGTTGAAAAGATTTGTTATATTCCGTGATTATGGCAAAAAAATATACTTTGGATATTACTATAAAAATCTATGCTTAAAGAATATTTTTTCCACTAAACAAAAACATCAAGAAGCAAAAAAAAAAGAATTTCGAAAAGAAAAACTTGGCTAAGAAAAAACATTTTTACTAAAAAGTTATATACACAGACATATACACGGACGGATCCAAATGAGTAAACGGCGTTGGCGGGAGAGTATCTATGTAGAGGAATTGGGGGTCAACATACAGGCTGAGATATCAGTGATATTAAAGACGACGAACTGGCCAGCCTTAAATCGGATGCCGAGTCACTCAAGGATCACAATGAAATGGGTGCGTGGACATGGGACCAATATGGGTAATTGTATGGCCGAGTAGGTAGAAGTTGTCAGAACGAGGAGGAAGAAGATACAGCTGTTCATCTTTTTCGCTTCTATCCTGCATTAGAGGCCAACGCCAAACTCATCTCGGGCGGAGGACCTTTGTTAGCCACTCCGAGATATTCGAGGTTAGAATACAGGGATTATACTCCTTCACAAGAAGCACCATCAGATTTGATAATGACGCAACGGCGGCACTGCGACAGAGTGACGAATCAACATACTAACCACTAGCCTTCGAATCACACTCTACGCTCTCTTTCTTTACTTTCCTTTCTTCTTCTTATCTGGTAAGACAAATTTAGCGGACCCACGTAGGCCTACTGTTAACCTACCCCAATCTAAAGGGGGTAGGTCCAAAAAATAAAATTCTCCTCTCTCGCATTTATATTTAAATGCGAATTTTAAGTATTTCTAATTGACATTAATCCATTAAGGATTACTTGTACATAATTGCTATTCCGAATTGCAATTAGATAAAATTGAATTTGAAATGTAATCGAGATCATCTAGGTCTGGTACAGAACTCTTTGAAATTCATAAAATATGATTTATGTTTTTTTAAGCAAAAACTGTAGATTACAACAAATATATTGTTACAAAAATAAAGTCAATTTAAATTTTTCTTGAAATAGAAATAGTTGTTGAATTTGCTGCTAACAACTGGTACCATCTGGTAACGCTGAAATTTGTACAAGACAACACGCGATGAGATGTTAGAGATTGATTTGAGACTTGTCGTGTTCCTGCGACATCTTGCGCAAGCGAATACTTTTGTTCAGTGATTGGAGTGTTATTCGTAAACGTCAATTGTACAACACATTCGCGTAAAAAAGATTGACGTTTACAACACTTAAGTCTATAAACCGGAACTAACTTCGATTGTGTTTATTTTATTCTTGCGTTTGTTCAAAGGGAACGAGCAAGCAAGCGTTTTTAGAAGGCAAAAATGTAACAAAATTTAAAAAAGTGGAAATGCTTAACCCCAGTAGTTATAGTAATGACATTGGGCACTACTTTGATTTATAGACACATATCCCCTTAAGCGGTTTTTTAGTTCCTAAACAAGTTTACCTAGTCCTCACACTTATTTGAAATATCTGATTATACTCGCAACAATTCTAGTCAAGTTTCAAGTTTCTTTACTCTTAAAATCAAAATAATACGAACAAAGTGTCCTCGTACACACCCTTATTAAAGACATCTATCTCTTTACATTTTCCTTCATTAAAGTTAAGTTTGTTTAATAGTGGTTGAAGTACAAATTGACTTTATTTCTCATAAATAGCTTAAAGTCCAGGACAATGGAAAAATATTTAGTTTCATTCATTGTTTTTTGTAAACAAGGTGCGTTACAATTTTTTTTTTGCATTCTTCGCGCCCATAAAAATGATTTTTTTAGATTTTAATTTTCTTTAAATCATCATTCATTTCTTTTTGTTTGTATCCCATTGGTGTTTGTTTGCATATCAATTTCTATGCATCAAATAAAGCAACCAAATGTTGAACATTTGTGTCCATCGTCATGTTAGAAAATCCTTTTTACACATGGCAAGGTTTTGTAAACAAATTTGACAACGATGAACCAGTCATATAGATTCCATGTGCGGCTTATTATTATGCTACTATAAATATTTGATTTGAAATTGGATTTTAATCTAATTCCAATCAAATCATACACTGCGAATCACCGCAATAAGGCAACAAATTGTTCAGCTTTGCGCTAAACATTTATCATTTAAACTGGATATTAAAGGATTAGATTACAGTTTATATTCGAATGCATTTTAAAATGTTGAACAGATTTTGGAGTTTCGATTTTAAATAAGTGTAATTAGGATAAACTAAAAAAATTTCATTTTAAATTCGACAAACTTAAATTTATGTGCTTGTTACATTCAGTAACGGGTGGACCATTTAACATTTGAATCGCCATTTAGTAATGCAACACAAAATTATTTAAAATACTGTCACGTCTAGGCTAGAGAACGCCAAGTTCTTTTTCGAATCTTTCGGGTTGAATTTTATGATTTTGTGTTTTAACCGGTTAACTAATGTAACATTTATTCTTCCGCTTTCCACCAAAAGTAGTTCAACGGCCTCAAATTATAGCTCCAGGGCTGCTATTTTAAATGATTTTCGAACAGAAGTTCGTTTTGGGTGCGCCGGCTTTTCAAACGTTTAAATTTGGTGCGCCCAAATGCGACAATTTTGCTTATTAACATAGCCCCTGCTGCGGAAATAGGCTTAATCGGAAAATATGATTTTTCTTATAACCTTCGCATACTTTCTTATTATATTAATTTCATTTCTATCGAATTCCCTGTTTTACGTTGCCTTAACCATGCGGGGGTTTTCCAAGATCACTTCCTGGTGTGCTCGAGACGTTTTTGTTTATTTTCAAACAATATATCAATGGTGGCATAATATAATTCCGACGTCTCTGTTGGGTCTTTGTTGTAAAAATAATTGTGACTTTTTTTAAATGTGCAAAGTCTAAGACGTTCATCGATATTGAATATCTTTATGCCTGAAAAGGTTACTCGAACCACTGCTTGATTTCTTTTTTAAGGTGGAGATCTATTTCGTTTTCAACAAATGAACATAACCTGACAAAATGACGTTATAAATGCATGGCTCATATTTATTTTCTGTTACGAATTTTGACCATCAGTCTGCAAATTATTTGCTCTTCTTGACATGCAGTTAGCATTTTGGAGGACTGTTTCAGGTTATTTCTGTAATTGTCGGTGTTATTAAAAAAAAAAAATTTCTTCACTTAGGGTTTTATATTAAATTTGTAATTTTTAGGACATGTGAAACATAATTGCGTGATTAATTGTAGTTCATTTGATAAATAATGGCCTACTTGCTTGCTATAAAAAAATCCTTATTCAAGTGATTCATAAATCAAGTCCAATTCAAATGAAAAGACAACGATTTATTTTTGCTGCAGTTAAAAAGTCTACTTACTTAATTAAATGATTCGCAGTGTATTCAGATACACATGTTTATTAATGATGTGCATAGTATAGTGTTAAATAGGAAGGGGGCAAATAACGGCATTCCTGAATGGAATTTAAATGTAAATTTCAAATGATATCAACTGCCGTAAATTGCGCCCATGTTTTGCAAAATGGAAGTATTCTAATTTTAACCGCAAAAATTCTTACGATGCAAAAAGAATAGATTGTGAAATAAGTGTGTCACTCACGCACTTTTTGACATTTCGGAATTGGTAGCCAGAAAAAAAAACACCTTCACCGAAACAATATTATTTAATAACACTATGTGACAAAACCGATAAAATTCAACGTACTTTAAAAGAGACCTAGTACAGGTTGTAGGTCAATTTGAGTAGATAATTTCGTAGTTTTTAGAAAGTCGAAAACACCTTCAAATATATCGATAAAAAACGATTTTGCGACTTTGTGGATTTGGAAATTTTAAACTCTGCTTGAACACATGATTAAATGAATGGAATAATTTGTATCGCGAGAAAATATCTCATTTCCAAGGAATAAATGAGCTGGCAGATTTTAAATAACGGAAATAAATTGTTCGATAATTAAGCAGACATTGATTCAGATTATAACAAACCGTTCATATGGCAGTAACACGCAAGTAGTTTGATGCGGTATTGACGCAAGCGGACAACGGCGGGACAGAAAAACCTATTGCGTAATGTTTGACAAATTGAATAAAGCATACCGTAACAATAACATCACGGAGTTAGAATGCTTCACAGTAGTAATGGCTATTGAAAAGCTTAGATAATACTTCAGAATATGGAGTTTAAGGTTAAGTTCTAAAACGCCCAAAAGCTCTCAACACTTCGGAAAAGGAATATATTTATTTTCATTTTTCAATCCAGTGGAAAATAGAGGCAAGACTGTTATTTGCTCTTGAACAACATTGAACGCTATAGCAGAAACATGAATGGACACATCAATGTGGCAACAACAACTCGTAAGATAAAGAATGTGCAGACTTGTTTCAAAAATACGCAGGTCCGCAGCAATAATTCGCAAAGACAGCGGGATTAAATCATCCATTCATACTTCATCGAAAACTTCAGAAGAAACCACCACTCAGGGACAATCGTAAAGCTCCTCCAATCTGCAAGTAATACAATGACGTGATTGGATAATGAGTTCAAAGTTGTATTTTCAGATGAAAACAGTTGAATATCGATTGATCAGATGGACGCAACTTTTATTCTACGACTTAAGAAAGGCAGAAATATTTTTGCAAATAAGACACAGCAGGAAAGCGGAGCATGGTATAGGGTGCCATATCCTACTATGGCACTACCGACTTGGCAAAAATGTTTTGATCATCGTACAAAACGATATTAGAAGGCTTATTTGGACCCCTGCACAACAAGGCGCCAATTTACACCAGCAGAGCTGCAATTTTCATCCCTTAAGAAAATAAGTCGTGTGAATTTTGGGTTGTTCATTTTCATTTTTGTTAATTTTACTTAATACAAACATTTTTAGGAATTTTTATCAGAAAGCAAAAGTTACTTTATTTTAAAACCATTAAAACTTATTTAGAGAATCGATTACCCGGATCAATTGTAACATTTTCGTGCAACATTAGCTTGAAATAATGATTGAGTTGCAATTATAAAAATAAAAAAATATATTTTTATATTTGTTATAAACTGTTTATGAAAACGTTTTCTTATTAAAGGTTCCATAGCCAAAAAGTGTTTGTTAACTAATAATAAATATGGCCGTCAGAGTTTAAACTTTTTTTAAAAATAACGAAAGGGCATTTAAAGGTATTTCTCGTTTCATTCAAATTGTCAATATTGAAAATATCTAAGCCTACCTCCAGATGAAATAAAAAAAGCTCAAAATCATTTCGAGAACAGACAATGAGAAATCGTTGAGCGGTACAAGTTACAATTAGTAACTTGCGCAATTTCTCTCCGTTTAAACTAAAATTATTTCATTATTTTAATTTGGGATTTTACCTTTTTTTTATAATTTGTATGGTAAATTGAGCTCAATTAAGGCCTTAATTGCGTAAATTTCCTAACATAGTATCATAGCGCACGTTTCTCGTGTTTTCTATTTGCATTATGTTGACGTTGCACATACAAAACTTTTACTTTAAACTCATATGCATTCACAGAACCTATACATATTCAATTTACATTGTATGTAAGTTCATGCGAATTTATTGGTCTCATTTGAAGCCACCATAAATAAGTCCTCAAAACATCGGGTCTGCTATCATCAAAGAGTAAATTGGTGGGTAAACAGTTCTTGTCGTTTTTTTATAAATAAAATAATTATCAATAATGCAATGTTTACTTATGAAAATAAATGTTTATATGTTTTGTTAAATTAAAATTTATTAAACTCAACAATCTGCTAAATGACCAATAGCTATTCAATTTTAATATTGCAATACTGAAATATTTTCCGATGCTTTTATAATGATTATTTATCCTTGTCATCGTTACTCTACAAACGGTTTAAAGCGAGAGTACTGATATCAGAGACGGGAAGATACGCCTTACTCTAATTTTTGGTATCCGAACCTTAATTTGACCTCATAGGCTCGCCCATTTTCCGTGAGCAAGGCCGGACATACGGTAGATGTTTTCTTATGGTTCAAGGCCGGTATGGTTGGCTCGTTACAGCACTGCGCAATAGAATGTCAAAAATTGTTTATGTTTCATAAATACACTTGCAAGCGAAATAAATTCTTGCTAATTTATAAACAAATAAAAAGAATCCCTGTACCGTGTTGCCATGACCAAAAATTGTTTGTGAGCAAAAATTAAAAAACTTATCAAATAGAAATAAAAAATATAAATAAACTTTTTAAATTAAATATATTGACACATTTCCTATTTAAGTTTAGGTGATCAGTAAATAAATTTTCACTAGTTTGCCTCCGACTCTTTAGTTTTATATTTTCTTATTAAAAATAAAAACAGGCATGAGAATAGTAATTAATTTTGAAGTTAAAAGAAAATATCACGTGTGCGCTTCCGCTGGAACCGTGGTATTAGTTATTGTGATTGGTGGACAATTTTGCCTTCTAAGGGAAAACGTTATATGAGCACATTTTGATGGATTTACCTTTATTCTCAACTGTTTTAGCCAGTCTTCTAGCTTATGAATATGGGACTATAGCTTTTCAGATGCATCCTTTGGATTATTACTGACACTTATAGCTGCAGTGTCGTCTGCAAAGGTTGATGTATATGTATGTGGGGTTGTCGGCATATCCGCTGTATAGATGATATATAATAGCGGCGCTAGCACACTACCTTGAGGTACTCCTACACTGATTTTCCCACATCTTGAAAGCTGGTCCTTTGACCTTACTTTAAAAGTTCTACCGGACAAATAGCTTTTTATAAGCTTGTGGGTGTCTTCAGGAAGAACCCGAGCTATTTTAGTAAGTAGCCCATCATGGCAGACTTTATCAAATGCTTGGGAAATGTCTTTAAATAAAGCTGAACAGTATTGCTTTCTTTCAAAAGCCGATCTAATATTGGTAACGATTCTATGGACTTGTTCAATCGTACTATGCCTTGCCCGAAAACTAAACTGATGATCTGGGATAACGTTTTGTTCATTTAGAAAAGGAGTTACACTCGAGACGAGTAATTTTTCAAATATCTTTGACGGCTAATTGGCCTGTCGGATGTAATCTGGCTTGAGTCCTTTCCTGGTTTCGGGATCATAACAATTTCAGACATCTTCCAAGAGCATGGGAAGAAGCCGACGCGCAACATGGCATTAAATATGTAACGTAAAATTCTTACAGCTGAATTAGGTAAGTTTCTTATCATTGATCCTGTTATACGATCAGGTCCAGGTGATTTCTTCATATCCGTATTTTTAATTGTCGATTTTAAAGAAGACAACCGAAATTTCATAGGATCATTCACGATGTCACTAATAATTGGAATAGTGGAATTACTTATATCATGTGGTGCGAAAACCTTCTCTAAGTGATTTGCGAACGCATTTGCCTTTTCACTTGAGTTTTTAGCCCAAGTACGGTCTTCAAGTCTTAGTGGGGATTCGTAAGCAATAGGACATTGTAAGTGCTTTACAGCTTTCCACAGGCTATAATCCAAGCTTTTTAAAAAGTTGTCGATAGCGAATTCGTGTTTCTGTCTCAATTTACTGCGTAAGTTTTTTTTTGGCAAAAGTTCATTTGCATTTTTATGTGTGGAGAACGACTATTTTGCCATTGTCTTTTTAGTCTTCTTTTCTCAATGACGAGCATCTGAATATCTGCTGTTGCCTGGTACGTTATTATTTTAGCTGATGGTTTTGTTGGCGTTGCAGCTATGGCTGCGGCAGTCACGACGTCTGTAAAATGATCTACAGCTGCTTGAATATCAGCTGGATTTATCAGTGGGATGTTCAAAGGTAAGTGAGAGCTCACATACATTTTATATTTTAACCAATTCGTATTTCTGTTCGGGTAGAAACTAAGGGTTTTAGGTGCAGTGACAAAACTGTCGTGTAAAATAACAATTGTAGGTGAATGATCAGAAGATAGGTCATACGATGAACTAACTAACAGTTGGTCGCGTTTGATGTTTTTTACTATAGCAAAACAGACTTATTAAAGTCTGTGGGGCAAAAGGTGGGTTTACCGACAGATACGACGTCCAGCTTGTTTGTTTGAACTGTACAATACAACTGCCTACCTCTAGGGCTAAGGAGTCTGGATCCCCAATATGTGTGCTTTGCTTTGTAATCACCAGCGGCAATAAATTTTTGTCCTAGCGTAGCATAATATGATATTAATAATTGGAGATAAACAGTACCCAATTTTGATTAAACATAACCAAAAACGGCAATTCTGCTTGAGTATCACTTCTTTCTCTATATTTTGATTTAGTTATTTTGGACGTTTTGTACCAGAGACGCGAGAAATGAAATGAGAGAGAGAGATTCTGAAGAAACTGTAGTCATGATGGCGACTAATGTAGTATCTCCAGAACAATTTAATTTCCAACAACCAGAAAAGTCGAGAAATTCGCAACTGTATCCAAATTGAACACTAAGGCAACGGAAAAGGATAATATTGATACATATTCATGTATATTGTTATGGCTAGAAAAGCGAGTAAATATTACTTCAGCTAAATTGTGAAGCGGAGAAACATTATATTTGAGCGATATAAATTTAACTCTAGAGAACAAATGCCAGGAAAACCGGTCGATGAATTTAGTAGTGGTTTAGATACGTTAGGAGAAACCTGTAACTCCAAAACTTAAAAAAAAGAAGAATTTATAAGAGACCGCATTGTTGTGGGAATGGAGATTAAAAAGGTAAACGAGCAACTACAGTTAAGAAGCGACTTAACGCTAAAGCTGGTAATTGCATTGATTCAGGATGAGAAATCGGTCAATGTGGTCATGAAAAAAGAGACTTAAATGGATATGGAACTGGTGACAAAAACAAAAAGTGTGCATACTTTAATGGTTATCATGACAAGTCAAGGTGTCCGGCGCGAACAGCAGTATGTAATAATTGTCGTGGAGGGTACTATGAAAGCGTAAACTACAATTTGTAACTGTGAAAGCAATTGTAACGATGACAATGAACACGATTACATTACTCTTCGTCTTGATATGTCAATTAATTTGCCAGATATATGAATGGCCATGTTGCCGCCAAAACGCTCGCCACCGCCGTTGACAGGTGCACTTAACATCGTAGTGTAAATATCAATTCTAACGGACGAGTGGTTTGGCAAGCAAAGGAAAAGTCGAGAAAAGTACAAATTTTACAGCGCTTTACGCTGCACAATAAATAATCTTTTTTATTGTATTTACTGAATTCGAATAAACGGGTATTAATTGAAAGTCTCAGTTGAATTATTTATATAAGCAAGAGTGCTTAGAATCTTTATTTCGGTTACGATACAAATTGCCAGA
This sequence comes from Phania funesta, assembly GCA_963932375.1. NCBI lineage: Eukaryota > Metazoa > Arthropoda > Insecta > Diptera > Tachinidae > Phania > Phania funesta. The sequence goes on from OZ010656.1 coordinate 44,826,581, forward strand.
ACAGGCCAGATCATTTTTGATGGATACGCGTGCAGATTGCATATGTTTTCCTGTTTCGAGAATGTGTGTTAACGGAATAACTGATTACCCTGAAATAAAGGGTGTAGTTGGGAATAACCTTCAAATCACAGGTTCTGTGTATTTAAATCTCCAATATGACGAGAAAAATGATAAGTTCTCGTGCAATGTGGTAAATGGCTTGAAAATGCGATACAAAAAATGCAAGTTTTATTAGAACCAAAAAATTGTTTTGTCGTCTCAAAAGGAGGATATTATGACAAAATATTGCAAAAATATCCTAACCTTTTACGGGACCTGGAGAAATTTCGCGGTGAAGTAGAAATTAAGCTCACGGATAATTATATACCTTATGTGCAGTCGGTACCGAGCAATGTTGCGATATCCCCATTACCTAGCCTCAAGGAGGAATTATATCGGCTAATTAAACTAAATGGTGCACAAGCAGAATAAAGAGATACATGAATGTGTAGATTGTACAGACCTAAACAAATAGGTCATGCGCCCATATTTGCAAGAATGAAAGGAGCAAAATATTTTTCCAAAATTGTCTCTACCAGATAAAGTTGAAAAAGGAAAGTGAACATTTGGCAGGTTTATAGTGTATGCCAATTCGGTAGATTCGATTGGCTTTTGGCATTTCGTGCGTTCCGATATACTTCGTTACAATATTTGGCCGAATTCTGATGGATATTCAAGGAGTGATCATGAACATTGTTGATATTTTAGTATGTAGGGGTAGACGAGAATCCCGAGGAGAGTGGATGCTGTTTTAGCTATTTTAACATTTCCTCAAGCGACTAACAAAGTAGACTTGATTAATTTTATGGTCATATACATTAAGATGTACTAGAGCCTCTTATCGGTAAAAGCGGATGTGTTATGTAGAAGTCCTATACCAAGTTCAGCAGAAAGTGAAGAAATTAGACTGAAATAACATACATTTTGATTTGTTTGAACAAAACAAAGACCCCATTATAGAAAAACTTCGGGTTTTCTGACAAAATACTAGACTTTCTAATTCCATATTCACAGTTTAAAAATAAAATATCTATAGCAGATGACAGTGCGGACTACATTTCTCGATTTATAAATTAAAGTTAATTAAGAAAAGACAGCAATATTTTAGTTGATTTGGTATATTTATAGTGCTAAGGACAGATAACGGTACTCAATTACATAACTATAACTTCTAGAAGTTTTGTCAGCCGAATAGTCAATGTCAAGTCGAATAGTCCGTATTATAGTCAATCGAATGGTGCAGTAGAACCTGAGGTCGGTGTTCCTAAGACGATTTTATACAAGAAAAAGGATGATTTTTACGAGGGGCTGCTTAGCTATAGATCCATTCCATTAGAAAATGGGTTCTCTACAGTTTAGCTCATTATGGGGTGAAAAATATAAACTCATTCAGCAGTGTTACGAAAAGTATTGGAAGTTTAGAGCAGAGAAGTGTTTGAACAGGAACAAATAATTAAGACAGGAAATGAAAGCAATTACAATAATCGTCAAAGACGGTCGAATTGTCTGAACTAAGTAAGGGGGAGGGAGAGTGGATTACTGATCTTAAACGTTACGGAGCTGAGAAATTAAAATAAACTCGTTCGTATATAGTTGAAACAGATTTGGGAAAATATCGAAGGAATCGATGGCATTTGATACCAGCTAAAACTCGTCAGCGTCAAAATTACGATTGCTCAAATAATACAATTTTACGTAAATTAGATAAAAAAGAAAATATGCGCCCAATACACAAGTTAACACCACTGTGTGTGTTTATTCTTAGAACTATTTTTTTTTCAATAATCATTCACAAATATTTTTTTTATATTTTAATAAAAGAATAATAATAATTAATTTTGAATTAAAACAAAAAAAAACTTACCGTCTGCCGAATGACTGGAAGCCTTTCGCATACTGGTCAACCGATAAAAAGGCGGAGTCTCAGTGCGTTCAATTAAACAATTTAGCGTTTCCACCGTTTGCAATTCGGCCATTAATTCGTCAAGTAAACGATCTGGACATGTACGAGCCAAATACAGAGCCACGCGTTTTGCCTTAGATAAACGAGAAAGGTTAAATGAAATTAATATAAGTCTTCACACAGCGAATTAAAAAAAAAATTAAAAAACAGTAAATAAAAAGTCAAATATTTAAATGAAGAAAACTCTTACGTATGATAATAATTCATTGGGTGCCATGCCGCTCATGATGACCAAATAACGCAAAATGACTTTTAAATTGTTGGGCCAAAATTGACACAGAGTGCCCCATAATTCTTCAATATCACGTGGGTGGCTGTCCGAAAACTTAAAATATATTTTTTTAATAACAAATTAATAAACTAATTTCAAAATATTTAAATTAAAAATACAGAATACTTTACCTTTGCTGTTATATAAAACAAATTATTCAGTATCATTTCAGTTGCTTCCGTAGAACCGGTGCCTTCTCTACGGCCCCGTGTACCCGAGTCAGGAAAATACTAGAAAAAGATTGAAGAATTATTTTTGATTTAAACATGAGAATATTCTCCTGCGAATACGTGAACAAACTAGTGGTCCATCCCAACACTCGAGCACGCGATTTAATGCAATTTCATGGGCACCAGAGACTAACAAAAATTAACACATTGATTTTGGCAAGACGGCTCTTCTATCCCAAACGAAGATAGAATATTAAGGTACATGGTACTGCGCCAGGCCAAGTTCAGGCTTAAAGCACACAGTGTGTATATTACACGAAAGCATTAGCGCTGTTTTTATTCATTCAGTCATGATAGCTTTTCTATGCAGCTTTGGATCTTCTAGAGGCCAACATTTTTCCAGTTTACTAGAAAGTTATTGAACAGTCAGGGCTTCTAGTCATTAGGCCAATTTTTGCCACAAGTTCGGTTTTTAAGCCGAATTCTTTTATACGTATTTGATGTCGGAAAGTAAAAATATGTATTTAGTTTCTGGCTTAAAGGTACGTAGGAGCCAATAATATCAACCTTTATTCTTCTTTTTTTGCCTTTATTGCTTCTGCTCGCTGTACGAGCTCTTTGAATAATTGACTTACATATAGGATATTCGTCAATATCGTGTACGACTTTCTCAACAGTTCTTTATAGAGCAAACACAGAATTTCTTGTAGTTAAGTATATAGAGTTTTTTATCAGCATTGGACAGTGTGTTGTTGGATGGGACAAATATTCTTGTAGATCTGTTAATTCAAACCAGAAGTGCTTTTAAGGATTATGTTGAAGGAGTTAAGGATGAAACATATTTAACACGTCGGTGTTGTTCTTCAATGTTTCTTTTTCGTCTAGTCTTTTGATCATTCCACCTAAATTACCAGGTCGACCTGGCGCTCTCTCCCCATTTATATTGATTAACTGAATAGCATCGGCGTGTGCAATGTCAAACAAATTGCTTAAGTTTTTTGTAAACTCATGACGATGAGCATCATCAAACACTTCTTTACACAAAGTAACTAATTTCTTCATACAGTTAGGTAAAAACTTAGGCGGTACACGTACCTTTTGCCAAAAACAACGTACTAACGAATTGTAGGATTTTCCCTTTCAGTTACACTTAATTTCACTTCACGAACTGGACTTGTTCATTATAGGGAATTTTCGAACATGTAATTTGATATTTTACGTCCCCAATTAAAAATATTTCCATTTTAGCACTTCGGAACTCCACCGACGTGTTGAATGTACGAACGAATTGTTATGACTACGAAAACAAACAAGCAAGAGCAGGCAACAATCACATTACTTTCCGCTCGTGTTCATATGCAAGCACTGACATGTTGCGATGAAACTAGTGTTGTCGACTACTTCACATTTTCAAAACGCCGGTTTTCGAATAGTTTAAAAGTCGGTTCAATGTAGAAACCTGTTTTAGATTTTTTATTTTAAAAACGTTTTTATATCCGGGATTTCGGGGGTTTCGTCATTAATAAATTTATATATTTTCATTATTATTTCAACGTAAAAAACAAACTCTTATTTATAGACATTTCAGTCTCAAAATTAAACTAGATTAATTTCATGTGAAGACAATTAAATATTGATGACCAAGATTTAAATATTGTAATTCTTTTTGTTGAAATTGGACCTTAAAAAAAACACAATTTATAAATTTATTAGAGGAGAGACGATTGCGCAATTTTGTTCTTATTGTTGAGCTCGCCCAATAAACACTTTCACTTATTATTGCACTTGGGTTAATTTTTTATAGTGCTGAGTGTTTCTGATTTTATTGTTTATAACGTTTTGAAAATGCATATAAATAATAAATAAATAATAGTCTTCAATTAAATTTCTCCTTTTTTTAAATTTATAAATTTTTTTCTTCTTGGTTGGATTTTGTTATTCATTAAAAGTGCTCTTGAGCTCCTCTTTTCAACTTTCAAAGTCACTTTCGCAATATTCCAAGCCCACGTCCGAATTGTCATTTGTATCTGATTGTTGGCAGTCAGGGAAAAGTCTACCATACAAGACTTCTGCCATATGAATAGTTTGATATCTATATACCTGAATGTAAATACAATATTAGTATATTTAATACCATATTTCGTCTCACTAATAATAATGAAAAACACGGAATATAGCCTGTCGAAAGCTATAAGGGACTTAAAATGCCCTATTGCCTACGAATCCACACCAAGACTTGAAAAACGCATATGGGCTAAAAACACGACATGACATAAATAATTTCACTAATCAATATATGAGTGACACTGTAAATGATCCTATGAAATTTCAGCTTTTGTTTTTAAAATCGGCAGATTTAAAAAATAGGCCGGCCCTAAATGTATTACAGGATCAATGATAAGGTTGCTCTGGAAGAGTTTTACCATTCGTATTCAATGCAATGTTGCGTGTTCCTATGCTCTGAAAAGATGTCTGAAATTGTTCTGATTAGCCTGCTGTCAATTTTAAATATAATAGCGGCCCTGTATACTACCTTGTGGAGCCCCTACAGATATTTTCCTCTTTTAAGAAAATGTATTCTTTGATATTTTTTTAAACATTCTTTTTTTAAACATTATAGCTCTTCAGAAGCTTATGACAGTTTTTAGGTAGAACTCGAGTTATAGGCGAAGGTAGTCCATCATGCCAAACTTTATGAAACTACTAGGAAATATCAATAAAAAAAAGTCTGATCAATTGCTTATTTCTAAATGCAAATGTAATAACGGCGAAACTTCGGTGGACTTGCTCAATCGTACTATGGCTTGCTCGAAAACCTGACTGATGATCTGGGATAATCTGTTGTTCAGTAAAATTAGGATTTAAGCACGAAACGAATAGTTTTTTAAACAATTTTGATCCAATTGACAGCAGGCTAATAGGCCTGTATAACGTAAACTTGGTCAAGTCCGTCCTGGTTTAGGAATCATAACAATTTTGACATCTTTGCAGAGCATGGAAACTCGCAACATTGCATAATATACGAATAAGAAAACTCTCACAGCATAACCTCATCATTGATCCTGTATTACGATCAGGGCCGGGCGATTTTTCATGTCTAGGGTTTTAATTGTTGATTTTAATGAAGATAGCCGAAATTTCACAGGATCATTAACAGTGTCACTAATATTTGGAACAGTGAAGCTATTTATATTATGTGGTGTGAACACTTTTTTCAAGTGATTTGCGAAGGCATTTACTTTTTTATCTGAGTTTTTAGCCCAAGTGCGATTTTCAAACCTTAGTGGAGATTCGTAAGCAGCAGGACATTGTAAGTGCTTAGAGCTTTCCACAGGCTAATATCCGTGTGTTTTGTATGATCGGAATTTGTTAAGTATCGGAATCATGTTTCTGTCTCAAATTATTACGTAAAGCTCTCTGTCATAATTTTATTTTGATATTATCACTGGAGTACGACTACTCTGCCATTACCTTCGAAGGTTTCTCTTCTCCCTGACAAGAATCTGGATATCAGCTGATGATTTAGGTAATTTTTAATAAAAAAATATTTTTGAAATTCTATTCTGTAAAATGTTTATTGTTAATCTTTTTGGCTTAGGGGTGGTATATGTATATCAAATGTTCCTCCCCCTGGATCAGCACCTCATTGTAGGTGGTAAGACCTAATTAACACATTGAATTTTTTATGAACTTAGTTGCATGCAATTTTTCTTTGCAGCGCCCCTCTACACCTCTTATCAACAAAGACGAGACGTAATGAAAACTAATCTCCTGAAAAATTGCATAGGTTAAATATCGATATACCTGGTTGGTCATTGAAAATGATTTTATCGTTGAACATATTTGGCTATAGAAGTTATATTTGTATGTAATATGTAACGTTGTGATTCTTCACTAGAACTGTTTCTTTGCCATATTCTTGTTGTACCTGACGAACGATTTAATTAAAATAAAATACACAAGATAGGGACTTACCATTATATAAGATAGCGGGGTTGCTGGTGGCACTGTGGTGGCCACTAATTCCATGTTGTGCAACCAAGGCTGCAAACATTGAAGCAACAATGTACGTACATCTTCTCGTGCTGTTTGAAAACGATGAGTGATTTCTATGACACCAGAAAAAGATTAAGTAAAATCAAAAATAAATATATTAAAAAGTTGTTTCATATAAGCAGACAAAGAAAGCAACAAAGCCAACACAAAATTGACAAATGTTCTCACCGGAAAACATGGACATGGTTAATTCGGGACGCAACTGAGCCAACTGTTTTGACAAAAATCTTTGTGAACGGCAATAAGCACTGCTTAGCAACACGTCCAACGTGCCAACCTTGTCATCTTCTAAAAGAGAAAAAGAAAACATATGCAAATGACAGTACACGATTATAAAGAATACAAAAAGAAATTATTAACTGGATTTAGTTTGCAACAATATTTATTAAATGCGAATTTAAATACCAGCCATCCGCAGAATAGACCAACAGATTGGCGTTTAATTAAAAAAGAAAAATAAGCAACACGACATTCTCATAAAAGTTCTTTACTTAAGGAAAGTCTGTTCCATACTGAACACTAAAAGTGTTAATGGATTATAAAAATTCAAAGAGAGTCAAACAGACATCAGCCAATGAGTCTCTTAATTACAAATTAAAAATATTTACACACACAAAAATTCTCTCAAATTAACATGACTGTTAGTTAAATACGAAGCGATGAGAACGGTTTTATCTTTTTCAGAACTTTGTTGATATTATTGAAACGGGCAAAATTAAAAATACTCTCCAACATCAGGGTTTAATAATGTTGCTACTATATTAGTCAAAGATTGTTGCAAAATGTGCATATTTTTCAACAAACAACTCGAAAAAATTTTGCGAAAAAGACTTTAGATGAGCATCTCATCAGTTGGAATTAAGCTCACGTAAAGAAATGTGCATTGTTACAGAAAGAGTGAACTATTTGGGCCAACGCGCAGCAGTAACTGGCAATTCAACTGATGATTAAGTAAAATAATAGTATTAAAGAACTAGCTTGGTTCAAACTATTTTCATTGCACCATTATCTGGGACTTTAGACTACAGTATGGCATGGCCACAAACCATAACACTACGTCTTGACTAGCCACAAATTTTTTCGCACAAGGAGAGAGCGTCGGCAAAATAGCGGGGATAAATTGGTTCGTGGGCTTCTGTGGGGAGAATACGTGTATATGTTCGTGTTCAGTTTGAGCATAATTTTTTGTCTCATTGATGTTCTCAGCATAATTTGTGTACGGGTGTTTACAGACGAGTGCATATATACACATTTTTTATATTGCCTGTGAGTATTTTGTTTGTGTGATGGCAGAACTGCGATGTGCAAACAACACATTGTTTGAAGACGAGCATGCCATCAACTGCGACAATCTTCACGAGCCAATTTCCTGTGCGAACATCAGCATGTACCTTGACAGAACAGATCTATGGCTAGTCAAGACGGTATAGAATGATCTAACTCGAGTTATGAAGAATTTTAGTTTTTAGTGTCATTGTGTACAGCATGTCTAAATCTACGAGTACGAGTATTTGTATATTTTTGAGAACGGCAATTATCCATAAAAAATTTTATAGCTTAAGCAAGTTTTTCTTAATTAATGTGTTGAAATAGCAGCACAATTTATACATTTTCGACGTTAATTTCCTAAGCCAACTTAATTATTTACTTATTCTACTTCTTAATTTAGAATAACTGCCTAACTTTATTTAAGATTATAACAATTAGTTAGTTTTTCGTTAATTTAATTTTATATGCAAAATGTCTGACAGAGCAACCAAAATGTTGGAATTCGGGTTACCAAGCCTTGTACCAGAAAAGAGAAAGGGGATCTTAGGGAATTGATTGAAACCTCGTATAGACCCAGAATTTCATAAATTTTTTTGACAAACTTTTAACAAGAATGGAACAAAGAAATACGCATGCCGATTGGTATGACAGCGCGAAAGATATTTGAACGAAAATAAAATGTATTTGTAAGTCTCTGTTCTACAATTAGATATTTAATAAAATATCTTAGAAGGAAATTTCTATAAGTCAATAAATTTGACGAATTATCAGCAAGGAACAGGAACCGAAATAAATTCAACAAGGGAGGTTAGTTAATTTTGATATTTTTGGCAAGAATAATACATGTAAAGTTTAGTTTCAATAGATATTAACTAAGCATGTTACGAGTATTCATTGAATTTTCAATTTGTGTAGAAACGTTTAACAACCTACATAAATAGTCGTATGTTGTGGACAGTTCTGATAACAAAATAGCGTAATTTGTCGTATTTCCAGAGGTGTATATTATCGAAAACATTTTAAAAATGTATTTAGGACAAAGTGATGGACAACTGCATGCATCTTGTCGTGTTACCAGACGCATTTACCATTACATTTTACATGAGTAAGATGCTGAAAAATTTTAAGTTGTTATCAACGAAGTATTTTTACTTTCTATGTTGAAGAAAAAAAAAATCAAAATATATATTTTAAAATAAATAAACATTTTATGACTTGAAACACAAATTCTTAAAGATATTGAATTAGAAGACAATATTTCTTAAAATAATATGCTGCAAAGTCTTGACTTGATATTCCGACAGGGTGTTTTGATTGGTTTTTGGAACGCATTTCCGTCATGCCTTGTCAAGTTTGGTTTGGAACCAAACAGTTTCGGCTATGTGCCATTTTCAGTGTCATTTTTCGTTCTGAGTTAAAACGAAAATTCGATCCAAAGGCATTAGTTTTTATTTTATTGAATCTTTCTCAAAGAAATTCGCAATAAGTATTCAAATTGTATCTCTAAAATATTATATTGCATTTAAATCTTAATAAAAAAAACTGTCTACTATTGTGTAGGGAGAGCCGTCTCATCAGGCCCAATGTGTCCATTTTGTTTTTGTTGGGATGAAACACTTATTTGTTTACGTATTTGCATAAGTATGTTTTTGACTTCTTGCTGGTTAGTAGAAACTTCTAGATCTCTATGGATATTTTCATTTCGTATACGAGTATACCAGGCGGCGCATATTATACAAGTCAAACTTAGAATATCTTTTCTGTAACTTCTGGGTGTATGATGCGCAAGCAGTATCTCACAGCTGAATGCCATATGGCCATATTGGCTTTATAACGGATTTATATAAAAGCACTTTGAATTCTAAGGCCAAGGTAGAGTTAGAACTTACATTGGTTAATAGTTGATTTGTTCTAAGTTTTGTGGACGTTATTTTTGCCTCAATGTGCTGGGGCTAAGTAACGCGTCGATATAAGTGGATACACAAATATTTAACGTGGGTTTCCGCTGAAACCGTGGTATTTGTTATTGTTATACGTGGGCAATTTCGCCTTCTGAGGAAAAACGTTACGTGAGCACATTTTGATGGATTTACCTTTACTCTCCACTTTTTTAACCAGTACTCTAGCTCTTAATATGAGAATGAAGTTGTTCAGATGCAACCTTCGGATATTATAGAACACTTATAAATGCTGTGTCGTCTACAAACGTTGACGTATATGTATTTGGGCTTGTTGGCATATCCGCTGCCTTAAAACACGTACATACCAGCATTTTTAGAAAATTGGTCCTTCGACCTTACCTTGAACGTTCTATCAGTCCAATATGTCTTAAGAAGCTTGTGGGAATTTTAAGGAAGAAGTCGAGTTATTTTCGTGAATAGCCCATTCAGATGCCAGACTTTATCGCCAATAAATAAAGCTGAACAATATTGATTATTTTTAAATGAACTTTATTACATGGTTTTGTAAATGAAATAAAAGTCGCTGGAATGTTTATCTTCTTCGTTTGTCTATTTGTTTTCCGAATGTTGGCGACCAATGTAATTACATTCATCATTTTTATACAATTGTGTTAAATTATAATTTTCTTATTTCTGCAAACGTCTCTCTATTTATTGCTTCGCTTAAAAAGTTTCCAACATTATGTACACCTGTCCACGTCCGAATATTGTCGATTGATGTAATTTCCTTTCTTCCTCTGGTATGTCTTTCCACAATATTCACACGGAATCAAAAATAATGCTAATCCAGTGATTGTGTGTCGCCAATATAATTGTCAGTACGTGCACGATTTAAGTGCCGCTTGTTCGGCAAAGTCGTCAATAATTGGCTTGAACTGTCCGCAATGTATCGTCTAGTATTTCCTATGAGCCTTGCACGCGCTTTCGAGGACGTCTTGAAGACATGGCCCTCTGGGAACATACAACATCTAATAAATATGTACACACAGCTACATACACATGGATTTAACTTACACTTTTCTTATTTCCATAAGTTTAAGGTGCGTTAAAAACGCCCCGCAGGCGGTAAAATATTAAACATCAACAAATACTAACAAAAAAAAAGGTTAAAAATAAAAGAAATTTAATTATTTTTATGGGAGATTTCTTTCGTTTTAAACAACGATTTTTATACACTTTTTTGCAGCGGCATAAAATAATACATTTTGTGAAGATTTTAGCTCTCTGTGTGCTACGGTCTCCATATTATTGCGCTGTAAACTTAAAAATCGAATTTCTAGAAATTTAAGTCTTAATAACGAAGTGCCTAATTAACCGCCCCTGACTTCTTTCTGTGGGGTTAATGTGAATTAGCCCCACACTCTTGAAGGCCTTAAAAGAGAATATTCGTCAAGAAATCCAGAAGTTATCGCTAGAAGTGTTGCAAAAAGACCAATTAGTAGCTACCTATATTTACCGAGTTACGGATCTCCAAAACATTTATATATGTAGAGAATCGAGGTAAGAGTGTCGATAATAGCTTCAAAAGAAATAACTCCTTCTAAAAGTTTTACCGTTCTTTAAATATGACGAAAACTTTGGCACCAAATATTCGAAATATCACACGTTATTTATAAAACTTTTCAGGGTGCGTAACTTGAAATAATATTAGCTGTCGACAGTTTTTTTACTTAATTGTTGTAGTTGTTATTATATACATTTTCTATGCCTCAAAAACTTTTTTTGGTTTGGATGTGTATAGATTTAAGCCCACATATTTTTTTTAAGTTGTCCCAAAATACATATTTGCATTGCCTTCCTCGCAAGCCATCATTAAGCGTTTCATACTTTTTCATCTATGGAACTCAGTATTGATAATAACAGACGACGACAACCACAGCAACAGATTTGGATTGGTTTTCTAATTTTGTTTTGTTAACAAATAAGTCATACTTATTGAACATTTTTTTTTTCGGTTGTTTGCAATTTTTTCAGATACCGCTTTTGCATTATTTGTCTCTTTTTTATTGCACTTCACTACCAACGGCTCCCCTGAGATATCAAGCAACTGGCTTAGGGACTTAGTTCTATAGATTAAGCTGCACTTAAAGGAGAGTTCTGCTTAAAGAGCTGATAAAACCGACACTAAAGGTGTAATGTCTACAATATTCATTTACTATAGGTAGGGAAGCTCTCTTAACGATGCCCGTCTGTCGTCTAACCGAAGTTGAAAACTAGTTTCTAAAGACCCTAGATAACTTAGAAACTTCAAAGTTGAACCATTTAATAGCAAATTTGAGATCAGCTATATCGGTGTAAAAATTCCAGAGATATGGGCAAACTTTTTCTGCCCCTTTTTTTTTTGGTATTTTCAGTCTTACGGGAATATCTTTAAGCCCATAAAACATACATAGTTTGAATGCTTATCAAACTCGCTATCAAGTCCTTCTACAGAAATTTGCTATCCAGACTTAAAAAAACAAAACAAAATATTTAAATTTCTGCTAAAACCGAAATTCCAGCAAATAAAAAAAAATTCTGAAAATTATCACTAAAACTGAAATTTATCACAAACAAATTATATTTCGCCAATTTTTCAGGAAAAAAAAATCATACAAAATTTAAGATTTTGCCACAAACAAAACAAATAAAACAAAATCAAGAAAAACTAATAATCCAAAAATACAATTTTATTAAACTCTGCAATTTCAGCAAGATCCAAGTTTTAATCAAAAAGTAAAAATTTACCAAAAGTGCTACACAAAAATGCTATAAAAAAATTCAAATTTTACTACAAATCGCAAATTCCCCAGAAAACGCCAAAAACAATAAAAGCTGGTAATTTTACCACAAATAAAATTTAGAACGAATAATTACAAAAATTGGAAATTTCACTAAATTCGGGAATTCACAAAAAGCTAAAATTTTCCAAAAAACCAGAAAATTGCAACAAAAAAAGCGAAATTTCACAAAAATAACCAAAAGTCGAATTTTACTAATCTTTGAAATTTCACTAAACTTGGAAATTTCGCCAAAAATAAAAAATTTTCCACGAAGTCCCAATTTTACTTAAAATTAAAAATAAAAAAAATCTCAGCTAAATTTGATATTTTACCGAAAAAATTCTTCATAAAATCTGAAATTGACCAACATAACAGTCAAGAGTTATTTAAATCTAGAAATTTCACCCAAAATGTGAAGATACACAAAAAACCTGAAAATCGCAAAAAATTGCACACAACCAAAAAACCTGAATTTCACCAAATGACTTTTCAGAAAAAAAATTACCAACAAATAGAGTTTAACCAATTTTGGAAACTCGACCACAAATTGTACAAAAAATTTCAAGATTCAGCCGGAATTTTGCAGAAAAATGTAAATTTTATCGTATGATCAAAACACCTAAATTTCACCAAGACCCCGAAATTTCACTAAAATGTCACATTCTAATGAAATTGTTAATAAAAATCAACATATCATAACAAATTTGATTGGATTGATTGAAAATGATTAAATTTGAAGAAAAACTGAGTAATGAAATAAAACGAGTAAAATCGAGGACTAAATTAGAGATTTGTTGATGATATTTTTGCCCGAAAAAAACCGGTAGTCTTCCAACAATTTAGCAGCTTTTATTTACGTGGTTTACGTAATAACATTGCAGTTTGTTTATTAGTGAGAAGATATGCACTGTGCTTAAATGCTGGCTGCTTAAACTAGCCCATCACATCCAAAATGTAGAAAAACTAGAAATGCGTAATGCTTGGAATCATTTAAATCAAATGAGAAGTTGAACAAAGTTTAAACCAAAAACCAATATTTGGTATTTTAATTTTCTTACTTCTCTCTACATTTGGTTGACCTTTAAACAATCTTTATATGTAGCAGGAAGGGGCTATGTTTTCTTTAATGTTGAAAAAAACAAAAAATAGTGTTGCCAAAGTTTGCACTAGCCCCGTGGCTCACGTTATAAAAAAAAATATATTCAAAATTAAAGTTTATCGACTGCATAATATTTCTTGTCTTTGGATTGATAAAACTCTGTCATATGCACTATGGATATCAATGTTATAACAAACGCCACTAATAAAGTGAAAATTAACTTAAATCTGATGACAAACGCCATCATAGAATTTTGTCATATTTTCAATGTCATCTTTGCTATGACATCAAACAAACGGCACATAACATATTATATGTGCAATAGATTCTTGATTTGATTTTCCAAAATCAATTAGTGGAACTAATTTCCGTTATCTCTTGCCAATTTTTTGTTCTCAAGAATGAAAAATGACTCTGAAGATGGCACATAGCCGAAACCGGTTTGTCTTCAAACCAAACTTGACAAGGGATGACCAAAATTCGTTCCAAAAATATAGATCAGTGCGATAGAGTTTAGCACTCAAAAGAACTTCCGAAGAATTATGAAAATATTGAGTCTAATCACTAAACACCTTGGTTCTTTTAGCAGAGATCTTTAAAAACATGTCATCAGTAAGAGAAGTAATTCAAAGATTAAGTAACCATACAAATCCCTTGGAAATTACACTACTACATGGCTGCAATGCGCATGTACCAGATATGTCTTTCAGAGACTAGTTTACTTCAGTTGTCAATATGCAAATAATTATTAACTATATGGGTATATGTTATTCCTTGGAGCCCTGCATAACTCTTCTTAAGTATATTTAAGCTTGTTGTCCTCAAACAAATAAGGAATTTATGAAAATGATTCTTGGTTTGACATTTCTACAGGGTGACATTGAAGGTGGCACATAGCCAAAGGACAAGGGATGACACGGTAATTCGTTACAAAAAAGTTATAAAAATATGTTTTGCCATTCCCGCATTCATGGCGTTTTTGATTTGCAACATTGGCAACGCTGGAGATAATAGTCAGATTTTAACAGAGTTATCCTGTAGAATGTTGTTTACATGTGGAATAAAAGCAACAGGAAAATTTGTTTTTTTTTCATACAAAAATTTTCTTTAAAAGTAACATCAACTTGTGGAATTATTTTAGTCTTTAATATGCAGCGTAGTTGTCGACATCTAAAATAAATCCAACAAATGTCGAAGTGAAAACAAAAAAGAAATAGTAAATAGAAAAATATTCTTCCAATAAAGTTATAGAATAAGGTTTTGCGCGGAATTAAAAATACATCGAAATAAAAATATTTGATTTTAAATTAAAAAGAAAAAGAAAAAACTAACGCTCTTTTAAGGATGAGACATCAGCGTAATAAAAACAAATCGTAAACAAAATTTATTTAAAAAAAAAGTGAAAATAAAAATAAATAAAAAAATGTGTATGATTTAAGTTCAATTATTTCGAATTTATATTCGAGGCGAATCTTAAGCAACAATAATAATAAAAGCTTCATTCCGAAAGTAAAATATTGAAATCTAAACCTACTCATGTTAATGTTGGCATTTTAAGGGCATTTTAAATCAAACATGTTTAACCTAATTTTAATAATAATAAAATAAATAAATAAAAAACAAGACACGGCTATGATTTATTACTAACAATAAAGTGGCATTCCCAAACATTCAGCCTGTTCATGAAATCCAACACGGATTGCATGGGAAAGGGAATTCCAATTCAATTCCTCTTTGAAGTGCGTTAATGACTGAGTAACGGAAATACATTTTATTTTTTGCACTTCAAATAGAAATTAGTTTTGAATTCCGTGTTGGATTTCATGAACAGACTGATTATTCAGAAACATCACTCACGACATTTTCGCATCATCCAGGCGGTGAACTGGATCAATTTCAATTTCCAGATGAAATTAAATATTCAATTCAATTTGAAGATGAAATAAAATATTCCATCTCGATATACCCAAACATCTGCTCTTTGATCTAAGCCGCGGAGTATGAATTAGTTTTCTGTTGATCGAAATACATATGGAATGTCGAAAATCTAGTGAAATTCAAAATTTATGCAAACTGGAAAACTACTCGCCAACGTTCTATTAGAAAAAACTATTGTTGCACGCAAAGAAAAAACATGGTTGTGGCAATTCATAAAATGACAAGCAATTTGCCACTGTTATGTATGACACATCAATATAAATTCTGTGTTGTTCTTGTAATTGTTGTAAAATTTTTTAAATAATCTATCAGTTGAACGAACTAGTTCGTGAGCGATACAACTCTAGCTGCATCTTAAAATACCCATTGCTTTCATGCAATTTTTTTATACTTCATGGGGAGTAGGTTGAAATAAGTTTTAACATTACTTTAGTTGTAATAACTCTAACCATAAAATGTTCTTAATAAACATAATGTGCTAAACTCCTGTGGTGCTTAATCAAACCACTCGGTGGCTTTGGTCGCATATGTATGTTCGTAAATCAGGCTTTGCCAATCAGTAACATTAATTTTATGTTTTTCTATCGTTCTAAAAAATAATATGATTTCTGTACAACCATAGACTTCAACCATAATATGATGTTTTTAGATTAAGGTTGCGTCAACCGCATATGTCTACTTTAGTAGATTTTGAGTTATTGATTGAAACTTGTTTTATTTTAACTTGAGACTAAAAATACCGCGAAAACTATTAAGCAAGAACGATTTTCTTTTTCAATAAAAAATATCTACATTTATTTAAATTCTTCTCAGCACTGTCGAAGGATATTGACATGCGTTTGCTTTTGGCATAAAAGCACCTAAGTACGTTTCAATTTCTCAATTTTATTCAAGTAATTATATTTCGTTTACTTTCGTTTATTAGAATTGATTACCACTAGTGTGCGTAATAAAATCTTCATGGATAACAGAGTTACTACAACTTTTGTTCAACAAAAACCACCTGAATGAAGGCTTTATTTATCTTCATACACTTTTATACTCATATCTAGATGCAAATGTATGTCGCAGTCCGAAAAATGTAAAACCCACCCCCCGGTTTTAAAGAAACCCTTTCTTTTTTTATAAAAAAGAATTTTTAGACTAACGAGAGGTTATTCACGATAACACACACACACAGGTATTAAAGTTTGAACATATCAATCAGTTTAAATTAATTTGTGGGGAATGTTTAAAAGTAAGAGAAGGAAGATTTGCATTATAAGAAATAAGTGCAAGAAATTAAGAAAAAAGCAAATAGATTATAATGAAGCGCCACACAGTACTTTGGTGTCGAACAAAGTTGGACAAAAATAGAAGAAGAAAAGTTAAGTAAAAAAATTGATGTAGTAGTTTGTATCATCAAGCTATGAAAACTGTCGAATTATTGAAAAAAATTCGCGCAAGGATTTCAACTGACCTTAGGCTACCAAAAGTCTCGAAATATACCTTTTAAATTGTGTTAAAGAATTTATTGAAATTGCAGCAAGGACATGGGTACCTTCCCTATATACTCCTCAGGGAAATATTTAATGAGCGAATTGTTAAAAGTAGTGAATAAAGGTTAGAGAATTGTTTAAAAAATAGCTTATTAGGAAGTGATATCAGGAATTTGATAAACAGCAAAATTGGAAGTAGCCAAAGGCCAGGTATACATACCTTTACGCTTTTATCGGAGATAGTAGAGGTCGTGTCTAAAATTTGACTTCTGATCGAAAACCCACCAAGAATGAAATTGAAGCCGTTCCAAACCCTAATCAACGAAGTGCTATATACAGCCACAGGGGAGTGGCAAAAAGTTAATATTTTAAAGATTACATAGTTTCAAGAGGGTTATGGCATTCCAAAAAATTGGCTATTGCGATATATCAGAGGTCGTATCTAAAATTTGGCAAAACATTTTACTGGACATTTTAGAATTGTCATTGAAATATCTTTCGTCTCAGGGGGTAATTGGTGCATCATTTTTTTCGACCCACTCTTATATACACGTTAAAAATGCAGTGGTTCCTAGGGTTCGAAAAATTACAACAACAAAAAATACTTCTAGTCAAAACTTGGTGGGTTTTATTTTTTTTTTTAGGTGGAGGGGAGACAAATTTTCTCAAACTTTGAAAATATTGATGGCCATGCAAAAAAATGTGTTGATTTGCCAAAGCCTTTAAGAAAATAAAACTATTGAACGCTTTTATTCTTCTACTATTAATTAAATGTATAAATACAAATTTTTATTGCTACTTTCATGAAACTTTAAATTATTTAATTTAACAAGTGCGTTTTTACCCCTAAAAATGTGTGTTATTAAACAAATGTGGCGATTCTAGTAGCAGTGTACTGCTTTATTTAATAAATAAAAAAAATGCATGTTAATCTATTTTTTTCTGCATTCAATTTTTTTTAATTTTGGGTAGAAATAAGTACAAAACCAATTTTTAAGGGCTTTCTAAGAACATGAGTAAAAAGCACGAGACCTTGTTATGTCCCATATATAGTCATTTATCAAGAGGAAACAATTTATTTGATAAATTTCTTCAAATGTGTAATTTTCAGCATTTATTTTATCTGAGCCAAAAATGTCACATTCTTTCCTGATGCAGGTTATGAAAAATTTTGTTTGACTTTGGCAACATCTAGTGAAGTCAAAATAATTTTTGTCTATGAAACAAAGCACTGTGCTCCACTTAGTGAGGATATATCCATGAAGAAATCAATTTGTAAATGGCGAATAATCAATCGGTTAAAAGGTAAGAACATCTGCCCTTTAGCTTATCGGACAATTTTATCTTAAAGTACACTGCCAACGAAAAACGAGTAATCTGTCCGATATCATCCTAACTTTTACTATAGGCAAGTTGTAAGAGTGTGTCATTCGAAATTAAATATAGTGGAACAAATCTTAAATGGGAATCGAACTCACAACCTCCGCACTGACGATTCACTGGGAAAATAAGGCTAATTAAAGTTTTGAAAGATATTTTGAAATACTCAAGTTTGGTAAAAAAAAAATTTAAAATTCAATTTATTCAATATTATTCCACTGAACAGCATTTGAGTCTAAAACTAAAGTTTAAAGAAACAATTCTACATTTGAAGCAAATATTTATATTTTATACATTTTTTAATTGCCAATCAAAATATGTTCTAATCGTAGCTATTGAATGAAGGTTGATTATTATGCAATTTTTATTTCTATTCTATTACAATGACTTAAGCTTCATAGATTGATTGCGTAGCTTAAGTGTGAAATAATTTTGAAATGTTTCGAAGGAAGACAAGAACTAAAAGACAGAGACAATTTGGATCGAAAAAAAAAAGATTCCTTAAATAGTTTTTTTTCATTTAATTGAAAGTCCAACAGATTATAAAACAGCTACGCGAATTGCAAGGCCAAACCTCGATGCAAAGGGTTTGGAAAAATATGAAAAGATTTTGAGTATTAAAATTTCAGGTAAAATAATAAGTTGCAATGAAAAGTTAAAGGCAGCAGCATTTATTCTATAATAAAAAAAAGCAGAACGAATCGAGGACCTTAAAACTGAATATTCAATTGACCTTTGTGAAAATATAGTAAATAAAAATTTAAGAAAATGTAACATTTTAAAATAAAATTACATATGTATGTATTTAACATATGAATGTTTATTCAAACAAAACCTTTAAAACATACGCTTTAATAACAATATAAATTAAAAATGTTCACTAGAGTATGACTAATCATTAGGGTATTGAAATTTGACTTAGTCGTACGTGGTAGCCAATGTTGTGAAAATAATGAAAATCACTTTTTCATACCGTTTGGGTTCAACAAGTTTTTTTTTTAAAACACGACTAAATTTTGACCAAATTTCTTGCAATATTTTAATTCAACGTTCCGCCCAATTTTGTTTTGCACATTTAAAATAAATGACAGTTCCTTGACCCAGTTCCTAAAAAATCATTCAAAATTGGTATTGAAAATCATAATTGCGTTTGGTGCGTGAACTTTATTAATGACCGCGAAAAATATACCTCATATACTTTTTACTTTTTTATGCTCTATTCGACTTTTTCATATTCACAAAAAAAGTTTAAAAGACATAACTCTGATGTTTATATTTACATAATTTATGGCCTGCAAGCAACTCAAAGTCATACGACCCATTGACTAAAAAGTAACACTTTCATCGCTTAATATAACTTGGCGAATTTTACAAGAACAAATACATTTGTTTCGAATTTCGGTTTACTTTTTTAAGTTTCTAATGAACTCTAAATTTTCTAAAAAGTTAAATTAGTTGACACATTAATCAAAGCGACCAATTTAAGTAGTGGCAAAGGTCGAATTTTGATTTTATTTATTTATTCATAAAACTTCGAAAAGTGACTCAGAGGTCTATAAGTGGAGAGTGGAACGTAAGAAAGGCGTTTTACTATCAGACTTTGGCGCTACCAATTACACTTTGTACTTAATTGCTGGCCCCCTTATCGACTAAGAGTATTTGGTAATTGGCAATCACCAATTACCAATAACATTATAGGCATCCAACGCCCAAGTCTGGTTACAACTGTGTTTTATCCCATATAGCGATGGGAAAAAAATATGAGTCTTTATCGCTTTTTGAAATTTGTTGCACTGGCGTAAATTATTTTAGTTACGAAAATGAATGATTTCGAAGAAGGTCACGCCCACCTCCCTCATATGTGTGTTTAAGATTCATAATTTTATTTTAGCTACATGAGTAAAAGCAAGGTTAATCTGTAAATCTGTGCGTGTGATATGTACATATAGCAACAGCAACTAACGTGTCAATTTTCAACATAATTGCAACAAGGATTCTAGATCCTGCCATATATCCTCTATCGTAAAAACGCTACAACTCCTACAAAAGCTATCCGATTACTGTGAAATGTGTCATGTTAGATTATATTTCCCAAACACATACATATGTATTTATGCCAAATATGAATAACATCAAATAATTAATTAAAAAAAGAACATATAAACTTGTTGAATTATTTTCATTATTATTTTTTTGCAAGTAGTGGCAAAAATTTTAAATGAATTTTCCGAATGATGTATTAACATTGGGATCTTACAAAATCAGCAAAAATAATGACATTTCATTTGGCACCCATTCATGGGGGGTGCACAAGAATAATTGGTCCGCCATCCCTGATGCTCCGCCGGAATAAAGTAATAATATTTTTGGTATCTTTTTCACCAAACCCTTTCATTTCATGCTATTAAAATTCAATTCCATAAAATACTGAACTTTTTCAGTCGTTATGTTCACTGATAAAAATTAGCAGATCTGTTTTGACAAATATCGTAACATATTAGTATCTTAGCGATCAGAGTTTTCGCTTTCGTTTCGGGATAGTGTACCATCAAAAAACCACTTTGTTGCGATATTTAATGAATCGCAAGACTTTGTAGGACGTTGAATCGGGGTGCTAAATGATTATTAAATTTTAAAAAGAACAAACCAACATCCAAAGATTTTTTATTGGAACATTAGTTTTCACCTGAACGAACTGTGACTGCATCCAAAAAGGTTTTCAAAATCAACATCTTTTTCATAATGAATAAATATGGCGATATTCACCTTCGAATAACTTAAATAAAAAATTGTTAAAAAAAGATTGAAATATTCGACAAAAGGCGACATTTAATTGCGTGACGTTGTAATTGCTATTATGAAACTTCCAAACAACACTACTATTGCACTGTTAAACTTTATTTGGTCGAGTGCATACAATTGTAACATTTTTGGAGAAAAAAGTCAATAAAAAAAAAAAATTTAAAACTCACAGTGTCGAAGCTTTTCAGTTGCTTCCTAAAAATCAATTTTAAACAGTTTTCATTTAATTAATAAAAGTTTATTTTAACAGAAACAAAACAATTCACGAAATTAACAAATTAAATGAAAAATTTCTTATAGAAATTTGTTTTCTTAGTTACCTCTTTTAAAATAATCTTTTAAATACAAAATGCAATTGAAATGTTTTGAGTTAACTTTTTTCAGTTGACGTGCTTGTTTGTTGGACTTGGAGAATACAAAGCATTAAGCAATCTTTCTAGTCTTTCAGCCCCTTTGACACTTATCTAACTAAAAACAAATTGTCTTTGTCATTAATTTTGGCAGGGAATTCTTTTCTATCAGTTTAGTTAGAATATTTAAGGAAATAATTGCTAACAGGGAAGTATCCTGTGCTTTGATCTTCTATTCTATTTCATCGTGGCATACTATACACGTATGTATATGATTTTAAGGATTCCAGTAAACCAAACGAAAGAATTTTTTGAAAATCATGAAAACAAAAATTTAAAACTAAGTTCAGCTTCAACTAAAATAGAGGAGTTTTTTTACAATTTATTTATAGAGAATTCTTCTAATGGCTTTAAAGTACTGTGCACGTTGTAATATCACTATCACTAAATCGAATCAGTTCTAGCTCTTACAGATCATGATTTACATACGTTTTGAAATGTTTGAAAATTGCGAAATCATTTTTAATGTGAAGTTCTATTGCTGTCTCACATTGTGAACTAGTAGTAAGATCCTTTTTCTCCTGGCCTTTAACTTACATTTGAAGTTTAGTTTGTTTTTCATTTGATTCGTTGAATATGTTTACACATTTTCTCATGCAGCATATTGTGTCAGAAATATGATCATTCAAATAAGAGTCCCATTTGAATAAAACACACTTCATCCTCTGAATCTTGCTCATTAAATTTTGATTCAGCAGGACTTGCAAGGTTTGTACTGAGCTGAGATGTCACATTTATGTTGCGTAAAGACAATTCGTACAACTCATTTTTATTTACTATTTCTGCGTGTTATTTGCGGTAGTTTTTACTTTGAATTCTTCAAATGATTTTTTCTGCATAATAGAAACGAATGGTAACGTTAACATCTATTTTGTATGAAATATCTGGCCATTCGTCCATCACAATTGCAAGCCTTCCATGACTTTGTTTGATTTCTTGAAATTTATTTTCTAGTTCTTGTTGTTTTATCAAATAAAACTTAAAAACTTTTCCCATATCGTTGATTCCACCGGCATGTTGTAGTTTTTATCATTCATTCATGCTAGAACCTCTTTTGACTTTCTCAGAGCGTTAACGGACACTGCGTCCTCGGCAACACAACGAGCTAAAATTACATGTAGTGATTTATTGTTGGTAACGCATTTTAGTAAAGTAATAATTGCCGTCGCCTTATAATGGAAAAAAGTTTTTCTTGGTGCACATTTGTGTCAGGCTTATGGCCATATTTAGGATTATTAATAACAAGTCCTGATATCAAAAAACCTTTGCCACTTAACATTCTGGAGCACTTTACGCACCTAGCTTTGTAATTGCCACTCCGTTAAAAATATTTCCACACTTTCGAAGACAGCTGCATAATAATGTATTTAATATTTCGAATACTTTCACACAAATCACTATTTACCCTTTCAACTCAACGCTTCTTTATATTTAAAATTGTTTTTTTTTAAATTTGTTTTTCTACAGGAACACACGTTTTTATAATCGCTTTTTATTATTTACAGAATTCATTATGTTCTTTGACTTTTGTTTTGTCATTCTTCATGAAACGTTCAAGGTGGCTGTATGTACGTATCAAGACAGAAGCTCAATAATACACTTAGAAAAATACCTAAATTGCGGGGATATTTACATTAGAAGTAAGCAGAACAGATACAAATTAAGTTTTTATAATAACCGGTTAATTATGCAAAAGAACCGCTTTATGCGGTATTCGAATAATTTGTATTTTAAAAAATCCCAGGTAGTTACAACGAGATGAAAGGAGCCGTTGATGTGATGGACGAAATAATCTCCGCAAATTAAACTAAACGCAATGTTTCGTTCCATCCTCTATCTGCATTTATCATATACTCCGAAAACACTAATCACATACAACGACGAAAGTTGCTGAGAAGTCTAGTTAAACAGCTTTTTATGCCAGCAAATGGTCAGCGTTCTCAATTTCCAAGGGTATAGCTTATGTTCAAAGACGGTCGGCTATTGAAATGGCTATAGGGTACTACACGGTTTCAGCTTCTGCGCGTTGTTCGTTGGCTATGTTACTCCCGTTGGCGATCCCGCCACCTTTATGCATTGTTACAGTGGGAGATGAGGGAACCAGTCCCCGAGGCTTTTCTGGTGCCTGAAACTGGAAGGAACACTGCCATCACAAAAACTAGTAGGCGCTGGAATGCAAGTCTCGAATTGGCTGTTGGTGAGGATCATTCGGGAATGAACGTGGTAGCTGTAGTTTATGCTTAAACCGCCGAAAGATGTTGGTTTACAACTATAAAGCTTTGCATAGCATATTTATTGACAGCAGAAAATTAGGTAGCTCCAAGCCTCTCAGCAATAACTGGGAACTAGAGTCCAAACACCCATGGTCCTAACTTGCTACCTATACAAATTTTTACACCCGGTACTAAGACCATCGACGAACTGCATCGAAAGATTGGGCCCGACGTTAATAATGGCATATCTGTCCGTTGGCTTATTATGAAAAGGGAAGACGTAGAACCGCATACAAGAATTGCAGTTGCTTTAAAAAAAATCAGTGTTTGACGTGCACTTTTGAAAATGTTTGTTTTTAATAATATCTCTTTCTTATCAATATATTGAGAGTGTACGACAAGTTGTGCACATGTGTTTTTTCATACGCCCACATATTTTTCCATACAAATTATTACTTGCTACAAATGTGGACTTCCGTCTGAGTATGTTTTCAATCACGATCACATAAAGGTTCAACAACAATCATTCGTCCCCCAATGAACAGCTCTTCTTGATACGAAAGCGATTACATACTCGATGATTTTAACATAATAATGTAACGATTTCTTTTCAATTTGAATAGAAAATGTTTGCTGGGTTACTCGTATAACGTATATTTCTATTGTATTTAAATCTGTGTGTGTATCTGTATTCTGGTGCTAAGACTCGCAAATCGAACGAACAAAAGGGCATTATTGGCATTTGTTGCATATTTTTCTGCACATTGAACATAATAAAACAGAGTTCTGCAAAAAAAAAAAAACGTTTTTCTCATGAATTCATTTTTATGTGGACGAACACTGCAGCTAATCAATTCAAAATGATTCCTTTAATAACTTTACACTGTGCTACAAACAATAAAAAACGTTTTTCAAGTGGCTTTGTTTGTTGATCTGACATTTAAAATTTTAAATGGGCAGAGTTGAAATAATGAAATAAATCTCAATGAAATAACTCCCAATGATGACTCTCTACGAACAGTAGAATAACTCCAACATTTTTTATAAAATAATACAGAAATAACAAGCAACCGAGAACCAAGATTACTAAAACTCCTTGAAATATTAATTGATTTACTATGAAAAGAAGACACTTCAAATTCTTAGTTCACTAAAGTAAGAAATTACAATACGGGAATTTAGGTCCCCACTACATACCAAGAAAAGGTTAAATTCTGAAAATAACCTACTTTTATGCACAGTGAAAAGTTATAGAATTATATATAGTCGCCGTACGTCACAGCATTTAAAGCTCACGTTGCTTGTTAGTAATTTTTATTTAAAATTTTCCGACTTTAGCATTCTCTAGTGGCGTCAAAACTTGAGAAACTTAAAAAGTTCTTTCAAATTAGTTTGACTAATATTGTTATTTATCGAACAGCATAACTTTTATTGCAATTATATTTTGTATTTTTGTGTAGTGGACAAAACACTGTGCGACGAGTAATTCCTTTCAATTTTAGATATCCCTTTGTAAAACCCCTAAAAATTTAGATGGCCTCTCTTTCTGTAAGTTAAAAATATCTTAATTGCAACTTTATTAAAATTTTATAACAAGTTAATATTAGAACTATTTGATTACGATATAACCTCAATGTTAATAACCTCAAAACTTTCCAGCTAAGTAGAAAAGAACTCGGTTATTAAAAATATTAAATTTTAAAAACATACATAATAGGTTTTAAGATTACAAGGAAAATGCGACCATCAGAAGAAAACCTTTTTACTTAACACTTTAAGATGAAATCAGTTATGGCTCGGGAGCTGAAGTTGAATTTGACACCATATTTCAGAACCCTGACGGCGCGGCGTAAACAATTATATTAATAGGCAAACAATCTTTTGAAATTGTTGGAAAACTTTTTATTGTTTGGAGGGAGGATGTTTTATTTAATTCTCAACCCGGATACAATCCTGCTCGCAGCGTTAGAGCATAGACGGTTGTATAAAAAGTATTATTGTTTCTTTTTCTGTCATTATTTCTACACGTTAAAAGAAAAATTTGATTTTGTTTTTGAAAAAGAAATATAAAGTTAATGGCGTTTTCATTTCTTAGTTAAATGTTGCCCTGTTCCAGAGTACAGCTTTATTATTAGGGACATTATACAAATCCTTTTATTAATGGTAAAATTTAAAAAAAGAACACCATCTTTTGTGCACTTAAACATATTTCAAGTATAACAAAAGGCAAAAAATGTTAAATTTTTTCTAGAAACGAAAACACCATGAATTTTTCTGAGTTTTTAATTTACTTCGAATTGAGTAGTTTCACCACTAAGAGTACACAAGAGAACAACGCTGTGTTGTTGATAAGTAATTTACCTCTTTGTTGAATTTCAGCTAACATACATCAGCAGAATAAAATGATTATATCTCTGTTATAGCATGTTCCCACCTATGCCAGAATTGTGCAATTATGAGATTTAAGCAATTAAGACCTTAATTGAGCTTAATTTACCTTAATATTCAATTAATAAAGCGAACAATTAGTAGTTAATTACACCATAAATTGAATCAAATTCACGATGCAATTGTAGGAAAATTCAGTAAACAATTTATATATAATAGACCACTAACTAGACCCGACAACTTACAGTCACATTACAACGACTATATAGATGGGATAATGAATCTTATTGTTACCAATTTAGCTTTCTCATCATATGATGGTGTTAATTGATAATTTGCACGTAGAAACGATTAATTTATGATTACACACTTTTTCATCATCATTTCCCGGTCATGAAAACATTTCCAGCTTATCAAATGCTAATTGAGTAAGCTAAATTGCATATATGTGAACAACAATTTAAAATGTAATTGCCTCAATTAAGGCGCATATGTGAACATACTATTAAACTTATATGTGTATGTTTGTCAGTGATGTTAACCCAAAAACTATCTTATGTTGCAAAAAAAAAAAAAAAACGGATGAATAAGTAAAATTCATTGCGTTCAGCGTTAAATGCAAGTCTTTTTGCACATGTATTCACACGTTATTTTGTGGTTAATTTCGTGTGATAATTTGATTCAATCATTTTGGTTTAGACAATCAGAAAAATGTAATACTACCTATTTATAAGGCATCTCTTGTTTCAGACATGAAAACGCCAGAACAGATAGCTGCGATTTAAAAAGGATTTAGTTTCCAACAAATCTTACTTTGAAAAGTAGTCGATTTACCATCTTTTGCGTATTTTAAACACCTTAATTGATTAATCATTTGCATAAGAAATATTTTATAAAGCAGCCCCTAATTTAGCTTAATTATATAGAACGCTAATACTCAAAATTGAAAAAAAAAATATATACGAGTATATTATAGAATTCAATCACGATGCCGTCATTTAATTAGTCTTAAATATTCTGTTAGGAAAATCATTAGCCCAACCTGGCAAATCATTATCGTTCTTTTACATTTTGAAGTATTTTTGGTCATAGTGATTTTTTTAGTCATAGAACATTATTCACTCTCACTCATTTCAAAATTAAAATATTTATTAAAGCAAAATAGTTTTTTTTATATAACGAGCCATAAAAATATGTTTCGTCAGTTACAATTGTTTTTCACTTCCTTCATTTTCTCTCTTCTTATTTGTGTCCTTCAAGTAGAAGGGCCGAAACCAAACGCAGATTTTTGAGCGTGTAAACGATTTGTAAAATAATAGTTGAATTTCTAGACTGGATAACTTAAAACAATTTTGGAACACAATACTTCAGCATTATTTTCAGAAAACTAAAAAAGTGAAAGGTTTTTTTGGGAAATTTGATTGTAGATCTATCGAAAAAGTGGTCGAATTGACATCACTGGTCCGTCTGTGTGCCATGAATGCATGTGTGAAGAGCCAATTCTACTTTTTGTTTACAATCGAGAGTTCGGTTTTTAAGTCTATTATCAAGCGCTTAATGATACCGGAAAATATATTTATAATTTTTAATGCATGATTTGGCATGGATTCTGCCTTTAGCGAAATTCTTCAACACCGTAATAAAAAATGTGTCGATGTTAAGACACACTATATGTGTTTCAAAACGACAATCCAAAAAATGTGATTCCATATTTTTCATGTCATGCTACAACTATTAAAATTCACCGTGAGAACAAGAGCAAAAATATCTGGTGAACGAAATTGAAAAAAAATATTTAAAAAAGAATAAAATTATGTATTAAAAAACTTCCTGAAATGAAACATATGACTAAAACTAAAATAAGAAACTATAAAAAAAACATCTAAAATCAAGAGAAATAAAACAAATTGGAATCACTTTAACTATATTAGTAGATCTAGCATCAGCCAGCACCAATCAGAGCTAAGGTCGTAACGACAACAAAATTATTAAAATCACAATGGAATCCTCCCTTAAATAAAAATATGATGAATGTAAAGTCTGTAAACCGCGAATTTAAAATCTGTTCTCAGGTTTCTTGTATCCCGTACAGATTTGTTTAATGGGCGTGGCAAATATAACCCCTTTAATAGGGCGGTTACACTAGTTCATTGCACTGTAACTCGGCACAGCTTATCCGGTTTCGAAAAACGAAACAGGAAAAGATGCGGTATGAAATTAACTTCAAGTCTTGTATATATATTTTTTTTTTGTATTCTCCACAGTTTCGAAGTAGTAGGGAATAACATTTTTTTCATGCAAAATTAAAAAAATTTGCCTTTTTTAAAATTCACAAAAAATTCAAAAGAACAAAAAGTGTCTTAAAGCCAAATATCATGAAAATCGAAGCACAAATCTGGATTTTAATCACAATCTAGTGAAGGTATCACAGTTTCAAAGAAATTATCTAATGCATTTATCAGCATGTAACACAGTTGCATTTTTTGGGATTTTAGCAAAACCAATCCAAGTAAAAAATGATTGGGTTTTCTTGCGATGAAAGAGAAAAATATTGGCTGCCGAAAATATGCTCTACAAGTTTCTCAAGAACTTTAAGAGGTTGGCCAAACTGCTTTTGACCCCAAGTGGTTGGAGTGAACCACGAGATCTTAAAATGATTGTTACTGCTGATTGATGACGACGCGGGGAATAACGAGAAAGACCAAGAATAAATCATGTGATTGTTTTGCTAAAATCGATAAGAGATAAAGACATTCGATAATTTTTGTCAAACTGAAATACATGGACGTAATTGTGAACAAAACTCAGATTTGTTAAATTTGTATGATATATAGCGCATTTTATTCGTAATCCACCGAGCTTTACAATTATTTATAAACACCGAAAGTGTTTGTTCTTTAAAATATTTTATGAATCTTTAAAGAACAAAATTATTTTTGCCTACTAATTTCCGAATAATTCGGAACCGATACAAATATGTATAAAAGACTGGGCGCTAATTCAATACAACAGCATCCTTTGCTGTTTCGTTTATAGCGACCGGACGAGCTGTTCTCGACTTATAGTGAAATGAACTAGTGTAGCCGCCTTATTAAGGGGGTCATATACGCCACGCCCATTAACAAAAATCTGTCCGTGATTTAAAAAAGCAGAAAAGCTATTAAGCAAGTTAAGCCATTAAAATCTATAATTTGTTTAGTCAAAGGAGGTTAATACTTTTTCTTTTTTGCAGAACAGTGTAATTAAAGACAATAACAAACATAATGCAACAAAAACTACAACAGAAATTAATGAGAGAAACAAACGTCCTACCATCCTGGCTATAAATTTAAGCCAGCGCGAAAAATAGAGAACCCTCGCAAGCAATAACATTATTTTCAATACTCTTGTCAAATTGCAAGTGATGTCAATTTAATTGAAAATAACCGCAATAAAATTATTAACAATGAAAACAGCTGTGTGAAAACTGGAGAAAGCAACAAATAAAACTAGTCACTTATCGTATCATGAACACTTAAGAATGCCATATTATAAGACCATAATGACGACAACAAGCAACATAATAACGCTTTGGACACCGCCCACTGATGGTACTACAACGCAGTATATGACCCAACCCACTTCTACTACAAGACCAACTTGGTCTAATGTTTATGAAATTACAACCACTAACACCACTCCAAACACAAGTTCTTCAATGAATCTCAATGCCGCAACAAACAATTTCGTCCCCAGTAACGACATAGAAGGCAAAGATAGCGATAGTGAAGTGATACGAAGCATAGAGTATATTGGCACAGTATTGAGTTTCTACTACGTGCCCATCATTGTGAGCACCGGTTCAATTGGCAACATACTCTCCGTCTTTGTGTTCTTCAAGACAAAATTGCGCAAGCTGTCGTCAAGTTATTATTTAGCGGCTTTGGCTGTAAGTGACACCTGCTTTTTGTTGGGTCTGTTTGCCCAGTGGTTGAATTTTGTGGAGGTTCACATATACAATCGTGAATACTTTTGCCAATTTTTTACCTTCTTCAGTAATTTGGCGTGTTTCTGTTCGGTTTGGTTCGTGGTGGCCTTTACAGTGGAACGTTTTATAGTGGTCAGGTATCCGCTCAGACGTCAGGCCATATGTATGGTGCGAAGAGCTAAAATGGTTTTGATTAGCATAGTAATGCTGGGTTGTTTGCATTGCGCTCCCTTTTTGTTTTCCTCTACTCCGGTCTATTCGTCCAAACTGGAGACCACAATATGTGATATAAGAAGTGAATATAAGGTAAGTTCGTTAAGATTTTATGCATTGAAATGTACAATTCTTATACAAATGTAATATGTAAATTAAAGCCTTGTTCGCTTATCTAATACTCCAAACTATATCGTGTTCATTTTGTTCACAAAATTTAAATTTACATGTATCGCTAAACATATGATCGCTTGGGAAACCCCTTAATATTTCTAACGTTTCATACAGTTTAGTTCATTCAAATGTCACTATATTTTTTTCAAATCGGTAGGGTAACGACAGAACCATATTTGTTTTATTTAAAAAATCAGCAGCGTCTTTTTTTGGTGGGGAAATAGGGATACTGTTTTATACATAAAAAGATCACTTTGTATGAGAAAAATTAAGCAAACGAAATATATCAACAGTTCAATAATTATGTGATGATATTTGCGTCACGTATGCAAAACAAACAAAAAACGGAAGAGCGTTACACTAACTAAAATTGTTACGTTCATATATCGGCTGTTAAAGTCATATAACCAGAGAGCTGCAAGAGCTACAATCTTTAATCTTTATTTGAGATATTTTGTTATCAATAAGCTTTACAGAGTTAAAAATAGTTCCGATACAGATAGAGCGATAATCGCCTTCCAAACAAAGTGTAGCTACATTGCGGCGTGTGCATCAAATCAATTTTAATACCAAAACAATTGAAATTGACAAAAAGTGAGTTTTTGTCTACTTTTTAAATCAATCAATTTTCTTTTTCTTATAAATTTACCTAGGAGGACTTAAAACAGAAAAGAAAGAAGGGAGGACTTAAAACAGGGGGCACTTTCCCACTAAAGAAAATACGAATATGCATTTTTTTAGTGTGACGTACTATAGATACTTTTTGTTTAAGAGTTATGTCATTACATATGGAAGAGGTCATCGTCCAGATGTCCGCCAAGGCATCGTGCTTTTGGCGCATGGAGCCAGCTGAATTCAAAAAAATGGCTAGCCGAATCAAATCGCAATAATAGCGCTGAGACACATAATCATATATGATGATTAATGAATTGTAACTTTTTGTGCATCTGTTGCCAACTAATGAACTTCGTTTGGGGTTGGTTTTGTCTTTTATACGACAGTATAACTTGTTAACGTAACCATTTATTCAAAAATGCGACTCATCTCTAAGGATGAGTTTTGGCTAAAATTAGCAGAAACAAGTTGTCTATGCTCATTACCTTCTGGGTCAACTGAATCTTGTACGCATGCAGACCCAAGTCAGATGCGAAATCCACCAATTTGAAGTGTGTGAATTGACTGTCTTGTTTTCACCGGTAGCGCCATTGTTCTCGGCGTATCTGGCGTTGCTTGTGCATTCGGCGGTTGATAAATTATTTACCACCAAACATTGTTGAAGCGACCGTGACGGTCTACCGCGTCTGCTGTAAATCACCACGACGCTTTAATTATAAAATTTTATCGTTTGGACGTGCTACTCAGACGTATAACTAACTTATTACGGCGATTTGGCATCAGTAACTGAATAATAAATAAGCAACAGAGTGTGAAAGTCGTCTTAAAGCGTTTTTTTACAAATGTTCACAGACATTCTATAACTAGACATTCTATAACTAAACATTCTATAACTTAGGGAATATTAAGATTTAACACAGTAAAGAAATTATCCATGCAATATTGAGTTTAAGTTCGAATAAAAATGAATTTAAACCTTAACTATATGAAGGAGGAGAAAATGCAAATACATTTCAAAGGAACGTCACAAAAGGATAAACAAAGAGATAAGCAGACATCAATGTATCGTAATTGCGATTGAAATAAATGCGGTTAAATGTAATTATCAATTAAGGTCGCAAATTTTTTTTTGGCTAATACAAAATAAATTTACTCGATTTGTTTAGAGCTAGTCAAAACATTCTTAAATTCGGAAATAGTCGAAGTAACTTTTCGTAAACCAACTTGCGTTACGAAAATTCGAATTTATGTCGCAAACCTACACTGCTGTCTACAACTCGGAGCACTTTGGATCGGATCAGTGTTCGTGATAACGACAACAAAAAGCAACAATTTCCATAATGATAAATTTATGCATCATCAAACTCTCAAATTTATTATTACGGTGAGTACTACGATAGATATATTATACATGTGTAGCTTAGAAAATCCACTAAGAAACGTTTGAGCCGTATGGAAGAATATGGTGATTCGTACTGCTTTCCTTTAGAGATTTCAGTAGCGCTGTGCTCTGGGAAGTTAGTTGTTTAAAACGTGTTACCTTGTATATCACCCAAGCCTTAACACTTCTTTTATTTATGCCAGCTCACCCGTAACAGCACGACATAAACCTTACATTATTTTAACACCTTCAAGCACGTTCAAAATGCTTGATGTCAAATTCGTGTACGTGTTGTGGATGTTTGATATACACAGGCTCATGCGTCAAGTATTCATGTTGCATTTGGTTTTTGGGTTGTAAACTCGCCAGTAGTACATCCATGCGATATTGAACCATTTGAATACAATATAGAATGTATGTTACACTCATACATTAAACAATATGAAAAGAAATCAACTTTTTTGCTTTTCATTTATACAATATAGCAACAAGTTGGTTTAATTCCATTCAAATACCATAATTTTTAAGTCCCTTGTAGTTTTTGTAAAACGAAGCATTGCAAATTTTGCATGTTAAATTCATAAATTTTATCCATAAATTTTTATAAAAAAATTTTTATATACAGACATATGCATGTAATACTTAAAAGGGGTCTTATACACACATCTATGTATGAGTATATACTCCCAAAATGATTATGAATCCATCATTTCTTTTTTATCCGACATCTTCAACAACCACCCGTTTCTTTCTGAAACCTCATTAAAAAATATGTACGTGCCTTATTAATAAACGCAATACAACCCCATCAACGTTGTTCATCAAACGAGCCAAAAATCAAAAATGTTTGATTTGCCATCCTCAGCATCGTCGGTGTCACACATACTAAGAAATTTTCACTCATACCATAAACATGCTTGCTAAAGCATTTGGATCGTATCTAGACCATAGATGGGGGTAGTGCACTAATTTTGCAGGTTGCACGAAAACTTTGTGATAGTGCAAAATTATTGCAATAATTTTGTTCATGTTGTTTAGTGGTGAATGGAAAATTAGTAAAAATTTTGCACTAAAATTAAATTATTTTGATCAAAAAAATAAACATTCTACTGTTTATTTCAGCTTTTTGTCTTAAATAATTTTAGTGCAACGTAGAAATGTTGCACTATATTTTACACGAAAAACTGATTAATGATATTGTTGGACTCTATTTCAAAACCTAATTAAATTTCAAATATTTTTGAAAAATTAGTGACTGTGTGTTAACTTAAATCCTTTTGTTTGGTGCTGGTTGAAATTTTGCACCAATTTAGTGAAGTGCAGATTTTTTCAACAAATCTGTGTTAGTGAAGGGCTTCACTAGCACCAAAGCTGTTGAAAATTAGAGCAAAATAATATTTTTTTCCATTTTGATTTAAATTTAATCATGTAGTGCAGAGTAAACTATCACCATCTATGATCTAGACTCCTTAAAACAGAAATTGCCTGTTTATTTTTGCAACTCTACGTAATTTTTTTTTTTTGTGTGAATATGTCGAAACTTTTTAAGCCATAAGTATGATTTGCAAGAAGCGACCCATACACATGCAATATAATTGTGCAATTTTTCATATCATCTTTTGCGTGCCATATTGACAAAAATTAAAAATTTCTTGACCGTGTTGACAGCAATGCTAAATATTATTTTCGCACCAAAATAGTACACACATGTTTTTAATTTTTTATAGGTTATGTTTAGCCTTTCTATTGTGAACAAATTTGTGCCACGTTTTGTTTATTGTGGCACTAAGTGCCAATATTCACAGAGGGTTTTTTGTTGGCGTATTTTCTCAACTTTATTTTAACACTGCTACGTAAATCCGTGACGTAACTCAGTGATAGAATTTTTGACACTATTGCGTGTTGTACCTTCGCTCCTTTCGTGGAACTTTTTTTGATATAAATAGGTATTAATATTAAGTTATTTTGGTACTATTTTGATACAAACCCAACACGAAATCAGAATTTTCAAATCCTATCACTTGTCTACGCCGCAAGTAACAGTAGCACGTTTCCAACAATCACGAAAGCAGTGATTGAGCAACCTAGCAAAAAACCCCCCTGAATAAATTAGCGCTTATTCAATACACAATAATATGAAACATTCAACAGTAAAGATAACGATACGTCTAACAGAAGTATGCTTCATAGCGGTGATATAATTTTCATTAAGTTCACTTACTCACTCCGTGTCTTTTTAATTCAAATATTTGTTAATGCAGGTTTATAATGAGATTGATATAAAATAAAGTCAGAATAATAATAAAATGGAGTATGTGGAGAACACATACTTTATTTATTTAGAGTTTATTATCTACAGTTTTTTTTATACGACCTCTTATCGATTATGACGTTACTTATTTATGTGTGGCTACTACAATCATATTATGTTTTCCACAACTATATATTGGTGTGGCAAACATATAAGGGATATTTGAAAACTTTTTAAACATTACTTTAATTGCGACAAACATGTAATTATTAAATGATTTCCATCCATTAAAATTACAACAATGATTACTAAAACCCATGCCACAAACTAACCCATATACTTCGTTTAGCTGCAGAAAAATAATATAATAACTCTAACCATAAAATGTTCTTTATATACATAATAAGTGAAATGGTTTTGAGGGTTCTGTCGCTCAAGTGGTTAGCGCGTTGAATATTAAGTATAGGATGGCTTTAGCCGTCTGTGTTCGTATCTGAGCTAAAGCCTATTAGTTATATAAATTCATTGCTTTTCTCTATCGTTCTCAGAGGACCATAGTGTTGTTATCAACATTAATAATATGATTTGTTTACAAATAATTCAATCAATTATTAGATAATGGTTACTTCAACTATGTTTTTTCTTCGCCTGAAGCTTCAAATACATCTTCATTATTTTCAAATCCACTATCTGGACTATTTGAAGCAACTTGATAATAAAAACTCCCTCCATTCGCACATCGCAAGATGTAATATTATTATGATGTGATTAAATGTTGCGGTACATGGAAATAACAATTCTAATCGATTTTCAATCTCCTTAGGGAAGGGCAAACGTATCTTCGTTTTAAGAAATGCTATTTATAATTATGTGGTCAGTCATTCTCTACTATCTACAACATTACTATTGAGCAAATGAAGGTCATTATTGCGAGAGCATTGCTTATTAAATCGAATACTCTATCCGCAACACTTTTTTTTCATTTATTTTTTCACTGTATAACATTACCTGCAATATAAAATGTATTTCAATTAAAAAGATATACATATTTAACTAAATTTTTTTTTAATTTAAATGGAATCTCTAGTATTTAATTTTTCTTTGGTTTCCCGTTTCCCTTTCTCTGTTTCGTGTGCCATGACGATAATTACAATAAGTAAAATAACATCATGCCACAAACATGTTTTTTATATTTTTATACAATTAAAGCTTTTTCTTATTACATAATGTGGGCCGAAAAATTCATTCAGAACAGAAATCAATTTTTACAATTTTTCGCAAAATATTTATTTGAGCGCCACGACCTTTTAAGATCTTTAAGAGCTTACAAATCTGTGACTTATAAGCTCCTAAGCACAATTGTCTTGAGCGGTCAAATCAGGCAAGATGTCCGGCAGGCCAATGCGAATCAACAAAACCTGACTTTAGACGAGCTGGGAAATTAATAATGGTCAGTACTTTTTAGGAAAAAGTCTTAAAATGTTCGACAAAAATACGTGTGGAACGTCGTCTGGTCGACGTATTCGGCGGAACGGGGCGCCTAAACTATTAGAAGGTAACTAACTTATCTTATAAACGCAGATTCGAGTATTTTTCTCTTTTTGAATATGACAAAGTAAAAATTTTTTTATTGAGATTTTTACGCTACATAGATAAACATTACATAAAAACTACGGCCGAAGCCATAGGTTTCAGGAGATATTTGTTTCAGACTTTTAGCGATGCTCGTATTATTACGATCATCGCTATGATCATCGCTTATGCTCAATTGAACCATTTTTATGCAAATCTTCGCAAGTTTCCAGAGAAATTTTTCCAATACTGCCGTATGTCTGTAAAATTCTTTGATTTGCTGTTGCAAAAAGTTAGCACCACATTACCGAACCAAGGAAAAGCAGACCTATTATTTGTTGTTAAAGTAAATTTTTTTATAATTTATTTTCTTTAAAATTTTGTCACTTTTCTGCTTGCCGCTCGGAAATCAAATTAAAAAATGAAACAAGATATATTTCTGAGCGGCATTGCTTAGCCGTTCATTGCATGATCACCTCAATAATATTTCATATCCTTTAAATTTGTTGACGCTTGTCGCTCGCCGCTTTCCGTGGCGACGACTTAACGCATTCCATTTGACTGCTTTTCCGTAACAGCACGATACTAATCTACTAGTTGTTCTCTTATGATGGAATTAGTAGATTCGTATCATTTTGCTTTATCGTTAAACTAAAAGTATTAGTTATTCAAAACGTATGAACAAAACCAAATGAGACAGCTCTTTGTTTTCGCAATTTGACAAAGCTTGATTTTCTCTGCGTAAAAATCGATTTTCTGTAGACCACACGCTACATATTGGATAAAAACTAACGTGCTTTACTTATGTGACTGATTTTGTCAGCTGATCCCTAACATTACGATACGAATCTACTAATTCTTCCCTTAGTGTTAACGGAGTGCAAGCAAAGTACAGCGAATTGTTACGTCAAAAATACCTAAACAAAACTGATATTTGCTACAATTTTCAAAGAATGTAGCATTTTTGTAACTATAATAATGTGGTTTGAGTCACCCCGTACCATATCAAATGTTAAAGGTTTAGCCCAGTAACTTAAATATGTCACCCATAGTAACCACAAATTTCGACATGCCTTAAACACTTATTTGCTATTTCGGGTGGCCATTTTTAATTTTTTTATTTTTATAGTGTTGGTTATCGATTACCGAATTGGTTACTGTAATGTACAGTATCATTACATTACTACAGTTTCGTTGTTTTAAATAACACCAGGCAGGGATGATTTATTCCGTGCAATTGTATTTTTCTGATTTCGAAGGTACTTCAGTACTCCAACAAGTGATTTATAAAAAAATATTTATACATTTGTCAATATGAAATTCAGCAAATCTTTATTAAGATTTTTTCATAACTAAAAACAACTTATTTAATACTGGAAAAAGCTACTGCAAATAACATGCTTCATACTGTTGTTATCCTTTCTGATAAAGATAATGAACCGAATACTCCCACAAATGTACCCCCCATTAGCTTAATATAAGCAAAATATTTGCAATATGCATTAATAATGTAATATGCAAATTTTGCCACATAAACAAAAAAAAGCATTAATAGTGAAAAACAGTTTGCTTTGAAATTCCAGCATTCTACAGTCAACGTCATACATAAACTTGCTTCTGATATACATTAGTTGGAAATGGCATCAAAGTTAATGTGCAGACGTGCGTCTCATTGATATGGAGAAAGCCGTTACATGTTCCCCACAACAACGTATTGTTGTAAAGAACACAATATGGTTTCATGACCATGCCACAATCAAGTTTAATCTTTGCGTGTATATGGAAAAGGTTTTGTACCCACATATTAATTTCTAAATAAGCAGTAAATTATTTTCAATAACCAAGTAAATATATCTTGAAAACACATTTCGTTTTATAGGAGTTTCAGAACTAGAAGTTGATGGAACTGTTAATTAAAGTGTTAGCCAATTGCCATTCAACAAACAATATAGTTTTAATTAGCGCAACATCCCATAAACAGTCTTTTAATCCGGGTTAAAAAAATTATCTCAACTCAATAAATTTTCCACTTCTTATTTCTCTAAGTTTGCATTACTTGCTTATCATTCCTTGCCATTGATACAAACACTTTCTACCCCATCTCAGTTTCCTTATAAGCAGCCACTTCTTAAATCACAAGTTTATAACTTATTTATTTAATAATTATTTTATTTATTTATTTATTTATTTTTTTTTTTGTTTAATTGAATTTTCTCTTGTACTGAAATTCAGGCGTATCTCCAATAAGGCTCCAACAGTAATCTCCGACCATAGCAGGACCCCATCTACTTTAGAGGCGCCTTTCAAATGCAGTGACATCTTGATGAACTTGGTGACTGACCCATATTTTTAAGGAAAATATTTAAATGCGAGTGAAGAAAAAGCAATTTTAGTGACAAATTAAAGTAGAAGTCCAACAAATCCCATATTATTTTACAAAAATCATCTGATTTCTTGTTGCCAAGGAAATTTGTAGCGATATCAATAGCAGCATTCCATGCTTGTTCTTTAATATCGATAAATCTTGAATTAGCTCTTTTACGTCTGGACCTACGAAAGCGCCCTCCTAAAATTTTGTGTTACTAAACTTAGGAAACTTTTATAAAATCGTAATTTGATGTGTAATACCGGTAAAATAATTTTCTGTCTAACTACTAGGGAGTGACGTGATGGCCAATCCTCATTGATAGTGTTGTGAAAGAAATCAGTAACGTTTTGCATAGCCAGTTAACAAAGAAACCACTTTAAGATCTGCACAAATTAGCTATATTTGATGGCTGTATTTAATTTTTTCTAACACAAGTTTCACAACATAATAAAATTCTTTCTTTTAAGAAAGCACTATACGAGTATGTGAGGGGCAAAGATGGTAACTTATTTGCATTATGCAACAAAAGTGCTTTCAAGCTTATTTTAAGGGAATCAATGAAGAAGCTGTGACATTAATTCACAAACCAAGCCATCTTCTTTAGAGTAGTACGGACATAGCTATGTCTTTTCCGATTAAAAGTTATCTTCACATCCGATTCATGCGGAATCCATTGCTGAAATCTTCAATAATAATTCCGCTTTAATGGGTAAATTCAAATCTCTTATCAAGTCATTAAACATGGTTCGCTAAAAGAGACTCCGATGCACCTTTAGGGACATAATTTGGAAACTCACACTTATCACTATTCTGACCTGGGCAGTCAGGAATAGGTAACTCGTCGGAATGCGGCTAAGGTTTTATTACTGATGTTACTTCGATATACTTAATACTCCGTTTTAGATATTCAGAAAACC
Organism: Phania funesta; assembly: GCA_963932375.1. NCBI lineage: Eukaryota > Metazoa > Arthropoda > Insecta > Diptera > Tachinidae > Phania > Phania funesta. The sequence continues at coordinate 44,866,238 of OZ010656.1, forward strand.
CCCTTTAATTGTGTTCGACAAAAATAACAAACCACGGCATGATTCGGCGTACCATATGACATCTTTTTAATTATTTCCTTCTACCAACCATTTAGATTTCTATAACATCTTATGCTGCACACTTTGGGAACCCACGGATTATCTTAATTTGTCACGTCACGTTATTTATACGAAAATGCACTAAACTAAAAAACATGTTAAAATCTTTTCTAGCCCCATACTAATTGCTCTGAATACTTGTAGGTGGGTGTGAATTTTTCACAACTATTAAAAACAAGTAGACGAATTTAATAAAAAAACATGCTAAACGGGTCAATTATTTTTAAAGAACGAAGAGGTTTTGCATTTGAAATTCATTTCCAAAAAAAAAAAAAACAACGTTGGCTCTTTCTGGTTTAAAGACTATGTTACGTAGAAACCTCAATGATGGAAACATTTCTTGTACTTATGATTTTAATATGCGCCTCAATATGCTTTAATGTGTATAAGGAAAATAGCAATAGCAATAGCAGTTTTTATAGTGGCGAAAATGATACAGTTTTTCTTTTCTTAAACAAAATATATCATCTTGTTGTTAAAGGCTACATGTTTGAAATGTTCCACAACACACCCTGTAGAAATACTGCTTACTATTTGGGGACGCAATAGGAGGGAGTTTCTATTTAAACACATTTCTGAATAAATGGCTCAGTTGCGTAGAGATTGAGGGCTTCGGTTTACTCGTGTTAACATGAATTACTCCTTAGATGACGTGGGCGAAGCGGGTAAAAGCTAGTAACTATATAAAGTTTGCTCTACCTTCTGCGGTCTTTAGTCCTGGCTAAAAGGCTTTCGGATACAGCCTGAAAATATTCTTAACTTTTTCCAGATTTATTGCAATATATTTGTGAAATAAATCAATTTTGCTGTCTATTATTTGACTTTTTTTTGCTTTTGCAGGACTATATAACACTTCTAAACTATTGGGATACTATTGTAGTGTTTGCTGTGCCCTTTGCAACGATTGCCGTCTTGAATACCTTCACTGGCTACACTGTTTGGAAATTCGCCACCGTCAGAAGGACATTAGTTATGCAAAAGATGTAAGTATATATTCCTAACATAATTAAAACGTGTTATAAATTTTATTTTATTTGTATTGTGCCATTTCCTCAATTACGATTTTATAATAAACTACGTAGTCTTCATGCGTACGTATTCCGCTGGCTGTTTATACTCGTAGTCTAAATTGAAAAAAAATCTACAAATTTTTATTTTTAATACTTTTTAAACTTAATAGCCTTAAGCGCCTAACTTAAGACAATAGAGCCCCGTTAAAGTCATAAACGCAAGGGGCTAGTCATTTTGATGAATTACAGCGGTTTTCGAAATAACGAGAATTCGATTTAGAAACGTTAAAAAATACGCATTAGAATGCTATCATGTTTTGTTCATGCAACACTGTTAGGACTTTATGATTATCCGTTTTACTATATTTACGCCACAATTGGCTGTTTGTCACACACCTCTAGTAAAAAGTTGACCGCAAATGCAGCGTTAGCTACCTATAATGATTGTGTAGATCGGGCCACAAGTTCCCGATGTATGAGCATTTTTCTGGATTTTTTGTTGGTAGTTTTACTCTTGCGAAGAGCAGCGTATACATACGCATATCCTTATTAAATTTGCTATGAAGTCCTCCAATAAAAATTATGATCCCGAGGCCTCCAGATAAATTGTGGACCCATATGTTCGATGGAATTAAAAAAATTTTAAAAGACCTGAAAATTTCAAAAACTTACAAAGAAATATTAATTCGTCCAAAAACAGAAATTTTGCCAAAAATGTTGAGTTCATTACAAATACAAAAAATCACCATGAAATCGAATAACTGAAATAAAAAAATTTGTTTTGCCACAAACATCAAAATATGACGAGAATATGATTTTTTGGCCAAAAACAACACACTAGCCTCAACCACCTTATTTTTCAGATTTTGTTCCCTGCGACTTTTTTCTATTCCCAAAACTGAAGAGACCATTGAAAGGAAAGCAATTTGCCACAATTGATGAGATTAAGTCAGAATTGAAGAACGAGCTGATGGTCATACCGAAAATCGCATTTCAGAAGTGCTTTGAGGATTGGAAGAAGCGCTGGCATCAGTGCAGTGTATCAGAGGGGGATTACTGTGATTTCAAAAGAAATCAAACTTCACCTTCACTTATAAAAAACCACGTATTCTCCTATTATTTTATAATTCTTCAAAAAACCTCAACATTTTCAAAAATTTTTTTTCATCGTAATTCTTTTTACTTTAATAAAATTTTAACGAATGTTCCAATTTAAAAAAATTTTAATTAAATCAACGATACGTTACTACTGTTTTAGATAAATTTTAGTTGATTTAGCAGAACTTCAGCAATGGCTTTAAGGAATTCTTATTTAAATCAACAAATTAAAAAAATATATATTTTTAACAAAATCCGTTATGAAGCTTCGAAGTGGTTTTGTTTATTTGAATTAATTTTATATACATAGATTTGAAAATAAAATCAGTTGATTTAACTATTTTTTTCGTTAAAGGTTTACTAAATTTTTTCATACGAAATTTGGTTCAGTCCATAATATTGATATCCTGAAGTAAGCAACTTTTAACTTTTCATTTCAATTGAAGTACTATGTGCAAGGGTATCACCTCCCCCCATCCCCTTACAATAAAAGAATTTAAAAATTTCTTGTTTCATTGCATTCATTTATTGCAACTGCGATAATTTTGGATATCTAACAACTTTGCCAACCTATCTGAAGCTTGAATTAATTTGAGTTTCTCTGAGGAACATCGATGACATTAATACTTCGCAAGTGTAATTAATTGCAGTAGTTAATTATAAATTATTTCGTTTTACACATCGAAAAATATCTTATTGAATTCGCTGTACTATTTACTCGTAAAATCTTTCCAGGAACACACATCATTTACCACTTCATGGTACAATTTCGTCCCCGTCATCCTTCTCTTCAGCACGAGAAAGTTCATCAGCAGCAATCGCCACAAGCACAAGAGGGGCAAAAACTGCAATGTTCCAAAAACAAGGAATCTCAACATATCGTATTACAACATCATTGTTGAAACGTCAAAAGTCAACCTCTTTTGTGAATTCCACACACTGGAATGGACAACATAATCATCGTCAGCACCACAAACATCATCACATACATTCACATCCAAATCGTGCAACTAAAATAAAACAGTCCGCCAATGGTAACAGTTATTATGGTGAGTGAAATATTTTCAAGAGCAACGAGTGAGTTGATACCGCTTTTTATGTTTTACATTTACTTTATTGTTCCTTTTTTATGATATATCTCTTCTTATGACCTTGAATGCGTTGAAGTTGTTAGGTTTCTAATTCTAGATACTAATGCCATTGAGCGAGCTGTCGAAATATTATGTAAGGTTTGCTTTGTCATCAGGCCTGCCGAGGGTGTGGAAACGAACAAAAAATATTAGCCAAATTCCGGCTCACTGTTGAATACGCAACGGGAATTTTGTCGTGATGTCGACCGTCATCAGGGCTTTAGTTCACAGGACAAGTTTGTGCGTATAAAACGCGTACAAAATTGCGCTGACACAAGAATTAAAACTGGACGACTTTAGACAACGCTGTTTGTTTGATAATCTGGCGCTGGAAATTTCCAGCAGTATAAATAAGAGCCTTAATGTTCAATAAATGAACTGTAAATAATTTTAACTTATGGAGTATTAACCGACTTGAACCAGCGTTACCATATATTTTTTAAAGATACTTTCGATTTTAGAAAAAAAAAACATTTTTTTACCCAAAAAGTACACAAATTACCAAAAAAAAAAAAAATACACATATTTGCATTGGCATTCAATTTTGTTAAGAGGGCATTAACATTACACCGAAGCCTAGTAGATTTTATTGGAAATTTCTTCCAAAATATGTATCGGCGAATTGATTTAGATACTTTCACCAGCCCAGCTGATGACTTTTTTTATATGATTGGATGTCAAATCCCATAAAAAATTTTTCGGGATTTCTGCCACTTTTTATTGCCGGGAATGCCTTCACTTTGCACAATACCACGGAGTTTAAAGCAATAAAAAATATTATGTGTACTTTAACAGTAAGGAAACAAACAATTTTAAGGAAATATTATCAGCAATTGCTACTGTCAATTCGTTTACATACTGCTTAATATTTATAGGTACATTAATGGGAAAACCACCGTTTGCCGTCACTAAGTACTACTAGATTTTATCAAAGTGGCGAAATAGATTTTGTTTTGTAAAGGAAAACTGGTGAAAATCAACAAGATTTTGACGTGATATATGAGTAAATGCACTATAAGACATAAAAATTATAAATTTAAAAATTATCATATTTGAGAACAAACGAGAGTTAAAATAAAAACTATTTAAAGTTGGCATTTTAATTTAATAAGAATGAATGCACCTAATAGGGAGTACAAAAATTTAACCCTGTTGCACTAATATGGTCATTACATAACAAATACAATAAAGTATATAATAGAAACAATACGAAAAACTGATGCAGTAAAAAACAAATTTATTAAAAATATTAAAAACTTTTTTATTCTCAAAAAACTGGCAAAGAAAGGGAAGACGCTGAATAATGAGAGTATAAGTAAACTTTTACCACAAATATGGATAATATATACAGCTCACCGCATGCTTTGACAATATTGGCTTTAGAAACAAAATAAGTAATACTTGTTAATATCTGTGGTTATCACGAATAACCCCGTATGTCTTAAAATTAAATTTTTCGAGGACAGCCAAGAAGGTTTCCTTCCAAAATACGGGCTGTATGCAATTTTTAACTTTGCCTTAAAGTTTCAGGAAAGAGCGAGATTCGAGTGAGATCCTAGTGAAGAAGAAAACGCAAAGTCTTACAGACTCTAAAAGGGTGTGCAGATAAAACAACTTATGTCAACAAAAATTATAGGAATACAATCGCCCAGGAAGGCTTTAAAAACAAACACAAATAACTATACATTTTCGTAAACTGAAAAAAATCATTTTATACCTGTTCAGCAATAACAAATTATGTCCTAAGCCCCCATTACGCGGAAATAAATTGTGTGTGTATGTCGATATATTCATGGAATTGCTGGACACATTTTGCACACATATAAAAAAAGTTATTTGAAGCCAAATATCCAAAATTGAAAAAAAAAATTATTGAATAATAATAATCTGTACATCCTACTTTCCTTTCCCAGCCTCAAATACCCATAACAGGTCACAGTGGTTGATAGTACTGCCATTATAATCAAATATTATGCAATTACAATTGCAGGGCAATTCCAAACACTAGCAATCACAAATTGTTGTAATTGAAATTTCGAGTATTACAAAATACAATACCACCAACTACAAGTTATACATGTCTGATTACAATTCTTTGCCGAACGGGATATTAGTTTACTGTGAGTGTAAATAAAATATTGAGAATGATAAAATTCCTAGACGAATATCTAAAAATTCAATAAGTTAAAATTAAGAATGACTGATTTCAAAAAATCCCACCACAAAAAATCGCCCTTTAACCTCCATTGTTCCCTACTATTCTCTAAATACATTTATTTATGTATGTACATATGTATGTTATTTTAATTGTAGCAAATATTTGTGTTAAAAAACACTGCAACACATGTTGATTTGGTTGTTAGCTTCACCTTCAGCTTGAGCTTCCAATTTCATTCCTTCACGAAAACAGCTTTTCAAGAGTAAACAAAAAAGTTGAAATAAATATTTCTTTCGTTCAAATTATTTTGATTGTTTAGACATAAAGATTGTACAAATAAAATAGACATTTATATAAAAACTTTAAATATTTGCTCTTCTAATTTGCTTCGCCCTTTTGTTTTCATTTGCAGGAAATAGATTTGCTCCAAATTCATCCCAATTGAAGGTCACAAAAATCTTATTAATAGTCTCAACCGTGTTTGTGTGCTTGAATTTGCCAAGTTTTATTATGAGAATGATTACGTATCTGGAGGTAAGAAAATACGTAATTAATGAGCCCTTTCAAACTGTATCTTTTCATTAAACGAACTCAAGGCTCAGTTGCGGAAAGAAAAAATTCAATAATGGAAATGTACATGATGCAACCCAAAAAGAAAGATACTTTTTAAAACGGTATTTTTTTAATTTATGTTTTTAAAAAGGTACTTTTTTAAGAGGTACTTTAAAAAAACGCTTTTATTAAAAAATTTACATAAACAGTACTTTCGTGCTAAAAAGTTGATTTGAAAAAAAAGTTATAAAAGTAAGTTTTTTAATGTCAATTTTCTAAATAGTACCATTGATAAAGAGTGCCTTTTAAGAACATGAGCAACTCATGTAAACATTATAAGTTTAAATTAATTCATTTTTAAGCTCTAGGTCTTTAATATTTTTAATAACACAATGTTATTGGTAGCATCATCAGGAAATAGTAAAAACAGGCATAGCGAAATATCGAATATAACCCAATCAAATGGTTTTATAAGAAATTTTCATTAAATACCTAGAGCTTGAAAATTAATCTATTAAAATTAAAATAAAAGGTTAAACAAACTATAATGAACATTACAAGATGATCCTTGAATTGATATAGATTTTTGGAACGAACTTCCGACATCCATCGTCAAATTTGGTTTGGAGACAAACCCGTTTCGTTCTGAGAACGAAATGTGACACTGAAGATGGCACATAGCCGAAACCGGTTTGTCTCCAAACCAAATTGGACAAGGATCATCGAAAATTCGTTTCCAAAACCGAAAACATTACAAGTTTCTTTTACGCTAAATCCTTTGATGGAAAATGACAATAATTTTCAGCACGAAAGACATTTTTTAACTTCAATCGACTTGTTTTTAACATGTAAAACGTACTTTTAAAATTTAAAAAGAAAAATATTTAGGTTCTGTTTTATCTGCTTCATAGTTAAGTCTTGCACATATATTTTTAATTGCTAGAATTATTGCTATTCCAATATTCTTGGGAGCAAAAAAAAATAATTTTTCCCATAATTTATCGCACTGAAAGGGAATATGTACAAAAATACGAAAGACCAATAAATAAATTTGTGCTTCTCTTTGGAAACGCTGATTATTTGTATTTTTACTTTGTAAAAGTTAAGTAGTCTGGATTGCTTTTCTATTTTTCCAAGTTTAAGCGAAGAGCTACTTTTAGAAGAAGTTTTATAAATACTTTAGTATATAACTATACCAACAATAATTGAGAGATAAATAGAGAGCACATGTCAGAATCTGTTATTAATGTAACTTAGTACACAAATGGAGAGGCACTCATCAGCAGGACAGAATATTCGGTGTTTAACATAACCTTATTCAGCTTTTTCTAAGCAAGATCGTAGAGCGTTCACCATGGAACGGATTAATTCTAAAATATCAGCACGTACCTTACAGCTTCGTGTTGGATTTGTGCAAAATACTGAATCTGTATATCTTGAGGGTATCATATACAACCCGTTTTAAAATTTCGACTAAACAAGTTAATTAAGTAGTTGTGCACAATTAGACATGAAAAATATGTTTTTAAACACTTTTTAAACAACATTTCTTCTTTTCCTTTCTCATATTATTCATGTGCAAACAAAGTGCTTTTAATTAATTTTTTTGCAACCTTCTCAAGAATAAAAGTGTTTTTTGTAGCTCAAATACGCCAGTTAATGTTTGAATATATACTCTTACGTAAACACATGCATCTAAATAAAATATAGCAAATCCAACTCACAAATAGACCTCATTAAAACTTAATATGAAAAACTTGAAAACGTATTAAACTCATAATTGCTGTCATTAAACTTTTTATGCAAGAAGTTATTTATTTATAAAGGGGTTGTGCTAAATAAGAGCCGAATGATATTGAAATGGAGTAAAACAAGATTTGTGTGTCATAATGTACATTATATGACATATACTGTTTTGCACGGTAGCAGAAATTTTCAAAAGCTGTCGCATACATTCAGCTGAATTTTAGAGACGGCTTGCATTGTATTTGCCTTAAGGGTATAGGTCGATTTCGGCTTATTGGCAAAAACCTGTGACTTCAGAAAATCCCACACAAAATAGTGATTGCCCCTTGTGGCGTTCGCAGTGTAGCGTGAAGCACTGTACTGTTGCCACAGCATATCGTCGACTTACATATGGCTAAACTCGAGACAAAAGATAGCAAGGCAAAGACAATCAGTTGTCCTTGATCTGTAGCGTTCGCCGATGACAGTGAAGTACAGACCAATTATGACGCCAGTACAAAAATCAATTCGCTCCAAATATTAGTTCTTGTGAATGCATTGCCCCAACGTATAGAACTCATGTCGTTTAGTAGCTTCCTATATACGGCAATGTTGCCTCTTAGCTCATAGCAATGCAACAATGTCGTCGCTATACATGATTTTGCGGGAAAAATTGGGGTCACCTGGTCAAAGCTCTGAAGCCAACTGCGCGAATAAACGAAGTTCTCTATGCACGCAAAGAAATAATATAGTTGAGGTAACCATATCCGAATATCATAAAATTATTATAAAATTATATGGCTATAATAGTATGGCCTTCCTGAAACGCTAAGAGCACAAACAATTTATGTTACTTATTATCACCAGCCGAGGTACGAACACAGACAACTAAAGCAATTGAATGATTAATAGTCAACACGCTAACTGACACTTAAGCCACAACTTTCATACTTTCATTAAACTCGAAACGAATTATACATATAGTATATGGCTATTAAGAATAGTTTATGGTTCGATCTGTTACGGCTACTGTAAGCCCAAGTTGAAACTTAAAATTCACCAAGTTGGGGAGCCTCGGAGTCCGCTCTACACTTCCATGGGCGGTGTACGCAGATTATTTACCCAAAAAGACATCTCAGAGCATGCCGACTGCAGCTAATGTAAAATAAAATACAATGACAATCTGTCGCGCCTTCTTAAATAAAAGACCAGGGACCGTAACGGTTATAAGTTTTAGTAAAAAAGTACTCTTTGTTGATTGTTTTTCAAGCCTTATTTTTCGCTTACAAATAGTAGTTATTTTGTTAGTTTTTTTTTTTTTTTGCTTATAAAATGCATTGACACTGGAGATAATATTGACCTTAAATCAGTTAATATCAGTGAAACGAATGATCTTTCTACAGTGACTTGTTAACTGTGAAAATTTATACAAAGCAATTCAAAAGTACTTATTTTCCAAGCAAAAATACAACTTGGAAAATAATCAATAAAGTTAAATTTTTTAATAAAACTCGAGCAAATAAAAAATAATGGTATTCCGCGTAACAAGGATAGCGTTGATGTACTTTTTCATACTGTAGCATTTCTCTTTCGTAATAATTTTATTGGTTAAATTTTGAAAAATAACGCTTATTTGCGGTCCCTGTAAAAGAAATTTTGTTTGGCAAAAAACCGTGGCGAACTCATTTGGCGTTCAAAGTCAATTGTGTTGATACGACCACAACGGTATTCAGTAAACTAGATATTTTACCATTGAAATTGATGGTGCTGAATCTTCATGCCTTCCTTTTCCATTTTCGTAAAAATTCACGAGATTGTCTGCTTTAAATGGCTCTCAAACAAACTTGATATTTTACAGGTGATAGTTGACAGCAGCATTCTTGATTTTCAGTCAACTACGAGGGTAGTTCTAAAACAATCTGCACTTTTTCATACGAACGGATGGATTAATGGTGGCCTGTTTTTGATGGATCGCTTAGCTATGGCAAAGGTTATACTTTTGTCTAATAATTTTGCAAAAAGGTATAACGATGTTTAGAAATAATAAATTTATGAAGCACTATTTTTCAGAAAATCAAAGCAAAAATACATACGTTTATATGTTTGAGTTTTTTGTACAATGAAATTAGCAATATTTTGTAATGCAATTTCGAAGTTATATAGGAAGTACTAGAACGTTTTATATCGAATCAAAACTAGAAATTGAAGGGTATTGTTCTAATTTTGGGGTATTGTTCATGAGTTGCCCAATTTTAAGGCTTTGTGGACACAAGGTCCAAATTAAATATTCAAACTCGGCCACATAGCCAGCTAAAGTTTCATCCAAATCAGATCAATCCTTAAGAAACTGGACATTTCTTTTTAATTTTGCAAAATCTTCTTTTTATACTTTTAAATTCTGTTTCGAACTTTATTTTTTTTTTTCTTTACAGACTCAATCATCGACTAATGAAAAAACAACCGTAGTGTTGCAGTACATTTTCCAGTTGCTGTTTATAACAAATTTTGGCATTAATTTTGTGTTGTACTGCCTCAGCGGACAAAATTTCCGGTAAATTTGCAACGTATTTCGTATGGGATAAAGTTAGTAATGCTCTGACTGAAATACATATGTATGAATGATATATCTTACATACATATATATAAGTCTTCTAACGTTTTTAGAAAAGTCTTTATTTAAAAGAAAAATCTTAGTGAATACTACTAAAGAAGAAAATTTATTAGTAACTAAATTAATTTATTGCATTTTGTGGTCTGGTACAACTGTTGTTAATTCTAGTTCCAGTATGAAAACAAAAAATAAATACGTTAGCTGTGCCGTGTTGATGTAGAGAAGAAAATTTTGTAGCATTTTTTTGTGCAAGTGGCAACACTGATCTTTTACAGCTATAACCTATGATTATTCCGATTCCTAAAAGTGGAGTGCTACACAGACCATTATGCTAAGGCCACTCGCAAACTTCAAGGAACTTTGAGTCAATAAAGGGCTCCTAATATGTGGTCAAAAAGTATTAAGAAACTGGATGGATTACGGATGTTAGGACGGTTCGACTTATCGGCGGCCACTTGAGAACATTATTACTTTAAATTAGTGACGCCTAAAACCCATATATATCTATTCGGCAGTTACTGTGAACGACATTTGTTACAGGAACATAATAACGGAGTTCTTGTGGTCTCACCTGGACGACATACGGTTTTAACAGGACAGCGAAATATGTCACACCTTGCAATGAACAGTAGATTTATTACAGCATCTATTTAAAGAACAAATCATCTCACGAAACTCTGATGTAGACTGGACACCACTGCATTTGTGAACTCTTTGGTCTAAGAGAATAATCCAGTAGAAATTCCAGAGCTCAAGAGCGAAAGCCAACGCATCATCGGTAAAATACGGACACATCTCTGTCGAAAAAACAACGAAAATGGCGTCTTACCACTCTGGAATTGCCAAATTTCATACTAAAAAGTTAAGTTTCATTTGACGAAAATGTTCTATAGAAGAAAATTTCCTTTAATAATACAAAAAAGGTCCTTAAAAAAATAACGTTACGTTTTACCTTTTCAAAAATTGAGCCCTTTGAACAAACGCAAAAATAAAATATACACACACAAGCTTAGTTCCGGTTTATAGCGATGATTTCTTTTAAAGTAAATTTTACGTTAAAACGCTCAGATCACAACTTAACTAACTATTTGCCCTAGAGGCCGCTTTTGCACTTGAAAAAGACGCAGTTCAAAAGTTGTCTAGAAATCATCTCGAACATACCATCGCATGCGTTCACCATAAAGATTTCAGCGTTACCAGATGTCAGTGGTTATCAGCAAATACAACAACCATTTCCAATTCATGGGAAATTTGAATTGTGGCACAGCCGTGGTGGATTTTATTGTAGCACTTTATTTTTGTAACAATATGTTTATTTCGCTATTTTGATTAAAGCGAAATTTATTTTTTTTCATATTTTTCATTTTTCTTTAAACTTTTTAGGAAAGCTGTACTGAGCATGTTTTGCAATGGTTCAAGCAAGCAAAGGGACGGAGGAATATCACAGATTACAGGTAAAATTCAATTACAACTGTTTTCTCTTATATTTGAATATTATTGACAAGTTAAAAATTTTCGTTGTGAAATGAAATTAACTGTATTTAACAGAAAAATGCTATTTGATGGAAACGATCAATTCACAAAGGCAGCAAGTAAGAAAATAATAAGGTCGTTAATTGCATGAGTAAACATATTTAACAAAAAATATTTAATCGATGCCACCATATCAAATAAAAAAAAAAATAGAAAAGTTTTGATTAACACAAAACATGTCATAATATTCGTAAATAATGAATATTTCTTCCATCCTCACTAAAGGAGAAATATCACTCTATATTTTCTGTCAAATAATTTTTATTGTTTTACAACTAAAGCTTTGTAATATTTAAAAATATATCTGAATTTCTCACAAAAGTTTAAATTAAATTAATTAATTCACAAGCTTAAGGTCTTTAATAAAAAAATTGTTTAACACAATTATATTATTTATACTCGATGTTTCGTTACGCCTTTATGTATCATCATCAGATTTTTCCTGATCCCTGTTCAGGATATCGCAGGCAAGAGCTGTACAGAAAATAATTTATCCGTTTGAAGGAGACAAACTTCCGGAATATGCTACAACTACACGCAAAGAAAAAACATTGTTGAGCTAACCATATTCTAAGAGCAACATGCTATGATCGAATTATAAGGTTGCAATGAAATCATAATATTATGACCCTTCTTAGAACCATAGAAAAGCATTCATCTGAGTTCGAGAACAAATCATACATATTTTGTTTATTAAACACATTGTATGGTTAAAATTATTATATTATTTTTGTAAAGTTAAAATATTTTGCTTGTGGTTAGAATTTGACTAAAAATTATATTGTTCAACTCGATTTTATTTAATTATTATATGTTAACAATAAATTACTGATCGCAACTAATTTACAATATTTTCAAATAACTATAACATGGTTGCCTCAATATATTATTGCAACGAGCATGATATGGTTGTCGTGACCATGCTACAATCATGTATTTTTTTGTTATTTCCGTGCATAGACTCGTCCGCATGTTACTGTACCAGTAAAGAGGGGATGTAAAGTTTTACCTCACCTGCCTTGTAGCTCGGAATTTGACATACATATTTGTCTACGATTTCTTTCGATCGATGCAAAAATACCTGGTTGCAATATGCTTTACTTCAGCAGAATATATCGAAAATTCTCGCAATTTGTTTCTGACTTGAATATGCCTCTTTTTCCAGAAAGATGAACAGAAATCAAAGATAACGATGACCGATACTTTGAATGACATAGGAATTCAAAATTGTACTGAAAAAGTCAACTTCTTTCCAAAAAAAAAAAAATAAAGCGTGAACTTTTTTGTACAGTCAATATAATTTTTTTTAACATTTTATTTGTATACTGAACCTACCTTCTCTTAGGCTTAACAATAAGCATTCAAATCTTTAAGCTAAAACTTTTTTACTCCCAATTGGGCAGCTCAGCAGGGTGGTAAACTCGTTCTAGGATTGCCCCTGATTGACTTCTTACAAAATAATGGTGCGAACGAGCTCGCATTATGTTGCAATTTCAATTTATTTCTTTTTTTATCACATTCTTTTATTTTTATTTCCATTTTCCAGTAACGGAGTGTTATCGTAATAATGGCGGCGCTGGAGCAGCCTGTGGCGCAAACACCTCAACGCGTAGACGCATGATGACCCAATATTGTTGCAACGAAATACACTAATTACAACAATAAAGTTGAAAAAACTAGCTTCAATGTATTTAAAGAATAACGTTTTAATGTAAATTTTTATATAAGTTATTTCTGTGTAGAGCAGTTTAGTATCAATTAAATTAAATTAAGAGAATTCTATTTTATTTAGTCTTCTTTATGAAACAATAGTAGGAACTCAACAACAATTTGTTTTTTCTATTAACAATTATAGAACATTGAAGATTGTAATGTAATGTCCTTAAATAAATAAGTTGTGAAAAAAGCAGCACACACACATTATTTACTTTATGGAACAAAAAAATTTAGATGCAAACAAACGTCTTTGCATTCGGCCCCAAGATTATCGGGAGTGGTAAGAAACAAACGTTCAGTCAGTCACCCCCTAGGATGAAAAATTAGTTGAAGACGATTTTTTCAAGTAAGAGTTTCTCGGATATTTTATATCCACAGATAGTGTTAAGTATATTTTGCTTAATCTCAGGGTCCTCAGACTTAGTTTCCTACTTAGTTTCTGGTGTAGGGTAGCACATTAGTGTTGTTTGAAGTATTTTCTATTGGCACCAGTCATGCCAGATATCAAGAAATATGTAGTTGCATTTAATTGCTTATTGCAGACCAAACCTTGCCTCTGACCCTAATAGCCAAATCGTCCGCGAAGTCCTAAACTTCATAACGGAAATCATCGAAAGTTTGTCAAAGCCCGTCGATTACCAGAAATCATAGCAGTGATGATAGAGGCTTCCTTTGGTTTACCGTTTTCGTCTCAGTTTCAAACATTAGTGTCCCATTTTTCAGCTTGTTGAGAACCCACGTTATAAATAGTCTGATTGCTTTCCTGATAGTCCCTTCCTTAATAGATCTGAAAGCAGCAGTATCAAAAGCCTCAGTCATGTAAACCGATGTAGATATGGCTATTTCTTTACCATCCACCACCTTTCCGATTGTGCTCATTACGCAGTGTGTGGCGGTTTCAGTCGATTTTTTTTTATATACTTGGTAAGTTTTTTTCAACTCAGAACGCGGTTGTATGTCAGTGGTTGTCAAAATACAAGCACAACAACAATCATATGCAAGAAAAAGCCTATAAGAGTAGAGTCGGAAGATCCAGGTGACCAAATTATGTCACCTTTTTGAGAAATAACCACAGTCAATTATTTTAAACAGAATGTCTATTATGGTGTTTGCTGTGGGGCGTGCATCAGGGGTTTATTCATACAGAAAGATGACAATATAGATGTTCAAAATCCACCCGCTCTTGTTTGAAACCCTTTGCAATTGTGCAAACATCCACATTAGATTCAAACACAAATTTCCAGAAGAGCCAAAATTGATACTCCCATTAAAATAAGAATACAAATGTGGCACGAAATGCTGGTGCGCAAAAGTAGAGGTTGCTGAAAATATAATTTAATTCGGAAATTTGGCTATTTTTAATATTTACATATTTTATTACTAACATTCACTTATGACCTTTTCATTTCTGTATCATTTTTATTTTGATTTTCTTTTTTTTTTCTTTCTATAACAAACGCATGTGTTGAAAACATTACACTGCACAGTGATGCAAATCAATTTAATTTAGAAATATTACGGTGGACAATTATACAAATACTTGAGTTTAAGTTTGATTTCAGAACTCCCCACAAAAAACATACGAGACGATTAAAATAGAGGAGGGGTTTAAGAACGTATCCATTTTTTTAATGGACAAATAAGAATGTAATAAGAAGCGTTTAAATATTATATTTGTCCGAAAGAAAAATGACACTGAAGATGGCCAAACCAAACTTGACGAGGGATGACGAAAATTCGTTCCAAATATCTATATCAAAACTTACGGAATTATTTCCGAAATAATTAGACTCTACCCCACTGTATAAAATTAATTTATTACATTTTTCACAACAAATGTTTTTTCTCTCTCATATTTTGTATCAAACAGAAAGCGTTTGCAATATTTATTACACTGATTGACATTTATGTATCAATTGATTTATAAAAACGTGTTTTTTTTTACCAACAAAAAAACAAATATGTTACATTTAATTTATTTGTGAATGAAACTAAATATTGCTCTTTTTATTTAATGAAATTTTAAAAGAAATTAACAATATGAAAATTGACTTTCAAAACAACGGTTACATTACAAATGTACAAAAATTGTAGCAAAAGCGGAGCCAAAAGTTTCCAATGTTACAATAATGTACGGCATGAATGGTACCTAATTTGACGTAACAAAAAAAATATTAAAACATTTAAACAAATTTATTTATTTTTGTACGCTACAATTAGGACAAACGTTTTTTATAGTTGGAGACTACAATGCAGAGCACACCTATTGGGGTTCTAGATTTTTTAGCTCTAGAGGGAGGCAGCTGTATAAAGCAATTCAAGCAAATAAGCTAGACTTCGTATCTGGAGGTAACCCCGCCTATTTGTCAACAGACTTTCACAAGCTGTCAGATCTTATCAACTTTGCAATTGTAAAAAACTCCAGACATGAGCAGTTGTTAGTCAGTTCAGGCAGGTTTTCCACTGCACCAGAACTCTAACCCACATAAAAACGGGAATTCGTTAAAATATAAAATGTATGTGAGCTCACACTTATCTCAAAAAATTCCTCTGGGAAATCTGGCTGATATTCAAGAAGCTGTGGACTACTTTACAAACACCGTGACTGTAGCAGCCAGATTTGCAAGGCCAACAAAGGCAATTGTTAAAAGAAATGCGTACCAGTCGTCATCAGATATACAGATTCTTGTTAGGAAGAACAGAAGGCTTAGACGGCAATGGCCAAATAGTCGTACCCCCGACATAAAGCTCTAAATTAACTTAGAACAGAGAACCTTGCGCAATAAACTGTAGCAGAAGCATGAGTCCGTTATCGGGAAATATTTAAAAAAAATGGATCGAACAAAAAACACACTAAGGCGCTTAAAATATCCTATTGCCTCGAATCTCCGCTAAGACTTGAAAACTGAACCTGGGCCGAAAACTTGATTGAATAGGTAAATGCATTTGCTGATCACTTAGAGAAGAATTTTTTGTATGACTTTTTCCTATGCACTTAAAACATAATTAAAATTGTTACTATCACTAAACAATGGGCTCCACCCAGATTACGCCAAATTCGTCAAAGTTATTTGAAAAATTATTCCTCTCGATCGTAACTCCTTATCTTAAAGAACAAAACATTACCCCGGACCATCAGTTTGGTTTTCGTGCGACGCATAGTACCATCGAGCAAGTCGTTACCGATATTAGATCGGCATTTAAAAAAAATATAGATTCTTCATGAAAACTCCTACAAGCTTCTTAAGAGCTATTTGACAGTTAGAAATTTAAAGTAAGGTCCAAGGATCAGTTTTCTAAAAATGGTAAAATCTCTGCAGGAGTTCCTCAAGATAGTACAATACGGCCGCTGTTATATATAATATACCCAGCGGATAAGCTAACAACCACATATACATACACGTCAACGTTTGCAGACTACACTGTAAGTGGTAATAGAAATCCGAAGGTTGCATGAACAACTCTCATTAATACGCTGGAAGACTGGCTAAAAAGTGACGGATAAAGGTGAATACATCCAAATCTGATCACGTAACGTTTGCCCTCAGATATTTTCCCGCAAAATTGACCAACAATGATAATTACCACTCAATGGCCAGGGTAACCACCTAGATACAAGCTTTACTTGGTCCCGCCATGCTGAAGTAAAAGTAACGGCAATAAAACTCAGAACTAATCAAATACACTGATTAATAGTTCCTAACTAAGCCCTGTCTTTGGCTTCCAAAGTCCTTTTATACAAATCTATTATAAAGCCAATATGACCATGTGGCATTCAGCTGCGGGGTACTGCTTGTGCATCAAACATCCAGAAGTTACAAAGAAGACAGTTCATATGAGAAATGAAAATATCCATAGAAATCTAGGAGTTCCTACTATCCAGGAAGAAACAAAAACATACACATTCAAATACGTAAACAAACTAGTGGTCCATCTCAACACTTCTGTACGCAATTTATTACAAGAGTCTAAAAAATCTGACACATCGAGGCTGCTGAGACGGCTCTCTCTAGCCTAAATAAATAAAATGAGCAAACGATTTGAAGCAAAAATTCTCTCAGAAATGGGTATGCCGATGTATAAATCCTTCAGTAAATACGCTTTTACATCTACGTCGTACCTCTTTATTAAATGTGGTTTCACCCAATGCTTCCTTTTCGCACGTTTCATTTTTTCTAATTTCGCATTCACGTTTTAATTTTGTAGTTCTTTTAATGCAGCTATTTCTGCTAGAAGTTTAGTTGTCGACGACATTTTGAAAATGAATTTGCACTGTGCAGTGTAGTAGCCACTCGAAATTGTTTCGTGTTGTTCCTACAATATTTCTGATTTTCGTTGATAATAGGTGTACACTACCTGCAAGTACTTACTTGTTTGTAACAAGTCACGATATTAAAAGAATTGGTAGTCAAATATTATTATTCAAGGTAACCAGGGTTACAAATAAAAAATTAATAAAGTGGCTTTGTACTTTTTACTTTGCTTTTAAAAGAAGCAAAGCAGTTAAAAAAAACGAAAAAAACTTCTAAAAAGGTATTTAATTTTTTAAATAAAAAGCGATAATCATTTAATCCGCTTATTATCAGAGTTGGAAAACCCCGTGGCGTCTAAAAAATATCCAACCCAACAGCGATTTATATTTGGATTTGTAATCGAAAATTGTAGTTAAATATTGCCTGGAAGTTTACAAAATGAAATTTTATATACATCTACATCTATTATATATTAATCGCACTCCTCATTAGTATTTTAAAATAAATTCACTGAAATTGTGTAGTTGTTATTGTTTTTTTTTTTATTTATTTTTAACAGAAAGCATTTACCGAAATTTTAAGAAAAATTTAATTTATTATATTTGTGAAAACTTTAAACTTCAATTATCGACTTAAAAATACGTTTAAGCAATTTATACTTGAGTGAATTTTTAACTCTTACGCATATGGATAATTAAAATTACGCTCTGAAAGAAAGAGATATGAAAGAACGAAATAAACGAGATAAAGTGAGTATATATTACCTCGGAGAAAAATTTATTGAAAAAAAAACGAAATCCCTGTCCCAAAAAATATAAATTTCACTGTAAAATTGATCGTATAATTTTGTCCAGTAAATAAGGAATGATTAATTTTAGAAACTTTCAGTTGGGAAAAGGTTTTTTTTGAAAGTTTTGGGGACATAAACATTATATATATAATAAAAATGTAAATGAAAGATGAAGTTTGAATTCCTTTTACCAATTCTATATATTCGTTTTTCGTTGCGTGCGAATGAAAACGATCTAATTGTGTTCAAATCGAACTTAATTGTTTTACTATTTTAATAATTGTTAAACAAATTTAATTTGATAATATTTTTTATTTCATTTTCAATTGGATTTTTACTTTAGTGGGGTTGTAGAAACATACCTTTTTCACTTTCAGCATGCAGTGGTCCTACACTGCCGAAAAAACGCTTATCTAATATTTGCAGCAGAAGCAAAGCTGTTGAATGAACTTCCACACGTGGACAGCCTGTCATTAGTAGAGTAACTGTGATAACTGAGGTATAATGATCGCAAGGATATTCTCTGCAAAGAAAAATACAAGTATTTTGTTCAGTACAAGTAGTGACTGTTTAAAATATATTTGTTTAGTAAAATTAATGAAGACTTAATGGCCAACGGAATACGTTATTTTCAATTGTTTGGATCACGGATATTGTGGGAGAATGAGAAAGATTAAAAAATAAATAGTAAAACAAGTTTAACAATAATTTTTTCCAATCTTTATATATTCAATTTTTTTATCATGTTGGAAGGCAGACTTACTTCACTTTTTAAAATAAAAAATGATTTCTGGCGAGAGTACCCTGGAAACAATAATCGTCAATTTTACACTGGAGAGCCTGCGATTATTTGGTGCCTTTATATATAAAATAGGCTATCAGATCACTGCATAAAACAGCCCTTGTATGTCTTTCTGATTATAAAAAAAAACAGTTATGTTCGACATTCGAAACCGAAATATAGCGATAAATGTTTGTTAGACATGTGTTGTTAGACTTTTAATCCTTTTACGTATGTCGCTAGAGCTTTTACGTTCATTGACCAGGTAATTTCACTAACGATCTTGATGACGTATCAGACAATGAATTGGAGTATTCCTGTCGTAATGGCTATAGAAAATATCATCATACCACTTTCAAAACTAAACTAAATTAAAAAAGTTTTTTTTTTTTTTTAATATGGGAACATTGTAACTTTAACCAACATATTGGCAAATTGTAATAATGGCCGTTAAAGGGATAACGCATTGGTCAGGTATGTACCTTTAATGGCGAGTATGAAGTAAATTCATCTCTGTTATAACAAAACTGACGCCTTTCGTTCTACTAATTCTACCACAACGCTCTTAACGTATTAAATGAAGGGAGAGTTGAATTCATTAATAAAAAGAATATAGCACAATTTCGTATCTTATGTACTTGTGTTTTTAATTAAAATTTTCAGCTTTAAACTACGGAAGAGGACACAAGAGTTTTGTGATAATAAAAATTATTTCATTAAAACGTACATATTTTCAATCATTTAATAATAGAATTTATTATATTTGTTGATGTATCTTTATATTCAAGATTATATTTGTAGTTTGAATTGAAATTATATTTATTCATTTAAATATTCATAAGAAAAATGCAATGTATGATTCGTTCAATAAAAACACTTTAAAAACTCATAGTTGCCACATTTACAATATTCTTATTAAATTATTCAAGCTGCCAGAGTCATACATAACATTTGTGTTAAATATTATTTGATTATTGTTATAAGTTTTATTTTTTCCTTGGAAATTCACAGTTTTATTTTCATGTTATATTTTTTGCTTAGAAAATGTACAGACTACGGTGATAATATTGATTTTAAATGACTTAATATCAGTTTTAGGACAGAAATTGCCAGTGACTTTTGAATTGAGAAAATTCAAATAAAACAAAACAAAACTTGCAAAATCATTTGTAGAGTTAATTTTTTTTATTAAAACTCACAACAAATAAAAGTTAATGCAGCCAAAGGTCTCCGCAAAACAAGGTGTATTTCTTGATCTTGTAGCAATTCTCGTATGATGTTTTTGTTTGAAATTTGAAAAAGAATTAGTATTTTCGGTCCCTGGTTGAAATTTATACGGCTTTCAAAGTTTTGAATATTTTTCTTGGCAAATTTAGATGCAAACACGCACGAAAAAGTTTCTGCGAGTTATTTAATTGTACAGGGTGTCTGTCGGGAGCAGTTTTATATTTTCAAACTTAAATAAAAAATGCAATAATTGACACAAAGTTTTATTAAGAGCATTGAACGATAGAATGGAAATGCGGATTTTATTTTTTAATGAGTATGTCATCCAGATGTCTTCCGTCGAGTTGAACACACTGTTCACAACGCAGCTTTGTGTTCTGCGTCACACGCTGCAGTAAACTTGGTTCTATTGAGCTGATTTCTCGACAAATATTTTCCTTTAAAGCCACAATAGATTGGGGATTGTCATTATATGCTCTCCCTTTGAGGTAGCCCTATAAAAAAATCCATGGGAATTAGATCGGGCGACCTCTTTGGCCATGGGTTGTCCCCAAAGCGACTGATCGGTTTTTGAGGGGAAATTTTCCCGAAGCAAATTCATCGAAGCTCTGGCTGTGTGTCGCCCCATCCTGTTGAAACCACGTGTGTGAAGAGTACGATGGATGAGCTCGCAGGTTTGGCAAAGAGAATTCCGTAATCATGCGTCGATCATTTTCACCATTGACATTCGTCGCCTGGCCTCGAGAATTTTGGAAATTTTAGAATTTTGCGTGGATAAGGTACACCAAACAGTTACCCTGTGGCAATGCAATGGGTTTTGATGTTTCAATCGAGGGTTGCAAGTTCTTGGAGACCAGTAACGACAACTTTGCTTGTTGACGTGGCCGTTTAAGTGAAAATACGCCACGTCGCTCCGAAAAATGGGATTTAGAGTGCAAAAACGCTCCAACATAGTTTCACAAACATTTTTGGGTAAATCAAAATCACTTTCTTTCAGTTCTTGAACGATTTGAATTTTGAAAGAATGGAACTTCAGATCCTTTTTTTAATTTCATTAATAATCGCACCCACGAAAGAATTAAATTTATACTCGGTCGATCACGTATTCGCCGAATACCGAACTTTGAACAAAATTGTCGACGAGCAATTACGTAAGAATCATTACTCTTAATAATAAATATCTCCACAGCGAACTCGCGATGCTCACTCGACCACCGCGACATCGTGACTGACAAATCCGCACAATCGATAATTCCAACGGCACCATCTTCCCTCCGCACCGTTTAAAACTTTTTAAAATAATAATCGTATTTAAAAATATAAATTTGCCACCAGACTGCTTTGCGTAACTACTTGTAATGTTACATCGATATATTGGACGGGACTAATAATCTACTTTTGGCGATAAAAGCCAACCACAAAATATTGAATACTTACTTTGCACTAAAAATGGCAGCTAAAGCCAAAAAGCAAGCGTCAGCTTCCCGAGGCGTCGAGGTATAGCAGCGATCAATTACCCATTCCAGCAACTGGCCCATATCTGGATTTGATTCCAAAAGTAAAACTACCGTATCACGAGCCAATTGATAAATCTTAGAACAAAATAATAACCATTATGTCAATATTCTCGAAGTCAAAGAAAAAAACACTCATTCAGAAACTATACACACATACCTTTTCATCCTTGGAGGTTAAAAGCATGTCAAGCCATTTATAAATTATGCCATCGTCAGACAGATATGGTGTATAGAAGACGTGGCCACAACATAACAGAGCAGACATGGCCTGGTAAAAGGAAGAAAAAACCAAATTATTATATCAAGTATTATTTAAATAAATATAAAAAACTAAATGAATTACTGCATAAAATAATCAAACTATGAAGAATATAAAGTGGAATATTACTGCATGTATGAGTCTGTATAGCTAGAGGCAAGGACGAATGTATCAAGAACTTACTTGTAAAGCACTAAATTGTAATTTTTCCTCTTCAGCAGTTTGACCGATTTGGGAAGCAATACCCAAGGGTTTAGAAAAGGCACCACACCAGGTGGCGAATAAATTAAAGAGATTCCGTTTTAAATCCCGTGTCAATAAAGTCGCGCAAGATTCCACTGAAAATAAAAAGAGGGTTAAAAAAATTTTTTTAAATGTAACCTAAATTAAAAAAAACGTCTTAGTACTTTAGAATGCATATGCCAGCAATATATTAGTCGCCCAGGTGCTTTTAGGACTAGTTAGTTGGTACAAATCCTACAAATTTTTAAAATATATTTAATTTAAACAAAGTAACTCAGTCACGATTATTCTAAAATTAAAAGTAAGTGGGGTTTCCACAAGATAGTGGTAACTATTTACAAAATGCAACTAATGTTCAAGGTACCGTTCCAATATTAGTCATGGAGTGATATAAAACGAAAGAACATGTACGAATTATCCAAGGGTTCTCGAGGCACAATGCACATCGTGTTTCGGTGCACGCTATTGGATCAAGGTCGTTACCTTGATCCAATTTATGTGAGACACATTGAAAGGTGTAGAGCACGTTCGCCTGTGGTTTCAACAGGACGGTACCGCCTGCACACGTCAGCAGAAAAAACCCCGTTCGAATCATTTCACATTAATTGGCCTCCGAGATCGTATAATTTAACACCTCGCGATTTAAAGAGTAGAGTCCACAAGGCCAAACCAAACATGATTGTAGAACTTAACAAACATATACATGTCGCAAAATGTGTGACATCGAACAAAAAAAAATTATGACAATCGCAGTATTTCGTGCCACATGAATCGGGGCGACTCTTTAGCCGACATAAACATTAATAGATATGTGTAATAAATTGAAAAGAAAGTTTCAAATGAAATATTAACTCTTCCTCTTTGTTTAATTTTTTTTGTTTGTAGAAATTATGCTTTTCTTAATAATTAAACATTTCGAAAATAAGATTGTTTAAGCCTTTTAGTGATCTTTGGTGAAATAAGTGGATCTGACGACACCAGCAGCATATTGAAAACATCATACTGTCTAATCCATGAAATCTGCAATTATTCGAATTATTCCTGCATTTAAATTTTTTGTTCTTGTATTCTTTGTGCTTCTCCTATCAGTTCTCCGATTAGTAAGCATTGATACTCAATTGAGATTTTATCATAATCCAAAATCTTTTGTGTCGTGGTCGTAAGTTTTTTTCTCAGGACACATTAGAACGATTTTTGTTGCATGCTCATATATTTTGGACCAATTTGGACTGACCTGTCGTCAGTTCAAAAAATGCCATGGACGTATTCCCGTCATTTATAATTTTATATACATATTTGGAGCAGATTACTTTTAGTCTAAGCTCCTTGAGGAATCCATAATGTTTTATTGTAATCAATGGTTTTCCCACACGCTAGCTTCAAAGTATTCACCATTCACTTAATTCTTGCATGCAATGCAGACATGGTAAATCATCAAATATTTGAAATGGTTCTACGACCTTTTATAGTTCAAAGTTGACGAATTATGTATTCGTAATTGCAATTAAGACTTTGCCACCCGTCATTGTTAGCACATTTTAGAATTAACTGACAACAACACGTAACAGTCCATTAAAAAAGTCAATAGGATGACACATAGATGGCGTTACTAGATTTTTATTTAGTACTAACCTTCAAACAATACGCGTATAAATTTGATATCAATCAAACTATTAAATCGTGAGTTACATCACTTTGTATGAAGCAACTTTTGTTATTGAAAAAAATGGAAAAAAGTGAAGTTCAAGTTTTGATAAAGCATTTCTTTTTGATAAAAAAAAATACAGTGGAAACCAAACAATGGCTTGATAAACATTATCCG
Organism: Phania funesta; assembly: GCA_963932375.1. NCBI lineage: Eukaryota > Metazoa > Arthropoda > Insecta > Diptera > Tachinidae > Phania > Phania funesta. The sequence continues at coordinate 44,890,762 of OZ010656.1, forward strand.
AACTCTGCTCCTTCGAGACAAATGGTAGAGAAGTGAATTAAGTCCAATTATGAGGTAATCGCTGAAATTGAGGCCAAGTTTGACGAGAAAGGTGAAAGGCAAATTTTGAAATCGAGTAAGATATATTGATTTACGAAATGCATTAAAAAAGGGTACCGCCGTGCAATAAAGGTGACGTTAACAATGGATTGTTGAAAACTGCTTTCAGCGAAATATCTCAAAGCTCGCTGCAAACATTTTTTTTTTTTTTAGTGCATTTTATTTTATTGAATCTTTCTATTAAAAGAAATCCACAATAAGTATTCAAATCTTATTTCTAAATTATTATTTACTAGTTAGTACCAACGTAATAACTAATTTTTTGTATTCAAATCTTAAAAATCTATCTTCTATTGTGTAGAGAGAGCCGCCTCACCAGGATCAATGTGTCAGTTCTTTTTAGTCTCTGGTGGCCATCAAATTGCAATAAATTGCGTGCTAGAGTGTTGGGATGTGCGACTAGTTTGTTCACGTATTTGGACGTGTATGTTTTAACTTCTTCGTGGATAGTGGGAACTTTGAGATCCCTAGGTATATTTTCATTTCTTATGTACCAGGGGGCGCATACGATATGACGTAAAATCCTAGACTGTCTTCTCTGTAACTTCTGGATGTTTGATGCACAGGCAGTACCCCACAGCTGAATACCATATGACCATATTGGCTTTATAACGGATTTGTATAAAAGGACTTTATATTCCAAAGCCAAAGTTGAGTTAGGACTTATTAGCCAATGCAGTTGATTTGTTCGAAGCTTTATGGACGTTATTTTTGCCTCAATGTGACGGGACCAAGTTAGGCGCCGATCTAGGTGGATACCTAAATATTTGGCGTGCGCTTCCGCTGGAACCGTGGTATTAGTTATTGTGATTGGTGGACAATTTTGCCTTCTAAGGGAAAACGTTACATGAGCACATTTTGATGGATTTACCTTTATTCTCCACTGTTTTAGCCAGTCTTCTAGCTTATGAATATGGGACTGCAGCTTTTCAGATGCATCCTTTGGATCATTACTGACACTTATAATTGCAGTGTCGTCTGCAAAGGTTGATGTATATGTATGTGGGCTTGTCGGCATATCCGCTGTATAGATGATATATAATAGCGGCCCTAGCACACTACCTTGAGGTACTCCTGCACTGATTTTCCCACATCTTGAAAGCTGGTCCTTTGACCTTACTTTAAAAGTTCTATCGGACAAATAGCTTTTTATAAGCTTGTGGGTGTTTTCAGGTAGAACCAGAACTATTTTAGTAAGTAGCCCATCATGGCAGACTTTATCAAATGCTTGGGAAATGTCTATAAATAAAGCTGAACAGTATTGCTTTCTTTCAAAAGCCGATCTAATAATGGTAACGATTCTATGGACTTGTTCAATCGTACTATGCCTTGCTCGAAAACCAAACTGATGATCTGGGATAACGTTTTGTTCATTTAGAAAAGGAGTTACACTCGAGACGAATAATTTTTCAAATATCTTTGACAAAACTGACAGTAGGCTAATTGGCCTGTAGGATGTAATCTGGCTTGAGTCCTTTCCAGGTTTTGGGATAATAACAATTTCAGACATCTTCCAAGAGCATGGGAAGAAGCCGACGCGCAACATGGCATTAAATATGTAAAGTAAAATTCTTACAGCTGAATTAGGTAAGTTTCTTATCATTGATCCTGTTATACGATCAGGTCCAGGTGATTTCTTCATATCCGTATTTTTAATTGTCGATTTTAAAGAAGACAACCGAAATTTCATAGGATCATTCACGATGTCGCTAATAATTGGAATAGTGGAATTACTTATATCATGTGGTGTGAAAACCTTCTCTAAGTGCTTTGCGAACGCATTTGCATTTTCACTTGAGTTTTTAGCCCAAGTACGGTCTTCAAGTCTTAGTGGGGATTCGTAAGCAATAGGAGATTGTAAGTGCTTTACAGCTTTCCACAAACTATAATCCGTGTTTTTCATTGGATCCAAGTTTTTTAAAAAGTTGTCGATAGCGAATTCGTGTTTCTGTCTCAATTTACTGCGTAAGTTTTTTTGGCAAAAGTTCATTTGCATTTTTTTGTGTGGAGAACGACTATTTTGCCATTGTCTTCTTAGTCTTCTTTTCTCAATGACGAGCATCTGAATATCTGCTGTTGCCTGGTGCGATATTATTTTAGCTGATGGCTTTGTTGGAGTTGCAGCTATGGCTCCGGCAGTCACGACGTCTGTAAAATGATCTACAGCTGATTGAATATTAGCTGGATTTCTCAGTGGGATGTTCAAAGATAAGTGAGAGCTCACATACATTTTATATTTTAACCAATTCGTGTTTCTGTTCGGGTATAAACTAAGGGTTTTACATGCAGTGGCAAAACTGTCGTGTAAAATAACAATTGTAGGTGAATGATCAGAAGATAGGTCATAGGATGAACTAACTAACAGTTGGTCGCGTTTGATGTTTTTTACTATAGCAAAATCTATAAGGTCTGGCAACTTATTAAAATCTGTGGGCCAATAGGTGGGTGTACCGGCAGATACGACGTCCAGCTTGTTTGCTTGAACTGTATAATACAACTGCCTACCTCTAGGACTAAGGAGTCTGGATCCCCAATATGTGTGCTTTGCATTGTAATCACCAGCGGCAATAAATTTTTGTCCTAGCGTAGCAAAGAACCTGGCAAATTTGTGGTGTTCGATTTTATGCCTAGGCGGGCAATACACTGACGAGACTACAATTTTAAAATCAGTAAGATTTATAGTCGTGGCATGCAAAAAGTCTTCGTTGAATTCAGGCAATGGGAAATGCCTTATCGTCGGCTAAAGTCGCAAACGTGACAAGTCCACTTTTTTCGAAAAATTATATTTTAATGCAGTTGAATAGTTTTTTGAAAAATACACAATTTAAATTTAACATAATATCTGCTTTTTAGTCAAAAATTTACAATATGGATTATGGTGATGAAGCACACGATGGTTTCGTTCAATATAGAAATGAAGAAGACGATGGAAATGTTGGTTTAGTTCCGTATGAATTCCACAGCAGTGCGGATGATTCAATAGAACTTCCTATTAAGAACAAAAAGCGAAAACGGCGAGTGCAACTAACAAACGATGCGTGGTATACAATGAAAAATAAAAGTCTGCGCCAATATATTATTAAAACAGTTTTTCCTAAATCCTGAACAATTTTAAAAAGTGGACTTGTCACGTTTGCGACTTTAGCCGACGTTATGTTTTTTCGGACTATAATGGCAGTCCCACCACATGCCCTTTCGCTTGGGTGTTTTGTGTCATATATAAAAAACCCATCAATTCTAAAGCAGTTTTTTATAGTGAAGTGTGTTTCAGAGACTAATAGTATGTCTATATCATGTGCTAGCAGGAAGTGTTCTACTTCATATTTATGTTGGGATAGCCCGTTAGCGTTCCAGAAGCATATTTTTAACTGGTTCATTTTTTGCTCAGCAGAACTTGCAGAAGCATGTTTTGGGTTCGCATCATTTCCTAAAACATACCCTGCATAGTTGTCATGAAATTATTCATTGTTTGTATTAAATTATCGATTGAGCTCGAATTGGTAGTGAGGGGTGTCTGAGCACCCTCTTTTAAGATGTGGGCATATGAATGTTTATGCGCATTAGAACGTTTGGCATTCGCATTAGGTAAATCATTTCTCAATGTTTGGGCATATGAAAAGTTTGGCTTAGTGTGTGGCTGTGTAGCTTGTGTACTAGCAACAGAACCAGCATGAAGCCGAGGAAATTGGGAAGCTTTATATTGCTCATAATCAGGTTTGCGTACGACTTTCGCATTATCTTTTACATATTGAAATACTTTGCATCCCCTGTAATTTGCTGTATGGTTTTCACCACAGTTGCTGCATTTTTTGACCTTGGGGTCTGTTTTGGAAGAAGTGCATTCCAAAGTCCTGTGCGCATCACCGCAAACAACGCATACGGATGGTAGCTTGCAGTAGCTTTTCGTGTGTCCGAATTCCTGACAATTAGTACACTGACGGGGACCGCTACGTTTTAGAGGCTCTTCCACCGTTATTCTTCTGTTCAAAAGGTAGCGCAAATTATATATAGGATGAACCGAGTTTTTTGATTTAAGTTGCGATGTGTTAAACACGATTTCAACACGATGCATAGGTTGGGGAACTTTATTCTTATTTAGAATATTATGCACTGACCTTACGGCATAACCTTCCACCTCTATGGCACTTTTTATTTCATCAGTGGGAACAGAACTGTCAATGCCCTTTACAATGACAATCAAACCTTTAGCACTTTTGAGTTGATACGTATAATAGCTCTTATTATCTGCATCGAGGCGATTTGCGATTAGGCGATAATTCTTCTCAGTGTGCGCTTGGATCTTTGTTTCTTGAATTTGACCTCTTCGTATAGAAGCTACATAAAAGCTTTCCTTACCTACAAGCTGAGACAACATGTTAACAATTTCGTTAGATGTTTGTTCGCGCAAGTAAATCGGGGGAGGTTTTTGTTCCCTGACAGCGGATTCAGCTTCATCATCCGCTGTAGCAAGTACAGAGAATCTGTTTTCGCTTACCGGCATTACAGTACTTTGGGAGCTTTTATATTGTTTAGCAATGCGCTCTTGCTGCGAAGACTTAGGACTGGCCTTCCTTTTGGTTATGGTTATATAACGATCCATACCTGTTTGCACTTTTTTTACGGGATTTTTCAAATTACCTGTTTCGTTTGTTTGTTGCACTATTTTTGATATGGTACCTGAATTGTTTTTTGTTTGAATTGTAATTTCTTCTGGAGTTGTTATTTGCGAAGATAAGTTTATATTTCCGGATAAAGAACGCGTTCGGTCAATTGGCCTGGCGCTTAAAAAAGCACTGTCATCTTTTTTTTTATTATTTGTATTGTTCATTGCATTATTAGCATTTGTGTAAGAAAAAGAGTAATAAGCATTGTTGTTATTCCCTTTTGTATTTGTTTCATTAATATTTGGTGCGCTCATACACTCACTATCAATTGTTCAAACCGGTTTAACCATGCACTATTTGTTATTGTTTTTTTTACACACAATATATTATATTGTTGTTATTTGTTCTTTATTTCTTTGTTATTACTAACTGTTCACTGTTCAATTGAATACTTTAAAAAAATATATATATTTGTTATGCGTTCGATATGACGTACGTCTGTACTCAAACACGGTCACTGTTGAACTGAGGCGTACATTTGGCTATTTGCAAACATGGACCAAGTTTATCTAATATCCGCGAAAAAGCTTCTTTATTCACGCAAAAAACATCCTGAAAAGCTAATAAACGATTAATTTTTATACTTATAATTCGTTTCAATAATAGTTTTCTATTTACATTTTGTCTAGCAAATGTTAGCCGTCGCCAATGAAGCCAATTTTTTTCTCACGATTTTTGCATTGTTTTTAAAATAAAAATATTATCATTATAAAACAATTTAGAATTAAAAAAAATAAGCCAACATTTTTTTTCGTAGACCGGATTTTGACGGTTTTTTTTTTGTAACCGCCGAAATTATATTTTGGCAAGCTGCCGCCGGTCTCAGCTTCCGATTTTGAATATGAAATCGATATGTATTTTGTCACACCTAAGACCATTTTCAAAGTTTTCAGCTTACGATTTTATTTGAAGTCGATTCGATTTCCATTACATGCCTGATAATTAAAATTTTTTTTCAAAATAACTGAGAAGTAAAATTGAAAATAAATAACTTTATATGCCTATTCACAGGAAGTACTGTGACTGGAAAATAATCATAACTTTAACATTGTGAGTAAAAGTTAAAGTTTCCCATTCACAAAATAAAATTATATTAAAATATATGTTCGAAATGAAGACCAGGTATGCAAGCGATCATAAAAGTTGAGACTGAGTCACATGAGTCAATACAGTACTCGGTCTAAACACTGCGAACTCTTTTAAGAACTTTTCTGTGAATAGGCATGCTAGTATTTGTAATTCCAGTTATTTTACAGTTTTTTTTTTAATTAATCATATTGTCAGCTGGAGTCTCTCGTCGAGGTGACCAATCGGGCAGATGAAATGTTCGAGAATATGATTTTACTTTTTTCTTTACGTAAATCCCCGGGAATCGTCATGCAAAAATGAAAATCACTTTCATGATTTCGTGGTCCACTCCAAATCATTGGCATCATTGACTTGTGTTTTAAGGCCTATTTAGCCAACCGTTGAAATCGTAGATGTAACGTAAATGTAAATGCAACGTAAATGTTTGAGCGCTTATAGAATGCCTAAATCCGTGTCAGGTGTTTTTGACACAAACAAAAAAATCAAAAATATTTGCAGATTAAATAAAAGAGAAAACTGTGTGTTTTACTTTTTATTCCGGGTGTTTTTATTAAAAATATAAAATCAAAGGGATAAAGAAGATTTGTTTATTACCTTGAACTTTTTGCGTATTTGTAAAATGTACAGGGGCATAAAGAAAAAACATCATCCATTTTTTAACAAATAACAAATAAAAAGGAATACAGCTGTTCGAAACAATGATGAGAGTACAGCATGTTTAGTATATTCGCCAAAAATACGCAACTTATTTAAATAGTACCAAAAATTAAATTGACCTTTTTTAATAAAAAAAATTTTGATAGAGTTAAATTACATACATAATATTTTTACATTATATACATATTTATTGCACTTAAGAATATATATATATATATCTTTTAATTACATATGTACTCGTATATTATTTTCATTATATTTCATAGGCCTTAAATTAATCTTGAACTTCTCTTCATGTTTTTAGCAGCATTTAATTTGCATTTTAAAGCGAATTTTAAAATTCATTTTTTTAAAAGAAATTTAGGCGTATCAAATACTTTTGGTAATCGAGCGGATAAAATCTTCGCCCCATTGTTATTGCAAAATTATTTTAAATTTGCATGCTACGCTAGGACAAAAATTTATTGCCGCTGGCGATTACAATGCAAAGCACACATATTGGGGATCCAGACTCCTTAGCCCTAGAGGTAGGCAGTTGTATTGTACAGTTCAAACAAACAAGCTGGACGTCGTATCTGTCGGTAAACCCACCTTTTGCCCCACAGATTTTATAGATTTTGCTATAGTAAAAAACATCAAACGCGACCAACTGTTAGTTAGTTCATCCTATGACCTATCTTCTGATCATTCACCTACAATTGTTATTTTACGCGACAGTTTTGTCACCGCATCTAAAACCCTTAGTTTCTACCCGAACAGAAACACGAATTGGTTAAAATATAAAATGTATGTGAGCTCTCACTTATCTTTAAACATGCCACTGAGAAATCCAGCTGATATTCAAGCAGCTGTAGATTATTTTACAGACGTTGTGATTGCCGCATAGCTGCAACGCCAACAAAGTCATCAAGTAAAATAATATCGTACCAGGCAACAGCAGATATTCAGATGCTCGTCATTGAGAAAAGAAAACTAAGAAGACAATGGCAAAATAGTCTTTCTTCACACATAAAAATGCAAATGAACTTATGCCAAAAAAAACTTACGCATTAAATTGAGACAGAAACATGAATTCGCTCCCGATAACTTTTTAAAACACTTGGATCCAATAAAAAACAATGATTATAGCCTGTGGAAAGCTGTAAAGCACCTACAATGTCCTATTGTTTACGAATCCCCACTAAGACTTAAAGACCGTACTTGGGCTAAAAACTCAAGTGAAAAGGCAAATGCGTTCGCAAATCACTTAGAGAAGGTTTTCGCACCACATGATATAAGTAATTCCACTATTCCAATTATTAGTGACATCGTGAATGATCCTAGGAAAATTCGGTTGTCTTCTTTAAAATCGACAATTAAAAATAAGGATATGAAAAAATCACCAGGACCCAATCGTATAACAGGATCAATGATAAAAAACTTACCTAATTCAGCTGTAAGAATTTTACTTTACATATTTAATGCGCGTCGGCTTCTTCCCATGCTCTTGGAAAATGTCTGAAATTGTTACGATCCCGAAACCAGGAAAAGACTCAAGCCAGATTACATCCTACAGGCCTATTAGCCTACTGTCAGTTTTGTCAAAGATATTTGAAAAATTATTCGTCTCGAGTGTAACTCCTTTTCTAAATGAACAAAACTTTATCCCAGATCATCAGTTTGGTTTTCGAGCAAGGTATAGTACGATTGAACAAGTCCATAGAATCGTTACCATTATTAGATCGGCTTTTGAAAGAAAGCAATACTGTTCAGCTTTATTTATAGACATTTCCCAAGCATTTGATAAAGTCTGCCATGATGGGCTACTTACTAAAATAGCTCGGGTTCTTCCTGAAAACACCCACAAGCATATAAAAAGCTATTTGTCCGATAGAACTTTTAAAGTAAGGTCAAAGGATCAGTTTTCAAGTAATGGGAATACCAGTGCAGGAGTACCTCAAGGTAGTGTGCTAGGGCCGCTGTTATATATCATCTATACAGCGGATATGCCGACAAGCCCACATACATATACATCAACCTTTGCAGACGACACTGCAGCTATAAGTGTCAGTAATAATCCAAAGGATGCATCTGAAAAGCTATAGTCCCATATTCATAAGCTAGAAGACTGGCTAAAACAGTGGAGAATAAAGGTAAATCCATCAAAATGTGCTCATATAACGTTTTCCCTTAGAAGGCAAAATTGTCCACCAATCACAATAACTAATACCACGGTTCCAGCGGAAGCGCACGTCAAATATTTAGGTATCCACCTAGATCGGCGCCTAACTTGGTCCCGTCACATTGAGGCAAAAATAACGTCCATAAAGCTTCGAACAAATCAACTGCATTGGCTAATAAGTCCTAACTCAACTTTGGCTTTGGAATATAAAGTCCTTTTATACAAATCCGTTATAAAGCCCATATGGTCATATGGTATTCAGCTGTGGGGTACTGCCTGTGCATCAAACATCCAGAAGTTACAGAGAAGACAGTCTAGGATTTTACGTCATATCGTATGTGCCCCTGGTACATAAGAAATGAAAATATACACAGAGATCTAGAAGTTCCCACTATCCAGGATGAAGTTAAAACATACACGTCCAAATACGTAAACAACCTAGTCGCACATCCCAACACGCAATTTATTGCAATTTGACGGCCACCACAGACTAAAAAGTACTGACACATTGAGCCTGGCGATGCGGCTTTCTCTACACAATAGAAGATAGATTTTTAAGATTTGAATACAAAAAATTAGTTATTACGTTGGTACTAACTAGTAAATAATAATTTAGAAATAAGATTTGAATACGTATTGTGAATTTCTTTTAATAGAAAGATTCAATAAAATAAAATAAAGTATAAAAAAAAGTCCGCAACATACCATATATTATTTACGCAGAAACGAAAACACCTCAAATTTATTAAAATATATCATGCGTGTACATAAATTCATCATTTGAAATTTTAAAATATCAAAAAACAAATAGAACTGCAAAAGGGTTTTTGTGCCGTATTCTCATTCAAAATAATATATACCATCACTGGCTGCATCTGTCACGTAAGCTCGTAATGAAATCCTATTTTCTACAGGTTGAGACGTTACGGTTACATTTTACTACAGTCAGATAAGCATTTTCATAGCTACTCGTATAGCAAAAATTATCAGCTGATTCAGTTACATTTACGTTTCTACATTTACGTTCGGCTAAATGGGCCTTTACTTCAAGCCCACCTCTTAAAGTTCTTGAAAACCTATTACATCATATTTTCGGCAGTCACTATTTGTCTTCTTCATCGATAGGAAGCCCAAAGTAAAGTTTATAAGCATTTTTGAGCAGGGAAGTTAATTGTATATCCCTGCGATTTGATAGTTAAGTCTCTATTAATGTAGCAAAAGAAATCTGTAAAATTTCTGCAAGTCCTTAGCATTTCGTAATATAGAATAAAATGGAATTCTATATAAAACCATTTTAAGGTTTTTTATATACTACTGTGGGCAAAAAATAGTAAGACCTTTTAATTTAAATTTCGTGCGGAAGTCCATTCGTCGAAATTTTTTTTCTACGTTGGTATGACTGCCAGTGACATCTGTGCCAAATATCACATCAAAGTAATAGTTAGTGTTTAGTATGCGCTTGTCTTTCTGAAGTACAACAAGTGCATTCGGCGATTTTTACAATGAGTGAAATTATTCAACAAAGAAGTTCCATTAAATTTTGTGTGCGGAATGAAATTTCTGGTGGCGAAACGTTCAGAATGTTGCAAAAGGCCTTTGATGATAATTGTATGGCGCGAGCAAATTATTAAACGAGGGTCGAGAACGCGTTGACCGCTTTGAGTCAATTCAAGACATTAAAAGTTAATCGCTACGCGCATTGAAGGCTATTCCGGAAATTGACTTTAACAACTGTTACGAGGATTGCAAAAAACGTTGGCATAAGTGTATTGCAGCTGAGGGGGGATTACTTTGAGAGAGACGAAATAGATTTGGCAGAATAAATAAAGAAATTTAAAATTATGAACAAAGTCTTACTATTTTTTGCCCACAGTAGTATTTCTTATATTTTTTTTTTTTTTCATTATAAATGAGCCAAAACATGTGTTTCCACTACATGTTCAAATGCTGTAGAAAACTTATTAAAATATCACGATTTTCATTCGAATAATTTCATAAAAATACTGTGTAAATGTACATAAGCTCATGCTTTTGTGTGAAATCTTATATAAATAATTTCTTTAAATTTTGTTGCGGATACTATTTGAGTTGTCGCTTTCGCAAACACATGTTGAATATCAAGCGATGAGCTAAGAGTATTACAAATACTGTGCATTTTTTAATTAACGTAGGGGTAAAAAAACTTTCATGAAAGGATTGGCGCGATTACGGAATGTGGTTTGTCCAAATGTAGCAGTGATGGAATAAGTTACTTTGGTTTTGACAATATCCTTTTGTGTGTCGTATTCACAACCGCGTTATTAAAAATGACTGTACGTGATGGATTTTTACTGTTGAGAAACCTCCTATTTTTTCGGTTTGTGCCTTGGTCGCTAAGGATCGGCTTATGAAGGGCCGTCTTCACTAAGCCACGATTTGTAAAAATGAAAAATTCTAAACGTAGAAAAGACAATGAATGACTACGGACACATTTTATAACACGAGCCATTAACGTTTTTCTAGGAAGGATGTTGTTTCCCGAACCGTCGTCTTATTTTTGTTAAAAGGAAGAAAAAATATTTTGTTTGCAAACCAGTGTAATTGTTAACAATTCGTACGCGTTTCATTTCACAGCTTGAAACATGACAATCAATCAAGTCAATTTATTATTCAATTCTATTTTAATTAATGTTTAATAATATTTTTAATTAGATTTTTATTTAGATTGATATTCATTCCTTTTATTTTCTTTATTATAACGTTACTGCAAGCGAAGAAAAAAAACATGGTTGTGGCGAATCATAATCAAAGTATTTTAACTATACCAAAAAAATACAATAACTCTCATCATAAAATATTCCTAAGAGACATTACAAAAGTGAAATTCTTTTCGTATTTAATCATGCTATGAGTTAGATGCATTTATACAATGTTTGATTTCGAAAATATTTTTTTCCTCGATATCGGTTAAATCGTTTTCTATCGTTCTTATGAGGATCATATTCAATAATTCAATCATAATATGTTGCTCTTAGATTATGGTCACCTCAACCATGTTTTTTCTTTGCTTAAGGATAATTTTTACTTGAAAAGTACTCAAACACAGCTATCGATTTATTGATTTAAAATATTCATATTAGAAAAGCATGACATAAACTCGAAAGAAAAGCTTTAAACATAAACGTTGATCCTTTTTTACGATCATTAACTATTTTGACTTTAGAGGTCTAATTCAAAACCATATTGGAGTCGAACAATTAAAATACAAGCTATAAAGAGAAGTACGCAAAAGTTGTCTTCATCGTCCTTTCATAGTAATTTTCAATACATGGGTCCGCAATTTCACATCTAAGATGCAGGAAAATTCTAGACGCAGGGCTGGCTGAATGAAAAAATGCAAAGACAAGTTCCATCTGCAAACAAAGTTAGAGCATCAGACCCCTTTTCACCATATTAAGCCTACTCGAATTATTTTATGTTCAAATTTTTCAGAGGCTTAGGTGATAAAGAAAAATTTCTATTAAATAAAAGCTGGACTCTGTGTCCAATGGCTACTTTGAGAGAGCTTCATGATTTCTACTAACAAAAGGGGGTATTGGAAAACTGCATCGAAAACGTTTGTATTTTTATTGCTAGCCTCCCTCGTATGTAATTTAAATTTAAATAAAATTTAACTGCCGACTTACATGAAAAGTTCTTTATCATTTTGCGTATAAAATTGCAGAAATGGGCCTTAACCTCACGTATACTAATGTTGTCCTTATCCGTTTCGGCAACCAAATATTGCATGGCACCATCGATGTACTCCACAAATGTTGGATGCAAGGACATCGTATCACGTTCCAGAACACATGTACTGCGAATGAAAAATAAAAATGTAGAGAAACAATTTTAATTAACATAAAACTAAATATTACATACAAGTAAAGGTGACAAAAAAAACGTTTTTTAAATCACGACATTTTTCGAATAGCGCTTTTAATGTCAGTAACTTTGAGTTGACGACTTTGTTTGAATAAGAAAACTTTTCAATATTATAAAATCAATAAAAATACTTTGGAGACAATAGTATAAAATTTGCCCAATATTTGCCCAGATTTTGGAAGCAGTACATACTTTTCCCGGCGCACAAACGGACTTATCACTTATATTTAGCCTTAACAAATGTAATACTGTATGACAGTAAATGTGACATATGTACATATCTACATATATTTTTTAGCAATGGAGTTTTTAATTAAAAAGTTATTGTTGTAATCTGATTTAATTCTTTTGATTTCACATTTTCACTCTTTTTTCATTTTATTTTTACCATTTTCAGTCGACTACACATGTTTCATTTAATTTGTGGGACTTTTATTCTACTAAACCAGTACTTCCGACTGTTTGGCGATAGAGTTTAAAAAACCGCATCTCGATTTATTCGTAAACCGGTTTTTATAAACCCTTTATTAAAACGATTAAAAATTTATTATTTTGTTTCGATTAACGATATCGAAACTTTTCTTTCGATTAATATAAGTTTAATTTGATTATTTCCAAAGTAATCCAACCGAATACATGAAAGACCTGTAATAAGCCGCCACAAATTTCCAACGCTCCAATTCCTCAATTAAAACGAAATGTGGTTCACGCGTGGGATGAAATAAAAACAGAGTTATCCTAACGTGTGCAGACTTGCAAGAAAAGCACCCGCTACTTTTATTTTAAAATCCTGTTTTGAACAAATTAATTTAAAAACCTCTCAAACTCGTAACTAAATAAAGAGTTTCAGTAAACTCATTTGTGTTTTTTTTTTTTGCAAAATGTAAATAATTTTTTGTTAATTATGGCCATTTTCACCTACAGCTAAATGCATCATTTATTCGAATATTTTAATTCGATTGATTACAATTAATGATTTTTCGATTCGATTATTTATATGATTAATAACTTTTCTTGCCATCACAAGTCGAAGTATTCTTCATTTTCGAATATATACATACACAGGCATATCAACCAGGTAACCTATATCCGGGGAACACATAAAATATTTTTCTAGATGTCATGCTATTCATATGGCAGAAATGTTGTATGATCGACTTTTCCCTGGCTGCCAATAGTCACCTACAAATGACAGTTTGGAGTCGGATTAAGAATTTTTTTAAAGTGACTTAGAAGTGAAATTTAGAAGAGAAGCTCAACAGTACTTTTAATGAATTGCGAAATCTACCAAGTTAAAAAACATTAAAATTAAAAAATTGGATTTAAATGGAGACTTTGATTATTTTGATACATTCTCTGGAAGATATAAAGATCAGTTAAACTTATTTATTAACAATTAACCCAAATTCAACAATTTGTATTCTATTTTTAGAATACTATTTGAACAAAACATTTTAATCTTCATATTTAATAATTATTGTTTAAACGTCTTTACATCGTGGCCTAAATTTTAAAATTAATCCAGTTTAATGCTGAGACTAAAATGGTTACAAATTTGAGTTTGTTTTTCTGTTAAAACAATAATAAAGAGTAAATAAAGAGTAAACAAATAAAACCCGAAAATCCAGATATCCGAACCTGGTTTTAATTAAAAAACTTATAGAATACAATCGAATATTGGTGACAGTAAGTTTTACATACTCGTACTTCTTCTTTTGGACTTCAAGACAACAAAAAAGAACATTTATAAAAATGTTCACGAGTTTCATCCGTAATGTCTTTTACATCACGTTGCATATATCAGAATACAAATAAAAACCTTCCTAGCATATTGATGTCGGTTTGTTAACTGGAATTTTCAATTATGAATCATGTAGGGAATTCCTTTCATAAAACAAATTAGCAACTGCCGAATCGTTTTAATGGAAACATTGTGTAAGTAGAAGCAGTTTTTTTTAGGAAGAAACTGATTTTGCATATTTTAATTGTTCGAATGAATTAAAAGCACTAGCATTAGTGCTAGCAACATTGTTGCAATTAAAATATTCCGTGATATAATTTTTAAGTTGTGTTTATTTCGTTTAATGTTTCATTATGTTTCATGATAAACTTTCAAATGATAACTTGCCAATTTTTATAAATATTTTGATGCCGTTAAAAAATTAATTTTACTTTTCGCCTTGCGAAACTCGGAAAAAAGCTTAACGAAACGTCTGGAAAAATGTAATAAATCATTGTTTAATTTACATGAGATACCTTCAACCCAATTAACTCATAGGAAAAACTTTAAAAGATGTGATTTTTTATATACAAATTACAAAGCTTAATAAAATGTACAACGAACTTTTAGGCGAAAAGGTACTTAAGAATATATTTCTTTCCTTTAAGAAGTGAACTTTTCGGATTAAATTGATTCTGACAGTGTGTGTTAATGGCACTTTTGCAACTTGCACTACTTACCTAACACCGAATGTACCATTTTCCGCTATTTTCTCTAGCACACGCACCAATTGCAAACGCAGGGCATCACGTCTTCTACGTCTTCGCATGTTTTCTTGTTTCCTGTCAACAGCTTCGCGTATGTAGACAACCAATTCCTCCATTAAATCTCTGCGAAGAAAACAAATACAAAAATAACAACAATTATAAGAGTTACAAAAGGTGTTCATTAATAATTTATACAAAATTTATTGTTTTAAACACTTGAAAACTTTTAACTTTTTGCACTTAGAGAAGTTGAGGAATGTGTAAAATACTACTTGAAAACGTAACATGGTTCTTCGAAATGAGAAGCACGTGCGAATCAAACTTCATGTTTAAAGTCTGATTAAGAGAAATTGTTGGAACATTTCATTAGCACTCAAAACAGATTACTCTGGAATTAACTTATTTATTTGTCTGCACATAAAATGTTTTACTCGGAAACTATAAAAAACTTAAATGTTATGATTATACTATGAGATGAGATTTTATTTGGGGATGTTGTACGAGAACTTTAACATTTTTAAATCTGTTTTGATCAAAACTTCTATATTATCTCATGAAATACCACGTAAACAAGATTAACTAAAGGCTTTTCTATTAAAGAAGGCTCGGTGTTGACTGCCAGTGGCAGGGATGGTTGGATGCCTCCCCTGTGTAACCCCGCAAAAAGTCATCAACCAAAAGAGTTTTTCCCCTGATGCCACATTAGCATGGCAGCCCGTCGATATGCCAAAACTTTATTATCAAAATGTTAAATAATGGTGCACATGTTGCGCCCATTTTAAGGAAAGTACTAGAACTCGAAATTTCCTAAACTTTAACTTGGCGAATTTTTCAGCGAGGCATAAGCCCGTAACCTGTAAAAGATCCAACTGCCCCATAAAGGCATACATGGGGTTTTTATAAATTATATTTTTTAGAGCGTGTTCTTGCAAAAATAATACAACTTCATTTAATCAATACAAAATTACAACCAACTTAATTCTAGTATTTTATTTTAAATGAAACTTAAAACTGTGAACAACTTAAAGAAGTTGTTGGCCTGTTTCGACCGTCTGCAACTGCGTCAGCGAATATTGAATTCGAAGAAAAATAGCAACCTTTTGAGCGCACAGTTTGGTATTCGGTCCAGAAGTTCGTATAAACTGCGTTACCAAATAGCATAAAACAAACTCGGTATGCTCGGCCAGCTCATTCGGACGAGAATAATGACAAAGTTCGTGAAAGTGTTTCCGACGAACCAGGCATATTGGGTTTTCGTATGCCACTACGCAGCGTACTTTGACAAAGGTTTAGCACGCCTACAAAATTCAAGAGCCATATGCATAACAAACAGTTAGAATGACGTTAACATATAGTTTATTCCTAACACATTTGTTAAACTGCATCCATCGAAATGCTAACCGCATGCTAACAATTCACTATTTCGGAAAAACTGTGGTGTATGACAAAGAGTCATTTGCAAGCATTAAAAGCGGACTGTTTAAAATGCCAACATTAGCCGAAGAGCAGGTTCACGAATTGGAAAATTTCCCGAAAATTCAGGGTGGATTTATAATTAGTTAGCCAGACAGATTATTTGCCATTATGCATAAACTCTTTTCACGGAGGCCATCAACAGCAAAAAAAAAGTGTTTTTTTTTTTTGGATCTGAAAACAAGCAAAATTGCTGCATTTGGAAGTTGCAAAATTCAAAATAAAAAGAAACTGAATATGCGCGACAAAATTACCGACGTAGAACTTGCGCTTTACAAAAATGTCATTGAAATTTATGACTAGTTACAAATTAACTTCAAAAAACGGGAAGGGGAACGGTAACAATTATTTTGCTGCGCCCCGGTAGTTTTGCTAGTCTTTCTGTTTGGGGGTCGCGCATTCGATTCCCACCAAAGAATCTGGTCTATTTCAATACGAGTGTAATTAATTCTAGGTAATGTTAGTTAGAATGTAATTTATAATTGTTGATGCAACATTTAATAAAAAAATATAAAATAATAATAAAAAGACAACTAAAAGTTAACATTTTAACTTGTGAACTGAGGTTTTCGCAAAATTCAATGCAAAATTTTTTATATTTGTTTTTGGAGCAGAAATATTTATTTTTTGGTTTTTAGTTTTTTGGACACAAACAATAATAAATTCGTATCTAGTTGTTCTAAAATTGACTAAACAGTCTTGGCAATTAAATTGTAATTATAAAATTGTAGTAAATTTTTAAAGCGGGTGTTTAATGACCACAAGTAAATGAACATGAAACAACTAAGGGCTTTGAAATCCCTTAAAGCAATATTATAGTTTTTTGTCAGCTGCGGCTACCTTTGAGGGACCGATGTTATGCGGGATGTATCGGAAGTACAATAACGTCAGTAATGTGTGAAATGGAAGGTTATTAGGAGACCTTCATCATCTATAAAGTAAGGACTTAACTTGGGTAAAATCCGAACTAAAATATTGTATACTCGTATATCAATTTATTTCGTTCTGAGAAGTCGGACGCTAATTTACAAAGTCTACATCTTTAATTAAAATTATAGCATGTATTGCTTAGGGGATGATTTTTAATATTATTTGAGGTAAAAAAATTACATTTCGAATGCCTGTTTTGAGTTGCTTTTTGATTTGTTCGTTCTACTTTTATACATCCGGAACTATAGAATTTACTCATATGTACAGTGGTGGACATTAGGTTAGCACATTAAATGTACGTTGCATTCAAATGCATTCATTTTGTTTAAGGTATGAAAATTAAGTAAACATCTTCCCCACAAGTCTTGTGTATGGCGTGATCAGTATGTACCGTGATTTTTTTCTATTCTCGTTTTCCCTTTTTATTTAAATTTTTGATTTATTGCAAAAAGTGTTTAATCTGAGCTGGACACTAATTTAGCACATTTGATACTTGTACAGCATAAGCCACGCGTGTCTAAGAAAAATTTAAAGTCCCGAATTTCATTCGCACGTGAACACTTAGGCAAGCCCCTGCTTTTTTTGGAAAAATATCCTCTGGAGCGACGAATCCAAATTTTGTCGATTTGGTTCTGATGGAAAACGTTATGTATGGCGTCATCCAAACATGCAACACAATCCCAGGTACACATCGCAGACCGTAAAGCATGGTGGTGGCAACGTGATGGTTTGGGCTGCGTTTTCTGGGCACGGTGTTGGTCCAATAATTAAAATCGATGCGCGAATGGACCAGTACGTTTACAAAAATATAATTTCAAGTACAACGATTCTATAAGCAGAGGAAAACATGCCACTTAGATGGCGTTTTATGCACGATAACGATCCAAAACGCACTCCACGCATAGGGAAGTGTTGCTTGGATTAAAGTGGCATTGACGTTTTAAAATGGCCAGCTCAATCGCCGGATCTTGAATCCTATAGAGAACCTTTGGAACGATGTAGAGCAACACATAACTGCTGTTAAACCGAAAAATTTTAACTATGGAATTATGGACGGAAATACAAAACGCTTGGTATGCAATACCAAAGGAACGCTGCATTGGCCTGGTGGACAGTATGTCCAGGAGATATGATTTTGTGAGATTAATATTAGAGTTTTTATTTTTATCTTGTTGGAAATAAATTTTGTTGATTTGTGCTAAATTACTGTCCAGTCTTTTTTTTTGAGGGTTCGTTATAAAAAACAATATAAACGAAAAAAAAGTTAAGTAAAATAATATCTTGATTTGTTATTCCCACGATATTATTTTATGTAGAATTTTGGAACGAATTTCCGTCATCCCTTGTCAAGTTTGGTTTCGAGACAAACCGGTTTCGGCTATGTGCCATCTTCAGTGTCATTTTTGTCTCCAAACCATACTTGACAAGGGATGACGGAAATTCGTTCCAAAATTCTACATAAAATAATATCGCATATTCTTGACACCGGGAATAATACATTAAGATATAACAATGATAAAAATAACGAATATGTAACAAAATTTTTTAATTTTAAACGTACAAAAAGGTATGTGCTAAAATCATGACCACCACTGTATGTCTTGAGTTCAACAAATCTAATTGCATGGCTTTTAATTAATATAATTTGCACAAATAGCATTTTTTTTATTATATAAAAAATGATTCCAAAAATATTTTCTTCCGAATTCATTGTTAGTAAACATTTCCGAGTGACGCTACATTGACATATGTCTCTATATGTATATTCGAATATTGTATCATTTTCGCAATATAGGCAAAGCATTTTAAAATTTAAAGTCACGCCCACCTAGAATGAGGCGTAATGTTGACGTCTGTAACCTGAAAAATTGAGCCAAATTCTAATGAATATCATTCTCAGTAATCGACTTTATGCTAAATATTTTACTCTGGTTATCGTGTCGAAAAAAAGGTTTTAACATAATTAATGAGGCCATTAATAATATAATTTATACCCTGATGATGCTACAGAAAGGCTTAGCGAAATATCGAATATAATAAATAAAATTATTTTATAAAAGGAATTTTATTAAAAACCTAGTCACAGAGGAGACCAGAGATGTAAAATTTGACGTTAGAAAATTGCAAGAATCAGTTTTTTCGCCGCGGTCAGTCGCTAAGAAAGAGACAAATATAATATTTAAAAATAATGTGAAAAATATTCAAAACAAAAGAAAAACAGAAAAACTTAATAGTAAAAATTTAACTTATCTTTTAATATTTACAGCAAAGTTATCCTCTATATTTATTTAAAATAAATATAAATTTTTCAGCCCTTATTTTTAACTTTGTGGATACTTTTTTCATTAATGCGCCAGAAAAAGTATCCAAACTAAAGAAGAAAAATATAACAAGAGCGAATAGCGGCGGTCAATCATTTAAGAAAGAGACAGATGGAGTAAGAGGTCACTTCGAGTATATTGTCGTAGCACCTCTGTTTACTTTGTAGCCTAGTGCTTAAAATTATTTCACCAATTTGTTTTTGCTTTAATGTTAAAAAAAACTTTACATTTACATTTAATAAAATTTGTAGATTTCGATAATATAGTTTAAAAATCAGACAACATGGACTGCGATATATATTATTTGCCACTGCTTGATCTTACGAAACCTTTGTAAATTCAAATAACTGCCGAAAAAAAAAAACTTTACGTTTTTTGCCAAACTCACCAATGCTGACTCACTAAATTTATTGCGAAACATCCAATTTGTGACTTTAATGTGAAATACAATTCTTAGCACATCGTGGTTTATCCAACAATAAAACAGGTAAATGTTTTCATTAATATGCTAGAGTGTTAAATTAGAATATATGTACAGTAGGCCCTCGCCTTGTGTAACTCTTAACTACCGCAACTTCTCGCGTAATACAACAGCCAAATTTTTATTTATAACAATTAGGATGTGTGTTTTATTTGTTATGAGCTTTCATCAATACAATAAATAAAAAACTAAATAATTTTAAGTTCATAATTTCCATTAGCTAAGGCCGTATCGTATTTTGTAATTATATTGTAACATTTAATAAAAACATTTGATTAATATTCTTTCTCATTCAACTTTTATAATCGCGGGGACTGTTTTATTATTTATTATTATTATTGTCGACTTACTTAAGAGCATCATGATTTATCATTCCCAGTGCATTCACAGCCGCATCACGTACATCTACCACTTCACAACGTAACAGAGGAACCACCAACTTATAAAGTGCCTGCGGTGATGCCATACCCAAAGCAGATTTGTCACTTCGATCAGCATTTAACGAATCAGGTGATGAACTAGAAAAAGAAAATAATGTTGAAGCATTAATCCTCAAACTCACTTAAATATTCTTGAACCTATTTCAAAAGCTATAAAATTATTTAAAACAAAAGGACTGACTACAACTAAGAAAACAATAAAAAAAAGATTTCACAAATTTTGTATTCTTCGTAAGTAACATATTTTGAAAAGTTAAGACAAAATGTGTTTATTTAAAAACTTATTCAAACGTTTTTTAAGCTAAAATATTACAAATGAAATCAAAATTCAATTACAAAGTTGCATTCTAAAGTTTACTTAAACTTAATTTTTAAAAGCAATTTAAAATCAGGATTATTTAAGGTTTTGCTCTAAAAAATTTGGAGATTTGCAACAGAAACATTTGAAAAGAAAAAAAAGTTTGATCATTTTTGATATGGCGACATTTTTACTTTTGTAAACAAAACTACCCAGGGTTAAATATCGGACCTCGCAGCATTCTCATTATATACCCAGCAGTGGTATCACATATTTCATTTATAAAAAAAATACCAAACTTCGTAGCACTCAGTTTACTTGGATTACTTCAATGCTACGAGAACTATGTTAGGAGTTTTAATTCATTAATTACACTGATCTGCAATGAAATCAGCCTTTTAAATAAAAATAGGATGAATCCTTTTATAGGGCGGTTACGATAGTTTATTTCACCAAAACTCTAGAATAATTTGTCCGATTCCTATAAACTTGATGCCCCAAGCTGCAGCTTAAAACTACCTTTGAAACGTTATATCTTTACCATTCCTGGGGACGGTTTTGCAAATTCCATAAAATGCAAAAGTGTTACTGATAAATCTACTACATAATTTTGTGAATAAAATCAACACACAAACATCGACTGCTGTCATATAAGGTTTATTTTATTCGCCACATACCTAGCTTTATGTTAATTGATAAAAATCAACAATTTTTGACATTAATTCTTTTGCAAACTTTTAAAGAGATTTTTTTTAATTTTTAATGGGAACAAATTGTTTGCCAATAATTTTTGAATAACTCCGAAACTGTTGAGCATATAAACAATTTTGTTGAAAAAAACTAGCGTAACCGCTCTACAAAGGGATTCATATTAATGAGACAGAAAGCAAGTAAGCGAGCTATCTTCGGCTGTGCCGAATCTTATTCAACCTTTGCGTTAAATTTTTCGTTAAATTTCAGAACATGTTTTTTTTTAGTAAGGTTCAGGAACTTAAAATTTTACTGGGTGTTTTTAGATTTTTTGAGCTTTTGATTTTAAAGTTTGGTGAAATTAAAGTTTTGGGTTATATTTTATTGTGACGTTTTAGGAAATTTTTAACTTTAATTTAAAATGTTTGAACTATAGCTTGCTTTTGTTAAGAATCTTGATAAATTCCCAAATTGTAATTAAATCTTATTTTTGTATTCATCAGTTTAAAATAAATATTGGCCATAATTTATAGTTTATATGATTGAAAATTTGTGAATTTTCGGCTTTTTGCAGAAATTACAAAATTTTGGGGAAATTATTATTTTCGTGATGAAATTTGAATATTTGGTGAATTTCGAGTTTTTCGGTATTTTTCAGTAGAATTTTGGTTTTCATTAGCTATTGATTTTTTAGCAATTTTTTTTATTCCAGTATTTCCATTATGAGGAGAATTTTCCGCAATTTTTTTCTGACATTTTGATTTTTGGAGGAATAAAGTTTCTATTGTAAGCTTTTTTTTTTAATTTATAGATTTTTTTAAATGTTTAATTCGGTAACTGGGCGTCTCAAGTAGATAATGAATGCCTGTAGCAAATTTGGTAAGGATTAAAAATATTTACATTTTATGAGCCTGCGAAAATATTTCCTCGTTAGAGTAAAAATACCAAAAAACCTAGAAAACAATTGTTTTCTGTATCTCAGGAACTTGTGGACCAATATTGCTAATTTCAAATTCGCCGAAATTTCTCCGACAGTGCTGATCAAATAGTTCAAGTTTTAAGATCTACTGCCGTCAGAAAGTCGATTTCAACATCGACTTGAACATGCCTACCTATAAGGATTGAGGCTATAAATACTTTGTTGGGTCGGAAATGAATATTGTTGAAATTATAAACGGAATGACAAACCTATGTATACCCTTTCATTTTTGTGAAGGGTATAAAAACGGCAAGCATCCCATTTTTATTTAAAAAAGGAACTAAAAAAATCTTTTTGCAGACCAGTGTTATTCTGCAGCAAGGGAACTACTTATTATAGCATAGCATATTGAATAATTTTTTTTATGAAATTACTTTTTAATACACTGATGCAATTTTCATAAAATGAAAACTATTAGAAAGTACTTCGGATTCCCTTGACAATATTTGGCTTTTTATCTTTGGCGCTTGAATTTGGAATATATGATTGAATAATATTAAAATCACAAGATCTTTTAATTTGAGTGAAATTTACATGTATTTGTTACTACTCGTACTACAGGAACATGAAGAATATTTGCATAAAGTTTTTGTCTAAATACGATGGATTGAGGTTTAGATTCAAATCAACCGCACATGGATTTTGTTAAACATAAAGGAACATTCATCTGGCGTTTAAGTCAAAAAAATGAATTAAGGCTTTAGAAAACAAATGAAAATGCGTAATCGTATTTAGTTTTAGTCTTACAGCCTGTCGCACGATGTCGAACGTTAATGCTCACTTGAATTCTGAAAGGAAAAAAGTTGATTTGTGCCCCTCTAATGAATGTTTTATGAATTTATTTACGAGCGAAATAAATTCATAAAAGGGCTAAGTTTATTCTCTCTTCGAATCGTTAATGTTCGACATTCTGGGACAGACTGTTAACAAATTTTGTTTACAATTAACGTAAAATACCGTTTATAATAAAAAGCATCACAATTCATTAACAATTATAATAATAATACAAATAACGATAATAAGCGTAATTATAATTAGCAATAATAAGACATATAATTAACTTTGGCATAAAATTATTTAAACACGAGTACAGGCTGCCAGAAAACAATGTAGACAAATTTCATACGTTCTTCTTAACAAAAAAAAAAAAAAAACGACAAAAATGTAAAACGAAACACATTTAGAATTTTTATTTAAGGCGGGCCGATGTTGATAGACGTTGGCAGCCATGTTGTTTTGTCGTCGTCTGTAAAATCTGCTACATATTTATTATTCAATTACTGATACCAAATTACCGCATTTAGTTACGCTACTGATACAAATTGATAAAACGTTGTTATCCAAATCAGTGTTCGTTGTGAATACGTTGCGCACATTACGTCCGTTTTACGATAGACATGGTGACCTTTCAACATGGACTCTCCAGCGTTTTGCGGCAAAAAGAGGCGAACAAAATGGCACTGTCTTAGAAAGTGTGTAAGAACTCGGGACAATCGCAGCCCGACGTTGGTTAAACGGGGAGCGAAGGACGGCGCTACATATTGAACCACACAGTGAACATTCTGCAAGATCGAACGCATGGTTATCGCTCGTGGAGAAAACGTAACTTGGGCACCACGATTGTGTGATTTCAGCCCGCTAGTTTTTTCCTAGGAACTAGTAGGGCCATGCTAATAAGTCACAAATCATCGATGACCTCAAAGTCAACATAATCCAGGCTATTGCTGAAATTCAGCCAGATCTATGCGGCAGGGTCTCCCTTAACCTGGCAGATAGATTTGGCAGATCTGGAATGCTGGCAGAGCGGCGTATGCAATTCTGTTGTAAGGATTAAAATACGGCCTGGAAAAAATTTTGGAACGTATGAAATAAGCAACTACAAGTTTTGCTTGCCACTGTACTAATCGCCATGCTTAAAGCGTTCTACTCAATAAAAGAAAATATTTAAACGTTCAAACTTTTAAACTTATTTAATATGTTTTCTCCATTCATATTTAAATTTGCAGTTTGACAGCGCTCTAGATTATTTTCTTAAGAAAACTAACTAGTTTAATTTTAAAACTTAATTAAATTTAATATAGACAAATATCTTATTTTTTATTACACAAAAAAAAGCATCTTTTAAATTAAATTTATATTTTTACCCCAAACGTTTTTGGCGCGCCTCTTTACGGCCATAGGATAACGGCAGAGTAAAACGTGTTACAATCCCTTCTGGTCCGAATACATTTGAAGGTATATTATCCAAAGAATCGGATAGTGAACGTGAATCCGATTGATCTTGTAAACTAAAAATCGTACGAGTATTTTGAAATCAAATTTGTTTCAAAATGAAAGAAAGAAAATTCAATTACAAAAAAGTAAGTTAAATAAAAAACTGAAAAACTTTAATGGAATGAAAGAAATAACTTTAAAATTAATGAAAAAATAAACATTTAAAAACATTTGTGTACGATTTGAAATTGAAATGATTGGTTGAGGTCAACTAATTAATGATGAGGGGATTTGGGAGCCAGGACATTTAAATTTTAGTTTACAAACCAACATAATTACACTGTGCCACAAAAAATTTAATTACTTCTATCCAGTGATTTATATATATCGTGAGGGGTCAGATGATTTTTTTAACATTTAGAAAAAAATGTAATTTTTAATAAATTTTCACAAAGCGGCCTGAAGTTGCTGAATAGTTTTTTTAGCCAATTTTCTGAGAGACCGCTTCTATATACAACCAGTGCAAAAAAATCGGAACCCCGCAAACTTCCCGATTACAGATAAAAAATGATAGGAAAAGGTTTATATTGAATAATACAAAATATAATATGTACCTGAATGTATATGTGTCTGCTATAAGAAGACACATTGTCACAAAATGTATTAAACCTAAAAATATATTAAACGTAAAAATTCGATGTAGCAGTATCAAGTGATCTGAAAAAAATCTATTTCGTTTTAGTTTTGATCCTTTTTCATAATAGGAAATAAAATATTGCAATATCACTTTGTACCACTTAACGGTGAACAGCAGGTGAACACATATAATAAAAAAAACACAACTGCTTTTTTTATTTTATAGTGCGGCTTTTTGTTTGGCACTGGGTGTATGTACCTTAGTACATACATAATGTAAATTCTGCACTCTTAACCATAGATCTCGCTTCTACCGAGTACGCATGTATAGTATACCATAGAATAACGAAACGATTGGTCCCTTCTTTATACCATGCAAAAAATATATCACAAGTAACTTTTTATCGTCTAATCTAGTCAGGTAGAGATAAACTAAAATTTCAAACTTTTTACTTTTGTTTCCTTTTTTTAAGGAGAATCAGATTTAGGAAACTAATGCCAACTATTTATTTTTGGCCCTTTTTTGGAAAAAAGTTGTGTAGAGAGGCGAGGTGGTGAAGTAAATGAACAGAAAAGCTACATTTATTAACAACTCAGGACAGTATAGCTGCGCCTCTGGTGTTAGGCATTTATTATTTTGTCGGCGAAGGAAGCAGCTGTGTACCCAGAGTTATGCTTATACAATAGTATTGAACAAGAGCCACCAAAATATATCTCTTACAAGACTAGAGACACGTATAGAATTGCAAAAGAAATATTTGGAAACAATCAGTCTAAAGCTTATCCCCTGAAAAACCCGATATATGGGATAACTACCTCTGTAGACCGCCTATTGGCAATATGGAGCTACTATTACACCGACATATTGTCAACACCGGAACCAACAACGACGCTAAATTGTCATTGCGAAGCTCACAAAAGTAGATCAAACATCAAGTGATCGCCTTGGCCATAATAATATTAAGCAGGGGCAAAGTACCCGATGAGGACAATATTAATCCCGAGATGCTTACGGCTAACCCCTTTCTAAGTACTAACATAATCCGGCGCCTTATAAAGTATTTCTGAACGGCGTAATAATAAAACTGCTAAAGATAGAGGACCTTACAGAATGTAAAAATTCGAGGGGTATACCTCTACTGCAGATTGTCGTTTTCACTTTCAACTGAAATCAGACAAGAACAAGCTGGTTTTGGGGCTCAACGTTTCTGTATTGACCACGTTAACAGCTTGTATGTAGTTGTAGAACAGTCTATCAAATGGCGCTCCCCTGCGACACTCTCCACCCCTCATGTTATCTGGTAAGTACTACAATGTAAAGGAGTCCACAAGAAATTATTTTATCAGTGCCCTGTACCCGAACTCGACATCTAAAGTGCTTCCTGAACGCTCCATGGGAAGACATGGTATAATATGGGGGGTGGTGAATTAAAATAACAACCCAGACCTTCGGAGCTCTACAAAAGTGTGGAAATTATCACAAATTCATATAAAAACCAAACTTTACCTTATTTCCTCCAATGTGCGGTCTGTGGTATTGTACGGGTGCGAATCGTGATATACAGTCTCCGCAAGTACTTATCAACTGTTGATAACGACAACTATTAAAAATATTCTGGCCAACCGTAATCTCAAAAAACGATATGGGGAAACGAACAGTGGATTCACTAATCCACCTTGAATTAGCCAGACGAAAATGAAGCTGGTTTGAGCGAACTATAATTTAGCTAAGACAGCAATTGAGGTGAGCCCATAAATAAGTAGAAGAGAGGCAGTACACTCTACTGAAAAGATCTGAGCTGAAGTTAAACTTTTATCGCAGGAGATATTAAGGAGGAGGAATTTTGTTGTGGCCCTTAGTTCCAGTCTGGAACCATATATATGGTATTAAGCATTGTTACAACTCCCAAAGAAAAGTTTAAACAAAGCACTCACAAAATTGCTCGTCAAATTTTGAAGGGATTCATTTGTTCGCTAGGAGGGTCAGTCCATGCAAGAATTGAACTTTATGGAATTTTTTACACTTTGACACTTTTACCATAAAAGCATGCAGGTCCTTTGTAATAAAAAAATTTCTCTTTCGTGTCAAATCTATTTCGAGATGTTGAATTCAATCGACTCAGTTAACAATGAAATTTTGCCGTTATTTCCTGTCTAAATTTATTTTAGCACAAAAGCAATTGATTTGATCTACGGCAAGCTAAAAGGGATGTAGGAAAAGACAAGATAAAAATTCCCGTATTGTAATTTCTTACTTTAGTTCATTAAAAACGAGGTTTGGCTTATTTTCATAGTTAATCAACTTTAAAAATTTAATTTCTGTATTATTTTAAAAATTGTTGGTGTTAATTTTCTGTTTTAAGTGGGAAGTCCTAATTGGAAGGTATATCATTTTGAATTATGTCATTATTTCAACTCTACCTACTATAATGGTAAATGCCAGACCAACAAATAAAGTCAGTTGGCAAACGTTTTTTATTGTTTGTAGCACAGTGTTATTAAAACTATTAATGGCATGATTTTTAATTATTAGCATCACTGTATCGCTTGTTCGTCCCCACAACAATGAATTCATGAAGTACAATGTTTTATTTATTTATTTTTTTATGAAAAAATCTGTATTATTATGTTCTATATGCGAAAAAATATGCACAAAATTAAAATAATGCTGTTTTGTTATGCGAATTGAGGCGTTCGAGTGATCAGCTTTAGCACTAGCATTAACACATACGCACACATTTAAATAAAATACAGACATAAATACATTATTGATTGATATATTGTTTGTATGACATTGTATAAAGTATTAACAATTGACAGTGATTTTGAATTTAAATATGTAAAGTCTTGTTCGTCTTGTTTTATCGAAAATTTGTGCAGCTTTTATTAAAATAGTTTTCTAAATTTTTCTAGAAATCAAAGGGAAGCATTTTGAAATTTGATATTAAGTTGAAAGAAATAATTAATAAGATTTCGTCTTTGGCTCAACTGAAGAGTTTTCCAATAAGGGCGGGTCGATGTTGAAATGGCATAAGAATTTTGCTACGCTTCGCATTGTTAATAATTCCGTCACATATATCTAGCAGTGCATTAGGGGAATCGGTCGATTGCGGTTTATTAGCACAAACCAAAATCACTTTAGCAAAAATTTGGCGTGCTCAAATCGCTCGATATTGGTTGTCAGTTCATGTTATCTCCGTGGGAGATAACCATATTCCCAAATCGTTAGAGCCATTGTGTGGTATGTAACGCTGTCCTGGTGGAGCCACATGTCATACTCGTCAATATCAATAAACTCCAGTCAAAAAAAAATTTGTTACCATTTGTTGTTAGCAGTGATGGCCGCATCAACGTTTGTTTTCGAATGAGTATGAAAAAATTATGACACCAACCCAAAATTCGCTCGAAACAGTAAATTTTTTGTACATGAATCGCCAAGTGCTCAACCATATGTAGGTTGTTTTCGTAACATATGCGCTAATTTTGCTACACCCAAGCGCCGTTTTCTTCACTAAATATGATTTTTCAGTCTAAAATTGGCGTCCTACGTTTGTTCCTAATTTTCATTCCTAAATTTGTTATATATATTGCTGATTTTATTTTCAAAATAACATAATATATTTAACACAGAAGACTTCGTAATCCAATTTAATTCAAAAATACACATTACAAATTATGGACACAATAAATTAAGAGGTTTTCTATGTATTACTGGAATAAGGAATTTTTATATTAAAAAAATGGTCATGTATTCTGTTCGACAAATGTTCTAATGTCATAAAAATTAAATGGACGCACAAAAGCTCTTAACGCTTCCAAAAGGATCAAAGTTCAGTTGTCCAGCAGACTAAATGCCGTATAAGTAACAGAAAACATAAAAAATTGAAAACCAGTTGTACATGGTTTCTTCAAAAGAAAAGGTGAAATTGTGTGTTGGTCATATGTTGGCATTATCAGCCAATTTGGATTTGTAGTTTGTTGTTGACAACTGAAAAGGTTAATCACGTTTGTGTATGTTCTTCGATTTTGACTTTTGAAAAAAATGGATCAAAGAATATGATTTTGTAGCCAAAACCAACACCCTAATCATGCTTCAACCACCTTATTCACCAGATTTGACCTCCTGCAAGTTTTTCCTATTCCCAAAACTGAAGAGACCAATGCAAGGAAAGCGTTTTGCCCCAATTGATGAGATAAAGTCAGAATTGAAGAACGAGAAGTTAAACGCCCCCGAAATTGGAGAAGTGTTTTTAACATGACGGCGCTATATGGCAACCAGCGCGTGCCACAATTCACTTGCTGCTTTACATACTGACGCCTTGGAAAACAATTTTCCCCATGTTATCATTGACTCCTTTGAAAATTGGATTGGAGGTGGCTATATTCAAATAAAAATTACAAAGAAATATCTTTTGAAAAAAGTACAATTTTTCTAAACACCCTGTATGCTCATATGTAAAATAGAAAAATTCAATTCATTTTATTACTTATTTCTTAAAAACCCCATAACTCCTAATAAAAATCTTTAAAAATCTCAATTAATAATAATAACTGCCTTTGAGTTATGATTGACTAGAGGGCACAAATTAACACATACATCATTAGATATATTTGAAGATATCAAAAGCGAAAAAAATAAACTTTTGTTTGTTTCGGCAATGGCTAATAGTTAACTAGTTAACATTACTTGGTAATAGGAGGTCATTGCTAACACCATGATGTTGTTTCTATAACGTAACTACCTCAAGGTTGAGTTTATGCTTGTAGGTTTAATTCAAAGCCAGACTTAGGAAATAGAATATGGAGAAGAACTCAAGACTCATTGCATGTATTCGAACTAGAGGATACATTTTGCTTGTTTTGTTACGTTACGTAGAAGTAAGCAGGCGAGTAGCGAACTACATAAGTATATACGGTTCACATGATGTTGTTTCTATAACGTAACTTCTACTCAGTTGATTTCATATATCGAGCTTCAATCCAAAACGAGACTTTCGTTTTGATACGTTACGTATAAGTAAGGCGAGTAACGAACTACATACGTGTCAAGTGGCTTTTGCAAAGACTCCAGATATCGTTCGAAATTGTGTGTTGAAATTAAGAAAATAATGTAATTCTAAAAAGTCTTCATCAAAAAGGCGCTCCATATCAACAAGTGTTTCCAGCAGGACTGAGCCCTGTATCACACAGCCAATATCACAATATACATTATGCATGAACACGAATATGGGTGTATCTCATGTGCACTTTGGTTTTTTTTCATGTAAGGTTTTCTGAAGCCGCAGGTCTGTGCCCATAAGCCGCTGTCGACCGATGTACCCAGAAGTAGGGTTATTATTCCGGGAGTTCCGGATATAAAATTTGTGAATATTTAATTCTCCGATTCCTGTTATTCTTTTTTGTCACGAATCCCGGAAAATAAAACTACAAAAATTAACACTGTGTATTTTTTCCCAAATCCTGCCTTTAAGTGCAAATTTTTTCTAAGCAATTTACAATAGCAAAGAACTAAAAATATATTTCAGTGAAATTTTTTTAGTTTAAAATTTTAAGCCAAACATTTTAAATGTACAAATACATTTGCGTGATTCCGGAAATTTCCGGAAACACCGAAAATTCGGATCTTAAGGAAAGTCAATCCGTGTGGCATAGTCGATTAAAATTGTGTGTCTTGGATCCTTGCCATTGTTCAAAGCCGCGCTGAACATTCGAACGATATCGCACTCCATACACAATGACATACATGGGTCTTTCAACTGATAAAGAATTTCGTTAATATCACTCGTTAATATCTCATCAAACCGTCCTTATTGGAAAATTCTTTATATTAAAATATTCCTGTGTTAGCGTCTTTCCAATTGCGCGAATCTAGTATCTAACAAAAACATTTATTGTTTATATACTCGTATGTTAATCTGGCGTCCAGGTAACAGCCTCTATTGGATTATAATTCAAAACTAAAAATACAATTTATCTAAAAAGCGCTTAAAATTTTTTAAACGCCCGATAATTAGAAGCATTAATGATTATAACTAGTTTTCATCTGTAAATGTTATTCTTTAGATTATTTTTTTATGCCAATAAAACTAGAACAGTAGTTTGAAGCAACTTAAACTGGTTCGTAAAAACCTTAAACAAATAAGTAACAGCTGTTTTTTAATCAAGATTTATTGAGTCTGCCGAATTTGATATACCCTTCAGAAAAGTTTAAACCACTCAAAATGTTTCCTTCATGCAAAGGCTTGTTTGCGATCTTTAATTTTATGCTCCAGTTGTACTCCTCTTATTTTACATATAAACGTTCCTTTCGTTTTAATATAAGTATTTTCGATCAGTTAATAAATGGGATGTTTTTTCCTAATAATGACTCTTTTAATTTGTTTTAGAGTTTTTTTTTTGCAATTTCGGTCTTTGGGTAAATTTTAAATTATGATGGAAGTTTGTTTTTGGTTACTTGGTTTGAAAAAATAGCGTTTGCTTTACAGGTTATTTGGAAATCGTGTAACAATGATTTTGTTAAAAATACTGTTTTTCAATAAAATAAATTTTTTGCAAAATTTTGGCGAAACTGCAAAACTTTGGTGAAATTAAAAATTTATTTTTGAAATATAAAAAATTTGTGAATTTTGGTTCTTGTGGTGTTATTTTGTTTTATTGCAGTTTTCGATTTTAATTGTGAGTTTTCGAACTTTTGGTGAACTTGAAATTTTGCATTTTTTTTTTAAATTTGGTGCATTTTCAGTTTTTTGGAAAATTTCTTTATTTTTGCAATTTAAAATTTTCCGACTATGGTGTGGTTGTGTGGTGCACTTTCGAATCGAGATGAATTCTCAAATTACGGTCAAATTTGTTTTTTTTTTTTTATAATTGAGATTTTTGGTAAAATTTTTAATTTTTGCCGAATTTCCCATTTGTGGTGAAACTTAATTTTTTATATATTTCGTAAAGGTCGGTAAAAATTTCAACGTTTTACATCAAATATTGGTTTTTTTGAGTTTTCGCCTTTTTGGGGAATTTACAAAATGTCGGTGAAATTTATATTTTTCTGGTGAATATTTAAAATTAAGTGAATTTTGGGTTTTGTAATTTTTTTTTTAAATTTAGTTTTTATTGAATTTTGATTTTTTGACAATTCGATTTTTTATACCGATAAATTAAAATTTTTTAAAAACTTTGAATTTGTTGCGATTTTTTGTGAAATTTCGGTTTTCGAACCAATTCGGATTTCTCTGATAGTTTTTGAAATGATTAGGGTTTTCGCAACATTTTGTAATTCGGCACAACATTTAGTTCCACAAGTTATCTGAGGGCCCCGGAATGATAATTTGTATAGCAAGTTTGATAAAGATTTAAAATATGCAAATTTTATGGGCTTGTATATAAGTATTTCCCAATAAGAGTAATAAAACCAAACTAGTACAAGTTGTTACAATTAACTGTACACGTACTTCAAAAAACTTGCAACGAGTGAGTGAAAAAAGAGGGTAAAAACTATTTTTTAATTTCCAGCTAATTGTTGCAAGTAAAATTTTTCCGTGTAGAAATTATTTAAACAGCTGATTGGTAGTTTATACAAAAAATGATTGAAAAAATATTGGGAAATAAGAATTTTCTTCTTAAGTTTATGTGCAGTGACATCCGATAAAGAAGTTTAGAGACTTTTTTAACACAAAACGAAATATAGTTACAGTTCGTGTCAAAAATATTTGGCCGTTTATAACTTGAGGAAATTTAAATACAAAACTCTATCTAGAAATATATTATTTGAGTAAGTGCCATTTTTATTAAGTATTAATTAAACAAATCTTGACCTTTAATTTGCTTTTATATTTCTTCTTCAACGCAGTAAAAAATCAATGTTTTGTATGGTATACATTGTTAGCCAGAACTGATCCTAGACATTTTCGCATAGCATACACTAAATTCCAAACATTTTGTATCACAAAACTTGATTTAAAAGATCTTCCAATGGAATGTTACGTTTTCGTACTTTTGCCCAACGTTTTTGATAAGATTAAAGTCAGGCGTATGTTTGGTGGTGTTTAGCGTCCAGAGCAGTGGGGCCATAAACAAACATAATTTTTAAGGTTCATACGTCACCCATCTAACTTTTAGTTTTACGAATATCGGCAAAGTGTCAATGACCGGTTTGCCTCCAAACCAAACTTGACATGGTATGACGAAAATTCGCTCAAAAAATCTACATCAAAACACCCTGTCGGAATATCAAATCAAGAATCATGGTTCCTTTAATTGCTTATATGTTTAAGGTGTAAAATATGACAAATGCTTCACGCCACATTAATAGAAAAATGTCTATTAATTATGCAACAACCACAGCAAAAGGAAATAGAAACATTGCGATAAATAACAGTGATTCTTAAAAAGCTGAATACTTTCGTGAGTGACTGTAGCTTGCAAATGTTTGCTGATAAAACGTTTATTTACTTTTTTCTATATTCGCGTATTTGGAAGAGTAATTATGTAAATGTTTTCTTTACTCTCTCGTAAAAACAAATAAGTACACTTTTCAACTCACTCGAACTCGAACTCGTTATGATCTCATTTTTGTGTGCAGGTGTAAAGAGATTCGAGACTGCTCGAAAATATGTATAAAAAAAGGCTCACTTAAAATTGGAACCCACTAGGCTCTATTAATCAAACATTAGAAAATAAAGAGTTTATTCACACATTATGAGCTTTTTTTAATTTGAATGAATTTCCCATCGTGTTTTCTTTTCTGACCAGCATATTTAGTATATTTTCTCTTAATTTTGATATAATTTCAATACTGAAACATTCAACAGTCGTATTTGAACAATTGAGTTTGCAGGTCCGGCCCAACTCCTGACCTCACTTCATACGATAATAAGGCTTTGAGTGCTGCCTGGCTGTCCAACACTATGAAGATTTTTATGCACTTTATTCTTCTACTCAGGACTACCCCAGTATAAATGAGTATGCCGCATATTTTAGTGTTGGAAATTTGTTAGGTATTTTTCCATTGGAATTTCCCTCTGGAAATTTGATTCAACTACTTGATCGACATCTATATGCTACCCAGATGGGTGGAACCTTTGCCGAATCCAAAATTAAAATGTTTATACAACTGAAAGATTACTTTATCTTTTCAAATTATATAAGACGCCAAAATAATGAATGATCCACGTTTGTGTTTTCGCCAGTTCTGTAGAAACTTTTTCAATTTTAATAAACCTACTGCATAGTGAGATTAATTAGTGGATACACGTTTACAAGTTGGTATTTTACAGAAGCAGTTCAATAGATTACGGAGTTCCCAACTATCTCGTATAAAATAAGGAATATATTAACAAAAAAGAAGAATCTGCCTGTAATAAAAACGTGAATACTATAAATTACTCGCTAGGAATTCAAACATGATAATTAACAACTACTTTATACAAGAATACCTTTCAATTTAAGTCCAAAGTTTATCATGGCAAGTATATTTGGCCGGCCTTAACCGCAAAGATGAGTGAATGAACTCGCATACGCAGCCATCTTTGAATAGCAATCAGAAGTGTAACTACTCAAATTATATATACGTGTATATGTACAAACGTGGAATATTATAATTTCATTTGTAGAAATACGAGAACTGCTATTTATTTTTTGCGATATGGCAAAAACCGAAAACTGTCAAATAAAGTTTTTTTATATTATCCCAAATTTTGTTTTTTAATGTGACGAAATCGTCATCAATAGATATTTATTTATAAATAACTAAAACGTGAAAATTTTCATGCAAGGATTGTTAAAGCTAACCAAATATGCGCATGTGCCCGAAGGCATGTTCGTTTCAAGGAGAACTAAATCTGACGAAAGAAAAAACAAACAACGCAACCATTTCTTCACCATGAGCGTTGCCATCTCTCACACATATTATATTCTCTACAACAATATATTGTTATGGCAATCATATAATGGTTATTTAGAAACATTTTAAACAATACTTTAGTTTCGATAAACAAGTTATTGTTTACATTTACTCATTAAATGATTTTCAACCATAACACTTGCAAGACGGTTGAGCTGAACAATACATTTTATTTTTTTTTTTTTGGAAAAATTCTAACTACAAACAAAGTATTTTAACTGTACAAAAATAATACATATGGTATGTAAATATGAAGAATTCCTGTGGTATTTTAAGTGGTTATCGCGATAACTATTAAGCATTCGACAGTTTTAGTTGCCTGAGTCACTGCCAATCAAAAAATAAAGTTTGTAATTTTCTATCGTTTACATCCATATAATTCGATCATAAAGTAACCAATCGATACAAAGTTTTTAAGATCGATAATAGTGCTAAAAATTTGTAGGAAATATCACTGACAACTGTGATTTTGAAGCTTCTAGCGTTTAGTAATAATCTCTAATCACTAATCATTTTAAAATTTGAAAACCTGTTTGTAATCAGTTTTGATTTAATTATTTCTTTGAAATC
Organism: Phania funesta; assembly: GCA_963932375.1. Lineage (NCBI taxonomy): Eukaryota > Metazoa > Arthropoda > Insecta > Diptera > Tachinidae > Phania > Phania funesta. Next base: position 44,926,752 of record OZ010656.1, read on the forward strand.
TCGTAATACATTTAAAAGGCCATTAAACTTAAAATCAATCAATCAACATTTGACTACATTAAAAAATAAATAAATAAAATGAAGATGCTTAAACATTTACAGGTAGGTTTAATAGAACTAAACAGCGAATTGAAACTAGTTTGTATTCAATTGTTTGTTTTATCATAATCATCATATTTGTTTTCTTTTACAAAGTACAAAGATGTCAATATTACCACAACAGCTCCATTACATTTAAAGGTCATGGGCACTTCAAAGCTGTAAGGATTTCCTTAAAAATTTTGCGAACATTAAAAAGTCCAACGCTACAAGACTTTTCAGTCAACGGGTAGGGTACTTACACGTTGTACTATGCCACGTGTCAGTTTACAGCCGGTTAGTCAGTAGCCAATTAATAATACACACGAATTAACAATTAGAAAACATCTATAAAAGATGCTGTCAGAAATAAATATGGAAGCATTGTTTCTGATTGCTTTTCAAAGGTTGGTGGTTCGTATTCGTATGCTGCTGGGCTGGCGCAGTTAATAAGTGGCTTCTGAAGTAGTTTTGGCCATGAAATTTTAAATTTAAATTTGCAACTTTAAATTCCCAACAAAAAAAATATTTATTAAAAAATTTAAAATTTTTTATTGCGTTTTAGTCAATATGAAGTTGATTGTTTGTACGTTGGTGCTGTTTTGTGGATTGGCCTGTGCCCAGTTTGGAGGTTTTGGTGACAGTATTGCTAATAAATTCCAGAGCGGCTTTAACACAATAGCTTCTCAGGTTAAAAAAGTGCCTTTCGTGAATAACGCCAAGAATTTTGCAGACTTTGCTGTAAGTGCCGAATAACAAGTAAATTTGAAGAATAGTTGAGTATTTTTAATTTTTTAATTTCTAGAAACAAGCTGGCAAAAAATATTCCAGCGCTGCTGAGAAAACCTTGCGTGAAGGTGTTTTTAATGCCCACAAACAACTGGTTGATGCCAACAATTTAGCTTTTGCCGCTGGCAAATCCAGTTTCGAATTAGCAACCAACGCTTTTGCTGACATCACCTTAGATGAATTCATAAAATATTTCACGGGCAACCGCAAATCTAGTCAGGGCGAGTAAGCTTGTCGCAAAAACATTTACACAACAAGTGTTAATTCTCACTATTATTTTAGAAACTTCTCTAAGAAGCATCGCCAAGAGGCTGATGTTGGATCTAAAGCTTCAATTCCCGACTCCTTTGATTGGCGCGAAAAGGGTGGCGTTACACCAGTCAAATTCCAAGGCGAGTGCGGTTCTTGTTGGTGTTTCGCCGTCACTGGCGCCATCGAGGGACATGTCTTTCGCAAGACTGGCAAACTTATCAATCTTTCGGAACAAAATCTGATCGATTGCGGCAAAGAAGAATATGGTTTAGCTGGTTGTGATGGTGGTTTCCAGGAGTATGGCTTTGAATTTGTCACTACTCAAAAAGGTATTGCTGCAGGCGATAAATACCCCTATTTGGATAAAAAACAAACTTGCTCCTATAAAGAAGATAAAAAGGGTGCTGAGATATCTGGCTTTGCCACCATTAATCCCAAGGATGAACAGACCATGAAAAAAGTTATAGCTACTTTGGGTCCTCTCGCTTGTTCAGTTAACGGCCTTGAGTCTTTGTTGTTATATAAACGTGGTATTTATGCCGATGAAGAGTGCAACAAGGGCGAAGTCAATCACTCTGTTTTAGTTGTGGGCTATGGCAGTGAAAACGGCCAAGACTATTGGATCGTCAAGAACTCGTGGGACAAAGTTTGGGGTGAAGAGGGCTATTTCCGTTTGCCAATAGGCAAGAACTTCTGCGGCATTGCTAGCGAGTGCAGTTATCCAATTGTTTAAAAGGAATTTCGGGAATTTTTTTATTAAATCGTGGGCACCACATCAATATTCCACTTATATTTGTGGTAAATTCTTTTTTATTGCTTGTCACACAAACCCAACAATTCAACTTTTTTTTATTACAAAATATTATTAAAATATAAAAAATTAGGAAAGGTTTTGTTTTTTTTTTTTGAAATACCGAGAATCGATCAGAAGGTTGTAATTTATTATATAAAAATTAAGTTTAAATATTTAAAACATAGTTAGGATACTTTTATAGAGCACATTTTATTGTTACCTGATTGTAACAACGCTTGTTGATACTTCCCTTTGAATTCAATATAAATCTACAATACTTTACGTCTTTCTCTTTTAAGAAATTGTGATAAAATTACGTACGATGATACTAAAAATGTTTTCTTTTTGCCAACTACTTAATGAAATAAATGTATTGAATTGTTTACAAGAAATACGAGTAAAAACTTTAATACGATTATAACAATATCATGAATTAAATGGAACACAAAATGAATAAAATGAAATTTATTAAAGATTAATCAAAAAAAAGAAACAAAAAACTCATTCACTTTTGAATAATTAAACAACTTTACTGAGATAATGAATGTTTAATGTTTGTTCCAAATATAATAAATAACATTGTAAAACAAGTAGAAGTGTTTATTCGGCTATGCCAAATATTATATACCCTTCACCCAAATACGAACTACTAAAAATGCTTAAAGACTACAGCTTTTTTCCAGTACAAAAGATTGTTTAACTTTGCTTTCGTTTTGTTTTAAGCAATCGATGGCCATGTTTTTCAATTTCGGCTCTTCTAATTTCTTTGTATGTTTTCCCTCTTCTCGCGTTTAATCTATATGTTCAACTACTTCCAGCAAAAAAAAATCTTCATAATACTGTAAAGCATTAAATAAGAAATGCTCCAAAATGGGAAATCGCGAACATATATCACGTCTTACGTAAGCAGGTTTGAATGCAATGCCCATTCGACAGAGAAGTAGTTTTTTTTCGAATTTATTATGAAATTTCGACTTTTTGGTGGAACTTATATTTTTTTATAAAATGTTTGCAATTTGTTTATATTATTTTTTGGTTTATTTTGGTTTTTGGTGATATTTATATTGTCTAATGATTTTAAATTTACTAAGGAAATTTTGATTTTGGTGAAATTTAATTTTTTTGTGCCAAATTCGATTTTCTCATTTTCTGGTGATATTATGAAATTTTTATAAAACATGAAATATGGATTTTTTAATTAAATTTTGGTTAAATTTCACAGTTTAGTGAAAATCAATTTTTCGATTTTTCCGCAAATCGTACTTTTTGTTGAAATTTCCAAGAACTATAGTGAATTGCTTTATTTTTACTAATTATTGGTAAAATTTCGGTTTTACAATATTTTGGATTTCTTGTAAATTTTGTTAAATTTTTTGGTGTTTTTTACTGAATTTTCAATTCGGACCTTAAATCATCTAGGGCCTTCGGGTAGATAATCTATTGGAGGATATGATAGCCAGTTCGGAGAAGAATTCAAAATATGTATATTTTAGGGAGCTGCGAATAAACGTTGTCCCTTAAGAATTGAAACACCAAAAAATAAGAAAAATTTGTTTGGAATTTGTAAACAGATGTTGCTGATACCATACATTAAAGTTTCGCTTGTCAACTGGTCCAATGTACCACACGTAGGTTATCTAGGACCTTCTAAAGGTTGATTTCACTTACGGACAGACGGATACCGTTAAATAGACGCCCCTACCTATAAGGATCCTGAAAATACATGAATGCTTTATGGATTCGCAAATGGATATTGTAGAAATTATAAACGAAATTACAAACTCATATACATATGGATATGTACATATATGCATAAATACATCTTTGGTGAAGGGTATAAAAACTAAAGCATGTACAAAGAATTGAAAAAATATTAATTAAAAAAATATATAAAAATAAATTACCTTAAGCTTAAATCTGGCGAAGCACAACGTATAGCAACGCTGGGTATTTGTGGTACCAATCGCATTGCCATGACAACTTGATTACGCCACAAACGCAGATAAAAATCCTTTTGACTTTCTGTTGGCACTTTCTTGGTAGGTGCTGACGAACGCAACAATGATGCTCGATTGTCACTAACAGGTCTGTTGGCAAAAAGCAAAAAATTAATCAACGTTAATCCAATTTAACACAGTGTTAAAAAAATGTTGAATAAAAGCAAATACTCCGTGAGTGATGAACTATAAACTGAGGTGCAGTAACACGTTTTTGTGTCACAATTGATCTTTAGTTAAAACGTATACAGCGTAGCGTTTTCCCTGAACATTATAGTTCTTACGTCGGATCAACACATGAAACAAAATTAAGGTTAAGAATGTAACAGATTTTAGTGTTGCTTCCCTAAGCATAATGGGACCGATAGTAAAAATGGGAATACAGAAAATTATACATTCTTAACTTGTCATCCGATTAGACCCCTTCCAGACTAGCAAAGTTTTCTTAGCAAAGTCTTGAGTTTGTGGAGGAGAGAGGAAAAGAGAGCGGGGGTTGGTACAAAACTTGTTGTACTCGCAAATTCCTTTTGTCTTTTTAGTTCGTAAAGCAAATTAATATGGCTGCTCTTTATATTTGACAAACATACAAACAAAAGAAACAGACTTTGTCAAAGTAAAATTATCCTGTCTGAACACAAGACAAAGTTTAAAAGAGAATTCACTTTGTCAAAGAAAACTTTGCTGGTCTGAAAGGGGACTTACTAAATTATGTTTATAAGAATCATTCTGATATTAGAAAACAGGGTAGGCGATTAGCTTGGGTTCGCAAAACTTTTTTATTGTTACGGTGAAATTTGTTAGAAGTATATTAGGTTGCAAACGGTGTAGAAACAAAACTGAAGGTAAATTGCTGGCCTTTTCAGATGGCGAGTATGTAAGGAATTATTATAATAATAAGCACATACACGTACATATGTACACTGACTCACAGCTTATTTCGTGTGAGACACTATATTTACTTCTTATTGAAGAAAAAACAACAAAAATTCAATTTAACAAAAAACATTTTTTTATTTTATTCTTTGTCCACTTCTTCGTGTAATAAAACAAAAACAACATTTTAAAAATGTTTGAAAAAAGAAAAAATATAACAAAAACAAAAACTCATACAAAATCAAAGGTATCATAAAATATTCTAGTAAATATTATACATATGTATATGATCTATCGTGAAAAAGGAGGAGTTGCTATTATCCAAATAATTAAAATACTTACGTTGGGTCGATGACGCTGTAGAGGGTTGTTGCTCTAGCATAACATATTGGCCATGCTTGGGCAACTGCTGAAGGACATTTCTGTAAAATACGATGCCGTTCGAGAAAACCAAACACACAGACTGACCATGGATCAAATTGTTGTTGGGGAGCTGTACTTGTTTGCGATAAATTCAGAGTGGATGTGGAGGATTTTGAGTTATCTAGGTTGCAATAAAAGTGAAATCGTATTATAAGCACAATTTTGCAAATGCTGTATGATTTGCATTTAAAACTTACCGTCCGTTAGGCCGCCTAACCACACACCACTCGAACGTTCCGCTATCCACTGTAAATCGATTTGAGTGGCATTTAATATTGCTGTCTTTTCTGTCTGCGGCAAATGTGGTAAACATTTTTCCAAAACCTGTTTATTGGACAACAAACAACATAAAACAATTTGCAAAATACGGGAACAAAAACTTAATGGAAGAGCATAGATGAATACATTAAAATAAGTAGTATTTACCAATGTATCCGATTATCATTAAAAAATAAAACCACTATCTTTTCTGATACACTCTCAGTCCTAAAACTTCATTTGTATGGATTGGAATATAATAACAAATATAAAATACCGTATTATAGGCAATAAAAATATACTTAATTCGATTCTTCATTGGAATTTGTGTGTTCTTGTTTTATTTAGGTTTTGAAGAACTTTTCTCTTGTTTCCTAAAACCACTAGTTTTGCACGACATTTTCATCAATATTTTCAATATTATCTGCATTTATTTTAAAAATTAAACAAATGTGAACGCAAAATTTATGATACGTAAATAATATCTCAATTTCGGCATACATATCTCAACACAAATGAAAAACATATCGTGTAAACTTAGCCCTAATAATGTACTCATGTTTATAGTGTGTTCTTTTAATTATCACTGTCAGGTGATCCATTATAAAATGATTAATACTCCTCAATTACTCTTAACTAATTTTAACTGGGATGATTAAGCCAAAATAGTTTAGCAGCAAATATTTTCTTATAATATTAGGTGTCAATTCACACAGGGAGTTTTACAAAAAAAGCAAAAAACGAAGCGTTTTCATTGTTGAAAGACTGTGAATAAAGTAATTGAAAAAACGGTGGAAATTGAAGACGCTAAACCTACTGACTAAACCGCTGAACCTACTACTGAAAAAAAAACGTTGCAAATCGAAGCACTACGTTAGAGTTTATTCTAAATACAGAAACATCAAGCTGGCGTCGTGGGCAAGAACTGTAAATTTCGAGAACCTGTCTTCACTGACGACCTGCAACATTATGCTTTCAAATTTCAATTTCCCGCATGCGGTATTGCAGCCTAATGATCATACATAGCAAGGAGAGATGATACTCGATATGACCACACCAAAACCCAGTTTACCTAAATTAAATGATCTTGAAACAGAGTTTAAGAAAACGGTGCGACATGTCATATAACTCGCGAAAATATCTTAATTGCATATTTCGTATTTAATATCGATAAATACTATTGAAATTTCAATAGGCCCACCCATACGTTGTAAAATGACTCATGTCTTATACCACACCTAACACTATGTTCTGCAACAATGAAAAAAAAAATATGCTTTATATAATAATTTTGCGTACTTTTTGGGACCCCCTTTATGTTGCTTTAAACATGGTAAATATCAGTTTTCCCCCCTGAATATTGATATAGCTTGTCGATGCTGAAGCATGACCACGTGATATCTTAGTGGGTATATTTTTCGTTATTAGTAACTGTACGCTGCAAGTAGCACTACACATTCGCAAAATCGCTGCTATTGAGACCTCACGATACCTTGCTTTTTTTACCTGACCCCATAGGCTGACTCTATGGCTAAGACCGACTGAGTCCCACCTAATGTCACTAACTGAATCTTTTAAATTTTTTTCATGGAAGAACTTATGACTATAAGAAAAGGTACATGTAGAATAACTTAAGTGATAAAAACTTAAGTGATAAATATCAAAATAAAGATTTAGTTCTCTCAAAGAACCGTCCCTGTTTTGTATTTTAAGTGGAATAAATACGTATGGAAATGTAAAAACATTCGGAATTAATTATCGAATTTTGCTGTTCTGCATTCCACATATTTGTTTTTTTTTTCGAAATTATTAGACTATGGTTATGAAAACGCATCTTGTCGCTTTGTTTAATAAACAAGAGTTCTCAAACAAGTCTGTTCAGACGTCGCATATGCATATTATTGTGGAAAATCAACGAAAATATAAGACCGAAATTGTCATTTCAACTTTTAAATAATGTTTTAGTTGAAGAAAATCTAGTTCTAATTAATTCGATGAAAAAAATAAGGCAAACTTTAGACGAAAGTTAAATTACCCTTAAACTTAATTTCCTTTCTTGCAATGATTTCGACTCACCTGTGGGCAGCATTTATCAATAACATCCAACAATGGTGGCTCCGTTTCTGGTATACCCAAGGTTTTCATCAAATTTTTCACCTCCTTCAATATCATGGCTGCTAATTTCCGCAAATATGGACGATAATTACACAGCAAAACTAAAGCATACCCTTCGACAAAATGTAATGTTGTTGCCAAAGGTATTTCATTTTTCTTTCCAGCATCGGCCATATTTATAACAGTGGCCTGTGTTATAGTTGACATACCACTCGAAGTAATGCTTGAAGTGGCACTCGAATTTGTATTTATACTCTTGACATTGCTAGCACTAGACAATTGGCTGGTGGCGGTATCTTTGCTAACAATACCGCCGCCAACACCAGTACCAGATTGTAAACTATTTTGCGTATTGATAGTTCCAACATTGGCAGCTGTTATGAGAGCAGTTGAAGTGGGAGTTTTCAAGGTATTTGCACCAGAACTACCATTGCCATTGACATTGATGGCGCAGCGCCAGATGTTAAGGAACACGAACAACATGCGAGTACAATTTTCTAATAATTGCGGATAAGTGTCGGTGACATCGCGCACCAGAAATTGTGTATAACCGTGCACGACATCCTGACGCCAATCCGGAAAATCTATAACCAATGTCTGCAATGATTGATGTGTTAACATGCGTAATTCTTCGTCCATGTGTACGGTAAGACGTGACAGAAGGTCAACCAATTCTTGTGATGTCATGGTATCGGGAATTAACCGTGGTACTGCCGCCACACAAGTACGAAAGAGATCAATACGTGGTTTACGTTCACCCGTGAGCATTTCATCGGGTTCTTTGTTATGATTTTGTGTATTTGTCATCATTAGCGGACGTCCATAGTGCACATCTAGAGCACGTAAAATATCTACAAAAACACGACGCACGTGAGGAAAATATGTCGACATGCCAATACTACGTGCTGTATCATCGGTTAGCATTTTGTTGATGTAGGTCTTTTTAACACGTAACGTATTTCCAGAAGGCAGCACAGGTACGGTGCGAGGCATTGGAGGTTCACCATCTTTTTGCTGCAACGAATCAGCCACCACTAAAAAGGCTCTTAAGCCAATACTCATGCGTTCGGGATTTAAAATTAACTATAAAAGGAAAAAGTTATAACAATTTTGTTTCTGTATTAATAAAATTTAATTTTCCAACCTTTATCGATCTGCCTACACACAATAAATCATAAACGATTTCTCTCATAGCAAAATCCAAGCGCTCCTGGGCTATAAATTGTATAATTTTTACAAATATATTTAAAGGAGTATCACGTGGAATGACACCTTTTGAGCCTCTGTAATATAAAACAAAGAAGTTTACGTTAGTTATAACAAAAAAAATTTCTAAATCTACTCACTTTGGAAACAGAGAGTTCACTATGCTTTGTAAGCGTGAATGTGTTGCGGAATTCGATTCACATTTAATGCGAATCATATAGACCCACAACAAACGATACAGGGATTCCAGAGCTACACGACTCATTTTGGAATCACGATTCTTCAAATTACTTAAACACATGGCTAAAAAACAATGCCAATTCGACAGGAAGAATGTTTTCTGTGAAACGCACAGCAGACATGTTACCAGAGGAAACAGAGCTAACCGATGTTTTGATTTTGTAGAAGCATCTAAGGTTTGCATGTAAAGTAATTCCACGAAATTTTTAACACAAGGAACATTAACTTCATTCTTTACAGCCTGCAATGGAAGATGATTTGAAATGTGTTATTTATTTTGGAAATTTCTGGAGAGAGAAAGTTTAAGATAATTATACTTTTCTTATTATTGCAATAATAAACAAATATTAGGATTTCTTCAACTTCTAGCTTTTTACTCTTTCGTACCTCACAAACAATAAATTAATATTAAGGCATAAACTCAAAAGTCATGTTGTAGTTAGTGTAAGTACATATGAAATTTAAAAACTCCAAAAGCGATTGAATTTTTTGCTTATAATTTGCGAACAAAATTTATAAAATGGCACTGCTTCCAGTGACGCCACTTAATGGCGAATAAAATTAAAACTTCTGTACCAAATTCATTGAGTAAAGACTAATTGTTTAGTTTGGAATATATTTAGCTTTTTGTATTTTTATTTACTGACTGTTTTTTTTTTAACTACTGCCACGATATCTCTGAAACTACTTCGCAGATAATTCTAGTCGATTTTTGGATTTTTCATTCAATCAAATAGAATAAACGCTTCTCCAGTTATGCTAGCATATACCGTGCAAATACCTTCATTTACGACATTACGGTATATCTCGAAAACTAGAGATGAACGAACTGACGGCAATTTGAATTCAGTTGTGTAAAAACAAAAAGTGTGTTACCTAATTACAGAAGCTTTAAGGTCTTAAATAAAAAAGTGTTTGATTTTTTAACTTTTAAATATTTTATTCACTTAATATTTCGCTACGCCTTTGTGTAGCATCATCAGGAAATTGAATATTTTATAAAAATTTCCAAATACAAACAAAATAATATATACATATTTATGTACATATATGAAAAAATGATTGTCACGAAATTCAAAACAAAAATTTTAATTTTAATGCAAACAAAAATTTATTAGAAGGAATTCAAAGTGCAATACCATCTCATTTCCAGGCATCTTGCTAGTTTGATAAAATTTCCGTAATCCTTTCCCATATTAGAGTTAGCAAAATTTTGCCAAGCTGGCAAGTTGAATAGAAATAGGATGATATAGTACATATGATGAACTTGGGCTTCATTTTGATCTCAGTACTTTTTATGGTTGAAATTTTTGGATACGAACCTGTTTTCTATTTATAGTTTTGTGCGGATCTGAGTCCTTATTTGCAAGTTATTTTTATTTGTTAATGTATGTATAAAACCTCGTTTAACTTAAAACTTACATATGGTTGGATTATACCAAATTTCAGCTGTCTACGTATTGTGGAAATGCCCCATACAAATAAGAGAGAACCCTAATCCACCCAGATAAAAAGTGCGTTTTCTGATTTTGTTGTTTACTAATTCCTCAAATAAGAGGGAACTTTCGCCCCCCAGATAAAAAGTGCCCGTTTTCAGATTTTTCTGTTTACTTGTGCCCTAAGACCTACCTCTCTACCAACAGTGCAAGTGCCCCGTAATATTGATGAGTAAGTGAGTCAATGAATATGTACCAAAATATTCACTACTTATATCTGCATATCTCGGGAAGCTTTTATGGTAAAACTTTCAAACTTGGCCTACCTATACGTAGAGTCCTTATGTTACAAGTTTCATTATTTTATGATTACAGAAAGCAAACTAATGACGGGGATAAAACAGCACGAATAGTTTCGTGTAATATACACACTGTGTGTATTAGGCCTGAAAGTGGCCTGGCCATAATTTGACCTATCATATTTTTGAATCCTTAGTTTTACTAAACAATCTATTTAATGTAATACAAATTTTGAACCCATTTTATATTTATCATTGTAGAAAAGTTTTGATTTCTGTAACCGCTCAGATATGTTTGGTACATAAGTTGAGGACTTGTATATCCTAGGCTCAATTACGTTAAGTACAGTACGATGTTTCCTTGTATTATACTGGTTAGAGATTAATTCTAAATAAGTTGAATTGGAAAATTATTCTCGCCTAATACGTTCCTAATTTTTTCGTAGGTACTTGTCGTAAGTACTCTATCTATCAAATTTTTAGCTGTATTAATAATAAATCCAATATTGTGTTTAGAATAATAATTTATAATCCTCCCCGAAGCTGTTAGTTTCTTGTAGCAATCCATTAATAAATCACTACCTCGTCTTATTATCAAAGTATCTAAATAAGGAAGTTTAATTTACAATTGAAATATAAATAATTGATATATAAACTGAAATGAAATGTATCCAACATCTTATCAATTGCACATTCAGGCATGATACATACATATTTAGTAATTATTTGGGTTTTCAATACAAGAGTCTAATAGCTCCACCATAATATAGTTATGGTGGAGCTACAATTGGGGAAGGGAAAGAATCCATCGAAAGCCCTTCCTTTTGCGCAAACATCATTTCTTTATATTAAAAATATCATTATCAATGCATTTATCTCACTTCGAGAATGCGCTGAAAATTATCGATCCGGATATGTGTATATTATATATCTATACTGTAATTAAACTGACCTATTCGAAGACAAGATCTGATATGAAATCGATTCAAATAATTGCATTTAATTATTAGGACGTCCCGGCTACATCGACTAAGTCAGAAATAATGTTCAGCAAGGACCATTGATCTCACACTTATTTTGTTTATATTGAAAAATAATAATTTTAGTTTTGTTATTTATTGAACTACGTAAAAAAAGTGATGTTTTGTTTTAAACATTTGGCATTTTTACGTATTCAATGCAAATAAATATCTTATCTGAGAATTATGCTTTACTTTGATAGTATCAATATAGTATCATTACCATCGATATGGTCTTGATAGTTTAGAATCGATATATTTTTGCAAACTATCAAAAACATCCTATAGTGACACTCATGTTCAAAAAATAAAAAAGCCAACTGTTCCTATAGAAATATACCTACGCGATGTACTTGGTAACTATTGGAAACAAATAAATTATGAAAAATGATTCTTATTTTTTGGTATAAAAGTAAAGCAATTTCTGCACCAAGATTTATCTTTTGATATTTTTAAAATGAATTTTTAATTGCATGTATACACAACCAAAAAACCTGTATGATTTTTGACTATTTCCTAGATATTTTTGTCTATGATACGTACTATATCCTTCTATTGTCGTTTGACAAAAAAAACCGGTGCTCATAGCGTAAGTTACGACATTTATAAGCGATTTGTCAGTAATAGCCAACTGGGCCCAACAAAGCGTGTTTTGCTGTGCTGAACTGGTTACCAGAGTATCTACTAACCACGGCGGTATGATTAAACGCCACTGTTACGGACGACAACCTACTCGGAATTTTCCGACAGCCGTGCCGCAATTAGGTGTCTCATACGTCTCTATTCGACATCTAAAAACTGGTCCAAGAATGTCATGCATCTTTAAATCGAATGGCAAGGCACCTTAGAATAGGTGCGTGAGCACGGAGCCAATATGGGCAATTAAATCGCTGACAAGCTGTCAAAGAGCGGCGCAAGGCAGGAATCGCACATTGGCGAATTCTCTGGCATTCCTGTCTCGACCTGTAATTTACAATCCTTTATATGATATGGCTAGGGCTAGATGGTGGTAAAGAGCAACAACTGGCGTCGGAATGAATCCACAACGACGCAGATTAGTGACCACTCAACCTTGCTGACCTACATAGACCTGTTTTCAAGCGGTATGTAAACATGTTTTGATCGCAACTTGACTTTCTTCTTGAACATGAAAAATGTATCTTTTAAACTGGATACAAATTTAAAGATACTTTGAATTTAATTTCATGTCGATTATTAAACCAACACTTCTTTCCAGCTGTAATTAATGTTAAAACATAACAGAAACTCCGCTGTGAAAGCCTACGAAACGAATATGAGTGCTAAGTTGAGAAACGTTTATATTTATTAAACTTACCGCAGCTACAGGAACAAGAACTTCTACAAATAAACCTGCCAAAGCATGTTTGATGTCTTTGTCTTTTAACTCTAAAAAATACTGGCCACATTCATGCATGAACTGAAACGACGCCTCAAATTCTTCTATGGGCACCATCTATAAAACAAAAAATAAAGAAAATATTAGACGTACATTTATATTTCTGTTTTTGCCAACTCACCTTCACTCTAAAGAACTTCATGCCCATGAGCAAACTAATAATGCTTTGTGTTGTATGCGGTGATGGCTCTTTGGCTCTTAGCTCTTTTAGTTCACTCATAAAACGCTTACGCACTGAACTGAAACGTGATTGCGCCAAAACACCAATGACTTCAGCATACAAGTCGGCAATCATGTGTATATTATGGGCATTTGGATTATTCTGCAGACCCTCTTTGTATTTGAAATGTTTGAACGCTAAATTTTCAATACTTCTTACCAAATCCTCATGACCGGGATGAAATGGCAATTGTTTAAGGATTTCGATGAGAGCTAAGCAAAAGATAAATTCCACGGCGGCTTCGCGACGTTGCAATTGAAATTCAATATCTTGTGAATTCAACGGTTTTGTGAGATTAACTACTGATTTTTCCATACGTTTGAGATCATTCTTTATTTCTGCATCAGACAGTTGCCGTTTGTGCCAGGCCAACAGGGTATGCAGCAGCGAAGGTAAACAATGTTCGGCTACGCTGCCTAAAGCGGAGAGTAATTGATCAAATTGTTGATCTTCACCTCGCTGCAGCAGTTTTGAAAGCGGCTTGTCTACACTTTCCAACATAACCAATTCGATTTTCTTTTCAGCCTGCAGCGTAAAATCGGTAAATAAATTACGCATAACGATTTCTCCAGGTCTTAAGGAACTAGCGTCGTTTCCTTCCAATTGATAGGCATTTACACCGGACGTATTAGTCATGGTGCTGCCGGATGTTGCAATTGGATTTGTGTAGGGTATAACGTTTACTATAGAAGAGCGTGAATTAGTACCCCAAGGCAAAAGGGATTGTCGTTGTGGTATCATTATGGGGTTATAATTTCTATTTGCTCCGTTTTGTGTATTCCCTAGGGAAGCGTTTGTCGTTGTTATTCCCTGAAAGTTAGTTAAAACTTGTTGATTTTGTGGAGGGGGTATATTACTGGAATCAGTACTATTTATAACTCCTAAGCTGCCTCCGCCGCCTACGCCAGTATCACTAATATTGGCACCTGTGTTCGTCAACAGCGAATCATTAAGAGTGCTACTTTCTATAGTGTTAAAATTTTGTGCCAAAGGACTTTCCTCATTTGGTAAAATTAGGTTTTCACTATTATTTTCTTCAATAGGTGATGCGGAGTCACCAACTGATGCTGTACCACACTGTGCTATATTAGTATTACGCGAGGATTTTGGCGTCGAATGTTGCTGGTAATCATTTGAATTTGTAGAACGACGCTGTGGCGGTGTTAGACAAATTTCGTTATTGTCAGGTGATGTGTTGGTGCTGTTAACACTGGAAGGGACAGTAGATGCTGGAGATACGTTTGAAATTACATTCTGCTGTTGCGACTGTTCCGTTTCTTCATATTCTAAAATGCAAGTACTACTAGTAGCAGTCGGTGAACTTGGAGCATTTTTCACAGTAGGACTACCTAAGGCAGTTATTACACTTATATTTTCATTTTGGTTTAGATTTGAACCTGTCAGTTAATAAAAGGTATAAAGTTATAAATTAAAAATTTTAAATTATACATATTTTAAGCTTTTCTATTGCTATTATATGCTGGATGTATGACTATGTTTAACTTTTTTTACAATTGTTCATGATTGAAAATGTATTGGAATGCACTTTCTGGTCCTATTATAATCATTGCGAAAGAGAAAAGAAAACTACGTTTTTCAGTAACTTTTGTGAAAGATGCACTTGTTGATACAGTAAATATAATTATAAAATATATACTTAAACGAAAGTACAGTACGATCAGGTGTAGCTGAAACTGGGGTTCCTAGCTTATTTTGTATATAAAATTTAAACAATGCTCTTGACTCTTCTCCTCAACAGGCTATTTAAATGAATACTTTGCGAGTTGTTTCAACCTTCAGTATTATTCCAAAATCGTAAATTAAAAATCTCTTTCGATAGTTCGACTTTAAATTATGAAGAATAGAAATCCCTTTCGAAAGCGAAACTCTATATTACGAAGACAATCCTCACTTATGCAAAAAACGTGAAATTGTTCGAAAGCTATTGTTTTGGTGTCAAATTGGTAGATATATCCAAAGTTTAAGTATTTAATTAAACTTAGTAGTGTTGGTTTTAAGCTGAGTATTCTGAGAAATATTTTGTTTGAAAATCGCCGAATTTCAAAACGAAAAGCTATGTTCAAAACATTCCCGGAAAGAGAACATTGTTATTGGATATGTTTTAATATTTGTGTTCTTTAAAATTATTTTCCGTTGGACTCTTTCTGCAATCCACAGAAAAATACAATCCAATTTCGCCCATTTTGACATTTAAGTTGCTGTGTCACCAAGTTTCATAATTTTTCACCATTCTTTTGTAAATACAAATCTGCTATCGCTTCGAACTGGTCACGCAGTACGGATTAACTTTTGATTCAGAAATTGCTTTTCGAAAAAGTTATCTTTTCGAAACGTATTACAGAGTTACTCCCTGCTCAATCTTCAGCCACCAATCATGACACAACTTGGCATTCTTTGTGCAGATTTTCTGTCCATCAGGGTTTTTAAAGTAGGTTTAGGATTTCATGTAGATATATGTTCTTATCACTGAAAAAAGTTTTTACTGAAACAACAAATTTTAGAAATTTTTGCTGAAGAAAACGTTTATTTTTAATTGCCATCTCCATCAGAGTCCGCGACTTATAAAGCAGATTATCTTTCAAATCAAAAATATACCAAATAATAATTTTGCAAAACATATAAAGTAATTTAAATACGAGTAGCAAGCTTAAAAAACTTTTACAAAAAACGACCGACTCATTACAAGAAGCTAGAAAATTTTTTAAACAAGCATGACACTTAATTGGAAATGAACAACAAATTACTAAAATATAACGATTTAATACACACGGAGAATAATGAATAGGTTTTCAAAACTGATTCTGGCCAACATAGTCACTTTTGTAGAGCACATACGTGTAGTAGCGGTAGATATTGTCCCGTGAGGGTGACCGGTTGCGACCCGGATTTTATTGGGTATTTTGTGTTTTTAAAGAAGATAATATAATTTTCACGCTTGTTTCGCATCTCTCACATTCCCAAAAATGTAAGTATGATTAAACACCATGTTCTTTTCTAAATATGCCGCAGGAAAAGCGTAAAATATGTTATATGTTTTACCCTCATATTTTTTTTAAGTGCTTATTATGCAAATAAATATTATTTAATTATATGTATAATAATTGTAAAAATGCGGGTAAGCTTAAAAGAGTGTAACACAATTACGTGCAACAATTTTCACTAGCGTAAAAACACCACAAAACTCACGAAATTATCAAAAATGCATGATTCGATTCCCAGGCAAGACAAACAATTTATTTATTAGCGAAGAACCGAATAACCACTTATTTGATGTGCATAAAGGTTATTTGTATAGGGGGATCAATGAGCTTTTAAACATCCCAATTAAAAAAATGAGAATATTTCGGTTGAATCTTATTATATAGTTAGTTGCAAGACTGAACAAATGAAAAGTCTAAGTTTTTAGAAATTTCGTGTCATAACTAGTGATGGTTTTGTTGCGTTTAATAATTTAATCGTATCAAAAATTTCATTTTCGATTAATCAAGAATTAATCGATTATTTCCAAAATGATCGAAACGAATACTTAAACAATAAAGGCCTATAATATGCCGCTAAATTTTTTTCTATTATGATGCTAATATAATTGGTTGCAAATCAATTACTAATCCTCATTCAGAGCAAGTATGGAAATATGAAACTAACAATTGTTAATAGCAGCATCAACACTACTTGACTCCAGATTAAAAAAAAATCCACCAGCGCTATCAGAAGAAATAAAATGGTTGAAAAATTATTTCCATTGATGTTGAATACGATTTATGGTCTCAGCATAAGTCTTTGGCTCATAAGCCATAAAGAAAGGACAATGACTATACAAATCTTCAAGATGAGCAAAGCGCTTCTTTCTCAACGGTTCAGTTCTCGAATTAAAACAAAATGTGTTTAACGCATGGGATAAAATTAGAACAGTCTTACCATTTACACATTTGCACAAAGATATTGTTTTCTGTAGATTTTTGAAACGAATTTCTGTCATCCTTTTTTAAGTTTGGTTTGGGCGCAAACCGGTTTCGGCTATATGCTATCTTTAGTGCCATTTTTCGTTCACATATCCGAAACCGATTTGTCTCTAAGCCAAACTTGACAAGGGGTGACGAATATTCGTTCCAAAAATGAACACCACATCACCCGTCGAGATATCAAATCAAAAATATTGTTTTCTGATTCTACCATCAAAGTGTCTTTTTTCTAAAGCAGCGTCCGCTACAAAAAAGAGGAATATATAGCCTACACAAAGCGCATTATTTTTAAATGTTAAATTCTGTTTTAAACAAATTTATTTAAAAAAACCTTTCAAACTGTGAACTAAATTAAAATTAACTTATTTATGTTTCTTGCAATAAAGGTAATAATTTTTTGTAAATAATGATAATTTTCAACCTTGGCCAAAAATAATTGATTACTTTTTCCGATTAATTGAAATTAAATTTTTGTCGGTTCGATTAATCACATGATTAATTATTCGATGAATATTTGTTTTGCCATCACTAGCCATACATATAACATTGTTTTCACGCTATAATACATTCTCATTTTATTTGGGTTGTTGACAAGTCGTTTTACTCAGTATAATGCAGTAATATTCGTATATTGTGTTAGCTATTGAAGAATTGATTATATTTTGCAACCATTGATTGCCGAACAATTTAAGTCCATATTCAATTTAGTGTAACGAAATCTTTTAACTTTTCAAAATCTATTTTCAAAGACCTATTAAAAAGAATTTTACAAAATAATTTTATTATCTTAATTTGATATGGTAACATAGAATTCAATAACAAAAAAATTTTAGTGTTGTACACTTCGTTCTCATCTAAGGAAAAAACAAGAACATGGAATTTTAAATATTCAGTCTCGTATTCTATTTGTTTTTAGTGTTGGGTTAAATATCTGATGTATACAGTTGACACAAAATAAGTAGAAAAAACACGAAGAATGTTGAAAAAATTCATTCCATTCTGATAGTTATCCAATAAAATCTTAACTTTTACTGTATTCTAAGTTATCATATCAAATAAATTCTCTTTCTGAATAGAAAGGTTGAAGAAAATGAACTTATGCCTAAAAATTAAATTACTTAATATATTAATAATTGTAGTTCCACAAAGTTACGACAAAGAATAATTTTAAATTTACTTTTAATTTAATTGGGTGATGGTTTCGTTTTAAGCTTCTGGCAACCTCTCATTTAGTTTAAGTAAGTTTAAGCATAATAGTTGGAATAACGAACCAGCAAAATGAACATAGAGGCAAATAAATTGCAATTTTAGTTGGATTATTAACAAAAATAAGTGTAAGATTAATGAGATATGTTTATTTTGAGCATTTCCTAGTTTTTTCAGTATTTTGTAGTTATTTTTTTTTTTTTTTTTTTTTGTAGTTACTTGTGGATTATGATTTCTTAGAAATGTTAAAGCATGATATATGAAAATCAACGAAGTGGACTTTATATTCCCTGATATGAATATTGATACGTTACAAGGTTCTGTAGAGCTTATAATTAATCTCTAGGTAGAGGATTAATTAGCTACACTGTGTTTGAAAATTACTGTGCATGATACATATTTTTAAATGTTAGCGCAAAAAATATACTTTTTATCAAAAATCTACTTTAGAATATTTTATATATAGAAATTTATGTATATAGTACCTCCGTTGGAAAAGATTTGTAATAGATCGTAAAACGAACGACTCGTTTCAGTGCGGGACATGTCCACTATTAAAACGCAGTCTTTAAAGTGTGACTTTTTTTATGCCAAAAAAGAAAACAAGAAATTATTTAATGTTTACTGTAATTTTATTAAAGTAATTAATTGAAAATATGATTTATTTAGTTGACATAAAATAAATGAAAATATTATTAATTATTAAATAATTTTAATAGAAAGAAAAACGAACTCATGCCTAAAAAAAATTAAAATTACTTAATATTTAATAATATTTGTAGTTCGGAAAAAAAACAATAAAAAATAAATGAAAAGATATTGAAGCATATTCTAAATCAAAAATAAAGTATAATTTAAAAGAACTAAATTCGATTTTACTTAAGAGTCGACTTTACGTCTCTCATAGACAAGTTACAGTTTGCTTTTTGATGTTTTAAATGAGTTTAACAATGACATCATCTATTCTTTGTCAAGAAGAAAAATTCGAATAAAGAGTTTGTTTCATCCTAAAAACAATTCATTGATTAATTACCACCGACATGTACGTAGCTGAATAAACCAACATGCTTGAAAATCAGTAAAAAGCATTTGTCGGAATATGTCTTTTCTTTTAGCACTGATTAATCAGTTTTTAGTCGTCTAAGATAGTCGAAAAAGACTGGGTTTCGCCAAAATAATCCCTCAAACGCTGACTGGTAATTTAATTTTCAATTCAATTTTAAATTTGTTTAAAGTTCTTTTTTTTATAAAGTGAAAATTTGAAAGGAAAATGTTTAAATCTCAAAAAAAAAAATAATAAAATGGAAAACTTGACCAATGGTAACGCTGATCGGTCTCCTTTTGGAAGAAATCTAACACTTGGCAATAATTCATGCGTTGATACAATTTTAACTTTTATTTATTAAGATTAAGAATCGCGTTATGTGAGCGATGCCTGTAAGACAAGAGGCTAATGGAAAATGCAACAACACAAAAGCGCATGATAAGATAAATGAAAATGTAGGTTTTTGGAATGAGTTTCCGTCATCCCTTGTCAAGTTTGGTTTGGAGACAAACCGGTTTCGGCTATGTGCCATCACATCCAGTGTCATTTTTCAAAAATGACCGGTTTGTCTCCAAACCAAACTGGACAAGGGATGACGGAAACTCATTCCAAAAACCTACATCAAAACACCCTGTCGGAATATCGAATCAAGAATAAATGAAAACGTAATGGAAGAGCATCAGATATTTAAAAAAAAATTAAATAAACACCAACCTTTTATTTTCTTTTGTGTCCACTGAAAATTCCATAACATTAAAAAGTTGCATAAATCTTTGAGATAATCACACGTTCGGCAATTAATTTTATTATTTGTTATTTGCTTTTGATTAGTTTACAATTCTGTAATTATTTAATTTTTGATACCAGTCGTGGTGATTTTGTTTGCTTTTATCTTTTTATAAAAATTATTTTTTCCCACATGTAAAACGTTACCAATTATCGCTTAATTATTATTTGCCTTTCTTGTTTGTTTTACGAGCATTTATTGATATGTGTATCACTGGTTTAATATTTTATTTTTAATTATTTTTTTGTTTCTTAAGCGTATAAAGTTTTATAATTGTGATTAATGGGGAATTGAATAAATTATATAGAATATATCATGTATAATTCTAATAGATAGTAAATGTGTGCCTTTGTATGTTAAAAGGATATTGATGATGTCTTAACTTTAGGGGTTGGTAGCGCGTTTAACATAGAAGCTTTAGTAACCTGCATTCGATTATCAGTTGATGCCAACAACGAATGGGCCATCTAACATTTGAAATTTGAATCGGCTATGAAAGAAAAGTAATTAATATTTTTTCATAAGTATGGTTTTATTATAAGAATCGAATATTTACTTTAAAAATTAAACACAACTGTATTCAAATGACTGCCACGGCTGGCCCTACAGTACACCATTCGATCAACCCAATTCACAAGTATTTTTTCCTTTGTTTGGGTTTGAATTTTATGAATGACAACTTCGATTTCATATTTCAAAGCCTCAATGATTTCCAACGCACAGCTCGGAGCCGGCCAATTTATATCAGAATTTCAGCTGATTTTCGTACGAAACAGTCACACGTTTGGTGACCGCTTCGCAATAATAACGTTTGGATTCTTTGATCACCAAATTATAAAATTTTACTTATTGGCATAGCCTCCGATGTGGTAATGTGTTTCATCTGAAATAATAATAATTTTTCGCTGGGCGTACTGTGTGTTGTGTTTTTTCTTAAAAGTATAACTTCAATCTTTATTATGAAACCATAATTTCAATACAATTTCCTTTATTATATAGTAGAATAAATATTAACATTATTTTATTCAATATTTCGCTACGCCTTTGTGTAGCATCGTCAGCAAATAAAATTATATTTTACAAACTTAATAATGTTAAAAAGTGAAAAAACTAGAATAAAGTTTAAAATATTTCTTAGTTTTAGACGATTTATGGCCCATCCGAATCTTATATACCTTTCACCCTCGCAAAATTATGAATATGGTATCTAATAGGTTGATCAGTAAAGTACATAACTTGGCTCTCGAAAAGTTTACGAGAACACCGGACAAATGAACATTGTTAAGTCGGCTTTTTATCCTGTATGCAGTTTTGATACACATGCATATGTACAGTGGTCGGCATATTTATTTTGACAAAGTAAAGTGAAGAATTGTTTTATTGTTTTTTAATATTGAAATTCCTATAACGGCACAGTTATCATAATATTTTCTTTACACTAATTCTTAAGTATACGTATGCAAAATATTTTGTTAAAATCTTTACCCATTTCCAAAAAAATGCTATTACTATTGTGTAAATATGGGAAAAATATCGGAATTAACTAACACCGTCAGGAGTGAATTTATATCCAAGTATAATCTTGGAATATATGTAACAAATATTGCCAAGGAATACAATATACGTAGACAAACCGTTTATTATCAAATAAATAAATGTAAAGAAACAGAATCTGTCATTAATTTACGTCGAACAGGAAGAAAACGTAAAACAACGGCAGTGGAAGATCGACAAATTATCAGAAATTTTAAATCTAATCCGGCTTTGACACCCAAAGCCGTTGCATTGGAATGGAATTCGCACTCTGATAGTCGTTTAAGCGAAAGAACAGTTCGACGACGTCTAAAAGAAGCAAACATTAATACATATGTAGCAAGATCAATTCCATGTATAGAGCCAAGTAACCAAATTAAAAGGCTAGAATTCGCAAACAGATACGTTGACAAGCCCCTATCCTTCTGGCAAAGCGTCTTATGGACCGAAGAAAATACTTTCTAGTATCACTCGTCAAAGAAAAAAGTTTTTGTTAGACTAGACCAAAAAACTCAAAAAAAAACACACCTGTTGTCGAAAAAGTTAGTCATGGAGGTGGCACAGTCATGTTGTGGTGCCGTATAGCATATAAAGGCTTGGGAGACTTGGTCCCATCGACGGTTCGATGAACCAAAACCAATATTTGAAAATTTTAAATGAACACGCATTTCCTTCTGGCGATAGGATGATTGGACCGTCATTTGTTTTCCAACAGGACAATGCGCCTTGCCACAAGAGTAAAATGATTAAGACATTTTTGACAGAAAATTGCATTGAAACTTTGGATTGGCCGCCCCAAAGTCCGGATTTGAATGTGATTAAAAATGTTTGGTCATATATAAAGCGCCAAAGAACCGCAGATCTGACAAGAACCAGGGAAGGAACAATTTCAGAGGTTAAATCTTTGTGGGGGGACATACCAACAAAATACATTCAAAACTTAATCGATTCAGTTCCTAAGACTCTGGAAAGTCATTGCCGCTAAAGGAGGATTCACGTTTTATTCATATTAAAAATATCTAAAAGTATTACAAAAGTTGGAATAACATATTTTCGTTTAGAGAGTTTAAATACTATAAGTCAAAATACTTATGCCACCCCCTAAATTTTTAAATTAGTTGCTTAGAATGCAAATTTAATTTAAGAAGTTATGATTTTATGTTTTTTCGTTATTAAATAAATGCTACTTTCATTTAAAAAAAATTTGGAATTTTTAATTATTTGGAAATCTGAAAAAATTCAAAATGGTAAAATTTCTCAGGTGTCAAAATAAATATGCCGACCACTGTAGTTAGTCGTATATAATAGTGGTGTCCCAAATAAATCTCTAATAAATATTTTGTTTTAAGGGTATAAAAATAACAGTAATACTTCGCGCACATTTATGGAGTGACTTTATTTATTGTTGTATAGTAAAACTCCTGAACGCAATTTTTTTTTAATGAACCTTGATTTTAACATCGGCCGAACAGAGATCGTTGAATCGGCTCTCTTACAGGGATATCTTGCTGATTTTTTATAGCTAAATTCTAAAATGGGTACCTAACAAATTTGACAAGAGTGGGGTCTGTGAATTATCTATGGCCGTCGAAAATATGTTGTAGTATACCTCCAAAATGATTTTTTAAAATCCTTGCACAATGTACATGTTATTGATATGTCTCTAAAGCACGAAAAGCTCGATAAGTATATTATTTTCCCCAGATGTATCGTTGTCTCGATTTGATTTCAGCTTAATCTAATAAAAGTATGAAAAGATTTCATGCAGCGACCGACAAAAGCCTAAGGAAATATCAGCCAGCACCCGATAGAATATTGGAGTACTTGTGCCAATGTCGGACTAAAGGCAGACCACACCAAAAATATAAAAACTATTCAGTTCGGTAAGAAACTATTGACATTCAACCGACCTGCAGTTGCGTATTAAAGTGCAGTGCTTATGTTACGCACTTAAGAATGACATCCAGAATTTACTGGAAAGAATGTTTAGAGAATCGATTTTGGCCGCTTGCACCCTGCACCTATACAAGTACTACCAAAAAATGGTACGAAAATAATAACTGATATTGTAGTAGACTTTATACCAAAACTACATATGTTCAATCAAAAAATATTGGATGTTTGTTCAAAATATTTTTAATTTTTTTTAAATGTTTTGTTGTTCCGAAATTGAAATATAATTTGAATTTGCCGAAATTTGCGCGTACAAGTGTTGCCAACCAAAGAACGGAAATATTTTGTCAGTTGACAGCTTAAAATTGGCAAACAATTTTAAAATAATGAAAAAAAAAAAAAAAATAAAGTTTTTCGAACTTAATAATTCTAAAGCTACACTATTTGAGTTCTGGTCTGATTTCAATATCTAAAGAGTCTATAGCGTGTGTAGTGTAATTTTTTTAATTTTTCATCTGAGAGTTAACTATTGGAACCAGACGAAAACGCAGATAATGTAAGAAGAGCTTCCTAAAGGGTTATTACCTTAAGTCAGAGTTCTATGCAACAAGCACACATTCGCCTCTTTAATCAATTCATTCCATTATTTAAAACTATCTTTCGTACAAATTTATCTTACGCCAATAATTTATTATATAATAATTTTCTGTAACTAATATATTTACTAATATCATAAAATTAAAACTCTGATTTAATATCTTAACATGAACTCTATTGTGAATAATTACCTATTTAAAAATGTTTCTATTGTGAATTTTTTACATTCCAATGAATTGTCAAACTGTAATATCTAGCATTAAGCCTAGCTGTTAAGTCTTTGCAATTATTAGCGCTCTCTTGCAAATCAACCATCAACGTGCCAGGTTATCTTCAAAAGTAATATCAGGTTTCTCCTCATTGATACTGTTTTTTGGCATCATAAACTATACCTACCTACACATATTTCCAAAATCTCTTTGAAATAAAATTTCTAGGAAATATTCCTTTTACTCTGAAAATCTACAAATTGTTTTACTTTGAATTTCTGCTCTTCAAATTTGATTAATCAGAAATTCTACAATACATACGATATTATTAAGGTGAATTAATTATTAATTTTAACAATGTTTTATATTCGTATGTATGTATCTACACATACATACATATATCACTCATATCCCAACATACCATATAGTAATCAAACTACAATACAATTTGAGAATAAGCTTATATTAACAGTGTTTTCTAAGCTTTTCTTAATTTCACTTAAGATAATGTTTATAAAATTTGAATTCACAAACAGTTTTTAACAATGCTTGAGAAAATCTTATTAAAAACAACTGTTTCTAAAGTGCAACAACTGTTTTCAAGGCAAGCAACAGCAAGTGCCGTTACATTTTTTTTTTTTTTTTGAAGTGCTAAGTTTGCGCAAGGAGTTGCAGGAACTGAAAAAAGAAAAAGTTAAAACAAAAAACGTCGTAATGCCTTCACAGCCATTCAAAGAAATGGAAGTATTTATTGATTTTGAAACACGCCTACAAGAAAACGGCGAAAACTTTGCTACTTTTGTAAGTTCTATTTGTAGTATATAAATGATGTATATGAAAACCACATTTTTCGTAGGAAAAGGAAGTGACAGTGGTTGCAAAGACACCAAATTTTATAAAAAAAATTGTTGGAGAAAATGATTAACGGACGAATTAGGTGAACAGCTATGCTGGAAAGGTACTGACACTAAGAAAAGCGTTCGAAATCTTAGCACAACAAAGGCAATAAGAAGTAAGTTTAATCAAATATTTTAACTAAAAGAAAATAATCATACAATTTCTACATTTCATAGATGCAGCTTTGTCAATGGGTCTTACAGAGGACGAATTTATTAAAGACACCCGGACGTTCTTCCAGTTTGCGAAAAATCGCATTAAATTGAGAAATAACTATAAAAATAATAAAACTAAATAATTAATTAAATAATTTTAAATAAATATATATTAAACAAAATTAAAAGAAATAACAAAGATTTTTATTTTTCTACGCAAAATAATATATTATTTTTGAAGCTTATTCTACAATTATATAAAAAAGCTTATAAAAATATTGAGACGAATAAGCTTTTCTATACAAAAGTTAATTTAATATTATTTTCGTAAGATTATTCTACAATTGCAAAGCTTATATTAATCATGCATATGTAATATTTTAACGAGGGTTCCGTTTTGATTTTTCTACAATTGTTTCGATAGCCTTTTTCAATATATTCTAAAACCTTTTTCAAGCTTAACGCTTGTGTTGGTAAGCTTATTATAATATTTTTCTCAAGTCATTTGGTTTGTTGGGATATTATATAAATTTAAATTTTGAATAATTTATAGAATTGTTGCATTTACAGTTTTTGTGACATTTATTGCCGATTTATTACGTGTTCTTCTACATAAGTTTATATCCTCTATATGCATTTGCTATATAAATAATATTCCTGGATCTTCTATTAATAATTGTTGGCAATATCACCGGGAAATGCTTCTTCCGTTATCATTGCTAAATTGTTCAAGATTAAAGATTCCTTGTGCTCGATGTTGCGTATTATTCACATGATCAATTGGCTGGCTTTAAAAATCTAGTATCGTTGTTAAATTCTTTGGTTAGCTTGCAAAGTAAATAATTTGTATATTCAGGATACGTAACTCTTTAGCGAGACTTTTGGAGTTTAAGTTTGTTTGTGGTATTCGAATTTTGTGATTTGTTGTGTTAAAGTCATTGGGAATTTTGATAGTGTTCTTTTAGTTTTCGCTATTATTATTGCTGGCGTCGCTAGCATTTGTGGTGTTGTTTATTATTACGTTATTTGTGATGTTCTCGTTGTTATTAAAACTTTGAGTTGTGTTATTTTTTAAGCTGAGTATTGTTTCTTCCATAGTAATTTTAGTATTTGGTTCTGAGTTTTCTGTAGGGTACTGTTTCGTTTTGCGTTCCCCCATGCAGTTATTCCATGACGATCACATATGATATTTTTCTGAGGTTTTTGTTGCAAATTTCTTAAATGCACTTACTTTCCACTTAAAATTGCTGGCAAACAATATACTAAGATATATACACGTGTGTACGTTTTCTATTATAGATGAGCAATTGTCATTTTGACTGTAGTTACTGTAAAGTTTGATTATGTAAATATTCGTTGGCGTGGTAATTTAACTCAACGGATGAGTTTCCTAGATAAAGTGGCTTTATGTGTATTACATTAGCCTTGTGTGTATTTAAATGGGAAATTTAACGCAGCTTCGTCGAAATTTCGCCACAATTATAAAAAACATCTAAGTACGTGACAATATGAGAAAAAAAAAAACGTGCGTATATGCCGGTAAATCGTGAAAACGCTGCGATTTCGATATAATTTAAGATTAGAATTCTAGAAATTGTTTCTTTTTTAATTTATATATACTATGGGTCTATTTGCTTACGTCATTCCGATTAATTAACTTCCATGCAATAGATTTTAAACATGTGGAAATGTAGATAGATTGCCGTATATTTTTCGTAAGCAAGATATGAAATCATTCCAAACAAATGTTTCTATGTGACAAAGATGGAAAAGATTATAAACAAGCCCAAAACAGTGAATTTTACCAATTAATGATATGAAAATTTAATTTTGAATGTCTTTCCTGTAATTTCAATATTTTCTTTATTTGATACAATGAAAAAAAAAAAATTGCAGAAATGAATAACAAATTTCAATCTCAGTCCATTAATCAAGGCTTGCAATCTGTTTTAAAGAAATTTTGTTGTAACTGTCAACCGTGGATTCGTCGTAAATCATCCATGCGATAGATTGATTTTAAAAGAATAAAACACGTTTTCCAAAGTTGGTATTGACACTGACTAAAGAATCAAATCTTTCACTGAAAATAGTTTTCAGTATGAACATTATTGCGCATACTCATACTTGCTAATACTACGTTCTAATAATTTGTTTGTGTGTGGTTTTAAACAAATACGGCCGATTGATTCCTGCCGACTTATAAATTAAATATTTTCCCTACTATTAAACCCATTCAACCAAAAATAAGTTTGTCAACCCATTCTTTTAACGGATGTTCTTCTAATTAACATTTCATTTCAGAAATCCGTAGGATAAGCAAGATAAAGAAAACAAAGTTTTGACAAAACTCGATTTTATTATTTAACACATTTGCCTTCGAGAGCGATACAACGAGTATAGCGATTTTACCACTTTCTTTGGCTTTAGTTTCAGCGATTACTTCATCATCGGACTTGTTTATCAAGCCATTGGTTGGGTTTCACTGTATTTATTTTTTTATCAAAAAGAAATGCTTTATCAAAACTTCAACTTCACTTTTTTCCATTTTTTTGCAATAACAAAATTTACTTCATACAAAATGCTATAACTCACGCTTCAATAGTCGATTGATGCCAAATTTATACACGTATTGCTTGAAGGTTAGTATTAAATAAAAATCATATGGAAAAAATTCTAGTAACGCCATCTATGTGCCATACTATGGAAATATTTCGATGTGTCAGATCGCCGGACTTTAATTGCTGATTGAACAGCATTTTATGCGCCTTCACACCACTATCATCTCCCACGCAACGGAATTACGCTATGACATTTGTTTCTTAATTGGCACACGTTCTTCATGAACACTGGCAATATTTTCCCTGAACTCTGCTTGTTTTCTTCATATCGTAAATACTGGTATTTTATCTTGCTTAATATGACGCTTATGGGGGAAATTTGTGCAAAATATTTAAATTTAAAAATAATTTAATAATTTGTGATCATTGGTCGTATATATTAAGTTCTTTTATAATACATGGTGAATAATTGACTTCAGAGTTATTTAAAAATCCCAGCATTCCTTTTAAGCTTTTCCACTTTTTTCATAATTGAGGTAGCGAACTTGTGTGGTATCAATATGTGAAATTAAATTTCATTTATTATTTTTTAAATTTCGTTTTTATTTTGCTTCGATTGCACATTTCACAAAAAATAAGAAATTGCAAGAAATACGTATCTTCTAATTGCGGCTTTTTATCTGTTTTTTACGGTTTTTTATACATTTTCGGATGAAAAAATCAGTTTCTTTTTAAAGATATTTTTTAATCTCAATACATATTTTTAATCAAGAGCTATAATTGTTTTCCAAGTGATAAGAATACATAAGGGTGGCAGGGCTCTATACATACTTCTTTAATACGACAATGCAATGATCATAATACCCTTTCTTGCAGCCCTGATCACGTAGTCCTAAAATGTATTTATACATTTTTCCCACTTGTTTTTATTTTACACTTGGTTTCCATGAGCTGCATGCAGCTGCTAATTTGAAAGAATTTTTACTGAAATTAATATAATTATAAACAAAACTGGAAATAGACTAGATATATTCACTCTGTGTCGCATTTTAAGAACAATGGACGTGAAAAAAGTTAAACCGATTGCACAAATTTTGTGCAGTCAAAGGAAATGGCAATAAATTTTAATAAGCAAATGTAAAAATCTCATTAAATATTATATATACATATGTATAAAAATAAATAGAATATATGACATTAATATTTTTAGCCAATAAAAAAATTTCTTGTGCTCATTGAAAAACATTTTTTACACTTATTTTGCCTTCCTGGTAAATATGATATTGAGCAGATATCGAGCAGAATTGCTCGAAGTACGGCGCCATTTCCCGGTGTAAATTCAAATTAAAAGTGCGTTTCTTCAAAACAACTTAGCCTCAGTACCACCTATTAGAGATATTCATTCTAAACGTCCCGTTGAAGTTGATTTGCTCTATGGTCTTTAACCCAATATCAAACCCTATTAAAAAGCATTTTACAATATTCCGTGAAACTTTGACATTTTTTTCTTTATTAAGGCTCGCGCCAGGCCAACTTCAGGCCTATGCACACAGTGTGTATATTATACAAAACCATTCGCGCTGTTGAAAGGTGAAGTTTGAAATTTGTACGATAAAAGCTTCCCGAGATATGACGGTGTAAAAAGTGCACATTTAGTACATATTCACTACCTTTCTCATCAATATTATGAGGCCCTACAACTAAAGCTAGAGAGCTGAAATCGAGGGAATAAGTAATCGAAAAAATCTGAAAATTGAATTTTTTTATTTGGGGTGCTCCTTACTTGTATGAGACACTTCCACTATAAGCAAAGAGTTAAAATTTAGTATAACCCAAGCGTCTGTAAACTGTAAGTTGAAATCAAACTGAGGACTAAGTTTGCAAATATGAAAATACAGTCCTTTATGATTTTATAAGTACGCAGCTTTATTCGGCAATTATCTGCGGTGGACGGCGCCTTTATATACAGATCACGGCCGCTTGTTGAAATGTCCCGAACAGACGCGAAATTGCGCATAATTTAATAATTGCTGGCTTAGTAGTCTTGTATATGTGTTTGTGTGTGTGTATCTTTTGTTTACTTTTTGTTGTTGTAGAAGTTGTTTTTGTTTCTACGTTGAATCGCGGTTCAGGGAATTTCTGTTACGCAATTTGTTTTTGCTATATGTTTATAATATTGCGTATTTGTACAATAGGTCGTTTCACACATCTTTGACTATTACTTTGTAACAATATAATACCCAATAATT
This sequence comes from Phania funesta, assembly GCA_963932375.1. Classification (NCBI taxonomy): domain Eukaryota; kingdom Metazoa; phylum Arthropoda; class Insecta; order Diptera; family Tachinidae; genus Phania; species Phania funesta. The sequence continues at coordinate 44,957,279 of OZ010656.1, forward strand.
CGAAAATCTTAATTACAATAACTTGTAATTTTTATTTATATAATTAATATGCAAGAGGATTTTTTGTTATCCCTTTTACGCTTATAATATACGTGTACAGCCAATTTTAACAAAAAATATGCCATTTAAGGTATTTTTTTTTGCAGATGTGCACTATGTATGTATATTTTATGTTGCTACCAATCTTTGCACATATAGTGCACAACGTATGTGGAGCTTTAAGTTGGAAAATAAAAAAGTCATGCATGAATGCGAATATTTCACCAAATGGTTGTTAGCGCAGCTAAGTCTGGTACAAAAAGTTTAAATGTTTTTTTCTTATTTGTTAGCTAACTTTACTACCCACATTAGCCGAATGTAGAGCGGCTGTCGACCAGTAGGTAAACAATAGAAATACAAAATTACAATTACAATATGTAATTGAAATATTTCAAATTACATTTTCATATAATAATTGCAATTAGATGTATTACACAATGTAATTGAGACATCCCAGGTCTGATTTGTTGCTGTTCCTGTAAAAGGTGATTAAAGTTGAGTTCCCACGTGACAGTGGTAAATATTTTCCAAACATTAATTATGCATCACTAACAAAATATAATGAATGTTCTTGTTACTTTTACAAACTTAATCATGGAGCAATAAACAGCGAAGGAACGTGTTCAAATTATTCAAACGTATTATGAATATGAGCGCTCGAGAAAAAATGTTCGCATAAACTCGGTCAGTATGTGACATAAAAACACTTCAACATATTTGGACAGATAGTTCGGACGAGAATATTGATTGGTTCAGACTTTTTTGGAGAAGCTATTGTAGTGAATGGTGTGCACTATCGAAGCAAGGTATCGAATTTTTTATGGGACCAGTTGGGAGGTGTAGACAGCTGCTTTCAACAAGACGGTGCTACCTGCCACTTATCATTTCAAGGCCGCATAATTTCATGACACGATGACATTAATTGGCCTCCGAGATCATAATATTTAATCCTATTAAGTATATTTTTAGACTAGTCTGCGAGGCCAAACCGAACACGATTGCAGAGCTGAAACAGGAAGTATGACGCAAAACATTGGCTTTACGTCTCGTGTTGAGGCGGACATTTGTTAAGCTTAGAAAGAAATATCGACGCTTTGCAGAAAATGTTTAAATAAAATCCCGCGCTCTTATCATGCTTTTATTCAGCCCGTTTACACTTCCATATAATTTGGTTTGTTTTCTTTTTGAAATTAATTAATTAATTATCTTTTTTTATTTCTTTATACTTTAGTTAATTCAATTTTTTAATATTGCATTTAATATACATACATACACATACATATATATACACACATATGTATGTACGTACATAATAGGTATGTATATACAAACATAAGTTTATTTTTGGTTGTTATCAACAAATATTTCTGTTAGATTTTCTTTGGTATGCAAATTATTTTTTTTTTTTTTTTTTTTTGTAAACGATTTATGCAAACGCTAACCACAAACTGTTGCCGCTTAAAATATAAATAAAACGATATAAAAAGTTGTGATTTTGAATTTAAATTTCAATGTTCTCATAGAAGAAAAATTAAATGTTGCTGAGCGTAAGATACTGAGGGCACAAACAATGTGGCCAGATTTTGAAATTTTCACGCCCAATCTGATTGAGAAATAAACGTAATTTTTGTTCGTGAAAACCTTTACTCTTTTTTTATACAATTTTTAAATGAACCAGTAGCTGTTTATTTAGAAAACAGGTTTCCTACCCCGCTGGAGTTGCCCCTGAAAAATATGTATACGTTTTGTTACCTGGTTTTTTAACGAACAAAATCATGGTTTTTGAGATGTCTGAATAGTATCCCAGCAAAGACTACTGCTTCAACATCTGAAGCTTTTTAAGAGAATATGAGGTTGGAATTACACACAAGCCTGCATATGACATTGTATTTGTTCGCAAAGTCGCACTTTTAAAAGTTTGTTTTTAAGTCATAATTTCAGCTCTTCGTAGGTTTGTGGAGATTCAGTGAGTGATTTCTACTGTTTTGTCGTGTTCTGTTCGTAACTCATCATGAAAGATATAACTTTGTGTTCATTGCCATACAGCAGGGCATTCTGGGTTGCACGACTGTAAGCGAATATTTTCATTTTGTTACGCTAAAAAATATACCTACAAATATACAGAAGTTCTTATTGTCATATTTTAAATATTTGCATTAATTAGTGTCCACTAGTAAAAATTTGATCAATCGAAAAGAGGACAAAAATAAATGTTTAAATTTTTGTACAATACTAAAGCTCCTAAATAGTTGCTAAACAACAACAAAATCGGTTGACAAACATAAGAGAGAGATATATTAAAAAGTTTTTTTTGGTTGCCCGCTGGGCAGCCAAACTTGTGCCTGAGCGAAGTTTTTGATACCCTTTCGTTGTTAAGAAAACCTACAGGTAAGGCTGCTTTTAAGTTATTTTTCATAGTAACGATATGATTAAATACCAACCAGTTTTATATCTCTACCATTAAAAATGATAGATCTAAAAACTACTAATTGACTACATTTACATAATGAAATTCTTCATGTTTTTCTTTTTGGTTATACGCACGAGGCGTAGAAAAGCAAGCGCCTCAAGCATCCGTTTTTTGTATAAATTTTCTAAAAACTTGTATCAATTTATATAGTTTTGTTTGACATTTTAGGAGGCTCTCTGTTTTAGATTACCCCACCAAACTCCAGTAGTTTTTCCCACCCTAGTGGCATGTCTTTAAAATTATGCACAGCCTCCCATTTTCGAGTATTCGCTAATCTATCTTTTTTAGTCCAATAACGCCCTTGTTCTCATTGTTTATTCAATACATATTACGAATTACATGGACTATTTTCTGTGGATAGTGAACAAATAACATTTTCAAATACTTATCAGTCGAGCGTTAAAGCTTTTATGAAGCGTTTAAAAATATCAAAGCCACTTACCAAAAAAACTGGAGATTACAATTATGTAAATATATGTATGCTCGAAAAATTCTCCTGGACCTGGTCTATCATTAATATTAGGATTTAATAAGTTTGTATATTTTTTTATAATTACATTTTTATTTAATTTCAAATAAATCTCACATTTTCCACCAATAGAAGCGGCCAATCGCTTGAGAAAGAGAAGACTATTATTTCTGACTCGTCTTATCTCTGGTCTGATTTGTGATTACAATTGTCAATCTGCAATGATTTTGTTGTTGCATATTTTTTCAAGTGTCAAGTAAAGTAAGAGCTACAAAATCAAATGTGCTGCTATTTGAATTCCCATTCTAAACTTAATAATCGTCCACGCTCTGACAATTGCATTTCATGCGACCTAAAATTGCAGAATAGGTGTTCTGTAATTCAAAATCGCAAGAAGTTTAAGTCTCAAGAGCAATCCGAAATGAACTGATTTTGTTTAAACTGAGCAGTAAAGTGACAACAATATGTTGCACAAATTAAATTAAAAATGTCTTCTTTTATTTTCACCAAAAACTGTTAATAATTTCAGACAATTTGAAATGAAAATATGAAATTTAAGATTGATGATTTCACAACTTCAAAATATAACAAAATGCAACCGAAACACAATTAGGCGATTTGAAAATCGGATGTAGATTTAATATTCATCTGGCTATCTGGTAACAATACTAACAACTAAAAGTAGAAAAATAAAAACAAAACTACAACAAAATAAAAACAATAAAAACACCATCAAAAATGCAAGCGTTTTCGAAAAAAAAGCTAGAAAAAGGTTCAAATCATTTAGAAGAAATGAAATCGTAAATTTGTTTCGCGTGGGACAGGATACATGTTTCTATAGAGAAGAAATAATGGAACAAACTATTGTTCACACAAAAGAAAAAAAAACGCTCTCTTCTACATTTCTAAACATGAAGTTCAAAAATAACCATAAGTTCATGCGCTGAATTCCAAATCAATTTATTTGCTCGCAATACACAGCAATTTATTTATGTATTAATATATTTTGCCAGTGTTTTTATATGGTCTCAAAAATACATTTTTTAGATATTACGAAACTGAGGAATATGAGGAAGACGGTGTTCTTTCCTTTTCTCCTGTTCAAGGACCGTTTATAATATAAAATAATCTTTATTTGACATATTCTGATGATGATTCGAAGGCACAATTAAAACTAACTCCCGAATTTTCTAGAACGATAAAACAAATTCCACAACTAACTCGGAAAAGGCTAGAGGAAAAAGGCGAGTATCTGCAATTGCGCATTTGAAGAACTTCGTTGCAGTACCTTTAGTGTCAAATTGATGAATTCATTTGAAATTAGTTACGGCATTTTTAATTGATTTCATTTAGTCAAGTTCTTCAGTTGCTAATAGGGGAAGATAATGTCTGAAGTGCAACTAATACCTCCGCGTGGTGGCTACCACTAAATATGCACTGCGCAGGATAATTGGAGGGACCGAACGAGATAACCCTTACAATGGGCGATTATGTTATTATCTGAGGAAAATCTAATGGAGAAGGAAAATAAATATTATCGAAATGAACGTATCTGGGTTAATGAACGTCGCGAGCGAAAGCTAGTTTAAAATAAGAAAATCAGGCTTCGTTGAATAAAATACTTTTCATAGGAATCAATCAGCAAAATAAACATATAAAAACAAGACATAGAACAACTTTAATACATATAATAAAAGTAGAAAAGGCTATAATACATAGATGCAATTTGATAACTGTGGTAGTCACGACTGTAAATATCATATATGCCCCTTAAATAAAAAAAGTTGTGCCTGAGGAGTCAGTGGTTGGCATTAGACCGAGGAACAATAATGAATGTCATGTAGAGCCTCAATCTTAAGGAAAGAGATAATGTGAAAGTCAAAAGGCTGTTATCGCTTAATCCCAAAGTAAATATTGATGAATCATGAATTGTAAAGCCCTGAGTTAACGGAGGATACTGAAGAGGAAAGAGTGGTCACCTTAAACAAGTAACTACTTCGTTGAACATTCAGTGCTTTAGAAAAAATATCATAGCGGGTCGCTGTGAAAATAATGGAAGCTAAAGAATATCGGCAATAAAACTTATTGATTAGAAGCTAACTTATAATTAAAAGGAGGGTTTAAAATTGCTGCTGTGTTAGTCAACATTTTCTGTAGAATGTGCATATTCATCAATTAGTTCTGCTTCTACAAATTGTTGTGATGTGTTCACATATTTCTTTAAAAATTGCACAGTTGGTTTGCAATTTTTTTCAGTATTATTCATTCGTTTTCTTTTACAATATTTAAAATATTTTAATGATGCTCTAGCAGCACAAACAAAAATTTTTGAATTAATATCGCTGGTATTTATTTTTATTTTTCTTAGTGCGAACAGCAAGTAAACAAATGATCGTTTCTTTAACTGCCAGTAGCTGTAACTTGCTAATTTGTATTGTGTGTGTGTATAATGTAGCAAGTAAAAATAAATACTGGCGATATTGATTCAAAAATTTTCGTGTGTGCTGCTACAGCACCAAAAAATAATTGAATTTTTGTTTAAATGTTCGTGCCCGCTAATATATTGTTACAAAGTAATAGTCAAAGGTGTGTGAAACGACCTATTGTACAAATGTACAAATACGCAATATCATAAACACAAAGCAAAAACAAATTGCGCAGCAGAAATTCCATGAACCGCGATTCAACAAAAACAATTTCTACAGCAAGCAAAAAGTAAACAAAAGATACACACACACACAACCACATATACAAGACTACTAAGCCAGCAACTGAAATAACTGATGCGCGATTTCGCGTGCATTCGGGACATTTCAAGAAGCGGCCGTGATCTGTATATAAAGGCGCCGTCCACCGAAGAAGACTTAGTTGACTTTGAGATTTCAAAGAGTGAATATCTGTGCGTACAAAAGTGTTAAGTGTACAGTGCAAATTAGTACTGAACAGTTGTATATAAGAGTCGTAATTGTCGAATAAAACTGTGTACTGAATAAAACATAAGGACTGTGTAATTTAATTTTTACAATTAAACGAACCCTGCAAAATCACGTTTATTGTGGTAATAAACGTAACAATATGTTACCAGCACAGGTTAAAATTTCACCATTAACACGAAAATTAGGAAAAAAAAGTTTCTTGTAGCACAATGATGAAATATGAAAAAAATTAATATTGATTGCATTGTCATATATAACAAAGACGATGCTACTGCTGAACAGTTAATTATTATTATGCCCGCTCACTTGTGACGTTTTTAGTCAACTTTTTTCGTTCAAAATGTAGCTCAATGGAACTTTTGATGGCAGACCGTTGGAAGACATCGTTGATCCAACAATTCTTTAGACAACGATGACAGATCAAAAACAAAACACTGACAACAAAGGTATGTTATGGATATGAATATAGTTTTTCCGATTTCAAATATATGGTGTTACCTCCATCTTTTTACTTGTACTCTTTACATATATGCGAGGAACAAACAAGCACTTGATCGCGCCGTGTTTTTACTGACTTAATATTTCTATTCGTTTGCACCGCTTATTGGTATAAAAATTATATTTCACAAAAATAACAAGTTTTCACTCACAAAAATATATAAATTTGCCTCAAATCTACCAAGTTCAGGAAAAATTAAAATATTCCAAATAATTAAAGAATTGCAACCCAAGGAAAGTTGAAAGTTTCACAAAAGATGTTGCTACATTTGATTGAAATCTTCTCGTGACGTATTTTTAAATTCAACAATGTTCGATTAAATTGTGGCAGTATGTAAAATCGCCAGGTAAGTATGACTAACGACATGGAACATAACAGGCGATGCATTATTACTAATATACGACCACAAATGCTTCAAAAAATTATCGAACATATTACCTCGTGCTTGGGGTATACATCTGAAAAAATTTCAATTGAAGCAGATTTGTATTTCTATATTTCGCTTACTTAACAGTTTTCATTGTGCTTTACCTCGAAACCGGCACAAATTAAAGAAGCTTTAAATTAAAGAAAACCACAAAATTTTTACCCAAACACAAATATAAAAAATAAAATAAAATGGTTCATGGCCAGCTTAATAATTTAAACAAAACAATCATGTTCAAACGGCTAAACAATATTAAGTTCACAAACTTGTAACACAAGAACATGTGTTAAACAAATCAAAAACAAAGAGAAAGAACGAGGAAAAAATTAAATCATTTGAACCTCAACAATATTCAGCGAATGGAAACAAGTAAGAAGGCGGTATTCGGTTGTGCTGCATCTATTTTACCTTTCACCTAAATACGATTTAAAACCGAAATATATCGATTGATAATGCGTTAATAGTTAACATGCTAAACTTTCTGAAACTAAACTTTCACTAATTGACGAAGTATTCTGCGCGTTTATGACGCTATCAGCCACGGACATTTTGGTTTATTAAGTTTATTGCTCTTTTGCTTTTCTCGTTCTCTTTTTCACATACATTCCCTCATGTTCTAGCATTTGTTTATTATTAATTGTTTTATAGTATTTAAGTAATTAAAGCAGTATTAAACATAATCAGTAAAGCAGAAAATGAATTCGTTCTCCTTTTGGAGGTAGATGAGGAGCTTTACAACGTATTTAGTGTCACATTTTCGAAAGTTGAACTCTTATTAAGCGCAGTAACCATGACGTATGATTAATTTGATGTGTGTTGCGAAGAAATGTATGCGGTGCCGTATGATCATTATTGAGGACTGAAAATAAAATATTCATTACAAGGATATTTTAGCTCAAATTTGGAAATAAACAATGTTTGAAAGAAAATATTCACGCAAAATAACCTCAATTATCGCACTTTTTTCCCTATTTTGTTTGTGGTTAGAATTTTAGTAACAATTATATTGTGAAACAGAACCATGTTGCACTTTTTATAGATGGAAATCATTTACTGATTAAATGTCAGCATGTCAAAATAACATCAATTATTACAACTTTTTCCCCAAAATGCTTAGGGTAATTTTTAATTACCGTATGTGTTTACTTTTTGAAATAAATTCCAGTCAATGTTAAAGTTAGCACAAATCGGCATTACCTCTTTTCATTATCGACTAAAGTTGCGTTTAACAAGGTCACACTGTAAATGGCAATCCACATCGAAAACATGTAAGCACAATGAGCTGACATGCAAACGGACCCTAAAATAGCGCGAGAATTTACTTTCAATGTATAGAGTGTGTCTAATATAAATTTTTAAGTTTTTCATTTGAGCTCAATTTAAGTTGGAATCTATTGTATTTTCATCTAATATACAATATGGATTCTTGGAGTTAACTATTGAAATCAGATGAAAACTTAGACAATGAAAGACAGCTTTAGCCGCAAATTAAATATTCTGCTTATATGTTAGCCATGATCTCTTTTAATATTGTCGCGTTTTAATAAAAGAGTTTACATACATGAGGCGCCAATATCATTAACCAAATAATAATTAATACAAATAACGTGTTGCATTTGACGTAAAGTCAAATGGTTTGGATAAGTTAACAATTTCACACAAACTAAATCATTTTAAATATAAAAAACGTTAAATGGCATCACGGTTCAACAGCAAAAGAAACCGCTAGAAAAATCATCACATTTCTTCACAATTTTTCATATGGATTTCATAACTACTATCGGCCAAAAAATACTCAATCGGGTATAATTAGTGCATAATCGCCACAGCTCTATGTTTTAGGCAGCGCCAAAGCAATAATTTGAATTGGCAACCATTTCCGCAGATGGCGCGAAACGTTACTGTGATATATACATAGCTTTTATATATCAAGTTATAGCTTATGATCTTACAAATCTATGTTATCTATAACTTTACATCAGTTGTCGATAGTTAACATGCCTAATATCAATCTAAAAAGTTTTAAGAAAAGAACTGATGTCATTTGCACCCATATTAACTTGTTTTTATGCGATAAATTTGTATATTGGATTTACCAAAACTTTTAACTGTAAATATGATTTAGCATTTTTTATTTAATTATTTTTTTCATTTTCATTCTATTATGAAGACCTCGCCTAATAGGTTAAAATCGATCTCAATACAATGCACATAAAGTATCTATATACAATGAAGAACATATCTTAAAGTAATAAAGAAAAGTAATATATTCATTACCCGAAATTATTTCATTATTTTGCAAACAAATTAAAGAGTATGACGACATTCTACTAAATGACTGGTCGATAAATAAAGTAAGTGTTTGATTGTTACTCTCACATCAACAATAACAATAAAGTACACCGACGAAACAGCTTAAATAAACGACAACAATAAACTTAATTTTAAACACCATATAAGAATAAAATTAATATTTATTGCACAGATGTCAACAGCCAAAGGTAAAAATAAAAACAAAATTTTACACACCTTCAAACAAATATAATTTTGTCGTTGTAGTACGAGAACAATAATAACAAGCGCAAAAAAATAAAAGTGTAAAACAGCAAACAATCAGAGAGTGAAGAGTAACAACAAGAAAAATAAACTTATAACAAGTTCAAACAAACATAAATTAGAATCAAATTATATTAGAAAAAAAAACATTAGGCACCAAATATACGGAGGTATGTCATATATAATTGTCTAGCTCTAACTTGAATTGAAATTAAATTGTACCATTACATTTGCAGATTTATTTTTCAATCGGTTATCACTTTAAAATATTAATTTAATAAAAATAATTTATACTTTTCTAACATTCTATCGGAACTTTTTAACTCTTTTAGTTGATGAATTCTACTTTTTTTTTTAATAGGACCAATATCTAAAAATGGAAGCACATAAATATAATTAATTTATTTATAAATAGTTAGAATATTTTACACCTTAAAAAAACAACATTTATTTCTTATATACTTATTTTGCAATAAATGAGCAGAATGGTATAAATTAAGCAAAATATGTTTAAAAATATTTACTTTATATTCATCGGCAATTATAACATTTATAATATGAGGCAACATTTCTTTGAAACTAGTTTTCAACACAGTAATTATTAATGCAAACTTCATGTTGATGATTAATGACTAAAAGACTAAAAGTCGAAATTGTTTTCGTGTAGTCGATCAAATATATAAATCCGACGGAGTGAAAATGTATTTGTAATGATTATTTTAGTCAAAATATAGACTTTTTAAATCAAAGCATATTATTATTAAATTAAGTCGAACAATTTATTGTCATAGAACAGAAATTAATAAAAAAAAAATATTATTATTATATTGTGGTCATTCACTTTTATTTAATGTCACCAATAAGAGAGTTGCTAAGTTGGAAATGTTTTTGAGCATTCAGTACTTTTCGAAGAATGCAGTCTTGGCGGTATCTATCCAAAATGCTATATATTATTCAGTCACTAATGCCAAGTCGTCATGGCAAGTTTTACAATTGCTCATTAAAGAGCCGATCCTACATGCCACACAGCCAACGCCATAATATATATTCTTTATGTACGATTTAAAAGCGCTATTATTTCTCAAATGTAACGTGTATTGACCACAAAGATCGTGCGATTTGACCCCGCTTGACTTTTTCTTCTGGGGGGTATTCTAAAGTCGTAGGTAAATTCGAAATCAACTGATGTCTTCAAAGCCATTATAACCTTTTTTAAGCTCTGCCAAACCTTGCAGCAGTCATTGAATATTTGTAGTTTTGGATTGAAGCCATAACAGCCATTTGATCGATAGCATACATTCACATTTAGTAAGCGCAATATTTAAAAAAATCATACATTAATACAAGTACAGAACTGTAAGTAAATGGACTACACGCAAGGAGGTAACAAAATAATAACAATATGGTCTGCTCAGAACGGTAGAAAAGCAAAAAACCTATGTTGCTGATTGTCAGCTGCTGAGCTACGAACAGAGACGATTAACCCTTTCCACTCCAATGTCGAGTGACACTCGACACTGATTTTGTTCCACTAGCTCCACTGTCGAGTGATACTCGACATGGTGTAATACCTCTTTTTGCGGAAAATTTTAAAAAAATACCATACCAAAAGGGATTATAAAGATTAAAATTTAGGATTTTAATATAGTGTCATGTAATTACTCATAAAATAAAGTTTATTAAATAAGAAAAATTCGTTTTTTTTTACAAAATACACAAAAAACACTAAAAGTAAAAAAACGTAATTTTAGCGTGGAGCTGGTGGAATAAAAACAAAAACAGCCTTGGAGTTGATAGGTTTAAAGCCATCGAATGCTTTATAGTCAACACGCGAACCACTTAAGCCACAGTACTTTAAACACCAAAAGAATTTTATTATGTCTATTAAGAATAGAGGATGAATCGATCACCTTTCTGCCGATACGATACCGATACTCAAACAAAAATATAAAATTAAATAGAAATTATAATGTATATAACCGTTATGCATGTTTTTATTTTACTTGCCTCGCTTACTGCGTCCACTCAAGAACATTTTGGGTTTTTTGATTTGTGACTGTTTCTGACGTAGTGTTCGATAGATGCGTATGTTGAGATATCGTTGTATCGGAAATAAAAATGTCGCCGATGCCGATATATCGGAAAACCTACGGTATCGGTAACGGATGCATCCGTAATTCTGAACATTTCATGTTGAGAATTATTATATTATTCTTGTGAAGCTAAAATACTTTGTGGTTAGAACTTTAGTAGTAATTATATTGTGGAATTTAACCATGTTGCAATTTTTATGGATAGAAATCATTTACTGATTAAATGTCAGTAAATCGTTTACGCAAATAAAGTAAAGGTTAATTTGTTTTCAAATGACCATCATATGTTTGCCACATTGTAGAGAACGTAATATGGTTGCCGTGTGGATGGTATGAAAAGCTGGATACGCGGCTAGTAAAATGTGGACGTTTTAGGTTCGTCGTTTATAATTATTCTTTACTCTTCGTGCATTATTGACATTTTATACCGATCAGGTTTGAGAACCGTTGATGACCCATTAAAACTTTTGTAGAACCATTAGCAGCAACGCCAAATTGATACGAGTGTCGCCATGTGCACACATATATTTAAGAACTAGTTATGGTAGTACAATGGACCGGGTCGACCCCTAAGAAAAAACAGTTGCACCAGTCCCCCTAGGTTGAAAAATATCTCAATAACGAACCTAAAACGGCCATAAATACATCCCACTTAGTTCTTTATTTATTGTATCGCTATTTTGATTCCGATGACAACATATAGCATCGTTGTTAATTCGCCCTTTTTTAATCGGACGACCTACCCTATCCAATAACCAATTTTTCCAAGCCATGGATATCCCTTTTAAAAATATGTAATCCTGGCCTTGAAAATGTAAATTTTTACTACTGCCAAAATTGCCCGTTCTGCACAGCCACAATAGGCTGAATTGGGACTGGAGAACATGTAGTTTTAACAGAACGTAGAAACTGAACACACAGTAAGCGCATCCTAAGTCCAGCGCTTGCATGCCGTTTAATATTGCATTTAGGCAATATTCATTGGCCGGCAGGATCAACACATTTAACTGCCCTAGGCTTCTTTCTGTGAGATTTTTTGATACCGCGGGTTTATGTGAATAAGCCCAGCATTCCAGAACTTAGCGCCACAAGTGTTTTAAACAGCCATGGTGAATGCTTTAAAACGGGCTTAAATGGCAAGCAATAATGACAGCGATAACTGAAATTATACCCCCTTAAAACATAAAGTAATAAAATCTAAGGGCCCTAATATGTATTTGAAAAAGAAGACGTGATATTTTCTTAATTTAAAAGATACAGACAAGACATCCTTTTCAAATAACATTTTTTTATTAGACTTTACTCTATTGAATCGTAGTGTAATTTCTATCCAGAACTTTTGTGTTCTAAAAATAAAACTCAAAGCTAAATTGAATTGGCACTAAAAAAATTTCTTTACCCCGAGATTGCCGTGGATGCGATTATTTTGTTCCTAAGACCTAAGAAATTTCAAAACTTCTTTTAAATATTTTGTATTCACGTTATAAAATGTTTAACAATAAAATTTTATTTAGTCTTTAATTTATTTATTCCTCTTGCACTCTTTCATTTATTCACTTTATGTTGGTTTGCGTTGTTTTATACCCCAAGATTTTTGTATCTTATGAGGTCATTTAAGCCTGGCCTCGTACATTAAAAACGAAATATTCAAGCAAACATTACATCACAATTTTAATTATAAGCAAAGGTTAAACGAAAACATAAAGAATTCCTTATTTTCTATATCTCTAATATTCAAACACAAATATTTTGTTAATTATGCACTTTTTGCTAAGCGACAGCTCAAATTAAATATAAATTATGCAATTTAGAATTTACACATTTCTTGATTTATAGGAAGAAATCTCCATTAATTTTATATTTTATTTAAACACATTAATTTTAAACGTTTTCTATTATTCTTTTTTTATTTTTGTTCAAGTAAACGACCAAACCAAATGCGAAATACAACTGACTGACGGGCTTTTGACTGCTAAAGTGTTTACGTAGTTGCTCTCAGTTTCTTTTTTTAAGTTGTTTGTTTTTTTTTTTTTTTTTTTTTTTGTACAACAACATGTTATCCCAGTAAACTCGGTGGTTCGAATTTAATTTCCAAATTTCTCAGAAACTCAAAATTTCAAAATCTTAATATGTTCATGCCATACATACATGTATGTATGTATGTGTGTACGAAAGTTTGAATTTATTATTGCACTGCCATCCAAAATCAACGTGAATGTAAAATGTCATTATTTATAATACGCATATTTATATTCTGAAAAACTCGTACGGTTATATAGAGCATTTGCTTACAGCGTTAATGTGATTTTATATAATTTTCTTAGCTTCGTTTGGACTTTAGATTGGTAAAATAGAAAGCTTAAATATTTTTATTTACATTTACCAAATTTTACAGAAATCGGTTTTTTCCTGATTTATTTTTTTACACCACAAGGTAAATAACACTGATTGTTATCGCTATAATATTTTATCAGGTGACGAGTTAATGGCTTTACAACCAATTTCTTATGCAAAACATGGTCGATATATTTTAGAAAACTACATAAAAAGGGAAACGATATTAAGTGAATGACAATTCAAACGATCAAAGCTAGAGGCATACAATTTAAAATACTGAAAATTCTGGTATGTTTTGAATCCTCTACGCCCATCAAGATATAAAAAGCAGAAATTTCCTTGGCGTTTTTCGGAAAATCTAACGTTTTTGGTTAAAATTGGGTAAAACTGTGAAAATTGGGTAAAATTATCGAAATTGGGTAAAGTTGTCAGAATTTATATGCTCTAAACGATCAAATACAAAAGTGGAGGAGCAAAGTATGTCACTGAGTGACAGACTTCAATAAATGAATTATTTTTCCAGAAATCCCGAAGTTGCGGATAAGCATATCTAAACGCACGAGCTTAATTTAATTTAACTTAACAAAAATTTGCCTGGAATTGACAGGACATATTAAACAAATAAAACGATTTTGCAATAAAGGCGTGTGAGGATTGAGCTGTGTGTGTGTGAATTATCGAAGTTGTTTTATTTTTAACCGAAAGGCCCTTGTATGAAATACGGCATTGTTCAAATATTCATCGCTGATTACCACGGTGGCATGGATGTGAGAGGTCTAATTTTCTATCACTCTGCCGCTAAGATCCTGGTGAATTTAAGCGATGGCCCGGGTTATGTTATTTTTTAGGGCTTCGGCCGATTACTACTTATTATCATAAACCCTGCACAAAAGTCTACCGAGATTAAATTTCATTTCTCAAGTCGTTCACGCAGAATGTGCTTTGTGGAGTTCTCTGTGTGGTATACAGCGCCGTTATGTTGGGCCCATTCGCGTCCATATCGATCTTATGAACAATGCACATAACTATAACAAAAAAGGATTAAATAGACTCAGAGGACATGACATCTTCCATACATAGTATCTAGTTTTTACCATTTACCTATAGAAGAGTAAAATTAAGAGTTTTTAAAATTTGCGTGCGTTAATTTGCTATCAAAATTTTTAACCTATGTAGGTAAAAATGGTGGGATACAAAACCTTATATACAACGAAAATAATTGTTGTCATCAGAACCTGGATACTTTGAATAAGGTTCTTTGTTCGCGATATGAAAATTTAGAGATTATCTACGAAATGTTTAAAGTCTGAGGACGCACCTTAGCTGGTTTTAGTCTTATATAAAAATACTTTAGGAGAATTGTAGAAATGTTTATATTGATACTCTTATGGTGGCGACCTATTTATATTTCGACATTTAATGATACTGAGACATTTAAAGCCCGAATAGACGTAGGAAATCTTGTCGATGAACTATTTTTTACATTTATTTTTCTTACATTTAATGTCAAGTGGTAATCATTTTGAAACGAGTGGCTTATTGTTTGTTGGGCTGTGAGTGTGAGAATATGTTTGGTGTTTTACTTTTGATTTGTTTGAAATTGTTTTTGGAGTGATGCCATTTGTGTTTTTGCTTCTTTATTATGTCTTTACATATTCTCTATATTGTTTTTGTTTCAAATCAGGGCCATTATCAAGGTTTTGTTTTGATAACATTTGTTGTATGGAACTTTTTGCCTTCTCTCTATGCCAAATGTTTTCATAGTATTTTGCTGTGCTAAAAAGGTGTTTATGAATGAAATTATTGTGTTTGTTTCATTTGTTTATATCGATGCATACAATTATATACATACATGAATATTTGTTGATGGTGCATTTAAACAGGCAGAAAGGGAAAATACGATTTTTTTTCTTTTGTTTGTTTTTAGTTGTTGCATTAAATCAGATACAAAGGGAAAACTTACAAGTTACGTCAACAATGTGGTTTTTTTTTCATATGCCGCAGTAGTAACAATTGCATTCAATTTTTATAACGATTCTTTACCTAAGTATTTAAAATGTGCGAAATAAGTGAAGATGTGCGACTAAATGATGTTAAATTAAAGAGCGAAGCAAAATCTGTGTCCGCTGTTAAAAAAAATTACGTTTGGCCATGTCCAAAGCTGATACTATAACTAGAATTTATAATCCCACATAAACATTTGCGAGAGCGCCCAAAAGTGGTGTACAAAAAAGATCTTTCACGCCGATCTTCCATGTTAAGAGCAGTTAAAATATCTAAGGAAATACTGAAATGTAATACGGTCAATGTTCATCCAGAAACCATCCGTTGTTGTTTGAATAGAAACGATTTGCACAATTGCCATAAAGAAAGGATTTTGTTGGATGGCGGACGACTTAGCAGATCAAGCACAGGTTGCAGCTTAACTTTAATATGCACAGTGTGCATATATTACAGAAAACCATTTGCGCTGTTTTTAAAACAAATAGCTGTATGTATGTAATTTTTAGGTAACTTGCTAGCTTGGTAATTTTTGTTTCTTCAAAACTTAAAGGTAATAAGCAAGCATATCTTCTTCTCTATTCAACAGCATTGAAAACTTTAACACGACTAAGTTTAAAATTTGTTTGTATGCGAAATTACATAAAAGCGTTTTTTAATGATAACTTTAGATTTTGAAGGTGTAATCGAATTTCTAAAATCGACAAAAGTATCAACTCAAGTACGTCTACAACCTATACAAGGTCTCTTGAAAAGTACACCTAATTTTTCGATTTGATCTCATAAGTAGTGTAAGTCGTATTATAATAATCTTTAAGAAAAAAATTTCATGAATAATAAAATCTATCTTTCTAATTTAGTTATACAATTTCCGTCTTAATAAAACTCGCTGCAATAAATAATAGGACAGCAATAATTGATGATTGCACGACGCTATTGCACGCTACGAAGATTGGTATTATTATATTAACAAAATATGTTAAGCAAACGACTAAGACAACCGAATTTATTGTCCATGCAATTTTTTGGATTCTAAGTAATTTTCCAATTCAAAAGTACCCCTCAGCAAAATTTCATTTATTAAGCTTTAAAAATCAACTTAAAAGTTTAAAATTGTTCTCCTGTAAAACGACAAAATCGCACTTAACATAGATACAATTCGACGCCAGTTTCGTAATAAATTCGGTGAATAAAAATAAATTTAAAAACTTGAAACATTTTTCCGTCCATATTCTTCACAATATGTTAATTCTTGCTGGTTACCAAGTTTTAATCAAATAAAATAAGTTTAATCTAGTATTTTATAACAAATTTTCCAAGTTTATTTTCAACGTTATATTTGTTTCCGTTGATCTTCAAGCTACTTTACTGGATATAACTGGGTTTTTATAATCTTAAGGGCCTAAGAGTTGATTCATAAGGAATGATGTTGTTTTCTGAAAAAAATGAGTAATGCTTCGCTAAATGTATCAGATCGACATAGAGTTACTAGTGAACAAAGGGTATTTGAATTTAGTCATACGCAGTGTTGTCAGAAATTTTAGAGCTAAAATCTGCAAGTCATAAATTGTTTATTGACTCTGCATCATATTTTTAAAAATATGCAAAACATCTTCAACCATGTTTTTATTAATTTGTTGTATTAAGCGGATTATTTATTTAGGCTTTCAAATAAGAAAATTAAGAAAAATCATTTTTTTATTACTACATACGATAATTTCATAGAATGCTGAAAAAGCTGTCATTAGTCAACTAGCAGAATGGAATACATCTATTTTCTGTGCCGCTACGCATTCTCCGCGTCTTTCGACTGAGCAGCGTCTATTGCAAACATTAAAATTCAATCAATTCAATTTTCGATCATTTTTCTGTTTGGCTAAAACTAAAGAGGTAACATTCATAACGATAAATATAATTGCTTTCAATGCTAGCTGAGAGCTGGTTAAGCAAAAACTTAACGAGTACAACAAGTAAAGTTAGAATGCGGAAAATTTTATCAGTAGAAGGCCACAAAGAATGCTAATGACGTGCGCAGCGGCATAGAAAATGTATTCCATTCTACTAGTGTCTAGTACTTGTCTATTTCATTATTCAATATACTATCGTTTTAATAAAATATTTTGTCTTTCCTAATTTAAAAAATGTAAAATGAACTTGATCTCGAAAATAATTTAATTTAAACTAAAGGCCGCAATTTCTCCAAAAAATATATATACAAATAATTGTAATTTTACCAAATTTGGAAATGTCACCACAAATTAGACTAAAAATTTAGCCAAAAATCAACATTTTATCAACAAATTATATATATTTTAAAAATTCAATATTTTACCAGAAAGTCGTCAAAATTCGAAAATTTAGCTGAAAATTGAAAACTAACAAAAAAATTTTGAAATCACTAAAAAATAAAAATGTTGCCAAAATACAAACAAAAACCTAAATTTCAAAAAAAAATTAAATTGGGGATTTTAAGTTTCAAAAGGCCTAATTTTTACAAAAAATATTGTATATCACAAAAAAGTAACCAATTGTGCCCACAAATCGGAATTTGCCAACAAATTAGATTTCACTATAACTGGGCAATTTACTATAAAATAATCGAAAACATTACCAAAAAAACTTAACAAATTTTTAAAATTATCAAATATTCGAAATTTTACTGCAAATCAACCTCCTTTATTATCACCAATTGAAGGATCGCCGCGAACAACGTTGCAAATGACAAAATAATAATTTTTCAGGAGAGCAAAAAAAACGTATTTAAAAGCATTCTCTTTCTTTATTTTTTTTTTTTTTTTAGTTTATCAAAACTAATAAAAAATAAAATAAATTCCGTTCGTAGCATTTTGTTTATAACTTACAACGTTCTTCCACTGACTGATTTATTGTAATTGAATTTTGACGGTGATAAAATGCATAATTTTGATGTTTTGGTGTTTGAACAAATGTAAGAGAGTAATTTTAACAGTAGTCTTCCAAAAAAAAAGGTTTCACAAAATTTGTCTTTTACAACGTTATTCGCGGCTTTGCTTCAATTCACAAATAAATCGAGATCAAGAATTCATAAGCAATTAGAACAAATTAAAAGACAATTGAAAAAAAAAACATCTCGTCGATCGAAAATGCTTATATTAAAATGAAAGGAGAGTGTAAATGCAAAATAAGACGGGTAAACCGGGGGCCATAATTAAAGATCGATTTTGTAGTTTTTTATATAAAACCGTCTTTTTGGACTTTTAATAATGGTAAAATGATGAACTTTTAACTGGATACTTCATTACAAAATATTCATCTACATTGGGAGCAATATCGAGTAAACTTAGCATTTCGGAACCTAAGTTATTTTTTCCCAAATCCTTCCGTGATCTAATATGACTTCGTGATGAAGAGAGTAAGAGTTTATACCCTACTGACGGTATTCCACATCTTTAATTGTTGTGAATGCATCTAACCAAGCAGAATTTTTGATCATTAAATAATAAAATAAAAAAAGGGAGTAATCGGTTGCAAACTTTACATGAAAAGCTTTTCATTTTTTTATCAGGAAAATATCCTCTGCAATGTGGTTTAACTTATTTCCCAAAATTTTATGGTCGAATTTTTTATATTTGATACAGTTTTTATGGAAAAGTAATTTTCGCGGTCGGTAGAGACTTTTTCTGTGAACTGGTTTATGAAAAAAAACTATGTAGGTACATACCCAGTTGGCACCTAGTCATAGACGGCATTTTTATCGATATCTTGTGGACTATTTATAATTTGTCGTTTATAAAATACTGTCGTGGATCAACATTTATATTATAAAAATGCCTTAAATAAAGCCGTATGTTGGTCGGACTTACGACAACGTGAGTCACGATTTAGTCGTGGTTCTGGAATTATTAACAAATTTAAGTTGTTTTCAACTTTGTTTTTTTTTTTTTTTTAATTTCTATGTTGAGAAGAAATCGGTTTTTTAGAACAAAAAAAGACACTGAAGATAGCACACAGACGAAACCGGGTTGTCTTCTAACCAAACTTGACAAGGGATGACGGAAATTCGTTCCAAAAATCTACATGAGAAAAAATTTTTCTGGAAAGATGAGAACTTTTAAGTTATTGTCAATATAGCGAGACTTAACGACTTAGAAAACAAAGAGACAAACTTAGTTCATGTATGGCTAATTTGATTCAAAATCATAAATTTAAAAATAAAGTGCATTTTTCCTATTGGAACTTACTGTGGATACAAAAACCAGTAAGCATTAACTAAAATTTTATGATTCTCAGAGCATTTATTTGAAACCATCTATTTATTTATTTAATAAATGTAATATAAATGTAATAAAAAAGTAATAATAACAGCCTAATATACATACTATCATAATTATGTAGATTTTTGGAACGAATTTCCGCCATCCCTTGACAAGTTTAGTTTGAAGACAAACGGATTCGGCTATGTGCAATGTTCAGTGTCAATTTTCGGCTATGTGCCATCTTCAGTGTCATTTTTCATCCTAAAATTTCGTTCAAAAAATCTACATCACAACACCCTGTCGGAATATCAAATCAAGTATCTGAATTATATAAAAGTTCAAAGTACATATGTATTTAAGCATATAAACTATTCGCTTTTAACTTGCATTCATATTATTACTTATATTCGCTCCCTATCCATAAAAAATAAAAAAATTAATAAAATAGAAATTAATTAATAAAGAAAAAAACCTCCAACCAGCAGCCACTAATTATATTACTCAATATTCAAAATAGAAAATAGTACGCAATACAAGTGATTGTTAGTTCGAAAGACGGACAAATTTAACTACGAACTTTACATACAGATTCCAATCCTAGGACTTAACAACTGAGGGAAAGAAAAGCACACGAGCGACAGGCGGTCTAACACTTCGAATTATTTTGCAAAACAGTATATATTTGTTCACGACACTTTTAACGACACTGAACTTTCCGCTATATTTATTTGCACAACAATCTCTTAGTTTTACTTATAAATTATCTACGTAGAAATATAATAAAGAATTTCGGGTTAAATATCAATGAATCATACAAATGGTAAAGGCAGACAAATGATAATAATAATTCCATAGAAAACAAAAAAACAAGAAATTAAATTAAAACCAAATGGCACATTACACATTAAACACGAAGAAGAACAAAGAAGAATGAGGTCAATGATTTGGAATGAAAAACACTAGAAGTGCAGTTAAGCAGTTCAACAATTAAAAACTATAAATGATAAACAACGCCCACTATTCCTAATTATTTGATCGAATTATTTTCAAAAAAATATTGTAAAAGTTTATATTCTTACGGTTCTTATTGGAAAACTTACCGTGCTTTTCTTCAGTCTGACCATCGTCGCCAGCGGCAGACATGTCGAAAGTGTCCATGTTTTTCTGTATATTTTTTTCGTTCTCAAAGTTTATCACTTATAATTTTAATTTATTTTATATATAACTAAAGGCTTTATTTTAATGCTATTTAAATTAATTGTACAAAATTTTATTTTAGTTCACCAATTTTTCACTTAAAAACATACATAAATGAAGACATCTTCAGCACAAAGTATAATTTTTTTTATAATTTTTCTTTTTTTCTGCTTGCAAAATCTTGACGTTCCGTTTTGAATAATTTTTCTCAGATTCAAAACATATGTCATCGCCAAGCAGCTGATACGGTGTGATTTTGATAGTTTGTTTTGGTTACAATCATCAACGATTTAAGAACAAAAACAAAATAGCAGGAAAAAAATAAACAAAGAGCCAAAAAATTAATCAGTTGATCAGGGATGGGCACGCATATGTGTAGATATTCGTCTATGTGTTTTTTGCCAGAACTCCAAACATTTATTTTGAAACCTATAATGTTTTTTTATATTTTTTACTTGCATGTGTATAATATATTTCCTCCACATGTCATTTAATATATATATGTATATATATATATATATATATAATACCATTACATGCTGATGAATTTACCACTTTGGGTTTTTTCGCGCAATAATATAGTCCAAGTTACCCAGCGGACAGCATTAAAGAAAATACTTAGTGTAGCTGTTGTATCCATCAATAAAAGTACGCCTTTGTAATGTAGCTTTTACGGTTTTCTACTTCATGAAGCAATAAATACTGAGCTGATTTAATCATTTTGAAAATATGTGTAATTTTTGTAAACAATTTTTATATGAATATAGAATCTTCATTTAATTATATATATGTACATATGTACATGTACAACTATCATACATTTTATTGCCTTGTGTTTACTGATGTGTAGAAAAATAAGAAAGAAATAAAATAGAACAAATTAAAATCTATATCAATCATAAATTTTATATTAAGTTCATATATAATTACCAGTATTTGACGGTACGGTGTGGCGAGCGAATACATCAACTGTGCTTATGAGGCACGGTCCTATCAGCAGCAAGGCGAATTAAAAATTTTAAATTCTCCAGCGTAGCTGATGACACTCTTCAAACTAATTTGATGACACATTTTATGTATGAAGTTTGACATCCGCAACGAAGCCGAAAATGCTTTAAATTCGCCGTGAGGGTCATTAAGTATTAAGTAGCACCTTAAATAAAAAACAAATGTATATAATTTATTTAACTCTTTGAATGGTAGAGTGTTACTCTGTGGTAAAGTAGTACTAATTGTTAACATATTACCTAATTTTATTCCAATTTTCCATACCTGAACTCACTCAACAATAGAAGCACGATTTATTTTCCGCTCTCTTTTATTTTTGACATATTCTCGCTTTCTTATGGTTATCTTTATATTTGTCATTTAAGTATGTGCTTGCCAACTATTTGGTGTATGTCGAACATAGATTGATTAAAACTGAAAACCATACAAATAGATTTAGAAGCAACGAGCGATTTAAACAACATACATACATATATCAAATTAGAGAAAACAGAATTAACTCTGACAGTGATTTGAAGAACAATGCATGCTCATACTGATATGTTATTGGAAAAAAATACACTACTGACCACAAAACGTACAATGATAAGACATTTGGTCTCCCAACCCTCCCAAATTATCTTACCTAGCTTGGTTATTACGGTTCTTATTTAGCACCTAAATATATTTCACCTGCACTGTCATTATCTAATATGTTGTGCGGAAGTGATTACAGGAGTTAATAGTTCTGTATGGTATCATTCGTGAAATGTGTAATTTGGTTTTTAACTGTGGTTTGTGCTACGAACGAGACAGCGAATTACGAACAAGTCTGTAGACGAACCCCAGTAATTGATTATTTCTAAAGATAAATGTTTAAGAATATTTAACAGACCTTTTCAGAAAATAAGAGCTATTAGTGTTGCACATAATAAATAAGTAAGGCACTCGAAAGTAGGTAAAAAAAAGTAATGTTTCTAGTCTTCTAAATCATGTCGCGAGGAAATTGTGAGTACGGAATAATTTTCAACTAAATATAAACAATGTTAATTCTATTTTTTAAATTCAATACATACATGGCTCCCACAATATAAACAATTTTTTATTATATTTTTCCAATTCAATACACACATAGTTTCCACAATTTCGGGATATTTCTGCTGTTAATATTTTGTGACTTGGCAGCCCCAAGTATATATTCGATAATTCATAGACGGCGTCATAATTTCTCCAAACAGTGTTTTAATCCATAAATTATTAAAAAAAAAAAAAACATTTTAAACTAGGCAAAGTTGTCTACTTATAAAACTATGGCCGGTAAACAAAAATGCTTATAAATAATTACTTATTCAATTATAAATTATTATAAGCAAAGAAAACTACTCCTGGTACAACAACAACCAAAGGTTCTTTGTTATGAGGTTGTTTTTTTTCATAATCTTGTGAAACTTTGTAATACTCCATTCTGTTTATTATTTTAGCTTAAGTTTATATATTACTAAACAATAATGGATATACCAATACATCCTCTGACAAGTGATCCGACAGCGGCTTGGAAGGAAATTTCCAAAACACAGCGTGTCATAAAAGTAACAATGAAACCTCCCCAATCAGGAGTGGCTTTTAATAAAGCGCGCGTTGTATGTATGAGTGATACTCATTCATTAACTCCCTACATTAAGTTCAATATACCAGATGGTGATATTTTTATACATGCCGGAGATTTTACCAAATGTGGCCAGCTGGAGGAAGTTATAGAATTTAATAACTGGATAAGTTCTTTGCCTCATAAACATAAAATTGTAATTGCCGGAAATCATGAGCTGAGTTTTGATTCGACTTTTACTCATCCGTTTCAAAATCGCACAAATAGTGAGAGGTAAGTTATGGCTGTAAAAAAATATATCGATTAAGAAATCTGAAGGATAAAACTCCCTGATTTTTGTAACGACCAGTGTGGTGAAATATATCTTTAACAAGCGTTTTAATTCGATGAGAAATTTTAAATAATTTAATGAACACAAATGCATTTTCATTGAACCGATTAAAACATATTTAAATTCAGAAAATCGAATTTTGAATTGGAGGATATTTTCAAAACTGCCTCGTTAATACAAAATGTTTTATATACAGTCAGAGACTAAAGTTTAAATACACATCAAAAATTTTATTTTTAAAGAAAAGTAACCGTTTCAAAAAAACTTATAGTATGCAGTTTTATTTGTCTTCATAAATAACAAAAAATATAGACTTCATTACAAACATAATGTTAATTCTTAAAAATACGATAAAATTCACTGAACAAAAGTTTAAATACAAACATATTTACATCTTTAAATGTTATTACATTAAAAAAAATAGAAAATAAAAACATTTCAATACTTTGTTGGACCGCCATCGCTATCGATAAGTGTCTGCAATCGGCGTGGCATAGAAAGTACCAAGCTCTCTGTTTTAGAAGGCGATATTTTTTCAAAGAAAGTGCGGTGTGCTTGGGATCGTTATCCAACGGGGTCCAAGGCCCAATATGTCGACAGATGTTTGCAAATTTCTTATACTCTTGTAAAGATATTGATTCATTATGCCATCAATAAACTCCAAATTTCCAACCTCGGCTGCTCCAATCGCTTCCCAAACCATTGCATTGCCACCTCCATGTTTTACCGTATAAACCAAATTTTGTGTTTGAAGTGCAGTGTTATATTATTTTTTAATTCTTATTTTTTATTTCAGAACCAAACATACCGGTCTATCCATACTTGATGACCTACCCACGCTAGGTAATGCCAAAGAAAATATTGTAGATGCCGTTCAAACGCCAAACATTAGAGATGTTTTAACAAATTGTGCCTATATAGAAGATGAACTCATAGAAATTTGGGGCATTCGAATTTATGGTAGTCCTTGGCAACCAGAATTTTGTAAATGGGCTTTTAATGTACCGCGTGGTTTGCCATGTTTAGAAAAATGGAATAAGATTCCCTCTGATATTGATATTTTAGTGACACACACACCACCCGTAGGTCATGGGGATTTATGCTGTTCGGGTGTTCGTGCTGGCTGTGTTGAACTTTTGACGACCATACAGAAACGTGTTAAGCCCAAATACCATGTGTTTGGTCATGTTCATGAGGGTTATGGCATAACTTCAGACGGTCGTGTTATATATGTGAATGCATCGACGTGTGATATCAACTATTTACCAAACAATCCCCCTATCGTTTTTGATGTAACTCTACCTCCCGGAGTCCGCAAGGACGAGTAAAATATAAAGCGATAAGCAAACAGGTGGATTGATTAATCATATTTAATTTCCCTTTTATGTATATACATACATACATATAAGTTTATACCTAGATTTTATGTTTTAATAACAATTTAAATTTGAATATATTTTTCTACAAATTTTGTTTTGTTCTTTTGCAGTATGTGCTTTTGTTCTTACATGTTTTATGTTGGAGAAAATAAAAATGTTTTATTATTTTCACAGCGAAATTCTTGGTTTTTTATTTGATTTCCAATTTTTATAACACACGGTCTTATTTTTAAAACACCAATTTTCTGTTGGAATATGTATGATATATAGTTCTTTTAAAATTTAAATGCACATTTAGTTTATAATAAATTATTACCATCTTGGACGACTTTGCTTATTATTATTTTTCATATATGTACATAGGTATGTATGCAAGGTACTTTCAAATGTGAAGGCAGTATTTTTATTATTTATTGCTTTTCTTTGTTAATGCTAGCGAATTCTAAAAACTTTTTGCATTTCTTTTCTCCAATTTCAAAATCAAAAGAAATATAAAAATCGTACAATTTTCAAATTGTGTAAAATAAAAAATATAAAGAAAATCAATTTTGCTTAAGTTTGGACCAATGTTAAGTAATTAACTGTCAGGCTTAAGTTCATTTTTTATTCATTATTTAATGTAATTTTTGTGAAGATTGTGT
Source organism: Phania funesta (assembly GCA_963932375.1). Taxonomy (NCBI): domain Eukaryota; kingdom Metazoa; phylum Arthropoda; class Insecta; order Diptera; family Tachinidae; genus Phania; species Phania funesta. The sequence continues at coordinate 44,983,482 of OZ010656.1, forward strand.
GTGTGAGTGTTTGTTTGCTTTTTTATAGTTTCCGAATCCGAGTAATAATGCCCAAATCTGCAAATACTGTTGAAAACAGTTTGTCAAAATCTGCATAAGGTAGAAATTAATGTGACCATGAAACCTTAGTAACCATATGTCTATATTGGGTATAAGAAATAGGGTACATCGCCCTTTTATAGACGCGTCTCAGCGATATTGCCAAGCGGCAATTGACATCTGTTGCATTTCTATCAAATACCCTTTTCACTAACCAGAATATCTATAGCTAGAACGTTTTTTCCTACAGCGAGGCATACGGAATTATTGAATTCACCACCGTTGACAGCAATGCATGTCGAGATAATAACGGGTCTCCTATATTAGCTAGCATCCTTGCAAAAAGTGCTTGTAATTTTGGGGCTTTACCACTTGCATACTCTACGTGGTCTGTTAATTTCAGCCTTTTTTCAATTATTACGGCCAAATATCTCAGAAAGCGGGATGACAGTATTGTTTGGTTCCCCACTCAAACGTTCATATATTTAAAACTGCTTCGGTTTTTTGTGCTGCTAAATCGAAACTATGTCAGCCATTTCTGCACCAATGATATCGCTGCATTGGTTGCTTCTTCATTTTGGGGTATGTGTTTAGCCACGGTGGATAGTAAGGGAAGTCTTTGTACCTTGTCGTACATTATGTTCCATAGTAGTGGGGTTTTGGGTGTCGTGTGTGTGTGTGTTTATGTGTGCATGAGCGTGTGTGTGTATGTGGTATATAAAAAAAGAAGTCCAAAGAAACAAACTTTTAAATTCAGAATTTTGCATTTTAAATTTAGGATTATCAAAATCAGACTTTCATATCACAATCAGGATTTATCAATGAACAGATGATGAAATAGATGTAAACAAGTTATAATTAAGAAAGGGTATGTACATATGTACAAGAATTAAAGCAATGATACATAATAAATTTAATTTAATGCAAAGATTGTTCAAAAATATTAAAATATTTCAATTATATTAAATTCTGGTTATTTAGCGGATTCGCCAACAATTCTCTAGGTTTGAACTCGGTCTTAAAAAAAAACCCATGAATTTTTCTTGATGTTTAATTATTAATTCTTCGAGGAAACCACAAAAAAAAGCTGTCGACAGATGAGTTAATACATAATTACTTTTTAGATAATAGGTGTGTTCATTTACTTTACTAGTAAAAGTTAGTAACGAGAGAGTAACAAGAAATTTTCCAATATATCAGTACTCAATAACTACCACTATATTTTTTTGGAAAAATTATTATTATTATAAAAATAATGTGATTATGGTCATTTATGTTCAGCATTGCCGTGACTGGCGTTTTTCGAGTACGGCTTGTAATAGAATAATGAAAAGTTTTGCAATTTTATTTAATAAAGTACTAGACGTAGTCGAAATACGCTAAACACGATAAGGGTGATTAGCTACTTTTGAATAAAATGAATGAATATAATATCTATTTTTAATTAGTTTATACGTTATAACAGCCTGCCTACACATAGAATTTTTATTGCAATCACCGGAAATAACGACAGAATAAGGTCGCAGAAATGTTTATTTCCAACTTTGTGATTTATTTTCCAAGCGATTTTATGAAGAACTATTTATGTAAATAAACACTAATAAGAAACTACATTAAAGCGCAAACAAATGTGAGTTGAAAAGGATATTTTTTGTTCGTTATTGTCTAACGCCTTTGCAATCGTTTCCAAACTATAGTAATAATAAACAGCCGGCGAAAACGGGTTAAATATATTTTTGAAAGGAAGCAAATTTAAGCAATTTTCATTTTCATTGTAATAAAAAGCTTTATCCAAAATAAAATATCAAAAGCAGTAGAAAAGTAATTTAATAAATTATGTGTTAATTTAAATTTATTTGCAAATATATATTTGAACTAATTGAATTATTTGCCTGCTTAGTGTAAATTACCAAGTAGCTACGTAGTGATTATATTTACATCACTAAAAATTACAACTGGTCTGTGAAAATTAAAGAAAAAAAAAACAAAAACATTTCAGAGACAGTTAAAACCACAGGTTTAGACATCTTATGTTGCTTCTGTTGTTCCTAAGTTACACAAAAATAAAGGTATCTTTTTAATACTTTTTACCGTTTTAAAAGTTTACATTTACTTACAATTTCTTAAATTTTCCAAAATATTTTTATTTTCAACTTAATTTAGAAATATTGTTTTGTAAACACAAACGCAAAACAGCTGTTTGAATAATTATTGCAAGTAAAAATTCTACTTGTAAAAACTTGCAAGAATTTTTCTGTCTCTCAATTTTTTACGCTCTTTTGACGCTCTCTCATTGCAAATTTTTTGGGTTAATGAACGCTTTCTAGTAACAATTGTTGCGGGTAATATATTTAGAATATATTTTATTATTTAATTGCGTTTAAATATATAGTCAACTCAAAAGCAAAGGCCACCTAGTAATTCTCAATTGCCGCCGATGGACTAAAAAGATGGCTGGCCACGTATTATACCGTGTTCCTTGGATTCCTTAAAATTATGCACAGTACCCAAGAATAATTTTTGTTTTTAGGCCCAGAAATCTATGTACAGGAGCCCTGCAAAGAAAATAAAATTCTCTTTGAAAACTTGCATTTTTTAATGAACCTTTCATGTATATGACCAAGTTTTTGTTACCGAATCTATATGCCGAGCGGTCACAGTATTAATTTCTATGAATAGTCAAGTCCAGTGGTCCTGATACTTCTTTTGTTCTTTCCCATAGAATAAACTTAATTGCTATATTAAATGTTAACTTTTGTATTTATATTTTGTGTTTAATATTATTCTTGGGGTCAAATGTTTTGTGCGTACAACGTGCACGTCTTCTGTTCAGTATGTAAATGGTGGTGTTGTTGGTATTAATGTATGTGGTTGTTATTGCACGTACTAAAATACTATAACGATAGTGGCATGGCCAATGTAAAATTTTTAATAAAAACAGGGCCGACATAGGTATGTAAATTTCATTCATAAATACGAGCAAAAATATAGCATCACTACATACCTGTTTTTCATTGCATGTAAATTGGAAATTAGAGCTTTTTGTGTATATGCAAAAACTAAATGGAAATCTACAAAAAGAAAAAAATGGAAAGTTCTATGGAAGATAGAGAGGCTTAGCAGAGGCAAAGAAAAAGAAAAGATCGCCATTATAAAGCCAGCATTAAGCTAAAGTGGTTGAATATTTAAAACGAGTGAAAAAATCTTTTTTTTTTTTGTTGACAACAAAATTTTATTTTGTGACAATTGATATAGTGAACCGAATAAAAAAAAAAATAAAGAGTAAAAAAAATATATACACAGGTAATAATAGAAAGCTAATTTTACCCACTTTAAATAAAATATAAAACTGTCCCTGTAGAGCCAGTGGTAAAAATAAAACAAGTGTGCCGACTTCAGAGAGATTGGTGACGTTTGGGGTAGGATACCTGAAGGATACAGAAAAGCTCTGAAGAAGACCAAACTTAGTGCTGGGGGCTGTAAGAAAAAATAAGATAAGTCAGGAAATCTCAGATATTTACCACCGAAAGCGCACTCGAAACCGCCATTTTTACATTTGGGTAAGCGCCAAAACTATAGTACAGAAAATTCGGTAAAAATATAAAAGAAAAAACCTTTCAGCAATTTTTGAATTTTAAACAAGCTTATTTTCTTTACAATTTTGAATTAGTATTTAGTTTATGTAAAATTTATGTAGTGTAGTAAGTTATTAGAAGTAAACGTTTTTTAGTGTAAGACAGATTTTAGCACATAAGGTTAAGGAGTTTGAGCATTGTGAGTGCGTAAATTTAAAATAAGAAACTAATTGCAGCCGAGGGTTTCTATTTGTCACTAAATTCCTAAGGGAGGAAATTTAAATCAAAGAAGAAGAATTGCATAGAGTCAGTCCTCGAATTAGAGCGTTGCCAAAACTATCTAAGGGAGCTCGTTTAGGTAGGCAGAAAAAAACAGAATACAGTGTTGGGAAGTGTTTAATTTACATTTGATTCGTTAGTTTCTTTCCTGAACAACAGTGCAAATAGAAATTTTTTATTAGGCGTTAATTTAGATCTGTGCTTTTGTTTATATTGCTAGTTTTCGATTTAGGCACATATCTACCTATTTGTTAGTAATATTAAGTATTTGTTATTAGGAATAAGTATATAATAAGATATAAAGAAAGCAAGTAAATCCTTAGTTTTAAGTTTAATAAATATGTAATTATTGTATTGTTTAAATAACCTACTATGTGTGTAAACTAATTTGTTTGTTTCAGGGCGAGGTAAGATGTGAAGTTAGAACTTTGTGGTAAGTGTGTGGGTAGTAATAGGGGGACAAAATATATTATAATAAGAGCTAGTGTCCTAGGTTGGGAGGGTATGTTAGGAACAAATCCATCTGGTTCCTTTTCTAACGTGTTTCTTGTTTGTGGTAGTTTTTTTTTGAATCGTGTTTACATTTTTTTTATTGTATTTGTGCTTGCCTCTGATCTGTGGTTGTAGGTTGGAACCTGCCTTGAGGATGCGATTGGAGCTAGTTGGCATCACAACCACAGAGATAAAAAGCGGCACGTAACACAATTGTTACAAATTTGTACAAATTTTTAGTAAATGAACACACCTAATATTGCATGAATGTTCGTATCATCTGAATTTGACATGAAAAAGTCTGATTTTGATGTTTAAAAACCGGAATATAATGTGAAAAATTTGAGTTTTAAAATCCTGAATTTGGTATGAAAAAGTCCGAACTTGAAGCTTAAAACCTACATACTCGTATATACATATGTATGTATGTTTATAAAAGCATGTGCCATTAATATAATGTATTTTAAAATTATAAATACTAAATTAAATTTATATTATATAAAACGCAACGCCACAATTTATATTGGCGATAATCAGTATTTGATCCAAATTGCTTTTCAAAACTACAACTGCAAAATATCGTAGCTTTTTTATGAAATTCAATACAAATTGTGTGTATCTTGTTGTTGGACAAATCTGGTTGAGGTTATATCAGAACATCTATGATGAGACGTGAAGAAAAGTATTTAAATAAAAGGTATTCGACGACATATATTTTTGGAACGAATTTCCGTCATCCCTTGTCAAGTTTGGTTTGGAGACAAACCGGTTTCGGCTATGTGCCGTCTTCAGTGTCATTTTTCGACGACCTTTTATTTAAATACTTTTTTCACGTCTCCTCAAGTTGAGATCTCATTGGCTTCCCCAATATGCTGCAGTAAACAATATTAGAATATATTCAACTAAATATTGAAAGTATATAACTTTCAGCAGAATATCTTAATTTTTTTTACCAATTTCCGTTTTAAACATTCCTTTAAACAGCTATTTCTAAGATGATTTTGTTAAAATGGATTTTTTGCATACTACGGCTTTAATTAATTTGTGCACGTATCATAATTTAATGAACACAACTGTATATTCGTGTTACGAAAATGTGACTTTTTACAATAAATTCTTACACTAGTAACACGACGTGTCCATTGTTTGCGTAGAAGACTGATCACTCGCGATATCTAACACTGATATGCATTCACCACATAACTCGGTGTAAATTATCAGCAGTCATGCTTTTAAAAACAGTAATATAAATACTAGTATGTAACTAATTACCCTGACTGAATCTGAAAGTTGCCAAACAATAAAAACTTTTAAACTTAAAATCCTTCTGATAATGAAACAATAAATGCCTAGGTAGTAGGTTTTTGTCCTTTTATGTATACCCATGTTAATCAACAAGTTTTGAGAAATTTTCACTACCTATGATTGGGCCTAAAATTGTATATGACGAATAAAATTGAATCAATTTTTCCATCTGGTTTTACAATTATAATAGAGAATTGACAGACACTTTATGATTTTATTCTTCCTGGTTTTCGATTTTTTTTTTTAATATTAAAACTTGTCTTCTTGATTGATAATGCAATCATTAAAATCAAAGCTAGTTGCGCTTTGTTTTAATTGTAACAGACTTGTAAAGGCTTTGCTGAATCAATTGAAAGAATTAATAATTTGACCGCTTTATGTACTAATTATTATTACAAAGTAACCTAACACAACACAAATTATAATCATAACATTCCAAGAAAAAATTTTAATAAATTCTATAGCACTAAATATATATATAAAAAGTTATAACTTCATGCTGGCAACATTTCGATATTTTTGTAATGGAGTTTTAGCGTACTATGAAAATTGTCGATAAGCAACACTGTTACATATAACAGGACTTTTTTAGTACTCATGATACTAAAAGAGACAACACCAACACCAACAACACATTAACAGTTTTAATATTTGTGGAATTTGAGTGGCAATAACGTGCACTGCTGAAGCGATCATCATTCATCGCCATCATCATCATTTTCGGCAACATTTGCATAGCTGATCTGCATTTCTTTTAAACTTCGGCTCTTTCTTTCTCTTTATGCTATTTTATTATTTTTGTTTGAATAAATTCCTTAACCGCAAAAAGTGAAATTTATTAAAAAAATATTTTTAATTGTTGAAAGTTTAAGTTTTAGGTAATTATTTTTTTTTCGATTCATTTAGATAATAACAAGATGGTAAGTGGTTTTACTATTTAAATCCAAGGACATTGAGATGTACAGAAATTCCAAGGGTTCCACACATTTTTTATTTTTGCTTTTTTGAGGCGATCATGCCCGTTTGTGATTATTCGCCAAAAAATTTTAAACTTACTGCACTACAAACCTTAAAACCAGACCATAACAATTACGACTTTTTCCACAAGAGTAAAAAGATATAGAGAATAAGTGATATTTTTTAATAAAAAAAAGTTATTAGAAGTCTTATTTCGATTCTTTAAAAATGTTCCAACAATTTTAACTTGGCCAATTATCGTAATTTGGCGATTAGTTATAAAATGTGTTTATAATTTCTGATATGTATGTATATTGATCCATTATCGTTTTATATGTATGTATATCAAAGATGATTATTTTAACTTAAAAAAAACTTACTGAAATGTACATAGATCTAAACTTTAAAAAGCCTCACAATTGATGAAAATGGAGTTCATAACGGCGAAAGTGACAGACTATACAAATAGTAGCAATAATATTTTCATCACATACATGTACATATGTACATATGTATATTTTTCTTATATGTTACCTTTTGTTTAGTACTTTGTTTGAACTAGAGATGGGCCATTCCATGTATTTATTTATTTTTATGTAATTGAACATGTACTTCGTTCATTCAACACTTGTCCAGCTTGTGAAAATATCCGTTCGCACGGTACTGAAGAACGTAAGGCACCATAATTTCTTTTGAGCAAACTGAGAAAGCTGTCGATATTTTGTTTTATTTGTTCTCCGCCATTTGAAAATGTCTTCATTTCACGATATATCATATATGTAGGTAGGAGTAGGTCATATTTCAAATACCTTTATATTTCAATGATTGCTTGTTATGTGGTTCGTCTGGGTTTAAAATGAGAGATATGAAAATCAAAAGAATTCTATATAGAAAGTTAATTTTCGATAACTGCTATTTGTCGATTTTTGGAATTCGTTTGAGAACTACATACATATGTATATGCATAGTCATTTAATAAAAAAAAAAAAAAACTGAAGTTGTACAAACCTCTTTAATATGTTCTGACTGTTAATGAGAACAAAAGCGACATTGAAATAGCAAAATTAAAGCTTTATGTGCTGTACAAATAGGGAAATATAACAAATTTCGCAATTAGCAGCTTTTTAAGAAATTAGATCACAACTGTGAATCTTGATTTTTCAGTTAGAGTGACAAAATCAGAGGTTTTCAAATATCTCTGGTATCTATAATTTGATCTTGCTTTCTGATTTTGAGAGTGTTAATCATTCATAGTATTAGAGTAAAAATTAAGAGAGACTTACATTGTCACACAAGTCCTACAACATGTCAAATTTGTGTGGAGAAGAGCACGAATGGCATCATCTAAACATACGGTAGAATGGATATGCGGATTTTATTTTTTAAAGAGTATGTCATCCAGATGTCTTCCGTCGAGTTGAACACAATGTTCAAAACGGAGCCTTGTATTTTGAGTTACACGCTGCATTAAACTTGGTTCAATTGAGCTGATTTCTCGTCGAATATTTTTCTTGAAAGCCACAAGAGATTGCGGATTATCATTATAAGCCCTCTCTTTGAGGTAGCCCCATAAAAAGAATTCCATGTCAGTTAGATCGGGCGACTTCGGTGGCCATGGGATGTCCCCAAAGCGACTGATCAGTTTTTGTGGAAAATTTTCCCGAAGCCAATTCATCAAAGCTCTAACTGTGTGTCTCTCCATCCTGTTGAAACCACGTGTGTGAAGAGTACGGCGGATGAGCTCGCAGGTTTGGCAAAAAGAATTCCGTAATCATGCGTCGAAAACTTCCACCGTTGACATTCGTCACCAGGCCTCGAGAATTTTCGAAAAACAAATGGTCCAATTATAAGGCACACCAAACAGTTAGTCTGGGGCAATGTAATGGATTTTGATGTTTCAATCGACGGTTGCGGATTCTTGGAGACCAGTAACGGTAGTTTTGCTTCTTGACGTGGTCGTTTAAGTGAAAATGAGCCTCGTCGCTCCAAAAAATGGGATTTACAGTGCGAAAACGCTCCAATATCGTTTCACAAAAATTTTTATGTAAATCAAAGTCACTTTCTTTCAGTTCTTGAACGATTTGAATTTTGAAAGAATGGAACTTCAGACCTTTTTTTTAATTTCATGAATAATCGCTCTTGAAAGTCCTAGTGAGGCTGGTCTTTTCCGTATTGAAAGTCGCAGATTTTCAGGTAAACTGCTTTCAAGCAGTTCAATGTTTTCGGGAGTCCTTGACGATCGACTGGGCCCTGGCCCACGAACGAATTTAATTTACACTCGGACCCTCACGTATTCGCCTAATACCGAACTTTGAACAATTGCCGACGAGCAATTACTAAAGAATCATTACTCTTAAAAAATGTCTTCTCAGCGAACGCGCGATGCTCACTCGACCACTGCAACATCGTGACTGACAAATCCGCACAATCGATAATTTCACAGCACCCCCCTCCCTCCGCACCGTTTAATACTTTTTAAAATAATCGTATTTAAAAATATAAATTTGCCACCAGATACCCTGTATGTAACGAACGGTAGGAAAAAAATTAAGCTCTTGTTGAAACTTTTCAGAATACCCTCACATCTTAGATCAGGGATGTATTTTTCTGTAAACGAACAAAAACAGCTAATAATATATCGAGTGCTACTCTTCATCATATTTTTCCATTATGTTTGGCAATGGGTTATATTACAAATTGATTTGCATATATGGATGTGTGTATTTTTATAAGTATTTTACGTGCATTAATTATTTGGTACTTTTCTAACAACAGCTATTTTTATTTGACTATGTTTTGCTCTGTACCAATGGTGTAAACGCTAAACAGAACAATCGCAAGATTTTAACTCTCATTTATTGCGCTGAAGGCCATACATGCTATTAATTGTTTTATTTTATCTTATAATTTGTAATTACAAGCAAAAGTTAATAAATAAAATAAACACTTTCACTTATAAAACGAATGAATTTTGATATTTTCTCTTGAGTTTTACGTTTTAGTACCGTCTATACCACCTTTTAGTAACAAAGGGTCTACCAGGGATGGAAAATGGCTTTAGAGGTTTTGTACTAATTATTAAAATAAATTATACCTTTCAGACCATGACGGTGCCATTTTTTATATATGGAATACAGAAATTGAACAAATATTTGTATAAAAATTCAGAAATTAAAAAAAATTAAATATTGATTCTTGCAATTTTATATTAAAAAAATATAAAAGTTTAAAGAGAACATAAACGAAATTAATGTTGCCATATACTGAAAATTTTTAAACTGAAATTTTACCAAGTATGCCGCGGAAGTACCACGGTACCAACAGGGTTCAAAATGTAGCAAAACAAAAGCATAATTGTACCACGATTTCCTTGCCTGGGAAGAGATCTCAGTTTTGAGGATTTGTACCCAAATAAGGGAGTTTTTTTTTTGATTGCAGATAAAAATTTTGTGAACGTCCCCAGTGATTTTTTTTGGGGAAAATCACTTCTTTCGGTGGGGATTTTGGGGATAATATATTATTATAAATCTTGTTATTTAAAGAAAAAAATGGATTCGACATATTTATACTTAGATGCAATAAATTTGGGACATGAATTTGATGAAGTTATATAGCTGATTCCATATACATATATCTTTCATTCAACAGTGGAGAAAAATTCCATTTTTGGCAACTGCAAGACCTATTTGGTCAAGATCTGTGTGGTTTGAAACTTACTGAAATAGTTTTAAATATGTTTTTTGTACCAACAAGTAACGCTTGTGTTGAACAAAACTTTTCTATAATGAATATAACCAAATCTATGAATCAATATATGTAATTTATTATAAGCTCTTCTCAAAATAAATACACACTTGTGGCAAATTTATGCCATTCTCAATTCTAAAACTTTTTAATACAAACATCATGTACAATAATATGTTTGGTTTAAATTATTAATTAAAAAATTTTGAGTCTGAAGCTTTTGAAAAGATAAACTTTGATACATAATCGCACTTCTTCGATTCTTGTGCATTTTGTACGTTACTATATACATATAAATATTTAGAAATCAATGTACAAATAAAATTAGTGTTAACAATATTAAAGACAAATGCGAACAAATTAAGGGCTAGTCTAGACGTAGTGTCAGATGACGTAGTTACTCCCTTGTAGGGGTTGCCAAGTCAGTGTCGTCCTAATAAATTAAAATTTCGTGCGAAACAATGAATGTATATTCAGGCATGTTCTGAAAAACGCTTCGCTTTGAAATCACCGAATTTCAGGAAATAATTGAACTAAAAAGCTGACATATTGCACTTATTTAATTAGTTTTAGATGTTTGAGATATTTTATCCCAAACAAAACACTGTTTATCGTTTTTGAAATTCCGAATTTTCATAACGAAACAGAACATTCCCAAGTATTCGTTATATAGCAATTCCTGCCTCCAACCTATCCGGTAATGTTACACAATTTTTTTTTTTTTTTTGTAAAATAAAAATGAAACTTTAATTTGGAAATTTTTACATTTGCTGCTGCATTGTGAAATTATGCTACTTTTTTTATCATTGATATTTTTATGTACATACATATGTATGTGTGAATGTATGTATGAATAGTTTAGGGTATTTTTTCTAAATTGTTAAATTTAAAAAGCAATGGCATCAGCTCCAAAATAACTGATAAATAAAAACCTATCTGTGAAATTGCTATAAACGCCAAACTAGGAAAACGCTTCTAGTATTGTAAAGAATTCGTACAAAACTAAAAAAAACTGGAATGAATCACTAAATTTTGAACAGAATAAAAGTGATAATAACATAAAAAACTTTAAAATGCTATTGTAATGTAGGGGGATATCGAAGCAAATCGCTAACTTTCCCATCCCCTTTTTTCTACTAATTAATTTTAGCAATTCGTAATTTATGACTACCTTACTCTTATTCAAGTCTCGTGCTACTACTAGCCTTTACTCTCAACTGTAGTGATATCAGGCTGTCGACTGGTGACTGTCGATCGTCTTCCTCATCACGGAGTATCTTGTTAATTGCTAGCATTTATTTAAGGCTTAGGTCCACCATGGCATTCACATTTAACAAGGGCCTGCTCGTGGACCTCAGCCTTATGCTAGCCAGTGCTGGACATTCTCAAACAATGTGCGCTACCGTCTAAGTCTCTTCCGCAGGAGTATCTTTGGAGGCTGACCCGTCCACCCCTTCCCAGGTTTTCTTGTCCATTTTTTTACAATTCCTCCATTGGTTCCTACAGAGATTAACCTCTTCGATTCTTGCGAGGCTTCATAAGTCATTCCTGTAATGGAGAAAACAATGTCCGTCCACCCACACAGAGCTTCATATGCACGGGTAAGTCTGTATTAAAACTGGAGATCGACTGGTATCCAGAGTTTGCATGCTTAAAAGAGAGAGTTCGCTGGCGAACCTGTTACCGGCCGCCACTCCGTAAAGGTATAAGCCAGAACTTCTGGCAGTGCACGTAGTTGCGGCAAGCCATATATTTGTGCCTACCAGCTGACGGCCTTATAAACTTCTAAGCTAAAGATTAAGCAAACAACTAAAACAGAAAATTCACAATATTATAAAAGCAAACGGTACTAAAAGTGGAAAAGAGAATTATCACAAAACATGAAAAAGAAATCGGAAAAAGTGAAAACCTGGCATAAAATCACCGAGACAAATTAAAAAAAAGTCACTTAATATACTCGTATGAAAAAGGCACATGGATAAGTAAAGCAAAAATCGCAGAAAAAATATTCAACGTTTTTCCATAGGTTCGGGTCATTCCATGCTACACTTTTTATTTTGGTGGTGAAGGTGGTACTAGGGCGGAGATATTTCGAAAAATCTTTTTGTACTCTTATCTTACACCCCCTTAGAAGGATATTGCCTTCAAACAATACTGCAAATCGATGCCTCAATGTTCTTGTGAAACCTAATTCTTGTTACATACAAATGCATGTTTTTTTACATTTAATTAATTTATCAAAAAATGTTATATTTTCAGCGTGAAGTAATTTCTATCCAGGTTGGTCAAGGTGGCATTCAAATTGGAAACGCCTGCTGGGAATTATATCTGCTTGAACATGGCATCAAGCCGGATGGTTCCGTCAAAACAAAAGAAGAAATGTTGGCGAGCGGCAGCAGTGCTGGTACAGTAGGCAATGAAGGTACGTCGAATGCTACAAATGATGCTCGGACATTTTTCGCCGAAACGGATTTGGGCAAACAAGTACCTCGATCAATTTTCGTAGACTTAGAGCCGACAGTCATTGATGATATACGCAATGGCCCCATGCGTAGTCTGTACCATCCCGAACAGCTAGTATCAGGCAAAGAAGATGCTGCAAACAATTATGCCCGTGGCCATTATTCTATAGGCAAAGAGGTTATTGATAATGTAACCACACGCATACAGAAAATGGCAGAACAGTGCGATGGTCTGCAGGGATTTTTAATTTTTCACAGTTTGGGTGGTGGCACAGGTTCGGGATTCACTTCGTTGCTGATGGAACGACTATCAATGGACTTTAGCAAGAAATGTAAGCTGGATTTTGCTGTATATCCATCGCCAAAAGTATCCACAGCTGTTGTGGAACCTTACAATGCTCTGCTGACCACCCACTCTACATTAGAGCATTCAGATTGTGTATTTATGGTAGACAATGAAGCCATATATGAAATCTGTAAGAATAGTTTGAACGTAGACCGTCCGGATTATAGAAATTTAAATCGTTTAATTGCACAAATTGTAAGTTCTACAACAGCTTCGCTGCGTTTCAGTGGTTCGATGAATGTGGATTTGAATGAATTCCAAACGAACTTGGTGCCATTTCCACGTATTCATTTTCCCTTGGTGGCATATGCTCCATTGATGTCAGCAGTCCGAGCGTCTCATGAACAGCAAGCCATCACTTCGCTAACAAATGCCTGCTTCGAATCGGGCAATATGATGGTTAAATGTGATCCAAGAGCTGGAAAATACATGGCTTGTTGTATGTTGTATCGTGGTGATGTTGTGCCCAAAGATGTAAATGCCGCCGTGTCGGTCATCAAGTCGAAACGTCACATTCAGTTTGTAGACTGGTGTCCAACGGGCTTCAAAATCGGTATTAACTATGAAAAACCTGCATTTGTACCAGGCGGTGACTTAGCCAAAACTTCAAGAGCCGTATGCATGTTATCAAATACAACCGCCATAGCTGTAGCGTTTAGTAGTTTGTGCTATAAATTCGATTTGATGTTTAAGAAACGCGCCTTCGTCCATTGGTATGTCGGCGAAGGTATGGAGGAGGGTGAATTCACGGAGGCTCGAGAAGATCTTGCTGCCCTTGAAAGAGATTTCGAAGAAGTTAGTGCTGAGGATGCTGTAGAAGATGATGATTACGAATATTATTAATAATATATTTATTATTAAATTAAATAAATTATAGCTCTTGAGTTAATTAATATGTGCAAATATGTATTAAATTAAAATTAAGTATTAACAAAAAGCTTGTTTTTGTAGTTAATAAATAATTTGCATTGATATTTTTTTAAAGTGGCCCCATTTTTAAAATAATAATAATGATGAGGCATTAGATTAACACCCAAATCAAACCAATCGATTTCCACCACATATCCTACCTTAAGGTTACAAATGTCCCACTTTTTTCGTACGAAACTTTTGTGCGGAACAATTTTTTTAATATATAGTTAGGGGTTTAAGATCATTACCGATTGGAGTGGATTTCTCCGTCTTATTCAGTTGCTGGAATGTATTTGAACCTTATATATTGTATTGGTTGCTTTTAAAATATAATTACTTTTTAAGTGTTTTTCCAATTTAAGTCATTTTTAAGCTAATATATTTTAGGATTTAAATATTTCCGCTAATTTGGTTTTTTTGCGATTCATCTTTCCTTATCTATTTATGTATATAACCAATCCTGTTCAATTGATTATATCCACATAATTTTTGTTACTAAGCAGGGCATCTATTTGGATATTTTACGGGTAGAACAAAAGTTGTACTACCAGCGGATAGCGTATTTAGTTTAGCTCAAAAGTATATCTGAAAGTCAAATATAACGGCATTTTTACATACGTTTTTCGAAATATCAACAAAAGAAAGCTTTATTTTTGTGTTCATTTCATTATGCCCAAGAATGATAGAAGTACAAGATTACGTGATACACATAATTTCTCATTATTAGCGGTCTTCACTAGCTATTGATCAGTGACTGCGTTTGAGTACAGACGTACGTCATATTTAACGCATAACAAATATATATATTTTATTAAGAATTCAATTGAACAGTGAACAGTTAGTATTAACAAAGAAATAAATAATAAAAAATAAAAACAATATAATATACTGTGTGTAAAAAAAACAACAACAAATAGTGCATGGTTAAACCGGTTTGAACAATTGATAGTGAGTGTATGAGCGCACCAAATATTAATGAAACAAATACAAAAGGGAATAACAACAATGCTTATTACTCTTTTACTTACACAAATGCTAATAATGCAATGAACAATACAAATAATAAAAAAAAAGATGACAGTGATTTTTTAAGCGTCAGGCCAATTGACCGAACGCGTTCTTTATCCGGAAATATAAACTTATCTTCGCAAGTAATAACACCAGAAGCAATTACAATTCAACCAAAAAACAATTCAGGTACCATATCAAAAATAGTACAACAAACCAACGAAGGTAATATAAAAAATTCCGTAAAAAAAGTGCAAACAGGTATGGATCGTTATATAACCATAACCAAAAGGCAGGCCAATCCTAAGTCTTCTCAGCAAGAGCGCACTGCTAAACAATATAAAAGCTCCCCAAGTACTGTAAAGCCGGTAAGCGAAAACAGATTCTCTGTACTTGCTACAGCGGATGATAAAGCTGAACCCGCTGTCAGGGAGCAAAAACCTCTCCCGATTTACTTGCACGAGCAAACATCTAACGAAATTGTTAACATGTTGTCTCAGCTTGTAGGTAAGGAAAGCTTTTATGTAGCTTCTATACGAAGAGGTCAAATTCAAGAAACAAAGATCCAAACTCACACTGAGAAGAATTATCGCCTAATCGAAAGTCGCCTCGATGCAGATAATAAGAGCTATTATACGTATCAACTCAAAAGTGCTAAAGGTTTGATTGTCATCGTAAAGGGCATTGACAGTTCTGTTTCCACTGAGGAAATAAAAAGTGCCATAGAGGTGGAAGGTTATGCCGTAAGGTCAGTGCATAATATTCTAAATAAGAATAAAGTTCCCCAACCTATGCATCGTGTTGAAATCGTGTTTAACACATCGCAACTTAAATCAAAAAACTCGGTTCATCCTATATATAATTTGCGCTACCTTTTAAACAGAAGAATAACGGTGGAAGAGCCTCTAAAACGTAACGGTACCCGTCAGTGTACCAACTGCCAGGAATTCGGACACACGAAAACCTACTGCAAGCTACTATCTGTATGCATTGTTTGCGGTGATGTGCACCGGACTTTGGAATGCACTTCTTCCAAAACAGACCCCAAGGTAAAAAAATGCAGCAAATGTGGTGAAAACCACACAGCAAATTACAGGGGCTGCAAAGTCTTTCAATATGTAAGAAATAATGCGAAAGTCGTACGTAAACATGAATATGAGCAATATAGGTCTTCCCAATTTCCTCGGCTTCATGCTGGTTTTATTGCTAGTACACAAGCTACACAGACACACACTAAATTAAACCATTCGTATGCACAAACATTGAGAAATTATTTACCTAATGCGAATGCCAAAAGTTCTAATGCGCATAAACATTCATATGCCCATGTCTTAAAAGAGGGTGCTCAGACACCCCTCACCAACAATTCGAGCTCGATCGAGAACTTAATACAAACAATGAATAATTTCATGACAACTATGCAGGGTATGTTTCAGGAAATGATGCGAACCCAAAACATGCTTCTGCAAGTTTTGATTGGCAAAAAATGAACCAGTTAAAAATAGGCTTCTGGAATGCTAAAGGGCTCTCCCAACATAAATATGAAGTAGAAGACTTCCTGCTAGCATATAGACATACTATTAGTTTCTGAAACACACTTCACTATAAAAAACTGCTTTAGAATTGAAAGTTTTTTTTATATACGACACCAAACATCCAAGCGAAAGGGCATGTGGTGGGACTGCTATTATAGTCCGAAAAAACGTAAGGCATTTTTCATTGCCTGTATTCAGGGAAGACTTTTTGCAAGCCACGACTATAAATCTTACTGATTTTAAAATTGTAGTGTCGTCAGTGTATTGCCCCTCCCAGGCATAAAATATAAAATGTATGTGAGCTCTCACTTATCTTTGAACATCCCACTGAGAAATCCAGCTGATATTCAAGTAGCTGTAGATCATTTTACAGACGTCGTGACTGCCGCAGACATAGCTGCAACGTCAACAAAGCCATCAGCTAATATAATATCGTACCAGGCAACAGCAGATATTCAGATGCTCGTTATTGAGAAAAGGAGACTAAGAAGACAATGGCAAAATAGTCGTTCTCCACACATAAAAATGCAAATGAACTTATGCCCAAAAAACTTACGCAGTAAATTGAGACAGAAGCACGAATTCGCTATCGACAAGTTTTTAAAAAAACTTGGATTCAATGAAAAACACAGATTATAGTCTGTGGAAAGCTGTAAAGCACTTACAATGTCCTATTGCTTACGAATCCCCACTAAGACTTGAAGACCGTACTTGGGCTAAAAACTCAAGTGAAAAGGCAAATGCGTTCGCAAATCACTTAGAGAAGGTTTTCGCACCACATGATATAAGTAATTCCACTATTCCAATTATTAGTGACATCGTGAATGATCCTATGGAATTTCGGTTGTCTTCTTTAAAATCGACAATTAAAAATACGGATATGAAGAAATCACCTGGACCTGATCGTACAACAGGATCAATGATAAGAAACTTACCTAGTTCAGCTGTAAGAATTTTACTTTACATATTTAATGCCATGTTGCGCGTCGTCTTCTTCCCATGCTCTTGGAAAATGTCTGAAATTGTTATGATCCCGAAACCAGGAAAGGACTCAAGCCAGATTACATCCTGGAGGCCTATTAGCCTACTGTCAGTTTTGTCAAAGATATTTGAAAAATTATTCGTCTCGAGTGTAACTCCTTTTCTAAATGAACAAAACGTTATCCCAGATCATCAGTTTGGTTTTCGAGCAAGGCATAGTACGATTGAACAATTCCATAGAATCGTTACCATTATTAGATCGGCTTTTGAAAGAAAGCAATACTGTTCAGCTTTATTTATAGATATTTCCCTAGCATTTGATAAAGTCTGCCATGATGGGCTACTTACTAAAATAGCTCGGGTTCTTCCTGAAAACACCCACAAGCTTATAAAAAGCTATTTGGCAGATAGAGCTTTTAAAGTAAGGTCAAAGGATCAGTTTTCAAGAAATGGGAAAACCAGTACAGGAGTACCTCAAGGTAGTGTGCTAGGGCCGCTGTTATATATCATCTATACAGCGGATATGCCGACAAGCCCACATACATATACATCAACCTTTGCAGACGACACTGCAATTATAAGTGTCAGTAATGATCCAAAGGATGAAAAACTGCAGTCCCATATTCATAAGCTAGAAGACTGGCTAAAACAGTGGAGAATAAAGGTAAATCCATCAAAATGTGCTCATATAACGTTTTCCCTTAGAAGGCAAAATTGTCCTCCAATCACAATAACTAATACCACGGTTCCAGTGGAAACGCACGTTAAATATTTAGGTATCCACCTAGATCGGCGCCTAACTTGGTCCCGTCGCATTGAGGCAAAAATAACGTCCATAAAGCTTCGAACAAATCAACTACATTGGCTAATAAGTCCTAATTCAACTTTGGCTTTGGAATATAAAGTCCTTTTATACAAACCCGTTATAAAGCCAATGGTATTCAGCTGTGGGGTACTGCCAGTGCATCAAACATCCAGAAGTTGCAGAGAAGACAGTCTAGCATTTTACGCCATATCGTATGCGCCCCCTGGTACATAAAAAATGAAAACATACATAGGTATCTCAAAGTTCCCACTATCCACGAAGAAGTTAAAACGTACACGTGTAAATACGTAAACAAACTAGTCGCACATCCCAACACTAGCACGCAATTTATTGCAATTTGGCGGCCAGCAGAGACTAAAAAGAACTAACACATTGAGCCTGGCGAGGCGGCTCTCTCTACACAATAGAAGATAGATTCTTAAGATTTGAATACAAAAAATTTGTTATTATATTGGTAATAATAATTTAGAAATAGGATTTGAACACTTATTGTGAATTTCTTTTAGTAGAAAGATTCAATAAAATGAAATATAAGTATAAAAAAAACTAGCTATCGACTTGGAATAAACAAAGAACAAGACATTTATCGCACATGATTGTGGCACGAGGAGACGGCTTTTATTCATGTGTAACATGTGTTGTCAGAGCTTTTGGTCGAGCAACCATGTTCGACATAATGTTCGTTATTGAATGTCATTTTAGATTTGACCGCTTGTCAAACATGGGTGAAAACGAAATTTTAAGCGGAAAGACCTAAAATCGATGTAGATTTGCCGTAAAATTATTCCTGTCGTTCCATCGGCCATGAAACCGCGAAACCGTGTTCCGATACATCAAGCACAATCAAATATATGAACAAAACTATAAAGCAAGACTTGTAACATTTTAACAAGGCCCGAAAAGAGAAAAGTTCGCAGAATTGCGTGAAACTCAATTCTTTCGATATCAAAAATTAGAGAAGAGAGAATTATGGTGTGGGTGGTTGCTGTAACGTACTATTAACGCGATTCGGCTTTTACAGAACTAAATGGGATTTCCGAACCGATTCCATGGATTCTACAATCGCCGGAGCTGTAAAAATATTTTTATACTCTTCACAAAAAGTGAAAAGGGTATATATAATTTTGTCATTCCGTTTGTAATTTCTACAATATCAATTTTCGATTCTTTAGGTAGGGAAGTTCAATTACCGATGACCATTGGAACATTAGACCAGCCGGTTTGTCGAGTTTCCGCTAGTCGAAATCCGCAATATCGGCTCAGAAATTCCCGGGATTTTGGCAAAAACTATGTTTTTTTTTTTTTTTTTTTTTTAATTTTCACTTTCAAGTAGGAATCAATTTGCGGTTAAATCCATAAAATATACATGTTCTAAATCTTTATCAAGTTTCTTATAAAGCCTTCCTAGAAAAATTATCTACCCGACATCCCCAGGCAAGTTACAGGCCTAAATAAATACAAAGAAAACATAATTTCTCAAAACACCAAAACATAAAATTGGCCAGAAATTTTAAAAACTGAATTAAAAAAGAATAAACAGGCAAAAAATCTATATTTAATAAAAAAAAAAACGATATTTTACCAAAAAATCTAGGTTTAGCAAGAAAATTAAAATTTTATCAAAATGTATTTCTACAAAAAAGCCGAAAAAATGGCAACTTGTTAACAAAAATTAAAAATAAAAATATATTTCACCCAGAGTACGAAAATACGCAGAGCACCGCCGTTCTTTTTTGTTCTTTACCCAAAGCGCAGAGCCAATTTATTATTACGTATCTTAAATAATATAAATTTTACCAAAAATCTTAATTAAGTTTTTCAAAATAGCGAATTTAAAAAAATACTCAAAAATATAATTTTACTAAACTGAAATTTTACCACAAATTTCACTAAAATAAAAATTTCACCAAAAAGTCGAAATTCATAAAAATTAATCTTTTGTGGAAAAATTTCAATAAAATTCGACGCTACACAAATGTAAAAAAAAATTAAAATTGCACCACCATTCGGAAAATAATTCAAAATTCACCAAAAAGGTAAAAATTCACTAAAAATTTGGAAATTCTGCACACCAAATTACATTACAAAAAAATAGAATTTCATTGCACCACAAATTTCAAAAATAAAAACTTTACAAAACAATCGAATGAAAAACAATAATTAAAAAAAAATACCACAAAAACCAAAATTTTTAATATATTAAACTTTCACAAAATCTGAAATTTTCAAATCTTGAAATTTTACTGAAGTTGACATTAAAATTCAATTTTACTTATGTAAGTCGACATTAAAATCATGAAAATTCAAATTTCTCTACAAATCGATAAACCAACAAAAATTAAACTTCACCAAAAAATTTAAAAATCATAAAAATTATAAATATTACTAAATATGAAAATTAAAATGAAAAATCCAAAAAATTCTAAGATCACCAAAATTTTGGAATAGAAAAAAAATTTAATTACCAAAAAAAAAAAACGGGAATTTCACAAAATATAACTTAAAATTCGAATTTCACTAAACTATGAAATTTCACCAAAAATGAAAATTTCTACCAAAAATCCAAATTATTATCAATAAGTAGACATTTTTCCAAAAAAAAGTGGAAATTTTACCGAAAAAAGTTATCGAAAATATAAATTTCACCTCAAATTTTCAATACGCCATAAAATATAGAATTCAAAAAACAAATATAGAATTCAAAAATCAGTAATTTACCTAAAATTTTAAAATTAAAAACCTAAGGCCAATTAATAACTAAGAGTCTGCAATTTCACCAAAAAATAACAATAAATAGTCGAAATTTCACAAGTTGCACCCACAAATTTTAAAAAGTATTCGGCACAGCGAAATATAGCTCTCCCACTTGTTTCATATCCTGGTTCGAATTTCATGGAAAATTTTATATAGAAAAGCAAAATATACGTCAATTTCTGTACATTTTAAAAATATTTAAAATAAAAAGTCAGACTGCTCAATCTTTTTCTTAAACTTATTTTTTTCCGTATATTTTATTTACTTTCAAATTATATTAATTTTTTCTTGAACTATTCATTTTAATAATGATGACTTAACTATAACAATGACTATTTTAGTTTTAATTATTTTCAAAAGGTGGTTTTTTCAATGATTTTTTTTTTGGATTTTCGTTTTTTTTTTATTGAAATAATCCTAATATTCTATTAAAAACAATTTTTAAGTGCTGTGATTGGTTAAGACAAAAATAACAAAAAGGAAGTGTAAGAAAAATGTTTTAAAAATATATTGACAATATTCATAAGTTGCTAATATACATATATAAAAATTACAATTTTATTTATTTAATTGTGGTTATGTTTATAAATGGTCTATGATTGTGGTACAATATTTTATCTAAACCAAAGTTAAAACGACAAAAAAAGCTTATGGCAAAACAGTTTAAACATGGTCTTAATTAAAAAGAAACATGTAACTGAAATTTATAAACTTATTTTAAGGAAGGAAAATTTATAAAATTAAATTACTCGTTACAGTAAAAAAAAAAAACAAAAAGAAACACTTTCAAAAACAAAAAAACTTAATGAACAGTGGCATGGCAAAGATCATCATTAAATATACATAAATTATTTATATTTATGAAAAATATAGTATGTATTATTTTTAAAACGAAATCAAAGTCGAGGTTGCTGTTGGTCGTTATTTAATATATCTATATATCTATATATATATATATATATATATATATATATAAACATGATATTAGGAAAAGGAAACAAACATAGCGTTGTTTAAAAATATTTGAGTTAAAATTATATATATTTAAAAAAATTTAAAAAAAATGATATTTTTATAAAGTAGTTTTAATATGGAACATTCGAAAAGAGGTAAGAAACACTTTCGCCATTGTGTGTTCTTCGCACAGCCTCGGCAAACATCATGGAGACATCAATGCACTAAAAATAAATTAATGTTAAGATTAAAAACTAAAACACAAAACGTTGACATTTATCCATTATAATCACCTGAATTTTAGGACAATCTCTCATATGACCATCTTGAGGTATGGTATTTGTTACAACCACAGCCTCGAAACAAGCGTTATTAATTCGTGAAATCGCAGGTCCCGAAAAGATGCCATGTGTTAAAATAGCATAAACCTTAAAAAGAACACAAGACTATAATTCAAATTCTTAAACGTTGAAAATGTTTATTGTTTTTACCTTCGTAGCGCCTGCTTCAACTAAACGATCGGCCGCGTGCACAATTGTACCGCAAGTATCAGCCATATCATCGACTAATATGGCAATTTTATCCTTAACATCGCCGACAAGTACCATGGAAGCTACTTCATTGGCCTTCTTCCGTTCTTTGTGAATTAAAGCAAACTCAACATTCAGACGATCAGCAATGGACGTAACACTGGATAAGAAAAAAATATGATTTCACATTTAAATGTTTTAGTTTACAAAATGTGAAAATATTTGGGAAGCTTAAGATCTAAAATAACACTGGTAATTTAGACGTATTCCTAGTTTAAGACATTTTATTCGGTTCGTTTAAGTAGTAGCCAAAGCAATCAGCCCCATTCAACAAGGAAATTTATATGAGGGGTATTCACGATGGTCTTTGGGCAAATTAAAATTGTGCATACTGTGAGCATATTTTCAATAGTCCATTGCATTGTTGTCAAGACGTCTTAGTTGTTTCAAAATATTTTATATTTTATGAATGTATTAAAATACCATTTAACAAAAATTTATTAAGATTTTATTAATAACAAAAAACACGATTCGAATTTTTTTTTTTTTGCAAATATTAAAATGATATGTCAAAAATGATTGTTTACATTTATGTGCAGCTGAACAGACATGCACAGTCGTATTTGTAACAGGTTTATTTAGTGTAAATGAAAATTAATGTTGTTGCAATGCACATCGTGATCATCCTTCCTCATAAATAATAAAAAAAAAAAGAACTTTAAAACTTTGATTTGTAAATAAAACACAAATAATGTGTAACTGCTTCGACCTTATACTACCAGGAGAAGACAATGTTACTTGTATGAAAATATGAAATAGATTTTATATATTCATACACAAGATTAAAAATTAAAGTGCAGAAATTTTAATTTTGCAAAAATATGCCACAAATGCCAGCTTCTTTTGCCAGCAATTGAGCAGCGTTTTTGATTCCCAAACACGCTTAGCTATCCAAATGGCTATAAGGCACTACCCTGTTTCCGCTGCTGACACTAATCTCACCCCTTAGCGTACGCAACATTTCCGTTGGCAATATTGTGAAATCGGTGAGCAAGATTTGCAGTTGGTTTGAAAACCAGTGCGGCCCGCGCATGTCGTCACATAGGCCTTTCAAAGGAAATTTAATTGTTTCTCATGATCGTTTTTTTTTACGAAAATAAATGTTCTCTAATAAATATCCTGTCGCACGATGCCAAACGTTGTCGTTAGCTTGAATTCTAAAAACAAATTATTTCTGTCCCTAATTAGAGGCCCTTTTTATGAATTTATTTTGTTAATTACGGACTAAATAACTTCGTGCATCGATACAAAAACATAAAATTGAAAATAAGGCCAAGTTTCTATTAAAAAATTTCGGCCGTTAAAAGTACTGAGACCCAAGTGCTAGATATGTATATACATATGTCCAATGTTAGCAGGCGACCTGCTAGCTTGAAAATATTTTGTAACCTTTATAATATGAGAAAGATTTATGAGGAACATGTCATGCAACAACAATAAAGAACGATAATAGAAACGATACATCAACGTAATAAACAGAAAGGATCTAGGCTTCCAGCACGAGTTATCAAAACTTCGATGTTAACAGCAATGCTCTGTGAACATCGTTCGCACATCTGCTTGAAACTAACAGCGCCTCATTAATATAAAAGATAAAATATAAAACTGTTGCTGCTAACATATTTCTAATTCCGTTATGTACATTTGTAAATATAAATATATAGATTTTTGGATAATTTTTCGTTCAAAACGAAACCGAACTTGACAAGAGATGACGGAAATTCATTTCTGATTAAGTAGAGGAAAAGGAAACGAAAAAAAGCCTTTTGTAGCCTTCGAATGTTTAGTGACTAGACTACTGAACCAAATATATTTATATAAGTTTTTTTTTTTTGCTTTTTGTTTTTCCGTGTAAATTTTTTCTGCGAAAAAAATCGTGGCAAGTGGCATTTTACCGTGCTACGAGAGAAATGCTTCTATGGAAAAATTCATTTCAGCGACGAGCTTATTTTTGGCTAAATGGGTACGTCAATAAACAAAATTGGCGAATTTGGTGTGAAGAACAGCCAGAGGCAGTTCAATAGTTTCCAATACACCCTGAAAGATGCACGGATTGCTGTAGCTTGTGGGCCGGCGGCAATTCTTCTTCAAGAACGATGAAAAGCGCAACGTTACAGGCAACATTTTTGATAAAAATGGAAGAGTTGGACTTGGTTCACATGTAAGTTCAACAAGACGGTGCCACGTGGCACACGATACCATAAACCTATTGAGAGGCGAGTTTGATGAGCAATTAATTTTATGTTTTTGAGCAATCCATTGGCCGCCAAGATCATGCTATTTGACCCCACTAGACTATTTTTTGTGGGGATACGTGAAGTCTCTAGTGCACAGGGACAACCCAGCCACAATTCCAGCCCTGGAAAACAACATTACAGCTGCCAAAATGCTAGAAATAGTATGCCAATAATGGAGCACACGGATGGACCACCTACGGTGTAGCCGCGGGAAACATTTTCATGAAATAATCTTTAAAAATTAAATGACACGCATTCACTTTTCAATATTCAATATTATCCGATAAACTTTATATATGTCAGGATTGTACAAAAATTCGTCAAAGTTTTATTCTAATAATTCATGGTTCATTATTTGAAATCTACTAATAAAATGATACATAATATGCCTTAAATAGCTTCAGTATTTATTTAAACTTTTACAATTTACAAGTAAAATATATATGTATATATAATGTATATACATATGTATACATATGTACATATAAGTATACGAAATAGCTTTACCTAGCGTTTACACATGCCACTACAAGTTCGAAAAACTCAATACACTCACACATTTGCACTAATACACTTACATTTCTCACCATGGCAGCTCCAGTGGCAGCTAAAATTGCATGCGAGTGAAAATTTGGCATTTGCATGCCACTAAATGTCAAAACGATAGACAATATTACCCTGTTCAATATTAAATGTAAATTTACTGGATTGTGGTTAAATTGTAATTAAAGTTCTAACATTTGAAATGCATTGTTATGATTTATTTCTTAAATTGCGCATAAAAAAATTCAAGTTTGTTAATTAAAGAGCAATAATATTAGTAATAATAATAAAATATTACTATTAATAATAAATGTAAATCGTTTCCCCAAAAATATGCCGAAATGGTGAACTCGGTAACTCTATTTTAAAAAGAAAACAAAAAGTTAAAATGGAATCAAAATTGAGCCAACAGATTATTAAACAAATTATTAAAATCTTTGACATCGTCCTCCCAAATTTTTCTTTCTCATTTCCTAATAAACATTTTTTTTTTAATTTTAAGTAAACAAATTTTCCGAAGTTTACGCTTCGAAGACATTTTAAAAATGAACTTACACTTGCATGTGTAAACACAAAAACGAATGGCATGAGATTCGACTATTTCGAAGAATTTTTCGGTGACAATACGTACACAACAATTGCATGCCACTACTTGCATTTGTAAACCCAGCGTTAAATACGAATAGATGTTTAAAATGAAATAAAACATAAATGAGTTTAGTACTTCTTTTAAATTAAAAGATAAGTTTCCGCAATTTTTTGGAATATTATTTCTTGAAACGCCTAACATCTCCTGTATTGAATGATTTTTTATCGATAACTCTCTACTTTGAGGGTGTAATCGAATTTCTAAAAATTCGACAATTATCTTTAAGCAGGCTTGCAACCTACACAAGGTAATTTCAAAAGTACATTTATTCCATCCTCGTTGCCAACATTTTATATCTTGAATTGACTTTGTCTTGCAATTATCATCTTGAAAACTTCAGTGCTTGATTTAAAAAAAAAACGTGGTCTTGTCTCTACAACAGAATACAAAAAAAGAGAGGTTACCACCAAATCAAGAATATTAAATGCGGCAAGTTTGCAAATTCACAGATGTTTCACATTTCAAAGAATAAACATTAAAATAAACACATGTACAGCTTACCGTTTAGCACCACCAGCATCTGGTGAGACAATAATAGAGTTTTTCCATTCTGGAATGTTCTCTTTGATCCATTTCAAGACCGCAGGTTCCGCATAAAGATTGTCAACTGGGATATCAAAGAAACCCTATTATAAAACATAAAAATATGCATTAAAATTCTTTTAAACTGTAAAAATATTAATGGAAATAAAGTCTCTTTAACATTGAGCAAATGTTTTGCACAGCACGACACATTCGCCGGCAAAAATTGGTCGAGTGTATTACGAATAGAACAAACAAAGAAACAGCCTTTTACATTATAAAAAGTTATTTTGGAGTTGTGCCTCTATCTTAATTTGAACACATCTCAGCTCTGCCCATGCGAATTTTCAAGAAGACATCAGTAAGAATTGTTCAAACACTGTACTGTGTAAGACGCTCCGACGACGTGTACGACCATTTGATAACCATAATATTGCATTTGTAGGGTATATAAACTTTAAATCCTAGAAACATTTTTATTTAACTTCTGAAAACTTCAAAAAATATATTTCACAAAAATATTAAAAATTTGTATATTTTTATACATTTTATGCAATTTCCAAATTAATTTCAACATCCTGGGAGAAAAGAATACGCTATTCGAAAATGCCAAAACGTTTAACAACTGAAGAACTGAATGAAGTGAAGAGCTGGCTTCAAGAAAAGCAAGTGTCGTATAAAAATCTGAATCGCGATTTTTCTGATGCTGTACCAGTGGTCACTTTACTTAAAGGGTTCTTTCCCAAACTCGTAGATTTACACAACTACCCACCTCGCAGCAATACCCAGCTAAAGTTGAATAACTGGGCGACTTTTAATAATAAAGTTTTGGCCAAATTGGGTTTACACCAAAGTAAAAGTATGCTTGACAAATTATCCAAAGGTGTAGCTGGCGCCATAGAGGCTTTGTTGTATGATATAATGCTATTGATAAAGACCCAAAAAGGTAAAGGCGATAAAGCAGATGAACAAGAGCAACAGTGGACTGAAAATGACGATGTCATGCTGATTACAACCAATAAGGTAATCGGCGATGCAATTGTCCAAGTGCCTCAGAAAATGATATTGTTTTCGATATACGAACAAGTGGTAAAAGAATCACAAGCGAAGGATAATTTCATAACAGCTGTGCAGCAAAAAATCACTCATTTGGAGAATGTTTTGAAATTGAAAGACGAAAGAATAGAGGATCTGTGTGCTCAAATGGCAAAATTATCGGTGAGAAGTTTATTGTCCCAACATAATTTAGAAAATACATTCTCCCAAATGACTACTTTTTTGGAGCCACCCTCCTCTATGAGCAATAGAGAACTTAATACGAATAATACTAATACTGATGATGTTATAAATATTGTTGAGCATCTTACTTAATATTTCATTTTATAACTCAACTGTTTTTTAAAGAATACAATATTAAATAATACATTTTGCTATTAAATTTAAATTGAAGTTTTTTTGTCTCTTTTTTTTAGGAAACAAGGACAGGACTTCAAAATAAGAGCATACTAAAACGTGTCAAGCCCGTTTCACCGTTTAAGGTGTCACAGGAAGCAGATTGTCGAATACCGCAATCGTTACAACTAGTTCCATTTGTTACTGAAGAAAACTAGATGTTGATTTGATGTGTAAAAATGTTTTGAATGAATCAATTAAAATTTTTTGTATCCTAAGTTTAAAATAAAATTAGATGTGTAATAAATATTTTAGTTATAAAGATACTTTCTATTTTTTATTGACGACAAGTTATTTGAGATAAAGATAATCGCACCGTGTCATATTTCTTCCTCAAAATGTTTTCCCTTTCCATAATATTACCAGATACATATGTGCTGGAAATCAATTATCACAGTTGCTTGAAATCACGAAAAACTGTTTTCATTCGATTTCTAAAAGTAAAACCCTCATCGTAAAGCACAAAAACCTGTGATTTACAGAACTTAACGCGTGTGATTTTAAAACCACGTGATTTTCAGAACAGGCATGTACAATTGTCATTTACCTTGTTCGAAAAATGTACATCCTTGCTCTACTCGATAGTAAGTGTATTGTGATATTCAATATATAAATAAATTTCTTCAACTGTCTTTCAATCTTATCAGATGGCGGTCTCTGCACCGAGTGAACATAATATGACCACCATCGCCCCTATATGCACTTGTTTAGGGGGCACTTTTAGGCTCGTGGACTTCGCAGCTATCTACACTTCTGCCGTCAATAACTTTATACTGACGACTGCGTTCCAATTCAACGCGACATCGATCATGCACCACAAACTTCCCGCTGTTTGGGTCTAAACCATCGAAGGGACCTCATTAAAAACCAGTTCGGAACTAATCGTTCCGGGGGCTACTGATTCTCGTGGTACCAGTCGTTTAGTTACTAGTCCAACCTCTAAAGTTATCTTCTTCTAGTTTCAGGCTTCAGGCCAGCATGAAAATATGGCTGAAATATGCTTGACAAAAGCTTAGAATGAAGCTCGGGGTAAATTTCAAAGCGACAGGATACTATTATGTAACAGATCACATGAAGAACAAATGAAGAAGGGAAAGCAACTCATACGAAAACATTTTCCAAACGACAATTATGAAAATTTTTAGTTTTATTTAAATTTACCGTCCAAAATTTAAGCTGAAATAAGTTCCACCGGAACTGCAGGGCAAAAATATATCTGACTTTAATGACATTAGAGGAAAAACGAATAAAAACCTGCAATGAAAATTAGTCTTGTTTTTTATTTGAACCTTTTAACTTGGAAGTTCTATATAAGCAGTCCTACAAAGAATATCGGAATTTTTTAATGAAATTATTGTGTGAACGTAAAAGAAAATTCAGAATAGAGAATTTTAAATTGGCAAAAGAAGGCGTGTTTAATGTGACTAGAGTATAGTAAAATTTAAATCGATTCTTAATTTGACAGCTATTTGAAACGAATTTACGTTATCCCTTGCCAAGTTTTGGTTTGGAGACATGCCGTTTTCAGCTGTGTGCCATTGTTATTACTTAAAAGAAAAACTAAAAAACAATCACATTTACGAACATCACAAGTGCTTCTTAGGAAGTAGGATAGCGAAAGGTAGTGTTTGTGGACACAGGTTTGAATTGTCCTGCAATGAAAGTGAGAGTATAGTCCTGTGCAGAGAGTATATTTTACATACGACAAGCTCGTCTAAGAACGAAATTTTCCGTTAATGAATTGTGCGATCACTAAGATGAGAATGTTTCGCTTTTCGGGAACAAGCTTTTGAATTTCATTGCATCACATATCTATGCATAAGCGATACGAGTATAATAACACACCCACCATGCTTTGTGTCAATGTTTCAGTGAGTTGGATTCATGTAGATCACATTTAATATGAACCATTGGTCCATTTTAGGACGGATATACTTAGGTGGTATAAATATTAACTAAATCAGAAAGATTAAACTATGTGTTACACAGTTGCAAAAAGTAGAACCAGCTGCATGCTTTGATACCAGTCCATAGATCAATGCAATTCATTACAGATAAAGCGGCGGATATTTGTGTGTAAGCAGACATTGCTCATTGAGATATTGCTACTACATAATAACTGTGTTTGCTGAGAAATGTAAATCCCTAATACTATTAGATTAAGATAGCAACATACTGGACTTTTCAACTAAAATAGAAAGAAGCTGCCATATTTAATTGTTTTCTTTTATTTCTCTAAATTCTGGCATTTTTAAAGTAAATCCCCAAATCGAAATGGCAAGTCTTTTTATAACTAAAATGTATTGATCATTGCCCAAAACTTATTACGCAATACCCTTAGGTGTTCTCTATATGCCATGTAAAGTGAAACCTATAGAGCGGAACGAACATGGTGACTCAAATAGAAATCTGAGTAACACTGTAAACAATTTCACTTACTGATAACATGTTACATTTCATTTACCAACTTACCTGAATTTGTGAGGCATGCAAATCCATGGTTATAATGTGATCTGCACCGGCCACTGATAGCATATTTGCCACCAATTTCGCCGAGATGGGAGCACGACTCTGCACGAAACGCAACAAAAAAGGACAAAAAGAGAAAGAAAAAATAAAAATAAAATAATTTAGCCAAAATAATTATAAAAAGTGATATACATATGTATTAATAACAATTTTGTTGTATAAATGAAATATCTGTAATGATTTATAATCTAAGTAAAAATATAATTTTACTAGTTTTGATCATTAATGATGGACAAAAGACGCTGGACAATGATGATTGACTATATGAGAACCATGAAGATTTCTTTAAAACGCCCCTTTTTCAAACGATTTTTAAATAAATAAATTAATTAATTAAAAAATAAGAAAGACAAATTACTCCAGTAAATAATAAAATAAAATAACTTAAATTATGATAAAACACTTCCGTTCGTCCAAAACTTCGCTTTTAATGAATTCTTAGGTGATTTGCAACAAAAAACAAGGAAGTAAAAAGTCAACAAACTGCATTAGGGTGCATTAAAAAATTGGGGTAAGGTATTAATTTAAAAACCGAGTTCTGATTTTTAGTTGGGTTTACAAATTACACATAATAGAGAAAAAATACTAGTTAAAAGTTATTTTGTTAAGCATGCAAGAAAAAAATGCAAACAAAATTTTAATAGGTTCAGGTTTGAAAAGAAGAATTAATTGAAAATGAATATGTATAAAGATTGCATTGCAAAAAACTAAGGGCCATATATTTTTTTTTTGACGGAAGACAATGCCAGAATTTATACGGAAAAGAAAAACATATTTCAAAAATTTCGACAATTTTTGATTATGTTTCATACAAATGTTTGTTCCTATCAGCGCCATAAAACATGAAGCGTTGTTTTCCTATTCAAATTTTCAAAACCTAAAAGTTTGAATGAAAAACAATCTAAAACTTTTAAAAATATTTGAAATTTGTGTTTGTATTCCATATAAACTATGGCGTTGCCTTGCGTTTTATAAAATAAGAAGGCCCTAAAACAGTGGTGGTTAGGGTAGCCTAACAGGTAAATTCACCAACGCAGTTGAGTACTTTTTTTGATCTTATTATTGGATGTCAAATTCCGATTTAAAAAAATTAAAATTTGCGCCATTTCCGGTACATTTTTTGTATATGAAGTTTGGCATCGGCAAAGAAGCCGGAAATACTTTGGAGTAGCAAGTGAGTTTACCTGTTATCAAGGCAAATTGATAAGAGACAAACTTACCAGCGAATTGAAAGTATTTCCGCTTTCTTTGCCCATGCCAACAAACTCTTTATGTACAAAATGTACCGGAAATTATGAACCATTTTTTTATATGGAAGTTGACATACAATAATAAGTTAAAAAAAAAGTACTCAGCTGCGTTAGTGGGTTTACCTGTTGAGTCTACCCTGCCTGTTATAAATTTGCTTTGGAGAGGGTAGTTAAAAACAGAGTAACCAATTTAATTTTAGAACGTGTATAAAATGTTTTACTAAAAAGCGTAAATTCATTATAAGAAAAGTAACTCAAAATCTGCTTTTTATGCTAACGGGAGAGACCTCTAAAAGTTCCTTAGCTACTCACAGTATATTGTTTAGCTGAAAATTCCTAAAAAGATATTTTGAAAAAGTAAAAAAAAAGAAAAAATGAAACAAAAAGTTCAGAAATAGAGTTTTAACAGAAAAGGAAATAAAAGTGCGATAAGGTCAGGAAAAGTTTGGAAAAAGTTGGGACCGGAAATGCTTTAAAGGAGCGCAATGCGGAAAAGGTCTATGGCAAATACTGAGCTAAAATCTGGTGTTTCACTTTTGTTCAAAAGTAAAATTTGCTGAGTCTAGGATTGTTATTCCATTAAAAATGTTTCGATGAATCGATATTGCTCTGCGAAATAAAACTTTTTAATACAGGAAAGTTGTTCGATTAATTTTTATGGAATTATTAATCATTCGAATAAAAAATGCAATTTCATAACTAAAAAATTCAAAAACATAAATATAATTTGTACACGTAAAGCATAATGACATAAATTCCGAGTACTGACGTATTCGGTTAAGGGAAAATTAATAATTACAGGGACTTTTTTCACTCAATCAGGATTTCTTATATATGGAGGCTTCGGATAAGTGAAAATCGATTCGGTTAAACGCAAATTGTTCTATAAATGAAGATGGCATTAAAATTAAAACACCAAAACAAAAATTCCACCGGCCCAAACAGTAACTTTTTATACTCGTAGATACGCTACCATCTGTTCTGTACATCGATTGAAATAGCATTGTTCTATAAATGGCAAATCTGTTTACAGAGATAATTTTTCGGCCAAAACGTTTGTTCCAACGAACACTCACTTTGAAGATAAAGTTTTATCAATCGCATAACTTGCCGTGATGATGTGATGATAGGGCCGCAGTGATTGAATTATAAACATTTGACATATGCCGCCTAATTTGCATCGCAACTACATACTGTCTCCATCGTCCCGACCATATTGCAAACCGCTTTATTATCAAGGCGATTAAAGTTACTTTGTGGAACTCGTTGTGTGGCTTCGCATAGACCCATTTCAATTCGCCTTGATTACAATGAAAAAGCGCATGCAAAGCAACAATAATCTCCAACACACCTATTGAGATTTCATAATGTGATAAAAGAAAATTAAAAAATACATACATACACGTACACACATACATACGAGTATGTATATTAGATTACGATTGTGCGTTTCGTTGATAATCCATAGTCATGAACAAGGTTTTTGACACAAAGATAGGTTTGTTCACTCTCAGGTGCATATAAGTATAATTAAATGATCCTTGCATTAAATCAAATGGAAAGCTAAGGATCATTGGTTATATTTGTTCCGTTTGGGTGTTGTTTGTTTTTTGGTTACCACTTACAACTTCAGTTTTGAATTGGAACAAAAGCCAAGTTAGGGAAGAAAAGTAAGAAAAATAAATTCACGAAATTGTTGTTAAATTTATGTTTAAAATTATAATATCCTGTGCTGCGTTTCATTACCAATCCTCATTATATTACTACAAGTATAAGATATGATATTTCTAGATTTTCTAAAAATTTACTGATGCGCTGGCTTAAACAAACAGCGAAACGTGCATAGACTATCGCAGCCCTTAGCAATAATTTTTGAGAATTTATTGGTAATTTACTACTTGGGAAAGTAGCGTGATTGAATTATATTAATTGGAATTTAAATTCCAAAATAATACTTTAATAATAAAAATAGATTTTTCTCTTTATATTGAAACAACGACCTAAGTGAACATGTATGTTTAACTCAAGCTTATAAAACAATTAAAACAATTTTCAACAGTGTTTTTTTTTCCTTGGAGCCATAGCTTTTATTTAAAATGTATATATAGCATTCGAAAATCGTTTTAACCAAACGCAAACAACTTCAACCCAAACGAAATTATTATGATTATTTTTTCTGTTAAGAAATAAATTTGGTTTATATGAATAACGAACTTAAGCTTGACAATTAAAATGATATACCTAACTTAATAATACAAGGTTTAACAAATTTACATCAAACCATAATTTTTTATATGCCCACGTCTTAAGAGGTGTGATCAGATACCATCTATAACAAATTGCTTAGCAAAAACTGAACTAGTTGAGAATATGCTTCCGGTGCGCTAACGAGCTCCCCCAACATAAATATGAAGTAAAACTTTTTCTTCTAACATATGTGATAGATATACTTTAAGTCTCTGAAACGCACTTCCCTCTAAAAATTGACTTTTTTACATATGGCACTAAACACATACCCAAGTGGAAGGGCATATGGTAGCACTGCCATCAAAAGTCGAAAAAGTTTTGCCATTGTAAAAAACAGCAGACGTAAGCAATTATTATTCAGTTCAGGCAGTTTTTCCACTGCACCTGAACTCTTACCCAAATAAAAACACGAATTGGTTAAAATATAAAATGTATGTTAGCTCTCACTTATCTCAGAACACTCCCTCTGAGAAACCTAGCTGATGTTCAAGAAGCTGTGAACCACTTTGCAAACACCGTGACTGTATCAGCCAGAGTTGCACCGCCAACAAAATCAAAGAATAAAAGAAATTCGTACCAGGCATAAGCTGATAAACAGATTCTTGTCAAGGAGAAGAGAAGGCTTAGAAGGCAATGACGGAACAGTCGTTCTTCAGATATAAAAATCCAAATGAACTTGTGCCAGAGATAAACTAAGATAAGCTGAGGCAAAAACATCAGTACGCATGGAGTTTTTTAAAAAATTTGAATACAACAAAAAATACGGATTATAGCCTGTGACAAGCTGTAAAGCTCTAAAATATCCTATTACCTACGAATACACGATTGAAAAGGTAAATGCATTGCCACATGACATAAATAGTTCCAACCTTTCCAAATATCAGTGACACTGTGAATGATCCTATGAAATTACGGGTACCTTCAATAAAAATATAGATATGAGAAAATCACCTGGATCGTATTACAGGATCAATGATAAGAAACTTAAGTATTCAATGCCATGTTGCGCGATGTTTTTTCCCATGCTCTTGAAAGTTGTCTAAAATTGTTATGATATCTAAACTAGAAAAAACTCAAGCCAGTTTACGGCATACAGACCTGTTTCCCTACTATCAATTTTGTTAAAGTTATTTGGAAAATTTTTCGTCTCGGATAAATTATTATCTCGATTTGGTTTTCGTCCGAGGCATAATACAATTGAGCGAGTCCACAGAATTGTACCGTTATTAGAACTGCATTTTATACACTTCAGGCGATCGATAAAGTCTGGCATGAAAACATCAAAATTAACTCAAATTCATCCGGAAAAAGGAAGAGGTATTTGGATGATAGAACGTTTAAGGTACGATCAAAGGATCAGTTTTTTAAATAAAGTAAAATCGCTGCAGGAGTCCCTTAAGATAGAGTACTATACTAGGGCCGCTTCGAGCTTTGAACAAATCAACTACAACTGGTTTGATAGGCTCTACTAACTCAACCTCTTCCTTATATACAAGAACTTTATAAAGCCAATATGGTCATTGTTGTTAAAACGAGCTTTTATTGAGAAGTAATTAATTTATATTATACATACAGAAGTTATAAAAGGCGGTTAAAAATATAACATACTTGTACTACAAAGTAACTAGACAGAGTTGCAATAATGCGTACATTACTTATTGAATATTGTTGCCAACAGTCATATGGCACTCAGCTTACGCATCAAATATCTAGAAATTACAAAGAAGACAGTCTAGGATTTTACAACTTATCGTTTCCGCCCCTTGGTATATAAGAAATGAAAATATCCATAGTGATCTAGACGTTCCCACCATCATGCAAAGGCATACACTTCTATATACGTAAACAAGCTAGTGGGTCCATCCCAACAATTTCATGGGCATCAGATACGAAAAAAACAGACAAATTCATCCTGGGGAGGCGAATCTCCCTACTAAATAGTTGATAGATAAGGTTTGAATACAATAAATAAATTATTAATATTTTAGAAATGAGATTTGATTAATATTTTAAGAATGAGATTTGTATACTTATTGTAAATTAATTTTATTAGAAAGATTCAATAAAATAATATTAAAGTTTAAAAAAACAATAATTTGGAAATTATTATTGTTAATATTAAGTCAAAATTTGTGCAGAAAAAGAGCATGGAATCAATAATTGGTGGTCGCAATGTAACGTACTATTTTCAAAAAATGTTTGGAGATTTTGATCCTGGTTCAGAATTGGTGAGTAAAGCGCATATATTTAACATGTAGGTCAGTATTTGCTGTCATAGCATGAACTTGTTCTGTTTTGTGGATCTGCGCATTCCCAAAAATCAAAAACCTTTCACGGGTTAGTATTTCTCGGACCTTTTCAACAAATTCTTACAAAAATTAACAAAATTTATAAACGTTACATGTAGAATTTCGAATTATCTTATAATGAACTATGCCATTACTATTGAGTTAACATCGCATTTTTGCCCCTGACTGACGTGCAAGGCTTTTACCTCAGAATATGAAACGTGTATCAAAAACAAAACAAAAAAATCAATAACTACGATTAAATAAAGGAGATAGCTACATTAAACACATTAAGGTTTGTTTGCTACCCCTTTCATAATATATAATCGCAGTAAAGTTGTCAGACTATAACCAAAGTAAATAACGGTTTGAATGTATGGATAGTTGTAATCGTTTATATTTGATGTAAGAAATCGATAGTAGTAACGATAGCATTTGGTTTAATTTAATTAGAGTTTGGTATATATTATTTCATTTACGTTTGCTTTAAAATGATTTGCGTTTAGGTTAAATAAATGTGTAAAGCAGCTATATCACTTGGTAAGTGTGATTGCCGATACTAATATATAAATAAAAGCCTTTCACATATGTACATACGCACATATTTCTTGCAGTTCCGATTACCTTTAGCATTTTATTTCTTATTATTGGCTATTCTTATGTATTGTTTATTTTTAATTACATTAAATATATAAAAACGTTTTTTTTATATTTTTTGGCATGATGAAAAAAGTAATGCCAAGTTCAATTAAATTTTGTTACATATAACGAAATTGATAATATTTATTCTTTATACATATATAATCATGGTAATCTTGTCGTAAGTTGTCGGGTCTAGTTGGTAATCTATTACAGTAATCTGTTCATTTTACAGAAGTTTTTGCTCACTAAACAACACTTCAACAGGGCTGAACGGGCAAAAATTGCGCAATTTATGGTGCAAGTAGGTAGTAAATGCTCAATTCATTAATTGAGTTCTTGCAATGAAAATTGAGCTCAATTAAGGCCTTAATTGCGGAATTAAGGTGCATATCTGAACATTGTGATATCAACTTTTAAATGTTAGTTGGTAATGTCGTTTTGCTGGGAGTAGGTAAGGATTAACTATCAGATTTAGTCGTTACATATGTCAAAAATTGTGTATGTGTGCTCAAAAGATATTTTGATAGGCCTGTCCTCCTAATGTTTTGAAAATTTCATTAAAAAAAATAACTTTTATGCGATCCGAGTTGCACAATGTTCTCTCGTCTTTTATGTGGGATAGTGTGGTATCAAAAAAGCATTTTGTTACAATTTTTTTAGTGCCTCACAGCCTATATATATACATATGCTTTTAAGTTTCGAATAAAACACGCCTAATATAATGTTATTAACCGGTTTTCATTTCGATACTCCATATTTGAAAAGAAAGCAGTGAAGTCTTGAAACGGCGAAACCAAAAGTCTGGAAACGACCTCTTCGTTTTATTTTATCCAAAAACGCATACAAAACAAACAAAACGCTTACAAATATATGTTCGCACAAAACAAAAGCAATAATAATAAACATGAGAAACATGAAATAGTAATTAATAATAATTAAAATTGTACATAAATATTTGTTTCCAAGATAACAAACCCATTTTGTAACGATTGCGCACAAATTAAAGTTTAATCCAGACATCACATATATAAAAAAAAATCGTTATTGCAATGAAGCATTTGTTCGTTCTTAATATTCATTTTTCTTTTGTAGTGGCAATGAAATAATAAACAAAATAAAGAACAACAAATCAAATGTGGATAAAAGAAAATTTTGAAATGACATACGCTTTTAAGCCATATTTCTTTCGTTAGAGCCAAATTAAGCAAATTTTGTACAAAATATTTTTGCTAGTTCTTAATTTTTTACAAAGTGCATTTCATTGCAAAAGAATAAATGTTAATTGCTAAATTCTATATAAGAAAAATAAACAAATATTTAATTAAATTATGTAAACATGCATAAATTAATTGACTCAACACAAACAAAGTAATATTCAGACAAAACTTAATAAATAATTTCACGCACTTTCGTAAAAGACAATTCTTGCTTTTTTATATTTGTCATACAGTAAAGTAGATTGTTTAAAATTTAATTTAAAGGTTTCTTTTACTTTCATCTTTAAAAAACTAAAATTATCATTGTCTTAAATTGCACATTTATGCTGTCCATATTCCCAATTACTACTGTTCAATGATATTCCAAACAGATCTCTGCGAGCCGATACCGAAACGGTGATCCTATAGTTACCGCTCAGCGGTATTATTCTCGTAATGCACCAAACGACGAAAGCATTAGCAACTGCTTTCGGATGTTCGAAAATACCAGATGAAATTCAAAACACAGGTCTATGACGTCGGCGACCTGATAAAAGTGACAAAAGGATAATAGAGGTTAAGGTTTCGGTTCGAAAATAGCCATCATTATCCATTCATTCAAATTCCATACTTCGAAGCGAAGTCGACAACACCCGGTTCACAACTCAACATGCTGTCGAGCATGTTTTACATCATTTCCTTGATGTCATTTCTATTTTAAAAACTTGATTGATACTAAATAATTGAATTCGAAAAAGGTTCTGTTCTGGTAATACAGACGCAAATCAATTATGGTTATCTATTACTTTCACTAAACTACTCGTAACAGAAATCATATACATAAATCAATTAAAGTCGCTACTTTCAAAAGGCCATTTATTTAAAAAAAAAAGAAAAATTGTCAATAAAAAAACCTTTAAAATAATTTATTTTGTACTTTTTGTGAATTTTATTAATAATAAATGCAATAACAACATACTCATTCAAACGACTCTTATCGAAAATGCGTGATTTTTTTTTTTAATTAACGAAATTAACGAAACGAAATATTTTTACCTCTTTAATAGAATGAACTGCTAATATTACAAAATAATTAATACCTGCATGTTAATTTGGTTAAACAAAAATAAAATTTTGTACAAAATATGCTTGAATATGAGAGGATATTGTATATAATCGATATTTGTTAAAATATTCCCCGAAAAAGGATTATTTAAAAAAAACAAATAATACCCTAAATTTCCAATCGTAGTTTTTACAACGTTTTTCACCACCATCATCGGAACCAGCCAGCTAAAGAAAATCAAATTAAAGTTAATTAATAAAATAATTACATATTAAAATTATTCGTGGAAAACATTCGCAGTAAAAAATAGACACTCGAAATTACATTATAGTGTTTATATTTCCAACAACTCATCCACATTTGCTTTGTAATTGTTACCTGTACTTGACACATATGTCTTTCTATTTGCTTCTTTAAAAAAAGTAAAACACCAAAATGCAAAAAACAAAACAAG
The DNA here is from genome assembly GCA_963932375.1 of Phania funesta. Lineage (NCBI taxonomy): Eukaryota > Metazoa > Arthropoda > Insecta > Diptera > Tachinidae > Phania > Phania funesta. The sequence continues at coordinate 45,023,316 of OZ010656.1, forward strand.
GCATTTTCACCAAATACACACGAATATATTTCATAAATTACTAGTTCTAGAACGCACATTATAAGAGGCAATTACGAATCTCCTATTACATACTTAGAACTAGTGGATTCGCGTTCAGATCTAGAAACGATTCTGTAAATTGTTTGTATAGTTATTTAAAAAAAATTATTCTTTAGTTCTGGAACCGTTACATTGTTAATAATTTGGAAATTTTAAACAAAGTGTACTAAACAAGGAAACTCGCCAACCCAGCTGAGTACTTTATTTGAACTTTTTAGATGTCAAATTCTATATAAAACAAATTTTTTCCTCATTTCCCCTCCATTTTTATATATGGAATTCGACATCGACAAAGAAGCCGAAATACTTTGAATTCGCCGGTGAGTTTACCAGGTTTAAATTTGCCTTTTACCCTGTTTTTATGCGGACACTGTATTTTGTTATAAAAAATGCAGTTCTGAAAAGTTATCGATATTGTATTATATGCATTTACTAGTGGTCGCCTGTTAGACGTAAATTCGTCCACTCTACGTCTAAGGCAGACCAAAAAAATTTCGTTAATAACAAGTAAAAAAATCCGTTAAAAAAGAGAGGAGAACATTTTACTATTTACATATCACACGTCCCCTTTAAAGGTTAGACAAATCAAAATTTTCATTTACTGAAAATAAATAACGGTAATAAATAAATCAAAACAAAACACCTTCAAAGAAGATATGTACGTAAATTTATTTAACTGTCTTTGCTTTTGTTTTTGCGCTTATCTCACAACTCTCTCAATTCAAAGCAGAGAAAAAACTCTACCTTACTGAGAGAAAAAAATTACAAAACAATTATTTCTGATTAAAAAAAAAATATCCGAAATTTGAAAAGCTGATATTTGTCTGAGCACAATACCTTGGTTCCATGGGATCATCCCTCAAAGAATTTTAAATTTCAAAATTTGGAAAATTACCAAAATCTCGCTTCAACTCGCTCTGGTAAAGGTTCTGATTGTGGATAATAATAAAGGAGCACCTTATTCACAAATCCTAATTATTTTTGTCCGCCCACGTTGCCTTGTTTTTTAGAAACGAATACATGCCTTTTAGAAATTATTTTTTTTCCAAGCCTATGAATGTCTATGCGTATAAATTTTTTTTATTATGACTTTAGATTTGGAAATAGTATGACCTAGGCAAGCTAGTGTATTTAGTATATAGTATGTATATAGTCCATTTTGTCAAAAAATGGGTCTTTTATTCCATTTTGAAGGCATACACCAAATTTTTAATGTCTAACATAGTTATGTTAGTACGCTACCAGAGCTCTGTTAATAGGTATGGTTGGTGTCTATGGTTATAAATTTTAAAATTTATCTTCACACACATGTTTTAAATACTTCGTAGAAATTCGACTTTTTCGGGAAATCTTAATTTATTGTTAAAATACAGAATGTAAAATTTCGGTTTTTTTAAGACGTTTTAAAAGTGTTCACTCATATTACGGATTTTGGTAAATTTAGATCTTTCGGCATTGTAGTAAAACTTTGACGTTTGCATGCATTTCATAAGCTTACTAGACACTTCGGTAACAACAACAATTAAAAACAGGTTGGAGTGTAATTGCAAAATTTCATCAATATATCCTAGAATTTTTATACAAACATTCCAATTTAAGAAACATTAGAATATCTGAAGTTGACGTTTAAAGAAATTATTAAAAAAAAAAAAATGCCGCCTGAAAACCGCTTTTGTAGCAATCGTTTCGACGCTGATAATTTCAAACAAAAGATGCTCAATGCCTGCGTTCTAGAAGTAGTTGATTTTTGTGAATTTTAAAATAAAAAAATACACTTACATACAATTAATTTTTGTGAACAATAAGAATTTCAAAACAACAAATAGAATTTGATTTTCATTTTCAACTTAAAATAAACGAAATGAAAGACTTAAACGAATAACTAAAAAACAAATTTTTATATAAAATATGGATTAATCAAGAAAATTCACTGTTAGTGTTGCCGTAGTTTCTTCTTCAACAATTTACATTTGATCCATGTATTTAGTTTCAACATCATTTTGAATGATTTTAAATCATTGTGAAGCGTATTGTAAAATTACTAACCTTATCTTTTTTATCTTGGCGGGCATATGGAAAACATGGAATTACAGCTGTAACACGAGATGCTGAGGCAATTTTGCATGCATTGATCATAATAAGCAGCTCCATTAAATTATCGTTAATCTCACCGGAGCCAGATTGAACAATATAAACATCTTCGCCACGTACAGATTCACCGATTTCAACACTGAAAAATAAATACATTAATAAGACAAATTAATTTTTAGCTTAGGTTTTGCTTAAGTTATGCATTTAGTTAAATTAGGTCGCATCAAATTATTGTTCATTTTGATTGATGTTTGTAAGATTGCAAATAATATGTTCATCTTTAAATATTTTGAGGTTAGGTTAATTTAGGAATATACACAATATTAAAGACTTACAACAAAAATGGGGAATAACTACATATATATAGTATATTAACTTATTCGAACTTCAAATTATTTTTCTGTTCATATAAGGCTTAATCTAAAATTAACGAAACATACATAAAAGTTTTCCAAATATTAACCTATGTATACTTAATTAAATCTTTGAAGAAAAATTCTCTCCTTCGATTACCAATATTTCGAAATTTGTAAAATGCTATAGAAAAATCAAATTATTTCCATTATACGCTCAGTTGGATAATATCAGGGATTACTATTGTCTATTCCCAAGGTGTAATAAGTCTACAAGGTGACAGCGTTACGGCAGCTGATTATTTGTTGCTCTTGTTTTTGTTCAAATTTATTATTGCTTAATGAGAAATTAATATTGAACAATGCTGCGAACACATTACACAGTATATTGCACATTTTCCAAAGTATAGATTTTGTCAGTATGTATATTGTGGAATCTTCCAATAAAACATACGCATAGGCTATACATACTATAGAATATAATAAATTTCATATTTATATTGCATGTGTACACAAAAATAAAAAAAGTTTGAATTTATAAAATAAAACTAAAATCAATTCAATATATTGAATCTATTTATAAAATAGAATATAATTGATTAAACAACATCGCGATGTACATACATACATACCTATGTATATAAATTGATCGAAATTATATTTCATAAATCAGTTCACAGAACAAAATCTCGGCGGATACTTAAGCCTTTTTGGCTATAGGAATCGTAAATGTTAACTTTAAACCAGGGTTGAAAACCTCCGGTGTTTTCTCCCTAGCCTAAAGTTGATCATTCGGGAAGAAGATCTTTCAGTACCTGTGTAAATGTAAAAAAGCATCCCCTATATACCGCGAAAAAATGTATCAACTAATTGATGATAGAACAAACAAATATGTACGTACATATGTATGTATGTATACTTCAATTATACCATCACATTAAGGCGTTTTGTTTTCTGAAGAAAAATGTGTCATGTATTTGGGTTACACTTTAGTACACTTTAGTGGTTACAATTAGTGCCCTTTAATAAAAAAAATTGAATAGTTCCTGTTACACAATATAAAAATATAATCTTTTGCTAAAGCACACTATACATTAATATTATGTGATATTATTCACTTATAGTACGAATTTAAGCATGAAATTATATTGGGCATTTTTCTGTAAATTTGTAAAAACCAAGAAGACAATATTTCACAAAGCAGCACCGATTTAAAAATACATTAATTAAAAAATGCAGCAAATAAAAAAAAATTATTTAGGAAAAATAAACGTCTTTGTAAAGCTCACAGAGTAGAAGCTATGTCATTGAAATTTGTGCTTTGAGACAATAGCTACCCAGGTCTATGATGAAAAACCTTATGCCATTGAGTATTCCACCGTGTTGGTTAGAGATGTGCAGCAAATTTCGCGCGAAGAAATCAATTACTATTAGTAATAGGTGAAATTTTCATCCATAATTGAACAAAGTGGGTGTTGTTGTAATAAATAATAACTAGTGCTCTCTTACTGCTACAGAAACTAATAATGCAATGAACAATTAAAAATATAATAATGATGATAGTGCTTTTTAACAGTCAGGTCAGTTGACCGAACGTATAAATGTATCTTCTCAGGTATCAAAAAAAACTACAGGTCTATACCAAAAATTGTGCAACACAACGACAGATACATAACCATAACCAAGAGAACGGCCAGTCCTAAATCTTCGCAACCAGAGCACACAGTGAAACCATAAATAAAGTTCTCAAGTAGCTGCAATAGATTCCCAGTAATTGATTTAGATGCCGAACCCGCTGTCAGGGAACAAAAACCTCCACAGATTTACTTGCAAGTGTAAACAATAAATGCGATTACTAACATGCTTCCGCAGCTTGTAGGCGGAATATTTTTATATCGCTTCCATACAAAGGGGACAAATTCAAGAGGCAAAGATTCAAACCCATGCGGAAAAAAATTATCGGCCTATCGCATGTCGACTTGACGCAAAACATAAGAGCTACTACGCCTATCAATTAAAAAGTCCTAAAGTTTTGATAATTGTCATAAAGGGCATTCACAGTTCCGCTCCTGCTGAGAAACAAAAAAGTGCCAAGAATATAGTTCCTCAACCAATGCATTGGGTCGATATTGAATTTAGTGCAACTGAGCTGAAATCTAAGAACTCCAAACCCCATATTTACAACTTACAATAACCGTAGAGCCACGAAAAAGTAATTGCCAAGAATTCCATATATGTTACCATATATATACATTGGTTTTGACATCTTCTTTCTTGCACTAGGACAAACTTTTACTAATACCAATTACATTGCAAACACACATATTATTTGGACTTCAGACTCCTTAGTCCAAGAGGGGGACAGTTGTATAATACAGTTCACGCAAATAAGCTAGACGTTGTATCTGCATGTAAACCCACTTATTGGCCAACAGACTTTAATTAACACGTTTTTTGAAGACTTCCCGTTCAGGCCGCGTGGAGCGTATGCGCCACACGATTAAATGAGGACATCAGCAGTAGTATTAAGATGCCCGTAATTGACTGCATAATGAATTTAAAAAAAATCTTCATTATACAATGATAATACCAAATGGCTTGAACGAAAAGCTCAGCGTGGAACGTATACGCCCCACGTGGCAGGGAACGAGTTAAAATCATTTGGGAATTTTAAAAATCATTTGGGAATTTTGTTCTTCTACATGCAGTATGTTGAAATGCTTGTTTTTTTTTTTTAAGAGATAAGTATGTTTGTGTGTATGTGCGTCTTTATATTACTGATTCCTCTTCATTGGTATTTTTTCATTCGATTTACACTGGAAGACATATGTATATGAGAAATAGTGAATAGAAAAATATTATAGCAGGTGGTCGTAGTGGGAAAAGCCTTTTATCATCTTTTATGATTCTTATAAGATTTGATAGGCGTAAAAAAAATGAAAGTAGTCTAAAAACTTTTTCTCCTTACATATTTATGAGTTATAGTACATGATGCTCACGGCATTTATGGAAAAATCCCGTTACCTATTGAAAACAATATTTGGAAGTATTTTCTTTTGTATTGGTACAAAGTTGTAATTTATACAGGGGATTTTTTCCTAGGGTGGCCGACACGGCTTTCGGATCGTCGGTAAACGGGGTAGTGTTGCTTGCAGCATCCAGACGTTACTCTCTCTCGTATTTTTTTCTGTTCTCTGATAATTTCGTCTGTATTTCAAAAGTGTTGGAATTTGAAAATGTTGATTTCGTGTTGGGTTAGTATCAAAGGAGTACCATAATAACGTAAAGGGTAGCAAAACTATTAAATAATAATACCTATGTATATAAAAAAAAGTTCCAAGAAAGAAGCGATAGTACAACATGCAATAGTGTATAGAGAGTATTAATACTTAAACGACAAAAAGTCTTGAGAGTAGCAAGCAAATAGTCTACAGTATAAAAAGCACGGATTTACGAAGCAGTTTTAAAACAAAATTGAGAGAACACGCAAACAGAAAACAATCTGCCTGAATTGGCCCTAAGAATTGAATGGACACAGAAAGTCATATCACTGTGATCAAACACCCATAATCTCATACAATTTATCAAGAAGTTGAACACAAAGAGAAATAACAACAACGATATAACATCAACACGTACATACGAAATACGAGGAATTAAATACTGTGTGGAAATAATAACAACACCGTCATAAGCAATAACAATGCAGACACTAGTTACAAAAACAAATATGAATATCAAAACACCAATAGAAAATATGATGTTTATAACTCGTAAGTCTTCTACAAATTTCGAGAAAAATAGGTGACTACTTTGAAAAGATTTGGGTGGTCAACCTAAGGGTTAGTATTGAGTGAAAAGCCGTGTATTAGTCATAGGAAACTCTAAACCTAAAAGAACCTGCGTAAAGATTAGACACGTTTAAAAAGTAGACTTAAGTAGAGAGTGTCATTATGTTTTATATTTGGCTTACAGTATCAAGAGTTTATATCTATAGTTCGATTTATGAAATTTGAAGTTAATATCAACATTATTTCTAGGCAACTTGCTGGGTATTAGAAAGTTGCAAAAAATTTTGCCAAGCTAGCTAGTTGCCTGGAAATAGGATGGTATTGTACACATAAAGAACTTGGTCCTCATTTGATCTTCGATCTTCTTACTTTTTACGACCGAAATTTTTCGATAGGAACTTGGCCATATTTTGACATTTATGTTTCTGTGCGGATCTGAGTCCTTTTTTCCAAGTTATTTTTGTTTGTTAATGTATCTTTTAATTTAAAGTTTACAGACGGTTGGGTTATATCAAATTTCAGCTCTCTACCTATTGTGGAAATGCTCCATACAAATAATATAGAACTCTAGTCCCCCTAGATGAAAAGTGCTCATTTTTCTCATTACTTATTCTCCAAGGCCTACCTACAGATAAAAGTGTCAGTTTTCAGATTTTTTTTTTTTTTTTTGGTTTCAGCTCTCTAGCTATAGTGGAGTAATCCATATAAATAAGGGGGGGCACTATCCCCGCCCAGATAAAAAGTGTCTGTTTTCAGATTTTTTGTATACAAATTGCCCATGGCCTTCCTTAATACCAAATTTCAACTATCTAGCTATAGGAGAAGTGACCCATACAAATAAGGGGAAATCCTCGTATATGTATATCTAGTGTAATCTTATTAATCGCTGAATCCATCTGGTGTTATTATTAAAGATCTATATCCATCGATACCCATAGCGGAAACTACAAAGATAGTGCACGAAACAGTACTGGGAAACACGAAAGACAAATACCTCGCTTTACAACTTAAAAACTACACTACAACAGAACTGCAATTAAACAACGCCATCTATAGACAAACCAACGGACTTGGAATGGGAAACCCAACCTCAGCAATACTCATGGAAGTATTTATGCAACATCTAGAAAGACAATACATGGAACAAATGATTCGTCTCGGAGTAACGTTCTATGCGCGATACGTAGATGACATATCATGTGCAATTACGGGAAATAACGAATTAAAAATACTGGAATAGCTCAACAAACAATACAAAAACATCAAATTCACAATGAAAGCGGAAAAAGATAACAAAATAAATTATCTAGACCTGACAATAAATGCAAGCTCAAATACGAAATATACGGAGAATATACGAACAAAATAATAACTAGACTAGAACGAACATCACTAACAAAAGAAGCCTACAACAAAGAATCTAACTTCGCCAACCAAATGTTCAACAACAAATGTAATCCAGCGCACATTAGAAAACGTTACATCTACTACACACACAGCGCAAAGGACGAGGACTAAACATCATAGAAAACATTTAAATATAACAACAAGAAATATTTGAAGGGCACCATCATAAACGAACAAACTCTAATATTCGAACTTCTAAAATTAATCTACAAAACACACAACAAAAATAACGGACAAGATACACAAAGAAACAAAACAATAAAAACGCAATACGAAAATTCATAATCACTGATTTCTTCCAACAAAAAACACCATAAAGAATAATAAATAAACTGTACCTATAACATTAACTGTCATCCGCAAACACCAATTCTGAAGCAATTAAACAGTAATCACTAACGTTTATCCTTACAAAAACACCCCACATACGAGCTTTACCAGCTACCTGGTCACACTTTACAGATGCCTACATGATAAACGAGGTTCACATGCTACCCGCTCACATCACAAATAGGTACTTGACAAACAATAAAACACCAACGAATTGATGGAAAAATGTCTCCAAACCAAACTTGACGAGGGAAGACGGGAATCCGTTCCAAAAATCTACTCCAAATATAACTTGAAATAAGTGATCAGCCACCAAGAACTTTTCTTTTTTATTCTTTCTTGCCAGTTTCTAGTTCCTTTTTTCACGATCATAAAATATTTTTGTTACGTACGCAAACGAATAATTGACGAGGTAGCTAAAAATTTTGCTCACGACTTTAATTTAATTATTTTCTTTCGTTTTAAAATATGTATTCTGAATTTTAAATTCTCTTCGCAAATTTTGTCTTCAAAATTTTTAATACAAATTAAAAAAAAAAAATTAATTGAATTCGTGAGTATAATTTTTACCACCTCGGTTTTTGTTTGTGACGGCTAAAAGTATTGACGTTGTGACGTTTATCAATTCTCCGGTGGATGTGCACTTGTTAATATAAGCGCATAGAAATTCAATGCTGTTATTTAAGGTGAAAGGAAGGGTGATTTATTCGAAGCATACGCTCGTCTCGCTGGGAGTGGGACATTATTTTGCAGCTCTTGTGTCAAATGAACTTTCTCCGAACCAGAGCTTTAGCCATCTCCATGTCTGCAAGCGCAATCTCTTCGATTTCATTATTTCAACAATTTGTTTGTTATTGGCTTCCCAATTAATCCAGTTTCCCTTAACTATTACCTTCTATCGAAAATAAATTCGATGCACCCTAACTTCAAATGCGTTACCAACTTATTGACGAACCTAATATGCAAATCTATATCTAGCGATTCAATAAAAATAAATAAAAATTTAACTCTGATAGCTGTTTTAACACTCAAAGTAATACATGAGAGCGCATTCTGAAAATGTTTAATCTGTAAAAACATAGAAAAAACACAACAAGAAAAATTCGAACTAAACAAATATATACTATTGGCACTACGAACGTTCTACATAGCTTTCATTACATGGTCCAAGATTACGTGGTACTGAAAAATGTTCACCTAACAGAATATTCCTTATGGCCAGCTGCCAAACAATCTGAGGAAAAAGAACCAAAGCATTTTATTATAAACCAACAAATATAAGGATTGTTGTTGGTGTTGCAATTGTAATTTTAAAATAAATATTGCATAGACAATTAAAGGGTGATTAAAGTTGAGTTTCCACACGATAGTAACACTAAAGTATGCATCGCTAACAAAATAAAATGTATGTATATTTAGATAGTTTAACAAAATTAGTCTCGGAGTAATGAACATCAATAAGCACATCGTGCTTTGCATGAAATTTGGTTTACAAAAGCAACTTTGGAATTTGGTTCAGAAGTTCAAACGGACCTACCGTACGTATGCAACATGAAAATAGCTCAGCCTGCTGGGCCAGGTAGTTCGGACGGTTCGTCGCCAATCGCACCAATTGGGTCTTCCGCCTTCCCCTAAGATTACCAACAGCTTCGCGTGTTTGTCAAATGGATTTCTAAACAAATTTGTAGTGAGAAGGCACAATTTCATCGGAAAATCCAAGACCGATTTACAAAAAGGCATATCAGTCATCGAAAACTATGACTATGATAATCTTCCATACACAATTGTAGTAAATTGAAAAGCACATTTCTAATAAAAGTTTAATGTTTTTTTAAATTACGTACTTCTTATTAATTTAATGTGAAGGCCCAAATTGAATCACCCTTTTCGAAGGAACAGTACCAACCGAAATCGTTAAATAAATTCAACCAGCTGTTTAAACACTGTTAATTAACAAAATCTCTATTATTGTCAAGAATATAATGAAATGTGATTAAGAATTTTCTGTTCATTTGCTTGCAAAAACAAATAAAACATAAACTTACATTTATTTAAATAATGAAACAAAAGAATAACAATATTAGTTATTATGACCCCCCTTAATAGGGTGGGTTGTACTAGTTTGTTTCACCATAATTCGTAGCCTGTTGGTTTGTTTCGTTCAAAAGAATATTCGCACAACATAAATTTGAAAATGAGGCCAAGTAAGTTCCTATTCAAAAATGTCAAGCAACCTAGCAGATTGCGTAGATATGATATGGTATTGAACATATCAAGAACTTGTTCGTCATTTTGATCTCAGTACTTTTATTTTCTTATTTTCACATTAATGTTTTCGTGCGGATCTGACTTCTTTTTTTAATTTTTTATTTGGAAGTGTATATACTTGCATGTATGTATAAAACTTCTTTTAACTTAAAGCTTACAGACAGTTGGGTCATACCAAATTTCCGCTATCTACCCATTAGTGGAAGTGTCCCATACAAATAAGAGGCACCCTATATAAAAAAAAATACTTTTTTAAATTTGTTTGGTCACTTATTCCTCCCAAAACCTACCTGTATACCAAATTTCAGTTCCTTTATAGTGGAAGTTTCTCATAATATTGATGAGGGGGTCAGTGAATAGGTACTAAAATATGCACTTTTTACACCTTCATATCTCGGAAAGCTTTTATGGTAAAACTTTCAAGCTGCACTCATATAGTAACCTATATGTAGTGTCGTTACGTTTGAAGTTGCATTATTTTGTGATTGAATGCAGCAAAGTTATGAGGGGAATGGTTTCCTGTAATATACACGCTGTGTGCATAGACCAAAAATTAGCCTGGCACTTCCGTGCGCCTTAATTTTTTTTATATGCTCAACAGTCGAAGTTATTAAGAAATTAGTAGCAAAAAATTTTCTTAAAAACTCAGAAAAAATTTAACACAGCAATTATCGGTTTTTATTAGTAATAATAAATCTAGGTGTATGACAAATAAAATAACGTCATATATTATGGCAATCAATAAGCCAATCTTGATTTAATTCACAATTAAATGAAGGTACCTCAACTTTGACATAAATTGTGCAATTAATTTAAGGATTTTCGAAAAGTATATTGTAGAAGTATATTCCAAGTATATTGAAATAAGTGTTTTATAATAATGCGAAGGGACTTTTGCGAAAAGAGGGTTTCCTTGAAAACTACCAGGATATCACTCTAGAACTTCTTACTGCTTGTAAAACTCTTCTATGATTATAAAACAGTACAAGAAAATCAGATTTTTTTTTGTTTCACCGATGAAAAATGTCAAAAGATTTTGAAAATAGGTTGAATGAGAAATTAGATTTTTAAGCTCAAATTTTAAGAGCAACATTTTGGAAACCGTAGCAGATAAAGGCGACATTTTCACAGGACGTATAATTTTACAGCCGTTATACAATACCCTTTGCGATTTTGCATGAAAACAACAATAACTATGCTAGACCTTACCATTTTGGAAACTTATATGTCTATGACGTGCGAAATGTTAAAAATTTCCCAAATACATGGGTCAGACGACTTGAAAACTCGTTGATTGTTACCTTGTTCTATCAAAACACTTCACTTCAGCTCTTTGACAAAAGTAGTATGTACCGTCACCTCTAGGCGGCTTAGTGAGTTAGGAAATTATCGCCGAAAAATGATGAGTTAGGATTTTATTTCAAACAGAATAACTTAAGCTTTTTTTTTATAGATAATTGCCGTCCTATTAAATATACAAACATAAAAAAATAAATAACAAATAGATTCGCACACGCTGAACGTAATGGCAACAACTCAATTATGTCCTAACTCGAGTTAGGCCATTACGTTGTATAGTCACTAATATATTACAGTTAGTAGAAGCTCGGAAGCTCGCTTGAATAACATCTTCACATCTTTGAATTCACAAGCATAACGCAAACGTGAGAGTAAGTGGAATACTAAGCAAAAAGTTATAATTTTATTCTTCAGAACTCCCCAGAGATGTTCTCTAAGATTTAATTAAGTCCGGTGATGGCCACTCCATTGCGGATACTTGACTTCCCTGAAACTATGATTTCATTCCTGCATGACGGCTTGATTTTTCTAAGGCGAAGTAATTTTCTTAGACTGTGGTTTCCAATAGTAATAGACTTGTGTCATTTTTAAAGCTATTTGATGACTCGAAGGGTTTGTTGTTTGTACGCCGAATCAATAATTGGTCAGTCATAACGTTCTGACGTTTTCGCTCTCTTCCCCTGGTTCAAATGGTGTTTTCGATCTGATTGTATTAATTTATTGAGCACCTTTGGTATAATCGCAACAAGACTCATTATTTAACAGACTTAACTCGGAAATGCATCCAATAATATTTTGGTTGGTCAATCACCTAAAATTAACTTTTGTAATTGTAGAAATATGCCCCTACTTTTTTTAAGAATAGATAATTTTCTTTCGTTCTTTTATTTATGTTTATTTTGTTGTCAGCAAAAAATCAATTTTACATTTTTCTCGAAACCTTTCACCTAATTATTTCTTTTTTGAGAAAACCCTATTCGCATTAGTATCATTTAAGCAATGAGAATTTATTTATAAAATAAACAAATATGTAAAGAATTCTCCAATACAGCGAAAATTGTCACGTTTTTTTTTACTTGCATTTAGATTTTTTTGTGACATTTGAAAGAAACATAAACTATACACTTGTAGGTAGGTACATATGTATATGTATTCGTATGTATGTAGGCAGCTATGTGGAATGTAAATTTAAGGTCGCCAGAAATCCGTGTTTGTCGCAATTATTAAACTGTCCATATTTTTGCGTACGATCCGTTTTATTAAATAAGAATAAGTAATCCGTCAGTTGGTATATGAAATATGTAAATATATTGCGCTGTTTGGTTTTAGATCTTTTCCGGAATTTCTTTTTCCGCTAAGTTTTAATAAATTCCTTTTAAAGCGGTTTCGTTGGGAAGCTTCCAGTGTCAGAAGAAACATCCAATCGAAGTAATTTATTCAAATCTGTAAACTTTTTCGATTATCTCTGTGGTGGATGAAATGTTAACAGTTTATATTTATATAATGGTTAAGCATTTTGTGTTTTATTTTTCTAATGTGTCACTCTACAAAGATTGCAACTCTGAGAAAAAAAATTGGCTTTATTAGAAGGCATTAGTGTTTCGGGCATGTAGAAGAGAAGTTTTCGAGCAGTTTTTCAAGCATTTAATCGCACGCTCATGAAAACGGTCCAACTGACTGGACCATTTCAAAAAATAACGCGTTCGCCATATGTTTAATAAGTCACTTGTATAAAGCGCGAATCGAATCGACACACTACAGCACCAATTACTTCTTCTGTGCGCACAAAGTCTTTGCGGAGTACACGTGGTGCGAAGAAGATCCATGGCTAATCGAATTCGTCATTTGGATGCACTAATATGTCGACCGTAATATGTCATAGGGCACGGTAATATTCCCGAACTGAACCACGATTTTCGAAGTAAATTAGGAATGTTTATGTAAAAAATATTTCGTAAATTACAGCGTCAATTGCGCGACTGCCTTAATGATCAGAGACTTACTGAAACTAGTTTTTTTTTCAATGCCCAACTTACGTTGACTTGCTGACAGATTTTGATTAAAAATATTTAGAAATACGCTCCTGTGTGATATTTTCTATAAATACAAGTTTTCCTCTGCACCAGCAGCAGACGTAAGGCTCTTGCACATCAAGAATTTAATTCGGTTTTAGTGCAATACTCTTTTTCCTGCAGACCAAAACACCCTAAATGTAACGATATATTAAGAATTTGTGTTCCTATTACAGAATAACAATTTGTCTCCTTTGTCGCATTCAATTGCTCTTTAGCAAAAGAAAGCCGTTTATATTTATTGTTCCCTCTTGTTCTCTCGGCAAACATGGCATCCTAGTGATGGGTTTTTTGTCGGATCGATACTAACAGAGTAGTTACTACATTCAAGGCAGAACCCATAGTAAGAGGTTCTTAAGTCTAGAGGAAACAAATATAATTTTAAATGTAGATTTGTGGAACGAATTTCCGTAATTCCTTCTCAAGTTTGGTTTGGCTACAAATCTGTTTCGTTCGTATCACATCAAAACACCCTGTCAGAATATCAAATCAAGAATAATTTAAAATGTTTTCCATTCAATACTGTAAGTGACGAACACTTTTGTCCAGATGAAATGCATATCATTTGTATTTTTTGTTAATTATTTTGAAGCAAGATAATCGCAAACAGGTTTTTTAAAATTAAAATTAAATATGTAAATGCATTACATAATCAACAACAATTCTTTAATTTTGTACTTGGATAAAATGATGGGCATGGCAGTTCTTCTTCAAACGTTGAAGAAGCCAAGTGGCGATGACTTCTGTTCATGTGTGTACACAAAAATTAAATACTAATTATTTACATTTCGCAAAAAATGCTTTTGTTATTACGCAACAGCAGAAAACTGTAATTCATTCTAGTAATCAAATTTAGTTAACAAACGAATTGAGGATAAAATTTCTTTATTTATATTGAATTGAAGGAACGTAGAAAAATTACGATTTATAACCAAAACAACGCAACAACAACAGCAAATAAGATTATTTTTCAGTTATTGTTTATTTTTTCTCTCGTTTCTTTTATTACACAGGGTTTTCAGATGTAGCTATTTTCAAACGTATTTGGCGAATTGGCGACTTTTTGGCGATTTATAAAATAGTTTCATATTGTCTTGATGATAGAAAGATACGTGAAGGTGAATCTGAATCTTTCAGGGGTCACAAACATCGTCGAATGTTTTGCTGAATAGTAGGGTTGAATGTGACTCTAGTGCGACCGGGTCATATATGTGGTGTTTTGTAGTGAGACCGTATATTTTTGGTTTGTTATGTGTTCATTGGTTTATGGGTTAGAAAGTGCTGAAATACGTTTATCAGCGATGAGGTAGTTGGAAACCTCACTTGCCCCTATCTACGGCCGTTAGAATTTGTCTTCACAAATGTCGATATGAAAAAATATCACTCTTTTAATTCTGATATGCAAATCTAGAATCCATATATAGAATCCTATTTTCTTTTTTGGAAAAAATAAAACTCGCCTATAATATGCTCGTAAAATGAACTTACCCTTCTATACATTTTGATTTTTTGATAAAAGAAATTTAAAATTATTTTAGCCGCAGCCCACTACGTACACTACTACTGTATAGACACAGTGTAACCAGAGGTGAAGACTTTGACACATAAAAAATAAAAAACTCAGAATTTTTTATTATGGGTTCTGTTAGAAAGAGACAAATATAGCATTTTATGAAGAAATACAGGAAAAAATACAGGAAAACACGGCAAGAAAATCAAAATAAAAACAAAAATCTAAAAACAAAACTAAGGCTCTGAGGGAACGAGACGGATAGAGAAAAAGATCACTATACTGTCGTTTCACCTCTGTTTACTACTTTGTGGTATAGGCGTGTTGTCGGTTTGAAAGATATTGGTATTGACAGTAACCGTTTTAGAAAACTGAAATAAATTTCAGCAACCCGTGCGTTATACCTATGAAGTGCCTGTATGACGAGTACCGGAGCAATGGGTGCACAATGGAAAAGGATAAATCAGTCCAAAACTATACAACGAATAGTGTGACGAAAAAAACAAGACTATTTACAAGGCTTTTAGTAATTGAAATTAACCATTTAAACTTTTATTTTTAATCAGATATCGTGGACGCAGACAGTATGTACCAACTTTCATTACTTTCATTTCCTACAAAATTGTCCAAGTCATACATTTTAAACAAATAATGGACAACAATTTATAAATAATATTTTAATAGTCATTGTAATACGCCGAACTTGGTTCTTCCAATAAATGCCATTGACTTGGGGTCAACATTTGGAACTGAATTAAGCAATATTGAAATGGATAAATGTAATTAAAGTTTACGAACTTCTTTCTATTTCAAAATGTAATTCATTATCGTAAACCAAATTCGTTGTTATCAGAGATTTTCCAAGATTTTTATTAATCCTAATATAAAGTAAACAGCTCATGTTGCACTTCTTTTGCACCTTCCCAAGAAATGTTGAATAAATTCAATTCCAAGTAAAACGATGATGTCGAGTCGATTGTATTGAGAATGAAGCACACATTAACTTTAGATTTCAATTAACTATATTGTAACCATATATAATTAATTATTTTTTATTGCTTCAAGTAATTTATAATTACCAGTTTATAGCAAACGTTGTACCTTCTTGTCTATACTAATGTTTTTTGTTTGGTTTTAAATAAAATTTTAACAATATATAAACCTTGGCGACTTTTGCCTATTTTTGGCGGATTTGACCGATTTCTGCTTTTAAAAAATATATTTGAGCAAAAACTAGCAAGAATTATTTCGGCGATTTTTGACTCTGAATTTAGCGAAATAGGTGGGTGGTGAAAAAGAATCATGTTATTGCATGCATTTGAAGCAGTGCTGCCGGATAAATTTGTGTTTTCTGTACTTAAGTATTTGATAAAGAACAGCTCCTTAGGTTAGGCGAAGCGTAAAATCCGGTTGTAATAATTTAAGAGCATTTTCTTCTGTTTCTTATGGCGTTTTCTTTCTTCACAAAAATGTTACGTAAATATAGATATATATTTTACCCGCACTTACATTCACATTAGTGTACTGTACTTATTTTTAAAAGCTTACTTAATATTTTTTTTTAAAACGAATTAAATTCTGGTGGATCAATAAGTCAGTAACTTTTTGAATTTCCCGTCTCTTGAAATGGCAACACTGCTCTTGTCATCAGGCATCTGTCATTTGACTTGTCAAAATTTGCTGTTTGACAGAAAATAGGAAATAAGCTCGATAATGCTATGGGAACTATGGGAATTCACGGTATGATGTTGGCCGATCGGCGATTGAAAGCGAGAGATTATGAAGTCATAGGAATCTCACATGGCTGAAAGGTTTTAATTTTGAATGAACTTTTGGGTATGAAAAAGCTTTCCGCAGGATGGGTGCCGCGTTTGGTCAGAATCGAGTGTTTCACATTGTTTAACTGCAACATGGGCAAGGTTTTGCGCCGTTTTGTAACCGTCGACGGTGCGTGGATACACCACAACACACCAGAGATAAAACAGCAGTCCAAAACAATGCGTTTCTCGGTATGAACCGGCGCCATAGGAGGCTATGGTGGGATTAAAAGATGCACGCGGTATAATTTACATTAGACTATTGGCGAATATTATGCCGCCAATTTATTCGGACGATTCAATAATGATTTAAAAAAAACGACCACATTTGGCCAACAAGTTCTTTTGTCCGAGGACAATGTAACGGTACACACATGTGCAATTTCCATTGCAAAACGAATTAGGCTACGAATTGTTCCCTCCTCTGCCCTATTCTCCTGTTTTAGTACCGAGTTTTTTTTATACTGTATTTTATTTTATTGAATCTTTCTATTAAAAGAAATTCACAATAAGTATTCAAATCTTATTTCTACATTATTATTTACTAGTTATTACCAATGTTAAAACTAATTTTTTGTATTCAAATCTTAAAAATCTATCTTCTATTGTGTAGAGAGAGCCGCCTCGCCAGGCTCAATGTGTCAGTTCTTTTTAGTCTCTGGTGGCCGCCAAATTGCAATAAATTGCGTGCTAGAGTGTTGGGATGTGCGACTAGTTTGTTCACGTATTTGGACGTGTACGTTTTAACTTCTTCGTGGATAGTGGGAACTTTAAGCTCCCTATGTATGTTTTCATTTCTTATGTACCAGGGGGCACATACGATATGACGTAAAATCCTAGACTGTCTTTTCTGTAACTTCTGAATGTTTGATGCACAGGCAGTACCCCACAGCTGAATACCATATGACCATATGGGCTTTATAACGGATTTGTATAATAGGACTTTATATTCCAAAGCCAAAGTTGAGTTAGGACTTATTAGCGAATGCAGTTGATTTGTTCGAAGCTTTATGGACGTTATTTTTGCCTCCATATGACGGGTCTAAGTTAGGCGCCGATCTAGGTGGATACCTAAATATTTTACGTGCGTTTCCGCTGGAACCGTGGTATTAGTTATTGTGATTGGTGGACAATTTTACCTTCTAAGGGAAAACGTTACAGGAGCACATTTTGATGGATTTACCTTCATTCTCCACTGTTTTAGCCAGTCTTCTAGCTTATGAATATGGGACTGCAGCTTTTCAGATGCATCCTTTGGATCATTACTGACATTTATTATTGCAGTGTCGTCTGCAAAGGTTGATGTATATGTATGTGGGCTAATTATCGTTTCCAAACCTGAAGAAATAGCTCGGCGGATAGAGACCGTGGTTTTGCTCTGGTATGGTTTTGACTCTGGTATGTTGCACTACAGAGATCTGCAACTTGTATGATCGAGCCGTCTTGTTCACAGTAGTTGAATTTTAAGAACAACACGAACAAGTATTACATCAATTTAATACTTGTTGCTTTTTATACACAAACACAAAATGCAACAAGTGTAAATCATTTTCAACATTAGACTCGAACAGATTTGTATTGAAACAAAAAGTCTCGTTAACGAAAAGTTATTTTTTTGCACAACGACTTTATTGTACATGATCTGATTGAACTTTATTAAAAACAATCGAGCCACTTAAAAGCAAAAAAGCGTCGTGCAGAAAAATATAAAAACAATAGTTGCCTTTGGAAATTTCTTCGGAAATAAATTGTGCACACTGTTCCATTTAAAACTTTAAAACAATCAATGTTAATTAGATTACGTAGCTAAAATTAACTTTTACGTAAAAACAACAAGCAGCAAGTTGGCTTCGATGCAATAATAGATTCAAACCTTAAACGTCAGAACATTCATGTTAGCACAAAATGGCGAGTACATAAACTGAATGTTCTAAACGAACGGTTGTTTCAACAAGTGTTTTTTGCTTTTGAACAAAAATGATTCAAGTCATAAAAAACCAAGTGCTTGTTAAGTAGACCCGAAAATTACGCAACCGAAGCCGATGTCTGTTGCACTACAACGAGTGAAGGTCTACATATGTATGTTACTATACTCTATGACTAAATAAGAATCTAACATTATTTAAACCCATTTGGTTTCCTTCATTATTTGTTTAACCTAATGTTATATAAAATACATGATACTGACCCACAAAACATGCAAATAATGTACATATGTGTAAAATAATTGACACATGACTAAATAAAAAAAAAAGTACTGACGTACATATATTGTAGTAGCCCGGAAACTGAATTTTTATAGAAACTTTATTTACTAAACACACTAAAACATTATTTCAAAATTAAACATGAGTATTGCTTACACCTCCTAGGGGATTAATAAGAGACACACAGACCGGTCATTCGTAGAGTTAAGCGTAGTTTACATTTCATTTGCGTTCGTTCGTTTGTTTATTGATTTTAGTTAGAACTAGCTATTTTGCACCAATGTGTGTGTGTGTGGTACTTTCTGCCCACTTGATGTTTGCACATACACAAGTTGTTCGTGAATATCTAAAGAAATACTTAGTTGATAGTATGTAAAACACACAGCGTAATATAATTTATCAATTTGATAAGAAATAGTAAAAAATGATACACATTAGAATCAAGGTGTTTTGAGAGGGGTGGGCAATAAGTGGCCCAAAAATAAAAACAGCAATAGTATACATTTGTGCGTGTTTGCTGCAGTCGTTTACTACTTTTCTATTAGTTGCAGATTACTGTAACTCGTTCACGCGGCTTTGCATTGAACTCTTACTCTTTTCAACAAGAAAATTAGTTAACTTCTGCAGCCACTAGTATTTGTAATTATAAAATATGTATGTAGTTTGAAGTAATAATAAATTTAAATAGAAAATGTTTTTCTAATATGAAAGACGCAGCTTCATGAATATTTCGTAAAACTAAGCAGTTATTTTTGAATCTCCAAAGCTTTGTTACACTTTTCAAAATCGCCGGTTTCCAACTCTGTTAGCTATAGGGTGACCAGATAGTACTGATACGTTTTCCAATTGTGAGATTTCCTAGCCATCAGTAAGATTACTCATTTTATTGTTTCACACCCGCCGAACGTGTGGAAATGATTAAAAATTATCGAAATTCTGGCAAAGTGTATTTTGTCGTAAGGGCGGCCGTGGAAAATTTTGGGCGCGAGTTCACTGTTTTGGGCGTTAACCCACCAACCAGACAGAGATTAAAGCAATGTGAAGAAAACAGCTAGCAGTATCGAAGTATAACTTGAAATGTCGATTCGGCGGCATTCAACTAAATTAGGCAACGCTATAGGATCAACTCGGATTATTCTGCGGTTGGATTTGGGCCCACATCAGTATAAGATTGTGCTGACGAAATAATTGTAGCCGGAAGACCATAGACAACGTCGTTATAGTTCGCTAATTGGACACTGGAAGTGTTGACCGGAGATTCAGATTTTAACCAAAAATCATTTTCGGACTGCCAGCGACCAAAGTGGAAATTTTAATGATGTGATATGCCATACGTAATAGCAAAAATGTAACTTCAAAATTAAACCAGAATCAAGACAAGAATCTGGTCACTCTATATTATTATAAAATAAATATGATTTAAGAAATAAATAAATTTTACAACAAAGGTTGAATGAAAAACTTAATATCTTCATGATAATTTACTTTTGTATCGTCATTGAAAAACAAATACGGAAAGATATAAGAGACAGCTACGAAATACTTCAACTTGCATTTTATAATAATAATATAACAAACGTATTATAAACCTCTTATAAATCAAAAAAAAAAGTGCATATGGCAGTTAAATCTGGCTATAGTTTATTTAAGTGCCCCTGTAAAAAAATGTTAATACATGATGTACATACTTATGAATGAGCATGTATTGAATTATACATCTTTTCATATTTCTTCATTTTTTTTAATGTATTTTGTATTTGTAACTGCTTTAGGCTACAGTTTTTGATTTCATAGAACTTCATGACTTCTGTATAGTTCTATGAATCGCAACACATGTATGTTTGTTTATTTTTATTACTTTTATTCATCGTTTTATTGCGGCAGAATATTTATGAGACCAAACACGAAAATTTATTTACAAAAGTTTTAATCAGCTGTTTAGCTTGATCATCAAATTGAAACAGAACTTGAAAGAAAAATGGAACGCAAGGAACCATCAACTTAAGGTCAATTTTAACAAAGTGTATGTTAGTAAAAAAGTTTGAGTGTATTGAAAATTGAGAGGCAAAAATTTAACATGCAACCCCTAAGTTAGAAATAGTATGTATACCAAATATTAGGGGCACAAAAAAATTCTTGCTAAGGAAGCAATTCACGAAATTGTAACCACTTTCGACCAAAATAAAATTCTGTGACAGGTCTGATTATTTATTTATGAAGAATCGTTTCGTTTTGAAGCATTAGGATTTACTCAATAGCAAGGGCTGCATCGGACACTGATTGCGGAAGATGTTATTGTGTATGAAGATTGTGTTCTGAGTGTATGGAGAACGACATCAGCGTTTTTACTGATGGTTCTCTTATGGACGGTAGAACATGAGCATGAGCTGGGTGGGTTGAACTTCTCCTGTAATCTACGTCTGAGTGAGTACGTGTGCGTTAATCAAGCAGAATTGCTTAGATTGCTGCATGCGTTAGATCATCTGCTGGAAAATCGGGTGTATGAAACAAAAGTTCTAATTGCACTTGACAATCAGTCGGTTATAAAACGCATATAGCAAAAGAACGTGACTCCAAGTTAGTGCTGGAAGGTGTTCGAATAAAACTAAACAGATGTGCTTTGGTGAATGAGGTAATGTTGAAATGGACTAAAAGACAGACTTTGAATTTCTGTAGACCAGAACCCAGAGTGCACTGGGGAATATCCTAGTACGAGCGAAGGTCCTACAATGGGTAAATAAACCTGAAAAGGTGGAGGGCTCGAATGATGCTCCAAGAACTGCTTAGCAGGAAGGCCAGTAAGATGCTCAGATATAATAGGATTACCATAAGCTGGATTACTACGTTAGTCACTGGTCATCGAAACTTCAAGTATCATCAATTGCTTAGATTGCTGCATGCGTTAGATTGCGTTCATTGTCAGGAAAATGGAAAGAAGTCACAGCCAGCCAATACTTTAACCATTATATTTTATATCTGTTAAAATAAAGTATTGTATGTACTCCAAAGAAATTAATACATGTATGTAAATATGAATGAAAGTGTATGTGTATGTATGTACGTACATATATTTGTAAAAATAAAACAATAAAAATGCTTACTGCCCCACTATTACATTACTTATTATCGTTAAATTCATAAAAAAGGCGCTAAAAAGAAAAAGTTACACTACGTCTTGATTATCCATAAATATGTTCGCACATTGAGAGAACCTCTCCAAAATAAGGAGAGAAAATGTGTTCGTGGTCTTCTGTTTAAAGAAACCGTATAGATGTTCATCGTCATCATCGAGATTGTATGGATGCTTCTAGTATAGCTTATGATGGGTGTTTACAGACGAGCGTACACACACATACATACTTTTTGTTTTCTCTGTGTATTTTGTTTGTGTAATGGCATGACAGAGTTGTGCGAACTATTGTTCGCTATGTTACGAACTCTAAATGTTTTGGCAAACCGAGATGGTCAACCAGAATTTAAAATTGTTCCAAAATGAGAAAGACAAAAAGACATTTTTACGTTAGGGTTGTTCAATGGCAATGACATATGTACATACATATGTATGTTGTTTGGTCTGCACACTTTATTTCGCTAGGATATAATTTGCAGTTACCGTTGCGTCAAATAGAACGACTTTGAAAATTTGTTATGAGAGGTTATTCGTTATGTTATTGACTGGCTAGTTAGCCAACTGGCCGGTTAACAAGATTTAATTGTGTAATAGAAAATACGTAATTTATTTAAAACTTAGAGACAAATGTTTTTTTTTATTAAGAAATAATTTGTTTCTGTTTTTTTCCAGGTTCCTTTGTTGAGCATTTTATATTTATGTGTTCTTTATAGTAAGTATATTTATTGTTGCCTTCTGCTTTGAAATGTTTAAATATGTCTAAATAGGTCTATAATCTAGTCTATATAATATATACATACATACATACATAATACATGTATGTATTTGAATTGGCTTAAAGCCAAATAAACTTGAAAATAGATAGACAACTCTACTTACGATCCAGTCATATGGTTTCTCAAAGATTGTCTGCATGTGATTCTGAGTTCTAAAAACAATGTCTTAGTTTTCGTTAAGCTTTTCTGAAATGTGTGTAAAAACGTTTGGTTCCTTCTCATTTCCACTTTTTAGAGTTTTCTTAGTGGTTCCAAAAATTTATAATTAGACTAACAGCAAATTGAGTGAAGTACATACCATCGTAAATAGGGGATAAAATTACATTTGCGATTTACTGTTGTAGAATTTAATGACCGCCGACCTGTTGGTCGCGCAAACTACACAGCCACAGAGATTCGTATAGAATTTGCCTAATAGCTAGCCGCAAAGTAGCAAAAATCAAATTGAACATCTTAGGAATAAGCGAGATGCGATGGCGTGGAAACGGAGAGTTTTCTCTTATATATAGTTACTCGATTGTATAGCAACATAAAGAAAAGAGAAGAAGATGCTGAGAAAAGCACTTTGATATAAAGAAGCTTTCTGAAGAATGAAATAGCAGCGGTACTGAGGGAAAGGCTGATTACCAATGATGGCAGCACATTGGAAGAAACATGGTCTAAAATTAATAGATTATGTAAACAACTGTGTGCGGAAAATATGGATCTATCTCAAACAGCAGTCCCTTGCTGACAAGAGAATAAAACCACTATATGGGATTGTAGCTAAACCAGTCAAGAGAGCTTTCTGCGCTGACAAAAGCGCAACTATGTATATGAGATTATTGGTCGCCTTTCAAAACAAACGTTCAGCAACATAGTAGACGGCAATTAAGAAAACAAATCATATATAGATCAAGCAGAGACACTGAGGGAGGACGTACACGTTAATCCCCCAGAGGAAGTTATTCAATCGTTTCGCTGTAGACGGCATACCATCATTGGTCAAAGGGAACAACCATAAAACTCCCCTACAAAGATTATTTCAGCGACTGTAACAACTGGACTGGTATACTACTCTTAAATACTGTATATTTGATAACGGCATTGATAGTAAAAACTCAATTGAAATGTTTTACAAGACGAACAAGCAGGATTCAAGCAGCTAGAAGAGCTTGACTTTAAGGGCGACGTATGACTAATCTCCCACAGTCAGCGATATGCAAAGTAAATTAAACGATTAGGTCGTACTTTCCAAAGTTGTTGGATAGAAAGTAAATGTAGGTTGATTTTTTAATCCTTTGTGTGTTAGGGCAGCCATTGATGCCGAGAAACACGAATAAAAGTCAGAAAATTTAACAAGGGAAGAATAAAATCATACTGTAATTATAGAATTAGACGTAACAATCTCGTCAAAGCCCTATGTTCCTTAGGGAAATAAAATCAGGAAATAAAATGTTTACGAGTTAAAAGCATCTACCTAATGGGTATGTATAGTTTCCTTTGTCACTTTAAATGAGTAACAAGTACAATTTTCTGAAAAATGAAAAATTATCAAATACGAGTGAAAAGTAAATATATAATAAGGCGATACAAAAATTACGAACACCATGAGCCAACTTTGAGGTCCCATAGCGAAACGTATATAACTTTGCTATACTTATTATGCACATGTAGTATGGATATGTAAATCGGACCAACTATTCAGAAATATTCGATAATTTTCAAATTATAGCATACAAAATGTGTAAAGTAATATAAGTTAAAATAAAATTTGACTATACTTCAGCTAATTGGCCTTCGTTGCTTTTTGTTTGTGGATAGATTTTTCCTTAATCTTTGTTTCATCAATTATCATTTGTTTGAATGTACTCATGCTTCGCCACATTTTCCTCCAAACATTATTTTTCTACACATTCGTCATTCATGCTTTTCGCAAACAACACACATACTATTCTGTATGATATAATAAATAACCAAAGAGAACACAAGGCAACAAATATATGCGCGAGCATACTTTAAGAGAGAAATAAACCACTCATTATTGTGAAGAGTAAAAAATATTATTGTTGAATCTGTAGCACAAAATAGATAAGTGTTGTCAACACAGTTAAATCCAAAATAAACAAAAAGTATATATATTCATTTTCAATACTTTAAATTAATACTGAATGTTTACCTACTGATCGAAATTTTACATACGTCTGGCCTGTGTTAAAAATTTAATCTAGTAAAATTGAATTAAAAAAAAAAGAGAATTTATTGAAAACAGAAGAGAAAATAGTACCAAACATGTTTTTTTTTTGTAGATTTTTAGAACGAATTTCCGTCGTCATCCCTCGTTAAGTTTGGTTTGGAGACAAACCGGTTTCGGCTATGTGTCATCTTCAGTGTCATTTTTCGTTCTGAGGAACGAAACCAAATTTGACAAGGGATGACGGAAATTGGTTCCAAAAATCTACATCAAACACCCTGTCGAAACTTAAAAAATATAGTTGTAATATTTTATTACACACATACATTTATGTAAGTACAAGCGACAATGCGAGAATATAGGAATTATTTTTGTAATTTTTATTTAATACACATGGTTTTAGTATTCAAAGCTATTTAGACACTTTAAGCTACTTTATGGCAGTTTTGACACCATGCTAACACAATTGAAGCAAAGCCGCGAATAACGTTGTAAAAGACAAATTTTGCAAAACCTGTTTTTATACAGATTACCGTTAAAATTACTCCCTTACATTTGTTCAAACACCAAAACAACAAAATTATGCATTTAATCACCGTAAAACCGCAATTACAATGAGTCATCAGTGGAAGAACGTTGTAAGTTATAAACAAAGTGCTACGAACAGAATTTATTTTATTTTTATTATTTTTGATAAACTAAAAAAAAAAAATAAAGAAAGAGATAATCAAACCTTTTAAATACGTTTTTTTGCTCTCCTGAAAAATTATTATTTTGTCATTTGCAACGTTATTCACGGCGATCCTTCTTGATGTGTTAAGTAGCTGTTCCAAAAAATGTTAGAAATATTAATTTTATGATACCAGTAAGCAAGCACATATAGAATTCTCTTCTCACATTTTCAGCATCTGCACTTGCACAACAATCAGCAGTTTTGGTATATACTTATGCACATACACATTTCACGCGAATTTCGGATTTTTATTTAAATTATTTAATTTTTTTAGACCTATCTACACAACTACAATCAGTAAAATAGTAGGTAAAATAAACGAATCATTTATGTATTGAGATTGTTCTGATTTTTTCACTTCATTCAAAAAGTATAAACAGCATAATGACAATGATGGTACATACATAATACCATATTATTTTTACAAAATACTCTAAAATTACGTGAATAAAAATCATAAAATTGTCAGCACTTGAAAAATATGTAAGCATGCCTGCATGTAAATACTACATACATGCATATGTATGAACATACATACTTATGTTTAACTTCTAAACAAGTTTATTTAGGCACGTTTTTAAAATAATGTTTTTTAAGAGATACAAAAGTACGTTTTTTGCCCTGTTTATTGTGATTTCTAAAAACCCACATGATTTTTAAACTTTTTTAAATTTTGTTTTTGCTCTGTTTTCTTTACAAGTTACAGTATTTGTTACACATTTTACTAGGAACGTTAAGTATTTTAATTCCATTATATTACACAAAAAACATATGTACATAAATTCTCGCAATTTTAATCTAATTAATAGCAAAATTTATAAGTTATTAATTAATGGTATGCGTTTGGTGATAATGCGGTATAGGAAGGGAGTATAGATGTAGGTAGAAACATATGTATGTACTTATGTATAAAATGAACAAAGAAATAATGTGTTGTTTATGGATTTCTTCGAACAAAACCTATAAATTAAAAAGGCACAAGGTACAGTCAATGATGTAGAGTATAAGTAAGTGAATGAATTAAATCAATGACACACTGAAAACAACAATTTATGCAGGTATACAGATCCATACATATCAAGTATAAACGAAGGAAACACTGTGTTTTAAACATCGGCAAGGGTAATAGACATCCTTGCGTTGTAAGGTGGTTGTGCGTGTATAAAATAACAACCATTGTGCACGCAATTACTGCAAAAATCTTTTCCATTTTATTGAAATAATGCAGACTTATATAAAATATGTATAATAATTTAATTACTTCGCTGATATGATAAATTCTTTGCATGTGCTTTCCTGTCTTATCAAACAACAACACCAGCAGCAACAAATTAGTCTCTTACAAACACAAGCGCATACATACATACATATTTTCCATTTTGCTGAACAATTGTTCACGTGTTTTTAAAAAATCGTATCTGTTACTCATGTTGTTAATTTATTTTCTACACTTTACTCACTTATTTTTTTTTTTTAATTACATATAAATATTTTATTTTGTCGTTTCAATTAAATTTTTTCCCGTAGTAGCATTAGTTTTATTTTTTTACTTTTATCTTGATACCTTGTAAATTTTAACTCACCATGTTTCGAGGTTACTGAATTTTTTGGTAACGACTTTCCCTAAATCGATACCCAACCGGTCAACAATTCTTTGGGCCAAATCCGGATGCGATGTACCCGAAAATACTTTAATGTTTGGCATTCTGGAGTGTAGTAAATTTAATGTACAAGATTGTTTCTCCAAATTGTCGCGTATTAAACTTTTTGCGCGTATCGGATTAGCAGATCGAACTGGCATCACACAACCTACGAGCACAAGTTTTTATAATAAAAAAAATCACACATTAATAAAAACATTAAGAAGAAGACATATATGAAGAAAAATAGCAACAACTTTGTTTTCTTTTCAAATGTTCTCTTTAGCTTATTAATACTATTAGTTGCACGCAAAGGTACTCTAGGCATTTGGCCTCAGGGTTGCCATATTTCGAATTATCCAAAAATTATGTTTTCGTGGATAATAAGTGGAAATTACAATTATGGGATAGGCGTTTTTTTTACAAAAGGGTATTTGAGTGTATCAGTGGTATTTAAAAAACTTTGAATTTGTCCTATAAATGTGCCAAGTTTTTAAAATATTCTTCCCAATATATCAACATTTTACAAAATTATGCCGTGAAACTATTTAGCCAAACATATTCCAATATGCAGGGCCTTAGTTTATAGAACGCAAGGCAACTTCAGAAATTATATGGAAAACAAAAACGAATTTCAAATATTTAAAATTTTTTATTGTTTTTCATACATATTTCTGTTTCTAACAATGCCATAAAATATGAAGTATTTCTTTAAAACGATAAAAAAAAATGTTTAAATGTTCAAAATATGCTTTTGTTTTCCATATAAATTCTGAGAGGGCCTTGCGTTTTATTTAAAATAAACTTAATTACCCCAATAACGCAGACATAACACAGTATATTTTAAGAAGTTATAAGAAGTTTAAGAATTATATATAATGCACGATGTTAATAGTGAGTCACACATCCTTTTACGAAAAAGGGCGTTCAAATCAAAAGGCATTATGCGCACTTCGTGATTTTTTTGGTCAGCATATTCAACCAAATGTGTCCACAATAGAGAGAATTGTGCGTAAATTGCAGTAAACTGGGTCTTTAGGTAATGTGAAAACAACTGTGATTGCTCTCAGCCCGATATATTGTTTCACACATAATTGTCATAGATCCTTCTATATTAATTAAAAATTAAGATAATTCCCTTAAAACTTTTTATTTTATTTATTTTATTTTTCGTTGCACCACCCTATATTAAATAAACTATCTTAAGTTATTAATGTTCTTTTAATTTATAAGTAGGTATATGTATGTATTTATAAAAGAAACAAATATTTTACAACAAAAATTATCTTTGAAAATTTACGTGAGGGAAACAAAATTAAAACATATATGTTGCTTTTAACCTTTGTTAGCCGAGAATTTTATTGTAATTTTTTTAATTTGGAAATAGGAAATCTGGCATCCCTGGGTCGTAAAAAATCTCTCTTTTACTCTTAAAACATTTTTGAGTTTCATAACTCTCTTCTAACCTTTATAAATTGTTATTTCTCTGCCAATAGTTTCTTTAATTTTGTATTGCTATTGGTAGGTGGCTTTTTGTTGTTTTTCTAAATATCTTCTTTACAAGTAGTATATGTATATGTATTTTGGGGGTTTCAATCTTTAAAAGCTTTCGTATAGCTACATATGCATGGATATGTATGAATAGTTTGGTAGTTAAAGCTATTCTTAGATAAGTTTTTGTTTACAACCCCATGTGATAATAATATTATCAAGAGAAATAATTTTTTTATTTTATAGGTTCAAATGCCGGTAGCCATGAATATGAATTTATATCAGTGGCGCCGTGATTTTGAAAATTAAATATATATACATATATACCTACATAGAAATGTACATATTCTTAAGTAAAATGTTGCAAGAGTTGGCAAAGATCTCCTATTCCATTCCAACTAATTGTGGTATTTATAAAATTATATGTAAGTGCATACTATTTGCATGTGTGAGTGTACCTTCATATGTACATTAGAGTGGAGCGATGATTTATAAAGGGAAAAAAGCTATCCAATCCATTTTAAATACTTTTTTTAACACATTTAGGAACTAAATTTTATAAATATATATGTATATATATATATATATATATATATATATATATATATATGTATGTATCTGTATATGTATATATATATATATATATATATATATATATATGTATATGATTTTAGCACATACCTTTTTGTACCTTTATAATTAAAAAGTTTGTTACATATTCGTTATTTTTATCTTTGTTATATCTTAATGTATTATTCCCGGTGTCAAGAATATTCGATATTATTTAACTTAACTTTTTTTTCGTTTATATTATTTTTTATAACGAGCCCTCAAAAAAAGACTGGACAGTAATTTAGCACAAATCAACAAAATTTATTTCCAACAAGATAAAAAAAACTAATATTAATTTCACAAAATGTTTAATATTTGGTAGGATAGCCCTTATTCTTTAACGCAGCTGCACATCTCCTGGGCATACTGTCCACCAGGCCATTGCAGCGTTCCTTTGGTATTGCATACCAAGCGTTTTGTATTTCCGTCGTTCAAATTTTTGGGTTTAACAGCAGTTATGTGTTGCTCTACATCGTTCCAAAGGTTCTCTATAGGATTCAAGATCCGGCGATTGAGCTGGCCATTTTAAAACGTCAATGCCACTTTGATGCAAGCAACACTTCACTATGTGTGGAGTGTATTTTGGATCGTTGTCGTGCATGAAACGCCATCTAAGTGGCATGTTTTCCTCTGCTTATGGAATCATTGTACTTGAAATTATATTTTTGTAAACGTACTGGTCCATTCCCGCATCGATTTTAATTATTGGACCAACACCGTGCCCAGAAAACGCAGTCCAAACCATCACATTGCCACCACCATGCTTTACGGTCTTCGAGGTGTACCTGGGATTGTGTTGCATGTTTGGATGACGCCATACATAACGTTTTCCATCAGAACCAAATCGACAAAATTTTGATTCGTCGCTCCAGAGGATATTTTGCCAAAAAAGCAGGGGCTTGCATAAGTGCTCACGTGCGAATAAAATTCGGGACTTTAAATTTTTCTTAGACACGTGTGGCTTGTGTTGTACAATACATACACGCATTTTTTTCATGAAGTCTTCTTCTAATTGTTCGAGAGGAGACGTCGATACCAAATTTTGTTGAAACTTCCCTTTGAATTTCAGTTGAGGTTTTAAAGGGGTCCTCAACTGAAGCTCTTTACGTGTGGATTTTCTAGGCCTAGCACACTGTGGAACATTTTTGTATGTCCCATTCGCTTGAATATGACTGAGTGCACCATCTTTCTAAAGCAGTTTAATATGGAAGCAATATCACAAACGGTGCTTCCTCTCGATTTCATTTGATGGAAAATTTACGCAGCTCCTCTGTACACCATGTACCTTTAGCCATATCTACTTTTTGTTTTAGGTTTTTTAATAAAACCTATCAATTAAAGTATTAACAAAACTTACCAATTTAAGATTTTAAGCAAGAAAAATTATGAAAATATCAAATGTGCTAAATTAGTGTCCAGCTCAGATTAAACACTTCTTGCAATAACGTTTCAAAAATCGAAATCGCAACAAATACCCACATTTAGACAAACAATTTAAATAAATAAAATGCGCAAAAAAATCGTTAAAAATTCATTAAACTTTGCCTACTGTAAAATATTAGTTTGCTTCAAAATATGGCTTATTTTCGAGTTACTTAATTTTGGCCAGCACCGTAATCGATGTTTCAGTGAACATATTTACACACCGCTCCACTGCTTTTGTGTGACAAAACTAATCCTGAAAATCCATCATAGTGTGAAAGTTTGATGCAACGAGGTCTTCCAATCCGTCGTTAATGATATAACTGTTTCCTTTCAATAATGTGAGTATAATCATTTTCATCAAAGTTTATTTTCGAAGCAGCAAATATTCTCAGTCCAGGTTTCGAATTTTTCTTCTTGCTAGTATTCTTCTCAATGCTAATTTTCTTATATGTAGACGGTTATCAAATAGCATTGAAGAATGCGTTTGAAGAATGCAAACGAAATGTATTTCTTTGCATAACTTGATCAAGAATACTTTTAAAATCAGATCTCCATAATCGAGAGAATTGAATCAATTAATAGTACTAAGTTTAAATAAACAATATGTCTCTAAGCACAACCATAAACTTTAACAATATAGATATGTAGTATGTTATATTGTGAGTTTACATAATTGTGGTAAGGGGTTCCGAGTTCAGAATGGCTACATAAAGTCTCAAGGTTGGTAACCATTGTGAATAAGACATTTCTCATTGATTTCTCCTAGACAAATCATGAGAGCAAGATCCGCTTCTTACTCTTTCACTTATTTGAACGGCTTATCTTATTAAGAAATATTGTTATTACAACTATGACGTTCCTTAAATTTAAGTGCAAACTAAATTTTAAAATACAAAATATTAAATAAAAACCTATTTCAATATGTTTTACCGTTATGTTGGCCGATTTTCTTCAAAATCTGATGCTCCACTCTATTGCACATACATAAAAAAGTGTGTTATATATAAATTTTTATAAATATATGAATTATATATATAAACTTTTTATATAAATTTTATATATATAAATTTATATACATATATACATTTTATATAGAGTATAGTAACTGAGTAAATTTTTCAATTTACATTCCCAAAATAAATTTTGTCCAAAAAGTACGCGAATGGAAATTTAGTAAAATTTATCCAACAGCTGATTGAAAATGAATGCAGTGTTATAAAAAATGTATTCCTCTGACTACTCGACTCTTTTTGTTGTTCGTACTCGGTACAGCACAATTTATTGTCTACAATTCTTACGAAAAAAAACGTAACTTGTGTTGCTTTATAAGTTTTTTCTTTTTATTTTATTTATATTGTAAGTTTTTCCTGATTAAATTTGTTAAATAGCTCATTATTACTCTTTTTTGTTATTGATTAGTATGAATATCCAATTACTATATTCCGAAGCACAGGCTACTTTGTGTTCCGAAGTATTCATCACTTCTACAACACTAAAGAAGTAAATAAACAATGAAACAAAATAATTTTTTTTCCTAAATCCTAATTAAACTGCTGTGGAAAGGGTAACTTAAGCAAAAAACACTTATTCTTGTATGCAAACGTAAATTAGTACACTTTACTGTGTTCAAATCCGTATTTACTTGTGTTTGCTTTAGTTTTCTTTATTTTCACAAAAATTTTAACAGCTCCGTAAAAATTGTTTGTTTGTTTACATTTTAAAACATATGTTTTTTTCAGCCGACTAAATTCTACTAACAAAAATTTCTTTAGCTGATTTTGCAATTGCTCAGTCATCGAATTGTCATTTTACGCTCTCAAACTGTGTTCTCATCTACTAAACTTTGTGTACTCGAACGCAGTTTAGTAAAGTTTAGGCATAATTATTGATAATTATTGGGTTCTCAAACGAAGCTAATAAATGTATACAGTGGAATCACTATAATTCGTATAGAATATAGGTAAGATAGGTCCGTGTGCCTGTACAGCGTTAATATTCATATTAAAATTGTTTGAGTATTCGTAATATTTCAAAATAATAATTGGTCGAAATTATTAATAGTACATCATCTATTATTTTATTAAATGTATAGGTACATAAAAATAATGAATTTCTACAAATAAGAAACTATTTCTCGTACAGCTTGCTCACGGTCAACATGCTGACTGATGTGTATACTTATTAAACAGACTTAATTGACGTGGTAAAAAATGGTGATCCTTTTCGAACCGATCCAACAAAATCTTTTCTTAATAATGAAAGTAATCTTACATAAGAGTGTTCTGATGAAATAAAATTGCGATTGCAACTATTCATTATATTCTGCAACATTCTTTGTATTCTACTTCTACTACCTTTTTTTGACTAATATTTAATCATTTTAACAAGTATCGAAATAATTCAACATGAATTTAAACATGTGTATGTATGCATATATATGTATATATGCATATATATATATATATATATATATATATATATATATATATATATATTAATTCATTATAAAATCTTGTGTTTGTCCCACCTTTGAACTGCCAGTATCAATTCGTAACGCAACGTTAATGAGTAGCAACGTAGGGCTGATAAAAAAGAAATCGTAGTGACAACAAAGATTAAGAAACGGACAGTTCAAGATTGCTTTTTTGTCCTCTCTGCCCCACTTTAAAAACGACACTGATCTGCTCTCTTTAGGAGTGTGAAGAAAAGGTACTCAATTATTTTCATTAACTGGCACAGACACAAACGCAAGTGTACACACGAAATTGCATAAATCAGAAATGCTCTTTCTTAAGCTCCACATGCAACACACTTGGACAATATGTAATTTAATTTCACTATTTAGAGGTGTAGTGCACCCTAGTAGCTGTACAAAATGTTTTAGCGAAACTTAAAGCATTAAAATTACCAAATTGTAAACTAACCATTTTCGTCAGCATCCATCCGTCCAGGCATTTTGTAAATTCCAAATCTGATGAATATTGAATTGTTGTATTCGTAGGCAAATTTAACAACACTATTAATACATTTAGTTTTGTTGCTTATTGGTTTGTCTGGCTAGTGTGACCGCTCACGACCTCTCAAGAATTCAATAGCAAATATGAGTTTGAAATATTAAGTTTTCTATTTCGTTTTCACTTTTATTTCTTGAAAAATAAAAGTTTACACACAAAACAAGCAAATTGTATTTAGCTTGAATCTATACGCTGCTACGATAACTGATACAAACAATATTTTTATTATTTTTGCTTGTCTTCTTGTCTAGCTTGTAGTAAAAAGCGCAAGACTAAAGCGTGTAAAGAAAACTATTGTTATTTTTGTGTTCATACCAGGAGATATCATCACTACACCTTCTACAAGATATTAGAGGCCAAATGACACAAATATCTAACGTGCATACAATATTGTATATGTAAGTATTTGCCATTATTTTAAGAGAAAGTCTATCATAGAGTTTTTATAGTAAATAGCAGAAATAAGAGTTTTTAAAAGCTTTCTTTTATTTACGCATCACTGAAGAGAGAGTAGCGAATTATTTCTATGATGTTCAGGGATGGAAAATTCAATATGCAGTTAATTAAATTGGCATATATTACTAAGCACACACTCACTCAGTAAGTCTCAAATTCAAAATTTATTTTACTCGATAAATCATACTAATTTTGTTTTCCCATATTTCCTGCATAATATTCCTGAGTATTGTGGAGTCTTCTCGTTAGGGTTATCTTAACTTAATTTCAAAATGAACGTACACTGATAAAGCCGGCAACTCGTATCAATGCGAGAATGAGATGCAAACCGCCTTAAGGCCAAAAATACGGATTCAGCCTAATTGACCTTAAGCGATAATGACAATGACGTGCGAGTTGTTTATTAAGAGCAACATTTTTTTGCTTTGAATGTTTTTTTGTCGAAAAAAAACACTCGTGTGTTTCTATTACTGTTTTTTGTTTGTTGTTTTAGTGGAAGTTGATGATGCTGCATTATTATTTATGTATGCAGAGTTGGGCATATATTCAAATATAAAATATAAAATACTTTTTCGTATTAAAATCATATGTATATGTATTTAAAATGCAAATTACAGTATTTTAGCCATTTTTATTCAAAATTCAAAACACATAAGAAAACATTAATCAGTAAAACAAGTACATATTTCCTTTCATGAATACTAGGTTTTTAAATGTAACATCAGACAAACAACATCTTGTTGGGGAATAAATAAATATGACGTTTCGGGTTCAACACGACCTATTCACTAATTTGCATATACGGCATGAACTGTAAGGCTATGCTTTATTTGCCTGCTTTTGTAGCCGGATTTACTTCAGGTCACAGTTTAAGAAACTTATTGAACCTTCTTTCTAAGTTTTCTCTTAGGTGTGGTACAATATCATCTCAATTAATACCATGCAGTCGATTTTCATGAAGTGTACTATATGTTCGAAGCATAAAGCTCCATCTTGTGGGGCAGGGATATATTAATTAATCACCAAGGCAGTATTTTACGATTTCTGACGATTTGCGCTTCCAGGATATATTGTATAATAAAGTACTAATTTTCTTTAAAAAAAACGTACTTTGTTCCTCGATGTGCCCACTTTTTGTAAATTCAATATCTGGCTACCCTAGATGAAATGTATCTGAAATACAATTTACTTACAAAAACTGCAGAGACACAATGCTTTTGCTATTGCTTTTGATTAAAAAAAACACAAACAATAAAATACTAACAAAATATTAATAAGTCACAAATACACAACCGCAAATACACAACACTAGTTAAATATATAAACAGCCTGTTCTCATGTCATATACATACATATCTATGCATGTATGCAATTCTTATTTAATATGCAAAGAATTATAAATAAAAAAAGCAACACTCACTTATTTGGCCAGTATCTTGTTCTCTTTTTCGCTTCCTAAAATGTTTAATTAAATTATTTTAACGTGAATTAAATTTCACATGTAGACATCTATGTATTTTTTAAATTTAAATGTTTACAGCAATTCGCACTACGAAGACGCACTTTTTTTATTTATTAAAGAAGTCTATTTTACGAGCGGCTTTTTGCACTAAACCATTTGTAAAAAATGAAGCCTTGACGATTGGTGCTTATATATTATTATGTTGTCTCAACAAAATCTAAATGCGTTGTTTTTTATCTTCTCAGCAACTTTAGGTATTAAACTTACACAGGCACACACATACAGACTGAATATGTTTGCATGGATGGATGTATATCGGTATTCCGAAAATGACAGTTGTACCAATGAGCACGAACGTACTTTTCTAACTTTGGTACATATTTCTCATTTTCACAAAAATAATTTTAATTTTAATAACTTAAATTTATCTTTCTTAATTAAACATTTTTAAGCTATGACTTTGTAACCCGGTTTTTGACATATGTAACTAGAACACCGCAATAAGTTTGTCATGATTTAAGGGTTTAAATATGCAGCAGTAGCAACGCCTTTTGTCTTGATATTTTTCTAAACTGATTGTATGTCAAATTCCATATAAGACAATGTTTCGCCCTTTCCGGTACATTTTATATAAATGGAGTTTGACACCCGAAAAATAACTGGAAATATTTTGAATTTGCCCGTGAGCCTATCTGTTGTCAAATTGCCTTAGGATAAATTAAAAGTTAATGTGTATGATAGATTTTTTTAAGGTCTGATTAGGGTTTAAATTTGCAGCAGTAGCAACTTCTTTGTAGTATACGATTAATGCAATAAATAATAATAACAAATAGTAAAATTTTAACTCAAATTTTTAATTTCTATTAGCAGGCAAGAACATTTAGACAACAATCGAACTATTTTTTTTATGCTGTAGTAGTACATGCGAAAATTTTTGAATTAATGTCCCTATTATTTATGTCTATTTTGCTTAATGCTGCTGGGAACAGCATTAAACAAATGTTCGTTAATTTGTATTCTGTTCTGGATTAAAGAACATATTACCTCCATACAGACACACACACTACAAATTAGCAAATCGCAGCTAGTCGATGTTAAAGTAACAAAAATTTTATTGATGCTGTTCGCAGCAGCACTAATCAAAATAGAAATATGCAAATTCTAGCGATATTAATTTAAAAATTTGTGTACATGCTGCTAGAACACCATAAAAATATTTTGAATATTGTAAGACATAAAGGTTGACTACTAATTGTGTGTGCTGATAAAATAATTGCAAACCAACGATGCAATTTTATTAGTAATTTGTGAACACAGTACAGGTATTTGTAGCAGCTGAATTAATGGAAATAAAAAAGTTCGCATATTTTTGGCATGATGATTGATAAATATGGAATTTTGATGGAAAATGTTGACTAACATTGCAGCAATTTCAAACCCTGGGTACAAGACAAATTGATAACATATAGACTCACGGGCATATTCAGAGTATTTCCTGCTTCCCCGCGGACGTCAAACTCTGTATATAAAATATGTAATTGTCTTATATATAGAATTTGACATCCAATCAGTTTAAAAAAATTTCTCAGCTGCGCTGGTGATGTCCTTCATGTTCTGTGAATCATTTCAAACATATCATTCATATGAATAATATCATATGCAAAGTAAGGAAGCTAATGGGGATAGCACAACTAATCGACCATTTTTTGCTGCGAAACTACATTTAAAAGAAATCAAAGAAAATAGTTTATACCGGCTAAACGCGAGGAAGATTAGAGGAAACATGCCATGATTCCTATTAAAATTTAAATTCCTTTTTTGTTTGCAAAATATCAAAATTTGCTTATATCTTGTGTTTCTAAACTCAATCGTCTGTGCTGATGAAAGTAGTCATGCTGTGATGATATTTGCACACAACTGATGTTTCCTTTAAAGTTTCCTCTATGGATGCATCGTGTTTATCAAACAATTAACTAGGTTTTCAAAATATATTTTCTCCAATGTTGCTTCGTGTGTAGCGAGCATTATATACGGGTTTTACCCGGTAGTTAGAAATCTAAAATGTTGTTGTAGATAGTAGTGAAACTTGTTGGATAAGCCTTGTGGAAACCCTTCTGACAAGAGCTGTTATAAAATAAAAATTACAAAAAAATTTTACACTTAAATAAAACGCTGAATATGACCTGCGCATGATATTAAAAGCGACATTTTATGTGGCAAATGCACATCATCTGAATATAGCCGTAATCAGAGCACCCAAACGTATCACCAATGCAACTACACTTCAGTTGGCAAACTCCATACTTGCATATACATATATATACATACATACATATTTATATATATATATATATATATATATATATATATGCAATACTCTTACCCAGTCAGCATTTGTCATATTTGTCTATAGCACTAGTTTACTGATATGAATAAGTAAGCAGTCTTTCTTACAAACCTGTGCAGTGTCGCTTTCTAAACATTTGTGGCAACCATTTTCGGTTTTTTGAGCCCACAACTGAATATTTTTTTGAGCGCACAACTGAATAATTAGTTTTCTAAGGTATTTTGAAAGTGATTCTTAATTTAATATTCCGACATGGTGATTTTTTCTTGTTTGGAGAAAACCCGGTTTCGACGATATGCCATCTCTGAGCTCAGAACGAAAAACTACATTGAAGATGGCACATAGCCAAAACCGGTTTGTCTCCAAACAAAACTCGAAAAGGGAAATTCGTTTCAAAAATCTATAGTTTTAAAATACTCAATTTGGTCATTTTCGCCAAAGCAATCTTCCATATTCTGACTGGATAAAATAAATTGATAATAAAATGGAGATGTATTGGTGATGGGTTCCTCACACGGATGCATACCACTGGTTTGTAATCTAATCCTCCTTTAAATACGTCCGGCTTCGACAAACAAAACACCGAAAGATGCGCCATAAAATTACGCTGAAACATTGCATATTCGTCTTATTTTTATTCAAAGTAGCAAAAATTGTTTTTGCAAACCAGTGTAATTAGTGAATAATCAGTTTTATGAAAAACAAGTAAGGCTTTATCCGGATTAAAACTGTTTGCCCCTTTTTATCGGTTACATAATTTGATCAATTGTTATACCCTTCACAAAAATGTTAGAAAATGAAAAAATTCATTATAAAATCGAAAAATTGGAATAAAAAAATTATTTGCTAAAAAATCAATATTTAACAAAAATCCGAAATTTTGCCAAAATATACAAAATTGTAACAGAATCTGTGTTAAATAAATTTAGCAAACAAAAAAATCCTATTCCATCACAAATGAGAGGAATTCAGTAAAAAATTTACCAAAAGATTTAAATATCATAAAAATTATTATTTTTACCAAAAATTTAAATTCATTTTAAAATAAAAGAAACCAAATTCCACCATAATTTGGAAATTTATCACTATGGCCCAAAAATGTTAAATTCGAAATTTATAAAAAAAAACCGAAACTGCAATTTTAAAATTCATGAAAAATTCGAAAATATACCTTAAATCGTAAAACTGGAATAAAAAATTTGATGGCTGCAAAATCAATATTTAATAAAAAAAAAACCCTCGACATATTATCAATAATACCACAAAAATCGAAATTTTACAGTCATCAAAAAGCCGAAAATTAAAAACAAACAAAATTTTATGAGAAGCTTAAAATACAACATGTCGTGAACAATTATATAAAAAATCTCTTATTTTACTACAAATCGGAAATTCAAAGAAAAATTTGAAAATTCACCAACAAATTTTAAAATGAATAAATTTTAAAAACTTCAATACAATTTAGGAATCCAATAAAATTAAAAAATTCTCCACAAAACCAAACTATAGTCTAAACACGTTTCAATTATAATAATAACAAAATCTTTCAAACAGCCAACATTAAAGAAAACTAGTATTCTATAAAAAAAGTGGCGGTTTCAAGAAAACCGATGTTACCATTTCCAAAAGAGCTACAAAATACGTAATTTTCACAAACAAATTTCTATAATTTTACCTATAGGCTGAAATTGCACCGAAAACTCTAATAAAATATAGGAAATTATCTACAATTCACAAAAAAATCTTGAATTGATTAAAAAACGATAAGCATTCAAAGAAAAGAAAAAACGAAAATGCTTATATTACGACGGACCGGGGGTCAAAATTAAATATGTCAAACAATTCTCTGCACTGGGAAAAATCTGTAGTACAATTTTAGTAGTTCATACATCTGTGAAGGGTATAAAAGATTCGGCACAGCCTAATATAACTAACTCTCTTCCTTGTTTTTATTTTGTTTAATTATTTTATTTAATTTTATTTCTTTAATTATTTCGAATGTTTGATAAATTTCAGATTTTCTGGTGATTGTAAAATATTTTGTAATATATCGAGTGGCATATAATTTTTTTAACCTTCAACTTTAATTTATTGAACCTTTTTAAGAGATTAACAATAATGTAATAACTAATTTATTTCATTCAAATCTTAATAAACTAACTATTATTGGGTAGGTAGAGCCGCCTCGCCAGACTCAATTAGTCAGTTCCTTTTAGTCTCTGGTGCCTGTCAGATATCAAATAAATTGAGTACAAGAGTGTTGGGATGTACGACTAGTTGTTTACGTATTTGGCCGTGTATGTTTTCGCATCTTCTTCGTTAGTGGGAACTACTAGATCTCTATGGATATTTTCATTTCTGATATATCAGGTATTATATTTTTATAATAGGTAGTCGTATATAGTGTTATTTGTATTTAGTTTTTAAAATGTCGAGAGTTTTGTGTTTTGATGAAATTTAAATTCTCTCGAGCTGTTTTCATAAATTTTTTTTATTGATTGTTTTTAGCATTTTGATAATTTTTTAACATCTTCGATTCATTTCGGATAGGTTTAGACTTTTTGCAAAGTTCTTAATTTTCGGGAAATTTTTCATAAAATTTAGATATGGAGATTTCTCGGTATTAAGTTAAATTTTTTTAATTAGAATTTTTTGTTTGTTTTTGCAGTATTTCGGGTTTTGAAGAAATATTAATTATTTTGTGATTTTCTTAATTTGGTATAAATTTTATATTAATGATGCGGAAGTTTCAAATTAATGGGGAAATTCCTTTTGTTGAAAAAATTCGTATTTGGTAATTTTTCGGTTTAATTTGTTAATTTGTTTTTTTTTTGGGGAAATTCTAATTTTTTCGCGATTTATTTTTGGTGGAGAATTTTCAAATTTTTAGTAAATATTTGATTTTTGGTGTAATTTTGATTATTTTCCACTTTTTTTAATTGTTTGTCTTATGATGTCTTTAATTTTTGGTCGTTTAAAATTTTTTGCGAATTAATTATTGTTTGTGCAAAGAAATTTTGACTTTGTGATAATATTGGGACTTATGCTTGAAATTTCGTTTTTTGTTTCTAGAAAATTGTATAATGTTTCGCTTTTTTATTTCTTTTTGGTGAAATTGGTAAAGTTTAGTTTTGAACATTATTTTTATAAGAGAGCAAAATAAGATCTCGGTAAATCACAAATTGGCGAATGATTCTGATTTAAGTTAAGTAATATTCAGAAATTCTGAACAATTCATTTGAAGCTTCTTAGAGTCTTAGAAATGTGACGATTACATTGTGCACGTGGAAGCGATATTGTGTCACTTTTAGCGATTTGGATGCAAGATCAGCACACAGTTTATAGCTATGTATATCATTCTCTTGTAAATCTAACTGACTTGCGCGAAAAGATAACTTTTAAGAAAATATTTGGACTATGGAGGAACGATTCCAAAGTAGCTGGGGTGCATATAAGCATACATATATGATTTTTAGCTACAGTAAATAATCATATAGCAGTAAATTCAATTAAATATTTTTGTACGATGAATGCATCTTTTTCTCAAGAAAAACTCCCACTTATTATTCAAAAACTAGAGCCGATACAGAAAAACTGATAACATATTACTGTTGGTCGGGTGTTTTTGAATTCACCTGTGTTTTAGTTCATTTGCAAATCAAAGCGTTTTCAAACCACTATATACGTGTATATATGTATGTATTTATGGATGTATATCGTGTTTTTATTTTGTATTTTATATCCGTATTGTTCAGGCACATTATCCAAGCAGTGCTGTTCTGAATTCCGTATCCGCAAAATTTCATTCTAAAGTGGAAATTTCCGAATGTTTAATCTGTTTTGTATTTCACTTGGGATTAATTTCTTTCGCTTTATTTAGAATGAAAAAGTTTGGTGGAATGAATCAGCAGCAGGTTTCTTCAAATAAAACTTTATTTGAATGTTAAAATGACAATTTTGTATTAAAATATGAAAGGTTTTCTTCAAATTTGCCTTTATTGTTTTCAATAAATTTTAAAGCGCATATCTATGCAAAATATGTGGAATGGAGAACAATTCCGAGTGTTTTGCGATTCCACACGTTTTCATTCAACTCGAAATTATGATTTATATCGCTTTCTTATCAAAAAAAAGTTCACCATTCGTGAGAATGGGGTGCCTTATGTGTTTTTGGGTGACGGATTTTTTGAAAGTGCAATAATAGTGCTGTTTGGAAGTTTTGTAATAGCAACTGAAAAGTAACACGCAATTCAGTCGCCCTTAGTCGAATATTTGATAGCTTTTTTAACAACTTAGTTATTTTATTCGACGCAAATTGTGACTCTCAATTTATACATAGCAGATAACTAATTTGACTAGGCAAATTTCTGTGCGAGTTGATTTATAGCTAGTCAAGACGCCATGTTATACTCGATTTTCATGAAATTAGTGGCGTAATAATGGATAAAGCTTTTTGATGATTTTTCTCACAAAATTT
Organism: Phania funesta; assembly: GCA_963932375.1. Taxonomy (NCBI): domain Eukaryota; kingdom Metazoa; phylum Arthropoda; class Insecta; order Diptera; family Tachinidae; genus Phania; species Phania funesta. The sequence continues at coordinate 45,066,257 of OZ010656.1, forward strand.
TAAAACTTTATTTGGCAACAATGGGTATGTTATATACCTACACAAGTGTAATTGACAACAGGTACACGCACGGGAAGCTAAAGACATTTCCGATTCAGTGCCAGATATCAAACGTCGGAAATGGCGAACAAATTTTTTTTATATGGAATTCGACATCCAATCAATTTAAACATAGTAAATTGGTAAACGGTAGACTCACGGGCGAATTTAAGGCATCTCCAATGTCAAACTCCATATAAAAAGTGCCGGAAATGTCGAATAAATTTTGTATATGGAATTTGACATCCAATCAATTTAAACAAGGCAAATTGATAACAGGCAGACTCAGGGGCGAATTGATTTTTTTCCGGCATCTCCATAAACTCCATATATAAAACAATATGCCGAAAATGGTGAAACAATCAATTTAAAAAGAGTACTCAGCTGCGCTTGTGAGATTACCTTTTTTGTCTACCATGCAATTTAATTAAGGCCTTAGCTACTTGTTTTAATTCGTCTTATACCTGCATAAATATGTAGGTATATACATTTTTTAATATTAACCGCCATTTTATGACTAGTTTTTATTATAGTTGTTTTTTGTTTCGAATATAATTTCTTATCTATTTTAAGTTTTAGTTATGTTTTGTCCAATCTTAGATCAAATATATGCCATGCTTAACCATTAAAAGGATTTAGTTTTCATAGACGAATATATGTCAAGTCCTTACTTAATTACAAACAAATATACATCCACACAAGTAAAAGCCATACAAATTAGAAACATAATTAATTCCCAAGAAATAAGGAAATAATTGTATATATTCGTATACTCAGCTAAAACTTGACGCTGGCAACATTTCAATATGTAATAGAATTTTAGTGCACTACTAAAGATATCGGTTACCAACACTGTTACATATAACAGGACTTTTTTAGTACACATGATACTAAAAGGCACACATCAACCACACATTAACATTTTTAATCTTTGTTGAATTTTAGTGGCAATTACTTGCAGTACTAAAGTGATCGTCATTCATCGTCATTATAATCATTTTCAATAACATCTGCATAGCCTCTTCTGCATTTTAAGTTTCCGCGCTTAGTATTCCTCTTTTACATATATTAATTTATTTTTTTAATTAAATAAAAGTTCAAGTTACTAATTAAAATAATTAATTATATCTTAAAATTTCATATAAATAAAATAAAGATCCTTTTTGGTTTTTTAATACAAAATGGTAAGTGACATTTTTATTTACTACTTAAATCCAAGAACATTGGGATATTAAAAAAAAAGAAGACTAAAAGTTATTAAGGGTTGCAAAAATAAACAAGTTTCGTTTTTTCCATGTTACACTTTTGAAGTGATCATGCCCGTTTGTGTTACTTTTGTTCTTATTTGCCAAAGGATGCCGAAAAAAAGACACTACTCGGTGCGTTCATTTTCTTCCGCTGCAGAAAATTACTGTCCCAAATACTAAAAATATTCAGTGTGTTTCAGGCAGATATAAGAGATACTTATGTATACCCATCCGTACAACAAAAACGTTTACTCCGATTTTCTAACTGACAAACTGCATGTATAAAAAATTAGTGAAAAATAGTCAATGTATTTTTATCAGTCCTTTCTACTAATTTGTATTGGATTACTGGATTGGTTCAGTTTCCAAAAATTTTAGAGTATAATCAGCAAAAATCAAGGATGCGTGTTTGACACATTTATATTTTTTGTTGTATTTTTTTTTTAAGAAACCACAAGTAATTTCAATTTTTAAAAAATAGTGGTGTAATTAAAATAGTTGCTTTGTGTTGGGGGCATCATTATAATTTGCCTTTAAAGTTCTTTGTAGTAAAAGGTAATTTTTAGCTAAAGTAAACTATGTAAAATTAATCTTTTTGAAAATATGACAGCGCTAGAAATAGATAGTGGCAACGACATATTTACTCGCAGCACACAAACAACACATTCGAAATGCATGTTTTCAAAAATATTATCTAGGAAGTATCTATAAAAAAACGCGATCTGTTTTCCATTTGTATATTTTAAATTGCAAAAATTACGTTATGTTTTCTTCAAAATGAGGCAACTTGAAATGCATAAACCATACACTCTAGGCTCAACTATAATATGCATAAGCTGGCTTAAGTAACTGTGCAATTACATATAAATCATATGTGGCAAACCATAATGTACTTAACAACACTTTTCGTTAAGTTTCGTCAACTGTCATTTGCTTAAGCAAAGTACGAAAGTGATCGCACATTCCGTACGAAAACAGCTGATTGTGTTATAGATACATACATTAACAAACAAGCTGCAATGGAGGACGAAAGTGAAAAATTTTTTTTTCTAAAAAAAGATACGCATTTTATTATAATCGCAATTCAAAGGAACGAGCATGGAAAAAAGTAGCACAAAAATGCAAAAAAATTTTATTGTTTATAAGTTGAGTGATGCACACCGCTGCAGTTTTTAGTACTTTTGGCCAAAATTACACAAGCACCAAAAATTGTGTATTTTTTTGTTCGAAAATTTCTTAAAACTAATAAAAATAATTATTAATTTGTATATGAAGGGTATTAAATATATAAAATATATTTATTCAACACCTTTTTGTTAACGAATTTTATTTATTCTGAAATAAAATATGTTTTTGCAAAAGTACGAATAAAACAAATGTGCAAGTGTGGCACTATAGTTTCCAGGCTTATGTAAGTACATTGTAGCCACCTAAAAGTCTTCAATAATTTGCTTAAGCATTTGACATGCTTTTCGTTCAATTTTTGACATTAGCTTAAGCTACCTTAAGCATATTATAGTTGGGCCTTATCTCTTGATTAGTCATTTGCACATTGAGAGAGCGTCAGCAAAATAACAACAGAAAATGTGTTCCTGATCATCTGTTTGAAGAATATGTGTAGATGTTCCAGTTCAGTTTGAGCATAATTTTTTGTCTCTCAACGATATTGTATTGATGCTTTTAGCATAGGTTTATGTACGGGTGTTTACAGACGAGCGCACATAATTTTTATTTTGCCTGTTTGTATTTTTTTGTGTAATGCCTTAACAGAGTTGTGCTTGTTTGAACACGAGCCGATTATCAATACCAGCACAGAAGACCACAATTACATTTTTCCGTTATTCTGCTGACGCTCTCTCCATGTGCGAACAGATTTGTGGCTAGTTCTTGGATGTACGAAAAATCAAACAATTTCGATTCTTTCAAGTTGTACAGCCCGATCCTAGTATAAGTGAGTGAGACATATTATCTATTGAAGTTATTTTCATAGCGACCACACCGCAGTGATAATCGGGATTTTAAAATGGTACTGAACTTGAACATAAAAAAAGTCCTTTTGCACCATTATAAGTAATATTTCAAAAATTCAAAGAAATAACTTGGCCTGTCTATATGGAATGCTTTTTAAATTTTTTTTAGTTTATTATTTTTACAAATTTATCAAATCAAAAAGAAGTGAAAATAATACATACTCCTAAGTACTGAATTTCCATCACTGCCACGTAACAAAAAGCATGTTACGTATGTTTTTTGCCCTCTGTACTCATGGCGACTTGTTCGCAATATTAATTTGCATCCGAAGTTGCATTGTTTGTTGCCGAAACACCCTGCATAATTACCAACCGAGTTGTATCAACATTTCACGACGTCTATAGCTTCCATGACCTTAGAAGTAAAAGGCAAGAAGATCTTCCCTTTAGCTTATCGGTCAGTTTGTGCTTAAAATGCATTATCTCTCCGCCACCTTCGAATAAAAATTGATTGAATTTGACGTATTTAAAGCGCTGAATAAAAATCGGTTCTAAACTTTGGAGTAAGCCACGAGATCATAAAAATCATTGTTACTTCTGCATGACGACAACGTAGAGATTCACAAGTAAGACTAAGAATAAAATCATATATCCAACCATTGCATCTGCCTGACTTCCAGTATTTCGAAGCAATAAAGTTGTACCGCCAGTGAGGAACTGGTAAATATTGAAGATGTTGTTTCTACGTGGTAGAAAAAACTAAGCAGATATTTATTCAGCGCTTCAAATACTTAAAATTCATTGTATTTTTATTTAAAGGAGGATTTCATTGCAGAACAGTGCTATTGGCGACTTGTAATAATGGCCCTTAGGCTAATAAAACTTTGATAACAAAATATATTTATAAACAGGTTATACAAAAAAACAAAATCTACTTTGTCACTAGATTATGATATAAAAATCTGATAGTTCTTAGTGGCGCGACTGTGATTTTTCCCTTAATATATCCAGAAATTATCACACTGTATATTAAGGAATTTACAGTAATTACGTTGCAATTTAACCAGGTATGCGCGTTAGCACATACTTACAATATAGTCGACAATTAGGACCATTATTACAACTTGTCTATAGTTAAAGTTAAGAAGTTAAAGCGAAAAGCCATGATATCAAGGTAAAAAAAACAATTAACTAGGTAATTCGTTTTGCAATTTAAATAAATATACAAAAAATATCTCCAAAAAGTTGTTGATTTTGAAACTAAACAAATAAATAAAATTACGTCTTGTCCCTATTAAGAACTTAATTATTAAGAATCAGTTTAATTTGTCAAAAGTAGTCGGTTTTTGCTCTGGCGATGTAATATTTTCCTAAATTTTAATTTTATTTTGCAAAAAAGTTGTAATACCGAATCGTAGTTAGAAATCACTTTATTCCTCACTCAAGCTAAAGTTACTTTTTACTAACATGAACTTTAAAGGCAAGTTTTATATTTAAAGACAATTTTTTTATTTAAATAGATTTTTTATTAATTGTATGAAAACCCCATACAAAAATTAAAATGATGAATGAAAAGGAGGGACTTATTGTTAGTGTCTGGAAGAATGGATACAAATACAAAAATATAGGTGTCTACTATAATAATCGTTTTGGAATTCAATCTTGCTTATTAATAGTTTATAAATTAGGCCGTAGTGCTTAAAAATAACTTTTCTACCAAACAAAAAAAAAAAATTAATCATTTAATTAAATATTCATTGAATTTAGAAAATATTTACTAAAGTTGATTTCAGGAACCAAAAATTAAACAGTTATTTTTTTAATTTTTAAAGTAAAAATTGAAGGGTTCTTTAACATTTATTCCAAACATAAATAATTGTTATTTCATCTTTTAATACAATTCGGGATTGATTATAGGCACCCCTATTCTGTATTTCGATTACGTTACCGTATTCCGTTACGCACGAATTGAAAAAACGTATTTCAACCAATAACTGAATCGTAAGAAAAAGAAGAAGACCGAGAGTATTTCTAAAACCAGCTGTTTCGCTGTATAACGTGTTAAATATGAACACAAAAATTGAGCAATTTTATAATAATTAAAATAAATAAGAAGTATATATTGTGGGTACAATAATATAATAAACACATCAGTTAAGTTCGGAATGGCAAAAAAAAACCCAAAACATAAGTAAGCGGTATTTGTTGCCAAACTATTCCAATGTAAAGATTTCTGGCGCGCCGGAGTAGATATTTTAATATTTTTTATATCATTGTAGCACAAAAATAAAGTTTCTTTGTTTTAATTTCAAGAAAATGTGCGATAGCACCTACGTTGTCGACCTGCAATAAATTTAAAAAAAAAACTCACATTTTATAACAAAATAAAAAAAAAGTTATGTAGGATCGATCATATTAATAAAACCTTTAATTGCATTCTTATTACACATTTCTTGAAGCTAAGCCAACTAAAATCGTAAGACTCTCCGCCACTAAATTAATTACTTTCAAAAACATGGCGACGCTGGTAATGCAGAATACACACAATCGTAAAAGTTCCAATTGAAACGAAACGCAGAATTCAATTCGAATCGAAATGCAGAATAGGGGTGAGAGTTTTTTCGTATCTGTTCTGTATTCAGATTCAAATGAAAATATGTAGATCTGTTAAAAGATTCGCAATTGAATAATTAGGAAGTCAACTTTCTGCCTTCCACTTATTTTTCCTTTTTCGAAGTTCATAGGCAAGTATGTTCAAACGTCTCATATACATTTTAAATTTAATTGAAAATCGAAGGAAAACCTTAAAAAATCTCATACAAAATTACCATTTTATCATTTAAATAAAGTTTTAGTTGAAAACCCCTGATTCTTATTCAACACACCAAAGTTTTTTGTTCTAAATAATACAAAAGAAATTATTCGGAAGTGGAATACAGAACAGCTAAAACATTCGGATTGAGAATACAGTGCTGCACCGATTTTTGTTCTGCAAGAGGATATTTTATAATATAAGAAAAGTTAAACGAATTTCTTAAATAAAATTAAAGTTAATAACTTAAATAAGTTAAAAATAACTTTTATATTTCCTCCAAAAAAATTTCAAGTACAAAAATTGTATTCTTGTATTCATGTATTTGTCATGAATTGTTCGGAGCTTAAAAGCTACAAAATATTTATATGTATGTAATATACGAGTATGCACATAATATTTTTAATATAGTTTATATTGCCAGGTATCCTACTAGTAGGAGCTTTGTACAAGAATTGTCAATTGGCCTATACCTTCGTATAAGTGTTTTCTGAAGGTAAATTACGGCATTCGATTACGATCGAAATTTGAATAAAATATTATAGCAATTCAATAGAATATAATAGAAATATCAATCGATACCGAATGTCGTCATTTGCCGCCTGGTCTCGGTGTCCAAACTGAGCTATAAATGCATGGTGCTTCACTAGGTGCAAAAAAAAGTTTTATTCTGTCATTAATATGCAAATCCAACAACATAGCTCAGTAGTCGGTGACAACGCAATAATAATTTGTTTTTTTTTTTTTTTGCTTATTTTGGAAGTAGTGAACTGCATTGCAGTATTATTTTTTCTGATTTAAATTACGAATAAATCCAATTACCTTGTTCAGTGAGGGGCCCCAAGCCTAATTTGGAGTAATAAAATGCCTGCCAAGAATAATTGCACCACGGCAGTAAGGACCTCTACATTCAGAGTACATTCTTAGTTGTCGCATGTATTTTGTGGCATTGCCTTTTTTTAAAACTAATGCTACATGTAAAAGTTTTATAGTTAAAATCGAGCAGAAGCAATAAAAACGAAAAAGTAGAAGTAGCTTATAAAACTAAGTAGTTTTCTATTGGTCTGTATAAAATGTTTGTTTTACACCTGCTGCTGAAATTGGAGTCTGGGCTGCTAGGTACTTTTTTGTCCTCCCAAAAAGCCACAGTTTCATCATCAAACTTCGGAATCCCCATTTACTAGAATTAGACAACCTTGCACTGTACACGGATTTAGTGTAAAACTTTTTTAACATATCCCCTTCGTTCGCTTAAATTCTGGGCAACAGATTTGACTTATGTTCAAATGGACATGTGTTCTTATTCTTAATATAATCTCTAGGAGCTCAGACATTGCTTGTTGGGATCGAAAGCATATTAAGTACAGCCTGAGCCAATTTATTATAATCCCTTGTACTGGCTACATGGCCAAATTTGCATCCAATTAAAAGGAATTTTAAAAGCGATTATAGCTTTGTATGTATTTCCTTCATTAATTTCTTATTCTCCTCTTCTTTTAAAAATTATCACATTAAAAATAACACTTGTCAATGGACGCAGAACAAATAGTTTCGTGATTTGTACAAACACTTGCAGTTGAATAATTTGGTTTGTCTCCAAACCAAACTTGACAAGGGATGACGGAAATTCGTTCCAAAATTCTACATCAAAACACCCTGTCGGAATATCAAATCAAGAATCAAATGAAGAATCAAAAATTAGCTGTTATACATTCCACATAATTTCCATATATATGCTTTCAATAAAAAATTATGTCATCAGGATTTTTAACATTTGAAGAAAGTTTTATTTGAAGAAGACCTGATTCTAAATAATTCCAACAAACTTTTTTATTCTAAATAAAACGATGGAAATTCTTGGAAAGTGGAATACAGAATAGCTAAAACATTCGGCAATTTCCTCTTTAGAATAAAATATATTAGTAAAAAACATAAGAAAATTCCCCAAAAAATCCTACTTACCCAACCACAAATGAAAATTTTCATCTTTTGTGATAAAAATTCCCCTAATTCGGGCTTAGAGTCCGTAGACTGGCAGCCCTGTATGGAGTTTTGTTTTTATGACTAGAACAACATTGCGACAGTGGCGAGAAATAGTGGCCGTGTTTCCCAATGGAATGTAAGGAATGAAATAAAGCCATTATGGTGTTATTGCACATTTAATTTTTTTTTAAATAATTCAAATTTATTTGATTTCTTTTATAAATATATAAATGTACCATTCTTGATAATGGCACGACAAATTGGGCACAATGTTTGTGTTCCTTTTTTCTCAGCACTTTCTTTTAGTTGTTGATAACATGGTTGACAAAGTTTAAAATATTTGCTTGGATCAAACAGTATTTGCCTTTCCCTTTCACAACAAATAATACACGAAAGGTAATGTTGTATTTCTACTTTTGTGTCAGTGCTGTCTTCTCCACTGCTATTTGCATTGGATTCGTCATCATTGCTGTCAATTGTATTAATGAAATTATCCTCAATCATACAGTTGTTCATTTTAGAGAACTGTCCGAGTAAAGTATTCAGTGTTATTTTCTTCTCCCTCAGTAGCTGATACCGCTTCTGTATAAATTTGTTTCGCTTTTCAAGATAACTGTTTTTCTTTGCTTTGGCTTTATGCTCCTAAATTCATTGTCTGTGATCAATATATCAAAATGTCCTTTTTGAGATTTTTAAAGTCTGAGTTTTTCAATAATTGTCTGACTAGTCCTATCTTCCAAATAAAAGGCAATAGCGATTTCGAAAATCTATAAACGGCAGAAAGTTCGATTTAGAATTAATATATATATCCATGTGTATTATCTGTCGAATATTTCTACACTAAAAGCATTAAATTCGGAAAATAGATCAGCTTCTTTAACCCTTCGTAGTTCTCATTAATACCAGTATGACCTGTTTCATTCTTATGGTAGTGGTGAATTTGTTTATATGTGTCATCTTCGGAAGGCATATCCATTGCATGGTAGGAGCATCTAACAAATTTATTTAACGCTATTGTTTCCATTAAACATGTCAATAATTCTACGTTGCGAGATATTATCAGGACATTCGGTAAATATCCCCACTTTTCCTTTCAGTTCGTTGCGCCTAAGTATATCCTCGAAATTACTTTTTAAGTCATTAGTGTTGACAACAATTTTCTTGTTCCCGTGTTTAATATCAACTTCCCTTTTCTTATCATCAGTTAAAATAATCTGAGTCTTAAACCTGTTAACTACAGTGTCCAAAATGCTAATATGATTATGAGTGTACTCTTCTTGAGAATGCACTGTTTCATTTAAATCACCGCAGGCATTATTGTAAAGAGAACCGTCAGAACTATTCAATACATTTATTTGGCCTGAATAGTCGTCAATCCTGCTCAAAAAATCAGCGACTTCGTCATCCCTGCCTTTTATATAGGTAACGTCAAATTGAAATCACTCAGTTTTAATATCCATCTATTAAGCCTGGGATTCAATTCCCTGCTCTGGTTGGTGGTCTGAAAGTATCTCAAACTTAACTCCATATAAATAATGACGAAAATAATTTGTCGCCCAAACAATGGCCAAAATTTCCTTTTCGGTCGTCGAATACTTCCTCTCATATTCATTTAATATTCTGCTAGCAAAACAAATAGGGTGCCCATTTGTTGTAAAACGGCACCAATTGAGTTCAAGCTCGCATTAGTTACATGCTGAAATGGTCTCCTAAAGTCTGGGTATCTGAGTACAGGCGCTTCAATAATAATTCGCTTCAGTTTCTCGAAAGCATTAATAAAGTTAGGATCGTTCACGTCCACTTTCACATCTTTCTTCAAACATTTTATTATGAGCTTCCAGTAATATCGTGTCATACTTAAAAGCGATTTAATCCCTTTGGCCGTATTTGGCAATTTAAGTCCTGAAATAACCTCAACTTTGGCTGGATTTTGGTTTAATCTCTTCAGGTGTCAAAAGATGTCCTAAATATAAGGTCTCCTTAGAAAATAAATAGCATTTATTTATCTGTATCTTGAGATTTGCGCACCTCAACTTATCAAAGACCTTGTGTATGTTCTGAATATGTTGCTGGAAGCTGGTGGGAAATATCAAAATATCATCCAGATATGCTACACAGATCTTATTAATAAAATCGCGAAGTACATTATTAATAAGCCTCTGAAACGTAGCAGGAGCGTTTTTTAAGCCAAAAGGCATCTGTACGTATACAAAATGGCCATATGGCGTAGAAAAAGATGTTTTCGACCGGTCTTCTTCCCTAACAAGAATTTGGTAAAATCCCTTCGCTAAATCTATCGTAGAAAAATATTGAGCCCTGCCTAATCTATCTAAAATGGAATCGATATTAGGTATCGGGAATTTATCATTCACAGTTATCTCATTAAGTTTCCGGTAATCAATAACTATCCTCCATTTCCTTTCTCCAGAATTATCCATTCTCTTAGGAACAATCTACAACGAGCTGTTATAAGGTGAATTGCTCTCAGTAATTGTACCCTGGTTTAGGTACATCTTTGTGTATATAGGCTTTTCCATAATGCTCAGAATTTCATGTTAAATTATGTTCAGTTATGTTCTAAAATTTGTCCTTCTGCAAAAATTAAATCCTTATATTCTTCTAAAATCCTCTGTAAATTTGATTTCTCCTCATCATTCAGGTCGTGGTATAAATTATCTAAAACATCCTTATTTATCCTTAAAGCCTCAAGCTGATGTATCTCATTGCCGTTATATGGACAGCTTTTCAAAAATTCGATACAATTTCCATTAATTGTAAGAATTCCCCTCCTCATATTGACAACAGCTCTTAATGGTCGTAAAATATTCTGTTCTATAATTGCGTCAAACTCTTTACATCTAAATCAGTTTCCACGACATTGTGGCATTATCTCTTTTTCTATGAATGTTTCGGCTATGTGACACTAAAGATGGCACATAGTCGAAACCGGTTTGTCTCCAAACCAAACTTGGCAAGGGATAACAGAAATTCGTTCCAAAAATCGACATGTTTTTGACTACTTCAACTACTACTTCAATGTTGTTCTAGTATTACTTTAGATACTATATCATTTCCTACTTGGATTACTACCAAGGCTAAAAAATAAAATACTTTTGTTACTACAAAAATTTAAAGGCAGCAAGAGCAACAGGATACTATAAATTATACTATTTTCATTTTATTCCTTTTGAGCTACTACTGAAACTACAGCTACGAAAATGTGAAGGTAGCAGTTCTAATATTAACTGATTGACTCCGTGTTTTTAACATTTTTTAGCCAGACCATATTTTGCTTTTTCGTAGTTTTCAAACACTGCACTTCCTTATCAAACATTCCTTAAACGCTAATGAAGGTAGCGTAAATTTCACTTTAAAGATAGTTTGGTATTCTCCCATGAGAATTGTCCTCAGGAAACTAGGGCCAAAGACTCTAGCCCTAGTGTCGCCACTTTTCGGTTGGAATCCGTTAGTGAATTAAACTTCCTCACTATGTATGTGGCACTCAGCTTTATTCGGCTTTATTCGACCATTGATCCCTGCTAAAAAAAAACCTCTGCCACACTAGAGTCGAGAGTAATACAATATAAATCAAGTATTTCAATGATGTGTTCATTTATAAATGATAAAACCCTTTTGTTACAAACCATTCCCGATATTTTAATTATAAATTTTTGGTTAGAAGTGTTTGGCAATGCATCTTTTTTTGTTATAGTTCTATTTTTTCGAAAACCCGCTCTGTGTATACATCCATGTATATGTACATATATACATACATATGTAGAATTGTTTTTTTTTTTCTTTAAATAATTAAACAAATATATATATATATATTTTCAGCGTGAAGTAATTTCTATTCAGGTTGGTCAAGGTGGCATTCAAATTGGAAACGCCTGCTGGGAATTATATCTGCTTGAACATGGCATCAAGCCGGATGGTTCCGTCAAAACAAAAGAAGAAATTTTGGCGAGCGGCAGCAGTGCTGGTACAGTAGGCAATGAAGGTACGTCGAATGCTACAAATGATGCTCGGACATTTTTCGCCGAAACGGATTTGGGCAAACAAGTACCTCGATCAATTTTCGTAGACTTAGAGCCGACAGTCATTGATGATATACGCAATGGCCCCATGCGTGGTCTTTACCATCCCGAACAGCTGATATCGGGCAAAGAAGATGCTGCAAATAATTATGCCCGTGGCCATTATTCTATAGGCAAAGAGGTTATTGATAATGTAACCACACGCATACAGAAAATGGCAGAACAGTGCGATGGTCTGCAGGGATTTTTAATTTTTCACAGTTTGGGTGGTGGCACAGGTTCGGGATTCACTTCGTTGCTTATGGAACGACTATCAATGGACTTTAGCAAGAAATGTAAGCTGGATTTTGCTGTCTATCCGTCGCCAAAAGTATCCACAGCTGTTGTGGAACCTTACAATGCTCTGCTGACCACCCACTCTACATTAGAGCATTCAGATTGTGTATTTATGGTAGACAATGAAGCCATCTATGAAATCTGTAAAAATAGCTTGAATGTAGACCGTCCGGATTATAGAAATTTAAATCGTTTAATTGCACAAATTGTAAGTTCTACAACAGCTTCGCTGCGTTTCAGTGGTTCGATGAATGTGGATTTGAATGAATTCCAAACGAACTTGGTGCCATTTCCACGTATTCATTTTCCCTTAGTTGCATATGCCCCGTTGGTGTCAGCGGCACGAGCGTCTCATGAACAGCATGACATCAGCTCGCTAACAAATGCCTGCTTCGAATCGGGCAACATGATGGTTAAATGTGATCCACGAGCTGGAAAATACATGGCTTGTTGTATGTTGTATCGTGGTGATGTTGTGCCCAAAGATGTAAATGCCGCCGTTTCGGTCATCAAGTCGAAACGTCACATTCAGTTTGTAGACTGGTGTCCAACGGGCTTCAAAATTGGTATTAACTACGAAAAGCCATCTTTTGTACCAGATGGTGATTTAGCCAAAACTTCAAGAGCCGTATGCATGTTATCAAATACAACCGCCATAGCTGTAGCGTTTAATAATTTGTGCTATAAATTCGATTTGATGTTTAAGAAACGCGCCTTCGTCCATTGGTATGTCGGCGAGGGTATGGAGGAGGGTGAATTCATGGAGGCGCGAGAAGATCTGGCTGCTCTTGAAAGAGATTTCGAAGAAGTTGGTACTGATGACGTTTCCCAGGTAGGTGAAGACGGTGATTACGAATGTTGAATTTACGGCGCTGCAGCTTTTTTTATAAGAGATATATAATTAAGGCCTCAAAAAAAATATTCTCAAATTGTATTTATTATTAAATTTTATAAATTAAAACTATTCAATTAATTAATAAAGGTATTCACGCCGTCATTTTTACACTAGCGAAAGTGTGGAAATTAAATTTTATCAAACATTTTTCAGTCTTGATTTAAAGTTGTGTAACGAGTTTCAATCGATGTTGATAATTTTTGAGCAAATATAAAATTATTTTAAGCCAAGGTGCAGACAAGAAGATAAAATTGAAGTAATATAAAGGACTTTTTTTTAAATAAAAATGATTTTAAGCCCTGGCAATTCTTTTGGCACTTAAATTGTTTCGTTTTAAAAATTCGATACAGTAAATATTCTCACACTAACTTTTACACTACTAACGAGTGATTTTTTTGAGGTTAGGATTTTCATGCATTAGTATTTGACAGATCACGTGGGATTTCAGACATGGTGTCAAAGAGAAAGATGCTCAGTATGCTTTGACATTTCATCATGAATAGACTTACTAACGAGCAACGCTTGCAAATCATTGAATTTTATTACCAAAATCAGTGTTCGGTTCGAAATGTGTTTCGCGCTTTACGTCCGATTTATGGTCTACATAATCGACCAAGTGAGCAAACAATTAATGCGATTGTGACCAAGTTTCGCACTCAGTTTACTTTATTGGACATTAAACCAACCACACGAATGCGTACAGTGCGTACAGAAGAGAATATTGCGTCTGTTTCTGAGAGTGTTGCTGAAGACCGTGAAATGTCGATTCGTCGCCGTTCGCAGCAATTGGGTTTGTGTTATTCGACCACATGGAAGATTTTACGCAAAGATCTTGGTGTAAAACCGTATAAAATACAGCTCGTGCAAGAACTGAAGCCAAACGATCTGCCACAACGTCGAATTTGCAGTGAATGGGCCCTAGAAAAGTTGGCAGAAAATCCGTTTTTTTATCGACAGATTTTGTTCAGCGATGAGGCTCATTTCTGGTTGAATGGCTACGTAAATAAACAAAATTGCCGCATTTGGAGTGAAGAGCAACCAGAAGCCGTTCAAGAACTGCCCATGCATCCCGAAAAATGCACTGTTTGGTGTGGTTTGTACGCTGGTGGAATCATTGGACCGTATTTTTTCAAAGATGCTGTTGGACGCAACGTTACGGTGAATGGCGATCGCTATCGTTCGATGCTAACAAACTTTTTGTTGCCAAAAATGGAAGAACTGAACTTGGTTGACATGTGGTTTCAACAAGATGGCGCTACATGCCACACAGCTCGCGATTCTATGGCCATTTTGAGGGAAAACTTCGGAGAACAATTCATCTCAAGAAATGGACCGGTAAGTTGGCCACCAAGATCATGCGATTTGACGCCTTTAGACTATTTTTTGTGGGGCTACGTCAAGTCTAAAGTCTACAGAAATAAGCCAGCAACTATTCCAACTTTGGAAGACAACATTTCCGAAGAAATTCGGGCTATTCCGGCCGAAATGCTCGAAAAAGTTGCCCAAAATTGGACTTTCCGAATGGACCACCTAAGACGCAGCCACGGTCAACATTTAAATGAAATTATCTTCAAAAAGTAAATGTCATGGACCAATCTAACGTTTCAAATAAAGAACCGATGAGATTTTGCAAATTTTATGCGTTTTTTTTTTAAAAAAAGTTATCAAGCTCTTCAAAAATCACCCATTATAAACTACAAATGCGTGAATTGTGTGCAAACGTTCGCACAACGCAAAATTTAACCTTAATATATTAAAAAACCCAATGTGCTTGTGTTGAGAGGTAACTCTCATAAACAAATGGCTGAGGTAATTTTGTATTGTTAAACTTGTTCCTTTAGCTAAAAATGGTGCGCACGTCAAGTGGTGTAAATTTAAGCATTTTGCACTTATGCAAGGATAAAATTGGTGAAATGAATACCTTCAATGTATTGAATTCAAATGTTAATTAATAAAAAGTTTGTTTAATAGTGAATATAGAAATTGGTTTTATTGTAAAATAAATGAGGCCAAATCCTTTTTGTGATTAGTATTGATGATTAATAATTTGGCAGCGAACAATATGTAATTGGAAAACTAATACGAGTAATGTGGCGTTTTTTCGATCCAGGAATAGTTCTACTTTCGGATAATATTCTGTAACATCATTTCGGTACAAAAACATAAAGGTGAAAATAAAGTAAAGTTCCTATCCAAAAATTTCGTCGGTTAAAAGTACTGAGATTAAAAAAGAGTACCAAGTTCTTCATATGTCCAATACCATCCCATTTGTAGGCAACTTCGAGTTAATTAACTTAGTTCCTATTATGTTAGCCACAATATGCTGCAAATTTGCACACATAATAATTGTCATGCTAAAAATATGTGAAATTTTTCATTTACAATAATACTGCTACTAAAAATTGATGTGTTATGTTCACAAATTACTAAAAAAGAAATCTGCATTAATTTGCAATTTCTAGTAGCGAACACAATTATATATCTTCTGGTGTTTTGTTTGAAAATACCCATAATCCCCTCTATTCTACATTACGGTTAGAATTGAAATTTTCTCCGTTTGGCAACTATGATATTCTGCGTTCCGTTTCGTTCAAATTTTTACGATTGTGAATATTCTGTATTACGAGAGTAGCTACGTTTTTGTAAGTTAATTTAGTAATGGAGAGTCTTTAAATTGTTGTTCATTTAGCTTTAAAAAGTGTGTAACGTATATTGCTCCTGACGCATCAGTAAAAGCAAGAAGTTGTATGTTGTATGGAATCTCGTCTTTATAGACATTTCGATGAATTTGACTGTATTCGAGCACGAGTTCCCAAGATTTATGGTCCATAATTCCTGAATGGAAAAAACACGTCAGGTCCGATTGGTGGAAATGGTAACCTTAAACTTAAGTAGGTCATTTCAATCCTAATGTTTTTGCATAGTCACCGTCGTCTGAGGGGAAGTCTAGCTTGAATGACTTCTTGATCATGATCTGGGACCTTGCAGATTAATTGAGGATGGTTGACGCACCAATTCCGTAGCATAAATCTGTCCCATGCCATGCCATATAATTGCTAGTTCAATATGTAATGAGTTTAGTTTTAAATAGCTAATTTGTTCAATGGTAGTTGCTCCCCACAGGATCAGCTGGTACTGCCGGTAGTCGGGATGGATTCTTATTTGGCGATACATTTTTTCTATATCTGAAGTGAACAAGAAAAAATACAGTCAAATCGCAGCAAAATGATAAGCAGCTCATCCTGCAGTGGTGTTTCGGTATTGAAAATATTATTTATTGATATTCCTGACGAAGTTTCCGCTGAGACATCAAATAGTACCCCAAGTTTGGTGGTGCTGCTTTCAGGGCGTAACACACAGTGGTGGGTAATAATATGTTGATTCTCGTCATTTGTCCTAATGCTTCATAGTCTTTCATGAATTGGATTTATTGTTCTTTCAGTAAAGGGTCCATTGCTAATCGACGTTCTAATGAGAAGAAACGGTTGAAAGCAATACCATGTCTCTTAAGGTAGATGTTTCATGAAAAAATTGAAATCGTATAATGAATGTTGCGCCTTTTTCGTGTACCATATGCCGAATAAAGTGTGCTTTTTATTGCGCGCCATAGGAGGACAGTTGCTGTTGTATATTTACGATCTCCTCCAAATTGTTCAATAGCCATAGTCATTTTGTCGGTTTCAGTACATACGCCGCATGTTGTGACTAATAGTTGCTCGCTGAATACCCTTGCCGATATATCGAGCCGAAGGTTGTATATTGTAATACTGGAGGGTCGTCGGACAGTTTAATTTACCCAACAGTGAGTTAGTATAATTGATGATATTACTCCGCCCCTAATAGAATATCGATTTTGGTTAAGTGGTTCAATGCTGGGTCTGCAAGCGTAACGTTAGGAATCGACCATCCATCAATGTGAAGGAGTTGAGTTAGCTGGAGATTAAATATTTGGAGCAACACAAATGCCTCCTGTTGTGTTGAAATTTTGTTGAGGCGAGATTGAAGTGTAATGTTGACTCGGTATAGGACCTTGGTTCTGTTTTTTACCATTAAATAACTAAAAAGCTTGCTGCGAGTCCAAGTCGATTAATCATTCCGTAATCAGGATTACTTGCGACTATGAGTTAAAAATCGTCTTGCACTCGATTTCAAATCATTTGCTTTTACCTTGACCCGTGTTGTACCTAGGGTTTGCAGTACTCACTGCCACACTGTCTACTTCAACCTTTGGCATTAAGTTGTTCCAATTGCTGGCGTAGTAGACGGTGTTTTTATGTCATAATAAGAATGTTCCAGCCCGGTTGCAGATGCAGTCCTTCGGCTGATGAGTACATCTTTGACCACCTGTAGCTTGTATCTGATCCCCTTTCGTGGGTAGGGGACCGTTGGTTTATTTGGTAAAAGTTTCATGGTCTTGTTTCTTGAGCTAACTTGGCATAAACGTTATGTATTCTGATGCCAAAATGACCTTATTGCGATTGCATCTTTTAAGCCTCAAAACTTGTTGTCTACGTTGTCGAATTTCTCATGCTGCATTAGACGAGATAATCGTTCTTGATAATATTGACATTTTATTTCCAATACTCTTCAACTGGTGGAGAAGCTGTAGTACGGTTCTCGTGGTTACTCTTGTTAACTCGGTGTCCTCTCACGGTCACCAAATGTTAAATCTCAGGCTCGTTTGCCTTGCTTATCTTGAGGATAACAATGTAATCGTTCAGTGGTGCATCCAGTGACCTTGAAAACGATTAAATTAACTGACACTTCTCCTAGTACTACACCAGGAGAAGGATACGTAACTGGCGCTTTGTAATTATCCTAGTGGTACAGCAGGATAATGATAACTAACTGTAATTCTAGATCGTTCAAGTGTGCTAACATTTTCAGTGCCCATTTTATTGAAAATTAACTTATGTATTTATTCTTAACCAAAAAAATAGCACCTACAAACAAAAAGTGAAAATATGAATAAAAGTTAAATGATTTGTAAAGGCCACAATTTGGTAGTTTTCGTGCCGACGAAACGGTGCTGTAGTTGCACCACATTATTGTCGCACACGTTAATTGGTCAAAATAAACAATAGGTGTGTTCATTTACCAAAAATTTGTACAAATTTGTAACAATTGTTAATAGAAAGCGTTCATTAACCCAAAAAATTTGCAACGAGAGAGCGTCGAAAGAGCGTAAAAAATTTAGAGACAGAAAAATTCTTGCAAGTTTTTACAAGTAAAATTTTTACTTGCAATAATTATTCAAACAGCTGTTTTGCGTTTGTGTTTACAAAACAATATTTCTAAATTAAGTTGAAAATAAAAATATTTTGGAAGATTTAAGAACTTGTAAGTAAATGTAAACTTTTAAAACGATAAAAGGTATTAAAAAGATACATTTATTTTTGTGTAACTTAGGAACAACAGAAGCAACATAAGATGTCTAAACCTGTGGCACAGATTATATCTGTGCCTGTGGTTTTAACTGCCTCTGAAATATTTTTGTTTTTTTCTTCTTTAATTTTTAGTGTTGTAAATATTATGAATACGTAGCTACTCGGTAATTTACACTAAGCAGGCAAATAATTCAATTAGTTTAAATATATATTTGCAAATAAATTTAAATGAACACATAATTTATTAAATTACTTTTCTACTGCTTTTGATATTTTATTTTGGATAAAGTTTTTTATTACAATAAAAATGAAAATTGCTTAAATTTGTTTCTTTTCAAAAATATATTTAACCCGTTTTCGCCGGCTGTTTATTATTATTACAGTTTGGAAACGATTGCAAAGGCGGAGCATTAACGTTAGACAATAACGAACAGAAATTCTCCTTTTCAACTCACATTTGTATGCGCTTTAATGTAGTTTCTTATTAGTGTTTATTTACATAAATAGTTCTTCATAAAATCACATTACAAAGTACTTAATATTACATAATTATTATAATAATAACGTAAAAAGGTGTCAAAATAATAATATCTATTAACGCATGCTTATTCTAACACCATTTTATGAAAATCGCTTGGAAAATAAATCACAAAGTTGGAAATAAACATTTCTGCGACCTTATTCTGTCGTTATTTCCGGTGTTTGAAATACAAATTCTATGTGTAGGCAGGTTGTTATAACGTATAAACTAATTAAAAATAGATATTGTTACAAAGTAATAGTCAAAGGTGTGTGAAACGACCTATTGTACAAATGTACAAATACGCAATATCACAAACACAAAGCGAAAACAAATTGCGCAGCAGAAATTCCAAAAACCGCGATTCAACAAAAACAATTTCTATAGCAAGCAAAAAGTAAACAAAAGATACACACACACACAAACACATATACAAGACTACTAAGCCAGCAACTGAAATAACAAATGCGCAATTTCGCGTATGTTCGGGACATTTCAAGAAGCGGCCGTGATCTGTATATAAAGGCGCCGTCCACCGCAGAAGAGTTAGTTGACTTTGAGATTTTATTAGTGATTTTTATTAGTGAATATCTTTGCGTACAAAAGTGTTAAGTGCACAGTGTAAATAAGTACTTATGTAGTATAGTTGTATATAAGAGTGTTAAGTACCGAATAAAGTTGTGTACTGGTAAAAATCATTAAGGACTGTGTAATTTAATTTTTACAATTAAACGAACCCTTCATAATCACGTTTATTGTAGTAATAAACGTAACAACTGGTGTCAGAAGTGGGATTGCGAAAAAAAAAACAAAAACAAAAAAAATAAGTAAAACAAAATGAAGTTTGACGAGCTAAAAGTAGATCAGCTAAAAAAAGAGCTGAGCAAGTTTGATCTGCCAACGGCGGGCAATAAGGCAGAACTGCAAAAGAGGCTGATAGAGGAATTCAAGCGACGTGGTATTGACATCGGTCTACATGAATTCGAGGAAAAAGAGGAGCTCGAGATATGTACCCCTGCCACAAACGCTAATATGGACTTCAACGTAATGTTCGCCGCTATGATGGAGAAATTTCAAGAAGCTTCTAAGACTAACAGCGAAAGACTCTTAGCTGAGATCAGAGCCAACAACGAAAGACAAGAGGAGAAATTTCAAGAAGTTTCTAAGATCAACAGCGAAAGACTGTTAGCTGGGGTAGAGGAAAAATTTCAAGAAGTTTCTAAGATCAACAGCGAAAGACTCTTAGCTGAGGTCAGAGCCAACAACGAGGGACTAGAAGAAAAGTTTCAAGAAGCTTCTAAGGTTAACAGCGAACGACTCTTAGCTGAGGTCAGAGCGAGCAACGAGACACTTCAGGAAATTTTAGAAGTTATGGGCAAACGAGTGGATGCTATAGAACTAAAAGTTAGTGAGCTTGATGAAAAAAGAGAGAAAAGACTCTTAGCTGAGGTCAGAGCCAACAACGAGAGACTAGAGGAAAAATTTCAAGAAGCTTCTAAGATCAACAGCGAAAGACTATTAGCTGAAGTCAGAGCCAACAACGAGACACTTCAGGAAATTTTAGAAGTTATGGGCAAACGAGTGGATGCTATAGAACTAAAAGTTAGTGAGCTTGATGAAAAATTGTCCGGCGTAGATGCAGAAATTCATGAGCTAAAGAACAAGATGAGCGATCTACAAATTCGAGAAGGACCGGCAAGAATAATGTCGGAGCATGCCAGCAAGATAAAGGTCCCAAGCTTTGATGGTAGCGCACCTTTTAATGTCTTCAAGTTCCAGTTCGAAACGGTAGCTAGCAGAAATGAATGGGACAATGCGATAGACCTAATTCTGGCGTTAAAGGGAACAGCAGCAGCAATCCTTGAAAGCTTACCAGCTGGCTGCAGAAATAGCTACGACGACATAATGGTGGCTTTGCAACGCAAGTACGGTGGCGAACATAAGAGAGAACTATACAGGATGGAACTACGGGGCAGAGTCCAGAAGCCGAATGAAACGCTGCAAGATTTCGCGATGGAAATTGAGCGCTTGGTGCAGCTGACTTACCCAGGCGAGAACCATCCATTCCTGGACCAGTTCAAGATAGAAGCATTTGTAAATGGCATACGGGATCTAAATGTTAGATATGCAGTTTGCGCTATGCAGAAGTCGTCCTTTGCGGAAACTATTTCGTACGCGCTGGCCCAGGAGACCGCAAAAGTCATATCAAAGCCACAAGTCTACAAGGTGCGGCAACTTGAGGCTGATACGCTAACTTGCGGATACAAAACGAGCGAGATAAAACAGACTATCAAGCGAATACTTGAGGAAAAAGGCAAATCTCGCGGCAAATGCTTTAACTGCGGTAAGATCGGCCACTTCCAACGCAACTGCAGATCTGCAAAGAAAAGATCAAGATCTGCTTCGCCACCGAGGGATAGAAAAGGCGGAAAACACGATAATGCTGGTGCCTTTTCGAGACGGCCATGCAACGTAGAGCGCAAACACTGTACAAAAGTGGAAAAAAGGGAATGCGACATCGACGTGCGGCGGACCCATATCAGCTCAGGAGAAGACTGGTCTAAAGAACAGAATGATGACCCCATTTTGGCAAAAATTATATGGGCTAAACTGTATAACAAAAGACCGACCCGTAATGAAATATCGGCAGAAAGCTCATTAGCAAAAGCGTATTGGGCCCAGTGGAATAGCCTAAAATTAATAGATGGCTGCTTATATAGATCTTGGGAAAGTGCAGATGGCAAATTTACAACGGACTTAATTGTCGTGCCCACTTCCAAGATAAAGGAGGCAATGAAGCAGTTCCATAACGGTCCTAGTGGCGGCCACCTGGGCATTACAAAAACTCTGGAAAAGATAAAACAGCAATTTTACTGGGTTGGATGCCAGCAGTCTGTAGCCGATTGGATAGCTAATTGCGAACAGTGTATTGCGGCCAAGGGTCCAACAAGAAGAAGTCGCGGCAAGCTTCAGCAATACAACGTGGGTGCCCTTTTTGAGCGAATAGCTATCGATGTAGCAGGTCCATTCCCAGTCAGTGACGCTGGTAACCAGTATGTACTAGTGGTAATAGATTATTTCAGCAAATGGCCCGAGGTGTATGCCATTCCAAACCAAGAATCTAAAACGGTGGTAGGCGCATTTGTCAACAATTGGGTGTGTCGATACGGTGTTCCGATAGAATTGCATTCGGATCAGGGACGAAATTTTGAATCCGCCATATTTAAAGAAATGTGCGACTTATATGGCATCAAAAAGACGAGAACGACACCGCTACATCCACAGTCTGATGTCATGGTAGAAAGATTTAACCGTACGCTGGAGGAATACCTCAGAAAAGTGGTCAGTACACACCAAAGGATTGGGATGAGCATATACCTAAGCTGTTACTGGCTTACCGGTCAGCAGTTCACGATTCCACCTCACGTAGTCCAGCGAAAATCCTGTTTGGAACGGAACTGAAACTGCCAGCGGATTTAGAGTTCGGTGTTAAACCTAAACCTGTGTGCGAAGACAATGGAAACGCTCTTCAGGCACAAGAAGATCTTCACGAGCTTCATGAGTTTGTCCGTAACCGCATTAAAATGTCCAGTGATAAGATGAAAGCCAGATATGATAGAGCAGCAAACACGGAGGGATTTACCGAAGGACAAATGGTTCTACTGTTTAACCCACAACGCAAGAAAGGATTATCCCCTAAATTGCAAACCCACTGGGAGGGACCATACAAGGTGGTTAAAAGGCTAAATGACGTAGTTTACCGGATACAGAAGTGCCATAGCCCGAGGTCCAAAATGAAGGTGGTTCAGCTTGAACGACTAGCCAAATATGGAAAGGGTGATGTTGAGCCTGTTCGGGACGAAAAGGCTTAAGTGGGCGGCAGTGTTACAAAGTAATAGTCAAAGGTGTGTGAAACGACCTATTGTACAAATGTACAAATACGCAATATCACAAACACAAAGCAAAAACAAATTGCGCAGCAGAAATTCCAAAAACCGCGATTCAACAAAAACAATTTCTATAGCAAGCAAAAAGTAAACAAAAGATACACACACCCACAAACACATATACAAGACTACTAAGCCAGCAACTGAAATAACAAATGCGCAATTTCGCGTATGTTCGGGGCATTTCAAGAAGCGGCCGTGATCTGTATATAAAGGCGCCGTCCACCGCAGAAGAGTTAGTTGACTTTGAGATTTTATTAAGTGAATATCTGTGCGTACAAAAGTATTAAGTGTACAGTGTAAGTAAGTACTTAGTATAGTTGTGTATAAGAGTGTTAAGTACCGAATAAAGTTGTGTACTGGTAAAAATCATTAAGGACTGTGTAATTTAATTTTTACAATTAAACGAACCCTTCATAATCACGTTTATTGTAGTAATAAACGTAACAATATTTTATTCATTCATTTTATTCAAAAGTAGCTAATCACCTTTATCGTGTTTAGCGTATTTCGACTACTTCTAGTACTATATTAAATAAAATTGCAAAACTTTTCATTATTCTACTATAAGCCGTACTCGAAAAACGCCAGTCACAACAATGCTCTATATAAATGACCATAATCACATCATTTTTATAATAATATACATATATGTATATTTTTCCAAAAAAATATAGGGGTAGTTATTGAGTACTCATATATACCTATACATTACAACACTACTTTAACTTGCAAATTTTAGCTAGTAAAGTGTTCATTTACTTTTTCACATTTTTGAGAGTAATTTTGGAAAATTTCGTGTCACTCTCTCGTTGCTAATTTTTACTAGTAAAGTAAATGAACACAACTAATATGTATTGCAATTCATTCGGTTTGATGGCGTTAGTAATTCAACCCGTTATTTGCAAAAATAATGTTAAATATCATTTGTTTGACTTTAATCCAATATAAATGTGCAAAAACTTATGCTGAAGTAATGAATTTCACGTTTTGGTCAAAACGTTGTGTGGTAATTTGAACAAGCGCGTGTAAACAAACAGTTTTTGTTTGATTTTAATTCTACTGCAGATAGAATTAAAATTGCTAAAAGAACTGGGGTCTAATCACGGCATAAGATATCGAGTAAACTATCGTTTCGAATAATATTTCGATAAGGATCGAGTAAGCTAATCATCAATCGTAATTTTAAAGAAAATGTAATAGATTTTTACCAAATGTTGAATATGTTTGCATGCAAATGATAACAAAATAAAAGAAAGTACCATCCTTGATCAGCTGACGCTAGTTATAAAAAAAACAGATGAAGCGGAAAAATTTCTTTCTATCAGGCATGTTCTGAAAATCACTTTTTTGTAAAAGTGATTTCAAATCACGAAAAGGTGTTCTGTGCCCAAAATTTTTTGAAATCTCGTGATTTAAAACCGGTGAGCTAACAGTCTGACGATTTCAAATCACTTGAAGTTTTTTTCTATGTTTTGCATTTAGAATCAAATAAAAATTATATTATATATTTAATATGATGTGATTTTTATTAATTAAGTAATAAAATAAGGTTTTATACACACAAAAACATATATTAACAAATTTCTAAGGACACTGTTTGTTTTGTAAAAAGTTGTTTTGCTTTGTTTACCAATGATTTACTTTTTCTCTTCAGCAGTCAGCTGGTTTGTTTTTTCAAAGATATTTGTGAGGTTGCCAAAGTGACACAGTCGTAAAATATCATGTAATATATATGGAATTTATAGTATCCTGTTTTTTATTTAATACAAAATTTATTTATTGTTGTTAAAAAATATAATAATAGTAAATAACTGAGTAATTTTTGTGCAAATTTAGAAATTAGAAGTGCAAAATCTAAGCAAATTTCATCGATGAAAACAGTGGCAACTTCGTTATTTTTGCATTAATTTTATTTAAACTAACATTTGTTTTCATTTGTATTTATGCTTTGTGAACTTTGTTTTGATAGGTCCCGTAAATGACATTTTTTACAGCAATTACTGCCAAGAAACTAGCTCCCGGCATTTTTATTCCCTTAATTTTTACTTTTTATTTTAATTAAGAATATAAAAAACTTAAACAAACAAAACACAAATCTAAATAGTCAGTTTTTTCTCGTGTTTGCGAAAAAATAAAACCACGCCGAAAACCGTAAAATCACGTGATTTGCAGAACAGCATCAAATCGTCGACGTGATTTCAAAATCGTTCGTGATTTGAAATCACGTGGTTTTCAGAACAGACCTGTATAATATTTTTTTAATATAAATCGAAAAAGAAACTATTTGGATGGAAGAAATGGAATTCGTGAGTGTTATATCATATTTCTTAATAATTGACTTACAGATTGTCATAAATTATGGCAAAGTCTCTGGCAATATCTTGTAATTTGAACATTTTAAATTTTTTTCGTACACTTTTTTTAAGACGAATTTCCCTTAGCTTTTTTTATTAGCAAAGAACAGCTGATAATGTTGTTAAATGAGTTAAAAACAGCTACAGCTAGTTTTATATTTATAGTCCACTTCAACGTTAAAAGTATATTTTAACTTCTCTATGAAAGACATAAAGTTGATCCTTAAGTAAAGTTAGTTCTCTTAAAGTATACTTTATTTTCGACTATGATTAGGGGCCAATGTGTTCGTGGTCTTCTGTTAGGAGAATACGTGTAGATGATCCTGTTCACTTTGAGATTAATTTTTTTTTCTCATCGAGATTGGATGCTTTAAGCGTATATTATGTACTAGTGTTTACAGACAGGCAAATACACACATGCATTTTATTATGCATGTGTGTATTTTGTTTGTGTAATGACATAAAAGAGTTGCGTGAACAATTGTTTGGAGAACTCTGTTTGAACACGATTCTACCATCAACAGCAACGGTCTTCACTATTCAAATTCCTGTGCGAGTAACCAACTGTACGATGGCTGAACATGGTATGGCTAGTCAAGAAAAAAAGAGTGTTGAAAAAAAGTAAAAATGTGTGCAAATTTGTTTTACGTTACGTAGAATAGTGAAAAACAAAAAAAGCAATTGTTGATTGTCAGGCTTCACTTCCGTTTTTTGTCTTTCTGTTAAAAAAAAAATGCATATTATATAACAACTTTGAATACAGAAGAATTAAAAATTTATATTGTACACGAGCAGAATGAAATGCATTTTCTATACTCACGTTATCAACGTTCTTCCTTTTAACCCAAAAAAAAGGCAAAAACATGACTTTTAAAATATAAGTATCTCAATTCAAAGTATTTCTGACTTCTTTACTGATGTCAAACTCCATATAAAAAAATGCACCGGAAATGAAACATTTCTTATATGAAATATGAAATTTATATGAAATTTGACATCCACTTACAAAAAAGTACTCAGCTGTGCTGGTAAGTTTACCTGTGTAGTTGACCTTGCTCATGATTATTTTTATAAATTTATAATTTATTTCCTGCTGATGCTACACAAAGGCGTAGCGGAATATTGAGTATAAATAATAAAATTGTGTTAAAATAATTTTTTTTATTAAGGATCTTGTAAGGAGCTTGTGGGGTTTCTTTTAACTCTGTTTGAACATGAAGCGACAACGAAAAGCGACGCCCTTGACTAGCCAAATTTCTGTGCGAGCAGCAAAATGTGCGAAGGATTAACAGATTTATGCCTAGTAAAGGCGCCATGTTATGTTCATAGACAGCTAACTAGACGAGACAACTTACAACAATCTTACCTCAATTAAAAATTTTTACGTCAAAATGCATGACATTGAAAATGTTATATGAATTAAAAAACATTTTTAAAAACGTTTAAACAACATTTTTGGTAAAAAATTAACGACATACGTGTTTAATAATATCTTGGAACGAAAAATTAAAATTTTTCTTTATATATAGTGCAATTCATTAGATCTAGTTTTGCATCCCTGAAAAATTCTCTCCTGATCAAATGGTGTGTGATGGTTTTTGAAATTTTTCAAAAAACAAAGAGAGCCGTACGACTATCAAACTTTCATCGGTATTTTCTCCCAATTACGTACGACTTCATTACATATCGGATTTACATGATCCCATCCGTGCTCTTCTACACAAAAAATTGAGTAATCGTACGACAAGTCACATAGTCTAAATCACTCTTAAAGTGGGGTTTAGACGATGATATTTTTCATCGGTAAAATGAGAGCAAAAATATGATGAAATTTCATCGGTATTTAAAAAAATTAAGAGTAAAATCATACGACAGGTTTTTTTTTCGTCTACATGATTGGTAAAATACCAAAACATATGGTGCGTGCACACATACATATGTTGCTATTTGTTTACATAAAAATCAGGCATGTGAAAGTTTTCGCCAAACAATATTCTTTCGTAAAGAACTTCTGGTGTTGTACAGTTAATATTGAATTAGAAAAGCTTTTTTATATGCAGACGCATATACATACATACATATGTAATACAAGTTAAATTTTACATACGTTTTTAATAATATCTTGGAAGGAAAAATTAAAATTTTTCTTTATATATAGTGCAATTCATTAGATCTAGTTTTGCATCCCTGAAAAATTCTTTCCTGATCAAATGGTGTGTGATGGCTTTTGAAATTTTTCACAAAACAAAGAGAGCCGTACGACTGTCAAACTTTCATCGGTATTTTCTCTCAATTACGTACGACTTCATTACATATCGGATTTACATGATCCCATCCGTGCTCTTCTACACAAAAAATTGAGTATTCGTACGACAAGTCACATAGTCTAAATCACTCTTAAGCAATAATTTTTAATTAGTAAAAATCGCTGTAAATCCTTAACGAAAACTAATATTTGTGTGAAAAGTCGCTACATAACTACCACTGCTTATACAAGCAACAATGGACTTAATTTTTGCTAAAAGAGATAAAAGTTCTCAAATAACTAAATAGTACTCGAAAAAAATATTAAAATAAACTAAAATTATAATAAACAAAAATACGTTGTATTAAAGTTCTTAGGAAAGAAATTTCATAAATTATAAAAGTATATGGTAATTTATCGTATGTTATCTTTTATTAAATATTTCTTTTTTTACTTTTGCAAAACTTCTGAGTTTTTACAATTGTTCTTTCTTTCCTTTAGCAAAGAAAACAGGAAAACCATCAAAAGGAAGCAACTAAAAGCAATATCTTAAATAAGTTTTGTGAGCTACCAATCATTTGCCGTTTGCAACTTCTTACGGCCAAACCCAAGTAATAACAAGACTTTAATCAACCCAGGATACCAGAACCCAAATTTTGTCCATCATGGCTAACATGGCAGTATCACGTATTAAACGTGAATTCAAGGAAGTTATGCGCAGTGAAGAGGTAAGTTCATGCGAAGTCTATGGAAAACGGTCTTCACACAGTTCTTCTGATCTTCAGTATACTACCTGTATAATTTCTTCGTTAGTTATGTAGTTGGCTTAATAGGTTTTAAACTTTTATTGAATTCACTTAATTTATTTCATTGCTTGCGCTTTTGTTTGTTTCTTCTTTATGTTTCTTGTTGTTTTTGTTATGAAAATGTGGTTGCCCTTGATAAATTTTAAATTTTTAGTTTATTGTTTATCTCTGCTTACCTTACGAGTGATTGTTCTTGCTATTGTTATTCTTAGTAGATGAATATAAACCCCAAGAAGTGCCTGTATCTGTATCCAAACAATCATCTAAAATATTTGTAAAGAAATAAACTCAAAAATATTTTACATATTCAGTGATTTTCATACAAATTTCCGCTTGAGGCACAATAACTTGCACTAATCCTCATTGTTATCCTTTTAAGGCGACAAGTTATTTCATATGTACGTTCATTTCGATTTTTAACGAAATCGATTATTTTTATACATATGTACATATGAAATTGATTTTAAAAATATGTTTCGATCAATAAGTTAATCTCAGTAAATATATAACAATTTCAGTTAATATTATTATTATTGGAAATTAGGTTCTCTTGCAATATTGTCTACTTTTCTATTTGAGCTACTCTTTCATATTAAGCTCTGTTATCTCGTAAATTAGGTTGGACAATAAGGATGAAATACAAGTAACGAATTCTATATCTGGCACAAAGTAATTTTCTTGTTCTTTTAGAGAGAAATAATTCCGACTATATAACAGGTTGGCCATTTAACGTTTGGAATTGGAATCGGTAATAAAAAAGACTAATGAATATTGTTGTATTACACAGTACAACAAAATCCGATTTTTTGTTGCCCCGAAGAGAAATAAGTATGAAAATTGGTTTACAAAAATTATACGGGTCTTGGCGATTTGCCGTAACATGTCAGAATTTAGAGAACTTTTTTTTTAAGCTTTAAATTTTTAGAGCAATGTCTTGTAAACCGTAACAGGTAGGGAGCAGAAATTTTCACAGGATGTATAATTTTATGGCTGATGCAAGGGAAAATAACATCATTTTCTGGGCCGCGACGCATATCATCAGCATGCTCTGTGTATTTCTACTGAGTAGTGTCTTATGCAACCATTACCTATGTAACACACCTAATGATGCAGAATGTTCAAATATATGGGAAACTCTCGTATTTAATTTCTCATTATTGGGTATGTTAAATGTTCGCAGAATACATTCAGTAGAAAGACACAGGCAACGTTGATGACGTGCGCAGCGGTACAGGAAATTCATGTATTCCATTCTGCTAGTGCTCAATACTTATCTGCTTCAATATTCTAAAAATTATCGTATTAACAAAAATTAGTTGAAAGAATAAAATATGAACAAGAGCTTCAATTTAATTATCCGCTTAATAATTATACTTTTATTTTAAATTTTCACAACCCCTTTGTACCTTGATCTTCTATTAAAATGCTCCTGTCGTATATTTACATCAACACCAAATTCGTATTATATCACTTGTATTTTCTGTATTTAAAACGTTAAGTAAAAAAAGTTACAACGTCAATGTTTTTTTTAGGTTTTTTTTTTAATTTCTCATTGGGTCTAATATTTGTTGTGGTAGATTTTTGTTAATATAGTTGATGTTTTCGTTTTGAGGTTTTTGATTTCTTGGATTTTAAGAAAGTATAAGACGTTTAAATTTTTCTTAAAAGTTCGTTTCCTGATGAGCTGGCTTTAGCAACTACCGAAATGCGCATAGTGATAAGCTTATTCCTTCTATCAAATAAATTGCATTTCTGTAATAAAAGGATTAAATTAGCTACAAATTATTTTGGAAATAGATTATTTATTTTTTTTATTTATCAACTTGTCACATAAGCTGTATTATTCGCCAAATTATGTTAAACTTTTATAAGAAAAATTAATTAATTTTCTTTTTTGGCGGGAAAAATACAACGTTTGAATTGGACAGCTGTGTTGTCTCAATTTGGGGACACCTCGTATTGAATACATTTTTATTAAAATATTAGTGAACATGAATGCTATGAATAAATATGAGTGCTATAGCATTCTAATTTTGAAGCATTTGCCGTCACTAAACAGTACTTCTAACTCCTTAATATATTTATGCTATCGTTAAGCTCGTACTGTTGAAAATACGATGGTAATGATAACAGACCAGCACAAACACGTCAATCATATTGACAGCGTTAATAAAGAATTCTTACATTCACACTTTGATTTATTAATTTTTAGTTACCGCGAACTTTATTGTAATTTTGCTTAAATTTTGGGTTTCTATTAGTAATGTTTAAGTACGTAAAAAAGTCAACCCTTACCTTATAAGAATTTATGAAATGACAAAATGCACATTATAGCCTTCTTGCAAGTGCAAGAAAGATAACGCTAGCACTTGGTATTTCTGTGCTGTTTTCTTTTTTCAACAAAAACATCAAAATTAATATAGTAAATCTTTCGCCCTTGCTGCTGCTGTTTAGAAATAAATTTTTATATTAAATTTGCTTTTAGCATGCTGTATAAAAGCAGCATAGCATTGTTTGCTATCTTATTGGAACTGTCCCTATTGCTGTTGTATTTTTAATGAAACTTTATAACAACATAAATACAATTTTTAATCTATAATTTTTAAACCCTGGTTCTCATCTCATGACCAATCATAACAAGGGGTTCATTCTTCAAGTCTTACACTTTCTTCATGAAAATTATATGAAATACTTTAATTTTATATAACATCTCTTCTTCATTTCACGGATACAAGTAGAACGCATATTAATAAATATGAATGCTATAGCTTACAAAAGCCTTTGACCATATTAAACTTTTTGTGCTTATTGCAACATAAAAGTAGGCAATACAAGTATAATTGGCTTAATAGGGTTCCTTTTTATAATGATATTTGGCCAATTCACATAATTTTGCATAATTGTAAGGCGTTATTTGTTGTTGGTAATTTTCCTATAAACATTTGTTTCGAAACACGTTCATATGGAAATTACCAACAACAATTTACGACTTGCAACTCATTCAAGATTTTGTGAATTTCTACAACAGTATATTTATTGTAATTCTTTTTTATTGTTTGTTGACATTGATATAATTACTTCCTAATATTATTAATTGGCCCTGTAGGCTTTTTTTATTATCAGTTAAATAAAATATACAAAAAATAAAAAAAAGTATATTTTTAATATATTGTATTCGTTGATAGATTGTACAGTGCTCCATTAAAATTGAATTAATCAACGATAGTTGGACTGAATTACGTGGGGAAATCGCGGGTCCACCTGATACTCCATATGAAGGTGGCATATTTGTACTAGAAATAAAAGTACCAGAAACGTATCCATTTAATCCACCAAAGGTAATATATACATAGTCGCATACATACATCTATAAATTTTTACTATAGACACAAATTTTTCCTTCTACAGGTACGGTTTATAACAAAAATTTGGCATCCCAATATATCCTCGGTTACAGGGGCCATATGTTTGGATATATTAAAAGATAACTGGTAAATTAATTGTATTAATTTATTGCATCGAATACTGCTGCACAATTAATTTCAATTTTTATTTTTAGGGCCGCTGCGATGACATTGCGTACAGTTTTGTTATCATTGCAAGCTTTACTGGCGGCCGCTGAACCAGATGATCCCCAAGATGCTGTAGTAGCTTTTCAGTATAAGGACAAATATCAATTATTTGTTACGACAGCTCGGCATTGGACCAATGTTTATGCTGGTGGTAAGTTGTGCTGCATCTTCTGAAAATCTTTGTTTTTATAAAAAAGTTATTTAAATTTTTAATAGGGCCGCATAGATATGCTGACTGCGATGCCAAGATACAACGTTTGAAGGATATGGGTATAGATGAGCACGATGCTCGTGCTGTTCTGTCGAAAGAAAATTGGGATTTAGAAAAAGCTACTGAAAGCCTATTTAGTTAGCTTCGTTTTCGAACGCTCCATATTCGGAAACATTTGTAGAGACTATTTAAGTTTTGAAAACACAGATGAAGGGTTTGCTGCGCTTTAAATTAACAAATAAGATAAATCAACACGAAAACAATCTGCACTTGAGCGCCTAAAATTTGTTTGTTTAATTTTATTTTAAATATATATTTTTTTGCAATGTTTTCTGTGTAACCCATTCAATTATGGTTGATTCTTGTAATTTTGTTTCATGCTGAATTTGTGTCCTTTATATTTACTTCAACTTTAAACTCTAAAAATTCTTGTTAAAATTCTGGAATCCCGTTAACATTTGAACTGTAGCTGTATTAGGCGTAAGAAAGAATTGTTTATATAACTTAATAAACTTTGCATTAAACCCCTTTCCTTTTGATCATTGAATAAGTTCTTCGATTTTTTGTTTATTATTTGTAAATTTTAATTTTATTAGTTTTGCTTTTTACATGGTTCTCATAAATTATAATAGAAGTTTATTAAAACGAAATTATTATTTAAAATTAACAAAATAAGTTTGTAAAAAACAATGAAGAAAAAATAAAATTGATTAAGTTTAAAGTAAAATAAATTCAATTACGAATAGTGAACAAAAATGTAAAAAATCTTAAAATTGAGTAAAAATTTTAAAGCAAATTTAGTTAGGGAAAATATGGTTTTTATTAGAGTTTACAGTTTTTCTTAAGTGAAATTATGATTAATCAAATAATTTGAATAATTTCTACCGCCCGTTTAATAGCGAATAGGCGCACAGCCACTCTTACCATAGTGCGCCAGTCTCTCCAAGTGTGCGGCATTAATTTTGGACCTTAGACTATTGAATTTCTATATTCTGTAAATGACATCATCATTCACCTTTTTGGTCAACTTAGTGATTGTAGTTTGGGAGATAATTTTTTGCTCCGTTGTGAGTTGAAAAGTATAAGCAGTTCACCCACTCAAAATTTTTTTGCGCTTGGGGTAATGATTATGCCCTCTTCATGTATTGGTTTGCGCCTAACATCTATGTTGCCAGGCAATTTTAGTTCTGTGCGGAAGATGATTTTGATAGGAGTTTGCGACGTTGAGTCATGCACAGCAGACTGGTACGGCGCTACTCGGATACTCTTCTAAAGTATGGTCAAATTTCTCCACGAAGCCATCAGATTCTGCCATAAAGTTCGCACATTTCCTTGAATATAGAAGAGTCTAAATTTCTACCTTGATCAGAATGTAGTTCACAAATGCACCTAAAATCATGCCTTCTGGTTAGGTATGGGGTATAACTCTGGTCATTACTGAAGTAGTCTATCACTACAAGTACATATCATTTTACGGCATTGCTGATAGGAAAAGGACTTGTCGCATCCTTACCTATACGTCAAATGGTGCCAAAGAGTTCTATCGTGATATCAACCCCCGACTTCTTAATTTGTTATCTAGTCGCCCATGGCTTCTCTTCAAGAGTTTTCGTCACTCCTAGATGACCCCCACTAAGACCGTTATGATACTCATGTAACACTACATTGATGTTAGAGAAAGGCACAACTGTAGCACTGCCAGAAGAATCCGTCACACAGTAATTCTTTATGGGCTTTGGAAGTGTCTAACTGTAATAGCCAATAACTTTCTCCATTCCTGTCCGCTCGTATCGGTGAAAGTGCCCAGAAAGCAGCGCAATACATGAAGACGACGAGGCCAGTCCTTTACGGCTCGTATTTTGTGTTAATCTGTTGAAAACCCTCTCCTGGGATGATATGACCCAAATATTTGTCTCTTTCTGGCACAAGGCACATTTCTTCGCTCTCAGTTTAAACCAGCTCTAGATGGAACGCCTCGGCTAGGTTTCTAAGGTGTGTATCAAAGGTGTTCTTCAATGGGGAAACCATCACCATTATGTCATCACGGTACACCAATCATAGTTTCCAGCGAAGTCCATTCAATACTATTTTTATAAGCCGTTCCAATGTTGCCTGAGCATTGGAGATCCCAAGTCGCATAACTTTAAACTGCCACAAAACGTCGTTTGTACTTTCTCCGCGGTCCACACCTGCCAATATCCGCTTTGTAGATCTAATGTGAAGAACCCCTTTGTTTCAGACAGCGTATCCATGGTGTCGTTAATTCTAGGTAGCGGATAACTGCCCTTCTTGGTGACAAGGGCTAGAAGATCGTTCGATCTTTGTTTCATTCCATTAACTAACTCTTTAGCGTCTTTTCGCTTTGCCAAGGGAATGCTTCTAGCCGCATGCTTTATTGGTCTTGCTTGGCCAATGTTTATTCCGAGTTTTACTAATGTTGTTCTGTCTGATTTCAACCCTTGAACGCAAATGTTTTAAAAAGCTGCTTTTTGTCATGTATTTCACCAGGTTATCGTTTTTCCTTGCAATTTATCATTGCCTCTGCCGAAGTCTATGTTGGAACTTTTCCATAGCTGGAAAAATAAAGCACGTGTGAGGGTCTGATTGTCATATCCGACATCAAGGGGTATCGCAACATTACGTCAGATCATCACTTGTTGCCTCATATGTAAATTAAGAAATCGACGCCAATAGTCACCATGATATTGGCTATAAATACTTTCCTGCTGCATCACTGATATGAAGAATGTGGGGCCCTCGCTTGTGTGAGCTAGATCTTCCGATCATAGTTGGTTCAATATATTCTTAAGCTAACTAATGAAGTTCCCCTCTTCATTGGCAAGCACCTCCAGACTTTTAACCTTCCATATTTGCAGCTTAGGATATGGTTACCACAAAGGCTGCCTTTTGCGTGGCATATACTGCAAGTTTTACCTCAGGATCCCTAATGATATCTAGAAAGGCTTTTGTCTTAAATGGTGCGAAAAGGTCTGATTTTTGCCTATATAGTTTAACTGGGCCAACATTTAAATTTCCATTACTAGTGCTTGTGGAGACATGTTATTTTACCGCCATAATGTCGTTGAAGCCATTTCTGCAGCTCGCAGGCGCGGTTTCCAGAAGCCTTTGCCCGGTTACTTGCTTCTGATATGACTCGCACCGGTCTGACCTGGCACTTGAGACTGTTAATTTTAATTTCCAAGCCAAGTTTTTCGTCACTATTGGCTTCTAGGTCAGTTCTCTAGACCGGAGAGCTTTTCATCGAACTTGCTTGCTAGTATTTCGTTGCCATCCACTTTTCCATTATAAAGTATAGAGTTTGGGTATAGAGTTTGGTTAGTATTTTTGCTAAGTTGTTTGCAATGGTATGCTTAGCCACACCAGTTTTACTTCATCCGTGCACTGTTTAAGGTGATCGGTCAGAAGGATCTTGTTATTGAAACGCTCTGATTTAGCTACAAGAATATAATTGCCTTTTATTTGTAAATTGGTCTCTTAATTATACTAACTAAAGCTAATTTTACAAGACTATATCTTATTCATTCTAATGCGAAGCAAGACTTACATTAAGCACTTCATTTTCATTGGTCAATACCTCACTCAATATTTCACTCATTTTACTTCGTTAATGAGTTCATTTGAAAATCTGCAATACACTATTAATGGGTTTAGAGAATCTCACTTTAATTGTTGTTGGCTATCGAGCGTAAAATAAAGATAAATTTATTTTGGCTGTTTGGTGTGTATATTATGTCTTCTGTATCCCTATCGAACTGACTACCATTCTCATCTACTGAGATCATCTTCTCGAGGGCTCCAGGCAACTTGGACCGAATTCAGAATTCATTAGAAAACGATATCCGATATGTTTCCGAAAATCTACGAAAAATTCGAACTTTCAAAAAAGAAATCTTAAAATGGGAGAAGCAATTTAAAGTTACCAACAAATATAAAGTTGCAAACAACTAATTTCATCAACTTCGGACATTTCACTAGAGTCTAATAAATTTCACAAACAATTTTACATTTAGCAAAAATTTAAAAATTCACTAAAAAAATATAATCTATATATATAAAAATCAATGCCACTTTTCGTTGTAATTTTATAATCAAGAACGGGCTCACCTATCCGAACCAAGTCTTTAGGCTTTATTCGGACTATTTAGTAGATGGTTTATGTGAAGTTTGCACAAAATCCGTCGAGCGGCTTACGGGTAAAAAAGGGTAAAATCGGTAACTCAGTATCGCCGGGCTTAATAAAGATATCACAAAAAATCAGAAAGGATCAAAGAGCCTGTTAAAAATAATTGGATAAGTGTCTGGTGCTTTTTGGAAATTTTTAGTTTTAAGGGGGTACAACGGGTAAAAACTGAATTTTGATACTTTTTTGAACAGCATTTATCTTTGAGAGGGATAGCAATAGGAAAAAAGTAAAAACGTAGTTTTATTCTCCTTAAAACAATCTATAATTACTTTTTGTACTTTTCCGATATTTTGGAATTTAGGGGGAAAAGGGCTTAAAACGGGTAAAATCGGTAATATTGTATCTTCGGACCTAATGCATGTAGCAGACAAATTCAAGAAGATCCTAGACGTCTATTTCACTTGATACGTAGCGAAGCACGTACCGGGCGGCTAGTTTATTATATTTTTCATGCTTAAAGGTCTTCTTTTAAAAAATTCTTTTATTCAAATCACAAGATAAAAAAATCTAAATTAATTCAATGACATTTTTTAATTTTATATGTTTTGCTAACATGGAAAACATTGAAAATTTTTATCGTAGCTGTCAAGTAATCATTAGTCATTAGATTACTTTTATTTAAAAGATGAAGTAATTGATAAATTACGATTATCTTCAGTTTCGCACGATTACTAATTGATTACGATTACAAATGATCTAAAAACAATCAGGATTACTTGAGATTACTATCAAATAATCAAAAGTTATCAAAAAAAAAATAATTCGACTACTTTAAAAGATTTCTTTTTTAATTCGTTTTGATTATTTTCAAAATGTATTGCATTCACGCGCATTAAATGTCAATATCAAATGTAGGAATTGTCACTTTTGTTCCCATGATATTTAAACAGTATTTGATTTTTTTTTTGTCTTAACTCACACCTTTTTGAAGATTTTGTTTATATTTTCAACAAATATAATTAGTAGAGCGACTTCTTTGATTGAGAGAGACTTTTTTAAATTTTAAAAATAACTAACGTTTGACATCATTTCTTGTCCAGTTTGAAAAATAAAAAGCAAAAATAATTAAAATCTGTTCGATTGATATTTTACCATCGCTGTCGAAATAACTTTCAGATTATCGATGTGACTTTCGCTGAACAGAATAACTTTAAAAAATTTTGCAATAACTTAATTTCCCTTTAAGCTATAGAAATGATAAGTTAGAACACATTCTTAAAGTTTTAAATACGATGTAGAATTTTGGAATGAATTTCCGTTATCCATTGTCAAGTTTGGTTTGGAGACAAATCGGTTTCGGCTATGTGCCATCTTCAGTGTCATTTTTCGTTCTCTGTCATTTTTCGTTCAATGACACTGAAGATGGCACATAGCCGAAACCGGTTTGTCTCCAAACCAAACTTGACAATGGATAACGGAAATTCGTTCCAAAATTGTACATCAAAGTACGACTTAAAATTGTACATACACATTTTCGTTACTATTAGGCTCACGCGGTTATTCATGAAAGCTACAGAAATACTATTATATTAGGGAGGTTCACGATGGTCTCTGTGCAAATTAAGATTGTGCATATTGCGATAGATCGTGCGGTCCTTTTGAATTGTCCATTGCAGTGTTGCTAACATGACTTAAAAATATCTGACAGCCCTATTTCATATTTTATTTATTATGGTTTTATTTTTAACAAAAAACATGATCTGAATTTGTCTTATTTTAATATTAAAGAAAATATTAATATCAAAGATGTTATTAATATTAAAGAATATTTTATTTTATTGCTATAATTTTTAATAAAATACTGATAAAGTTAAGTTTTGAACAGTAGCAGAATGTAATACATGTATTTTCCGTACCGCTACACACGTCATCAGCATTCGTTGTGCCTTTCTACTGATTAGTGTCTATTGCGAACCCACCTGATGATAAAAAATTTCATACAAGAGCTTTTCATAGTTTTTCATATTTTTCGATCATTTTTCGGTTGGGTTTGAGCGCAGTTTGCGCCGCTGTAACTTTACTCATTTATAAAATTATTCTATTAATACAATAAAAAAAATCACATTTTCTTTTTCAATTGAAATAATAATAAAGGAACTTGAGCCAGAATAAATTATTATTCATATTAGTTACAACAATTTTCAGTTGGATAAAATCATAAGCAAATTATTTTAATTTTTATTTTTTACAAATATTATGGTATGTCAAAAATAAATGATTACATTTATTTGAGCAAATGTGCACAGTGGTTTGTGCTACAGGCTTATTTAGTGCAAATTAAGCAAATTGCATATACGTATAGTTCGTTGTGTTGAGGAAAACTATGCCCATCGTGAGTTCTTTTATTAGGTCTGTTCCAGGTGCATAACGGACTATTGAGAGTAAAAAGAAAATTACTCTCTGAATGTGCCAAACTTGTCCGAAATTGCTGGAACGCAAAAAATCACAATTGAACATCTTCAAATACGCTTAAAATGCATAATAGTCCATAACTTCTTAACTGATCGATAAAAGCATTTTTTTTTTATTAAATAAAGTGATAAATATGCACAAATGTATGTACTTACAACTTCAAGTTTATTGGAAAAATTTTCCGTTTTGCTTTTTAATAAATTTAAAATAAAAACTTTCTTCACTTTGTTTAAAAATTTTTTGATTTTAAAATATAAACAAAAAACAGCTGATAATTTAATTCTAGTCCGAACTTACCCAAAGAAAAAGTTCGGACGATTTTGTACAGGAAATGAAAAATGTTAATCTCTCATTTTCTCTCAAAATTGCACAAAAATTGTTATCTGGAACGCTTAGTCCAAACGCGGACTAGGTCGGACTGTTTTGTTATGCACCTGGAACAGACCTGTTGTTATCTGGAACGCGTTTGGACTAATTCGGACTGTTTTGTTATTCACCTGGAACAGACCTATTATTTTTTTAGTTTAACTGCACTAATAGACTGATGTTGCTCGTGGCTTTAAATAATAAACGTAACAGAATATTCGTATCTGTCAGGAGTTTTGTAGAACTTTTTCAATTAGAGTGAAAACTTGCGAAACGCAAGAAATCACATATTTTTTGAAATTGTTCAAACTAGTTCTTGAAATATATTTCTAAATGTGTATGTATTAGTTTGATTATAAAAGTATATTAAAAAAGGGTTTTTGAAATAAATGTGGCATATTTTTTTACATCCACATGAAACTGATAACTTTATCGAATGTTTTATTTTCTGAATTAACTTTTGGGCTTTTTTCAGTTTTTATTTTCGAGATCTTTACTGATAAGATCAGTAGAGATAATTCCGCTGCAGGTTCATGTGGCGTTGCATTGCAATGTAAGCTGCTGAAAGGCATTCTTTTGACATCAGGAGAATATGTAGCTCCAAACCCCTTAGCAAGAGAAGGGATCAGGGCCAGGAATCCATGATCTTTAGTTGCTACCTATACGCATGTACATATATAGGGGCGTTGGTGGTAGCATTTTAATACACCCTGTGCTCAGACCACCGTGAGGTTCTGCCAACAAGGGATAAGTTTGTCATCCAGACATCGATATTGTTATAAATGCCACCTATACGAATAGGGTTGTGGTTGATATTCACCCCGTGGTAAGACCGCCGTTGATATGATCGAAAGACAGATGCCAACATTTAACACTATGCCATTTTTACTTTCGAGTGCATCAAGCTGAGTGACAGTGAATAGATATTACCCACATTTCTAAGTTTTATTGTTTTTTGACGGACTACAAATATTATTAATTATTAAGTAATTTTAAGACATAGAAAATGCATTCCATTCAGCTAGATGTCTAATAAAATTAAT
Source organism: Phania funesta (assembly GCA_963932375.1). Lineage (NCBI taxonomy): Eukaryota > Metazoa > Arthropoda > Insecta > Diptera > Tachinidae > Phania > Phania funesta. The sequence continues at coordinate 45,106,646 of OZ010656.1, forward strand.
ACTTTTACTGTTTTCAAGGTTGTACATGTTAAATAAATAATTCTCTTTCTGAATAGAAAGAAAAACGAACTCATGCCTAAAAATTAAAATTACTTAATAATTACCCACATTACTTTATTATTTTTTGTAAAACATAATTTATTTTGCAATCTTTTATTTATGACAATTTTTTTATGCTCTGTTTGTTTACTTTTCCATATTGATTAGAGAAGACAATGACTTCTTCTTAATTTAAATTAAATAAGCCACTAGTGAGATAATGGAGAGCAATTTAAATATCTCCACCCACACGCTAATGTTAAAATCAAATGAATTCTAGGGACCATTTAATTGGTTGGTGATTATATTGAATTTATTACTCTTTCTATAAAGAAATTTCGGAAGATTTAACTCGGATGTACATATTGTTAGGATGATAAGCGCGAACAAGTATTCTTACCTGTAAGAATTGAGTGGTATGAATACTTGTGGCCCTCAATGTACAGAAAGTTCCAGAAATAAAGAGTACCAGAAGTTTTGTCAAACACTGTACAGACAGCGCTATAACAACAACAAAACACAAGATCTATTAGCTCAGACAAGTTTCCAAGAAAGTAAATACACACAGAGCAATAAAAAGGATTAAACATCAACACGTAAAGACGAATTCCAGGAATTGAGTAGTATGAATAAACACACACAATAAACAAAGCATACAGTAGTTAAAAAAAAACAAGCATAATGAAAAAACAGCAGAAAATATGTTTATCGTGTGTTGAAGGGCACCAGGACAATACTCTTAACCTTTTTCTTACTTCACACCCTGAAAATTATGAAGTAAGCGTCAACGCACCTCCCGGTAACTCGGATCGCTGTACAATTTCCACATCCTTTTCGTTTTCGGAACTCCTTAACATTTCACGAACGAACCAGAAACGTAAAAAATTTATCTACGAAAAGGCTCGTTGGGCTGATCTCAACGACTTCTTCAGGCATTTTAATTGGAAACTTTTTTTCATGGACAATAATGTCAATGCCATGGCGAAAATGGTCGAGAATATAATTTTGTTTGGAATGAAATCCTTCATTCCATCTAAACAAACTTCGATACAAACTAGAATAAAATCTTGGTTTAATCAGACGTGCAAAATTGCAGTCAGATACAAAGAGGAAGCATTCAGTACATGGCTGAATAACAAAAATGCCGATACTGACTCGCTACACAAAAGGGCAAGATCTTCGTATGCCAAAGTACTAAGGCGCGAAAAAGCTTTATACGAGCAGCGTCTTCGTGTTAAAGTTCTTAGTGCTCCACGGGTTAGTAAGAGCTTCTGGCCTTTCGTTAGAAGGATGATGCTAGTTCCTCAACTCCGACTCTTTTAAAGGATGACCAAGTATTCACTGACCCGGTTGATAAAGCTAACATTTTGGCCGAATTATTTGCAAGAAATTCTCTCTTGCCGGAAAGCAATCGAGCCCGTGCTCGAAAGAGTATCAGCAACTATGCCAAGCATATTCTTTTGAGCCCGTGCCGTTAAAAGGGTTCTTGCGGAGCTCAACATAAACAAGTCTCCAGGGCCGGATGGCATCCTGCACTAGTCTTGAAGCAGTGCTCTTCGACGCTAGCGCGTCCATTGTCCAAACTTTTCAGCATATTGTACCATGTGGCGAATTTCCAATGTGTTGGAAGGTTGCCAATGTAACGCCAATCCCAAAAAAAGGAGAGGCCAATAACCCTGAAAATTACCGTCCAATAGCAATTTGTTCGGCGCTTTCCAAGGTTATGGAAAGTATGGTTAATTTCCATCTTGTTAACTACCTAGAGTCCAACAATTTACTTCATGACCGTCGGTATGGATTTCGTAGAGGGCGCTCTACGGGAGACATACTGGCCTTCCTCTCGGAGAGATGGTGTAGGTCCATACATCATTTTGGCGAAAGTAAGGTGGTGGCTCTAGATATTTCCAAGGTGTTTGATAGGGTGTGGCATGGCGCGCTCTTGTCAAAACTTGTTGCTTTTGGTGTCGGTAATAACTTATCTTGATTTATATCGAGCTTTCTCAAAGATCGCACTATTCGAGTTGTGGTAGATGGATCTCATCAGTTCAAGATTAATTTAGGGGTACCACAGGGTTCCGTTCTTTCTCCTACTCTATTTCTTATCTTCCTAGATGACCTTCTTCGTCAAACTTCCAACCCTATTTATTCTTTTGCAGATGACAGCAGCATATGTCATTCTTACTCATTCATCAACAGACCAAGCCTCTTAGAGATTGGGGTCATGAGGCACCGCATGAATGATTCATTAAATAGTGACCTTGTGACGATCAAAGAATGGGGTCGTGCGAATAGGGTCGATTTTAACCCCAATAAGACCCAGTGTTGTATGCTAACACACAGACGCACGACGAACTTTGCTGCTCCATCTGTAGTTATGGGTGGTATAGATATTGAGGAATCAGAAGCTCTTGATGTTCTTGGCATGAAGATTCAATGTGATGTCCGATGGACCCCACCCATCTTTCAAGTGTCGAAAGAAGCATTCAAGTGCCTAGGTCTCCTCAAACGGTGTAAGAAGTACTTCACCCCATCCAATCTCCTAACTATCTATACCCCTTATATCCGACCGAAAATGGAATACAACTAATTCTATTGACTCTCTCGAGCATCGACGAAATGGATTGTGCTCTGATGAAATTAGGGATATTATTCACGAACCAGTTCATTCATACGCACCACACGTATTTCATCAAGAGCACATCCATTTGTGGTCGAATGGACTGTGGATCGCACAACGCACTACAGACAGATTTCGTTCTTTAGCCGGACCATTCACATATGGAATAAGCTTCCAGCAGAGGTCTTTCCTTCTATTGAAATAGACTTTTCAATTAAAAGCACCTACGAATAAATAAAGAAAGGTTAAAACGTAACAATATGTATATTCGGTAAAATATTTAGTTTTTAAAAACTTTATTCATTGTACGTATATGAAAAAATTTTTCAATAATTTTCATAATTTGATTTTTGTTTTGAAGTTTGTAAAAAAAAATTTTATATTATTTCCTGACGATGCTACACAAAGGCGTAGCGAAATATTGAATAAAATAAAATTAATATTTATTATACTTTATAATAAAGGAAATTTTATTGAAGACCTGGAGCTTGGAAAAATTAGACAAACATATTGAGTTTTTAAAATTCTTATTTTTAGAGGCAAGGTAATATCATAGCTATCGGTTTCTCCTAGAGGTGTTTAAAGTCTTTAAAAGCGTTTTCGAATGATAAACTATTTTTAGATGTTTTTTGTACAACAAATTTTTTTATTATACAACAAAAATATGCTAATAAATATAAATTTTTTAAATTAAAGAAAAAATTAGTTACCAATAAAATATGTAAACTAATGAACGGGCAAATCGCATTAATTTTTAAGCAGGTCTTCTGAAGAAAATAAGTAAATAAATTATTAAAGATTGTATTCAGTTATTACATACATATATTTTTATATATAGCTCTAGTTTTTATTGCCCACCACCGTCGACTCTTTTGCGTGAGCTCTTAATATTAAACGTAACAATGTTGTTACTAACGTTGGCTAACTGAGGGTTTGTAGACGAACTACTACCTAGAGTATACATGCGGTGTTTTAATTGATCTCGCCATTCTTGCTCCAGTTTCACATAAGTTCCACCCAAAGGCTGACTTTGTTGGCTGATACCTAATTCTGACCCAGTTTTCGTCTGGACTATAGTCATTACCTGTTTGACAACTTTTTCCTCGAACTCTCGCTGATTATCCTGATTACTGCGAGCGGATAATTCGCAAGACCAGTAACGCCCAGGATTTTCCCCGAATTTGCTTATTAATGAAAATAATATTCAAAGAAAACAAATTATATAATCTCAATATGCTTAAAATTTAAATTACCTCTTTCTATTTTGTTTTTTATGATTAATTTTTTGTTGTGCGAATGTTTTACTATCTGATGATTCGCAGCCATCACTACCACTTGTAGAAAAACTGTCATCGAAGGAAGCTATTTCAAATTTTGAAATACATATATTGTCCAATGTATCGGTACTCTCCGTTTCCGTACTGGAATCAGCAAAAAACTTTGATGAAGCTGGTCTTACACGATAGCCCAAGAGGGAGGCAGATTCTGAAAAATTAAGAAAACTCAACATTCGTTTACCACTAAGATTCAAGTTATATCGTTTAATACACCTGTGTCTTTGGATTCGAAAGAAAATACTTTGGAAATTTTCGTTTCGAAACGAATTACACAGTTTTATATTGGCATGAGAAATAATTTGGAATTCTTTTGATAAAACTGGAAACAAATTTTAATGATAATAATGATCTTTTACAATATTTGAAAGTTTAAAAAAATGTGCCAAGCTAGCAAGTTGCCTAGAGGTCACCTATGTTATACGTAGAGTCCTTGTGTTTCAAGTTTTATTATTTTATTATTAAAGGAAGCAAAGTTATGAGGGGGTAAAAACAGCGCCAATGGTTTCGTGTAATATGCACACTGTGTGCATTAGGCCTGAACATGGCATGGCACACTACCGTGCTTTTTAATTGTATTGACCTTAAATCTTTTCCAGAGTTGATGTTGCTGGTTGAAAATGTGCATACATCTTTATTTATTATATTTGCAATTTTTCTCTATACCTTTACAAAACTCGGCTTGCTTACTTTTTAAAATTACTTTTAGATCTACAGGGTGTCCGCCGGGAAGGTATACTACTTTGTTTTGCCGCCATTTTGGTCAACATTAGTCTTGACAGTTATTATTTGGCAGTCGTGAAGTAGAGACGTGGCAAATTTATTATGGAAAAATATTCGGTAAACCAACGTGTTTTAATCGTTAAAACATTTTATCAAAATCAATCATCGATTACTGAGACGATGAGAAAGTTGCGTGAAATTTTTGGGAGAGACGACGTGCCAACAAGACACACTATTTGTCGTGTAGTGAATGATTTCGAAGAAAGGGGAACTGTAGCTGATAGGCCCACACGGAAGCACAGCGTTCAAAACAATCCATCAACCTCAATTCGACACCGTGCTCAGGAGCTTGGTCGTCAAAGAACCACTTTGGCCACAATTTTGCACAAAGATTTGCTTTTGTTTCCATTAAAGATTCAGTTGACACAAGAGCTTCTTCCAGAAGACCATTTACGCCGCCGTACATATGCCAATAGGATGCTACAGCTCACCCATGACAACCCCGATTTTCATGAAAAGGTCATTATGATTGACGAGGCACATTTACATTTGAATGGATATGTGAATAAACAGAATAGTCGGTTCTGGGCAATGGAAAACCCTCAAATTATTCATCAGTCATCTTTGCATCCATTAAAAGTGACAGTCTGGTGTGCAATTTGGTCAGGAGGAATCATTGGACCTTACTTCTTTGAAACTGGAAACGGCGTAACGATAACTGTCAATGGGGAGCGATATCGTGATATGATTGAACACTTTTTAACGCCACAACTGCATGCTTTGGGCTTGACTCTAACATGTGATTTCAACAAGACGGTGCCACATCGCATACAGTCAGGATTACAATGGAATTACCGCGAGAACTCTTTCCACAACAAGTTATTTCAAGGAATGGTGATGTTGATTGGCCTCCACGGTCGCCTGATCTGACTGCTCCGGACTTCTTTTTGTGGGGATATCGGAAAAGCAAGGTTTATGCAAAAAAACCAGAAACGCTGGAGCAACTCAAACAAAATATTCGTGATGAAATTAATGAAATACCGCGTGAAATGTGAGAGAATGTAATGAAAAATGTGTTCAAAAGGGCTCGCATTTGAGAGCCTAACAGAGGCGGGCATTTATATGATATTGTATTCCATACATAATTGCCGACATTAAATAAAGCATTTATCAATATACGATCCATTCTCTTTCATTTAATCAAAAATTATAAACAATCATTAATTGGGTGCCAAGACTTTTAATGATGCCTTCAAAGCCAACGTAGCCTTCTTTGAATCCGATCTACTGTGCGAAGCCGACAATTTCCGTTATCCGTTGTAAAATTTGGCTTGTAGACAAACCGTTTTCGGCTATGTACCATCTTTAGTATCATTTTACGTTTGTATGAACTGGGATTCCCGGACTCCATAATGAAACTATCGATTGCAGCAAAAGTTCTACACAATTGTATAGCAACAGAAAATATATCTTCTGCATAATTGGAATCTATTCGCCTTCAACTATCAAAATTTTGGGGGTTTTATGCCCTTCCGAAACCGCATGACATATGCCCCTTTTTATTTCCGGTACTATAATTTCAAATTGTCGTAATATTGTTATTTTCATATTAAATAATTTAAAATTTTGGCTTAAGTTCGTTTTCTTTATTCTTTCTCTCCATAAAGAGAATTTATTTGATATGATAACTTTGAATACAATAAAAGTGAAAATTTTATTAGACAACTAGAAAAATGGAACGCCACACACGTTTTCAACATTTTTCGCGTCTTTTCTACTAATTTTGTGTCAACTGTAATCATTTATTTAACGCAATACTAAAGACAAATAGAATACGAGAATGAATATTTTTAAATATTGGGTGAGAAAGAATAAAGAAAACGAACTTAAGCCTAAAGATACAATTGCTTAATATTGTAGTTCGAAAGTCGGCTCAAACTTCGACGATCCCAATGACGAAGACAGAGAACGAATGTTGCTTTGTTTTTATTTCGCTTTCAAACGACAGCGCCAACGAGAACCGGCCCTTTACTTTATTTGAATATCGAACCGCCTTTATTATAAACCCTTTATGCGTTGAAATTCTGAAGATACAAAAAAACGATATGCTAACATTCTGGACTTACATACATACATCTATCTATAAAATTTACGAGTGCCAACAAATTGTACTGTGGAATACGCCTATAGTAGCGCTAGTCTCTATGCGCATTTCTCAAGTTTGTCCACCCGTAACAATAAATGGCAATATTTTATAATAAAAATGAGTTGGGAGTAAAATAATTAATTAATTAGCTTAAAAATAACTAATTTTTCAACAAAAAGAATAAAATCCCAAAAAATCGGCATTATAATAAATATTGTTTTTTTAGTGGGCTCTTAATTCGGATCAACTTTTAGGTTTATAAGTTATCTAGTCACTCGGATATATGATTTGAATCAGTCAGTTCGAAAAGAATTCAGAATATGTATAGTTTATGGGCTTGCGGATAAACACTTCTCTCTGCATAGGAGAAAAGACTAAAACTAACCAAAAGTTTGCAATTTTCCAATATCTTGGAAATTTGTGTACCGATATTGCTGATTTAAAACAGTAAAAATTCGGCTAGCACACATATTAATTGCTCAACTTTCAAGTTTAAAGTTTATATGTATAGTGCTTGCAGAACAGTAATTTAAACTTCGGACAGATCGACATTGTAAAATGAAATTGCAACCCGAATGATAAAATTGACACCTTTAGATCAAGATATAAAAATGGACTATACTTGATAAGAAAGTATATAGATGTATTTAAACACGATATGTACCAGGTGTTAATTCACAAAAAATCTAAAATTCATCAGCCAATTTTGAAATCGCATATTGTCTGCAATATGACAAACTTATTTGAGCATATTCTGAAAATCGCGCCATTTATATTATTTATAATTTTCAGACGCTGTGTTCGAACAATGCAAACATGTTTTGTCATAAAACATACTTATATGCTACAATCGAAAGAAGAGCTAATTAAAATCACCACTTCGTAGTAAGTAAACAATTGACAAAGACATCATTTTATTTTGTTTCGTTGCGTTTTACAAAACACCTATTTTGGGATTTCAAGTTGCAATGTCCAAACACAAGCGGTTTGCGATTGTGAGAATATGGGCGAATATAAATTTCGCCAAAAAAACCAAAACTAACCGAAAAAAGTAGAAAAATTAAAGTTTCATAACAAATGAACAATTCAGCTACAAATTAAAAATTTACTATTAAATCGAAAAATCGCCAAAAAAAAAATATCAAATTGGCCTAAACATCGCAAATTTACCAAAAATTCGAAGGTAAATCACAAAGGACGAAACATATGTAATCATTTTGATTTCTCTAACGCATGTAATGTTTTTTGATTTTAATGTTTGATATTTTGAGAATATTACTTAAGATTATTTCTAATAAGATTTAATTGATTTAGGCAGAACTAATGCTCAAAACTATTTTTTTTTTTTATACTTACGGTCTGGATTTAAAACTGGCAACAATCCCTGGCGACAACGTTGAGGCATCAAGGATATGCCCATCCATCTAGGTTCAATTTCTCCATTAGCAGATATTTTATGAAGCCGATGAGAAGGACATTCGCCCAAAGCATGTCCATCAATAGCTAATTGAACTATAGACAAAATAGACCGCTCTCGGTCAGTTTCCACTAATACACTATGCTCACGAAATTGGCAGCCCTATAGGGTTAAATTTAAGATTTGCTAATAATAAAAACATTAAGCTGACACGTACATGAGGACCCGGTAATGTTTCATAACGAAAAGCTTGTTGACCACAGCAAGCATAACGCCCAGCTGGACCAGTGCTACGACCTTCAGCTACAGGCCCCAAAAAACTAGGCGATTCTGGATGGTATCGACACCATGACATCTAAAGTAATGTTAACGATATAACTATGTCTATAATTTCAAGGGGTATATACAACTAAACCTGGTAAACCGGAAAGTACATTTCACACAAACAACAATACAAGAAATGAGCATGTCCCCAAAGTTTCCAATACACCAAACGCCATGATTTCATTTCCTTAAATAACTGCGTTATATAGAAATTTATATCCCATGATGCTTCACGCGCATGATGGCTAATCATTTGACCCCATCTATTTAAACGTACACTACCAGGTACACACTGTATATATGTCTTCATTGTGTTGGTCAAACACTTTTGACACCTTAAAAAATAAGCAAGCACGTAGGTGATATTTCCGATTTGAAAGATGTGTAAAATAAATTATACTTAGAGCACTTAAATAGTCCAGCCAAACTATAGTGATGACCCCTCAACGCTTCCGGTTCCGATTCGAAAAGACTGCATATTAATTTAGACCACAGACGAGATAACAATCGATTTTTGTTATCGCACACCATTTCCAATTCGACATTAGTGAACATGGCAGCCAATCGGGTGATTATTGTATCATTTAAACAGGATAGATTAGTAGAAACCTTGATCACATCTCCTAAATGGGAGTGACAAAACGTTAAACAGTCCAGTAGCAGGGGTTCCATCTAAAATATGTAAAAATTAAACTTTTAAAGTTTGCTTTAATTTAATTCAAATGCAAATAACGCACCTGTAAAAAACAAGCTGAAACTAAAATTGGAACAACATTATTCTCATTTAAGTTTGGCTCACTATTACTGCTACTATCATATTTCACCCAATTCATTAACCACTCAAATATTTGAATATCACAATGAACTGATATGTCCATATCCTCGAGTTTTTGACCGGCAGTAACATCGGCAAAATAACCCATCTTGCTGACGAGCAAATTCTGAGGGCACTTAAAATCTTTGAAAGTATTTTTAACCTCATCACAAACGTGTATTAGAACTTCAGGACTTGAGAAAACAAATTCTAGTAGTTACTAATGTTTAATAAAACACTTGGCTATTCACTTACTCTCTTCTGACAGCGCTATCCAATGCAGTTGTTTTGATTTGTGTTAGACTTGATTTCCGCTTTACTTTTGAGCTGCAATCTTTGTCAGTTGCAACAACTTCAACTTCAGTTTTATCTTCACATGCCACATGTGTCACAGCGGTTGATGTTGTCATCTTTTGATCTTTTGTTTCCCGCTGCTTTGGTTTTAAGCGAGTAGTGTAGTTAGCTGGTAATGGTATTGGGCAAATAAAAGGTAAAACTGCATCCAAAATACCCTCATTTAAAACATAATCCAATTTTTCATTTAATTTCAGATGCAAACCTCCTTCATTATTACTTGATGGTTTCAATTTTGAATTTGTCATTGACGTAGAAGCATGTTGCGGAGGACTACTGCTGGCATCGTCAGCCGTTAACCGTACATTGCAGTTAAATCCATATAAATCATTGATTACTTTATTTTGAGATAACTGTTTAAAATTGATTGGAACATGCGCTTCATAGTTTTTTGAACGATTTTCACATTCTGACGGCACGGCTAGACCAGAAGATTTACCCGATTCAACAGTTTCCCTATGCTGTTTCTGATATTCATCATTATTATGAGAAATCATGTCATTGACATGACACGATAAATTTAAAAAATCCAAAAACTCATTTAAATTTATTGACTTATCCGGAATATCTGCACTGGCATAATTCTTTTTTTTATTATTAGGAGCTGCCGAGTTTGACGAAAACTCCGAATGATATTTAAAGGAATTCTTTCGTGCGGACATTTCAGAATGGCTTATAATTTTTAAATAAATTCGCTTTACTTTATTTTTTTCGTTAACTAATAAATGAAGGTAAAAAAATCACTTAAAAAATAACTAACTTCAGTTACTAGGTAACGGCATGAAATTTTAAAAGCGGCAGTATTAAAATGTGAATTACGCCAAACATGTGATTTTTAACGGTCGGAAAAAAGTGAAAGTTCGCATTAACATCAATTCGCTAAATGTGATTGTTTGATTAGAATAAACGAATAGATATTTAAACTTTTATTTAATGTTTTGCTCTGTCAGTCTTTTCCTCATTAAGCATTTACTATATAATAGCACTTTTCTCTAACTTTTGCACAGCTTCATACGTAGACAATCCGTTCGATTACAAAAAAATTGCCTCCTTGGAATAAAAATATGGTTTAACTCTCTTAATAATATCTAAACAACAATAGTGTGAAAACATTTAACTTCTGTAAACAAATTTAAATACGCGAATTGCATTAAAAAATACAATTCATTTGTGTTTTCAAAAACAATAACACCATGGACGATGAGGCCGATGATACTGAAGCAGGTAGAGATAACAATTGTGTAAACTGGCAGCAACAGAAAACAAAGCAACGTAAACGCAATCTTCCTGAATCTCCAAAAATCTACAAGATCAAACGTAAAACATTGACTAGTGATGACATTCCCTCGACTAGCAACAAATTTGCTGCGCTTCAAAACAGTGATGATGATGACGACGATGTTGATAAAGGAAAAGAACCAACAACACCTAAACCACCGCCAATCTACATTCCTGATGTAATTGATGTTAGCAAAATGAATTGTAACATAGGTAAAGTTATACCAAAAGAAAGTTTTAATTACAAATCATTGAGAAATAATCAAATAAGACTAATGATAAATGAAGTAGAGTCATATAGAACTCTGATCAAATATTTAGAAGGTCGCAACATAGGTTTTCACACGTTTCAATTGAAACAGGAACGATCATATAGGGTTGTCATAAAAGGTCTTCACCATTCAACTCCAATTGAAGATATCAAGGCAGAATTGTTTTGTTTAGGTCATGCAGTGCAAAATGTAACAAACGTGCAAAGTAGGGTGAATAAGGAACCTTTACCATTGTTTTTCGTTGATCTTGATCCCCAAGCAAATAATAAAGAAATATTTAAAATTAGGCATATTAATAATGCAATTGTAACGATAGAAGCTCCTTTAAAAAGAGAAGAAATTGTGCAGTGCCATCGTTGTCAGCTTTTCGGTCATACGAAATCTTACTGTAAGAGACCTTTTAGCTGCGTCAAATGCGGTCTTGGTCATCCAACAGCTGAGTGCACCAAAGACATCAATACGCCAGCGCGTTGCATCAACTGTCTGAAGAATCATACTGCAAGCTATAAAGGCTGTCAAATATATCAAAACCTGATTTCTAAACGTAGAAATATTCGTGATGTTATAATCAGTAATCACACCCAAATAAATTCCAGAAACTTCCCCCAATTGAATCCGGATAATTCCACCTTTCAAAAAAATGATCAACACGAAAATAATCAATCGTACTCCGAGGTGCTCAAAAATACTAATTTACAAAATAACCCAACTAACAACACTTTCGAAAGAATTGAATCTATGTTAACTAATCTTCTTAATATGATAACTATGTTGATATCAAAACTATGCAAATAAATTTACGTTTAGCAATATGGAATGCCAACGGTCTTTCTAACCATTTAAAGGAAGTTGAAACGTTTTTAAATGTAAATCATATCGACATATTTCTCATATCAGAAACCCACTTCACTAATAGAACCTATTTTAAAGTAAATGGATTTGACCTTGTATTCTGTAATCACCCAGATAACAGAGCTCACGGAGGATCAGCTATTTTGGTTAAATCCTCTATAAAATACACTGTATTAGATGATTACCAAACAAATTTTCTTCAAGCTACAGGCATGAAAATCTTTTGCAATAACCAAGAAATATCTATGTACTCGGTATATTTCCCTCCCAGACATTCCGTTAAATTCAACGACTATCAAGATTTCTTCAGTAAACTAGGAACAAGATTTATCGCCGGCGGTGACTTCAATGCCAAACATCCTTGGTGGGGCTCCAGGCTCACTAATCCAAAGGGAAATGAGCTGTATAAAACTATAATCCGTCACAAATATTCAGTTTTAACCACTGGAAGACCTACTTACTGGCCAAGTGATCCAACAAAAATACCCGATCTGCTGGATTTTGCTGTATACTCTGGAATTCCCAGCCATTTGGTGGATATTTTGGACTCCGATGATTTAAGTTCAGATCATTCTCCATTAATTATCAATTATGACTCTTGTCTGATTACTAACAATAACTATTATGTGCTTTCCCCTCGGACAGATATAGACTCGTTCAATTATTGGATTGAGCAAAATGTTGATTTAAAAATAAGGTTAAAAGAAGGTTCAGATATCGATAACGCGGTCGAACATTAAACAAACCTCATTCATGAAGCAGCTTATATATCTACTCCAGTTGAAGCTCACTCAAATAGTGGATACAGAGTAATATTCTCTTCTGAAATTCAAGATCTTATAGGAAATAAGAGACAGCTAAGAAGGATTTGGAAAAGAATCGAAACACATATGATAAATCTAATCTTAACAGAATATCAAATAAACTAAAACGACGGCTGAATGAATATAAAAATGAGAAAGTAAGTGTTTATTTAAAAAATATTAATAGCTTCCATCATTCTGAGCATAAATTATGGAAAGCAACTAAGTATTTGAAAAGACCCATAAAAAGAAATATTCCGGTCAGAGATCAAAATGATGCCTGGTGTAAATCGGACTTAAAAAAAGCTGAAGCTTTTCAACTATATCTGGAATCTTCATTTCAGCCTTTTACATTAAATAATACTTTTGACCAAAACACAGTTTGTGATTTTTTGGATAGTCCATGTCAAATGGATCTTCCAATCAAACATATAACCCCAAGTGAAGTTAAACAAGGAATCTTGATGTTAAATGCTAAAAAATCTCCTGGTTTCGATAAAATAGATGCCAAAGTTATAAAAACTTTACCTAAGAAAGCCATTATTCTGCTAACATACATTTATAATGCTATACTAAGACTGGGCCACTATCCACAACAATGGAAATGTGCCGAAATTTTAATGATTTTAAAGCCAAATAAACCAGAAAATTTAGTATCGTCTTACAGGCCAATTAGCCTTCTGTGTATTTTCTCTAAACTCTTCGAAAAATTGTTCTTAAAAAGATTACAACCTATTCTGGATCATGAAAACATAATTCCAGAATGTCAATGTTCCTGGACGTTAAGCAAGCCTTCGATAGAGTATGGCACCCTGGTCTGCTTTTCAAATTAAAGAAATCACTACCTACGCCGTTTTACTTACTGTTCAGATCGTACTTATGCAATCGACATTTTTATGTTAAAATTAATAATGAAAATTCGATCTTGTCTGAGATTCAAGCTGGAATACCGCAAGGCAGTGTACTTGGCCCAGTTCTCTACACTATATACACATCGGATATGCCTCTAGCAAACAATGTTACTGTGGCCATCTATGCAGACGATACAGCATTAATTACAAATAATAATTGTCTTACTGAATCCTCTAAAATTATTCAAAATCATTTAAATAATATTGCTTTATGGCTAAACAAATGGAACATTTGTGTTAACACCGATAAATCGATTCATACCACATTCACTCTTAGAAAAGGAGACTGCCCGCCAATTTTTCTGAATGGAGAACAAATACCCCAATCTAATTGTGTCAAATATCTTGGAATGCACCTGGATAGAAGACTAACTTGGAAAGACCACATTAAAGCCCAGAAAGAACAGCTTAATATCAAGACAAAAAAGATGTATTGGTTACTCGGTAAAAATTCTGAGTTAAGTCTTGAAAATAAAGTATTGCTTTACAAAGCCATCCTAAAACCAGTATGGGCATATGGGATTCAACTTTGGGGAACTACAAGCAACTCCAATAGTGAAATATTGCAGCGATACCAATCTAAGACCCTACGAATGATAATGAACGCTCCGTGGTACATGAAGAATGGAAACATTCATCGAGACTTAAATATACCCTCTGTCAAGGACGAAATCAATAGATTCAGCAAAAGATACCTCGATAGGCTCAGTAATCATAGTAATGTCTTGGCTATTGCCTTATTAGATGATAGTGAAGAAGTTGTACGGTTGAAAAGGTTTCATGTTTTAGATTTGCCTTTTAGAAAATAATGTTTTGATAATATGTACATATGTTATTTTATATATTTTTTTTCAAGTATTATTAAACATTCATAGAAAATTTTATGTATATACTATATTGTTATATATATATTGTTTTACTTGCATGTTTTGGTCTCACTGGAGATTAAAACAAATGTAACGTATTAGTCTGTCCTAAAATTTGCTTAATATTGTAAACTTTTATAAATAGATTGCAAATAAATAAATGAAATGAAAAACTCTCTTAATGAAAATCTGTTCTCAGTTTCTTGAATCACATACAGATTTTTTTAATGTGTGCAGCAAATATAACAGAATTGATTACATTAGTTTATTTCACTACAACTCAAGAATATATGGTCGGGTTTCGATAATGGACAACACCTTTTGGCCAATACGATACTAAAAAATGTATTTACTGAAAAAAAATATCGGCCATATATATGTATATTTAAGTGAATCAAAACTCAAAGTGAATTAAATACAATTTATAAAATATGATGTAAGTAAATATCGCACATTAAATTAAAAACAGTAACAATCATTGTCTTCTTATTTAACTGACTTCACTTACATCGCTTACCTCGTCAACTAAAGAACATTTTTGGTTTTTTTTTATTTGTGGCTGTTTTTGAATTATTGTGCCTTACGTAGTCTGTATCAGCAATAAAAATATAGTCGATGCCGATGTATCTGAAAACCTTAAATATCGTCGATATATCTGTGTCAGATGTATCCATATTTAATACTTTAGATTAATAATTTATTTTTAACCATTTTATAAGGTTCAATTATGACCTTAGTTGAGTACAAACGTACGTAATGTTTAGCGCATAATGAATACTCGTAATTCCTGACACAGTTAGAAAAAAACCAAAGAAATAAAAAAAATAAACAAGAACATATATACTGTGCTCTGGAAACATTAACAAATAGTGCATGATAGTTTAAACCGGTAAAAAAATTCCATTGATAGACAGTGAATGAGTGTACCAAACATTAATGCAACATATATAAAAGGGAATAACAACAATGCTTTTTACTTTACTCCACCAGAAAATAATAGAAAAAATAAGAGTGTTTTTTAACCGACAGATATATATATAGTTTCACTGGTAATAACAGCGTCTCAAACAAACAAAAAAGGAAGGTCCTAAGTCCTTGCAACAAGATCGCACAGCGAAGCAATAAAAAAATTTTAACGTACATATTTAGCTGCAAATCTGGTAAGTAAGAGCAAATGACATATGTAAATAGTTTCACTATTCCAAATATCGGCGACACTGTGAATAATCCTATAAAATTTCGGCTATTATTATTAAAATCGACAATTAAAACTCTAGCTATGAGAATGCCGCCAGACCCTGATCGTGTTACGCTATCAATGACAAAGGTACTTACCTTATTATGCTGTCAGAATTTTACTGTTCGTATTTAATACAATGTTGGGAGTTGGCTTCTTCCCATGCGCTTGGAAGATGTCTGAAATTTTTATGATTCCTAAACTAAGCAACGACATAAAAAAATTGTTTGAAAAATTATTAATTTCGTGTTTATTTACCAAAACATCATCCCGGACCATCAGTTTGATTTTCAAGCAAATCATAGTACAATTGACAGAATTGTCACTGTTATTAGATCGGCATTTGAAATTAAGCAATACTGTCAAGCTTTATTTATTGACATTTCCCAATTCTACCTGGAAAGTCTCACAAGCTTCTGAAGAGCTATCTGACAGATAATACGTTTAAAGTATAGGGCAAAAGATTAATTTCTAAAAAAAAATTTAAATCCCTGCAGGAGTACCTCAAGACCTCATTTATACTGCGAATATACCAACGAATCCAAATACGTATACGTCAACGTTTGCAGATGAAATTGCATTTATAAGAGCTAACCAAGAATTGAAGTTGCGTCCGAGCAACTTCAGTCTCATATTAATGAGCTAGAAGATTGGCTAAAAAAGTGAAGAATACTGGTAAATCCATCGAAATTTTCCACCTATAACAATAACAAATACCACTGTTCAAGTGGAAGCACACGTGGAATATTTGGGTATCCACCTAGATCGACGCTTAACTTGGCTACGCGATATTGAAACAAAAATTACGAACAAATCAACTACACTGGTTAAAACCGTTATAAACCCAATATGGCATTCAGCTGTGGGGTACTGCTTGTGCATCAAACATCCAAAAGTTCCATAGGATTTTACGACTTATCGTGGGCGCTCTTGGTATAAAGGAAATGCAAATATCCATAGAAATCTAGAAGTTCTCACTATCCGGGAAGAATCAAAAACATACCCCTCAAAATACATAAACAAACTAGAGGTTGACCCCAACACTCTTGCACGCCATTTATTATAATTTCGCTGGCACCAGAAACTGAAAAAGCCTGGCGAGACAATAGTATATATAGTACATAGTTTTTTTTTATTATAAAAATTTGAATACAGTAGATTAGTAGTTACATTGGTAATATTTAATGAATACATATTTTAGAGATAAGATTTGAAGACTTATTGTAAATTTCTGACTATCGCATGCAGCTTGGAATTTTAATTTTTAGGAAAGCAATCCATATTTCGAAATAAAAAAAACTACAAGAGTTGAGTGCAATCAGATGTTTTGATTAATGTTATGATATTTCTTTGATCTTTTATTATATTTAATTTGTTTGTAATTAATTACCTGATGAAGTTCTACAAAGACGTATCGAAGTATAGAATTTAATAAATAAAATTGTTTTATAAAAGAAGACCTAGTGCTTAAAATTATTGAACTATAATATTTTGATTAAATTTAGTACTTTTTATAAGTTTTTCGTTTGCGTACTTTTTTACCAAAGTAATTTGTTAGAGAAATTTTTGCGAAATACCCGGGAATACTCATTTACTAGACTTTACTGGAAACGTAAACAAACGAACCTACTTCTATTTCCTTAAATATGCTGTCTTGACTAGCCATAGATCTGCTCTGCCAACGTACAGATTGCTGTACGCGCAGGAATTTCGCTCATGAAGACCTTGTTGTTGATATTCCGTTCGTATTCAAACACAGTTGTTCGAACGCTGTTCTGCCATCACACAACGACGTATGTAAAATAAAAAATATGTGTGGGTGTGTGTATGTTCTCGTCTCGTAAACACCAGTACAAAAATAATGCTGAGAACATGCTCAAACTGAACAGGAACATCTACACGTATTCTCCACACAGAAGATCACTAAGACATTTTCCCCTTTATTATGCCGATTCTCACTCTGTGCGAGGAAATGTACACGTATGGCTGGTTAAGACGTAGTGTAAGGGTTAATGTACAACGCTGTTGTTGCTAAACACTACCCCTGCTCTAGCCACAAATTTGTTCGCACATGAAGAGAGCGTCGGCAGAATAACGGGCAAAAATGTGTTTATTTTCTGTGTAGAGAAGACGTGTAGATGTTCGTGTTCAGTTTGAACATAATTTTTTTATCGCTCATCCAGATTGCTTCCATGTTCTCAACGCAGTTGATTGGTCTTTTGTTCCTTGTGTAGCATAGATTTTTTTAAAACTTTGGTTTTGTCGAAACTTTACTTTTTTTTAAATATTGTTAATTTGTTTTTCTTTAAAATTGCTAAATTTTGGTGAAATTAAATTGATTTAAATGAAATTCCAAAATTTGGTCAATTTTGATTTTTGTGGTATTTATTATAAATTTTAGTTCTTAAATATACTATATTGATTTTTTTATGTTATGTTGAACTTTCGCATTTCTGGTGAATTTAACATTTTTGGAAAATTTCGTAACTTTTTGGTGCTATTTCCGGTTTTTTTTAAATTTGGTTTTTTTATTTTATTTTATATGTCATTTTCTGATTATAGTGGTGAATTTTCGATTTTTTTCAGATTAATATAGATTTTTGGTAAAACTAATAGTTTTTATAATTTTTATATTTTTTGGGTAATTTTTTAATTTTCCGGCGAATTTCCAATTTGTGGTGATATCCTCCTTTTTAGTTTTTGTTTAACATCGATTTGGTAAAATTTCGAAGTTTTTTATAAAATATTGTTTTCATGTAATTTTCCCCCTCTCGGTAAATTTTAAAAATTTGCTGAATTTTGATTTTAATTTTTTGAAAATTATATTTTTTATTTCAGTTTTTCGATTTTATGGTGAATTTTTGAATTTTTTTCTGAATTTAAAATTTCTGCAAAATTTAGAATTGTTTGCAAATTTTTTTTAATTATATTTTCTGTTAGTTTTTAAAATTTTTTAATTCGGTCCGGATTTTTCTGTAGGGTTTTTATAGCAAATTTGATAAGGATTCAGAATATGTAAATTTTATGGGCATGTGTATAAGCGTTTCCCTGTAAGAGTGAAAATACCAAAAAACTTAGAAAAATGTTTTTTGCCAATATCTCGGAAACTTGAGCGCCGATATCGCTGATTTAAAATTTGCCAAACGCGCTGATCAAATGCTTTGAGTTTCAAGGTGCTATGTTGCCTACTGCCGTCAGAAAGTTGATTTCAAGATGGACCAACGGACATCGTTAATTGGCTTTCTCAAACAAATTTTGCCAATAGTGAGTGTGTTAGTTAGGCTGCATAGACATTTCTCATTTTGTTAATGCTGTTTGAAATACATATAATCAACTTCCAGTTTTTCTGATGAACAGGCTTCTTCAAAACAGAGGGTGTAAATCCTGTTCCAACGAAATCTTATTTTGATAATAAAGTTTTACTATTGGGACGTGATGCTTTGGCATTTTGTCAGTGATGATTTGGCATTAGAGACTGAATGAATAATCACAATTTCAAACGTATTGCTAATAATTTTGCTGGCTTTTCGAACACATTCTCTAATCTCACTAATCAAGTCCAAAATAAAAAAAAACCTAGCACGAATTGATCTTGTCTGTTTAAGCTTCAATATTTACCAATAAGAAAAGTTGGCCATATTAGATCAACGCATTCTTACCTGAAAAGCTGGTGTACCCATATTTCTTCGTTGTTGTCATATAGAGAATACATTCGAGAATCAATTTTTACATATTTTATGTTCGAAATATAATTAACAGAACAACAAAAAACTTTTATCGTATTTTCTGCATAAGGTCCACTGCCAACGAGAGATTAAAACCTTCAAATGTTTTTTAGAAAGTTTCATGAAATGCATTTATTTAATATTTTAACATTTTACACTTTTTTAACCGCCAGGCCAATTGACCGAACGCGTTCATTATCAGCAAATATAAATATATCTGCTACAGAAACAACGAATTCAACAAAAAATATCACAAGAAAAAGAACCAGGTACTGTATCTAAACGCGTGCAAACTGGTATGGATCGGTACATAACCATAACGAAGAGGAAGGCGAGTCCTAAGTCTTCACAACAAGAGCGAACCGCCAAGCAATATAAAGGTTCTCATCAAGTAGCTGCAACATCGGTAAGTGAAAATAGATTTTCTGTCCTTGCTACCCCGGATAATGAAAATGCCGAACCCACTGTAAGGGAACAAAAACCCCCACCAATCTACTTGCGCGAACAAACATCAAATGCCATTGTAAATATGCTGTCCCAACGCGTAGGCAAAGAAAATTTCTATGTGGCTTCTGTACGAAGAGGACAGATACAAGAAACGAAGATCCAAGCCCATACTGAGAAGAATTATCGCCTAATCGCAAGTCGTCTCGATGCAGATAATAAGAGCTATTATACGTATCAACTAAAAAGTGCTAAAGGTTTGATTGTCATTATAAAGGGCATTGACAGTTCTGTTCCCACTGAGGAGATAAAAAGTACCATAGAGGTGGAAGGTTATGTCGTAAGGTCAGTGCACAATATTGTAAATAAGAAGAAAGTTCCCCAACCTATGCATCGTTTTGAAATCGTGTTTAATGCATCGCAGCTTAAATCAAAAAACTCGGTTCATCCTATATATAATTTGCGCTACCTTTTAAACAGAAGAATAACGGTGGAAGAGCCTCTAAAACGTAACGGTCCCCGTCAGTGTACCAACTGCCAGGAATTCGGACACACGAAAACCTACTGCAAGCTACCATCTGTATGCATTGTTTGCGGTGATGCGCACCGGACTTTGGAATGCACTTCTTCCAAAACAGACCCCAAGGTCAAAAAATGCAGCAACTGTGGTGAAAACCATACAGTAAATTACAGGGGCTGCAAAGTATTTCAATATGTAAAAGATAATGCGAAAGTCGTACGTAAACCTGAATATGAGCAATATAAAGCTTCCCAATTTCCTCGGCTTCATGCTGGTTCTGTTGCTAGTACACAAGCTACACAGCCACACACTAAGCCAAACTTTTCATATGCCCAAACATTGACAAATGATTTACCTAATGCGAATGTCAAAAGTTCTAATGCGTATAAACATTCATATGCCCACGTCTTAAAAGAGGGTGCTCAGACACCCCTCACCAACAATTCGAGCTCGATCGAGAACTTAATACAGACAATGAATAATTTCATGACAACTATGCAGGGTATGTTTCAGGAAATGATGCGAACCCAAAACATGCTTCTGCAAGTTTTGCTTGGCAAAAAACGAACCAGTTAAAAATATGCTTCTGGAACGCTAACGGGCTCTCCCAACATAAATATGAAGTAGAACACTTCCTGCTAGCAAATGATATAGACATAGTATTAGTCACTGAAGCACACTTCACTATAAAAAACTGCTTTAGAATTGATGGGTATTTTATATATGACACCAAACACCCAAGCGAAAGGGCATGTGGTGGGACTGCCATTATAGTCCGAAAAAACGTAAGGCATTTTTCATTGCCTGAATTCAGGGAGGACTTTTTGCAAGCCACGACTATAAATCTTACAGATTTTAAAATTGTAGTCTCCTCAGTGTATTGCCCGCCTAGGCATAGAATCGAACACCATGAATTTGCCAGGTTCTTTGCTACGCTAGGGCAAAAATTTATTGCCGCTGGCGATTACAATGCAAAGCACACATATTGGGATCCAGACTCCGTAGTCCTAGAGGTAGGCAGTTGTATTATACAGTTGAAACACACAAGCTTGACGTCGTATCTGCCGGTAAGCCCACCTATTGGCCCACAGACTTTAATAAGTTGCCAGACCTTATTGATTTTGCTATAGTAAAAAACATCAAACGCGATCAACTCTTAGTTCATTCATCCTATGACCTATCTTTTGATCATTCACCTACAATTGTTATTTTACACGACCGTTTTATCACTGCACCTAAAACCCTTAGTTTCTACCCGAACAGAAACACGAATTGGTTAAAATATAAAATGTATGTGAGCTCTCACTTACCTTTGAACATCCCACTGAGAAATCCAGCTGATATTAAAGCAGCTGTAGACCATTTTACAGACGTCGTGACTGCCGCAGCCGTAGCTGCAGCGCCAACAAAACCATCAGCTAAAATAATAACGTACCAGGCAACAGCAGATATTTAGATGCTAGTCATTGAGAAAAGAAGACTAAGAAGACAATGGCAAAATAGTCGTTGTCCACACATAAAAATGCAAATGAACTTATGCCAAAAAAACTTACGGAGTAAATTGAGACAGAAACACCAACTCGCTATCGACAACTTTTTAAAAAACTTGGATCCAATGAAAAACACGGATTATAGTCTGTGGAAAGCTGTAAAGCACTTACAATGTCCTATTGCTTACGAATCCCCACTAAGACTTGAAGACCGTACTTGGGCTAAAAACTCAAGTGAAAAGGCAAATGCGTTCTCAAAGCACTTAGAGAAGGGTTTCGCACCACATGATATAAGTAATTCCACTATTCCAATTATTAGCGACATCGGGAATGATCCTATGAAATTTCGGTTGTCTTCTTTAAAATCGACAATTAAAAATACGGATATGAAGACATCACCTGGATCTGATCGTACAACAGGATCAATGATAAGAAACTTACCTAATTCAGCTGTAAGAATTTTACTTTACATATTTAATGCCATGTTGCGCGTCGGCTTCTTCCCATGCTCTTGGAAGATGTCTGAAATTATTATGATTCCGAAACCTGGAAAGGACTCAAGCCAGATTAGATCCTACAGGCCAATTAGCCTACTGTCAGTCTTGTCAAAGATATTTGAAAAATTATTCGTCTCGAGTGTAACTCCTTTTCTAAATGAACAAAACGTTATCCCAGATCATCAGTTTGGTTTTCGAGCAAGGCATAGTACGATTGAACAAGACCATAGAATCGTTGCTATTATTAGATCGGCTTTTGAAAGAAAGCAATACTGTTCAGCTTTATTTATAGACATTTCCCAAGCATTTGATAAAGTCTGCCATGACGGGCTACTTACTAAAATAGTTCCGGTTCTACCTGAAAACACCCACAAGCTTATAAAAAGCTATTTGTCCGATAGAACTTTTAAAGTAAGGTCAAAGGACCAGCTTTCAATATGTGGGAAAATCAGTGCAGGAGTACCTCAAGGTAGTGTGCTAGGGCCGCTATTATATATCATCTATACAGCGGATATGCCGACAAGCCCACATACATATACATCAACCTTTGCAGACGACACTGCAATTATAAGTGTCAGTAATGATCCAAAGGATGCATCTGAAAAGCTGCAGTCCCATATTCATAAGCTAGAAGACTGGCTAAAACAGTGGAGAATAAAGATAAATCCATCAAAATGTGCTCATGTAACGTTTTCCCTTAGAAGGCAAAATTGTCCACCAATTACAATAACTATTACCACGGTTCTAGCGGAAACGCACTCAAATATTTGGGTATCCACCTGGATCGGCGCCTGACTTGATCCCGTCACATTGAAGCAAAAATAACGTCCATAAAGCTTCGAACAAATCAACTGCATTGGCTAATAAGTCCTAACTCAGCTTTGGAATATAAAGTCCTTTTATACAAATCCGTTATAAAGCCAATATGGTCATATGGTATTCAGCTGTGGGGTACTGCCTGTGCATCAAACATCCAGAAGTTACAGAGAGCAGACAGTCTAGGATTTTACGTCATATTGTATGCGCCCCCTGGTACATAAGAAATGAAAACATACATAGGGATCTTAAAGTTCCCACTATCCACGAAGAAGTTAAAACCTACACGTCCAAATACGTGAACAAACTAGTCGCACATCCCAACACTCTAGCACGCAATTTATTGCAATTTGATGGCCACCAGAGACTAAAAAGAACTGACACATTGAGCCTGGCAAGGCGGCTCTCTCTACACAATAGAAGATAGATTTTTAAGATTTGAATACAAAAAATTAATTACGTTGGTACTAACTAAAAAATAATAATTTAGAAATAAGATTTGAATACTTATTGTGAATTTCTTTTAATGGAAAGATTCAATAAAATAAAATACAGTATAAAAAAAAAATTTTACACAGAAGATGTAAGAATATTTATGTTCATATTTATTATGTTATAACAGAAAGATTTAGAGATTTAAAATATAATAATTTAGATTTTTTATATATAAAGACGGCAAATGCAGTTAATCTACGTTAATGAACTTGTTTAATGGTGGTTTAAATATTAACATTCTCAATCGTAAGACTTTTAAGCATAAATGTTAGAACATCGGTAGCTTCTTCAATACGTTTTGACGTTGGTTTTCCAGCGCCATGCCCAGCTTTACTGTACACACGCAATAATATAGGATTCTTTTGATATTGTGAACATCGAATGGCCTCCTGAAGGGTAGCAGCAAATTTGAGTGAATGCAAAGGACTAACACGGTCATCATGATCAGCCGTAAGTATTAGAGTCGACGGATATTCCTCTTTTGGAGTTTTAGGAGTATGTACATTGTGAAGGGGTGAGTACTTCAGCAAGTTTTCAAAATGTTCCTTTTCATTGGGATTGCCGTAGTCCGAACACCAAGCATGGCCAATGGTAAATTTATGAAAACGCAACATATCCAGAACTCCCACCTGAGCGACAGCAGCACCAAATAGGTCTGGCCTTTGATTAATGCAAGCTCCTACAAGAAGACCGCCATTTGAACCACCTTGAATAACCAAACGATCCTTGGTGGTATAATTGTTTGAAATTAGATATTCCGCTGCCATTTGAAAATCATCAAATACATTTTGCTTGTTTAACAAACGACCTGCGTTATGCCATTTTTCACCATATTCACCACCACCACGTATATTTGGATATGCCAATATGCCATCGAAGGAGTCGATAAACATAAGACCTGAAATGCTAAAGGAAGGCTGCATACTGATGTTAAAACCACCGTATCCATACAAAAGACAAGGTCTTGGCTTTATAACAACCGTATTTTTGTAAATTATAAACATAGGCACTGCGGTGCCATCTTTGCTCTTGTAAAATATTTGCTCTACTTTATAATTATTTGGTGAAAAGTTATTCAAATTTAATTTTATTTCCCGTAATACTTTTGGCTGGAAATCATTCCACTTAAAATCATAATGGTATATTGTCCCTGGATTAAGGAATGATGAAAAATTGTAGAAAAACTCCGAATATTTTTTTTCTCCCGAAAACGACACTACTGTTCCAATAGCCAGATCAAATTTGTTTATTAACCTTCCGTCTTTCAGAGAATTTACTTGTAAGGCACTTTTGACATCTTGAATATAACAAATCACCAGTTTGTCATCATCCACACAACGTGCCCAATCGAGCACATCCGTCTCATGTTCGGCAACGAGAGTTTCCCAATTTTCTTCAGCATAATTGTCAAAGTCAATTGCTACGATACGATAATTTGGAGCATTTTTGTTAGTTCTGAAAAATACTTTGGAACCTACATTTGTAACATAATGATAATCGGCCTCAAATTTCTCTACAATCTTTTGAACTTTTAGTTGGCCATTAATTTCCCCTGCTTCTTCTAAATTTGCATAGTAGAGTATATTATCACGACAGTCTTTTACAATGGGCATTATAATATATTTGCCGCAATCGGAAACTTCAGATTGAATACGCCATGTTGGCTCTTCGGGAATCTCGGCAATCAGTATATCTTTTTCTTGAGGTTGGCCTACATAGTGGTAGTATAGCTTTTGGTATTCATTTTGTTTTGTCTCAGAACCATCAGTTTTCCCCTCTTGGCCTGGATACCGACCGTAAAAGAAACCTTTATTGTTTTTTGTCCACGATATATCGGAAAACTTTACTTTCTCCAAAACATCTTCCAGGTCATTGCCAGTTTCCACATTACGCACATAAATTTTAACCCAATCTGAACCACTTTCACTCAAACCATATGCCATATATTTACCATCTTCCGAAAACGACTTTTGAGCCAAAGCAATAGTACCATCAGAAGAAAGACTATTGGGATCAAAAAACAAACGTGGCTCTCCGTCTAACTTATCCTGCTGATACAAAACACTTTGATTTTGAAGGCCGGTATTTTTGTAAAAATAATAATAGTCTCCATGTTTTGAGGGACAACCATATTTTTCGTAATTCCACAATTTCGATAATTTCTCATTTATTTTCTTCCATGCCTCAAAATTTTCCAAAAACGGTTGACTAATTTCATTTTGTAAATCGACGAAATTTTTTGTCTCTTCGGAGTCGGGATCCTCTAACCAACGATACACATCTTTGATTTCAATGCCGTGTAAATTTTCAACAAAAGTATTATCTTTGCGGGCACTTGGGTAATTACTGGGTGATGCTTTTGTTTCTTCAGGCATTATGGAAAGATTTCGAGTGGTTAGAAACCGCTTTGTATAACAAAAAGTTTGCTGCCAACACTTTGCAATTTGCAAGGTTCTGGATTCAAGAGAATGAAAAACAATTCTCATTGTGTAACGTCAAGTAATAAACAATATTTTTAGAGTTGCCAGTACATTAGTCTTCCCCTAAAGGAATAAAATCATAATATCCTAAAATTTTAAATAAAATCCCCATATTATTTTTTCAATTCTTTTACTATGACACATATATGTACATATGTACGTTTTATAGAAGCATGTACAATTTCTTTATTTATAATTTAATGAAAGAATACTGTATATGCAAATTTTTGTGCATTATTAACATTTAATAACTTACAAAAAAAGTGGTGCAAAATCGCGTCATTCATTATATCAGGATTATATGTATTACTTAAATTTGTTTAACAATGTAAGACAATTTTATTATATTTTTGTTATATTTTAAACGCAACAAAATTCATAAAACAGTTCGAATAATTCCTCAAAATAACCTAAATACAATGATTTAATTTCTCCAAATCTTATCCAAATAATAAAAATGTGTATTGTGGAAAATTCTTATAATTGTGAAGAAGTTTTTCATTGAATTGAATTAATCGCTAGCTATCACTACTTTGCGTTTCGGTTTTCCTTCTTATATGTTTTTTATTATTATTAATGTAGGGGGATATTAAAGCAGACCTCTTACTTTTTACTCCCTTTTCAACCCCATTATCTCTTAAATTGATGTCACACAAACGACCTGTAATTCCCGACTACCTTACTTGCACTGAGTCTCGCGCTAACTCTAGCTTTGCTCTTATGATTGCTACCATTTGTGTAAGGTTTAGCTCCTCATGGCATTCATGGTCCTAAGCCTTATATTAGCCAGTGCTGCACATTCATGATTTTCATCTTGGCCAAATGATAGTTGAAGTTTCAACGACCTGTCACTACCATAGTGATCCAGCTTAAGATAGCGTTATTATAACGAAACACCTTAATGGCCTTCCTGCCGAGGGGCTCTTTAAACACCATTTGAGCCTGTCTACATGTGGTAGCCTCCTTCCACCTTTTATGTGTAATGAGTTTACACATTGTGGGTTTTTAGTCCAATGATAGCAATCCCAACATTCGATTACCTGTGTTGGCGCCGTGCGCATTACTCCACTTACACCCATCCAGGCAATCCTTTGAACTTTGAGATTGCACCGTCATTGTGTAAATCCAGAATGCAGTCTTTGGCAAGATTTCTCACTTACGGTCACTCACTCGTTTATATGGATGATAGATCCTTTTTGCATTTCGTACCTTAATTTCAATGTGTTCGTGACAGGAAAATCCTTATAAAGGATAACGCCTAGATAATTTGCCTTCCTGGATTTGCATTAACCTTGCATTTGCTTGCATTTATGGTTTATTTATTACCGTGAGAGCTTCATGCAACGATGCATTTATCACTATAAGTGCCAAATCGTCTGCATATGCAATCGTATGAACGCCTATTGAGTCCAGTTTCTAAAGTAGGCCATCCAGGGTGATGTCCCAAAAAAGGGGTGACAAAACTCCTCCCTGTGAGCAACGCCTAACTACCTTATCTCGGATTCTAGCAAACCCATTTCTGTGATTTATAGTTCGAAGCGTAGCGTTGATCCTTCTTATAATAATGGGGTCAATACTACGCTCCAAAAGAGCATTTCTCACCTTCTCGAAAGAGTTCCTGTGAAACACAAAGTAGCTCCACCATTTAGAATAGCGTTTCTGCGACACTGGCAAGCTCTTGGAGAGCGGTATAAGTAGATCTTCCTACTCTGTAGGCATGCTGATATCTACTCAAGGATGTCTCCATCAGCGTATGGTTCTCCAGAAAGTCAGCCACTGCCCGCTCCTTGAATAGGAAAGATGTAAGTCCAAGTGACCTGAATGACTTAGCGTCTGTTCACTCCCTCTTACCCGTCTTGGGAAGAAAAACAATATTAGTTTCCCTCCAAGGCACCGCCATATACTCTGTCGCTATACAGGCTACGAATATTTTCCTAATCTTGTCAAGCAAGGTGTTCATACCCCACTCTAACAAGGCTGGATAAATTCCATCCATTCCAGCCCCTTTAAATGGTGCAAAAGATAGTATTACATTTCTGACAACATTTGGAGTCATTATCCTTTCAGCTTCAGCTCGTCTTCTCGCACTAGCCCCACTATTTACAGGCGTCCAAGAGTCACTCAAACTGAAGCTTCCAGAAAAATGAACCCCTATCGGCGACTGCAATGTTTCCTCTACTGTCCTGTTACCATTGCTTTTGCTAATTAGTCCCATCTTATAGACAGGATCCTTAGATACTATTATCTGTACTCTGCATATTTCCGATATATTCCTCATATTAGAGCAGAATTCCATCCGCTTCTGAAGACGTATTGTTCTTTTTCGTTCTTTTTTCTTTTCCATGGTTCCAATCTCTCGCCCTCATGTAACGATTAAAGATCACTTTAATGCCTTGTTTCATGGATTGAAGTGCTCCGTTCCACCAGGGTGTCATCCATCCACTGCTGTGAAGGGACAGGCATCTCGTATGCTAGCTTAACCGTGGAGTTTAATTGTTCGTATGATTTCGCCTATGTTACGAGGTGCTCTATATGGAGTACCTCCCATATGTTCGAGGGATACTTCTCATATCTGGTATCTCGAATTGGATAGCCTTGTGGTCAGACATGGTTAATCTGTCCACTATCTTCCAGTCCTTAATCCTGTCTAGCATATTGAGTGAACACAGAGTGATATTGATCACCTCAGCTCTTTGTGAATCTACAAAGGTGAGTTCTACCAGAAAATCGTGTGTTTCTACAAATTAAAATTATTGTTGTCCTCTGTAGTTATCGGCTGTGCTGCCCCACACCGTGTTATATGAGTTGGCATCATAGCCTATGACAAACGATTTACCACTCTGCTTGCAGAAACTGACCAGGTTTTCCACATCCAGTGACGAATCTGCATATGACGTCCCATAGGGAAGATATGGCGACGCAATAAGAAATTATCCTGAACTACTGCCAATCATTTCTACAGTTAAAAATACGGATATGAAGAAATCACACGGACCTGAACGTATTACAGGATCAATGATAAAAAAAACTACCTAATTCAGCTGTAAGAATTTTACTTTACATATTTAATACGCGTCGGCTTCTTCCCACGCTATTGGAAGATGTCTGAAATAGTTATGATCCCGAAACCAGGAAAGGACTTAAGCTAGGTTTTATCCTACAGGCCCATTAAGCTACTCTCAGTTTTGTCAAAGATATTTGAAAAATCATTCGTCTCGCAAGAAGATTGAGCAAGTCCATAGAATCGTTACCATTATTAGATCGGCTTTTGAAAGAAAACAATACAGTTCAGCTTTATTTATAGACATTTCCCAAGCATTTGATAAAGTCTGCCATGATGGGCTACTCACTAAAATAGCTCGGGTTCTTCCTCAAAATATCCACAAGCTTCTAAAAAGCTATTTGTAAGATAGAACCTTTAAAGTAAGGTCAAAGGATTAGCTTTCAGGAGATGGGAAAATCAGTGCAGGAGTACCTCAAGGCGGGGTGCTAGGGCCAACATTATATATCATCTATACAGCGGATATGCCGCCAAGCCCACATACATATACGTCAACCTTTGCAGACGACACTGCAATTATAAGTATTAGTAATGATCCAAAGAATGCATCTGAAAAACTGCCCTGCTGTCCCATATTCATAAGTTAGAAGACTGGCTAAAACAGTGGAGTATAAAGGTAAATCCATCGAAATGTGGTCATGTAACGTTTTCCCTTAGAAGGCAAAATTGTCCACCAATTACTAATACCACGGTTCCAGCGGAAACGCACGTTAAATATTTAGGTATCCACCAAGATCGGCGCCTAACTTGGTCCCGTCCAATTGTGGCAAAAATAACGTCCATAAAGCTTCGAACAAATCAACTACATTGGCTAATAAGTTCTAACTCAACTTTGGCTTCAAAATATAAAGTCCTTTTATACAAATCCGTTATAAACCCATTTGGTATTCAGCTGTGGGGTACTGCATGTGCATCAAACATCCAGAAGTTACAGAGAAGACAGTCTTGCATTTTACGTCTTATCGTATGCGGTCCTTCTATATAAGAAACGAAAACATCCATAGGGATCGATCTCAAAGTTCCCACTAACCACGAAGAAGTTAAAGTATACACTTCCAAATACGTAAACAAACTAGTCCTACATCCCAACTCTCTTGTATGCAATTTATTGCAATTTGATGGCCACCAGAGACTAAAAAGAACTTACATATTGAGCCTGGCGAGGCGGCTCTCTCTACACAATAGAAGATACATTATTAAGATTTGAATATAAAAAATTAGTTATTACTTTGGTAATAACTAGTAAATAATAATTTAGAAATAAGATTTGAATACTTATTGTGAATTTCTTTTAATGGAAGGATTCAATAAAATAAAATTAAGTATAAAAAAAAATGTCTACAGTAGGATCCCGCGAGCAGGGATACGTACTATTCGTACGCCATGGCGCGCCAGGATACATGACCTTAATTTACCATTAGTCTGTGAGTGGCACAGTTAGGCGGTCTGTTGAGACAGGCTTCTGATATTGGCTTGAGCAATCCCATCCTGTAAAAAGACTATATCCAGCTTATCCCCATCAAAACATCGCACTAACATTGCTGCTGCAATCAAGGTATATTTAAGTAAATACGCCTTGGCTGCAATTAAGTTTTTCCCCCACCATCTTCCCTGATAGACCCTTCTTTGTAGAGTTGCCTACCGATGTCATGCAGAGCGCACAGCAGTGATGCCTTATAAACATTCATTAGTCCTACAACTACTGTTCGGCTTCTGGTTAGTGCCCGTTTTAATCTCATTCACTTCGAAAACTTTTGAATTGTGATTTTCTTAATGGCCATTTTATTCCTTCGCTATCACCTTTTCTGCATTTGATTCTCAACTTTTGCCTTGAGCTGCAGAGACTTTGACTTGACATGGCAGAAACTATTTAAGGCGCCTACTTTTGAAGCAGACTTACCTAACACCTCCATAGCATCAGGAGTATCTCTAGCAATTAACCCGTCCACAACTCGCGAGGTGTTCATGAGAATTCATCCATCGAGCAAAAACCGGACTTCCTACAGAGATTAAACTTTCTAAGTTTTGCAAGGCTTCATTATCCGTTCCTATCGTAATTTCACGGTCCAACGCCTTAGGAGTACCTTTACAAATTGGCCCGTCCTCCCCTCCGAGGCACACTTGTGCATCTCTTCCGGATTCCTCCCATGGCCAATTAACACCGGAGTTCCTTCAGGGATTAATCTCTCCGCCTCTTTCAAGGCTTCTAGATTCATCCCTTTCGGTTTATACTATAAATTTTAATCTTACGAGTAAAGGTGGAATTAATTGATAAAAAATTGGCAATTCCTAAGTCTAACTTATGACGTTTTGTTTTTTTGATGAATAACGCTACGTGTAATTAAGTAACACTAAATGTTACACACATTTCCATATTTTCATATTTCTATGTGTAATGGCATAACAGAGTTGTGCGAGCAATTGTTCGGACAACTCTGTTTAAACGTGAAGTGTCCGAAGCGAACAGCAAAATGTGCGATGGCTGAACAGATTTATGGGTAGTCAAGATGCCATGTTAAATAAAGTTCTGTGCAAAACATGTAATAAGCCGTCTTGACTAGCTAACAGTTGTTCGCACAACGATATTTTGCCATCACATAAACAAAATAGACACAAAATAATAGTTATGCACGTATGCGCTCATTATCATCAAACTGAACAGGAACATATATACGTAATCTCCTCACAGAATACCACGAACACATTTTTGTTCGTTATTCTACCGACGCTTTCTCCATGTGCGAACAAATTTGTGATTAGTCAAGACGTAGTGTAGCATATTTTACACTACACTGTGCAACACCTCATGTTAACATATTTAGAAAAGAACATGCTCTTTATTCACAATCTCAAATTTTTTGTAAGGAAAGAACAAGAAAATGTACATTAGTGTAAACTATATCAGCACAAAATTTTGTCCGTTAAAAGTACTAATGCACAGTTTTTGAGTTGATATTTAAATATGCAATTAGCTAATTTTTACTTAAATTTAAATTGTATTTAAATACAGCTTCAGTTTTTCAGTGTTAAATAATTCTTCGTATTAAATCGCAATGAAAATATGTGATGAAATGTCAAAAAATGTATCGATAGTTTTAAAGAAAACAGCAGTGCACCATAAATAAAAGCTGTAGACAATTGAGCATCACTCATGTCTTCTTGGTCGGAATTCATTTTGTTGCCTTTTTTATTTATAAATATATGTATATTTATACGTATATGTACATTTATATGTACTTATATATTCAGATATCTATAGTTTTTAATTTAATTTACATATATATACTTTTTATATTTAATAACTTTTAATTTCTAACAAAATATTTTTTAACCAAGAAATTGAGAGGTAAACAAACGTCAAAGTCATATGTTAACTTTCTGGACTTTAAATAAACTTTAAATGCCCAATGTTTCTCATTTAAGTTGGAATTAAATAAGCCTTGAAAAACTGTATTTCGTATTTAAATAGAATTTAAAGCTAAATGGCATTTAAATATGGAGTCAAAAACTGGGCATAAGATTAAAGTGAGGACCAAGTTATTGGTCGCACAGTAAAATGTCTACTAAAGCCCGTCGATGTTCGGCTAGTCAAGACGTAGTGTAAGCTCTTACGCTGGATTTACAAATGCAAGTAGTGGCATGCAATTGTTGTGTACGTATTGTCTACGAAAAATTCTTCGAAATAGTCGAATCTCATGCCATTCGTTTTTGTGTTTACACATGCAAGTGTAAGTTCATTTTTAAAATGTCGTCGAAGCGTAAACTTCAGAACATTTTTTACTTTTTAAATCAAAAAAAATTTTACCAGGAAATGAGAAAGAACAATTTGGGAGAACAATGTCAAAGATTTAAATAATTTGTTGAATAATCTGTTGGCTCAATTTTTATTCCATTTTAACTTTTTGTTTTCTTTTTATAATAGAGTTACCGAGTTCACCATATAGGCATATTTTTGGGGAAACGATTTACATTTATTATTATAAGAAATATTTTATTATTATTACTAATATTATTGCTCTTTAATTAACAAACTTGAATTTTTTTATGCGCAATTTAAGAAATAAATCATAGCAATGCATTTAAAAAGGTAGAACTTTAATTACAATTTAACCGCAATCCAGTAAATTTACATTTAATATTGAACAGGGTAACTTTGTCTATCGTTTTGACATTTAGTGGCATGCAAATGCCAAATTTTCACTCGCATGCAATTTTAGCTGCCACTGGAGCTGCCATTGCGAAAAATGTAAATGTATTAGTGAAAATGTGTGAGTGTATTGAGTTATTCGAACTCCTAGTGGCATGTGTAAACGCTAGGTTAGATACCGATCCTAATACTACATCTTGACGTCAAAATAGCGAGAGATGATGTGTTCGTGGTCTACTGTTTAAAGAAATCGTTGTTCACGTTTAGTTTCAGCATAATATTTTCTCTCTCATCGATATTGAATGGATGCTGTTAGCACAGCTTATGACGGGTGTTTACAGACGAACACACACACGCATATATACTTTTTTATTTTCTCTGTGTGTTTTGTTTATGCGATGGCATGACAGAGTTGTGCGAACTATTGTTTGGAGACTTCCGTTTGAACATGACGTGATCATGAACAACGGCGTCTTGACAAGCTATTTTTCTGTGCGAGCAGTAAAATGTGTGATGGTTGAACATATTTGTGGCTTATCAAGACGCCATGTAAGCCGCCACCAGTTATTCTTGCATAAGCCGCCGCTGATAAAATGAGGCGGCGCAAAAAATCTCTTTCAACTGTTCTTTTCCGGTAAAATCTTTTACGATGGTAGGTGACTATTTGTGTATTTTGTGAAAAAGCCGTAAAATTCAATGCAATCTGCAAAAATGTTTAATGAGTTTAATAATGATTACGTTCAAAATTTTTTAAACCATAAAATGTCATTGAAATTTTTCTAAAAATGTGTTTGCAGCTAATTTTACTTTTTTTCTTGCTTTCTACATTTTTTTCCCTCTTATGCGAAATGGTTAGGGTCGTGTTAGAACCAAGACAGTTAAGAAGGCCGCTAAGGTCATTATTGAGAAATACTACACCCGCTTAACCTTAGATTTCCACACCAACAAGCGCATCTGCGAGGAAGTCGCTATAATACCCACCAAACCATTGAGGAACAAGATTGCCGGGTAAGTTTCAATATACACTTATTGTTTAAAAGGAATTGTGTTCAACTGTTTATTATTATACGTAGTTATGTTACACATTTAATGGGCCGTCTCCGACACTCTCAAGTTCGTGGTATTTCCATTAAATTGCAAGAAGAGGAACGTGAGCGTCGTGATAACTACGTCCCTGCTGTCTCTGCTTTGGAGCAAGACATCATTGAAATTGATCCCGATACCAAGGAGATGTTGAAACTCTTGGACTTCCACAATATTCGTGGGCTCCAATTAACTCAATCCGCTACTAACAACTACAGCCGTAGGAATTAATTTTTAATACGAGTTTTACATTCTAGCTGAAAAATTTTCTATGGATCAATAAAAAATCTAATTTAAAGAAAGGAATTTGTTGTGATATCAACATGACTCCTGTAGTCTTATTAAGGTAAACCTCACAATAAACAAAAACTAGTAAATCCTCAAGTTGGAAATTCAGAAAATTCAGTGTGAAAAGTATTGGTTTGCGCGTTTTAAAGTGTCGATAATTTTATTGAATGGTGTTGCGGCCAACTATACATTAAGGATGTATTCGCCCTTCTACACATTTTTGGACTTTATATTTCAAGGCAAATAGATTATAAATTTTAGATATAACTACAAGTTTATCTTTGAAATGAAGAAAATTCCAAATGAAATTGAGAATTTAAATTTCAATTTGAAATTTAGAAAAATTCTAAATGAATTATGACAAGTTTTTATTTGAAATTCAGAAAACTTCAATAATTTTTATGTGAAACATTCTTAATAAATATATTGCAACAATATATAAAAATGTTATTCACCAACAGGCATCTCTTCCAGATTCAAAACAGAGTTGTAGAAAGTATGGTGAATAGCTCTACTGAAATTTCCAGTATGTAGTTACGCACACCTATGAAGTAATCAATTATCGGCTATTCTACATTGCGAGGACTTCGTTCCCTACATTCATCTTGGTTTTCTCATCTTTTTACCAAATTCAATTGGGTTAAGCATCGGTGAATAGGATCATTCGTACAATTGTAGCTACAGTAGTAAATATATCCATATTTTTTTATTTTTTCCCAATTTCAGTTGGCATTTTCTCAATTTAAAATTTCCCTCATTTAGAATTTATTTAATTTCATTTGAAAATTGCATATGGAATTTTCTCTATTTCAATAAGAAATGGTGTAGTATTTACCTACTGGTCGGATTTCGACCAGAAGAAAATTTTAGAATTTATGGGCTGCATTAAAAATTGTAAATGACTAAGTCGTCTCAATCTTTAGGTAAAATTGCTAGAATCCACAACCAGAACATCCAAATCAGCCTTGGTGGCACCACCCTGACTAGTAGAGTTGACATTCGAATATTTGAATATTTTTTTTTTTCATTTTGGTTCGAACGAATACAATTTTTCAATTTAGAATTAAAAAATGTTCGAAACATTTTTTCGACTATTCGCAAAAATTTTTAAAAATACTTAATAAAATATTTTGTTAAATTATAGTTTACAAAACTGGTTTTTAAAGTTGATTCTTGATTTGATTTTCCGAGGGTGATTTGTCAAATGTGGTTTGGAGACAAACCGCTTTCAGCTATGTCCCATCTTCAGTGTCATTTTTCGTACTGAGTTGTACTGAGAACTACATATAGTATGTATGTACTCAGTATCTATAACGTGACGCAAATTTAATGTCATATTTGAAACTGGCTGAAATTTTATTATAAGTGAAAAAAGTATGTTTTCATAAAAAGTTTATTTAAATATAAAATTGATGATATTGAGAACTAAGGCAAGGCAAAATGACTTGACAGTACTTGTCCGCCACCTTATATATACATATTTTTTTTTAAATACGTTTTTTAATCTTATTTTTGTTATTCCTTTGTAATGAATTGTTTTTGTTTTGTTATCCGAATAATTTTTTTATTCTTTATACGTTTGAATATTGGAATAATATTTACGTTTTCGCTTATTGGAACAGAAAAGAAAATAGGAACATTTCCAACAATTTAATCTCGAATAATTTGGTGGCACTAATGAAGAGTAAATCGTAATTAAGCTTATTGATAAGTTAAGTAATATAAACACTACTTTGCTACAGAACTGGAATACCACGGCTACGGCTCCAGAATACATTCAAGGCAACAATTGCTATTAAGGAAAACTGCTGTCTCAAATGCCTGTATGAAACATTTAAATCGGTTGCACAATAGTAATACAATTCATTTGATTTATATAGTACCACAACCAAAAGAGAACTTAGGATATTCGAAGAATGCAAAGCCTTCAAATTCATGCCTTAGATAAAAATTACAAAAAACATGAGTGCAGCACTAACGAGGAAAAAGAGGAATTGATTGTATTCCTGAATAGGGAGTTTTTTTTTTTAATTTTTTATTTATTTGCAGTCATCTTAAAAACAATAAGCTCATTGATTCTTAAAAACAATAAGCAAATTCGATAATCTAAATATTAAAAAATAGGAGTTATGCAGCTCAAATAAAATGCATAACTGTACACAATTAAAACATTGTTAACAATTATTTACGAAGTAAAAATATTAGCCTCTAAAAGGCAAATATAATACATGCGTCTATTTGTCTTCGGGTTTCAGTGCAACAGCCAGAGGGTTAGTGTGGTCACTCAACCTCTGATGGTACTTTTCGCTGAATTTTTTTCTTTCCTCTATTACTGTATGCATATTAAGATCTCTGCTAATGTACCCCACAACATAATACCTTATGCCCAAACCGGTTTTAATATAGTCGTAGATTCTAAATTTGTTGTTTAGATTTAACTCTGATTTTGGCCTTAGCAGCCAATATAACTTACGGGTATTCAACTGCAAATGAGTTTGCTTAACTTTAATAAGTGGCTTCCCAGCCAGTCTTCTATCCAAAATGATTCCAAGGTGCTTAACTGTATTTTCTTTCGGTATTTGTTCCCCAAATATAGTCACATTTGAACAGTCTCGTCTCCTTAATGTGGAAGTAATATGTTTAGACTTCTCAGGATTGATTTTAATATTCCATCTAGTAAGCCATTTCTCAAGGAGGTTAATATGATTCTGGGGAATAGGGAAAGTGAAATGAAAAAAGCAAATCTTACAATTTTTGAAAGAAGTGTTTGCAGAATGTACCACCAGTTAGTGCTCATTGGGACCTGTAGGATGGTTGTTTTCTTTAGCAGGTGTTATTTATTCACCGACAAACATGCTTTCAAATGTTTTCGTTTTTTGGAAAGTTGGTTTAGAAGCAGCATTTTTTTTACCAGAAACTAACAATTTGGCTCAGTATATACATATATTCTTGTTTTGATATTCCGACAGGGTGTTTTGAATTAGATTTTTGGAACGAATTTCCGTCATCCCTTGTCAAGTTAGGTTTGGAGACAAACCGGTTTCGGCTATGTGCCACCGAAACTGGTTTGTTTCCAAACCAAACTTGACAAGGAATGACGGCACATATTTTTATTTAGCTTTTCCCGCTTGCTGATAAATATAATCTGAAATTGTTCCGAACGAATTACGTAGTAGGTTAATCATTAAAATCGCATATTCCTTTCGAACGATTGATTTCCGAATCCAGTGTATTTTTTTTTACCGATTTTAAAAAATAATGGCCAGGAAAAATCATTCGTGGACGTATTGCACTGAAAAAAGGCACAATGCAATGCAAATGCACAGGATGATTAGAAGTTTGGAAAGCGATAGGTTTTTCGTTATATTTAGAGTTAACTTTGCGTTCCGTACCAGTGCATGGAGATGATTGACGATATTTTAACGTGTTATTTGAAAAAAAGGCTAAATATAATCTAGTAGAATAATACTAGTGGTAGGTATTCAGCCATGAAACAATTTTTTTTATCACGTTCGATACTATTTCTAGAACGCCAAGAGCACACAAATCCATAATATTTTACCATAACAATAAATTTGTGTATAATAATGGTAAAGTCAATCCTTAAAAATCAAATTATTTTTCTTCAACTCTTATTATTTTATAATAACTTTATAACGTATTATTAAATTTAATAAAAAAATAAAAATAAATTTCAGGTTAAATGTAGATTATTGAAATTTTTTATACTAATTCAATAACTAAATTTGCTCATTTTGAATAAAAAAAATCGATTAAAAACGGTTAACGTTAAAAATGAATTCTTCATTTTACGATAAAATGTTGCCCACGATAATTTCATGATAGATTATGATCGTTTTCCTGGACGGCCTTTACTGCAAGTTAATAAAACTTCATTAACTCATCCCGTAATATGCAACTCTTCTGGAACATACAATTTTCGATCGCTTTTTTGTTAAAAGAATCCATTATGTATGACGACACATGAGCGAAAACTTTTGAAGCGTTTTAATTAAAATTAGTCTTAATTGGCTATAAAAACTCTTTTAGTTCTTAAATGTAGTACATTTTATTCCTTTTTTTTGTGTTATATTTATATGACTAGGGAGCCACATCAATTAAAATCAATATATTAGCTTGAATATTTAGTTTTCGATTACTTATACATATATGAATTGTTCACATATGATCATAGCTATTAATCCAACAATACTAAATTTATCCATAAACGCTATCTTTGTACTGATATCTTATTAATAAATAAATAAACAATGCTTTAAAATAGAGAATGCGAGTAAGTTTTAATCATAAAAAAATTTATTTAGAATTAGTTTTACTGAATTTTAAGTACAAATAAATACAACTCGCTTGTATCCGGTCATAAGGAATGCAACCCTGATTTCATATTACAAAACAGCTCTGTTTTTGCCTTTCTCTAAATAGAAAAAAATTGACAGCTCACCAATCAGCTGAAAGTGAAAAATAGAAGGAAAACAAAAAGACAAAAACTAGTTGTACACAAAAATTCCCACGCAGTTGTTGAAATCTTAATCAAAATTAAATTTTTCAAAATTAATTGCATTATTTTACAGTTTATGTTTAATATAAAAAGTGATTTCATTGAATAGAACAGGTAAGCCACCGATACAATAAGAAAATTATAAGAAAAAACTCAATTTGAGGAGCCTATAAAATGAATCTTATTTACATGTGTACATTGTGCAATTTAACAATATGTTTGTAAACTAAGATAAACTGAAAATTATGGGAAAATACCAGCCTAACGTTCATGTTTATTGCGTATGCATACATATTTCATAAATTATTTAGAATAAAAGAAACGTTTACGAAAGGAAATAATTACTCAATTATTTATTTCACTTACAAAAAAACTTCAACGCACTAAAAGTAATTCTAACGAATTTTCTAAAAGTTATTGGAACAATTTTGTAGTATAATGGATAAATGCAATATATCAACACAGGTCAACAATGTAATGTGACAAATACAAAAATTTTTCTAGGTATTGTATTATCTAAGTTTGTGGCGGTAAAAAATTTAACCTATAGAGAATACGGGCAGTTAAATTTAAAAACATAAACCAATGCTAGGGTTAAACAGAATACCTATGTAGCTTTGTTTTGCTATGGAATGTTTTGTTTTTCGGATTCCAATGCAGTTTCTTTTCAAGGCTTTCAAATCAAGAGTAAAAACCGGCATATCTATCATATCTCCTGGTGACTAAAAATCTGAACGTATTTCTTCAACCAGTGGGTGCAAACATCATTCTTTTTTGTACCACAAACAAACATATAAACAAAAGCCAGTAAGTATGTACTTGTTTTTATGGCCAACCTAAAATATAGTTTTATAAGCAAATGCGCACGAGTACGCTTAAAGCACAAATCAGTTGCTACGTGCTAACCAAACGTTCCGGGTGTTGTCACAATTTTAAGCTCCGCTATAAAAACTATATAAAATAAAAGAAAAATTTAACAAAATATAATTAAACATCAGCGAAACATCTAAAAAGTTCGTGAGTGATTTAACATAAAAAAATTAATCATACTGGAAATAAATATCTTACGGTTGAGAGGATATTTAGTTTTTAAATTTTCTAACCAGAAATACCTATAATAAACTAATTTTTCAGTTGAAAATTTTAATTTTATTCAAGATACATACATGTGTCTATATCGTTTCCTTAATATTTAAAATTTTCAACTTGTTAAACTGTATTTCTACTAAAATCTAGAAATTCATCTTGCCAATATTGTCTGGTTACATGTTGTTATACCAACTGAATTACATTTAAAAAATATATAATTCTTTCTCAAATCGATAAAAGTTCAACTACCCTCTTTGCGTAAACTCTAATATATGAACTTATTAGATTTTTAACATCTCTTTAGTGTGAGTGTTTTTCTTTTATTTTTATGAAAACTACAGCCTCCCACCCTGTCTACAATATGCTTAACAACACTTGGTCCATTTTACAGAGCAACTGTTAAAGTTAACAGTAATTTAATATTGTTACAAACATATGAATCGTAACATAGTTTCGTTATAGAAAAGGAAATAAAAAATCGTCGTAAGTGAATAACTTGAATCAATAATTAAAAATGGTGAGATCTAAACTATATTCTATGAATAAATCAGGGTGCTAAAATATACTAAATTAGCCGAAAAATTGCGTAAAATTTCATCGTTTTACATTAACACATTACGACGATTGCAAAGAATATAGAATTAAACAATTTCAAACGGCAAACACATATGTACGAGTATGTAAACTTTTTAAGTATTTAGTGTTTTCAGTTTTACTACAAATACATTTATTTTACCTGGAATATAAAAACAATTTTTTTCTAGTAATATTTCTGTAGTGAACATTTTTCAATTCATAATAGTTTAAAAACTGGAACTAAATAACGAAAAAATGAAAACTTTTAAAATGTAAACTTTAAAATTAGTCGAAAATTTTAAATATGTACAGCCATGTTTACTCGAAAATTTAAAGTTATGTAGTTGTTAGAAAACGATAAGATAACAAATAAATTTCGTTGCTTGGGGACACTCACAACCATAAGCTTACCTATTCATTGTCAAATATGTCTTTTCGAGCCAGGAAGTTTATTATTTTTAAATAATTGAGTTTTTCGTTCAAGAATAATCATCATCTTAGCTGATTAAAGTTTTTTTATTTTGTATATGTACATAAGTATGTATTCATGTACACAAGGTGTAATTATTTTACTAGATAAAAGCACTAGCCCAGCTGCCTATTTGTTGTTTTCTTTGTTAGTGCCAGCGATTTGTCTAAATTTTTTACATCCCATTTCTACTATCAATTAAAAGAATATAAAAATCGCAAAGTTTTAAATTTGTGTAAAAAAAGATTAATAACTTTTCTAAAGTGAATACAATTATTTTAATTTTTGTGAAGATTGTGTGGAATATAAAAAAGAAATCTAAAGAAACAAACTCGTCAATATTAATTCTAAGAAAATTATTCATTTTTTTAAAAATATTTTTGCATATTTATTTTACTAGGTAGGCGCATTAGGGCAATAACAACAACCAATTCAAAAATACAAAAAGCAAACAACACAATTTTAGTTTACGCAGTCCTACCGAATAAAAAAAGGAATAAAATAAATTAATCATTTCCTTAGAATTAATATTGATGAAAGTTTGTTTCTCTTTCTTTTTTGTATTGAAAACACACACAGACAATATTCACAAAACTGAAAATATTTTTATTAACTTTGTAACGTAAACTATATTCTTTTATGTTATTTAAATTTCCTTTATTTGACGGAGCGAAACTGCTCCGTTTGCTTTTAGTTTACAATTAATAATGATTCAAAAGAATATATCAAATAGCTGCTTAGCCACTTGAACATATTCCTTTGTTTATATTATAATGTTTATATTATATGTGTGGCATATCGTGGGAATATGCTGTGGCTGCAGTTTCTAAATACAGCCACAGTCATTTATGGAATGTGTGGAGTGGACATTTATTCATAACAAAGTATGAATATCATGTTGCATACAGAGGGTATGGCAACATGAACTAGTCAAACACACTACACCTCCCTTTTTACCAAAGAATGATCAAAATAACATTTTGATCATTCTTTATCTGTAAAAAGTTTTATTTTCTTACAATTCTATATATTATTATTTTCTTATTTCTTATGTCTATTTTCTTAAAATTTTCTTATGTATCTATTTTGTTAATTTCTTAAAATTTTCTTAGGTATCTAAATTTCTTTTTTTAATTTCTTAAAATTTTCTTAGGTACGGATCCGTCTTCCTATTGCCTTAAGCGTATTTTTATTTCTATTTCCCTATTCTACTTTCCTATTCTACTCTCCTATTCTATTTTCCTATTCTACTTTCCTACTCTATTCTCCTCCAAATCTCCTTAAGTATGAGTATACAACTCATACTTACTACTTTCTAATTTTAAACCTAAATTTATTCTATGCTTCCTTACCTATCA
This sequence comes from Phania funesta, assembly GCA_963932375.1. Classification (NCBI taxonomy): domain Eukaryota; kingdom Metazoa; phylum Arthropoda; class Insecta; order Diptera; family Tachinidae; genus Phania; species Phania funesta. The sequence continues at coordinate 45,149,690 of OZ010656.1, forward strand.
GATTATTTACTGTATGCCTTAATTCTATCTTTATGGACTATTTGTTTTCTATTCTTGTCATCTATTATTGTTACATTATTTCTTAAATCTATACTTTCAATTCTATAGGGACCTATGTATTGTGCTTCTAGTTTATGACCTGAGTCATTCCTTAGTAATACCCAGTCATCTATGTTAAAATTGTTATCTAAAGCGTTCCTATCATATAATTCCTTACGCTGTAATTTATTTCTATCTAGCATTTCTTTTGCTCTTTTATGAGCTATCTCTAACCTAAATTTAGCTTCTATTGAATAATTGTGTTATTTGTCCGCCCTGTTGAATTGTTCAAATGCGTTTGGACTTTTGGAGAATATTAATTCATATGGACAGTAGTTATGTACCGTGGACGGAGTGGTATTAAAGCAGTACGTAAAGTATTTCAGCCACTCGTCCCAATCAGTTCTGTCCACTGAAATGTATGATCTAAGATATTCATTGAGAGTTCTATGGCTTCGTTGAATGGTTCCTAGCGTTTGATGGTGGTGTGCGGTTGATGTCAGTTTTTCTATCCTGAGCAGTTCACACAATTCTGTCAAAATCGAGTTTCTATATTCGGTACCCATGTTCGTGATGAACGTCTTCATCGGACCATACACCAGAACAAAATTCTCAAATATTGACTTTGCGACCATTTTTGCTGATTTGTCAGGTATAGGTATGGTTACCAAATACTTTGTTAAATCACATATTAAGGTGATTGCGTATTCATTTCCCTGAATAGATTTAGGGAAAGGTCCTATTGTATCCACAATTACATTATCAAATGCTTTTTTGGGAGTTTCTGTTATAATCATAGGACTCTTTTTATGTTTAATATTCTTGGCAATTTGACACTGATGACATGATTTGACATATCTAGATATATCTTTTGTCATATTTTTCCAATAAAAGTGTCTTTTGATTTTTTCTACTGTTCTGTAAATTCCACAGTGACCTCCTTCAATAGGGTCATCATGATATCTTTTAAGGATAGTTTGGACTTTTAATGCATCTTTTCCATTTATAATTTCTACTTCGTTCAAAAGCGCTATTTTTAAATATTTGAACTTTTTATTGCCCATATCTTTAAATGCTTGTGTCGTGACAAATTCAAAAATTTTTTCACTAGGTGACACTTGTAGTTTCCTAATGTTTTGTTTATTGGCTTCTTGTTCGAGCCTTGGGAAGAATTTGCCTAAGTCAAACTTCCCATTTATAAACAAATCATACACCTGGATGATTTCCCTTTTTTGATATAAGAATCAGCGGGAGTAATCTTTATTTTATAAAACTTTTTGACGTCATGATTACTGATAGGTACAAATACCTTGGGCTCTTTAATACTAACATTTCTTCTGTCTTGCCTGTCCTTTTCTATTTTATTATTTTTGTTTTTATCTGCCATTGATCTTGTGGTAACCATCAGTACCTGATTAGCGTGTAATGTCATATTCCTTAAGTCATTTATTGAAATTCGTGACAGCGCATCTGCCACATAATTATCTCTGCCCCTAAGATACTCTACAGTGAAGTCATATTCCTCTAAGTCGAGTCTCATCCTCGTAAGCTTGGAGCTCGGGTTCTTCATTGAAAATAAGTATGATAATGGTCTATGAGCCGTACGTACAAGGAACTTTTTCCCGTATATGTACGGTCTAAAGTGGGTGATAGCCCAATGGATACCCGTTAGTTCTTGTTCTATGGTGGACTTATTGCTTTCACCTTTAGTGAATGCTTTGGAAGCATATGCTATTGGTAGGTGATTTCCCTGAAATTCCTGAGTCAACACTGCACCGCATGCGTGTTTGCTTGCATCAGTCGTGATACAAAATTCTTTTGTGAAATCAGGATATTGGAGTAGTGTAGGTTTCATGAGTGCTTTCTTTAAATAGTTAAAGGCGAAATCACATTCACTTGTCCATTCGAATTTTTCACTTCTCCCAATGACCTTATCTTTCCAGACCCAATACCACTTATATTGGTTATTTTGTTCCTATTGATATCAATATTTTCTATAAATTTGGTCTTGAGGACTGATATATCAGCACCTGTGTCTATAAGAAGGACCACAGTGCTGTTTGTACTATTGATTCTAATTGTTACAATGAGCTTAAATTGAGATTTAGGTTGTACATTTTATTTATCCTAGGGGGACTTGTTAGTTTTCCGAAGTTTCTTCGGTTGCTTCGGCTGCATTTACGCGGCCATTTCTATTACCTCTGTTATTCCTACTATAACCTCTATTATAATAGTAGTTACCCCTACTATTGGCCTGATTTCTATCGTAACGGGCGTTATTCGTTGAGGGATAGTCGTTTAGGTTATTTCGGTTATTATTTCTATTATCTACCAAAATTTTGATTTCTTGGATATCTTTGGTTACTATTGCCTCTATAGCCTCCTTGGTATCAAAAGCCAGAATGGCATTCTGTTGGTTATAGGCTTCAGTACAACAGTTAAGGAATTTTGAGACAGCTTCATTCATGTCTTTGAAGTTTCCTGATTCCATGATCAGTTTAACCTTTTCGTTGGTAGCATTTTTAACTATGGCTGCTACTGCCGAGTTAGTCGCGTATTTTTTAGCTGTCTCGTTGGGTAATCCATCCGAAATGTAAGCTGTTTCCAGTCTTTTCGTCAATTCCTCTATTTCGACAGCATAAGCATTCGCATTTTTGCCTTGCTGTTTTATGCTGAGAATCCTTGATTGAATTACTTCAACAGACTCTCCTTTTAATGCATTTCTTAATTTCTCAACGATTGCTGAGATAGTAGACTCATGACTTATTAGGTTCCTGGCAGTACCTGTTAATTTTGTTTTTATTAGGTTCACGGCTACTGCCTCATGAGTTTCTTTAATTGTGTCAAGTAAAGTTAGTGCATCAATAAAACTTTGTAAATTTATTGAATTACCATCAAAAGTTGGTAAGATTTTGGCAGCTGTGCCTAGGAATTCGACCACTGTTTGAGGCATTGTTAGTGTATTTTTATTTTCTGCCTTTGGGTCTAAGTGCACTTTAAATTCTATGCGTTCGTGAAGAGATTCCGGTATATTTACCGTTATTTTCCTCTTTTAACACACTAGTAATGTTTTGCTTCTTAATTCTGCAAAGAAAGCATCTGCAGCTGTTTGGTGAGCTTTGGTTAACCTAAAGTAATTAGCGTTAAATAGGACTCTAATTTTCTCTAACGTTTCTAAAATGGTATTGATATGTTTTTCTACTGTTTCCGTCTTAATATCTCTCTCGACATTTAGACACTTGTGAGATTTATAGAATCTCTCACTTAAGTCTCTTGCCTTTCGAACGATATGTTCCCATTCCATAAATGGGTTATTAAAATGGCTTTCTGGCAATTTAATGTTTAGACTTTATTGGGATTATCTGTGGGAGGCAATCTTCCGGTATAATTCTTTTTTTTTATTGAAGTTTTTAGGGAACTGGCCTCACTAGACCTTGTCCAAATTATTCGCCAACGATGCATTTCTAATGTAATTCTTTCTTAATGATCTTTTATGTAATTGATAGACCGTTATCAAGAGCTGTGTGGCTAACAGAACAATGATTATAATAAAGTAAACCGACGGAAAATCAACCTTAACCACAATGTCGTTTACGACATTAGCATTTGGTTTTTCAATTTTTGACTCCGTTCCCCCCATTTTAAGTAAATTGATTTCTAAATTGAAAAAAGTTCCTTTATAAAATCAAGGAATCAGATAACGTTGCTACATCTTCTGGAGTGATCTCTCTGAGCTACACCTGATTTGTTGGTAAGGGGTTCTTTGGCCTAATTCTGTTTCTTCTATTTGGATACATTACTTTTCCTCTCAACTGAAATGCCTAATCAAATATAATTTTTTAAAATTCCCTATCAGAGAAATCCTATTTCCAAAAAAAAAAATCTATTTCCAAAAAAAAAAAAAAATTCCGTTGCGTCAGTTCCTCATGCCGCTGTTTACATACGCAACGTGCAATTTTACATTGTTTTTACTTATATTTAAGTTTACACAACAGCATGGGGTGTTAGTAAGTGTTATTTTATTTGTCCTGGGGCGAGTTAATCTTAAAATTTAAGGGTACTTATGTCATTACGACCGTCACCATGTTTTGCAGGGTGAATAGTGGCAATGGCATATGCCGATCATTACCAGTTAATGATCGAAACGGTTAAATATTTTCATGTTATACCAGTGCAGGGACACGTATGTTTGCTACCGGTGATTTATTTTTTAGTACTAGTTTTTCTTAAATTTTTATTTTTATTATACCACATACATGTAAATATATATTTTGTATTTAGTGTTAGTTTACTTAAAATAAAATTTCTCAAATATATATATATGTTTTAATTTTTTTTTTTTTTTGTTTATTTTTATTTAAAGATAGAAAATAAGATTTCTTTTCCATTTATGCCTTTCATTCATATATTTTTATACAATTGAAAAATTTAACGAAATTAATTTATTACAAGAAAAATTTCAGTACAAAAACTTGAACAAAATTTGGAATGTATTTTTAATTCATTTTCACCATAATTCACATAAATATAAATCAATAATCAATTGGTTTAGTTTTAAAATTATCAACCTGATGAGACTTTTCGCTTAATTTATTGGAAAGTTTTATAGACATCATTTTTCAGAACTGAGATAATTTACAACATTAACTTGGACGAAATTTTTCTGTTCAGATTTTAATAAATAACTTACGAGTTTTTACTATACGTTTAAGCATTCGTTGTCGTTGTTATAGTTAGGAATAGGGAAAGTTCAACTTTCCATTTGAGTTAATGGTGGTACAGAAGCTGATGTTAAAAGGTGTTGGGAGGATGAAGCCAATTTCTTAAAGTTCAACATGTTCGCCATGTTTGCTAATGACTTTCATTTTCTGCTGCTTTGGTGCGGGAGTATCGCTGGGAATATTTTCTTCTACTGGAGTGGGATTCTTGGTTGGCTCACGAGTACTGCTGGTCGAATGTTTTTTAGCTGTGGTAGGACCTGGAGGTTTGGTTGTGGTTGTTGGCGTAGATGGTTTTGAAGTAGTTATGGTAGGTTTCGCAGTTGGTGTCGTTGTTGTAGGTTTTGGTGTAGTTGTTGTTACCGCATATGCATTTGTTAACAGCTATAATTCCAGCACTCGCAATTGGTGTTAATATTAAGGCTGATGAATAGATGGGTGGCGGACAATGGTAATTTTTCCATGCATGTGAGATATGGCAGCCGTTATTTTTTTTTTTTTTTAGACATTCAACTAAACACATCTTTTATGCTATTAAATTTACTGGTTTTATTAATAAATTAATTTTTTTTATCACTGTTTTCACCATTCACTAACAGATTTTTCTTACTTTCTTATACACACGTTATACATAGAATGTTCATGATATTTAAAAGACATTGCATAAATTAGTTTAATAAAACATTTGTAATAATTGGCAGGATCGCCATGTAACGTAAACTATATTCTTTTATGTTATTTAAATTTCCTTTATTTGACGGAGCGAAACTGCTCCGTTTGCTTTTAGTTTACAATTAATAATGATTCAAAAGAATATAGGTGTGTTCATTTACTAAAAATTTGTAACAATTGTTACTAGAAAGCGTTCATTAACCCAAAAAATTTGCAACGAGAGAGCGTCAAAGGAGCGTAAAAAATTCAGAGACAGAAAAATTCTTGCAAGTTTTTACAAGTAAAATTTTTACTTGCAATAATTATTCAAACAGCTGTTTTGCGTTTGTGTTTACAAAACAATATTTCTAAATTAAGTTAAAAATAAAAATATTTTGGAAAATTTAAGAAATTGTAAGTAAATGTAAACTTTTAAAACGGTAAAAAGTATTAAAAAGATACATTTATTTTTGTGTAACTTAGGAGCAACAGAAGCAACATAAGATGTCTAAACCTGTAGTTTTAACTGTCTCTGAAATGTTTTTGTTTTTTTTTTCTTTAATTTTCACAGACCAGTTGTAATTTTTAGTGATGTAAATATAATGACTACGTAGCTACTTGGTAATTTACACTAAGCAGACAAATAATTCAATTAGTTCAAATATATATTTGCAAATAAATTTAAATTAACACATAATTTATTAAATTACTTTTCTACTGCTTTTGATATTTTATTTTGGATAAAGCTTTTTATTACAATGAAAATGAAAATTGCTTAAATTTGTTTCCTTCCAAAAATATATTTAACCCGTTTTCGCCGGCTGTTTATTATTATAGTTTGGAAACGATTGCAAAGGCGGAGCATTAACGTTAGACAATAACGAACAAAAATTCTCCTTTTCAACTCACATTTGTTTGCGCTTTAATGTAGTTTCTTATTAGTGTTTATTTACATAAATAGTTCTTCATAAAATCGCTTGGAAAATAAATCACAAAGTTGGAAATACACATTTCTGTGACCTTATTCTGTCGTTATTTCCGGTGATTGCAATAAAAATTATATGTGTAGGCAGGCTGTTATAACGTATAAACTAATTAAAAATAGATATTATATTCATTGATTTTATTCAAAAGTAGCTAATCACCCTTATCGTGTTTAGCGTATTTCGACTACGTCTAGTACTTTATTAAATAAAATTGCACAACTTTCCATTATTCTATTACAAGCCGTACTCGAAAAACGCCAGTCACGACAATGCTGAACATAAATGACCATAATCACATTATTTTTATAATAATATACATATATGTATAATTTTTCCAAAAAATATAGTGGTAGTTATTGAGTACTCATATATACCTATACATTACAACACTACTTTAACTTGCAAATTTTAGCTAGTAAAGTGTTCATTTACTTTTTCACATTTTTGAGAGTAATTTTGGAAAATTTCTTGTTACTCTCTCGTTACTAACTTTTACTAGTAAAGTAAATGAACACACCTTATATCAAATAGCTGCTTAGCCACTTGAACATATTCCTTTGTTTATATTATAATGTTTATATTATATGTGTGGCATATCGTGGGAATATGCTGTGGCTGCAGTTTCTAAATACAGCCACAGTCATTTATGGAATGTGTGGAGTGGACATTTATTCATAACAAAGTATGAATATCATGTTGCATACAGAGGGTATGGCAACATGAACTAGTCAAACACACTACAACTTTAACAAAATTGTTTTTCTATAAATCTTTTTTTATTTTACAAATTTTACATGCAGTCTACTCCTAACATAATATAAAATATTATTGTATAAAAAAAAAAAAAAATCAGCTGGTTGAAAAATAAACAATAAAAATGAAAAAAGGGATTCGAATTTTAGTTGATTCAAAATAAACTCCAGGCAGAGTGGTCACACGATTTTTTGCACGGAAAGTGTTTTATATTCTATAATTGGTCTAGTTTCATAATATATAGCGTTTATTGCTTGACGTTGCTTGGATTCCATGCAATAATTAATCCCCACTTACTGACCAGTTTTGTTCAAACCGCTTTCTAAAGGAGTTAAGCAGTTTTTCACGCGATAAAAACTTAATTTTTAATGTTGTTTAAAGACCATAATTCAATACATATATTAGTTTTTCTTTCATATTATATTTCTTCATTTGAAATTCTAATTTTCAAACAGTGGGTATTTATGTTCCCATTTTTATATATATGTTTATTATTATTTCCCCAATTTCATAATCCTTTAGATTCCCATTTTTCCGAATTTCCAAAAACGCCAATTCATTTATGCGATTTCGACGCTATCTTGGCGCACGTAGTTTGAACAAGTAGTAAAAAAATTAGCTGGTTGAAGAATAAACAATAAAAATTAAAAAAAGTTATTCGAATCAACTAGAATCCAAGTATATTAACCAATACAACTACATTTTATTTTAGGGATAGAAATTTGTGTGTTTATAGATAAAAGAAATTATTTTATTAAAATTGTCCAAGCCTGAAGGTCTTTTTTAAAAATTATATTTTTATTTTTCGATATTTCGCTACTCCATTGTGTAGCATCATCAGGAAATAAAAATAACGAACAAAAAATATGCTTTGATATAACTATCACAATTTATACTTAAAGAATATTTCTTCCACAAAACAAAAAAATCAAACAAAAACAACAAACAACATAAATTTGTTTCGATTTTAATGCAAATTTTAGTAAAAATATGAGATATGATTTTTAAAGCGTACGTGTACGTGTTCTTGTATAACGAGAGAGTAAATGTTGACAATTTAGTTTCGTTTTTTTGCCAAAGTTATCTCTCATATTATATTAATGTTTATATCAGTTGTAGAGCCTATGTTAAAATTTGTCGATTTTATATTCCTTTTTTACTTTAAAAATGTTAAAAACAAATGTATACAATTTTGACAAAATCGCGGCAACAAATAGTCAGCTGGGCTGACTATAAAAAAACTAGGTGATATGAGAAGATTAAGTAACATAACTAGCTAAAAACCTAACTTAAGAAAATTTTTTAGACAATAAAATGCAACCAAGTCAACAAAAAACAGAAATCTTTTTATTAAAATAGATAATACCGTTACCATTTTTGACTTTTAGCCTGGTAAATTGTGTTTTAGCTTCGTAGTTTTTTTAGACAAATTTTGATATGATTTTGAAATAATTGACAAATGTATAACATTTTTGGAGTCTCTTAATATATGTGTGAATGACATGCTGATACCTGAGCGGAAAGATCTAAAATCGATGAGTATTTGTCGTTAAATTATTCCTGTCGTGCCATCGGCCGCGAAATTAGACGAAACCACAAAACCGTGCTCAGATACATGAAGGACAGAAATTCGTAGCGACAAAACAATAAAAAAATATTGCAAAATTGGGTCTAACTCAATCACTTCGGTATCAAAATTTAGAAAGAAAGTTGTCATGCAAGCAAGTACTTCAGCAGTACGTAGGGCCATCATAAGCAGCAATGTCAAAAACAGGCGTTGAAAAAAAGGGAAATTTCTCCCTCCAAAACCATTAAAAATTTAAATTTTGCAGTATAAAAAGTTTAACAAAATTAAAGATTGTTTATTTTCGGTAATCGCTGTCGTCGATGAATTAGATAAAAAAACAAATGAATTAATTATAAAGGCTAACGAATACTTACATATGTGAAACATATCTATAACTTGCATAAGACCTAAACCCTGCTTCTGTAAAATTTGTTTTTTTGCGGGTGACGTTATTTTAGCATTTAGGTCTCAAATTATTAAACAAAATAATTATTTATTTAAAACAGAATATTGAAATAAGGAAAACATTTTGTCCCGATATCCGCCAATATCTCGCGGAAACCCTGTGTTAAAATCAAATTGGGATTTGTTGAAATCAAACTAGATCCCTAGTTGATACAAATCTATGTCTTAATAGACTTGGCGTTTGCTTGGAATCATTATCTTACCTCGTCTGAGCCATCACTTTTATGTTTTTACCTATATAAGGACGTTCTTCTTCAAAATCATAAAATCGTAAAAATAAGAATTATTTTAGTGATTTGTATACAATCAAAACGAATAAAATAGGTACGTTATTCGTATACGACTTTCGTCCCTTACAAATATACGGTGTTTTTTAAGCCCGATAGAACTTTAAATTGTTGATAATAATACAACAAATATAAAATGTTTTTATTCGAAAGATCAATACTTTCAAAACAATACTTTCAAAACGTCAAGTCGCTGGTTTATGCAAAAAAGCCAGCAACAGGCTTTTTTGCATAAACCAGCGACTTCACGTGGACCCGCAGGAAATAATCGAGAGGTGTCAAATTGACTTGGAGGCCAATTGACTGCTCTATATTTTGAAATAAACTTATCGCCAAATTTTGATATTAATAAGTCTATGGTTGCGGTTGCCGTATGACACGTAGCGCCATCCTGTTGAAACCACATCTGGCCGTGATCAATGTCATCAATATTTTCAAACAAAAAATCAGTAGTGATCTCCATTGATCGTAACGCGAGTTCCGGTTTCATTTTTAATAAGGTTTAATGAAGCCACCAGCGTGTAGTAAATCCCGCCAAACGGTGCATTTTTCTGAATGTAATGGGGTCTGTATGGTCGGTTGTGCATTTTCATAAGTTGGTTCATGATGATTTTCCAGAGTATACAGCTCATTTGACAGTTAACCCTTTCGTAAGTTATATCGGGTATAAAAGCATACCCGAATTCTGGGTTATTTATATCACTTTTGTTAATTTTACCTAATACAAAAGTTACTTTATTTTAAAACAATAAAAACCTATTTATAGAGTCGACTACACGGCTAAATTGGGACATTTTGTCCGAATTCGAAAAAACGTTGTGTTCATTTACTTTACTAGTAAAAATTAGCAACGAGAGAGTAACAAGAAATTTTCCAAAATTACTCTCAAAAATGTGAAAAATCAAATGAACACTTTACTAGCTAAAATTTGCAAGTTAAAGTAGTGTTGTAATGCATAGGTATATATGAGTACTCAGTAACTACCCCTATATTTTATGGAAAAATTATACAGATATGTATATTATTATAAAAATAATGTGATTATGATCATTTACATTCAGCATTGTCGTGCCTGGCGTTTTTCGCCAGTCGAAATACGCTAAACACGATAAAGGTGATTAGCTACTTTTGAATAAAATGAATGAATAAAATATCTATTTTTAATTAGTTTATACGTTATAACAGCCTGCCTACACATATAATTTTTATTTCAAACACCAGAAATAACGACAGAATAAGGTCGCAGAAATGTTTATTTCCAACTTTGTGATTTATTTTCCAAGCGATTTTCATAAAATGGTGTTTTTAATGCGTGTTAGAATAAGCATGCGATAATAGATATTATTATTTTGACACCTTATTGCGTTATTATTATAATAATTATATAATATTAAGTATTTTGTAATGTGATTTTATGAAGATCTATTTATGTAAATAAACACTAATAAGAAATTACATTAAAGCGCAAACAAATGTGAGTTGAAAAGGAGAATTTTTGTTCGTTATTGTCTAACGTTAATGCTCCGCCTTTGCAATCGTTTTCAAACTATAATTATAAACAGCCGGCGAAAAAGGGGTTAAATATATTTTTTAAAGGAAAGAAATTTAAGCAATTTTCATTTTCATTGTAATAAAAATCTTTATCCAAAATAAAATATCAAAAGCAGTATAAAAGTAATTTAAGAAATTATGTGTTAATTTAAATTTATTTGCAAATATATATTTAAACTAATTGAATTATTTGCCTGCTTAGTGTAAATTACCAAGTAGCTACGTAGTCATTATATTTACATCACTAAAAATTACAACTGGTCTGTGAAAATTAAAGAAAAAAAAAAAACAAAAACATTGCAAAAGCAGTTAAAACCACAGGTTTGGACACAGGTTGCTTCTGTTGTTCCTAAGTTACACAAAAATAAATTATATCTTTTTAATACTTTTTATCGTTTTAAAAGTTTACATTTACTTACAATTTCTTAAATTTTCCAAAATATTTTTATTTTCAACTTAATTTAGAAATATTGTTTTGTAAACACAAACGCAAAACACCTGTTTGAATAATTATTGCCAGTAAAAATTTTACTTGTAAAAACTTACAAGAATTTTTCTGTCTCTCAATTTTTGCGCTCTTTCGATGCTCTCTCGTTGCAAACTTTTTGGATTAATGAACGCTTTCTAGTAACAATTGTTACAAATTTTTAGTAAATGAACACACCTATTATAACCTACCTTTAAAGTACTTCTTTGTAAAAGGTACCTTTCCCTTAAAAGTGCGAGGTAAGAAGATCTTCCTGATAAGCGAAAGGGAAGATGCTTAAAAGTTAAATTTTCCCAAAGTCTTGGATGCTAGTTCTTGTGTACGCCAAGGAATTGACAGCTTAGGTTTCTCCTGCACACTTTCATGTATATCGGTCATGTTTCCTGTATATCTGTCGTCCTTTTGCCATACAGATGTTGGATGAATATTTACCGATTCGGCGCAGGACGCTAAATGGATGCAATGTTTGTACTAACGCACACTTATAATAAAGTGTTATTATTTGCTCGTGCTGCTCAATCGTGTAACTTCCATGGTGATTTAGCATCATTGACTGAAAAATAAACAACAAATTTGACAGTCACTGTCGCAACTACATGGTTGCCACATTCTGTCAACATCAACCTTCCCTTATTAGAGAAACCTTTAGTCTAAGTCTTTATGACAATTTCTGATAGGTTTAGGATTAAATTCTTTTGTAATGTATGTATATACATATAAGTATACGAGTATAAATACATTGCGCTTATTTATTTTTTGCTTTCTTTAAGCAACTTATGGTGATCTCATCAAAGTTTTTAGTTTGTTGCTTTGTTATCTATCAAAGAGTCATTTTACGCTCGCTTGTTTGCGCTCAGGCGAGTTGTGTTTATTGAAGAAGTTAGTGTTTTAAGTTTTTCATTCTATTTCTTTTATACTAAAGAGGCAGACAGGTTTTATTTGTAGAAATTAAGCAGTTACAATATTCATGAAAACTATTATTCTTGACAACAATTTTATTTAAAAGGCCTTGGCAGCTAATATAATCATATGGTTTTTTTTTATATTTTTGTGTACTTGATAAGGTTTATTATCAAAAATATATTTTTCTTTGTAGATTTTTTAACAATAACGTACGCAAACACAAATTTATTTATGATTGGAAGTACACATTAGCTAATAAATACTTTAAAAGGTTAACAAACCTTTGTTGAGAGAACGTGTTAAAAAAAGAGTACTTCAACTAATATATGCTTTGGTAAATTTTTACTGGCAATAGCGTTACTAAAAAAAGCTAATGTTGCACTAAAATATTCAATTTTATTCGGGTAGCCGAATAACTTTTTATTGTCTTCATTTAAGTTGGCACGACTAGTTTTTTAAGGGATGAAAGTTGTATTCGAATAAGGAGTTTCTTTATTTGTTTTGATCCTACTTACAGAATAATTTTTTTACGAATACATGAGTTTTATAAATTTTATTAAAAATCAATAAAAACAATTGAAGTTATGAATGGAAAGAAGATCTTTGAAACATAAACATGCAAAAATATTTAAAAAAATCTTTCTGCTGCATAATGTTTTTAGTTTTTTGAAATAATGCTGATGCATTTTTTAAATCGAGCGTTGTAATTTTTTAAATTCTCAAAACGCATAAAAATCAAGAAAACGTCCGTATTCTTCAAGTTACCGAAATTCGAAAAAAGACATAACTCCATATTGAAAATAAAAATGACAACATTTGTTTAAAAATAATGAAAACAGCAACGCTACTTGCGACTTTTTGCAAATTAAGCGTTCATTTTCTTTCTATTTATAAAGTATTTGCAGAACTTTATATTGGGAAAGTAATAGCAGAATAAGTATATCCGTATTGTGTCGTTGCCGACAAATCTGCCACATAAGAAAAACAATTTACTCTTAGCTGATATGTATATAAAATAATATTTCTAACGTAAAAAACTACTGAAAATGGAGCTTTATATTACGAACGTTAAACTTTGTCATAGTTTATCGGCAAACGACTGATTTCTTTGCTTTGATGCGTGTTGAACAACTAATGCCAATAGTTACAATGATAAAAACGCAGAACATGAAGATAGCAGCAAAAATTGCTTTACTGCCCAAGTAAATAAAAATGAAATTTATCTAAGGATAACATATTACAAAGCGTTCAGAGTATATTTTGGAGCTGGAGGAGCTGTTCCCGGACCGAGAGATACGTCCATTTTTTGTAGAAAATACCGATGGGATTTAGATAATACAATTTTCAACTTTCCATGTTAGATACCCTGTTGACACAAGCCAAATTGGTTTAGAAAATATCTTCTTTCCAATAAAAACAACATCGGCCTTTGTTCATTAACATTGTCTTCATAGAAATAAAGATTTCTATCTTATTGACAACATTTTGTGAGATAATTGATCTATTGGATCCCTATTGCAATTCGTAATACAATATCATACAGCCGTATTAACATTGATAACATTGGCTTTAATTGAAATTTTATTGAAATAGATCTCAACGTTAATAGCTCCCACAAAAACAACTTCATGTGGTTTGATGATTTAATTTTATATCGAACTTTTACAAAACCCAGCTTTCTTTTTTTGAAGTTCAATTAAAATACTTTACTTATTTGTCAACCCTTTTCCCTTGAACCACTTACATACATTGATCCCTCCCGACGAGAAGCGTTCTCTCCCCACAAAAAAAAACTGGTGAACAAATTTTGCTCACCAAACATATTTCAAAATAATAAAGATGGAAAAAAGAACTCAAAAAATGTTTCATTGTACATCGAAGCAGACTCAGTCCTAAGTACGAAGTATATGCCCAAGATAACCTCTTAACGTGAATGATGGACAAGTTAACAAGTTCAATAGAGAACTTATAAAATAAAATCTGAACCCACGATCATATACCAAATGTGGGGCAAAAAAGGTCCCTCTTTAGTCATTCCATATATCTAATGATGCAGGAATATCTGAACACTTTGTTGAAATGTCAATACCCGGGATTCGTTAGGGAAACCCAAAATCATTTTTATTCTTTTGATAAGACATTCAAATTTGTCACATTTCCCGTCTATGGCCATGTTAATAAGAAAACCTGCCTGCTTTATGGGCGTGTGAAATTATTGGTCCTTACATATTTTAACGAGGCCAGCCTTTATTACTAATTATTTCGAGACCCAACTGGATGGTTAGTCTAAAATCAAATTTTTCAAACGTGGTTTTACTGCAGCCACCTATGGAGATTTTGACACACGCAAATAATTGTAAGTTCCTATGAATTAAGAATTGCGCTACATATCTACAGAGCGTTTAAATAAAACCAATTGAACATACATATGCGGAAATATTTTGCAATCGCGTTATATCTGGAAATGGTCCAGCCAGTTGGTCTTCAAGATCGTACGATTTAACGCCTTTGGATTATTTCATAATACTCAATTGTACATGTATGTTTGCCAACTTACCTCAATAATGTCGTAATGGCGTTGATGTCAAATAGAATTGAAATTAAATTCTAAACGGGATAAATAAATAAATGCTGTATGTATGTGTATGTGCATATATAAATATGCCTATATGTATGTACATATGTATAAATAAACAAAGCCATGTGGGAGTTTCTGCAAGATCAAAACTGCATGTATGCCTTACGTTTGTTTTTCTACACTTTTAGTTAAATCTGATTGGTTTTTTATTTTAATAAATATTGTTTTGCTATTAGTAGCTTTTGCCGCTAATGCTTTTGAAAAAAAAACTACACCAGAATTACATGTAAACAAACAAATGCCAATACTATTTTCAAGCACCACGCTCACTCGCAATCACACACTTTAACCACCTCTTGAACATTTAGAAACACGGCTAAATTCTGTTTTATTTTTTCTGAATACAACGTTGGCGTTTATTTTTAAATGTCGTTTTCTTTTAACTTTGATTTTAATTTGTGGAGGTCTTGCTTTTAATTTCATGCACAATTTCATTACCTAAATATTAGTACCTATCATGTCTTTGTTTTCTTCGATTTTTTTTTGTATTGTTTCAAGTGCAAGAAAATATTATATGTGTTTAGGCTAGTATGCTTCGTGAATTGAACTTTGTCTTACTTTAGGCGCACGTTAGTGCGCCAGGCGAAGTTCAGGTCTAATGCACACAGTGTGTATATTACACGAAACCATTCGCGCTGTTTTTACCCCTCTCATAACCTTGCTTCCTTTAATCATAAAATGATGAAACTTGAAACAAGGACTCTACGTATAGGTAACCTCATAAGCCAGGTTTGAAAGTTAACATAAAAGCTTCCCGAGATATGAAGGGGTAAAAAGTGCATATTTTGGTACATATTCACTGACTTACTCATCAATATTATGGGACACTTCCATTGTAGTTAGAGAGCTAAAATTTGGTATAAAGGTAGGCTTTGGCAAATAAGTAATGAGAAAAATAGTCACTTTGTATCTAGGAGGACTAGGGTTTTCTCTTATTTGTGTGGAGCATTTCCACTATAGAGCTGAAATTTTATATAATCTAACCGTCTGTAAGCTTTAAGTTAAAGAGGTTTTATGCATACATTAAAAAACAAAAATAACTTGAAAAAAAGGACTCAGATCAGCACAAAATATAAATGAGGCCAAGTTGCTATCAAAAAATGTTGGCCGTTAAAAATACTGGGATCAAAATGAGAACCAAGTTCTTCATATGTACAGTACCATCCCATTTTTTTTTAACTTTCTAATATGGGAAAGGATTATTGGAAAAATGTAACCAAACTAGCAAGTTGCCTTGAAATAGAATGGTAGTGTATATATAAATAACTTCACCCATATTTTGATCTAAATATGTACTTTTAACGGCCGAGAAGAACTTGATCATACTTTCACATTTATGTTTCTGTGCGGATAAAATTTTAGTTAAAGTATCAGAGAAAAAGAATATTTAGAATATTTTCATTATTAAATTTCTATGTATGGAGATTTTGTTGATGATAGGCTTGCATACAAAATACAGTCCTAGAACTGCCCACCGTTGGCCACTAGAAAGTCTCCCTATTAAATTAACAGACAAACGACCATGTAACACTGGCGCATTAATTGAAATGAACAGACTCAGAAGACTCATTCATGTTCAGTAAAAACTAAAAAACAAATTAATAGTAAAAAACATTTTTAAAAACATGCTTTTATTAAAATATTCAGGGCTGTCATAGAAACCATGTCGGTTTTGCTAATTGTGTCAACATTGGTTTCTATGATAGCCCTGATTATAAAAATATGAAAATAAGTTTTAAATTAAGGCAAACGCATTACAATTATATGCTACAAACAGCTTGTCGCGAGACTTTCTTTTATGAAATATGAATATATGTACATATATAAAAAAAATTATATTAGAATTACTTACAACAATTTAAATTATTTCATCATCAAGGAGACTTTCTACCGATTTGGCACTGCATTTTGTATAATGTGCAGGCCCATCATTAGAAATCCAGTTTTTTCTAGCAAACTAGCAAAACTGATCACTTCCCAACAAAAAAAAAAAAAACGATACCATTCTATATAATTTAGCAAAACCACTAATGAAACTGGACTCGAACTATTTTAATTTCTGGTAAACCAACGATTTTAATGAACGAATGCGACCCATTTCATTAATGAAATATATTAAGCAAACTTAACATTTTGTGACTGGATAATTATAAAACTTTACATTAGATACGAGCTTTGCCAAATACCCGTAACCACACTTGATGACGATAACGGCCTGCAGACTTTTTATTAAGCCCAGCCTTAAAACTTCATTAACTTTGTTGGGCCAATTCCTTGTAATTGAATATACATTATTAGTATCGGATTGAAGTCACTTTTTTAAAACAATGCCATGTTTGGATTAAAACATTTTATAATAATATATTGATTAGATTTCGACTAGGTGTATTATAATCTAAATCCTCGTCGTATATCCTACAATATTTACCGTGGTCTTAAAAACAATGTATCGATGTACTTTGTTACAATTCCTCAACCGAAAGAAAATCAATTTTGAAATGCTAATATGATTTTTTCTTGATATTGACTTCATTGGCGAATACCGCCTATTAGCCCACAGTTAATTTTTGTCGAAACTGAAGCCTATTATTAATTGGACGGACGTCATAACTTATAAATGTACATACATATGCATATTTTTTGGAACACATATTTTTATTTTTTCATCCTAATGTATTTATACTTATTTACATTATATACATATTTACAAATGAAAATACATTTAAAAAACAAACAACTTTATATGATACATGAGTCCAAGGCAAACGCTGTCCAAGAGTTCTGTCTTGTTAGCGCTGTTGTCAGATATTGGATGCATTTGACGTACTAGAAATACATGTGTAAGATATAAATTCTTTGGTATCAGATCGCAGTGCCACCTCGTAACGTGAATTGTGAATCTGAACTATCCAGGGACCCACTTAAATATACACAATATTTTATTGAAAGCAGTGCACCGAATTAGGCGGTGAACAACTTTTCTAAAACCCCATCATGCGCCACGCTCGAAGCTTTATTCTGAATTTAAACTAACCAGGGAACCAATCAAACACACGATTTCATGGTTACAGCCGTTTAGGAGCAGTGTAACTACATACACACGTACAGAAGCATTATACGAGTATATGTATACATGTACACATATGCGGATCCAGCTTAGGTTGTTGGGGAGTGAAATATTCATAAAAACAAACAATTCCTAGACTTTTTGTATGGAAAATTGTTAATTTTTAATTGTATTGTAGAGGGAAATTTCTCTTTACAAAAAACCAAAAATGTTTTTTCATAACGTATTCCCTGAAGGCAGGCTATTGTTTGAGGAAAATGTTTAAATAATTCTTTGCCTCATTTGACTATCAAATATTTTCATTAGGTTCATTCGAGTACTTTTTTAGTAGAGTTTAGTAACTGAGTAAATTTTTCAATTTACTCTCCCAAAATAAATTTTGTCCAAAAAGTACGCGAATGGAAATTTAGTAAAATTTATCCAACAGCTGATTGAAAATGAATGCAGTGTTGTAAAAAATGTATTCCTTTGACTACTCGACTCTTTTTGTTGTTCGTACTCGGTACAGCACAATTTATTGTCTACAATTCTTACGAAAAAAAACGTAACTTGTGTTGCTTTATAAGTTTTTTCTTTTTATTTTATTTATATTGTAAGTTCTTCCTGATTAAATTTGTTAAATAGTTCATTATTACTCGTTCTTGTTATTGATTATTGAAGTATTCATCACTTCTACAACACTAACAGCCATACATAAATAAGAGCGTTGCGTTAGCAGCAGGGTACGAAGTCACAGTACATTCGAACTAAAATGTATATCTTTGAAAGAACTGTAGCTACGTAACCTGCTGCTAACGCAACGCTCAACGCTCTTATTTAGGTATGGCTGTAAAGAAGTATATAAATAATGAAACAAAATAATTGTGTGTGTATGCGTTCGTCTGTAAACAGCCGTACATAAACTATGATGAGCACTTGGAAACAATCTCGATGAGAAGCAAAAAATTATGCTCAAACTCAACATCTACACGTGCTTTCCACACAAAAGATCGCAAATATATTTATTTACGGTATTCTGCCGACGCTATCTCCATGTTCCAAAAAATGTGTGACTTATCAAGACGTAGTGTAGTGTAAAAAATCCCTGTCTTCAAAGATTGCATGCCAGTAGAGACGAAAGTACGAAAGATATGAGTGTATTGTGTTTATCAAACTGTTAGTTGCTTGTGTAAAGGCTAGCAAAAATGAACAAAAAATCAACCCTGCACTTAGTTACATTTAGGAGAAATTTGATAGAACAATTTTAGCATATTTCTGACAAAGATAAGTGCATTTTGACAAACAGATATGCTAAATATAACCGTTATAATTCTTTAATTGCAACGCTGTATAAAACGGTATATAATTGTTGCTAAATTTTTATTAAAATAAACAATAATTGTATTCTCAAAATTGTTGACTACAAATCAGTATTGAGATATACATGCATATATTTAATACTACTACTGAACATGCTTAATATACAAAAAATATTACTAAATTGCTAACAATTAATAGTATTTGTTTTCATTTTATGTACATACACATTAATTAAAACCTAAACATTTTTATTCACATTTAATCACACAAACGCAAGGAAAATATTATTACCTACATATATACATACATAAATGCGTTATTATTTAATGAAATTCGATGTATTTTTACTAAATTCTTTTTTAAAATCAATAAATTAATTGGTTAAAATCTGTTACATAATACTGAGCACGTTTTTGTACTTCAGGGCGGATTACGTTGCCACCGAAACCAATAAAGTAGTTGGCAGGTGGAACAGCTTCCAGATCTGTGGCGCCATCGCCAATCATTGTTATAACTGTGTCAGCTTCGTATTGTTGGCGTATATGGGCAACGGCTTCTGCTTTACCACCCGACTTGGAAGTAGGTTGATCTCTGTCAAAACCAACATACTCGCCATTGTAGTCAAAAAATAGTTTGTTAGCGTACAAATGACAGAGAGGTATGCCCAATTCATTGGCAACTGGCTCGATGAGACAATCAAAACCACCAGAAATAAGATAAACCTGTTTACCCTCAGCTTTGAGTTGTTCTACAAAGCGCTTGACATTGCGTGTCAGGGTACTAGGGCGTAATTTTAGAAATTCCTTGATTTTTTGCTGTGTAGGTCTAATGATGTCAAGACGTATTTTTAGAGCATCTTGAAATGTCATTGAACCGCCCATTGCCTCTTTCGTGACACGCGCAACTTCTGATCCCTTGCCACAGTAATCGGCCAATTCATCGATACCTTCCTCTTGGATCACCGTCGAATCTACGTCAAAACACACAATATGGGATTGTTTAATAATCTTGACTGCCACATCGGGATTTTTGCATCTCTTTTGTTGTGATGTCTCCAGGGTATGCATATTACTAACATTGAGTGTTGCAGCAGCCACAGCGTGACAATTGGCCATACCTGCTGTAACGCAACCATTTCTAGCTGAACGTGCATGACTTAACCCCATTGTAGAATTCATTGCAAATTAATTTATAAGTATTTAAATCGTTGTTCTTTAGTTTAATTAATTTTTTATTATCTTAGTTTGATATTCACAAGGAGCTTATGAGTCTTTAAGTTCAAGATCTCCCAAATTATTTGATTCTTTTAATATATATTATTTTCTTTTTTAACTAACGCTGTTATCCGCCGGACTAGTAATGTGCTACTGATTTTATTTGCTGTCGATTTTTTTTTTATAGAAAAGCTCTTTTATAATATATTTATACATATGTGTACGCGTATAACAAGTCAGTTTTTTTCCAATAGCACGAAGAGCATGTATTTTTTTAATATATAATACAAAAGGCAATAACAAAAAACACTAAATACAGTAATGAAAAAGAGCTCATATAAAAAATACACACTCATTTAATTATTGTGCTCTGCTTTGTTGTCTTCTGATCACACGTAGTAACACAAGAAAATTAATTTTTTATATAAAAACAACTCAATTGATTTAGGCAGCCGTGACGTAAAATTTGAGTTCTTAAAACCCCTCATAAATATGAGGAATAGTTAATCTGTTAAGTTTAGTTAGCCACGTAGAGAAAGGGCATTCGAAAATAAAATATTACCAACTGATTCTGCCAAGCATTCTTTAGCTTCCCGGGTATACATGATATTTATTTGCATTGTTGTCCCATCTATCGGGTCAAAAACCAAACAATAACGTAATGTGGAGCGATCTGAACCAGCGGGTATATGTACTACGAGATACTTATATGTATATACATAAGTATATAATATAATCTGAAATTGTTGTAACCCTAACAGTAGGCTGAAAGATAAAAATGAAATTATATATTAAAAAAGTTTGATTCAAAAATATTTTCGGAAATATTGAAACTGCATTAAAAACGAATTTTAAAATTTATACAAAATGTAACAAATTTAAAATTGTTTTGATTTCAAAATCGATTATCATCACATACCTGGTATCTTGTGCTATATAAAAATGTCGCTTACTGCATTACCTAAAAAATTACTCTGCAGTGTTTCATTATTTGATCCAAAACTTAAATCAATTTGTAATATAATATATTGCCAAACATAATGAAGATTTAAATTTAAATGTAGCCGCAGTAATTACATTTTATGTCTAGTACATGCAGTGGGCGGTTACTACCTCCAATATTTGCAAATTAATATACATACTTATGTATCTGTGTATGTATAAGCATGCACATCACTGTTTTATGAGACTGCTTGTCTGACTAACAATTTTTTTTTTTTAGTTTATTTTGTTATATTGTTTATTCAGTGCATTGTATATACATTTTATACTGTGAATGACGTTTTGTCCCAAACCAATAAATTTATATTATTCTCTCTTAAAACTTATGATTAGACTTAGTTTCATATGCAAGATTTACGATCGAGTTTAAGAGCAGAGTTTAGAGCAGAATTTTGCAAATTTTTTAATAAAAAAAAACGAGCTTTTAGTTTGATAAAATGTTTACTGAGGCCATATACTCCTTATAGGAACGTTGAGAACATAATAATAAAATGTTTATGGGTGGTAGGGAGAGGATATCCCATTCTCCCTCTAGCACATGAATGAAATTACGATTTTTTAGCCACGGTTGCCTCGTTGACTTGAAGTTATGCTTTTAAAAGAGAATTTATCTGAAAACACCTGCCGAATGATTTGTTGATACTAAAGGTGTTGACCAGGAATTCGTGTTACCGACTTATCTGCCTTTTTGGACCATTACTTTCGAAAACTACTACTTAATGAAATTTGCTTGTCACTCGTTTGTATAGCTTTAAAAAGAATGTACATATATATGTATTTTTTCATATTTTTAAAGTGCAGGCACAGCTTTATTATAAAAATATTCTTCATACATTTCTAACAGCAGCTCAGGATTGAGTAACAATATACGCGCCATTATCGTTATCGCTTTAGATTAATCAGGCCTGTTTTGTTATTCGATCTTTGCATGTTTGCGTCTCCCTTTAGCATTGATTAATGTTTATGTTAGACTTCGACTAACTGTGCCGAGTTGTTTATTTGAGTGACTCATATACACACACACATATTTTGATTGATTGGATTCAAATACATACATACATATCGCTCCCTAAATCAAAAAAAATCACAACTCAAAATTTATCAAAATCAAGCTTTTTTCATAAACTATTTCACAAAACAAATCTCTATCTACACCAAAAATGTATTTCCATGACTGGCTTCTTTAACTGGAAAAATACTATTATGTTTTTTTTTCATGTTACTTGCATCGCTTCAAGTAAAGCAATTGAGTAGTTTTGTTTCACATAAACAAGTTTTGAGTCTGATGCTTGAGTTTCGAATTTTAAAAATCAACCTTTTTTTACTCCTGAACATTTTCGATTTTTTCAGTTGTGACTGTTTTTTATTTAGGGTGCGATATGTAACAATTTGGATAATATTAAACTCAAAGAAGACTTTACGAATAAAAAATTTTTTAATGAAGACTTACCCTGCGTTTACAAATGCAAGTAGTGGCATGCAATTGTTGTATACGTATTATCAACGAAAAATTCTTTGAAATAGTCGAATCTCATGCCATTCGTTTTTGTGTTTACACATGCAAGTGTAAGCTCATTTTTAAAATGTCGTCGAAGCGTAAACTTCAAACATTTTTTTACTTTTTAAATTAAAAAAAATTTTACCAGGAAATGAGAAAGAACAATTTGGGAGGACAATGTCAAAGATTTAAATAGTTTGTTGAATGATCTGTTGGCTCAATTTTTATTCCATTTTAACTTTTTGTTTTCTTTTTAAAATAGAGTTACCGAGTTCACCATATAGGCATATTTTTGGGGAAACGATTTACATTTATTACTAAAAGTAATATTTTATTATTATTACTAATATTATTGCTCTTTAATTAACAAACTTGAATTTTTTATGCGCAATTTAAGAAATAAATCATAGCAATGCATTTATAAAGGTAGAACTTTAATTACAATTTAACCGCAATCCAGTAAATTTACATTTAATATTGAACAGGGTAATATTGTCTATCGTTTTGACATTTAGTGGCATGCAAATGCCAAATTTTCACTCGCATGCAATTTTAGCTGCCACTGGAGCTGCCATTGCGAAAAATGTAAATGTATTAGTGAAAATGTGTGAGTGTATTGAGTTTTTCGAACTCCTAGTGGCATGTGTAAACCCTAGGTTAATCAGCTCAGCTAGTTGTCAAAAAACTGATATACATATGTACATATGTATGTACAGAAGAAAACAAAAAAGGCTAAATAAAAACTGTATAATTATGAATAAAAACCCTTTATTTTTCTGTTTTATTATATATGTATGTACATATATATAAGTATATACATATATATGTAGTATATGTAGTACATAAATATGTACATATGCTCATGTACATACATATGTTGACAACTAATTAGAAATTATATTATTTTAAACGAAAATTTTAAACATTTTATTAATAAAAATTCATATTCTGCATCTATGTACTATAAAAAAATATATGTACATACATCTATTTAACTTAAAAAAAATTTAAATCGCATCAATATGTATGTGGTCGTATTGCCTAGTTTCGCTTACGTTCTTGTAATAACTATAAAAAAAGAACATTTTGCGACGACTAATTAGAAACATCAGATAACAAATGTGAAATAATGTGGTTAAATACTTAATTTTTTCAATATTTTGTAGCAAAACCCTTTTGCTTGATTACAGCGTCGCAACGCTTATGCCTGGAGCAAATAAGCCTGCGACATCGCTCCACTGGAATTGCCTCCCACGCAGCCTTTACTTCAGTGAAGAGATTTGCCATATTTGTGATATTTTTTTCATTCAATGCCCGTTTTACGTCACCACACAAATGCTCTATAGGGTTGAGATCTGGGATTGACGATGGCCAATCCAAAACATCGATGAAATTATCATCAAAGAATTTGCTTGTGACCTTGGCCGTACGCTTAGGATCATTGTCCTGTTGGAATTTCCAGACAACAGGCAAATTATCCTCAGCCCATGGCACCAAATTGGTTTTAAGAATGTCCACGTACGCTCCTTTGTTAAAATTCCATTGATCTTATGAATTGGCCTGACACCATTCCAAGAAAAACAATCCCAAATCGATCCTCCACCATGCTTCACAACACATGAAACATAGCTAAGATTAAATTCTTGATTCACAGGCCGCCTGACGTAACGGTTTCCGTGTGGACCAAGTCTATTTATTTTGGTCTCATCACTCTAGACCACCGTCTTCCCCTTACGTTCTGTCCAGGCCCTATGTGACGTCGCAAACTCAAGCCGTCGTTTCCGCTGTTTTTTTCTTGCTGCTCTATCATGTAGACCAGTTTCCACTAAACGGCGGGATATGTTGCGTGATGACACTTGGACATTTTTCAGCGCCTTTATTTCGCGCTGAATTTGTCTGGACGTCTTCCTTGGGTCGGCTCTCGATATATTGATAATTTTTACGTCCACATCAGCAGATGTTTTTCTTGGCCTATTTTTTCGGGGAACAATTGCAAATATTTTATGCTGCTTAAGGTGTTGCAAAGCACCAAAAGGCATTTTTTTGGATCAGTATTTTGATTTGCCATTATCACGAAGGGCTGATATAGCGCTTCTCTCCTCTGGAGTACAACTTTCACATTTTCCCATATTAAATTTTGAAAAAAAAAAAATTATTAAAAATATTTATTCTCTAAAAAACACAATAATACTTACCAAATTTTTAATTTTTATTAATTTTTCACAATTTTTAATAAAACTTTTTTACTTTAATTAGTGTCAGTCACTCACCAAAAATGTGTACGTTTCTAATTAGTTGTCGCAAATAACAAAAACAAAAAGTAAGAAGGCACGTAAATTTTGAAAAAGATAACGGTATACATAACGAACTGCACAGCAACAATTGATTGAATTTAGTCCGTTATAGATCAGTAATCATAATCAAAAATAAAAGGGAGGAAAAGTAACGGTAAACATACATATATATTTGTTGAAATGATAAACAGAGTCTTAAAAATAAGTGCGTTACTAATTAATTGTCCACAGCTGTATATGTACAACCATATATGTATATCTACATTAAACTTTTTAATAAAACTTTTATAAACATTTTTTGTTATATCTGATATATCACCCTATCATCATTTTGCTATTTGTCAGAAAACTTATTTTGATTTAAATATGATCAGAAATTTTTTTGTAAGTGTTTTGTAGCACATGGATCTCGTACCAGATCGTATTTAAGGCTTCGTAAATACTCTTCCTCACGTTTGATACACCCATCTTGTAAGTCCACGTCAAGAATTGTGTACTGCGATATGAATTTCAGTCATCCGTTGTCAAGTTTGGTTTGGACACAAACCGGTTTTATGAATGAATTTAAAAATATCATATGTTTGTACATTAGAGTTATACCTAAACGTGACTCCTCAGCAATGTGCTTTTTAATGGAAAACCTTTGGCGGAACTAAGGAAGTAAATTTAGAACAGCAATAACATTATCGTTTAAATTCTAAAGAAGTGTTCTTCATCTTTTAACTTTATTTGTGCAAAGCCGATCGTAAGAAAGCCAATGGTTTTCTAAAAGGCTGCCCTACAGAAAAATAATTATATTTATAATTGTAATAATAATCGCAAAATTCTCTGATTCATACTTTTTAAATATTCAATTATTAATTGGTATATTGTCGAAGAATTTACTCACCGACTTTTTGCCGACGAATATGTCGTGCGGTGCTAAATTTGTTATTCGTCCTAGTTGTGTTCATAACATACACGTAATATAATGATGGTATAATTGTGATTTTTTTTGGTACAATCCAAACCTAAAAACTACGAAGGTACTCCCGTGGCTCATTTGGTACTATTTACAAATTTTCCCAAATTATTGTTTTTCGATAACGAATTTTTAGACAACAGCGAATTATCAAATGAAAATAATCTTCCTCTTAACGATATGTACCGGGGAACAGAAGTATATATGTATTTATATGTACTCGTATATCTAAAAATAATATTAAAAGCGTTAGTGTTATGTACTATAGAAAATGCTAAACAATTATATGTAATACTTGCCTACCTAAAGCGCGCCAAATTTAGAATTGACAAACATCCAACCAAATATAGAAAGGCAAGTAAGAAAATAAAATAATGACTGGTTTCTTGTGGTGGCTTTTGTTAAAACCTTAATGTATTGGTTTTTATGTTCTTTAAGCCTTCTCATTTGGTTTGTAGAGCTTTGGGTATAAGACGTTTAAGTTTTTGTAAAAGGTTGGCTACATGATTCCTGAGTAGCTAGCTAAATGCGCATATACAATTTGCATTTTTATAATAAAATGAGTTGGGATAGAATTACTCAGGAAAGTTTTTGAAATTCCTATATAACGTTTTGCGAAACTATAAAAAATAAAATTTAATTTGGCAATGAAATTTTTAAGTGGGCAACTAAATTTAAACCAGAAAGAAGTATAGTACATACCTCTATTATTAAAAATGATTCCCAATGAAAATAAAAAGTTATACCTCGAGTTTTGGCCGATGTAGATGAATTCAAGATTATTATTAGTTATATGATATAGTAGCACCTCTAATAGAGGGATGTATGTAAACGAGTTAATGCTTTCCAAAGTTGTAAAAGAGTATTATTAATTCCACACTCATCCGCGAATGTGACCAGAATATTTCGATATTAAAATATGATTAAGACGTAGGAGCGAAATAACCTGTATGTGCCAACGGTTTCTAGTCTAATCCAAACAAAAGACTTGTTAAAAACACATAACGCCTGTTGTTTTAAGATAACAGCTGATTTGTTAACAAAAAGACTATTATTTTGATCTTATTTGCTTCATATGTACATGAATATTATTTTATAAATTGTTTTTTTTTTTCTGTATACATATGTACAAAGAATTTCAATTACGTTTTCTTTTTGTTAAGTTTTTAAATATCTTCCAAAAATGTTATACTATTGGGGTAGAAAAAGTACATTTTCAAAAGCTAGTTGGTACGAATATGCTCTGCCGAATGTGTTTACACTAAATAAATTACATTTTCCACACTATAAACAAGTTTTTTTTTAGTTTTATCGAGTTGGTGCTTCACTGAACTAGCACAGGGTAACCAGAGGTGAAGACTTTGACACATAAAAAATAAAAAACTCAGTTTTTTTACTATGGGCTCTGTTAGAAAGAGACAAATATAGCATTTTGTGACGAAATACAGGAAAAAATACAGGAAAATACGGCAAGAAAATCAATATTAAAAAAAAATCTAAAAACAAAACTAAGGCTCTGAGGGAACGAGACGGATAGAGAAAAAATCACTATACTGTCGTTTCACCTCTGTTTACTACTTTGTGGAACTGATTTGTTTTGATATTGTTTGTTATGTTCTTGATTTTTCTTGTCGTTAATAAATCACTATTGTAAAAGTAAATGGGATCTTCAGTACTTAAATTGCGAAAATCATTTAAAATATTAAAATTGTAGTTTAACTTTTTTCCTTTGTTGACACTCAATTATAAACAATTGTTTATTTACTAAACAGATGTTTCGACTTCCTAGTTCTCTATCATCAAACTATAATTTTACTTTATTGTGAGATTTCTTGCTTCCTTGTTACAAGTTATCGAATTTGTAGAAATACATAAAGGGTGTTTTTTTTAAATAACACAAAAAAATTTATTTTAATCAAAAAATATTTTTTATTCGAAAGATCAATACTTGGCATTAACAATTGAGAATGATTCGGGCAATTTTTTTTGAAGAAATAAGGTCCAATTTTGCCACCACGTACAAACCGCACTAAACGGGGAATTTTTCTGCATCTAATGGAATTTGTATGGTCTGTTGTCTGTTGGTTTAACTACATATGCGGCAATTTTTTTTTATTTACAAACGCGTTAAGCCGAAAATGATCGTCATCGCTGAACACAATTTTTGCGCTGAAACCTCGGATCAGTTGATGACTGATTTTCAAAGTAATCTGAAAAATTTGGTTGCGTTATTCATTCGTCAATCTATGCATGGTGATTAGCCAGGGTATGTTGTTCATAAATGTCAAAAAGTAAGCGCAGTCAGCTCGTTTGTCAGTTAACCCTTTCTTATGTTCTATCGGGTAAAAATAAACACCCTATATTACAAATTATCACGTGCTCGAACACATTTTTGGCCTGTTTCGTAAAATCAAAGACTGTTTTCTTTGTAGTTGCCGCCACATCAGTGGTATTTGTTTTTGTTATTGGTAGGCAATTTTGCGTTCGGAGGGAAAACATTACGTGAGCACATTTGGATTGATTTACCTTTATCCTCCCTTTCTAAAATAGTCCTCTGGCTCACGAATATGGAACTAAAGTGGTTCAGATGGATCTCTTGGATCATTACACATATAAATGCAGTGTCGTCTGCAAACGTTGACGTGTTTGTATATGGGATTGTCGGCATATACTTGAGGGACACATGCAGATATTTTACCTCTTTTAGAAACTGATCCTTCGACCTTACCTTAAACGTTCCATCAGTTAAATAGCTCTTGTGTGAGTTTTCCGGAAGAATTTGAATTATTTTCGTGAGTAGCTCAACATGCCAGATTTTATCGAACGCCTGGGAAATGTCAATAAATTAATAAATAATCGGAACAGTATTGCTTATTTTCAAATTCCGATCTAATAGCTGTTACAATTCTTTGGAGTTGCTCTAAACTACTATGCCTTGCTCAAAAACCAAACTGATGGTCTGGGATAATGTTTTGTTCAGTAAGATAAGGTTTCAATTAATTTTGATAAAACTGACAGTAGGCTAATGGGCCTGAATGATGTAATTTGGCTTGAGTCCTCTCCTAGATTAGGAATCATAACAATTTCAAACAACTTCCAAGAGCATGGGAAGAAGCTACAGCGCAACATGGAACTAAATATGAGTAGTAAAATTCTCACAGCTGAATTAGGAAGTTTATTATCATTGATCCTTTAATACAATCAGGTCTGGGTGATTTTCTCGTATCTGTTTTTTAATTGTCGACTGTAATGAAGATAGCCGAAATTTCATAGCATCATTCACAGTGTCACTTATAATTAGAATTGTGTAACTATATATATATCACGTGGAGTGAAAACCTTTTCTACATGATTTGCGAATACATATACCTTTTGAATTTGGTTTGTAGCCCATGTGCGGTTTTCAAGTTTTAGTGGAGATTCGTAGACAATACATTTTAAGCGTGTTACAGCTTTACACAGGATATAATCCGTATTTTTATGTTAAACCCAATTTTTTGCAATAACTCCCTATATCCAACTCGTGTTCCTGCCGCAGTTTTTTACGTATTGGATTCTCTGACATAAGTTTATTTATGTTTTAAGCCTTTTCTTCTCCCTAACAAGAGTCTTTAAGTCAGCTGATGACTGGTAGAAATTTATTTTAACTGTTTGTTTTTTTGGATGTTGCAACTCAGGATTCTACAGTCTCGTTGTTTGTAAAGTGGTGCACAGCTTCTTGAATATCAGCCGAGTTTCTCATTCATATTTCTTAACCAATTCGTGTTTTTATTTAGATAAAAAATGAGGATTTCAGGTGCAGTGCAAAACCTGCCGTATAAATTAATGACTGTAGGTGGTCAGATAAATCGTAGAATAAACTGACTAATAATTGTTTACGTCTGATGTTTTTTACAATGGCAAAATCAATAAGGTCTGGCAGCTTATTAAATCTTGTTGGCCAATTGGTGGGCTTACTTCCAGATACGACGTCTAGCTTTTTAGCTTGAACTTTATTCTACAGCTACTCGCCTCTACAGCTAATAAGTCTAGGGCCCCAATAGGTGTACTTTGAATTGTAATCGCCAACTGCAAAAAACGTTTGTTCTAGTGTAGCAAAAAGCCTGTCAAATTGCTAGTGTTCGACTTTGTGCCTAGGCGGGCAGCACATAGATAAGACTGCAATTTTAAAATCAGTTAGATTTATAGACGTAGCTTTCAAAAAGCCGTTGCCGAATTCCGTCAGTGGAAGGTGCTCTACGTTTTAGCGCACTGTGTTTACTCTAAAAAAGTTTTTTTTTAGCATGAAGTTCTTTTTAGAGACTATAAATTTGCCTATTTCCTCTGTTAGTTTGACTTAATCCATGGTATGTTACTGGGTTGTGTACTATTTTCTTGCCTTTTTACATGCTGAACGCCCTTATAGTTTGCAGTGTGGTTTTCTCCACAGTTGCTGGATTTTTTTAACTTGGGATCAGTTTTGAAACAAGAGCAAGTCGAAGTTCGGTAACTTGCAATATGTCTTAATGTGCCATTATGTTATTTTTCTGTTGAGGAGGTATCGTAAGTTATAAATAGGATGAACAGAGTTTTTGGATTTTATCTGAGTTGCGTTTAATACAATCTCATTGTTGGTATATTGTGCTCTGACCTTACGTCACACCCTTCTGCTTTTCTCAGTAGGAAAGAACTGTCAATGCCCTTCATAACATCTATCATACCTTTTGCACTTTTTAGCTGATACATTCTTCTTCGTGTGGGCTTGGATCTTAGTTTGATGTATTTGTTCTTTTCGTATAGATGCCACTTACAAGTTTTCCTTTCCTACCAATTGGGGCAACATGTGTACAACGGCATTAATCTTTTGCTCGCTCAAATAAATTGGTTGGGGTTGTTGTGCCCCGACAGCGGTTTCAGCATCTTCATCGTCCGGGGTAGCAAGTACGGAGAATCTGTTTTCACTTATTGTTTCCGATATTGTAGCTACTTGAGAATTTTTGTATTGCTTCGCGGTGTGCTCTTGCTGGAAAAACTTAAGACTGGCCTTAACTTTGGTTATATTTCTATTTGTATTTTTTGCACTTTTTGTATGGGATTTGTATTACCTGTGTCGTTTTTTTCTTGCACTATTTTGGGTGCAATACCCATTTTATCGTTTTTTTGTGGCCTTAATTTGATTCATGTGTTGTTACCTCTGAAGATATATTTATGTTTGCTAATAATGAGCGCGTTCGCTCAATTGGCCTGGCGGTTAACAAGGCCCTAATATTTTTTTCTTATTATTTAATTTGTTCATAGCATAAATAATTTCTGTTGGAGTAAAATAGTAATAATTATTGTTGTTAGTCCCTTTTATATTCTTCTCAAGAATGTTTCGTACCCTCATTCACTAACTATCAGTGGAATTGTTTAAACCGGTTTAAATGACCATACACCATTTGTTATTGTTTGCAACACAGAATATAATATCTAGTTTTGTTGATTTTGTTATTTATTTCTTTGTTTTTTCTTACTTTTCACTATGTCTCTGCACTTGTTAAATTGAATTTTTTAATGAAAAAAATTCACAGATTACGAATATTATTTTATGCGCTAAATATGACGTACGAACTGTTGTTATTATGAATTTTTATTGTATAGGGTGGTCCAACCAAAGCGCACGATGTTAATTGTAAATAAATCAAAAAGTTTTCAGAGAATTATGGTAATAGTTTGCATTGTAATAGAAGGATCTATGACAATTATGTGTGCAAAAATATCGACCAAATACTTGCCACGACTTCGGTGGCATACCTCTATCCAAAGGTCGATATTTTTAATGACTCTGAGTCATAACAGAAGTTCAATGTCGTTAGTTAATGTGCCGTTAGTTTCGTTGGATGTGTGGCAAGTGGCTCCATCCTGTTGTAATCAGGTCCATTTACTCAATTTTTGGCTACAAAAAGTCCGTTATCATCGTGCGATAATTACTCACAATTAATATCGTACAATTATATTTGCATTGTCTTTATTTTATTGTTTTTATTTAAATTAGATTTATCTATCAGTATATAAAACCTTGGAGATCTTCAAATGTGCATAATTGAACGATTTAGTATTTTGCCAGGTTTGGCAGGCATTGTATTGCTTTAAAAACTTTACCGAATTTTTTGTTCATGTTTTATATTATCTTCTTTGGCGAAAAATGTTCCTGTAAATGCAATTTTAATTGTTGCTTCATTATAAAAATGACGTTGTTTTCTCTTAATGTTTTTCGACGATTTCAGGAAACTATTCTGACGATCTTAACCTTGATTTATTTGGCAGCTATGTTTACAACATAAGAATTATTTGTGAATTTATAATTTAATTACATATGTATGTATATGTGCATACATATATACAAGCATGCAAACACCTCTTGAAGTTAATTTTGTTCCTTTTTATATAAGTCTTGCCAAAGCGAATGCGGATAAAACAGTCCATTCAAAAAGTCCATAGGATGGCACATAGCAGGCGTTACTCGAATTTTTTTTCGTATGATTTTCATTTAGTACTGACCGTTCAACGTGTATAAATTTGACAGCAATCTAACTGATGGTTCGTGAGTGAGAGCGTTTCGAAGAATTTCGAGTTTTTATAAAGCATTGCTTTTTGATGAAAAAATATACGATGGAAACTATACAATGCCTTGATAAACATTATCCGATCTCTGCTCCATCGAGTCAAATAGTAGAGAAGTGGATTGCTTAATTCAAACGTAGTCGTACCAGCACAAATGATGCAGAGCGCAGTGAACGCACAAATGAGGATGTTATGAACGATCGCAAATTGAAGGTGCATAAGCTAGCTGACATTCTATAGAAATCAGATAGTAGTGCTTTTACCATTTTACACGGACATTTGGGTATGCGAAATCTCTGTACAAAGTGGATGTCGCGTGAGCTCACAGTCGACTAAAAACAACAACGAATTGATGCTTCAGAGGAGTGTTTGGCGCTGTTAAACCGCAATAAAATGAAATACTATCGTCGATATGTGACAATGGATGAAACATGGCTTCACTCTTACACACCAGAATCCGAAAGACAGTCGCTGAGTGTACAAGAATCGACGAACCGAATCGAAAGTGATCAATGGCGCAACAGTCGGCCGGTAAGGTAATGACGTCTGTATCGAAAAGTTGGAAAATCGCTATAGTCATTGTATCACCCACAAAGGCAATTATGTTGAATAATAAAATCGAGTTTTGTAAAAATTTTGTTGTTTTTTAATTATCCTGCTCGTATAATGAATGAACTGTTACATATACATTAGTAAAAAATGCAAAAACTTAAACACAACGGAAGAGGTAAACTCTGAAAAATTCGCTAAGAACTTCAAAGAAAATCATTTGAAATGCTTGAGTTTAAGATGGCAAAGGCCATATAAGATTTGTACCTCCGAATTTATTAAAAACTCTATAGATAATTTACATATTGGTTTTTAATTCTGCAGTGTAGCCGTAGGCTACTTAGCAGTGTGCTAGTCTCATTCCCACCAAATTCTCTGGTCTGTTGCACTACAACGAGTCCAGGCCTATGTTGCTACGATCGGTAATATAAGTTACAATGTAAATTGTAATTTTATTGTAACATTTAAATAATAATTAACACAGGCGCTGATTTAGGGGCGGCAGGAAAATCCCCCAAGGCAATTTAAAATTAACGTTTTCTGATACAAACAATTTAATTTTTTTTTTTAATTCTTTGCACCCCTTGAAACATTCCCCGCTAAAAACTTCATCTAGATCCGCACCTGTTTAACATGTGCAAGAATAATGTATTAAAAATACTAAAATTTCTTAATGTTTTAGTTGCAAGTCGCAGTTTGCATATGTATAAATATTAAATAGAAGTGATAATAAAATCATATTTTGATTGGGATGAGACTTACTAATATTTTCAGAATCGTGACAGTGCGAAAAAAAACAACAACTAAAATGAGATGATCAGTTGCAGTGACATTCGTTTATAATATTCTATGTAGCTATGAACACCATAAGCGTATTTCATTTTCATTGAAAAAAAATACTTAAAAACAATATTATTTTCACTTCATGGGGGGCTTAAAAATAATATGCAACGTCAGCATACATATGTATGTATATACATACTAGAATGTAGTATGTAAAATAATGTTATCAGTATATAGATTTGACGTTGTTGTGAAGGCATTTTGCAAATTTAATATGGAATATTTCGTTGTTGTTTATAAATCAAACAGGTAAAACGTTTATTGGTTTTTATAAAAACAAAACATCAAATGGCTAAAAAAGCTTTGGGTAACACAATATTCTAATATTGATAACTATTGAACCAATCGACCGTCACAGTTGGCGATGTTTGGAATGATTAAAATTTAATTGATAAATAAAATAAATTTATAGATCATTTTCAAAGGAGATAGGGCCCCTGTGCTTTTTTTATCACAATAAATGGCAAATAATTGACTTTATCAAAATTTGTACCGGCGAAAGCAAGAATTCAAAGCGTGTTTTACAGGTACATTTAATAATTGCATAGTACGAGATCTATTTATCGGCCAACGACTGGGTTACTGTAACTATTAAAGTTCGTGTCTATGAGGAGCATATGAAATTTTTTCAAAAATTATTTCATATAAGTACATTGTTGTGAAGTTGTTCTGAGAAGTGCTTGTTTTTATACATATGTAAATAACAATACAAGATGCTCACAGTTTTAAAGCTTTAGCTTTAAAATGGCGAAAAATGAAGATGGCACATAGCCGAAACTGGAACGGAAATTCGTTCCAAAATTCTACTTTAGCTATTACATTATTTTGTATGCGATCATTTTTGTAGTACTGTAGAAGTTTAGATGTGGACACATATATCAAAAACAAAAATTTCAACAACAAGATCCGCATTCTGTGAACGGCAAAGAAAGTTCCAAAAAGAATAAGTATGAATCTTAGCAATAACACTTGCATTGTCTGAATACAGACTAAAGATCACCTATTTAACCCAACTAATGATGAAAATTCAGTTTGAATTAAATCATCTTATATTTTTTAATATTCAAATTTCAGTTCGAAAAATTACTTTCAAATAACAAATTTATATTTCCTTTGAGGTTTTTATATTTTTGATAAAGCTTATATTTTTTGAGAAATAAGTTTTATGATTAATCACTTTTGCGTTTCTGAAATAAAATGCGGCCATGGTTAACACACCCTTATTATTTGGGCGTTTGTACAGATTATAAAAGACAATTGCCCATGATCATAGTCAACAACTAAAATCGGTTCTTTTAAAAAACTACTTTAAATTTAAAAGTTGTTATTTACAATTTTACTACAATAGACACAAAACAATTATGTTTTGAATTGAACCAGCTTTAAATGAGTTCCACCTCAAATGTTGAATATGTTTGCATACAAACGATAACAAAATTTTTTTCTTAGCAAAGAACAGCTGATATTGTTGTTAAATGAGTTAAAACAGCTACAGCTAGTTTTAGATTTAAAGTCGACTTCAACGTCATATACTTTTGACTTGTCTATGAATGACATAAAGGTGACTCTTAAGATAAGTCGACTTTAGTTCTCTTAAAGTATACTTTACTTTTGACTATGATTATGGGTCAATGCCTTTCGTCATTACAAGTATAAAGGGCAAACATATTACATTTTTTCTAGAAAATAAAAAACATAAGTTTTTTTATTTTTAATTGGAAGTATTTTAATTTTAGCAAGATATAAAATTTGTTTGTGTTTTTATTTTTTTTGTAAAATTAAAATTTTTGTAACATTAAATTGCTTCTCTGACGTAAGTATGTATGCATAAAATACTTTAAAGCAGCATTGTCAGGCTAGTTAACGAGAAGAACTCGTTTTTAAGTCATTTGCTCAATAAAAGGTTTTACAACTGATCTATTATTTGTGTGGAAAACAGAATTCAAACTAGAACAGAAACCCGCTTATCACGACAAACCACTTATAATCTTTCTTCAATAATTTTCAAGCACTAGTTCTTTTTTATAAATTTCTCTGATTATGATCATTTTATTTATTAAATACGATATTTCGCTACGCCGTTGTAATAAAATTTTTTTTCTGATGTTGCTACACAAAGGCGCAGCGAGATATCGAATTAAATAAATAAAATTATTTTATTAAAAGATGTTTATAAAACTCCTAGTGCTTGAAAATTATTGAACTAAAATTATAATAAAAGTCAAAGAAATATAATAAAATTTCCGCTTCTAATCTGTTTATGAGTTAGATATAAGTGCAGTCAAAAAATAACGAAAATTAGTCTGAAATTATGCCGTTGCTAACGAACAGCATTTCGTTTTTACGGGTTATTTCACAAGTTATGGAGTCGGAACTAAGAGTATTTTAGTTGTTTCAGGCTTTTTTTATTTCGGCTGAAAACTTTTGTTTCTTTTTTTAATAACATTCTTTCTTAAATATCATTATCATTCTTTCTTAAATACTGATACTTAGTAGATTAACTTTTTTGATATATCATTTGATAGTAATCGATAGTAGTCCTAATTATTTTTACGATTCTTTTTATAATGTAATCTAATTGATTTCTAATCGTAATCGCTCATTAACACATATAACAAAGTGGGGTTAATTATACCATTTATAACTTAAGAATGGGTGGACCGATTCCGAAAATTTACGGAACAAATTATACAGAATATTAATTTTTAAATAAGTTGTGTTGGGATCACCGTCCTCTTCCGCGACCGACAGCTTATGTCACGCACGTTTATAGCTAAACAAATATTATATATAGGATAGTCCAACCAAAACGCAC
Source organism: Phania funesta (assembly GCA_963932375.1). NCBI lineage: Eukaryota > Metazoa > Arthropoda > Insecta > Diptera > Tachinidae > Phania > Phania funesta. The sequence goes on from OZ010656.1 coordinate 45,186,859, forward strand.
GATGTTAATTGTAATTGGTCAGTAGGCTTCTGCTCTTGAGTCAATTGAAACTTGTAAGCGTGTAACTTCAAATCTTTATTTAAAATTCGCGTTAGTGACGTTCGTGAGATGTTCACTTGTTGGGCAAGGCGACAAGTCGAGTTTGACGGCTTTTCTGCCACACTAACCCGTACAATGTTCTAGAACATTTGTTTCATGCTTTCTTTTAATTCCAATGACACTGGAGAGGACATCGTAAAAAACTGGAACTAAAATACGGCTAAACTAAATATTAAGAGCGACAGGAGAACGCCTACATATCGAAATATTTGTCAGTTTCTGGTCATAAACAAAAGTTTTCAGGAATATATGTATATTACATATGTATGTATTTAAATACGTAATAATTAAATTCCGGATATTCATTTGAAACTAAAATTCTGAAAATTGTGTTATCCTGAATCGCCTCAATGCCACCACATTGGTTATTGATTTCACAAAAACATTTTACAAATCTGACGTATCGAAATAAGTTCAGTTACAAAACTTTGTTGCATTTTCACAATCTTTTATTTTCTTCTATTTAAAATTCTACGCAAATGCACAAAGGAAACTTAATCGGTAGTGCTAGTCATAAAGCGGCATTTCCACGGAAAAAGTTAACCGGGGTCTAAAATTAAAATTTTAAACAAGCAATTTTTCCTAACATTTAAGGGGTTTTTTAAGCTCGATAGAACTTTAAATTTTAGGTCCATTTCTCGAAATCATCTTTTCGCCAAATTTTGATTTTAACAAGTCGATGGTTGCGGTCGCCGTATGACACGTAGTGCCATCCTGTTGAAATCACATCTCGCCCGCATCATTGACATCGATATTTAAAAAAAAAATCATTGATCATGGTGCGTAACGCGAGCTCCTGCTTCGGTTTTGAAGATGTCCAATGAAATCAATGATGCCATCAGTGTGTAAGGCGCACTAAATGATGCATTTTTCTGTGTGTTGTGGAGTCATTTTTGTATTGCTTTCATTCAATATGCCGCAATTTTGTTTATTAACCAACCCGTTAAACCAAAAATGAACCTCATTGCTGAACTGATGACTGACTTTCTAAGTAAATCTGGATAATTTGGTAGCATTGTTCAAGCGTCAATCTATTCTTAGTGATTTGCCAGAGTATACTGGCGCAGTATGACATTTCGTTTTGCAGTTTACCCTTTCATAAGTTCTATCCGGCTTAAAAAACACCATATATTAAGACATGTTTAATTTTTTGTAATATGAATATAATGTATCATCGTTTGTTATCAGACGTCCGCGTGTTTCACAAAATTTTGAACTACATATGCAAAAACGCTTCGTCAATGCAGCGCGGAACTCGATTTTCCAGAGCATCAATTGCTAGTGGTTTGTTCACGTAAACCCCTTATACATAACCGCATAATTGAAAATGGGCCTCATCACTAAAGATGATCATGTTGAAAAATGCTTTGTATTCATTAATTTTCAAAAAGTTAATTCATAAACTTTCGGATTAAATTTTTGATATAGTTGAACTTCCTGAGCGGCAAGATGAAGATCTTAATGAAATATATTGTGGAAAGTGCCCCTGATGATGCCCACGTCTTCGCGTTGATCTCTTAGGCACTTCTCTCAACATTTTGTTGCTGTATAGCGGCTATGATTGTCTCACTACGGTCACTACAAGTGTTTCGTTGTAGTCTGCTGTCAGCTACAGTATTAGAATTTAGATTATAAATAATATACAGCGGTCTGTGAAGGAGCGAAGGAGGATGACCAGGTGCTGGACTTTTACGAAGTGATACAGTAAAATTTTCCCATTTTAACAATTCGTCGTTTATGAGTTTAACATTCCATCGTTAAAATTTCCCAAGTTAGTACTAAGTAAATGTCAAAGAATGGCAGCTCAATTGTTGCAATTTAATTATTTGACAGCCTGTTTACTTCATAACTCCAAATTGGTCCATTCTTCAAGTTTGGGTTTTGAAAATTGAAAAAAAAGACAATTTTTAAAAGTGAATGTTATATTTTTGGGCCGAAAAATGTATGCCTACCATTTACTTTTTTAAGACTATTTCATGTAAGTATTGCCCGCGGCTACGCCGTACGATGTCCATCAGTGAGCTCCAATTTGTTATATTTGTACATTTTAATGACATAAAGTTTCGCCAAATCTCTTATGTGATGGATTTTTAAATATATGTTTAACAATTTTAAAGTTCTTAAAATCCCTAAGTCCAGTTTTTTTAATTAGGGATGGTCGTAAATAAAATATTAACCAAACCAAACTTTACAAGGGATGTGGGAAATTCGTTCCAAATATCTGTATGAAATACTATTAGTGTATAGTAAATAATGGGGACTTTGATTTGGTACTAATTTCACAACTGAAAGAGCTACCTTTACTCACTAAAATAAAAACTAGCATAATAGATTTATAGTCAAATCAAGGGTCTTACAGATTTCGTTAATTTTTTTTGTGGACTAAGGTACTTTTTTTATAAAAATATTATGTTATTATGAACGTTTTTTTTAAAGAAAACCCTTTTATTTGGTGTATACAAATTGCCTTGTAAAATGAATAAATAAATAAAATTTGGCAAACAATATTTAAGCATCGTTAACGCCTTACTCGTTGAAAACAATAAAAAGTTTTCCAACAAGGCTGTAAAAAAGTAGCTTGAAAAAACCCATGGAAAGTAAAACTTTTACTTAAATAGAACCAGTTGCCAAGTGTTGCGAACGTGTTGCCCTGAAATGCCGCCATTGCTAAAATTTACACCAACATTAAAAGGCAAAACGGCTTTTCTATAATAAATTCACTTCAATTTGCGCTGGAACTAAAATAGTTGATGGAACTCACGTTGACATAAGAATTCCAAATATTAATGATAATTTTAATTTGAAGATTTGTATGTCCCTCCGTAGGCGAACTGCTATTCCCATGATATACAAACGCCAAAAACTTTCTTGATATTTGCTTTCGTACAAATAATTATTTAGCTTGAAAATGTACATACCCAGACCCAGTTAGCATTTGGAAGATTTTTTTGGCAAAAATCGTCAAACTGAGTTTTTCTAAATAAATATTACCTCAGACGACTTAAAACTATTAATGAGTTCTGCGCTTAAAAAACAAAACTCGAAAATTAGTCTCACAAACAGCGTGCCAATTTAGCACTTTTCGCGCTCGACTTTGCCCTTTTAGAGCCATTAGAGCGCTGTTTGAGAAACGCACTAAGTTGACGCTTTTTACATAATATTTCATCTCTTATTTGCAACTCAAACTTATAACATTTTGCATTAATTTGTGAAATTTTTTAAATTAAATAATTCAAAGTTTATGAAAACAAATCTTTTTACAGGGTGTCTGGCAGCAGATTTATATTTTCAAGCTTGATATTGAACGATAGAATGGAAATGCGGATTTTATTTTTTGAAGAGTATGTCATCCAGATGTCTTCCGTCGCGTTGAACACATTGTTCAAAACGGAGCCTTGTGTTCTGCGTCACATGCTGCAGTAAACTTGGTTTAATGAAGCTGGTTTCTCGACAAATATTTTCCTTTAAAACCACAAGAGATTGGGGATTGTCATTATAAACCGTCTCTTTGACGTAGCCCCATAAAAAAAATCCATGGGAATTAGATCGGGCGACACCGGTGCCCATGGGATCTTCCCAAAGCGATTGACCAGTTTTTGGAGGAAATTTTCCCGAAGCAAATTCTACGAAGCTCTGGCTGTGTGATAGTCATCCCATCCTGTTGAAACCACGTGTGTGAAGAGTACGATGGATGAGCCCGCAGGTTTGGCAAAAAGAATTCCGTAATCATACGTCGATAATTTTCACCGTTGACATTCGTCGCCGGGCCTCGAGAATTTTCGAAAAAAAATGGTCCAATTATCTCATGCGTGGATAAAGCGCACCAAACAGTTACCCTGGGGTAAGGCAATAGGTATGTTTCAATCGAGGGTTTCGGGTTCTTGGAAACCAGTATCGGCAGTTTTGCTTGTTGACGTGGCCATTTAAGTGAAAATGAGCCTCGTTGCTCCAAAAAATGGGGTTTACAGTGCGAAAACGCTCCTACATCGTTTCACAAAAATTTTTGCGTAAATCAAAGTCACTTTCTTTCAGTTCTTGAACGATTTGAATTTTAAAAGGAGGAACTTCAGATCCTTTATTAAAATTTCATGAATAATCGCTTTTGCAAGATCGACTGAGCCCTGGCCGTGGGATATTCATAGCCGAAGCAGTTGCGCGGAATGTCTGCATCCACGAACGAATTAAATTTACACTCGGTCGACCACGTATTCGCCGAACACCAAACTTTGACCAAAATTGTCGACGAGCAATTACGTAAGAATCATTACTCTTAAAAAATGTTTCCTCAGCGAACGCGCGATGCTCTTTAATACTCTTTGAAATAATCGTATTTAAAAATATAAATTTGCCACCAGACACCCTGTATATAAAAAAAATATATTTACCTTAATAACTTGTGGAGTGATGGAGCGAGCAATCAGATCTGCAGAAATACCGTTAATCTTGGATGCATTAAATCAATAAAAGCACAATGCATTCACTGCAAAATATAATTCAGTGCAACACTCCCTGACCTCGTACGTCATTCGCAGACTAAAAAGCATTTCCTTTAAACCAATTTATTAAAATCAATATCTCAACGTTTTATCTTTTGACTTGAAATTACCTACATTTCCATATTCAAACGCTAATGTTGAACGACCTTTCATTCTTATAAATTGTTGCAAATATAAAATTTTAGATCGAATTGCTTGGTTTATATAAGAGACCGTTTTAATATGTTAAAGGTATGGTGATTATGAAATACAGAGTTATGTGTAGAAAATCGAAATATTTTATTAAAACAATTTTATGGCCGGATAAAAAAGAAGAAAACATAACTTTGACGATAAAGACCTATTTATGATAAGTAATAAAAATATACAAATTTATCGTGATAATAATGTTTTTTGTTATATAAAAAGTAAAAAACTGATTTCCAAAAGTATAAATAATAACGAAATTGTGTACAAACATAATTTTAGCCCTTCTGGAATAGTTTAACATCGCTGCCCACATGTCAGTTTATTTGTGTCAGTAAACTCGTGCTGTTAAGAAGAAAATTCTATAGAAGTGTCTCAAATATTATTTCTAATTAATTAGAGAAACGAGCCATAAAAAATCTTTCAGAAGAGTGGGTGCTAGTGGGTACTATTTTATTCCGACAAAACAATTTTCGAGCCTCTAATAAATTATTTTAATCGCACAGAAGAGTCAAAAAAGTCTCGAATATGATCAATAGTTTTATAGAATGCTGACTCGGTATACATTTATATACATATAAACAATTATGTGAGAATCAAAATATTGGCCGGCTAGCATGCAGAGGTGTTTTCAAATTTCCTACAGAGCCGGTTTGCTGAAATTTTCGCATAATTCTCCCGATTGTGGACACGTTTAATCGAATATGCTGACCCAAAACAATCACGAAGTGCCCGAAATGAATTATGATTTGAACGCGCATTTTTGGGAAAAGGCTTCAACAATCTTAAAGCACTGCTCAATTGTTAAGATGGGACGTACAATTAACATCGTTAATTATGGTTGGACCCCGTGTAAACTGAGGTTATCAACACCAACAAGAACACCGATTTAAAAGCAGTTCAACAGGCTTCATAGCACAAAGAAATCCACTTAACGAAGGAATATAAATAAATGGAATTTTTGAAAGTTAAAGCGATTTTTTGAAGGACCAAGCCGGATGTTTCGAACTTAAAAGAATTTCGGTTAACCGTGGTAAAACTTTTCAGTGAGTCTGCTGCATGTATATCAAGTCTGAGCCGGTTCAATGCTCTTTAAATTCATAAATACTCATTCTTTAATATAAACTATTAAAATATGTAATTTCTAACAGGCATATAACGTGCATGGTTGGCATTTTAAATTGCCACCTCAGCTCAACTACCACCTCGAGGCGACCACGAAGGAAAAAGGCAAATTAAATCTTCTGGCGGCAATTGCTTACGAATGATGCGCTCATAATATGTTATAAAATGAAATCATAAAATTCTGTACATTCGTAAAACTTTTTCCAAGATTTGTAACATACAACGTTAGTTGTTGAAATTATAGGTAGAAGCCTCAGCGATGATACGAGTAGTATTTCTTTCTAAAGTTAAATTGTTATTAACCCTTTTTTTGGTTGCAATTTTTCGCATGAGATATTTCTTTAGAGGTTTTATTCATATGTATGTACTTATATGTAATACATATGCACTCATTTACATACACATATGTATATTAAATACAAATTTTTTGAAGAGTTTCTTTATTTAATATTGGTATGTGCTTAAAATTTTATATGTATATAAGGTTATTTTTTAACCGCTTTGGTATTGAAAACGCACCGAAAATTTTTAACAGTGACTGAAATATTAATTTGGGCCGATTTACTTTTTAAAGACTATTTTATGTAAATGTTGCCCGCGAGCGATACTGTCGCTCAATTAATCATGTACGATTTTGCGGACATACATTTGTAGATGTCATCAATGATTTGTATGGACTGTCACCAATAAGTCGTCTACGATTCACTATGGCCAAGCGCCCAGCATCGACGATGTCTTCAAGACAAAGCCAACAGGACAATGTTGTTTTTCAGGGGTAGAATTGTGGAGGGCTTGTCGTTGCACACGACAGACTTCAGGTATCCTCACAAAAAATAGTCTAGTGGGGGCAAATTACATGATCTTGGATTAATTGATCACGAAACTCGCCTCTCAATAGGTTCATGGTATCGCGTGACGTGTGGCACCGTCTTGTTGAAATTACATGTTATCCAAACACAATTCTTTCATTTTGCGCAAAAAAGTCGGTAATCATCGCACGATAGCTTGCTCCATTGACTAACATTCGATTTCGCACAAAACGCACCCAACAGTACATCTTTTAGGTTGCATTGACAGCTCTTGAACTGCCTCTGGCTACTCTTCAGAAATTCTGTTGCCATTGAGCCAAAAATTGGCTTCGTCGTTAAAGACAATTTTTCGATAGAAACACATTTCTCACACAGCACGATTTTCGAAAATAACATTGATAATTTTTGACGTTGCCACATGTCACGAATCGTTTCTTACAATGAAAAACCAAATAGCAACAAATCACCCGATACCTATTTGTTTTTTTTTCATTGCAGTTTTTACTTGGATAACGTACTTAAGACGCCATGGCGGAATTTCGTTTTGATCTAAGACCCCTCTTTACCCAACCGATTGTTAAGGTTACATCAAATTTATTACCGCACACTTTTCGCGGAGATCGACGCCAATGTTTGTGAGTGCTGAGTTATATTTTTTTTCAGATGTGATATTTGTGGTGTTTCCCGTAAAGTTTAGATGATCATTTCTTTATACATTGCAGAGATGCTACATCAAAAATGTCGGAGATTATTGATCGTTTGGGCCAGTTGTCAGCGAGTGCCCAGAAACTTAGTAAACCGGTAACAACGGCTCAACGTTTAAGATTGTCGGAAAATCAAACAATTTATTTGATGGCTGACGTTAATGCCGGAAAAAAGTAAGTAAATTGAATTTATATTAAAATAAATACTTCTTTCTTTTATTCATAATCTATTCATTTAATACTATGCACACATGCGCTCTAATTAAGCAATTAAGACCTGAATTGAGCACAAATGCACGTACAAAATTACACCATAAATTGAATCAAATTTACAACGCAACTCTGCTGAAGTGTGTTCGTGAGCAGAAAATTCTGTAAAATGAACACATTAAATGTAACAGCCCACTAACTAGACGTAAAAACTTACAACAACATTAACACAATTATATAAAAGGGACCAATTTAGCTAATGAAGTCGAACGTTAACGTTCGCTGGAATTCTAAGAAAAAAATCTAATTTGCGTCTCTCTAATGAACTGTTTATTAACGGACTAAATAAATTCATAGAAAGGACTTCTTATTTAGTTTAAAATATGTTTTTTCCCTTAAAATACTTTCTTTTTCCTTTCTTAAAATCAATGTTCCTCTCTCCCTGCCTTCCTTTTGCTTGCATGATAATTATTAATAACATATTATTTGTTTTTTTTAATCAAAATTTAGTGGCTGTGTCATAGGTCTTCTTAAAGTGGGCACCAAAGATTTATATTTGTTCGATGAGACGGGACAGACACGTAAAGTGGCAAATGCCCCTTCAATATTGGACTTCTACATACACGAATCACGCCAAAGAGCTGGTTTGGGCAAAGATCTCTTCGAAACCATGCTGAGTGATGAGAATTGGACACCTATCAAGTGCTCAGTGGATAGACCATCTGAAAAACTGTTAGGTTTCCTGAAGAAGCATTATGATTTAGTACGTACCATACCGCAGGCTAATAATTTTGTACTCTATGAGGGGTTCTTTGATGATGGAAATAAACAACAGCAGCAACAGCAACAACATTCAAATGGTGTTATGCATGTCACAAACAGGTGAGTGATATGAAATCTTTATTACACACTTATAGTCCCACAACCAGGGTTACCTCTAAGAATTTAAAAAAAGGTTCACAAACAAGTCGTTTTTGTGGAAAAAAGCACTCAATAATTTCATGGTTTTTTATTTAAATAAAACTAATCCAAGAAAAAACTAAACATAATTAATAATTCAAGCAAAAAAAGTCAAAAAAAAAATCATTGGCCTGCATAATATTAATTAATACTTAAATGTTTCAAAAAACAAAATATTTACCTGTCCATGAAAAAGCTTTTCTCAAATATTCTCTTCTTTATGCCGACAGCACGACAAGGAATATTAGAGGAAACATGTTTTAGAAACCTAGCTTAATTTGTTGATACATATGATGAAACCACCAAGGAAACCTTAAACGCAGCATCAGTTCTGTGTAAATATCAATTAATCATCACAGCATGTCTGCTTTCAACGAACTAATCCAACGAAAACAATAAACATCGATAGAGAACAGTAAACATTATTTTCAATAACTCTGATCCCTCTAATTTTCCTTCGTGTGTAGCCGGCATCACACTGGATCTTACTTACTCTCTTGCTGAACTTCAAATCTTTTCACATATCATACATAAAAAGAACTTAGCCAGTTTTGACTATTTATAATAAATTAGACGACTTTTCCCGCGAAAGGTAGTAGTTTTTAGTCAATTTCATTTGGCAATTCCAATACACAGTAGAAAACAATGGCTGATTAACCGCCTGTAGTTATATAAAGGTACTTTTAATAAATACAATAATACAAATATAGTTAGACTTGCAACGTACATACATAAGTATGTAAAATAAATGTTTTTTTACATTACAGACTTGGCAAAAAACAAAAAGTGCCAAAATGAGATATTTTTGAGGACATCAAGAAAGTTGCAAATTACAACTTTAGTCGACTAATGGTAGCCCTGCCTACCAACAACACTCCGTGTCAAGAAAAGAAAAAATGGCACTCTATACGCTATTTTCTACTCTTTTGATATTCAAGATATTTATTATTTAGTTTTTATGATTGGAACGGGAAAGAAAATAAAAAAATGCGGGCAAAATAACAAACTTGACGTGTTTCAAGAATATTGTTTTAAATAACCACGTTTCATGTCAAGTGTTGAAAGTATGTATGTATGTATGTATGTATGTCTACATTATAAACTTATAGGCTCAAATGCATGTCACTATTCGTACGGATATTTTATGTGTGTATGTCATAAACGCTAACAAAAAATCCTTAAACTTTTTACACATTTTTATTTCTGCTTTAGTTTATTCAAATTATACTTTCCCGCAAACAGTTCAAATGCATACCAACCTTCATATGTATGTATATTGTATACAAGTAAACGTTATATGTATGTATGTATGTATGTCGGAAATGCAAGTTAAACAATAAGAATCTTAGAACGTTTTTTATATCATGCTTCAAAACTTCTTGAAAACACATCAGCATTATGATATGTTTTATTAAAACTTTTTTTAATATTAATTTAAAGACAACGGCCGTATTTATAAAAAAAACTTATTTTAGGCTTAAAGTAAACTTTAGTTAACAAACACCGTTACGTTATAAACGCATAAACCTTACGTTAAGAGTTGCATTATCGGCAACTTTACGCTTAGAGTATACTTATAACAACCCACAACTTAATTATATGTCCAACAACATGATCAATTTAGCTATTGGCTAGTCATAATAATTATTACAACTTCGTTGTAAAACAACATTTATCTTAACAAATTAAATTGATTTTTAAGAATACATGCTGGCACCTACTGCCTTTTATTTATTTGTTTACTTAAAAAAACCCTTGTAATATTTTTATTTTTAAAAATATTTTCTAGCTCATTAATATAAAGTTACCACCATCTCTTTTTAATTTTTATTTTTCATTTGTGAAATAAATTGAAGTTGTTATTTTGTCTTGCTCAAAATATGGCGACGTTAAAAGTTAAAGGTAAAAAAGTCTTCCCTTAGGCTATTAAAAGTTTGATATTAATAAAAAGTTCAGCTTTTTATTATTTTAAAACAAGGTACATTTTGGTTATTGATGAAAATTCATATAAATAGTTGTATTAAGTAAAATAAAAAATAAATCAAATGAATAACCCAGAAATCACACCGTTTATTTTTTTTTAAGGAATGAGAAAAATATTCGATAACGACCCTTCTTATTACTATTTTACTTTTGGCCGACATTTCTGGTAGAAATCTGCCAGATATCTGGTGAAAAAGGCATAGGAAATTCTAATATGTCAGCCGACATTCGCATTATTTTCTGACATAGATATATTTGAAAGAATTGGCGAATAAAATTCTAATCGACTAAGTTAAATGAGACATATAAATTGTTTTTTTTTTCCTTGTTTTATTTATTATATATTAACGCAACTAAACTTAATTTTTAATTATTTGCAATTGTATTTAAATGTATTGTATATGACGGCCTTGTTCCACTGCTATTATTATCAAGCTTAGAATACATTACATTATAAGTAAAAGTTATTTCTCAGACAAGGTGTTTTGATAAATTCTGTGCATCAGATTTATTCTTACTGTTTACTACTGCAGAACTATAACTGGGACTGCCAAGATCAAAAGAAGTTTGTCTATACTATAAAAAATATAAAAAATTGTTTTAAGAAAAACAATTTTCAGTACATCATTATATTTTTTTTACATTTTTTTAAACTTATTTTATTTTGTTATATATTTCACAAATTACCTTTTTTTAATTTATATTTTCACTTCTATACAAAACTAAATGTATTTTTCATTATCTTTCATTAATTTCATCTCAAAAATCAAACAAAGGGAATTATAACAACTTAAACAACAGTTGTACGAAATCAGACATAACTCTATCAGACATATCGGTACACTGAAGTACATAAAATTCCTTCGGTATATCCATACAATATCGTTCAGAAAACGGCCAAACAAGTCGTATATTTATTCTCTGACAAAAATCTGTACGAAGTCTCTAAGTACAAAATCAGACATTTGCCAGAATTGTCTCATTCAGATACCCTTGGTCGGTTTTGCTTTCTGGTACTAAACTTTTTTCTTTAAAACAATAAAGATGAATCTGTACTAGTTTAATTAGAAAAATATTATTTGCATGGTTTTCTTGGTATTTCAACTTAAGACTTTTGAATGAAACTTTTTCTAAGAACTCCTTTTTGTAGTCTTTGATATATGTATGTACCACTCCGCTTAAATTTTTGAAAAACGAATACGCATTTATTTTTTACGAGTGGTTGTCTGCTGGTCGAAATTTGGCCACTTCTAATGAGGGGTTAAAAATGAATGCTCGTCAATAGCTACTTCACAACATATTGGAAAGTAAATAGGTTGACAAACAGAGAAGAAAATAGTACGTTTTGGTTTTTTTGTTGTTGCTAGAAGCTAACACATACATACTCGTATTCCAACTAAAATGAAAAATCTTGTCTTTGTCGTACAAAGAGAAGAAAATAGTATTCTCCTAACATAACTCTCATTTTTCTACTTTTTGATTACGGGAACGCTTTCGGTTAAATTGGGATCCAGTGCGATCCTACTATACAGTACCAGAACATGGCATACAATATAATGTAAAAATAAATTACGAAATAACAGTTTTCTACACCCAATAGTTGTATGTATGCACGTGTGTAGAGTTTCTTAAGAAAATATTCACCCTTAACTTTTTACCGCAAAAGACTAATTTTATTAAGTTGTTTAACCTAGTCCTATTATAAAGAACATAGAATATAAAAGTACTGAAGCGCCGCGAATATACTAATAAGTTTGTACTCTTGTTCATATTGTTACCTGAAAATAAAAAACCCTTAACTATACTTTTTAGTTTTTGAGGTCTGTTTTGTTACTTTCGTTAATAAAGTTGGTGTTTTCCTACGTATAAAAAATTATAAAATTTTGTGGGTAGTTAAATGTATGACCTTTTCGGCGTTAGGCTACGTTATACATATGTGTATGATTTGCACAGAGTTGAGTCGGAAATATTACATGACATTTGGTGAAAGTAAATAAAATAACTAATTTACATAAGAATATTGACCATATCAAGATGTCGACATGCGAATTAAACATTAATTTGAATAAAAACTGGAAAACAAAGTTCGTTAAGATTTTTTAATTGTATTAATGACATTTTTTCTACGTTTTTAATATATTCATTAATTCTCAACACCGCAGAGTTTGTCGGGGTTGGTAAACTGTAATTTTTGTATCAGCACAAAATCATAAATGTGAAAATACGTCCAAGTTCCTATCCAAAAATTTCGGCCGTAAAAAATATTGAGATCAAAATGAGGACCAAGTTCTTCATATGTACAATACCTACCATCCCATTTCTAGGCAACTTGCTAGTTTGATAACATTTTTCCATAATCCTTTTCCATATTAGAAAGTTGAATCTAGCTAGTTGTCTAGAAATGGGATGGTATTGTAATATGAAGAACTTGGTCCTCATTTTGATCTCAATACTTTTTACGGCCGAAATTTTTGGATAGGAACTTGGCCGTATTTTCACATTTACGTTTTTGTGCGGGCTCAACCCTTTTTTCCAAGTTATTTTTATTTGTTAATGCATGTATAAAACCTGTTTTAACTTTAAGCTTACTGACGATTAGGTTATATCAAATTTCAGCTCTCTACCTATAGTGGAAATGTTTCATACAAATAAGAGGTAACCCTAGTCCCCTAGATAAAAAGTGCCAATTTTATTCCTTACTTATTCTCCAAGGCCTACCTGTATACCAAATTTCAGCTCTCTAGTGGTAGTGGAAGATTCCCATACAAATAAAACATGTCCTATGAGATTATCTATACGTAGAGTTATGTTTCAAGCTTCATTGGGCGAATGATTTCTTGTAATATACACAATGTGTGCCTCAGGCCTGAACTTGGCCTGGCGCCCTACCGTGCCGCGTTAGATAAATATTTTACATATGTATGTTTTCCTAAATTCTATATTATTTTTCCCTTTTATCTAGTTTAGTGAGGTACCGAAGAATATTTTTATCGCAATTTGAATTCCATTTTAATAAGCTATGATAATCATATTCCGGTGCAAAGAACTTGAGGTATGCTGCGTCGTTAAACTAGATTTTTTTTTCTCAAATTCATCATTTTTGAAAACTTGTTTATCATTTTACCATGAAGAGTCTCTGTTATAAAGTAAAGTAGTAGCAAACGCTAGAATATATATAGATACTTTTTATGATCTTACTTATAAAGATCCAATAAAAAATCCCCTTTTTGAGGCTCACTGAATGCTTACTCTCGTTTTGTCGTGTTCTGTTCGTCACTCAACGTAACGGTTTTCGAGCTTGGTTGTATTTAAAACCTTTTTAAATTAACAAGGATTTTTAACTACAAAGCGTGATTGTGTGTGTGTGCGTGTGTGTATGTGTATGTGTGTGTGTGTGTGTGTAGTGTAAAGCTAACAGCTGTTTTCTGTTTTGGGGTCTTCCGCCAATTTGTATTGTACTAATACTTGTACAAATAATACAAAAAAAAAAACAATTTAAAGAAAATGATAAATTATTTGGTACAAATCGCAAACTTAATTTATTTTGCACAAAAAAGAACTAAAAGAGACGCCAAAACAATCAGCGGTTTCACACTTGTCAATATATAAAATACTTTTTAAAAGATCTGAAAGCTTTAAAAGACCTTACAATTACAATTACATTGATTGACATATTTGTAACAACACTAGATGGAACGGAACTGAACCTATCATGTCATTGGTTCTTTGGGGATAGCAACCGGTTCGAGTTCCAGCACTATGAAAGGGGCCTGTCACTTTAACATAGGAGGGTCACTGAACACGCCCAAAGAATCTGGTCCAGTGTCGGTTACTATAGCACTTTCCCCCCTTATAATTGTGTATTGGATATGTATGTAAATACATATGTACGTAAATACATATTAAAACTACACTACACCAGTTAAGTGATATATGCTGTTTTCACCTGTCGCGGAACGTTACATCTTGTGTTACAGCCATTTTTACATGTCCCGAGACTAGTTCGTCTAGACCCATTGAAAGAAATTTCCCACAGAAAAGTAAGGGCTCATCTTTACTTGATCCTACAGGGTTATCAATTTTGCGGTTTCAAAAGTAAACGTAAATAAAACACATATAAAATATTTATTTTCATGATATTTTTTTTTTATTATGAAGTTTGAACGTTGACATTATGTGTGAAATACTTCATCATTTAAATAACCACCTCGCGAAGTGTTGCAAGCATTAATTCTTTTGAGGTAATTTTCGACCACTTTTTGACACATATTGGGCGGTATCTCAGCCATAACTGGACGAATGCTGGTTTTTAAGTGATCAAGAATTAAAGGTTTATCTGCATAAACACGGTCTTTCACGTAGCCCCACAAAAAAAAGTATAACGGTGTCAAATCGCATGATCTTGGTGGCCAGTTGATATCGCCACGACGAGAAATTACGCGGCCAGGAAATGTCTGTTGCAATATAGCCATATTCGCTCGAGTTGTGTGGCATGTGGCACCGTATCGTTGAAACCACATATTCTCCAAGTCGTATTCTTCAATAGCAGGCAAAAAAATGTCGGTTATCATATGACCATAACGCTCCGAATTGACGGTGACTGTCGTTTCATCGTCGTTTTCGAAGAAGTAAGGTCCAATCGCACCTTCGGACCGAAGAGCGCAGCAAACAGTGACTTTTTGTGGATGTAATGGCCGCTCTTCAATTACTTGAGGATTCTCAGAACCCCAAATACGACACCGTATGAGAATTGTGCTTCATCGCTGAAAAAAATTTTGTTCGAAAAATCGCCGTCCAAGAACCCATTCCACGTATCTACGACGTTGTGAATGGTCAGCTGGCTTCAGTTGTAGTGTGAGCTTGACTTTATATGGATGTAGGTGTAGATCCAAATGCAAAATACGCCATAATGTGCCGTAAGACAGTCCTAATTCCTGAGAACGACGAGGAATCGACACATTCGGGACTTCGGCAACACTTTCACTTACAGCAGCGATATTTTCAGCAGAACACGCGAAACGATGATGAACAGGCCTTACAATATCTGTAACCGCTCCAGTCTATTAAATATCTTCCCAATTTTGCCAATTGCTTGCATATTTGGCCAGAATCATCATTTTTGTAGTAGGTTTTGATCATTTTTATGCGTTGTGTGATAGTTAAGCGATCCATTTATGTCAATGTCAGACTTTCAACTGAAAAGAAAAAAATTTGTTTAACAACTTAGTTTGACAGATGTCGAATTCCAGTTCTATACTTTTGAAACCACGAAATGGATAACCCTATATATACCATTATCTAAGTGTGATACGTCAAAAATTCGTGTAAACTTTTTTGTTCCTGGAGTAAAGATATGTTGGTATTTTCTGATTGCTTTTCATGCAAAACCCGATCTGTTTCACATTTTGTTTTTTATTTTAGTTTTCTAAATGTTTTCAATATTTTTTTTAATTTTGGAGTATTTGATATAACAGCCCATTCAAAAAGTCCATAGTATGCCACATAAGTAGATGATGTTGCTAGAATTTTTTCCATATGAATTTTATTTCGTACTAAGCTTCAAGCGAAACGTGTATAAATTTGACAGAAATCTGACTATTGATTCGTGAGTTATAGCATTTTGTGAGAAGAAAATTTTGTTATTGAATAAAAAAATGGATAAAAGTCAATTTCGAGTTTTGATAACGCATTGCTTTTTGCTGAAAAAAAAAAAATACAGTGGAAACCAAACAATGGCTTGATTAACATTATCCGAATTCTGTCCATCACTACAAATGGTAGAGAATTGGATTAAGTCGGATCATGAAGTAATCGCTGTAACTGAAGCCTATTTTGACGAAAATAAGAATAAAAGTGGTATCGAAAAGTTGAAAATTCGCTATACGAATACCCGTTGTATCGCCCTCGAAGCCAACTATGTTGAATAATAAAATCGATTTTTGGCAAAATTTTGTTTTTTCCTTAATTATCCTACGAACTTATTGAGTGAACTGTTACATTTCACAGAAAAGATACACACCAAAATATCAACAAAACTAATAATTTAAAGGAAGACACTGTCAACGTGAATACTAAATACACCGTTGTAATATGTAAAATGTAACTGTCATATTAATTTAAGTTGTGGTTTCAATTAACAATTTTTTAATTTTTGGCTTGAATTGTTTGTTTTTTCGTTATGTAATCTAAGTTTAATATCTTGTTTGTGTAATTCATTAATTGTATTGATGTAAGGCAGTTATTTTCAAACACATTGCCACGGCACTTTTGTATGGCGCGTAATCCAAATTTTAGAAATTATGTATATAGTAAAATTATCAAAAATTAAGGTTAAAATTATATATTGACGAAGACATTCGTGTTGTAGAAAATATATAATTGTACGTGCATGCTTTCTTTTCTCTTCTACGTATAATTTATTCTTTTTTTGTTGGTTATTTCTTTTGACAGTATGTACATATTTACAAAGGCTGTGTAGTAACAGCTGATTTCTTTTATTTGTTAATTTTGAGATGTCAGTACACTAAATTACTCCAAATTGTTTGTTTTTTGACAACTTCGCATTTGTTGTACAACTTCTACAGCTTAATTTGCAGCTGTTGTTTACTTATTGACAATAATATTGAGTTTAACTTTTCGTTGTGTGCCGCCAAATTTTGAAATCGTTAAAAGTGTGCCGCGACAAGAAAGGTTGAATTAAAAATATACGAAACCTTTGAAGAAAGTCTGAATATAATTGACGAAACGTTTAAATATGTATGTAATAGTCTTTTGTTGAATCAAAATAAACTAAGCTCAATGAGCTTGAAAATATCTGTTCAACAACATAAAATTCAAAATTGGCCAAACAAATGTTGTTTTCAAGGAACTCGTTCTTTGGTACCAGGCGCTCATTGGTTTTGTGCTTATTCCTTAGATTATACATGTTGTGTGTTAAATAATACCCTGAGATGGTAAGCAGCTCACATACGGCGAGTTCACTCGCAGGCCATTCAATTCATTGTGATGCCCCGGTGACCATCTATCTATTCCCACTATTCCCGATAAACCTCCAAGATCTTCAGTCAGTAAGAAAAACCTGGAGCTTCTCGCAAAACTTGTCAGGCTCGTCAGTGTTGCATCCTTAAGTCAGTCCAGATCCTGAAATAATCTTTTGCGCAAATATTTGAGCATGCTTTTTTGCAGAGCCGGGCAGTCGCAGAGAAGGTGTTGAACTGACTCTTCCTCCTCCTCATCCAGACAGCTCCTGCAGCTCTCACCATGAAAGATTCCTATAAACTCCGACATTCGTCCAATCAACACTGCCCCGTTATAACGCCAACTAGTAGCGATATCGAATTTTACGCGTGGGCCAGTAGTGCCTTCGTCCTTTACTTATTGATTGAGGTCCAAAGAATTTTGGACAATCTGCAAGTGGTTATCATAGACCACCTTCGGGCCGATTTTAGCGAACATTCCAGTAAGGTATTTAAAAGTTCGACCAGGGGGGTATTGGTGTCCCCCTTTGCATATAACACGTCAGCTCGATACATTCCGTTGCAATAACTTTGGATTGAAAAATCGCAAGGTACCATAGGATGTCGTGGGCTTAACTTAGTTTATTAAGAAAAACAATTTGTTATTAATGCGGATAATTTATAGAATACTGAAAAAATAAGTTATTAGAGAGTAGCAGAATGGAATGCATGGTTTGTTCCGCTACTCTCTTCATCAGCATTCGTTGTGTCTTTCTACTCAGATAATATCGACTGTAAACATAATCTATTTTACCCAACTAATTATTGTTTTTTTTAGAATAATTTTTTAGATCTATGCGTTAATAAATTTGGTTAATATTTTTAAATAAAATAAAACATTTCTTTACTGCAATAACATTGTAAGCCACGCGAAAGTATCACAATTATTTGAATAATTTTTTTTTTCCATAAAGACCATTTCTGATACTTTTCTGTGGGTTTTAGGCACCCATAGTTAATACTCCCAAAATGGCTCTTTATGGTGTTTAAAGTAGAAAATATTAAAAACCCGATTTATTAACTTTATTTAAAACTTGATACTCGATTTATTCGACACTTTGTTTTTGTCGCTTACAGAGTTGGTGCACTAAACTTGTTTTCCCTTAAAACCTTAAAAATTTCAACACATCATTTTTTAAAGTAACTTTATTGATTAAACAACTGTTTTCAAAGCCATTGAGAATTTAGTTGTGAAGGTTACAATTGTTAGGACGATAACTACTAACTCTAGATTGTTTATTCAAGGATTATTTATTTGTAATTAAAGCATTTTCGTTTTTCATTTTAATGAATTTTAAAATTGTTCACAGCTAAACAATGTTATTAAAATTACTAATTAACCGACTGCACATAATCTCGTTTAAAAATTACATATATTTTACATATCACATTAACAATATATCTAATTTAACAATAATAATAAATATAACTTTTTTTCCATTTATATTTCATATCTGTAACCTATAACTCTACCAAATCAACTTGTCTATCTTCATCATTTCATAAAATCAAAAAATTAATGAATCAACTACAACAATCAACTAACTAAATATTTAAAAAAAAAGTCCTAATACACAACTTTTTGGGGCCACATTTTTGGGTGATGAACATAAAAAGAAACGTGTACAACGTCAATCAGAGGCTTCTAATTTAGCAACACAGATAACACAGATTGCACCGGTGGGTCGTTACGGTGCCAGACGACCAACCTGCAGTATGGCTGAGGTATTTAACTATTAACATTTACATATGAAAATTATATTTTTAATGCAATTCTTAACTTTAATACTTATTTTATAATTTTTTTTTCAACTAAATCAAAATTCGTGTCGTTCCCTTGCCTCTATGTAATGAATAAATATAAATTTATTTAAATAACTTCATTGTACTAATGTATTTATAACAAGTAGTGTTTGCATTAATATTCGAATGTCTACCACTCTACATTCGTTTAATGTGGGTAGTAAAAGTAACCAAACACATAAAAAATAGGAACAGATTTAAACTTTTTGTGCCAGACTTAGCTGCGCCAACAAACATTGCAGAAACATACACACACATGCATGTTTTGCCCTCAAATAATTCAACTCGTTATACAACTACATTTTGCAAAGACTAAAGATGGAATATAAAACACACACAAAATGCTTTTTACTATGCGGTAGTAATGCAGAGTTTAGTAATATTGTACATTTTTTAGTACTTTTTAAATTGCGAATTACCATAGTACCCGCAGGTCATTAAAAGTACTTTTTTCCAATCTGCAACGTTAAATGATATACTAAATTTACAAAAAAAGGTTTATAGTGCGCTTCCATTTACACTTCCAAAACACTTGATTTGCTCAAATCAAGGGATTTAATTCTTCATTCTTCAGTGTCAATTTGTCAAATGGCACTGAAGATGGCCCATAGCCGAAACCGGTTTGTCTCCAAACCAAACTTGACAAGGGGTGACGGAAATTCGTTCCAATATTCTACATCAATTATTGACCTCCAAGTTGTATTTTCGATTTTTATTAGAAATAAATAAAGAAGTTAAAAATTAAACTTTTGGCGTTATTTTAATTTAACGTTTTCCTTAATGTTTCAAGTAATTAAAACTCAACTTTTTAGTAACTTTTTCGTTAATAATTAATTAGAAATTAAAAAAGAGGCGATCAAAATTCGACACTAAAGTAATTGTTCTTCTAAAATTTGCTTAATTACTTTAAGTGGTTACGAAATGGCTCGAAAATTAATCTTCCATATGCTGACAGGAACAAAAATTGGGTATTAACGTCCAAGTATTAGTAGTAATTTAAAACCCTTTTATCTCCTAAAGTGCGGAACCGATTTTAATAAAACATAAATTGCGCACATCTGCAAATAAATACAGTAGACGCTCGGAAATTTGAACTCTCAAATTCGAATTTCCAGAAATTCAAATCAGTAATTTCATTACGTTTGGCGCTCTAAAATTATAATCCAAATTTCCGAGCGGTTTTTTCTTTTTTGTTGTAAACACTAAAATTTTGACAATTTAGTTTAACCAAATACAAAGTAAAAAGGGGCATCCCATTTTAATGGATGATTTACTGACCTTGTTGATGTTGTTTGAGTTTAAAAGTCAGTTTTTTTGGTGTTTGTATACGTACATATACGGTTTAACATTTATTAAAATAAGATAGTGGACTTAAAACGCCAAATAAAAGTAAGAAAAATACTTTGTCTTTACAAGACAAATTAAAAATATTGGAAAAGATTGACAAAGGCGTTCATGGAAAGCGTTTAGCACTGGACTTTAATGTAACTACTTCTACCATTAGCTATATTAAATCGAATAGAAAATCAATATTGGATGCTGTTGCCAGCACTTATCAACACGTATGCAATAAAACTTTACATAGTGCTGAATATCCGAAAATGGAAAGTTGTCTATATGCGTGGTTTCTTAATCAACGTGAAAAAAGGCGACATTAAAGGAGAAAGCTAAAGTAATGTTCAGGCAAGAATATCCCGATAAAGCTGAGAAGGACTTTCGGGCAAGCGATGGATTTATAAAGTGGCATGGAATTCGCCTTTTAAAAATTAGTGGCGAGATTTTATCCAGCGACACTAATTCCGTCACTCCTTTTATTCATAGACTTCGTGCTAAAATCGTACAAATGCTGCCTGTCAGATAGAACATATTTTTCAGCTTCCGAAAAATGTGCTCCGGGACACAAAACCGAAAAAGAAAGAATGTTTATCTTACTTGGAGCAAATTCTGATGGTTCCTGTAAGTTGTTGCCATTGGTTATTGGAAAAGCCAAAAATCCAAGGTGTTTCAAATAATTTAACAACCCACTACATTACGATTTTTCAAAAAAAATGCTTGGATGACATCTCGGATCTTTTATGACTGGTTTCATAAGATCTTTATTAATGAAGTATGTAAGTGCAAACGTTATTTATGAATACATATTTATAAGTTCCATAATTCTAAAATATCTGTTAATAGGTCATTCGTTTTTCCGAGGAAAATAATTTGCCTCCAAAAGCCATTTTACTTATTGACAACTGCTCCGCCCACTCGCCCATGGAGGCATTGCAAAGCGAAGATGGAAATATAGTGATGTACTTCTTTCCACCAAATGTTACAGCAGCGCTGCAGCCCATGGACCAAAATCCAATAAAGCTAACCAAACTTATTTATAGACATAAATTGCTAACGAAACTAATTGCTGAGAATGGTAAACTAAACAAAAATTTTAAATCTCATTCAATCAAAGATGCAATAATTTTATTAAAGAAAGATTAGGATGAGGTCACGCAAACAGCTATAAAAAATTCTTGGTCAAAGTTGTTCAATTGGGACTCTGACCAATACGATAGTGGTGATGACGTGCCTGTGCTGGAAGAAGATCGGGACTATAATGACGTTATCCAAATAAATCAAAATCTTTTGACGCAAATTGATCCGAATAATTCTATATCTATAAGAGAAATCGAAAGATGGAATGATGCCTTTGAGAATGAACCTTTCCATACATATGACAGCGAAAAGTTTGTCTTTATACACAGATGAAGATAGTGATGTAGAAGTTTCACCTAATATTTCTTATTCCGAAGCTACTGCAAGTGTATATAATTTAATACAGTGGTGCAAAAGCAGTGAATTATTTTCCACTAAGCAGTTGTCAAATCTTTTAGATTTGTCGGAAATAAAAAACCTAAAAAACAGACATATATGTATCACTGATTATATGATTAACAAAGACTGAGTGAGAATTCAAAATATGTACTTTTCTTTAATAATTTTCTTTTTTAATTTAGTTATAAGTATACTATTTATATTATATGTACATACTAAAGTCAAATGAACTGAATTGTTATTTTTTGTTATATTTCGTTAAGTTTTTTATAGTTCTCATGATAAATAAACCAAAATGAAAAAAACATACTTTTTTATATCTTTATGGTCAAATTTACCTAAATTTTTGCATAAAAAACCGTCCAGAAATTAGAATAATTCGGAAATTCGAATCGCCCTAAAAACAAAGTGGTTCGAATTTCCGAGCGTCTACTGTACCTTTAAATTGGTATAACAATTTTGTAGACTTTAAAGCTTGGAGACAGAAGTTATTGTCATCTGTTAATTTTATAGATAAGAATGACTAAATTAATAATCCTCGAAATTTAAATTATATTCCATGATTTGTTTACAATTCTCAATTATTGATTAGAACGGAGTACGATTGAATATCTTTCTTTAGTTTAACATAACCCTTCCATCTAATGTTTTAGATTTCAAATAATTAAAACCAGGAAAATCCAATTTTATACAATGAATTAATCGTCCCTGTTCTGTATTCCGATTGGAATGAAAACGTGTGGAATTGTTAAAACACTCGGAATTAAATAATTCGAAAATAAGCTGTTCTGGATTCCATATATTTTCCATATACGAGTACATCTTTGCATTTCAAAATTTATGACAAAAATAAAGGAAAATTATAAGAAAACCTGTCGTTTGGTAATACAAAATCATGTCATTTAAATAAAGATTTATTTAACGAAAACTTGATTCTAGTTCATTCCAAGAAACTTTTTTATTCTAAATAAAATGAAGGAAATTCTCGGGGAAATTGCGGGTTCGGAATACAGAACAGCACTGTATATTTGTATATCACAATACGTGTGACACTTATTACGAATACCTTGATTTTAACTCCACTAAATGTGTTCGTATCAGGCGTGGGCTTTTCATTTCCTGTGGTTAAAAGGCCATAAAGATCTTTTCAGGGTTTGGATTCTGCTATTTTATATAAGGTATTACTAACTTCTGTTAGCTGGATATTTTCATTAGATTTAGTAATAATAATGTTAGGCGGAAAAATTTGTTTAAGAGACTTAAACGTTTGTCTAGAGTTTTCCAAAGTCTCCCTTTGACTTTTTGAACCACGCTAAGTGCTTAGGTACTAAATTATATACCAAACTTTCTTTTACAAATCCCATTTATTGTTCATAATTTTCGAGTTTCACTATATTCTTGGCTGTGTTTTTTAAGATGTGTTGTTAAATATTGCAATTTAGTTTTATTTTACAAGATTAGGAAGAGTTCCACCGCTATCTATATATATACAAAATTGTTGCAAGTGCGTTGTGACTTTATAACTCACGAACGGTCTACCCGAATTCGATGAAATTTTTAGGGTTTGTTCCTATGGTCGTGTAGATGGTTTATCTAAATCGGTCGACGCGTTCGTGAGTTTTGACTTTTCATCTCAACATGTGATTTTGTTCATATAAAAAAACAACAACAAATATGTATTCGACAAGACCTAAAGATCGCGAGCGAAATAGTAAGTAAATCAATAGTAGTTTGATGTTATAATAGGAATATTTTATTTACAAATTTTAAACTTACTTACATATATACTAAAACTAAAATATGCTTATCTGACTAACAAGGCAAGTAGCAACGCTTATGCATGTGCATTTGTATACGAGGGCGGTTCGGAAACTTCTTAGCCTAGCACAAAAAGCGCGGTATAAACAGAAAAAATTTAAGTGTTTTGGAAACTTCAATCTCTGTTATGAACACATGTTAAATTTTGTTTCGATCTGGCAACTCCTTCATATAGAAACAGGTGTTCAAAAAAGACGCATCCGCGATTTTTTTACAATGGAAAAATTAGAAATGCGTGCTGTCATTAAATATTTACATAAAAAAGGTTTATCGGGACAAGAAATTCATAATGATATGGTGAATGTGTTAAGTGAAAGTGCTCCTTCATATGCAACAGTAAAAAATTGGGTTGCTGAATTTAAACGTGGTCGTACAAGCATTAAAGATAAACCACGTAGTGGACGTCCAAAAACAGCAACAACAGAAATTGTAGCCAAAGTGCAGGATATGGTATTAAATGATCGACGAATAAAAGTACGTGAAATTGCTAATAGCATGGGCATCTCAAATGATCAAGTCCATTTAATTTTGCATGAAGAACTACAGATGAAAAAGCTTTCTGCAAGATGGGTGCCGCATTTGTTAACTGTGGACCAAAACGCATAAGAATGGACATTTCTCAAGCTTGTTTGGATCGTTTTAAGCGAAATAAAATAGATTTTAAGCGTCGTTTTATAACTCTTGATGAGACATGGATCCACCACTATATTCCAGAGACAAAAGAACAATCCAAACAATGGACTGAAGCTGGAGGAAGTGCCCCAAAGAAGGCAAAAACAATTCAATCGGCTGGTAAGGTTATGGCAACGGTTTTTTGGGACTTTAAAGGTATTTTATTGATTAATATCTGCAAAAGGGTAAAACAATAAATTCAGAGTACTATTGCTACCTTTTGGATCAATTAAATCTACAAATTCGAGAAAAACGTCCTGGCTTACAACACAAAAAAATAATTTTTCATCAAGACAACGCACCAGCGCACAAGAGTGTTTTAACAATGGCTAAAATCAACGAATTAAAGTACGAGTTATTCGTAAACTATTGTATTGAATTGATTTACCTTTTTTCATTATTTCCAAATAAAAAATAAATAAATAAAAAACCAATGAATTTGATTCAATGTTAATATTCATGCGTAGCGAAGCACGCCGGGATCCGCTAGTCTTTGTATAAATTTTTTGTTTTCGACAAAAAACATATCGTTTAATAGAAGATTCTTTACAGTTATATAGACGTACATACATATGCAAATATATGTGCCAAAGATCATACAAATGATATTTAGCATAAGAAATAAATATAAACTCATGGTTCGGAATTTCGCTAGATTTGAAAAAGGCAAATTTTGACTATGTGGTTGTGGCGCCTTCACAAATACATAATCAAATTAAATAAAATAATATTATTATTTAGATTCATCAATTAGTTCCGATTTGGATGGTACAAAGTCCATTTGTTTGTGCATATTTCAGTAATGATAGATTTTATTTGATTTTTAAGACATGTAAATAATGAACTTAAAAAAAAATGTAACAAATTAATTTAAAATGTGTAAATAATGAATACGTATTCTTATTTTGAAAAGTTTTTTTTTGACATTGACCGTACTTGAAGCAATGCTTCGGAAGAAGCTATTCTCCTATATATTAATCCAATAATCTTATTCCTTAAAAAATAATTTAGTATCTGGTTTCAGTATGTATGTAGTTTAATTTTGCTAAAGTTTGTTTCAATTCAATATTTTACAAATTGAGTTGAAATATTTTTCTAGCCTTGATTTTGTCAAAGAATAAAAGTAACAAGTACAAGTTGAAATATTGTTGCAGTAACGGATATAGAAACTCGGTGCTCCGGGAAAAATTACTCCAAATTCTCCAATCAATCCCTCAGGTGGGATGTATCTGGACTGCTCTTCTTATTAGAATACTTGTAATCGTACTAATTTCGTCTAGTTTAGTTATAGCAGGCTCTTTATTTTATCTGCGTTTAGTTCAACTCACAAAATTCTAGTCATTTTCTCCCATCGTTGCATGCAATGCATTGTGCTGGAACTATGCAAAAAGGTTATGGGAAGGAAGATAGCGGGCGTAGTTTAAACTTTTCCACATTGAAAGTGGCAGGAAAGACATTTGCAGAGAGTTTATTCCATATACGAACAGTACCGCTAAAGAACGAGTTTTCCCTGTGTTATGCGGTCTACTGGCCAATCTACCATCAACGGATAAGTCCTTAATGAAGAACGTGTTATACATATTTATATATGTATGTACGGGTATCAAGTTCCCTAATTTCATTAAAACCCATTTGTATTATTGTAGTCATTAAACCCATTGTAGTAACGATAAAACGATGTTCCATTGACACGATAGAGTTAGATATTCTACTGTCAGTAAACATCTTGTACGCGGAAAGATCATAAATGGACTTTGAAACACCGAGTTTTGCGCCGTTTAAAAACCCGAGGCCGTTGAGTGCTTCTTTGGCGATCTGAAAAATGTGTTTAGTCTAACGAACATCACACTGGACTTTAATGCCAAGAACATCAAGAGCTTCGGTTATTTAACACCTATGTCGTAAGCAAACAACGTTGGGTCTTACGTGCAATAGAATCGACCCCATTCATAGATTATCGCAAAATCTCGGTGATCTACTGCGGAACGTAAACGAATGGCAAATGCTATCATCTATTTTTATCGTTTTACTTTAGAATTTGCCGTATCGTCAAACTATGGATTTTAGTTAGTGAAAGCTTATCACCTAACTCACAGCAGTTGTCCTTTTATTTTTTGGCGTTCGTTGTGTAAAAATCTAACTTTTCACGTTACGAAAGTTACGAATCTACTAATTCTACGATAAGCTCTTTTCAAAATTGTCTAATGCAGTCGCACGTTTACACAACGTGTTTTCTATATGTAGGGGGATATGTGTTCGATACATATGAAATTGAAGATGTGTGCCAAATTTGAGTAATCTCGCACACATTTGGAATTTCATATATAATGCATAATCTCCCTTGATATACGTAAAATTATAATTTATTTACGTAACGTAAACTACAATTGTAACTGCCAAACGCACATAAAGTTTACGTATGGAATGTACAAAATCGAATTTTTATACAGATTCCCAGTACTTATGGGAAACATGTAGTGTAAACGTACCTTAAATATTTTAGAAAATATTCGTTTTGCTTTAACTTTCAATATTACTAGTTGAATCACAATATTAATTCAAGAAAACATTTTTTTTAACTTCAAAATAGAAACAGTAAATTTAAAATATATTTTATATAAAGCGCCGGATTGTCTATAAAATCGTATTTTAATGGAAACCAAACGTAGCCAGTTAAGTAATAATAAGCAATGCCAACCAAACGCACAGCGCGTTGCCACAAAGACTTCGAAAACGCAAGCCATGGTAAGTACATGTTAAACAACAACCATTTCTCTTATCTCATTATATGCTATGTGAACCATGATTTTGAGGAGTAACGTTTTTTTTTTTACAAGAAAAACTCTAGTGATATTAGTTTGACACCCAGTCAAGCAGCTGAACACGCTAGACAAAATGTAAGTGACTGGATTTACGTTCATACATATGTGAAACTTAACAATAACGTTTTTTTTTTTGCTTTAAAGGGTCTCAAACATCCCTTCGATGCTTTAAGTAAGCCAAATAAACAGTTGACTGTCGAACGTCGATCGGTAATTATATTGATTACGTTTTACCTCAATGTTAAATTGATGTTTTACTATTTGCAGGGTCTTCAAGATGTTGATGAAGAATATTTGAAACAAAATATTTTCAGAAAACCATTGTTTTCTCAAAATTCGGTAATATGAAAATATAGTTTCCTTTTAGTTCAGTATCTACTATTCCTCTTGCTAAAATTACATGCTTATGGAATTCTAATATTTTCATTGCATCCAACTGCTTTAAAACGCATTTAAATTTTTGATTGTTTTCAAATGCAATTTTCTGGGCTTTTGGCATGTTATTTATAAATTTAATTTACTATTCTTTTACAGGGTTTTAACGACATTAACCCTGCTCAAAATCAAATAATAAATACGCCTGCCGCTGGACAGCCGTCAATTGTAAGTTCAGAAAATGTGAAATTAATATTTTGTTCGATTTTACCAAGCCTTTTTGATGTTGGCCTGAGTAGGTAGGGTGTTACAGTTAAGTCTATAGAAATATGGGAGAGCAAAAGAAATTGTTTGCAAAGATTCTTGTGTTCCATGTATTCCTTCATCTTACGAAAGAGCCATATTTCAACATACATTTTATACGAGACTAAAAAGGGGGAGATTGGTAGTGATTATTTTAATGTAAATATTTGATTATGCAAAATGTTTCTTGAATCCACAAATGACATTGTAGTGATTTTTTGAGGGAAATCGATGACTTCAAATTGGTGTGGTGAATATATAGGTCGATTAGGGACAGCAAAGTGCAGTTGCGTTGCCAGTTGCTTGAAAATATATTACAGATGGCAACTGGCAACACAGCTGTTAATTTCTGGTACCAAATAGTACTATTTCTGCCCAGCTTTTAGACAGTAATATTAGTCCTTAGTTATGTTTTTATGAAAAAGTTATATTTAAAAAATGGACTTATTTAAAATATAATCTATTATACGTAAGCCTCCCTCTGAAGGATTTATGTCAAATCAAACAGCTCAACAAAATGATCAACAAATGAATTACCAGCATCATCAACATCCTACAACACCTCAACATCCTACAACACCTTTACAACATCATCAACACCCTTCTATGAATCCATCGTTATCTCAAATGCAATCGCAGGCCCAAAACCAAAATGGAACGCTGCAGCAACAACAAAACCAACAAGCGATGAATGCCCAAAATCAAGTAAGTCCAAAATAATCCCTATAGTTCTTTTAGTGTAATAAACAACTGCATAACAACTATATAATTGCTTTAAAAAAGCCTCCAGTTTCAATGCAACAAGAATTTCACCATCAACAACAACAACAACAACAGCAGCAGCAGCGTAAAGTACAAGCTAATCCAAATGCTCCATCACAAGGAATTTCCAATTATAATTCTGGCCAACCACCAACAACTATGTATAATAACACTGTTCCAACTCCTGAGCCTGAAATGTGCACGACTTGTCCTAATTGCCAAACAACCATTTATTTAGTGCGTGGTGCAGAGGTTGGACACGATATGATGCAACAAGCACCAAATATCACTGGCCAGCAACCAGCTTCTGGTAATGTACCTATATCGGCAGCCGGTTCCTAATTCGTTTTGAAAAATTTTTTTGAAAATTGTATTTTGTAAAAAATTTAAATTTGGGATTGTAAATTACGTTTTTAGCATATCTTCAATGTTATTGAATTATAAATTTGATTGAGAATTATGTATAAGAATTTTATATTTCAATAAAACAAGATACATAGTACTAAGTTGTTTGCATACTCAAATTTATCGATACTATTCTGTTCGAACCGAACTAACGCGTAAGAGTTACCAAGTTCCGAAAGGTGAAATAAAATACAATCGATATCGAACGAATTTCTATTAAAACTTCAATTTATATCGAATGCCTTAATTTGCCCCTAGGTATTTTTTGCAACCTAAACGATTTAAAACCAAAAGAGGTACTGTGTACTGTACTGAATAAAAAGCGAAATTCGTGATAACATCAAATTCTCATTTCCCTCGAACTGAAAATTGATATCATGAATTTTCCATTATATTTTTGTTCCCTACATTTAGCAGCCGTTCGTAGTGAATTTAAATGCGAAAAACTCTAAAAATATCTCAATAGGTCGGTCATCTATAGCAACCGAACTTCTGTTGAGTTGCCTACTGGTTTCCCGAAATAGCAGATATTTACTAACTGGGAACGCAATTGAACTTTGATTGCTATTCATAACCGGACATATAAATTAAAGTGTAAGAACAAATACTCGTATATAAAACAAGGGCCGTATTAAGTGTTTAGTGCAAATGGTCTTTCGAAAGTGCAATTGGAAAATATCGTGGCTTTTTTATAAAATTCAATATAAATTGTGTGCATGTTGTTGGATTTCATTAAAAAGCTACGATATTTTGCATTGGCACTTTTGCAAGACCATTTGCACCGAACACTGAATACCGCAAATAATATTTTTTTACAAAAATTTGTCAGGGTTTGCGAAACGCATCTAATCTACAGAAGTTACCCAATTCAATCCAAAAAGGTTTACTCTAAAATTAGTTTTTGTTAGATTTATCCAATATTACAGGATCTGCATTTTTATATAATTTGGTTGTGCTTAATAATTCTCTGCTGTCTACAAAAAAAAATATTTAGTATTTCGCTAATCGTAAAGCGTAGTGCTGGTTGTTGGTTCTTTACAGAGGGTGGATACGAGAAGGGGGTAGCAAGAAAATACAAAATCGGATTAACACAGTCAACATTCTGCAAAATGCACTCACCAGTTTTGAATGCTTTAGAACAAAGTCTTTGTGGTAAGTTGAGAACTTATCCGTCAGAAGAAGACAGCCCAGCCCAAAAGTTGTACTGGGAATCTTTACAAACCTGCTACAAAGCTTAATATTCTAATTGAACGAAATTACGATGTTCACCAGCAAAATAATGTGAACAAAGATAAAAGCGAAAAAATGGATGATAAGGGGAGTTTTTTTTTACGTGGACATCCAGTTAAAATTCTTTTATATTATATGACTTTTATCTTCGATCTGCAAGATGCATTAAATTGAGATTGGCTTAAAAATTATTTTCCCCGATTATTTTGAAATCAATCGTTTTCCATTACTTATCTGATTGTTCACATACAGCCAGGGTAGACTAAACAGGTAAACTCACCAGCGCAGCTGAGTACTATTGGATGTCAAATTCCATATAAAAATGTTATATACGAAGTTTGACATCGGGAGAGAAGCCTGAAATACGTTGAATTCGCCGGTGAGTTTACTTGTTATCAATTCGCCTTGTATACTGCAAATGCATATTCCAGAAAAGGTCTAAATAATTTCGATAAAAAAATTGAGTCTGATTCTTTGCGTTCGATAAAACCCAACATGACAATTGTTTCATTAATTGTGCTTTCTATACTCATCAAGGAAACTATTTCTTTTTTCTTCCGTCGCTTTTCGAAGTAGTTCTAAAAGCGCCCAATATTAAACAAATCGCCTTAGTCGCAATGAAAAATTTGAAATGCTTCTATGATTTACTTTTTTAACTTGGCGTAGTTCAGGTATATTTTCTTCTAAATATTAAGTTTTATTTGCTTAATGCAAAAAAAAGAAATATGAAAAGCTTTCTAACAATTATGTTGTTTTATAAAAAAAAAAATGGAATGGCAAGTGTCGTATAGAATTTGGTTTTGGCCAAAACCCAAAATCACTTCTTATATACAACGTACTTTGTACATAGTCATGTACATACTTACATATATAAACACGTTAACAAAATACTTTCACTATTGTTTTCCACTTGTTTCGTAAGGATTTTTTTTATTGCTTTAAGTAAGCGTGTCACATAACGATTTGCTATCTGAACTGTATGTTTCTGTTTTCTAGTTCAACCATTTCAAATAAACTGTCAGCAGTGAACCAAGTGGGTTATTCTTATTCTTCCATTTGTTCTTTATTATTATAATTTTTTTTTTAGCCAGAGTA
Organism: Phania funesta; assembly: GCA_963932375.1. Lineage (NCBI taxonomy): Eukaryota > Metazoa > Arthropoda > Insecta > Diptera > Tachinidae > Phania > Phania funesta. Next base: position 45,218,543 of record OZ010656.1, read on the forward strand.
TAAAAAGAGCCACAAAAATGTTTATTGTAGCGCAACAGGAAATTTTATTGTAATATTGGAATGAATGTAGTACGTTTGTTGTTGATGTTCTTATTTTTTAAGAAAAAAAAACATTTTTGAAAAGGAAAAGTGGCGACTGAATTGTAATATATGTAAGTTTGTGTGTATGTGTGAATCATGTGTAAGTATATCATTATTCTGTTGTAGGAAAATCGAATATTCAAAACGGAGATGACCGCGCGATTTTTTTTTATATCACGCTGGTTAATCCCCGATCTTCCGGAACAATAAGTATGTATTCAAAAATATGTAGGAAAAGTCAGGTGTCAGACAACGAAACCTGAGACCTAAAATCCGTTCCCACATTTTACCCCTCGATGTATTTGCAATTCTTAATTTTATTTTAAAAATACATAATTGATGAGTTCATCCGGAAAGATTTACATAAAATCATATTAACAGCTTAGAAAACTTTTCTTTAACTTATTTTTTATTTATCAGTATCAGTATTAATTCTGAGCTCTTTGGTCTAATATATTTGTGCCAGTTCGTTTACCACCAATCTTGGCACTTCAACTAGAGATTGTTTTGGTGGCTAGATTTTTCGACGCGGCATTCGTAGGTCTTCTCATAGATTAAAACAAGTAGTGGCTAACAATTCTTTAATCGTTACTAAAATTATAGTTATTTTAGGTTTCAAATACACCTAAGTCAACACTTCTAGATCCATTATTACAACTCGCCTTCATAGTTCTTGTTATCAGGGACATCAAATAATCATTTTTCAAATTTCAATTAAACAAAATCGTAATGAAAGAAAAATGCTACAAGATTAAAAAGTACATCAACGTAATCCCTGTTACCCGGCTGCATAATTTTTATTTGAGTTTTATTGAAAAAATTTACTTCAATAATTATTTTCAAGTTTTATTTTTTGGTTGAAAAGTAATAAATTCTGTGGTTTTCATGAACACCGCGCATATGTTCAATTGCTTTAATTTAAACGCTCTATACATAAGACTAAAATTTTTTAGAATAATATGGAGTAAATGAATATTTTTGATTTAATATTAAGTAATTTAATTTTAAGGCATAAGTTCGTTTCCTTTGTTCTTTCTATGAATGTATATTTATGCCGCTGCACACGTTATCAACATTCTTAATGTCATTTCTACTAATCTTGTGTTTCACTGTAAACATCATCTATTTAACCCAACACTAAAGACAAAAAGGATACGAGAATGGATATTTCTCAATTTTTCATAGTTTATCCTAAAACTAAAGCAATTTTTTCACTGTCTCTCTTCAATCTCTTTATAAGAATATTATAATACACTTAATACTTTTTTGGATTTATTATACGAGTATATACACCGGTGCGGTATTAAAATTGAACTGAAACTTTTTACTGTGTGCGGATAATGATTTTGGAAGCAAAATTATTAAAAACATAAATATTTTATTATTCGTTTTTTATATTTTAAAATTAGTTTTTAATACTTTTTTTTAATATTAATTATCAAGTAATTTTAATTCTTTAGGCATGAGTTCGTTTTTCTTTCTATTCAGAAAGAGAATTATTTATTTAATATGGATAACCTTTGAAAACAGTAAAAGTTTTAATTTTATAAGACATCTAGCTGAATGGAATGCATTTTCTATGCCGCTACGCACGTCATCAACATTCTTCGTGTCTTATCCACAAATTGTGTGTCTAAAGAACTTCTATTTATACCAACATTTAAGACAAATAGAATACGAGAATGAACTTATTTCCCATTTTTTGAATTTTCCCTATTATAGTATTCTTTCCTTGGTTGAGAATGAAGTTTTACAACACTCTAACTTTTTCTGTTATTGAATTCTAGGTTACCATATGCAATTTGCTTTTAGCCAACCCTTGGTTGGCAATGAAAGCATTGTATGTATTTTAATTTCATCTTAAGTGGATATATTTCAGTATCCAATTGATTATGATGAAGAAAACATCTATATTATTATGTATATAAATTTCTCGCCGTGCCCAGCGATTAGTAAGTTTTTATTGTTTTATTCCGAACTACAAATATTATTAATTATCAAGTAATTTTAATTCTTTAGGCATGAGTTCGTTTTTCTTTCTATTCAGAAAGAGAATTATTTATTTAATATGGATAACCTTTGAAAACAGTAAAAGTTTTAATTTTATAAGACATCTAGCTGAATGGAATGCATTTTCTATGCCGCTACGCACGTCATCAACATTCTTCGTGTCTTATCCATATTAAATAAATAATTCTCTTTCTGAATAGAAAGAAAAACGAACTCATGCCTAAAGAATTAAAATTACTTGATAATTAATAATATTTGTAGTTCGGAATAAAACAATAAAAACTTACTAATCGCTGGGCACGGCGAGAAATTTATATACATAATAATATAGATGTTTTCTTCATCATAATCAATTGGATACTGAAATATATCCACTTAAGATGAAATTAAAATACATACAATGCTTTCATTGCCAACCAAGGGTTGGCTAAAAGCAAATTGCATATGGTAACCTAGAATTCAATAACAGAAAAAGTTAGAGTGTTGTAAAACTTCATTCTCAACCAAGGAAAGAATACTATAATAGGGAAAATTCAAAAAAATGGGAAATAAGTTCATTCTCGTATTCTATTTGTCTTAAATGTTGGTATAAATAGAAGTTCTTTAGACACACAATTTGTGGATAAGACACGAAGAATGTTGATGACGTGCGTAGCGGCATAGAAAATGCATTCCATTCAGCTAGATGTCTTATAAAATTAAAACTTTTACTGTTTTCAAAGGTTATCCATATTAAATAAATAATTCTCTTTCTGAATAGAAAGAAAAACGAACTCATGCCTAAAGAATTAAAATTACTTGATAATTAATAATATTTGTAGTTCGGAATAAAACAATAAAAACTTTTTTTTAATATTAATTATGATATTTGTTCAAACTCGATCGCGATGCAGGGCATAATTTTGAAACGATTGTTTTGAAATAGACTTCCATCTCTTACCTGAACATATGCTTGTAACGTGAAAGTTATTCGAGTCTTGGTTTGATTTTGCAACAGGATGATAAGAACTAAAAATAACACTAATGATGTTATATAGCCGAAACCGGTTTGACTCAAAACGAAACTTGCCACGGAATAACGGAAACTAGTTTGCAAATATTCTTGGTTTAGCTTGGCTTAGCAGTAGAGGTTGTATCAGGTGGCAGAAAAGCTATTTCACCATCATCAGGTTAATGCAATCTTTTTTTTTTATTATTTTTTCATTTGATGAGAGTTTGTTTGATCGTCTTCAATTATGATTGGCAAAAACAATCTCAGCTGCTGAAAATTATTATCGATGAAAATGTCTATGATTCCCTGGCCAAGTGGGTAATGATGATATAGTTTCGTTTTTAAAATGGATAAAACATTTTTAATAATCTTGATTTTGCTTGCAATTTCAAAATTTGAAGGCAATCTGGCCCGTATCTCTTTAACTATTTTTTTCTAGATTTATAGCAATTTTAAAAGTCAAAGTTTCTGGTTGAAAACAACACGCACCTCTCCCCTTTAAAAACTTAAATTTTGTATGAAAAACAAACACATTTTTGAGATTTATAAAATTTTTGTTTTTGTTTTCCATGTAAAGTTTCACTTCGTCGATGCGTGTACCAGAACAGGCACAATTAATTCCTGCTAAACGAATTTGCTAAGTGCAGCTGGTCAACGCTAAAACTTAGAATTACACAGGACCCAAAATATACATATTCATGAATTAAAGGTTTATTTAATAAACCTTACTATGCCTCTATACGCCACGCCTGGTAATGAAGGATATGCATTAATTCTGTTTAACCTTTAAGTACGGAGGTGGGGGTAAATTTGACACTCACTTCAGTTTTTTTTTTAATTTACTTTCTTCCATTGTGCTCTATAAATTTCATTCTCTTAGTATCTTCTTATATAGTCATTATTATTATTCATTTGGATTTTGAATGCAGAAAGTGTAGTATGAGCGGAGAAAAGCTACTGCTGGTGTAAAAAGTACCACTCGTCAGCGTATACGTATTTTTTTCTTAGAAAGCATTTTACCACCAGGTAAAAGTTAATGTAAGTATTTTGTAGGAAAAAGAATACCTCTTCCGATTTAGGGTTAGGTTGTTAAGGAATAATTTTGACCACTAGTCCAGTTTATTGTAATCTGTTTTTGTAGATCATGTCGAAATCCAAAAAACTTAGCGATATGATGATAGTTAATTTACTAAAGGATGACGACGAAGTCAGCGAAGTCGACGATAAAATTGCCGTTCCGGATTTCTGCATTGAACAAAGTGATACAGATGATGAAGTATGTATTGAAGGTGGTACATGCAGTGAATCTGATGACTTAATGAAATTATTGTTGGAGAAAATGGCGGCATTAATAATGAAGAAGAGAAAGAAAACGTAATTAAATTTACTATTTCTAAGGATTAAATGGGTTTAAGTGGTCACCATCGGTACCAACGCACTGCGTTAAAATTCCGGTACATAATATTGTGCATCTACCAGTGGCTTTGCAGCACCACTTGGTAGAGGATGTATTTGGATATTGGTCACGATTTTTTTGATAGCGGTATTAAGGACATAATTTTAAATAATACAAATACAAAATTAAAAGCTAAATTGTATATGTAGGGAAAAACTGAATTGAGTTACGAGCGTTTCTTGGTAACTTGTTTTATATGTCTGTTTTTTAATCAGGAGGAGGACACTCGACTATTTTTGCAACTGATAGAACGGGTCGAGAAATTTTTAGATCTATAATGGCTGATAACAGCTCAAGAGCGACTTATTAAAAAATCTAGGAAGGTATTTAGTTTTACCCCATTTGCAAAAACGGCCGCACAACCAGAGACTTTCTCGGACACTACGAGACTAAATTTTGTTGGGACCAGACTGCGTAGCTCCACCTCTGATAAAGTCGATCCCTGTTACCCGAAAACTATGCTACATATAACCTAGTAGGCTACAGCATTAAACATCACACAATTGCTTGCATTCTAATAAGCCTATATGTATAGAATGCAGCAAACGCAAACGCGTACACAGTGCACGAGTAAAGGTGTTCGTTACTATGCTTGACAATTTAAGTTAGAAAGTAATTTGTAATTGTAATGTAACATTTAATAAATAATCATTTTTATTTTGCAGATAATTCACAGTGGTACGCCATCAAAGAAAACCGGTGCTGAACCTGGAAGGTGAGTTATTCTAGTTAGTAAATATATGTTTATAAGTGTTAAGACAGCTAGACCTACGGCTACTTTAAATCTGGCGTACCGCGCAGGTTTCGAAATTCCCGTTTTTTCCATATTTAATTGTAAACGTTTTTAATTTTATAAGCCCACCTTATTTCGTGAACAGGCGATATATTTTGAATTTTTTTGATGAGAACAAAAAATTTCCTACCAGAGGATTCCATTAAGCATATTGAACAATATTTTTAATGTTTGAAGTAGCATTTTTTAGCTCAATTTTTCTAAAAATTAAAAACTTGTTTTTTGTTCATTTGATTGCACTTGTTAAACTAATTTTACTTAATAATTTAAATTTTATAACTAACTTGGGCCGCCAAATGTTGTTTTGCCTTCCCGGTTAATATCATATTGATTTGCAGACTTGCTACTGTAGTTGGTGTTTTATTTTAATGACTAGAATAACATTGAGGTAGTCGTAGAACAAGATTCTTGTAGTTGTAGAATAACATTGAAGTAGCAGTCGAAGTAGTTAAAAAATAAAATTGTCATTATCTTAAATTGGATTATAAAGAACAAACATGTGTGTGTGTGTAATTAGTGTCGCCGGTTTTACTATTGTTAACCAAAATTGGTCATTTCCAGCTGTTCGAACAAAGCCTACAGGTTGACATATTGTTGACATACTATAACACCATAACCATGACCATAGAAATCAATTGAATTTTGGTTTTCTGCCATAGCCAATAACATCTGATCGGCCGTATTTTTGCTTTTTTTTATTGTATTTTTTTTATAGTTTTTCATGCTTGCGAGTTTTTTGCTGTGATAAGTTTGAATTTATATTTTTGTTTGTAGTTTTTTAATTATCTTGATATTTTTCCTAAATATTTGCACTGTTACACAAAATGGACGATGAAAACTTAATTCAGTGCGAGTGTGGAATTATGGTATGTCAAGTCCAATTGAAGCTTTACCAGCATTTTTCAAGTGTGTCGTGTCAAAACATTTTTTTAAAGCTATTTAAGATGTACATATGTACATATTGTTACGTTTAAACTTTTTAAGCATCTTTAATTTTTCGCAGATTCTTTTAGTTATTTAGTTTCCTTTTAATAATATACGACCGAATTTATTTTTCACACACACTGCACATTTATTTTATTTAACCCTTAAGTAAACATTGTCTACTTCTTTATCACGATGTTTGCAATTTGACGTTTCACTCAATACTAACTTCTAGCTGGACCACCCAAGTCTTCTTTTAATAGTAATCATCTATTTTCTCGAATATTATTTTATTATTATATTTATGCTTTCTTTGCGTTGTTGTTGTCTTCATACAGTATTTAATTCCTGGTAATTCGCCTGCATTTGTTAATGTTATATCATTTTTGTTGTTGCGTGTGTATTCAATTACCTGGTAACGTGTATGGGCTTCTTAGACCTACAACCAGCACTAGGTTACTTCAAAAGAATATTTTCATTGTCACACCGTGTTACTAACAGCAGTGGACAAAACTTTAAGCACGGATGTAACTGTACATCTACGTGGTTTGTTCAAAAGAAAAGGTGAAGTTTTAAATTTTTTTAAAATATTTATTTATTCATCAATATCTATTTTGTCCTCCTCAAAGTAATCCCCTCAGATATACTGTACTTATGCCAGCGCTTCTTCCAACCCTCAAAGCACTTCTGGCCATCGCTCGTTCTTCGATTCTGACTTCATCTCATCGATTGTGGCAAAACGCTTTCCTTTCTTTGGTCTCTTCAGTTTTGGAAAATTCAAAATTCACCTTTTCTTTTTGACAAACCATGTATAGTATATGTATGTAAATTTTATTTAAAGGAGGATATTAATCCTAAAAAATTAATTTTTAAGAAGCAAATAAATATGAATCTTATATTTTTAAAGCATTCCGAAATCTTTCTGGAAATGAATTATCATCAAATACTCTGTCCGCATAGCAGCAAAAACTACTAAAATATCAGATAACAAAGAATATATGGAACAAATTTCCGTCATCCCTTAATTTTGTTTGGAAACAAACTGGTTTCGGCTATGTGCCATCTTCAGTGTTATTTTTTGTTTATAGCCGTAACCGGAAATTGTTCCAAATACCTATATCAAAGCACCCTGTGGGAACATCAAACCAAAAATCAAAGAATTTTTTAAATTACAGAAAGCTAACATTCCCGTAGTCAATGGCTACTGCACTATTCAAAAAATATGACCCAAGAAAATGAAAATTTATACACAACCAAATACCTTGCGTATTGGAAAAATACCGAATGTAGTACAAAATATGCCTCTTTTATGCTTCTATCGTATACGATAAAAAGGGAAAACAAATTTTACAAAAATTATGCTAAAAATCTTTTGATAACGAAGTGATGACGATATTTTGGCTGCAACGGTTTTGATCACCATTAATATGATCTTGATACTCGTACTAATGAATAACTCGAGACTGACACACCGAGCAGGTTCTAGAAATAATTTAGAAAGTCATCCTATATATTTTATTATTATTAGTTTTTCTTTTTATTTTCTTGAATTCACTTTATAATTTCTTTATTATTTTTTCCAGAATATCATAACATGCGGGATATTTTGTACAAACCTTGGTAGCTGTTTTATTTTTCGTTAATATAAATTTATGTATATTTTATTTTAATTAAAACAATTAATTTTTTTTGACTTAATTAGAATACTGTTGTTTTTAGATGTAAAATTAATTAAGTTTTTAAATAATATTTAACATAAAAAGCACTTAAAATTGCAGCACAAACAATTACTAGTTTATATTTATTAATTTTGTTCTTTATGTTTTTGTTTTTTTATTTCATTTTTGTATTTTTTTTTTTTTTTATTATAAACCACTTGATCAGCAGAAGTATTTAATAAAGTATTAACATTAAAGCAAATTGATTTTTTCGAAAAATTAACAAATTTAATTTTTTTTCTTATTTGATTATACCCGCTTTGTATTTTAAAGCTTTTTTTTCAAATAGTAGGTCTTGATTTGCACAATGAACTATCAGCTGATGAAACTTCTTAGTTTTTAATTAAGTAGTGGTACACATCGGTAAAAACATACTTCTAAGTGAAGCGGAAAAAATGAAAATTATAAAAAAAGATAATGGGGAATCCGCTCATAATTTAGGGCGTGGTACAGATTTTGTTCTTACCTACTTGGCTGTTTTTGATGCACAATAATATTATTTTACCTTTCCGGAAGTTTCACAAACAGAAAATAGCTTCAAAAGAGGCAGGTAAAATTTTCAAACGAAACAGGTAGGTCGCCGGAAATCGCCAGGGGTCAAAAGTAATGGCTTTTAAAACCTCATTTATAGGCAATTTAGACCTTTTTTAAATAAATAAAAATATTCTTAATGCCCACCAGCAGCCAAATAAGTAGATTGGCTCATATGTTAACATTTTAATATTTTAACTTTGAACAAAAAAAATCGTACATGGAATGCTTTATTCTAAATTCCTCGATTAAACACGGCGGTTTATTATTCATTTCATATGTTAAACAATTTAAAGTTAGTTCATACGCATTAGAGTTTTCATTCGAACGAAAATAATTCGAAATTTCGAATTTTTTTATTTTTTGTACGAAGGAATACAATTTTTTAGGCAATCAAACCACATACAGTCTAACATTTGTTTCCTTTTCCTTAACGTTCGCCTTTGATCATTAACGCAAAGGAAAAGTTCACTTCGTAACGTAATGTTCTTAAAATCACCCTACGTTTTTATGTAATTTTTTTTAAATGACATAAGCAAGGCACACGGAAATTAACAGAATAGATCGAAATCTAAAGAAGCAAAATCAAAGTTGATCGGAAATGCAAGTATGGAATTAAAACCATTTCGATCGGAATGTGTGACAGACCTGTATATACAATTTAATTTATATGGTTTTGTGTCTACTATAAACTCTCTAAAAAAATGTATTTAAATTTTATTTGCATTTTAGTTAACGATATATAGTATGTCTTATTTTTTAGTTGTTCTTTTTTAGTGAATTATTTATTTTTTCTAATGAATTGTTTTTCTTTTTAATAAAAACATAACCTAATATGTATTTTTTTTTTATGTTATTCGAATGTATTTTTTTATTCTTTGTTCTTTATTAAATTTTATTCGCTTGTTCGAACCAAAAAAAAATGGAGAACTTTTGTTCGAACAATTTTAAATTCGAATTTTTATTGACAAAGCGAATAATATACATCTACTTAGTTATATCTCTTTATTAAGCAACAATTTAGATTTTAAGAAATATAAATATATTTTTAACTTTACCTACATTGGAAACATTTTTCTAGTAACCAAACACCAACAGTTGAAATCGTTAATGAAAATTTGCAGAATTTAAATATAAATGAACACGAATTATTTGAAGAAGAAGAACAACAGCATCAAGAACATGATGAAGTTGATGAAGATTTACAAACACAAGCAGATATTGATCAGCCAATTAATTCTACGGATGCAACAGCTGGACTTGAAATACATATAAACAATCACGCTGCAAACGAGCAGGAACAGTCTCAGTCCCAACAAAATTCATCAACCACAAACACACCCTCGCATCCTTCAAAAGGCACATCTGTATTCGAAATGGAAAATCGTAAGACAGCACCCACTTTCCACTTAAGCAAACAGCACACTGGGATGAAGAATCGTTCATATGGTGTGGGTATGGCTGTAACACCCTCTACTAAAATGGAATTTGACCAAGAATCAAGGGAAGATTTTGGTGTGGTTAAAATAAATCGACCTATTGGCAAACAGCCATTGTCACCCAATGCGCACGATGAAACAATATCCACCATTTCTTCGGCTGGGGAGGGTTTAACCGATCAGGGTTATTATGATCTGAAGTTTTATCACAATAAATTGTGGTAAACTATTTTGAATATTAAAATATCATGTTTGAAATTGCAAACATATAAATTTAGCGTTTAAGACAAATAACGTTAAATTAAGTTCATACAAACAATTTCGTTTCGAGACGAAATTTTTTACACAAATTGGATAACAAAAAAAAAAACCTGAACAGAAGAAAAAAAATTTTAAAATAAAAAATTTAATATTAGAAACAATGTTAGTAAGCATTTATCCGAAAGGCATTTAAATATCTGAAACAGTTAAATAATGGCGGTTTGGGTACTGGAACTGATCTTGAGCATAGTTTAATCAAGCTTATAAAAGATGTTAATTCACAATGATATTCAATAATTCAACGGCGACGTTTTAGCCACATTTGTGTAGTTGGTATTATGAATTAAATAAAGTTTATGTTTGATTTAAATTTAGATACGAATTACATGCATTAAAATAAAGGCCACACTCATTTTTAAACTACGAATGAAAGAACGAAACTGCATTAACTTTTTATCAGATTTAGGCTTTTAAACTCATCGTAAAACACGAGACTCAAAACAATAACATCATACTATTCGAGCTTTTCTTGGGGAAAAAAGCATGAGAAACTTGTACGTTTCTATGTATTTTAAATATTACATAATAAGGTTGACCCGTTGACCCCTCGCGAGACATTCCATGTCCATCTTTTCCGGATTCCTCCTTTGGTCACTTAAAACCGTAGTTTATGCATGGATTAACCTTCCTGATTCATGTATCTAATGGCGAAAAATATATCCACCCACACAGAGCTCTATATGCACGAGTAAGTCTGTATTAAAACTGAAGATTGATTGGTATCCAGAGTTCTTATACGAGAGTATTAACTTCTCTCCGCTCAATTTATTTAGCAAGACTCCTTGTAGATACAGGAACCTATTATCGGCCACCACTACGTGGAGGTATAAGTTAGAACTTCCGACAGTGCACTCAGTTACGGCAAGCCATATCTTTGTGCCTGCCAGCTGACGGCCTAATATGTAAATTTTAATTTCTTTCTATTTCCATCTGCATCTGAAGAATCTGCTATGTGAGGTCTCCCTCTTTCTATGTATATAGTTTTAATTCTAATACAAACATATAGTTCAATTTCTACGTTAACCTCATGCATATCTGCTAAATCATGATTTCCAGCAAATCGATAAAAATTATTATTACTCACATAAATATTCATAATTACTGCGCCATCTCGACGGTACTGATGGTAGACACTAGGTTTTTGAATTCGATCATGCAGATACGAGAAAAATAAAAAATCTCTAAAAAGTTTATCATCGTTACGCTACATCTTGACTAGTCACAAATTTGTTCGCACATGGAGAGAGCTTCGGCAGAATAACTGGGATAATGTATTCGTGGTCGTCTGTGTGGAGAATACGTGTAAATGTTGCTGTTCAGATTGATCATAATTTTTTGTTTCATCGAGGTTGTTTCGACGCTCTCAGTATAGATTATGTACGGGTCTATACAGACGATCGCACACATGCATATTTTTTAGTTTGCCTATGTGTATTTTGTTTGTGTAATGACATACATATCAGAGTTGTGCTAACTATTGTTCGGACAACTGTGTTGGAACCCGAACCGACCATCAACAGCGATCATCTTTTCCTGTGCGATCAGCAAAATGAACGATGGCTGAACAAATTTATGGCTAGTCAAGACGCCATGTTATGAACATTTGAAGTTATTTTTACGTAATAGAAGTTCTAAAGAATAATTGTTACTAATAACCTTAATTTAGAAACAAAAATTTTTGTTTACCATTGTTAGCAATAAAGTGCTCGTAATATGCTTGCCTTAAAATCGTGATATTAAGTCACCATTTCCTCAGCTAGACGAAACCGTATTCTTGGTGTGTTTCACTTCTTGTCGTTTTACACAATATCCAAGATATATTCCCGATAAATCTACCCCATTGAAGAACACACGATTTAACTTCAGGTACGTCTTTTTACACTTTTTCCTTTGAATTCCTTAACATCGAAACGAAATTTATAACAGTTATAAGATACTTCATTTAGTAGTGAAGTATCGAAACAAAGAATTTTTATATAAAAAAGACTTTCAAGCTTCACATAACTTAATAAATTTAATTTTAAAAAAGCTCAAAAATAGACAAAATTTGATTTATTTACAACAGTTTTTAAAGTTAAAAGTCCTTTCTGATTTACTTTAATATTATATAACATCTATTTAATTCCTAAAATAACGTTGAACAATAGGCCATTGTAAAGGTTTAACAACTTTCAAACTTTTTATACATTTGCGATGTTTATTTGACATTTGGCCTTCTTTGGCAAACACCGAACTTAACTTGATCTTTTATCACGTATGTATATTTCCTCTTTATTTTTCAATTCTTTTAAAATTTGTATACCAAAGTAACGTTACGATCCAATTTATTTCAGTAACATCTGGTTAAGACTTCAATGTAAACAAAAGCTTGAGATGTGCTCTTAACATATCGTATTTAAATAACTCAATAGTAAAGCACACATTTTTATATATTATTTTCGATGGCAAGTGCAGATTTTCGTTTTTTTTTTTTTGTCTTATGACGTTGTTGTAGATATGTCCACAATTAAAACGCGTCACATCTAAAGCCAATCTCAAGTTGTTTCGAAATCCTACACCGAACGAATTTTGAATTAAGACTATGAACATAGTTTTTTCTAATTCTGCTATACTCAAGACACCAAGGAAGACTAAACAATACTATATTTTATTTTTAATTAATAATACATTTAAAAAATATATTATAGCGAAAAGTTCAGTTTCTTTAATGAAATTTTAGACTATGACTGCCGAAAGTAAATTTTTTTAATATACCGCTCTACACCCTCTATTTGTTTAAAACACTACAATGATATAATTATTTTAAATATATTTTTTTTTACAATTTATTATTGTGTTATTGGTAATAAGCTGTATACTTATTTTTCTGTTTAATACAAGTTAGGAAAAATAAGATGAAATATTTCTTAAAATATAGCTACATTTTTGTTGATCATTGAATATGAATGAAAATTCTTTTTTTTTAAAATTAATTTTTATTAAGTTACCTAATTTTAGACAGTTTCCAGTTATCCAAACCGATCGTACTTATTTTACATCAAATTGTTACGCAAACATACAGTTGTTCAATAAAAATGAAACAATACTAATAAAATAAAATTTATAATGAAAATAAATTTTAACACATCGCATGTGTAAAAAAAGGGCGACTTCCTAAACCCATGTTATAGTTAACATGGTAACCTATTCAGAAATGCAAGCCTTAACCTTTTGACAATGTTACAAATGCATCAATGTTGTATTCGAGGCGCGACAAAACCGAACTACGCATTAAAAGCAATGTAGTTGCAAAGAGTACAAAAAGTTTTATAAAAGTAACTTCACACTATATCAACACCGACGTAATACTGTATTAGAACATTGTTAATATACGTTTAGGAAGTCAGCCAACGATATGTCTATGTAAAACTTAAGCGTATAAGGGCAGTTGTAACAGCAACTTATTAATATGTAATTCCCAACACTTAAGTTGCTCTTAGTTTTATTGTTGATATTTTGCGTTACTACTACTGATTGATTGTGTCATATTTTGTTATTTACATAGTAAAATGCTTAACACTCAAATATTTTATGTAATTTTTTACATTTTGTTATTTATCGGTTAAATTAGTTCCTTTATTTACTAACAAAAAAACGCACATTGTTAAAATAAAGTCACACACGTGTTAAACCGCAATTAAAATAATCTAAAATAATTACATACATCCGCTTTATATAATTAAAATCACAATAATTACTACAAATATTTTGTTAACTTTTTGTGTTCAAGCAAAAAAATAAAAAATCTCGAGGAAAATTTTGATTTTTTTCAAAACCTAATAAATAAACGCAACGCAATAATTATAATATTGTGTGACCTAAGTATAACCACAATATTTACACATGTTTCTTTCATTCACAGAGATCTGTCATATGAAAAGCTACTTGAAGATTATATGCTCTAATTAAAATGCAAACATTACATCATAAATATTTCTTCTAAAAAAATACATTTATAAAATAAAAATCAGCACATTATTAAAGTTTAAGTAAAAAATGTCATGATTAATTGAATAAATTATACAAATCCGTTATTGGAAAAAAACAGTTTTATTTATTTGACTAATAATTCTTTCAGTCATAATTTTCTATAATTTTATTTGCTTTAGATAAACACAAGTAAGTATAATTATTATTTTATTTATAATTATAATTAAACATCTTAAAACAGTATGTTAAGCAATTTCAACTTTGCTGGAAATATTTAATTAAAATCTTAATATTATAAAGTACGGTTTTACTTGTTTGCCTTGATTGAGTTTTTCTTATTTGTATAATAATTGATATTTTCAATAAGAGTGGTAGTTGAATGACGATAGTGTTTCATATTGTTGCAAATCATGTTCGATATAATCGTTATAATCATCTTTAATCTCTTCTTGTTCATCGAGAACTTTATCATAATAGCATTCTTCTGGATTTGGTAATAAAGATGAAGAAGGTTTCCACTCTACTCACATATAAATAAAATTGAACCTTTAAAAAGAAAAAAAATATTAATATTAAATCTTGCAACGAAAGAGTAAGACAAAAAATTTAAAGGAGTTTTTAAATTTTTCCAAATGTTCTTAAGATATATTAAGTCCTTTTTCACGTTAGAAATTTTATTATACAAATTGCATCGTAATATAGTGTAAAATAAGTTATCTTAAAAAAGGTATTTAATTTTTATTATTATTTTTTAAGAATATAATCGAAAAAACTGTTTTTGTGCAAAGCATTTTATTTATTTTTTCCTTTTTAAAAACGTATTTTAATGTCGTTTTAAATCAAATTATTAAATTATGAATTTTATAAAATCTTATTTGTTACGCAAAATTCACAATATTGATATAGGCGTTGAGAGCAAGAGTGCCTAACCCACCAACAAATCTAGTTGAGTTATATTGGAATTTTCTTTACAATAATTTAATTTACATGGTTTTTGCCTAGTCCAAAGTACTGCAATCTATGAATAGATTTAACAATCAATATTCTAGTACTGCAAAATACTGCGCTTAGGATGATAAATCTACATTTATTGGTATTTTATTTTTTTTCTGGGTTAGGCACTCAAACTTAATTTCGAAACGTATGACAATTTCGGTATTTATGGGAAATTTGGAAATCATAAAGTTCAGAGTATTTTCTAAAAGTTTAATCTAATTTGGATATTTCTAATAATAGGTGTTAAAGACTGCTTTAAGTTTGTTTCCTATGCACTTTAAATCAATTAATTAAAATTAAAATTTTTTTTAAGTTTTTATTGTTTTTTCGAACTACAAATATTATTAATTGTTAAGTAATTTCAATCTTTAGGCATGAGTTCGTTTTTTTAATTAATAATATTTGTAGTTCGAAAAAACAATAAAAACTTACTAATCGCTGGGCACGGCGAGAGATTTATATACATAATAATATATAAAAAAATGTTTCCTTCATCATAATTAATTGGATACTAGAATAGATCCAGGATGAAACTGGAAAAAATACATACAATGCTTTCATTGCCAACCAATGGTTGGCTAAAAGCAAAATTGCATATGGTAACCTAGATTTCAATAACAGAAAAGTTAGAGTGTTGTAAAACTTCATTCTCAACCAAGGAAAAGACTATAATATGGAAAATTCAAAACGGAGAAATTGCTCGTACTCGTATTCCATTTGTCTTAAATGTTGATATAAATAGAAGTTGTTTAGACACACAATTTGTAGATAAGACACGAAGAATGTTGATAACGTGCGTAGCGGCATAGAAAATGCATTCCATTCAGCTA
Organism: Phania funesta; assembly: GCA_963932375.1. Lineage (NCBI taxonomy): Eukaryota > Metazoa > Arthropoda > Insecta > Diptera > Tachinidae > Phania > Phania funesta. Next base: position 45,234,602 of record OZ010656.1, read on the forward strand.
GATGTCTAATAGAATTAAAACTTTTACTGTTTTCAAAAAAGGTTGTCCATATTAAATAAATAATTCTCTTTCTGAATAGAAAGCAAAAAAAACGAACTCATGCCTAAAGATTGAAATTACAATTAATAAAATTAAAATTATTTAAATACTCGCTTTACATAAAAAGATTACAACGTTGTATATATCTGTGTATATGTGTGTAATGTAAACAGCAAGGGGAATTCCTAGCGGGTATCCGCACTTTGACACGCATACAAATTAGCAAATCACAGTTAAAGAAACTATTATAGTATTTCTGATTTTCGGTTTAGAAAAGTTTTATTTAATTTAAAAATAAAAAGTTTAAAAGACAAGTTACTCTATGAGTAGTTAGCAAGAGAATTCCGCAATCAGATAACTCAAATCTTTTACATAAATTAGTTTTAAAACGTTCAATCATCGACACACTGCTACTAGCTATTAACAGGTCATCAACATGCATGATTACAAACAACAAGTCAGAGCTTTCAAATTTTATATATAAACAATAATCATGCTTAGATCTCGTAAAACCAAATTTAATAAGATGTTGATTAAGTGTGCCGTTCCAACATTTCGGAGCCTGTTTTAAACCATACAGCGACTTTTCCAGACGTCAAACTGCTAAAGTCGAGATGGATCTTTAAAAACAAATGTGATGAAAATGGTCTTCCAACGCGTTACAAAGCTAGACTCGTGGTAAAAGGTTTTCTCCAGAAGAAAGAAGTAGATTATAATGAAACATATGCACCTGTGGCTAAACTGACCACTGTTCGTGTGATATTGGCTGTAGCTGAGAAGAGAAATCTTATTTTATATCAAGTTGACGCGAAGTCAGCTTTCCTAAATGGAAGTCTTCAAGAGGAAATTTACATGGAAGTGCCAGATGGGATTGATTTAGTCTGGAAAAGTTGCTGTATGGTTGTATTGTAGAATAACAATCATAGAACCCTATGCCTGTTTAATGTTATTGGAAAAATAATTATTTTTCATTCTCTTGTTAACTACTCATAGAGTAACTTGTCTTTTAAACTTTTTATTTTTAAATTAAATAAAACTTTTCTAAACCGAAAGTTAGAAATACTATAATAGAAACGAAAATGTGTTTACTGCTGTTCGCAGCCACACTAAGCAAAATATACATAAATACCAGCGATATTAATTCAAAAACTTTTGTGTGTGCTGCTAGAGTATTATAACAATATTTTGCATATTGTTAACCAAAAAGCGAATTAATACTAATTGTGTTCTGTTCGCATATTTTTATCATTACGATTGATAAATATCCACCCTCTACAGAAAATGTTGACTAACATAGCATCAATTTTCAGCACTGATAGTATCCATACTTAAATTATACGCTAAACCTTTTTGTCAAAATATGCAGCCTTGGAACTTTTAAATTTTTTTAATGTTGGTCTTTCAAAATTGATAAAAAAAAATGAGTCAATTGCAGCATGTATGTATATAATCAACTGACATCATGCCATGTCTAGGTAATAAAAACGTTATATTTTCAGTGTGAACGAATATGGTAGCATTAAAAAATATGGTACTATGGAAAAGGACGCTTTGCAGCGGGTCTGTTCAGAACAACTGTCACAATATAGATTTTATATAGATATTTAGACTTAGAACGAAAAATAGCACTGCATATGACACATATACGGAAACGCATTGTCCAAAACAATCTCAAATCACCCTGTCGGAAAATCAAGAATCGAAACAAATGTTTTCTGGTGAGAAGTTTTCAAACTCTCAACATAAATTTTACACGAATTCAATACATCGCGTAATTCTTCCGGTAGGTAGAGCTAATTGATTCACGCGACTGTTGTACTTACGAGTATTTTACAACCATTTAATCATTTAATTTGAATGCGACGCTATTTATCGAAAATATGTCCAAAATTGGAGGAATGCCAGATAAACAAAAAAATAAATAAATAAATAATGGAATATATTCTGACAGCATTGCGGTCAACGATTTTGTGTTGCATACAAAAAGTATTTAAACTCACTACACTTCCCATTGCAACAGAACTGTAAACCTGAGAAAAACATCTTTTCCCGACAACCAGATGTGCGAGTGAATTTATAAAGTGTCTAAAAATCTAAATAAATTTACCTGCATAACGCTTGTGGTAGGGAAGAAATTATTGGTCCATATCCCTGCGAATTGTCGTATAATTCAAACAATGGCGCTGCTACCAACTTGTAGTTTTTCGGTACAGCAAATAATGCTAAATATTTGATAAAAAAAATACAATAAATATTAAATAAGATGAGAAAATTAAGTCTTCTTTTCATTTAATATGTTTAAATTGTTTAAATTTTGTACCTTAATAATTATATTACACTACAATATTAATATTGTATTTAAACAAAAAATAGAAATTAATATAGAGTAGTTAATTTTAACAAATATATTGTTTTTTTTTTCTTTATAATTTATTATGTTATATCATTTTCCTATAAATATGCAAAAATTATAAATTTACAAAACTTTGCCTTTGGTTTTTTTTTATTAAATGAATAATGTTATTAAAAGTTTATAAAAGAAAACATATTACATCCTTTTCTTATTCGTGTTTTTTATAAATTTAACAATATTTTGTATAAAAAATGACGTTTTGTATAGGTATGCAGGTATGTGAGGAATAGAACGGCAATTATTTATAATAAAATTTGAAAATGTGGAATTATATACTTTATATTCAATCAGTGCAACAAACTGGGTAAAATAAGAACTATTCGTTATTAATTTAATTAAATCGCAAGTTCTTTAATACAACTTTTTTAATTGCAATTTTATTATTAATACTCGACACCTAACTTTGAAAATATATCGGTTTTAAATATTGAGAAAAATTATAAGCCACGTTATATATTAGACATGTTACAAATTTGCAAAGCACCAATATCACAAAGAATTAATATAGGCATTTAATGCATTAAATAACATAATTTAGAATAGTTTGCTTATTGTGTTTACTAATAAGTTTTCACAAATAAATTTGTTTTAAATATGTACATATACTCACGTTCATATACATATATGCATAAATGTAACATTATTTTCAGTGTTTATGTTATTTGCCTTTAAAAGTTTGAAACTATTATCAACTATTATATGTAAAACTATTTTCAGTTACTTTGAAACTTTTTTCAAATGCAAAATTATTTGCAGTTTGCTGATGATTTTTTTTTTAATTTAGAACTTTTCTTAGTATTATGGAAATTTTTTTTCATATTTTATAGATTGTTTTTTGAAGTTTTTGTAATATAATTTATTTTCTGGTGATGGCGTAGCAAAATATCGGGTATAAATAATATAATTGTGTTACAACAAATTTTATCAAGCTTGCGAATTAATTAATTAAATAATTTTAAAAGTTAAAAAAACTATAACAACTTATATTTATTATTTTTATATATTTTAATAATTTATTAACCTTAACGTCTTTGTTTGAAAAAAAAGAACGATAACAAATATACTTTTTTTTTTTTAACAGCACCTAGCCCTGCACAAACAATATTTTACAAAAACATCTTTGAAAAATATGAAACTTAATTGTAGTTTGAATATTAAATTGTTTTCTTCTTTTATAAATAACATCGACCCAACGGCGAGAGAATTTTTCAATATTTTTGCCTAACTCCTATTTTGTGTTTTATTTTGATTCCGAAAATAAGGGCCTGTTCGTAAATGCAGTTCTGCGCTGCATAATATGATTATTATGCGATGATTTTGCTAATCAGCTGTGCATGATGTTTTTATTGCACATTTGTTTGTTTGCATTTACGAACGACATAAGAATGGAAAAATTATTAATAAATTTAATTTGTGAGTTAGATGATAATGATGTGCGATTATGTAGTGTTTACAAAAGAAACAATTTTAAGAGTAAACAAAGGGAGTTGTTATTAAAAAATTTTATTTATAAAACTAAAAGGCGTATTTCAAAGGTTTTAGATTATTAAAGAATATCCAGAAGACATATTTTTTGACCATTTCCACATAAAAGTTAAAAAAATATGAAAAAAAATTACATTTAAGCACTTACTTTTCCGTTGCATCAGCCATTTTTTTTAATTTGTATTTGCAGTCATAAACTGCGCCTAATAAACTGCTGTGTTGCATTTTCGACCGTGTTATATTTGCAGTGTTGCCACTGTTTGCATTTTTGAATATGCAGCGCAGCGCTGCATTTACGAACAGGCCCTAAATAAATATAAAAAATCGTAACCCCGCCAATTTCTAGCATTTTAATATGAGCTTAGTTTGGATGGAAAAAAGGTGCCAATTTATTGGTATCATGCCTGTGGACATACACATAACCCAGTGTTTAGGATTGTTGTGCGCTCTCCATTATGAACCAAGCAGTAAAACCTTTTATGGCTCTACGAACTCGGTGCTCGGAGCAAAATTCCTCAGAAAATACGGAGTTGATATTTCTGAGAAAGCTGGACAGTACCACAGAAAAGTGGCATTAAATATATATATATATACAGCCATTGTCATGAAAATAGAACACTATAATTTTTTTTTTTATTATTTGTCATTCTTCCTTATTGCTTATTCAATTCGTTAATTTTGCTTTTAGTGTCAATAAACGTTATTAGAATGACTTTCGATAACGTAAAAAAGTTTGACATTTATACAACTTATAATTCCTTACAACTAATTTATCTAATTTATCAAATATTAGGCTTGAAATCATGATCAAAGTTTTTTAGAATTTTTAAAACTACGTTTTCCAATTGAAATCTTAACGTAATTTCAAAGGTTTTCTATTGGATTAAGGATTCGACTTTGGGCCGGCCAATTTAAAACCTTACTTTTTTCAAATACAAAGGGCGTTGAAATAATTTGAGTATAATTTATTTAATTTATTCATTACATTCCGACCGAGCCCTTAAGGGCACATACTACTGTGGGCAAAAAATAGTAGGACTTTTTAATTTAAATTTCGCGCGGAAATCCGTTCGGCGAATTTTTTTTTCTAGTATACGCTTGTCTTTCTGAGTGAAATTATTCAACAAAGAAGTTTCATTAAAATTTGTGTGCGGAATGAAATTTCTGGTGCCGAAACGTTCAGAATGTTGCAAAAGGCCTTCGGTGATAATTGTATGTCGCGAGCAAGTAAGTGTTTTTGATTGGTACAAATTATTCAAAAAGGGTCGAGAACGCGTTGACAACGAACCACATCCAGAATGGCCATCAACATCAACTAATGATCAACGCGTCCATAAAATCAAGGAATTGGTGTTCGAGAATCGACGATTAACAGTCAAAGACCTTACTGATATCGTTGGAATATCGGAGGGATCAGTGAAAACCATTTGGACCTAAGAAAAGTGAAATCAGGATTGGTTCCAAAATCACTAAATTTTCTTGAAAAACAGCGTCGCGTTGACGTCTGTTAAACAATGCTTTCTGACTACCAGGATGTCATTAAACGTATTGTTACAAAGTAATAGTCAAAGGTGTGTGAAACGACCTATTGTACAAATGTACAAATACGCAATATCACAAACACAAAGCAAAAACAAATTGTGCAGCAGAAATTCCATAAACCGCGATTCAGCTAAAACAATTTCTACAGCAAGCAAAAAGTAAACAAAAGATACAAACACACACAAACACATATACAAGACTACTAAGCCAGCAACTGAAATAACAAATGCGCAATTTCGCGTATGTTCGGGACATTTCAAGAAGCGGCTGTGATCTGTATATAAAGGCGCCGTCCACCGCAGAAGAGTTAGTTGACTTTGAGATTTTATTAAGTGAACATCTAAAGAACTGACACATTGAGCCTGGTGAGGCGGCTCTCTCTACACAATAGAAGATAGATTTTTAAGATTTGAATACAAAAAATTAGTTATTACGTTGGTACTAACTAGTAAATAATAATTTAGAAATAAGATTTGAATACTTATTGTGAATTTCTTTTAATAGAAAGATTCAATAAAATAAAATGCAGTAAAAAAAAAAAAATCTGTGTGTACAAAAGAAGTATTAAGTGTACAGTGTCAATTAGTACAGTTGTAAATAGAGTCTTAATTGCCGAATAAAGTTGTGTACTGATAAGATCATAAAGGAGTGTTTATTTTAATATTTGCAATTAAACGAACCCTTCAAAATCACGTTTATTGTGGTAATAAACGTAACAGTATTATAACTGGCGACGAGTCGAAGCCGAAAAAACCACGTTGTGGTGCACTCCGAATTCATTCCGACCGGCCAAACTGTTAACAAGGAATACTATTTGAGTGTTATGCGTCGTTTGCGCTATTCGTAAAATGAGACCGCAATTATGGGCCGACAACTCTTGGTCTTTGCACCACGATAATGCACCGTCGCATACCGCATTGATTCTTCGTGAGTTTTTCGTCAAAAATTCAATCAATATCGTTCCACAACCACCGTATTCGCCTGATTTAGCTCTGTGTGACTTCTGGCTGTTCAGTAAACTCAAGCGACCGCTCCGGGGAAACCGTTTTAAGTCAACTGAATACATTAAACGTGAATCGCTACGCGCCTTGAAGGCTATTCCGAAAATTGACTTTAACAACTGTTACAAGGATTGGAATAAAGGTTGGCATAAGTGTATTTTATAAAAAGTTAAGAACATAATGATAATAAAAATATTAAATAAAACTACATATGTATGTAAATTATAAAATGTATTGCATTTATAGGAACCTATAAAATATGTAGATAAATATTTAGTTTGTTTATTTTATTTAACTGATAATACAGAGACTTCACGGCCAATTAATAGTATTTTAAAGTAATTATTCCAATGTCAACAAACAACAAAAAATAGTGTGTAATGTATAAGGTTCCCCACTACAAAAATCACAGCTCTTTAAGTTTAATAAACAAATTTTAGTTATATTTCAAGATCTAGAAAACTAAATGTCCATGCTAGAGATTAAAATAAGCTAAAAGCCTCCTCCTGTAGATGGAAACAGAATCTGAAAAATATGTGAACTCTAAAGGCAGATAATTCCAGACTCTACTAAATAATACGAACAAATTTCATAACGTATATGAATTTGTGGACTCCGTGATGAATGAAAAAAGTTAAGAATGCTACAGTCTGAGAACATAGTTCCGAAAAATACACCGTAAGAAATCAATTACGAAGTTGGTGACATGGTCACGTATTCTAAGGCTGTAAACGAACCTCATAATCCTATTAAAGACCCTACCAAGCCTATACATAGTACCAAGTGACGAACCTCTAAACAGTAGTTTGTATGAGACTTAAGGAATGCATGAGCAATACGTTTTTTCAACATGCTTAGGTATACAAGAACTAATAGAGTATAATCTTCGCAATATTAGAAAACCCTTGCTAGATATATAACTCACATGACGTTCAAACAATGATTTGATATATTCCAAGACATTTCAAATAGTGAACGAACTGAATGTCCGTATCTATTACATTGATAACAGGATTGTGTGTCGCATGACGGCTTAATGAAAATTGGATGGCCTTAGTCTTAGTAGGATTTATCGATAACAAAAGAGTCGTCATCCAATCCGAGATCGTTTGCAAAAGATTATGCATGTACTATGTCTCAAACAAGATGTTAAGATTAAATTAAAAAAAATTGGTTTTGTATGTTTGGGCGACTAAACATTAATTTTAAACTATTTTGGTTAATTTTGTGCAGATGTAAGGTTGCGAGTACCAAACAAAAACTAAAAGCACTGGTTTAATTTTTATTATTTTTTTGTTCAATTTGCAAACAAGCCATATTTAGTATTCGCCTCGTCAGATAGAATATACTACATATTGTAAACAATCTAAATGATTAATATTCACAATAGCGTTATACCAAATTAGAATTCGTTCGATCAGAGTTGAAGATCATACGTTGCTCATAATAAGAGCTTATAAGAGTAGATTTGAGTAGTTCCTATACGAATGTAATGTCGATTGGTAGTTTTTGGACGAGGACCCTATTAGTAAAGAAAGTACGTTTCTTAAGTTGAAAGGAGAACGTTTTTAAAAAGTGCCTGTTTAACATATAGTTTTTTAAGATTTCTTCATTAAAGTTCTTTTTAGAAATCCTTTTTAAAAAGCAGCATCTTCTCTTTTAAAAAATACATAAATTAAAAAAAATACCTTTATTAAAACAACATTAAAAATTACTTTTATAAAAATCATCTGCCAAGAAACCTAACTTCTCATAACAGTTAATAAGATCCTTCTTAATTATAATTTCTTTTATAGCATGTTTCAAAAATAGTTTTGTTATAATGTCTAATGTAAGTTATTAAAAACCATGTTTTTGAAAAGTTCTTTTAAAAATTTTGTCGTACTTCCGGAAAGTTTGTTTACAAGAGGTTTTGTTTATACATACTGTTTTAAAGCCCTTTTAAAATATTTTTATTTTGCACAAATAAGCCAATGAGGAGATTGTAATAATATATCTTACATTTGCATCATATATTCGACAGTTCAATTATTTTCTTCTAGTCATCAACTATAATTTTCAATGCTTCCTTTTTTTATGAAAATCGATTAGGAAAAAACTTTCAACACATTAAAATTGGGTCATTCGAATATAGCTCTAACGATACAAAAATCTTCCTATATTAATTCTTAGTTTTAATTTATTGGTAATCTGCACTTTTTTTTGTTTGTTATAAAGATATTTTTTAATAATTGCATTGTTATCATATATAAAACGTCATTTGTAAAACACAATTATAAAATTTACATATTTTTTGATTAGTTTATATTAATTTATGTACGTATATTTCATTCTATAAAATATTCCTATGATTACTCTATGTGACTAACAATTTCAAGCCACATTACATCAAAAAATGTACAAATACAATTTTCAAAAATAAAAAACTATAGCCAAAGCAAATTCTTTAACAGGATTATTACATCAATTAAAAAATTTTATTACACATATACCTTTGGTGGACATTTTAAGGCATATTAACTATAATCAAAAATTTCTTTAGAGAATAAAAAAATACAAAAAGAATTTGAATGGCCAAACGAAAGTAATAACTTTCAATAAGCAAAAATATTTTAAGTGAAAGGAAACATACACAGGTTAACTAAATTTATCTTTACGTGTACAATGTACGAATATTTAGAAAGACTTAAATTTTTTATATAAAATAGCAAATATTTAGTGTGTGACATTTACATTTTACTTGCTTTATTATACATAAAATATCCCGAACAAGATTAATTTAATGTAAATAAAAAGTTGAGTGTATGTTTAAAAGAAAATTTAGACCACTAGGATGGGATATCTGAGGTTTAAATTAGAAATGTACAATTTATTATTTAATTAATAAAACTATAAATGCATGAAACGCTTTTGGAAATTAATTTTATAACAGTGGCTATGAAAAATGAGAGAAATTAAAAATACACGACTTTGTTTCCTCAACTTAAATGCTACTAGACATTAACAAACAAAAATATAAAGTAACAAGTTAAAATTAAAATTGAAAAAACTTTACCCTTTTCATGTAGTTGTACTAAAAACAAACGTTTGTGTTCCTTAGGTTTTGTTATATGTGGCGGTATGTATGGATATTGAGGAGGTTCAAAGTTTGGTCGCCACCAATTTCCAATAGTATCTTCAACGATCCACTCTTGCTTAACACCATCTTGACGTCCTAAAGTCTAAATAAATTACAATTCGAATACAACAATAACAATGTGATTTTTATAAAACAATTAAAGCAATACAATTTTCTGTATCTGTTTCATTAAATCTGGTCACAGTTTCGTAGGTTAATTTACAAAATATCATCAATAAGATCACTAATACAAATGGCTTCCTTTTCAGTAGCCAAACACAACAAACATTTTTTCATCAAATTTTAACTCTTCCTAAAATAGCATTGGTTTTTAAACTATGTAATTACAATAACGGTGTTAAAAGAATTTTATGTTTAACAATTTTCTTTCTTAGTTTGCAAAATAATACAAACATTAATGTTAATTTCTTCTTGTTTAATATTCGAAATACTGTCAATACTCACTTCTGTAAGTAGACGTTTAAGTCCTTCTACTTCATCTTCGCCAGCATTGAGTTCGCCACCTGGTAATTTAAAGAATGTAGTACCAAGTTGAAGTAGTAAAACATGCGGCAAACCATGTTCATGCACTAAAAGAACACCTTCAACAGAACGCCTCATACCGATACGATCAAATTCTTCACGCATGCGCTGGAAACGTGATGGTACTGAAGGGTCTTTTTCAAATAGAGGTTCTTTAGTTCCGAAAGTATAATTTGTAAGCGGATACCTAAAAGCAGAAATACAAAATTTAAATAAAATACGAAAAATAAATTGGGAAAACAATAAAAAGGCACAACGTTTGTCTTCAAAGTCTCCAACATTTCAAACTTTATTTAAGAAATGCTGAAAATTTTAGATTGCAGAGGGCAACAAATATTAGTATGCAACGATCACTGTATTACAAGGGACTCCAGTTATATAATATGCTAACGTAAAAAATAATCCTAATATTTTTAGAATAAGTATTGTTGAATTTTTTAAAAGCCAATTAATGTATATGAATTTATAGATGATATAGTTTATTTTATTCCCTATGTAATTAAATTGTAAATTTATATAAAGTATATAATATACTAAATAGTACTACTACTACTACTTTATAGAAAAATAGAAGAGTTTAATACACAGTGTAGTGAGAAATAAAAATAATAATTATATATATATATGTTAGCGAAAAAGGACAATGAATAAGGTATGAAATGAATATTGCAAAGAAAGGAAAAGCTATTTAAAAAAAATGTAGCTAATTATCAGCAAACGGTGAAATACGCATTGCAACAAAACATGTATAAGTTTCATTTCACCGAAAAAGCACTAAAAGTGTTCGTTGAATTCTGATGTATGTATAATGGTTATTGCTCCATGCCAAGGGAGTGTATGCACTGACAGATAGACGAAAATACGCTCATTGAGTATCGGTATCGCATCAGCAAGAGTGTATCGATGATCCCTCATTAAAATTCTCGATTTTATAATAGTGAAAACATTAAAGTTTAAAGAGCACATAGACTAGACTATATATGTATGATTGACAAAAAATGGGATTCTTTATAAGGTTAATTAATAAAGTAAATATAATAACAGTAATAGATATATATATAATATAATGATTTAATCACATATTAAATGGTTTAACAGTAACCCATATATGCGGCACAACTCAACAAATAAATATATTGCTGAAACATCAAAACAAAGCAATAGGTTCAACTTTAAAGTGTTACCGATATAATTGTTAAATATTCAACAGAGGCTAAACTTAAACACCTTAATTTTTATCTGCAAAATAAAAAGAAGTAATGCGAACAATTAAGCTATGTAGGAGTAGTACAACCGTACAATCTAAGAAATATGATGGATTGTAGACTACAGAGAGCAAGAACCAAAGGTATTAACAATCAATTTTTTTATAAAGGCCTAAATTTATTTAACTTATTAATTTATATATATTTTTTTATACTTATATTTCATTTTATTGAATCTTTCTACTAAAAGAAATGCACTATAAGTGTTCAAATCTTATTTCTAAATTATTATTTACCAGTTATTACCAATGTAATAACTAATTTTTTGTATTCAAATCTTAAAAATCTATCTTCTATTGTGTAGAGCGAGCCGCCTCGCCAGGCTCAATGTTTCAGTTCTTTTTAGTCTCTGATGCCCGTCAAGTTGCAATAAATTGCGTGCTAGAGTGTTGCGATGTGCGACTAGTTTGTTTACGTATTTGGACGTATACGTTTTAACTTCTTCGTGGATAGTGGGAACTTTGAGATCCCTATATATATTTTCATTTCTTATGTATCAGGAGGGCCATACGATAAGACGCAAAATCCTAGACTGTCTGCTCTGCAACTTCTGGATGTTTGATGCACAGGCAGTACCCCACAGCTGAATACCATATTGGCTTTATAACGGATTTGTATAAAAGGACTTTATATTCCAAAGCCAAAGTTGAGTTAGAACTTATTAGCCAATGTAGTTGATTTGTTCGAAGTTTTAAGGACGTTATTTTTGCCTCAATGTGACGGGACCAAGTTTGGCGCCGATCTAGGTGGATACCTAAATATTTAATTGCTCGGTACATAAGAATTGCAAATATACACGGAGATCTTCAAGTGCCTACTATCCAGAAAGGAGCAAAACCATACTCATACAAATACGTAAACAAACTAGTGATCCATCCCAGATCTTCTAGCGCGCGATTTGCTGCAATTTCATGGGCACGGGCACCAAGGTCTCAACAAAACTGAAACATTGAGCTTGACTCTCCCAATAGTAGATAGTCTTTTATTATTAAGATTTGAATACAATGAACTAGTTATAATATTAGGAATACCTCATAAATAATTTGGAGATAAGATTTGAACACCTATTGAAATTTTTTTTAAATAGAAAGATACAATAAAACAAAATCAAAGTTTAAAAAATTGTTTGCTTTATAAGGTAGTGGGATCAAAGAGAAAACTTCAACCGCGTTTATTTCGAAATAGCATTGTTTAAGTAAATGAGCGATATGTTTATAAAATATAGAAAAATAAATAAAAACAAGAAACTTAAACAAGAATTGTGAGCAAAAGATTTTGGTTTTAAATAAAATAGAAGTGTTTTCAAAATAAATCCTTCATTATTATTTTGTATGTGTTAATCAAACGTGGAACAAAGTTGTGTAGTACGCAGTACGGAAGAAATAAGAGATAAAAGTGATCCTTTGTATTTGGCAACTTCGTAAGATAAGTAGTTATTTCAACTTTAGAACTTTTTTATGAATTGTTTTTAAATTTATAACTAGATTAGGTCTGAAAAAAAGCATTTAGTTGACTATGTCCACAGCAGTGCCACCAAAGCTTCAATTCGCATATTTAATTTTAGCAAGTGAAAGTTCTCAAGACAGTGTGGAATATACTACATGGTAAGGTTATGACAAAGCAATGTCTTCCACTGCTACAATTTGGTAAAATATTTTTGGTTAACTGTGGATGCTGATTCATAAATTCTGCCTTTTGTCTTTTATACATATTATATATAAGGTCTGTTCCAGGTGCATAACAAAACAGTCCGGGTTCCAGACAACAATTTTTGTGCAATTTTGAGAGAAAATGAGAGTAAAATTTTTCATTTCCTGTACAAAGTCGTACGAACTTTTTCTTTGGGTAAGTTCAGACTACAATTAAATTATCAGCTGTTTTTTGTTTATATTTAAAATTCAAAAAATTTTTAAATAAAGGAAGAAAGTTTTTATTTTAAATTTATTAAAAAGCAAAATGGAAAATTTTTCCAATAAACTTGAAGTTGTAAGTACATATATTTGTGCATATTTATCACTTTATTTGATAAAAAAATGCTTTTATCGATCAGTTAACCTAGCGTTTACACATGCCAATAGGAGTTCGAAAAACTCAATACACTCACACCTTTTCACTAATACATTTACATTTTTCGCAATGGCAGCTTCAGTGGCAGCTAAAATATCATGCGAGTGAAAATTTGGCATTTGCATGCCACTAAATGTCAAAACGATAGACAAAGTTACCCTGTTCAATATTAAATGTAAATTTACTGGATTGCTGTTAAATTGTAATTAAAGTTATACCTTTTTAAATGATTTATTATTATGATTATTATGCTGTTATGATTTATTTCTTAAATTGCGCATAAAAAAATTCGAGTTTCTTAATTAAGAGCAATAATATTAGTAATTATAATAAAATATTACTATTAATAATAAATGTAAATCGTTTCCCCAAAAATATGCCTATATGATAAACTCGGTCACTCTATTTTAAAAAGAAAACAAAAAGTTAAAATGGAAGCAAAATTGAGCCAACAGAATATTTTAAAATTATTAAAAGTGTGCTTCGATGTCTAAATCGCACCTTTTAATCAATAGGGGTTTTACCCAACATCTCCTCTTAACAACATTTTTCTTTAATTTTTCTTTATCATATTATTATCAAATTTTTTTTAATTTTAAAAGTAAACAAATTTTTTCAAGTTTACGCTTCGACGACATTTTAAAAATGAACTTACACTTGCATGTGTAAACTCAAAAACGAATGGCATGAAATTCGACTATTTCGAAGAATTTTTCGTTGATAATACGTATACAACAATTGCATGCCACTACTTGCATTTGTAAATGCAGGGTAAGAAGTTATGGACAGTTGCAGCCAATGATGCAACGTTTTGCTTTTAAAATATTATGCATTTTAAGCGTATAAAATTACTAAAATAAAATTTATTTGAGAAAGTAGGCACCATTAGTATTAAAAGATGTTCAATTGTGGTTTTTTGCGTTCCAGCAATTTCGGACAACTTTGGCACATTCAGAGAGTAATTTTCTTTTTACTCTCAATAGTCCGGACTATTTTGTTATGCTTATGTTAAACTTACTTTTTTTTTTTTTTTTTTTTTAAATTTGTAAAATTAGAAATTTGTATATAATTTTAACGCAAAAAATTTAATATGTATCTATACTATTGGCAATTGTCATAATGACGAAATAAAACAAGGCGGTAAATTTGTATCGCTATCTAATGCGTCAAATATACCCCAGCATTACTTTCTTAAATAAATGACCGTAATGAAAATAGAACAAGCACATATATAACAGCAATCACATTGACATTATTGTGAAATGGTACAACAACCGTTATATTGCACTAATACGGAGTTTTTTAGTAGACATAATTTGATCTATAATTTTTAAGTACCTGAAACTCCTAAATGTTAAACCCTTTCGAACCGACATTCGAATAGCAATGATACAATAAAGTTTTTGGTGGCAACGGGTTAAGTAAGCAATAAATAAGTTATCGTCGAACGAAAATCAGAGGGGGTGGTGGTAAACCATTGTACCACTCGGGATGTTAAGTGGTACAAATAAGTACCAACCGCCCTTTAAAACAAACTATATCAAAAAGAATTATGCCAATAATAAATCATGTTTTATTGATTTTTTTTTTAATTTTATTGAAAAAGGAAGGTTATAATAAAAATATATTTTCACATAAAATTCACATGTGATATGGGGCAAAGCACATTTTGCAAAGTGCCACTAAGCAGTTTGTGGTGCCCGGCCTGGTTTTATTGATCGACGAACAGCTGCAGTTTGTTGGCCTTCCTGAATCAATGCCTCTGCCAAAGTAACTAAAAATTACTTGAATGGCATCTTTCTTCGATTGACGTCATTATAAATGACCCAGAAATTTACGGCTGTCATCATTATTAAACGATAAAAAGTTTTCTTCCACCACTTATCCGATTTTCGATCGTATTCGTAAAGGCCGGACATTTGATCAGCCAAGTCGACACCGCCCATGATTGGTTTCAGTTATTTTTACCTTTTTGGTCTCATGTTGTTCACTTTCGTAAATTTGAATTTTCTCATTTGTACATTGGGCTATGTACATATATATATAAGCTGATTTAGGCAATAATTTGATTAAAATATCAATTATAGGAGCGTGGGGAGGTATGTGGTCTGCTATTTTGCAGCCACGAGAATTAAAAATATCCATTTTCGTCAGGAGTTGGTATCGAATGCGCCAGGTTGAGAAACCAAACCATTGCCAGCCTTCTCATTATGGGCAAGAACTTCCTCGGTAACCCATTCACTTCATCCACTCCTATGTCTTCCTTATCGCTGGAGGTAAAGACACCACTTTGTACTACGTCTTCGCCTCCGCTGGAGCTAGACATACAACTTGGTACAAACTCATTAGAGCTTCCTCCGGAAAAGTCCCCTGAGTCGCTAGCGCTATCAGCTTCATCTTCCGAAATTTTTCGAATACTTTCAAGATCCATTTCTACGAAAACAACAAATATTTCCCAAAATATGAAACTACAATATTCAGTGCTCACCGGACTGCTGGTACAAATATGTACCACCAAACCGGCCGAATAGTATATATATGTACGTACCATAATCTAAAACAACCACAAAACACATATATTTTTAAAAATACTTACATGCTTCAATTGCAAATACTTGCAAAAACTTAAATTCTTTCTTATTTTGATTATGTTCGAAGCTTCCATGGCCAATATCGCACAAAAACTAACAACGCACTTCACTTTGGCTCCGTCGCGACTCACAAAAATTGAAATATCAAACATAAATAACAAGATAAAATAACGGGACTTTTTAGAATCTATTCAGCGAAGTTTGGAGACGACATGGTGCAATGCACATCCAAATAACATTTAATTTAAAGCTTTTACAGATGTTTGAAGAGTGAGTGGTACACATGTGTCCGGGTCGAAAGGGTTAGGTAAGCATATAAAAATCAATTTATTTAATATATATAAATATTTTACCTTCGCTGCTGCTGTTTAGAAATAAATTTATATTTTTTATGTTGCTGTAGGACCTTTCGAACAGCTGTTAAAACCTGATTGCAACATAGAAGAGCGCAGTGCTTAAACTGTTAATTAATATTGATGCCACAATAATAACAGCAATTGTAATGTACGTACGTACATTTTTTTTCAGTATTTGGTATTGGACCCGTAGCTCGAATATCGATTTCAACCGATCTTTCAATTTTCGCCGTTAAAATTATATACATACATTTTCTACACCTTAGGCAACTAGACTTGGCAAAACAGTTAATGTCAATAACTCCATATACCTACATACATAAGTTAATACCTCTAATATAAGTTATACATACACATGGTGTGAATTATATCTATCTAGCACCTTTACAATACGAGAATGAACATCACCACCAAATTCCAAAAAAGAAAAAAAAACTTCCTTAAATGCTATTAATCGTTTTCAAATTACACCTGGCAACTACATACTTTTGATGGCCGAAATGGCAGAGCCAAACAAAAAATTGTTAGTAAAGCAATCATAAACCTTACAATTATAGTACTTCTTACAAATTTATTGTTCTATTTATCGTCAGAGATTGACTGGGATTAAATTTTTGATTTCCATTATCCAGTTGTCCTTGGCTCGTACGGCGTGGCCAGCCAGTTCCAGATTTGTTTGTTACTTGTGTCGCCATGTTTTCTTATTCAGCATACGCAGCCCAATTTTTGTTCAAAAAACTTTCTCAGATTCCTTTATATAAATAATCACTTTCTGGATTTTTCAATAATTTCCAAGAATTATTTCACACTTTTTATATTTTTAATTTATATACTCAAATATTTATCTAGCATTTATAAACTTTATCCGGCGAACGATTCTAAAAGTCCGCGGCGCTGATAAACCAAAAGTCGACACGATCCGCCGACTCAAATGCTGATTAGTCCCTGTTCATACATGCAATTTGAGTTAATGCAATAATTGTGGTTGTGGGTCAGAATGGAATGAAGAATGAAGAGGGATGCTAAGGTGCGTTTACTTGCGATTCTCTCTATTATACCAAATTGGCACTTTTCAATTTTGAAGTTAGAAGGCAAGAAATATCTTAACAGTTGTTCGCACAAATCTTCTCTGTCATCACACAAACAAAACATACGCAGGCAATATAATATGATAAAAACATGTGTCAGATATCAGCAAGGAATCGTTTTTTCGCTATTCATCATCACTTCTGAAGTTTTAAATATAACTGAGAACAGATCATTGAAATTTAACTTATAAGATGTGCTCAAAACTACTCACTACAACATGGACTTATAAGTATAATTCGCAATTAATATGAATCAAACGACGACATAAATCTAATACCATCCCAAATTTGCTTGATTTATAAGCCACCAGAGTTTAATTTATAATTTAAGAAAATACTTATAATACTTACAAATGACTCAACTCGTTGATGTATGTTTATAAATACATATGTATATATTTAACAATAGGTGAAAAAGTGTAAAAAAATTATTCAAATATGAAATATGCAACACCAGTCTTCATTTCTTTATTGAACTTTAGTAAAAACAGAAGTAAAAATGGGAAGTACCGAAAAAACGATACATAGCAACCACACAACCTCAATTATTATTTTAATATTCGTATGCGAGTTATAATTAATTTGCAACATCTATATACACTGAGTAAAAGAAAAAAGGAAAGTCCACAACATTATAAATGTTATCCAGTATGAGTATGATTAGTAGCTCAAGCTTTGGAGTAGCAATGAGGCTCCATAACATTGAAATAATTATAAATACGTAAAGTACAAGAAAAATATGGTTCATGATTCAACTCTTGTTCTACTGTACACACCACCCGTACCAAAACCATGCTGAGAACAAGTAAACATTCTCGATATGAAACAAAAAATTTTGCTCAATCTGAACAGCAACATAGACACGTATTCTACACATAGAAGACCAGTAACAAATACTCATTTTTTAATACCTACCGCCGATATAAATTATATCAAACTTCGACATTGAGGAAAGAAGCAAATAAATTTACATAGTTGCAAAATTATTTACTTACAGGGATTGAAATATCAGTACTGTAGCACTTATTGTAACTAAGTTCCCTTTTTAGATTCTTCTTTTATTAATTTTGCCGCTTTGTAATACACAGCCAATAGCACTAAAATAAGGGTGAAGTGAAAAAAATTATACAAAGGAATAAAATTAAAATAAGAAAAGTAGGGAGAGAATCAAAAAATGTCTAGCACAGAGTCATGTACTACACACTCTAACTCTTCTGTCCCTCTCCAACAAACTATTCCACCATGTCATTCAATTTCAATAATGTAAAATTTAAATTGTTCGAGAAAAGGATTAAAAAAGCTAAAATAACATTAATTCCAATTTAAAAATGCTATTGGCACTTTAATAGGAGCTATATTAATTAAAATAGCGAATGAGAACAAATTGTAAGTACAATATAGTATGTACCCCTTTCTATTCTGAATGGCTGTAATTTGGAATATACGGGTTGATACTTTTGACTTAATTTTTTTTCTTTTAAATTACGTCAAGTACTTTGCTCGGATTTGTGGAATATCTTGAGCCAATATTGATTTCAAAAATTTGAAATGCAACATATGAAAACAAAACTCCTTTCATTATATATATTTCATTTTTGAGTTTTTAAAAATTTAAAAACTACTATGAAAAAATTTTTTTTATACTTAATTTTAATTTATTGAATCTTTGTAGAAAAGAAATTTACAATGAGTATTCTAATCTTATTTCAAAATTATTATTTACTAGTTATTACGACGAGTATGTTTTAACTTCATGCTGGATAGTATGAACTTTTAGATCCCTATGGATGTTTTCTTTTCTTATATACTAGGGGGCGCATACGATAAGGCGTAAAATCTTAGACTGTCTTTTTTGTAATTTCTGGATGTTTGATGCACAGTACCCCACAGCTAAATGCCATAGTGGATTTATAATGGATTTGTATAAAAAGACTTTATGGACGTTATTTTTGCCTGACTGTGACGGGACCAAGTCAGGCGTCGATGTAGGTGTATACCTAAATATTTAAGGTATTATTTGGAATAAAACAAAACATTCGGTTTTCACGTGAACAATTGCCTTTCATATTATTTCGTATGAAAAAAATATTTCTATACATATTTTATGTGTTTCACAAATTGAACTCCAGCAACATTATTCCCTAAATATTTTTTATATGGAATTTTACACAATTTCGAATTAAATGATGAACGGAGTACCAGGCTTTAGATTGCATACCACATAGAATTATTTTTTATTTTTGAAGAGCTGCCTTTACCGAGAGTTTACACATGCGAGCAATAGTTCGAAAAACTCAATACACTCACACTTTTTTACTAACACATTCACATGTTTCGCACTCGCAGGCCTACTCGCAGCAAAATTTGCATGCGAGTGAATTTTTGGCACTTTCGTGCAATAAAATGTCAAATAAACTAATGGAGTTACCCTGTCGGAAATTTAAGGCAAATTAAATGGTTCATGTTATAATCAAAACTAAAAATTTAGATTATTTTCGATTAAATTGTGAGTTTGTTTCTTAAAATTAATACAATTAAAGGAAATATTTGTATTATAGATCGCTAATTTCGTTAAAATATCAATAATAGTAATTAATGCCAATTATGTCCTTAAAAATGATTCTATGTTGGGAACTTGGCAGCTCTATTTTGTAAACAAAACGAAATGAAAAGTAATATATAATTGAAATTAAAAACGTAAAAGAAATAAAAATGGATGTAAAATTGTGCCAAAAAAAAAACATTATAAAACTAATAAATGTATACCGCGCCCACCGACTATTATTAATTGTTTAAGTTTTAAAAGCAAACAGATTTTTTGGAGTTTACTCTTTGGCGACATTTTTAAAATTAATATTCACTCTCATGTGTAAACAAAAATGAAAATTGCAAGAGATTCGAGTATTTCGAACAATTTTTCGTTGATAATACGTATACGGCACTTGCATGAGAGTACTCGTATGTGTAAAGGCAGGGTTAGATAGACTTGTTTTGAAAATTAAAAAAGAAAACATTTCCTAAAATATTTTGTGCATGGCCGACACAACTGTGGTCTGCGTGGAAAATAGTATTGGCAGCTCTGTGAAATTTTTTCCTGTTCTCTTCAGTTGTTTTTCGTTTCTGTGTTTAGTAATTGGTTTTTTTTTGGTTTTTGTTGTAGAATATCGTTCTTATTGAGTTTATTGGTTATTTGTATTTCAAAATATTAAAAAATTTAAAATAATTTAATTTGTGTAAAACATATTTTTTTTGCTATAAAAGTTGTTTATAAGATAGAGTTAATAAAAGCTTGTAAAGCTTAGAACTTCCTGCCACGAAAACGAATAAAAAGAAATCCGACGTGACAATATTTTTGGGTGGAGATTAACGAATTAAGACGAAAATTAAATAATACAAGAAGTTAAAGTTTTATATATACAACATATTTGCAAAATAAATTTTATAGCAACGGCAAAATTTATTTAAAATTGTGGAAACATACCAAAATTGATATGAACAAAGAAATTTATTATGAGGGCTGGTTGATTAAATCACCGCCCACGAAGCGTATATGGCGTGCAGTAAGTACTAGTTAATTTCCATTAAATTGCTTTTATTTTCATTTACAATATTTAAGTGGAGAAATAAAACTAAATAACGGTAAACAAAATGCAATAAGTGAAAAATTTTAAATGAATTCTGACTCATTATTAAAGCCAATCGCAGCCAATTAGAAAATCATGGTTTATATTACCCATGAAGACTACTAAATTTAACTTTCAAAATGTGGATAACTTTTAGATAGGGTGCATTTTTGAATTTATAATTATTAATTACTTGATTAATTTGTTCATTACGTTCATGAAAATAAAATTATGTATAAAGGAAAGCATAGTTTTGACAACAAGTTTGTTATATGAATAGTGCAAACTCTTATTAGTAAAAATCTTGTGGAACAATAGTGTATTAACTCAAAATTTAAAAATGTTCAACAGAAGCTAAAAAACCTTTTGATTTTACGTATATTGGAAATGCAAATTTAATTGATCATATTTTGTTTAAAAGAGTGAGCAAAATCACAGAAAATTTTTACAGTGGGTAGATATGAATGATATGATAAAAGTAGATTTTTCATAAAAAGTGAAAATTTATATATTTGAGTAAATAAGCTATTGTTGCACAAGTGAGACTTGAACATATGTATGTAAGTGCGTACATGGATATGATTGGTAATAGTGCAAACTGATTTTAATGTCTCTTATTAATTTTGAATACATATACATATGTATGCGTCCATGGATATGTTATAACCACAGATAGTGATGACAACTTAAATTTTATAATCCATTAATCATTATTAATCCAACCTAGATATTATTAATTGCAAAAAATCGGAAAAAGTTATCGTTTAATCGATTAATTTAACTAAACTTGAAAATGATCATTATTACAAAAAAAAAAAAATATTTACTGAATTGCAAAAAACATAAATTAGTTAATTGAAATTCTTTATTTGATTCAGATTTTGAGATATTTTTTTAAAACAGAATTATAATTTAAAAATTTCCGTAGCGGCGGCTCTTCGAAAAGACACTTTGATGCTACAGAAGTTCCAATCAGAAAAATCCCATAACGTAATAGTCATTGATGAAAACTATAGAAAATGAAAACTTTATCAGCCTTATAATGCTGAGAAATCGCATGTATGTACATACCTACTTATGTATGTATGTACATTAAATTGTATAATAAGTAACGTATTCCTATATACATACATACATATGTAGATATTTGGAATAAATTTCCGTCATCCCTTGTAAAGTTTATTTTCGGGGCGAACCGGTTTCGGCTATGTGCTACTTTCTGTGTCATTTTTCCTTCTGACTCAGATTGAAGCATGAATCTAAAGAGAATGTATTTAAATATTATTAAACATATAATTACAACGATATATTTTGCTTGATATATACATATTTATGTATGTACATACATAATAATATTTTAATAACATGTATTTTTTATTAATGTGTATTATATATAGCTTTTTTCACAAACAAAAAACACTACAAAGCATTAATAACATTTTCGGCTCAAATTTTAACCTGATTTTTCTATTATTGGTACAATTTTAAAACATTAATGCAAAATCGGATTGTATGTTCTTATAAAAAATATTAATATTTTTTTTTTATTTATTTATGTAATATAAAGCCTTCATGGCTAAAAAATATAATATAACAAAGAAGGGACTTTGTGTGAGCTCTGAAATATAAGACCATATTCATAAAAAAAAAGGGAAAGGTTTATCATACAAATTTCTAAACGAAATTTCTTTGATAAACCTTTCATTAATTAAAATATTCTTATAAATACAAGCGATAAACTATATTTGTACAATTAAAAGCATAATACGTAAGAAAAAATATAAAAATGAAATTTGCTAAATATAATAATAACTTACTAATTTACTGGTTTTAAGGAACTAGTAGGAAGAATAAGGAGAAGTAGAAATCTAAAAAAGTAAAGGTTAGCTAATTAGCATTTCCCCCGAAGTATATATATAGTTTTATACGAAAGACGTTATTGGAATTTAAATAGGAAGATACCCCAACATTGAGCTACTCTTACAAGAAATGTTTTTCGAAAAGGTAGTAATAGATTTTCGGCATTACAATTTGTGTATTCCTATCAGTTCTTATCACTTTATATAAAGAAAACATACAGCGCATATTAACAAACTTAATAAAAAAAACAACTCTAAAACCTTGAACATAGTTAGAAATATGAGCACTTCTCTTAAAATTATATACGAAACGCACTATTATATTAAAAACCCGATTAAGTCTAGTTAAGTGTCTAAGCAATAAGTTATATGAGGCTTTAAAAGGGCATAAGCTAACTAATTTACCTAATGTGCAAAGGTAAATAAATGCTAGATGAAAAAATCCTTCGCAATATTAAAATTCAAATCGATATGAAAGTAATATTATTAAGGGAAGAAAGAAATTGCGACCTACCAGAGAGAAATTACAAATTATGCCTAAAAGCGGACTTAGCAAACGCAAGTTGACTTTTAAATTAATCGATTATAGTAGAGAGCACCAAACTTATTCATGTTTACATTTTTCCTAGTGGATTCTGTAAGATTCACAAATAAAATGGTGGTATTATAGTCTTTGTGGAATTCATATTGGGAGTCATAAATTTACCTGTTAATAATATCCAAAATTTGATCCTTTAAAAGATGCTCCATTACTTTAGAAAGTGCAGGAATAATAGAAATCGGACGGAGATCTTCCAAATCATGTATTTTTTCTTTGGGATTGGAACAACACGAGCAGTCTTCCAGCAGACAGGAAACTTAAATTCCTTCAGTATAGTGATAGAAAGATGTGCTAAAACTGAGGAAACAAGAACAATTTTATTTAATAAATTTAATGGGAATATCATCTACACCAACAGAAGTGTACTTTGCCTTGCTCAAAGCAACATACATTTCACTTTCACTCGCACAGCGAAAGGAGTTAGCGTCTACAGTTAAAACCAGATTGTCAATGACAACGGTATGGCCTGTAGCATTACTCCCCATATTATCAAAATTATCATTTATGGCATTTATATTACCCTCCCAATCAAAATAGCTATCGCCCTAGGTACCAGACTTTTTGAGTATTTTCCACATGCCGGCAGCATTGGTCACCTTAAACAATTGCGAATAGTAATTAAATCTCTCCTTACGAATTGTTTTCCTAGCTTTGTTTCGATATTTGCAAAAAAAATTTTAAATTTATAAAGTTTATATGCGTCAAAATCCGGTTTCCTAAGAGATCTAGCAAAAGTAATGATTTTGAATTATTCCAATTATCTTTGTCGTAGTTAAACTTTTTACAAATAACTGGAACAAAGGCTAGTAGGCCACGCAGTAGATTGGTGACATTAATACATATGGAATCAACATCGTCTCCACAACAGCATCGATTTTAAATTTAAATCAAGCACATATTAGGGCATGGTCAGCCTCACACATAATGAGCGAAACAACCGAGTTTAAAAGTTGAAATAAGTTACAATTGAAATCCCCAACAGTAATAATATTAGAGGACTGCGAAAATAGTTAAGTGATAATGCTCAAATGTAACTAAGTCTCTATATGGGAGATAAACTACACCAAAAAGAATGGTGGTATTCCCAATAGACAGCTATATACCATCTCGAAGCATTTACGGAAGATCACATGCTCTGGCAATTTAAGTGCGCTACTTTTAATGTATCCCTATGTGTATGAAAGATATTTGTTAGTCACTGATCACTAAACAATGGACAATTATATATTTTTTACTTACTTTCGACTTGTTCGTCTGTTTTACATATGTATATATTACATATACATATATATACAGTAGTGGCTATGATTAGCACATACCTTTTTGTAGGTTTATAATTAAAAAATGTTGCTACATATTCGTTATTTTTATCATTGTTATATCTTAATGTATTATTCCCGGTATTAAGAATATGCGATATTATTTTACTTGAACTTTTTTTTTCGTTTATATTATTTTTTGTAATGAACCCTTAAAAAAAGACTGGTCAGTAATTTAGCACAAATCAACAAAATTTATTTCCAACAAGATAAAAATCAAAACTCTAATATTAATTTTACAAAATGTTTAATATTTGGTAAGATAGCCCTTATTCTTTAACACAGCTGCACATCTCCTGGGCATACTGTCCACCAGGCCGATGCAACGTTCTTTTGGTATTGCATACGAAGCGTTTTGTATTTCCGTCCATAATTCGTTCAAATTTTTGGGTTTAACAGCAGTTATGTGCTGCTCTACATCGTTCCAAAGGATTCTATACATAGGATTCAAGATCCGGCGATTGAGATGGCCATTTTAAAACGTCAATGCCACTTTGATCCAAGCAATACTTCACTATGGGTGAAGTGTGTTTTGGATCGTTGTTGTGCATGAAACGACATCTAAGTGGCATTTTTTCCTCTGCATATGGAATCATTGTACTCGAAATTATATTTTTGTAAACGTACTGGTCCATTCGCGCATCGATTTTAATTATTGGACCAACACCGTGCCCAGAAAACGCAGCTCAAACCATCACGTTTCCACCACCATGCTTTTGAGTCTTCGAGGTGTACCTGGGATTGTGTTGCATGTTTGGATGACGCCATACATAACGTTTTCCATCAGAACCAAATCGACAAAATTTGGATTCGTTGCTCCAGAGGATATTTTTCCAAAAAAGCAGGGGCTTGCCTAAGTGTTCACGTGCGAATGAAATTCGGGACTTTAAATTTTTCTTAGACACGTGTGGCTTGTGTTGTACAATACATCCACGCAATTTTTTTTCATGAAGTCTTCTTCTAATTGTTCGTGAGGAGACGTCGATACCAAATTTTGTTGAAACTTCCCTTTGAATTTCAGTTGAGGTTTTAAAGGGGTCCGCAACTGAAACTCTATAAATAAGGGAATCCTCTTCACTCCGGAACATTTTTGTGTGTCCCATTGGCTTGAATATGATGAGTGCATTGTACACCATCTTTCTAGAGCAGTTTAATATGGAAGCAATATCACAAACGGTGCTTCCTCTCGATTTCATGTGATGGATATAACTTTACGCTGCTCCTCTGTGCACCATGTACCTTTAGCCATATCTAGTTTTTGTTTTACGTTTTTTAATAAAACCTATCAATTAAAGTATTAACAAAACATACCAAGTTGCCTAGAAATGCGATGGTATGGTACATAAGAAGAACTTGGTCCTCATATTCATCCCAGGACTTTTTACGGCCGAAATTTTTGGTTAGAAACTTGATCTTATTTTCACATTTATCTTTTTGTGCGGATCTGAGTACTTTTTTCCAAGTTATTTTTGTTTGTTAATGTATATATAAAACCTCTTTTAACTTAAAGCTTATAGATGGTTGGATTATATCAAATTTCAGCTCTCAACCTATAGTGGAAGTTTTCCATACAAATAAAAGCGAACTCTAGTCCCCTAGATGAAAAATTGCCATTTTTCTCATTACTTATTATCCAAGGCCTACCAGTATACCAATTTTCAGCTCTCTAGCTACAGTGGAAGTGCCCCATATAATATTGATGAGTATGTCAGTGAGTCAGTGAATATGTACCAAAATATGCACTTTTTATACTTTTATATCTTGGGAAGGTTACCTATAAGTAGAGTCCTTATGTTTCAAGTTTCATAATTTTATGATTAAAGGGAGAAAAGTTATGAGGGAGGTAAAAACAACGGGAATGGTTTCGTGTAATATACACACTGTGTGCCTTAGGCCTAAACTTGGCCTGGCGCACTACCGTGCTTCTTAATATAAAATTTTAAATATTTCGGAAGCAGAAGTAAATCTAATCTATCTAAAAACCGCTTCTTTCGTGAAAATATTAGTCATGAAATTGAGATAGTGCACCGGGGTTACCTAATAGGTCTGCAATACTGGGGCATCTGAAATAGTTATGCAAGAAACATAAACCAGATTTTTGAAAGCAACCAATCGATTATAAAACAATTGTTTTGAATTGAAGTGATAAATTTCGTCCAATATCAATAATAAGTCAAATTTTACAAAACATTTATTTTTATTTTGAAACCATATCCATTGCGATTTTACCTTATTCCATTTCAATTAAATTTTTGATTTTAATTACAGCCCAAATTTTTTTGGAAAAAATTAAAAGATCGCTTAAAACGACACTAACAATTTACTGATTTTAGGTGAAAGGGAAAAACTGTGCGAGTAATAGTTAAACTAAAAATATAGATGTAATTGGTAATGTTGTGAAATTTTTGTTTTTGGTTGCAGGAAAGTATCAATGCGGTTATGTTTTTAGCTAGGAAAGTTTGCGTTTCAGGTGACAAAATAGTATTTACTTTTATCTGGTGCTACAGACATTAAAAGAACACATGGCTAGCAAATAATTGTGTTGGTTCGGTAGTCGGCCGGTCATGCCAATAAATAATATGATGGATGACGTTGTTTGTGGTGCTGTCTTAGTAGTGGTGTAATATATTATTGTACATAATGTTTTCTTTTGCGCATGCATATTAGTTTAACTTTTAACACAAAATAACAGATCGATTCCCACTAAAGTGTACTTACGTTTTCCGTTTTCCGTTCAGTATAAAATTGCATTTAAAACGACTAACTCGTTTAATCGCTTAGTCTTCGTTTATTGTAGATATTGTATTACGGCAAAACAACTTGTACAAGTAACTAACATCCATACAAATTGTTTTTAAACATAAAAAAACAATTTAAAAAAAAAAACGACGATTTCAAACAACAAAGTTTATTTTCATTCTTGGAAAAATATTATTAGTCATAGCAAATTTCATTTTGCATGCTTTCCTATTTTAAGAACTTATCCAGTTTTATTGAATACTAAGAAACAGCGTGATTTTATTTGCACAATATAATTAATGTGGGTTAAATGTCATTTGAATGTTGCCTTTATTCTTTTACCTTTTTTTTTACAAGTCTAATAAAGTTAAGTTTTCTTTTATACATAACATCTAATATACTTATGTATACTTCAGGCTGCCGCCTAAATGAAACCTAAATTACGTACGAAAATTAAGTTCTTCATACTGGAAGTAAATGACATTTGAGTGCTATCTTGTTGTTTACTTTTGTGTAAAAATGGGGAAAAATAAAGAAAGCAATTATGTACATATGTACTTTCTAATAATAATAAAATATCAAATAAAAAATGTAGCCCGAAGCCGCTGAATGTGTTTTTGTTATGCATTTTTATGCCAACTTTTCCATTTCAAAATTTATGCGAAGGAAATTTAGTCGCGTTGACTACTACTTAACTCTGATAAATAAATAACTGCGGTATTTGGGGTTATTAAATTGTTTGGTTTCTAAGAATCGTGGTCACGTTAACTAGAGTAAACTTTCGCACTTTCAATATCTGTGTAGTGTTTATAATGAATATGCAATATTTAATATTTATTTTTTTTTTAAGATAAATTTGCTTGCCAGTATAAATTGTTAATAATGGCCTATCTTGGTGAAAAGATTAGGAAAATAAAAAAAGAATAAAGCTTAAAAATGTTTCCATCAATTTATTGCGAACTATTGAAATTTTGTTCAAGCAGAGTTTTGCTACTTACCGGTATGACTAACCTGCTTATTTTGAAAGTGGTACAAGTTGCGATAATTACAAAATTATTTTCGTTGCTTACTGGAAAAGAGATCGAATTAATGTTTTGTTAAAAGGGAGATAGTGTCTTTTTAAGTATATTGTTTAGAATTATTTTCAATATTTTTTAAAACAATGATCAGTGGACATATTTTTATAAGTGGGAAAGAATAGTCATTGGAAAAAGAAAACGTCATATCTATTGAGGAAGTGTTCCATACAAAAAAGGGATACCCTGGTCCTCCCAAAAAAAGTTCTCTCTTTGAACATTTTCTAATTACTGACCTACCTGTATACCAAATTTCGGCTCGCTAGTTGTAGTGGAAGTATGCCATACCAATTAGAGGGAACGCTAGTCGTCGTCAATAAAAACTGAATATTGGAAGACTAATATATGAATTCTTGATTTGATGTAGAGATTTGTAATGAATTTTCATCATCGCTTGCCAAGTTGGGTTTAGAGACCAACCGGTTTCGGCTAACACTGAAGATCCTTTTTCGGTTTCGGTGAGACCAAATGATGACGTTAGTTCGTTCCAAATATCTATACTATTACTAATAGAAATAGTAAGGGTTGAATCATATATACAGATTTATTAATTTGCTTCCTATAGGAAATGCCACATAAACCGTCAACATGCGAAACTTGAAGCTCTGCCTCTCTCCTTTCAAGTTTATCGGCCAAACAATTGCCCACATTGGTCCCCTCTCCGCACACACATTCTTAGGTGCTTTTAATCTCTCGCTATCCTGTCAGGGACCTAATTGCGACGCGTCTGTCGGTAAAGATCTGCATGTAAGTTTCTATCGAATATTCTATAGCACTACAACCACTTTGCCGTCTTTAATATCGCTGATATTTCAACCTGTAGAGTTGAAAAACATGTTGACTCAGTACTCCTATGCGAAGTCTATGAGACCAGGAAGATTGAATCCATAGTCCACTTATTAGTCGTAATTATTAGAAACGCCTTATGTAGTGTCAAATTTTTCACCAGTATATCACCCGGTAACCAGTTCAACATTTCAAAAAGTACCTTTCTTGGCATTGAACGCATGGCTCTCGTAATTAGAATCGTCGAAGCGAGATCAATTGGATGCTTTGTCTAACAGTGTTCCACCAGACCACAGTCGACTAACATAAAATAAATTTAATAATCACTTTGAACAGCGAGTTAACGAGGACGTTTACTATCCAGAATCAAGCCTAGATATTTTGAGCTACCTGTTAGGTTTGATTCAACTCTTTATTGCAGGTAGCTTGAAGTTTGGGATCTTGTATATGTATAGACCTGTGACTAATACAAGTTCCGTTTTACATGGGTTGACCCTCAGTTCATTCGTGGCGCTCCAACCACTGGTTGTCCTGTGCGCTAATACTATCCTCTCAGAGATCGTACTCATGTAGGTCGCTGTTACTGTCACTCCGCCGTTCTCCTTGTAAGCGAAAGTTTTTATTGTAACCATGAACTCAAATAAAAATGGACATTAATCAATTACATTATGAAGAAAGACATTGGCAGCTCTGCGGATGCGATGTGTATGACGTTGAGACCAAGTCGCAAGCAACATTCAACCTTTTCGACGTACATGAACCCGAGACTGCTGCATTGATACCAATTTGAGAAATATATATTTTTTAATCGGACTTGTACAATGCGCAAAGTTAAAAATTCCATTCGGTTTTGAAATTAACGTCGTACATAATGTCTTTGGTTTATCATTAATAATATAATAATTATATAAATGTGTACATATCAAATGAAAACGTGTTGCATTGCAATCTAGTAACATTTTAATTACTTTTAAAATTTTTTTGTAGCGTTGGCGTCGACGTTGGTTTACTTTGAAACAAGGGGAGATACCCGAACAATTTTGCCTTGAATATTATGCCGACCGCAAATGTCGCAAATTGAAGGGTGTTATTGATTTAGATCAATGCGAACAGGTGGATTGCGGTTTGCGCTTGGAAAATCGCAAACAAAAGTTTCAATATATGTTTGACATTAAGACACCAAAACGTACATATTATTTGGCTGCGGATACGGAAACTGATATGCGTGATTGGGTAAATTGTATATGTCAGGTGTGTCATTTGCATGATACTAAGCAATCGCAAGGTAAAATTTAGTAATTAAACTTCTGTATTAAGATACATTGATTTATTTTACTTCTTCAAACAGATGAAAATTGTGCTCAAAATATTGTTGCTACCACACACACCAATTCTTCAAATGATACAAGCACAACCACCATTAATTCTTCAAGTGGTACCAACACCAGCAATACTCGCCAGAGTTTTAATCATGACATTCTTAGAAGACCTTTAACTGTTGTTGAACAACAACCTTTGACGGCAGCAACTTCATGTTCAACTGTAATAAGTCCTTTTCCCACCTCGACGACATCATATCAGCAAAGCAGTGATAGCGCATACGTAAATACAGAATATACTAATCGAGAAACGCTATTGTGTGATGCACATTTTGAAAAACAACATAAAGTTAATGTTGCCTCGAATTCGGCAGCGGCACAAGTTGGCTGTTCTGCTTTGTACTTGAATACAGTTGCATTTCAGGATTCTTTACGTTTATCAGTCAGTTCAAATGGTGTCGTACGTAAAATACCGGAAAATTTAGTTTTAAACAATACACCACTACCAGAATCTCAACAGCAGAGCGTGCAACCTTCACCAGCTTTAAGTACAGCATCAGGACCTTACATACCCATTAGTGAATGCTATTCGGGTAGTCCAAAATTTATGGTAAATTTGTATTTCTTCACATACCCTTCAAAAAAGTTGTGAGTATATATGTATGTATGTAAGTCTGTCATTCCATTTATAACATCTATAATGT
Source organism: Phania funesta (assembly GCA_963932375.1). Classification (NCBI taxonomy): domain Eukaryota; kingdom Metazoa; phylum Arthropoda; class Insecta; order Diptera; family Tachinidae; genus Phania; species Phania funesta. The sequence continues at coordinate 45,266,136 of OZ010656.1, forward strand.
TTATTTCCGTGAAGTGTGATCGACTCGGTATTTTAACCGGTTTAAAAAATTTTTTTTGTGCTGTCGGTTATTTATGAAATGCTATTTTTAAATACCATAGGGACGGTCTTTCCCCGATTTAAATCCCGTTTTTATATTTTTATTTTGTAATAACACAATAAAATATTAAAACATCCCACTTAATTAGTTTTAAAAATTGATAGAAAATATCGTTGAAAACGTAACAAAACGAAATACTTTAAAATTACTATATAGTTACTCAAAATAAAAAACATTTTCAACCGCTACAGCGTCGAAAGCAAAATTCTGGGACCTTACAACTTAATTCTATTCGTTTTGATAAACCTTTCAAATAATGTAAACGAACCGAACCTTTCGCATAATACGCTACGCGGAGTTGTATATAATAAAAAACTTGGCACAACATGGGTAAAAACTTAATAAGGACTCAATTGAAACGTTAAATGCCTTCGCAGATCACTTAGAAAAGGTTTTCACACCACATGCCAAAAATAGTTTCGCTATCTCATATATCAGTGACACTGTGATGAATCCTACGAAATTTCGGCTATCTTCATTAAAGTCGACAATTAAAAATATAGATATGAAAAAATCACCCGGAGCTGATCGTATTACATCTATGTGCTTGGTCTTCCATGTAGTACCGGATTTTTCCCAAATGTCAAAGCCTTTCTTTCGGATAGCAATTAATCTTCAGTATATTGCTGTTGTAACCGCTAACGACAGTGCTACAAATTCTGCCTCTGTGTTGCTAAGTGCAATGTTTGACTGGTTTTTACTTTCCCAGCTAAATACGCAACCAGATAAGAAAAACTAATAATCCGTAATAAAATTAAGCTTGTATACACCTTTGTCGAGTGACCAATGTTACAGTTACGCATTATCTTTGGTCTTCCACGACCTCTAACTTTGGCTTCACGTTTGTTGTTGAGTTTTGTTACCGATTCATTACTACTTTCAACATCAAATCCAAAGAATCCTGGGGTAGAATCGTCACACCCGTGAACGTACTGTAAAACTAATATTTTTTGGATTATACCAAACGTCAACAAAACTTAGTTCGACTAAATTGAAAAGAGCTGGGAATTTGGCAAAAAACAACTGTAACGTAATTTTTTTCCATACGATTGTGATACGATCACGGATGTAAGGATTCCATCTCTGATTCTGAACTCGATTCATACTCTTCGTCGGTTTTAGACTCTTTTGATATTTTACAAAGAACTTTCTTGCTTGCGTTTTGTCCAATCCAATTGCAGGACAACCAAAAATACGTAAATGACTGACATTTCCTACCGTTTCAGACTTTAAATGGTGTGTTGTTTTTTAAAACATTCGTTATTGAAATATTTCTTATATACACAGTAGTATTTATCACCTCCGCTCATAACGAATCATCAACGCCAGGAGGAATAATCATACTACGTGTCATCTCTACTATAGTTCTGTTGGCCCGTTCAGCAGTTCCATTCTGCTGAGGGTTGTGATGTACAGTTAACTGCCTTTGGATACCATTTTCTTCTAAAAGTTTGATAAACTGCGTATTAACGTATTCACGACCAATTAATACCATCTGGAACTCTGACTGCTTCCTTGCTTATCAAGACATTCAACCATCGTAAATTGAGATGCCCGTAACGATTATACCAACGAATGGCTTCGTTATTATGTAAATACAAATTCTAGAATGTTCCGAAAAAACGAATCAATTCCTCTGTTTTCTAGCTGGTAAAATTATTTCAATTATTGCCGTTAAACTGAAAAGGCAAACCATTTTCAAACGCTTTTCCGACGGATATGAAAATTCCAACTATACCAGGAACATAAAGCGTATAGCATATCACGTAAAGTTATATTACCGTTCTCAGTTTTAATTATTACATCTTCTTTACGTTAAGCTTCTATATAGTCGTCGCAGACTAACACAATTTCATCCTTCACCGTTTCAAATGTTGAAAATTTTTGACGTTTGCTGCACATATGCGCCGTAGCGCCGCTGTCGATACACAAATTATTTTTATTAAAACCGTTCTTCTTAAACGCAGCAAGCAAACGCACAATTCTTTTCTTTGCTTTCAATATTTTTTTTAGTTCCTTTGTAATCTCTCGCAAAATGCCCACGGTTATTACATTTGTAGTATTTATATTTTGGTTCTTTAATATCACCGTGGTGGTGCTATTCTTCTTGAACATGCAAAAAACGCTTGTCTCTTCAGCAATTTCGTTTTGGTTGCATTCCACGATCACTTTTTTCTATCAACTTCAGTTTAAGCACATAGAGGGTTGGTAAAGTATCTCTGGTTTCCATAGCTATGACAAAGTTTTCAAACGTCTTTGGCAAGCTTGACAATAGTATAATTACCAGCAATTTCTCGCTCAAAGCGATTCTTACTTCAGCCAACTTGTCTACAGTCTCAGTAATTGCATTGAGGTTCTCTGTCATGGTACATGCAACGGATATACATAAACCCAGTAGTTTTTGTAAAGGGGTTACCGTTAGCATTACCGTTGCGAGAACATTTTCGTTCTGTTATTTCCATTTTATGGCGTCAGCATCTGGTTTCGGTATTCTTCTATTTGCAATATCCCACATTTCAGAATGCACCAACACGCATTGTACTTGGATACACAGCATTTATCGTAATTCCTGCTATCAAGCTTCTGTATTTTGCACATAGAACTCATTATCCTTCGTGAAAAATGTTTTCCAGTTTTATCGAGAATCGTAAAACCTTTTAATGTATTTTATAGCATTATACTTTTTAAACTCTATAACGCGAATGGGTCCATAATATATTTAAACAATCGTATATTTTTAGACTAATATAAAAAAGCTTATACATCTAAAAACCATAACTTAGTAAAACCCAAATTAAATTAGTGGCTGAATTCTAGGGAAATAATCCAACATTTACTTATGTACAAATTTTTAAATTCTAAATATTCCAGTAGGGTATCAAACATTTTAATTTATCGGAAAAAAAAAACTTTAAACAAATACTTTTTCACGATACACATTTATAGTACTTCATACTTAGTTAAAGGGTATATAAGGTTCGCCATAATTAAATGTACTTACTTGCTTAATTTAATTCTATTTAATTTTTCTATATCTCTTTTTAAGTTGGATAGCGATAATCCCTCGACACCGTTAAATAATTTAGATCCAAAGTTTTATGATACACCCAGAAGTCATAACAACATTGGCTTAAACTTAACAAATGATCAATCGTATTCACCTAAAATAACAAACTGTGGAACGGTAAATTATAATTGATTTCTGTTGAGTGTGATTATTAAAACATAAGGTGTGTTTTTAATTTCTTTAGCAACAAAACATAAATGTATCAAAAAAACGAAGTCAAAAGTCCGATTCAGACTCTGAAAGTGTATTTACAGATGACGATGAATGGACCCACCCTATGCCTTTAAGGGAAAATATTGGTATGTATTGTTATTGAATTTTTGTGTCTTTTCTACTAATTTTGGGTCAACTGTAAACATCATCTATTTAAGCCAACACTAAACACAAATAGAATATGAGAATGAATATTTTTCAATTTTCATGTTCTTGTTTTTTCCTTGGACGAGAACAAAGTTCACACTCTCTCTTATTTTCTTATTGCATTCTTTGTTATTATATGCATTTTGGTTTAAGCCAATCATTGGTTGGCAATATAAGCATTGTATGTATTTCTGTTTCATCTCGGCTGATTCTATTTTAGTATCAAACCGATTATGTTTCATCGTGCCCGGCTATTTGTAAACACATTTTAAAATATATTATAAATATATTATAAAATAACCGACCGCAAAACTGTAACGCCCGGATTTTCAAGTAAGCCCTTCACTTAAAAAAGGAGTATACATAAAAACATCGCTAGTCATTAAATTGTTGCTTTTATAAACAAGTTCTTTCAATTAGTTTTTAACAATTTTTACTCGATTTTATTGATTTTACTGATATGCGTTCGTTTGTTAGTCTAAATTTAGCAAATGACAGTACAAATCTTACTGGATACATTTTTCCTAATAAAACCATCCAGTATCAGAGTATAATCCGTATGAAAGAAGACATTCCTTAGATTAAAAAACATTTTCCGTTCAAAACATTGGCCGAAAAAATAGGTTCATCCAAAATGCCCAAAACAATATGATATTCCATGGAAACCAGGCAATCACTGGGTATAAACTATATGGCATATGAAAGAAAAAATTCTATAAATTAGAATATATTTTGCGTAAATTTGCCGAGCCGATTCCGAGAAAATTGCGCTCATCTAAAATGCCGAAAAAATATCGGGTTCTATATTTCTATATTTTAAACTCCATGATTATAGCATTTTGTGTCCTATTTTTAAGTTTTCTCATAAAAATATTAAAATTCCAATTCAAAATTATTTTTTAAAGTGAATATTTAAATAAATAAATATAAAAAATTACAAAACAATGTGCGCAAATTAAAACTGGCAGCTGTTAGCTGCTTAGTTTATTTCCAATAACAAAACCGATAACATTAGTTTCTGTGACACCTAAAACCAACATTAATCCTAGTGCGTATGCAAAACCGATAACATTGGTTTCCATGACACCAAATAATTTTTTCTTGTCGCTTTTAAAACCCATTCTGACAACATTAGTTTTACACATTTAGTTAGAATATTTCAATGTGACTAATCTAAGAAAGTTGTGCCTTAAAAATGGTTTGATTATACCAAAAATTTATTTATATTTTATTTTTAAATTTAATGTTTCAAAAAGTTTTTAAGGTATTTATTTGCAGATGTTCACAATTTATATTTTATAAAATCGGTTTAGTATTTTAGGAGATTAAAGTTATATTAAACAGTATACATGCCAGCTAACATTTTATATCGAAATTGGCACTAAATCGATACATTATGTTAAAAATTATCGCATCATCAGAAAATGCATATATATATATTTTGATCGGATCGTCTTAGTACTTTACTTTACATACTCTGTGTCAAAATATTGCTTAGCGTATTAGTATATAAAAGGTTTTATTATAATTGTTAAGATTTACAAAATTGTTCTTATTATAGTTGCCCGTAAAGTGAGGTTTCACTGTATTTATTTATTATTTACTAGATGGCCCTTTGAACTTATTGTCACCTGCAATTTATTTGATTATAACTTTTGATCAGACTTTATTAATAATATTAATTATTATTAGGAATATTGTGGGGGATATCGAAGTAGGCCGTTAACTTTATGGATCCCTTTTCGCTCCTCTTCTTTCGTTGAATTGATTTCAGTCAACCGATTTGTAATTTACGAATACCGTACTCCCATTACAATCCCGTACTTTCACTAGCCTTTTCTCTTGAACTGATTTCAGACTGGTGGCTGCCGACTTTCTTCCTCGTTAAAAAATTTCTTGAAATTGCTAGCATTTGTTTAAAACTTTGTTTCACTATGGGATTTACATTTGAAAAGTGTCTGACTGTGGTCCTGAGCCTTATGCTAGCCAGTGCTGGACATTCACACGCAATGTCCGCTACCGTCTCAGCCTCTTCAGGAATATCTTTGGAGACTGACCCGTGCACCCATTGTTTGGTTTTATTGTCAATCTCTTTAGAATTCCTCCATTGGCCAATAAACTCCGAAGTTCCTACAGAGATTAATCTCTTCACCTCTTGCGAGGTTTCATTGCCCATCCCTATCGGAAACTAATGGGTTAACGCTTTAGAAATATCTTTCGAGATTGATCCGTCCACCCCTCGCGGGGCATTCTTGTCCATATTTTTCGGATTCCACCCTTGGTCAATTAAAACCGGAGTTTCTCCAGAGATTAACCTCTGCGCTTCTTGCGAGGCTTCCTTATTCATCACTGTAATGGAGAAAAAAGGTCTCTCCACACAGAGATTCACAAGCGCGGATAAGTCTATTCAAAATGGAGATCGACTAGTGTCCAAAATACGCATATTAGAGACCAAGTACCTCCTTAGCCACGCATCACTGGCGTATGGTCTTCCATCTTGGATTAGGGATTTTTTATTATAAGAGAGTGTTCACTTCTCTCCGCTTGACTACCCAGACTTCTTGCAGAGACAGTAACCTGTCACTTGCCGCCACCACGTGGAGGTATAGTCAGAACTTCTGACAGTGCACTCAATTACGGCAAGCCATATCTTTTTTGCTGTCAGCTGACGGCCCGTAATCTTAATTATTAATTACATTTACTGCGTATGGTTGAAACATCGTGTGGTTATTGAATGAAACTCGTTTGTAATTAAAATTTATTCAATGTCATTTTATATATTCTAATTTGGTATTCCGATTGATATGATTTGATATAGATATTTTGAACGCATTTCTGTCATCCCATGGCATGCTTGGTTTGGAGACACCTCGATTGAAAATGTGTGTGCTTGTGAGCACATTACTTTACGTCTGTTGGTAAAAAATGGAACATAGAGTGGATTATGTCGATCTTAACAGATGTAGAATATCGAATGCAGTTTAGAATTTAAAGTTTTTTAAAATGAAATGCAAATTTTGTATTAAAAGAGGGTTGAAAACATTTGAGAGCTAAAAAATTAAATTGCTAACATTTCTTACCAATCAGAGGTTTTGATAAATTTTACTGGTTTATACAAGTTTGCTTACTTTTTAACAAATGTATTTTCTGAAAGAAATTTTCGCGAAATACTCAGTGTATACTCATTTACGGGACCTTACTGAAAAAGTATACGAACGGACCTAATAGTTTACTAATCGACCAAGTTTAATTTCGACTCAAAAACAAATATGTATAGTTACAAAGAAAATCTTCTTGCCGAATTGTCTGACGTTTTTAATTTTAGAAAATTCCACTCGACGAATTTCACACAAAATTTAATAAATTCGTAACGGAATATTTAATATAAAAAAAAAATGCCAAAATATTCTTTGATTAATTTAATCCACAGATCGCCATACCAGACCTTCCGATAGTTCGGTGGAAAATGAATCCTTTGTCCTGACATATTCACAACGTTTTTCGAAACTGCCTGACGATGTAAAAAAAGAGCAACAAAGCATGACAGCTGAAAGCTCAAATGATTGTTTGGAAAAACTAGCAAATGTTTTAAAAAATAAGAACAATTTAATATTGGACTTTAAAGGCAATGAAAAGTAAGTGACACTAAGAGTTTTAAACTATATTTTTCTTACAAACAATAAATATATCTATTCAAGATTAACTCGAGATATGCCGCAATTTTCGGATACAGAAAATACTTCTCCTGCTGTAATTGGCCCGAGAGATGCTAGATCTGTTGTTGAGGAAAGCTATGACATACCCCGTTCGCATCAATTACCCTATTATAATATAGCTCATTTAATGGGTAAAGTGTTAAGTCCTGAGGCTAATCCCATGGCAACTTCTACACCTAATTTAATAGCTGGCTTAAATACTGTGCCAGGATCCCCTTCATCCGTAATTTCTATTGCCCAATCACTGGGCGCGCAATCGTCGAATACACGAACTTTACCGAGGCCACATTGCTATACAAATGCAGCTCCCAGTAAAGTAGAGGGCAATGTCTTTCGTTACGATTTTATTGAACAAACTAATGTGCCACCGGTTAATAGAAAACTAAAACCAAAACTAAGTATAGAAGCTGATAAGCCACCAGAGGAATTACCAGCCAAACCGCCGCAATTGACAATGCAGCAAGTGGATAATTTGACAAATCGTCTGCAGACTACGCAAATACAAACACCAGCTGGAATGCTTGCTGGTGAAAACATTTCACTAAAACCACCATCTATAGATCGTAAAAATAAACCGAATGTTTATAAGGTGAATTATCTACGTCTGCCTGTTTTAAGTTTAAAACATCGAGTGTTTTAAAAACTGTTCATTTCCCTTTTCAGATTGGAAATTCAAACACTTTGGGCAACAATTCACGACGAACTATAGGTGCTCCACTTTCTATGGTGCTGACAAATGATGCTAACACATCCTCATCTCATATAACGGAAACCAGAACATTACCACGGCAACCCAGGGCAAATTATGCTCTCAATGCATCAAATGCTTCACTATGTAATACACCAACAACTGTTAATGCTCCGCCTGCAGTATTTGCCATACATCAGCGCACTGCGTCAGCTAATGCGGCGATGCAACAATTTCCTACAACTACACTTACAAATCCAGTGCCCACTCAAATGCAAATAGCTGCTAAGAATGAACATAAACTACAGTACTTTGACTTGGATGTAGCAAATGCTCCGTCCATTAATCGCCAAAGCATGAGTGTAGGTAACTTAAACAATTCTAGTGCTGGACGTTTAGTCTTAGCCGCTGATCCTTCAGCCAGGGGTCCAGTACAAAGTACAGTAGTCTACAACTCAGTTGACTTTGTTAAAACTGAGGCTTTTAAACGTATACGCGAAGAGAGAAAGAAAGAAAATGAAGGCGTTAACACGAATAAATAAATTGGTTGCTTTGTATTTAATTCCATATAGCATTTTTTTAAGGCCACATTTATCAATAAATATATATGTATACTTAGATTTAGTAGTGAGTGTGCTCTTAAGCATTTATTTTATTATAAAACAATATTATTTAGTGTTAAAATGTAACAAAAATTAAATTAATTTTTCTACCGTTTAATACAAAAAATATATGTATAATGTAGTTATTGTATTTATATTTTATATCCCGTCTCCCGGTAAGCTCGAAAAGAAAGCCGAGTTATGTAGTATGTTGGAAATGTCTGTTGTATTTAAAAATTTAAGGTATTAATAAGGTATTAGTAAGTAACGACAAATTTTAATACGTACAAACTTGTCAGCACTCTGCGCTGTTTTGTACGAATATGAAAATTGTTAAAAAAAATCCAAGTTTAATATATGGGTTAGATTCAAGACAAATTATTTTTCTCTCATCAGCATACTATTTCTCCAACAATATTGCATAAAAATTATTAAAATCTTCACTGTAGCCAATATATCTACTTTGCAATAAATACATCAAGAACATTTTTTTCTAACTTCATACAAATTTGTTTGTGTTCGCTTTAAGACGTAGTTTTACGCAAAACAGAAACAAATACAATAGTAAATAAACGTAAAAAGAGTAAACATATCCGTTTAATTTCTAATTTTCACAAAATAGAACAAATTCAAAAGAGAAGGCTTCGTCTTTTTATTTTTAAATGGTAAGTCGTACAAATTGAATTATAACTATGAGTATAAATTGCAATGCGAAAAAAATTATTAAAAACATGTAAACTTGAAGTATTTATTAAAAACCTTGTAGCGTGAGCTTCGTCAATATGGTAAGTTATCACACACTAAACCCACTTTAAATTGACATAGAAGAAATAGCTTACCATGCTATAAATTCTACGCATTTTATTAACAATCATAAGCCTTTGATGTCACAAAACAGCACTTCTTTCTCGTTTGTTTATGTATGCTATCGCTATGCTGTTAAAACTACGACTTCAACGAAAACAGCATCGCACCAGCACAAATATGACAGCACGCACATTGACAGTATTGTGAAATGACACAGTAACCGTCAGTGCTTTGCACTAATAGGGCATTTTTAGATACACATAATTTAATTTATTAAATTTTGAGATTTCATTTTAAAATTTTGGAAGTATTCACAGAAAAAAAATCAACCCTTACCATATACGAATTTAAGACAAGACAAAGTGCACATTAAGTATACTCAATTTGTTTAAGATTTTCCACTATATCATTTGACAAGGCTGTGCTGTTTTCTTTACGAACTGCTGCTGTTTTCTTTACAAAAGCACTACCGTAAGTTTTCTGCTTGTGCTGCTGCTGTTTAGAAATATTTCTTTTTTTTAATTTGCTTTTGGCGTGCTGGTGAAAAAATGATTGCAGTATAAAAGAGCGGAGCTTTCGATGTCATGTTTGAACTGGTGATATTTCTAAAACTTAATGCAAACTACCATCCTTATACGTTTTCAAAACAGATCTCATGTTAAAAAAATTTAGCAACTGTGGCGAAAACCACACTCTAACTATAGGGGTGTAAGTCTTCCAACACGTAAAAAATAATTCAAAAATTATTTTTTACGCAGTGTCGTTTTCGCCGTAGGTTCATTTTTATAACTTGCTACCAGTTTTGGAAAAAGTGCACTCCAAAGTTCGGTGGGGGTCCTCGCAAACAACGCATACTGACAGTACATTCTAATAAATTTGGTGTGCCCGAAACCATTACGTTTTAATGGCTCTTCTACCGTTATTCTTCTGTTGTATCTATCGCAAGTTTTGGATGGACGGAGTTTTTAGATTTTATCTGACTTGTATTAAATACAATCCAACACGATGCTTTAGTTGAGGAACTTTGTTCTGGTTTAGGAGATTGTGCACTGATCTTACGACGTAATCTGCTGCTTCTATGACACTTTTTATTTCCTCAGTGGTAACGGAAGTGGCAATGCCCTTTACAACAATACTCAAACCTTTAGCACTTTTTAATTGATGCGTGTGGCGACCTAGTAACCCGGTTGATGAAGTTCAAGTACTTTTTCAGGCAGCAATCAAACTGACAAGACGGTTGCTGGAGAAATTATAAAATAACTTTTGAGGATACTTTGAATAAAGGGAATTGAATTACTGATTGCTTACGTTGTGTTATTTTACGGATTTGTCGAGTTATTAGAATACGTATTAATAGCTTCTATTTTTAAATTCAAGTCTACTTAAGTTGAGCCGATGATTTTTTTCCGTATGCTTGGATCTTTATTTCTTGGATTTGTTACTGTTTAATGGAGGCAACGTAGAAATTTTACTTTCCTACGAGTTGGGACAGCATGTTTACAATGGCATTGGACGTTTGTTCACGCAAGTATATTGGCGTCTTTTCATTAATGAGCTTTGCAGCTACTTCACAACTTTTATGTTGCTTTGCTGTGCGATCTTGTTGCGAAGACTTACGACAGGCCTTCCTTCAGTTATGTACCTATCCATACCTGTTTGAATTTTTTGTATTGGACTTGTGTCGTTTTTTGTTTGTTTTGGTATAGCACCTGTCTTGTTTACTTGGTTCAGGCTTTGTTATTACCTGTGAAGATATGTTAATACATATGTATATGCGGATAATGAGCGCTTTCAGTAAATTGGCCTAGCTGTTAAAAAAACACTATCATCTTTTATTTATATTATTCATTGCATTATTAGCATCTGTATAACTAAAAGAGTGATAAGCACTGTTACTATTCCCTTTTATAATATTTTCATGAATGTTTGGTACACTGACTACACTATGCAACAACCAAAAAATCATTGGAGAACCACTATATTTTTTTGATGAGTTATGGTTGCCTAACTACAAAAATCGCTTTTATTTCGAATTATATGGAAGGTTTTTTTTTAAATATGAGATTTTTGAAAAGGCCGCTTCACATATCTTATCATAACTTTCAAACGCCTTGTTCAATTTTGTTATGCTATATGTCCACAAATTCCAAATTACAACAGCAATAAGTCATTCTAATACTATACCCATTAGTTTTAGATTCATTTCGAATAAACTGACTTTTTTTAATATTTTTTTACGAAAAATTTTAAAATTGTTCTTTTCAAAAATTTATAAAAAATATAAAACCGCAAATATTTATCAGTTTTATTATTTTATGATGAAGCTACATATAATAAAAATAAAATGAGCCATCGTTTATGAACGATTGGTAAATACTTATTTTATTACCAAAAAGCCAGAAGTACCCAGTTTTGCCCAAAAGTCGTTCTCTTGTATAATTGATACTTTAAATTCTTATGTATGCATGTATGTATGTATGTATGTATGCGTGAATGTGTTTTTTTACACTGATATTGTTTAGTGGGTACTTCTGGTTTTTTTGTAATAAAATAAGTATTTACCAATCGTTCATAAACGATGGCTCATTTTATTTTTATTATATGTAGCTTCATCATAAAATAATAAAACTGGTAAATATTTTCGGTTTTTTATTTTTTATAAATTTTTGAAAATGAAAAATTTCACAATTTTTCGAAAAATAATATGTAAAAAATTCAGTTTATTCGAAATAACTCCAAAACTAATGGGTATGGTAAAAATGGTATTAGAATGACTTATGGCTGTTGTAATTTGGAATTTGTGGACATATATCACAACGAAATTGAACAAGGCGTTTGAAAGTTATGATAAGATATGTGAAACGGCCTTTTCAAAAATCTCATATTTAAAAAAAAAAAAACTATCCATAGAATTCGAAATAAAGGTGATTTTTGTAGTTAGGCAACCACAATATATAAAAAAATATAGTGGCTGTTCATTGGCAGAACATTTTTTTCAATTTGTTGCATAGTGCTATCAGTTGAATTTTTTAATCAGTTTAAATAACCATGCAAAATATAGATCTTTGGAACGAACTTCCGTCATCTCCTGTCAAGTTTGGTTTGGAGACAACCCGTTTTCGGATATGCGCCATCTTCAGTGTAATTTTTTGTTCTCAAAACAAAAATTGCTTTTGTTCTCAAAACAAAAAAAAAAATCACTGAAGATAGCGCACAGCCGAAACCGATTTATCTCCAAACCAAACTTGACAAAGGATGACCGAAATTCGTTCCAAAGATGTACGTTTTGCCTTACCTTTTGTAATTTAACTTTAACATTAATTTTTACTTTAGCTTCGAAACAATAATAAATAATACATAAAAACTGCGAAATAAACGCAAAATTCAAATCTTGCGTTCATTTTTTTACACCTTTCAGAATAGAAAAAGAACGTCTTTCTTCTTAAGACAAAAATAATTTAAAGGGATTTATCTTTTTTTTAAGATTTGAGTTAAATAGTTATTGAATTGAATCAATTGGATTTCAGTTTAATTCAATTTATTTTCTTAATATAAACGGAAAATTAAACAAAATTTTGCCCTTAATTTATTATACTATAATAAAACCGAAGCAAAACCGAAATGCAAGTGATACAAGAGACTTAGAGGCGCAAAAGGCAATATATGATATCTTAGGCACACCCAAAGTTTTGTTTATTTTTTAAACAGAATTAAAATATTCTAATTTTTATCAAATAAATTTATATTTTATATACATAGTGACTCATAGCTTATTTGATGCATGTAATACTTTTTTAGAAAGACTCGACGTTTATTAAATTTAATAAAAAATATATGGCTTGTAATGAGATATGTATGTATTGTTTACCGCTACTGAAAAAACAATAACCAAAACAAAGCTTGCTGAAAAAATATAGAAACAAATAATTTTCTCATAAAAACATGCTAACAGCTTAAATGGATGCAGTGTATTTTATATTTTCTCTGAGAATATGCAACGTATATTTTGTTTTTGTCTAGCTTAGCGTCTTTAGTCATTCTCAAAAAATTTTTGTAAAGAAAAAATATATGTATAAATTTTTTGAAAACGGAAAACGGACCTCATTTGAAAAAAGGGAAGATGTTATTCGTCATTATAAAGAGGGCAAAAGCCAAAGAGAAATTGCAGAAATTGTTGCTATTAGTTCGTCAACGGCAGATCTGCGCCAAATAAAATATTTAATGATGCAGATAAGAGATGGATTGTTTGCAAAGTTAAAGAAAAACCCGATTTAAGCGGTCCAAAATTAACGATCGAAGTCGAAAAATACTTTGGCAAGGTCTATAACCCTGAAGCTGTTCGTAGAGTTCTGCGCGAAGAAAATTTTCATGGCAGGACTGCCCGAAAAAAGCCGTTGGTTATTGCTCGTAACAGAAAACGAAGAATAGAGTTTTGCAGACAACATATGAACAAAGGCATTTCATTCTGAAAGTCCGTTGTTTTTGCAGATGAAAGCAAATTTAACCTTTTAAGGTCTGATGGGAAGTCGTGCGTTTAGAGAAAACCAAGCACCGCGCTTCAACCATGCAATTTGCGCTCTACAGTTAAACACGGTGGAGGCAGTGTGATGGTATGGGGTTGCATGCCCTATTCAGGTTTCGGAAATTTAACATTTATTGAAGGAAATATGGATAAAAAGATGTATCTGGATCTTCTAAAAGATAATTTAGTACAAAGTGCGGATAAAATGGGCATTAGGGATTCGTTTAGGTTCCACCAAGACAACGATGCAAGCATACGTCTGGTATTGTAAAAACTTGGCTTATCTGGAACTGCCCACATGTAGTACAGACACCTGCACAGAGTCCAGATCTCAACGTTATTCAGAATTTGTGGCCAGTGCTGGGAAATAAAATAAGAAACCACAATATATCTAATGCTTCTAATCTGAAACGGGCACTACAGGAGGAATGGGAAAACAGGTAGTATCTATGAATTCCCCATTAAAAGCTGTTCTGAATCAAAAGGGATACCCCACTAAGTATTAGCCGTAATCATATAATGGAAATATTAATGTGTTTATGTTTTTTGAAGACTCTTAATTTAGTGCATCATTTAAGCTGTGAACTAAAAAACTGTAACTGAATTATTTAATTTGCTATATCTTTCATTTGTTAATTTTTGTTATAAAATAAAACATGTAATTTAACAATATAAAAAATATAAGATTTTTCTCTGTAATGGAAATCAATTACTTTCGATTTTAATTACATTTTACCAATTACATGTAATTTATAAATGGCAAACCGCGAATACCAATTACATATAAATAGTAATTGGAGTTCGTCAATTATAAATTTTTGATTGCCAATTACACAGAGTTAGGGATTGCTCCCCAAGTCTGTTGCTGGGAATTTAAAAATACATACAAACACACATGCTTAAATACTCGTATATATTTGTATTTGAATCATATTCCGAAAACAACCCCTGGAGGTCTATAACCATGGCAACCCCTATATTTGATTAAATAATAATTATCTTTTCAAACACTTTTGTATGTATTTAAAAGTTATTACTCGCCATTTTAAATATTATTTAACAATAAAATATAAATTAAAACTCAAAAATGTCTTTGGTTTATATAAAATACCATGATGAAAATATATTCGATGTGGAGAAAAAGAAAGATTACTATATAACAAGAGAAAAGCTTAAATACACTTCAAAATTTCGAAAAATGGTAAAAGATGAAAAACAAGCCAAACATATAGTTGAATTGCCAGACAAAAAGAAACTTATCACAAGTGCAGTGAAGAATAATCATCAAACAATGGGTTATGCTCAAACTCCGGTAAATTTGCCATGCAATTTTCTAAAGAAAAATAATGGCATAAAATGGCAGAGATTAAACGAACATACGTGCCCACCTAGAAAAGTTATACCACCGGTTCCACATGTATCTCAACTCAAGATTAAAACAACGGTAAAAGATGGCAAAAAGGACGCAATTAAAAAAGAAAAGGAAGACGTGGCATGTCCCCATACAAAATATTTTAAAGGTCATGAACATAGAGCTAACTTTGTCGCCATTAATGTAGATTTGATGAAAAAATTAAAGTCCAAGAAGCCACCGCCACGTTACGTAGATACTCCTAATGGTGACAAACATAATTTAATCAATTCTGGTTTACTACCTCAATACATTTGTTCGAAAAATTTCGCCAAAGTACCATGTTATTTAAACGCGCGAAACACATTTCTAGCAAAATTAAATGCTAAATGTGAAAAGGTACGTTTAGAAGCTGCAGAAACCTGCATGCGAGGTGATCGATATTCCGGAGTTAAAAAATTAACTATAGATGAACGCCAGGATATATTAAAGGTAAAACACCAAGCATATAATCATAATTAAGAATTCGCTAAATTCGATGTTTTATTGTTTAGGGTCTTAAAACAAATTTTGCTGAGTTGTTCAGAGTTTATCAAAGTTTATCTCTATATACTGACACTGTAGCAAAAATGATTCACAAAAGCAAAATCGAACATGATTTACGTCAATTGGAACAAGATATATATTTAATTGAGCACAATTCAGAAATATATGTATCTGAATATTGATATATATTTTCACGGACACTTCATTTATTTTTTCTTTTTTTTTTAAATGATTAAAAATTTATTAAAATTCATCTTGCTTTAATAAAAATTTACAATATATGCATGTTATACATTCCTGAGTTGAAAATAATTCTTGCAAGTTAGCGTCATCATCGTTTCTAGCCAATGCATAGCAGTGTGGACAATATTTGGTTTTGAATAATGTAAGCTGAAATAAAAAATACATATATTAAATTTACACATTTATGAAAGATATACATATCCATACATAATAAGTAACTTAAATAAATTGCTAGTAAATTAATAATAATTAACTTAATAAACTACATTCTATCTTAATTTACCGGGCATAGCAGCCAACACTTTCACCAGGTGTAGTGAGCCTTTCATAGAAATAGAACTCAGTACCCACAATAGACACAATACTAACAAGTCAACGGAGGTATTTTACGCTTTTTTCTTGAATTTTATTTTATATTTATTTAATCTAATTTAGTTCCGCACCTCAATAAAAGTTGTTAGTGTTATTTGAATTGCATTCTGATAAGCTATGATACTCTTATTGTATAAATAAATCTTTGCGTCCGTAACTCGGAAAATATGGTCGCTAAAATAGATAGTAACTTATTTTTTATTATTTTCAATAAGACGTCTATTTAACACGTTCCCTGCCGCGTGGAGCGTATACGCCTTACGCAGGTTCCCAATCGGCAAGAAACTAAACTGTAAGTGTTTCAACATTATGCGATAGTTGTGTGGAAAAACCACACTTATGTTTGCCATGTTTTAACAAAGTTCATCGTAACATCCCTTTGTAATTGCATACAAACTTGAATTTAACTTAAATGTTATATTTTAACCTGATATACTAATTAATAAATAAACAAATTCTTAGAAAAATAAATTTTTAATTATTGTAAGGCATACGCCAGAAACGAAATACTACATATGTCAAGCGTGGGGCGCATACGTCTCACGCGGCCTGAACGGGTAGTCTTCAAAAAACGGTCTGGCAGGAAACCTGTTAACAATTTAAAAAGAATAACAAGTAAGAACGATATATTTGGCAGTGCAGAAACCTACATATACCATATACACAAGTTGAAGAAATAAAAATGCGTATTTCAAAATGGAGTTACATCTTACGCTATCGTTCAACAAATAACAAACACCCAATTTGAGATAATTAACCAAAATCGTTTTCCGGACCATACTGGAATTTTTACGGCTGAAATTGCGGCAATCAGTACTGCCATTACTTGTTCCACTGTTCATGGAGAAAGAACCTTGATATGCACTGATAGCTTAAGTGCTACAAATGCCCTTATTAAAAATCAAAACGGTTCATATGATGACATATTGCGTTTAAAACAAGTAGGCCATAGAGTGCTGATACTTTGGATTCCAGCTCACATCGGTATTCTAGGAAATGAAAATTCAGATAATGGTGCTAAAAATGCCTTAAATTTACCTCAAATAACTGAAACACCTTGTTTTCCAAGGACATTAATAAACCAGTTTAAGAAGACTCAAAGTCACCAACTCTCACATCTGTGTAGACCAAAGTACAACAAAAACCTAACTAGACCTCAGTGTATAATGTTGGCCCGTCTTAGAGTGGGTAAAGCCCTTTTTAATTCAAAACATTTCTTCGAAAGAACAGATCCACCAAAATGCAGCTACTGTAATGTCAATCTAACAACTCAACACATACTGTCAATTTCCCAAACTCGAAAATAGATGAACCACTGGAGAAAATCCTTGATTGTACAACGGACAAAAATCTACCAAAAATTCAAAGAAACTTACGGAAGCATAACATCCATGATGTTTAGAGCCAATTTTTGAACTCAAATCAATTTCACTCATTTAATTTTTTATATAAATTCCTTTACTTTTCTTGTATTTACATTCGAATACTGTTTAATTTAACTATTATATAACCTCATGTACATCCAAAATAGTTTATAAGTCTACAATACGAGCGCATATGGTCTAGTTACCCCGCGCTTTTTTTCACATATATTTTATAAATTTATTTATAAAGCATATTTTAAATAAATAAATAAATAAAAATGCGTATTGTGGAAAAATAATTTTCTAGTTCCTGGGGAAAGTTTTTTTGTTGTATTACATTTCTTAATAATATATTGGCATTTTTTTCGGCTAAAAGCTCTTAATTTTATGCCCTGATGTTTTTAATTGTATTCTACGTGGATTCAATTTTTGCTTACTTTTAATCGCTTAGAATTTTTTTTAATTTATGATCTTTCAATTTGTTCAAGTATTTTTTACCTTTACATTTTAATCGAACTGTTCCATTATATTGGTAAAACTTGCATTTTTTGGTGAAATTACTTTAATCTTCATTACTTTGTTGGTCTTTCTCTTTTTGTGTAATATCGAATTTTTGCAAAACCGTAATTTTTTTTTTTTTTGAAGATTTTAGTATTTCTAGTGAAAATTACTGAATGTGAAACTGGGATTTTATGTCGAATTTCGTTTTTGGTAAAAAAATGTTTGCCATTGGATTTTAAATTTATTTTTATATAACTTTAACTTTTGATATTGTAACAACTTTTTTTGTGAACATCGGAGTAGCTTAAAACCACCATTTATCATGACCATCTGCAGCCCAAGAACACTTGTCGGATAACAAGACACTCTTTTTCACAAGTAAGATGGTCCATGGCTTATGTAGTCATTCAATTTTAGCATTTTTTTTTTATTAAATTAATAGCGTTCAAGTTCTGCTAGCCAATACATCCAAGTTCTAATTTCGTTGATAAATAACTATATTTGAAAAAAAAATTACTGTTAGGATAGCTTGGTATGGTGCTTAGATATAATAGAGGTAACCTGAAGCTGGATTACTGCGTTAGTGACAGGTCGCGGAAACATCAAGAATCATCTGGCTAAGATGAAAATCGAAGATACTTGCAGAAGAGGCAGACACGTAAATGTGAATGCCATGGGCTGATGTAAGAGTGCGCGCTATATTAATGTTGCAAGATGTCAGAGGGAATGCTATATTGAGCATAGCGAGTTCTTTAGTTTATATAAATTTTCAGTATTTTGTTTGTTCTGTTACATATTCGTGCATGCTCTGAAAAACGTTTCGTTTTGAAATCGTAAAATTTTAAGAAGGAAGTGACTTAAGAAGCTGATTTATTCCAGCTTTTTAATTGGGTTTTATGTACTGTGTGACATGTTTCACCGTCTCTTTGAAACCACAGCTCCGCCACATTAAGGGCCTTCAATTGTGGTACAAAAAAAAATCAGTTATTAGCGCCCTGTAGCCATTAATATTAATTGTAACGGTCACACCGGTGACGTTTTTAAGGAAATACGGATCACAAACTACACCGCTCTATAAAGTGGTTAGTTTTAGATTTCCTCTTGAACAAAAAATGAGCCCCACGACTGAACAACATATTGAATGTATTAATTTTTAGTTGATAAACGTTAATAATTTATTTTTTTTACTTGTATAATTTCATAACATTTATTTAAAAAAATTTTTTTATGATTAATCAGGTATGTGATGGAAATCGATTTTGAAAACGAAGATACGGTTTTTAACGATTTAATTAGTTTCTCAAAAAAATTAATGAATATTAAAAAAAGGCATGAAAAAATTCATATAAAAAAAAAGAAAAATAACGCTATCAGTGCTATTCTGTATTCCGAAACTACAATATTTTATTCGAAAGTGGCAATATCCGAATGTTTTAGTTGTCTGCATTCCATATCCGAATAATTTCTTCCGTTTTATTTAGAATAAAAAAGATTGTTGGATCGAATAAGAATCGCGTTTTCTTTAATTAAAACTTTTGTTAAATCTTCAAATGATAATTTTGTATTAAAATCTTAAAAGTTTTATTTCAATATTTCGTCATTACATCTGACTTGTTTCAAAACTGTTGCTTAATAATGTAATCGACATGTTTTTATAAACATTGTATAATAATTTCGAAGAAAAATATGTGGAATGTAGGACAGCAAATTTTCGAATTATTCGATTCCGAGTGTTTTTACAATTCTACACGTTTTTATTCCACTCGGAATAGAGAACACGGACATATTCTTCTGATTTTCTTACAATATATTGGTATGATGAGGAAAAATGCCGACAGATACCAGTCGAGAGTCTGAAATCACTACAGTCAAGAGTAAAGGCTAGTGTTAGCACGAGACTCAGTAAAAGTAAGGTTGTAGTAAATAACAAATCGGTTGCCTAAAATCAATTCGAGGAATGAAGAGGGTCGAAAAGGGACTCATAATGTAAGCGGTCAGTTTCGATATCCCCTTCTATTTCGCCTTTAAATATTTGCATATAATTTGTGTATGATACCATTCGTTTTACGTTTTGCTAGTATTGGGATTTTCTGTAACGTACTTTAGCTGTTTGGTTTTACTAAATCTTTTATTTGGCTGGGAACTATCTGGATTTTGATTAACTGCATAATCAATGTATTTGTGAATGAATTGGCCTAAGAAATTACTATGAATAAATATATATTAAAAATTATACGCTGAAGTATGATCATATTGTACTGCAGGGTATTGTGTATTTAAAAAAAAAAACTTGATTATTTTGTAATTAAACAAACAAATTTAGAGAATTAAAAAAATTGGGTTCTTATTTTGAAAGAAAATGACACGGAATATGAAATATAATTTTTATTGAGGATTGTATATTTTTATATAAAAATTACCAACAAAAATTTTATGCATTCGCAAAACGTTATGAAAATCGTAAAACACAACTGATATGCAGCTGCTTTGAATTGGCTTTATGTGTATACATACCTGTGTACAGGAAATAATACATCTCTTAATTTCATGCTCTTGTTCACATTTTTTGAAATTTGTTATAGCATTACTACACACCATACAATATTCTACAGCTTTCGGAATAATTTGTGTAACAAATTTATTCTTTTCAAATTCATCCATTAAAAATTTTATGAGTTTATTAACTGTTGTATGAATCGTATTCTCTTCATCGCTATTGCTGATTGCTAAAATATTATTTAACAAATGACTAAACTGCAATTGCATACAAGCAATAGATAATTCTTGAAATTTCGTGAGAGTAATTTTCTTAGAATTAAATTGCTTCAAATAACGTAATCGTCCTAAAATGTGCAGCATCTGTAATGTGGGTTCCAACACATGTATTTCATTTTTAGTTTGTGCTTTAACTTTTTTATACTTTATACTAAGAAATAAACAAAAAATAATTAAAATATTAAAAAGAATTACGTACTTAAAGGAATGCTTACTTTTGGTATGTAGCCAATTTACGAGTAATTATTAATTTTACTTGTAAATTTTGTACAAATGCATCATTTATTTCGTCTGGAAAATTTATCTCGTATAAATTTAAATAGCCCATGTATTTATCGGGTTCAATATTGTTAAAAATATCCAAGTTAATAGCCACGACTAAATCTTGTGCTTTGTTCATATTTTCTAAAGTCAAATTACTTAATTTTGTGAAACTATCTTGACTGCTCAATTTGCACACATTCAGAAATGCACTAGTGGGTGAGTACTTTGATTGATGTACATAGTCTTTGTTGCGATAAACTAAAAAGGACCATAAGTTTTTTGATGATGAGGCTGCAAGCCCTAGTATTTGATAATTCGCCGAGTCGAAATCATGTTTCACTTCTTGTTCTTCGATGTAAAGTTCGTCTTTAGTTGGATATACAATTTTAATATATTTCACTGACCCCGTTATGGTGGTGATGATAAATTCATTTTCAGTAATCGCTTCAATACCTGCAGTTGATAAAGAAGAGTTGTTTCATGTTTCTAATTGATATACAAATTTATATTTGTGCTGTCATTATTTTTGACATTATTTTTGCTTCCGCTATTATGTCTTAGTTTCGTAATATATGCCTTATATATTAATGAAGCGACTTGAAATTGCTTATTGAGTCACTCACTTCTTGAATTTAACAGACATCATTTTGCATCTTCAAAAAACTTCACTCTTTCGTTCTCCAATTTATTGCATTGCTTACCAGTAATTTTCATACCGCTTACATACAAAGTTGAACTAGATATTACAGCACCTCCCGCATCCAAATGATATGCCAATATATGAGCAGCTTTACAAAAAACTACTAAATATGATTCCAAATCCTCGTTGGAAGTAAACACAGCTTTGCGACAAGACATACGATCTGATTTACTCCACAAATACTCTACTTCATGAAAACTTATGTTTTCAAAGTTAATTTTAACTAAAAGTACTTTTCCATCATTACTGCTTGCCAAAATAAAGTTGTTATATACAACTAAATAACTAATAAGATTCAAAGATGTTTTTAAAATGCAATACGTCTTGAACTTGCAAGAGGTTTCGTTATATTTAAGGGAAATTATATACCCCGCAGCTGTTCCCAAGTAAATTACTATATCAGATAAACGTAGGGACATGGCAAAGCATGAGATTATGAACCTACTAGCAAACGCCTTAAGATCATTGTAATTTTTTATATTTGACGGTAATATTTTTAAGGGAAATACTTCAGTAAATAACATGTTTGATAAGTTTGTGTCTAATGGTTTCCATTCCTCTGTAATGATAATTTTTTTAAAAATTTCACAATATCCATAATTCGTTAAAATACAGCAATAAATTTGATCGTTTTTAGTTATAATGTTTGCTTGCAAAACTCTAGCTTTAACAGGTTCCGTTGCACAATCTGCAGTATATATAAAATCTAAGGCTAACTCTTGTGATTCTTGCACAGTTCCATTTTCATATATTTTAACAAAATCAATATTTTTAATAACTTCACTAATAGGTCTATCCTGACGTGCAGCAATTTGTTTATTGGTGTATGGCATTAGTACCATAGTATCGCAATTAGTCATTAACTCAAAAACAGTAACATCGTTAGAATTGCCTATTAATGCCATACAATTTCCATTCGAATTCAAACAGAAATCTTCTACAGAATCCAATTTAAATTCAGATGTCGATAACTGTGTTAATTTCATATTCGTCATGATAAATAGCTTCTTCTACACGCAACAGTATATTTTTCTCCTGCATCGTCTTTTTCATCCACGTGAGTAAATAACATTTGATACGAAGGAAATTAAAAAAATTAACTATTACTTTCATACAAATTACATTGTTTCATTAATAAAACAGAACGTGACAAATTAAGATTGAAGCTTCATTAGTTTTGACTTCCTGTTGCTCCGTTTTGTTATTAATTTTTGTAGTTAGCTCCGGAGACCTGCGAACGACTGAACCGCCGAATTTTTTTTTGCTATAAATCGGGTTAATATAAGCCGCCGGCCGATCTTTATGTCTCTTCATTTCTCAGAGTTTCTGTATGAATTTTCAATACGAGTATAGTGTGAGTAGACTTATTTGCTAACACCCTCTATTGTTCAAAATTGACCCGCGTGTTGGAAAATTAAGATATCAAAATAGTACTTCAAATTAAAATGTAAATTTTGAACTTTAAGAATGCTATTTCAAAAATTCAAATACCCAACTTGGCTTGCATGTTTGCTTTGTGAGTTTTTTATATGTAGTAAAAAAATGTAAGCCCTTTTTGTAAATTTGGATGATATTACTATAATTTTGTGTAGTAGGTATATTATTTTAAATTTGAAAAAAATACTTTTTTGTGATGGGGTATTATAGTACATATTTCGCAAATTAAAAAAAAGTAATTTCAAAGGAATCAGCCGAATTTTCGTTTATATGAGCTGGACAATATCTAGCCAACCTTCAGCCGCCGCTACCGTTAAAATCTGTTGGCGCCGATCTACGGTTAGTTATGGCTGGATAGTGGTGCATAACTATCGATAGTTAGATCATTCGACAGTTTGTTGTAAAACTATCGAATTTCAGGAAAAATGTATTTATGAAAAGAAATTTGATTTACTAAACAATTCTTAAATGGAAATTTGTTTAAAAATATTAAAAACATGTTTAATGATATAAGAATTTAGTCTTACATTGTTTTATATCGCACACTCACTAAAAATGTTAAATTTGCTTATTATTAATTAAGTTACCATTACGCAAAATTCTGCCTTATTACTGTTATTGTAAATTGTTAAAAAAACATTGTTAAAGCGCATTATAAGCACAAATTGAATTAATGAAATAATCCGTTTTTTAAATTTTCTCTATTGCTTTTTCTTTACAAATTTTATACGCTCAAAAATACTTTTTGGCGTTTTTTTTTTAAGTTCAGGAATGAAGAAAATGCGTCCAAAAAATCTACATGTTTAATTTGTTTTTATATTTATATATATATGTATGAGTATACAAGTGAACAGAGAACGAAAAACATCTGCCGATGGATTTATTTTAAAGCTGCCATCGACTACATCTTAGTGATCGCTTTTATTTAATTTTATGGTATCTTGACTAGCAATAACTCTGTTCAGCCATCGTACATTTCGCTATTCGCACAGGAATTCGGCTGTTGAAGGCCATCGCTTTTGCTGGTCGATTAGTGTTCAAACAGAGTTCGCACAACTCTGTTATGCCATTACACAAACAAAATACACACAGGCCAAATAAAAAGTATGTGTGGGTGAACTCGTCTTTGGACACTCGTACATTAAACTATTTTAAAAGCATCCAAGGGACATCTATACGTATTCTCCAAACAGAATACCACGAACATATTTTCTTATACTACATTTACATCTACACAAAATCTAGTCGATTTCAGCTCAAATCTCGAAGAAAATCTCTGCCGTTAACACCAATGCTTTTTGACGTATTATTGGATTTCATTTTCATAAGAAAAACAGCTGACTGAAGAAAGAATAAAAAATTGGCTCTAAACTTAATTAAATTCGTGTTACAATTATTTTTATACACATAATTACATATGTAATATTACTTACACTTTATTCATTATTGTTTTATCCATATTGAAAACACTTATTTTAAACTTTTATTATTTTTTAATGTTGCTGCAAGTATTTTATTTTTCTGCGCATTTTTTTTTTGTTACAAATGTCAAAATTTTCTTGTCTATTTCAGTACATAAGCAAAAAATACATAGTTGCATCATTTAGTATTGCAAGATTTCGAGAGATTTTGCCAAAATCTAGTTCGTAAGTAGATTTTGTTTTGTATGGGAAATCTGGTGGACCAGATTTTGCGTTGATGTAAATGTAGTATTACATTATATTGAAGACGCTGTCTCATAGCATGTTCACACGGCCATCAAAATTCGACGTACTTTCATTCATGGTTGAATCAACGTGTTTCGCCATACAGAATTATGAGAGCGAACCCTCGAAAACTCCACAAAAAATTTACTATCATTTCCAATTTTGACAAAAAATATCGCCAGGTCTGAACTACATAACAAACGGAAACACACTTTCGAGAGAGAACTATCTTTTACAGTTCCGCATTTGCCCACGCAACCTAAGACTCTTGCTCCGTCCGCTTCATTTTTGTGTCCCCTAAAGATACACGCACTTACTACAAGTACTCACATTCAACCTCACCCTAAAACAAAAAAAAAAAAAACAAATAAAAATTGCACGAACACATTTGTTTAATCCGGAAATATACACATTCACATATTTATAAAATAAAACTTAAACTAATAATATTGGCGCATATTCAGAAATGATATCTAAGTGTTAACTTTTTTAAGTATCTATTTAAGTTATTCTTAGTTGATTACTTTTAGCACGACAAGTTTTAACTTAATTATGGGTAAAGCTGTAACTAAATGCCAACTAACAAATACATTTAAAGAACAGCTGATTGATTTCATTTTATTATTTACATATTTCAAAAGTACAATATTTTTGCAATGGTAAAAAAATAAAAAATGGAAAAAATTATAAGAGATATTCAAATATTAGCAGAAAACATGGCGAAAAAAGTTAGAACGTATAAAATACGCTTCAACCCATTTGAAATGGATGATGAAGACTTTTACGAAAGATATCGTTTTGATAAAGAAACAGCCGGTTTTATAATTGATTTAGTGGACTCCGAAAAATTTCAGACTAAGAGAGGTAAAGCAATTCCAATGAATTTGCAAGTGCTTTCTACCTTGCGCTTTTTGGGGCGAAATGTTCACCAAAGTGATATAGCTGAGTACATTCATAGACATACAAATTCTTCTAAACAGATTTTTAATTTTTAGCTGATTTGCACGGTTTGTCGCAACCATCAGTGAGTCGCATAATAAAAAAATGAGTCGCATGACAAAAAAATTAGCATTACGACTTCCGGATTTTGTAAAATTTCAACAGGAACCTGAAGAACTCAATAAAATAAAAAGTAGTTTTTATAACATAGCCCGCTTTCCTTGCGTTATTAGTGCTATCGATTGCACGCATGTGCGTATTAAATGTCCATCAAGAAATGTGGGTCCGATAATGGCTGGACATTTTAGAAATAGAAAAGGATATTATTCCTTAAACGTACAGGTAAATACTTTGAAATACATCATAAAGTACATACACA
This sequence comes from Phania funesta, assembly GCA_963932375.1. Lineage (NCBI taxonomy): Eukaryota > Metazoa > Arthropoda > Insecta > Diptera > Tachinidae > Phania > Phania funesta. The sequence goes on from OZ010656.1 coordinate 45,292,574, forward strand.
CAAAAATTTCAGATTGTTTGTGATGCCGATTGCAAAATTTTAGACATTGTCGCTCGCACCCGGGGTTCTGTTCACGATGCAAGGATTTGGTCTCTGTGTTCTTTAAAATGTAAGCTTGAATCATCACGATGTCAACATAAAGGTGTAGTACTGGGCGATGGCGGATATTCGGCATCTTCTATATTGTTGACTCCTGTTAGGACTCCAGCGACAGAAAAAGAGAGACGGCATAGATAATATTAACAGTAGCTTATTTCCAATTCTTTAAATTAAGGTTTTTCACTTGGCGACCAATTTGAGTCTCTCTAAACTACACAATGCAATAAATACATATTTTTTCTAACAATAATAATAAACTTACTTTATTTGCTTTGCTAATTCCGTCCATTTTCTCCAAAAAAATTTACACAAAAAGGAAAAACAAATAGAGATGTGTTTTTAGTCAATAAAAATCTATTGAATGCAGTGTTGCTTTGCTCTTAACAGCTGAAAGCAGTTGCTGTGTTAGTTATGATTTGTGAATAAGATCTTTGACTATCTATGAACTATTTTTTAGTTTCTGTTTTATAAGTTTCGACTTTAATTACGGTTTCTAAATATGCGCCATTGTATATAATTAAAGCCTTATTGCGAAATTTAATATGGTTGGATCTTATATAAAGAAATGTACAGACAGATAGCAAAAAAGTGAGCCTAAATAAAAAACATTTATTATTTTAAAAATTCAAAAGGTAGTTTTTTGGTAATTGCAATACGAAATAGTATAAAAGAAAAAAAAAGATATTTAATTAACGCCTACAAACAAAATTTGTATTGTCTACTTCAGAAAAGAATCCAATTTAAAAACAAGGGAACTTAACTTTTCACCACTTTACACCCTACCCAAGGCATATATAACTAGGTGCCATTGCTACGACAACAAATACAACAACAGCAGACAACTTTGTTTGTGTAAAATCAATGATTACTGTCAAAACCATGTGACAACAAAAAGCAAATTAAAAGGAAAATAGTTTAAAAAAGGTTTGTTGGTAAACAAAACCAAACACTTTGACATTAACAAACTGTAAACAAAGAAAAATGAAATGTTAGCAAAAAATAATCACCTCCTGCAGTAGTGATGCCACCTAGTTAAATATGCCTTGACCCTACCTAAATGAGCTCTTTTAGGTGGTACTGGCAACACTACGTTTGAGGACTGTTATAACTCAAGTTTTCCTTGTATTTGTAAGATTTTAGCTTTCCTTCCCTATGCCAGGAAAACACACAGAAATTCAGGCTTTAATAGACCGTTCTACTTTTAAATTTAGGAACTACAATTAATAAAAAAAATTATATATAACCTAATTCTAAAGTGTTTCCTAATCTAATCCTTATACTAAAATCTACACAAAAGAAATTTTAAACTATATATATAAAACAAATTAATAAGCAAATAGAAAAAAACTTAACATTCTTTTGTTATATGTATATTCTAATCAATAAATTTTTTTTGTTTTTTTTTTATTTTTATTTAAATTGCAATCTATCAGTATATACTGATAATAAGCAAATTTGTTGAAACATAAATATGACAATTGAAGTTGAACTTTTACATACAAGTACAACTATAAAAAAAAAATCTTATGGTTAACAAAATTAACAAAAATAAATATATTTGTATGAATATTACTTTCAAATGATTAATTTATAACAAAAGAGTATATATATCGTATAATATTAAGTGTTAACAACAATTAAACTAAAAAGAAAAACTAAAAGTTAATAAAAAAAAAAATAAATAAATAAATAAATATGTATTAACATTATTTTTTTTTCTTTGTTAGTTCCGGAATGGAAGATCTAAGATATGATATCTCTTAAGTCTATTTATTTCATCAGTTTCATCTAGCAGAGTAATTGCCAAGGGGTTTACATGATTACTAAGTCTTAATAAATATTTTTCACTAAATGAATTAATTGTATCTTTTACCGTTTTAATCTTGAGGTCATTGTGAATTGCTTCGTTAGTAATATACCAAGGTGATTGAACTATGAGTCTTAGCGTCTTGGACTGGTATCTTTGTATTATTTCAATATTTGAATGACTTGCAGTTCCCCATAACTGAATTCCGTAGGTCCACACAGGTTTTAAAATAGCTTTATAAAGTTTTAATTTGTTTTCAATATTAAGTTGAGATTTATGACCAATTAACCAGTAGAGTTTTTTATTTGTTAAATTTAAGTGCTGACGCTTATTTATATGTTGTTTGCATGTAAGTCGACGATCCATGTACAAGCCAAGATATTTAACATAGTCATTTTTAGGAATCTGAACATTATTAATAAAAAGATTAGGACAATCTCCCTTTCTAAGTGTAAAAGTGACATGTACAGATTTTTCTGCATTTACTTTTATTTTCCATTTCTTTAGCCACAATTCAATTAGATTTAACTCATTCTGTACAATATTAGATGCAATTAAAGCAAAGTTATCTGCTGCTAAAATTGCTGTGTCATCTGCATATGTGCAAACATTAACATTTTCTAAAATTGGCAGGTCGGCTGTGAAAATCGTATATAACACCGGACTTAGTACGCTGCCCTGAGGGACCCATGCTCTAATACCAAAAATATCCGATCTCTCATCTGCGATTTTTACATAAAAGGTTCTGTTTTGTATATAAGATTTTATGATAGAAAAATATGTAGCTGGAAGAAACTTTTTTAATTTAAATAAAAGACCATTATGCCAGACTCTGCCGAATGCCTGTTGAATGTCTAAGAATACTCCAGAGCAGTATTTCTTTTCCTCAAATGATTTACGAATGGCGTTGATTACTCTATGGCACTGTTCAGGAGTCCCATGATTTTGTCTAAATCCAAATTGATGATCGGGAACAATATGCAAATCTTCAAGAATTTGTGATAAACGGCTCAAGAAAATTCTTTCAAAAATTTTTGAAAAAATACTTAATAGACTAATCGGTCTGTACGAAGTTATTTCATTTTCCGGTTTGCTTGGCTTCTTAAGCATTATAATCTCAGCACATTTCCACTGAGATGGAAAGTGACTTAAGCGCAGAATAGAATTAAAAATTAATGTCAAAAATAGAATGGCCTTTTTTGGTAGATTCTTAACAACTCTGGCATCAATATTATCATATCCAGGAGACTTTTTTGAATTTAGGTTTTTAATTTGAAACTTGACTTTAGAAGGAGAAATATGCTTTATTGGTAAACACATTTGATAAGGTGCATCTAAGAATTCTAATATTTCTTCATCTTCTGTAGGATTGCCGATTTGATGAGTTTTAAAAATATCATAAAGGTATTGCGCAAATGCCTGTGCCTTTTTTGCGTCTGACTTACACCACGTGCCATTATTATCTTTAAAAGGAGGATTTCTTTTTGCTGGTCGTTTTAAGTACCTTGTAGCTTTCCATAAATTGTGATTGTTGTTACTTGATGCCATATTAATGTTGTCGAAAAATTCACCAATAGATTTGTTTTTTAAGCTATCTAAATGACGTTTAAGATTTTTTGTTGCTTAGTTTAGGCGTCTTTTGTCCATGGGATTTCTACTAATCTGCCAAGCTTTTCTGAGCCTTCTTTTAACTCGAATAAGTTCACGAATCTGTGAAGAGATTTGAATTCTATTTTGAATAACAGGTAAAGTGCTTGATGGATTCGACAAGAAAGCAGCTTCATGGATTAATTTTGTAAAGTACTCAACTGCATTATCTAGCTCAAAATCATTTGTTATATGCAGGCTTAAATTTAAATTTCGATCAATCCAATAAGAAAAAGATTCTGCATCAGTTCTATTTGTTACCAACTTTTGAGTTATACTATTAAGTTGCGGAGATGTATTATACGTTAATAATACTGGTGAGTGGTCTGAGCTAAGATCGTAATTATCTAAGATACTAAATTGACTTGCAGGTATTCCAGCATAAACAAAGAAATCAATTAAGTCCGGAATTTTAGAAGGGTCGGAGGGCCAATAAGTTGGTTTACAAGTTGAAAGTACAGAATAGTTCTTTGAAGTCAGACTCACATAAAGTTCTCTGCCTTTTGGATTTATTAGATGCGAGCCCCACCAAGGATGCTTTGCATTGAAATCTCCTCCAACAATAAACCGTGGACCAAGTATTTGAAAAAAATTGTAAAAGTCGTCACAACTAATGTTATGACGAGGTGGAAAATAAATTGCACATATAGATACTGAAAGCATGTTACATTTAATTTTAATGATAGTAGCTTGTATACTTTCCTGGATGAAATGTTCTTCTTGATCATATTTGATACACGATTTAATTAAAATTGCTGAGCCACCATGAGCTCTTTCATTGGGATGGTTAGCATTTATCAAATCGTATCCTTTAATCTTAAAAAATGACTTGCTAGTAAAATGCGTTTCTGAAATTAAAAATATATCGATACTGTTTGACAGCAAAAATGCTTCAACCTCTCGTAAATGATTAGAGAGACCGTTAGCGTTCCATGTTGCTAATCGAAGGTCTATTGGCATAATTTGGTACATAGAACTGACATCATATTAAGAAGGGAGTTTGTTAACTCCATCTGTTTCGTTAACAAGCTCTCAATTTTTTGTAAAGTGACGTTGTCATTGTTTGAGATAGACGCTCCTTTTACGGCATCAGAATAGGAAAAATTTGGTGCTGATTGGGGGTTGATATTTTGAGGGGGGTATTCGGAAAATAACGGTGTTTTGTTTTTGGCATGATGAAAATTAGAAAATTTTTGCTGTAACATCCTTTTATATTCCTGATGCAGGGTGTGATTCTTGACAGTTTGCACATTTAGCTGGCAATGTCTTGCTTTTTGTACATTCAGCTGATAAATGATTTTCTCCGCATTTTACACATTTATATGGTTTGTTGCAGTATGAGCGGGTATGTACATATTGGTGACATCGGTGACATTGAGGAATATCTCTAGATTTCCGAGGAGGTTCAATTGTGATAATAGCATTATTGATAACGGTCAAATTATAAATTTCTTTATTATTGTCACTTGGTTCAAGATCCAGAAAAAACATGGAAAGTGGTTGTTTGGTAATATTACTTCTAATATTAGAAATATTTCTTACTTTATGGCCATGATTTTCAATGAAGTCTTTAATATCATTTACGTTGGTTGAGTAGTGTAAATTTTTTATTATCACTCTGTACGCTCTTTCCTGTTTTGTTTGAAATGTATGAAAACTTATTTTTTTAAGCTTAAGACTTGAGACAAATGTTCGATACGCACTAATAGATTTAACCATAACTCTAACTTGGCCGTCTTTAAGAGCCTTATAGGAATATTGGTCTGCAGGAATAACATTAGAAAAATATTTGGTCATATCTTTAATATTTGTTACATTTGGGATATATAATGGTGGTGGTTTTGGTTCGGTGGGTTTTGAAATGTTTATATTTTCGGAATCTTCAACGGAAAGGTCGATAAACCTATTGCTGCTCGATTTTGAGGATACAACATTGTTGATAATTTGTCTTCGTTTATTTACATACAACATTGGCGAGTTGGGACGTTTTCTAGAGTTTGAAACAGCTTGCCATTCTAACCCGTTATCCTTTTGGTCGTCATCAATTTTATGTGCACTAGCACCAGAGCCAACGGCACTAGTACTAGCCATAGGGACTGCTTTATTTTTTGTAATTTGTATTACACTTATGCACTTTTATAAAGATAATTTTTTAATACTATATACAATGCAAATATAACAGAGGCTTAATGTTCGTAATGCGAAAACGAATCGCAAATTTAAATTTTTATATTTTATTAAAATTGAAATAAATTTTTATTTTATTTTATTTTATTTTTCAAAGCAAACGAAGCCTTTAGACGTAAATATCGAAGTCCTAATCAATAAATAAAAACCGTTAATATTTTTTCTTTCATTTTTTCTAGAACACATTAGTTACTAGGTGTACTAAAACGCGAAATTGATAATGGCCTAATTATCTAGTGCCACAGTTTTGGCGCTTACCCAAAAGATGGCGGATTCGAGCGCCCTTTAGGCAGTAAGTACTGTTACTTTGTTACTCTGTTTTTCCTTTATTATACGACTACACACCGTGTGGTCAGATTAATTCTTTTAACAACTAAAATACGGAATGGACACCAGGTGGACTGCCTGAGCGAGCGTTCCCAGTTTTCCTAATATATTGATTTTTTGTTATAAATTTTCGGTGAAATTAAAATTTTTGTGGTGAAATTTTAAAATTTAATGAACTTTGTTTTTTTTAAATGTTGGTTTTTAATAATAAATACTGATTTTTGTGCATTTAAAATTTTATTTTTCAAGTTTACTGTGAATTTTTAAATATGTGGTAAATTTTAAACTTTTGAAAAAATTTTTTTTTGCAATTTTTTTGTGAAATTTCCGGGTTTTGGAAGAATTTGTTTTTTCTTATTAGTTTCTTTTAAATTTGTAGCTTCCTTTTTAATTCGTTCCAGCATTTGGTTTTCTTTGTTAGTTTTTAAAATTTTAATATCAGTCTAACACTTAGACATGTGAGTTATCTTGGGACCTCGGAATTCTGTAGGGCGACTTTATAGCAAATTTGCTAAGGAGTTAGAGTATGCAAATTTTATAGGCATGGGGATAATTGTTTTCCCGTGAGAGTGAAAATTGCACAAAAACAAAGGAAGAGAAGTTTGTCGAAGGCGGTGATTAGGTGGTCCAAGTTGTAAGATTCTAGGTTGTCTAGTGCCGTCAGTAAGTTATTTCAACATCGTACAGCACATCGTTATTTGAACCACCTTACCTATAAAGATCAAGAATGTATATGCTTTGTTGGGCCGGAAGTGAATGTTGTAGAAATTACAAACGTATGAAAATATGTAGTCAGACGCAATATTTTCAATATTTTAGTTTGGTCAATTAAAATGTGCTTTCTAACCAAGAGTTTCATAAATAGAAAATGAAAGTAGAAGAAGTACCTGTATATTGATTCAAAAACTAATACGGTCTCTTTTCCAATATGTTTTCTACGAACATTTTATTTTGCTTGAGTGTATTTTGTTTGTGTAATGGCATGAGAGAGTTGTGGGAACAATTGTTCGGAGAACTCTGTTTCAACACGAACCGACCATCAACAACTACAGAACTCACTAGCCAAATTTCTATGTATGATAGCTGAACAGATTTACGGTTAGTCAAAACGCCATGTAACACTACGTCTTGACTATCCACATTGATAGAGCGTCTGAAAAATAACGAGAGAAAATGTGTTCGTGGTCTTCTGTTTGATTCATACGCGTGGATGTTACTGGTCAGTTCGATCATAATTTGTTTACTCTCATCGAGATTGTATTGGTGTTTTAGCATGTTTACAGAAGAGCGTACACACACATATGTATATACTTTTTATTTGCCTGTGTATATTGTTTGTGTAATGTCATAACAGAGTTGTGTGAACAACGGGCTTGAATATATAAATTTCTGTGCGAGCAGGAAAATCTGCTGATGGCTGAACATATTTATGGCTACTCAACACGCTATGTAAACAACACAATAAGTCAAAACCTCCGAAATGGCAGCACTGTTTAATTAAAAAAACGCATCACGATTACTTTTCGATACTCGAATAATCAATATTATAGCAACCGTAGGCAACATTTTCTCCAAATTCATGTATAATTTTTCTCATATACATACCAATAACGAGGTGGCGAATTTGTGTTAAGAATTATACTAACGATAGTGAAATAAGTGTGGAGATTTTAAAGCATAGACAAAGTTGTAATTATTAATTGTAATATTAATTAATTGTTATAACGATGACTGATATAAAATCATTTTTCCATGAGTGGTGTGCAAAAGTCAAAGTTGATCCGAAATTCGAAGTTCGGCCTACCGGTAAAATTGACAATAGTTTCTTATATGCAAATAAAAATACATAAATATGGATAATCCATATGTCAATTATGTTTTAGGTCCCAAACATAGACAACGTTTTTTATGTGAAGTTCGTGTCCCTCAATATCCATATGTTGCCGTAGGAAATTCAACTAATAAAAAAGACGCGGAGCGTAATGCGGCTAGAGATTTTATAAATTACTTGGCGCGTACTGGTAAAATCCAACAAAATGAAATTCCTGCTGATGCTGGAATTGCTGCCGTTACTCCAGGCAGTGGTAATCTCGGTGGAACCGGCTTAATCAATTCGGACAACCAGCAAAGACGGGTATTTGACGGCGACGCTGGGCCTCAAGACCTGGGACAAGCCTATCGCCCTTTAGGTCGTGAAAACTTTAATTTTATTGATCGTGCTCAAGAACAATTGGACATGAAAGAGGCTGAATCAGTTGATGTAAATGCCGCTATACACGGAAATTGGACTATAGAAAATGCTAAAGCTAAACTGCATCAGTTTATGCAAATGAATAAAATATCAGCGGATTATAAATATACACCAGTGGGTCCGGATCACGCCAGGTAATTTAATTTTTTATTGTCAAAATATTTAAAAATAATCCGACGTTTTAAAAATTTTACAAGAGTCGCACTGAAATAACAGCAGATACAAGTTATAATTGGAAATGTCTGGGAGTTATTATTGATTAACAATCAAATTTATTTAATTTCCTCTAGGGTTACTATGTCGCATGTCAATTCTTATATTAAAGTTAAATCTGGTATGCTAGGTTATAACGTTAGAAACAGGAAATTTTACTTTTTCTAGCAGTGCATTTTAAATCGTCTTGTCTTTTTTCCAAGACTATATTATTCGCTAAACGTTTTTGTTTTTACTGATGTAAATATATAAACCCGATGATTGCTTTGAACCTTCGAAATTTTTTAGAGGTGTGCTCTTATTTAATAAATTCATTTGTAACACTAATAGCCTGTTGGTCAAATTCAATACATATTACCAGTAGTAAAAAAAAAATTATGAGTAGTAAAAAATAAAAGAGCAGAAAAACACATATTCCAAGATCCCGTCACCGTATGTATAAGCATACATATATGAGTATATCGGCAATTCTTACTCCGAAACTATCCAACCGATTTTGATGAAATTTAAAAAATTATAGATTTGTATTTAAAAGGACATAGGCTATATATTTGTTAAAAATTGGGATCAAGCGGGGTAGTTGGCGATCAGGATTCGGACGAATGCAAAAGCTCAGAATATTCAACGCATGTGTTAAGTCAACAAAACTTCATCAAATGCCATCATGCAAAAGCTAGAGGTATACATCAACATGTGCCTTAGAACAACGTAAAATTTTCTGGCCTAACACTATAAGCAACACAGAACTGCGGAACATTACTAATAAGAAACCCAAGAAGCAGATAATGGAACAGGAAATGGAGGTGGATTCGACATACCATCACGAAAAATCCTGATAGCATCACAAGCAGAGACCTGCAACTTGTATGATCGAGCCGTCTTGTTCACAGTAGTTGAATTTTAAGAACAACACGAATAAGTATTACGTCAATTTAATACTTGCTGCTTTTTGTACACAAACATAAAATGCAACAACAAGTGTAAATCATTTTCAACATTAGACTTGAACAGATTTGTATTGAAACAAAAAGTCTTGTTAACAAAAAGTTATTTTTGCACAACGGCTTTATTGTACATGATCTGATTGGAGTTTTACCAAAAACAATCGAGCCACTTAAAAGTAAAAAATCGCCATGCAGAAAAATACAAAAACAATAGGTGCCTTTGGCAATTCCTTCGGAAATAAATTGTGCACACTGCTCCATTTAAAACTTTAAAACAATCAATGATAATTAGATTAGGTAGCTAAAATTAACTTTTACGTAAAAACAACAAGTGAAGACAACAAGAAGTAAAAAATTATTTTACAACTGAATAAAACACTCGTTTAACACTCGCTAACAACAAGATGGCTTTGATGCAAAAAAATATTCAAACCTTAAACGACACTGTCAGAACATTCATGTTCGCATAAAATGGCGAGTACATAAACTGAATGTTCTAAACGAACGGTTGTTTCAACAAGTGTTTTTTGCTTTTGAACAAAAATGATTCAAGTCATAAAAAAATAATTTCTTGTTTAGGTGGACCCGAAAATTACGCAACCGAAACCGATGTCTGATCACAAGCATGGCGTTGGAGTGGAATGCTCACGGCTCAAGAAATCGTGTTCTACAAAGAAATACCTGTCGACGCATAATACCGTAAAAACTAAGCCATGAGAATGAGCAAAAACAACAGCGGCAAGTCGAGAGGAATAACAGAAAAAACCTACAACTAAGCGATTAATTTTTATTTATATAAATTACCTTCATGTGTCTGTTTGGTATACTTGAAGCCAGATGATTAATAATGTGCTTTGGAATAGTCCTCTATTCAGATCTTATTTTGCCCAAAGTGCTGAAATATTGGTACGTGATTCCATTGAATTGATTTAAAGGTGCCAACACAGTTTTTCGATTTTTATATATCTGAAATAAGTGTTTGGTACATTACTTGCGTACGCATTACTATTACGATTGTTCTTTAAAATGTTAACCTGTGGGTCCGGATCACGCCAGGTAATTTAATTTTGGAGTCGATTTTGGCCACTCAACCTACAGCTGCTGTAGAAAAACATCGCCGTACCAATAGTCTTCTTTCACTATACTTAACAGGGTGAGATATGTTTTTTAACTTAAGTCTCTGAGAAGGCTCGTACCACTAACATTTTCGTTGTTTTTTTCATTTTTACCTCATTAGACCATTTGCCTTTATTCTAAAAAGTTATTTTCATGTGTACATAATTTTTGGAAGTCCGACCGTTTTCTAATATTTGCAGAAGGTAACAGTGGCTTTTTCTTTAGAAAAAATCTGATTCATTTACCCTGCATATCGTATGGAATGTTTATTTTTATGTTATCTTTCATCACTATGAGAAAAATTGTTTTCTTTCATATCCAAATTGCGGTCATCGCACTGTGTAGTTTTAAGTTTATACCGCAATGTTTCTTCAAACTTTTAGTTGAGTTTCGTTTTTCGTATACTAAAATTATTTTTCTTGATCCTGACAAAGCAACTTTATATTTTTTAGTAATAAATCTGGTTGCCGGTTTCATTTTATATTCTCTAAAGCTTCTAGGAATTTTACATTATTATATTGTACTTTAAGAATAAAAAAAAAAGTTATACGCTTTTAAAAAGATCTTGGATCTTGCCTCAAATTTAAATATTTGGAAAATGAAAATATAACTAAATCACAGTTTCTTTGGAGCAGTCAAATATAGCCCCAATTATTCAATTTATCTAGAGCGTAGCAAGACCAACCAAATGTTTCTCTTATTGCAAAGAAAAATAAGATTAGGAATAACTGGATAATATACATTGTAGTCAATTGCACTTTGAATAGGATAATTACATATGTTCTACCTTAATACCAAATTAACTATAACTCTTTTAGCAACAAAGTTTTAAATTTTAAAGAGTATTTATTACCAACAAAAAAGAACTTTGGGCATTATTGTATAAAACGAAAGTAGGTCCCCTTCAGCAATATTTACAATAAAAAAGAAAAAAAAGCAGCATATCAGTCTCAAAGTTATAATAGAACACAAAAAAAAAGGACTTATTTTTAATATTATTTAATATGCGATCTTTTAATTTTTGTTACAACTAATTCCATACGTACTGGATTTCATTTAAATGAGGTGATTGGGGTGCAGTGTCAAGTACGTCGTGACAGTTGTAGAGCAATCAACTGTGCACAACATAGACCTTGTGACTGTCCTGATTAAAAAAATAAATTTTGAGTTTTCTAGCACTTTATTTTATACTTGCGAATGAACGCTTTGTATATTAGCCATTTTTACGAATGGCTTTTTTCAAGCCACTGGGCCATAGTTCTCATTGAAGTAACAATTATGTTTTTAATAGTTGGTATGACAAATAAAAGACTAATGAAAATTTGAGATTTAATCAAAAAGCAACAAAAATATTAACAATTAATAAGGATTAACAACGGGAAATTGCTTTCCATGAAATTTCTCTGTAACTGATGTTAATCTTGGAGCGCTGGTATGGGGATATTTCCTGGTAGTTTTTTTCATCTCATAATTTTTCATCTGCTAGGTTTGTGCTTATTTTAAAAGTTTTTTGTATTTTTGTACCGATTGACTATGTTGAAAACATTTGGTGCTCAATTAACAATTTCGATGCTAATTGCCGAAAATATTATTACAGATTGCAATTGACTGTTATTAATTTCATTTGTAAGTTGTAATTTTTCTGGTAACCAGTAGGCAACGCACCTGAGTTCGGTAGCTATACATGATTGATTCATTTATACTCTTTTTATAGTCGAACTTTGGTTTCGCTCTGCTCACCGGATATTTGCTTGGGGTGCCATTGTTCTTGCCGCGAGTCAGTATAAAAAATGTTTATGTACGAGTAAATACAGTTTTGGTTCTATTTAAGTCATTTTGGTTTGTTTCCTACATAAGGATAAAAAAAGATGCTTTTCAAATCCCAATACTGTTGCGAACACCTGATTTTAAAATATCTTTGTACAATGTGTTATTTTAATTTTTTTCCGACTTATGACACGTTTTAAACATTCTAACGTTACAGACTATCGAGGCCTTTAGAGGAAACATGTTTTAAAAACCTAGTTTAATTTTTTCAAACACGATGCAACCACAGAGGAAACATCTGTTCTGTGTAAATATCACACATAATATTAAACATACGCAGATGACTACAGCTTCAACGAACTAAGGATATCAAACCAAATATAAAAATCTTTCCCTATTTTGGACACCGAAACAAGGAACATGAATTTTTAACACACAACTAAGCTACAGACTATGGAACATTAAAGACAACATGCGAATGTTTCCTCTAATGTTCCCCCATGTGTAGCCGGTGTAAAAGAGAAAAAAAATGTGTTCACTTTTATCACATTCACAAAACTTTTATATTTACAGTAACCTCTCAATTTATATTTCGCTAATTTGTGTAATATCTACAGACATATTATGTGTGTAAATATTTCTTAAAAAACAAATTTAAGAGAGTTAGATTTAAGAAAAATGTATTCACTATTTCAAAATATTTGTCGATTACATCGGTATTTAATTTTACCTGAATATACAAATAAACGATGCTGTAGCACCCTAAAATACTTATAAACAAATTGGAAAGATAATCGGTCTTGTTCTAACTGTAGAATATGGCTGAATATCATTATTAACAAAATTGGTAAAACATGAAATCTTAGTAATGTGTTAATAACAATGATTTTCTTAACACAATAAATGGATTTCATGTACAGATTTTATTGAAGAAAAACGTTCAGCCTGTAGTTTTATAGATATACTTTATTGTTTTTAGAAATATTAACGAAATATTTAAAAAAGCATTCGTAGTTTATTCAATTCATTAACAGTGATAAAATATAATTTTGCATAAACTTTTTTTTTTGTTCCGTTTATGTTACTTTTTTTTTTAGGAATGTTTATGGAACATTAACGAATTCAGTTTTACTTGAAAGTTAAAAAGGCATACATACGTCTCTGTTATGAATTGAATAATTAATAGTTTTTTTATTTTTATTTTCTATTGTATAATTTGTAGTTTGTTGTGTGGTGTTTGTTTGCTATAAAACCACAGGCTGTCCAATGAAAGGGATAGGATATATTCTCAAATGCAATTATTATGCAAAACAAAAGGTGCTACAATATTGTTTGTAACGGTAAATTCAGTTTATACATTTGTAATGGGGAGGTTTTTGCGTTTCTAAGAATGTATGTTATATTTTATAGGAGTTTCATGGCAGAAATGCATATTTTTGTTCGTGACTTGAAGAGAACTATAACTGCTCGAGAAACTGGATCTAACAAACAGTCCGCCAGTAAATCTTGTGCTTTGTCGTTAGTTCGTCAGCTTTACCATTTGGGTGTAATCGAAGCATTTTCCGGTACTCTTAAGCAAAAGAAAGACGATGAGGAATTAACTCCATATGAAGTGAATGTAGCTCCAGAAATTGTAGAAAAGGTTGAAGAAGTTGTACATGATTTGGATTTACCAACAGTAAACATACACAATGTTAAACCAGATCCTGAAACGGATGTAATCAGCTTACAAGTAATCTAGATCATTATAAATTTAACGTACATATGTAAGAATTATATTGTCATTGCTTCCAGGTCAATACGGGTAAAGACAACAATCGGCTTCGCATGGATAATCAACAAGTGGTAGCATCCATAATTCCTTGGGCTCCACCTCAGCCAAATTGGAACGCCTGGAATGCTTGTAACATTGATGAGGGTTATTTGGCTACAGCTTCCTTAGACGATTTATGTAATGATCTCGAGAGTTCGAATAAGGAAAAGCGTTTAAATAATCCCGAATATCAACAATTCTTAGAATTTCGAGAAAAATTACCGATTGCTGCTATGCGGGCGGAAATTATGGAAGCAATTAATGAAAATTCAGTTGTTATTATACGTGGAAATACAGGTTGTGGTAAAACCACGCAGATAGCACAATACATTTTAGAAGATTACGTGTCTTCGGGTCAAGGAGCACATTGTAATGTTTATATTACACAACCACGTCGTATTTCAGCTATATCTGTAGCAGAACGAGTGGCCAATGAACGTTGTGAAAATCTCGGTGAATCTGTAGGTTATTCGGTACGATTTGAAAACGCTATGCCCCGACCCTATGGAGCAATATTGTTTTGTACTGTTGGTGTGTTGTTGCGTAAATTGGAGGCTGGTTTGCGTGGTATTTCACACATCATTGTAGATGAAATTCATGAACGTGACGTTAACAGTGATTTCTTGTTGGTTATTTTGCGTGACATGGTGCACACGTATCCCGATATTCGCATTATTCTTATGTCGGCTACGATTGACACTACACTGTTCTCGGATTACTTTGGTCGTTGCCCAGTTATGGAAGTGCCGGGTAGAGCTTTTCCAGTCCAGCAATTTTTCCTTGAAGATTGTCTTGAAATGACAAAATTCGTGCCCACACCCGAATCACGTAAAAAGAACAAGGACAAGGATGATGAGGAGAATGCAATTGTCAAGGAAAATGGCGAAGATGGTTCAGATCAAAACCTTAATAAAGTTATTGATTCTTCGTACTCGCAACAAACCAGAAATTCGATGGCTCTTTTATCCGAATCGGAATGTTCATTCGAGCTTATAGAAACACTTTTAATACATATTAAATCGAAAAATATTCCCGGCGCCATCTTAATTTTCTTACCTGGTTGGAATTTGATTTTTGCGTTAATGAAGTTTTTACAAAATTCTCGATTTGGAGGTCCAGAATATCGTATATTACCTTGCCATTCTCAAATACCAAGGGAAGATCAGCGAAAAGTTTTTGAACCGGTGCCAAATGGCATCACTAAGGTAATGACTTGTCAGAAATGAGAACTACCTTGGTTTTATAACGAAAAACGTTTTTTAAATCAGGGTACCTACTGTAGTACCTGAATAATTTTTACGTATTCTAATTTTCAATCTCATCTCAACAATTTTTCTGAGACGTGACTTGGAAAAATTTTATTGGAAATAGCTAACAAATCGATTTCCAATTTTTCTTTCTTGCGTTTTTTGCAGTTATGCTAACGATATATAAAATAGTTAATTGATTCTAATAATTATTAATTGATTTTTTGGTTTTGCAGATTATTCTTTCTACAAATATTGCTGAAACATCTATTACAATCGATGATATTGTATTTGTTATTGATTTATGCAAAGCACGCATGAAAATGTTTACTTCTCATAATAATCTCACTAGTTATGCTACAGTATGGGCCAGTAAAACTAATTTAGAGCAACGCAAAGGTCGAGCTGGTCGTGTTAGACCAGGTTTTTGCTTTACCTTGTGTTCAAAAGCGCGATTTGCAGCTCTGGAAAATCATTTGACACCAGAAATGTTTCGTACCCCATTACATGAAATGGCTTTGAGTATCAAACTTCTTCGATTAGGATCCATACACCAATTTCTATCAAAGGCTTTAGAACCTCCACCATTAGATGCTGTAATTGAAGCCGAAGTGCTTTTGCGTGACATGCGCTGTCTAGACAATAATGACGAATTAACGCCCTTGGGTCGTATATTGGCCAGATTACCTATTGAACCGAGATTAGGAAAAATGGTTTTGTTAAGTGCCGTGTTCGGTTGTGCGGATATTGCTGCCAGTATGGCATCTTATTCAAGTACATTCTCAGAAATTTTTGCTTTGGACTTGGGTCAAAGACGTTTACAAAACCACCAGAAAGCTTTAGGCGGCAGCAAATGTTCTGATCATGTTGCCATGATTGTAGCTACACAAATGTGGGAAAATGCTCGTCACAAGGGAGAGGAAGAAGAGATACGTTTTTGTGAGTGGAAAGGACTTCAACTATCAACTATGCGTGTTATGGCAGAAGCTAAGAATCAGCTATTGGACTTATTGCAACAAGCCGGTTTCCCAGAAGAATCTATGATTTCAGGGCGTATTGATGCTAACTCTGATGATCCTGTACTTGACATGGCAACGGCCCTTCTTTGTATGGGTCTGTATCCGAATGTCTGTTATCACAAAGAAAAACGTAAAGTCTTAACAACAGAATCAAAGGCAGCTCTCATACACAAGACGTCAGTGAACTGCAGCAATTTGGCGGTGACCTTTCCGTATCCGTTCTTTATATTTGGTGAAAAGATACGTACGCGAGCAGTGTCATGTAAACAAATGACCATGGTGTCCCCTCTTCACTTGCTCTTGTTTGGCTGTCGTAAAATCGATTTAGTAAAAGGCAATATGGTACGTTTGGATAATTGGCTTAATTTCAAGATGAATCCGCATTTGGCATCCATGCTGGCGGCTTTAAAGCCAGCTCTTGAAGATTTAATATCGATTGCTTGTGATGACCCTTCAGAAATTATGCGATTAAATGAGAATCAATCGAAACTAGTAAGTGTAGTTAAAGACTTGTGCATAATGACAGCTGGAGATTATCAGATACAACGTGAAAAGGGTGTTATGCCATATCAAAGTCGTGGACCTAGTGGCAGCAGTGGTATACCAAATAAGAGAGGAAGGTTTGATAGCGGTAGCGGCGGTGGTGGTTATGGAAGCCGTGGTTTTAGTGGTGGTTATGGAGGTCGTGGGTTTAATGGTGGTGGCTATGGAGACCGTGGGTTCAATCGTGGTGGTACTGGTCATTGGGGCCGTTTTGGCGGCGGTAGCGGCAATCGCCGATTTTAATTAGATAAATGAATACACATTTCGATTACATGTAGCCCATGTTAGCACGTAGTTCTATAATAATCATGAATTGTATGTGTTTTTTTTTTGTTTTATTTAAAGTAATTAATAAAAGAGTGCTATGAAAGCATACTATTGACGTTTTATTGAACACACTACTTTCTATAGTTAAAAATATATTTGTTTACATTGACTCAGCGATCCTCGTAAAAAGCCAAAGCAACTGCTAACAACACAGTTACAGCAATAGCAGTATAAACCCCAACTACATGCCATTTGATGGGATTTTTCTGATAAACTTCTAACGTTTTACGTTCTTTAGGTTTGCGCTTGCAAAATTTTTTCTCAAATTGTTCCACCTCTAATCTATTGCGTTCCTCTTCTTGTTGTCGACGAAGTACCTCTTCTTTTTTGCGTGCTTGCTCTAACATTTTTTGTTTTTCAACACAATTTTCATCACATTGCATTTTTACAAAACCAGCTCGATGTTTGTCACAAGGTATCTCTGATTTTAAACGTTTACAATCACAGTAGACCCGCAATTTTTTGCGACACGAGTTGGGATATGGACAAGGACCAGAATGACATATAGTTGAGCACCGATGACCACATGGGTACTAAAAAGTTAATAGGAAGTATATTATTAGATAGAGATAAATATTACTAAAACTTACATTCTTTATACACCTGTTTCCACAACTTTTTAAACGTTCTTGTTTTTCCACAATTTTACTTTCGCTGGTTTCTGTATTAAAATAATCTCCGCATTTGTATATAATTGGCATTAATCCGCAATGACATTTGGTCTTAATAGCAACATTGCAAGGATTGCAAGGCGGTAGGTGACACGGTCTAGAACAATTATGGTTACACCCTTCGGGTCTAGGAATTTTACAATCTTCTTCACAGGTTGCACAGCCAGTTTGTTCCTTTAATTTAAATTTTTTAGTAGATTCCAGCAATTTTTTATCATTACCTTCATGTCTTTCAAATCCGGCACAGCATGGCAGACTAAAGAACAACTGTGGTGACCACAACTTAAGAAACGCTTACATAAACGCTGGCAGGATGTCGGTGTAGAATTCCAACAGGGTAACTCAGCTATTTCATGACCACCTATACACGTGACTTTCACTTTTTGTTCACATCGCGGGTGGGGCATTTGTTTGTATTCAAACTAAAGTAAAAAAGATATTTTTAAAACGATAATTTTAGCAGTCATAAAAATCACCTGTTTCGAGGGCTCCCATACGCTCGTCGTATTAACGTTTGCTCTTTTAGTAAGCTTAACTGATGCATGACATTTCGCCATACACTTATGTTCGCACCCAGTAGTATCATTCAGTAAACCACACGTTTGTTGACAAGGTGGGCATTCATTTTTATGACAGCGATGTTTGTTTTCGTGATGACATTTTGAAGGAATACTGGAAATCAAAATTAACAAGTTTTTATCTTATGAGGCTCATGTGCTAAGAATGTCATTTCGCATTAAATTTACGATACGAACTCGCAAAATAGGTGTGTTTAAGTTCACCACCCTAATAAATTTGGAGATTGTATATGAATTGCAAGTTTTCAGCAATGTTAACGCTAAGAAAACTTATATATTCGATAATAGAGAACTTGGTGGATGTTATTAGATAAGATTTGTCCAGCAAAATATATAAGTTTTGATATATATACGAATTTCGGTCATCGCTTGTCAAGTTTGGTTTGATGGCTAAGTGCCGTATTTAGTGTAAATTTTCGTTTTGAGCAGTTCGTGTTTTATTGTATAACCAGTATTAATGTGTCATGTGTAATCCGGTAGCCGGTTGGTGATCTATTGTGTATCAAGTAGTCATCTGCCAGGTGTGAAGAGGTAACAGGTAGTATCTTGTTTCGCTTTTTGCTTGTTAATTGCTGCTTTTGTTATATTGGAGCCTAAATGCCACAACAAGATCGTCAATATAACGGAAGTAACAAGAAGAGCTAATACTAGAGAGAGGACCTAAACGAAACATCTATACCAATTACAAGAAAAAGAAAATCGACCAATCTATTGTGGATACGGAAATGGGTATAACACTACTACCAATAGAATAAGACATTTCGAGGCACATGGGAAAAGAAATAATAAAGAGGGAAGCCAACACAGAAAGAAAGGGACAAAAAAAAACATGGGATCTAAAACAGTAAAAAAAGCAAAAAGAAAACGTAACTACAACGAAAGCTGATAAGGGCAATACTACAGTATTAATCAGCATGGAAAAATGCAAGAAACAGTACCAGAAAATACGAAAGACAAAGACTTTGCTTCACATCTACCTTAAAAACTACATTACAACTGATGTACTCCCGATTCAATATATTCATATATAGACAAAATAACGGACTTGGAATGGGAAACCAAACATCAGCAATACTAGTTTTAGTATTAAGAATCTACGCCGTGTTTGGCGCAATAGGTGTAATCGCGCATAATATCGACGTACAATTAATAGAATACTTCAACAAGCAACACTAAAACGTCTAATTCACAATGGAAATGGCAAACAAAATAAAATAAAAATTATCTAGACCTGACAAGTACAGACAAACAACAACACTTCAACTCGAATATGAAATATCCAGAAAACCTACGGCCAATACTACACAATACCCCCAACCACCCACAACAACACAAGCTCGTGGCGATCAGCCAACATGCACCGGAAAATTAACACACAAAATAAACAACTTTCTCAAGAAATACGACTTAAATAAAACATTCAACTACAAGAAAAAACCTAGTACGAATATTACAGACCAACGCTAACAAAGACGACCAGCTGCATAAACAGGGGGTATACAAACTAACGTAAACATGCCAATACAGCTACATAAGAAAAACAGGACGCAAATTCAAAACAAGATTTCGCGAACATAAGATACTATTACAAGCACATACGTAACCCCATCTCGAAACTAGAATCTAACTTCTCCAACCACATGTTCAACAAATGTAATCCAGCGCACAATAGAAACAAAGCAATAAAACAATAACACAGTTACACAATAGTAACTAAACTCATAAACCACCCCTATAAAAAGCAGCCGACCAACTAGCTGTACCTTACACGCCTGACAGATGGCTACTTGATAAACAATAATACATCAACAATATTTATCCTGCTACTGGTTGATACAAAGAGAGTACGTACAATATGTACATACACATGACATTAGTTTCCACCTTCGAAAATAAGTCCCAGACGTAAACGAAACGCATGATCTTTAGCACATGTTCTAATATTTGGCATGCGAACGAAATTCACGTGATTATCAGCAGTGTTAAATTATTAAAACTCACCGGCATGGTTCCAAACAAACTACACGTGCTGTTCGCTCTCGGCCACAGGGCACACTTTTTTTGGTTTTACCACAGCGACAATTAATTTGTGACTTTTGCTGGCAAGGATAACAGGGTCCCTTGTGACAAACCGATTGACATTTATGTTTACCACATGACAATGATTTGCCACATACTTTATCACAAGGTGGACAGTTTTTATCGCAGCACTAAAATATATCATAATTTTTTTTTTTTTTAGTTTGGAATTATTGTTAGAAATTTACCTTGCGATTACAAGAATGTTTGCCACAGTCTCGAATCTGTTTACATTTTATTTCGCAGCTAAATTCCTTAGAGCACGGCAATTCTTTTTCATGCATTCCACAGCGACATTTCTTTTTTGTTATGATTAAACACTAGAAATATTAAATATAATAAAGTTAAAGGTTAAAAAAATAAACAATAAAAGAAGGTAATGGAACAAAAGTTGTGAATGACCTTAAAAATAAGTTGTTAAAAATATCCAATTCACATATAAACTCCTAACTAGTTGTCGACTCCTTATGATTACTCAACAACTATTGCGGACATTTTCATTTTTAACGAAAATACTGACAAGTTAACAATTTCTAAAAAGATATTGGCAGGGTGCTTAGGAATATTAATAATCCTAACTTGAGCCGAGTGAAATATTTTGTTTTGATTTTTTTTTAGTTTTTTTTTATTGTTTTTTCCGAACTACAAATATTATTAATTGTTAAGTAATTTTAATTTTTAGGCATGAGTTCGTTTTTTCTTTCTATTCAGAAAGAGAATTATTTATTTAATATGGACAACCTTTTTTTTGTTGAATTGAAATTTACAATAAAAAATCCTATTTTGGTCAAAATAAATACAACAAACTTACCAAATTACAGTTGCCTTTATGACAACGTTGTGTACAAGTATGTGAACCACAAACTAGTAATTTTTGACAAGTATCACCACACGTATCAATAACCTCGGAACAAGGTACCAATTTTTTCTGTCGAAGTGTGTTAAATTTTAAACTAGGTATATTCAGTTATATTATACATACTTACAGTTTTACCACATGGACATGATCGCGGTAAACTTAAAGGACAATCACCACAGTCACCTGAATGGCAAACTTTTTCACAAGTATGTAATCCACAAGTAAATGGTTTTCCACATGGTTTTGTACAATGCCATGTCTGTTCACAACATTGGCGTTCTGTCGTTAGGCCACCACATTCACATGGCTGGAGACTTCTTTGTTGGCAAGGTGGACATTGTCCAACTTTGTGACATAGCCTTTTACATATATGCTCCTTACATGGCAGAAGTAGCTCACATTTCTGCTGGCACTCCCACAACTTTTCAGCACAACGCATAGATTTTGGAGCAGATTTTCCACATTTGCAAGATGTAACGGCATATTGCGCACAGGGTGGGCAGGGTCCGGGATGACATAGTAAAGTACAATTATGACCGCAATTTGGCAAAAGGGATTTCCCACACATTTCACCGCAAGAATGAGGAACTAACCAGGGTTCCACAGGCGGATTTGGTTCTTTTCCACAAAAGCACACATATTCCGCTGGTTTCTCTATGGGTTGAAATTCTCTTCTACATTGCGGACAACACCAGTGTAACGCTTTGATCTTTTTGGGTGGAACAAAATCTCCCATATGATTATAATAACCCTGCTCAATTTGAGTTTTGCCTTTTGCTTGTACCATGCTATCATTGGACCATCTTTGTATACAGTTTAAATGAAAGACACGATAACAATACTTGCAAGACCATATTGCATTGGATCGTTTTATATTTCCAATACAGATGAGACACGTAGCAGCTCCAGCTTGCAAAACATTTTCTAGAAAGCCTGCTGTCTTTCCTAGAAGCTGAATATCTTCCTTACGCGTATTATAATGCTTATACAAAGATTCTAAAACAAATTACACAAATATTTTTAGTATATTTAAGTACATTAATTTCGTTAACATTTACCTAAAATTGCTGATTCATCTAAATCGTCTTCATCTTCAGAAGATGATACATAATTTTCGACCAGCTTTTTGGCAGTTTCAATATTTCTTGCATGAGCTTCATTGAATTTATCACTTGAGTTTTTAGTGCAGTTCTGTTGATTGTTTTTAGTTGGCGGCATAGTTGAAAATATATAATTAAAATGTATTTTATCCACCGGCGTACACGTAGGTTTATTAGTTATATCTATCTATATTTATTAAAAATTTGCACCAAGGTGTATTTATTTACAAATGTGCCTTGATTTGCACCAGCCAAGAATAATGTTACCAGATTTTGATATTAAAGATTTATTTTGACGATTTTTACATAATTAATAACATACCATCTTGACTAACCATAAATCTGTTCATTTTGCTGTTCGCACAGGGATTTGTCCGAACAGTTGGTCGCACAACGCTGTTCTGCCATTACATAAACAAAATATATACAGGCAAAATAAAAAATATGTGTGTGTGTGCCCGTCTGTACTCATTAAAACACTCCCGATGACAAAAAAAAAAACTATGCTCAAACTGAGCAAAAACAGCTACACGTATTCCCCACACAGAAGAACCCGAATAACAAACTTGTCGCTTTATCCGCAATATTAATACATTTTTCATTACTAGTGGTCTTCTTTTGGTAGTAGCTTTAAGATAATAAGCCTATGCAGCTGTTGCACGAATTTCCGACACATTTTGATTATTATTCTTTCTTTGGTCAGCGGGAGACCACTAAAAGCCATCTCTTCATACGCATAACGCCGAATAACTTTTTATTTAGTTTTAAAAAAAATTGGATTACGTTTCATTTTTATTTTAGATCCCGAAACTTTATCAGTCTTGTGCCTCGAGCTGATATTTCACTCAGTCCGTTGCGTTTGATAAGCAAAACAAAAATGCACAGATTGTAATAGCTACGAAACATATAAAAAACATAAAACAAACATTCAATTAAATGGTGTGATTCCCCGATTACTGTATTACATATCAAGAGTTCGAGTATCTCAGATTACCAGAAGCGGTTACTAGTACAATGTTACCCAAAAATACATTAGTATTTCATTTTTCAATAGAGTTTCACAATGCATTTAGGTTTTTATGTACTAATTCGACTGTAATGTCATGGGTTCGGCAAACTCGATCTTGAAAGACCTTTATTTCAGACTGAACTGCCTGGGCACGATTTGATCAGTTTTTTGTTTAAATCTTCCGAAGGGAACATTCATAGATAATTACAACTCTTTAAATCGATATTCCTAATGACCAGTATTTTTGATGATTCAGTCAACTATCAGGGATACGGGATAACAAGCCCCGAAGCAGATCTGGGACTTGAAACCGGAAAATAAGGATTATCGAGGTTTGAACAGTAACGGACCGGTTGTTGGTGAGCTCCCTTAAGGAAACTATGGTGATGATTGTGGTTTAGACCTAAATCTCAAGAGAGTGTGGTGCGTGCTTGACGTAGCTTTGCATTGCAACGCAAGCCGTTAAATTAAAGACGCATAACCTGTTTCTGTAATACAAGCGAGACTCGTTTAAACATTTTTCATAGTAGTAGTCAACGACAAAAAATGAATGCTTTTCATATGCATAAAATTTCTTGACGAGTCTTTTCTAATACAGAAACCGGATACTGATGTGTTGAAAATCCAAGAAGGAGACAACGATATCCATATTTAACTTACTCAAGGATTTTAATAGGAACTCATATTTCATAAAATGATTACAAAATATATTTCCGTCAAATTGTTTATTTTACAATAATAATACATAACAATTTTTTTTTGCTTAAAGCCATGTTTGCAGATTTAGGGAAAATGTTTAAATAACCTCTTTTTAAGCGTTTCTTTCATTGACCAGCAATCTGAAATTAAAAAAGAAAAAATATGGAATTTATTTTCCAGTAAATTAAATTTTTTTTTATCAATACTTACAACAACAAGATGACCACTTTTATCACGTACCACGCCTGGTGCACCACCACCCGTTTGGATATCAATAACACCAGACTTACCCTTGACCATATTATGCTCCAAACTATAAAGAAGGGCACTATTTTGTAAACAAAAATTTGTTTTTCTTTTCTGAAATTAAAACTTACGAGTCTCTCCCCACTATATTAAGCACATCAGCCGTACCCACAGTATCAATGACGAAAGTGCAGAATTCAATAATGTACGGTATAAGCAAGATAAGATCACCTTTATCTTTCTTCGAGTCGAGAGGAATACGTATGACCATTAAATCATCACTATGGTTAGTTAAATCGAAGTCTAATTTTTCTAAAGGCAAGCGATGCTTTTGCTTATATGTTTTACCATCCAATACGTAAATCGCTTTGTTGCTTAAAAGTAATAAACGATCCCGCGACTTGTAGCCATGACGATCGTATTTGATGCAGGAAGAGGAATACCTAAGCGTTTCACCATTAAAGCTATTGCCAATGAAGTTGTTAATTGCAGTGTTATGTTCTGTTTGTATTCGATCTGTTTTGAACCAATGCGGTACACTTTGGAGATAGCTACTCTTCTTATCTGTAAAAGGAACACTTAGATTAAAAACATTCGTCCAATTGAATTGAATTTTAAAAGCAAATTACTAGTTTCAGGGCTATTCAAACTTATAGTTATTTTTATTTACCTTTAAAAACTTTCTCTGCTAAAACTTTTAACTCAAACTGTCTTTTCATTTCCTGAGATAGGGCCAAACGATATTTACGTGCCAGATGTAATCTATGTAGACGATGTAAATAGGCGGAAGCCTTTTGACAGTGGCTAGGTGCCGAAGGCCATGACTTATCCAAAACATTTGTTGGCAACTCTTTAGATAATCTCAAGAGCCACATACGTTTGGTATTGGCAATGAATTTTTCATTGTAAAGATTAGGTGGGTCGTGGCGTGTAATAAAGCCTTTGATAAAAGCGCGTATCTTATCTGCTGCTTCGCGACGTTTCTTGGATGCTTGTTGAGCCATGAAGCGGCGACAGTACGATTGAAGAGTGATAACTTGCTCTCGTAACTGCAAATATTTCTTACGTTGTACTCGTCCTTTCCAGCGTGCTTGTAGAATTGCCGCAACATCATGTTTCTTTTCTTGGAAGGCGTCTTCCGTATCGAAGAGTGTCTTGGGGAAGCGAATAAACAATTTAGTTTCACCCAAACGATAGTCTTCCGGTCCGTATTTAAGTTCCTGAACCAAAAGCTTAACGCCTTCTTTTGCTGGTCCATTGTAATGTGGCCAAGTTTGTATGCTTAAGCATTTGTAGCGATTAAGAAACATATTAAATGTTCTTCTGTAGGCAAAACCAGCTCGACGTACACGCAAATTCTCCATTAGGCCCAAATATTTGACTTGATGTAAAATCAGTTCATCATTGAAGATGCCGGGAGATTGAAGATCATTAGGTTTAATACAGCGTATATAAGAAGGTTCTTTGCACATTAGTATGTCCATTAAATTATTAAGAGACGTTCTAAATTGCGTAATCGCCGTTTCGGGTCTTTTTTTGTTTAAACACTCCGGTTCAGGGAAACAAACACGGACAACATTATTAGAGGACTTGCTCATGGTTTCCTTCAAATCACGGAACAACAAGTCATTGTTCTTGTCCAAGAAATTATTGACATTGTAAGTTACATCACCGGCGTAGTGCACTAGACGGAACTCATTACGGCCCATTGTCTTTTGCACTTGTATGGGTGCTTTTTCATGGCACAAGTAGTGAGGATGATCACCCAAACGATCCGTCAGTTTTGCTAAGAATGTCATGTCAGTGGGTTCGCCGGGCCGTAAACATTCTTCATCTAATATGGATATAATACCTTTATGTTTCTCTTCAATTAAGTTGCATATAACTTTATTATCGAAAAATTCCACCGGTACCCACTCAATACCTTCACGTCTGTATTCATCTTGCTCTGATTTCAGTGTCAATTCAATAAATAATTGTTGCAACTTTTCATTACAAAAATTAATACAAAATTGTTCAAAACTATTGGTTTTGAAAATTTCAAAACCATATATGTCTAAAATACCCATAACATTATTGCGAGCAGTACGCAAATCCTTCGCTTGCAGGGATACGTTCAGACGAGCTACCAACCAAGAGAACAAACGGTCGTATACAGCTTTAGCCAGAGCATCACGAGCATATATAGCCATTTCCGGACTAAGAGGTGAGGTAACCACATCTCCTCTAGCGTCAATGGTACGATGTGTCAATGCATCTTTTAACTCGATCAAGTCGACTCTTAAGAGCTTTGCTACCGCTTTCACTTTATCTGATTTGTTAAGTTTTGCTTTACCTTCCTCCTGATCAAATTGCACGTTGCCCAAATGCAAAACACTCGCAACAATCTCGAAAACTTCTTTCTGTTCCGTAGAAGAGAAATCAATAATAGTCATGGCCTGTTGAACTTGCTTAAAGTTGTCACCATCATCTATGGTCTTAACTAATCCCTTATCCTGAAACAAGAATTTAAATGAGTTTAAAACGAACAACAATTATAGTATACATCTTACCCCATCAGATAAATAGGCATAATTATTCAGGGACCTCGTTAGCATTAAATCTTTCAATTGGTCTGCACTGGCACCAGCCAATAATTGATAGAAAATGTGGAAGTTTCTTTCGCCACTGTTTTGCTTAACCACACGTGATTTCTCTAATAAATAATTAAGAATGTTACCGCCAACTGGGGTGCCACTAAACTCAAATTGTATATCCATATATTTGCCAAAACGTGATGAGTTCTGGTTACGATTTGTTTTAGCATTGCCGAAAGCTTCCAATACTGGGTTGCTTTTCAACAGTTTCTCCTTAACACCTTCAACAGTACTTTGGTGGCCCGAACAGGCAGCAATATATTGTAAGACTTTCTTGGAAGCTTCCGTTTTACCCGATCCACTTTCGCCTGAAAGTTAAGAGAGCTATTAGTGTTTGTAGAAATTGTTAGATCAAGATTGTCATTGGAGGAGACAATTTCAAAAAATGTTATCTTAAATCAACGCAATGTCTTTTTTTTTATCAAATTCGATTTTAGCAAAATTGCTAATGTTGATGTTAACCACAATCTTGGAAACCGCAGCAGATAGGAAGTCGAAAGTTTCACAGGATGTATAGTTTTGTGGTCGCTGCAACAAATATTAAAACCGAAAAAAGGTTACAAGGTGTTCTCATACAAGAACTAAAATTTATTGTAGCCCTTAATTTTTAACACTTTTTGTTGTAGCGGCCACATAATTAACTCTCTATCTGCTACGGTTCCCAAGATATTGCTCTTAAAAATTTAAAACGTATAAATATAGTTTTGACGTTCTACAGGAAATCACCCAGACTCGTGTAATTTTCTGTTTAACCTATTTTTATAATCGTACTGTGTTATAAAAGAAAGTGTAAAATGTGTGCGCCGAGAAAACTCAGAAACGAGTTCCGGTACGATCAAGGGAGTTTCCGTTTCGTAAGGTTTTTGTTTCTACCTGTAGAGCGTGTTTTTGAAGATATAAGGGAAGTTTAGGCTTATAGAAATTTCTAAAACAATCCAGAATATTCGAAGATGAAATACAGAATGTTAAGGAACATTATGGACAATCTCATATTAACTCCCTGAGTGAAGGCGGGTACCCGAGCTAGTTAAATAAATAAAATAACAAATATCGAATTACATGTAGATGTAATACAAAAAATACCACTGCTCTCTGACTACTTTTGGTTTGTTTTCTGCCCAGTCATTTTGGACTGACCTATCCTTTGTTGAGCGGAAATTAAATTAGTTCTCCTTCTAACCTCAGTATTGTGATCTTCATTAGAAGCGTTATATAGAGATTTATTTAATACATAATCTGAGGATCAAGATCCATAAAGCGCCGGCCGGTGGACCAGATCGAACCTTTAATATTATTATATCCAAAGCAACACTTTTTGAAAACTATTTCCTTGTACCCAAAAGCCTTTTTACATATTTTTGATAAGAAAAATGTTCTATATAAGAAAATCATTTACCAGAAAAAACGGTAGTGCAGATTCACACTGCCACTAAAAGATGCCATGAATTTTAGTATGTCGAATAAATAAACAACACAAAAACATATGGCGTTTAGTTTTCTCTATAATCGTTTATCAAGCAACATAACCTGACTAAACGATAACGAATATTGTTTATAAAAAAGTTACTGAATAGTAACATCGTTAATTTTAATGTTAAAAATTTTCAATGATGCGATTATCGTTAAAAAAGAATAGTGAATCGCACTACTGATATGGGTATATATACGAATTTTTCATCAAGCACCAAAGGTAATAAATAATATTAAAAAATACTATTAACCAAGCCGAATTTGCCTTGCTACTAACGAGCTTTAATTTTTATTTTTTTAATTTTAATCTCATCAGTAGGCAACACTAATATTTATTTAATTTTCTACAAAAAATATTATCTCTAAAGCAAATGCACATACATATGTATGTATACATCTATTCCAAATCGAAAATAGTTTAAGACACTTGATATATCGATACTTTGTGTACGTGAATGTATTCAGATTTGGCATCTAAATCTAAGCATAATTTTCCATTTAAATGTATGAAAATGAGAAAAAAAACTTACCAGAGATAAGAACACATTGACCTTTATTTTCTTCTATTAGGGAACGAAAAGCATTATCGGTGACTGCAAAACTGTAAATATTTTTCGAGAAAATACAATTAAATACTAAAATTATCTTTATTTAAATTTAAATGTAAGTGGAATAACTAAAACTGCTAAATACCAGTATAACAGCCCGATAACAATTGTCACCATAACCACTGCTGGCAAGGAGTTTACATACATCTTGTATACAACTCTGTCAGAATAAAATTTATGGAATTTTTGTTGCTTTAAATGTACCTAGTCAGTTTATGCGAAGCATTTATTTGTGTCAAAGATTTTTTAAGAAGCAGAAGGAGTGGAGAGCAAATCTGTGATCTATGGATTATTAGTTTGGATATATAAAAGAAAATGTCGTTTGAAAACATTATTGCAGATGTTACAGAGAACATAATGTTATGCTATAATGCACTGGAGGATTTGAAAAAACAATGAGTGAAGACTATTTCGAAGAACAGGTTTGCAACTACACCATATCAAATACTGAAGAGCATGGTGAAGCCAAATCTAAGCTAGGTAGAACGGAAAAATCCTTTGGAGGACAGTTCAGAGCGTACGAAAAAACTGGAACATGCGACAGATCAACTGGTTAAAATCAATACAAACAAGTAATTGTGGAGAAAGTTTCTGATGCTGATATGTTTATGGTGTCATTGGTACCTTTAAGATTAACTGCTACTTTGCAGACCCTTATCGGCGCTGACAAGTCATCGACTTCTTCGGGAAATGTATCAGATAAAAATCAAGAAATTTGTAGAAAAAACCCTTAGCATCAACTACCAAGAATTGCTGTCCAATTACAAAAAAAAAAAAAAACCGAAGTTGTTAAAAGAAGTTCTTTTAATAAATGTTTAAATAAATACTTTAAAAGGTTCTGTATTTGAGTACCTGGGAAGAACTGGCTATTTATGACAATGGCCGGCATAAACATGTATCATATACAGTGCAATAACAAAAACATTGACCGTCAATTCTTGAAATAAAGACGATATTTGACCTATAGAGCACTTTCTGAAGGTATCGTAAAAGAAAAAGATACGTAATCCCTACTCGACGTCAGATCCTACTTCACCAATCACATGTTCAACAACAAATGTAAACTAGCGCACATTAGAAAAATAGTACTTCTACGACACATACAGCGTAAAGGACGAAGACTAAACATTCTAGAAAACATGGAAATATACAAAAGACATCTGACGGACCTATCATAAACGAACAAATTCCAATTCAGACGTTACAACCGAGCCGCTAAAATTAATCTACAAAACACACAACAAAAATAACGGACAAGATACACAAAACCACAAAACAATAAAAACACAAATTCATAATCACTGACTTCTGCCCCCAGCAAAAAACACCATAAATAATAAATAAAAATAAACTCTACCTATAAAATTTACCTTCCACCCGCAAACACAAATTCCGGCGCAATACAACAGTAATCACTAACGTCTACCGATCCCTATAAAAAAAACATCAGTCCTTCGTGCTTAATCTGGTGTCTGTTCCCACCTGACACATGGTCACGTAATAAACGAAATTAAAAACTCTGCTCATAACATTTATCTGCCATCCACAAACACCAATTCTGATGCAATATTCAATTTTAAAGCAATAAAACGTCTGTCAATCCCTACAAAAAACACCCGACCTACAAACTTTACCTGCTACCAGTTCACACCTAACAGATGGCTACGTAGTAACCGAGGTATACTTGACAAACAGTAAAACACCAACGAATTGATAGAAACTTCTCAAAACGAAAAATGACACTGATGATGACAAATATCCAAAACCGCTTATTCTTCAAACCAAACTTGACAAAGGATGATGGAAATTTGTTCCAAAAATCTATATATAGATCAAGGTACATATTGCAAAATTTGAGAACATGCTTCTAATATCTCAACCCATTCAAAAGCTACTGATTTTTGACCGTAAGTAATTCAAAAATAGTAATTTACTCCCACACCGGCGTTGCCAGTCACTAAATTGTAATTCGTCGTTGTTGCATGCGGTAGTGGTTTCAATTGTAATTAGGCTGCCAAGGCGTTAATATATTTTCTTCGGAAACCAACAAATAAATAAGGGATTTCATATCCAATGGTTTTGAGAGATAAAAAATACAATTTTTCTAACATTTGAACAATCGGCCAAAAACAATTATTAAACTTTTCGGGTTCAAAAAATGATGTTAATTATTTCTAATTTAATTATAGAGGAAGGCTTACAATATTTAAATACTTTGGAAATAGGAAAAAAATCTTAAGTAAACTGCAACAAGTATTATTTATTTAAATAGATTTGGAACCCAGAAGTTCGTAAGCCTTAGTACAGTTCTTAGTTTGACGTAGCGAAAAATTATATTTGTGGCGGATTGCTAGCTTCAGTACGGGTTATATGAAATCACTGCCAGAAAACGGTGGGTTTTATTTACAATAAGTATGCAACTTTCATAACTATTTTCTGTTACCTTATTTCGTAAGTTCTATGAAGCGAAAATGATTTCCTGCAATCGTTTAGAGTTCACACGCTTCACCCTGGGAACTAGTTTGTTGAAAGCAAACTATTAAAATTTAATATTTGTAAGTGGCTAAAAGATTTGTAAAAACCATTTTTCCTTTAACTTTTTGAAAAAATTACTGTATTTGTGTTTAAATAATATTTGATTCATTCATTAACAGATTTTTGTGATCGTTTCTTTTTTATATTCCAGCTGATGCAGCAAAGCACAATACAAAAGCGCAAGTAGTATGCGTGTCTAAATTGTCGCATGAACTTCTAAGGATTGTGTCAAGTCTGTAGACTAGATTGTGATTTGTAGCAATATTGAATGGGTTATGCACAAATTACTCTTCGCCATTCTAGTTCTCAAATCACATTTTTAAACCAATCTAGAAGTACATCCATAGCTGTTATTTAAGAAGAGTCTGTACCAGTTCTGATCTCCCTATTGCTACTGTTAATTAATTTGAAGTAATTTATATGTCTTGTTCTTTTAAAACTAATATGATGTACAGAATTTCACGTTTTCTAAAACAAAATTTCGTCTTCGGAACAAATAAATATTTTTCTTTTAAATCTAATCGTTCATAAAATAGGTGCCGAGTATAAAAGACCTAAACATTTTGGTGCAAAGGTTAGCTTTAAAGTGTAAAAAGTTTGTAAATATTTACATGTGGGGTGGAATTTCATAAAAATTCTTATTTCTATATTCTTTAATATGAGCCTCTGAATAGATGGGTAATTGCATGTAAGGATTCACCGATATGAGGACCTGTCCAATGTATGTCTGAAATTACAATGAATAGAAATATTTAGCATACGCGTACATACATACTAGAGATGCATCGATACCCCTTTTTTGTCGATACGATACCGATACTCAAACTAAATCAGAAACAGTAAATGTTATGCTTTGCTTAGCCCCTCAACTAAAAAACATTTTGGGGTTTTTGGCTTGTTGATTGTTTTTGGCGTATAGTATGTCGTTTTCGTTTCTCTAATAAAATGTTGCCCTATTAAAAAGGGCAATCTTAATATACCCTTATTATATAGATTTTTGGAACGAAATTCCAAGTTTTGTTTGGAGACAAACCGGTTTCGGCAATGTGCCTTCTTCAGTGTAATTTGTCGTTCAGAACGAAAACAAACTTGAACGAAAAATGACACTGAAGATGGCACATTGACGAAAACGATTTGTCTTCAAACCAAACTTGACATGGGATGACAGAAATTCGTTTAAAAAATCTACATAAAAACACAATCGGAATATCAAATTAAGAATGCCCTTATTATTTGTGATTTTATATAGATCTTGCCTTTCGGGATTATTAAACGTATATATATATAAAAAACACAACCTTTTGTAGACGTAAGCATATTTCGAGCCAAACAAAAGAGCAAAAAATGTTACATTTTTTCTAGAAACGAAAACAATATTAGTGTATTATACGTATGTTAATATATTGTTGTATCGGCAATAAAAATTTCACCGATACAGATATAACGGAAAACCCCAAAATATCGCCGAAATATTGGTATCGCATGCATCCCTTATATAAACATTCATATATTTTTTGAAATACTCACATAAATAATATTTTCTTGAAATCTTTTGCGTAAATTATCAATGAAGGCAGCTTCGCTTTGATAGTCCTCTAGCAGTACAAAATCTTGTACGCCCACACGATCACGTTCGTGAAGACCTCGCTCCATGGCTAATTTGGAAGGTCTAAAAATATGAAAACAAGTAGGATATTAACTTCAATATTTAATCACATAATTATGTACTTCGGAATTTGATGTGCACATTTTAAGGTTTCATTCCGCTAAAGATGTGTATTTTTTTGTTCCAAATTTGCAACGTAGTCGCAGTAATTTTTAATAATTTCGTTGCTCTTTAATATTTAATTAAATTTTACTTTTTGTTTACTACAAATTTTGTTTATTTTGATTTGAATTATAGGGGGACCATAAATACGTTTTATGTTTTCTATTACATATTTAATAAAAATCAAATTCTTTTCACGTACCTAAAAGTTTTTATGACTATTATACGCTATGAGTGTGCGCTGAAAATGATATTTTTAAATTCCATATTTTTCATAAAACATTCTGTTCGATTGCAAATTTAAAGAAGACCATATTTGGTTTTATTTTTACGTGGTTTTTATGCTGTTGATTATTTTTTTAAGAATCACATTTCTCTCAATCATTGCGACATATACTCGCCAAATTTGCTGCGATTGCGAACTTCAGTTCACCTACATCATTTGCGACTTTATGTCGTAATCGCAAATTTCGCATAATTTGCGACTTTTATTACATGGGAGTAACGTTTTTGGCAACTTATTTCCATATTTTACCGCCCACAGTAATAAGCTTGCGGAAAAAAGAAAAGAAAGAATTATAATTTGGCCAGAAAAATGGATTTTGGATCATCGTGCTTTGATAAGCAAACGTATTCATAAATAATATTTAACGAATATATATTGCAATTGATCCGGGTAGTCGAATGTGTAAGTGATATTTTGTATAATTTCTAATAAAAATATATTTATTCTATCAATGTATTTTCGTACCTCTTTCATTATGGTACTTCAAATAGGAATTGGATTTGAATTCCGTTTCCAATCCAATTCGTGTTGTCTTTCATGATTAACTTTTAAGACTGTATTTTCATTTATGAAATTTTTCATGAAATTCGTGAACGAAATTTTTGTTTGGTGACAGAGGGGTTTAGAAAGCCGTCAGTTGGCAGGCGAAAAGTTATGGATTGCCGTAACTGAGTGCACTTTTTAGAAGTTCTGATTTGTACCTCCTTGTGGTGGTGGCCGGTAACAGGTTCCTGTCTCGGCAAGGAGTTTGGCTAAATAAGTCGAGCGGAGAGAAGTTAAGACTCTCGTAAAAAAAGCCCTAATTCAGGGTGGAGCAGCATACGCCAGAGATGCTAAGAAGGCACTTGATCTATAGTATGCGAGCTCTGGATACCAGTCTACCTCCAGTTTTAATACAGACTTACCCGTGCATATGGAGCTCTGTGTGGGTGGACATCTTTTTCTTCATTACAAGGATGAATCAGGAAGCTTTGCAAGAGGCGGAGAGGTTAACTTCTAAAGAAACTCCGCTTTTAATTGACTAATGGAAGAACTCTGAAGATATGGACAAGAAAACTTTGCAAGGTGTGGACGGGTCCATATTTAAAGGTAGTTCAAAGACATTAGACCGTGACATTCCGAAAGGGATGGACCATGAAGCCTCGCAAGAAGTAAATAGGTTAATCTACGCAGGAACTCCTGCGTTTATTGGCTAATGAACGGATTCTGAAAGGATGGACAAGAAAAAATCGCAAGGGGTGGACGGTTCAGTCTCCAAAGCTTCTTCTGAGGAAGAGGCTGAAACGGCGACGCACTTGGTGTATGAATGTCCAGCACTGGCTAGCATAAGGTTTCGTACCACAGGCAGACACTCATTAAATGTGATTGCCATGGTAGACCTAAGTCTGAGACAAATGCAAGCAATTATAAGAGAATTCGTGATAAAGAAGAAAACCGACAGTCACCAGCTGACATTCTGAAATCATTGTAGCCAAGTCTAAAGGCTAGTTTTATCACGAGACTCGAATGAGAGTTATTTAAAATCGGTTGTCTAAATCAATTCGAGGAAAGAAGGGGCCGAAAAGGGACCCATGAAGTTATCGGCCTGTTTCAATATCCCCAATAAACTCTTTTCAGAATGTTTGCTAGCATACCGTTAACTCTTAATCGTTTTGTAATGTTTGAAATATCCTTTTTCGGAATTGTCGAATTCTAATAATTAAATAAGTTATAGTTCAAACTCTTTTAAGTTTACAAATAAACTGATTCCCTACTATTTCATGAAAGTCAAGTATGAATGTATTATTTGAATTATAATTTTTGAGAAACTTTAAAATAGCGTTTCGATAAACGTAAGATGTGGAAACATAATTTTGTAGTTTTACCTTTTTCCTATATAAATGATTGCAGTGGATTTTTAATTGTGTGCTACGATCATAGGTGTTATATGTGACGATTTTACATCATGTTGACTATTTTTAAAAGCGAATTCGCCAAAATGCTGATTGACGATTTTTTCCGCAGAACCCTTTTCATGTTGACGATTTGCCGCAATCACTAACTTTTCTCAAACAAATGCAATATGGCAAATATAAAAACTAAAAAAAAAAATGTTTCTCTACCCACTTTAAACCTACAATAAATTACTTCCATAATAATCGTTTTTGAATATAACTTTGCTATGTGGAGTGTAGATTTTGGACTGCAGATTATTGTACGTAGTTCTTTTGAACTGAGATGAGCCAAGCATTAATTTTTTATTATAGAGTAACCAGATAGGAATGACAGTTTTTCCAATAGTTATATGTAAATTTCAGAAGTTGTCAAAGTTCAGTAGGGTTTGACATTTAAGCATGCATCGTTTCTCGCCTACAGAAAATGTGGAAGTAATAGATAATATTATCCAAATTCAGTCTCAGTTGTAAATGCGTGACGTGAATTTCGTGGTAAGGCCGGTCGCCATCATGACTTCAGTGCGCAAGGCAATTCCTCGCGGGCTCCTAAAATTCGTCATAAAATTTTTCGAACTAAAAAAAGTCCGCGTTTTTTGCCAGAAGTGCCAGGTTATTAGGCCGACCCTATCTTATGTACTTTTTGCTTTAATAAAAAAAAAAAATTATTAAAAAACTGTATTATTTTCTATCTTGATGTAGATTTGGGACACCCTTTGTCTGAATCGCCGCACTTTGCCTTTGCTAAATTTTATGCACCACATCTTTATAGTTTCTTCATGCGTATTTTTATAATGTTACAGTGTTCTTAGTCGGAAGTTCCTATTCTAGGAATTCAAATTTAACACTGATTAAAGCTTCAAAAAGAGTGAGGTCGACAATATTTTCTGCTTTATTTTAATATACGAGTATGCATATTTACGTTATCTCATAGACCGATACTTTCGTTAAAATTCGAATGATGAAGTTTCATTTTCTATTATAAATTTTTTTGTTTACATTATTTATTGTGCTTAATGCGTAAGCATTAAATTTAATTAAATAATAATTTCATCATTAAGAACACAACTTTAAAATAAATCCAAAAAATTTCAAGATTTTACGAGAAAGACTAAGGGCCAATATTTGATCGTGCCCTTAAAGAAACATAAAGGCAACGTTAGCTAAAATAGGGCAACCTCAAATGCATTAATCATGAACGTTAAAAGTTAGAGGTAAGATGGTCTTCCCTTTAGCTTATCGACTTTAGCTAAAGTTACTTTTTACTAACATCAACTTTAAAGTAATAATGGCCTTAAAAGAGTAAAATTCATTTGAAATATTCTTAAGTGTTTCAATTAAAATAAAATGGTAAAAATAATTTAAAGCAAGAATAAAATATGTCAATAAAAGATTACGCATCCCGTACATAAAATTACAATTTTCTGCGTATGTAGCACAAATGACGTCACACAAACGGTGATCCTATTAGCTAATAATTTTCAGCTGTCGAACAAAATAGTTGGGAAAACATAACAGTAGAACGATTTATGGCTTTTCTCTTTAAATTATTTGATAACGAAAAATTAAACAATTATTGTTCATATGAAGTTGTTGTTTTATTGACTTTTCCTTTTCGTGTATTGATATTTTTGTATTTTCTGCATTAAGTAAAATGTACTTAGGAATAGAGTCCTAAGTACATTTTACACCAAAAAAAAAAAGTTTTCACTTTCTCATTTTCTTCAACGTCCTTTGCTTCGGCCAAATGTTTTTATAAATAACCGCTTGCAAGCAATAACTTCTCTCCATTCAATTTCATAAAAATAGGATTGATTCCCTTCATTAGTAAACTTAGCCCATTGCCAGTGATATTAATTGCAAGGTTGCCAACTCTCACATTATTCAAGCATTTAAATGGAGACTTAAAAAGTTAAATGCAAAAGAATGATGGACAATTTAAACTAAAGTTTGAAAAAAGTTTTACATACATTGTTTTGCATATAAAGATTGTATATATGTAAGTATATTGAGCAATGTTTACACTTTAAACTCAATTGATTTGTTACACAAATAGTTTTTCAGCTGTGATCCAATCAGAAACGTTTTACTGGTGGTTGCAAAAAAATATTCAAGTTTTCGATTGGTACACAGTCCGATTTTATGTCCGATGCAAAAATGTACTTGCCAATTGCAGAAAAATCTACTAGACCTTGTGCTAATCTTACAAATGCCAAATATTCTCTTTCACGTTGTCTATAAAATTATCACGTTAATTTTAATCAATAACTCGATTAAGTTTATCAAATTCCAAAGTCCTTCTTAATTCATTTCTCTAGACAAAATGTTTCAACCGTGCGCAAAGAGAAAAAATATACTCGTAGTTGTAGCAAGATCACGACAACTAAATTATGTTTATTCCAAAACTATGTATATGGTTGTGACAAAAATAATTTAACATTTCCACAAAAATAATTCAAAAATGTATGAATAAGTTTCAATCATATAATGCTTATTTCGAAGAAAATTTTTTTGTCAAGCTCGATTGAGGGTCGTATTATATAATATTGAGATAAGAAGCTACAATAATAATATGATTTGATTATAAGTATACAATTTAATCATAATATGTTGATCTTAGTTGAAGGTTACCTCAGCCATCTTTTTTTTTGCGTGCATTTGATTACTCTTAGGTGCAAATTATTTAATAAATTTTTTATCACATTCTACATTGACTTAATTATTAAAAATATATGAAATTAGTACAAAGTCGGAATCTTATCGTTCAGCTGAAAGTATTTATTGATGCAAATTTATAACGTGGTTTTTCCCAAAAGCTATTTGGAATTGTATTTTTTAATAAAAAAAAATAGTCGATATAGTAGAGGATTAAATGTAGAATTTATAAAAAAATATGATCAAAATACTAAAAAAGGGTTATTTAAATATGTGTACTTTTAGTGATTGATGGTGCAGTAAATTAAATAACTTTGCTTCCACCTTGCTTCTTAAAAGCAGATCCATATCGCACCCTAAATCAAAAACAGGCACATCTTAAAATTTATCGTAATCGAGTACTATTTTTAGTACTGGAATAGAACGCATACGAGCAATTGAGTAGTTCTGTTTCGCATAAACTTGTTTCGGGTTCTGAGAATTGTGC
This sequence comes from Phania funesta, assembly GCA_963932375.1. NCBI lineage: Eukaryota > Metazoa > Arthropoda > Insecta > Diptera > Tachinidae > Phania > Phania funesta. The sequence continues at coordinate 45,331,498 of OZ010656.1, forward strand.
ATTTTGAAAATAAAAATAAATAAATTTTTTCGCTTATCCCGAGCATTTTCGATTTGTGACTGATTTTGATATAGTTTGTGATATATGTATTTTTTATGATTTAAAGTTTTGCCGATAGCCCGCCAATACCATCCAAATACTTTTTTTAAGAATTGAAGTACTGACCAGACAGTAGTCTGAAGAGCCAATGCCGAAAGGATGAGGTATTCTTCCAATTCCAAAATTGCCGAAAACTTTTAATGTCTCCTATCTGTGCTATATGGTGAATATGCTTGCTGAGCACGACCATTTTGAGCGTGCCGATTCTTCTAGACTTTTGCACGAGCCACCATAATTAACTTCTTTATGTCTAAAGACCCTCCCCCAGCTGCCGATTTATTTATATTGTAACAAAATATTCAAATCTTTGGAAGGCGCTAAAGCCATTCATAGCAAAACGACGGAAGCAAAGCTATACAGCCTGTAATAAAAAGATTCACTTCATTTATTCACCTTGTCATTTCGAATCCTTATCTTGCGTTTTATAAGTCAGGGTTTTCGAATTATTAACTTCGTAATCTCTTATAACAAGTGAGCTGCGCGTTTAAATGTTTTAAATCCGCACGTCTATAGACACTGAAGTTGAGAATGGATCGAATTGTTTTATTAACCGCGGAATAAACGTTTTTTCGTGAATAAATGTTTTGCTTAAGTTATCTTGGCAATTTATGTTTTTTCATTGGCGCAATAATTGGAAAGCCCGATTAGATAATACAATAATTTTTGTTATTTTCCTTTAGTTTTCATTCTTTTTTCAAACTGTTGAAATGAAGATTGTACGCACACAACCAACTTTCGTTCGTTATTAATTTTCTAACTAACTACCTGAACTTAAGTACTTTTACTTGTGGATTTTTTTCGCGCAATATCTTATCATCTTGATGATATTGATTGCAATTAATAGATAAATACTCTAGCGCACAAGAATTTATTACTACAATCAATTTATATGCTGAGTCTTTTTTTCCAATATTTAATGCGTGTACTCGTATTAGTAGTACAAGTACGTTTAATGTATCCTTAGAATTCAATTCTTTCATTTCCGACAGTATTCGAGTTTTTTCGTTTTCCCGTATACTTGAGCATGATTTAAGTTTTATTAAAAATTATTTAAATATTTTACCGATACTTGTATTTAAATAAATATTTCTTCGAATGCGCTTTTAAACATACGCACACATACGTTCTTTTATATCACTATCAGTTCTGCTTTCATTTTCACAACGGAAAACACACGAGTGCATTTATACTTACATCAAAGTTAAATTTATTAGCTCTACATTTTCGTTATCAATGTGCTAAATGCGCCAATGTTGTTGTTTCTTTCAATAATTTTACTACAATAACTAGGAGTACTTGTTCTGATTTTTTAAGGGTTTTTGCATGAATATTTGTTTTTGGAATGATTTTAATTTTCAAAGAGAATTTTCATCTTCTCTTGCTCTTAAATATTCGTGTACTCATTTAAATGAGAGATGACAAGCATCATCGAACACGTACTCGAGAGATAACCATACCCTCAAATCGGTCAAGCAGAATGTCTACGTAGCGCCGTCCTGTTGCAGCCACAGCTCGACCATGTCCAGGTCTGCAAGTAAAAAACTGCACAGGATTTCAATAAACTTTAACTTGATAAAAACAAAAACAAACAAAAATACCCGAAAAAAAGCATTACATTTTTTAATTTTGTGTAAAATTGCTAATTACACAGGTCTCCAAAAGAGCATTTTCAGCTGTCTGAGGTAAAATCCCCACAAAAACATACATAAATGTAAAAATAAAGCCAAGTTCCTATTCAAAAATTTTGGACCAAAATGAGGACCAAGTTCTTCATATGTACAATACGATCCCAATTCTAGGCAACTGGGTAGGTTAGTAACATTTTCCCCATAATCCTTTCCCATATTAGAAAGTTAAAACAAATTTTGCAAGCTAGCAAGTTGCCTGGAAATAGGATGGTATTGTACATATGAAGAACTAAGTCCTCATTTTGATCTTAGGACTTTTTACAGCCGAAATTTCTGGATAGGAACTTGTCCTTATTCTCACATACATATATGTTTTTGTGCGGATCTGAGTTCTTTTATTTTTCTTTGTTAATGTATGTATAAAACCTCTTTTAACTTAAAGCTTACAGACTGTTGGGTTATATCAAATAGCAGCTCTCTACCTATAGTGGAAATGCTCCATGCAAATAAGAGCGAGCCCTAGTCCCCTAGATGAAAAATGCCCATTTCTCTCATTACTTTTTGTCCACGGCCTACCTGTATACCAAATTTCCGTTCTCTAGCTACAGTGGAAGTACTCCATAATATTGATGAGTAAGTGAGTCAGTTAGTCAGTGGATATGTACTAAAATATACACCTTCATATTCCGGGAAACTTTTGTAGTCAAACTTGGCCTGTGAGGTTACCTATTCGTAGAGTTCTTATGTTTCAAGTTTTAGGTCTACTCTTTTTTCTTGTAAAACCATTTCTTCTTTTCTTTGATGATTACCAGCTTTTAACCTGTTTCGGCAGAATCATGCGCCAGGAAAGTAATGTTGAAGCTACTTTAATCACCACCCCTGCCACTGTTCTCTTTAAGCATTAATATTTTTTTTATTTTTATTTATTCATCTGTTTTTGATTCATGTGAAGAAACATAGTTCTTAGGCCATTATTTAGGTACTGAATAAAATACTTTGTCGGAGAAGCAGCAAAGAAAAAACAAAAGAATACCAGAAACATTTTTTGATTAGTTGTGTGAAAATATATATATTTAGTTAATTGTAAAAAATAAATGTTTAATTAACTGCCAGGGCCACGATGTCAAACATTAATGTTCGCTTGATTTCTAATAGAAAAAAAACCGATTTGCATCCTACTAATAGCTTTTTTATGAACGTTGACGTTCGAGATAGTGGGCCTGGGAATTAATTTGAATTTATTTTGCAAAGAAAAACATTTTTAGAGTCCGTGACCTTCAAAATATATAATTCAGTAAAACATACCGCATGCAACTAAAAAAAATTTGTTGCAGACCTGTGTAATGAACGACAATTTCAAATATGAAAAAAAGTCGATAAGACATTTGGTTATTTGAACCATTTGCTTTTAAATTTACCAAGTAGCGTATTCGTAAATTTGCGCAAAAGAAATACCTAAATAAAGCAAAATTTATCTTTTTCGAAAATGTAAAATAATTATTTAAATGCAAATTGCTTTTGATTTTTTTTAAATGTTGGTGTTTGAGACAACATGGTCGTGTTACAATAAAAAATCTAGAAATTTAATACACTTGCACAGTCGTACTAAAAGAACCTTATAAAACAATTTAAATTAACAAAAAAAAAATTGTTTAAAAATCGGCAACAAATTATTGCAGTGCTAAAATTCTTTCGAGTGTGTTTTTTGTTTAAGTCAGTTAAATAGTTGCCTTGTAAATTAACAATATTTATCCACGATTATTGTTTTAAGCTCTTGAAGGCTTTTTTGTTTTTGCATAAACAAATTTTTAACTTAGACTTCATCAAAAGTAAACGCAAAGCTATGATTGATCATCATTAAATTGTTACTGAAGCTAATGTATGGTTGTTGGGTAAGGGAAACTGTTATTTCGTTAAGAAAAGCAGTTAAGAATGACCCCTTACTAATTTGTTTAAAAAACATGTGTTGAGGCGGTGAGCATAACCTAAGTGATTACGTCTATTTCATCAAATATTTGCCAGACGCTACCTTAAGAGTAGCATATTATTATTGAATTATATGATTGCGGCTTTATCATAGCAAAGCAGGGAATTACACAAATATTTAGCTTGTACAGTTAAAAAAATATAAAAGAATGGTAACAAATAGCCAGAACTTAATCATGGACAATTATAATATAATTGCCGTTATTTATAATTTGATTAATAATTATTTTATGGATCTAAATGGTCATCACATGATATGAATTTTAATAATATTTTTTTTTTACAAAGACTTACTGCAGAATTTACAGTTCACTATATTCTGGCATAGAGAACTATCGAACTTAAAAATACACTCAATATTAAACTGAACATAGTCAGCACTTTTTTGGTTAGACATTCTGGATATTCTCTGAAATAAAAATCGATTAAATTGAGATGATTCTGGACAATTGTTTATATAACTAATAGTCCGAAAAAATTTCTTTTTCTTTAGCCATTTTTTGCAAAATTACAATAAATATGACGAAAGTATGAACATTTGCTGAAGTTTTACCAGATGCTTTTCCAATATAGTTCAAAAATATAGAAAATTCTCAGACAAAAAGTTACTTGTAAACCTCACAATAATGCTTGCGATAACTTTTGCAGGCTGCCTGTATGAAGTCGGAGCGAATTTGGCGCTGGGTTTAGAAAATATATTGCAATCCGTTTTGGTATTAGTGCTACACTCACTTTCAGATGAAGGTTATTTATAAATTAATATTATAATAGGTTTTATGAACACTCAGGTAATTAATGCCTACTAATTTATTGTACTACTTTCTATGAAAAGGAGTAGATAAAGCAGATAAGTTAGCTAGTAAAATAAAAATATATAAAAGCAGCAATGAGTAATAACTCGCCAATTGGGCATTATGATTATTTTTAGAAAAGTGTTGCAACGCCTTTAGACATTATGTAGGTACATTAACTAATTTGTTTCACCCAGGATTTAGTGTTAATGCCGGCAAAGGAAGGCGCTATAATATACGAGTACACTACTATGAGTATAAGCTAATACTTATCAGAAATATGTATGCTACTCATTGGTAGCTACTGGGGTATGAAGTCAGGTGGTCAACGCGATCAATGCGTTAACTAGTCAAACACTCTTAACTTCAATAGAGTGGTATAGTTTTAATCTGCTTGTGCTTAATTTTCAGGGGTAGAAGCTATATACGAGCTACGGTAAATATTAAATATTACTCAATGAGTTTAACAGTGTCGATTCTTTTAAAATAAAGTTTGTTTAGTAAAAAATATACTAATCGATTAAACATCATTGTAGGAGATAACATCCCACCGCAGGAAAACTCTACAATTAATTTTAATTTAATATTTATCCATCAAGGCAGTATACTAGGGCAGCTACTCTATAACATCTATTGAGCGAATATGCCAACAATCACAAATACATATACTCGACGTTTGCATATGACACTACATTTATAAACGGTAATCAAGATCCGAAAGTTAAATCTGAACAACTACAGGCTTAAAAAAAGTGGAGAATAAAGGTAAGGTCATCGAAATATGCTCATATAACGTTTTCCCTTAGATTATGCCTTCTACAAATTACAACAACAGATACCCCTGTTTATTGGTTCCATCATATTAGGCCAATTAATAAAGGTCATACAACTTAGAAAAAATCTAATACAATCTAATAGGTTCTAACTCATCCCTGACTATGGAATACGAAGTTATTTTATACAAATTCATTTTGACCAAACGTCCAGAAAGCACAGAGAACACAATATTGGATTTTATGGCTTATCGTGCCTTGGTATATAAAACATTAATGTATCCATAGAGATCTAAAAGTTCCCACTTTCCAAAATAAAAAAATAAAAATACTCCTGCAAATACTCGCGTCTAAGCAAACTAGTGGTACGAGATTTCTTGCAATTAAATGGGCACCAGAGACTAAGAAATACAGAGTCTTCCAACATAATGTTTGAATACAAGTAATTTATTATGATATTTATTATGATAAGCAACAAATAATAATATGGAGCTACAATTTTAATACTTATTTCAAATTTGTTTCAAAACGATTTAACCGTATAAAAAAAAATATTGAATCTTTTTTGAAATTGTGCTCTGTAGTGATAGCCCAAGGATAGTTATTTTTGAAATAATACTTTCCCCACCTTGTATGATGTGGGACATAAATCAAACAAAGTTCTTTTTTTATTTCACGAATTATTTCTAGCTAATTTTATCCCAACTCATTTTATTCAAAAAAAAAAAAAAAACTTTTTCCCCTACACAATGTGCCTGTGCTAAAATCGGGTAAATATTAGTGTGTATGTATGTATGTGCATATGTAAGTATGTCCACATATTGTTAACATTGCAATTCGCCAAATCATTACAATATCGAATATATACTGTATCGATGTACTGATTGCTGGCGGTAGTTGGTTGGCCTGATTTATTTCTGGACAATATCTTATGTTTTGCTTAAAGTTTCTTGTATTTTTTCTCAAACACTTTATATTTTCCGTTTTCGTTTTACGAAATTTCCAATGACTTATTACATTGAAAGCGAAAATCATTTATTCTAGTTAATATTTGTATTTTTTTCACCATTTATTTTACAATTTATTAAAAAAGCACTCACTTTATTATTTAATTACCTGTGAAATTGTAATAAATATTTGGTTTTAATTAAAAACTATTTTAAGAATATTATTTGGGGCATATTTTTAAATAATGAAAATTGTTGTGTAATTAAGCCAAGTTCAGACAGATCGTAAAGGAATTAGAAAAAAGAAATAACTCAAAATTCATTAATTGTTCCCAATGGGGTTTTCTTTGAATTGTAATAATTATCATCAACTGCCATCTATTCGTGTAAATATTAGCTTCACAAAAAACATTCATTGACTTTATCTCTTACTCTAGTTGCGTGCTGTAGCTACATTATTAAAGTGACCGACTCGGTTATCGAACCAGCTAAGGAGCCTATTGTCGGTTTTTTCTAAGGAGTCGGATTCAGCAGTTTGTATCCTGTTACGTTTAACCTTTTTAAACGTGTTTAATTTTTTCGCAAATTCTTTTCAGCACAGTAGAATTTTATTTTACACACTGTTACTTTATTTAACGATTAAATACAACACAATGGTCACGATGTTCGAAATTTAAGGTTTCGCTTGATACTAGCCCTTAGCTTGTCCACCCAAGTCTTTTTGTAGTAGTCATCTAGTTTCTAGAATACGCAAGAATCCAGTAGATACTTCTTTAGCTATAATCATATTCTTTTCTGCTGGTTTTTCTTTATGATGTTTGTTTTTGTAACTACTGTCTGCTTTGTTACTTATAGTGGCGGTTTCTTTGCGTTGTTATTGTTTACACAATTTATAGAATTTGTCTTTACGTGTTGATTTTATATTGTTCTTGTTCTGTGTGTATTCACGTTCCTTGAGAATTGTATGAGCGCATGTGTGTTGTGTTGTTGCTACAACGCAGCACTGTCTGTACAGTGGATCCCACAAGTATTCGTACCGCTCAATTCTATAACTTTCTGTACGGCGGTAGCAACAAGTAACAATACGTAGCGATCCTTCTAACAGCACATTTTGAAATTTGGTCCAGCTTGTTCAGACGAGGATATTAATAGAGTCCCTGAATCCAAATTACTTAAGAACTAAAACCCTGTGGCCGTCAACAGCGTTGTGTGTTTTTCGATGTGTGACCAGGAAGTAGGGTTCTCAGGAAAAATATTATTCATTTGGTGTGCCTTATGGTCTGAAGGGGTAATTAGCAAATAATTTTGTTAAAGTTAATGCGGAAAATAATGACTGTTGCCTTACGTCATGCCACGTGAGAGTGGCGGTCATATAATCTTCCATACTTGATTGCGATAAGTTCAAGGGAAAATAACAGAGAATTTGATCAAAGAATCATATTAAGATTCAAGTTTTTGAAAGAAATTGTTTTAAGTAAGAAATACATATTGTTAAAAAATAATAACCGACTTCAAAGCTGCATGTATATAATATTATACTCCACCTTTTTTATTTTCTCATCACTAATGCTACCGCATTCCAAATTCACATAAAAAATTTTAATTATTGATTCTTAAATCATACTTTTTAAAATCATTTAATGCAATTCAATTAGCTCCTATTCCTTGGACTAGTAGTATCGATAAGTCTAAAACAATTCAATATATATTTTTAGAGTTATTGTTGACTTATTCCTCAGGCCATATTATTCGAAAGCTTTCACAAATAACAAATATAAATTTCACTATTCAATTTAAAATTGAGGAAATTCATGATTGTTTGTTAATAATTTAGGCTAATGAACAAGAATTGCTATAAACGTTAAATACTGAACAACAATAAAATTGTTAATTAGATAACTATGTTGCAATTCGTGTAACTAGTGCTAGAAACCTTCTAAATATATTTAAAAATTTTTATAAATTTTCAATACTGCTTGCAAGGATAGTAGTTTTTAATTATGGATTCCGCTCAATTCCGTATAGCCAGGGATAATAATTAAGAAACAAAATCATTGTATGAAACTGATTTGCTGTTGTCCCCGTATAAACTTTAATTTTCATATATTAAATGTATAAATTATTTATGATATTTGATAGCTTTTTTTTTATTAAATTTCAGAAATGGCAGCGGCTCTTCAAATTTCAAAAATGAGAACTGTTTAAAAACCGTTTTTTTAAAATGTCGTATAATCGAGTACCCTACTACATATACACTATGTCTGTATGTAAATTCATTTGCCTTATCAGTAATAACACATTTGGACAAACTTCAAACGAAGATAACGTACAGTGTGACTAATGCCAAAGGAATAATGTTAAATGTAGAACGAATCCCAGCAAACACAAGTAACTCCAAAATAGCACGAACTTGTTCTAGTTTGACTTAATTGTTGTTAAAACGTCCCAGGGATTATAGAAACACTTTTGGGAATTAATATATAATTTATGCACTAGTTGAATTTAATTTCCGTTGTGCGATATTTCCAATAAATATCTAATAGTATTTCGCTTGCTAATAAAGTTAGAGGAGAACAAAAATATGTATTTTATATTAAAACTACTTTGAGCTCAATAAGAATTAAAAAGTATTAAAAAAAGAATGAAGTGAAGTATTGACAAGTTTCATTTTTCTTCCAAATCGAAACGCAGTTGTAAATATTTTATTATTTAAATATATTTTTTAATATATCATCTTTATAAATGTACTATTGCCTACGAATCACCACTGAGACCTTAAAACCGTACATGGGCTAAAAATCAATTGACAAGGTGAATGCTTTCGCTGATCACTGATCACATACCATAAATAGTTTTGCACCACTTCAATTATCAACGACGCTGTGGATGATCGTAGGTGATTTCGGTTATGCTTATTAAAAGCGACAATTTAAAATCTTGATGTGAAAAAATCGTAGGACCAGATCGTATTTAGGATCAATGATAAGAAGCTTAGCTGATTCTGCTATGAGAATTATATTAATTATATTCAATGCCATGTTCCGAGTTAGCTTCTTCCCATGCTTTCGGAAAACTTGTACATATTAGTACAATAGTTTATTTTTAAAGTTAATTTATGTTTGTTGATATAAGAAGTCTTTCTGTATTCACATGCAAGCGCCGATCCAAGTGAAGCGAAAATAGAATTTGTTTTTCCAAACCAAGATAATGAATCCGCACCCGTATGTTTGTTACAAACATTTAATTTTCTTAAATACATTTTTTTTACCAAAATGCCATCTCAATTATAAAGTTTTTCTCAACACTTAACGGCTTTATTCAATATTAAATGTCTACATTTCCTGTTCTTAGTTTCTGGCACAATCCAGAAACACATCATACTGCAAACACGCAAATATTCATTTATTTATGGTTTAATTTTTGTTTGTCCATAAAAGCCAAGAATTTACAATGTATTTTATACGGTACGTGTAAACATTTTAAAGTTTATTTGTGTTCGCATGTGACTAAATAAGTAACCAAGCAACAAGGTTTTTTCGAGTTCTTGTTTGTTGAATTTGAATTTTTGAATGACTGACTCTCATGCTACGACTTTGACCACGTTGACCACTTTCTAAACAAGTCATGTTAGTGACTATTAAATCACTTCCTGACCGCTGTCATATTGACTTGATACACCAACAACAAAGCACAAAAAGAAACAACAGCAATAACCAGACATTGGCAACCTAAACTACAGCACTGGGTCAACGGTGTTAAAAATAAATATTGTATTTCTTCGTTAAGACTACTGGTATTTCTTCCACACCACTTAAATGGAGTGTGTGAGTTTTTTGTTTTAATTGTAGTATCGTTGCTGACATTAAAATGCAAAAAAAACCTTGCTGGAAACCATTCGATATTTGTTCCGGTGTTTTTATTTAAACAACAATTAGTGAAATGAACTTAAGAGGTGAGGTGGTCACTCCACTTAGGTCACTTATATTTACATTGTAAAATGATAACAAATTTAAACAGGGTAATGAGGCACAGTGTTCTTATATGATACACAATCAAGGGATTTGAACATTTGCAAGATCCAAGTGGAAATGTGCGCGTGTGTTTCTTTTTGAAACATTTGCAGACATTCACTCACAAGGTTTTTGTGAAGTAAACATTCGAAATTGTTATAATTACTCACAATCACTCTTCTCAAGGCAATCATTTGCTAAAAGCGGTGCACGTACAATCCCACCAAACAATTATCCAGGCTAAGTTTAGGCCTAAGGCACACAGTGTGTATATTACACGAAACCATTCGCGCTGTTTTTACCGCCCTCACAACTTTGCCTCCTTTACTCATAAAATAATTAAACTTTACCATAACGACTCTACGTGTAGGCAACCTCGCAGCCAAGTTTCACCATAAAAGCTTACCGAGATATGAAGGTGTAAAAAGTACATATTTCGGTACATATTCACTGACTCACTTATTCCCCTATTCCACTGTAGCTAGAGAGGTGAAATTTGGTATACATGTAAGTCTGGGAGAATAAGTAATAAGAAAAATGGGCACTTTTCACGTAGAGGAGTAGGGTTCCCTCTTATTTATATAGATCATTTCCACTATATTGTACATATGAAGAATTTGGTCCTTATTTTGATCTCAGTACTTTTTACGGCCGAAATTTTTGGATAGAAACTTAATCTTATTTTCACATTTATGTTTTTGTGCGGATTACGTATACACTATACCACTTGTAGTATTATACAAAACAAATTTGACAAATCATATTACTTGTGCGACAATATAAAACGGGCTTTGCAGTCACTGCTGACGTAATATTTTCGGGTTTTCGGCGACACGCTAGTTAACAGTAACAATGTTTTCAAGAAGCCGACTGGTATGTCGTTATGAAAGAGACCGACCACTTTCTATAATCGACTCAGTTTCTTAAAATTTTTTTGAATTGTTGACAGATCAGGTGCACTTTCTCGATCGAAAAGTCGACGAAATTTGCGAATGGTCTCAGCGTAATGGATTTTCTTCTTTCGTGTAGCACTTTATTTTAAATAATCGGAACAATAATAGCTGGCAGATGTTAAATGTCAAAGTAACACTCTGTATTTATGATTCAAAATATTGTTATCCTGACCGCTAATCGGATAAAATTAGCGAATCACGAATTAATCAAATTTGTAACTTTTTACTGCATCGGTAATTCTGCTCAGTCTGGTAGAGATTTATTGATTGGATTAAGTTTGCAACATCTGGTAGAATATTGACGTGCAGAGTCCACAACATACAGATCAAGAGCTCTTGTAGTTGTTAATATTCGACATTCGCACGTATTATTATCGCAATTATCTTCTTTTACAAAGTCATTTAAAATGTGATGCAAGCAATTCTTTCACTAAAAGCGGCTTCACCTCAAGTTTTGAAAAGCATTCGACGAACCCTAGATAGAAAGATTATCAAGCCTTCGGATATTATTTACAGCTAAAGTTGTTTATAGGAAGGCAAGTTGTGGACAAAATTCAACCAATAAATGTCTAATGAATGCCATTTTTTATAGTTTATTCAACCGGGAATTTCATAGTAAACAAATTTATAGGTGTACAAATCGACGAAGGTTGAATTGTAAATATGTTCAGTCAACAATAAACTTGCTTATCTTGGGGTGCTCGACCATTTGCGGTTTATTTGTTTGCCATTTTATTTTATATTTATTATTTTCTTGACAGAAAATTTACACACTTATTTTAATTTACAATTTGACCTAGACCTACAAATTTAAAATGACCTGAAGAATACGTTTTTACATTATTTCGGTTTTCAAACGACTCCTAGGTTGGGGAAAGATTATTAAAATGTTGGGTTAAGTGACATTTGTCTATTTCATCGGGGGTTTTTTTAATTGAAATAAGAGATTTTTTTGTGAAGAATTCGGGAAGTTTTTTCTAATCGGCAAAAAGTAAAATAAATGGCCTAAACGTGAGGTAAACAGTTATAATCACAAGAAGCAAAATCACCAAAAATCTACAAAATCGAAAAAATTAAGGGAGAGAAAATTTCAAATAACTTTCAAATGAAGTTTTGCTCATAAATCCAATAATTGAGATTCAAACTGGAAAATATAAATTTGAACAATCACAAAAAGTCTAAAATTTTAACAAATTGTATTAAACGCAAAAAAGTTAGCGAATTCGGAATAATCGTATTTCCGAAAAAAATTCATTTAATTAGAAAAAATCTAAATATTAGAATTAAAGCTTCGAAGGGTTTGACTAAGAAAATATCAGTAAATTGCGTGAAGCAAATGAAAGTGACTATAATAAATCGGTGTAAAAGCACTAAAACTGGAAACAAATAAAATCAGATAAAATGACTTAAATGCAGACAGAATTAGTACAAAATCCGAATACAAATTCTAAACTTGCAATATTATACCGAAATCAGGAAAACTCTCAAAAACTAACAACAAAATTAAAATCACAAAATCGATCAAATCACTTAAAAAACTTTCGAAATCGAGACCTCGCTTAACACGAGTGTTACGTTCCTGGGATATGCCGTCGAAATCGTGTTAAACAATACAAGAAAACAGTAAAAAAAGGCGGATTATGTTTCTTGATTAAAAACAGATTTCCAATACTGTTTGGTGCCTGCCTGAATTTTTAGACTATTAACAAAAAATCGTTTTTTAAGTTTTCAAACCAGCAGGAAAATCTGAATTTATTTGACAACTGGAATATTTTGTGGAAGTTGATTATTATCGATTAATTTGTACTGATTGTGTGTACTGATGCTTAATTTAACTTTTTTCTTACGATTCCACTAATGCTTTCACTCTTTGACAAACGATTTAAAATTTTAATCTTGGATTCTAAAGATAGATTTTTTTTTCAAACTTATTTCTCTTCGCAGACGTACTAACGAAATCTAGAACCAAACTCAAGAAAAATCATTTGACGAAATTCTCTTTCTTAACAGAAAGAGTGAAAAAACGAACGTAAGTTCAAAAATCAAATTACTTAATTTTAATAAATTTTCTCCAGAATCTTCATCGGCATTTGGTCATTTAGAGAAATTGTTGAGCGGAAAACTAGATTTGTTATTTGTCGTATAAAAAGGTTAAAAGCGAATTAAAATGTGAAAGTTTGCGTCGGACGTTGAAACGCTTAACATCAAAATGAACGCATTTGTTCAAACACTCTGCGTTATTTTAAGCATAACAGTTGTAAAAGCGAGACCTCAACAGCATTTGGGTGAGGCAGAATATTACCCATATGACATAGATTTATACCAGCTGGAAGATGGGTTAATCGACCCAGCTAGAGAAGTACCTGATAAAGTACTTTTTCAACATATAACAAAGAAATGGAAAACATCTACTACAGCTACTGATTATTTAGCTGAACAGAGTTCAACCAAAGCAGTTTCCATCTTACCGGAAACAACCACTGCAACGCCAACTACTTTTGAAAAAGACTCAGCTAATGGGAAAAATCACGAAAACCCAAATGTCTTTCCAATGGTGACTTATCCAACTCCCGCCTTTCAGCAGCCCATGTATGGATATTATCCAGTTTATTATTTCAATCTTCTACCACACATGCGTGTCGTAACACAAAATATCTCTGGCGTTGCGCAGCCTGTTGCAGGATTTCAAGCTGTTACGCATGTGGCTGCTATTCCTCAAGTAACGCACAACATGTTCGATATAACTGCTATTCCTTATGTGACCCCTTATAAGCCACTGCCATTTTCATTGCAATTCGCATCACCAGTTTATAACTCACAACATTCTTTAAATAAATAAATTACATAAGAGTATGTGTGTATTTGTTCGAAACCTTTAAACCGAATGTCAGAGTGAAGATTTTTTGGAAAATGTCTTAAATGATCTAAATGAAGAAAATTATTTATCATAAGTTTTTTGCTTTAGCTGAATTGGCCCGTTCCTCCTTGCTGTGTTTAAATTTATTATCTGAGCAAACTAGGTTAAGATTTGGTTTACATGTCACCACCGCTTCTGGTCCAAGAATGGTTTTTACAAAAGGAAGCGTTCGGTGAGCATATAATTACACAGATTGAACCTGAAAGATACCGATACCGGCCGGGAATGCTACAAAATGCGATCAAAAATTAGACCCACAAACTGGACTACATCCCAGCCAGCTCCGAGAATCATATGCCAGAAGTTACATTCAAATAAAATTATTAAGTTTAATTTTCAATAAGTTTTTTTGGTTATTTAAATAAAATATTTTAAAAGAAACCCAATTTTAGGAATCTTTTGGTGCGAGTGGATTAACTGCAGGCCTTTAAGACTAATAATTAAAAAATTTAAATTTGTCACTGAAAATTTATTTACTGTCTTTAGTTGCATACACGCGTTGCGTTAACGACTTCTTTTGCTAAGAAAAAGCGACCAGTTTTTAAAGCAGTTCGACCATTAATTCGATCTTTTAAATGCTCTAAAAGTCTGTCTCAGTATGAGAGCTTTCGTTAGCGACGTAAAGAATCACGCGATTGTGGGTAGTTTTTCTTATTTCTCCGAAATCGGCTGAAAAATAAGTTTTTGATTTGCATTGTTCCCATGGTAAAGTTGCCACATAATCTGTATCGCCAATGCAAGAGGCGATAATTTGTTTTCAAGTACTTCGAACAGATGTAAGTTCGACCACTGATACCATGGGTCCCAGTAGCCCCAAGTCCCAGACTGGTTGTTGGTGTGGGTTATACCGAAATCGCGGGAAAATCTAGTTGCAGGATCAATGAGGGTATCTTAGATTACTTGCATTATAATTTTTTGCAAAAATTTAAGTTATTTATCACCACTGATTTGGACTTGAGCCGTTACTTAATTCATACTACTAACGCTTTAAAGGTGCAAAGGACAGAGTTTCATTAACAATCATTGAAATAGGTTTGTATGTGTTCTCTGGTTGATATTGACATTAACAATAAGTTAATGTTTGGTGTGTTTTTCGTCCTGACGTTTTGATTGGTCTGTAGTTCTTGGAAAACTGTTGGTGAGGCCACACTGTCAACGGCCAGCGCTGCTGATCAATGACAATCAATTTCGGCTGAATTCAATGATATAGACGTGAACGGCATGTGATTTTAGCAAGATTTAAACCCACCGGACTTTTTCTTGTGCCGTTTCTGAATTCAGCCAGATCTATGTGGCAGTGTTATTGCACCTCTCGGATCTCTGTGGCCGTGGAATGATTATTTAAACGATATAATATTCTATAGATAGGCATTTCAAATAAGAAAAAAAATCGTCAATATTGTTAAGCAGACCCGTCATGCTTTTAATCCGTTCAGAGCTAAACACTATAAGTTACACACCTTGCGTAAGACATGTTATGTACCTTCACCTTCAGGGTTGCTAATACTAAGTTCACACATGCACCTGAATTGAGGCAATTATATTTCAAATTGAGTTATAAAATGTGGTGTCCACATATATGCAATTTAACTTACACAATTAGTATTTGATAGCTAAAAATGTTTTCATGACCCTTTAATGATATTAGAAAAGGCGAGTAATCATGTGTTATGCGTTTTTACGTACAAAATTTTCAGTTGCCACCATGATACGAAAGTGATAGCTAAATTGGAAACAATAAGATTTGGTGTCCCTTTTATATAATCGTGGTAATGTTGTTGTAAGTTCATAAGTCTAGGAAGTGGAATATTACATTTAATGTGTTCATTTTACAGAGTTTTCTGCTCGCTAAACATTGTGAATTTAATTCAATTTGTTTGTAATTAATTGCTATTGGCTCACTTGATTAATTGAATTCGTGTATGGTAAATCGCGCTGAATCCTAATTGCCCAATTAAGGTGCACGTGTGAACATAATATTAGGGTCACATAATAAACCCTAATGCTTTAACCTAATGTGCAAAATTTTTTAGCATGAGCTTGCGTGAACTGATTTTGACACATACATAGCTGTTAAATTTCAGGAAAATATAACTTCTAGATATAGGAGGGAATATCCTGTTATTTAGTTTTACCTGTATTTAGTTTTCAATACAATAATTCGCATGTTGCCCATTTCTATTAGTATCCAACGCCAATAGAGTTCAATTTTATTTGTTGATAAAAGCAACGAAATATAAATAATTTAAATGGAAAAAAGATATTGTTAAGGCGTTAAAGTATTTGTTTTAAACAAATATGCAGTAACTTATCATAATGGGAAAATACCAACATCATTGTCAAGGGCTTTTCGATTTATTTAATTCCGAATGTTTTTACAATTCCACACGTTTTCATTCCACTCAGAAAACAGAACGGTTCAATATTCATTTTTTGTTTTCTATAAATATTGAAACATTTTTGAATTGGTTTTCTGGAAATGTAAAATTATTTTCAATTTTGAATTTTTATGACAAATTTGTTTTATTTGTTTAAAAAAAAAACAATAGAAATATCGATCAAAATAAGAAAATTTAAAACAAAAGACCTTCATGCTTGAAAAATCTTATAAATAATTTTTTTAGATTTTATTCTATATAAAATAAAATACACATTCGGCAGAAATAGTGGTTACACTTATCTCGACAAATATTTGTCCCGTCTGACCATACCTTAAATTTGCAGTGAGAAGATGTGAAGTTAAAATTCATTTAGATACTACGTATCTAAATCCTGTTTTAGTATGAAGATGCACCTTTACATTTTATCCCAAATTTCCAATAACCCAATAAAACGTTGCTGCCAACACTCTCCCAAAGATACTTATCTACAAATACATGTAAATATTTTATATACAAACATACCCGTACATACAAAACAAATTTTAACTGTTATTTTTTTCACGTTATAAAGAAGAATTTCCTGTTTGTGAGAGTCGGTTGGTTTTCTATTTGGAAGACACATTTATTTTAGGCGACAATAATTTTTGTTGGAATTAATTTTCTTGAATTAAATTTAGAATTTTTGTGTGAATGAAATTTATTAAGAAGAAAATTAAAAACAAGTTTTATTTAAATTGGAATTAATTTTTTGTCAATCACTTCATTTTCATTAAAACTTATAAAAATTTAACTGTGTTGAGTTTGAGAACAAAGTATTTTCTTAAAACTATAAGTTCATGTTGAAATTTTTATCTCTTTTATTTTCTTTAGTTGCTTGCGGTGATTAGCTTGTTCAGGGCATTAGGTAAAAGTTGTTCAGTTATCATAATGTCATCGGTCTTCGATACGATCACATGTGCAAAGTTTAAGATTTGTTCAGATATTCTATTGCAGGACATGTCTTTATGCTGATGACCCTTGTCAGGACATCAGGTAGTAGTTATAAAATGATTGTCGGTCCTTGACGCATATGCACATGTTTATAATATTCAGACGCCGGAATGTGGGTGAAAGTGAAAGAAATTTTATTGTGAGGTTCAAAGAGGTGAAGCTAATAAAATTGATTTTCTTGCAATGCAAATGTCTTTTACTCATTCACACTTAAAAAAAAATTCCAGCGTTACTATTTTCGTTGTAGAAATATTTCATGTAGGTCAGTCAAGAACAATAATAAAAACTTCTGTAAGCTGCGGATCTCTTGTGGACCAATACCCTGTTGAAATATCCATGTTACTGATGTCGGAATAAGGCATCATGATATCTGCAAGGATACAATAAAGGACTGTGTCCATAGCATCCCAAAGCATAATGGATCCTATACTATAGTTTATTTTGCCCGTTTGTAAAAATTCTTCAGACCTAGGATGGTAAATATGTTCGTCTCTATCGGAATGGTCTCTCGGCCATTCTTTGGGTTAGACTCAGGCAGTAGTGGGCAACCCTTTCGTACACATACATTTGTATGTTTTCCATTTTCCAAACAACGAGTCCGTTTTATTTAAAAGCTTTATGTGGGTTTCTATCCTTATAGACCAACTTTTTCTGTACTTCAATGCTTCTGGAAATATTGCAACGCGTTGTCTGCCATAGCAAGTTTTAAGACTGCTGCGATTTCTAGTAGCACTTATTTTTATTAAACAAAACAAGTCAGAATTGCATTATTTGTATAGTGTCGAATTATTTAGTTTTACGAAATAAATATGTATTGCGTTTAAAATGATCCAGAATAGACTTCTTGCTTCTACAGCTAATTACTTGCACGTAGCTGTTAATGTCAATGCAAATGCAATGTGAATACATTTACTCCTATAAATGGGACATTTTGAATGCCATCGTAAAGTCAGCCGTGATTTTGACTCAATCACTTATACGAGTACTAGTTAATAAATGAAATTAAAAGTTATTGTCACTTGCATTTAAGCCCCATTATGGGCATTGCTCTCATACACGTATGTCTTAACAGAAAAAAGATACAATCCTTTTGAAAAAAGGAAAAAAACGATCACAACAAAAAACTATCAACTCTCACTTGAATTAAAAGAAGCCGGTTTTAATAATGATCATCTTGACGAACATCATCATTATTTATTTCTTATTTTATGTCCATTGCAATATTTAACATTTAACTCTACTAAAAAAAAATCCGTAATAAATCACAAAGAAGCAAATAATGAATAACCAAGATGACGACATTTTTCGATCCATGATCAAGTCATCCAGCGCGATTACAAAGACCTTTGAAAAATAACTGAGCAAAAAAAAAAATAAATAAAATAAGAAAAAAAAACTCCAGTGATTCATACTCGTACATTAAACAGATTAATTGTGCACACTAGGTATGTATGTGTGCAGATAAAATATTATTATTTTGTTAAACATAAACACGTCTTTGCTTCAATCTGATACAAAGAATTACAAAACAAATGTTTAATTCAATGCAGATACAATTTTAAAAAGAAATATAAATGACCAAATTATTGATAAACATTTTCATATCAAGCACAGTGACTTAACATGCCTGACATGCGCTGAAGTAGTGAGATTTGTTCATGAACGTACTGCTCGAAAACTACCTAATTTTCTGCCGTTCAAATGGAAAGCCACATCGATCAAACACCCCAATATTCCTGTTGTTTTAGTTTAAACCACAGCTACCACGTTACTTCACTAAAGAGATTTTTGTGGATTCTTGATTTGATATTCCGACAGGGTGTTTGATGTTGATTTTTGGAACGAATTTCCGTCATCCCTTGTCAAGTTTGGTTTGGAGACAAACCGGTTTCGGCTATGTGCCATCTTCAGGGTCGTTTTTCGTTCTGTTACTGGTCAAACCGCGAAGGTTCTTATTTTTCAGCTTAAGGTTTAAGATCAGCTTCGGGGACTGGTTTCCCCATATCCTGTGAATAACAATACATCTAATTGGCGGGATCACACAGCAGACATGCACCCGGACGGACGTTATACTTCAGCAGTAAGAAGTAGACTAATCTGTCTATTTGGTTTCAACCTAAAATTTAATTCCAATAATTTTCATTATACTTTGCAACTAAGTTTTTTGGAAGCGCAGTTTGCGGATTTTCTGCGCATCGATATAAAATACATTGTAAACATTTTTGGGGTTGCACTTTGAAATAGATTGCTATGCAACCTATTACAATGCAACATGCGTCAGGCATACATTTACATTCCATTTCTATACGTAATTTATCAGAAGCAATTGTCGTTCTTATATTTGGCATTAAATGTATGAACCAACCATTCGGCATTGTCCTAGTTGGCAGAGCACATTTTACAATCACTAATTAAATGCAACATTGAAAATATACCACTGTGCAATCTGCTGCTAAGCGTGTAAGTGTGTGCGTGTGGAAATGACCAATAAGTCAAAACTGAGTTAAAATAGCAACTAAACAAATTGTTCTTGAAATGGAAGTAACTAGTGCAGCTTCATTTATTTGGTGATAGATTTCATAATAAAAATGCATTTTTACAGAAGTTTAAACAACTCGCTGTGCAAGTAAGTACTCGTGCTCTAATGTTTAAAATATTTAAACGACAAAACATATGTATTTTCGATCAAATGTGTTTTGGTGCCTGAAAGACTTTGTCGATAAATATGGTCGTGTTTGTATGCGTTTTTGTATCTTGTGAAATTTCTCTTATCTCTTAAATTCTCTTTTAAACTTGTTTTTACATTTACACACAAAAATGATTTTCAGCAATTCCTCTTCTCTCTGTTTGGAATATTTTTTTGTTTAAAATTAAAAGGAGTTTGGACTACCGACAAGCCCCCTTCGGACAACCTTTCCCTTCTACCTAATAAAATCGGAGAAGAAAACTTGCACGGTGTGAACGAACATTGACAACAAGCAAGTACGAAGTTCAAGAACTGAGTTAAAATCCGAAATGAAAGAAATTATCAGCGACACATACAAAACCGACAAAACAGCTTTTTGATTTGATTGTGAGTATTTTGGATGATGTTTTGTTGCTTGATGTTTATTGTGCACGCTTTTCTTACATTTAATAATTAGAAGTGGCTCTTCACACTTTTGATATCTTTACATAACCTTTTCTTTATTTGGTTCTTATTTATTCTGTGTTAAATGTACGCAAATACATATGTACATGACGTGAATCGTATATAATTTTTCAATTACGCCTACGCAGTTGAATAATTTTAGCCACGTTCACGATAACTCATGCTTGCGAAAGGACTGTCCGAAATTAATTAAATCAAGTCTTTATTTTTTTGATAAGATTTTTTAATTTTTTCTATTGCTTTCTTACCTAATACTATAACATTTCTAATTTTATTTAATAATAAAGTCGCGAAGGGATTTGAAAAATTAATAACTTTTCTAATTTAATTTTTTTTTTATTTTTCTTTTTAAGACTTGTAAAATAAATCTGGGAGATTAATTATGGAAGGTTACAACGTTATCCAGCGAACCACAATCATAGAACTTTATTTTGAACATCATCGATCAATAATTCAAACTCAACGAGCCTATCGTCGTCATTTTAATATACGGAATTCACCATCCGAATCAATGATTCGACGCTTAGTGACACGTTTTCAGGAACAAGGCTCAGTGAGGGATCTTCCACGAAGCGGAAGACCACATTCTGTAATTAGTGAAGCAAATATTCAACGCGTTCTGGAGAGTGTTGAGGAGAATCCTGAAACATCAACTCGAAGGCGCTCTGCTGAGCTGCAAATGTCTCGGCGGTCTTTACGCAGAATATTAAAGGGAAATTTACATCTTTTCCCATACAAGGTGCAGTTAGTGCAAGAACTAAAGCCACGAGATTCCCAAGACCGATTAATTTATGCAGTTCGTTTCCAAGAATTGACCAGAGAACATAATGATTTCATTCATCATCTGATAATGAGCGATGAAGCACATTTTCAATTAAATGGTTTTGTAAACAAGCAGAACTGCAGAATATGGGGAATTGAGAACCCAAGAGTGGTTCATCAGAGACAATTACATCCACTTAAATGTACAGTATGGTGCGGAATCATGTCCCAAAGAATTATTGGACCATTCTTTTTCGAAGCTAACGATGGAAATGGTGTAACGGTAAATGGCGAGCGATATCGAGATATGCTCCAAAATTTTTTAAGGCCAGCTCTTTCTGACAATCGAGAGATGTGGTTTCAGCAAGATGGGGCCACTGCACACACTGCTCGAGCCACTATGCAGCTCCTAAGGCAGATTTTTGGCGAACGTTTAATTTCCAAAAATTCAGCATTTAATTGGCCAGCCCGTTCGCCGGATTTAACAGCACCAGATTATTTCCTTTGGGGATATTTGAAAGAGAAGGTGTATATCAATAAGCCCAGAACACTTGCACAGCTCAAAGAGAATATACGAGCCGAAATAAGAGCGTTGCAGCCAGATACTCTGACTCGTGTCATGGAAAATGCTATTAAAAGAGCTCAACTTTGCGATGCTGAAAATGGTGCTCACTTACGTGACGTAATCTTTCACACCTAAATTTAAAAAATCTCCCAATATCATATTTTATTATTTTGTAAAAAAAAAAAAATAAAATTCAGAATTAAAAAAAGTTATGACTGTTTTAAACCCCTTCATGACTTTTGCCCCACCCTGTATAAACACTATCAAAAAATTACCATATTATTGAAAGTTTATTTGAAATTAAAAATCGAAACATCACTTTAAAATTTAAATTTCATAATAAATCTAAATTTGATAAAAAAAAAAAAATTTATTGGCAAAGTAATTGAGAATTCAACATAAAAATGTAATAAAATTTAAAAACTTTAAAATATTTAGTAATTTAATATTAAATAATTTAATTGTTAGGCTTAAGTTAGTTTTTTATTCTTTCTGTTAAGAAAGAACATTTTCTGTGATATGATAACTTTGAGTACAATAAAAGTTATAATTTTTATAAAATAAATAGTTGAATGGAATGCGTTTTCTATGCCAAATAATAAATTTTTGGATAGGAACTTGGCCTTATTTTCACACTTGTTTTTGTGCGGATCTGAGTCCTTTTTCTAAGTTATTTGATCTCTCTACCTATAGTGGAAATGCTCCATACCCCAGTTCCCGAGATGAAAAGTAACGATTTTTTCCATTACTTAATCTCCCAGGCCTATATGTATACCAAATTTCATATACCCTCTTGCTATAGTGGAAGTGTCTCATACAAATAAGGGGGAACCCTAATATCGACGAGTAAGAGAGTCAGTGCATATGTACTAAAATATGCACTCTGTACACCCACATATCTCGGGAAACTTGGCCTATGATGATATCTATACGTAGAGTCCTTATGTTTTAAGTTTAATTATTTTATAATTAAAAGAAACAAAATTATGAGGCGAATCGTTTAGTGTAATATATACTTGGCCTGGCGCACTATCGAGCGTGCGCCTTAATAACAATTATTACGATTACATGACTTGCAATTGTAAAATACAAAATACAAAGAATTGTAATTGCATATAATTCGAAAAGAAATAATTACTTGTAAATTAAAAAAAAAATCTATTACATTTTTAAAAGAATATTACTTATTTTAATACATAAAATTGATTTTTCTCAGATCGACGGATTCCGCTTCCAAAAAAAAAACTTAAAAATTGTTTTTGGTAAAAAGAATTTCAAAAACAGCGCAATAACTTGGGAATGATTAAAGATTTGTATTTCATATCACTATTCCTAATTAATTTTAGCGTTATTGGAGAGCTTAATGAACCTCATCACATTATATATTCCTTGAAACCGGATACACTTTTATATGGATCGAATTTGAATAAAACTGATCTTTTAAAATGTATGTATATGGTAGCATGTTTTCTTTCAAAAAAGAAAACAATTTGAATAAAAAGCGATTTATTATTTCTTACCTTTACCGCTTTTTTTTCAAAAGAACAACAATGGAAAGTGTAGATATGTTTTGTTTGTATCCAGAAGAAACAAATTTGTGCAGACAGACGACTTTGGTGGTGGCGCAAAAGATGAACCCTAAAGTTTGTTGATTTTTGTTAGCGTTTTCTCAGTCAGCACTTCTTCAAATTCACTTTAAACAAAAAAAGGTGCTGGTTTTGTAAGACATGTTATTGTTGTTTTTTTTTCCAACCCGGTTTGCTTATTGTTTGAGTAAGCAGCTTTACGGTTCTCTTTTTAATTTCACTGAAAAAGGTGCTGGTTTCAATATTTAATTTTATTCAATTTTTCTTTTTTGGCTTTTATTACATGCATACAAAAATTAAGAATGCGTAATAAAATATTTAAGAATTTGTTTTTAAATTGGGAATTTAATTAAACAAATTCATTAAACTAAAGCTCTTCTTGAATTAATTTCTTTTGAATTTTTTCCAATAAAATATTATATGTATTTCTCAATGATTTATTTCGTTTAACGAAAAATTAAACGTGTTTAAATTTTTAAATATTTTACTTTTACTGTGTTTTGTTAAATAATTATGCTTAACCCAGCAACAATAGATTGCGGTCACACGTACACACATCCAAACAATTTAATTATTTTAAAAATTCGCGCCAAACATTTTCTTTAGTTTCTTTTATGAAACTTTTTACAATTACTACCTATATGTACCCCAAAACTTTGTCCACAAACCATGCGAATGCGCTCAGCTTCGAACTTTAACTGTTCGTAATTGTTTCAATTACCTGGCATTTTGGTGGCAAAAGCACTGTTGCCAGATTTGATATATCGTGATTACAACGACTTTGGGAACCAATAATAAACTTTTGACGATTAGACGATTTTGCACTGCAATTGACGATTTCCCAATTGATAGAGCATAATAAAAATTTTTAATTAAACACTTATATATTTGAATTGTTAAATTATAACTGACTTAAAGCATGCCATATTTTGGATATTATCCTAAGCATGATTTAAGATTTCTATATTGTACAAATATTTAATTGTTAAATTATTGTTACCGTTAATTGGTAATGGAGCAAATTGAGCTGCTAGCTTTTGAGAAACCATTGTCATGGTCGTGGTAAATTGCTCTTAGCCATTTAATTTTCTAGCAGAAAATAATCATTTTATAGGTATTATTTTACTAGCAAAAATGAAAACCTGGGAAAATTTACATAAAAATAAATACGTATAGCAAGCTTTGGTTCTTGGAAATCATTCTCCTTCTCGAATGCATTGTGTACAAATCATATCATAAAAGGATATTATTTTGGAATTAAGCAATAAAGTCGCTATTCGCTATTTAATTACCTTTTTTTTATTCGACTTCTTACAAAAGCAAGATTTTTATGTAATCATATTAATTTATGTCATTGGGCAGGTGGAGATGTTGCCAATAATGAATTTTATTCATAAGACCACTAGTCAGCCTTTTTTAACGGGGCGAGCGTCTGAGTATAATTAAGTTTTTGGTTTTATATAAATTCAAAATTTTTAGTTGATGATGTTGAGATCATAAAATGTTCTTATGTTATGTATTTCTAAAGTTATTTATAGAAAGAAAATTGATAACAGTTAAACTCACCGGCAAATTCAAGTTATTTCCAACTTCTTTGCCGATTTCAAACTCCATATATAAAATATGTACCGGAAATGGGGAAACATTTTTTATATGGAATTTGACATCCAATAAGTTAATAAAATGTACTCAGCTACGCTGTTGAGTTTACGTGTTTAGTCTACCCTGACGTTACATATTTATACATTTGACGATGTTCCACAAACTTTATATGGTAACTATGCGCGAAACTATTTTGTGCTATTTCTCCAAAGTGTCGTTATCTCTTGCAAAAGTAATGTATGCCAGTGTTGGTATTTTGTTTTTTATTTCGGTACTATATCTTAGTGGTTAAAAAGTACCAAGAGTACCTGCAGCTTGCTTATGATAGGGTCTACTACAACTGACATAAACTTTAATTTAAAATGCGATAACATCGGCAGAATAGCGAAACTAAATTAACAATATTTATTCTCTTGTTATAAAAGAGGAAGACGTATTGTTTTTAATATTAAAATATCTCTAATTTTTTTATTAAAATTTTCTTTGAACACAAAAATAATTTTCTTCTTTTACATTTTTTAAACAATTTTATTCAAATTAATATTAATTTGGTTCATCTATGAACACGTTAAATTATATACGTACACCTAAATATGTGTACGTTTATTAAAAATTTAGATTATCATTTCTTTTTTTAAATAGTTGATCATATTTTGCGTCAGTAATAACATATAATTTTTATTATAATTTTAAACTTGTGTTTCCTTAAGCCGCTCATACATTTAAGGTTTATGCGTGTGATTTGTTCGTGCTGGACCTCTTGTTACAAGGTAATGGGACTGCGCGCACACAAATCACAAGAAATTGAACATTTTTAAACTCTTGTGATTTGTTCGATATGTTAATGTATTTGAGCGCGAACATTTTACAATTTTTTAATATTAGTTTACTACAAAACGTCATAGTACCGCGGAAATAGGTAGCAAGCAATTTTTTAATATTTTACGCATATTTTGCGCAGTTTCGGTTTTTTCAATATCGATTCCTTGCAATATTTTGATATTTACGTTATTTAAGATTTTTGTACTAAAGATTATTGTTATAGTGAATTTTAGGATTTTGGTGAATTCATAATTATCGTAATTTTTTTTCTTTTCTCAGTTAAATTAACATTTTTGATAAAATAATAATTTTTTAATACTTTAGTGAATTTTGAATTTGTTTATATTTTTGAGAATTCATTCATTAATATGTTTGTTAAACATCCATTTCGGTAAAATGGCGACGTTTTTCATAAAATATTGATTTTTTCTGGTTTTTCGGCTTCTTGGCAAACTTACAAATTTGTGGTGAAATTTAAATTTCGGTGGTGAATTTTGATTTGTTACAATTACAATTTATATTCCAGTTTTTTTGATTTTATATTAAATTTTCGATAATGTGGTAAATTTAAAATTTTGAGTTTTTTTTAATTTATTCGTTCAGCTTCGGTTTTTTTAAAATTTCGATTTTTCGGAAAAATATGATATTATTGTAATTTGTTTTTGCGGGGAATTCACAAATTACGTATAATGTTTTTTTTATGTTTCAGTTTAACCGAGATTTTTAAGAATATTTATAATTTTTATATTAAAATATTTTGTTGATTTTTGAATTTTCGGGAATTTTTTAATAGTTTTGGAAATTCAGTACTTGAGGTGAATTTTGTAGATTTAATTTTTTTCATTTTCAGATTAATTGGCTGAATTTATAACTCTAATGATTTTTAAATATTTTGCTGAATTTTTAATTTTTGGGGGATTATTTATTTTTGATGTTGAGAATTCAGCACTTGTGTTAAGTTTTTGGTTTTTGTTTAACACTGATTTTGTTAAATTGTTTCTTTTTTAATAAAATAAAGTTTTTTGAGATTTTTCGGGTTTTTGGCGAAATTACAAAATTTTGGTGAAATTAAACTTTTTGTTGTGAATATTCAAAGTTTGGTGAAATTTAGCTTTTATTTATATATATTTTAGGTTTTCATTAAATTTGCATTTTTTGACAAAAAATTTGGGCAAAATGTATAATTTTTTGATTTTTTTCTGTAAAACTTTAATTTTTAAAGGAATTTAGCTTTCGTTATTAGTTTTTGAAATTTTTAGGCATTTAGGTCTGTAGGTTGTCTGAGGGCAACGAGATGATAATTTCTCTGAGGGCACTTTGTAGCAAATTTGATAAGAATTCAAGATATGCGCAGTTTTTGAGCTGGGGTATAAGAGTTTCAAGGCAAGAGTGAAAAGACCAAAAAATCCCTAATGGCCTAAATCTCGGGGACTTGTGGGCCTATGTGGCTTATTTCAATTAGCGAAAATTCGCCAAGCTCGCTGATCGATTGGTCTAAGTTTCCAAATTGTAGATTGTCTAGTGCCGTCACAAAGTTGATTTCAACATCGGATGGAACTTTCCAACCTATAAGGATTCAGAATATCTATACTTTGTTGGGTCGGAAATGAATATTTTAGCAATTACAAACGGAATGGCAAACCTATATAAGTCCTTTTCATTTTTGTAAAGGGTATAAAAAGGAAACCGTGTAATCTCTTTTTCTTTTCAATGTAAATAGGTTTTGCGATTGTACGTACCTTTTTTTTAAGTATTAGCGATTTATGCATATATACATACATATATAAACTTTTTAGATATTTCAAATGATTTGCTGAGTTTTTCTCATACTTTTTTTAAACTTAAACTTTTTAAAGCTTATAAGCATTAACATTTTTCGCAATTGTTTGCAGATCTTACTCTCCATATTGGGCCAAAATTATCAATTGTCACAATATATGGTAATTGTGAGGTAAATACATATTTAGTTGAAATAAGACAGTTTTACAAACTTTAAGTAAATAAAATGGTTCTAATACTAGTTGTAAAATGTTATTAACATTTGTATTAAAACTAAAAACAACAAGAATTACAATATATTTTTCAAATTCACAGCTTATGTCAAAATTTAATTTGGTGACAATGTAAGAATTTCAGCGCCATTGTGCGGGCATGTTGCAAACACCGCTGACTTAAAATCGTTATGAGCGTGCTTTTCCAATATGTGAGGTGGCAGTAAAGTGTAATACTTTTCCTTTAATGCAGCAACATATTTTTCGGAAGTTTCAACAGAATCACACAAAGCTACAATACAGCCGCCCCAACTGAAAGATATACAAGATTATAAAAAATAGAAACAATATTAAATATGCATTTACCCTGCACCAGTCAATCTAGCACCAATGCCACATTCATCCGAAATCTTAACAAGCCTGTCTAGATCAGGATGAGAACATTCATAAAGAATTTTTAAGCTTTCATGGGATTGAACCATTAATTGGGAGAGTTTCGATATAATTCCATTAGGGCACTCTAATTTACTATTGGTTTGGGTACCATTAAGGGATGCTTGTTTGCACAATGAACTAAAAGTGCGCACACGTAAAGATTCTTAAAAAATAAGGACACATTGATTAATTCTTAACAAGTTATTCTTTATATTTACCTTGTATTACATGAAGTGCCCTTTGTTTAAGTTTGAACTCTTGCATGTGGCTGGTATTGCAAGTTAGAAATTTTCTTTGGAATGTTTCGCTATCAATTTGAAATACGCTACACAATTCTGTACGCGTGTACACGTCTTTGCTTAAATGTTCTACGGCATATTTTTCCATATCTTCTAAATTACAGCCTAACGCTTCTTGCAAGTCCACAAATCTAAGAAACTGTTGCCATTTCTCCAACCGTTTACAAAATGCTATAAGACGACAACCAAGTCGACATTCTACCACTCGCTCATTGAAATGGGAAGTTGCAGCTTTATTTATTTCCGCCAAACTATTCGCTACCACAAAACAAGCTTCGCGTGGCAATAGAAGCGGCGTTGCATTTAATTCTGGATGAAATTCAATAAATTGGGCACAACCTTCTTTAGCAAGGTAAGCTATGGCTTGAT
This sequence comes from Phania funesta, assembly GCA_963932375.1. Lineage (NCBI taxonomy): Eukaryota > Metazoa > Arthropoda > Insecta > Diptera > Tachinidae > Phania > Phania funesta. The sequence goes on from OZ010656.1 coordinate 45,360,555, forward strand.
CCATTCCGCCTCCTTGAGTTCCAATATAACGTTCACATTCGGCTGAGATTGCTGCCAAACGTTTACGATCCAACGGTATTTGGTAAATTGCTGCAGTAGCTAAAACTGAAGAGCTTACTAAAGCACTGGAACTAGATACTCCTGAACCTGGTGGTATGTTACCACTCAAAGCTATTGTCATGCCATAATATTTATTTGTTACCTTGAGCGTTTCGTAAATACCTTTAATGCCGCACAAGTAGTATTTATACCATTCGGGACCACCTGGTTTTGCAACATCTATTCTAAATAGAAAACAAAAAATGAGAATTAAAGGCATGTAGCTAAGGTGACTTCAAGCATTTGCACATACTGTATTTTGTTAATATCACAGGAATACTCTGGATATTTAGTTCTTTCAATATTTTTAAGCTGAAGAGTAACTGAATTTTCATCATATCCTACTGCCAACAATATACATTGATCTATGGCCATGGGTATTACCGGGTAACCACAGTAGTCTACATGTTCTCCAATGATATTGACCCTGAAATTTGCATTAAATATTTATATATGTATCTTAAAATTATAATTTAATACAATACAATACAGTAATGAAATGAAAATTAGGTAAAATTTCGTTTTAAAACAATTTATGCAAAAATGTGTAGTGAAGGATTCTGAAATGACACTTATGAATTTGTAATACAGCGGTATGTATAACTTCGTCCAACGAGATGGTAACTAGAATGCCAACTGGGCTTTCCAGCACGTAGGCATAGAGTTTATGCTTAATGGCTAAGAACAAATGTGTATTAAATAAACTATATGATAACTTCATGCTAACTATTCATTAAGCCTAAGACTGTATCGACGCAAATGTATTTCATTATAAGAGATGGCCTGTTTTAAAAACAGTTACAGGAGTCTATAATATCCCAGACTACAACTAATTTGTGACAACGCCGTGATAATGTAGCGGTAACGATTAAATTTCTTCCATTACGACACTGCAATTAATTTACCGAAAAAATCAACGGCAGGTATGATATACTTTAACCAATAGATAAAACAGTGTAATAATTGATTGTATATTAAAATACTATTATGAAATTATTCATAGGGATATAAAAGTTTATAAATAATGACTAGCATTGAGAGAGCCTCTCCAAAATTACGAGAGAAAATGTGTTCGTTATTTTCTGTTTGAAGAATACGTGTAGATGTTCCTCTTCAGTTTTATTTTCTTTGCGTTTTTGTTTGTGTAATAGCTTGACAGAGTTGTGCGAACTATTGTTCGGACAACTCTGTTTGAACATGTAGCGACCATGAACAGCGGCGGTCTTGACTAGCCATTTTTCAGTGCGAGCAGCAAAATGTGCGATGGCTGAACAACAACAAGCAAACACAGGGAAGGTTGAAGGAACTTCCTACAAAAGAAATAGCAAAGCAGCCCATCAGAGGAGGGAATAATTAAAGGATTGCTGGTATGTATGGTTGGTATGTATGCCGTAGTATGTTTTTGGGATGTTTTCCCTTTTATATTAAATAATACATTTAATTATTTAATCCCAACTTAATTTTTGTTGAGGGAGTTTTTGTTAAAACTTTAATGTTTTTGTCTTGATTTTCTTTGGATTTCTCATTCGGTTCGACAAAGGTTTCCTAATGAGCTGGCAAAATACTGAATTATTTTATTATAAAATGAGTTGGGGTTTAAAAATTAGCTAAAAATAATTTATTGAAGTTTTTAATTGTTTTTTCCGAACTACAAATATTATTAATTGTTAAGTAATTTCAATCTTTAGGCATGAGTTCGTTTTTTTTTACTGTTTTCAAAAAAAGGTTGTCCATATTATTAAATAATTTTCTTTCGGAATAGAAAAAAAAACGAACTCATGCCTAAAGATTGAAATTACTTAACAATTAATAATTTATTTAATTTTTTTTTAATAATTTTTGGTCACAAAGCTACACAATTCCCTAAAGGTTTAGAGAAAACCTAGATTCGGAATGCGCCCAAAGCCAAAATATGTCAAAAGAAAAGAAAATCCAGAACTGAAGGCAACACGTGCTTGATAAGGACTTGGTCAGATAAAAGAATTAAAGTGATACTTATTGGGAATGGCTCAATAAGTAATTACAAAACATGGGCTGCTTTTAGACGAAACAACTCTTATTGACAAGATGCTTCTCGAATGCTCTCTTTAATTCGAAATCTCAAACATCGAGATACATTTCAAAAATAAGACTTGCATTGTGTGAACGGCAGAGACAGTTGAAACAAAGCGTAAAAATCTTATCAATAAGACGTAAATCGCCTAAACACAGACATGGGAATAATTTAGAAGACAGGATATTGCGAGTATTGCCACCTCGATTAACCTGCACGTCACCTAGAATCACAACCGAATATTTCCTCGTAATTATACTTAAATTGAAGGACCAGCTAACACAGGGCACTACAACATGATGCTCGACTCCATAACACTGACTATTATCGCTTCTTCTGTCAAGAGTGACCAGCAGTTCCCCTCTTATAAAATTCCGAATTCTAAAGACTTGACTTATTTATTCGAGCATCGCTGTATAGATTACCATTTTTAACCACGGATTTCGTATTGTTGTTTAAATTCTAATAAATTTTTAGCACAACCCAAATAACGCCAGGAACAATTATAAAGTTCGAGATACATTTACAAGATTTGCGTTTGAAATTTGGTACGATAAAAAAGTACTTACCTTCCTGGCACACGCACATAAAATTGGGGTTCTTGAATAAACTCTTTAACATAAAACTCCCTCAGTTCTTGTAGTCTGTCAAACCACCGGTATGTTTTTGTTATTTCTGATGGTGATACATAGATGTCCCTTGAAGCACTATTGGCGCAAATATCTGGCATGGTGTAGTCTTGTTTTAGTACGAAAACAGAAACTCAATATAAAATATTTTATCGATTTTTAACCAAATACTCGCATATACACAGTTTCAGTTCCTTTGGTTAATATTTTAACTTTAATTTTCCTGTATTACACTAAACAAAAGAAAAAAATGTTAAAAAAGTTTTTCAAATTACGAAGGAAAATGTGGAGATGGATTTGCAATCAGTTAAACAAATATCTATTTATTTATAATGAAGCAGTTAAGTATTCAAATTTCATCAGAAATTTAAATATTACTACATGCTACTTTTGTAATTTTATATAATTCCATTTTTCCAATACAATATTACATTTTGTAACGGCGGCACACAGCAATAAATCTATCCATGATTGTATTTTTTGTTTATCTTGTTCCAACTGACTGTGATTAGTAATTAGCGAAGACAACAATCTATATTTTGGAATAATATTTAAAAGACCTACTGTGGTGGTGGTGGTCTTGTTATTAAACCCTTATTAATAGGCCTGTTCCGAAAATCACTTCTTTTCAAAGTGATTTCAAAGCACGCAAAAGATGTTCTGCGTACAAAATATATTCAAATCACGTGATTTCAAACCGGTCAGCTAAATGATTGTTGATCTGAAATCACTAGCTTATTTTCGTGAAGTATTTCGTAAAGAATTTAATAAAAATATTATACATTTGATATGATGTGTTTTCAATTGAAAACATATACATATACTACAACATTTCTAAAAACACTGCTAGTTTTGTAAAAACTTGTTTTGTTTGGTTTCGCAATATTCGTGATTTACTTTTTCTCTTCAGCAGTCAGCTGATTTGTTTTTCCGAAGATATTACGGAGGTTGCCAAATTGACACATTATTACAAATTCTAGCAAGATATATTCAATTTATACCATCATGTTCTTTATTTAAGACAACATATTATTTGTTGTTTATTTTACAAAATTTAATAACAGTCAATAACAATCGAGTCAATTTTATGCAAATTTAAAAATAAGTAAACGCGAAATGTAAACAAATTTTTCAATGAAAATAATGGCAACTTCGTAATTTTTTTACTCATATTTTGTTCTATTAACATATGTTTTTATCTTCTTTTTTTCTTTGTGAACTTTTATTTGACGCCAAATTTTTAATTGCTTTTTTCTTAAAGCAATTACTGCTAATTAAGTAGCTCCCAGCCACAAAGTAGTAAACAGAGATGAAACGACAGTATAGTGATCTTTTTCTCTATCCGTCTCGTTCCCTCAGAGCCTTAGTTTTGTTTTTAGATTTTTGTTTTTATTATTTTGGTTTTCTTGCCGTGTTTTCCTGTATTTTTTCCTGTATTTCGTCACAAAAAGCTATATTTGCCTCTTTCTAACAGAGCCCATAGTAAAAAAACTGAGTTTTTTATTTTTTATGTGTCAAAGTCTTCACCTCTGTTTACCCTGTGTCCCAGCATATTTACTTACTTAACTTTCACTTCATATTTTAATTAAGAATGTAACATTGTAAACAAACTAAATACATAATTTGAAAATTAGAAGTTTTCTCGTGTTTTCGAGAAATTCAAGCCACTTAGGACAGTATCAAATCTCCGGTGTGATTTCAAAACGGTTGGTGATTTGAAACCACGTGGTTTTCAGAACATGCCTGTATGATGCCTGGCTAATTTAAAGTCGCTTTTGTAATCCTAATGGTACCTTTCTACCAGAGCTTAAAGTTTTATACTACATTTACATCTACGCAAAATCTAGTAGATTTCAGCTCAAATCTCGAAGAAAATCTTTGCCGTTTACACCAATGCTTTTTGACGTATTATTGGATTTCATTTTCATAACAAAAACAGCTGACTGAAGAAAGAATAAAAAATTGGCTCTAAACTTAATTAAATTCGTGCTACAATTGTTTTTATACACATAATTACATATGTAATATTACTTACACTTTATTCATTATTGTTTTATCCATATTGAAAACACTTATTTTAAACTTTTATTATTTTTTAATGTTGCTGCAAATATTTTGTTTCTACCACGCTTTTTCTTTTGTTACAAATGTCAAATTTTCTTGTTCAGCGCTGTATATTTCAGTACATTAGCCAAAAATACATAGTTGCATCATTTAGTATTGCAAGATTTTGCCAAAATCTAGTTCGTAAGTAGATTTTGTTTTGTATGGGAAATCTGGTGGAAATGAACTAGATTTCGCTCAAAATCTCATAACTACCAGATTTTGCGTAGATGTAAATGTAGTATTAGGCACATTATTTCTCATATTTTATGAAACAATGCATTTTTTGGTGATAATACAAGTATTTTCCTGAAGTGGACATATAAGTAAAATATTTTCTGTTTTTTTTTTTTAATTAAGAAGAAATATAATAGTGTTTAATTTATTTAAAATTGTCCAAGCTTGAAGGTCTTTTTTTAAAAAATTATATTTTTATTCTTCGATATTTCGCTACTCCATTGTGTAGCATCATCAGGAAATAAAAATTACGAACCAATTATATATTAATGAAAAAATATTGTCACAAAAATTCAAAAATTTTCCAAAGTTAACATAAAACAATAAATAAAAGTTGCAGTTATCGCACGGCATTAATGTATTGTCTACAACATCTTTGGATTAATGAAGCTTCTTCTCGTATATACACCGCACAACGAAAACCTTTTGTATCAAAAAATAATTTAAAAACGTGCTATGGAGTGATGAACAAAGCTTTTTATGACGTAGATCAGTTGGAAACATCAATAGAAAAACAAACATGTTGGAGGTAACTTAATGGTTTCGGGGTGCATTTTTGGCATTGCATTGGGCGAATAGCTAATAGAATTTCATTTAAAACGGATCATCGTATATTCTTTTACTAATATTATAAATGCGTAAGAAACTTTGTTTCTTTGGTTGTTAGGACGTAATATCTAAATGGCTTAAGCGATGTTGATGACTTATAAAACATAGATAGATCTGCGTCTAGAAGGCTAACTATTTTTTTAAAACTACGATCAAGAGGGTTGAGCCATTTCCGTATCTCCAAGAGTATCCAACCCATTTTGATGATTTTTTCAATTTTTCTTATTGACAATGAGCCTAAACTGAGCCTTATCATAGATTAGAATATTGAGATATTAAGTAGATAAAGAACTTAAACAAAAACCGCTGTCAAGATGGCGTTCTATTACAAGAATTTAAGTTCTATGCATCTAATAAACACATCCAATATTTGTATTCAAGAAATATACGATTTGAATCATTTACCTTTACCGCCTGTTGTTGAGTATTTTTTGTTGCAAATATGTATTACAAATATGTATTTAGTTACATCGCGTACTGCTGTACGGAATCAAGAGCTATTCTCAGTTCAGGAAGCACAGAGGCAAATAACCTCCTCTATAACAAGATAAAATTCATTTCAATCGAAACGTTTATACAAACATTTATATGTAGTTTCCAACTATTTAATACAAATTTAATATGACTTGCAACTTATATCTCAACGAAGAATGAATTCTGCAAGATACCACTCACATGCGATCTATGATAGCGAATGACCTCTAAAATCTTAAAAGTTATATGTGTATATACACTTATCCTACTTAATATATGTACATAAGTACAGATTTTAAATAATTGTTGTAAAGATCGTAGAGTAACACCGCCAAAAATCAACATTTGGAAAACGACTGAACAAATATAATAATTTTTGAGTTCTTAACACTAGAAATTGTGCAAATAGTATAAATATGATAAATATGTACATATCGTTCATCTACTCAAACAACGTCATAACTCATAAAATACCATTTCGAGATAAACGTCATTTATTTTTTCTATGTGCTCCTACTACCTTCAAGAAATTGCGGCATATTCTCTACAAACGTACGAAAGTACAACAGATATAAAGATGAAATTTATACACAATGTAAAGCATGAAAAATCAATAAAACAATTCTGCATCATCAACTGGATTTTTTTTAGTTATAACACTGTTTGAGCAAATGAGCGACATGCATACTTCTTATTTCGTCTTGCAAATACATTTAACTAAAATGGTAACACTGATTTTGATTCATATTTTTTTTGAACGAGTTCTTATCGACTTGTAAACAAATAACCGGCAACAAACAAAGTTGGATTGTTTTCGTTGGTATGTGTTCTATTGTTTTAATTTTCTGTTATCGCACATTTTATTTTACAAAAAAAAAAAAAACTGTAAACTGATTCTTTTTTATTTTAATTATATTTAAATTTAGTCACTTTTTAAAATTATAATTTATAAATATATATTATTTTCTTTTAGTTTATTTATTCCGTTTTTTTTTGTATTCCCTAGTAAGAGTGCCTGTTTATTCTTACTGCGTTTGTTTGTTTTGTGCTGTCTGCACTTTCAAACAGCTGTTTTCACTCTCTCTTTCGACCTCTTTCTCTATTAAAACACTCTCCTTTCTACTTATTAAATTTTATGTTTTTTATACATACGTATAATTTTTAATTCATTGCACTAATAAATTGTTAAAGAGAAATAAGTTATTGTGGGTCCATGCGAATTTCGTACGCTTAATTTGCACGACTAAATAAATTAACTAATAAGAAATTCATAATGCACTTTGATGTTTGGAAAATATCTGTCAATTCTTATTTAATCTAATGAAATTGAGAAGTAATTTTATTGTTTATTCTCTGGTGTTATTTTTTAATTTAGTTTTTCCGTTGCCCGCTGGCAAAACAACGCACTCGTTACGTCGTCTTGAAGATAACTAAGTTCTTAATTCTGTACACTTGCTGCTTTTGTTTGATATAAATGTGATTGCCATCTTGTTTAGATAATTGTGAAACTGCTGGGAAATCATAAATTTCATAAATCCCTCAATTTTCACATGTTTTTATTCATTCAAACGGTTGGGGTACATAATAATGATTGAATTAAATGTTATTAAAAATTAAAAAGTAAAGCTAGGAAAATATGCAAGTTATTTATTTGGGTAGGTGGAATAATATAAAATTTCGAAACTTTTTAGGAAAAGAATGAAAATGCATTAAAAACTGATTTTGAAATTAATTTATTTAGTTTTTCCAAGTTTTAAGATCTATTTTTCGCTACTTCATTGTGTAGCATCATCAGGAAATAAAATATTTTTTTGGTAAACAAAAATCAACAAACTCAAATTTTTAAAATTTTACATAAAAGACAAATAACAAGCATTAAGAATAATTTTACATTTCCACAAAAATAATTCTGAAATGTTTCAATATTTACAGACAACAATTTTTAACATTAAAACTGAAATAATTTTACATTTGTATTAATTTGGGTACAAAACTTATTCAAATAACTTATTATGTTGTGTTTATTTAAAAGATCCGCACGCGTTCATGGTTGTAACGAAACTGACTTTATTGCAATATTCTTTCAATTCTTAAGTTTACAAAGTTGCAATTAAATGTATTAGGATTAAGTGTTATAATTTAATAGGAATAGGTAATATTAGGATTTTAGGTATTATTAGTAATATTTTAATTAAGTATTAAATATATTAAATATTATAAATCATGAAACAAAACAATGAGAAGATAATGTTGTATTCAAGGAATATCTGCAATTTAGATTTGATTTATGTCCAGCTACTCGTATTCTGTTTCTCTTCAAGGGTTTTTATAAACTACATTTGACTTTTCCAATTTATGAATTCTATCCTTAGTATTACTGAACAATATATTTCATGTATTATAAACTTTGAAAACCATTTTGTATTTTTCCTTACCAAGAAATTCAGTAATTTTCAACCGTTCTGAAATTTCTGGTACATACGTTCACGTCTTGTCTATCTTTGGCTGTACAATATTACCTTTATTACGTTGCCTTCTAATATTATACTGAATAATTCATTTATAAATAAGCTAAGTTGGAAAACTATTTTCGCCTAATATAACTATTTCTAATCTCAGTATAAGTAATAGGGAATTTCATTTGTATTTTCTTTTGAAAGCATTTTGAATTTTGTTGACAAATATTTTTTTATATACATAATTTTAGTTTGTTGGTTTTAATAAAAGATATTTCATTTCCTGATGACACTGCACAATGGAGTAGCGAAACAATTTTTTAAAAAGAAACCTTCAAACTTGGAAAAACGTAATAAATTGCAATAAAAAAAGGTCAAGAAAATTCATAATTTAATTTTAAATTTTGCTTACGAAAACTGAAATAAGAAGCATATCACAAACTTTTTGGGTTTTACATCGTTTCCTTATTATAATGTAATCACATATTACTGAATAAGACTACATGTACATTAATAATATTTTTCATGAAATTTGAGGTATGTAAATGCAGTCTAAGTTATTCTCATTGCAAGAAAGTTATTATTTAACATTTTCAAATTATTTTTATAACTTTGTTGAGTCTGTGGCCTGCAATTACCAAATTAAAAAACATTTTGCTTGGAATTGAACTTTCATAAATAAAGAGTGAAAAATGTTTGCCAGTCTATATAATCTGAAAAGAAAAAAAATATTTAAGCAGAATGACAAATTTAGCAACCGGCTTAACATAGTCTACAATGTTTTAACAGAAAAAAAAAACATATCCATCGCCTGTTTTTAAAATCTCTTATGTTGGCAGCCCTTTCCATAGTTTAACTATAAGTGTGTATTTGTTCATTTAGTAGTTTCAAGTTAATAAAAAAATAGCACAACCTTTTTCTTATCAGTAGAAATGCTTCGATAACTCATTTGGTTTTGTTGGCTTTAATTTGTTTTCTAAATTTGAAAACATTGAGAGTTAAAAATTTAAAAGGTACTTGTGTTCTCGTCGTGTATAGAAGGTTAAGATGGTATCAATAGATAATTTTTTAAGTAGTTTAATAAAAAACCTAAAACGACTTGCGATTAATAAATATATGTCGTAAAGCTTATCATTTAGGGCAATCTTATCGAACAGGAGCGAATTCCGTTACATACCAATAACGTTTACAGCACAAAAGTAGCGTCATGTTCATGATTAAACATTTTAATTTTTGTGAATTTTCAAAATTTGGTGATCTGTTTTTTTTTCGTAAAATTTCCGTTTTTCATTGAGTTTTGATTTTTGAGAATTTTTCTAGTTTCTCGATTTTGTGGTGACTTTTCAAATTCGTGCCGAATTTAAAGTTTTGCCAAAATTTCTAATTTTTCTAATTTTTTTTGTGAAGTTTCGGTTTTTTTAGAAGAAATCGGCTTTAATGGTCTTTGCTAGCATTTGAAGTTCGAGGTTGTCTTAAAAAATTTTTAATTCGGTCCAACATTTTGATAAAGATTCAAAATATGTGAATTTTTGGGCCTCTGTAAAATACAAAAAAAAAGTATATCCGGAACTTTTATTTAAATTATTATATCGAAAATTCGCCAATCTCACTGATGAAGTGGTCCAAGTTTCAAGATCCTAGGTTGTCTAATGCCGTCAGAAAGTTGATTTCAATATCTGATAGGCAGACAAACGGACAGACGGACGTCGTTAATTGAACTTCCCTACCTTTAAGGATCCAGAATATATATACTCTGTTGTAAAGGCCATAAACAATTTATATTCTTGAATAACTGCATACGCGATGTTTTCAAGTTAATTCTTTTAATTTAACTATAAATTACTGGTAGATACTCGACAATATGTGTAGGTATCTAAAGTTTACCCCAGTAACATCCTGCATAAAAAAGTTGTCATTTATTTATTCCTAGAATTCCCGAGTTACCATTTGTGTTTAAAGTAAAGACACACTGTTTTTATGTTTGTTAATAATCTGTTGGTGACTGTATTAGATGTGCACGCTATTATCATTTAATAGTAGGTTGTGAGAGCTGCTAATTATTTTTTTTACACTTGTTACTACTCCGGATAACGAGATGGTGCCGACGTATATAGCAATACTGGGAAAAGTATCCGTTGAAAGCAGTATGACCAGATTTTAAATATTATAATGCTAAAGCGCCTTTAAGAGTTAAAAAATCTACAAATAAATTTAGTGTTTCACATAAGTTTGTCGTCTCATAAGTATAAGTTTAAGTTTCTTTTTATATTCTATTTATCTTGAGTACTGGGTTAAATAGGTAATGTTTACAGTGGACACAAAATTAGTAGAAGTACACAAACAATGTTGATAACGTGCGTAACGGCATAGAAAATGCATTCCATTCTGCTCGTGGTCTAAAACAAATTTTAACTTTTACTGTATTCAAAGTAATCATTACAAATTTCCTTCTTTAACGGAAAGAATAAAAACGAACTTAAGCCAAACAATTAATTTCTTAATTCTAATATAATGTATAACTAATATGCCAAATATTATAATTATTCAGGCAATCATTCAAAATAGATTCTGAAAATCCAAAAAAAGTGAAATAAAAGCGAATACAAACCAATAGCGCAATATAAGCAAGTGCCTTATAGAAACTTAAAATATTTCTCAAAAATGTTGGTTTTATTTTTATATCATTTCCTTTTAGATTGTTAATAAAATTAAAATTGAATTTAAAATAATATATTATACCAAATAGTATTTTTATCTAATGACAGTGCATTCTTTTATTTTACTGTAATATTTACTGTAATATAAAATAGAGATCATGCGTCCTTTAATTCTAATTGAGGCTGGCAGAAAATTCGTGTCATGGTTCCTTTCCTGATTTACGAATTTTTACTTTTAGTCTTATATTTGAAAAGTTGTAGTGCAGAAATACAAGACATCAGCTTCAACTGTGAAAGCGGTACAGAGTAAAGAAAGAACCTCACCCAGATACGAACCCGACATTGTTTGGATCTTTTCACAAAAAGTAGTGATCAAAATTATGACGATTTCCCTTATTTCAATACTTGTCAGGGCATTACCGGAGAGCTGGCAATCTCCAGGCTTGGAAAGTTGGAGCTTTTAAATATATTTTTTTATCTAAACTAGTATTATATATGTAGTTGTTATTAGAGACAGTGGTCACGTTTTTAGTTGAGTAAATAGTATTATTTTAAGCTTTAACAGTATTTTATCGAATCTCTCTAAAAAAAAACGTTTTGCTCTTTCAATACAATATGTTTCAAATTCACTTGAAAAGATTGCAAACTGGCAGGATAAGCAAATCAAAATTATTTTGAATCGATATATTAAATTCTTGTCAACATCATTTATTTCAGAAAAAATAACGTGCTCGACGAAAAGGAGCCACCTACTATGGGCATATCGAAGTCCAAGCTCTTTCCAAAAAGCGTTTTGTCTCGTCGTACCTGAATTCAAAAAATCTAATCCTGCGATGAAAGGGGCTAAGTTCAAACTTTAAGTTTTTCGATTTTGCCCAAAATATTTCAGTTTTGTAAATGAATGTGTTTTGAAGATTTTCCAGTTAGAAAACAACAACAAAAGTCAAACGGAATTTTCATTTGTTCACTTTTGCGACCGTTTGAAATAATGTGCAATGTAATAACTAATTTATACTGGATTATCCATTTTTTGGTTACAAAGTTAAATAAAATAAAACACACATAAATCGGTGATTTTAATGCTACTTTTATTTCATTATAATACTTGGACCTTGCCTTTACATACGAAATGCAATGGTTGGAGCAGTTGATCGTTTTGACGTAGTTTTCGAGCACTTTTTCGCGGGTAGTATTTCGGCGATATCTTGACGAATGTTGGTTTTCAAAAGCTCCAACATTAGGAGTGTATTCGCGTAGACACGGTCATTGACGTAGCACTGCAAAAAGAGTCTAACGGCGTAAAATGTCATAAACTTGGTGGCCAGTTGACGACGCCAAAACGTGAAATTAGGCGCTCTGGAAACTGCCCATGTAATAAAGCCAAAATCAGTCGTGTTGTGTGGCTTGTGGCACCGTCTTGTTCAAACCATATACCGTGCAGGCCAAAAAAAGTCGGTTAACATACGGTCATAGCCCTCTGAATTGACGGTAATGATTCTTCCAGCGTAATTTTCTGCCCAATGACACTTCCAGATCATAATGCGCACCACACAGTCACTTTTTCCGGATTAAACAGCTTTTCCACAATTACTGTGTGGTTCGGAGAACCCAAACTCCGAACCACACATATGACAGTTTTGCTTATTAGCGTAACCACCGAATGTGAAATGAGCTTCATCGCTGAAGAAAATTTTGTACGAAAAATCAGCATTGAAAAAATTGAATTGCTGAGAACGCCGGAGAGCCGACAAATTCGGATTATCCGCCACACTTCCACTAACAGTAGTAATATATTCGGCAATGCGCACATTGCGATGATGCACAAGTCTGACCACATCTGTACCGCATCCAGTTTCTTAAAATTTCTTTATAATCTTGCCAATTTATTGCACAGTAGGTCGACTATGACAACCATAATCACTCCATAATGCTCGAAAAATGCCCACGTTTGAACCACAACTTTTGTAGTAAGTTGTAACTATTTTCACGCGTTATTCGATTGCTAAACGATCTATATTCGCGAATAATAAACGGTTCACTAAATAAATGACACTTCAGATGACATATATTTAACAAGTGACAGCCTTGCCAGACCGGAAGTTTTGAAACCACTAAGTGAATAACCCGTTTTTAAAATCGAAATAAACCATACACTATTTGGTAGAGAGAGCGGTCTCGCCAGGCTCAATGTGTCAGTCCTTTTCAGTCTCCGGTGCCCATTTAATTTGCGTAGAAGATTAATGGGATGGACCACTAATTTAGTTACGTATTTGGACGAGTATGTTTTTGCTTCTTCATGGAGCCTATGTGCCATCTTCAGTGTCATTTGGTGCTGCAACTCTTGCTGCGGCAGTCTCGTCGTCTGTAATATTTTTCACGCCTGCTTAAATATCAACGCGATTGGTAATAAGTGCTCACATTCATTTTATATTTCAACCAATTCGTATTCGGGTATCAATTAGGGGTTTGAGGTTAGCAGAAATAAATTTCCTATGTAACTAGTTACTCTTCTTAGTAGCATTAATTGGAAAAGTACCATTTTTATGTCATGGGAATACTGGGTTGAATAGTACTGAATTAGCCATCACTGATTCGGGATACGATTGCACAACGATTATATTTGACCGTTTAGTTGCGAGTAAAAGACATAAATACAAAGAAATATGGTCATTTGCTGTATGGTCATAATCTACTGATTAATTGCCTTTATGACGTACGGCCGACAATGGCTGTGTGTGTATGTGTGTGAATGCGTGTGAGTGTGTTAACTACATATAATAAACATCGATGAAAACATGTGTCAAATTTAAAGTAAAACTCTACAGGCAGCATAATCACAGCACATTCAATACATACATATGTATTCCTATTAATAATAACAACATGTACGTGGGTTTGTGTCGATGTATTAGCCGAGAAGTGTTGAACAGTTTATGTGATAATGAGTGTATGGATGTGTTAAAAACATAATGAGCAACAACATGTTTACACAAATGCATTACCCGCTATATGTTGTTGTTATGCATTTGTTTTAAGCCATGTCTACATAATAAACCTACAGATGACACTCACACATACACACACGTGCTACATTTTCATGTACTATTCAAATACATACACAGACAAACAGCAGGAGCCAGTTTACAAACACTAAACCACATAATTGTGGTCAAACAATTTGACAATATTACTTACTTGTCCAATGGGCAATCTCATACACCCGCAATCAAACAATATCATACCAAAACTCTGGACGTTAAAACACACACACACGAACACACCCACATACATATACATATAAAATGACCATTAACAAGTGTAACAGCGACATGTACATACTTATACATGTATACCAATGTGTGAGTGTTTATAATTGATTTTAACTTGTACAAACTACATTGACACCTAAAGCGTTTGACAACTATAGTTTAACAATTGAAACGTTTTGTTGCAATTTTCTCCAGGTTTGTTTGTATTTGGCGACTTTAGTGTGTCGTGTGTGTGCTTGCGTATGTATTTGTAAATTGGTATGTTCAATATGTGTTATTAAATCATAAGCACAGATGAGCATATTTATAGAAGAATCGTTTATGTTGGTTGGCAATATTGACCATTCGGCACATACTTCCTATTTCGCATATCAATTTTCGGAAAGCTCAATCTTCATTTAGGCTTCTGCACGGTGAACATTGGAGAAAGCAATATTGAGATATTTTTTTATAATATATTTATAATTTGTAATTGTTTTAATAAAAAAAAATTATCAGTAAAATACATTCGATATAACATTTTAAAATATATATCGAGACCACTGTTGCAAAAAGTGCAGATTTGAATCCCCAAGATTGCAGATTTTAAGATTTTTGACCTAAAAATGCAGATTTTTTAAAATTCCGTTAATAAGTTATTTGACTTGAAAACTTATTTTGGTAGTATTCCCTTCCGTACTGTTAGCTTTTAGGTGCTTTTTAGTTTGGCCTTTTATATTGCAACCCACAATATCAATCGTTTATAATTGATAACCTGTAGGTATTCTTGGTTGTGCGGTAAAACTCCAAAATCTTCTGATTTTCGTCACTGTATTGTTCCATTTTACTATACGACTTAAGAAATAGGAGTAACTTAATTTTTTATTTTATAGAAACTTTCTAAAAGAAATTTACTACAAGTACGAGTAATAAAATCTTATGACGTTTTCTCTTTTTTTCTAATAAAAATTTTGCGTATATACTATATATTTCACACTATGCACATTTTTCTGTTCTCTTCTAAAAAATCTATCCCGGAAAGTGCGAATAAACAACATGTTCTTTTCTATATATGTTGCACAAGTTAGTGTAAAATATATTGCATGTTTTAACCACGATTTTATTTAAGGGTTCAATGTGCAACACTGTTTTAACAGCTGGTTTAACTACATCACATCCAAAAAATTCATGGAATTGTTGTTTGTTGATCAAAGCATATTGTTTGTCATAGAAATGTGGGTAACATTTTAAAAGTGTTACTCAATAACATGTAGCATTTTTCATCAGAAAAGAAAACGCTATTGCTATACATTATTATTAATTACTTATTACCAAAGTAATAATTAATATACTATTTACTATTATGTTGGCTTAGCCTTCTCACCAGGCTCAATGTGTCTACTTTTCTTAGTCTCTGGCGCCCATCAAATTGCAATAAATCCAGTACAAGAGAGTTGAGATGGACACTGTACTACTGTTTACATATTTGCTCGACTATAATTTATTTATTCCTGGACAATGGGAACTTTTAGACCTTTATCCTTCGTAACTTGTGAACGTTTGATGAGCATGCAGTACCTCATATCTGAAAGTCATATGGAAATGAATAAAAGAACTTTGTAGTTCCAAAGAGAGGATTGAGTTAGGACCTATAACCAGTATAGCAGATATGTTTGAAGTTTTATGGACGTTATTCTTGCCTCAACATGGCGGGATCAAATTAGGTGTCGATCTAGGCGAATTTCCAACTATTTAACGTGATATTTCACAAGGCAAATTGGTATTTGTTATTGGTATTTTTATTGTCGACAGAATATTTTATCACGTACATGTAAATAAAACAAAAGATGGAAAAGATTTTGTTTTTTAGAAAAATATTATTTAAAATGCTACCTCCTGATTAGCATTATTTGCATCTCGAGATTTATTTAGAGTAATACCATATAACATTTGGCCATGAAGATAAATACGTTTTGTAATTTATAAACTCTGAACCCTTCATAATTGACGAATGGTGTCTTCCGTTCTCAAAAAATTTTGCCTTATAAATAGGACGGTAGTACTTTTTTTAGATTGCACAATTCCTCACAAAGTTATGCACGTTTTACGATTAAAATGGAACAAAGTAATTAAATCAAATTTCAACACAAAAATAAACACATGAAATAAAACTCTTCTTTTTGTATAAACAATGTAGTTAAAATAGTTGTAAAAAAGAGTAGTATATTATCCTGAACTAAAGTTGAGTGCAAGAAAGCGTGCTATTTTTCGTAAATGTTGCATATTTTTTTTAGAAAGAAACACAAGCATGCGTTGGTGGCAATATTTATGTCGGAAACATTTATGTCGGCTAGAAAAACGGCATAAACTTTAATTAAATTTTATATAATAACAAATAAAAAATATTTAAATATATTTTAAAGATTTTTTAAAATAAAATTCAGATTTTTCGATCAAAATTTTACGTTTTTTGCAGATTTTACCTCTAAAAATTCTGGTGACAGTGATCAAGACAAAGACCACAAAGGCGTGCCTATTTAGAAGGATAATATTCCTATTTTAACGTAAGCTAAGCTTAAGTTTTCATTTCCACAAGTGCTTGTTTTGTAATTGTGGTTAAAATCAATTGAACGAAATTTATGTGTACTTATATCTATGCGATCGCATGTACGTACACAGACATGTAATTGTAGTTGGTTTGTATGGAAGTGTATGTGTAAATAGTCTTATGTTATCCTTGTTTTTATTATGTTTAAATCAATGTCCTGCTGTTTTACATGTTTTTTCGATAATGTAACAATGTTTTGCTTGTTGAATTGTAAACCTCAAAATTAACGCAGGGCTGCAACCAACATTGGACATGGTATCAAAAGTAAAGACGAGGTGCTAACTGTCTTGTGGTATGTTTGCACAGATTCATTAAACTTATCAGTTTGAAGCAGGCATATAATTTAGTTACCTACGACTACGTGAGTCTGGTAAGCGAGTATCTGTGTTTTAGCAGTTAATAGTTTAATATTCTCTCCTATTTTCGGCTTATTTCAAATTCATTTGAATTAAATTTTAATGGTTTTACAGCTTGAGTATGATTTTGTATTTAACGTAGCTGTTTCAATAAATTGAAGTACTTGTATAGTACGGAGGGTATATTTATATTTTATTCAAGATGGTTAAAAGTGATGCTCACGTTAGGTGAAGGTTACGGATATCACGTTCGTCGAATAAAACCGTATAAGGTGTCAGCCATTTTTCTAGAATATAGTAAGAAAACAGACTGCGCAATCACGACTTAGTTAATTAGTTGAATGTATTTAGGCGTTTGCTTATTAGGCGATTCTATTATCTGCGCAGGCTGATTCGGCGGGTTTTGGTTGTTATAGGTGGAACGCAGAGAAGAGTAAAGGTAAGTCAAAGAACTAGATAAGAGAATATTTGTAGCTTAGTGTAGAGAGAAAGGCAAATGTGGAGTAATCCTCAAACCAATTACAGCTATTTACGAAGGTCCTCTAGGACGGGACAGAGGCACAGGAGCCGAAAAACTGTCTTCTCTTTCTATATCGTCGTGACTCCTTGAATAGAATTCATATACATGACATCCCATTCTCTTCATATGATTCCCTAATTTGAAATATCCAGTAATGGGTTGCCTGTTCTGAAATCTAAGCAAATCCCTAGTTCGGACCTTATAAAGTTTTGGCCAGATTAGCCTGGGCTATAGCATACGAAGCAATATTAATTTACCATTTACAGGCCGAAAGGAGAAGGACACAGAATTCTTCAATGTGTGAGTATTGCAGCCTCTTCTGCAGTCAGCTTGTCAGGCATGCAACTGCCCATATTGATTACATGTCCACGTACACATTTAAAGGTGATTCTTGAATCTCTCGCCGTATCCGGCATACCTGGACCGGTGTCGAATACTTATCAGAGACATCCAGCTTGTAGCTCTACTTTCGTTGGAGAATCTAACGAACTTGTTAACGCCCAATTATCATATGTAGACATTTCTGCCTGCTACATTATCTCATTCGGAGCCATCTGTGTATAAACTCGCGACCGTACACTGACTGCCGACATTTTTAAGAACCAATTTGCTGTATTTTTCTGTCGTTAATTTATTTTGGTGAATTTCTAAATTATAGTAAAATATTGTTTTTTTTTCATTTTTTAGATTAATTGCAATTTTTGATAAAATTTATAAATTTTATGAATTTTAAAAATTTGGGGATTTTTAATTTTTTTTTGGGAATTAATCACTCTTAGTGAATTTTTCATTTTTCTCTTTATATGTTTGCAAATCTACGATTTTGATAAATTTTCAACCCTTTTTATAAAACATTGATTTTTTGCGATTTTTCGGGGTTTTTGATTTTGGAGAAATTTAAATTTATGAAGTGAATATTCAAAATTTGGTGAATTATGGTTTGTTTTGTTTTTTTTTTTTTGTAACATTTTGGTTTTGTATTGAATGTGTTTTTTTTTTCTGTAGAAAATATTTTTTGTTCCAGTTTTACGATATTATGGTGAATTTGCAAACTTGTGGTGAATTTTAAATTTTGAAAAAATTTTGAATTTTTATAAATTTTTTTCTGCGGAAATGATATTGTAAAATGGAATGACAAAAATATATATTTTTATAAAGGGTATAGAAATCGCTAAACTTTGCAGTTGTAAGATAGAATATGTTTTATTTTGAAGGATGTTGATCTTATGCTGTCATTTTGAGATACTCTAAATTTAACTTTTTTGTTTTTAACAATAAGAAAGGAGAAACATAATAAGAGTAATATGAGAAGGTGAGAAAGGCCGTAAGGATAACTGCTTTAATTGTTTACCTGTCTTCATGTTGTTGGTGAAGTGTTCTGTGGATCTTATACATGCGTTGCTATATTGTTGCCGTTCGCCGTTTGTGTAGATATACAGATCTTAGGGGCACATGGGCTAAATGTCCCGGAAAAATTTGTAGTCCAACTAGCAACAGCTGCGAGGTACCTCTGGAGTCAGAATTCCAGTTGAAGTTCGGTTGTAGCCTAATTTTCGGTTTGGCCCCTATTGCTCGTACCGTAACCCCTTTTGCATATTGTCTATTTTTTGTCTCATAAGAGCTAAAAATACTTTGTAAGGAAGAAGAGAAATGTAACCAAAGATATCCTCCCTTCGAATGCAGTAAACCTAAAGTTAAAATAGTACGAAGTAGGTGAGCTAGTGGAGATATCGAAGTAAGCCGCTAACTTTGTGGGTTCCTTTTCGACCCGCTTCTTTTATAGAATTGATTTCAGTATTCTACGACAACCTTACTCTCATTCGAGTCTCATGCTACCACTAGCCTGTATTCTTGACTGAAGTGATTTAGCTAGTGACTGTCGGCTTTCTCTTGTAGCATTGTCCCATTTGTCTCAAACTAGCATTTGTCCCCTACTTGGGTCCACCATGGCAATAAAATTAAACAATTGTTTGGCCGTAGTACGAAGCCCTATGCCCTATGAAATTGACTTCTCCGACTCTTGCAAAGCTAAGTAAGTCTGTATTAAAAATGGCGATCGAGTGGTATCCAGAGCTCGCATACTAGATACCAAGCACCCTCTTGGCCATGCATCCCTGGCGTATGCTGCTCTACTGCGGATTAGGGGCTCGCATTGAATTTAACAATAAGTCGGTGAGGCAAGTGAAGTGTAGTTCAACTAGTGCTGTAATGTGCTCTAAGATTAAACAGCCGCCAATCACTAGTCGTCTAGTGTTACCAAGAGAGACGCTGAAAGTAAGGTATTCGTAAGCGTAAGCGAGCTACTTCATTATTCCCCTACATTAATAAATAAGAAGGGCCCATTCCCTTAAGTAGTAAATAAAACAAATGTTCAGTAAAAAATATTGGATTCTATTAAAGATCTCTTGCACCCTTCTAGTTATTTTTAAAGAAAGGTAGGAGAAGGGAAAGCAAAGAGGAAATGAGTGGTGCAATGCTTAGTAGTTATTAGACCAGACGTGTGAGTAGGGATGCTCGATGTTTTTTTTTTTTCGAAATTTTGTCAAAATTGGGGGAAAATGGTCAAAGGTTTAAAAATAAAGAAACAAATTTTTATATACCAACGAGCAATGAAAGTTTGAAACTTAAAAAACAGATATTAAACTTCATAAACATTTTTTCCAGAATCGTAATGAAGCGTCAACATGCAAAAGGTTTTGCGCAAAAATTCGTAAATTGTCATTTAGGCAAATTGGCTCCTTTGACTTTGATAACGTCCACAACATTACTGGTATGACTACAAGATCATCACGAAGAGGTGAAAGGGAAGGTGGTCCACGATGTAAATCTATTAAATTTACAATGTTTGGCAAAAGTGCTGACGATTTCGCGAAGTTATCCAGGATTATCCCGTTAATTTCGGTAGTCATCATTTTTAAACAATCTAAAGCAGAATATATCCGTGTCATTGTTCAGGATTAAGATGGTAAAACTCCAAAATAAGAAATGGGACTATTAGATCACAAGGTACTATTTACAGTACCTAAGAAGTAATTATAGTATGCAAGTATGCATGAATGTGTGGTTATTTATAATTTACTGGCCATGATGTAAAGCTGAACAAATTTTGGTCGCAGGGATGTGTTTTATTGTAGAACTTCACAAATTCGATCTTAACAAACCACTAAATTCACTCACTCACTGATACTTTTACAATCGCCATCTAGCAGCGCGATGCATCGTTTAGAATGTTGATTTTTTATGTTGTTTCATACTTTTCGCTTGTTTATTTGTTTTAGACTGCAGTTAATTTTTTGTTTTCTTTGTTTGTTATTGTTGTTGGATTTTGTTCGGACTAAAGTACTTGTATGAGATGAAAATGCAACGATGTGGGTGGCTACAAACTGTTTGTTAGCAAATGTTTTTTTTTTATTAAGGAGAGCATTTCTGGTGGGTGGTC
The DNA here is from genome assembly GCA_963932375.1 of Phania funesta. Lineage (NCBI taxonomy): Eukaryota > Metazoa > Arthropoda > Insecta > Diptera > Tachinidae > Phania > Phania funesta. The sequence continues at coordinate 45,382,043 of OZ010656.1, forward strand.
CGTAATTCGCTTGTTTTTTTCTCATGTTTTTATTGCTGTTCGCGTATCAGATTTCACTGTTGAGGATGCAGATTATGAATCAAGATCATAATGAAAATTACAATTATAATGCAGTGATTTTATTCAAATTAGTTTGATTATGAGATCTTAATCAGTTGTGCGGTTTTGCTAAAATTAACTTTACTGGGTCAAATTTTCCATGTTGTATGAAAATATTCTAGAAAAACAAGTGTTGGTTGTTTTTGAAATGTAATAATTTTAAAAAATTTTTACAAGTCATAGCTGTTACATTAATGATACAAATGCTGTTAGTAATTTCTATAAAAAGAAATTTCCACAACGCTTGCAATTTTCTTGAATTGCGTATCAAATATTGTATTAAAACTAGTGTTGTCCAACATTTCTGAAGTAAATTCGCAGTAGAACATATCGAGTATGTTCTTCAAAGCATATTTATAGTCAATTCCAATACGAATATCCTTGGCTAATATCCAATGCTGCTTACTTAATGGCAGCTATATCTTGAACAAGAAATATCGGGTAACTCGACAATAATGTTATTTTTTTTCTTGCTATGGAAACTATATTTATTTATTATTTAACAGCGATCTCCCTCTGACTGTACCGATTATTAAAAATTGAGAGGTATGCAAAAGAACGCGTTATGGTTGTGAAAACCATTACGCTGAGACTGCTCGTAAAGTTTGCCGAATTTGAATCAATTTGAAAAGTGGTAAGAAAATTTAAAGAAACTGGGTCGATTATGGATAGCGAATCTCATTTTGTCAACGTACTAGTCGGTCTCTGAATAAAATTGTCGGTGTTAACAAGTCTATCACTGAAAACCCGAAAACATCGTTCCAGGAAACTTGAAATTTGAAGAAATACTATGCAGGGAATTTTAATAAAAGACCTCCATTGTCACCTGCACAAGATGCAGTTCACTGAGGAAATCAAACTAACAAATAATACAAAGTGCCGTCAATTCATTGACTAGGTAATTAAGCAAAGTATAGGCTCAGAAAATCCCAAGCGACCCATAAGAAACAAATGCATCATCAACGTCAACTTTAGGGTGCGAAGTTCTAGTCAAGGGCCGTGATTAAGCCTTGCTTTTTTGCGATATGTGGTTTCTGACATACCGCGTGAGTTAAATTCTCTAAAGGAATTTTTAGGAAAAATAAAGAAATCCAAAAGCTTCTGCTTTGCGACTTTGCACTTTATTTATTTAAGTTTGAGTTTAGACTGAATGTTACAATTTTACTCTAGGTTTAAAATTAACTATTAAACTTAAAAGTGCTTATTCTATTGATTAATTTGTTTTTGTTTTATTTAATAAAAAATGCTTATTGTTAATTATTTGTATTTGCTTAAACTAAGGAAATGTAATTAGGTTGAATTAAAAAATGCTTATTGTTAATTATTTGTATTTTCTTAAACTAAGGAAATGTAATTAGGTTATTGACAAGTAGCTCAGTTCTTTTACCGGAAGTGCTGAATTTGCAAAGTGTGTCAGTTGCACAACTTTGGTTGGGCAATTGACCTCTTTGCTATTTTTGCCAGTCTACGTTTATTTTATGTGGAGTCGGAGGTGCCTCTGACGTAACTCCTTCCCCCTTTGTATAAAAATTCTCCTGAATTTTTGGTTTAAGTTTTCTTTTAATTTTTATTGTATACACACTGACCGTTGTCAATAGCATAATTAATAAAGAGATTAATACAAATATTGTTATGATTGACGTATTGCTATATTTTCTATGATATTTTAATTCTTTAATTTCTTTTACATTTTCGATTTCACTTAAAACTATTTCATCAAATGTAGGTTCTGTGATATTAACTTTTATTTGATTTTTTGAGGGAATGACGAAGTTATCTCTGTATATTTTTTCTGAGTTTACGAAAGTTTCTTTATCTATTTTTATTTTGCAATCATGGAAAGTAAATAAATAATTCTTACTTATTGAGAGATTTCTTTCATCGCAACTGCTAGTGACAATGCTTCCATTTGAATTCTTTAGAAGTATTAAGCCAGGTTCTATTTCTATTATTTCTTTTTTGTATTCTCTTAATTTTTTACAATTGTTCTTATATATACACAAATTAGATATTTTTAATTCTTTAAAATTAGGGTTCTGTTTATATTCAAAAATTTGTCCGTTGTAGTGTAAAATTTCTTGTGGTTTAAAGTTTAATTGTGTGAAATTTGTGTCGGTGATCGGTATAATAAAAGATCTTTTAACTGTCACTGTGTTCTTTGGAAATTTTATTACGAATATTATTTGGTCGTCTTTGTATTTTGCGGCTCCTAGTTGCATATATTGAAGTTCGTAAAAGTCAATCTTAAAATCGTTAATTTCCTTGTCCGTTAGAATGTTGCTAGTCATTAGTTTGAAATTTGCGGATACTATGTTATTTTGAATATGTTCTAGACTGTCCGATAGAATTTTTAATTTGAGCAAAGCATCTAAGTAGTATATCTCGTTAACTATTTTATCATCATTTTTCTTTATCACGTTGAATTGATTTGAGATACTTTTCCTGTCCGTGTCTATTGTTGCCTTGAGTTTGTTTAATGTTTGGTTGAAATGGTTATTTACGTATATATTTGTGGACCAATGTTTTAAGGTTTTTGAAATAGATCTTCTTTTTCAGTCCCTCATAGTTCTCTGTTATCCCACCATGTCCAGTTTCATATTTGTGGTACTTTGCGATTTGCTTATAAGTTTCGTCTTCATTGCACATGTCTTTCGCATGGTGGCTACATCTATAAAACTTTATACTATTATCAAATAATTCAATCAGCTTGAGCTGTACTTGGTTATAAACTTCGTCGGCTAGTTCAGAGAAAATCCCTACCTTACCATTTTTTAGGAATCTTCTAAATATATCAGTCATGAAGTTGGTATCAATGTCACTCTTAGAGACAAAAATTTTTCTTTTTCCTTGAACAATTTCTATTTCTATTTCCTTTGTTTTATATTCTGTTAGTATTATTTGAGTCATAAATCTATTTACAACCGTGTCTAAAATTGGGAAGTGATCGTTTTGTTCCTTCTGCTGCGAATGGATTGTCGCTGCCGTACTTATATTGTCATCGGTGTCAATCGCATTAATTTCTCCTGTGTCGGTGTTGATTCTGCTCAGAAAGTCTGCAATTTTATTTTCTTTGCCTTTAATGTGCTTTATGTTTAAGTTGTACTCGCCTAATTCCATTAGCCATCTTTGTAACCTGGGGTTGATGTCTTTTCCTTTATGTTTGGTATGTAGCCATACTAACGGCTGGTGATCGGTTAATAGCTCAAAGGGTCTTCCATAAATATATGGCCTGTAATATTTAGTGGCCCAGACAATTGCCAAAAGTTCCTTTTCTACAGCTGCATATTTTTTTCGTGGTCGTTGAGTGTCCTGCTGGCATAGCTGATGGGATGTTCATCCTGCATAAGTACTGCGCCAATTGCGTAGTCACTGGCATCAGTTACCAATTTAAACTTTTTAGAGTAGTCTGGATACTTAAGGATCGGTGGATTGATTAATAGCCTTTTCAATTTTTCAAATGTGTCAATATATTGTGGGTCGTTTTTATTAACCTTTGTATTTTTCTTCAGATATTTTGTCATTCCTTGTGCTATTTTGGCATAGTCTCGAATAAATTTTCTATAGTAGCCGGTGGCTCCAAGAAAGGATTTGATTTGCTTTTGCGTTTCAGGGAGTTTTAACTTTTGTATACTTTCTACTTTGTTAGGATTCGGTTTTACACCTTCTGTGGTTAAAACGTGTCCTAAATATTCCGTCTCTTTTGCGAGGAACCTACACTTGTCTACCTGAATTTTGAGATTGTGCTCCCTTAGTCTGTCGAAGACTTTTTGAATATTTATCTTATGTTCTTCTAGGCTTGTGCTAAAAATAAGTATATCATCTAGATATACAACACATATTCTGTTTATTAAATTTCTCAAAACTGAATTCATTAAGCGTTGGAAGGTTGAAGGCGCATTTTTCAGCCCAAAAGGCATACGAACAAATTCATAATGTCCTAATGGAGTTGAAAACGCCGTCTTCTTCCTGTCCTCCTTTTTTATTTTGATTTGATGGAAACCCTTGGCCAAATCAAGGGTAGTGAAATATTGTGATTTCCCAAGTTTGTCTAATATACTTTCGATGTTAGGCATCGGGAATTTGTCGTCCACAGTTATTTCATTTAGTTTGCGGTAGTCTATTACTATCCGCCACTTTTTCTTTCCAGAATAGTCCGTTTTTTTTGGAATTATCCAAATCGGTGAGTTATAAGGAGAGGTGCTTTCGGTAATAATATTTTGTTGAAGCATTTCCTTCATCTGCCGATTTATTTCTTCCTCATGAATTTGAGAGTATCTGTATATTTTCGTATATACAGGGTTAATTGTTTTTGTAACAATTTCATGTTGAATTTCGTGGGTATGACTTAATGTCATACCTTCTTGGAAAAATAAATCTTTGTTCACATTGAGTAGGTTATTTAATACCTTATTTTCTTCCTTGTTCAAGTCGGTTCTTGAGAACGTATTGATTATTTCATCAATTTTTGAACTTTCTAGCGTTTGAATGCTTTCATATTCATATGGGCAAGCATTGCAAAATTTTATTTTATTATTGTTTACTTCGATGTATTCTTCGCCTATATTGATATTGGCCTTTAAGCTTTGCAGAATATTTTGTCCTATAAGAGCATCGAATGGTTTGTTTTTGAAATTTGTCAATTTCCAACTCATAAGGTTGTCGTCCTTGAATTCCTGGGGGACTTCTGTAATAATCTCATAGTTCACTTCCATCTGTCCGTTTAATGTTTTGAAAAGCAAGGGTCTGTCTAGTTTTATTCGTTTGTACTGAGGAAGCAATTTTTCGTTTAGTAATGTGGTTGAAGATCCAGTATCTATTAAACATTTTATTTTAACATTTCGAATGGTCAAATCTACTAACGGTAGATTTGCTTTTGGGCTGGTAACCGAAAATTTCCCTCGTCAATATGGTCGACTTCCATTGGCTCTTCACGGCTATAGCGATTTTGTCTAAAAGGATTTCGTATTTGTCCTGATGTTTGTCCATTTTGTTCGTATCTAGGAAAGTTTGTATTTCGATACAATCCTGAATTATTTACCTGTCTGAATTGATCTGAATTATTTGTTGGTCTGAATCGACCTGAATTATTTGTCTGTCCAAAATGATTTGGGTTATTATTATGTCTGAACTGACCAAAACTGTTTACCTGTCTATGTCCTATGTGATTAGATTCCCTGTGTTCTGTGTGTTTAGTATTTGTATTTTGTCTTATTATACCTGTTTCCTCCAAAGTGAGAAATACTGATCTAATGTTAGATATGTTCCTACTATATATAATGCTGGACATATGGGGTGGAATATTGTTTAGAAAAGTTTTTAAAATCATAGCCTCATTAGTTTTTGGGTTAAATTCACTAGGCTTTTCCTTATCTTGTTCATATTTTTCATTAAGTTTATTTAAAATATTACTTAAATTAAAATAGTATTCACTTTCATTATAATTTCTTATGGATAAAGCTTTATGGTACAATTGATGATATGTCTCCCTGACTCCGAAGTTTGCGATGAGCTCCCTCTTAATCTGCTCCCAACTTGGATCTGGCCCCAATGTTCGTATCACGTTCAGTGCTGCTCCCTGAATTTTATTTATTATGCACCTTTGAAAAACATATTCCTCTAGACTGGTACCTTTAAAAATTGGGATGAAGAGTTCGGCTTCCCTTATAAATGATGATAAAGCGTAATCTTTGCTTCCTGTGTATTCTCTGATTCTTGCTGCTTCTTTAAGTACTTCTGATATAGCTATTGGAGGTTCCTTGGTTGAGTTCTCGGCTGAACACGGCTCTGCTGAGTTGGTTGTTCCATTTTGATGTTTTTTTTTTTTTTTGATTTTTCGTTTGTCCTTGCACTTGTTTGAAAAAATATTGTTTTTATTTAACTGCTGTTATTCTTAGTCACTAGTTTTGCTTTGTTTTGGTTTTTTCTTTCAACTTTAGTTGTATTTTTCTTCTTTAAAGAAGTATTTAAATGATACAGTCAATATAATATAGTTCGAACAAACACACACAGTTTTTTATAATGTCTTTTGACTTTTTAACTCCTTAAGGAATTTTAATTTCGTTATTTTAATCCTTCGGGATATAAAAAATTTTTTACGATTAGGTTCACGTATCTAATCCTTCGGGACTAGATCCTACCGACTGCGCCAGTTAAATTCTCTAAAGGAATTTTTAGGAAAAATAAAGAAATCCAAAAGCTTCTGCTTTGCGACTTTGCACTTTATTTATTTAAGTTTGAGTTTAGACTGAATGTTACAATTTTACTCTAGGTTTAAAATTAACTATTAAACTTAAAAGTGCTTATTCTATTGATTAATTTGTTTTTGTTTTATTTAATAAAAAATGCTTATTGTTAATTATTTGTATTTGCTTAAACTAAGGAAATGTAATTAGGTTGAATTAAAAAATGCTTATTGTTAATTATTTGTATTTTCTTAAACTAAGGAAATGTAATTAGGTTATTGACAAGTAGCTCAGTTCTTTTACCGGAAGTGCTGAATTTGCAAAGTGTGTCAGTTGCACAACTTTGGTTGGGCAATTGACCTCTTTGCTATTTTTGCCAGTCTACGTTTATTTTATGTGGAGTCGGAGGTGTCTCTGACGTAACTCGTGTGGATTTATTCCCGCAATGGATTCCGAACTAAATAATCTTACGCAATTCTGATGTCAACTGGCCACCAAGATCATGCAATTGACTGCCGTGCGATTTCCCTCTTATCTGTTTTAAATACCTATTTTGCTTCTCTGGTTTATTTTGACCAGATTTGTCTAAAATAATTCTCGAAGTCCAAGCTTAATTTCTCTATTTATGTAAAATATGTTGAAAAACGAGAGGAATTTAAATTTTTCTTATATTGTTTTCGTTTCTTACGTAAAATGTTGCGCTCTTAACGATTACATAATTAACACACACACCCGTATTGTTAAAACAATTTTATACAGATCATAAATACAATCTAAGCAAAAATACCATCTCTTGTGGGCGTAAACAAATTTCGAGTATAACAAAAGGGAAAAATGTCACATTTTTTTTAGAAATGAAAACACCACTAGAAATCGTTATTCACAAATTACGACTTTCTGATCATCGAAGTGTTTAGCAGACATCTTTTTTTAATCTTGGAACGTTGTTAGGAAAATAAAGAAGGGAAGAGGAAGAACCAAAGTCTGGAGAAATAATTCGCTGCGGAACCGTAGCGGTATTGTGTTTTCTAAATTGCAACCGATAGCGAATGCAAAGAAATGGCACGCTACACGATACATTGCGTTCTCTGACTAAAGATAATGAGCTAAATTTTCTAAACAGCGGTATATTTTAACATCAAAAATGTTTTTTAATAAAACTTGAACAAACCTCGTACAACCACAAACTGTAACACGAATTTTGCCATACATCGCGTATAAAGTTTAATGAACTTTTAATTGTAACCAAATAATGAATATTGACGTTACTAATGACTATAAATTTTTTGGACATTTCAATATTGTTGATTGTAGATTCTGTAGTTGATCAGCGAACTAACTAACCAATGCATAAAACGACAGCTATTGAGGTAAACCGCAATATCCTTACCGAAATTCATACAACGACAGAAATGAATAGAAAATATAATAAAGTGACAGACGGACAAATTAATGGATGAAAAGAATGTAAATTAAAGAGAATGAAACTCGTTATTATTTTATATCTTTTATTCATGATTTTATTGTATTCAAATTTTTAGTACAAATAAACTTTTGTTAAAATAAATTTAATTAAAAACTTTAAAACTGCTAGGCCTTCCACACACATCTGCCATATCATTTCACACACACCCACTAACTTGCTCATAAATACGTGAATATATCCTTAACCATAATAAGCTAATTAAACAATAGAATATTTTTTCCAACAAACGAGGAAAAAGTGTTGAAATGTACGAAGTCGTACAGGAAATTTGGAAACAGCGGATACGACAAAAAAAAAACAAAGAAAAATTTCCTTTCGCTGCTAAAACAGGATTCAATGTAAGAATAATAAACTCGTATGTTAATTCAAAAACATATACGATCATAATTCATAATCTCATTTTGTTATTCCGTCTTTGGCTTTAGCTTCCTCATTTTCTTCTAGACCATGCGAGCCCATTCCCATGTAAACGCCTTCGCCATTGCTCCCACCCACACCCACATTCACTTAGATTGTTAAGCAGAATGCACGCTAGGTTTTTTTTGTGAAAAATACAATTATTTCAGCGCAAAATATTAACGAAAAAAGTATTAAATAAATATATTGTCGTAATTTTCTAATGAAAATTGAAAAAGTTTCTTTATTCCGGCAAAAGCTTTTTTGTGCTTATGTGTGTGTAAATTGTGTAAATACGATATTTAGCGTGTATGCGAGACTAATGCAGAGTTTCTTAACATATTTTCACTGGACAAGCAATGTCAATACGATTATTTATGAGTCAGAAGTAAAAAGTGAAAATGTTATATGGATATAAGGTATTTTTGTATGCTTCCTGCTATGCTATAACTGGTGTATATATATTAATGTAGGAGGGATATCGGAGCAGACCGCTTACTATGGGTCCCTTTTCGACCCCCTTTTTTCCTCGAATCGGTTTCATGCAAACGATTTGTAATCTACGACTACCTTACTTTCTTCCAGTCTCGTGCTAACCCTTACCTTTACTCTTGACTGTAGTAAATTCAAACTGTCGACTGTTAGCACAGTTAGCACAGAGGAGTATTTAACCCAAAAAGCTGGCCAAAAAGGCAAAAATTAATTTGATGAAACCCTAAGAAGTAATTACGCAGATCGATAGAGAACAAAATTCTACATCATATCGCGCATTTTAAAGATTGTACGTTAAAGTGAAGAAAATTGCATGCGTTTTTATTGAATTTTTTCGATTTCAAGATATTTATATGATATTTTTTTGTGGCTAAACGAATAGAGGTATTACACTAGCAGCTATTTTCAATATTTAAAAAGAGAAAAATTATTATTATTATATATAAATTCTTACAAAAAAAAAAAAAGAAATAATTTTTTGAAAGTGAAGGTAGTTGTTGTACGAAAATAGCGGAAATCACTCTTCGTTGCATATTTGAAATTTTTGCACATTTGGTATGATTTTCTGTCACAAAGCGTGAGTGTCTTTTTTAAGCGTTTAGCAAATTTATTACTTTGCCGCATGCAATAAGCTAAGCCGCAGTCAGTATATAAACGCTAACGCCGTCTCTAAAATGCTTACACAAAGAAAGTATTTAATGTGTGCATAAACTTCCTAAAAACTTTTATCAATCAATGGAGTTTTGTTAGGTATTTTAATTCTTACTATTTTAGCAAACATTTTTTAACAGTTTTAGCTTAAATTTTAATTCTTCACAGGCAATTGTTGAGACGGTTCTACCGCCGTGAAACTTTGTAAGCGCAGGTGTCTAGTTGTTTTGATTTAATAATAATAAAATTAAATAAACAGTTATTTTAGCATTGCAAATTACCAATCTGCAACGATTTTTGCCATAGCATATTTGCTCAAGTGTAGCAAACCTTAGTTTCATACATTTTGTTGTTATGGTCTTGCAAAATGTAGCATATTTGCTAGACCTGCTAGATTTGCAAGGTTTGCAAGGGTTGTTTGCAACCATGAGTGAGTTCCCCTAATGTTATATACCACAATAAAATATGATATCTCTAATTTAAGAAAAAAGAAAAAAGTTTGCGCAACTTTGCGCCATTATTTTTGGTGATTTCTTGAAGATTTTATCTTTTTTCTATTTTTGCTCATAAAGCACTTTTTCTTATACTTTATTGTCGTCATAAACTTTTGTTTTCGAATTATTGATGTGAAATATTATTTACATCACTTTTAACAACTACCAATGTGATGGATTACCTGCCCTTAAAAAAGGAATTTCTTAAAATGCAGTTCTTAGTTCATAAATTCAAATGTACTAACTGTCTTATTATCAGGAATGATTATTAAACTGTTTTTGTTTACCGCGGTCTATATAAGACTTCATCGTCTCCAGGGCACTTAATTTCTTGTGAAAATATAGTTAGATATGTACATGCCTAATTTAAAAGATTCTTGATTTGAAATTCCGACAGGGTGTTTTGATGTAAAATTTTGGAACGAATTTCCGTCATCCCTTGTCAAGTTTTGGTTTGGAGACAAACCGGTTTCGGCTATGTGCCATCTTCAGTGTCATTCTTCGTTACACATCCAAATTACATTTAAAAACGGTGCAGGTATATAAAAAATGCACCCAAGTATCAGGTTATTAACTAAATAACGGGAAAATGCAGTTTGAAAAATATACATATATCGCTTATTGCGCAAAATTCTTATTATCAGCGTAAGTTGGATGGGCTTCAGAGGGTTGCATGCATGGGTATAAGTGGTGCAATGCGCACAGGCAATCGAGGCAATTTTGGGATTGCTGTCATTGGACTTATTCATTAGGTCATCATCATTCATCGTGTTGAAATCTTGTTTAATGCATCGCAACTTAAATCAAAAAACTCGGTTCATCCAATATATAATTTGCGCTACCTTTTGAACAGAAGAATAACGGTGGAAGAGCCTCTAAAACGTAGCGGTCCCCGTCAGTGTACTAATTGCCAGGAATTCGGACACACGAAAACCTACTGCAAGCTACCATCCGTATGCGTTGTCTGCGGTGATGCGCACCGGACTTTGGAATGCACTTCCTCCAAAACAGACCCCAAGGTCAAAAAATGCAGCAACTGTGGTGAAAACCATACAGCAAATTACAGGGCTGCAAAGTATTTCAATATGTAAGAGATAATGCGAAAGTCGTACGTAAACCTGAATATGAGCAATATAAAGCTTCCCAATTTCCTCGGCTTCATGCTGGTTCTGTTGCTAGTACACAAGCTACACAGCCACACACTAAGCCAAACTTTTCATATGCCCAAACATTGAGAAATGATTTACCTAATGTGAATGCCAAAAGTTCTAATGCGAATAAACATTCATATGCCCACGTCTTAAAAGAGAGTGCTCAGACTCCCCTCACCAACAATTCGAGCTCGATCGAGAACTTAATACAGACAATGAATAATTTCATGACAACTATGCAGGGTATGTTTCAGGAAATGATGCGAACCCAAAACATGCTTCTGCAAGTTTTGCTTGGCAAAAAATGAACCAGTTAAAAATATGCTTCCGGAACGCTAACGGGCTCTCCCAACATAAATATGAAGTAGAACACTTCCTGCTAGCACATGATATAGACATACTATTAGTCTCAGAAACACACTTCACTATAAAAAACTGCTTTAGAATTGATGGGTATTTTATATATGACACCAAACACCCAAGCGAAAGGGCATGTGGTGGGACTGCCATTATAGTCCGAAAAAACGTAAGGCATTTTCCATTGCCTGAATTCAACGAAGACTTTTTGCAAGCCACGACCATAAATCTTACTGATTTTAAAATTGTAGTCTCACCTGTGTATTGCCCGCCTAGGCATAAAATCGAACACCATGAATTTGCCAGGTTCTTTGCTACGCTAGGGCAAAAATTTATTGCCGCTGGCGATTACAACGCAAAGCACACATATTGGGGATCCAGACTCCTTAGTCCTAGAGGTAGGCAGTTGTATTATACAGTTGAAACAAACAAGCTTGACGTCGTATCTGCCGGTAAACCCACCTATTGGCCCACAGACTTTAATAAGTTGCCAGACCTTATTGATTTTGCGATAGTAAAAAATATCAAACGCGATCAACTCTTAGTTAGTTCATCCTATGACCTATCTTCTGATCATTCACCTACAATTGTTATTTTACACAGAAACACGAATTGGTTAAAATATAAAATGTATGTGAGCTCTCACTTACCTTTGAACATCCCACTGAAAAATCCAGCTGATATTCAAGCAGCTGTAGACCATTTTACAGACGTCGTGACTGCCGCAGCCATAGCTGCAACGCCAACAAAGCCATCAGCTAAAATAATAACGTACCAGGCAACAGCAGATATTCAGATGCTCGTCATTGAGAAAAGAAGACTAAGAAGACAATGGCAAAATAGTCGTTCTCCACACATAAAAATGCAAATGAACTTATGCCAAAAAAAACTTACGGAGACAGAAACACCAACTCGCTATCGACAACTTTTTAAAAAACTTGGATCCAATGAAAAACACGGATTATAGTCTGTGGAAAGCTGTAAAGCACTTACAATGTCCTATTGCTTACGAATCCCCACTAAGACTTGAAGACCGTACTTGGGCTAAAAACTCAAGTGAAAAGGCAAATGCGTTCGCAAAGCACTTAGAGAAGGTTTTCGCACCACATGATATAAGTAATTCCACTATTCCAATTTTTAGCGACATCGTGAATGATCCTATGAAATTTCGGTTGTCTTCTTTAAAATCGATAATTAAAAATACGGATATGAAGAAATCACCTGGACCTGATCGTATAACAGGATCAATGATAAGAAACTTACCTAATTCAGCTGTAAGAATTTTACTTTACATATTTAATGCCATGTTGCGCGTCGGCTTCTTCCCATGCTCTTGGAAGATGTCTGAAATTGTTATGATCCCGAAACCTGGAAAGGACTCAAGCCAGATTACATCCTACAGGCCAATTAGCCTACTGTCAGTTTTGTCAAAGATATTTGAAAAATTATTCGTCTCGAGTGTAACTCCTTTTCTAAATGAACAAAACGTTATCCCAGATCATCAGTTTGGTTTTCGAGCAAGGCATAGTACGATGGAACAAGACCATAGAATCGTTGCCATTATTAGATCGGCTTTTGAAAGAAAGCAATACTGTTCAGCTTTATTTATAGACATTTCCCAAGCATTTGATAAAGTCTGCCATGACGGGCTACTTACTAAAATAGTTCGGGTTCTACCTGAAAACACCCACAAGCTTATAAAAAGCTATTTGTCCGATAGAACTTTTAAAGTAAGGTCAAAGGACCAGCTTTCAATATGTGGGAAAATCAGTGCAGGAGTACCTCAAGGTAGTGTGCTAGGGCCGCTATTATGTATCATCTATACAGCGGATATGCCGACAAGCCCACATACATATACATCAACCTTTGCAGACGACACTGCAATTATAAGTGTCAGTAATGATCCAAAGGATGCATCTGAAAAGCTGCAGTCCCATATTCATAAGCTAGAAGACTGGCTAAAACAGTGGAGAATAAAGGTAAATCCATCAAAATGTGCTCATGTAACGTTTTCCCTTAGAAGGCAAAATTGTCCACCAATTACAATAACTAATACCACGGTTCTAGCGGAAACGCACTCAAATATTTGGGTATCCACCTGGATCGGCGCCTGACTTGATCCCGTCACATTGAAGCAAAAATAACGTCCATAAAGCTTCGAACAAATCAACTGCATTGGCTAATAAGTCCTAACTCAGCTTTGGAATATAAAGTCCTTTTATACAAATCCGTTATAAAGCCAATATGGTCATATGGTATTCAGCTGTGGGGTACTGCCTGTGCATCAAACATCCAGAAGTTGCGCCCCCTGGTACATAAGAAATGAAAACATACATAGGGATCTTAAAGTTCCCACTATCCACGAAGAAGTTAAAACATACACCTCCAAATACGTGAACAAACTAGTCGCACATCCCAACACTCTAGCACGCAATTTATTGCAATTTGATGGCCACCAGAGACTAAAAAGAACTGACACATTGAGCCTGGCAAGGCGGCTCTCTCTACACAATAGAAGATAGATTTTTAAGATTTGAATACAAAAAATTAGTTATTACGTTGGTACTAACTAGTAAATAATAATTTAGAAATAAGATTTGAATACATTTTGTGAATTTCTTTTAATAGAAAGATTCAATAAAATAAAATACAGTATAAAAAAAAAAAAAAATTAGGTCAACGGCCGCATTGTCAGCTTTGCGAATGAAGAGCGATGTGGTTTGGCTTAGCTTTGGGCCGAACATCGGGCATACGAGTATCCTGGACCTCGTTGGGAAAGAGGTTAGGGCTGCTCAGATGCCGATGGAACACATGAGTAGAAGAAAGGTAGTCGAGAGGCTGCATCGGACACTAATTGTGGAAGGCATTATACACAATGAGTGTAAGAAGAACGACATCAGTATTTTTACTGATGGTTCTCTTATATGTGGCAGGGCAGGAGCAGGTGTATTCTCAGTTGAGCTGAACTTATCCTGTAGTCCGTGTCTGGGGAGGTACGTGTCAGTTTACCAGGCAGAACTGCTTGGGTTTCTGCATGCGTTGGATCACTGGCTTGAAAGCCGATTGCATGGGAAAAGGGTTCTCATTGCACTTGCCAATCAGTCAGTTATAAAACGCATGAGGCCAGTGAACGTGTATTCCAAACTGGTGCTCGAATGTGTTATGAAACTAAACAGATGTGCCTCGTTGAATGAGGTAACGTTGATGTTGGTTAAGGGACACATAGGCACAGCTGGGAATGAAGCAGCAGACGAACTAGCAAAAAGGGCATCTGATGTGGATTTCTGTGGACCAGAACCCAGGGTTGCCCTGGGGAATAGCATAGTGCGAGCTAAAGTTCTTCAATGGGTAAACTCATTACACCTGAATAGGTGGAGGGAGAATACCACATGTAGACAGGCTTGAATGGTGCTCAAAGAGCCCCTCGACAAGAAGGCCAGCAAGGTGCTCGGATATAATAGGGCTACTTTAAGCTGGATCACTGCGTTAGTGACAGGATATGGAAACTTCAAGTACCATCTGGCTAAGATGAAAGTCGTAGAAGATGATACTTGCAGACTATGCCTGGAAGAGGCTGAGACGGTAGCGCACATTGTGTCTGAATGTCCAGAACTAGCTAGCATAAGGCTAAAGACCACGGGCAGACACTTGTTAGATGTGAATGCCAAGGGGGAACTAAGCCTTAGACAGATGCTAACAATTACAAAAGACTCCGTGATGAGGAAGAGTGTCGACAGTTACCAGTCGACAGTCTGAAATCACATTAGTCAAGAGTAAAGGCTAGGGCTAGCACGAGACTCAATTGGGTGGTTGTGATTACGGATCGGTTCCCTGAAATCAATTTGAGGAGCGAAATGGGGGTCGAAAAGGAACCCAGAAAGTAAGTGGTCTGCTTCGATATCCCCCCATACATTAATAATAATATTTGCAACTTTGAGAGATAACATGGAAAAAATTTACATAAGATTTGAGTTATTCCAAATAGAACAGGAATCTAATGCTAGAACCATTGACGAGAAGATGCAGTTCTTAGCTAGTAAATTGTGTGCGGTTTCAGAATGCCAAGGAGATGGGGATAAACAAGCAGTAAAGCAGTGTGTTAAATTTCAAAAATTGTTTCAAAAGATATTGGGGTTTAGCACAACGAAAAGAGGACCGGTTTTTAAGCACGTATGCTAAATGATTGGAAGGAACTGTGACAATACCAGTATTTGGCAGTTCATCTTCAGGGCGACCAAAAAAAGAATTTAATGAAGGAAGTGAAAGAACAAAACGAAGAAAAACGTCAGCAATTAACAACAGAGGAGATCACATTTGCTGCATCAATGAGCGCGAGAGCAGCGGAACATAATAATGCGGCTAAATTAATAATGGATATAACACGATCTCTAAGAAAAGCGATCGTTAACAACTTCCGAAGTCAACCCAGTTAATAAGCTTTCAGCGGAGAATGCTTTCATATTGTTTATAAATGCTGATCTCACGAAAAACCAATATGAAATTGCCAACAAAAATGTATATCCATGCTACTCATTGCTTAAAAATGTCAAAAAAAATTGCTCTCCTAGTGAAGATGACATAACCGTAACTGAGACATTAGCGGAAGTGAAGCTGCAATCTCTCCTCGACCACACAGCAATACGATTTTGTACATACCTTGATGAGGTTTTACAGCAGTTGGATTATGAAGAACTTAAGTTTCTGGAACTTATAAGCAAATGGGGCTGTGATGGATCGCACCAATCATCTTATATGCAAAAATTCGAAAATGAAAACGATAGTGACGCTAATATATTTCAAAGTAGTTGTGTGTCAATTAAATTAATCACAACAGCTAATGGAAAAATAAAAACGATATGGCGAAATCTAACACCATCCTCAACTAGGTTGTGTAGACCAATCCGAATCCGTTTTGTGCACGAAACTACTGATATCACAATGCAAGAAATAGAATACATAAATAAACACATTCAATTGTTAAAGAAAAGTGAAGTACCATGTAATGGAAATATTGCACAAATTAAACACACGATGCTATTGACAATGTTGGATGGAAAAGTCTGCAATGCTGCAACGGACACAAAATCCACAATGAGGTGTTACATTTGCGGACAAACTTCAAAAGATTTTAACACATTGCGGAAAAATCTTCCTGAAAACCCTGATGCTTTGAATTCTGGGCACTTGTTAAAGAAAGAAAGATAATCAGCCAGAAGAGGTTTAAGGAAGAGATGGGGCTACTTGTAGATATTCCAAAACCAGGATATGACAACACTAATGATGGCAACGCATCAAGAAGATTTTTTTTTCGAATCCATCAACTGTTTCGAAAATTACTGGCATCAATAAAGAACTAATCAAATGCCTGAATATAATATTGGAAACAATAACTAGCGGGCACCGCATTAATATTGAAAAATTTGATGAAAATGCACATAACACATCCGAAATGTTTGTGCAGCTCTACAATTGGCATCCCATGAGTCTAACGATGCACAAAATTCTAATTCATGGCGGTACTGAAATAAAGCAAGCAATCTTGCCCATTGTCAGAAGAAGCTGCCGCGGCCAGAAATGAGCACTTCAGACTATAGCGTGCTAATTATTCGAGAAAATTCAGCAGAATCGATACAAATCGAGATGTTGTAAATAGGTTATTTTTGAGCAGTGGCCCTTTTTTAAGCTGCAATACACAAAAAACACGAATGTTAAAAAAAACCCTTTTCATCAGATACTATTAAACTACTTCTTCCTGATACGGATGATGCCGCCCATGATGAAATACGTATGACATGATCATAATTTTGAACTTTTTAATTAGTTTAATTTTTTCATGTGATGAGTATTTAATAATATAAAATAAATATTAAAATTGAATATGTTTTTGTTTATTTGGTTGTTTATCCCTTATAGGAAGCCAAGCTGCGAGACCATTTTTTTTTTAAATATTTAATATTGGATAAATTATAATTTGGACAAGGGCGACGTTGTAACATCCATAAACAGCTATGTGTAATTGTCCTGTATCTACACAACTACAATAGTTCGACTATCTAGATTTAATTTGAGTTGCTCTTAGAATAAAGTACTGTTGCAAACCAAATTTTGGCGAAATGCGAGCGGGAGACCGGCATACGTAATAATAAATAATTTTTCTAAAAACACACAACAATCGTGTAGCGAGGCATACCGTGTACGGATAACAAATTAATAGATATAAAATTAAATTCTCTTAAAAATGAAAAAAAAAAAAATTAAACAAAGTTATAAAAGGTGGGTGGGTGGTTGGTGGGTAGGGGGTGTAAAAAATAACACTAACCCAATAATAATCTGCCACTAAATTTTTTCTATCAAACTAAAGCTAAAACTATCAAAAAAGTTAAACTTTTAAAATAAAAAACACGCTTAATACTTTTGGCCAGCTTTTTGGGTCAAATACTCTCTTGTAATTGCTAGCATTTGTATAATGCTTGGATCCATCGTGGCATTCACATTTAACAAGTCTCTCTCCGTGTTCCTAAGACATATCCTAGCCAATGCTGGACATTTGAACAATATGTGCGATACCGTCATCTTCGATTTTCATCTTGGCCAGATGTTACTTGAAATTTACATCACCTGTCACTAACACCGTACCCCCATTATATCGAAACACCTTACTGGCCTCTCTGACGAGGGGCTGTGGGAGCACCATTCGAGCTTGTCTATATATGGTAGCCCCGCTTGGTAGGCTTAATGATACGACCCACTGTAGGACGTTCGCTCGTGCAAGGCCATTCCTCTGTGCTGCTTAATCCCCAGCTGTGCCTATGCGTATTAGGATGTCGGAAAGGATGGAAAGGGACGTCAATACAATCAGTGGTCAGAGTATTGCGAAGGGATTGAGGGCCAACGAAGTACTCAAATTTCAGGCTATCTAGAAATAACGAAGTTGAACTTATCAGTCACCGGGAAATATCTACGAACGATTTTGGATAGTAAACTAACAGAGAAGAGAAACTAAAACAATGAAAGCTCTCTATATATGCAAAAAAATGCATCCCTATTACATTAAGTTGGTATTCGGGGCGATTATGAAACTGGTTCTATGTAATGGCGCTTTGGTCAGGTGAAAGGTACTGGGCAAAGCTTTCAACCAATTTTACCAGTGGATGTACTGGCCAGAAAGCCGGCAAAAAATACAGCGGTATGATAAATCGCGACCAATGAACGGAACCTAAGTCTATAGAGACATTTCAGTATTATTGAGGCCGGATTCAATCCCTCGCGCCACTACGAAACCTCTCTTCTCGAGGGTCTTTGACTTCTCGGGAATCCCGGGTTCATCGAAGGACAAGATCAGAACGACTAAAGTTACAGTGAGGTATACATACTTCGTTTTAACCCAACAAAAAAATTATCGATAATATGAAATATTGTGAAGATTTCTCAAATTAAATTGTCATCATTAGTTGGGTTAAGTAAATAACTCAGTCGCAAGACACGGAGACTGCTGATGACGTATGTAGAATAAAAACTCAAATTTGAGCGTGTTGTTTTTTTTCACCCAAATCTCAAACATTTCTTCAGATACCTGCAAACTATTTGAAGCTTGTTATGTTTATCAATAACAGGACAATTTAAGGAAACAGTAGTCTTTCCAACCATATCCAAACTTTGCAAACTTCAAAGGTAAATTTATGATTGATCTTACGTATGGGGAGCGGGAAACAGAAATTGAAAGAATTAATCCATGAAATAATTTATCAGACCGGCGCAAAAATTTAAGAACCTTGTGGTTTAAAAAAACAGTTAAAGAATCCCTTCACAATAAATGAACTCTTCAATACCAATAGGTTTCCTAATAGGGGCCTCGTTGATTTGGACACTAAATGGTGGCCATGGTGTTTTACCGGCGTCGGTCATATTATTTCTGCAGCCACTGGTGCTAAATCGCCATATCACACGACGGACCAGCAGGCTCAAGGAAATTGCACCTCCATGGGAAATCGTATGTCGCAATCATAGCTTGTTTGCTTCCATTTCCACTTTGACGCGCCCTTGTTAGAGAACCCCTGTATAATGTACTGGCGGTAACAGCCAACATTGGTTTTGGCTCCACCAACCAAATGTGTTTCTTCGAGTGTGTTTAAATGCCATTATTTGAGGAACAAAATAAAATATTTTTTAACAATCTTTTGTTTCAAGCACCTCCTTTTCAAATAAAAATCTGAAATAATAAAAAAATGTTTTGAATTTGTCTATTTATCATGTGCATATTTGCAAACTTACTCCTTTTAATTACACACACACACACAAACATACATGCTGTACGTTTCTCTGCCTGTCTGCCTGTATGACTACGAATATTATCTTTTGTTTGACTTTTTTGGCTTTTTGCATAATTTTTGTTGCTTTCTTTTCTCTTTTTTTTTTGCATGTGTGGTTTGGTTGTTTTTCTGGCAGAACAACAAAAAATACAATAATTATTTCATTAGCTTATTACTACGATAAATAAATAAAATCCTCGAATATTGTAAATGACAACGAGAACAAACGAAAAGCTGTTGTATTGTTTGTTGAGGTTTTAATTAGTTAAAACAATTTTTAATGAATGTGGAAAAAATGATGAACTCGCAAAAAATGTTTGAATGTTACCCGTAATGATAAATAGACATTTGCTAAAGTGTAGACAAAACATTTCTTTGTTTGTTTTTATATTAAAACTTCCTTCTAATTATAATCTGGATATTTGTACATAGAAGGCAGACTGAATTAATAAAAATAAGATAAAAGAAAAAAATCCTCTTTATCTGTGGTTTGACCTGCGAACAAAGGATGTCTAAATCTTCACTTTCTAGGGGCCATAAATTTGCTACAATTGAACGATCGACAGTCTGTCGACGCTGGGGATCTTAAAAAGTGCTTCGAATGAATGCCAACAGAACAGACAAAAGATATCGCCAAAGAAGACAGCAGTTCCTTTGACAAGTTTTAGTTTCACCTGGGATAATTTAACTAGAACGTGTTTCATCCTAAACGCTTCTGTATTAAAAAAAAGCCAAGCAAATAGTCTTAAGGCGAGTTAAGGGAAAGGAAAACTAGGGTAGATTTTTGGAACGAATTTCCGATTGTAGCATATGGCTGAATAGACTACAAACCAAAGTTGACAAGGAATGACGGAAACTCGTTAAAAAAGTCTACATCAACTAACCCTGTCGGAATATCAAATCAAGAAAACTATTATTCTTGGAAGACCTTGTAAACAAATAAGTGATTTATTAGGCTTGCTTTTTCGAAATTTAATTAGGAAAAGCACTTATGTACTTATAAGCGTTCAAGTGCCTCGATTTTTTAAGACAGTGTAAGAAATCTTTCGTTCCATCTGAGCTCCTCACTATTTATAGCACCTACGTCCGACCGAAAATGGAACACATTACTAAAGTGTGCTTTTGAAGTTTCTCGCCCGCGCGCAGAAGAGAGCGAAGCTGCTTATCAGTTACTGTAGGGTATCTAACTATATAGTCAAAAAAATGTGGTCCAAATGAACTTAGAGAATTACTCATAAGAAGATGACTATTATTTTCGGTAAACTCTTTTGCAAACAGTCTTGAGATTGAACTCTGCTTAGGATTTTAAAATAACAAATAAAAGTTCGATATCAATATTCAAATCCCAGAACAGCTAAAACACTCAGAAATTTTCACTTTAAAATAAAAAATTGCGGATTTGAAATACAGATTATAATTTTATGTATTTTTTTTTTATTTTCCGCCAAATGCATAAAAAATGTTAGCACTTCGCTTCACACTACATACAACGAACTGTTTAATAGAATGCCAATTAGACTTCGCCGGCCGTTGGCTATTGATACGTTATTGGTTAGCAATAGGTAAGCAGTTCGTCGGATGTAGTTCAACAAATGTGTTATGCATGAACTGTATGCTAACTTTTTATATTTATATTATTTATATTAAAAATTGGCAACAAGTTCATTTGAACTATAAACAACACAAAATAAAAATTTTCAACATCAATGAGACACTACTTCATGGTGCTTCAATTCTTCAAATAAAAATCAAATTCATTTTGAAATTCTTTAATATTACCGTATGTTTGTCACAAACAAAAAAAAAAAATAATATTGAAATTGAATATTGATTCGGCTAGCAGCCGCTTAGAACGTACGGATACAAAAACTTCTTGTTTTGTAAATTAATTTTTGCCATTTTGTCATATACTTTTAGGGCCATTATTACTACTTGGCTTTAAAATTCGAATTAATAAAAGGTAACGTTAGCTAAAGTGAGCAATAACGTGACCTTTAACTATTATCCGTTATTACAAATTCCTTGTAAAATAAAATTAATCTTTTTTGAAAATATTGCAGTACAAGAGCGATAACCGATTACTTTTGACAAATGAATTTGCTTTTTAAGAACACATAGTGGCAACGTCATACTTTTATTTATTTGTTTACTTTATTTTCAAAAATATTTTCCTGTTCGTTAATATAAAATAAACTCGGTCTCTTTTCCATTTTTATTTTTCATTTGCAAACTAAATTAAAATTACTTTTCCTTTTTTGTTCGAAATATTGCAACTCTAAATCTATAAACCTCACATTAAAAGTCAAAGGTAAGAACATCATCTGTTTAGCTTATCGGAAAGTTTTATCTATAGATTCATAACCACGAAACACAAATGATATGTCCGATAACATCCGAGCTTTAGCTATCGGCAACTTTCTATAATGGCCCTTAATGAATAAAATTAAACATCTATTTGCTCTATTTGCACAAATTACTATCATGACATTTGTTTTAAGACTTGACATTTAGTTTGGCAAAATGTTATTTCTTTCAAATTATACAAAATAAAAAGGTTTACATTTCAATATATATGTAAGTACCAAAAAATAAGGAAAGAAATCATTTTAAAAATTCGCATAAGTGTTTATGGTGCTAAAACAATTCCTTGAAGTATTTTAATATTTAGCAGATGGCTTTACATATAAACTACCCGCACTTTGGCGTTAATTATCCCTTTAATTCTTAATAAATTTAATTTGAACACCTTTAAGTTTAAATGAAACTAATGTGCAAACATTGCAAGGAATTTAACAAAGGACGGTAACTCAAAATTTGGCAACAATTGTCTATTGGGCCAAAGTATTAAGAAGCTATTAAAAATTCCTTCAGTTTCTTTTCAATTGAAAAGAAATAATTATATCGGGTTTGACAGCTTTTAAATTAAATAACAGTGAACTTTAAAGAAGTGTTTTTGGATTTGTTTTAAGCAATGTATGCATTTATGCAGGTATGTTGTCTCCGGAAGCTCCACTGGCTTGCTTAATATTTATTTTCTCCGAGCTTCCTTCTTGCTATAAAAGACATGCTAAAACGACAGAGATCATTTTACCTTCATGTATTTTTGTTTGAATAATACTTAAAAAACACCAAAATTTTATTTATTTTTTCCAAAACTGTTACATGAAGGATTGGATGCAAATAAATACATGTGTGTACATGCAAAACAGCTGATTCGAACATCTGTTTATTTACATTCAAAAAGAGCTAAACAAATACGGTTTTATGATACGAAATGAAATCAAAACTGGTTTGCAACTTCGGCTTAATTTCCATGATAACGCGATAATTTAAATCCTTCTATAGGTCGAACAAATTTTTGACTCTACGATTCCATTTGATTCTGGGGAAGTTGAAAAATAATTCAATAAAATTAATGGGGATAATGTAGCAACTGGTTTAAACTAACAAAGGCAATTAATATTGTATTTATTTGACACAATAGAAAATATTTATTAGAGTAACACAGATTTATCATTGAAGTAGTGCAGTTTCTCCGTTAATTTAAAGAACTCAAACTATTTGCGAAATGAAATAATTTTATTGATCTACTGAAATAATTTCGGACAAATTTGCACTGCTTTTTGTTAACTCAATGAACGTGTGTCGGCAGTCTAATGAAAAATATCTGAATTCTATTTATCTTTTAGAAAGACTCAATAAAATATTATAAAAAAACAATTGTAATGAAAGACGTTTCATTCATTCGGTAATATTTCCTTCAATATTTTACTTTAAACATATTTTAAGAGGCGTTACTTTGGTTAAATTTTAAACAAATTTTTTGTTATAAAGAGGAAGTATTTATATTAAATGAATTTCGAAACTAAATATATTTTGGAGAAATGTGTGTAATATTAAAGCCAAATAAGAATTTTTGACTTCTGGGACTTTTAGGGATTGGTAAATACCGGGTCCCGGGATAGCACGAGACTTGAATGCATGCGAAATGTTTTGAACATTAATAAATTTGATGTAAAGCAAAAAATAAGTATGCTTGTGATCAAGAAGACATCATGTTGGTAGCATAAAATACCGTGCGTGTGGAAAACCCCATACTAGGGTAGACATTTGATTCTTGATATCATATTGTCATAAGCAAATGCCGAACGGTTTTCATATTATGCCCAGATTTTACCAATTTCGTTTCACACTTCGACATTTTCCGTTTTTTAAATGTTTTATATTTCAATGGAAATATTCGGTTATTTGGTAACATTTTGATTTTATAGTGAAATTTCAAACTTTTTTCTGAAATTTCGCTTTATTTTAATCTTTTATTTTAATTTTAGCAGTTGCTTAGAATTTATCTTTTTTGATGAAATGTTAATTTTAGTGAGAGCTATCGATTTTTTTTTGGTAAGCTCTGGTGAATTTGCTCAATTTTCGATTTGTTATTTTAGTATTTTTAGTACAATTTGAATGCGTAATTCATTCTCTCGATTCTTTCATAATTTCTGGTATGAATTAAGTTTTGGATTTTTCTGGCAAAATTTTGATATTAAGAACTTCGGTCATTTAGATTTTTGTAATTGGTTTTTTTTTGTTAATGAATTTTTACATCCCGAAGTAAGCAGCGATATTGAAAATCCCCACTAATTACTTGATCCCGAGTTGTGGGATTTTTGCAAATCAAATCCTAAGTTTGAAGTAAAATCGAATCATACGCAGCATATAGGTAGTTTTAAAAAATCCTAAGCATATACAGGTGTCTGTTACAGTCTTGAATGTATTTATAGTATATTCCGTCAACCGATATCAATGCATATTCAATTGATGGAGTACGATTTTATTTGGTAACATGTTCTGAACCTTTTTTAATCATATGATAGATGTATCAAGAAATTAGAATTAATCAAAAAAGTACAAACAAATTAATAAACCTTCCCAATTCAATTACACGGCCTACAAAACAATAATTACTTACAAAAATATCAATGAATGGCGAACCAAATGTATCATAAACAACAGCGGACGCATGCGTTAATTTTTCTTCTAGAAATCTGAAACACAGCCAATCGGAAATTCAAATTAAAGATCTAAAGTACGGCAACAACAAACAAATACAACATGTTGCCGTAATGAATGGCAAGTGCATTGACGAAACACGCCATTGAAATGCAAATATCAAAATATTGTTTGTGTTTAATTTTGTTTATTTCTTTGTTTGATTCGCAACGATTTGTATTCATTTCACTAAGGCGTGGGTGGTCCTCAACGAGCACTTGCATTCCAATATTCCGACTCATTGCCTATTTTGTACTTTTTGTATTTGTTGTTTTTGTGTTTTAATAACGAATATAGTTGCTACATACCAGACGACGACTGCTACATACATATTTACAACAAAATTTTATAATCAGCATATAATGATCATGATCTGTGTTTTGGTCATGCCACAGTAAACTAAACGGGAACAAGTGGGCAACCTTAAAATTGAGAGGGGCCTAATTTTATCGTACACGAAAAATAAACGGCCGCTTGATCAAAAAAGGGCCGCATTGAATTGTTAAAACATAACTTTTACAAGAAAAAATCGTTAAACTTTTATTAATTTTTTTTTTAATTTATTACAATTATAGGAAGATATTATTGAGCAAATGGCCGTTCCGACACATGTGGCCTGGAGTAATACATTTGTCATAATTTTCGATGACATTTCTGCAAAGCGTAGATTTTTCGGTGTCGGTTATTTTGCGTCGTGTTGTTTTCTATTGTTAAATCTGTGTTGAAGTTTGCGATGGACCAAAAGTCCAACGCAACTGACTAGTTTACGAATCTATGCGAAAAGCACACGACGCTGTTGACGATCTCTGGGCTTCATTTCTTCAGTGACTTGGACCCTTTGAGCCTTTGTAAATATTCGCAGCGTAGTTTAATACGAGAATGGTAAGGTGTTACATACTGGGCCAGTTTGTTCGAACAACTCGACCAAACTCCATGAGTTCGATTACTTACTCAAAAATATTCACGTATAGCTCGAGGTGCAATTTTTTCTTGGGGACAATCCAAACATTTTATTTCGTTGTGTGTTATTAGAATATTAATTTTATAATCAGCAAACCCGTTAACAGACTAGGATGCGGTCGCCCAAGCTACATATATAAACATGTCCTTCAGTAAATCAATGGCATGGGGACTATATGACATGCTACACCGTTTTACAGCAACCATAACTCTACTTCATCTACGAGACTTAATTCAGGTAACTATTAGTTGTCAATTGCTGGCTGTACGAATTATTCCATCATCCTAGAACACAGTATATTTTGTGTGTTATTAAAACCCTGCAAATTATGAACGAGGAAGTCTGGGGCCTTTTGTTGTATAGTAGGAAAACATAAAAAAATTATCGCTTCTTTTCACCGTTAGTACCAGTTAGGCCCCAAAGTATAAAATGCGTTGGCATGATATGTTCAGTGTCTTGAACTTATTTTAAACTGGATATGAAGTGGAACTTTTTTCATCTAAGTTAAAGTTAGAAACTTATTTTGATGCCCAGATGGATTAAGAGACTCTTGACAAGATTTAAATAAAGTCAATAAATTGTTCAAAGAGAAAGTTTCCCTAATGGAATGCAGTGTGTCTCCATCTGCAAAATCGGTAGTCTAGAATACCAGCGACTGATCTCAAGTAATTTAATGACGTATATTCACCAAGTTAATGTTGCTATGCAGGTTAGTAGCCAGGTATGATCTTAACTAAGTAAAGTGGAGTTTCTTACTGTTATGGAGAAGACGTAAGTAAGATCAGCTGAAATTCTTCGGTGCAGTAGAATGAGTTGAAAATGGTGCAGATATTTTGAACGAGTTTTCCTCATCCTTCAGAACGAAAAAGTACACATAAGATGGCAGATTGATTATTTTGAATTCTCGGGGGAATAAAAGTCTAGAAACGCTAGAAAATTTGCCAAATGAATCCAATTTCCAATAAAAATTCTTTATCATATTCCGGAGAGTAAAAAAATATATTTACATATAATTTCATTTTAGCCGTGCCTTAGCTGGACAACATCAGAGCTTACTTTTTATAAAGTGCGCCACACTTGTCGGAATTCACACAAATTTGAGCCTTATTTTTTGCGCAAAGTGTTAAATTTTACTTAATATAACCTACGAATTGTACTAAATGCCTGTTTAAACACGCACTACTCTGTCCAATTCTAGGTATAACCTCGTGATGTCTGCTTTCACAATAAAGTATTCATATATTGGAGTTTTGGTTGCTGTTGAATTCTTTTATTTTTTATTTTTTACTTATAATTTTTCATGTAGCAGTTCCTCCTCCTTCTTCTGCTGCTGCTGCTGTTCGTGGTGTCATATGCGCCATTCGTAACTTTAATCTAACGAGGTGTTTAGCATAAAATGATATGATAATCATAATTCCAGCCGCGACTTGTAAATTTGTTTAAGGCTCATGACCATAATGAAGTGTGTTTGGCTTTAAGCCTAAAAAAGTATTGAAATATAAAAAAAAACGAATTCCTTTTGTTGCCCTATTCTATAGAAAATATAATAAGACTTACAACAAGTTGAGGGAAAACCAAAATAACTGATAATGTACTTTGTACATGGGTCTTAGTTTCAGCATGAGTTATGGCCGTATAGACCTACAACGAAGCATTATTGCACGATCCATGTTGGAGTTGTGCATTTCTATTTTTCCGTTCAGTTTCAGTCTGCGTGAATGGAAGGAAATGAATGACCAAGAGTGATAAAGTTGAAAAATTATAGGTTCACATTTTTATTTGTCGTTTTCCATTCATTCAGTTTGTTTGCCAGCGAATGTAGTCGTAGTTACATGTGTACATTATTATTACTACCATTTGTTGCACCAACATCATGATCATGCGCGTGTGCATCATTATCATGTTCAATTGTATTATTATGGCAACTGTTGTTTACCTGTGTAGATTGAAATGATAGGCGTGCGTAATATTTTGCCTTCATAAAAGGATGAATATTTGTCAGCGCTCAGTTGAGTTCGGTGCAGTGCAATGTAGGGCTTCTACTCAGACATCTAGTGTGGCATAATATTTGTTGGAAAAAACGTGCCATTCTTTGGGATTGCATTTATCAATGGATACATGTTTAGCAGCTTGGTTACTACTCTATTGAATAC
This sequence comes from Phania funesta, assembly GCA_963932375.1. NCBI lineage: Eukaryota > Metazoa > Arthropoda > Insecta > Diptera > Tachinidae > Phania > Phania funesta. The sequence continues at coordinate 45,409,820 of OZ010656.1, forward strand.
CCTACACTTAGCACCGGAACTGACTATTGCTTCTTTATTTAGAGTCGGTTGATTTCGCTTTTACGAGTATTATTGTGCAACTTATTTCATCTTTAGCAATTTAAGATTCTTGGTTGATATACAAGCAAGGAAAAACTTGGTTGAGGTAACGAGCAACAAATTGTGATTGAATCCAAATCATATTATTATTTCCGGTAATTTTAAATGAACATTTCAAAGTATTTAATGATTTAAAATAGTAAACAAGGTATTTGTTTGAGATTAGAACTTTAACAATAATTATATTGTAAATTTCTTTTAGAAAGATTCCATAAAATAAAACTAAAGTTAAAAAAAAATGTTGTTCATCCCAATCATGTCGCAAGTTTTCTGGTTGTTAATCATTTAATGATTAAATGACAGCGACAACTTGTTTATTACAACTAAGATAATTTTGAAAATATATTCAAATAACCATAATATGTTTGCCACAGAAATATATTGTTGTGGAGAACATGCAACAACCATATTTGTTTTTTGCGCGTATATCCAGATATCTTAAACGAAATACACTTAGTGAAGGGACCTTTTACTGGACCAAATACCTTTCTTCTGACAGGACCTAATATACTGCCGCAATGTAATGCGCGGGAATGAACTGGGGGAATGGGCCAATCAGTTCACTTTCTTCCATCCTTCGAAATTAAACACGACTTATTTTCCATATGAAAGCCAAAAGCGCAGAGAAACCTCTGAAAAATATTGTCAGCTTATCACCTTTCTAGACATTTGCGAATTTTTTCTCAAATGATGTTTCACTCGAATAAGCCTTTGTTTTTCGATAGTTATGCATGTTTTCTTGCAAACATTATCTGCAATTCTGTTCGGACTACATATATACGTTTCTGAGATTCCTCTCCAAGTCATTGTGATCAAGAAATTCGGCTTCTTTCTTTCTGGTGCCTCTGACATAATTTCGTGTAGCATTTTGTGATAACGACCACAACTTCATCAAATCTTTTCTTTTCATTTAAAGAAAAAACACTACTTGGACTTTGTGCATTTCACGAGCCAAATAGTTTCTATTTCTGTTTACTTTACTGGCCTCTAAGAAGGGCCTTCGTTTGAGTTTGTGTGTGGCTTTTGCTTGTTCGCTAAATATGGTTGAAATTATTATTAGATTGTGTTTTCTCCATTAAGCGATAGTGTTGAAATTAGAGTAGAAAATTGATTCCTTTGATGCCAGCGCTCAATTATTTATTAACAAATAAATTTTAATTATACAAAGTGATTAGTATGCCAAATGCATTTCCCGTAAGACAGTGGCGGTGACGTATTTTTAAATCCATGGCTGATTTTCAAGCACTGCTTTAACGTTTACGTAGCAATGATTTCATATTCAAATATGAATGCTAAATCTTTTATTCGACTGACAGCCTTAGTGTCCGTCCCTTAAGTCCACTTTGCTAGGGCTGATGTTAAGTTGTCATTTGTTTGAATAAATAGAAATATGCCGCAGAGGAAAGTATTTTTTATCATGATGATTATTCTTAATCACATTTCATACTCAAAAAGTAATGCTTCGTTATCACCTTAGATGGAATGGAAACGACATAGAACCTGTCACGTGATTGGTTCCTTGGGGACAGGGATTTGTCACTATGACAGGACATTGTCATATGTGGCATAACAGGCCACTGAATACTTTTTGTACTGGAGTCATTTTCACAAGGCAGGGGGCAAGTGCACCTGGACAAGCTTCCCGCAGGGTAGTTGAGTAAATGAGTTAATGAGTAAATTTAGTCAAGAACATTGGGCACCAAAAAAACCAAAAAATATTTATTTGAAAATCCTGCATCAGAGAGTTAAAGATTTCTTTTCGCAGTAAGTTGCTATTGCTAACTCATGTATGCAGTGGTAGTATGGGTAAAGTTTCTTTTCCCGAATTCCACCTTCTGTGGGTTTCTTGGTCACTGGCTAAGTACGGTACGCGAATAGAAAATGATGAGAGAAGGTCATGCAGGTAAATAAACACTCTGTAGATAACGGTAGAAAATCACAGAGACGTATTTGAGCTGTGCATCCAAGTCACCAGGAATAGTGGGTGCGGAATATTTATTCCTCGTTGTTAAAATTTTTTAAAATTTTAGTTGTACGACCAATGTAGCATTATGCCTTTACAAGAGGGTATACAAGGGGATGTCGCAATAGGCACTGACAGTAAGGCCGCGATCAAATCTCTGTCGGGTGATTAGACAACAATCTAATTCGTCCAAAATCCACATGCTCAACACCGATCCTCCTCGCGCCCGAATTGTATGACAAATACCCACCAATGGAGAACAAACACAATATTAGCAGTATGAACGGGACATTACACGTGCGAGAAGTAGGGTACCTTATTTCATCAGTTTTATCTTTAAAAACTTATTTATTTTAACTATGGGACATCAATATAACGGTAGTTAACACGTTTAATCGGGTCTAAACTGAGTGGATATATAAATTTCTAATGTATCCTCAATGGCAACACAATGTGAACCCATGTGAGCAAGTGATTAATCACCGTACCTGACCTGACTTTGTTATCTCTGCTACAGAAATTTGGTAAAAACCCCATGCTAACCTCGTATTTTGACTAGTTAACATAAGTGTCAAACGTGTCTATTTGATTTAGCTGTGATAGCGTGTTAAATACCCCGATGGTATCCTATTCAACATATAAGATTTGGAGCGAAATAGCACAATAAGTCCACGGCTTATACAGCTATGATTATTCATGAGCAGCTCACTCCCGAGATATGTAAACATTTTTTAAATTTGAAACCGTTTGTTCCTGGACTCGGAAGAGATATTAAATTAAAGCATCCCTTAGAAGGTTCAGAATTTGGAGGACATTACAAATATAAACATAGCAAGAGTTTGTTTCAGGTAGGGATATTAGATGGCACATATAGAATCGCGAAATTCTGAAAGTTTTCGGGTTTGGTAAATCCAAAATCTCATTGTTAAAGAAGTGTCCAGATTTTTGGTTTACAAAGGGTGTTATTTGGAGACTAGATGTTTTATACATCTATCTCTGAATTTTATGTTATTTTTGTCTGACATATGGTTTAGTCACGCATTTCAAAACATGTTTTTAGAATCTTTTGGAAGGCATTTTGATAAGTGAAAAGAAAATCGAAATATCAAAATATATATATCAATCTTTGAGAGACCGTAACTCGGATAATGTGGAGCGTCCCTAACTACTCACTTTGACACCTTTAATATTTATAAAACGTTTATCTTCCAACAATGTATTTTATGCATTTCACTTAATATTGTATAAACAAACGAAGTAAGAGTGCTATATTCGTTTCGATTTATCTACCACACGAGAATGAAGACATAAAAATATACTAAACTAAAATTTTTCTCTTTAGACCTAAAGAGGTTGAAACCTTTTTTTTAAGAGTTTTATAAAACATGATCAAAAAATATGAAAATTATGAGAAGCTCTCGTATTCTATTTTTGATCTTTAGGTGGGTTAAATAGATGGTGTTTGCAATAGACACTAATCAGCAGAAATACGCAGAGAATGTTGGTGGCGTGTGTAGAAAATACATGTATTCCATTCTGCTAGTGTTCACAACTTAACTTTTTCAGTATTCTAAAAAAATTATCGATTTTATACAAAAAAAAACTTTCTTTCTAAATTGGAAGAATAATAAACACGAACTTACGCCTGAAGGAAATTATTCAATAATGTTTTACGTTAGCAATTTAGTTATTCGACTATATTCGACGAATAACCCTGTGCGGAAGTTTCTGCGACAAGGTTGGGAGCTGGAATACGTATGCGCTTATTTGAAGTTTGTAGAGTTAAATTAGTTTCTGTTTCTTTTCTTTTTTTTTTAGCGAGAAGGACTGGAACCACCTGAGTGAACTCTAGAGCTAGTTCAAAACCTCGCTAGACGAACCGGTTCGTAACATTAAAATAGCCCACTAGCCCCTATACGCAATTGTATAGGTGGAAATTACAGACCTATGCCTGCCTGGACCAATAATTTATCCTTTCCTGGTTAGTTCGAAGCTATCAATTCTTCTGTTGCCAATATTCTTATTTCCGGGTTGCTCTGCGATCTTTCCTTGTTTCCCTGGTAGCAGTAGTTGAGCCAATGGTCGAGCATTGAAAATTCACTTTTCAGCCTCGGACACATATCCCCCAGCTCGCAATACATAAAGGTGGCCAAGAAGATACAGTCTAGGAGCAATAATGAGTTAATAATAAAAAAAGGTTTGGCTTCTCCTCAAAGGACTGTATGTGTAACTGATCTTAGTACTGCAGGTGCGGCATCTTAGCAAAAATTTGTTCATCCACATTTGTCAGTTGCGATTAGTACACTTCCCGTTTACAATAACTAGTCCGGTGGAATTAGGTCAGGCGACCTGGAAGTTTGAGTTTCTTGAAATGAGCCTGTTAGGAAATTTTCTGCGTAATAACCGGCTGAGCGCTGTGTGCAGTTGCACCATCTTCTTGACACCACACAGAGTTAAAAGGAGTTATCTTTCAGCGTAATTCCGGACAGAAGCATTCTTTTAGCACTGTGACCGTTTTGTTCAAGAAGTAAGGCCCGACAATACACTGTGATGCGAATTGGGTGCAAATCCCTCGCATGCAGTATTTCTTGGGTTAGAATCAATCCATATGCCACAATGTTGTTTGTTTACATTGCCGTTCAAATCGAAGTGAGCCTAATCAAATCAGCAAGTTCTCGTTCTCAAGCATCATCTGGCAAAATTCCAAGCGAATCGGCAAGTCTGCTGCATTAAGTTCATTAGCCACTTTAATTTTGTAGAGGAATATGTTAAAATCCTTATGAATTATTGTCTGACTTTAGCATATAATCTCGTTGTTGAAACACTGGGGTTGCTTTGTATGGCAGCAGCTACGGCAGCAATAGTTTCCCCTATTATAAAGACTTTTAGCGATTGTCCCATGCTCTGCAAAATTATACACTAGTCTTATAATGGTCCATCTGCTCGGAGGATCACCGCTAAATTCGATATTCTCTCTGAACCAAAACTACAGACTTCAATGCGTGATAGCGGCGACCAGTCCAGATTCTAAAGTAAATTTAAAAAGTTATCAAGTTTTCTCTTGGTAGCGACTTCCATAAGACACCCTGTATAACAACTAGTATTAAGATTTGAAAACTTGTAAGTGTAATTTTCTTGATAAAAGAGTCAATAAAAATAATATATATATATATTAAAATTTATATATAATAATGCTGCAAGATTTTTTTCCAAACGCTCAAAGTACTTTCCCAATTTGTGCGTGTTGTTATTACCATAAGATAACGAGGTTAATGGCGTTTTCTTTTGTAAAGCAAAATGTAGCATATTAGTTGTGAACACTTATTAAAGAAAGTGTTACATTTTTATGATGGCAGTACAATAAAAATATTCTACAAAAACTTTTTATTATTAAACGGACAACAAATTAGCAATTAAATTCGTCTCTTTTTAAAAGCTAAAATCTTATAAAATACATGCATCATGACGCCAATCGAGGCATCAACAAGGCCCCCTGTGATCTACAATCACTATTTTGACTTTATCAATAACAACTTAGAAAGAAGGAAATTTTAAGCGCTGCTGTTCTAACGTTAGGTTTAACCAGAGTCGTTAACTCAAGTTAAATTATAGATAACCTTATTTATAATTCTTTTTATAACAGGGATAGTGGAATAGTAATCGCAATGAAATATTTCAATATAATAAACAATTTTATCCTGATGATTTGTTAATTCTATAGCTAAAAGTGTTTAAATGTTTAATAGACCGACCACTAACAGCCATTTAACACTTGTACAAAATATTATCGCAGACAACATAAAACACCAGGATGTTACAGAAATCAAAGAGATTTGTTTACGACGAAATTTCTTTCAAACACCTGAGTCTGACAGAGTTGGCTGGCACATTAACGCTAAAACGAAAAGCTCTCCCCATTAGTGGCATTGGTTTTGGCTCTTATTGCAGTTGTAAAGTGTAATCAAGTTTTAAGGCAGTCACTCAGTTGTACAGACACACCAACGAACTTTCTGTCTAATAGACTGACCGACAGACAGAGAGGGAGAGAGAGGCAGAGTTAACATAAATAAGCAGTTACAGCCGAAAGATTGAATATTTTCACTCAACCATAATGACTTGTTTAATGGGATATTTTGACATTTTGCTTAATAGAAAATGGCTTAAATAATGGCCATTTATAGGAAGATATGGTTAAACGTGTAGACAAAACAACAACAGCAACAACAACATAAAACACTCAGACGGCATCATTATCATAACGGTGAATTTAAATACCAAAATAAAGCTGCGATAAAGAAGAAAGGGAGAAGGGTTAACAACCCTTATTTAAAACAGACTAAAACGGGAAGACAAGAATAATTTTTAACAATATTAGATCTGCTATAAAGATATTCGAGAGGATTGCGTGTTCTTAAACTGTGTTAATTTTAATAAAGAATTAATTTTGTTTAAGGGTTGTTCTGGGAGAATGGGTGTTGCAATTGGATTAAAATTCAGTTTCAACTGTTTATCCTTCCTTTTTATTTTTGTGGAAATAAACTTTTGTTAAATCAAATGTTTGTGCAGCTCATTTTCGAAACAATTTTTTCAGTCTTATTATCTCTTGCTGTTCTTGAATTTCATGTGATGGACAGTGGTCAGATCCATGTGTTATTTTTAATTGGTTACTTTTTTTCAAAATCCATGTGTCTTTTTTAATGTTAAAAAAAGTTTGTTAAAAATATTTTCTTTACTTTTTCGTCTGTTTAACTTCCACATGTGAATTTCAAATGTGAAACTGTCATGTCAGTAATGGACATTTGAAATGTGTGTTTTCCAAGTCCGTTAATTTTTTTTCGCTGCATGAAACCGTTGTTCATTAGCGGACATTATTAATGCATGTAGACACATATGTTTCCATCCTTGTTACATTTTAGTCCTGCATTATATTATTTTTGTTTTTAATGTTTTATTTCTTTTTATCCATTTTACTGAGTTTATTAGTAAATGAAACTAGACATGTCCCAATAACATGCAATGGCGGCTTTTATCAAAGAGGATATTTATTTAGGTTTTTATGTTTTTTTTTATGTTTAAAAGGAATAAAGATAAAATTTAAAATTTCCAAATACATTTTGCAATTATTGGACAGGACATTTCACTTTGACTAGTGATGTTTTGTTTACAATACAAAACCAGTTTAAATTCTGTAACTGATTCTTATATATGACGACAGAGGAAAATGTCCTGGCAAGCAAAGGAAGATTCCTCACATTACACATTTTAAAATCAATGAAGTACTTGACTTTAGTTGATTTAATTTTGACAGAGATGTAGACATATCTAAGGCCTTTGGTCTCGTCAGGCATTTTTTATAATAACCTATCAAAACAAAAATATAGGGAACAGAGAGAAACAGGGCAAAGTGAAAAAAGTAGAATTGATCTGCAAAAGGACGAAAGAATTGATCTGCAAAAGGACGAAAATAAGAAGTTCCATTCCAGCAGTTTTCTATTTTTTGTCCAATAACTAGGAAACAACGGGCATGTCGATGGATGATACAAAAATTAATGCGAAATGTTAATGATTATTTTCATAACATGTTCCGGGGGTCGGACAACAGATTGCGGCAGAGGGTCTCTCAAGTCAGATTATGGGAGATCGATAAAAAAACAAAAGTATTTACATAAACTTTCCTTAAATTTTCTAAGTAGGGTTGCTTTGGAAATAATTTTTCGTGAGTTTTGCGAATGCTTTTTCACGTATTAAATACAAGTACTCAACCGTTTGTTGCCAATTTTAGGCGAAGCGCCTTGTTCCTGCGATTCTTCTGCTTTGAATTCGTTATACTTGTAATCCCATCTCAGAGAAAATAAGAAAGAAAGAACCCGTGAATGGGTTACGGCATGATGAGTAAATGTCTGGCGACCTCGATCGTGAATAAGTGAGATGGATGCACATGATGGTTCTAGATGAAGAAAAATCAAACAGATTTTATGTCGTGGGCTTCAGAATTTTGCGACCTTGAGGAAATATCGGAAGATGCATTGGAATGTTATTTTAGCTTAAAAATCAAAAACAAAATATTTTATGTCAAAATATGAAAATATTTAAAATGCTGGTAAAAAAGAGACTTCAATTGCAACCGTCTTAATACACCCCTTTTTATGATTCCGGCATTTATTTTATTAATTTATGTCGTGCCGAATGTCATCACCAATATTCAGTTCATATTGCGATGGTATAAAAAAGAAAATTATAATTATGGCCGGCAATTCTTTTCTTAAAGTTGAGTAACAACGTTGTCACTATATGTGTGAGCAGCGTCCGTTTCCGCTTTTTTCATTTTTAATAAACTTTAATAAATTTGGTTCAAACAATTTATCAAGATGACACGTGCCGGAATTAACGCCATAATGAATTGTATACAAGTGTCAAATTTTGTATTTATTTTAAAACCAAAACGAGATTGATGCAAAATATAAATACATATGTGTATGTAGGTTGTGCCTTTAGACTTTTTATGATTTTTTAAGAAACTTTGGAAATAATAACATCAACAGTAATTACGGGGAAGACAAGGAGCGATGACGGAATTTGTTGAGAATTTGTAGTAAACCACTTAAATGACATTAGACACACGCCTTCAACAGGTCATACAGACATGAACGATGAGTTTCATTTCAAACAATAGATTGTCGTTAATAAAAAAATTTACTTTTTGAGACTTCAGTAACTAAACATGAGTTTTACATATAAAGTTTACAAAAATGTTTAAAGAAAAAGCACTTTAGCCTATTTACCTCAAAATGCTTTGCAAAAAGCGGTCGACAAAAATTTGGTACAAAGCAATCAACCCTTTGGCGATCACACTCTATTGTGCAACAAATACAGCATCCTCGGCGAAATTTGCGTTTCAACAAATTTAAACATTTTTCCATAAAATTATTGTTCATAACGCCCAGTACCAATATGAGATATTAAGATCAGCTGCAATCGTATCTCACTGAGACATGTTTTTTACATCTGGCTTGTCGATATTCCTACTGCAAATTGTTTCTGCAAAACTCATGTGCAAAGTCATTTGACAAAATTTAAGTTAAAGCGTGTTCCTTTTTGGTCTGATAAAGTATCTGATATCAGCCGTGTTTATCATTGGCAATTGACGGTAGTATTAGCCGGTTTAATGTCATATATCAATATGCGTTCAAAAATAATCTATTTTTATTTAATGCAAACTCAACACCTCCGAATTAAAAGGAGATAGCGCTTTCAAAACTGGCAGACTCCTCAGGACTTCTGTGTCGCATACAGAAATATTTTATTGCGGCAGTAAGTCGTTTTGCAACGAAACGACTTAAATATCTGTGCAGTGAAAGCAACAATCAGCTGTTGTACACAAACAGGAGGTATATCAGACGTAGTTGGATATGTACGTTGGGAAGCAAGTCTTATGGATCTTCTGAAAAATAACAATTTGACAGACATGCATAATTACATGTTGTGAATTTGCCATGTTTCTTGTAGGCAATTTGCATTATGCATTTATATCACAACTAAATCTAGTAGATTTGATTTGAAATATGCAATTCGACAGGAAAGAAACTGAAAAGTAACAGCCACTATGATCAGCTGTGCTAACACATATACCTGGTTACCCTACCGTAGTTGAATTATTAAGTGCTACTAGGTTTTTAGTCAATTTTAATAAAATCTAGACATGAAGCAGATTTTGTTCTGTATGTGAAAACTGCTGGAAAACAAAGAGATTTTACTTGAATTGCAATAAATACTAGATTTTGTTGTAGTGTAAATGCACTATTACATCGAAATCAATTGCTTACTGGATTTCGATTAAATCTAGTAGTTCTTAGTAATGCAACGTACCTAAAAGTAATATGCTGTATATAAAATTATTGACAGTTATTACGAATTATTCTAACCACGTATGTGTTCTACCACAGCTGATCATATTTCCTGTTCGTTTTCCATACTGTCAAACAACATATAATATAGTCCACATTTAGAATACAACATTTTTTGTTGTTGCTTTAACTTCAGTGGTCAATGTCAACGATATACATATATTCTGAAGAAGATGTCAAATAAAATCTACTAGATACTGGTGTAATATAAATGAACTATAATGTAAATGTACTGTAAGAAACACAGCGAATTCACAACAGATGGGCTTAAGACTGCAGCTGGTTGCTTTGCTCATTACTTTGGTTTTAACTGCCAAACTTTATGCATTTCAGTGTAGTGTAAATGCAGTATTAGTTTATTTTTACCGTCTTGTATAATGTAGTCCCTACTGCTTTTTTATATAGTTTGCAACAGTCACTTAACTCCTTGAGTATTTACATATTATTAGGTAAATATTATTTTTATAATAGGATTCGGTTGTCGGCAGCTCCCATGCCAGTAACAAGGTGACTGGTAACAAAGCTAGTGCAGTAATCTATAGCCATCAGCCTCTTCGTTAGTGCCAATGATCATGTGATTTCTGAAGCTTATAGACTCTTAAAACACATTTCGCTTTATAAAAATTAAATAAACAAATTTGGACTTTATTATGTTGATTTAATTAGATATTTCAAACCTGCCGTTCGCCAATTCCCTAGAGTAATTCATTATAACCGCTGATTCATCTGATACCTTAAAACCATTTCTATTTCTTGCCTGCTGGCGCTGACCTACTCGCAGAAAAGCTACGTACTATGAAAAATCACTTGTGATAAGAACTTTTACCACACATTCCACGAGCTACCGGGCAGGGCGCATTATAAAGTTCCCCACATACTTGTAAACATAATATTCGCAGGTATACGCGGATTGGTTTTGAATTTTTTATAGCTCTGTTTTTGCTAATTTTTAAAAAAATTTAAAACAATATAGAGAGGGAATATGTTGTTAATAAATAATGTGGTGATCGAATATAAGGACTCATAATATTTTTCCTTGCCAAATTAACAATTAACTCACTGCTCTATGTTTTTAACATGTCAACATAACATTTCATTCAATCTACTCGTCTTATGATTTATGGCGCCCATTAATGTTTGACATAAGACGATTTTTTTCAAAATTTCTCTTCACACAATTCAGTATAAGAAAAAAAACCTAATTTTTACAACCCATTGTTTGTGGGGAAATTAATTAGTGTCGCAGAGATGACTTTTTCACATGCACAAACATTTACATTTTGTTCTACATTTATTAGAACAACAATCGAATCATCAATCTTTTCCTCTTTGGCGATAACATTTTAATAACAATATCCATTGCAATGTAGACATTCATTAAGTACTAGTAAGTCAGTCGCTAGTTAATGACTCTTATCAATAATGGTTACTGAAAACCAAACAAAAATGGCTGACAGAATTTCATTTCAACCACTTTATACTTCGGAATCATATCGCGTATCTAGCGATTACCATAACACAACTTTAATTATGAATGAAGAAAACATTATTGTGTCAAAGTGTGTGAGTGAGTTTGTGTGTTTGTGTGTCCTTTACGCTTTAAGCCAAGTTAACAAAATACTCCGCCTTAAATTAAACATGGTCTACTTTGACTTAAAAAACACCCCTCTTAAAAGCTCTAGCACATACTCGCACATATTTAGTCACCTTAGTCTTTGTTTTTCCATGTCAGTTAATGGGTTCCTTCTTAGTTGTAGAGCTGTATTTAAAACATTCAAAATAGTTTAAATGTTTCAACAAGAAGTGTAGCGTTTGGTAAGAAACTATGGTTTCCTTCTTTGTTATATTTTTGTCCAACAGATCCTGTTTGGTGTGTATGTAGTAGCTTGTAAGAAGTAAACAGGTGATAAATGCGAGACAGGTATGTATTTTTACTTGTTTGAATTCCGTAAGTCATGCAAACTTTAAGTATTACGTGCATTCTTTAATTCGAAGTTAAAGAAATGTTGTTGTCAGTAGAACATAATTTTACTTTGTCCTCTCATTTGTTACAAGTAAAAAGTTTTAATGGCTGCTTTGAAATGAATTTGTAATATCGACTTGAACTATTTTTTTGTTTGGCCATTTCAATAACTAATAAAGTTACTTCACTTCTCGATTTTTTTTAGCACCATATAAAAAGTACCTCAAACCTATAATAATACTCTTTTAAAATAATAATAGTAATAATTTTTTAGAAAAGTATACTATGTTAATTCCAAAAAAATTTTATATTTCCCTTTATGAAGTTACCTTTTAAGTATGTGAGTATGAAATTTTAGATACTCAAAATTATATTTTTCCAATAAAGTAAGTATTTTTCAAATAATCATTTTTAAAAAGGTAACATTTATAGTAGTTTCTAAAAGGGTGTTTTGTTGAAACTAAATTGTGTTTTTGAAACAAGGCCCTAAAAAGTGCTCTTAAATAACAATAACAAGGCCTTAAAAAGTACTTTTTAGTAACAAATTAAAAAAGGTACTTTTTATAAAATGTATTTTTATTTAAGATCTTCTTAAGAAAGCTTTTAAAGCTGAATCATTGAAAACGCAAGCTTTAAAAAATTTAAATTTCAAAAAGTACTACACAAAAAAGTACCCTATTAAATATTTTGGTTTAAAAAAATTTTGTTGGAGGAAGCTAGCACGAATATTTGCGTCACACACAGTTGTAATACTAAACTAGTCAAGGTGCGGTCAGTCGTGGAAAATAGTTGCCAAAATAAGCGTAGGGTATTATTATATTCGTTGTTAATCAATGCTTGCCTATCATTTTACTAAAGTACTTTCTTCTAGCATGTTATTAATACATTTATTTTCTTTTTTGTGGCTTTACTATTGTTACCGCATGATGTAGTGTTTGTTCTTTTATCGTTCCAAACATGAGTCGAACATGGCGGTACGCGTGTTTCAGTCATAAACTCCATTAAATTAATATGCAAAAATTTGTATTGATGGAACTATTATCCCTTTACTTTTAGTTTTCATACCCTTCAATGATCTTTCCGTTGTTGTAACTACAACTTTTAACTTTTTTATACCCTTTTAGTATCTTCAATATTCGTTTCCGACACAACAAAGTATATATATTTTGGATCCTTATAGGTAGGGAAGTTCAATTAACGACGTCCGTCTGTCCAATGTTGAAATCAACTTTATGACGGCACTAGACAAGTTAGGATCTTAAAACTTGGGCCATTTTAGCAATGAGTTCAGCGAATATTCGCTATTTGAATTTAGCCATACAGGTCCCGAGATATGGGTTTTCTTGATATTTCCATACTTGCGGGGAAATGCTTTTACGTATACCTATTAAATGGGAATTGCCTTAAAATCTTATCAAATTTGCTATAAAGACCCCTTACCGAAATTATTATCCCGAGGTCCCCAGATGACTAACAGACCTAAAATTTACAAAATTTGAAATTTTGCCAAATTTTAAATTCATCATAAAATCAAATAATTTGAATAAACATTTTATTTAGCAAAAAACCGAAATTCACAAAATTTTTAATATTTACTACACAAATTACAAAAAAAATCATAATTTTACGAAATTTCAATGAAATTGATGGCAAACAAATATATGCAAAATTGATATAAAATTTCACCAAAAAATTAACAAAATCACCAAAAGTTTAGAAATTCAAAAAAATTTAAGGATCCTAAAAATTAAAAATTTTACTTAAAACTTTTATTAATCTAAAAAAACAAATTTGATCATAATTTGGGAGTTCACCGAAATTCACCACAAAATCAAACTATAAGCCCTAAAGTTTTAAATTACAAATATAACAATATCGTATAAAAAATTGGAATTGAATAAAAAAATTGCGAAAAATTTAAAATTAGGGAAAATAAAAGCATCTAACTTCACCATCCAAATCGGGAATTCACCAAAAAATATAATAATTCATAAAAAATCATAAAAATTAAGCATTTTATCGAAATTTCAACACCTCTTATGAATTCACAAAATTTAAAAAAATTCTTCACAAAACCAAACTACAGTTTAAAAACTTTTAATTACTAGAATAATAAAATTTTTCAAAAAACGAAATTTTAAGAAGCCCGAAATTGCTCAAAACAGGCTTCCATATTTTCAAATTTCAAAAGTTTTGATGACTATTTGCTAAAATTGCACCGAAAACTTTAAGTTTTATCAAGCACTAGACAAGCCCGGCGCATGTGTGCAAAGTTTTAGAAAAATCGGTCAAGTGCAAGTAGCTGAAAAATTAATATTTATTTTGTATGGGCGTATTTCATTTTTATGTATATGCAGATGGGTGTAGCCCCGCCCACAACTTGCCAAAGTTTTAGTCCGATCGGCTTTACGATTTCGGAGTCTATAGCTAACACACACACAGACAGACAGACAGACAGAGTTTCACTTTTATATATATAGATTTGAAAATTTACTAAAAATCCAATTGCGCTGTTATCAACAATTCATCAAGAAATCGAGAATTTATGAAAAATTGATCAATTCAGGGAAAACAAACTAAAAGCGCCGTAACTTAAAAAAAATGTTATCTATTAACCGATCGAAAATACTTATATTAAAAGGAAAGGCTGAGTTTAAAATTGTAAACATGTTTTCTCTCTTAACATGTAACTAAAGTAATTATTTATAGTGCACACAGAAAATATCCTGAAACGGAACATGAAACGGAAAAATATAAAAAAATTTCGGTTTTTTTTGCTAAAAATTTAACCTCAATTAAAAGCTTAAAGTGGCTACCCGCTTTGTATGCCTTGTTCACTTAATGGTCCCAAGATCCAAAATGAGATGCAATCTAGAGATTTTGGTTACTCGAACTTTCATATTTGAGTAACTAGCACACTCTGGTCCATTGCAGCGACACAAGAATTTTGACGAACTGTTTTCAAACACTTTCCGGCGGCGATTAAAATATATTCTAAAACACAATTCCGCTCGACGTGCTGTATATTAGAGTATGCGTTTTTAAGACTTTGAAAGCACTGAAATCCGACATTGGATTTCGCTAAGTCTGGAGAATGGGTAAACTAAACATCTAAGGCGTCTAAAAGGAATAAATATTTAATTTTTGGTACCCTCCAGAAGCTTTGATGGTTGGTTTTATACGTAGTAAGGAGAAAAACTTTTATCCATTGACCAACTTTAAACCGGCAATAAGAAGATATTTTCATATTTATTGTAATTCAATCTGACACCGGCCGGCCGCGACCTTGCAATCAATTGATCCAGACTTTACAAATCTAATCAAACTTAATCTAAGTTGATGTAAACATTTAATACTTAATACCATATTATTGCGATGCCGGAAGTTTTATAAATTGTAGCTCGAAAGAATACAAAACAAGCAATAATATACTATTACTACCAGTGCAGAAAAAAATTAAGGACTGTAATAGAGTTCTTCAAAGAAATTATACTCCTTAAATAGAAATTGATTTGTGCAGATGCATCTGTGCAGAAGAAATTGAAAAATAGTTGCAAGTTGATCTGCACCGTAGCGGTTCTGCAACAAGCGCTAAAAGGGTAAACGATTTATTAGGCTGGTCCAAAGGGAGAAAACACCATCAAAAACTAGACTTCATTTAAAGAGAAATCAGATATTTCTTTGTGGTTTTGTGAAGTTTGACAATTTACCAGCTGGAATATATGAATAGCCTATAGAAATATTTTTTGATATCGCAGGTATGAAGCTAATGCCACATTACTAACTTGAGTGCTAGTTAGTTCAAACTCATGAAACTTGTAGCAAGGTTGGCCCGTTAATGATCGACATATTTTTTCTAAATAACCCACTATATTATTTAGCAAATTCTCAAACTAAACAGGATTTCTTTGTATTATTTTTTAGAAATTGAAATAGAAACCGAAGTAAAATACCGAGAAACCCAACACATTCATGACTTATTTATGCCATAGACGATGGTACAACTCGGTAGGTAACCAAGTTGGGTGTTTTGCCCACAAACAATACAACTTTGTTGTACAACATTATTTTGCAAGCAAGTCTTGTTGAGTAAGGATGTCAAATAAAACACCCACAACATACATTTTTCTATATGGCAGTGATGGAAAGTTCTGTGCTATTTAACTTTTTTCAGTACTTTTTGATTTGGGAATTATTGTAGTACCCCGATGACATTAAAAGTACTTTTTTCCATTCTGAAACGTTTAATAATATAGTAAATATAGTAAAATCTTTACAAAAAGGATTTAAATTTTCTACCTAAAAAAATTAAAAAAAAAATTTTAAAAAGCATTCTACGCAGACAGGACAAGTTGTCTTTTTGAAATAGTATTTTTCATATGAAAAAAATTCTTTTTAAATTTAGTTCCATTTTAAAGTCTTGATTTTCCATGACTGCTAATGTGGTCACTAAAGTGTTAAGCTCCTAATATCATGAGGTTGTACAACACCCTCAATAATGTTGCGACCGGGTTACAACTTGCCAAAAATTCAAAATTAAATTGTTTCACATTGCGTACAACCGAGACATAATTTAATGCAACTAACGCACAAGGGGTGCAATCGCTGCTATAACCTCCTCAAGTTGTACAAATAGTCCCTACGTCTTTAGCTTGTTTAACGCTGACAACACTACTCCAATAACGTTGCTGTTTCAGCAGGATAAGAAGCCGGTTCATATTGAAACATAAATTATTAGCTCGTTGCATTAACGCAAATATTTATAATTTTTATTTTTAAACAATTTATTTTACTAGTATTTTTAATTCAAAAAATAATTCATGTTGGTGGACCATTATATATTCACAAACAACATATGACTTTAATGGTATCTTAAATGTTTTAATAAAGTTCTTAAAATACAGCACAAATCCTATTTATGGTTGTCAGATTTGCCACGGGGATTCCCTTTCTCCAGCTGCAGCACAAAATTACACAAACCAGCATCTTTTAGACAAATAAAAAAAAAGAACCCCAACATATGTTTAATGGTACTTTTACCTTTTATTTCCAACATGAATATTTTATTTAAAAAAAACAGCTTTAGATTTTTTTTCTAAAATACTCGTAATATAAAAAAGATTTTTTGTTGATTTTATTTTCTTTTCGACCCTTAAGTATCCCTTACTTTATTTAAAAACTACTTGAGATTGTATAGAAGAACATTATAAAGTTCCTTGACTTTTTGTGCATTGTTGTTGTTTTGCAGCACGAAGTACTCGTAGCTGTCAGAGAATAGGTATGATTAATTTGACAAGGAGGAAGTAACGTCTAATAGAAACTTATTAGTATGAGGTTGGTCAATGGACTATCAAGTATGAAATTTGTGAAAATCCCAAAGATTGTATCAGGAATTTAGACCAATCAGTCTGTAAAAAACCTTGGAACAGGTAACTTATACCCCAGGGAAAAATCGTTTCAAACCGGCCATGTCCTATTATTCTTACCCAAAGTGAAATAATGTATTGAGACAGCGTTGCACATTTTGCTGGGATTTATTGAGATACTTCCTGAGCAATAAGAGTAGCATTGCCTGTCAATTCAGAGATTATCATAAACGACCTGGCTTAATTGCCTACGAACCAGTCGATTATTGGATTTATTCTAAGACTTCGCCAGCAGGCTTATCGTTTATAAAGCAGCAAATTTAGACTCTCCATAAAGTGGTACTTCTCAATCAACTCACTGCTCGTAGAACGAGATGCGGTGATATTGAGCACTGCTTCGTACATGAAAAATATCTGCACACTCTACCAAATCGTTTTCAGGCTCTGAAGCCAAGTAGCAGGTGAAACACAGAAATTGGTCTTGGACCTAACCCTTCTACTTTTCGCGAAAAGATATATGATATAGGTGAGGTTATCTGATATTATCATATAGTCATGTATTAGTGAAATTCATCTACTGTTGGATCACTGAAAGATTCTTGCATACTTCGGATTTGATAATCATAGGTGCGTTACGTACAATGGCTTAATGCACAAAGCATTTTTTCCTGGGGGCATGTCTTCTTGATGATCCCGCCACCTTGATGTGTTGCTATCGGGTGAGATGGTGCGATGAGTTCCCCAAGGACTCTGGACTGAAACATAAAGGAGGTAGGACTTCTTTTGTTCGACCAGTAACGATATAAACACTGGTACTACGGGAATTAGTAGTCCTTGGAACGCAAGTTCCCGACTGGGTGGTGGTGAGGTTGCTGGTGCAGGATCAATGTTGCGTTGCATTGCAACACAGGCTGTTAATATAATAGATATTGACAGTGGGAGAATGGGTAGCTTCGAATCCTTAGCAAGAGCTGGGATCAGGGTCCAGGTAGCCATGATCTTCCATTGCAATCTAGGGCCTTTGGTGGTCGTTAACACGATAACGATATACTCGGCGAGCAAATGGAAAACGGCGAGGGCAGATCATACGTATATTTTGCAAAATATACATAAGAAATATTCCTGAAGTTCAGAATTCGCTAGCTAGCGACCATAGTATATACCGAAAGAACATACGAATGTATAGGGGTAGTAAGGCCTCGATCAAATCTCTATTGAATGTTTAGAAAACAATAAAGTGGTTCAAGGATGGCGGATATCTCTTCACGAGATGGCGAGATACTCCTTCCGCTATCTAGACCGGGTAAATTGTCTCGCAACTTTGAAGGGTTGCATATGCCAATGTCCGAAGAATTTTCTATAATTTAGAATTAAAACCTGTGGATTATTGTAAAGTCCTTCTAGCAGCGACATTTAGTTCGGCAGTTTAAATCATTTTAACTTCCACAAAACCAAGCAGAAACTACATAAGTTTTCAACTTAATGCTAAGCTTTTTCTTTAATTAAGGGGACTTTTGTTAACAAAACTTTCTTAGAGGGCGCATTTAGTGCGACTTTGGCACCAGTGAAATTCTTGTTTATATCATTTTTCTGCAATATTTCAACAAGGTTTCATTATAAAGTCTTAATAGTCTCTTAAAGACGTGTTTAATAGCTTCGACTAGTGATTTTCTTTTATTATTTCTTCACATTTAAACATTATAGCGGACCGTTCCGTTCCTGTTTTCTATTTCTTTCTATTGTGCCCATTGTACGTGTGTGGTAAAGCTCATGATTTGTAGTTTACATTTTAGGGATTTGCAAAGAACAGAATAGAGGAATATGAAAAAAATGTTATGTGTTTTTTATTATATTTATTTTCTTTTTCTATTCAAGAAATGTTTGTATTGAGATTTAAAATTTGACGTATGTATGTATGCATTTGTACGACTACACGACAACGTCTGGAAGATGTATGTTTTTATATTACAAAGTTGTAAATAAAATTTGCATGATAATATATTTATTCGTTTCTTTTTTCCCCATTTCTTATTTTATATTTTTTCTAATTTTATATTCATCCCATCTTTGATTTATTGCAAATTTATATCAACGTAATGATTTCATTGGGAATACTGTCCTGTCCTGTCTGTCATGCAACCGTACGAATGAAATGTTTACTAAAAGAAAGTTGCAGTAAGAAAAATAAATAACAAATTGTAATTTATGTAACGATTATTTTGGTTTTTAATAAACATAAAATTTTTGAGGAAGATATGAATTTAGTTTTCTAAGTTGCTTGAAATATTAAGCAAGAAAAGTGTCTTGAGCTAATAAAAATTCAAGCCCTCATAATGTTTGCTTTGTAATATACTCGTACTCTACCGTCTATATAACGTTTTCAGTCGCAGAAATAGCGATTTCGCTTAATTCGCTTAATCAGAATGTTTTAGCAATCTCTGAATCAGTACGTACTAATGGAGTCATCATAAAGTTTCAGAGGAGAAGTTTTCTTTCCCTATCGGCTCGTTGGTAGAGAACATCGAGGCCATCGATTTTTGTTTTACTTAAATTATGTAATTGGTTTGCAACACAATTTTCTGGGTACGATACGTTACTTTATGTGTAACTTTTGCAAATTGGATAAGCTGCTAGGAACTTTCTCTGGTATTTCTACTGTTGTAAAACTTATACCAAATCTACACAAACACTGCTGCTGCTACTGTACTTGCCCCAACCTTCCGCCAACCGGTGCTGGTGCTTAAATCACAACAGCTAATAGAGTTATGTTTGGCTGTGCCCAATCTGATATACCTCTTGCCAGGTCAGCCAAATCTTAGTATAGGCCAGTAAGTTTTCTTGGGCCTTAGGAAAGTTGATTTAGCATTTGTAATGGGTTTTTAGAGGAGAATTTTTTGTTATACTTAATTTTATTTTATTGAATCTTTCTACTAATAGAAATTCAAAATTATTATTTACTAGTTATCACCAATGTAATAACTAAATTTTCGCATTCAAATCTTATTAAATTATCTTCTATTGTGTAGAGCGGGCCGCCACGCCAGGCTCAATGTGTCAGTTCTTTTTAGTCTCTGGTGCCCGTCAGATTGCAATAAATTGCGTGCAAGAGTGTTGGAATGATCGACTGGTTGGTTTACGTATTTGGATGTGTATGTTTTAACTTCTTCCTGATTAGTGGGAACTTTTAGATCTCTATGAATGTTTTCATTTCTTATATACTAGGGGCCGCATGCGATAAGACGTAGAAATTACAATTGGAATGACACTCTGTTTATGCTCCTTACGTCTTTGGTTTCAAATTACTTTAAGTTTTGTAAGACTACATTTCCATTTACCAGGCCTAAAGCACACAGTGTGTACATTACACGAAACCATTCGGGCTCCTTTTTCCGCCCTCATAACTTTGTTTCCTTTCAGCATAAAATAATAAAACTTGAAACATAAGGACTCTACGTATAGGAAACCTCATAGACCAAGTTTGAAAGTTTTACCGTAAAAGATACGCATATTTTGGTACATATTTACTGACTCACTGATTCACTAAAACAAAAGTCTGTAAGCTTTAAGTTGAAACAGGTTTTATACATACATTAATTAACAAACACAAATAACTTGAAAAATATCACATAAATGTGAAAATAACGCCAAGTTCCTCTCCAAAAAGTTCGGCCGTAAAAAGAATTGTAATCAAAATGGGGACCAAGTTCTTAATATTTACAATACCATCCCATTTCTAGGCGATTTGCTAGCTTGAGAACTTTCAAATATTAGAAAGGATTATAAGAAAAATTTTACACCAAGCTTGCAAGTTACCTAGAAATGGGATGGTATTGTAAATATGAAGAACTTGGTCCTCATTTTAATCTTCGTACTTTTAACACACGACATTTTTGGAGAGGATCTTGGCCTTATTTTCACATTTATGTTTTGTGCAGATATTATTTTACACAAAATCAGTGCCATGAAATTAGTGTTTGTTGAAAAGTGGTGTGGAGAGGCTTCTTAGCGATGCCCGTCTTTTCGTCTGTCCAAAGTTGAAATTAAATTTCGGAAAATTACAAAAAAATTTAAAAAGATCTAAATTTCATAGATGACGTTAAGAAGAGGTTAAAATTTCTTAGACATACACATAATTAAGGCCGTGGTAAGGCTCCTCGTGCACTCTCTAACTAATCATCAATAATTTGAGGTGAAACAAAATGAAAATTCCAACAGAAAATTATATATTCACACAACAATTTTGAAATCATCGTTGTTAACATTTTACAGTCACTTAAACTTTTTAAAAAAATTTTAAAATTGAAAATCAAGAAAAAAAAATTTAATGAAACTCAATTTTTTTTTTTTTGCTAAAAAAATATTTCTCAATTTTAATACGTTTGGCCTTCACGCATATTTTGGCGACAATCGCAAACAGTTGTTGTTTCAGTAGAGAATTATTTCATTATCAATTACTTACGCTCAAGCTGTTTTTGTTTTTTCAAATTCATCAAACGGAAACGAAAATGTATAAAATCCATCAACTCGAGTGAGCTTGTATGCAAATGTGTGTGAAATATGTAGATGTGTGTATGCTGCAAGCGTGTATAGCACCTTTGTCCCTCCGTTCCTGTACTTGTTGTTATTGTTAAGTTCTTGCAGTTGTCTACTTGTTGTAATTACTGTCATGTTCTCAGAATGTCGAGCAACATGCGAAACATATGAAAAACACAATATTTTCCACATATGCACACATACATATGTATTTATGTATCTGTCCTTTTGTTTATATAGAACTACTTATAAATGTGTGCGTGTGTGGGTGTGTGTGTGTATGTCATGTCCTTATATACTACTACACGTGTATTTTATGTTGGGCATATGTTTGCCCGGTTTCTGGGCCTCGGCAACATATGTGCACGCCACGCTAAATCGACAACAATATGTGTGTGTGACTTTGTGTTAAAACGGGAAAAATAGTGTCGTAATCGGAATAAGTGCACACGCACATAAACGCCAGCATCCGTTAGCATAGTATGGAGGTAGTTTTACATGCTTCTGCGCTCATTATGCAGGATTTCATTATATTTGATTAAAAATATAATTTAAGTGTATTTAATGAAATACGAGTATAATTTTATATTATGACTGTAAACATCAGGTCGCAAGCTTATGTTTAAAAAAAAATTTATTTCATTGTGTAGCGATGCTACACAAAGGCGTAGCGAAATAATGGATAAAATAAAATTAATATTTTTTTGTATACTTTATAATAAAGGAAATTTTATTGAAGACCTGGAGCTCGGGAAAATTAGACAAACATAATAATAATAAAGTTCAAAAAACTAGAATAAAGTTTATAAAAAATTTTATATATAAAACAGAATTAAAATATTTTTAAAAACTGATGGAATTTTGGTCTACATATAATTTAATGAAGCAAGCTAAATATGCAAAATGTCATATGGCGTTCGATAAACGTTCGACTGTTAGGTTAGGTTGAGAAAAGGTTACAATTGTGCCCTCTCGAAGACACAAAAGGCCTTAAAGTGCTATAAGAACACAGTGCTTCACGTTAAGATCTCCAAGATTGTCCACTCAATGCCTTCGAGATAACATCTGTATGCTTGTCTGATAGTGTGTTAGCTGCGTAGTATTCGATTTATGCGGAAGCTGATAAATGACATAGGAAAGGTTCCGTACCATGCTGGTCTTTTCGAAGCCAAAAGTGGATCGAAGTTTATTTCAAAACTCGAAGCTTTCGGCTAACTTTGATCAACCGAATGCACGTATTTATGTTTCCTGTTTCCTGTGGGTTTCACATTAACGCTGATGCGTTTGAGGTTTCACCCTCTTGATACCGGAAGGTATTTCGTAAAAATGGTGTTGTATGTCCCTAGCTATCTATACATTTTTAAGCTACGGGTCGCTACTAATCGAACAGTTGACGAAGAGAGCTGTGGAATTCCGAAACTAAGATTTTTTTAAATTTTAGGCAGCATACTTCATCTAAATGTTGTAGAGAAAATTCATGAGGATATATTTTAAAGACAATTACTTACTTCGGATCCAGTGATAACAAATACTAGAGCATTAAAATTGAAAAAAACCCAAACTTTGTCTATGGAAGCCGTTCTTGTTTTTATTTTTTGAGTAAAATCTCGATTGTGGAGAATAAGACAGTGATGATGGTAATGATAACTATACCAATGATGCTGAAGATGATGATAATTTTTAAGAATCGAATAGAACTGTTTAAATGAATACTGTGCCTCATTTTGTTTGCAATATTTCCTATTCTAAAGCTCTGTTGTGACGATTGTCAGATCATACAATATTGCCAGATGATGTGGCAATAGACTGGCAATAAAAAATTGACACCACTGCGTTGTCAGTTCACACGCTTTTAAGAAATTTGTCATAAAAACTTACATTATAATTGTCAGACGGTTGTCTGACAATAAGTTTATTGTCAGTTCAGTTGTATAGCAAAAATTGTCAGATCCAGACTCAAAACATTTGACAGAAATTTTATCTGTCATTTGCGTCTGTGTTGAGTTCCATAGAAAGAGAAGTGCTTATGGTGCAAAAGAAATATTGCTACCGTGGTGATTGGAAAGCATCATGTAACTAGTTCGTCGGTGCGATTTAATTTGTCCAAGTTGTTTTTAAACATAGTACGAAGATTAGTCCATTTCTCTTTGCAATTATTTGAATTTATAAGAATGGCACCGGGGACCATATATTTTATTTATTATGTTTCTACTCTGCGCATTCAGCATGCCATAAATATCGTCTTGTCTCAACTTCTTGTAACAACTTTTAAAATATTCTCATGCAACTATGAAGTTTCAAACTTTTGCACGCGAGTCACTATCCATTTTGATTTAACACAGCAGGAAATATAATTAATTGTTTCTTGATTTTCCGACAAGGTGGTTTGATATAGATTCTTGGAAGGGATTTCCGTCATTCACAAACATCCAAGCCAAACTATTAAGAGTCTTTTTGTTTATTTTTTTTTTGTAAAATATTTGTTTAAACGAATGTTAGCAATAAAACGAAGTATCTGGCAACGATGGCATTGTCGGATGCGTATATCTTGAGTAAAGAAAGAAGACCTTATAACGTCTGGCAATTATCCGACAGTGGGATTGAGGGCTGTTTGGACCATTGTCGAATGTCTGACAGTATTTTTTCAGCTATCAGTCTGACAATGTTTTTCTGACAACGTCGCGTCGTCAGACAAACGTTGACAATTCACGTCCCTTCTTAAAGAGCAATTGACTGGAAAAAGGTAAAATTGGAAGCAATTCCCACTTTTGCTATCAAAACTCCAAATATGCGTCGTTTTAAACTTGTGAGTTTGAATTGTTGTTTCCTTTGCCACATCTGCCTTTGATGATTCTTTTGTCACATCTGCCTCCGTTTCGTTATTTAATAGTGAGGTGGTCATCTTACAAAAAAGTTCTTCATTCAGTTTTTGTACCCTCATAAGCATTGGCGGTGATAGCTTTATTTTTGTCCTCTGGCTTTGTTTTTTATTTTATAATGTTATGGTTACTATTCTTTTGGCGTATCATCCATAGGGAATCCAGATTAGATATACATACGTCTTTGGCAGGCACTTCTTTTAACCTTAATGCAGGTAAGCTTATATATTTCTCAATACAGGAACTCTCGTGTTTATTAGCAAATGGAGGAATTCTAAAGAGTTTGACAAGAAACCTACTAAGTGGTGGACGGTAAGGCTTCGAGAGATACTCCTGAGGAAGAGGCTGAGACGGTAGCACCCATTGTGTGTGAACACTTGTTAAGTGCAGACACTTGTTAAGCGTAAATGCTATGGTGGACCTAAGCCTTAAGCAAATGTCTAAAATCACTATAGCCGATAGTAAGGGCTAGTGGTAGCACGAGGCTTGATTGAGACTAAGGAAATCATAAATTACAAATCGATTACCTGTAATCAATTCGAGGAAACAAGGTTAGCGGTCTGCTTTGATATTCCCCCTACATTAAAAAAAATATTTTCCTCTTGCCTTGAAACTAAAATCAACTCTACGAAGGCTCGAGATAACTAAGGGACCTGCTTGCTACTGATAATCGATCAAATCGGCTCATAAATATTGTATATCCTTCACCATAGGTGGAAACATTAGATTAGGGATCCCATAATGTATTTACATTGTGGACAACGGTGTCCGCCTGTCAATACCTCCACTATAGGCAGCCACTTTGCAAAGATTCCAGAAAACGTATGGATCAATACTAATGGAGAAGTGGTAGGTGAGAAAGTTTTGTCTTGATTGAAATTATGTCAGAGGGAGTCATATGGTGTTCCCTACTTTATATTTTCCTTGATTACTAGACTGTTTATGTTATTGACGATATTCCCACTTTTCGTTAAATGTTAACTTATGTTCAATACGAGTACTTGAGAACAGAATTTTCTTTTCACTTGTACTGGGTTTATGTCAGGGAAAAATTGTAATTTATTTATTAGTAGAATATACGTTCCTTTCACTTCCGGTCTTAAAAATTCTTTATTACAACAACAGCAATAAACATATCTTGTGTTGGTTGGTTGTGTTTCAAATATATTTTAAGTAAAAATATTTATTGCTGCATAAGAAACATTAGCCAAGCTCGCAACAAACATTCTTTCAATTGTTTAAACTTTGCAGTGTTGGAATATTGATTTTATTTTCATTTAACAGGATTTCAAGTCGCATGACCCCACTCTAAGTTGTTCTGTTTGGTTGAATGGATGCATGAATGAATGGCTGGTTAGTTGGTTAAGTTTGCAAGAAACACTTGTAAAAGTAATAAATAACATATAAACATCACCTGCATTCCGCTACGGAGTGCCTGACTGCCAACCGTTGTGAAAACAGAAATCCGCTATTCCCTAACAAACAAACAAACAAGCAAACATTACGTGTACGAGTATGTATGGATGTATGTCTGTTACTTGCCTTTAAGATTTATCGCTACGCCAATTAGGATAATGATTGTTGTTTTGGCCAAGCTAAGGAAACTTAACGATTCACACAAACAAAAACTATATACTGTTGGTTTCTTACTTTGCAACACCTTCGCACCTTCACAGAACAAATAAGTTCTCTGGTTGTTTCAGCCAAGTTCCTGGAAATTATGCGCATAAAGAGAAATACTCAAAAATTCCTTTAAAACCGGTAAAATATTTAACCATCTGTTGTGTGTTAAAGATCAACAAAAAAATTTAACAAATTACATGAGAATTCAATTCTAACAATGTGTGATCTTGTGAGGATGATACGTCCAAACCAACAAGACTCAGAAGAAAAAAAAAAACATTGAGTACAAAAGGCATCACGAGTAGGCAAAAGTAGGGAATGAAACCAGGATTAAAGTGCGCGTATACCTGCGTGCAGCCTCAGGTGACATTTCTTAACACTTTTTGTGTTTGTTTTCGCTTTCGCTACCAAAACGCAAAACTGGCTCTGGATCGTTTTGCGGCGCATTTGGCAGAGTAATTGAAAAAACACTAGATGCCAACATATGTTTTCTTTAAAGGTAAAAACTGCTAATTGAAAATATTTATTGATTAGATCAACAATTTTAATGATCGTTTCATAATGAAATGGGGCCAAGAACATAAATTCACACAATTATTTGGTTTAAGAAGAGCAAGAAGCAAACAAAGGGGGCGACTGTTCGTTCCAATTGATTTAATGATTGAAGGCACGTGTCGTGGATATTTATGACGTTTATTTATCTTGATGAGAAGAGCACTTCATTGATTTATGATCAATTTGGTGGAAGGAATAAGCGGAAGCGCTAAAAAATTAAAAAGAAATCATGATCTGAAAACAGACTGTTCTAGAAGCATTCAGATTCATACGTTTACCTGTTCTTGAGTTGTTGCTTCAAAGGCTGAGTTCATGGTAATTTATGGAGAGTATTTTGTTAAACTGTAGAAACAGTTACTTTAAAAACGTTATCTAACAAAACTTTTTAAAAATGTAAAATATGTTTAATAGCCAGATGGGTCCAAAATAGTTTTGAAATAATTAAAAACTTCTCGCCTATAAAGGATTCGGGGCTCCTTTTATAAATGCTAGACCAAACTCCGCCACTTATCTTTAACAAAAATTTCTTAAAAATCGATCTTTTGAACACTATTCTTAAGGAGCCAGGGTTTAAATATGCAACACTAGCAACGTCTGTGTTATATACGACTATGCAATAAATATAAAACTTTCGCGTTTTTACCATTCGGCTGCTAAAAATATTAGTTCTACATGTTCCTAGTAATAATAAAATTTGAACTCTTGTTTGCAATTTCTATTAACGGGCGCCAACATTAAGGAAAAAAATCAAAATACGTTTTTTGTGCTACAGCAGCGCATTCGAAAATTTTACATACTAATATTTTAAGTACTTAGTTCTATTTTCTTTGTCGGTTCTGCAACCGCCAGTAACTTTTTTTGCTAATACGTATTTTGTGTGTGTGTAAAGTCTACTGCAAAGCGACTTCCTAGCAAATACCTGCACTTCGGCAATGAAAAAACATTTTAACTGTCAAACTCAATATAAAAAATCAAAGAGTATTTTTCGTATGTATAGAGTTTCACAGTTTGAGGATGAGCAGGAATGATTTCGCAATCAGATAAGTCCAGCTATTATGAATTCAATGAATTGAAAAACCGAAAAAAGTTTCTACTACTGTGTGCAGAACAAAGCAAAACAAACACTGGACATATTAGTAAAAAAATGTTTGCTGCTATAGCACATCAAACTCTTTTGATTATTTGAAATTGTCAATGATGTAAGTGTTGTAGCAATTAGTGGTAGCAGAGATATTCAAAATAAAAGATAGGCATGTTTTTAGCATGACGATTGGTAAGCAGCTTGCTTATTTTACGGCAAATACTGACTCAGCAATTTTAAACCTTGTGAAGCAAAAAATCATCGGAAAATGCTTAAAAAAATTTAATGAAATTTATAGTTTTTTTTTTTTTGATATGTGAAGAAAACAGATACAGAATATATATGGATTAAATATGGAACGCCACTGCAGTTTGGTGAGACTTCATGATGTTCTGCATACAGCTCTTTTGTAAATGATGAACGTTTGAATCCTGTTAAAGTTGCAGCACGCTCGTGGAGAATTTTAACTAGACTGTCGTCGCAAATGCATGAATTGGAACCGCACACCTGGTTTGCTGAAAAATTAATATTTTCAAAGTGGCGTTACCTGTTGCCTAATAATCACGTTTTATCGATTGAAATTTGTCACCAATATTTCCTTATATCTTTGTGGAGTTTTGAATCGGCAGGTCTATGTGATTGAGTTACCGGCTGCAAAACAACATCGTGAACATGTTGTCAGTTCGTGTTTAACCAACAAAAAATGTAAATAAATTTAATATCGGCCATGTCAACCATTTGAAGGACTTGAACTGTGCTGCTGCATTAACATTTAATAAATTTATTTTTCTCTATTTTTTTTAACGTTATTGCCGTTTTGTTGTGTACTTGCGATTGCAACATTGTTTTCTACTTTAAAGTGCTTAACAAATACAATCAGAAAGCAACGATGGGGTTTTGAAAATTCATTTATTCGGTCTGTTTTCTCAACCATATTTTGCTGTCCAATCAAATTCAATACACTGGGGAGGTTTGTCCTCTTGCTTTCTATTTATTTCGATTTATTTTCTTGTTGTGCTCATTTCTAGAGAATCAATAAAATGTTGCTTTTTTATTTTGCCATTTTATTTGTCTGTTTGTTTTGTGTTTTTTTATAGCAAATAGCGCACAATATAACATTGGCAGAAATAGATAAATAATGTATATACCCAGCTCTAGATATTGAGGAACATACAAATACACCTGCCTGCATATGTTCATTTAGATGTAGACAATATTATATATTTATTGTACTGGTACTTGTATTTTGTCCAACCACAAAAAGGCCTAGAGAAATAGTACTGATATTATGGATATCGCAGCCAACCTGTTTTCATTTTGTAGCTGTATTGCAGATAAGCTGGTAAAGAGTTGGTTCAGGTCTGGTGGAATAATGAGACTTTATAGCCTCATTTAAATCTGGTCAGACAGATGAATTTGTTCCGGAAATTGTTTTATTGATTAAGAGACTTACTGGGTAATTTAAATTGTTCAGATGAGTCCTTGCACAGTGAAGCAAATAGCTGAGTTCGAGATAGAGAATCCGAAAACAATTCGGCGAATGGTTCTTCTAGTCCAGCTTTGCCAGTAGGCAAAGGAGCCGATTATTTTAGTACTCCAAAAAAAAAAAAAAAAAAATTTAGAACAAATTCGCTACATATTCGGAAAAGAGGATTTAATACCTCTACTGTACGTTTCGCACTTTCGCACACCAAGACAAAAGGTACTTTCATAAAATTTTGGACAAGCTTTTATCCGCGTATAAAATCGTTGCTAACTGGCATGATATAGAGGCATGGTCTGGACACCGAATTGTAAACAGTATTAATGGAACCCCATTAGGTACAAGGCCTTACGTTTTGAGTACCGACAGTTTCATCATCGTTCTTAGAAATTAAATCAATTGAAAAGTTTCGTTTTACGAGTTTAAATAATCGATTTTTTTTGGGATTTTTTGTTTATTGAGATTCTAGTATAAACGTTTCCATCAACACTCAGCTTTGCTATGTCTTCACAATCTTTTGCTTTATGGCACTTAAAAATACTCACAAATTTATAAATAAATCTGTAAGTTAAAATACTAGAAGACACACTAATACACTGACATGAATCATTTTTAGAGCGTGTTACATGCAATTTTTTGAATCTCTATTAAAACGGAGTCTTTGCAATAAACCGGGTCGGTTTCACGGTTTTTATATTTATGCGAATCTAGTTCTTCTACTGACATTGTTAATGCTTTTCTCCTAGTGAAAACATTTAGAAGAATTCTTTTGCATTGCTTCGATTGATAAAAAAAATCCATATTAATGCGTTTTATAGGCCGCTTGCACAGTTTGCAGATTGGTGAAAAATAAAAAAACGACGAAAAGAGTCCTTTCAATTGTCACTGTAGAATCCTGATATATTTTGCCGAGTTGACATATTTTAAACAAAGTTTTACCAATTTAACTGATAGATACACGTAAAGAAAAAACATGGTTCAGGTAACCAAAATTATTATTGTAGGCAATAAGAATATGGTCTAGTTATTTGATTTGCTGACAAACTTATTTCGTTGGCGTTTTATTGTTTGTCAAGTATCAGTTTGTTATGAGTGAGCTAATAAATTTTGTAGGCCGAGTTTTATTTGTAAGGGTTGGTGGAAGTTAGTGCTTATTGGACTAACATGGTCCTTTCAGAACAATAGAACAGAACAATAGTGCAAAAAATAATGTGTGATTGCTAGCGGTTGAGGTATGAACCTAGACGACTGAATCCATCCAATGCCTAATAGTCCCCATGATAACCACTTAAGATGCAGCACCCTCATACCTTGCTTGAATATTAGAAGAGTAAATGTGTAAAACATAATCATATTTTATGGTTAGAGTTACCATATTATTTTCATCAAAGTAGTTGGGATTTTAATAAAAATTACATTCTCCAACTCAACCATGATCAAATCTAAACAATAACTTGTTTATTGCAACTAATTTATGTTTCAAATATATTCAAATAACCATTGTATGTGTGCCGTAAAAATATATTGATGTAGAGGACATAATATGTTTGTCGTGTCCTTGCCACAACCATGTTTTTTCTTTGCGTGTATCTGTTACATAAAATTATGCGCCTGTGTTGTTTAAAATTTTTAACGATTTAAAAAGATTTACATTTTTTATGTTAAAAACTACTATTTTTATAGTATTGTTAGATTTGTGAGGTTTATATGTATTTAGAGTAATGGTGTAGGGATCATGTATTTTTTATAAAAGGATACAAAGTACTCGCTGTTTTTTAAGCCAGAGAGAATTTTGAATTGTGAAAACTAACACAAACAATTTAATTGTAATGAAAACAAAATTTTATTCGGAAGGCATGAAGACAGGGCAGTAGCATGTGAAATTGATTTCGGGCATACGGCCACCTCGGCTGTTCTTCAGCAAATCTGGAGTCAAATTTTCTACAATTTGGAAGAAGTAAAGTCCAATGAAGCCACCAGTCTGTAAACCATAGAAAAATACAAGAGGATTCTCTTGACGTGTATGTCCCTTTCCAAGCTTCATATTCCAATACTGTTTTTAAATATGTCAATAAAACGAATGATAATTACTCAAGTCACATTTAAACAATTTTTTTGAACTGAAAAAAGTTTAAATTTCATATTTGTGGGGGTTTTAAAGTATATGACAACACAGCTCAGCATAAACGCAAAGGCTTTTCAAATACACTGATTTAATTTTTAAATCGCGAGCATACATAATAAAAAACTCAAGAGCTGTCCAAACTTAGAGGAATTGTTTACAAGACAATTGTTGTAAGATTAAAGTTATTTACTCGTATTATAGACATAATTAAAAAAGGAATTATTCATAAACACAAACAAATTAAACTGTACTTCCATACCAGTATACAGACGAAATGCAAGGTTAATGTGATCTAATTTGGATGTTGTTGTTAACAAATTAGTTTGAATTATTTCATATAAATACTAATGAGCAGCAGAATAATAATAAAGTATATGCCAAAGTTGTTATTGTGAGCAGGAAATATTCATAAATTACTACAACACAAATATGGACGCAATGTTGTTTCGCCTAACGTAAATGAGCAGAGGAGCTACTTGAAAAAAATACAAACTCAAAACAAAATTTAAAATTATTACAACTTTTACGTGCAACAAACAATACAACACAAGAACCGCTAACAACCGCAATAAAAAATAATCAAAGTCAAAACACCGACTACCACCACAGAGCCGCACAAGAAAAGGAAGCAAATTTTACAAAAATAGAAAAGAAAAAATGCAGCAAGAAACTAAAAATGACTGACATCCGGCAAATAATGATGGACAACTACAATAGTTAGAAACAAATTTGCATAAAATGCTAAAATATAACACAACAGCCAAAAAAAACACGCCGATAAGAAAATTAACAGATTTATTTCTTTAGTGGAAAATACAAGAGAGATACGAGAACAAGATTAAAATTATTGCTGATTTTGCAAATAACAAATGTTTCCTTTTGAAAATTTCTAGAAAGAAGTTTTGTGATGCAATCAAACACATATTTTTAGACGAACGTTCGATGATACAATCGTTGCAAAAATCGTAAACGTTTTATATTATTGGGTGGGCCATGCAGCGTTTGGAATTTGAATCGGCTTTAAAAAAAATCAATTAACAGAATATTTAACAATCAAGTTAAGTCCATACTGCCATACTGTTATACGGCTGCAAATCATGGAACGCGGCACCAAAGGATGTTGGTATTCTCCAATCAGTTGTTAACCGTTTTCTACGTAGAATACTGCGAATCTTTTGGCCTGGGCGTATTAGCAACGAAAAGCTAGCTTCTAATGCCCGAAGCATGCACTCGTACGTGGCGTTGGATAGGACGTCCCCATAAGAAAACCATCCGGTGATATTACTAGAACTGCCTTAGAGAGGAGCCACCAAGACCAAAGACGTGTTGCAAGACTCGCTTACACAAGGCGAAGACAGCTTGAGAAAGAAATCTGGCCGAATGGACGAAGTTGAGCCGAAATGAAACAATTAGCTAGAAATGGGGAAGCATGGAATGACTTTCTAATGGCCCTATGTCCCTCACAGAAATTTCAGGAATGAGTGTAAAACGAAATGCTAATGAATATTATTTTAAAAGTTTAGTTTTTTATAAAGATATACGGCCGTATGCAGAGAAAAAAATTAACAAAGCTTTATAAACCATTGTTAAGTAAAACATTTATTATGAACAAATTTTATTTGAGCTTTAAACCCACTTTAAATTGATTTTTTGTTAAAGAAATTTTTTTAAAGCAATAATTTTCCCGAAACTAACAAGATTACCCAGTACGAAAATTACTTCTATCTATTCCGATCCAATTATTACAACTTTATATATTTTTTTTATTCATAATTTTAATTGGTTAAAAAACTTGTAAAAAATCAATGTAAATATACATATTGTTTTAGTGATGTACATGCAATAAAAACGAATAAAAAAGGTACGTTATTCGAATAAAATTCGTGTGTAAATTGTTGTTTATTCATTTTGTTTTGTTAATATCACTTTATACAACAATTTATATGAATTTTTATAAAAAAAAAATCAAAGGATACTTTATTTTAAAGCAACAAAAACCTATTTATAGATTTGACTACCTGGATAATTTTGGGACATCTTTGTGTGCCATTAGATTTATTTTAGGCTGGCGTTATCAGGAGAAATTCACTAATGCATAAATTAGTTAAAGTACATTTTTTCATATTTATGTTTTCTTTACAAAGGTTTCTTAAGTTTAAAGTGTTTATTAAGTAATGTATACGGCCGTCAGCTGGCAGGTACATAGCTACGGTTGTCGTAGAGTACACTGTCAGAAGTTCAGACTTATACCTCCTCGTGGCGGCGGCTGGTAACAGATTCCTAGGTAGGTCATGTCTCTGCTAGGAGTCTGGCTAAATAAGTCAAGCGGAGAGAAGTTAAAACTCTCTTATAAAAAATCCCTAATCCACGGTGGGACAGCATACTCCAGGGATGCGTGGCCAAGAGGGTGCTTGGTCTCTAGTATGCGAACTCTGGATACCTGTCGACCTCCAGTTTAAATCAGACTTACCCATGCATAAGGAGCTCTGTATAGGTGGACACTTTTTCTCCTTTACTCGTGGGAATAATGAAACGAAATATAAAAAATAATAAAAATAATAAAAAACCCAAAACGGACCGAGAGAATCTGGAAGGGATGAGTCAGGAAGCTTCGAGGACGAGTTAATCTGTAAAGGTACTCCTAAGGCGTTGTACCGTGAGACTCCTATAGGGACGGACAAGGAAGCTTCAGAAGAGGCGAAGAGGTTAATCTGTGTGGGAACTCCGGTATTTGGCCAATGGAGATATTCTAAGGGGATGGACAAGTACACTTCGCGAGGGGTGCACGAGTTAGTCGCCAAAGATACTCCTGAGGCAATGGAGGTGAATGTGAAAGAACTGGACGCACCTATCCAAGTTGGGTTATACAAGTCTGTTTCGGAAGCAGGAACCTCAAACCTTCCCTGCAACGTGGAGTCGGAGTCTTTGCAGCTAAAAACAAAAATTGAGAGGCGAAGGCAGAAGAGGAGACGTAAAAGGGAGAAAAAGGCTATTGAGAACATGACAAATCGGATTGATAGCCTTTAAGCGAGGAGACGACTCCAGAAGTTGAAAGACCTTTAAAGAGGTTTAAGGGTGATAACCCTAAAATTTCGGAAAAGGTCCATAAACAGAAGGAGAAGAATCCTCAAAAAAAGCCCATTGGACAACCCACAAAAGTTGTCGAAATGAATGTGGCTAAAAATGGCACTAACCAGAAGCAGAACAGTAGTGGTAGTACTAATTTTAAGCCGAAGGTTGGTGCAAAAGTGAGACCATCTTTTGCACAAGTTGCAAATAGAGATCTCACTTTATTTGTCACTGACATATCTATGGAGGGCCCTCTGGTGAACACACATGTGAATGCCTTCTAAGCATCACTGCTGTGTGCTCTGGATAACCTTTGTGATGATGCTGGTGACATAGAATTCGTAGGAAACGCTAAACTTGTTGATAGGTTTATTGTACTCACGTGCAAAAACCAATCGACGAA
This sequence comes from Phania funesta, assembly GCA_963932375.1. NCBI lineage: Eukaryota > Metazoa > Arthropoda > Insecta > Diptera > Tachinidae > Phania > Phania funesta. The sequence goes on from OZ010656.1 coordinate 45,444,866, forward strand.
GAGCTGGAAGAGCGAAATCCCTGACCAATCTTTGGGAAGGGGTTAAACTAAGAGTCGATACCCTCCAGGCGCTGCGAAACGAAGTCAGGATGATCGTCGTTGCTCACGGTTCTACCGAGGGTAAAGACATTATCCTGAAAAGGCTGCAGAAGCAAAATGGGTTACTCGCGCAGAAAAATTTGCTAATGCAGAAAATGGCGTAGTGCTCACGATATGGTGTCCGAAGGAGGATGCGGAGGCCATCAGGAAAGCTTCATCACAGCAGAGCAGCATCAGCAATGTTGGTGCGATGTTTTGAGGAGGATGAGCTGGATATAGCCTTGCTACAGGAGCCCTGGATTGTCCAAGGCAATATCAGGGGCCTGTCTCAACAGACTGCCAATCTGTATCACTCACAGGTCATGCATCCTGGTGCGACATGGCGTACGAACAGTACCTATGACACATCTCTGCTCGCCGGATCTTACGGTAGTAATGATTGGCAGTGGTTCGGGATCATTTCTTATTGCGTCGGCCTACCTTCCCTATGAGACGACAGGTACACATCCGTCACTGGAGGTGGAGAACCTGGTGAGTTTCTGCAGGCAAAGAGGTATGGCGCTGATCATGGGCTGTGATGCCAACTCGCATAATACGGTGTGGGGCAGCACAGATGATAACTACAGAGGACAACAATTGTTGGAATTTGTGGAAAGACACGATTTGCTGGTATTTAACAGAGGGGTAGAACCCACCTTCGTGGATTCACGAAGGGTAGAGGTGATCGATATCACTCTGTGCTCAGTCAATATGCTAGACAAGGTTAAGGACTGGAAGGTCGTGGACAGACTAACCATGTCTGACCACAGGGCAATCCAGTTCGATATACTGTATGGTAGTAAACGTAGGAAAGTCCGCAAACGTATAAGAATACCGAAGAATACTGATCATACCAGTTATGAAGAGTATCTGTCGGTACATATAGGAGGTGCTCCATACAGAGCACCTCGCAACACGGGCGAAATCGAGCGGACGGTGGAACAATTGAACTCCACGGTTAAGCTAGCTTTCGAGCATGTTTGTCCCTTGACAATACTGGATGAAAAAGATCCGACACCTTGGAGGAACGGAGAAATTGAATCCATGAAAGAGGTAACAAGAAAGGCCTTTAACCGATACATGACGGAGAGAGACTCGATCTCATAGGATGCGTATAAGGAGAAGAAGAGAGAGCTGAAGAGAACAATACGTCTTCGGAAACGTGGAGGCAATTCTGCTCTAATATGAGGGATACATCTGAAGTATGTAGAATACAGAAGATAATATCTAAAGACCCTGTCTCTAGGATGGGACTAATTCGCAAGAGCGATGGTCACATGACTGAGACAGTGGAGACGACATTGCAGTTACTTATGGAGGTTAATTTTCCTGGAAGCTTTAGTTCGAGTGACTCATGAACTCCTGTAAATAGGGGGCTAGTGCGAGAAGACGAGCTGAGGCTGAAAGGATAATATCTCCGAATGGTGTCAGAAGTGCAATACTAACTTTTGCACCATTCAAAGCAGCTGGAATGGATGGAATTTTCCCAACCTTATTACAGTGGGGAATAGATACCCTGCTTGATAGGATTAGGGGAATATTCGTAGCCTGTCTAGCGACGGGATATATTCCGGTGGCTTGGAGGGAAACTAAAGTTGTTTTTCTTCCCAAACCGGGTAAGAGGGACTATACTGACGCTAAGTCCTTCAGACCGGTCAGCCTAACATCTTTTCTATTGAAGACAAATGGTGGCTGACTTTATGGAGAACCATACACTGATGGAAAGGCCCTTGAGTAGATTTCAGCACGCTTATAGAGCAGGTAGATCTACTGACACCGCTCTGCACGAGCGCGTCAGAGTAGCGGAAAGAGACATTTTCAATGGCGGAGCTGCTCTGTCCGTTTTTATGGACATTGAGGGCGCCTTTGACAAGAGGTCTTTTGGGAAGGTGAGAAATGCTCTTACTGAACATTATTATAAAATGGATAAACGCTATGCTTCGGACTAGTGCTATAAATTTCAAATATGGGAGAACCAAGATTCGGTAGGGTAGTTAGTGGGTGCCCACAGGGAGGTGTATTGTCACCTCTTTTGTGGAACATCACCGTAGATGGCCTTCTTTGGAGATTGGACTCAATAGGCGTCCATACGATTGCGTATGCAGACGATATGGCACTAATGGTTGGTGGTAAGTTCATCGGGGCTATTCAAGGTTGTATGAGACAGGCTCTCATGGTGACTCAGACATGGTGCAGTGAACAGGGTCTAACCATAAATGCCAGTAAATCCGACGCTATGCTTTTCACTCGTAAGAAGGGTGTAGAGGTTGAAGCCTTAAAGCTTTTCGGATCGGAAGTAAATGTGTCCAGGAAGGTGAATTATCTGGGCGTTGCCCTATATAAGGAACTTACCTGGAATGAGCACATCGAAACAAAGGTCAGGAAAGCATCAATGTAAAGGCTACATTCTGGATTTACACAATGATGGTGAGACCCATTATAACTTACGCATCCGTGGTATGGTGGCCGAAGGCCTCTCAGGGCACAATTAAGCGTAAGTTGGATGGGATTCAGAGGATTGCCTGCATGGGTATAAGTGGTGCATTACGCACGGCGCCAACACAGGCAATCGAGGCAATGGTGGGATTGCAGCCATTAGACTTATTCATTAGGTCAACGGCCGCATTGTCAGCTTTGCGAATGGGGAGCGATGCTGTTTGGCATAGCTTTGGGCCGAACATCGGGCATAAGAGTATCCTGGACCTCGTTGGGAAAGAGGTTAGGGCTGCTCAGATGCCGATGGAACGCATGAGTAGAAGAAAGGTAGTCGAGAGGCTGCATCGGACACTCATTGCGGAAGGCATTATACACAATGAGTGTATGGAGAACGACATCAGCATTTTTACTGATGGTTCTCTTATGAGTGGCAGGGCAGGAGCAGGTGTATATTCAGTTGAGCTGAACTTGTCCTGTAGTCTGTGTTTGGATAGGTGCGTATCAGTTTACCAGGCAGAATTGCTTAGTGTGCTGCATGCGTTGGATCACTTCCTTGAAAGCCGAGTGCATGGGAAAAGGGTTCTCATTGCACTTGACAATCAGTCAGTTATAAAACGCATGAGGCAAGTGAACGTATATTCCAAACTGGTGCTGGAATGTGTTCTAAAACTGAACGGACGTGCCTCGTTGAATGAGGTGACGTTGATGTGGATTAAGGGACACATAGGCACAGCTGGGAATGAAGCAGCAGACGAACTAGCAAAAAGGGGATCTGATGTGGATTTCTGTGGACCAGAACCCAGGGTTGCCCTGGGGAATGGCATAGTGCGAGCTAAAGTTCTTCAATGGGTAAACTCATTACACCTGAATAGGTGGAGGTAGAATACCACATGTAGACAGGCTAGAATGGTGCTCAAAGAGTCCTTCGGCAGGAAGGCCAGCAAGGTACTCGGGTATACTAGGGCTACTTTAAGCTGGATCACTGCATTTGTGACAGGACATGGAAACTTCAAGTCGTAGAAGATGATACTTGCAGACTATGCCTGGAAGAGGCTGAGACGGTAGCGCACATTGTGTGTGAATGTCCAGCACTGGCTAGCAGAAGGCTTAAGACCACGGGCAGACACTTGTTAGATGTGAATGCCATGGGAGAACTAAGCCTTAGACAAATGCTAGCAATTAGAAAAGACTCCGTGATGAGGAAGAGTGTCGACAGTCTGAAATCACTTTAGTCAATAGTAAAGGCTAGGGCTAGCACGAGACTCAATTGAAAGTAAGGTGGCTGTGATTACGGACCGGTTCCCTGAAATCAATTTGAGGAGCGAAATGGGGGTCGAAAAGGGACCCAGAAAGTAAGTGGTCTGCTTCGATATCCCCCCATACATTAATAATAACTGATGTATACTTTAAACGTAAAATTAAATATGTTTTTGCAAGCAGCCGTTTTACTTTTAATTTAAGAAAGAAAATATTTATTTCAAGGATTCAGTATTCCGGCAGATTTTTTTAAGAGTAATGGTCCAGTAAGCCATCACGTACCTCGCACTAAACAGTTACTTGCTTTGCATACATTGGCAATGACGACGTCAGAAATTTCTAGGCTGCAAATGCGATTACTGGCATTCAAGCGCGTACTCTAGGAGCACCCGTGGCATTTGAATAATGTTGTGAATGTTGATTTTTGGAACGAATTTCCATCCTCCGTCATCGAAACCGGTTTATCTCCAAGCCCACCTTGACAAGGGATCACGGAAATTCGTTCTAAAAATCTACATCAAAACACGGAATATCAAATCAAGAATTAATGTTGTGAATCATTATTTCATCTAAACGTTCATTCATAATAAAACCTTAATTTTACAAAAATATTCGTTGGTTTTGTTTTTTAATAAAGCAGGTACTAGGACGTGAAAATTCCTTAGTCTCAAGCCTGTGGGCACACGCATAATCCAGAGGCGACGCTTGGTACGCGCTCTACATTGTGATCCAAAAATATAAAGGCTTTTGGAGGCTAAAGGAATTATGTGATTCAGAAGAAGCTTCTTAAGTTTTTGTAGTCGATGCTTTGAGAAAGGGGTTGTCTAGTTTTGTGTCAACTAGGATTTAATACCTTCTTATGCGCGCAAAAGCTGGGCAGTGGCTTGGAAAATATTCAGTGATTTTAATTCCCTCATTGCATGCCAAGAAAGCGAGGTTATTTTCTGTTCATATTCGAAGCAGATGTCCTTTTAAGCTTTCGTGTCGCGCCAGAATAATACTTATCATGTTATTGATTTCTAATTACTTAGTCTCTCTTCTTTTATCTTGTTTATCCAAGCTTGTGCTGGCTTATCAGATTTTATTCTCTTTCCCACCATTTCCTTATAAAACTCTACGATACAGGTCATCTTTTAGCTTACTTTTCAATAATTCAAAAGTTTCCGTTTGTAGTTCTCTGGCCTTGATTATCATATCTTGTTTGCTTGTACATTATGGAATACTTCATGGTAGTGCGGCATCTAGGTTTCGAGTAATCGTTAGGTACATTTTTGACGTCAAAGATTTGACTCTTTCGGACTCTATCAGCCAGGCGTTTAAGGGGAAATCCTTAATGCAGCAGGAAATTTTTGCTTAGGTAAAGCGATAATTTATTTGTTTTAGAATGAACATATCCCAGTTTCCCTCTCCTATACGGGGCCATTATACACATTTTGTCATTGCACGTATTTCTGCCAGCAGGCTAGTGTTATGGTCAGGAAGTTGGAGGTACATTTTGGCCATCACTTTTTTCCTTCCGACGTCCTTTGCATACTTCCATTCCTAGCAATAAACAAGGTAGGAATGCAATTAGTCATTATAAAGCCATAATAAAGTATGAGTTGAAATCAGAAGATCTTGTCACGTTTGCTTTTGAAAAGTTGTTTGAAGGTTTGCAGCTTTCTTTATCGACGGACAAACTAAATATTCGTGGCATCAAGTATATTGAGAGGATCATAGGCGATCAGCATCTACGTATTCACATGGAAAGACACAAAGAATTTTCTAACCAATCTGGCTTTTATTACTTTCTATCGTTTGTTTAAGTTTCAGAGCCATTTACTACGTTAGTGTAAAGGTCTCATTCATATTGACTTGATTTGACTTAAAGGATAAATGTATTTAATTTGATATTTTTTAATGCCAAGAGGCGTTTAAAATACAATCTGGCAGAAGTGATCATGTGTCATAGATTGTAAAGAGGTGTGAGCGGACCTAGACTTTTTGAGAAAGCGATCGGTGTACTAAGAGGCAAAAATGTTTTCGCGTTTCCAATATTTAATTTTATGTCTACGTCTGATAATAAGACACTAAAAACAAGCCGTTTTCGACACTTACTCGTATCTGCCACCGCTGAAGAGAAAAGCCTTTTAAATTATTTATTTTGAACTAATAGAAAAATTTCTTAATACATTTCGAAAGTCACGTGAGCCTGATTTGTCAACGCTTTAATGTTAAGTTTACAATACTCTAGTAAGCAATTGTCATGTTAAGGTGGTGCAGATATTCAGGTTCACCTTCCTCTCATCACTTTTGCTGTAAGACTGTTTATAGCCCACTGTATCTCGTTAACAGAAAACACGTTTTTTTCTTTGTAAATAACAACATCTTTTTTTGTATTTTTTTTCGCAACGTGTGTAAAAATCAAAGCTTGATTTGTAATTAAGACTATTGAAAACCTGTCGGATATTATCATGTGTCTAAGGGTTGGAATCTGTTTGCCGAACAGCAGCACCGACAGCATATTTAAACACTACTGGGAGCAAGGATAAACATGAGTCAAAACAAATCTGAATCCACCAAAAAGCAACAAGAATTCTTGTGTATAGACAACATGAAGAACACACAAAAATATCCTTGGGGTAAAGCACGTACTACATCAACAAGAACAACAACAACATAACCGACATGGTGTATTTGGGGATATGTTGCTACTACGACTGCTGATACTTCTACAGATGCTGGTTGCTGCTGCTACTTCTCATACTAGTAGCAATTGCTTTATTATAAAAAATAAAGGATATTTAAAGAAGAAAATAAATAAAAGAGAAACAAGTAAAAAGCCAATCAAACATTTTTATTGAAATATCGCTCCGAGGGCTGTAAGATAAGTTAAGCTCTCTCATGTCTTTCGTTAGTAGCAATGAAGTGGAATGCCAAATTTTTATTTACTCTTTTTAACACACAATAGTTTTAAAAGTTGTACAATACTATGGAGCGGATATTTAAGTTCCAATTGATCTGAAACTGTCCAAATAGTTGAAGAAAACATTTGCAAAATTTAAAAGTTCATTCATGAACTCTGTCATCTGTTTCTTTTGCCTCCAATGTGATCTAACAGCACAGTTACGTTATAAAAATGGATGACTGTTTATGAGAATACTATGTTCACAATTCCATATCTTATCAAGGGTTAATTGATAAAACTTTTCACAAATTAAATTAAAGAACTCAAAAAGTAAATTTAGAGAAAGGAGAATGACATTTTACAAACCTTTAGGGCCTTGATTCTTAATTTCTTCGGCATCAACACGCTCGACTATCATTATTTCTGATTTAGAATGTTAGTATTATGGGATCGTTAGAAAATCGGCTAAAAAACTCCACAAACCGCACAATGTAAAACCAGCACTTTAAAATTATCCCTCCTGCTCAAAGTCGCTTATAAAAACACACTCCTGCTTAGAACTCAATGCGAAGAAAATTTGCTGATGATCGGAGACGTGACCACAATCGCGGTTATATAAATACTTCAAGGGATGATCACAGCTTTTTGTTGATAAAATTTGTAACGTAATGAAATTTACACATTTCGGGAATTCATGGCGTTGGTTTTGGCTTTTTTTCTTAATAGTTTTGTTGTTATTGATTTCTCAGAGAATTAGGGCAAATCTCTATCACAATCTGCAGCGTCGAAAAATACGTGCAAATGATAAAGTTTTTTTTAAGAAAAATAACAAATCATCGACTCTTATTACAATGAGGCTTGAGACAAGGAAGGATAAGATTGACTTATTTTCCACCAGCAATTGGAAGATAGAAAAATGTCATGGGAGGAGTTAAATCGCCCACTACCGGAAAAACCCGGGATTGCACTGATTCTATATTTCACTAATTTGTTTACTTCAATTTTCTAGTCCTAGTCTAGTTTCAGATGGGAATAATATTAAAGTGGGGTTTAGACGATGATATTTTTCATCGGTAAAATGAAAGTAAAAATATGATGAAATTTCATCGGTATTTAAAAAAATTTGAGTTAAATCATACGACAGATTTTTTTTCGTTTACATGATTGGTAAAATACCAAAACATATGGTGCGTGCACACACACCTAGATGTTGCTATTTGTTTACATAAAAATCAGGCATGGAAAGTTTACGCTAAACAATATTCTTTCGTGAAGAACTTCTAGTGTTGTACAGTTAATATTGAAATAGATAAGCTTTTTTATATGCAGACGCATTTACATACATACATATGTAATACAAGTTCAAGTTTACATACGTTTTTAATAATATCTTGGAACGAAAATTAAAATTTTTCTTTATATATTGTGCAATTCATTAGATCTAGTTTTGCATCCCTGAAAAATTCTCTCCTGATCAAATGGTGTGTGATGGTTTTTGATATTTTTCAAAAAACAAAGAGAGCCGTACGACTGTCAAACTTTCATCGGTATTTTCTCTCAATTACGTACGACTTCATTACATATCGGATTTACATGATCCCATCCGTGCTCTTCTACACAAAAAATTGATTAATCGTACGACAAGTCACATAGTCTAAATCACTCTTAAACTATAGTTTGATATATATGGAAGTCAAAATCTGTTATTTTTGGTTTCTTACAAATAGAACTTGTGATAAATAAGAGCAAACAATTTGAGCGTATTTTATACTTTCAGCATAACAAAAAGTGTGTGACCTTATCAGCTGAACGTGCACGTTATACAATAGTTAAGTGTAATTGCGTATGTTCAATACTGTGTCGATTCTTAGTTGTGATTGCTGAATACAATTGTAGTTAAAATAAAGAAAAAATCTGCAACATTTTAAATCAATACGCTGATAGCATTTGTCGTATTGTCTTCTTTTATAAATGATTTTAGAAAATTCCAGAAACTTTGTTTCTGGTGCCCATCAAATTGCAATAATTTTCACACGAGCAATTTGGTTGGATTGGTTGCATATTTCCTCAAGCATTTTTTTTAATTTTCCTGGATAGTGGGAACTTTTAGATCTTTATGGATGTTTTCATTTCTTATATAACAAGGGGCGCAGACGATTAGTCATAAATTTGTAGACTGCGCAAACAGTGTCCCACAGCTGAATGCCGTATGAGTATTGTATGTATTTCGATCTCGGGGTTGACTTAGGAGCAATTAACCAGTGTAGTTGATTAGTTCTAAGTTTTATGGCGTTTATGTTTGCTTCAATATGGCGAGACCAAGCTGGGGATCGATCTTGTCGAATTTTCAAATATTTAACGTCATTTTCCACTGGAAAGGTGGCATTTTGTTATTGGGGAACATTTTTCTTCTGAGGGAAAACCAAACATAAGCATATTTTGATGGAATATATTCTCCACTTAAAAATATATCACATAAAATAATTAAGGAAGTGGTACCAAGCAATAAATACTTGAAACGAACTTCCGCCATTCCGGGTCAAGTTTGATTTGCAGGCAAACCGGTTTCTGACTCAGAATGAAAAATAATAGAGAAGATGGCATATAGCCGAAAGCGGTTACCCATAAAAGGTATTAGAAGTTATTCAAAATTAGAGCATTTTCATTATATCAGCTTTGCATAGCGGAGGCTTTTGTTGCCATTCAGCAAATTGAGTCACTTTCATGCTATAGAAATCTTTTCGGATTCAATTCCATCACTGATTTAACTAACGAGTGGTATGCTCTCTTTTACTGGTCGCTGCGTGCTTTCTTACAGTTTAAATTTTAAAATAACCATGTAAAACATATCCGTGTGTCTACACATAAAACAGAGAACATTTTTTATGTAAATTATTTATTCTAGAGTTTAAAATTCAATAAAAAAACATAAATAGATTCGCTTAAGATAAGCAACAACTTTTAATGAACTTCAAGCAATTAAAAAGAATTTATGAATTTTGCTAATGTTATTCCAAAGGACATATTGCTTCATTTTCCCTTTGTTTAAGCCGCTTTCTTTTATCAAACGTGTTCATATTTGTGGCAGTAAAATAATAAAGAGACACTCTTTAAATTTTAATTATATTTTTATGACATTTTCAAGACTGACACATGTCAGCAAGGTTTTTATACACAGTATTTCTGATAGACTGACAAATGTATATAAACTCACGATCTTACGCACCCACTCACTGATCTATACACTATAACTGGCAGACCCAACTGAATATACATTTGAATGCGTGTGTAGTTGAGTGTTTTAGATTTTTAGATAATGGTATTATTGATTACGTATACTGGTATTTTCCTCTCTCACACTCTCCCTCTCTCTTTTATTTGTAGTGATCGTGTCACTTATTAATCATACATATCCACTTTGGTTTCCTGGATGTTCTACGAAAAAGAACAAAAATTAAAACCAGGCACGCGTTTCAAGTTAACTGAAAATAAGAACTCCAATTACTGCTTACAAAGGCCTATGACAGGCATTTGACGTAAAACTTACAATAAAAAAATAGAATAGTGAAGAAAGATCATAAATTTTATTTGAAAACGTGTTTAATTGAAGGATATGCACGAATGATGTTTGGAGGACGTTGGTGTGTTAATGATAATTCTCTTGAAATATCTTCAATTGTTTTTGTTTTAATATCGGACACTTGATCTCAAGCAAATTAAGATTGTAGCGCGATATACAAGGAGAAGACTCCTTTTCACGTTTATAAGGTATAAATACCATTTTGTAGTTTATTGCATCAGTGTCATAAGCTCATAATGGAAAACAATATTGAAAGTAGGATAACTTATATATAAGTAGTCGGGGATTAAACAATTAAAAATAAAATGTTTATGCGTGAACAAATTGAAAAATTGGTTTTCCTTAAACTTTGCCCCCAAAAGGCTTAAGCTGGATCCACGCATGCGTATGAGATACCGCTATTTTAACTTTTAAAATATTTCTAGAGTACGAAGGTCTTTCAATTCGTTACAGTGGAAAAGTTTTCTTGCAACAACAAGATGTGTTTTGTGAAGCGCATAATTCGGTGTCATGGAATAAAATCACTGTTTGTGAGTGCGATTTTATGGAGGTGACTTTGTCGATGAAACTTCGTTACCAAAACCAGGAAATGATATACAATGAAAGCTTTTTATAACGTAATCTTCTTCATAATTTTCCAAATCGTTAGAGATAAAAATTTTCATAAAAAAACTAATTAAAAGAACCATTAGAAATAAAATAACAAATGATAACAATCAATGAAATTGTTGCCATGCGGCTGCAAATGATGATTTCACTGTCATATTGACGCAGTAATTGTTACCTCCCTCAAATTCGCATGATTTTCAAATTCTGCCAATAAATTTCTTAGTGCTAATTGAGGCTGTGAGAAAACATTAGCTATTTGGTTAATAATGGGTGGGTATGACGAAAGGTAGATGAATGTATGAGTGGTTATGTGTAATTAGGTTTACTTGAGTACCTGTCATCGATGGCTTAACCTCACGGGGGTCCAACCACGGGTGTGATATTAAGTGGCCAGACCAGCGCCCCTATGCGATCGCATAAGCACTATCGGACTATCTAATCTCCTGCCGTCAACGAATGACATTGACAGGTTGCGTTGTAATGCAGTCCTGCAGTGAATCTCCCCCCTTTGGGTATAACCACAGCCACCACGTGCACCCCCGAAGGGCCCTCACCAGCAACCAATCTGGAACCAAAGTTCCAGGGGCTACTGGTTCCTGTGGTACCAGTTTACTTTTCTCGTTACTGGTCGAACTTACCTTCTTTCAGTTTCAGGCTTCTGACAAGCTCCAGGGACTCGTGCCCCTGTTTTCTCCCAGTGGCAATCCATCAAGGTGGTAGGGATCACCAATATGATATATGCTCCCGGGGGAGAATCTATGAGTGGTGTTGCCAACTGAATGGCGTACTTCTTGGGTCTTGAACATTTTTGCATTGTTTACAACCAACCAGGCATTTTTGAAATTTGCTCCAGCCTATTGATCAATCTTAAAACAACATATATGGATTCGCATTCAATGTTGAGTTTGATACCGTAAATTCATAGCAGTAATAAGCGATGAATTTCGTCATCTGACAGTGCTAAAGTATTCTTTTTTGAAGAATTCAATACTAAAATTATGTGAATTATGGACCATGAAAACAACACAATAAATATTTCAGTATCAATCAAAAGGCTACCAAGCTTTTATGAATAACGTAGCTTATTAAATTCGCCTTAAGTGCAGATTGTCACAGAAGCTATTGTTTCTTAAGACAATGATGAATAAATATCGGCTGAACAAGGCTGGTAAAAACACAGACAGTGTATACGAATCGCTTTATAGATGATAACTTTCATAACGATAGCGTTGAGAGACAAGAAGGAGTGTGTTAGACAAAAAGCTACCCAGTAGTTCGAATGGAGTTACACCTAATAGAATTTAGGGCGGGATCCTCTGCTTTATGCAAATCCTAAACGATCAAATTACAAATTTTATGCAAAAAACTCTTTTAGCAAAAGCCGCAGAAAAATTAGCTCAAACTTAAAACCTTATTAGAATTTATATTAAACTCACTCAGCCCATTGCTGCAGTCTTCACCAGTAACGGCGGATATCCAGTTTGGATATTTTTTACTCCTATTTTAAAATTTCCTGCCAAAATATGAACCATTTCAAGTCCTATCACCAACTTTAAATGTTTAATCAAATGGTTTTCATTACCTACATTTAGTATCCGCAACACTTTGTATTTTTGCTGGACTGTTCCCAAAAAGCCTCGAAGGCTTAAGTGTGTGTGTACCTATATGTTGAATTCGCCGCAATCAGCAAGTACACTGCCAGCGCTTTTACTCAACTATAATTGCAGCTAAAAGAAATTAAAGCGAAAGATCTTCTGACTATATAAGAAATAATTTGCCAACAGATATTTTTAAGTATTTTTTTGATTGATTTATAAAACTACAATATATTTCTTATTGCACGTCTAACGGGAACCTAATTTGATATTTGCACTCATGAACTAATTATTATTTATAAAGATAAACCTTCAAAAGTTACATAGCAGTGCTAAAAAATTTAATAATTAAAAAACCAATAATTAGCAGCAATTTAAAATGTTATCGTATATATTAGTGTTCTTGTTGCAGCAACACTTGCAACAAATACAACGTGGTACAAATCATCTGAAATACAAAACAAAATTCCGATTAAGCTGTTAACCAACATAATGTTACCTGTCCAAATAAGAGTTGCATTCTAAGGGTTAAAGCAGTTACACTTATTAAGTCAAAGAAATAAAGTAACAACTACAAGAGAAACATCAGTCGAAAGCCATGCAACATGAAACATACAAACTCGTACATACTGCATAGTTGGTACTGACAGACTTGAGTTCGGCTTAAAAATAATTACCGCCTGCCTGTAATGTTAGACACCACAAAAATTATAATAATAATGTAGCAAGACTTTCATAGTGTACGTATGTATGTGTGTGTGTATGAATGTGTGCATGCACATTTACGCTGGTTTTTAAGCCAACTTTTTAAACAATTTCACAGCCCAGTCTTAGCAACTGCAGTCGGTGGTGCTGACGTGTAGTGCGATAACGAGGAGTGGAAAGCAAAGGTAGAAATAGGGCTGCCTAACAAGGACTTTGACTTGGCGCAGCTGCCTGCCAGGTTTATTTTGTTTTTGTTATCCATTTTGGTTACTTTCAACTATTGCTGCATTGCCATTCACTCATTCATTCATTTATTTCTTAACTTGGTCCGTACCTGGTTGGAATATTTCATTCGTTTTCATTTTTGGCAGAGATGTCAGCAGAGAGTGATAATAATATTGTTATTTCTTTTATTACTACACGCGTTGTATTATTAACACTGACAGTTAGTTTGACACGTAAATGACTGAGTTTGTGTTGTTGCTTTTAAATATTTAGTTTGTTCGCTTGATGTTTTATATCTTAATTTTTTGTATCTGTACGCTACATTTCATTTTGTGGCAAGTGTGCAATCGGTTGCTCTATTCGGTGATTCAATCGATATTTTTGCAATAATAGAAATGTGAATTCATACTGGTTTTAGAAACTCAATTAAGACCTAAAAGTTCATTTATAATTCTAGAGGAAAAGCGTGCGCAAGCTCAGCAACATTAAAAAAACGAATTTAAAACTTAGAGCTTCAATAACTGAAGGTAAATAACGTAAACTGTATGTAACTCTAGGAAACTGGAGATTAGAATGCTAAGCCACCAAGGAATCACGGCTGATTACCTTGAGGCGTTATAATTTTGGTAATACTCTTTTCAAAATGCGCTTGCATATGATATCAAGTGGCCAGTTGATCTCAAAATTTTAAAGAAATACTTACTTACATACGTATATCTGAAAGCCTCTTAAATCTAGTTGGTTCAAGAACCACGATACAGACGCTGACCGCTAACTATAGAATCACCGGTAATAGGCTCGCACATAAAAAGTGTTTGCGGATACTACTTCATTGCTATTACAACTCTACAAAGTAGTGCGCAACGATATTCACAACCTTAAATTTCGATGAGCCACCAGGCTTAATTCTGAAATGAAAGAAAAACTAGATATTTTCAATGCTATTGGGGAGCAGGCGAGGGGAGTCAATGTCTTTATTCTTAATATGGTCCTGAGCCTGCGAACTATTGCGTACGGGGTTCAAATTTATGGTTATTTTTGTTGCATTTTAAGTTTTGTTGTATTTCTTTGGCAATTTAAATGTCGGTAATTATTTCCCCCGACTTTTGTTGTTATTTTTACTGTTTAACACATTGCAATTAGTAAAATTTCATTTCATTGGTATCCGTTTCTCTGTCTGTCCATATATCTGTCTGCCTTGTTTCTGCATTTTGGTGTAATTTTTACTATAGTTGTTGTTGTTGCTGCTGTTGCAGTTGTTATTATGTGTTCCCTTTTTTTTTGTGCCTAGCTGTTGTTGCTTTTGTTTTTAATGACAGTCTAACAAGCGTAAAAACACTTCTGAAAACATACCAATTTGGACATTTTGATTGACATTTCGCTTATGCAACAGCAACAACAACAACAAAAATTTAAATATAAAATAAAATGTAAAAGAATTCAAGTGAGTATGTAAATGCTGTGTAGCAAGTAAGAGAAATAATAGTTTGGCAGGCTGTGTATTTGCAGTTTTATTTCATGGTTTTGCTTTTAATTTTGTTTCTTGCTCGAATCATTCCGAGTATAAATTTATCGCCAAAAATCACGGTTTTAAAGATTCAAAGAAGGTTGTTTGTTAAATACTCTGAATTTACTATTTTTAAAACATGAAGCTCTTCTCAAAACTTTATTTTTCTCGCTTATCAAACTTCAATTCATTTTGGAGCCTGCATAACCAAGTTTATCATTCATTCAAGTTTACAATTTGATAAAGGTCCTTGTATGGGGTTTCCAAAAAAACGTCTCGAAGTTGACAGTCCAAAACGTCCATGTTGGTGGCGTCTGTCAAACTTCTTGTCAATTATTCAGCTACGGAATTCACAAGACCCATAACAAGTTACACGATTGTGCAACTCGTCCAAACGACTTATGGTTTTTTCATTTCCAGAAGAAATGTAACAAATTTGCTCTTATGTTCTACTCGAAATATGTTTACGTCCACAAAATGAAAACGATATTAATTATCTAAATGGGTTTGTATGTTATGAAGCAAAATTGACGTGCATATATGGAATAAGTGAGGGAGGTTCCCCAAGTTCCACAAAAAGTTACTTCTGACCTTTCAAAAAGACATCGGAGTTTTGACACACTTCAATGATTTTATTTTTTTAAATAAATAAACAACACAAAACCATTTGTTGTTTAATTTTGCCTATAATGCAAAATATCGTTGAAAGAAGGTTACTGAATAGCAACATCGATAAAATTGAATAGTGAATTGCACTACTGGTGAAGTTTGTATGGGTTAGCGTTATCCAATATTCAACAATTTTGTCTTGTTCACATAGCCATTTGTATAAAGATGCTCATCGTCACTCAAAATAATTTTCTTGGAGAATTTGGGGAGTTATTCGAAAGGTTTCGAAGGCCAAACGAAGCCGAAAATTGGCGTTAATGGTACTAACTTTCAGCTCTTGGATGATAATTGATTGTTTTCCACTCGTCTCGATTTTAGTCACCAAGCAAGGGTCACCTTGTCTGCGGTAAACACAATATAATAAACAAAAGTTTTGAGGGACGACTTCAAATTAATGTATGCACCACAGACTCTAATCATATATCCGTGCAAACACTGTGCGAAAAAATTGAAGGAAGAAAAAGTGAAATCTAAACTATTTATAAAATGTTAAAAATCTACAATTTAAAACAAATTAAAAACTTTGCCAACGGCAACTTTAGAACGAAGGCTTCTTTTTTTACATTAAAAATATTACGATACAACGTTTGTGTAAATCAATATTTCTCCATCTATTTTTTGGATTCTGTGTCGAATTGATGGTTGTTGTAAAAATTCTGTCATATGTAAACCAAGTAAGATGTACTCAAATATCTATCAAATGCTTTATAATGGCAACATAATAATCTTTATGTTTAATTCCCAAAATGATTTACATCACTACACTGTAAATGATTATGAAATTCCAACTCGAATTATTTTGCTGAGTGATAAAAATTTAAATGCCTTCTAAACTCGTATTCATGCTAACGTTATTGGTTTTTGATTTCAACGCTTATGGCATGACAAATGACTTAAATAATTTATAGCAGCATAAATGATTGCGAAATTGAATTAATTAATTGTCAGTCGGAACCTGATTGCAAAACAAAACATGAAGTTTAAGAAAACGCTACAAAAACGGGCGGTCATTTCGACAGATAATTAACTGGGCGAAAAGACTGGAAAGGAATTTAATTATGAAAAAAAAGTTCTCATTAACTTCGATTTTATGTTTAGAATTGAAGATTGCGGTTTGCCCCAGCACTTTTCGCGTACGAATTGGCAAAACTTTTAAGACTAAATCAATTTTCAATGTAGTTCAATTAAACCTTTGAAGTTACTGGATTTAATTTATTTGCAAAAATGATGACTAAATAAGATGTAAGTCACGCAGTTTAAAATTCCAAGAAAATCATGCCACACCCATCAGCAACAAACAACATTGTTGATAATGTGGCGCCGAAACATACGGACGTACTTAATTTAATGGAATAATTAAAGAAATCATGAAATAAAAACATAAAGGCGCAAAAAGTTTTAATTTATTGAAAAAAAGTTTAATTCGGCGGCAGATGCTGCCAATGAGCAAAGCGGAGATCAAAAGTGATTTTAAATATAATATTTTCCCATTATTTTCGACTAAGCGAATGCTGCTGGCGAATTCCTGATAACTACTACATTCCGCACATCCACGTCTTCGCATTCACAGACTTTTTTTCGACAAAGTAGTGCTTTCTAAGACTGACTGATTGAAGCCTATTTTCAGATAACAGATGCAAAATACGTCACGGCATTGTCACTCCCTTGACATTATTTGTCACGATATTCGAAATATTTCGTGGTTTAGACTTCCTTTTCGCTTATACTGATGACTTCCATGTAGCATCTGAAACTAGTGAAAAGTACAAGAATCGTTTCCATATATTTTTCAGGCTACGGAATACGGAGTAGTGATAGATTGTGTATAGTGTGAATTTGTTAAAGATTTTTTGGACTACTCGATGTTCAACAATTTAATTTAGCAGAAACTGCGAAAGCGGTTCGGGCTCAAGTAACTTGGAAGTATCTTAAAGAAACGTTTTAAAAGGCTTTTGCTCTCCTTGCAGATCCAACTGGTTCTGCTGACATTTCCGCTTTTCCCATAGGCGGTTTTACTTGATGTTGTTGTTGCTTTCTGAATTCCAACAACTTATAGAATGATTTTATTCGTAACAGATGTAGGAGTTTGGCTTCTACCCGGTATAGTTAATACCCATACCTGCGCATGGTTTGCCATGTGTAAAACATGCAAATATCTTTGGGTTACGTACTAATGGTGGAAGATATCATGAAAGATGGTTAGTGATTAATATAATTAATTCAATGAAATCGGGCTATTTTCCCAAGTAGCAAATTAACAAAAACTCGCAAAAATTATTACTATAAGATAAACTAGTTGGTGATTGCTTAAGGCAGCCTTTATGCCTTTATGAGTTAGTTTCTACATTCTGTTCCGTAAGGAATCAGCTGACTTGTTTTTAGCCAATAGAGAGTGTCGTTAGTTGTTACGTTTCGTTTCGTTCTGTTGCTGACGAGCCTGTTGAAAACGAATAATTGGTCAGCGTAACTAACTTGGCTATTCACAAATTTGTTCGCACATGGAGAGAGCGGTGGCAGAATAAATGGGGGAAAATGTGTTCGTGGTCTTCTGTGTGGGAATACGTGAAGATGTTCCTTGATACTCTCAGCATAGTTTTTGTAGGAGTGTTTTAAGACGAGCGCATACACATACATTTTCCCTTTTGCCTCTGCGTATTTTGTTTATGTGATGGCATAACAGCGTTGTGCGTAGAACTGTTTTTACAACGTTATTTGAGTACGATCAGGTCATCAATAGCGATGGTTTTGACGAGCCAAATCCCTGTTACATACCGTCTTGACCAGCCATAAATTTGTTCAGCCATCGTACAGAGATTGCTGCACGTACTGGGATTTGGCTCATGAAAAGCGTCGCTATTGATAAACTGCTCATGTTTAGACAAAGTTGCAGACGTTCTCTCAATGTGCGAACAAATGTGGGGTTACTCAAAACGTAGCGCAAGTAACAACAGAAAACAGCCGATTACCATCGGAGGTGGGAGTAGCCCACAAAATGCTGATTGAAATAAGCCTTTCATTAGCAGTAAATAAAAGCGGAACACATATATTTTACACTATTTTTTACCATCTTAGTGATAAAACCAACTTCTTCACCAGCAATTAAAATAATTTAGTGCAAAATTTAAACCAGCACTAAACAAATAGTTATATTTAAACGTACTTCCGCTAAACTTTAACAAATTATGGTCATGAAATTATTAATGCCAAATTCGAATAATACAAATTGTAAATACATTTACATATACATATGTATGTACATATATACAAACATTTTGTAATAGACATAAGTATATAGAATTACTGGGAACATATAAGAATTCAGAAGCAAAAGAAAGTAAATAGGGAAACCAATACCAATCATATTGCAAATTTATTTTCTTTTACAGCAACAATCAGGATGTGTAATACATACACACTGGCAACTAACAGTGTGAGCAATAATTAGTTGAATGAAAATGAGAAAAATTTAATTATGTACATGGTTTCTGATTTTCTCTAATGAAGTATTAGTGATAGGTATCCATATTATAAATTCATCCTAGGCAGAAATGAAAATGTATTTATTACTCTAAATAATGGTAAAATCGATTTTAACATGCTATACAAAACGTATCATCCGGGCTCAAAGTCCTGAATCGGTTATCTTTTGATCAATTTGTTTGGCCAAACATGCGAAAGGATATATCAACTTAGACGCAGTCTTGAATGGGACGTCACCAAAACAAAGTTCAATAGGTGAATTTCTTGTACCTGAGAAAAGATGTAAAATTATATCATAGAAATATTTCTCTGTCAGGTGAATTTAAATTCTGCCTTACCTGCATTAAACGAATTACTTGTTGGCCAGAGGCAATACCACTAAATTATATCACAGCTGAGTGAACTGGGTGGATATTAAGATTTGGACTTCCTATTCAAGTTTGTTAAATGCGAATATCATCAATTGGAGTCTTCTTTAAAATATGACTGCCAAATTTTCACTATTATTTTTATAGTCGTTGTAGAGGTGCTAATAAAAAAAGTTATTGAAATTTCGCTTTTTCATGTGCAAAATTTAATAAACAAAATGAGAATTTTTTTATGAACTCCAACACACGATAATAAAGTTTAAAAAAACCCCTACAATATTTCTTAATTTTATTATTTCTTAGTTTCCTTTCTGAGAATTTTCTACAGTCATATGACACGACCTACACTCTACAATTCTAACTCGAATGGACAAGTTGAACAGCAGCAGCAAGTTGTCAGTAATTCCATGAACTCGTGGGAGTTGCATGGTGTTGCTCCGTCAAGCCGTCAAGAGCATGTAACTCTAGATTATATTACTTAACAAGGAGTAATCTGAAGGCCTAGGCTGTCATGATGTTGGCATTGACAATTACGCTATAAGTGGAAAGCTCTCGCAGTGGTTCTGCTGATCAGCCGATGGTATGTCTAAGCTGGCGGTGGCAAGCACTAGCCTTTTGCCATAACCATATTTTTCTTAGAAATAAACTCATGCAAACATTTTAGAACTTCATACAACATATTTATCCCACGCTGATTTGTGCCAAATGAAGGGAATTGCGAACATAAATGTGTAATGAACAGAATTTAACTTTTATCTGTCTCTTAATCCGTAAGACATAAAAACACATATAATTGGTCATATAAATATTCCAGGATTTGCATTTGTTTTTGTTTATCTAACATTAAAGCGGGCGATTTCATTCGACATGAAATTGTTTTGTTATTTGTTTGTTTTTCTTTTTAGGAGGTTTAAACTTTTGTTTAATAAAATTTGGATCGAATCAAAATTCCCACACCGAATTGTTTATTTTTACATCAATTTATTGTTTTTGTTTTGTTTGTTGAGTAACAATAATGACTGTTCTTCGCCTTCTTCCACTACAAGCAGTGGTGGCGAGACAGTATTCAGTCAGACCTGTTATCCGTATTAATTTATGTACATATATGGGCTTTCGCTTAACGCACTTTGTATTTTTGTGAAATTTCTACACTGTGCGCTGTTTGCCCATTTCAAATCCTTAAACTAACATCATAAAAATAAGTAAGTACTAATCAAATAAACAATCAACCCCCCACTTTGGTTATGAACTACGTTTGTGCGTTACGTTGATCTGCCTGTTACGAGTATGAAAAAATTGTGAATGTCTCTTTAGCAGTCTCAATGTTGCAACAGAGTCAGTCAGAGTCACCCTTGTATGGTAAACAAATGTCGGTAAAATCAATATGAGTTTGAGTGAATGTATTTGCTTGGTTAATCATTCCTCTATATCACTAGTCATCGTCGTAGTCACCGTCATCATCAAATTCAACTTTTGTAAGTGCGTAAATATAGAACGACGTTCCGTATTTGTATTATTTTTACAATGATTATGGATGGCCAGGACATTCTACACACGAAAATAGCAACCAACATTTCCTCTACCATTATGACTACTACGGCGAACACCACCAGTAAACATTTCCATGCTGACATTTAATTATTTGTTTTAATATTTCTCTCTTTCTCATGCCTCTTTAAGCTGTGACTTTGACACGTTTTCAGACTTTATTGCATTTTATTACGTTTTGTTACATTTCACAGTTAAAGTGACATTAAATCTTTTTTTGTTGTTGTTGTTGTTGATTCTCGTCTTCTTTCTATGGATTTATTTGTCGGGCGTAATAGTATTTCATTGGGAAGTTTGGGGTTTCCTAATTAGACATAGCAAGGTAATTACAATCACTGTATGAAGGTAAATGGTAGTTAGTGTGTCCTACTTGGTCATGGGAATGAATTGCATAATAATGAAAATGGGAGTGACTTGTTGAGAAATATACAAATACGTAGGTATTAGTGACCGGTATTGTATTTATATTTGTTCTTAAGAATTTTTGTCTTGCTAGTAATTATAAACGGGTATAGTACAATTTGACCATGTTTTATGCGTTCAAAGAAAAAAAAACATGGTTGAGTTAACCATAATCGAATGCCGGTTACTCACGAAGGAACATTGGAACAATCATAAACAAGTTCCAATTAATGTTGCATCGTCTGCAGCTATGTTTTGGTTCCCAAAATATCAACATCTTTTGATATTTTTGTGTCTCCAAATACAATGTTGCGTCGTCTGTATCGATGTTTACTATTTTTAATGGTTTAGTTCGTTGAAAGTAGTCGTGTTGTTATGATCACAGATTACTAATTGCTTTTCTTCCGCGTATATTTCATTAATAGTAGTGTGATATTTCCACAAAACTGATATTCCGTTTATTGTTTCCTTTTTGTGGTTGCATCATTGTATTCAAAGAATGAAAGTTGGAGTGTTGGAGCCGGCAGAAGAGCAACAGATTATGATTGAATGACATGTTTGTATTGAATCAAAACAAAAGACCTTTCAGAAGTCTTCAGTTTTTTTACAAATATAATTTTTGGCTCAACTGATCCAAACGTACATACATAGCTTCACATTCTTTTCTTTTTTTGTGCTTTACCACCAACTTTTTGACTTTCAATGATAAATTCTTTAATCTCAACACTAAATTTGATACGAGTTTCATTATTTGCGCTTATTTTAAATGGTAACGAAACAAAAATTCAATGAAATTCAGTACTGACAATGTAAGAAATGACAAGTAAGGGAGCCATGTTCGGCAGTGTCGGATTTTATATACCGTTCACAAAAGTATGAATTACTAAAAATAAAGATTTCCCGGTGCAAATAATTAATGCTGCATTCAAATTCTCCATTCGTTTTAATAGAAGCATTTTCGATCGATTAATAGATGAGATACTCTTTCTCAATTACGACACTTTTTGTTGTTCTTCTCTCTTTCTTTGAATGTTTATCAATTTTTGATAAATTGTCGATTTTTTGGCGAATTGCAAAGAATAGCAGAATTTGATTTTTAGTGAATTTTCGAATATTTGATCATTTTAGTGCAACTTTTGCTTTTGGATACATTTTTTCGTTAAACTTTAATATATGTTGAAGTTTGTTTTTGGTTCCTCGTTTATAAAAAGTTTGTTTTTGTAAGACAAAGGATCTTGTTTAACATCCATTTTGTTAAAATTGCGACATCTTTCATAAAATGTTGGTTTTCTACAAGTTCTTGGCAAAAATACAACGATTTTTGTGTTATTAAAAATTTAGTTTTGAAATTTTAAAATTTTGTTAATTTTTGGTTTTTGTGAAATTTTGCAATTATTTTGTTTTATTCCAGTTGTCCGATTTAATGGTGGATTTAAAATTTTGCTCAATTTTGGTGCAATTTCGGGTTTCTTAAAACTTTGCTTCTTTGGAAAATTTTTTTAATTTTTGCACTATAATTGGTTTCGAATCGAATTTTTAAGATTTTGTGAATTCCTGTGTTGAAATTTAATTTTTTTATTTTCAGTTTAATTCAGATTTTTGGTAAAATGTTTAATTTTTATTATTTTTGAATTTTTTGGTTAATTTGGAACGTTTTGGTGAAGTTTAAAATTTCTTGGCGAAGTCCTGATTGTGATTAATTTAATTTTTCGGTGCAATTTCGATTTTTTAATTTCGATTTTTTCGAATAGTTTTTCAGTTTTGTAATTTACAATTGTTGTACTATAGTTTTGTTTTGCAGTAAATTTTCGAGTTTTGGTAAATTCCCAAATTATGGTGAAACTTTTTTTTTTTATTTTCAGGATAATTTAGATTTTGGTACAATTTGAAACTTTCATGATTATTAAATTTTTTGGTTAATTTTTTGAGTAAATTTCCTATTTGTGGGGAAATTAAATTTTGTTTAAATTTCGTAAACTATTAATTTTGTGTGGATTTTTGTCTTTTTGTAGAAATCAAAAAACTTGAGGAATTTTAAATATTTCTGGTAAAACTTCACAATTAGGCGATTTTTTATTAAACCAAATTTGGAATTTTTACAGATTTTTTAAATTTAAATTTTTTGTATTTAATTTTTGTAATTTAAAAGTTTTGAACTCTAGTTTCATTATGTGTTAAATTTTCGAATTTTGGAGAATTCCCAAACTTCTGTTTAATTTCGTTTATTTCAGATTCATTTTTATTTTAGATTAATTTATATTTCTGGTCACATTCATAATTTTCATGTTCAAATTTTTTGGTGAATTTTAAATCTTTTGGTTCAATTTTGTTAATTTTTTGGTAAATTTCTGCATCGTAATGAAATTTGTCTTATTTATGCAATTGTTTATTGTAAATTTTGGTAACTTTCGACGATTTTTGTGAATTTGTAAAATTTTGAAGTAATTTAAATCTTGGTGATGAAATAACAAAATTTTGTTTTCGTATTTTTAGCTAAAATGTTTCCGAATGAGAGCAAAAAATAAGTCTGCTAGGTTTCTTTTTTTGGTATTTTCACTCTTACGGTGAAACGTGTTAATACACACCTGGGAAATTGCCATTTTATAAATCCTTATCATATTTGCTACAAAGTTATCATCCCGTGGTGCCCAGATAACTAACGAACCTAAAAGTTGGACCGATTTAAACGTTTTTTTTAAACCTCAAAATTTCAAAAAATAATAAAGAAAACTGAATCCCTTGAAAAACCGAATTGCTCAGAAAAATTGAAAATTTTGCCAAAACTTTAAATTCATCAAAAATAAAAAAATTTAAACTCAAAGAAAATCCGAAATTTTACTAAAGAAACAGTAAACCCAAATTTTTAACATTTTTAATATTCGCCGCAAGAATTCAAATTTCACCAAAAATTTTGTAATTTCATAAAAAGCCGAAAAGTCAGAAACTAACCAAATTTTAACGAAATCGATGGCTACCAAATACGAGTAAATTTCATCACAAGTTTCAAAAAAATTTATAAATTCATAAAAAAAATTAAAAATTCAATAAAATATTTAAAAATCATTAAAGTTATAAGTTTTACTAAAAAACTCAAATAATATTAAAAATAAAATTTTACCATAATTTAGGAAAAAAGTTAGGAAAAAATTCAATATTTTGGCAAAATTTATAATTCACCAGAAATTCGCCATAAAATCGAAAAACTCGATTAAAAAAAAGAAAAGTCTAAATTCTCCAAATTGTGAAATTTTATCATATAAATTTAAATCTCATCGAATTTCTTAGTTTCATTAAAAACTCGAAAATTTAAAAAAAATCATTATTTTACAAAATTTAAACGAAACACTTAAACAAATACATCAAAAATATATCAAATTTCACCACAAATAGGAAATTCACCAAAATATTTATAAACATGAAAATTATAAATTTTACCACGAATTTAAATTAAACTAAAAAACCAACGAAAATTTTAAAATTTACCAACAATTTAATTGAACAAAAGTTCAACAATTCACAATAAAAACAACTAATATAAATCAAAATAATTGCAGAAATTCAACAGAAACCAATATTCGTCATATTTTGAAATTTCAAAATTATATCTTTAATTTTATCAAATTTTTTTAAGTTTAGCCAGAAATTTGCAAAAAGTCAGCATTTTGTGAACAACGTCGCAAATTTAAAAAAATCAGGGAACCAAAAGAAAATTCACAATATTTTAAAATTTAAGGACAAAATTTACCCCAACACTGAAATTGCACCGAACACTCTAACTTTTTTCAATAATTATAAATTATGCTAAAAATTCATTTCCATTATTATTAACGATTCAACAAGAAAACGAGAATTAATTAAAAATTTCAATAAATTAAAAGAGTCGTAATTTAAAAAAAACATCTCGTCTATTAACCGATCGAAATTACTTTTATATTAAATCGAAAGGGAAAGTTAAATGTAAAATAATCCGACTAAAACCGAAAGCCAAAATTAAATATCGCCAACAATCCTTTGCACCGGAAACAAAATGTAGTACATTTTTTGTAGTTCATACATGTGTGAAGGGTATATATGATTCGGTACGGCCGAACATAGCTCTCTTACTCGTTTAAGTTTGTTTTTCTAAAGCGTTTAACAGGGTATTTGGCGTCAAATAGGGTGAATGCTGTAAAATATAATCACACTCTCCTGTATCCCTAACTATCATTCCATATTAATTATGCCCGGTGTCAAACTCAATAGCTAAAAGGCTTATGGCTTGATTTTCAAGCTTTTGAGTAAAATAAAAACATTTCTTTTTTGCTTCTTATATTTTTTTTCAATTAAGATTTTTTTTTAAATTTTAAGTTACTTTATTTTTTTAAACTTAAGTGAGGGCTGCTTATTGCCGCAACTGAAAAATTCAATTATATTATACGAAATCAACTCATGTAAGCTTCGGTAGATTTTTTAACAACCTTAAAAATTTCATTTTACAAAATGATGGGTAATTGATGTCAATCGATAAGTTAACGGTCAACAATTTTTTATATATGTAGAAAAATTATTTCTAAAAGTTTTAATTACCTTAACATAACTGCTCGCTATAACTTCTCTGCTTACCCTGGAAAGTTCTCAAATTATCTGATGCTGCACATATTTGTTTAAATTCGTACAAAATAATTATAGTTTTTAAACTTTAAATAAAAAATGTCTATAAATTATCTCGTAAGCAGTAAAAAAGAATCCTATTTTTTCACCAAATCGATTTAAAAAAATATGACGAAAAAGAAGCTTAAGCTGCATCCAGGCCTGTATACACTGAATGTCACAGGTATGGATTCCTATTGGAATATGCAACTGCAAAATCCGATTGTGGGAACGAATCTGTGTTCTCAGTTTGAGGTTTACAGTTTAGATTCCAATGATCGTTAAATAAAACCAGATCTAAAACTATTTTTAAATTATTTTTGTTATGATAAGTATTTTTACCTGTACCAAATTTGAATAAAAACCAAACACGATTTGGACAATTTTATCATCTCTTCAATACTTTATGAATTAAATGAATACTCAGGTGGTCTTATTTCCAATATTGGAAGACATTGAAAGTTCTGTATCAATTGCGGTACAATTTTGCTGCTCCTCAAACGTGTTTTACGAGTAAGAACATTTCGTATGTCAGAATTTTATTAATAATATTTGTTTATTAAGCTTCAGTCGGTCGACTTTTATTAATGTTACTAAAAAAATGAAAAAAACATTTAAAGCCTTATGAATATATTAGCAGCAACATTTTGAATGACAAAGGCAATTTTAAAAGAACAACAAAACTAAAACACGTGTTAAGGCTTAAAACATCATCTCGAGTTGTTGCAAGACCCCGGCACTCGCACACATTCTGCCAGCGTACTCGTATCAGCATAATGCGGAGTTTGCTTGCATGTTTAGGATGGAAAGGGCGCAAGTATTTGTTTGGTTAGGAAAGAAAACATACCCAAAGGACATTTTAACTATGAAGGCTGCCTTTTGACTACTGAAAATGGAACTTAAAGCCAAGGAACGAAAACGAAACGGAAGCATGTGCGTATGTACTCGTACGTACGCTTACCTAAGAATTATGTTGTTCCTTTGATATGTATATTTCTATGATTTTCTCTCCTGGTTTAAATTTATCTCAATATCTTTGTTATTGTAACTGTTTTTCTACTTTTCGTTTGGCCGCTTTAGAAAACTTTGTTGCTACAATGGTAAACAAGTTGTAAATATTGTCATTCAAACATGGAATTGAACTTATTGGGTTGGCAAGAAAGTAATGACGGAATTTATGTGAATTTGTGCGTACCTTGTGTTGTAGGCACCGAAATAAAATGAAAGAAATATACTGAGGGACCAGATAAGAGCAATAAGAAAATATTTTTATACAAAACAACCTCAGTGTGGGATATCAAATTGTGGCCAAATATGGTACGGGATAGCACATCAATTAAATGGCATCCTCGGCTTCGCTAGCAGCGCTTCGAGATCCGGATCCCTGGATAACAATTCTATCGCCCATTTGTCGAGCTCACGGCGTTATCTATTATCAGCAGACTTCAATTCTTGTCTCGTAATATTCTTGTACGGTTTTAGGCCTAAAGCCACCCGCAAAATAAGCTTGGTCGACTCTCTGGCGACGCCCGATTCGTATGACTATATTCTCTTCACTTCACACCAACCTCAGTCTGGTGCCACGTACTAAGATCCAAAAGAGAAGAGGGTACTCATGCTTAAAATTTTCCACTGAAGTAATGCTGGCGACCAACCTCACTACGAAGTCCAAGTTGCGTATTTGCAATTGAGCTGAAACTTCGTTTATGTATTTTAATAATTTTCACGCTTTCGGCAGTACAGAAACGATGTCTGATAACATGGTAAACCTTATCGAATATTTAGACAACTTCTGAAATATAGAAATTCGAAAAAC
This sequence comes from Phania funesta, assembly GCA_963932375.1. Taxonomy (NCBI): domain Eukaryota; kingdom Metazoa; phylum Arthropoda; class Insecta; order Diptera; family Tachinidae; genus Phania; species Phania funesta. Next base: position 45,472,657 of record OZ010656.1, read on the forward strand.
TAAAACTAACAAACTCGTACGCTGTGAAATAAATACAGCTCGTTTAAGTAGATGCCCAAATTGTTAAAGCTAAACCCCTGAGCTACATTTACCAGTCTTAGTCTTGTTTGGGTAAGAAGGGAAGCAACCCTTCCCTGAGCAAGCCAAATTGGCCAACAAGATCCTGTAGCTGAGTGTGACTAATTTCTGTTTTACTTTCTATGGTCACACTTTTTGACATTTCTATACGATGGAAATGCTTTTTTAACCCAGCCAATACTAAACTCAACGACAAGTGCTTTTAGGAGAGGGTTGGTTGCCTTTGTTTTTTGGTTATCTTCACTTGCTTGTTACAGGATAAAATCGAAAATAGAGGGTTGAGTTGGCGGGTGGGTTTTGGGATGAAATTGTTTTGATTTTTCAACCGTCTTGTTTACAATTCTCACGCGTGTGACTTTTAAATGACAGATTAGTTTAAGTAAATATTTGTTTTTGGAACGTGCACTGCTATTAGAACAAACGTTTGTCAACCAAAATGTAAATGTATGCATGAGATACATAACGGTACTTTGTAAACACCACTTTACTTACATTCCGTTTTATGTTCACATTAGATAAAGTTGTGGCATTACGAGTACGCGCGGTTTCTCTCCAGCCACTTGCACTGTTGTTGTTGTTTCAGCTGATAGTGATCAGCAAGAACGTGCGAACGTCATTCAAAAACTAACAAAAAACAATCACTGTCATCATATTTTTATCGCACAAAGATTTCTTAATTTTCATCAAATGTCCTCGGTAATATTTATTAATATGGAATTGTTAGTGGCTTTTTTCAGTTTGTTCTAAGCAAATCCCATTATCGATTTTGCTGTGATAAGACCAAAACAGAGCAGGGAATTTGAATAAAAATTTGCTTAAACACACGTGTCGTGGTTTAATTTCGAACGTTTGGAAACAGACCAATTTCTGTTATCAGTAAATACCAATGGTGAATTTTTTTCCCCTAATTTTTTCAATTTAACGTATTAATTTTCTTTCCCTTGTTGTGTATTTTCATAAGTTAACATAACTTAATTAATGAGATTTTAATCACCTCCATCCTGTGCAGCCTTTTAATAAATAAATTCATTTATTTTGAATAAAATACACTTGACTATATTTTTTTTTTCGTCAAATTCTTTGAAAAATTTGGTGATTGGTTACATTTTCATTCGAATTATTCAATTTAACGCAAGATGATTTGATTAATACAAAACACGTTTTGACATGTTTCTTACTTTTCAAAGTTTCTTTGCCTTGTTTTGCGCGTAACAGTTTGTCATCCTTGAATTTGATTTGAATCCTTGGCTAAGTTATTTTGTCAGTTTTTTTTCTCCAACAATTTGTTCATGTTAATTTTTCATGGATTTTAATGAAAAGATGACGCTAAATATTTATTTCCAGTAAAATATACTTTGTCATCGGAAAATCATAATTTAATTAATTTTCTTTTTCATATTTTAGGCTTGATTGAATAAAAAGTGCTCCATATGACCTAAATTGCTGTTAAGGTTTGAACATAAAAATTATATATTTTTTCCAGTTTATTTTAACGGCAAAACAAAAACCTTTTGTTGTAAGATTTAGAGCTGTTGGTGAGGAGTACACCGCTTCGAATTTCACTGCAAATTTGTGGTAGCAGTTTTCGAATGCTTAATAATGGAGATCGATTAAGTTAAATTGGCTTCTTAAATTTACGCGAAACACAGTAGTAATGAAAGGAAAATTGGAAATTCCTATTAACTCGCGATTAGAAACATGTTTATGAAATAAAGAAAGAAAAGACATGGTTGTCGCATGTCCACGGCAACCATATTTTGTTCCCTACAATATATTGTTGTGGCAAACAAATTATAGTTATTTGAAAATATTTTACACATTACTTTAGTTGCGATAAAGAAATTGTTGCTTACATTTCATCACTAAATGGCTAATATCCATCGCACTCGGTGGAATGCTTTTCTATCGTTCTAAGAATTATAATATTGTTACGAAGTAAAGATCGAAGATGTGTGAAACGACCTATTGTACAAAAACGCAATGTTATAAACATAAAGCAAAAACAATTGCGAAGCGGAAATTTGCCGAACCGCGAATCAACGTAGAAACAAAAACAACTTCTACAAAAAGAAAAAGTAAACAAAAGATATACACACACACACACACACAGACTACCGTATGTTCAGGACATTTCAAGAAGCGGCCGTGATCTGTATATAAAGGCGACGTCCACCGCAGATTTAGTTGACTTTGAGATTACATAGATTGAATATCTGTGCGTACAAAAGTGTTAAGTGTAGAATGTAAATTAGTACTGAAGAGTTGTAACTAGAGTCTTAATTGCCGAATAAAGTTTTTGTACTGATAAAATCATAAAGGACTGTGTATATTAATTCTTGCAATTAAAAGAACGTTTATTTGTGGTAATAAGTGAATTGAAACGAAAAAATTATTCGTACTCGCAAAAAGCTAAAAGATATATCACCTGAGATACATAGCAATCTTTTCGAAAATTGGCATCGAAACATATTAACCCCAAATATCTCAATTTAAAAACAAAGCGATTATGGTTACCTCAACCATGTTTTTCTTTGCGTGCACAAATAATTTTAATAATAATAAACCGGTTTCGGCTATGTGCCATCTTCAGTGTCAGTTTTCGAAAAAGAACGAAAAATGACACTGAAGATGGCACATAGCCGAAACCGGGTTGTCTCCAAACCAAACTTGACAAGGGATGACGGAAATTCGTTTCAAAATTCTTAATTGACTTACTTTCACAAAAAATCCTGATGCACAAAAACTATTAATGTCATATTGCTTTGCTTTTTCGATTTCGGTATTCATTTGTTAAATTTAAATATTCACAACGTGCAAATGCAGCCACTAAATGATTGCTCGAAGAACGTTATGCGTCAATTTAATTAAAATTGCTTTACTTCATATTTATTTATTAAAAAAATATATATAAATATTCTTTACTTTGATGTGTTCATTTTGTGATTATTATTTGTGCAATTTAATTTCGTTTCTCTTACATCAACATCAACATTATCGCCAACAGCATCGTCGTCGGAATCATCCACATGGACAACAAATTGTAAATGACATGCAGTCATCGATGAATGTTTACATTCATCTCGAGTTGTCAACTTGAAAAACAGTAATTTCCATCAACATTTCTCTCTCATTTCAATAAAACGGTTTCTTCCCAACCGTCCACTATTGGCTATAATTTTTACACAAGTGCACCGTTGCCATCCGTCCACTCCCATCCACCACCCATTTGTATAAATAATCTTTTTTTTCCTCTTTGCTTTTGTGGCAGCTTAGAGTTCATTATAGAAAAATACCCAATGAGTGTGTGTACATATGTAAAGTTTAAAATTCACTTACACACAAGTAAATATTTTATATACACGTGTATTCGTCATACACACACACACACACACACACACACACACACACACACTCCTTTTAACAGGTTCTTGTATACACACAACGAGTACAAGTAAACAAATATTTAAGTCATACAAATGGATAAGTTTTAATTACACAAATGCAGTCAGTCTGTCTTGTCAATAAAAAAAAGTATTTATTTGCATTGTACATAATGTTGTACATATATACATATGTACATGTATAATTCGCTTAGCAAATGGAAATAGATTTTTCAAATGTAATTAATTTAATGAAGTTATAAATATGGCTTTGTCGGCTGCACAGAGGAGGTGAAAGAATAAATAATATTTTAAAATCCTCTATTTTTAGACCCATAGTTCCATTTTATTAAATCAATAAATTATATAACTTTTCTTTACAAATATGCGAAATATATTTAATTATGTCGGACACCAAACAAAAGAGTTCAAATGCAAAGAATAAATGTTTTTTAAACGTTGGTGCAGATCTTCTGATCTTATTTTAAAACTTATGGCTGTTTTGAGCAATTCTTTTCTACAGTCGAAGGGGTGGGACGTGACAAGCAGCATTCGTTATTATGTTTTCAGATATAATTGTTCAAAATTTCAAAGCAAGACAACGCAGTCGTAATGTTACTCTGGTTATTATCACCTTCTGCGTCTTTTTATTGACAATTTTAGAGCCTTTAATAAGTCAGCAATTGAATCACTGTAGAAGCTGAACATTTTACTTCATAAGATATTTCTGAGGTTTTTCCAATATTGTACAAAATTGTCGTCTATTTTAGATTTCTATTCTATTCTATTCTATTCTATTCTATTCTATTCTATTCTATTCTATTCTATTCTATTCTATTCTATTCTATTCTATTCTATTCTATTCTATTCTATTCTATTCTATTCTATTCTATTCTATTCTATTCTATTCTATTCTATTCTATTCTATTCTATTCTATTCTATTCTATTCTATTCTATTCTATTCTATTCTATTCTATTCTATTCTATTCTATTCTATTCTATTCTATTCTATTCTATTCTATTCTATTCTATTCTATTCTATTCTATTCTATTCTATTCTATTCTATTCTATTCTATTCTATTCTATTCTATTCTATTCTATTCTATTCTATTCTATTCTATTCTATTCTATTCTATTCTATTCTATTCTATTCTATTCTATTCTATTCTATTCTATTCTATTCTATTCTATTCTATTCTATTCTATTCTATTCTATTCTATTCTATTCTATTCTATTCTATTCTATTCTATTCTATTCTATTCTATTCTATTCTATTCTATTCTATTCTATTCTATTCTATTCTATTCTATTCTATTCTATTCTATTCTATTCTATTCTATTCTATTCTATTCTATTCTATTCTATTCTATTCTATTCTATTCTATTCTATTCTATTCTATTCTATTCTATTCTATTCTATTCTATTCTATTCTATTCTATTCTATTCTATTCTATTCTATTCTATTCTATTCTATTCTATTCTATTCTATTCTATTCTATTCTATTCTATTCTATTCTATTCTATTCTATTCTATTCTATTCTATTCTATTCTATTCTATTCTATTCTATTCTATTCTATTCTATTCTATTCTATTCTATTCTATTCTATTCTATTCTATTCTATTCTATTCTATTCTATTCTATTCTATTCTATTCTATTCTATTCTATTCTATTCTATTTCTAGACGACACTGTATTTATAGGTATTAATAATGATTCGAAGGTTGGAAAAGGTAAACCCATCGAAACGTGCTCACGTAACGTTTTCTCTCAAACTCCCCACAAATAACAAATGCCACGGTTCCAGGAGAAACATACCTTAAGTATTTGTGTATCCATCTAGATAGACTCCTTAGTTGAGAGTCCTGGTTGATATATGCAGATTTCCAATATATTGCGGGGAGAACCAGTTCCTGATTTAACTCAAACCTTTCTTCACTTTGAACGCGTGTTGCTTCAAGAATTGAATTTTCGTTGCAAATTCTTTGTATTTACAACGCAAACATTTCTGTGATTTCCTAGATACTTTTACCAATAATGGTGGTTATAATATCCCAATTGGATCGCATCCACTGAAATTCTTTTACCTGTCATATTTAATAAGCAACAAGTTAAGCAGTTAAGTAAAGCCAAATCTGTTTTAAAAGTTCAAAGACTTGTTTGAAATAGCAGCAGCAACCGTCTCTGTAAGAACAATTTCTTGACACACCGATTGGAGGGTATATGTTGTGTTTGTAATTCCATGTTTGTAATAACCAACATTATAAATTTTATTTGAAAAATCCCGTTGAAAAAGGTGCATGTAGTAAAACTAAATGGACATTTTTTTGCGAAAGTTTAAAACAGTATTTAATTTCTTACAAAAAAATTAAGAAAAAATCTTATTTCTGCGTTGTAAAAACACTTTCTTGACACACTGTATATATGTTAATGCTATAGCAATTGCTAAAGGCGTGCTGTAGTTGGACACTAACGCAAACTTTGATTCGAGAAGAGCAACAATAGGCGATCGTGCACGTTTGGGGTCAGATTTCATTGCACTAGCCCCAACAGTCTTGTTTTAGCGAACAGGACCTCTGGACATCACACAAGTCTACCCAAATACCGTGATGTAAAAAAAAACGTCGCATATGATTTTTGTTTATCAGTGTTCTCTTAATGTTGGTTTAAAAGTTTTGTTACAAATGTAGACAATCTTTCACATAAAGTTTAATGCCATAATGAATTGTTGGTGCAAGACTTGTTAGAAAGGCGGCACTAACACTAACTTAATTATCGTACATTAACATGCAATTGTAGCAACAATGAACTTTTTGCAACTACTCATCCACTTCCGGCCATCTATTTGCCGCTTCGTGTATTTACATTTACACAAACAAACAAAATTTGTTCATAATTACATGCATGTGTTACAACAAACCCCAGCCACTGGCAGGAGATGTGTCGTTGATAAAAACTATTATTTCACACCAAGTGAAAAATTAAACTAAAAATCTCTGCTCACATACACGGTCCTTGTCATTATTTATTATGGAATAAATGCGTGTTATTGTTTTTTCTACAAATGAGTTTAGTTATATGGATGTGTTTAGGTGTGTGTGTGTGCGACTGAAGGGGATGAAAGTTTGACTCCCGATTCAACTTTTTCATATGGTTGTATGTGTGTCAATTTGTTTACAATTGTTTAACTTCCTGCATAGTCGTATACTATTCACACATCTTCACATAATAGTGCTGGTGTTTGCTAATGCAAAAATATGTCATGTACACATTAATGACATGACATGTAGTCATAGACTCTCTGCCTGTCTATCAGGCAAAAATTAATGCACTCCAACATGAAAATATGTTTTGCTATGATAACTTTGTTTTTCGTATTTTTGTTTTTTGCGAATCACAGAATTAGCAAAATGAAGTTTATTTTTTCTAGCTGCCATAGCAGAGTGTTTGAAGAAGCTAAATCATGTTAACGCAATATTTCAATTATGGATGAGGATAAACAGACAGGCGGAAATAGTCATGTTTGCTTGTAAATCGGTTTAGCAGTCTATAATAAATGCGAACGTACTCGTAATAAGTCAATATTTAGCTGCATAATAATTGCTGTGGAAATTAAATCAATATTTTCATTTTTTTATAAATAAATGTTACTAATTGGAAAATGTCTACTTTTGAAGATTTTACATGTTTTATAAGTGAAAAACATGACTAAAATATATAACTATTTATGAATACGTCGTAATAAGAATTTGTAGAAAAATCCTAGCACTGGTATCGGAAATACAACTTTTTGCATCTTAAAAATATGTCAAGATTTGGGGAGGAACAATTTAAGACCAATCAGGGACAAAGTTCCACAATCTCATCGGCAAGAGAAATAAAAATATATCAAATCGAAAAATACTTCGCTTTTTCAAGCAAAAAGATTGGATGATTTTTTATAAGTGTAAGAAATTTTATGGTTTATTGACAAATTGAAGAGAAGATATTTAAATGTATTCTTTGAAATGAAAAAGGTGACGCAATTTGAGAACCCTTAGTCCTCTCGAATAGTCCTTGTAAATTTTAATGTCACATAGTTGAAAGTTTCTAAAATATTTTGAATCTATACCACAATGTGATCTAATAATTTATTTGGCGAACGCCATACGAGGTAGAAAGGTCAATTTGTTACACACACCTCTAGTCGTCAGCTGACAAGCACAAAGGTATGGCTTGCCGTAACTGAGTGCAATGTGAACGGTATTGAAGTTAGCCGAACGCGTGCCTGTCTCTGCTAAAAGTCTGGCTAAATGAGCCGATCGGAGAAAAGTTAACACTCTCTTATAAAAGTCCCTAAGACACGATGGAACATCATACGCCAGAGATGCGAGGTCAACAGAGTGCTTGGTCTTTAGTATGCGAACTGTTGATACCAGTCCTTGTCAGCTCTTAATACAGATTTATCTCTGCATATGGAGCTCTGTATGGGTGAATAACAATTTCCCCATTACTCGTGGGAATTATATGAATTCTCTAAGGGAACTACCTCCAAGGGAAGTATCCGTAAGAGATGAACAGGAATGCTTCGCGGGGGCGGACTCTTTAGGGGTAGGCTCAGACGGCAGCGTACATTGTGTGTGAATGGCCAGCACTGGCTTGCATAAGGCTTAAGACCACAGTCAGACCCTTGTTAAATGTGAATGCTACGGGGGATAAAAAAAAGCCTTATACAAATGCTAACAATTACAAAAGACTCTGTGATAAGGCAGACCGTCGACAGTTACCAGTCCACAATCTAAAATTACTAAAACTCAAGAGTTAAGGCACGAGATTCAATGAACGTAAGGTAGTCGTAAATTACAAATCGGTTGCAGAAAATCAATTCAAGGAAAGAAGGGGCCCATAAAGTAAGCGCTCTGCGGTCCCCTTAAATTAGTATATATACATACGGTAATTATTTATTTTGATGTTGGTTATAAGTTTTCTCTATTGATATCAAGCTTCCTCAGGACCAAGTCATTTTAGTTAGAATTCCATAAAAAAATTATGAATTAATGAAAAAGTACCGCATGTTTTTTGATAACTTTAATAATCACATTTATCGTACCATAAATTATTTTATTGTTTTTATAGAGATGACTACGAAACTTAATTGTATCCTAAATTTTCTTTGGACTAATGAAGAATTTTGATTTCTGGACGCTTGATAATATTGTTAAGATATATTTTGATGACCTCAACAACGTAGCTTTCGAAGAAGTTCGGAATAATGCTGTCGCTAGCCCCAAAAGCCGTACCAAACAGTAACTTGGTACCTATTATAAAAATGTACCTCGGCGGATGAAGTTGGGGCCTTCTCAAAATGTTTTTTCTTTTATATTGCTAACATAGTTGCTGTCGAATCAATTGAAAATAACCATTTGGGCCAGTTTGAACGCCGGTTTAGAAATATAGTAACAATAAAATGAACTCGATTAAGGGCCTCACCATAGGCTTTTGGAACACAAGCGAAAACGAACAATGACTCTTCAAAGCCACAAGATAAACTAAGCTTCTTCCTCAGCGATTTAGTACTCGAACTAGAACGAGATGTGGTTAACGAGGGGGATGAAGTGAAAACTAAACAAAAAAAAAACACTTTAGAAAATTGAATTTTGAGCAATTGTTTAGTACGTCAAGTATGTAAGTCGAAATTGGAGTGAACAATTGCCCAAAAAATCGTTTGTGCTATTAAACATATTTCAAACTTTGGCCACAAATGTTAAATTACCAACCGTTGGCGAGTAGTTGTTGGTGTAAATTAATGGTTGTGTAGCATCCTCTGCTGGTTTTGGAGAAAAATGATGCAATGAAAATATTCGCAAATAAGGATTCTCCAAACTCTGATAACTTTAGTCAACAATCCAATTTGCAATGATGTTGTTCAATCCAGTTACCTCTCTCAAGACCAAACTTTGATATGACCACAACTCCAGGTGCAGATATTAATTTTGAAGCAGTGAAAAATGAAATATATAAACGAAATTCAAATGGTGACTGGGAATCAGATTTATCAAATACACGTTCCGTTGATTCTAATGCTAGGCATAGTTGTAGTCCAAATAGATTTGCTATTTTAGCAGATTTAACTGTTGAGCCAAATGTTGTTAATAGTGTAAAAATCAATTCGGTAGCGAAAGAGCTACAGAATGTTAATAAATAAATTTGTCCACCTATTTTTCTCCATCAAATTAATGATTAATCATTAGTTGATCGGTTCAAGGTAACTTTAAGATTATGCTGTACTTACAAAATATTTCGTTTAAGTGTTTTTACTAGTATTCGCCTTGTTTTGAAATTTGAACATGGGAAAAGCCAAGAAAGAGGGTTATCAATCACTGAAAATTTCTTTAGAAATTGTAATAATTGGTGTAAACTTTAATTCGAAAAATACCTCATAGGGTGATAATTCGAACAACCTTTAAGGTAATGCATTTCCTAAATGGCTAAATATTCATTCACATTTAGTTGTACGACTATGTAACGATATAACTTTTTCCTAATGGGTATGCCTTTTCGTATCATTTCCATTTGAGCTCTAACGTTATTTATCATATTGATCCAAATTATAAAAAAAATTTACTACTTTTTCGGACGATTTTCTTCTATAATTAAATTTAAAATTATTTGACATCTATTTTATTTAAAATCAACAAATGTCATATTCTCCCTTATATTATATATATTTGCCTCCCGTTGTAAGAATTTTAGTGAACAGTGAAATTGACTTTTATATTAACGCAGTTGCTTCTGCAAAATTAAAAAGAATTAATTAAAATTTCCAAATAGATTCAACTTTAAAGTTTTGGATTACGGAGAGTGTTAGTAGAGAAGATTTATAAAATTGTAGTGAAAAACACGAAAATAATAATCCAGGTCTTCTTGCTTATAAACAAATTTATAATATTTTTGGGCATAGACGATTTTATACGATTTTGACAAACGTTTTTCAAATTTAACCGATCCAAATTTTTAAATTTAGATAATATAGAGTCTCATTAACAGAAGTAAACATTAAAAAATCAGCTGGAATCGGTCAAATTTTCAAATTGAATAATTCAAAAGTTGTCCGTATTAAAACTTTTTGGAATTTTTAGTTTTATTTTCAATTGTTTAAATATACTTATGTTCCCGATAGCTGGAACATTTCAAGAATAGTTTCAAATAAAAAGAAAGTAAATTCTAATGACATTAATACTCGTACTATGAGACCTAATTCTTTGTTGTCTAGTTTAGAAAAATTATTTAAGAAAATTGTTCGTGAAAAAATGGATTTGGGCTGGGTTGAACATTTTATATCAAATTTTCAATTCGGTTTTAAAATAGGCCGCTCTACTGTGGACGCTCTCTCCTAGTCCCAAAATGATGTTATTTGTAATTTAAGACAACATGTTATGCTGCTGCAATTTCTCTTGATGTAGAAAAAGCCCTTGATAGAGCTTGTCATTCTGGCAATATTTTTAATTGTGGATACAAGTGAATAATTCTCTATCTGATTTTTGTTAAATTTCTTGTGATGTGCCTCAAGGCTCAATTGTGGCACCTCATTATACATTAATTTTATTAACGGTTTTGCTCACAATTATGTAATCTCCCTTGACATTCTGTACGCAGAAGATTTATTACTCTACGCGTATCAGGAGTCTCCACTAGAAACACTTTCTATTGTGTATAGACATTTATGGAAAGTTAAAGAATTCTGTGAATGTTGGGGAATAACAATTTTTGCATTTTAAGTGAAGCAGTTTGTTTGAGAAATGCAATTGGTAGATGTGCATACTTTGCTGTCCCTAAAATTTTCTAACGGCGTTGAAATTCCTTTTAGAGATAAATTTTAATACGTTGGCATATTCTTCCTCAAAAAAGTTAATTTTAGATTTTTGGCACGAATTTCCGTCAACCCTTGTCAAGTTTGGATTGGAGACAAACCGGATTCGGTTATGGGCCATCTTCAGCGCCATTTTTCCTTCTGAGAAGTTTGCATAAATTCGTTTCAAATATCTGCATAAAAACAAAACCATAATTATTAATTAATAAAACTTGTTTACAGCCAGAGTTATTACACGGATTCCCAGTACGTTTCTTTATATCTCCTACCCTAATGTCTAAATTTACAAATTTTAGAAAGAAAGTTAATACGGTCATGTCGTGTTAGGAGTTTTGTTCAAACATCCAAAGATTTTCGAATTCTTTAAGCTTTTATCTAATTGATATAATTAGAAATTATATTAAGAGATTGCACGTGCATGCTTACGTTATTCTGAGAGAAATAATTGGTTCTCAAAACATATTAATTTTTATGCTCTTAAATGTTCTTTAGTAAAATTCCATATTAAGCAATCTACTATTGAGGCTCAATAAATTTCAATAAAATTACTTTACTTTTGTAAAAACAATATTTTCTAAAAGATATACATGCGTACATGACCGCCCTAATACGATAAAAACCGGAATACATACAATATGAAATAATAACCAGTTTAAAACTCGATTTTCACCCTTAACAAAATAAAAAAGAAATCAATATAACCCAAAATAATTGTGGAATAGAACGGAAGAAGGTTCATTATGGCTTTAAAACAAAAATCCTTTAACATAATAAATTACGAAACAAACAGCAACAACAGCAAAAAACGACAACCACAAAATTGCCCACCGAAAATACGGCGACAACAGTTACAGGAAATTGTGATTTACAGCTAAACTTTTGTACCGCCATATGCCGGTACACAGACACATTCACACACTCATGCAGGTATTAAATGCGATTTTAGCACTAGATGTGCAAATGGGTTGAATGGGCACGAGAGAGAAGCAGTGGATTCTTTATTGGATTCCATATAAAAATATTATTGGCGAATTTAGTTGGTTTCTGAAGCACAAACTAACACACACGCACGCCCATACACATGCTTTAGGAGCCTGAAGGGAAACAAACCACTTTTTGACAATTGTCTGTTTGGTGGACCCACAATTCTAATGGATTTTTATGTTCAACCGAACAATAATATTCATGAGGTCTTTGGCTGCGTGTTTGCATGTTTTTTTGTTGTCATTTACGGTTAGAAATCAGGTTGGAATGGTTTTAGTTTTATTGAATTTTTATTGAAAAGCAATTTAAGTCCAAGAGCTGTTTTTATTTTTCATTGATTTGATTTATTTTATCGGCGGGTTTAGTACAGCGTTTTGTTCAGGTGGTGTTAATATTTTTTTCTAAATTTTCTAGTACGATTTCTTAAATGATACCTGATCCAATAGTTGAAAGGAAGACAGGCAACCAGGGGACGGTGTCATGTCGTGTTTTTGAGTTTGTTGTCTACGTTTGCATGTGTTTTAATAGAAATATTTTTGCTGTCAGTCATTATAATTTTATTAAGAACAAATCCGTAGATATTGTTTTAAATGCGACGGATGTCAATCATTTTTTGTGCAGCTACCAACCCCTTAAGCCTTTGTAAGTGAACTTTCTATTTTACATTGGATTTTGAGACACATCTGTGTTCATCTCAATTTTGTAGATTTTTAACAACTTCTTTTAACATATTTTGACACTGTTGACGCCTTCTTTTTTTCTAGTGGTTCGTTTTGTTGTTGTTGTTGTTGTTATTTTTCTCATTTATCGTCATTTATACAGACTACTTAAATTCACTAAAGCAATTTGGCTTAGTGCGGCAAACAAGCTGTTTCAATTTACATTCACGTATTAACAATCCTAAAAGAGCAACAAATATCCTTTAAAAGAATCAAATCATTTAGGGCTGCGATTGTATAAGAAAGACAGATGCAAATATGCAACAGAACTGTAAATTAGATTTTCAACCAAACGAGATCAGACTCGCCACATCTACACTCCGTTAAAAATTAAGAACACATTATTGTAATAAATAGTTTTTTCGTCTTTTAACCATTAATGTTTTTTTTTAACTCATAAAGTTCTGCGATTTCTGGGAATATATCATTCACTTTAATTGTCACAATTGTTTATAAGATTTTGTTTAACTTTTGACATCATTGTTGTGGCATGGTCACGACAACCATACTATGTTCTCTAAAAGAATATTTTTTGTTGGAAAACATATAATATTGCTAATTTTACTTGTGATAAACAACTTATTAGTTACATTTAAACATGTAATTACACATGATTACCATCTTTGAAAATTTAATATGGTTGAGTTGAACAATACAATTTTTACTAAAATTCTAACAATGAACAAAGTATTTTAATTCGAAACATAAAATGATCCTAAAAGTATGAGGGAGTGTTAAGATATTAGTGCCTTGACTATTAAGCATTCGATAGCATTAGCCGCCTCTCGTGGTACCTCAGCCGCAGCTAATCGGCAACATAAATTTTTTGTTTTACTATTGTTCTAAGATGATCATATTATTATCTGCAATAATAATATGATTTGTTTGCAACCATATAGTTGAATCAAATTATGCGATTTTAGACGATGGTAACCTCAAACATTGGAATCGTTAGCTCCTTATGCCAGCCCTAAGACTTACAAGAATGCTCCTGTCTTGGTAGAAATGTTTTTCGAACCATTCGTTGTGGATTTCTTGAACGCTTGCTGTCTTGTTCATTTTGAAATGCATCAGCGCGTATAATAATGAGCACAATTAGGTTTGATTTTGGCATTTGTTTTCTGAGGTTTCGTGGAGAAAATCGACTTTTTGTATTTTATTGACAAGTTAAAGTGTAAATTTAAAGTTAAGTATAAAACTGGCTACAGCTGTTTTTAACACAATTAACACAATTACATTAGCAGCTCCTCGTCGGTAAGTCGACGTTCAAAAAAGTTCATGCAAAAAGTTAGAAGTTAAAAACTGTAGTAGAGATTTTGCACTTTTTTATGGTTCTTAGAAAGATTTTCATGGAAAGATGCTTAAAATATATTAAAGGAGGTTTATGCATCCAACAAATAATTCTGCTGGTTGTGTTTTTATAAAATAAACAATATTTACCGAGGTACATAACTGTGTCTGTATGAGTGTTGTTCAAGGTTGCCACATTTTTATGTTTGGTTAAAAATTGTAAGCATACATTATACCAGTTTAACCGATTTTTTTAGCTGCGCTCAAGCCGGTTTCTTAAGAATATATATTTTTAGAATATCTAATAACCCGGTTATTTTTGTATAATAAACCGGTTATAATAAAAAGTGTAATTTTTAGGCGGCCTCTTTATTCTTATTTAACGTACAAAAAAGTGCCTACTGTGTGTGAAAGTGTTCGTAATAATATATTTTTATACACATGCCCTCTGAAGCGTGGAAATATTTTACACGGGTTGAGAGGGGAAAAGCTACGTGCGTAAAGTCCCCTAAAATATTAAGTTGCGTCAGAATTTGTGTTTGCGGATGCCAGGAAAATGTCATAAGCACTTTTTCCCTACTTTTATCATGTAGCCATCTGTAATTGGAGCATGGTAGCAGGCCGGGTGTTTTTGTATGGATTGGTTGACGATTGTGATTACAATTTTATTGCATCAGAATTGGTGTTTGTGGACGGCAGGTAAACTCCTCTTTTATTGTTGGTAGTGGTTTTTGGTAGGGGTTGGGAGATTCTTATTATATGTCCATACAACTGACCTGAATGTGCACACAGAAGAACTTGATTCCATTCCAAGTAGTCCGAATGCGACGGCATTATTTATGATTATTATTTTACTTAAATGCGTTGCCTTCAATCATTCATTCGATGAAATATCTCCGTTTTTTTTTTTTGATAAAACAACAAGAAGTAAGAAGATCGGGAAATCAATCAAAGGCATCGAAAGTTTTCAATTGTGGTGAACGAATGGATGGATATTTAATACAAAAAATATGTTCATTTCACTACTGGTTTCTATAATGCAGGAATAATTTTGGGCGAAAATTGTCTTTCTATAATTTACCTTGTTACAAATTAAGAAAACAAAATTCTCTCGTCGCTACTTTATACAGAAGATATTAAAAAAAAAAAAAAAAAATCCGTAGGATTTGAAATATTAATTTTTTCTACTTCATTTAAATAATAATATCTCCTTTATCTCTACATAATGTTTGAAACGATTCTTTTGAATAAATTAAGTCCTGCTGTTTACCCAGCATCTTATTCCAAAAAAATCGGAAGGATTCAATTATTGTTATGCCTTGTTTTGATCAGTATTGATCAGTAAAATTGACCTCGACACTGGTGAAATATTTTACGTGGATAGTTTCAAATATGGCAACCGTAGTAAAATTAATTTTTCCACAAAATTATACAAACAATATATTCTCTTACACCTCTGTTGTGCACTAAAATAAGAAATAAAATAAAACATCCCTTTGCATTTTTGTGTGTTTGTCTGCTGTTTTGAAACTCAAGAAAATAGAAAAAAAACAACAACAAATTTGACACCCGCTCTTTGCAAAAACCGAAAAAATGTTGTTTCGTTTTAATGTTAGAAACATGTTCAAAACAAATTTCTCCGTTGATGAATGTTAAACTGAAGTGGTTGTTAAAAAAAGTGAAACATAGAACGAAAAAGGAATTAAAGGAAGAGTCCATAAATACGAAAATAAAATGCAATATGACCCACAAAAACATTTAAACTATTGTACACCACCAAGCTGATGATGTAGCATGATACTCCCGCTCCTCTGCAGCAATGACATTTAACATTGTTCGAAATAACGAACTGGTTGAGTGACAGGCTGGCAGTCAAACTCGCATCGCTGGGGGAGTTCTTTTTGTTTGTGCCTTTTTCGTAGTTTTAACAAATTTCATTTGAATTAGAAAACTGACTCTTGTGTTAATCCTTTAATAGCTTTAACAAAATGTTAAATGTTTTTATATTCAAAATTATTTCCTTCCCTGAGCGCCGCGGCCGTACACTTTATGGATAAAGGGCGCATTTAGCTTCATGTGGAAGAAAATGAAATGAGATCGGTTAATTATTTTTCTTTTTTTGGTGCTTAACTCACATATGGAATAATTTCCTATTTTGTTTACTAATGTGTTTAATATGTGAGAGTGAGGACGACAGTTTGCTAAAGTCATCGAAAGTCATTTCAATAATCATAACATGTCAGTCAAAATAAATAAATATTATGAAACAAAAACAAACTTAGACACATCCCACATAGTGCCAAATATGTATGCGGCTCTAAGGACTTTAACGAGATGTCGCTCGTTTAGGGAATATTTATAACAATTGAACCAACAGTTACATGAAAAGCGCTTTAGTTTGACACTAACTTATTATAGTCTAAGATTTATGTCATATTTTATTTGGACATATTAATAAAAAATAAAAAAAAACTAAACAAAAACTATTGCAATTCTCTCTTTGGACAGTTTATATTCGAAAATTGTTTCATATGTGTCAAGCTCAAAGCAATTTAATTTCATCAGGGGCTTTAAAACATTTTAAATAATTTAATTTGGTTCTATCGTGATACCCTCTAACACGAGAAAAAGGACCCAAGTATGAACATATATACATGTAACTGTGAGTGACTGGAGTCAATAATAATCTTAAACTTTATCAGACAACAAGCCGAGCTATTTCTTACCAACCCATCTGTATTGATGTAGGGTTATTTAAATTATTTTTTAATTTTAATCAAAAATGGCTGACCGTTTCCAAACTGCTTCGTCAGCCATCTCTGCAAGTTTTAATGCAAAATATACGATTAGATTTTTGAAATATCGAACTTTTGCAGAATTCTATTCAACAAATCAGAAATCTTCTACGGAATTCCTGATACAAAAAGTTCGGCTTTTTCGAAAAATTGCTTACGGAGACAAGATGAAATTAGCTTTTCTCTAAAATTAACTTCAAGGACGATTTCTTGATTTCGGCTTCGTCTACGAATAGGAAGCGATTGATTTGCTCGAACCGACACCCTTACTTTTTCGATCGTTTCTTCGAGGGTAAGTACTGAGCAATAACCTTTTAGGATGACCGACTAAATAAATCCTCGATCGAAACAAATTCTTATATAATTACCTCAAACCTAAAACTAAGCGAGATGGATATTGACGCCTAGCAAGGGTTGCAGGTGTTAATATCTGAGCCTAATCCAGTGAGTGAATGAAAGAATCTCACTAAGCCGGATCAGCTAATTCAATGGCTGCAAAAGTGCTTCCAAATTCACTTAAGTGAAGAGACGATTACGGTAGTCCAGGTTTAAGATTGTAAACTCTGGAAACTCCATCGCAGTCCATGCACAGAAATACAAAATCCTATTATCTGTCGTCGATTCCTACGCCACTTATCGGCACTTGATACTGGCATGGTAGGAGCTCAGGTCTTGCAATGTTTTAACTTCATAATAATGAAGGGTTCGCAGCGGAAAAATTCAGATAAATTTGAATTGAATGAGCCATCTTAAATTCTTAATTGCAACAAGTCATAACTTTTAGCAATCCCCAGTTCCGATAAAGGCCAAACTTTTCAGTTCAGTATGGTAAGACCAAACCACCTTCAATCATCACTTCGCAAATAAGCCAAGTTAATTGTTGTTCTTTTCACTCCATTGGGCCTTCAAAATGTACAAATTTCTACTTGATATCAGTGTCTAATATCAATTCAACAACAAAACAAAATCCCTCACCTCCCTGCAGACAATTGTATTCATCACATGTAAAATTCGCAAAGTACAGACTTCTACTATTCATTATTTAAAATGTTTCAGAGTGAAACATCGAATTGCCATCAGTTGCAAACAAATTGAATATTTATCAAGGCAACCAAAAAAAAACAAGAAATAAATGAAAATACTTTTTGTGACAAAAGAAAAATATCCATAACCACCACTCAGCAACCACATGTGAAAAATTGTTATTCGCTTTCCCTAACCCCGCAAACTTGCTGCGGGGTGATGGGCTGTCAGGAGTCGCAGTGAAAATACAAACTTGTAAAATTCCTTTAAGTTGTTATTTGGGATGTTGATGCTACAAACACGATATTGTTGGGTGGTTTCTTCAAGCGTCATTCCTTGAGAATATTTTTTGCTTATTGTTGTAGTTTTTATTGTGATTTTCCCGTTTCCTTTAAAATGCTCAGACCAAATATGTGAAATTGTTGTTATTGTTAGTTCATACACTCACTCATATGAGAACTGGCGGAAACGGAAATACGCCAACTTAGTCTATGCACACTAGACCTGTTACGAGTATTATTATGTAGTATGTGTGTGTGTGTGTGTGTAGAACTTAAGTACGAGGTTTGCCGTTTTGTTGTTTTTCATTTAATAACATTTCCATTTGAAAAATTTTCAACGTGTCTAGAAATTGCTTTGCCTTAAAATTTATGTTTTTAATGTTCTGCCGCTTGTGAGTGTTGAAAACAAATACATTTTCATGTTGTGTTTTTCTTGTTGCTGTATCGTCTCTTAGCAAAATGCTTTTAATAACCATGTTGCAAATGTAACTGTCTGTTACTACGACTAACATTTGTCTTGTATAGTATTGGAAAGGAAGCAACTCGACTATTGTGGTAGAGGAAAATTGCGAAAGAAAAGCCTTGAGTTTCTTGTGTCTTTGGAAAATGTTTTAGTGTTTAGCAATTCATTTGTTTGTTGACTTCACTTTTAACCTCTTTTTGTTGTCACCGATGGCGTAATGAAGGAGCAGGCGGATTTCGAAACATTCTCTTTTATTAAATTTTACAATATCACTCGTATTCTTGCAGTTGTTCGCATGTGTTGCGAACTTTTAAGACATTTAACATGTATTTGTCATTAATTAAATGGTGGTTGGTGTTACAACAAATGCAAATTCTTGTTTAAAAACACGCACTTTCGACTACTCCTCCTGCCGCTTCGCGTGAACGTTTTAAACTGGTCTGCTCTATCAAATCCAATATTCTTTTTCTTTTCGTTGGCTTTTGGTTCGCAAGCCAGTCTCGTATTTGCGTTATTATAATTTTTGTGAAAGTTTTTTAATAAGAATTTTGAAAATATTTTATATATTTTCACTCGTATTTATTCTGGTTCTATCAAGCATTCGACTGTGAATTCATATAATTTTTATTTGAATATTCATCTAAAAATAAAACTTTTGTAATATAACGAAAAACTAATTTCATCTAAACTTATTGTTTGTGGGATTTTGCATCACTACGCTCTTTGTTGTTTTTGTTTTAATGCTGAAAAAAACAAATTGAAATTTCAACAAATATTTAATTTTCATATTGTACCTCTCTTGCAAACAATTTGATATATGAAGAGGCTAATGACTTTGTCAGAAACGCTACATAATTTATTTTTAATATCTCAAATGCCCGGGGAGGTGTGTTATTATTTTTGTCAACACAAATCTTAAAAAAAAACTTCTAGACACATTTTCTAACTGTCTCTGTGAAAAGCCTCTATTTAGGAATTGGAGCTCGCATTCTCCTCGATTCGTATTGCTACTTCAAAAGTTTAGTTCTACAGAGCCCTAGAAAAAAAGACAGGGGATGTAGACAGTGGTTACATAAGAGCTTAAAAGAACTTAGTCCAAATATCGAACATTAGAAGCTGACATCGCACAACATTAATTTGTAAACGCAATGAAATTGAAAAAAATACTGTTTTTGCCAGGTATAAGCTCGTTGTTTATACTGACTGCGACTTGGATATGGAAAAAGAAATACGGAAAATAACTTTCCAGAAAAAACGGGTGCATTATCACTAATAACATCTGTTATGAATTGCCATTCAGCTAACCTTAGGGTGTCGTACAAGGCTTTATAATTCTTTACGTTTTTCTAGGAGTTGTGAGTAGGAGACTGCCAAAACTCCTTAGAATCCCCTACATATCTTCTTTGGGTTTAGCGAATATATACGAAAGCAACTGAGTCGCATGTATTTCTTGAGCAATACTTTGTTTAAGCTTCGCGAACGCAATAAGATTGTATTGATTGATTGTATTTAAATTCTTCCTTAACGTAAACGCATATTTACCAAGAGTTTAAGAAGGCTTGAGGAAAGTACGAAAACCTATGCCAAGAGAAGTAAGCCCTGCAAGTTTTTAGCTTTTTTAGCAGGTGAAGAGAAACACTGCCGAAGGAAAACGTAGAGGCTTTAAAATTATCTGAGTGGAAAAAGTATTGTTTGATCCGTAGTAAAAATCTTTACCAGCAAATTGATTAGAAGGAGGCAAATAGTATCCAAAACTAAAGAACTTAACATTGATTAGTGAGGTTACGTTTGAATTAGAGCCGAACGACGTTAAATTTTGTCATATAATAGGTGTCTTTAGAACTGTTGAATATAAACAAGAGTCAGCATTATGCTATGATCTGATCTGGGTTCAGAGGCAGAGATATAACACTAGCCCTAAAAATTAACTGTTTTCCAATCGAATAACTACATCTTCCGGTTTTCTTTAAAATGATTGAACTGAATCTACTAGAACTCAATATAACACAATGGGCCTATTTAAATTTTGACGAATAACTTATCTCGCACTTAATACTAGTGGGTTAGCCATCGAAACCTAGTATTTCACCCCTTTCGTTTCGTAGGGATTTTTCAGTCATCCACTGATAGATTCAGTCTCCCTACGTATCATTAAGACCCACTCAATTATCAAGCTTTTACGTTTGCCATTAAAAACTTCCGGCGAACAATAAATATTTATAAACCTACTTTCACCTTACGGAGTCCTCCGTAGCCGCTTCTGACTCAGATGCACTCTGGCCTGTCCAGTTAGTATGTGCTAGCTTCTTGTCCTCAGCCTAATGTCAGTTAGTGCTGGCTACTCACAATCAATATATCAGCATGGTTCGGTTACAACGTGAAATTATCCTTGATTTCTTTTACTGGCTAGGTCGTTAATGCACTCCCGCCAAAGGGTTTCTTGAGCTTTACTCGAGCTTGCTTACAAGCAGCTGTCTCCTGCCTTCTTCTTTTTAGATTGGTAGAATTCAACTATTGTGATATCGTAGTCCGCACCATATTTTTGCCTGATATAATTGTACGTAGGAGTAATTTTATGCCTATGTGACGCTCCACCTACATCAAAGGATCCACCTAACGTCCACAAGCCTGTTTAAAACTTTTATCGAATTATATGAACTGCATCCCACCCAGTTACGGCGGCCATATTCTAAAAATGTTGTGCAAATAAAACTTGCAGGAATATATCTATGAACTATATAATTTTAATTTTCTTAAAAAAATGCCAACTTTTAATCTTAGAATCAGCATCAAGTTGAAAATTACCAAACAATAGGACACATGAAGTTACGCATTTATATATTTACGCAATATATATGAATTTACACATACATGCACATACATATGTATATATGTACAATCATACTTAGAAAAGTAAAAATAAATTCCAATTTGTTTGAACGAAACTTACAAATACAAACTCAAACTCTCTCCCTAATTGAATAAAACCGAATGTATGTATGTGTCGCCAGGAGAAAGAAGCTTATCTCGCAATTATTTCGTATTATTGAATTATTAATACAATGACATTTATTAAATTTTCAATTAACGCACATTTCCTTCTGACATCGACAGCAGAATTGTTTTTCCAAATGAAAGATGTCTTAGAGGAAACAAAGAAAACTTGTTAAATAAACGGAGACAGGACTAAAATTTCTCTTTATAAGTAACTTGACATGACAAATATTAATAACAGGAACAACAACAAGCAAGCATTTCTTTCGAAAAGGGGAGATTAAGAAATCAAATATGTCGCTTAAGTGGTGAAAATAAATAATTAAATGTAACGTAAGTATATCTGCAATAATATTGAAAGCGGATGTTGCGATAGAGTATTGAAGCAACAGGAAATAAAGAATTAATATGAACATTCTGCTGACAAAACATATTTTGTTTGTTTGTCTTGGTTTTAGTAATACATTTCATATGAAGATTATTACAGATAATGAGAACTAATAGATTATGAAACACAATTACTATGCAAGTCTATTTAATTTGATGACAAATATAAGAGCTTGCGTCAATAAAGCTAGAGGCATTTTGAGCCGAGTGAATAAATGTTTCCGCAGTGTATGAAATGAAAATAATATTAGTTTGATTTTAAAAAGTTTTTTTTTTAATTTATTTACAATGAGTTCCTACCTGATTGAGTTGTTTAGTTAATCTGTGCAAGTTAAAATTTTATTGGAGGACTAGCAGAATGGAATGCATTTTCTATGATGCTACGCACGTTTTAAACATTCTTTCTGTCTTTCTAATAATTTGTATGTCCACTGTAAACATCGTCTATTTAACCTAAAAATCAAGACAAATGGAATATGAGAGAGAAAATTTTAATTATTTGAAAATATTAATATTCATTAAAAACTTGCAGCCGAACAATAACACTGTGACACATAAAAAACATTCAGGCGTTCTAATGTGCCAATTCTATTTTGTTGAAGTCCATGGATGACGAAAATACCGTTGGTTTTTTTAGGTCACTTCACAAAGTGATTTTATAACGGTAAATGTAGTGAAAACCGGGTTTTCTTATATTTTCAGTTTTAAACAGTTGTAGATTCTTTGTTTCTTTTAACGTTTCGTTGGTTAAAAGGATCGAATATTATCTTTCAACCAAGATATATTCTTTGTAAATCGACTAACAAATGGTTAAGTTACAGTCGTTGAAGTGTACAAAAAACGCATTAAAAGAGTATTCTTTTGTATTTCTCGGGCTATAAGTTGCTTATGAGTTACCAAACACTATAGATATTTATGATTACAACAAAAGGAAACTAAATTAGCTTTCCAGAATGGACAATAACGGTAAAATCGGATAAAAAATAAAAGTCCTATGCAAATTTTTGTGCTTTAACTTTTTGGTTTTTTATTTAGAAATAACTTGTATTTCTCTGCTTTTTATAATCTTCGCCGTCAGTATTACGCTTTAAACACCAGCAGTAGTTAGAAAGCATACTGATTTTATTTTTTCCTAAATAACGCTGTTAAATTTTAAATATTTCCTGGTGAAATCGTTGACCTTGTTCATCACTCATCTGACCTAAATTTGATGGAAATCTTTCCAATTCAGCATGCAGATAGTGCAGTTTTATTGACATTTTGCAACCCATCACATGGTAGGCAGACAGCATATTGTTTACTATTTGCTCATAATTTTCACTTTCTCTGTTTCCAAAAAAATTTTCACACGCTGAAACGAAGCCATTACATAAATTTTTTTCTGCAAGTATCATTTGTTGCATGAAATTTTCATCTGTTACTAATTTCCGTATTTGCGGACCAATACATTACATTACAACCACTCAAATTACTGTTCATCTGTAATATACATTATTGCGCCATTAACATTTTTTCTAGAATTTTCTCTTTTTCTCTATGATCGCCGGCCGTGTAAGATGTGTAAAATTTAAAGGTTATATATTCGGAAGAAAACACACGTGTATAAATTTTTTTTTATACTGTATTTTATTTTATTGAATCTTTCTATTTAAAGAAATTCACAATAAGTATTCAAATCTTATTTCTAAATTATTATTTACTAGTTAGTACCTACGTAATAACTAATTTTTTGTATTCAAATCTTAAAAATCTATCTTCTAATGTGTAGAGAGAGCCGCCTCGCCAGGCTCAATGTGTCAGTTCTTTTTAGTCTCTGGTGGCCATCAAATTGCAATAAATTGCGTGCTAGAGTGTTGGGATGTGCGACTGGGTTTTTCACGTATTTGGACGTGTACGTTTTAACTTCTTCGTGGATAGTGGGAACTTTGAGATCCCTATATATGTTTTCATTTCTTATGTACGAGGGGGCGAAAACGATATGACGTAAAATCCTAGACTGTCTTCTCTGTAACATCTGGATATTTGATGCACAGGCAGTACCCCACAGCTGAATACCATATGACCATATTGGCTTTATAACGGATTTGTATAAAAGGACTTTATATTCCAAAGCCAAAGTTGAGTTAGGACTTATTAGCCAATGTAGTTGATTTGTTCCAAGTTTTATGGACGTTATTTTTGCCTCAATGTGACGGGTCCAAGTTAGGCGCCGATCTAGGTGGATACCTAAATATTTGACGTGCGTTTCCGCTGGAACCGTGGTATTAGTTATTGTGATTGGTGGACAATTTTGCCTTCTAAGGGAAAACGTTACATGAGCACATTTTGATGGATTTACCTTTATTCTCCACTGTTTTAGCCAGCCTTCTAGTTTATGAATATGGGACTGCAGCTTTTCAGATGCATCCTTTGGATCATTACTTACACTTATAATTGCAGTGTCGTCTGCAAAGGTTGATGTATATGTATGTGGGCTTGTCGGCATATTCGCTGTATAGATGATATATAATAGCGGCCCTACCTTGAGGTACTCCTGCTCTGATTTCCCCACATCTGGAAAGCTGGTCCTCTGACCTTACTTTAAAAGTTCTATCGGACAAATAGCTTTTTATAAGCTTGTGGGTGTTTTCAGGTAGAACCCGAACTATTTTAGTAAGTAGCCCATCATGGCAGACTTTATCAAATGCTTGGGAAATGTCTATAAATAAAGCTGAACAGTATTGCTTTCTTTCAAAAGCCGATCTAATAATGGTAACGATTCTATGGACTTGTTCCCTCGTACTATGCCTTGCTCGAAAACCAAACTGATGATCTGGGATAACGTTTTGTTCATTTAGAAAAGGAGTTACACTCGAGACGAATAATTTGTCAAATATCTTTGACAAAACTGACAGTAGGCTAATAGGCCTGTAGGTAAATGGAAATTATATAATATATTTTAACTTGAACAATTTGTATCTATTTAGATTTTAGCTTATTAAATATTGTTAAAAAAAAAGAAAATAAATAAATTGGATTTTTGCTGCAAATACGTGTTTTACCTTTCACGTGCTTGGCCGCCGAACAATCAGATTATAATATAATGTAATTATTTTATTTTCAAATAATATGATACAAAGTTATTTTAATATGATTAAAATATAAACTCTTGTGATCATTATGAGTTCACAGTTTATCATTTATTAAACAGGAAAGTGTGCGATGATTTAACATTTTTTTAAAGACTGGTTTGTGCATCCTTACAGTCTTGCATTTATTGTGAATGGCAATTATTTATTGATTAAATGTAAATTAGAACATGTTTATCACTACTACGGTTCACTTTAAATATTTGAAAATGACTATAATTTATTTGCTGCAATATCATAAGATAGTTGTCGTGACTATATTTCTACTATGTTTTTTTCTCTGAGTTAAGTATCAAAAAACAAAATTAAATATATTTGAATTTAGTAATTTTTGAAGGCCGCTTTTGACGAACGCTCTAGTAAAAAAATTTCAAAGAAATCCTAATGAGGGAGCCCTCCTCATTCCGCCATATTACGGAAAATAAAATGGACCTTTTGAAATTATTTTGATAGAGAAGTACCTAAAGAAGGTGTACAAAAAAAAAATTGAAGATCGGTTATCCGAAACGTATTTTTCAACGTAGGAATTAGTCACAAAACATTCGTAAATTGGCTTGTTAGTATGTGTTTTTTATGTATGTCTTCTTTAGAAATACGTTCGCCAATAATAATGGCTTAAATCGATATTGATATGATGAGCTTAACGGTGGTCCCAACATTAGGGTTTTTAGGTAGTAAAATCATAAAATGTGCTTAAGAGTCACAAAGATCGAAACTTCATAATATTGGTGAACTCGAAAATGATATTCTAGAGCCTTCCAAGTCTGAATTATTTGAACATGTTTTATTTGAGAAAAAATTAAAATTAAATAATTTAATTATTTGGCTTGAGTTCGTTATTTTAATTATTCTTTCTGTTAAGAAAGAAATTTTTTTGATATGAGAACTTTGTGTACAGTATTGGGTTAAATAGATGAGGTTTACAGTGAACACAAAATTAGTAGAAAACACAAAGAATGTTGAAAACTTTCACAGCCATAAAGAAAATGCTGCTAGTTGTCTAATAGAAATTGTAACTTTTCCTTTATTCAAAATAATAACTTTCAATAAAATTGTGTTTCCTTCCAGAACTTAAGCCTATAAATTTAATTACTTAATATTGTAACGATGGTAAGTGCGATGAAGTATTCTCGCCTAAAAAAGTTAGTGGTATTAATACTTGTTGCACTCAATGTACATACATTTCCAGAAGTGAGTGAGTGCGACACGATTTGGCATCCACTGTTCAGACAACGCTGTAAGAACAACAAAACACAACTCCTATAATCTCAGACAAGTTTCCAAGAAAGTAAATGCACACAGAGCTATAACAGTGATATAACATCCACATGTAAAGACGACTTCCAGGGATTAAGTAGTAGGAATAAACAGAAGCAACACCATAAGAAACCAGGCAGACAGTAGTTACAAAAACAAACATCTTAATAAAAAAAAAACAGCCGAAAATATTTTTACCTATTACTGGGTTCTTGTATATTCTACAAGTTTCTGGATACTAGACGACTACTACAAAAAGTCTTGGAAAGTCGAGGTAACGGTTGATATCGAGTAAAACGTTGAAGTACAAACAGCGACTCTAAAGAAGTAACCGTGATTAAAATTAATTAAATTAATAAATTAAATCTAGTAACAGTGTGTAATAATAAAACTCTGCCGTGTATATTATTTTAATAAACTTTATAAATAAAAAAATCTACGAATAAATAAACACGTTTTAAAAAGTTTAAAACGTAACAATATTAATAAATTATAGTTCGACAAAATTACGTCAAACAATAAATTTAGAAGAAATATTTTCTTCTATATTTTTCTTTTCCTGGAAGTTGATCGACTCGTGAATAGAATATGCAGGGGTTTTAATCCGGTGTAAATACGCTCTATAATCGACTTAAGAAGGCACCGTATTAAAGTAACTTTATTAATGTCAGTGAAACATTTAATCACCACATCGAATAACAAGGGGGGTGTTAAGACCACGCGGTATCCGTATGATACGCTCAACTTAAAAAATACTTTCCACATATTATTGCAACAAATTTTGCAAGCACATTGATCAATTGATTCTGAACCGGGACAATAAGTTTCAAATTCCTTCTCATAAAAGCAGTCTTCCAAATTTATTTTATAATTTTTTAACTGTTTCGGTCTTAACAGAAGCGACGGCAAACAATAAATTTTAACCCTTTCCACACGTACAAATGTTTAATATTATTTTCAAACCACTTTCTTTTAAAATTGTAATAAATTTTCTTTTATTTTAAAATTAGTTCATTTTCAGGTCTATAAATGTAACATGTTCTTGCAAAGAATTAGAAGAAGAGAAACAAGGACTAAAAGAGTGTCAACATGTTGTACAAGACAATTTGTAGCAAATGTTACACAATGAACACATACAACCACTACTTTATTGTTGTTGCTAAGTTCATGATTTCAACATTCATACAACGAAAATATTGTGTAAAATCACAACCCGTTTACTGACACATACGCACACTATACACTTCCACACACACATACATGTGGTACATATTCGCACATACACAAACACATACACACATGTGTAGGAATATCATCGACATAAATCCGGCAATAAAAATTGTTGTTGTATTAAATTTGTTGTAGCTGTTGTATAATAGCAAAAGAAACAACAACAACTGACGCAGCTTTTACTTAAAAATCACTTTCCATTCATTTTTAAAATAAAATAATTCACGCACTCACTTCTGCACACACATCGCAAGAGCTGTTCGGTTAAAAGCTTTAGAAAGGATTAAGGATGTTCATTTATTTCACAACTAAATTTTGAATACTTTGAAAATTTCGTTTTAGTCACGCACACACACCGTCACTCGTTCGTTCAGATATCGCACACTGGCACAAGTAGTGTTTGTTGGTGCCAAAACAAAAAGTGTAAAGGATTAGAAGGTAGTATGAGTTGAGTTTCAGTCTTGCAATAATGTCATTTTTCTTTGTTGTAGTTATTGTTGTTGTGATTTAATTTTTACAATAATGTTTAAAGTTAAAAGTTTTATTGTAAATGAACATGTTTCAGTTGTTGTTGTTTCGTGTTAGATTGTGTGTAAGTCGATTTGTTAAATGGCTGTGTTTTAGCGATGCGAAAGAGTTGTTTCCAGAAAAGATTTTAAAACAACCCCTCCCAAAATCCTCTGCGTCTACTCACACCACAAAAGGTCTCCTTCATATGCTTTGATTTAAAGGTATTAATAGCAAGTGTTAAATGAGGTACACTCAGAAATTTCAGCAGTTCAGTGTAAGAGGCAATGAGAACGTGCCTCACACCAGCCTTAGGAATGGCAGTTAAAAGGATAGCAGCCAGTGCGTACTTACAAGGCTACCCAAAGTACCTCATCTTAAGGAAGGCAATTGTACTGGGCATTCCAAGAGTCTGGACACCGTCTCTAACTGCTTATGTCTCGCTGTCTCCGGTAAGACCCCCCGGGGGCATGTATCATTTTGGTGATCCCTGCCACCATGATAGATTGCCACTTGGCGAAAACAGGGGCACCAGTTCCTGGGGCTTATCAGGAGCCTGAAAGTGGAAAAAGGTATGACTTCTAAGTTCGACCAGTAGCGAGAAAAATAAACTGGTACCACGGGAACCAGTATCCCCTGGAACTTCGGTTGTAGACTGGTTGTTGGTGAGGTTCCTTCGGGGGTGCACGTGGTGGCTGTCGTTATACCCAAAGCGGGAAGGTTCACTGCAATACGAATGTGGCGTTGCATTGCAACGTAAGCTGTCAATGTCATTCGTTGACGGCAGGAGATTGGATAGCTCCGAACCCCTCAGCAAGGGGTGGAACCGGGGGCCTGACAGCCTCTGTCCTAATTTGCTACCTATTGGGTGTGCACGAGTGCTACACAGTGTTATGGTACACGGATGGCAATTGTAGCGCCAACAGTTGCAATGAGTAAAACAGCTTAAATTTTTCAGGTGGAGGTCCATGCCTTAGATCTCTGGCACGCGCGGTGACAAAATATGCATTCTCTCGAACAGCTAGACAACTTTAAAATCTTTAACAAACTACTCGTTCGAATCAAAGGAGTTAAGTTACAACGAGAAATTCAGTTACTCTTAAGGAGGTACCGGAACATAAGGGACGTGTAGGCAATGAAATGGCAGACTAATTTACTAAAATCGGCACAGACACTCCTTCGCAGACAAGCACGTCAGTTCCTTTTCTATATCTACGTTCTTTCACTATCTTCTCTTCAAATAAGCC
The DNA here is from genome assembly GCA_963932375.1 of Phania funesta. Taxonomy (NCBI): domain Eukaryota; kingdom Metazoa; phylum Arthropoda; class Insecta; order Diptera; family Tachinidae; genus Phania; species Phania funesta. Next base: position 45,502,273 of record OZ010656.1, read on the forward strand.
TCCACCGATGCTTAAATAATGTTCGCCAAATTTCACTGAAATACTAAAAATAAATGGAAAAATAATACACCGAGGAATTATCCAAATAAAATTTCAATATTATCACCAATTTCTTTTCTCGAGTGTAGTAGCAATACATTATTTGTAATGTGTGTGTAAAAGTGTGAGTTTTTAATATGTGTGTGTGTGTGTGTGGATGTATTTCATTCTCCCTGCCCATTAATACAAAAGTAGTATTAATGGGTTAAAACTAATAAAATAAAAGACTTCTTCGCTGGCTGAAGGAGATGTGTCAGCAATGCCACGAAGCAGCAGTTCTATTAAGTACAACATGTGTATGGAAATGTGTGTGTTTTTGTACAAGTATATGCAGTTAATTTAATGTAAGAATTATGTCTTACAATTAGTTACACTTTTGTTAACAATGGCATAACATTTTCTAAACATTTCTTCATATGAAAACATTTTTACTTCAGTTCTGATTGTTAAACATTCTGTTACATGTAAAAATATTTGTAATTTCATCTTACGTCAGTGTAGACGTGTGTTCGTTTAGTCAAAATGTTTTCAAATAATTAAAATTAAAAACATACAAAAATATTAATGTTAAATTATATTGTAAAAGATATCTACTCGAATCGCTTTCAACTGAAATACATATATGAGATCAGGTTGGCAGAATCAAACGTAGAACGGAAAATGACACTGAAGATGGCACACAGCCGAAATGGGTTTGTCTCCATACCAAAGTTGATAAGGGAATACAAATCTAAATCAAATCACATTGTTGAAGTATAAAATCTCGTAGGATATTATGTTTTTTCCAATTCTGGAAATTTTTATAGCGCTGGACAACTTTGTCACATCGATAGCCATATTCTGCAAGGGTTCTTTAGAAATCAACCTGTTGCTAGTACAAGGTGTCCGCCGGGGTACAGGGTATACTACTTTGTTTGTTTATAATTTTTAATTAAATGAAAGAGAAGGGATCGTATATTGATAAATGTTTTACTTAATGTCGGCAATTATATATGGAATACAATATCAGATAAATGTCCGCCTATGTTAGCCTCATAAAAGCGAGCCCTTTTGAACACATTTTTTTTTATTAATTTCATCACGAATATTTTGTTTGAGTTGCTCCAGCGTTTCTGGTTTGTTTGCATAAACCTTGCTTTTCAGATATCCCCACAAAAGGAGTCCGGAGCAGTCAAATCAGGCGACCGTGGAGGCCAATCAACATCACCATTCCTTGAAATAACTTGTTGTGGAAAGAGGTCTCGCAGTAATTCCATTGTAATCCTGGCTGTATGCGATGTGGCACCGTCTTGTGAAAACCACAACTGAATCTTACAAAACAAATCGAAATCTGTGTGCAAAATTGTGGCCAAAGTTGTTCTTTGAAGACCAAGCTCCTGAGCACGGTGTCGAATTGAGTTTGATGGATTGTTTTGAATACTTTCTTGAACAGCCGTAATGTTTTCAGCCGATCTTTCAGTACTTTGTGGTCCATGCTTGGGCCTATCAGTTACAGTCCCTCTTTCTTCGAAATCATTCACTACACGATAAATGGTGCGTCTTGTTGGCACGTTGTTTCTCCCAAAAATTTCACGTAACTTTCTCATCGTCACAGTAATCGATGATTGATTTTGATAAAATGCTTTACTCTGTATAAAGAAATGGAAAAGGCAATCAATATTTCCTCCCCTCTCTCTAAGCGTTATCCGAGTGATGATGAAATTTAAAACATATACTACACCCTGTTGTGCAGGTAGGCCTTTGACAATATTATACAAGTGTTTAGATTTTCGTTAAACTTTTTCAGAGAGGAATTTAATGATTATCGTTCGTCCTGTCGAATTTTAAGAGCTATTTGACAAAGAGAACATTAAAAGTATGTTCAAACGATCAGCTTTCAAAAAAGTTCAAAAATTGCTGCGGGAGTAGCTCAAGTTAGTATAATGGGGCCGCTTATATATATCATCTATACAGGCGATATGATCCAAAGGTTGCATCTGAACAAGTGCAGTCCTACATTCGGAAGTTAGAAGACAGGCTAAAAAAGTGGATGATTATGGTAAATCATTCGAAATGTGCTCACATTTCAGGAGGTGAAATTGATAGACGGCCAACATGGTCCCGCTATACTGAGGCTAATATGCGGCAATAACAATTAAAACAGTTCAACTTCACTAGTTAATAGGTCTTAACTCAACCCGGGCTTTGGAGTATAAAGTGCTTTAATACAAATTCATTATAAAACCAATATGAACATATTGCATTAAGCTGTGGAGTACTGCTTGAGCATCAAATATCCAGAAGCTATAAAGGAAATAGTCTTGGATATTACGGCTTATCGTATATGACCCTTGGTATAAAAGAAATGAAAACATCCATAGAGATTTAGAAGTTCACGCCCAAATACTTAAGCGTGCGGTCACCAGAGACTGAAAAAAACTGACACATTGAGTCTAGCGGGATGGTTCTCCCTACTCAATAAATAGAAATAAAACTAAAGCCTAACAAAAAATCTGATGTAGCTTATTCTATCATCAAAAATCTTCCATGGAAGCGGGGCATAGTCAGAAATTTAGGTTAAACATTTATTTCGAAAATTTCCATGTGAAATTGTGTCACTTGGCTATTCCAAAGTTTAGCTTTACATCGATGAAAGAGGAAGAAAAAATAGCTCAAGGTGGGTAAGAAAAATATTTCAATAAAATTGAGGTTTATTAATTTCTTTATAAGAATAAATTTTTTATTTATTTTTTCGAAAAGCTCGCCTTCGACCAAACGATTCGCATACAAAGTCTTTTGTTCCTTGAAATCATATAACTGAAGATTGAACTATTTGCTTAAATTTATTAAAAGATTTCGCAATTATTAAAATTATCCATAAATTTATCGTTTTATTTTTAATTTAATAAAATTGTTTGTGTATCAAATTAAGTAACATGTGGCACCTTAAAGAAATAATTATTTGCTTAAATATCAAAATCATAACGTTTAGTGAAACGTTTAAATAAGTTTTGTCTTGCCGAAAGTTAAATATTAATTTTTGATGGGTCAAAGTAGAGTTTACAATACCCAAACTGATTAAAGATAAAAGCTCTTTCAGCTAAATATGGAAACTTTCACAAAAGGTTTTGGTAAAACTAGAAATAAATTAAGAGAATCAATACGAAAAAACCGTTTTGCAAATTAATTGAAAATATGAAGTCGAAATTCAAATGTCTTGTAAATCAAGTTTTAAAAACAAATGAAATAGACAGACAATTGAATTAAATTTTCCAGCCAGAATCAATCTTATTTCCCTGCACTTCTTACAAATTTCACACATTAAATTCAACTTTAAGGCGAACTTAAATTTAATTTCAAAAAAATCTCAACAAATCGATATGGATTTTCTTTTTAGACTTTTTATCACAGCTGAGCCAAAAGCAACAACAACAAAAAAAGGGACAGAATAATAAAGCCAAACGAAACGCACCCACACAATTGAGACATGAAAATACGCGTTGAAATTTGTAAAACATGATGGTTTCAGTTGTTCGTTTCACAAGTTCTCCTCTTTTAGCACAAAACAAAAAAAAGCGAAGAAGATATCAAACGTTTGGGGTGTCATCATACAACCAATGTGACCTTAAACAATTGACAAATTCTTCAGTGATCCAAAAAAGAAAACAATCCACAATAGATAAGCTCAAAAAGACAATCTAAACTGCGAGAAAATAAATCAAGACTTTCAATCTGTTTAAGGCCCAACCAAGAAAATACGGCAGAAACACTAAAAGCAGGCAATACAATATATTCCTACCACTCCAGCGAATACACACGAAATCGTTGTTGACGTCCATATAGTTTTAAAAGCACTGCTGCTTGTAGCTTCAAAAGAAAAGGGGGCAGAGCAACACGACAGGAGAGTCGTTTGATTGTGTGAGCATGTGCCAGTATTTGTGAGCTGTTATTATTTGCAAAGTACTTATTGTTGTTTCTGTTCTCTTTTAACCGTTTCGAGGGGAAATTGTGAACCGCTTCAACCATGTTAACAAGAAATAACAAGTTTCAACAACCAACTCCGCCTTTTTCTTACCAAATAAGTTGTTAAATGGGTTTTCAATGGCTGGAATTGTGGCAGAGAACTAAATGAAAAAAGAAAGAGGTACCTAACAAAACTAATGTCTGTGTTCAGGCCATAACTTTATTTATGGTTTTTTATTTACTGTTGTGCTGGTACGTTAGAACAAACAAACAAACAAACAAACAAACAAAAAAAACTTGTAAGAAAAAAGCAAATAAGCGAGCTCTGTTTTTCTACTGTCCATTTTTTGCAGAGATATTTTCGTTTAGGGGCCAGAGAGTAATTTTTTTTTCGAACTGTTTTTTAAAATCCGAGAAAGATGCCTAATGTGACGGTACTATTTCAAGACGTCATAAATGGTAGCAAAAAAAGTATTTTCGTACAAAATTTTGTTAATAAATTCAATGGATTTAAAACTCAAATGTTAGAAGAATTTTAGACTTTGAGGACCTGTACCAAGTGCAAGTGAAATATTTGCAGCTTTGTTCGGATTAAGCAAGGACACACTAAAACTAAGAAAATCGCCGAATTATTTTAAGGCGAAAGTGATTTTAGGCGAATTGTATTAAGAATTTATTTGTAACACTTCCATGTTATTAAAATTGAAGCCGCAGTATTGTAATTACATACATGCAAATGTTATTTGAAATAACTCAATTCAATAAAATGCCAATTAGAATTACATGTAAATGTTAAAGTAAATTCTTCCTTAAGTACTAAATCAAAAAAAACTATGTAATGATTATTTGGTTTCTATTTAATTACACAATTATCAATTCAGTATAAAAACATAATAATAATCCTTCTTACTTTATTTTTTATTACAATTTTAATTATATTGATTTTTAAATTAGTACCACTAGCAACACCGAATATCTATCGGCTTTACTTTGTAATTAAACAAGTTGTTATATTAATAAAAAAAAAAATAAAATAAAACTTAATCCGTTTTTAAATGTAATACAACTTCAGTTACATGAAAGTATATGATACTTAATTAGAATTACAACTGCAGGTAATGTGTAACTGGGAAAGTTCGAATTACAATTACATTAACTGTAACTTTTCAATTCCTTGCATCAAATAGAATTACTTCATTACTAATTCAAATTGCAATTACATGCAATTGTAATGGAAATGTATGTAATTGAGACCCCAGTTCTGGAGCAAAGTTTTTTATAGGAATGTAGCCGAAAAATGTATGTTAATTGTATGGTAGCGGCTAGGGTACGAAATGCTTAATAGTCAACGCACTTAAGACACAGCACCCGCATACTTCGATTAAACACTAAAAGAGTTTTACATACTATATTTATCACGACCAATTTATGGTTAGAGTTCTTATATATAATTTGGTTGTCGTGACCATATCAGAATCAGAATTTTTTATTTACGTGAATGCTCGCTCTTAAACCAGCCATCCCTCCGATTGTGATAACACTTTAATGAGTTGTTCTGCATAGGTCCGCAAAGGTTCCTGCACTTAAGAAAAATCAAGGAATTTAAATTATTTTTGTTTAAACTCTCTAGCAAATTCGATCTTACCTGTTTTTATTCTACCTTTGCGTATGTCTAGTGATGCCAATCGGGATAAGTTATTAGAAATCCCGGGCTTCGGGATTCAGAAGTAAATTTCCGAAATATGTGTTTAATTTAAAAATAACTTTTATGATATTAAAGTAAAAAAGCAACTTTTGAACACATAAATCCCTATTGGGTAGCAAACTAGCCACGTGACTGGTTCATTCGGGATAGGGACCGGTCTGCGTTCTAGCACTTTGCCCCTTTACCATGACGTTATCATAGGAGGGGAAAATAAATACTTTTTAAAAAATACGTAACATGTCACTGAATAGATGTAAGCTACTTACCTTCACCAGTTTCGGTTGCTATAGCTAACTTAATTGTTATAATATGTGTTATAAATAATATATAAATTCATGTTAAAGTTTATATACCTAAAAAAGTTTTACTAGTTATGTGATATATTCTGTTTTCAGCGGCAACGTCTGCACTTCCCTAAACAGAATTCAAGACGGATCACCATGACTCCTCGCGGGGTATTGTAGCGCATGTCGGGTGCTGATAGTTTTTTATATTTTTTATTGCGCAAACTCTGGTCTTCAGAATGTATCAAAAAATCTTGTTGAAGACACGTACATACTGGAATCTATATTCTGATGAATTGACAAATTAACCCATTTCAAAATTAATTAAATTTTAATTTGTGCCAGGAGGCAAACCTGAAAAATTAATATCGGAAGTGTTTTTCATTCTACTCTTCATTTACGTCTTCACAATTAGCCGCTGTGCGTACTGTTCAATATCTGAATTTAATATTTTTAAATTCGGGGGAACTCTGAAGTTTGAACCATGTCCCAGGCAAGCTCATCTGTTTTCGTGTTCCTCTGTACGTTCTTGTGATTTACAGCTGGTCAAGAGCAAAGTAATAGCACAAATTAAACAGATGTTATACGAGAATATAGTGATCTCTTTCTCTAGCTGACTCTTTCTTAAATGATTGAACGCTCCTATTCTCTTTTGTTACATTTTTCTTCCTTATTTTGGATAATTTTTCTGACGCATTAATGAAAAACTTATGCAAAAAGCTAAAAATAAGGGTTGAAAAATTTATATTTATTTTAAATGAATTTAGAGGATAACTTATGCTGTAAATATTAAAAGATGAGTTCTATTTTCATTATTTAATTATTCTGGTTTTTCCTTGTGTTCTAATCATTTTTCGTATTATTTTTAATTTTGTGTTTGTCTCTTTCCTTAGGGACTGACAGCGGCAAAAAAGCTGATTCTAGCAATATTCTAGTGTCAAAGTTTACATCTCTGGTCTTCTCTGTGGTAATAGTCAAAACTTAGTTTCATCGTCAGCGAAATCACATTCGTACTCAACGCACTTGTTTTCTCGTTGAAATCGGTGCCTGAAAAATTCTGTATGGATCTAGAGGTCGATTGTAAGTATAGAGACTATGGATCTTTCAATTAGGACAGAAAGAATTGATTGTTTGTGGCGGCCATGTTTTTCAGGTAGCGTCTGTCACGTCTGTTGTTTATAATTCAGCTTCAACTTAAATAAAACCTTAACCGCCGACGGACATTTGTCTGCTGACGGACAATTTCAAACAAAAACAATTGTTAAAATTGTTATTGTTTAAAATTTTTTAAAGATCTCATTTGGTTTGAACAATTTAAAGTCTTCTTGATGGGCTGAGTTTAACACCTAGCGAAGAGAAAAGTTACAATAAATTAGTATTTTATAATAAAATGAGTTGGAAGATTGTTCAAATTTACCATTTATAAATTTAGTTTAGACATTTTTTTAGGGTCGTAAATATGCAAACTATTCATGCAAACTATTTTGAAGTACTTTCAATGTACGGGTACTTTTTCTGATACCATTTTTACGCAAAATATCTATGTTCAAAAAGTCGTTTTTATTTTATTTTAAAATATAACATTCCAGACATGCGCGTGCTATGACAAGATTATATAAATTCTATTGAATTCTCTATTTGGCTCCACCCATTTTACTCAGCTAAATATGGGAGAGATGGTGTTTCAGGTGGTGGCCTTAATATGTATGTGCAACACAATTTTGTGTGTTTAACAATGTACAAAAAAAGTACGAAACGATATAAATTGTGGGCCCACAAAGGGTGGCAAATTGTGTTGGCGGATTATTGCTTCGTCTCGCCGTTTTTCTAGGTTTCATGTATTTGTGCAATAAAATTTTAAAAGTGTTTATTATTTATTACATGTTTGTGATTTGCTTTGTTATATATTTTGGTTTTTCCACACATTCTCTTTAGCGTAAAAAAATGAATTTAAAATAGAAGATATTTCAGCGCTCTCATTTATTCTGTTGCTCTGAATGTCTTCTTTAAAAAACCAAGAAAACTTTTTGGTTCAAAATCTTCTACATATCTCTGCCGGAAGTTTCAGCAAAAGACATGGAAAATTGAAAATAATTTCTTTTCATTTAGAATTTTTCTGTCGTCTTCGAACCATCACACACCTTCACAGTTGTTTTACCAGTTGTTTTTTTAATCCCCACCCTATTTGATGTTGGTTGTATCTTTTATTTCGCTTTTTTGTTGTTTCAAAGTTTATCACGATGTCTCACTTGTTCTTTTAGTTTTTTTCTTTCTTTTTGTTGAAAGTTTTTCCCTCGAATATTTTTTGTATACAATGTTATTTCGGATTTTTTTATTACCTGTTTAATACTTTGTTTTGGGCAACACAGATATATCTTTAATTATGTTTTCTAAAAAGAAAGGATTTTTGTTTTGTTCTACATTCTTAATGAATACTTCATCTTAAGCCCCTAAATGAACAGTGTGTGGGGCAAGAGGGTCTTGCGAAAGATTATCGTAATTTGAACGAAGTGAATATATGGCTGTTTCTTTTATAGGATATTGAAACAATTGTTCTGTGCGATTTATATTACCCAGACACAAATAGGTCGTTTAAATGTATTCGATTAATCGATTAACCCGTTATCCCTTACAGTATTATTACCAATTTTCTTAAGTGTATATAACAAATGCAGAAATTGAAAACATGGTATTTGGAAATGCTTATCGCTTTGTTGAAATGAGTCAAGTGAGAAAATGAGAATAGAAGGGGTTTCTGACGTTCGTAAAGCAATCAAACTTGCGTCAAACAATAGTAAATAATAAAGCGCTCAAAATTTAATAAGGCTTTAGCGGCATAGAGGAGAATTATATATTCTTAGAGTATATCAGAAAAAGATCCGTGACCTTCCGAGTTAAAATTTATTCAACATCCGAAATTGACGAGTATACTCTATTTGTTATTATTAATGGGTTACCGATTTAGTGGCTACAAATCCGCCGGTCTGGCAAGGCTGGCAGCTGTTAAGTATCTGTCATCTAAGTGTTATTTATTTAGTTAAAAGTTTACCATTTACGAATATGGATCGTTTCACAACCGAAGAAAGCCGGAAAATGGCTAAAACTTAATACAAAGTGATGGTTCAAACTTGGCCACTTTTCGACCATAATGGGGGGATTATGGTCATCATAGTCGTCAAACTGTGCAAGGAATTGGCAAGATTATAAAGAAATGTGAAGAGACTGAACGCTCTTCAGATGCGGTCAAGCCAAAACATCGTAGCAATGTGCGTACTGCCGAAAATTTTGCTTCTATTAGTAAAAGTGTGAAGATTAATCCGAATTTGTCGATTCCATGGCGTTCTTAGCAATTATAGTGTATTTTGTATTTGGTGTTGCATCTCCATCCATATAAAGTTTAGCTCATGCTGATTGGGTGCTAGAGATCTAGAGACGTTCATTTAAATAACATTGTACTTCGTACGTAATGGAGAGGTCCAGCATTATAATGAAAAAATGTTTCATCGAAATCACAGCGTTATGTTTGTTTTCTTTAACTTTAACTTTCTCTTTTAAACCCGAAAATTGACTCTAGTAGCATCGCGACTTTATGGCAATATTTATTGTGCAGCCTCAAGCCCAGCTAAAATAATTGGTGGCTTTTTATTAGTCTCGTAATCATTGTGGTGTTTATTTTAAATGGTTGCCTGGAACTAGTATGCCACTGCCGAGGTAGTTAAATCTGCGTGTTGTAACACATGGCAACTCGATAATTTGATTCAGGTAAGTTCACTCAAGCAGTGTCCTGTTAACAGGCCAGTGTCGAGTTTAATATTATATCTGCTGAGATTTGGAACAGGCTCTATCTTGATACCATCGACGTCAGTGAGCATTTTCGGATGCTGCACGCCTGTTTGGGCTTCCTAGTAATCGAGTAGACCACGTTTATCCCCTTCACGCATCAGGTTATTAGCGAAGTTATTGTTTACCCTACAGAAAAGTGCCTTATATAAATCGAATGGTAGATGGTCTGTTACTTCATTGTCTACATGCTCCCTATGTCCCGGTACATACATTAGATCAAACTATATTCCTCGTTGCTAAAGTCGACTCTATATTTTTGGATTATATTTATTTTCTAACTATTTTAAAAGATCTATTTATGAATTCTTTTACAATGTAACGGGTGTTTTTTAGTAGTACACAACTTTATAATGAAATAAAAGTCAGATAGATTATGGTAATTGTCATGAATTTCGCGTTATTCGGAAGATAATTCTTTGTCATTTATATTTGTATATGATTTCTAGCATTTGGCCAATTTGGCTGGTCGCAATGACGGCCATTTGTCATTGATATCGTGGTGAATGTTGTCTTCCAAGGGGATAATCATCTTTAGCTTATCGGCGTAGATCAAAGACTTCATATAGACCTACAAAATATTGTCTTGCGGTTTTAAGTCGCGTGATATGGGGGTTGCTATTATTACCTGAAATTATTCGTTCACCGAAAGCGAGCGTGAACGTTCTGGACTACTAATTCCACCGGCTTGCTTTATATGATTTTTTGTTGATATTAACAATTTTCGGTAAGGGCGTAAAAGATAAAATATTTTTAATGTCCTCCAAACCAGTGTCCGAGAAAAAAAGAAGACTGATGAGGCTGTGGCAAATGGGACGTACTCCAGTTTTAAAGGAACAACTCAAATGTGCCAAACTAAGTCACGTAGTAAATTGAGGCAAAATCGAGAGATCGAACTAGGAAATTATTTAAATTATTTGGATCCAATGAAAAACACAGATTTTATCTAATGGAAAGCTGTGAGGCATATGAAATGTCCTGTTGCCTACGAATCGCCATTGAGGCTTGAACATCGTACCTGGGCCAAATACTTGCTAGTCACCTGGAAAAGGCCTTCACACTAAATAATGCAAATATTTATAACAGCCTACCAATTATCAGTAATACTGTCAGTTACCCGCACTCATATTGGTGTGAAAAAATCGCCCGGACCCGATCGTATTATTGGATCTATGGTGAGGAACTTTCCTACTTCCGCTCTCAGAGTTATACTGCTCATATTTGACGTAATGCTACGAATTGATTTCTCCTTCTTGGAAAATATCCGCAATTATTATGACTCCAATACGAGGAAAAAACGCTAGTCAAATTACGTAGTATAAGCCAATAAGCTTGCTTTCAATTTTGTCGAAGCTATTTAAAAAAATTTCATATTGTGTATAACTCTCCTTACTTTAACTAGGGGCAGATTATCATTTATTAGCTTGAACTTTGAGAACAAACAATATTGTTCCGTCCTGGCGTTGGAAAAAGTTTGATACGATGACTATTCAAAATCTTGAGACTTACTCCCGTAAACACTCACAAGTCCTTAAAAGCTATGTAACAGATAGAAAATTAAAAGCAAGATCAAATGATACATTTTCACCGATTCGAGAAGTCTCGGCGGGTGTCCCTCAAGGTAGTATAACACTCAAGCACATATACGTCAAAATTCGCAGATGACACTGCACTTGTAAATGTAAATAAATACCCTAAGATTGCTTCGGAGCACTACAATATTATAATCTCGAGCTAGAGGATTGAGTAAAAGAGTGGAAGACAAATCTGCTCACCAATAAAAATAACTGATGTCACTGTTCGCGTGGATAACCACGTGAAATATTTGGAAATTCATTTCGAACGACGCCAAATATGGTCCCGCAGGATTAAAGCAAAACGAACAGCTATGAAACTAAAACTGCTCAGCTGCATTGGCTTCTAAGCCCCAACTCAAATCTGGCCCTGGAGTATAAAGTCCTCCTATACAAATCCTTTATAAAACCTATATGGACATATATCATCCAGTTATGGGGTACTGCTTGCTCATTAAATATTCAGAAATTACAGAGAAGACGGCCAAAAGTTACTACGACTAAATGTCTGCGCTCCATGGTACGTACGAAATGAGAATATTCACTGGAATTGAAATATTCCCTACGTCCAAGAAGAAACTAAAAGTTACTCATGCAAATACATACACAAATTATCAGTCCAGCCCAACTCCTCTGCTTGGGATTCGCTGCAGTTTAGTGGACACAAAAGACTAAGAAAAATCTATAGCCTAAGCCTTGCGATACGGACCTGTTAACCCATTGTAAAATAGTCTAAGATTTGAACACAATAATTTAGTTATTACAGTGGTAGTAATTAATAAATATAACAACTCTGATTAAGATTTGAAAACTCGTCATTTTCTTGAAGAAAGATTCAAGAGAAAGAATAATAACAATTTAAAAAACGTCCTATTTAACTTAAAAATCGTCAAGCTCCCTCGGCAGCAAATCGTTTACCACTGGTGAATAGGTGCGAGCTCAAGAAGTTTTACTTTACACAATTTTATTTGCAGAAAAGGATGTTTGAAGTGGTGCATTGATCGTAGGTACTTTCTTTTTCAACTTTCAAACATGAAAATGATAAGTGCATTTATTTCTTGGCCTTCTGTTGAGTGAACATTAGAGTTGAGCTAGACTTTACTTCGGGAAATGCAACTTATTTATTCGCAATGAATAAATGTTGCATCCCTGAATTAAAGAGAAGCAGTCGGAGCTGTGAACTATAGTAATGTAGTGGTTCACCAATTGAGTTGGAGAACAAGAATTAATTCATTAAATCTGTGAAATCAACGAAGCGATTTGTTTGCAACGGCAAAGACATTTCCATTAAAGTGAAAAAGAAGTTCCCGTTGGATCTAGGTAGTGTACCAGTTCACACATCCGCCGTTTGGGCAAAAATACAGATTGGAAGTTGGAATTACTAATACATGTGCCCTCTAATATGTGGGTAATATGTAAATACAATTGTACGCTAGAAGACATGGAATATATATTTATGCCCGTTGGAATATATATTTATGCAAAAAAAAAGGCTTATAAAAAAATACAAAAATAACAACGCTGCCTAAGCCATACTGGGCCAGTTAATAGTGTGATAATCTATCAATCTTGATTCGTTTCCCATCAAAGACTTTGTCCTGCTTCACTACGGGGGCTGGAAGTACAAATTATTGTACTCGTTAAAATGATTTTAACTTTTGTTATAATAATTATTAACGAAATTAATGTAAATAAATACTTTAACACAGTTTGTTAGATAATCATCCTATTCTTATATTAAAGGCTGACTATACATAGAAAATTATCTAACTTTAAGTTTTTGTTTCATTTCATACGTGCAAGTATTATATGAAGAAAAGATTTCGCATTGCCAATTAGGGTAGTCGTGCTGGCTTCAATTACTTTTTAAATATGTCCTCAAGTCTTTGTAGTAAAAGGAAGGAATATTTATTCAGATCTTGGGCAATATCAAATGTTTTCTATTCTGTTGTAATTAATGAAATACAATAAATGACTCCATATGCATTTTCTATAAGTTCTGAATGAATGGAAAGAAAATGAAGTATTCTTTTTTTTAATATTTGATTGGGCCTTTGCTTTTTATTCATTATGTTTGAAGTTATGTGCACGTCGACATTATCGGTAACCTTTGGACCCGTTTTATAGAAGTTTCCGTGGTTTTTTGCAAAACTTCCTTAAATATGCCTAAATCTTGTGATCTTGCCGTCTAGTGCCTATCGACAAAACGCGATACCAAATGACGTGGAAAGCCGTCTTTATGATGCGCATTATGTTGCGTGCTTGTTGTACAGTTGCACCGTCCTGCTCGAACATGTGTTCTGGTCTTCAGTGGCAATTCTTTCAATCCGGACGGGGCCAATTAACAACATTAACCACCTTCCAACACATCTTGAGCACCATAAGCGATATTTTTGGCAGAACGAGCAATGTAATGAATCTCATGTTGATCAAGTCACTGGCCAGACGCCGAAATGTTTATGCAGTGGGTGTTCGGCGACCAGTAAAAAAGCAACGTAATTCATGCCATGCCAACATCGCGGACGAATTACTCCGTAAAAATAGTCAGATTTATTCCTCGTTCTTGAGAAGTATCGCGTTTCATGGTTTCATCATACAAATTCTAATTATCTTTCCTTTTTTGTTTTTAAAGGAAACACTCAGGCTAGAGAAGACAGGTGTTGAAATATAAGTTATAGAAACAACAGTGTGTAGCAACTTTGCAATTGCGCGTTAAGTTTATTTTTAGGACAATGTCGCAGCACCTCCGATGTTACATAGGCGCATTAATTGAAGCTAGTATAGCATTTTTGTTAGTTATTTTACTTCGCCGTCAAGCTTTATAAGTGCCATAAATCAACTAACATTGGACGCCATTTACGAAAATTGTTCCATCTTTCAAAAGGGTCACATGTTTTGGGCCACGATGTAGTTTATATTTCAAAAAATATAATTTTAAAAAGCTCTAACTGGATCAAAAGTTATAGAACTAAGAATGTGCAGAGGAATGATTATATTCAGAATACAAATACGTCCAGTACATGACATTAAAAATAATTTTAAATGGGAATCACTAGCACATCAAATTGAATGCGTTAAATAGTTGTTGACTGGCTTTTTTTTATAAATAAGTTCTTATTTCAATTACGTACTGTATACCTCGTCTACGTCAGTTAAAAAAAAAAACATTTTTTATGGGATGCCTTCCCTATTTCAATTTCTGGACCCAAGAGATAAAAAATCTCTTTAATCACAAAATCAAAATACGTTTCAACACGTAATAATGTGATTTTAATTAAAATAATTAAATTGCCATAAACACTATTTGCGATGGAATGTTTGTTATTTATGCCACACCACAGTATAAATGAATATCAAAGGCAACAAACAGGAAAAAAAAACAAAACTATATAAAATAAATTACTAAATACATTGTTAAACACAATCTAATAAACGCCTAAAACAAACTCACTAAAACACCGACAAACTCACATGTAATTTGAATCCTGGCAAGAGGGCAAAAGTTCATTTTCGCACATAATTCATTTCGTGCTGCAGATAGAAATGGCACCAACAAAATAAATAAAATAAACCCAACTAAAACCCAATCGATTAACTTCACATCAAAAGAAGGATAAACAATGGTCAATAGAGAGAAAGGAAAAAAAGGAAGAAACAAGGAGACCAGCAGCAACAATAAGAATAGATGGATGTATGTTGCACAAAACGAAGAGTTATTAATATCAATGAATAGTCGAAATAACTCATCTCCTAAAGAATGCCAACCATTGAACAGTAGTGGGAGGATTGGAAATATTCTGTGAGATTGGTAAGGAGTGGATTCTTAAAAACAACTTATTACTCATGTACATATGTGTGTCTATTTATTCGTACGAATGTATATATCATTTTCAGCATTTTGGCTATGCACATACAAATGTACGAGGGTCGTATGTTTTTTTTTTTGCATTTCAAAGAGTCTGAATTAAAGCAGATTATTACTAAAGTGTACACGATTTAAAGTTCGTATAAAACTTGTTCATAAGTACAAGTTCCAATTGAACGTAATATTTTCAAGAATAGGATCGTTCTTTGAACTTATTTATTTGATTACTTTAACTAGTGCATATCAGTTGATCTTTACTTTAATTACACAAGGACATTCGTTTCACTAGGCCAAAGTAATCAATCAACTCAAAGACCCTAGAACACATAACGAAGATGCAAAAAATGTGAACTCTTCAATGGAGTTGCAATACTAAGCTTTAGAGAATAAACCCGAACTTTCAGTTCTTCTCTTGGCACAAGAAGTATTTTGTTTTGACTTTAAATTATTTCTAGACTTAAACAAGGATCAATGCCATCATATGTAAAATTGCACCAGTGTGTGTGTAGCCAAAGGCTGAAAAAAGATTTAGAAGTAGCTACTGTTTAACATTCGCGGGAATAATAAAGCTTAAATACTAATCAAGTAGCTGATCTTAAAAGTAAAACGAGTATTTTATGATCAAGAGCCAAGTATCTCAAAGATCAAGTGTCGAGTGTGGATCCAGTTGAAGCTTTTCGCAGGAAGAATTAACGAAAACACACAATTCTTGCATTTTTCTAAACATTTTGTATGGGAGGAAACTGTTAATTTTTATTAGTGTTGGAGAGGGAAGTTTTTCCTTTTCATCCCAGGAACAAATGGCATGTCTCTTTGGGTGACCCTCGTGTAAAGGTATCGTTAAAACAACCAGCATTCATATAAAATACTTGTACTTGTTTCCACATGAAAATGTTTGGATTGTGTCTGTTGGGTACAAAGAAATGCCATCTATATTGAAAATGGTCATTATTCATGTGGAATGATTAAAATTCTCATGAGAAATACCAGTCAGTGTTAATATCAAACCGAGTGACTTACATACAGTTTATGCACGTATCCTTATTGCAAAACATTACTTAATGACACCCAATACAAATACGCACACACATATACCCATACACATGGAGAGCAGCACACACAGAGATATGAAATATAACACAACTAATATGAAGATATCAACAACCATCATTATCGTCATCAACATAATTTTGTCTTATTTGCGCCTTTTTCTGTCTCTATTTTCAGTGTAGTCTTTGCCCCATTTCCTGGGCATCTAAAAATGATAAATGTTTAAGAATTTTTGCTGAATGCTTGTGTAAACATTTTCAAAAATTACCGTTTGAGCCTCAAGAGATTGTTTTGGTCTAAAAGATTACCAAGCTAAAGAAAGCAAAGACTTTTAATTAATAATGATGCCAACCATACGACCACTAGACATGCCCAGCAAACCACTACGTCTCCATCCACCTTCGTTTACTATTCATTTGCACTAGTTCGAGTAACAGTCGTAAAACTTTTAACTCTTGTTGTCCATTTTATTACTGTACTCTTCCCTCTGTTGGAACTCGACGATGAACTCCCTTTGGTGGCCCAAACAGAGAGAATGATTGTTTGAAGCTCAGAGACAGACAAAAAGAAAGGTCATTGTTATTGTGTTTTCATAGACAAATATCTTAACACCTTTTGGTAGTCAATGTAGGACATTAACATCTTGTTCTTACACGAAAGACTACACACAACGGCTTACGTGTGCGTGTGCAGCAGGCGTTACAAAGGAGGCCACATTTCAAATTGTCATATAAGTTATTTGGCAGTCATTTGTCATGTCAAAATTCATAGGCATATAATGTCAACAACATCACATCATAATGATTATGCATCATCATCCTAGGGGACAAGATTAGTATTCTGAGTTGGGCAGACGAATGAAGACCGTGATCTGCGACAAGCCAGAGATGTTGTCACACATATCGCTGACGTGCTGCTTATTTTTGTAGTCATGCTAGAGCTTCACGAGAGAAACTAAGCCGTCCAAACAAACACCAAACTCAGATAGCGAAAAAGAGTACGATAAGAATACAACACGAAAGTTACAGTGGGTGTGAATTTTGTTTTAAACCCACCGAAAAATGATATGAAAGAAAATTTTCATCGTTAGTTGGGTTAAATAAATACATAATGTTTACAGTGGAGACTGATTCAGTAGTACGACAAATAGAATGCTGATTAAGTGTGAAGCGGCACAAAAATTTCATTCTATTCTAATAACTTATTTTTTCCAGAATGCCATCAAATAATCGTGGTAATAAAGAAATGTTTCTTTTTTAACCGAAAGAAAAAAGCGAACTTAAGCCATTTTTACTTAAAAAAACAGAAAGGGTTGCCACAAAATTTGAAGGAACCAACCTTGCCACAATTTTAACAAATGTTTTATTAAAACAATTAAAGAGTATGTAAACAGGTAGATATTTAATTATTACAGAAGAAAAAAAAATTAGTTTCATTTGGAATTCGTTTTTGGGCCCTATTGCTAATTGGCTGGTCCGATTGATACAAAATTTAACAAATTGCATAGCAGATGAGTATTTAGGTTTAAGTGATATTAATGAAATTGTCGGAACTTTCAGAAGCGGAGCTAGTAAATGTCGAAGTAAGGGACATTGGACATTTGTTCAGACTTTTCATGTTTATTAACCGACTTAAAGAAAAATTATTCCTAAAGCCCTTCTCTGTTATTTTAAATATTCTCCTCTGCTCTGAAGTTATGAGGGGAGGGGATTTTTGTCACCCTGCGCTTTGGGATCTGCTTAGGCCAGTACTTTGATGTTTTTACTATTATATGTCGTTCGACAGTTTCCAATTCCTTAAAAAGGCTCCTCTCCCTAATTTTTTTATTTAAGTAAAATATGTGTTTGAGTGCTTCTTAGATTTTTTTCTGTTTTAAAATTGTTTTCTTTAGGAAAAAAGTTTTTGTTTAAAATTGCAATTTTTCAAGAGTACTTGGCAACACCGCCACCATTTTATTGTAACACGATTAATAGCAAGGTCGATATATGCAATATATGAAAATTACAGACTTTAGTCCTTTATTCCAAATCCACGAGGGTAGGATTTCCAGAGCAGAAACTCTTAAACCTGTTTCCCGATACTCCCACCAGCAGAGTTGTCTCCTCTTCTTATGTTATTTGGAGTGTCTGTCGCAGGAACTGTAGTTTCTCTCCATTCTTATTGAGACTCTTTCCTTCAGCTAAGATTCTCTCACTGGAGTTTGCTTAGAGATTAACCTCTGCGACCCTTGCGAGGCTTCATTATCCATCTCGTTATGTTTTATCTACTTTACAGTAGGTCATGTGTATGGTGTTCACACACGGTTTAGGGTAACTTTAGTGTTCTGTCTGTCCTACTTATTTAGTCAGACACCGAGAGCAAGCGCAAGAGGTTGGATTTTTGTGTTGACGTTGTAGAAGGACGGAGAGAGGACGCGGGATATGGCTAGCATTGCGCACAACTTCGTAGAGACTTAGTAGTAATGGACTGGTAAAGACCGTGGGCATATGCTTCAAACTGTATTGCCATCCAATAGTTGGGTTTCAGTTTACCGAAGAAGATTTTAAGTTTTTATTCCCGCGTGTTCTTTTCTGCTAAGGCAAATGTTTCAATCTCGCCATCAGCACCCCTGCTGTCGGAACCAATTAATATTTTTCTTTATACTTTCTATTACCTTCGATTCTAATAATTTAGGGGGAGACAAGAGATGTAGAATTTTGGAACGAATTTCCGTCATCCCTTGTCAAGTTTGGTTTGGAGACAAACCGGTTTCGGCTATGTGCCATCTTCAGTGTCATTTTTCGTTCTGACCTTTAAATGTCTTCGGTAGCCACTTCATCAAAGTTTTCCGACTAACACCTCAAGTGTGTAGATCAATCGCCAGTAAAACAGCAAGGGTCCAAAGAGAAGTAATCGAACTAAACTTTTGTTGGTTATCATGTTAGGACGAGTTATGGGAAACTCTTATGGGAAACACATCTTAAACAAATGTCCACATTTCTTTGAGATTTCAATGTTTAAGTCCGCGTAGAGGCCCTGGGATCCAGCTGTGTATATTTCAATATGACAAGTGTAGATCCCTTTATAATACAGACATATTTTAACGATGTTTATCAGCTCCTTTTGGTTGCTACTTACTTTTTTATATTTTTCGAAAACAAAACTCAGTATTTAAAAACCCTTCCCTTTCCATAAATTCGGTCCTTCGTAGCTATTATGAGTAGTTAAAAGCAGTTCATATTGCTAACCACACAACTTTCACACAAACGCCAACTACGCCAACGAACCCAAAATTGTATTCGACTTTTGAAGTCATGTATTTTAGTGGCTGGCTTGACCAACCAGTACAACTGGTCGTTAATGGTTTTGTTTGCTTTTGGCTTGAGGCTGTAGAAAATTTCTCACTTGTCCATTATGCCAACAAAATGTTACTTCTTTAACTACATTTTTTGTGGGTTCCATCAACATCATCATTGTCGTCATCTGTATGAGAAGTAGCATCAACAATATTATTAACGTTACACCCACTCACTCGAATATATTCTTACTACCGAATCCTTTTGGGAGTCTTAGAGTTTTGCAACAAATACGAGAAGCAAAGAGTGTCTAATAATTTGTCACGTTAAATGAATGAATGTGTGTCAGATTTGGTTTGCTTTGTGCGGGGGTGCTGTTCAATGCATAAAAGACATTGTTACACGGCTTGTCGAGTTGGTTGACCAAAAACATTTCTACTTGTGGCCAACTTGTTGTCTTTACAAGAATTTTTCAAACACTACATCAAATGAGGGGAAAAACACATTATTTAGAAATAATTGATTCTGATGTCTTACCGAAAGTATTGTGGCACTGCTACTGGATCCGGAGTGACGGAGAGGAAGAGTATTAATTCCACCTTACACCCATAACCGTTATAAATATCCGATATCCCAAAAAAATGGAGCAAAATCTTAAGCTGAGCTAGAAGCTGGCACAGTCTGCATTAACCAAACGTTCTTAGAAAAACGATAATCAAAGAGTCAAGCACAGCAGTTTACACAGTCAGTCATTAACCATTTTATATGATCGCTGGACTTAAATGGACCAATTTTCTGTAGAAAATGCCTTGCCACGTATTGTTTATAAAACAGAAACGAGCCTCCTTTGTCACTGAAGAGCCGTGTGATCTCAAATGCACTTAGATTTATTTTACCTAAACAAATTAAATTAAATCTAAAAGTGTTCAGAAGCTATTGGATGAATGAAACAAAAAACACTGTGCTACAACTGAAGATAATTGGGATTTGTTCGGTTGGACATTTTTTTTTAATAATTTAACAAAATGTTGGTTTGTTAAATTAAATCTTTTTAATTCCACAAACTTTTTCCATTATCAAGTGCAACCTTTGCTTGATGCTTCTTTGCTTTAGAACGACATCTGATTCACATTTTTTTTAAGAATATTCAGTAACTTTCTTTAAACAACGATCGCTTTCGTTAAGTCAGCTGTTGTTGTTATCCAAACGATTATAGAGAAAATGAAACGACGTATGTTTTTGTGTTGTTTATTTATTTGACCAACTAAAATTCATGGCATCTTTTAGGGGCAGTGTTAATTGGTTTATAAATAAGTTACACTTTGTCTTGACTAGCACATTGACAGAGCCTCTCCAAAATAGCGAGAGAAAATGTGTTCGTGGTCTTCTGTTAAAATGTCTTCTGTGTAGATGTTTCTGGTCAGATTGAGCAAAATTGTTTGTCTCTCATCGAGATTGTATGGATGCTTTTAGCAGAGCTTATGACGGTTGTTTACAGACGAGCGCACACCATATACATACTATTTTATTTTGCCTGTGTATTTTGCTTGTTTGAACACGAAGCAATCATGAACAGCAACGACCTTGACTAGCCAAATTTCTGTGCGAACAGCAAAAGGTGCGATGGCTGGACAGGTTTATAGCTATTCGAGACAGTAGGTACATATGTATATATTCACTTGTCCATAAATTCTTTGTTATTTTCCATTGGGCCTCCGCTTACTTCATTTTTTTCTGACAGAGATGGAAAATAGAAAACTAACCAAGTCTACTATCGTTTAAGAGTAGTTAGTGAATCACACAATCGTGTCTGCAAACAACAAAAACTGTCGAAAAATTTTGCGACTGTCCAATCGTTAAAGGTTAATGAGTAGCACTACAGAGAATTCTTCCTGTTTTGAGAAAAAGGACGTTAATTTAAGGGCAAGTGAATCAAGAGACACCTCTCTTTTAAAGTGTGTGATACTTAAAATATCACTAAAATAGTCTTTCAGTTAAAGTTTATAAAGAAGAATATATGTAATATTTATTGCCCCGTATAAGTTTTCTTACCCACTGTGCATTAGCTGCAACTATTTGTATATTTTCACAAATTTTATTGGAAATCCTTTAAAAAAAATATTTTTATTTCATAATACAACAACATGTAAATGACAAAGTTGTTCAATTATGTAAGAATTTCATGACAAAGCGAAATAATCACAATTCATTGCAAAGTCATCGAGTACTTTTCCATGTTTATACGAAGCATTTAAATGAATGTGCTTGTAATTCGGGCAATTAAATTGAAAGAATTAAATAAAATAAAAATGTGCAACAAAATACAATTAATTTACACGATAAGTAAAGAATCTTGTATTCAGCTCATTACGCTACCGTTAAAAAGTAGTAAAATCGTAATAAATATTTATCATCAGATCAGTGTCTTGATAAATATCGCTACAATCAATATCCATACACATCAATACAAATGTTGATGGCATGATAAGAAAATTTTGGAAGCAAAACCTACTAGAGTTGAGATAAAGAAAATATTCTAGAAAGAAAGAAAAAAAAAACGTTGAATCATTAATTGTGTTTTTTTTTGGAGTTTGTAAATATTTCGTAAAAAATATTTCGTTTTTTCTTTAAATAAAATTTAAATATTGTTTTGGGAAAAAAAATAATAACAAGAAGAAATAATGATATTCCTCTTGCTGCCATTAATTAATCATACTTAAAGATTTTTTCATTCATCTGATGTTAAATTTTATGTATCTGAGATTTCTGTCTAAAAGGCCTGTCTGAATTTTCAACAAGTTCACGAAAGTCACATACTTGATTTAATCAATTGTTCATCTCATTCAATTCAGTTCAAGTCAACACAAAAGGAAACAACCTTAAAATCTGATATTGTTAATTTCAATCTGAATACGACTACAACGCAAGTCAACTTAAAACAGATCGTCCGTCGTCATCAGTTGCAGAGAGTAAAGCTGATGCTGACGCTGATGTTGATGTGGATGATGATGTTGTTGTTGTGATATTGATGAATTTAATAGTCATAGTTTCCCTATGCCAGTCAGTGACTACACGATATTGACCTTTGTAATGGTGAAACGGCAAAGAGATATTCGAGCTAACTGTACGAGTGTAGTGTTCTTAACCATTTTAATATCATTTTCACGTTTTAAACCTGATGCCAATGATCATTTCTTCAAGTTCTTTTACACCTTCATTTTCCAGTTGCCGAACTCTGTTCAATGATTAATAAAAGTTTGATTTGTTTTTGTATTAGATTGAACAAAGCATTAAGGCAGGAGCAAACGATGTTCGGTTGCCGTAATGACTTGTAAAATTTAACATTTATAAATTAAGCCTACCGCCAATGATGGTGGCTCATTTGTATCACTTGAAGGAAAGGCAAATAATACACAAAAAAGTTCTCTTATTTAACACGTAATGATGTCGAAATATCATCATGGCAACTTGGATGAATTGGGAATACGACTCTGGCAATAAAGACATTGTAAGTTTCTGAATGTTGGTTTCAACAAAAATTTACTAGCTCCACAATGTGGTGGTTGAGATATTTATTAGATCTCCTCTGCTGCGCTAATTCAGACAAATAAGGTATTCCAAACCCGGAAGAAATATTTTGCCGCAAACGTATATCCTGGCCATTTTGCTTATAATATGTGAGTCATTACTGAGGCTGCCAAGGTTCGTAAAAAAGGTAACCGTTCGTTCAAACAGTTGACACCACAGCGTATAACCTTCCGGTATGCGTCCGATCATGCAGTGCCCAAAATCCCTTCAAGCAGCAGCAAAAGGTGTTAAGTGTCCTCTCTTGGTGAGAATCAGAGAGCCTAGATATTTTATATGTGATAGTCACGAACCAGCAGCGTGCTGTTTTCTACAACAGCCACTTCTATTTGCAAGGCCAAAAGCGATAACCTTAGCCTCTGATATAAGCTCCTAAATCCTCTTTGAGAGTTCTGTTAGCTCAACAAGTGCGCCGCGTGGAACTGAAGCTGAAAATTTTGTAATTTTGGTAATTTAAAATTTCTGCACTATAGCGATTGGTTTTGTATAGAATTTTTGGTGAATTCCCGATTTGTGGTGAAATTATATTTTTTGTAAAATTGCGTAACATGTATCCTCTTTTGACGACGTAATAATTATCGGCTTTTTGATTAAATTTTTTTTTGGAAACTGTTATTTTTAGAACTTAAATTATCGAGTTTTGACGAATTCCCAAATTATATAGAAATTTCGTTTTTAAATTTGTTGGTGAATTCAATTGAATTTTGTTATATATTTGTTTAATATAAATTTTTGCGAAAATTTCGTAAAATATTGATTTTTTGTTGTGAACTTTCGGGTTTGTGGGAAAAAAATTTAAATTAAAATTTTTGTTTTTTTTTTAATTTTGGGCTTTTTAATAAATATTGATTTTTTAGCAATTAAATTTTTTATGCCATTTTTTTGATTTTATAGTGAATTTTCGAATTCGTGAAGTTTTGGCAGTTTTTTTCCGCAATTTTGGTTTTTTTGGAAAATGATGTTATTTTTGTATTTAACCCTTTCGGTCCGGATTTTTTATAGCTAAAATTTGGTAAGGATTGGCATTATTAATTCTTCCGTAGATCCTTGAATTATCCTGGGATATGTTGTCCCAGTAGGATTTTATAGGCATTTGTCCCAACCGGATTTTCAGTGCAAATGGGACCTTATGACAACATGCAAAAATTTTATAACTAATTTTTTCAATGATTCAAGAAAGTTAAATTTTACTTATAATTCATTTTATTTTTATTATTACAGGTAGTGAATATAAAACTTATACAATAGAATTAAAAAAAGCAAATATTTTCTTCATTTTATTTTTGGAATATAAAACTTCAAAAAAATAATAATACTTTTTTTTTAACTGCAGAAAAAACGTCGCTACATTAGTAAAAATATTAAAGATACAAAGTGCTGTGATAAGTTTAATTGTGATATGGAGTAAAACAATCAACACATAGTGCTACTTGACAGCTTGAGCATATAGTTTCGGTTCTTTTCTCCTTCTTCATGGAACTGCATCTTACACAGCGTGATCTTTTTTCTGACGGAAGAGGCATATGGTCACCAATGTTAATAAGACTTCATTTACGTTTTGATGGACGTCCATACGAAACTCTTTTTGTAATTTTGGAGTACCTTCTTCCAGTTTCTATCATGTCTTCTGCTTGTGGAACTAGAAAACTTATCAATTCTGTCTTTTTATGATTTATTTCTTGATGAACTATCCAACTATTTACCACGGCCATCATTAATATTTTATAAAAAAAAACCTTCTTCCACCATTTAGTGGATATACACTACCAAATCATATACACTAATTTTCTGGTCAGCAATATCTACTCCACCCATTATTGCTCCATACGTGATAACAGCGTCGGGACAATCAACATTAATTTTTTCACCATTTTTTTTCTTGCGTTTACTTTGACTTGTGGCTGCAGCATGACAATTAGACAGAACTATAACTTCTTTTGAATCTACCCACCCTGACAATTTATCATAAACTCACTTTCGTTTCTTTTTAAATTTTCAGTGAACTTGGGAAGATTTTTTCAAGTTTTAATTACAGTTCCGACTGCTGGAAAATCAATGAAATTTATTAGACGTGTGTGTGCTGGTAAAAAATCTGTCGAAACTTAGCATAACATCTTTGCTGCGTATAGTATTACAAAGTTTTTGCACAACTCGTTCTCGATGCTGATACTGCTGTACTCTCTTCTTTTCCGCTATAAACATTTAGATCATATACGAATCCTGTTTTTGAATCACATCTTAACCAGAGCTTTATACGTCGCTTTATTGGTTTTAGCGGTTGGTATTATTTTAACGATGATCGACCCTTGAATTTCGTCATTGATTCATCAATAGGTTGAAATGTCAATTCTATCCTGACACTGGGGAGAGTTTTCTTAACACAGTTTACTAACTCTTCTACGTAGTACAATTTTGAACCTTGATCTGGCTTTCTGGGGTCGTTTAAGTACATTTTGGACATTATCAGTTGAAATTTATCTCTAGAGATGTTATGGCTGAATTTCCTAGAGATGCATGTTCGCACCAGAAACTTTGTATTCTTCGAACCTTGTTGTAGCTCTTGATGAGGAAACATCCAAGCAAAATTAATATCTCATGCTCATCAGTCCTTACGATTTTAGTTTTCTTCTCTTTTTCTAACATTTGTAGTATCTTATTAGTATTTTCAGCAATAAATATTAATAAAGATTTCCGAAAAACTTTAACATTAGTCAAAATTACAGGTTCTTTTTCTTTAGGAATTTGCATTCTAGGTCGAGACTCAGAACATGGGTGACCACAAAAATATGCTTGAAATTTCGTTAGGACTATTTTCCTCCCTGGATTCATCGTCTTCTAAGTCACTTGATTCTGACGACTCGTTCTCCGATTCAGAGTCACTTGATTCGCTATAATCAGATATGTCGGCTTCTAAAAGCTCTTGAAGCTCCTTGCTAAGCTGTGACATTTTTCCTAGAAATAGTACGAACGGGACATATAAGCCCAGTAAAACCACCAAATGGGATTATATATCACAAACCAAAATAAACTATATTTACCAGGAAAATAATTGCTTTTGCACACTCTTTCGATAAATCTTATTGTAAAAATTAAACGCTGAAATTTTATTGCAACACAGTTAAAATTATTTCTTTTTTTTCAAATATAATTAGCAAATGATGTTACCTTCACTAGCACTTCTCATCAACTAATGTTAATTTCTCACAAAAAACTCGCTCAAAATTGGGTACCGTTATTCATTTCACACGTTAAGACTCTAAAGTACGATTGGGACATTTAAAAACACAATAAAATACTTTATAGAATCTACAGGACTTTTCGAACTTTCTCTGGGACATATTGTCCCAAAAGGACCGAAGGGGTTAAAGATTTTGAAATTATAGTTTTTGAATATTTTTTTTCACGAATTTGTAATTAATTTAAATTTTGACATTTTTATATAATATTGCTTTTTTGTGTTTTTTCCGCTTTTTGGTCAAATTACAAACTTTTGCTTAAATTTTTGTGATGGAATATCAAATTTTGTAATTTTTTTTTTAAATTCGGTTTTTTATTAAATGATGTTTTTTTTGGAAAAAAAATTTTTTTGCTGTCCAGTCTTTCGATTTTATGGTGAATATTTGAATCTGTGGCAAAGATAATTTTTTTGATTTTTTCGCATTATATTCGGTTAATTCGGCAAATTTGATCCATCACTTAAGTCTGCAAGTTATCATGGGGCATCGGGTTTATGTTTTCTGTAGGGTGACTTTATAGCAAATCTTATAAGGATTCAGAATACATATGTGATTGTTATAGGCCTGTGTACAAATGTTTCCCCATAGGAGTGGAAATACCAAAAACTCGGGAACATGTTGACTGATATTGCTGATTTCAAAAACCAAATATCAAGATCCTAGTTTATATATTACCGCCAATAAGAAATGTGCAGATCTCTACATATAAGGATCCAGAATATATATACTTTATACGGAAAAGAATATTGTAGAAATTACAAACGGAATGCCAAACGTATGTATACCTCTTCAATTTTTTGAAGATTTCTTGCAATTTTTTAAAGTTGTTTTCTGAAAAATTCATTTGTATTTTATCTCCAAAATGTCTGGCAACTCTGCAACTCTACCCCTCTGCATTTTCTTGATTCAATTACAGCAAAGCTCCGCTAAGATAACCTTCGATGATCTTGAAATATCAACTCTCAAAATTTCTTGTAAAAATGCAATGACATTGACGTAATGATGCGTATTCACAAAGTCGTCTTTGTGTCGGCTTTTTTTAAATCAAATTAACGTCATTCATGCTTGTTCCTTTACGAATTTAAACTCATTGTAGTAAATATCCTTTATCCAGATTTGATTATGTATTTTGAATTTAGAATAAGACATTATTGTCATTAAAAATATGCTGAAATCATCTTGTAAACATTAATAAAAATCAATGACTTCTTTGAGGCAAAATGTCATGTTGGTGAATGAATTGGCGATCGACCGATCAACTGAACATTGAAAGGAAAATGTAAGAAATGAATTAAATGAAGAAATAAAACATTTTATTATTCCTTTGATTTTTACGTTTAAAATTAACAGACATTAAGCGTAATAAAGAAATCACGGTAAGAGAGTTTGCAGTTGAGAATCATGTAATATCTTGTACAAGATCCGCCTGGACAATTTACAAATTATCAACTCAAACTTATGATTTTGATTTGCGTATAAACTCCCTCGCGGTAATTAAACTTTACGATCCGTTACGAATTGCATTTAAAGAATTTTTTAAGAATGTTGAAAACAAAAATATGTCATGATCAATCATGTTACTGTAGGCTACCGTTTCGATTATCAGATTATTAACATCCGTTTCTATTACGTTTGAAGAAAACGTAACACCAATACCTCGAGACACATAGAACACTTGCACAGATCAGATAGATCCACATGTGTATGTAAGTCACTGCCAACTGCTCGTAGCAGCATAATATGTAACATGAGTACCCGAGCAAGCGAATACGGGGTTACGGCGATGCCTACATGTAAGTTTAAGTACGTGTACAGACAATTCATGTATGTAATTTATATCTTTACTACCGTGTTTAAAGACAATATCTTTCAGTTAAAGTTTTTGTTGCTGTTTGTCTGTTTGCTTTTTTTTTTTTGTTGTGCTTAAACTTTCATAAAATATTTGTGATTTTTGTTTTTGTTATTCGTATATTTTATCTGTTTTAAATCTTTATACGCATATAACAAACAAGAACAACACAAGCTACAACAACATTATAGGTTTGGTTACTTAAAGCAACAGCAACAAAAGCAGCTACAAGCAACAACTCCAGGAAAAAAAACAGAAAGAAAAAGTGTTTAAGTAAAAACTCGTGTTAGTTGTTATCTGACAAACTTATGATCGTTTGTTGTTGATTTCAAGTTGTAGACATTATTTTGTACGTTCATTTCATACTCGTTACTTGTAGTCGTACGTACTTATGAGCTGCAGCTTTAACTAAAGATCTGAATTTAAAGCTCTATAACTCTAGTGCTAACATGCCCATAGACATACGTACAAGCGTAAATACAAGCATTCATAGGATTCATGTGGCAGGTAAATAATAGTGTTGCTGCATTATATTGCCAACGTTTCTTGTCTAGTTTACATTAGAAAACACCAATATACAGTGGGTGGCATAACCGAAAAGACCCAGGAATACCATTATGTATGAAATGAGACGTGGATCGATAAGCCGGTGCTGTTTTGCATAGTGGCACGGTTCCGGGAAATAAAGCGACGTCCTGGGGGTATGTTATAGGGGATTTGAAACAATATTTATTCTCTCAGAATTCAAATTCTTCACGAAAGAATGCAGTTTTATTATCTCTCTTGGCCTTTTCAGAGTTGGAAAACTTCACTTCCATTTGCAGTAGCATTTACATCATATTATTTCTAGTTTCCAAGATATTTGACTGCTCTTCGGTTTCATTTCATTAATGATTGGAGCAAATTTGTGTAAATAATGAACGGCGAGAAAAAAAATTATTAGGATTTCGAAGCTAATTACGCATAAAGAAGATTTATTGATGAATTTGAATTTCATGATAAAAAGTGTTTAGAAAAACGAACAAACCTGATAAACTGATTTTAGATTTGATTCTCAGACATTGTGTCATTTTTCTTTTTAACCACGTCTCATGACAAGGATTGACGGAAATTCGTTAGATATGTGTAAATCTGGTGCACACTTAGCGCAGACGTGGAGTGCTTCATTTCTTTCCGCGGTGGTGTGATTTTTTCAGCATTTCATATATCGTTCTTTTCCACTAAGAAATTCCTCATGCAAAGTTTAAAGGCCCCTGTGACAGGCATTTTAATACAGCCAGTTATTGGAGTTGAATGAGTTATTACAACTCAAGCACTTTTCACAATATTAAATCGAGTAAAACGACTTGTCAATTCAAATCAAAGAAAATTATGAAAATTATATTGTGAATACAATATGAATTCAGTCTTTAAAAAAAAAAAAAAAACGGATGGAAATACGGCAGTCATAAAGGCATTCATTATATCAGGGTTGGGGTTTTACGGAAGAAAATACCAGCATAAAAAATCTCTATCAAAAAATTTACCCCCGAAAATTCTCATGAGCCACCGAAGTAAGCAAGCGCGTCATTTTAATCTTATTTCAAGTGTGATAGTGTAGACTTAGATTTTTTTGACAGTCAGAACGATTGTGATTGTTAGAGTTCTTCTATCTGCAAAAATTCCACGAAAATCGAAACATTTGTAGAATAGTATGAAAATGGCTTAACTAGCAGACATGCAGATGCTTGTGATGGAGATTTTTGCTGGTTCGAAAAGGCTTTAAGATAGTTATTGATTTGCTATAGCTGCTTTTCAATAATTCAAGCTTCAGATTCATGTTTCTGCATAAATCCTAATGCCAATATATGTTAACAAAAGAAGGTACATATCTCTTAGCCCAAATCTTTTAACAGCAACTATAATAAGGCAGCACTGAAAGAAAATATAAAATTTTTAAACCAACGATTGAAAGGTACTACATGAACACAGCTATTTCGTTAACAAAATTATGACGAGGAATCTACATTCATCTACTAACAAAATCATTTTAAGATTATATGCGAAGAATATCATATGATTTCGGCAGAAGTTATTTATATTCGGCAAAATACGAAAGGTATAAAATGTTTCCGAGAGACCTTTTATTCATCATTAAACTAAACCAGGACTAATAAAAGGCAATTTCGGGAGGCCATGTGTTCGAAAATGGCCTATGGTTTTACTCTGGACAGAACAAGATACGATTAAGTTTTCAGACTACAGTTTAAGAGAGTTATTTTGTTTTTTTGTAAGTCACTGTAAACAGTTGCTTAGGCAAATGGTATGTTGTTGTAAAATGTTATTAGCAGTAGTAGTTGTAGCTGATGATGATATTTTAGACACTTTAGTAGGTAGTACCATTATGTAGCATGTAGTACGTGTACATTCAGGCGGCGGACAAGTGTAGTAATATTCCTGTTACTAATGCCATTTGCTGCTTTCAACAGCTACCATCTTTCCCAAATATTATTTT
This sequence comes from Phania funesta, assembly GCA_963932375.1. Lineage (NCBI taxonomy): Eukaryota > Metazoa > Arthropoda > Insecta > Diptera > Tachinidae > Phania > Phania funesta. The sequence goes on from OZ010656.1 coordinate 45,533,011, forward strand.
ATTTGCTACTGCTTCGCACTCAACAACATACTTCTTTATTTCATGCGAGCAATATTTATTATTTAATATGATTTACTAGTCATATAAATCAAATGCGATTGCGTGGCAGATCAAAGATTTTATTCGCAGACTATATTCGAATATTGTGTATGTTTTTATAAACGATTCAAAACTAAAAAAAGTTGCAAGCTTTAACGTTTATTTAGAGACATTTATAACGTTTGCCAATTTAATTTTAATTATTTTTTATTTGTTTCATTTTTAAATGCATCAATACTCGTACATTGTGTTCAGAGCAATCCAGTGTGTCAATGTATCGCTTCTCTGACTGTATCTTTTGAGATTATATTGACCAATTTTCCTCCGGCGCATAGAGCGCAGCAAACGGTAACTTTTTTGGACGTAATAGTCTTTTGACAATAGCTTGTGAATCATCATCGTAAAAATATTGCAATTTACGCAAAAGTTTTCTTCCTCACCTCATAAGACCTTTTTCATTAAATTGAACCGAGTTTTTAAAGCAAATTTAAAAATTTTGTAAACGATGCTCCGTTGTAAGCCTATTATTGACGAATTCCTAAACCACATTAATCCGACGAAAATCCAGAACTGTTAAAGTGAGTGACGTAGAAAGCAGTGTTGCCATTTTAAAGTTCTTTCCCTTAATAACCAACCATAATTGATAGTAGCAGTAAAACTTAACGCGTGTTTAGATTGCTTCTTCGCGACGGTAAGAAACTCGCAAAGCTTTCCTACGAGCTCTTCAAAAAATTTCTAGAAAGTTCATTCTCTTGAAAAACATCGTAATCAATGAGACTCGGTGATTAAATAGCTTCTTCCAGAACCCTTCCACGAACCACTGCCGATTGTATCACATTTATAACGGAATTCTTACTCATTGGCAGGCAACGCCAAACTAAAATTAAAATGTCATATCTGGAAACGGATTGAAACCGTTTACAGTAGATTGTAGAGATTGTAGAGTTCTAGATTTAGTAGAGATGTTTTTTGAAAAGTTATATTCGGAAAAAGTTATAATTTTGAAATTGTTGTTTTCAGGATTGGTTTGATGTCATTAACAACATACATATTATACATTCAAGGGCGCGTAAAATACTATTGATAATTTTCAGATTAAGTGTGCCAAGTGTAGGCCTAAAGCACACAGTGTGTATATTACACGAAACCATTCGCGCTGTTTTACTCCCCTCATAACGTTGCATCCTTTAATCATAAAGTAATGAAAGTTGAAACATAAGGAATCGAAGTATAGGTAACCTCATAGGCAAAGTTTTGCCATAAAAGCTTCCCGAGATATGGAGGCATATTTTAGTACATATTCATTGACTCACTGACTTACTCATCAATATTATGGAGCACTTCTACTGGAGCTATAGAGATGAAATTTGGTATACAGGTAGGCCTAGGAGACTAGGGTTCCCTCTTATTTGTATGGAGCATTACCACTTTAGGTACAGAGTTGAAATTTGATATAGCCCAACCGTCTGTAAGCTTTAAGTTAAAAGAGGTTTTGTACATATATTAACAAACAAAAATAACTTAGAAAAAAGGGTTCAGATCCGCACAAAAACATTAATGTGAAAATAAGGTCAAGTTCCTATCCAAAAATTTCGGCCGTAAAAAGTGCTGACATTAAAACGAGAACCAAGCTCTTCATGTGTACAATACCATCCCATTTCTAGGCAACTTCGTAACTCCTCACTGTGTCTCTTGTAATCGCTAGGTTTTTTCTAAGGCTCAGGTCCTCCAAGGCATTGACAGTCCTTAGCCTTATGCTAGCCAGTGCTGGACATTTACGAACAATGTTCGTTACCGTCTAAGCCTCTTTCGCGGGAGTATCTTTGGAGATTTCCCTGTCCACCTATTGCTACTTTTTATTATCCCTCTTTTCAGAACTCGTCCATTTGACCAATAAACACCGGAGTTCCTACATAGATTAACCTCTCCAGCTTTTGCGAGGCTTTGTTGTTTATGGCTATAAAAGTACCTTTAAAGATTGATCCGCCCCTCGCCAGGCAGTTTTGTCCAGCGACCACCTGTAGTTACAGTTGTAGCTTTTATTATGAGCCGTCTCTCCCCCAGCGATTAACGGTTGAAGTTGCAGTCGTGTTCTATGTCATCATTAGTTCTATAAATCGATCTTCTGTACACAACTACGATCTGTTCTAGATTATCAATGGATAAATGCGTTAGTATTTTTGAAGTTCTATTATTCAAATTGTTCTGTTGTGAATTACTATTTTTAATAAAAGAATTTAAATCTTAATAGTCCATTTTTGTCGTTAAACGCGAATAATCGATAATTGCGATCAAAGCCATTTTTTCATTCGAGCCTACTAATTTCTTGACCTCTGTCAACCAGGTTGAGACTGAGAAAGCTATCAAATAGAATAACCTAAAAGAGTTCTATACAAAACAAACTCAAGTTCTCATCAACATTAATTAGCGGCGCCCATTTCATCTTCAAAAACTAATGGAAAATACTTAATGATCCAAATAAAGATAAAAGGAGCGATATGAAGTTCCGTCGCTTCACTTAACAAAAATAACATCGGATAAGAGCTTCTTGGACACCCTGTATAGGATCTTCTTTGGGAATGATTTTAATTGCTTTTTTACTTTACAATAAGATTTTAAATGTAAAGATATCGCCGCAACAAGGCCGTATGCCAAGGAAGCTTCATTGCACCGTATAACACATTCTCCTCTAATCAAGTTTAATTAGTTTTTAATATTTATTTTCTGTCGATATAACAAATTTATTTGCTGGCTGCTTTATGCAAGAAAACCTTCCTTCTAATTTGTGTTTATTGCATTTTTTTGATATTTCCTTTTTTTTGATAAATTTTGCCTCCTTTCATTTCTAATCTCGTCCATCTTATTTAACGATGCGGTAGCCTTGTTTTTTCCGTTAAACACAAGTCTATCATTTCACCATTTTGCCACTAAACAATTTAAGTCTATTTGGTTTTGTTTTTATTTAATTTTATTAATGGTTTTTATTTAGTTCGTTTCGTTGTGTGTTTCATCCATTTTGGGATTTTTAATTGTCTGTCATTAAATCTAATTAACAGAACTTCATTTAATATTAAACATTAAATTGATTGCCACCATTTTTATGGGTTGTAAGACAATCATGTAAATTCTTATGAACAGTGGCGCGAATGTGCTTACTTAAGGTTATATAATTAAGTATTTGGATGCTGATTTTACTGTTAAAAAAATAAAGAATTTTAAAGAATTTTAAATATTTTTAAATATACCAAGAAAGTGAACTTTGTTTAGGTTATATTAAGAAATATAATATTTTCCCCATGCCCGACAGAAAAAATATAGGAATATTCAAAACATTAATGGGTGCTATAATCAAAATAATGGAAAATATGTCAATCGAAAATAATAAACAAATTTAGAATTCGCGTCCTTATTTGGTCATGATGCATCAATATCCGGGGTTTCCGCTGTATAATTTAAAAAAGTTGCAAAATTGTATTAATTTTTTTTAATCACATAAAAAGTAGTTTGAATAAAAAAGTTTCGAAACCAGGATCTTTAATTTTTTAAATCTTGCTGAATTTATCTAAAATTTTTTATCGTAACGGTGTATCTCGAAAACTAAAACCAATTGAATTCAGCAGCCGAAATTACAAGAAGTTTCAGTTCCTCCAGTTCAAAAGTTGATCTGAATTTTTAAACTTGTATTATTTGAATAATTGTGTTACTTTATTTAGAAAGAGATAAACTAGAAAAGACAGATGGTGAAGTAGAGGGAAAGAATATTACAGTACATATTCTATTTCGGTATATTCGGAACAATGTGATATGATATCGGATATGAGATTAAAATGACTTCATAAAATTTTAGGTTTCTTTTAGGAACAAAATCATGAATTAAGCTGAACTCAAAGTTAAATTTCTGATTAATAATTAACTAATTTAACACGTAGTTATCTTAGGACGGATGTGATTCCAACTTCCGAACACTCTGAAAGTTGGTATAATTTCATTAGAGACATATGTATATATGTTAAGCTATCAAGTATGCAAAGAAAATTCGGTGATTTCTTTGAATTTGTTGGGCTTCTCTTCATTCAATAATCAGTTATGTTACGAAAATCGATCGATTAAAAAAACAAATTTTTTGAGCAGCTGTCAAATTGATAGTATTTCATTGATTTCGATTTTGAGTATATCTTATTTAAAGTTAAATTTAATTCTACTATACAGAGCGCTCGTACTTGGTTATTATTAGGTTTGCGAAACTGGGCGATTTGAAATCGATCGATCTCCATCACATGCTGGAATATTTTCATTTGTTTGGTTTTGGTTTAGTTTGATAATTAAATAATAAAGTAAATAATTATTAGCCTACACCTCAGCGGGATGCGAACTATCTGAAAATATAACCGCAGCGACTACGGATTATGGTTATTTAGTTCGAATCTATGTCTTATGAAACGGAAAAATAGTTTAAAATAGAATTAAAAAAAATTTTTAACGCGCCTTTTTTTTATTTGTCGAACTTTTAAAATGCGAAGTGTTTTAAAGTTTAAAGTTCCTATCTCGGCACTAAGTTAATTAAAATTTTTATTTTTCGCAGACAATCCCACATGCAAGATAAAACACATGTTAACATACTTAAAATAAATTTGAAATAGTTGCATGAGAAGTTGCAGATTACAACATTATTCGCACAACGGTGACTCCGGCATTATCTCTCTCTCTCTCTCCCTGTCTCTGTCACAATCTTCAAGTGATATTTCGTTACATAAAATTATAAGCCTTCAATCAGCAAACATATGGTTTCGTGTACTTAGGGCATTTTCCTTACACTGGCGAGACTAAATCGCTAAACGTCCGAACTACAGAAAAATATGATCAAATTTGTTGTCTAAATTTCCTGGTACAATCTTTAAGGATCTTTTGGCTGTAAGAGGAAGATCGCCATTTCACGTTCGCCGTTAAGTAGTAGAAATGTTGTATACTCAGCTCGGACAGCTGTGCGTAAAGTTGAAGAAAAATCAGCGTAAGTAGAGCTGTCAGAAAATATACATGACGGCAATCGTATTTTTACTACATGAAAGTATTTCAGTTGGCAACTGAATTGACTACAATTTGTGATAAAACCAAACGTTTTGTTAGAATTGAAAAATCTACAACATAGAAAACTAATGGTTGAGAAAACTTTAAAACATCTCGCTCTTTGGGGTAAATTAATGATATTGACGACCTTTGATACCACTGTGCATTAAACAAAAACAACAACCAAACTCGAACACTTTGACCACAAAATTAAGTTTAATTTTTATCATTCGTTTTTGTCATTTTTGTATTATTGACGTTGTAAAGTGATCAATTCATAAGAGGAGTAAGGTGAGTGCACACATATTTAAGCGCGCCGCTTTGTCTCTCGATTCCATGACCATGTTTGTGACTTAAAGTGGCATGGCCTGCTGCTGTACGCAGTATTAAAACTATTTGTGTGTGTCTCTACAAATTTCCGTATCTGTCGGAATGTATGCTAAATTCAATGGCCCAGCTATGATGTTCTCCGACTAAGTGCAATCATTTGTTTGTCCAGGCATAACGTCAAAATTCATTTAAAAAATGCCACAGCTAAAAAGTATCACTAACACATTAACAACAAGTATAGAAGATGCCGCACCAAGCCTTACACTACAACTTTTATCTCATTAAATTTATTTTCTTCATGTCTTTTTAATTTTTATTCACCTTTTACACAGCCCGATATACTTACGCAGACACTGGCGCATGAGGAATACAACGTAGGGGTACCTGTTCTCTATTCTGGTATTGCTACTTCTGTTTTCGCTGCCGTATTTTGTTGTTGCATTATAATCGAGCAATATTTGTTTGTTTCGGTTTGTTATCAGCGGTTATTTTTTCGACTTTATTGTCGTCGTGTTTTAATTTCCTTTTTTGATTTTTTCACTGTTTTTGGTGGTTAAAGTACAGTGCGAGAAATAATTAAGACACCACAGCAAGTATGCTGGCATAACATCAAGTTTGAATTTTTGTCTTCATGGGAAGGAATATAGTGCTTCCCCGTAGAACTGACGTAACATAACTACTTGTGTAGGTGGTTATGGAAGCAGGCCACTACCATTTTGGGTTGCTTTAAGCAACGCGCATTTATTTCGCAATTATTTACCGTTACCGATTAAAATTTTAAATCTCCTTACTCATCAAGTTTGTGTAATTCTTGTGGCATCCATATTTGGTATGTTTCTCCCCGCCGTCCTTAGAACAATGCCAGCCAGGCACGGAAATTTTATATCTCGTCTTCGTCTTCTTCGACTTATATCTCGATCATATGGTGTATCTAGTCCTCCGCGTATTTAGCCGGCTCAGGAACAATTGCGTGACAATGCATAATGAGATTTGTAGCGAGATTTCTGTGTAGACAAATGGTAAAAATAATAATTTGTGCAGGATGTAGAGGGCAAAATGATTGACTTCAGACAGTTTCCTAGGAATTTTAGCTCTAATTTGCTTTTGTTTGGAAATTTGCCTTTTGGAAACTCAATAAGAAAATTATTATACGACTCCAGTGCGTTGTGTACATATGTATGAGAGGAATAGTTAAGTATAGATTGATTTCGGCTATATTTTCCAAATAAGATTTCTATAAATTAGAAACATAGTTCAAGTAAATTCTCAAGCATCTACCCCCGCCATATTGTGCAATTGAAATTTTGCTTCATTAGACTTGTGGTGAAATTACCTACGATGTTATTTTGACTGTGGGCTAGACATTTTGAAGATTTTGGCATATATTTTCTTTAGTTTGGATCTGAGCTGTAAAGCGGCTTTCGGTCCAGAAATCCTGATTTGTTATTCGGTCTTCGAGTATTGTTTTTGTCGGTTTTCCGGTAAACAATGGTTCCCTTTTAAAAGAAGTGATTTGGTATTAGAAAACACTCAATCGTTTCCTTTTTGGCTGCACATTTTGATTATTTTTAAACTATTTGAATAGTTTTAATCCTAAAGAGAACATTGGACGGTTGAAATTAACGGATTGAAGATTGGTGAAGACTATAAAACTAAGAAGCTTATTCCTAGCGCACTCCTTTCTATGCGAATATAGAATAGGTGTATCAGTTCCTGTATGTGATGGCAGGATAACTATAAATAGTTTGGCAAAGAAATATACATCATTTGCAGCTACTAGTTCTACTCGGATAAATCGTGTCTTTGAGTTTCTATTGTGCATAAAAAGGACGTGCTAACGGTTATTGGGAGATTATCAAAAAAAAAAGCGCGTTAAACCTAAAATCAAGTGCAATTTAAACGTCTGACAATATTATTTTGATGTTTATTCTCCGCCTTGTGCTTACAAAAAATGAAAGTTAATCTTTAGTGCACTTGGCACTAGCGTGCACTGTACCTGTAAGGCTTAGTAAGTAAATTAGTGTGTAGTTGGAAATATATATGTAAATGTCCTCATTTTTTAGTACCCGACTGCGGCATAAATTTCTATATTTTAATTGATGATTTCTTCAAAAAGGACAGGACACATGTTACGACCATCATCGACAACAGCAACACTACAACAGGCAATATCATGGAAAACATGCAAAGTTGGATTTTAAACAGAGTAACGACAACAACAAAAAACGATAAAAAAATCGAAACAGTTGCTGTGTTTGACGGTGGTCGTTGGGCAGTGGGGAACGTAATGTGGTCCCAAAGACTACTGCCGTTTTCCCTTCGTTTTGTTATCAGTCTCATTAAAAGTCTGATTTTTGTAATAATTCTTGTTGTATTTTGCCTTCCTTCCTTTTTGTCATTTCTTCATCGGGGTATTTTTCGAATGTCTCTTATCAGAGAACACTAATTTTGTGTTCTTGTTACTGATGTTTCGTTGTTTTCTCTTCTACCTTTTTGTTGCTGCTACTGCTGCACTCACATACTTTCTCATAAATTCTCAGTACACATTTAGACTTGTTTAAATACTACACACATACACACACACACATGTATATATAAATCAATCATTGTAAGCCTTTGTAACCAGCCCAAATGTGTCACCGGTAAAGAGTTTTAATTTGGATTTAACAAAATCTTAACTAAACTCAGCAACAACAACGAACACAAAGCAATAAATTAAAATCAATTAAGCTTTTCTTTTGATCTTTACGCTTTTTAATGCTGTCTTACTCGTATATGCGGTAGGGAATATAGTTGAACATCTTAAATGCCCTTTAATTTCTGAATATTTCCGAAAATTTCTCTGCGTTTTGAGTAATTAGTTCGATTAATGGCCTGCTTCTGTAGGGAAAGCGAGCAAATCGTCAAAATAATTTATATGGAAAAATACTCATTTGTTGTGGTTGATTTTTAGACGAGTCGCTCGCTTGTCATAAACATTACAAACACAAATGGAAATGGAAAAACAGTTACGAGAGCCAAACGAACCATAATTTTCGTATAATTATTGCAGTTGTGTTAGTTCAATCCTTTGTTAACAATAAACAATAAATATCGATTGTAATAACAACAAGTAAGAGCGTTATATTCGGCTGTGCAAAAGTTCCCTGCACAAAAGGACTACTAAAAATCTATTAGAAATTTGTCCCAGTGCAACAGATTGCGATCTTAAATTTGGCCAGTATTCGCTCTTTTAACTTGTTTTTCTTTTCTCTGAATGCTTTTAAATTTATTATTAATTTTATATTTTTAAGTGAATTGTAGATAATAAGCGGTATTCGATTTTCGAATATCAGCCTTTGGGTGAAATTTGTCGTTCAATTTCAAAATATGGTTAAGTTTGTTTTTGGATACTGGTTTTTGAAAATTTGGTTTTTTGTAACATTCGGGTCTTTTGGGGATTTTAAGATTTGGATTTTTGAGTTTTGGTGAACGTTAAATTTTTTTTGAGTATTAATTTTCTTCGTAATTTGGGGCGAAATTTTTAGTTTTTAGTGATTTTGTTGTTAGTTTTAAATTTTCTGTTTCATTTCAGAATTGTGTATATACTGTTTTCATTTTTTGTGAAGGGCATAAAAACAGTTGTTCAATTCACAAACGCAATATTGTATTTTAAGATTTTTATTTAAAAATGTACAGGGTGTCCTCCGAAAAGTACTTTGTTTTGCCGCCATTGTCGTAAACATTAACCTTGACAGTTTTGAAGGAATTAAATTTATCAATGACCTTTTTTGACAAACGTTGCATTGAGCACCCATGTTCACCAATTTGAAAGGTGTTTGTGACACAACCTATGAGCATTTCTGTTTTTATAAGTACCTTTTTGTTAGTTCTTTTGCACATGTTTTCGAAATGATTTTTCTTTTTACATATTTTACAGACCTGAAAGTCTGCTGGACAGCTACGTATAGCATGATTTGTTCCGCAATTCTGGCAATTAAAAGTTTTAGTTGTATCTATTTTTTTGAAACAAACTTACATTTTTCTCATGCTCATTGTGGATTTCTGCTGTTTGCTTTTGAGATAATTTCGTTGCTTGACACATTTTTATGCTTTTTCTAGAGTAATGTCTTCAGACAATAATTTTCTTCGCAGGGAGGTAAATTTTATACGCAAAATTAGTTGGTCCCGCAGTATACTGTCACCAAGTTGTTCAAATTCGCAATTTTTTGCCTGAAGTGTCAGCCGGGTTACATATTCATCAATAGTCTCGCACTCGCTTTTTTAAAATTTTTAATTTTTGCTCCCGGCAAGGACTTGTAAGTCTGTATGGCAGAGTACCCAATGGCTGACATAAAAGTGGCAAATTGAACATTTTCTGTCTTCGCGCTTAGATCTGATGCTCTTTCGAAGTATTCGTATTGCTGCTTCCATAATTTCCATTCCTTAGCCATGTCTATATCGTGTTCAATAACTAAGGGTTTCGGCGGTCGTAAAAAAATGCCATGTCCTCTGCCATTTTTTGTTCTTCAATTACGACGGGTTTCGGCACCATGTAAATAATAAGTTGTGCTAATCGAGACTATCAAGAATTAGAAAAGGAAAATATAAGCGCACTCCTTCCCAGAAACCATTAATTACATCATCCAAATATTGCCATAAGTGGCATTTTCTTTTCTAAAGCGCATTTTTTGAGGATTTCATGAGGATCACTCCACTGGAGGCAGGACTTTTTCACTTATAACACCACTCTAACTCTTAATTTATAGAAGGAAAAAATTCCCTGAAGACCTTAATTGCATAGTAAGAAATTTCATATTCTCCAGACATATATAATAAACCACATTATAATCTAATGTTATTACTAAGGATATAAATATAAAATTAGTTTGGGTCAGAAATTTAACCAAATTCTATAAAAATAAATTAACCCAAAGAACTCTAGAACTATATTCAAAATCAATGTGAATAAATAAAAATTTAACCTAAAATAATTTTAGTTCCTCTAAAAGTAGAAGATAAAATTGCATTTGCTTTATTCATGATGATACAAATTATTCTAATACAAATTCTTTTGAAAAGATAAATAAAACAAAGAGAAATCATAATTTAATCTACATATAAACCACATACATATATTTTAATCGATTTAATAGTTTAATTTTTTATTAATGAATTTAAAATAACTTTTTTTTTAATTAATTCGAATTAAAATTTTAACAATAAGAAAGAAATTGAAACAAGTGAATTTAAAATTTTTTGTACATTAGATTTTTACCGTCACTGTAATATAAAAGCATATAAAATATTTTTTTCTTATTAAAATGTAATTTCCTACGTATCTACATACTAATTATAAAAAAAAAAAACAGAGAACAAATGTTAACCTTCTTTTAAGCAGGCAATCAAAAAAACATCATTATCATCTCGCTTTGCTGGTACCATCAATCGAGACTGCTTAAAAAGGAACACCAACAATTGTATTGTGAGTAATTGATTGTTAAACTCTATTTTTTATATATTATATTCTTACATTAGTACATGCTCTTATTCAATTGTGTTTTCCAAATTATTCCTCTAAATTTCATTCAATAAACTCTAGCAAAATGTTATATTAATAAAATGAAATTTTAAAACTTTTTTTTTTAAAGGGAAGGATAACCCTTACAATGTAGGTCTGTAGTAGTCTTTTTAGGGATAGATTTAAATACATTTTAGGTTAAGCTGTCTGTTTAGGTGTTTGACTATTTGTCAACCGGGTGGGAACGAAATTACCCTACATGGCACAACATCTTGCTATGTTAACACATTTTGATATTTGAAAAAGATTTTTTTATTCTGTGGTATATATGTAGGCATTCAGATTAATTATATGTGCATGCGCTCAAATGGGGGTTAAGAGCCAATCTACCAAACTAAGCTAGCCGGAAAATCTTTAATATGCCTTTCTTAAATTGATATTTGTCTTATTCTAACAATACCTACTTGGTATTCGTAAGAATATACAGTCCAGCGCGTAACACGTTATTCAACTATAGAATTACATTTGGTTGAAAACTCTATTCTTCCATTATATAAATGGAAGAAAAACCTTTCGCATATTCGTGCACTCTGCACATATTCGTCCTTGAATATATCCGAGAGTGAGTAGGTTTTTGCAGTTTATTATTTTTTTGTTTCTTGCAAATATAATTGAAGAAAATACGTTTTTTATTCTTTTTATAATATGTTTAACGAACATGTAGAAAAATAATTTTGTCCATCTAAATTGTCAAAATATGAGTGTCTAGTAAGTCGATATTACGTATGTAAGTTAGTCTTCGGCTTTACCTAACTTTAAATTTAATATAATTTTTGTTCAGAAACATACTTTACATAATTTATATTTATAATTAGGTCAATCTAATAACTTCAAGAGGTCGAGAAATAATATTATCCACTTAGATTTTGGAAATATCACCATGTGCATTGTTGACAATTTGGAGTTTTTATAACGAAAATTGTGCCAAATTCCAAAAACTTAACATATATTAGCAATGCAGTCGTGATGGATCAATTTCAGATATTGTTTGAAAGATATTGGCGTTCAGCAGAACGGCAGTAGCCCGAGTTTTAATGGCCGCATGGGACTGTACCAATAGTCGTATTTGAAAGTTCGTCTTCAGGGTGACCACAAATCAAATTTGATGCACCAAGTAAAAGAACAAAAGGAAGAAAAACGAATAAAGTTCGAACCAATTAGCAACAGTGAGATCACATTTGCTGCATCCATAAGCCAAAGAGCAGCGGAATATAGTGATGCGGCAAAATTAATAACGTAAATACCTGAATCTCTTACTTGATTTACTCATAAAATAATAAAACTTGAAACATAAGGACTCTACGTATAGGTAACACCATAGGTCAATATTTTGCTACGTATTTACTGACTTACTTATCAATATTATGGGGCACATACACTTATTTTTTATTTTTATAATAAAATTTTTCTTAAAGAAATTTGCAATAAGTTTTCAAAACTTAATCCTAGTTATTATATTTGTTAATTACTACAACTGTAGTAACTAAAATGTAGTGTTCATATCGTATAATGAGTAACAGGGCCGTCTCGCAAGGCTTAGGGTATCGATTTTTTTTAGTCTCTGGTGTCCACCAGAGTGCAGCGAACTTGTAATTTCTTCTTAGTAACTTTTAATTTCTTCTTAGACAGTGGGAATATTTAAATCCCGGTGGAATATTCTCATTGCGTACGTACCATGGACCGTAGACGATTAGTCGTAGTAGTTTAGACTGCATTCTTTGTAACCTCTGAATATATGGTGCGCAAGCAGTACCCCATAGCTGGGTGAATTATGTCCATAAAGGTTCTATAATGGATTTATACAGCAGAACTTTGTGCTCTAGGGCCAGAGTTAATTTGGAGCTTATAAACGAATGCAACTGAGCTGTTCTGAGCTTTATAGCAGTTATTTTTGCCTCAATTTGGTGGCATCGTGTTAGGTGTCGACCGAGATGAATTCCAAAGTATTTCACGTGGCTTTCCGCTCAGATAGTGATATCAGTTAGTTTTATTGGTAGGCAATTCTACCTTCTGATTAACATTTATCTTCCTCTTTTTAACCAATCCTGTAGCTCGAGATTATAATATTGTAGATGCTCCGAAGCAATCTTACAAGTGCAGTGTCATCTGCATATGTTGACGTACGAGTATATTTGTTTGAGTTTGTTGGCATATCTGCGGTATAAATTATTTACAGTAGCAGGCCTGATATACTGCAATGAGGGACACCCGACGAGACTTCTCCAACCGAGGATAATTGATGCTTTTATCTGGCTTTAAATTTTATATCTGCATTTAAGGAGTTTATGAGATTTTAATGAGTAGCCCATCGCACCAAACTTTATCAAACGCCTAGGAAATATCTATAAATAAAGCCGAAAAATATTGTTTGTTCTCAACGGCCGAGCTAATAAGTGTAACTCTTCTATGAACTTGCTCGATAATACCATGCTTCGCACGAAATCCAATCTCATGCTCCTGGTAAAGAGTTATACTCAGTAGGAACATAATCTCGAATAGTTTCGATAAAATTGGACGTAAACTAATTGGCCTATATGACGTAATTTGACTAGCATCGTTTTCTGGTTTTGGCATTTTTTTTTTTTTGATACTGTATTTTATTTTATTGAATCTTTCTATTAAAAGAAATTCACAATAAGTATTCAAATCTTATTTCTAAATTATTATTTACTAGTTAGTACCAACGTAATAACTAATTTTTTGTATTCAAATCTTAAAAATCTATCTTCTATTCTGTAGAGAGAGCCGCCTCGCCAGCCTCAATGTGTCAGTTCTTTTTAGTCTCTGGTGGCCGTCAAATTGCAATAAATTGCGTGCTAGAGTGTTGGGATGTGCGACTAGTTTTTTTACGTATTTGGACGTGTATGTTTTAACTTCTTCGTGGATAGTGGGAACTTTGAGATCCCTGTGTATGTTTTCATTTCTTATGTACCAGGGGGCGCATACGATATGACGTAAAATCCTAGACTGTCTTCTCTGTAACTTCTGGATGTTTGATGCACAGGCAGTACCCCACAGCAGAATACCATATGACCATATTGGCTTTATAACGGATTTGTATAATATGACTTTATATTCCAAAGCCAAAGTTGAGTTAGGACTTATTAGTCAATGCAGTTCGAAGCTTTATGGAAGTTATTTTTGCCTCAATGCGACGGGACCAAGTTAGGTGGATACCTAAATATTTGACGTGCGTTTCCGCTGGAACCGTGGTATTAGTTATTGTGATTGGTGGACAATTTTGCCTTCTAAGGGAAAACGTTACATGAGCACATTTTGATGGATTTACCTTTATTCTCCACTGTTTTAGCCAGTCTTCTAGCTTATGAATATGGGACTGCAGCTTTTCAGATGCATCCTTTGGATCATTACTGACACTTATAATTGCAGTGTCGTCTGCAAAGGTTGATGTATATGTATGTGGGCTTGTCGGCATATCCGCTGTATAGATTATATATAATAGCGGCCCTAGCACACTGCCTTGAGGTACTCCTGCACTGATTTTCCCACATCTTGAAAGCTGGTCCTTTGACCTTACTTTAAAAGTTCTATCGGACAAATAGCTTTTTATAAGCTTATGGGTATTTTCAGGAACAACCCGAACTATTTTAGTAAGTAGCAGACTTTATCAAATGCTTGGGAAATGTCTATAAATAAAGCTGAACAGTATTGCTTTCTTTCAAAAGCCGATCTAATAATGGTAACGATTCTATGGACCTGTTCAATCGTACTATGCTTTGCTCGAAAACCAAACTGATGATCTGGGATAACGTTTTGTTCATTTAGAAAAGGAGTTACACTCGAGACGAATAACTTTTCAAATATCTTTGACAAAACTGACAGTAGGCTAATTGGCCTGTAGGATGTAATCTGGCTTGAGTCCTTTCCAGGTTTCGGGATCATAACAATTTCAGACATCTTCCAAGAGCATGGGAAGAAGCGACGCGCAACATGGCATTAAATATGTAAAGTAAAATTCTTACAGCTGAATTTAATAAGTTTTTTATCATTGATCCTGTTATACGATCAGGTCCATGTGATTTCTTCATATCCGTATTTTTAATTGTCGATTTTAAAGAAGACATCCGAAATTTCATAGGATCATTGACGATGTGGCTAATAATTGGAATAGTGGAATTACTTATATCATGTGATGCGAAAACCTTCTCTAAGTGCTTTGCGAACGCATTTGCCTTTTCACTTCAGTTTTTAGCCCAAGTACGGTCTTCAAGGCTTAGTGGGGATTCGTAAGCAATAGGACATTGTAAGTGCTTTACAGCTTTCCACAGACTATAATCCGTGTTTTTCATTGGATCCAAGTTTTTTAAAAAGTTGTCGATAGCGAATTCGTGTTTCTGTCTCAATTTACTCCGTAAGTTTTTTTGGCATAAGTTCATTTGCATTTTTATGTGTGGTGAACGACTATTTTGCCATTGTCTTCTTAGTCTTCTTTTCTCAATGACGAGCATCTGAATAGCTGCTGTTGCCTGGTGCGATATTATTTTAGCTGACGGCTTTGTTGGCGTTGCAGCTATGGCTGCGGCAGTCACGACGTCTGTAAAATGGTCTACAGCTGCTTGAATATCAGCTGGATTTCTCAGTGGGATGTTCAAAGGTAAGTGAGAGCTCACATACATTTTATATTTTAACCAATCCGTGTTTCTGTTCGGGTAGAAACTAAGGGTTTTAGGTGCAGTGACAAAACTGTCGTGTAAAATAACAATTGTAGGTGAATGACCAGAAGATAGGTCATAGGATGAATTAACTAACAGTTGGTCGCGTTTGATGTTTTTTACTATAGCAAAATCAATAAGGTCTGGCAACTTATTAAAATCTGTGAGCCAATAGGTGGGTTTACCGGCAGATACGACGTCCAGCTTGTTTGCTTGAACTGTATAATACAACTGCCTACCTCTAGGACTAAGGAGTCTGGAACCCCAATATGTGTGCTTTGCATTGTAATCACCAGCGGCAATAAATTTTTGTCCTAGCGTAGCAAAGAACCTGGCAAATTTATGGTATTCGATTTTATGCCTAGGCGGGCAATACACTGACGAGACTACAATTTTAAAATCAGTAAGATTTATAGTCGTGGCTTGCAAAAAGTCTTCGTTGAATTCAGGCAATGGAAAATGCCTTATGTTTTTCCGGACTATTATGGCAGTCCCACCACATGCCCTTTCGCTTGGGCGTTTGGTGTCATATATAAAATACCCATCAATTCTAAAGCAGTTTTTTATAGTGAAGTGTGTTTCAGAGACTAATAGTATGTCTATATCATGTGCTAGCAGGAAGTGTTCTACTTCATATTTATGTTGGGATAGCCCGTTAGCGTTCCAGAAGCATATTTTTAACTGGTTCATTTTTTGCTCAGCAGAACTTGCAGAAGCATGTTTTGGGTTCGCATCATTTCCTGAAACATACCCTGCATAGTTGTCATGAAATTATTCATTGTTTGTATTAAATTATCGGTTGAGCTCGAATTGGTAGTGAGGGGTGTCTGAGCACCCTCTTTTAAGATGTGGGCATATGAATGTTTATGCGCATTAGAACTTTTGGCATTCGCATTAGGTAAATCATTTCTCAATGTTTGGGCATATGAAAAGTTTGGCTTAGTGTGTGGCTGTGTAGCTTGTGTACTAGCAACAGAACCAGCATGAAGCCGAGGAAATTGGGAAGCTTTTTATTGCTCATAATCAGGTTTGCGTACGACCTTCGAATTATTTTTTACATGTTGAAAGACTTTGCAGCCCCTGTAATTTGCTGTGTGGTTTTCACCACAGTTGCTGCATTTTTTTACCTTGGGGTCTGTTTTGGAAGAAGTGCATTCCAAAGTCCGGTGCGCATACCGCAAACAACGCATACGGATGGTAGCTTGCAGTAGGTTTTCGTGTGTCCGAATTCCTGACAATTAGTACACTGACGGGGACCGCTACGTTTTAGCGGCTCTTCCACCGTTATTCTTCTGTTCAAAAGGTAGCGCAAATTATATATTGGATGAACCGAGTTTTTTGATTTAAGTTGCGATGCGTTAAATACGATTTCAACACCATGCATAGGTTGGGGAACTTTGTTCTTATTTAGAATATTGTGCACTGACCTTACGACATAGCCTTCCACCTCTATGGCACTTTTTATTTCATCAGTGGGAACAGAACTGTCAATGCCCTTTACAATGACAATCAAACCTTTAGCACTTTTGAGTTGATACGTATAATAGCTCCTATTATCTGCATCGAGGCGATTTGCGATTAGGTGGTAATTCTTCTCAGTGTGCGCTTGGATCTTTGTTTCTTGAATTTGACCTCTTCGTATAGAAGCTACATAAAAGCTTTCCTTACCTACAAGCTGAGACAACATGTTAACAATTTCGTTAGATGTTTGTTCGCGCAAGTAAATCGGTGGAGGTTTTTGTTCCCTGATAGCGGGTTCAGCTTCATCATCCGCTGTAGCAAGTACAGAGAATCTGTTTTCGCTTACCGGCATTACAGTACTTTGGGAGCTTTTATATTGTTTAGCAATGCGCTCTTGCTGCGAAGACTTAGGACTGGCCTTCCTTTTGGTTATGGTTATATAACGATCCATAACTGTTTGCACTTTTTTTACGGGATTTTTCAAATTACCTGTTTCGTTTGTTTGTTGCACTATTTTTGATATGATACCTGAATTGTTTTTTGGTTTAATTTGAATTTCTTCTGGTGTTGTTATTTGCGAAGATAAGTTTATATTTCCGGATAAAGAACGCGTTCGGTCAATTGGCCTGGCGCTTAAAAAATCACTGTCATCTTTTTTTTATTATTTGTATTGTTCATTGCATTATTAGCATTTGTGTAAGAAAAAGAGTAATAAGCATTGTTGTTATTACCTTTTATATTTTTTTCATTAATATTTGGTGCGCTCATACACTCACTATCAATTGTTCAAACCGGTTTAACCATGCACTATTTGTTATTGTTTTTTTTTTTACACACAGTATATTATATTGTTTTTATTTTTTGTTATTTATTTCTTTGTTAATACGAACTGTTCACTGTTCAATTGAATTCTTAATAAAAAATATATATTTGTTATGCGTTAAATATGACGTACGTCTGTACTCAAACACGGTCACTGTTTATCGGTTTTGGCATATTAACAATTTCTAATATTTTCCAAGAGGAAGGGAAGAAACCAATTCGTAGCATGGCGTTAAATATGAACGGCATAATTCGGAGAGAGGAAGTAGGCAAGTTCCTTATCATAGATCCAGTAACACGATCAGGCCCTGGCCATTTTTTCACATCAATATTTTTAATTGACAACTTGAGTGCAGGTAACCGAAATTTTATTGAGTTATTGTTTCTTACTTTTTAATATGGGAAATTATTATGAATTTTGTCCTCATTTTGATCTCAGTACTTTTAACGGCCGAAATTTTTTGCCCTTTTTATCACTTATATTTTTGTGCGGATTTCCTTTATGTTACAGCAAAAACTGTTTTGAAAAACTTGTTTTCCTTTATTTACATGTTTTCGATGTACAAAAAAGCTCTCGCTGTTTTTTTCTAAAACATACAGCTTTATTTAAATGAATTTTTCCATTACGATGTCTTTCCAAGTAGTTACCATCGTTAGCACTTTTCCCATTTTTCTGGCAGTAGATGTATTATTCCGACGCAAAAGAACAGCTCATCCTTTGAGGGTAGAAACGAATCAAGCAACATTTTTAGACTGAAGAAAGCGTATTCCATCCAGCATCGCCATAAATGGTAGTCAGATGTACGCGGGATCGGCTATCAGGAGCGTAACGTAAAACTTCCCATTCGCAGTTTCCCAAATAATTTTTTACTAATACACAACGATTTGTTTTTATTAATTAATTATTGTTTCTAAACGAAATTTACAACAAGCAACCGTATCTTACATCAGTATTATTACACAGTAAAAGTTTTGGTTAATTTTTTCAATTGAAACCTAAATTGTTTTTATTTTGGAATAAAATTTCACAAACACTCCGTAGTTTAATGTTAATAGATATAGTAAAAGGGAATAATTTTAATTCCTTTTGGGATTTAATACCGGATAGGTATTCAAATTTAACTAAAATTGATTATTGTGTATTTATTAATTATTATTAATGTAAATATTTATTTATTGTAGTGAAATATTAAGATACTATCTGCGATAGGGCTGGGAGAGCCGTCTCGCCAGGTTCAATGCATCTGTTTTTATATAGATATTGCCGACAGCCCCTGTCAAATTTGCTTTGGGCACCAACCGCTACCTTCGGTGACATTTTCAGTTCTAAAAAATCCGTCCGTTTTTTAAGTCTCTGGTGCCCATCCAAATGCAATAAATCGCGTACTAGAGTGTTGGGATGGACTTCTAGTTTGTTTACGTATTGTCTTTAGTTCTTCCTGGATAGTGGGAACTTTCAGATGTTTATGGATACTTTCATTTTTTATATACCTTGATAATCAAGTGATTATCAAAAATGGGTACTTTTGGTATTTCGGGAATAAAATAAGTATTTATCATCTGATTTTCACAAGTGATGGCTCATTTTATTTGTATTATATGTAACTTCATCATAAAATAATAAAACTGGTAAATATTTTCGGTTTTATATTTTTTATAAATTTTTGAAAATGAAAAATTTCACAATTTTTCGAAAAAAAAATATATAAAAAAATTCAGTTTTTTTTCGAAATGACTCTTAAACTAATGGGTATAGTATTAGAATGACTTATTGCTGTTGTAATTTGGAATTTGTGGACATATAGCACAACAAAATTGAACAAGGCGTTTGAAAGTTATGATAAGATATGTGAAACGACCTTTTCAAAAATCTCATATTTAAAAAACAAAATTAAAAAAAACCTATCCATAGAATTCGAAATAAAGGTGACTTTTGTAGTTAGGCAACCACAATATTTAAAAATATAGTGGCTGTTCATTGGCAGAAATTTTTTTTCAATTTGTTGCATAGTGAAATTGATAAAAATCAAAATTCTCTTTTTAATATTTTTATGATATTTTTCGCATCTACTAGTTTCATAAACGTTCGAAAATAAATATCCTTTTAAACCACAATCTCTTAACACATATAAATGTAATGTCGCCTGCAACATAAGAACAAATATGGTCGTGTCTGGTAGCATATTACGGAAGTTGCATCTACAACTCTACTGATGTAGTATGATCCGTCTGATCTCAACATCAACATTTTATGGCTTTAACATCCACATCAGTTCTTCCAAAGTGTATAAATCTATCTCTACGAGCGCTTGTAGAGAAAGGACTTGTCCGTCATAATCCTCCTGAAGTATACTATGACTTTCTGCAGAACTTTTCTTTAGAAACAAACTAGTTAAGTAAGAGATGGAGGCATCCGTTTTTAACTAGCCAGAACTATTTTTCACCAGCAGAGGTTGCGCTACCTTGATTATATTGTACGGAACGAAGTAGGAATATTTATATAAAAGATTTCAAAAACATGCAAAGCAGTTGCCGCTGTGTTGAGATATCTTTCCAGTGTTCATATTAATATATTTTGTTGCAACAATTTTACGTGAAAAAGGTTTTGCTTTTCGAACCTAATAATAACGGCCGTGCAGCGTTCTGATCATTTGCAATGTTTCTCTATCCTATTTCTAACGAAACAATACTTTTTTACAAAATACCAGGATATTGAGCTTTATGAGTTTTAGTTTGATGTGGAACGTTATCGTTTCATTTTACGGAGTTTTTTTTTATCATGAATTCGAATCAAATTGAGGTGTTTAGTATTGTAAAGCCATCTAAAATTTATCATAAAAACGTAACAATTAATAATTTATTCTCCCCATATTCGGTTTCAATAATAATAAAAAGTGTTAAACCTTTTATCCATTTCCGTTCCAAAATTTACAGACAAAAATAATAAAAAAGCAAAAAGAAGAATGAAAGCAAATAACTGACTGCATACAATATGAAAATTCCCTTGAAATGAAGATTAACTGCAGATCAAACTTCAACGGAAACATGTTAAAAATGCAACACGAACTTTAATTTAATAATGGCCGATACTTTTGAAAAATCAGCGCCACTACATACAACACAACTAAGAACAACAACAGCAACAACGAAGGAAGGAATACACAACACACAAGGAGTAAAACAGTAGCGAACAACAATTCAGATAAAACAACAACATAAATGCCGCAAAAACCGTCGCGCCATCGTGTCATCAATTGAAATGGGGGAAACAAAAAAAAAAACCAACAGAAGAAGAAACAATGGCGCTGCAATTGATTGACAGCATGTGACTAGTCAAACACACACGCACACACAACTTCCCTGTATCTGCGGTAGAAGTGTTGTTGTTGCAGCACTATTGTTTCAACACAACATTGCCACAAAAGAATAAGTATCATTGCAATAATTCGTATGATTGTAAGTACGAGTACAACAAACAGTACAATAATGATAATCATACAAAATAATGCTGACTCTCCGTGTCCTTACAGCCACATCTAAATCCATGCCGTTTGTGGACGCGCCAGCCTAATGCACCAAACAATGATGGCGCCCTCTATATGGCAAATGCATTCTCGACAGCACCAGCCAGCAACAACATACAACTATGGCAGCAGCGATGACATCAGGGATATTAAAACACCAACAACGACGGCATCAGCAGTAGTAATTGCAACAACATCAACAACACGAACAACAACACATACAAAAAAAATGGAATAAATACATAAAAACAAAATTTTGAAAAATAATGCAACTAAAGACAATCAGTAGCAAAAATAAATAAAATATAAAAAATAAATAAGCGAAGAACAAAATGCCATTGTTGTGGCTTTTTTCCACCACTTCAGAAGTCTCCAAGAGGGTGTACGAGAGGATATTTTAAAGGTGAAAGAATGTTCCCTTTTTCCTGTGAACCGAAAGGAAGTGTTTCAAACTTTTTTGCTTCAAGTTAATGTTATTTTTTTTGTTCGCTCAACATTTTTTTTCTAAACCCGTATTTTGGTTTATTTGTCTTTTCTTTCGTTCAACGAAACACAATGTTGCTTGACAGTTTGTTGTTGACGTGTGCAATTTAAACAGCGATAACAATCGCACAATGACAATCAAGGAGCAATAACGACATACCTCTGCTCGTACGAGTACAATGCAATTGTGTTGCATGTCGTACTCGTATGTCTATAAGCATGATTGAATGTGTTGTCGTCTATGTATGTATGTTTGTATATGTCTTCAAGAGAGTTGTTGGTTGTTGAGACGTCCAAGGGGCAGCTTATTAGTATTAAGTTTTATTTATTAAAGTTTGAAAAATTGAGATAGAATTGTGGGTAAAAGTCTGAATCTTCTTCATATAAAGCCAGCGTCGTGAACTTCTGATACAGGCGAACTTGTTTCAAATTTAATTAAATTTTCCATTAATTCGATTAATTATTTATTACCTACAATTTATGAGGTAAATAACTTAATCATTTTGCTTTACTAATGTGTTTAAAAAATCAGGACGAAATGTGGTCCCAAATGGGACCATAGATTAGCCAAAGGCGTTTACATAGGGGAATTAGGGGTTAACATATGTCTTAGTATCTCCAATTATTATAGCGATCTACAACCTAACATGTCAGCGATGTTTAAGGCGGCTAACTGGCTGTCGTACAAGAGAATATTTGATAAAAAATATTCCGATCCTCACCGATAGACTTATCGTAATTAGATTTCCGACAGGGGTCTATTGAACAATTAAAACCTACTATACTTAAATCGGATGGCAGGGCATTCAAGAATTACACTGAAATGGGTGTGTGAAAAGTTGGCAAGCAGAGGAACAAGGCTGCAGAGCACGCACATTGACGAATTCTGTGGTATTCGCCTCTCGGCCAGCAAAAGGTAAATTAACAATACTTTTTATGATAAGGCATAGGCGATATGCTGGAAAGAATTCATATGCAGGAGTACTACTGGCATTTTCCATTCAAAAAAGTGTGCAACTTTCACGAGCACGTAACATATTTTGCACTCAACTTAAGTTCAGGCTGAAATTCCACCCTTTTTGACAACTGTATTAAGTTATTTATTTATAAAAACAAGAGTTTTATTTTATGTGTTTAAAATCGTGTTTGTGAAATTTGATTAAATTATTTTTGTTTACATTATGAGGGTCTGGGCAATCTGAAAAAAGTACTACCTTTTATAAGGCAAAGTTTTTTTCAGAAAAGAAAACTATATAAACTAATCTGGCCAATATTAGACGGGTTTAAGATAAAAATATTCGCGAGGATTTCAGAAGACACAGTTAAGAGATATCGCAAATGACTGCTACAGAAGCTGTCACAATGAAAATAGACAGTATTTCACCTCATGTGCCACTGTCCTGTTTTAGGTGGATAACGTAAGATTCATTTTGGGTGAAGGTCCTTCCCCTACCTCTCCGAACTATAGAGGGTGTGGCTACAAGGGAAATATTCCGTTATCAGGAGCAGCAACTGGTTTGGAAATGACCTCCTCGGCACAGTTACAGTAAATATTCAATATTTTCTCCTCCGTACCTCCTCGCTTTCCACCGTTTTAATTTTTTTCTTCTCACTTCAGGTAACTCAAAGAACCGCATTTGAGGAGCCCCGATAGCCTGTCCTAAAAACCGTACGTAACTTAATCTAACTTTAACTTGTTCGCCCTGTTCAGTGTGTAAAATTCAACAACTCTGAAACTGCTTCTACAATTGTTTGTTATAAATTTACAATGATTATCATTTTAAGTTCAGAATTATTTATTTGGTTGCTGTGGCCTTTTTCTTTGGGTGATATAAAATCGCTCGTCTTGTTGATGCTCAAATCCCTTGAATACATACGGAGCAACGAAAAGAAGAGGTATCATTATATTAACTTGAAAATCGTCTATAACAACATGGCGCTTGAAATGTATTGCAATACTTGTGCTTAATAAAAATACATGAGTATGTAGTTTCAAATACATGCACACATACATACATATGTATATGTGTGCATATACAATATAATGTTGCATAGAGCCGCTGTATTGTTCCAAGAGCAAAAGTAAATGGCACAGGAAGTCAACTCCCAGTTCAACTCCTGTTAACACAACAACATAAAGTTGATTTTTATATTGAATTGAAAACAAGCCATCTCTTATAAATTGTTCTCATGTTGTGTGGCATCTTATTGTTTATCATTTATCGTTTTCTTTTTCCCTTTATTTGCCCATGTTTTCTTTATACATTTTCAAAGACCTGAAATGAATCTGTAAACTACCAATAAGAAGCTGAAGTTTCTTAAGTCGATAGAGGGACAGACCTATAAACATGCATGCCTGCAAATCCATACAAACGTACATACATATGTACCTGCATACATCAATACATATGTATGAATGTGTGTACGAGATGGGCAAATTCATTCAATTTTTCATGTTTTCGCCATTAAGTTTTCAGAAACGGCGGTTATCTTGATGAAAAGTTTAAGAAAAAAAATGTCGCAAATGTATCTTCAGAAGATTATTACACGTCCAATGAATAATTGCTTGATTAAGTACGAAAACAAAACGGCAGTTATTAGAAAAGTTTAAACATTTTTGTGGCACAAAGGATGGTTTTGCATATTAAAAACGTATATTTTTTTGGGCTGCTTGTTCATAAACTTTTACAAATAATTGTTATTTATTTCCGCCTTTAATTCCAAAAATTTGTTTGTTGTTTTTGTTTCATCTGCATTATTTAACAGAACAATGTTGTAAAACAAGCAGTTAAGCCCTGAAAAGCAATTAAGAATGTCCAGTAATGGAACGAGTCTCTAAAATTCTACCCCACCACAAACTCTTGCAATATTTGTCTTGTCTACATGAATACGTCTGCCTGAAAGTCTGCAAGTCTTTTGCGTAGGCTTCTGTGGTAAGTTTTGTTGTCTATGTTAATTAAAATTGTTGCATTTAAATAATAGCAATAGGAAAAAACAAGCCGCCTGTGCAAGGTTATGAGGTCACATTCCTTGGAAGTGCACGATGAAAATAATGTCTATAAAAAATTTCCATTTAAATTCCACTCCCAGTTTAAAAGTGTCTTTACGCTACAAAGGTCTTTGGTTTTGTTATTTCTTGTACTACACAACCAGACGATATGATTTTTAGCTGTTTAAATTGTGTCCTTGTAGTGTTAAGTTCTTGTAGATTTTAATAGTAAAATAAATAAAATAAAAGTTGGCAACTATTGTAGTTTTCACCAAAGAATTGTGTTGGTGCTGTATTAATCCGAAGTTTGGAAAAAAAACTGCTCACCAGAAAAATTTAAAACGGTAGCCTAATATTGCTGCCGAAGTTCCGTAGAACAAATTTTCAAAGTTAGACTACGCCACAGCAAAACTGAAGGAGTCATTTTCAAAGGCGCCTAAACATAATTTCTATATTGAGAAAGAACCTTCAAGAGCTGTTTACAGTAACTTATTTTTTAATGTCCCTTAAAGCTTGTATTCTAGCTTATTTGCAAATGTAGGAACAAATAAAATATGGTGTGAAAAATACTGGAGGAGGTATATATGTTTGCTAGGAAACATTTGGAAATATACCCGCTTGTTTCTGAATTTTAGTTACAAAACATTGCATCAAAAACCAACTTTATTGCTATTATTATCACAGCTTATATGTTTAATTTAGCATAGTCAAGTTCGTTACAATCACAATCATGGCCAGAGTCCTCCTTTACCTTCAACTTATAAGTGAAAGCCCTTTCCAATCCAGAGCACAAGGGTAAATGACTCTAAGCATGGGTCTTGTCAGAAATCATTTTAGACTAAACCAAAATCGTAATGAATTTCACATTACTGAAACGATAACGAATCAAATGTACAAGAATATTTAATAATTCCATTTCATGTCATTCGAAAAAACTTGGCCGAATTTAGCAAAAAACTATTTTGTTAGAGAAAATTATTCAAAATAATTTTAATAGAATTAAATTATTCAAAATAATTTTAATGGAATTAAAAACTTTTCTAAAAAAATTTTATAATAATCGGATTTTTATTTAAAGGAAATATATTTTAAAAATTTTTACAAGAAAACAAAGTAACATTTATTAAATATTATATATCATTAGAAATTTCTATATCTGCGTACAAACGCCGAAACTCTGTGAAACTCCTTTCAGGCGACAGCAGAAAGAATGTTTACAGTAGACTCTCAGTGACAAAATGCCAACGCACTTTAGATGACTTTTATCTATCATCTGCATATTAAGAGGGTGACACTTATATACTCGTACATAACTGACTTGTGGGCGAAATTTCAGAATGTATCCTCACCAGTTTTTCAGCGGCAGCACACACGTCTTCTAAAACTGAAAACCTGGTACCGTAAGAATTTTAAAATATTTTTTAATATTATATTTACAAATATACTTCATAATCAGTGTTAAAAAATAGATACTCAAGCATTTGTACATACGACAATTTTCATATATTTCCGGAACGCCTAATAACTTGAGGTGCTCCCTAACCTAAATATGAGTTCTTTTCAAAAGGGGCGTGGTAGTTGCCAGATCAGGCCTTTAATGTGCTACGCATACACATGTTTTTTGACAATGTCTCTCTTCTAAGAAGCATCTGCAATTTGTTTTCCAGAACAGATTTTTTAAATTGAGCTCAGTATCACTAAAATTAGATTAATCATACGAAGTGCGCGTGACAGTCTACCGAACACCTCGATATTTGGTGTTCTCTCTTCGTTGTAATTAATATCTTTACAACGAGTTTGAAGAAAGTACCTCTTATACTGAATTTTTTGTAGTTAATTGTTCGGCGTCGCAAATTTTCTATAGAAATATTTTTGCATATTTTTTAACACAGTCTGGTGGGCGTGCGTGACAGTGCGCACTAGTTCCACTCCATTGATTTTTTTTTTTGTTATAATTGGGATTATTTTTAAAAATAAAAAATAATGTTTTTCTGTGAAAAAAAAACATTCCGTATAAGGCTACCTAAAAGTGTTATAGAGAAAAAAGTTATACCATTTAAAAATTATTTGTTCAATTTACGAACTTCCTTGTATCATTTAAGGTTTTTTTTTAAATACACGTTTAGTTTATTAGCTTGTTTTGGTAACTGCTAAAATACAATAATTAGTGGAATCATGCATGGAAACTTATAATTATGGGATTTGTAATTTAACTTTAATTTGAATTAATTAGCAGAAATAAATCCAATATATCCAATGAATCATTGGAGGTCAAGTCTGCTAAATGTAGCGGTGACGGATTTTGATTATTAACTCAAACAAGAAACTTAGCTTCACCTATGGTCTTAAGAAAATATCGTCAAAGCATAACGAACTTTTCAATACAATTTACCAACATCCAACATAAAGTATTGTAAAATAAGTTAACGATACACCACATAATGTGATATCAAGGACTTGTGAATTGAAAAATTAATTGTTTTACACTTAAAAAAGGAATTTTACAATGTGCAAACTAAGTCCATATCATAACTACTAGAATATCAACCTTTTTAGAATTATTTCCGTGTTACAGGGAATATTTCAAAATACATACTAAAGCATCATGATAATCGGGCAACTTTATTTTTTCGATTTTCGTCGTGCTAGATTGGCCAAATATGACACATTGGATAGGTTCTAATTGTGGACTATATATAAATGGACTATGAATAAATTTTATAATGGAGATTTCAGAAGCTTTAATAAATTAACACTGGTATCTTGGTTCCTCAACTTTAATAAAGAAACTAAGTAACAGCCTCCGCATAAAATTCATCACATCCTATTCGATTTTTGTAAGTGAAACAATAAACTTATTTTCATCAGAGAAAATATTGCACCCATTTGAAACCGGGACCATTGTTAATAGGTAAATGGTGTACTGAAAATTGTTATCAAGTGCACATTGCTCCAAAAATGAACAGTTTTACTGCTCTCTCTCTCTCTCTCTCTCTCTCTCTCTCTCTCATTCTCTGGGATCAAAGTACCGTGTTTGATATATTGTTTGAGAAAGTAATGTGTGCGACAAAAAAGGTGCAGGATTGTGCAAAATTATTTAAGCAGAAGATTTGTGCCAGTTAAAGCAGTTCCTAAATCTAAACCTAATACGGAATTTAGTAATTCTGAACGGAAAGACGGATGTAATTATATCGACGCAGAGAGAACTTCGGTTAGTACTACACCGATTCAGTAAGGATTAAATTAGAAGAGGTCTCCTGCCCCCAAATTGATTAAAAGCTAAACATTTTTCCACACAAAAAGTTTAAGAAATTTGAAAATTGCTTGTTTCCCTCCCGAAAAAGTTTCAGTTAGATCAGCTGCTATTATTAAGTGGAACAAATATCAGGGCATGCGTTCTTAACCTTCCTTCATAATGGTTGACGTAGAATATGAGTGCAAAAATGACTTTTTATTCCTACTTCCTTAAGAAAATTTTTTAAGTATTGAAAATATTGAGTTTTTACCTCATTACGCATATGCAGTAATATGAAGGGCCTATTCCCCCTGTTAGGCTAGTTAGTAGCGTGTTAGCCTATCATTCTGGAGGTCGTGGGTTCGATTCCTTCCAAACATTCTGGGTGTTTTGCACTACAACACGTGAAGGTATTCGTTTCCTAGTTCGGTAATTTAAGTCACAGTCAAAGTTAAAATTAAATATTAAAATTAAAACGCCAGTTAAGTAAAAATTACAGTAAACTAACATATGTCCAGCTCATGAAAGCGAATGCTTCTCTTCAGGTGTCCTCACCTTCGCTACATCTGTCTATAAATTTAAAACTAGTAGCAAAAGAGAATTATAGTGAAACTAGATAATAGAAAGGTGCTGCACAAAACTAAAATTTATTCAAACTTGCATTTCTAATTAAGAAAACCGAATCTACGAATCAAATAATGAGACCTTATGTTGCCATTTAGATGTCAATCGACGTTGACATCGCAAAGCAATTAATAGTAGACAACATACACCTGTATTTATCTCCTGGCTTCTGGTGATCAACATATTTCTGTAACGATTTGCTTTTTAATCCTGCAACTCTGTAAAAGGGAGAAAAAAGCAATGGAAATTCCTAAGTAAATATCTCAAATGTATATCAATGTTTATTGTCCTAAAAAGATCTTAAATTGATTATGTTTTTATTTAAGGATGTCGTTGTGTTCCTCCAAATATATAAAATCTTGAAACAAGAGTGCCTTTCATCTCAAGCCGCCACAGACATTAAAAATAAAAATTGGAAAAATAAGAATGAAGAAAAAAAATATTATTAAACTAAAATACAAATACTCGTACCCAAAGCCCCACTAACTATGGCCACACTTTGCATGCCCAACACCATTCAAGCATCCAGCAAAGAATAACACCAGCTTTAGTCGGTCAGACAGCTTTAGGCCAAGTATCAGCTTTTACCGCCATCGACAACATCGATGAGAACACGGTACTACAACCATAGCCATCACTGCACCGCCACCACTACCAGCAACAGTAAGAGCAAGACCAATAAAAACAACAACAATAATCAACTAATGATTGCACTTAATTTCACGTTCGACATGAAATCCCTTTCATCTGAATGGACAGTTTTACAATTTTAGGGCCCATTTTGTCTTTGCGACTCATTTGCATTCATAATCATCTCATACAGTATGAACATCATTAAAGGCTCGTTCATAAAGCCGCCGCGCCGCCATTTAAATGAATATGAATAAAGCAAAAGATTCACAAAACTAAGAAGACGAGGAGGAATTAAAAGCGGAGAAGAAGAAATAAAGCGACATTTATGTCCAATGCATCAGTACACTTCGAGAAAAAAATATAGAATTATAATAATTATTACAAGGTTTTCGGTCGATAGGTTGTGAGTGCGGTATTATACGCTTGCCCTTCGTTACAATGCTCTCCGAAAGAGAGCAACATTTGCAATTGTGTTATGGTAAATAAAATAAGAATAATTGTACTTACTTGCCACCTTATTCTGCTATTGATTTCATTTGTTACTGGTAAGGCACAGGAACAGAAGATGAAAAATCGTTCTTCTCTTATGGTAGCGCCAAGAGTACGCGTACTTCTAGAATTCTCCTTTCACAATTGGATATTTATTCATATTAACATCCAAAAATCGCTGCAGGATATATTTCTAAAATTGATAAAGAACAGTGGTGCAGACTCGCTCTGCCGCAAGCCTGATGAGCCGCGTTAGATCCATCAGCATTCCGCACCTTACGGCCCCGTACCCTAGTTATACATAAAATAAAACATATCTTGGCCCAGGTCAACTATCGGTGAAAATCCTTATATTTTCGGTGAATATTTTATAGTACTTTTGTCATCTCGAAAAAGAAAACAGATAACTTGAAATTGAAGGAGGTGACTCTCATAAAAGTGGTGCAGAAAGAGCGATAAGTCCCGTATGTATTATAGAAAAGCTTCGCCGAAAGAATCACATGACGCCAATACCGGTAAGACGGTACAAGCACTTGATGTTGTGTTGCATCGTAACATATTTTGTCAATAGTACATGAAATATCCGACGCCTCAGCAAGGAGATAGTTTACGGTCCAGACAACAACGATGCGGACTGGTGAAGGCAATGTGTTAATTTGGAGGCAATGTGTTTATAATGAACCAACAAACTTATCAACTTGAAATGCAAAATAAAATTCTCTACAGATTCTAAGAGCTTAAAAAAAGCTTTTGGTTCAGTAATGCGTCTGGGAATCTCATAACCGTACCGTTTGTTTTGTTACACAACTCTTCATGAATCATCAAGATTTGCACAATTTTCAATTGAGATTTAAAACAGTCACGCTTAATTGGTTTTATGGACCATTCGAGAGACAATGTGGTACAAGCATCGCGAATTTAGAAAATAGCAAATTATGTTTAGAATTTCAGTGCAAGAGCAGTGGCCGTATCGCCACGTGGTGTTGCTAAAATATTGGCAAATTACACGTTACAAATTTTGCTCAAATAAAATTCTAAAAAGTTGAACAACAAATGAAATAATTTAAATTTTATTTAAGTTGTCTGAAAAAATCATTATTGGTAGGTTAGGTTCAGTCGAGAAGAGCAGTCAGTTATTTAATTCATGCCCCTAGACATACACTTAATCTACTGGTTCGGATTGGCGTGCAGTCTCCAATATGAAACCAAAAAAAGGCCCTCAATACTGCAAGTGAAGTTCCTCCAAGTTCTCCTCTAAGGTGAGTTATGTTTGTTAAGGTGGCTGTAAAATACTGGGTTCTTATTTATGCGAAAGCTTGGCAATGGCACAGAAAATATTCCATTGTCCACTGTCAGCACTGCAGACCCTATTGACTGCTTTAGCTATTCGAAACATATTCGCTTGTAGATTTGAGCGTCTTGTTAGATTAATTAAAATCTTACTAATTTCGGTCTTTTTCAGGTTAATTTTATCTTGACCCGGGTCACTTGACCACATTCTATTAAGTTTTCCTACCGCTTTGTTCGTTGCTCTACAGTACCATATGAGTCATATTTGTTGAATTTTTAAGTTAGTCCTAGTAATCTCAAAATGCCATAGTATTTTCTCGTTCATAATCATATATTCCCTGGTGGCCTGGTAGCCGGATGATCAATTGCCTTGATAGTTATTTGGCGATAAGTCAAAATGTTAACTTCTGTTGGCCTTGTAATCTCACTGAGCCATCTGACACACCTCGTGATTCCGTATTTCTCCTCAAGGACCGTGTTATGGCCAGAAAGTCGGAATTACATCTCGCTCTCTAGTTCCATTTTAGAGATTCTTAGTCCTACTTCGGCCCTAGCGTGGAACCGTTCGTGTAGCAACTGGTCTTCACAGATATCTTCGCTATGTTTTGCCCAGATGCCTCTGTTTGGCATAAGTGTTTTATAGCTAGGTTGTACCTGTCTGTACGAGGAAAGGCGGGGAAAAATATTCCAGCTATTTTCTTTTTATGCCATTAAATTTTTATCGTATAAATAATCAAGAAAAACACAAGCAGCTCATTACATGAACAATTGCACAGCACAAGTTTACGAGCTTAACTTACTGTATAAGTTTACGAGGGCTATTCAAATAAAATATCAAACAATTTTTGACAGTTCATTTGCCAGAGTGTAAAAGTGCACAGTTTGCAAGGGTTTCCATGAATAAGTTATTTTGACTTGTACACACTGTTCCTGCCTTTTATATTTTCTCTTATTTCGCTTTTCTTATGTAACTTTTCCTAAAAAAAGTGTTATATAAATATACAATAATTCGATAGCTCATAGTCTTGTAACTGACTTCAAAATGCTAAAACAAGTTGAAAGCAGAACAAATATGTTGAGTAAATTTCGAAAGGTAACCGATCAAAAATCTTATTCCAAAGCATTATGAGATTATAAACCAGTACGGAAGAATAAGGAGTAAATTAGTTACTTGTTTCTATATCTTTTTGTTCTTGATTTCTTTTTTCCTTTTTTAGTAATGTCAGATATAATCATGCGAATAAATTATTCAGGCTCAAGTTCATCTTTTATTTTTTTAATCCTTCAAATAAAGACAGACACATTTATTATAAAATGATTGTTATTTAGTGGGAAAATGCAGCACATCTCCTTTTGTACTCGCTGATTCTGGCCCATTGTGCTA
This sequence comes from Phania funesta, assembly GCA_963932375.1. Lineage (NCBI taxonomy): Eukaryota > Metazoa > Arthropoda > Insecta > Diptera > Tachinidae > Phania > Phania funesta. Next base: position 45,565,611 of record OZ010656.1, read on the forward strand.
TACCTCAATGTATAGGAGGAAAATTATATTCTTTGTCATACAACCCTAGAGCTTACTGATACTTTTCGTTAAGTGTATGAAGAAATGCATAAATTTTATTGCACCAGGATATTTGTAGACCACTTGTTAAGGCTGTGTTTTCTTAAGTTAAATACATATCCATACACACACACACACACACACACTCTAACAAACATTTATTGGCTTTTTGAATTTTTTATTTTTTATTTTTCGTTATTCTTGTTTTCGTGCTGTGGTCAGTTAAAGTTGGCTGTTAATAAGAAAATAATAAAATACGAAAATAAGAAAATATGGCAAAAACACTATAAATTTATGTTTTGTTTCTGTTTATGACCATTGTAGAAACGGCTTCTTGTCCACAAACAACGTTTATACATGGGATAAGAGGCGATAACGCCGAGAAGAACAACTTCGTTTTTTGGATAAGGCCAAAGGAAAACAACAACAACAACAACTACAGCAATCATATCGCCAAAAGAGAAACAAACCAGTTGCCATCACTTGTTATTTGACTTGTGTTCAGATCACTGAAATGTAAATGAACAAAATTGAACTGAATTTTATTGAACTAAAGGAAACGGAAGGGGATGCGAATGAAAATAAATCCACAATTATTTTAATTTGTGTCTTCGAAATGGCAACGCAGGCATAAAGTCATTTGTCTTAATATGTTCGTTCTCCTTGGGCCGACCCCGACAAAGAAGCGGCTGCGAATAAGTTTGTCTTTTCTCTCTATGAAAAATAAACTTGAGAAAACTGTGTTTTAGTCAGTTACATTTTCCAATTGCTACCTGTAAATAAAAGTTTTTATGATATTTGTGTTTGAAATTTTGAAACTTTTTCAAATGTAAAATTATTTTCAATTTGTGTAAGTTTTCATCACCCTTTTTTCATATTTTATTGATTGTTAATTAAAGTTGATGTAATATAAATTATTTCCTGATTAAGCGTAGGGAAATATCGAATGGAGCAAATAAAATTATTTTATGAAAATATTATTATTAAAGACCTAGAAATATAATAAAATTTACGTCAACTAATGTTTGAATATTTGAGCTTTCTCTTTACACGATATTTGAATACAAGAATGATAGAAATTGAGGTGCACGGCAGGGCACCACGCCTTGTTTAGGCCTAAATGCACAGAGTGTGCGTAATACATGAAACCATTCGCGCTGATTAACCCCCTTATAGCGTTCATTCGTTAATCATAAAATAATGAAACTTGAAACATAATGACTCTACATATACTGAACATCAAAAGTTTGACCGTGAAAGCTTCCCGAGATATAAAGGTGAAATAAATGTATATTTTGGTACATATGCACTGACTCACTGACTTACTTTCTCATCAATATTATGGTGCAATTTGGTACATTTACAAATGCATTCAAACTATGCTTTCAGACTCAAACCATTGAAAGATTTCTCGAATGTGGTGTTAAATTTATATTCTTCTCTTCATTCGACCGCTACTAGCAGTGAGATTTTCTTTATTGGTTGTTTTTGTTTTAAATTTCTTTTATAGTCGTAGTGCCATGAAATAGTTACGAATAATTTTATGCCGTTTCCATTGCTATGTATGCTAATACCTTTTAGCCTGAAAGTTTAATGTGCTACAATATGGATAACAAATAAAAGAGAGTGTTTCAAAACTCTTCCTAAAAGTATTTGCTTAAAACGTCTTTGGAAAAATTTCTTTAAATATTGTTAAAAGCCAATAAAGTAATATATGAGCTAGCTGTCTCAACAAGAATAATAATTTCAATTGTATGGCAATTTGTTTCGTGGAAGTGGCAACTGTAATATTTAACAACTGTCGCCTGCGATTGTTCCGTATTAAAAATGCAGTGCTAATTAAAAGAAGAAAGCGTTGTCATTATGGCAACCGACTACGCAAAAACACATATAAGAACTACACGAAGTCTCCTGAGTATAGTTACAAAATTATTTTTCATTGTAGGAATTGTTTGCAATGGTTTAATTTTAAATTGTAGCTTCCTATCAGTTCCGTACAATGAGGGATTAATAATTCCTAAATAGATTTATTGCCTGATAAGAAATAGTGAATGGAACTTTGAGCGCAACGCATTGTGTTTTTTTTTCTTCTTAACTGACTCGATTTTAATTATAATGTATATTATAAATTGTATATAGTTTGTTTAATAAAACATATTTCAGTTATGAACAGCTTTGACAGAACAATAATGGATAATTTTGGGACAAATCATACTTATGCCTGTAATAAAAAAAATATGTTTACAAGTAAAATTTAAAAAAATTCCTACAACTTGGCCATCCTTCTTTGTCACTGTCTCCATTCACATAGAAGACGTCGACATACACTAATTACAGATCCAGCAACCAACCCATTAATGTGGAAGACAACACTCTTCACGTAACCAATCTCTAAATAACTCGACGTGTTACCGAAATTTTAAAGATTTTAGAATCTCAACTGCAGACGTTTCTTTACCTCACTTTGTATAGTAAACCACTTACTGCTAAAAAGATCTTAAAAACCTTGACCGTCTGGCCGCTGAAAAGAAGCATTTTGCATTAAACTACTACTTCTACTAATAGCTTTCCGAAATAGCAGATAATTTTGATAAAACCTTTTACGTCACTTGCGTGGGTCCTTACAATCTCTTGAATGATATTTCGCTTTTGACAATTGAAGCAAGTAATATCCATTTGAGTGTTTTGCATGGGACAACCAGAGAAATTTCGATAAAATGGATCAAATGAACATTAATTCGTAATCAAAAATATTTCAGGATTATATTGCTGCTTCACTGTCATAAATGTGCATTAATCTTACACAATAATTTATCAACTGTTTCTTTGAATATTCGTCACTAAGCCCGGAAGCCCTGGCGAAGACTAACACGTCATAAAAATACTCACTCTTTCATTTGGTTTCTCTACTCGGAACATTAACTTCAAGTATATATTCCGATTGATATCCCAGTTTTAATTCCGCAAACAAATCCTTCAAAGCCAATATGAATTGATTGTTAACAAGCCAAATGAACCAACAAATAAAACACATTCTTGCAACATTAACCAGCTGGGCGTGGGAGTGTTGCTTATCGTTCTAAATCCGCAAGCAGCGAACACAATTTACCTGCAACATCTCAAACAAATGACGCAATTTCTAAGCCAGTGATGAAAATGAAAACAGACGCAATTGCTCAAAATCGAATGTTGCCTTGAGCAAACAATTATTTTCAACCTTAAAAAATGTTTCATCTTTTTTCAAATGTACTCGTATGCATTTTATGTTCGTACTCTAAATGCTTAACTGCTGTTTTTTTTAACATTCAAATAATATAAACCTCCATCCACCATAAGCAAAAATAATGCCAGCTAGTCATATTGTGGCAAACGTGGAGGGTAATAGAGCTTTTAGTGGCAAGAGAATACACAGAAAAATTAAAAGGTGTAAAATAAGCCACATGCTCGCAACTGCAGTTTGTTGCACATGTTGAATCACCGAGCAAAAGGTTGTTTTCACAAGAGAAAAGAGGAACGGAAAATAAGATTTTCACATCAACAAGCTAAATAAATTTTGGTGAGCAAACAGGATGAGCACGAAAGCAGATGTCAGTCTTAACGGTAGGACTAAAGTTGTTACTGCTGCTGATTTTGTGAGTTGACAACAAGGAGGGGCCAGTATCGTGTTCAGACATAGACATATAAACACAAGATATTGTTAGTCATACTGTTAGTGTTGCACCCGGATAATTTTATAAACATGCAGTTATTATGTACAACTTGAACACTAAAGTCAACATAGTGCAGCACCAGTAACAACAACTACTATGTTGTACATATGAGTACTATTACCACCGCTGCATGTCATTATCAACTTCTACATACTACAACTACCAATACAGACATGTGCGCAGCAAGCAGTTTGCATTGGCACGACCAGAACTACACAACTGGACAACAACCGTTTTGTTGCTGGCAACACAAGAGACCTTTAACATGTAACAATCGAACAACCAGCCAAATAACCAACCACCTTAACAGTTGCCTATTGTGTTGGCTGTGGCTTAAACTTAACAGTGAAACATGAATATTTAGCAGCAGCTTGTAGTTTACACCGTATACGCGTTCGTGTACATGTTTGGATATTACAGGGAACATTATGACCTGGGCACTGTATTTCCAGTAGAAATTCAAACTGTCTCTACGTATGTTGGTGTCAACTTCGTTAAAATTTTATATGTATTATATTAGGAAAGTCTGATAACATCCTCCAGAAATTACCTTCAACTTTTGATTGATTTTCTGTCCGGATATTTTTGACTGAACTAACATTTTTGGAGGGGAGATCGGAGGAGTTCCCCTCTATCACGTTTACGCCATAAGGAGGATGACACAAGGTAACACATACTTTGTGAATGTATTGTTGTAATTAGTGATACGAGACGTGTTTTAGTTGTGCACTGAACTTAATTAAGACCGTCATACAGAAATGCATTTAATAATTGTTCTAAGGCACATGAAACCTGTTCTGTATATATAAAAGACTCGCCAGTAATTACGGGGTAGCCTAACCGGATCTGCGCGTTAGCACAGCTGATCATTCCATACAAAATTGCTTTTCCATACAAAATTTTGTTAAAATACTTCTGAAATTTAAACGTATTTTTTATGAATACAACTGAAATACAAAAATTTTTTCTTGCTTTAACTAATGTCAAAAAATGCAATTGAACGACGAAGTGACAAATAATTATTCGCTGACTGGATCACTGACATTAAGCATAAGCAGTTAAATACATTGATGTCGCTTTTCCGATTAGATCACATGCACAACAGCTTTTCACTACAAAGGACGCCAATATGAAAATTTGAATGCGTTTTGCCTTTCGGATAAGTAACGATTTCTGAAATAGAATTCCGAACTGGGCAAGTTAGCCGAAGTTTTCTAATTTTTAACTTTGATACATAATCTTACGTGTAGCACAGAGATCTTCGATTTTAGGCTGCAGGTGTCTGGAATTTTACAAATGCAGCTGCTGTGCTGCTGTCGTTAAACCTTCTGTCCCAGGCTGACGACACTAAACCCTGTACATTGAAGGGCACGTAGGCTAAATACTACTTTAGGTTTGTAAGTAACATTAGTTCGGAATAAAACCTATTTTCGTGGCGGCAAAATATATGACACACTGTAAACTGCAATGACAGCATCGATACGGGCTGATGAGACATCTTCTATAGGAAAATCACGAAGTATTCATGGGAGGCAACGTAAGAGTGTGTGAAATATGTGTGTGTATCCGACACACTTAAGCGTAAAAATTTTCCTTATAAATGTCTCTATGTGTGTATAAATTTTCAAAATTTTTTAGACACTTATGAGTGTGTACTTTTGCTGCTGAAGTGAGCAAACAAATAAAATGCAACACTACTCAAGTGCATAATTGGATGCCACATGCTGTACACACAGACTCCATAAAGCCACGACTTACATGTAGATGGACGGACAGAGTATAAACTGCAAACTGCTTAAATCTTTTGGGATATTTTCTGTTCATCTGTTTGTTTATGGTGTTGTCTATAAAAACAAAACTCTATGTAAAGTGTCAGATTGATGGCTGACATGCTGGACACTAACATCAACTACTCATCATCCATCCATCCATCCAACAATTTAACCAACCAACCAATGCTGAGTGTATGTACATAAATTAGGTTATGCATGGATGTGTGTGTGTGAGTGTGTGTTTATTTGCCTCTTTGTATGCTTGTGTGCACTCATAAGTATGCAAGACCACTGTATGCTCCATCCAATCCATGTATAGACGAATGATGATGATTTTCTTACGTTCATGTGGAAACAATCTGTTTGGTTCATCTTAGACTTGCTGGTATTTTGGTTGCTTTAGCTTTTGGTCTTTGTTTCTAGAAGGCCTGGGATGATAATGTACAGTAATGATTGTTTATTTGTTCGTTCATCTGGTTGCTTGTAATTTTCTGTACTTTTTTCATGTTGCTGTTGACACAACATTTAAAGCTTTTTAACTTTAAAACATATTAACACCTTTAGACACACAATCGTCTCATCATAATCATCAGTGTTTGAAGAAACATTAACCAAAATTAGTTTTAAATGAAGTGTGTTAAATATTGTTGAAAACAATTAAACAACCACTTTTTCGTTAAAAGTTTCATTAATCTTCAGGTGGCCTGGTATATTTGCTTAGGGTTTTAGTACGTTAAAAGCATTTTTTAGATAAATAGAGCTGATGTGAATTAACTTTAAGGTTATCGAAGAATTTAAATTTCACCAAAATTTTGTAATTTCACCAAAAAGCCAAAAAACAAAAAATATGTATTTTATGAAAGGCGTCGAAATTTAAAAATAATCAATGTTAAACAAATACAAAAAAATTTTAAAATCAATATAAATCAGAAAAATAATTAAAAACTAAATTTCAACATAATGTGAAAATTCACTAAAATTCGAAATTCACCACAAATCCTAATTATGGTACAAAAACTTTAAATTGCAAAAATAATAACCTAATCTGCACAACAAATTTGATAGAAATTCGAAATTTGGCAAAACTTGAAATTCACCACGAATTCTAAATTCACCATAAAATCAAAAAACTGGAATAAAAAATTTTATTCCAGCAAATTACAAAAAACTGAAACTAATCAAAAATTTAAATTTCCAATAGTTAATTTTTGTTATGGGTCGAATTTATGCTTTACTAATATCTTCTTAGCTCCGTTTAGATAGGATGGAAAGGTGTTTATTACGTGAAAATAAATCGAAGTTCCAATCCAAAAATTTCGTCCGTTAAAAGTACTGAGATCAAAATGAGGACAAAGTTTTTGATAAGTATATTGCCATATCGCTTCTAGGCAACATCTTTCCCAGAATTCTTTCGGGGTAAAAAAATATTGCCATGCTAGCATTTTGCCTAGAAGGAAACGAGGTCGAAAACAACGCGTGTCTCTCTCCCGTAAAAACTTAGATTTGAGATTTGTGAAATTTTCTGTTTGTGTTCCACATAAAGTTTTACCTCGTCGAAGTGTATTCCTGAATAGACACCATTATTCTAATTTTGCAGCTTTATAATCATGATATACTATTATGTAATACTGTTTAACGTCGGCAGATATCTTTCAGCCATATCCGACTACGATCTTAGTTTTTCATGAAATTATCGCGAATACTAGCGCTCTTGCATACGTGGCAATTTCGGGAATATGGCTGCCTCAACTTACTTCTTGCTGAGGTATTTGGAGCTATGTAAATTCTTCCCGGATCAGGCGCAGTTCTAGTGGCACAGCTGGCCAATATTAATTAATCAAAGACTAAAAAACAATTCTGTTTTTTGGCACAATGAGTTTTCACACCACAAGGAAGAGTTGAGGAATTAGACCAAACCGCCCACAGACATGCCTACTCGTCAGATCCCAATTATGTAAAATTAAAAGAGGCTTAATATCCAAATAACAATATAAAAACTCTAATTCAACTTGATTTTATTTTAAGAGAAGAAAAAATTAAGAAGTGGAACAAAATTAAAAATCAACTAAAATTCACACTACTAGTATCCGAGTCACCATCATTTTCACTATCACGCTTTTGTATATTATAATCTTAACTGGGGGGAATTTTTTTCAAACTGCAAGTATTATGATCGGAAGATGTGAACAGCCTCCGTGTTAAATTTGTTTACATCTCTGTTCTTAGATTCTTCTAATACTTGGCCAATTGATGGAATGCAATGTTGAAGTTTTGTTTTGCCATGCCCCTCGTGCACACTGGGATACAGTTTTAAGTAAAGTTTCTAATGCATAACTTTCAAATGCTTTCACACCTGTGATAAATCCAGCTGCTGAGCATTCCAACATAACATGAAAATGTTTAATAAGTTCTAAACGAAATAGCAGCTAATGTCACCAGGATTTAATAATATTAATCAAGGGACACACTAAAAAGTTTGGTTGGTTGGTAACTGGACGATGCATCAACTGAACTCGTTATGATTGAAATTTAATTTAGTTGACTAAAAGCAGAATTTTAAATTAAAAAACAAGTACGTGAGCAATATTCGTCTGTGCCGAATCTTATAACCGCTTCACAAAAGTATGAACTATTCAAAATGTATTACAGGGTTTTCTCCGAGCTACGGTTTTAGTCGTATTACATTAAAACTCTCCATAGGTTTTAATATAAGCATTTTCGATCGGTTAATAGATAAGATTCCCGACTTTTTTGCGAATTTGCGGTGGATTTTAAATTTAGGCTAAACTCCGAATTTTTTTTTTTATTTTTTTGGTGCATCTTCTTATTTTTTAAAATTTAGATGTTTTTTTAAATTTTCTTATTCATATTATTTACCATTTTTCAAATAGTTTGGTTTCGGGTGGAACTTTCGAATTTTGGTGAATTCTCAATTTTTTATATTTTTCGGGAAATTTGTTTTTAATATCGATTTATTGCGACGTTTTTCATCAAATATAATTTGTTTGTGAACTTTTGGCTTTATGGTGAAATTACAAAATTTTGGTCTAAATTAAATTTTTGAATGAATTGAATTTAGAATGAGAATTTTGGTATTTTTTTTAAATTTCGGTTTTTATTGAATTTTGATTTTCTTGGCAATACAAATTTTTTTATTGTAGTTTTTCGATTTTATTTATGTTGAATTTTTGAACTTGTGGTGAATTTAAAATTTTGAAAATTTTAGTAAAATTTAAGTTTTTGGAGACATTTGGTTTGCTTTGTTAATTTTACAGTTTTTTTTTTTATTTTTTTGATTCGGTCTAACAGTTAGGTTAACTTATCAGGGGGCCATCGGGTTCATAATTTCTTTACAATTCTTCTTTATAGGATTCAGAATATGCAAATTTGTTGGCCTTGTGTGTAATCGCCTCCTCGTAAAAATGAAAATACGCTGACCAAATGGTCCAAGTTTCAATATCCTACGTTGTCTAGCGCCGCCATAGAGTTGATTTCAATATCGAACAGACAGACGGACATCGTTACTTGAACTTCCCAACCTGTAAGGATCCAGAATGTATATACTTTGTTGGGTCGGATATGAATATTGCAAAAATTACAATTCATTTTTGTGAAGGGTATAATAACAATAATAGACACTACTCAGTAGAGAGACAAAGAGAATGTTGATTATCAGCTGTTTTTTGTTTATATATAAATTAAAAAATTTTTAAATAAAGGAAGAAAGTTTTTATTTTAAATTTATTAAAAAGCAAAACGGAAAATTTTTCCAATAAACTTGAAGTTGTAAGTACATTTATTTGTGCATATTTATCATGCTTTTATCGATCAGTTAAGATGTTCGGACAGCTGCTGCCAATGATGGAAATATTTTGCTTTTAAAATATTATGCATTTTAAGCGTATAAAATTACTAAAATAAAATTTATTTGAGAAAGATGGCACCATTTGTGGTTTTTTGCGTTCCAGCAATTTCGGACAACTTTGGCACACTCAGAGAGTAATTCTCTTTTTACTCGCAATAGTCCGGACTATTTTGTTATGCACCTGGAACAGACCTATGAATAATAAAAAGTCTATATTTCATTCATATTGCCAACAAAACAAGTGAGGTTTATTACTAGAGATGGGATCGTGAGTAATTTTTCACTCCAGATCGCCCAAGCTCACTGCCATGATTTAATTTGTATTGATGAGGATCAAGCACGCCCATGTGAGTCAAATTAAAAATAACTCAAAAGAAATTATATGCGGGCGGAATGATTCCCAAAACTCGAATTGATTAAATGTTGATAACACCAAACTACCGTACGATTTTTTCGAACTAAATCTGCTACTGAAATTTTTGTTTCCATATTGAAGAAATAATCCAAGTTCACAACACGATCAAATGTTTTTGTATAGGCATTTGTGTTTTTGATTTTAAAACATTGTGAAGAGGGGGAGTGAAAAATGGATTTTTAACATTTTCACATACAAAAAGTGCAGATAATTAAAGAAACGATTTTGTTCTAAAACGCAGAGCCCCGAGGCAAAGCGGGTCTAATGTAGACATGAAAATAGTTTGCTTTCAAATTACAATCTGAATTGCCAGCCTCCAATGTGACAGTTTCAAAAGAATGCGTGGCTAGACCTAATCAAAGCGGAGTGATTTCTGCAGATAAGTTATGTAGAAATTTCTTTGCATACGCGGACACGGCTACAAAAATTTCACATTGACCATGCTCAAACGTACTGTTTGTTTAAATACAAAATGTGTAGCAGCGTTAAATAAAATTAATTTAGCGGCGCATATTCGGTCAAAATATTCCGACTCGGATTTTTGGCAGATAATTTTAATTTCGATTAAAGTTTTTTTTAGTTTTATGCATTTGTTCGCTTTTTGTGGACTTTTTCTCTTGTTTTATTGCATATTGACTTGTTGTTGTTGCTGTTTTTTTGTATTTACCAAACTTACCGAAAATAAATCACTTGAAAATATTTTAATTAACAGTCGATACGAAATAAAACAGAAAACATAATGTTGTCTTGTATTGTTACATCGTGTATTGTGTTGTAGAATTACAAGATACACAGATACAAACATTCACTTATAAAAGATACAACTTAAATTTAAATGCACGAAATTTTTTTATGTGGCAGCTATTTTAAGCATGTCACCGAGTCATTGGCAAATTGATTGAACAACAACTTTTATTTACACAATGATTTTTTCTATTTTCACAGAAACAAATATAAATTGTTTTAGTGCCAAAATGTTTTTTTTTAAATTTAATTCTTATAGACAACCAAAAGTTATAGGAGACATCCATGTAAACATGTAATCACATATAACTTAATTTAACACTTGATGATTCAAACAAAATTAAAGCTAAATACATTGAGAGGTTCCATTCCTCTATAAAACCGAAGAATATTGAAGTGAAGCCTAGATCCCACAGGTCGCCTTAGTCGAAATAGGTTTGAAATGAAAGAATGTTTTTATATAAAATGTAAAATATTCTACGAAAGTCAGTGTGTGGAAGATTAAATTTTCTGGCCAAATCAGCCATTATGCAATGCCTTGACGCCATCTCCACACGTGTCCGAATTTCTTTTCGAGAAGTCTCCACTAAAATTTCCTTCTTCTAGCAGTCATTCGAATATGTGTGTGCATTCGAATTTAATTGCAGAGTCCGCAGCAAATTTAACGAGTTAGGAAGAGTGAAAACTATAAGAAATGCTACTAATTGATTTACTGGCAATTATTCTTCCACACTGTTTCGGTTCTTTAGATATTTTTACATGTTGTTAAATAAGTGATACAAAAGGCGCAAGTACGTTTTAAATAATCATTTCGTCAGGAGTTTAAGAAATCACACGGCGGAAATGAACTACAGCTATATTAGCATTCGTCTAACCCGACTAAAGTTTTTGAAAGCAACGTCTACATATATGTATATTGTTCGTGAAATTCATATTCTCATTGCAAACTCGTTCGTTGTACTTGGCCATTAATAGCCATCTCAAAGATATTTCTTTCAATAATTACCGCCTATAAAATATACATCTTTATTTTACTACTACGCTACACCATGCAACAACAAGAATTTAATCCGCAAACCTCCTTATTTTTATGTATAAAAACGGCAACTACGAGTATTATAAAGCAGTAATACCAAATTCAGAGGACGGAGGGTTAAACAGAGTCTCTGTGAGGTTAAAAAATCTCTACATATTCAAAAGGGCTGATGTAATTCTTTATTTATTCATTAGGGCATCGTTTCAAGTATCGTCTCGGCTTTGTACGGTGAAATAAGCCAACCGGTTCAATTTTTAATGACTTTGCCACATATACCTGGCTCAATTTAAGCAATAACCTGACTTATGTTAAATTTGAGGGCATCGCCGTGGTGCGGCTTATTGGCATAAGCCTCGGAAAACACCACAACAGATATCCACACCCTCAAATGGGCCATGCAGAATCCTTATTGTATCGTACCTGGTATTTCACATAGCACCGTTCCTCTGTAACCGCATATTAGTTAGATTATCATTGACGCTGCTTCGAAGAAATACGGACAAAAGATGACCTCGGCCGTCCATTCGCACCAAACACTTTTGCGAATACACTGGCATCTGTTGATTGTCATATAGGTTCGCGTCATTCAATATTTTGTGTGCAAATTTCACTTGTGAGCGTAGACAAACATCGACAAATGTGCCCAGTCATGCAATATGAATTTTCTTCTCTCAACCGCTGTGCGAATCAACAGCAATGTATGCGGCTACTGTGCAAAACTCACAAGTTGCAGACTGCGAAAGTCTGTTCTTGTGCACGGCGAGTAACCAACTCTTGAACACTTTTCCGAACAGTGGTGATGCTCTCCGTCGATCTGTCGTTCTTTTGAAATTAAAGTGTTTGCTGATTTACCCAGGTAGTCGCCTTCAATTTTGCCACCTAGCCTTGATGAGTTGCCTTTAAATGTTTGCAACACGCGCAACGTTTGCGCCCACGAACACTTATTTGGTTATAAAGTTACCTACATATATCGGTACTGCTCAATCGTGTTACTACACGCAAAGCAAAAACATGGTTGTGTCCTGGCCATGACAATCACATTATTTTCTCAGCAACAATATATCGTTTTGGCAAACATTAATTAAAAATATTTCAAACATTACTATAGTTCCGATAAACACGCAAAAATTGAGGTTCACAAGATTTGGGAGATAGTTTCAACACGAGCATTTTCGATAAAATCTGTGGATTAATAAAAATCGTAAAGTGTCAATTTTATTTACAAAATTTAGCAATTCTGATCTCAAACTTTTTCCAGTTTGTTGCGTAGTGTGATCGATGGTATTAGGATTGTCATTTCATTCAGTAACAAATTGCTCACTTTATAGGTTTTGATCTATTCCCATCAGCAATATTTAGTCTTTGGTCATTGCAAAAAAAAGTTTCATTACAAAAATTTTTCTATATTATCTCCTGGTTTTTTTTTTAATTCCCTTTTATGCTTTAAAAGAAGACACTGTACAACAAGCAGACACACATACATATATAAAAGTCACACAAGTTTGCATGTTGTCAGTAAAAATTACAACAACGGCAACAAAAACAGTAAAAACCAGTCAACTTGTATTGATAACACATAATGCGATAAATGGCTAAAAAGCAGAAACGAGATCGCTGACTACATGTTCAACTAAACCATAGAAAAAGATATCGATATCGATGATCATAAATATTGCACCAGACAATTGCCATGTGAAGATGATGGGGATGGTAACGGTGATGACGACACATCTCTTTAATATTCAATGCTCAGATAGGATCGTGTATCTATAAAATTACAAATAAAGATTTAAGTACAACATTTGCACGTAGTAGTTATTAGATTTAGCATTTCGCTCTATTCGTTTGAACAGAGTGAATCCTGCAACGTTGCAGTTGTTTTCTCTCTACGAAGCATTTTCAGATAAAACTTTAATTAATGCGGTGGCCCATTCGTATGGAATTTAGTCTTAATTGTGAATGTTGCACACAACTAAGTATTGAAGACATACCATTGCGACTTTTATGTTTTGTTCTTCAAATGCCGTTGCAAGCAGAAGTGCAGAGAAGAGTTAGTTATGCGTGTATGAAGTTTGTAAATATTTTGTTTTAAAGTGTCTAAATTGAAATTTTTAAATTTAAAACCATTGTTGGACGGACATTTTAAAAATGAGTTTCAGGTATTTTGACTTCCGCTAACCTTGGCTTGATCTACAAACCTATTTTCTTGAAAGTTATAGAGAACAGCTTTTCTCAAACTTGCTGCTCCCAATAAACCAAACAACAAATATGCAAATACAAAGAGCTTATGGCAGCGAAATAGTTATAATATACATTATGAGAAGAAGGATATCATTAGGAATGACACATGTTACATGTAGTGCGAGAACAGTATCATTTATGATACAAAAACTATTATCATTTGGTTAATTGGGGTTTTTTTTAAATTTGATTAGAGAAAACTGGCGTTAAAAAGTTGGCAGAGGTGGCACTAGAAGGAATTTGAGTAATCAGTTCAGAAAGAGCCTAGCTACAATATCACCGGTTAAATTTAATCGTTTGAAAGAATTAATTGATGATTTCCAAGCCAACACACTGGCATTTATCATGCATAAATTTCTTGTAGGGTTGATCTTATTTATTCGCAGTGTTAGCCATTTCTCACAACCTTTGATTCCACCAACCTCCACGAAGTTGAATGATTTAAAACTTTCAATGAGATTTAAAATTATGTGAACGCAAGAATTCAGTTACTGTAATTACCAACATATGCACTTGCAAAACTAGAGCACGTGTAAGGTGTTCTGGTAGATATATTTATATTTAAACGGAATATATCCATGGTTTCTTGAAAAATTTTAAACAGATGGGAAACAGCATGTTGCAAACGCATATTCTTATCATTTGCAAGCAATTTAAGGGAACGTTTTGGATATGGGTTACTTCTGTAAAGGATAAATTGGAATTTGATCATAATTCTGAAAGTCATGCGAATTGTATTTGATAAAATTAAAAAATTTAATTTGACACTAGGCAGCCTTTTGATAGAAAATATTTCTACCTGAATTTATCATTCACAGAAAAGAACATTTCAGCCTATTAAGGTCTTGTTTGGTTTCACTTTCAAATTCCATTAACTTTTTAATTGACCCAATAAATTGTTTGATTAATTTGGATTTTATATAACTGTTTTGAATAAATAAATATCTGATTCAATTATGAATGTAATACAAAAACATTTTTGTTAAAAAAAAATAATTGAGTCTATTAAAATCTTAATTAGATCTTAAGCTGCAGCTTAACAAAACTTTAGTAAGCTGAAGTATTGTTTTCTGCGTAGGTTTTTTAGAAGTTCTGAGCCGCCTTTGTTTTATTAATCGTTGATAAACTATTATATATACGTAGATATAGATTCCGGGTTCAAATATCTTTTAGTTTCCTGAAATTATTGCATTTACATTCTTCGTAATCTTAACGTTTTATATTATTTTAAAAAATTTAGCGCTCACAAGTTTTGGATTTTTTGTCGTGTCTTACCATCATTTCTTGTGTTTTTTTATTTCTTATATATCTTGCACCTTTTCTATTGTTTTACTTTGCACCGTTTCAGGCATTTATAAATTTGCAGTGACGCCTTTGTATAATTCCATGTTTTGGAAGTATTAGCCTGTCTTATAATATGAGCAAACCACCTCATAACCGAATAATACTTAACATAATAAGTTCATATGATGTCACTAACTCACCTGTACCACTATCTACCGACATAATTAGTTCGCAAGAGGACCACTGAATGAATGCACTTCCGTTTCTATTTTGTTTAATTTGCATATGTCCGCTTATTGTGTATTTGAATATAATTTCATATACATTTTCCTTGAAATTTTGACTTATACCACTTTCATAATTAGTTCCAAATAAATTCTATGTACATAAGGTTGAAATTACGATATCGTAAAAATTATATTGAATTATTTTAGTTCAAAATAATGTGGTGTGAAATAACTATTAAATTTTAGATTTTGACTTAGAACACTTTCATAGTCAGGGGCACATATGTTTTATGTAAAATATATTAAGGGCATTCATGAAAACACTTAAAAACTCGGAAGCTAGAAATTTTTACACAATCCTAACTGAATTTTCGAAAACTTTGCAAGACTGACCAACAATGTAGACTCGTAAACTTGCTCTAGTCAATTGTACATAAAATATGTCTTTTTTAGATTGTTAGGAAAATAAAATAATGAGATCAAAAAGTCATAGTTGAATTAAGAATACTTAAGCTACTTAAGTTTGAACAAAGCTTTCAATGCAGTTGTAGTTTACATTGACCGGCATAATACCATGCAAATGTTTTTCCTCGCTCTTCGCCATTAAAGAAGGTGATCTTTTCAATGTTTATATTAGTAAAAAATGTATTCTATCTTAATTTCAAGTTTTTAAATACTATATTTACACTCTTAAGCCTTCCGCCCTCTGACGCCAAGAGAATTGTGGCATGGCCACATATAATGGTTATTTGAAAACATTACTTTAGTTGCGATAAGCGAGTTATTTTAATTATTAAATAATTGTCATCCACAAAAATTTCTACTAAATTTATAATCACAAAAACAGTATTTTAATTATAAAAAATATTTAAAACCTCTAATCATAAAATATTCCTAAGAGACATAATATGAATACTTATGTTAGTGTTTAATCATAGTATGAGGCTTTCCTCACCTCAGGTAAACGCGCTAACCAGCGTTAATTATACAGCAATCGATGGATATACACAGCGGTGTTCGCACATCAGCTTTTGCCAATTAGTAACACCAACTTTTTGCTTTTCTAGCATTCTAATGTAACTATTATCATTCATCCGCAATAATAATATGATTTGTTTACCACCATATAATTCAATCATTATATTTTGCTCTTAGGTTATCGTCACCACCACTAGTTGACATTTTTAATTTTGATTTAGCTGCAAATTTTTCATTTAGTAATTCGCATTTCTTGTAGCATTTTTTGTAACATATATTTAACAATTTTAGTGTTTTCACTTCCAAATATTATCAAAAGAAAGTTTTAACAATTGTAAATTATGCTATCAAAACACCTGCAACTCAGTCGATTTAAGGTTTTAAAATTTTGTTTCAGGAGCCATAATAATTGTTGACAAACAAAAAGTTTGAAATGACTTCAAATCTGCTAATAAAATATGTGAAAACTACCACAAAATCATTCAAGTACTTCTTTCTGCTTACTAAGATCTATAATGTAATATCTCACTTTATATTACAATGAAAAATTGTCAGAGAGAAAGCATGCGAATTTGGTTATTGATCGATTCGGAAATTTCATCTGACAATATGAAAAGAGGGGAAAAAGTAACTGGAATCTACGATACTGACTGAATGTTTTTATTTTCAATATCACTTTATATCCTTTAATTATTTTTTCAATTTTTAATTAAATTTTTACCAGAACTTTCGATTTATTTTAAACGAGTAAACGGTGAGCTAATAATGTAAGTGTTTTCTCTTCATTGCAAATAAAGTCAAGATTGAATATGGATTTAAATTCAATATAGCTGAGTCCAAACTAGCTTTATTATTAAAGATAAAAACTAAAAAAATATTGCAGTTTTGAATTTTTACGATGCAAAAATCGTTATTAAAATGACAAATCTTAAATTATGGTGAAATATACTAGATTAGTTTCATAGCAAAGGCCCATTCAAAAATTCTGATATAAAAAAACTAAAAGCAGATTTTTATTAAAATGGAGGAAGCCAAATTTTTGAAAACAAGTGAAATCAGTGATTGAAATTTGCAAAACTCGTATATTATTTCATATTTTATTATTCTTTCAAAATTTTTTTACGTTTTAGAACCGAATTGCTAACAAATTTAAACATTTCTAATGAGTAGTAGTTCTGGGCATTTAAATAATATATTTTTTAAAATTTTATCATAATTTTTTAGCATTTAACACATTTTTAGCAGGCAACATCTTTAAAGAACTTAAGTGATTTATTTTTTGGTTTTCACTCGCTTTTGTGTTTGCAGTTTTCTAATTTTATTACTTCCATTGACTTCTCTATGAAATTGATATCAAAGTTGAAAGTTGCAAAAAACTAAAAAAAAGAGGCTTCATGAAACAACGGAAAGAAACTAAAATTTAAAATTGGGTACCTCATCGACCCCCTTCGTTCCACCAACACTAACACTATCACTCTTGACCGTAGTCATCTTACAAATATCGACTGGTAACTGTCCACCTTCTTCCTTGTCACGGAGTCTCTTGTAATTGCTAGCATCTGTATAAGACTTAGGTCCTCCATGGTATTCACCTTTACCATGTGTCTGCCCGTGGTCCTAAATCTTACGCTATCCAATGCTGGACATTCACACACAATGTGTGCTACCGTCTCAGCCTAGTCCTCAGGAGTATGTTCGGAAACTGACCCGTCCTCCCCTTGAGAGGTTTTCATTCCAATATTGCCCATCACTATCAGAATGTCACGGTATAAGGCTTTAGGAATACCTTTGAAAATGGATCCGTCCACCCCTCGCGGGGCATTCTCGTCCATCTCTTCCGGATTCCTCCCATGGCTAATTAAAATCGAAGATCCTTCAGAGAATTCCATTCCGACGATTAATGAGGAAAGAGATGTGCACGTGCCTGCCAGCTGACGACCAGGGATGGATTTAAGTACCAAACCTGGCAACTGCATCATTGCAGCGTGGGAATGAAGTCGCTAAACATTCTTATGGGTTTCTGAAGTCGGTTGGTTGTTGTGGCCATCTCTTCGAATATCCATGGTCAGAAGCATTTCTACTCCACTGTAAATATTTTATCCAAATAATGTCTATGGCTTTGGCCCACAAGCGATATATTTGAATTTATTAGGGTCGCACTTTCATTTCCTAAACAAGAATGCTTTTATGCCAGCGTCCTGGCAACACAAACATTTAAACATTAATTCTGCACCTTAAATATTTTCGTTGGAAGTTGAAAACAACATGTTGGCGTTTCGTTTGCTGTTAAACTGATAAACAGTCAGCAATACGAGGCGGCAATATCGACCGATAAGTCGGCTTCAATTACAACAATTTTCCATGTTTAGTCGCTGCTTAATCGTCATAGACGACATTTACGCTGGCGAACGCACGAACTCTTTATCATCGTCTGACATACAAAGTCGTCGTTTGAATTTGTTGTAGTTGTTGTTATTATTTGTTGTTGCTCTCGTCGTAGTCATCATTATCGTCAGCACTGACGACAACAACTTTTTGCTAAATTGTTAAGGAGTGGCTAGTTGTGTACAAACATACACATGCATGCATTCAGTGTGGTGCATGGAGAGGGGTTGCTCGTTAAACGTTGCAATATCGCAGGAGCATTTTACCGCATTTAAAGATACGTGTCGACATGATAAACAAGTTTTCATTTATCTTCTTACATTCAACGTTCGATCTTTTATTATTTGCAACGTTACAACATGATGTGTTGCTGTGTTTAAGTTGTTGTTGTGTTGTTGTTTCCTTTGTAAAATTTTCACAAACATTTGTTTGCAACAACGGCAACAGCAACAGCCAAATAACATAGAAAAAATTGTTTAATTTCTTGAATGCTTGTAAGCAATTAAGTGCTTACTTATGGATCGACTATGAATTTTAAACTTCCATACATCCACACACTGGACCGTTTACTCGTTTGCATGTATGTATGTGTGCAAGCCACTTTGTT
Organism: Phania funesta; assembly: GCA_963932375.1. Taxonomy (NCBI): domain Eukaryota; kingdom Metazoa; phylum Arthropoda; class Insecta; order Diptera; family Tachinidae; genus Phania; species Phania funesta. The sequence continues at coordinate 45,584,914 of OZ010656.1, forward strand.
TAATTTTTGCAGTACATACAAATGCACACATACCATTATATGAAGTATTTGTACAAGTTGTTTCTCCGCTGCTGCCTTAAGAATTAATGTTTTGTTTGCTTTTTTCAACCTTCCCCGTTCTCTTTATGCTTTGAATTGGTACCTTTCTTGCTGCTGCGGCTTTTGCTGAAACTTAAGACATGTTTGACTTTTAATGGCTGCTTAACAATTCCAAATTGGTCTTAATACTCCCCATTATAAAATGTTTTTTTTTCTTAATTTATTTAAGAAGGCTTCTTATGGAAAATACTAAAACAATTACAACATTCTATGTATGGATGTCCGTCTGTTTTTATGCGCAGTGTATGTGAATGCGAAGAATGTTCTTGTGGTTGTATTTGTATGTTGGACAACGCTTAAAAAGTACCTACAAATGTTGGACAATGAATAAAATGTTCTTTATATTTGCTGTTTATGGATGATCGATTTTGTAAAAATGGCATAAGGGGTGGAGTTATATGTTGGCAGGTTCCAGCTACAGATTAAAGTTTATAAGGTACATGTGAGGTGGCAGCGATCGCTTTGATATGGAATCAATCACGAATGTTGTAGTTCAAGGTGTAGATCTGATAATGCAACTCATGTTGTAAAAGAGAGAATGAAGAGTTCGTCGTTTTTTCTAAAGCCGAATCAGTGTCCGCTTCCGATCGCCAATTTTAACAGTATCCACCACTATTCTATACCAGTCAACTGCACCCCTTTTTTTGAAGGCAAAAATTAAACCAGATTTTGGAAGCAGTAAAATCTTTTTCGGGGTAACAAACTAAATTTTTACACATTCTCTTACAGTCGGGCATCCTAGAAGACACTACTGTAAGGAAAGGAATTCAAATTATACAGTTAACGATGAGTAACAAACAGAACACAACTAACCAAGGGTAAGCATGCAGTACGCTGAATAAACATTTTTGGCATCGCTACTTTTCTTCTCGTGCAATTTACTGAAGTCCTAGGAAATATACTAGAGTTGTCATTCGAACAAGCATAATTCGAATATTCGATTAATATTATTCGAAAAATGTTTGTCGAATATTCGAATAATTTGTTACAACGAAAAAAATCGTTTTAAATTTACGTAAGCAAAATTGATTTTATATAGATATTTGGAACAAACTTCCACCATACCTTGTCAGGTTTGGTTTGGCGTCAAACAGGTTTCGGATATGTGCCATCTTTAGTATCATTTTTTGTAATCAGTGGTACTGAAAAGTATATAAATCTTGTATATCTTGTATATATATCCTTTTTAAAGAGTATGTTCTATTTTTTATTATTGTTGCTTTTGTTAATGACAAATAACATTCCTTTTTATTAAATCAAATAAAAAATAATCGAAAAAATAATAATAATAATAATAATAAAAAATAAATTATATTAATTTCATTAATTTTTTTAGTCTATATTCGTTCGAATATTCGAACAATATTTAAATTTTATTCGATTGTTCGAACAGAAAAACTATAAGGAACTGTTATTCGAACATTTTTTAAGTCGAATAATAGGGAACACTAATAATATACCAATAAGCAGAAGTTATGGATGTTTTCAAAGTTACCATAACCCAGGTTGTTTTCAATTTCAGGCGGATATATGTATGTGGTAGAAGCATTAGCTACTATACTCTTGGATTCGTACCACCGCACGACACTGTGCAAGTTATATAAACGTGATTTCACCATTCTTAGGCCCAAATGATCTTTTAAAATGGTTTTCACTGAGCCCTCCGATATTCCAACGATATCAGTAAGGTCTCTGACTGTTAATCGATTCTCGAACACCAATTCCTTCTTTTATTGGCGTGTTGATCATCAGTTGATGTTTTTGGCCGTCCTGGACGTGGTTCGTCGTCAACGCGTTCTCGACCCTCTTTAAATAATTTGTACCAATCAAAAATACTTCTCGCGCCATACAATTATCACCGAAGGCCTTTTGCAACATTCTGAACGTTTCAGCACCAGAAATTTCATTCCGCACACAAAATTTAATGGAACTTCTTTCTTGAATAATTTCACTCATTGTAAAAATCGCCGAATACATTTGTTGTACTTCAGAAAGACAAGCGCATACTAAACATTAATGATTACTTTGCTACGATATTTGGCACAGATGTCACTGACAGTCATACCAACGTAGAAAAAAATTTCGACGAATGGACTTACGCACGAAATTTAAATTAAAAGGTCTTACTATTTTTGGCCCACAGTAGTATATCGCACCCAACTCGTTTATTTCCATTTCAATACCGACTCATTCTTAACTTTAAAGCAAAATCATTAAATTTTAAACATATTTAATTTTTAAATTACATTTGTGTAATTCAACTATTTTTCACTACTTTCGTCATATTTCCTATCACATTTGGAACGACCAACTTGAATGGTTTCTTCAATTTTATAAATTATAGAAGATTCTTATAAATAATCTTTCGTCACGATTAGCTCCAACAATAAAATTCGTAACCCGTGTCATCGATTACTTAGAATGGGAATATTTAACATTTCGTTAAAATTCGGGTTTTTGTGCACCCATTCTTCTTCTGTGTGGTTCACATTTCACAACACTTTGCTTTTCAACAAATTCAACATTGTCAGATTTAAATATTTCAAATATTTTTACATTCAGTTTATCTGATTTCAAAATCTTTCGTGTTAACTCCACGAACAACAACAGCAGCTAAATTCGAACAACAACCCTGTTTAGCATTTGGATTTTGGTTCAAACAAAAATAATTTACAAACGATCGTGGACAAAAATAGAAGAAAAAAAAAACACTTTTGTCGCTGTGTATTTTCGTTTTCCTTTTTAGCATCAAGAAAAAATATATTTTTTCAACCAAGAAACTTTTAAAAATTCCATCGATGCAAATAATTACCAGATTGGAATTTTTTAGAGAAACCAAAATGTACAGAGTAGTGCCGTCGCGTCGTAGGTTGCCTGGCAAACAGGAACATTTTGTTAGAGTTTATGTGAGAATGTTTGTTTCTTTTTTTATATTTCTAAATTTATTTATTTGTGGTTTAACACATGAACTATTTCTTTGTTTTTTCGTTTGCAAATAAATTTAACACATGTTAATTGGAAACAAAAACATAAGAAATGAAACTTATAGATATAATTGGAGGTAGGGGATATATTTGAACAAGAACGTTGGGCTAGGGTAGGTAAAGCGATCTGCATCAGTCTGTAGTTATAAAAAAGAATGTGTGAATTTGTTTAATTAATTATTACATTGATCGAATTATTGAAGTGTTCTCTCGCTCCTATTTTAGTGGATTCCAATTTAACTTGGGAAGCATTTAATAAACCATATCATTGATATTTAACTATTGCCTAGGCCGCTGTATTTTTTCTTCTTAGTATTTAATGCAAAATATAACTCACTGGCAGGACCAACGGATTTGCTTTATTCCCGTACAAACAGAAGCAGTTTATTATAATTCAAATTTTTCATAATATCCAGCTAGCGCAACTTTTTTTTACTCATGATAATTTTCTATAGAAAATCGATTATAGAAAATTTATTACTGATGATAATTTAACATCGGCAATTCATTTCTTTGAGATACTCAACTTCTTAACAAGCTACACAACTAGTATTCCGTAGTAAGAAAACTATAATTTTTACAGAAAATTTATTACCGACGATAATTTTCTAATTGAAAATGTATGATCAATGATAAATTCCTATGAGAAATGATAACTTTTCTATGGAACAGTTATAACTGATAACAATTTCCTAGACAAAGTAAATAAAACATGACCTGGTAAAAACTCTTTACTAAGACCTGAACACAGCAAAATACTACGAAGTAGAATTTATTTTTACTTAGATCAGACGCGTATCCAGGAGGAGGGAATATGGGTTATTTCCCTCCACAAAACGAAAAAGAAAAAAAAAACTTTGTCCCAAACGATATTTGCTTCACCAAAACTCAAGTTTAAATATCAGATTGATCCAAAAGCATCCTTTTGGCCTTCAAGTGTTTTTAGCTGAGGAATTGTATCAGCAAAGCTTCCATCTTTTTCTGCGGAATAATTAAATATTAAAATTCAGGTATTAGTCGTTTGTAACACAAATAAAGTACTCGTATTATCCAAAACTTTGAGTTTTTTCGGTCCGAGACCGTACACCTCTTCCATATTGCTGGATTACAAGTACCGACTTAATTACACTGGCTGTAACTAGTATCCACATGGCGGGAGGCTTTGAGAAAAGGCGATAAATACTGTCCACTCTTTCAAAATTCAGCTATACAAGTATCGGCTTATAGATTTAACTTTGGAACTTCAGTCACGGTAAGTAAATGTGATGAGTAATAATAAAATACCTACAAGACATAAGATACAGATACTAAAGGCCCTGTCCTACGGAATATGGTTTAATAACTCAGAGATATTGTGTAAATAAAGGAACAGTTGCATAACACTGTGCAACACAATCAAAATAACAAGGTTCTAGCAACGGATTCTGAAAGAAGGACATAAAGAAAATTGAAGGTTTACGACTGGCCTCGTTTGCATATTGTTATAGTGAATATAGGATAGCATAGGAAATCTTCTTATTCTTACATTTTAGGTATACGGTGAGTTTAGGTATACGAGGAGCACTTATGTTGAACATTTTAACCTTCTCACTCTCTGCTATATTGGGTTGGTCTTTTTTATCTCTTTTTTTAAAGGAGCAAAAAACCCCATTTTAACAGCAGGCTAAACTGCCCTACACAAATATCAGCAACAAAACTCTACTATAAGTCTTCAAAGACCCCAATATTCAAAATTCAACTTGAGAGCCAGAAGTAAGTCAATGTGCTTAAGGTTTCTTTTCATACTTATGTAAAATTAGTGCTGAAATATCACACAAAACCGGATTTAATGAGGCCAGTTTCTATGAAGAATATGTCTTACATAAAAACTTAGGATAAGTTCTCAAACAAGGGAAAGCCATTTGGTCATTTAATAACGTATATTTTTATTAGTTTTGGCTTAGCTCTAGGCATTTCTATATCGTTATCAAACACTACTCAGTATATTTGGGCTGTAGAGGAAAGAGCTTTCTTATATGTTTTAATGTGAATTTTTTTTATTATTTCGCATTATGTAACTAATTCTACTTGTATTCAATATTAGTATTTCATTTTTATGTTTAAAAAAATCATATGAATATTTAGTCGCAAAAATTTTAGGTGGCGCCCTTTTAAAGCCGGTTCAACTTAAAGTATACTTTTCAGTTTAATTGTTCTCTTTTATTACGAAGTAAACGGAAGCTTAATTTTTTAGTGAAAATATTTTCAACTTTTCTTCGATTTGCTAGCGACTTAGCTTTTTACTTCTGGCCGTGGCAACACTACACTTAAACTTATTTTGATATGTCATCGTTGGCACTAAGTTTCATGTGCGAATACAAGTAACTGAAGTTTATTGGAAATTAATTTTAAAAACTTTATTTATTCGTACATAAGCTTTGGATTGGGGAACAACTCACGCGTCATTGTCGGTATCGCATAAGGACGATCAGGCCTGTTTTGTTGGTCGATCTTCGAGAGTCTTGGTCACACTTTGCTATTGGTTAAGGGCCAGTCTTTAACTTATGATGTTTTCGTTTGTAGAAAAAATTTAACATATTCTGCCCTTTTGTTATACTCGAATTAAGTTTACGCCCACAGAAAATTGCATTTTTTTTATTGTACCCTTAATAATGCCAAAAGTCATCGCCCTTTATGATTTGTATAAAATCCCAAATAAGAAGGCAGGAGCAACATTTTACGTAAGAATCAACAACGCCTTTCTTCCACCGAGATACGTTTTTTTGTGGTTTTTCCATTGAACACATGCATTCATTGTAAAAACATTTGGATGAAGGTCACTGTATTGGGAAGTAATACATATCAGATTATTGCATTGCATATTTGTAAGTGGAAGATTTTAACATTCAAGGCAGAATTTGACTTTTTTTATAATTACAACTGGTAGAGTACCTTATACAACTCAGTTTTGACATAGTTGGGATCTAGAGTATTCGAAACCGAAAACCGGTTTAACATTACGTTTCGGTTTTTCTGAAACAGTTAACCTTCATTTTTTATAACAATTATCTTTTTCAAAAGACTTCTTAGGCTTAGGAATCTTTAAAATTATTTACATTTTTAAACTATTAAACAATTTTCTCACATTAATTTCTCCTTCATATACCAGCTATCAATTGTAGATATGCTATTTTAATTTGTGTGGTTTCTTAAATGCATTTATTTTCTACTACACGATTCAGATACATTTGCAATATTTGAATTATCGTAGAGAATTCTAAGTGTCAGAGTAGAACAAAAAAAAAAAAAAACAATGCTTGATAAATTATTTAAAACACATGCCGCCTGACACAGTGACATGTTGTCAACACCTATTTTATTGTGATTAAACACTCAAGTGTTTTGCTAAATGTTCCTAGTGTTGCGTCAATATGATAAAATATTATGTATTTTTAAATAAGTTCATACAGTGTGGTACAAAACACACTTTCGCACAAAGTCTTATTTTTTAATAGCCAGAAAAACTAAAATATTTCATTAAATGCAAATCTCAATATATGTTTAGTCTATTAAAAGTAAGTCCAAAATATTCAGAAACGTGATGTTAAAGATCTTCTAATTATAATAAAATTTGTTTAAATTATTATGAACGACACTGTGCTTCGTTTTAGTAGATACACGTAAGATTGCACTGTTATGCGAGTAGGATTTGTTTAGGAAAACTACGATTGCTTAAGTGATGTGTGAGTGAGTGATTGTGGAAAATAATATGTGATGGCATACAAAACATCAAATTGACACATGACATGGCGACGTTGTTTGCATATAAGAAGAAGACGCCAACAGCAACTAAACACACACAAACGCACACGCACACGCACACACTCTATTATATTTCAAAACTCTCGAATTTGGAAGAAAAAAAATCGAATAAATTCTTTAAATAGTAGAGAAACCCACTACGATAATTATTCATTCATTTATTCGTTGCGTACGTTCTTTCCATAAGTTTTTTTTTCACTTTTTTATTAACAGTGATTAATTCGAATAGATACAACAAAGTTAAAGAAGATATGTCACGAACTGCGACGGCAACGTTTAATGAAGAAATAAAAAGGAAACTCAAACTTTAACAAACTCACCGCACCTTGCGGTTACTTTCAAACACTTTGGAACCATGTCAAATATTTTGACAGTATTGAAAACATAAAACAACAACCGCGTCATCGCAGCCAATGTCAAATGCTGAAGTTGCATTCGGACGCGAAAGATTTGGTTTTTTTTCTTCTAGCATTTTTAATTTATGATATTTTTATTTCTATTTTATTTTAAGGAAATTTTTACAACTTATGGCGTTTGCAGGAAACCATTTAAGAAGGGGGGCCGTAATTAGAATGCAGTCGTTCATTGGAGGTGCAGTTGTCGGGAAAATTATACACACATCGTACGAGAACTAGCAGCAGTAATTAATATAAACAACAAATTATTACGGGACAAACCGGATAGGGCACATATTGGATGTTGAGGAGGAAGCCAAAAATGTGGCTTTTTATGAGATTACAGCACGATCAGTTGTTTAAAAAATAAAGTTATTTATTAATGCCTTAGATTCGACTTGCACTACCTGGCATTTTTGAATTTCATAAGCTGTGTGTAAAGTTTTTTACTTAACTGTATGCATAGTTATTCAAATTTGTAGAAAACACTTCCTTTAATGCTTGTAATTTATGTGTTTAATGGAAACGATAGTGTGTGGTCAAGATAATAGAATGTACGTGATATCAAATCAATCAGATTAACAACAAGATCGAAATTAAAATGAATATTGGGGTTGCATTTACATTAAGTGTAGGACTATCTACTATTGTTCGGGTGGACCCCTAATTTGTTTACGAATTTGCACAAATTTCTTTTTGCTTCCTGCTGGATAGTATGAACTTCTACATCTCTAGGGATATTTTCAGTTCGTATATACCAAGAGGCGCAAACGATAACTCGTAAAATCCTATACCGTCATCTTTGTAACTTCTGGATGTTCGATGCGCAAGCAGTACCCCACAGCTGAATGCCATATGACCACATTGGCTTTATAACGGATTTGTATAAAAGGTCTTTTTATTCCAAAGCCAGTGTTGAATTAGGACCTATTAACCAGTGTAGTTGATTTGTTTTAAGTTTTATGGCCGTTATTTTTGCCTCTATGTGGCGGGACCAAGTAAGGCGTCGATCTTAGTGGGTAGCCAAATATTTAACGTGCGTTTCCGCTGAAACAGTGGTATTTGTTATTGTTATACGTAGGCGTTTTCGACTTCTGAGGGAAAGCGTTACGTGAGTACATTTTGATGTATTTACCATTATTCTCCACTTTTCTAGCCAGTTCCCTACCTGATTAATGTAGGATTGAAGTTGTTCAGATCTTAAGAAGCTTGTGGGACCAAACTGATGCTCCGCGATAATCTGTTGCTCAGTAAGATAAGGCTTTATTTTATGTTAAATATAAAAAAAATATTTGTCTATCAAACGTTGAGAAATATTTTATTAGTGTCTACCAGTGTTGCCATTTTAAGTTTTCCACTGCTAGATTTAGTAGCATTTCTCTAATTTCTAAGAGAATTTTAATTGAATCAATACAGGATTTGCATAAAGATAAGTGTGTTGGCTAAAAGAGTATTATTCATTGTATTATTCAGATAAAGAGATTTTTAAAATTTCTAGTCGCTAAGGAAACTGCAAAAAACAAGTGTTTCACGAATATCTGGGAAACATTTCTTATGAAAAATAAATGAATCGTGTTCATCGACTTATAAATACAATTTTTGAGAAACATTTTTCGTAAACTAGTGTTAGCTTGGTTACCTCAACAATGTTATCTCTTTGCGCATTTCAACCGCGTTCGGGTTTTACACAACGTTAAGGACATGGTAAAGAAAACCCCTACGCATCCACATGATCGTCGTCGCTGAAATCGACTTCCGTTTTGGCTTGAAGTGCCTAAGGTTGCACCACCACCCTTTTTGTTTTATTTTGTCATATGTTGTCAATTGTTAAGAGTCACAACTGATCCTGTTGACATTGGTATTTGTCAATCTGACAGATTGCCTTTTGACATCAACACACAATTAGTCCGTCTAAAATTAGGAAGATACAAGATACAAAGATCAGTATACTTAAAATTGCTTAAAATTAATTGTTTAGTTTTAATCTTTGTATAATGTTTGTTTACTCAACATATTTTTCTTAAAAGCAGCAATTGTTTAAGAAATATTGAGGTTAATTTTAGACAATACACTTCATCACATTCAATCAATTTCTCTTTGACATTTATAATGTTCCTCAGCCATATGGCTACTTAGGTGAAATACTAGTGTTGTTAAACGCCATAAAAACAACTTTTAAAATTGCGTTTATACCGACAATAAGGTGAATTGTGAACACATAACTAATATATTTAAAAGAGTTTAATTAGTTAAATCTTTAAAGCAGTTGTCTTAGATCCGTCTTAATTTAAAAAAAAATAATTATTAATTTTTATATCAGGAAATTTTGCAACTAACACCAACGTTTTCGTGAGTAGAAGGCGTGAGACACTGTGTAGTTTGGTTCGATAAAATCATTAAACTATCATACTGGGATCACCACATAATCAACGGGTAACACAGGTCTGCGACCAAAAAACTGCATAGGATTTTTTTACATTTTCTTACAGATTTTCACCTTCCAAAAACAGAAAATATATTCAAATTATTATATCACATAAGTTTTAATGTATATTGCAGTATCTATATTCATTGGTAATAAACCTATATCATTTTTATTTTATAATGGAGAAAAACAACCTGAGCTGTTGGTGAGACTGGGAATGTTTTAACATGTTGAGACAAGTCAAACGAGGTATATCGCTTGAAACAAAGAAAAGCTCTCAGTAGACACACTGATATTCAAGTGAACAGTGCTGTTGTCTGTTAATCATGGCTACAAGGGGTTGTGTTATTTCTCCAAACAGTTTTTGTTATATCTGTGGTGAATTCATTATTAAAAGTCAACAGAGAAATATAAGTGTTTTTGTAAGGAAAGTTTATTTTGCCTACTTTAAAGTAAAATTTGGTCATCAAGATAAACCATGGGCCCCGCATAAGGTGTGTAGAAGATGCGAAGAAGATCTTCGTTTTTGGTTTAAGGGAAAGAAAAATGCATTTCGATTTGGAATTCCTATGATATGGCGTGAGCAGAAAATCACACCACTGACTGCTACTTCTGCTCAGTTGACGTAAAGGGTTTCAATTTAAAAAACAAAAGAAACATCTGTTATCCTAATCTTGACTCAGCTATACGTCCAGTGCCCCACAGCTACCGCTGCCACGTTCCAGTTTGGATGAATACCGTAGTGAGTTGGAGAACGAAGCTACATTACCTCCTCAGGGTGAATCAAGCTCAGATTTATCTTTTGACGAAGATGGAAGGCCTCAACTATTTTGTCAAGGTGAGCTCAAAGAGTTAGTAAGTGATTAAGGTCTTTCGAAAGATGCAGCAGAACTGTTAGGTTCTAGATTAAGAAATAAAAACCTTTTATCACCTGGCACTTCTTTCTAATGGTACAGACACCGAGAAAAAGAATTTACCCAGTTTTTCTCAAAAGGAAATTTAGTTTTCTGCAATAATGTGGAAGAACTCATACATCGCTTTGATATAAAGTATGACTCATCTGAATGCCGCCTATTCATTGACACATCTCAGACTAGCCTTGAAGCAGTATTATTGCACAATGGAAATAACTTTGCCTCGGTTCCGATTAGACGTTCTGTGCATATGAAAGAAGATTATAACGATTTGGCCATTTTCCTGCAAAAAATCAAGTATCAAGACCTTCATTGGATGATTTGTGGGGACTTCAATATACTGACAATGATTTTGGGTCAGCAGGCAGGCTATACCAAATAACCATGCTTCTTATGCTTGTGGGATAGTAGAGCCAGAGAACAGCACTGGAATAAAAGTGATTGGCCATCCCGAGAAACTTTAAAACCTGGAGAGAAAAATGTTATAAACACTACCTTGGTACCACCAGAAAGGATTTTGTTGCCCCCTCTCCATATCAAATTGGGGTTGATGAAACAATTTGTAAAATCGCTGCAAAAGGGTGGAGACTGTTTCAAATATTTATGTACAAAATTCCCGAAGCTGTCAGAAGCAAAGTTGAAAGAGGGAGTGTTCTCCGCCCCCGACATAAGAAAACTTTTAACAGACCCTTTATTTGTGGAAACTATGAATGAGAAGGAAAAAGAAGCTTGGGTACCGTTCAAGGACGTAGTGTGAAAGTTTTTGGCAAATACTAAGGATCCTAACTATAAAACCATTGTGAAATGGATGCTAGCAGCATACGAAGCTCAACGCTGCAAGATGAGCTTGAAGGTCCACTTTTTACACTCTCACATAGACAGGATGTCCGTGATATCAAGAGAAGGTACCAAGGGCGATGGGATGTCACTATGCTTGCTGGCTGCTTAAGCGAGAAACTGAAGATGGAAATCGGAAAAGGACTCGTCAAAGTATCAAGGAAAAGAAGAAGAGGTTTCATAAAGAACATGAATAAGTATATATATGTCAAAATAATGTTTCGTTTGCTTTAAAAAATATTTATTGTTTGAAAATTTTGAATAAAGGAGTGCTTTACCCAATTTTTTGTGTTTGAATTTGCAAAAAATCCTTATGTAATAGAAAAAAATGGCCATCACTTTTGAAATCAGTGCACTTTAAAACATATAATTCAGTAAAAATATCTCATGCAGCTGACAAAAATTTTTTTTTCGCAGACCTGTGTAATCCAAACGAAAGCCTTCGCAGTGTACTTGAAGCGATGTAAAACAATTAAAACCTTCTCACTGAAAAATTCATCTGAAGGGAGAGGTAAAATTCCCGGCTTTGGAAGCTTTAATATTCAACCCAGCTTTATTATTTTTTTAATTATATTAATTAGGTCTTGGCTGACTTTGGCCTACATTAACTCCACTTTATACAATTGAATTAAATTGTCAAATTGCTTACCAATTGGAATTGGTAGGTATATATTTGGAACGATATATAATGAACGATACATTATGAACGATAACAAGTAAACTCTGACCACGCCAATTTCAAATTATTTATGACGCAAATATTTACATCTCAATATGCGCCCTGCAATTTCTCATCTACGTTATTATTTCATTATAAATACCTGTCTACTAATATTTCAGTTATGCGCGCAAGTACAATACTTCACCAAATTAAAAAAAAAAATGGTTACCTCTTGTAGAGTTGACGAACGCTGCTTTTTATGCGCCATAAATAATTTGTGTTTTGTTGGGATAAAGCCTATAGAACTCTTTTTTTTCAACCGAATGCACTATTTTCCATTTCCGTAAAGACCGATGTTTATCGATCATGGAATTATCAATGGCACCTTGAGATTCTTCCAAGAGGTCTTTTTTTAAAGGGTTCCATTTTCCGACAAGGAATGAGCTGTCATACGGATGACAGATCTGGTAACGCTTTTATTATTTGTGTTTAGTTTCGTTTGTCATAGTTTCATGGGATGATTTACATCAGACCAGCGCTTGCAATTCATGAAAATTTATTCCGAAAATCGTGGTTGAGTTTCTCTACTTGGCAATATTCTATTTAGTGATGAAGCTAATGTTTGGCTCAAGGAGCAAAATTGCCGCATTAAGAGCGTTGGGTATACTTTTTGAGCCTGTGGCATCAATTGTCATCTCTTTTAACTTACTCTTCTCGCCGCTATCTGAGAGAGCCATAATTACCAATTATTTGGACGGTATGAAAATATGTTTTTGCCAACAAAAAGGAAATATTTTGGGAACGTATAATGTCTCGAACTGGCTGAGTCATTTGAGCACCAAGATCGTGAGATTGTGGTCTTTGGATTAAATTCTCTGGGGTTTCTTGAAGACATTAGTTTATGTGCACAAACATTCGAGCCAGCCGTAGAACCCTCACGCCCTATAGTGTATTCATATACCAATCGGATAAAGTTGTCCTTTTGAAATTATACAATCCAATAATTTATTATTGACCGCTTGGAACTTTATAAATTTTAATGCCAAAGCTTGCAGACACTGGAACAGGTTTGCCGGATAAATTCTACGGTATTCCTGACTTGGGTGGCAGCGGTAACGTTTATGTAGAGCTCATGGTTTTACTCCCAAACTAATTTTTTCATTGAAGAATTTTTTTATTTTTGCTGATAACCGAACGTATACGCCGATAAGCCACTTGTTTACCGATATCGGACGCAGATTGAAAATCATCAGTGTTTTATTTCATTTTAAAAACCTTTCTGTCATGTAAAAAGTCCAGAGAATGGCTGCAGAGTTGTCTGCTCTGAAAACTTATGGCGAACGGAATTCGTGTTTGCTGCAGCATCATGGAAAAGGCAAAATACAGAGGAAAAAAATTCCTAATTACAAAAATATCTTCCCAGACGGCTTCAGCTAAATTGTACTTCCTCAAAAAAGGAAAAAGCGTTGTTATGTAAAATCGATGTTTTCTTTAATTCTATTTTATTCAAAACTTCATCAAATTTAAGTTAATTTTTGCAAACTTTAATCATTCTTGAGTATTTTGTGTGTGAAAATTTCACCGAAATGAACTAGAGATTTAAAGGCGATAATAAGTGGACTACTTGAGGTCATCAAGTTTATATATTTCTTCATTGTTGCATGTCACCAATCAATTTTATAAACTAAGCCACTCTGTACTTAATATTCTTATCAAATTTTCTGAAATCAATTCAACACCTCATAACTTTTCAAAAATCTATTAATTATGAACACATACAATTTTCATCATTCCTGTTTACGTTTTCGAACGCTCCAGCCAAAACGTAAACATCGAAATGGCTTAAATATTAGTAAGGGAAAGAAAAATATTTTTAATCAAAACCATAAAAATATGTTTTACGTGTTCTACTCGTATTTTATTCTGTACTTATAAACTTGTGTATATTTATGTGTATTTTTCTATTGTGTTATAAGAGGTCCTGGTCATAATAATACTCGGCTAACCAAACAAAATATTTTGATTGAACACGTCCGTTTGTCGTATACATAAAACGAGTAGAGCATAGTAAATTCAAATACTTAAACTAACAACCCAACAGGGCCGTAGCCCGAAGAACCTGTCTCCTTTTCAAGTGATAGCCACTATAAAGCCAATACTAAAGTGTCAGAGAAGAGAAAATGAGTGAGTGAGAGGGTAAGTTATTATTAAGTATTTACTGCTCGTAGTAGTATGTGTAACAAGGATGAGGGAGATCGGCATATAATAAATATAATGTCATTAATAAATTGTACGAATATGTGTGGGCAAGGAAGCGGAAACTAATAAACTTGTTTTGAAAGAAACACACGCATTCACAGACACAACACCATCAGCCGCGGCAATATAAAACAATAAATATACAGCCGAAGTGTTTATTAAATTATTACAACAATAAAAATGTACCGAAAGAATATATTTTCGGGTCCAAAATCGTTAAGTAAATGATTTCATAGATTTTGTTTTTATATGTTTGGTGTGACCACAGACACACACACAAACACAACCTAATCCATACATACTCCAAGTTGTTTTAGCGTTAGTTTTCTCTGTAAATAGGCAGGAGTATAAAACCAAAAAGAAATATATTTGTAGAAACCATAAATTGATGGTACATAATTATTATTCAATCGTAAAGTTTTTTTGTAATTTTCATTTGCCCAAAACCATAATAAAGCAAATTTACGGTCAGCAATCATAAAAACTTAAACATACAATATTATGAAGAGGTCCTTGTTGTTCACAATTTCATTTTTAAATATCTTCCCTTTGAAATTGAATAAAAATTAAAGGAGATTTCGCTTTAGAAATCGAACATCGAACAACTTTTTTCATCTACATATGGAACCTTTACGAAGGCAAAGCAAAATGCAACAAATTTCATCAAATTAATGGTTTTCCAATTCTGATTTGCAGCGGCTAAGGTACAAACATAGGCCTTATAATATTATGTATTTTTGTATAGTTATAATATTTGTTTCTAGTAAAAATTATATTGTTCAACTCAACAACCATGTTGCCGTTTTTATGGGTGGAAATCATCGCATGACTAAACAATAACTTGTTTATCGTAACTAAGGTTGTGTTTAAAATCTTTTCAAACGTCCATTATATGTTTGTACTACAATATATTGTTGTAGAGAACATAATATGATTGCTGGCTCTGCTGGATGATCATTACACTTACGAACGGCTTACCTAAAGGCCAACTCTTCCTTTAGTGTATTGTGCAATCACTGATCGATTGTTCTCAAATGGAACGACGTAGTGTACGCAGTGCCGATCAGGTGTCACGAACTGATCGCTACAAGAATACATTAAAATATAACCCACTATACGTCGAAGTTGCATTCCCTACTGCCACCAATGAGCACCTTCATCCTCTACTATACGCAATCGAGAAGCTCTATAATAAACTTTATAGCCGGGGTTCATTTATGGAACTTACATTCAATTATCCGTCATTAAAATGGCTCTCCAAAACCGAGAAACTTCAACTTTCTGCTGCTTTCGAGACTAGAAAATATTTTCAGTCCATCGAACATCGCACTATGTCTATCGCACTATATGATCTCTTAATATTTATATGTAAAACAATCTCATCTTACGACTCAAATCAGGTATTGTTGCAACAACCTAATTAATACCATTATTTATTCATATTTTGAGTCATAACACCATTCTTCCCCCAGATTTCGTATATTTATACAATTTCGAAGTAAAAGTTGATTTGTTTGATCAACAAATCGTATAGTGTGAGTCCTGAGAAATTTCAATATAACGAGAAAAAGTCATTTGGACTTAAAGCGTCTTTCAATTTAATTTCAAATTGCAAAAGAAAGAAAAACCTTCTTCACTTTCTTACCTTTACAATTTCGATAAACTATCGATTTAACCAAGTACGGTAAGAAATTTCGATTTTATAAATTAATCTGAAGGGAAAGAAAGAAGCCACCATCATGATTTTTCTTTGCGTGCACGTCATTATTCTCTTTCAACACAAATTTGTTGCCCTTAATGTTTATTTTTACCCATAACTTAATTCTGGTACTTAATTACTTATTGAATATTTACGCAAGTGAAAAACGCATGTTATTGAATACTAAAGTAATGACTTAATGAACTTAAAGTTAAACAGGCGTAGTTCGAGCTTAAAGTTTTAAGGTGAAATTTTAACAAAAAACACATTGACTTTAAGTTTTTCATGAGAAAATGTTAATTACTAATCGCTTTTCTAGGGAAAAATATCCCGTATTCGTAACTATAGGTTGCTTTTTAAGGCCCAATAGAACTAACGAAAGGGTTAACTGTCAACGCTACTAAATTATCAAAATTTACGTTCGAAATTAGTCACTTATTTATCCGAAATTGTACTGCAAAATTGTGTTCAGCGATTAGGCTCATTTTTATCTTAACGGGTTTGTTAATAAACAAACGCAACTCCACAAGAGACTCCATTACAACCAGAAAAATTCACCGTTTGGTGGCTTCATTTCAACTAATTTCTTTAAAAATGAAGCCGGAGCTCTCTGATCAGTGATTTTTTGTTTAATAATATCGAAGTCATTGGTCCAGGCGAAAGTCGTTTCAACAGGATGGCGCTCCAACTTGAAGTAGTGTGTAAAACGCAATTCGCGAAATAGCGATACCAAAGAAAAAATATTACAATGTGTTATAAATGCTACACGTTATGTTAACAATCACATTATGGTTACTGGGATCATATTCATAAATATTTTCTGACGAAAAGCAGCACTTTATCCTCGTTAATTTATTCACTCATTTACATTTATTGCTATGCTCGTACTGTTGAAAATACAATAGAAACGAAAACAGCACAAGTACGACAGCAAGCGCATTGACAGCATTTTAAAATGCTACAGTATCAGTGCTTCGTACAAATAGGGAATTTTCGCATACACATAATTTAAATTACTTATTTTTAAGTACCAGGAATTCCTCAAACTTGTAAGAATTTAAGACATTACAAAATGCACGTGTAGGTATACAGGATTTGCTTAAGATTTTCCATTACAGCCTTTAAAATGAACAAATAGCAAATATATGGTATTGCTGTTCTGTTCTGTCTTATTAAAATGACGAAAGCACTATCGTAAATTTTCTGATTTGGTTGCTGCTGTTAAGTAATCAATTTTGATATTTTTAATTTGATTGCAGCATATAACAGAGTAGTGCTTGCTGTCATAGTTATACTGCTGCTATTGCTGTTGTTATTGCATTTCTATTACAAGCTTCGTAGCAACAGTAATAATAATTTTAATCTAGCGTTTTTTGGCTTTAACTATTCTGAAATATTTCACAAAACCGTGACAATTTGTTCGCGAAACACAACGAGTTTTTTTAAATCTAGTTGCAACACTTTAAAGCAGTTTACGAGAATTAGGATGATAAAAATTCATTTGTTAAACAAAACGAAATCCATTTCAATGAATAGAAAAGTTGAATGTGCGTGTTTATTAATGTAGATGCAAATGTCCTTTTCTATAAATTTTAGCTGTTCTTGTTGTTTGTAATTTCTGGTTGCCATGGAAGGCCATAAAAGACTTAAAACGAAAATTTAGATGGTCATTAAACATTAACAACATTTTTACGCGGTATCAAAATCAAATTTATTATCAAATTTTCCCAAATAGAAATGGAGGAAATAATTTTTAAGTTGCGGTAACCAGCAACCAACAAAAAATATAATTTATTTTTAGCCCCACAAAAGCAACAATGAATTAAATAAGCGACACAGTAAGAAGATGAAGGAGCAATAGCAAAAAAAACGCTAAAATCAAGAACCAAATATAAAACATCCATAAACCACCCCTGGGGTCAGTTCCTTTTAAACACAGCCAGCCACTTTATTCAATTTATATTACTTTGCACTTCCACTTCCGTTAACGCAACGTTTAACGTTCAAGCAATAAACGGCAAACAAAATTATAAAAAAGGGTTGCACTTACAACAAAACGATAACCCAGGCGTTAAAAGGCAGTTTTGGAGGATGGCAAAGGGAATTAAAAGAAAAGTTTTCGTTGGGTCCCACAAAAAAAAGGGACGTTAAATGAAAGAAATGCCAAAGAAAACGTTTTAATGTATTTTTTATGTTCAATTATTTTGTGATTTTTTTAATTGAAATTTGGAAATGTTGAGCACATTTTCTCGCTTAATATGCAGTCATGTGGAAAAATGTCCAAAGTCTTGCATTGGTCCTTTTTTGTTTTGTTTCGTTTATTTGCGCAATCCGCGATGATTTAATTAACCCCATTTTTCTACTTAAACAATAATTAATTGGGCCCATAATAGGGATAATTACATTCTTTTTAAACATTTGGCTACATTTCGTTTCGAAAAGGTTTTTTTTTATAATTTCATTTTTGTTCTTGGTCGACGCTGACAGTTGGGCCAAAGGCAAAACTGAAGATTCATCTTAACAAGGGGTTTAATGAAATGATTTGTTGTCACATTCGCTAGCGAACCCAAAGTATTTTATCCAATCACAATAAAATTGATTACTACAACAGAAGAGTATTAAGGTAGTTTTTTTATATGAAATGGTCACAAATTAACTCAACAACAAACACTACATTTTACGATCCGTGCTACAGGGCAACAACAATATTAGTCATGCAAATATTTGCTTAATGTGAAATCGTATGTTTAACAACACCTTCTTCGCATTAACGAAAAAGCTTCTTTCTTCATGTCTAAAACCTCAAATAAAACAAAGGAAACAACAAAAAAAACTCTGGTGGATTGACTATTTTTCTAAGAACCACTTTAAATGTATAAAAAATCCATTAAAAATTTGTAGTTCGTTTTGAAATCGAAATAAACATTTCTTAATTTGGCCAGCAATCGACATTTTTGTCGTCCTCTTCGGCATCATCAGCAGCAGCAGCTACATAATGTTTACACTACAGATATTCATGCAAACATGGATAAACAAATCTCAATGGATGTGTTACGAATAAATAACACATAAAAGATTTTTCATTAAATTGCTTTAATGGGTTAAGCCTGTGGTGTCCAACCCTCTGAAATTCGGAGATATAGGTCTGCTTGTATTTACTTCGTTAAGCCACAAATTTATATCCAACGAAAACCAAAGTCTTTGGTACTAAATTAGAAGTACTAATTGAGAAATCTGGATGGAAAATTCCTAAGCCTTCAACCGGTTTACATAAATCGTCGAAACATTTGCGCTTTAACTCTAATTTACCTCAACCACTAATTTTCATAATACATATGCTTTGTTTTAATAAAACTAGCGTATCGAATGGATAGGGGATGTGGAAAAGGTGGAAGAGGCGTTTACGTTCACTATTGCGAATAAATTTTAAAGCAAACTTGATTTTAAAATAACTGCATTCTTGCTGGACTTTGTGGAAGGATTACTATTATCTAAATAATGGCTGTTATAGTCTCTGTTTAATTGACTCAAAATAATCGAACGCGGAACAAAGTGGAAATTAAACATAATTAAAATTTTTTTTTAGAACTTTAAAAAAAAGTTTAATAAACATTCAAATCATACTGTTAAGTTATTATTTCCTACCACTGTAACAACAAATTTATTGTATTCAACTCTTCAATTACAATCTACGACTGGGTTGGCAGAATCGCTCGCCAGGCTCAAGGTATCTAATTTTTTTAGTCTCTGCTACACATCAAATTACAAGAGACTTGGAATGAACAGACAACTTGGACCTATTTACCAGTGTAATGTATTTGTTTTAAGTTTCCTTGGCGTTCCCCTCAATATGACGGGACCATGTTAGGCGCCCATCAAGGAGAAGATATTTTAAAGTTGCGATATTTTAGTGAGCAGCCCATCTTGCCAGACTTTATCGAATGCCTGGGAAATGTCAATAAAGAAAGCTGAGCAATATTGCTTATTTTGAAATGCCGATCATATAGCGGTAACGATTCTGTGGACTTGCTCAATAGTACTATGCCTCGTACGGGATAATTTAAGCACGAAACGAACAAATTTACAATAGGCTAATGGATCTGTATGACATAATATAGGGATAATAATTTCGGACATTCAGGTGTGAAAAAGAAAACCCATAACTTGGCTTTAAATATAAATAATATAATTCTGACAGCCCAGCTTCAAGTTTCACGTGTTGGCGATTTTATGATATAAATATTTTATTCGATTCTTGATTTGATATTCCGATAGGATGTTCGTCATCCCTTGCAAAGTTTGGTTTGGAGACAAGCCGGCTTCGGCTATGTGCCATCTTCAGTGTCATTTTTCATGGATTTTATGAAAGCTACCCGAAATTTCATAGGATTATTTACAGTGTTTTGCTGATTTTTGGAATAGTGAATTAGAAGCCTTAGTGGGGATTCGAAGGCAACAGGGCTTTGTAAGTGCCGAACAGCTTTCCACATGTTAAAATACGTTTTCTTTAATACAAGTTGTTTAAATAGCTTTCCGTTTATTGCGTAAAGTTGTTCGACATAAGTACATTTGCAATTACCTTCAAAGACTTATTTCTATTTGGAGAGAGTCTGAATATAAGGCGAAGATTGGTATGAATTTCTTTGTATTGATCGCTTAGTTAACTTTGCAACTGCGGCTGGGGCAGTCACAACGTTTTTGAGATGTAGAAAAATTTTGTCATTTACAAAGTTGACATTTAATTGTCACTAACTAATCAGTATTTTATGAGTTTTCAATTCGGCGAATATTACTACCACTATATGCTCTCAATTGGCTCTAGATTACAAGATTGTAGAATCCATGAGTTCACCATGTTTCACTTCAACTATACCCACACAATGCTCGCCATAATTACGAGAACTTTTTCATGTTCGAACATCTCATAAGCCGGCATTTCACATTCTGAATAAGATTTCTCTAATGCTCTGGGGATGAAATTTCGCTATTCAACCAGAAATGGATAATCTAAAGTTCTTTGCTTTTTCTGTTACAAAAAGGGATTTTTCGGATTGATTTCCCAATCTTCCTGCTCGGTTGAGGAAGCCGCTATTCTATTTTTAAGACCTCTTTGAAAAATCATAGTTTACGAAACAAATACAATGGAATTTTCGGCTGGGACTTACAGATTTTTCGAAATACTTTTACTGGAGCATTAGTGATAGACGTAGTAAGTGATAGACACGTAAGTGTTTGATTTTGATACTTCCTGAACAGTGATTTTCCGTCAATGACTGACATTGGTGGAGGAGACAAAATAATCACACTTGGAGAATTCGCAGCACTACATAGTAAATCAACTCGCCGGGTCACAACCAATTGACACGAAGGTTAATTGAGACCCACTAAGTAAATATGGCATTCCAAAGCCATGCGAGTGTTTCATAACCAATGCATTAAAAGTCTGTTCATGATAAAGCCAGAAGCTTGTCAACATTATGCTGCTTCCGTTATACGATCTCTTTGCTGTAGCATATGATGGGTTATTAAAAGAAATAACATTTATTGAAGACTGGTACATAAAATACAATGAATAACATGCTAAACTATTTTTATAACATGATAATTTTCAACTTTATGTTGCGAAATTAGGCAAAAATATCTCGGAATATCGGAATAATTATAGACTCCTTTAAAAGATGACTCGATTTTAGAACACGCAGTGGCATTCAGTCGGGAAAATGTCGTCACTAGTGAATAATAATTCAACAAAAAAAAAAAAAAAACAATAAAAAATTGCGGAGGCAACTGAAAAACTTAAAGCGGCTTATCGAATATAATGTTGCACACATCTGATATAAATAATTTCAGTTACTAAAACAATAAATAAAAAAAGGATTGAAGAAGTATAACACAATAATTGTTTTAAAATGAAGACACACACTATGAGGGAAAATAAAAAAAAATTAATTAAAAATTCTGTATTTGTTTTTAAACAATCAAAGTGGTGAAATTAAAAAAAAGTATTTTAAAGAAATATTTCTGAAAAGTATTCACATTCTACGATTCGGATATGGGCGAATATTTGAGTTGACGAACATTAATGATTTTAGTAACCCAGCAAAGGTTTGCGTTAATATAACTGTTAAAAGATGTTCGGTTAAAGCAAATTAGCAAAGTTTTTGTTTAAATTTATTTCAGGCTTTGAAAACTACTAACACAATATTTATCACAAATTTTGTATTATTTTTGTTAACAAATTAATCGAACTGAAATTCGCTTAATTATTATAAATTTTACCTTCTCACTTATCGAACTAATATCCAACTACCAACAGTTTTTTGCATACCACAGTACTGGGAAGCTCTTCCTTAAGCCGTAACGTTTACAGTGCAATCAGCTTGATGCAGAGGTTTTACATTTAATTTTTAAAGCTGGAACATTTTAATGAAATATCATTAAATGCTACTGGCGTTGCGCTCCTTTCCGAAACCTCTTTGCAAACTTCCAATTCTTTGGAAAGTTAACAAAATTTGGAAACCTGAAAATTTGAGGAAAAATTAAAATTCTCAATTAAAAAAAAAAATTAAAATGTTGCTCAATTAAGTTTTTGACTATTAAAATATTAGGTAAAATTGCAAAAGGATTGGAATTCGCTAAACAACGCAATAAGGTAAAAAGTCAGACCAGCGTTGTCAAGTCTGGAGATTTGTCGCCAAACGCAGAGATAAAAAATCCTTTTAGGGTGTAATAATTTTAGAATTGTGATTAATGAAATACTTGGTGATATTTTTTAGTAAACTTTTCATTATTACCCCTACGGTAATACTTAAAACAGGTAATCCCTCCAGGGAGAGAGGGATATTAAATTCCATATGAAATATTTTCGCTCTTTCCAGTGCTCTTTTTATGTGTAGTTTGACATCCGAATTCGTCCGAGATAATAATTTGTGTTGAGCAAAGCTGCGCTAAAAATTATTATTTTTCCTCGTTGATAAAAAGATCATCGTCTGCCAGCATAAGTTTTGTACATCGCCGAATTATAGCAAATTCGCTTTAATTCCGATATTTCTTCATATCTAAGAAAAGTATCACAGAAATATTACATTAAAATTGTTAACCAACAAAGTAGATGAATATGATGATGACAAGAACTCTGGGCAAAAGTTAACACTTTCAACATTCTTTAAGAATGTGAAAAATTTCTTCATTCTTATAAACATGTTGTTTCATGATAAAACAAGTAAGTTTTAATATTACAATCTTTGTAATGAAGAAACAAATATATTTTTTATAACTAACACTATATAGTTTAACATATTTGCCATCTTCGACAAGCGCTTTTTAGGGGAAGCTACAAAAAAACTCTCACATCCTGACGCAGTCAAAAGGAAATATTTGATTTAATGAACTTTTTTTTATTTTTAAACTACAAATTATATTGCATCTTAAATTACCGAGTATGGTAACGTAGACCTTCCACTCGTTGTAGTAAAAAAAAACACCCCGAGTCTTTGCTGTAAATCGGACCCACTACCCCCTTCTGATAGACTCGCATACTACTAACCATCGTTATCAAAATTTTCTTAATACATGGAGAAAGAAATATTAAAATCTGGAACGATTTAGTAAAAATTGTCGGGATTAAGAAAAGTACTATGAGGCATGATTACATTTAAAAGATTAGCCGGTATACGTACCTGTCGGCAGTCTAGACAGCAGTTGGTTTTGTCAACTTGCTGTAACCACGAGGCTGCAATTACACAGCAAAAACTTAACTGGGTTGTCTTCACTTTAAGATGCTTCTGTCAGTATGACTGCGATATCATTAGTGCCGTCCATTGTTAGTAAATATTTAATAAACATTTTGTTTTGTTTTCAAGTTTTTGTTGTAGTTTCGTCTCTACTGTAAAATATTATTGTTATTAATTCATGTGAAAATAAAGATTTTAATAAATACTCCTATTGCGTTGCGTGTCTGTGCGTAGTGCAGTGTTTGATGGTGGTGGTGTTTAAATGCGTTAATGGATTTAATTCAGCGTCTGATTTTATGTTCGCTTGTTTGTTATTCTTTTTAATTAAAAAAATAAAGTGACATTTAATTGTCAACATATGTCATTTAAATATGATGGTCAGTTTTGTTCTTAATGACGATTTGACATATCTGATGACAGATGCGTTAGGAGTTTATTTGAAAGTGAAAATTGTTGATTTGCATAGAGATAAAAGTACAGTACGTGCTTGATTCACTCAACTGAATGGCAATCGGGTTTGTTGCTTTTACGGATAATTTGCCACAACTGAACCATACAAACTTAATAAAAAGTACAGCACTATTAAGGCGTACGGTGTTGCGCCAGTACATGCTCAGGCCTAATGAACACAATGAATATATTTTACGAAACCATTCACGCTGCTTTAACTTTGCTTCCTTTATTCACAATAGTACAACCTGAAACATAAGAACTCTACAGGTAGCCTCATAGGCCACGTTTGAAAGTTTTGCAGTAAAAGCTTCCCGAAATATGAAGGTGTAAAAAGTGTATATTTTGTACATATGCACTGAATCACTTATTTCACTAAACTAGCAAGTTGCTTAGAAATGGAATAGTCTTGTACATACCATAAATTTGGTCTTTATATCGATGTCAGGGCTTTCAACGGCCGAAATTTTTGGACAGAGACATGGCCATATTTCCACATTAATGGTTTTGTGCGGATTAAGCTTACATTAACTGCAGAATGATCTTCATTAATCTAATGTGAAATTTTAATTTTCTAATGTGAAATTTTAATCACAACAGTGGAAAGAGTAAAAACTACAAGAAAAAACTAAATGTAAATGAACAGCAAAAACTTCTGTCTATCAAATTTGCCTAGAAGTAATTTGTGATTAATCGTCCGTCACTCCTGCCTGAGAAGAGTAGACATTAAAATACAGGAATAAAAAGTATCAGCACTAATTTGTGGCCAACGTTTTTAAGATGAGTTCTTTGGTGCAACCGTAAGTAGTTGCTAAAACTATGTTGCTGAGCAAATAAATTCAGATGTTGCTGAACAAATAAAACCAGAAAAACATTCACTTATCCAGGCTGATTTTTCAAAAAAGTTGCACTAACAAAGACTGTAATAAAAAAAAATGCGCTGTTGCGTTTATCGGGGTGTTGCAATAATCTGTGGTTGCGCAAATCGAGCTCGGACTGTATATCTTTTTCTATATTTATTTATATATTTCCTGAAAACACATATTTATTTATTTAATGTTTTGTATAAATGTATCGTACGCTGAACCAAATACGATGTCAAGTAGCGATATATACACGGAAAAGTGTTAACGCAATTATTCTTCTGTTCACTTAAGTTTACGTTAAATCACTTAGAAAACATAAATTTTTTGAGTTGATATTCCAACACGGTGATTAGATGTATATTTTTGGAACGAATTTCCATCATCTCTTGTCAAGTCGAAACTGGTTTGACACCAAACCAAGCATGACGGAAATTCCTTCTAAAAAATCTACATATAAATTTCCCCACATCCCGGATTGTTTTCATATTAAACATGATCTATTGCAGGCCATTTGTATGGCAAAACGTAAATAACATGAGAATCGACTCAAATAATTAGCGTTGCCCGACTACACATAATTAAAGACAAATATTTGATATCAAATTCTGAACTTAATGTACATTAAGTTGCTCAGAAAAAAAAGATTTCTTCATAATATTATTATTCAAGAAAAATTGATAAATTAGTTCGCAGTTTAGTGCGAGTGAGTAGGATATATCGGCCATTTTTGTCAACTAATGTTAACTGTAACATAATTATTGCTATTTTATCGCATACTGGAAGGATAATTTGTTTAAAATTTTAACAAACAAAAAAAAGCGGTTACTTAATCCTACTGAATAAATAGTATAACAATTTGCATTCAACAAGCCAAATTACATAAGAAACAAATTGGAGTTGCTCCAGTCACAAACTTTCTACACTTGCGTAACCATTTAATACTACACAAGTATATGAGAACTCGAAATAAAATACAAAATTATATTTCTTATTAGTACTTTTTGAAGGCAATTAGTCTTCACAAGTCCTCTAACAACGAGCGTATACAACTGAAACAACCGCCTTCGAGAATATATATTATTTTATAATACTTTATTACTAAAAATATTTTATGATATTTGTGTAATGGTTGACGGTAATCATTTAATGATTAAAAGTATTTAACATTTTGCTTATCGCAACTGAAGTAAGGTTAAAAACGTTCTAAAGTAACCACAAAGAGTTTCCGATTACGATATACTGTTATAGAGAACATAATATAGTTGCCGTGGCCATGCTACGACCTTGTTTTTTGTTTACGCGTATTACTTAGTTACAACCAATGTTGAACAAAATCTGGTTAAACTACACTTGTTATGGTTATTTTACCTTCAAGGAGGATAGAGGTATCACTTTTTATGATAACTTTATACATTTTATTACAGATCCTCATTTAGCTATTTTTCCCTGTAAAAGTGCACGATTTTGGTGAATTGATTTAAAATACAGTTTTGTTGAAATTAGTTTGAAAATATCTAGCAAATATTGTAAAAAGTTTTTTTGTTACAAATAAATTTTTGTTTGCAATTGAACGCGTCGGATTTTGTTGTTATTGATTAATCTGCCAAATTTCACTAAAGAACTGAAGTAAAAAGCCGACTTATTGCAGCTTAACTTAAAATTGGCGATTTTCAAACGAAACGTTTTGTAGAACGACTTTCCCAAAGTTTTCCAACCCAGAAATGATAAAATTAATCACCAACACTTTGCATCACTTACCGTTGACTGTAACCTTGTGGCCATAATGATCATTTTAAGGACATATGGACCAAGAAAGTCACATGTTCATGAGACGCATCAATAGCAACGTTTCCTTCAAGATCTTTGCGCTGACATTTCCAAAACGTGTATGGACACAAGCTAACTTGTTAAGCGCGATGAGCACGCATTATACAACGTCTTAAATGATACGCATTTGTTTGGATAAACGATTCCTAGTTTCTCGAACTACTCACTGTGGTGGACTTTTAATAGTAACATGGCCAATGAATTGATCTAATTTCACAATCGAGATTGATGAATTTGAATTCGTTTTCTTAATGTAAAAGCAAGTTCAAAAGTGTTTAAATTTCTAAAATATATTTTATTTTAATAATTTAAATTTAAGGATCATTCAGCTTTTGCATCCCAAATGATGCAGATGAACAAGTTGCTACGAAATCTTGTTAAATGTTTCTTTTTAAACGAGTTCAAATCGTAGTAATCAAACGCAAACTGCTACAACTTCTTACATAATAAAACAGAAAGTACAAGTACGAGATTGTGTTGTTAATAATCTTGTATTAAACGCTTTCAAAAATGGTGTCAAATAACATTGATGCCTGACTGGTTAGGCATTTTTTGACCAGCTTGCTTTAAAACTTACTTAGAATTTTTATTCATTCCTCTAGAGTTTGAGTTTAGCTACTTCTGCCTGAAATTAATTGCTTCTTTAACAATAGACGGTTTGGAATTATTATTCCTCACGTCTGCTGCATAGTTAGAAATCCACACTTTTTGTGAGATTTTATTATGATGAACATAAAAAATTATGTTGCAGCATCTCTTTATACCTCTATTTGCCACTCAACACGAGTTGCACGTGAACAGCACGGGCTGTAATGACAAACAACATAAACAAAACAAATTTGATTTGGTTTTTTATGGAGTTAATCACAAATAATATTACGCACTAATAACTTTTAAAGACAACATTCGCACTTATGAAAAGAACATAAAAGTCTTGGGAAACGCAACATCATGTCATAATTCACTCGGACAATGATTCAAACTCAAATGCAGCGACATTCAATTCGGTTTTTTTCTGCATTTTTTTCTTCCTTCCATTAATTCGCTGCGTTGTGGTGTATCTGCTGTTAATGTTATAATTATGATAATTTTTGTGCATTAAAACGTTTTAATAGTCAAATGCCAAAATAACTAGGGAGCAAGCGACAAACGAAAATTTATACGAGTATTCGTAAGAGCATAGAGGAATTATTTTTTTTCTTACAAACTGGTAGACTTTCTAGTTGTTGACAACGTGGGCTGAGCTTTAAGTATTTAATTTCGCTTTTCCACCTAATACATGGTACTACACTTACGATCGCCTACGATTCGCATTTTCCTCTGCCCCTATGTGAAGTCCGAAAAGAATTGTCTTGTTATTAAAAAATATTTTTCGCAAATTGCCTTTCGAAACCTACAATTTAATATGTCGCAGTTGTCCAATAGGCCTTCCTATGATGAATATGGATCTAGCACCCATTAAATTTGGGTTGTATGAATGTTACACATTTTTTGCAAAGCCATAGACATTAAAATGATTGGAGGCAAATTCATCAATATATATTTTTACAAAGGTAAAAGTTATTTTTTCATCGTTCTTGAGCGTTTTTTAAATTGATGTTTCTGTCTAAAATAAAAGACAATTGAACATAAGAATAACTTCTGTTTTACTAACAAAAATTCCGAACAATAAAAATATTAACATCAGTACTTTGTTATTATTTTGATCCATTTATTCTATTAGTTTAATAACAGGTACTATCTACTTTTGCTCTACTATCGGACAAACAATAATAGAATTATATTTTATATATATAATAATTGACCACAGCAGGCTACAAGACTACAAATGGCGCTCGCTGTAGTCAGCTTTTTAATTATTTTAAAACGATGGCTACATAATTACATTAAAGTATTATTTATTTATTTATTTATTTATTTTTCAACAATGCATCAACCTCTTCGAAGTTTGGACCAAAACTAGATCAATGAGGGGAAAGGAATTTTATGCACGTCTTTTAAATTTGAATTTTTGTAATTTTCTTATCTATTTTACATAAAAAAATATTTCTAAGCACAAATTGGCTTTAAATATTTTGTTTTATTGTCAACGTAGTTTTTGTTTTGCAGCCAAAAAAGTAATAAAAACAGAATTCTGTTGAATTTTACTACGATGCCAAAAGCAGCACGGACAACAACCTGCAGCCGTGTGCTGCTTTGTTGTCGTCAAAATATTCCTTCTCATATGAACGTGTTTATATTAATATTGACAGATTGTAGTCGGTAGTCTTCTATGTGTTTAATGCATATAACTGACGAACAATTGGGAGCAAAGCTGCCTAGGTAATTAAGTCTGCGGCTTGCCACCACAGGGCACTCGCTAAAACATGTTCAGATACTTCTGTTGATAGAGTCTGTCGGAATATCATATCAAGAATCTGTAAAAATCATTTTCGACGACACCTATTTATTTTACGTGGTGGTTAAATCTGCAGTGTTCGGTTAACAGTTCAGAGTAGAGTTTATTATCATTTCAGCTGAGATTTGGAATAGATCTTCGCGTATTAGGTTATTTATAAAGCTAATGTTTACCTCACAAAAAAGGGTTTTGGACTTATAAAGGCGTGTCTGCGCTCTGTTAGCCATATACGTGCTCCTTAAAAATATATAATACGTAGCTCATGTTATTTTTAGCATCCAACAGCGTTCAAGAGAAATTTCGGTTTGCAATTAAAATTTAAACAACCCTGGTTTGCAAAAAACATTTTTTTGCCGCCTTTAAAATTAATTTGAATTATTTAAAGCTGTCAATAAATAAATGTTTTCAGTTTTTTTGTATCACGTACATTTTTTTAATGAGCGTAGTTGACAAGACTCGATTAAGAGCCGGATTTCACTTTCGGACTTATCTAGAAGTTAGTGACAAAAAAAACTTTTTGACAATTCACACAAAATTTAAAACGTCTAAAAATGTCGATTTATATTACTAATCGTAGTATTGCGAATAACAACGGGTTATCCATTTAGTAGCTTCATAACCGTCCGCCTGTAAGGCTGTTAAATATCTGTAGCCGAGGTGGCATTTATTTACTGAAAACTTTGCCATTTGCGAATATAGATCGTTTAACAACCGAAGAACGCGTGGCCACTTTTCGAGCATTACGGCGTGATGATTGTTGTCATAATCGAGCAACTGTGCAAGAAATCGGCAAGATTATAAAGAAATTTGAAGAAAGTGGAAGCGTCACAGATGTGGTCTTGTCTGTACCTAATCGCAAAGGGCGCACTGCCGAATCAATCGTTTCTGTTAGTGAAAGTGTGGCGGATTATCCGAATTTGTGGCTTCCACGCAATCGGGCCTGTCGGCTCATTATATCGAATTTTGCATTTGGATTTAAACTTCCATTCATATATAGTCTAACTCATTCAAAAACAAAAGCCAGTCGACCATTCACAACTCTGTAGATATACTGATAGAGTACAGGCTTTCAATGCTGATTTTTCGAACGAAATGTTCTTCAGCTATGAAGCTCACTTCGCACTCGGTGGTCACGTCAATAAGCAAAATTGTCACATATGGGGTTCGGAGAACCCAGAAGTAATTGCGGAAGAGCCACGACTTCCGAAAAGGAGTCTGTTTGGTGTTCTGGAAGTGTCACTGAGCTTTAGTTTTTTCGAAAATAATGCTGGAAGAACCGTTACCGTAAATTCAGATTTTTAGGCATGCAATTGCAGATTATTAGAAATTATGTGGCTACAACAACACGGTGCCACGAGCCACAAAACATGACCGCTTTTGTCATTTTTCATGAAAAGTTTCCAGCACGCCTAGTTTCACGTTTTGGCAACGTCAATTGGACACAAAGATCTAGGTAGGACAAAGGCCATGTCTACGCAGATAATCCCTTAACGTTGAAGAATATATATATATATATATATATATATATATATATACATTTAACTTCAGGTGTTATGCTCCGTCTCCGCGGCCCGCTTTTTATATGGTAGTGTTGTTCTCTATAAAAGCCGATGGGTGCTTATACTAATTGCAAAGTAAAGCAGCTTTTAAACTTGTGTTCAACACATGAATAATATATCGCAATTCCTCTGATTTTTCTAGGAAATCTAATTCCCTCATTATTACTACTATTCGTTCACTTGGAATGCCATTGCCAAAACCCTTAAAATTCAAGTGTGACCGCCCAAGTATGTGGGTCATATTCAACACACCCATTAAAAAACATTTGTACGTGATAGAAAAAACTAGAAACGTAAAATTCATTATATTGTAATCAAAGAACTGAAAGTGTTTAAATTTACTCCCTCTCATTTGCTTCCTAAGACTAAATTTGGCATACAATTATTTCCCTCTTAAAGCCCTGTATAACAGCTTCTCTGGCGCAATGCTGTATTTGCAGACAACTTTCCAATTCACCCACGCACCCGCACAAATACAACTTTTAATATCCAATAAAAGAAACGAGTGTTTTTAATTTCTTTATTTTTCAGTTTCGTTTACTTAGAAACGCATTTACGTATTTACGTGATTACATTTGTAGAAAAACAGAAATCGTCTCTCTACTTCTACCGAAACTATTGTATTTATCTGGATGCTGCTTTCTCGCTGTCCTTGTGTGTGTAGGTATGTATGTGTGTAAATGGATGCGTGCAAAAGGTTTGACTCTTGTGTTTAATGTAGTTTAACATTTCTTGACATTTGTTGTCATTAACAAAAATCCATTAGTTTGACAACAATATGGTACGACATGATTGCATCGATAATATCATCGCATACATTTCTACAGTGTTTTTTTTTATGTTACAGCATTTGTTGTTTTTGTTTTGGTACATATTGGACTGGAGATAACTATCGTTCACTTGCAGCATGTTGCATCTTTGGTTGCATTGCCACATGTGTGTGCAAGACAAATGCACTTTTTTGCAGATCTCAAAGGCTAAAAGGCAGAGCTTAAGTGTGGAATACTTGTGTTGTTTGTTCATTTATTTTATAGATAGATCGTTAAAACGATCGATTGATCCCATTTAACGCAAATTGCATATCGCGTGATTACGAAAATATTGTTTCGACTCCGGCTATCGAAGTGACTGAAAAAGATTTTATTTCTTTTTTTTCCAACGTGCTGTGGCCATTTATCGTTCGTCAACAACAAAATGATCGACCACATTAAGCGACATTTTGTTCGTTTGTTAAAACCGACAAAAGTGCTGGATTTTTGTTTAATCTTTTTTCTCTTTTTTGAATTTGGTTAACAGAAAATCTAAACTGCAGTTTAATTTTTATTTATATTTTGTTTTTGTATTTTATTTAACAGAAATCATTTGGTTTTACACACAATGCAACATGGGCCAAATGCCACCACATAAATATTTTCATGTGAAGCCTCTTCACTAGTGTGACTGAGTGCCTGCGTGCCAGCCTGCCTGCCATGTAATATTCCATAGCAATGCTTGTGTTTCCACATATTGCTGCATGAACCCCGAGTTTTCGGCCAGTATTAGCATTTCATCTGCACCTATCATTTCGGGTATTCCTTTTGTATTTGCCAGTATTTTATTCATTTAAAGTCTTGTTTGTTTTTTATTCTTTCTGCGTTGAGAACGCATAAATTTTTGAATTTCAATATAAAAATTTACATAAACATGTTTTTTAACTTTAGCAACCAAACGGTTTATCTTAACGATGCGTTTCTTTTTTATTACCTTTGATTGCAAATGCTCTTCTCCTTTTGCCTCTCTGGCTACTTTTGAGCAAAGCACAAGGACATTTGCTTTCGTCCACATAAACTATTTGCTGTTTGGTAAAATTTTTGTGGGGATGAAAGGGTTCACAATTCTTGCATTATTTCTCCTTTTTTTATAAATTGTGGTTGGTGATAATTGGTTTGACATTAATTGTAGGGATTATTGTTGACTTTAGGTTACAGGAAGCTTCAAACTGTGGAATTTTTTTTATGGATTTTTTGATTTATTTATTAAATGGTACATTACAATTACATTGCAGACCAGAATTTTTGGTGAGAATTGAACCCACGACCCCCAGACTGATAGACTAGCACACTACTAACTAGACTACCGAGACAGCCTGGTTTAATTTTAATGGAGGCAAAATACAGTTCCTGAGATTAGTAAACGTGGTAATTTAAGTTGTACTTAACGAAAATTAGATACCAAAAATCAACAAGCATTTGCACAGTGGGAAAGATGGGTGACAAATATTTATAAATGAAGTAACTTAGAACCGTATGTTTTCAACTTATGATTTCAACTTAAACTACAGCATGAGACAGAAAGACATGCGATTCGATTTCAGAAATACATCGGAACCATAAACTCGGTTATCGGTAAATAGGTCGTTGAATTTGTTTCACATGCACTTGTATTAGTGCCTCCTCATAAATGGCGCTCTTCTTGGAAAGTCTTCGCAGCCTTTCTTTAAGTGAAATTGATACAACGTTAAATTTTTTCACTGTCATTTTCGTTTCTTGAAAAAATGTTCGTCTTTTATTGGTTGTGCAAAACTGATTCTATGGAAGTCAAGGTCTTTTCCGTAGCTACTAGTTTTGTCTTAAACGCTGCCGTACAAACTGAAGAACTTCCCCCATCAGCATTTTTTAAAAAGCGCAACGTATTGTGAATTATATTTTTCGAATATTTATTTAAGAATTTCAAATGCCGTTTAAAGCGGATTTTCTTGTCTTTATCGTGTTTCAGTCAACTAATTAACGCAATGAATTTTTATTTACTTCTAAACTGTTTTGAGGGAATGGAGAAGATGCTTCTTCTTGGAATCGCGCCTGCTTTACACAGCCAACGACGATCAATTAAGATCTTTAAAATTCTTCTGATGAATTTCATCCAAAGAAGAAGACATTAGCTTTTTAGGTTTTTTCCAAATTTTTATCCAACAAAGTTAAGAATCTCTTTGGACTTTAAGTACTAAGCTAGTTTAACTGTTTCAAAAGGAGCTCAAAATACATCAAGGGCTTATAATGGACGTAAAAACCCTGCCTCGACTTTTGAAGATTTTATTCATAGATTTCGATTTATATTTATTTATAAACAAACAATTGAATAAAACTTAAATCTCTGTAAATATTCGCCATACATGAAATTATTTTATTTGATTTAAAGCCTTCAGTAATGAAGAAGAGAAAAAGTCGTAAATATTTTTGGCATTAAGAAAAACAAACGTTCTACACACTTTTCAATTAGCAACGCTCAAATGACTTACAACCCCCTCGACAACTTAAAAACATCATGCACAACAAACAGATACATACGAGTACTATCACATGTGCATGTGTGCAAGTGCCAACTAAAGAAAATCAATGAATTTTATGTTTCCCGTGACATTAAAGGATTCGCCAACACAAGAATAAAAAACGGCAACATTTTAGAAACCTTTAATGAGCAACACATTATTTTATGTGCTTGAACCATAAGTGAAACAGCGCACAAACAGGAAGCACGTGCCCAACAAGGACATATTGAACGAAAGGATACAAAGAGCCGCCGGCCACCTCCGCCCAAATATTTTATTAACAAAAAATTAAAACATTCGTAGGCAAGGATTAATAATCGATGCGTTGACGCGTACATTGGCTTTATTTGTTTTCTTTTACGAACCTTTTACACACACACACACACACACACAACGGGAATAGAAACAGAATGAGAGAGCAACCCCAACCTGACACACCTCCTTTGGCCACAACAAAACAATAAACTGGAACTGCTTCTTGCACTGCAACTACTTATTATTTGAAATAAAAAATGAGTGAAATTTATAACCGCATCAGATGAATTACCTTCACAACGGGGTGTATGAAAATAAACTCATCCTTAACTGCTGCTGATGCTTCTGCCATCCTCTTCATTATCTCTATCAATAGACAGCAGCAAAAACAACAAAAGCAATAAGAAGAAGGAAAAAGAGGTTGGCAACTTTTCACACCGTTCGAAATTGATACATACGTCCGTAATTCGTTCAGGGTGTTTTGTTAGTCCTCCGTTCCCTTTTTTGTTTTTGTTTGCAAGTTTGCCTTTCCGACTGGCGGTAAGACTCACGCTTTCTAAAGCATGAGCTTCTTAATATTTTAAGAGTGTTAAGTGAAGAAGCAGCGGCAGGTTGGGCTTTAGAGAGTGTGCTGATGATGTTTTGAAAATTAATTACAATAACGAGTGAAAGTGTCATATACAGGATACAAACGGGCACAAATAAGAAGCAGAAGAAAACATTTTTGTATTTTTTAAGGACATTCGATTTCTTTATATTTTATTTTTAAGAAACGGAAATCCATCCTTAAAAAATATGAAGTAAAATATAAACATTTTTACTAAAGTTCACAATATTCGAAGAAGAAGAGAAATAAAATGACAATTTTCGCTTCCAGCAAATACAGTGGGCAACTTTTATTTAGCAGAAAGTTGAAAATGCGGTGAAATTAAGTATTGAGAGGAGTGTCGGACTAACTTGCATAGTAAGTTTAATCTCAGCTAGGAAACATCTACTAAGTTCTTCACAAGGGCAATGTTTATGGCACCTACTTAAAACGGCCAATAAAATTTTGACGAAAACTTTTCATGTGACACCTCTTTCTACAGTTGCAACATAACGATTTCTAAAGCAGCACATGGGAAATGATTCGATGCTGTAAGTAATTGCTGAATGAAAAAATTCAATGAGTACCGATCATTCCCTGAGTGCTTGGCTAATATAAAAATATTTCTTGGCTTGAGTTGAAAATCCAAAATTGTGCTTTGCGTCACTCAAAAGGCATTCGGAATTTATTGGTTTAAAAACTTGGTTTTGGTGTAAAAAATGGAATAATGACGAGTATCCGCATTTTAAAAAAGCATATAGGGTGGCCTGATACTTATGATAGTTTTTCCGATTGGTTTGTTTCAGAAGGAGTCAAAGATAGCAATACCATCCTGCACACAAAATATTCAGTCATTTTACCACGCATGGTGTTTCTCGCCTGTCGAAGGGGTGGAAATTATTAAAAAAAATATTATTGAAATTCTGGCTTAGTTGTAAATACGCTACGTGAATCTCGTCGTGAGGTCGGTCGCACTATGAAGAAGTTTGAGCATGAAAAATACAGACAAACAAGAAACATGGTTACGACAACCATATTATGTGTTCCACAGCAATATATTTTTGTCACACACATATAATGGTTACTTAAAAACGTTTTAAACATCGCATTAGTTGTGATAAACAAGAAACCGTTTACATTTAATCAATAAACGATTTTCATCTATAAATAAGCGAAATTTCTCCCACCAAAATTAACATTTTCTCATGCAAAAATTTTAGAAAAATTTATGAATTCTCTGTTTTCATTAATATTTCTCTCATTAAGCTGGGTCGGCGTTTGCTCTGCACAAAAACATTTTACCGCGATTAACGTCAAAACTGCTTCTGTAAGTGGATGACAGTATTAAATCATATTACAGTTTATAACTTACATTGTTCAAGCATTCAATAATTTGGTTAATTAGATGATATAAAACTATCGAAAAAAACAATTGATTCCTGATTTGTTATTCCGGAAGACGGCAATTCTTTCCAGAAATCTAGATCTAAATAATTTTAAACCACCATCAATTTTGCGGCATTGGCAAGTAGATATTTGGTGCTTACCTGATCCATGATTGTTTTCTCTAATAAAACTACTTACTACAATTTAAGCAGGTGGTTGAGTGTTATGCGATTGTAAAGTATTTAGTTAAAGTTGTTTTTCTTGACTATATAACTGGTGCTGCTAAACAAATTTCACGCACTGTATAATAAATTTTAAATATTCATTCGGGGTAGACAAAGTCATCGAATTTTGGAGATTGCTGTACCCTAAGGCCATACGATTATTTCATGAAAAGAAATTATGTTTTGTTGAAGTTGTAGAATTAAAAAAAAATCATAAATTTAAATGGAAACATCTTAGGATATTTTTCTATCTAGAAAACAAGAACTCTATACTAAACAATTTTACTTCCGTAACAGTCGGCAAATGCAGTGCAGCTCCGCAGGAGTATAAGTAATGAAGTTTATAATTCTAGTATAATTTAGTTTTTTGGAACGAATTTCCGCCACCCCTTCGCAAATTTGGTTTGGCGACAAACCGGTTTCGGCTATATGCCGTCTTTAGTATGATTTTTCGTTCTCCTAATATAATTGCCACAATGCAAACTGATCATCGGGAGATCAAACTTTATTTCCGAACGTTTATAACAAATTGAGTATTGAATTGGTTTGATTTAAAAGATAACTCTTTGTCGTTTTTGTTTGAATAAAATTTCCGTCATACGGCCCCCAAGGTTGGGCGCAATCATACATGCATTAATCAAAAATTGGCATTTTATTGCGGAAGATAGAGTTTATTTACACACGCAAAGAAAAAAAACATGGTGGAGGTAACCATAATCTAATAGCAACATATTATGATTAATTAATATGGTTATAAATAAATTATACTATAGGGCAGTTTAAACATAACACACGATGTTAATTGTGAGTCACACCTTATCAATTGAATAGCGCGTTACGATTGTTGAAGCCTTTTACGAAAATGGACGTTCAATTAAAAATGAATTTCGAGCACTTTGTGATTTTGTTGGTCTGCATAATCAACCAAATGTGTCTACAATCGGGAGAATCGTGCGCAAATTTCAGCAAACCGGGCATGTAAAATATGTAAAAACACCGGTGCATGCTCGCCTGCTGATATTATGTTTCACACATAGGTGTCATAAAGCCTTCTATCATAATAAAAAAAATATTGCGATAATTCTCAGAAAGCTTTTTCTTTTATTTACGATTGTAAACATCGTGCGTTTTGGTTAGACCACCCTATATTATTCTAGATACTAACAATGTGGTTCACTTAGAACGATAGAAAAGCACAAAATATGATCTGAGTTACGAACACAATCAAATAAAGTCATCAAACCCTTTACAAACCGAAAGAGATTTACATATAAAAACGTTTTATGGTTAGACTAACTAAATTTTTTTTGTTTAGTTAAAATACTTTGTTTTTGATGCAATGATTAATTGTCATGTGATTGTGTAATGTGTAATTGTGAGCAATAACGCCATTATCAAAATGTTTTTAAATAACCATTTTATATTTGCTATAACAATATATTGTTGTAGAGTACATAATATGGTTGTCGTTACCATGCTGCAACAATTTTTACTCTGCGCGTATATAGCGGTCTGGAAACAATAACTTGTACAGCAAAACCTACTACTCTATACGCAGATTTAAGTTCGAGTTAAGTTAAACGCGTTAAATATCTGCCCTTTCTGATCGAATCTTAAGCATTTTCCCGAAAACTTTTATATTTGGCTTATGACCTGCAAGAGATTCCTTGTTTTAAAGTGAAAACAGTTATTTTTTGTCCTAATAATATTTAAAACGACTCTAAATGCAAAGCATGCTTTAAGAATGCTAATGCTCAAGTTTTCTTAGTTAAGCAAATTTTCTTGGCATTCAGCGACTTGTAACATTTAGACAAAACATAAATCCGGCTATTTTTCCCAGGCTTAACTGAACAAATTCAGATTCATCTGAAAAGCTTTACATTGTGAAAGATTTCAGATTTTTACAATTTCATTTTAAATAACGAGGTGGAAAATTGTTGTTAATAATACGACACATCTTCATTAGACCGACATAGAGGGTGGAAATAACAAAGACTTAATTTGATTATAAATGTTGTTGAAATTTTTCCGTTTTTTTTATTTATCCTTTCAGAGGGTTGTAAAAAAGTGTGTTCCATCAGTGAGCAAAACGCATCATTTTATTATTATAATTTGCTAAAGAACTTTTGCATACATAAAATATAATTTGATGTTTACAGAAACCCACAAAAAATTTAACGCCTGATGGCGTCAGTTTGGTGGGTGAAATTAAAGTATCAATTTCTACCCTCTTGCTAATAGACTCATTTAAGGATAAACAAACAAAACTCATTTAGATACATTATCACAAGTTGAACAGGCAAAATAGCATTCCTAACATTCGAACGGCCGGGTCAGTTAGTCAGGAAGTCGGGTAGACAGACACATATACGCGAAGTCAGCCAGCATTATCGCTATCTGCATTCTCATTATTATCGTCGTCATCGTCATCATCACAATTTAATTTAATTTAATAGATCCAACACAGGCAACAAAAATAATTCACAGTTTCTTTTTCATTAGTTCTCACACCAAAAACCTCACACGCACACTCCCTTAACCTGGTTGTACTTAAAACTGGTGTTGGAAAGAGGAAGTGCAATAATAAGATAAACATCTCAAATTCCCAACCCTCTAGATGTCAGATAATTGAAATCACAATCTTGTTAGAAAAGCTACAAACAAAAATAACAGAAAGTAAAAAAAAATCAACCTCTTAAACAATGACAGGCTCTGATTTGACTCTTGTACAATCAGCTATTTGGAATGAAAATGTATGTAAAAATTGTTTATTTAGAAGGGTCAGGATTTGAACAACTGGACACACACTTCTGGGCTTAAGTACTTCTCCTGATCTTGTCTTTCCTTGTCTTTCTGCATGTGCAAACAAAAGTTATTAAAAATTAATGAAAGGTCAGTAGTATGGAAAAAGGATGTCCAGAGTACGAGTATTAAAAAGACAACAAACTTGTCCTTTATATCAAACTTATCCTTTCTATTCCAACTTGTTATTTAGTTTTACTTTTTGTATGTGTGTGTGTGTGTGTGTTATCTTTATAATAAATTCTTATAAGAAGTTTTTGTTTCAATTAAGAAAATGTCAATTCAGTTACTCAGAGGCATTTTTAACACTGATTTCATATTGGATTGACGGGCGAGAGTGGCTGGTCAATCTCATCAAATATTAGTTGGTTTAAACCACCACTGCAATTCAGTACACAGACTGTAAGTAAAATATATTTGGAGCCTCACGAATAGATTATTTTCATGTATAAATAATATTTTCCTAACTTTCATCGTTACAAGGACATCAGGAATCTTTAATCACGAGTCTTAGGAATAGTAGTGATATTCAAACTTCCACTAAATGTAATTTTTTTAACGAAACTTCTAGTCACTTATCTTCAAAACATGAATTATTTTTCAATGTAAATATGCATTCACATTTTCCTTGAGTCCGTTCATTCGGAAATGATTCAATCAAAAAGACATCACACAGTCATGTAAAAAGAAAATGTAGCTCTGATCACAGAGAAGATATAATTTTAATCCATTTATCTAAACATTACCACAATCGGAGAGAGATGTCAAGAATCTGTCATACTTTTTGAGCACACATACGATTTTTGACAGATCTAATGACTTAATTGAATAGCGAATATAATAATAATATTTTTGATTAGATTTTGTAGCAGCCAAATACAAACAATGTAGTTTTTTTTACAATTACACTATACCGCGTTGTAGAATCAAGTGTCAGCAAAGTAATTCTACATACATATATAACTTTTTATTAAAGACTTTCTTAAACTTTGCCTCAAAAATACTACTGTGGGCAAAAAATAGTAAAACTTTGTTCAAAATTTTAAATTTATTTCGTCCCCCTCAAAGTAATCCCCCACAGCCGCAATACACTTATGCCAACGTTCCTCGTAACAGTAGTTAAAGTCAATTTCCGGAATAGCCTTCAATGCGCGTAGCGATTCACGTTTAATGTCTTCAATTGACTCGAAACGGTCGCTTGAGTTTGCTTAACAGTCAAAAGTTACACCGAGCTAAAGCAAGCGAATACGGTGGTTGCGGAACGATATTCATTGAATTTTTGGCGAAAAACTCACGAAGAATCAATGCGGTATGCGACGGTCCATAATTCCGGCCTCTTTTTACAATTAGCTTCGCGCAAACGACGCATAACACTCAAATAGTATTCCTTGTTGACAGTTTGGCCGGTGGGAAGGAATTCGGAGTGCACCACACCTCGATGATCGAAGAAAACTGTCAACAAGACCTTGATTTTTGTCTTGGTTTGACGTGGTTTTTTCGGCTTCAGCTCACGATATTTGGCCGATTGATCATTTGTTTCCGGGTCGTAAGCGTAGATCCAAGACTCGTCGCCAATTATAATACGCTTAATGACATCCTGGTAGCCGGAAAGCATTGTTTGACAGACGTCAACGCGACGCTGTTAAAAAAAAATTGAGTGATTTTGGAACCAATCGTGATTTCACTTTTCTTAGGCCCAAATGATCTTTTATAATGGTTTTCACTGATCCCCCCGATATTCCAGCGATATCAGTAAGTTCTCTGACTGTTAATCGTCGATTCTCGAACTCGAATTTATTGAAACTTCTTTGTTGAATAATTTCACTCATTGTAAAAATCGCCGAATACACTTTTTGTACTTCAGAAAGACAAGCGTTTACTAAACACTAATGATTACTTTGATGTGCAGTCATACCAACGTAGAAAAAACAAATTTCGACGAATGGATTTCCGCGCGAAATTTAAAATAAAAATTCTTACTATTTTTTGCCCACAGTAGTATATACAATATACGTTTTTCGCGAAAATAAAACAATTAAATATCAGTTTGCAAGTAGTTTTCTTTAATATTTTCGCAAATAATATTATTCTTTTGCTTTTCTATACACGTGGCTTCAAATGTGTACCTTAAAATACACCTCTGATTTAACGAAATACTCGTAGGATGTTTTTATGAAATTATTTAAAAAATAAAGAGAGCCATTAGCATTCCGAATTTTCACCATCTCATTACTGGCTTCCTTTAGGCCAAGTTTGAAAGTTTTACCAGGGATATGAATGTGTACAAAGTGCATATTTTGATACATATTCACTGACTCACTGACTTACTCATCAATATTATGGGGCACTTCCACTGTAGCTAGAGAGTGGTATACAGGTAGGCCGTGGAGAATAACTAATGCGAAAAATCTAGGGGACAGGGTTCTCTCTTATTTGTATGGGGCATTTCCATTGCAGGTAAAGGGCTAAAATTTGATATAACCGGACCATCTATAAACTTTAAGCTAAAAACAGACAAAAATAACTTTGAAAAAGGAACTCAAATCCGCACAAAAACCAAGGTCAAAAATGTCAGCCGTAAAAAGTACTGAGATCAAAATGAGGACCAAGTTCTGCATATGTACAATACCATTCCATTTCTTGGCAACTAGCTAGCTTGCCAAAATTTGTTTAACTTTCTAGTATTGGAAAGGGTTATGCGAAACATTTTTGGATAGGAACTTGGCATTATTTTCACATATATGTTTTTATGCGGATTACGTTTACACTACACTACGAAAAATTTGACAAATATTACTTGTGCGACAATGTAAAAAAGGCTAATAGTTTTTCCTACCTCTACGTACAGACATATAGTATGTTCAAAAGCCAAAAGGAGGGAGTCTTAAGGTACAATTTAGAAAGCTGACGAAATTTGCTACAAAAATATTCTTGATAATTTTTTACGTATGACCAACCATTATTGAGTTAAAAGTCAAAAAATAATCGAGAAAAAATTGCTTTATTTAAAGCCCAGTCAAATAAGACATACAAAGGGAAATAATT
The DNA here is from genome assembly GCA_963932375.1 of Phania funesta. NCBI lineage: Eukaryota > Metazoa > Arthropoda > Insecta > Diptera > Tachinidae > Phania > Phania funesta. The sequence goes on from OZ010656.1 coordinate 45,627,423, forward strand.
TCCGAAGCTTGAACATTTGCACAATTGTACATATATTAATGCAAACTAAAGAGTTCTAGTAGGGCGTGGTGACCTAGAGGCAGGGGTCTCTTAAAAAAAACGTTTTTTAACTTTGCGAAAATTGCTTCATATGAAAGTTAAGCTGACAGAATTTTCTGCAAAAATGTTCGTAAAGCCCCTTTCACACTACATGACAAGTGATTAGATTCTCGTTGGATTTTTGCAGAGAGAAATAGTATGATAATTATTTTTACTGACAAAAAAATCTTAAGCAAAATATTCTCCTTACATTGTGGTAACACTGTCACACTTGAAATAAAATGAAAATGACGTGTTTCTTTACTTCGAACAAACAGCAGAAAACGATGTCGAAAAGATACTTTCGGTCGCGATGGGGTTTTCGAGTAGGTAGTGGCGGCGCACACTACTTTGTTCCCGTATAATGATGGGACAAAACTAGAAGGAATTGACGCAGAGTTTTAGAGCTTTGTGTGACAATCATATTTACCAAAATTAAGAAAAATTCAAGTTTTGGTAAAAATTAAAGTAAAAAATTTTTGTGTTTGCCATATTAATGAACATAAAATTGTGGAAACATATATTTGTTATACCCATCATATTCGCACTTTGTGAGTTTTTGCCACGATTTAGAAAAGAAGTGTCACGCACTCTCACATTAAGAACATTTTTACTCACGCATGTTTAGGTGCAATCAGTTATTTTTTTTATTAATTGTTTTCTCTATCATCATTTTTTGAGCGTTTGTTGTTTGCTAATTTTCGAAAGCTATTGGGTCAACAGAAGCTTAAAATTATTATTTATTTGGTTTTTCTTTTTAGTTCCAATTTGAGTTTTATAATTTTCTTTTGAAAATCAATAAAACGCATTATTGGAGTACAAAAACAGGTAAAATCGGAACAACGTATTTGTTTTTAATATTCAAACAAATTTTAGCTTTTTGTGGGTTTTATTTATTTAAATTTATTGGGCTTTTTTAAAGACAGGTAAATCATACTTATGGTTTGCAATGTTCTGAGTGTTTTTCCTCAAAATCCTTTAAAAAGTTCGAGCCAATATTTTTTAATCGAATACAATCACTTTAAGAAGGCATTTGCTTAAACGTGTGAAAATTTATTATTTTTTGTTTGACGTAACTCTTTACTTGATATAATAAACTTAAGTACACTAAAAGTTAAAGTTTTGTTTGACAACTACCAGAATGGAATGTATCTTTTATGCCGCTAAACACTTTAGTGTTGGGTTAAATAGATGATGTTTACAGTTGACACAAAATTAGTAGAAAAGAATGTTGAAAACGTGTGTAATGGCATAAAAAAATGCATTCCATTCTGCTAGTATTCTAACAAAATTAATATTAATATTTAGGTAGCAAAATTATGAGATAAAAAAGTAGACAAGTTTTCAGCACTAGGGTTAACAAAATAGATTTATAACCGATAAGTACACTAGCAGTTATTGTGCTCATGCAAACTGAAAAAATATCACCGGCAGCGTGCTGCCGCCTGCGAACCAGCTAACTTGTTTATTTTTTCAACAGTCGGTTTTGGTACTTCTAGCGTTAGCTTCAGTAAGAATGCAACCTGATAAAATGAAAAGTCTCAGCTTTGAGCAAATTTTCAAAAATATTAAGAGCTATACGATTCTCATTCTTCCATTCGTATTTTCTTGACAGTCTGATGACATATTGCTTTGGCACTATAATACTTTCTCATTTTGTTGAAATTTTTACAAGCCTTTTTACTCGATCTAACAGTCTGAACGACACCTAATTATTTTATACGGCGGACCAACTCTTTGAATGTTGTAATGGCAAGCGAAAACAAGAAAATAAATTCAGTATATTCTGTTTCTCTTTAAATGAGTAGGCCCATGTCCTAATAGACATTGTTTGCAATATTAATTAATATTGTACATTGACGAAATGTTAGTAATTTTATTTGAGCTATAAAATTCCCTAGATTTATTGGACTAATTGTTATACGAGTATCATATAAATGAATTGGACAAATAACAAAACTTGATTCAATTTATGTATGAAATTAATCTTCTTGGTAAAATCAGCATTTCCTTACCCTATATCAAGACCCCAGATGGATCGAAATTTGATTTTTGACGTTCCAACACTCTTTGATATTTTATTCGCACTTTGCTGAATTTTATCCAAAAAGTAGAGAAACACACGTAATAATAAATAATTTCAAAAACATTTTATTTCAAGCTTTTACGTCAGCGAATGTTAAGTACAAAAATTTCCTGATCAAAAACATTGATCTCATTTGCATCTAAATTCAATAAAGATATTCTTACAATATTTTTGTTAAAAACAAAACCAAATAAACTCAAAGTGATACCAGGGTGGGTTACTTTCTTTCTCTCTGAAGGAAAAGTGTGCAATAAATGTTTGCGTACAATTTTCCGTTTGTTTTATGGATTTTCCATAAAGATAAAATACAAGACAAGAAAACAGAACATGGTCTAAGCAAAAGTCAAGACATACATAGCCGTAGCAACATTTAAACAGATATCGGATACAACGCTAACAAGAACAACAACATTTTGTAAAGACCCAGGAGGTCCGAGTTTTTCTGCTTGGTTGTGTTTGGAATGCTTTTTATTTGTAGTTGTTTTTTTAGTTGTTAAACAGTTGTGCCAAAATACCACAAAATCTTTTGTTTAAACAAATAAACCGCTAGTAGTTTTTAGTAGTTTGTTGGAGTTGTACAAACATACATTGATATTGTTGTTGTAGTTGTTATGATGTTTACAATAACAGTCTGATGCAGGCTTCCACAATCTTTTGTTGTATTGATTTTCTTTGTAATTTGTATGAATTCAATATATGACTTCAGAAAGCCCCAGAAGCAGATGTCCATTTAATCTTGCTGGACTATTCAGGTCCGATCTGCGAAATATAACTCTCTAATTGTTGACTCAGACTTTTTATTGTGGCTTTCGGTTTTTGGCACGCAGCGTCTTCCTGCTTAAACAATATGTCGTCCATCCTCATATCATTTCATTCGGGAAAAATATTTTTTTTGAAGCCCTTACCAACGTCATTTTTTTAGTAGCACGATCATATGTTGTTAGCTTAAATCCGTTCCAAACAGTAATTTGTGAGGGTACAAGGAAATTTTACTTCTTTATAGAAGCGAAAATTGTGTAAAAATTCTAACTTGTCATGGGGATTTCCCATAAGTAAATGATTAAAAAAAGTCTAATATGACAGATGCCGCCAACACAACAAATCTGCCACTGACAGTCAACGCCATGGAAAGACCTTTGTTTGTCAGGGCCTGAAACCAAAGATGGAATGAATAACTAATTTGGGCACAATATTTTCGTCTTCAAAAATCCCTAGTACCCTGCAACGTATATTACGGGATAAATGTTTTATTGGGGCTTCAACGTAAAAGATTAAGGAACGCTGAGCCGGCTAGTTATCAGTAGGATACGGGTCGATACTAGCACCGCAAAAAACCCCAAAACCAAAACAATACAAAATGTAAAACTTAATTGTAAAACAAAACACAATGTATTCCTACTCGAAACTCTCTCTGTTAGTGTTACTTTTGGCCACAAATATTACTTGATGTTCGTATTCGATTAACTTTGTTGTTCCATTCTTGTGGGCTTTTTGTTGTTGTTGTTGCAACAAAACGCATTTGCCCAAAATACAAGCAACAACAAAACTGAAATTTCCCGATCGTTGGCAATGATTGCAACAGTTGAACATGGTATTCGAAAATAATACAACTGCAACAACAACAACAAACAAGTAACCACAATCACGGCGCATGCTTAACAAAACCCCAACAAATAATAAAAAAAAAACCAGCAAAGATACAACAACAAATGAATACAACAAAAAATAACAAGCATTAAACAAACGGAACGGAATCATCTTTCCAATAGGTACAGCGGTCGATTTAATGTAGAGTTTGTATTTGTTGTTGTTGATAAATTTGGATTTGTTTCTCAAAATTCATTCCAATACTCATGTCGTTTATGATGTTTATGATGTTTGCCAACATCTTCTACGAAATCAGTTTGAAAAAATCAATGGCAAACTGAGCGATAGTCAGACAGACATCTAGACATCCAGCGCAACAAACTCTACAAACATGTGTGTTTACACGAATCATATTTTTGTTACAAGTAACAATTTTGCATGCTGCCGATATCGATGCAGCAGTGATAACTTGCTTTGACTCCACACCACTCCACTCCACTCAACTCTACTCTACTCTCTAATGTTGCTTTTCTTGTTGCTGTGCTGTTCAACAGCAAACTCCATTCATAAGATCTTTTCCTTTCTTCGCAGTAAGATCAAGTTGGTTGCTGTTTTGTGTTTCAGTGTCCTGGTGTAGCAAGCAACGAAAAAAAAACATTTTGTCGGTTAAAAAGTTTTCTCCTTGTAGTGTTTTTTTTTAGATTTATTTATTTTGCTGTTTTGCAGCCAGGTGAACTTGCAAATGTCGTCCCCCGCAGTTAAGCTGCTCTATGATCTCAGTCAAATGTTAAATGTTGTTTCCCCTAACAAAGGATATTTATGCGATATTTAAAATTTCTTTTGCAGTTTGTCTGGGAATTTGTTACAGAAATGTTGTTACGAATTTTATATTTATTACTGTGAGTGATATATGAAAAAGTGTGCAAAGGATCTTTCACGATAACCTAAGTTCATTGCTTTTACCTCAAATCACTTAAGCATGCACAGGCCTAAATTTTAAAAAGTTAAGCAAGGACCAGTCATTCCTGGAAAGAAGACGGAATTGCCCACGTATAACAATAATAAATACCACTGTTCCAGTGCATAACCGCGTGAAATATTTGGATATCCACCTAGATCGACGTCTAACTTGTCCCCGCCATATACTAAGTCAATAATAACGGCCATAAAACTGGGAACAAATTAAATACACTGAATATTAAGTCTGCGCTCAAACTTGGCTGTGGAATACAAAGTCCTTTTATACAAAACCGTTACAAACCCAATATGACGATATGGCACTCATCTGTGGGGTATAGCTTGCGCCCCCTGGCATATAAGATATAAAAATATCCATAGTGATCTAGAAGTTCCCACTATCCAGGAAGAAGCAAAGGCATACACGTCGAAATGGGAAAACAAACTAGTCGTTCATCCCAACAATCTAGCACAGTAATTTCCTAATTATAATGAATAAATATTATTTTAGAGATAAGATGTGAATATTTATTGTAATTTTCTTTAATTTGTGCAAAAACACTTCTTGCGAGTTTCAAAACCTTATTTTAACGTAAATTTAAGGAATTGCCGAATCGGAGTAATTATTCACTCTGTTTGGAAATATAGCGTAGTCAAATCTATTCATTTCTTACCGAGCTGGTCATTTTTTCTCTTAAAAATATTTCGAACCACTTTTTAGAAATTATATCTCCATTTTATAGAAAAAAAGCTACTTCTGCATATTGATATCAAGTATATATATATACACTGCTACACTGATTCTTGATTTGATATTCCGACAAGGTGTTTTGATGTAGATTTTTGGAACGAAATTCCGTCATCCCTTGTCAAGTTTGGTTTGGAGACAAACCGGTTTCGGCTATGTGCCGTCGAAATCTTGTTTTTATTTTGCGTCCAGTGTGCCCTATGTAGTTGTGATGACAGGTGCACGTCAGTTTGTAAACCCCCTGTTTATCTAGCTGGTCGTCTTTGTTTGTGTTGGTTTGTAATATTCGTCCTAGGTTGTTTCTTGTTTTGAATGCTATATTTATGTTGTATTTCTTGAGAAAGTTGGATATTTTGTATGTTGATTTTCCGGTGTAAGTTAAAGTTGTCCATGTTTTTCTTTCGTTCTCGCTGTTGTGTTCTGTGAAATTCTTTCTTGTAACCGTTGGTTTCTGCTATGGTATATATCGTATTTAGTTCTTTGTTGTAGGCTGCTTTTATTAGTGGTGTTCGTTCTAGTCTAGTTATTAGATGTTTGATCGCCGCATGCTTGTGTTGCTGTGGCAGGTTGGAAGTATTATGTCTTATTGTGTCTGTGGCCGTAGGCGTTCTGTATATTTCGTATTCGAGTTTGTTTACCTTAATTGTCAGGTCCATATAATTTTTTTTATTAACTTCTTCCGCTTCTATTGTGAATTTCATGAAGATTTCGTGAACACATAAGAGACTATAACAAGAAGATGCGTAATCCCGGCTCGACACCAGAGCTAACCACATCGTCTACCAATCTATACAAAAACACCCGGCCTGCTACCAGCTCCCAATTACAGGTGACTACGTGAGAAAAAATACTGCCTCTAACATTTACCTGTCATCTGCAAACACAAATTCTGATGCAATACAAAGCAATAAAACAGTCATCACTTACATCTACCGATCAGTAAAAAACACCCGACGTACGAGTTTTACCTGCTACCTGTTCACACCTGAAGAAAATAATGTTGCTCACTCTATGATTTATACTATTTTGTTTTTGCTTAAACAAGTATTCCATAACTTAGACAACTTTCTACTTAATTAACTAGGTTAGCAAGCCGTCTGCATTACAGGCCCACGTCGGTCCGCTGATCCGGTTTCACCTGGATAAGAGAGAATTAAACAACAAGAAAGGAACGTAGAAAAAAGCAAGGTACGTGGAGATTGGAAAATACGGAGGAAGAGTTGAGTAAAATCTATAACTGTGCCGATGTGGGCTCAACATTAAACCAAATGCAGATACTAATAAAGAAATATGTCCCCCTCATTCCCATTTCCGGGAGACGCTGACGAAGGACTTTCGCCCTAGAATATTCTGGCTTTGGATCCCTAGGGCAGGACAGATGCGTAAGAGATAAAAAATGTAAATAGCTTCTGTAGTAGTCGTTTACTTGAAAAGAAAAGTCTCATGGCGTTACTACCAAATTTTCAATGTTTAGTAACCTCTGTCACGATATCCCTTAATTGTGTGTCTTCTTAAGTTTTACCCGATGTCTGGCTGAAACCCGGTCGAATCTGGGCCAGATTAGCTTTGTGTTCCTCCGTGAGGGTTCTTCCCAACATCCAGCCTTTGGCAGACCAAGAGATAACGCCACGTAGATGTTCAATGTGTAAGTTCTTAAGCGTTGCTCCTCTCTTTACCAGATTATGGCGTGGTCCATAATCTGGTAAATAGCCCATGTTGGTTTCTGGACCAGTTTCGATGTCGATACATTTCAGCGACCTCATTGCCACGCGGCTGGCGGTGGAGTTTTCAATACTTCTGACAAATGTTCTAAGGTACCGCAATTAGCGTAACGTCTATTATATACATAAGTGTCAAAAGGCAACAACGAAAAAAGCTTTTCGACATTTTTCACGAAATGAGAAGAATCAGACGACTATCAAATTTTTATTAAATTCATGGTATAATTTTTACACTATAAGTTGTTTTACCTGTGAAAGGGCCTTAAGAAACATATTTGTATTAATTGCGAGGACATTTTATTCTAACAAATGTAGAGTTATTGACAACAGCAGACATTATAAAATATAAGATATAATGCTAACCAGGAGAGTTATCCTGCACCTCAAACTTGCCCTTAATAACAATTAGAGTTATGGCAGGATATGCAAGAATGCTGTACTTGAAGTTTTTTGTATGCCGCACTTTCAACTAAACTTTTAAAGAAATATATTGTCACTATGAGGACGTAACATTCAGTTGATTTAGCAAAATTCTATAGAATAGAAGATAGATGCTCGTGAAATATACTTCGTGAAAAAGAAGCTCACGGAAATCGGCAACGAAATGAAAACATTCTCTCTACTGCCATGTTTCCTTCAACTTTCTCGGCCATCTGGAAACCTCGACCTTGAAAATGGAAAAAGGTCACAAGGCGCTATGTGTAGTGAATGGGAGTTTCTCTTATGAATAGGCGTGGTTTCAGTTCTTGAAATATGAAGCAATTTTGCGGAGAGAGTCACCCTTTTGTCCTATTTCTCCTCAACGTTCGCATAGTACAGGATAAGTCGCGTGCGGCGGTTTTCTTAACTACGTACAGCACGTTCTTTGAAGCAATTATTTTTGAGGCAGAGCTTTTCGTATGTGGGGGCTTTGCAGCCAAATATTTTACCTGTTCCTTTTCTTTGACCACTTATTTTTTTCGAACACAAAGGAGTCTAAATAAATCATAAAATATTTAGAATTTATTATTGACAACTCTACGTGATATTTGCAGAGAAATGTAATATTGAACATACCGATTACCGGTAAAATATTGTTAATGAGTACTTTATCTTCTTCATGCCAAAGTGAACCTAAAGAAAAATAGTTATTGGACCTAACAGCTGTAAGAGTACCCCAACAGTTGGCTTGCCTTTCTGACGGCTTGTTTCGTCCACTTAAACATTTAGTTGGTTTTTAATGACCCCAATTATGTTCAATATTTTCCTTTTGTTCATTTCGATTAAATACAAATTCCTTAACATTGCAATGCCACCCTTTTTAAGTTGTTCTTTTTATTGGCGACATTAAGGCGATTTCCATTTAAAACTCGTACATTCACGTACTTAAATTTAGTACAAACTAATATCGCATGCCTTTTGCAAACGCCAAGTAAATGGTTTTATGTCTGTCGCTTTTATTTGTATGACAAAAGTTTTCTTTTTTATTCGTTAAAAGGTTTTTCTGGTTAATAAATTTTAGATCAATAATGAACAGTGGGTTTATACTGCGACTTATTTAACGCTCGTTTATAATGGACTTTATTATGTGTGTTTGAGTTTATTAATTTTAAACAATAATTTTATATATGAGATTTGAGCAATACAGTTATCTGAAAAAAAAAAACTTTTTCATTTATAAGAGCTGAAGGCAAATAGAAAAAAATACAGCCAGGACCACGATGCAGGACCTTAACATTCGCTTGAATTCTAGGAGAAAAAAACTTATTTGCGTCCTTTTAAATAATTAAATAAATAAATTCAGTTTTATATTCTATTAGTATTTAAGCGAACGTTAACATTCGACATCGTAGGCCCGGCTGATAGTTCAATTGGTGTGCGAGATCGAAAAAATTATAGACATTGGGGAAATTAAAATTACTTTTTGAAGCATGAAGGTGAGGGTGTAAAACACGCTTACCTGGAGTAGCGAGAGCAGACCAATGACAAGCTTGTAGTCGTCTCTAACAGCCACAGTAGCCATTTCGCTACCCAAATTTAACGTCGTAAAGCTTTCCAGATATCGTGATATACTTAGGAACCATTCTGGACACGAATCTGCCTCTGTGTGCAAAACAGCTTTAGCAATTATATGCGGAAAAATTTCAGATGCATCATCTGTATACTAGAGACGATCTTTGCGCCCTTATGGATCCGCGACCTAAAGGAAATTCTTCGCAAAGCTTGGCACATGGAAACATCGTTATAGGGGTTAAGATATTACCGAAGCCTAAGATATTCCTAGCCTTCCCATGGAGGCTTTTCTGAGACTGGGCTGAAAAGTCTCGGACTGAGCCTCATACGGCACTACAGCAGGTATCACCAAACTCCCCAGCACGGGGAAAGTACGCAGACAGCCAGGATACTGCAATTCGATATAAGCGTAGCATTAAGCATAGGGGTGGCAAATGCCATCGTCAAATTTTCTAAAACCAGAAGCTGTCCTTAATTTGTACCTCATTAATACTGCCCACCTTTCATCTTCAGTTATTTTCTGGTATGATGAAGAAGAGAAAGAATATTTCAACCATCTTGATCGGGATATCCTCCTTTTTAAATGTTTTATTCTTAAGAATCCTTACCTAAATATCTACTGCTGAATCTCTTGAATTTTCATAAAAGTTTTTCAAAACTTAAGTATCAACGTCTTAAGAAAAAGGAATGAGTTTAAAAACTTTGTAATTGAATAAAAAATATAATTCTTTATGCCCGCCAAGAATAACTTTTTTCCACTTTAAATGATTTGTTTAAACAAGACAATGAATCGAGCAGGTTTTCGAAAGTCCTGGTAGCGGTAGCGTTTTATTTGAGCGAATTTCTTACCCATCGCTGCACACTTTTAACCACTGTTTGAGAACCTTTGTATTATTTTAGTCACCATCGTAGCTTTCCTACCATCATGCTAAACACAAAAAAGGTTGTAGTACAACCATGATTATGAAGAGTTGTTTATAAGGAACACAACAGGTAAAAAGGGTATTTTGTCATAATTTTTATGTTTTGCATAAGGACGATGTCTTTTTCACTGGATGACATTATTTACTTAGTACTTGGCGGTATAAATAAAAACAGGAAAAGACACAAACAAAAATATCTAGAAACAACATTTGGCCAAAATTGCAAAAGACAAGATACTCGTATTTTCTTCCTTCATGCAATAACAACAATTGCGTTGGCTTATGTGGGGGGTCATGTATTATTGTGTCTTGTTGCAGGGACAATTTAAACATGAAATAAATTTTGGTTCTGATCGTGGCCAAAAACAAAATAAGAAACACAAAAAATAGAAACCGATCGTAATCAAGCAACAAGCGAACAAAACAACCTAAAATCAATATTTATGATTATTTATTGTTCCCAATTATTAGTACGAGTTGAAAGGGGGACCAAATTTAAAATCGTGTTCAATATTTTATTTTAACTCTTGTAGTTGTTCGGATTTGTAAATATGTATCAAGTAATAAAACATTTGTTATTGTAGAAATTTTGAAATGTGTTCAACATACAGGCACACGGACGGACTTACATGTCAAGCACATTTTAATGATTGTTGCAAACAAATACAAAAGGACCTAGACCAGACCACCTTGTAAGAAAATATTTTGTTTTTTTTTACGAAATTAAATTGGGAAATCATATTTTTCCTTGCAACAATTTCCATGAATAAACATATTTTTTTCTAATTATTACAAATTTCGTTCTTGTTCTTCAAGCGTAACTATCCTGTGTGTTGTGTGTTTGTAAATAAAAGGGCTTTGGTATGTTAACTAGACGAGAGCGTGCATGTTTAACACTTGACTTGTGTTATTAAAAATAATACCATTTGCTTACATTTTCTACTCTAAACACTCAAGAACACATTTCACCATAAACAGCACAAACAAATGTTGTAGTCAAAGTAAATCTGAAACATTAATTACTGTATCGTATTTCATTGGACTGTTTGTATCCTTCTTCTTATGGCAGTGTTGCAAAGAATGTTATCATTTTATTCACGTCAAAATAAAATTCCATGGTATCTAAAAAACTTACCAATTCACAAAGACCTAGGCGTGCCTTTGGTTAAGGCCGAATTTTCAAAGTACGCAGCAAAATTGAACTTTACCCGAATTCTCTAGCACGTAACATCCTTAATTTTGGCGGCCATACTCGATTGAAAAGGAGAGATACCCTTGCTTTTATCAGAGCGCAAGACAGATGATATTATTTTTTTAGGCTCAAATTCACAGTCATTGGTTAGCTGCAGGCTGGGGTTTGCCAATGTTAAAACATTGATTGAGCCTTCGTCGGCAGCTAGCTGATGACTGTGAATTTGAGTCCCATACATCTTTTTATATACATTTTCACACTAAGCCTCTAGAGCATAAATATTCCACCACTATTAAAGCATTGGCTGGACTTAGTATGGATTATTTTTAGTATTAAGATTTGTATAACTATTGTTAGTTCATAATACGGACATTCAATAAATAAATAAAATAAAAAAAAAAAAATAAGATTTTATTCACCCTAAACACTTTTGATGGCCTAAAAATGTACAAAATTAGGAAATTGGGTGGGTGATTCTCACCAAAAACAGGCAGTTTTCTTAGCCGTCTAAGGAATTATAAAAACTTAACTGAAACTAAAAAAAAATCAGTTTGACTCGCATATAAAGCTGGGACTAAGTGTTGGCGTTATTTGTACAGAGAAACAATATTTTCAGCTTGAATTAATGAACTTATTCCTGTGACCAAAATCGATAGACTAATGCTATCTTCTCACAGTAAAAACTTTTAGTGTCATGTTAATGGCGAACCGGCATATATATGCATTAAATATATAGGGTGGTCTAAATCACGATGTTAATTGAAAATAAAACAAACAGTTTTCAGAGAATTATCTTAATATTTTTTATTATGATAGAAGGAGCCATGGCAATTATGCGTGAAACAAAATATCGGCCAAATGCTCGCCACGGCTTCGGTGGCACACCTCGATCCGATGGTCGAATATCTCAATTATTCTGAAAAGCTCTTGAATAGTACTTGGCTTATTCACCTACACTTTTTCTTTTAAATATCCCCAAAGAAAGAAGTCCAACGGTGTCAAATCACATGATCGTGATGGCCAATTAACACCGCCACGACGTGAGTTGACACGGCCATTAAATATCTCGCGCAAAACGTGCCATTATTTCGTTGGCTATGTGGCAAGTGGCACCATATATCGTCCAGGTCCATGTCATCAATTTCTGACTACAAGAAGTCCGTTAACATCTTGCGATAGTGACTCACAATTAACATCGTGCATTATGGTTGGACCTCCCTGCAGTAATCATAAAAAGCTATTGAAGAGAGACAGTTTGAGAGAGTTGCTTTTTACTTTCAGAGAATATAATTCAGATCAAAATATTAGGATTAAATGTTTAAATATAAATTAATAAAATACCATTTTAAATAACTTCTGCACAGGACCAAAACAAATAAATAAAACAAAATTAATTTTATTACGGGCATTGCAATTAGTGAAAATTGTTTAGGAATTAACTTTACTTTACTTTCTTTGAAAACAGATAGAGTACAGTACAGATGACAGATATTGTACCGATATAATTATAAGTAAAGAACAAGCTAGAGTTACAATTCGATTGGCAGTGGCTGAGATACGAACCCGGGCGATTTATAATATCCATCGTCGAATGCTTAATTACTAATGCTCAAACTAATTAAGCCACTGCCTTCAAATTTAATTGCTGTAAAAATAACCCTAATGTCAAAGTCAAAATACTCGTGAAATTATTACTTTAACTCCTTTGTCGGTATCAGTTGTAAGAGAGAGAAAGAGAGGTTTAATTCTTCTCAGGCGTTCTCTGTAAACCCATAATTTTGTTTTTGGCGCTTTTACGTTTCTTTTAAAAACGAATGTTTTTAACTCCTTAGTAATAAGTGTGATTTTTGAACTTTAAAGAAAAAAATATTGTAAGAGAGAATATTATATCTTTTTAGGCATTAAAATATACCTAAAGTAATAAAATAAAGACAAATGAATTTTTTAAGCCTGTTTCGGTGTTACTCGTATAAGTATGTAAACAAACAGGAATTGTTCCTTTATAATTTCGGTATTATTTCTACTCCACGAACTCACTAAAAAGGTCGAGCCAGTGTTTATCGTGTTAAAACAATTCCTTGAAGTATTTTAGTAATTAGCAGATGTTTTAACATATAAACCACTACGGAATTAATTTTAAATTTAATTCTAAAATAGTTCAGTGTGTACAATTTTAAGTTTTAAAATTAAACGAATCATTTTTATTCTGCAGACATCCACCTTAATTGAGGAGATTTAATTTTAAATTGATTCATCGACTTTGCTGTTCAATATATCCTACTCAATTAATATTTTACAGCTAAAAATGTGTTCATTTTGATAGTGAGAATTTGTATTTGTGAATTTGGGAAAATGGAGACAAATTAGGCTTTAAAAGAAATTTTCCTACAAGAAACTAATTACTTAAAACGTATTTTCGTTAGGAAATTTTATCAAACTTGCTAACTGTCAATTGCATTTGCCATTTCATTTTACTGTTATCTCTGTCTCATTTTCATGACATTTAATTTTGCCGTTTGGAAGCGTTAAATACATCAATGGTGCGGGTCGTCAATCATCATGTATCCAAATTTGCAATAGGGAACAAACTAATCGAGATTAAAGGTCGAAAAGTACCCAAAAAGTAAGTGGTCTGCTTCAAAATCCCGCCGGCATTACCTGCGTTGCATAACTTTTCCGTAACGTTCCGTGTTGTTCTGACAGCACGTTTCAGCTTTTTTGGCAAACACACAAACAGAACAAAAATAAATTGCAATTCAAAAATTCAGAAGAAAGGGAGTCATAAACGTGAACAAAATTCTGGCCCTGCCATTACATAAGAGTATTGTTTTACTTATATCTTTAAAGACATAATTATTGCGCATCTAGCTGCTCTTACCTGTCACTAAACGTTGTTGCTAAAGTGTTGCCTTCACATGTTCGTAGCACGTTACAGAATGCAATGAATTAGAGAAACTGACGAGTCAGCTGATTTGTAATGGTACGAAAAGTAAAGAGTAATTTTGCCTTAAGAAGGTATTGGCTTTCGAACCTTGTTATACTCGTATCAATGGGGTTTAAATATTTTCAGAAGAAAATGGTAAATTTATGAATGAATACTTTAGATGTTCTGAATTATTTAAATATGTGGCACACAGTTCCAATACAATTATATTGAAATCAATATCTTTTCTAACAAAAGCAGCAAGAATCCATAAGACACTTTGAAAATCATGTTTACATCTAAAGTGACAAAAAAGTGGCCCAATCATTTAAAAAAAATTTTACTATTGTATTCAAGTGTAAACATGAGACGCATACACACATGTCTTCGTAGTCCTTCAAACAATAGGGAATCTTACCTACAACATTTCGCTGTGTAAATGTTTTGTAAGTGAAAATGTATGAAGTGTGTTTTCTTTTCAAAGACTTGCCTAGAATTTCATTCTGCACTATAATTCTACCCTCGTTCTTTGTTTTTCTTGTGGGAATTAAACAAAACAATTAAGTTTCTCCATTCATTCATTCATTGACTTTATAGTTTTTCTTCTTTATGCTTTTAGTTTTGTAGGTGTATTTTTTATAATTTCTTTTGCTTATATTTTTTTTTTCCTTTCTACACCAAATACTCATTTATTGTTCTGTTTTCAATTAATTGTGTTGTTAGACAATTGTTGCTTTATAAAACACTAAATCATGGTCTTTTCTAAATTTTGTAAAAAGTAAATATTTTGTTGAAAATGCCCGCTGGTGGTCCAACTACTGTTTTGGTGAACAGAGGAGCTCTGCTGTTTTCAACATCCATCCATTACCATTTATTATTTTATTCATTTTTTTATATTTTTAGGTGTAAAATGACTTGGAAAATTATTGTTTTCTTATGTGTGAACATTGTTTCTTTATATGGTTCCTTATTTGATGATAAATTATCGATATAATGGACGGATTTTAATAATTTTATTTAGATAATTTGTGACAAAAAACTGTTGGGGTTGTTTTGTCAATTGATTCAAAATTCGATATATTGATAATCGCGTATGCTGGGGTGTCTGTTTTACATCTCCGTGAGAAGAAAATACTTTCGAATTTTTGTTGTGCAGTAAGTAATCATGGACTTAGTCCGAAGGCAATTTGTAGCGCCGCGGAAAAGTTTGAACGTGATTGCTCCAAGCCCAGGTCTTATATATACGAGTATTCCCAGTTTTGAACTTGTTATCATAAAGTGGCGATTTTCAACAACAAAAATTTACAACCTATAAATTTACAGATAAATAGCTACTTTTTCTAAAATTTATTACATTCAAATAAGTTTTATTGCTTGGCAATATTTAGAAGAAGTAAATGAAAAATAAAAAGCTCAATGCTTAAAATGTTGATTCTTGATATAATTTAAGATATTTGGAGGGTATTTAATATGTCCGATCAAATCATTTAAGAAGTTTACATAACATGATAATTGAAACTTAACATAATCCTCCACATTTCATGATGGCAATAGGCCATCAATTGATGCTTCAACTAAATGTTAAATATCTTTGGAAGTCATTATAATCTAACCAAATTTTACAGAAAAAGGCAAAAAACAAAATTTCACTAAAAAATTTTGAATTTCATGAATTCACAATTTTGCAATTTTATCAAAATTCAAAAAAAAAAAAATCAAAAAAATAAGATATCCATATTATGTGATTTAAAAACATAAAATTTCAACAAAATTAAAGTTACACATTTACAGTACAAAAAAAAACGAATTTCATCACAAGCCTCGAGTTCAACAAAAACTTAAAACTCACCGAAAAGTTTACAAATAATTGAAACTATGAATTTTACAAAAAAATAACCAGGTTAAACTAAAAAATAAAAAAACAAATTTCACTACAATTTTAGAATTCATGAAAATACGAATTTTCACCATAAAAGCCAACTACAACCAACAAATTTTAAGTTACAAAAACAACACTAAAATTTTGTAAATCACCAAAAAATCAAACTTGTATGTAAAACTTAGAAGTTTTAACAATTTTAATGATTTTTTAATTTTATCCAATACATCGAAATCTGAAAAATCAAAAAACCCGTAATTCCACAAATTTGTGGGAATTCGAAGATTCACCACGTTACCTAAATATGCCCAAACAAAGTTCAAATACCAAAACAACAAAATTTTCCACAGGAGCGAAATTTCTCAACAAATACGGCAAAAATCGAACTTGGCTAAGGTCAAATTGGAGTTATACCATTTAGAGTGTGGTCATATCGCACACCCACTTCAAAGGAGACACAACTCGAAAAATCTTAATCTTGAATTCATTAATATAAAATTGTTTTTTATTAATTTTTTACATTTTAAATTAATAAATTCTTTTAAAGTTTTTTAGTTTCAGCTGGATTGCATAATAATACTATTTTATTTTTAATTACTTTCACTTACTCTACAGACTTAATTCAGCAAAAAAAAGTCACAATAATTTAAACGCTAAAAACAGTTTTTTTCGTTTTCTGAAAAATAAAAAATTTTGAGTTGTGACACTTTCGTAGTGGTTGTGCGATATGAACTTTAATTTAATTATAATAAATTAATTATTGGGTGTACAAAATAGTTTTCGCTGTGATTTTTTTAAAAAATGTTTCATTTGCCAAGTCATTCAGGGCATTATACATCAATTTTTTACATCCTTCTCCGAAATAGATGTACTCCGCGCCAAACTGCTTATCCGTTAAGACTAGAAATGCACTAAGGCCATTTTTGATACCTCAAGTAAAACATATTTCGGCCAGGATGTTTTTCATGGATCGAAATAGACACTGACACTGAAACATAAGGCGACTGAAGTAAAACTCCAAAGTTATAATTTCATGTCTGGTGTGGTTAGGTTTCTCTCCAAATGGAACAAATGTTGTCTTTACAGCTCTCATGTGATAGAATCATTTTCGAACTTTTCTTTGCCTTCAACATCAAAATGACCATCTTTAAAGCGTCAACACCAACCTCGACAAACGGTTTGACAGAGGGAGCATAAGTACATAAACGCGGTGACTTTCTACATCACACTTCCTTATAAAAGACAATTAAGCAACATAAAAAAATCTATTTTCTATGATCGTGAGGTGTGAAAAACACTATTTCGCTGTAGATTAAATATTTTTGACAGATGTCAAACATTTCATGCACAATGAACAAACATTAAAAATGTTCGTTCATCGTCAGTATCATATCGCAAGTGAAAATGATTTGCTGTCAAACTACGAGTACAAGAACTTTTTGTGCAGTTAAAAAATAAACAGATATCCATGGTGTTTTCTGCTGCGAATATTTCATCAAAATTTGTTCATAAATATTTAGTGTAATATATATTTTCTTCAAAAGAAAATATTAAGCGGACAGCAAGGAACGAAAACCCTTAAGAATCTCTTACAACATCATCATTTTAAAATAAGCGAATAAATATTTGAATATCAAAACATAGAGCTACCAACTCGAATTCGCTATATAAAAATCCCAAATAGCGGTAACTTTATTATATCCCTTACAAGACTGCTTGCCGGCAACCCCCTCTTTTCGCTGGAAGCAAACACACCTTAATTAAATTTAATATGCAATGACTCCCTCATTTTACAAATGTATCTATCATACGTATTTGGAAAAAAAACCACAACAATGTTCAAGATACATGGCTTGTCTTGTACAATTTTGCGGATGAATGGAATATGATAATAATAACCCACATCCTGACCGACCGACCGATCGACCAACAAACCAACCAGCATACCGACAAACACACAACTTGCAAACCTACCAACGGAACAGAAAAATATTGCTGATATTCTGTTGATGTTCTAAATGTTAAACAATGTCTGCAACAAGCCAATTTTACAACAAGGAATACACAGATAAATTGTATCTGTATGTTATTGTAGCCCATCACTGGGTGAAAGAAAACAAAAAAGCCCTTAAACAAAATACCATGAACCATGGAGGGGAACTGGTACAAGACCCCTTTGAGTTCATGGCAGATTTTGTTCCGTAGAATGTACCACCAAAGGTTAAATGTAGTGTTTCTTTTGTTTTTATTCATTTTTACATGTTCTCGATGTTACTTGTATTGTTGTATGAATGTATAGTATGTCGTATTTTGTTTGTAAGAATATGTTACATGTTCGGTTCTTGTGCTTTATGCAAAAGAGGCAAATTTAAACAGCAACAAAATACTCGTTACCGAATTGTAACAAGCCCACAACAATATTATTTTATATACAACTCGGTCGGTTGCAAATGTTACGCAACATGAAAATTTTGTTGTTGTTGTTGCTGTTGCTGCCTATGAATACTGTTTAGTTGGGGGGGTTTAATCCATAGGTTAATTAGAGGGTTAAGTTCATTGTCTCAAATGCACTATTTTTTAAGTCACAAAATACAAACACTAATGTCTTTCAATATTAAAGTTCACTTTTATTTATTCTTCTATGAACATATATTAAATTTACTGATTATGACAACGTCTGCGTACATACTGAATTTTTAGGTAATTTCAATATATGCATGAACCAAGAAACAAAAGAAATTGTAACAAGAGAGAGGGATAACACAAATGATATTCCAATACACTTTGGTTAATAGTTACAAGGCAATTAATAATTCAAATGATAATTGTAAATGGTACAATAACTGCCACGTAAACATCCCGGCCCCCTTGCGATAACGCAATTAATAGAGGTAGAAATGCAAGTGGCGTAGAAACATAAATGTACTCTAATTGTAAATATAAACTAAAGATCTAATAAATTGCATAGACAAAACTTCATATATAAGCTTCGTACTTACAGACAGTGTTTGAGATACTTATATAATTATGAGATACATTTTCAGTTTAAGTTCATGTAACTTAAAATAATAAAATAATACTTTAGGAATTTTTACAAACGCATGTGTATAAGTATATAGCTAAATACCGAACTTTCCGATTAAGGTCCATCCCAAAAGCGTGTCTTGTGCCATTGGCGTGGAAAGTGTTGCTGGCTGCATGGTGGATTTGACGATCTGAGGATATATATCCGCAGCTAGTATAACGGTTATATCGCAGCAGGTATAGAAGTTGGGGTCAGCTAAACGTAAATTTTGATAAGGAGCAGCAATTCGTTCATCAAGATCTTGTGAACGTAGTTTTCGAGGTAAATCGTTAACGATTTGAGCCATAATTGTTAAAGTGGGTCCATCGCCGAAATGAGATTTAAATGTGATTTTACATAAACGATCTGATCCTGATCTTTCAATTGGCAAATGATATCGTTTTGGTATGAATTCGGCAATTTTAGTATTTTCTGTACACGGATCTAAAAGGCCACGAATATTACCCCAATCGTTTCCTAATTTCATTTTTATGATGACAGTAGGGATTAACGTCACAGGTCGGATCAAGGATACCGTATGGCTTACAGCTTCGTTCGGGCGTGGATGAGACCGAATTCTTTCGCGTTGGTGAAGTAATGTATGGTGTCTTCCACCACATTGGCGGCACCGATCAATGCTGCGACATTTTCGAAGTAAATGGCTGTGAGCCAGACAATTTTCACAGTAACGGTGTTGTTGGACAACTTTAATTTTTCTAGATACGGGTAATTTTCTAAATTGACGGCATGTTCTTAACGGATGATCGCTTTTACACAAGCGACAATCAAGCAATTTTCGAGGACGATAATGGGGTCGATTCTCTTGCAGAGGTGAAAGGCTTCTGGAATAGTTTGGTGTCATAGTGCTGGAAGTAATATAAAAACATTAAAAGGAATGGTTACTTAAGTATTATGAGGTGAAGGGAGAAGGACTAGTTTTACGATTGGCCTGACAATAAGACCTGATGACGTGCGTACAGAAACAACTCTGACATTATTATCGATGCCGCGACATAATTTCTCGATACGCCCGATCCGCCATTCGTGCGGAGGGAGGTTATCTTGGCGTACGACAACTAGATCACCCTTTTCAAAATTTCGGTGGGGATACTTCCATTTTATGCGCTTATGCATTTCTTGAAGATATTCCCTCTTCCATCTACATGCAAAATAGTGATGAAGAACCTTTAGTTTTTGCCAGCGGTTTATATAACTTAAGGTGTGGCTGCTGAAATCAGGTTCCGGAGGTGCTAGCAAGGGTGCTCCGATTAAAAAATGTCCCGGGGTAAGTGCACACAAGTCTTCGGGGTTGTCGCTCATGGGACTCAATGGCCGCGAGTTAAGGCATCCTTCTATTCTAGTGAGCATCGTGGTAAACTCCTCAAAGGTGAAATTTTGAGCATGGGTTATTTTCTTGAGGTGGATCTTGACACTTTTGACCCCTGCTTCCCAGAGGCCACCCATATGAGGCGCGCCTGCGGGATAAAATGCCACTGTACATTTTGAAGTGTCTGTTGAGCTAGGAGGCCATTTTTTACAGAGGTTAGCAATTGCGCCAAATCCTGTTTGAGTGCATTTGAGGCTCCTACAAAGGCTGTACCATTGTCAGAGAAAATGGCACACGGAGTTCCACGTCGAGAGAAAAAACGCGCAAAGGCTGCCAAGAAGGCTTGGGTGGACAGTTCACTCGTAGCTTCCAAGTGTATCGCCTTTGTGGAGAAACATACTAATACCAAGACGTAGCCTTTACTAATTCTACATCCCCGGCCGGCAAATGTTTTTATATTGAAGGGGCCCGCAAAGTCGACGCCGGTATTTGTAAAGGGGCGCGATAACGTGGTCCTTTCAGGAGGTAGTGATGCCATAATTTGCTGGCTGCGTTTACGTCTATATAAAACGCAAAGTTTACAATTAAAAATTACGGTTTTTATTAAGTTTTTTAGTTTTGGGACCCAGAATTCTAGCCGCATTAGACGTAAAAGAAGAGCGTTTTCGCCATGAACTGAGTATTTGTGAAGAAGTTCTACATATAGACGTGTGAATCGACCTTCATAGGGAAGTATTTTCGGGAATTTTTCTTCATATGATAAAGTAGGGGATTGCGATAACCTTCCGTTTATTCTAAGAAACTCCTGCGAATCAATAAAGGGATTATAGGTCAGGATATTACTTTTACGTGGCAAAGTTACTCCTCGTGATAGCAGGGTGTATTCAGGGAAGTGTAAACTTTGGCAAATAGCTACCAGACGATACTTAACAAATGTTATCTCTGACTGTTGCAACTCTGTACAGGGACGATTATAAGATCGTTTAAGAAGGGGGTGAGTAGCGTTATAAAACCGGAAGATATATGAAATAACACGTACGGCCCTGGCGAGATCAGAAAAGCGACTAAGGATATCTTCATCGGATAGTTGCACAACAAGTGTTTTGATTGGTCGCTCTTCGTCATGTGTTTCGATAATAGTGATTCTAGAAGGCCAGTTATTATGTGGGCGACGCAGCCATTTGGGCCCATGCCACCATAGTTCATTAGAAACCAAATCTCGGGCAGGAAGTCCCCGTGAACCTAAATCTGCAGGATTATCTTTAGAGCTAACATGGTTCCAATGTTGATTACCTACCGTTTCGACAATGAATGCAAGTCGATTGGCGACAAACGTATTCCAATATGAGGGGTGCTTTTTTAACCAGGCAAGGACAATCATCGAGTCTGTCCAGAGATAGAGATCGCATGCCTGGAGATTAATTTGGGAACGATATGACTTAACGATTTTGGCCAATAATTCGGCGCCACATAGCTCTTTCCGTGGGAGAGTCACAAATTTAACTGGGGCCACTTTAGTTTTAGCTAGAAGTAAGTGGGTAAAAATCTCTCCGTTAGGGGTCTCAGTTCTTAGGTAAATAGTAGCGCAATACGCCTTTTCTGAGGAATCGCAAAACCCATGCAATTCAACTGCGAATGAGGGGTTGTAATTAACAAATCGTGGTATTTGAATTTTAGAAATATTGGGGTAGTCTTTCAAAAACGAGCGCCATTTTCTAAGGGTATCGTCGGTGATTTTTGCATCCCAATCTGTTTTATCAACCCATATTTGTTGCATAATCATCTTAGCAGTGACTATTTTCGGTGCTAACCAGCCGGCAGGATCAAATAGTCTGGCGATTTCGGAGAGGACTTCTCTTTTGGTAGTAGTTTGTACAATAGGCTGTTCGGACGGTGTAAAATAGAAAAAATCTTGCCCAGCATTCCATCTTAACCCTAGGGTTTTCGTCGTGGTGTTATTCGACAGCTTTAGGAAATCATGAGTAAGCAAGTGATCGGGGTTAAGTCCTTCTAGAACAGTCTTTTCATTAGAAATCCACTTGCGGAGGGGAAATCCAGCTGAGGCTAAAACTCGGATGAGATTATCACGAGCAATAAGAGTGTGAGATAAATCGTGACAACCGGCTAAGACGTCGTCTACATACATATGGTTGCGAAGAATATTCGAAACATCGGGATGCTGATCTTTGCATTGATGAGCAAGTTCTAGTAAAGTCCTTATTGCAAGATAGGGGGCGCTATTAATGCCAAATGTGACGGTTTTTAATTCGAAGTCCTGGGGTTCTTCATCGGGTGATTTTCGGAAGATTATCCGCTGAAAGGGGGTGTGGGAGGGATGAACGAGTATTTGCCGGTACATCTTCTCGATATCGGCATTAAAGACGAAGCGAAACAGACGCCATCGTATAATAAGAACCGTTAAATCTTGCTGTAGGGTAGGTCCGGGGTATAATAAATCATTTAAAGTAGTACCATTCGAGCTTGGGCTCGATGCATTGAATACAACGCGAAGCTTGGTAGTGGTACTTTCAGGTTTCAGAACTGAGTGATGGGGTAAGTAATATGAGGTGTTGGGGTTGGCAGAGTGAACAACCGTTACCCTTTTCATATGGCCGAGTGTTGCGTATTCTTCTATTACGCGATCATAATCATGCTTCAAATTTGGATTTTTGAGTAGTCGGGTTTCATTTCTAATGAATTGCGATAACGCCACACTTCGTGATTGACCAAGAGATACAGACTCCGGAAAAGTCGACCTAAATGGAAGTGATACAACGAATCGACCGCAAGAGTTTCTAAAGGTAGTGGTTTTATATAAAGTTTCACAAAATCTATCTTCTTCCGATATGGTTGATGCATCTGGAACCTCTTCTAATTCCCAGAAACGGGATAATTGCTTATTTAACTCGATGGTATTCATTAAAGACGAGATAGAATGAAAAGGTTGTCGTGAAAGGGATGCTATCTTACCCGTTATGATCCATCCGAAGATAGTTCTCTGCGCAACAATAGACTGATTGGAATCATATCGAATTCCAGGACGAATAACTTTGGGGTAGACGTCTCCCCCTAGTAGGAGGTCGACATGAGAAGGTTTGTTGAAAGTATCCGCCAGCTGAATATCGGGGAATTTAGAACTTATAAACGAAAAGAGGTTTTCGTATGGTAGTTCCGTAATCAGCTTTTTAACAACATACGCATCGAGGGTGGTTTTAAATTGTTTCTCAATTGGGGAACTAATAGAAATAGTACAGCTACTGGTAGCTGTGGCAGTTAAAGAACCGCTTAAACCAGTTACAGACGTTTTGGTTGATTTGGTGGGTATAGAGAGCATTGTTTGTAGCCTTTTGGAGATAAAAGTTGCTTCAGACGCTGAGTCTATTAGAGCGCGCACAGTATATCGGTGATTATACAGACAAATGTCTACGAGGGCTGTGCCTAATATAATGAGATTATTTAATGTGGACTGTAATTGCGTAGAAAAGACTTGTTTAGGTCTTGTTTCAGCTTGTGCTGATGTCGTGGGGGTTGCTTCTAGGGCCATTGTTGCATGGGGTACATCTATTGAGCGGGGGTTACTAGGAGTATATAATTTATGTATTGTGTTTGTACTCGGGTGAGAACATTTGGAGTGATCTTGATTGGGAGGCTCTGGCCGATGAAGTAGGGAGTTATGTTTCTTTTTGCATAACGAGCAGACATACTGGCTTTTGCATTGCTTAAAGGAGTGTGAGGTGGCTAGACAGTTAGTACAACGTTTTAGCCGTTTAACGACGTTCAATCTCTCATCAACAGTCATTTTTAGAAATGATGGGCATAATCTTATCGGGTGTGAAGAAACGCAGAGAGAACATTGTTTTGGAGAGTTTAGAGTTATATTTGTTTGATAGCTATTAAGCTTTCGGGGTTCAGAAAAATTTACTTTTTTATTGGGGTTAAATTGCCTATTAGAGGTTATGGAATTATTGGTAACAGACGATCTAATGTCAGTTACGGATTCGAGTGTTTGGTACCTGGCAGTCAGAAAAGCGTCCATCTGTTTCCAGGTGGGTAGTTCTGAACTACTGCGAAGAGATTGCTCCCAGAGGTTGAGTGTTAAATCAGGAAGAGAAATGGAGCACACGAAAACAAAAATTACATCCCAGTTATCAGTTCTAATGTCGAGGAGCGAAAGATTAGTAACACAGTCGTTGATTGTTCTTTGAATCTGTTTTATATTGGGCCCTGATTCCTTAGTGACAGGGGATAAATTGAAAAGTATTTTTAGTTGGGCGTTGATGAGAACTCTTTTATTTTCGTACCTGTCAATGAGGTTTTTCCATGCCAGTTGAAAGCCATCATTATTTAACGGACATGTTCTTAAAATATCATGAGCTTCTCCCCGAGTTTTTTTTAGAAGGTGACAGAGCTTTTCAATATTGGTTAGACGGGGATTATTTCCATAGAGTGCGGAAAACATATCGCGAAAAGTCGGCCAGGAGACATAATCTCCATAAAAAACTTCCGTGTCGCATGGGGGAAGGCTAATGTTCGGAACACACCCAACAGGGAAATCGGTAATCTGCGACGGCGGCAACTCCTTTTTAGAAAGCGAATCTAGAATCTCCCTGGCGTTTGATAAAGCCCTAACATGCGACGCGTATGTTTTATAAAACCTATCCTTCAGCGACTCCAAGCTAACTTTTTCCTCTAGGGACTCATATTCTATCAAAATTTTATCATAAGCTGATCGGAAGGCAGCCCATAGTATCAGGATCTCATCTTTGTGGATGTCTAGTGTGTAGACATTATGACTCGTTATGGGGAGGCTAGCCAGGTAGGCTTCAAACTCGACTACTTTATCTGATGTTTTGATAAAATTATCTAGTAAGGACATTCTTGTCTTATTAATTATAAGCAATTAAGGAACAAGTGAAAGTATCCGGTATTTATACGAAAGACTGAAAAATTTTACTGATTTATGTTTTAATAAATGAAGAAATAGGCGTTTATGACTAAATAACGACGTACAACATTAAAGGTGTGTGTTGTCAATAACTCTGTTCGTAGACCTTGAGATATAAAATAAAGTTATAAATGGGGGGATGGGGTTAGCAAAAATTAGTAAATGCATGTATTATACAACGCATAAACAACGACACGTTTGCTTAAAAATTCATATCTATATATGAACTTTGCCGGCGAAATTAATAATGTTAACTCTGAATAAAACAAGTATTAATTTAATTCCTTGTGGTTTTAATTATGGGGCTGACCAATTTTGTTCGCCACTGTCAAATAATATTGACTAATAACTTCACGTAGTACAAGCAAACGAAAAACAAAATCAATGTTTGTTTTTGTGTATTATATATTTGGCTGTACTTACGTTTATGCACTTGTTAATTTGTGTGTTTGTTGTAAAGTATTAAAATAAGAGAAATTGAAATGATAAAAAGTTTCCATACACAATTATTTTAAGAGTACATTACAACTTTACTTGAGGGAACAATATTTATAGTTAACGACGTTCGATTCAAACAAATGTACATACGTAGATGTTGTTGTGTGTATGATCTTTCGATTGAGAAAGAGAAAATATTTCATTTGGTCCACTTAAGAATGTGTTGCTCTTCAATTAGTTCTCGTGTTGAAAGAGCTTAAGATGTCGTAGACTGAGAGCGATAGTCGATGTGTAACACTAAAAGTGGATTTTGTTACCAATTGATTTTTTTTTGTGTGGGGATTTTGGGGTGCCAATTGATTTTTTTTGTGTGGAGTGGATTTTATTGTTACTGATGAAAGGAATTTTTAAGTTGAAGAATTTATAACGGTTGTATATATTTTTTGTTACGTTGTTGGTAATTTAGGGAATGATGTACATACATACATAAGTAAAACGAAAATATTTGCTTACCTTGCAGAATCTGTACTTACATACATATTTCTTACAAATTATTGTTGTAGCACTATATTTTGTGGCCGTTTACCTTTTTTTCAGAGATTCTCGTGGGATATTTTTACACTTGGGTTTTACAATTTTTAATTGGGGGTTTTAGTTTTTTTTTGTAACAATTTTAAAAATAAAGCATTTGAGTCAAATGATAATAATATGGGGTTCTTGAAATCCGGCTCGAAGGACCAGCAAATGTTTAGTTGGGGGGGTTTAATCCATAGGTTAATTAGAGGGTTAAGTTCATTGTCTCAAATGCACTATTTTTTAAGTCACAAAATACAAACACTAATGTCTTTCAATATTAAAGTTCACTTTTATTTATTCTTCTATGAACATATATTAAATTTACTGATTATGACAACGTCTGCGTACATACTGAATTTTTAGGTAATTTCAATATATGCATGAACCAAGAAACAAAAGAAATTGTAACAAGAGAGAGGGATAACACAAATGATATTCCAATACACTTTGGTTAATAGTTACAAGGCAATTAATAATTCAAATGATAATTGTAAATGGTACAATAACTGCCACGTAAACAAATACAATTCGCATTAGAGATACAAAGAAAAATTATATTTATTAAGAACGACAGGGTCTTAATTCAACATGCGACTATTTATAAACAAAGTTTGCGTAAGTTTAGGAAGTCGTAACACAAGTATTCGTTTGTTAATTTAAAAGGTCAGTTATAAAGTAATTTAGTTACATTTGTTTCAACGACAACAAACACACAAGAAGAGACACAAGACTTTGAAAGCCTGAGACACTTTAATTAGCAAACTTCTGAAGTATTAGACTTTATTTGTTTAAATCGATATTTATCGAAATTCCCTACAAGAAAAATTAAAATATTAATGTAAAGGGTTATACAAGAAGGGCGAATCGGCCGCTAAAGCTAATGTTTCACTATTCACTCACTAATGCCAAACAACCATGAATAGTTTTACGATTGAGTGGCACGTTCAAATGATAAAACTTTATTATCCAAATGGGAATTCGTTTGTGAAAACTCCGAACGAGTAGTGCCAATTTAAACGCAAGCGCTGTGGTCCCTCAGCTCTAGAACGTTTTGTTAACTTGGCAAATTTTTCGTCGGAATTTGTGCTCTCTCTCTCTCTCTTTTGAGCACTCGTACATGATCGAAATAACCAAGGGCTTCAAGTATAACCATAGATAAGGCCGTTTGCTAATTAAGTAAACTTCTAAGCCTTTGAAAGAGATCATAGTTTTAAATGAAAATCAACCTTAGCAACGAGTTATAATTTTTGGCGAATGAGTTTGTTAACAATAAAAACGTGCCGTATGTGGGGCGACACCAATCCACATAACGTTTAATAGGTGACGATTCAATTCTGGCGGCGTCACTTACCTACTTTGTCGAGAACAGGGTTAGCCTTGTGCTTCAAATCAATAATAACAAATTTATTTTCGCCAGAATCGAGCTTCGCTGCGTAACACAACAAAAACGCCCCAATGGACATTATGCACACAAAAAAAGGGGTTGAGGTAACGATAAACGAAGAACAACATCATAATATGGTTTTAAACAAATATTGTTATTATTATTCTATATAATAATATGGTCATCTTGAGCAGATAGAAAACAAAGAATGCATGTTACTAAATGGCAGCGTCAGAGATAGAATTCCAGGAGAATAAAGCCATCGAATCCTCGTCAACGAGATAACGACTTAAGCTCAGAACCAAAAATGACGCTGAAGATGGCACGTAGCCGAAACCGGTTTGTCTCCAAACCAAACTTGACAAGGGATGACGGAAATTCATTCCAAAATTCTACACTTATGCTACATTTAGCAGTTAGCAGGCACAAGGTTATGGCCAAAAGGTTACTTGATCTATTATGCGAACTCTGGATACGAGCCCATCTCTAGTTTTAATAAAGACCTACCCGTGCATATGAAACTCAATGTAGTTGGACATATTTTTTCTCCATTGCAGAGGCTGAGACGGTAGCGCACATTGTGTGTAACTGTCCAGCACTGGGTAGGATAAGACATATAACCGTGGGCAGATACTTGTTATATGTGAATGCCATGGGAGATCTAAGCTATAGACCAATGCTAACAATTACAAGATACTCCGTAATGGGGAAGAAGGCCGATGGTTAACAGTCGGCAATTAAAAATCACTACAGTCAGGAGTAAACGCTACTTTTATCCCTCGAGTGGAAGTAGGATAGTTATTATATTATTTTTGTATAAAGATTTTGTTTGCGGTTAGAAATTTAAAAAAAAATTGAATTTTTTAACCCAACCATTTAATGAAAAATTTGTTATTTGATGAATGCTGATGACTTTTTTCAAACTAATTGGATGTCAAATTCTTTATAAAAGAATGTTTCACTATTCTTAATAAACTTTTAGAAGAACCTTCCGCAAGCGTATTTTTGTTCACACATAATTTGGCATATTCCGCATACCAAGAACAAGGACATTGTATGAAACACAAAGCAATATGATGGACAGGTGTTTAAATTCTCTGAAAACATTCAAATTGGCTGACCCAATTAAACATTCAATTCTTGGAGAGCGAAGCTTCTTGAGGCTTCAATCACAAATTGTAACTCTCTATGTTTGGCGTTTAGTGTTCGTTAATCAAGTGTTACACATCTCTCCTATCAAAGAAACACCCTTAAGACATTAAAGCAACTTTAAAGCTGTAAACCCCACATATTGACACTGCATGCTGAAGTCGTATGTGTAAGTTATTTTTTCACAAAGCAGACAAAGCTGTCAAACGTATTCAGTTCGTAATCCTAATTGCCAAAACCCATTAACAACACCACTACAGCATGACAACAAACAAGCAACTTCTTGACACCCCAGTCCTCTAAAGGCTGCAATAGAAACGTCCAGTGTGAGTGGTTGTTTTTTCTAAAACTTCTTGTAATAGACTTACAATAGCAAAAACAACAATAAAAAGGACTTTGATAAAAACTATTAGAGAACAAATGTTCGTTTTTTTTCTGATAAATTTTCTAAACATGTGATGAAATGATAAAATATGCAGGGAGTAACGTGCACGAATGTTTCATGAACTGTTATTTTGGAAAATTCTTGAACACCCTACAACATAAAGAAAAAAAACTTTAACACAAAGAAAAAGCAAAAAAATAGTTGATATATTTCTAACTAAATTTTTTTTTATTGTTGGAAAATATTCTCTCCAACATTTCTATTCGCATATCCAAGCGTTTGTACAAATCGCACAGGAATTTTGTACGGGCAGACCGAAAAATCATGGTTGAGCAAGATATTATGATTGAATTATATGGTTTTAAGTTAGGCGCGGATCCAGGGCGAAAGGTTGAAAAACAGTAATATTCCCCCTTCAAAACCATTAAAAACTTACTTTTTCCAACACAAACAGTTTAGAAAAATTTCAGAAGTGTTTGTTTTCGTTATAATTTCTATTGAGTATAACGAAAATTCGAATATCCCTACTGAGTTAAGGATATAAAAGTTATGTTTTCCTAAAATAATTTCACTGGCAAATAGGTTTCAAGCTGTAGCGATGCCATAATTCGGTGTATAGCCACATACTCTTGTTGGGCTCTACAATCGCATTCAATGCAATGAATGTACATATATGTACATACATACGTATGTATGTGTTTGTTAAATATTCAAATAAATAATGAAAATCTAATGACGAAAACATTTATAAACTTCTACACTGTAAAATAGATCCCTTTTAAAGCTTTTGAATGACAAATGAATGGTAGTTAGACGAAAAATAGAGTTCAGTAAACCAACGACACCCTCTGCTTCCTTCCCATACACAAAGCTACTTTCTGCTTACACGCACACAACTACACATTTGGTTACAACAACACTTTGCTTTCCATTGTAGCTATTTGTTGTATTGAATGACATCTTTTTATGCGAGCAACAATATAACAACTAATCCTGCATGTATTAACTTTAAAAGCATTTTCAATCCTCAAGTAAGAGGACCAAAATGAATTGAAATTGTTAAATAAAAATAACAAATGGAAAATAACGCCCACTTTTCGCTACTTTAAACTAATTTTCTACAACCCGCATCGCAAAACGCACATTATGCGGTAGTGTCAGTGTTGTTTTCCTTCTTAATAGTGTAATAGTGTTGTCATTTATAGCCTTAATAGTATCCGGTCTGACGATGGCATGACTGCGTAACATACTCCTCTTTAGTTATCCTTGGAATGTTATCATTTAATGGCGCTTGCTTGGGCAGGAGACAGAAAGTAGAATAAACAATTCTTAAATGTTGAACCAATTACTTAAAATGTTGCCCCATTGTTTGCTGAAATGCAAATAATACAAAATTTGCATATTTTTATTTGGGGTTCCGAGAATGAGAAATGTTTTTCTAAGATAATAAGTTTACAAAGTGTTTGCTGTGATGATGTGCGGCATTGTTGGGAATAGTGGCAAAATGCAAACGAAAGCACTATGGGTCAAGTAAAAAGTTATTATTTAGTCAGGCTTAAGCTGGGCTTTTAATGTTTTTGTTATTAAATAACGACATTTTAAATGCATGAACTAATTCTTCTGGAATACAGAAAGGCGATCGACGTAGATTTTTGGAACGAGTTTTCGTCATTCCTTGTGAAGTTTGATTTCAGACATGTCACCACAAAATCTACATAGGGAATGTTCACTCTTATGTTCCGCTACATACTTCTTGAGCACTCTTCATCTTTTTCTGCTAACTTCCTGCACATTGTAAACGTCAATTATTTAAGTCAGTAACTAATGCATGTCTTCGTGCTTGGTGCTGAGTTAAAATGAAATTTACATCGCTTTAGCTGAAGAAAGAACACCATTCTATTCCCTGTAATAGTAGCAATTTTTGCCCATAAAATTAATAATGCTAATATGTGAATATTTACTTACAAAGTTTAATTTACAAACAAAACAAGACAAGAAGTTTGACAAAAAAACCGCAACCAAATGTATAAAGGGAAGTGAAACAAATTATATAACAATTTGTTTGTTACGTTTTTGTTAAAAGTTTGCGGTTCTTCATTTATTTATTTAATTTATGTCTACGGATCAATATCCTTACAGGCCAATTATCAATATATGTATGTAAACATTTTACAAATTTAACTCTTTACAAGAAAATACGAGTAATATTCTGTTTTTACTTGCCATTCTAAATTTTACATAAACTTTTAAACGGACCAACAACATTCGCGTAACAGTAACAGACGAACAAAATTCCGTGTTGTTTGAATGAGGACATTAAAGTTGATATTGCCCAACAGAAATTCTGAACAAATCGAGCCATTTAACAAATTTATAGGAAATGCAACATAAATCGTCTGCGAGCATACGATTCCATCTAGTCGTGAAGCATACTGTTACGTTTATTACCACAATAAACGTTAATTTGCAGGGTTCCTTAATGATTTTATCAATACACAACTTTGTGCGGCAATTACTACTCTTATTTACAACTCTTCAGTACTAATTTACGCTGTAAACTTAACAATTTTATGTCCACATAGCTGTTCACTCTATGAAATCTCCAGGGCTCTCTGCGGTGGACGGCGCATTTATATAGAGATCACGAGTGGTTCCTGAAATGGTCCGAACATACTTGAATTTGCGCATCATTTATTTCATTTACTGGCTTATTTGTCTTGTATATGTGTTCGTGTGTGTATCTTCTGTTTACTTTTTCGTTCTGTATTAGTTGTTTTTGTTTCTACTTCAAATCTCGATTCGGGTACCTTTACCTTAGGTTGTTGTTTTTGCTTTATGTTTATAACATTGCGTATTTGTACAATAGGTCGTTTCACACCAATTTCTTGCTGACAATTATTTTTTTATGATTTACTTAAACATCTTCGATTATTACTTCCTAACAATACGATTCCATCTAGTATCTCTTAAGCAAAATAAAATAAATTGCTTTCAAATAGATTCAATACAATTTTTTAGGGTGCCAAATAATATAACCGCATTCTAGTATAGGCCTCACTAAGGACGTGTACAAACGTACGGTTATTGAAGGTTCCGTGAACTCCTTAGCCCAGAGTGTTCTTAGCCAACCACACCATAAGCTTCATTCACCATCATGACAATATGTTTCTTAAAACTAAGTTGAAGTCTACAAGAACAGCAAGATCCACGAACTCAGAAAATTTTTCGGACAACTCTCTTTAAGTACGAACCGACCATCAACCGCGATGGTCTTTACTAGCAAAATTCCTGTGTGGCTAGTCAAGACGCCATGTTAAAAAATCTTCACGTCATCTGCATACAGTAAAATATTGCAATATACGATTACAAACGGCAAATCATTTATCTAAAGGGAAAACAAAATTAGACCCAAATGGATTGACTTCAGTACGCCAGATTTAACGATCATATTTTTAGTTTTTACATTTTTAACAAAAAAAAAACACTCTTTTCCCGACCTGTCAGATTAGTTTACTTTGTCAAAAGCTTTACTAAGATCCGTGTATATGGCGTGAGTCATTAAAGTCATTGTTAACTAGAGCAGTTAGATGTAAAAGATTTGTTTTTGTAGAGAAGCTTTTTTGAAACCATATCGAAACTGAGAGAAAATATACGATATTTGATGACAAACATTATCCGGAATATATTTTTAAAAAAACTGCACTAAACTTGACGTTACCTCTGCACTTGGTTATGTTCGATTTTTGATCAGGTTTGAAAAACAACATTATGTAGGAATCCCTCTAAAATTGAGAAAAATAGCCATGTTGTAGAATCGTTAAACATGATTTCTAATGGAACAGCAAGTGCATTTACCTAACACTTTGAAACTCAACCAACTATACCATCAGGTCCACTTTGAAATGACATTTTCAAACAATTTAGGAGCATGCCTTATATGATCTGTAATGTTGTGATCGAACAAAACTGTACTTGTTGTACTGACTAACCGAATCCATAGTTGAGAACTAGTCGGCAAATAAATGACTAAGTACTCCAAAAACATTTGGGTGTCCAGTTGGTCTTCGTTTAGTATTTACGAATTTGTAGAGCAACTTTGGATCATATTTCCAATTGTGTTTAATTATGTGAATATAAATTATATAAAGCAGTTCATTGAATTGTAATTAGCACGGAAATCAGCCATTTATGTTACAGCCGTAGAGACCAGTGAGGTCCTTAACCAGCTAGCTTAGATGTGTTCACCCATCTCGGTAACTCAAGTTTTAGACCTTTGTAGGTAGGTTTTCTAAAAAGTTATATAGAGGCTTCCTGGCTTAAGGAACCAGCGAAATGCGTACAAAGACTAACTTATGCCCCAACCCTCCAATACCCAGAAAGTTCGCGTGTGCTCTAAGCCTGTATTTCTCCTTATTCCCAAGGAAGGCCAGTTTGCAGGATCCAAATACCTGCCTCAGATACACGGCTGAATTCACGTAGGTGCCGATTGTCAACATTAACAAATATTGTAAATTAATTTTTAAAAATTAAAATAAAGATGCCAGTGTGGGTAAACAAAGGTTTAACTTAAAGTTTGAGCTACCTCGGTTAACTACCACGTTATAACTTGTAATTTAGTATATCTCAACATATTTACAAATTAAAAATAAATTTTCATAACGCAGTAAATATTTGGTTCCAATTATGTGCAAATGTAAAAAGATTTTTCCGATTACAATTCAACAATGTTTATAATTTAAATATTTCGAATAACAAATAACTTTCGATTGTAGACGGATTTTGATTAAAATTAATTGTAATTGAAACAAGAATAGAAACATATGTAATTAATTATAAAATGAAATTTAGGTTAATCCATCGGAGGAAAACAGGCTTACAAAAAAGTAAAACTTTTATATTTTTGTTTCGAGGTTCTTTGAATTTCTGTATTTGGCCTAAGGAATTTCGGGCATAAGACGTTTAAGTTGTTCAAAAAATTTGGCTAAGAGTTTCCTGGAGAGCTAGCTTAAGCCAACCAGCAAAATGCCCATACAGACAAAACGTATGCCCTCCAACAAATAAATATAATTTTTATAATAAAATGAGTTGGAATAAAATTTAAATAGAAAATACCAAATAATTTTGAGTGCTGCTTGTCATTGACTATACTGATTGAAATCAAACAATTGGGTACTAAGCATGATGACCTCAACATTTTCTAAATGAATGAAGCTTAAGTATGACTCTACTTCGCCATCAGGGCCAAGTGTGTATTACTTTCCTTAAAAAATCGATCGGTCGATCGGTGTGAAAACATCGAAATGCAGGTATGTACCTACTTATTAGTTTTATAATGCTGAACGATAATTATTTTGCCCCATAGTGCTGGGTTAAATGTTTTTGTTTATGTAATTTCATAATAGTGTATTTTTGTCAAACTATTATTTAGATAAACCATAAATATGTGAGACATAAATGAGAAAAGTAATAAATGACTAATGAATAACACTCATGAAAATGCCTTTTTTCGTTGAGTATGAAACTACAGTGACAACTGATAACACCATCAACACTGAGTGACAATAATAATACCGGTAGTCTCTGATGGAAGATAAGAAGTATGACTAATGAAATCTATAAACATGAAAAGAGCAACAATGCTTTTAACAAATCTCCTTATGAAATTTTTTTAATTTTTTTTTTTAATTCAAACCAAGATCAGGTGTAACTTTATGCCAACCCTTTGTTACACATTTTATTACTCTGTAGCAAATTATGATCTTTATCGAATGGCATTTTGATGTTAAAATAGAAAATTTATGTCGGCATCTCCAGCTGAGTTATAGAAATTAAAACTTTTTGAGACAGGTACATTTGGTGTATTCCACAAACAAAACAAAAGCACTAAACTTCAACACGCGGTTCGTTCATTCTTTAGGCAGAAGTAAGAATTACTGAAAGAAAATATTTTTTCATTAATTAAGATCACTTTCCAAATCTTAACACAATAAACTCTACAGTGGAAACACATCCATCTTGTGATCCAAAAAACTGATAGGATAACGATGGTTAGTTATGAAAGAAAAAATAAACCAGCAAAAGAACACAGTAAATCCATTAGCGTTTGAAAAAATTTCCAAAAAAAAAAGATTGACAATTTAAAAAGACTCTTGGTTTTGTTTGCTATACATCGGTTTATCTGATACAAATGTTTTAAGGCACCTGTATTTGTCATTTATGCACTTAGAGAAAATTTACGAAAATGCACTGGAAGGCATGTTCTTCGATTTTTTCTAGTAAAAGGAAAAAATTTCGCAATAATTAAAAATTTATTAAATTAATGAACAATGTAAAATACAGAGCTGTCAAATAAGGGACGCATGTGCTTTTCGTGGTTCCTTATTCATTGTATTTACAATTATAGTATCGCCTATGTATGTCGTAAGGCAGGTGTTGTACTTTAAAGCTGTTATAGCCTATTTCACTCTTAAGCAGCCATTGTGATCAAGTTGGTGGTTGTTTACAGACTGTGACGACCGCGTCTGCTAAATTTCTTATTTATTATTCAGCTACTGATGTTAAATTCGAGAGATCGGTTTAGGAGAATAAGCTACATTGAAGGAACGTCAGATCGGCTAAGATCACCGCCGCTGGCCACGAAAATGTGTTAGTAAACCTAAAACACTCGACTCTCGCCATACATAATAACTCGGCCTTTCCGATAGACAACGCAGTTTCTTAAATGGACGGCACCCCAAACATTTCCAAAAAAACATTTTTAGGGACTAGGCTAATTTTTAGTAGGGTTGCCATCATCACATGACATCAAAGTTAAGAAAACCCAGCCCATCAGAAAAGTGAAGCCGAACTTATGCGGCAGTCATTAAGGATTTTGGTTTGGAATCATGCCACAGTGCGACACTGTGGCATATCATTTTTTTATGGTTAGAATTTTAGTAACAACTATATTATGGCAACTAGGTTAGTCTAGGTCATGTCGAGGGGACATTCGTTCCTTGCCCGTAGGCATAGACCTCAGCCAGTACTTCAGGCCGTTTTGACCTCTACATTCTGAAAAATTCTCCATCCGCGTGGGATCTCTGTTCCCTGAAAAAATCTCGTGAGTGGTTGCCAGTCAATTTCTCTCAAATGAGACACGTCGGTAAAGTGTCTGTCGGCTGCGAAATATCACGCTCTTGGCATAGGAAATATTCCGACGTCTTGGCGGTCTCCCTGCATGCCCTGCACTCATCACTATCGGCACATCACATACGGCGCAGATGTGTCCGCAAGCCCGAGTGGCCCGTCAATACATCCACCATCTTACTAATTACATTACTGCTTAGTCGCACATACTTTCTTGTTTTATCCCCATAGGCCTTTGGTATTCGCTCAAACTGCTGCATGGGCCTTCTTTGCCCAACTGCGTAGCTGGACTTTGTATCCTCAAGCGGCTTCGCCTCTTGGAGCTCATTTTCGACCACTCCATAATGTCCCAGCACCCAAATTGTACGCAGTCAACAGAGGTTGAGTAGTCGGATATCGGATCCTAGTGCCCCTGTTGTTGGTTTTCTGTCCTTAAAAATGTTGACCTCCATGGAACTGTCAGTAGGTTTCCAGATACTCCGTGGGCGCACTGGTTCCTCAAAAAAGATCCCCACAGCTGATTCCCTCCGTGTGCTACGTATAAAAGCCGCCTCATATTTTATTTGGATTTCTTATTGGGTTGGTATCTAATATAGTCCACAACGACCTTGTTGGTGTAGTTCTAATTTCATTGCTTATTTCATAACAGGTTGAACATTCCATAAGTTAACTATATTATACCCCTTCTCCACTGCCGTTCACCATTCTTTGAAAGCATAGGTCAGAATAAAAACTATAATTGGAAATTAATTATTAAGTAATTTAAATTTTTTAATAATTAATAATATTTGTAGTTCGCAAAAAAATAATAGCATGTTACTAATCGCTGAGCACGGCGCACAATGGCACATATTTTGAGAAGGCGGCCAAAAATCATTTTTTTTTTGTGGTTACCGATCTTAGTGTTTTCTTATTCATTTGAAAGTAAATACCAGTAAACCTCGAGAGGCAAAAATTTAGAACTCTGTTCCAACTATAACACACTGAACAGGGTGATCCTAAATAGACTTTCTGAATATTTTGTTAAAATAAACTTTTTTTTAGTAAATTCTAATTTTCAAATCACTATAACTTTTTGTTTTAAAAGATATCAAATCAAAATAAATTGTTTTTAATTATGCAGTTTGTTAGTTATCAGTGCTAGCAAAATAAAGTCGTTTCGTTTTTTAGAAGTTTTTAAATATTTTGTTTTAAAAAAGGTCAAAATTCTTCAAAAATCTCGTGCTTAATAGGGTATAACTCCATCCCGTCAAACCATGTCAAAAACATATTTCTCTGTGTTATAGCCCAAAATCTCCCCTACACACATATACCCCATTATATGTGCGCCAGGTTGCGCCCGTGTGCACCAGAGGAATTTTTCAGACCTTTGATTTGAAAGTATACGTATGTATGTATGTAGATTAAACATTATTTATTTTATAAATTGTTATAGAAATATTTAAAAATAAAACTTTAACTAAAATACGATTTTTGCATTAAAACTTTTCGTTATTAAGAAAATTTTAACTTTTTGAAAATTTTTTATTTAAACAAGCTGTTTAAAAAAACTAACCTTTGGCCCTTGTTGCTTTTAAGCTTAAAAATATTACGAGGGCCAAAATTTGGCGTTTCCTGACAAGATTTTGTTTACAAAACTATTAATTATAATTTGTAACAATAAGAATAGGACATATGAAACCAATTTTATTTTAAATGTTTCAATACTTCTCTCTTATACTAAAATTCAATTAATAATGGTAACCATTCGTAACTTTTGTTTTGTGGGTCGACTTTTATGCTTTTTATCAAAAATTAAAGTTTAAAATCCCACCTACCAAACAGAAAAAAACGCATATCAAAATTCCAATCTAATCAAAAGTTACGGATTTTTGGCCGCCTTCTCGCAAAATGTGCCACTGTGCGGCGAGAAATTTATATACATATTAATATATGTAGATGTTTCCTTCATCATAATCAATTGGATACTAAAATAGATCCAGCCAGGATGAAACTAAAATACATACAATGCTTTCATTGCCAACCAATGGTTGGCTACAAGCAAATTACATATGGTAACCTAGAATTCAACCAAGGAAAAAGACTATAATATGAAAAATTCAAAAATTGAGAAATAACTCATTCTCGTATTCCATTTGTCTTAAATGTTGGTATAAGTAGATTCAGCTAGATGTCTAATAGAATTAAAACTTTTACTGTTTTCAAGGTGGTCCATATTAAATAAATAATTCTCTTTCTGAATAGAAAGAAAAACGAACTCATGCCTAAAGATTAAAATTACTTAATAATTAATAATATTTGTAGTTCGAAAAAAAACAATAAAACTTATAATTGCAAATGCTTTCCAAACAAGAAAAACTATAAGAGAATTCGTCTTTAATTGATTTTATTATGTTTGTGTAAAAGGTGCCATCCTTAGTAATATATCAAATATGTGATTTGAGCTAAATTGTTGAACTCTTACTGTTCGAAACAATGTAACATCTTTTTCAACTTCAAATTTCTTTCAGTGTACTTCATACGGGTATGCTCCCGTGACTTGATTGCTATTAGATTTCAACACGAAAAGAAAAATTGCATACAATTTGAAACACATTAGTTGACCATTTTAATTCTTCTACTCTTTTTCTAACCCAAAAACATGTAAAAATACAATTAAATACCTGTGAGGCTCGAAGCCAAAGTTGCTTTTTTATGCCACAAAAGCAAGAAATCCTTTCTTCATATCGAGATGTTTTTTTTTTGTTTGTTCAACAATCACCGTCTACCCCGGAGACTGGAGAATTAAAGATGAAAAATAAGGAACCTTGATATTGGTTCCAATAAAAGCAGGTATTGAAGTAATTTCTTGACATATTGGCCTGAAGCCATTGTTTGAATGTCATCAAAGCCACTACCTGATTTCTAAGCTGCCCGTGTACAGTTTGGCTGGTCTTTAGGGGCAACAAACATGCGTCTGTCGCGTCCAAAGTTAAAGCGTGAGATTAGCATTTATGTGAGCTGATATTCTGTTGCTTTAATCGTTTTTAAGTGTGTCGTATTGCTGTTGTTCTGTTGTTTCGTTGAGTGCTTGGAAATTAAAACGCTATAAAAAATGCTACAAACTGATATTCTACACCCTCTGCCTGCAGCAATAATTTTTGTCACAAAAATGTGATAAAAATGAATTTCACAAAAAACCTGATGCCGAGACTTTCAACTGTGTGTTACAATGACTGAGACTGTTGTTTGTTCACAGCAACATTCAACAGCTACTGTTTCGTTCCTCCCAGTATTGCTTGCGTTTGTGTTTAGAGATGATTATCTCGTAGTTTTTATATATTTAACTCCTGAGAGATAGAAGTTATTTACTGAAGGCATTAAGTTTCATTTATGTGTTTGGAAAAAGAAGTATGTTTGAATTTGTATTTGTAAATGAAAATGTGTTAAAGAAAACCAAAACAATTTATAATCATTATTGGAAGCCTAATTTAAAGAATTGAATTCTTTTTTATTTGTCTCCTACTAGTAGGTTACATAAGCTCACTAATGCTGACAACTTTCAGGAAGCCCTCTAATGACGTAAATATGACATACTTTACGACTCCGTGCGTATTTATTTAAAATACTAAATTAAAATCCTCACAAACAATTCATTTAACTTTAAAGTTTAGTAATTTAAGAAAAAAAGAAAACAATTACACATAATGTTGCGAAATTGGCTTAGATGTAAATTTGCCAGTGTTGTGTTTTTATTAAACCTAAGTGACCAAACAAATCCCATCTAACTTTGTTATAATGTCTGAACAATGAACTCGTATTCTTCGCCACTTATCAACTACCACTACAATAGAAACATAAAACCAAACAAAAAAGGACTTGGAAACTTTGTAAAAATATTTTAACAAAAGTTTATCACATACTTGTACTTGTACATTTTATAGGGATCTAAATGCCTGGAGAAAAATCACTTCATATAAACAAATCCCAACCAAGTTCATACTCACAGATACATTTCACACACCTACACACATGCATGGGTACATAAATACTCGTACTTGTGCTTAGCTGAAAAGTTGGGTTTGCTTGTTTTAGAAAAGAGGAAAGAAAAACGATAGAAACGACTAAAGGAAAACTTTTGCTTGTTCCTTAAAATAACAATAAAGTCAAGAACTCAAAATCTGGGTATAACGAACACATCCACTTTCGCCAAAGGACGATGTGTGTGTGTGTGTATGTATGTGTGTGTGAGTTAAAAAGTTTAAACCATATTTACAATGTAAAGTTAACACCTTCAGTTTTTTTTTTGGTTTCTTCTCTTAGGAGTAGATTTTTCGTTAAACTCCACCTAAATACAGTGGAAGCAAATACAGTACAAAAATATTGACTCAATTTTGGATCTCTCTTTCAAAGTTAGAGCAGATTTTAATTAATTTTATTAAAAGTTTATGCTGATAAAAAAAATATATAAATAATTGATCCTGAACGTGAAATACTTCTTTAATTGTTTTCTCAAATTTGAACTTAACAAATTTAGCTTAACGACCATAATTCCAGTAAACAATGTCCACGAAACTATTGCGGCCAGTACACGATACCAAAGTCTAAAATGTCATATTGGAAATACTGTTTTAGAGTCATCCATGTTTTATGTAGGGATGAGATTGCCATTTCATAATACATAGCAATTGTTAAATCAAACGAGTATCCAGATAGAAGAAAACGATTAAAAATTAAAATTTTCTTTTACAAAAAAAATTTGTGAATTTAATCTGCATCTCCCGCCTGACGCAAAGTATTTCCAAATGTATAAAATAATACGTTTGGTAAGGCTGCATCGGAGAGCATAATTTGAAACGCGTCCACAGGTTGGAGGAAATCAGACGCGTATAATTCTAGTGATTTTTAGGAGAAATGCGCGGAAGGCCCACCCTGGTGCGTGCCAAAATCCGAGTTTTCAATGTTCCATCAAATAACATCGCGAGTAAATAGAATTAAAAATTTGTTGCGGCCTTTTGTTCCTGTCTGGCAAAATAGGATCAATCTGGTTAAATATCGTAGAACATTACGGAAAGCAACTATTTACCACGAATATTTACAAGTTGAGACTGAAGGAAGTCATTACTAAAACGGCTCGTAACATTTTTAGATGAAAAGTAAATTTAAAAAAAAAAGGTATTAAGCGGGAAAAATATATTTTAACATGATGTTTTCATGGGGACTACGTGAAACCTTGAACCGATTCTAACTTATACTTATCGGATTTTCTTGTGACTTATAATTGTAAAGTGTAAGAATTTATTAAAATCTTTAGAAGGTGCGAATCTTAACTTAAATGGAATTCTATAGACTGGAGGTCTGAAATCACTCAAATGGCGCGTACAGTTGAGATATCAATATTTAATATCATATTAATGGGTAATTTATCGACTGGCATTGTTTTGCCATCCAGTGTCTCTTTTGTATTCCTGCATATCAAATTTACTGCGTGACCAATGCTTTCGAAAACTGGTTTGAAAATTGGTTTAATAGACCATCAGAAAGAATAATTTAATAAACAATAAATTCATTATTAATAAAAATTATCAGTTTTTTGACAAATATAAATAGCAGTCCATGTAAAACCGAAATAATAGCTTCGTTCGAGAACCCAATAATTATCAATAAT
This sequence comes from Phania funesta, assembly GCA_963932375.1. Classification (NCBI taxonomy): domain Eukaryota; kingdom Metazoa; phylum Arthropoda; class Insecta; order Diptera; family Tachinidae; genus Phania; species Phania funesta. The sequence continues at coordinate 45,669,549 of OZ010656.1, forward strand.
TATGCCTAAACTTTACTAAACTGCGTTCGAGTACACAAAGTTTAGTAGATGAGAACACAGTTTGAGAGCGTAAAATGACAATTCGATGACTGAGCAATTGCAAAATCAGCTAAAGAAATTTTTGTTAGTAGCATTTAGTCGGCTGAAAAAAACATATGTTTTAAAATGTAAACAAACAAAAAATTTTACGGAGTTGTTATTATTTTTGTGAAAATAAGGAAAACTAAAGCAAACACAAGTAAATAGGGATTTGAACACAGTAAAGTGTACTAATTTACGTTTGCATACAAGAATAAGTGTTTTTGCTTAAGTTACCCTTTCCACAGCAGTTTAATTAGGATTTAGGAAAAAAAACGAAATTATTTTGTTTCATTGTTTATTTACTTCTTTAGTGTTGTAGAAGTGATGAATACTTCGGAATATAGTAATTGGATATTCATACTAATCAATAACAAAAACGATTAATAATGAACTTTTTAACAAATTTAATCAGGAAAAACTTACAATATAAATAAAATAAAAAGAAAAAACTTATAAAGCAACACAAGTTACGTTTTTTTTCGTAAGAATTGTAGACAATAAATTGTGCTGTACCGAGTACAAACAACAGAAAGAGTCGAGTAGTCAAAGGAATACATTTTTTACAACACTGCATTGATTTTCAATCAGCTGTTGGATAAATTTTACTAAATTTCCATTCGCGTACTTTTTGGACAAAATTTATTTTGAGAGAGTAAATTGAAAAATTTACTCAGTTACTAAACTCTACTAAAAAAATACTCGAATGAACCTAATGTTATTGCTATTGAATTGTACATTAGAAATTATAAAGGGTATGTCTATTTTTAATTCAATTCTTTAGTGACTAAAAATAAATATACTTCTTATTTTAAGTGACTAAACAATTGATTTAAAATTAACTGCCCCCACCAGCCCCTCTTTATGCGAAAACTATACAATCTGAACAACAAAAATCAAAAAATACGCGTTTCGTGTTTTTGTTGTTGCTGGTAAATTCTGTTACAATTAAATAAAAAATTCAATTAAAATTAAATCTCCTTGCGTGCAAACAAGCATTTTTACAACCGTCACAGAAGGTGAAAAGGGCAGAAAAACATTGGTCACTACAGTATTTATTCATTACAGTATTCATTTACGACCCAGTGGAGTTCATACTCTGAATCCTTATAAGTAGCGTAGTTGATTTTACGTTCATATTGAAACCGGGTTTGTCAAGATGCCAGACAACTTAAATACAAATTTCGCAAGATATGGAACAAATATTTATTTTCTGGTTATTATTGATGATTTGACTTGCACGGGAAAACATTTATCCACAATCCCATAAAAAATATCATGCTCACCTTCTGTAATTATATACCCGAGAGCCTTGGGTAATTTCGAACTCAATGTTTAACCGAAATGAAAATTTAATAGAACAAAAACCAAAAATTTACCGAAATTCCCAAAAAAAGCTAAGTTTATATAACAACCGAAATTTTAGCACAAAATTAGGAAAATTTAAAAATTTACAAAAAAAATTCGAAAAATCAGCGAAAGTTTGCACAACAAAAAATACTGTTTTCCCATCGGGTCAACCAACTGGCACTGGGACATTTTATGGAGCTTTTGTGCCCTAAATTATTTACTAAACCATTCCCTCTATACTACTCCTAATGAAGGGCAGTACTGAAGTTGGGTATGATTGCCTACTATTACCCGAGCACAAGGGCTCAGAGTTAAAGACACGTCTATTTGGCCAGTCTAAAGTCTAAAAACCAATACCGAAATTTCACTGAAAATAGAGAAAAAGCGAAATTAACAAAATTTTGTAACTTCGACTCAAATTTTATACAAAAATATTAAATTTCCTCAGAAAGTCTAAGTTTCAACACAAATGGAAGTTTTAATAAAAATTCCATAAATCCTTAAGTTCAACATAAAAATAGAAAACTGCAACAAAATACTTACAGAGTACCAAAAGAACTAAATTCCAGCAAAAAAGCTGACATTTTACAAGAAGAAAAAGCCTAATTTCACCACATTTTTCAATTTTACTAAAAATTTCAAAGCTTCGAAATTTTATCAAAAATTTAATTTATATCGAAATTCGAGAAAACCCATAGCAACTTACAAAATTCACCACAAATCAAAACTAAACCAACAAGTTTGGAAATTACTTAAATTTTAAAAAACTAAAGTTTTCTACAAAAACCGAAATTAAACTGAAAATTCAGAAAAAATTAAGTTTCATCATAAATCAGGAATTCACATATAATTCAAAAACTCCTTCTTATTTGTGCGTTCTCGATCCTTAGCAAGGTATCTGATCCGAATTATTGATAAGGACTTCTACAATATTTTTTCCATTTAAGTCATTTTTTTAACTTGTAAAACTGTCAACATAAGTGAGTAAAAGGTGCACGCACGATGGCATAAAGAAAAAATTACGTGAGAGAGGACCTAGTAATAGCTCGGGCATAGATGGTTTGCGAAAATTCATTCTTGTAATTTTTCTCTAAAAGATGAACCCAGATGAGGGGGCTATCAGATGCCAATAAGGAAGTGCTACGCAGCATGATCAGGACCAATCCCACGTTAACTTCCACAAAAGTGGGTTTCAAACTTGGGATTCATCATGTTAAACGACTTAAATAAAAAGTGGGGAACTTTTTCTTCTTTAGATACCTTACACCTAATACTAGCACAATGGATGGAAATGATTACGAATTCCGAACTTCGTACTTAATTGCGTTCTTATGAATTAACCAGAGTAATAGCTAAACTTACACGATTACCGACGACTGCTTATGTTCGGTAAAAAGGCCGCATATTAGGATTGTAAGTCTCTCAGAATGATGTCGGCAGTTAACAGTATTCTTTAATGAAGCGCTTTGATAAAGTTTTGCCTATAATCGCAAATATACATATGTATGTATACACGCGAAGATAATAACATGGTTGAGGTAACCATAATCTAACAGCAACATGGCTTTATACAAATCTTATTATTATTGTAGATAATATTAATATGGTCTTCTTACGCGTGTAAAGCCATCGACTGCTTAACGGGCTAACCACTTAAGCCACAGCACCGACATACTTAGATTAAACACTAAACGAACTGCACACATTATGTATATTAAGAATATTTTATGATTAAAATTATTATATCATTTTTGTATAGTTAAAATACTTTGTTTAGGTTGGAACTTTAGTAAAAATTATATTGTTCAACTCAATAATTCTTCAGGCTTCATGAAATGAAATCTTTTAATGATTAAGTGCATAATATGGTTGTCGTGATCATGGCTAAATTATATTGTTCAGCCAAACAACAAATAAAAGGCCCAACACATGCTGAATGTTAATATATAACGAAATAATTTTAATGCGACCTTCTTAGACCCGTGGTCCTGAAATTGGAAATTGGAAGTTGGGGCTTCAAATTTATCTTGCTTGAACCATGTTCGCCAATACCGCACTGAATCAATTTTCTTTAGTGTATCAAATAACCTAATTGCCCTACGTAAATGTTAGCGAAAGTCTAGCATGAATTCTTGGGTTGTTGACCGTAGACGGTTAGTCTCAGTTATTTAGACTGCCTTCTTTGTAACTCCTGAATGATGCACAAGTAGTATCCCATATATAGCTGATTGATTGATGTCCATAAAGGTTTCATAATGGATTTGTACAGCAAAATTTTGTACTCCAGGGCCAGAGCTGATTTGAAGCTTATAAGCCAATGCAGTTGAGCATTTTTGAGCTTAATGGCAGTTATTTGTGCCTCAATTGTCGAGACCGTGTTAGGTGTCGATCGAGATGAATTGCCAAATATTTCACTTGGATTTCTGCTGGAGCGCATTTTCATTTTTTTCTGTGAGCGCATTTTTCACTATTTTAATCAATCCTCTCGAGATTATGGCATTGTACATGCTCCGAAGCAATCTTAGGGTATCTATTTATACTTACAAGTGCAGAGCCAAGTTTGCGAAGGTTGACGTATATGTGTTTGCGTATGTTGGCATATCTGATGTGTAAATCATATACAGTAGCTGTCCGAATATATGACCTTGATGGACACCCGCCGACACTCTTCGAATTGACTAAAATGTATGGTTCGATCCTACTTTATCTGTCAGGTAGCTTCTAAAGAGTTTGGGAGTATTTTTAGGAAGCAGTCGCGAGATTTTGATGAGTAGCCCATCGTGCCAAGCTTTTTCAAATGCCAGGGAAATATTATTAATAAGGCCGAAAAAAATGTTGTGCTGTCAAAGGTTGAGCTGATAAATGTAACAATTCTATGAACTTGCCCGATAGTACCATGCTTCGCATGAAATCCAAACTCATGTTCCGGGATAATGTGCCGGTCGTTAAGGAAAGGAGTTATAATCAGTAGGAACATGTTGTCAATGACTAAGTTACAAAGAGGCCAAACTGAATCTTTCTTTACTGTAAAAGTAACAGATATACGAGTATTTATATATGTGTGTGTAACTCTTTGCATCATTGTGTTGCATGTGTTATAAGTGTAAAAGATGTGTAAGATTACATTGTAGTTGTTTGTTATTTTATCTTAATGTACTAGATATAATGCATGTGTATTTAGGAATCTGTGTAAGTGTTTGTGTTTGTGAGGGAAGCCCATACAAACAGAGAATTTGTGAAAGCTAAGAATTGTTTTATGTAAAAAGGATATTTTATGTAACTTGGCTTTTGTGCAACATTTCCAAAAATAAAAATTATATTTTTAGCTTGCTCCGACGTTGCCCTATTTTTGATAGTGTGAGTAATTAGCATGTTGTTGTAGTGCACCCAATTGCTTATACACACATGCGTGTTATTGTTTCAACAGGCTCTTAAGGAATATTCAGGTTTGAAAATGTTTATGTATGTTTTTGTTTGTGTTGACAACTTTCCTAGAAATTTGTCTAATGTCAGATGATGTGTTAAGATAGTGTTATTTTAATTGCCTTTTCGATTTAAAGATAATATTTGCAAGCAACATTGTAACAATTTGTTGCTTTGTTGTCAATGCAAATTAGTTAAGACAATAGAAGTTTTTTTCAAAGAAGAGAATATTTTACTTTGATAAACAGGGCTGTTGGAAATTAGTTTAATTTAAATGTTTCTCTTTTAACAATTTTACATAAACCGCTACACAAATTTGGCTCTGAAAGTGACTTTGTACAGATACACTTTCAATTTGGAGTTAGAGCATCCAGCCATTTTTGATTTTGTAAAATAAAATTGAAAGTGGGATTGCATCAAAATTGCAATATAAGTTAAGATCGATGAAAGGCCTTTTTCACAACATACGGACGCCACAATATTTTTAGGCTGCATACTCCACAGTAGCAACATATGTCGTTCGTTTATAGCAAAACAAACGAACTGTAAGTTTTTAAAATATATTCTACGGCATCTTTCATCATTTCATTTTGTCCCTTTAATATGTATTTTTGCCTACATTCTTTTGTAAAATAGTTCGTTTTTGTTAACAAGATTTTATGCTTCAATTCGTGTAATTTCTTAACAAGCCTTCAAATATTTACTGTGTTGCTTTTCTTGCCAAACGACTGCTAATACTCTTGCAATACTGAAAATAATAAAGTCAAATGCACACACATTACTATACATTCATATTTTAGTGTTTTCTTTATAACTAAACTCATGTTACGATACCGTTACTAATCGCACGCATCCTGCGAATGGCTGGATTATTGTGAGTCCTTGGAAAAACAAAAACATTGTAAAAGACTCAACACCAAGTGACAATTGGAAAAGTCAAAAACGTACTCCTATTATTCATTCTAATCCAATTTAAAAGGTCGTTACACATTCCTTAAATGTCCACACACACACAAAAAAGGAAAGAAGTGCAAAAACAAAAAAAGATTAAAATGAAGAGGAAAAACGATAAAATCCTTTTTACCGCTAGAATCTTACAGAATAAATTTGAAAACAAGATTTTTGTCCGCAAACTACTTTCACTGCCTAGTTGCAAAGCGTAAAGGTGTGATGGCTTAGTTCAACTTAAGCAAGGATATGGCCTTTTCCAGTCAAACAAACGCATGATACAATAAACTAATAAAAATGTCAAAACTCATCAAAACACATACGCACTCATATTTAACACATGATGCTTCCGTCCATTTCTATTTTAAAATTCAAAGATGTCCCTTTGTTCCAGGATTATACACACACACATACTAACACGCACACACTCTCTTTCAAGCTCCCTTACTCTACTCTTAAATGTTGTTACGCCTGTCACTCAGTTTTATGATAAAAAGGCAGCCACTTTTTTCATTCAGTCATAAAAAAATACAATTGTTTTTTTTTGCGCATTCATTGTGTTGATTTCTGCTAAAAGGAAATGGAAAAGCAGTCGTAAAGAAAGAATAGTCCTGCTTTGTTTCCTTTAAATCCTATTAGAAAACGTGTGTTCTTTCATGTTCTCTTCTATTATTTTTATGCGTCTTGTTAACACTTTATCTTAGTTATTGGTCATAATGTTGATATTGTTGTCTTCCCTCCTTCTTCCAGTGGAACGAACATTTTTGGAAGGCTCGACCGAATTCCTTTCCTCTTTTCTTTTTACTCAATGTGCCATAAATACTCGATTATATTTAATGTTGACTATCACACGTGTTTAATGGGATTAGAATTGGAAGGACTGTGCTCCTGTATGTAGACATCTGTCAGGGTGATAAATTTTGATTAATATAATAATGGTGACCTTACTAATGGGTTCTGTGCAAAGGCCTTTTATTCATTGGAACTTTTCTTAAAATACGAGTTTAAAATACAGTTAAGCGAATATGATGTAATTTCATCAAGGAGAGTGCGAAATATACCACTTACATACATACTCGTGTCTACCATTATATAAAAGCTAAAAAGGGCTTCCCATGCTCATGGCTTCAACCACAACTATTTTCATCTTATGTTGCAAGTTGTAATAATTATATCTTAGGGGCAACCATATGCCTCTAAATCAAATACGATGCTTTAGCTCGGATCATGCATTGTGTATTATATTTCCTATTATTTTTATTAAGATATTTTTAACACTTGTCGCGTTAACAATGTTCACATTAAATGTTTTTTAATTGTGAAAATCTCGAAGGAATCAATTGAATAGTTTATTTTCATAGTTTTTTAATATTTTTCTTATTGCTTGACGTAAATTTGTGGAACTATAATTATTAAAATTAAGTAATTTTATTGTTAAGCTTACGTTCGTTATTTATTCTTGGTTTTAGGAAAGACAACTTGAACACAGTAAAAGGTAAAATTTTTGTTATACAACGAGCAGAATGAAATAAATTTTCTATGCCGTTATAAACGTTATCAACATTCTTTGTGTCTGACTACTAATTTTGTGTCCACTGTAAACATCATCTATTTAGAATGAGTATTTTTTAAATTGCATGTTCTTGCGTTTTCCCTTGGTTTGGAACAAAGTTTACACCACTCTAACTTTTTTATTGCATTCCATGTTATTACATGCATTTTGCTTCAGCCAATCATCGGTTAGCAATCAAATCATTGTATTCATTTCCTCTTCATCTCGGTTGATTTTTTTTTACTATCAAACCGATTGTGATGAAGTAAACTAGTACTTGTATGTTTTCGCCGTGCCTGCATTTTATAATTTTCCAGAGGACAAGTTATTAGACACAAAGAAAGTTAATAAAGTACGTAGCGGCATAGAAAATGCATTAGATTCAGCTATTTGTCTAATAAAACTTTAACTTCAAATGCATTCCAAGTTAAAATATCAAAAAAAAAATTTTTTTTTCTTAACAGAAAATCACTTAACAAATAAATCACTTAGTTTTTTGAATACTTTTTGAAGAAGTTCTATTTTTGAACTGGCGCTACTTTAAGGAGAGCACTTAGCTGAGGATCTTTTTAGCACGAAATTCTTAGTGGATTCTTTACAATGGCACGGTATGTTTAACTTTGCACTTAAAGTATCTGTTTGAAACAACTTTAAAAAGGTACTGTTCCTTGAATTTAACATAATTTTTTGGGACCAGCTCCCAGGAGTTGGTCTGTAATTATGCACCGCGTAGTGTAAAAACAAAACTGGTAAAGTTTGGGAAGCTGGATACTGACAACAGTAATTGCAGGCATTCACTTTCAATATCACCAGTGTACAACTTTTGGTGTAGAGCAACGAAAAATTGTTTTTATGGGATGCTGAATTCGAATCTGCACTCGATTAACATAACTGGATAACATTTGTGAATTATAAATTGGATAAGCCACGCCAACATTGTTTTTTAATCTGCTTAGTAGTTTCAGGAATATTGTGGAACAACAGTTTTCTCAATAAATTTTTTGGTTTTTATAAAATTCATAAAAAACAACGAAAATGTGGTATTTCTCTACAGGGTGGTTGATGAATTTTACTACCCTAAGAAACTGGAAAAACTTTTATTGTAATGCATGGAATTGATTAAATGGATCTTTTTTCAAATGAAATCCCATTGAATTGTATTAAAAATAGTCTAATTAGTCTTAGAGATAATTAGTTTTAAATGCCCGTCCAGCACGTTGATGCAGGTGCGGCATCTCAGCAAAAGGTTGTTCATTACTACCCGCAAAGATGAGGCTGGAATTGCATCTATTGTCGGTGGTTATTTCAGCCACATTTTTCGGTTGCGCTTTGTAAAATTCCTGTTTACAATAACCCCCTAAGCGAAAGTGTTGTGGAGGGACCTGGTGGACCAACGGGAGGTTGTTCCTTGAGGCTGTTAGGAAATTTTCTGCGTAATTTGGCCATAATTGCCTGCGCTATGTGTGCAGTTGCACCATCTAGTTGAAACCACAAACAGTTGAAATGAATTCTTTTTCTTCGTAGTTCCGGATAGAAAAATTCTTTTAGCATGTTCAAGTAACCGTCTCCAGTAACCGTAATGCTGTGTCCGTTTTGTGAAGCGTGAAGTAACTGAACACCACACTGTGACCCGAATTGGATGCAATTCCCTCTCATGCAGTATTTCTGGGTTGGAATTACTTCATATGCGACAATTTTTTTTGTTTACGTTGCCGATCAGATCGAAATTAGACTCATCAGACATGAAAAAACAAATTAGCAAGTTTTCGTCCTCTTCCAGCTTCTGGCGAAATTTCAAGCGAATCTGTAAGTCTGCTGAATTAAGTTTATTAGCCATTTGTATTTTATAGGGGAATAAGTTCAAATCCTTATGCATTATTGTCTCCTTGTTGAAACACTGGGGTTGCTTTGTATGGCAGTAGTTACGGCAGCAAGGGTTTCTATTATAAGGTTCTAACGACTGTCCCATGCTCTATAAACTTACACACTTGTCTCATAAGGATCCACATACTCGGAGGATCGTCGCCAAACGTGCGCTTATATTGTCTTTGAATCAAAACTACAGACTCGAATGCATAATAGCGGCGGATTATCCAGATTCTTTTTTCAGTGTCCCAGTCTTCCATTTTTATTATATCTAAGGATCAATCTACAAAAACAAACAAAAAATCCACGTTACTTAGATAGAAAAAAATATCAAGATTTCTTTTGGCATCAGCTTTCATCAGGCACCCTGCATCATCAGAAGCGCTGATCCACGGGCGAAATTTGATTTTTGATTTTATTCAGAATAAAGTCAAGGAAGGTATCACGTTTAGAGGAAAAGTTGCCGTATACAAACAATATTCAAATGGTCTCTAACAACATTTGTAATTGTCGACTTTAATAAAATATGGCTGCAGAAAAAAGCTGATTTTCTTTTTCTATTTGTTAATATTTTTTTCACCAAAACCTTATCAATATCTCTGAAACTACTAGGAGAAGTCTCTTTATACTGATATGCCCTGTCAAAATCTACATAAGAAACAACTTTCAGCTGCTCCAATCTAAAACCTCCTATGCTTATGTATTTAACATTTTCCCATGAACAAAATTGAAAAAGTTTAAGCTGAATTCACGTCTAATTTAACGTGTTAGAAAAGCCTTCTGCAGAAGTTTTATTTAAGTAGTAGGGTATTTTGTGATTCACTGGCCACTAGTTCCTTAGTTTTATTTGATAACAGTGTTGTTGTAACGCTAAAACAGTAAAGTGTAATTTACCCTGAGCTGTTGTTGCAATGATTACAATGATACCACTCCTCGATTACCCATTACACTTCTGCTATACGTGGTAAAATAGTTCCTGAATAGGCTTTGAAGCTCTGATCCATAGCTGCGAGTGGTGTTCAAATTTTTGATCGGATATACTTACTATGATAGTGCTATAGATAGTAAGTAGACCACACGTCCAGAAATTACACGGTTGAAGCATGGTCACGACAACAATATTATAATACATTTTTGTGCCAAACATATAATGATTATTTTAAACATGACTTTCGTTGCAATAAAATAATTGCTTACATTTATTCAATAAATGATTTCCAACTCTAAAAGCTACAACATGGTTGAGTTCAACAATAAAATTTTTGTTATAGTTCTAAATATAAACAAATTATCTTAACTATACAAAAAGAATATTTTTTTATACTGTATTTTATTTTATTGAATCTTTCTATTAAAAGAAATTCACAATAAGTATTCAAATCTAATTTCTAAATTATTATTTACTAGTTAGTACCAACGTAATAACTAATTTTTTGTATTCAAATCTTAAAAATCTATCTTCTATTGTGTAGAGAAAGCCGCCTTGCCAGGCTCAATGTGTCAGTTCTTTTTAGTCTCTGGTGACCATCAAAGTGTTAGGACGTGCGACTAGTTTATTCACGTATTTGGACGTGTATGTTTTAACTTCTTCGTGGATAGTGGGAACTTTGAGATCCCTATGTATGTTTTCGTTTCTTATGTACCAGGGGGCGCATACGATATGACGTAAAATCCTAGACTGTCTTCTCTGTAACTTCTGGATGTTTGATACACAGGCAGTACCCCACAGCTGAATACCATTGGCTTTATAACGGATTTGTATAAAAGGACTTTATATTCCAAAGCCAAAGTTGAGTTAGGACTTATTAGCCAATGCAGTTGATTTGTTCGAAGCTTTATGCACGTTATTTTTGCCTCAATGTGCCGGGACCAAGTTAGGCGGCGATCTAGGTGGATACCTAAATATTTAACGTGCGTTTCCACTGGAACCGTGGTATTAGTTATTTTGCCTTCTAAGGGAAAACGTTACATGAGCACATTTTGATGGATTTACCTTTATTCTGTTTTAGCCAGTCTTCTATCTTATGAATATGGGACTGTAGCTTTTCAGATGCATCCTTTGGATCATTACTGACACTTATAATTGCAGTGTCGTCTGCAAAGGTTGATGTATATGTATGTGGGCTTGTCGGCATATCCGCTGTATAGATGATATATAACAGCGGCCCTAGCACACTACCTTGAGGTACTCCTGCACTGATTTTCCCACATCTTGAAAGCTGGTCCTTTGACCTTACTTTAAAAGTTCTACCGGACAAATAGCTTTTTATAAGCTTGTGGGTGTTTTCAGGTAGAACCCGAACTATTTTAGTAAGTAGCAGACTTTATCAAATGCTTGGGAAATGTCTATAAATAAAGCTGAACAGTATTGCTTTCTTTCAAAAGCCGATTTAATAATGGTAACGATTCTATGGACTTGTTCAATCGTACTATGCCTTGCTCGAAAACCAAACTGATGATCAAAGATAACGTTTTGTTCATTTAGAAAAGGAGTTACACTCGAGAAGAATAATTTTTCAAATATCTTTGACAAAACTGACAGTAGGCTAATTGGATGTAATCTGGCTTGAGTCCTTTCCAGGTTTCGGAATCATAACAATTTCACACTTCTTCCAAGAGCATGGGAAGAAGCGACGCGCAACATGGCATTAAATATGTAAAGTAAAATTCTTACAGCTGAATTTGGTAAGTATCCGTATTTTTAATTGTCGATTTTAAAGAAGACATCCGAAATTTCATAGGATCATTGACGATGTCGCTAATAATTGGAATAGTGGAATTACTTATATCATGTGGTGCGAAAACCTTCTCTAAGTGCTTTGCGAACGCATTAGCCTTTTCACTTGAGTTTTTAGCCCAAGTACGGTCTTCAAGTCTTAGTGGGGATTCGTAAGCAATAGGACATTGTAAGTGCTTTACAGCTTTCCACAAACTATAATCCATGTTTTTCATTGTATCCAAGTTTTTTAAAAAGTTGTCGATAGCGAATTCGTGTTTCTGTCTCAATTTACTCCGTAAGTTTTTTTGGCATAAGTTCATTTGCATTTTTATGTGTGGAGAACGACTATTTTGCCATTGTCTTCGTAGTCTTCTTTTCTCAATGACGAGCATCTGAATATCTGCTGTTGCCTGGTACGTTATTATTTTAGCTGATGGCTTTGTTGGCGTTGCAGCTATGGCTGCGGCAGTCACGACGTCTGTAAAATGGTCTACAGCTGCTTGAATATCAGCTGGATTTCTCAGTGGGATGTTCAAAGGTAAGTGAGAGCTCACATACATTTTATATTTTAACCAATTCGTGTTTCTGTTCGGGTAGAAACTAAGGGTTTTAGGTGCAGTGACAAAAAAAAAAGAATATAACAACTCTAACCATAAAATATCCTTTTGGTGTTTACTCAACGTATGAAGCGCGCTTACCACGTTGACTTAAGTATTCGAAGACTTAAGTCGTTTGTGTTCATAGCTCAGGCGCCGCTGGTGCTTTTCTATCGTGATAAGATTATCTACAATAATCATGTAATTAGTTTACAACCATATAATTTATTTATAATATGTTGCGCTTCGATTATATTTACCTCCAACACGTGTTTGCTTTGCGTGCAGGCGGAGTGAAGTATTTCTGACATCGTTTTAAAAAATCGCAGAGCCTGAATGTTTCTTTGGGACTTCAGAAATGTCAATAATATCCAGATCTTACAATTTTTTACAACTACAATGCAACAACACTATCTGAGGTGTTTTTCGAATAACCATACAAAATTTTGCCTTCCCAGCCAACACATCTATTGGGCCCACACGCCAAGAGACTTGGCCTTATATTAGGTGAATCATTCGTACTTAATATTGGTACCATTCGCGAACTAATATATGGAAGTCCACTTTTGAAATAAAAGGTCAATCACGGGCTTTCGGCAATTATTCATTAACCTTGAAATGTTTGATGAGATCGTATCGACTGTTTTTATATTTTAAAAAACTTAAAACATCAAACAGTAAATTCTGGTAAAAAAAAATCTGCAAAATTACTAAATTCATTCAATCTTATTTTTGTTCATATCCAGCAAGTAGAACTTGTTAATCTATTTTCTTAAGACACTTTCCAAAATAAAAGTTTACTAAGCCCAATTTCTTATTTTATTATTGTGCATTAAAAGCGCGAGTAGGAAAAGATAAAAACGTACAAAATCAAAGCCAGCAAATTAAAATTTTAATACGAACATTTCCACAAAATGTCATTTGGCTACTGGTTTAGCAGTTTTCGTTAATACTTCGCAATGATTTTTGTAATTTTAAATTAAGAAGTCCTTTTGTTGATGCCCCAGCAGCGGGTCTACGAGCAAAAAACAGCAGGAGTTTTGGAAGGCTACACAAGTAGTTAGAGACAAACAGTGACTACATTTGCTTTTTTTCTATTTATTATGCAAATACAACAAACAGAAAAACCACGGGCAAGGAAACAAAGAGCTTGTGGAGACCAGAAATAATAATAAATAAAATAAACAACAAAAAATAGAAGAGCCATTTTCCGTGTCTTGGTAGAATTTGTAAAATTGAATATATAAAGAAATGTAAAGTGAAATTGCACATTCTTATTGGCAGATTCGAAAAAGATTAATTTCTTTTATTTGTTTTTTTCTGAATTTTTAAAGCATTGTTTTTTATTTAAAATGTAAGATTGCACTGCTTGCCGTCTCTGCATTGGGAAAATATTAACGAGCGAATAAAAACGTTAGCCGCGACTGAGAAGTTAATGAATATTTCATTTGCGTTGAAAGTGGCTTAACGTTTTTTTTTAAATTTTTTTTTTTATTTTTCCTTTAATTTAAGCTCCTTCGCGATTTTCGGACAAAAAGAGGATTTTTGTTAAACAATAATGGAAATGTTGCTTTACATAGCAGCGCTGCAGCACGAGGAGTTGCTACTGTTTTCGTTGTTGTAAAACGATGTACAATAAGGCGCCATTTTGAAAGCCATGTTAATTTTTTCGCATTTGTTTTTGTGGGTTTGAGTTTTTTCTTTAGAATTTACATTTTAACGCCAGTAAATTTATTTCAATTGTTGTTAGCGGTTGAGTTGGCTTAAAAATGTAAATTATTGTTAATATTAGTGTTCATAGGTACGAGGGCAGTTATAAAAGAAAAATATCAAATACCGGGCCTTTCGATCTTTGATAGCAGCCATATTGTTCAAACAACATCTGTCGAATTGGCTCTCATTTATGTTCCCCCACATTACCATGGACGGGTATAGCGTTGTACAACATGAGCAAATGATTAAATTGTTCTATAAAAATTAGTGTTCTCTTCATCTTCATTTTTATTGAATGGCATCAAAGAGCGTGCAATACATCCCGAAAAAGTAACTGCTTGGTTTCGATTTTGGGCTGGGGCATTATCAGTCCATATTTATTTGGCCAGTCCTTGTGGCTTTTTCTTAAGTCGCATGTCAATGCAAATAAAACACAAACTACAGCGGCTAACATCACCCATGCCATCAGTGAAATTCAGCCTGATTTATTAACAGACTTATAGAAAAGTGGACACTTTGAATGCGCGCCATCCTGGAAGCCGCGGCGGACATTTGCACGATGTTATATTCCATATATTATGTTCTATAGGCCTCTCAAGTCAATAAAAGTTTCATTGATATCTCACACACACTTTGTTTTATTTTGTTATTTATTCAGACACATTTAAGTCAAACAATCGCCGACTTCGCTATTTTATGACGTTGTAATTCAGAGGATTGCGTTTGGGTATTGAATATTTAATAGGGGATTGGGATCAAATATGGGCATGTTGAAACTTCTATTTATCTAAATATAACGAATCCGTAGTTTAAAAACGTGCTGTTGCGAAAATAAAGTTTGTCTCAATAAAAATGCACTATTTAAGTTTTGTGGTATTTCCTTCGTGAAAATGGCAGCTGTCTCCTGTGATTGATACGATTATTAAAATAAAAATGGTAGACAAAGACGAACGCGTTACCATTGATAAAACCCATTACAAAACGAAGGACAGAACCTGGGTTAAGTGCGCAGACCTATCGCTCGGTGTTTTGAAAGCATTGTAGCTAGGCTAGCCAGATCCCAAAAGCCTAAAAACTGGAAAACGTACAATTTTAGCCTGAATTTTAGAAAAGAACTGGACTATTTTTAAATTGCACTTATTGTTCCAAAAAGTGAAATTTTATTACATATTTAAAAAAAACATAAAAAATAACATAAAAACACGTAAACATAGCAATTAAATCCAGTCTTACGTTATATTAAGTACATAGGCAAATAATAACTTAAATAAAAAAGTATAACTACTTCTTTTGCCGCATATATTTTGTATTTTTTTACAGAATTTATTTACTCTTTTGCTTTATTTGTGTGCAAAAAGTTTGAAAAACTTTGCAACTTTCATGAAAGCTTAATTTTATTAGAATTTCAGCCTTTATTAAATCGAAAGACATTCTATGTCTAATTGGAATTAGGAAAATATATAATCTAAACACTTGCAAATATAGTTGTAATTTTATTGTGTTCAGAATCCAATTTTTCTGTACAAAAAACTAATTTCATTATAACAGAATAAAAAATTAAAAAAAAACTGGACTGATTGCATTTTTCCTGGAAACTGGACCAGACATAAAAAACTGGAAAATCCAGGCGAATCCAGGCGAATCCAGGCGATCTGGCAAGCCTAACTGTAGCTGTAAACGAGAGTTTCGTAGAAACCGCGAAAACGTCAACTTGGCAGTGACTTTGAACGGTACTCATTACAGGAATATGACAACAAAGTTTTTGTAGCTTTAACTAGATACCATAGATCTTGACGATTGTGGTTTCAGTACGAAAGCGCCAACTGCCGCAGTGACAAAATCATCTTACAAAATTCTGATGCCAACTTGTCACCAAGATCAAGCGATTTAACGCCTGACAATTTTTTCATTGGATTTTTTGTGTGGAATAGTGGTTGTACGCAAATAAACTAGAATGAATTCCTAAGCTCAAGACTATAAATATTTCATCGATAGTTTCATGAGAAGTGCAATGGCCTGTCAGGCATACGGATGCCAAAGCAGTTCCTCCAGTTTCAAAACTAAGAGTGACGCCGTAGGAAGTGATTACCGCTAGGGAATGTGCCAGACTACAGTTTGTAAAATAACGTCGACATTGCTGGCAGGTATCTTGTGGCCATCATTTATCAATTCCACCATTAATTGCTTTTGCTTTACAATAACGTTAGAAAATCTTATTCAGTCACATTAAATTCAATCAATTTCAATTTTTGTTAACGAATGCCAGTTCGTAAAAAACGTTTACGTTCAGTGTTACGATCACGGATGTTATAATGCCGAATTTGATGGTAATCCGAACAAGGTATTAATACGTGCAGAGTTAGACGTGTACGTTTGCGACAATTTGAGCCCATGTCTTAAGATTCAAGATAAAGTAATAAAGAATAAAAAGACTTTAAAAACTTAAAGGAGTGTTAACTTCATGCTTGAGATTCGTCTTTGCAATGGTCAAAGAAAATGAATTCAAATGAATTGTCGCATCTCATTAACTGTGATTATATCCAAAATAAAAGTTAAATCGATATAATCATGAAACCAACCATCTTTTTAGCATTTTTACCACCTTCTAGAACGACCTCGTATGCAAATAAACGCGCGTTCTTTAATTTATCTTTCGAGCCGTTAAATAACTTTAAAGGATTTGCATACTAAAGGCGACTCCTACTACTACGTAATCATTCTTTGTAGCCCCAACAAACGGACAGCATTTGAATAGAAAGTGTCACGTTGATTATTTTGAGATGAGAAAAGGAATCTATTTATGCCGTTTGACGGATTTAATTAAAAATTATAGTAAATTAATTTTCAGCTTCAATAAATTGATACATGTCTCTAATATTCCTTTGACGCATTATAACTCGCTTTGCTCTTATGTTAAGGGTTTGAGGAAATATTTTCAACTTTGCCATTGCAGCTGTAATTTGTGATTAAACAATTTTGTACTTTTTGCTGATTGACAGCTTTACTATTGTCTACCAATCGTGGCCATAAAGTTAATAACACTAATTTGCATTTTGGTGTTGCGGTCAAATCATGTTTAAATCTCTTGTCGTTCTGCACTTTTGTATGTGTGTGTGGCACAGATGGTGTGGTTTGGAATTCCATTTTAATCCTCAACAAATTGAAATGCAAATTTTCTCTTTGGCCACCAACAACAAAAACCCCGAGAAATCCCTCCAATTTACCATTTTGATTTGAAATTAAAACAAGATCCAAAAAAGAAAACCCATTCCTTATGTTCCACTAAAGTTTAATAGTATTTCATAAAAAAAGGAACAAGACACACACACACACATACTAGGGAGATCGTTAAATATTATTAAATCGAACTTGAAGTATTTTCCTTTTTTTCTTGTCAAGATTTGTATTTTTACATTTTAATTATTTTATTAAGGAAATCCATAGGTCAAACCCCTTTGATTAGAAATACGTGCGGCTGCTTTAGATTTAATGTTCTTGTACCGGAAGTAAATGTCATTGATTGATTTTACAACAGACCACCCGCTTGTGGTAAAACACTTCACACTGCCCATTTAAAACATATCAAAGAGGTGTTAATTGCCAGAACCTTTAATAAATTAATACACGGAATATTTTCCTGTATGGTTTGTCTGTTTAATGCTTTACAGATGCGATCTATGACAAGTGTGTGTGTGGAAAAAAATAATAATTAAGAAATTATTCAAAATAAAATAATAAATAAAATAAAAATATTCATGAAAGTAGAATAAATATTGGCGTTGTAGTTTTTGTTGTGACCACAAAGATAGGAGAAGGCTTAAGGCTGCCGCTGGAATGAAAAACTTTGGTTCTGCTTTTGGATAAGGTTTTTTTTATGTCACAATTATTCTTTTCTTTATGTCAAGAAATGATAAGGGCAAGAATTGACGACCATACGAACCCAATTTTTACCGTTTTTCAGCAGTCTTGGCAGAACTTCCGTTAGCTAATAATGCTTGCCACACATTTCCTGTGAGGGCTGCAAAAGTTTGAGGTTTGTTTACTTAGATTCGTTACTTGAAAAGAGCCCTCTCAAAGAATTCTGGAACGGTTAAAACCGTCGATACGCTGGTTAGTGCAAATTGTCAAAACGAGAGATGAAGCGGAAATTTAGACTTCAGAACTACGGTTGTGGCTCGTGTGGTACAGCCGTTGCTCCATCCAGTTGGAATCACATGTTATATAGTTCTCCAAATTAAGAAGGGAGAAATTCGTTGAGCATGGCTTCTTAGCGCTCGCAGTCCATAGCAGTTCTTTCGCAAGCGGCATTTTTGAAAAAATAATGCCCTATGGCCATTGCAGCGTAAACAAACACACCCTGCAGTTACTTTAAGCGGGTGTAATAGGTTTTCGTAAGTTATACGCGAATTGTCGGTGCCCAAGAATTGACAATTTTGCTGTTTTACTGAGATAATTCGCTCGTGGTTGAGATCAAGGAAAGCCTGAGCGTAAGTTACATGCATTTGGTGGTAAACAGTTAACAACTGATACACTATTTGCTTTAGTAAACGAACAGCTTTAAGTCATTTACCATAATTTTATTTAAAGACCGCCCATTTATGCTCAACTGCGTTTGGTCTATACTACGGGGTCCTTTGCAACATTTTGGGACACAGCCGAACAGAATGACTGCTACCGGACCCACCTGCCAGCATCTTATTCCTTCCCAAACTTTGCTGAGCGCGCGGCTAAGCGCCATAGTGTTTGCTCAGTTGTTGTCGGATGGCCGGGTTGTCTGCGCCG
The DNA here is from genome assembly GCA_963932375.1 of Phania funesta. Classification (NCBI taxonomy): domain Eukaryota; kingdom Metazoa; phylum Arthropoda; class Insecta; order Diptera; family Tachinidae; genus Phania; species Phania funesta. The sequence goes on from OZ010656.1 coordinate 45,688,576, forward strand.
AACTTGACTTTGCCACAACACCATCAATGAATTATTCCGTGAAAAATCCAAACAATTATTCCGCTTCTTTGAGAAGTAAAGCAAATATGAAATATGCCTTAATTTCTTATATTTGAGATAAAACTCTGATTATATACTGAAGATAGAATAGAGTCTTATACTTTCTAATCGAAAACATTTTTTAATTTCGCTGCACAATTCCATGTCTACCAGTGTACTCGGTTTCATTTCTTTTCATCCAACGTTGCAAACGTACTTGTAGTGCTCTGCATATAACAATTTTTTGTTTTCTTTTCATTTGAAGTATATTTTTCGATTATGCGCGACCATTTAAGTACTTTATTTATGTAAACAATGGAGTGATATAAAAACGTCACATTAAAATGTCAAATTGACATTAGCATATAAACTATAAAATAAGGCACTGGTGCATGAAATGAAGCGAATGAAAGAGACCTACTCCTAAATACGTACGAAGAACACGTTGCCATTTTGTGGGGTACGCGAGTAAATATTTTATTGCCGACGACAATATTGGAGACTGTGACAAAAATGATGATGATGATGACGATGATGATGAGACCATTCATTTAACTTAGAGATGCCGTTTGAATAAATATTAAATAAATACTCACTTAGCAATCAACCAAGAAAACAAACACCAACAAATAGTAAAAACCGACAATTTCGAGGTGACGAAATGTAAGAGAAACAGCAAATAAAAATCATTATTAAAATAACGATTTCGGAAAATCGTTTGATATTTAACTAAACATTTACTTTTAAGTGATTTGCCTCAAATCATTGACACTTTATCGTAATTGGCTCAATGTACGAGTATCATAGTGTGTCCTAAAGCAATAAAATGAATATGAATGGAGCTTTTTATCTATTGACTCTTTGAATGAAAGTAAATCTAATGGGTTATTGAAATGTTTGATCTTCTGTCTGTAATAATTTAGTGCCACATAAGCAACACTTAACGAGTCAGATTAATAGTGAATTAAATTGCTGCTATAGTCGAAACTAAATACAAACTTTTATGCAACTGAACTGGTTGTGCTATGAAGCTGCTTTGCCTGTGTTAATTTTCCTTAGTCTTTATTTAAATATGATATCTAAGTCAACTTTTAACGACACTTTCTCCATATCCCCATGATTGTTAAGATTTTTGTGTGATTAATGTCACTCAAACTTTTCCTACTAATTCACACACACATAGAAAGGGAAGATGCGAAACGTAAAAATTTACCACACACACATGGCTAGAAATATTTAAAAGGATTTTTTTTTTTGTTGGTTGGCATGTGTTTACAATTTTGCGATACATGTCATTATGAGTGGATTATAATTTATGTTCCTTTTAAGTAGAGGAAAATTCATTTTGAAGGAAGCAATCAGTCAAATTTATAATTTAGTTGATCCGACAGCCAGTCAGTTAATCACGAAGTCATTGATATCTAAGTTATCGTAGGGTTTTTGCCAAAATAGCTCATATCCATTGTCACTTCTGCCACTCATTGTTATTTAAAATTTCAGTTATTTCACGAATCTCGTGTTCATCGAAATGACGCAGGCAGTACGCACAGTGACCGAAATTTCTTTAGTAGCGAGCAAAATATATGAAATTGAGTTTTTTGTCTGAACATTAAAATTGTTTCTAAGGTTTAATTTTATTTTATTGAATATTTAGAAAAAAAATTAGAATAAGTATTCAATTCAAATTCTTTTGTAAATTTTATAAAAACCCACTGCTTAAAAATTATTGAACAAAGATTATAATAAAATTCAAATCTTATCGGTGAAATATTATTTATTAAGTATTATCAATGTAATAACTGATTTATTGTACTCGTATTAAAATCTTAATAACTATCTGTTATTGAGTAGGGTTGGCCTTCTCGCTAGCATCAATGTGTCAGTCGTTTTTATTTTCTGGTACCCTTAAATTTTCAATAAATTACGTGTTGGGATGGACCACAAGTTTGCTTACGCATTTGGACGTATATGTATAGTGCGACATTTCAAGATCTCTTTGGATATTTTTATTTTTTTTATATACCAGGGGGCACATAGGACAAGTCGCAAAATCCTACACGTTCTTCTTTGTAATTTCTGGATGTTTGATGCAGAGCAGTACCCCACGGCTGAATGTAATTTACACGTGGCCCATTAGCGTTCTAGAAGCATATTTTTAAGTGGTTTATTTCTTGCCCAGCGAAACTTACAGAAGCATGTTTTGGGTGCGCATCATTTCTTGAAACACACCCTGCATAGTTGTCATGAAAATATTCATTGTTTGTATTACGTTTTCGATTGAGCTCAAATTGTTCCTGAACGGTGCCTGTGCGCGTTCTCTTACGATGTTGGCATATTAATGTTGTTGGGCGTTAGAAGTTTTTTCATTAACATTAGCTAAATCATTTTTCAATATTTTGGCACACGGAAAGGGTGGTTTGTTGTTATGCTTTAGAAATAGAACCGGCATGAAGCCGAAGGAAATGGCATGACCTATTCAAGTTTGCGTATGCCACTACAATTTGCAGTGTGGTTTTCATCTGAATTACTAAATTAAATTAGGATCAGTTTTTGCAGAGGCGTACTCCGCAGTTCGGTGTGCGTCGCCGTAAGCAATGCATATGGATGGTAGATGTTAATTAATGCACTGACGGAGACCATTACCTTTTTAAGGTTCTTCTACAATTAGTCTTCTGTTTTCTGCTTTTGTCCTCTAATATTATTGATCTTATTGACCCAAATTATAATACTGAAAATTTGCCTACTTTACTTCTGGACCCATACCGCGTAATTCTACCCGTATCGATAAACCTGTTAAATATACTTTATGAATCGAAAAGCACTTGGTACTGTCTAAAACGTTCGTAAAATAGAGTTTCACTTCAAAAAAGGGTCAAATTATGAAGAAGAAAAAACTTGGTATCACTTCACTGAAATATCAAGTTTAAAACTCCAAGTGGCGGAAAATAGTTATATATCAAAGCTAACGCTTTAACATCCATCAAACCTATTTAAAAATTAATTTAAAGTGCAAATATTGCAATGGATTCTTTCTGTGTATTTATCCATGACTGACAATGTAAATATTTATCATAATTTCATTTTGTTAAGAGCTTCGGACTCAATAAGAAATCGTTCATCTATGTACACGATTCTATGAAAAACGATACGGGCCAGCGGCTTACCCACCAATATTAAAATAAGCCGCGATAAATATCAGGCCCAACGCAGGATAGAATTCTAGGAATATCTCAGTAATCTCTCTTTAGTTGCATAATAGAAGTTCTTGGCATTATTAAAAAAAATTTGCCCCGAAGACATGTGTTTTGAAATTTCGGAAGAATAAAAAATAACGGCCAAATATATTGCAGTTGTTTTTTTTAAATAAATAATCACATTATTGGACGTTTTATTAGCAATCACTGTTATATTTTTTATTACATGAACATCTTTCAATTTATTTTTATATTTTGGTGAAGAAAATTGCATTCAAATGATTTCCGATCGTTTTTTCTCTTTTTGGTATTCGATTTCGTATTACACAGTTAGGCCTGTTTAAGTCGCATAATAGATTTCTGCAATCCTTTAATCGCAGCTTAAGTAAAAAATTAACTTCCACGTTTTGACAAAAATTAACTTTATAATTTAAATCCCTGGAATTTACGAAATCTTGCACACACGTGTTGAATGAATGCTAAGGCTAAAGCAACAGATATGTATGTACATGTGTATATCACACATAAAGCTATGCATTCATTCAAAAGTTATCGGTTTTCACGTTTATACTTGCAAAGAAGGCTGGGTATTTACCTCCTTAGTCTGGTGGTTTTGTGGGTCGCTTGAATGTTTCCAATGTTTTTCTAATAAATTGTGCTGACCGATTTTATAGGATGATCAGTTCTAAACAAACTAATCATTTGTATTTACCAAAATCTGTTTATACAAAGTTTACACAGGCACACACGCATTTTGTTGTCCTACATGTATTTGTAGGTGTCCGTTTACATTTAATCGCCAAAAATAACAACGTCGACAGACATTTTACAATCGGACTGTGGTGGATCAAGAAAACCACAAAATAATCTGTCGGACAACATTCTGTGATCTGAACACGTACGAAAGTAGTTTGTGATGGCATAGATCTCAGCCCTCAAAAGACTGTAGTTCTTAGGTAGGAGGTATAAGATTTTCCCACATGGAACTACCGCTTGAGGTTTTGTTAAATATTAAACATGTGTTGTCATTATTGCCTTATGAGGAGGAAAGTGTATGTAATAGGTGTTTAGATTTCGTGTTTACACGTGAGCAAACCATAGTTTTGTTAAACTTTCTCTTGCAAAATCCTGAGGTGGTGTAAATAGTCTTTTCCAATAAACTTGTTAAAGGTTTCGGTATATTGTGAATGCGCCGCTAATAATAATATAAAATTCGTTCAAGATTTCATGCAACCCCTATAAAACATATTTCCCAGGCAGAAGCCAAGTATCATCAGGATAATAAGCTGTCCTTTAATTACTCGTACGAAAGAATCTGGTATCTGAGTTGTAGAAACTTACAGGACGACCCTTATCAATACATATATACATATAAATATATGTACGTATATTTCTCTTAACATTTTGCCTAATATAACCTTTTTTTATTTTCTGATCCTTCGTAACTCTCCTCCACTTTTTGGCATAGCAGTCACTCTTTAGCCCTTCTTAACTTCATTCGGCATTTCGATCAATTTTATGGTTGGTCTTTAACATTTAGACCTATTGCGAATGTCATAACATTTAGCTATTGATTTATAAGTTGAGGTCATTAGGTAAATAACGTAAGTGCATATTTTACTAACTTGCTGACCGATCCAATTGATTTTGAAGGTCAAGAACTCATTTTTAAAGAATAATTCCAATTTAGCTTGATTATTAAATTTAACTGAAACAATTAATACATAATAATTACCTTTTTACCACATCCAATAGAACAGTGACAATTTTACTGCACTTGTTATGACATTCATAGGTTTAATTTTTTTGTTGTGATTTCCCATAGTTTCCCACAGTTTCTCACATTTTCGCAGCAGTTAAATGTAAAAGGAAAACTCTTTTATACATTTGGCACTGCGGCTATTTTGGGTTTGTTTGCCTGGTTAAATTAAAATAGTTTTTTAAAACACTAACAGCTTCAATGCTAAATCTGCAACAACACACAAGCCAGTCAAGGAAAAATATCACATAAGTATTTTGAACATCACCTACAACATTATTACGTGTTGTTGCACATACTGAGAACAGAGTTAAAGCAAACAGTCAAATAATCACACACACACGTGTGTGCTGTTGGCTGCTGCTGTCTTTTTTGGCCTTACTTTGCCATTCATAACAACTGTAGTTATGCTATATTGCTGTTGTTTTTGTTGTTATTTTTAGTGTTGTCATTAAATTTTTAATGAAAGTCTTTTCCCACATGTTTACAGTTCAGCGATTTACTTTTGTGTGGGTTTTTTTTATAATTCCACTGCGGTTTGCCACATTTTTAAACTTGTTTATTTTAGTGTCCGTAGTGAAACAATAACAACAACCAGTCACTATAGTAGCATCGACTTGCAATTGCAACAACGCATTATGCAGCTCGTGAGCTCGTGTGTGAGTGCTCACATGTGAGTGTGTTAAAATCATTGTCCTTGTTCATTTACATGAACACATGTTTTGTTTGTCAGCATACATGTATGTGTGAACCAAAGTGTTCATGCAATGTCAATGATAAATATTTACACACAAAAATTATGCTGCGAGTGTGCGTGAGGATGTGTGTTTGTATGTTCAACAAACCGGACAAATGTTATTGCATACAATTAACGTAATAATATGGTGGTCATGATTTTACCCAGCAAATGACCAGAACTACAAAACATTGTCTGATATTCTGATATGGAATTTGTTGCTCTCTCGTTGCCATAAAGAGCAGTAAGCTTTCACTTTTGGAAAGCTTAAACAAAAAAATCACAGAAATTTATTCATATTTAAGTTTTTGGTAATTTTTATTTTAAATATGATTTTGATAATTATAATACTCACATTTTAGTTTCGACGGAATATGTAGTAGCAGCTGGTAGTGAAGACACATAAGGACACTTATTAGAAAAAAAAAGGTTTCTTGGTGTTGAAATACTTTTTCATTTTATATATATGTATTTTTAATCGATAGTTTACCTATTATAGATCAGCGATATATAAATATGAACCAATCGCAATAAAGCCCCAATTTCGCTCTTCATTGTAGAGTTTTTCAGTCGAAGCGAATTAAAGGAGCGTTGATTTGGTGCAGGTATTCTAGACAGTAAGAAAGTAATATTCGGATCTTTATCGACTGACACGGCTTCAGAGTCGACTCTATGTGAGCAGTTTATACTCTACATGAAGTCTGGTCGAGGAATATAAATAAAATTTGATGGCGAGACATGTGATAGTGTCTCTGAAACTCCTTTATACCAGAAGATATAATTAATATGCCCAATCGCACCTTTGCAAATTGTAAAATAGGTGATTGTGTTTTATTTAGAAAAGCTTGGTACAACGAAAGTGTTTAAGAAACAGCTTGTTGCAAGGCATCATCATCATCTCTCAAGAAATGTTTAGAGATATTAAAGGATCAAAAATTACTTTTTAGGGTCCTCATATTTTTAGTGTGTATTTAAAATATAATTAGAATAATTTGAATGTTAAAATCACTTTGAGACTGATGGTATATTACAGACTAGTACTGTCAAAAATTTATTGAACTTTCCAATTTAAGGGCCTTGGTAACATACTTACGTGTTATCTTTAACCTGGATGTTATTTATAATTAAACAAATGTACTACTAGAAAATTATAACCAACAGCCCACTTAAAATCGATGTGCACATACTACAAAAATAAATTTAAATTTCTTTACCTCAAGAAAGTAATTATGATGAGTTTTTCCCCCATTTATATTTCTGGTGCGATTTTTACCACTGATAGTGTTGTCACTAATGGTAATCTTCTTCGTGTTCAAGATCCAGAATGGCTTGAGAGCAGCTAAAAAGTGTTTTGTCATCAACACTTTTTATGGGAACTTTTATCAAAATGCTCTGTGAAGGCGGCCAATTGAGTGGCACATTGCTTGGTCGATACTTCGATAGCCTGTGAGCCATACCCGGGAAGTTCTCAGCGGAAAGCCGGTTTCAGGGTCACTAAAACCTGCCAGCATCCCGTGGTCAGCAAAGCGAACTGCTAAATACGTAAAAAAACGTATGCAATTCATGCAATGGACGTGTATTTTATATTTGTTTATTTCACAAATGTCAAAACAGAATTTACATTTGCCGCCATTTGTAATTTGCAGCCACTAGTATCACTACTACTGTTACTTCATTTATTGTATCGCACCTCATTTTAAATAGTTTTGCCATTTTTCTTGAAGCCTTTTGTATTCTACTTTAGAGTCTAAAGTCAAATAATGTAAAGGTCGGACTACGGAAAGCATGTAATTCATTCGCTCGTCATATGATTTCATAGCCTGCTGTCAGATTTTGTTTACTTGTTTTCTCAGCAAGTAGCATTTTTTAATTTCATATTTTTCAAAAAGTTAAAATTTTTGTTATAACAATAAAAATAATATCATTCCAGTTATCAGTGACTTCGGGAATGATCCTAGGAAAGTTCGGTTATCTTCATTAAAATCGACAATTAAAAATACAGATATGAGGAAATCACCCGGACCTGAACGTGTTACAGGATCAATGATAAAAAACGTACCTAATTTAGCTGTGAGAATATTAGTTTTCATATTTAATCCCATGTTGCGCTTTCGCTTCTTCCCAAGCTCTTGGAAGATGTCTGAAATTGTTATGCTCCCGAAACCAGGAAAGGACTCATTCCAGATTAAGTCCTACAGGCTCATTAGCCTGCGCTTCATTTTGTCAAAGATATTTTAAAAATTATTAGTCTCGAATGTAACTCCTTATATTAATAAACAAAACATTGTTCGAGATCATGAGTTTTTCGCAAGGCATAATATAATTGAACAAGTCCATAGAATCGTTACCATTATTCAGCTTTATTTATAGACATTTCCCAGGTGTTTGATAAAGTCTACCCGTTGAGCGACTCACTAAAACATCTCGGATTCTTCCTGAGAACAACGACAAGTAAGGCCAAAGGATCAGTTTTTAAAAAATGAGAAAATCAGTGCAGGAGTAATTCAAGAAAGTGTACTAGGGTCGCTAGTATATAGAGACAACCACACAAGCAGACGACACTACAATTATAAGTGTTAATAAAGATCCGACGGCAGCATATGCACAACTTCAGTCCCATATTTATTAGCTAGAAGACTGGTTAAAGCAGTGGGGAATAAAGGTAAATCCATAGAAATGTGCTCCTGTAACATTTTCCTTGAAAAAGTAAAATTCTCAACCAACAACAATAGCAAACACCACGGTTCCAGCGGAAACACACGTTAGATATCCACCTAGATAGACGACGAACATGGTTCCGCCATATTGAGGCAAAAATAAAGTCCATAAAATTGAGAACACATTAACTACGCTGGTCACCACCTAATTCAACCTTGGCTTTGGAATACAAAGTCCTTTTATACAAATCCCTTTTAAAGATTATATGGTCTGGGGCGTATTGCTTGTGCATCGAACATCCGTAAGTTACAAAGAAGACAGTTATCGATCGTACGGCTAATCGTATGCGCCTCCTGGTATATAAAAAAGGAAAACATCCAAAGAGATCTCAAAGTTCCCATTATCCACGAAGAAGTGACAACATACACGTCCAACAACGTTGGCAACAGAGACTAAAGAAATGATACATTGAACTTAGCGAGACGGGTCTCCTTACCCATTAGTAGAAAAGATTTCAATACAATAAATTAGTTATTACATTGGTATTAACTAGAAATAAGACTTCAATACTTATTCTAAATTTCATTTAGTAGAAAGATTTAAGAAGTTAAAATTAGAAAAAAAATATTTATATAATATTATTAATATCATTTTATGTTTTCGAATTATTATATAACTTTTTAAATAGTTAAAGTGATTTGGTATTTTATAGCATTTTAGTTCACACGTTATATTCAATCCAAGCATGTTGCTCTTTTAATGGATGTTAATTATTTAATGATTGAATTTAAACAAAAAGTTGTTTATAGCGTCAATTGTTATATTAAAAATAGTTTCAAATAATCATAATTTGTTTGCCACAGCAATTGTTTATCAACCGTGTCACGAATATGTTTTTTTGCGTGCGGGCTTATTAAATACATAAATTGCAAACGGAAGCCAAGATTTATGAAAAACGATTTTCCAAAAACCGACATAACACCTGCCTTAGAAACACGTCACTAAAGAAGCCCTTAATGATCCTAAAGCAAAACATGGGCCTTTCGGGTGAGTAGTTGATCTAGAACTATCGAAATTAACAATTTCTCATGTATCCTATGTGCTTTTATGTGCTTATATGCTTTTATTTCAAACATAAATACAAACCTAAGTATTTTATAACACACTCTTACTAATGAGCAATGAAATGCTATAAAATCAGTGTTTAATTTTTTACTACAAATAAACACATCTTCAAATGTCATTCATCCTGTAAAACCAACCATAAATTGTACGCAAACACAAACAGCATGGAATTAACCGGTGTTAACTATTATCAATACGTTGTCCCACAAAATGACCACCACTTTGCAACCAACAGAGAAGAGATGCTTAGTGTGGTGGTGGCCTAATACACATCTTGCATTTTTAGTACAATGAATGGCTTAATGAAGTCATTGCTAACGATGATTATGATGATGACGAACAATTTTATTTTTATTAGTTCTTAATTGCGAAACCTCAAATTGTTCTGAATAAAAACGTATATATCCTGCTTTAGATCAGAAATTGTAACACCTTTTGTTACACATTTCCTTAATGTCTTCCCCCCAAAATAAAAATTCAAAAACAATCGCAGTGGTCAGCTGAGCTCGGCAGGATACCAAAGTGAATGTTTTTGAAAACTATTGATTGAATTGTTTGTTTTCTTCTATTTGGTTTTGTGTCTATGAAAGACCATTTATTATGAACGATTTATGATGTTGGTTTTGTTATTGCTGATGTTTAAATATTTTGACGGCTGTGAAAGGGACATCTGTAGGGGGATTTTCAGTAAATGAATGACTTTCAAATATATTTTATTGTCTCATTAAAACCAGTCTAAACATTTCGAGTTTAATTGAAAAGAATTTTCTTAGAAATGAAAATTATTACAAACGTATTAAATCTTTATTATTTTGGAAAGAAGAGAGTTAACAAAAAATTAAGAGTTGGGTACGTATTAAGGATAACTGCCAGACATTGTGGATCCTCTGGACAGGGTCACTTAAATAGGGGATTGTTTTGTTTTTATTCTTTATATTATGTATCTTGGTTTTAATGGTTTTAATTGAGTAAGGAGAAACATCTTTTAAATAAAAATTTTAAAGACATTCTTGAAATAAAAAGAACGTTGCTACAATGTAGTGAATATCAATGAGAATATTTTGGTAGTTCGCGAGCCATTACAGATATCGAAGCGTATATTTCAGCAACCTAGGATTGAGTCGTTTTAGTAATTATTTTAACTTTTATGTTTTTAATTGCCAATTATTTTTTTTTTTATTTACATATTGACACTCCTTAAAAATAAATGCAAAAAACAAATTATATATTTTGAGAATGATTGAATCGGATACGCCGACTATGGTAAAACTTTGCGAGCCTGTACACCACGTCACACTGGCATCTTAATAGGAAGCGAGCTTGTGATGGCATTAAAACAGGATCCTATAAGTTATATATTTTCTAAAGTTATATTACATCGAAATGAAACTTTTTTTTACATTTAATTAGTCCTTGAAAATATTAACGAAAAAAAATACTTGCGAGGACTACCTCAAGTACTCACATGTCTCGAAATTAAAAGAAAGTTGTAATCATATTTTGTTAAATTTTTCTTCTAAAGCTTTTACTCTGCTTTTACCCTTCCGTCATATATGTATATTAATTTGTGTTTCTGAATTGAGTGGAATAATAAGGATCCTAATCAAATCTGAAATAAGAAAGATGATGAGTGTACTGACGGGTCACACGAGATTGGAGGCTCAACTACGACTTATATATTGGGCTGTACGGATGATGACTGCGGGGAGGACGTCCAAATGATTAAACATTTCTTATTTTCGCCGGCGGCATTTTAGGACGTGTCTAATTTGAAAGGCATTGACTGCCAATTACTCAAGAGATTTGTTCAGGGAACAGAGAACCTATTAGGGAGGAGCCTTCTTAGAATGGGGAGCATACAACGGGTCGAAGTACTGGCATAAAGTCACGGGACAAATGTCTTCTTCCCTCGACCTAACCTAACCTCATCGTGGGTTTCCAAAAGATGTTCTTTCTCTCTCTTTCTGTTGACGTGGTTATTTTCAGTGGTTCTAAATGTGATTTCGCTGTTACTTTGAAGGTATAAGTAGGCAATTATCTCCATGTCTTCCTAAACAGAGCCGATTGGGAAGCAAAATTTCAGACTTGCTTAAAACTCCTACAAACGTAATGCTCTGCCTAAAACAAAAATATTATTTTCTCAAAATCATATATTTGAAATTTATCCCAAAAGTACCGAGGCCACTCTTTGTGCAAAAATAAAATTTTTAGAACACATTTTCTTCATTTAATGAATTTGGATATTGACTTAGGAAATGGTAAAAAATTCTCTGAGATATTGGAAAAGCTCACTATTGCAACACGTTGATGTCAGATCGGAAATAAAATAAAAATGGTACCTTCCACTTGTTTAAATATATTTTTAAACCAACGCATGCCTCTTCAAAGACCACAATATGGCTAGAAATATACTAAACTCCATTTTACTTAATATAATGATTTCTGTACGACAAACTTAGTATCTCTACCTGAATGGTTCTGCTAAAATCAAAAAAAAAAAAAAACGAAAGGCAAAGACTTGGTTTAACTGATAAAAGAACATCTCAGAGAAAAGAAATTAATTTTCACTGCGCGCTCGTGTACTTTTGGTCTTTCAGTTCAACTCCCTCTTTATCAAATCTCGACTCAATCAATTTAATATATAAAAATAACTTCAAACTAAATCAGTTTTCATCCCTAAATTGGCAATTCAGAAAACAATACAAAGGAAGCAAAAGCAAAAATCTAATAATGGCCAAACGTTAAACAACATGGTCAGATTAGAGGTTTCCGTTTTATAAACGAAATTGAATAACTCCCAAATCCAAAAACAAACAAAAAATAGCAATATCAACATTAAACAGGACACACATACTCATCCTTACAAAAATGAATCAATGTAAAATTTATTACTGGGATAGTTGGCAAAACACATACATATGTACATAGATGTGTGAGCGTGCACAAATCGATGTGTATGTGCGAACACTTTTACGCACACTGTACAAAACAAATACATCTATAATGAACAATGAAGCGAAAAATAAGTTCGCTGTCGATGTTAATCTTCTGAATTGAATTGAAACAATATGGCAAATGATAAATGATGATGATTGTATTTACTCGTATTCATTCTGGCAACATGCTACGAGTTAAAAAGGATACTTCAGCCATGTCTTCTTTACACAAACACATGCACACACCCGTACGCACACATTCAGACACTATCTCAATTGTAATACCAACACACACAAAAGGACAACATTCAAAATATTTATGTTACACTTAAGAAATGTATAAAAAAGGACATCAAGCATTTAACATAAAAAAGGATATCGAAACAATCTTCATTATATTGTCAATGTTTTCTTTTATTTTCAATCGTTTATTTATTTATAAGAATTGGAGTATTAAATTGAAATGCAATACGAAAGAGACAAACAACTTTGTTTTGTAAGGAATATTAAAATGAAGAGAATGAGAGGTGAATGAATAGAACAGACCACCACCATCAGGAGACGCACGCTTCTAAACCAGTCAGGATATTGGTTGTTTTTCTTATTTCTTAAAAATATAGCAACGGGTGGTCTTGTTCGTGTTCCTCGTATATTTCACAACAATGACAAATGTAATTTTTTTCCATCGATACGAGAGAACAGCTTGTTTTAGCACATGATTTTATTAACATATTTATTTTTTCCAATGTTTTTAAGGACAATATTAATGAAAGGGACAATATTTTATTGGGAAAAAAGTATAAAAATTGACAGATAGTGAATATGTGTTTCCGTTAGAAATGCTCATATTTTTTAATTTAATAGTTTTACAGTTCCCTTTTTCGTTATGTTTGAAAAATTGTTTTTACAAGTTTCGTATTTTTAATTTTAAGATGCACAACCTATTCAGCTTTTCCGAACATCGTTATCCCACATTTATTCTTCCCACCGAAATGTGTCTGCTTGGCGAAACGTGCGTATGCTTATCGCATTAGAGCGAGACGGTTTGTAAGATCCAATTGTGGTTTGAACTACGAATTATTTAGTCCATGACTTTGTTCAAAGAATCATAAATCATTACGTTCTCCAAGTAATCGCGCTATTCGACTTCGATCAGTTGAACAGTGACTTTTCTTTTTCTGTGAAACCCAAACCGCTAGGAATGAACCTAACTTAGTTTTGAACCTTTTTCGCTTTGAAAGACGTCTTTACTGAATTCTATCGGAATTTCGGTAGTGTCTGCCACTGAAAAGCTTTTTCCAACCTCCAAATTGCTTAATATTTACATAGGATGACCAGACAAAAACGATAGTAATAGAAATTGAAATAAAACTAAAACGGTGTGTGATATATGGCTTTATTTTGAAACGACATGTATGCCATTATATGTGGAACATCACTGACTTCGGACAATAGCTCCATCATTCAGTTAGCGAACTCACGGCGTTGTCTATGGTCGCCGGCTATAATTCTTGCGTTTCCACAAACTTATACAGATCTCGGCCTCAGCTGCATCGAAAAATAATGCGGGTGTGGGCGAATTCGTATTTATAGAAAACAGCCCTTTAAACATTGAGTAAGCAAGACTTTTGTCTGTGTGTGTATGTTTCGTCACTCAGTACAAACAGATATAAAAAGTACAACTTTAAAAATCCATTTAATTATCCCCATTCAAATCGTTATCCCCTTATTGCGCAAGATGGTATTGGTGGCGCTGTGAACTTTTTGCTGACTCTGACCAACAAAATTCACTAAATTACAATCAAGTCGCGTGCTACCAGTAGCTTTTACTCTTTACTGTAGTGATATCAGACTGTCGACTGATGACTGTCGTCCTTCTTCCTCATCTCGAAGTCTCTTGCAAATGGTAGTATTTCTTTAAGGCTTAAGTCCACCATTGTATTCATATTTAACATGTGTTCTAAGCCTTATGCTAGCCAGTGCTGGACATTCACACAGAATGTTCACTGCCGTCTAAGCCTCTTCCCCCAGTTGCGAGGTTTTATTGCCATCTTTTCAGAATTCCTCCATTAGCCAATAAACACCGGAGCTCCTATAGAGATTATCAACCTCTTGCGAGGCTTCATTGCTCATCACTTGCAGAATCTCATGGTACAACGCCTTAGATGTACCTTTAGATATTGACCCGTCCACCTCTCACGAGGTATTCTTGTCCATCTCTTGCATGTTCACCATTGGTCAAGTAAAACCGGGGTTTCTTTAGCGATTAAGCTCCTGATTTAACCCTGTAATGGAAAAAAAAGCGTTCATCCACACACAAAGCTTCATATGCACTTGTAAGTCTGTATTAAAACTGGAGATAGCCAGAGTTCGCATACTAGAGACCAAGCACCTTCTGGACCACACATTCCTGGCATATGCTATTCTACCCTGGATTAGGGATTTTATACAAGAGAGTGTTAACTTTTCTCCTCTCGACTTATTTCGCCAGATTTAATTCTGAAGCAGCAACTTGTTACCGGCCGCCGCCACGGAGAGGTATAAGTCAGAACTTCTGACAGTCCACTCAGTTACGGCAAGCCTTATCTGTGTGCCTGCTAGCTGACGGCCAAGTATATATAAAATAGTGACAGTTATATCGGAAACTATCTCGAGAAAATACAAAATTCTATAAGAGTGTCGATAAGAAAAACAGGAAACCAACAATAGCTAAAATTCTGACACTAAGGCATTGTGCAATGTATTGAGCAATTTCTCTTCGTAGACCGGCATAAATTTCAATGTCGATTGGCTACCCCGGTGCTGCGGCCCGTTGGACCATTTCTTGGCCTATTAAAGTTGCGCTAATTATCCAGTGACAACTGAAACTTTGAAACACGAAATAGAAGTCGCCAGTAATAAAATTCAAACCCAGACAAACGAATGAGTACCAGCCGTGACAGTCCTTTGAATAGTGTTGTTCTTCTTTTTTAAATGTGAAGCTCTAATCTTTGACAAAATATTCATAAATATGTTTTTTCATAGCTGATTCAAATCGCAAACGTTAGACGACCGACACAGGCACACGTGGATCCGCAAGTGAGCGAGACAGAGAAAGAGAGAGAGAGAGAGAGAGAAAGAGAGTGTTAGAAAGTAAAGAATAAAGAGGGGTTAAATGGTCACTATATCTGTGTGTCAATGTGGAGCCAACCCCAAATCAGTTGCTGCTCTTTATGAAACAATAAATTTTCCTTAGTCCCACCTCCAAGTCTTGCGTGGCTTCTCTAAGAAAGGCAGACGCACAAAAATGATATACCTGATAGCAGCGCGGCTGTCGGTGTATGTCCGAATATCTCTATCAGTTCGATGAACATTGCATTCATTACATTCTGGATGACTTGCCCAACTTAATCACCTCCGCCTACTCCATTATACCATTTATACAGCAAAATGAATAAATATTTTGTTAATCAAGCTAGGATATCTTTTTTAAAGACATACGAATTTTATAACTTAATTAATTCTATTTATCAAATGCATTTTCTTGCCCTCTACATACTTCGCCAAATTATGATTAAGTAGTTCGAAAACTTACGAAATATTTTACAAATAAAGACCATTTTAAAGTTGATAACTCTGCTATGCAAATTTGTGCGGATAACTTACGAGTGCTAACTGATTCCAATTTGACAACATCAGTAGTTGGCACAGTTTGTTTACTCCGTATTTCGCATTCTCTCCATGTTTATCTTAATTGAAAGTAGGACTGCCGTAGTGGCAGAAACTAATTTAGTATTTTAAAGTTTGTTCTTGTAAGGACATGAATCGTATTCCAATGTTTCCAAAAATATTCCCATTACTTACAATTGGCTTTTGAGATATGGCTCTTTGCTCATTTCATTTTAAAGAAAAAATTCTTCCAAACAATAATCAAATATTATGACTTCTTATACAGGTTAACAAAAGATAAAAAAAAGTCTAAAGAAGAATACAATCTTCCTTCGTCACAAAGATATTCTTTTTCAGCATTAAAGGCTGGAAAGAAATAGGAAATGTCGCCCACGTTGTACGATCGTCAATCACAACATTGTAAATGTCAGATTATTAAACGTCAACATAAAAAACCTAAAATTTAGTTGTATTTCCTAAAATCCGGAAGTAAGTCTTAATAAAATGAAAATAAAATTAATATTTTTCTATTGACTCAAGACGACATAAATAAAGGTGTTGAGATTAACAATTTGTCAGGTGTTAACTGCGAACGCATGAAAAACATCTTGAATTTAAAACATGTTATCAAACAAACACAACAACAACCACACAGCACAATTGTTGAAAAGTAAAGAAAAACAAGTGTCAGACGACAAGAAAATTGTAAAATTTGTGATGCAAGTAATTAGTGTAAGAACACCCTGTACATGTACACACACACTTGCATAAATATTCGAACATGTTTGCCGATAAGGATTTCGTTGGAAAATATTGAAATTCATAAGAGAAATCTGTGATTTTCGCTTTCTAATTAAATATGAAAAATAATGAACACAGTTTTGTTAACCGTTAGTTTTTATTGTTTCCTCTAAGTGAATTTATAAATATTCGGATTTCACAATATTAACAAACAGCCTTAACGAGTTTTCTACTCACAGAGTTTTTAGTTTCCTCTTTATGAAAAAAATATTTTTTACAGTTTTCGTTTTTATTATTTTTTTTTTTTTGCGAAATTTAGTTCAATAATGTTGTTACCCGTATTTCGTCGTATTGAGCAATTTTCAACACGTGTTGTTGAAAAGTCATAAATTTTATTTTAAACTTTCTAAAATTTCGTTTGTCTTGTTGTTGCGGACTGTTTTGCTCGATAGAATTTAGTTGGTAGCTCTATAAGGTTGGAAAATTGTGATTTTCGCACGGCTGTACCAGGAGCAGAGAATTGAACGAATTAAAAGTACTTATTTCGTTATACGATTACACTGTACACGGGCCCAAACACCATTGACCTTAAAAACTCACTTATACAATTCGACTTAGATGACACGAGTTTTTTTAAGTTTTCGGGAATAAGAAAACCAACCCCATGAAACCTCGCTGCTACAATTGATAAGATCTCTACCGTAGCCAGGATTACCGCTGGAATTTTTTTTAAAAGTTGAGCAAAAGTTTGTTCAAAGAAAAAAAACTAAAGTTGCACAAAAACGTCATTCAAATAAAAAACTTGCCACATTTTTGATCATTAAAATGTTTATTAGGCTGGCCCCAAAGGTAAGAACGTCAAATGGGCTCCACAAAACTGCCGATATTACAATCATCAAAAGTGATAAATATTAAAAAATTTTAAACGAATGGAATAATATTTAGAGGTCGCTATAATTTGGACATTTTTCAGGTTTGGTACCAGGAAAAATGGGGCCGATGAGAGCTAGAGTGGCCTAACCTAATCGATTTTTATAATTAATTATCATGGTTTTTGGATAGGCTAAGGTGCTGCTATCTATGAACCGATTAAACAACCAATATTGTAGTACTAAAAGTTATTTAAAGAATACGATTGAGATTTATTGTTATATTATCTTTTGTGGGTTAGGCTACTCTTGCGCGCATAGTACGTTGAAATTTCGTTTTATTTAAATAATATTATAATATCGTATTTTCGCGTCGCGATGGCTTTATGGCAGACATTAAAAATAGTTTAATTTTTATTTAACTTTAGAAAGAAAGTGTTGTTTTTACGATAATGGAAACGTTGAAAATTCATCTTTTGTAAAATAGTGATTGAATAGAAATTTTAAATTAACAAAAATGTCAAAAGTCCGGTAGAAGTACGTCATCAATCTGTGTTAAATTGTGAGTCGTAGTTTTTAAACGTTTATGCCTGTCAAAGAAATTTTAAATACTTTTGTTTTCTACTGTTCAGCATACAGAGAAATCGAGAGAAACCCAAGCAAGTTAATAAAGCTTTAAAAAATTATGTCATAACTGATCATGGGACCTTCATCCGGTACCAGGATATGTTTTAAGTATTTATCTTATCAGGAAATAAGTTTAAAATTGATCTACTTTTTTCTAAACTATGTATGTTGATAATTTCTAGTTTCTGGCTAACCGGGCAATGAGTTTGATCAAATTTTATTTGAATGTGATGTGTTCTTTTAGAATAATAATAAAACGGATCTAGTGATATTGGTAACTTTAAAAAAGGACGAAAAGTCGCACATAATGTCGCAGAGGTCAAAAAATTGCAAATTAAGACTTTAGTCGCACAACGGTAACGCTGCCAAAACACTTTACTGGAGTAGGCTAAAATGTTAAATTTCTTAAATGCTTATTTAACCAGTATTACCTGTTTTCGAAATTTTTTAAGAGAAAGGAATACGCGGAGTTATCGTAAGAGTGTGCAATGTTTTCAAACCAGATCGACAACCCACATTTTTGACCCATCAAAAGCTATCAAAATGTTCAGTACTGTTTGCCCTTTCAACGTGCATCGTTTCACGCTTGCCAGACGTGGGTAAATTATTAAAAGATAATACCGAATTTCGGGCTCAGATGTAAATACGCAACATGAATTTCGTCGTTAGGTCGTCATTTTGACTTCAGGACGCAGGCAATACATCGCACCGTCGAAAAGCTTGAGCGTATGTTCACATTTTTTGACCCTAGGCTACCAACAGAGATTGGTGAGAATTTGGTAAATACTGGCCATTGTGACCAGTGTCAAAGAAGGCGCAGAAATGTCGACTTGGCGCCGATAATCTGAAGAGGGCATTACCAACACCTGAACCCGGCTTATTTTTTGGGACTAGATCCATATAAGATTGTGCTAATTGGAAAAGACAGTCTGACGACCATACACAAATAACGGTTTTGTACAAAACGGTTGAATTAGGACCTATTAACCAGTAAAGTTGATTTGTTTTAAGTTTTATTACCCTTCTTTTTGCCTCAATGTGGCGAGATCAAGTAAGGCGTCGATCTGAGTGGATTCCCAAATATTTGACGTGGGTTTCCGCTGAAACAGTGGTATTTGTTATTGCTATACGTGGGCAATTTCGCCTTCTGACGTAAAGCACATTTTGTGGGATTTACTTTTATTGCTGATTAATATAAGATTGAAAGTGGTTCGGATGCAACCTTCGAATTTTCGTGAGCTTGTTGGCATATCCGCTGTATAGATATATAATAAATAATACGCACGATTGATCATGGTGTGGCACAAAGTACATGAACGTCCACAAAAGCAACTTATACGCCTCTCCCGCAAACGGCAAATCAGGGCACACTTATTGATGTGTGTACATTAGGGACAAAACAAGAGCTTTGTTTCTAACGAGTTTGATAGTTTAAAAAGTTAAAATATTTTTTCATCAGAAAAATATGAAAAATAATAGAGAGAAACCAACAGATCTTGCAGCTTATTTTAAATCAACCTGTTTGTATCTTCGAAATGGTGCGCGATTATTGTACCAACAGCCACTTTCATATAGCTCTTGTGGCTTTTTCCTGTAGATAGGATTTTGCAGAAGACAGTGAAAGCGATTCTAATATCAGACTGTGAAAATTACTTAGATAACTGTTGCAGTTGGGAGACATTGCAGATTATACATTATCCAGTCTTTTTTTGCCTTATTAAGACTTGAAGAACCAATGCCATCTTATTATTATATAGTATGTACATATGTACTAATATGAAGCCATAGTCCAAGTGAATGAAAATAATGAAATCACTCCTTTTAGTTCTGACCATCACTACTGCCATTATATAGTTAGTTGGTGTAAAGGCATATTTACTATTATAACACAAAATATATTTTGCAGTATTTAATGCCAAAATTATAAAAATGTACAAACACATTGTTGTTCGTTCGTTGTAAAGAAAAGTAGAGCAAACAGACCATTAAGGAACACAATTGTAACAATTTCATCTTAATAATTTTTTTTTTTTTTTGGAATGTGAAAACATCAAGTGACACTTGTTTCATGTTTTCAGAGCATAGCTGTGAACACTTTTAGCTTTCCATACTTGTGTTCTTTTCAAATACTTCACCAACCATACATACATACACACTTATATACAAATGGAAGCAAATACACCAACACCCACACATAGAAAACAATTTTCCACACAATGTTCTTTTTCCTAAGGCATTGTAAAATGTTGCATGGCTGTTTCAACAAATTTGTATGTATGTGTGTGTGAATGTTACAAAGTTCTATTTAAAATTCTACGAAATAATAGAAAATATTTTTCATCAAATTGTTACTGAAATCTTAACACAAGCTGCAAAAGGGTTGGTTGGTCGTTCTATTCAATTCTTCTAAAAAAATTTGTTCTCTCAACAATTTTTGTTAGTTCTTTTTACTGCCTTTAATGTTATAATGTTGTTGTTGTTCTTGTTAAAAGTCTTATATAAAAATGAAATTTAAAAATTTTTATTTTATTATAAAAACGGAAAATGTTAGTGTGACGGGGTGTGTTACAGTCGTTTCTTTATGACCTTTTAACATCTTAAATATTTAATAATCGGCTGGGTCTTCTGGCTGCCGAAGCAATTTTAAGTCCCACCTAATAAATCTTTTTTACAACAAATATATTAAATATAATTATGAAACACAACGAAAGAGTGTTGATTTTGAAGGATATAAATGAGAAAAACAAAATAATTAGAAGACAGAAATTTGATCTTTTTTCAATTTTGATCAAGTTTTGATTTGCTAGTTAGGGGATATGAACGTACATATTTATAGAACAATTAAAAATGTAAATATAGTTTGAATGGCGGTGTGAGTGCGTAACCTGCAGGTGACGCGACGCTCAACGCTCTTGTTAAGTATGGCTGTGAGTGATTTAATTAACCATTCATGCCGAATTTTATATACCCTTCACAAAAATATGAACTACTACAGATTTTTCCCGGTGTAAAGGACTGTTTGAGATATTTCGTTTTGGCCTCCGGTTTAGGCGTTTTAAAAATCCTTTTGCTGATTTGTAAATAACAACGGAATGAGGTTTAAAGCAACATTTTTAATATTTGATAAAATCTTGAGTTGTAGGTGCAATTTTAGCTTTTGGGTAAATTTTTTTGGTAAATTTCAAGATTTGTTGAAATTTGTTTTTGGTTACTTGTTTGTGAAAATTACGTTTTTTTAAAAGATATATTTAGGTCATTTGGAACTTGTGAAATATCGGTTTTGTTAAAATTGCGGCATTTTTCATAAAATATAGAATTTTTGCAAAGTTTTGCTGAAATATAAATTTTAAGATTTTTTTTTTTAGAATTATTTTGTTTTATTCCCTGTTTTTCGGTTTGGTGGTGAATTATTAAATCATTTCTAGACTATTATTTGGTTTTGTGAAGAATTTTTAAATTTTAGTGAATTCCTAAACTGCGTTGAAATTTCGGATTTTTGTGTTTATAAAATTTGTTGGTAATTTTTTTTTTTTTTTTTTTTTTTTTGTAAATTCACGATTTGTGTTCAAATTACGGATTTTTTTATATTGTTATGTAGAATATATAGGTTTTGAAGTTTTCATAAAATGTTTTTTTTTTATTTTCGGCTTTTTTGTGTACTTGCAAAATTTTGGCTAAGTTATAGTTTTTACGGTGAAATTCAAATTTTTGGGAATATTTGTGGTATTTTTTTTTTTACTAAATTATTCAAGCTTGAAGGTAGTTTTTATATAAAAACTCTTTTATTCTGGTCGTGGTTCTAAGGCTTATGCTTGTCTCAGGAGTATCATCATTCGAAGCTGGTCCGTCCACCCCTTGGGAGGTTTACTTGTCCAACTCTTTACAATTCCTCCATTGGCCAATAAACACCAGAGTTCCTACATAGATTAACCCCTTCACCTCGTACGGGGTTTCATTGACCATCCCTGTCGGAATCTCACGTTCTAACGTCTTAAAAGTTTCTTCAAAGATTGACCCATTCATTCTCCCGAGGTATTCTTGTCATTCACCAAAAACCTAACTATAGTCTAAAAATTTAAAAGTTTGGCAAAATTTTTAATTCCTCAAAAGTTTTAAAATGCAACATAAAATCGAAAAACTGGAATAAGAGGAAGCAATTGTTAAAATTCAAAAAAAATATTTATCAATTTTTTTATTTTAAAACTAAGTTTTAATTTCACTAAAATTTTGCAAAAACCAACATCTTATGAAAAACATCGCAGCTTTTTTCTGAAAGAAGTAACCAAATAAAAGTTTCACCAGGTTTTAAAAATTAACGACACCGAAACCTCTAAATTTAATCAAATATTTATTTATCCAATTCCCCTTGTATCTGCAATTCCCCAAAAAAATCAAGATTTTATAAATAATTGATAAGCATTCAGAGAAAAGAAAAACAAAATAAAGCAGCCTTAATTAAGAAAAAAGATCTCATCTATTAACCGATCGAAAATGCTTATGTTAAAACGAAATCAGAGTTTAAATATAAAATAAAACGACTAAAACCGGAGGCGAAAATTAAACATCGCCAACAACTATTTGCACCGGGAAAATTCTGCAGTACAGTAGTAGTTCATACTTTTGTGAAGGGTATTTAAGATTCGATATTTGTTAAAAGGTTTTTCTGGGCAATAAATTTTAGATCAATAATGTACAATAAGTTATACGTCTATACTTAGTATTCTTTAACCCCTGTTTATGATAAATATAATTGTTGTATAATAATAATAAGTTGGTCCGTATTTTTGTAAAGTTAAGAAAAAGAACAGAAGCAAACATTTTGAACATTTTCGATAGTACAAATTCGGATAGATAAACTAAAACAAAAAAGCAAGTAAGCGAGCTATATTCGTTCGCTACAGATTTTTCCAGGTGCAAATTATTGTACGATCTTTAATCTTTAATATGAGTAGTTTCGATCGATTAATAGATCAGATATTTTTTTTCAATTGGGATTCTTCTAGTTCGGGTATATGTCTGATTAAGATTTTTTATGAAATTGCGGTCCCTTAGTCTTTGCAAATTAAAATTTTTTAATTATGCAAAATGGACTTTTCAATTTGTGGTGTAATTTTAAATTTGTTGTAAATTTTTCGGCATTTTAACTTTTTTTAAATTTTAGATGTATTGAAATTTGTATTTTTCCTTAAAATTTTTATTTTTGGTAAAATTTTAAAGTTTAGAGAAATTCTATTTTTTTGTGAAATTTTGTTCATTTCGAAAATTTTTTCTTTTTGTAATTATTTGTTTCGTAATTTTCTGGTTTTCACGCCATTTTCAGCATAAGCCCAAGATGCTTCATTTATATTACTTGCTTTTACAGTCTTATTGGAAAAGTGGAAGTTTTCAGCAAGCAAACCATCAACGAGTTTAAATGTTGTTTGCCAAATTTCACTAAAATACTAAAATAGAATAATGAATAGAACAATGATAATACACCAATTAAAAATGATTTAGTTCTTACATTATCAGCCCTGTCACAGAATTCCGATGCGATACAGTCTCGTAAAATGCTCAGAAAACGAAAAATTCCTTTGAAATTAAACCACTTTTATTTTTCTAACTGGAATAGTTTTTTCTAATGACATAAACTGCGGAAGCATATCTTTAACCACTTTTTACTAATAAAAACATAGACATCTATTTTTTGATTTGATACGTATGCGTAACGTTACCATGTGAAATCCTAGAAAAAAAAATATTTCGAACTTATGGGAATTAACAAAATAGATGAAAATCTAAAGTAGCAAATATAATTCGATCGGAATTTCGAAAACGGATTTAAAGCTATTTGCCTCTAGTATAAAAGTTCGAATAAAAAATGTATTTAAGTGATTTTGAATTTTATTTTTTAAGAATATGGTCTAGTTTTGTTAATATTCTTGTTTTCTGTTAATGAATACATCTTTTTATTCTTTATTCGTGCGAATATTCGAATAATTATTAAACTTTATTATCTTGTTAGAATCTAAATATGGTAGAAGATACAAACGGAATGATTACTATTAGGTCAAATTGGTGAACTCTTATGTTAAAGAACAGACCGCCTAAAACCACCTCTAGCGTACAAATAACAACATGTTATCATATCTACTTACAACTGAAAAGTAATTAGCAAAATATTAATTCGTCATATTGATGTAATTTTTCGTAACAAAAAACAGATACAAAAAAGTTACTACATTTGCATTTGTGTGAATTTGTAACTTTTGTGATGATTGAATTTTGCCAGTTCTTCTAAGCGTAACCGCTAAAATTACAATCGTTCTATACGTGCAACTTGTATTTTATTCCCGTATCTCAGCCGTATCTGCTGTAACAGATTAATTACTAAATGTGCAAACAACTTTCAGTTTATTAAATTTTATTAATTTTTTATGGTTTGTAAATATGAATATTATAATCTTAACAGTGCTAGGGCGTGGTTTAGTACATAAAACCACTGTAAACATTAGAGCACGAATACTACGAGCACATCAACTGTACGAGTAACTAGTTTTGTTAGTAAATTAATAAAAAAATTAATTAATTAAAATGCGGATAGTAATAAAATTAAGTGTCGATAAGAGCGAAACAATAAACTCAACACTCTCGATTTAAGATAAAATAAAGACAACAACGATTTTGAAACAGCAGAAACACATACATACATACACACATAGTTACTCACTCCTACACATGTGAATCTACATGGCTTTAAATACAAAGAAACAACAAGAGATCTCAAAATAACAAGAAAAATAAAACAGTTTATTAATGTCAACACAAAAATTTTATTAATTTTTGAAATGCCACAACATGCTAAGAGGCGAACGGCAATAACTAACGGACGGACAAAACAAAAGCAACAGCAATATTGACAGTAACTACATTAAAGATTCGCTGAAATGTCTTAAGACTTTTGAAAAGAAGAAAAATAAAAACGACAAATCGATTCATGTTCCTTGATTACGAATACGAGAAACGTGTATGTAAGTAAACAACATTGCTGAAACCAGCAATTAAATTTATTTTAAGTTGTAGAACTTTTTATGTCATTAAACTTTTTATACTATTGAACTTTTAAATATCGAATTACATTTCCTGGTTTATGAGAATTGCGAAATATAAAATTTGCTTAATATGATTTTCAATACAATGTAAATTGGGTCAATATAATTTTTGCTTATTAATCTTTTCAATATATTTTAACTTTGATCGATTTAACCAATAGGAAATCGAATTGATTGATTTTTGGTAACTAAGCAATTTATTGTAAAAGAATTTTAAGTCTTCTTTAAGATTAAAAGAAATGAAACGGGGAGTCTTTGCTGCATATCGATTGTGAACGGTTGAAATAAAATTAAATATTAAAATTTGTAAAATAAAATTGTTTTCAAGGTTTAAGTTTAAAAAAGTGTTTTTCATTTGTGAAATAAAATTGTATTTGAAGTTTGAAGTTTAAAAAAGTGTTTTTATTTATTTACAACTAGCAAGGAAACTTAACTGGCGCCCGAGCAGGGACCTGATTTAAGGTCTCCTTATAAAAAATAAAAAATTTCTGCGATCTCTACGGAGCTCTCCAGAAATAAAATAAATTAATAAATATCCTGCGATCTCTACGGAGCACTCCAGGATCTATAAAAAAATTAATTATTATAATAAAATTAATCAAAGGCATCCTCCTTCACCAAACTGATATTCCTGGTGATTCCAATTTAACAAAAAATCACGAAAGGTTATCAGAGTGAAAGTGAAGCAATCCGTACCGCAGTAGGCTCCCGCGAAAATCAAAGTGGGGTGCCAAAAAGGAAAAATACGGACCTTCCGCGAGGATAACAGGTTTCCTAGCTAGATCGCGTCGGTAGCAGCAAGGACTCACAGGGGATATTATCCCTCTGAAAAAATTTAATTTTTTTTATTAAATAAGGTTTATAGAAGTGTGAATTGAGAAAATTTGTTTTTTAATTGAAAAATTTAATTCAAAAAATTAAATTGGAAAAAATTTTTTTTAAATGAAAAAGTTAATTGAAAATTAAAATTAAAAATTGAAATTGAAAAATTGAATTAAAAAAAATTTTAAATTGAAAAATTGTATAAAAAATTTTTTTAAATGAAAAAAGTAAACTGAAAAATTCAGATTAAAAATTAAATTGAAAAAATTAAATTAAAAAAATTAAATTGAAAAAATTGAATCGGAAAATTCAATTGAAAGAGTTTAATAAAAAAAAAATAAATAAAAAAATTTAAAAAAGCATTGCAGTTTATCAAAAAAGAAAATTTTAAAAAAATATAAGTATAAACTAAAAATTACAAAAAATTTTTTCATAAAGTGAAAAAAATTAAAATATAAAGGAAGTGGAAGTGTATCCAATCCCGTTGCTGATAAATTTTTCAGGTGAGTGAATCCTTTTACCACATTTCCTTTTTTTACAAAATAATTATGGACGAAATAAGAGATACTGTTACTGCCCTCACTGGAGCGGTTAATCGATTGTTAGAACAGGCAAAGTCTATGGAAAATAGATTAGCTAGGATAGAGCAGGCTAATGATTTAAATGAGCTTAGGATTAGAATAAATTCGTTGGAGCAAACGGGGCGAAATGAATTCGCTATTGTAGAAGAAGCGGCTCCAATTTTGCAGCCACCACGTAACGAAGAGGATCTTAAAACTATAAGTAGGTTACCTGATAGTGTGAAAGAGCTTAAAAGCTTTTTAGGAATGACATCCTATTACAGGCGCTTCATTAGGGACTATGCCAAGGTGGCAAAGCCTCTAACAAATTTGACGAGAGGCGAAAACGCGCAGGTTAAAGCTACGCAATCGAGAAAGGTACCAATAACATTGGATGGCGAGACACTCTTGGCTTTTCAAAAATTAAAAAATCTTTTAACTACAGCTGATATTCTTGAATTCCCTGATTTCGATAAACCATTTAACCTAACCACTGATGCCTCCAACTACGCAATTGGAGCTGTTCTTTCACAGGGCGAAATCGGTAAAGATAAACCTATCGCATACATATCTAGGTCGCTAAATAAAACAGAAAAAGGATATGCCACAAATGAAAAAGAAATGTTGGCTATTATATGGGCACTAGACAATCTCAGAAATTATTTATATGGTGCGAAAAAAATAAAAATTTACACCGACCATCAGCCTCTTACTTTTGCCTTAGGTAACAGGAATTTTAATGCAAAATTAAAAAGATGGAAGGCACGCATAGAAGAGTATAATCACGAATTAATCTACAAACCAGGTAGATCAAATTTTGTTGCAGATGCTCTCTCTAGATTGAAAACTAGTGTTAACCATATCAGCGACGAATCTACTGAAACAGCCAGCGAAGGTGATTCACAGCGTACCGAAACAGCCTCTGAGGTAGAAGATAAACACTCAGAAACTACAAGAACAGCATCAGAAGCAAGAGATTATGATACTGAATCAACTGACTCAACTGTACACAGCGCCGATCAAGATGGATCTGACCTTATGCCGCATGTAGAAGTTCCAATCAATGTTTTCAGAAATCAAATAATTTTTAAATTTGGCCCCGATTTGCAATCACAAGAAACGCCTCATAATAACGTTCATCGACACTACGTTTCATCGCCCGAATGGAATAAAGAAAAGCTTCTAAGCATTCTCAGAAAATTATTGAATCCTAATATAATTAATGGTATTAAAGCTCCCGAAATATGCTTACAAACTCTGCAGGACATCTATTTACAACATTTTTCTGGGTATAAAATTAGAATTGCACAAAAAGTAGTCACCGACATTAGTTTGGAAGACCACCAATTCGAAGTAATTCAGAAAGAACATCAAAGAGCGCATAGAAACGCCAAAGAAAATAGGAAACAGATATTAGGTAAATATTACTTCCCTAGAATGTACGCTTTGATAAAAAGTTTAGTAGATCGTTGTGAAATATGCAAAGGCAATAAATACGACAGAAACCCTTTCAAACCTCAATTTCAAGAAACACCCATCCCACTTATGCCATGTGAAATTTTGCACATGGATATATTTGAGATACAAGATCAAAAATTCTTGTCTGTGCTAGACAAATTCTCCAAGTTTGCAAAACTTTTTCACATAAGTGACAGGTCTGTATTACACATCAGAGAAAAATTAGTTAAAATTCTTCACTATTTTACAGCACCGAAGATTTTAGTAACAGACAATGAAAGAAGTTTTCTTAGTCCTTTGATTAGGGACTTCCTAGAAAGATTAGGAATAAAAATTTACCTGACGCCATCGCAACGTAGTGAAGTAAATGGACAAGTGGAGCGTCTGCACTCAACGCTAATTGAAATCTATAGGTGTTTGAAGACAGATTATTCCGAACTTAGCGTACAAGAATTAATATATGTCGCGGTAGACAGATACAATAGTACTATACACTCAGTAACTGGCAAAAGACCCAGCGATGTGTTCTTTAACAGAATAGGAACTTCTGATATGGACAAGCTGATTGAAGCACGTTCTAAAATTAATAAAGACCTCCGAAAACTTATTAAAAGAAATGTAAAAGAAAGAACCAAACGTATGAATAAAAAACGTTCTTTGCCTAGAAAATACGAAAAAGGTGACGCAATATTTGTTAAAATAAAAAATATAAAAGCCAAAAATAAGCCAGTTTACAGAAAAGAGATAGTGGAAAAAGACAACAGGGTAAGAGTACGAACGGCAAGTGGTAAAAGGATCCATAAAGCTCACATTAAAAATCTTAAAAAGAACGTATAAGAAGATTAAATTTAAAATATATTCCTTTACTTCCTTTCACAATATAATGAAAATAAAAAGCGCAATTGACGCGTAAAATTGAAAAATGTATTATATAATTGTCATATAACATAATATAGAGAACATCAGCTAGGCCTGGACAGTATTCGGGAGATGAGCTGATGCTCTGCTTGGTAAGTTGCATAAAGGCATATATATGCAACGGCGGCAGGGTATAAGTTCATCACTTAGTGTTCCGAGTGAACCAAGAAACTATTCAAAAACTGGCTGATGCAGAATTATAAAAAAAAAAAAAAAAAAAGAGAATATTTATGACAAAAAAATCACTAAATAAATTAGGAAAAAATACCTAAATATTTATAAGAAAAAATAAAAAAAAAAATAAAAAAAAAAAACTGCTTTGCATTTACATACCCTTAGTATTTCCTAACCATTAAGAATTATTATTTTACAGAAAATGTTTCTACCAATATATATTTTCACCCTCATACACATGGGTATTAACACATCGAGTGCAGCACAGGTATACCATTACGACGCCCCCATAGTCACCATACGAGCAGGCAACGCATGGACAATCAACGGCAACTTTAGGCTGGTTCATGTTGCAAATCTAGATGAGTATACGAAGATTGCTGAGAATGTCACGTTGTTGGTTGAAAAGCTAATACCTCCAAGCAAAACCAAAGAAATTATCAACTATCATCTGGGTCAAGTACACGATAGGCTAATGGAACTGGGGAGTGTACAAAGGAAAATAAGAAGATCAATTGATTGGATAGGTTCCGCCTGGAAATGGGTAGCAGGCAACCCAGACGCAGCAGACTGGAATGCAGTTTTGAAAAGCCAAAACGAAATAGTTCACAACAATAATGAACAGTATAAAATAAATTCACAACTCCTTAAGACCACGGACGACATCGTGCGGAAAACCAACAGTCTTATCAACAAAATGAATGAAATAAGCAATGGCAAAGAAGTTGAGCGAGTCGGACAAGACACTGTTAACCAAGTCCTTATTCTTAAGGATATCATTAATGAAATTGTGCGAGCGTGCCAACTGGCCAAAAGCGGAATCGTTAACACGAACTTATTGGATAGGGCGGAAGTCGAAAACATAATCACCGAGATGGAAACCTTGCCCTACGCCAACGCAGTAGAAGCTATAGAATACGGCAATCCATCTATATATACTAATGGGTCTCTTTTGCTATACGTCTTATCCATACCAAAGCTGAAGGCAAGCCCCTATCACCGACTTATTGCCCGAACAACAATTAGAGGAGGGAAGCAAATTGAATTACCATATAATGAAATTTTAATTAGCCAGAATGAAACGTACGGTGTGAAAAGTCAATGCCTAACTATAAACCAAGCAACGGTTTGTGAAAAATCATCTCTTGCTCAACTGGCTGAAGAAACCTGCATACCTCGAATTCTTAAAGGAGGTAACGCTAGCTGCCGCTACAGTATCACGCAAAATCAAATTGTTGAAATGTTAACACCAGACACTATTTTCCTAACCAACTTCGTGGGTTTAATAAAAGGTCCGTATCAAACTGAAATATTAAATGGCACCTACCTGATTCAACTTTCTAATGAAACGCTACTAATCGGCAACGAGACATTCTCCAGCACATCGAGTATCAAAACGCAACCACTTCCTCCTGTCCTAACAAGCGTAACAGACGAGAAGTTGTTGGTTAATATCGAACAAGTTCACAACATCAGCCTCACCAATATCGATAGCCTACAACACCTTGGAACCAAGATGAATTTGACCTTTTTTAGCCAAACTGGCATAATAATCATCCTAGGAATCTGTATCGGAGTGTTGTGGTACAAAATGACGAGGAATCTGAATTTGCCCGTTGTCCAAGCTATTGCCTCAACTGGAGTCACTTCTCAACCAACACACGTGATCTGCGGGACGCAGATTTTTAAAGAGGGAGGAGTAAACAACATTGCTGAAACCAACAATTAAATTTATTTTAAGTTGTAGAACTTTTTATGTCATTAAACTTTTTATACTATTGAACTTTTAAATATCGAATTACATTTCCTGGTTTATGAGAATTGCGAAATATAAAATTTGCTTAATATGATTTTCAATACAATGTAAATTGGGTCAATATAATTTTTGCTTATTAATCTTTTCAATATATTTTAACTTTGATCGATTTAACCAATAGGAAATCGAATTGATTGATTTTTGGTAACTAAGCAATTTATTGTAAAAGAATTTTAAGTCTTCTTTAAGATTAAAAGAAATGAAACGGGGAGTCTTTGCTGCATATCGATTGTGAACGGTTGAAATAAAATTAAATATTAAAATTTGTAAAATAAAATTGTTTTCAAGGTTTAAGTTTAAAAAAGTGTTTTTCATTTGTGAAATAAAATTGTATTTGAAGTTTGAAGTTTAAAAAAGTGTTTTTATTTATTTACAACTAGCAAGGAAACTTAACTTGTATGTATGTATGTATGCATGTGTGTACATGACATGTCAGTACACTCACTGGTACGAGTATGTTTTTGTGGATCAATAAAAAACAAAATATTTAAATATTAAAACAAATAAATTTCGAGCAAAATAAATATAAAAGTCTTGTCAAATTTACGATTTTCCCATGAACTGACAAAACAAATAAACATAAAAATTTGTTTTAACTCTTGGCTACATATCTTTTGAAATGCGTTGCTGGTTAAATTTATTTATCAGCCGTTTGACAACAAACTCAAAATTAACAATGACAAGATAAACAACAAATAAACAATAAGTTTCTTAAAAGCTGCTAAAGTCTTCAATGCCCCCTTTGTCGAAAAATGAAAAAAAAATAATTTTTTAGCCCATGGCTGGCTTCCTAATCGCACATTGCAATGTAGTTATACATGGCAACGTATTCGTAAATGCAATCCTTAAATTCTTGACGATGTACTTTGTTTCCAAATGTTTCAATGTTATTATCGAACTAAATTCGAAGCAAACTATCAAAAAGAATTTAGTTGCAAAGTTACAAAAAGTATTAAAAAAGTACCCTCGCGATGTATCAACACCGTGGAAGTCAACATTTAGGAAGTCAGCACACCTTATCGAACAGTGAAAAACAAAAGTGCATTGTAATAGGCTCACTTTAATAACTTTCTCTATTTTCTTTTAGTTTCGAAATATTTGTTTTAACCTCGCGGCTTTTTATTACAATTTTAAATAGTCCCGAAATCCCTACTTAGGTAAGTGTAAATAAATATTTTTCAGTTTTAATATCCAAAATTCGGAATTATCAGTAAAACTACTATAATAGCAGCAATTTGCATATATGCAGCTTTGCCATGCCTACTTAAGAGTCTATAGAAAATAGAAAAATATAATTACTTCAGATTAACTTGCTCACGAGTAAACAATGAAAAGAAACAATGCAGCCCAGTCACAGAATTCTATTCAATTTCGTAAAAGCCCTCTTGAGAAAATGAAAAATTCTTTCTATGTCAAATCACTTTTAGTTTTCGAAGTGGAATTGTTCTCTAAAGACAGAAACAACAGAAAAGTTTAGTTGTTGATTTCAATAATATGCGTAACATTGCCATATGAGTTCCTATAAAAGGTTTCTTTCGACCCTTTAGGAATTAACAAAGTTGATCAGAATCTGAAGATCTTGAAACAAATTCGACCCGGAATTAAATCCATTCCGATGGGAATGTGTGACAGGCATGATAGTTCTACTTCATCTGAAAAAAAACTGTTTCCCCTCGGTATGCACCTTTTTTGCCATGTTGATGGTTTTGAAACGCGAAGAGTAAAATTAGTGCGAAAACGATCAACAACTGCACAAATTGCTTGCTCATTATGCCGATCATGTTGACCGTCAAATGGACGAAGTTCTCTATGAACATCGCGACCAGATTCTTTTTTCAAAGTAAATTCCTACGATTAACGATGACTTGGCAAACCTTACTGTACAGAAATGTCAACACAGTTTGACATTCTTAGCTGTCAAACCATAGCCATCGATATCGGTAGTTCTCATGCAGCTAAAAAACATCCGATACATAACTTGATGAGCTCTCTTCAAATGAATTTCGTATATGGGCGTGAAAATGCAAGTTATTTTGCTTGCAAAATAATCTTGGTCGTGAAGACAATTATGCTCCAGTTACCAGACTTTACAGAAGTAAGCCTAATATTAAATTCATTATAGTAAATGGAATAATAATATTTCATTTTGCAAGATTTGCATTTACCCTCATATGTTTCGTTTTGTTTTTCTACTTATGTATAAATAACTTTTTAAAAACAAACTATTGTTTTTATATTTTTGTCATGTTTACAATTTTGAATAATAAATCGTCCTATATATCCCATACACTGCCTTATTTCTGTCTCCCCCAACTCACCTATGAATTATCAAATATATTCACGATGCGATCCTTAACAAAGTGTTCCTTGAATGATCTGTAGTACATAATCCATAGCAAAAAAAAAAAGTGTAAATGAATATCCATTTAATAGCAGCGTGTTGATTGGCAATTTTTATTGCTGTTTTCATTGTCTTCTTCAGTATGTTCTTGTCGTAAGGTCTCCAAAATAAAAAAGATAAAAAATGTTGAAAGAAAAACCAAAATCACTTAAGCGCCTGGAATACTAAACAGCTCTTAATTAGAGTTCTGTTGATTAATGTCGGCTTCGGTTACGATTTCTTAAGAATTCAACACACAGATTACGTTCTGAGGTGACAAATCTTGATCTTTTTGAACGATTGGTCTCTGCTTGTTGTTGTTCTTTCTTTTTGTCTTAGTTATGGGTTTTGGCAAAAACGAACAAAATCTCAATAAACCAGAGCCAGCAGAAGTATAAAAATAAACCAAGAAAAAGAAAGAGTTGTAAACGTTTTCGGTGAATTTCCATTTAAATAAAATGTACAGGAAACACATGATTGCTATCGACATGATCAAACCACCCATGAGTCGTGGTATTTCTATAAAAATAAAAAAAGGACAAATAAAAAATTTTATATCATGATGCATCAAAAACTTTATACAAAATATCATCTTAAGGCTGTTTAGTTTTAGCACGAAACATATTTATTGCATTTAATAAATTTTGTTCAATTAATTTAACGTTTATTGTTGGCTGGAGTCTCGCTATTGATTCGTTTTCAAATGTCATCAAATCTGAAGTTGTAAATTCTTAAACTTATTTGTATTTTTTTTTTTTTTTTGATCAACCAAAAGAATACTTCTTTGTGATTAATCAAAGGTATGTGTCCTTAGGAGGGCTCTTATTTTTAGATTCGAAAAAGCTTTTATGGAAAGTCGAAACTAATTGCAATTGCCAAATTATAGCATTTTCATTAAAATTTTGCGAGTGGACTGACAATATTTGCTCATTTTAATCAATAGTCGAAAAAGAAATATGAAAATTATCTTAGTGCCTTGTGTAATTGACGGACAACCTACTTATTTATTTCACTTGTAAAACTATGATTATTTCACGGGGTGAAGAAAGTACTGTATAAAGGCGATCCGGACCACTAAAGCGATTTGTTTTCTTTTGGATTAAATCTTTTCAAGTAGTTTGTGGTATAAATCTCTACAAATTTCTCGTTATAATCGCTGGACATTTTCGTAAGATCTACAGAATCATCCATAATCGGCATTTATTTACATGTGAGACGCAGCTTTACTTCCAGATATTCAAATATTCTTCTGTATATTTCTTCGCACCTCTTCAATTATTGTCATCACATGGCGTCTCTTAGACTAAAACCCACAAATACTGTCACCCCAACTCACCATGAAGTTACGAGTAGAACGTCACGTCATATATATTTTGTAGCAAATGCATCAAATGTCCTCTAGTATGACCAGGCGTCTGCTCCGTGTTTTTCACAGCATGATTTAATTCTCTTAACGTAAAATTTTAGAATACCACCAGCACAACATTTAGTTTACTGTCGGAACTACAAAAACCTTGATGTTAATGCGCTCTTAAATAACTTTTATTATTTTGATTGGAATCAAATGTGCTGTAGGCCCTCGGTTGAAGAGCAGTTATTATTTTTACAATACGATATTCAATAGCCATACGACACCTCTGTACCAATTAAGTCAGTGGAAGTATCCGCTAAAACAACACCCTGGTTTTCAGTTGCCATTAAACAATTTATTCATAAAAAATATTTAACATATTCAAAATGGAAGCAGGTTAGAACTCCAGAGTTGAAAACAGAATTTAGAACTGCACAAAAAAAACATCAATATCAGCAGCAGAAATGCTGAAGCCGAATACTGGTCCAAACGAATTTGATCTGCTCTAAATAGACTTGAAAATACATTCGGGAAATTGGAGTTTTTATTCGATAGTTGTGTGTCCAAAAGACGGTAAAGAAATTGCTAAACAAAATCGCGGTATAGACAAAAGTTTTTATAATTTTTCTAATGGAAATACAGATAATAGTGGACCTAATGTTGATTCTTCATTTGATATTCTGACAGGGTGTTTTGATGTAAATCCTTAGCATGAATTTCTGTCATCTCTTGTCGTGTTTGGTTTGTGTCATTTTTCGTCAGTCTGACATTATTTCTTGTTTTAGGTCAGTAAAGTCAAATGCGGTGGCTTGTGACAATATGTAACCGAAATTTTTAAAATGACTGCTCCCACATCGCTTACCCTATATAATACATTTACTTAACGCCATTATCATGTCATGTCCTTTTTTTCCAGTTGCAATATTATAAAAATAAGGCAAAATAGCTGTTCTTTGGTATCCTATTTGCATTGCTGATGTGTTAGAAAACAAACGTGATGAACTAGATAATAAGATAAATTTTCTAATTTGACTTGACCATGCGAATGTGTTGATACAATTGATCTTAGTATCCTTTTATTGAAGGTAATAGCATTTTAAATTCCCCTAGACCATTAACTCGACTTTTATCTGTGTACTTAACTGACCGTTGACGAATAGTGCTCAATCCCGTCCATTAAAATTATCTCGAGTTGTAGCCCAAAGTTCAATTTTCGCACCACTCCCTTTTATAATATTGCACTGCCAAATTCATATGTATGCAGATGAGGTGCAATTATGTTTAAGCAATCAGTTGTCCAAAATTTTGTGAGAATCAATGATGGTTTAGGTAAAATTTGTAGCTGGACTTCAATAAATTGACTTTGGCTTAATCCGTAAAATGGAAAAGTGCTTAATAATTTCACAGAAATAAAGAGAAATTTGTAGTTGTGAACGCTACTAAAAATCTTAGCTTAATTTTTAACAATAACCTTACTTGAACCAATAAATTGAATAAACTTGTAGGTAAAACAAACCTTAAGTTGGGGTCTCCATGGTCTACAAAATTTTGCACACCCTCACATATCAGAGCATTTCTTGCCAATCCTTACCATATTCCAGGCTTGCACCATGGCTGTCACCTTTTTGCAAGTTGTGATTCTGATAATAAGCGAAAGCTGAATGTGTTATACGACAATATATTGAGATATGTAAAGCGCTTACAGAGATGCGATCGTGATTCTTATTTTTCATCAAAACAGTGCGATGAAGCTTTCGATAACCTACTTAAGATGCGTGTTCTACTGTTCTTGCATAAAATTATTCATCAGTAAGCACCCCGCTGCCGTTATGACAAAATTAGGTTTGCCAGATCTCCTAGGGCTACAAAGATAATCATCCAGTGTCACAGGGATCTTGTGTCCGAATGCCAGTTTTTGTAAAAAACTTAATATCAATTTAATAACTTTGCTTAATTTTGCTTGATCGTACTTTGAAAATAATTTATTCTTCTTCATGTCTCATTCAGAAGAATGCTAAACAATTTAGTTTTTTGTAAAAAAAAAATTATAAAATATCGGTAATATTGGTGCAAGAGAAACAATGGAAAATTGAGAGCTCTAGGAGCGTGTTGAATTGTCAAACATTCATATAAAATGAGGTGGAATTTTTAATCATATTAAAACATCGATTCCTTTAGTTTAAACTGATAGTGAGTGAGTGCCATTATGCCAATTCATATTTTGTTTCGTTTTTTATAAAAGTGGTCATAATGAAACTTGTACATTTTATGCGTTTATTTAAATTTGTCTTCCTTAGGTAGACGTACAAATAGCTGAAGTAATTTAATCTCTCAAAATGTTGTGTACTCGTACTTACTCACAATTAACTGTTTCAATGCCTAAACAAAAGCGCGGTATCTGATGCTTTTGCCATAAAAAATAATACAAAGTTTTGAATGTCATACCTGTAGAAAAATATAAAAAAACAAAGAAAAAAAACTCTTATAAACATTTCGAAGTGTCACATGAGTACAACATTTTTGTCATTTGTTTAAAAATTACTTTGCTATAAAACTGACACTCACTCACACAGTGGCTTGGGAAAAATTAGTTCTAAGAAAATGTACCGGAATTCTATTGAAAACACGGGTTGATATTTTCCCTCTTTTTTGTGATCGCAGCCAAACATATTTCTTTACGAAATGAAAATGAGTTTTAAATTTGACACTCTTCTGGACAACTTTGCGATTATTCGCCCAAAGTCAGCGTTAAATGAGTTTTATTTTAAAAATATTTCATTTTAATGTTGATACTGTTTAGCAAAATCAGCAAAACTGTTGCAAAAATTTATTTTTGACTGGATTTTAATTCAGGTGCATAATGAACATTGTTGTGGCTGATATCAGTTACAGTTTAATTGTAATATGTTTTTTCCCTCTTTTTCTTTTTATTTTTTATTTTTTTACTTCGATACAAAAATAAAATGGAGATCATGTCTCTCGTCGACAAATGTCTGGTTGGTTTTTTAAAATATGATATAATGAGAAATTTTGGTTCTAGGTAAAAATATTTAAAATTTATACATACAAAGGCTGACAATATTATTCACATAAGCCAATTGATATCAGACATACATACATACATACAGTCACAGAGGTACACTTTTATATGAAGTGATTAAAGGCCACAATTTTTATCTCTACTTTTTTTTTGGATCACAACTCATTTTTACTCAACATTAAAGTCTTGGCATTTAATTAACTTTATTTTTGGATATAACTGCTCCTGTGTTTTCACACTTCTTTTGCTGCCCTTCGCCAGTTTTCTGGCGAGTTCTGCTCTGATATGCTCGATCCGATATATTCGAAACACTGTGATTGCAATCACTGCTCTGCTTTAAGTAAAAATTATATCCAGTACGAAAGACCTCATTTACAACATTAATATTTGTTTCAGTGTTACCGTAGTTATTTTCCTTATGATGAGCCTGCAAAAAATAACAAATTGTTCTGAGTTTTTTCTGTATTTTTACTCTTATGATTGGTTGAATGATTAGTCACAAGCCTTTGAAATTATCATATCTACCCGTGGAATCCAGATAACCTACTGCCCTAAATGTTGAACCAATTTGCAAATTCACCAAAAAAATTATCACAAACCTGACAAACTGCAATAAAAACCCATAAATTCGCAAAAAAAAAGTTACTAAAATTTAAAATTTAAATTTCAACACAATTCTGAAATTTCACCATCATCTAATTTTATGAAAATTTTGAATTAAAAAAAATGTGATATCACCAAAACACTTACAAAAAAATGTAATTTGCTTTAGAATATTGAAAAAAAAAACCGAAAAATATTTAGAAAAAACCGATATTTCACAAAATTTCGGGAATTCGCCAAAGAAAAAAATCAAGAAACTTTTGGTATTAATATTGATTCGGTTGTTATATATGCCATTAGCGGTATTAAGCGTCAACACAGTTAATTTACGCACTCCTCACAAATTTCTAATATCTGAGTGACAATGTCAAAAAAGTCATTAATGCGAAAGTTAGTGTTTTTATTTAAAATCAAAATTTCAATAAATTAAAAAAAAAGCCAACCTACTAATTGTACCCTTGGAGTAGAAAGGAATGTAAAATATTCCCAGCCCATTAAAGCAAACTTGAGACTTAACGTTCGGTGCTTTAATTATATTTTTTTCACCTTGTTGATGAAGTGATTGTATATTTAGGAGCCCTTTTCAGGTTCCAAGAAATTGTCCACTGGAAAAGAAATTTTAACTGAAAAAATTCTACCGTGTAATGGCTAATTATGTGTGATGTGTGCCACGTGCTTTCGAATAAGCCCGATGTGATGTATGTGAGGATCAAGTTGTTGTGGCGGTGTCGGTCAAATTTCTTTTGTATTATTTAGTCTCTGATGCCAAACGACCATGGCAAGTTATGTGATTGAGTTGAACGTATAATGTAGTGTTTAGAAGAAGACCCCATTTTGGCCATTGGACGATGTGGAAGTGGCCAATATGAAGTTTGAGCCGGAGCGCTAAGTGACAAACAATGAACACCGCCATTGACAGTTTGTAAGGTTTTAAGAAGTAGTGGGTCAAAGCCAAAAACCGCAGTCGACCATTGCTCATATTCAGCCAGAACAATACGGGAGAGTCACCGTGTGAAATCGTATTTCAAATAAATGATTTTAAAATCGAATCGCTGTTACTAAAAACCCCTCTTCATGTGGGTATAACCATACTTAAACTGGCTCACTATACTTCGCAATTCGGCCAGCTTCACAAACACTACAACAACCATGAGCGACATCCAGAATGAAAATGTTTTTTCTTAAACAACGCGTAGGAAAACATAAGAAAGCAATGTGAAAATGTCATGCAATCATTTTATATTTGCCAATATTTGTGTGACATTTTTCTTATAAATAAATCTTTTAACAACTATAACTACATGAATTCCCCCACAACAAAAAAAACAATTCAAAAATAAACAATAACTGAAACATCATATTCCTCATGTTAGTTAACAGTTGTTTAATATGCCACAAATATTACTGCTGCACCGCAATGTGACTCCAATGAGATTCTACACCAAAAGGATGCGATCAATTAGTGGTATGGTCCCAGCCACTTGCGTCAAAATGCTCGGCTGGATGCTGAGATGGAGTCATACAACTAAAAGGGCATTTAAAATGCAAAGCACGTACAACGTGTGTGTCCTGACATTGTTCTAGCTGGAAGGGAGAGTATTTGAAAAACAAAAAGAATTTATACCGTACCATTTCTTGTAGCCTGCCACGACATTTTCGAAACAGCCAGCCATAACAGCATCTGCAGTTTGGCAAATGTTTTGAACATTCCTGCTCATAGCAGTCATAAATGCGCGACTTACAAAATGTTTGACAAAATATGAATTCATAAATTCAATTTATGAAGACAGCAGCCAAGTCCATAAACACATTATTAAGTCATCATTTACGAATGAAAGAAACAATCATAAAAACAACCAAAGATGTTGTTGATGAAAAACTGACATACAACTGAAATACAGTAAATGACATTTGTGAGATTTTTGGCCTTAAATGTAGTCAGTCGTATTCGAATGCTGTTGTATCGAAACAAAATTATGAGGTCTGGCTGAACTCATGCTCCTTCGCCTCTGCACACATACTGTTTTTTATGCTGTTAAATGTTTTTCTTTTGTGTTGTTAAATTGCTGCGACCAAATCGACAACATTAGTGATGGTATACAACATGTTTTATTAAGGAAAAATTATGAATTTATAAGTAGGTGTTCAAAATATAAAAAAAAATTCCAAAAATAGTTGTTAAAATTATGAATACATAGACGTGGTTAGCGGCAGCATAAACATTTCTCTCTCATATTTCTTGTGTATGACGATCAGTAAAAGAATGAAATCAATATTTCGCATAAACTATTTAAATAATTGAATCGATGAAAATATTGCAACACATTTTTTTATTATTTTTTTTTTTGTTGCAAGGCGAACAGCACAATAAAAATAAGGTTTTGGCAGTGGATTCCGGCAGAGAGGGACTAACAAAATACACTTATATCGGAGTTTTGAAAGCTTACGTCTGGGCCTTATTTTAGATCGAGTTAAAGTTAATCGCCCCTTTTGCACATTGTCGTAGTAAATCGCCATAGGAAACCTTGTAATCCTTATATTTTAGGTATGTGGAATATTTTAACCCTCTCACTCTCTGCTGTATGGGTCTTTTTGTCTCTTTTTTAAAAAGGGCAAAAAACTCTCCTTAAAGAGCACTATAGCGGCTGCAAATGCCTACTAAAAATATATAACATAAAATTCTACTGTAAGTCTTCGAGGACAACAAAGCTCACATTTCAACTTAAAAGCCAGAAATAATACAAAACTTAATATGCGTTGAAGTATTGAATTCGTACTTATTCACATTGCGTGCTAAAATGTCCCACAAAACTGAATTTTATAAGGCGCTCTGCAATAGGCCTACATATCTGATAATATATTTCACCATGTTGATCGGATTCTGTAGACAACTGAGGGTTAGAATTCAAAAAATGAATTTTTATTTAATATATGAACGAACACCTAAATCAAAATTATAGCTGTTCTTGACCTTTTTAAATTTAATTTATTAAAATTTTCCAAGCTTGAAGGTCTTTTTAAAAATTATATTTTTAAAAAAATATAAAAAATAAAAATATAATTTTTAAAAAAATATAAAAAATAAAAATATAATTTTTAAAAAGACCTTCAAGCTTGGAAAATTTTAAAAAAAATTGAACACCTAAATCTTTAAAAGCACTTAGCAAGGCGTCAATGTATATTTGAGCATGACTTATCCGAGGGCATTTTAAATGGCTCAGCATAAACCTGACCACATAGCATTACATGCGAGGAAACAGTTGAATGGTTCGTTGGTTACTAAGGTCTGTGTAAAGAATGTGTAAACGTTACAGCTTCGTTAACGTAACGTTAAACTTTTACTTTATTACTTACTAGGGTGATCAATTCAGTTTTTAACCCGATGTCAAAACTGCTGTTTACTGGATTAAAGCTATTGGTCTTCTCTAAAATGCTATTTTTACTGACCAATAGGAAGTTTTTGCGACTTAAAACCGGGCTGAACAGTTTCTACATCTTGACAACAAAATTGGTATCCTAATATAATTTACGGAAGACTTTCGATTATTTCAATAAAACTCACCAGACTTATTGGATAGATTCCAAACTACAATCCCAGACCGATAGACGACAAATGTTACTATCCTGTCGGTGCGCCCATAAATTGGTGCTATTTTTTATTCAACAACTTTCCGTATTTCTTTACTAGTTGCAACATATATATTTGTTGGGTGGATGTCGAAGCAGACCGCTTACTTTATGCGTCGGTTTTCGACCACCCTATTCTTTACACGAATTGATTTCAGGCAACCGATTTGTAATTTACGACTAATGAGTCTTTCAATGAGTCTTGTGCTAGCACGAGCCTTTTCTTAACTGTAGTGACTTCAGACTGACGACTGGTGACTATCGGCATTCCTCTTCATCACAAAGTCTCTTCTAATTGTTAGTATTTTTCTTAGTCTCAGCTGCACCATGGTATTTATGTTTAACAAGTGTCTGCTCGTGGTCCTAAGCTTGTGCTAACCAGAGCTACCGACTTAGCCTCATTCTCGTTAATATCTTTCGTGGCTGACTCGTCCACCCCTCGTCAGGTTTTCATGTTCATCTCTTCAAAATGTCTCTATTGGCCAATAAAAACCGGAGTTCCTACAAAGATTAAGCTCTAAATCTCTTTCAAGGCTTCATTGTCCATGTCCCTATCGGGGTCTCACCGTCCAACGCCTTAGTAGTAACTTTAGAGATTGACTCGTCCACCCCTCGCTAGGCATTCCTGACCATATCTTCTGAATTTCTCCCTTAGCCAATTAAAGCGGAAGTTCCGTCTTTATGGAGAAAATGATGTTCACCCACACAGATTTCCCCATACTAGAGACCAAGCACCCTCTTGGCCACGCATTCTTGACGTATGCTGTTTGATTGTGGATTATGGATTTTTATAAGCGAGTGTTAACATCTCTCCGCTCGAATTATTTAGCCAGAAACAACTTACCGGCCGCCAACACGAGCTGTTAGTTGACGGCCAACATGAAAGTCGTTGAAACAGTCGAATAAACTCCTAAAAATTTTAGATATTGTAAAAGATCCACTGAAGTGGAAAATTATATGTAGACCCATTTCAATTACATTCCAATTAATTTTAAAGTTCTCTACGTCAGAAAATAATTTTCACAAATACTTTTAACTTTTTCATAACTAAACGTGACTCTAATTAGGAACAAATATCTGAACTGTTAAACAGCCCTGGTGGTTTAAATAAAATTTTCAAACCAATTAATGAATTCCATCAATTACCCTTACACGTTACTCTAATTGAGAATATTTCCATTATACATTAGTAACAATAGGAATTTAGATTGATCAATTACAAATTACTTCTAATTGTAATCAACAAATTCAATTATAATTGCATCTGATCGCACGAACATGATATTTTTTTAGTAACACAAAACTTTAAATTGAAATAAAACAGAGAACAAGAGGCATCAATTGCCTTGAATTCGGGCTCTAATCGACTTTTTGGCGTTTGTATTTGAACATTATTTCCTACACATGGCCATCTCAGCTGATTCGCAGAAAGCAGAATGTCATTGGTAACATAGCGAATGTTGTATTTCA
Source organism: Phania funesta (assembly GCA_963932375.1). NCBI lineage: Eukaryota > Metazoa > Arthropoda > Insecta > Diptera > Tachinidae > Phania > Phania funesta. The sequence continues at coordinate 45,732,218 of OZ010656.1, forward strand.
TGACGTTAATTCTGTGGCTTATCGGCGAGGGCAAGAGACTTCACAAGGACCACAAAAAATAGTCCAACGATGTTAAATCGCACGATTTTGGGGTCAAATGGCATGATCAGATTGTGTCCGCTATATCAGTATTGTATGATTGCGACAACCATATAATAATGATTATAAAACATTTTAAGCCTTACTTTAGTTACAATAAAGAAGATTTGGTTGAGATTTGATTATTAAAAAATTACCAACTACACAAATCGCAACAAAACCTACTGCTTTCCCGTCAGAAGCTTTGTAATGGAACATCGGGTTGGCATTGCAGACAAACCTGCTTACTAGATATTTTTCGCAATGCCCCACTTTGAAGCATTTCTTCGTAGGCTTACTAATTGTTTTGGTGTGTTCTGTTCGTAATTCGTCTTAAGATGTATAATTTTGTGCTCATTGCTTTAGGCTAGTGCATTCTGGGACGATAATATGATTTGCTTACAACCATATATTTCAGTCACAATATGTTACTCTTAGATTATGGGTACCTCAACCAGGAGTTTTCTTACTTTTACTTAATTGTTACCAAATTACATTATTGAGAAAACGTTGGACGTTTTTTATACAAAGTGGTTCTAGTTGAGCCTGCGTCATTTGCAATACAGAGAAACCCTGTGGCAACCAATCTGCTGCGGGACGACACATCTGCGAAACATTTTACGGATTCATTTCCTTCCTACTGGAAATATCAGACAATCTCGGATTTACATCCTTCAAGCTCATCACATCAATACCAGTTTTCGTTGACTTAAGAGAAGCAGTCCACTCTGAGGGAACCCAGAAATTTCCACTTCTCTGTTTTCTGACCAGCAACAGTTTCGTATTGAAAATAAAACACCAACAAAAACATGATCAAACAACTTATTTGTGATCTCTGCATGAACAAAATAACAATCAATTATGAAATATGAAACATCATATGAAAAACAACAGCAACAAAATATTAATAATAATGAATTGCAGCATGTATTGAGTACTAAAGTTACGCATGAGCTTAGAGCGTAACTGCAGCAGAACTGTTTGTTGTTCAAAAACGCTTCTTTTTTTTTTTGGTGCAATAGCAAAGTTCAACTCTGCGAGTCGCTATGCGTACAAAACGGAATAAGACGAGTGTACAACGGATACAAAAGTCATGATGCACTGCAGAATGGTAGAACTGGCGCCATGGTTTTTGCTTTATGGTCAACTCATAAATTCATAAGTATAAAATTTTTAAATTGTCAGTTTTATTGGCTTGAAACGTCATGTTTGGATACGTTGTCATAACGCAAAACGACTATGATTTTAAAGTTGTGCGTTGTTTCGTTTTATTCACAAAAACAACAAGAACAGAAATCCAACAAAAATCCAGTAAAACAATCTTAACAATTAATGCGACATATAAGTATTGATTTTTTCTAAATTTAAAATTATCATTGGTATTCAAAAGGTTTGACAAGTCATAAAACACACACACATACATACATTTCGATACAAAATTTCTCCAGAAAAGCAAAGTCTCTGCATCAACATTTAAATCTTTATAAAACAAAAGATCCAAAGATAGTTGACTTTTATTACTCCAAAACAAACGAGAATCATAAAAATACAAATCAAAAGTAATAAATTTAAAAACGCTTTGTTTTATAATTTCGATAAGATAACAAATTGTATTTTAATTTCTTTTATTCTTTATGGCCTCTAAGGGAATCGTTGGTATTAATGTTTAATCTTTCGTCTCAAATCCTTAACACTGCTACCTGCTGAAGCTCTTAAACTTTCGAAATCATTTGTAAAAATTTTCCACGAAGTTAAAATTTATTTCTGCTAAAATGTGATCCAACTAATGCGAATCGAATCAGGTTTTATTTATGTTCGCCAGGAGTGAAGCACTTAACGCATAGGTGATAGTCTAATTAATCCACGTTAAAATACTAACTGCGAAATATCAATAGTACAGAAAAAATACTGTACAAGGTGGTCCCACCTTAATGCATGATTATATTAATTGTGACTCACACCAAATGTGTCCAAAATCGGGAGAATTGTGGCCGTCAACCTTGACAAGTCATCGTGCCCAACAATTGAACATTTCACAAACACCACTGATGCGATTTTTGAATAAAGATGTGGATTTACACGCGTACAAGGTTGAATTGACTCAAGCGTCGTCAATACGCAGAACGGTTGGTTGAACAGACAGAAATGAATTTTCATTTTACAAAGAAAATCATTTTCAGCAACGTTAACAAATATAATTGCCGAATTTGGGCAAATGAGAATCTACGAGTGATTGTTAAAAGGCTGATACATCCACAAAGAGTAACTGTTTGGTGCGGTTTATGGGCTGGCTTAATCGCGCCGTACTTCCTCGAAAATGAATTCAGCTAAACAGTTGCCGTGAATGGTGTATGTTATTACGAGATGATAATGGACTTCTTGTGGCCAGAAATTGAGGATATGGACCTGGACGATATGTGGTTCCAACAGGATAGTGCCACTTGCCACACAGACAACGAAACAATAGCTCTTTTGCGCGAGAAATTTAATGACCGTGTTATTTCACGTCGTGGCGATGTTAATCGGCCGTCACGATCATTTGATTTGATACCGCTGGACTTCTTTCTTTCGAAATATTTCAAAGAAAAAGTATACATCAATAAGCCAAGAACAATCTAAGAGCTAAAGGATGAGATAATTCGGCACATTACCGACATTGGACCTCTATTATGTTTCAGAGTCATTGAAAATATCGACCATAGGATAGAAGTATGCCACCGAAGCCATGGTGAGCATTTGGCAGATATTTTGCTTCACACATAATTGTCATAGATCCTTCTATCATAATAACATTTATTAAGATAATTCTCTGAAAACTTTTTGTTATATTTTGGTTGGACCTCCCTTTACTATGCTATAAACTCTACAAGTTTTATTAACAATGATTTTGCTGTTATTGTGCTGTTGAAAATAAGTACAGTTGAACAGCATAAGCAAAAGCAAACAATCTAAAGCTTTTTCTCCTTAATTTTTTTATGCTACTGCTATGCTCGTACTCCTGCAAATACAGCAGCAACACAAACAGCACCAGGACAAATGCAACAGAAATCACATTGACAGCTTTGCAGTTTTCAGGCACAAATAATTTGACTTATTATTGTTTAATTCTTGATTTGATATTGCGACAGGGTGTTTTGATGTAGAGTTTTGCAACAAATTTACGTACCGAAAATTCCATTTGTAATTTTTTTATCCTTTAGTTGCCTTTTCAAGTAGGTAAAAAAATCTAACCCTACTTTGTAAGATTTGCCATTATAGTCCTTAAAAATAAAAGGCAAACTGCTGTTCTTTAGAAATAAATTTTGATATTTTTTAAGAGGCTGTTAGTGTGATTTCAATTTGCACCACAGAACAGAGCTGTCATATTTGAACTGTTGCTATTGCTGTTATATTTTTAAAAGCTTCATAGCAGCAGTAATAGCAAATTTTTTTTAGCATTTTTCTTAAACCCTGAATTAATCATACAGCCAAGATTCAACTGTAAGTATCTATTCATCACCTAACTTTTATAGGCGCGATGATTATGTGTGAGGATACTTCAATATCTGTGGTCAAAAACAAATCTTGGAGTTCTGTAAATATCCTGAAAGTATTCGTAAAATGATGTCATTTTGGCTTTTCCAGTCTAAATGTGATTTTTTATTCCCGAATGTTTAACATCATTTTATTTCTTGCATTCTAAAATAGTTAGTCACCTTTTTTAAACATTCACGACCACAAATTATACAGTTTGTCCCGGACTTTATCCAATCACTGACAATTGTAACACATTCTGTTTAATATGAAATTAGTTAATTAATAAAACTTATAGGGAGATTAAAAACGTTAATACTTTAATTTGTATAATAAAACTAAACAAATAAATCATATTTCAAATTACCCCCAACAGTAATAATCAAATGACTTCATTTGTCGTAATATAGACAAATATTTGACATACAAATCATAAAATTGTTGAATGTATCAAATAACTTGTGTTATTAAATATTTACACAATTCATTTGTATAAAGAAAAATTAAAAATTTAAATCGAACGAAGGGAAGACCACTTAAAGTGTGATCACAAACAATTTCATTTTAAATAATAAATATTTTGATTAACGATGTGAGTTGGAAAATGAAAACAACAAAACTAAACAAACACACACTACTTCTTTTCCTTTCAGCTCTATTTTCAACTTCATTAAACAAGTCAAAACATGGATACGCAACATTTAAATTAATTTTATTTTACCCTCAAAATCCTAAAGCAGCCAAAAGATATACACCTAAAATGAATGGGCCGCCTAGGGATTTCAAATTGATCGTCAGCAGGCATTTAGCAGAAATGAGTCGCAGGGGCAAACAAAAAGACGTAGCACTGAACAGCACCGCCGCCGCAGTTTATCTTGCATTGGATACAAATAAATTAAAACTGATTTGATGCTTCATCAAATATTTCACACAAAAAAAAATATTTTAATAAATGAAAGAAACTACGAACCGCATAAACTCCAAGAAAACAAACCCACATCAAATAAATTCATTTAAAGTAAAAACTGAACTGCATGAATGGACGTAGTGCTGCCAACACTATTCACGCTATTTATTCTCTCATTGAGATTGTTAGTCATTTTTAAAAGTTTCTTTTTTTTAACAACAAGAAAAAAAGTGATCAGTTCGAGTATGAAGAGCCATAGAAAAGTAAGTGAAGTGCGATGAAGATCACCGTCACCGCCACCGCCACCAATTTTTCATTTAAATTAGTGAGATATTTTGTTCCCCCATTTCATTTCGGCTACGATATGACTTTGCGTTAAGTTATTGGGGGCTTGCTGTGAGTGTATGCTAGCGGGCGTGTTTTGCGCAGCATGAGTAGCTGTGATTTGACACCTCACATGACAGCTTCTTCAATAGGAGTTTTGACAAGTAAAAAACAACAACAAATTTTACAAAATACAACTCGTATTTACATTAAGAGCTAAGCAGCCAGGGAAGGAAAGCTGATCATTGCCGCAGACAGAATGTAAATTATGAAAGCTACAAATAAGAAATTATATCGGACATATGCGACTGCGCTACGCTCTATAATTATTTACTGGTACTGGAGATCATGTGACATTATAATATTTTTTTTTTGACTGGTAATAGTTTTTTGTCGCCTAAATTTCTTCTTTAAAAGTAAAGAGTTCCTTCTACAATTTTGCCAATAATAGATCTTGGAAACAAACAAAAAATAAAAATGAAAAGAAATTAATAGAATTTCCCCTGAGCTAGTTATTGGGCAAGTGTCTGTTTTGACGAACCGTTCTTTCTGCGCTTTTTGGAAGTTTTTAAGCCACTTAAGAACAATATAACCGTTGCCTTCGTTCTTATTTATCCTCATCTAGGAGTCGTTTGATTGCATGTCAGTCACAAAGATGCGGCGATACTTGAGCAAACATAATGTCGTTGTCTGGTTGACGTAAGCATAATCTAAGAGCAACAAATCCTAATTGAATTACATATACTTTGAATTAACCCCTAAAGAATTTCGCATATTCAGTATATTAAGGTATGGTTGGAGTTATTATACTATTTTTTTATGATTAAATTTTTTGTTTTGAATTTAAGATAAAAATTTTAGTTTTTAACTCAACCTTGTTGCAATTTTTAGGGTTGGAAATCACTCAATGATTATGTGTGAACAATAACTTGTTTACCGCAACTAAATGTTTAAAATGTTTTTAAATAACCATAATATGTTTGCCACAACAAAATATTGTTATAAAAAATATAGTATGGTTGTCGTGACCATGCAACAACCATGCTTTTTCCTTGCGTGTACCTGCCCCTATTGTTCAGCTACTTTTTTATTCGGAAAGAAGAACTACACTAATTACCGCGCACTGTGGGACTTAATTAGTCTTCAATTTTTTAATTATATTATTAATCTGGTAGTCTTGGTCGTGAGAATCAACTATCACGGTATAAAGAAAAAATTTTGTTAGACTTTTGTCTGACCCAGCACAAGGTTAAAAAAGAAAATAAGGATATCAGGGTTGCGCCAAAAAAAACATTATAAACAGAAATTATGATGGATATTTGCATTTTAAATAGAATCAACACGTAGCAGACTTTGACATAGAAGTATTAATTTGAGATCGGTGCCTCGATAAGATAAGTATCAGTCAGCTAGTCTTTCAGTACAGAAGGTACTCATACACACCCCAGCAACGCTCTTAGTTCGTTTTACAACTTACAACTTTATCGATGAAATAAACAAAGAAATTGTACTGGATTTCCATCACGCTGTTGAAATAACACAAACCCACTACCAGTCTGATCCTCCCATATAATGGTGTAGTGGATTAAAAAGTTGGGGTAAATCAAACTTGACATTACCGATGTTCATGATCGTGATCGTATATTGTAGCCTAAATATTCTACAGCTAATAAGAGGTAAAATATATTTTCGTAGCTGCTCGTATTTAAGTCAAATTAAAGTGCTTTTTGTCCCTCGAAGACCATATTAAGTATCAAATGTTTAATTGTCAGTATTTGTGGATTAATATAAATAAATAAATACGAGTACATTCGAATCCAAGAATGAAAGTTTATTTTTGTGGCAAAAGAAATTGTGTTTTGTGGTAATTCGATCTTAATGTTTATGTTTCTGCTAATAACATAATTTTCATTTAATTATTAAAAAGAACTGAAGAAATTTGTTTATTTCATTTGTACGCGACATTGAGCACTAAAACATTTGTCTAAGAAAATACAACACCAAACCCATATTAGAGTCTTTTTACATTTTATTATCGTCTCACAGCGAATGAAGTTTTAATTGTTGTTTTATTAGCGACAGTTTTACGATCAACATTAATCGATGTGTGCTGATTGAAAGCAGTGATCTTTTTATATTTAGCTTTGGAGCGTGTGTTGTGAAGCATAACCAGTTTTGGCACGAAGCCACAACTGTAGTTAAATTCAATTTTGAACAGTTTCAGGCAAAGGCAGTAAAAGTCACCCAAAAGCATGTATAAATAAATAAGTAAATAAATCTGCACAAAAATACAAATGTGAAAATAAGGCCAAGTTCCTATCCAAAATTTGTTGCCGGTAAAAAGTACTGAGACCAAAATAAGGACCAAGTTCTTCAAATGTACAATACCATTCTATTTCTAGCCAACTTGCTAGCTTGCTAAAACGTTTCCCATAATCCTTTCTCATATTAGAAATTTACAAAATATAATATAATTTTTCGGGTAAAATCGGGACCTACGGCCAACATTTCCAGCGGCCAAGTTAGCGAACTTACTGCGTTTCTGTGTTCGACCGATTGCAATGCTTGCATGACTACAACCTTATACATATGTGGGCTCAACTCCAAGCCAGCTTGAATCCTAAACGATGCACTATTTAGCTCACCGGCGCCGAATACACATTTCTCTGTCTTCTCTAATATTTACCGCTACTGCGATCGTACACCAATCTCCCAAACTTTACCACGACCCTGCGCACTAAAGCCATGATGGCGACCAACTTTGCAAAGAAATTGAATGTGGTGGAATTTTAATAACATTCTTTAATAATTTCCACATGTTCGGAAGGCATGAAACGGTACATGGTGAAATGCCAGACTTAACTGAATATTTGGACAGCTGGATGGCATTTGTAACTCTGACATATAACAATTGAAAGAACTATTATTATTATCTGGTCAGCCTTTATATCACCTTTTGCCTGAAAATATTCAAGATTGAAAGCAACTTAAAAATTTTTTTTAAAGAATTTTTAAACGAAAAAATATATTAATCGAACCTTTCGATATATTGCTACGACAAATTCTGACCACAATTGCGAAATTACAGGGCCCTTACGTAATTTCTATTCTTAACTCTGATAATTTCCAATGACCAATGTCTGAATTATTGCAGTGAAATATTCATATATCATTTTTCCTGCAACTTTTTAATTTAAATACAATTTTTTAAATATTTTTATTCATTCAATTTTTTTTATATTTTTTTTATTTCTTTTGTGAATAAAATGATCGATACAAAGAAAGTGAAAAACAGAGAAACTAAAGAGCGCAATTTTAATGATATTATAAAGGCAGCTCTTTGACTTTTTTTAGTTAAAATTTTAAATGTTGAATTATTATTAAAACCAGTAAATAGGCACGAATTGAATTGCGAACGGGCACCGCTAGTAAAAAATACATATCAAAATTTATTTCGTTTTTATATCAACAATTGATTTTTCTCCGCCATTATTGCGTTTTAAGCTTTGTCCTTATTCAGACCTTTCTCTAATTATTAGCGCAAACATATTTTTCCTAAGTTTTAACCGTCACTTTAGTATTAAAAACAATTTTATATTTTGTCGTGATTTAGTCTTACAAATTTTAATGAATACCAAGCAGGTTCTTCTGACTTTATTTGTAAAGAAATTACCTTCAGGTATTTTTTTTCCTCCGCCAAATCGTCTTTAGTTTTCATCTTAACCATACGAGAATAAAAATAAATTTATTCATTTGATTTTGCTTACTCTATTGAACAGGATTAAAGTTGCCAGGAGAGCAGAAAACTTACATTTTGTTTCACATTATTTGCTAAATAATGTTAGATCTCAGAGTCGAATTTTTCTTATAGGGCGAAAATCCTATATTCATTATTCTGTCGCGTAGATCCGCCGATCCGCGGAGTAATACTTACTTTGAAAAAATCAGTCGATTGCGGCTTATGGGCACATATATTCTAGAATCGACTTTAATGGATTACCAAGTCTAGCCTAAAACAGGCCGGCACAGACGACTATCAACATCTGCTCGCCTTTATTGGATATTAATTGGCAACTTAATAGCGGTAAACCTTGTCCGAATTCCAGAAACTGTTTGAGAAGAAGTACTTGAAATCTGTGTCAATAAGTAAAAACTGCCTAAGTGTGTTTTTGTCGCTTTACAGAAGTGCCCTTTTTAACATTTTTACTTTTTATATACGTTTGAAAAACAACGATTCATATTCTTTTAAAATGTTATTCTTAACTAAATTTTAAGTTAAGTTGTGTTACTGTTGCAAGTAAAAAACCCGAAGCAGAAATTCATTACAATATAAAATCCCGTAAAATTTAGTTAAATAACTGAAAGTTTGTTGAAGGGTCCTTTTGAATTAGGAAATCACAATGGAACTATTAATTCCTTTTCAGCTTAAGCGGACATAAGCGCTTATTCATTATTGCCAAAGTATTAGAATATGGGTTTCCCTTTCTAAAAAATTATAAAATAAAATCCTTGTGAATCAAAGCCGTTTTAATTTTAAATCACAGAGAGGGCGAATGTACTCGTTTCAAAAAATTCGTATATAACGACTTACGACATTTCTATGCAAAGTGACAGCAAAAATTATACTTAGAAATGGTCATATTTATCACATTTTACTTATTTGTTCATCAATACAATAAAATCTAAATTTTATTCAAGCATTTATTTCCATTTTATTTGTATCAAAATCAATAGTGAAATAAATTCAAATTTAATTGGAAAGATATGAAATGTCGTGCTGTTGTAGAGTAAATGATGATGTGCTAAAAAATAAAAAGAAATACAAAAAATATTATATGTATATAAGAGTATTTAAAATAAATGTATGGGTATACATATATGATACCCTTACGACTCAAACTCATTTAAAACTGTTTGTCTTGATGAACAAACCAAAAAAAGAAAAAAAAACAATATTGCAGTTGTTTTCTTGTTGTTGTTGGTGTTGAAAGTGTTGATTGGTTGGCTTCTTAATTTAGGAAAACATAAAACAATATTGGATGCTGCTGTTGCAGCAACACAGAGAGACGACGATACACATATAGAAACACTCACTTCAATTGCACATACAAGCATTCATTCAAAATATACAACAGCCAGCGTCTTGGTACAAGACGACATGGATTCCTACACAAGTGTGAATTATAAAAAACAAATAAAATAAATGTGAAGCGCCTTGTACTCGTATAAAACTGCAAAACAAATAAAACTGATCGTATGGAACACATTCATATCTAAAGTTTACAATCTTTTGAAGAAGCACAATACAAAACAACAGCATCCAACAACAAAAAGAAACCAAAACTTTAAGTTCCTTTAAACTTGTCTACGTGGTGCAACACCATCATCATTCAATAATTCAATTGCTGTTTTTTTTATTAAAACTCACACTATAGCGAAAAAAAAACACTTCAAATCTTGCCATCATCGTCATCATTGCCAGTATGTTCCTCATCATCACTAGCATCGTCAAAACAACGCCAACAACTACTACGAGTACAAGAAACAACAACCGTATGTTAACAAAACAAAAAAACACTACAAAATCCATCCAGCCATTCATATCCACCCACATTTATACGTGTTTTCTACACACAAAAATAAAAAACAAAGAAAAACGTTCAACAGCAAAACACGAACTGCTACAAGTTGTTAACTTAAACATGCGCATGCGCTTACAACTTACACGGAATCCTTATTCCTTCAAGTTTATTGTGCGACTGACTACATACATGATTGTAGCAGCAACAACATACGACTACACACACTATCATGTACAACACTGGCAAACACTTATGCTGGTGCAATCTTTGAAGGCTTTGAAATATCAGGACAAGACCAAAAACGTTGAAAACTTTCTGGTTCCCCAAAGATGATTACAATCTGAAATATGGATTTAGGCGAAATTGCTTAGAATTTCTTGATATTTTTTAACGAATTAACGTGTTGTACTGCTTGATACATAAAGTAGGGTCGTTGATTCCACATTGACCTACACTTTTATCAAACAACTCTTCGTTGATTTCAGAAGTAACGAGGAACTTTGATTAGCAGATATCGAGCGTTAACGGATAAAATAACGAAACCCAGAGAAAACAAATTTGACAGGTTAAAGTGTGTTAGTAATTTTTATCGCGAGCTTGTCTGCTCGTTATGCACGGTTCCGTTTCTAGATCGAATTGATTGCTTTACATATGTACGAGTATATATTTATTGCCCTTTATAATTAAGTATTGTTTATCTGTTGATTTAACTAATTCTCCGGCTAATGTCACATTTTGTTATGTCACGCTGCGTTATTTTTGCGGTAACATATAAAGGGTTGTATTCAATTATTTATTAGACGAGTGTAGAGAGCTGTAGAACAACTCAGCATTTCCATTCTATTTCTATTTCGAAAAATCTGTCAGTTACATTTTTATCGCGGTTAGAGTTCGATATCTCGTTAATTATCAACACTTAAAAATGTTTTTTTACGATATAAAAACTTGTAATTAATTGTGCGTGCTCCATCAACGAAACTCACCAATTCGATATACGAGTACATAAGTTGTTCTATCTGCATCTACTTTTTAGTGTCTGGCTTTGTTCTTAGAGAAATTTGGCACATGAGGTTATTCATAAAAACTACAGATCTCTTAAACCGAAGAGATGGAAGGCATTTCTCATGTTGAAAGAATGTCCAAAAATGCAGACATGTTAGTGTTTGTTCTAATATTTTAAGCATACCTAGGCTTTACTGTTATAGCCAAAATTTATACTTGAAGTGTCGATTTCTGGCTCAGCCAAGGCAACACAATAAATCTTTATAATAAGTACGGCTGGTCATGATTGTATTCGTTGAAATGATTTAGCTAACAAAAGTTTGGGACGTTTGAGAACAGGATAGACAAATGTTAAATGTGTATTCCGGCTATATATAGAACCTTCAGTGTGGTACTGATACTGCTGCATAACATCAATTTAAACATTGATATCCTCTTCGCATTTAATACACACTGTATGACACTTACAAAGCCAACGCGTGAGCCCGACAATTGATTATGACTTGTTTCTATTAAAATAACTGTTCTAGCTGCCCCCATTTTACACAAATGCATGTGGCGTTTTTAAGATGAAATTGTTTTAGCAAAACTTTTAATTTACACAAACCCATCCACACATGCATACACACATAACATACATTTCTGTCTGCCTGTATGCGAGTAATAATATCCTGCTGCATCTTTCTTAAAGCTTGTGCTAGTGTAGGCAACATTATGGACGGCTGTATGTTTTTTGTTGTTTGTTTAACTCGTACGTTGATGTTATTTGTATCTGTTAAGCAACCGTGAAAATTAAGTGTCTTGATTGTTAAAACACAAACAGCAAAAAATAAACTGTGAAAAAAACACAATATTGAAATCAGAGCCCAGTGTAAAACGTGCAAAATATTTGTTTTAGGTTTATGCGTGATCTGTTTTTATTGTTTTATGGTTAAACAAATCAAGAAAATTTGCAATTAAATCACTGAGTTGTTGTAGGCAACAATGAAGGCAGACAAACGCAATAATACAAATAAACCAGAAAAAAATCCTGACCCAAAGCAACTTTTTTTGTGAATTTCAGACTGGAGTTTAGAGTCAGGTTTTCTTCTGTCATTTGTTTAGAAAAATGCTCCGTATAAAATTGGAATTGCGTACTGTTACGTACAACAAGTGAATATAGACCAGGTCTTATGATTCAACGTTATTCTGTTGGCACCGATTTAGTTTAAAGATGTCAACAAATTAAAATTAATACAAGACATGCTACCCTAAAGACTGCGTAATTGTAGAAATGAACTATTTCATTACAAACTACCAGTCATTGTTCTGAGGGCAGCATTGACATTTTGTAATGAATTACTGATACAATTAAAGGAACACATGTAATTGGAATTTCACAATTAATAATTTAATTACGAAAAGTTAGATTAAAAATTACAAGTAGCTGTAATTGAAAGACATCAATTTCAAATTGTAACTGGAATTTTTTATGCCTTTAGAAATATATTGCCTCAACAAAAGTATATTGTTTATTTGTTATGTGTTCAAATTTTTTTATTATTCTTTAGGCTCTAGGTCAAATATTTTATTTAAATAAAACTCTTTTATTTGAGAATATTTGAGCAAATGAAAACAATGCCTATGGATTCACCAGCATTTCCCGTAATCGCGTATATTATCGGGGAAGAATTATTAGATATAACTATTGAAAGTCTAAATCACAAACCAAACTTTATGAGCAAATATGTTGATGACTTATTCTGGCGCTTACAGTTTACAAAAGAGTTAGAAAAGAACAAAAAATGATCATAATAAAATGCTTTATGAATACGAGAATGAAATATTATAACAACAGACTGACTGGTACCAAAAAAACGACTTCTTAAAAGCGCATTATTAATTATTATACAAACCATCCCAAACACGTAAAAATTAACACAGCACAAAATTTCCCAAGAAGACTATTAGAAATAAGTGATGACAAATATCATAAATTTTGCCAACAAAGATTATGAATAATGCCATCAGACAACTCAATAAAGTCTCTGTGATCACAACCGCAAAAGGAAACAATTTTAAATCAATGACACATGTACCTGATTTCCCTGAAACGATTATATATTCAAATATATTCGATAAGCAAAAAATTAATGTTGCACTAAGAACGGATGACCCTTTAAATACGCTATTTTGGAACGAATTTCCGTCATCCCTTGTCAAGTTTGGTTTGGAGACAATCCGGTTTCGGCTATGTGCCATCTTCAGTGTCATTTTTCGTTCAGAACCAAAGCAAACTTTGACAAGGGATGACGGAAATTCGTTCCAAAATTCTACACATAAAAGATGTTTATTTAAAAAAAATATTTGACCTAGAGCATGAAGAATAATACACAAATTTGAATACAAAAAATATTTTATGACAATTATAAATCACATTTTTTTAAACATTTTTAAGAAAATAACAACAGAATCCTATTTAAATTTAAAGCCACAATGAAGGTCAAATGTTTTAAAAATCTTATTTGCATAATAAAAATTCCAATTACTTATAATTTGTAATTAAACGTGAAATTTACAATTACTTGTAGTTTATAATGGACAATTCTCAACTACAATTAGAAGTAATTGTAATGTGAATTATGGATTTCAATTGAGTTCAGTTCTTTCTTTCAACCACAATTACTTGTAATTGTTACATCCAATCAAAATTACTTTCAATTGTTATTTCCACAGGTATGCCTATTTTTTAATTTGTGCCATCAATCGATAACAGTTTCCTGAAACGTGCCAATCACTGATATAATGTTTTCGACAGATCTTGGGAAGAAAAAAATACACTGATACCTATATCTTGGGTATTATTGGCTTGCACGCATTGATTAATTCACTGCAATTGCTTTGCTAAACATGGCACAGCCGACTAGTAAGGAGGTAGGAACTTGCAAGAGAAACAAAAACTAGGAAACCTAACAAAATGAACATAGATAAACTTAATCGCTTCCAACTGTCAAAATCTAAGTGCCCCTATTGGTGAAACTCCAATCAACTGTTTATTGTTTCATAAAAATTTAATACCAGCCATGGGAGTTATAACAGCGGTAGCTTGAGCAATAAACATTTGAAGCTGGCTCCTTGATTACCCGTCAATATGAATTGAATTTAATTAAACAACTACTACAGTAATTTCTTTGTACCGTCTCGATTTACATGCTACATCACTTCTCGAAAATAATCATGACGTCGATCGGAAGTTGCTGTACTTAACAAAATATTAACAAGTTGTATCATGGTGTTGCTTCCTAATGCTACGTGTGTAAGGCACTGAACCCACCCTAAACGGCTGACCTGATTTTGATGAAATTTTTTGTACGAGCTTGGGTGAGTGTCTGAATGGTTTTGATTCCCAATTGAGACCGGTTGGTAGCGTTCAAATTGAGTGCCCTAATTTTTTATATTTTTTACGATATATGTATTTGCTTTTTATCTTTTTACTATTTTTCGCCAATTGCAAACCCTCTGAGTAGTTCATGTATAATTGACCTTCTCAGGTGTTCACTCATATTTAAATTTGTGTGCCATTGATGGCGCTAATGTAGAATTATGGTGTTTGGTGGTGTTTGACGTACACATTCGAAATCCATAACAAACAACTATATACTCATACATTCAAATATGATGATGAATATAATTTCGTTCAGTTCTTCTGTAACTCATAACAATAAAATATTACACCGGTAAATGTTGTTGGAATTTAACAGTGATGTTTCCCATCGCTGTTGAATTCCTGTGTGGGTTTATCAATGTCTTATACTTTTTCATACTGCATGCACAATAAAAGCGGGAATAAAACAATTTTGGTGCACGGTATTAACTAAATTCTTTCCATGTACCACATTCTGCTGCAACCACTTATCGCCAATTTGAATTGATTTAAGCCAACTGATTTATAATTCTCGAATACCTTACTTTTATCGAGTCTCATGCTAACACCATCCTTTACTCTTGATTGTAGTGATTGCAGACTGTCGACTGGTAACTGCCGACCTTCTTCCTCATCACAGAATCGCTTGTAATTGCTTGCAATTGTCTAAGGCTAAGGGCCCCTACGGCATTAACATTTAACAAGTGTCTGCCCGTGGCAGGACATGCACACACAATGTGTGCTAGCGTCTCAGTATCTTCTATGCCAGTCTGCAAGTAATATTTTATTCGTTTTTAATTTGGCCAGATGATACTAGAAGTTTCCATGATATGTTACTAACGCAGTTAGTGACTCCGATTATATCTAAGCACCTTTCTGGCCTTCCTTCCGACGGGCTCGTTGGCCACCATGCTAGCCTTTAAACATGTGGCAGTTTCCCTGTACATTTGCTCGCTCTAGGCTATTCACCATTACAACTCTGGGTTCTGGTGCACAGAAATTCACAAATTCACAACAGATCATCTCTTTGCTAGTTCGTCTGCTGCTTCATTCCCAGCTGTGCATTTGTGCTTTCACCCACGACAATGCTACCTTTTTCACTTCGGAACATCTCTTTAGTGTCAGAAGAGATGCCAGCACCAGCTTAACTTTCGTCTTGTGTTTTATAACCGACTGATTCTCAAGTGCTCTTAGACCTTTCCTCCATGCACCCGACTTTCCAGCAGGTGAATAAACGAATGGAACAACCCAAGAAATTCCGCTTGGCAAACGGACACGTACTCCTCCAGACGTAGACTACAGGACAAGTTGACCTCAGTTAAACCAAATGTATACACTCACTGCTTCTGTCCTGCAGTCCATAAGAGAATCAGCAGTAAAAATACTGATGCCCTTTTTCATACACTCATTGTGTATAACGCCTTCCAATGCAACGTTTCGACTGCTTCTCTTCTACTTAAGCGTCTTAAGCGTTCCAACGGCGTTCGAGTCTCCCTAATCTTTTTTCTCACTAGGTCTAGAATACTCTTAAGCCCGATGTTCGCCCAAAAGCTATACCATAGGGTATCGCTTTTAAGTCCAAGGTTAGCAGTCGCAGCGTTGCCTAGATTGGCTGTGTTAAGGCCGTGCACTCACACAGGCAATCATTTAAACCCCATCCAACTTAAGTTTAATTGTATCTTGAGAAGCCGTTGGCCACCAAAGAATCATTGTGTAAATCCAGAATGCAGCTTTTGGCGAAATTCCGCCACCTACGGCCACACAATAATTTACATTGATGCAAATTAATTTTTGGCTTTCCGGATATTCAATTTAATGTGTTCATTCCAGGTAAGCTCCTTATCTAGAGTAACGCCTAGATAATTCACCTTCCTGGACACATTGATTTTCGACCCGAAGTGCATAAATTTTGCTAACATTTATGGTTAGCCCCTGTTTTTTGCACCATGTCTCATATTTCATGATAGCCAGATCGTCGGCATTCATAAGCGTATAAATGCGTATTTAGTCCAGCTGCCAAAGAATGCCATCAACGATGATGGCCCACAAAAGAGATGACAAAACTCCTCCCTACGGGCAATCGCTGACTACGTTACCGCAGATTCTGATATACCCATTCCATATGATTAAATTCTACAGGGCTAGCCGTGGCCTCACCAATTTTGTTTCTGAAAAATTATGCACCAGTGATCCTGCCGGTGTTATTTTCGATTAAAATTGTTATTGTCTTCTAAAGCCAACTCAGAAAATAAGCGGCATAATATATGATAATTATTTTGGAGGGCTTGGTTAATTGGATTTTGTACGAGTACTCGAAGCAGACCACTTACTTTCTGGGTCCCTTTTCGACTGGTTGAAGTCCACACGTAAAATTCGGTAAGTTTCAGTATGCGAAGTTACGACTTTTTGTGTTGTTGATCAAACGTTCATTTCACATACTGCTGCTGTTGACTGCTTATTTATGTTGGACAGTCGACTTAGAGAGGCATCGAATCTGCCTTAATAACACAAACGAGCATTTTTTATTAATAAACTTTTATAATTTGGATGATTTGGCACCAGTCACAGACTGTAAAACACTTTATTACTTATTTAGTACATATGAGCAAAACAATATAATGAAAATACTTTGAACTTTCAATAAATCCTTAAAAGTGTCAATATGACGAAGGAAATTATTTAAAACATTATTGAGAAAAGTAAAATAAAAACTTTTTTCATAAATAGTTAGCAGAGGTACGTAATGCAGCAGTGATCTCGCTCTGAAGTTAATTAATCCATGGGCAAGTAGTAATTTTACTAAATCTACGATTATACATTACTTTCAAGAGAGGGACAGAGGAATATAATTTTCTGAGCAAAAATACCCACCATAACTTTGGCTCTTGTTTAACTAAGGTAAATATATTTATATGTATGAACGTATATATTTATACTTGTGGGTATACAGTTGTAGTCTTATTGTAATCCGACTAACGAAATACTTGATTTTTTAAGCTTGTTATGCTGTGTATAAAACTTAAGCAGAAAGAGATTTATTTGGTCAGATTTGGAGTTTAAGCATGTTTTATGCGGACATGTTAATGTTGATCCGAAATGTTCATTTGGGTGTCTGGCATAAAATATATCGACACTCGAAATCCAATTAATCAAAGTCGCGACAACTTCTGTCACCAATTGTTTTCAGTTTCTTCTGCCCTTTTTGCGCTATATTTATATCTTTTTGTAGTTCTTGTTTATGTTTTTTTTTTTTTGCGTGAACGCGAAAGATCACACAGAGGATCAAAAGAAGAAATGTGTTGCAAAGAAATAAAAAAAATACGATCTCCAAGCAGCAAAGTGTCAACATTTTAAAGCGGATATAAGTAGAAAATTGTTGCCAAAATCCAGACTGTGCAAGATTTTTTCAACATGCACAAATGACTTTGGGATAAGGTGTTTTCAATGAAACATTTTTTTTTCAAGTTTCATTGAAAACTGTAAATTTTAAAAAAGAAACTGAAACTAAAACAATACAACAATCGTTGTTGGTACAAAAAAAAAAATTAAAGTAAAAAGGGTACCTAACAAACAGCTCGAAATTTATGCCAAAGTAAATTAAAATTTTGGAATTTATCAAAACAATTGGCCACCGTGTTGAGACATGCCTAAGTATGTATGAATTCCAACCAAGTTGTTCTACTTTTGGGGCAATTTAAAAAGAAATTGTCGTCATGCTTTTTAATCCTTAAGTGAAGTAAATTCTCTTTTAGAGTTTTGTTTTAACTACTGGTAACCGTAGAAGCTATTCCTTAAAATCTTCTCTTATTTACAAAAAAAGCCCTAAATAGATGATTGACACACTTCGTTTATAATTTGGATGAAAATTATTTGTTTGTTCGGTAGCGCAAATTTCACTGAGCCATCCGACTTTCAGTGAGAGACCAAAAGTAAACCTAAAATAAAAAATTTTTAAAACTAGAGTTTTTCTACCTCTTTATACAACTGAACCTCCAACCGTACAACGTAGACTTACCACCTTGGGCACTCTGTCATTTATATCTGTCAATTGAGATTAAACAGTTTTTAGTTTCGGTTATAAGATTTCGATAATTGTTTAAAAGTCTAAAGCGAACTCATCCTTTTCTTATTAACGCAATCATAACTAGACAAGATTGACAAGGAAAATGGCAACATACACGCATAGAACAACACATTTCACATTAATCACCCTAAACAACACCTTTTTTGACTCTTGACGCAAATGCAAATTATCTACACGACTATGAATGGTTTTCTCATCAGCATGGAACCTACGCATGATCGTCTACGTTTAGCATCAACATCACATCGCCTCAGTCAGACTTAAAGACTTCGTCATCATCATAGCTGCCACTAGCAAGACATAATGTTTCAACCAGACCTTGGAAAGAACTAACTCTAATTATTTTATAAAACGCAAGCAAAACCCAAACATTTTTATGCAAAATATTTTTAAAATTTGTTATTGTTTTTCATACAAATTTTTATGACAGTCAACATCATAAGACATGAAGCGCTTATTTCCTTTTTATAGGGCCAAAACTTTGTATGAAAAACAATGAAAATTTTAAAATTTTTTTAAATTTGTTATTGTTTTGCGTTTTATAAACTTTAGGCCATATTCATAAAAATCTTTTTAAATTATAAAAGGTTTTTCAAACAAATTTTATATAGAATTTTAACTAATAAAACTATTATAAATCGAAAATATTTTTTATGAATATTGCCTTTAAATTTTTCCACAAAAAAAACAAATTTTGAAATTTTAGTGAAACCAAAATCTAATTTTACATTAAACGTCGAAATGTTACCAGAACTTGATGTGTGACCGATTCACCCAAAAATGTAAAAATCACTAAATATTGGGAATTCAAAAAAGAAATCCAATATTCACTAAAAAAATTTAATAATCACTAAAAATTAAAAACTATACCGAAATCCGAAACTTGAACAAAAAATACAAAAACTCTTAATTATTCAAAAATAAAGACTTATTGAAGAGACTAGTTTCACCATATATTGCAGCAATTTCGAAACCCACTAAATTTGTTAATTAACTTTCACCGGATATTAAAATTGTATCAAAACTTTACTCAAATGAAACTTTATCGAAAAACCAATATTTCGCAAAAATTTTAGATTATAAGTAAATACGACATTTCACCAAAATATCGTTTATGAATAGTCAGAACAATTCAATAAATTCAATAAATAAAACCAACGATGTAAAAATTAACATTTTACCAAAAATAATAAAATCACCAGAAATTCATATTAACAATTTTTAAATTTATTTATACCCCGGAATTAAATTAAGAATTCACAAAAAATTAATAATTTAGCAAAAAAATTTAAAGTTGGCAATAAATCAAAAACTCGCAAAATTTGAGAAAAGATTTCATTTTTACCAACAAACAAAAATTTTATTAACAATTTAACAAACGCATATGTTTTCCATAAACTCGTAAACATTCAAACAAAACATCTGTTAGCCCATTGAAAATTCTCAAAACAAAACAAAATATACGTTAAAATGTGAAATAAAACGAGTAAAATAGGAGCCCAAATTAAAGTTCATTTGACGATCGTTTTTACTGGGAAAAATTTGTAGTCTTCCAACATACTCGTATTTCTTAGTTCATACTAGGCTGAAGGGTATATACGATTCCTCAAAGCCGAATATGGCCCTAGTTACCATTCTTGAAGGTTTCAAGTCAGAGTTTTGCCTCTCTCTCCCTGTGTCTTCAAAAACCCAGCATGCTGCCTAATATTTTACTGGAATTGAACGACTTACAGGAATTAATAAAAAAATGTTTTTAATAAAAAATGATTAATGCAAAAAATGTTTGCCGCAGTGGAGTGTTGATGCGGTTCATTAATTTAATCATGTGTATAATTTTTTTTTATTCGCTTCTGTTTGTAAATCATGAATTTTATATTTTTGCGGGAGTAGTTTCAGTCATGTATGAACGCAGGCAAAATAATGGGATGCTTAAGTTCGAGTTTTTATAAAAAAGCACGTGCTGATTCTGATTCGTTGGCTGCTGCGTTTAAGATTTTCATATTTTATTTTTGCCTTGCAAGTATTAACGTCATTAATTTATTATTTTGCGTTTAAAGATTTCGTGTGAATTTAATTGTATTTAAGTATCTAATTAAGAGATCAAAGTAAAAATAATTTCTTTGGGGGATCCAGCCGATATTTATATTATTCTTATTATTGTGATCATTTGATGTCGTATTTTCATTTATTTTTAAGCGAATTGCAAAGTTGCGAGGGCCGTTGACGGTGACTGTATAAAAAAGAGGCAATAACAAAAATAAACATTGTAAAGTGTCAAAAACAAAGTGACGAAATTTTATTTCCTGTTTAACAAGTACACGAATTTTCTTGGGATGATTATGCGGCAAAGCTTTTTAAGGTTCAACAAATCGAAACGCGACAATATTTTAAAATATAGTTAATGAGAATTGCGCGGAGGTTGTCAACTTAATTATGTAGGCCATCAGGCAGAAGTATAGTCTAAAATATCCTTTGATGATTTGATTAAAAAGGTTTAAATATCAATTATAATTCGTGATCCAAAGTAGATCATAAAATGTGTTGTTTAAATTAATTGGATTATAAATGAATTAATTGTGCACGAAAACGCAAAACTTGGTATTGGTATGACCACGATAACTATATTATATTCTCTACAACAGTATATAGTTGTGGCAAATATAATGATTACTATTCGTGAAAAAATTCATAGTGTTTTTTCCGTGTTGAATTGAAGTAGCTCTCCAACTCGGTTTTTTGCTTTATATGCTTCCAGGTAGGTTCACATTATAGTTATCTACAGGAAATATATGATTTGATTATGGTATGGGATGATTGATTGCGTCTGGTAACGGTGGCTGTATAAAATATTAGAGACGCTCTTATCCATCATTGTGATAACGCTCGACTCCTACGTCCTATTTCAACGTCTGTCAATTGAGATCTTCTAATACCGGCACCCGGAGTTCTTAAACATAGGCCAAGTAGACTTCGAAATATTTTTAAGTAAATTAAGTCTTGCTGCTAAAAGGCTAACAGTTATAAAGCTAAGTAATTTTGCATTATGATGTTACCGATATTGAATTTGTAGTTTGCTGATATTGACTGTTACACCGACTATACAAGAGGGGATATTAGAGGAAATATTGAGGGGTTCCATTTGATGTTCCTTCGTCTATAACCAAGTTTCTTGTTGAAATTTATGTTTCTACTTTGGTTCCCAATATATAAAATTTTTTTCATATTTTGGGTTTCTAAATATCCTCAATCCAAAAATGGCAGAGAAACCGATATCCCAAAATTTTTCAAATAGTTGATTCTAGCTAAAAGTGATCATGGATCTGCAGTGTTCGACGTTGTTTAAGAAGAAGTATGGACCAATCATGCAGCCTTCTGCTCGCTAGACATTTTTTTTACTTAATTTTAATTTATTGACTCTTTCTATTAAAAGAAATTTCCAATAAGTATTCAAACCTTTTTTCTCGCTATATATCATTTACAAAAAAATTACACCCTTCTTTCAATGGATTCGAAGCCTACCTGGCGAATAACCAGCAAGGTCATGCAATTTATGCTGCTGTGTCACTTAGATCTTCGAAAAGGGCAGGACCAACGCGAAAATCGCGTTGATTGTTGAAGTCTACGTAAGTCCAAATAGGTTTTTTTTTAAATTTAAAATCTCATCAATCTATGAGTATTTAAAATACATGCACGAAATCAGAATATAAAACAAATATTCCAATTAACAATTTGTTAATAAACAAACAACCAGACAGAAAAATTATAATATCAAAAACAAAACAAAATATTTAACGAAAGAAGTCTTTAAGTAAAAAATAAAAAATGTATTTCAATTTTACACACTGACAGCAGAATTGTGAATTAAACTAAAGCAGAATAAAGAGGGGAGTATAAGAAAATGATGATTACAATTAATTAACACTGTAAAAACACTGATTTAGCATAATTTGTGGCAAACACTTAATGTATTGTTGAGCCCCATACTCAAACATTCATACATTTTGGAACAATATACTCGTACATTCATGAAAAGAAGTTTAACAAAACACAAAAAAAGAAAATGTAATTCATTAATTCAAGTTCCAGATCGCTTAAGACGGAAACATAATGCCACCTCATCATTATCGTTGTAATCGACATACGGACACGTTTGAGTGAGTTACCATATACAAGAGGAACAACAACAATTGCTAAACACCATCGCCACCAACGGAAAGAGCTGAAATAAAACAAAAATTAATTTAAAAGAAAAAACTTAACATGTCAATACAAGCATATGCAGGCCAGAAAGACAAAGCTGCTTGAACAACAGCAACAACAATAAAAATAACACTAACAGCAGCAACAATGAAAAGTTGTCGATAAGAATGAAAAAGGTGACGTCTCAAATAACAGTAGTGCTTGGCGATTTAAGCAACAACTGCAGCAGAAAAAGGCGTAGCCCCCTTTTTTTTTATAAATTATAACGTGTCATCATTGTTTGTCTTTCCCGTTTTTTTTTTACTTTCCTTTACGTTTAGTTCACACTCAGATATATTTTGGAATACACTAGTGTCTCTGGAAACGCAGTTTTACAGAAAATTCAATTTATACTCTTTTACTGTTTTGGGTAAGTCCGCTTATAACGAAATCGAATAAAAGAAATCTGATAACGAATTTTCTGCGCTGGATTACATTCGCAATGGCGACTTTAACTTGAAAAATGATAAGCCTGCAATTGTATCTTTGATGGTTCGAAATTCTGATCATGGCTATCATTGCCTGCATAGCGACAACAACATCAATATTTTTTTTTAGAAAATTTCCTTCGCAGCTTGTGCGAATATACTTCAAACTTATCTGAGATGACTGCTTCTGGCTTTCTATTATTTCCAAAACTCAAGTAATCTAATCTGATCGGCGATAAGATGAATTTCAAGAAGAAACTGAATGCGATTCCACTTTTCAATACATATTGCCTCTCCAAAGAAGATATGTTAAACCTATGCACCCGGTTTCAGCTCCAAACTAAATTCATTATTTAATTCATTCAATTAATTTTATAATTGGAGCTCATTTTATAGATCGCTTTATCAATTAAATTTAGTTTTGTCAACTTAGGAATCCACCTGAAGAAATGAAAAAGAAAAACCTTGTAAAATACCTTTTAATAGGTGCTAGAATTTGTATCTTTTTAATTGCTTTTGTAATTTTATATCGCTGGGGAAGTGGTATAAAATTCCATTTTGAATTGGTTAACTATCAAAATATTGTTTTATTTAATTCAAAACTTCCTAAACATTTTGGGTTTGTCGTATACAATGTTGTGTAATCGGAATCGAGAGCTTTTTGTACCCTTCACAAAAATTAAAAGAGTTTGTCAGTCTGTTTGGAATTTCTACAATATTCATTTCCGAAACAACAAAGTGTATATATTCTGGATCATTATAGGTGGAAAAGTTCAATTAGCGATGTAAGTCTGTTCGATGTTGAAATCAGCTTTCTGACGGCACTAGACGCCCTAGGATATTGAAGCGTGGGCTACTTAATCAGTAAGTTTGGTGAATTTTGAAATCAGTCATACAGGTTCACGACATATCCAAAAGCCATTGTGCTCGTTGTTTTTTTTTCTTCTTCCGAGGAAAGTCTTAACATGAGACCATAAGATTGATATATTCTGAGTCGTTACCAAATTTACTATAAAGTCCCAATACACGAATTATAATTCCGAGCATGTTACACAAAGTGCGGACCTACAAATTGGAACAAATCAAAAACATTTTCGAAAAAACTTCAAAATATCAAAAACTAACGAAGAAAACATAAATTCATCCAAAAACCGACATTTCACAAAAAGATTTCCAAAAATTTCGCCACAAAATCCAAAACTGGAAATAAAAATATCCGTTTTTATCAAAAAATCAAAATTCAATGAAAAACTGAAATTTTAAGAAAAAAAAAACAAAATTCACCAAATTATGAATATTCACCACAATTTTGCTGCAAAATCACGAAGAATAAATATTTCATGAAAAAAAAATTATAAAATTCACAAAAAAAAATATTTACCAATATTCTAATCTTAAAAACGAAATAAAAGGAGTTTTTACGAAAATATGGGATTCACCTAAATCCGGAAATTCACCACAAAACCCAACTATACTTAAATATTAAATTAGCATATTATTAAATTCAAAATATTGAAAAAACCGAAACTGCAAAAAAATGCAAAATATTTGATATTTCTGCAAAATTTTAAAATTCACTATAAAATCAGAAAACTGGAAAAAACTAAACTGCTAAAAAAAAGTCAATGTTTAATAGAAAACAACAAATGCGCCAAATATTAAAATTTTATCACAAAAAAATTAAAATTTCACCAAATATTTTTATTTCACCAAAAATTTTTATTTTAAAAAGTGGTAACAAAATATAAGTTAAACAAATATATCAAACAAAAACATCTCAGTTTATCACAAAAAAATTAAATATCATACAAATTATAAATTTTACCAAAAATCTAAATTAATCAGAAAATAAACAAAACTAAATTTCACCATATTTTGGAAATTCAGTAAAACTCAAATATTCACCACAAATCAACCACCATAGCCATAGTCCAAACATTATAAATTAGAAAAAAAAACAACTAACTGCCAACATTGAAATTCACCAAAAATTCGAAAATATAACGTAAATCGAAAAACCGTAATAAAAAAATTTAATTGCTACAAAAGTAATATTCAACTAAAAACCAACATTTTATCAAAAATATCACAGAAACGAAATTTCCCAACGTGTGGAATGTTACCAGCAAAAACGTTAATGGAGAATATAAATTGTGTAAAAAATATCTATTTTTACCACAAATCATAAATTCGCAAAAAAATTAAAAAATTCACCAAAAAACTTTAGTGTCATAAAAAATCTAAATTTCAACATAATTTAGGATTAAAAAATAATTTTTTAAAAAAGCAATTGTTTAAATTATCAAAATAACAACATTTCCAATAAAAAGCAAAGTTTAAAAGAAAACCGAAATTGCACCAAAAAACTACGAATCATTGAAAACTTTGCAAAATTTTATATTCAACAAACCTTTGAAATTTCGCCACAAAATCGAACAACTGGCATAAAACAAATAAATTCCAAAAATACCACTAAACTACAAACTAAATTTCGATTTCAAAATAATTTTGCTGTTTCAACAAAAATTTGCAAAAAGAAATCAATATTTTATGAAACACGTAGCAATTTTAACAACACCGATATTACACAAGTTTTGAACGATCTATATCTTACAAGAAATATAACTTTCACAAACAAGTAAACAAAACCTAACTTCACCAAAAATTGAACTTTAACGAAAAAATTTACCCAAAGATAGAAATTGCACCGAAAACTTTAAATTTTATCAAATAATAACATTAAAAACGTTGGTATAAACTTAATTCCGATATTATCTACAGATCACCAAAAATTGATACACATTCACAAAGAAATTAAAAACACACCGATCGAAAAAGCTTATATTAACACGGCAGGAGATTTTAAATGTAAAATTATACGACTTAAACCGGAGGACAAAATTAAATATCTCAAACAATCCTTTGCACCGGGAAACATCTAAAGTAGATTTTTAGAAGTTTATACTGTTGTGGATAGTCGTATATAGCTCTCTTACTTGTTTGGGTTTATTTATTAAGTGTCATTTAGTAGCACCAACTATTGAAGACTAATATTTTTTGCAATGTATTTGGTCAAATTCCGTACATATGGGCTGTGGTGTACAGGTGATAAGTCTTTATGTTAAACAACTTATGAATGAATTTAAATCACATCATAACCTAACAAAACAATAACATGAAATGACTGGTTAAATGGATGGATGAATTGTTTTTAGGTTGGCTTAGCCTGGACTCACATACAAAGGTACCTTGAACACAGTAACCAAAATCTAAACTGTCTTGTAGGTGAGTGTTTTCATTATTACTACTAATTTTGTGCCTTTTACTTTTTATTTCTTTATTTGTTTATTTGTTTCAAAGTGGTCTCCTATTTTATATACACACATGTGCCATGATGGCACAAGAAACAATAAATTAAGTTTTGTTATGATGATGAGGATGACTGTTGTAACATTAGTGGGAATTGTTAAGCCACTGAAACACATGTTTTACTTTATTGCAGTTTCGTCCATTTCAGCAATGCTCCTCAAAAACGTCTGCATGTTTGGAGTATGTACTCATAGGTAGACATCAGCATACTTGTATCATTTGTCAAGAAATTAACATAATCATATTTAAAACAGTTTTGTCGTTTCCGGTGCTGTCACAGTTACTTCTCCCTCTATGCTCTTGTGTAGTGCGTCGATATTATGATGAGGTAGAATACTGAAAAGCTCTAAACTTTAAAATTTTTTTCTTTATTTTGTGGAAAATATTTGGGAAATTTAGAAAAAAAAATTCTAAAATTTCTGTAGAACTTTAACAGTTTCTCTGTTATAAACTTCGACTAAATTGCACTTTGTAACAAATATTGTAAACAGTTCTGTCTCCGGTTTAACAGTATTGGTTTCAGTTTAATTGAGTTTCAAATATATAGGAAAGGGTAGCTATGTGTAGCCTTCGCTTTTGTGGCCGTCAGACTACACTGTTGTGCAAAGTAACGTAACTAAAAAAGATTATTTTGACAGCTGTTTAGTTTTTGAAAAACCTTGATATTATAATCGAATCTTATACTATTTCGTATAATTCGAAGTACATATTTTCTTTTTCTCGAGAATGTAAGTTTATTTTTAAAAGAACTTAAGCTTACTGGTATGAACTCTGAAGATGAAGGTTCTTAGAAATGAAAGGTGATCTATAATTTATCCACATTTTGTACAAAATCCAGAATTAAGCACGAATACATACGTTAGCGACTGCACTCTAATCAAGGTGGTATAAAATGTTATTAGCATTTGTGGTGGTTTAAAAACCACCTTACATTTTTCTCACTTCATGTTCTTCAATCTTCAAATATTGAGAAATAAAAGTAAGTTCCTAAGGCCATCAATGATATAAGGCGACAACTTAAATAAAAGCGGACGGAGATTTAGTCCAAGCGAGGGAAATACTTAATAAAACAACCTTTTCTTAAAATTAAATATTCAACAACACCTGGAGGAACCAGGCATAATATCAATAATATGCTCAAACGGGAACTTGCGATAATCTATGAATGGGGGCGTGCGAACAGAATCGATAAATGCATTCGCTAATCACCTTGAGATGATTTCCACACCGAATGTCATAAATAATTCCACCATTCCAAAATTAAGTGACACTGCAAATGATTCTATGAAATTTCGGCTATCAATTAAAACTCATGAAGTGAAAAAATCGTCCGGACCTGATCGTATTTCAGAATCAAATATTATTATTCATTCTTAATGGCATGTTGCACGATGGCTTCTTCCCCATGATCTTGGATGCTGTCTGACATTGTTATGATCCATAAACCAGGTAAAGACTCAAGCCAGATTACATCATACAGACCCATTAGCCTACTCTTAATTTCGACAAAGTAATTTGAACAATTATTCGTCTCGAGTTAACTCCTTATCTTAACGAACAAAATATCTCTTTCGTGAGAGGCATGGTACTACTGATCAGGTTTTAAAAATTCTCACCGTTATTAGCTCGGTATTTGAAAATAACGAATGGTGTTCATCTTTATTTATGGACATTTCGTAGGCTTTCGATAACGTTTTGACAGACAGAATGTTTAACCAAAGATCAAAGGATTCGTATAGTATACTAGGGCCGCTATTATATATAATCTATACAGCAGCTTTACAGATAATCTCACAAACATACACGTTAACGTTTGCAGACGACACTACAATTATAAGTGTTATTAAATATTCGACGGTTGCACCTGAACAAGTTCAATCCCGGAACTTCAATTCATGAGCTATAGGACTGGGTAGAGAAGTGGAGAGTAAGACTAAATCCATTGAAATATGCTTGCGTAACGTTTTCCTCAGAGGGCAAAATTGTCCACTAATAACAATAACAAATGCCACTGTTCAAGCGGAATCACATGTTAAATATATGGGCATCCACCTAAGTGGGCGGCTTACTAGGACCCGCTATACTAAGGCAAAAATAACGGCCATGAAACTTAGAACAATTTAACTACACTAGTTAATAAACCCTAACTCAACCCTGGCCTTGGCATACAAAGTCCATTTATACAAACCCAATATCGTCATATGGCATTTATTAGCAGTGGGGTACTGCTAGCGCATCAAACATCCAGAAGTTACAAAAAAGACAGTGTAGGATTTTACGACTTATCATTTGCGCCCCCCTGACATATAAGAAATGAAAATATCCATAGAGATCTAGAAGATCCCACTATACAAGAAGGAGCAAAAACATACTCTTGCAAATACGTCCCATGATCCCATGAATCTAGCGCGAGATTTATTGCAATTCGACGGGCACCAGAAAAAAGAGACACAATGAGTATGGCGAGATTTATTAAGATTTTAATAGAATAAATTACTTATTACATTGGTAATTACAGGGGGTCCGCCGGGAAGGTATACTGCTTTGTTTGTTTATAATTTTTGATTAAAGAGAATGGATCGTATATTGATAAATGTTTTATTTAATGTCGGCAATTATGTATGGAATACAATATCAGATAAATGTCCGCCTCTGTTAGCCACACAAACGCGAGCCCTTTTTGAACACATTTTTCATTACATTCTCACACATTTCACGCGGTATTTCATAAATTTCATCACGAATAGTTTGTTTGAGTTGCTCCAGCGTTTCTGGTTTGTTTGCTTAAACCTTGCTTTTCAGATATTTCCACAAAAAGAATTCCGGAGCAGTCAAATCAGGCGACCGCGGAGGCCAATCAACATCCAACAACAATCCTGGCTGTACGCGATGTGGCACCGTCTTGTTGAAACCACATATTAGTCAAGCCCAAAGTTGTGGCGTTAAAAAGTTTTCAATCATATCACGATATCGATCCCCATTGGCAGTTACCGTTACGCCGTTTTCAGTTTCAAAGAAGGTCCAATGATTCCTCCTGACCAAATTGCACACCAGAATGTCACTTATAATGAATACAAAGGTGACTGATGATTAATTTGAGGGTTTTCCATTGCCTAGAACCGACTATTCTGTTTATTCACATATCATTATGATTTTTTCCTGAAAATCGGGGTTATCATGGGCGAGCTGTACGGCGACATAAATGGTCTTCTAGAAGAAGTTCTTGTGTCAACTGAATCCTAAATGGTTTGTTTCCATTTAAGATTCAGTTGACACAAGAGCTTCTTCTAGAAGAACATTTATGTCGCCGTACAGCTTTGTGCAAAATTGAAGAGCAAGCTCCTGAGCACGGTATCGAATTGAGGTTGATGGATTGTTTTGAACACTTTCTTGAACAACAGTAATGTTGTCAGCCGGTCTTGCAGTACGTTGTGGTCCATGCTTGGGCCTATCAGCTACAGTCCCTCTCTTTTTTTCGAAATAATTCACTACACAATAACTAGTGCGTCTTGTTCGCAAAATTTCACGTAACTTTCTCATGGTCACAGTAATCGATGATTTGTTTTGATAAAATGTTTTAACGATTAAAACACGTTGGTTTACCGAATATTTTTCCATAATAAATTTGCCACGTCTCTAGTTCACGACTGCCAAATATGAACTGTCAAGGCTAATGTTTACCAAAATGGCGGCAAAACAAAGTAGTATACTTTCCTGGCGTATTATTAAATAAAGGAAAATAAGGTTTGCATTCTCATTGTAGTAAAATAAGACTAAAGTCAAAAAAAAATTAACTTTTCACTTTAAGTTATCTCTACATTAAAGAAGAGAATCTTAACGACATTTGTAGTTTTTTACACTAATAACTAAATTACACAACCTTTTTTATTCAAATGCGGATTATGAAACTCTAATAATTCTATTCTCGTTAATCCCTTTGTCGAAGATTAAGGGGTGCTTAATTAAATATTTGTTAGGATATAAAACACCAAGAATACCTAAAAATTTTGAAGGTTCCCATAACTAAATGCTCTGTACGAGTGTGAAATGAAGTTACTTCTGAAAGAATGGAGAAAATACCAATGATTGAATAGACAAAAACGTTAGGCGAACAAAACTATGTTGTGACCGTATTGAGTTTTATATAAAGCCCCGAAAATCAAAATAAGAAATTTTAAGATTTAACGCATGATTACATTTGAGTTATTTTGTCTCTTAAACTCCACAGTGCAGAGGCAACTCATAATTTGAGATCACAATTAACCCAGAACTTCTGGTTTGAGTGTGTGCTAATGATGTCAATATCTATAAAGAAGTCCTTATTAAGGGCGGGTCAATGTTGGCAGTCTGTGGCGGCCATATCGTCTTCGCTGATTCTGTTGCTTACAATTTAGTCATTAATGCCAAATTACTGTGGGAAGTTATACAATATAGCAGCACGTCCAAGTGATAAAACTTTATTAAAATAGGTGATCATTTCCCGCTTTAGAGATGGCCATTCTCCAAAATATGTAGCCAAATTCGAGACGACATAAAAATACTAGATGGGACAAGAAGATTGCTGGTTTTCGTGAAAGTATTCAAGGGAATTGAGTTTTCACTAGAACTCAAGAGTAAAGATCATAGGCAACTCCCTTTGTTTGCAAGGGTACCCAAATATTGGCCCAAAAATTATCTTCAGCGAAAAGCCAGATTTTTTAGTGAATGTGCCTCTTTACAGGCCGAATTGCCACCATGCAAAGTTACTGTTTCATGTAGATTTTAGGTTGGTGGCTTCATTAGTCCGAAGATATTTTTTTGAAAACAGCGTAGGTGAGACCATCATCATCAACGGCGAGCACTATAGATCTATGATAAATAGTTAGAACGAAAAATGACACTGAAGATGGCACATAGCCGAAACCGGTTTGTCT
The DNA here is from genome assembly GCA_963932375.1 of Phania funesta. Classification (NCBI taxonomy): domain Eukaryota; kingdom Metazoa; phylum Arthropoda; class Insecta; order Diptera; family Tachinidae; genus Phania; species Phania funesta. The sequence continues at coordinate 45,764,060 of OZ010656.1, forward strand.
CCAAACCAAACTTGACAAGGGATGACGGAAATTCGTTCCAAAATTCTGTTTGCTTGAACCAAACGATATATAGTTGGGCAACATGTGGCTCAGGTGGAGGACGCTACGTGTTACACAGCATACTCACAATCGACAATCTGTAATGCCGGTTGGATCGTATCGTTATATATCGCGGAGGTCACGTGAATTATACGCCAAGGACATACCATATGATCGCACTTTTTAAAACTCAACCTTTCAGATCCGATCCACCAAACAATGAAGTTGAACGATGTTATATTTTGTATAAAAAAATTATTTGTTCTATTTCATTTCCACATCGCACTAGCCTTATTGTAGAACTCTTTTTATAGCAAAAGGTTTACAAATATTTTTTATTTCCCTTTCATTAATTCGCTGCTCTTCTTTGTTTTCAGTTTGAAAATTTCAAAACCAGTAGCAATTTACAAAGACACTGTGTTTGTTGTATCTTAATGGATTTAATGCGGGTGATTTTTGATTATGTTTTATATTTCATTTTAATTTCAACTGATTATTGAATAAAGATACAATTTGAAGCACTATTGTTAGTGTTGTTGGCGTTTTCTCTCTTGCCTCATGAATTTGTTGCCTTAAAATTTTATTCAGATTTGAGTTTTAAGGCTTATCTAAACACTTACAAAAACAAATTCAATCGATAAAATGATAGTTTAAACATTAAAAGAAAATCGACTTTAGAAAGGAAACAATAGGCATTTACTTTCATACAGTTCACGAGACTTAAACAGGTATTACGTGAGTCTACCTCCGTTGTTACTACTGCTTCTGTTGCCGTGTCTGGTTATGCCCTGCATTTGTATCGTATTTGTTATTTTTATTGAAAAAATACTCGTATCATAAGCATTATGGATTCAGCGTACTGTCGTCGCTGTTGTCAACTGATTTAAAACTGGATCAGAGACCTAAAAAGCAAAAACCATACGCACACGGTTTTAATGGTTTTTTATAAAATTTTAACTAATCGCATTGTTATTGATTTCAAAATGAAAGTTCAACATTAAATATTTTCATATAAACGAGGGGCGCAAGAAAAGATAAATAAAATTCAACAAGATTAAACAGTCGTACCTCTGAACTGAAAGTGTTGGTTTTCAATTGCGAAGCAGTGTTAGAAGTTGTCTTTTTCATTTTGATCATGACAATTCTGCAATAATCTTATGCTTTAAGGTAGTCTCTCACCGCGCCTGAGTTTTCAGTATTCCCCAACCTTACCCAACTGTATCCAAACACATCTAGATTGCAGCAATTTACTCATGGTTGAACTAATCGTGAGTATATCGCACACACACACATCGAAGATCACACAACTCAAAATTTCTAAATTTTGAGTTAATATTTGGAAATTGCTTATGATTGATTCGTCTATCGATATGCAAAATTCTATCTTGTTTTTGTAAATTGTTAAAAAAAAAACACACTAATTGCACTGCACTGCGTATTCCAAGCACATATTAACTTAATTAATTAATTTAATGCATTTTTTTAGTTTTATATTAAGTGAATAATCCGTTTTAATCTTATTCATTGCATTTACTTTTTTCAGAATTTTAATTCAGTAAAAGAGTCATAATACTTTATACAATCAAAAAGAGTTTTTTAGCGTTTTCTGAAAAATTATAACTTTTGAGTTATGCCACTTTGGAAGTGGGTGTGCAATATCAATTTGTACCCACTCATATTGCATGCAAAGGAAAGACATGAATGAGTTAACCATAATCTAAATCCAACATTTTATGATTGAATTACATGGGTAAAAACAATCATATTATCAAGTCATATTAATATTTTACACGATAGTAATGTCGTCCTTTTAGAACGATAGAAAGGTAATAAATTTACGTTACGGATATCCAAAGGGTAAGGTAGAGACACAGGGGACTAAAGCCATCGAATGCTTGATAGTCAATTCGCTAACTGCGTTAGCCACATTACTCTCATAAATTGACTAAACACCAACAAAATTTTATTACTGAAAATGAAATTAAGTTTATATGTGATAATTTTAAATAAAGATATTGATCGTATTGATGCAAATCTGGATCGAGTACTGGCTGACTCCATAGCTAAAATCAATTGTGACACTAAATTCTTACCAGATCTTTAAAATGTGTATTTAAAATTGAAAGTAAAAAATGTATGAGAAGATTTGTGTTGAATCGTTTTAAATAGTTTTAATATCTTTTTGGGGAAATTGCAAGTTCTTCTAATAGAAAATGAATGAATATAAAGCAATGCAGACCATTCCAATTATTCAAAATCGCAGCTATCATATAGTAACGTCTTTGAATTAAAAGCAAAGCTTTTTGTAAACTTTTTTTATTATTTCTACGCTTAGTCAATATAATTAACGTACTGCTTGCTCCTAAGCGTTGTGACCATCGTTTGTTAACGTTTCAAGATTCATTCATATACTTTCGCCTATTGTGTGATGGGTTGCTACTTCATAGAAATAAAATAACGAAAAAAAAACTTGCCAACACTTTTAGAGTTTTACTAATGCACCCGTTATCTGTCTTAACATCATTCCTGAAACAATAACAAATAAATATCTAAACTGGAACAATATGGGTAGAAATGAAAATATACAAATCAAATGCGGTTATTTGAGATTGAAATGTATTCTATCAAATCAATGTTCGAGCAAACTCACATTTAGACAACATCGTTACATTTACATTAATTTATTTTGTTAACTGACTTCTTATTTTATCAATCATGCCGGTCGTTTCGTTACAATCTTTCATGAGCCGTGCGTGATTCTGGAGAATTTTGCTTTAATCGGTTTATGCCTAATGCACTTCTGCATTTTCTCATTTCCTATTCATCTCCCTCTCTCTCTCTCTCTCTCTCACTCTGAAGGCTTTTGTTATCAAATATTATATAATGCAACTTGAGATATAAAATCGACTTTTGTTACCAAAAATATTTTCATGATTTACATTTACTTTTACTCACAGCGTTGATTTGATTAAATGTCTAGTTAAACTTCTAAATTTCGGAGACTATATTATTCTAAATACCTTCTTAATTTCATAGTTAGTTTGATTAGAAAATGAACAATAACAATTAAGTTTAGTAACGCATGAATTTGCTCGTACTCGAAGAAGTGACTCTGTTGTCATAATTTCAGAATGAGTCGATATTTTAAATTCATGGTTTTATGAAAAAATACCTGCATGTTCTTAAGTAACTGCCCCTCTTTTAGCACAAGGGCTAAGGATTGAGTTCTAAAGAACAAAATTAAGTACGTCATTCAAAAATAAACAAAAAACCAAATATGAAAAGGGAAAATTTAAAAAAAACAAACTTATTTATAGATGACACAGCAATCAATAACGCCCATACCAGTTTTTCGTCGCTATCCGTCGGAGGTCTTAGCACCGCGTGCATCAATATACGGTCTCCAACGCTCCTATACGCACATGAAGGTAGAAATTTTGTAACTGTGCTGTCATGATCTAGTAGTTACCTCTTACTAAGGGTTTCGGAGTTATCTAATCTCCTGCTGCCAATAACTATTCCATTGACTGTTTGACTGACCACACTGATCTAACCAAGATCTTCCCGCGGTTTGGATATAAACCACAGCCACCACCTGCTCCACTGAAGGAGGTTTACGAACATCAAGCAAGAGACATAAGTATGTCACAGAGGCTACTGGTTCCAGTGGTATCAGCGTTTACATCGGTGCTGGTTGAACTTAGAGGGTCCTACATTATTCCGGTTTCAGACCCCATATAAGCCTCGGGGACTGGTTCCCCCTATCTTCCCCAGTCACAATACATAAAGATAGCGGAACCACCCAAACGAGATGCTGGCGGGTGCATTATAGATGACATAGGGATTCACATACATATATTTTGGAATCATTGAGATCAAAAATCGAACCAGAACTCAGTGTTGGCAATGTAGCTTCTTCAATGTTAAAATTAGCTTTCTTTTATGTTTTTTAGATTGGAATTTTTTAGTGTCCCTATTCAGGGATTTACCAACGTATTTTGAATGAATCTAACTAAACAAAAGGGATCTTAAGTCTTAAAAGTCTTTTCCATTGTTTTCGTAGTTTATTTGCTGCTGCTGCTGCTGGTTTTGCCTCGGCCGTTGTTGCTGTTGATTTTGTGACCAAAACAATTTGTACATTGTTATTATTACGAATACTTTATACAATGAATTATGATCTTTACGATATACTATACGTTGCGTCGTTTCATACAATATTCAAAAGCTAAAAAAAAGAAAAATAAGACAAAAACTAACTTCCAAACACATGAATAAATACACTTTCGTATAGCGAGTTATCACGAGTAAGATACCAACAACAGCAAATGCTAACGTCAACATTTTCATTATGAAAGTCTTTTGTAGCTGCTACGATTTGTTGCCGTCGTTGCGTTTACAAAACTTTGTTGGTGGTCACTAAGCCACCAGTCTTCAATCCTCATTCATACACAGCAAATAGAAAATTATTGTGAATTTAGAGACGACTACTGTGTATTTGTTGTTGTTTTTTATTTAAGTAATTTTAAAAGTTTTTACTCAATTCTTTTTTACATTAACGTAATCACAGCGTTTTTCTTTCTTGTAGATTTGTATTAATAAATTGAAATTTGAAAAGCTACTCTTTGATGATGCAAATTTAATATGTTTGATGATGATTTGATTTCGCCTTTTCAAAAACAAAGAAGTCTTATTAAAAAGTATTAAAATAATTTTAAAAATCGGAAAGGCTTAAAAATCAGTATATGTTGATCTGAGTGCGGATGACCACATACGATGTTTTCGATAGTTTGTTGGTAAACTATCGTTAGTATCGATAGTATGAAATTCTTTTAAGAATTGGTAACGCGCTCAAATTCAATCACACCATTTTATCCGCAGAACCATCCCCTTACAAAAGTAGTCGCCTGATTTTAAATAAAACCAAAGTTATTTAGAAATATTATTAATTTTTGTTTTCTTAATGGTTACATAAAATTCCAGCGTCACCGGTGTTTTATCCACAGAAAACTAAATCACTTGGTCGCAGCTGCAGCGTAGCCTGCACTGCCAGATAGAAACCTGAATATTAATTTATATTTTTTCCTTTTTATAGTTTTTATCGAGTTTATTGCCAATTTGTTAAAAAAATTTAACGATAGTACCGCTAGCGAATAAAAACCATGGATACTTAAATGGAAACAAAACTATCGATAGTTTGCCAGCTCGTCGTTAGCTGTGAAACCTGTTTAATGAGGTCTCCTCAGTGAAAAGAAGTTGTTCATTACTGATCTTACAAGACATGATGGTCGAACAAATCTGCACCAAACAACACGTGACCGCCTCGCAACCTAGTGAGCCTCTCGCAGGATATATGTTGTCTCATATACAACTGTTTAGCTTGGAAAAATACCCACTCATACCCATTTGTTGCTAAAGATGCTCCTTAGTCCCTTCCAAACACACCGAAGCCCCACATCAAATCGTCTAAGTTACCACGGCGATATGGCATCATTGACTGAAGAAAAACAACGTATTTTACAGACACCATCAAAACAACGCGGCGGCCATAGACTGCCAACGTCGTTTCGAACTTATTGCAAAGACAGGCGTGACCTAGATCCGCGGCAACAACCAGTTCCTCAATTTTTCTAAATTTTTTTGAATTTTTGCATGCCATCGCCCAGCTTTCAACCAAATAATAACCCAGTATTTTGCGAATGCGAACACAACCGATATATCTCATCTGAGAGCAATTGCGTAAAATCTCAAAGGAACTTTATTTGTAGCAGCAAGTTCTTATAACCCGCAACATCCTTTTGATGGTGAACAACAATCCCGATTATTTCAAATATTTATAACTAATTAATATTTAAAATATAGGCCGAACCCAAGTCTGTGTGATCGTTATTTTTCTAGCGAGTAACAAGTTTTTAAACTGTCTATTAAATAAATAAATCAGTACACAATAATCGAATTATTGAAGGAATTAAATTAAAAATCTCAAGGTTACGAGGATATTAGTGGATAAATGTACGTTATTCTTCTATTCAACTCTATAACCAACGAACACTTTTCTTCAAGATAATCGTAAGTAGATAATGCCTCGGTGGGATCAGTGTAAGCTGCTATGATCGATGTAATTAAAAGTCGAGAAGCCTCTTAAATTCTTTTATACATCATTTTTACATCGAATCAGTGCTTTAGAAGATGCATGTTTATTGCAATTCTTTCGCAATTGGATTCTCTCTACGATAGATAAAAATATACCAAAGAGGTAAATCAAGCCTGTATAAAGTCATATATTCGGTAACATGAAATCACTTACATATGTCTGATTTTGCGTAACATCAAAAATATTCAAGCAGAGACCGCGAATAGCCTTGAGAATCTATTACTTAAGTCGGCAAATCGAGGACCACTTAACCGCACATCTGTTATGAAGACTTATTTAACGACCATCGCACAAGTGGTCAGTCACTATGTCCACTTTATTCAACTCAAACTACATGTTAACTTTACACAACTCATTGACTTGCGTACTGACCTTTTTTCTTCCTTGACCAGTTCCCAGCTTTTAGCTTTTCTCACCTCTCTAACAACAACACAGCCAATAAAAATTAATGTTTTAACAAATTTATTATTTGAAAGTTTAGTTTTTAAATGCATAGTTATGTTTCCTACCTTTTTTATTTGATTTTTGTTACTGATTTTGTTTACTACATATAATTATTTTGTGCATATTTCATCTTGATATTGCAGCACAATCAAAAACTATAAATATAAATGGATTTATCGTGTTGTTCGAGCGATAATACCTACAACAATAAACGCACAGTTGTTTAAAAAAAAACTAAATTTGTTTCCACGACTGCACGATTGGTGCAGCGAGTAGTAAAAAGAAGATTTTCATCATTATACCCCACACGAGATACTTAAATTTTGGTTCTATTTATTAAGCAACGTCAGGCGGAGCAACCCAAGCATCATTGTTGTCATCAGCATTTTAAACTGAGAACTTCAAAATAAAAAGAAGAACGAAATGTTTTCAACAAATTTATTAACAACTTTTCGCTAGTGCTGTTATAAAATTATCAAAATAAGTATTTTTCTAAAGAGCCTATTAGCCATTATTTGCACAATTCACATTTTGAAATTTTTAAATTTAATTGTTTAAATGTAGTCTGTTCCTATAAGGGCGCGTCGACGTAGACAAACTATTAAGTCATCTGACAAATCTGATCGTTCAGATTGTTACTTTTGACACGCTACATGATAGAGCAACTCGTCGTAAAGTCTGCTCTTCGACGTTTAGAAGCTAAATTCGAAACGGTCAGTTCTGTACGCTAAAGAAAAGTCGCTGTGAAGGTATGCAGGAGAACCGAAGGTATTCGAAACCGAGATGTGCAGTTATTAGAATTACGCCGAATTCTACTTGCCAATTTTGCCTGACCAAGCGGTCGATGTTAATGACCAAAATGGCGATTTGAAAATAATTTTAGCCATAATATCACCTTTAAGGACGAGGTGAAGCAAGCAAAGTTGCCGAATATGGGACATTCAGCACGTAGCAATCTATTTACTGAGAGGCACTGTTTGGCTCGAATTTAAAGACGCCATCATTAGTACTCTTTCAAAAAAAAAACCCGTAAATGTCACACAGTCACATGCGACCTGTTTTATTCTACATCTACTACTAAACTAGCAAATGAAATTGAAAAATATAGGCCTTTACAAAGCGGGAAATATTAGATTTAGTAATGAACAAATAGCCGGGTTACGTCAAAAATACACACTATTTATATTTGATATAAGGTGAAGCTTTAAGTGTTCAACCCGACTGCAGTTCTGTTGAAATTTCCAACTTCAACATCTACATCCCAATACCTTGCTCCTATCCTAGCTAGTTCGTCATACAACTGCCTGTTTTATACTGTGTTGAAGTGAGCGCACACTTGGCAGGAATGAAACTTAGTCCTTGAAATAGGTCGTAACTAGCGATCTGCTCTAGCCATCGACTTGCTATAAACAACGAACAAAACATTTGTCGCAAATGAATACTGCTCGTGGAGACCGCTCTTGTTCACGTTTCGTTCATGTGCAACCATTGTTGGTGTTCGTCATTGCTTGTCATTTTAAGGTCGACAGCTTGACTCTTCTTAAAAATAAAGACGATACAGACGCACAACCGAAAAACTAGACTCGCTAGACAAAAATTCAATCAAAACATGAACATCAACACGTATTCGCCACATAGAGAAACATACAAAATTTAATTTGTTTTATTCTTTTCTTGTTTTGTTTAGCCCTGTGTTAAACAAGATGGACACTGTACTGTGGTAATACTACGAGCATTGGTGATTTCGCGAAGATCCACCGATTTTTGGTGCCATGGTCGGACCGGTAAAATGATTACTAAATAATTTTTTCTAAATAGTACTCCATAAATATGATTCACTATGATTCCGTAAGTTAAAGCAAACCGCCACGCCTGTTTAACCGTTTAATCTTTTTCCCAAAAAAAAAATATCACTTAAGTTCTTTGTCGCTTCGGTTTGCCCATAACAAAATTGACAGAATTAATGAATGTATGAAATCCGAATAATAATTTAACATAAACTTATAATGCAGTTGGCGGCATTTGAGTGTATTTGTTTATGATTGCAATTTCATCTTATAGCTGACAATATCACCAAGCAATTGGACAGAAACATGAGTCCATCATAAACTGATAAAAGCCGATAAAATAATTGTAAAAAAATCGATTCCAAATATTATACCGCATGTATTCAGACAAAATATAAAAAATATTTGTGTGTGTGTGTGTGTGTATGTTTTTGAAGAAGACTCACATGGTCAACCATAATATGATTTATGAAGATCACCCTTTCTGTGCCAAGGGGACACTGGACGTTAAAAAAAAAGAATAAAAGACAAGACGTTACAAACGTGCTCTATGTTCCTAAAGTAAAAGGTAGAAGAATTCCATCCAAAGGAAGGGATGCTCAGTATTTTTTTTTTTGGTTTTTTATATGATTTTTGAATGATTCTCATGAACTGAAAATCTGTGCTTGAATTTATGATTTTCATGAGCACAATGACAGGCACACGGCCATTAGGGCGATATTTATTTATTTAGTTAAAGTAAATAATTATTATTAATATACATATGTGTTTGATAATTATGCCATTTTTACAATATTCTATTATATATTATTTTTAATTGGCTAATTTATACTTGTACGTTTACAGCAGCATAACCTGAAGTAAGTTTGAGGAATATTTATATAAGTTTAGTTTTTTAACGTTAATGCACCCTCTTTCAGAGCCATGCCCATTTTTTGCGTGTGTTCCAAAGTTGATAAAACAAATTAGCTCAGAAAGTTCTTTTAGCTCCTAAAATTTTCTAGAAGTGAATGTATTAAGTTCCCATTTAAATATCTGGGAATTCAGCTGGATGGTAACCTAACATGGTCCCGCCATATTGAAGCAAAATTAACGACCACAATCCTTAACACAAATTAAATACACTGGTTACTAATTTGGCTTTGGAATACAAAGTTCTTTGACACAAATCCATTATAACACCAATATTATCATATGGCATTCAGCTGTGGGCAACTGTTTGTGCATCAAATATTCAGAAGCTGCAAAGAAGACGACAGTCTAGGACATTTCGAGCGAGTGACTCCTCTAAAAAGTATTTATCGAATTCAACAACCAAAATTAGTGTTTTTTACATAAATTCTTGAATCGCGTGCTTGAACATTGAATTTTCGACCGATATCGAATGCCGTACTTTACCCCCTAATTATGTTCATTGAATTAAAACCAACTTTTAAAGTCTTTAACAGTTAACTATTTATGTGCCACGCCCTAATACTTAATATAGGTCATTTTTAGCTTTGTTACATTAGATGGCAATAGAAAACCGTTCCCTACGTTTAAAGCGTCTTGTTCTTAGCATTGTAGAAAGTAGTTGCTTTTATTGGCAAATAAGCGATATCAACATACGGGCCCAATCAAGTGATTATACCCTCAATACAGTACAGTACAGTATTCATCTCTTTGTTCCCCAAACGATTCGGATTTTTTTTCTAACTTTGTTAACAATCTTGTCCCTCCAGGCATCTCGATCTATGTCTTTTTGCTTATCCACCATTTGGTGGATTAGATCGCGACTGCAATAAACTGCTACATCGACCGAACGCATTTCTTACTTTAAATTCATAGTCAATCGGCTGTATATGAAGCGCGCCACACCTACTTGGTGTTTGAAATTGCGGGCCTTATTTTATTGAACGCAAGGTTACGTCAGAATGTGTATGAAAAACAAAAATAAATTTCAAACATTTTTAACATTTTTTTTTCTTTCTCATAAAAATTTGTGGGCTTTTGGAAAGGAAAAACAATGATTTATTTAAAAAATGTTTGATATTTCTTTTCGTTTTGCACATAAATTCCGGCATTGCCTTGCGTTTTATAAAACAACGGCCTCAATTTAAAATTTACTGTGAAAAATTCCAACATATCGTTGGCTCCCTCGGTCTCAGTGTAAGCCTATGATAATTCTGGGCATAATTCAGTTTCACTTTCTGCAATATGGTCCACCCTAATACATACATGTGCATGTACACCATACTTACGTACATCAGAGTACATTATCGTTCCCTTACGGCTGACTTTGCAGGATGTATGGATGTGTGTACGAGTATTTTCAACATTTCACAATTAATAATGTTCAGTTAGCGGGTGTTTTTAGTCGTTAGTCCATTTGATTGTGTCATATTTGTACATTACAGACGTCCATCTAGAGGATAAGTCACTTATTTAGTTGCTTTACCAGTTCGTTCATTCCTTTCAGCCTCCTTTGCCATCCAATCAATCCTTTTGGCCATTCCCAGTTTATGTCATTGTTTTGGAGTTTATAGAGCGGCGTGGCATTATTTGCGGACAGACAGCTGAAAAATTCTGCCATAATACTTGTGTTTTTATCTTGTTTGTTCACTTAACATGTTTTTATTTTATTTTTATTGTTTTTTATAATTTATTTTTTCTTTTGTTGCAGACTCGTGCAGTGTACTTCGTAAAGTACATGTGTTTGCTTGTACATGTGTCTGCTTGAATGTTTGGATGTGTTCGCTTGTTACATTTTGGAAATGATTATTATTTTTCTTCATTATTTCCATTGACACACTACAATTGAGCTACAAGCGGTACTAATTTCACTGGGCCTAAGTATTTTAAACTACAATACGAATTGAAGCTTGATGGAGCTCTATAATAAACTGTTATTTATTTGCTGCCCATTTCCGAAGCAGCCAGTATCGAAGAAAAACCCGCAATGTGGATCAGCTGATTAGGGTATCGTCGGAGAGTGAACCTGGTTTGTTTTGCAGTTTAGTTTGGGCGCAAGATTGGGTAAAAGATTGTGCTGACGCAAGAATTGAAACAGCCAGTTCGCTAAATGGGCGCTGGAAATGTTATAATAATCACCTTCTCTTACTGCCAGCAATTATAACAAAATAGATAATGGCAATGGATAATAGCATAGCTTCAAAATAAAGCCAGAGAGAAAATTACTGCATTCGATATCGATAGAGTTTAGTACCCTGCTTCTATATGACAACACCAATATTTTGTTGCTGATTTTTATAAACATTTTCTACACGAGTCGCACGCTTGCCATTTGCAAATAAATTTAAATTCCGATTGATGTCGAATACCGTAATTCGCCCCGGAATTTCGTATCACACGCCGTTGTTGTCTTATTGAATTTTTTTTCCAATATTTTGTATCTGGTCGCCCTATACTTGTTTTATTTACAGAACTTTTCGTCAAACTGACTATTTATGGTTGAAAACTAATAATACTTGTTATTTAAACCTACTGATCCATTTCGAGGATGTAATATTTGTTTCGATTAAGTGAATAAAGTTTAATAATTTAAAGAAATCTTTCGTAGATTTGAATATTTCGTCCAATGTAGATAATTTTAAAATTGTCCTAACTACAAATTTGAACTAACTCAAGTAAGACATAAATGTCTAAAAGCGCCAAGTCTTTGGAGATATATTATCTACCAACCGATATAAAACGATAACAAAAAAATATATATTTCAGCAATTGCTTTTGCTAATATACTTATTTAAATCCCAGCTAATGTTACTGCCGACAAAATACTCGTTGTTGCTCTTTTTTTTATTATTAAGACCTTTAAACAGGAACACAGCAAAAAATCGACAGAAAACCTAAAACATAATCACTAGTCATACAAGTCATACGACAACTGATTTACTAACAGAACTTAAATACTACAATGCAAGAGACAGGCGTATGGACAGACAAGAGTTTGTATAGAATGACAGACAGCAAATGCATTTTGTATTTGAGTTAATACGCCCGTATAGTGACGTTAATTGTCAATGCTCCCATGTAGTGGAACATGTAATGGACCATTTTAAAATTAATACATATACAGACATACAATAGTAATGTGAACATGTACATGTTTATTACAATTATGTCGACATTTAAACACACACATGCATACATGTATTACAATGTAAGTGCATTTTGTAATATGACTTGGCAAACATGTAATGTAATGGTCAAACACAATTATTTTCTTACAATTTTATTATTTTATTGCTTTAATTAAATAAACGCAATTACAACAACACTGTCGTGCCAATCTAATCGGCAATAAGCATGTTTTCAGAAGCTAAAATTTCATGGACTTACAACTAATTTTTTTAGACAGAGAAGGCGTTTTAAGGAGAACCCTTTTTTAATATAAAAGCAACCATTCGAAAAATAAGGTTAATGGCGTTTTCGTTTCTTAAATAAAATGTGCCCCTGTTAAAGAATACATGCTTAATACACCTTTATTATTTGCAATTTTATACAGATCATAAAGGGCAACAATGCCTTTTGGTTAAAATTTATGCATAATATCACTATTTGTGCGCGTAAACATATTTCGGGTATAAGAAGAGGTCAAAAAATGTCTTATTTTTTCTAGAAACGGATACACCAGAAGACTTCATACAGCATAGCAACAAAAAGTAGTTATGCTGCAGGGGGTTGCATTTTGACTGCATTTAAGAATGTGCCCACGTAAATGCTTAAGAGTCTCCTGCAAAATCGGTGCTCAAATTTATTTAAAGTTCGACAATGACGCAATCGCAAGATCGCTTAAAATGGCCAAAGTACGAGTTGTGATGTCTTCAAAAATACAACCGGTTCTTGAGTATAGCAAGAAACCCGAAATTTTACACAATGATATGCGATCCGTTTTTACGAATTAGTGCATATATAAAAAATTAAAATATCCATAGAGATCTAGAAGTTCCTACTATCGAGAAAGAAGCCAAATCATACAGGTCCAAATACGTATACAACAAGTGATCCATCCCAACACTCTTGTACGCAATTTATTGCAATTTGACGGGCATACGACTCGCCGTGCGAATAATTTAGTGATCAAAACGGATATGAGAAACGAATTTTAATTGTCAAGTCTTTACAAAGGCATTTTCCAATTATGTCTAAAATGTATACGATAAAGGTGTATAGAAAGACTTCGCACGCCTTTTGTGAAGTTATGGCTGAATATGAATAGCAATTCAATATAGTTTTTTTCGTATCCTTGTTGTCTTATCGATATTAGAGGTCACTTTCGGACTCAATATTCTCAACCTAATAAAGGATACGCGGCCGAACAGATCTTGCGAATTCTTTCGTGGAAACATTTTGCTTCAGACATTACGATAAATTACTGATTTTGCTATCTACAAGCTAAATTATATCTATGCCATCATACTTCTAAAATTAACATTCACATTTGACAAAGCTAACTTGTCTCGCTCTTTCCACATTTCTTGTCAAAGAAAACTATTTGCAAACAACCAAATGTAGAAAGGCAAATAAGACAAATAAAATAAAATTTGTTTTGGGAGCTTTTTGTTAAAGCTTTAATGAAAATTTTAATAAATAATACGAATTAATTTATATCAGGCCTAAGTTCGTTTATTTTTCTTCCAATCAAGAAATAAATTTCTCTTTTATTTTATTATGCCTTTCTACTATTCAGTGTCTATTGTAAACATCCCTATTTAACGCACCTAATGATGAAAAATTGAATACGAGAGCTTCATATTTCATATTTTTCGATCATTTTTTTGTTGCCCTGGAATGGAGTTTGCACCACTGCAACTTTTTACTCTTTGTATTCTTTATTGTTACTTTTTTTAATTTTTGCTTCAGCCAGGTCTTGGCTTTTGATGTTGTTTAAGCTTACTCATTTGGTTTGAAAAGTTTTGTGTTTTAGGTTTCTCGTGAGCTGGTCTTAACAACTAGCCAAATGCTTATGGAGGGATGGAATTAGCTGGGAAACATTTTTTGAAAACCATTTTCTTTAATAGAGCTTCTAAAATTTTATTCTCTACACGTGGGGCAATTTCCTAGTATTCAATTTATGATTTGAATATGTTGATTTGTGAAATGGACAATGGGCGGAAAAGTGATATGTTTTACATTTACAATTTTATTTAAATTTCAATAGAAAAATTTTATTAAAGTTTATTAGCCAAAAACACACAATCACTTTAATCCACAACAACAATTAATTTAAATTTAAAAATAAAAATTGCAATAAATAACTTCTAAAATTCGACTTTAAATTATCGATCCAAGTATTAAGACGTTCACCATGTGTACTGAAACTGACCAGAGTCTTTACTGGAACTCAAACCAAAAAGGCAGGCAGACTGGCACGCTAGCAATAATTCTTCTATTGTCACGACATCGTATTATGTACTTTACAACATTATATTGTTGTGGCAAATATACTTGACAACATTTCAACCAATACTTTATTTGCGAGATGCAAGTTATTGTTTTAAATTTTCATCATCAATTTATACAAAACTTCTAATCACAAACAAAGTATTTGAACTATACTTAATTCTAATCATAAAATATTCTTAATAAACACAATATTTAAAATCCTTTTGGTGTTTAATCAAAGTATGTAGGTGTTGTGGCTTCAGTGGTTGGCGCGTTAACCCTTAAATGGGTGCTTTAAGAAAATCACATGGGTTCCCAAGTGACTCCAATTTTATATGCTTATGACCGGGAGTTCAATTACATCTTTGCCTTCGGCCATTTCAATTTTAGGCGATTTTTTCACGTATGTCTATATAATGATTTTAGGAACTACATTTCACTTTCACTGATGATTTCATCTGTATTACCAGCAACGTCACAATATATTTTACAACTGAAGTGAACCTTACAAATAATTACAGAAATAATTTTTACATAAATGCTAATAAATAACTCAGTAACGATGCAAAACTAATAACTACCCGCGCCAAAAAGTTACGTAACTACTCGCATGGGGTCACGACATATCAGTAAATTGACAAGTACGTACTCTTTGAATATCTATTCACATCTAATTTGTATAATGTTCGGCGAGATACGAAGTGCCAAATTAAGGGTTAATCACCTGCATCGCACCTGCCAAGCTTTAATATACATTTTGTGATTTTTTATCGTTCTAAAAGGATCGTATTATTATCTACAATAGTGACCACACAATTCAGTTAAAAAATATTGCTCTTATACTATACGAATAGACTGGCACATTAGCAAATATTCTACCGGTGCACCCTAATATTCACTACTTTGTTATGGCCATGTAGCGCATAATTGTATCACCACTTAAAAAGACTTAAGATGGGACATTTCTGATTAACTTGTTTGGAAAATACTCGTATTAGTGGACAGTTTGTGTACAACAACATGTCATGTTGTGATTATTTTGTTTGACACAAATTGACAATCTGTTGCTAACAAAGTTGTTGGTTATTACTGCAGTTATTTCTGTTGTTGCTGAACTTTTTTGTTGACGACGTTCAGTAAAAACACTCACATTATTATAACTCATTTACTAATACTGCAACAACAACAAAATGATTTAATTTAGTTTGATCACTTATTAATTAATGAATTTCTTTAAATCAAGAAAAAATATGTGTACAACAATTTTTTTTACTTTTTAGGTAAATTTTATTGTTGCTAAAACTTGCGATTTGCAAAAAAAAACACTGCTGGAAAAAAATATTTTTTTTAAATTTTTGGCATTACCTTAAATTGGTGTCACCAACCGGATATGCTAAAAACTTAACATATTGTCAACCGTTTTTTTTTTTTTTTAATTTGCCGTAAAATTGAGCAAAATTTAACTAGATTTGCAAAAAATTTTAATGAATGAAAAACTAAAATGGAAACACAAGAAAAAAAATCGCCAACAATTATGACAGCGTTAAAAATTAAATAATGCTTGTATAACAACTTTATAGACAAATTAGCCACTTACCAAATTGACAAGAGTCAATATGAAAATGTGAAAACAAATTAAAATAAAAAAACTCGATTTGATTCATAAAAAAACAATTTACAAAGCTTTACAGAAATTCGTACCTCTTTAAATCCATTATTGATATTAAAACAGCGACTTAACGAAACTCTTGCAATTAAAAGCATTTTTATGTTCTCATTTAAAAAAAAAACGTTGAGCCACTTACGAGTAGACCATGCGGCTAAATTTGAGCAATTGACGTATCGAAAATTGAAAATAAATATTATGTCGAGTCGCCCTTTGAGGGTCTGAACGTAACATGTCGTCCATCGTTGTTAATGGCCTCACGACAATTTCATTTGTCTCTTTGATAAGTTTTTAATTCAACATAAAATTCTAGTTGTCACTTAGAGTGGAATCCTTCCCAGCTTGAAATTGACCTTTCGACGACTAAGCCTTCCTAGCACTTATATTTTGTTCGTACCACTAGTACGGGTGATATGAAGAACGCGTTCGAATTATCAACTTTCCTAATAGTTGCATCTCGAGAAAAATGCACATCGTACTTTACGTGAACATTATGGTGAAAATAATCGAGCTGAAAAGAGCGCACAAGTTCGAACAAACTGGGTCAGTAGGTAAAATGAAAACATCTCAGCATTGCCTGAAAGGTAGTTCGCACAGGAATATTGGCAGCGTTCGTGATCGTGTAGTCGACCAAATAGCATATCGATTGGCCATCAATCGCAACAACTCCTGTTTTCTTATTCCACTACGAATTTAAAAAAAAAGGATTTGCGTTCACATGAATTAAATATGCAAATCCCTCAAGAGTTAAATTCCAGAGAACATCAACAGCGTTGTGTGTTTGTCGAATGGATGCGTGAACAAGAAGCCGGCTATTCGGCGAACATTTTGTTCAGTGATATACCGAGAGGATATCAATAAGGTTTTCGCACAACAAGATGATGATTCAAGTTTGATCGCTTAACTAAAAAAAAGGCAACTGGTTCCCTTTTTCTTAGGTTCTTTTCTATTAATAAATGCTCCAGTGTTGCCTTACAATTTCAAATTTAAAAGCCTAAAGAACACCCTTTACGCAATAGACGTAAGTATTATTAAATAGTTAACCGTCAGCGTTTTCAAGTACTTTTCTTCTTTTATATCAATATTTAATAATTTATTTTTGGTGCGTTTGCTTCTTTTGCAATGAATGTACTTTAAATAAGAAACAGTGTCAAAAGCAGTCAAACCCAACCAACAACAAAAATGTTTGTTTAACATTGTTTTTGCAAATATCTAAAACATGAGCGAAATTTGATATTTTTAAGTATTTTTGTGTTTTTTCTTTTTCCAATTTCTCTTTTAAAATTTTGTTCTTGTTTCGTTGTTGTTGCTGCTTAAAACTAACACCAATTGGTAATTGTTGTATCTTTTGTGGTCAACATTTAAATAATTGATGTTTGGTTACCAGAGACACATGGTGCGTGTTATCGATTTTCATTAAATTATGTTTTTTTTAATTTGTTGAATTGGTTCAAACGGTAGCCAATGTGAGACATTGATTTGAGTATGTTATCTTATACTTATCGGAAAGTGACGGTATTTGCATAGCCACGTGAGTATATGCTGCAGGATTGTCCGAAAAATTTTTAAATTATAAAAAATCGAAACTTCAATACAATTCAGAAACTCACTCAAATTTAAAAAAAATCTTCATAAAACTAAACGTAGTCTAAAAATGTTTAAATTACCGCAATAACAATATTTTCGAAATTGAAACCAAAATATTACGTTTAATTTAAAATTTGGAAACATTTCATAATCACCAAAATTTCGAAAATTCACCACAAAATTTAAAACCTGAAATAAAAAACAAACACATTCCAAAATTTAAAATTTAAATTTCAGTTCATCAAAATTTTGCAGTTTCATCAAAATTGTGCAAAAAAACAATTTGTTATGAAAAACGTCGCAATTAAAAAAAACCGATGTCAACAAAGTTCCAAAAGACCAATATCTTATAAAAAATATTATTTTCACAAACAATTAGCCAAAAACAAACTTCACTTTAATTTTAAATTGCACTGAAAACTCTAAATTGTATCAAATATTAAAAATGCTATTAAACCCAATTGCGATATTCACCAAAAAATCTATCGTTTTATTAGAATTCAAAAAAAAAACACACCGATCGAAAATACTTATATTAAAACGAAAGCAGAACTTAAATGTAAATCTATGCGTCTAAAACTGGGGGTCAAAATTGAATATCTCAAGCAATCCTTCTACTAAGTCCTACTTTTGTGCAAGGTACAAATATAAGATTCGGCACAACCGAATATAGCTCTCTTACTTCTCTTCATATTCACTTTATGTGTCTCACAGAGTGCTATCCAATTCCTCATACATCGTTCGACTACATTTTACATCTTTAACTGTGCCAACCAGGCACGGATCCACCCTAAGAATTTGGGGTGGAGAAATGAAAAGTAAAATTTTTGAAAATTTCTCGTTTAGGGAATGGAAGTATTTGATATGCGCCTGATGCCAACATGAGCTTTCATAGGTCTGACCTTAAATAAAACCCCCCAACTGCTTTTCAAAAATAAAACTGCCATGTGCTTTCTTTTTTTTTTAATAATTTGTTGTTTCTTTATTTAAAGATCAATTGTTTTTTTTTCTTATATTGTTTTATATTGCAACTAAGTTTGTGTTTTTTTATTTTATTTTCTTTTTTGCGATAATTTATTTATATTTTTTCTTTAACATACTTTGTTTTAATTGCATTATTTTAATATTTCATTTGTTATATAATTATTTGTATACATACATTTAATATAGTGATAATGTTAACAAACAGAGAAACATAGTTCAGGGCTGGGAAGTGAAATAAAGTGGGCGATTGGGATAGGGAAAAGTTGGTGAAATTATGCCAAGTGAAGAAGTGATTCTGCTGTGAGTTCTTTCGATTTCAATATGAATAGTTTCTACTATTTTGTTTGTTATTATTTCCATTTTTTTCGTTTTCTAGTACTTGATATTACTAGTTACAAAAATTATAAGACGTTTTACATTTATAGTAAATACTTACATTGCAATTACATTTTAGTTTTTATTACGCTCCTTTCAGTTCTACCAATAATTTTTCTTGACTATTGTTTTCTTTTTTTAATTTATACAAAACGATTTTCGGACTTTTTTTTAATTTTTGCATTTTTTATTCATTGTTTAATTTATAATTTATAGAACATAATAAGTTTACAGTAATGATTTTATTAGTGTTAATATTATTATTTGTTAATTACTTTTATAGTTAATACTAAATTTTATAAAATAACTTTTATTTTCTTTCGTTATTTTTAGGGATTTGTATTCATATTTACACATTTTACAGCCAACTTAAAGATATTATTTATATCGTTTGCTTTTTAAATCTGAGGTGCGCGTCAAAATCATAAGGATACTTTTTCTTTTTATGCTGTTTATGAAAGTTTTCAAAACGTATGGAATCTAGAATGATCGATTATTCGACATTTTTGTAATATCAAATAAATCGCAAATAAATCGGGCTTTTAACATTTTAGAAAAAACCCGGTTTTTGAGCGATCGAATTAATTTATATAATACCCTAAAATTAACTGAAAAAAAAATTAATTAATTTTGTACAAAACTGTTATACAATATTGCCACACCAATAAAAGTAAGTCATATTTATTCTGCTTTGCTGCAAAAATACATATGGCATTAGAAAATGTCTTTAATTGCAAATAAACCACACTATTCGACATTCAGAAAATCGATAACCGTAAGCCCGAAGACGCGGTTTGCAAACCAAGTCGATTTCCCTAATTTAATAACAGCGTATCATAAAATTCTGGTTCCTTTAAACATTAAGAAATCATTTGATTTAAATATTATTAAACAAATGCGTTTTGTTTTTTTTATCAATATTTTGAAAAAGATGTGTGAGAAAAAATAATATAAAAATTTTTTCGACTTGCAACTTGTTATGTGTAGTGTACAAATCTCCAATATAATTAAAATCTAAAATAACTTGTGAGGCACAACTCCCCATTATTGAAACTAAACTTGTATCTGGTATCAATTTTACTATAATAAAGTCATCTTTGCCATGTTTGAAAGTTTGCTTTCATTAATTGCACCAGACTCCAGAGTATGGCCCTGTCGACTGGAAATAGCAAAATTGAGCAAAAGATAAATTTCTCATATGCGCGAACCGGTATCAGCTGTAAACCATTTCATAATGTACTAACCACTCGACCACTTAAAACGTTCAAAATACGGGGACCAGTTCACAAAATAATGACACAACCCCCACACATTACGTCGATGTTCTTTCTAGTGAGTTAATAAAATGAGTACCCTACTGTTGCCAACTCTATCTGCTTCCTAATCTTCAAAATCCTAATTTAACAGACGGCAGAAGAGACATCACAGCTGTGCCCTTCTTTCGATCGGATAAAAACCTTATAAGTAGTATGAATGTCAGATGTAGTGTAGTAATCGGGAGTTGATGCAGCTGAACTTTATATTAAACAGAACTTTTTTTGGCGAAACGAATATTTTCAACCGTTTTGCGGGTGCAAACAGTTTATGATATATTTGCAGGTTCCTACCGGCTTAAGTTGCGCTGAGGTTAATTGGAACTCTGTCTTAAGCGTTTCCTAACACATGAAAGGAAAATCCAGAGTACTCTCAAGTAGTTCCCTGGCAGATGTGAGCGCGCAACTGAAACCAAATCAGATTTCAGAAAAAACACAGCATCGTGTTAGGAAATTATCCAAAAGTTGAAAAATGGATGGATGACACCTTCGCCAAGCTACCCTGTTATGGCGAACGTTCGGGACTACAAGTACATCAAGTTTATGTTTCAGCGATTCAGTAAATGCGCGTTGTTAGTTAAAAGCGGAAACTTCATGGATACCTCTGATCACTTTGACGTATGGCAAATTGCATATTTTTTAAACAGCAGTATCATACTTTTACGTAAACAACTCAATAAAAACTAAACCCAAACTGAAACGCGCACCTCAAACTCAAAAAGAATTATTTTCTTTGAATGTTCGAATAACAGAAAAACTCTTTTTATTTGTGCTTTATTTTTAAAATAAATTATTGTTATTTTTTTTTTTTTGCTTTGTAAATCAAAATTATTATACAGGAACAAATTTATAAAATAAAATAAATTCTAAAAAGAGACTAAAAAGAAAACTAAAACAATAAAAACAACCTATAAAATATTAAAAAACGAAGTGTTTAATTGTTTATTTTTTACCGAAAACTTTTTAAAATTTCATATTTTGCCTTGCGATTTCTTGATATGTACCATCCACTCTTAATATTCATCTTCCACTTATTTTGAAGCCTTCTTATTTTTTTACTTCTACCGATTAATATTTACAATGTCTTACATTTTTCTTAATCTCTTGGCTTTTTGCTTCGTTTAAAACTCGTTTCATGTTGACGGCAAATGTTTGTTTGGATTCAAAAATTACTCTATAAGCTCTGATTGCATAAGTTTTTTTTTTTTTATTTTGTTTTATACGTTCTTTGTCACGCTGTTAAGTAGCGTTAACAAAAAAACCAACTCTGGGTTTTATTTTCTTTTTTAACAAACACCATTTTTTATAAAACTTGTATTATTTTAATGTTGGGGTTTCCTAAAAATGTCGTTCACATCACATTATTAATTATTGTCCAAAATTGTTTAAATTATGTTAAAAAATTCAGTTTTTCGATTTTAAGTTCTCGACTTTTAATGAACATTTAAGGTCTGAGAGAAAGCTTAGGTGTTTGTTGCTGTAAATGTTGCTCACGAAAAGCAATGAGAGAGCGAAACGCTGAGAGTGGGGAAGTGGTGCTGATATTATTTGGTTTATTGTTATGTTCTTGTGTTTGTTGTTGTTGTTGTGCTGGTGAGTGTGAGTTCAGGCGCGATTGTCATGGCTTGCCTGGTGACAATTTGCCAGAGTTCGAAGACGAAGAAGACGAATTGGAATTGTGCGAAATGGGACCTAAACTGTGATGCAAACTTGGCTGCGCAGCAGGTGAAGTTTGTACTACATCACAGCCCATAGAGGAAGTGGTGCTCGAGCCGGACGGTGAGGCTCCTGAAGGCGGGATATGTTGGGCTGGGTGATGCTGCTGACCAGTCGTTAAGCTAAGAGGGTTGAAATGTGGCGCTCCTGCAGCCGCTCCGGTAACAGCCGCCTTCCAAAGCAAAGGATTCATACCCAGGCCATTGTGAGCCGCTAGACTAGCGCCAAAAGTTCTTTGGTGTTCCAGAAATTCCTGTGAGGGTCCACCCAAATGAGCCGCTGCAGCAGCTGCTGGTCCATAAAACCCTCTATACAAGTCTGGCCTAACATAGGGCGAATAATTTGGTATTCTGGCTGCCAAGGGTGATAAAATTTTACCAGGACTAGGATGTTGACCCGGGTGACCATAAAAAGCAGGGTGAGTGGTTGGTAAATCGCTAACGGTGGGATTATCTTTATTACCCTCTTTATTGGCATCTTTTGAAGCCATATCAGCCAAGGACCAAATACGTGGTTTCGCCGCTAGACTAGCTGTAGTACTGGCTGCACTTACCGCATGCAATGAATGCTGTTGGGCCTGATGATGCTGCTGCAACAGCTGCTGCTGGTGATGGTGATAGGCAGCAATGTCGGGCGGTGAACCTGCCGGTGGCCTAAAGTGATGCAAGGCGGCGGGATGAAACAGGGGATGACCGCCGCCGGGCATCATGCCAGGACGGTCGTAAAGATCGGGCGAACCATTGGGTGAACCAGGTCGGGATCCAGACCACTCACTATTACCCTCGCCAGGCATGCGATGATCTTTGTCTTCATTAGAACCCAAACCCGAGTCTTTGGCATCTACATTTAATAGGAAGAGCAAAGCAAAATGGAAATTAATATATTTAAGTTTAACGTTTAAACTCGATTAGCTTTCAGATTATAATAGTCTTTATTAAGTATTTCGTGTCAAAAAATAGAAAAATATTTTTTTTTTATTTGGAAAATATTTTAAACGGTAAAAATTCACCCCCACTTATTTTAAAATATAAATTTTCAATGAAGCTTACCCAAGACATCATTGTCATCTGTACTCTTGTGATCGTCATCATCTAAATTACAATCGTCATCATCAACCCGATTTCTGGGCTCCCAGGTCATTTTATTTTCTTTTTTCAGTCTTCTGCGCGCATTAGCGAACCATGTCGACACCTGAGTTAACGTCATTTTCGTTATTATTGCCAGCATTATTTTCTCCCCTTTTGTAGGATATGGATTCTTTTTATGCTCATTTAACCAGGCTTTTAGGGTGGAAGTCGTTTCGCGTGTGGCGTTTTTACGACGGGCACCATTTAAGTCCATGCCATAACTGAAACAAGAAAAGGAAAGGTTCACAGATTAGTCTCGAAATGTTTAGTAGTGAAAAGAAGGTCGATTTTCAATGTATATAGATTGATATGTAATTTTTGCAAACCAAACTACTTTCAAAAAAATATCAGCTGTTAAAATGATGCACACATCAAGTAATATTGCCAACTTAAATTTCTATGCATCTCTTCACACGTTTCGAAATAATTACAGTTTTGGTGTGATTTTCCAAGCGATTATACTTTATAGGAAAATTAGAAAACTAACACTTGAACTTGCATAGAAAATGTAATTAAATGAAAGCATATAATTAATTATAATTAAATGGAGCCACGCCAAATACATATTGCCAACCATAAAAACTATTCTCAAATTTATTTTTAATTTAAGAAATTTTGTAAAGTCTACTTAGTTTAAAATTTCATTACAGTTAAAGTTAAAATAGCACAAATGGAATGCATTTTCTATGCCGCTGCGTATGTTTTCAACATTTTTCGTGTATTTTCTACTAATTTTGTGTCATTTCCCAGGCGTTCGATAAAGTTTGGCATCATGGGCTACTTACAAAAATAACTCTAGTTCTTCGTGAAAACTCACACAAGCTTCATAAAGAGCTATTTGACAGATAGCACGTTTAAAGTAAGGTCAAAGGATCAATTTTCTAAAAATGCGAAAATCACTGCAGGAGTCCCCCAAGGTGGTAAACAAGGGCCGCTATTATACATCATCTATACAGCGGATATGCCAACAAGCATATATACATATACATCAACGTTTGCAGACGATACTGCATTTATAAGTGTCAGTAAAGATCCTAAGGTTGCATCTGAAAAACTGCAGACCTACATTCACGAGCTAGAGAACTGGTTAAATAAGTGGAGGATTAAGGTAAATTCTTCGAAATGTGATCACTTAACGTTTTCCCTCAGGTGGAAAAATTGTCCCCCAATAACTATAAGAAATACCACTGTTCCAGTGAAAACACACGTTAAATATTATGGTAATCACTCACATCGATGCCTTACTTCGTCCCGCCTTATTGAGGCAAAAATGATGGCCATAAGACTTAGAACAAATCAGATACACTGCTTACTAGGTCCTAACTCAACCCTGGCTTTGGAATAAAAAGACCTTTTATACCAAACCATTATAAAGCCAATGTGGTCATGTGGCATGCAGCTGTGGAGTACTTTACCAGACGGTCAAACGCGGCTTGTAAGCACGCCTATCATATGCGTGCACTCAAACAATGATTTCCCGCAATGCAATACAGCCACCCAAAAAATGATTATTTTTTACTTTTCAACCAAAATATTCATAATTAATGACAAATGGTACAAGATTAAGAAGTACATCGAGTTTTAGTAAACAAGTTTAAGAACTGAACTTAAGAATAGTAATTTTTGGAATAAAACTTCTTTTAATTTTCACACATTCTGTTAAACGTGAGCATGGCTGGCTCACGGCCCAAGGTTGACCGTTTAAGGTTAGGCGAGCATGGTTTAGTCTTCGTAGGAAGAAATTCTAACTCAATTGGTGCGCCATCGTTGTATATAACTATGGTCTGCGCACTACCCTATTTTCTCCTTTTTTGAACATGTTTTGTGTTGTTAAATCAATTAAAAATCGTATTCGATTTTCAATATTTATCTATTTGTCTTCTTATTCTGAGGTAAAAGATAATTTGTGTTTGTTTCAATATAGCTGCCATATTTAGCACGTATGAATGTTGTTTTAATGGTCATGTTGATCATTTTCCTTTTATGTTGTTGCTGTTGCCTTTGTTGCCATAAAATTGCTACAATTTTAATTGTCTGCCATTAATAAATGTTTTTTTTGCAAATTGTTTGTGTTTGTGTGGGTAATTTTATGTGAAATGTCTGTTGCTAAAACACATATTTTGTATTTTGTTTTTTGGAAATTTTAATAAAGCCTTAATTTATGTTATTGTTTTTAACAGCAATGTTATTGCTGTTCTTGTTGCTGTTCTTGTTGTTGTTAATATAATTGTGTTTCTGTTGTCGTTGCTCAATTTACATATGCTTTTATGTTTGGTGGTCATTTTTATAGAGCAATTTTGTGGCTTTTAGCAACAATATGGAGATGCCATGACAATGAAGGCAATTTTCGGATCAACATTTAAACAATCCACAACATATCCACAATCGCTATTATAAAGTAACGAAGACAGACATGCAACATAGCCAACAATTATGTTACGTTAATATGAAGGATACCAATACAAGGGCACCAAGTGCAAATAATGGCCAACAATGCGAAGTATAATAAGCCAACTGGATAAGGAGCCAGCCAAAAAAGGCAAATAAACAAAAAAATGTTACCCTGGTCAACCCTTAACTCGTAATGCCAAATACATCTTTATATATATTTTGGTTTCGTAACCTTTAGCAACAGCAAGAATGTTTTTCGTTATTAATTAGAATTTTAATTAACACCTGCAGTTTTAAGTTCACTTCTACGTTTTACTTTTTTTTGTAAATTTTTTTCTGGTTTTTACTTGTGTTTTCATTCATTATTTCATATACTTGTAGAAGTTGTTATTTTTCAATTTTTATACGAGTCTTTTTCTACAAACATGACTCAACTTGTTTAAATGGAGTTCGGTGGTATGGCGATAAATGGCAGAGTGCCTGACTAACTGACTGACTGCTGTTGAGTATCTTTATTCGATTTTTTTTTTATTTTCTTACACTGTCCGTCTGTACGTGACGGGATGTTTGAAATTGTTTAATTGCCTTCTTAAGCTGGAAATTATTAAGTTTTGTTGTTGTATTTAATTTTTTTTTTTATTAAAATAAGAAAAAAATATACACCAAACTAAAAATTATTACTGTTATTTAAAATGCAGCTAGCAGAGGAAGTAACGGTCATTTGTATGAGATGTAAAACAGGCAAAAAAAGTTAAAATTTTGTTAACAAATTGTTAAATTTTTTGACGTCGGTGCATGCGTATCTTTGAATACAGTTTATTAATACATTTTTATTGAGAAATTAGTTAGTTGCACAAACAAAAAACTTAGTTGTCGCAAACTATAGATTGCAGCATGTAAAATTTTAAAGGGCTTCAAAATATTTCAGTTTCAAAAAACTCCATTTCCTATTTGACTCTTTAAAACTTTGTTTTAAAAGAAAACAACATTGCCATTCGTAATTATTGTTTAATACAACCCAGAAGTTATTCTTTCGCCACGAAATATGAATCAGATGCTAAGTGAGTATAATGCAACCAATTATAAATGGTGTTGTACGAGATAAATCCTGTAAGACCCAGAAGTGCGATCTCGTTGGTTCATCTTTAATTAACACGGGGAATATTTGAGAGCAGTTTGAAAATTCCGCGGCTTTTGGAACTATCATAAGCCATAGAAAGCAGACAAAATAGGAAGAGGTGCAAACCGTGGGGAATACAACATAATTTTTGAGCAAAACGAAAACATT
This sequence comes from Phania funesta, assembly GCA_963932375.1. Classification (NCBI taxonomy): domain Eukaryota; kingdom Metazoa; phylum Arthropoda; class Insecta; order Diptera; family Tachinidae; genus Phania; species Phania funesta. The sequence continues at coordinate 45,791,312 of OZ010656.1, forward strand.
ACTGAAGTTAAGACATAAGTGGATAAACATTATGGGAACTCTGCATTATAAGACTAAAACGATCAACGGCGAATATTATTCACAGGTGTGGATCGAATACAGAGGTAATCACTGAAACAAAAAGCTCTTTTAAGAAGCATAGAAAACCTAATATTTAGAAGGAATAACAAACCTGGAGAAACGGTGAGCTAAATCTCTTGAATTAAAAGGAGACTATGTTGCAATATAAACTGGGTTTTAGTGAGAAAAAATCACTTTCTTCAAAAATTCACGGTATTTTCAATGTGCCCTCGTATATGGGTTTTTCATGGCCTACTATGGACTACTGCTGCCTATATTTTGAAGATGCCCTTCAGCGGAATAACTTTGTGCTGCAGTTTAAAAGTAACAGGAGAGAACGCAATCACTCGACATAATACGATTGTACAGCCGCGAGAAGTTAGTTAAGTCGTATTTAATGGATAAGAAAAACATCTAAACTTGTTGTCCAACCTCGGGGTTAAAAAGAGTGGTTATAAAAACAAACAAAAAACACAGTAAACGCAGATGATTTGGGAAACAACTGAGTAAAGAATAGGTTTCCTCGTTTAACACTTCTTGGTTACAGAAAGTGCACTTTCAATTTCCCTACGTTAAAAAAAAATTATTTCCCTAAGGCAAGCATTCAATTTGTTCCAATATAATTTCCTTTGACTTTAGTACCCGCAAATAATATTAGTACCTTTTCTTTTACGAGTATCTAAACTAACAACTTGATTAAATTTTGTCATATTAATATTCCACATAAGTAGCCCTCATATCTAATATGTTTAGAATATTGAATAAGAAATAAAATTTGCTTGGCATGTATATATTTTCTTACCCTACTCCCACTCACTTTATTGTTTGAGAATTATGCACATTGCATTGAAGGCCATAAAAATATTAATGTACATTTTACAAGCACAATTGAATTGTATTTTTCCGTTGCTGTATTTATTCTTACAATATCTTTTTTTTACAAGAGGCGCCTGTAGGTAATAAAACCTTTTTGGTTTAAAGGCGAAATAGATTGGGAAATACTTTTGTACTTGTCTGCTGCAACATTCTCTCTGTTTGGACATAAAAGTCTTTGTGAATTTTGGAAAGAATCGTGGTTTGTATGTTTGTCAAAATATTTGGTGGTGAGCATTGTTAGTGATAACGGAATTTTATCGTTTTTGTAGTGCAAAGTTCTTACTAACTGAATTAAAAACTTAAATTACTATCTGCGAAAGAACAATAGCACATAAAGAATACTCTACTATGCTGTTGAAAATAAATACAGCACAGATATAACAAAAGCGAAAATAAAAATCATTGGCTGTTACAAAACAGCACTTCTTTCTTGTTAATTTATTTATACTATTGTTGTGCTAATACTGCTGAAAATGTAACAGCGCAACTATGACAGCAATCACATGGCTTTGCTGTGCAAAGGTAATTTTTAAGTACACAAAATTTGGTAAAAAAAAATATCAAACCAAACCTCTTAAAAGTGTATGCAAGAGAATATGCATATGTGGGTACGAAGGATTTCCATTATAGTCTATAAAAAATAACAAGAAAGGTGACATCAAATGGTATTGCTGTGCTGTTTTCATTTTTCAACAGCACAAAAATAGCATAAGCACGATTGTAAATTTTTTGTTCTTGCTACTGCTGTTTAGAAATTACAGCAAAAGCAATATAAATCTATCGTATAAATTTATTTCTGTTTCTTATACAAGGACAAAAAGGAAAAATCATATAAAGGGCAATTTACTTATACAATATAGGTGCGGATCTAACTTATAAATTCCACTGCTAGGTTCGATTGAAAAATTATTCTGCAACATTAGCATGGAAATGTACAAAACATTTTAACAAAAGTTTTTTTTTATTAATTTATTTTTTTAATGGGGCTGGAATGACTTAGATTAAAAAGCCTTATTACAACTTGCCCTTAAGGTTCTTCTTAATAACAGGTAATTTTAGCTTAAGCGAGGTACCTTCACAGGCAGAAACCTTACAGAACAAAAAAAAAACACAATTCTTAGCTTTTTGCCCTACTAAGTTTCTTTCAGACATTTGAGTTTTTTGTTACTCATTTTGCCCTACCCTGCTAGCAGGTTGCCTTAAAATGGCAGGTTATTGAACATATCAACAACTTGGTCCTCATTTTGATTTAAGTACTTTTAACGACCGACATTTTTGGATAGGAACTTGACTTTACTAATACATTCTTGTTTTGGTGCGGAAAGAAATTACATCAGATGCCAAGTTACACAAAAGTTTTGACTAAATTGGTAGTAATAATATTTTTGCAAAAATAAAACGTTTTTCAGTATTTTTGAGAAAATACATGTTTGCCAGGCAGGCTATAAAAGTAGGAGTAAATAATAATAACATACACAAATATTAGTTTTGTACGCTGTAATCGGGGCACCAATACTACATGGGCATCCATGTAATATGTTACATAACAATACAACAACGCGCGTTTTTTCGTGTGTCTTTTAACCAGAGAACTTTTTATGAAAGATTAATTTCTGTAAGAAGCAATTTTAAAATATATCCTTTCATGGAAGGGAACTTTTAATAGAAATAATATTATTCAAAAAAATTCAAAGGAAAATTGTATACTAAACTGCTGCAGTAGTTTTTGCATAATACCTATGGTAGCTACTCATATAAACTGTCCCACGTACAAACATTTATATTTTAATTACATTTTAACAAATAATATCTTCAGATATATGGGTGGTCTGAAGGTAAGGTGTTATATAATCAAATCCAGCTCAATATTGTTATATGGTTTAAAATATAATATTCATCTTATAGATCAATATTAGACAAATTTCTAATAATCTGATTACAGAAAAAATATATTTGTTGCATGAGCATGATAACTATACTATGTATATTGTCAAACATATTAGCTAGATGAAAATTTATTAAATAATAATTTAGTAGCGACAAAAAAGCTATTGTTTACTGTTAACCATCAAAAGATTTTCATCCATTAAAATTGCACTTCAACAATACAATTTTTACTAAATTTCTAAATACAAGGTCTTTCAACTATATAAAAATAATATAATAATTACAAATTTTTTTCATCTTTTGTCATCTCCACCATATTTTTCTTTGCATGTAATAAATTAACTAAAACAATCTAGTTCTAGAGAATAATAAAATAGGAATCCATTCACAATTGTAATTGTATGGCTTATAACTTTGCTTGAAATATTTTAGCAGCGATTGTATGCAAACTAATGGACCCTTTGAAGTTAAAAATTATACATTTTCTTAATCTTACCTGTTGAAAGGATAACCGAAGGCAGCATCATACGGATGATATACAGAAGGGTAAGGCCAAGGAGCACCACCGGCAACTAGGTTTTCTTTTAAATCCAAACCACCCTAAAATTACACAATGATTAAAACAAATTATTAATAAAAAAGAAGTGATCATTCAGCACATAAAGAAACGAGCAACATATTGTAGAATACTTAACGCATGATAATACGAAAAATCTGTGTCATTTCTTTTTAGATTTAAATAAAATTTCATATTCAGAAGCCTTGAACTTAAATTATTTTATAATCATGTTTAACAAATAATTAATTTATTCCAGAGTATAAAAGACAACAATAACATGATGTACAAGTACAAGACAAGGCAAATCAGCGTATCTGCATACTTGAGTACGATGGCCATTTATACAAATTTATTAAAAACTTTGTATTTAATTAGTTTTTTTGTTTGTTTTTGTTTAATCTTAAAACGTAATTTCATAATGTTCATAAGTATAAATAAAGACTTATTAATTCTTATAATGCGTAGTTTCCTTTTAATTGTCTTTTTTTTGCGCGCAAATCACTGATAACCAAATCATTTGCAAGCTGCTGGATGATTTACCATTTTCTTATATTAAATCGTTTTATTTATAATGAAAAACATTTGCGATTAATTTATAAAAGTAATTTGATAGAAATTTAATAAAAACCAGGCAAGTCTCACTCACGTTTATGTAAAACAATGCGAAAGAAATTGATAACAAACCACATACGCGTATGTACTCGTATGTCTCAAATTTTATAACATTTGAACTTTGATACAATTTGAACTCAATGAGAATTATTTAAGGCATTTGTGACATACGCAGTTTGATTTGGTTTAAGCTCTAAATGTCGCTTGCGAGGGGCCATGCAAATATTATTATGCCAACAGTCAGTAGTCATTGCCGTAAGTGTTAAAGCTTTTTTTATGTACTCGTCGTATCTACATAAAATCGTTAAAGTAAAAATTTATCACACCTTTTTAAACATAAATTCTGTTGGAAAATGTACGTGTATCATTTGCTAAATGCCTCTTATTATAAAGAATCCAGAAAAAACTACTTAAGTGAAATAAAGCTACAAAAAATAAGCAAAAAACACCCTGCACCAAAAAGCACATGCGAGTACAATATTTATTTTAAAGGGAAAAAATTTACGACAAAACAGTAGTCATATCTTACGACAGCAAAAAAATTTATGCAGCGTATACAATTTACATACAAAGTTATTTATTTTATTTTTTATACATTAAAGTACGAGCACGTTATTGTATGTATTTATGTATCCGTAGGTATTCAGTTATTTGCGTACAACTACAAATTCTTAAATTCTCAAAAAATCTGTTAAGCAGAAAATACACACTTAATAAGAATTCTTGTTTATGCCAACATTAACAATATTCTTAAGCACCGTATAAAAAAACAGAAGTGCTAGAGTCCGGAATTTCTGGCTTTTTCAATATGGATCTTTTAAGGCACTCTAGAGCTAAAAATAGCTTAATAAAATTTAATAGACAGCAGAAATGCATAAGCATTTTTGATCCTGAGAAAGGCTTGGCAATTCTTTAAGTTCAAAAAGCTCCGTTTTCTTTTCTCCTTCCTCACACTTGAATTAGTTCTAGAGTTGTTAAAAAGTAACAAAAATTATAAAATAATTAATTTAGCAAGAATTTATATTCCAGCATTATAATTCCACTAAACTATTGCATTGCTGATAACTGGAATTGACCTTAAAACTATCAGAATCAAACTACAGCTTTTAGTATAGCAATTTAGCTCTTGAATGTTGTAGTAGTAATTTGATATTTTTTATGCTGTTATTTGCTTTTTAATACAATCATGGATAAAGAATAAATAAATTTATTAAAGTGTGAACTGTTACGCTAACCACTGTAGTATTTATTGGTGGTGAGGCTCTTGCATGTGAAATAATATAATAATTTTATTCCCTGTCCTTAAGGTCTTTACTGTCTTATAACTTGTAAATTTACAATTTGGTTATATTTTTCTTTTGTTTTCTTTTAAGCATTTTTAAAGCTAATATCAGCTTTATAAAAGCCCCCTTGCAGGATATTATAGAATAATTTTAGGACATTTTTTGAGCAGTAACTCAAATACAATTTGGGTGGCATTTTGTTGGTTAAGAAAAAATGCGAAATTAAAAATTTTACACAAGTTAATTTAATTAAAATCCAAATGTAGTTGCTAACAAAATTCTATCGCTAGACCTAACACAAGATATTCCAAATTTATATTTTTAAATACGATTATTTCAAAAAGTATTAAACGGTGCGGAGAATTATCGATTGTGCGGATTTGTCAGTCACGATGTCGCAGTGGTCGAGTAAGCATCGCGCGTTTGCTGTGGAGACATTATATAAGAATAATGATTCTTACGTAATTGCTCGTCGACAATTTTGTTCAAAGTTTGCTATTCGGCGAATACGTGATGGACCGAGTGTAAATTTAATTCTTTCGTGGGTGCAGAGATTCCGCGCAACTGCTTCGGCTATGAATGTCCCACGGCCAGGGTCCAGTCGATCTTCTGGTTGAAAGCAGTTTACGTGAAAATCCGCGACTTTCAATACGGAAATGAGCAGCCTCACTGGGGCTTCCAAGAGCGATTGTTCATGAAATTTACAACTGAGCGATCAATATGGTTCTCTTGATGTAAAGCGACAAATTATTGTCAGGCCCATCAACAAAGTATTAAAGTTTTCATTTCGTTTTAATTTTTTTTCCTTGAAATTATCTCCAGAGACACTTAAGATAATTTAGAATCAGACGAAATTCGATTTTTCTTCTTCTATTGAGTGTGTAAGACTTTTTTGAAGGAATTAATATTACAAGCGATGTAGAAATGTTTAAACAAGTAATTTAAAAAACATTTAACATTGTTTTGTTGTTGTTTTTGCTAATACATAATCAATACTATTTCTTATTTAAACTCAGAAGTATTTGTCTGGGTATCAAGCTGTGAGCACTTTACACTCTGGTTTTGCACAGCAACAACAACATACGAGTAACAATACAACTGTATACTACATGTATACAACTATTTGTTAGTGTGTATATGTGTGTTTGTATATTTAATTTGTACAACAAGTACTACAATTGTTTAGTGAAATGTATTTAAAAGATTTTTCAATACTGATATATAATTTATCTATTTCTTCTGCTCTCTTACGTTTCTGGTGTCTTTATGTTTGTACACATGACAAAACCACCATAAATTTTCTTCTTAGTTTGATGATGATGATGATTTGTAATGCCCCTTGAATGTCTCCGTCTGGGCCATAACAATTTTCCCTGGCGTCTTTAACATTGGAAATTTTTTTTCTAAACAAATGTCGCAATTTTGGTTAGCAGTCTGTTAAAACACAAAATATTTTGTTGTTGTAATATTAACCAGTTCTTTGTACCTTTTAAGTTTAAGTGAAGATCTTAATCGTATTTAACGAAAAAAAATTTCAACTCGTAGTTGGAAAATTTTTTGGATTCGTTAGGGGCCAAAATGTTAAGCTGGAGTTTGCTACGAAAAACTGTTCTATAATTTTGAAAAGAAATTTTAAATAAAAATTTGAAGTAATTGATATTGGAAATAATAAAGGACAACATTTTGTTTCATTTAACATTTATTTGCTAAGTTTCAGTGTCCTGCCTCAAGACTACATGGGTCACAATATTAAAATTGGGTGATTTCTAAAATTAAGAAACACAGTATAACTCGCGTATACTCGGATGTTAAATATCTGATTCTCCCAAACAGTATTAAGAGTATATTGTGTTAACCGTTGGAAGAGTGGTATAAATTTTGCGCTTGTTTAAAATATATAAAACTTGTTTCCAGCAGCCATATAAGGCTGCTGTAGTAGAAATCGGTGATTAATGTTCAACAAAAAACCTTTTTCACACTTCAAAAACGTGGAAAAAACAAATCAATATGCACAATTTGACATAAATTACAAACTTGTTTTGTCTATTAAATAAAAAAAAAGATTTATGTCATTGGCCGATTTCGGATAACGGCTTAAACTACTGTAAATTTTTGCAATTATGTAATTCATACGCATTTTCAAGCCCTAAATGATAATGGTAATTTTTTTAATATTGCAACAAACATATTTATTGGTAGCACAAAAAGTTGTCAGCATGGATATTGAACCTTTATTAATAAAAAAGTTGTGCTAAATATTATATAAAGAATAAGTGCTAAAATGCATTCTTCCTGTTAATTATGTAAAGCTACACGGATTGTGCTCTTTCAGCCGATGCAAGGATTTGGAATACAACAATAAAAAATAATTGTTTTATTAAACAATATACATATGTTTATTTTTAGATTGTTATAGAAAGTTATTTATTTTCTGTTGATGCTACACAGGGGAGTAGCGAAATATCTTAATTGAACTTAATTAACAGGACAAGAAAAGCCATAATTTAAAGCGAAGAATTTACTGTTTTTTTCTGAAATCTCATCCCTATCTCCCTAAGCTTTAAAAAGAGCCATCAAAATCGCCAAAACGCAATCTAATTTTAGAACCTGCTTTGGAATTTAGAAAGAAATGCTTTGGTACAAGTTTGCATGAGAATCTCTACACAAGTATTTTGACACTCAGCTATTTTGCCGCACATTTAAAAAAAATTGTTTTTTTGTTCCTTATTAACTTTTCTTAGACGCTTAGAGGCTTATAAAACACACAAAAAAAACAACTTTATTCAGTAACCACTTTTTTACCTACAGCAGATTTATTTTAGCGCAAAATTTCCTTCAAACATTTTTGTTTTGGCTTTTTTGTTTTTCATTTTATTTTTTTTTTTTTTGCTATTAAAAACTTTGACAAATCACTGTTTGTGTATGTTTGAATAACACTTTTGGCCAGACCCTTCAAAAAAAAAAAAAAAAAAAACATTAACGAAAAAAGCTCGCTGGGCTGTTTTACTTCTTGGCGATTAGTCCTGACGCTAAAAAAGAAAAACAAAAATTTCTTTTTGTAATCTTTCCTTTTTTTGTTTACAACAATGGTGGTTAGTTTTGCCTTGTTCCTCTTTTCGTGCTCGCTGAGAACAGGGAGGGGCTTTTATAAAAAATTGTAACGTTTTTTCGACTTCACTCCCTGAAGGATATAAAAACTGCTCTCATGTGAGTGTTTAACATGCACATGTTTATTTCAGAACCTTCCTTTCTGTACTTTTAGGGGAGAGTTTTGCAATGCCATATTGAATTTTGTTGTTGTTGTTATTTAAAATAAAAATTCTTATACGTTTTTTGTTTGCATTTTAAAGTTTGAACTAAAATATTCAAGTGTTTGTTTCAAATTGTGGGATAGAGTTAAATGGGTTTGTATTTTCCTTTCTTATTTGTCTAAAATCAATAAGATTTTGAGTTCAAACGTTGAAAGTGTTAGGAAAAATATCAAGTATTTGATGTGTTGAAGGAATTATGAACATATTTGAAATTTCAACAAATTAGGGCGCCACATTTAACAAATCTAAGTGTTTTTTAATATCACTTCGATTTTTCTCTTCGTCTTCATGTGTTTTTCCATGTTTTTCTTGTTCGAAAGAAAAGTGTTAAAAAACATTTTTATTTGCCTTAAAGACGTAGGAAAAATTGTTGTTGTTTTTGTTTCAATAAAAAAAAATCATGTGCCTTTGCTGACACACACATACACACACTGATGCTGTCGCCGCTTCTTGTGTTGACAAATTTATTAATAAGGCTTTAATATGCTAAAAGAACTAATAAAAGCAAAATTATTTTCAGCGCTCCACTTTTTCTTTTCTTATTTAAAATTCTTCAAAGATTTTTCGCTCTTATAAATGGTGAAATGGTGAGGCGCGTAGCGGTGTCTCTTTAATTTACTGGCGGAGTAAAAGAATTTATATTCGATGTGCTCAATTTGACATGTGATGTCAAAGTAACGACTTCTTTAAGACTCTATGACACTTGATAATGATGATGTTGCTGCTGATTCTGTAGGATACGGGCTGTTTTGTTGCACTGGCAATGAAAAATTGTTCCAATTCTTTGAAAATTTCTCCCCTTCTAGCCACCCAAACCATATTCCAATTCCTTTTCACTTTATGTTGTTTTAATACTTAAATGACTAATTATACTGGAAGTGATTTATGGCAGGTTAAGGGGGTCTCAAAGCATAAAATTACTTTCAAATAAAATTAATTAATTATGATGGCACGAGGGAAGTTTGAGTTTTGAAGTGTGAAATAGAAAAAAAACGAATATTATTTCCTAAGAAATGGTAGCATTAGAAAAAAATGTATTAAATTATAAAACGACAAGTTGTGAATGAAGTCATATAAATCTCTAATTTAACTAACTAATTTAAAAAATATATTTATTTTGCGAACCTAATTTTAAAATAAAAAAAAATCTTTTACGCAGTGAACTCTCGAAACAGTAAAATTTTTTAGACAGGCTACTCTAAAACGTGAATTAATTTTGTCGACTTGTTTTTATTCTTGTGTTCTTTTCTTAATTTAGGGAATTCCGTTATGTTTACGCTAGACTACTTTCAATAAGCACACTATAACTTCTTAGGCATTATGTGACATTTGCAGTCTTAACAGACAAGCTACTGAAGGAAGAATTTTTATTTTTTATTAAAATTGCTGGAATATTTTGTGGAAATGTTTTCTAAACAACCAATCCAAAAATTGTCAGATGTTAACAACACATTTTGTGGCGGGGATAGGAAAATTTTTGTGTAAACGCTTAAAATAAAGCCAAACAAATTCATAAAAAAAAAGATTCAAAGGGATCGGAGAATCACTGGTAACAACGAATAGCTTTCTGCACAGCCGCAGCTAGTAGATCCATTAGTTCTGTTGAACTAAATTGCCATTGTTTGTTTTGTGTTTTTGACAACTGACGTGAATAAATATAAAAATGTTATACTTTTTAGACAAATTTAAGTGTCTGATTTTGTTTTAATTGTTAAAACTTAATATTGATGATGAACCGTAGTAATTTGTTTTAATATTTTCGCAAACATATTTTCCCTTGTCAAAAATTAGTTCACGAGAGTCTACCATATTTAAACTTTACCTAGCAATTGGTACTTAAAATTATTAAGTAGCTCTTATTCTCTTTAACTAAGTTGATAAAATCTTTTATATCAGACCTTATGGGAGAAATAAAGCTAGCGAATGAACATAAAAACTTGAACAAGAATATGTAAAACTGTTTTCGTGTTTAATCAAAAGAAAAATGTTTTCTTATCGTTCTAAGAAGGGCAATATTATTATTATCAATAATTATTATATGCCGAAGATGACGCCTTCTTCGACAGAAGTAATTTGAAGGAGGAACTCAACAAGCGCATTCCAAATATTTAAAAAAAGGGAAAAGACTTTTTATATCAACTGGCTATTGAAAGGCAAGAAAGGCAGGAAAACATATTTACAACCCGGATAATAACTACTGAATATATTAAGAAAACCCTGGCGCTAAAAGAGAGAAGTACGGCGCTACAGAACGCAAAATATTTGTTTGAGCTCAGCCTTGGAAGATGACAAAGAGGTTTATATGATATAAGCAGTCACATCCATTCTGCCTGATATCTAATATATTTCTCCATTTCACTATTATTCGCTTCGAACAGTGAAACAATGACATGCCTGGCCAGATTTATCAGCTTCATTAAGAATACGAATATTCGTGGATGACTTTAATGAATGTCTTACATTCTACAAAGACTCTGGTCTGTTTCACTGTAACGAGTAAAGGTCTACGTTACTATGCTCTGTAGTTTAAGCCGAAATATAATTTTGTAATTGTATCGTAACATTAAATAAGTAAAAGTAATTAATAAATAATAATAATAATGTTATCGTTATTACACACGTATGTTAAATTATATTTGTGCGAAGCTACGCTTCTAGGTTTTGACTACAAATACCAGTTTTGTTTACAAGTTGTTTGTTCTGCTGATCTTTGGTTCTTGTGCGCTGCAAAAAGAAAACATACAAAATAATTTGCATAACAAATTATATGCAAAAAATGTATCTACAAAAAATTCGAATTATGTTAATAAGGAGACCAAATTAAGTCAACTTTGTTAATCTTTGGTCACAAAAGACGATTAAAGTTTTGTAAAAAATGCTAAAAAGTAAAGTGTTTAACGATGCCGATATATAAATAATAAAGAACAAAAAAACAACAGCAAACAAACCTTAAATTAGTGGCAATATTTGGTTAGAAAACAACAACCTCAATTTCTATACAAAAGCACAAAAACAACGCCATAAAGTTTTGCTAAAATATACAACAACAAACAATTCAACATTTGAAAACTGACAGTTTTGTGACTCAGTGCAAGTATTTTTTTTTTTTTTTTTTTGGAATGTAAATGTAAATTTCTAAGCAACATATGTTCAAAAAATAGTGTTTTTGCGGGAATGAAACTATTTTCATAATATTGATTGAACAAAAACCACTTAAAGAAACAGCACGAGCCACACAATTTGCAGCAGAAAAATGTTACCAAAAATAAATACTGGGAAGTTGATTGCTTTAATTTTCAAAATAAATTCCAGCAATTCCTGAGAAATGGAAAACTTCCAAATCAAATCAAATAGTTATGAACTAAATAAACAGTGTGTGCCACCGATAAAACTTCTTGCACTAAGAACAATGGAACAGGCATTTAAAATAAGCTGTTAGGTTTGCCACCATGGCTGAGACTTATTGAGAAGACAAAGTAGAGATAATTCTTTTCCAACAGTTTCTCTTATAAAAGAAAACATTATTTAAAGACTTTTTTGTTCAACATCATTAACCAATTTTCCTAAAGCTTTTAAAATTCTATTTTTTGTCTTTAAAAGTGATTTTCAAGCTTAGACCTACTCGGACGAATGAATGTGGCCATTATAAAACAACATTTTAAATGCTTGAAATGAGTGCAGCCAAAACGAACTTTGAATATTGAGTTTTCCAAAAAGTCAAACTCGATGATGACAACCTTTGGCGGCTCCTACCACGTGCGGTGGTAAAATTCGACACAACCGGTGTCGTAAGCAATCAGTCAAAACTTGCACGTTAGATCGGCCAAGAACATCAGTGAATTTGATACCTTGCTAAACATTAGAACTCGAAACTTCGCGGATTTATATTAAGAAACTTTCGCAACGGGGCTTGAACCTGCACTCGCAAGATATTCAATTGACTTAGAAACTTAAAAGTTACCCTGATTTTGTCCAAAAATTATTTGTGTGACCAGCAAATTTGCCGTGTCAACCTACACGAGGTTTACCAGATGGCAATGAATTAAAAAAAAAAACTATTTAGTAAAGATTTTGATCCGGCGGTTCCTTAACCACAGGGTGTGGTTATGCCTTAGGGTAAAATTCAGACAGGTAAAATTCAGACATTTCTATGCGATGGAATCATTGCATATGTAACCTCTTGCATACGTGTCTTTCTGCAAAACTCCGGCGGGCATTAACCTGTTCCTAATAACTCATACCGAGCTTGATTTATGCTATTTTAACAACCACCCCTATTTATTAAAAAAAAAAAACAATGCTGAAAACTGTATAATGATTGTCCTTGGAATTAATTCGTAAGGATACAATTTAGAACAAATATCAAGGGATAACTTTTCTTGATGATATTCCGACAGGGTGATTTGATATAGATTTTTGGGACAAATTTCCGGTTTGGGTTAAGTGCCATTTTCAGTGAGGTTTTTCGTTGTCAGAACGAAACGTGTAGCTAGTCAATGGTATCGAATTTTAATACTTAAAAACAGTTATAGTGATGACGTTGCTATTTGATATTCATGCAACTCTTTTGCGGATCAAAAAGGAATTATGGAAATTATGAAAATTAACTAAAATTACAAAAACAACAATGATGCCAACAACACTTACCGGATTTGCATAAAATTGTGGCTGTTCCGCACCCATACCCGACAGATATGCTGACATACCCTCTGGATAAACACCTAAAGGTACTCCACCTGGTCCCGCTACTAAGCCACCGGCAGCCGCTAGTCGTTGATAACTTAACATGTCGTATTGGCAGGAGCATAATGTTTGACCACTAACGGGATCTGTATAAATTGTTCGACCCGTATCACAGCAACGATTACCCGATGATGGAGCGCCAGGTGCTCCAGGTGGTAGCGGTGGCGGTGGGGCACCCGCAGAACCAGGTGCCAAAGGGCCAGGTAATACTGATGTGGAAGGGGGACCACCGGCACCCGAACCGGGCCCAGTCGATGTTAGTGCCGATGATGAAGAGCTATAAGGTGTGGCGGGGGAAACGGAACGCGCGCCCGGCGGTACAGTTGATGTTACGGCCATTGCGTTGGCAACAGAGGGCGTGGTTAGAGAGGCAGTTGAAGACGGCACGGCGGCTACAACGGCAGCAGCAGCTGCTGCAGCGGCGGCGGCGGCAACTGCAGTGGCGTTTAATGAAATTGAAGTTTGTTGGTGTTGTTGTGTGCTGTGCGTATGGCTGGTGCTTAAATTAGTTGGTTGCGTTTGTAGGCTTTGATGCAAAGGTGTCTGTGTGGAGGTGGGCGATGCAGTTGGTCGAGTTGAAACGGCATTCTAAAATAAAAAAGTAATTATCGTTATTAAGCGCCTTCTTTAGTGTATAAATATATTTATTGACTTAATATTAAATAAAACCACTTTATGTTAAGTAACAAATGGAAAGTTTATCTTCTATTACTGTATTGCTGCTTGTCAATAGCTTTAATGATAAGAAATTGCTAACTGGTCTTGTAGTTTGAAAGGGTTTCGTTACTTAGGAGCTCGAACTATTGCTTATTAATACATATTAAAATACATATCAACAAATCACTATTTATTTTCTAGCTTAAGCAAATACAATTATCAACGAATAAACATCTTAAGTATACAATTTACAATTAAACTTTTTTGTTCGAGTTTAATAAAAGCCGACAAATCATGTTCACATGTCAACCTATAAAGACCCCCTCCAACATTCAGTTTAACACTCCTAGCAGCCGTAGCAGGGCCCTACCTTTAATGTATTTTCTACTGCTGTCTGTGGCTTGCTGCTTGGTAACTATGCACATGGAAAATGTAAACTTTTGCGATTGACATCATTGATTGAAAATTAATACAACGATTTAAACAGCAACCACTTGGTGTAGTAAAACGACAATATCTGTCTGTGTGTCTGTCTGTCTATTTCGTTTAATTGTTGAGATCTGTCCAAATGTAAAAATGTTTTTTAAGAAAAAAAATGTTTATATTGTCAGCAATCTAGTCCTCTATTAAACTATTTTTTTTCTTTCTAGTATTGATTATTTTATTGTCAACACTTTTAGTAACAATAAAAAAGAGTTTGATTTTTTTTTTATCAATTTTCCTTTTTGTTTTTCTTTTTGTAAACATATTGAATTTTTATGGTTCAAACAAAACTGTTTTTTTAGTGGAGTAAATCTTTTGTTCTGTTTGTTAATGTGAATTGTTTGCTTTTAATAACCGGCGTTTTGTTTGTATTTAATCTATTTTAGATTGAGAGATAAGTTTAACATTTTTTTATATTTTATTTATTTCACATAAGGGTTTTAAAACAGAAACGCCGCCTTTAATCGATAAACTAATCAGTTTGAAAGTTTTTTTTAAGTTGAATTTAAAAAAGCGTTAAGTGTTAAAGAAATGTTGAGTAGTGTGGCATTGCAGTATAAGAAATTGCTGAAGGAAGTGCCGTTGGTGTAAAAGGGAGATAAAAAAATTTAAAGCAGTTTTCTGAAATGCAATCAATTTTTAAGTTTTTTTATTAATTCCCCTTAAGTATGCAATGAATAGTACCTGTAGTTGGTACATAATATATTTAAACTTCTAATTCAGTGTTATCAGCATATAAAATCCTCTCTTGCGTTCAAGGAAGAGATAAGAAGTAGTAGAATGACATCTTTAATTACACTGCTAGTACAGCAGAATAAAAATATTTCTAAATTACTTGTTTACGATTTTATTCATATTAATTACTAAAAATATTTCTGTATAATTGGGAAAGACAAAAAAGTGAATAGGAAACTTTTCTTTTAAAGACGCGATTCCTTTCGTAATTTTTAAAATTTAAAAGTAGGAGTTACAAACATTAAACGCGTGAAAACGTATTCCCAACAATAAATGACAACTACCACGCATTTTTTAATTAAATAATAATGTGTAGCATGTCCTAAAGGGGTTTTATGTAACGTTGTTCCAAGTAAATTAAGACACTTAAAGTTTTGATACAAATTTTTGTAATCATTGTTTAACGCAAATTTGTAAAACTAGTATTATTAATTAAGCACATAATTTTATTTATCGTTTTTTATTCTTTCTGTTAAGAAGTAAAGTTATTATTATTCATGATAACATTTGAAATACAGGAAAAGACACCAGCAGAATGGAATGCATTTTCTGCGCCTTCATTAACATTTTTTCTGTCTTTCTACTCAGTTAGTATTTTCTGTAAATAACTTAATCATGGCAAATAAAATTTGATGATTTTCTCCTATTTCATATTTAGTTCTTTTTAAATCTCCTAAAAGTAGGCAACTGAATTTGAATGTTAAGAAAGCCTAACTATTTGCTTCTAAAACTATTTCTTTTTTATGAAAGATGTTCATAAAATGCTAAAACAAAATGATTTAATTACTCTTAATTAATTTAAGAATATTTACTGAAAAACAAGATTCGTTTTCGTCGAATCCTTTTATATTTTCCCCCAATTTCGACTAAATTTACGATGCGACTATAATGTTTTCCTTAAAACTTTGTTTGAAGAATTTATAACTGGCCAGCGTAAGTACACAAAACTTGTCTAATTTCTAAAAATGTCAAATAGAAATGCGGATTCGTCTCGGCTAGCTTTTCATATTTGGGGCGAATCGCTTTAACTTTTCATTTAGCATTTACAGGCTGCCAAATTTTAGGATAATATTTTACACTTTTCTGTAAAACTTTTGCATTTTATTTTTTTTAATTTTTTTCATATATACATCAGGTATTGTAAAGCCCGCAGCTGAAAAGCTTTTTGGGATACTCCTGAGAAGGCGTGTTATTAACTTAAACTAGTTTTTTCTATTGAATTTATTGTGTGGCAACACGCTCAAAATTTGATGCAAATTACAAATTAAGGCAGTAAAACTCTTATTTTTAGACAAAGTCATTGAAATATTAGTTCAGTTCCCGTACTCTACATTGGGAAAGTGGCTTTGAGAGAATTTTGTTGTTCTTCCTTTTGGACGGAACAGCACAAACTTTTTCTTTGGAAATAAATAAATAAACTATTAAAACTTAAGAAACTATATTGAATAAATGAAAAATTCAGAATAAATAAATTTAAATGACAAATTTAAAGAAGGCAGGAGAAGGGTCTGAAAAAAGTCAAAATAATAATTATTCAGCTTGTTTTCTTACAATACATTGTATTCCTTGTTTTTCTTAAACTCAGACGTGTTACATAAGTGAAGGCATAACCGAAACTATTGAAATTTGCTTTTTTGTGTTCCCGTACTTTTATAAATTTTTTTCTCTTAGAGTAATTTTTCTTACTTCTCAGTTTACTGAACTTTAACGAGAAAGCAAAAGAACACACATATTGCCCCACTTTTTTCTTACCAAAGTCATAGTAAAAACGATTTTAAATTTTATTTTATTTTGTTTAATTTCATGTCATTTTTTACATTATTTAGTTTCATTTTATGAAGCTGTTGTAATAATAAAACCCAATTGATACCCGGGTTAATGGTAGATACAAGCAAGATATTGGATTTATTTACGTTGGGAAAAGCGCTCTGCTACGGTTGCCAACATAATTGAATCCGAAGACTTTGGAGTTCCTTTGATGTCAATATTATTACGAATATTTGTCACTTCGTGTTTTTTTAAATGTGAATTGTAATGCTGAAAATGTTGCATACAACGAATATTTAATAATTAATGTTTTGTGTTCTCTGGTTATTCCATGTCATTTCAAAAAATATTTCACTATCGAACTGAAAAAAAAACCAATTTGACTATTCACTAATTCTACAATGAATGATCTTAGAGCATTTAATTTTTCTGGCAAATTATATACTTGCTATTAAAATAGCACTTGAGAAGCATAAATAAGAACTGCATTTTATACATTTTGTTTAATTAAATTTTGGCAACAATTTTAATTCGAAAGCAATTAAAAATAACAAAATATCTTCTTTTTTTTTTGAAATGCTGCTACAAGCGAACAGAAACCATGAATTTTAATTTTACAACATGATGTTGGCTTTATTTGAACAACAATTGGATTGAAATCAATTAAATTGAAAGCATGAACATATAACGAAAAAATAAACAACGCTCAACAATCAGTTTTTACAAACATAGCTACAATATGGTTGCTGTATTTTCGTGCTACTACATGACAATTATTTAGTATATTTTACCTCAAACAACTTGTTGTTTGAATTGGTTCAAGATAACAATGTGTACTATCATATAGACTATATATAATCAGATTCTGTCTCTGCCTGCTTATCAGGCAACACAGTAGTGTCTTACTACCCGAAAAAAAACTTGTGTTCATGTGCTGCCAAAATAACAATGTCTGAAATTGCTAACAAAACTGTGAAAACAAGTTTAATTATTCTGAACAATTTTCTTAGTACCACAAAAAAAAATAACATTAAATAAATACACAATTGCAACACACAACTAAACATTAAATCATTAATAACAAATACTTTGGCTCATGTTACAAATTCCCCTTAAACAATTTTGAGTGATTAAAATGGGGCGTATCTTTTGTTTTCTATTTTTTGTTTGATTATTTAACTCATGTTTTACGATTTTGTTATAAATTATTTACGATAAATTAACTTTTGTGTTTATTATCTGTTTCATACACCATTTTTTGTATAATGGACATTTGGATTTCTTGTTCGATTTTGCGAAATAATAGAATTCATTTGAATTCATAAATTAAAATATTTATAATTTTGATAATAACAGATAAAATGGGCAATTTTCCATTTCGGTTTTGAGTGTTAAGAAACTTACTTACGTGTGTGATGTTTTATTATTGATAAACAAAGAAACTGGTTTCATATTTATTTTTTTTTTTGCACTTTAAAGTGTGTAATAGAATATTTAGATAGTGAGAGAGGGAGAGAGGGAACGAGAGAATATTATGGCACATAAAGTGTGCAATATCAGTTTTGTATCGACTAAAGGTATTAATGGTTTTCAATGGTTTTCAATGGTTTTCAAACAGATTGTCATACAATAAATTTTCTTATTATTTAGACAAAACATTGTGAATTTCATATTATTCAAAGAAAATTAAATACGACCTGAACAAAGTAAACTGGGTGTTATTTGATCCTTTGGGTCTTTCTTTGTGACTTTCCAAAAGTTCATTAACTCGTTAAAAAAGTTTCTTGAGATCTCACTCTGGTATTTTAAAGATTAGCTTTCTAAATTTAAATTGCAAGTTCATAAAGCTGCAATTCATTGCATATGCCACATCATGAGGAAACCTTTACTCAAAATGTTGAGAACTTAATAATGTCGTATGCTTAAAGTTTTTTAAACCAAATGAGAAGTTTAAAGAAGTTTAAAATAAAATCACTAAAGAAAATACAAGACTAGGACAATTTTAAAAATTGTTTATTTTGTTTAAAATACTTCTCTTAAAAACCTAAGCTGGAACCGTGCCTTGATCGTGGTGACCGATGATACGACATTTTTCAATACCCGGCGTTCGTATAATTAGAATTTTTCAAAACTTTATTGAATTGACAGAAAGCCATAACAGCTTTCATCCTTATTTTTATTCAAAATTGCACCTTTATAACATTATCAAGAATTTTCCTAAATATATAATTAGTTTCAGTATACCAAAATCTATTCCAAACGAGATTATCTAGCAGTAGTTGCATGAAATAGAAACATAATTTATGTCATAAACATTTATCGATTTTCTCAAGCACGTTAACATTGAAAAGGAAACTAATTTTAAAGACTTTCACACAATACAGCCACCCATAAATATTTTAGAGAATTAAATTCAAATTATTTACAGTGATACCTCGGTTATGGGTACATATATCTTAAATTTTATGGAATAAACACCGAGTTAATTTTTTATTTGCAAATAACTAAGTTTTGAAAAGAAGTACTGATTGTTTCGAAATAAAGTGTGTTTTCCTCGATCAGGTAGATCTGTTTAATGTGCAAGAAATAATTAATTATTTATTTTCTTTGTATTAAATCAAAATAATAATTATTTTGGATTCGTTCGTTTGTCTTAATTATGAGTTATTTGCATGTAAATAATAGTGTGTGTTTTGTAGCAGTCTTGCCAGATAATTATGTTTTGCAACATTTTTACTAAAAATTGTTTAAGGAAAATTATTGTGTAAATGATATGTTACAACGATATCTAAGCGGGTTAAATCGGGATTAATATTGCTAAACAATCGTTGTATGCGACATTCGAAAAGCCATAAAAATGTAGAAAAAACCCGACCCCAGCAAATCGATTTTCAAAGCGATTGGTTGGCCAATTCAACTGCCCTAAAATTAACATAAGAATCTTTAGGTAAAATATAATTATTTTATTTCCAATTTGCGAAACGGGAACTCCGCCGCCATTTTTGTAATTTAAATCTTTCATGCGAAAAACATCACGCATTTTACTTTACAGAAGGCAACACGAACAGACTGGTTAATGAAATTAAACCTATTTAATATAGTTTAGTGCATATTTGTGTACCCCTGATTCCTGAAAACATCAAATTTTCTCAGTATTAACAGAATACAAAAACGATATCAAAAGTAAGAAACAACTTGTTGCAACATTTGAGAGAATCAATGATGTTGAGTATATGTTTAAGTGTGTGTTGAAATTAGTACCAAGAAAGTGGTGAACTCTGGCGCGGTCTTAGCCATTTTGGTGCATACATTTGAAGTGAAGTTTTAATACTTAATGGCTATAAAGCATTCGCAAGCATTCAGCCATAAGTGTCAATACATATATGTCATCTATTTTAGAAAACAACAAGACCCTGACGGGAATTTGCAAAAGTTAAGACGGCCTGTTTGAAAGTGAACCTAATTTCCGTAAAAAATCGCCTTTGAAAGGCAAGCAATTCTCGACGACTTTCATTTTAAACGCTATTTTCATCGTCGAAACCTTCTTAAAGGCCTTTTGTACAAACTGCTGATCTTAAGAAAAATTAGACTTCGTTACTCCAAAAATAAATCAGACACTACATACAGCATTAAATCGAAGACTTTCTACTCATTATGGAAATATACCTAGGTATATATGAAATATATTAATATTCAAACGAATTTAAGAAGATGATGCAGTTGTTAGATGAAAAACCAGTCCCATCCAAATACCTCTATAGATTGTCCTATCCAAAAGCCTCTGGACATAAATGAAGAACGGTAGGAAATCATCAATTTCCTACCGAACGAAAGTTTGGGCAAATTTTGTACTTGCTATGAATTTGAAATAGAAAATATTTTTAAGGTTTGTTTTATTTCTCTTCGTAAAGAGTAGGAAACTAACGCTGCAGTTGTGACAGTTACAAATTATAATTCACACAAAGATCAAAGATTCTTATTGTCGACATTTTTTTATTTTTTAGACAGTTCATAACAATCTGTCTCACGGTATTAAAAAATGACTCTGCTCTTTTTATTCTAATACAAAATATTTGCAGTAGAAGAACTTCGCCAACCGTAATAAGGCTGAATAAGTTAAAAAATTGTTGTCAATTATTTTCTCTAAAATGGCCACCAGCGTTTACGAAAAAATTAAAAATAAATTCTTGTAGAAAAAAACCAAAGAAACACAAATATAATTTTATAGAAGACCGAAAAGTCTTAGCACAGTTTGTATGATCTTTATCTATCTAAAAGTGTTAAATTTAAAAGTGCCAAGTTTCTAGCTGGTGTTAAGTCTCTTATCCGGCATAGAATTTTATTTATGTTGGCACTTATGTTGGAAGCCCGAACCCAGACCGTTTAACAATTTGAAATTTCGAAATTTTAATTTAATAATCACAGGTTTTGTCACACAGACGTAGTTAATGATTGCTGATTATAACAATTATAAAACCTTACGATAACTAGAAAATCAAGCGAAAGTACTGGTTCCATTAACAAAATATAAATCAAAAGCGATAAGAAAATGTAGCGGAAAATTGTTTCTATTGTTCCGAAATTATTCATTTTAAATGCAAAGCCTTTCATTGCCGAAGATAAGACGTTAGCCATCTTTTCGTACTTATAATTAAATATTGTGTCATATCGAAGACACAGCTCCTATCTATCGAAAAAGTAGCTACACATTTGAATAAGTTTTCTATTAGAGTCCATTAAACTGAAATCAATTGAAACGTTATAAAAATATTCAAATACACACCATTACTAAACACACACCGCTATCATTACTGTGCACTGTCATTTAATATAGAGTTTACACACACACAAACACACAAATCAAATTGTTAAACGATAAACTCTTTAATTTAAAACACAAAATTAAAAATAATCTTTTTTTAATTGCTAAAATTTATAATTTTGCAAGGATTTTTTTAATTAAATAAAAATCCTATTTTCCCGGTTTCCTTAAAAAAATCATTATTTCTTTAATCATTTTTTACACTTTTTATCGAAATCCATTTACCGCCGGCAATTTCTTTTTAACTTTTTCATCAAATTTTACTTTGAATTTATTCTTAATTAAAATTTTTCCATCTATTTTTTCTTGTTGCGTTTTTAATCTTTGGCTACATAAAACATTTAAACTTCTTATTTTAAGCGTATTATAAATTCTTTATTTTTGAACACTTAAATCCCAAAATTATAACGACGGTTTGTTTCTTTTGATTGTGCGAACGTACGTTTTCATTATTTTTTACTTTTATAATTTTTTCTTCTTTTGGTGGAAATAAGTATTTTTTCTTTTCTTTTGAGAAAAAAATATTTTCTGAAGGGAGAAAACAAACGGACGACACGAACGAACAATCTGCGTAACAGTCAAAAGTAGACTAACATGGGTTACTTGAGCATGTACAAAGTGGTGGTGTACAACAAATGGGAATTACACGACAAACACGACACAACACAGCAAGAACAACAACAACATCACACACAGCTTTAAAACATGTATACAACAATAACAAGAAAAAAAGATACAAAAACAAAATAGAGAAAATAATACAAGGAAAAACAACTACATACTACCACTACTACTTGATGTGCTCTTCAATAACACAACAGCAACAAAAACGACACACACTCACTCATACACTTAAATTCCCAACACACAGATACTCGAATGCAAACATGAGAAATAATTTTTGCTACGATATCAAGCCAGTCAAGTCAGTCAGCCAGTTAGTAAGAAAGTAAGCAATAATAATTTTAATGATGATGAGGATGATTATGACGATGATACTGATATGATGTTGAATGAACATTTGTTGGGACGACTTTACAATTCTCTACTACAAGCAGCAAGAACAACCAACAGCAACACTTTAAATAATAACACAGATACTCGTCCTTACTAACACTCGCAACAACACTCTTCTGCTATCCCAATACCCAACTATTCAAGATAGATACGTTTGTTTTGATACCAATACTTTTAAGCAAGCACAGTAAAAAGATTGATTGAGAGCGAGCGCCAGTGGTTGAGTACGAATTAAGAGAGCAAGAGCTTAGTTTTGTTTGGGGGATAAAATTATATATATTATATAATAGTACCTAAATTGTAAATTATAAGGGTACTTCGGTACTTTTAAAATGGTGTAATAAGTTACGATCATTTTATGTAAGAAAATGAAAGAAATCCTTTTAAGAAGGATTTTTAAACCATATAGAAACCACAGAAATTGAACACATCGCAACCTTTTGGGATTTAAATAATTTTGTTTTTAAAAAGTGATTGCCATCACATGTCTGAATACCTAGAAAGCAAAGCAGTAGTTAAGCTTATAAAATGTAAAGTGGTTCAATTAAAGTGAACGTAAGAAATGCCATGAGCTACGTCCGCACCAGTCTTGCGACGCACAAACGCGGCTGCTTGGGTCTTGACCCCACCTCCTGCTGAGTGGTTCGGAGCTACCCATTATTCTGCTGTCAATAGCACGTGAAAAATATCCACCAGTTTGACACCACTGTCTGAATAAGTATCATCTCAATAAGCCCATGATATTTTTATGATATGTATTTATATGCACAGAAGGATAAGCTACTGCTTTACTCAGTTATGTAGCCAAAAATATACATATTATTGGCCACAGATAAAAAATTGTTAATACTTTGGACAAATATGAAAGGTTTTTGAGTATCGAATAGGAATAAAATAATTACAAAGATCAGCATACTTAAAAAAAACAAATACAAATATGCTAAGGTTAATAGAAATTATTTTGGTTTACAAAACTAGCAGAGCTACGATCCCTTGTATTTCCGAAAATATTGGCACAATAAATAAAATAGAAGTTATCCTAAAAGCCCTTCAAAAATACAAGTTTTGTAAAAAAATGCCGTTTTATTACAAATTTTCATACCCTAAAGTTTTACGCTGGATTTGCATCTGAACTTTACGATTATTGTACTACAGAAATTTGCAGGTTACTAGCTAAACTAAAGTTTGGTCACTTTTTCAAGTTCCTTCCTTATATACATATAAAAAGCCATGATTTAATGCAAGATTTAGTCTGTGGAACTGTAAAAAATCTTAAGTGTTTTTATATTACACGTTTGATAGTGTCGAACTTTGGACATGCCTGTCCGATTTGCTAATGTTTAGAAAAACTTCATGTTGCATTTTGTGGCATCAAAAAATCATCCCAATTTGATTTTTTTTCTCAAAAGGGACAGAATATTTCAGTTTAAGTCGTGCGATTTTGTAGGACCAGGGCCTAACTTTTGAGCGAAACTTATTCTCAACTTTATAATGAATAAACCTAATAAAAAATTTAAGGTAGGCAAAGAATTAAAAATTTGTTATCCTCAAATAGCTCTCAAACTAAACAGAACAAAAATTGCATTTACAAGTACCTTTTTCCAACAAAGTGCCAAATGTGCAAAAAATTTTACCCAGAAGCTTTATTAAAAAATTGAGAGTAAACTCACACACAGAAACATGTTTAATACGTAAAGAGAGAGAGAGAGAGAAACTAAGTTTGAGCATTAAATGCCTACAATTTGTATCTTGTAGATTGTTTAATAATAAGTGGTGGTGTTTAAGTATCTTTTACAATAACAAATGTTTAAATGTGAGCTGTATTCTTTACTTTTTTTTAACCATGTGTTGGTTTTTTTATTTCTTACTTTTTCTATTTGAAACTTTGATTATTTTTGTTGAAGTTTTTCCTTGTACAAGGTATAATGGTACTTATTAAATGCTGTACATTCAGACATACACACACGTTGTATTTCGCAATGTTCATTCATGGGTAAACTCAATGGCTGGCTGACTGAATGGTTAGATAGTTGGTTGGCTAACTACCAGCCAGCCTGCTTGCCGGCCTGACTAAATGTCTGAATAGATTGTATGTAGTTGGTTGTTTGAATTGATTGTCATACAAAATAAAACTGCATGGTTCGAAACGTAAAGAGCTAATTAGTTTCAAGTAAGAAAATGTTAAGTTTACACTGAAGGGGTGCAAAATGTAATATATTTTAATAATAACAAAATCTATATTATTTTTAATTTGTTGAATGAAGAACATTTTGATCGAGCAAATTCATATTTTTTAGGTACATAGGTATTTTCTTAGGATTTTTTTTTTTGCAAAATAAAATGCTGATGCGAGGGAAGACTTAAAAATACATATGTATACTACATATGTATGCAGGCATGTAGTGTATGCGACTTTGAAACATTTATGCTATTACAATTATATTTCAAATAAAAAATATTCCAAAGTCGCTTACTTGGGCGTAAACATTTAATTGTCTCGTTACATATAACGTGGATGCGGGAAATATTTAAACTTCAAAAATTTAACAAAACTTACTTTTTAAAAAGATATTGAAGATATTTTAAGCCGAGTTTGATTTGGATTTTTTTTTAGTAACATGCTAGCGGCGGGAAATAGTTAACTATGAATTTTTTTCGACCGCCTATTGAAAAGAAACTTGTGGAGAAACTAAAAAGGCTAGCAATGTTTTTCTTAGCCGTAATGTTCTAAAATAATTTGGAAAATATAATAATTATAAAGTATTTATGGCCAGATACCTAGCTACCTATAGAGAGTCGGTATCTAGTAATGATTTAATGAAGAATATGGTGATGTTTTTGTTGCTTCCCCTCGTACAAATAAACCGTCAGGAGTAACAACAAACAATATTAGAACATTATTTATTATGTATTTTTGCTTTGTTTTTAATTTCTTTCAAAACAAAAACCATTCATTCCATCCATCCAACATATTCAGTACACAGCCAGCTACACCCCATCCACTCTCATTTCCAACCACTACATACGCTCTACATCAGCATTGAACAGGGCGTTGTTGTAATACAGAATGAATAGGTCGCATTCCCAACAGTTATTGGTGTGAGCGAGTCAGCATACTTGATGAGCCACCGTTTTAAATGAGTATTTTGTTCTTGCATGTGTTTTTATCTTTCGTTTTTCTGTTTTGAATTGTTAGTGGGGTGATGTGTCTGTTGGTGGTGTAGTAGTATTAGTCGCTGTCATGCATGCATACTCAAGCCCAACTACAGCAAGAAGAATACATGAAAAAATTAACTTTACAACTAGAAAAATGGCTGTTATTGCTTGTTGTTGTAGTTGATGTTTTCTTTTTTATTCGTCATTACTTCGTTCCTTGTATTTTTTGTTGCTGTTCATGTTTTTCCTATTGGGTGGTATTAATGTTACTTGTGTTGTTGCTGTTAGTAATATATATGGATGTGTGTTGGTGTTTTTTTTTTAATATGTGTACATATTAGTAATTGTGTTAGTTTCTATTACTTTTGGTATTATCACTGCTTTCGTGTTGTTGGTTTTGCTTTAGAGATTATGGCCAAAATAGCTGTTGCAATTCTAAAAACAGCTAACAACTGTTTTGAAGGAGTGTATTATCGTCATGTACTCCTCTACATGAATGTTGTTAGTATGTTTTTGAAGTTTGTTGCTGTTTTAGAAATAATTTAACTTGTTTTGTTGTTGTTGGTATTGTTTTTTTATTAAATCAAATGAATTAACCCACTTAAATCTTAATGAAAACTTGAATATAATTTGCAGATAGACGTTTTTGTATGTAATTGTTGCTTTTAACGAAAACGTGCGGTGAAAAATGCTTGCATGTTCAATTGTGCCATGTGACAGTTTTTTTACCTCATAAGTATCAAAAAAAAAGTTAAAAACTCGGCAAATGTAATGTTTTCTCGCACAGAAAATCGAACGTCATAATGCCTCAAATTGCCTTGAAAATTTTTGGAATATTGGTTCAGTTATCCAAATATTAATATTGCTGCTTGTAATCTTATGCAAAATTTGCGTAAATTCATACATTGCAAGAGAGTTACTTTGAGCCGAATAGACATAAGAATCAAATAGAGCGACTTGTCTTAAAAATTATTTTATTTTACAAAATTATCGCTCCTTCAGCTATTGGCCATTGGGTTCATTTTATTTAAAAAATATTTACTATTTTGTATGTGTACATTCTTTAGTTGTTAATAGTTAAAGCCCATGTTAAGAAATTTAAATAAAGTAACAGATGTGTGAGATATAAAACTTAATTCTGTCTTTATTTTGAAGCTTAATTTTTACGGCCTATTTGGCTTTGCCAGCAGAGCTTCGAGCTGTTGGTCCAATTTTGATGACTCGGTCCAATATGCAGAGCGTTATTTGATAAAATCTTGCCGTAAAATGACAAAGCCGCCAAATATTTCACAAAATCTAGCGTAGCGCCGCTTGTATAACATAAAGCAGCTCGGCTATATCGATGTTTTCGAGTTCAGACCACATGAAGTCGGTTAATATCGCTCTATCCCGTGGACCATTGACGGTAACCTTATTTTTTCTTGTTTTCGAAAGAAATAAAGTTCGATTGCTGCACCAAACGCTAAATTTCCCCTTACAATGAAATTCTTGTTGCGTATTTACAACTGAGCCTGAACTTCGACAATATTTGTTAATAATTTCCATTCTCATTACTATCTGGTCATCCTGCAGGTAGCAACTTCCTTCTTTCAATATTCAAACCTACAACCGTGAAATTTCAGCGTTATCCGTCTGTCTCCTATATATTTTTTAATTGTTAATGGGTTAAGTTCTTTATTCGCACTTATACATAAACAAACGAATACATTTATTGAATAAAATATGAAACAGCAAAAATAAAAACAAAACAAACAAGTTACCAATTGAGTACATAAATAAAAATTATACGTAAAATAACGTTGAGCAAAAAAGGGGTGGACCAACCAGGCGACCACATGAGAACATTTTTATAAGAAGACTTACAAAACTGCTGCTGTTGTAACACATACTAGGGCAACAACAAAAATACATACAAACCAAAGATGATCATGACAAGTATGATGAGTATGACTTCCATGACTCTGGTAGGTGGTTTTTGCTCATGGAAACAAATATGACAATGATGCTGGCTAGAATGATGGTGGCGACATCAGTAGCAATGATACTTAGTACTGCCTGTTGTTGATAGTTGTAAGCTTGTCTCACATTAAATCGTTAAGATCAAAAATTATAAGAAAAAAGAATAAAAACTAGTAAAACAAAAAGTAAATGAAATAACCAAATCAACATGAAAGGGAACATAACCCACGGTTAAACAACTACAGCAACAGCTCGCGTACTACATCGTATGTACATACCTATGTATATACAGAGGCGGTGGCAGTTGTCATTACATACTCTATATATCGTCATATCTACAAGATATTCCTCAAATGTACATACATGCACATGCAACAGTATCATAGTTTCCGTGTCATTGTGATGGCAAATGTTGTGGGTACTAAATAAGCGGGAATTTAACAACGATAAAAAAGTGTACTGGTTTGTAGATTGTAGTACTTTCATGCAACTACTATATACTTATACCTGTAAATGCTTTGTTTGTGTGTAGAGAGAAAATAATTTAAAAAAAACCTGAACTTTATCTTTTCTAACGGATTTTGTTGCTTCATTCGCATGTTATTTCTTTGCACTTCTAGCTAATTAATAATGAAATGTATCTGATAGATACTTATTTTTTTCGTCTAAGTACAAACTAGCACACGTAAAATGTTGCTGTTGTTGCTTTTATTATTTTAATTTTAAAGTTTGTTAAGGGTCAATTATTTTTTCTCTTAAATTTGCTCATTAAAAATATCCAACACCCGCCCTCGTTTCTAGTGTCTTTTGCTTATGCGAATTCATTTTCTCTCTTTCGTTTTTTATTTCAGATTTTCCTTGCTGTAGCTACTAAGTAATTTTCTTACATGTTTAAAATGTTTCTTAATGTTGTGTCTAATGTGCGTAAGGCCGTATTGGTATTAGTGTAAAATATTATTTCTTTTGGCTTTTTATTTGCTGCTGCTGTTGTTGACATGCATTAATCATGTTTTTATTATGGCTGTTCATTTCTTCTTTAAACCCTTTAAAACTAATAGGCAGTTTCAGTGCTCTTCTTTTAACATTCTACGGTGTTTAACCATTGAATCTTGTAATATGAAGCTTTGTTGTAAACTAGAAGATTATTTATGTCGTGTTAGTTTAGTCGCAACATTTGTAAACTACATGTTATTGTTCTCACACTGTTGTGTGGTATATTGTGAGTTTTTTAATGGAAATTCAAATTACTGCCATTCACCTAAGAAACGTACACCAAGCGCGCTTGGTGAAATTGCGATTCTCAATTGTATTCAAATTGTTATTGAACTAGTTTAGTTAATATTTTTTAAAAAATTTTTCTGTAATTTGTTTCAATCTGTAGAAAAGAGGACAAAAAGAAAGAAAACCATAAGAGATTGTATCGCATAGATCAACATTTCACATTAATAGGGCTTCGCAAAAAAATCTTCCGAACCCAGTTTAGAATAGAGAATCAGATCACACCCTGAATATACGTACATATTTTAGATCGGCTGAAGAAATATATTTAGGGATTACGAGCATTACTACAAACCCGTCTTTTTAATCGAGATTTTTTTGTCCACTTCAAAGTGCCAGCGGCTGATGGTGGCATTGAATAAAAATACAGTTGAGATAGTGATAAATATTTTTATATTGGAATTTTACTAACGCTTTTGTAGTCTCAAACTGGCTTTGTAGCCCTAAAAACCACAAATTTTTGTTTTTCTTTTCTTAAAATTCTCCACAGAACTACCAAGGTCATTAATATTTTGGCTTCAATTTATCGATTGAATTACATCTTTATCTTAGAATTTGAAAGCGTATTCATTTTCGCCTTGTTGTCAAGTATCGAGCTCAGAGATTATTGCGAAAAAAAAACTATAGAGGTAAAATATTTAAACTGTGCGAAACGGTGAACTAACTCTATTACTGTATAGTTTTCATTACGTGATTATTATATAATACATAGTCTTTGACAAACAAATATATTTTTGGAAAGAGATGTATGTGATGTTTCTTTTAAATCTATACATGCAAAGAAAAAACATGTTTGAGGTAACCATAATCTTACAGCAACATATTATGAATGAATTATATGATTGTAAACACACCATATTATTATTGTCGACAATAATAATATGATCCTATTGGAACGACAGAAAACCCAAAAACTTATGTTGTTGCTTATGTAGCGGATGGGTTGCGAGCACAGACGACTAATGCCATTGAATGCTTAATAGTCAATGAGCTAACCACTTAAGCAACGGCACTCTCATGCTTTCATAAAACACCAAAAGAATTTTACATCGTATATCTATTAGAAGCATTTTACGGGTACAGTTATCCTTAAAATACTTTGTTTGTGGTTAGAACGTGCTCGTGCATATATTTTGATAATTGAAAAAAATATATTTAAATAACATATCCACGGTTAACTTCTATTGCCTTTATATCCTGCCCCATTTCAGAACACACACGGCTTATGAACTAATCGAGAATCAATGTAGTATAACGAAGTATAAGTTAGCGGAAAAATCGGGAGAGTTAATTTAGTATTGAAAGTGATTGTAAATCCGCTATATGCGAGTTGTTATTAAAGATACTGCTGCAAATCTGGCATTTTTGTGCTTTTGGTTATAGCTTTTTTATTAAAATACAGTTGAATATTTTTCCTTTTATAATTTTAATGAACCCTTTTTTATTTCAATTATTTTAACCCACTGCCAACTGCTGATACAAATGAAACATAATTAACTTTTTCAAAAAAACACTTCTTAACCGACAGAGTAAAACGAACTTAAGCCTGAATAACTAATTCATTTAAACACCTCTAAAATGTTCGATACCGCATACTTTTATTTTTGCAACAAAAAGCAAATGAATATCAAATAAAACTACAAATCCAACCATGAAAAATATCACAAAACCACGAAATTCAGTTACATGCACTTAATGAAACATGATATTAAATAACATAAAAAATAGGTATATGTATATAAATATACACCCACTAGCCTGTCTGCCCCACAGCACCCCACTTCAGCCACACAACTAACTCTCGTCTACCTATCACTTAATTTAGGGACAAAGGAGAAGAGCGTCTGACAAACAGAAATGTGAAAAACAAAATATAAAAACGAAAACTTGACGGCAATAGGGCGGTAGGGAGCAATAAAAATGTTTAACTGTGTCGGTGTCAGCATTTTTGTGAGTTTGTGTGAAAAATAATAACAACAAAAATAGTAGCATAGAACAGGAAAAATAAGTTTTACACACTACTATACAAGCTAGGACAAATACATGACACATGTTAGGAAAAAATTACTCTGCAACAAAAATAAAATAATAAAAAAGAAAACACTAACGATTTATGTGTATGCCCAAAACTTAAGGAAGGAGGTATAATACAGGGAGCAGCAGGATAACATGCAAAAATCTCAGATACACAAACAACCCTTAGAAACAAACTGAACAGCAGCAGGAGCAGATACATATTGCCAATGTATTTCCTTTGTACGTACGCGTATATGCGGCTGTGTATGCGAGTGTTGATAAAACCACAGTTTTATATAAAAAACAAAGTTTCGAAAAAAATGTAAAAAGTTCCACCTAAAAAAATATTCAATGTATTTGTTCTTTCTTCTTTTCCGTTGCTACATTTATATAAAATACCTTTTCATTTGTATCTCTTAGATTAAAATTCATGAAAGAACTCTGCCAATAACAAAAGCATTAATACCAAACAACTGAAAGCTTAAACGACTTTTCGAGTTCAGAAACATGGTCACGAGAACCGTATTTTATCACAATATATTGTTGTAGCAAACATATAATGGTTATTTAAAAACATTTTAAACATTATAAGCCTTCTTTTTATTTATAATTAGAATTATGTATTAGCTATTATTACTTAAGAGCATAGGCGTAAATGATTATATGTCTATGGGATGCTTTAGGTACATTTATATCCGCATAAAAACATAAATGCGAAAATAAGACCAAGATCCTCTCCAAAAATTTTTGGCCGTTAAAAGTACTGAGATCAAAATGAAGACCAAAATCTTGAAATGCAAGAAAAGAGGACGTTTTGTAGCTTTTTTGGCGACAGAATCCGCTAATTTATTTATTTTTACTTGGCAGTGGCCCGTTTGGAAATTTATTTGCTAAAATCTTTCTGATGTTATAGAGATAAAAGTTGTTATCAGAAATGTTAAGAATTGATTGCAATGAAGAGAGGGAGTCTTAGCATATGGCGAATATCTCGGGATACATAGAGCTATAGGAAGGTAGGACTGAGGATTTTATAATACGTTTATCCATGGTAATACTGAAATCTGTTGAATTCTCTGTTTTGGAACCATATGTGTAATTACATTGGTACCCTTTGAATTGACTTTTTGTCAAAGCAAACATTCTTCTGAATTCGGTTCATTAAGACAGATGTTAACGGATATAATTTGGAGAAACCAAGGAGATAGTTGTTTTGATTTTTGATTGCAATCTAGTATGAGTAAAGATAAGTCCATTTTTCTGCAGTTATAAACTGCTCTGGGTTTATTGTTTACATTTAACCATTGAATAATTTCCTAGCATAAAACTTGCTACATGGTTGAGTTGAACTTTTTCTAGAGTTCAACTTTTACTAAAATTCTAACCACAGACAAAGTATGTTTACTATAACAATTAATATAGTAGCTTTAACCATGAAGTAATACATAATATGTTATATTTCTTTGGTGTTTAATCTAAGTATTAGGCTGCTGTGGCGTTAGTGGTTAACGCGTTGAATTTGATGGCTTTAGTCACCTGTGTTCGTACTTCAGTCGCTGCCACTCAGTTACAAAGTCCGTTTTAATTCAAGTTCATGTAATTAGGTAGCGGCTTTTGCGAACGGTCTTGCGGTGGCGATCGCAAGCAGGTTGCTATACGCGGTGTTGTCTAAATAAGTGGAGCGACGAGAAGCACACTCTCTTAAAAAATCCTTCAAATTAATAAAATAGTATTCACCAAAGCGGGTCTGGCCAAAAGACGTCTAGTCATTAATAAGCTGACTCTTATTAGATCTTATTTGTGTAAGAAGGAGCTCAGTGAAGATGGACCTTTTACATCCTTTACTATAGATTTTTATAGAACCAAACGAAATTAATATACACCCAATCGGAAAGGATGTATAACTTTGTATGGGAAATGCTAAGGTCGGCCAATTATCTAAACCTAAAAATTTGGCAGTGGGCTCAACTTAAAACACTCTCTGACCAATCTAGATTAAGCTTTTGGGGAGTTAAATTTTAAAGGAACCGAAAGATTTCAAAATGTTTGCAATTGGCGAGGCATTACTAAGGACCATATGAAGACTCATGCCAAACATGGTTGCAACTAGGGTAATAAAAACTTCTACATAATTTGATGGTCATGCTGATTTGGTCAAATCGCGAACCCATAAGGTATTAAGAAATTGTTGTTCTCTACAGTCTTTAGCCCATACTAAGAGACCGCTGATCAAAATTAATTCCGCGGTTTTAAGACTCTATTTTTAGATCCGTAGACTTAAAAAGAAATACAACTCGCATGAATTTACAATTTACTATGTTAAATTGTTCGGATATTGTTGTAGCCTTTGTTGCAGTATAGCAGAGAATATTGTCTTCAAAGCAGTTATAACCACTGACTTCAGTACCCAGACTAGCATTGTTACATAACTCTACAGAAAATATTCCAAGGGTGTTAAAGCACATGATATTGGCGGGCAACTCACAAATCCAAAAAGTGAAATTCTCTAGCGAAATGTATGGTTTTCCAATAAAAACGCTTATACGAAATATTAACTTGCATTAAATCGCTATAATCATAAAAAATCACATCCATATTAATATAAATGAAAAAATATTAGCACAGAAAGGATTTTTCCATTGCAAAGTTTCTAATTTATTAAGGAAGTGTTCTTCCATTTCCGAAAATATTCAACAAGCATTTTTATATGTAGTAGATGTATTGAAATCAAGATTTCAATCGCTGTTAATTTCGTTCAATGCTACAGAGAAACAATATACATCCCGAATAGGGTATAAAGAACTAGAAAAATGCAAGAGCCCAAAATAAAACTGAAAAAAAGAAATCGCTACTTGGAAACAAACTCAAAATGAAAACCATAAGATACCTACGGTACAATTAAACAATATAAGACTAAATAAGACTCTGCATAAAGAAAATGTATATAATTCTGTACCAAGCGGAACAAATAAACAGGCAAGAAGTATTGAATAAAACGAATAAAGTTGGTTAACACACTCCTGTTATTAAAAAAAACTAGATTCAGGTGGCAGCAGCAGTCATGTAGCCACCACGGCAGCAGCCTTAAAAACTCAACTTTATTTTCGTCATCATGATCATCATCTTCATCATCTCCAACCCTACAGTCGTCATCGGCATCAGCTCACCGTCATCAAGTAGCAAGAACAGCTGCAAATGCTTAAGCACCAACAAACAACATACAAAAGATACAAATGTATCTCATGTACAACGACATCAATGTAAAACGAGTATATTGACGAAAAACAACAACTCGTTGAAACAGCAAATAACAATAAAAAAAGAGCAAACTTAAACAAAAGCTTTTGTTCATTTCATTTCATACTTTACTTTTATTTTTTGCAATTCTACAATAAAAAAATGTTTTTTTGTTTGTTTGCAAAAATGAACCCAAAGTGGGAAGAAGGGGGATTTGGGTCTTTTTTCTTTGCAACAATAATAATGGAACCTCTTAACCACAGACTCCATGCCTGAAGCAAAAAAAAAAAGGAAAAAATACAAGACAATTCAAGCCATTTCAGTCTAACTCGCACATCTTTATGATGCTAAATCAATTTTATGCTCTTTTTTCGTGTTCACTCCTGCATGGATTTTCTTCTTGTTTTTGTCTGCCTTTTTTGGCTTTCTCGTTTTTGTTTTTTGTGTTGCAGACATCTTTTGCCAATTATACTGATGTTAAGTGGCAACTCCGCCACTACATGCTTAATTTTATTTTTGAGTTGCTTTTTTCTTTTTGCTTGAACTACCCACCCATTCAAATTGGGATTCTGTTGAAAATTTTTTGGCGCCCTCCTTTTCAAACTTCTGTGTTCTTTTTATATACTTTGTTGTTGTAACTTTTACAACATCACGTAAATCCACAATACATGTGTTTTATATGTTGTAGAGTTCATTTTTGATTACCGATACTTTTGCAATATAAAGAAGAGTATATTCGATGTGTGTGTTTTAGTGTAAAGTTTTATATGAATTAAAATTAATTATTATGATGTCTAATTTTTCCGAGCTCCAGGTCATCAATAAAATCTTCCTTATTATAAATTATAATAAATATTAATTTTATTTTACAAAATTCAACAATTTTGAATTAAATTTAACTACAACAACAATATGTGAACCGACACGTTATGCAGCCAGAAACTATTGTTTTAAACGGGTTAATAATCTGTGTTTTTGGTTAAATTGTGCTCAGAACTTAATCTCCGCCGGTTTCTCCCCAAATTTGAAGATTAATTGTTAAAAACTTTTATTGTTTATTATAGACTTTTTCCGACCTTCTTTATATTTATCAATTAATTTTTGAATAATTTTATTTGCTATCGATATTTTGCTACGCATTTGTGTAGGTAGCATCATCAGAAAATAAAATATTTAAACATATAAAAGGAAACTTTTTACTTGCGACCTTAAAGCTTGAACAATTAATTGATAAAAAACTTTTATTTATACTATAAAATTACGCCCAGCCCTTGATGCTATTTCTAACATCCACACAGGACGTGGTAACTTTGTGCCAAAACAGTTTGGCTTGTATTACTATTACAGCATAGTCCTGTTGTTTGTCATTAAAAGCACTATGACTGAAATTCTTTGGCAACGTCTTAGTATAGATTATATTTTGACGATTCTGGAGCCAATTCCAAATTTGGTAATGCTGATGATGGCCGTATTGAAAGTGATGAGTGAATATTAGCCGGATAATGACACTTTCAAAATGTTACATGAAGATGAGAAAATATAAAAAAAAAAAAATCCTAGCAGCCAGCAAAGTAGAGATGCCGATCCCAAACCATGAAAAAAGTATTTCCAATTTCTCCCTACCGGAGGGACCTATAGAAGAAATATTTGACAATAGCAACATAAACATCTACTGAATATTTTCTTTTACTTATTACCGTTTTAGGCATAAATATATTGGAGTACAACTGATTAATTTTGCCAGCCTACAAATGGGCAAACAAGGAGCGGGAATAGGTTTAACGAATTATTTAGCATTTTGCATGTTAACGATAATTCGAAAGTTTCTCAAAACAATAAGCTCCTCTTCAATTTTACCATGGCACAACACAAGTATCCGTGGATGAACCGATGATATTGTTCAAAGGTCGAAACGGAATGAAGCAGTACTGTCCAAAGAAGCCAACAAAAAATGTCATAAAGTGTAGTGTTTAGCTGTCCAGAATGAGTATATAAAAATTTGTCAGTATATAATGGTAGGAGCGAAGGCTTAGAGAAAAAGTATTATGAATTTGGTCTTGGAGAGCAAGTTTTGCCATTGAAAAAAAAAAAAAAATAAGTGGGAAATCAAATTGTTTTTTTATCATTATATTACATCAGTCTAGCTTCTAGAATAATTAAAAATAGAAGGAACATTTGCATGAAGAAGAATATGTTATAATAGAAAAGGAACTCATAGAAATATTTAAAAAAAATGAAAGGGGGTAATTGGAAATCTAGGGTGACATGAACCGGCATAAGCTTCTTTAACAGTGTCCGGGTTAAATTTGAAATTTTATGAAGCCCTTATTTTTAATAGTTCGTAGAAACTAAAACTTTTTCAATGATTTCAAAACTTGGTCCGCAAAGGGTTAAATTAAGTCTTGTTTTATACCAAACTTACGTCTGTATCTGCATGTAACGACTTCATATAAAATGACATTATTACTTGAAAATTTAATACTTGATAGCACCAAAAATATTTGATTTTAAATAGAATTACTTTTTTTGTTCTGTCCCTTAATTTAATTTAATAAATTTAAATAAAAAATAATAAAATAAAGAATTGTTAAATAACAAAAATTAAAATGGAAAGCGTCAATTCACATGCAATAACCATGTGCATATATATTTGAGAACCTCTCATATTATTTTTTTGGTGTTGCTAATCACAATAAATTGAAATTTTTAAGACTTGGCAACATTTTTATCCATAAATAATTTTTAAGCGAGTTCAATTATAACTGCGTACTTAACAAGTCTATTTATTATCTGGTTTATAGGCACGACTTACTTCCAAACAAAGCAAGTTGTCGTATATATACATACCTCGCATTTTGTAACTTACTAGCTCAGGGGAAACATTATTGATTGAGGCTCTTTTACACTAAAACGACTTGTCAAAAACTAAAACAAAACCTGGAAGTATAGTGTAAAAAATATGTTATGAATCTGATAAGAACACAGATGAAAGAAAGTGTGACAGTCGTATGGCGCTCACCATTCTTTGAAAATTTTCTAAAAGTCCTGATAAATGCTTATACTCGTTTCTACCAGGAAGCACTACTGTATGGCCATCAGTAGCTTTGTATAGGAATATCGAGATGGTATTACATACCAACCTGCTGACGTGTGACATGTTATTTGTTCGTCTTGTCCCACTTTTGGGCATTTCATTTCATGTGCACATTTCAGCGGAAGATTCCTATCGATTTTTCGTGCTCTGTTCGAAACTCGCCGTGAAATATATAATTTTGCGTTCATTACCTTACACTAACACATTTTCGGTTGAAGGACTCAAGAATTCTTGAGTCCTTCCCTAGTCTCCTTGCCCTAGTCTCTCAGTTTGCCAGTCGTGGTTTTGATTCCCAACAAATACGCTGGTCTGTTTCGCCAGAACGAGTGAAGATCTATGTTACTATGCTCGGTAATTTACTTTAGAATATAATTTGTAATTATATTGTAACATTTATTATAAATCATGATAAATAATTTTGCAAGCGCTCGTGAAAAAAAACGTTGTTAGTAATGGCAGCATATTTTTTGGTTTTCTGCCAACCCTGAACAATTATTGTATTTTGTTGTTATTTGGATTCTTTTTACAACCATAATTATGGCCGATTGAGTATTAGATATTTACCTTCTTGAAAACTATTAAAAAAACCACAGAATTACATTTTTTTATGTTACATAAAAGCACTCCTACAAAAGCTATCAGGTATAGATATATTTAGTTTTCGGTTATGAAAGCTATAATTAAACTATAAGCTTTTACTTTTAACATAGAGTTTCTTCCGTAAACACAAAGAAGCGGGAGGTCTGAACTTTCAAATAAGGCGCATAAAATGAAATTGAATTTTTGCAACTATTTCAATTGCCAATAAGGCATACATGCCAATTGATTTTTATGTTGTATTATTAAAATATCGGTAAACTCAACTTGTAAACGAAAAATCTTTAACTATCTCGCACCTGATTCTTGATTCGACTTTTCGATAGGGTGATATGTTATAGATTTTTAGAACGAATTTTCGTCATCCCTTGTCAAGGTTGGTTTGGAGATAACCCGAAAACTGATACTCAAGATCGCACATAGCCAAAACCGGTTTGCCGCCAAACCAAACATGACAAGGGATGACGGAAATTCATTACAAAAATTTAAATTATTAAAACTTTTAATAATTTTTCATTCGTTATGCTTAATAAACAATTTTCATTTTGTTTATGACATTTCCAGATTGCTTGAGCAACCAGTAAAATTGCCATATGCACTAATTTATTCCCCAATAACTAAATTGCAGTGATTCTATTTTCAAATACTTATAGGGGAATCTAGCGAAATAAAAGTTTGATTGATATTATTTTTTAATGAACATAATTTTTGAAAGTCATTTGCGACAACCATCTGGGGAAATAAAATTATTTATCTCTACCAGAAGTGGTGCCATCTTTTATTTTAATTGAGTTATTAATTTAGAAATTTATTGTTTAGCGTAAAATTTACTTATTTAATAAATCTTAACTGTTTTGTTTTTTTTTTATTGTTCAATGACTTTGTGCAAATTGCTAAATTCGGTACTAAATTTAAGACAATATTGCTTATAATTGCTGTAAATAAAACCAATAATTTTATTGATTAATATTTTAATTAAAAGAGAATAGTAACTGTTCCTATATCTTTCAACAATATTTATAATAATCCTGTATCAGTGTCATGTATGTACATGAAATATATTCTGTTAATTTTGGTGTTGGTGGCGACAGTTATGAATAAAAATACAATATATGAATTTTTTGAATTTTACCAGCCAAAAATATATATTGAAAAAATTAAATATGTCAACATGATTTAAAAAAAAAACTGTAAAACTGTACATTGCTGACAAATTTGAGTAAATTTGAAACTGCTTTATCAAAGACTATTTTATTTTGTTTTAGTTAAAAGCTTAGCTTAATAAATTAAATGGCTGCTTTATCATATGAATTAATGACACAGTGAAAAGTTTTGGTTTAATTTTAATACTTAGCATACTTGTTTTTAAACTCCTTTGGAATTAAATTTGAAATTATTGCCGAAATAGTTTAAATTTAAAACCATATATTGAAAACTTACATACTTGAGGGAATTGTTTTAACACCATGATAAATTTATAGGTATACTATAAAGGAATAGTTTAATTATTTTGGGAATTGTTATATGTATACATATACACACCGGCTTGCATTAAAATTAAACCAAAACTTTTTACTGTGGACTTAATTAATTTGGATAATATTGCAATTATAAATATTTCAATCATTCAGTAGAATAAAAATTAAAAAAAAATAGTACTGTTTTTAATTGAATGGATTTCAAATATACAACTTTAAAACTCAATTTACTTGGAAATTGGAAAAAAAACCGCGTATTAATGTAAACAGTCGTATTTTCGTGCTCTCTGTAGAACTATTTTATTGTTTTTATTTTGCTGATCGTTTTAACGATTTATTAAGAAAGCCCTTTTTGAAATTAAATGAAGTTTCAGTTTATGAAAAACTTTTTTACACCAACATTTTTAGTAGAACACAAGAAAAATACGACCCACGTCTATTTACGATGCACATTTGCTTTACCGACGGCGTTTTAAAGCAAGAAAAAGTTAAAACAAGTTTTTAATGAAATCTTAGAAGCCGCAAATTAAAAAATTTATCCCCTTGGAATATTAATCAAGACATTACATTGCCACATTAGGTCCTTTTAGTTGTTCTCAGTTTTCCTTAAAGCAATTTTAAAGTCATCATGTAGTGTTGTCCAGGCAAGTATCTTAACGATACTGAATATTGAAATTAACAACAAAGTTAAGAGAACCCTTAGCACTCAGAGCGCAAACACATATCTTCACGTCACATAAACAAACACACAAATACTACTACATCTTTGTACCGAACTGTGTAAAAGAAAGAGAACACTGTTAGTATGCTTAAGAGTAAAAGAGAGATTTGGAAAAAGTATCTATGAAACATAAAAAAAGATATGAAAAGAGGGGAAGATAAAAAATCTACAAGATACTCCTTCGTTTGAAATACAACCCCACATCTATTTCGTACTCTGTCTAACATGTATTTTACAAATTTATTGGCTGTCCCTTTTTTTGGTTTTGTTTTATACATTTGGACAATTGGAACATGAAGAAATAGCAACAGAAAATTAGATTAACAACAGAATAAAATTTTTTTGTTGGCAATTTTTTACTTTTTTTCAATTATTATTTGTTGCCTTTTCAGTACAAGTTTTGTTTTTGCAATTGTATAAACAATTTATTAGTTTGTTACAATCTTGCCTTTTACCAACACGAATGCCGATAGTTTGGCATTATAGTTTTGTTACAAATAAATAACTGTTGTTGTGGCGTTTCTTTTTCACAAAATGTTGTTTATTTGGTTGGCTTTCTTTTTTGTTCATTTTTGTTGTTTAAAGTTCGGTTTATATCCCTTTTTAAGCTACGCAACATTATCATGTTCGGTTTTTTCCCTTAACAAGGAGGAAATAAACAGAAATCTTGGCAGGGATGGCAATTATTTACAGGAGTAGTCACATTGCGCCTTGCCCTCTTTTTGCTACAAAATTATTTCGTCCTTTTTTGTTTCATATGATGTAAAAGTATCTGCATTGCTTTTTGAAAAAATCTACAAAGATCTGTCTCTGTTGACCATAGAAAGCAACAATAAGAGTGGCATCATTATATAATAAAACCGAGGATTATCTTACAAACTTATTAAGAACAAATTTCGTTGGGACTACAAAATTAATTTTTAATTATAATGCTGTCAATTAATGCAACTAAAACGTTTAAAGAGCCCAAACAAGAAATGTGTATTTTCCATTTAAAATATTAACGCAAAGACGTTCGAGGAGCAGGCCCAACAATTAGGGGCATATAGGAAAAAATATGTAAACTACTCTGTGTATTTACCCCATGGAACATCCGCAAGTATTTAGAGTCGTTCGCGTGACAATAAATTCGTCTTTGCAAATGAAATGGTCTCTCTGCATGTGAATGCAAAACGTTGAACCATGTTGTAGTCACAGTATTTTAGATAAACTCGACTCCAACAAACAATAGGTTTTGGATTCCTTCAACTGGAGTCGAGCAGTCACAAAAACAACAATATCTTGTCAATACAAAATATCTTATTGCTTAAATAAATGTTGCTGTAAATGACATGATTTATTTTTAGACGTATAGAACTCCAACTGCAAATAAAATGCAGATAAATGGAGTCAATTGCCATGAATTTGTCTTTATTCGACATATAATAGTTTGCCACTTCTCTAGCTCGGGGGAAGTCTAATTTGCGATCACTTTTTACAGGTATGGAGGCCGTATGTAAGTCATAACTTAGCGAGTGCCGTCTTCCATGGCGTCAATCATCTTTAACTTATGATCGTAGACCAAAGACTTAACATAGGGAAAAAGAAGAATAGTCCAGCACACGAACTTGGAGGCCAATTGACGGGTCTATTCGATCAGTAAAGACACTATGTGTCATGTTGAACCGTTCAAATTAAAAACAATAAATTGAGGTGCCAAAAAGTCGGCGATGATGGTCCTGTAGTGGACAACATTAACTGCAATACTTTGACCGGTATCGGTTTTGAAGATATACGGTCTATAACATCGGCCCATAAAGCACACCAAACGGTGAATTTCCCTGGATGTAATGGGTTGTCAATTATTATCACTAAAAATGCGGCAACTAAAAATTAGCTTTATAGTTGGTCGATCTGAGCCACGTTTTTCACTTTGCAGACGTTCCACAAGTGTCAGTCTCTTCATGATGAAATGCCAAACTAAAATAAACGCAAAACAGCTAACAATTGTCAAAATGGCGCTCGTATCAAACGATATGTGATGCATATAAATGTAGTTGCGTTTACGCGTATAAGACTTGAAACGTTATACTTAAGTAATCACTTATTCACTAAGCGCATCTTACACGGTCGTCTTTATAAAAGTATTTTCCAGTTATAAAATTTTTATAGAACCAATGTTTGTTTTTATGCGCCTTATTGGGACAATTAAATTTTAAATTGCGTTATGAAATTTGGTGTTCACACAAATGCAATTTAGCTTACTCAATTAGCATTTGATAGCTAAAAATGTTTTCATGGCGCGACAATGATGGGTGAATAAACGTCTAATAAATTGTTATGAATTTAACCTACAAAATTTTCAATTACTACCGCAATATGAAAAAGATGGATACATTGACATAATCGTGGTAATGTTGAAAGCTGCCGGGTATAGTTATTTGGTCTATTAATTTAATGTGTTCATTTTACAGAAATTTCTGCTCACTCAATTTAAGTAATAATTGCTCAATTAATTATTTGAATTCTTATAATGGTTAATTGAGTTCAATTAATTTCTTAATAACGTAAATGTTTTAACTGCGCAATTAAAACGCTATTAGTCTTGAACTGTGACTTTTGAATTTAACACTTTGCCATTACAAAATAAGAGAGGAACGCATTGCTTCGAAATCGAGGAAAAATGTAAACCTAGCCTGATTAATGATACATCGGAATATCTATGGAAAAAATCTATAAAATTTAATTTAATTATGGATGCATTTAAAATTTCAAATGCCTTTGCTAAACTTATGTTTTTATAATAAATTTGTAAAATTAATGTGACAAAGGATCCTGAGGCTTATACTACTTTTTTGTTAGATTTTTTAAACATTTTTGTCTATTCTAGAAAAATACGCATGTGATTTTGTGTGCATTGCAAATTATAACATAAAACTTTCTTAATTTTTATTATTTTAACTTCGTATACTCCCAACAGTTTCTTATCATAACTTTTCTTTCTATTCTAGTTGAAACATTCGTTGTCCTTATTGTCTTTTATCAATGTTTCCTTTTTATTTATCGATTTGTTTTTTTTATTTTTTATTCCTGCATTCCTTATAAATAATATGTATCGTTTGTTGTCTTCTAGTTTTTTTTTATATTCTTGTTCTTGTTTTTTTCATTTTTTTCTATGCAGGAACACGCAACTGAAGTTTGTGTGTCCTCAAATGTCCTCAAACATTTTTTTTTCATAGAACAAAAACTAAAACTTTTTCCATACTTCTTGTCGTTGTTCACATCTGTATGAATTGTTTTTATTTAAATGTAACAAAGTCTATCACCTTGATTTTCCTGCAATATTTAAGCAGAGTGTGGTTTCGTTGTACTTCTGTTAGTTTCGAAATACTTCTCCAAAGTTATTTTCGGTGCAAAGTGTTGTTAAAAATTAAAATCTAAATTCAAAGGAATGGAATTTAGATATTGTATATCTTGAATAATAACAACGTCGAAATAAACTACTCGATAAAATTGTTTTTATAAAAGGAGTTACAATTGAATAACCGTTGACACTCTATTAACGATAAAATTTAAAAAGAGGTATCAGGAGTAAATTCCGGTGTTATTTTCTATTTTTTTTACGACATGGATTAAAAGAAGTTACCGCACCTGTGTTAGGATGACAGGAAAATAATGGTACTTTGATTTGTTTAATAGTGATTACTTCAAGATTTTTCTTAGAAGATACCTCTCCTGAAATTTAAAAACAAATACATAATAAAAAATATCAAGAGAGAAGTGGTTGGAAAAAATTACGTTGCGATTCTATTAATTAACGAATCTAACTATATGAAACCTACTACTTAAAATAAAGGTGTAGGGGGAATACTCTAGCAACGCAGAATTGTGTTGGTTCCGCTTCTAAGTATTATATTATTATATATCCTTTAAGTGTCAATTAATTCTAGGGTAAGTGATCCCGACTTTCTGGAATGTAGGAGAACGGGGTAGATAACTAAACTAGATTGCTTAATTACTGCACTATAAATTAGCAGGCACTCAGCTATCTTAGGTGTCGAAGGTGCTCTCATTTGACACTTCTCAGCGCCGTTCCAAAAAGACCTAAGGATTCCTTTATCAAAATTTAAGCTCGCTTACTGCCCCTGTTTTTTCGCTAAAATTTCTATTTCGCATAACACGTTTCTAGTATCTCGCTCTGTCCAAGCTTCTTGTATTTTTCAGCTAATTCCTCACTTTTTTCTTTCATTAATAAATATCGGCTTAAAATCAGACGTTTAAACTAAAACTGCTGATTGCAGTTTTAATACAAATAAAAAATAATTAATAACTTTAAAAGCTTATTTTGACTACTTTAACACACTTCTTAACAAATTCTTAAACTTCACTTAATTTTGTTATTTAATTAAAAACTGGGGAATTAATCAAATTAAAAAAAAAAAAACAAACAAACGCGTTAAACATGTGCTGTTGTTGTTTAAACAAACCATTATTAATCGCTAAACCAAATCA
Source organism: Phania funesta (assembly GCA_963932375.1). Lineage (NCBI taxonomy): Eukaryota > Metazoa > Arthropoda > Insecta > Diptera > Tachinidae > Phania > Phania funesta. Next base: position 45,836,148 of record OZ010656.1, read on the forward strand.
ATTTTATTTAAATTTAATCTGTTTATTCACCAAACCACACACATGCTTACACTCATACGTAAACATACAATGTGTATCTATGTATGTGAATACATGTTAAAAGAAAAATGTATTGCAAAAGCGAAGAAGCAAAGTATTCGAGAGTTTATGAAAATATGAGTTTATTTTTTCATAGTATTTTATGTTTATTTTTCCGCAAAACTCGGAAGTTTTATGTCCAAAAAAGAGCAGAATAAGCGGAAAATAACACAACATGGTTAAATATGAAAATGTATCTACTAGATACATCCAAGAGACACTCTAATTTGTTTACACTTCACAAAAATGAAAATGGTACACATATATAGATTTGGCATTCCGGTTGTAATTTCTACAATATTAATTTCCGATCCAACAAAGTATATATGTTCTGGATCCTTATAGGGAAGTTTAATGACGGATGCCCGTCCATCTGTCCGATATTGAAGTTAAGTTGCTGACGGCACTAGACAACCTACAATTTTGAAATTTTGATTTTTTGATCAGTGCATTTGGCGAATTTTCGCTATTTAAACCAGCAATATCGGTTCACAAGTTCTCAAAATATGGGCAAAAAATTTGTATCGTTTTTTTTTGCTTTCACTCTTGCGTGGAAACGCTTGTACAAAAGCCCCTCAATTTTCCACATTCTAAAAATGTACTACAAAGTTGCCCTACAGAAATTATGCCGAGATCACTGGATAACTTACGGAGCTAAATATTGCACCGAATTAAAAAACCTTAAAAAAAACTCAAAATTTAAAAAACTAAAAAAGAAATGAGAATTTCACAAAAACCGCAATTTCACAACAAAATGCAAAATTTTGAAATTTTATGCAAAAAGTCACCATAAAATCAAAACCTAAAATAAAAATTTTTGTTTGCCAAAAAATCAAAATCCAATGAAAAACCGAAATTTTACAAATAAAAATTAAATTAAAACTCACCAAATTTTTAGTCATATCTTAAGAAAAATGTCGAAATTTTAACAATATTTATATAACGAAAATCTAAAATTCACCACAAATGGTGAATTCACCAAAGAATTAAAAATTCATCAAAATATGTACTTAAAATGATCAATTATATCAAAAATCTTAATTAGTTTGAAAAGTGAAACAACAAAATATATTTTACCATAATTTGGGAATTCTCCAAAATTCGAAAATCCCCCACAAAACCAAATTTTGTTTAAAAATGTTATATTATGAAAATAATAAAGAATTCGAAACTGCATAAAAAATTTCCAAAAACTTGAGATTTTGCCAAAATATTACTTTCACCACAAATTTGAACATTTGCCATAAAATCGGACAACTGAAATAAAAAAAAATTTTTTTCCTCAAAAAACCAAAATTCAATACAAAAACACACCAATATTGGCCAAATTTTGAATATTGAACACAAAAATTTAAATTTCACCACAATTTTGTAATTTCAGCAAAAAGTCGAAAAATTACAAACATCAATATTATATGATAAACGGGGAAATTTTACCAAAATCGATATTAAGCAAATAAAAAATCAAATTTCACCACAAATGGTGAATTCACAAAAAATTAAAAAAAAAAAATACGTAAAAATAATCCTAAGATAGTACGTAAACCAGAATATGAAAAATACAAGACTTCCCGATTTCGAATGCTGTAGCTATTACGCAACATAGTAAAATGCACTGAAAAATAATGCACAATTACCTAATGCTAATTACATAATTCAATCGATAACTTGATACAAACAATGAACAACTTATGACAACAACGCATGGTATGTTTCAAGAAATGATGGGAACCAAAAACATGGTTATGCAAATTTTGCTAAGTAAACAATTAACTAGTTGAAAATATGCTTATGGAACACAAGCAGGCTCTCCCAACATAATTGGGCGATTTTCGGCTAACACAGGAAATAGACATAGTCTTGGACTCTGGAACACATTTCACTGTAACAAACTGTTTTAGAGTCAATGTATTTTTCACATACGACACTAAACATCCGAGTGGAAGGACCTGTGGTAGCACTGCCGTCATTGCAGTCTCAGCACTTTACACGTAGGCACAAAATCGAATACCATCAGTTTGCCACGTTCTTTGCTACACTAGGACAAAAGATCATTGCAGCTGGCGACTACAAGGCAAAGCGCACTTTTTGGGGCTCTAGTCTTCTTAGCCTAAGAAGGAGACAGCTGCAGATTACAGTTCAAGAAAATAAGCTAGACGTCGTACCGTTTTCCAACAGACTGTATTAAGCTGCTAAGATCTAATGTAAAAAATATCAGACGTGATTAGCTAGTCAGTTCGTCCTATGACCTATATTTAGGCCATTCATCTTTAATCGCTAGTTTACTGCACCTGAAATGCGTATTTCCTATCCAAATAAAAACACGAATTGGTTGAAACGTTAAATGTATGTAAGCTCTCACTTACCTCCGAACATTCTACTATGGAATCCGGCTGATATTCGAGCAGCTATGGATTACTTTGTTCCTTTTGTGTTTAAAACCATATTTTACTAATCAAAACATCAGACCTGACCCTGAGTTTGGTTTTAAGGCAAGGTCAAAGGATTGATTTTCTAAAAAAGAGGAAATCTGTGCAGGGGTCTCTCAAGGTACTAGGGTCACTATTATATCTTATCTATATAGCGGGTATGCCATCAAACCCAAATGCATATACGTCAACGTTTGCAACTTCAGCCGCACATTCATGAGCTAGAAGACTGGCTAAAACAGTGGAGAATAAAGGTAAATCCATCGAAATGTGCTCATGTAACGTTTTCCCTAAGAAGGCTAAATTGTCCACCAATAACAATAACAAATTTCACAGTTCTAGCGGAAACGCACGTTATAAGGCCAATATGGTCAAATGGCATTCAGGTGTGGGCCAGCTTGCGCATCAAACATTTAGAAAGATCCAAAAAATAAAAGAAAAGTTTAAAAAAAATTAAAAATTTACCAAAAACCTCAATTAATCTAAAAAAATAATAGACCGAAATTTTACCATAATTTTCGAATTTACCAAAATTCAACACAACACAAATTATAGTTCAAAAGTTTTAAGTTACAAAAATAAGAAAATTTTCCAAAAGATTGATAATTTTAAATTTAGATTGATAATTACGAAAATTCACTACGATATCTGAACACTTGAATAAAGTAAAGCAATTGCAGTAATACCACAAAAACCAAAATTCACCAAATTTCGGAACTAAATTTTTAATTTTACAAAAATTTTACAGTTTTGCCGAACAAGGCTCAAAACGCTTATATCTTACAAAAAACCTAATTCTCACAAACAAGTAACTAAAAATGAAATTCTCTATATTTTGAAACTTAACGAAACCATTTACCGAAAGTCTGAAATTGCACAGAAAACTCTACATTTGAGCAAATATTAGAAATTTTACTAAAACCGCAACTCCGCTATTATCTACAGATAATCTCAGAATTCAGAGAAAGGAAAAGGCCGATGCTTTATTAATGTATTTGGCTAAAACTGTAGGCCAAAATTAAATAACTCAAACAATCCTTTGCACCGGGAAAAATCTTTCTTTGTGAAGGTATATAAGATTCGGCCCAGCTCTCTTACTTGTTTTTATTTCGTTTTTGTGTTGTGTAAAATTCCAATTTGAATTTTTATATAGAAAATAAAGAAAAATTCAGTTATAAAAAATGTAAAAATTACAAACAACTGCACATCAAACATACACATCCACAGAGAATCATACGACAAATTTTGTTGCATTCTTGTTGTTTTGCAGGGGTACTTGTGTAACAACAAACGAGGACATTCGTCGTTGTGAAACTTGTGTCAACTTTGAGCTTAGCCAGCCAGCAATAGTCCTTGTAGGTGTGCTATTTCGTTTTAGTTTTTGTAGTTGTTATATTTATTTAAAGCAAATATACATCACTTTTCGTTATTAATAAAAGTAATTTCTTCGTCAATCTTAACAGTTTTTTCTTGTAATTTTGAAATAAAGTTAGGATTGCATTTTAAAATACTACTATCCACAGTTCAGAGATGGAAAATTCAGTACTAGTGTAAAGCAAGAAAGGAAGCCTGGATTTTAGTGGTCTTTGTGTTTTAGTATGTTCACACATTTGTCTTAATTGTGCCAATTAAATCTTAAATTGAATTATAAAATTTGGTTTTCACAGATATGCAAACTAACTCCAGTAGAATTTGATAGCTGAAAATGTTTTCATGGCCCCACAATGATGTTTAAAACATTTTTACATACAAAATTTTCAATTCCCATCACGATATGAAAGAGATAGCTACAATACGATTTGTTATGCGTTTTTTGCAATCGTGGTAATGCCGTCGTATGTTATCGGGTCTACTTAGTGGTCTATTACATTTAATTTATACATTTTACAGCATTTTCTGCTTCACCATAATTGCGTTGTGAATTTGATTCCATTTACGATGTAATTAAGTATTAATTGCTAAATTATATTGGCTTAGTATCAATTTGCATTATAAGGTTGCAAAATTCTTCGAAAGGATCTTCATTTACAACAATAAATTCCACCAATCACAGTCAATTTGTATCTATAACGCAAGTTTCGATCAGGGTGGGAAGGGAAGAAAACAGGAAATTCCCCCTCCAAATCGATTAAAAAATAACGTTTTTAAAATTTGGTTACATTCTTTAATATCAACACCACCCCTCAGAAGCTTAAGCTAGATTCACGACTGATATGACGGTATTATATTCAGTGTTATAGCGGTAACTTGATGTTAACCAAAGATGTGCATTGAATAGCTTTTTGGTACACATGCGAAGTGCTTATTCAAATCTAACAGTTCTTATTCAGTATAGCGATACCCTATGAAGTGAAGTTTAGCAGCTGTTTTTGTGAACAGAATGGTAGGGACAAGAAAAATCACTATATGCAAAACGTACATATTTTCCTAGCCATAGATAATTCCTGGACAGAAATACTCCATATCCAATTAGGCCTTATGTCAAACTTTGTAAATTTTGTCCGCAATAAAAATGGAAATAAAAAAGAAACTATTTGAAGAAAAGTATAAGTTGTATATTATTTAGATCCTTATTAAAGAACCACTGAGAATTATTTCGTGAGCTGCTGTTGAAATGCAATATGTTTTCTAGGTATTTCTGGACTCTTACTTGGACGACGGTTAGCTTAGAAAAAGGTTTCTGCAGGACAGTTTAAAGGTGGAAAACGTTATCAAAATAAATGAATCCCAACAATGTAGGCTGACTAGTACTGAACGATACAAAGGAACCAATCGGAAGACAGAAAATCCCAAGTATTTAATTTACAAATATGTTCTTTTTATAGTTCTGGAGAATTATCTGATGTGATAAAAATGTTTTACTACTCCTTTTTCTTAACGCTCCATTTGCGTTATAAGAAAATACAAAAAAAGTGCACAAGGCAAGATGAAGATCAAAATAAATAATTTATTTTTCTTTTTTTTTATTATTGTTTTTTTCGAACTACAAATATTATTAATTATTAAGTAATTTTAATTTTTAGGCATGAGTTCGTTTTTCTTTCTATTCAGAAAGAGTATTATTTATTTAATATGGACCACCTTGAAAACAGTAAAAGTTTTAATTCTATTAGGCATTTAGCTGAAGGGAATGCATTTTCTATGCCGCTACACACGTTATCAACATTCTTCGTGTCTTATCTACAAATTGTGTGTCTAAACATCTTCTAGTTATACCAACATTTAAGACAAATGGAATACGAGAATGAGTTACTTCTCAATTTTTGAATTTTTCATATTATAGTCTTTTTTCCTTGGTTGAGAATGAAGTTTTACAACACTCTAACTTTTTCTGTTATTGAATTCTAGGTTACCATATGCAATTTTGCTTTTAGCCAACCATTGGTTGGCAATGAAAGCATTGTATGTATTTTAGTTTCATCTTGGTTGGATCTATTTTAGTATCCATTTGATTATGATGAAGGAATCTTTGGCCTTATTTTCACATTTATGTTTTTGTGCGGATAGAACTTAATTTCGAAGAATATCAATTAATTTTTGGTCGGTCAAACGGGACAAAAAATTTGGAAAAACAAAGTTTATTTATTGCATAATTTTACATTTGTTTACAGAATTTGTATTTAATTTTGTGGTGTAAAAAACTAATTATTTTGTTTAAATGTGAAAATATCCCAGAAGAAGCTGAAAAAATACCAGCAAAACGTTATCCATGATGAATGAATTAATAGTTTTTTTATTCAAATATAGATCAAATTGTAAACAAATAATAAAAAATTTCTTTAATAAATCGAAAATTAAATTCTCTTTGAATATTCTAAGTTGAAAAATTGTTTCTGAATAAACTGCTAATGATGCGGAACGAAATATTTTCTTAAAAGTGGATAAGAAATTGTCTCGTACAACATACGTCGCACAAAATGAAGTCATTTGGAAGCAACTAGGTTTTATATGATTGGATATTGACCGGGAATTGGATTCAATCATTTTCGTTCCAGAAACTAATGATTGTAAGGCTCTGGGAGCGGGAACAATTGTGTCAACTTTCCATTCACTGCTGAATTTCTCTAATCGTTGCTGATCTCTTCGAACCTTAATTGAATGTATTTCTTGTTTGACAAAGTCTATTTAGCTTAAGAGGATGTTCGCAAAATGTAATTAAAATTGCTTTATATAAATCTACTTTAAAATCCAATACCTCTTAAAAAAAATAACTGTTTTAAATCTAACAAAAGTTGTTGACAATTCACTGACAATGTTAAAGAACAGTGATCTACTGAAAGTAACTTGAAGTGGACGGTTCAATACAAAGTTTTAGATTTTCGCGATTTTCCTGCAAATCCCCACTGTATTCAGGCGAACAATACAAAGGAAATATTCAAATAGGACGAGTCTAAATTTCAGATGTTGTTTACAAATAATTCAATACTGATAGAATATTTTTTTGATTAACAACAAAATCTTTTCTCTGTGTAGACAAATGGATCTTCTTTTAAGGAATCATACATAAGATTTTCGCCTGTGAAGGCGCTTCCTAGTACGAACGATCACCTGGTTCCTAGTAGATTTACTAACTGGAGAGCTGGCCCGAAATTGAACCAGCGATTGTGGTGTTTTACCTTAATGCCAATACTCTTTCATCTGATTTTCTCCCATAACCAACGAAAGCTGAGCCCCTCCTTTTCAATATAAAGTCTTATTTTTCCAAGTTCTTCCGTTTTATATTTTTTCTTTTTTTGTCCTGTAGACAAAAGATTTAACTTTTGCAAGTTTTTTCTTATTTTACGTTGTCATACCTTCATCCTCATTTTCGTTCTCAAACCATCATCATTATCAGCATCAATGTATTTTTATGACATTGTGGATTTTAGCGTTGCGCTTTTATTATTGCCGTTGTTGTTCTCGTACTTTTTTGTTGTACATTTTGTTTAGCAGTCGCTGCTATAGTTTGTAATCTTCTTTTTTGTATATTTTTTGCTACAGTTGTTGTCCTTTTACAACCCCCTTGTTTTCACAATTTTAGTTCAATTGTGTTTTCTTTGGCAGAATTCTGTATCTCATAAAATTGTTTTTGTTCGCCTTGTAATGCAACAAGGATTATATGATCCTTGTTCTATTTATCTCAGTGTTTTTTAGGTTGTTGTTGCTGGCGTTTTGTTTGTTCCTTTTGCTTGTTTTGCATTTATTATTCTGTTCATGTTTTTCAAAGAACATTTTCATATTTGATCAAATCATTAACCACGCCCTTCGCTTGTTTGTAGGAAACTTATTTGATACATTTGATTGCAAAAACTGAAAAGCAAGTTGAAACGGAAATAACTTATTGTACGTCGCCTTTGAGAAGCTAGCGAGAAAATCAGAAATGTTGACAGTTTGTAGTGGAAAACAAAAGTTGTTTTAGAAAGAGGTCAGAAGGCGCAAATATTTAACGACAATTATTGAAATTTTTGGATTTCATTTACCAGAAATATTTGCCGCATTGGAAGAAAAATCTCAATTTGATCTGCTGAACTGAATGTAAGAATAAACAGCGGCAATTAAGCAGCGGTGACTCAAAAGAATGTTGTTTAGAATTTGAAAAATTAAGAATCTAGTCAAACCCTTCTGACTGTATTCTGTAAAATTAATAAACTAAATTCTCGATAACTACCACGGGTACGACTCTATTGCTACTGAATCTCCAGCAAATATTGCTCGACGCTATTCATACCCCGCGTCCCCGTACCAGTACCTTAGAACGTCTGCCCATAATCAAAACCCCGACACTCTGTTTAGACACCTTGTATTGACACTGTTAGCTATTGTGTCACGAGGCCCTTTTTGTTGCTAAAATTTTTATTAAATTCGTTCAAATAATTTTGTTGAAATAATTGCAACTTCTGACCTCCTACCTTAAGGGGCCTTTCCCAGTTTAAATGGAAAATTGTCAAAGTACTGTTGCTGTTTTTCTATCTCAAACATTTTAATTATTTTTCATTTCTCTTAACTCTTAGTGGTATTGACCATTTCTTCTTTGCTTTTAATTCTTTTAATTATCCGCTTTATGGATTGACTTAAGACAAGAACAAAAGAGAGATTTTGTTTTCATTCATTGTGTGTTTTATTTTTAATATTGTTTTGCTTTTTTGAGATTTTTTTCAAAATTTTCACCTCAAAACGTGTGTAATTACTTTTGTGTCTGGCTGTCAATCCTGCTTGTCATTATGGTTGTCCTTTGGAAATGTGCATAAAAATAATTCTATTATTGTCGGAAAATTCGTTGGGAATTTTAATTTTGCTGGCCATTCCTTTGTTTAAATTTATATTTTAATTTTCTATGCTACTGTCCCCACAGTCCCTTCAGAGGCCTTTGAAATTTTGTGCAAATAAAATTTAATAATTTTTGAGAATAGCAGAAAAGCGGCACAATTACAAGTACAAGTACAAAAGTGTGTAATTGACCTATCAAGGAAGTCTTCACAAAAATTACGGCAAATTTTATGCGATTATGATTTCGTTTTTACACAAATTAGGATATTTTCAAGCCACTTCCTAAATTAAAAAAAAAACAAACTTTGAATGATGGAAGGTAGAAATCGCTTACCAACTTTAATAAACAAATGGACCAACATAAGACGAAATTCAGAGGAAATTATTTTACGTCCATAATATTTGTAAGATATTAATTAGGGCGGTACTATTGTTTTTAGCGGAAACGCTTAATACGCTTTTCATCAATTGTAGTACAAAGTAGACTAGTAGAGTGAAATTATTTACGTTACGCGAAATGAATCAGACGGTACAAATGGACCCGAGTCACTGTCAGCCAAGGATTGTCAACTCAGCGGAGCTGTTGCAACGGGAAATGGTTTTGCCAAGAAAGAACTTTTTACATTTACAACGACAGAACAATGAGAAGAAGAAGAAATATAGAAGAAATATAGAAAGGCAGGTTGAAGTTGTCACGATCAATCCTGCCAAGAGTTGCAAACCAATTCAAGTGCAAAAGTAAGAGATAAATGCAAACGCACTATACACACTAACCCAAACGTTCACCCATTCCTCGGCAAATTAAGATTTCAAAGAAATCTCAAGTTAAATAATTACAGCACAAGAAGATATACTTTGAAATTTCACAAAATGGGAATTACATATAATAGTAATTGAAAAAATTATATTAAAATTAATTGTAACTGTAATTGAAAGAAATTTCATATACAATTACATGTAATTATAAATTTAAAATATCCAATTGGAGAAGTAATGCCTTCATTAAATAATTATTAAAAAATTAAGCAATTATTATTATTTGTTTAAAAGATTCTCAATTACAACGAAACACAATAAAACTTAATGGCTTTAAAAACCTATTCGAATTTTATTCAATGGAAAATTTTTTACTGCTTATATTAAATTACAATAGCTTATCATTCCTAATTGATTACTTTTAATTACAGATACGTAATGCATATTTTAGGTGTTCCCAATTAGTATTACAAGTGTTTGCAAATGAGATTTTTCAATTGTAACTACATCTAATTATAATTAAGTTAAGTCCTTAATTTGAATTACAATTAATTGTAATTGGAAATACGTCAATTACACATTAAATTTAATTGTAATGTACTGGAAACTTTGCAGATCTGATAATTTTCTTTTAATCTGCTTACAACTTATTTGAAAATGCACTTGTAGAATTTGCAAGATCATATAAGTGAAAGTCAAAGTAGACACTTTATTGCTTTAAACAACAATTGTATTTCGAATATTTCGTAATTCTAATTTCGAAACAAATTTTGCACAATCCAAATTAACTGCTTTAACCGCAACACCAAAGTTATCTTAAATCAAAAATGTATTATTTTTTATTACACTTTCCAATCTAAGTTTTTTAATAACCTTTTCAAAGCAATATGTTTGGTGGTTTTGCATTTTCACGCCTTCTCATTTCCAAGTTAAATTAAAAGGAGAAGTACAAACCGACCTTATAGCACGCTGTAGAAATAAACGAATATATAGACGAGAGAGTATGTATTAGCAATATAGGAGAACATTTAATGCCCGTAGTACATTTTTTCTATGACGTGAAAACTCGCATTGGCATTACTAGCCGCAGCATTTAATTATAGGAACTGCATCTCAATAAGAGTGCACTATTTGATTTAAAAATGAATTGCGTATATATATTTAGAGCGAATATAATATCGGGCAAATTGCCACCGCGACCCTCAGGACAGGCTTTTTCATGCATTTTTCACAAAGTGGTGCGCACTGAAAATCAGTCGTGAGTTGGTGGCTAGTTGTCACAACAATTTTTTTAAATGATTTAATCTGAAAATCTATATTAAATACTTGTTCCATAAGATGTCCAGATTCATACCGTCTACTTTAGGCTACAATAATTCCATTATCTTAACAAACCCCGTTTACAGTCAATGTCACAGTTGGTACATTCTATCGACTGAAAAATACACGAAGTTTGCGAGCGGTCTCAGCGTAACAATTTTAATAAGAGGTTGCTTTTTTTACCGCTTCATATTTAATTATCGGAGCAATCATAAGTGACAGCTGGTAAATATCAGAGTTGTCTGCAATTTGCACGAAAAAAATGCTACAAAATTTAAATATTATTATTAAGTTACTCGATATTTGTAATATTTTCCGCTGCCACGGAAAACTAAATAAAATCTAATGTTTTCCCATCTCAATCAATGCAACAATTCTTTTCGTACAAAATTTGTTGAATACTTTTCACAGACCCCGACCTCCGTACGTCATAACTACAAGAGCACTAAGGTGTATTTATGCACCTCTATTTGAATAAACCTAATGAAAGATATTACAATTTGTTGTAGGGTAACCGGGTACCAAAAAAAAAACGAAACAAAAGTTGTGAAGATAATATAAGTTGTTTGAGTATGCATTTTCATCTTGTCTTCAATTTTTGTTGTTGTTTATTTTGGCTCATAGTGCTTAAATTTAATATTTTATTACACTTCATTATATTTACGAGTACGTCAACAATTTCACACCACAACTTTAGCACTAGAACAAATACAAACAGCAATAGTACAAAATTTTATATTTTAAATCCAGGGGGGCAATGAGGAAAACTAAAGCAGTCAGTGGCCGGAAAATAAATTATACTTGTATATGCACTAATACAAACATGCGAGTACATAGCCGCACATACTTAGTTAGACGTGGTAAAGTCATTGTCGTTGTCGTCATCATACATTTATACATCTTCGCAACAACGATATTCATAATAAAGTATCATACACTCTGCCCCACTCCACTGGCTTAATTCCTTATGATAAATGATAGTCGAGTCAACAACCCTAAAGAATTTGTCTTGTGTCTCCTGTTAAAAATCTGCGAGTGTGCATTAGACACACAACCAAACTGCAAGCAAATAAATACATGATTACAATACACACGTATTTTTTTCGAACATCTAAAGTGCTGAAGAGAAATACAAGAACAACTAAGTAGTAGTATATTAAAAATGCTATATGGACTCCTTCCATAACAATGTTACAGGAGCAGAGTTTTGCCCTAGAAGGAAGAAAAAGGCAGTCAACAACGCTACCACAGCCATTGCCACCGACATATCCTGTTAGTAAAGCAAGCTTATGCATTTAGGATAATATGCTGATGATGGCATGTTTTTCTTACTTATAATTTTATTTCAGTGAGTTTTTTTTGCTTACTGTCGCTATAGCTGTCTTCCCCTTGTTTTGCGTTTTTTAATTTTGTAACAGCGAAGGCAGAAGAGAAGAAAAGACAAATTGACATGACAAAGAAGCCGAAAATATTTATGAAATTATCACAAATATACATACATACATACAAACACATAGTTGAGATATGAATAACTACATATATAAGCATTTACGCACACTAATGTAATTGAAGCTTTTTTTGTAAAGGAGTCAGGAATATTAGAAATATTAGGAGGAATTATAAATCTTAGACTGACGATTTTGTTTTTAAATTTATTTAAAATAATGAAGATCAAAACTATTATGCTCTATGAAGTTTTCCACAGCTGGAAGCAAATAAAAAATAGCAAATTACAGAGGTATTGATTGCCAAGCTGAGTGTAAATCTTTTTGAAAAAATTCTTTCCGATAATATTAATAAACATCAAATATCATCTCTGCTATTCCCTTATCGACAGTATTTCTGAAATTTTATAGAGCATGATTTGATAAAGTTTCTCGAGTGGTGTGAGTTAACTTAATGAATCTGAACCTAAACATTTTAACATATGCGGTTTTCAAGAAATGGGTATGCAGATGGTATTTTTTCTATAAATCGTTAAAAACGTAAATTAGGTAAGGATTTCTGGATTTAGGAGTCCTTCTTGGCACTAAATTGAATATTAATAAATATATTAAGGAATTTAAAGAGCCTAAAATAACCAAATGTTTATACGGATGTGGAATATGGTTCAAAAATTAGGGATCCTTGTATAAAATAGCAGAACAACAGTATTAGGTCTGTTCAGAGATAATTTCGTTTATTTTGCATGGATAATTGAACATAAAATCCATGTGTTAACCTTCTGCCATTACTTAGAGTATTTATATTAATGTAAGGGGGATATCGAAGCATATCATATATTCTAATCGGCCGTTTTCAAAAAGAAATTTTATTTTTGCCTTAATGTATTCGTTAGTTAATAAAAACTTTAAACTTTAAGGAATTTTCACTGCCATGACCATCCTAGATTAAAGCTAACAATGAACCCAAATTTCCCAAATTATCCGGGTAGTCGAATCTATTAAAAGGTTTTAATTGTTGTAAAATAAAGCAACTTTAATTTTTTTTATAAAAATGTATATAAATTGTTGTGTTTAGTGAAATTAACAAAACTTAATAAATAAGAAAACACACGACTTTGCAAGGAATTAAAACTGGTATTCGAATAACGTGTTTTTTATTAGTTTTGATTTTTTACTAAATTCGAAATTTTGTTCTTTTTCTAACGCATTTACAATCTGTGTTATGGCTGAAATAGGTTATTAGCCCCTTAACGATTTTCCCTTTTTTCGAAATTTTGGGCTTACTTTAACATTGTAGAGGAACGTTAGCTGTCTATATTGGAGAGGCAGATATCGTTAAGCCAACTAAGAATGTAAGAACTTAGAATACAAAGTCAATTTTATATTAAAAGGAACGACAAGTGGCTACAAATAAAACTTCGGAAAATGTTTGACCAGAAAGAATTTTAAAGACAAAAAACCTGTTTTTCCATCCAACACAATTTCACACACAAAAATAGTAATCCTCGTTGTAAAACTTGAACGAATAGCATAAAACGAAAAAGAAGTTGGAAAAAATTAGATTTTTCTGTGTTTTACATAAAGCGACATGCATACAAACATTACCTACCCGCCCTTTCCAGTTTGAACCCCCCAAGCGCAAACACGAGCTGTAAAACTTTTTAACCAAATAAAGCAACCAACAAGAGTTAAATAAAATGTTTCAATTTAACAAAGTAACAAACATTTCGCATGTCATTTATAGGTAAATCCTCTAATTTACGACTATACGAGTGTTTTTGTTTTATCATAAATGTTACTTTAACAGCAAAAAAAAAACAAACGAAAAACTTGAATCAATTTTCCTTGCCTCCTTCCATTTTAAATGTATTTTTTATGCAGTCTGAGTGACTGATAAACATCTTTCAACAAAATAAAAAATATAAGTAAAATTAAAATGAATATTAAAATTATTTAAATTTTTGTTGACGTTGTTACTGCTGGCAGTTCTTTTAGCAGTTCGAGTAGATTTCCCAAAAAGAGCATAAAAGGAAAAAATTAAGCCGCTTAACTGCGGTTGGTCGTTAATCAATAAAAGCAAACAAAATGAAAAATATTTTGAATATGAATTAAAAATAATGTAAAAGTGTTTTAGTGAACAGGGTAACTAATATTAAAAGGTGCAAAAACATCGCAGTACCGGAAAGTTCGGATTTTACACTAGCAGAAGAGCTGTGTGCCATTCAGCGAAATTAGGGAAAGTTATTACTATATTAGCAAGTGTGTTGCAACTATTTTCACATGATGTGATGAAAATCAGTTTGATGTGTGTCCAATTTATTTTCGATGTTATCCTTGAAGCGTTCAATTGAAGTAATAAGAGTTCAATAAGAAATTTTTAAACAAGAAAGAAGGGAAAATCAAAGTTTACAGACTTTCAAGTTCACTCGTATGGACCACTAACCAAGTTTAGTCTGTTTCTACCTTTTGTTGGTTTTGAAAACTCTTAGCAGTATATACCCTTAGTTGCTGTTTAACCTGGCTGAACATTCCCGTCATGAAAAATGTCAAAAGAAAAAATAAAAAACTGCATATTTATTAAAAGTGTACTACACTCAAACCTCGTTTTATGCGAATTTTTTTTATGCGAATTCAAATTTGTGCGATTTTGAATTTTTTTGCACGCTTATATTTGCGCTTGTAGAATTGCACATGATGTACTTGTGACTTTTATTGCAGCGCGCTGTAACTTAGTGTGAATATCATTCTAGTTTTCAACTTAGGGGAAATCCCTTTAAATCAACAAGTTAAATAAAATAGTTTATTGTGGTGTTTGTTTTCACGTCTTAGTGAATATTACTCGTATAAAAAATTGATATTAATATATCGTAAAAGTGATTAAAGTGAGAACTTATAAAGTTTTGTTATTTTAAAGTTTCTGTGCTCAAAAATATTTATGTAGGTTTTCAGATTACAGTATGGATAAAAATAAGAAAAAACGACAAACAATATCCCTAGAGACAAAAATTAAAATTCTCGAACGCTTAGAAAATGGTGCAAAGTATACATCTCTTGGAAAGGAGTTCAACGTAGGAGAATCAACTATACGATCGATTAAAAAAAAATGAAGATTCCATAAGAAAAT
This sequence comes from Phania funesta, assembly GCA_963932375.1. NCBI lineage: Eukaryota > Metazoa > Arthropoda > Insecta > Diptera > Tachinidae > Phania > Phania funesta. Next base: position 45,851,546 of record OZ010656.1, read on the forward strand.
CCGTAATTTCGGGCACAGAAATGAGTTCAAAGTATTCGTCTTATACAAGAGACATACTGATTGAAAAAATGGAAAAATCTCTTAATTTGTGGATTGAGGATTTAACTAGAAAGAGGATTCCTATAAGCGGATATATGATACAAGAAAAAGCCCTAATATTTTATGATAGAATAAAGTAAAATCAGCCATCAACTTCTGAACCAAAAGAAAAAGAATTTTTAGCTAGCAATGGGTGGCTTGCCCGGTTTTTAAAAAGAAATAATATTCACAGCATCCAAATCAGAGGTGAGTCAGCATCAGCAGATGAACATGCTTCTATAAATTATCCAGAAAAATTAAAAAAATAATAGAAGAAGGACAGTATTTCCCAGATCAAATATTTAATGCAGATGAGACCGGATTATTTTGGAAAAAATTGCCAAATAAAACCTACATTGCTAAAACAGATTTAAACCTAGTAAAGAAAGATTAAAGGTTTTACTATGCAGCAACGCTTCAGGAGATAAAATGTTAAAACCATTAGTCGTAAATAAGTTTTTAAAACCACGGGCCCTTAAAGGAAAAGACTTAAAACGTTTGTCAGTTCACTGGATGGCAAACACTAAAGCTTGGGTAACCTCTGCATTATTTAGTGAATGGTTTTACAAATGTTTTGTACCAGAAGTTGAATCCTATATGAAGGAAAAAAATCTTGAATTTAAAATTTTACTTGTTATAGATAATGCTGCTGGACACCCACATTTGGAACATTCAAACATTAAGATTGAATTTTTGCCACCAAATACAACCAGTATTCTTCAACCACTAGATCAAGGAGTAATCTCCACTTTTAAGAAATATTATATAAAAAGCACATACCAATTTATTTTAAATAAAATTGAAAATGAAGAATTAACATTGACCGAGGCGTGGAAAAAATTTAATATTTTCGACTGCATAGTTTTAGTTGCATCTGCAGTATCCAGTATACGACCAAAAACATTAAATGGGTGCTGGAAAGCTGTATAGCAGGTTGTGTTCGTAGTAATACTGCTGATGAAATATCTGTATTATCTGAAGAAATTTTAATGCTGGCTCGACGAATTGAAAGCGATGGATTTGATTGTTTGAACCATAATGATATAGAAGAGCTTCTCGTAGATGTTCCGTTATCTGATGACGACATTGTTAGTCTAACTGCTGATAATATGGAAGATAATAATTGAGAAAGTGATTGTGAAGAACTTGTAGAACCCCTTACTTTAAAAAAGATTTATAAAATTCTTAAAACAGTTAAAAACTTACAGTGCGAAATTCTTAATGTTGATCCCAATACGGAACGGGCACTAAAAATTCAGCATGGGCTTAATAACACATTTGCGGCATATCAAGAGTTACAAAAAGAGTTAAAAAAGTCGACATCACAAAAACTTATGACAAATTATTTTCAACAAGTACCTAAGGAGAAAGAACTGACTGAACACTTTGATGTTCCTTGCAGCCAAAGTGAGAACATTTGTAATGATAAAAATAGTAATCTACCCATAGATGTGTTTGTTTCCTCTAGTGATGAAAGCGATATAGAGCCAATTCAGAAACTCGGCGCACGCCATATTAGTGATTCTGATTATGAGATATAATTTATTTCTTCAATGTAAATATTTTTTTCTTTGTTAAGTACGTAGTGAATTGAAGTTTATTTGTTTTTTTAATAAATGAATTACTTTTTTGTTGACTTTTTTTATGCGATTTTGTTTGAGTTTTAATGCTTTTCTTTGAATTTATGCGTTTTTTCAAAATTCAGGGACGAATTATTAATTTTAGTATGGAGCTAGTGTATCGTTTTATGCGATTTTCTCTGGAACGGATCAATCGCATAAAATGAGGTTTGAGTGTATAAGTAGTCGAAGATTGAAGTTAGAAGTTAAAAAAAGTCACAGTTAAGAAAAGCAAAAAAGCATCAAAATATGCCCGAAAATCATCGAAGTGCAGCGATGCTGGTAGAACTTTTTTGATTGTTTTTGAAATTCATCCATTTGTAATTGAAACCCCAGCATATTATGTAATTCATCATACAAAGTTTGAGAACGATTTACGTATGATTTACGAAGAATGTTGTTTTCCTAATTTTTATCGAAATAGCTGTCAAAATTGAAATAAAAAGTAAACAAAAATATTGAAAAAAACAAACAATTATTGTGATGTGCAGAAGGTTGCTTGCACCATTTAAATTTTTTGAAGAGACAGATAAGATAGAAAATAGAGCGAACTTTGACGATAGGCGAAAATTAATTCAACTTTTTAATTGTATATATTTGTATAAAAAACAATAAATAATTTTCAAAGTGTTTGAATTCCGTTTTCTATATATTGTCAGGCCATTGCATTGCGTTTTGTAAAATAAAGCCCTGAATTAAAATTTCTTTTCCTAAGTTTGTTTTTTATTCAAAAAACTTCGTAAAGAAAGGAAAATTATTGTTCAATCTAATGTGACAATTTTTATTCAATATATAAAAAGTTATTTTTATTCGACATGAAATATTCTTTGTGTCTTTCCGCTAAAGTAGTGCTGTACTGTAGAGAAAACTTCTTCAGAATTTTCCAGTCATTCCGGTTAACCGTGGAGTACTACTATTTTTCAAATATTAAATGAGCTAGTGTTTATGAGCATTTCGCTAGTTGCTTAAGCCAGCTCATCTGAAAACCTTCTTATCTGAAATTTTCACGGCGTGATACGGCTCATCTTTGTCCAACTTTTTACCTCAATCCTAGCAGCATCTTTTAATCTTGGTTTTTTACAGCCTAATAAAACCTTAGACTCTTTGAGACTCAGTTGGCTTACTGATTAGTGGACTATCAGTAAAGATATTCAATTCTGTTGAGCTTGTGGTCTCAGCTTGTGGTCTCATCGTTTTCTGATATAGAATTCCGGGTTCCCGATCCTAGAGCTCTACGTGTAGCAGCTGAACCCGCTATAGTTCCGTTTGACAAGGAGTGGCTGTCTGGTATCAGTGTATTGATGTTAACTGGTACCTTTTCTTCAGGTATCCGGTCAGACCATTGCTTCCATTATATCTATTTTCTCCGGCGAATGAAGTAATTGACATGGTTGTGTAAACTTGGATTTGCAACAATTAAAGAACTGTTATTCAATCTTCGAACACCGGCTCTCTCCTAAGCCGCTAAGCGTGTCTTTCCTTTTTTCCCCAATTTTTACAGAACTATTATTCTTGATAATTGTTTGAAAATTTTTGTCCACCCTGTACTTATGTAGTTTCTATGTTGCTAGAAGTTTGTTTAAAAAAACGGCTGCACATAACACGAATAATAAAATTGTTTCACGTTATTTGTCTTACATTAACGACTTTGTTTTCAATATTAGTGGTGCTTAAAAATACGGTTCCATTCAGAAGATAAACCGTTTCGCAAAAATATGCAAATGCAATTATTTATTCATTCATTTAGTTGTGTTTACAAAAACTCGCAGTTTTATAGTTTTTATATTCATTTTTATATTCTTACAAGCGACTCGCCGACATCGGTGAAGAACATCAAATTATGCAATTAACCAAATTTTGACAGTGCTCGTAACTGGTTGTGTGTTAAATTAACATTGTGGCAGCGGCAGATCGTAAAAGTGCATTGGAGAATAATACACCGTTGCCGGCGTTGAGGGAAAGGACAATAGAAACTAATACAAATAATCAATCTGCCTCAACTCATTTAAAAGGATTAGCTGCTCGCACAATTTCTGCAATCCATAAGAATTAAAATCCAAAATTTTTAAGACACAATTTGGCAAGAACTTAAAGACCCCGAAAGTTTCAATTCCACAATTTTACGGGGATTGTTTAAAGTGGTGTCGCAGTTATGGTATGTCTACGGAAACGATTGATAAACAACCTATTGTGCATTTATTAAAAATGTGGTATCTTATATTAAATGTATCAGGATATTCTGGTAGGCTCATAAACCACCTAACATTAACAGAAGAAAACTATTGGATTCTAGCTACTTAAGAAGCGTTTTAACAACAAAATAGTTATAGTGGCCGCATTAGTCGACAAGATCTTGAATCAACCAACATTGTCTAGTGCATCAATCAGGACTCTTCATGATACTAAAAGGAATGGTTATATATAGATTTTACTCAAATGGGTTTTAATCGGATAGTCTTTCAGCTGTAAGTGCTATTGTCTGTCGATTTGGCAGTACTAAGTTAATATACGCCGGAGCTACGTTGAAAATATGTTTAAAAACATGGTGGCATTTTGAGGCGATTATAATCCTCCATCGTAACGACTAACTCGGGAAACTATGGATCGCATTACACAAAGACAGTGCGTCGCAACTGAAAATGAGCGGTAAGTTTAAATCTGCCATCAGTTTGTTCTACCAGTTTTTTGTGAGAAATACTGTTATGTCATAAATGCAGGTAGTTGCACGGCTAATGTTAGCATAACTGGAGAAACGTTTGTCCTATTTGGTTAAATTAAAAATTCAAAAGTCTACAATAAAATAATCTTTATGTTATGTTTTTAATTCTGCCCAGTAGTTTTATAGATATCGTGGAAATTGTTGCAAAGGAATATATTTTTTATACGAAATTTTACATATAGGAAAATATATTTAAAAAAAAATCACTTTCTCCTTGAAATTCATGCCGCACTTTTGTTTTTGTTTGCAACTAAGTGACAGTAGCTAATTTGGAAAATGTGTTTTAAATAAAATAACTAAATTTGCATTTTCGTTTGGGAATACGTGAATCTTTAACCGATTAATAGTGGGAAATATTATATTTGTCCTCCTCTGAATGCGCACCTACATGATTATGATCCAAATGCCCCATTTCGTCACCGCGCCTAACGATTCAGCTTGAGTTCATCCATTTCGTGTTAAATTTTCCCTAAAGATCTTTGTTTACGAGCGCTGGCATTATAGCGCCGTGTATTTGGTGAATGTGCTAAAGGACACATTACTATTGATCTATAATAATATCTAAAAATAGAACAGAGCGACGATAATCTACAAGCCAGTGTTTAAACATGATTTTATCGAGAGAATGTAAAATCTTGTTACAATTGACGGTGTGGTATATTTACGAGAATGGCGAGGGTCAAAACGTTACAGTCAGCGGTGAACGCTAAGAAAACATAATTATTAAACCTTTCATGCATGGGTTTGCAGTGGTTTAGGCCGCTAAAGCTGATAGAATTGAGCGCTTGAAATGCAACGTACAACATGATTTATTTATTTACTGGATTATAAATAAAACTCATTTCATTTTTAGACATTATTCTGTATTTTGTTTAAATTTAAAGTTCTCTGCCTTTAACAACCATAAATATAGTCCTTGGTATAATATTTCGACGTAATTTGTATGATATGTGCTGTGCTGTTGTATAATGATAAAATTTGTTACATAAGAAGAATTTGTGACATGTATTGTATTTGTTGAAAAGCTTTTGTTCGCCGCCTGCACTTCTTATCAAATTGTTTATCGTCGTTTTAGAAAATGCAAGTCAATTTATTTTGTTGTTGTTATAGCTTTTCATGTATTTATTTCATACTTTTAAGTGTTTTTTTTTCGTTTTCTTCAGATCTAGTAAATAATATCATTTTTCATCATATTGAATTTAGGCGAGGCGCCCATTACCCAGGGTAAAATTAAAGTTGCAAATGCTTCGCTGGCTGATCTACATTTGAAACTCAAACTAAATGTCAGCCATTACTTGATAAGCATTCGTAACAGTTGGAATCCTTACATGAATTGGTTGTTGCAAACACACAATCACATAATACATACATACATATGTACATAAACGCATAGACACAAATGGAAAGGACTTCATGGCAATAACAAATGAATCGAAGCAACTGAAAAATAATCAAATAAAATTAAACACGAATGCATTAAAACGCAAAATTTATTGTCATACAGTTACAGTTACGGTTCCAGTTACCGGTATTTTTACTCTTTTCTTTATGGCTGTCGTTACTTTAATGTCTTTTGGAGATATCGGCAGTATCACTGGTAACACAAACATCCCTTGTGATCAAAATGGCCATAAATAACATTGACAATTAACTAACTGCATGTGTATGTATGCAAGTGTGGATATGTGTGTGTGCGTAAGATCATTTGTTAGTTTTAAAGTAAATAATTTGTTTATGAGTGGCTCGTTAAATGGAAGTTTATGAAAAAAGGTCATGCTACGTACTTTGAATAGATGTGTGTGAATGTGTTTGTCTAAAGCTGCACATGTGTTAATGAGTGCATTTTCAATGGCACTTCTCGAAGGGTGGGGGGGTTGTTTCTTTCATATTCACACAATATCATAACATTAGTTCTTTATTTAATGTTTTATTTTCCACCATAATTAAATACTAGAAATGCATACATACATACATACATACATATGTACGTGTATGTGACTAAGCCTATATACCCTTGGTAAACAGACAAATGTTAAGAGTACAAAGTATGCAAAAAAGAAGAAAGAATCTGGTTATACGAGGGCTGAATATGTTTTAATAGGAAAAGAAATGGTTAATAACTCGTTTTTAAAATTAAATTCAGGAGAAAGTAAAAATAACGTTTTCCCAAACGAAAAACTTAAAAATGGTTTATTTTCTTTAAATTCTTATCTTTTTTTGCACGCTATGAAAAAACATGGTTGGGGTGACCATAATTACAGAAACATATGGTGATTGTCTTATATGTCTGCAACTAAAACTTTCGAATACTTAATAGTCATCGCGCTAAACACATAACCCACAGCAGCGTCACACTTTGATAAATTATCAAAAGAAATTTACACATTATTTTTAATAAGAACATATTATGGTTAGAGTTATTATATTACTTTTCTTTAGTTCATAGGGTTTGATTGTGATTAGAAATTTATTAAAAATTGAAAATAGGAATAACTTGTTTATCGCAACTAATTTAATGTTTAAAATGTTTTACGTAACCATTGTATGTTTGCCAGAAAAATATACTGTTAAAGAGTGCCGCGACCATTCTACAACAAGACTATTTCTTTTCGTGCAATCATCCTTTTATAATATTTTAATATTAAATTGGTTCATTTTGGTCAAGACTTTTTCATGTAATTTTTTGTATCGATATTTTTTGCTTTGTCAAATTTTGAAGTGAAAATTTTTTCTCTTCTCTACCATCACGGCGACCTATATGATTCGACTGAAGTCGTCAAGTCGTCGCACAATTTGGTCGCTGGTCACAAACGTTAACTCGAAACCAACTCTCAATAGACCTATTGCTATATATACTGGATGGCAAACAGGAGCTCCAAGAAAGGCGCAATAATTCTGTAGTTTTCGTCATCTCAAAAAATGTGGACCGATAACTACGCCAATCTGTACAGCCCTCGATTCACTATCAGAGTTAGTTGTTAGATCTATTAAAAATCAATACAGTGCTCAAAAAGGATGATCGTGTAGATCGTGTAGAATGTGGGTGACAGATTTTTGGCAGGTCTGTCCAATTTGGTAATATTTTGGTTAATTGCATAAATTATCCAATTAGAGTTGTATTTTGTATTCATATACAATTTGTTGCAATGTGTTGCTTTGTAGGATAATGCATTATGGCCTTAGCATGCGCAATTCAATGCAAGAAAATTTTAAAATAAAAATTTTCGTGTCAAGTATTTCAAGGTGTTGTCAGATCGGCCGGCTTCAGTTTTTGAATGATCTGTATTTTATGGTTATGGGATGGATTACGACAATCGTATTATGATCTCCTCAACCGCTGCCAATCGGATCACAAGTTTATTTTAATTATAATAATACCAGTTGCTTATAGCCATATAAGTCAATTATAATATGCTGCTGTTAAATTATGGTTAACACAACCATGTTTTTTTTGTGCGTGAACTTAAGATCTGAAATTTTAGACACATACATAAACGGCAGAACTTTTCGATTTACATAGTTAAGAGGATATTTCCCCAGCGTTCGTAGTTTTGTACTTCTTCATAAAAATATTTTTTTTCGTAAGTTTTACAAAATGTTCTATTTTCTCCATCTATCAGTTCATCCTCGCACATTTATATACTCACGTACAAATGTATGTATGTGTGTGTGTTTGTAGTCGCATTTGATATAACCAGTTTTATCTATTTAGAACACTAATAATATGACTACCGCCGAACATAATGACAACAATAACAGCATGTGTGTGAAATTTTGTATTGACAATGTCGCGCATATCCGTGCTTTATGCCTTCTCTGCTTTCTTCTTGTACGACTATGTAGTACATACGCACATATGTGTATGGAAATATGTGTGTTATATATGAAATCATACATTGTACGCATGAGATTGTTATTGTTGTTGTTGCAGTTGTATGTAAAACATAAAATACAAATGCTGGTGGTACAAACAAGCTAACTAGCATGTTGCCGGATAAGGTTGTTAATAATAAGGACAATGTTGCTTATTGCGAGTGAATGGTATAGTGATGATGGTTCTGGTTCGCTGTCTAACTACTTCTAATGTAATTTGTCTATTGGCCTATGTAGGATGCATGTGGCTGCATGTGTTTGTCTGTCTGTCACAGTCTGTTTTAACATTGTTATTGCTGATAATGATAGTTTGTTTATATTTTTGTGCTCATTCGCTTAAATATTCTACTCGGCAACAAGGATGTTATTCTATGCTTTTCACAATAATTAAGTCTATTAAATACATGCATCTGATCAGGCATCTATGTATGTAGTTATTAGCATTTGTCAGGAGTCCATATTATTTATTCACCCTCTTATTTCTTTGGATTCTTAGGAATAAAATTTTCACACATTTAGTTGCTTTGAAAATAACAAAAATTAAATGCACATCCTATTTATTCCTTTGTTGTGCTTTTTGGGTTTTTGTTTTTTTTTTTTTTGCTTAAAGAGTTTGTCCTTTTGTTGCCCCTATTTCATATAAAAAGGTAAAAAGCAGCAGATACAAAACTAAATTTTTAATCCTATTAACGACATAATTCACTTAAAATAACATCAACACAAGGTATAAATCTGCCTAAAATTTGTTTTTGTTGTTCTTTTTTTAATAACTAATTTAAAGTACTACTGAAAAAAGAACAAAATAGTGCACATTTTTTGTGTTTCTAATTTCAAAAATCTGTTTACAGCCTGTTTGTTTAAGGCATTTTTGTGTTTTCATTTGTAGTCTTGCAAAAGGATAACAGCAAGGATTCTCATGGATAAATGGCTTAACTATATTGGAAAACGCACGCGAGTTATGTTATTTTAATTTTTAAATCAAAGAAAAAACGTCTGGTTTGTTTTACATTCAAATAGCTTCTCCTTTATTCAATAATTTTCTTTAAAAATCAAACTTATTGTTAAAATACAAAAATGCTTATCAATAAAAGTTCAATACATTGTTGTTTGTATAAAACTATGTTTATCCAATAATTCCAATAAAATATAAAAGTGCTTATGATCAAAATAGTTCAATACATTGTTGCTTCATAATTTCTGTTTAAAATAGTTCAATACATTGTTGCTTTATAAATTCTGTTTATTCAATAATTTCGTAATCATACATATAATTAGGTCATATGCAAAAAGTGCCTATTCTGAAAAGAGTTTGCTACATTGTTGTTTTTGTTTATTTCTTATTAATTTTATAGTTTTGTTTTGACAATCAATATTTTTATTTCCTTATTAATTTTTTATATTTAACTTAATTAATCTAGGTTATTAATAACTTATTCTAGGTGGTTTTGCTGGTGGGTTTGTTGTTGTTGTAGAAGTAGTTGCTTCTGTAACTCCTCCCCCCTTAGAATAAAGTGAAGGCCACAAGGAGGACGTAGGGGCCGGAACGTTGAGTGGACAGTTTGGTGTATATTGGATTTTTACTTTCTTCCTTATGGTATAAACTAGACCAATAGTAAATATGAAACTCAGTGTGCATACGGTTAGAAGAGTATAGTTGTATTTTTTTGATGTTGTTTCGTAGCTTTCTATTTGATATTTTCTTAGCTTATCGAGGCTTAGTTTATCCGTTATCGTTTTTGCGTTTACTTCAGAATATGTTAAAAGATGCGGAAAAAATTCATCCTTAAAGAACATGGGATTGTCTTTGTACCTTTCGCCGTTGATACTGATAGTGCAGTTGCTGTATTGAAGGAGAGCTGTACCCTGAACATCATACGTGTCATTGCTATAGTTAGTTTTTATGGAAGTTTTGTTTACATTGATGAAAAGTATATAGTTTGGTTCAGGCTGCATTATAAGGCTTGTAGTACCAACGTCTTCTATATCGCACAATGCATCTTTATTGTTAATTATTTGTGCAATGCAGGTAGAGTTAGTTGTGGATTCAGTCCATAGTGAATTTTTACAGTAATAGGAGTTCTCAATTCTTGGGCAAGGTTCGTCAAAAAGTTGAATGTGGTTTTTATTGTATGCTATGTATGGTTTTATTTTTATCTTTTTAGTTTCATTTAGAGGAAGTGGGATTATATGAAAAAGTTCATAGTTTTCTTCAGATATATTTGGTATTTGTATGTTAAAAATAATATTTGAATTGTTATAATACGCTTGCAATCCAAGTATTTCATATATTTGTTCTTTGGAGTTAATTTCTATTGACTGATTTTCCATATACTTATAAATTGCATCCAGTTCTGTAGTACTGAGTATGAACTTAGAAATTACATTAAGTTTGGCGAGAATAATTGCTTCAGCAATATTAGCTAAGTGATTATTTAAAAGGTCTATATTATAATTAATCTGACTGAAGTATTGAAGTTCGAAAAGTTGGTCATCTTCTTTTAGGATATTGTTTGCTAGTTTATTGATGTAGTTCTCTATTCTATCTTGTTCCTTGTTTATATGATTAGTGACGTTTTGTAACCTTTGCTGCATTATTGAGTTTAGTTGGTTCTGATTTGTCAGTAAAGTCTCGATATGTGTAGTATCTGTTTTGATGTTCTCTATTTGCTTGTTTATGAAAAGTGCGTCGTTTGTGTCCATGTTTCCTGTTATAAATTTGATAGCTGTGCCTAGTCCATTTATAAGTCCACGTTTATGTCTTTTGTACGGCATAAGGGTATGTACTTTATTTTCTAGTTCTTTAAGTTTTAACTTAGTAACTTTTGTAAAGCTCGTTGTTCTGTGAGCATTCTCAAAGGTGTTGATAGTGTCTTGAATTTTTTCGACATTTTTTGCGTATTCTTCTATGTTAACAATATGTATGAGGTTGTTGTGGTTTGTTATTATCCTTGCGGTGCCTAATCGGAATCTAACTACTTTCTGTTGTTTGTTTATTTCTCGTATGTCTATAATTTGAGAAAAGGCTAGTGGAATCCTGTGGATAGAGAAGAATATTAGTTGGGTGGTCTTTTGTGTATTTTTCTTATTTTTGACTTGTGAAATTTTTTGTTACGTTCTGTAATTATGGTTACTCTATTGTTTTTCCTAACTTTGTGTTTCGTAAATCTAGGTGTCAATTTATTGCGTTTTGCTTCTTTTCGATATATGGTTTGGTTTTCTAAATTTTCCGGTTCGGAGCGGTTTTGATTCAGTTTGTCAACCCTAATGTTAGTTTCATTTTGCATTTTTTCCTTGATTTTTGGATATAAAATGTTTTGGAATTCATTAAGTTTCGTGATATATTCGTGTTCATTCTCGAATGTGACAGTGTTATTAAACTTAAAAGTTCTACCGAAGAATAACTCAAATGGGGTCAATTTGGTAGCAGAGTGTATTGAATTATTATAAGTTATAAGGGTTTCTGTAACTATATCGTCATGGTCTTCACTAAGATTGTTTTCTTTCCTGGTAGTTTTCACAATCCGGTATATTTCTGTCAGGGTTGAATGTAGTCTTTCTACAGGAGCGTTGCTTGTGCTCTGTTGAAATGAAGTTATATGCAGATGAATTTGAAATTGCCTACAAAATTCTTTAAAAATATTTGCTGTGAATTCTGAGCCTTGGTCAGCAACAACTTTTTTTGGAATACCGTAAAGGTTGATGAAACTTTTCAGGGATTTTAGTATACAAATAGAAGTTCTTGAAGGGAGTGTATATGCCGCTGCAAATTTTGAGAATTTGTCAATTATTGTAAGGATTTGTTTATTATTTATGCTGTAGATATCTATATGTAAAATATCTAAAGGTTTTAGAGGGGTTTCTGGTTTTTGGAAAATTGGTTTTGGAGGATTTCTGTCGTATTTAAGACTCTGGCATTTATCGCAATTGTTAATTGTCTGCGTTATTTTATTTTTCATAAAAGGAAAATAAAATTCTCTTTTAAGATGAAGTAGTGTTTCATTAATACCGCGGTGATTATTGTTTTCATGGTATGTCTTTATTAATTCTTCCTGTTTGTCACTCTCTGTTATATCTTCTAGTATTTCTGTACATCTTATTAATCTAAATATTTTACTATTGGCGAAAAATTGTGAATAAACTGATTGAATAATGCGAAAAGTTTCGTCATCTGTGAATATAGCTGATAACTTATTTGGGCTAAGAAATTTTTTGAAAATGTCTGTTATTGCCTCCTCCGTATATAAGGGTTTCCTAAAAATTCGACGTTGTTTGTTTTTGAATGGCATTATTACTGACATTTCTGGAGTTTTTGATGATTTTTCGAATATAAGCTGTAGGTTAAAGTCATTTAAGGGTTTTTCTGAGATGTATATGCCATCATTCAAATTTTCATCTGCTGAATGCACAGTGGTACCAGCTGTACCACAATTGGAAGCTATGTCATTTACATTTATATCTAATTGTTTAGGTGTATCTATTTTGATTCTACTTAATGCGTCAGCGTTTGTGTTTAATTTCCCTTTTTTGTATATTATTTCGTAGTCGAACTCTTCGAGCTTAAGTCGCCATCTGATCAATTTTGAATTAGGCTCTTTTAAACTCATTATCCACGTTAGTGGTCTATGGTCTGTCACAATAAAAAATTTGCGTCCGAAAAGGTAAGGGCGGAAGTATTTAGTTGCCCACACTATTGCTAACAACTCTTTTTCTATTGTTGAGTAGTTGCATTCAGATTCCGAAAGAGTGCGACTGGCATAACATATTGGTTTGTCATTTCCTATACGACCTTGGGATAGTACAGCGCCTAACGCAAAATTGCTTGCGTCTGTGGTAAGAATAAAGGGTTTCGTAAAGTCTGGGTACTGCAGGATAGGGTCATTAGTTAAGATTGTTTTACATACTTCAAAAGCATTTAGGTATTTGTCGCTAAAGTCTATGGTTTTACCTTTCTTGAGACATTCTGTTAGGGGTTTTGTTAGCTTAGAAAAATCTTTAATGAATTTTCGGTAGTAGCCAACGAGACCAATAAAGCTTTTTATTTGCTTCTGGGTTCTAGGAAGCGGAAAATTTTTTATCGCTTCGATTTTTGCAGGGTTAGCTTTTATTCCGTCCGTTGAAATGATATGTCCTAGGAACTTTGTCTCTTTTTGCAGGAATTCTGATTTGTCTGGCTGAATTTTAAGATTTGATGATCGTAGTTTATTAAAAACTAACTGAAGATTTTGTATATGTTCCTGTAGGGAAGTGGAATAGATGATAATGTCATCTAGGTATACAAGACATATTTTTCCTATTAGTTCGCCTAGAACATTATCCATGACCCTTTGAAAGGTCGATGGTGCATTTTTAAGTCCGAAAGGCATTCTTACATACTCGTAATGCCCACCTTCTACTGTGAATGCGGTTTTAGGAATATCTTTATCGTGCATCTCGATTTGGTGAAAACCGCTTGCCAAATCGAGTGTGGTAAAATACATACATTTTCCTAGTTTGTCTAGGATTTCGTTTATGTTGGGAAGGGGATACCTGTCGGATATGGTTTTTTCATTAAGTTTTCTGTAGTCTATTACTAGTCGCCATTTTTGTTTTCCGCTGGCGTCCAGTTTTTTAGGAACAATCCATACAGGAGCGCTCCACGGAGAGTAGCTTGGGCGTATTATTCTTTGTTTTAACATGTCAGTTATTTGATGTTGAACTTCAGTTTTATGTATTTGAGGGTATCTATATGATTTTGTATACACAGGTATGTCGTCAATTGTTCGTATTCTATGTTTGACCTGATTGGTGAACGTCAATTTTGAATTTTCTTTGAAAAAAATGTCTTTATAGTTACGGCAAAGATTAAATAAGTGTTTTTTCTCTTCACTGTTTAAATGTTCTGTCCTAAGTGTTTCTAATATATTATCATTTTGGTAGTTTCCTTCTTGAATTGTCTCAAAATTAAAAGCTTCTATGAAATCTTGACAATTGTACTTGGAAACTTTCAATGGTTGTTCTATATACAACATTTGTTGTTCGTCTGAAATGTTAATTATTTCAAGGAGACTGTGCCAATTTCTCGTTTGGTATATACCTTCTGGTATATAAAGTGAATCATTAATGAAGGTTTTTCTAACGTAGATGTCTCCATTTTTGACGTCTACTGGAATTTTTTTTATGACTTTAGAATTTTCAGGTATAATATGTTTTCCTGATGAGAAATTTGGCTTAAATTCTATAGGAATTGTTGCGTTTTTGGTTAAAATTCTGTTGCTTCCTAAGTCTATGTTGGCCTCTAGTTGTGAAAGTATGTCGATACCAATTAGTCCGTCAAAGTAATTGTGGAAATTAAATAAAAGAAATCTAAACTCTCCTGGTTGATTGAATTCAACAAAACTTTTGAGTTTCACCTGTTTATTCAGTTCGTATTTGTTAAGAATTGTTGTTATAGTTATTGGTCTGCACGTCTTTTGGTCTGAAGGGTCTATATATTTTGGGTTAATGAATGATGAAGACGCTCCAGTATCAATTAGGAATTTGAGCGGCCTTCCGAAAGGAGATGATATGTTAATATACCCTAACTCAGACCCATGTTTATTGATATCTAGGTATCCTGTTTGTTTTTCGAGGCAAAGTTTTGAAAATTTTGTTCGTCTTCAATGTTTAACTGATCGTCTTCTAATTTTTGGTAATGATCCAAATTTTGTTGATAACCTGAAGTTGGTGGAAAATAATCTACACAGTTATTGTTTTGAAAATTAAAAAGCTCTCTTTTATTATATTGATTTCCGGGTGCGGCAGATCGCATCGTGTGGTCAGTTCTAAAGGATCTTTGAGTTGTTGATGGTGCTTGAGTTTTTATATAACTGGAACCAGTGTCCATAGGCTCTGGTTTATTGTAGTCTTTGAATGTATTGAATGTATTACCTCTAAATGCGTTTTGGTTGTGATTTTGGTTAGAAAAATTGGAATTTATTCTACGTTGAATAGGTTGGGGATTATAATTTACAGTTGCTTTTGACTGTTCGGGGCGTGCATTTTGATTGTTGTAAGAAAACTGATTTTGTTGGGGAAAAGGTGTGAACCTATTATTATACTTGTTTCCACTATAAAATGAATTGGAAGGTCTAGGTTGCCATTTGTTTTGATTAATAGTGGGATCTGTTTTCATGTAGAATATGTTTTGTTCCTTAATGCATAAAGAAAAAGCTTCTGCTAATGAATCTGGCTTAGATGCTCTTATAGTCGAGCCTAGAGGTTCTCTTAATCCAATGAGGAAACTGTTTAAACACATTTCAGAATAAAGATCTCTTTTAGATTGAACTACTCTTTCGTCTCTTTCATGTATTTGAATATTGTTAAATAGGGATGCTTGAATTTCTATTATTTCGCTGTAAAATTTTTCCACGTTATTGAATTTTTGGCGAATATTATGTAGATCTCTAATTAAGGATGTTTCAGTCCTTTTATCCGAATAATGTAAGATGAGATTTCGCTTAATGTCATCCCAGTTGAGGGGTGTGCCATACATATTTAAGACTTCGTTGGCTTGTCCAATGATTTTGTTGCGAATGGCTCGCAATAATATTTGACCCTGAGGTGTTGCGTCATACGCTCTTATGTGAAGTAAAATTTCTTCGACGTTGTTAATAAATTCATTTAATAGTCTTGGGTTGCCTTCGTATGTAGGCAAATCTTTTATTGCATCAGGGATGCGAAGTGATTCAAAAGACATAATAGTAGGAGTGTTTGGGACATTAGTCGCTAACGGATTTTGTTGTCCGTTTAGAGGGGTAGACATGTTTTCTGTATTAAATTCTAACGATATGCCTGACAAGGGAGAATCTTCACTAATTGAGTTTAAGCTTCTACTTTTAAAAAGATTACCGAGAGAACTTGGATATGGTTTAAATGTAAGGCTTTTGGATGTTTTCCGTTTGCTCATTTAAACGCTATGCAATCGTAATATGAAAAATTAGTCAACACACTTAAGTTTGTATATATTTATTTTGTTTTAAATTAAAGAAAATAATTTGTTTATACAGATATTCTCTCTGTATTTACTAAATTTTAATCAAAAATTTTTTTTTTTTTTTGTATCTTTTTGTTTATACAGATATTCCCTCTGTATTTACTAAATTTTAATCAACAATTTTTTTTTTTGTATCTTTTTGTTCATACAGATATTCTCTCTGTATTTACAAAATTTTAATCAAATTTTTCTTTTTTGTATCTTTTTGTTTATACAGATATTCCTTCTGTATTTATAAAATTTAATTCTATTTTCTATCTTTCTGTTCTGTTCGAAATATTATTTTCAAAAAAAATTTTTATATAATAGATGTCACTTGTATTAAAAATTAAATCAAATTTGTTTGATTTTATATTTTTATATGTATTCTTATTTTTAAATGTTTATAAAAAAAATTTTTTTCTACTTTCCTCTATTTATAATTTATTTGTATTATATACTTTTCTAATCTGGAGGGTCCGGCTTTTTGGGCTACAGAATCGCAGATTTAAGTTTTTATTATACAGGAGGGTCCTTCGATAGGAATCGCTGTTGTGTTATTATGTTAAGGCTTTACAGGCCTGTTTGTTATTTATACAATTTTATTTTGTTGCTTTTTATTAAAAATTATATTTTCCACAATTCACTCTTGACTTACCAAACCAAGATGAGGGTCCTTTGCATATTCCTGGTGATAAGGAGTTGAAACTCGCCGACTTCTGTGCCAAATTTTGTTTCCTCCGATATTCCCTCGAAGTTAATGTATACTGTGATATTCCCTCACGGTAATGTTGCAAGCACGTAGTTTTTCTTCGATATTCCCTCGAAGTTTTTATCAGATGGTGCTGTTTTTTGTTTGGTGTTGAAGTCGTTCACTCAGGCGTACCGACTGCGCCAGTTATGTTATTTTAATTTTTAAATCAAAGAAAAAACGTCTGGTTTGTTTTACATTCAAATAGCTTCTCCTTTATTCAATAATTTTCTTTAAAAATCAAACTTATTGTTAAAATACAAAAATGCTTATCAATAAAAGTTCAATACATTGTTGTTTGTATAAAACTATGTTTATCCAATAATTCCAATAAAATATAAAAGTGCTTATGATCAAAATAGTTCAATACATTGTTGCTTCATAATTTCTGTTTAAAATAGTTCAATACATTGTTGCTTTATAAATTCTGTTTATTCAATAATTTCGTAATCATACATATAATTAGGTCATATGCAAAAAGTGCCTATTCTGAAAAGAGTTTGCTACATTGTTGTTTTTGTTTATTTCTTATTAATTTTATAGTTTTGTTTTGACAATCAATATTTTTATTTCCTTATTAATTTTTTATATTTAACTTAATTAATCTAGGTTATTAATAACTTATTCTAGGTGGTTTTGCTGGTGGGTTTGTTGTTGTTGTAGAAGTAGTTGCTTCTGTAACTCGCGCAAATGCGATTTAGAAAGTAAGGACACATTCACACGCACACACACACACACACACACACGTACATACATCGTAGATAATCACAAAATATTGTTGAAAATCCTTGGTCATTCATATTCCTACACGATAGCTGCTGTAATTAAAAGTGGAAGAATGAAAGCAAAATCTCTGAAGTAAAAACCTGTAGATATTTCAATTATTAATGTGCAGAAAGATTAGAGAAGGTCTAGACAGAAAATTGTTATGCAGCAATTGATTTATGCTCTTAGCCAGGCGAGAATCCAGCTTCAGTTCTAAAGGAAATTTTTTGTTAGGGAAAATTCCTATTTTCTTAATCGTGTGGATGGTCATAGACTCTTTTTTGCAAAATTTCATGTTTTTTAGCGAATTATTTTTTCCGTAGACGTTTAAGCTCCCCTTCGCCGAATTTCTTTGTTCGTTTTCTTCTTTTAGATTGCCTTTTTATACCCATGAATTGATTCTCGGTTGCGAATTAAGAAACATCATATTTTTAAAATTCGTGTCACTTTAAAATCTTATAGTATGTGATGCGCCTTAATTGAGGCAATTAAATTTTAAATTGCATTATAAAATTTGGTAATTAAACTAACTTAATTAGCATTTGATATCTAGAAATGTTTTCATGATCCGCCTTGCCAATTACCATCATACTATGAAAGAGATAGCTAAAGTGGTAACAATAAGATTTGTTGTGTCTTTTATATAATCGTCGTAATGTTGTTGGAAGTTTTACGGTCTAGTTAGTGGCCTACTACATTTAAGGTGTTCATTTTAAAGAGTTTTCTGATCATTAAACACACTTCACCAGAATTGCATTGTGAATTTGATATAATTTTTGGTGTAATTAAGTACTAGTTGCTCAATTTATTAATTGAGTTCGTGTAAATTGAGATCCATTAAGGCCTAAATTGCTCAAATCTTCTAATTGTGCATTTAAGGCACATGCGTGAAAGTACTATAACATGTTTGTTTATGCGAAAATTCTCGTCCTTTAAGTTATACATTACGATTTCGGTTTCGACTTTTCGTAATGTGCTTAATTCTTTTCGTCTTCCTTATCGTCTTGCCAAAAGTTATAAGAGAGATTTACAAAAAGTATTCGAGTCTTAGGTCTGCATTTATTTTATTTCATTATTTCCAATGTAATTCATTGTAATAAAATCTTACTATCTACGACTGGGTTGGGAGGGCCGTCTCGTCAGGCGCAATGCGTCTATTTTTAACGGTGTCTAGTGCCCATCAAATTGTAACAACTCCCGCACAAGGCACTTGAGATGATGCAATAGATTGCTTACACATTTGCTAGAGTATTCTAGGTCACACTTTTGGAAATTTCCGCTTAAAAAAATAATGTGAATTCGAAATATAGCGCAGCATTGAATACAACCTATTAAAGTCAACAAGAAATTACAAAAAAAATTATAGTCAAAATGAACTCTCCATCTTCAGGTTCTTACATGAATTGTTTTCTATAGTTTCCCTTTTATTAAATATACATGTATAAATAATTAAGTTATTAAATATATCAATAAAAAATACTTGGCAAGGGATGACGGAAATCCGTTCCAAAAACCTACACATCAATTTGCGTTTAGTCCACACTTAAGTAGTGGTGCTTGTTAAAACTTCAGAATAAACTTACATACATTGTTAGTATGTTGAATCTTATTCTATTAAGAAGGAAAATCAGAAATTGGCCAAGTTTCTAAAAACGTTTTTGACATGCGACCAAAATGGCTAAATACTAACACCAAGATGATGTAAATATTAATAACGTTTTGTTAATGGCGTTTGAACACGCGTTAAAAAAATCTTTGCCGTTCTGTACATTTTTTTATTATAATAGCCCCGCTCACGCTTCAAGCTGCAGGCTTTTCAAACGAAAAATCAACAAACAACTGAACTTTATAATCTCTACTTTAATTTTCCTGTGTACGATTTGTATGGAATTTCATTCCGTGTGCACAAAAACACATTTTTTTCGAGACAGAGAAATGTGCTTTACAGCGCAATTACAATTGCCGTCTCAAGAACTGTCAAGAATGGTTCTTCATACAAATTGCTGACCACAATGCCGTCAGAATATAATTTTCTTTATTTTTCATGTTTTCTATGACGACCCTCTGATCTTGGATATATATGTATCCAAGGAGTGGCGGCGATATACATATGCATATAATAAAATGGTGGGCGACAGTCACTGAATTATAATTCGCAGAGCTCTGTTTCGATGTAGTAGCCGACAGTGGTATCAATGGGCGCTTGGCGCTTAGTCGGTTATATATCAAATAAGGAGAAATTCAATTAAATCGGAAAACCTTTGTCAAAATGCAAAATATATGGCAATAAAAAGTATGCATCCTGGAATATGCGCAAAATGTACCCAGAAACCAGGAGTAAGAACCCATTCTTAAAATTAGATGGTAATAAGAAAGTTGTAAAAAGGTGTCACATTAAATAATAAATGAAAATCGAATGCGAAATTAAAATAGTTTTTAAGCTGTTTTTTAAGCAGTTTTTTATTTTAAAATAAAAATTAAAAAAAAATACGAAAATCACTTAAATATGCTACGGTTAAACAGAAAAAAATTGCTAATTAAAAAAATCGCTTAGCAATATAAGAGAAAGCAAGAGAGAGAACTATAATCGCAATTACTTAGAAAAGATTTAACAATCGCAAATTTAACACACGTGGGTCACAAAATTTCGCAAAAAATAATGAAAACTTCGACAAAACTCCAATTAGTTTCATGAAAAATCAGTTTCATTATTTGCTAAGTCAAGGTTTCATAGGATTCGCAATAGCTAATTATATCACTCTTACTCCATCGAGTTATGATTAACTCGATATTGTGTAATAATGCATTTTCACCAAAAGAAATATTTAGACCTACTAAAATGTATGTTTGGGAACATAATTAAGTTTTTAATTTATTCGAGTATTTATTTAAAATAATTTCTTAACCTTTAATTCTTGATTTGTTTTTCATTGATTCAATTTTGTACTTAATCCAGAAAAAAATATAACAAAATTTAATTAAATAATTAATTCAGTTACAGGCAAAATACTTGCATTTATTGAAGGTTTAAAAAACAATTATATTTTTAATTGACCCAGTTATTTATTTAATAAAAATAAATTTCAAACTCTCAAAAATATATAACAAAAAATAAATTATTATTTATATAAATTGAAAACTTAATTTATTGGAGTGGCGTAAAAAAGATTTTCTGCCGATCGGCGCCGAAATATATCCATACTGGATTATACGCGTGGCCTAGAAATTTCTGAAAAAATAGAGTTAATTAATTTCGTCTTACGGTTTCACACGTCATATTTTATGTCCGAACTCTCCTTTCGTTTTAATATAGAGATAACCATTTTCGGTCGGTTAATATATAAAATGTTTCTCCCCAATTTCGGCAATTTTGACTTTTCTCTAAATGCTTATCAATTTGTGATAAATTTTCGATCTTCCGGTGAACTGTTAATTATAAAGGAATTTGATTTTTAGTAAAATTTAGAATTTTTGGTAAAAGTTAGTTTTTCTACCTTTAGAATTGTAGTTGCTTTTTTGGTTAATTTTCTGTGAACTTTAGGGTTTTTCGAAAAATATAGGTCTTGTGGAACGTAAAATTATTACGGGGATTTGAATTTTTTAATGCATTTTGAGTTTAATTTCCGATTTTGTGCTAATATCGAAAATTTGGTAAAAATTGCTGAAAAATTTCCAAATTTCGTGAAGTTTAGTAGTTTTTTTGTTTGTGAAACTGCGGACTTTTGCTTTAGGGCCTCTGGTATTATAAATTTGATGATATGATTTTTTAAAAATTTTGGTAAATGCTTGATTTTTTATTATTTTAAATTTTCTATAACTTTATTATATTATATTTTACATTTTATATATATTAAAAAAAATGACACGGAAGATGGCACATAGCCGAAACCGGGTTGTCTCCAAACCAAACTTGACAAGGGATGACGGAAATTCGTTCCAAAATTCTACATTAAAATTGTAATATTTTTAAAATGTAAATTTTATACTAAAAAATTTTGTCCTTTCGGCAGTTAAAATTTTCTGATTTTGTGGTGAATTTTTGGTGAATTTAGGTAAATTTAAAATTTTTTAATTTTTCATTTTAAATTCCATTTTTTGTAATACTTGCAGTTTTGATGAGTGTTTTAACGTTTGGTGTTTTTTGCCATGATTTTTTTTTTTTTGGTAATTTTTGGCGAAACTTTTATTTTGGCGATATTTGTGGTAAAACTTCAAAATTTATATAATTTGTTCTTTTGGTAAATTAATTTTATTTTACATTTTTAAGTATTGCGGTGAATTTTTGGCCTTTGGTGAAGTTTTGTTTTATTAGAATTTTTTAGTTTAATTTCGATTAATAGTTTTTAGGAATTTTATAATTTTTGCCCTAGTTTAAGTTTTTTTTGTAAAATTTTTTTATTTTTAGGATTTTAAAATTTTTTGTTTATTTGTGTAATATAAATTTTATTAAAATTTCAACGTTTTTCGTAAAATTTTTATATTTCGTAAATTTTCTGTTTTTTTTAGAAATTAAAAAATTTTGGTTAAATGAAAAAATGTTTGGCGATATTTAGAAATTTGGTTAATTTTCTTTCTTTTGTGGCGAAATTTCGGCTTAATTAAAATATTGATTGTTTGTTTTTGCAACTTAATTATAATTTTATTCCAATTTATCGGTGTTATGGATTTTTTTCTTTTTCAGTTTTAAACTTTTTCGAAGAAATTTTAATTTCTATTCTGCGGCCTCGGGATTCAGAATGTAAATATCATAATCGTTTCCTCGTTAGAGTGAAAATCCCAAAATAAAAAAAAACAGGTAATGGTTTTTTGCACATATCTTGGGAACTTGTGGACCTTTATTTCTGATTTAAATTGCGAAGGTCAAAAATTCAAGATTTCAGGATCTTATCTGGGGTCGTCAGAAAGTTAATTTTAACATCGGATAGATGGACACGCGGGCCTATAAGAATCTATAATATAAATACTTTGCTGGGTCGGAAATGAATTTCGTAGGAAGTACAAATAGCATTTACACTCTTTTTACTTTTTGTGAAGGGTCTAATAATAAAAATTCTATTTGAAAAATATTTGCTAGTTTGGTAAACAAATAAAGTAACTGGCTCTCATTCTTGTAAGTTGATGCAATCGCCTTCCCATGCAGACCAACTTAATTCATTTAATGTATCAATGTTAAGCCAATCACTTTGCACCGTTTTGAATGAAAAAAATAATTAATATTTATCTAGAAAGTCTAGCACAACTAAAAAAACTAGAACGAAAAAAATTTGTCCTCATTTTTAGCACGCAAAACAAATCGATAAAATTATGTCAAACAAAATTTACATTGTACATAAAAATAAAAATGTTTTGTGTTGTCAATTATTAAAGTGGTACAAACATACAGTGTACAACCTCAAATCATTAATAACAACGCAAAATAAAATTGCCTATAATAAAAATTAGCATACAGTCACGCCTTCACTTAACTACACAGGCCATATGCATGAAGTGAGTATGTGCATATTTTCACTTACGCACATGTGTTAAGCGCACGTTTTTTATGCCTTCACCATTCACCGTTTATAAAATATACAAAGTTTATTTGCTACCTCATAAATTTACGGGGAGTTTTTGAAGGCAGAGAAATTTAAATTGGTAACACTGTTTCCAGTGACAACCGATTCGACAGTTCTCGCTTACTCTGAGTCTGCTTTGGATTGGTAGTTAATCAGGAATAGAATACGTTTTATTTTGAAAATACGATTCAATTAAAGAAACGCATGTTGAATTTCATTGAACATTTGCGCAAAACCTGATTAAAGCCGAAAACTGGCGGAAAAAGACACCGTTTTAGTGCCGGGGAAGTCATTGGTTCATAGTTATTTAAAAATCCTAAATAATTAACGATGAGCAATGCAGATAAGTACTAACATTTTTGTGCCTCAGAGACATCGCACAGTGCGGAACACTACAATTAATTAACTGCTAATAAAAATTTGGCTAAAGATTAGGTTCACGAACGGCCGATAGGCTAACTTATTGTGTAAAATTCGGATTCGCGCCTTCATTTTGGACCAATTCGTAAATTTTTTTAAATGTTGCTATTGGCAATTAACAATATCAGCCACTAAAAGTCTGATTCAGAAAACAGATTTTGTTTTCATGAAACTACTTCTGAGTTATCGTGCCATTGCTTTAAGTGAAGGGTATACAAAAATCGGCATAGCCGAATAAAGCTTTTGTACTATTAACACGAGTACTTTGAATATGGATTGGAGAATGTAATGAATGACGTTTGCGTTGTTGCTGCTCGTTCAAAAACACCTTACGCGCTTTAGAAAATAAAAAGTTAAGAGTTCATGTAACACATCAGTTTGACATTTTATGCTGTTGTTGTTAGCGTCGTCGTCATCGTCATCGTATTGTGTGTGAGCAACCAACCTGGTACAAGCAACTCCTAGTAGAATTAGTTGAAGTTGTTGTTTGTTATCTATTTTGTTTCTGCTACTTTTACATGTTGTATTCACGAAACTATGTTTCAAGTTGTTACTTTTTTGGTCTTAAGAAACATAACGGAGTGTAAATGAAAGAGAATGGGTTGTTAAAAATCACGCCATGTTTTGTGTTTTATACTGTAATTTTGTTGCTGTTATTGTTGTTGGTTTTTTTTTTGTACTTCACTTTAATTTGTTTTTGGTTTTTTGGGTTACAATTGTCGTGCCATGCTAATTTAACGTTTTGTCACAATGTTTAACTACGCATTTGCACGCTAACGCGTATTAACACAGCAACAGTAACGGCAACAACAACAATACAGTAGCATCGAAGCAAAAAACTAACCACCGATTAATAAATATACTCTTAAAAATCGTGTTGAAAAACATTTATTATTAGATTTGACAGCCATATTACCAAGGAAGCAGTTTAATAACAGCGCATTCGACGCAAGCTGGTTTTGCTACTATATCAAATGCATATTGCGATTTCCTTGAGGCCATAATTTACTATCAAATTTAGTTGTTAGATTTGTCCAAAATTGTATGATTGCTCCAAAAGTATGAGAGTGTAAATTGAAAGTGAATGTGTGTCACAGATTTTTTGACAGGTCTGTCCGATTTGAGAATGTTCTCTTTTTTATCGTTTTTGTGTGATTGAATGGTATCGAAAACCATTTTGTCGCGATATATATATATTTTTTCTGGAGTGGGGCAGAATTTTGCCAAAGTGTTTTTTTGTGTGAATCATACCACTTCGTACGATAGTGAATTACGGCCGTAAGTTAACGCAAACGTTGTTGCTCTTCCAATTTAAAATTCGGTAGAGTACAATTTACAGGGGCTAATTATAAGGAATAATAACATAAGTCATAAAGCATTTCGTTATACCCATGTCATACGATACAAGTTTCTTTGCTGGGAGTCTAGGTTTATCAGACGGTGAGCAAACCAAAGGCAAGAATTTTTGTGCGTCAACTTCCTAACACATTCGAAAAAGAATTGAAAATAATTTTTGCATCGTCTGATCGTAGAGTTGGGATGTGAAAAAATGCAAAAGTAAATTTCTTAGATCTCATTTGTTAGTGTTTGGAAGGTGGCAACTCCGATTTGGTTCAGCGTATTGCAATAAAAACCCTATAGTTGTTTATACTTTCCACATTGATGTACGGACACTCTTGTTAGTCAAGAATTGTGTATTACTTTTTTGATTGATTACAGAAGCTCACTATAATGAAATAATTACTAAATGCGATATAACACATCTCATTGGTATTGGCTGCATATCTGTAGATAATTAATCGACAATTAGAGAGTAAAGGTCATAATCTACGAAACCTTCATTTAAAGTTTTCTTTGAACATTTTCCTCAGTTAATCAGTTGCTTAAGTTGTAAATTGCGTAGCACTTTTATCAAATCAATAATCTTTAATCGATTAACCAATAAACTCAAAGTTGTTAATAAATTTCCATAGCTCGAGACAAAACACATTTTCTTTTTCCCTGCTTATACATAACAAGATCACTTTTGAAACAACATAAATGATACTCAGTAAGATATACTGGTAGCAGAAGTCAGCTGAAACAACGCCTTTCTCTTGTGCACAGATAAATTACAAAACTACAGACGTGCGGACTAATAAACAAACATCTGTATCTAAATAATCATAAATGAAGAGAAGCCATAAACAACACTATCAGTTGTATTCAACAAGCTTATCGTAACAAATATATTAAGGAAGAATAACGAATTAAAGATCGAATTAAAGAACGAATGAATAAATAAATAAATAGCTGAAGTTTTGGGGGATCTTGAGAGACTGTAAAATAACCTTAAGCCATGCAAATTAGGGCGGTTCGAAAAACAAGTTGAGCCCGTCATCCCCTAGGATACGCGATAAGTTAGAGAGGATTAAAAAAAAGTTCTTTTCCCAAGCCCATGAGTATCCCTCTTCTAGTTGTTTGTACACTGTGTCGTCATTTGTAGTCCCATGATAACGTATCGAAAGTATATTTTTCCTCATATGTGATTTTCGAAAAAATTAAAAGCATACAGCCTGACCCCCGATCTCGAACGTTAACGTTGACTTGAATTCTAAGGGAATAAAAACTGATTTATGAATTTATTTATTTAATTATGAACTAAATAAATGAATAAATTCATAAAGAGGAATATTAGAGGGAAGCTAATTTGTTTTTCTCTCTCTTAGGCTGTTAACTTATGCAGTTTTAAACGAACGACAAAAAGTCGTTAAAAAATATCGTATTAGGAGAGAATGATCCGAGATGCCAAAAGTGATAGCAAGGAATTTGTAAAAAGAAAAAGAGGCGGCAATCAATAAATTGGTTATAAGGGGGAAGATCTGAGATACCAAAAGTCGTATCTAGAATTTCTCGTCTGATTGGAGAGAGTCAAATTGAAATTGAAGTTGTTTTCAAACCACTAACAACGATGTGCGTTATGGGTGTGATTGGACTACAAATGGCAACTAAATGTATAAAATACTAAAAGGACTGTATCCAAGTATGTGGAATTGTCAGCAATTAATATTTAGGAGCTAACTGGTTAAATTTTTTTGTATACTGAACGAACGATCTTAATACAAATTGCCTTAGTATCAACATTTTTACAGTGTTAAGACATAATTATTCTTCAGACTAACCTTTTAAAACAATAAACCCTACATTGAAAAGTTAATATTAACATCAGTTTTAGAGCCATATTTTGGCTATTAGTGACAAAAGGTGCCGAAATGTTGAATGCGGCCTGAGCAGAGTACGGCAGAACGCCCGTCAGGATGCAGTACTTGATGATCGTCTTATAGCCCAACTATAATATGCTTAAGGTAGCTTAAGCTAATGTCAAAAATTGAACGAAAAGCCTGCCAAATGCTTAAGCAAATTACTGAAGACTTTTAGGTGGCTACAATGTACTTAATAAATAAACAATTAGTTTTAAGAAATTTTGGAAAAAAATACACCATTTTTGGTGCTTGTATAATTTTGGCCAAAAGTACTAAAAACTGCAGCGGTGTGCATCACTCAACTTATAAACAATAAAAATTTTTTCGCATTTTTGTGCTACTTTTTTAAATGCTCGTTCCTTTGAATTGCGATTATAATAAAACGCGTCTCTTTTTTGATACAAAAAATTTTTTTTCTATTAAATTTAGAAAAAAAAATTTCACTTTCGTCCTCCATTGCAGCTTGTTTGTTAATGTATGTATGTATAACACAATCAGCTGTTTTCGTACGGAATGTGCGATCAGTTTTGTACTTTGCTTAAGCAAATGACAGTTGACGAAACTTAACGAAAAGTGTTGTTAAGTACATTATAGTTTGCCACATATGATTTATATGTAATTGCACAGTTGGTTAAGCCAGCTTATGCATATTATAGTTGAGCCTTTAGACTTTCCAAAAAATATTGAGAAAAAAGTTAAGGAAGCTAAAAATTTAAACATTATTAAGAAGAAACTAAACTCGGATTTTGATATGAATCCAAACTAAAAGATGCGAAGCTTGAAGCAATCTCTGAAATGTGGTCGTGTTAATAAGTTCGATTTTAGTGCACATAAGACCCACTGTTGTGTACTTACTCACAACTGCACGACATGTCATGTTGCTTCTTCATGATATAAGTATTAAGGAATCATCATCTCTTGATGTTGTTGGCATTATAATCCAGTGTGATGTTCGATGAACTGTACACACTTTTCAGACTACAAAAATAAACGGGGTAAAAGATACTTGACTCCATCTGATCTCTTTACTATTTATATCACTTACATCCAAGCGAAATGGAATAAAACTACCATGTATGGGTTGGTGTTTTAAATTATATTTTGGACCGCGTAGAGTTTGGGTTGCGTTACACTGTCAAACCGTTACTACAACGAAGTGATCACCTATGAAATTAGAGAACTAATTCATGATACCCGCACATATGTGCGTACAACACGTTCCAGATTAAGGCCCCATCTGTTAGTGGTAGACGGGCGAGTGGACTGCACAAAACAATACAGGAAAAACACATTTTTTTAGTCCAGATGTTCGTATGTAAAGTAAACTCCCTGCAGAAGTCTTTCCAGCCACTTTAAATTTAGCTAATTTTAAATGAAACGTTTACAAACACTACTCCTGCTATCCTCCTTCCCACAACCTTTTTTCCTAGTTCCAAAACAATACATTGCATGAGTAGGAGTCGCCCCCAAAATGCTGGTATAATTTAAGAAGTGAACATCTAAAGCCTGGAAGTGTCGAATACATAAAGCACTAAAATATTGGGTTGAGTGCTCAATCGCTTTGAAAGCGAATATTTCCAGTGGTCAGGTTCTTACGATACAGCCTCGAACAAGCCAAATTGATAACATGTGGACTTATAGAAATAGCGAAACATAAAACTTGAATCTTAATTTCAGCGCATAACATGTTGAAGTTTGACAGTAGAGCAGAGCTGTTAAATTGCGATTACAATTAGTAATCAATTAGATTACATAAGACAAATTACAGAAGAAAAATAACTTTTCAATTACTAATTGATTACGATTACAAATAGTCTAAAAATAATAGCGATTACTTGAGATTACTTTATTAGTATATAAAAAAAAAGAATCAAAAGTTGTAAAACAAAAATAATTCGACTACTATCAAAGAATATTTCTGATTCTTTTTGATTATTTCGTTGATTACATTCGATTTTATAATCGAAATCTTGAGTAATCCTGATCATATTTGGATTACATATAATCTTAATCTAATCAATTAGTAATCATCTAATCATTACTAATCATTACGGTTATTAATCTTACTTAACATCCATGATGTAGGGTATCCAAACACAGACTTGAAAGCTATTTATCATTTAATGATGTGCGCTTAAAGAGCTTTTGTTTGTGCAACCATTATTGAAAATTGATTAAAAATAAAGGCAGCCACAACCTCGTACGACAGTAAGAAAATTATCGAAAATAAAATAAAGAAATGGTTGCCAAAGCTGTTTAACTTAATTGTATAATTGAATATTTAAGATACGAACAATAAACGAGAGAATTGAAAGGATGGTTGGTGTAAAGTTTATTGTACTTTATTTTCTTCATTTTTTTGTTTATTGGTGTTTTTTTTCTCGATTTTATTTAATTTAAAATTTTTAAATCAAAAAGAGTTGTCTATAAAAATCGTGATGGCACGCGTTTGAATCAATTTTTGCGTTTATTGTCTGGTGAAGGCAGATGTATACATACATATGCACATATTTGTGTATAAAATTTGTTTAGTCATAAATTACAATTGGTGTCGGAGAGCTACAAATCGTGTAGGGTAAAAATTCAGTTGCGCATTTTCTGATGTAGATGCGGGTCTTGATAAGATTTTTAATGGGCATGAGTATTTACAAATGGCAGAAAAGCTTAATTGCCATCATAAAAGAACAAATTACTTTAAAAGAGATCGAAATTTTTTTTATCAATACTTATTCCGATTAAAAATTATAAATATAAAAGAACTATTTTAAGATGAACCTTTGAAACCAAATTGAATTTTCATTAAACATTTCTTAACATATTTTCACTGTTTTCTTATTCATTCGCTCAAGAATAAAAGACTTTATAAAAAAAAGAGAATTCCATTGGTAATAAAATAATACCAAATCGATTAGTTTAATTTTAAGGAAAGCAACGCAAATCGGGAGTATACTGAAGAACAATTTAATATACAGTAGTAGTTTTAACATTTGGCACTGAGACAACGACCTGGTTATTGATTTTCTTTATGCTTTTACGTTCTGCTAATATTTTTCCTATGAATTTTTTTTAATTTTTAAATCGATGCCAGTCTGGTAGCAGGTTTATATTTTCAAACTAAAATAAAAAACGTCATAATTGGCACAAAGTTGGAATGGAAATGCGGATTTTATTTTTGAACACACTGTTCAAAACGGAGCCTTGTGTTCTGCGTCACACGCTGCAGTAAACTTAGTTCAATTGAGCTGAATTCTCGACGAATATTTTCCTTTAAAATTATAAACCCTCTCTTTGGGGAAGCTCCATTAAAAAAATTCATGGGAGTTAGATCGGGCGACCACGGTGACCTTGGGATGTGCTCAAAGCGACTAATCAGTTTTTGGGGGAAATTTTCCCGAAGCAAATTCATCAAAGCTCTGGCTGTGTGTGCAGTCGCCCCCATCCTGTTGAAACCACGTGTGTGAAAAGTACGATGTATACGCTCGCAGCTTTGGCAAAAAGAATTCTGTATTCATGCGCCGAGAATTTTCGAAGGAATGGTCCAATTATCTCATGCGTGGATAAGGCACACCAATCAGTTACCCTTGGGAAATGCAATGGGTTTTGATGTTTCAATTGAGGGTTGCAGGTTCTTGGAGATTAGTAACGGCAGTTTTGCTTGTTGACGTGGCCGTTTAAGTGAAAATAAGTCTCGTCGCTCCAAAAATTGGATTTAAAGTGCGAAAATGCTCCAACATGGTTTCACAAAAATTTTTCCTTAAATCAAAATCACTTTCTTTAAGTTTTTGAACGATATGAATTTTAAACAAGTGGAACTTCAGATCCCTTTTTAAAATTTCATGAATAATCGCTCTTGGAAGAGGCTGTTCTTTTCCGTAATGAAAGTCGCGGATTTTCACGTAAACTGCTTTCAACCAGTTCAATGTTTTCGGGAGTCCTTGAAGATCGACTGGGCCCTGCTCATGGGACATTCATAGCCGAAGCACCCCGAATAGCGAACTTTGAACAAAATTGTCGACGAGCAATTACGTAAGAATCATTATTCTTATATAATGTCTCCAGAGCAAACGCGCGATGCTTACTCGACCACTGCGACATCGTGATTGACAAATCCGCACAATCGATAATTCTAACTGCACCACCCACCCTCTGCACCGTTTAATAGTTTTTGAAATAATCATATTTAAAAATATAATTTTGCCAGCAGATTATTGATAATTTTTGAAAAAAAAACTGACGCACTTTTTTAAAGAAAACATTTCCCGAAATCATTAGTAAGTTGCCCTGTTGGTACGTGTAATATTCACGTGTAATATTCACACAATTTTTACCGTAAAAAACTCTAAACATTCAATTTGATATTAAAGATGCATAACAAGCATTTGGTGGTTTGTGGTGCTTTACTTTGACAATTTAAATTTTATTTATTATTTTTACCAAAAAAGCTTCTGGATATGTTTTAATTTTACCTTCAAAAAGAAACATTTCAGAAACCAAGTTATTCGGGTTGCGCTAAAGGTCTTGAAGGCAGATATCCTAACGTTGAAGGAAAGTGCTTTACAACGGCGTATTATGCAAGGTACAATATTAGGACGCTTTGGAACTCAATTTGCATTAAATTCGTAAAATCCACTTTAATTAAATTCACATTCGGTATAATGCGGCTTATACGAAGGTCATATGTGGAGGGGCTGTGATGAAAGGATTACAGTATATTGATTTCAGGAATTAATATAGAAAGCTGTATTGTGGAACTAAAAACACTTTGTTAACAAACCTGTGTGCCTCAGTAGCCTAGTTAGTAATAAACTACTCTATCAGTCTATCTGGGTCGTGGGCTCAATTCCCACTAAAGACTTTGGTATACTTCAGTGCAAGTATTTTTTCGTTGAGTGGATAGCAGCTGGAATCAGTTGTTGAGTTCCTGGATCTTGGTGGTCTTCTGAACTCTAAAATAATTTTTAATAGAGATATTACCATGATGGTGAATGAAACTCTTGGTGTGCTTGCTTTTATAAAATGCTGGGCTAAGGTACGTTCATTGTGACTACCAAAATAATTATATCGAATCTGTTCATAATCAAGTGCTTTTATTTTGTTTAAGAGATATTAGAAGGAATCCTAATAGTAATATTGTCTCGTATACTTCAAAAGTTTCTATTGTTAGTTTCCCTACGCTGGAAAGTAGACGATTAATGCTTCGATTTGTTCAGAATTTCTGTTGGGCAATATCAACTTTAATGTCACCATTAGAACAACACGGAATTTTTTTCCTCTGTATATTAAGTTTCACCAAGCAAATTATGCGAATACTGATTCGTTTGTACGGATCCGTAGTTTGAATATAATTTGTAATTGTATTGTAACATTAAATGAATAAATAATCAAATTGTTAGCGTTACTAAATCCAGAATAAATAAAAGGCAACATATCAAATTGTATCGTAAAGAAATGTTAAGTCAACCTTTCTTTGATTATTAAACGATACGGTTTACAATTTAAAAAAAAGCACGGTGGGCTTTAATGGCAACAAATCACAGTAAGCAGATAGAACTTTAAAATTGTTTACAAATAATTTTCATAATTACCAGTGTCTTTAGTAAACAATTTGATCCTATCTGTAAAATCTAGCCTAGTTCCCATAGGTATTAGTATTGATTATATTGGACGTACCTTTATTAATTTCAAACAAATCTTTTTGCCTTAAGGCAATTTCCTGCTGTTGAGATTATTTTACAACACGTAAAGGAAACAAAGTAACATCATACACTTTCTCTACATATAGAGATTGTTTTATGGATATGCCCAGATCAAGAAAGCATGACTTTATGAAACACTAAGAGGAGAAGAAAAGGGCGACGAAGCTTCTAAAAACAAATTTTAACGATTTTTATAAAACACGTAGATAAGGCAATCTAAAAGTATTTACCTTTATTTCGAAATGTAGATAACCATTAAGCTTTTTGAAAAACAAACTTTTATTTTTATTAGTATCCTAGGAGTTGGCGGTCAGCTGGCTGGCACAAGGTATATCTTGCCGTAATTGAGTGCACTGTCAGAAGTCGATACTTTTACCTCCTCGTGGTGGCGGCCGATAACAGGTTTCTGTGTCTGCAAGGAGTTTGGATAAATAAGTCGTGCAGTTAGAAACTTACACTCTCTTATAAAAATCCCTAATCAACGGTGGAACAGTATACGCCAGGGATGTGTGGCCAAGGGGGTGCTTGGTCTCTAGAATGCGAACTCTGGGTATCGTACGATATCCAGCCTTAATACAGACTTACCCGTGGATATTAAGCTCTGTGTGGGTGGATAGCTTTTTCTACATTACTCGAGAGGAAGCCGGAAGAGATGGAGGAGAATGCTTCGCGAGTGATGGACGGGTCAACCTCTAAAGATACTCGTAAGGCGTTGTGTCGTGAGATTACCATATGGTGAACGATGAAGCCTCGCAAAAGTTAGAGAGGTTAATCGTTGTAGGAACTACGGTTTTTATGGGATAATAGAGTAATTCTGAAGACATGGGAAAGAAAACTACGCAAGGGGTGCACGGGTCAATCTCTAAAGATACTCCCACGGAAGAGGCCCATTGTGTGTGTATGTCCGTCATAAACCTATGACTAGGCCAGCAAGCATTTCCCTGATTGTTGTTTAACTTCTTGGTGCAATTCCAATAAAAGGGACAAAAAATGAATTTCGTAAGGAGTGTCGTGGAAATTCTCGACGAATACGGGATGCTGTCTAAATAATTTGTAGTTAAACTCTGTCCAAAGTTGATCAGGGTATTCAAAAATGTTCCAAAAATGGCTAACAATTTTCTCTCAAAGCCAATAGTGTTTAGATTTAGACACATACGAGAGCACATATTGTAGGCAAACCTTTATCAAATGTATGCTTCCATAAGTAATTTTAGATCTGCCTTTAGAAACCAAAAAAAAATCAAAATTATTACACAATGGCTGCCTTTTCCATTCACAGACATCCTCATTTACCAGCGTTCATTCATTTGTCATTTGTGTATATTTTGTTTGCAACCACAAAATCTTTAGCTTAAATATTTATTTAGTTGGTTTTAAATCCATTGCTTAGAAGGTTTTGCATGCACGTTGTTTACACATCATCCTAAATACACAAACTCGCACACACTCACACCGCCAAACACGGCGATTGAAAGGACAAAGGTGGTAGAGAGAACGATTGTGCAAATAAATGCAGGAGTGTCAGCGCATTGATGTGATCATAAATACAACAATATTTACTCTTTCCTTTTTGTGGTGAGTAAACAAATGTGGTTTTTCATGTTGCGCATGCTCTTTCCGCATCCTTGAAAATCCTTCCATATGTTTTAGTGATACTTCTCTTCATTTTTCCTTTTTTTGTGTTGTGTGAAAAGTTAATGCTAAAACCATTAACAAATATGATCCTTTGTTATTTTTATTTTCCTATTGTTTTGGTTTGTTTTTCTTTTATGTAAATATCATAAATATCTTAAATTACCAAGGAAAATACATTAAAAGGATAACGTGTGGTAAATATGAGCATTTAGTGCATGTGTTGGCTGCAGGAAAGGACGGAAAAGAAATTTAACGTAAATATTTATGAAGAGTTTAACAACGCAGAAAATTCTGTTATTCCTTTGTTTAACTAGATAACAGATTTTAAGGATTTTCAATAATGTCCATTCATTAGTTTATTAATAGACGGTGATTTAACATGAATTAAAGAGAATTTTTATATTTTTTTTGGGGAATTTATTACACTGTACAACACTGAAATTAACAAAATTTTCTGACAACGGCTTTCTGCTGACCGGATAAAAAAAATAAATATGCACATTAATCGGCGTTTTGAAAGTTTATGTATAGGTTTTACTTAAGGGGTGAATAAGGTTCCCCTTTATAGTGAATTGACTTAGAAAATCTTGTAATTCTTACATTTTAGGTATAAAGGTGTTAAATACACTTCGTGGAACATTTCTGTGGAAGAGT
Source organism: Phania funesta (assembly GCA_963932375.1). Classification (NCBI taxonomy): domain Eukaryota; kingdom Metazoa; phylum Arthropoda; class Insecta; order Diptera; family Tachinidae; genus Phania; species Phania funesta. The sequence goes on from OZ010656.1 coordinate 45,886,543, forward strand.
TTAACGCTCTAAATCTCCTCTGAATGGATCTTTTTTGTTCCTTTCTTGATAAAGGACAAACATAGCGGGCTGAAAAGGCTAGTTTGTATGGAAGATACATTTTATTTAACATTTTAATATAAGTAACCATACAAAAGAATGCTGTAGATATAATATTTACTTACAAAAGCCGGATAGCCTCATAATATTTTAATACTAATTGTGAATAATTACGAAATTGACCCTTAACCCTTATAAGGAAATAAATAAAGAACAAAAATGTTCCTGCCAGATTTTCATTAAAAGTTCTAAATATACCTAAAATTTTAGGACTATAAGCTTTCCTAAGGCGATTGACTACAAGAATGTGCAAAACGGAGCACTTTGACCAGCCCTAAAATAAAGCTTTCAAAACGCTGATAAACGTATATTTGTATATTTTTTTTATCCCCTCTGCCGAAATTCATTGCCAGAATTTAGTTATTTCGAAAAAAATTTGATTTTGTTGCACAGTGTTATTTATTAATCAGCATCATTTCTTTTTTTTTTTTTTGTAAAATTAAAGCAAAATAATTTTAGGCTTGAAAAAGGGGAAAAATTAAGAGAAAACCTAAAATCAGTCAAGTGCAAACAAATAGTTGCACTTAAACAGCCACGGCCTTAAACAATTGTTTTGTTAATTTGAATAAAGCTCATTAATTAAAAATCTTAAAATATCGAACACTTAATAACCAAATTTCAGACATATATTTCACTGAAGGTCCTTTAATAATCTGTAGATATTCAAATATTACTACAGATGTAAAAAATATAAAATTTGCAAAGAAGATTCATATAAAATTTTGTTCAGTTTTTCTGAAACATATGTTCACAACAACTTAACATGAAAACATCCTCTTGGACTTCTATCCATAAATTCACTCGTATAAAATTTAATTGTATCCAACCAACTTTTCCCCAGTTCTGCTCACAAAAAACTTACGAATCAACATTTAAGCCCCCTTCCATTCTATAAATTAATTAATTAAGTAGTCGTATTCAATGATTACCAAGTGTTAAAGCGTTGATGTAGGCTTTCCTCTTTAATATCATGTTGATTAATAAACATTTCCAAGATCTTTATGTTAAAATTTTCTTCACTTTATCCGTTTTTAGGCCCCCCCAATAACAACGATAGACAGACAACGCATCATGCAACAATTATAATGACGATATGATTGCAGTAAGTCGAGCGCATTGCTTTTGATTAATGAGGATACGCGTACATGAAGATCATTTTATAAACATCATTAACAACTTAACTTCTTTAGCTCTCTGCTGATAAAATAGACAATAACTTAACCATTAAAATATTAAAAAGAAAACGTCTTAAAAGACTGATAGTAATTTAAAATGGGATGGATACACATACTTACATACCATACGCGAAATGATTGTAAAATACAATGTAGTAATTATTTGTACATCAGTTCTGTTCGGCAGTCAGACTTTATCCGAAGTTAGTATTAACTGCCGAATCTAACAAACAATCAAAAGGTACCAACTTTTAAATTAGGTGTATTAAAAAACAGGAAATATTTACTAAAAAAATATTAGCGGCTTAGAAAAATAGCAAAATTCAATAGGTCTTTATATAGGGTTATCCATCCATCCTTCGGTTTCAAAAGTAAAGTTAAATAAAATACACATAAAGTTATTATTTCGATGAAACTTTTATTGAATTATAATGCAATTAAATGTCTGTCTCTAGATTGGTAGCAACTGTCGATCCTTTCGGGGTAGTTTTAGAAGCAATGGTGATAGAATGAAAGATAATTTTAAAGGGAAACAGCCAAATAGAACAAACCGTTCTCATACCACTTCCTTTATTTTGGAGATAACGGTAGATCTCGGAAACCAGATCCAATTTACAGAATTTGTAACAATATGGAGAGAAGATTTGAGCTCAGCACCCCAAATACCCGCAGTAACAGTTTTTAGATGCTTCAATCCCAACGTTGACTGGAATTTAAGCTTTTGTAATCTCGAATCGAAATCATTGATTGGTCGCAATGAACTCCAAACGCAAAGCATTACTCCTAATAAAAACGAGTAGTTTTGGTGAAAACACTTCAGTTATAATTTAGTACAATATATAAATTGCTTCTTCACTAAAAATCCCCAGTTGGGCGGGCTTTTTTAAATTGTCAAATCGTAACCGGCTTTTCTAATTTCAAAAACTCGAATCATTCGATAACAAGTTTCGGGAAAGTGGTGAATAATCAAGTTGGAGTAGAATTAGCTAGAGAATTTTTTGAAACAAACAGAATAAGATTTCAAAAATGTTTTTCTCTTAATAAATGTCAGTTTTATAAATATTTTTTGTTTTTTAGTAGTGTCGCCTGGCAAACAACTTTTAACGCATTAAGAAGTGTTTTGATTATGAATTTAATGTTTCAGTCCTCGTAGATTTAACGCAGTTGGCTGTATGATTTTCTTTTCGTTTTCGTAATATTTTCCTAATGTATCGTTGTGCCTATATTAGCTTATTTAATGAATTCAGTTCAAGGGATTTCCGTCCATGAAATATGTGTGAACAAAATCTTATCGCGGAAATGACCTGTTTTCTATCCTTTTGACTTGTTAATTCGTTTTATCGTTTTATCCTATTCGAGTTATATAAAGTTGTTCTAATTTGTTTTATCATCTTAGAGAGTAATTTCGTTAACATTGTGAAACAATTTTTCCTTAATGCGGCAAGAGCAAGTTCAAGTTGTGGAAACACTGACCTGACCTTAACATAAGAGTTCGAATTGTGGACTTTGAGTTTTCATAATTTATTCTTGCTACTATGCAGAAGAGCTTTGTTGCATATTGCTACTTCATTTTGCTAGAGAAGAGACGCGCGTGTTTATAATTTTTATTTTATATTGTTGCTGTTGCAATTTAGTTGTTGCAGCTGATAACCTGCTGTTTCAAGTCGGTAGCATACAATAAATTGCAAGTATTCGATAGTAGCAACCTAGTGTCCCAACAACAACTTCAATGACTTAATAATACAATGTGTTCTACGTGCAAATAACAGCAACAAGCACATTAGATAACAACTTAGTTATGTATTTTAGTAATATCGTTATTATCTAACTGGTTGCCGTGTCTTAATATACATTTTATGCTGACTTTCTGCGTACATTTATTAAGTTTTTATTTTGTTTCCCGTAATTATGAGTGTTTATGGGCTGAAGATTCGTCGATTTGTTTGCAAGTAATTTTAACCCATTAGTCCTATAACTATGCGTTTGCGCGCTATTTATTCAACAGTAAGAAATCGATCTGCAAGCTTTAAACACCATGTAGTGATTTGAACATGAGGTGCATATTTGAGTTAACTTCGATTAGGTTGCACAGGTTCGTATTGATTACTTTTGTTATCATTAACCTGGAAGCAACTTGTCCCGGAAATAACTAACGATTATTGCGAACACGGAATAAATGAAATTCCTACACTGATAGGGAATCTGACTGGCTGGATCGGAGTCAATCGGAAGCGAGTTCATCATAGTAAGAGCTTAGCAAAAGACATTGTGCAAAGTATAAGGTATACAGATAATAAGGACAGGAAGAGAAACTTGAGTAAAAAAACAGTTTGAGATACGATTATCAAATTAATACTAACTTTATGTTGAAGGTACATTTGTGCCATAGAAAATCATTTAACTAGCTAAAATCAGGATCTTTCACCAATGTTTCCAGAGCTCAATTAGTAAACTCACGATAGTGATTATAGGCATCCCACTTCGATTCTCGTTTCAGCACAATTTTATGCACTTATTCGCTCTCTGGCGGTACCAAAATCAGCTGATCGGCGCCAAATCAACATTTCTGGCTGTTATTCGATACTGCGCGATATGGCGGGCATGTTGTCTTCACTTAGCACCAATCTCTATGCGGTTTATGGCTTAAGGACCAAATGTGCGTACTCATGCTTAAACTTTGCGACTGGGACGAATTGCCTGGGCGCGGAAGCCATGAAGACGACAGCTGGTCCGGAATTTCATTAAATCTTTTTTAAATAATGTTCACACGTTCGGGAGGCGGCAGATGACTCATGCAATGGAAAATCGGGCGAATATTCTGACAGTTGGATGGCATTGGCAAATATCGCAGCTTCCGAAATATAACAACTACGACCGTAACTATTAATGTTGAAGAGAACAAATTTGTATCGAATTGTATTAAGACTTACATAACCTCGACACAGGAATACATACACAAGAATTATCTTTTTGAGAAAATTCAAATTTGTACCCATCTTTAACGGGTTAAAAGTCATAATTATAAATGCGGGTTGAAAAGAAACGCAAGAAAACTTTGTTGTTTTTATAACATGATTGGCTTGAACATGTTTTTCGCTCAATGAAATTGATAACCGGAGAACATGTTGCATTATACAAATACAAGTAACATCACGAACAACAACAATAACAACAAGAAGAATAAAGTTAACAGTACCTTGTACAAATACAAGAACGTAGTCGATATGAGTTGAGAGGAAGAACTACAGGCCCCCCTTTAATAAGCCTGATAAAAATGGCATGTAACGCATATCTATTGGCATGTAATGTATGTAAACATGGCCCAAAACTATAGCTGCCAGGCGATCGAAAAACTTTCAACTAAGAAGCACAACGCACACAACAAACAGCAGTAAGAACACTACATAGGAACATGTTCCAATAACATGAACATGCACTCGCAGAAGGAGGAAGTGTTGCCAAACATATTTAAATTCCATTTTAGGAGTCCACATATGAATTTTATTTAGGCCTTTGACTTTTCTGGGGAATTGTTTAAAACGCAGCTGATACGATTTTTTCGTTGAGACTTTGGTTGAATCACCGTTAGAGAAACCTTGGCACACATCATGCTAGGGATCAAATAAAGGACATCATAAATTAACGATAATCACATTCTGTTTTGACAGGATCTTAAAGCAGCAGAAAAAAGAAATACCATAACAACTGTAACAACAACAAAAAGAGTAAATGCCTGAATGAATTGTTAGCCAATGTATAAAATGATGCAACAGAATATCATCAGCTCTGCCAATAGACCGATTCACACAGGATACGAGTACAAACAGTTTTATTACAATCCCATTGCCTGTCTACAGTGATAAATGCCTAATAATGATGGGACAAATATTTATGTGTTTATGTAGGTCTGCTAAACGGAATGACTGTCGGAATGACTAGCTTCCTGACTGTCTGTCTGACTGCTTTTTTGGTTACGGACACTTCATATGATTTAAAAGATGAGTTGTTCTTTCTAGACTTCATGATGAAAACTAGAAATACTGATTATAATTCTACTTTCATTACTAATAGACAATAATTAAAGAGGAAAATATAAGTTATTTTGCTGAATTAAATTGTGTACGAGGGCAGATCAAATCGATAAAATTATATGCAAAAGAAATATGTATTATTAAATTTTTTTTCTAATATAATAATTTGGTGCAGTATTTAGGTCCGCAAGTTAGCTGGAGGCCTCGGGATGATAATTTCTGTAGTGGGACTTTATAGCAAATTTGATAAGAATTCAGGATGTGCAAATATTATGGAAGTATGTACACGCGTTTCTCCGCAAGACTGAAAATAAAAAAAAATTGGGGACTTGTAGACCGATATGGCTGATTAATTAAATGGTCCAAAATGTAAGACCCTAGGTTGGCTAGTGCCGTACGAAAGTTGATTTTAATATTGCACAGACGGATATCTTTAGCTGAACTCACCTACCTATAAGAATCCATAATATATATGTTTTTTGGGTCGGAAATGCATGTTGTAGAAAAACCGAATAACAAACCTATATATGTATACGCTGTTCATTTTTGTGAGAGGTATAACAATATTCCTTTATATCTTCAAACTTCTACTTTATTTTTATTTTAAACGAAAAAAGTATAATAATCGAAATATTTGTATAAAAAAGAACTGTAACTTTCATGCAATCCTCGTATATTATTTTTTAATCTTTTAATATCGAACAATGAGCAAACAAATAAAAACGTTCAGAAATAAAATCATACGAAATCAATTGAAAATATTTTCCACATTCATGTGCTCTGTTCTCAATATGAGCGTTTACCAAAACGCAACGAACAAAACAATAGGAGACTCTTTAATTGTTTTAGGACACCCAAGAGATTTCAACTATATGTCTGGCTGGCTACCAGGATATTTTACTGTTCATCTCTGTGTGAAGCATTTTCCAAAAATTGGGGCGCACATTGTGACATTAAAATGTCACATTAATCTTTTGTATGAAATTTAGTTGATAAGTATTGATGCTTCAATATTTTCGATAAGTCAGCCCATTTGCTGTGTTGTTGCATTTTCTCGTTTTTATTTGTTATTAATCACTTTGTGTTGTAACATTTCCGTTTCCGCATAAAATAATACGAGTATTGTGCAAATAAAGCAGATGACTAACGTTTCACGTTTATACGACTAAAAGGAAAATAGTTTGATTTATCTTGCATGGCACCAAATCGCGCTACGATTTATTGGAAATTTTGTTAATCCTTTTAAACGTGAGCGGGTGAGTAAGAATGAGTCTACATGGTGTTGGCGTAATACGATTAAAAATGATGCAGATGGTAGGAGTTGCCCTTTTACTATTATTTCGGTTTTCGTTTTAAAACCATCATGATTAAGGCACGAGCTGTGTTAAGGAATCCAATGCTAGAAGTAATATTTTCAAATTCATTAAAAACATAAAGAGGAAAAATGAATAAATTAATTGTTAAGCTTAAGTTCGTTCAGAGGGTGGTTGGTCTCTACTATACGAACTCTGGATATCAGTTGCTCTACAGTTTAAATGCAGACTTACCCGTCCATAAGTAGCTCGGTGTGGATGGGCATATTTTGTCTCCATTACTCGTGCGATTCTTATCAATTCTCTGAAGGAACTCCGGTTTTAATTGGCCACGGCGGAAAGCCAGAACGCTTGGTAAATGTAAATGCCATGGGGGCGTAAGCCTTAGACAAGTACGAGTAATTACAAGACACGCCGCGATGAGGAAGAAGGCCGACTGCTACCAGTCGACAGTCTGCAATCACTACAGTCGAGAGTAAGGGCTAGTGTTAGAACGAGCCTAAGTGGGATTACGGTAGACGAAGAGGGCCACATAAAGTAAGTGCATTTTCACCCACATCTATGCACTCGTCAGAAGTGTACAGCTTCATATAAGCGGGCTCGACTGCCTATATTTGTATGGGGAGTTCATGTTACTAAAACATATTATCCGCGTATCATTTATGTCAGACAAAATCTACAATAGTTTCCGCTTAATTGATTTAGCCGCTTTATTTATGCTAAAATGGTAAATGAAATTTTTCTAATATAAAATATGTAGGGAAATTCCTGCTTAAACGAGTTCCGTATAATTGTGTTAACTTCTTAATTGACTCATAAAGTTAAAACATTATTTGGGAATTATACACAAGAATGTCGACTAATCGTCAATGAAATATATTTGTAAAACTTTTTTAAATAAATCTGAAATTTTTCGCCTTATTGCTGCTTTTCTTTATATGGCGTTTCACATCCAGCTCAGGATGTCGCTCATGAGTCTACCTGCTTGCATTAGAGCAAATATAGGTATGTTCCACTTAATGTAGCATCGTCTGTAGCTATGTTGCATGTGGGAATCCATGTTTCATTTTCGGTTCCAAAACATCAAAATTTTTTAATATTTTGTGATTCCGAACTGACATGGCTTGGTACGTTGAAAACAATCGTGCTGTGATGATCATTTGCACAGATTACAAACATTATTTTCTTTTCCTTCTACGTATATTTTTTTAAATATAATATACAATATTGACACAGAACTGATGTTTCGCTTACTGTTTACTTTGTGGTTGTATCGTATGAATAACAAAATTGAAATAGGTTTCCCAAACATGTTTCCTGTAATGTTCCATAGCGTATATTTCGAATTTTTTCTATACTACTAGCGAGCGACTACTCCAGATAATAAATATTGAAGATGTTCCAAAGGCACCATAAACAGAATTTTAAGAAGTAAGGATTCAATTGTGTAGCAGTCTAGTTCTATTTAATTAATTCTGCTGCGCAATTAAACGAATGATTATCCGGTTAATTGTGTTAATTTTTGTTGAGGTTTCAATACATCTAGAGATGAGGAAATCAATAGAATTTATTGCTTGGAAAACACAAAGTATTCAATTGCTGTTCAAAGTGTACTCCCTTTTATTAGAAAAATTTCGTTACATCTTTTATTCCTAAGTATTATTCAGTATACATTTTAAAACTACTTAGCTTAAAAAAGTCCGCTTTAATGCTAAATCGTTTAAGTGAAACAATCTGATTGCAAAAGTACAATAGTAAAGGATACAAACAACTCTTAGGATCCATGTAGCCCTGCCCCATTTTGATCGTATAAAAGCAACCAATAAAACTAAAAATTTTTCCAACAATGTGTATTGTTGGTTTACAAATGTTAGTGTTTTATTTTTAATGGTAAAATTATTAAACTTTTTTATCGAAATTCCGGCTCAGTTTGAATAGGTAACCTGAATTTTATTGTGAGTTCGGTAGTCATCATGACTTCAGTGCGCAGGTAATTTATCACACCGTATTAAAGTTTAGGCGAGAATACACTTTTTGGTCCTTAAGCCACCAACCAGACAAAGATTAGTGAGCCGTGAAGAAACCATATCCGCTGTGCCGGCCAGTATCGAAGAAGATACAATCAGCTGAATCAGGCATCGGAATCTATATAAGATGGTGCTGGCGCAATTATTGAGGCCATGGTTGACCATAGACAAAGCCGTCAGTTCGCTAATTGGTGACTGGAAAGTTACCCCGAAAATCTGGACTTTGGTCAAAAAATCATCTTGAGGAAATGTCAGTAAAACCAAGACGGTGATTTAAATATTCCCTACATAATGGCATAAATGTAGCTTTCATATTGTTCTTATCTGGTCACCCTATACATCATATAATTTGCTAAAGATGATGAATGAAAACAACAAATACTCGTATTATCACACCTGGCGCTGTTAATGTTATTTTTTATGGAAATAAATTTTTCAGCGAAATATTTTATTTGTTTAAGAGGATTGTTTCTGGTTTTACTTAATAACTTCTTTATTCAAATTGCAAATTGTTCCCTCTATTTTGTTACCCGCTGAACTTCATATATTAAATATTTATATTAGATTCAATTATTTTTAATATTTTTGTTAGTAAACTTGTTATTTGCATCAAAGGCAATGAACATGGGCTTTCTTAAAGAAGTCTTTCTTTCATATTTCCACATCACGTTCAAATGCAGTCTCAAAATAACAAAGAAACACCTGTTTATATTCAAATAATTATTGTTATTAACAAATAAATACAATTGACCAAAATCGGCTCTTAACTGAGTCACCACATTAAAGTATTTGCCACAGCGACTAAATCAATCGTTCGTTGATTTAATTGTTTTTTTGTTGCCTCAATCGATTGATATCTTAGAAACGTTGACTACTTTAACACGTGCATAACACACATTCATTTGTTCGAGTACGTGTTACCCAAATTATAGCAAAAACCAAATAAAAATTACAAAAAAAAAAAACACTCTCTATACATTAACAAATGGCCACTTCCGGTCAAAATACTGCCAAAACCAACAAATATCACCCGATGCATATTAATTTTACACAAACAATGATTTAAACTACAAAAGTTATTGAACAAAAATTAAGTTTTGAAACAGATACAGATAAGAATTAATGAGGTATTTTATTTAACAGTCGTACGCGTAATAAACAATTGTTTTATTTTAATTTTATTATTTTGTTTAGTCGCATTAAGGATTTGAGCAACAATTTTTTCGTTTTGTTAAGCGATCGATCATAAATTATTTTTTATATGACAAAAATGTTTTGTTTAAATGGTAAATGTTGACCCTAAATAGCAACAAAGAGGATCGATAATACGAGTGACTACCACACGCTAGAGCTTTAAATTTGTTTTTGTTTCTTTGTAAGAAAACATTACAACAATAAATGTGAATAAAGTAATACTTGTATTGTAGACAAGAAAATGACAGTGGGTGAATGTTTGGTTAATATGCGAACAACTACGTAGCAGTTTATAAAGGAATGAGTTCTTACTGGGGATAATTCTATAACCTTCAACATCATCACATACTTTATTTAGATCTTAACTTGGCTATAGCCAAAACCGCTACTTACGTAGGTCTATTTCCGGGACTTTTTCGAAATAAGCTATTCAAACTGGGCATTGTTGGTGTGAAATGTACCATAAGAACGTGTTAAATTTATCCCGCTTTAAATCTAATTGTTATTGTTTCTGTTGTTGTTGAAGGACACATTGCAAATTTTTAGAATAACCAAAGGCAGTTGCGGTCGCGTCGCATAACCAAAATTAAGTTTCAATGCTCTCAGTCAACTGCAAATAAATACCAGAAGATAAAACTAAAATAACTTAAAAGAATTTATAAAAAAAATTAATAATATTTCATCACATACCTGCATAGCAATTTGTTTTCAAAACGAAAATACCGAATTTCAGACTAAAAAAACTAGTTTAACAATGAGAAATTTAATTGTTAACGGAATTCTCTGCGAGCTGTCCTTATCTCTACAACAAATACCACAACACGAAAGGGATACGCTTCGTATTTTGTGCTATTTTAAATAACTTTTTTCTTTTAAACAAAAGCACGAAGCAGCTCTCTGAATTAAATTAGCGAACAGACCTACACAAAACAAAACAGCCTTAGTGCATTTCCTTTTGTGTTCTTCTCTAAGAAAATGTGAGAGTGTAGATAAACAAGATATGTTGCACAAATTAGTGTAAATATGTTTCATATTTCACCCACAATTTTATTTATAGGTTGCAAATGCAACACTGTTTTAACTGGAGGCTTAACTACATCACACCTAAAGAATTGCTGGAGCGGTTATTTTTTAATGAAACCATAAATGTTTTGTTCTGTTGTAACCATACTTTCTACAAATGTAGGCAACAATTTGAAATTATTACTTAATTTCACGTTCCATTTTTCGTTAGTAAAGAAAAAGACAAATCGTTTGCTATCCACTGATAATCAACTTGCTATCAGCTGAGAGAGAGAGAGAGAGAGAGAGAGGAAAATATCAAAAACATGAGGTGTTTAATACTTTTACTCTCTACTCTTTTATTGATCAATCTTTTACAGCGATATGCAATGGGATTGAACATTTGACTACAGTTGCAACGTTATTATAAAATTCGTGGATTTCAAAAACTTCTCTTATTGTGAAGTTAAAACGTGCAATAAAAAAAAAACAAAAGTAGTGAAACAGTTGCCTGCTGAAGATAAATTTTCCTGCATATTTTAGCATTCTCTTCATTTATTAATGTTTTTCTTAATTCATGGTGAATGAGTCCAACAGTCCTGATGCGGTCTATGAGATGGATATTAGTCCCTGCTAATGTAGCACAGCTTCTCCCCTTTCTTGATCTTGCAAGACATCTTTATACGTCATTGCCTGTAAAATTAATTACTAGAAGTCATGGATCGCTTTGCAATCCATTTTGAGAATATTTTGAGAATGGATTCTGTAAAAGCCCTGCATGTAACTACATTTACAGATCTTTGATCATTTATTAAGTAAGTACGTGTATCAACTAAAAACAATTTACATAATACAAAATAAAAAAACTATGAGCATTCGTGTTGTTGTCGTCGTCTTTCTTTTGCCAAAGTGCGTCATACAATTTGGATATGAGACACCAAAAAGTGCGTGGCGTGCATGCATTTAAACATATAAGCCTTACTTAGAGCCGCACCTGTGCATAAGCAAGCTTGCATAGTATTTCTGTTTGTGTTTGTATTTCTTTCAGCAAAAATTTATGCATCTACATTTAGTTTGATACGTACAATATACATTATCTCTACTAAATGATACTTGTTTTGCAACGTATAGTATCCCCAGTAAAATACACACTCACTCAACATTACATCCCCAGTATTTACAGATAGTAATATGACGACTGTTTACGACTGTTTGGATAGATGAGTACGAGTATGTATGAAAGTAGTTGGTACCACCATCGCAGAAGGCGATTTTTAATTGCACCGACATGTTTTGACTTCAAATCAGCTGCCTTTGTTGTTTGTATGCAGCATATTCCACAGGACAAATATGGTCAATGTATTTCTTATATATTTGGGTACAATGTTTTATTCTTTATCCTCGGCTTGCGAGTGAACAAAAAGTGACAACTGCAACAAACGATAAAAGCAAATTGAATCTATAAAATATTTTTGTTGATGACTTTTATCTTAGCAATTTTTAGTTGTAGAGTTGTTGCTGTTGTTACTTGGATTAGTCTCGTAGTTTAAAAGATTAACGTTATTGATCCCTTTGATTTTTGATTTGTGATTTTAAAAAGTGTTAACTCTTCAACCGTTTATGGCCATGAATGTTTTACGCGCTTTACAAAGGACCATTACAAATAGGGATGTGTAATCTATCATCTGTGTTGACATGTTTGCGTTGCCTTACAGTTTATGCTCTGTGTTTGGGCTTAAAAAAAGAGATCATCAAGAAAGTGAGCTCAAATCTGTTATAACTCATCAATTTGAAGTCAACTTAAAGACGTTTTACAATTTTAAGAATGTCTATTTAATGTGACACCTAAGTAACGTGTTCGTTTTTTCAAATACAATAAAGAGAATTTACATTCTGATAGAGCCCCTGCATGAGGAGGTAAGCCATAGGAAATTGTGCATTTTGTTCGCTGGAAAAATGCTTTTCCAGTACAAAGCCACTCACTAATGTCAGTCACTGCCTAATTTGGCCGTCAGGATTATAATTGTACAAGAGTAGTGAATGTTAAGTTAGACTTCAGCAACAATATCTGCAAGAGATTTATATGAATTACAGGGATTTTTAATGACAGAATTTACAAACGCGTACTGACAGTTGTACTAATTTTTTGGAGTTATCCTTAATTAAGAAGCTGTCGTCAGTTATGACAGATTGACGAATTAAGCACGGATCGCCCAAAATTGTTCTGGAAGGTGGTAATTTCAAATTGGAATTTTCTATGAACGTAAATAAAAATGTCGATTAAATTCAACCTTCGGACGCACCGTATGTGCTCGCCTATTTAGATGATAAAAACAAGGTAATAAAAATAAAAATCTCGGCAGAGGACTTAAATTATAAATGCAAATTTATTTTTTTACAAAAATCTTAAAATTCTTATCAAAAATATTAAAAAGGTTTATTCGGTTTTGTCGAATTTTATGTACCCTACTCCGAAGTATTATGAAGTACTAAAAAACAACCCTTAATGTTAGTCTCCGATTGGATCCCTTTTACATTTAAATTTCTTTTTATTTTAACAATCTTTAGACGGACAACAAAAAGTATTTTTTTTTTAAATTTTGGTTATTTTAATTTTCTAATTTTATTTTTTTCGCCCATTTCCGGTATGTTAAAATAGTTGATATACATACTTGAAATTTTTGTATTCGATTTTTTCTTTGTTTAAACATATTTTGCAATTTTTCGATTTGTTTATAAGTTTCGTAATTTTTGGTAAATTGGTAATTTTTTAAAATATTTTTTAGCTTTCGGTTTAATTTTCGATTGTTTAATATTTTTGGTGGATTCTTGAATTACCGTTTTTTGGTACAATTCCGGATTTTTAATATTTTTTTATAATTTTTGAGGCGTCATTTTTAGTTGCTAGTGTTATTTCTGAGTTTTATTTGTGACCGTGATAGGGTACAGACATACGGCTTATTAGGCTGATAAATAATATTCGTAATAGGTGACTTTTTCTATTAAAAAAAATTTCATTCGAACTAGCCTAGAGACAAATTAAAGAGACAAAAAGTTAATAAAAATAAACAAAAACAATAACATTGAATGTGTCTACCAAACATTGGTAAGAAAAATATAGAAAGGAATAACAGCAATTCTTATTACTCTTTTTAGTGCAACGGAAACTAAAAATGACATTAACAATTTAAACAAAAAAGGTGATAGTGCTTTTTTAACCGCTAAGATAATTAATCGAATGCGTTCATTATCCGCAGACATAAATATATGTCTTCAAAGTTAATTGCGCCTGCATTAGGTAATCCTCAACAAAAAACGAAACAATTAATATATAAAATCAAACAAAATGAATATTTTATGAAAAACGTCGCAAGTTTAACAAAACCTCAGTTACACAATTTCCGAAAGGCCCGTATCCTTCAAAAAACGTATTTTTATAAGCAAGGAACAAAAAACAAACTTCATAAAATTTTGAAATTTAACAACAAAATTTAACCAAGGACTGAAATCGCACCCAAATCTCGAAATTTTATGAAATCTCATTCCGCTATTATTTACAGTTCATGAAAAACCGAGAACTTATCTAAAATGTATAAGCATTCAGAGAAAAGGTAAACACACCGATGCTTATATTAAGACGAATCCTCCTTCGTTTAAATTTAAAATGGGTATATAAGATTCGGCACAGCCGAAGAATATACTGTAGCTCTTACTTGTTTTAAATGATTTTTGGTTTTTTAATGATTTTGCCGTTTGTCAAAAAATGTGTATTTTTTGAGGAATTAAAATTTGTTACAGTTTCGGGTTTTATTAAATTTTAATATGTTTATAATTTAAATGTTCCTTGTTTTGCATTTTCGAATTATTGGCGAATTAAATATTTTTCGGATTTTTCGAACTAGAATTATTAAATATAAAAATTTTATTGTTAGGCTTATGTTCGTTTTTTACTCTTTCTATTACGAAAGAAAATTGATGTTGTATATGACAACTTTAAAATCAAAGAGTAGAAAAACGATCTTAAGTAACAATAAAATTACTTGGTTTTATAACATTTTTAGGGTTTTAAATGAATTTTCAATTCGTTCTAACATTTCGTTTTGTAATTATATCGGAGGCACTCGAATAGATAATTCTTAGATATGGGTGTGATAGGCAGTTTGACAGAGATTAAGAATATGTTTTTGATATGCTTGCGGAGCACCGTTTTCCCTTAAAAATTTAAAACCAAAAAACTTAAAGATATTTGGAACGAATTTCTGTCCTCCCTTGTCAAGTTTGTTTTGAAGTCAAACCGGATTCGGCTATGTGTCATTTTTCCTTATGAAAAAATCATTTTATATATGTATTCACTTTACGACTAATGCGAAGGTATAATTTTATATTCGGTTTTTAAAGATTCGCGTTTAAACTCACACCAAATCAGGTTGTGGTCGATGTCACGTTGTTAAGATATAAATAATATATATTGACATCATATGAAGTGTGATCCGCTAAAAATTGGCTTTATTCGAAATTATATAAATCGTAATGCCTTTTTTGGTCTCCTTTGCTTTTGCTATTTCAAAGGACTAGTATGAATTCTCCAGTGCTTTAAAAATCAATATTGAATTAATTCTTTCTTCTCTTTCTACTTGTTATAATCAAATAATGACACTTTTAGCGGTAGTTAAATTTTTTTCCTGTGAATTTTTCCTGTGTGATCATGATTTCGTTTTCTCGTTTACCAAATGCGCTTTGCACTTAAGATCATGCGGGTTTGTTTTTGTTTAGTTTTTCAAATTCACAAATATTGTTTTAACACGTAATTTTCCAAGCCGACATCTGTGTTTAATAATGCGTTTCGTAAAGTGCAGAAGAGAAGACGGATTAACTTACCGCGTCTGATGTTTTAAGTCAAGTTAAGTAGTTTGTTTAGTACGCGTGCTGACCAGCTTTAAATAACCAAAACAAATACTGACGAGCATTAAATAAAAAGCAAATCCATACTTAGACGTCGGCATGATCATACGAGTTTTTGAAATTTTCAAAAACCACAAAAGCAAATTAACTCAAGTTACTTATTTATGTATGGACAGTAATTGACAATTAGTGTTTGGCTTTTTTACAAAAATGTTTCGCTCTTAAGAGATTTTTTCTAATTAAACACAAAAAACGAAATACAAATGTGCGTACGTCTAAAATGTATTTGAAAACTTCGTCAATTTGATGTTTTAGCAAGTTTTTCATATATGGCAACGAATACGGATAGCAGATCCTTCACCCATTTACATACAACAGCAACAACAACAACAGACAACAGCGAAAACATGAGTACGATCTTTAAGATTGAAAAAAATTAACGTCACCAAAAAAGTTTCTTTTTATCAAACATTTGCATTCCTTAATTCTTTGCCTCTGTTCATGGTTTTTGACGTTGGGAAGTTTAACCCAACTATGTAGAGTTGAAAAATTTATTGAATTTTGAGAGGAAATAGCGATTGGCATTTCAAACTGTTAGATGTTGAAATGCCGCTTGAAAATATAATATTTGCTAGTGACATTTAGGAATAGTTTTGTGCATATCTTGGCCTGATGATAGCGGGGGAATAACGGAAGTATAGAGAGATGGATATATTCTTTTTAAACGACTTAAACAAATTCGTAAATTTTAATTACGTTTCAAACTATGGTCAGCTTTCCTGTGCACGCTGTTGCTCGCTAAATGCAAGTAACAAAAACAAATAATTACATAAGATCTGAAACGCTAATATAGAGGAGATGGCAAATTTCTAACATTCTAAAGCTGCAAACATCTGTTAGGTCCAGTGTTATTCGAACTTTTCAAGTGATCTAATATTGGTTGCATATGTTCAACATATGTTTCACTAAGTCGCCTTCGTTACTCTTCCCTTAAGGAATTAAGGGAATGTTCTGGAAGATGCTTCGTTTTGTAAATGCGAAATTTCATAAAAGAATTTATCTAAAAATCTGACGTATTAGAGCCTTTTAATTGGTTTTTATGTAGTTGCGATATTCTATACGTCCGATTATCTGTATTTCGTTTTTGAAACTTGACGATTTTATAACGAAGCTTTTGTATTAGAACACCCCCTTTTTACAGAAATTCTTAATTGAAATTTTATAATCTTCTTCTTCGTTGATACATTTGTATGTATTATATTTGCGGTTCACAGCTTGCCATACCATTGGCCAATTTTCTTGCAGCATTTTAATGATTATACGAAAATTTCTAATGTATATCTCAACAATTATAATACCGACAGTCTTCAAATTTTATATAAAATACTTTGTTATTAGTCCCTATAGTTTAGCTGAATATGGGCATGAATAAAATCGTGGGTGCAAAATATTGCAAAAACAAAATTAATCAGCCCAATCATAAACAAAAATTCCGCGTGAATTTTCTCACTTTTCCCTTTTCTCCAATTATGAATAAATATGTTCGCTCTTTTCCAACTGTGGGGAGAGAAAAAAATTCGGCGGGAAAAAAAGTAGGTATCATCAATGAAAAAAAGGGGAAAAACATATTTATTCCTCAAGTTTTTTTCACCTGCAATATAGAGGGGAATTTGAACAAAAATGTATGTAAGTAATTTTTTCATTTTAAGTCTTTTTTTAGTTTTAAAATGTTCTTCATAGGTCAAAACACACAAATAAGCAACAAATGCAGCACTTGCTCACAATGATGGAAGCCAACGCAGATATAGTGTGCGGGTTTTCCAAAGGCAGCAAGGAGGCACTCCAAAGATTTTGAAGAAAAGTAGAACCGGAGCTGAATTCTATGGGTCCTCCTACGAAATGTACTGCAGAGTGGAAAAAGGTAAGTTATTAAAAACCAAAAACAAATTCCTTTTATGTAAGTTTCCAATTTTAGGTGTGGGCAGATCAAAAAAAATATGTTCGGCAGAAAGCTGCCCAAAATTTGAGGGATACAAAAAGTACTGGGGGAGGCCCGAACAAAGAAGCGAAATTTTCACCCTTAGAGGAAGGAATTTACAACCTCGTGGGAATGAAGTCTGCGGTAGAAGGTGTGGCACCTTTGGGATTAACACAAGAAAAATTCAAAAAGAAAGTCTGCCAGTTACAGATACTTGGGAGGATGAAGTGCTGCAGGAACTGGATGAAATAGAAAAGATTCCGCAAAATACGTCGCCAGCAAATATTGAAACTGGTAGTGCGCCTCTGTCGCCATTACGCCAAAAAATTCCAACACAACTAGGTTCACAAAAGGAACTAGTAAAAAGTTCCTATGAAGCCCTTCATGCTGAGCTTAACGTTCAAAAGGAATTAGTGGAAACAGTGAAAATAATAGCACAAAATCAAAAGGAGCAGCAGCAAAATACAAAAAGAATTTACCGGTCCCTAGAGAAGATTAGTGAAAATAATGAAAGACATTTTAAAAGAATGGATAAACTCAAAATGGAGGAAGTAGAAGAATTACGGCGGCATAATGCTTTTATGGAAAAACAGAGAAGTTGAGTATAAATTAGAAAAGAATAGGTTAGAAATGCAGCTATGGGAACACAAAAAGTAAGAATATAGTAAAATATTTTCTAAAGTTTTCTCTTAATATATGTTTTTTTTTTTTATTATTAAAATAGATAAGTAAAAAAAGTCGTATTACCCTCAACCCAGAAGTATGAATTGGTTCTATGCAACGTTATGCAACGCCTTATTTTGTATGAGTTGTGATAATCTTAAAATGAATTTTGTCTCTTTTTTTGTTTTTATGTTTATTTTAACGAATTTTATATCATTTTTGTTTGTTATATAACTTTTATTTTACTATTTATTAAGCAACTAATAAAAAAAACAATACACAAGTGTTCAGTGAAAATTATTTGTAATTATGAAAGTGTAAGCCCAATGTTAGCTCTTATAGCTTGAGCTGAAGCTAAGTATTGGTTCGATACTGGTGGTACTACTTTCTCTTCCGGCATGGCTACATCAGCGAGTTCGCTGCATAAGTCTTTTACCTTGTAGTGGATGCAAATATTGTGTAGAGCACAACATACATTTACAATTTTGGCTGCTTTTTCTAGGGCGTAGTGCAATTCTCTTGCGCCAAGGAGACACCTCCATCGATTTTTCAACACCCCGTTAGTGCGCTCAATAATATTTCGGCACTTTGAATGGACCTCATTTAATTTCATTTCTGGGGATCCATCTTCTGGCATACGATGTGGGGTTAATAGCCACAGTGTTTGTGGTCAGATGGAGCAATTATTTGAACATGGGTTCCATCGATGCAACCGATAACTCCAGGAATTTTGTGCTTCTTATAAAACGCCAGCGCAATTGCCCGTTTTTCTTTTGCTGTTATCGGCACGTTAATTCAAATTGGACAGAGATTGGTTTCAAAAATATCTACAGTGTCTTTTAATATCATACTAAAGGTAGACTGTGCTAAATGCACATCGCAATCTTTGCCAATACTAGTTTGATATTCACCTTCAGCAAAAAAACGCAAGCATCCGCTAAGCTTGACTATCGGTGGAATAGCAAATTGCTTTTTGGCCTGTTGAGAATGCTTTGTCAGCACTTCCAATAAGTAACGAAAAGCGGGTTTATTTACCCGGTAATATTTTTGAAACCTATCATTAAAACGAAGAAGATATAATTTAAAACTACACAAATGTTTTTGCATATACTTACAAAGATTGTGGCAATTCCAGTGGATTAGACAAATCTCGCAACTGCCTTCTTTCAATTCTTCGATTTCTCAGTTGCCGCTCATCTTCTTCAACTGGCATACTTTCCGCAAGCATCCGAAAGGGAATACTATTCATTTTATTTAATGCGTTTCTTTTTTTTTAATTGAAATAAAAGCAAATTCTCCGATGAACGTGTGTAAATAAACTAAAATATTAAATGGCACTAAGCAAAACAGCTGATTTCGAAAATTCTATTTTCCCTTTCCCTTATTTTGCATTCCCAGGGAATTTATGATTGCGGATTTTTTTTCTCGAGACAAAATTTTTCCGTGGGAAAGAAATTTCTCGAGAGTATTTATGATTGGGCTGAATGTTTGTAATTGTGTGTCCCGCTAAGTGTCCAGATAGAGTAGAAAGCTTCCAGCCTTTCGAAGATTTACTTTGTTATTCATTCCACAAAGTCCAGTGGGCCTGATAAACCTGGTGAGCGTGGTGGTTTCCACGTAATCAAGTAAAAAACAAGCGTAATCGGAAATGTAGGTGTGGCTTCAGTTTGCAGCTAGTATTATTTTTTTTTTATTTATTTATTTATTTCCTACACGGATTTATTTCATACAGGACAACTTTAACTACACACATACCCGATGTATGTATTTCTGAAACGGCGTATCTTTTCAAACTCCCGTAATGTTACTAATTTGAGATTTTTCTCTCTCTATTTACTTCACAGTCAACATAAATTAAAGTTTTGTTTTGAAAATGAAATTGTATTTCGGAAGTTTCAGATTTGATCCGCTAAGAGAATTAGCGAATATCTTCAAACATCTGAAGCCTTTCTGAACGAGTATGATTCAGGGATATCCTGGCAAATGAGGTTCTTGATTCTTATCTTAATAAATAATAATTTCATACTTTCACTATAATTTATTTAATTATTTTTTGTAAACCTTAACCTCATTCTCCAGCGCGAAAAGTTGTTTCTGTTAGCAGTTGCTGAAATATTCTCACGTTGTATAATAATTCTTCTTTCCTTGGTGAAATGTTGATGCATGAAAGTGTTTGTCACATTCAATGGATTAAGTGACGGTATGACTGACGTTTCGAAGACACTACAGGCGAAATACAAGAGAAATTACAACAAGGCATAATTTCAAAGAGACAACACGAACAATTGTGTGATTTTAATGAGCCAACGCATATAAGCAAATAAATTTTAACAAATGAACGGGCGCACCGTGGGCCTTTTGCAAGCAAAAGTTCCAGTTTTTATTTGAAAATGCAATTTTTAATTATTTTATTTAAGTTCCCGACATGTAAGAGCAAACATTTTTAGACTTTAAGCGATTGCATGTTTTTCTTCCTCAAAGTTATTAGATGAGACTAAGAAAATAGGAGATACCTATTGGAACTAGGAAAAAAGATTGTGTAAAAAACTAACGACTTAAATTATGTGTTTAAAGTTGTAAATTTAAAATGAAAGTAAAAACCTCTGCATAGAGTTATAAAAGAACGTTCCAGTGACAAAATTACCACTACTGGATTGTCAAAGAACAGAAAATACAGCTTATAAACTTTCGGGTATTGGGAAGCCGTCCCTAATTATTTAGAGCATATTATAATTATATGTCGACGATATAGTTGGTCACACCCATACATTTTCTCCGATATAGTAACAGGTAGAGTTTCAAAAATGTTTTATATATTTGCGTGAATCCATGAGAAAAAGTCTAAAGAGATTCCAATCA
The DNA here is from genome assembly GCA_963932375.1 of Phania funesta. Classification (NCBI taxonomy): domain Eukaryota; kingdom Metazoa; phylum Arthropoda; class Insecta; order Diptera; family Tachinidae; genus Phania; species Phania funesta. The sequence goes on from OZ010656.1 coordinate 45,907,786, forward strand.
CACAATCGACTAGCTATTCTAATTTATGTTTGTTGTAAGTTCCAGGAAAATTAATTAAGGAGAAATGAACAGTCAAATCAGTTCTATACATATAAGCCCGTTTCTTAAATTAAATCGAACAACCATACCGATATCATATAGGCGGAAGTCTAGCTTAAGAACAAACAATTTGATACCATATTAAAAATATTTACTGTAGGAAAACGTTAAAAAATTTTTAATTTTGATAGTTCCCATAAACAATCCAGTATTATAAATTTATGTATATCAAAAGTTATGAATCTTTGGCCGTCTTGTTGTAGAAGGTACCACTGTGCACTGTGATGACGTTGAAAGAAAATTAAAAATTGTACGCGTGCGCAATATGAGTTTTTTTCCAAAACAAATTTTGTAAAAAAAAACATCCACTACTATTTACGTTTAGTCAAGCGATCAACTAAAAAAGCAGGAACTCTGTGTTATATGCAACTCTTTTGGTTGTCTCCCTCCCCTCATGACTGCATTCAAACCCATATTTGGCAGAAGTACGAGTATTGTATGCATAAGAAGTCTACGTGACCATATGACTAATGCAAAGATTTAGGCTCAAAAACACATGTACTCAGCTGCTAATACTCAGAGATTACTTTCAATGAGAACGAGTGAGAAAAAATATCAAAATTATTTCCAACAACTGCAACTTCAATCCGTGTGGTGTAGTGCATGCGAATTAGAATTTAATATTATTATAAGCGAATAATTTCACATCTAAGAAAAAGAGGAGCAGAGACGTATGAGATTTTCGAAATGGAAAGGAGTTGTAGATGATATTGTCTTCTCTAGTCCAAATTTAAAGGCAAACGATTTTATCAATCTTAAATAAATTTTGGGAATTCATTCCGTAGTCATATTTTTAGGTCTCCCTTTAGGCTAGCGTAGCCTAAAGCCGATTATACTGCGGGTCACGTTCCGATCCCGTTGTGTGAGATTAGGCTTAGAAATAAGTAAAAAAATTTGAAATAATGGGTTATTAGTGAAAGTAAAAAGGCGACAACTACGTCTTGCCTAAGCTTTAAAAATAATTCCTTTGATCTCGAATGCTTCCCTTGAAGCGAGACTAATAAAACTAACATTTTCACTCCAGTGCCATTGATATGCACATATATTTAAGTCTTCGTTATGCAATTTTAAGCGAGTTGGTAGGTGTATATTCTCAGAAGGGCAGACTTTTTCGGGCCTAACTGAGGGCCACTATGACGTAAATATATCAAAATTGTCATAACGTCTTTAGGTCGAGTGAAAGTATTAGACATGGTTGCCACTGCCTACATGACTAGACTCATTAAACCTGACAAAAACCTGAAGGGAGGCTACCACATGTAGACAGGCTTAATCGGTGCTCGGCAGGAAGGCCAGGAAGATGCTTAGATATAATCAGATGTATAACTGCGATAGTCAAAGGTTATGGAAACTTCAAATATGATCTATCCAGCACTGGCTAGCATAAGGCTTACGACTACGGGTGGACACTCGTTAAATGTGAATGGCATTGGGGACCTAAGACTTACACAAATGGTAGCAATTACAAGACACTCCATAATGGGGAAGAAGGTTACCAGTTGCCAGTCTGAAATCACTATATTCAAGATTTACAAATCGGTTGCCTGTAATCAATTCGAGGAACGCAAGGGATCGAAAAGGTAAGTTGCCTATTTCGATATCCCTCCCACATTAAGATGTAAGTGCGAATCAGAATGCTTGTTAGTAAAGAAAACTAAGAAAAAAATATGCTGCCTAGTTTCTGGGTTTTAAAAGGGATCTGTGTAAAGATATGCTTACAAGTGACTCTCCGTAAATCCATTCGGTCGAACATAAAATCGAGTTGGGCCACTTTTTAATTCTGCCGGAGTTGTGTCGCAATAAGATTTTCTACTTAGCAATGGTTTAATATTTAAGCAATCATTTCATATTGTTTTTTTAACTCTGCTTGATGAAGAACGCCACTGATAATGACATCAAATTACTACGTTCGTTATGACGCATGTCATTTTACATACTACTTTGGCTTCTGTATGGAACGAAATCAAAGAATTTTGGATTTAAAACATTCCATGCCATACAAACAGCGTTTTGTTACGTGTTAACAATACGGCTTATGACTTTTGTAGGAGTTTTTTTTTTAATTTCTTTTGCCTTCTTTATGCTCAAACACAAATACCCACTTACTTTAATATATCACATAATTTATGGTTTAGCACAAAGTCCACATGGAACTGGCAAAAGAAGAACACCGCTTACGCTTCAAATAGTTTTCAATAGTTTTCTATTAACAAGAAAATTAAGTAAAATCATGGAAAGTAATTTTAAAATCTTAAAAAATATTGAAGTGAATAAGTAGCAAAGAAGAGGAATTAAATATCAAAGTAAATATTATCGCATTTAAAGGTGGTTTGAAACTTTCATTTCCCATGAAGGGGTCAGCTACGCAGAAACCGAACCCGTGATTATTTGCTTACCAACGTTCGTAAGTACAACAAATATCAATAAAACAAAACGTTAAAAACAGCATTATGGGAATTTGAAATTTATGCTCTTGAACGATATTTTCCTGTCCATAATTAACCGGGAGTTTTCTCTAATGTTGGGATAAGGTGGCCTATAGAGCTGTAACGTTTGTTTACCGGCTTATGCATTTGTTTTTATTTTAGCCATAACACCTCCTCCAGTACACCTTGTTAGATGAATTGCTTAATGTTCATTGTAACGCCAAAGATTTTATGACTTGTTTTTTTCTTGGAACAAAATTGTACAAAACGCCGTGGCATACGGCTGTATGTATTTGCGTTTAAATACACAGCTCCGCACATTAACTGAGTCTTCATTCTCTTGGCTATAAAGACAACTTGCGCTAAATGAAAGAACACGTTAGCACTTCATGTTTGTGGAGTGTGTGTGTGTGTGTGTGTGTGTGTGTATGTGTGTGTGTGTGTGGAAGGTGCAAGTGAAGTTAAATACAAACAATTGTAATTATTATTAAGGCGCAATGGAAATTCTTTTAACTGTTTTCAGTTAATGTTGGCGTTAAGTGAGTTTATGGCTCACAGGCAAAAAAAAAAAAAAAATTCTTGAAAGCAAATAAAATTGTTAATAAAAAATAAAAAAATAAAGAGAAAAAAACATTTGAGATGGTCATAAAAAATGGAAAACGTATAAAAAAAATTGTTTTACAGCTGTTTACCAGGAAAATATCTAAACAAAACCCCTCCAACATTTTCAATTTTAAACATTAGTTTCCATTTAATATTAATAATGCATAATTAACTATATCGAACATATGTTTTGAAGGTACATACATACTTCCTTCATATAATATTTTAATATTGGCTGTTATGAATGCCATTTCAAGGGCCCTTGTAAATATTATTTAAAATTTCACTAGTAACACTAAGAACGACAATTGGAGGAAGTTTCCGATTCCGAAAAATTTTAAAACACATACTCAGTAGAACCACAGATTGTTTAAAACCATCAGAATACGTTGTTGGCATAAATATTTTTTAATGGCTATTCAAAGATAAATTAAAGAGATGAACTGCTTTTAATTTACCATAAAGTTTACGTTTGGTCTCCTCACTAAAATAATGACTTTCATAACCTTCCAAAGATGTTCAAATTGAATAAAAACGAAGAAAATCTTTATCGCTTAAAAATTGCAATTTTTTATATTCTTACTTACTGAGGGTCGATCGTCAAGTGGAGTAAGTGTTTAAGAAATACTTATTATATTCAAAACCACCAATACAATTGCATTATGACATTGCTTAAATCTCTGGAGCATAACTTTGCAATTATCATAACCTCAGTTAAGTTGACTTTTATAGCATAGGTTGCGGTATGGTCACGGCAACCATATAATGCCCTTGACAACAATATATTTTTGTGGCAAACGTATAATTAACTGTCATAATATGTAAAGTTATTTTGGCGTTTAAGCAAAGTATGAGGGTGCTCTGGTTTAGGGGAATGCACGTTGGCTGTTAAGCATGCGATGGCTTTAATCGCCTGTGCTCATACCTCGGCTGTTGTGAATCGGTAACATAAACTCTTTTTTTACCATCATTCTAAGAATACCATATTATTATTATCTACAATAACAATATGATTTCTGTGCAACCACATAATTTAACAATATTTTGTTGCTCTTAGAATATCGTTATCACAAGCATGTTTTTTCGTTGTGTGCATACTTTCAAATCGTTCATGCAGAGTATTCAAATTCAATGATTCGCTGGCTGCACAAAAGCGCCGCACTATATTCTATTGTCGAAGAAAATTGGACAAAAATAGAAGGAGAAGCGTTAGGTTATAATAAAAAATTGGTGTTATAGTTTGTACCATCAATCTATCGGATATGGAATGTTAGGAAAACTCCGCCAGAGGATACGGGTGTGATTTCAACCAAACTATGCTTCCAAAAAGAACAAAAATTGTGCCAAAACTTGTACTGAGGTTATGACAAGGATATGGGTATCTTCCATATCGCCTTTTTAGAGCAATTTTCAATCAACATATTGTTAAAACTAGTGATCAAAGGCCTTAAATATTAGATGCCTACTCTATGTATTCCTAAAAGAAACTTCTTGTAGTTTAAAAATTGAATATTAAGAGGGAAAAATTCAAGATACAAAAATTGATATCAAAATTGTATAATAAACAAAATGAACGGCGTTTTTGGAGTTGCAAGCAATTAATATTTTAAAGGCCAAGTATACAAACTTTTAAAAGGGTTATCCGAAATTCTAGAAAAACTTGGTTATGAGGGGTTAAAGATCCGAGATAGTAGAGGCCGTATCAAGAATCAGAAATCCGATTGAAAAACCACCAAGGGCGAAATTGAAGCGATTTTCAAGCCAACGATATGCTACTCGTGTATGTTCTGATGGGAGGAGCGTAGCATACAATATTAGCGTACATGCAACTTTTTTTCGACAGATAGTTTTAGTGAATTAAACTACACAGTCCTTAATGAATTTATCAATACACAACTCTATCAAATCTCATAGTCAACTATGCCTTCTGCGGTGGGCGGCGCCTTTATATACCGTCCGGTTCTTGAAATGTCCCGAACATACGCGAATTTGCGCATCATTTATTTCATTTGCTGGCTTAGAAGTCTTGTATATTGTTCGTGTGTGAGTATCTTTTGTTTACTTTTTCGTTCTGTAGAAGTTGTTTTTGATTCTACTTTGAATCGCGGTTCGGCGAATTTTCGCTAGGTATTTCTTTTTGCTTTATGTTTGAAACATTGCGTATTTGTACAATAGGTCGTTTCAGACCAATTTCTTGCTGACAATTATTTTTTTATGATTTAATTAAACATTCCTTACAAAAAAGTTACTGCTTTCAAATCTTTAACAAACTAAAATTATTAAATATTATGCACTTTAATTTTTTGACTGCTAATTATGAAATTACGACAAATTAAGAGTTTCATAGCTATTTACATGAATCATTAACTTATTCAGTTTCAACACTGTGTTTTCACTCCTAAAAATATATTTACTATATATCTATAACCATATATATTATTTATAAAAGAGCACAATTTTAGGTAAGAATATTAATTTCTAAGGTTCGAAATAATTTCTTTCGTGGATTTTTGTGATTAATGATGAATTCTCATGTCGTTCCCAGTTAACGGTAACGAGGTCAACGGCGTTGCTTTCAAAGAAGTACGGACTCGTTGTACCGCTGGCCCAAAACAAAACAGACACTTTTTACGGATGCATTGCAGCCCATTGATTGAACCCTGTGTATATTGCTATCATCACTGATACAGCAATTTTGCTTGCTTAAACAGTTATTCATCCTAAAATGTAAACCGACCGATTTACCATTTGGACATGCTGCTCAGTGTTGTATAACTCTTCACAGCGATTTGGTGCAACTGAATAACCAAAAAGAGGTCCTTCCCACACTGTCAACATCGAGCCTTTCTGATTGGAAAATCCTTTACTATACTACTGCTGGTAGATTATGGTTTCGGATCAGCTGCTATACCTTTTTAAAATATCTGACTTATCGCAAAAAAGTGAAGCGGGGCAGTCTGGTCTTCACTTGCCCCTAAAAAATAGTTTACGTTAATTGCACATAAAATAACAATTGAGCATGTTTTTCATATCGTTTAGGAATAAAAAAATGAAGTAAACTGCAATTATAAATTATTTTTAATGACTTGTTGGTCGCAGATAATAATTTGGTATTAAAAGCGGTTTATGGTCTTTCATGCTGTTTTATTAAAAACACTCGTAGTTTTTTTCAGTTGTTTTGATTCTTTCGCTGTTATTACATTTTGGTAGTTCACATTTATCTCTCCCTGAAGTTACACAGAAATTTCTTGTTAAATGGATTATCTCTAATTTATACTTCCGTGTTTTATTTTTCGAAATCTTAATTACCACAACATCAACTCCATTGTGGCCTTTTTTAAACGGCTTTTTTTAGTTTTTTTTTTTAATTTTATTAAATTTTATTTATTTAATGGCTAAATAAATTAATGACACGAATTTCTTCAATTAAATTCACACATAACAAGTGCTTGGTTTTTACTTACTACATTCAATTTTATTCACTCGACTGGTTTTAGCTTTTTCTGACTACAATGAAACTTTAAGATAGAAAATATGTTTATAGAAAATAAACACAATTCGAAAACATCACATTTAACAGCCAAACAGACATGTTAATGTTTCCATTTTCGTTGTTTTTAATTTATTTAAAAAATTTGAAAATTAATGAAAACACAAACGTCTATTGTAAATTGAATATAAATAAAACGAACGCGATTTCATTTATTTATTTTTGCATTGAAAATCTCAACTACAATAACATTTGTTTGGCAAACTTTGTTCGTACTTAACGCTATGTACATACAATAGTCATGGTTATTTTCGTTTAGCATGAAATACCCCCAATTGCTAAGCAACTTGTTTCAGAGTGAGTGTTGCAGTCGATTTTTTTTTTAAATATGTTTTTCATTTGTTGAAATAATAATAAGAAAAATCAGTAGCAAAATAAGAAGTCCTAAAGCGTATCTGAACCTACAATTATATACATACACTCAAAGAAAAAACACGGTCGAGGTAACCATAAACCGTTAATATTGATAGTAACATAAGTCGCTTTTTGAAATAAAACAAAATATTTGTTTAAAAAATATTGACCCAATCTTTCGCAAAAAATGTATCTCTATTTATTATCTCGGTAGACTTATATTTTTCATAATATAAATAATTTCGTTCCGTCATTGAAAAATCGCCATTTGTCATTGCGGTAAAGTGACTTATGCCACTTTCAAAATATACAGTTTAGACAAATTACTGAGTTATATTAATATTGTTCCAGGTCTTTGACTAATATGGCGTTTTGAGAAGACAGTTTATATAATAATAATAATTTTTACCATGTATTTCCTATACAGATTTATCAGAGAATTTTCTAGTTTTAGAATCGTCATAAAATATAAAAATGATTAACAATTTTACAATTCTTTTCTATGACACACCAAACTTAAAAGCGTGATTATTATTATTATTATTAATGTATGGGGGGATATCGAAGCAGATCACTTACTTTCTTGGTCCCTTTTCGACCCCCATTTCGCTCCTCAAATTGTTTTCAGGGAACAGATCCGTAATCACAACCACCTTACTTTCAATTGAGTCTCGTGCTAGCCCTAGCCTTTACTCTTGACTAAAGTGATTTCAGACTGTCGACTGGTAACTGCCGACACTCTTCCTCATCACGGAGTCTTTTGTAATTGCTAGCATTTGTCTAAGGCTTAGTTCCCCCATGGCATTCACATCTAACAAGTGTCTGCCCGTGGTCTTAAGCCTTATGCTAGCCACTGCTGGACATTCACACACAATGTGCGCTACCGTCTCAGCCTCTTCCAGGCATAGTCTGCAAGTATCATCTTCCACGACTTTCATCTTAGCCAGATGGTTTAAAAGCGTGATGTTTTTGTAATTGTTGCGAAGTTGCTTCCGTGGTCGGCACATCATCGTTATTACGATTTTTTGTAGATATTCAGATCAAATTTCTGTCATTCCTTGTCAAGTTTCGTTTGGAGAGAAACCGGTTTCGGCTATATGCCTAGTTCAGTGTCATTTTTATTGCTTTCATAGATATATTGCATATTCCTCCCTTCTTGAATCCGGGCATGAATGGTTTTGTTCGCCTTTTACAATTCCCAATGAGCATGTTTGACTTCGTACCCTGTTATAGTTGGTTCAATTAAAAAATATTTAGTTTCTGCATAAAAGTTAGAGGTAGAGTACATGGCCAATTTTAAACTGAACCGTTTTACATAATCGCAATGAGAAAAATCATATTTGAAATAAATATAAGCTTTTGAAAAACTTGCACTGCCAATGGAATGAGCCATTAGATATCATACTTATTAGTTATTTGTATCGCCTACAGATCAATACCATGATCATGCCTTTTATTGCGATACCTATTTTACAGTTACTTTAATGGCAAATAAAAAACAAAAAGGATTATAATTTTATTGTTACGAAAAAAAATCTTTCCAGCCACAAGAAAATTTGCTTCCCGATTTTGATCCAACACTCATTAACCCATTACAGGTGTGGGTTGCCCATTATTGTTATGAACATTTTTAAATACATACATAAATGCCAATAGAAATATTAATACCGGATTTTATACACGGATTTTAGACAAAGTGTCCCATTCATAACTTGTTAAAAAAATGGCAGATAATTGTCCTAGGAAAACTTGTATCGTCTGAACGTAGAGTTTTTTTGTTATTAGAAGAAAAGAATTTAGGTGGGAAAAAGTGCCGAAAGAAAAATAACCTTAATTGGGGTCCGCCGAGGGAATATCTCTCTCGAAATAACATTTGATAGTAAAGCTGATACTGCAAAAAAAAACTGCCTGCTTCAATAGTTTGCCATCGTTAATTTTTTAATACTTATTTGCTGATGCACTTTTTAACTAGTTTTTGTTTTTAATTTCGAATTCTGCAACATTTGTACAAAAGTCAATAACATTTTAAACATCAGCAGCATCAGAAGCAGCGGCCGACGAGGCAGCATAGTACTTCAAACGTGCACAGTAACTTCACACCCGCTATTTACCCACATTTGGCATTGTTAAGATGTTACAATACAACACGATACAATACGATATTTATTAATGTATTTTTGATTTATTTTTTTTTTTTTTTTGCTTTAAAATTTAACATGCAATGGCAAACATTGTGTATTCATGAAAATTGCATTTAAGAAAATAAACAAGCCATAAACAATTAAAATTAATAAAGAAAAAAGCAAATAAAATAAATCTTGAATTAACAAGTGAAATATGGTTGGGTATGTTTGCACTTGTCTTTGATGTGAATAAAAGTTTAATTTTTTGAATTTTTTTTTCAAATAAAATTCAGTTGAATATATTCATAAATGGTTACATGAATTAATATATTTATTTCACATTTGTAGTTTGCAATTCTTAACAATCATTTGCTCTTAACAACTTGTGGAAAGAAATGTATCACATGGCGTGTTGTAGGGAGCCAGCCGAATCATACATTTTTAAAGTTGCTAAATTAACTCTTTTTCGCCTTGTGCGCAAGTAATTGTAAAAGAACAATAGTGGAATAAAAGAATCGACCCCATTCGATGGTGCAAAACTATCTCAATATTTGACCTAAAACATGTCTGTACTGAAATAACCGTTTATTATTTAAGGGCCGGCATTGTCGTGATATTCGATTTGCCACTTGCCCTTAGGTCTGCGAATAACACATGCATTTGCAAAAATTTAATTTATTCAACGCTTCAAATTACTCACTACAACGCTAGTATTGGAGATATGTAAGACGAGTAGAAATGCTAGATAGAAGCCACCCACAACCTTTGCTTATTTCATGCACCTCAAGGTTCTATTTCGAATGAGAATTGGTGGGTGACCTTCGTCTCCTCGGTCTTCTATATTTTCTGAGACAATATAAACCTGTATCTATGAACTGCCCCAACCTTATATAATCTAATCTAAGGATGGCTACGATTAACAAAATTTTGAACTTTAGATTAAACGTTTTAAAGTAAATCCATTTTTAGAGTTTTAATTTACAGCAGAAATATTTTCTTAATTTATAATTTAGTTAACACATGTTACAAATAAAGTAAAAATGTTTTATTAATTGCCAGATAAATACCTACGTTACAAATATGAATTAATTATATGTTCCTTGAACATTGCAACATCATGTTGCCATCTGCAACACTTCAGTTGCGTATATGTTGGCGTATTTTTGTAAGAACACTGTTGCATGGGATTTGCACCTTTTGGAATTTTGCTTCACTTGTTTGTTTAACACGCGAAAGGTCATCCACCAACTACTGTTGAACATGACAGCAACAGAAGAGACGAAATGAAACGTAGTGAGGAAAGCAAGCTTGCCATCAAAAACACAAAACAACGCCTGTTGCAAGTTGCAACACATGCCTAGTCACAGAGGCTGACACATACAGTGGTTATATTCAGCTTAATATAATGTTACATATTGTATAAAGTTTCTCTTGGAAGACTGAGAATATTACTGTCAGGTTGGAAATAAATAATTCACAGGGAAAACATATTCGTTTTTTGCCAATAATTTTACTGGTTCCTGGCAAATTATAGCTACTAAACGAATTCGTTAAAAAGTACAGAATATAGCAGCGCCACATAATTCTTAAAGTTTTGATTTTCTCTTTTTCTAAACTTCCGTCATAGACTGCAATAAAACCTTTTCTCTTACTTTTTCCACTGTAAAACACAGAACTACGTGCTATTTTAGTATATTTTTGAAAAACACACACACCCTTTAACTATTTAGGCAACTTCCGAAACCGTTAACCGACTAATATTTTCTGTGTTGAACTTCCTTTGGATTTTAGGAGCTAGACTTATGAAATCGAAATTGTAATATGCAGAAAATCTTATCCTCCCTTTTAAGTCAAAAAATTTTTGAATTTGTAAATATCTTGAATGAAGAAGAAATGACAATAATGAGTTTTTCGAAGAAAAATGTTTGAAATTGAACGGTACTGCGTTCTCTCGAAGTATTATTAATTAGTGCGTCAGGGCAAGTTCGGTTTAATGAAAACAGTGTGTATACTACACGAAACTATTTGTGCTGTTTTTAGCTCCCTGCTTCCTTTAATCATAAACCTCATAGGCCACAAACGGCTATATATTCACTGACTTACCCATCAATATTATGGGACACTTCCACTCAAATTTGATATACAGGTAGGTCTCGGGGAACAATCAAACAGAAAACTCTAAAAACGCGCACTTTTATCTTGTTTGTATGGGACACTTCCACTATAGCTAAAGAGCTGAAACTTGGTATACAGGTAGGCCTATGAGAATAAGAAACCAAAAAATTTTAAGACGGGCACTTTCTATTTGGGGGGCTAGGGTTCCCCCTTACTTGATTGGGACACTTCTACTATAGCTATATTAGGCATTAGCTATAGGGTAGGCCTTGGAGAATAAGTACTGAGAAAAAAAATTAAATTTGATATAACCCTACCGTCTTTAAGTTAAAAGAGTTTTTAAAGTACTTAGATCCACATAAAACATAAATGAGAAAATAAGGCCAAGTTCCTATCCTAAAGCCAAGTCCCTATCCAAAAATTTCGGCCGTTAAAAGTACCGAGGTCAAAATGAGTTCCAAGTTCTTCACATGTATGAGGACCAAGTTATTCACATGTACAATAACCTCCCGTTTCTAGGCCGTTTTCAAACATTTCCTACATGTCTCATAATGGAGTCTAGTAGAGTTGATGCTGCCAGTAAAAGTGCAAGTTCTATAATGTTACCTCGGTGGTGGTTATTTCTGCAAATAATTTACCAGTATACCAGAAAAAATTATTAGCGTCATATTATTATCCTTCATTATTTATGTCACTTTTCGATTATTTTGCAAACATAATAATTATTTTTATCGGTTTATTAATTTTTAATCTTGCCATCATTACAAATGTACTCGTATATGCCAAAATGTACGGAATATAAAAACGTTACAGTATCAGCCGCAGCTTCGCACCGTGGCACAGAACCTAAGGCGATGGCATGTGTTCTGTTGACTTTAAATGCATCAGTCGATTGCGGATAATAGGAATAAACCTACACTGTCAGAAGACCCCACAATAAAAAGCGTGGCTGTGTTAAATCGCATGACCTCGGTACCCAAATCAACGCACCACCGGAAGAGGTGTGATTTTCTAATTCTTTTTGAATTTTACAATTGCCGCTTGCAGAAATAAAGAAAACCAACAACAACACGTTCTTTATATGTTTTGGTTTTTATTAGACACACATTTACAATTAATTAAATTTTTCCATTGATTTGTTGTGATTTTTTTACGAGACCAAACATGAATATGCCAGCCATGCAAATGAATGTAATGAATCAATATTTAAAACATAAAAGCACTTACACAATAAACAATTTGGCGGTTCCATGTTTGGAAATTGTATATTACTAAGTCGGGTACGGACTCAGTTTAAGCTTTTCGCTGGGGACTAAGTGTTCAAAGGAAAACAAATAATTAAATTTGTTTCTTTTGTCTCGAAAAATGCCCCCACAACTTGGCTCCGCACCAGAACTAAGGAAAACAACAAAAGAACTGCCGACAAAATAAATCAAAATTTTGGCTGAAATGAATAAATCTGAAGTCAAACGAAATACCAAAATATTTACACACGATCACTGAAGCACCTGCTTTAAATTTGGTCAACAAAAACGGCTGTATATTTTTTAATAACTTTTTTTTTAAATTTAACAAAAAATAAACAAATACTCCTAGGGGAAGAAAATGTTTCCAATAACGAGGGCATACTCGCGAATTTGAAAGATTTTTTTATTTTCAATATTTCTTGTTATAAATGCCGAAAACTGATAAATTGATATTCTTAAATTTACTTATTTTTAATTGAAACTTGCAATACTGCGATTACTATCACCAAATAATCAATTGTGATATCCCTGATTCGAATACAATAATTATTTTGATTATTTATTTTATTATTGCAAATATTTAATAATAAAATATGGAATTTTCAGTTTGCACATTAAAGTAATTATTATGGAAGCTGATATTTGACCAATCTTTTCGATGTCTGTAGCCACTTCCTTTGGGGATTTTGGTTTGAAAAGAATGTAAAGCTATGAAAAAGCTTCCAGTTATTTTACAGCCTCTCCCCTCTCATATGTTTCATTGTTTTGTAATGGCCTTTAATATTTCACCGCTTTCGACTTCCGCGTACCTCATATTCCTCTTCTTTCACAAATGGGATGGATGACTTATGATGTTTTGTTTAGATATACATATTTATATTAACAGCCTTTACTTCATGTTGCTGGTGGTGTTTGAAATATGTTTGATGTTAGTTTACATATAGTATATTGAAGTGTAAATAATATCCTTCACCACCATAACTCTATGTGCATGGCTGTGTCCTCATTCATTAAAACGAGTTTTTATTTGGTGTTTTTGTTTATTTGTCAACATAAAAAAGGACGCGTTTAAAACCACTAAATTGCAGCCTATTAAACGGCAATTTTCCACACCTGCTTAACATATTTTTACAAGCAGACAGTCGCTCTGTGTGAAAAACGCACCGAAAATGGAAAGAAAAATGTTTGCTCATGAATATTTCGGTCCTTACGTTTACTTAAAAAGTTATTAGCTCAATATCAAACGCACTGTGAGGTCCTGTACAATCAAACTAAAAAGAACTACACACTCGCGGGAACATCATTACATTTTTTAATAAGAGGGGAAAAGGTAAAATAGAACTAAATTAATGAATTATAAAAATATTGCATTTGATCATAGACAAGATCTATTTGCATATATTTTTTAATTACGGAACGTATAAAAAATTTAATAATTATTCCTACAGAACACGATGACAGACCATAAAATGCGTTAACAGTCACCGGTAGATGACGAAATTTTTTATTTTTATTGTTGAACCTTTGTGCTTCGTTAGCCCGCCATGCAAACAATTTAATTGTTATCTTTTATCTAAATTAATGGGAAAGTCATAAAAGTTTGTGTGAGTTTGTTATTTACTAATAAATATAATCAGATTGAACATGACTCGGAAGGGAATAGAAGGAGTGGGGCTTTTCCTCTGCAGAAGTTCGAATAGTATTTGCACAAACTTGTGAATTTGCCTGATTGTAAGTCACAACTGAAAAATATATCTGAAACTTTTTTAGGGCGGCTGGAGCATACTTCCCCTACATGCCCTACATGGAATTCTTATAGATAATAAAAAAACAAGTTAAAGAGAAGTAACTCTTAGACAGTTAAAGCCTGACAATTAGTTAGTTTGACACTCGTTGACATTTAATAGAGTTGAGAAGATATATAATTAAGCAGAGAGATTTTTATAGGATAGAACAGCAACGCGACCTGATTGATCTATTATGCAGCAAATAGAGCGAGAAAAAGCTCTGTAATATCGTGTTGATATATACTAGAATGAATACAAATACTGATACATGTAAGTATATTGTTACAAAGTAATAGTCAAAGGTGTGTGAAACGACCTATTGTACAAATGTACAAATACGCAATATCATAAACATAAAGCAAACACAAATTGCGTAGCAGAAATTCCAAGAACCGCAATTCAATAAAAACAATTTCTACAGCAAGCAAAAGTAAACAAAAGATACACACACACTAACACATATACAAAACTACTAAGCCAGCAACTGAAATAACTGATGCGCAATTTCGCGTATGTTCGGGACATTTCAAGAAGCGGCCGTGATCTGTAAATAAAGGCGCCGTCCACCGCAGAAGATATAGTTGACTTTGAGATTTCATACCGTGAACATCTGTGTATACAAAAGAAGTGTTAAGTGTACAGTGCCAATTAGTACTAAAGAGTTGTATATAAGAGTGTTAAGTACCGAATAAAACTGTGTACTGATAAAATCATAAAAGAATGTGTATTTTAATTTTTTACAATTAAATGAACCCTTTCAAAATAACGTTTATTGTGGTCGTATTGAATGTGGCTGAGAATTGTCTTATGAGTGCTTTGAAACGAATTCGAGATATTTAGGATTTTTATTTGTTAAATTTTTTTTATTTATGGTAACTTTTGCTTAAAAATAAGTGAAAATGTGCAAGCTGAATTTATTAATTTAATACATATATTTTGAATGTCTAAAAGAAATTAATGCAGTTTGAATAACATGAATAAAAAAAAATATATTTAAATAGAATGACCTCATTCCGAACTTTAACATGAAACATTTTATTAGAATTTTATACAGTATCTCGCGATAATTTAAATTTATTGATTAACAATTTTTTAAGCAATAAACTTTTGCTCTCGTTTTATTCTCTAGAAATAGGCAACTCTTAAGATGAAGGTAAATACTGCTTAACATGCAGTATCTTTCCATAGAGAATGACGAAAATTAATATTTAAAGTCTGAGTGCGGCATAAAGTCCAGGAAATTATAATTTGTGAAGGCCTTCTGATAGCTAATGATCGAAACACTAAATTATTTGAAGAAGATTTATTTGGGGACTCTTTTCTACTTTGTAATTCTTCTTGTAAGGGGTGCCTTAATGGATTATTTTCAGAACGAAAAATTGGACATAGCCGATCCCGGTTTGTCTCCAAGCCGAACTTGACAAGGGATTGCGGAAATTCGTTCCAAAAATCTACCTCGTCGGAATATCAAATCAAGAATTAAGTTCTAGTAACTTATTGTTTGCAGTTTTCTGTTTTATGATGGGGCATTTCGCACTAGAAGACCAAACAGGGGCTGCATAGCTTACAACAGTAAAAAATACACATAAGAATAAGTTATAAGTTTATCCTCAAAGAAGGATAAAGAATTTGGGTTAGAATAGTCACTTTGTATAGTATACAAGGTACGTGCTAGTTGAATTCATCTTTTGGTTTAGCATATTACGGAAACACTTAACTTTTTGTTCCACTGGATCGAATTGTTATTTAAAGTTGTATTTGTTTGGGGCATGAAACAGCTTTTCTGTTTTCTCTCAGTTCATCAGTATTTTCCACTTAATACTCGTACGACAATATTTCTGCAATTGTCCTTTGCAAATTAGCAATTACATATGAGCAGCCCATAAAACAGCTCTGAGAATCGCCGAATCATCAGTAAGAATGTAAGTAACATAATAATCGAATTGTAGGAACATGATAGACATGAACCTTAAGAACAACTATTTAATAGGGAATACCGCTGCG
Source organism: Phania funesta (assembly GCA_963932375.1). NCBI lineage: Eukaryota > Metazoa > Arthropoda > Insecta > Diptera > Tachinidae > Phania > Phania funesta. The sequence goes on from OZ010656.1 coordinate 45,924,094, forward strand.
AACAATGTGATGCGATATATACTTTATATGTACAAATATCAAGAAAACTTTGGACTATTGGTATAATTTATATAGGAAAATTTAAGTATATCAATTCTATAATGCCAAATTGTATCAAGAGCCGCTTTGGCATCCAGTGCTCAATGGCAGTTGCTTTTTGTTATTTAAAATTTCTTTGCACTAAATTCCTAATTCTTGTAAGGTGATGTACTGTGCTGTGTTTCCTACGAAAGCCAAACTGTTGTAGAGGAATGATATTATTGGTATCTAAAATTTTTGTCATATTTCTTTTAATTACTATTTCTAAAATTTTACTCACGCTTGGCGAAAATAACAACGTTTTAGACAAGAATTAATTACATTAGTTACAAACTAAATTTTATTGTTTGGTAATTTTTAAATTTTCGAAGTTTATTGAAGTTTCGAATTTTATTAAAATTTCAATTTCTTGCTGAAGTTGCAAGTTTGGTAATTTTTCTATGACATTTAAAATTTTTTTAGCCAAATTTATTGCATTAAGTAGCTTTTATCCATTTAGTTTTTAATGCATTCGAATACGGTCCAATAAGTAGGTCGGTCGGTAATTTCTCTGAAGCTTTAAAAAGTATTGCTTGTGCAGCAACGGACGGATCAAAATAGTATAAAATTATAAACGAAATGCCAAATGACATCAATATTTTTTTACACCTTTTATAAGTTAAAGTTTACTTTAGAATTTCAAATTTATTATTTTCATAAATTTTTATTGATTTGTGATGCAATTGGAACCCATAAAATTAAATGAATAAACCCATTTATTTTCAAAAAAAACCATTGTAGAGTTGATCACTTTTATGCAAGATTTTACTATTCAGTGATGTCGCGTCCCAACAAGCACTTTTTTAGTAAGTTTGTAGAATTTTCCTGCTCTGTCAAGGCGTAAGGTTTTCATATTTGGCCGAAAGTATTGAATGTAGTTAAAACAAATCAGAATAACAAACACTTCTTCCATGTTAAATTTGTTGCAAATACCAAACAACAATTTCGTATTCACGGGTCATAAATTCATTTTACAACTTCACAGATAAATAAAATTATGATCTTAATGTTAAATACACACGAATAAAAACAATTGTGTTTTTAAGCATTTTTAGTATAAAAGGCGAAACTCAGTTGACAGCACATCCAACAAAAAAAATGATTTTTACTGTAGTATTAATCGTAACGTGCTCAACAGCTGTTATCGAAGCGGTAAGTAATCATAAGAAGAATGATCCTGTTGCAGACAAAAAAAAACGCGTTTCCATACAAAATCGTTTCACTGAGATCAGTGTGTATGATGAAGTGTATTAGCCTTAAATTGTAGTTTTATCCCACAACTTTAACTTGGTGTGATTTTTTTATTTTTCAGAAGCCACAATATTTTATTAACCTGGTTGATGTCGATTGGAATGTGACAACTAAAAATAATTTCGAAATGTCATGGGAAATTACCCGACCTACACGCGGCAGATTTGCAATGTCTGGCATTATGGACTTTAAAGAAGATATAAATAGTCACAACTGCACGGGTGCAGTTGACGTCTACTACAGCGAACACGGAACTTCCTATGTTATGACTCCTTTTCGTTATCTGCGTCAAGATTTGACAAATGGAATTAATATTATGTACAAAAAGTACCTAATGGCTGAACTGAAGGAATGCAGTGTTAATCCGATAGATTTCGAAGGTGAGTTTGTGCCACCTGTAACAAAGCGTCGAGTTACGTATACGAATTGCTTTATACCGAGCGATAATCTTCCCTCCCATATGCGTTTCGGCTACTATAAGATATTAATAATTGTAGAAGGAGAACTTGGCTTTGTGTTGAATATATTAATGAAGTTAGAGGAGCTATAAAATCATTGTACCAACAAATTTTTTTAATCTCATAGCAAATGAGTTTGTCTACTTGAAATACATTAACTAAATAATAATTCAAGGTGAATATATGATATTTACAATTTCCTTGTTTTTTTTTTTTAATTGTTCGCAAGAGATTTCAGTAAGTTCCAATGTATGTCACTTCTGACAGTCTTGATCCACGTGGTTTAAAAATGGAATTTTTCCTCATTCACATGCCGTAAACTAGAAATAACATGCTCACCAAATGCTTCGATGTCATATCCATAGTTCAACCTTATTTGTATTTGTGACAGCACAGCAAAAATTACTGCTTCGTCGTCAGTGTTTTTGAATCGAAATATCGAGTTGGTATTCGATATGAATCTCTGAGGTCCCGCTTTGGAGCATTTCTTTTTTGTGTTCATTACATTACAGTAGTGCATTCTGGTGTAAACAAAAATACATACATACATACAAATATATACAAGTAAGAAGGTTATATTCGTCTATGCGGAAACTTATGTACCCTTTACGCAATTAGATTTTAAGGATCTTTGTTAAAATTTTAAGTTTTCGGTGCCTCTGGGATAATTTTGTCGTTAAATTTCAAAATATGGTAAAGTTTGTTTTGGGTTCCTTTTTTGTAAAAATCTAGGGAATTTTAGACCATGCATAATATCGATTTTGTGAAAATTGCGACGTTGTTCTTAAAATAATGATTTTTTGTAATTTTTTTGGGAACCTACAAAATTTTTGGTGAAATAAAAATTAACACTCCCAAAATTATCTTATATTCTTCGTATTAAATCGTATTTTGCCGAATAGAGGCTCTTCCGAAATTATCCTGTATTAATCGTACATCCATACATGATGGAACATAAGGTCTCCCGAATTTAAATTCTTCATATTTAACCGTATTTTCTGTATAGTCATCTAGTATACGAATATAAGGTCCACCGAAGTTAGCTTATATTCAATCGTCTTTCACAAATACAAGGTTCTATGAAATTATCTTGTATTTGTCGCTAAATTAAAGAGAGCAGGCATTTAGTGACACCCTGGGAAGACTAAACGTAAAGTCGGCTGGAAAACAATACTGCTTTACAATAATTGGGTAGCATATATTATATTTTGATTCTATTTAGGTGATTTCATAAAATATTGTTTTTTATTGCGAAATTTCGTGTTAAAATTTCATTTTTGGTCAGTTTTTATTTTTTTGGCAAAATTTAGGTTTTAGCAATAATTTTTTTTCCGGCTTGTAACGCGGAAATTTGGTTTTTGTGTTTTTTAGTTTAATTTAGAAAAGCTAAAATAAATAATAAATTTTCATGACTTGAATGAATTTTTAATTTTTAGGTGAATTTCTGATTTTCGGTGAAATAAAAATTTGTTTTAGAATATTTGTAAAATAATTTGTCGTTTCCGTTAAATATTGTTTTGTTTTTAATTTTCGGCTTTTTGGTGAAATTGCCAAAATTAAGTTTTTGTGTCAAAATTCTAAAATTCGGCGAATTTGTATTTTTGTATTAAATGTTGATTATTTCAACAATAAATATTTTTAATTCTATTTGTGCTGGTTTAACAAAAGTTATTGTTTATTTTATCGAGATTTAAATTTTTTAAATTTGATTATACACAGCCAGCTGAACCAGAAACTTAAATTTAGGTTATTTTTTATTTTTCCTTCTAGTAGCCAACTGTTATGAAATTTGAAAGTGGTCTAAGATTTCCACTGTCTTCTCATTGTACATTCTATACACGACCATCACTTACATCAAACTAACGCAGATCTGTGGATTTAAAGTGTTTCTTAAATAAAGCATTAGTTTTTTGTTTGTTTTACAAAACTTCAACTGTCTCTTAGCAGAAGTAAAGTCACCATACCTACACGTGTACACATGAATACAATTTTTAAATTCAAAGATGATCCGCTTTAAATAGTTGGTGAATTGGTTATTTACCATTTAGTTGTCATTGTATAAGAGATTTATTGCATTGAACCAAACAAAAAAAAACCTTCCTTTCGTAAGAGATTGAGAAACTAATTACACATGTATTTGACATTATTCAAGCAATAGAAATTGAAAATTCATTGACTTGTGGTACCACCGTGAATCAACGGCATTTAGAAGGTATTTATTTGTGTTTCATCGTTGCTTTACCAATAGTCACGTTCACTATAATTTAGGCCTAAAACTAAGTTTTCAATGTTGTTCACAACAAAAGACGTGACAAGAAAACACGACAACGAAAGTTGTTCAAATACCGAAACCAGAAAAAACAACCATAATAAAGCAAGTAAGAGAGCTACAGTTCACAAAAGTACGAAATTCTAAAAATGTACTACAAGCTTTTCCCGGTGCAAAGGATTGTTTGCCATAATTAATGTTGGTCTCAGGTTTTAGTCGTCTTATGTGACGTGTAAGCTCTCCTTTCTTGTACTTTTAATCGGTCTGTGTTTCTTTTCTATGAATGCTTATCAATTCTCGATAAACTCTCGATTTGTTGGTAAATTGATGATAATAGCGGAATTGGGGTTTTTAGTCAAATTTCTTGCAATTGATAATATTGAGAGTTTTCGGTGCGTTTGGGTAAATTTTTGCTTTGAATTTTTAAATGTGTTGAAGTTTGTTTTTTGTTACTTGTTTGTGAAAATTAGCGTTATGTAAGATATAGGCCTTTTGGACCTCGTGTAACTCGATTTTTGCAAATTATAAGTAAAACTGACAAATTTGTGTAAAATCAAAAATTTAGTTTTGAATTTTAAAAATTTCGTTAATTCCGGTTTTTCGTGGAATTTTTGAAATTATTTTGTTTTATCCCCGTTTTTCGATTTTATGGTAAATTTGTGAATTTGTGGTGAGTTTAAAAGTTTGGCAAAACATTGATTTTTTGTAAGTTTTTTAAGCAGTTATTTTTGTAATTTAAAATTTTTGAACTTTTGGTCAGTTTTGTGGTGAATTTTTGAATCTTGGTGAATTTTAAATTTATGGTAAAATATATTTTTTTTTATATTTTAGATTAATGGAGTTTTTGGTAATATTTATAATTATTATGAAATTCAAAAATCCAATCGCACTGATCGAAGGGTTCGAGTTTCAGGATCCTAGGTTGTCATTTGTTATTATCAATGTAATAACTAGTCTATTGTACTTAAATCGTAATCTACTATCTATGATTGGATTGCGAAAGCCACTAAATTGCAGTAAATCGCGTACTAGAATATATGCATTTGGTTTTCCCTGGATAGTGGGAACTTGTACTTCTTATATACCAGGAGGCGCATTCCATAAGTCGTAAAACCTTAGACTGTCTTTTTTGTAACTTCTGAATGTTTGATGCACAGGCAGTACCCCACAGCTGAATGTCAACCCCACTGGCTTTATAACGGTTTTGTATAAGAGGACTTTGTATTCCAAAGCCAAGGTTGAGTAAGGACCTATTAGCCAGTATAGTTGAGTTGTTCGCAGTTTTATGGCTGTTATTTTTGCCTCAATTTACCGGACCAAGTTAAGCGTCGATCAAGATAAATACCCAAGTATTTAATCTGTTTTTCCGCTGGAACAGTGGTATTTGTTATTATTATACGTAGACAATTTTGCCTTCTCCAGCTCATTAATATTTGTCTGAACTTTCGGATGCAACTTCTAGATCTTGATTAACACTTATAAGTTCAGTGTCATCTGAAAACTTTTACGTAAATGTATTTGGGATTGGTGGCATATTCGCTGTATAGTTTATGTAGCGGACCTAATATATTACCTTGAGGGACATCGGTAACGGTAACAATATTATGAACTTGCTGAATGGTACATAATGATCCAGGATAATGTTTTTTTGATTGAGATACGATTTTTAGCTCGAGACGAAAATTTCTTTCGAGACGAAATTTTCCTTCCCTAGTTTGGATATAACGACAATTTCAGGCACCTTCAGGTAAGTTTTTTATCATTGATCTTGTAGCACGATCAGGTCCGATAAATTTTTCATATCAAGGTTTCTAATAATTGTTTTTAATAAGCACAACCGAAATTTCATGGGATCATCTAGAGTGTCGCTGATAATTGGAGTGGTAGAACTATTTTGCCACGTGCGATTTTCAAGGCTTAGTGGGATTCGTAACTTTTGCCCTAGTGCAGCAAGGAGCCTAGGCGGAAAGTACACATATAAAACAGCAGTATCGGTAAGATTTCTAGATGTAGCTTCTGAATTCTGGCATAAGAAAGTGACGTACGTTTAGAGCAGTTTGTTTAGAGCAAAACTTATTTCAGAGACTGTTTTAACAGGAACTGTTCTACTTCGGACAGACGGACATTGGTAATTGAATTTCCCTACCTCTAAGGATCCATAATATACATATGTATGTACTTTGTTGGGTCGGAAATTACAAACGGAATGTCAAACCTATATATACCCCTTTCAGTTGTGTAAAGGGTATAAAAAAAAAGAAATCTGAAATAAAAAACAAGAAAATCTCAACGTTGAACCTTTTATATAACTTAGTGTAGTTAAAGTCCGTGCGTCTGCCACAAAGTCTGGCATTCAGTCATTCGGTCATTTAGTACATTTGTCGCTTAGAGTATTCAAATGTAACAGGATTTAATATTCCGCTCAGATGATATTCAAATTGTCAATCGTACACCAATGATTGCCAAATAATGTGTCAAAAATGATGTTTTCGTTTTGAATATTTTTGTCGTTTTGTTTTCATTTTATTAAATTAGGTGCGCGTAAAAATGATAAGGTCACCTCTTAACTTCTACATCAGTTGCAGCAAAAATACAGTGAATGCTCAGTTTAATTTTTTCTTTGGTCATACATGGTGCTTGTTAAAATTTGTTTTCATTGACCGCTGTGACGTAGGCTTCAGGCATCTTGATAGACAATTTTCTCTAACAGGTGCTGTCGTCAACTAAATAACTAATATGAAATACTAACATTTATTTGCAAGAATTGTGATCAGCTGTTTGCATTGCCCATTAAGTTGAAATAAAGTTGGCGTCCAATTTCGAAAAATTTTATTGTGTTGGTAAAAAAGTGCGATTGTGTTGTAATTTGAAAGCTGAAAATTGAACACGTACCTCCTAGTAATATCTAAGATTTGTTAAATTATTGCTCTATAAGAAATAGTTGTTTGCGACAATTTAAATTTTGTGCTTTACGTTACACGTGCATTGAGGAGAATATTTAGTAGCCATAACTTGACTTTCTGTCGCGAATCGCGGCAAATGGCGCTGTTTTACACGACCTGAATCAACAGAATCAACAAAAAATACAAGAGTAACTTTGTCACTTTGACGCGCACATCATCGGTGTGTTTATATTTTCGGTAAAAATCTTTTGTTTCTCTACACACAAATACGATTGATTTCCAATTGAATAAAAGACGTTTTCCTATTTGAATGTTTAAACATTTTGTTTAAAATCTTCATGTTTCACTTTGGGATTGTTTCAAACGTGGACAAGTACTTTGTCGACTCTATGCTGTGAATAACAAACCCCTTCCAATCAGTTGTTCGTTCGTTGGCTTTCTAGTATGTATGAGTATGTACTTCTTTCTTATGACATGCTCTTGGGAATTTTAAATACTTTTGGAATACCAAAAAACAACCTTTAATACTGAATTTCGACGAGCGCTAAACAGTACAAATAAACATATGCATATTTAAATAAAAAGAAATGTGTCTTTTTGTCCGTCCATCTCTTCGTTGGGCCCCCCAAATAGTCCGAATTCTTAATGAGTGTTTGGTGAAGAAAATTATGGCGAGTGAATGGCAGCTCAAGTGGTTAGAGTTAGTGTGATTTCTTGGTGACTATATGGCTGGCAATGTAACTTTGTTGTACATTCTATTATAATGGTTTGTATTTAATACTTGTTGTATGTCATGCAAAAAAGAAATACATGTACATGTAAACGAACTACAACAAAACACAGTTTCTTTTTTAACTTGGCTGGAATAATATAGCAAATTTAAGAATAATAAAAACTAATTTGTTTTTAAATAATAAACATGAGTAGAGTCATTTATGTATGCAACGTTTAACATGCATTTAGGTACATACATATGTATTTACTTACACCCATACATGTACATATAGTTAATAAACAAGTTATAACTGCGACCAGTGCTATAGTAACTGACACAGCGGCAAGTAGATATCAAGTTTCCCCTCTTACGGCAGCGCCTTGGGAAAGTAACAGTGATAGAAGCTAAATTTATAATATTTAATTTTGACTTAGCTTCAAATTCATTTCATTTAGCAGTTGGCATTTTTTCTAGAATTTTTACCTTTTTTATTATAAACGTAAAAGTTATCCCAACATCCAAATATTATAATATTGATTTTTCAAAATATCTAATTATTCTAATAAACCTGAATTTATGATTGCGTTTCAGAACCATGTACTTAAAGAATTCTATTCTGTTTGTTCAGTTTTTAAAATAAAATTTAACGAAGGAAGGAACCAGGCACTAGTTTCTACAGATTTTAACCTCTACACATCTTGCGAGGCTTCACTATCCACCCTATCGAAAACAAGGAGGTATAAGTCAGAACTAATGTTAGTGCACTCAGTTATGGCGAAATATTCGACTTTGTAATTATAAAATGATATTATAACGTGGAAATCTGCGTGAAATAGGCCTTTCGTGGTGATTCTTATTATTGGAATCAATAGTCAGTTACACAAAAAATCAAATTAAAAGTTATTTGAGCTTAATTTTCAACCAAAACCAACATTAAAATACCAATTTTTTTTCCTTGGCTGATATTGAGGAGAGGACTTTCTATGAGATTTATTTATCAGATATTAACCTGCTTTAAGAATATTCATCAGCAAAGTGTAAGCTAAGGCATTTTTGTCCCGATTTTCAAATTTTAGTAACGGACTAACGCTTAAACAGTTTGGAATCGATTAATCTTATGATGGAATATGTCGAATATATATCAACAAGTATGATATAAAAGAGATGACAACCTCGTATTTTTCGAATAGGTTTTTGAAGCTGATGAAGATGTCAATGAATTATATGCATGTCTCAAATTTAAGCATCGATCAGACGCTTGGGGCTTACTTTTAGATGGATAAAGTAAAAGTAAATATACATTAGGCAAAAAGAAAATGATTCGATCTTGAAAAAAATCGGATTTTATCAATAGATTTCGATATTGTGGCCTTAAACCGACCTAGTGTAAATCTATTTGAAAGTATCTGATATCGACGTAAAAATTAATTTCTGTGAATGAAGTATTACGCCAGCCATTTTGCTTATACCGGATACTTTTTAGAAGCTGAACTTTTAGATTTCCTTAAAACACCTGAAAACATATGGCTGTATTGCGGTAGTAACTCGTCAAAGCTTGGGTTGCTAAGAAGTGTATCTAGTAGCGACAAATTGTACATTCGAGGTTGCCAGTTCGATTTCGTGTTATTAATAGTTCCTTCGACAGTTTTTAAATTGGGTCTGGATGAAAGATGTATAATTTCAAATTGAATTCAAAACGGTGGCCGGAAAAAAGATCGACCTGGTAAATAAAACTGAAAAATTGATTCAATTAAAAAAATAATAAGAGGAATCCATTAGTTTGTATTAAAGTTATAACTCAGAAGCACTAACTGTAACCATTTATCCCGGCCGTCAGCAGTCGGGATCAAAGGTATGACTTGCCGTAACTCTGAAGTTCTGACTTACACCTGCTCGTCATGGCTGCCGATTATCCTGTCTCTCTGCTAGGAGTTTGATTAAATAAGTCGAGCGGAGTGAAATTACTAATTTCTTATAAAAATCCCTAGCCCATGGTGCAACAGCATACGCCGTGTGCTTGGATACCAGTCTATCTTTAGTTTTAAGACAGACTTAGCCGTGCATATGGAGCTCTGTGTGGGTGGTCATCTTTTTCTAGTGGGAATTTTATGAACTCTCTAATTAACTAAATGAGGAATCCGGAAAAGGAGATAAGGATGGGAACTCCGGAGTTTATTGGGGGATTTAAGCCTTAGAAGAAGGCCGAAAGTTACTAGCCGACAGTCCGAATCACTACAGTCAATGGTAAAGACTAGTGTTAGCACGAGACACATTAAACGTAAGTCATAAATTACAAATCGATTGCCTGAAATTAAATCGCGGAAAGATGTGGTCAAAGATGGACCTTTAAAATTAGCGGTCTGCTTCGATATCACCCCTTCACTAAATAATAATAAAATATATATATATATCCCTCCGACCGACATAAGCAAAATCAGCTGACACTCCTCAACCCACACGAATTTTTTTCTATGTTTATCAAAATCTGGTATTTAACTATCCACGATTGTATGTATGTATTTTAAATGAGTAAATTGAATTTAGTTTTAACAATTTTTGCGGTATTGAAATCAATGTTTGCTACTCGAACACATATGACAAAGTTTGGCAGCAACAACAAAATAATTCTTTTGAAACAATTTGCATAAGTTTTTTTTTGGGTTTTGTATTGCGGTTGAACTGAAGTGTGTGGTGGTTGATAATTTACCCAAAAAATAATCGAAGAAAAAATGTTTTTGCCACAAAATTTATTTGTATTTTTTAAACAATTTATACATGTCTACGCTTGTCCATTCATTCATTTACTGAAATAAGTGTCTCTGTATTTGTGCTAGTCTGTTTTTTCGATTGTTGCCTGGATGGATTGGCAAACTATAAACAAGGTGTGAATTAATTTGCTTCGATTCTTTTACCTTTCGAATCAAACTTAAGGCTGCAATAAGGAAAAAAAACGTAGCAAAAGTGTTTAAAAATACAAAGCATAATGTTGTTAAGAACAAACGAAGTCAATTCTATGAAACAACAGCAAAAAACAAAATCCTTTAGTGAGGTCTTTCTTAGTCGTTTATTATTTACTTTTTTAAAGCTGACCATTCTGTGTTTTTTCTTCATATTTAAATTTCTGTTCAGTAAGAGCGTTTTACTACGGACCAGGTTAGAACGCAAGAACTGTAATTAAATGGAATCAGACGTTTGTCATTCTGCGGATAAAATTAACTACTTTTTTTCAAATGAATGCAGTTTAGTGTTACAAAAATGATATAATTCGTTAATTGAGATGGGTTTAGGCGGCGCAGGAAACTTTACTTTGTCATTTATCGAAACCAACAGACGCCATCAGGAAATTAACACTGAGCTAACTTTATATCTTCCTAAACCGTATGGGAATAATCAATAGTTAAGTTTAAAAAATAAAAATTAATTTGACAGAAAGTTTTAGATAAAATTAGAATATTTCTCCCTAAAATGAATAAAATATAAATAATAAAGGTTTTTCATGGAAAGATTTAAAAAATTGTGTGTTTTGTTGATAATACGTTACCTCAAAAGCCTGAGCTGGATCTGCTCCTCTGCCAGTAACTGAAGCATTTTGTAAAAAATATGTTGAAGTGATCATCACCTAAGCAAATACTTAAGAATCTCCTTTAGTTTTAGCTCAAAATTTACACAATCATTGGTGTTAGAAATGATATTTTCTTTAAGTTTACTTCTTCATAAACGATTGTAAAGCAAAATCAGTTCTATTGGAGCAGATCACTACGTTGCTATTCGATTTATTTGACTTGAGGAAGAAATTCTGTGTGCACATGGACCTTTGGCTTTCGCTGTCATTGACCTTTGTTCTACAATACACTTCAGCTTAGCAGGGAAATTTTCGTTATTGCGCTTTGTAGCACTCGTGGTAAAACTTTTCACCGATTTGTAATCATGAGAGAAGTCATCATCATTCCAGCACCAAGACAGAGCACATTGTCTCTCAATGAAAACTTGGTTTACTTTTCATATACAAATAAGGTCACCCTAAGATCGCTGTTGACACTTTTGCATTTCGTTTTAGATATTAACAAATATCCACACGTGTGGACATCGCAACTTGGCCACTTTTATTTTACTCGTGCAATCAACGTATTTTAAGCTTTTTTTGTCTTTGCTCCTTCGCAGCTTTTGATTTTAACACCTCAGCAAAGATAAAATAGGAAACAAAAAGTAACAGAGTTTTGTCTGCAAGCCTTTGATTTGGTATGTTGACAGTTTTTTATTTTATGCCGTTTATTCCCCAACAACTCCCCACGGATCACAAGAAAGAAGAATAAAGTGAAAAAAGCATTGAATCAATTTCATTGACCAAAATCGATTTAACTACAAACTCTACCCCAATGAGTCTTCATTCATCTGACTGAATCTCCAAATTGAATGGCAAACGGAAATTCGTTTTCTCTGGTTGTTTTATTATTGAGAATTCTTATGGTTCAGATTTTTCTTTAATTCCATCTTGACTTTTTTGTGATGGTTGTGTGTTTTTGTTTTGTAAGTTCATTTGTTAGTGACTTTATCTTCTCCATGCTTAAGCTCCAGCAATCAAATACAAGTTGTTGCTGACTGTCTGTCTAACTTGCATCGTTGGGTTGTTGGAAATATTGCTGCACGTATTACGATGACTTTTATTGTTTCGTATGTTCTTGCAGGGTCTTGTTGATTTAAATTTTGGTCAATGTCACAAAACCGAAATCAATAAAGCGGCAAAGCTTAGGGAAATGTCATCGAATCCTTGTTAATATTTTCTTTGTTGATTGAGAAGACTTTTTGGGGATTGTAATTTTTTATGGCATTTTGCAGTTTTCTATGGTGACTCCAATGTTTCGTAAAGTTACCAAAGTGAATGTCAACTGGAAAAATTCATTGTGTTTTATGATAAACAATTCGGTGTTAAAATCATTGGTGGGAACTGAAAAACCACTTGAAGACGTTTTACCAAAGATCTTCAAATGCAGACCGATTAGAAAGTAAATTCGATTTCATATTATTATGAAGAGTTGCATAAAGTGGCAACTTAGTGCTTGAATAAATAAAAACCCCTTAATCGTGGGTCTTACCAAGGAACTTTACGGCAAAACAAACCTTAAACGATTCAACATTTATTTATTTGACATTAAAGAACATTAAAGAAAGGCTGTAAGACGGTTTTAAATACCAAGTACACTTTATTTTATAGTATTTGTATAGTATACGCATGGACACGACAACTATAGTATATTCTCTACTATTATGTTGTATATTACTTTAGTTGCCATAAACAAGTTGTTGTTTACTTTCAATCATTAACTGATTTTTATTCATAAATAATAAAAGAATTCTTAATAAAATTCTAAACACAAATAAAGTATAAGAAGAACTTTTATAAATTTTTAATATTTTTATTTCAGAAAATATTTCTATTTAATTTTTATCCCAATTGATTTTATTATAAAAATGCAATTGATTTGTTGAGGGTGGATAGAGACAATATGGGCATCAGGAAATCTTTACCCAACTTTAAAGAAAAACTTGAATCGCTTATGCTCCAAGTTCCTTAGACCACAAAAAAAAAATGATTAAAATAAGAGTTTGGTTATTGTGGGCGCTCTTTGTCAACACTTGTATGTTTCTGATTTCATTTTCTTTCGATTTCTCATTTGGTCTGAAAAAATACGAGCATAAGACGTTTAACTTATGCGAAAAAGTTGGGTAAAGATTTCCTGATGAGCTGTCCTAAGTAACCAGCGTAAAGACAAGCCTCAACAAACTAATTGAATTTTTATAATGAAATGAGTTGGGATAAAAGTTCAAAAATATTAAGTCAACAACTATTAATTTTATTTAACAAAACGATAGTGTTATTTTTTATAAAAGAATAAACTCTTTATTTAAAGAACGTCGTACTTCAAGCTAAAGCAAAAACTCATTGCTCAAAAGTGCAAATGGAAAAATGATTTTAAATGGAAATAATATGTCACCAAATACAAAGTGTCAACAAAAAAACAAAAAAAGAGACCCAATCGCCACCAAAGAATTAACAACGCAAAAAAATCTGTTGGTATGTAGTTTCTGTTATCAAAAACTAAAAATCGGCAAACAAAAGTTTTACCTACCGCACTTTTTTAATACAAAAAAAATAAAAATAATAAATGCGACACTATGAACAACTTGCAATCGAATACGATTGATCTTTATTTTCTTCCAACCACTCAGCAATATAAAACAACAAGCAACAGCAACAAAACAGTCGCAGCAACATTCACAGACAACAACAGTAGTTAATCGTTTTATGAGTAACAGTATAGAGACAGACGGACGGACGGCAGCCAGGCATACTAGTATATCGACAGACTACCCGTTCCAAATCTCAGGGCATGTTTGTACGCAGGAAGCATGTGTGTCCTCTTCCCCATAAAACAAATGAAACATTTAAGATTTTTTTTTTGCTTTTGTAAAGTTTTTGTTTGCTTCGGACTGTTATAACCAACCGACAACATCCATAACGTTGCAAAAACTGACAATAAGTGTGAGGCAAGGCAAGGTGGCAATAAGAAGACTGAAATAAAAAAATTGGTTAACAATCGCGACCGGATGTACCAAATCAGATTTTGTATATTTAAACGTGTTCACTTGTACTTGTATTGATTGTGTTTGTTTGAATGGTTGCTTGTACAGCTTTTTGTTCACGCTCTAGACGTTTAAACTTTTTACGTTGTATTTTTTATGTATCAAAACACAATTCATTCAGAAATTGTTAAAAAAAAATAATTTTCACATTTATATATTTTTTTCAAACAGACCCACTAATTCGTGTTGCCCAGGACACTGATCTATACATACGCACTTTTTTGATTAGCATTAATCTCTCACTTATGACTTCGTCATACGAGTCAGCTGCAAAAGTTCCTGCTATAAACAACGACACAGTAACCATTTTTTACTGCTGCAATTAATGTGCCGCTTGGGAGGGTCATGGGGATGTCATATGCAGTTTTATTAAAATAGAAAAGTATTTTTTTAAACAGAACTTTAACTTGAAAGAAGAGTAAAACACGGAGACATGTTTTTAATATCCATTGAAATGACTTTATGTCAAGAAGTTATAGCCGGGGCTACATATAAAGGTTAAGTTAAATGGTTGCAAGAAAATTTGGTATGTGGCGTATTATGGTTAGAATTACTATATTATTTTTGTGTAATTCAAATACTTTGGCTGCGGTTAGAATTTTTTTTTATTTATTTATTAGTAGTATTCAAAATACTTTTTAATTACATATATATTTAAAATTAGATTATTACAAAATAATTTTAATAAAGAGAATCTTTAAAAGCTCTAATTATTAACATTTCTTATAAAAGTTAATTTTTTTCTTCTAAAAACATTGTAACTAATTTTATTCTTAATGTCATTTGGCATCATGTTGTAAATTCTTAATCCTTTATAAAATAATGATCTTTGCATAGCGCTGGTAGAATAAAATTGTAGTCTGTAATCATTCGAATTCCGTAAATCATATGGTTGAGCGTCTCCAACATATCTTAGTTGTTCTGTTAGGTACTCAGGTGCATTGTATTGTGCTGTAGTCTCTGGTGTATGTTTAACCACTTTAGAGTATCAAGCATAAACCTTATTGACGTAAATCTGTTGCATTTAATTATTGAGTGCATTGCTTTATTTTGTAATTTTTGAAGCCTATGTATCTGTTGATCTGAGCAGCATGTGTATAGTACAGTTGACCCGTATTCGAACTGTGGTTTTAAAATCGTATTATATATGTTTATTGCTGTGATAGTTGACACTTTGTTTCTTAAACGTTTGAAAAACCCGATTTTTTTTATCAATTTTTTTTACAAATGTATTCTATATGTTCTTTGAAATTCAAGTATTTATCTATTATGAAGGCTAGATATTTTATATTATTAACTTTTTCTATTGTTACATTATTTATTTTAAAATTTAAATTATTTTCCATATTTATTTCCATCAGTTTAGTCTTATTTTCGTTTAATTTTAGTTTGTTCATTTTTAGCCATTTATTGATGTTATCCATATCTATTTTTAGGTTACCGTAACAAATCTCATCAGTCGCCGCTTCTGTAAAAAATATCAGAGTATCATCCACATATAGTACTATTTCGCATTTTTTCAATACATTTTCCATATCATTTATATATATATATAATGAATAATAGCGCTCCCAAAATTGATCCTTGAGGAACTCCATACTCATTTTCCACCCTTGTTGATTTTATGTCATTAACTTTTGTCATTTGTTTTCTATTTGTTAAGTAGGATTGAAACCATTGTAGTTGAATATTTTGGATACCATATTTATCTAGCTTTTTCAATAGAATGTATCGATCAATTGTTTCAAATGCTCTTTTAAAGTCAAGGAATAATGCAGCTATTTTGTTATCCTTCTTTACATTTTTCCATCTATTTATAATATAGTTGATTGCAGTTTCACACGAGTATTTCTTCCTGAAGCCAGACTGATATTTTGACAGTAGTTTGTGTTTTTCCATGTATTTTTCAAGTTGGTTTTTTGCTACCTTTTCAATAATTTTTTCACAAGTTTTTAGGGTGTTAATTGGCCGGTATTCTTCACAATTTTTCAACAGGTGTAACCATCGACTCCTTCCATTTGGTAGGAAATATTCCAGTTTCAAGTGATTTGTTTATTATCTTAAGTAATTTCTGTCCCAAAGTCATCCAATTGTCTAATATAAATTTTGTACTTATTCTATTATAATTTCTTTTTTTTTCTTAATGTTCATACATATATTTTTTATTTGTTGTATATTTATTGCATGGAATTTAAATCTAAAATTTATCATAGGTATATGATTTTCATATTGCACATAATTTATTGAATTCCTGATTTCTTTAATACTGTTTATGAAATAACAGTTAAAATTCCCAGCTATTTGAAACGTATCCTTATATTCTATTTGTCCAAATATCACAGATTTAATTTAATTTTTGGTTTTTTTAGTTTCTTTTTACACCACATTTCTTTCTGGTTTCTTGTATTAGTAATTTTATTATTTATATATCTATTTTTTTGATTTTCAGTTTTCTTCTTATATACATATATTTCGTATTATCCTATATTCGTTCCATGCCTAGTCTGTATTCTCATTAATTGCTTGTTGGTATTTAAAAACTTTTTCTCTTTTCAAAATTCTGAGTTCATTATTCTACCAGTTATTACTTTTTCTTTTAATTTTCCTCTTGGAAATAAATTGTATTATTGCACCCTCAAAAATTACGTCAAAATTGTGGATATCATATTTTAATATTTCACTAATTTCATCTTTATTATATTTAAAACATTCTATTTCCGCTATCTTTTCTTGTTTATTTATATGTTTATATATATATATATATATATATATATATATATATATATATATATATGTGGGAATTTATCCTAATCGTACCACTAGGTCTGGCAGACGATTTTAAAGGGTTAAGTTTATTTAAAATTACTTTACAAAACGTAGGAAATTCTACGGACACAACAGTAGGCCTGGAATAAAACAACTAAAATTGTTTTATACTGAATTACTTGAGAAGGACAGAGACCAATATACTGAGTGTAGAATAATCTAGAACCCAAAACTAACGAGTAGAATTTATGACAGGAAAAATTTGACTCTAAGTTTTACTTCTTCAGTAGCAGCCAAGCAGCAAACCACAGAATATAAACAGAATACCCCACAATGACATTTGAAAAAGCGTGTAATCAGGTGTCATGCGTTTTTACGTACAACATTTTAAATTAACCCGATTACATGAAAGAGATAGCTTAATTAGAAACGATAAGATTTTTTATCTCTCTTATATAATCGAGGTAATGTTGTTGTGAGTTGTCGCGTCTAATTAGTAGTCTATGCAGCAAACTTTAAATAATAAAAAACTTATTAAATTATTGCTTAACATATTGCTCCATTAAATTAATATTGTACCTACTAAAATTAAGAAAATATGAAACAATTTCATATAAATAATTAAATTCAAATAAAGACATTTTAAATCGTACCAAGAATTCTACATATATATATATATATATATATATATATATATATCTATTGCTTCATGGTCTGATATTTTGTTATTTATATTAGTTTTTGCCACAATACTTTCATTATTTGTAATAATATAGTCTATTAAAGTTTTAGAGTTCTGTGTTATTCTTGTATATGCGCTTATTATTTGTCTTAAACCGCTATCATTTAATATACTTTCTACTTTATTTCTGTAGAAATATGTACATCAGTCTATATTCAAATCTCCCGCTATTATAATAGCACAGCAATTTTCGCATATTTCCTCAATGAAATCTCGAAAGTCTTCGCAAAATTCCGTCTTTTGACTACTAGGAGACCTGTATACCATTACCACTATAAACGATGTTGTTTCATAACTTGCTTTATATGCGCTGTTCCAGTATTTTGTTTCCTTTATACACTCTTTAATTTTTTTATCTTCCATTGTTTTTTAAAGTACATAATTATCCCACTAGTTTTTGACGAGTCTGACATTGTTATGTAATGATCATATTGTTTAATTTCTATCTCTGCTTCATCTACTGCATTAGTTAGGTGCCTTTCAGATAATATTATAAAATCAGGATTATTCGTTTCAGCTACTATTTCCAGTTGATTAAAATTATATACGAGTCCTTGAATGTTGGTATATATTCCATGCACGTTCTTTGATTGTTAATTTGTGAAACCTATTCTCTTCTTCTTTAAGCAAAGTTTATTTTGATACACGGGAGATTCTCGATCATTTGTGGCATGATTTTCATCCAGCCCCAGATTCAGTCTACGATTTTCTTTTATGCAATTTACATATTTCTTTATTACCTCCTTATTACATTCTCTACTTTTATGGTTTCCATGGCATTTGTAACATATATCATCGTTTTTACATTCCACTGCTTTATGGTTGAATCCTAAACATTTAAAGTATTGTATTTTATTCGTACCATCAAACACTTTGCATCTTTCCCATAAAATATTAATCTTCTGACTTGATATTATCTTCGGATATGTTTTGTTATCAATTTTTATTTTCGCATTATATATTATTCGATTATATCTCTTAGTTTCAAATAATTTTACAATCTCCATTTTACTATTTTTTAGAACATCATTTTGTTTTCTTAATTTCTCAATTAATTCTTTATCTGCCATTTTAAAAGTCATATCTGTAATTATTATTTGCATATCACTTTGTTTTGGGACTGTTATTTCGTTCTTCTATTTATTTCTTTCTTCTATGTTTTCACTTTGTATAACCAAAGTACCATTTTTTCTATTTTCAACACTTGTTATTTTCAGATTTGTTGGGTTTACTTTCTCGTTCAAATCGGCCTTTGTTTTGACAACACTTTGTTTTTCTTTTGGTCTCACTATTAATGGGACATTTTTTGCAACATCTGGCACCACTGTATTATTTGCTAAAGGTTGAGCATACTTTTGGTTTGTTGTTGGTATCCTTGATTACTCTCTTTATTTCGTTACACATTTTTATATTACTTTTTTCTATTGTCTCATATATATCTTTATTTTTATTTTCAACTTCAGTTACATTTCTAAATAATGCTTTTACTTCTTCGACGTTCTTTTCACAAAATTTTTGTATATTATCCATTTTTTTGAATCTTTCATTATATCTTCTTTCTATAGCTTCCAGTAATGATTTAATTTCATTTTCATATCTTTTTAGTGAGCTTCCAAATTCATGTTTATATTCCAATAATGCTTGCTTGTTTTTATCAACACCATCTTGTATATCTCTTAACACTAGGTCTACATTTTGGATATGTTGCATGCAAGCATCACATATGTATCGAACAAAATTGTCTTCATCTATTATTTTAGCCGAATATTGATCTACACCCGCACATTTTTTTGTATAATGGTAAACTTTATCACACACACCACCGCATCTTATACCACTTTCGCCTCTAATTGCTGATTTGCACTTATTGCATTCAGCCATAACGACGTTTTATTCCTTATAGAATTTCAATTTATACATGAACTTTTCAATTAATTGTATGTTTTTAATAGTCACTATCTATTTTTAAAAACCGATTTATATTTTTATTTAATTTTTATTAAGGGCTTTACAATTTTACTTCATTACTTTCAAAAATTTCCAGTTAATTCTTTTAGCAAAAATTATGTTGGCCAAGCCAATAATATGGCAGTCCTATGGATGGTAATCATTTAATGGTTAAATGTAAAGAATAACTTGTTTCTCGCAACTAAAATAACGTTTCAAATATTTTAAAATAACCATAATGTGGTTGTCTCCTTTATATATTGTTGTAGAGATTACAATCATGTGTTTCTTAGCGTGTTCCCAGTCCAATAGATTTTGAGACTATTTGCGTCCTATTTGTCAGCCTTAAAAACATCTATCCAAGAGCACAATGGCTTTTCTTCCCTTTTTAATGTAGAACCCATCTATAAAAATGTTATGAAGGATCATGTTACAGCCCTTTATAATCTAAAAACTCAGGCATTATACCGACTTTGAAGAAAGCTTAAATATACAAGAAGATTTCGATTCATATATTTGCAGTCGTTGCGCCTACAAAAAGAGACACGTCTTTCTTAATATGCTTTGAACAGAGTAAGAAAACAGTTAAGCTTTTTACGAAAGCCGTACTATAACACATTCGTTTTTTACAATGTTTCTGCTGCTTTACTATGTTAACGAAAACTCACTATATCAGTTATATTTGTATACTCTTCAAATTCCGTTTGTAATTTCTACAATATTCATTTCCGGCCGTATAAAGTGTATACATGTATTCTGGATCGTTATAGGTAGGGAAGTTGAATTTACGATATCCGTCTGTTTATCTGTACGATGTTGAAATCAAATTTCTCACGACACTGGACAACCTAGAAACTCTAAAATTGGGTCATTTCATCAGTTCGTTCGGCAAGTTTTCGCTCTTTGAAATCAGCAACATCGGCCCACTCCAGTATGGGTAAAAAAAACTATTTTTCGGGATTTTTAGCATTTGCAATATCCCGCAGAAACGAGATTGCAAGCCCATCAAATTTATATATTTTGAATCTTGGCCAAATTTGCTAATAAAGTGCCTCTAGAGAAATCAATTGGGACACAGATAACTTACGGACATAAATGTTGGATCAAATTGAAAGCTTAAAAAATAAAGTAACAAACAACCCAAAAACTGCTCCAACATTCTTAATTTCACCATGAAATTGTTAATTTCACAAACATATTGAAATTTTACCAAAATGGCGAAAATTTGCAGCAAAAAAAAAACAATAATACATGAATAATTCATATTTTGTCAAAATCGATCACGGAAATATATAACAAATAGTAGTTTTCACCAAAAGTTGGAGATTGTACAAAAAGAAAAAAAATAATTAAAAAATTCATCAAAAATTCAAATCAAATAAAAAAAGAATAATTTTCAATCTAGTTTGGCAATTGACCAAAATTATGAAATTCTTTACAAAACCGAACTATATTCAAAAACATAAAACAATTTTCAAAAATGGGAATTGCACCAACAAATTACAAAAACCCCGTAATTCAGTAAATTTGTAAATTTCACCACAAAAATTTAATTTTTTTTTTACTAAAAAGCCGAAAATTTGCAAACATATATTTAAAAAAATTTAACTACAAACGGGGAATTAAAAAAAACAGAAATTCAACAAAAGATGTAAGAACCAATAATTTCTAAATTTTACAAACGATCTATGTTAAACTGAAAGTAAAAAACAAAATTTAACACAATATGGGAATTCACCAAAATTAAAATTTTGGGAATTTACCAAAATGACAAAACTCACCACAAATTCAACTTATAGAAAAACAATTGTAATTAACAAAATTAAAAAAAACGAAAATTAAATAATATATATAATAATTTCACAAAAAAAAAAGAAAAATAAATAAAATTCAGCAATTGTCACATTTTTGCGAAAACTTCAAAATTTTTCAAAATTCGAAAGGTCAAAAATTCCAAAAAAAAACATAAAATTAACAAAAAAAGAATAAAATTATAAATACTTTAAATTTTGTTAAACATCGAAATTAAACTAATTTTGGGAATTTACCAAAATTTTAAAATTCACCACAATAGCTTAATATGCCAAAACAAAAAAGTATATGATACAAACAAAAAAATTTGCCAAAACATTAAAAAAAATGGCAAAAAATAAATTTTTACTCAAATTTTACTAAAAATAAAATTCTGTTTTTATCCACAATTTACTTAAAATTAAGAATTTACCGGAAAATCAAAACCATTCAGAGAAAAGGTAAAACATTTAAACAAGTTAAAAGAGCCGAAATTAAATAAACAAGTCATCTAATAAGCGATCGAAAATGTTTTTATTACAATTAAAACCGGAGCCTAAATTAAAGGTCGCAAACAATCCTTTGCATTGGAAAAAATCTGTGGTACAGTTCATACTTTGGTGAAGGGTATACGACTATAAGCGAACTATAGCTCTCTTACTTGTTAGAATTGATTCTGATTCTTGTGAGAAACCATCATATCGGAAGTGAATGAGGTTGCATCACACATGTTATCCAAAGAATCGGTAATGCCGTGTGTAATTTAAAAGGGAATAGAGCAAAATAGAGAAAACTTTCGGTCGAATATATAACTTGTGCAAATATACATTGGAGTCTTTGTAAGAGCAGTGTTGATATATATTTTTTATATTTTATTTGAATTTTGTTTAATTAATTTTGTTTTTTTTTTTTGCTAATTATCCGCTATTTATTAATAACTCGGTTCAATCCCTGCCGTAGAGTATAAAAATATTCCTATTATTTTTGAGTACTTCACCCTTGTAGTGTTTAATTACATTGTAGTAATTGTTAGACAATCTAATTAAATTAAATAGCGACCTTAAGCTCATCGCCATGTTAAAGCTTAATGACCTGCAAAAAACTAAACTAAATTAAACAAAAAAAAAAAAAAAAACAACAGAGCGCGTAAATAAAATTAAATGCGACAAAATAAACAAAAGCAAAAAACAAAACATATGTAAATATTTTCGACATGAACATGAACGACTTGCAGAAAGCTTAGGGTCTCTTGTGTATGGCTGCGCTGACACTCCTGGAAAATGTTTAATTTATGAGTTGTTCCACAAAAGATAATTTTAAATTGCACAAAATAATGGGTATGGAGGCAGATAAAGGGTGCTGGTGTAACAAAGCGAATTGCTAATAATTGAATACACGATTCATTATTTGTTTCTTTGTAATTACTATTTGAATCATTTGTTGCTGTTGTTGTTGTATAATCAAACATAAATTAAGACAACATAATTATTTAAATAAATACGCAGACATAAACACCAACAAAAGAAGCAATAATGCAACAGTTTATTAAGTCACATTTTAATTAAAAATTATTAACAATTAAAATTAATTTATTTCAAATGCATGTAAACGCAATAGATAATGTGGGCGAATTTGTCTTGAAATAATCATAATACACGAGGGAGGTAAAATCAGCCGTTATGATGTTGTAAAGTCAATATGCTTTACAGTCAGCATAAGTTCACGTGAATAATTTGTATTAAAGGAACTGTTATACTAGAATATTCTGGGGGGCGACAGCAGCAAAGAATTTATAATTAAATTTATTTTCCTTTTCCTTCTGAATATTGATATTCTGTGACGGTCATGTTGTGATGGCGACGCCTATCAAATATGTTGTTTATTATTCAGATCCTGATGCCAAAGCACTTTGTTAATTCACACCATTGAACAGCACATTATAGCGATAAAACTTTATTATTAAAATCAGTTTTCGCTTTGCAAAACTTGCGCGCATTGAGACTACTTCACGACACAAACGGTGGCTCTTTAAACTCGATTCTCTAACGTTTAGTGGCCGTAGTCGATACGATAGCATCAAAGAATATGCGTACCCCAAAGTATCTCCAATTTGGAAGGGAACATCGCTGGTGTTCGTAAAAGTGTGAAGGCGAGCTCGAGGCAGTAGCGTCCTCGATGTGCCAAAGGTTTCCGGCTTTCAAGGATTTCAACCTCTCAAATTTTGTATCGAAACTTGAGCCTGCGCACCCGTACAATATCCAGCTTAATAGGTCAAAGTTAATGTCCAACTCAATGCAATGTACCCTTTAAAAGTTTCTGTTTGGTGTAGATTTTAGGCTCACATTCATCGTCAACGGCATGTGATTCCTACAGGGAGGCGCTATGTACCAAAATATAAATTGTGCATCAACAAATTGTGGGCAACGTGATCTTTCATTGCGTTTTTTGGAATCATTTAAGACTTTTGGTGCCGAATTCATCTAGTCGATTTAGCTTGACTTATAATAAGAAATAAGATTAAATTGCTCAGAGATGGTGAAGAGAATATACAAGAAACATTTTGTATCGCTGCCACGATGTCAAGTAAAAATTGGTAAATTCAAATTAAAAAAGTGGTGGATTTTTGTTTATAACTCAAACTTTACATGCCACATTTGATCATAGTAGTCGAATAACAACTGACGAATGTGTAACATGAACGTTAAAGCCAACGAATTAATTTCGCGGTTTGGCCAAAAGCAAAATATTGCACCAGTTCACCCATGCGCACTGCAATTTTTGGCTGCTCGGTATATTTTCTCTTTACAATCAAAGAGTGATTTGATACAGTGAAGAAATAGAATCTTTAGTTGACGAGCATTTTGAGGAACTTGAGTCTGCCAATGTCATAATAACAATTGATTCGTTAGAAGAATTATATCCAGTTATACAGGCTAAATGTTCAGAAATAAAATACATTTTTTTTGCAAATTATTTCTACCCTCGTATAGAAGACCAACTCTTACAATGAAATTTGTTAAGCTAAATAATTGCAAAGCAATTGAGGATTAATTTATAGCGGGACGCAAATACTTTGCACTCGTTCTTAGCAAATAAAATATTTTTGACAACACAAATGAGAAGTTTAATGATTTATTGCCATTTTGTACACAATTAAGATTAAGCTTTGGCTACAAACAAATTCTCAGAATCTTCATTCCATCAAGAAGAAAACATATACAGAATAATACAGTGATAAAGTTCGATAAAATTTTTACGTCTTAACACTGGACGCAAAATTTCAATATAAATTGAAATTTGGTTCTCTCTGTTGCAGGTAGTTTATGAAATAGTAATGAAGTGGCTTCTTTGTAATCCTAGGTGGTAAAATAGCAAAAGTGTTGCATAATAATTAAATTTTTTTCTTTACTTAGGAAGGTGGAGATAAAAACGTTTGGAAAGCTTCATTTATACTCATTTTGTAGTTGTTTGTGGAATAGTGTTGTAGAGCCCCTGATGTTCAACCGAAGCTGTTACAAGAATAGAATGCAATTCTAAATTTTATTTTAGCACTTTGAGCGAACTGTATTATCCGTAATTGTTGTATGTGATAACTAGCATCTAGATATTGAAAGGTGGTAATTTAATTAAGACTTGCTGGATAGTTAATCGTATTAATCCCATTAGGTAAACCACCCACTTTTCTTTTGTTTAGGACAATTTGGCCACTACCTGTATTGCAGCCAACTTATAGCTTCCAATTCAGTTTTCAATACAATTGTTTATCTCAACAATTCTCCACCTAGTTTCTCTTTAAACTGTATTTTTCTATTTATTCCAATGGAAAATCAAGCAACTGCTTCCTTTCACCAGTTTGCTGCTGCTGAAGTTTCTTTCTCTTCAAAATAGCCACCTACACCTTTTTAAAGGCAAACATTGGTTTTTTATCTAACGAAAAATGTAACTAATTGTTAAACAGACATTTAAGTTCGATTTGTAATGAAGTAAAACATGCGACAAAATTAATTTCACTCCACAATCGGCACCATTTGCCAAAAAAAAAAAAAACCAAAATATTTTCTTTATAAATGATTTGAACAAAACACACACCTTGTTCGTTTTTTAATCAAACTTAGTGAATACTTTAGATAATGATAAAAAGGAACAGGCATAGCATGGCGAGGTGGGGCGGGCGGGAAGAGAGTTCATTTAACAAACATGTGTAGTGGGTGGGAAGTACCTTCTTTCAAATTTAATACAGGGAGCTTTAAAAACGAATTAAATAATAATTTATTTGATAGTTCAACTGTTGGCAATAAGGATGGGTTCATGTTGAAGTGAAATTAATGAAGTTAGATGTGAAATATGACAGAAGTTCTTTATATTCTTGAAAGGCTATTATGTATTGAATGTGACGTGTTTCAAAATGATGATAAGGATCCGAAGATCTGTCCCATAGATTCTGCTGAAGTTAAGCCTTGACCGTCGACTAGTTCAGACAACTTCACAAACAAAAGCTTAGTGTGGTTGATTTGCACGCGCTTAATGACTAATTCACGGAACTTCCACTATATATAGCAGAGCCCTTAAATCGTTCTCGCATATCGTTGTATGTTTATTTGGATATCTCGTATGGTGTAATTTTGTTTCCTTCGCAAAAGATGATTTTTTGATCGAAATTGGGGTCTCATTTCAAACGCTCATTTGAACGTGCTGCCCGATGATGTAAGCTGCAATGGCAATTTTGTATCAGTGAATATTTAGTACTAAAAAATGAATTTAACAGAATTGTTTAAGTGAAACCCTTTATAAATTTTACGCAACGCGAAAAACTGAAACTACTTTTTTATAGTTGAAGCGATTCGAAAATAAAATATTTATATAATTGAAAATGCATAAAATAAGAATAAGAATCGAATTCATCCTTTAATTAAAATTTTTACTTACTTTGTCACATCTGCTGCTGCTTACAAATAATTGTTTTTAGTAAATTGAATGTTCGAGGGGTTTCTCATATTTGCGGAGAAAGAAAACTTTTTTGAACGCATGCGATCATATTTTTATCTGCTAGAATTTGTATCATCATATGAATTTCGTAATTTTTTATTGATAGCCAGAAAACACACTAGTATCAATCCGAAAGTACAAGCGCAGATACAATTGAAAGGAAAATAAATTATTTGCACCTCCACAACGATTAAAAATTAACATTTTCCTTTACAAAATATTTGTAATAGTTGTATGTTCTCGTTCAAACTTACCCCTGAAGAGCCCAAGCATAATCCACGATTCGTTTATTGCAAGACTTCTTACTAATGTGCTATTACCTTTAAAATATGGACGAAAATAAAGTATTTAAACGTATATCTTCTAAATCAGACTAGAAAATCTAGAGGGTCTAATTGCTCTCGTTTCTCATAAATACTTACAACAATCTAAATATGTATATTAATTAATTAAATACAATTGTTTCACTTAATTCGATTAAAAAAAAATTATCAAAAAAAGAGAGAGGCAATGTATTACAGAAAACACAAATTACATGAAATTAATGTTACATTTTCACAAATATACATTTTTACATACATCAAGAAATGTTTAACATTAAAAGTGAAATAATTTTAAATTTATATAAAATGCCTATACACCTGCGCAAAATTGTCTATAAAAATATTATTGTACAACTTTTATTAATTTTCTTTCAACAAAACTGATCTTTCGATTGTTTTAAGGAGGCTGGCCAACTCATTCTATTGAGCAAAATCGAACGAATTTTTTTTATAAAAAATAGTTAACGAAATTAAAAAATAAAAGTGTTCAGCCACGAAGCTAACTTTCAGATTGTTTCAACATTTTATCATTAAGATCGCATGCTATTGATCGATCGATTTGAGCTCTTCATATCCGAAATCGAACAAATAGAACAGGCGACTTGAACATTAGCAGATCATGGCTGGATTTCAGAATAATAATGATCTGCACAAAAACACGAAAAAAATTTTACATACGCATTATGTCTATTAGGAATATTAAGTGCTTAGAATTATTAAATTATTTTTTTATGGCTCAAATATTCTGCCTATGGTTAGAATTTTATTGAAATTTGTATTATGCAATTTTTATGGATAGTAATAATTTTCTGATTAAATGTAAACAAAACTTGTTTGTGGCAACTAAGTTAATTTTAAAAGATCTTTCAAATAACCATTATCTGCGTGCCACAACAATATATTGTTCTAGAGCACAGAATATGATTGCCGAGACCGTGTCAAAATCATGTTTATTTTTTGCGTAAAAGTTTGGTTTATTTCAAATAATTTTGCTGCAAAACACATGGGTGTGAGTGTATGTGTTGGTATTAAAAAACATTTAGCAAATTCCATGAAGCAAAACACAATCACTTCATTCGTCAATTAAAGGCCACCGATTCTTACTCTTTTGGCAAATCTAAAACATGTGCTTTTGTTCTAGCGCCAAAATTTCTATTGTTTTAAATGCCAGTTAATTTTTTTTTTTAATTTTTAATTTCTAAGCAAAATTCAACTTGTCTATTATCTGTAATTAATAGCAACGTTTGTTTTTTTTAATTTGCCATAAAATACTGATCTAACGATTAGCAATATAACACATTAAATAATTTAACTCTTAACACGATACTTGCGAGTTTAGTGCCAGTAAAGGCAGTAAATTGAACTAAATCGACTTGTAACATTAATTTTTTTTGTTCTTCCGCTTATTAACCGATTAATTACTAATAATTGCAGTAAAACTTTTAATGCTCTCACCACAGATGTAAATGATAAGATGTGTTTATTTAAAATACAATAACAATAATTTAATAAAAAAATTTAATTATTGCTCTGCACTAGCATAGAGTTGTTTATATGACATATTGACAGTAATTATTGACAATTACAATTTGTTTGTTGTCAATTATCTAAAAGAATACTGCCTCCTAATATGCGTTATAGTCTGTAGAAATATTTTCAAGCTTCCGTTACGCTATTTGGGCGAAACGTGAGCAGCACTATTAGAGACATTCAGATTCATCCTTAGGTTTCACGAATGATAACATTAATTTAAGGAGAATCGTCGTAATTTAAAAAAATATATCAAAAAAATGTTTACGAGTGAAATAAAAATGTGTTCTATTGTCAAAATCGGCTTAAAATATTTCGAAATTTACCTGTTCTACATTCCACATATTTTTTACGGTTTTGAAAATTTTTAGTCAACATTTTTGAAAACGTATGATTCGTTTTTAAGCTTATAAAAGAGTAAAAATTTTATTGTTAAAACGATGGCGATTATTATACCCTTCACACAAATTAAAGAATATATGTTCTGAAACCTTGTAGGTAGGCAAGTTTAAATATTGATGTCAATTTTTCCGATGTTGAAATCAACTTTTTGATGGCACTAGACAATAAAGGTTCTTAGACTACTCGATCAATGATTTTGGCGAATTTGCGCTATTTGAAATAGATCCACACGTTTTTGTGGTGTGGGCTTTTTGACGGGAAATGCTTATACATAAGCTCCCACATAAACTACGAACCTAAATGTTTGACCGAATTAAGAAACCTTAAAATTTCAAAATAAACCCTAACGACACCTCAAAATTGCTCAAAAAAATTCTACACCAATTCTGAAGATAAAAAAATTAAAGCCCAAAGAAAAATTGAAATTTTGCCAAAAATACCACAAAAACAAAAACAGAAATTTTGGAATTTCACTATAAAAACTTCAACTTAAGCAAAATTTCGGGAATTCACCAAATTTTATCAAACCTCGAAAATATTCTGTTTTGAAACAGAATATATCTTATACAATTATATAAAAAAATGTCGCCGTAAATCGGGAATTCACAAACGAATTTCCAAATTCACCAAAAAATTGTATAATCATAAAAAACCGAAATTTCAACAATACATAAGAGTTCACTAAGATTTAAAAATTCTTCACGAAACTAACTATAGTCTAAAGAAAGACGTAATTGCACCAAATAATTACGAATAATTTCATATTTCGCAAAATTTTATATTCTGCGAAACCTCGAAAATTCACTACAAAATCGACAAACTTGTATAAAACAAAATAGTTTCAAAAATATCTCAAACATGAAAATTTATCAAAGTTTTAACGAAAATTTGCCAGAAATCAATATTTTATGAAAAATTTTTCACTTTGAACAAAATCGATATTACACAAATTCATTTTCGAAATAACTCCATAACTAATGGGTATAGTAAAAAATGATATTAGAATGACTTATCTCATCTCATATTTAAAAAAAATTCAAGAATTCAAACAGCCCTTGTTTCCTAAAGCTTTCATTAGCAGCTTGCCGTAGGCTGTTGTCTCCATTAGGCAAAAGGGCTCTTCAAAATCGCTCGCTTTAGCGCGTTCTGAAGTTGGCATGACGAGTCAGTGAGAGTGAATTATTTTCAATTATGACCGATATAAATCCGGCCTTAACACGTACGACAAAAATATCCATCCGTTCAAGGTTTATGCGTGTGAAACTCTTGCATGACTTGATCGACTTGTTTCTAACACGTTCACATTTATTTTATTCGTTACTAACTGCAGTAAGTACAAGTATTTTTATGATATAAAATAATTGTAAGAAATGTATTAAATTTTTTTTTTAAATTATCTCGGCTAAAAAACTTTTATTAAAAATAGTTTTTTATACATTTCCTACTTCGAAATACATTAAATTTTTATGATGTCCTCATCATAAAGTGAAGAGAAAAAAACGAATAGCACGAACCCAAACGAAAACCATTTAAAAACATGTTCAAAAAGTGTTTCACATTTATATGGATTTATAACTTTATTGCCATAATTTGAAATTTTCTGGTTTATTATTTTTGTTGTTGTTGTCTTAAAAGAGAACAAAGCTAATTCTTGCACAAAATAGGCTTACGGCAGGAGAACGTTCATTTAAAGGTACAGGAATTGAAAGAGCCTTCGTTGGAGTTCTTGCTGCGAAATTCAGATTAGGGTTCATAGAAAAAGTAACATATTTTTCCAGGTCTCTAAAAAGTGATGCTTGTTAAAAGAAAATTTTCGTATGTTCTGTAAAATTTGTGCATCCTATGAAAGATGCAAATGTTTTAAAACTATTCAATATATGTGCTAAGTTTCTACATTCAAACATTCTTCAAAATGGAAAGGGATGCGAAAATGCTGTCAATATATGACCTTTTTTTCGAAAGCAGCAATGCATTTATGAGAATGTCTTTTGATGAATGTAAGTTCATATTGCAAACTGGAAACGTACAAGAAAAAGACTGATCTATAAACTCTTTCTAAATAGAATAAAATGTGCCTTCAGAGAACAGCCTACCCGTTAAGGTGTCTGGAATCTCACAATCATTGAGCCGAGAGTAACGCTTATCGATATCGGAAGAACTTTTCTTGGTATGGTGGTTCAAACTTATTAAGGGCGTCATATTAACACGTCCATTAAAAACTTATGTACGCGATAGAAAAATACTGAAAACTGATTTTTAGTCAAACACTTCAAATTTAACTTAATTTATATTAAAAGTAAGATTCAATTGCAAGGCAGCGTTAGCGGGAATATAATCATTAAGTTGAAATATAAGTTATTTATTTTAAATTCAACGGATTTCACCTTAATAACTGTGATTAGAAAAGGCGATGTGTTCTTATACTCTAAAATTTAGAAATATATGAAAACGCACAAGCTTAGGTATATTCTTGGGTATATTCTTGGGAAGATCAGCTTACAAAGCACTCCTAGACTGGAGGGCAGTTGCGGAACGAATTATTACCGCCAACAAAAGAACAAAACACAATAAGATTACCGTAACACAAACTCGTGTGGAGTTGTCAGTCTTCCATCGAGCGCGTCCCCAGGTGGCGGATAGGGACGTTCTGAATCAACGTCTGGACACATCTCAAAGTAGATGCTCTAGGGGATGATCCAGAACGGAGCTAGCACGGAGCGACTGATACATTACTGGTAGTGGTCAGGCCGCTCTGGCAAAGCTCAGGTAAAGAAGTGAGTTTGGGGTGTGGGACACGACAGGTTCACTGAGGGATAGGCTACGTAAGCGGTCACTCAGTGAACCTTGCCGTTGCTCTAGGATGTGGCTGGCCGGTGACACTTCATTGAAATAGTCACATGGCTATCAGCAACCTTAACCCGGGGAAAGGTTGGATGTCATTGAGGGACTCGTTGTACAAACTTCCCCTTTATGGCATACGACCGGTCCACAGAATGCACCAGAGCGAATTGATGTCTCATATAAGAAATCAATGAAACTCTGGGCATTCTCCCCCCCGCTTTGGAACTTCACTCTTGCCTGCGGACCAAAACTGGCCCACTTGTAAGGTTAAGGTGGTAGGAAGCAGTGCCGAGAACCTGAATGGCTAATTAGTGGTAAAAGATGATTAGTCGCTAACAGCTCCCCTCCGGTGCCTATGACACGGGCCGGTTGTAATGTTTGACTAGTCCACGTACGCCGCCACTGCGTGGATGGTCAATTCCCTTACGTGCCTACTCGTGGGACCAAAAATGATGGAAAACAAACAAACAAATAAAGAAAGTAAAAAAAGAAAACAACAGGATGGGTTTGAAAATGCATCCGAAGAAGACCTTCTGGCCTCTAGTCAAGAGACCTTGGTCGAACTGTCAGGCAGTGAGGGAACCAGACATAGTACCCTACTGCCCTCTGAGAAAACTCTTCAAAGGGATGTCAAGGTTGATGACCAATTGAAGAAAAAACGCAAAAGGAAGAGCCAGCATGAGACTCTGAAGGCAAGGTACAGCAAGGCGGTGTTTATACTTGACAAGATAGCCAAGAACGCCGCCAGTCGTGTAATTCATGAGCGCGATGAGGATGATCGAAAAAAGTATCAAGCTGTGGTAGACGGGTACCTTAAGTATAAGGACTCTCTACCCAGCACCTCTAAAGCAGCAACTGAGGAGAGGTCCAAGCGGAACCGATCTCAGACAGTGGGAGGTAAATCGCCTAAAAGGAGGAAGATCGCAGAAAAGGCGAACGCTCCAGGACCAAATATAGCAGCCACGTCAACATCAGCCAGACGTCCTTTCAACGAGGTGGTAAAGGACCATCTCATTGTGGCTCTGGCTAGCGAAAAAGATGGTGCCATCAATCCTGTGGTAACAGAATGGGGTGCCATAGAGTCTAAACTGGCGGAGCTCGTTATGGATTACGTGCTCGCAGGGAAGACTGGACCGGTTCCCTGTTTTGACTCCGGCGAAATACACCGGGGCTACAGGGTAATCAAGTGCTTGGACGAGTTCTCAAAGGACTTTCTCAGCAAATGCATCGCTAAGATTAGCGGTACGTGGAAGGGCTTAAGGCTTAAGCTCATCCCTGCTGAGGAAATCCCGATGAGACCACGGGCAAGAATTTGGTTACCAAAAATGGCAACCGATGCAAAGAAGATGCTGGAGTGTCTAAAGCGCCAGAACTCCAACATTTCCATGGATGACTGGTCGATCATCCGTATAGAGCAAGGGGACACCCACACATGCCTTATTCTCGCTATTACCGATAAGGCAACAGTGGAGCTGGAGAAGGCCGGCTTCAAACTGTTTTTCGGAGTGCGGGATGCGAAGGTAAAGGTGTTCCGGCCAACAGGTTCTGGTAGTGGTGAGACTGATGTTGTTGAAGCCGCCAACAATCTGCTCACCGGGATGAAACTTACAGAACCGTCCTCAAATAAACAAAATGATGCTTAAGGTAGTTCAATTAAATCTGCAGCACTCGAAATGTGCTACAGATAAGCTCTTAGCTGAAGAGGACTTGGATATTGGACTACTTCAGGAACCCTGGGTTGTTAACTCAAAGATAAAAGGGTTACCAGCGTCAAAATATAACGTTCTCTATGCAAAGGAAAGCGGTAAGCCTAGATCATGTCTAATTGCCAAAAAACACATTAACATATTTCTCTGAACATAGCTTAGTACAGCAGACCTTACGGTGGCAAGGATCGAGCTGCCGCAGAACAGAAGCTTCATCATAGCCTCAAGCTACATGGCGCATGAGAAGTCAGCTCCTCCAGTCGAAGTGAGCAATCTCTTGCCCTCAACAGGAGCATCTGACATAGTCCTGGGATGTGATGCAAATGCTAGGCATACAATCTGGGGCAGCAGCGAAATTAATGAACGTGGTGAGTACATCCTTGATTTCATTAATAATAATAGATTAAGTATATGTAACTCCGGCTCTACCCCAGCGTTTATTTTTCCGAGTGGGCACAAATACAAAGGTTGGGAGGAGGTACTGGATCTTACACTCACAAATGACAGATTTAGTTTATCAGTTGATAAGTGGAGGGTATCTAGTAAAAGATCTTTTTCGGATCACAACTGGATTCTATTCGAGATTAGATTACAGAGCAGAATAGGAGAGCCATTTTTCAGGAACCCAAGAAGGACCGACTGGTTTAAGTTTAATGGAATCCTGAAGCACAAACTATGCAAAACACCAGTTATTGAGTGCACGATCACTGGTCTTGAGAGGATGGAGAAGAGTTTCAGCAGTGCTATGGTGAAAGCCTTCGAAATCTCTTGCCCAATAACAAAGGCCAAGAAAAGCTTTCCTCCATGGTAGAATTCGGAGCTTTCTAAACTACGTAAGGAAACACGTAGAGCCTTTAATAAGAGCTTTAACAATAAGTCATGGCAGCCATACCGTGATATATTGAAGGCATATAAAAAGGCTATAGTAGCCGCAAAACGAAGCTCATGGAGAATTTTCTGTGAGTCTATAGACAACACAAAGGATTCGGCAAGGCTAGGAAGAATTTTAGCCAATGGTCAGTCAAATCCTTCCTATATCAAAAGGAGGGATGACTCATGGTCCGAATCCTCAGCGAAATCCCTTGAAATCATGATGAACACTCACTTTCTGGGTTGCAAGGACATCGGTACGGAATATGTGAGCTCTAATGGAATTCCGTACACAATCAATGGGAATATGATATCTCACGACAGGATTTCCTGGGCAATAGACACTTTTTCCCCTTACAAATCACCTGGGCCAGATGGCATTCTGCCAAGGATGCTACAGAGCGCTAAGAAAATTATCACTCCCTGGCTTCATAGGATATTCATGCTTTGTCTTTCTCTCAATCGCGTTCCAGAAAAGAAGAAGTCATGAGAATGCGAAAGACTTTCGGCCGATAAGTCTTTCATCTTTCCTGCTCAAGACTCTGGAAAGACTCATTGACTTTCATATACGGCATCGACTGGAAAGCACCAAGGGTATTTCGAGAAGTCAGCATGACGTGGTAGGGGTCATAGAAAGGACCCTTGAATACAAACAATACACAATGGCATCCTTCGTGGATATAGAGGGAGCCTTCGATAACGTGACTACTGTGGCCATTCAACATGCTCTTACTAGTCTGCGAGTGGAGGAGTACCTCAGTAACTGGCTGGTGTCCATGTTGAGGTCAAGAATAGTCACTGCAAATCTTGGTAACAGCAATATGACAAAACTAGTGGATAGAGGCACATCTCAGGGTGGTGTAATCTCTCCGCTACTCTGGCTTATGATTGTTAACACGATTCTTATGCAATTAGACGACAAAGGTATAAAGGTCGTCGCATATGCTGATGATGTTGTGATCTTGGTATCAGGACTGTTCCCGAACGTGATAAGCAATATCATGTCTGATGCGCTGGGGCTACTTAGCAACTGGGCGATGAGGAATGGCCTAGGAGTAAACCCGGATAAAACCAGTTTGGTACTATTTACAACAAGGACCAAAATCACTAGCTTCAGACTACCGCGGTTAGGAAACCGTGATATTCCTCTTACGAACAGTGCGAAATATCTTGGTGTCATCCTTGACTCTAAGTTGTCATGGAAGCTGAATATTCAACACAGAGTCAAGAAGGCTTACTACACCTGTCGTAGGATGTTCGGTGCAAAATGGGGACTTAGTCCTTCTATAGTTAGATGGATGTACACAGCCATTGTACGTCCGATTCTTACATATATTCAAAGATCGGCATGTATTGGCATTACAGGTGCACTGCGTACTAGTCCATCAGAGTCACTGAATACTATACTGCATATCTGCTAGTAGTGCAGTTAGGTTAAAGGCGACGGGAACTTGGCGTGCGAGGACGTACGGCCATGCGAATATTTTGGGCGTACTGCCTTCGGATATAAATCAACTCCCTGACTACACAACGCCGCAGTTATACTTTGATAGAGTGTTCAGAGTACTAATCCCCTCCAGGAGGGAGTGGTGCGGTGGTAGTCTCGTGGAGAACTATAACGTCAGGATATACACGGACGGTTCTAAGATGTACAGCGGTGTAGGCTCTGGCGTCTTTTCTAGTGATCTTGAGATAGGCATCTCATATCGTCTTCCGGATAATTGCAGCGTATTTCAAGCGGAAATACTTGCTATTATGAAGGCATGCAGGATTTTATACGACAGAAATATACGTGGGAATATCGGTATTTTCGTCGACAGTCAGGCGGCGCTTCTGTCACTCAGATCGTACAAAACTACGTCTCTGTTAGTCAGTCGATGTAAGAGCGAGTTGTTAAGGCTAGGGAGCCTGGCGGATGTTACCTTGGTTTGGGTCCCTGCGCATAGGGACCACTTTGGTAATGAACAAGCAGGCAAACTAGCCAAAGAAGGAACCGCTCTAAATACTCCCAATGTGGAATCAGTCGCAATCCCCTTGGGGAGTATTAAGAGCGGCATCTTCTGTCACTTTCTTAAGGAAGCTGATAATAGGTGGCGGAGACTGATCACATGTAGGGTCTCTAAATTGATGTGGCCCTATTTTGATTTTAGGCGCACTATGCAACTGATAGGTCGTGATTGGAGGAACTTATCGAGGTTGCTAGCAATATTAACAGGTCACTGGGTGTTAGGAGAACATGCCAGGCGACTTGGACTCCCCTATAATGACCACTGTCGCAGTTGTAAGGACATAGATACAGAGGAGACGGTTTTTCACCTTCTCTGCGAATGCCCTGCGCTGGCTGTCAGGAGACACAAATTTCTTGGAGACTACATACTGGAGGATCTCAGTGAGATATCTAGGTGCCGTTTCAACGATATTTTAAGATATCTCACGGCTACGGGATGGATCTAGCTCCCTAGTCTTAGTGCGAGCATAGGCTCTAAGACACCATTTACCTGGCGAGTGGTATGGTCTTGTCAAAACGGGGTCATTCAGACCTTACTTGACAGCCTGCGTGCAGCAGGCTACCATGTTAACCAACCAACCAACCGTAACACAAAGCTACGATTCCATAGAAGAAAGTGAAGATTCTTTCCACAGTCAGATGAGCAGCATAGTTGCCAAAATACCTGGATTATATATAGTATTACTTCTTAGTGACTTTAATGAACAAGTGGGTACAGACAATGATAGATATGAGATCATAATTGGAAAAAATGCAATAGGATATCGCAATATCAACGGTGAACTGCTACTAAAATTGTTAAAGAGTGTCGACCCTAAGTTAGTTGGGTCGCTTTTTCCACATAAGCGAAGCCATAAAACAGCAGAAATTGGTAGTGGCAATTATCTTGTTCTAGCAGACATAATAAAACTATTTCCTAGGAAAAACCACAATTATCCGCATACAAAAACATTCGATTTACAAAAACTAAAACGAACAATATCACGGATATATGCAAAACGGTTCTGGAATGCAAGCAGAAACAACAACACACGAATTGGATGACCAACCAGTCCTGGCTCGTGAAAATATTTTTAACAGGCTAGCAGATGAAGCAGGACAGCTTATTACAACGAAAGACGACCAACTAAATATTTGGAAAAAACAATTCGGCCAATAAGATAGTTAATGTGGATCGTTTTGAATATCTCGGCAGCATACTATCTACAACTAGTGGTACTACGGTGGAGGAGATGGAAATCTGAATAAGAATAGCGCAGAGTGCCTTCGCGTCTCTTAGAAAGATTTGGTCATCAGAAACTGTGAACCTTAAAATAAAAATTAATATCTTCAATGCATGCGTTCCGAAAATAAGCTTATCACCAGCACCATGACTACAAACTGCAAGTTTATAAACAGATGCCTTGGAAGCGTATTAAAAATATAGTGGCCTCAAACTATATAAAATAAACGCCTATGGAATATAACCGGTCAACGGAAAATACGTTCCGATATAAGCAACTGAAAGTACGATTAGATTGGGCTCAGAAAAAACGAGAATAATATTCCGCACTCAGCTTTTCAATGAAATCATCAAAGTCATAGAAACAGAGGCAGACCAAGAAACACATTGAGAAGAACATTAAGAACAGAAACAAATCTTCCATTGATGAATTAAGATATAAAGCAAATGATGGAGATACATGGAGAAACTTTGTAAATAAACTAAATAGACCGAAATGCATTTAGCGAAAAAGGTGCACAATGGGTGCACAAAAGACATCTATAATGAAAGCAAAAGATATACTAATGTTTGCACCGAAAATAGAATAAATTTGTCATGATCATGTCACCAATAAGTTTTTCTTCTGCGTCAAGTGCTTTGTAAGAACAAAAAACGTTAAAACCATCGTTTGAGTTATAAAGACTGTGAATAAAAATCTAATTTCTAAAAAGCATATTTTGCGTGAACCCTACAGATCAGGTGAGGTCTCTTTAAAGTCCACACTAAACGAACAAAGTAGTCCATATTAATACTCCCCGTTTACAACATTTAGGTTATAAAGTTTTAGACATTATTCGAGTCATGCTAACAAATCCTTAGGGCGTTTGTTGTGCAGTCCATCATATATTTATTTCATTTAATTAAATTTCATTATAAATTCCAATGTGCGTGCGTGTGGTCCTACATTATTCGTTTTTTTTTTTTTTTTTTGGCCAATAAAGGAATAAAAAACCGCAAGTATCACAAAGTCTATGTTTAAGACAAAAGAAATCCACAACACGTAAGTACAACGTTTCTCTTTTTTTTTGTTTTGTTTGGACTTGAAGTAGACCATTAAACGTTAAAGACATTTATGACTGCAATTACACTGTAAAATGCTTATGAAATTATTTACAACAAACCGCAATATGTTGAAAGTACAAATCGCAGTATATTAAAAATCAAATGTTTTAACTCATGTTTGACTTTGCCCAGTCATGGTGGCTGTCTATTTCTTAACTATGTGCTTCTTACTTCTCCGAGAGTCCCACTCGTTTAGCCACGTTATGTTGTGAGTTTGACAAATAAAAGCAAGCAGACTTAAGCAAGGCTTAATATATTTTGTTACAAAACTAATTCAGTTTTTCGTTTAAAGAGATTTTAAATCATGACGAATGTGTTTGTTTGTGGCCAACGAAGCAAACTAAGCCTTTCCTTCACCAATTAACTTTAATTTGACAGTAAATAATTCCTACAGAAAGGCATATAATGATGAGTTTTACATCCTGGTTAGTGTGAATTATCAAAGTTTTGTTTTTATGAGTCTGGGCAAGAGGCTACTCTCTTGTCATGGATCACAAAGCAATCCTGAATTAAAGTAATGGAAAAATCTCCTACATCTAAAATGTGTTACATACTCGTACATGGTGTTGACCGATTTTACTTTCTATTTTGATTTATTAAAGAATTTTAAGACTGCTGTCGGTGCTTTGATTGGCTTAAGGCCCGTTTAAAAGTTTAGCACTGCTCTCATAGAAGAAAATTAATTTGAGTTTATTTTTCTTCTAGCATACAAAATTTTTATGTGTTGTTGTTGTCTTTCAGCCTTTTGTTGTTGCAGTTGTTTGAAAACAGTTATTAAAAACTTGTAAGTAGTACAATTATTTACTTGTGGTTATATTTTCCAGCAACAACAACACCAATACGAGTACAAAGTTACTTAAGCTGTTGATGGTCGGCGTAGGTCTTGCCAAATAATAATTCGGAATGAAGCCTCTAGACAAAAGTCTAAAAATGAATGCCTGCCTTTCAGGGTTTTATAAATGAAATTTATGTAAAGTTAATCGTTGTATTTGCCCCATATGCAAGAACTCCAATTGATTTCTCTCCTACTCATACAGAGCAGCATTCGAAAAATAGTTAACTTAAAGTATCTTAACTAATCAATAATTTCATTTCCTTCATCGCTCCAAGAACCCCAATTCGACTTTATTGTTATATTTGAGCTACCATCCTTAAATAATTGACATTGCCAGTTTTAATATGAGATCAGTTATGATCGATTTGTTGATCAAAGAAATCGTCGTGCAGAACACGAGTTTGTTATATGATTCCTTACATGAGATCTATGTATATTGTGTTATTATTTAAATCAGCATAATTAATATCTTATCTTAACCCCAATTCAGTCAACATGTACCTCCTAGGCAAGTTTTTCACATGCTGATATTGTAACTTTGTTAAATTTAAGCTGTAGTTCTTGCTGCTTCCTTGAATTTCTACATTCGAATGTTTTATAATATTAACAATTGTTTGATTCGATCAGACAAAAATCTAACACAACTATATCCACTGCAACTAAAATCGCAATTGTTTTATGAAATTTTCCAAAACATTTCCCAATCGGACAGATCTGTCACACACATCCCATAAAAACTATTGCTGCGTACATATGTCTAACTTTAGGGCATTTCTTTTTAATCGCTTATTTCAGCGCTTCGTATGCCTTTGGAGATTCACTGAATGCTTGCTATCGTTTTGTGGTGTTCTGGTTGTAACTCATTGTACAATGTATAATATTGTGTTCCTTAGAGTTAAAATAAATAAATAAATAGATAAAATTGAAAAAGAGTACTATAAAGAATACAACTAGTTACAGTGGGGCAACTGCGTTCTAACCTAACTGAAAAATGATCGAAAATATGATAAATATGAGAAGGTCCTTGAATTAACATTCCGTCTTTAGGCGGGTTAAGTAGATTATGTTTGCAATAGACACTACTCTGAAGAAAGACACAGAGAAAGCTAATGATGTGCGTAGCGACACACTATTTCATTCTGCTAATGTCTAACAACTTCAGTATTCTAAACAATTATCGTATTAATAAAATAATTTTTTTTCTTATTTGAATCAATAAAAAAAGACCCTAGGTCTGAATATGTTATGCGCTTTAGTTTTTAATATATTTAACTTGCAACAAAATAACTCTTCAAAATTCCTGTACCAAACTTCCGGGATTACAGAATTTAAAAGGGCTCGAAATGTCGCTTGCCGGGAATATGTAAAGAACGACATGTAAAATTTGGTCTGATTGGTACAACAGTTACAATTTTATTTAAATTGCCTTCTGGGTCCTGGCAATACTAGTGATTGGAAAGATTTAACAATTTGTTGTATGAGAAAATTTCTACCAAGACCAGTTAATTAATGCAATATTTATTCTCAGCTACACATAATTTATACAGAGGAGTTATAAGTTTGCCTGTGTGAAATCGCAGTATAACTAAAGATAAATATTTGCTCGTTCCAACTGTTGAGTGCTTTTCTATGGTTTTAATGTTTTCTTTGACGACTAAGTATTGAAAATTAAAAAAAAAATTAAGCCATTTCTATTTGCTTAAGGTAACACAGTACCACACAATGCGTCAGTTAAATAATAATGTATATGCTAATACTTCTTAACTACTAACTGTAACATAATAATATTATTGGATAAGGAAAAAGTTGCTCTAAATGTAAAATAAAAAAAACTTCTAAAAAATTAAATCCCAGCAAAACAAAAGAAAAACTTATCAATTATTAGGAAAATCAAAACATTCTTGTCTGTGAGTCTAGTTTAATAGTTCATAGCTCTAATGAATCTTATATGTTTCCTTTCAGGCAATAAAGCAAATTATTACGACAAATTGCTTAATCGATTATTGGTTTCACACCTTTATCGGATACGCTGCACAGGAACCCCCGGCAACTGATTGCCCTATACCATATTCCATGAACGGCGGATCTTAAAAGAATAGAATAGGAAATAGTTACTTGCAACCTTTATAACAATTCTCCCCCAAGAGCCACAAACTGCGCTTCGCACGTGCTATTATGTGATTTAAGTATTTGATGTAGCATAAAAGCAGATGTGGGTAATGTCAAATACATTTTTTTAAGTAAGTCCATATGGCATTATGAATTAAATGTAATTGAAATTGAGTTTTTTTGAATTCTAATTTAAAAAATCCAACTATTTCATGGACCCTATATTAAGTTATTATAAACAAATTAAGTAATTATCACATTTTTCATAACTAAGTTCAAAAAATATCAACTTATATAATAAAAAAAATGTTAGAAGTAGTAAGAAAAATCTTATTTAAATTAAAAACTCAGTGTTATCTCTAAAATTAAAAGTATAATGAATCTTAATTGTTTTGAAAATACAATATAATTTTGATCAATTACAAGTGACTAATTGCCGTTTAATTATAAATAGATATCGCACTTGTCCTTCACAATTGAAAGCCTTCACTAATAACTTCTTGTAGGATTTCCATTACAATTACTTGGTATTTAATATTACAATTTTAACTACACGTACAGTGTAATTGTATACCGCACAAACACATAAATGTGAAATTAAGGCAAATTTCCTATCCAAAAATTTCGGCTGTAAAAAGTACTGAGATCAAAATGAGGACCAAGTTCTTCATATGTATCACACCAACCCATTTCTAGACAACTTGCTAGTTTGGTAACTTTTTTCCCATAATCCTTTCCCATATTATAAAGTTACAAAAAATGTATCTGTACAAGTAAGGGCGAACCCTAACCCTCCCAGATAAAAAGTGTCTGCCATTCGAATTTTCTATTCACTTGTGCCCTAAGGCCTACCTGAATTTCTGCTCTCTAGCTACAGTGGAAGTGCCCCATAATATTGATGAGTAAGTGAATCAGTGAGTCAAAGAATATGTACTAAAATATGCACATTTTACACCTTCATATCTCGGGAAGGTTTTACGGTAAAACTTTCAATTTAGGCCTATAAGGTTACTTATACTTATATATTATTATGATTAAAGGTAGCAAAGTTAGAAGGGGGGTAAATACAGCACGTATAGTTCCGTGTAATATAAACACCGTGTGTTTTAGGCTTGAACTTGTCCTGGCGCACTACCGTGCAGCCTTATTTATGATCGCCCAGGTCTGATTTAGAAGAATGTCATAAATCACCATTAACACTGTATTTCTTGTTTTGGTTACTATGACAGTCGAGGAACGCCTGTCTTTGTCACACATTACTTTGGTGTAGTGTTACTTTTTTGGTAAATAAACACAATTAAATTTTAATATTCATTATTTTGTGGCAAATATTTACAAGGGTTGCGTGATTAGATGCTTTAAAATATTTTTGTGGGCAAAAGAGTTTTTTACTCAGCTGTATTTATTAGTTTCTGGTTTGCGTTTGCACGTAAAAATTCACATAATAAGTTTTTAATATGTTTTTTTTATTATTAAAATAACGTCTGATTTATGGCCGTGTTAAAATATTTGTTTAGTGAGATAATAAACTAGTTCCTTTTTTAAATACTCTCTTTTTAGAATAATAAAAAAAATAAAAGTTTAGAAACTGGGTTTTAGTTTGTAAATGTTTGTTATTCCGGGCGTTACACAAAGAAAAATTCAATGCAAAGACTCCATTTGGAGAATATATTCTGGTACTATATGAAAGAGAAATAATTTATATCCTTCGATAATCACTTTGTTTTAGCAATTTGAGAACCTCCCTTATAATTGTGTTATTTGCTATTTTGTGGCAAGTAGTTATTAAAATTTATGGAAATTTTGAATCAAGTAAAATGCAGATTGATTTTTAACCTTAATTAAAATTTCACTTTATTTGGAAGGCAAAATTCTACCGTTTTTATTTTAGTCCTACAGGGGCATAAGGTCTGGCTTGTGCGGCTGGCACCAATGTATCTAAATTCATGAGCTCTACACTATTGAACTATTTCGCTGAGAGTATTCCAGCCTACGTCGGTTAATAAGAGACTTTGTAGACAACGATTACAACTATACGGCTCTCAGTATTACAAATTGTATTGACTAGACCACATGTAAGCCAGCTAAAGTGTTCATATACAATAAACAGTTTTCGATCGAGAACATCAGCCGTTAAAATAGCTGTCACTTATTGAGATAAAAAGGATATTTGCACAGGATATATGGATTTGTAATGTGAATATGGTGCGAGAGTTTCCGAATAGACCTGGTATAGTTGCACTGCAACGTGGCAAGGAATATTATTTCGTCCAAGGAAGTGCGAGGTTGACTAGTTAATTGGCGGTCCAATAAGATATTGGAAAAA
This sequence comes from Phania funesta, assembly GCA_963932375.1. Lineage (NCBI taxonomy): Eukaryota > Metazoa > Arthropoda > Insecta > Diptera > Tachinidae > Phania > Phania funesta. The sequence continues at coordinate 45,967,918 of OZ010656.1, forward strand.
ACGCATTAAGCAAAAGCTTTAAGGGCTACATAGGCAAGGTGGTGGATAGAACTCACACGTCTAGCTGAAACCTTTAATTCATTCAAGAAGCAATTAGCAGAGTATATCACGTGTGAGGGAATTTCCTTAATTGAAAATGAAGATTGATTAACAAGTAAAGATGTCCATGATAAAAGATCCAAAGGAAATTAAACTAACCTTTCTTCTTCAACACCCTTCTACGTGAAATGAAAGCGACGCGAAAATATATAATAATTGATTTTTCGAGCTTAATTCTTTGCGTAAGTAAGAGCGGTAAAAAGCACGGTATATATAATCCTGCACCTGCTTATTAAAAACTGAGAAGGTACCTTTTCATTCGGACTTTGAAAGGGAAGGGAGATAATAATAACATGCATTTAGAGCCTAAACGTCTGTAAAAAACACATATTTTTGGCTTAACCTACAAATAGAAATGGGACATCTATCGTGTTGTGAGAAAATTAAAAATTTTAACTTCAATTTTAAACAAACTTGGTAACAAAGCAGCACTTTATTCAACAAATGGTCTAATTACAACTGAAAAAATATTTAAAAGAAATCAAAACCGAATAAATATTCAAAGTAAATCCAAACATTAACACGACACACAGCAACACTTTTGAACAATAAAAATTTCAACATTTAATTTATTTTTTGTGTAATATATTTTTTTCTTGCAGTTTTATTTATTTGTAATAAAACACCAAAAATTGTATATGTTTTTGTTTTTCGTTGTGTGTGTTTGTTTCTTTTTACTACGAATAAATATTCCCTGTGTTATTGGGTTGTATGAAATTTAAAACCGTCAGGTAGACGATCAAAAATTATCGTAACTTTTAGTAAAAACATGCAGTTTTACATGTAACAAGTATCAAATGGTCGTGTAATTTAGTAACTCAACTCCACTCAATCCAGCACAAATCTGCTTAACACAACGGTTTTAACGCTGCCCACAAAAACAACAAGCAGAAATCATGATAATAAAAAACAGCAGATATGTTTAACCTGTGAATGTGAAAAAAACTTATTTTAAAAAAATCCAAAAAATATTGACTGTATAGCATTTTCAACAAAATTTGGCTCTAATGAATTCCATTAATATTAATGATTATAATTTTCAAACTTGCAGCTCCTCTAGTGTGCAAAGAAAAAGCTTAAAGATATTTCAAATGATGTCCTTTTAGTTTAAAGTCGTAACAATAAAGTCAAAAACCAAAACTACTATCAATCGTAAGGGTGCTGTTAAAAATAAAACAAACTAAGTTTTATCCAGCAGTTTATCGCTTTAAAAATCTTAGTTTATGCTTTTATTATTTTAATTTTTAACTTTAATTTTTGAGCTCTTCTTAAAATTTAGCGAATGGCAAACGCCTTAAGTATGTATAATAAGAAAAAGGGTTTAAGATAACATAGAATGTAAATGGTGTTGTAAAGCGATTTAAAAAATTTAAAATAAATAATGTTGTAATAAATAGTACTGGGGTCTAATATTGGAGGTAACAATTCTCCCCCCAGTAAGATGAGCCATTGGTGAGTCTTGCTCCAATCAATTGCCGACATCTAGGACTGCCAACTTTACTGCGGGTCTTTCAATGATTTCGTTGATTGTTTTTAATTTAGCTCTTCGAACTTGACCATCTTTGGCCTTTGTGACTTCAACAATTTTTCTCGTAGCCAGGTGCTTCTATTGGCATTTTCATCAACCACAAGCACTACGTCATCAACTTCAATTGCTTTAGATTGTTTGGACCATTTTCCTCGCCGGGTTAACATTGGTAGCATTTGCTTTACAAAACATCGCCAAAACATGTTAGCGAATACCTCACTTTGGCGCAGGGTCATTTTGTAATCAATATTTTCGGGTAAGCAAAATGGCTTCGTACCATTCGAGCTGCCAAGAAGAAAGTGGTTTGCAGTGATGGCCTCTTGATCTTCAGTTTCCAACGACACATATGTAAGGGGTCTTGAATTAACTATTAGCTCCACCTCCATCAAGGCACTTCTCAGGCTTTCGTCTGTGAACTTTTGCGCGGGAGCTGCTGGTGGATTAAATTTCCACGAAATGCCCTTATATGCCATATCAGTTTGCACTTTATTGAACTCGATATTTTTTAACTCGTCCTTGAGAAAACGATCAGCACCTCGAAAATTTGTCCCATTATCGCTGTAAATTTCAGCTGGTGTACCGCGTCTTGCAACAAAATTTCTAAGGGTCATTAAAAACGAGTCTGTTGAGAGTGAATGGGCTACTTCAATATGAATGGCTCTTATAGTGAGGCATGTGAATATAACTCCCCATCGCTTTAATGATTTTCTACCAAAAGTTACTGTTATTGGACCAAAGTAGTCGACTCCAACAAACGTAAAGGGTCGCTGAAAAGCTCCCAGGCGTGCCGCTGGCAGGTTAGCCATTTGGGGTGATACAGGTTTAGCGGCATCAATTTTACATTGTTGGCAACTTCTGCGAATGGATTTGTAGACAGCTCTCAAATTTATTATAAAATATTTTTGACGAATTTCATTTAGGACCGTCTCGTGATTTAAATGGTGGTAGGCTATATGGTAATTCATAATTATGAGTTTTGTGGCATGGTGTGTACCTGGTAATATTATGAAATCTCTTTGGGGTCCGCAAGCCTCTGTTGCATACTGCGCCCTATTTCTAACTCTGATAATTCCATCATCATCCATGTAAACGTTAAGTTTATCAAAGGCACCGCCTTTATTAGTGGGTCGACCGCTATGCATTGCAGCATACTCATCCACAAAACTTGTCATCTGAATCATCTTTAATATAATCTTGTTTGCCTTAATCAAATGCGACGAATTAAGACTTTCAACTATTTCTTGCTGCTTAAATTTTTGTAGTCTTCTTTCCACATACATTACCCAGTTAGCCACAGCACGTTTAAGGCGGTACCAACTAGAAAAATATTCAAAATTAATTGAAAACTGTATTGATTTACGAAAATGTATGTTCAAGTAACGAGGACGAATATCAGTCATCTCGAAGTCTTCGATATTGGGGCAGACAGCAACGGAGTTATTTGGCCAAAATTTTTCAGGTTGCTTCAACCAAGATGGACCCTCAAACCACTCATTGTAGTTGTCAGTAGCTGGTCTAAACTTTGTTGCAAAATCGGCCACATTCATTGCGCTTGGAACCCATCGCCATTCAGAAGCATTTGTGAATTTTAAAATCTCAGCAACTCGAAACATGACGAACTGTTTATATTTCCTAGGGTCCCCAGTTAACCAAGACAAGACAGTTTTTGAATCGGTCCACATAACCTTTCACTTAAATTTTATATCGTGACAATTAATTGTGTTCATAAGTCTGGCGCCAATAGTTGCTGCTTGCAATTCAAGCCGTGGTATGGAAACGTAAATCGAAAATATGAAACGACAGCATAGGCGTCCTCACTTGCGTCGACAAAAGTATGCAATTCTAAAGAATATTCGTTTTGTTGTAGTGTCAATGAATAACAGCGTGGTATTGCAACCTGGGAAATTGTTGGCAAAAATGTGAGCCAATTTTTCCATTTACTAAAGAGATCACCACTAAGAGGCTGATCCCAGTCTATACCGATTCGCAATATTTCTAGCAAAGTAAATTTTAAATATGACATAAAACACGCCATAAAACCTAGAGGGTCGAAAACGGACATCAGGACTTGTAAAACCTCTCGCTTTGTAGGCACTAAATCCTCAGATAGAATTGGTCGGCAAAGCCGCACAAACTTCACATTCATTTTAAAAACATCGTTTTTAGGGTCCCAATAAAGCCCAAGAATCTTTTCATATTGAGGCATTTGTTCACTGTTCTCAAAGGTTTTTTGGTCTGAGTCTCTGGTTTCTCCTAACGCTTTCAGAACTTCTATGGAGTTTGATGACCAATTACGCATAACAAAACCACCCTTGGCATGGACGTCTCGCACACTTACTGCCAATTCAATAGCGTCTTCTATGGTGCGTGTAGAGGCAATAAAATCGTCTGCGTAATGCTGCTTTGTAATTGCCTCAATAACCCTATCATTAGCAAATTGTACAGCGTTTTTGTCTCTGACAAAATGCGCAATGCATGGCGAACATGATGCTCCAAATGTCAGTACATTTAGTTGGTACACTAGTGAAGAATTATTTTCGTCCCACCACAAAAATCGCTGCGCCCTTGCATCTTCTTCACGAACAAGTATGCGGTGAAACATTTCGGCTATGTCGCCGCACACAGCTATTGCTCCCATTCTAAATTTAAATAAAATATAAATAAGGGGCACCAGCAGGTCAGGGCCCTTCAACAAAAAGTCATTAAGGGCACAATCGTTGGACTTAGCTGCAGCATCCCACACGAGTCTTATTTTATTTGGTTTATGTGGGTTCTTGACAATAAAGGTGGGTAGGTACCATGTTTTGATTTTATTTTGTTTAAGTACTTCTATGGGTAGCCTTTCAGCATAACCCTTTTCTTCTAAATTAGCGATTTGTTGATTTAATATTTCGGCTAGGTTTGGGTCCCTTTCGGCTTTCTGCTTAATACATTGTAAACGCTTCTTGGCCATTGGCAGACTATGTGGCAACTCTGGCGGGTCCACTTTCCATAGGAGACCAACTTCATATCTGCCGTCCTTAAGCACACAGGTGTCATTTAAAATTCGCATAGCTTGCTCATCATCTTTGGACATAGGTTTTGGCTGCTCACCCGTTATACCAATGCTTTCGTCAGAAAAAAATTGTTTTACCAGATCATGAACTTCATCACAGCTGCATTTGTGAAAATTAAGTTTTCCACCAGCTTTAGAACCACCACCAAAAAGAGTCCACCCCAATCTCGTTTTGGATGCAACAGGTTGATGCCATCCACCTTCACGTACTTTTATAGCTGCAATTAAATTGGGGTTATTTACACCGATTATCATCGATGGCACGACGTTGGTGTAGCCCTCCAGGGGTATATCTTTTAACGTTCAGCAACAGAAAGCTCCTTAAATTTTGCACACTGCACCAATTTATGTGGGTCTTCACAAATTAAGCATTGCTGCTGTACGTCCTGTGGCTTATGCGTGTTTAAACGCCCCTCTTTGTTGGCTGGCCTTTTATTGTGGTCAAACACAGGAACAGTCACTTTGCAAGTTGCCTCTGCAATCATGTATAACCAGTCTGAAAAATGTAACAAATTTGGATGGTAAATGTCCTTCGAGTACAATGCCCACTGTAGTACAGTGTCCACAGGCAACTTGTCTACCAGCTCCTGCAAAAGAGTAGGATTAATTAAATATTCCTCTAAATGAGATGCACGAATAGTGGCACAAAGATTTTTCATTGCAAATGAAAATTCTATTAGGGACTCTAATTTGCCCCGCTGTATTGTCTACTTGCGCACTTCCTCAACCAGATTTTTTATTATGCACTCGGGTCTGCCGTAGTACATCTTAAGAGTCCTGATAATGTCTGGGACCATATCTGGGAGCATCAAGCAGTTTCTTACCGCATCCCGGGCCCTACCACGTAAGCTGTTTTCGAGTCTGATAAGGTTTTCCTCATTGGTATACCCAGCTGCCTGAGTGCTGTACAATGTTCTAGATACCATAGAAGTAAGGAATTCGTTTACTTTAATTTGGGTATCAGAACATGGGCGGCATGTAGGCCACGAAATGGCAGATTATCAGGCCAATAAAGCGCAGACACTCCTTTCATAAGTCTATACCTTTTGTGGGGTAAACAATAGCTGCACAATAGCTGCGAAGGGGAAAAACGAGGTCTAGCTGATTACTGGAGAACCCAAACAAGCCTGCGGAAGTAGAAAAGACTCACTGACTCTAAAAATATTACGGCACAGGCTATTCTCTCAGCGGGAATGATAGTAAACTCTACACTGAACTGTTAACAGGACAAGTTTTATTAATTAATATAACAAAAATTGGTGCGGTGAAAAAGAGAGACAGGAAACACATCCAAATCTTCTATGTGATTGCCCTGCGGTGGCAAATACGCACCTACACGCACAAAATTAATTCAGTAAACTGTACTTAAAACAAGAAAATCCGAAGCCAAAAATACTTGATTCGAGAACGGATTTACTAAGCGCTAAATTCGTATTTTTAGCACCAGTTGAGTCTTTTTGGGATTGGCCTTACCCAAAAGTTCTAATGGCAAGAGATTTGATGTAATCCTAGAGTATGATGAATATAAGCATAAGCGATATTGAATCAAACCTCTTAGATTGCATCAAGATATTCTAACTTGACTTGATCCTAATTGCGTTCTTGATATAATTTGGAAATAGGTTTGATTTAAGAGAAAGTAAGATTGTATGCATTTCAAAATGCGCTTGATTCGAGAAATCTTAAGTTGATTAATTAAAAAAAGATTTTATTTAATTTTCAATAACTTTTATTTAAACTTAAAAAATAATTAATATTTAAAATATATTTGTTATAATAATTTAGTGCAGCTCTAAACTTCTTGGGAATCTGCAAAAGTCACCTTTTTGTTTTTTATCATCTGTATTTCAGAAGCGTGCAGAAGAGGGAAAAATCGAATATAACAAAACAGAGAGCAGACAGTTTTGCGAATCTGGAAGTCAAAATAAAACCAATTATTAGTTGCTTATAATCGTAGAAGGCATTAATATATTTACCTGAATTTTTTTTTTTTTTTTTGCTTTTCTTTGAGTCAGCTGTTGGCTTCACTTTTTACACTATTTTCGAAAAATATCAAAACTTTGGGCTTAAATGCTTCGTAATAAAAAAAAAAACACATTAGAAACTCGCCGGCATAGAAGCGTACAAAATCAATGTTAACCTGAAAATACGTAAGCGTATAAATTGTCAAGCAAAAATATATAAAGGCCAAGTTCCTATCCAAAATTTCGGCCGTAAAACGTACTGAGATCAAAATGAACGCCAAGTTCTTGATATCTACAATACCATTTCATTTCTAGGCAACTTGCTAGCTTGGCAACATTTTTTTGTAACTTTCTAGTATGAGAAAGGAGTGTGGGAATAATGTTACTAAGCTAGCAAGTTGTCTAGAAATGGAATGGTATTGTAGATATCAAAAACTTGGTCCTCATGTTGATCTCAGTACTTTGTACAGACGAAATGTTAATAGGAACTTGGACTTATTTTCACATTTATGTTTTTAGTACGGATTGTATATACATCACACTGATAAATAATCCGAAAAAAACGACTACGTCGACACTCAGTTTAGACTGATGCAAATTATTGGAAAGCTTCCGTTGAAAGCCTAAAAACCGACCACCACTTAATTTCGGATTATTTGATTTTGTTAAAGAATTTTCGGCTTGATTGCTTGACATAAGCTTGTTTTCGAGTTGTTTCAAACGTAATTTGTTATAAATCAAAATAAATTTTGAAAAACGATATCGGCAAAAATTTCAAATGTATTTTTTCTTTCTGTATAGACAGTATGATACTAGCTCCAGACAATCTAGTTAAAACTAAACCCACAAAGATTGCAAAATTTATAATAACGCCCTAAAAAAACGCCCTAATTGTTTAAGTTGGGCACGAGGCTGCAGAATACAATAATTTAGATAAGTATTAAATATTCTCTCTAAGCCTGCTCCGGAAAAAAAAGATTAGCATTTGTTTCGTTTTTTTCCAATTCGATCTGATAAGTGGGTGCATAATCGAGAAACAAACCATTTGGACTCTCTGGCAGGAATTATCGAGTGCATTTAATATCGAACATGTAAGAAAGTAAGCTGGTGCAAGCCCTAGACCTTCTGCTAATTACAAGCCTAATTTATTTAGAGTTTATTTTAAAAGAATAGAGATTTATATAGTGATAAAAGTGCTTTTTAATTTTGCTATTTAAATTTTTAACATTAAGCCACCTAAGCTACTCGCAAAGTAATTAAATTGGTTTTTGTGTCTCTTTGTAAAAGAAATATTCATAAAATTTTGAATAGTTTTTTTACACCACAAAAGTTTTGGGCAGTTTATGACACATTCCATTGTCATGATTATATCACAAACAAAATCATTTCTTTTTTGGCTTGTGGTATAAATATGACACATTGATGTTTAAACTGCAAATTAGCATGACAAAGTTGCTCATGGTTGTAAAATGAAACGAACCTCAACATGTCCCAAAAGCCTTTTAAAATTAACCACATACTTTAAGAGTTTTAATTCAATCCGATTCAAATATATTTAAAATCAGAAACTTTAAGGCGAATCACATGTATGAATATCCAAGTTTCTTTTAAATCCTTCACCACAGGTGGAGAAGGTTAAAGGTTAGTTTTACATTCCTTTTGTTACTCGTATATCAACAATACTTAAATTCTGTATCCTTGAAGATAGGAATCATAAATAATGCGGTGCATCTGTCGGTGCTCCTGTCCGTGCATTTCCTAAGAGCCCCTTGGAGCCTAGCAACCGATCTATGAGTTCCCGCATTTCTTTTGGCCGAATATGCAACAACATATATGTAAAAATTAACATTTAATAAAAAAAAAATGTAATTGTCTACTAACAGCAAACGCATTTTTTCACAACATACGCATTTATTTATTCACACTTGGGTGAAGGGTTTATAATATTCGGTTTAGCCGAATAAAGACATCTTACTTGCTTTTGAACACTCAATAAAATTTTCTAATATAAAATTCGTTACGTTATATTTCGAAAAATAGAGCTAACTGGAAAAACGGATGGCCAATTTAAATTCTGTGTTATGAAATTAAAATTATTAATTAATAATGGAGGTAAAATTATTATCATGTGGTAAATTGTGATACAAATAGTGACAGTCGAATTGAATAACAGCTTTGAGCTGTTGTAAACGTTTGGCTTTATTTGGCTTTATTTGGCTGTATAAGGAAGTTGTCCGGAATGTTAAGGTTTTGGTTCTTGTATTTCATCACAGTTATCGATTCGGCAAGGCAAGCCAGTCTAGTCATAATCAAAACTGATTTTAAATCATACACTGGCATTTGAAAGATACATAAGTCAAAGTTGTATCTCTTCTCCTTTATCAGGTCTTATAGTGGAAAATCGAAGGAACGATTAATCGTCATAATTTTAAAAATATCGCAGTTCATTTATAATTTATCGAATGGATTTTTTTTATTAATTTGTTGCACTTTTTTACGGTCTATGCTTTGCAAATTTAAGCACTTGTTGAAGGTTCAGCTTTCCAATTGACAGCATTGGCTAATGTAGATTTAATAGACCTTTTTTTTGGCAAATATGAGTCTGTGCTAAAATAAATTAACACCAGCAGTGAAAATTTGAGTTTGCTTTAAAGATTCTTTAGAAGAACCTACTTGAGCCGAATGCTCAAAAGCACAAGTTACAAAAGCGCGAATTATTTAAAATACGTTTTTCTTGTAAGCTTTTAACTTGGATGAAGGTTTTTCTTCTATTAACTATCTTTCTTCCTCTTTTTCAGCTTTGTTGTAAGGTTACTAATAAATTAATTTACACAAAGTTTTAGGACACAAAGTTTAGGACCACTTCAAATTTGAAAATATTAACGACGGGAAGTATCAAAACCTAAAACTCTGTTTCGCTTTTTGAAGGGGCTATGAAAATCAACAAGGAGAAAATGGGCGCTAGGATTCAAAACGTCAGCTCCCGATATTTGGTTAATAAACCGTATTTGCCTCTTATGGGAGGTGCCAGGCCTCTTCACCTAATCCACCCGTTTACCACCCGTGGTGGTAAATATTTTCTGTTGCTATTCCTATCAATAGAAACGTTTAAACATAAAAACTTCCTTAATACACTGTTGAGCCGATTGTTGAAATCACAAGAGTTTTGCACTAGTTCAATGGTAGCTTGAGTCGACATTTATAAATGCACTAATTTCTTTCCACAGGTGTACGTGTGCATTCCAAACTACAATGTAGTTGGTAAAAAGGTTTGAAAAACATTGTTTAATACAAATGAAACTCATGTCGAAAGGCACCCACAACATACAACAACAATATCAAATTTCGAATACATATGTATTTATTTAAATGACAAGGGTATTTAAGATTTAAATACATAACGCTATAAGAGAGAAACGCATATTGAAAACCAAATACGAGCACATAAGGTTTCTAATACTTGTTTGTTCAATCATTAAACCGTACGCTGAAAGGTGGAGCAGAAGTGAGGTTAGACCTGATGGCACTATTAATAAAATAATGACTTGACACGACCATGAGTGACATGAAGAGGACACAAAAAGTTTTTGTTAGTTTAAGGAATTTAATAGAGTAAATAAAGGCTTTCGAAGGCTTAGAAACAAAAAGGATTTACTTAAGCCCAACTCTGTCCATTAATTTTATCGACAAAATAATAAACTGTCGTAATGTTTTTATCCTTCAAATGAGTTACACACAATATCATTGGACACTTTCCATTCCCTCTGCTCTTGCACGGAAAGCATGTGGTTATGTCGAATTATGTGAATTGTTGTACTTGTGTTTACACATTTAGCGCCGCATTGACGCCATAACTTTAAAGTGACTAAAGCAATCATGTTTTGTTCAAGTGCTTAATCAAAGAATGATTATTGTACATGTATGTGCAGTTTACGAGTATTTGGCGTCGGTATCTTTCTCTCTATCTATTCTTAAGATTGTTGTGACTGTAAAGCGGGTGGTGTCACAAGCAAGTACTTTTTATTTCATTCCAATACTGTGTCACTTACAATTCATTTTCTTACCGATTATTGACACTTTATGCTAAATGTCTTTTATAATGAACAACACATATACAAATACTGACTGGCAATCGCCGTTTAGCGTTTCGATTACTTAAGTACTCGTATTTGCTTGCATTTGAATTTGTTATGTCTGTATCGCTATCTGTTTATTGGAGTATCTGCGTGTCGATACTACTGTCTCTAGCCTTCACTCAACGGTTGGCATATTGGCTTCGGTTTCTCTTTTCTCATTTTCATTTAGTTGTTATTAATAATAAGATATTGTTGATAACTTGTTTGTATATGTTGTTAGTGCGTATGCGGCTCGTTGCTGATATTTTTTGTCAAATCTAAATGTATTGAAGTGCTAAAGGCTCTTCAAATAGAAATGTGAAAATAAAGATTGATAAAAAAAGATATGCAACAGACAACTAAAGATTATATTGAATTTTGAAAACTTTTGAGGTTTGCGTTTAGATTGGATTTCTGGAAAATTAAAAAAATTTTAAACGTATACTCGTATAAACATATTTTCAGCAAGAACTAAAACTTCCGAGCCTATAGGTAAGCTTTTTATTTAGCAGTAATAAATAGTGATTATTATTATTTATAGGTTAAAATAACACCGCGAAATGATGTATCTATTATGCAGCCTCGTGCCCAACTATAACAATTCTAAACTTTGCCAAAAATTTCGGCCGTAAAAAGTACTGAGATCAAAATGAAGACCATTTCTAGGCAACATGCTGGTTTGGTAACATTTTTTCCATAATCCTGTCTCATATTATAAAGTTACGAAAAATTTTGCCGAGCTAGCAAGTTACCTAGAAATGAGATGGTATTGTACATATAAAGAATTCGGTTCTAATTTTGATCTCAGTACTTTTTCCCAAGGCCTACCTATATAACAAGTTTCAGCTCTCTAGCTACAGTGGAAGTGCCCCCTATACGTAGAGTCCTTATGTTTTACGTTTCATTATTTTATGATTAAAGGAATCAAAGTTATAAAAAAAAAGCGGGAATAGTTTTGTGTAATATACATACTGTGTGATTTAGGTCTGTACTAGGCCTGGCGCACTGTCGTGCGCCTTAATACCATTTTGGCTAAGACTTAGAATAGCTTCCACCTTACTACTTTCGGGGTCAAATAGTTCTTTTGACCGCTGCAGGGTTGTTTTTTTGGGCTCTCAAGTATCGAGTAGCCCTCGGTTGTCCTCTCCGCATATTTGGTTATTTTTTTACGCCAAAGAGGTACTCTTGACCTAGCAAAGGAGTGTCTGTGTTCTTTTTAGCCGAATAGTCTCCCGTTTTATTGCCTACATACCCTTTTGTCCTAGTAGCCCCGTTAAAGTAACTAAATTTCCCGCCGCCAACTTTGATTGGAGCGAGTAGTTTGCTAATGACTTTAAAGCTGCTTTAAAGGTCCGAGAGAATACCTGAAAGATATGTCCAAAATATATTGCTTAGTTTTAGAGCTAACATCTTAACACATCGCCGAAGTAAACATGGAGTTCACTCCGAGTAGACGTCAAATACCGAATATCCTCAATATATTCTCAGTCCTCTGCTCAGTTTACACAGCCTGGTAATACTCTCAGTAAAATTTCCGTCAACATTGTGAAATATGTATATACTAAGCCATCTGGGAGCGTATTGATCTCCTTGCAGTGCTTTCTCCATCTTTAAAATGCATGTTTGATGGGGCCGAGTCGCAAAATTATTCATAAGAAAACCTCTCGAATGTGGCAAGGATTGAGCTTGACAAGTGGCAATTTTTATCGCTTAAGCTAAGCTGTCCTATTAACACTTAAATACAAGTTATCAAGCATCAAACTCTTTTGCGACTCTGTATGACGTTTGTTAAAGTGTCATATCGTTTCGTCGTCCTTTGTATGTTTGGTATTTTGTCATTTTGTCGTTTTATTTACTTATCACTTTTCAGTTATCTATCGATTGTTATGAATATTTATTAATATTAATAATACAAATATGTTGTTCTCGTGACAGACAAACTTTCAAAAAGACGATATACAACTTTACTTGTATTTCATACTTGCATTTTTCTGTATTCCTCATGTATTTCTTAAATGGTCAATTGAAAATTTTCAACAAAAAAAAAACCAAAACGTTATCATTTATAAATTCCTTTACTTTTAAGCCGCCTTTATCTGCCGCTTTCGCGTTTCATTTTGGTGATTGTAGTTGAATAAAAATATAAATAAACATTTAATCAAAAGCCAAAGTACAGAAAAAGTAAAATAATTAAAAGTTGTTAATATACGAACACGAATATCTGAAAACGCTTAATACTCGTGCGAGTTATTAGTTCGGCCAACTCTATCAATGCGTCGCGTAATCATTAATTTTCAATTTATACTTTAGTGGCCGCCTTTGTCAGTGTTTAGGCGATTTCTTTTTGTTTTATTGAATATTTAATTAAATTGATCACGAAAGCTTGCTGTAAAATTTAATACGGACTTTTTTTTGCTTTAATCAGGTAATCATAATTGGAAATTAGAATTGAACATTTATAGTTACAACTATAACTCAACTTGTGAATAGTTGTCTAAATAAAGCCAGATCGGCTGGGAACATCACTACTGTTGCCCCTGGCTATGTGTCTTCGTGGTGATGTATTGCTATCGGGGGAGATGGGTGCTTGTCTGGGGACTGAAACTGGAAGAAGGACCTTTTACGTTCGACCTGTAACGATATAAATACAGGCACCACGGAACCAGTAGCCAGCTTGGTTGTTAGTGGGGCTTCTTCGGCAGTGCACGTTGTGGCTTTGCTTTGTATCCAAATAGCGTAAAAATCTTGATGCAGGATAAATGTGGCATTGCATTGTAGTGCAGGCTGGCAGTAAAATAGCTATTGAATGCTGAAGAATGAGAGCCCCAAACCCTTCAGCTAAAGATGAGACTATAGACCACTTCGATTCTTTGCTTAGTGGACTTCGAAACATTTGTTAGATGAGCCCGATTTATGGCGGAAAATCGTTTCGAGCTATTAGGCTGTGTATGTTAACAAGAAAATAGAGAGTTATTGTTCGGTATGTGTTTTAGACAGGCGGCATTATTGGTGCACATTTCTTCGGAAACAACTAGGTGCGCTCATGGCCGCCACAGACGATAACAAACATGATAACAAATTTGTTTTGGCCTTTGCTAAACACTATGGACGTGCTCCACGTGTAGCTTTAGCATAACGGCACTATGTGGAACATAGCGGGCGCCATAATGGATAGTCTGTACGAGAAATTTGATGACACGGTTAGCACACGCGCAGATGCCGTGAGATTTGATCTCGCAAGATATTTTCTTGTGGAGGCGCAGGTCGACCCCAATAAGCGGCATTCGATCGAAGCAAATATGACAGCGTCTGTCGGTCAATTTATCTACATCTATGCGTCAGTGTCATATTCTATACATGTCAAGAAAATGTCTTTAAAGCCTCGCAGATAGTTGGATTTCTTCCGTTTTAAAAGCACCCCGTTTTTATTGGAAACCTAAAAAACGATTAATAAGTTCCGCATACGATAATGTTTCACACAACTTGATTACATCACTGCCGCGAAGGGCAAGTAATAACTAATTGAATACAACTTTGTTAATTATAATAATTAATTAGGAACTTTTTTGTTACACTGAAGCTGGTGTCGGCAATTCTGCTACGAAAACACATCATGCAAACAAAATTTTATATTAGAGAATCAAATATTTGTTTGCCGTAGTCTGACCGAAAAATTTTATTAGGAGCAAACAACAAAGCAACGGATTTTGGGCAAATAAAATTTTTTGCCAGCAAACAAAAATGTGTCTAAGTGAGCATAGTTTGACCACTCAACGGCAAATATTTGACTCGTTTCTAGGGGAAATAAATATTTGAATTGCCAAAATTTTTGTAAGATCAAACAGAGGCAAGTTTAGATATAATTGAAACGAATAAATATTAATATATTCGTTGATAATAAATAATATATTTTATTAAAATTAACTAAAAAAGGTAAAATGTCTGCAAATTCGTTAAAAACTTTAAAGAAATTACGATTATTATACCAATAAAATGAGTAAAATTATTTTATTTCTATTTCTCCAAAAAGGAATCCCTTTTTTAACCAAATAAATGCGCTAGTAACGATGAAGTTTGTGTGTTTGTGCATTTAAAATAATTACCTAAGACAAACATATTTCTTTTGGGAAATATATGTAAGTGGCACAATTGCATATATGATATTTAAGCTTGTACTACAAAGAAAGCAAGGAAAACACTGGAATAACAAAGAGCAAGGGATCATCCCAATTTAAATATTTTTAGTTGTATGTTTTATTATTTTTAATACAATTTTTTATTTAGCGAACATTTCGTTAGTTAAAGGCAAGATCTCTACATATTTTTGTATACAAAGGTAAACTTTCCTTCTTCAGAAATGATGCGTTTAAAGGTTCAGCTTGTGCGCTATTTACCACAAAATAGAGCGACGTCATCAGTATAATAGTCAACCAGATTTTGCCTAAAGTATATTAAGGTGCACGGTAGTGCGTCAGGTCAAATTCAGGCCTAAAAAACATTATATGTATTTCATAAAACCGTTCGCGTTATATGCACCTTTTAATCATGATATAAAGAACCTGAAAATATATCATGGATCATCTTTAAAAGTTTTGCCATCAAATCTTCCCGAGATATAAAGGTGTAAAAAGTACGAATTTTAGTCCCTATTCTCTCATTCACACATTAATATTATAGGATGATACCACTATAGCTAGAGAGGTGAAATCTAGTATAACTCAATTGTCTTTAAACCTTCATACAAATATAGACATTTACAAAAAAAAAAAAAAAAAAATACTTGAAAAAAGGAGTCAGATCCGCCCGAAAACATAAATGTGATAAGAGTTCTTTCCAAAAATTTCAGCGGTTAAAGGAGATCTCATTTCCAATATTTTTTTTTTACTTTTTAATATGGAAATTAATTGTGGGCAAAATATTACCAAGCTAGCAGGTTGACTAGAAATGAGATGGTATGCAGAGTGCATTATGTCTATTTGCCTTATTTTTAATGGTTCATGCATTACTCGAACACGTACCGACATAATACCAAAGGAATTTTTATGTGTATTTTATTATACCGAACAACACACAGTATTACACACTGGCATGTGCAATTTATGGCCGCTACAAAGAAATTTGTGTGTAATTTTATTGACACTACAACAAGAAATCAGGAAGGGTTAATAAGGAAACGGTGCTCCGATACAAGAACAATTAAAATTTCGGCTATAAAATTATTCACCCTGTGAAATTATCGACTCTCTATCTGCTACGGTTTATATGCATGAAATTGAATTTAAAAGTTAAAACTTAAAAATCAAATTTCGCTGAGACACGGAGATATAGTTTTAGCTTAACATATGCTATTACAAAAATATGTCTGTTTTAAAGCTGAAAATGGCGCTTAGCAAATTATTAAAATACATCTACCTCGTACGCAACAAATTTTTATAAGCTGCTTCACCATCCCGATTTTCTTCTGTTCTTTAATAATCCCTTCTTCAAAAAAAAAAAAAAACTATTGACGTTACTCGACAGCATAAAATTAAAAAATTCTTATAAGTTTTCTTAGAGAAGTTTATTTATCATTATCGGGGAAATAAATTTATTTTTGTGGCCGTTTAATCAAATAATTTTGTAAAGCAACTATTTTGCATCACACCTTTCTACGGGAGTTTGAATAAACAAAAATGGCAGAATAAATGTGTGTTGTGTGACCACAAAACAAATTTTGTACTGCTTTGAGAACATATTTGGCAAATGTTTGAATAAAGTGCCAAAACCTTTAGTATAGAAGGTTAAGAAGTTTTCTTACATTTTCGGATGTCGAATTTAGAATCGTTAGCTCATTTTATATTACTCCAATACTGTTTAGTACAATTCACAATGGTTGAGGAAACAGTTAGCCGCATATATGTAGATTTTCATATATCTCTGACCTCAGAGACACAATTCCCTACCCGCTTTTAATTTTAATATTATAACAATTATAATCTAGAATCGTTTTTGTGATCCCTAGGCAAATACAATGGTGGAATTTACAAATATTTTATGGTATTTGTTTGTTAAAATTGTTTCTTAATAACTTGTTTGGATAAAGTTAGTAATGGATCGTCCCATTATACTATTCTTATATTGAACTAAGCCTTTAGAAGTCGTCTAATTATTATGAATTTACGACAAATTAGAAATAATTTGATTCTCATATAATTCAAAATATAATGATGGCATTTATCATAAGAGGAATGAATCAGAGTAAAAAAAAACTCTTTGAACACTTTAAATTTTTTGATCTCCACCAACGTTAGTTATTTGCTTTTAGCTAAAGGACTCACTATTTTTCCCTTCTTCACGCGATTAATGCTGCGTGGAGTTTTGGGAAAAAGCCAACCATTTTTGAAGAACAGTCACTAGAATACAAAAAATCTATAAAACACAAATACGTCATAGCAGTTCCACAAATCATGATTTCTTTCATTAAAATATTCCGCCTGTTCATTCCACTTCTAGAAAATTTATGTCAAAAAAGTCATTATTATTGTAAGAACTTCAATTTAAATTTGTATTCACCACCCGCAACCGAATAACAAAGCAGTCAACACCTAGAAGCGAAATAAAACAAAGTTTATAAAAACAAAGAAAGAGGGGGCACAAAGCGAAAAGTATAAATATTATATTTGAGCAAGTTTTGAGTTTCACTCAAACAGCCAAAAAAGAAAAAATAACAAAATGATATGAGGGGAAACTGCGCACGCACACTTTAACATTCAGATAAATTAAAAACGATTTGAAAAGATAAAGAAAGTTTGCTGCTCCCCAATAAACGAAATGTAGTTGAACTCTTTCAACACACAGCGTCAACAAAAGACGATCGCTTTATTGCGACATACAAAAAAAAACAGCAGCCATTTTTGGGGACTGGCAGTAGCCTGCTTTGTTTTGTTTTTATACTGGGCTCCAAAAATACTCTAAAGAGATTGTTTTCTATGAGAAATTTAAATGTTAATCAACCTAATAAAATAGTGGGAAAATTTATTAGCAAAAAGTAGCCAGATAGATGCCTTTGAGTGGTTATGGTGTAGAAAACTAATGTACATGTTAATATTGTATTTCCTGCAAATTAAATAGTACTTTTGTTGCTTAACAGTATCCAAGTTTTTTGGGTCGTTAAAAAGTGTGCGAAAAACTTTGAATTTAAAAAATAGTGGTTTAGTTCCTTTATTATATCCCGTTTTGCAATGCCACGAATTTAAAATGCTTAAGTATTTTGTTTTTTGCTTTCCATTCTTTTCAGCGTTGCACATTGAATTTTCAAGTTTACACCGTTTTCCAAGAAAATTGTGGTTATTAAAGAAGAAATTCTTAAAACTTAGTGATTTGTTTAAAAACTTCCTTAGCGAATATTTTACTTTTAATACAAAAACAATTTTTTGAAACTGTAGAAAAAATTTTTATCCTGCAAGAAAATTCGAATTGATTCTCGCCATTAATAAATGAATTTTTAAAAAAGTCCCAAGTAACTGAAGAATATGTATAAGTGCAGATATAATCCCGCATTTGCTTAAGGTGAATCCGCCATTAGAAAAAAAGTATGTAACAACTTAGTTACTTGTTTTATCAGAAAGTACTTTTTAAGGCACAATGGTACTACAACACTTAATTTTCTTTTGGAAAAAGTACTGTGTTAAGTACAATGGTATTGAAGCATAAAAGGATAACTTTAAAAAAATGTATGTAGATGATACTCATATTTTTTATGTTACTCCTATTTTGTGAGCGGCATTTTTCTTCCCTACGAACAGAATACTGTTGTAAAAGATGCAAGGCAAAAACATAAATACTCGTACAACGAAAGGTTTTATCCATTCATATGTATGCATAGATTTCCGTCCTTTTTTATTCATTGTTTTTGACTTTAAGCTTTCAATATTTGCTTATATTAGAAAGTTTATAGTTTTGTTACATTTTTAGATGTTCAAAGGCTGACGCTAACAGTTGCTAAAAAAGCTTTTCTCTACAACAATTTGAAAGTATCCGTTCTTTGAGGTAGACATCATACTATTCGAAAAACAGATACGCTACATACGAATAAATAAAATAAGTACATCAGCAAAAATAAATAAATAAATATTTTAGTTTAAATAAATATTTTTAAATACCAGCATGAAAAAATTCTTATTATTTTTATTTTGACCATCTGGTAATTTAATGCGAGTTGCACTTTTGAGGTGTTGTTCTATCGCTCCAGACACTACAAAAGTATTTCACATGTGTTCTTAAGTTTGGGTTGTCCTCGAAAATTAATTTTATTTCAGATGCTTAGGACAGTTTCACCTTTGGTATTTTCTATAAAATGATTAAAACTACTAATAAAAGCTATATTGTAGAAATAAAAACGGAATGTAAATACATTTATGCGGAATTTAAAGCAAGTAGGTCTGTGATTTTGAAAAAAATTTTAAATCTAAACAAAAACATTTATATCGATAAGAAGACCCAAATTTTTTAATAACCCCCTAAAAATTTACACAAATAAGAAAAAATTAAGAAAAAACCTTTACGTAGTAATATTGCGTAATTAATAAACACCAGTGCCAAAATAAGACAAAAACGAAATGTTTTATTCAGAAATAGTAATGTATAGTATTAATATATAATAAGGCTTCGACAAATGCCATTAATATACAGAAATATGTTCTTGTAAAGTGTAAAATATGCAAATATATGCAAAAAGAAAATACGGTGGCGAATCCTTGATTTATTAAAATAAAGTTTTGAAACGTATAAATATTTTATTCGTAGACCACAGAAAACATACAATTGAATATTTCCGGTTTACCAGGCTCTTAGCCACATGCTGCAATTCACTCCCTTGCATGCCAATAGCAGCTTCTCAATTAAGACTCTGTAGTTGTCTCTCTCATGGTTTTTCTTTTGAATAGTAAAATTCCTTTTCATAGCTATCAATCAACCTTATTTTAGACTGCCTGAAGAAGTATATTGGCAGACTTCACATGTTGGCAAAATCAATTTAGTAAAACCTAATAGCAATTAAAGTAGTGGGCAACACATAACTATTAATCACTGCAGGTTTTTAAATCATATCATTACGTTAAATATTTTTAAGAACTATTTAAAATGCTATTACAACTTAATAAAAAAAATACCATGCATTACTATCGTATCCCTTCATATAATATTAACAAACAAATATTAACAAACAAAGCTTTGTAGTATTCATTTCTTCAAAGCTTCAGGGGTATTGTAAGAAACTACTGAATGCATTTCTATTATATTAATGCAAGAACATGCATCTGTTGGTAATAGGTGGCAGTACGTCAACTTATGCACCTAAAAAGCTTTCTTTAAAAAAAATCCCTCAGCAAAAGCTTTAGGGAAGTTGAATTCAATATTTCCAATTTCGCAACCAGATGACGCTTTCATATAAAAATAAAAGCAATATAAAACTTCTTTTTTCACCATAAATTTAATAGTACTAATTGTTAACAAAGCACGAATATGTATGTGCGTCATTTACATTTCGCGCAACATCGCATGCGTTATCTTTTGATCAATGTGGCACTTTCAAGTAAATGTTGTTGCAACAACAAAGAAGAGGATGATGATGATGAAAAATTTATAGCCAAAAGGAAATATACAATAAGAAAATACTCGTATGTACAGGGAAATGAGTTGTGTGAATAAAGGAACGATTTTGTAGTCGTTAGTAAATCATAGATTTCAGCTTAAAGAAGACATAAATTTCTCAATATTGACACAGCTACAAACAGTATCAGTCACATTTGCGGTGTCACTACGGTGTTTTGTTTGCTTAATGCGGATATTTTAATGTATAAAAATCCGAAAAGAAAATCAGACAAGTATCTGCTAACAATAAAAAGATAAGACTTGAATTTGTTTGTAACCAATAAAAATACAAATCTCAAAACTCTTTTACAAATTTAATACAAACTAAACCCTTGAACGTCATCAAGCACATGTACTCTCGTCTAAGTTGCCAGATGTTTTGGACAGTAAAACGGAGTATGTTATGAATTGACTTTTCTCCATTAATTTTGAAAATATTTAAAAATATTAGGATCCCTAAAATAGGAAAGAAATCAAGCCAGATTACGTCACATATGCCAATTAGTCTACTGTCAATTTTATTGAAGCTATATAAAAAGTTATTCGTTTCGTTTTTAAATCCTTATCTCTATGAGCAAATCATTACCCCCGGGATTTTCGTGTGACGCATAGTACTATTGAGCAAGCGGTTTCGGCTTTTGAAAATACTGTTCTGCAATATTTATTGACATTTCCCAAGCATTTGATTAAGTCTGGCATGATGGGCTATTCACTACCCGTGTTCTTCCCGAAAACGCCCATAAGCTTACTGTGAGGTATATGTTAAAATGTTTCAAGTCAGTTCAGAGGATCAATTTTCTAAAAATATACAAAACATGGAAGTTCCATCCCAACAACTTCAGTCTCATATTACTGAGTTAAAGCACTGGCTAAAACAGTGGTGAATAAAGGTATATCCTTTAAAATGTCTCTATGGATCCTTATTCCTTGAAGATCCTTAATAATTGTCCTAGCAGTACAATTACCGTTGCTGGTGATTTCAATGTTCACAACTAATTTTGGCTTCGTCATTCGAGACGTACAGCTCCGGAAGGCCAATATGACATTCTCGACCGTTTTCTTACATTATACCCTGACAATTATGAAGTAAGTCTCAATGCACCTCTTGGTAACCCGGATCATTGTGCCATTTCGTAAGGTTTCACATACATCTGCGAAACGATTACAATATAATTACGGGAAGGCTCTCTGGGCTGAGCTCCACGACTTTTTTAGGCGTTATAATTGGAAACTTTGTTTCCTGGATAGTAATATCAATGCCATTGCGCGAAAATGGATGATCATCTTTATTCCATCCAAGCGAATTTCGAATAAACCTAAAGTAAAATGTTGGTTTAATCAGCCGTAGAAAATTGCAATTCGATCCAAAAAGGCAGCATACAGTATATGGCGTCAAAACAATAATGCCGCTATTGATTTGCTGCGCAAAAGAGCGAGGTTTTCGTGTGCTAAAGCACTAAGTCTCCAAAAACCTTTGTATGAGGAGCGCTTTTGTGCTGGAGTTCTTAATGCTCCTCGAGATAGTATGGTAGTTTTTTAAAAGAGTAATAAATAGTGCTTGTTTCCCAATTCCATCTCTTTTAAAAGGTGACCAGATGTTCATTGACACGGTTGATAAACAAAACTTATGGCTGAAACATTTGCACGTAAATCTCACTAGCCGCAAACCTCTGCCCGTTATCGACAGAGTATCCGTAACTATTATAAGTAAATTCATTCGAGTGCGTGTAGTTAAAAAGGTTTTATCGGATCTCGACATAAATAAGTCTATACAATACAGTTAAAGGAAATAATCTAGACGTCGTAACTTAAGGTAAGCCCACCCATTGGCCAACAGACTTTAATAAGCTCCAAGATCTCATTGATTTTGACATTGTGAAAATATTATCACTGCACATGAAAGCCTTATTTCCTACCCAAATAAGTATCCGAATTGCTTGAAATATAAAATGTATGTGAGCTCTCACCTCCAAGCATACTACTTGAAAATCTGGATGATATTCAAGCAGCTGTGGATCAATTTATGGACGTCGTGCTGTCAGTAGTCAGAAATGCAACGATCAGATCGATCAGAGAAAATAAATTCATACCAATCATCGCCTGATATACAAACTCTCGTCAGAGAAAAGAGAAGGCTCAGAATTTGTGTGTACTAATTGTTAGTAGAATCCACCAACATGACCTCAAAACCTCGAGAACAAAAATATTTGCTGCCGTTCAAAGAAAGAGAGCACCAGCAAATAACAAAAGTTCTAAACGCTAAGATAAGAACGGTGTTGGTACAAACGAATAACATTGGTGCAGCAGCGTTAAAACCCCTGTTAAAAGTTAATAAAAGTGCTCAGATCTGGCATCATTGGCTCGGTTGCCTATTTCCTTGTATAAATAAGCGAGACTGTATAAAACTTTGAACAAGAATAAAGACATCCTTTAATCTAAACTGCACATGTTGAATAAAAGTATCTTTGTCTTGCTTGTTTGATTGCAGTCGTCCACAAACAACAACATCATTATTAATATTATTTTTAGAGATGGAATTAGTGAGTAACTTTTTATTTACGGCCACGCAAGGTTAAAAGCAACAAAATATACACATGCACGGCCTTTTTCTGCCTTACGATCACGTGTGTGAAAAAAATTCTAGTCCCCATCAAAACACATCACGGTGACGACATACATATAAAAAGATTTACAAAATTATTCAATTATTTTCAACTATAATTTTTTAAAGGCTTGCAGACAATGCAACATTGTTTCCAGGTGTGCGTCCGAACTTTCCCGTAGTTTCTATTGATATTTTAGAGGTCTGAAACATCAACGATTATAAGTTACTGAAACACTATGGAATACTCATGATCACGCGTGACCAAGCGTGTCTCATGCCTAGGGAAGAGTCGGTAACGCATCATCAATTTTTATTTATTTTTATCAAGTATGAAATTGTCATATGATGATGCAAACAAACACGTTGAATAAACACAAACACTTGTGTGGATACCTGCCATCCTGCGTGCATGTCCATACATATGTGTGTATGTATGTGTACGTTTCTATGTAAATGTTGTACTATATATTTGTTGTTTATATGTATACAACGCCGCCGCCTTTAATATTCCTTTGATGCCTTTGCGCTCGGTTGTCACTGACGTCGTCATCGTCATCACCATCGCCATCGCCATCATCATTTGCAGCGACAGTTTTTTCTACATTTTTCTTTTCTGCCAAGAGCCATCATTAAATTTTCTTTATCTTTTTAAGTCGTTTAAAGTCAATAATAATATTGAATTGATTTCTGTTCTTCTTTCTATAAGTTATTGTGATGCTATTAGTGTGTTGTTGCTATTCTTGTTGCTGTCGTTGTTGTTTGTTGTTTGGGCTTTCTTAATGTATAAGAGCTGTTGTGTTCTTTGATATGTAAAACATATTGCTTTATTTGTTTATTCGTTCCGTAGTGCTCTCAGCAGATATTTTGGATGAGTGTGTACGTGTGAATTAAAAAATATTGTCAAAGTTGTTACTGTAGTTGTTGCTTGTACAATTTTTAGTTGTCATTTGTTGTTTTAAAGTGATTAATTAATTTCAATAACATTTTGCACATCACTGCTACAATTTTGATCAGATTTCGAGATTTGAAACAAAACAAGCGAAGAGACGAAATCTAAGAAAGAAAGAAATCAAATAAAATGTAAAGAAACTTATGTTCGCCAGTTGCTTTAAAAATCCATAATAAAGGTGAATTTATCGATGTTGTTTGATGTTGAGCCGCTTTTTTTTAATTTTTAATACTTCTGCATGGCCGAGTAATTGTATCTACTTTAGATAAACAACTGGGTATTTGCAGGAGTATT
The DNA here is from genome assembly GCA_963932375.1 of Phania funesta. Taxonomy (NCBI): domain Eukaryota; kingdom Metazoa; phylum Arthropoda; class Insecta; order Diptera; family Tachinidae; genus Phania; species Phania funesta. The sequence goes on from OZ010656.1 coordinate 45,992,157, forward strand.
CCAGAGTAATAGAATGGGAAATATCAAGAAATACATTGAAGTTTTTCTTTCTCGATTAGAGCGTTTATGGCGATTAACGTGAATCATAAAATATTAAAAAAAATATATGAATCAGTTAAAAGTTGTTGTGCTGAAAAACAATTTTAATTGACTATTTCACTAATTACACGGTGTTATAGTAAAAATGTACTTCAAGTGTAGGTTTTGGGCCGGCTTGAATAGATATATTTATTATTTTGACTTTGTGGAACTAAAACTATTAAACTAACTTATTTTTGCTCAAATTTCAAAATTTTAAACGGTATTAATTAATTTTTTTATCCAGTTTTATCCACTTTAGCGGAATTTTAGCAACACTTTCTTTTAAATCCTACTTTTCCTTTTATTTTCTTTAAACGCGTATTTTAGTAGCAAATACAAAATATTGAAGATAAATATTTTTCATTGTAAAAAGAAAGTGAATTCCTAATAATAACTAAAAGATACAATTTTAGTAAGCGATTGTAAAAATTATTCAGTCTTGTTTGTCTCCGAAATGTCTCTCAAAGTCGCGACATATAACACAGTTTCAACTGCTTGAAATCTCTGCGCTGGATTACTCTAAGATGCAGTCGTCTTCCGAACTTTTTACTCACTTTTCGTGGCAATTTTGTTTTCATTTCACTAGAACCCAAAATTTATTCCAATGGCAGAATTCCAAAAGAAAAAAATACAATTTTCTATTTAGAGATTCAATAGAATATCTTGGAGTAAACACAGTTAATTAGCGTTACGTCCTATCCTAAACAGAAAATCTTATCCAAAAAATACGAACAAAAGCACAATATATGTGTATAACAGGCGCAGATCCATACGTCTCGCTCACACACTCTGCCAACCGAGGTACGAGTATAAACACGTGAGGATTTCTAATGGGCCGAAGGAAAAAGAGAATGATTATGAAATATTTGACAAAGTGTACGAAAACAAATATATAGTGGTGGTGGCGAACAGCATATACAAAATGCATACAATACTATTAAGTATGCTATAGATTTTTGGACTGCATATCGGTCGTTCCTTGTAATGTTTGGTTTGAAGGAAATCCAGTTTCGGCGATGTGCCATCTTCAGTATCATTTTTCGTTCTGTTATAGTATTAACCATGCGTTTTAATATGGTTAATTTAACCCCAGTGCTAGCAGATAGTATCTCAACCATATATAATGCAATGGTCATCAAGAGCTCATAAGCACTTGTCAATTTTCTTACCACACATTGCATCTACATATACGAAATCCAAAATAAAGTCTGGAATCTAGTATCCTACCCTATAGGCCGTCAACTGGCAGGCACAAAGTTATGGCTTGCCGTAACTGAGTGCACTGTCAGAAGTTTTGACTTATACCTCTACGTGGTAGCGGCCGGTAACAGGTTCCCGTCTGTGCAAGGAGTCTGGCCAAATAAGTCGAGCGGAGAAAACTTAACACTCATGTATAAAAAATTCTTAATCTACGGTATAATAGTATACGCCAGGGATTCGTGGCCAAGAGGGTGCTTGGTCTCAAATATGCGAACTCTGGATACCAGTCGATCTCCAGTTTTAATACAGACTTACCAGTGCATATGGAGCTCTGTGTGGGTGGACATATTTTTCTCCATTAACGGGATGAATCAGGAAGCCTCGCAAGAGGCGGAGAGATTAATCTATGCAGAAACAACGGTTTTAATTAGACAAAAGAAGAAATTCAGAAACGATGGACAAGAATGCCTCGCGACGGGTGAACGGGTCAAGCTTTAAAGGTACTTCTAAGCCATTAGACCGTGAGATTCCGACAGGTATAGACAATGAAGCCCTGCACGAGGTGAAGGGGTTAATCTCTGTAGGAACTATGGTGTTTATTGGTCAATGGAAGAATTCTGAATAGTTCGACAAGAACACCTCCCAAGGGGTGGATGGGACAGCCATGGTGGAATCTAAGCCTTAAACAAATACTAGCAATTACAACAGACTCCGTGATGAGGAAGCAGGTCGACAGACTAAAATTACTAAAGTCGATAGTAAAGGCTTGATTGAGACTAAGTTAATCGTTAATTACAAATCGGTTGCCTGAAATCAATACAAAGTAAAAAGAGCGTCAAAAAGGGATCCATAAAGTTAGTGGTCTATTGCCTTCTTTGTCTTAGACGAATTAAAGGCAAATGAATTTGATGTTGACCATTGCAAAAAACACGATTTATGCTATCCTGTAGAATAGAAGGGGTCCGGTTAGATTTAAAAAGTAATAGTTAGACTTAGTTGTATTATATCTTTAAGTACAGTAGTTATTCTACCATGTCGGAAGCAAAAAATATCCGATTCAGTCGGTTTCGCTTAATTGTTTCCCCTTTATTTGATTTTCTTGCTTAATTGACGCAACAAAAGTTAATGACAAATTTCTAATAGAAAGTATGAAGGGATATTCCCGCTTGAATGAGTTTCATTTAATTAAGTGGACATAAAAATTAAATAAAAATAAATTTTACTAGATATTACCAATGTAATAACTAATTTTTCGTATTCAAATCTTAATAAACTATCATCTATTGTGTAGAGAGAGTGTTGGGATGTACGACTAGTTTGTTTACGTATTTGGACGTGTATGTTTTAACTTCCTGCTGGATAGTTGCAACTTTTAGATCGCTATGGATGTTTTCATTTCTTATAGACCAGCGGGCGCGTATGATAAGACGTAAATAAAAAATAAGAAAATTGATTGATAAAAGAGATAATAATACTGAATATGTTTTGTTAATTTTATTCCTTCAAGCTACGATATACAGTGTGTATTATTTGTGCCCTAAATAAAATGTTGAACCGATTTATGTAAAATATACTATAGATTATGCTTATCAAATAAATACCTTTAAATTCGTATACTTTTTTTTTGTCAAAATCATATAATGTGAGCGCAAAAGGTAATGGTCTCATGCAAACTTTACTGCATTAAATTTTTACGCGGCGGAACATTTAGGGAACTTAAAATGCGACACATAACGAAGCGATTTTTAAATTTATACTTTCAAAGTGCTGAATGGATAATTTAGTTCACGTCGGAAGATCTGAAATATGTCTTCCAAAGCCATTTATTGTAAAAGATCATGGAAAAAATATAGAGGTTATTTGAGATTAAGAGATTTAAATTTTCTGCAAAACGTGCTCGCTTTAGAAGATATACTTTTCTATTATATTGTATATGACTTTGCAGTTTTAAAACTTATAGTAATATTAAATTTAAACAACTAAACAATGATAGTGTAACAACAAGATCTGGCAAATTCCAAACGTCAATCAGTGTGACATTTGATCATGAATAACATTCTGAAATTGTGGATGTTTCTAAGCCAATGGAAGAAGACACAAGACGAAATATACAAAATATCGGAAACGTTCGTGTTGCAGTTAAATATGAATAATGAAGATCTAGACTTGCACAATTTCAGAAACAAAAAACTTAACGTCTTCGATAAACATTGGGAAAAATCCTTTGTGAATATTTATCTGCAGAGGCTGTTTAGTATACTCTAAAGAGCGATTAGTCCATGACTTTTTGTAGATGAAAATGATCGCAATGTATTGATGGATGATTATATAACAATGATTGATATCAGTACCATGTTGGTCAGAACTTGATGGAATAGATACTACTGATATGTGATTCTAAGAAGATAATGTCGCTGGCTAAATAACCATATTAAATGCGAAGTTCAGTACCATATAATTTCGTGAAGTAATTAGCCTACTTGATTTGTTAAATCAATGTAATTTGCGCAAAAATGTAGTAAAAAAAATATATTCCACTCAAAATTGTAGACCAATCGGCTGGGATAATGACAATACCTGGCGGTATTATTGTAGTTTCCGGGAAAAAGTTTTTAATGACTCGTTTCATCTTTCTAGTAACAAATACCTTTTCTACTTAAATTTTTTCGAAATCAATTCCGAATTTAAGCAGAATATCCCGTGTTTCAACTAGAGCTTCTCAGATTCACAAGGAACGTACGATAGAAGAGTGCGAGACTCAAGACCCTGCATCTCTACAATTATTGTTTAATAGCATATTTATTCAAACATAAAACGAAAGATGCTTAAAATTGTTTAATAAAAAATAAATACACATTTTATTAATTAGGGTTAAAAAATGTATTTGAATAATCCATCATTCTATTGGAACGAAGGGGTCTGAAATTAAAGCGACAAAAAGTCTTTTAAAAACACGCCCTTTATTAAATTTTTAATTTAAAACTTATTAGCATGTGTTTCAAAATAAGAAAAGGAACTGAGCTATGCAAAATTGTTTATCATTTTATATTTTTGATTAAAAAAGACAAAGAATAAAATAATCAACCCATCATACTTTAAACCATAATTAACGCTCATCCATCAAGTGTAAAATGTCAAATGCACACGTTAAACAAATCAAAGTGACAGCAGCCTACAAAAAAGAAAAACAAGCTGACAAAAAAACATCCAATAGAACGGCAAACCAGAAAACCATTACGCGAAAGTATCTTAAAGTCTTATGCAAAATGTTTACTTGTATCACAAAGAGATTGTGATGACTTTTTTATATTTTGCAACGAAACGGCCTATTTTTACAAGCACATCTGCATGTTATACATGTAAAATTACAAATTCTAATGTCAAGTAAAAGTAAAACATGAAAAATACACACCCCTGTTTGGAAAATATATTTTCACACAAATTTAACGCTTTTCAATCATGAAAATTGAAAACCTTAAAAACGAAAAAAAAACTTGTAGAAGTTGTTAATTAAATTGATAGATGTGTTAGAAAATTTGACAAATTTCAACTTTACATTCGACTTTGTTTTCGAATAAGTAGTTGCTATTTAAATGTTGCTTAGAAATGAATAATTTATGGATTTGTATCCCTCTTTTAGTTTTTTTTCTCTTTTGAATGAATAATTGCTCACCCACGGAAATGGTTAATAAATTATAAAAGTGTCCCTGTTTTGTTTTGACCAGTGTTTAAATTAAATACAAAATATGGTCTATTCTCTTCTCTGTTGCCTTTTGTTCTCTATTGTTGTTGTCCCTGTATCGTAGCAGTATTTGATCAAGTGACCATAAAAATGTATCAAATTTGTCTTGACTAAAGAATTGTTCATTCTAGTGCGAGTATCTTTGTTCGATTGTTTTAGCAGTGAAACAATAAACAAATGTTGTTTTTGCAGTTGTTGACCAGTTGACCAGTTGACCGGTGTATCATTGTTTTTTTATGACAAATATGAAATGGCCTATACGAAATACCCACATGTTAACATGATGGAGTATCTGTGTGTTTGTCTTGTCCAAGATGTTGTTTTAGAATATAAATTTTTTGCATAAATTATTTTCTTTCTACCTGAATTATCGTTTTTTGTTTAATTTTTTTTTTTTTTTATAAACGTTTATTTTAAATATTGCCATACATTTGTTAAATTAGTCGACCGTAACATATGTTTTATTGGTCTAATATTATTTGCTTTTGTTGTACCTAAATTCATGATGGGCCACAAAATCGATTGGAGCTTAGCGCTGAACTAAATATAAAGGAAATTAGTAAATGGCGTAAGAAGTGCTTCTGGAATAAAACTTAACCAGTGAATTCATTTCACCAAGTAGTATATATGCTCTATAAACATGTTTGCGACATATTCATGCCAAATTTTATGATCCCAATCATGTACAAGATTAATGCACATAAAAAAAAAAGATGGAGGGTCGTGGTTTGCATTTAAAATTTATTAACCCAACATTAAAAAAAATATTAATTCGACAAAAAACGAAATTTCGCCAAACTGGAAGTTTAAAAACTAATCGCCTTACCAAATGGCGATTTCATTTGTCAACAAACGACTACTAATGCCGTGTATTTTTCTTTAGGAAACAGAGAACTTTAAATTGGTAACAAAGTTTTCAATTAATGCCTATTGGAGAGTTTACGATCGTTTTGGAGTCAGTTTGATTTGAAAATTTATACGGAATAGAATTAGGTCAGAGTAAAAGTAAAAAACCACAACTGCGAGGCACGAAGAATTTCGCACAGCGAATCATGTCATAAATTCATCGACTATAACACAATTGCCTCGAGAAAAAATCATTAAACATTGTTTTGGGATTTATAGACATACATACATATTCAAATAATATGATGGTAGCTGCTATTTTTGTTCGACACTGTTCAAAGGATTATGATGGGTCTGTCAGCATTGCTAGAAAAGGACTTGGCTTCCGCTTAATAGGTTTTGCACAAAGAGTTAAAAAAAGAAAAACACTTCTATCAAGCAACGGGAATGACAGTGGACAAGTTGTGGTATATCCAACCAAACCACGTTTGCAAAATACAATTGTATAACTTTTAATATATTTTGTATATCAAAAGGTTTGACGTGAAAATGGGAATGCAAGCATATTAACATGGCTTGTCCACGAAACAGTGGTTCGCTATTTTCAAATTATAAATAGACAATTATAATTTTTTATTAACTGTTTTTTATGCTTGAATTTTATCTATTAAAATCTTATCTCAAATTGCGGTAAATTGCACACAAGAATGTTGGGATGGATCAATAGCTTTTTACGTATTTGGGCGAGTACGTTTTTCTTCCAGATCCTTATGGATATTTTCATTTCGTATATAGCAGGGAACACATATGATAAGTCGTAAAAACCTCGAATGTCTTCTTCGTAACTTCTGGATGTTTTAGGCACAAGCACTTCCCCACAACTGAGTGCCATATGACTTTATTACCTATTTCTATAAAAGGAATTTTCATTCTATAACCAAGTTTGAGGTTGGTCTTATTACCCAGTGTAAGTGATTTGATTTAAGTTTTATGGCCGCTAGTTTTGCCTCAATATGGCGGGACCAAATTAGACATCAATCTATGTGGGTACCCAAATATTTAACGTCGTGTTCCGTTAAAACAGAGAGGGTGCTTGTTATTTTTATAGGTAGACAATTTTGTGATCTGAGGGGAAACGTTACGGGAGCACATTTCGATGGATTTACCTTTATTCTCCACTTTTTAGTCAATCTTCTTCCTCATAAATATGAGGCTGAAGTTGTACGGATGCAACTTTTAAATCTTGGTTAATATTTATAAATGCAGTGTCGTTGACGTATACTATGCTTATTAGGGCTTGTTGGCATATTCGCTGTGTAGATGATTTATAAAAGTGGCCCTTCTGTACTACCTTGGGAGACTTCCCTTTTTTTTGAAAATGTATCCTTTAACCTTACTTTGAAGGTTCGATCTCTTAAATAGCTTTTTAGGAGCTTGTGGGAGTTTTCAGCTAGAATTTGCATTATTTTCGTGAGTACACCATAATTCCAGACTATGAAACGCTTCAGAAATATCAATAAATAAAGCTGAACAGTATCGCTTATTTGGTGGTAATTCTATTAACCTGCTCAATAGTAATACATCTTGCTCGAAAATTAAACTGATGGTACGGGCTAATGCCTTGTTCATTAAGATAAGGTTTTAAACTCGAGAGGACATATATGTATTTCAAGTAACTTGAATAAAACTGAGAGCATGACGTCAACTGAAATGAGTTGTTTCCTAGATTAGGGAACAATTTCATAAATCTTCTAAGAGCATGAGAAGAGGCCTACTCGCAGCAGGAAGTAAATATAAATAACATAATTTTCACAGCTGAATCAGCTAAGTTTCTTCTCATTGATTCTGTAAAACGATCACGTCTGGGCGATTTTTTCATATCAATATTTTTTATTTATGTCATGTGGTATGAAAACCGTTTGTAAACGATTAGCGAAAGTATTTACCTTTTCAATTGAGTTTTTAGCCCATGTGCGGTCTTCAACTCATAGTGGAGATTCCTAGCCAATAGGACTTTGTAAGCTTTCAAGAGGCTGCTGACCGTGTTTTTGTTGAATCCAAGTTTTTAAATAAATCTCAATAGCGGAGTCGTATGTGTTTCTGTCCCAGTTTATTGCATACAGTTCTCTTGCATAAGATTGAATCTCGATGGAGGATAATAACTATGTTACTTACCATTGCCTTCTGAGCCTGTAATGATTGTAGGCGAATGGCTGGAATAGAGATTATATCATGAACTGACTAATAGTTGACTACGCATAATCAATGGCAAAATCAATAAGATCTAGCAGCTTATTAAAGTATGTGGGCTAATAATTGGGTTTATCGCCAGATACGACATCTGGCTGTTTGGCTTGAACCGTATAATACAACTACCTCCCTGTAGGCCTGAGGAGTCTGGAGCACCAAATGGTGTAATTTACATTGTTAAAGCCAGCCGCAGTTAATCAAATGCCCTAGTGTAGCAAATAACCTGACAAATTAGTCGTGTTCGATTTTGTGGCAGTAAACAGACGATACTGCAATTTCGGAATCTGTATGATTTATGGATGTAGGGTTATATAAAGTCCTCTCTGAATTCTGGGATAAGAAACTGCCTTACGTTCTAGCGCACTATGATGACGGTGCCACTACATGCCCTTCTACTTGAGTGTATCGTATGTGAAAATGCCATTGACTCTAAAGCAGTTTTTTAGAGTGAAATGTGTTTCAGAGACTAAAAGTATGCCTACTTGGGAGAATCCATTAACGTTCAAGAATCAAATTTCTATCTGATTCATGTTTAGTTCAGCAAAACTTGCAGAAGAATGTGCGTATCATCATACCCTGCACAGTCATCCTGAAATTATTCATTGTTTGTATTAAGTTCTCGATTGAGCTCGAATTCGAAATCATTTTTTAAATGTTACGGATAGAGCGATTTAGTGTGTGGTATGTTACTAGGTTGTGTACTAGCAATAGAACCAGCGTGAAGCCTAGGGAATCGGGATGTCTGGTATTGCTTTCGTAAGATTATTGAATCATTTTTTCCCGGTTTACAATAAGTTTTCGTAAGCGAGAATTCCTGGCATTTAATGCAACACGATGGTTGGTTGAGGTATTTTATTTTTATTTATAATACTACGTACTGACTTTACGCCACAGCCTTCTGCTGCTACCATAATTAAACAAGGAAGTATTTGATATTGAATCCCATTTTAAATTATTTATATATTAGAGTCAAATAATTGAATGACAACTTGCTTCATTGAAAGTCCTATTAAGGCGATGATGGTTGAATATTTGTGTTATGACTAATATTGAATAATAGCCTAATTTATTTAAACATTATGCACCCAAATGCAGCATAAATATTTTTAATTTTTAGTCTTTCTATGAGGAAAATAACTGCCCGAACCAACGGTTATTGGGATATTTTTACATATATTGTCTCCCATCTAACTAACGGATGCTGTTGGCGTAAACATAGACAAGTAGTAGTAGTAGTATTTATACGTGTATCTTATCGTATATTCGCTAAACGTTTGAAGTGTTCGAGCGAATATCATAAATATTCATTAAAAGTGTGTGTGGTGGTGGTGATCTTAGTTTTATGTCGATCCAAGTCTATTATTGCATAATCAAAAACATGTAGTAACTTAAGTAAGTATGTATGGCCAGTTGGCTATAAAATTTAAGAAAAAGTGCTAACGGATTTATGGTTTCATGCTGGCCAATTTAATTTGGCGCCACTGCCAAGTCTTTCTTTATCTGATCTAAGGACACAGGACCTTTTTTCGTGTAAAAAAAGTAGTAAACACACGAATGACATTATATTAGACAACAATTACTCTGTTGTAAAGCGACGCCAATATTATCACTATCCTTTGCTCAGTTGCTTTGCCCTTTTAACAAAATACTTTCTTATATGGCATTCATTCATTGAGAAAATTCTAATGGTCATAACATTGATTTGTATGATTTTGAATGTACTAAAGACATGAGAAGAATATATAAATTTTATGGTTTTACTGGTATGGACATCATGCAGAGTAATTGTTAGATACAGGTATTTAAAATAAAATCTTGATCTCTTCCTTGTTTTATGTACTTTTTGAGTCATTTATAAATTGTTGCATGATTATTGGGCTGTCCTATCTATAAGTCGTTTATGCTCTTGTACATTGAACATTTAATAGTCGTCAATACAAGTCTCTTAGAGATAAAAACAGCGTATTTTGTGTATTTCTTCCTGCTTGTTTTTTTGAATGAAATCGTCATTTTATGAGTATGAAATGCAAAGCTGTTTTCTTTAACTCGTATACATATTTATTCTGATGTCTTTTGTAATTATCTCCTGCTTTTTTGCCTTTACCTTTATTTTAAACTTATACTGCATTCACTTAAAATCTAATAAAAAGAGTCCGTCATTTGCGGTTTTACTCTTTACGACCGTACGGGTTGTTGGATGTAGAACATGGTAAATTTTGATATTCCTTTGGAGGTGTATATAATATTACACTCATAAGAAAATCTTAGTAAAATTGAAATCATTTACCTTAGGAAAGTTTAAAAGGCTTAAGTTTACTTATGATATTCGAATAAAAGTGACTCACTAATCGACAATAAGTATATTTTTATTCGCAGGAATAAAACGCTTTCCTTTCGGAAGGAAAATTATTCGGTTGCGATTAGTCGAATAATTAAATAACATTTTGAAGTTAATTTTTTTACCAAGAGATAAAACAAATATAGACTAAAATCTGAACACTACATGTAATGACACTGGCTGAGATTTTGCTACGTGACTTTTTCTTTGGGGCTAGAGGTCGGTCCAATACATAATGAAGACCTATCACTTTAACATGGCGTTGTCGCTGAATTAACGTTAATATCTTAGCCAATGATTTAATATATACTAGTAAAGGGATGATGTAGCTATTTTCATCGTTTTTTTTTTTTTTTGGTACTACAGCCAATTTCAGAATACGAGTATCCCGCACGCAAAATTACAAAGTTTATTATCATAACTAACAAAGTTATGTATTGGGTCAGCTGCAAATCTTTGTAGTAATACATTTTGACATTTTGAAAATTTTTTTGTTAGATGGACACGATCTTGCAAAAGTGGAAATGCAAAATATGGAAGTTTTCTTATGAAATACAACAAAAAAAAATACGCAAACCATCTGTTGAAAAAAAGGGAGCTACGATTTTGGTTATTTTCACTTTTGCAAGACCACTTGCACCAAATACTGAATACCGCCACTGTATTGAATATTTAATGTGACTTAATTTAAAAAAATTAATTTAAACAAACTTATAGCTAGCGCATATCGTACATCAATAAATCGTGGGGAAATTGGTTGAAAACAAAATATAATATTATTATAAGTTAAATAATACATTCTGAATCTCGTGTCGGGTTACACGTTTCCATTTGAGAGAGCAAACGTTGTGGAACTTGGCCATCTTACCATCTTATCGAACTCAAAAACAATCCATTATTTTTTACTGTGTATAGTTTCTTCTAGTTTGGTCTTTTATTGAATAAATATCTCTCTGTCTCTGAGTATCATTTAAAAAGTACCTTTTTAATATGGGCCTTGTGTTCTACCCTATAGATGGAAACATTTGTTGTCAACGTTGGGAACCCATATTCTGAATCATCAGCACATGCATTTATAACAGTGATTCAGAAATTTTTTTCCCAAAAAATAAAATCAAATTAATTTATAAATATAATTAACCTAGCTGGGCCCACAAAACATTGTGTTGTCTTTATGAAAACTGAGCGTGGTATATATTATTCATCTAATATAACAGCTTTCATATCACAAAAATGTCTACGAAAAAATACTTTTATTTATTTCATATATGATCAAGTAGTATGATAAAATATTAAATACTCCAGCTCCTTAAAGTTTGCTAGTCTACTGTCACAATCGCAGTAGTGGTGGTGCTGTATAGGCCATCTTTGGCAAGTCATTCAGTTCGGCTCATGCGGCTTTTCACAACAATATTTCTCCTGGTGTAAGTTATAAAAAAAACTCTGTCAACTATAAAATGTAATTTAATACGAGAATGTGCGCCGCTGCAGCATGTTGTTCCTTTAGTTTATTCTTTTAGCAAATTCATTTTAAGGATTCAGAGTCGATTTAAATGTTACGAGCATTTCACTTGAACGCTTGTTCTTTCGATGTTGTTTTGGTATTTCGGTCGGACATATCTTTGGGGCCATTTGTTCAGCTTGTTGTAGTGGCTGTGTTTTACCTGTTTGTTAATGGCGTTCATATTAACATGAGTTTCTGCTGTTGTTGTTTACTCACCCGTTTTAGATATAGGCCATTGTCACTGTCAACCACACAATTCATCGCATGCGAGTACATGTCGCTGCGGTCCGACTACATTAAGAACAACATCAAATCACAGCAACAATAAGAACAAACATCATTAAAAGCCGCAGTCTTTTTAAATGGCTGAAAATCAAAGAAAGTTTTGAAAGAGGAACCAAAGACGAAAGTCACGAAGAAGAAACACCACCAAAATTATCTTTTTTAATACAGTCAATATGAATTTTAATATCATTGACTATTTTAAAGTTATTGTAGTCTTTATATTTATTTTTATATTTATAAATTTGTTATCACTTGAATGGACGCAAAACCGTTGTTACCAATTAACGTTTTTTTTAATTTTTACGACTCGTACGCTTAATTCACATAAAAGCGGAGTGAATTTTTAACACGATGTCATGTTGTTGCAGTCGAATTTAACTGTTGTTGCTGTTTTGTTTTGTTCTTGGCAAATCAAACTTAAAAGCCAACCAACCATTGTCGAATAATTCTGTTCTTTTCTGTACTGAAACGGGTACTGCATTTCTAACATGCGAGTACACTGCAATAAATATTCTCTTCAATGAGAGATCGCTCTGGTAAACTTCTTTTTGATTTTAACATTATTTAATCAAACTCAACCAGTTGCCAAATTTTTTTTTTATTTTTTGACTTTTTAGAGCTTTTAACTTCTTGTTCTTGAAAGCGAAAATTATTTTTAAATTTCGTTTTTCAAGAAAATCTGTAAGTTTTCTATAGGGTGCAGATATTGTTCGCAACAATACCCGTTAATTATTGTCTTCCCCAAAGAATATAAAGTTTTCATTTTTGTATCCATTCGTAGCTTTTTGTCGGTGTAACCACAAAAATTAGTCTCACCATTGTCGTCATCATCCTCATCAGATTCGTGTCTTAGGGTTGTGATCAATTATGTATATCTTAATTGGTTTTGATGTTATTTTGTTTCATTCGTTCGATTTTTTATGTCGTTTCTTCTTGATTATAAAAGCGCGGAAACTTATGATGGTTGCTTGTTTTGTAAAGGCGCAAAATATAAACCGACTTAAATTTAAATGGCGCAAAGAGCAAAAACATTTTGGCTTTTAGATTTTATTTTTAACATTTATCTAGATGTATAAGTTTTCTTTTCATTTGTGCTGTCTAATATTATTTACGACAGATTAAATTTCTTTATTTAATGACACAGGAAAACCATATATTTTATATAAATACTCATACATAGCAATGCTAACGAAGCGAATTAAATGGCTAAGTAACATTCTAAAGGAATCAATGGCTTACAAACTGACTTCCTTTAAATGTCTGTTAATTTGTTTAGATAACTAGCTAAAAGTATTTTTGATAAGTTTATAAAATAGTTAAAAGTTGTAGAAATTAATACCGGAAAGGCCACAGATGTTAAATACATTTGTATATAAATATGTATAACAAATTCAAAAGAAGTCATTTTTATTGAGCCAGATGTGGTCAACAATGCAAATTGTTAACAAAATGTTTTAAGCTTGCGAAAGCTTTTAAGTAATACTGAAATATAAATTATTTAATATAGTTTTATACCCTTCACTAAAGTGAAAAGGATATACATAGGTTTGTCATTATAGGTAGGGAAGGTCGAATAACGATGCCCATCAGTCCATTGTCCGATGTTGAAATCAGCAATATCGATCCTCAAGTTGCCGAGATATGGAGCAAAAACCATTTTTCTGCGTTTTTTTTTTTTTTTTAAATAATCAATCTCACGGGGAAACTATTGAGCGCAAACCCATAAATATGCACATCCTAAGTCCTTATCGAATTTGCTATAAAAGCCCCTACAGAAATAATCCACCTTAAAATTCTAACAATTTAACAAGAAAACTCAAAAATTCACGTAAACCTAAAAAAAAATTAAAAATTAATCAGTAAAAAATAAATATTGAATACAAAACTGAAATTATCAAAAAAAAAAAAAAATTCACTAAATTTGAACATTTTAATTTCACAAAAATTTTTTTAAATTCCGAAATTTCACTAAACATCAAAAAAAAAATATTTTACAAAGAACATACAGATTACTAGAAAATCTAAACTTGAGGAAAAACGAAATTTTAAAATAAAATATGATTATAACCCAAGTTCCGAAAATGTTAAAATTTAATTTCAAAGTAGAAATTACGCCAAAATTCAAAATTGAAAAAAAAAAATTCGAAATTCCGCCAAAATTTAGTAATTACATAAATATATCGAATTTTAAATTTCACCACAAATCGCAAATTAACCAAAAACTAAAATATTCACCAAAAGACTCTAAAATCATAAAAATTATAAATATTATTAAACTTTGGAAATTTGCCAAAAAATTAAAAACAATCAAACAAATAAATTTTAATTACGAAATGAGGATTTTGTAAAAATAGTGAACTTTTGCAAAATAAAATCCGAAAATCAGATTTCACTAAACTTTTAAATCTCTCAATGTGTCGAAATTTTTCAACAAAAGTGTGAGTTTTACTACAAAACAGTTATCAAAAATTTAAATTTTAGCACAAATTCAATATTCATCATAAAATCTAGAATCCAACGGAAAACCATTAAAATCAAAAATTAGGAATTCATAACGAATTTAAAAATTTACAAAAAAGAATTACCAACAAATTTTAGTTACCGAAAGCTCCAAACTAAAAGGCAGCAATTTCATACACAAAAAAACAAATAAATAAAATTTTACTTGGACATTGTTTCACCAAAAAGCCAAATGTCAGCCAAAACTGTAAACATTATCAAAAAAGTCAAAACTATAGAAAAATTCGATATTTTATAAGAAAGTCGAAAATGTTTATATGAAAAGGAAAGGAGTGATTTAAAATAAAGTGAGACGATTAAAACTGGTGTCTGTTTTGGTGAAAATACAATGGCAATTGTATGATTGATACTGTTTCATTTTGGTAACATCATCCAGGTCCGCATGTGTGACCTAAAGAGAAGGAATGAGCCACAATTGTGCCTTACAAAATTGTGATAAATCGTTGAAAAATCCGATGTGGTGAAACCTGCCATTTTTAAGTCCAGTAGGGGTACTGCGTAATTCGATAATAAAGCTTAATTGACTTGCCCCGTGGCAAAATTCGTTTGAACACCTACTCGCTTTTACTCACGGCCTGGTACTCGCCACTCTACTCGTTACATGTAATCCAGACATAAGTCTCCTTTGCCTCAATGTACCGGTCGGTCTCTTGAAAACATTGGTGAAAAGTGCCACTGAAACCCCTAAAACAATGCGGCCGTGACTGTAAACGGAATTCTTGTGAACTCAACTAGACGGCATATATCTGAACAACATATGATTTCAGCACTCTTATTTAGACACCCTATACAACAAATTTATGTCCCTATTTTTTTATAAATTATACCAAATTTTAACATATAAACCTTAACAAATCCATCCATCCATCTCTATGAACCGCAATTTTTATTTTACAAATATCTTTTAAATAAAGTCAGAGCAACTTTAATTCAATCAGCAAGAAAAGAGGACACAATACAATTTTGTATTTTAAACGAAAAGTTCAAAACAGCTTCTGTTCGTTGGTATTTAGTTTGCAATTTTATAATTCAACCTTAAGAACATGAATAAATAAACGAGTTGAACAATACTCGTATCACAACCTTTCAAATAGACAATAGGCGCCACCTGTCACCCATATTCCACAAAAAATTTCTGCACGATTTTTCATTGTGAGTACAAAGCCGCATTGCTACTATCTTTAATGCCAGTTCAGGAATTGTGGGAAGGTTTTACCAGTATGTACTGGTACTTATGATGACTACTTTTGATAAAGTGAACAAAAAGAAGAATACGCGAAGAAATGAACATAAGTTAAAACACTATTTACTCATAGTGGCAGGTAAAATCGTTTAAATTAAAACTGAAGTATCGTTGCCTGCACACGTGCTTTGTTAGATTAAGGAGAAGCTACGTTAGGAAGCATTAGACGTACAATTTTACTGTTGTCTGTGTAAATCAATCGTCATGAAAGCTGCAATATTTTATATTACCGGTAAAAGGTGAATCCCAATATATACCCAATAATTATGCCGCACTTGAGATTTTTTTAGTTTGTTTCTGGTTTTATATTCTGGTAAAAAAAAGTGAGGAACAAGTTGTATATCGAAAATCAAATCGCGACTTAAAACATGCAAAATGCTAACGAATTTTTAATTTGCTTCTCGAAAAAATGAAAAAGTGTTACACTTTTGCCAGGCGCGGATGCAGCTTAAGCTTTGTTGTGTTAATTGACCAGAAATCTTCAAACATTTTGTTAGGGTAACGTTTATTTTTGATTCGTTTTGACGAAGTGATAGACCATGTAACAACTGCATTTACACATAATTGAAAAATTAAAAAAATCAGAATTAAAAATCTGAATATAATTCTGAAATTTCAATCAAGAATCCATGTCAAAGTCTTTCGAAGTTGTTTCTTTTTTGGTGAAATTTTTGATATATTCTTCTGATACATTTAATCACAATCATGTGAAAATCAGCAAATAAGTTCGGCACGATGCGTTTGAGGAGCACATCGTTATATTTTTTTCAGCATCTTTTTCAAATGAAGCTTGTAGGAGCCTCGGTTTTTGGAATCGGCGTAGAATATACTGACAGTTTAAGGGCTTGAGCATCTTATTCTTTTTAAAACCTACATGCGATGTCGGCAGAATGCAATGTAAATTCGCAGAGAACATGTTTCCGATACTCACACATTTGCATCCACAATATTTTTTTCTGAACGCAGGGCTTAGCCATCAAATCGCTGATAGCATTTAAAATATATTCCCATATTTTCCCATCGTTCATCCTTCTTCCGGTAAGCGTAATTTGAGGTCATACAACGAGGGCTGGTCTAATAAGTATTTTTATCTAAAACACTACTTACGCCCGAAAGATAAAACTTTATTTTCAAAATGAATGTTCATTAGTGCCCACGATACACGTATAATAAGGCAGCAGCGCTGGGCACTTAAAGTTAACTCTCCTAATTTAATAGACAAATTCCAGGAGACCGCCCTAGTAAACAACCAGTCAACATCCGCAAGTCAAAGGACACCGTATCCTCAGACAATATCGCAGTTATGTTCTTGTCCCGAAGCAGCGGATTCTGTGCAACGAATATGAACTTAAAAACTCGCAGACTTAAACTAGCAGCATTGTTCCACACGCCAAAAGTAATCATGAAGATTCTTCATGAACGATTTGACTGTGACATTTTCCTGTGAGGTTTGCTGAAGTCGCAGGTCTTTACCAAATCCTGACAGTTGATTGATTCCTTCAAAGTAAACAAAACCCACACTATCGCTTAACTTTAGCTGGATCATGCGCCGAGTTATTAAAAGTTTGACGTAGATTTTATGGGAAACAAATTTGTCAATACATCTCACACAACTCGTTTCGTTCCATCTTAAAATCATGCAGTCTTTATTCGAACCCGCTTTAAAATAACTTTCAACGAAACAATTTATCCGTTATCGTTCCATGAACCTACAAAAACTAAGGGGAGTAGTTTCTAGTGAAATTATAATAATACCCAAATCTTTAGAGGGCACACTCGGCAATAGTTAACGCATTGACGGTGTATTAATATTGAAAGAGGCTTCCAGATACCTCTTGGAAATTACCTGGTAAAGATTCAGCAGAAAGTTGTTCATCAAGCTTAAGGAACCCAATAAGAAAGTTTAAACACCTAAACTTATGGCTCTGCTCAAATTGTCCCAATTATATTATATAAACAATTTGTGGCGCCTCACTACTGAATTGCTTCATTACAATACTGTTTGGTGGGCCCAAAAGACGCCAAATAATTCTGCATTAAGAATAAGTTTGCAACCAAACTTATAACAAGAATTATGTAAAATTTTTGTAACTATGGGAAACATGATTGTTAATGTAACAATGAAAGTCATGTTTCTATACTTGTTCTCTATTAAAACCCGAAGACGGAGCCAATTTTAAACCGAAAAGTACAACATAAATCAAACAATACAGTGTATAGCAAGACCCCACAAACAGGTAAAGAAAGAAACAATGAGAGAGAGAGAGGGATTTTTTTCTTTGATATTTGAATGTAACAAAGTTCACAAGATAAGTGGGACTTGCAATTGAGACTGTTCTAAAAGAGACGTGTCTGACATCAATATCAACGACGCGAAAGGACTAAGGTATCACTACGTTTAGTTTCTCTGTCTCGACGCCGTTCATAACTTTTACTAATTTCAATTGTCGCGTCTTTTTCACAGCATTAATGACGTCGAATTTCTGCCACTCGGTGTAGCCGTATACTGTTACCCAGTTGAATCGCTCATAATGTTTTTACTATCTTTGCTCTACAACACTTCCAGCTAAGAAAAACCACAAAATCTATTTTGTTTTTACATCCAACAGTTCCTTTGTTTACCAGATTTTTTTTCAAAATTCATTCATTTTTTGTCAGTTCAATTCAGGCCTTAGGAAGAAGCGTAGAAGAGAAAAAATATTAAGGTTTGAAACAACATTCGAAAACGTTGTGTAAACTTTGTCTGTCTACGAGTATTTATGTTTGAAGCAAATGTCCTGCTGTTAAACATTGCGTGTATAGTCTGAGGTCTCTAATTAAGTTATCCTTATGCCAGTAGATCAGCAGTCTATGTCTGAATCTGCTCTTTTACTTTCCTCTCTGAATTATCCAATTTCATGTTCTACCTTTAAGGAGATCGATAGTGTTGTTGTCTATGCGCCTGCGCTTGCGTGCGCAGCAACAAATAAGGATGTGTGTGTTCTTTAATTTAAGTGTATTTTTAGTTCATGTTTTGACAGTTATTAATACCTGATTGTCATTTCAAATGAGCGTCTTTTTAGTTTTAACGTATTTTCTGTTTCTCTCATACCATCATCACATTAATTTCCCTGTTGTCTTTTTTTGTGTGGATTTTTGTTTTCTTTTGCCATGATTTATTATGGTATCTACATAGATGGCCTTATTGATTTTAAGTTTTACCTGAATATAAAATCCGCCTTAGCTGTATTGTATGTTGCTTGTTGCCATTAGCTTCCTTTATCTAATACAATCGTCTTCTTTAGCTGTATTGTTATTTACTACTCCATCCATATGTCTGGCTATAAGAAAAATCTTATAGGGATTTCGGTTTTGTTGCTATTCCTTCTTAGAGGAAGAGAGTAAGAGGGAGAGAGAGACCCCATAGTGTTCTATTGTTCGCTTTTATTTTGACTTCTATTTAATTTTGCAATAGCATCTTATGCAAAATGAATTAAGATCCTATTTTGGTTTCTTTGTAGAGTATTAAATCAGCAATTGTTTGTTCCCTTTGTTTTCACCATATGTTGTTTTCCCTCCGCTACAATTCCTTTGTGTCTTTTAGATGTGAAACCAATTGCAGTTAAATTGAGTTATTATCATACCTCTATTAAATACCACTACAATTTTCGTTTCAATCAGTAAGCAGGCTCTTAAGAAAAGGTGCGATAATTTTACCGCAATAGAGGATTTAGTAAACACCCAGATCGTTGTCAAGTAATTTACAAATTTTTATTTTTTTGTACAACAAATAGCTTGAGAATAAATATATTTCAAAGAAATGGTTGTTTTGTTAAAAATTACTTTTTTAACCGGTAGGCTTTTCCAACTCTCTGGTTTTGTGACTACAATAAACGAATGCCTTTTTACTAGGCTCGGTATTGTAAATTAAAATATCGTTTTTAATTTAGCATCCACTTTTACACATAATTAAGAATTATAAAACAGGCCGAAGAAAACCCCACATAATGTAATTTAATAATAATAATTATTTTTTAGTGCCGATTCGTAACACGAAACTGACTATTTTT
Source organism: Phania funesta (assembly GCA_963932375.1). Classification (NCBI taxonomy): domain Eukaryota; kingdom Metazoa; phylum Arthropoda; class Insecta; order Diptera; family Tachinidae; genus Phania; species Phania funesta. Next base: position 46,012,215 of record OZ010656.1, read on the forward strand.
CAATAGTTTTGCTATGAGACGTTTGGTTTATGGATAAAAGTTTTATCATTTTTTTACTTTATAAAATATAATATGGAAAAACCATTACTACTTCACACAAAAAATCTGTCGAGGCTCGGGTGATATAGTTAGTACCTTCTACTCCTTCTCGGGTTACCGATGTATCATTATTGCATTCTTAATTGCTTAAGGGCGAGTTTAAATGACGAATGCAATTCTTTACCTTTGATTCAAAATGATGGCTTTTTATCAATAATTTTTATACCCTTCACAAAAATGAAAAGGGTTGTGACTTCTACAATATGCACTTCTAATCCAAGAAGGTGGCATTACTACTGCAGGGGAAAATTTTTTACTTAAATTTTCGTTTTTCTTTGTTTACCCAATTTAAATGTCAAACTATTTTGTTTTGTTTACGAATAATCAAAAAATTTATTTACATTCAAGTCTCATTGATTCAAGTGCCTTAGTGTTTTTATAGTTTGTGTATAAATAAATTAAAAAGTGAAGTAAAAACAAAAAATAAATTATCAATTTGTGTTCTAATTTGTACAATATTTATAAATAAATTTGTAATTTGTACCAAACAAAATTTATTCAACTTTTTTTCTTTTAATTTTCTTTCCTTTTTTCAAATGTTTTTGACAGCAATATTGGGTTTTACACTACCAAAACTCCCTGCTGTTGTTGTATTGTTGTATTTGTTGTCGTAGCAATGTCACATAGTTAGATTCGCCTTGGTATATATATTCTGGATCCTTATAGGCAATTTTCAAAAACTTAAAAAAAAAACTAGATTTTCCGAAAAAGAAAGGTTTAAAGAACCTATTATATGAAGTTCGAAATGCAAAAATGTAGAATTCACCATAAAATCTAAAAACTGGTAAAAAACAATGCATTATTTTTTGAAAAAGAAACTAACAAAATCAATGTTACATAATTATATAGAAAAATCAAATATGACCACAAGTCCCGAATCCACCAATAACATTTAAAAATCATAAAAACTATAAATTTTGCAAAAATTCTTAATTAAACTAAAAACTACAAAAACTAATAGTACACCACAATTCTGGAATTCATCAAAATACAAAAATCACGACAGCGAAGTTAAAGTAACCCAAAAATCGAATTTCACTAAACTATGAAATTTCACCATAAATTACACTAAAAGTGAAAATTTCGCCAAAAAGTCGAAATTCACCAAATATCCAACTTTTATGCAAAGTTGGATATTTGAGTCGCGCTGTTTACTGAATTCGATGTTACATAAAAAAATTAAAATTTAACAGAAATCGGAAAGTCAAGACTCTCCGAAAAATATAAAAATCATGAAAAAATTTTAATTTGAGCAAAATCTTAATTAAACTAAAAAATCAAAATTTCACCTAAATTCGAAAATTCACTACAATATCTAAGCATGCAAAAACAAGATCAAATTACCAGAAGAACAAAACTTTCGAAAATAGCGAAATTTTAAAACAAAAAAATATTTCCAACAAAATAGCAAAAAAATTCCCTGAACTCTGAAATTTCACCCCAAATTTTACCAAAATATAAACTTCAAACACCGATAGTAATAGGTGCTAGTGCAAAATATATTTATTCATAATTTTAATTATCACTAAACACTAAACAAATAAATAAAATAAAAATTAAAAAAGCGAAAATTCGCCAAAAATCTAACTTTTGCGAAAAACTTATAAATTTTGCAAAAATTTTACATTACACATAAAATCATTAAAAAATTCAAATTGCAGCAAAGTTTCGCAATTCACTATAAATCGAAAATTCACCACAAAACCAGGAAAGTGAAAATATAAACTTCAAAAATTAAACTTCATCAAGATTTGATATTTCACAAAAAAAATTAAATTTTAACCAGAAAGAACTTCAATATATCGAAATTTCATCAAAAAAAGTTATCAAAAAGTTTAAATCACCACAAATTGAAAATTCACCATAAATACTAGAATTCAACAAAATGCAAACAAAATAAAAACTCCGGAATTCACCAAAATACCAAAAGTTACCAAACAAAGGCTATAAATTAAAATTTCGGAAAATGTAAACCTATGGAAAATGCTTATATTGAAAGGAAGGCATAGATTAAATAAAAAATATGCTGAATATAACTGGAGCCTTAAATTAACTAGGAAAAATCTGTAATAAATTATTAGTAGTTTATACTTTAGTGAAGGGGATATAAGATTCGGTACAGCCGAATATAGCTTTCTGGCTTGTTTAAGATTCCTTTGCCAGCACGTCCACAGATTTTGGATTTCGTTGACTGAGTTGCACGTGAATCACATTATTTGAACATTTTGGGCTCTAAATAAATTTTCGAAAAATGTTCGGTTGTATCAAGAAGTAGCAGTTAAAGAAAACTAAATTGGCATTTATAAAGAAAAGCCGCTGCATATTGATTATGCTCTTATTGAGCATTGGAAAAAATATATTTTCTTATGACTAGGGGAATTCCACTGAATCATTGACTCAGTAACTGTAAAAAAGTGAGGTTTGAACGATTGATTCGTGTAGAGTTGCAATACAATTTATTTAAACAAACTTTTGGAGCAATTATTTTTTGCAGAGGTTAGTCTTACTTATGATTTAGGAACAAACTTTTTAATACATGCCAGCCAAAACTAAATATTATTCTTGACGAAGAAAGTCATTGATGGATGTAGTTTAATTCACAAAACGGATTTTTAACTTCTGTTAAGTTTAAAGGTTTTCTTAATTAGGCGTAACCACAATATTGCGTTCTAAAGTGGAAATTTCCGAATATTTTAGTTGTTCTGTATTCCACTTCCGAATAATTTCTTTCGTTTTATTTGGAGTAAAAAAGTTTTCTGGAATGAATTATAGTCAGGTTTTCTTCTAATACGAGTATAACCTTATTTAAATGTTAAAACCAAAATCGTTTATTAAATTATTAAATGATTTCTTACAATTTTCCTTTATTTTTCCAAATACATTTTAAAATTCATATACATATATGAAAATATGTGGAATGCAGAATGAATTATTTAATTCCTTCATATCAAAACCACGAGTTTTCTGCACATTTCGAAAGTCATTCTTGAACCAATATCTAATTAGTGGGACTTAAAAAACAGACCCCAATATGAAGTCAAATAAAAAAAAAATAATAAAGTAAATAGCAGATCTTGAATTAAAAATCATCACGGTCGCTAATTTTTAATCTCGATCTATTAATTGTAACACTCCTTGTAAAAGGCTGTGAATTGCACAAGTGTTTGTTAATTAATTTTTAAAGGTTTATTGGGTTTATACATACAAATCCTATTTTGATCATTTGAGTTCCCTTTGCCAAATACTTTTCAAATATGCAGGTGTTTAAAAACGACTGAGAAGCAAACTATACACAAATGCAGAAAATATGTGGGACCATTTTTTTTATTAACAAAATATGATGATGAATATAAACAAACTATCCTATAAACTACACTAAGTCCCTTCAAAATTCCAGTAGCACAGTGCAATTTGCTTAATATTACGTTTACAATTTATAATTATTGATTTGCGTTACTATATAATGCATAGTGTTTTCGTTGCAAAAATCATTATTTAAATTTATATGGGGCCATAGCTTTGCACATAAAATGATTACATTTGTATAGGTACATACAATTGGTACATTTGGTTTAAATACTATGTAAACTTACTCTCTTACAATTATGTACATACCTGCATCTTATTTGTAAGAGATCGCATATTACTGCGGTACATAGTTTCCCCTTTTTATTAACCAGTATTACAATTTTCCCACTATTCCTATTTCACTACTAATCTAATTAGATTTTCAAAATGGATGGCATAACTGTCACACCCTAAAGTAGGCAACATTTAATTTTTATTTTAAACATTTCTCTGATCTATTATATAGAAATCCCCTAACATGTGCTATGATATTATTTTGGTTTAAATGATATGTCAGCAATCTTAGTTTGCATGTGTGGGTGAAAACAAGTGAACACAGTAAACAATTTTAAATATTAAAATAAAAATGCAATTTATTTTTTTAACTTGTTAACGAATGGAAAAAATTACTTTAACTGACAACCTAGAAATTTGGTCAATTTTTCAAAGGAAACAAAATATATTGATACATAATACATTTTCCCTTCTCCACGTCCGTTTTATTTAAAGATACAATATCAAATGCTACAGAAGTTAATAAGCCTTGTGTCAGCTACTACAGCTTACGGTTTATTCAAATTGTATGTTTCCTACAAGAGGTTCTAATGGTATCGGTGGTTCTAATTCAAAGTAAAAAGCAAATGAATAAAAAAAGTGCGGAATCAGCTTCATTTTTCAACAATTCATTCAGAATGTACAGTCATATTTGAAGACATTGATGCTTGCGTTTATCCCACGTTAGATGAACAACATGATGATAACAAATCGTGTGAACCTTATATGATTAAACATTATTTGAAATAGTACCACCTGTTAATGGACTCAAAATTACGTGCGAGGGGACTGGAGGAAGTGTAAGTTTAATATAAAAGAAAAGAAGGAGGAAGAGTTTATATATATTTTTCTATGAAGAGGGGCGCAATTTGTTCGTGAAATGTCAACCTTGACATACACCATATAACAAAGTTCTCTTCTCTACCTAATGCATATAAAATATTACATGTGCCTACCTTTCATATTGCTGGAATTTTAGAGATGGACTCCAAGCATTAATTCAAATATTTGATATTTGTTGAAAATCGATTACTAAAGATCGGTTGCATTATTAGTGAATATATGACAGTTGTGTCAATTAACATTACGAATTTGTTATCGCACGCCTGCCTAATAAGACCAACGCTTGATCGGCAAGCCCCTTATATTATGCGCTTAGGCAATTTGTCAATTGAAAACAGAATGCGTTCTCATGCGTTCGAGTTTTTTTTTAGTTTAAAGTGCAACTAAGTTGAATTTTCTGCAGACCTTAATTTGTTTTCGAAAATATTTTCTAACAACGGCTATATGTTCTTATGAAAGTTAGAATAATTTAGAAGCAAGTATTGTGCAGATATCTGGTATCATCATTGCAGTACGCGCTTACAAACTGTTAAAAAAGATAAAAAAAACATTTTAACGTTCTTCTGGAGGAAAAATGCATTATTATTCGGAACATGCGATATCTTTTCCCTTTTCCTTACACAACTGTTGACAATGTTTTTTGTTTTATCTACAACTTCATAAACACGCTAGGTATCGCAGTAAGTGCGTAGGATATGTACGAAAAAAAAACATTTTGCAAAACTCGATTTTTTATTCAACATAGTTAGTTGCCTTCGAGGGTGATACAACGATATAGCGATTTTCCAACTTCTCGAAACCACTTTTATAGTACGATTATTCTTTGTCGTCAAAATAGGCCTCAGTTTCAGAGATTACTTCACCATTGGACTTAATCAATTTTTTTACCGTTTGCCTCTATGGAGCGGAGTTCGGAAAATGTTAATAAAGCCACTGTTTGGTTTCCACTGTGTTTTTTTTTTCATGAAAACGCAAAGCTTTATCAAAACTTGATATTAACTTTCTTCCATTTTCTTTTTCAATAATAAGACTTGCTTTACACCAATTGCTATAACTCACGAATCAATAGTCAGGTTGCTTATTATTATCAGTTTAGACACGTAACGTTTGAAGGTTACTCCTAATAAAAATCATCATTATCACAGGTAATAAAGTGAACTGTTAGGAAAACAATAAAATTTCGAATCAGTTCTTCCGTTTTTGGTATTTTTAGGGTGTTCTTGGAGCGAAATGCAAAAATGAAATAAACTTGATTTGAAGCATAACTCTTTAATATTAATCAAATTTAACCCAAATTATTATTAATTTTAACTAATTTCTTATTTAATTTAAATAATTTTTTTTTTATAAATAACGAAAAACTTAATGTCAAGTTGAAAACATTTCTTCTATATTTACTAAAGTTATTTTCTGGAGATTTGAATAAGTAGTTTTTTAGTTGAAAATTCGGACTTTTTCAAATCAAATTCACAATTTATCAATAAACATTTCAAAAATAGAAGAAAAGAATTTATAATTAAGAAAAAGTTACAACTAATTACATTATATGCATACAATGAGTTGAATTAATAAAAAATAACACAAATTTAATTTAATCCACAGGTTGTTGAACAAGAGCTGATGGCAATTTAATCGTCATATCCAGGATTCTTCAATTATTCAATTATTTTAACTGAATTCTGGTTATTCAGAGCATCCAGCAACAATTCTTTTTTTTATACTTAATTTAAATTTATTGAATCTTTCTACGAAAAGAAATTTTTGAGCTTTGAATTTTGTTTTAGAGAAACCCTTTTCAATTGGATTCAGTATATGAGAATATGGCCAAAGAAAGAATCGTTCATATTGAGCACTTCTGGTGCCTGGTAAATTGCAAAACTAAAGTCCAAAATTAACCATCCATTAGTTATTTTTTCTTCTTGAAGCTTATTAATAATTTCTTTGTGAAATTCACAGCCGAAATCATTGTTTACGGATGAGCTAGTACATATTTTGGATCATAATACAGTTGCCGAATTTGATATGAAAAACTATAATTTTGATTTTTTAAATCCTGAATTTGAATTAAAATAATCTAATTTCCTTCAATTTTTAATCCCATTTTACAGTATTTAGATAAGTTTTTTGTTCAGTGTACCGCATACATGCATTCAAATGTTTGTCAACGAAAACAAAGCTTATGAACTCGTTATTATATAAGCAGCACTTTAAGAATAATTACGAATAAAGCTTCTCCTGCTCGTCGCGATATGTTTCAATATGTTCGCAATCATTTCGTTTTATTAACACAAATATTCCAAATTAAATTCTTAGTTCAAATCAATTTCTTCGCTTCTATCAGAAAAACTTTGAAAATTCTATTTACATTTGACAATACATTTTTTATTAATGATAAATTTAGTTCTTTTTTTGTTTTATTTTTAATTTCATTTAAAACATAACAATTTCATTTGATGCCCTTTCATTTTATATATTTCATAGCGTTTATTTGATTTTTACCTTTATGGGTGATTCTTTGTTTGAAAAGAAAATAGTAAATACAACAACAATTGCACTTAAATAATAGAATTATCAATTCATATTGTTGAAACACAGTGAGGCTCGAATTTGGAATTGCAAAGTTTAACTTCTATTGATACGTGTACAAAGGAAATGGTTGTTTTAATTTATTCACTATCGTCTAAACTATCTAATTGTAATAAAAATATAACTATGAAACATTGCTTTCTCTTTTAAATGGAAAAGTCATAAAAAAGAATTTATGTAAAGGTGTTAGTAAGAGGGATAAAAGTTATTGGATACTGACTTATTAGGATACCCTACACCTTAGCACATGCAGTATATATATCCGAAACTAACCAATTTCATTTCGTATGACTACAAAAACTGATTTGAGCTGCATTAACTTCGCCGCCATCAACGCGCTGGCAAAATTATAAAAACTTTCGAAATAGTGAAATCTATATTAACTTCAATTCGAGCGACTTTTTTTTGATATCAAGAAACATATCTTCACTTGAAAAGTGTCGTTGGTATATGAAGAATTGTTTGTGGCTATTTTTGTAAATTCCTAATTATTGCATCAGCAGAAAACATCTTATTTCACCCGATATGTTGCATATTAAGAAAAAAGTAGAAATAAATACATTTTCACTACGAAACATTTTTTTATACGAGACGAAATTTATTGTCAATATATCCGTGTTCCACTGGACTTCTTCGCTAAGTGAATTTCTAAGCATGGGACAAAAATGGTTGCTCTTACGTGTTACGGTACCGAAAACACCGGGCTAGATTCTTCTTCACATACAAAAACAAACTGGGTGGCAGATACTGAACGAGCTTTGATTATAATTATGGTAAGCGCTATGGCAGGAACGGTCAAGAAAATTCACGTATAATTATGTCCATGTCTATATGCAGGCCAGAGAAAATTTGTAGGATAAGGTTTTTAGGATTTATCAATGAAATATCCGGCCGGCTAAAATCAATGATTGTAGTTGCTTCCTCCTTAATACTATTCATTTAGTCCCGTGAAATTGCTGTGAGTGCTTAACTACATAGAGGGTACTAAAGCTATTCAAGAGAAGATTAAGTGGCGAAATTAAAAGCGGGATGGATTATCCGATTTTTACCTGATATTAATATTTATTTGTGAATTGAAAACCATGTTTCCGTACATGTGTCAATTTGTTACTTGAAGTGTCGATAATATAAGACGAGGTCAAGAAAGAGCCGGTGATCCTCTGGTGTTTCGATTACATATCCGTTATAAGCTTCAAATACTTATATACGCAAGGAAAAATATGGTTGATGTAATCATAATATATTATGATTAAATTATGTGTTGTTGATTGTGATCCTTGTAGAACGATAGAAAAGCAAAACAGGTGTGTGTGACTGATTGGTGGCGGCTGAGGTATGAACTCCAAAAGAGTATTACATGTTGTATCGGTAAAATACTTTGTGGTTAGAATTTTAGTAAAACATTTATTTAATTTATTTAAAATTGTCCAAGCTTGAAGGTCTTTTTTTAAAAAATTTATATTTTTATTTTTCGATATTTCACAATGGAGTAGCGAAATATCGAAAAATAAAAATATAAATTTTTTTAAAAAAAGACCTTCAAGCTTGGACAATTTTAAATAAATTAAATTTAAAAAAAGGTCAAGAACAGCTATAATTTTAATAAAACATTTATTGTTCAACTCAACCATGTTGCCGTTGTTATAGTTGGAAAATATTTAATAATTAAATGTAAACAATAACTTGATTATTGCAACTTTAGTGTTTATGTTTAAAATATTTTTAAGTAAATCATTATTTACTACAACAATCGCTGTATGGAACATAATATGGTTGTCATGACCATGCCGCAACCATGTTTTTTTATTTACGTGCTTTTACGTCTTAAAAGGCAGATTCGTTAAACAACCAAAATGCTAAAAGAATTTTTAATCAGTCGGCGTTAGAAATTGGCATTATTTGTAAAAAGTATTCCAGATCAGTTAAATGACGGGAATCTCCTGCATAGCTAGGCTCAGTTTTACAAATACGATTTTGAGCACTTTAAGAAAATATCAATCTCTAAAACTCTTTTAACTCTTCAAAAACATTCAGTATAAAAAAAAGAGATGGAAGGGAAAAACTTGGTAAAAGGCTCGAATTGAAGAAAAACCATATCGAAAAGATGCACTCAAATCTTAGAAAAAAATTCCATTTCTAGAAATATCATTGGAAAATCTCTCATATACTTGGAGTCCAAAGGTTTAAATTTGACATCCTCTGCCGTCGTTTAAGGTGTAGGGTCTACAAAATGAAACCGAAAACAATGCTTTTGTAACAACTACAATTTTGTTTTCTCTTTGATAGGAAACAACTAATATTAAATAATAATAAAATAATAATACTATAGACAATACAACTCAAACAATATTTGGTTCTTGTGATATTTCTTTCTCTTTTGCACATGTGCCCAGTTATTAAATATTTTTTTTTAATTTTAGATTTACAGATCCGAATGTTTCTTCTTTGTTTTTGTATTTAAACTAAAACAGTAATAAATGTTTTGGATGATTCATTGCTTCATTTGGAATCTTTTCTCTTATTGAGTTTAAATGTCAGTGGACACTTGTTTGTATAAAAATATTAAACTACATTTGGTGCTATCGGCGTTCCACAGGATAACCAGCCACCGTTGCTGCGGCTGACGCTGCCGATGATACTGTTGACGACGTTGAGGACAACAAATGATGTTGGGGAGGCATTAGTACAGATGTGTCGTAACTGATTTGAGGTCTCAGCGTTGGTGAAGGTGACGTTAGAGATGCTGCTGCATGTTGGGGTTGTGAATATTGCTGAGTGGCAGCTGCAGCTGCAGCAGCAGCGGCATTCGTATAATAGAAATTTGTTGAATACTGTTGCAAGTTTTGAGGTGAAGCCAAATGATAGGGATCTGTAAGAGAAGTAAACATTATTAACTTCATTATTCAAAGTTTAAAAATATTTATTTATTTGAAACGATTTAAGCATTATACTCGACCAAACAACATCACCTTTGCAGCGACATGAAAAGAAAAAGAAAAATAAGTTTTATTTTTTACAAATTTAAAAATTATTGTATTTTATATTTTATTTCAACACCAGGTCCTATGTCTGGCTGGCATATGCCTGTATAAAAGTATTATTGCCTGTAACCATTACTTTTCTGTGTTTTATGCTCTCAGACAGGTCTCTCCTTCTAATCGTTGTAGGCGAAACAACTTTCTTGCTGGTCTTGAAGTCTTAAATGTTTTTATTGCTGCATTAAAAATGTCTTTAAGCAAATGTTAAGTGTCCTATTAAGCTCTAAAAGGGGGGTATAAAGTTACGTTAAATAAATTATCAAACAAATTAACCATGACATTCATGAGGCGGTTTCGAAAATGAAAATGTTTTATTAGACTTATTCAAATAGTAAGTAGAGTTGCTTCTAATCTAGAAATGTTTTAAAAGTACTGGAATCAATTAACAAAAGTGATTTATAATTTTTTCTATTGATGGATCGAAAACTAATAGTAACTTTCCATTCAAACTGATTGCGCTTGAAATATTTTCAAAATAATTTTGCATAGAAGTATTTGACAAAAGTTGTATAAAATGTTCTGGTTTTCAGAAAAGTAAAAAACACCTAATAAAATATAAAATTAAAGTAAAATTGTCTTCATTGTTGAGTTATAATACTGTGTCAGTCAAAGCAACAGGAAACTTAGAGAAAGCCTTTGGAGGCTACTGGAAGATGACACGTATAGCATTCTGCAACAACGAAACGTTGGAAAAATATCTTGAATGTTTTAGGATAACCCAAACGCAGGTAAAGGTTACGAACATTTTAACAAAACACTCAAGTTTACAAGCACAAAATATACTTTAAGTAGGTAAAGCAGTCAACAGCGTCGACAGCGCATGCAATGAGGACATCTAAGCGACGATACATTCTATGTACCAATATCCATCTTTCGCACATATAAGAACCCAAGACACCTTAACCGGACCTAACTCATTTAAAAGGCATTAATATGAAATGTCCCTTTTGCCATGTCTTCTCGACCGATCCTAACCTACCAACAAGGGCATCTTAAAATAACTTAAGTATTTAATTAATTAATTTTCTTTTGATCTTTCGGTGTAAATTTGAAACGATTCCTTAGATTTGTTTTGAGTTTTTTAATTAATTAATTTTTTGGTTAGACTTTTTTTTATGAAATTGACATTAAGTGTTGAAAGTTGCACAAAAGTTGAAAAGGGGGCTACATGAAACAACTTTATTTTACACGACAAGAAACAAATTTATGTTGAGTTTTAATGCAGTACTTTTTACCAAAAGTGTGCCTGGTCAATACCTCGCCTTGGCAACGCGTGTAGCAAGCCAAAATCGACTTAAAATGTATGCAAATACATTTTAAGACATTTGATTGACCAATTAATTTTAGAAAATCTAGGAATTCATCGCTACACCTTTTTGTCGATGCTGATACAAAAACCAAAATATCGGTGATACTGGCACCGATACCGACATGCTAGTGAATTAAAACTCAAAGTAAATTAAATAAACTTTATAATGTCTGATGTACATGTCGCACACTAAATCAAAAACAGTAACCAATTTACATGTTTTTATTTTAGTTGCCTCTTACCTCGTCTCTTACCTCCTAATCTAAGAAATATATCTTTTTGGTTTTTTGATTTGTGGCTGTTTTTGGTTTAGTATGCGATACGTATGTCGTTGTATCGACAATAAAAATATCGCCTATACTGACTGATATATCGGTATCGGATGTATCCCTAATTCATTCTATATATGTTTATAACGAACACTCAGGAGGTTTTTTACCCCCCGAAAGTGGGCTTAACCTGACGGATAGGATGAAAATGTTTACTGAAAACTTTTGTAATTATTAAACTCATTTGTATAAAATATTCAAACTCTAGCTGCTTCCTGGGATTTATTGCCTCTGGGTCAGGCCATGTAGCACACCGTACAATGGTCTTCAGTTTTACTTGGGGATCAGAAAGGCAGATGTGATGTGATTGAAATGAACTATAAGTCATGGATTGATTTTAATTTTATTCACCATGAACTGCGGGTTTTAAAAAAATACGATGTCGAATATTAAATATCTACTATCGGGTGTTTGAAAGGCGGTGGGCTTTGAATTGATAATAAACACAATACGTGTTTCCCATTAAATAAACTTTGCTAAGAGGAAAAATGTATGGCAATAATGTTCGAAGTTTAGTTTGAATATATGGCCGCCGCGGCCGGCGTGTATATATTCTTATTATCTATTAATTGTTGAGTACAATACCACCACGATCTGGTAAGTCCATTATGCAGCCTCGTGCCCAGCTAAAACAATGCTAGACTTTGTAACCATTTTTGCCTATAGTAGTGCCCTGTTATCAGTTCAGTGTAGAGTTTAATATAATTTGTACTGATATTTAAAATAGCCTCTCTTTCGGGGTCAATGAGCCTGCCGCATTTCAGTTAGGGCTTCTCAATAATTGAGCAGGGCTAGTTTCTCCACTTCGCCTTTTAGGTTATTTGTGAAGCTATTGTTTACCTAATAGAAACGTTAATTTGTAGGGTTCGTTTAATTGCAAATATTAAAATATACCGTCCTTTATGATTTTGTCAGTACACAACTTTATTCGGCAATTAAGACTCTACCTTCAACTCTTCAGTACTAATTTACACTCTACACTTAACACTTTTTTTGTACACACAGATGTTTACTCTATGAAATCTCAAAGTCAATTAAGCCTTCTGCGGCGGACGGCGCCTTTATATACAGATCAAGGCCGCTTCTTAAAATGTCCCGAATATACGCGAAATTGCTTATCATTTATTTCATTTGCTGGCTTAGTAGGCTTGTATATGTGTTTGTGTGTGTGTGTGTGTATCTTTTGTTTACTTTTTCTTTCTATAGAAGTTGTTTTTGTTTCTACGTTGAATCGCGGTTCGGGGAATTTCTGCTACGCAATTGTTTTTGCTTTATATTTATAACATTGCGAATTTGCACAATAGGTCGTTTCACACATCTTTGGTTATTACTTCAACAATATTATATAAGAGCTCCAATAATCATACACTCTTCGAAGTAACTATTTTTGGATAATTTTGGCTTCCAAGCACTCAATTGTTTCTAGTTTCCCGACGTAGACAATCATATTTTTATATCCCCAAAGTAAATAATGTACTCAGTTTCATTTCTTGGATTCAATTGTCCGCTTCATAATTCTTTGGGTACATTAATTGCACGGCGCCTTGTGTGCCATTCTGCTGAAAATAAATTTCTAAACGTTAACTATAACGTTCAGATTATCATCACTATTGTTCACTACTGCCTCGAAAATCCCACGTAATGGCCCTTTTTCTACATGTGTTTGTGCGTCGACTACGGCTTGCGAATAATAAGTATCATCAGTATCAATGCGTTTATTCTGCTCAGAGACACTGAAGAAAACTTTCTAAAGAAATGTCTGATGAGTCTCTCGATTTGAACCTTAATTTTCAGAATAAATTTGCTCCGGCGTAGGTTGCCTCTAAAAAATGCACCTAATATTTTTGTAGTTATACGGTTATAAATTATACAAAGCTATTGCAGATCGTGAAATTATTATTTTAAATTCTTTTGCCAATAAAATTATGAGATTTGTAGAAACCAAACCTCTCCGAACAAAGATTCTTAATGCCTTTTCGAAATATTGGGACGTACTACTAGTAGAAAAACTAGACAGTGGCTACACAAATATTCCATCGTTTCGACCTACATGCCTCGCATTTACTATTATTTTATTCGGAGTTGATAAGTGCTTGTGAACAGGAGAACACTGGTCATCGTACTGATTTTGGATCGGCTCCATTTAAGCAGGCTATTTCGTTTGTCCTTAGAGATTTTCGTCATTTGAGTCATCCCCGTTCAGCTGACTCAAGCACTGCAAAATTCCTATCAACTGCTTAAACAAATATTTTTTTCTAACACAAATTTAAGCTTGAATTAAATTCATATATTTTTCAATAATAATTGTGTTTTTAAAATTTATAAATGCCAACATTAAGGTTTAAACAGATAAATAAATTCCAACATATCAAGAAAAAAATAAAGAAAAATAAATTATCTGCAATTAATTGCCCAGTCATTTTTTCATTCCGCCATCTCATTTGTAAATTGCGGCGAGTGAATGGTGAATCCTTAAAAATTTATTCCTCCTCTCTACCTACGACTCGGTTAATTCTTAATACTTAAATTAGCTTAAGTCTTTGAAATCAATTAAAATTTGAACATTGTTGATTGGCGAAAATCATCCCATTCATTCATGCGTCCACATAACCACGCCATCACCAACAATAATAAGAAGAACAACAACAATAACGCCACCATCACTGCTATAGGAATCACAACAACATGCAACGAAAGATGGATGGATAATTGCTTAAGAAATTACTCACTTCATTAACTTCTTGACGGACATTTGATTGTAAATAAAGTGACTGCAATTAGAATTGAAGGTGGTTTTCTTGTTAAACCAAAAGATAAAGTTTTATTTATTGGGAAAGATTTAATTTCAGTTCAGTTGAATTGAACTTTTTTCTTTTGTTATTTGCTCTTTCTTCTTTGTTTTAGGCAGGGGAGGTTTAAAGTGGAACGGGTTGGCGGTTGTTGTTGTTGTTGTTGTTGTTGTTGCGGGGAAGAATGTCTAAAGGACAAATGCAAAGAGTTCAAGTGAAGTCATTTGGAAAATTAAATGAATTAATTAAAACTCAATCAGAATTTATTAAACCTTAAAAGGAATAATGAAAAAGGAAACTAAACGTTTATTGAAGTGTAATAGAGTGAAGTTGTGTTGAATTACTATCGCAACATGGAGTGTGTGTGACAGAGTTTTGAAACAATAATTTGTTTTGCTTTTAAAAAAATTAAAGAGTTTTTGAACTACATGAGAAATGAGAAGTTAATGAAATATATTTATATACAGTTTAAACTATTAAATTTCCTCATTTTTTGTGTAACTTTTTCAAAATTCCCAGTGAGCAAGGGGCCTATATCATATAATCAAAAATAAAAATATGAGTTGATAAAAAAAAAACATAATCAATAAAACAAAGTTGTCTGCAGGGCTAAAAAATATGTATAAGGAAGCCTTGAGTTCCGAGGGAGAAAGTAGGGAATAATTTATAAAGGCCTCTTTGGAATTTGAGGAGCAATATGATAACATCAACCCTTTAACCATCAGCTCTGTGTAAAGATTAAACGAAAGGCATTTTATGACACGATGTTTGCCATTCGTTGGTTTGGCTTGTACGAAACCGCAAGATTTGCCCCATCGAAATATATTGGCAAAAATATAATGCCGATGTTATTTGAAACTTGAATAAACAAGGTGTGGACTTATTAGGCTACTGCGATTCCAAGGAAAGACGTGTCGTAAAGTTCATTAGAAAGGAAAATAAGAAATTATTTAAATATATTAATTCTCTTTAAATTTATAAGTACATCTACAAGTTGCATCTGTCAAAAGTCTGAGCACTTTTCCTTGTTCATCTCGGCGTAGTATGTGATATTTTAGAAAACTAAAATGTGTTTTAAAACTATTTTCGCCCAAGTGTCGCCAATAGGGATGAAATTAACATGGATCGATGCAAACATACGGCGAAATTTTTAGATTGAGAGCACTTAATGCGTTGGAGGTTATGCGTTACTAACGATGAATCTTATAAATATGCAGTGACTCAAGGGGTGGGAAAATGGAATGTGGTAACAGTAGGGCGTTTTTAACTTTGGTATGAGTCTATTACCGGATTTGCTGTAAGAGTAAAAGCTATTTGACCAGGACTTTGTGGCATTTTATGATATATCGGCAACTCACCCTGTGTTCCCCACTGTCTATAATATATTTTAAAAAATCCTAATAAAGTTTGCGTTAAATCATTTTTCTACAACTCTAATATTGTTGATTTAATACCTTGGAACTTCTGTTTTGTACGCCACATTATTCACTGGGTGCGCATGTACATGCAAATATATAGTTTCGAGTGGAGGTGTTTTGCTCTACAGAAATGAGTTATTACGTTAGGTAATGGTTGGTTTATGTACAACAACAGAAACAACAAACACCCTTTTAAGGGTAAAACAAAACTCCCTGGGGTTTTCGCTTTTCCAAACATTCAACTTATATTGCTACTTAAAATAATGAAATATTCGAGTAGAGCTGCCCACGGAGGAGTCAAGGATAACGTTAAGAGGTTGGTTGGGCTTAAGCTCAGCAAGGGGTTAATTCGCTTTAGGTTTTAAGAAATTTTAACGCTGACTTTCTATACAAATACGCTTATAATGTTAAATGAAATTCAATTAAAGTTTTGCTAGCCAACTATTTTAACTCAAGTCTACAGCAACTGTTGTAAGCAAAAGGATAATACACCCTCTCTGGGTTGCTTGGCTGTAAGTAACGAAATGACAAAAAATAAAACAAATTATTGCAAAAATTTGCAGTTTAAAACGTTTGTTCGTTCATGGTGGGTCGGTCGTTCGCTCGTTTGCTTTGCCAGCTTAATTGTGTCTCTTATTGCAGCATCATTTATCAGCTACGCAGCATCTTTCATAATCAGGCCAGGCTAAAATGCAAATGAATATATAAAGCCACCGCACACTCATAGACAAACTTTTATATATTTTCGTATGTGAGTTTAATGCTGTGTGTTGCATGTGTGCGTGTGTGTTAATGAAAGTAAGACACACGTGGTTGGTTCTTTGGCACATTCATACTTAAAAACAGCGGCAACTTTAAATTTATTACCGGCATACATTCATTTTTCACAGTGAAGCGAATAACAAATAATTGGATGGGTGGATACTGAATGAATGCATACATATGTAAAAAAAATACACAGTTCTGAATTGAAGTAAAATAACAAATTAAGAAATCAATTTGGAATTTTGCAAACAAAAACAATTGCTGCATTGGTGGTTGTTATCAGAACCAAAGAACTTATTAAAGTTGATATTTTTAAGAGATTCCAATCGGAAAGGCCTCCTCGTATTCCAACCTATGTCAGCTATTCGGCTATTAGGCTCGATCTATGGTTAAATTTTATGTTGACTTCTTCCCATGCTCTTGGAAGACTTCTGAAATTAATATGATCCCTAAACCAGCGACGGACTTAAGTCAGATTCCATCATACAAGCCTATTAGACTGCTGTCAATTTTATCAAAATGCGTGCATTACTGATTAAAACATCATCATGGGTCATCACTTTGGTTTTCGGGCAAGGCGTCGTACTATTGAGCAAGTCCACAGAATGGTTATTGCTATTAAATCGGCATTTAATAATCAATACTGCTCAGATTTATTTATTGACCGAGGCAATTGATAAAGACTGGCAGACGACACTGCGTTTATAAATCTTAATAATGATTCGAAGATTGCATCTGAATAACTTCAGTCCCATATTGGTGAGCTAGAGGAGAGGATAAAAATTTATAGGATATCCGTCGAAATGTGCTCACGTAAAGTTTGCTCCTAGAATGCAATAGTGTCCACGCGGATCAATAACAAATACCTCGATCACAGCGTAAACATTCATCAAACTTGGTCTCGCCATATTAAGACAAATATAACGGCTACAAAATTTAGAACAGTTCAACTGCACTGGTTAATAGGTTTTAACTCAACCTTATCTTTGAAATACAAAGTGCTTATATACAAATCCATTATAAAGTCAACACGATCAATGGCATTCAGCTGTGGGGCACTGCTTGCGCAATAAAAATGGTGCTAGTGCAGGATTTTATGACTTATCGTCTGCGCCACTTGGTACATAAGAAATGAAAAATCTCCAGACATATCAGAAAGTTCATGGGTTCCAGAGATTAAAAAACAAACACCTTAAGCCTGGCGAGACGGCTCACTCATCCCAAACGTAGATAGTATATTAAGATTTGAACACAAGAAATTAGCTATTACAGTGGTAACAATTGATAAATAATATTTTAGAGATAACATATGAATAAGTATTGTACATTTTTTGTAGGAGAAAGATCTAATAAAATAAATCTAAAGTTAAAAACAAAACAAATTATCTCAAAATTGCCAAATATGAGTGAAGCCGCCCGCTTATCGACTGAAGCATATAAAATTGTGTAATAAATTTAAATAAAATTTATTGGTATCGAATCTTGTCTATATACCCACAGTAATTGATTCCTAAAATACTCGTAATCCACTTGAGAACTCAAAAAATAAATTTTGTGGGGAACGATTCAGGTGTTATAAAATATTAATTCATATTTTTTTAAATAATGCCTTAAACAAATAGACGACTTTTAGCAAAACTAATGTAAGGGCCCGCTGTTATTTTGGCAAACTACAAACGTATATGCTTCTCATCAAGAGCTTCCAAGAAATTTAGTATTCCAGTCATGAACTTAAACGTGTTCTATATGGTTTTAGCCTGTCTCACTTTAGGTGGTGACAAATACAAAACATTTACTTCATCATCCCGAATTGCATTATTACGAACAGGCGAAATTTCCACTTTGCAAGCCCAATCAAGAATTCGGATATTACATCATTGCGAAAAGTAACAGAAATTATTAATTTGTTTACCATAAAATATTGACAACTCTTATATTTACTTACATACACGAGTATTACTGTTACAGCCCTGCGCGTCTCGTCATCGATGTATTTTCTGTTAGAAAATTGTTTCATTTTTCCCTTTAATGGTCTAAACAACAAATTTAGATTTACAAACCAGAAAGAAAGTCGAACAAAAAAGAGTACTAAAAATGCGGTATTTTATGAATGAAATAGTACTGAAAATATTACAGTAGTACTGAATTTTCGATCACTGTCACCTATTGAAGAACTCTATAAAGTCAAGAGTATTGGCTTTCTTATAGCCAAAATATGCTGGATATTGTTTGATAACGGAATAATAAATAAATAAATACTTTCTTAAATACCAAAATTTGCTTTTATGGTTTGATACATAAATACTTTACTTAAAGTATTCTTTTGTATGGCAAATTATAATAACATTTTAAGAAAGATAATATTTTGAGTACAAAGAAGTCTCGTGAACCACGGTTTTGTGGGATATTTTTGCACTAATTTATTGTAAGTACGAAATTAACCCTGAAACACATTTTTAGTTTTGTCTTATTTCCGGTGAGTCTCGGTGTCTTTAAAAGTTCATAGCAGCATCTTATAATAAATATTTGAGAAGGAAATTTCAGCTCGCTGTATTGCTGTTCAAGTGGAGTTGTTTGCCCTTTATCAAAAAAAGGATCTAAAAATAGCCACACAGCGACGACATTAGAGGGTTAATATGTCCCACCAAAATGTGCCTCGTGGAGTTTTACATAAATGTACTGCACACAACTTAAACGTGAAATGTAAGAATAACAAGATTCTTATCCCGATTAACTATATAACAATGCACAAAAAGGAGTTCCATCCCCTTCCTAAAATAGTAGCCAGAAGTAAACTTTTAAAAAGTCAATACACGATAATATTTTAATTCTAATAAGCCACTTTTTCTGGTATTAATTGAAGACACCATGGCAAATAATTACATTTTATATAGTTTTGGATTCAAAAAATAATTGAATTTATTGGGATCTTGCTCATTATGCTTTAGACTAAAAATGTAGTTCTTGAACTTGAGATGTTTTCTAGTGATCTGAATTTGGCAAAACCAGCAATGCGTGGTTCTTTTGCAACCGATATTTATTTGTAAATAAATTATCCATGACCTAAACTACGCAAAACATTTTCTATTGCAGCGAATTCTCGTCTTGCTCTCCCGATCTTTTACAAAAACAACTCTAATAAAAATATGTCTTTCATTTCAATTACCAAAACAGTGTTTAAATTAACACAAAAAAGTTTTTTGTTTTCCTCTTTGAATAGCAAATTGAAGTTATTGTCACCTAATATACGTATGTGTACTATCACGAGAAGTATATTCGGGAATAAAACTAGAATTTACAAGATACTCGTAGCTAAAGAGCGTATAGAGCTTGACCTACAACCATCAAATAATCAGCTGAATACGCAACTTGTGAATGAATTTGGCATTTAAAAATATATAATTTTACAGCCGAATAGGAGACAACCACGTACGAGGACACAATTCCTTTTATATTTCTCTTTGCTTATTTTAACTCTTACTCATGTCCATTATTATACACACACTTACATATGCAGATACAGTCCATTTGGCTTGGAAGGTTGCGAGTATATGGCGCGATGCTTTTTGTTGTTACTTTTGTTAAAGGTTTAAAATGTTGGAAGTGCCAGACAAAAGGTCGACATTCCACCAACGAGCTTAATTAATTTATGCGATTTCGGTAAAACAGCCAAAAAGAAAATAAAACTCAAACTAAAATAAAGTAAAGAATGGACGGACAAACAAAGAGACGAGCACATGCTCGCATTGGAAAAAGAAAACAAAAAGGCAGCGGACACAACAAAAACAAAAACATTTATTCTATCTTTGACAGGCTGGAGGTATATTTCTTTTATAAAAAACAAGAAGAACAACGACAGATATACTTACGACGGTCATGATGCGAATGAAACTTTATTTCAATTCATTTCGTTTGAAAACGAGCCTAATTTTAAAATTAATGAACAGTATTTTGATGAGAGATCTAAAGTAAAGATAAGCAAAACTCATTGACGTTTCCATACGAAACACACATCCTCGTACATATGTACGATTGTATGGGTAAATAAACGACCCAGGGGCCGACTGGCTAAAAAAAAAAAAACAACCAACCCATACACACTCATACCAAAACTTGCCACATTTGTTGTACTTGTATATTTAAACCTCGTATATATTTTTTCATCGAATACTTATAAATGAATATAAAAGTAAATCACGTGTTTATTAGGTCTTATTTTGTATTTGTTTTCCTTTTTCTTGTTTGCTTTTCAACATCATCAAAAATATATTTATTTAAGTTTACAAAAACCAATTTCAGTGTCATTTGAGAGGCTAAATGCCATCAATTAAACGCACCAGGTCAGCGGACACAATGTGAGTGAAAACAAAGTGTATCGGGGTTTGGTTTTTGCCGCCACAGCTTCAAAGTGCCTGAAACAGAGTCCCTTTTAGGGCTCTACACAATCTTGATTTTCTATCAGTGTTTTCTTTTCATTTCAGTTTTTCGGTAATCAATATGGCATATTTAAATAGTCTTACCGGAAATCTTTTATCGTTGGGGACATCTACCACTTGTTTATTTGTAGTTTTTGTCAATTGTTGTGCTCTAGACACATTCCAATGAGAAGTTAATTGAAATTATGTACGAGTTTAATGTGGAAGATTGTTTTATCAATAATTTAGTTCATTATTTTGCAGTCAAAGTTATGATTGTAACGATGTTCAAGAACAGTCAGTATTTACTTTGCTTATTCATTAAAATAAAATAAACTAAAACTAAGCTTTAACCGATAGAATCCTCTGCTGAAATCGAAACTGTAACCTGCATATCAAAGAACAATAACACAAAGCACCCAAAATACTTCTAGAGGACCTACGAACAAACAATACTTTTCAATATAAATCAATAAATTAAATAAGTTAAAATTCTTAATTGCAATTAGAACGAGATTTGCTTAATTCAAAGCGGTTAATTTAAAATTAAAACAAACCACAGAAAAAAAATTTTATATCCGTGAGATACGATTTATATAAAATATTAGCAAATATAATTTCCGTCATGTAGCTTCATCTTCATATACTCCTCGCAACAACACTGGCTGTATTTCAGCAATAACACGATATAATACCTTCAGACATGCACCTTAATTGAGCTAAATTTACCATGCAAGATCTCAATTAAATAGAGCAATTACATTTAAATTGCGCCATTTATTGAGAAAATTATACTGCTGTGCAGTATTTTTGGATGTCAAGCAGGCCTTTGATAGGGTCTGGTGGCATCAAGGCTTGCTTTTCAAACTCAAGAAAATATTACCAGCGCCTATTTACTTGATAATAAAATCGTATTTAGAGAAAAGATCGTTTTACGTAAGAGTGGGTGATGAAAATTCTGTAATACGTTTTATTTATGCAGCGGTACCTCAAGGAAGTGTGCTGGGTCCAATATTATACACAATTTATACAGCCGACATGCCAACTTATGAAAAAACTACAACAGCAATTTACGCTGATGATACGGCAATAATAGCTTCTGATGAATTGCCGATTACAGCCTCATCTTATGTTCAAAATGAGCTCAATTTATTACAAGAATGTTTTTCGAATTGGAAAATCGCTATAAGTACTGATAAGTCGAACTTTATTTTATTTAACCTTAGACGTAAAGATTGCCCACCAGTTTTTATAAATAACACTCGAATTCCTAGATCAGAGAGCGTTAAATACTTAGGTATGCACCTTGACAAGAGACTCACTTGGAAGCAACATATTACAGCAAAAAGAAAATCACTTAAACATATTAACGAAGAAATTGTATTGGCTTTTGGGACAAAAGTCTGCTTTCAACCTTTGTAACAAGTTATTAATTTATAAGGCTATTTTAAAACCAGTATGGACATATGGTATCCAATTATGAGGAACAACAAGTAGTTCAATCTTGCAACGATATCAGTCTAAAACTTTGAGACTTATAGTTAATGCTCCTTGGTTTGTTAGCAATAAAAGAATACATAAAGATTAAGAAAACTCAGTACACGTTATCTCAAAAGACTAGGTAATCACTCGAATATCCTAGCTATATCTTTATTATATGAAATAGAAGAGGTTAGAATATTAAAAAGATTCCATATTCTTGATCTCCCATATAGGAAATAATATTAAAAAACAAAAATCCTGTAAAAAAATACCATTAAACAAAAATTAACACAACTGTAAATATATTTCGAAATATATATGTACATACATCTACTTAAAATTACATTCTCGTATAATAGGAGTTAAGTTTTAATGCAATGTTACATTTTATATTACACAATTTACTTAATATTGTAGAAATAAATCGTAAATAAAATTATATTAACAAACAAAAAAAAATAATTTATTGAGTCCAAATGCAACTACATTTTATTTTTAATGGCAGTTGACAGACTATAATAGATAAAAAATGAAAACCAAAATGAGAAGAAACAGCAGGTGAAATTGACGGTCAGTATGTTACAGGAAATTTTTAATGAAAATGAATCGCTTTTAAAAACAATTAATTTCTTTAAAAAATCTCTTTTTTAAATTTTCTTGTGTGTAAACACCAAAGTCTGTAACTCAATTTAAAACCGAATTGCCACAATTAAGTGGCTCCATGTTTTCAATTGTTTTTGGGTTATCGACGTGGGTAATATGCAGGCGTTTAATCATACAAACGAGCAGTTAGGCATCGAACGCCGCTATTTCTATCGCCTTGAATTAAACCAATAAAAATTAAATTAAATTTATAGCAGGAATGAAAAACTTAGTTCCATTATAACTTGTTTGTAGTCTTCGATGGGCTGGCCATTTTATTAGCGATTCTCAAACGAGGTGTCGTTTTATTTTGAAAAATTTTTCTTGCTTTTCTATTCCAATTATTTTACTGAATAAATTCGAATTTATTTGTATATCTTCTATACGCATTTCGCTTGTTGCTTCAGTCAGATTCTCAGGAAACATTTACCGAAATTTTTATAAAAACTGGAGATGTCCGCAGCTTGAATTTCTTTAAACCAAATGAGTAGCCTTATCCCATAATTATAAATTGCTATTTATTTAGTAAAAGAATAGGGATAGAAAAACAAATAAAATTTGTTGAAATATAAGAAAAAATCCCCAGAATCATTTTTATTATTAATCAGTTGCTACAATATATAACCGATCGATATATAATTTTACAATTACTTCGTATTTAAACATCCGTATTTTTTATAATTTATGGGGTATGGGCAAATATAAAGACATAGTGAACTATGGACCAACTATAATGGCGCTCTATATTTCCAAAAAAAAAATTCCTTCAAAGGCTATTAATTAAAATTTTTATTTTTAGTTGCCTTTTACTTTATCTTGAATTTTAAGTCGACTGGTAAATTGAAAATTCGTTTTCTCAGGCATTTTTCATCATATTTTTTAACAGTTACACCAATTTTGATTCTCGTTTAAATTATGAAAAAATGTTTCATTCCAATTGTAGCCATGAAACTTCTGAATTTGTGTTATTTATTTATTAAAATTATGTTGCAAATATCAAGACAGAGAAAACATAATCAAAGATATAAATCACGATTGTTTTAAATAAAAAAATATCAGAATGAGCAAAAGCAAGCAAATTTTATTTAATATTGAATTGGTTGAAGGTGCTCAGGCGTACTTTTCGCGATGGCCTAAATCCTTTCTAGGTGACAACCGATGAGCGCTTTATTGATTTATATCGGTGCTCTTAATAATTGTGCTTGAAGTTAATTCCAATATTGCCAAACTCGAACTCATCCCTTAAAATTAAAATGACTTAATAATTACTAATTAAAAATAATATTAGGAAGTAAATATTTAAGGTTAATTGTATTGCTAATACAATTAAAATGATTTAATTCACAGGTAAACTTAAGAGGAAAATAAAATTAATTATAAAAATTAAAACAACGACTTATTCTTACATCTTGACTTCTCCAATGATTTTCACGAATAATTCTTTAATATGAAAAGATGTTGACACTTGTTTTTACTGTTACCCATTACCGGAATAAACACTAAACGAGAAGTGACCCCCAGTGTTAAAAACTTATAACAAAAACCTATTTGATCTCAACTCAGCAGCTTGGTTAAATCCTCTCTATGAAGCCTGGTTTGAGATGGAATTTTCTTAAGCAAGTTCAGATGCTATTGCAATTTGGAAAATATTTGAAAATATAAACTCAAAGAATTTTCAAACAAATCGAAAAGTTATGCAATTTTTGGTAAAATACTTTACCGTCAAAATCTTAAATTGTTTGAATAATTAATCCAAAATAATTATCTCTGAAATGTCATGTCTGAACATAGTAAGTGTGAAATAAATGTTTTCAACATTTAACACTTGCCCTTGCTTTACAAACTTTCTGCACTTTATTATATTTTTCTTTCATTTGTGTGCATGTGTGTGTATGTGTAGGTATTGTTATAAAAGTAAAACTTTTAACAGACTTTGAATTATTAATGTCAATTGTATTAAATACAAAAAAAAACCTAAAACACATACAGTAAAAGCACTAAAAGCAACAAGAGCAACAAAAGTCCTGTGAGACATTTCCATTATAGCCGAAATATTAAGCACAGTCACTTGACTTAAGTCTCGAAGAACTGTTAAAGCAGCAAAGTACTCGTATCATAAATATTTTATGATATCAATTACAAAGCACTTAACGTTTATGAAATTAAATATAAAATTGTCTATGCTGGCGAACAAAAATAAATTTGGATCTTTTTCGTTTCTACTAAATACTTTATCCTGGCCAACTGTGAAGTTTATTGCCAAAAAATTTAACGTCGCTAGCAACCTCTTCTAACCCTGTTGCTATAAAACAACATTTGAACAAACTCCTTTCCAAAAGTAATAAAATCAATGTTCTTCAGTTCATTTTTTTCGTAGTTCATTGTCTCAAAATTTATAGCTGTAGTGCCAAATTTTTTGCTATCTGGACATTTATTATTACTTGGGAAAAACGATCTGATTGTTTTTGGGATTTTTGTACTTGACCAAATCGCGTGCCAATATACATTTATATGCGCACACATACATGTATACATGTATTCAATGTACCAGTAAAAAAACACACACACTTACTTCTCAACAATAGATACGCGTTTGTATGAGTGGAGGATAAAATATGTTTTTAATAGTTTCTTTTTGCGATTGCTAAATGATTAAATTTTGAGCGATCTTTTGTTTGCCCAACTAAAAAGTCCAGAAATATTGAATTTAGCACCACGCTTACGTATGTCATCATCAAAATCTCAATGTTCTTATCAACATGAAACCTCATAACAGAGGGAAAGTTTGAGTATTCTAAAGGGTTGGCTTTCTTGAAAATCTTAAATTTAAGTGTCAAAAGCCTTGGTGCGCAACTTTTTATATGTGTAACAAGTTTCCTGAAAAATACACCTCTACACCAGTAAACGGCAAAATAATTTTGTACTTTGAAAATAAATAATCTCTTTTAGATGCCATTTTGTTCAACTCCATGTAAGAACTCTAGTGTAAATCGTTGTAATAAAGTAACTTCAATGCATTAGCAAGTGCTGAATGACAACGATTTATTAAAATTAAACTCAAATAAGTTCGTCAGTCACAGCCTGCCTTGTTGCCACAGGATCATGTATTTGTAAAGTCATTTTGTCATTAGTTTTAAAGAAATAAATATTATACCTTTATTATATTTGATCAATTTAAAACAGTGAATCATCTAAATTTATTAACTGGCCCTAGATAACATTTATGGGTTTTTTTACGGAACAATGTACATTATTTCTCAACTTCTTGTTGAATGGAGTTAATCCATTTGTGCTAAAAACAGCTCATTTATTTAATGCGTTTGTTTACTTATGCGCACCTGGTAGCTTCTGAACTTGAATTTAATTTCATGAAGTTTTTCCAGCTATTTCTCTTGAATTTATTTGCTTGTAAATTACGAATAAAGAAAAGTAATCAATGCATGCAACTAATGAAACTAATATTCTCTTTCCTCCCTTGCTTACAAAGCTGGATATGCTGGAAGAAAACTTGCATAATATTAACGGAGACTAGGATGTGTTTTAATGCAACTAATTCTAAGTTCATTTGAACAATTAATTTTTTAATTTTCTTATAGTTTTCTTTGCTTTTGGCAATTTTGATCATATTGTCGGCCACGCATCCTGCCCAATAATTGGAGGCGCTGTTATATGAAAAAAGCCATGCTAGTGAAACAAACATACAAATATTTTTTGGGGAAACGTGAACTTTCAACCGCCCCTGCTTTTAATTGTTTAGTGAGGGATATGCGCGAAAGAGAGAATGAAAGAAGAGTTTAGCATATATGTTCATTATTTGAATTCAGACGGAAACTTTAAAGTTCCCTCTTATCTTGCATCCTGAAGACCACTCATGTCTTCGAGTTCACCATCATTTACGTATGGTTTTGTTAGCGTCAAAATGAGTGTAGCAGCAAGCATTGCTCGTCGCAGACATACCCGAAGGTTTTTTTTTATAGATAATAAATAATGTTTGTAACTTCTCCGCAGTATTTTTAAATACATATTCCTTAATTCAAACATTTCTATCTCTTAAGTGAACGGGACTGCAGCTTCCAAACAACAAACTAATAATGAAAAGCAAAGCAGGAGAAATCGTTTCATATTTAGTAACTTGTGTGGCAAATTATACAGAAATGTTTTTTTTTTAGTTGCATCGAAATGATGAAGCACAAGAGTAAAATATAGGAAGCGATTTTATTTTTCCAACAAAAGTGCCAATAACAACAAATCGTTACTAGAGCAGAAAAATTAAAAAAAAAATACTGAAAACCAAATTTATTAGCTTGCAAGTCTGCCACAGGAGAAGGGAAAATATAATGCCACGCTCCCCTCAAATGATTAAAAATAAATGTTTTCTCAAAAACCTGTGGAAAGCTGGATCTGCAAAAGTCTGCCTACTTGAGTTTAATGACATTTTTATGGAATGTGACTAGTGCTTCTGCAACGACACCGAATGACTCTATTATTTATTGGTTGATATTCTTCAGTATTAGCGATGTTTTCTTTTAACCAAAATTTTTTCATTCAACATTCACGGGCGTCTACTAATAGATGGTATTTGATATTGTAGATATTGTAGACTTTATGATGCGCTAGCCTACTTACAGTGAGGACTGCAAAAGCTTCGTTTGAAAAAAATTAAATTTCACTAAGGGCCCGGCCTTCTACCCGGACACGATTGAGACCATATGAGTGATGGCAAAAAATAATACTGGCAACTAAAATCTTAAGCGAATTCAAAAGATTTTTATTGAAATGGAAGGTGTTCGGAAGCAATGAAAAGCCATTGGTTGCAAATGTTTTGCTGTCTTCAATTTCATTTCATATTATTACCGTTTAGTCTTTGTTCGTTTAAAGTTCATAAACAGTGTTTGTTTTTAAACAATAACAAGCAACAATCACAAAACTGATAGAAAATTACACACCAATGTTGCGAAGTCAAATTTTGTGCTACGATCATAAGTGTATCCAGACCTCTATGAAGTTTTAGAAACTGCTGTAAATTTATAGTCCAAAAGTCTAAAACCACATACTATTTCCCTACTGCAATGTGAGTAAACGAGTAAGTAAATGTATGTTTCTGTGTAAGCCATTGTGTGTGTTTGTAGCCTGGTTCAATGGGTATAACGTAACGTCTTAAACAAACACTACGTACAGGATGTTAAATTTAATGATAAAGCTTTTAACTTGCTTCCCCTTCAAGTTACAAAGATCTTAGTCTGTAATATACTTGTATGCAGATTACCTGCGTCTCTTCATACATCAAGGGACACCAACGACAACATATCCATTGACGAAATATCAACAAATACTTAAAGCTCAAGTACACTTGTATACAACATGCATACAAATATCTACGAGTGCCATATCTACATACAAACATACATACTTATTGTACTTAGACGTATGTATGTGTGTGTGCATGTTGAACTAAATATGTAGTTGTCAAATATAATTCATCATTTTTCACATCTCTCCATCAACATAAACATCCCATCTTCATCATCATCAGAAGCTGTACTACGAACAACACCGTTTGAGCAACTACCACCGTTTGGCCTTTGTGAAAGCGCAGGAAGAAAGAGATATCACTGTTAACAAGTCACTAAGAACACACTCATACCACAGGTATCGCTCCACTTTAGAGTTTATTTATTTTTGTAGGCCGTCTTTTTTTCTTTTCCCTTCTTGTTTTCTTTATACTGCTGGGTTTGTTTAACAAGCAGAATCCGTAGGCAGGAGGGCAACACTCGTATCATTCATGCTCGTATCAACTGTGGCATTTTCATTAGTTAGATTTTTTTTAATATTCTCTCCTAGACTGCCGACACAGTTGCAGTCAGTCACTTCTTTACGATACGTAATTCGTGTGTGATGATGATGACAGGTCATCATCACAGGTTTTCTCATGCATTAAGGGAAGCTTTATGCTACATCCTAAATATATTTGTACGAGCATGTACACAAACAAGTATGTATGTACGCGTATGTACTGCAGTATAAATATATTTAAAAATTTTTATAAGTAATTGAGATTTAAGCATTTTGACTTTGAAGTAATTTGTTATTTAACATTGTCAAAAGAATGATGGACAGCAAGCCCAGAGACACTTTTAAGAATATTTAATACGTTTAAAGGGACATTATAAAGTCCTGTATAATCTCAAAGTCATTGCTATTGCCTTTTTTAAGTTCTACTGTAGACCCGAATCGCCCAGTCATCGCGAATTATTTTTAATGTATTTTGTCTGATTATGAAAATTTGTTACAAGGACAACGACAAAGACGGGGTTCCATTGCTCGACAGACTAATTGAAAAATTCTATATGAAATAAAACTAAATTCCTTTTACTTCCTCATGCATACACTTCATAAATATGCCTTCAGCTGTTCTATTTATTTTCAAAGGTAAAACAGATATCTCCCAAAAATCCAAACGGAATGTTTTTTCACGCACACGTTTCAATTCTCCTTCGACAGCGTTAAATAGTAAATATCGGGAAAGCTTTTAAATGGAATAAAACAAGATATATGGGAGGTATTACAAAAAATCTTTTGCTTTTAGGAGCCAACTTCGCTCGATAGCACTAATCTCAAAGATACAATTTTTAATAACTCTGGCTGAGCTTGACTTTCAAAGCACCGGCTGGACACATGTACGGTCGTCCCGTTGGAATCACATATAGCCTGCGTTCATATGTTTCCACTATGTGCAGAAGAAACTGGTTCTCCTTAATCTGTTGTGTCCGCCGCCATTGACGATTGATTTAAAAGAAGTACGAACCGATGATGCCTCCAGTCAAAATTTGGACCAAACAGTAAATCTAGCTAATACATTGCTACCTGATGAATCTGGATTGGTTTCGTTCCCTATGCCATGTCGTTACTACTTATCATTTGACGGACGCCGGCAAAACAGCGTGACCGCTACGGACTATACACATTTGAATACAAGTAGAATTTCACCCACATGCAGCAAGAATTGTAGATCTTTAAAAGTTTTTTATGTAATCGGGTAATTTAAAAAATAAAGAATTTTGTAATAATTAAACAAATCAGGCTCAAGTTCGTATTTTCACTTTTTCGATTAAGAAACAAATCGTTTTTATTGACACAATAATTTTTAGAATACTGTAAAAGTTAAGTAGAATGGAATGCATTTCTGTGCACGTCGTCTTCTGCTACTAAGACTGTCCTATTTCATCATCTATTTAATCCAACTAATGATGAAAATTTAAATAGAGAAGGCTTCTCAACATTTCCTATTTTCGATCGTGTTTCGCCTCGGTTCGAGCAAATTCTAGCCCACTGTAACTTTACTCAATGTATTCTTATCCTACTCTCCTTCATTTTTTTTTTTTTTTACCAGCACCAAATCGAATAACTTTATTGAAAGTCTTGACAAATATTTGACCGACGAAATATCTTTACTGACGAGACACATGTCTATCTTGGCGGCATGAAAGCGAATGAATTTTATAATCTTGAAACAGAAAGCTCCATGTAATTGATCGTTGAAATATTCATGCAATAAGAGCTGGGAGGCATATATTTTCCAAAGCAATAACTCCCACTTCTATATCTAACTTTTAGTTTACGTAATAACCCATACACACTAATATTGTTTTATTGGACAAAACTTAGTTTCCTAAACCAAATGCCCTTCGTTTATTTAGAACAGAAATATTTATCTAGCAGCGCTTGTAAATTAAGCTTTAAAAAACACCAATAAATAATAATTTTTAAAGTCATTTAGCCATTTATTTCAAATATAAATTAGTCACTTTTTGTGTGTTGATAGTCATTTGTCAACCATATGACAAATTCATAATTTGGTCATAAATAATAGACAGTCTTTCAAGCAGAGAGAAAAAAGTGAGCAGTCAACTAATTAATAAAACACACACACACACACACTTTAATATTGAATATGTTTCTAATGCTATGAGATTTTGAGCCCCAAACGAAAAGATACCAAAAACACCCCTTTCTAAAACACACAAAAAACGTACCCTTGCTAAACAAACAGAAGATACCGACTGGCATTATGCGCCAAATTAAATTCAACCTCAATTGAGGGTAAATTTTCATTACTAGCTTCTGCCGTTCTTGCGAGCAGGAAGAAAAAAAGAATTAAATTTATATGAAATGAATTCATATTCCATTTACATGGACAAACACACAGTTGCCAAGTAGTAAGGAGATATTCGTACTTATCAACTGATACTTTAATCATTTTACCACTCAATTTATAACAATAATGAATGATAGAACGAAAACAACAACAATAGAACAGAAATCATTACTTCATTTACACCATTTCAAAAGCGCACAATAACAAGGACAGAGCAGTCACCATCATGTGCGTTTGTGTGTTTCGAAAAATACTTTCAATTCTTAACGAGTGTCATCGAGCTCTTTAATGCGTTTAGTGTAAATTTTATGCGACACATCGAACGCCCTCGCCGTCTTTTACGGAGTTTCTTTTGTGCTGTTGATCCCACACCACATATTGTCAAGGCCAGCCAAATATTTTCCTTGCGTTAAAAGTTATTGAAACATAAAGAGCAGGGATTTAAAGGGCTTCAATCGCAAAGTGCCTAACTACATACAAACTTCGTCAATTGCAACGTGATGGCCTAGATATTTTTCCCTATAGCACATTATAATCTTCAAGTTTTTATCATGCTAGCGTTTGAAAAAATTTTGAATTAAAATTGATTGTTATTACTGTTGCTATGAAACTTGTATTAAAATTACAACAGCAATAGCAATAGTTCAAATATCACAGCAAACACTGTGCTATTTTATACTGCAATCAGCACGCTAAAAGAAAATAAAAATAATTTTTAATTTATTTCTAAACAGCAGCAGCAAAATCAATAACACTTACGACATTACGTGTGCTGTTTTAGTGCTTTTGAATGAAAACAGCACAGCAAATGTTTGTGGTTACTTCATTTTACCTACTTGAATACTTAGAAAAGAAAACAAAAATAATAGTAACGGAAAAATCATTATTAATGAAACTTCTAGAAATTATAGCACATTACAGTAATTTTTCAAAACTATTGCTATTTTGAACCTAGCATTTTCAACAGTAAGAAATATTTAGTATTCTTTTTAATATAAAAAAACTTTTATAGTGATAACCATTAAAGCTTTTAAATGTTATCAATAAAATAATTGGAAATAGCCATAAAATGTTTGCCACAGCACTTATATTGTTGTAGAGAACATAATATAGTTGCTGTGACCATGTTATTTCTTTGCGTGTATAATGGCACAAAAACATGATCCAATTACTTCGAAAAGGATTTCAAATACTTATTTTTGTTAAAAAGAATATCTCATAGTTACGATTTTTAATAAAAAAAAAAATAACAAATATACTAAAGTAAAAACGAAATATTTGTTACCAGCTTGAATTACCGAGATCCGGGAATATTATAACATGGAACTGAATTCCCGGGAAAAGTCAAACTGGTTTTTGAAGGAAACATAAATTATTAAGACAACAAGATAGTGAAGCATATATGTAGCTTGTTAGGAACTGAATAACAAGGTACAGTATTGCGAAAGCCGTCAAACCAGCGTGGTCGCCACATACTGTCAATATTGACCCCCACGAATTAGCTAAACCGGTTTTAGTTATTGTAGCACAATTTGCTCTTCTAGAAAATGTTTTCTGAATATTTTTCCATAAAAACAATAAGTTGAATACATGATTTAAATGAAAATATGATGAATAATTAATTAACCAGAAGATCCTCGAAATCAATTTTCATCATTAGGTGCATTGAAAGCCGCTACCAAGAGAAAACTTGATAAGTATTTTTCTAGCTAAGTCATCTGGATTTTCTTTTTGTTTTTGTAGATTGATCCTTAGAAAATGGAAAACTTGGACACTGAAAAAAGAATCTGGATTGTCTGCTACCATCACTAATTGGAGTCTGTTGTTTTGGTTCAAAAAGAAAATAGGCGCACGTTTGACGGCGATCCTCCGAGTAGATGGACCATTATGAGACTACCGAATAATTTTACAGAGCAGTCGCTAGAAGGCCTTATAATCGAAACTCTTCAATTCGAACAGATGAAACTATTGCTGCCGTAGTTGTTGCCACACAAAACAACCCCAGTTTTTCAACAAGAAGATTATCTGCCCAAATGGGTGTCAGTAGGCAGCGTTTGCAGACAATAATTCATAAGGATTTAAACTTATTCCCCTACAAAATTCAAACGGCTAATAAACTGAATGCAGCAGACTTGCCGATTCGGCGTGGAAGAGGACGAGAACTTACTTCATTGTCTTTCCATATCTGATGAGGCTCATTTTAATCTGAACAGCTGAACTAAGTTGTCGCATATGGAGAGGTTCCAACCAAGAAATACTACACGAGAGGGAATTGCATCTATTCTATTCGCGTCACAGTGTAGCGATCAGTTTCTACACTGTGCATTGCTGAGCCATACTTGTGTGAACAAAACGGGCATAGCGTTAAGGTTACCAGAGTCCGATATATGAGCATGCTAAAAGAATTTTTCTATCCGGAACTACGCCGAAAGAGAATTCCTTTCAACTCTGTGTGGTTTTAACAAGATAGTGCAACTCCAGGTCAACTGACCTAACTCCACCGGAATTTTTTTGCGGGGTTATTTTAAACAGGAAAAGTACAAATCCCAACCGCCAAATGTGGATGAACTAAAACAATCAATTTGATTGACAATAGCTTCAATTCCAGCCCAACTCAGCGCGCAGTCATGAACAACTTCTTGTTAAGATGCCGCACCTGCATTAACGAGCAGGGCGGGCTTTCAAGTTCAAATTTCTTTAAGACTAATGAAACTAGATGATGTTTCCAATAGACACTACTCAATAGAACATCACAGAGAATGCTGATGATGTCCGTAGGGGCACAGAAAACTCTTCCATTCTGATAGTGTCTAACAAATTAACTTTCTCAGTATTCTAAAAATTATCATATTAATAAAATAAAATTTGCATTTTTAATAGAAGGAATCGAAAAAGAACTTGACATAAATATTATTCGCTTAATAATTAATAATTTGAATATAAATTTTGCCAAAAAGAAAACGTTAATTAATTCAAGCATTCGATTATAAGACAAATATTTATCAGGAAAAAAAACAAATTTGTTAACGATTAGTCGCATAATTCTTATTGGAATGACAGTCCTACTTGGTTCTCATGATTTAGTTCTATTAAACTCATGCAGCCAACCCGTTATACAATCATACATGTGTACAATTATGTGCATATGTATGTATGTGTGCCTTATTACAATTGAAAAATGATGGTAAACATTAAATAAGTTTGTATTCATTTCATACCATTGCTGTTGCTTTTATCATATATATTTTTTGGGCAACCCCTTTGATTTAACACAATGGGCAACCATTTATTCTCCCACCCCCAAATTTTCCACTAACCAACTCATTACTTATCGTCGGCAGTACGTATT
Source organism: Phania funesta (assembly GCA_963932375.1). Classification (NCBI taxonomy): domain Eukaryota; kingdom Metazoa; phylum Arthropoda; class Insecta; order Diptera; family Tachinidae; genus Phania; species Phania funesta. Next base: position 46,047,055 of record OZ010656.1, read on the forward strand.
GCGTAAGTTGGCCAGCAACAATGAAAATAAAAAAAATTTAAATTATTCTGAATGCGTGGCAAGTGCTGTGCCATATTCTATACGAACGTTTTATTTTTGGTTAACCGTCTAACAATACATACGAAGAAAAACGTACACAAACACTCGAGCGCTTTTTTGCTCATTCAAACACGTATGACGTTAAAACGCCCTTAGTTTATGGTTTTGATTTCGATTTCATCTTGGTATTTTTTTCGCTTTGGTTTGGTCTGCACAAAGTGGCCCGGAAGTTTTTTCCCTCTGTTTGATACAGCGTCTAACGTTCATGATGAAAGTCTATTTATGTTGTTGTTGTTTTGAAGCCGTAAACATATGCAGCTCACGTTGCCCAGCATAAATCTAATGCGTTCTGTTCAACGCCTCTTTGTTGAATTCCGAATCGTTTGTGTTGCTTTATTGTCGCCGACTTTCCATGACTGAATGTGAACTTACGAGTGTTCGTGTACTGAACTGACTCAGGCACAAATATGCTTTCGGTTGAGGGCGAGCGACTGCGTCTCGTCTAGTCGTCTTAATGTGATTTTTATTTTATTTGTTTGCTGAGTGTGAGGGGGTTCAAACTGGTTGACTGTATGACTGTCTGACTAAGTGAGTGGCTGCGTTCCTTTAAGTTTATTGAATGCCTAAAATATAATTTTGGTTAAAAAGGGGAAACCACTACATTTTGTTTGGCCAAATATTTTGTGGGTCTCTATTTTATGAGCTGTGCGTTAAAAAGCTGGGTTGAGTTGGAGTCTGTTACACGCTCTAACGCCGCATTTAATCTCTCTGGGGACGTTTTTAGTTTGAAAGCTTTTTATTGTGTGCTAAAAGGACTATTTATTTTAAATGGAGGCTATATTTTTGGGATCTTTTTTTCAAAATATAATTGAATTAAAGTAAAGAAATAAACTTGACCTACCTTAATGTCTTTGCAAAAACGATGAAAATGAAATTTAAAATTTAATGTTACCCTTTAATATAGACCTGGAAAATTGAAGTAATTTTCCTAGAGTTTCGAGTTTTAATATTTTAGTTCTATTTCAGAATAATCATATTTAAGGGCTAACATTGCCTCCCAATTGTTAGATCTTTCTTAATTGACAAGAGAACGCAATTTGTTTGACAAAGACATGCGTTGATATACGAACAGGCACATGAAATGATTTTAGCAATCACTCTCACTGATGGCTGCACAAATCGTAGAGAGCCATTTAACACTGTTAAAGGAACTTCAAAAATCTGTAAAATATCTCTGTTTTGCCAACTTAATTCTAGCTTTTACATGACAACAACAGTTGTATAAATATCATAATAATCTAATAATGTTGTTTGGAAATATTTTAATTAAACTCCTCATTTTTGCACGCATATTATTACTTATTTACGTGTTTTGCAATAATTTTAAATTGTGTATCAAGTCTTCGCCATTCGATTTTTTGATTTTTTGAATCAGTAAAACTTTGAAAATCTGACCGCAATCACATAAGTAGAAAGGTGATCTTCGTAGCGAAGAGCATGTATAAAATAAGGGCGAAGCTTCGTAGTATTATGTTGTGACATTCCAGATAAAACTTTAATTTCAAACAAACACAATCAATGACAGGCATAAAGACATTGTCACTCGTTTCCTCATTTTAAGAGTTAGAACAATACTTAGGTTCCATAAATGCCTCAACATAAAAGACATTCCCGATAAGTCTAATTTATTATCAAGAAACATATATTCCCAGAACTTTAAGACACGACACAAATATAACTGGTTCGTTTATTAATTAGATCGAAGGTTTATGTAATTATTAATTAACTACTGTTACAAAATATATTCGAACGAAAATACCCAGCTTAGCAACGTAAACTTTCGCTCGTTGTAGAGAACTAGGCCAGAATCCTCGATGGCAATGGAACGCACGACCGCAAGTGTAATAGAGTAGCACAATACTAACCAGCCTACCAGAGCACCCTCGAAGGTGGCATTGTAAAATAGGAGCAAATCAATTATGATACAAAAAATTATATTGGCTCCAGTCAGCTATTCTATCAAATCCCAATTCATCGTCATCCGGCAGTAACTGAACATCGTCTGTATATTTCTAATTAATACAAATGTGTATTCTACGATAAAAAAATTTAAATAAAGCATTTTTCATGACAACTCCAATTTGGTTGGACTTACGCAAAACATGATTAAAAACATTTCCTTGTCAGCTTCAACTTCCGCAATTTTCGTAAAAAATCCATAGTTTCGGATTTATTAGCAAAAAACTACCACGAGTACCACCCAACACAATGTGCATGAAAGCATTTTCGCTCATTAAGCTTTGTCCTCTATTGTTTTAGCGAACTGTTCATCAGAGATGCAGCTAGATTACGCATTAATGCCGGAGTGAAGCATTAAAAATTTGACATTTTATCCAAGGCACCTTCACATTCACACACCGGTGGCACACACCGGCATTCAAATAATAAAAAATTGTTTCTTTAAAACCCCACATGCAGCTTGTTTTATTCTCTTCCAACACATACGCGGTCTTTTTGGACAACTGAATCTATCGGAGATGTAAATGAATCAACGAAATGGTCATAAGCAATTCCTTATTTTTAGTTGCGATTAAATTAAATTCTGAGTCGTTCCACAAATACAAATACAATTTACTTCAACACAATTTGCTCTAACAAGTTTTATTTATTTTTGATTTCTGTTCCTAAATAAAGTCGTTATTATGCACCAGTCTTACCTAACCTTTCCAAAGACATACTTATTATTGAGATTTTCTACTCTACCTTTCTCTTGCGTGGTTAATCCTGTAATACTATGATGATTTCCAGTGAGATCTGTTGCAACACCCACACCAGCTAAAGAGCCAGCGCAATGAGCACCACTGTTTGCCATATTGTTGTTGGCAAGGCCTATAGCGCCATTACCACCTGTTGCACTTAAACGTGTTTCGTATTCCACACGCTTAAGCGTTGGCATTGCTGGTGTTTGTAGTGGTGGTAGAGGCGCTGCTACGCTTGCACTTGACGTCGAACGAATTCTACCATCGTCTTCATGTTCCTTTTCTTCATCTGAGCCCAAAGCATCTTCGTCTTCTGTACGATTTTTTGGTTCCCATGTCATTTTGTTTTCCTTTTTTAAGCGTCTACGAGCATTGGCAAACCATGTGGAGACCTGCGTCAGAGTCATTTTAGTGATTATTGCCAGCATGATCTTCTCGCCTTTGGTTGGATATGGATTTTTCATGTGTTCATTTAGCCAGGCCTTCAGTGTTGCCGTCGACTCTCTTGTAGCATTTTTACGACGTGCTGCTAAATCATAACTGGCGCCATAACTGGAAAATAGAATAAAACGAATGAAAAAATTAACAAAAAGAAAAGTCAAGAAAAGTAACTCATAAACACAAAAAGAGAGATGAGTGGTATACAAAAGTAAATTATTGTTAACTTTGTTAACAGTGAAAATAAGAGTTAAATGTTCGTTAGCGAATTTATAGCCTGTTGTTTGTTGGTTTGTGCAACCCATTAACGCAACAACAGCAACAACAACAACAACACCAACAAAAACGCGAATAAAAAGGAAATGTTCATATACTCTCTATGTAAGACTTCGAAGCCCACATGAGGTCTGAGCATAAAAAGCAAAGCCCCCCCTCAGAGCTGGAACTGTGTAAGACACATTAGCACAATAGTACATTTTCTTCTTTCCTCCTCGCGTTATGCAGTTTAACCCACAATTTATGCAACGTTTTGTTTTCAATATTGTTGTTGTTTTCTTTGTTCCTCTTCTTGCTGTCTTAAGGCTTAAATATTCATCATTTTCAGTTGATTCATAACTTTATTAACATGATAGTGAGCAATTGATATTTAGTCTGTTTTTAAATGTGGTGCGTCGTATTGCTTGAAGTAATCGGAAAACACCCTACATGACATCATATAAGGGAATGATAAACGAATAATGTCAAACTCGTCGAATCGGTCGGCACTCCAGCACGAAACGAAGGGATCGAAATTTTGAATTAACGTAGAAACGTTAACGAATAGAATAAAATAGACCAGGTAATTTGCAAGATTCTGAGCAACATCTAATAATTATTTAGGGGGGATACTTGATCTTTTTAAGCCTGATGTTCATATTTCGCATGTGTGTGTCAGCGCATTCATCAAACCGAAAGGCTAGTTCACTTTTCTGTTTAAAGGTTTCTGAATCCCAAATCGAGCTGTCCCATGCCAATATTTAGCATACAAATATTGTGAGACCCTAACTCCCATCATATATGTTTTCAATATGATCCAGAGACTCCGCTGTTGGTCTGGGTTAGAGATTCCAGAGCCGTCATCCGTCGACTCTTTAGATTCCAGAGTCATCTCCTTATTCACATAGTTCATTATAGGAATCAACTTCTCTTTTCCGATTCCAGAAAAGTTACATCCGCCGCTTCTCTCCACTTCCACGCTAAAACTATTTTAAAGAGATTGTTGCGCTGAAAATTAAGAGTACATTTTAGCAAGTATCAGGAAAGTATTTTATTCGTATATAGAACTATTTAATAAAGCTTTGAATTGATTCAATTATTTATTTACCGTTACTTTTTTAAAAGTAAGTTATTTATTTTAACATGTTTCAAACGTCCGGCAATAACAAGCACAGATGAGTGTTATAAAATGCAATTCATTGGTATAAGCGGAACATTGCAAGATACATGACCGATATATAATAAGAAGAACGGTAAAGCAAAGCAACATTAGACCCTTCCCTGCGGAGGTGGTCCCGTTTAAATTCACATGAATTGGCATATTCGTCAGACACGTGTTCTATCTCGCTAGATAGCTACTATTTGGTCTAACAAAGAAGTAAATAAACACCTCTTTACCTGAAATCTTTTGACAAGATGAGCAGTAATAAAAACTGACCAGCGATTGAAGATATTTCGATACAGAACAATACAACCAGTTTTCATAGCTTTGCTTCGAATTGGAACCAATATTTTTCACCTAATACGGAGTAAACACGCTATCATTTCCCCGATAAAAGTGCACGACCCTACAAGCTTTTTGCTTACGGCTTAAAACACTTTTATTAATAAATATTGCACTGCCGTTCTAAGTGGCTAAGTTGCTGAATAGCTGACCAACTAGCGAACTGGCTGACTGGTCATTCTCCTTCTGCATATGGTTTCACATAAAAAAACTTTACATTGGTCATTATTTTCGTCTCAGCAGGTGTTTCTCATTGTGATGTATTTTTGCAAATGTATTTTTGGTCAGTTTGTATTTTTTATTGAATTTTATTTATTTATGTTGTCACAATTCGACTAATATGTTTAGTGGCATTATAGCAGCGGGATCATTTAAAAAATACAAAAAGAAAAAAACAATTAAAATGAACACACGGCTGTAAAATATTGTCTAAATGCAGCTTAAGGTGAAGCCGGTTGCTTGAACGCGTAATAATATTTGTCACACATTTTATATGGCATAAATTTAATTGATAAATTTCAATAAATCAATCAACAGTTGAACTAGTTTCCACTGCACACACCTGCATTCATTACTGTCCGCCGAATACCTCAATTTACAAATTTAATTAGTTTTTAAGTCGATTTTAAGTATCATTTGGTTGCCATTTTAATTGAATGAGTGTTTGGCAGAAGCAGTTGGCAATTGAAATCAAATGATAGTTCAGCCCTGATTTAATTGACAATTAATATGCAGGTAGTTGCTACACGGAGAAATTGTGTTGCTCTTAATCATATACCGGGTCCTACAATAACGGCATCCGGACTTTGACAGCTGATAGCGACCATATTGTTCAAGCTTCATCTGTCGAATTGACTGTCATTGATTCGTATTTTTATCAAAATGGGTATAAAACGTTCTCCTCCTTATCATCAACAAATCATCTTCGATGATGCTTATTTCTGGCTGAATGCGTGCATCAACAAACCAAACTGTTTAATTGGGGACGACACCAAACTATATGAGATTGAAGTCACTCTTTGGTGTAAGTTTTGAGTTAGCGGCGTCATCGGTCTATATTTCCTCGAGAACCTTGGCCAAGCCATCACCGTCAACGGCGAGCCCTATAAGTCCTTGACTACCAACATTTGTTGCCTGAATTAGATGATAGGAACACCAACGATATTTGGTTGCAACATGATGGCGTTACGTGCTACACAACACACGCCAAATTGGACATTCTACACGAACGATTTTATCACGTGGAGGTGAGGCCACCGAGATCTTTCCATTTGATCCTGTTAGTCTTATTCTTTTGCACTCTACATGACACTTTATACTACGAATGAATTATATAGTTGTACTTAAATCATATTATATTAATAATATGAACTTTCTTAGATCCATAGAAGAGCATTTTTTTTTTAAGCAGTTCGATACCAACATTATTTTAAACAAGCATTGTATGATTGCTTCCTAGTCACACTTTGAATAGTCATTAAATAATTTTAGATATTATGATTATTAATTACATTTTATGATTACTAGATTATTTTTGTCTAGTTAAAATTCTTTAACTGTTTTTAGAATTTTAGTAAATCTTGTATTGTTCAACTTTACTATTTTGCAAGTTTTATGGAAGGAAATCATTTATTGATGAAATTTAAAGAATTACTTGTTTATCGCCAACAAAATGATGTTTTAAATATTTTCAAATAACCATAATATGCTTGCGAGAACAATATACTGTTGTAGAGAATATAATATAGTTGCCGTGGCCATGTCCCAGCCCTGTATGTTCCTTGGGTGTAGTTAGTAAGGAAGCAATCCATTCAACAGATATTGGACTTGAGATCGGCATAATACTTAAATCAAAATATCACACCATTTTACTGAGTGATCACAGCTGACTTTGTCTATAATTTAATATTCCTATTAGAAAAAAAAAGAATGTTTGCGTTATTCTCGCTGCTTTAGTCTTCAAAGTCTTATAAAACAGTTAGCTAATTTGTAAAACCAGTGATAAATGATTTTATTATATTTATTATTATTATTAATGTATGGGGGATATCGAAGCAGATCACTTACTTTCTGGGTCCCTTTTCGACCCCTATTTCGCTTCTCAAATTGATTTAAGGGAAGCGATCCGTAATCACAACCACCTTACTTTCAATTGAGTCTCGTGCTAGCCCTAGCCTTTACTCTTGACTAAAGTGATTTCAGACTGTCGACTGGTAACTGTCGACACTCTTCCTCATCACGGAGTTTTTTGTAATTGCTAGCATTTGTCTAAGGCTTAGTTCCCCCATGGCATTCACATCTAACAAGTGTCTGCCCGTGGTCTTAAGCCTTATGCTAGCCAGTGCTGGACATTCACACACAATGTGCGCTACCGTCTTAGCCTCTTCCAGGCATAGTCTGCAAGTATCATCTTCCAAGAGTTTCATCTTAGCCAGATGGTACTTGAAGTTTCCATGTCCTGTCACTAACGCAGTGATCCAGCTTAAAGTAGCCCTATTATACCCGAGCACCTTGCTGGCCTTCCTGCCGAGGGGCTCTTTGAGCACCATTCTAGCCTGTCTACATGTGGTATTCTCCCTCCACCTCCAGGGCAACCCTTGGTCCTGGTCCACAGAAATCCACATCAGATCCCCTTTTTGCTAGTTCGTCTGCTGCTTCATTCCCAGCTGTGCCTATTTGCCCCTTAACCCACATCAACGTCACCTCATTTAACGAGGCACCAGTTTGGAATATACGTTCACTTGCCTCATGCGTTTTATAACTGACTGATTGTCAAGTGCAATGAGAACCCTTTTCCAATGCACTCGGCTTTCAAGCAAGTGATCCAACGCATGCAGCAAACCAAGCAGTTCTGCCTGGTAAACTGATACGTACCTCCCCAAACACAGACTACAGGACAAGTTCAGCTCAACTGAGAATACACCTGCTCCTGCCTGCCACTCATAAAAGAACCATCAGTAAAAATGCTGATGTCGTTCTCCAAACACTCATTGTGTATAATGCCTTCCGCAATGAGTGTCCGATGCAGCCTCTCGACTACCTTTCTTCTACTCATGTGTTCCATCGGCATCTGAGCAGCCCTAACCTCTTTCCCAACGATGTCCAGGATACTCTTATGCCCGATTTCGGCCCAAAGCTATGCCAAACCGCATCGCTGCTCATTCGCAAAACTGATAATGCGGCCGTTGACCTAATGAATAAGTCTAATGGCAGCAATCCCAACATTGTCTCGATTGCCTGTGTTGGCGCCGTGCGCATTGCACCACTTATACCCATGCAGGCAACCTTCTGAATCCCATCCAACTTACGCTTAATTGTGCCCTGAGAGGCCTTCGGCCACCACACCACGGATGCGTAAGTTATAATGGGTCTCACCATCATTGTGTAAATCCAGAATGCAGCCTTTGGCGAGATTCCCCACCTACGGCCACACACTCGTTTACATTGATGCATAATCCTTTTTGCTTTCCGGACCTTTGTTTCGATGTGTTCATTCCAGGTAAGTTCCTTATCCAGGGTAACGCCCAGATAATTCATCTTCCTGGACACATTTACTTCCGACCCGAAAAGCTTGAAGGCTTCAACTTCTACACCCTTCCTCTTACGAGTGAAAAGCATAGCGTCGGATTTACTGGCATTTATGGTTAGACCCTGGTCACTGCACCATGTCTCAGTCACCATGAGAGCCTGTCTCATGCAACCTTGAATGGCCCCGATGAACTTACCACAAACCATTAGTGCCAGATCGTCTGCATACGCAATCGTATGGACGCCTATTTTATTATAAATAAAGGTTTAATAATAAATGTTGATTGTCAAGTTATAAACTTAATTTAAAACTACTTGCTTAAAATTAATCAAAGGCACGTTGAAGAAATGCTCATTAGAGTAAAGTGTGTTACTTTATTCATCAATCTAACATTATTTATTACACTTCAATTTGGTAAAATCACAAAAGTTTTCTTAATGAAAAAGCACAACAATAAGTTCGTGGAACAATAAGGCGAGGAGAGTCGAAGTAAACGTTACCTCTGCGAGAGTGTCGCTAAAAGTGTGGCATACAATTTTATTTTCAAAGTATCGTGGAATACATTCTGCGAAAACGACATCACACATGCAAATTCACTACACACACACACACACACACACACACACACACACAGAGTAACATTTAAATCTGAAACAACATGCAATAATCAAATATTTATATACAGTATGTCATAACGGTAATGTGACGGTCAAATTTCTAAACAACTATTCAGGAAATAAATTCATTTAGGCCTGTCACGTCCTCAAAACGTATCAAATAATGATGACGGTATTCATCCGTTATTCTCCAAATATGCAACTGGTATTACGTACAGCATCGTTTTATTATTAGGATGAGTCGGTTACTTGTTTCAGTTTTGCTATGCGTCAGGTAGCTCTGGTGTGTCCACGTGAATAGTTTTTATGCTTATGATGCCTTTCTGAATTGGTTGCTATTTTATCAGGTTTAGAAGGTCAGTGGTTAGTAAAAGTTTGTAGCCTTCTGGTGACTAGCGGTTTTATCTAAGCCTTGGTTTCGCATCCATATAAAATTACCATCTGTTGAACACTCTGGTTTTAGTTCGCGGGATAGGTCGCTCGAATTCCATATATTTTTAAATGAGTATATAGATTTAGGTGCTTTATCAATTCTTCATCACTTTTTGTGTTAGGGCCATTTGGACAAGTCACGCGACAAGTTCGTCTAGCCCAATTTACACAGATTACCCGGATTACACGGATTACCCGGACATTCAAATATTGCTATTTAAACTCTATAGATATTTTGTGAAAAGGCTGGAAATAAATTTAATTAATGTTTTGTTGGTTATGGATAAGATTTATTCAGACAAAAAACCATCTACGAATTGTGTGAGACTTTTATTCTTAAGAACTTTTTTGTGCAACTTTTTTAATTTAATACGACTTTTTGTGCTACTTATTCAAAATTCCCAGCGGTAAGCCTGCCTACTCCCACTTGTGAAGCAGTAAGGTGAGGAGCTAAGAGTTCTTCCTGATTGTGTTCAAAGCTTTGTGTCATTAAATAGATGCAATCTGCGTAACACAACTCGTTGCGTGTTGTGCCTCTGCTTTTGTTTTTATCAATACATCATCCATTACCAGCATAAGTAATATTTGCTGTAGAGTAAGAAATTACGCAAATAATGCTCCTAAGTTTTATCAATAGAAAGGATGCCCATGTTTTTTTCTAAGCAAAATGAGAGTTTATTCAATCGACATGAAAGCTTTTTCTCTTTAAACGGATTTTTACCGACCATGTGGGGATATAGTTACTCAATTCTTATTGAATTATTTTGAAAAAAAATCTTTTTATAAATTCGAATCAACATTTTATAAAATGTACTTTTTTACTAGTTTTAGGACCGAACCTATTGTGAAATAATTTAGTACGAAGACACTGCAGTTCATGCAATGTAAACCGTATATTTTTGTTACCATACTTTTGTAATAAACTGTAAGTCACACACATTTAGCACTTAACTACATATTCAAACATGTAAAACGCAAACATTTGTCAAACGCTTGTCAAAGTCGTAAAGAGGCAAATAAATTAGTTTTCTATTTATAAAAAAAAAAATATGTTACAAAATAAACTAATGTGTATAAAGGGTGTTCTTTTAAAAGTAAACAGTTTGAAAGAAAACAAAATGAACTTATTTCTGAATGAGTGTTTATTTCAATTTAATTTCTAACACACTATGCCCCCGAGTGCCAAGAAGGGTAGAAATCTTTTTCGCATTTAGAAATGTGGATTGGCTTCCAATATCGTAAAATTTAATACTATTCGATTATTTCCAGTTGAGGACTGTCGAAATTGCTGGTCTACATGTATAGGCCAGCGATGGCTGATGGCTTGAAAGACTACCTTGGCCATCTTATTACTGATATACATATACTACCCCATATAAAAGAAATTATATTAAAATAAAGATTTGGAAAAATGATGTTTCAAATAATTCCAATTTTATTGCACCCTTTGAATTTTAACAAACTTCATAGTCGCTGTGAACACACTGAATGAGTGATTAAACACCCGCAGCAAGTTCCTTACACATGTGAAACCTTCACGCTCTCAAATCGAAGCACACACTCTGGTAGAAATACATATGGGTTTCTGTAATAAGTGCACAAAAAAAAGGAATTACAGACATTTATTTTAACCACATGCGCGACTGCGTGACATTTCAATATCAATCATTAAAAGTCTAAATACGTAAAATACCAAAGAGAACTGGAACTACAATCGAATAAAATAAACATTTTTAATTTTAAATTGAATGGATTTGTTGAGTCAATATTAATGTTTCTAATAAACTTTATAAGTGGTTGCGGACCAAAAAGTGCCGGAGGAAGACATTTTGACAAATTCCTTAAAAATTTTATTAGCAATCGCAAGTATTTTTATATTTATTCCAGTTCGAATGCCTGTTTACTGACAGGTTTGATTGCTTAAAGAGTTTTCGTTTGTTTTGATAGAGTTAAAATAATTTGTCTTAATTCTTTGTTCAGACTTCATCATAAATGTAGGTGGGCAAATTGTAGCCAAGGTCGAGCAGAAAAAACTTCTTAGCTTAAAAAAATTGCTAGAAACCTTTTTCTTTTTAATGTTTTTTGATTTGAATTTTTTATGGCGTTGAAAAAAGTCCTTGTAATATTTTAATTTTTATTGAGGCAATATACACTCCTGCTTTAAACTTAAAAAATGTTACTTGTACCTTCCTTTATATTGCATGTTCGCATGTTAAATATCTTGACTTGAAGTGACCAAAATTTGTTTTTACACACTTCCATTAAATTTAGTCACATTTGGGTTTCTAAAAAAAAAAAACAATTGTGAAAAACTCTATTAGACACTTTTTGCCAATGAATAATTCTAAGTTTTGATGGCAATACATGGTCAGTGTTGGATTGTTTTTGAATATTTGAAAACAGTTATTACTTCAACAACAGTTTGTCATATTTCATGTTCAATTTCTGCCATAGTATCAAATTTTTGACACTTTTTGCTAACAACTTTGGAATTTTAAATACAATAAAACTCAATAGCTTTGCAGCATTTGAGATACGGAATAAAATAAATATTTGCGATTAGTTTAAGCTTCGAAGTCACGAAAAATAATTCTTCACGTTAATTGACTACTAAAACTGCTTAAGCTTCAATATTCGAAAAATATTGTCAAATTAAATTTGAAACTAAAAACTAGAACATCCGAACTTAAAAACTTAGAAAACACAATCGTCCAGCAAAATAAGTAAAGACTATTCATCTAAGAATGTAAAGTAAATTGCTTTGGTTATAAAAATATAAAAATAAGGTCATCAAGCCTTTTATTAAATTTAGTCATTTTGATGTACACTGAACCGAATTTCGTAAGTGATATCAACGAACAAGCTTAGCACAACCTCAACGAAAATAATAGTTAAATCAACTGAGTTCCTTTTCAAATAAACATCCTTAGGGAAAGTTAATTTAAATAAAATAAATACTCATTGATTTCATAAAATTTTTTTAAATTGGAAGGGAAAAACTACGAGTAATAACAACTAGTAAAAACGTTCATGAAAATTTTGCTAAAGTAAAAAGAAGAATTTGTTAATAAAAGCGAATAAAAAATCTGATATATTCAAAGAATTTTCGTTAAAATGAAATATATTTTTGAAAATATTTATTAATTTAACTAATCCATGCAGAATTGAAGAAATTTCATAAAAATTAACTAAATCTCATTTCATTAAAATTGAATACCACCTTCCAAATTAAAAAAAGATGTAGAATTGAAGAAGTTTCCTATTTTTTAGTCATGAACAGAGGTTTATGGTTCAAAACAATTCAAAAAATTTTGAAGTTTTTGGAAAAATATAAAGTAATAAGAACAATATTTTCGTTTAAAATTTTCTGCGTGTATATTTCTGAATATGTGAAAAACCTAGGTCCGTAGTTCATTTTCATAACGTCGTAAAATATACAGGGTGTCCGCCAGGAAGGTATACTACTTTGTTTTGCCGCCATTTTGGTAAACATTAGTTTTGACAGTTCATATTTGGCAGTCGTGAAGTAGAGACGTGGTAAATTTATTATGGAAAAATATTCGGTAAACCAACGTGTTTTAATCGTTGAAATATTTTATCAAAATCAATCATCGATTACTGTGACGATGAGAAAGTTACGTGAAATTTTTGGGAGAAACAACGTGCCAACAAGACGCACTATTTATCGGGTAGTGAATGATTTCGAAGAAAGAGGGACTGTAGCTGGTAGGCACAAGCATGGACCACAACGTACTGCAAAATTGGCTAAAAACATTACTGTTGTTCAAGAAAGTGTTCAAAACAATCCATCAACCTCAATTCGACACCGTGCTCAGGAGCTTGGTCTTCAAAGAACAACTTTGGCCACAATTTTGCACAAAGATTTGCATTTGTTTCCATTTAAGATTCAGTTGCTGCAAGAGCTTCTTCCAGAAGACCATTTACGCCGCCGTACATACGCCAATAGGATGGTGCAGCTCGCCCATGCCATCCCCGAATTTGGTCAGGAGGAATCATTGGGCCTTACCTCTTTGAAACTGTAAACGGCGTAACGGTAACTGTCAATGGGGAGTGATATCGTGATATGATTAAAAACTTTTTAACGCCACAACTGCATGCTTTGGGCTTGACTAACATGTGGTTTCAACAAGACGGTGCCACATCGCATACAGCCAGGATTACAATGGAATTACTGCGAGACCTCTTTCCACAGCAAGTTATTTTAAGGAATGGTGATATTGATTGGCCTCCACGGACGCCTGATTTGGCTGCTCCGGACTTCTTTCTGTGGGGATATCTGAATAGCAAGGTTTATGCAAACAAACCAGAAACGCCGGAGCAACTCAACGAAAATATTCGTGACGAAATTAGTGAAATACAGCTTGAAATGTGTGAGAATTTAATGAAAAATGTGTTTAAAAGGGCTCGCATTTGTGAGGCTAACAGAGGCGGACATATATCTGACATTGTATTCCATACATAATTGCCGACATTAAATAAAACATTTATAAACACACGATCCATTCTCCTTCATTTGATCAAAAATTATAAACAAACAGAGTAGTATACCTTCCCGACGGACACCTTGTTTTCGGTGTATGTACGGGTAGAATTCTTGAGTTTGTTAGTAACGCATATTTTCCGGAACCATTATCAAGCTTGACGTTATACCTTAGCATCGGACGATATTTCTTAGGTGGTACTAGATCTGAGTTATTTAAAAAAGCGCACTCAAAGTTTCACTATACACCGCTAGATGGCGATAAACTTGGAACAGTTCGGCAAATCAATATCATGTTTAACTGGAAGAAAGAACTACTAACTTTGTTGGTGTATGTTATTAATAATTTTTGTAATTAAATAATAAAAAATTTGTTTTAAATGGAATTTTATTGTAATTGGAATGTTCGCGTTTAAAATTACATGAAATTTTATTTTAAAAAAGTTATAAATTGAGATACTTGAGTTGATCAATAATTGGTTTTTAATTACAATATCAAGTAATTGTAAATAAAAAATTCCTATAACATTTGCATGTTAATGTGTTATTACCCAGTAATCAATTACAAAATATAACTGAGATCGCTGAAACTGTAAAATGTGGTCGTGCAAACTGAGTTATTTATTTGATAGAATTTTTTATGTCTGTCCCACTTTTCGGCATAAGAAGTCAAAGTGCGTAAAAGAAAACTTTTTGAAAATGATCGTTAGTGTCGGTTGGCTGTCGTATCGTGCAATTGCTGATCCTAACAGGATGTAAGTCTTAATTCCTGCCTCCCCCAAGAGTAGTAGGTAAATTAGGGTATTTATAGTAGTTCTTACATTTAATTTGCTCCTCACACGAGTATAACGGATTCGGTTAAGCCCCTTTCACGCAATGTTATTGAGTTAAACGACTTGTCGAAAAATCAAATTAAATTATAAAGTATTAAAGTGTGAACACAATATTTTATGAATCTGATCAAAATACTGATGGAAATTTGACAGCTGTACGGTTCTCACCGTTTTATGAGAATTTTCTAAAACTTTAGACTTTTGATGTGGTTTTTTCAGGGCTGCATTTTCACAGAACCGCGATAGTTAAGACAAACAATGTGATGAGATTATTTTACTTTTGATTTTTTTACAGTCTGAATGACTTTCATTTCTTTCTGCAAAAATCCAATGAAAGTCTAAATACTTGTATGATAGAGTGGAAGGCGCTTGAAGTAATGTTAAAAATTCTATTATGCCACAAAGCTAACGATAACATTTGGTCGCATTTTCACAATATTTATGCTTTGGGGGTAACATGACGTATGCTAAACAATAATACAACTTCAAAATGTGTTTTTAATATTATGACTTGTACGAGTATTAATATTTTTACAACTGGGAATATGTTGCACGTAGTTTTGGCCCACAACTTTATTGTCATACACATGCGCACACATGCATGTACATGCCTATATGTGCCCAAAGAGTTTGTTGTTATCGTTCCATTGCGATTTCATTTGATTTGATTTGATTTATTTTATTTGTTTTATATGACACCCTCAAGTGTTTCGTTGTTATTTATTTTGTTTTATTGTTTTTGTATTTTTCTCCTCTACAACTTCCACTACTAGAACACATTAATAACATGAACGAACCAATCTTTTTTTTAGACACAAACAAACGTTTTTGTATAAATATTTGGGGGTTTATTTAACTGACTTGATGTATTTCATTCATTGTGTTGAATTTTTTTTGTTTTTTTTTTGTAAAATTATATTGTGCGAATATTTTGAAAAATGGCCGTTTCATTTTTATTTGCAAAACAAATGTGTTACGGTGTAAAAATAACAAATGAATGAATAGACGTATGTGGGAAACTTTGTTATATATGTGTGTGTCAAAGGAATGTAGGGACTGCAAATTATTTAAGATTTATAAGATGGGATGGTGTTAAAGAAAATCGCTTAATCTTAACAAAAATGGAGAAGTGGGTTGCTAAAATAGTCTTCTGATTGATTACTTATGGTTATGAAACTTCCCAACACATCTTTTTGGCCAACTCTTTTATATAAGCGAATACATTTAAATTGATCTTAAGTTAAGGGGTTATAGAACGTATTGCAGTAAGTTTTGGACGAAATGTATACATATTTTTTTATTTTTCAATAATCAATGCGTTGATATTATTGACCCTGTTGTTGAGTGTTCCTACAAAAAACTTATGATTTTCACTATTATCAGAAAAGTTAAGTTTAATATTTAATTCATCAATGCTTTTCTTGTTTGTATTTAAGAAACTAGTTGTTTCTTAACCACGACTGTCTTCTTAGAATTTTACAAGAAATCTTGACTTTTTAGTGTAATTTTTCTAATATTACTTTGCTTCGAATTTTTTCGTCTTAAGTGCGCCAAAAAGAAATTAAATACAGCACACTCCTAATTATCTTAAAAAATACAAATACAAACTTTAAACATTTTCGGTGTAAAGCCTTGTAATAGCCAGTCTACAATAATTAGCGCCTAGCACAATACTCAGTTCGACATGCATTCACATTTATTTCCGTATCTTTTAAAGTAATATAAGTGCAATTTAAACACTTTTACAGTATAATATCGACATTTCAGCTTAACTTCGCTTTAAAAATAGTAAAAAAAAATGGTGTCGAAGAGTTGTCTTTCTATAATCAATTCTTTAAATATCAAAGAATTTCCTAATGAATCAATTAATTTTTTTTCTTCTACGAGAAGATAATTGAAAGAAAATTAAGTTTTTAATGTTTTTTCGAACTACAAATATTATTAATTATCAAGTAATTTTAATTCTTTAGGCATGAGTTCGTTTTTCTTTCTATTCAAAGGTTGTCCATATTAAATAAATAATTCTCTTTCTGAATAGAAAGAAAAACGAACTCATGCCTAAAGAATTAAAATTACTTGATAATTAATGAAAGAAAATTATTTTAAACACGGCACCACTTCTCTTCTACCTCGGCAAATAACTATCGTACCGAAAAATATTTTGTATAGCCATTCATGTCTACTCGAAGTAAAGATATTCTGAATATCAAGGGATTGCAGCTAATTAGTTTTCCCTATATGGGTTTCTTGAAAACTTGAAGCAATTCTTTGAATTCATAATCCGAAAAGTATCTTATGTTTTCGGAAACAGTATATGGCTGTGCCAAAAAGACTAAAGTTACGCCAAACAAGTTTTTACTTAATTATGATCATAAAATTACTACCATTCAAAATTTATTTATGGTTGGATTGAACAATATCTTTTTTAATAAAATTTAACACCAACAAGCAAAGTTTTTGAAATATGTAAATATTCGAAGGATGACCGAGCAACAATTTTTATACACCCTTCAAAGACTACATATTTTTAATAATTTCCTGATTAAAATATTTCGTTATTTTGTATACCATTCGCTAAAATGAACAGGGTATATTTAAGTTTGTCATTCCGTTTCTAATTTCTACAATATTAATTTGCGACCGAAGGAAGTATATAAGAAGAATATATTCTGGATCCTTATAGGTAGAGAAGTTCAATTAACGTTAAGTCTTTCCGATGGCACTAGACAACCTAGAATCTTGAAACTTAGACGATTGATCAGTGTGTTTGAAGAATTTCCGCTGTTTGCAATCAGCCATATCGTTCTACAAGTCCCCGAGACAAGGGCAGATTTTTTTTTTGGTATTTTCACTCTTACGGGGCAACCCTTATACATAAAATTTGTATACTCAGAATCTTTATCGTATTTGCTGTAAGTCCCACTACACAAGCTTCAACTCGAGGGCCTCAGATAACTTATAGACTTTAATTTTGAATCAAGGTAAAAAAATATAAAAAAAAAACAAATAAAACTAAATTCCTACAAAAACCAAAATTTCACAAAATAATTGAGAAGAATTCAAAAAGGAAAAAATTTAAATAAAAAAAAACAAATTTTAACCAAGAGGAAATCAAAATTACTTAAATTTTGAAATTTCAGCAAAACAAATTTAAATTCGCCAAAAAGCTGATATTTCTTTAAAACCATGAAAAAAATGATATTACAAAAATTTTTAATTAAAAAATAGACAAATTTTCTTAAAAATCTTCTTTAAAAAAACAAAATTGCACAAAATTACGAAATTCCGAAACAAACAAAAAATAATTGCCAAAATTTTAATATTTAATAAGAAACCAACATTTTACCAAAAAATACTACAGAAACCCAAAATTCACAAAATTTTGAAAGTTCAGCACCAAAATTTTAATTTCATGAAATTTTTCCAAACTTACTAAAAAGCCAGAAGAGAAAAAAACAAAGATATTTTATGACAACATAGACAAATAGAATACATGGTACACAATTAAATAAAGAAATTCTAATTTCACCACAAGCCGGGAATTCAGCAAAAAAGTTCACAAAAAAATTTTAAATCACAGAAAATGCATTCCATTCAGCTAGATGTCTAATAGAATTAAAACTTTTACTGTTTTCAAAAAGGTTATCCATATTAAATAAATAATTCCCTTTCTGAATAGAAAGAGAAAACGAACTCATGCCTAAAGATTGAAATTACTTAACAGAAATTATATACTTTACCAAAAATATATGTTAGACTGAAAATTAATAGAAAGCGAAATTTCAACACAATTTAGGAATTCACCAAAAAAATAAACAATTTTTTACGAAACCGAAACGAAGATTTAAGAAAGTTGAAATGCACCAAAAAATAATTAAAAGTTAAATAATGTTAAACGCAATTTAGAAATCAGAAAAAGTAAGGAAATTCACCATAAAATCGAAAAACTGGAATAAGAAGATTAAAAACTTCAAAACTCAGTTTTAATTTCACCAAAATTCTGCAATTTCGACAAAAATTTGCAATCAATATTTTATGAAAAACGTTGCAGCCAAATTTTCACAAACAAGTAACCAAAAACAAACTTCACCATATTTTCAATTTTACCCAATGAATGAAATTACGCGGATACCTCTAAACTTTAAGAAACATTAGACATTTTACTGAAAATCCAATTCTTCTATTATTTATTATTAAAAAAAATCAAGAATTTATCAATGATTGATTAGATTAAATAAAAGGAGCAGTAATTAAGAAGAAACATCTCATCTGTTAACCGATCGAAAATGCCTATACTGAAACTGAAGGAGAGTTTACATGTAAAATAAGAAGACAAAAACAGAAGGCCAAAATTAAAAATCGCAAACAATCCTTTGTACCGGGAAAAGTCTGTAGTACAGTTTTAGCAGTTCATGCTTTTGTGAAGGGTATATAAGATTTGGCACAGCCAAATATAGCTCTCTTAAATGTTAAACTTTATAATAAACATTCTTAATTTTCCATTCATAATACTATTGTGATATTTTTATTTTACTCGACCAAAAGGTCGAAAAGCCAAATTATATGGTGAAATGCGAATAACTCACACTACTTTGTTTTTACACTCAAAGAAAAACACGGTCACTACAACGATATTATGTTCTCTATAACCACATATTGTTGTGGCAAACATGTAATGGGAATTTAAAAACATTTTAAACATCACTTTAATTGCGATAAACAAGCTGCTGTTTACATATACTCCTTAAATGATTTGATGATCGTTGAGTTTAACAATAAAATATTAATTAAAATTCTAACGACAAACATAATATTTTAAGTATGCAAAAATAATATAATCACAAATATTCTTTTGCAATATGTAAAATTCGTTTGGTGAGTAATCAAAGTAAGATGGCGCTGTGTCTTAGCGCGTGGGCTATAAAGCATACGATGGCTTTAGTCACCTGTGTTCGTACCTCAGTCGCTGCCAATCAGTAACATAAATTTATCTTATATGCTATTTTCTATTCCTTCTCTAGTATTACTATATAACACTTATCGTCGGTGAAGTAATATTAATAATAAATTAATGCACCTACATAACACTACAGGCGCTGCAGCACTGTGACACAATTAATTAGTAAGCGTTAAGAGCTCGTTATTTATAAACAAAATGGTAACCGTAGGCCTGCGCAAGTGTATGCTAGAGGATTTCAGTTCGCTATCATCTCCACAAAAGTAACTGAAGCGTGAAGCAAACCATTCAATTTTATTTATTTTATTACACAATACTGAATGCTCGTAGATAATGCTGTGTTTTCAATAAACAAACACACACATAATGAAACATATTTTGACCTTTATTTAAAAGGTGTCAGTGTGAAGCCCATTTGCCGTCTTGAAACACTACTCGAAAAGCACCAGAATGCCTACTAAAATCGATAACTATATGATGTGAAAGTGATAAGCGGTAAAGTCTATTTGAACCGGCTCTAAGTAACATTTATGACTCGACTTTGCCTTTGAGTTATAATTATAACTGTCTGCCTTCAAGTTGTGAGGCAAAGAATCTGCAAAGGATGTTAATTTGTCAATATTTTATTTTCAGTCACAAGATTAAATGGAACCTTATCACGTTAAAACATTTAATTATCAGTATTTTCATTAATACAGTTCACTGAAAGGTTCCATTTAAATTTATATTTTATAAGAAAAAAAAACAATATAAAAATTATTCAAATTCAGCATCCCGTTTGATTCAAAAGAATGAACAAAAACTCACACACTTTTCCTGGGTCCCAGGGGCATGACAATGCACTGCTAATGAAAAGGAAGCTTTTAGTTAAAGCCTGAAGAAAAATATTGACACGTAAACACTCCAAGAAATACCAAACACTGATTGATGAGAAAAGAATGAAGATAAATGTCAAATCTAGCTTTGAAATCTTCCACACAAAAAAGAAAGAAACACGTACACACAGGCACACAGACACAGATTTACAAGAGCGTATATTTACTGAAGTAGATGAACAATTTGTACGGGAAAAAGGAATACAGAGAAAAAAATGAATGAAACATTATTTATGCATATGTTTCTTTTGCCATTGAAATGAAGGAAAAATGTAGGTGTAAAACATTTAATAGACTGTTTGTATGAGTGTTCGATTTCCTTTTAAATGCAGGATGAGAGAATATGTGTGTGCGTGTATGTGTGTGGCGTATTTACAGCGAGAAAGGAGGCAACTGATAAATCACATATTTTCGCTGATCAAATCAATCTAATTGACATTACTCAAAATGATGGCTTAACTCTACTGGAAAAACATCTGTACGTCTGTATGGTTGGTTGGTGTATCTGCTTCTCTGCATGTATGGTTGTGTACGTTACGACAGGGGGACTTCAAATGCGGAAATGGAAATGTGATTTAAATGAGACTACCACACAGACGATGAATTATGGCTAAAGTTTTAACGCAGTGTACGAGTTCATTTTTTATTACTTCAATTGAAGCAGGAGGGTGCACTACAATACTTGCACATATTTCAATATAAAAGACGAGTGGTTGAAAATATTTACGCACAACCAATATAAACACTCAGTCAGAATGATTTATTTCATTGATGAGCCACCCACATTGAATGGTGGAATACCTTAAATGAAATGTTGGATTAAAAAGAAGAGAAGCTGAAACACAAGTGAATTTAAATTGAAATGCAAATGCCACAAACACATACACAAATCACACATACTTGCCGCTCACAGACTGAGACTATATAACAACTGAATCAAGTTTCAATCATACAACACTTTAATAACACTCGTACGTTTCTTCTGTAGTTGTTTGTACGTATGTTTGCATTAGCAGGACTATTGGTGAGTATGTATTTGCTTTGGTCTGCCTAATGTGGCTTTTATTGTGTGTCTGTTCTGGTTTGCGATGCTTTTTGCAACACTTTTTACTTGTTGTTGCTGCTATTTGCTGTTCTTATGCGAGAGTTGTATTGAATGTTTCATAAAATTTATTATAAAGTAGAACTTCTGCCTAAAAGTTTTAAAATCCTAAGGTCACAATTAAAAGAGACCTTAAAAATAAAATATGTTCTAGGGACTATTTACACCATCGGTGGATACTAAAGTGAGGAAGTTTTAAGCAAATACGACTAAACAAAACATTGAGTTTTGATTGTTAACAGAAATTGATTGCGATTATTTTTGATAATTTTTATAAGTGGCTTAAAGTTTTGATTGTCTTACAAACAATTGCAGTCTTTGTAAATGTATTTTAATTAATTTCTATAATTATAAACTCCAAAACCCCCATAAAGTTTCATGTGGTTTAAGTAGCTAGCGTGTTGAATATTAACTATTAAATAGTTTTAGTCCTATCTCAGCCGCTGTCAATCAATAACATCAATTTCTCTGATTTGTATTAGCTTCTATTCATAAGAATATGTTAATATAATAGCTCTCTTCTGCGTCAGTATCACTCTATAGCACTTAATCGTCGGCGAATTAAAATAATTAATAAAATGGACATTAATACCGAAAAACCATTACAACCAGAGAAAGTTACTGTTAAGTGTACTTTATTGGCCGGTGGGGACTCATTGGTCCATATGTGCGCAAAAACTATGACAGTCAGATCGTCGCAGTTAGTGGTGACCTACCGACTGAGTGCTGTACCAAAATGGAATACCCATATTATGAATGAGCTGTGGCTTCACAAAGACCGTGCAATATGCCACACAGGGAGTGCCAGAAAGTTAATTTCGCATAATGGATACGTGAATTGGCGTCCGCGTTTCAACACTGCTCGACTATATTTTGTGATATACGGCCTTCATTGCTACAGAAATTTGACTTCCCGATTTGACTTCCTCTGAGCTAGCCGAGGTGGCCATATGCCGAAAATAATATTCAAATAAAAATGGCAACGAATTATCTTTCGAATAAAGCCAAATTCGGCAACAACATTTATATGTGTTTTATTTCAATTTATTTTTATGCCTTTTCAAAGTAGTCGTATAACAACACATGTATACGAACGAGGTTTTGGATTAAAGCAACTGAAGTTGTTTATAGGGTTATTTGGAGAGCTGAATTCAACTTGCTCTCTATTTGTTTAAATTGGATCTGGTTTCCACGATACATCATTATCTTCAAAATGATGGAAGTGGCACGAGCTTTATCAGCATATCTTTAGAACGGTTTCTTCGATTCGAAAATCCGCATTCAATTTAGGTTTAAATTATAATAATTTTTTTTTTAATTTGCTCAGTAGTTTCGAGGAAGTTGTGCGAAAAAAACGTATTTTTTGCAAAATTTGAAAATTGTTGATTTTAAAAAAACGTAAACAAATAAACAAACATTTTACTTACGAAGGTTTATTGCTTTGTAAGTATCAAAGAAAACGAGCTACGTTTTTTTGCAACTCGATGTATAACTTTTGATTTAATTAACAATTAAGTAACGTGTCTCGTTCTGATAAAAGTTGTTCTCCAGTAAAAAATGTATTTTTTTGGCCACAACTTCCTCGATATTTCTGAAACTACTGAGCAGATACAAATACAATATACGTAGTAGTTTTGTTTCCTCTAAATACTCTTATTTCGAACTCCGACGCTGGTGCATCATTTGGACTTGTGCATTTTCAAAACGAACCATTTTGTAAAAACATTTTTTTTTGTCTCTCCTTAACATATTGGATTTTTTTGATGACAACCTGCGTATTTAAAAATTACAAATGCAAGGCAAACGTATAACTGCGCACTGATGCTCAGGTGGCTGATGTTTCTACTAACAAAAAGTACACATACATCGAGAGCTCCACACGCTCTACCACTTCTGTGTGGCAAGAGTTGGTGTTGTAGGATGTACAGCACTTTTGCTATTTATATGGATGATAATGGTGATGAAACCATTTTAATGGAGTAGTCGTTTGAAATGTGCAGAGCACGCAGATTTAGCAGTTTACAAATGAAAATCCATCATGGCATTCGTTCATACTGGTAACATGAAGATTTAAATACAACTGCTAAAAATACTTAAGTATTCCGTTTGCAAAATTTTATGCAACAGACAATGGCTGCGGTTGCCAGTGCGTATGAGTACGTATGTTTTGTATACAATTGTGAATAAAAAATGCATGTGTGTGAGTGTGTGTGTGTGCATGTGTTTGAATGTTTATGAGTTTTCAATACGACGATGATGTTATTATGTGTTATTTGGGGTTTAATTCAAAGTACTTGGCACAAAAGAAGTAAATTTAAGTTATTTGAAAACTTTCTCTTCTAGTTTGTGATTTTGTTGATGGAAGAATTAATTAAATGTAAGATTATTATGTGTTATTGAAAAGGGATGCGGTTTGGGAGTGAAGACCTTTACTTAAGGGAAACTTTTAATCCTAAAATCATGTTTTAAAACTGACCAATGTCCAAACGATTGAAAAGAAAGAACAATAAATTAAACATGTTGTCTAACGTAAATGACACCCTTTAACTGTACGCCATGGCTTCGCAGGGTCCATCTGCATTGCAGCGATGGCCTTGGTTATGTCGACCCTGAGGACATCGGATCATTCACTTCACTTCAGATATTAACACAAGAAAAATTCCAGCGGGGTCAAATTTTATAATTTTGGTAGTCAATTCACCATCCTTCCGCGTTCACGCGGAACCACCATTGTGTACGGCGTTCCCGTCCACATCGTTTTTTTTTCAAGGAGTATGTTTTCCGCATTGCAACCAGGTCAACCTCGTGTAGGTTAGCGTTGATCTTTAGGTAACATTTTTGGACTATTTGTCATCAGTGATTAAATTACAAGCCAACATATTTCAAATAGCCGCCACAGTCTGTCAGCATCCCCACAGCCTTTATTGGAAAACTCTTATTAATAAATTGATGGGAATAGGTGAAACTTAAAAAACTTATTTTTTTTAATTTTGTTACACAACAAATTTTAATTTTTATACTTAAAAGACCTAATTGGTAATTATATTTAAAACTAACCGAAGGTTTAAAAGGCTGCATGTAGTTTAACAGCAAAAAAATTCAATGAATTTGTTTTTAGCGTAGTTTGAGTTTATGTTTGAGCAGCAGTTTTTTGTAATGCCTTTATCACAGCCCAAGCACAAAGTATAGGCGTGCCGTAACTGAATGCACTGTCAGAAGTTTTGACTTATACCTCTGGTAGTGGTGGTCGGTCGAGCACTCTCTTATAAAAACCCTTAATACAGGGTAGAGAAGCGTACGCCACGGATGCACGGCCAAGGGAGTGCTTGATCTTGTATGCCAACTAAGGATATCAATCGATTTTCAGTTTTAATACAAGCTTGCTCGTGCATACGGAGGTCTGTGTGGATGGACATTGCTTTCTTATGGGAATTATGGGAATTACGGGAATTATATGAGGCAACTTCGGCTTTAATTGGTCAAGGGAGGAATCCGGAAGAGATGGACAAGAATGCCTCGCGAGGGGTAGACGAGCCAATGTCTAAAGATACTCTTAAGGCATTGGGCTGTGAGATTCTGAGAGGGACCGATAACTAACTCTTGCAAGAGGTGAAGTGGTTAATATCTGTACGAACTCCGCTGTTGGCCAACGGAGGAATTCTGTGGAGATGGGCAAGGGGTGCACGGGTTAGTCTCTGAAGATACTCCTTAGGAAGAGACTGAGACGGTAGCGCACACTGTATGTGAATGTCCAGCATAACGCTTCGGACCACAGTCGGACACTTGTTATATGTGAGTGCGATGGTGAACCCAAGCCTTACACATATGCTTGCAATTAAAAGTGACTCCGTGACCAGGAAGAAGGCCAACAGTCACAAGTCTGAAATGAATACAGTCCAGAGTAAAGCTTAGTGTTATCACGAGGCTCAATGAAAGTCGTCAATTGCAAATCGGTTGCCTGAAATCAATTCTTGGAAAGAAGGGGGTCGAAAAGCACCCCATGAATTAAACTTGGATATCACCCCTACATTAATATAAATATCTTTATAATGAATTAACTTAGGAAAAAGAATATCACAGTGGCATTGCCAGAAATGGCATAAAAACAATCATTATGAATCTAAACGATTCGTAGTGTTGCCATAAGTGAAGCTTTGTTAGAGTTGAACTGTTTCTTAAAGCGCTTAAGAGTTTAAGTTTGATGCAAAAATTATACTTGAAGAACTGTGTTTTGTTTTCTTTTTGGAAACAAATTTCTCAATATCTGGTTCTAATTGAATCTTGTTACTGACTTGTTCAGTGCTACAGATGCAAAGTTTGTACGCAAATTTGCTAATTTTATGATTTCTAAATACTAACATTTTTTAATGAATTCTAGCCATAAAATAAAACTTTAAATTTTTTAAGAATTTTTTAAATTATTAAATTTTGCATAAAAATCATTTTTTCAAAATTTCCCGAACAACGCCGAAGCTGTTGAGCAGATCAGGTAATTAAAATAGGTTTAAAATTAGAAAACTTTAATACGGACTTTGTATTTTTTTATTTAAATCGGATAAGCAATTTTCGTGTTATGCTGCCTTATGAGTTGCAAGCTCCTTTATTTTTGATATAACGATTTATCACAAGAATCAGAGTCTGTTCAAAAAATACAACTTCATAAACGTATGACACATTTGTATAACTATTGATCAAGAAACCTCGAGCCGCAGAAACCAAATTCTGTATCGCCCTTTGTAACCACCAGACTTTTTACAGAATATTTTTGGCGAAAATAAAAATAAAAAAATAAATTTTAGCGAACGAAAGAGTAGCCATTGGCTCTAAGACGAGCGAAAATCATAACAGTGAAACTAAATATGTCAGGAAGTTAGGAAAATTATAGAAGTATGTTAATCACTATTTGGCTGATTTTGTTTATTTCCTTCTCATGGTCATGCTTATGATTTTTTGGTGTTCGAAGAAGGACACCAGGTGATTTTAAAATTACTATTTGATGGTTGAGAGAAGTATTGAAATATGTGTTTAACTGGCGATACGGATTGATTAGAAGTTTTTAAGACTTCTTCGTTCAAATACAATTGTTATGAACACTGATTCGCAGTTAAAAAACATGTCCTTGAAACTCATTTTCCTAATTTAACACAAATACCTTTTCATCAGTTAAATTTTCCGTAAAACGGTATGTACATAATTAAAAATCTCTTTGTTGAGGAAATCCCAATAACAACTTTTTGTTCAAATTAATTTAAAAAAGTTGTTTAATTCTATTAACGAAAGACCATTTTAGATTAGTGTTTGCCGTAGCCGTCATTAAATTTCATTTAATGCATAAATATGGCGCAAATAGATTTGTCTTTCCCATTGTTTTTGGTGTTTTTAATAAACATTTCTTTGTTTGCACAACCCAAAATAAAAAATCCAATTCCCTAAATACCTTGTAGTCCTATAATACCACTTTACTTAACATTATTGTTCTTGTATAACAAGCAAACACAACAGAAGCAAAATAAACAGGCCGACCACAGCCTGAAATATAAAATACGCAAATGTGTCCCTTTGAGAGGCGACAAAAAGAGCATTCACAATAAAAGTGATAAAAAAAACAAACAGAAAATGCTCAAATAAATTATAATTCAAGTTTTATTCGGCGCATCTCCATTGCAACGTTTAAGTACTTGTATGTACTCGCACATGAACAATTTTACTCGTTTGCCCGGTGCAAATGTGTGTTTGTCATTCGAGAGTGAGTTAAACAAATGAACAACAGTGATTTTATTCAATTTATTTTTATGTTCTTTGCTGTAAATGTTGACTATGGCGTCCTTCCGGTTTTTGTTTATTTCTCTCTGCTGCTTTGTTTTTACATGCGCCTGTATACTACGTGTATGTGTGCGTGTGTGGGTTTTTGTCTTGTTGGAATTTTTTAGTTGGCGTAACTTTCGTGTTGCTCTTTTATACGAAAGCAAATCGAGAAGTATTTAAAAAAAACACTAAAATTATTTTTCAGAATACGCATAAAATTTACAATATTTTAGTTACTCTAAAATACTTCAAAGCGTCTTGTTGGACGAAATTATTAGTATTAGACATTACTTCGGCTCTTAAACTTTCGCAGCCTGATCTTTTGCAAATTGACTAGTTTAGGATGCAAGTTCAAAACATGGTTGAGAAAACCATAATCGGAACATATTATTATTATTGTAAAAAGCAACTCAGTTTGAGATAAAATTTTGTTCGCAACACTGTATTATTGCACTAGATCATACTTTAAATATTTTGCACTTTGCTTGATCGTTAGCTAGGATCTTTACTTGGTTCCAGGGCATATACGAAATTTACAATCATTTTTCACCATTGTGGTCAATGTATTTCGACGGTTTCTGTGGCCTTGTGTTGCAATCTCGTCAGGTGGATCGCTACATGTGTAGCTGCCATTTCACGGGGGACGCCTTTAGGTCCAAATTCGGAACGACCCGTTTGGTAAACAATCAGACAACACAACACGAGTACATCGAAGAACGTCAGATCAGCAGAGAGCATCGTCGGTGCCCGTGAAAGTGTGATGAATACCGCGCGGTAACGCCATGCGCCAGAACTTTTGGGCCAGTACTCGTACAAAATTCAACTGACATAAGAGCTCAAAACTAATTTTCGTGGAAGATTCTGTGTTTAGTCTGTTGGGCTTTGGGGAGTTTCAAAGAGGACCGCAATTGTGGCCGAAAAATCGCCTTTTAAATTCTGGGCGCCGTACCGAAATATCCACCTAAGAGCTCGACCTGAACCCATACGAAAGCTTGTGGAATTATACCCACACAAAGATACTGTTTGGCTCGGATTTTCGGTCGGCCGCATCATTAGAAAAACGAACGATATGGACGTGGACAATAAGTAGTTTCAGCAGGACGACATAACGTGTTAATGGACAATCTGCTATCAGTTTTTGGATGGCCTATCTAAATTTTTATAGTGCTCCTGGTTTACCTCGTCATATATTTTAAATAACGCAAAACGTAATAGAGCAAATGACTATACATTATCGGCCACATTATTCATGCTTAGATGAGTGCTCACGAATATACATACATACGTATGTATATTATGTGTCAGTATGGATTTATCTTTTGAACGGAAGAAAGATGAACAAGTTATTTGTATAAAGTTGTGCATGTTTTGGAGACTTGTAAGTTTATTTCCGTATATTTTGTTGTTGTTATGCCTGACATGCGCTTAAAGGCATACATACACATGTTAGGCACCTACAATTAAATATGTGATATTATTTTAATAGGATTTTATTTTTGATGCTTAACTGAAAGAGAATAAAATCTGAATGCGAAGAAAGAGTTCCTGCCCTTAAGCCATTATGCATTGAAATATATAGAAGAATTTTAATAAATATCAAATGACTTAAAATGCCTTTTGTTTTTGTTAAAAATTGTGAACACATTTTGCCTTCTCATAAGTTCAAAGCAAATTGTTTTAAATTTCTTTTAAATAAAAGGATACAGTTTGTAAAAAATACAACCGAAAAATGTGCTACACGTTGGCATTAACATTTTCAATAACAACATTCATTTGTTAACATCATATAAAAATAATAAAATGGGTTTTCCATACACTGCCACAACAACGTCATAAAAACTTACATTCGAATACAATAAAGGCAAACAAAAAACTATAAAATTATTCCATTTTTACATGAAACAAAAACACATGTTAGTCGAATCCAGGAAAACCGAATAAAAAATACATTAAACTGCACAAAAACGGGAAAATGAAAACAATAAAAAGGGTTAACGGATTTTGAAAATGGTTTTAAGGGGCCACCCTTTGAAAAGTTCCTTATAGTTTTGTTATTGCTAACAAAATAGCTTGCAAATGATACCAAGACATATATTTTGTATTTAACATACTGTACTTATTTTATTATGCTGCTGAACAGAGAACATATAACATGTGGGATATGTTGCCTACAGGTTACTTTCAAGAGTGTCATTGGAAATATTTAAACGTATTTTGTACAGGCTTTAGTCATCGGATTCTTTTACACGACACTATTCGCACTAAATCTATGGGTGCGATAGACATTCTAAAGCACATTTAGAGTAAGAAAAAGTACAGGAAATGTATGTTCTGCGACCAACGGACCAACCATCCGAACAGAAAGAAGTAAAGTTTTATTATTATAACTCGACTGGTTTGTTATGCAGTATCGTCTGAACACACATATCCATAGATAAATGCAGTATTTTTCAGGCAGGAAAGGAGCAGTTACAAACTGAGGATATTCCATGTTCTAGTGTAAATCTGAAGAAAGATGGTTTGTTTAAAATAACCTTAGGGTTACAGTGCAATTTTTCCTCTTATGAAGCACTTATTTGGTTGAACAAAGATGTCACTAAGCGGAATGTCCGCATGTCCAGTATGGGCAATGGTGAGCGGCACAGAGAAATAATTAATAACTTTTTCGTACCGAAAATGAAATCATTATTATTTCAGGCATTTGGTTTTAGCAGAATAGCACTACATGTCAAACAGGAACTTCGGTCTTTTTAACAGTTGCCGTATTAGCTGTTAGCTGTCACTTTGGAAAACTTTCGAAAGTGTTAGAATGAACATTTTCCAACTTATATCGAGGTTTATTTGAAAATTTTGTCATTGTTTTGTTTTTGAAATTGTCATGGATTTTTACTCTTCAAGAAACTACTAGAAAAGTGTATGCGACTTGAAAAAATAAATAAGAAATTTAAAGCAATTATATAATTTTTAACATTTTTAACATTTATTTATTTAATATATTAAAGTAAAAAAAAAAGAAATTTTGTGTATTTAAAGTTAAATATATTTTTACTCAAACGTCTACAAGCTACAATTTTATAATGGAACTGTCAACGTCATGTAATTTATTTAACGGTTGAAAAATGTTTAACTCGTTTGTTTTGCGGTGTTTTTTTTTTTTAATATTATTATTTTATTAAATTTTTCTAAAAGAAATTTACAAAAAGTATTCAAATCTTATCTATAAAATGTTTTGTAACCACTGACTAATTTACTGCATTCAAAATTGAATATACTAGCTACGAATTGCGTAGTAGAGTGTTGAGATGGGCTACTAGTTTGTTGTTGTGGTTGGTGGAAACTCTTAGGTTTCTATGGATATTTTCTTCTCTTAAATAACAAGAGACTTTAAGTCGAAAAACACAAGATGTCTTATTTGTAACTTCTGATTCTTTGATGATTAAGCAGTATCACACAGCTCCATGCCAGGGTTGTTTTTGCTCCAATATGGCGGAACCAAGTTAGGCATCTATTTAGATTGATACCCAAATATTTAACGTGAGTTACAGTGGTATTTGTTATTTTTATTGGTAGACAATTTTGCCTTCTAAGTGTAAACGTTACATGAGAACAATTATGATTCATTTGCTTTTATTTATTCTCTACTTTTTTAACCAGTCCTCTAGCCTGTCAATAGCAGACTGAAGTTGTTCAGATGCTACTTTCGGATCTTGACTAACACTTTTAAATACATTG
Source organism: Phania funesta (assembly GCA_963932375.1). NCBI lineage: Eukaryota > Metazoa > Arthropoda > Insecta > Diptera > Tachinidae > Phania > Phania funesta. Next base: position 46,078,433 of record OZ010656.1, read on the forward strand.
TCATACGTTGACATTTGGGCTTGGGCATTAGAGCGGCCCTAATATACTGCCTTGAAGGACACCTGCTGAGATTTTACCGTTTTGAGAAAATTTATTCTTTGAACTTACTTTATAGGTTATGCCTTTTAAATAGCTTTGAAGAAGATTGGGGACGTTTTCAGACACAGCGCAAGTTATTTTCGTAAGTTGCCCATCGTGGCAGCTTCTATCATTAAAAAAAGCTAAGCAGTAGTGCTTATATTCAAATATAAAATGATTATTTTTGTTGTGTTTTTATACTCTTAATTCAGAACATTTTCTATAATAGATGGAAGTAAACTAAAAATGCACTCGTTTTGTATATAGTAGGTTCGGGGTAAGGGGAAAACAGAATCGATTACACTAACCTGGTTGTTTTAGTTTCTGATGAGAACGAGAAGGATCAGTCATACCAAATATGTACAATGCAACTGAAGCCATTAACATTCTCGACAAGGCAACCAATATAACAGCAATGCGCTGGAATATGAATATGAGGAATATCAATGGAAGCTAAACAAATTAAAATACAGTGAATCATGCTGGGTTTCCTAGAATATTATTTGTTTAATTTGTAAAAAGATAAAAATATATAATAAGATTTTATAGTAATAACAAACCCCGTTTTCAAGACGGACGTGTGGGATGGGGTGTCCCCTAATTGGAAAAAAATGTTATACGTCACATGGTTTGCATACATTTTTTTTTTCAGATATATCTTTTTGTTGCACGAGTAATTAAAGTATGTATAAAACAATACACACTTTTTCAATAATTTTGAAAGCAGCTAATTTTTACTAATCAAAACAAAAACATAAAAATAAGAAAAACTTCTCTGAGTTAAGCCATTTAACCCAATATGCGCTGTGAGCCAGCCAAATGAACAAAATCATACTCAAGGAAAAATTTCATGAAATTATCTTTTTGGTTTAAAACCATTTCGCTATCTTGTTAATATTTCAATTTAAAGTTAAATTCAGAAACAGTTCGACAATCAACCGCTACGGATAAATACAAACGACTTATTTTTGAAGAAATTTAAAGAAAAACTAAACTAGATGCTTCATTTGAGTCCAAAAAATACAATCAATTTCAAATCCAAAATATGCACTGATCAATTTGAAGTCATTTTTGAAAATAATTAAATGGAATCTAATTCAGCAAAGATTTTATGGGAATATTTTAGCTTGCAGATATAAATTTTTTTGTTATCCAGCTTTTATATGCATAACAATTCAAATGCATTTCCATATGCTTTAAAACTAAAAATTGATTTTAAACAAAACTTGGCTGCAGTGCCAAAACTTTTAAATTTTTGAAAGTGATTAAAAAACTTTTCACAACTAGAAAATTACAAAGCAAAAAAACAAAAAGGAGAAAATTCTTTGGCTGTTCTCATTTGTTGACTCTTTTTGTTAAACTAAATTTTGCAATTGTGCAAAGACTTAGTTCTTTAAACCAACAACAACAACAACAACAACAACAACAAAAAGATATACATAAGTAGATAATACCGGAAAAAGTTTCCTAAAATCCCATTTGATTTGTTTTATTACTGGTTAACAAACACTTTTACATACTCGAGCAATGTTGGAACCCACAATCCACGGTTTGTAAAACATTTTGTTAATTTTACTTTAGTTTCCTGTACTTCCAATGCAACACTTATACAAGTGTGTATATGTGTGTGTGCAACGAAAAAAACGTTACTTTGTATGTGTCGGGAAAAATATAAATTTTCGTTTGCTTCTTTTTTAAAACTTGTACATTAATTTACATAGTTTCTAGAGCAATGTGTCCATGGTCGTAAAATGTTGCAAGTCGGCATTAAATCCTTATTTTACATGAGCTTTTGTATGCCACCGTCTACCATTCAGCTGATTTTGTTGTTGTTGATTTTTTCTAAAGAACCAAACAATACGTTTCAGTTAAAAAAGAAAATGAAGAACCTCAAACCTCAATCACTTGCATGTAGTGGAATACCAAACAACAACAGCAAATATCCTAATGCAGCAATATGAAAAGCACAAAAACGAAAATAAACAACTGGTAGAAAATTTCAGTGATAAAAAGGCAACAATAAAGTTTTAAAACTTGTAGAAAACGTTGTAGACAGCGTGTTTTCATTTTATGCGAATTTAGCAGGCACTTCAATAAAAATGTTAAAACAAAAACAAAATCACACACACAAACATACTTACATTGTTGCTACAATACGAACACATACAAATGCACGCACACATGTGTATTTGACTACAAGTGGACATTATTATTCACATGCATTGGCTGCAAAAGAAGTAAACGACTAAAAAAGTCATCACCATATCGTCCATTTACTGGAGACGAGTCATTTTCTATGTATTACAAAGTGTAAATGGACGATGACAGTCACACACAGCCGGTATATGGTTGAAATGTGGTTGAGTGTTAGTAGTGGCAGCCGTAAACAAGGTCTCTAATAGGCAAAATTTTGATATTTCATTCTAAGATGAGGCAAACCAACGAAACAACCAGCCATATAGCAGAGCCACATATTGTATGCAGCCTGTCATTGTTTATGTCTCCGGATTGAAGTCAAGTGTACATGTGTTTGTGTGTGTATATTAGTATTACATACGAGCATTTGCACATGTGTCCAAGTATACACTCAAAACAAGCCAGTAAGTACTTGATGCTTTTATACTTTCACATATTTCATATTAAATTAAATTTCAATTACGACTAAATTTAATAGAACGCAGAATATTTCATTAAATATACAAGGATTAAAAAATTTACAAACATAAATGCCCAGAAGTGACTAAACTACCAGGTTTGAAATAGCAGCCAGTTGTTCGAGCTTGTTGAGCAAATACTTTTGTTTGCAATTATTACGCCTACAAATAATTTGTGAATGGATAAAAAGATAATAAAAGCAGCTTACTGCTATGCGCTAACGGCGGAAACGTAAGACCACATACCTGAAGGAAAGTGACCAGCTAACGGTGGAACACTACTATCAAACAGATACCCTAGCGCAGATAGCTGTGAAAACCAGCTCTAAGCTAGGAGGCAAAATAGGACTGGGAATTGTTATAAAGGAACCAGAGGCCGAAATGCATTTTCGACTTCATGACCATAACACGATCTTCCAGGTATAAGAACGGGCAGTCGCAGTGTGTATAAGATGGCTCCGTGAGACCACAAGGCCAACAGAAGTCAACATCTTAACTGATAGTAAAATCACTAGCAAGGCAAATGAGTCCAAAATTTCAAAACAAGGATATTATTGGACTGAGCGATTGAAAACTTCTCGATTAATGGCAGACTGCGTATTTTGTAACGAACAAGCAAATACTCAGATAATGGAAGAAGAAACATAGATAATAGAAGATAAACATAGAGTGTGCTAAAACTGAAAGAGGCCTAGATTAGGCATAACTCACCTAAGAGGCATTGACTGGAGAATTTTGAAGAACTTCGCTCGGAGCAACGAATTACTATAATATGCAAGGAACATTTTTTTCGTTGTGGAGAGCACACAACAATTCAAACCTGTGTATTAAGTGTAAATTTAGGGGGATAAAACCAATAATTGATTTCTTTTCGCGATCTAATTGTACAGAATTATCACAGCCAGAACTAGTATTAAAAAGCATCAGATAAATATTCTTCACCACATGCAAGATACCTAATGAGCACAGAAGAATATCTACGATCTATAACCTCCGCGGATTGATTGACTCCACAGCATTTGGATTGAATAACCATTTAAAATAGAAAAGATCTTGTCGTTACAACTAATCATCCGCACATGTAAACGGGGAAGTCATCCGAACTTCTACAGATTGTAGTTAGAAATTCTTCTACAATGTGCCAGAAAAATATACTACGCTAAGCTCATTACAGCTTTAGACATTAACTAATTATTGTTTTAAGTGAATTCCAACTAGCAACACACATCATCCTAATGACACACAAAAGTGTCTCATATTATCTGGCTAGTCGCATCTATAAATACGTTTTATTGTTTTAAAATAAAGTAGTGTTTACATTTTTAATAAAAATTCGTTTAAATTCTTGTATAAAGTGAAATTGACAAACATCAAATGAATAAATAACAATTTACACAACTTACTTTTGCAAGGGATAAAAAATTGTATTCGAATAACATGCCTTTTTTATTCGTTTTGATTACATGTTCTTCACCACAATTTTGTTTTTATATTTATATTGATTTTTTATGAACTCTTGGACACCAATAAAAAAGGGAACGGAGAAGATAGAGGGAATATTTGTGCTGGGTAATCTTGTTAGTTTTGGGAACATTATTGTATGTGTCCACCTACTTTAAACAATAAAATTCTATAGTAATAATCGTTTATGAATACAGATTGGCTTATAAAACTTTGTTAAGTTTTCTTGAATATGGCCTTTTATTTTCAGCTGTACAGAATCATGGGCGTAAGCTATATTTACCAATATGTGTATTGCGTTTTACCGATAGAACATTGTTTATTACTGTATGTCTGGTGAAATACAACAGCAAGAGTCTTCAATTTTCTATGACTTGCTCTGTTATCAGTGTGTGCAGCAGTGATGCCAAACCAAAATCCGTCTTAGAAGTAGCAATAATTTTAAAAAGAGGTAGTTTCCCACAAATTTTACTTTTATCTACCGCCCGCCATCTGTATTTTTCAGGTATCTTAAGCGCTCTTAAAAATGTATATCCTTCATTGATTTTTCTTTTGGATAAGAAATATTTTATAAGAGCGCTTGTGTTCAATCTTAATTGTTAATAACTAAAATAGAAAGAAAGAAATAAAATATTGAGGACTTCAATTACGATATTTTCATTTAATTAGCCTTAAATATTCTGTGAAACAAAATACTAATAGAAGAAACACATACGAGTACATATATAATGTAACTTTTTATTATAGCAGTATCAAATGGAATATATACTTTAATTACTTTATAATGCTCTTTTGTAGGTGTTGGTTGCTGAGGGCTCGCACTAACAAATCGGTAATTGTGTAGCACTCCTTCCAGACTACTAGTAGATGGTTTGTTTCTACAAAAATTTTTTTAAAATAATTAATAGTCTTTTTTAACATTCGCATTATTGTGTATTAAGAAATTGGCGCAAGCGGAACAGTGAGCGTGGCACCTGTGGTACAAAATAAAAACTTATTATTCTATATCTAAACAAATAGGCCAGCCAGAGTCTTCACATATTGTAGGAATCATTTGCCCATAAAAGGCAGGTTGGGTTGGGTTGCACCAGCTGCTAGCCATTACAATAGTGGAAAAATTCGGGTATATATCCTACAGCTTGAAAACTACCACCGGGCGAATTTTAAACTTTGTAAGTTTGGTGTCAATGTGCATTGCCAAGTCAAAACTGAGTCAAGTGAACGTGTTGCCAATAGCATTTAATATTCAAATCCTAAGATGAATAAACAACCGTTAAGAAACACTTAGTTGCAACAGATCTGCAACTACGCTATATCTTCAATCTCGCAACTGTGTTAACAAAACCTTTACTGTTCAATGTTTTTAGGCAGCACGTAATTCTTTTCTTTTGTTCAATTAGAAGTATACGGATATTGACAGTTATTTTTGCGGAATATATTTAAATTATTGATCAATTTACAATCTCAAAAATTTGATTCGATTTTTTGTTTAACTTTTGATAATATTAAAAGTCAGATAAAATCTGCCTATAAAGGAACATTTTACAACCTCCGCCTAATATACAACATGAATAGAAGAAAATCACAACTTTTCAATCTAACAGAAATATATGTAAAAATAGATTTCCCCTAACGCTTTTCGATTCCATAACTTGTTAAATTTTGTATCAATATTTGTCATATTCATCCAAGATTTGCTAGCTGAGTGTATTTCAGATTGTTTAGTTTATGTACAATGAAAGAAACTTCACCACAAACAACAAATTTCACATAAATATATAAACTTCTCCGGTGACCCACACACACAGGCACACATGTGATATTTATTTACTTTATAATACGATGGCTGCAAGCGTACATGGACAAAATGTAAAAGCAGTATTAAAACTCATTCTTAAACATGCACTTTTCTTTCGTAACAATCACAATATATTATTGTATTATATGGCTTTATCATTTACATAAAATCTTCAATGTACACAAATGTAAATATTTATAAGCACAGTGGGGCTGATCAGAAAATTAATTCCCCCAAATATTAATATTAACCATAAACTACAGCTCACATTTGTGTAAACTTTGGGAATAAAAGCAGTCGACCATTACAAGAGTCTGTTGCAAAATGTTTGCGCTGGTTTGCGCCTTGGCTATTAACGAGCTCAAAGCAAAAACAAGGCTTGTAGTATGATTAGCATAATGTGTTCTCTACAACAATATATTGTTGTGGCTTATATACAAGAGTTATTTGAAAACATTTTAAACCTTACTTAAGTCGCGATAAACATGGTATTGTCTACATTGGATCATTAAATGATTTCCATCCACAAAAATTGGAACATGGGTGAATTGAAAAATCAACATTTACTATAATTCTACCAACAAACAAATGATTTTAACTTTCTAACAATAATATAATGAGTAAAATTCCTCTAATGTTTCAGAGTGCGGTGGCTTAAGTAGTTAGCGCGTTAACTATTATGAATTTGATGGCTTTAGTTGCCTGTTTTCGTACCTCAGCCGCTGCTTTTTTTTAATTAACTCAACGCCAGTACCATCACCGTGGTCAAAGTAAAACAAGACCTATCCTGAATGAACCCAAACTTGTGGTAACAATTTCACCTCTTGTAGTTACAGTTATATATTTACCTTGCATTTAATATTAGATCGGTCCCACTGTGAACTATAGGCAAATTTAAAGGGAAATACATACGTTCACACATGCAGCAGGTTTTGTTAGTGAGAGGTTTGGAGAATTTTCGAAAAGAACATTAACTTTAATGAAATGTACAATACAAATGCTTTATAAGGTTCAAGCACACATGTATTCAAACACTTGGCTGCACATGCATATGTATTTATTAGTGTATATCCGCATACTTGCATACAAGATAAAATATGTATATCCTTTGAATATAATAGCAAATATACAAAGGATATATAGCTTATTTACACACACACACACACACACTCTTTCGTTACCTCTCTTTGTTTTGTTTTTGTTTCCATTATTTCATTTGCTTTTTATATGCTGATAGATGGAAAGTCTTATTAAAAGCCTGGCCAACTATATCTCCTTTCGTTGGTTGCATGCTTTTTAGTGCATTATTTTCTTGTTTGTTTTGTTTTGCATGAATGGATTTTTCTTTTGTTTTTCAATTTGCTTATTTTGTTCTACTGCCTAGTTTCTGTGTGTGTGTGTGTGTGTGTGTGTGTGCTAAAACATCCTTTAAGCTCTTGTTGAAGTGGTAGGTTTCATTTACATTTTTAAATTTATCATCAGAAGTAGTCCATCACTAATCTGCAGGAAGAAGACTGATACTGTATGGCATAAAAAAATTATATGATAAATGATCTTTTGGTGAATGTTGTATATCAAAATTGAATATATTTAATACACACCTCCTAAAGGGATAATACAGTATTAAAGAACTTTCGGAAATTGCTCTGAGCAAAAGTTTGATTATATTACAGGACGCTGTATAAATACTAACGACTTTATATGAAGGGATTTAAATTAAGACCCATAGTACTATATAAGTACTTCTGCTCGATCTACTTAAGAAATCGAAAGCACTTGATATTTCTTTCGAAAGGGTAAAAACTGACGCAGTTTTAAAACGTTTAGTAGATGTAACGAGTCATTAAATTATTTATTAAATATTGGACATTAATCAGAATTTTTAACGCAAGTCTTAAAATTACAAAATGATCTAAAAACTTCTAGACTTGGAGTTTTCCTTATGCGGCGACATTGATACACAGCAACACAACTCAATTTAATTGTAAGGGATTGGTTTCGTGTGACTCTCCTAGCCCTTACCAGAGGTCGCTAAAGTCAAAAAAATTTAATTAATATTTAATTAATTAACAAATTAATTGAATTGCTTGAAGAAAATAATTTCCAAAATTTCATTAGTTTCAAAAAGGAGTTGAAGTTTTGTTTGTTTTTTGTGTCCTTGCATACATAGTCCTTACATACATACATGAAGACTTTTCCAATAACAAAATTTTTATTAATTATTTCAACTAAAGTTACTTTTTAACGCGCAAAAAAACACTTTCTCAAAAAATATAAAAAAAAGATGGGAAACTAAAAATTAAATATAACAACAAAAGAAAGCCGATATAAAGTATAAAGTATTAAAAATGTACTACAGATTTTTCCCAGTTCTAGGGTTTCAGTCGTTTTACTTTACATTTCAGCTCTCCTTTCACTTTAATATATGCATTTTCAATCGGACATTAGATAAAATGCATTTTCTTCATTGCTGCTCTCTTAATTTGTTTTTCTTTTTTCTCTTTCTTCGGAGCGCTTAAAAGTTCTCGATGTTTGGTGGATTTGCGCAAAATTTTGATTTTTGAAAACATTTTGATTTTTTCGTAATTTTTTGCCTACAGTTCGGATTTGTTGTAAGCTTTCGATATTTATCATTTAAATGATTTTTATATTATTTTATATATTTATTTTATATAATAACTCACCAAGACCTTTTAATTTTTTTGACGAATTCCCCATTTGTGATGGAATATATTTTTTCATAGAATTGTGCAACATACATTCTATTAAAGTATTTACGTGTTTTTTTTTTAATTTTCGGCATTTTGATGATATTGCAAAATGTTGTTGGATTTGAATTTTTGTGGTGAAATTTCAAAATTTGGGAAATTTTGGTACTTTCTAATAAACTATCGGTTTTTTTTATTAAATAATATTTTTCAATAATTACATTTCTTATTTCCAATTTTTCGATTTAATTGTAAATATTCGAAATATGAAAATTTTATGGGTGTAAGAGTGAAAACATCCAAATAGCCCAGAAAAATCCCTCTCTTATAGTAGCAATTACAAGAAACTCCGTGATGAGGAGGAGTGTAGACAGTTACCAGTCGATGGTCTGAAATCACTACAGTCAAGAGTAAAGGCTAGGGTTAACACGACGCTCAATTGAAAATAATGCAATCGTAATTACAAATCGGTTGCCTGAAATCAATTTGAGGAGCGAAGGCGGGGGCTTCGATATCCCCTCAACATTAAAATTAAATAAATGCCAAAAGCGAAAATGACAAAAAATATCTTTCATTAAATTAATTTAACATTCTTTCACTCTCACTCTCAAACTCTCACAAAAACTTGCTTACACAAATGAAAATAGAAATTTTTTCGAGATACTTATCCCTGAAACTGCTCGCATCAATTAGATATTTGTTAAACTATGAAAAGTTGAGAATTTAACACAGATAAGTGATACGATAACTCCCCCAAGTTGTTAGATGTTTTCTATCTTTTTTTACAAATTATGTGGTTGCAATCGAATCGAATTACTATCGAAGTAATCAAAAAGGATCCTTCTTTAAAATATTATTAATTCGAGTTCAAAGAACTTTTCATATTCTATTAAATAACGATATTTTATGGTTTGAAATTTTATAATTTTGTTTGTGGTTAAATAACTTTAATAAAAATTGTAGTAAAAATTATATTGTTCAAGCCAACCCTGGTGCAATACAATCGATAACTTTTTTGATATTTATTTGTGTCCTTGTAAACTTGGAACATATATATATAAGTTTGATTTGTCTATCACTCAAGTTTAAGTATGTTTGCATTTTATGGTAACTATGGTCCAGTTTTTATCCGGATTTGTATAAGGAATTCACTATAAACTCTACCTGACTTTAGTGTTAGCAGTAAACATATTTTTGCCGCCTTGTTTTTAATACTAAAATAAGCGTTTAGACAAATTATATATTTTCGTACATGATAATCATAACAATTTTTGTAGGATTTATTTTAAACTTTTAAACATTTTTTGTTACAAAAACCTAAATTTTGTTATTTTATTAAATCCTTAAACTTTATTACCATAAACAATTGAGAAATCTGTCCTCATAAATGCCATTAAATACAACACTTAAAATGTACTTTCAGTTTATTTTGTTGTTGTTTTCTATGTGCAACACAAATCTCTGAACTACGCAGCTTGTAAGTGGGGGTTTTTATTATTCGCACAATATAAACAACTTCTTCAATTGTTGGCAAAATTCCGAACTTTTGAACTTGATGCAATAAAAAACCTCACACAACGACGTGAGATAATTCCAGCTGGTGAATGAATCAACGAACGAACGAACGTACGAGCGAATGAAAGAGGCAAATACGTGGGGCAAATGCCAACAACAATAACAACAACAACAACTTGCAAACAACCCTACAAACACTTTCTTCTTTTTTAAAAATACCATTTTATTTTTTGTTATTTAAGAAGATTTGTATCGCAGTTGCTTTGTTTTATTTGCTATATTTGGTAAAATACGAAATTCGCCTCTTCACCCGCAGACAGTCGAGAGAAATGGAGATGAAATTTTTAAGTGGTTGTAACAGCCAACATGCCTGAAAGTATAAAAGAGGAAAAAGTAACAACAACAACGAAACTTTGCCAGACATCACACATCGAGAAGTAGCAGCAAAAATTGTTTCAAACAAAATATTTTTGTTACATCTCAAGGAGTGGGTGGGTACATTTGAGAGGTTGTGCGCTTGTGAGTTTGTGTGGTTGTGTGTTCTTGAACATACGTCTTGTACAGAAGACAAAGTGAAAAGTCAGAAAGCAAAAGTGCCCAGTTTAAAGTATTTAAAACTGTTTTCAACAACACACAACAAGCAATTTTGCCATTAAGGAGTTGTAGTAGTGGGTTGTTGGCGAGAAGCAATTAAGACCAAAACAAAATGAAAGCCCTGAATAGGGAAGTCAAATGTTAGACGGTTTAAGTAACTAGCAAATATGCCATACTGTATGAAAGGCGACAAAGTTCTTTAAACTTTTTAGTTAAAGAATTCATCTTATTTCTCTTTGCTACCCAACACCTCAGCGGGAAATTCAATTGCGTCGCTATTTGTAGACTATTAGTTTTCGTAAATGGAATGTTGCATAACATAACAAGATGAAATTATTTCTCTTAATATAAATCAGCATGTAAAAGTTCTTTTAAAACAATACTTAATGTGTAATAAAATTTAATTCAATCATATTTTTTATATCATTACGTTTTGTTTTTTAAAATTTAGTCCGCGTTAGAAAAGAGCCAACACACTGTTCGTTCATACGTAATGCGAATTGAAATATTGCTCATACGTCACGTATAAACCAGCCTTTTTGGCATTTACTGTAACAACAAATAAAAATATTAAAATTTCGATTTTTTATAAAATCTAAGACTCCGGATGCAATTCTTCCATTATTATTGATTGCACTATCTCCGGCCTTAGTTTCTCTCGGACAAAAGCGGTATTATTTCTGGCTTTTTATTTTGTTGTATTAATTATTTAAAGAACATGGATAATTAGAAGATATTTACTGCACATGTATAATAAGAAGAAAAGGTATCTAAGCGAATACCTAAATGTAGACCAGACTTTGCTAAGTTGACGTCCCAAGTTCAACATCAGGGTAGTAATTAATATCAACGAGAGCGTTTATACATAAACTTCATTCAGCTTTGTTAATACTAAAATATCTCTGATCCAATCGATATCGAAGGCCGTAACTTGCCCCCTCTTTTTTACCTTTATGGGAAATTTTTAACACTTTTTTTAAACATTTAACACAATTTTTAAATATTAAAACTTAAGTTGAGTTTAAGTTTTTTTTTTAATAGTTCTGTAAAGGTTGCCTGATGAGCTGGCCTAAGCAACCAGCGCAATGCGCGTAGAGACTAACTTACCCACCCTCCACAATAAATTTAATTATTTTATTATAAAATGAGTTGGGACTAAAAAATTCGCTAAAAACAACTTGTTTTAATTTTTTGATATTTTTTTATTTAATCTCATAATTCTGATGTGTGTTAAAGTCTCCACGAGAGAAGAAAGTTTGGAACAGATATTTTAAGTGTATTCGATTTATTTGGCACCCAAAATGGGGACCAGATTTGAAAATAAGTATCTGTAAAGATGTCATCTAATGTGTCTGATCATTCTCTATTGGAGCAAAACAGCCACCAGCTTGTCATAAAATACTTATGTGCAATATGCTGTTCTTCATGAGGTTTTCAATTCAAATCGACAATCAGTCTGTGGCGATTATCAAAAACTATTTCTTGATTGAACTCGTTGATCTTATCCAGTATTTTTAAATAAATATGACAAGTGAATTACCAGAATTTGCATATTTAATCAAGCAAATGGTTAATTTATTTATGGGTGTAATAATTAAATTCATGTTTTCATTCATTTAGGATAATCAACTTGCCTTCGGATAGTTTTCCTAAGCTAGTCCACCGAGTGCATACATATTTGGAGGATAGAGAAGGAATTTCCAATACAATCATTGGGGTTGTAAAAATAATCATAAATCATAAATCATCCATCAGATGATCTGTTGCTGAAGATGAAATGAATCAAAATTAAAAATAAAAGTTTAAGTAATCGTACAATCAATTTTTCTTTTACTTGATACCAGACCGCAGTGGCCATAAAACCAACGAGTTAGAGGATGAATTAGCACACGCGCCTGTGATACTTCAAGTTATGGTCCAAAACTGTGTTGTAATTGTTAATTGGTTAACGGCTACGTAACTGAAGAGTAGTCAGGAACTTTTGACTGGAAAGGGAGCTAAAAATGCTTCTCTGATTATAAGACATGTTCAATCCTCGACCAAACGCTTCTTATAGAACAAAACCATGGCGTTGAATAGGAATGGCCAATGGCTTTTAACTGGTTGTCCGATTATTTTAAACTGAACTATCCTTTGTTAAGGGAAATCAGATTAGTACTCGTTTGTTTCGTTTCTGCCCAAAGGAGAATTGAAAAACGAACCATAAACTTTGTGAATTTATGCGTTTAATTAGCGATAGGGTAGTATTTCTAAATCTGAGCTTTGTGTGATGATAACTGGCGAACTGGTACCAACTCTGTACTGACCTTCACTAGAAGCGTTAAACAGAGATTGGGTTAATAATTGGTTAGGGTACGGAAGATCTGAAAGGTGTCGTAGTACCAACCGGTGGACCTGAGGTAATCGCACAAATCCCTGAACAACTACCCTTTAAGGGACTTATGTTCGGAAATTGCTTGATAAAAAAAAAATTGGTTTCGTACACTAGGCACCTCGCTTAAATGTTTTTTGATTGAAGGGTATCTTAAACTTCGACCTTGATTAAAATTATAAAATTTCTGTTTCCACTTTGTACGAAAACAAGTTTGGCTTATATTTTTAAATTGTAGTTGACAAATATTTTCTTTCAACCTGCAAATGGTGACTTTGGTAAAGTTTTACTTTTTACGAACTTTTTTATTGTCATCTTCATTTTGTCGTTTTTTTTTTTTTTGCTGTTAATAACATAAGGTTGTTGTTGCTTAAATTCAATTAAAAAATTTTCTTTTCTTATTCATAAATTAAAGTTTTCCATTCTAAAGAATTCATTATGGACAGCTATCAGATGACATTTTTATCTACAAAATATTGTGTCTTCGTGTGCCACCACACAAATGAGTTTTAAACTTTACAAATGCTACTTGCAGGCCTTGAGGTTTGGTTTGTTGGGGGTGTTGTTGGCGAGACTTATTTTCACATTCATTAAACTTTTCAATTGTTATTCAAATAATGAGAGCAGTATGATGTATTGAACTCTATTTATCAACCCCAAATAAGAGAGCAGCTCAAAACAATATAAAACTTTGTTTTTTTATGCACTTCGTAACAAGGTTATTGGCATTGTCATTGGCATTTTCTCTGCGCTAACAACCCAGCAGACATTTAAGTATTAAAATTGAAAAGCTTTTAAATTATTTCATAAACAGGACAAACATTTTAACTAAAATTTGCAGAGAAGGAGGAATATCTGTCGAAATCAAATGAGTGGTGGAAGATTTTCCATTTTTATGTTTCCAAATACATCGTCGTCATTGGCTTAAAGTAGTTTCATACTGAAAAATTGTATTATGGTTCATTTCGATGTATTTGATCAGTTATTAAAATGTGTTTATAGTCCTAAATAGTGCTAGACAGCAATTTCAATTGATTGGTGCCTTAAGTCACCAAATACAGAGCGTGATCTGTCAAACTTGTATTTCGTCAAGTTACACCAACAACAATCAATACTATATTAGATGATATCGTTCCAACGCTGATAAGTAATTCAATAACTGGATTTATAAACGAAGAAATGTAAAATGCAGACACAAAGTTGTGTTTCTAATAAAGTATTCCTAATCAATTGCGCAGTTTCATCAGTAAGCCTGTGTGTCGTATATATTTGACATTAATGATACCAATTTACTTTCTACTTGAAATATTCGAGCATATCGCTGTACTGAAGACCCTTTGCATGGCGAGGATTCGACTGCCTATGGCTCATCTACAACACAGCGTGGACATTATAAAAAGGGGTACCAGCCGCCCGCTAGGATCAAAGACGCTTTAATGACCAATCTGAAACGCCTATTAATATTTTTGACACACTCCTTAATATAGTCAATTTTGGTTTTGGTTTATTGTGTCATCAATTTAATCCTGATCGCAACATATCTTTGGAGAGAAGAATCAAGAATCTAACTAAAGCTATGAATTGATATAAGGACACCATCCTCCCGAGCGGAAGACTAGCACGTCTATCTTGGAGCGTACTCTACAATAGACAGTCTGACGGTCGTCAATTAGCCTTACAATTTGGAAGTTTAACAATCTTTCTATAAAGTTCAGAACAAACAGCTGACGTCACAGGCCACAAATTATATTCAAAATAAAATGCCCGGCAAAAAATATTCACCTGTGCTTTAATTTTTTGCATTTATTTTCGTGAAGTGATTCAGATTATAATTTTGCACATATGTAAATATTTTAGTTACAACATAAAACGGTGACATTTACTGGGTCACTTTCCCTCTACGAACTTTATATTTTATTAATAAAGTTAAATTTACTTTTTTGCTTACAATCAATTTTATTTATTGAGATTTAAGTTTTTTTTTTTTTTGGTTAAAAATTGCTAGACTGTATTTTAATTGTTTGATCTCGTTTATTTTTTTTTTAGCTTTTATGTCCTGCACATTCACTTGTGTCCACATATGTATGTCTATGTGTATGGCCCTAGTAAAAGTGGGAAATTTTTAAATGAGCGTGTATGTGTTTGCATTTGTGAAAGTGTTAAGGAAATTAACATAAATCGATTTTAAAATTATTTGCATATAAAAATGATTAAAATATTTGTGTTAAATTTATGCATTTGTTTAAATTTGAATGCATTTAATACCCCAAGGTCTTCTAAGAGAAAACATCTTTGGGAAATTTAATGTTTATTTAAGTTTAGAACATAAGGACGTAGGGTTTATTACTGAATATTTGTCAAAAATTATTAGTCCTTACCATCTTCAAATGCTCCTCATTTGGTCAATACCATTAATTGTCACCTACAGTTACGAACATTAATAGGTCTAATTCACAAAACTTTCCATCTAGACAATGGTGTCACAGATCAATTGTAGATGTTTTGTGCTTGAAATTCATACAATACAATGAATCCGGATAAGGATTTGACTGCATAAAAAACCCATGATTGTATCGGTATGGTCATGACCCCATGTGATGTTCTCTATGACAATATATTGTTGTGGCTTCCATATAATGGTTATTTGAAAACATTTAAAACAGTACTTTAGTTGCGATAAACAAGTTATTGTGAACACCAAATTACTAAATGATTTCCATCCATAAAAATTGCAACATGCAGCATGGTTGAGTTAAACAAAACAATTTTTATCAAAAATTCTACGCACAAAGCACGTACTTTAAATATAAAAAAATAAAAATAAAATGTTCTTAATGGACATTATATACAAAATTCTTGATTGTTTAACCGAAGTATGAGAGTGTTGTGACTTAAGTGGGAACGCGTGGACAACTAAGCATTCGATGGCTTAACTCGCCTGTGTTCGTACTGCAGCCGCGGCCAATCCTTATATATTAAATTTATATATTCTATTTTTCTAATGAATTTAATGTCGAAACCCAAATTCAATCACTCTTAATGAACATGAACAAAATTTCCTTGCATGACGCGATTGATCACACTCGATCACAAGCACAAATAAGTAGTTTCTGAGGCATTTTGTAATTTTGAACAAACCAGCCATAACAGTAGACTTCTCTGCATAAACCTGCAGCAAAGAAGAGATGCATGTTTTAAACCGAAAACGTCACGTTGTTTTCAAATTGCCCTCGTTTGTTCTAGCTATATCACAGTACCAAATGTGTTGGTTTTACGAGGCCATCGCATAATAAATATTATCTTTATGAATCCACTGTACAGACATCCAGTTTTAGTTGCTGCAATTCTTGAGTTTGCTGTTGAGCGGCCATTGAAGAATGGAAAGTGTTATTGAGTTGTTCTTTTTTTTAATTCGCGTTCTTTCATTTCATGTTTGAAGGTAAGCCACAACTAAAAATACAAAAAACAACCGCAATGTGTGGAGACGAATGTAATTTTCAAACAGAATTCATAAAAATTACATGTGTGGACAGGGACTAATTGACTGTTCCCAATTTAAACTCAAACCAAACTTAGCACTCGAAGGCAAACGGTCTTTATGCACAACTTTTCGTATTAACATACAAATGTTTAATTTTTAATGCGAAATTCTTTTGATCTGTTACACTAAATTTACTTTATACCGGTACTAATTTATGTCATTAAATTTTAATTTTCTATACCTTAATGTTTTACAAAAACTTGATGAAGCACTTCTTAAAGAACTGAAAAGGTTATTTCTATTCCAGCCCTTTTAAGTTGAACATGTCCACCTTAAATTTTGGATCTTTCTTTTGCAGTAAATTCATACAGGCCTCATTTAAACTTACATTTTCACTTACCCGCACGCACCAAATGTTGGATCGTATGTATAATAACTTGAAGGCTGTAATGGCGTTGATGTCCATGCTGCTGCACTGTTTGCAGTGTCTTTTAAGGCATAAGGGGTTGTCTGCAAAAATAAAAAAATAAAAAACAAAATAACGTTTTATTTTTTAAAGCGGAAATTGATATCAGATTTTGCAACTTATAATTAAAGACATTTACATAAATTATAAAAGAAATAAAGCTGGTTTCTTTTCATTTGCATAAAAGTTATTTCTTTAATGCACTTTTTGACAAATCATCATGGGGCCGCCACACGAAGGCTTTTATTACATAAAATTAACCCACAATAAGCATTTATGTGAACATGAATTTAACAAACAACCGCAATTTGTTTTCAAAAGAAGGTGTGTGTATGTGTGTGTGAATATGTGTGTGTGTGTGTATGTGTGTGTGAATATGTGTGTGTGTGTGTATTTTTTCTTCTCTTCGTGATATTTTCCGTTTTGATATGAAATTTTAAATACTAACTAGTCACGGATGAATTTAAAATAAAAATCTGTAAAATGATTATCAATGCACAGTGGGTTTGAGACAATAAACATTTTACAAAATTTCCTAATAAGAAATATTTACTAACGTCATCAATTTACTTTCAAAAGGGTTGAAATTATTCTCACTGAATGGCAGAAGAATATGCCCTTAGTATTTTTAATGATTAAAAATCCGTGCTTGATACGTCAGAGGTCGCCCTAGCGACTGAATAAATGAAGTTTTCGAGGTAGCCAAATAACAAGCACTTATTGATAGAGACTACTATGAGAGTCTAAAACGATCTTCGTAAGCGATTCAGTAGTTAAAGGCATGTGTTTGATAGAAAATACAGGAAAGTCAGTATTTTAGGACCTACGTAAACCAACTGAAGTACCTACAACGATCGTTATCGAATGCAAAAGGAAACAAACGAAAAATTAAGCAATGGCAGACATAAAGTAGTAAAAATTTTACTATCAACTTCCGCACAGCTGTTTTGTAGAAGTACTTGAAACTAGCGCTTAGCTATACTTTTTATTTTGAACATTTTTACCAGAAAACCAACCACTGTTGCACAAAACACGGAGCAACAAAGTTTCGCTTAAAAAGATTTCACTTAAAGTTAAGAAAAGACAAAAAACCTTCCATGTTCACTTCACATCTCGCTATAGTATCGACAGCAAATGCAAGAACAAACAAGCCACCGACCAAAAATTGCTCGTTTGAACAGCGGAGCACTTGGCATGAAAAGCACAGCGAAATATGTTTTTTTTTTGTTTCATTTCACTACTTTTAAAAACGTAACCTAACTTCTAATAGCAGCAAAAATTAACAATGTAAATAAGATTTTCTGAACACGAGTCGAAAAGCATATAATTATTTTAATGCACCTGTTGTGTTTTTTTCTCAGCTACAAAAAATAAATGAAAAAACAAATAATATGTAAAACAAACTACCTTTAAGATACATTTGCATAAAATTGTAATTAACTGCTTTTTTATGAGCTGTTGCACATTTCAATAGTTTTTTTTCTATTCCGTTTTTCTTTATAAAAGCTGGAAATAAATAAATTTTGTATAACACAAAAATTTATAATTTATTGGTTTTTAAGTGTAGAAATAAATTTTGGAAATAATAACATGCAAAAACAATGTTTTTTGTAAGAAATGACTTACGGTGGTATTACTTTACCATTTATATTCGCATTAAAATTAAATTTATTCGAAATTTAAAATTCATTTTATTAGCACTACTCAACCAGAAGTGGTACTTCAGTGGCAACGAGTATTAGTTTAGTATTGCTGCCACTAACAGAGTAATACAAAAATAAGTTTTCTATTTGCTGACTTCCAATTTTTTAAGATTTTTTTGAGGAATTTTTAGTTTTTAGCTTTTAATGAGTTTATTATATATCGTAGGTTTTCAATTTCTTGGTGGATTTTTGATAATTTTTTATAAATTTTTTCCGAGTAAAATTTCAACGTTCTTGAGACTGTTTGAATATTGTGAAAATAGCCAACAGAATTGTAAACTTACACTTTTGGTAAAGGATATTAAAAGAACGCGGATAGAATTTGCAGTGGGCCAAAAATTTATCGGTTTTCCCTAGTAGCTAAAAAATATGCTCTCTCTGAATTCTATAAAATTATCAAATCGATTTCAAGCTTGATGTTCATTTTAAAATCGATCAGTGCTTCCAAATGTACACTTCTTTTAGTTCTAGTTAGTTATTTCATTGTGAATTCGATAAAGACTTCATACTTACATGGCCGTCATTTGCTATTTACAGCATCAAAAATTCTCACTTTTGCTTTTTAACACGTTGGCGTAAATCCTGTCTATAGGCCTCCATATCACGTGCGTTTAAATGCAAAGTCTATTACAGTCCCACGTTCTTATTATTGTACAACATAATTTAAATGCATATTACTACTGAAGCATTTCTTTCTGAATCTATCAGCGTTTGGATAAGTGCCACCTACATTTAATTGATTTAAAGTTTTCTTAAAGCTAGTGCTTGGAGAATTTAACGCCGTGCATAGCCGTCACTAAGTATTTCAAACAAATTTTTACTCTCTCCCATCAAACCATTATTTGATATTACTGTTACACATTTGTGTTACATACATACATTCATACATATGACTCGAGAGGGGAATGGTAAATTAGTTCAGTACTATTGAACAAAGTACTATGACCTTTTGACCGGCGAATAGGCTATAGTACTTCAGTGCCATAAATTACTTTTTTTTTATAAAAATAATTTAGATAATAATCTTAATGTTGAGACAATTAAATGTAATACTAATTGGGAATATCTGTGTTGCCAATTACAAATAATTGTACTGAGAAATTATGAAATACAAATTACAAGTTATTGCAATTACAACTAGGCAACTAATAATTACTTGTTATTTTTTGTTGATGATTTTCGTAATTTTATTACAAAATTATATTAATATTTAAGTTTTTTATAATTACTTAACAAAGGTATTGTTTAGCGAATTACATATAATTTCAAGTGAATTTATCAATTTTTTCAATTTCAATTGAACTCGTATGTAATTTGAATTTAAAGCTTTTCAATTATAATTACATATAATGTGTAATTGAAATATTCCCAATTACAATTACATGTAGTTGTAATTTATTACTTCTTTAGTTAGAATAATTACCGCAAGGAATTTTAATTAAAAACATCTAATTAAAACAAAATGTAATGGTTTAATTGCTTGTGTACAAAATATAATCAACACCTCCCAAGTCTGACCCAAAGTAAATTTTGGCATAGAACCTTTATTGGGCAAAGGATAGGAACTAATAAAATTCTTTGTGATCACTTCGGTCCACTTAAACCGCAACGATAATTCGCAGAAACAAATTTAATCCGATATCATTTTATTTAAACTACACGAGTGTTCGCAAGTGTAGACACAATTGAAATTTTAATGGAAAAAGTGCCCCTTACGGGTAGAAGCAGTAAAATGTTTGTTTTTGAAAATGTACTTACAGAATTTTGGTCTTTTGGTCTTAATTAAGTCGAGAAACTTGATGTTATGTCTTCATATATTTAAGCATTTAGAGCTCGTTTTAGTTATTTTCTTCAGGTCGAGATTCTTGCGAAACTAGTGGTACGACTGCTCCTTTCGTCAAAATCGATTCACAAATTGTATAATTTTTTCCACTCAGTGTTTGTTTCATCTCATTGTTTCAAACTTCGTTTGCGATAAGGAAAACTATAATTCACAGCATACATTTGTATATGATTTCGTGCTTAAGAAAAAATAGTAACTGCTTATAACTTTTAATAATTACTTTTTTTACACGGTAGTAGATTTGTAGACACGCCTTTCAATTTATAAGTCCATGCAATTTACTTTCAATGTATTCACAATTCCCTGCTTCCTTTCGAACAAAACTGCTGCTGGTGTCATTAACTGAACGCGAGACAATTTAAATACTTAACAATACGATACTCGTAATGCAACGGAACAAATGCAAATACACACATAAATACATCAAAGACTAAATATAAATTCAATGTATACGAGTATGAAAATGTTTCTTGCGGCCATAATATTTATGAGGCAATTTGTAAGGTTACAATTTCAAGTCTACAAATCTAACATTTCAATTCAATTGCTGTGCCATTCGCTGATGTCTTTACCACTTATTAGGCGCTTGCAACTTATTGTTTTTTTATAGAAATACAATAATTTTACTATAATTAAATTATTCTTTCGCTGGCACTACCGCCAAAAGTTCGCTTATAAAATAGCACGAAAAGTTACTTGAAGCAGTAGATATATTGCAACGCGCACTTAAATGTTCATTAAAAAATATTTATTCGCAATTATAGTTGAATAGAAAACAAAAAATAAAACACTTAAGTTTTGGAGAAAAAGTATCTTCTTTAGCAGCAAAATTATAGCTTCTAACAATATTCGTAGTGAGTCCTCAAAGCAACTGACAAGAGAAAATTGTTTAAGTGTTAATTCTTTAATTTGGAATATAAGAATAAATTTATAGGCCGAAAGCTGACTTAGCAAAGGCGAGTAGTTTTCCAATAAGGGCAGGTCACTGCCGTTAAATCACCGTATATAGTTACACGGTTGAGCAGCACCTCAAAATGACAAATCTTTATGATCGCAATTATCAACGATCGCAATAAGACGAGCGGTGGCCTTTAATCTATTTAATCGATTTTCTAGTTTGGTGAAAAAGTTTTGATATAACCGATACGATAAACAACGAGCCAACATCAATACGTAAAAGAAACGTCAGATTGTTCGAAAATATAGCTATTTTCTGTGAAGTGTGCAAAAGAATTCGAGGCAGTATATTAATTGCCGCGCAGACTTCAGCTTCTCCTACAGGATCCCACTAACTCATGAGCTCAAATAACGATAGGCCACACAATTTGTTACATAAGTGGGCATGCTAGTGTTTAAAATAGATTCTAATTTGTTTCAGAAAGACGTTTTTTGCAACGAGGGGCACTTTTTGATGAAGAGGCGTATTAACAAAAGATTTTCCCATATATACGCCAACCAATACCGGTGTTCCGCAGGTGCTAATGCCTCTGCCAAAAAAAGGAGTTACTTTTTGGTGCGAATTTTGGGCAGGCGGTATTATTGCCTCTCACTAAAATTTTGTTTATGCGCTTTATGTCAACAAGACGCATTCTACCGATGTCCTCAAATTCAACATTGTCCAGGCACATGTCAGATTCTCTAGATCTATGCGGCAGAGTATCTACAAATTAAATCTTTTGGATCCGTGTCAATGTGTCAAGCCGCGGTACATATTTCAACGGGGGTATCCACAGGCGGTTTAGGTACAAAAACTAATTCCGATAAGATACTTTACAACAATATTTTCTTACAACAATATATTGTTATTGCAAACATATAATAGTTACTTGAATAAATTTTAAACAATACTTTACTTGCGACTAACATGTCATTATTTATATTTAAATTTTAAATTATTCCCAACCATACAAATTGCAACATGATTACATACAAACAAAGTATTTTGACTATAGGAAAATAATATAATAACTCTAACCATATAAAATTCTTAATGGACATAATAAGTAAGCTTCTTTTAGTTTTTAATAAAAGTTTGAAGGTGTGTTGAGGGTGAAGTGGTGAGCGCGTTGGCTATTAAGCATTCGGTGGCTTTAGTCGTCTTTGTTCGTATCTAAGCCCCTGCCAATCAATCAATAACTTTTGTTTACATTCAATCATAGTATGTTGTTCTTATACTATAGTTGCCTCAACCATGTTTTCTTTGCCTGTATTTAAATACAAATAATCATTTTGATAAAGGGAATTTGGATACACTAGCAGTAATTTTACTTGCCTTATTCGTGGATAAATGAAATTGATGAGTTTGGAAAATGCAAAAAGATGTATGAGTGCTTAAGTCGCCTTAGGCTGAAAACAAGGTTATAGCTAAACTGTGATTCCCCATTCCAGAAGTACCCCCAGCAAAATATTGCAGAAGTTATATCGAAATGAATTTCTGCTTTTTTTCATTTGGAACAGTAACTTAACTCACAATTTTGTTAGGAATAAGATCTGAAAAGAACATAAGTTGTTTATTAAAACTTGATTTTTTCCCCAAGCGTATGTAATACGTTTCACCAGTACCATCACTAGCAACAATCAATACGGCACAATCCGCTTGAGAGGCACCTGTGATCATGCTCTTGGTGAAATCTCATTGATCAGGGGCATCAATGATGGTGACATAGTATTTAGACGTTTCCAAAGTCCACAAAGCAATCGGCCTTCAATTTATTAAAAACCCAAGCGTATTTGAAGGAACCCTAACCCGCCTCTTGGGCTTTCTTTTGGAACGCTTGTCGATACCACCATATTTGTAGATCAGATCGCCGCTAGTGGCAGACTTGCCGAAATCGACGCGACCAATGACGACAGTATTAATATGGATCTTGTCTTTAACCATGGCTGTTGTATTGACTTAAGAGTTTTACTAACAAATTGAATCGAGAAACCAAAATCCTGTCCTAGCCCATCTTTAAAGGCGATCACGTTTTTAAAATCAACTCTAAAGCTTAAAATTGCTCTCCTTTAAAAGGACAAAATTACATTGAGCTACTTTATCATATTGCCTCAGGATCAACAACCAGTTTGACTGATAATCGGCAAATTAGCCCTAGAACGTTGATAGAAACCAACTGAGAAAACTTTAAATCACGAAGTACACAGGAACTGCCAAATTCATGATTGAAGCTCTAAGTGCTGGCCTTTTATATAAAATTCTTAAGAAACCACTTTTTCCCTCACCCATTACTAATCGCATCCCAATTTAAAATGTAACCTGTGTGGAAAAGGTGTAAGGAATTTTCATGTTCAACTAGAATTCTTTTTCCACAGTTGAAAGAAAAGCAAAACAGAAATGAAATGTAAATAAATTAACAAATTCCAAAAGCAAATAAATTACATGAAGCGAAAACATTCCTTAATAATTTCTTTATTTGTGCTTAAATTTTGCATCACTTACGGGCAAACAAAGACATTCAATGCAACTGGGCAAATGCCCACAAACACTTGCAACAAGCCACTAAGAATAAAACTAATTAAAAATTATACAAAAAAGATCTTTTCTTTTGTCGACTTAAGTATGTTTAATTGTTTTAAAACATAATAATCATTTGTTATTTGCGGTGGTATTTTTTATTTCTGCGTTTTTGTTGCCCCTGAGTGGCAAATATGAAAGAAATAATAGTTTTCTCTGTACGATTGTGTGAAACATGTTGTTAACGAGGCACAAGATTTTGTTTTGCAATTCCCACTCTCAGCTGATTATGATTAATTGTTGTGGCAAAACGGAATGATAATTACTTTGTTTATTTTTGTATTTATATTTACGTAGTTACGTTAAGAATAAATAGCTGAGTATGATTTTTATGCTGGTTTTTATGTGAGTTTTTAGCCTTTTGTTATTTTTTATAAATAAATGTAGTTGCGATTTGCGAAAAGCTTTTTTTATTTTTCAAATGAATTGAATTGATTGACAAAAAATTGCAAAAAACATAATTGCGGGGGAGGAATATTTTAATTTCAAGGATGCAGGTATTAATGGAATTCGTTGAATAAAACAATTGAGGAAATAAAGCGATTGGATGCATTAACGACAGCCGAAACTGTGAAGGTTGTTATACAGACAGTCTAAAATACAATAATTGGTTGTATGAAATGTCGTTCTCAATGTTAAGGTAGAGAGGTATTATTTCAACAATAAGCGACAAAAAATATTTCAGCCATTAGCTTATATCAAAAGCGCCAAACAAAACAATAGCAGAAGGCCTAGTGAAGTAAATTGGCTTGTAAACGTTTAAGTGTTATTCCAAAAAGAAATTGTATAACTTTAAATAAAAAAAGTTTTATTCTTTAAATAATAAAACTGTTTTGGTCCCGGAGGAGGACTATTCAAGTCATTTAGTAATGTATGGAAATGAGGCGAGGATCTAAGGGAGAGGAAATAGAATATCCCGTCCCAAACAAACTCTTCGCACAATTTTTGTTTTATTAAAACGACAGGACTTAAACCATTAGCAACTTCGACGATATAGTTTCTGACGCCTTGCCGCCTCTGCGGATCAGTAACTTCGTTTCGACCGTAAATTTTTCGCTGGTTTTTGGCTTTTAAATTACACTGTCGTACATTTGGTCTACAGCATTGATTATATTGTTGTTTCTCAATCTTTACAACTCTCAATTTCCTTCTGTTCCTTATGCTTACAAATCGTACTTACCTTATTGCTAGTGCTGGGTTTGCGGCCTAAGTAAATAGTTTTTTCTGCTGCTTTGAGATTCGCATGTTTTGTTTTTTTACCTCAAAATGTTTCTTTCTGAACTTTCTGATTTTTGAGTAATCTGACTTTAAAAAAACGCTGAGGAGGGTCAGTCATTTTAGAAATAATAAATTTCTAGAAAAGAAAACACTTTTAGTAACAAGCTTTGTTAGAAATATTTTGGACAAGTTTTGTGCTTAAGATTATTTGATAGAAAAAATTTTCGCTATTTTAATTTATCGTCCACAATTTTTTAGAAGTCTTTACAATAGGCATTCTTAACAAATAATGTAATTATTTTCGACAAGTTTTTTTTCAATAAAATTGTTAATAACTTGCCACCTTTTGGATTGGAAAAATTTAGTGGATTTCTTTTTTTTGATTGAAATCTCAATATTAACCCTGCACCGTCATCCTTCGTCAAAATGACGACGCGAGATTTTATTTTCAAATTAAAACCTGTTTTTTCTTTTTGTTTTGATCTCATTATCTGTTGAATATTAAACAATAAATAATGGATTTTCTTTAAATAATAGTAAAAAAATTATTAAATATAAATAAAAAAGTTATTTTGGTTCATAATTTTGCTCATGACGTGTTTTATATTCACTTAAAATAAGTCGCAGTCAAAAAGACGAAGGATGACGTTAATGTACACAAAATAAGGATGACGTTCTAGGGTTAAGGAAAATTCTTATCATGCCAGCAGAAAACTATAAAAACCAGATGGCACAGTCGCGGGGCTCACAGCCGCCGCCTATATCAGCCTGTCCGCCGGCTAATATTGGACAACCGACTTCTAAAGATTTCCTGGTTGTATTTTTAGTTTATGAACTTATTTTATTAAGTTATTTTTTGTTTACTTAGTGACAGCTTCGTCCGTAAAATTGTACAAAATAAATGAATATGGCTGCATTGTACGAATAAAAAGCTCCATTACTTTTCAGCTACAAAGAACAAAGTTTTTGGTTGATATTAACTTATTTTTATGTACATATGTACTTACGTGGCTATAAATATCTTTATTTAAGTTTTGTAATTCTTTTGCTATTGTTTATAATAAGAATCGTAGATTTATAAAAAAAAACGTTTCTTAGCAATTGTTGACTTCAGTGGACTTTGTGCCGCCATCGGTCATTTTGTGGTCAGTGCCGTAGCAAATCTTAAGAAGAATAGGACGAATGATAAGAATATAGGGGTAGTGCACTAAAAGCACTAGCACTAAATAAAACTAAACAAAAATTGTTTTGTACCATTCTTCATCAGCTTAGTGGTAAAACACCACTTTTCCACTAGGATTTAATGCAAAATCTGAACCAGCACTAAGCAACAGTTTTTTTAAACAAATTAAAAAAAATTTCAAAAACTAATGGTCACGAAATGATTTATTTTTCTATTTTGTTCTCTATCTATTTCCTTTCTATTATGTTTGAATTACTTTATCCTTTTGTAATGGTTTTAAGTTCTGAATTAGTGAACAAAAATAATCCTAAATCAATTTGCGCTTAAAATTTAGTGCAAAATTTCGACGTTGCACTAAAATTAGTGCAAAAAATTTCAATAAACTCAAGATTGCGTTTTTTATTAAATAAAAAACTTAATTTTAGAGCGAAATTTGTTTGTTTACATCATTGTCACTGCCCCAAGCTATAGGCAAGGCCTATTGATGCTTTTGTGGAATTGATGCACGTAAATTAAAAAGAAGGTTCATGTTAGATCAGCACAGTGTTCTAAACTTTGTTATACACTGATACTTACTATCAGATGTGACGAAAAAACATATAAAATAGTTTTCCGCTAGACATGTAAAACGGTTAACCTTTAATGGGTTAAGAACTTTCGATGCAATCTGATGGTAATATCTTAACCATCGTATATTGTAAAGCGCGATTAAGGGAAGGAAGAATTTTAGTTCTTGCTTTAATTTTCCAAGAGCGAGATTCGATATAAATATTTGGAACGAATTTTTCTCATCCCTCTTCAAATTTGGTTTGGAGAGAGAATCTTTCGGCTATGTGCCTCAAAACCAAAAATGACACTGAAGATGACCGAATCGGGTTGTCACCAAACTTTGGAAGGGATGACGACGATTCGGTTCACATAACTATATAAAATAGCGGAAAATTGAAGCAAGAACGAAATTTGTTCTCCCTTTGATCGCCCTTCAAAAACTACGATTCATATGATTAATCGAACCGACAAATTATTAATTTTTTTTTTTGCTCCGGACTTTTAAGGGTTTGGAAATTTATTTTTTTAAAACATTATTTAAAAATAAGATTTTAAACAGTAAAATTATTTCTTTTTTCCATAACGGGTGCGCCTTATTTGAAAACTAAACGCTGTGATGGTAAAGAAGTTCCGCACAGCAAACAATATTTTTAAGCAATGGTGTAAAGGTTTCCATTTCACCACATGTGTTAACCACATTTCGTTTTAACTCGAGAACTAGAGCCCTGAAAAAGAAGTTTAGCGCAACTTGAAGGTTTGTAGAGTCATTGTCCTTTCTTTCTCGGTTGTGATACAAAGACTTGTGCTGAGACCAGAAATCTAATTCAATATCCACAGAAGTCGTGTCGTTTCCACTTCCAATGCTGTTTAGGGAACGACCGTTTTCAAAAAATTTCACTTGTTGTATCACAATCAATGATAGCGTTTTGTTTTGATCATTTTGGAAATAATCGATAAATACTCGATTAACCAAAAGAGAAACTTCGATATTGAATTATTTTCCAATTAATCCTGCCATCCCTAATCAGAAGTGATAATAGTTTTCGTACCTGAACTAATGGAATCGTTTTTCCCATAAAATGTGATAGCATTTTCGCTAATAATCGCAAACATATATAATTTTCCAATATTTCAACGTTTAAAAAAATCTATGAACCCAAAACATCCTCGTTTCATCTACCTGCTGTATAATTTTTATTAAACAAAATTGTTTTTTTCCAATGTCTGTTTGAATAATTTCAAAATATTTTGAAATATAAGTGATACTCGTAGCTACAGTTTTTCTTTCCTCGAGTAAAAAATTGAAATTTCCCAGGAATTCCCGCTTCGAATAAGAAAATTAAAATAGTATACATATATATTTTTAAATCAATAAATTCATTTTATTGTAGAAAAAAAACTAAAATATCACAAATATAATTTATGCTGGGAACACAACTGGGACAAACAACGAATTTTCCGCCGCGAATATTCGTCGCCAAAAATAGAACACATTTGTGTATACCAAAATGCACACAATTATGACGTCGGTTGAAATTCGTCATACGCGGCGAACTTTGAATTAGATTTATTTCGATTTCTTTTGCCGGCGTACGACGAACAAAACAGTACAATGTGGCCATGTTTGGTTTTAGTTTCCAAGTATTTTAGTAAAAAAAAGTTTTTTTAATAATAATTAATTTAATTTTGTTTTATAGTATTTAAAATAAGTTTACAAAATAGTAGTTAACTATAAAATTACTTTTTGGCTGTGTTTTTGTTAGTGTTTAATTTTTTAACTAATATTTTTTATATGGTCACCCTATCTATATATAGATAACAGCTGTTATTTTTTCGTCGTTATTGTGCTTCATACGACGAATTTACACAGCGAATTTTTACCGATGTATACGTCGTGTTGGACGAAATTCGACGTTCGTCCCAGTTGTGTTCGCAGCATTAACGTTATTTTGTTAGCGACTACTTAAAACCGACAATGCGTTTCTGGAGTCACTCGAAAATCTATTTCTAAACTTCCCTGTTAGAAAACACACATGCTCACCTGCAACGGATGTTAGTCGTATTGTTAGCAAAACCTCAACAAGTTTTTTAATACTTTCTGTTTTTACGGCTTGCCTCGAAAATCAGAAGTCTGTTCTGATGAAAGTCAATGTTGCCTTTGTACTTTATTTGGGGGCTTCATTCATATTATTAATTGCATCATTTAAAATCTCCTCAAAAGTTTCTCTTGTATAATATCACCATCGTCAGCCATTTCAGCTGCTTTATAAGCAAAGAAGAGTTGCTAACAATGATGATAATTTAGATAATATCTGGCCATAACTGGCGATTTCAAATACGTTTTTTTAGGTGGCTAAATCGCACTTTAGGTCTTAGAAAGAAATCTAGTAATTTTGTTTTTTTTATAAAATATGTGCATATCAAACGTTTTTAAGTTTCATTTAGTAGGTTTTGGTGGAAAAAAAGCAGTAGTTGATCATCATCATGATTTCGGGTTTAAAGGCTTTAGTGATAGAGTCTTTACTAAAATATTGTTAGATGATTTATTGGATTATCAAAATGTAAATGTTGAACTAAAATCCGCACAAAAACAAAAATGTGAAAATAAAACCCAATTACTATTTCCAGATTTTTCTGCTTTAATATTCCCCCAGACCTACCTGTACACCAAATTTCAGATCTCTATCTATAGTGGAAGTGTCCAATAATATTGATGAGTGAGTCAAACAACAAAATAAAAATATGTACCAACATTTTATTAATTTGTTTTTAACAGCCAACAATCCAGCACGCCCGTGTGTTATGGTAAACTTCCCTTGTATTCTACTCTATGTAGTTTCCTGCGAAAAATTCATCAGCAAAAGTTGCTTCATTCTTCAAACCTGATAAATATAAATTTTTTATAAAGTCGAGTTTTTCGGGATTAAAAATAAAATTAATTGTTTTTAAGCTAATTATTTTAACTCCCAATTCATTTTTATTATAAAATAATGCAATTTATTGTTGCGTAGTAAGGCAAGTAAGAAAAATAAAATGAGAATTTTTTGTTGTGGGGGTTTTTGTTAAAACTTAAATGTTTTCGTCCTTGATTTTTACATTTGGTCTTAAAAAATTTACGCAAAAGACGTTTAAGTTTTTCTAAAAAATTGGGTATTGGCTTCCTGATGAGCTGATCTAAGCAACCAGCGAAACGCGCATAGAGACTAACTTATCCACGTATCCTCTAAAATAAATGTCTTCCACTATAATAGAATAATTAAAAAATACTTTGGTAGATCAGTGCGGCACAGTGGGGCGTAAGTAAAATATTTTACATAGTTAACACAAAAGCGAAAATTTAGGTATTTCTAGGCATTGAAAACTACTGTAAACCACTGTATACTTTAACGATTTTTTACTGGCTTAAAGCAACATGATGCGCCTACAAAACATAAATAAAAACAGCTCTTAGTATAAACAATACAAAATATGTAGTAGTGAATACATACGAGTATTTTAACGGCGGTTCACGTTTGCTTAAATTATTCATAATGCATCGACGAACTAAAAAAATCAACCTTTCAAATTGAGGTAAAATCGCGTGAAGATCATAATAACGAGTGAGAAAGATTTTGTTCACAGCCAGGTTATTATGCTTACATTCATCTAATTTATGTTACAAGTAATTTTTTTTACACCATCTCTACTAGATTTTGCTTTTAAGTTAATAAGGCCATAGTGGAAGACGATTAGGAATA
This sequence comes from Phania funesta, assembly GCA_963932375.1. NCBI lineage: Eukaryota > Metazoa > Arthropoda > Insecta > Diptera > Tachinidae > Phania > Phania funesta. Next base: position 46,109,306 of record OZ010656.1, read on the forward strand.
TATAAATATTTCATAAATGTGTAATTGAGATAACGTCAAATGTGGTTTGACTAAAGTTAAAGTTCTTGGACTTTTTTAAAACTAATTAATTTTAAAATGAAGCATTCATCGCCAATTTTAATACAGTACAAAGTGTTAATATTTTTGCCTTTTCCCTCAATACTGTTTCGAATATACTCAAGAGCTATAACAAGTTGAGCAATTATTTCCTACGAAAATGAATGCAAAAAAATTATTACGCATCGCACACAGTATCTGCAGGTTCGTCCCTCTGAAAATTTGGTTTGTGTATGGCAATGAATGTCTCACGATTAGACGCTTAGTACGATTTTTTCTACATAGCACACCCTTAGTCAAAAATAGTTACATCCAATACAAGATACCAGTCAGAACACGAAATAACAATCTAAAGGATAGAAACTATTCAATCACTCGAAGGCGCACTGTCATAACCAAAAATACACGTTACCGTTGAATCCACGCAGTAGCGTGAAAACAGGCATAACGGTATTTTTTGCCGTTAAAAAAGAAAGTGATACTAGCGAAATTTTAGAGAAATTTTAGATCTGTGAACTGGTTTAGAAAAAAAAAAACAAGTTTAATAAATTTTGTAAAAAAAACTGAAAAGCCTTTAATCAAGGATTTTGTTCTACTAATTTTAAATTGATTGGCTCTTGAAATGATGAGGATGAATCAAGTGATGCTTTTATTTGCATCTCTGTGTATATGAAGGCTGCTGCAATGTCATTAATCTTAATTTAGAATAGGTGACAAATTCGCTTTTTTGCCCCTGTTATATTATGCGGTATTTCGGTGAAATTCAATGCCTTTTACCAGTAGGAAGGCTGAATTTATTAGAAAAGAACACCACAACATTCCTTGAACATGTCAAAAATCAAAATTTTTTAGAACAAAAAACAGCATACACCAATATAGTGGGGTTTGAAAGTTGATTGTGATCGTAATAATAATCGCGATTATAGCAATATATTTACAAAGGCAAATGCATGTTTTGTAGCTGGGGACTAGTTAATTAAAAGTAAAGACGTATTTTTGGGAAGTATATGGGGATGGAAAAACATATTTTGGTTTGAATACAAGAACAAAAAGTAGGTAGGCTGATTCTAACTCCTCTGGCAGAATTTGGCATAAATTTCCATAAAGGCATTATACACTTGATACGAACCAGCAGTCAGTTAAGTGTTTGATGACAAAAGTTCTATCGAAATACAAGTAGATCTTGTTCATGGAATTCTTGTTTGAAATGTCAAATTACATTATTGCTAACAGTTCGGATACAAAAGATCAAAAGAATATAAATTATGGATCTCTTGGATGTCGGAATACGTTAGAAGTCTTTTGTTTATTATTAAAAATAAATATTATCCTTTGCAACGATACATTCATTTTCTTCTTGAAACTTGTTTGCAGATCCAAAAAGAGTATCATCCCAACCGAAGTAGCGTTATCAGTTATATTTAAACTTTAAAAGTAGGAATAATAATACTTTACATTCTGTAAGAGAAAATTGTATAATAACACACTCTATTCGCTCTGTCAGTCGTTCTAACTCATTCTTCACATTTATTTAAGGTACATTTTGAATGCAACTGACAAGCGCATTTGCCAGATAAAATTGATCGAAAAACGTGAAATTTTGTGAAAAACCTCGTTAATATTAATTTATAATTTTTAACAGATTGGTGCATTGTTTAAATATAAGAGGCATGGGCACTCTTAAGGTGATCTTTCATCCGTTCAGTTTATGTTATTGATAATTTTTTACGTAAGGCCAATCAATAAAAGCAAGAAAATTTAAAACTGCCTTGATACCGCAATTCTTTCCTGTTTTCTTGGCGTATATTCCAAAATTTTTTGGTATTATGTAAAAAATGTTCAGTAACATAAACTCTTTTTCAACTTTTACTTTTAAATGGTGCAATTTTTGTTGAATTTTATAGTTTCTGACAAAGTAGCCAATAGCGAAAATACGTAGCCTTAAGCTCGTTTTCCCACGATCAGGACTATAGCACCTTCAACTACACATAAATACCAAGGGCCTACTATACCGAATTAGGAAACCTCGATCCAGCTTTTTACACTCGTTCATATTAGACACTAGCAGAATGTATTACGCATTTTCTGTGTGTTACTACTTAGTGTCTATTGCAAACATCATCGATTTAGCCCAACTAATCATGAAAATTGGATACGATTTTTCGATCATATTTCGATAATTTTTTGTGTATATCGTCTATATTTGCTAGGTGTATACTTTGTCGTCGGAAAAGGATATAAAAGTGACGCAGCTCTGAATATGTTTAAAAACAAAAACGAAAAGTATTTGAATATTATTTTTTATATTTTTAAAAATAATCAAATTAGAATCTGAAATCTTTAGAAGGAATTTTGGAGTGCCAAAATCGTCCAAATATCGATAAATCGTCAAATCTGGCAACCGTGCCAAGTAATTTAAGTGTTTTTTTTTTTGTTGTTTTCATTTTATTAAAATGGTTATTTATCGCTTCTCTTGGTACAAATACTAGTGACGAAAGCAGTTAGACAACACGTAATGTTATAGTAAGGCGGACGCATTAAGCTTCTAGTAATTACTTGGTTTAATTAATGAGACCATCGCAGACATATTTACTATGTGAAACAATAATTACGAAAACATATGCCTCATAAATAAAATAAATAAGTATTTGCAACACATTTGAACATTTATAGTGTGACCAACTTAGAAATTAGTGCAACAAGAAGTGTTGCCGTTATATTTTCCTAATTATTTAAAACTTTGGTTTTTTGCCAGAACACATAAAAACCAAATATTGCTATTAGAACTTCATTTACCACATAGCAATAATGATAATAAAAACTTTTGAATTGTTTGTTCACCTAGGACATGCTACTTTAGTTTTTTGCAATACTCGTATGATAAAACTAATTCGCAAAAATATTGATTGTAACAATTTTCTCCTGTACTTAGACGACCGGCCGACCTGCTCTGAATCAATAATTCCCATTAATTTAGGAACGAAAGAAGCAAGTGATCATGATTCCCATCAGCCTTGATGACATATAGGCGAATTAATTAACCGTTCTATAAAATGCTCCAAGCGGGGACTCTTTATTCATGTAAAGCTGTTTCGATAACTGCCCCTAATCCTGTCCCAGCTATTTAAACAAGAGTACTGAAAAATATGTTATTCGATCAGTTTCATGAATTAAAACAGTATTCAAAACGTGTATTTTCACTCTTGCGGAGAAACGCTTATACTCAAGCGCAAAAAATTCACACATTATAAATCCTTATCAAAGTTATTCAAAAAAACAATAGTTTAACCACAAATCGGAAGTTCACAAAAAAAAATTATATTATATATTAAAAGTTTGGAAGACAAATTCTGAAATGATAAAAATTAAATATTTGTCAAAAATTTTATTGAAAGTGAAAAATAAAAAAAATAAATTTCAATACAATTTAGGAATTTGCGAAAATTTAAAAATTCTTTATTCTAAGAAAAGCCAAACTATGTCTAAAAATTACAAAATAGATGCGGTTGCAATAAAGTCTTTGCCTTTTAAGGGTATCTTATTCCTAACTTTAATATTTACTTCCAACACTTTCCTTCACAATGGAAGTCGTACAGGCCTATTAGCTTATTGCCTATTAAACCCAATTCTTCAGAAATGCAATATTATTCCCGATCATCAGGTTTTCGAAGTCAACATGGCGCACCAGATTAGTGTCATCGAATTATTAAGGTGATAACTGACTCCTTTGAAAATAAAAAATTTTGTTCTGTATTTTTTGATATACAGTAGGCTTTTGATAAAGTATGGCATGAGGGATTATTATACAAATTTAAAAAACATGATTCCTGCTCCATTGTGTTTATTCTTTTTATCATACTTGAAAAAAACAGATGTTTCTACGTCAAAGTCAACAACGATTTTTCCAATATTCGTTTAATAGAAGTTTGAATCCCACAAGGTAGCGTCCTTGGACCTTACACCAATGATATGCCGACAAAAGAAGATGTAATAGTCGCTACTTATGCCGACGATACAGCATTCCTATGTTGTAGTGAAGAGAAAATTGCCCAGCTGTGTTTCTCAAAGGCACTGCAATCCCTAGTGTTAATACTATCAAATACTTAGGCTTACATTTAGACAGAAGACTTACATGGAAAGCGCATATTAGCGCGAAAAGAAAACAACTTGACATCAAATTTAAGCAAATGTACTGGCTTCTGGCCCGTAAATCCAAACTTTCTCTAGAAAATAAGGTCCTGCTTTATAAAAACATTTTAAAACCTATATGAACTTATGGCATAGAATTATGGGGCACTGCTAGTAATTCCAATATAGAAATATAAAGATTTCAGTCCAAAGCTTTGTGCTCTATAACAAACGCTCCCTTTTATATAACGAACCAAGCTCTACACAACGACCTGAAAATAGTTTTCGTAAAATCCGAAATTAAAAGATTCAGCTCCAATTACTTAGAAAGGCTTAGTAATCATGTAAACATACTAGCAATTACGCTTTTAGATGAGACTGATGAAGTTAGAAGGCTTAAACGAAATCATATAGATCTCCCTTCCAGTATACAGTCTTGATAGACAGACGTTAGTAATGAAGTAAAATATAAATATATGTATATACAGGGTGTCTGCCGGGAAGGTATACTACTTTGTTTTGCAGCCATTTTGGTAAACATTAATCTTGATAGTTCATATTTGTCAGTCGTGAAGTAGAGACGTGGCAAATTTATTGTCGAAAAATATTCGGTAAAACATTTTATCAAAATCAATCATCGATTACAGTGACGATGAGAAAGTTACGTGAAATTTTTTGGAGAAACAACGTGCCAACAAGACGCACTCTTTATCGTGTAGTGAATGATTTCGAAGAAAGAGGGACTGTAGCTGATAGGCCCAAGCATGGACCACAACGTACTGCAATATCGACTGCAAGATCGGCAAAACAATCCATAAAGCTCAATTTTTGGTGTTCAAAGAACAACTTTCGCCACAATTTTGCACAAAGATTTGCATTTGTTTCCATTTAAGAGTCAGTTGATGCAAGAGCTTCTTCCAGAAGACCATTTACGCCGCCGTACATATGCCACTAGGATGCTACTGATCGCCCATGACAACCTCGATTTTCATGAAAAAAAAAATAATGAGTGACGAGGCACATTTTCATTTGAATGGATATGTGAATAAACAGAATAGTCGGTTCTCAAATTATTCATCAGTCACCTTTGTATTCATTAAAAGTGACAGTCTGGTGTGCATGTCAGGAGGAATCATTGGACCTTACTTCTTTGAAATTGAAAACGGCGTAACGGTAACTGTCAATGGGGAGCGATATCGTTGTACGGTTAAAAACTTTTTAACGCCACAACTGCATGCTTTGGGCTTGACTAACATGTGATTTCAGCAAGACGGTGCCACATCGCATACAGCCAGGATTACAATTGAATTACTGCGAGTAGTATACCTTCCCCGCTACCCTGTATTTAAAATGTTTATAGTCGTATTTCCTAATTTATTGTTTATAATATTAAATATTTAATTTAACTTTATATAAGTATGTAAATATTATTTTTATGTATAACTTAAATTTTCGTTTTCAATTGAAAGCAATCAGACAGGTTATTTTTAAGATAGATTGCAAATAAATATGTAATAATAAAAAAAATTGTAAAATTTATAACAAAAAATCAAAACGAAAAAGTCTTTTGATTAATTAAAACGATTACAGTTTCTTGTTCAAGCCATTTAAGTTTAATGAAAATGTTAAAAGCGATCCAGCCGTTTGTAAAGAAAAAATGTTTGTGCTTTCAAATTAAAACACTTTGATTCTTAAGCTTTTAGTAAAAAATTCTTCAATTAAGTCAAATTGCGTTTTTCATCACTTTCTGCAATTTCTTGATGTTGCACTTTGCTGTCTAACTGCATTGACGCATGCACATTTACAAATGCAGACGTTCATTGTATGAAACTACAACACACTCCACTAAATACTTGACTGACTTACTGTGTGGCTGTTGTTGGTGCTTTAAAGCTTGTTATCATTCAACATTCATTCTGCCACTGCTGCTACGGCTGTTGCCACCATTTTTTGCTAATTTCATTGGGGAAAAAATCGTGAGTAATTGCAAAAATTTGCAAATTTTCATTTAATTAAAATCCTTAATCAGCACAAAGTCATAAATTAAAACAAAAACAAACAAAAAAAACACTATTTTCAGTTGCTAAATGTTAAGAAATAAAAGAAAGGGGCGTATTAGTCTGTTTGGGTTTGTGTTCTTTGTTCATCTCATTTCATTTTTCCATATAAAGTTCACGAAACTGGTTGAAGAAACTGAAGTTGTTGTTATAATAATTATTCCATTTAAGTTCTACCTCATTATGAGAGGATGGTAGCACTAAAATGTGGTATAGAGGAAAATTATATTGATGCACTTAGTTGAAGTATTTTCTTAAGTAACTTGCAACATACTCGTATTTAATTATGAATGTATTTGTGTGTGGCTGGTTACGCATTCAACCCGATGTCTGTCTTTATACAAAAAATTATAGCTGCAAGCTAATTTTCAAAAGAGAAAAACATTGTAATTTCCCGTCGCCTGTGTGAGAAACTAAACTAATTGTGTTAAACAAGTTTGCTAAGAAAATAAATTCTATCCAGTCCGCCCAAATTTAACGATTCGCCCCCTTTAACACATTTAATTTTAAATGTGCGTTTGTGCAAATATTCAGGAATATGTGCAGCAGTTTTAATTTCTCAAGTTTTTTCCATTTAATCCATTTGTATTTTTCATTTCATTTATTTAATGAAATTAATGAGAGGAGCAATTTAATATTAACTGTGAGTACAAGTTGTTTAAGTTCTAAAGAAAAATTTAAGAATTGGCAAGAATCTAGTAACGTGCTGGTAACTCGTAAATCATTTCAATTAATTAATTAAATTTTAGTTAATTTTAATATTGGACCTCAATGATTAAAATATTTTATTTATATTGTTAGTCAGCTTCCTAATTGTTAACTACATACAAAATTACAACCTAATTCCACTATGACATTCCAAAAAAAAAATTACCAACGTTGACATTCGACGGAAATTCTGTTTACGTGATTCTTAATGAGAAAAACCACCCCAATCACTGGAAAACATCAGCACAAAAAAATTTCCTATACGCTTGATCGCGATAAAAATATATTGTTGTGGCAAACACATTATTTGAAAATATTTTAAATATTACTTAAGATGCGTTAATCAAGTTATTGATAACATTTAATCATTAAATGATTACTATCATTAAAAACTGCAACATGGTTGAGTTGAACAATATATTTTTAACTAATATTCTAACGCCAACAGAACCTTCATTTTGCACAAATAATGTAATAATTCTAACCACATAATATAATTAATAAACATAATGGTATCTCTTCGGGAATAATACGCGTGGACGAGGTAAAACAAAAACAATACCTTATAAACCTCAAAAATTTGTTTTTGTTTTTATACAAAATTTGAGTTGATAGCGTCGTTTGCGAGCCTGCTGTAAAATTAATATGCCTAACGCTTCTATTCCAAAACAAATTTTTCGAATCTTTAATTCCAAATAATCTCAAAAATTGACCAATCACCCTGTGAGGGAGTAAGTTTCGACCTTTTCGTAAATTTTTTAATGAATTTTGTGGTAAAATGTCAACGTTTACTGAAGTTCTATTTTAGAGTTATTTTTGTTTTTGGTAGTTTAAATTTGTCGTGGGAATTTTTTCGGTAAAATTTTAGTTTTTATTATTTTTCAGTTTAATTTTGGTCATTGGTAAAATATACGTAGTATACTCGTAGTTTTTACGATTTTTTAATTTGTTGTGAAATTTGATTTTTTTTATAATTTATTCGTGGTACATCGAATTTCGTTAAAATTAAAAAAAAATTTTAAATTTTGATTTTGTGTTGAAATTTTCATTTTTATGGTGAAATTTTAGGATTTGGTGAGATTTGTTTTTTTGTACAATATTTTGATCAAATTTCGGTTTTTATTGAATTTAAATTTCTTTGCAATTTAAAATGTTTCATTGATATTTTTATATAGTAGTGAAACTTCGAATTTTTCGGCGAAATTTCGGTTTATGAAGTTAATTGGATTTTTGCAGCTTTTGTAAAATGTTGGGTTTTTTAGTGATTTTTTTAATTTGTCTTACATTTAGAATCGTAAGTTATATGGTGTCCTGGGGTACATAACTTCTAAAGGGGGACATGATAACCAGTTTTATACTGACTCAGCATATATATATATTTTAAGGACTATAAGGACTGACAAACGTTTTTTCGTGAAAATACCCAAAAACCCTAGAATAGTCTTCATAATATTCTGCTGATTTAAAATAGCGAAAATTCGTCGCCAGAGCTATTCAAGTACTTAGGTTACGCAGTGTCTTACTAGTATTGCTATTGGTTTCTTTTAGCTTAATAATGATTTTGGGGCAAATTAACTATAAATTTTAAGGTTTAACTTATTTCTTAAAAATAATAATTTTGCAAACGCTTTTTGTGAAATATTTTCCCTCATCTTTTTTCAAGTTTTTGTTTTTGCTGATATACCCTGGTTATGAAGGTAAAAATGTTTGCCCGTGCTCAACTTCAATATCTTTTCTTTAGTTACTTCTATAGCAAGTGCATCACGTCCGCAAACACCAAGAACAAAATTGCAACGAATTTTATTGGAACAACCGCAACAAGAAATATTTAGACCAAATAAAAATAAAACACAAAACGGTACAACACAAAAAATTCGGTAAAAAGCACAGCACCTTTGTGAGTTGCTTCCAAATTTTTCCAAGCAAAGCGTTCATAACCTTTTATCAATTTTTAAGTATATGAGTCAATTTTTACTTTAATCGCCCGTTGCAAGTTTCTCCTGCGAGAGTAAATGAACACACCTTTTATTGCACGAGATAGCCAGCAAATCAAAATTAAATTATTTCAATCAGTTTTTAGTTTTGTGTCAGCTTTCAATCGTTGATTAACTTATTTTTAAAAGATTCATAGTCTCATTTTTTTATTCATGTATTCATGTATTAAGCATTTGTTTGGTTACAGTTGAGTGGATTGTGATAAATCATACTTCAAGGTTATGTCTGACCGGAAATTTTAGTCGGTTGGTAACTACTGGGGCTTCTTGTAAGCGATACTGGAAAATTAAATGAATACGCACAAAATGTTTGCTCGTGTAGGAAAACTAAGTTAAACCTATTAATAGAAGACAATTGAGTGCAGGGTGGTATTCTTAGTTAGACATGGTGTTGGCAACGAAAATTAAAAACAAGTCTATTGAATTATAATCGTTAATTCAAGGAGATAGTGAAGTTATGTGCTTTAATACTAAGAAAGCACTAATGAATTATTAAATTAAATAATCTCTAAATAAAAACCACACACAGAAATCGCAGTTAGAATCAATTCACTTAAAAAAAAAACATCTTCCATGCGAAGAGAAATCTTGTTTCAGAAGTAGCTCTTTCCTTACAAGTTTTACTCCATATTTGTCGATAATTTTGCAACCGACTACATAGACCTGCAGTCCCTTTCCTTTTTTCTCTCTATAACAAAACTGCTCAGCCAAAACAACTGATTCGCTATCAGCAGCAGTCTAAGAGAATATCGGGTTGGCAACGCATACGAACCTGCTTACGTGTTACATGATATTTTATCGGGATGTCCCACCTTGGAGCAATTGTATTTGTAACTTACAGTAAAGTGTATAACTTTATATTCATTGTCATACAGTAGTGCTTCCTGGTAAGCTCAACTGTAAGCGAATATGTAAATACATTCAAAATTATATAGAGAAATAGAAAATTTAACATTTTCTTCCATACATTATTAAGACAAAATATAAGTGTTTACTATGAAGTGCGTTTGTGTACCAGTAAAAGTACGTATACTGAATCCACAATCTGGATTATTTATTGCTGGATAGTCATGGGCGAATTAGAGCTAATGTTACCTCAGCCTAAACAGTAACGTTGTTCCATTTATGACTCAATTATTTAAATTTTTCATAAAAAACATAAAAGTTCGAGAATATAGGGTGCAGTGAAGTCGAAGTAATGATTTTTAATTTGACCGCCTTAAAACTACGACAGTCATCCATTATGTAGAAAAATAACGGTTGCAATTCAACTACGTACATTATCTATTTTCCTAGCAAAGGGTGTACGTTTACGTACAATAATACCATTTTGAACTCTTTAGTACCTGAGCAATAATACAAAAAATAAATAAATAATTAAATTATTTGTTGTTTACAAAATAAGTGAGAAAACGGGGCGGCATGCATTTTTGAGAAATTAAAGTACTTTCTGAGCGAATCTACTGTATATTTACATGTAATTGTAATTGAAAATGAAGACGAAACTCAATAACAATTTGAAGTAATTGTAAATGGAAATAATATATTTAGGCATTACAAGTAATTGTAATGAACAATATTCAGATAGAAATTACAAGTATTTTTAATTAAAAATAAAAATGTTGACTAATTTTATATCCAAAACGTTTAACTGGGATTTTGTTCGTTAATATAACATGTTAATAACTCTTATTTTTTTGGGGCATTAATGTAATGAGAATAATAAAATTTCTTGATGAAAGCATTATTTCCCCAAGTTCTCTACGTAATGTAAATAACGCATACAGTGGGTGAAAGAAAAAAACACCAGGTTATATTCCACTTTCTTTGACCAATGAAAATTAAAACAATACTAGTATATTAAAAATGACTTTTACTTTAACCTTGAGACCAGAATATGGGCCAAAACGATATGTATTAAATTATTCAATTTTCCGAATAATAATTTTATCCATTCGGTTTAGCAGAGAAGAGAAATACAGCTGTATTGAAACAAATATACTTCAAATAACTTTACAAATTTCTCAAAGTTGTAGTAAAACATTATTAAATTTATAAACATTATATAACGTTCGACCCTACTTTAAGCTTTAAGCCATTTTCATTTAGCAATTGCTTTTCTACATTTTCTTCTCCCCCTCTTTCAATTCGTTCATAAGTTGTTTTCTTTAAAAAAAATCTAATACAAAACTACCTAAATATAATATAATTTTTAGTGGTTCATGAAAAAAAGAAAAACAAATGTAACCCTCTAGGAATTCGAATTCTTTTTATTCGCAAAAAAATTATAAGTAACCTGAGATCTTTATTTTAATAAAAACATTTCTTCTTTTTAATTTAAACTTATAAAACTATTTACAGATAAAGCTACCGACTAAAGTAATAAACAAACATAAGAGCCAGCTGAAACAACAAATTTTCGTTGACCGTTTTTTACTAAATGTCGTGATTTTAAATATGAATGGTTAACAAAGCTCTATTTAATTTTAAAGTGTTTGTTAACTAATTTGTATCTTAAACCTAAAAATAATAATCACACGCATATGAATGGTTGTCTTCATTGCAACTATATGACATGTGTCATTGAGTTATTTGTAATTATAGCTACGAGTTACTATAATTGAAAGTAAGTACTAAACTCAATTAAAGCCGAACAATTGCAAACAATAAGCTTAAAAAATGTGAAGCTTGAATTGAAATTGGACCCAGTGCAAAAACAAAATGGTGAAGTTTTTCAAGAATCTGATGAGGTGATGCAAACATAGGTAAAATAAAGAACCGACTAAAACTAAACAAGACCGCAATAAGTAAAATGCAAAACGTTCTGAGAGGACAATTAGGAAAGAGTAGACATTGTTATCTGCCGGGCATGCAAAGAGCATACAACATGTCTAACCTAGGGATTATGTAAAGTATGTCCACGCTCATGAGACCAATACCAATCTTATTCACATTTCTAAGATATCTAAAATAACATTAGATGGTGTTGAATGCCGAAATAGAACTCAAACATATCGATATATTTGAGACGGCGCAACTTCTTATACCACTGACGTAATGTTCGAAGTAGTAAAGACAGAACTTCAGCATATCCGATTGAGCTTTTTCAAGACATAATGGCATAAATGTAGCTTCAAAGTAAAGCCATAATCAATTTGATATTTCACACTATTGTTGTTTTACTTCAATTACATACTCTAGTCACCGTACACGATAATTTTGGCAGTTAAATAAAAACAAAATAATAATTACTTAATTAGTTGTTAATTGCTTAATAAAGGGATATTGTCTCAATTAGATGTAATTACAATCCGCACAAAAACCTAAGTGAGAAAGTAAGGCCAAGTTCCTATCCAAAACTCTCCTCATAAGATCAACATGAGGACGAAGTTCTTCATATGAACAATACCATCCCATTTCTAGGCAACTCGCTAGTTTGGTAACATTTTTCCCATAATCCATTCTCATATTCGAAAGTTACAACAAATTTTACCAAGCTTGCAAATTGCCTAGAAATGGGATGGTATTGTGAACTTGGTCCTAATTTTGAACTCAGTACTCTTTACGGCCGAAATTTTTGGCTAGGAACTTGGCCTTATTTCTCTATAAGTAAAGTACTTAAAGGAAGCAAAGTTATGAGGGGGGTAAAAACAGCACAAATAGTTTCCTTTAATATACACAGCGTGTGCATTAATAATTCAATAATATCTTAAACACTTTGTTTTATTTAAACTTAAAGATAAAAAGTGCTTAATGAAAGATCCCTTAAATGTAATTTTAAATAGAATTTTTTCAATTACACTTGCGTGAAATTCATTTTATTCAAAATTCAATTACATGTAATTTTGAAGGATACTTAAAGCCAGCTCCTCATATGAGTTATGAGATTTTAATGCAATATCTTTTTCGTTAGCGACTTTACTATAGAACTAGAAAAAGTACCATCATTTTAATACCATTTCCTTTTCTTTCGCATTTGGCTTCACTATTTCTCACACATATTCAAATTAACCTTCTTTCTCATTTTGCAGTTTAGTCTTTTTGTTGTATTTTGTGCATTTTTAACATTTCACATTCTATAATTTACTTTTGCACTGGTTAATGTCTGATCGGCGGTATTTAGTTATTTCGTTTGAACGTATTCCAACCAATTCGTTTCACCATACAAGTATATTTTAAATTTTAGCTTATTTTCATCATTTTGATTTCTTCACTGTACAGCAAACAATAGTAATTTATAATCGATTATCAAGAATGGAAAACCCGGCTAGTTCTCAAATAAAGACCAAAGCCATACAGAGATCCAATCGATCTTCATTCGTCAATATCTCAATAAAATGTATTGATGGACATCCCATCGTTGTATCGTTTTATTTCCTCATTACGTGCATGTTTGCTGGGTTATATCCAATGGGGTGGTCTCTCATCTTTGTCTATTTTATGTCATGTTGAGACACTGTTTTTTATTACTTGACTCTTTTAGTTTTGTAGTTGTTGTGCTTATTGTTGTTGCTACAACTGTGATTGTTGGCGTAATGTTTATGCTGATGTCAATGGGGATGCGGTTTGTCAATTTGCATTTACTATTCAGTCAAAACCAAAACAAAACATTCATTGTCTGCTCTTTAGTATTCAACAAATTAGTTGACAGTTCTTTAAAAGAATTGATTGAAGTCACATTAAATAAATAAAAGTATTTCTTATATACCATAAGCTACTGGACATTTTGATATTATGAATTTTTAGATTCGAAATAGAAGATTAAAAAAAATGTATGTCTTTTAAAATATAAGCGGAATTTAATCAGGCTGTAATTGAGTAAATTGTAGAGGTTAGTGAATAACGTTCATACAATAATTTCGCTAACTTTACTAAGTGAATTGAGTAGAGTTTGCTCAGTTTATCAATTAGATGGAAAAAGTAATATTTAAATAATTTAAAAACCAGCTACAGATGAGTCATAAAATGGATCAAAGGCAATTTCAGTGCTGACGTACTATTTTCAGTACCTTCGTGTCAAATTTTTAACATTTAGCAAGATTTCATTTTCACAATACCACCAATGTTAAATCAACGAAATACCTTTTTGTATTCTAAGTGTCGACTATATTATATGTACTTTGACAGTAAGGACAGGAAACAAGAAAGATAATCAGCTCTTTTAACGCACATAACTGGTTAGACTACTCCGTAATTCCTGTCAATTTTATATACAGTGTAGTATTTTTTGGTAGTAGTAAGGGAAAAACCACAGTTGATTTTATCAAAATCTTGGGACAAAGTAAAGGAAAACGAGTGAAAGGCAATAAGATTTCGCTCGAAATATGGGAATAGGAAAACATAATCTGAAGTTTTTATTATGGAAGTTTTTTCCCACATTTTAGCAAGTTGTCTCTTACTTTAATTTAGGGTGACCTTAGCACTGTTGCTTCGTATTAGCGATTTATACACTATTAAATTATCACTGATGATAGGAGGAAGTTTATCACAAATTCGACGATTGCAGCCAATAATTTTTGTTTTAACATTTTTGACTTTAAATACTTATTTGTAAAAATTCAATAAATACTACGATCCTACTTTAACGAATTTCGGGCGATTCTAACAAGTATTTTTGATGATAGGTTTTAGATAAAATGACCCCGTGGTGTCCAAATTAAATTTATCGTACTTATACAAACATTTCGTTAACTTTATTTGTGTATTTATATTACGCAAAAAATTCTTTTAGCTTCTGTATTAATATAAGGGTTTTTGTTTAAAATAAGCATTTAACCTCGACTTAATCTGCTGCAACCAGAGAATGACCCCAAGTTCATGCTGTGATTCATGTCATATTTTTCGCCATCCTATTAAGGCTCTCCACTATGTAATGCCTTGCTCATTTACAGAGTTTTTCGCTTAGGAATCTTGCATTCAGGGTTAAAAAAGATTTAATTCTTTTAAAAACAGAGCAGAAAAGAACAACAAAAACTACAAAAATAAACTCTTAATTTGTACTTTATTTTTATTCAGCAATATAATGAGCAATTTTAAACCAAGTTTATGCATCAGAGAGCATTTCAATTGCGGTATTAAAAGTTCATCCTAAACCACTCTGCAACCTTCTTTCCGCACATCACTTTCATTTCAAACAAGCAACACATAGCAAACGAATGAACTAAATAAAATAGTTGTTAGTTGCTACTTAATTCAATTTGTGGACGTTGTGTGTGTTTTGTTTTTTTTTTATTGTTGTTTCTTTTATTGTTGTTGTTGCTGCTTGTTGTCGCTGTTGTTATTAGCGTTGCTTTTGTTGTTGTTGTGAAGACTGATGTGTGCTCATGTTAAAACAACAATTATTGTAAATGTCACAAATTGCTATTGTAATTAGTAGTTATTTTGCATTGCATTTGCTTAACCAATGTTGTTGTGTTTATTGCTGCTGTTGTTGTCGTTCTTGTTGCTTTAGCTTCTGTTATTAAAGTTTGTTTTAAAATGTTGTTATTTTCATTACTATTGTTACTGTTAGTGTTATTGTTATTTTTATGATGGCTGTGGTATTAAAACAAAATTGAAACTCGAAGTAAAACCAAAATGAAAAAAAAACTAAGTAATTCAAAACCTCATTGAATTTAACAAATAATGCTCATTTCATTTTGTTGTTGTCTGGCTTGTTTGCATAATAATTTATAAATAAATTCAGATTGTGTTATTTGTGATTTTGTGTTAAACAGAACAGATAACAAATCTGAGCGCCGATTTATGCTTGGCTAATAAGACCTGTTATGCAGTTTAAGTCTTATTCATTTTGCCAAATGTATATTCTTGTAGCGGTTAAGAGAATCTGTTGCCACAGCGATCAACTTATCTCCACGCGTTGTAATCTTTTCCAAATAGAGTCGTACGTTTATAATCGTGAAACGCTGTTTGAGTCGATATTCTGGTGATAGTTCATTTGCGAGACCACTGCCATTAGAAACATAGATCCAATATAAATGATTTATTTCTGGATAAACATTTTTATAAAATTCACAGTCTTAGAAAATATTATTAGTAATAAATCATAGTTAGAGTGATTCAAATCATTTACACGACCCAAAAGCGTTTCCACTTTGAATGTTGGTTTGGGAAAAAAACAGAGTAAGTGTTAGTTGCACATTGACCAAAGTCACATTAATGGAAACTGCATAACAATCTATGATATTTGTATACCCTTGACAAAAAGTGAAAAGGATAGGTCTGTCATTCCGTTTGTAGGTTCTACAATATAGAATTCCGACCCAACAAAATATACGTATCCCTATGGATAAGCAAGTTTAATTAAAGATATCCATCTGTCTGATGTTGAAATTTTTAGACCGAATTAAAATTACAGAATTTAAAAACTATGAGAGAAACTCGAATTCCTCAAAAAAATGTTGGAACATGCACACAAAAAATTGCGAAAAATTCGAAATTTCGAAACAACTTTAATTGCCAAAAAATTATTATTTAAAAAATACTACATTTTAGCAAAAAACAATACAAAAAATAAATTCACCAAATTTTCGAATTCCAAAACAAAAACTTTGGTTTCACAAAAATTTAAATTATAAAAACCGGAAACCAAATTTCGAGAATTAATCCAAATTTGAAAATTGCCCACAACACCTAAATTAAATTACCAAAGCAACAAAAATTTCCAAAAAAAAAAGCGTAATTTCCCAAAAAATTCGGCAACAATCTAAATTTTAACACTCATTGCACCAAAAAAATTTAGTTTCATCCAAAAATAAATGTTTTTTTTATATCTTACAAATTCGAAAATTCAACAGAAAATTTAAAACTTACAAAAAATTTCAAATTCACTAAAATCTAAAAATTTCGCCGAAAGAACAAAGTATACATAAAAGTAAAAAATCCAAATCTAACAATCCCCAAACTAATTTTAAGTTTAATACGACCTAAATCTTACAAAAAAATATTTAATTTTCACAAACAAGTAACCAGAAACAGACTTCACCATATTTTGAATTTTAACGACAAATTTTACTCTGACCAAATTTACCGAAAACTCAAAATTTTTACAAAAATTCAAAATTTTACTAAAAAGTAAAATCCGTTATTATCAACAATTCACAAAAATAACGAAAATTTACCAGTATGAAAAATTGCTAAGCACTTGGAGAAAAGGCAAAACATGTGTACAAAGGAGTCGAAATTGGAAAAACATCTCATCTATTAACCGACCGATAGTGCTTATCTATATCAAAACGAAAGGAGAGTTTAAATGTAAAATCAGACAAGTAAAACCGGAGCCCATAGATAAAGATCGCAAAAAATCTTTTGCACCGGCGAATTCTTGTTTTACATTCTTAGTAAATCAAACTTTTGTGAAGAGTATTTAAGATTCAGGTCAGCCGAATAGAGCGCTCTTACTTGTTAATTTCTAACCACAAATTTTACAACTACAAGCAATTCTTTATTTGGCAGCACTTTTGTCTAAACTTTTATCAAAATATCACTTTAGATAAAATTGTCACTTGGCATATTGATATATAAGAAAACAACAATTTATTTAAAAATATTTCTTGTCTCTATGCCACACGATCGCTGTATCATGAGTTTACAAACAGTAGACGTGCGTGCTATGAATTAATCTATTTGAAAATGTGCGTTTTCTTGAGACGTTTTTCATTTACATGTTATCAATTGTTCGAAACATTTGGTTACCCATGAGAAGTTTCGAATTATGTTGTCAGTTTCAACGCAAATATTGCATACCTTTTGAAGGCGATACAATTAAGACACTTTTCCATAAGAAGATGGGAGAAGCGGTATCAGAGAATATTTTAAAAAAATATGTGTTTCGGATAACTTGGAAACGTTAAATTTTAAAACGGCAAAAATTCGAATACCGTTTTCATTATTTTTAAGCCAAGCGGTTGCCACCAATCTTAAAAGCTCTTGAAAGATAAATCAATTAGTTAACTTACCAAACTTGTGTAAAACGGCGTAGCACTCTCAACCGCTATACTGGGATACGGATTTTGATCATTCGAAGGATATGTTGAACCAAATACACTCATGCCAACACCCGCTACTGGAGTAGTCGACGACAAACGAGGATAGGAACCCAAAGCAGACAGTCTCGTTGAATTGCTAGAATCGTATTGACACGAACAAATGGATTGGCCCGTTATGGCATCCGTAACCATGGGTCGGCCGTTATCACAACAGTTGGGTGAAATAGCTGTGGCGGTCAAAGGATATGTATTAGTTGGATTTTCTATCGAATTACAGGCTGCTGTTGAAGTAGTTGTACTACCTAAAGCTGAGGTTTGCGAGACTGCATCGGGTGTTAAAGTGCCAACCGAACTGTCGCTATTACTACTAGTTACACTATTATCAGCTCCAGCAGCAGGTATAGGACTCATCGAGGAAGAGTTAGAGGTAAGTGTTGTGGCCGGTAATGGCGATTGCACATTTGGATGACCGCTGGATAAAAGATGACTAGATGTTAAAAACTGTAAATATATAAAATGTATACATCACGATCATTGTTTTAATTAAATCAAAAAAAAACTTTTACTTTTTTATTTCATTTGTAATGTTTACTTAGTGTTTTAACTAATATATTTTGTTGTTGATTTCTAAAAACAATATCATGTAATTTAATGCATTTTTATAAACAAACAAAAGTAAGCATAACTTGTAGCTAAAAATGCAACTCTGTCTAGGTACTTTTTTCGCTGTTAAATGTACTCGCAACTAAAAGTTCATTACGATTTGATAGCGTGCTAAGAGATCATACATTTTATACGAGTACGATCATTTCAGTTACATACAACAGTCTGAGTTGAGTAGTTTCTGCATCATACTTTTTTCCTTCAATTTTATTTTAGTTTTTTAATTAAATATTTTATGCGCTTTATTTGTAACGTTTTATGAATTAATTAATTCATAATTTATTTTTATTACGGTGCAAATTGCAAGTATGTATAACTAAAACAACTTAAAGAAATATACAACCGTATTTATAATAAGAAAATTCTTGCAAAAACATATTTTTTATTTGAAACCAACTGCGACCACAAAATTGTAAGTAAGTACAATAACATTAATGGATGGTTACAGTTTGTTGTTCGCAATTGTTTTGAAAGAAACTTCCACATGAAACCTTCACTGAAGTTTCTATGTAGTTTCTCTTTTTGATGTACCCTATAGCAATGTAGCAAATAATAGGACCGAAACATGAGCTTCAACTGAGGACAAGCTTTTTTAAATATCAGCTAAAAACTGCACTCTATTTAAGAACAAGTTACGAGGGCCGTCCCTCATTTGTTTTAGCTAAATAAGATTTGTCTACCCACTTTCAATAAATTCAATCGGCCGCTTAAAGTAAGCATAATCAAGAGGATCAAAAACACCATTAATCCTCACAAAAAAAATTATTTTGCATTTGAAAACAAAACTATTCCATATTAAATCGTTGATTTCGTTAGTTTCGTTGATGATGCAGCACATTACTTTTCGGTAACAGCAGCATTTTATTGAGATATAACCGAAAATAGTTGATAAAACTTGTATCAAGCGCAACCAAAAATACTGATTGCAGTCGAATAGTCTTTACTAGTTTGAGTACACTGTCTTTGGCACTTTTTCGTTAGATGGATAAAATCTGTTAGAAAGCCTCGTTCCGTGGGTATCAAGCATTTCCAAATATCGATTACAGCGGCTCACGACGAGCACATTTTTAGTTCACACTACCGTGCCAGCCAAACGTTTTTTGCCTTCCTGGTAAATATGATATTGATTTGCAGCATTTTTCAAAGTTCGACGCCATTTCCCGGTGTAAAATAGAACTAAAACTTCGTTTCTTAAAAACAACTGAACTCCAGCACCACCTATTGAAGATATTATATCCAAACGTACCGCTGGGGCTTGAATCGTATTGTCCCCATTAACCTATAAACAAACCCAATAAAAAAAAAGATTTTATAGTAGTCAGCGAAATTTAAAATTTTTTTGGTAACTTTTTAAATTTTTCTTTTCATAAGAGACTTTCTCGGAATGGGGTTGATGCTAGCACCTTTGGAGTGTTCATTGGCAAACGGCGCATGGTATTTCAGGTAGTAATTCAAGCAATCTCAACTTATATTACTGCCAAAGGGGTCCTTATTGCATTTTCACGGAATGATATCTGGACATAGTGTTAACTTCAAAGGAAGTTTGAAATGCTTCTCCGATCATGATACAGGCTAAATCCGTAGTTGAACCCTTCTCATACAACAAAATATGGGAATCAAATAGGAATGGCCTTCGACTTTTTATTGGTTTTCTGTCCGATTGATTTAGACTAGAATTTCCTTTGTGAAGGGCAATGAATCAATGATACACAATCTTTGTGAATTAATCGATTTAATAAGTGATCGACCCCGTGTTTTAACTTTGAGCTCTATGGCTGGGATGATATTTATTGGGCTTCTCCGACCTTAATACTACAGATCTTAATAGGAGCATTCCGCAGAGATTGGTTTAATAAATAATCTGACACATAAAGGATCCACAATGCCGATTGATGGACTGGATCGTACCCTCTTTATTATTATGACTGCTGGCTCAATAATCCTAAGTTGGCAATACCATTTTTTGGATCTTCTTTCCGGGTCTGAAATCGTTCAAAGGCTGCGGGGCTTTTCTTACTTCAACTTATGCGACGAACATTTTAACGTAAACATAAAACTGTTTGTATGGATTGGTGCCTGAGGGTAGGAAATATCACTTCCACGTTCCACCCTTAGCTCAGCGTCTGCAATTATCAGCAATGGCTTTTTATAAAGGTTTAGTCAAGTGTAAACAAATATCTTCTAACGCGCGTTAAATGCACCCTTACCAAAGCTTAACTCCACGTAACGCAGATATTCGCTTAGTTTACTATCGAAGTTTTTTCGGTTGAGCATTTAATTTTTTCTAATACTTTTCCAATACAGTGCCTTTCTGAAGCTAAATAAAAAAGCAAGATAATTGTACGTCATAATGCTGGTCGACCAAGATCGGATTATTGTTTTTTCTTAAGTTTAGGGGGCATTAAATTTTGTATTTCCAAACCATATTATATAAAATAAATAAGCAGAAATCATATAATTGCAACAATCTTACTAATGTACGTCGGACGTCTTTATGACAGAGATCAGAGATCACAAATGATGAAATTTTATGGTCTTCTACAAAAATTAGTTTGTACTATTCGACAACATTGATTGTGCGGAATCTGCAGTTTTTTACAACAACTGTAGCTGTTCCAATACTTAAGATAAACCGTTACAGAACTCTTAGTAGCAATACAACAGTGTTGCCAAGTTCACAAAGAGTTAATTTATTTTATGTTCAAATTATTTGTTTAAGAAATTATTTCAGTGCACTCTAACACCTCTTACGCAGGCGAAATATACATTTACATATATTTATTTTGTTTTCCAACCACACACAGAAACACTCACACTTGCTAACGTAAGTTTGATATTTCGCCCATAATTTAAAAAAAAAATAGTTTAAAATTTATGGTCTATAATTAAAGTTAGAAAAAACATAAACAGGTATCTATCATGTGAACCACATAAAAATTATGGCCAAAAACGAAAGCAACATAAACAAAGCAAGAACAAAAAGACAGAAGAAATATGGAAACAAACTCGAATGCGTTTCTAAATCAATGGAATTATTCGATTCAAGGCGGAACACTTAAAATTAGCAAAGATCAACAAGCAATCAACCAAATTAGAAAAAGCACTTGGCAACAGATACAGTGACAAATAATTCTGACCCACGTGCATTTGTACTGCGACCCGTGTTTTAAAAGGCGAAGGAAGATAACTTTTGTTGGTACAATTAAAACTGCAAATGTACCAATGGTTTAATATTTTAAAAAGCAAAACAATAAGGCAATAGTCCTTTTCATTGTTTTGTGGAAATGGCCTTGCAAAAATGAAAATGCAGTAAAATACACAAAATGCCTGTTGAATTTCAAAAGAGGGACGATATTTTGCATTTACAATTTCACAAGACCATTTACACTAAACACTGAATACCGCTAATATTAAGTACTTTTTGGTAGACAAACTTCGTACATTTGCTTAAGATTTCACTAATGTTAATTTGAAACCAGCTGATTAAAACAGGCACGCATCAAGTTGGAGTAAACAATTTTATACTCAACACTATTGGAAATGTACGTTTTACCAAAAGAAAACATTAAAATTTTGTTGCTTAATTTTGAATTTAACCACCTTCCAAAACCTCTAGCTGGATATGCGAAGGCTACAAATTCCTTCTTAATAGACCTTGGAAGGTATTGAACCGTAAGAGCGAGTCTGAAAGTTTGTAAGAGTTTTGTAGGGAGTATCCCAGTTGTTTACTGAGGAACATTGTTAATGAAACTAAATATTTTCCAAATTTTCGTTTGACAAATCATTTTGTTTTACACATTTTGGGGGAAATGTCATATTTTCTGTCTCCCTGGTTCCATGCTGTCTCGATAATTGTACATGTAAAGAAAAAGCATTGTTCTGTCATGGTCACGACAACCATATTATATTCTCTGCAACAATATTTTACGGTAGCAAACATATAATGGTTATATAATAACATGTTAAACGTTACATTAGTTGCGATAAACAAATCGTTGTTTCCATTTAATCGTTCACCGATTCTGAACCATAAATATTGCTACATGGCTGAGTTGAACAAAAAAAATGTTAGTAAAATTCTAACCACAATTAAAGTAATTTAACTACAAAACATATATATAAAACATTTAACCATATTTTATTTTTATTATATATTAAAATACAATTAAAAATTATATTCTAATTTAAATTACCGACTTTCACTCTGTGTAGTGTAACAAACCAGAGTCTTTGGTGGAACAAACACTGATAGACTAGCGTGACACTAACTACCCTACCAGGGCATACCATACATAATATGAAAAATGCTCTTAGTGCTTAATCAAGGTATGAGGGTGCTCCGGCTCGAGTGAATAGCACGTTAACGACTACTAGCCATTCGATCACTTTAGTAAGCCGTTGCCACTCAGCAACATCAAATTCTTACTTTTCTCTCGTGTTAAGATATAAAATGTACTACAACCAAGTTTTTTCTTTGCATCATAAATCCTTACAAATCTAGTTTAATCAGTTGCAACGAATATCGGGCATTTCTACACTTTGCAACAAATATATCTGGCGTTTTTGAACTTTCTTTCTTTTTATTTCGGCCATTTGTCCTCTTAATGTATTATTTCATGTCATTAGTGTTCGTAGATGTTTGACACAGACTGAGCGATGTCAGAAATCAATATTAAAAGACGGGTTAGGCTTGTTATTATTTATCACTGCTTATGATTTTAAATCATAGACATTGATGTTTTTGAGGTTAAACCAAATTGTTATTTTTGTTGTAGGTCTGCTATATTTCTTTTCATTTAAACTTAAATTGCCGTTCAACAGGGACTAACTGTAAATTTTACTCTCTTCAACAGAAGCCCTGCTGTCGGGATTATGTGGACCGACATATTTGTAGTTCAGTGACTTGCTGTCGCCTTGGAATATCATCGATTATAATGTCTCAAAAACGTTCAAGAGCCAAACAGAGTATTTGCTTTGGCCACCATTTAATAGCGTGACTTTTCTCATGTTAAACAAGAATATGTCACCAGTAAAGAAACGTTTTAGAAAGAGAACATGTTATATGAAACACACGTTAAGCGGGCTCTCGATGTGCCATTCCACGATGTATATATTACTGTTGCGAATCAGCCACCACATTTACAAATCCAAATTGACAGATCCACATCTGGCCCTTAAGATACGTTGCTTTGCTATTTATCCGTCAACAGTCCCTCTGTAATAGGTGCGCACCCATCTTTCGCTTTTTATGGAACAAAATTTTATATAAACAAACTTTTTCGAAATTTTTTACGGTTAATCATTTTTGGAAGAAAATCTTCTATTTTCACTCGCCTGCCTCCGCACATGCTCTGAACATAATTAGTTTTCTCATCCAGCAATTTTGATAGTGCCGATAAATTATTTTACGTTTTCTATTTTCGTTTGTATTCCTTTTGGTTATTTAGTATGAATTAATTTCTTTCGTTTTTCTTTTTCTGGTTTGACAGCCGATTGCAATATAAAGAGTTTTACACAACATAACTGAATTAAACTGATTTAACTACACACACCTTCCTTTAATTTTTTCTTTTTGGAAAACTAAGTAACTGGAGACCGAATAAGAGAGCGAATTCTGGATGGCCATATTATATGGATTAAGGCATACCCTGATTCATTCGAGAACAATTTTTCAGCTTCAGAACAACGCTCGACCGCAAATCTCCTATATAATTATAGTTATTTCACTGAGTGAATCCTTCCCTAAACAAGTTTGTGAAATTACATTTTGCTCGACTCAATAATGTTGGTACAATTTTTAACCAGCATTTTACATCCCTTTTGTTAAAAAAAAATTCTATAAATTTATCTTTACCCCTCTTGAGCGAAGTAACTACTTTTAATATTCTGTTTTTAGTTTATCGCCATCATAAATTCATCACAAACTGTAATTGTGACAGGCTTTGACAAATTTTTAAAGGTCCTCAAAGGAAACTTGCCGCCATTCATTTATTAACTTTTCCTTTTTTTCCTTTTTGTTGGCCGTGCGCTTTTTTCTGTAGTTGTTGTTGTTTTATTTTAATTTTATTTTAAGGGTCGCCGTACTACCGGTTTTTTATGTTTCGACTTTTTAGTTTATTTTTTGTTTGCTTTTAAGTAAAACGTGCAACTCGCACACGGTGCCACTGTCCGCGTGTGTGTTTAAGGAGAAATGTTAGTTTGTTCTCCTTCGGGTTGTAAGAAATACTATATTCCACAAGGAAGTCATAAATTGTTCTTTTTAAGTTTTTGTTTTATATTATATTTATAATACGAGTATTTTTCGGTAGCACATTCATACCTGTATTCGATTTTCTTACCAATAATGTTTAAATCAGGCGAAAAGAGATTGTATGTAGGGCTCAAGTAACGTGACCATTTATTTGATTTTTTTATTATCAAGCTAAAAAGTCAGGTGATGTGCCTTGTCCCAGTGTATAATATTGTGTATGCCACCAGTGAAACACGAACTAATAATAACTGAAGTGCAACAGCCTCTTGGCTCGGTTTCAAATTAAAACTTTTAAAAAAGACCTTTTTGAAAAAGAAGTTTTAATAATATTTTTAATTGCTTTTCTAAATTTTTTAATTATAAAATATGGGGTAGTGAACTTGCCTTGTCATTTCGTTTATAGCAAGATAAAAAACCGAATATTCTAAACAGTAATCAGAAACATATGTAGGTGATGACAGTTAGGATATTATCCTCAGTTTTCGTAAATAATCGTCGTTTTTTAGAAGCGCAAAAAAAGTTTTATTGAAACTTCAGGCTCGGTACGAAAGTTTTGCGTTTGTTTTGTAACAAACACGTAGATATGATCATACAAACTTCACATAATATTGTCAGTCACAGATACCGCAAACCATATTGAATAATAATCGGAACGAAGTGTTGTAGTTAATGTGGGCGGATATCGAAGCAGACCGCTTACTTTATGAGCTCCTTTTCGATCACCTTCTTTGCCCGAATTGATGTCAAGCAACCGATTTGTCATTTTCGACTACCTTAATTTTATTGAGTCATGTGCTAACAATTGCCTTTACTCTTGACTATGGTTGTTTAAGATTGTCGATTGGTAATCGTCGGCTTTCTTCCTCATCAAGGAGTCTCTAGTAATTGCTAGCATTTGTCTAAGACTTAGGTCCTCCTTGGCATTCCCATTTATCAAGTGTCGCTACCGTCTCAGTCTCTTTCTCAGGAGTATCTTCGGATACCGTCCACCCCCTGCAAGATTTTCGTGACCATCTATTTAGAATTCCTCCCTTGGCCAATAAACACCGGAGTTCCTACAGACATTAAGCTCTCAAGCTCATGAAGGGCTTCATTTTCCATATCTTGTCCATCTAGATGTAACTTTAGAGATGGACCTGTCCACTCCTCGCGAAATACTCTTCCGACTTCCTCCCTTGGCGAAATAATATCGGATTTCCGGATATAATTCTCACGAGTAACGGGGAAAAAGATGTACAACCACACAGAGCTCATAGGTAAGACTGTATTTAAATTGGTGATCGAGTGATATCCAGAATTCGCATACTAGAGAACAATCACCCTCCTGGCCACGCATCCAAGGCGTATGTTGTTCAGAGAGTAGAGTGTTACCTTCCCTCCGCTCGTAAGAAATTTTTGGTTACTAATTGATTACAATTACAAGTATTCTAGAAATAGTTACTATAAAATAACCAAAAAGAATCAAAAGTAATCAACAAAATAATTCGACTCCTTTCCAAGACTACTTTTAATTCTTTTCAAAATGTATATTGGCCCAAAGCTCGAATATTTAATCACCCGTTATTTATTTTTAGCTTAAATTGATATGAGTTATTTAAATTGTAATTGTTTGAGCTGTTATTAAAATGTGAACCGAATTTTCAGAAAAGGTTGACAACTGTTTCAAATAAACTTTTTCAATATCCATTTTTCCTCACATTTCAAATTCGTTCATATTTTCAACAAATAAAATTAATAGCAAAGGCAATATACCTTGAAAATAATCGAAGAGAACCAAAAGTAATCTTTAAAGGATTCGAATTATATTCTTGAATAATTTTGATTCCTTTTGAATATTTGATATTAATCTCAAGTATTCCTGATTATTTATAGATTATTTGTAATCGTAATCGGTTAATCATGCGACTGTGTAAATAGTCTTTATCTTACAAATTACCTCAATTTTAAATCTAATCTAATCTAATTACTAATCATTACTTAACAGCTGTGGACATTGAGACATTGAAATATTGAGATATTATTAGAACAATACCCACAGTTATGGTAGATTGGTGGGCCCAAGATGGAAGATGGCAGTGCTGGCGCGGGCGCGTTTCCTAAAAATACTTGCGATTTTATATAGTAAATAAATAGATCAACATTTTCAGGCGGTGGTCCACGCCTTAGAGTTCTATAGCGAATGTTTATATAGGGAAGTCGTGGTACCAAAATGTGCATTCTTACGGACAGCCAGGCAGCTTTTAAATTATTAGGAAAGTACTCCTTCCAATCAAACTAGGTTTGGTATTGCTTTAAACTTGTCGATACTTCAGCAGCGAGGAATCGAGTGAGTTACTTTAATGTAAGTACCGGGACATATTCCCCTCGTCATACACGCAATGAAATGACATACTGTCTGGCTAAAAAGGGCGCAGACACTTCTTTCATTGATACAGAAAACTTAGCGTTACAAGTAACCTAATAAGCGTAGAGAAAAAATGAGTTCTACTCGAATATTGAAGAGCTCAAACAGGCATGCAGCAGTCGAAAAGACTGATTGATCACTAAAGTAATAAAATAGGGTCTATTATAAATTTCAGCACAAACGAGACATACTATACTCTACAGCGATTACTGTAGGCTTAATAGCCACAAACTGACTTCTTACTGGGGATGCAAATAAAAACATCGATGTTTTAATGAACGATACATCGGAGATACATCGACAGGGAAAGTGACAACCATCATTCCAAAAATGAGTATTATGTATATGAAACTCTAAATTAACTACAAGAAGAGGCGTATTGTTTATGCAAAGTGTTTTTTAGATGTCAACAATACAACATAAATATCTGTGCTTTTGGTATGAATACGTATTTTCTTGAACACCTATAAAAAATGTTGGATACACGCAAAGCATTCTTGGCGATTATATTGCCGAATTTCCTTGTTCTAGACTCAATTTTAAAGTTTATAAATTGATTTATATTTGGAATATATCCTATCTATAGTTCTAAATGAACAGATTCACATAACATATGATCCGGATCCGGTGAACCGGATCACAAAGCATAGTGTTGTAAATGAACCGGATCTCATAGCATATTTGTATGTGAACCGGTTTACACATCATATTGTGCCAAGTAAGTAAGTAAGCCGGTTGACGAATGTCGTACAAAGTGAAACGGATCACATCTCGTGTTCTTAGTGAACCGGTTCACATGTCATACTGTTCCAAGTGACCCGATTCACTTGTCAGATTATGGACTGAATGAAACAAGCAGCTTTTAAAATTTTCGTTTTTCGTATCATTTTCCTACTGTAAATTCCAAAATACTTAAATATTATTCTGCATGTCTATATATAAATAATTTTTGATTCACGGATGCTTTTTGCTTTCTGAAGAACTCATAAAATTGTTGTCGGAGAGCATGGTAGACAAACGTTTGAAAGACCCCAATTTGAGAGAAGGGTTTCCAGTGGGACTGCTTGCTGCGAATTTAATGCCGGCGGCATCAATTTGTACTCCATGGAAAACAACGTAAGCGAGATCACTGCAGTAAACAGCGAGCGTTACAGATCATCGATAACCACACGGACGTGATACCCATGTGTTTCCAGCAGGATAGACGCTAAACTGAATTTTATGCATGCACGGGTGTACGCTTACCTCTCACAGAAGCTACAACAAACAAAAAAATGATCATAATCAGAGATGAAATGAAATCACTGATAAATATCTGTTAAGTGGCACACTAACTTTTATTTCATTTTCTTTCTCTTCTGTAGTTTCTTGTGCCTTAATTTCGTCTGCACATTAAACTTAAGTAAAGCATAAGCAGGGCTTATTCAGCTTAAAGTCTTAAAGTTTGAAATAAATTTGCTTACGGAAAAAGCTTTAGTTTATGTATTATTATGTATTACAGAGTTTTTAGCCCATTCCAGAGAAACACAGAAATACCACTCAAACATTTATATTAAAAATTTCATGATAAACTGATTATTTTCTGCTTCACAAAGGTCAAACTTGGCAAGGCATTCAGCAGTTACAGGTAATTACAAGTTATCGTAATTCAATTCGTAAAAAAAATGGTAAACGTTTATTTAAAGACTTATTGCATAAGAAAAAGGTTCTTCTAGCAGGTCTAATAATTACGGAAGAATAACAATTACATATGGTATGGCTGCAGTTAATTACTATATACCGGGGTTAAAAATATGATAATTGAAGTGAACTTTATTGTTAAAAAATGTTATATTAAAGATTCATGCCATTATTTGCTAAAGTCCTGTACGTAACAACTCCTGCCCCGCACCTAAACGCAATACAGCAAATTTTCAGCGCTATATTTTAACCAGTTATATCGTGGAAACATTGTTTTGGTAAAAGGTGAACCAGTTTTTAATTGTAAACAAACAATAATGGATCAATATATGTTTGGTAATTGAGCTGAGTTTAAGGTTTATAAACAGACACTAACATTAGACCGTGGTAGACTTGACTTGTCTTGTACGTAACAAGGAAATTTTGGCTACTACATCCACAGAAGTAAGAGCGTCTATAATCAGAGAAACTTATATTTTAAGGACATAATATAATTAGTACCAAAATAATAAATAATAGGGAAGATTAAAAGCCACAGTAAAAAAAAAGTCCAGTACGTAGCGGTGGAATTGCCCTATTACAAAAATAATCTTAATATTCTTAGTTTTATTTTAGTTTAAGATGTGTATTTTCGCACATCAATGCGCACATCCAGACATGTCAAACCAACAAACCTAAAATGAAGCATAAGCCTTGGAAGACCTTAAACAAACTCTAAACAAACAGACACCATTGAGTCGACACGCCTACTAATAGGTATTCAAAATTTATATGTTTATAATTTATGTCATCGTAAGTGAATACGAAAGTCACATGCGAAATAACGAACTTAAACATATATCCTGTTTAAACGGGAATGCTTTCACTATTAATCAATCTGCAATGGCAAGTAAATGAAAATAACCTTTAAGTGAAGTATATCTTTTTCGAGAATAAATATTGTTGTTTCCAGATCTCGGAGTAAATGAGACTAAATGAGATAGTTCAAGCCCCTTAACACGATTGGTTTTGAATCGAAATATTGACGCTAAAAACTTATGGAAAACACAATTTCTTTAAGATAAAGTGGCAGCAATATTGCGCCTAGCTATCACAACATTACAAAAAGAAAAAGTAAAACTTAATGTCGTATATAACTGCCAGTTTCTACAATGGCTTAGTAACGGATTCATTAATTGTTATTTATGCTGCAGCATAAAACACGCAATCTTTAAAATGTTCCGTAATAGCTTTGAAATGAGAAGAACCTAAAAGAAAAATTAAGGAAAAAAATTTAAACCACCCCCTGCTGTGATGCTTTTGACCAATATTTGTTAAACAAGACTAAATACCTTTTGTATCGGACATAAGACTTGTTGTACTGTATAAATGAGAAAATGTTGAAAGAAAACGTATTGCAGTGTGAAATAATTGCCATGAATATATACTGACAGACATTTATTTATACGGGTCTCGGTGTGTGTGTGATTGTTTGCTTGAAAATATTTATTGATTAAATATCTATAAATGTAGGAGGACAATTTCTTTTTGTTGATCAAGAGAGTTTTGGAATTTTTTTGAGATTTTTTAACATTTCCTGCAGTCAAAGCAATGACAAGAATAAAGAGAGAGAAAAAAGTGAACGAACGATTGAAGCAGAATATTGAAACAATATTTAAGTGGAATGTTTCGAGCAAAGTTGACACAATTGAGTGTTTGTTGGTGTTTGCTTTAGTTGTCTTTCGCTACACTGTTATGTATGAAATGACAACACTTAGCAAACACGTTTAAATGGCTAAAACAATAAAAGAAAATTTTTAACTGAAAAACACAATGGCATGAAAGTATGTTAACAGAGTGTCAGTTATTTTACGATACGAAGAAAAGGCCTGTTCAAGGACGTCGAACGTTAATGCTTGATTTTTAAAAGGCAAAAAAATATTTGTGTCCTTCCAGTGAATTGTTTCGTGAATAAATAAATAAATTTATAAATACTATTTTTGCTTTTAGAATTCGAGTGAACATTAACGTCCGATATCGCAGAACAGGCTGTTATTCTTGTATAGCTTTTTTTGCGTGTGCTGCAACGCTTAACGTAAAAATTAATTTCAATCTAACAATCTTGAAGCATATTCGCGCGAATCTCTAATACGAGTGGAAGCTCCATAATAATTTTAAATAGTCGAGAACTAGAGATTCATTTATGAAACCAACAATGCAACAGTGTTATTACTGTCAGAGCCGGGATTCCAAGAGGATCCGTGCGGAGTATACTACTATGGAACACAATGTATGACAAAGTTTAAAGACTTACCTAAACACCAGAAATTAAAATTGTTGGATTTATGTGCTCCCTAGCTCCCTAAAATTTGTTGGCGTAAAAGGCTGATAATCACAGCTTAAATAGATTAATAAACTGACTGCTAATCTCGTTCGTACGCGTCTTGGTTTTAAATATCAAACAGCATCATCACTACTAGAGTCATCACGAACCCGAATTTCGCTTCACGAAGATCTTAACTCGTCCTCTTCATTTCATCCTCCAAATCAACATTTTCCCTCTGTACATTTTCATTAAACAAAATGTGTGATATTCTTCATATCCCTATTTAAAAAAAATGCAGAAAGGGAATACAAATCTTGATTTTTGACTTCTCGTAGAGTCTTCCTCGTAATATATAACCGAACTCTTCCCACGTTTTGATGGTTGCCATCTAATTCTTCTTCTGAAAAACATCTTGGGACAGAAACATTCCATATACATACGAGTATGTGGATAAATTTATAATTTACAAGTGTTTGAAAGTAGATTTATACTCGTACGCATACCTATTGGTAAATTGAAGAACTCAACAACATCAAAATTGATCCGCAAAATAACATTCATATTATAATGCCAAAGTCAATAACTTTCTTATCAATAGCTGTTATTTCCCCATTAATGTTTCCGAATTTACGTTTTATTTTGTTAACTATTAAGAAGTCTTTCGTAAACTTTATTTATAGGAATGGCAAATATACCAAAAATGTTTTAAAAATTAAAAAAAAGGATTATCACCTGGTTCATTTTACACTACGAAATATTTATAATTTTCGACTCAACTTTTAATTGTGCGTAAATTAAAAAAAAACAATATGAAAGACTTGTGTGTCTGTTTATTTCTCATTTTCCTAACCATAAAAACAGGCGGGTATAGAACGTATTACCTTATTTCGTTTAAAATTATATAACTTTAGCGACCCCTCTGATCACGGCTTTGTGCACTATTCAACTTCCATATAAAACCTTCTCAATATTTATTTAATCAAATAAAAGACTTTAATATTATTAAATTATTATTAATAAAATTTATTGTTCGACCTAACTTTGTCGAACTGAAATTATTCATATTAACTAATTTAATTTATAGGCATAAGTTCGTTTTCTTTATTCTTTCTATTCCGAAAGAAAATTTATTTGATATGGTAGCTTTGAATGCAATAATAATTAAAATTTTATTAGACAACTAGATAGTGTTGTAAAAATTCGTTCTCACCCAA
Organism: Phania funesta; assembly: GCA_963932375.1. NCBI lineage: Eukaryota > Metazoa > Arthropoda > Insecta > Diptera > Tachinidae > Phania > Phania funesta. Next base: position 46,141,753 of record OZ010656.1, read on the forward strand.
GGAAAAAAGCAAGAACATGAAAAATGTAAATAACATATTCATTCTCATATTATGTTTGTCTTTAGTGTTGGGTTCGATAGATGATGTTTACAGTTAAACACAAAAGTAATAGAGAAGGCACGAAGAATGTTGATAACGTGTGTAGCGGCATAGAACATGCATTCTACTTCCGCTAGTTGTCTAAAAAAAATTATAACTTTTACTGCATTCAAATTTATCATGATAAATAAATTTTCTTTCTGAATAGAAAGAAACAAAACTACCTACACAAACTATCAAACTTTTGTAAGTTTTGGATATTTGGATATTGAAAAAAAATATTTTTTGTGCAATAAAAATAATTTTAGTTGAAATATTTAATAAATTTTAATTAAATTTTATTATTGCCAATTTCTTTAAACTCTTTTTTAAAAATGAATTTTTCAGAATTATTTTCTTGTAGCAATTCAATAAATTTTTTTATTCATTCATTTTCAGCGACCTCTGGATATGTCTACGAGAGCCAAATAAAACCAATTCTTTACAATTTATTTCAGTTGTGTTGCTGTCTATTAATCAATGTATCTTTCATCACATTTTGAGACTAACAGTTCCTTTTGACTATGAGCCAAGGCACCGGGCGTCGTAATATGAATTTATACCTGATTCAGTTTCTGATGAAGCAAACTGCTGCGGCAAGGACGAATCTGAAACGAGAGCTTGTGTAGCGGAGGAATTTGGGATTAAAAGTACGTTAATGCACGCCACGAATTAATCTTGCACAACAGTTTTGTGGGTAAGAGCGGTAGATGTATGGGCATGAATTAGTACTCAGGCGCCAGATATGGCGAATCGTACATACTGGTAGCGTGGGTTACTAATATCTGTGAATATTCTAAGCCTCTAGTGCACAGACAAAAAATTTGTCTATGTAACCCAGAGAAATGCAAAAGAGAACTGTAAATACAGATGCCGATTGAACCAACCCGGAAGACACCATGTTGCCAGTAGATGCTTTTACGATTTCACATGGCAGGAAGCGTGACGACTTAGATTGAACTTTTAATTGTAAAAAAAACGAAAGTTTATACGACATCTAAACCGGTTTGTTTACGCTTATAGATGAACTTGTCTATAGTGATCAATATTGGGCTGCCAACGTTTTTGGGCTTTATAATCAATCAGCGGTTGCAATGATTGAACAGTGGGTCTTTGCAATTAAAGAGATTAATTATTTACTTCTGGAAAAAATACTAAAGCTGTTAAAGTTGGCAACAATTTTATATTCTTTCAAATGCATAAATTTCCAAAGGAAAATGTTGTTTAATTAATTCACTCACACGCCTGTTTGTGTATAAAAAAAAAATCCACTAAGCCTTAACTTGAGATCATTTTCTTAGACTTTTTTAGAATTTTGTTTCGGAGGACAACACAGCAGAAGAAGTTTAAATAATATATTCTTACATGCACTCGCACTTCAGTTTGTCTGATTTCAGATTTGAAAAGTTGTTTTAATATTTATTAATTTGGAATTGTACACAAAAACTTGCGTTCTTTTTTTAATTTCAGCTCAAAGAGCGAAACATTATTTAGATCTGAAAATTCGAAATTAACTTCGCAAATTCGTGCATACTCCAATAACAACTATTTTTGCTCCGAGTTAATTAACTCAAATGAGTTAGATTTAAAGGGTCTTAAAATGCATTTCTAATAAACAAACAATTAAAGCGAACTATTTAACGGAAATTTAAAACAATTCTCAAGCAGTACAAGAAAACACTAAACACATCTCTTATGAAAATCCGCAAAGTCTTCTGGCAAAGTACAAATACAAATTCATTGGTGTATAAAAAATAATGTGTATTTAATTATACATTATTATTCACCTTGTTTTATTTATTGTGGAAATCTATTTCTTCCTTTTAGTATTTTTTTTTTATTTTCTCTATTTTATTGTACAAATTATCTTTTTTCAATTCTCAAGTTTTCTTTTGACGCAAATATTCAAGAAGATTTGTTTCTAAACATAATTGTTACACTGTACAAATATACAAGTGAAGAATAACACAGCAACAACAAAAAATATCTTAACTAAACAGGAAAGAGGAAAAATACTCTTAGACTTTGAACAACAGTTAAGCGCCTTTAAATTTCAAATGCTTGCAGTGTGTTTGGAGAATTAACAATTTTTTTATTTGTTTGCTGAAGGAAATTGTTTTTTTTATTTCATGGCTCATCAAAATAAGTAGATTTGAAGCTCTGATTTTTCTTTAGTTTTATTTAAATTTTTTTACATTCTTACTAGACATAGACAAGAAAATCGTGCTTAAAGATAGACGAATAACAAAACCCCAAAATACCTAAATATTTTTTGTCTTGTTGCCAGACATTTTATTTTTATATATATTTTTTTTTACCAAATCATGTCTCTGACAAAAGGATGCTTTTTCTATTCGTATTTTTTTTTTCGTTTCAATCACTTTAAGAGCTGCCCTAAGGTGGCCCTAAAAATGTTACGATTTTTTTACAACGTTTTCATTTTTTCCTTTCGGGAGCCAAAAATATGCAGCCAAGCATAACCCATTCAGTTGTCAAAGTTCCACTATTAACCATTCCACATTTTTAAATAACTAACCAACTTGAAAATTGCTTTAACAAAAAGCGGAGTAAAAATAATAACATTTCTTGTAACAAGAGAGGACAAAAATACGTAGCAATGAATTTTTAAGTGGCGCTTAACTAAATGTTGAAAAACATCATACTCGTATTCATTCATTTTTATGGGGAGTTTGTTAAGACAGTTTTTCTCAGTTCTAAAACAACCTACAGCAAGTGCGCTACAAAGTAACGACAGTTTACGCTTTTTTTTAAATCTCTATTAATTAATCAGTATTAATTAATTCCCATCATCACATTAGAAAACAAATTTTTTCAATCGTTATTTCTCGAACACTCAACGTACAATTAATAACTCTAAAAGGGATAGAAACGATTCTGAATGGGTTTACGAAACGAAGTATGTTTTTCTTCTTACCATCGAATACAGACATGGCTAACGTTAAGATGTAACCTCAGAAGGACAAACATAATATTCCCTCCTCTTCTCCCATGCATTCAAAATTTGCGGTATTTTCTTTGAAATTCGATGCGGAATTTTTCGATTATTCAATGAATTTAAGGTTTTTGGTATGATTTTCTTAGAATCTTTAAAATTTTAGTGAGTTTTCAATATTCTCATAAAATTCTTATTTTTCGTAATTAGTTTTTATTTTTATTGTTGTAATTTTTGGTATTCTGATAAATATTCTTATTTTCTCTGAGTATTTAAATTACATTTAGTGAATTTATGTCACTGTATGTAGAATTTCTTTTTATTAATTACTGTTAATATTAATTACTACGAGCGTAATACTTAATTCATTGTATTCAAATCTATCTAAGATTTTGGCCAAGCTTAATGTTGCAGTTTTACTTGCCTCTGGTCTCATGCAAACGAAAATATCTGCTATAAAAGAGAATTGGGATTGATCACTAGAGTGCTACATATTTCCCCGGGAATTTTTTTATTTCGAACTCAGAGTTGCGTTAGGACCTACGAATGTTACCAAGTGTAGTTGATTTGTTCTAAATTTTATGGCCGTTAATTTTGCTTCAAAATGGCGGGACCCTGTGAATTCCCAGTTAGGTTATGTTACCTTCTGAAACAATTGTATTTGTTATTATTATGCATGGCCAATCTAGTCTTCGGAGGGAAAACGTTACATGAGCACATTTAGATGGATTTACCTTTACACTCCATTTTCTTAGTCACTGCTTTAGCTCGTAAATGTGATACTAAAGTTGTTCGGATGCAAACTTCAGTATTAACACTTATGAATGCAGTGTCATCTGCTAACGTTTCAAATGTCTTTTTGGACTTGTTACCACAACCGCTGTATAGATGATATAGCGGCCTCCAAATTTAAAAAATGAATCCTTACTTATCTATCAAGAAGCTCTTAAGAAGCTTGCATAAGTTTTCAGAACGAATTTGAGTTATTATTGCAGGTAGCCCATGATGCCAGACTTAATTAAACGATTGGAAAATTCCTATTAACAAAGCTGAATAGTATTGCTTATTTTCAAGAGCCTATCTTATAACGGGACTTGCTCAATAGTACTAAGCCTCGCACGAAAACCAAACTGTTGGACCGGTATAATGTTTTGCTCATTAAGATAAGCATTTATGCACGAAACGCTTAATTTTTCAAATAACTTGAATAAAACTAACAGTTGGCTAATGGGCCTGTATGACGAAATCTGACTTGACTGTTTTATGGATGATAACAATTTCAGACATCTTCCCAGAGGATGGGAAAAGCCAATTAGAAACATGACATTAAGTTAAAATAATATAATGAAGAATTTAATATTTTTTGTGATTTTTTATGGCATGGCGACTTCGTCAGACCATATTTCTTTCGAAATGGCGAAACAAAACACAGTTACCGTCAACGGTGTTAGGTGCAGAACAATGCTAACCGACTTTCTGTATATCGACAAGGTCGATATATCCGAGTGGAGTTTCTAACAAGACGGCACTACACGTCATACAAGCGACGCAACGCTCAAAGTTGTGAAGGAACCCTTCACCAATTGACCGTCGCGATCATACGACACTAGCGTGATCGACGAAGTTATTCAACCGGTTTGTCCGGGATTGCAGCGGTCGAAATATTTGCACTTGCGACTTTTCAAATGCCGAATAACACGGTTTATTTTAAAACCCAGTTTTAGATTTTTTTCTTTTAATTTTATTTACATGATTAAAACTAACAGTACAAGTTATCTTCCCCAGTGCAACGGCTTTTCATATTTTTTAGTATTTGAGTCAATTTTAATTGTCAGAGTCAGCAAAAAGTTCACAGTGCCACCAATATCTCCTGTACAATAAGATGCTAGTTTGAAAAATTGATCATAAATTGGATTTTCAAATTTGTACTTTTTATATTTATTTGGACTAAATGACACTACATATACATACGGGCAAAAGTCTTCGCCACTTTGCTTATTCAACGTTTGAATAACTGTTGTCTATAAATACAAGTTAGCCGACACAAGCAGCTAACGATATACACAGAACTAGGTCTCATTAAAGAATAACACTGTTCCCACAGGCACTTGTCGTATTGAATGGCTCTGCAGCCATTGGTCTAGGTTTATACAGATAGATAAAATGTAACAGACAGGAACATATTTTCGAACATTTTGGAAGACATTTTTCAGCAAGGATACGTACCTTCAATAGGTCTCTGATCATTAAACATACAGCTTGATGATCTGCACTATTCACTTGCAGAAGAAACTAATATTCGCTTGCAGTCGTGCATCGAATCACTACTGTACATTTCGCGATGAGTTACAACAAAACGATAGGAAGCATTCATTGAATCTCCAAAAGCCTACAAAGCGATGAAATGAGCACTTGAAAATAAATGCTCCCAGTGGGACATTGCGAACAAATATAATGTCATATATAAGCAGGTTCGTGTGCAATGTCTATTCGACTGATGGCGAAGCCTAGGGATCATACTTCTTTAATACATTTTGTTAATTTTTTTCACGACCCTTTCTCCCGTAATTGGAAATAAACTCGTTCGAATTTTTTGCCAAATGATAACTGCTTTACAAACTACATATATTGGGATTCAAAATGTCTACGAACTGTTCATTATCTAGTGATCATTTTTGTTTATTTTTAAAAAAATCGTTGGAAAACAAATAGTTATTAATAAAACCAGACAAAAACGCTTTATCAAATTGCCTACAAATACCTTGAACATAAAATAGGTGACACAATTACAGTAGAATCTCACAAATTAGAACTCTCACAAATAAGAACCGTCCAGAAATTAGAAACGACCATTCCAATGTATTGTACGCTCTGAAATTAGAACCTGTGGTTCTAATTTCTGGAAGTTTTTTTTTATTTTGTTTTGTATTTTCACTACAAATTATTTTTTTGCTCATTGAAGTAAAAATAAAACGGGGAATCCCCGAGTTATTCATGGTGAGTACAATTGGGTCATATGCATGTGAAATTTGATATGCTTGTTAGTTAATGACTGAAGGTCAAAGTAAGTTGTTCATACGTGTGAAAGTTTAAAAAAAAAATGCCAAATAAACGTAAAAAAAATACCTTATCTTTGGATACTAAGGTTAAAATACTAAAAAGACTTAATGAAGGCGTAAGTGGAAATCGTTTAGCTCAAGATTATAATGTTGCAAAATCTGCCATAAGCTACATAAAATCAAAAAAACAAGAAATAATGGATGCAGTTAGCTACACCTATCAGGAAGCAAAAAAAAATCTTTACACAACGCAGAATATGAGGAAATGGAAAAGTGTCTTTATAAGTGGTTTTTAAATCAACGTGAAAAGAAGAACACACTGACAGGACCCGTATTAAAAGCAAAAGCTAAGTCAATTTTTAGTGAAGTGTACCCCGACAAAGGAGAAAACGCATTTACTGCAAGTGATGGATGGTTTTCCAAATTTAAAACCCGTCATGGAATACGGTTTTTAAAAATTGGTGGCGAAATACTTTCGAGTGATGTTGGTGCGGTCACTCCATTTCTGCACAGTTTTCGTGCAAAAGTCGCGGAAATGGGTTTATTGGAAACACAAATCTATAATGCTGATGAGAGCGGATTATTTTTCCGTTGCCTTCCGGATAAAACATTTGTCGCTGCTTGTGAAAAAAGTGCCCAAGGATTTAAAATTCAAAAAGAACGCGTTTCAATTTTGCTAGGCGCAAATTCTAATGGCTCACACAAATTAAAACCATTGGTCAATGGAAAAGCTAAAAAGCCAAGATGCTTCAGAGGATTTGATACCCCACTTCATTATGACTTTTCGAAAAATGCTTGGATGACTTCCCGTATTTTTCATCATTGGTTTCACAAGATATTTATCAAAGAAGTATGTTTAACCAATGCATATTTTAAACTCCTTATTTTTAAATTTTTGTTTTTTTTTTACAGGTCATCCGATTTTCTGAAGACAATAATTTGCCCCCAAAAGCTCTTCTGCTAGTAGATAACTGCTCCGCTCATCAAAATCCTATCAAACTGACAAAACTTATTTATAGAAAGAAGTTGCTATCTCAATTAATTGGTGATGGTGGTGATATTGATAAGCTTTTGAAACGGTATTCAATACGAGATGCAATAATATTGTTGAAGCAAGCATGGGATGAGGTAACACAGACAGTTCTAAAAAATTCTTGGTCCAAATTATTAAATTGGGACTCAGGTGATTACGACAGCGATGATGATTTGCCACTAGCACAATTGGCTCAACAAAATGAGGATTGCAATGAAGTTCTTCAACTAAATCTTAATCTTTTGAATGAATTTATGCCAAATAATTCCGTAACTGTAAATGAAATCGAGGAATGGAATGAAGACGTGTTTACTGGCGGATCTAATGCAGAGAATAGCGATGAGGAGGCTTCAGATAGCAGTGACGTCGATATTGTCGACATAACGCCAGCTATTCCTCATTCAAAAGTCCTTGAAGGCATCAATAATGTTATAAAATGGTGCAAAACCAGTGATATATTTTCCAGTAAACACATGTCAAGCTTATTGGACGTCCGTAACGATATCGTTGTATCCAGTTTAAATAAATCAAAAAAACAAACAAGTATTACTGATTTTATGTTAAAAAACAAATAAACCCCTAATAATAAAAAAAAAATTTTAAGTTTTCTATGAATTTAATATGTTCAATTATTTAAATACAAAATATTAAATAAAAATTGTTTTGTGTTAAAATAAAGCTTTCATAACTAGTTTTATTATAATTTTCTGTAAAAAAAAATTTCCAGAAATTAGAACTTTTCAGATATTAGAACTGCCCGATGTACAAAGTGGTTCTAAATTGTGAGATTCTACTGTATATCCAATTTCACCGAATGCGCGTAGTTCGCCTGCAGTGGCTCATAAATATGCATGTCATAAATATGTAGGGATATAAAATGTTTATGAAAATATTTAAATAGCTTTTGGCAATTTATTCAGGTGTTAATTTCGCAGTCAAAAACTCGTTTTGAGTATTGTACCAAACATAGTTCTCGTGACGAGTACAATTGTCACCCTGTAGACTTGTAATAATAATAAAAGTGCTCTTAAGTTTCATTTCTTTAAAATGTAAACACAAACAAAAAATTGAATTCCAGACTAAACGCATTGCGTGACCGAAGACATAAAAACAACACAACAGATGAAAACCTATTAAACATTCGCTCACTTTATTTCAAGTTTAGCAAAATGCAATTGCACTTTTAAAACGTACACATACACACAAGTGCGCACGCTTGAACATAGGCACATACCGCTAACCAAAGTTCTTCAACGTATGCAGGCTATGGTAAGAAAGCCATTTACCGCTATCTGTATAGCACTATCGCTTGGCCGAAACGTTCGGCTTCAACAGCGTCAAAATTATCATATAAATAATGATAAAACTTATAAAAACTATAAAACCAAACAATTCATAAATACAACATTAAAATAATTGCAGGCTGTTGTTAAAGGAGAAAGGGGAAGAGCCTTTAGCTCGTAGTATTTTCTTGTCTTCCTCTGGGCCAAACTACACAGGCGCTTGGTTAAATGCGTCAAGTCGTTTATATTTATACATAGTAACTTGCTTTTTTAAAGCTGTTTTAGACAACTACACTTAACAAATTCTTTGGTGAAGAGTTGACATTGTAACTTGTTGTATTTAGCATCAATATAGTAAAATTGTATATTATTCACTTTCTGTTATGTAGCTAGTGTAGACATCAGGCAGAGAATACGGATTTGTTGTGATAACTGAAATTGTGGCCAATTGAATGAGCAAACATTATCCCGGACCAACAGTTTGGTTTTCGAGCTAGGCATAGAACATTGCTGTTCACATTTATTTATGGATATTTCCCAGGCCTGTCGTAAAATTAACTCGATTTCCATCTGTTACCTCCCATAAGCTTCTGAAGAGATATTTGACAGATACCTCAAGGTACTCGTAGTACACTAACGCGTATATCAACGGTTGCAGACGATACTGCATTTATAAGCGTTAAAAATGATTCAAAGGTTGGAACTGAACGACTTTAATCCCAAATTCATGAGCTAGATGACTGCCTAAAAATGTGGAGAATAAAGGTAAATTCATCGTAATATGTTCATGTACCATTATCCCTCAGAATACAAAACTGTCCACCAGCGGAATCTTCCGCTCACGTCAAATATTTAGTTAGGTCTTACCTAAACTCTGGCTATGGAATACAAAGTGAGTTTATACAAATCCATTATAAAGTCAATATTGACGTATGGAATTAAGCTGGAGGATATTACTTGCGCATAAAATAACCAGAAGCTAAAAAGAAGACAGTCCAGGATTTTAAGACTAATCGGCTGCGCCCCTTGTTAAAAAGATGTGAAAATATCTAGAAGTTCCCATTATCCAAGATGACACAAAAACATACTCGCGCTATTGGTCCACCACAAATCTTTCAATTAATTAAGATCTGAATACAAGAAATAAGTTAGTTAAGGTAGAGCTAAGATTTCAATACTCATTAAAAACTTCAGTAAGAAAATTTTAGTAATATAAAATTAAACATAAATTAAAAAATCGAATCGAGTAAGTTTGGGTGTAGCAATCAATATTAATTTCTGTTCAAATTACAATAACAACATTTTGGATGGCTCAAAACAGATTGAAAAAATTCTTTATTGTTGTTTAAAGGCGAGATTTGCTTTCCTAATGACAGATACTCATGGGACAGATACTGTCGCCAAAGAGACGTGTTTTGTCAAAATCAGTTCTTCACCGATACAGCGAATAACTTGGACTAGAACGACTGCTGTTAATCGAATCTTCGTATAAACTGGATAAAAATAACTGCTGCTAAAAAGGATTGGCAACAAATGTATATTGTCTTTAAACGATGATGTATCAAATTATCTGTCATTATTGCTAACCTATTGAGATACTTAAGGACTTGATAAAAATATCAAAAAGGCCTAAGAAGAAACCGTTTGTTCCGGCGTGTGCCAAACAAAAGTACACGTTCAAAAATATCGGATATGCTCAGAAGTCTTTCAAATCAACTATAAAAATAATACCCTTCCGTGACATAGAAATGGCTACTTGAATGATGCTGCATTGTGTACTTCTATTAAATTAAACTTTGAAATAGGTAATTTTATTTTTAAATTATTATTTAATCCATTTAATTATTATTTTGATTATTCGGAACTTTTTTGTATTGAAAACACCGCAACCGATTTGATATCATAATGATGGTTTATTTCCCCTAATATTTAACTGAGGAATATAAAAGCTGCAAGCAGAATAATTCTATATAAAAATAGTTTGAACAATTTCAGTATTTAAAGCAAAATTAGCAATTTGTACAATTTTCGTGATGATGAAATACACGATAAATACATACATTATAGGAGAGGTGCGGCATTTGAAATTTCCAAAATTAATTAAATTATGGAAAATGTTCAATAAACGCATAAAAACTGCAACGCAGTTGAGTTGAACAATAACATTTTTACTAAAACTCTAATCACATACAAAACTATTTAACTATGCAAAAATACTACAATAATTCTAACCATAAAATGTTCTTAATATTTGAAATTCTTATTATATGTTGCACTTAGATTATGGTTGCCTTAAACATGTTTTGTCTCTGCGTGTCTAATAATCCTTTGAGGGAAGATATCTCACTATCCCCACGATTGGGTCTGTGCCAGCTCGATGGCCTGCTATACTTTTTGCCCATTAAATAATAAGAAGTGGCATTGGCTTTAAAATTTAGAACGAAGTTAATAAATGTAATCAAGGGTTACTTGGGATTCGGGGTTTGGTTTCCTAGCTTGTTGCTTATTGAAAAATCCAAACGGGTTAAAAAAGTGTTGCAAAACCATCAGCAGAGAGAGATAAACAAACTTTGATTTCATTAATTGTTATTTTATTACAGCAAACACCAACAAACATTCAATCCATTAGCTTAGTTATAAAGACATAAAAATACCATTTATGTAAATTTTTAAGAGAAACGTCATTGTTGAAATGTTGTATCCCCGACCGACAACTTGTTACATGTTTCCTCATCACATTTTGTACAAGATAAAATATTAAGGCCCTTGCAACATAAGAAACTTGCTTCATACTGACATTATATAATTTGTCTCAAGCTGACTTAATGCCAAAGTGACTTCGCCTCACCTTTAGTAGTCGTACGAAACAATAAAATAAAAATAAATAAAAGAATAAAGAAATGTGTCTTTCGCGTCCTTAAACGTTAAATACTTTACAAGGCCATTTGTCATAGAGTCATTCATTCATAGTGTTGGAGTGATAAAACTGTTAGTGTATGTAACATTGACTGAATACAAAATAATTCTAGCGATTACATACTGACTTGCAACAATCACTTCATTGCACACACTTTAATTTACAAGCGTGAACAGTTGTTGGCTGCATATAATTTGTAAATATGTATTAATAAATAAATTATATTATTTTTATTTTTCCTTTTTTTTTTAATTTTTGTGGCAAAGTATAATATTAAAATAATGTATGTATGTGTGATCATGCATTTTATTTGTAGTACGGGTAGCATGCAACATTGCTGCTACATATTTACACATTTCGGTAGGGGGCTACAACATTGAACTATTTTTTTAATGAGAACCTTCCTTCTCTTTGTTGGTTTAATGTAAATGTACTAATTAAAAATTCTTCAAACGTGTTTGTTGTTCATAGAGCAACAACAAAAAATATATACATATATTAATTTTTCTTTGTTTTGAACTTAATCGCAGCAACAATATAACGAACAAATTAATATTTATATTATTTATTAGTGCACTTAGCAAAAAAAAAATGGTTTAATATAAGATCTGAGGCAAAACAGAAACAATAAAGCGTCCCCGTGCCGGTCGGCTCAGACATAATACGAAGGGTTACACAGTCTCGACAGAGTCAGTGTCACCATCTAAAAACAATTCGATATTTCGATAACATGTGGTTGCTTGCGGCAATAAGAATACGAGTTTATAAAAGATCAGCTTCTTTACACCATTAAGGCGTCATATTAATATACCCAATCACCAAAAAAAAGTTGGAAAATGTATGACAATGTGTCAAGCTCAATATTGAATTCGCTTTGAAATTTTTAAAAATTTGAGCAATTGTTAACAATGTCCACATATATGTAATAATGCTCAAATTTCTGCAATAAATACCGACTGTGTTACAACAGTTTTATGGTGTATGTGCATTTTGCTATTGCCTCCAACTTCCGCCTGGGCTATTATTAATTATTAATTTCAATTAATTTTACTTTCCCATAACTATATGAGAGGTTTATGGCGTTTCTTTTCTGACAAAGATGTTGCATATACACCAGGTATATTTTTCTGTTCTTTTTTAAAAAAAAATTAGCGAGTAGTAATAAACAACATATTCTTTTCTAAATATGTTGATGACGGAAATACGTTCCAAAAAAATCCACATAAAAATGTATCACTTTCTAACATCGTTTAGAAATTATTAATCAATTACATTTAGAATTCTTCTTGGGAAACCAACCCCCATTAGCTTTGTCCGTCTATTTTGCTTTGAGCCAATTAAAATGACAGCGCACACTGGGGCTTTTGATACTTTTAGGTGGTCAATCAAATCAAATATGCAACATAAAAGTTTATTTGAAATTATTATTGTTAAAATATTATTTTTTCTTAAAATCTGGTTTATTTTTTTACTAACACTCATTAGATTTTCAGTGAAATAATATAAAATTTTAGCAAAAAGTCACCGAAGTAAAAATGCACTAATAGAAAAGAACCAAAAGGTATAAATTAAATATTTAATGGAGTAGAACTAAATTATCCAACCGAGTGCAGCTTTCTTACTAGTATTAGGGTAACAAGCAGAGTCTCTAGTTTAAAAAATAATATAACTGGTGCTCCAACCTGCTGCCTTGGGTTCTTTGCATATATTCTTCGGGCATGAACATTTAGTTTAATATTTAGTTCTTAATTATGTACATGTGTAAAGCTGCCTGGCATTGTCTGAGTTTTCGCCTGATTTCAATAGCTAACTCTCAGAATATGACAACTAAAATTCATTTTGTATATTAGATAAAAAATTTAATAGGTTCTATTCCAAATTCAGGTCAGTTGAAAAATTAAAAAAAAAAAATCATTTTAGTTTTAAAATTTATAAACTTAATATTTAAGGACTACAAATGGCGAAAACCCCCTTAGGGAATAAGCACCATACATCAAGATGACGGTAATACAGAGTGCATTTTTTGTGGTGTGGCTAAAAAACCAAAACGGTGTATCAAAGTGTGAATTAAATGGGTTTGTAAAGCATTTCGGTTTCCTTTTCAAAAATTAATGCGTTTTATCGAGCCACATAAAAGATCGCTACCTGTAGAAGCAAGCTGATGGGCTAACATAAAATCCGAATTTTTCATTTTTCCTCTTTGCTATTGCAGCAACTACCCCTAAAACTCCTAAAAAGCTATATTAAGACCTGCATTGTGGTCTTCAAAACAATCTCAGCGCTCAAAAAGAAAGAACGCTAAATTACTCTTGTTCACCAATAAAACTGGGCATTTATTAATGGCAGCAGAGGTGAAACTAAGATTAGCAGGAAAAATAAATTCCACAAAGATACTTAATGAATTATCAATACCAACCTCAAGAGGAACAAACAATAAAAATCACAAATGTCCCCAAAGAAATTGAAATCCTTGTCACCGGGCTTGCGCTCATTATTGATTCTAATTTTAGAATTCATTAATACCATTTGCTTATACGACATACTGTAAATGTACTATATGTCCTCAAAATATATTCGCCTTAGAACTGCATAATAACTGCAAACGATCGTGTTATCCTGAAAAAATAACAATATCGGAAAAGCAGCAATTGGACAGCCACTAGTTGCCTAAACGAGATCGTGGCCTTCACAACAAGTCTTAGATATTAGGACCCATACACATATAATAAACGCAAATTTTAGGTGGGGTTGCGATGCTATTATCAAGCCAATTACATGCATTGAGTCGGACTCGAATGCCTGTTTCTTTGCTCTACTAATTTAGACGAGTGTTTGCCAACTCGCTGAAATCCTACCACTGTACACTTCTAATAGGTATTAAAAATTACAGCTAATAAACGCAATAAGATCTTACTTCGCCATACATCGGAGATACCAAAAGAGTGGGCAGAACACTCTAATTTGTTCATCACTTATGTACTATTTACTTTTTATATTTACCAAATTTCATTTCGATGTCTGTTTAGTACGAGAGATATTATTAAAAGAAAGAAGTCACACTGCGATCAATTAACAAATAATATGGACGTTCTAAGCTCATCCTTGATTTGATTTGCGACATTATGATTTGATATTAGCCAAAACTTCATCGTCTCCAGAGCAAACTTGACAAGACTTAAAGTTGGACTACATAAAACATTCTTATGTATTTTTCCATTTCGTGTAATCCCTGTTAAACTTTACGTGCGCAAAAACTACAATGGAAACTACGATGAAAGTAAAATATTGGAAACTCCCTGTGAAACGTCAACACATACGAGTATATGAAATTCTATGTGAAACGTGTCCCAATAAATATGAAATAGTTTAGGAGAACTCTGTGTTTAATATTTTTTTTTTTAACTTAAGTTTATCTTAATTATTTTTCTTCAACGTCTTCAGCAACAATAACGATAAATATGATCATGATTGATAAGGATCATGGAACTTTATTGTTGTAGTTGTTGATATTTATAATCATACAGACAGATTACAATTGAAACCGCTATCGGCAAACCACAAATAGAAAATGCGCATAAGAACACAATGACAGTTAACAAGACACACGTTTTGATGTCATATTTTGCAAACGCTACTGCATTAAAAATAAGACAAAATTTAACGCCAGCAAGAACTGACAATAAAGGCATAATAAATTGACATCAATTTATGATGATATTTTTGTTGGTTGCTAATGATGATCTATTTAATAGTTTATTTATTTATTGCTTTTTGTCACATTTACTGCAATAATACTTTCCTTCTGTTCCACTAAGAACCTATTAATATCTTGCCAAAACATTCAACAAATCTTGCGGTTAAACTTTTGCCATTTTTAATTTTAGTGATTGTAAGTGGGATGAGAGATATAAAGGGGTTTCTAATAACCGCGGATAAATGTTAACAGTCTGTGTCGGCGTCTGCTTACTCCCCTGCTTATTATTGAGTCACACGTAAAGAAAAAAACATGGTTGTGGCGTGGTAACGACAACAATGTTATGTTCTGTACAACAATATATTGTTGTGTCAATACTTTATTTGCTATAAATAAGTTATTGTTTACATTTAATAATTAAATGGACGAAAAATACAACATGGTTGGGTTAAACAATACAATTTTTACTAAAATTCAAAACATAAACAAAAATATATTAAAACTCTAACTATAAAATATTCTCAATAAACATAATATACAAAATTCTTTTGGAGTTTATGTATGTGGGTGCTGAGACTGAAGGGTTTAGCACGATTGTTTTAGTCGCCTGTTTTCGTATCCCTGCTGCTGCCTATCATTTTTTTTTTTTTGCTGTTCTATCGCAATAATAATATGATTTGTTTACAACTACAGAATTCAATTATATGTTGCTTTTAGATTATGGTTCGCTTAACCACGTTTTTGCTTTGCGTGCTCTGATGACAAAACATCGTCTCAAGTTACACCAAATAAGTATTTGTAACATCCTTATATGGCGTGCAGGCTACCCATACGAGGATTATAAGGTTTTTGTGCCTTTAATTTTGAATCTTTCTAAAGGAAAATGACAAAATCTTATACCTACAGTGTTATTTATTAATTATTACCAATGTACTAACTAATTTATTGTAACAGAGAGAACCGTCTCCGTCCAATTTCCGTCAGATTGCAATACATTGCGTACAAGAGTGTTAGGATGGATGGCTAGTTCGTTTACGAGTTGGATGAGTATGTTTTTGCTTCCTCCGCAATAGTACGAACTTCTTAATCATTACGGATATTTTCACACATACGCGAGAAGTCGTAAAATCCTAGCAAGTCTTCTTTGTAGCTTGTGGTTGTTTGATGCGCAATGTTTAGCAGGTGTCAACGCTCTTTGGTGCGTTCTTTGAAAATAACGCTGGTGAGTTCCGAATTAAAGGTTACATACATGGACATGCGTTTCCAGCATTATATCGCTACATATTACAGGTCTAACGGCATACGGCATGAACATTATGGTAGTATAGTTATACCTTGCACAGGTGATTTAAATTGACCACTAAAATTGCGTGATTTTACGCCGATATGCTTTTTTCTGAAGCTGTAGGTCTATGCCAATTATCTGCAATCAACCGGTGGCCTCTCAAAGTAAACGTAACCCGACTGTCGCCCTAATTCTGCCCGGCCTATGACTCAGAGCCGTTTAAAATTTGGTATTTTCACACTGCATGTGTTCCTTTTCAACTCGGCCGTATTGAAAACCCCTTTTCTAGTATTAACTTTAAAATTTGCTTTACTGAAACATTAACTGGCTACTGTTGGTATCTATCTGAAGATCGGATTACATTTGGTCAGTGATTTTAATGGAAACAGAGCATGTGTGTGGTAAAATATTGCAAGCCAAACAAATAGCAGTGTGCTAGAAATTATATATGTAGTTTGTTTTATAAGAATCCTTATATGTATGTGTTGCTTAAACAAATTTGCCTTCGAAAGTCATTCCCCATACGCAAAGAATTTACAAATACAACATTGCACAAATGTCATCACGACTACAGACATTTAGGCCTAAATAATTCGAAACGAGGTTCATGGATATTGTTTTCTCAAATTGATTTATTTCATTTTTTGCCAGCTCAAATTATAATTAATTACACAACTAATTATTTTAGTGTTAAAAATCTTTTCACTGAAAATATCCACCATCAATAGATACCAACACCACTTGGTCAAAGCATTTCGCTCGCTTTCATTGCAGCTACATACGTATGTACAATTGTATTGATCTTACTAATGCAATGCAAACGAATAACAAAAAACCGATAATGGTTTATCAGTTTTGGAATCATCATTGTCATTGTTGTCATCATCATCATCATCCACAATGATTATCTTCGTTGGCGCATAACCAAAGTATCATTATCTTTGGAAGTTGCAACAGCAGCAGCGTCATATTATTGGTCTTAAGAGAATCGAACATTTAGCATCATTCACATACCGGCAACAATATCGACAACAACAACTATAACTAGTGTAACTACTACAAGCACGAAAATAACAAAACAATAAAGAAAAAAGTCAATAGCACACATTCAATGCTACATTGATCAACTTCAACAAAAATGTCGTCGAGTGCATCATGTCCGATGTTGCGATAACGACAATAAATAATCTTTCAATGCTTTTTCGATGAATGAATGTATGAATGATTTACGATGTTTTAAGCGACTAGAGAGAAAAAACACTTCATAAAAAGCAGCAACAAAACAACAACAATTTTCGCTTTTAATAATTTATTGAAAAATAAAAACTTAGTTGCTGGCTGCTGTTGTTGCGGCTACAAAACAAAATAAAAACTGCATGAGAATCTTAATAAATTTTGGAAAAAAATAAAATCCAAAATAAGTCAGAGTTACAGCCACCATATTAAAATAACATGTGACAAAAACACTTTATCACACATACATTGCAAACAGTCATGTGTGTACTTGAATGCTCGATGTATTGGTGTGTAAAATACCCAAAAAGCCTCGAGCAAACTACATCCATCACCCAATAAATAATTGAACAAGCTGATCAAAAAGGTAAACTATTCTATTCCTTATGACAAGAGACAACTAGATTGGTGTTCGGTGAAAAACATAAAGTCTGGCAAAACACGTGACGGAAAGTAATTTGCCTAATTAAAATAGCTTTTAGCTCAATTTCTTTTATTTTGAGATTATTAAAATTTAATATTTTTTTGCTTTAATTTGCTTTAGTCGAAGCACTTGCAGACGGCGAAACATTGCCGATGCTTAAAGCCACCATACTAGTGCGGCCGACAGTCTGGTAATACTTGTTTATGTTACGGCTTCGATTTGTATAAAAGCCGCAAAAATTGATTTCAAGATTAGCGAAGACCCAGCCGAAGAAAATGAACTGTAACTTGAAAGGGATAAAGGATTTGAAAGCCATATT
Organism: Phania funesta; assembly: GCA_963932375.1. Classification (NCBI taxonomy): domain Eukaryota; kingdom Metazoa; phylum Arthropoda; class Insecta; order Diptera; family Tachinidae; genus Phania; species Phania funesta. The sequence goes on from OZ010656.1 coordinate 46,160,031, forward strand.
ATAATTGTTTGACTGCCTCTCAATGCAAAACAAAGGGGTTCAAGTTAAAAGCAAAGTTTTGCCCGAAAATCTTTTAAATTGTTTGCGTTCTTCAAAGACACCAGCAGCTCTCAAAGTTTTCGCAATTCCCGGATATACATACATTGCTTTAATTACAAGAAAAAAGACCTAATATTTTAATTTTAACTTTTCTAAAATGAGTACAAGCAAAGAAAAAGCATTGCTGGAGCATGATTACGACAACTATATTATATCATTAACAACAATATAGATTGTGTTGTTTACATTTAATCACTACGAAGGTCTAAACGTTGATCAAATTAAGTTAAAATTGGATCGTGTTGTTATAATGTATGAAAAGTATTATGATTATATTAAATTATAATATGATTATAACATGAATAATTTAAACAACATAAATGTTACGTGATATAATAAAATTATTATGTTATATAATATTTTGGAACTATAAAGGGCCTGATTATTATTATATATCATATTAATATGATTTGACTACAACCATGTAATTCATTCATAATATGTTGCTATTAGGTTATAGTTACCTCAATCATGTTTATTCTCCGTGTGTGAAAAACTACAAGAACTAAAAGAAATCATACATGTAACCAACGATCCCATTACTGTATATGTCCCTAAATTACCGTGCATAAGGGTACTTACGGTACAGTTAACATTAGAGGCTATAGCGGACGCTATACACTTGGTCGTATTGTGCTGCATAAAGTTAAAATCAGTGCTTACAATTTTCCTGATGTTAAAGCAAACAGAATCGTTGACATATGACATACATATTTAAAAATCTTTTGCTTTCTTAGTTTATTGGGTGCAAATACATAAATGCCAAATAAATAAAATCATAAAACATCAAATAGACTTTAGCTCAATCATAACCAAAACTCAAACATCCATTGAAATGACAAAAAAAAATCAAACGATAAAAAAATTGGTCATAAAACAAAAACATGTTGCCTAAATTGGTAGAAAAGAGGACGCCTGTAAGGCAACATCAACAGTATAAAAAAGCAACAAGTGAAATGAACAGAGAACTTTATTTCTCGTTATGCATTTGAAAAATGTCAATGTACATTCCCATCACATGCTACAAAGCAATGAGACGTGATTCCCTCCTCTTCGTGTCAGCTCTTCAATGCGGACATGAATAACATTTTTGTTTTTTTTTCGATTTCTTTCCTTAGTGCCATAAAATCGTGCGACATAAATCGATCGTATTCTCACTCTCATGGTTGGGTTGTTTCATAGCGAGCCACTACTACCGCCACCAGCTCCATTCCTGCCACCACCACTCGCAAGTGTTTTACGTAAATCTCCACACTCATAGTTGCTTTTTTGAATGCAACAGGAAACAGATCAGAACAGTGTACTCTGACTTTTAAGTATATTTTGTTGTCCAATGGTGCCCACTCGACCAACACACACACTCAACCAAGCTGGATCTTTTTCATACAACTTCTTTGACTTAATAGTTATGCTTCTTCTGCTCCTCGTGCTACTGCTACTAAATAAACTCCTTCTCTTGCAAACTATTTGTTATTCAATGCGTGTGCCTGTCAAAATATGCATGATGGAATTATGACAGATCATCATTATAGTGATGATATATGAGTAAAAATCCTACTGCTGCAAAAACCAAGAAACAAATCAACGGAATTGGATATAAAAATAAAGAATCAAATCAAATGGCAGAGAGGAAGCTAAAAAGACACTAGGAAGAAGAATGCTAAATGACAGTGACGACAATACTCTTGTCATCGTCATATTTCTGATGACTAGCTGACAAACAAGTTGGAAAAATATATAATGAATTGGTCAACGCATTGCTTGCGCCCTTGCTGCGTATTAAATGTTTATGTTATTCATTCTTTAAAGGATGTCAGGGAAATGGAGAACACTTGACTTTCTTTATACCCTGCTAATAAAGCATGTACTACTCGTACATACCGTGCGTAATATTGAACTGAGACTCGTAAGTATTTAACTGATTCCATTCTACGCTACGTGCCAGATTAAACATACTCCACGAAGAGTTTTTTCGAGGCGTATGAAGTTCCTTTGCATAATATTGTTAGAAAGCAAATAAGCTTCAGGGTAAAATTTAAAGGAACACACACGAAAATGTTCAAAATTAATTTTGGCAAGACGAGTTAGACCGAATCAAACAAGTCGAATTTATGTATCCCTTTTTTGTGTTTTACTTATATTTAAGACATTGTAGACATTGTTGAATAATTATGGCCTTGAGTCTAGGTTACTAAAATTTCGCTTACCCAAACGAAATATTGAAATTTTTTTGCCTTAGAATGCAATTTAAACTGCATTAAGTTTAAAACCTGTGTTTATCATGAATAGGCCTAAAAATGCTTCGAAAGATATGAACACATTCCGATTTGGTTTACAATAAACAGCGTAACTTCTACATTTATTAAATTATTTTCAACCCTAAACAGGTTTCGCAATATAAATTAGAGTTCTGGGAAATTATATCCGCTTAAGAACATTAGGACATACGTTGTTCTTTCTGAAAATATTTAAAATTATTCTTGCCTTAATCTGTAGTAAAAGCTTGTAAATATTTAGAAAATTCTTTCTTTGTTTGCTTCTTCATTAGAATCTTACTCCTATGCTATTTTTGCTTTCAAAATCACTTATGTTTACGTTTATAAAAAACTTTATAACTTATATTCTTGAAAACGAACAGAGGAATATGAAGTTAGATGTCTGGTATATGCAAAATAATTAACAGTAAAATAAAAATACAAATAATTAAGAAAATAATAAATAACAATAATTTAATACAATACAGAAATAAAATGTGGTTTTGAGTATTGAATTTAATGCAACAAATTTTGTTTTCAAAGGTTCTATAAAGTATCCTCAAAGTACTAGAGTTGTGTCTTTCATAAACGAAAGTAAAGTACATAAGCAGTAGCTTAGCAAAAATACCTAGCCCGCTGCATGACACCTTATTAGCGCCCGCTATGAGACAGTTTTCTTAATATTATACAGTGTATGGAACTTACACATAGTATTTAATATAATACAAATATCTAATATCTTGGGATTTTTGAAACTAAATATCGACTTTTTTGTCACCAGCATTTAATCTAACAGGAAAATTTAAGCAGAAATTGTAATGAATAAATATACAAATATTACGACATATCAGGAATTCCAAATATGAAAATTTCCAATTGCTTGATTTTGATTTACTACACATAATTTTTTTAAATATGAGATGTTATAAGCGGAGGATTTTTGGCTTTTGAAAAGTTTGGTTGTCGATAAATTTAAAAGCACAATAAAAAATCGTGAACAAATAAAAAAATTTATAAAATGTTGGGTAAAGGTTTCCTGATGAGGTAGGTGACTAAAGCCACAAGCGAAATGCGAATAGAGACCATCTTTTTCACCCTCAACAAATAAATTCCATTACAATTTATAATAGAATGAGTGGGGATAAAAAATTAACTTAAAATAATTTTTTTTAATAGAAATAAAAAAAAATATGGGAAAGGTAACATATTTACATATAGGTATATGTATACACAATAAAATATAAAAACTACCTTAGTAATTAGCAAAATGGATCATTATTTCAGAATTCTTGTTACCGTGTTTTTATAAAATAGTTTTAAAACCCATAAAATTTCAAACGTATTAGTTCTCCGTTGAATATCCACTTTCCATTTTATTATACTCTTATAATATTTTAAAGATTATCATTGTGATTGTTATTTCTACAATGTTCATTTTTATACCCCACAAAAAGTTCATATTGTGTAGATCCTTATAAACAAGATGTGGGGCGCTCCTAACCCTACAAAATAAAATTGCAACTAGAAAATCAGCAATTCTAATGTGGGCCAAAATCATTTTTCTGGTTATTATTGGCATGCCCATAAAATAGACATATTCTGAATCCCTATTGAAATTATCTACGCCAGGGTTTCAGATCACTAATATACCAAAACGGAATCGAAAGTTCCCTAACTAACAAATTTAAGAAAATTTACAAAAATAAAAAAAAATATTATCCAAAAAAAAAAATTATACAATAATACAAAAAAAAAAATTTATCACAAATCAGGAACTTGTCAAATATTCAGAAACCCACAAAAAAATCGGCCGAAACCATAAAAAAACTTGAAAAATAAAAATTTTACTCAAAAAACATAAAAAAATTATGCAGAAAAACAAGCAAAACTGCATATGTATGCATATGTATGCATATGATTTGTATGAAACATTACTATCAACGCATGTGTATATCTATGTTGGCCAGTCATATAATTAACGTACATTGGGATATATAAATATGGAGAATTCCACTGCTAAAAAATAAAACTGGACGTCCGTCTGCGAGTGAAGGAATATGCTAGATCCCCTTACCCCGCCACCTCATGCCTCCACTGGATAAAGATTGCGAAAAGAATTACACGTTATACTACTGGACTAAGAGAAGAACGTTTGCAAATAAGGGATCAAAATTCCCTTAATCTAAATAGTTTAATACAGAGAATGCTAACGAGCGGCATTTTTATTATAATACTCGTAGTATTTCGTAAAATGATTACGTTAAATTAAAAGAATGCTCTATTGATAGAGTTTTCCTAAGTTACAAAATATTTTACTTACGATTTGCCGTTTTAAGTTTAATTATAATTATGTGACAATAAAGAAAAGCCTCATGATTTTTTGTTTACGAGAAGTTTTATCCCCCTACATTAATAATAATATTATTATTATTGAATTTAGATTTGAATTTGATTTGTATAGTCTAAATAATCAAAAGTAGTAGAAATTCTTCAAGTTCTATGATAAGGGTTCTGGTTCTACACCGCTCCACGAGAACTTCCGCCGGCTCTATGGCCGTGAAGTAGTGCTGATAATATTCTATTTCTATTTGGGTTATATTTAAATATTCAAAGAACAATTTATATTCGATATTCCTTCGAATCTCAAAACATTTGTAAATTGACTACTGTAACTCAGTTGTTCTTTGTCGTGTAAGAATTTAAAAAAAAACAAACGCAATAAACAGTAAAAGGTCCCATACCCGGACATTGACCACTGCGCTATTTTTTACCGCTTATGAGAGGTACACATTTTTTATATTAAATATTTTATTTCAAGTTACATTTTATCGAATTGTGGTTGGTTTGGTTCAATTCCAGCTGTTTTGAGTTTCAAAATGTCTTTTTTCAATGTTACTGATTTATTGGAATGCGACAGTTATATCTGGCAAGATGCGTCACATGGCAAATTTTGTTTATGCTTCATTCTAAGAATTTCTGTTTCTACATCTACCCAGTGAGTCTTCAGACTCACTTCTATCCACAACAGCGCTTGATTTATACATTTCAATACATTCACACTCAGCGTGTACATTTTCATCTACTTTCAAAAATTTACTAGTCATTTGATTGCGCGAACACTTCTGCATACGTTGCCAATGGTATATCAAAATCATTTGTGTTAACAAAGCACTTACCACTTTCATTGGAGTTGACACATACATACATAGGTATATCAATCAGAGTTGGTAAAGAAAGGAACTACTAATTTAATACAACTCTCGTTGGTGTGTCCTCTTATGAGAGATGTTTTGAATACAATTTTGTAAAATTTAATGTCGTCGTCAGGTTACTGGTGCGTTCAGTTACAAAAATGCAATTTGTACAGAAACAACTTTGTTCGTCAAAACTTGTCTGGTTGTGAGAACGGTTAAGGGAGCTTTTACTGTATAACTATTTACCATTTTTGAAGGATCTTTCAAAGGTTTTTGAACCACTTAAAGAGACCTAATTAACAGGAACTAGCAATCTAAAGTTTGAAGCTTAGGTAGCGAAGAGACTTTTGCGAATGTTTCTTACTTTGTAATTATTTTATTAGCTCACCTGACTTGCCGTCGGATATCCACAATCAATTTGATATGATGCCATATTTTTGTCGTTTTCTCTTTTCAATTCCAGTTTGTGTTGCTTAATCATTTAAAAAGTTCATATTGTTGGTTAAAAATGAAACGTTATTCAATTTTCTTATATTTCATCTTTAAAAACAACTGAATAATTTTGGTAAAAAAACCATTAATACTTTTCTGCTCCGTTTTAATTTTCTTCTATTTAGTAGAACACAAATGTCACTTAAATTCACATTTCTGTTTAAATAAACTACTTAAAATGTGGTGGGCGAAAAAAATATTTATTTTTGCATTTTAAACTGGTGCATAGAACGATAATGGCAACAGCGACGTAATTGATAGTTTTAATAACTTGACACTTATTTGACGTTTAAAAAGTCAAGCCTAATGGTTTACACATGTATAAATGTATTTAAGTATGTAGCACATTTTGCTTTGGACACAACACTATGTTAAACATGTAACTTTTGCTTGATTTTAGGTTGGCTGAAGGGCTGCCAGGGATTTTGACACTTGACACGGTCAAGGATTTTGTTACCAAATTTTATACATTTTTATACCTGTGTAAATGAAAAAAACCGACGGATCTTATTGTCATACAAATTTATTGCATTCAGTTTGTTATATTGACGTCTTATAGACCTGCGTTTTTCGTTATTTTACTAGGCTCACTTTACGTTTGACCGCCGTTATTTTTAATTAGAGTGTAAAAATTTCTCATAAGAAATCAGCTTTGTGTAAATCAAATTTGATTCTTTTAAACACTATTTAGTCAATCCAATTCTAGTTTATTGCAAGTGTGTGTTTGTGTGTAATTTTTCTCGAATTCTTGTTATGTGATTGAAAACACAAAACTTGTTTTTTACGCGCTTACTATTACTTAGATGTGCCTGATTTAACGTTCGAGCACAAACTAGTTGGAAGTAGTCGTAAGGTTGTACCCAACCAACCCAATTAAACAAACCGTGCACCAGAAGAGTCAAACACTATTAACAAAACAAAACAAAAGCAACCATTAAGAGAGAGAAACAAATTTAAATAAAACGTTATAATACAATATCAAAAAATGGCCTTCAACCACGTAGGTTAGAAAGAGCTAGATATAGAAAAATTAGTTGTATTAAGGCCAACTGCAAAACTCGTTAGTTTGTGTATGGTTTGGGAATTTGTTTTCATGTTCTCATTGTATTGCCTTTTCCTGCTTTTTTTAATTTTCAGTTTGAAGCAACGCCTTCCAGTTAGATATGAGTTGGCTACAACAGCAGCGCCACTATAAGATATCAACGTCTATTGTTCAAACTTAATAAATCGTTACTCGTTATTATATGATAGCATTATAAAATGCGTTTTCTATGCTGTACTCAAAAATCCTATAACTGTTTCTTTTCAACACATGGTACTCTAAGCCCAGCAATTAAAACGCTAGCTTAACTATTTCTGGACAGAACTGCAACTGGAAGTTCTTAAATTCCCATAAAAGGGGAACCGTCATATACAAATGAAAATTCATTTGGGTTGAAAATGCACTTTTGAAGGTGGGTTGGAAAGCTTATTTTTTTATATCTTGCCCTAAATAATTTACTGCTTTTTTTTCGAAACATTTAATCGCATTTAGTAATTTTTGCTTTTTTGTCTGCCAGTTGTAGCTAAATTTCACTGGTTTTTCCATACCTTAAACAAATTTTTGTGGAACAGGCGTGGTTTTCATTGCAATTTGAGATTTCTCAACTCCGAGTGTGCTTTTTGCTTCTGTGTGTTTGTTGTTGTTCGAGATCATTTAATACAATGTTTTATAGTGTGTTAATATGATTTTTAGTTGTTACAAACTGTTATTAAAAATGTATAATTAAATTGTTTAATTGTTTTAATAAATGAAAATTAGAATTTATTAACTACATCTAAGAAATCATGAAAGTAAAAATAATGTATTTAAAATTTGTCTAGATAAAGTAGGCTCATACATATGTACAAAATATGCACCTGCCTACAATGTTACTCTTTCCTGTTCGTAATTTAAAATAGGGCTTTCTGGTGGGTGGTAGGATAGAGAGTATATTTTGGATTTTGTTTTATAATTAAATATCTATTAATCAAAATATGCCGGAGTATGTTTTTCTGGGTACGTAACTTGTATGGAGTCGAGATAAATGATTTGTATTTGTATTATTATCAATTTTTTATTTTAATCTACAAATTATTGTTATAAATGTGGATCATCAAAATGTTAATTTTGTAGATATAAAGCAAAATTTAGGAGTCCATTTAGAAATCTAAATTACTGACCTAATTTTAATTCGCAATGCTAAAGAAAAGGGAATATATTTTTTAAGTTTATATAGCTGGGCGGCTTTTAATTCAGCTGAATAAAACTCTTTTACGAAAATTAGAAAACTTTATTAAATACTTTCACCTTCTTTTCGAAATGGTGAACATTTGTAGGGTATAATTCTCGGTAAAAGGGTGCAAATGATCTGTTCTAATTAATTTTTAATCGTTGAGAAGGAATGTCTGAAGATTATATACTTACGTCATGACGATGTTGTAAATAAGTGACTGATAGCGGTGTTCCTAAGCTCCAGGTAAAAAGTGGTTGACCCATGTCATATTCATGTTTGTAAATAAAAATCAAAGTTAATCATTATCAATGCGCACTTTTGCTACTATTAAGGCCTTTAATACAATCCTGCAAACCAATGTTTTTTGTATCCTTAATTCTAACTTTCAATCGAACTTGAATATCCTGTTACGCTACTCCTAATGATTCTGCAAGTTCCTATTGTCTTTGGCACAGATCTTAATGGAGTAATGCCTCTTTATATTTATCGTAATACTTTTGTGGCCATCCCGAATGAATCTTGTCTTCACCATCAAAGTTAGCACCATTGAAGCATCAAAACTAATCTATAAGAGGTTTAGAAAGACCATCTTCGGCAAAACTTTCACAAGACTACCTTAACTTTCTGCTTTACTTCTCTTTTCCCAAAAAAGACAAAATTACTCGCAGATACACTTTTTCTGGTTCAAAATGTTCGGTTTTCAATGAAATAATAAATAAGCATGTTGTGTTCGCTAACCAAAAATTGGTAGAATTTACACTGAACAACAAAAAAAAACATAACAGGATTCCGACAGTGGGGACTAAAAAAGATATACGTGTATTGGCGTTGTCGTCGTTGGTACTTTGAACGCATATAGAGAATTTTATTCCATATATTTTTGTAGAACATTTCATCCCGCAATTTGGCTATATAAAGGCAGTGCTTTTGCCCGTTTTCAAGAAAGGGACGAAAAAGATCCATATAGCGGTGAAAATGTTTCGCAAAAATGTTCCCCTTAGTGCTGAACACATGTTACGCCTAATATAAGGATTACAAGATTTCCTATGCCGATTCACTATAACAATGTGCTAAAGGGGGAAACTTTAACCCCTTCTAAAATAATAGCCAGGCGTAAAGTTTGAAAACGCCGATACTCGTACATGTTTTTATGGTCCCCCTCTGCTGAAATCCATTTTCAGAACCATGTTGTAGAGTGTAATCAGACAGTCAATTGAAGACACCGTGTCATTTAATTACATTTTCTTTTATATATGTTTTGGATTAGTAAAATAATTGAATTAAGTATCTAAAATAACTGAAATCAATAAAAAATCATTTAAAAACTTAATTATATTCCCAGCTAAGACCAAACAAACCTTTAATAGGTGCACACATTTTTGTTATGAGCTTTAGTCAAAATATGAAATTCGTGAACTTATGATGTATTCTAATTAGTAAGTGTGTGCTTGTGGTCGTAAACATTATGCTAGCCAGTGCTGAACATTCACAGCCCATTTCTAAGGATTATCGGTGGTGACTGACCCATCCACCCATTGCGAGGTTTTCTAAAACTCCTCCATTGGCTAATAAACACCGCGGTTCTTCCAGAGATTAACGTCTCCACCATTTGCGAGGCTTCATTGCCCATTCCTTTAGAGCTCCATATGAACGAGTAAGTCTGTATTAAAACTGGAGATCGTATTCAGAGTCGGATAATAGTCGTCAAGTACTTTTTTAGCTACGCATCACTGACGTATGCTGTTCCACCGTGGATTAGGGATTTTTTATACATGAGTGTTAACTTGTCTCCGCTCGACTTATTTCGCCAGACTCCTTGCAGAGGCAGTAACCTCTTACCGGCCGCCACCTAGAGGAGTTATAAGTTAGATCTACTGACAGGGCACTCGGTTATGACAAGCATTTGTACCTGCCAGCCAACGACCAAAAATAAAATAAAAAACAATTTCGAATTATATTTTTCAGCACTTTTGGGTATTAAATATTATTTCTTGTCCATTATTATTGAATGGTACCCTTAAAACGTGATATTATGATTTAGGCACTTTTTTTGTCACGTACAACATGAACGAGTCATAAGTAATTAATTACGACCATGCGTGTCACAATTGATGCTTTATAAATGCAGCTTTAAACACTGACTCTAAAAGGTTTATCAGCAAATTTTTTAAGCTGCAGATCAAGTTTGGCTGAAATAATTATGCATGACTCACAATTATGCCACTTTTGCAACATTTCTTATTTTTGTAAAAATTAAAACGATTTAAGGACAATGGAAACAAAAATATTTATCATAAAATACGTAACAATTAATTAACGATAAAAACTTAAATGTGAAAATAAGGCCGAGTTCCTATTCGAAAATTTAAAGTTAAAAGTACTGAGATCATAATTGAGACCATCCTATTTCTTGGCATCTCTTGTCAACTTTGGTTTGGAGACAAACCAAAAACGCTCTCAAGAATCAACATTTTTGTTTTTTTTTTGTACAAAAAGGATGTCAGTCTTAAATTTTGTGTGGACATATAGTATAATTAAGTTCTCTGAAAAAATTTATTAAAAATTTAACTAAATTGTTTTATTTTTCATCCAAACTATTTTGAACCTTTAGTATTTTGTGGAGTACCATTTTTTACGGATTACTTCAGCACATATTTGTGGCATTGAGTTAGCTAAGTCGCTAAACTGCTGAGGGCCAATTTGTTTCCATTATGTTCAGATGTGAAGCCAACGCGAATTTTTAATGTTAGTTTTTTTGGCTGCATCTGGTCGGTATACTTTCCCACGAACGATTTATATAATGAACCGTTATTTTTCCTCAGCTAAGCAGTCCTCTGATGGTCTTGGTTGTAAAAATATTTTAATAAATAAAATGTTGGTGAAATTATAGTGAATTCTTCTTGAAAAAATGTTTCTATTAAAGACATTGTAACATATTGTATGTGTAAATTAAAAATAATGTGTTCCAATAACAACAACTATTAAAAATAAACTTCATACGTATAAGTTTAGTTCAATGTTGTCTTTATGTACTTTCCTTTTGTTCTAGGAAAATCCATTTCCATGCATTATACTCGCTCGTATCCTGTAAGTTTTGTTTACTCAAGTTCTAACAAAAGAAATACACAGAAGCAAGAGATTCATGTACAAGTGTATTTTTACGCATACGTCTATTGAAAGATGTGCATGATGGAGGTACATGTCGATTGGAAAAGAAGTGTGTTCTACGTGTCATCATATTTGTGCACACAGTTTTGCAATAGATTTCGAAATCAAAATAAAGGAAAATTCAAAAAATAAAAGCCTTTACAGATTAATACGTACTTTGTAACTCGACTGTGTACTCGTACGTGGCTGTCTGTAGCACGTCCGTACGAGTATCATCAACTAGCATCAAATAGTACATGGTCGGTGAACAGCATTAGAATCAGTTGAGTTGCAGTGAGCCCAAATTACATGAGAAGGTTCAGTATCCGTATGCAACATCGGCAAAGCTGTTTTATTCAATTCTTTGTTATATTGACATCAGGGATGCAGAATGATGGATGAGTACTTTTTACATGAAGGTACTATCAGTGTTTACAGAAGCCAACTAAAACTTTTGTTGGGGGAAATTTTTGTGCAGTAAAATTTTTATTCTTAATGGTTTGCGGCGGAATATTCTACTTTTTCTGCCCCTACATCCGCGCCTGCAGCTTAGAATAAGTTATCCTGGTACAAACAAAGAAAACACATGGTTGATATTATGATTGAATTACAAGGTTGTAAGCAATCCATATTATTATTGTAGGCCTTAGAATTTATAACACTGCTTGACACCGGATTAGGTACGAACACAGGAGGCTAAAGCCATCGAATAGTTAAGACGCAAACCACTTATTATCCAAAATAATTCTGCATAATAAGTCCATTACGAATATTATAAAATAATTAAATTATTTTTGTATAGCTAACGATAGAATATTTGGAAAGCTTGTTTATCGCAACTAAAGTAATGTTGAAAATGTTTTAAGATAATCATTATATGTTTGCTACAATAATATACTGTTGTAGAGAATATAATTTGGTTGTTGTTTCTCTGTGTGTATTTAATAACAACCAATCGATGCATAAAACCTGTTGGATATGAAATATTTTTCTTTCATATACAAAATACTCATATTTCGTGGCATCCGTACTATCGTACATAAGCCAAAAATAAGCGAATGTACCGTAATTTTCATCCCTGTTGTAAAAAGCACTTGTTGTAGTCCTAGTCGTAATATGTACAACACGAGTAAGTTCATTTTGCTGAACGAACAAACATCTTGTTGAATTATCTAACAAATGGCGTTTGGTTTTAACTTTCATCTCCTCTGTATTTTTCTATCCAATATTTCGTTTGTCTTTTTATGCACAAGTGTGTGTTTGTGTGCGTGAGTGTTGATGTTGTCCTGTTTGGATACCCTAACTTTTTTCACATTTCATGTGTAGTTTTTTTCCTATTTTGGGAGATTTTTGTAAGGATTTTGTTTGGGTTGTGTCACTCACTATAACAACTAGGACTATTTTAAACAAACTACTACACTCTTGTAATAGGACACACACACCAACGCACACATGAACACAAAAGCTTATTGATGTTCTTTGAAGTTGTACTTGTTGTTAGCAGCACTTCTTATAGGTTTGCTGTTTTGGAACTTGAAATAGTCGTTGTAAGTACAACTCGTAGCAGCACTAGGAGTAGATCTAGAAGAGATATGATTTTAATTTGTTCGACTACCCGTTACGTTTTGTAACTTGCACAAATCCTTTGTGTATACAAGCAATACACAAACACTCTTACACAAATATCCTTTTGTACAACTACAACATTCATATACATATCTCTAATTCTAGTATAGTTAAGAATAGCTAAGAACATGGATTGCAAAGTATTGTAATCGAAAAAAATATAATGAAAGAGAAAACATAAATAAGGCTTTAGTTTACAGTCTTAAGACAACGACAAGTTTAACTCTAAATTGTTGATGGTGGAAACATAATTCTTTTCCGTTCCATTTTCGTGTTGTTGCAAGAAATTTTAAATTAAAACGAAACAAAGCTAAGAAGTTGAATGACATCAGTTGGCCATATAAAGCGTTGAAGTACACATAATGGTAATGGTAATTTTTGGTACTACATAGGAAATTTGGAACTATTAAAATGTAAGCAGTCAGCTGATAAAATGAATAAATAAAATGTAGTTGGCTTAAAACGAATTTTTTAAATATATTACAATAAAAGAAAATTGTTGGGTATTGTGGAAACTGTAAGGTGTTGGATAAGACCACTCGGATGCGCTTTTAAAACGCAATAATATAGCATGTTCTGTGAAGCCCGATAGAACTTGCAAAATTTTTAACTGTCAAACGGCCTGCGCTTACTTTTTGATATTTATGATCAGTATACTTTGGCAAATCATCGCTAATAGATCGATGCTTGAACAACGCTACCAAATTTTCGAGATTTACTTTGAAAAATAGTCATCAACTGTAGTGCGATTCACTATTCTTTTTTAATTCTTGATTTGATATTACGACAGGGTGTTTTGATGTAGAATTTTGAAACGAATTTTTCAGAACGAAAAATGACACATATCCGAAACCGGGTTGTCTCCAAACCAAACTTGACAAGGGATGACGGAAATTCGTTCCAAAATTCTACATTCTTTTTTAACGTCATTGTTAAAAAATTAACATTGTTAAAAAATTTTAGTCATTGTAGACAAAAATAAACGATATTTTTATTTATTAATAAACAATATTTTTAATAAACAAGGCACTAGGAACATACATACATAGCATGTTTATACTACGTGTAGAAAAAGCCTGAAATGGCTTTTCCAAAAATATCTAAACGCTCATTTTTGGCTTAAAGCGCTTCGGCCATATATCAAACTCTACTATGCCATTTTTTTTTCATTGGCCTCTATTGAAAAGTCTCTGTTGACATTAACATTTTCTCCACCTAAAGGCAAGGTTATCATGCGAGAAGTTCAATTTCGTAATACGTTTTCAAAAATAACGCTGCTTTGTCAGCATTAGCAGTTGACTTTATAAAACCCTACCAAAATTATCTATATAAGCTAATGTTTGTATTTATCCTGCATGCGATTAAAAATATAAAATATGTAAAAAACTTATAAGCCTTCATAGTAGTTCAAACTTAATTGTAGGCACTTTAGCCAGATACAGACATATGACCCCGTCCTCCTATTAACCAACCTAAACAGTTCGCAGCAAGAATTTTTCAAACAGCTTCGATTTTGCTAAACAAATTCTTTTATTTTTAATGTCATTCAGGTAATTTAATTGAGACGTCGCAAGAAACTATAAAATATTCTACATTGGAAAACCAACTTTTTTTTTATACTGTATTTTATTTTATTGAATCTTTCTATTAAAAGAAATTCACAATAAGTATTCAAATCTTATTTCTAAATTATTATTTACTAGTTAGTACCAACGTAATAACTAATTTTTTGTATTCAAATCTTAATAAGCTATCTTCTATTGTATAGAGAGAGCCGCCTTGCCAGGCTCAGTGTGTCAGTTCTTTTTAGTCTCTGGTGGCCATCAAATTGCAATAAATTGCGTGCTAGACTGTTGGGATGTGCGACTAGTTTGTTCACGTATTTGGACGTGTATGTTTTAACTTCTTCGTGGATAGTGGGAACTTTGAGATCCCTATGTATGTTTTCATTTCTTATGTACCAGGGGGCGCAGACGATATGACGTAAAATCCTAGACTATCTTCTCTGTAACTTCTGGATGTTTGACGCACAGGCAGTACCCCACAGATGAATACCATATGACCATATTGGCTTTATAACGGATTTGTATAAAAGGACTTTATATTCCAAAGCCAAAGTTGAGTTAGGACTTATTAGCCAATGCAGTTGATTTGTTCGAAGCTTTATGGACGTTATTTTTGCCTCAATGTGCCGGGACCAAGTTAGGCGGCGATCTAGGTGGATACCTAAATATTTAACGTGCGTTTCCACTGGAACCGTGGTATTAGTTATTGGGATTGGTGGACAATTTTGCCTTCTAAGGGAAAACGTTACATGAGCACATTTTGATGGATCTACCTTTATTCTCACTGTTTTAGCCAGTGTTCTAGCTTATGAATATGGGACTGCAGCTTTTCAGATGCATCCTTTGGATCATTACTGACACTTATAATTGCAGTGTCGTCTGCAAAGGTTGATGTATATGTATGTGGGCTTGTCGGCATATCCGCTGTATAGATAATATATAATAGCGACCCTAGCACACTACCTTGAGGTACTCCTGCACTGATTTTCCCACATCTTGAAAGCTGGTCCTTTGTCCTTACTTTAAAAGTTCTATCGGACAAATAGCTCTTTATAAGCTTGTGGGTGTTTTCAGGTAGAACCCGAACTATTTTAGTAAGTAGCCCATCATGGCAGACTTTATCAAATGCTTGGGAAATGTCTATAAATAAAGCTGAACAGTATTGCTTTCTTTCAAAAGCCGTCTAATAATGGTAACGATTCTTTGGACTTGTTCAATCGTACTATGCCTTGCTCGCAAACCAAACTGATGATCTGGGATAACGTTTTGTTCATTTAGAAAAGGAGTTACACTCGAGACGAATAATTTTTCAAATATCTTTGACAAAACTGACAGTAGGCTAATAGGCCTGTAGGATGTAATCTGGCTTGAGTCCTTTCCTGGTTTCGGGATCATAACAATTTCAGACATCTTCCAAGAGCATGGGAAGAAGCCGACGCGCAACATGGCATTAAATATGTAAAGTAAAATTCTTACAGCTGAATTAGGTAAGTTTCTTATCATTGATCCTGTTATACGATCAGGTCCAGGTGATTTCTTCATATCCGTATTTTTAATTGTCGATTTTAAAGAAGACAACCGAAATTTCCTATGGTGCGAAAACCTTCTCTATGTGATTTGCGAACGCATTTGCCTTTTCACTTGAGTTTTTAGCCCAAGTACGGTCTTCAAGTCTTAGTGGGGATTCGTAAGCAATAGGACATTGTAAGTGCTTTACAGCTTTCCACAGACTATAATCCGTGTTTTTCATTGGGTCCAAGTTTTTTAAAAAGTTGTCGATAGCGAATTGGTGTTTCTGTCTCAATTTACTGCGTAAGGTTTTTTTGGCATAAGTTCTTATGCATTTTTATGTGTGGTGAACGACTATTTTGCCATTGTCTTCTTCGTCTTCTTTTCTCAATGACGAGCATCTGAATATCTGCTGTTGCCTGGTACGTTATTATTTTAGCTGATGGCTTTGTTGGCGTTGCAGCTATGGCTGCGGCAGTCACGACGTCTGTAAAATGGTCTACAGCTGCTTGAATATCAGCTGGATTTCTCAGTGGGATGTTCAAAGATAAGTGAGAGCTCACATACATTTCCAACTAGCAAAATATCTTATCTGATGACTTTTAAATATTTTTCAATTTTTAATAAATGGCTGTTAAAATATCAGAACAAAACAATTGCTTCAATAGCAAATAGGGTCTACTCTATTCGCGATTTAATATGTATTGAAATTTGCTAGTACTATACTCGGACCTATTTCACTGGCCAATGCCGTTGATGGGGTTCGTTAATTCACTTTCGTTCAGTATATGAAATTTAAAAAAGTTTTGTGTTTTAAGTTCATCTATTCTCAACAGAGGCGGATACAGCATAATCTTTTGGAAGGGGATTATTTATATGCAATACATCATGTTCAAAGTTTTCAATTGCGAAAACGTTTACTTTTAATCGTTTTGCTGGATAAAATGTCCAATAATCCCTCCCCCTAGATCACTAAATATTTATAAAATATAATTCCTGCAATTCTTTAAATGAACGAACATATCGTACACCCACTTTAAAGGGGCCATAACACAAACTTTTTAATTTTTCAGAAAGCTCAATAAAACGGATTATTATTCTATCAAGATAAACTTCAAAGGAACAGACTAATTTAATATGTGCTTGTAAAACGCTTTATATGATCTACTTGCCGATTGCAATGCAGTGCAATTAGTGTGGTGTTAAATAATTTACAATATCAAAAGCAAGATAGATTTTGTGTATGGGTTGACAAAACTATAATAATAAGCAATATCCTTATAAAAATGAATTCAAAATTAAGAAACTTTGAGTTGTGTCAACTTTGAAAAGGGTGTGCGATATAACCGCCCTTTAAATGGTTTACCTCAAATTTCTTGAGTTAAGAGTTCCAACCAATATTTTATTGGACGCTCGCTCCTATTATATTTGTTTTCGAGCTATAAAACCTGTCAACCCACTTAACTTATCTTTCAAATATTTTATTTTCATTTTGTCCAGCCAGCCAGCTTGGCGGCAAAAGCCGGTTTAAAGTGCCTTTGAGTAAATTGATATCCGCCTATAGATCGTCATTTTTTTCTGGACAGTGTATCAATTCATGCATTTACGAATCTTTAACTATCCTAAATACACCCAAATTTAACATTTACCATATATAATGATACACAAGTATATAGAGAGGAATGTGAAAAAATAAAAGTAAATAAAATTTTATTCTTTGAGGACTTTTATTTGTTTAAGAGCCGCCTAAGAAGATGAAACCAAAATCAACTTTTCAAACAACCTACATGAAATGTGTCAATGAAAAACCAAGACCTAATCAATATTGTATTTTTAAGGGAAACCTTTTTCGTTTTACTTGCATCATCCAAAGAAAGACCCAGGTGACTGCCAATACAAAAGAAGAAACCTCTAAAACGGAAAGTATAAAATTTTATATAAAAAAACAGATCTTAATAATTAAAACCATCTTGAAAAAAAATATATTTTTCTTAAATTTTATTGCGAAAGTGATAAAATGGTGTGATTGGGTGTCATCGTGCTTCTTTTTTCTTAGTTTTTTTTTGTGATTTACAAAAGTAAAAAGTCTTTGCGGCTGTTGATTCTCGTTCTTAAAACGTAGCATCTAAATTTTGTTTAAAAACATCTTTTTTTGTTTTTCAATTTGAGTTAATTATCATGAAAGTAAAACAATCAATTTGATACAAGAATTTTTTCACTTCACTAAAATGATAAAATATCTATAAACGGTATCAATTAAAACGATAAAGACGACTGGTGTTCGAGTGCACTGTGGGCTGGCCAGTTAAGAAATGTGTGCAAAATAACATGATTAATTTCCACATACTGTGATTTCCTGTATCTTGGATTCGCAAAATCAAACCCTATACACAAACCCTCAAAACAAAAATGAAGTGCCTTTTCATAAAAATCTTGCTTTTATATGATCCGGGACATATTTTCAGTTTTTTGAAAGCTTTAAATGAAAAGAAATTGTGGCTGAGGTGAAAGCAAAACTTCTGAAATAAAATGAAATGTTTTGAGGCTATATACATACACACTCTCTATACGAAGGGGGTTTCCCATAATGACGCTTTGAAGTTTATAGTCTGTAACGAATATGTTATATTTAGGAGCTTTGTCATATCTGTTGCTTATTATACAATAAATATATTATTATCATACTCGACTGAGCAGCTCAGCTTGTCCAAATAATAAAACTTGTGTACTCGTATCACGATAAGGAGAGGTCGCTAGTGCAAATTTGGTTCAAAGACGTAGTAGCCCTTCAGTCAAACGTTTGGAGACGCACTACACACCGACTACTTTTTGTGAAGAAAAGTGGCTTTTTGTGAAGAAAGATTACTTTTTGTAAAAAATTTTGTGTTAAAAATGGCTTTTGGGACAAACAAAATGCATTTGTTCGAAACGTTCGGAAGAGGTTACCAATCGTTCCGAGGCACAATTTTGGCAGGCATCACTGGGCACGATTTTGGGCTCCCCAATGGTGAATTGTATTATCGAAATGTGGCTATAATTATGTTTTGAGTAGGGTATAAGATTGTTCGCTTTGGCTTCTCTAATATTTTTTTCATCTGTTTTTAAACTCGCAGCAGTAAAATTCATACGGAAACTAAAGCCAATATGTACCGATATGAACTAAACTCGGGTTACAGAGAATATTTTTTTAGGGATAAAAGAAATTAAGCGTAGATTCAGAGGGGAGGGATTCGAAAAAGAATATTCCCACTCCAAACTATTAAAAATTAACTCTTTCCATACAAAAAGAAAATTTAGAATTTGTTTTCGTTAAAACTTGATTAAAAAACTTTGTTCCCAATCCAAATAAAAAAAAAAAACTATTATTTATTGAAACGACATTGGGTGTTTTTTCCAGGAAACTCCCATTTTTCGCACCTTTTTCCGAAGCGTGTAATTTGTTTGAATTGAAATATTATTTCAGTGAACAAACATTCCGTGTGTCATCAATGAAGCACAAAACGATATTAAAAGACTTATAACATTAAATCCTCTTGGCAAACGATAGATAAAAACCAAATGAAGAAAAAAAAAACAACAAACGATTGCAAACAAATTTTATTAGCCAACAAAGAGCTCTCAAGAGGACATAAAAAGGCAAAAGAAAACTGTTGTATAAATAGTTGTGCATTTAACTTTCAACGCCACTACATATTAAATTTTGCTTGTGTGTATTTTTGTCTTCTACTTACAAAATGTTGTTTTCATTTTATTTCTGTTCCACCTCTACAAACACAAACTATCTATTTATCTTGATGATACATTTAGAACACATGCATACATACAAATACTGCCACACACATAATCTTTTGCCAATAAACATTCGTCCATAGTTTTTTACACAGTTAAGATTGTAGCATTGATAGAAAAAAGAGATGCCGATGTTTGTAGGCGTCAATGATTTTGTGTATTTAAAGCACCTGTGTCTACATACAGCAAACAAACCATATTAAACATTTTACTTCGCAACTATCAAAGTCCCTAAATGTGCAACAGCAAAAAAAAAAAAATTATAATAAAAATGAAACTATAGTTAAACCGCACTGAACTAAACCGAACTCAAACCATCATTATCGCACACATAAAAATAAAAAGTGAAGGAAAAAAGGCAAACGAACAGGAACAAAGAAAGGCTCAACGGGACACTTCTGACAAATGATTACAATAGATTTGAACCGTTTCCTTACAAAGCCAATATGCACACACTTCTTGTACTTGCAACAATATTAGCGACATGGTCTGTCTGTTTGTATATGAATTGAAACGTTTGACTTAAAGTCCAATTTTATGACAGTGTTGGAAATTATTATTTTATTGACTTAAACATTGTGGCCAGATGCAATGAAAAATACTTTATTTTGGTTTTTTTTAATCCATCTGTTGGTGGCTATAAATTTAAGGGATGCATAAAATTGCTTTGATTGAACTATTAAGACGATACATACATATATGAAGCCAAGAAAATATATGATAGAACTTTTGGAATCCATTTACCTTCAAATCACTTTGCCATTATGATGAAATCTTTAAGTTCTGAAAAGCAAAAACATGCTATTAAAATTTAAGATTTTTTAGTGACGTTTTAATAGTTGAAACATTGTTTGTGAATATAGTTGCCAAAAAAAACTAATTTGTTCAATAGCTTTTCTTTGTTTTGAGCGTCACTTATTTTCGTGAATTTTATTGTTAAACCAAAATTTTCAGTTTATTTCCCTCAATAAAATTTTATGATTTGGCTTCACCGCTTTGATGGTCTTTTCAGGGATTTGTATCTTTTTCTAGCATTCAAAACAACTCGTTTCGTCTATTATTTTATTCACATTGGGTTTCTGGTCTTTTTCGATTTATAGATATATTCTAGCTGTTTGTTGTGGGATAAACTAATTCCTAGGCAACTTTCGCTGGTTGCTGCTGATAAGCTGACTTATCAGAGACCTTTGAAAAGATTCTTGATTTGATATTCCGACAGGGTGTTTTGATGTAGATTTTTGGAACGAACTTCTGTCATCAAGTTTGGTTTAGAGACAAACCGGTTTCGGCTATGTACCATCTTCAGTATC
This sequence comes from Phania funesta, assembly GCA_963932375.1. Lineage (NCBI taxonomy): Eukaryota > Metazoa > Arthropoda > Insecta > Diptera > Tachinidae > Phania > Phania funesta. The sequence continues at coordinate 46,181,272 of OZ010656.1, forward strand.
ATGTTTCGATCGAAAAGAACGTTCTTTTCCAACGAAAAATGATACTGAAGGCGAAACCGGTTTCTCTCCAAAACAAACTTGATGACGGAATTTCGTTCCAAAAATCTACACTTTTAAAAAAGGTTTAAAAAGTTCGAAATATCTTATGTGTAAAAATTCAGATACAAGATAAGAATAGTTTCTGAAACCTAACTTACGTGTTGGAAATTCTACAAAAAGAATTAATATATTTTAATCCAATAATTATAGAAAAAGATATTGTGATAAAATATTGCAATGTCAATTGATTAGTTGTACCAATTGAATTTTTTTTCGATCTGAATTTTTTTTTCCAATTCAGTTTTAGTCGCAAAAATTTATTAATCAAACTCAAAATTAACTGGTGTTAGAATTATTATAATGAACCATATGGGCGTAGAAGTGGTGCCAGCAGGACGGTTTTGGTTGCCACATGGGGAAACCCTCATATGCTTGATCGATTTGTAGCTATATATATACATATATAGCGAGTAGGCGATGCGAATTGGCCACTAAAGTCGTTCAGCTAATTTTTTTAAAGGAAACCAAATAAAACAGTTTCGCACTCTACTCAAAGTTTTCTTTTTTTTAACTTTTTAATACTTAGTAGAGTAACAGTTGGCGTTTGTAAGAGCTTCTATACGCTGAGGTATATTATGGAAATAACCTTCAAACATTTGACTAGGAATTTCTTCCCAAATATCTTGTACTTCTAAGCCCTATTCAGAGCTTCGGGAAACTTAGCATATAGTGGTCGAATATGATTCCAAAAATTGTCTATAAGATTCATAATTTATAATGCAAATTAGGACTTACTCCGAACCGTTCAGCAATTTGCTAACCCATTGACCATTTTATAATAAATTACTTTATTAGACCAAGCACTTGGCCCTTCTTTGGACATTTAAGAGTTTCAAAAAATAGAATGCAAAAGTGTAATATTTCAATTACTCTGCACTCTGCATTTGATTTAATCTATTGAGGAATGATTGGTTTTATTTTCTTTTAACAAAAGTGTAATAAATATTTTAACTAGAAATATTGTAAAATTGTTTTATGAATTCCGGTCAATCTTTTCCCTTAAAAATTTCTTATAGTCAACAGAAAGGTTTTAATTCCACTTGTCAAAAAGTGTCTTCTTACTCTGGCATCACTTGATCATTATATTTGCATACAAAATCAACTTCAAAGTAAATGTAATGGAATCTTTCCTCTATTTATTTTATCGACCGCACGCACCTGATGTTATTGTGTGTGTCTCTGGGTATCCTTTTCTTTTAATGTTTCAACCATCTTGTTGTTGTTATTGTAGTCTGAATAGTATTAAATGTAGATATTTATGTTCGACTGTTTTTCTTGGCTCTATTGTTTGCACAATTAAAATAAAAAAAAAATAAAAACATAAAGGAGGAACAAGTAAGTACGCAACATTGAAAGCAAACCGAGTGCATGCTCATATTGAATGATTCAGCTGACATTGTTATCACTCCTGGTTAAGTATGCTCTTATTTATTACCTGTTACCGTTACTAAACACTTGGGCTAAGAGTAGTGGTTCACATAAAGTTTTATTATTTTATAGTCGTGTGCGTGTGTGTGGCTTATCAATTGTAATTGTTTTAAAGCCATTTTTTTTGTTTCGTTTATCTTAAATACTGACGTTTAAACGCTATTTAAACGTTATCTGTTTTATGTTATTGAATTATTGATGCTGTCGTCTTTATGAAATGGAATTTATTGGACATGAGTTTTAGGAACGACGTTAGAGATAAATTTGGGTTTTAGAAAAAAGTCATGTAAGTTTTATATTTTATGTTATGGGTTTAATTACTTGCTAATTTTTGGTTTAATTGTTAATATTTTTTGTTTAATTAGGTGAAAAAAGGTGTGCTGTGTGAATAAAAACAGAATTACTTTAGCCTAATTATTGAATCTAATAACTCCAAAACTTGCTTAAGCAAATGGCCTGAATAGAATCAAGTTGAACTCGATATAACCAACTTTCCAGTTTTGGTTTCAAACCTGACAAAAAATGTTTTGTATTCTACTTCTAATTTCGATCGCCACTACTGCAGCAGAAATAATTATTTTCTAAAAATACCTTAAAGCATACAACAAGTAAAGTCACAGTGGGACAAGCTTCATTCTAACACAACAGTAACATGATAGAAAAATATAAGAAGACTCTCGATTGGGTAAATGAATGATGTTCGCAACAGCCAGAAGAGACACATAGATAATGACGACGACGTGCGTAGCGGCATAGAAAATACATGTACTCCATTAGGTAGTGTCTGATACTTATTTATTACGCACAATTTACACTCACTGCCGAAAAAGTATCTTTTAAACAAGTGATTATGTTTAGAAGCAAATTTTAAATAGATGGAACGACGTCAGGTGTCAATGCATGTACGAAAAGTTACTTTTTGTTTCATATTTTTTTCAAATCAAGGGTAAGGACCTCACCGACAATGATATGCAATTAATTTCGGCCTGAATTTAACCATATGGACTTGGAAAACATGGGGTACCAACAGGGCGGAAGTCCGTGCTATTTAAACCTTCTAGCCTTTTCTTGTGGGCTCTTCTGCCATCAATATCAATATAATGCCGGCCGGATTTATTCGGCGAAGTTAATTAAATTTGACCTCTCGGTTCCAAGACATCGACCAGGGTCATTGTCATGCATGTTCCTTTGAAAGAATTTTGACCAATACATCCATACATTTTGTTTTATTTAATTTTAGTAGCAACCGGCCCTTATTGGATAACCCTTAAAATATTCTTAAAATAAAGTAACAGGTTGTCAAATAAGTTTTAGGCTTAAAGACACTGAACTAAAGCTGTGTTGTCAGTATGTAATTCCAAATATAAATTTCTTATCAAAATGATGCCGCGGATGGTATCTTCAAAATTATCTCAATTCTTGAAATCAAAAGATTTAGTCAATAACAATTTTAGTAATAAATATTTCTCACGATTGCTGAACAAACAATAGAAATCAAATAATATGTTGATAGATTATTCAAACAGCGGCAGACGCCACAAGAATTTTATTTAAAATATAAAAAAAATAGAAACTTCATATGAAAGAAAACTGCAGACTCATTCACAGAAATGACAGGGTCAAGAGAATAACTAAATAAAAACTTCCTCAAACTAATAAAAAACAAAAATTCGAAAAAAGTATTTGAAAATCTTGAATTTAAAAGTTTCGAATTAAATTATTGACAGGCTGTGTGTCAATAAGTCCAATATGAAGATTCATTAATCATAAGCTTGATGAGACTTTGAAAATATTTCCAAAATTAACTTCACAAAGCAACTGTCATTCTAGGTATAAGTCGGCGCCATAGGCGTGGCAAAGCAGGTGAGGTGAGTTCATTTTTATTATGTAAATTTATTTTAATTAAGGAAAAAAGCAATATCACATTAAAAATGCTTTTGCTTGATAGTAATTAAAATCATACATTTATTTTTAACACAAGAGCACCATTGATCTTTTTTTTTTTTTCTGTAAAACAGAAAACCTCAATAAAACACTCAAACACATTGTGAATAATTGTACATATGTATGTATAGTTGGAATCTCTTTAGCATATTAAAGCCATTAGTTATAAAATTTATTAATTTTCATAATTAACATTTGCACTCATGCTCGTACTTGTACTGACACTTACTCTCACACCCATACATGCAAATCATTTTCATTATTATTATTGTTATTGCTACAGTACATGGGGACAGTATGAAAAGTAACTTCATAAAGTAATTATCAATGAAAACTGTTTGTGTTCAGTTTTATAACTATAAACACAAAGAAGTCAAATGTGGCATACTCAAAATGTGTTATGATGTATCGCATGGATGGGATATAGCATGCTACATTTACAATAAATTACTCATTATGACCGGGGTTTAACTCCGTCAGACCTCAAATATACATATATCTTGGCATAAGAACAAAAGTTTTGGCAGAATAAATGAACAATATTTCTGAGATTATGTTACAGATATAAGAACACGTATTTATGTCAACGCAAGCTTGAGAAGACATTTTAAGAAGTACTTTTTAAAAAGTTCTTTTTTAAATAAAAAAATATTCCCATCGTCACGTTTTTGTCACATCATATCAAAAGTTAAAATATACTATCACGGTGAAATATAATCTGGGATCATGGATATGCCTCGCGTCACCGTAGTAAGCTGACTACCGCTTCTTTATTATCTATGCACCTTCAACCCAGAGAGAATTTTTACGGAAAACAACAACAAAAAACGAATCATTCGCTTGTGTTACATAAACAGGCCCTAACTGGTAATGCTTTTAATTTTTTTAATGGTTTATATTACTAGACACAAATAAAAAGCATGATTATACCATGGTCACGGCAACCATATTATGTTCTCTACAACAATATATTGTTGTGACAAATAGATAATGATTATTTTAAAATATTTTAAACCGTACTTTGATTGTGATAAACAAGTTATTGTTTACATTTAATCATTAAATGAACAATACAATTTTTACTAAAATGCTAACCACAAGAAAAGTATTTTAACTATACGAAATTACTCACCATAAATTGTTCTCAGTAGACATTACTTGGTATTTAATCAAAGCATGAGTGTACTTTGCTATTGTTTTAAGAATAACAATAATATGATTTGTTTTCAATCATATAATTTCCTGATAATATGTTGCTCTTAGTTTCCGTCATAGCATTGCCATTTTAGCATTTTGACTCATCGATTTAGCAATTCTCCTTCGCTTAAATCCTTGTAATGCTTACATAATACGATAAATGCAAATGAGCTGGCCTAAGCAGTCAGCGAAATGCGCATAGAGACTAGCTTATCCATCCTCAACAATAAGCTGCATTATTTTCTAATAATATGAGTTGGTATTGAAAAAAATAGCTTAAAAAATATAATTTTATTGTTTTATGTAAAAGAATAAAATCCCAAAAATTCTTACACGGTAACAATTTGCTACTATTTTGAGAGTTAATTACAGCTCAAGATTCACTTTAAGAATATATCGATTGAAGATAAAAAGAACAAAGCAATAGTTGCACTGAGTTTTAAAGGAGTTTGCCAAAGAAACTATTAGTTATAAAAAATAATTTATCAGTTTTTGGAACCAATACTCTAAATCCGATGAAAAGATCACGAACACATATTTTAGAAGCATTTAGTTATGATTCATCAATTATATTGTTAAACATTGAGACGAAAAATTAAATACAACATCTTTGTGAATTGAGGTTTTTAATTTTGAAAATTCCTTTAGCGAAAACGTACCGATATTTGTAATGTCTTAGCTTTCGCTATTATTATTAATGTATGGGGGGATATCGAAGCAGACCACTTACTTTCTGGGTCCCTTTTCGACCATTAGCTTTCGCTAACGTCGACGCTTTGTAGTTGAATGGCTCTAATACAAAATAACATTCCATATAGAATTGAGGCTGAATTACTAAGCCTAATTATATAAATTCGAGAATGATTAAAATTTCAAAAAGCGTGCTGCAACTCTTACAAAGATAAATGCTAAAATGATCACAAGGATGGAAACATAACAGAAATATTAGAAAGAAACAAACATTTTGTATAAAAAATTTAATTTTAAATGGAATAACAATGGAATGAATAATTGATTTAGTATTATTAAAAAGTTTCATATGTAATTTCAAATTAAAATTTTATTTAATTTTGTGATCTGGGGTTCATTTCTAAAATGTACAGGATACAAATTTTAAATGAAAATACATTGACAAAACAACAATGCTTGTAGAATTGTTGTTGTTTTAAATCAATTATACTTGTAAATTTGTAACGTTTACTTTTGAGAAATGGACCGGTCTTATACAAAATTCTGTGTGTTAAATGAACTTAAAAAATGTATGTGAGTACGTACATAGCAACCCATTTCAACCAACCGGCCGATTTTTTTGAATTTCAGTCACAGCTTGCCATTCTGTGAGTAAAAAGGTCAAGCTTAAGAGAATTCTATAATGTTGCAGCAAAATGGGAAATTCGCCCCCAAAAAGCATTCAAAGTTAACATTTTTCTTTACAAAAAGTAAAAGAATTTGTTGTTTTCTTTAATAAACCGTCGACTTAATAATCAGCGCCCGTGGATTATTTCCTCTAGGTTTCGTCAAGTGATTAGTTAAGGAGAACAAACTTGCTACTGTGGATACATTGGAAGGTAACATTGTTCAGAAACATTGCAGAGATACGTCACCAAATGCTTGAAAAAGGGGTCATAAATTGAAATTCCAAAATACCGAAATTCCAGGAAAATTTTACTTTATTTTATTATACTTTATTTTATCGTATATGAGACATATTACATTTACAAAATAGCGGTTCGTCAAATAACCCCGTTTGCTCCAATAATAAGCATTTATGTTTGCTAATGTTTAAGAGTTGTTTTCAGCCTTTCCTCGTAATTGTGTCTAACTGGATTTTCTTTTCTCAGAAGTAAATAACATATAAGTAAATACATACGCAAACACTAATACTACAATGACTTTTTATGGGCATAAAGGGTATCATTAGCTGCATGCGTGTGTGTTTTTATATCATAAGAGACTTGATGTTGTTAAAAAAACTTGCTATAGAACATGGTTTCTACACATACGAATAGATCGGGGGGAAAGTCTTAATCAACACCACCCTATATTTTTTTAATCCCGTGTAATTGTAATGTATGCATTTATGCTTGGGTATATGTGCATGAAGATGTGCAAGTTCATAATGCATATATGTATGTATGTGTAAGTAACACAAGCACTCACTACTTTATGACTTTAAATTTTAATTTAAATGCAGTAAAAAATGTAAAAAAAATTAATGGTTAAATTTTGCTAATTACAATTATACGAATGCGAAGATAATCTTTTCTTTTTAAACATTTTTTGTAAAGCATAATAATAATGAAGTACGAAAATAATATTAAGTCAGTATCATTGATTTTGAATCAACATAAAAATACGACGTAACTAATACATGTTGTTCAAGGACAGATCCAGAAATGTTGCCTGTACACTTGCAATAGTTTTCATTAAAGATTTGATGTGTGAACTACAATTATAAATGTATTTTTTTTAAATGTATGACAAATATTTTTTCTTTTTGGACATTTTCACATGTATGTATGGGTATGTGTGAGATATGCAAAAAAAAAAAAATCGATAAATATCCCCTGCTTAACATAATTTGTGCAGTATAATTTAAATTGCTTTAATCAATAACCAAACAATTTAAATTCATTAAAAGAGTTTTTTTTCGCCGAATGCAATTTAATTCATATACAGTGCGCGCCATATACGGTTTTTTGTACTGTGTGCAAATATCAAAGAGTTTACAAGCGCGACAATCTCTATCGGCAATGTTGTTTTTGCAGCGTCTGTGAAGCACGATTGATCGGCACTTTTAAATAATAAAACTTTATTTTCTAAAGCTGTCTCCTTAATGCAACCGTAAAATGGGTTTCGATTATATTACTGAAGACTCCAGCTCACTTTAAAGCGTTTAGTGGATAAATTCGACATAGCCGAATCGAGTGTGATTGTTTGCAAGGCGAGCTCAGTTTCGGCCGAAAATGCACCAGGTGGCAAGTCATACATAAAAGTTCACTGTTTGTTGCTAATTTTAGACTAGCTTTTTCGAAAGCAACGGTGTAGAGTACATCATCTTCAATGGCGAGAGTACAGATCAATGATAAGCAATTCCGATTGGCTCCAAATTTAATAATATGTTGCTACGTATTCCACAGCGAACGGCAAGACGAACATTCACTATGCACGCTTTGAGAGTGTAGTTATAGGTAATGTACATTTGCTGCGAAATTGAACGATTGGGCTCCGCTCGAATTTTCTGATGGGGCTTCCTTAACTCGCAGGTCAATAAAAAAAAGCCGCCTTAAAAGTTAACCTCTCTGATCCGTTTATTCGATATTCCGACAGGCGACTTAATATCTTGTCAAGTTTGATTTCGAAACAAGTCGGTTTCGGTTATGTGCCACCCTCAGTGTAATATTTAGTTCTACCTACGTACAGTTTGTGTTATTATATTCCAATATCTCGCCCTTATTCGTAAACGCTTTGCTCACAGCACTGTATGATTTCGCAATTGCAGTTGGGATGGTTGTTTTGAATGTATCAGCGAAAATGGGCTCAAAAGCCGTATGGCACTGATAGACTTAATTCGCGCAAATTTAAAGAATACTTCTTCTAGAATTTTGAAAAGAAACCCTTATCACATCTTTGTTATTTGCTTTTTTAATTAGCTCGTGTTTGAAAAATGTATAAATATCTGTATTAGTAGAAATTAGTTCAGCATTTTAGATGATACTACTCTGTTATCGGTGGAAAAGCGTAGGGGTATTGCGCTGTAATTTTTATACTTTTGCAAAAAACAGAACAAATTGTAAGCAGCCGTATCATTTTGAATCGCACCGAATATTCGAAAACGCACACATGCAGAATTAAATGTACATATACATATGTATATGAAAGTGCTGTACAACAACAACATGCAGATTGTACTTATTTTACATATTCACAGTTACATTTTACAATGCATTGTTGTTGTATTTAATATCATTAAATGAAGAAAAATAATGCACATACTGTGTCGTATTGCTGTCACATGCAATGTTTTAAAATGAATTGTTAATTACACGAATTAACGCAAATGTTCATCCAATTTTCCACAAACATACACACACACACACACACACTCATGCATACGATATAAAAGCTGTATTGGTTAAAAAGTCTCTGATTTGATTTAATGTTTATTGTTCATGCAAAATGTATATTGCTCTTGATTTTTTTCTATTATTAAATTTTCATTATTTTACCAGTAATTGTTAGAAAAATAATAATGGGTTTAATTTTCACAAAACGAAATGTGACAATTTGTTTTAAATAATGTTTTTATCATGTTTTGTTCGTTTTTTGCTTTAAGGCAATATTTTTGTTAAAAATAAATCATGTTTTAATTTTAATTATACAGCCAGTGCATTTTTAATGATATCAATTTTTAATAGTTAGATTTTGCCTTTGTATTTGTGACTTAAAAGCAAATTAAATTCATTTAATTTTTGGTTTAAATAACTATTTCGTAAGAAATTGCAGTTGAAATTAAATACTTGATGTTGTACATTTTGAAAGACATTGATGATTTATTGCTTCTATTTGATTTTTCTGGTCTTAAGATCATCTTGAAATCAAAAAATACATATGTATATTGTATAGTGGTTACGCTTGCTTCCTCCAAAACTAAGACCTATTGTCAATTTCAATTTGAGATTTTGTCATCATGCGGCACACTTTTTAATTAAAGTTTGACAATTTCACGTGACACACCTTTGTGGGCTCCAAACTCCTTTCTTAGCCCAAGAGTGAGACAGCTATACAATACAGTTAAAGCAAATAAGCTAGACGTCGTACCTGGAGATCAACCCACCTATTATCCAACAGACTTTAATAGGCTGCCAGATCTCATTGATTTTGCCATTGTCAAAAATATTAGACGTGATAATTTATTTGTCAGTTCGTCTTATGATCTATCCTCCTGCGATTCACTTACAATCGTTATTTTACAGGAGCGTATTGACACTTTACATGAAAGCCTTATTTCCTACCCAAATAAGAACACGAATTGGTTGAAATATAAAATGTATGTGAGCTCACATTCACCTCGGAACATCCCGGTGAAAAATCCGGCTGATATTCAAGCAGCTGTGGATCAATTTTCGGACGACGTGATGGCAGCATTCAGAAATGCAACAACAAGCAAATGATCAGAGAACAGAAATTTATACCAATTATCCAATACCAATAGTAAGATATACGTTTTTACAAGATATACGTTTTTAAAATAACCGGCTAATTATTTCAAATTAACCGGTTTATTCGATATTCGAAAATATAATAAAGCTTTAACTTTAACTTAAATAGAATTAGATTAATTACTATTTAATTATTTGTTTACTTTTAAAAAAATTCACAACAATATGGGCTTCAGTCGAATTTTAGATGCTGACGAATTATTTTTGTGCAGCCGGTTCCGCCAAGAATTGAAGATGGCCAGCAAAGGTGTTCGAACATACAACAAACAAATGTTCAGTAAACTTTAGCCATATTTAACAATAGGTGTATTGAAGTTTTTATAGACATTTCTTAGTTTTTAGGGTAACGAAAATCTGTACCCGCTAAAATCAGTGCCAGGTTAGGTTAAGTTAGATTAGCGGACAACCTAAAATAAGACGAAATGTTTTAATAGAGATATAGCGGTAACGAAGAACTTGGTGAACACGTCCGTGTTCAAAATACAACTTTTACTGACCCGAGTTTTCTGCCCTCTTAAACTTGATTTTATAGCATTTTTAAATTTAGGCACAACTTTCGTAGAATTATAAATTCTTTTAAGAATTTGGAACTCTATACAACATCAACTATAAATGTTATTTTAATAAATTCAGGCACTAAAAATTAATTATACGCAAATAAACAATGATACCAAAAATAAAGATGCATTCGGACTAAATAAAAATTTATATTTGAGCTGAATTGCCATGACTTTTTTGTTCGTAGTTTTCTGGCAATAAATACAAACCACACAAATTGTTAAATTGAGGGTTAAATTTACACATACACACATAAATGGCACTCACACGACTACAAATTAAAAACATGCACTACATCAAATAGTTTTCTATTATCAAAATCCGAATGTAAACGTATGTGTACAAGTTAAAAAATATCCATGCCAATTGCTGGAGCAAGCCTCCCTCCCCCCATGCAAAAATGGCTTGAGACTAATGCAAATATAGACACACACACAAACCCCAAAATGAAATGCAATGAACTGCAATGTGATTCGTTTATGTTCGTTGGTTAAACGTATTTTCCAACTTCTCATTAAAGCATTCCACTCTCCTCGGCAACACGGAGGCATGAAGACCCTAAGGGCAGGGAATACAGCCAACCACAGCGAGCGGGTTAACTACTGATTGGAAAGAGTGAGGACGGCGGGATGTTACGTGGAAGGTTGGTAGGTCTTGTTTGAAAACAAAAATTAAAATTAAAATAAAATTGGTTGGAATTTTATTTGGATGCGTAACATGACAACAAAATGGCCAAAACAACAAACCTCTATAATTTACCATAGTTTATGACCGCGTTGTGGCAATAAAATCGCCAACAACAGCTATAATTCATTTGGCCATGTGCAGCAAACGGACACACAGCCACAGTCACAGTTACAGTCACAATTTCAATGAATGGCATTTAGCATAGCCGGCCATACACTGCAATGCGCTACAATGGTAAAACGCGGCAACCGAAACAACAACGACAACAACAAACCGAACAAAAACCAAAACTAGCATAAACATGTTTAAGAAGCAAAAAAAAAGATCATAAAAATACATAAAATACAACAAAACAATGCAAAGCCTATCTGCATGCTCTAGTTTAGCGGGAGTAATTTGTAACATGATACACCAGGTACAAGTATCTCTTAAAAAATATGCGCCTACCGATTTACGATTCACTACTTATTGCGTTAAATAATAATGCAAAGTGATTTTTTGTCGTTCTTGGTTAGAAAACAAAAGTTATTAAATCCCATTCCGAAGTTTGAACTTTACATGTCGGCAGGTTTCATTAAAAAGAGTCGTTAAAGTCTGAAATATTCATACGGAACTTGCAGCAGAATTGAAGAGGAAATAACAGATGTATCAGTTTAAAATAAATGTTGTCAGCATAGGAAGGATTTTTTTGTTTAGCTGCAGCTTATCCGTATCACCCAGGAGACAATAATTTAAATGACGCCAAGTCATACGACCGAGATGGCCAGTTTAAAGGTCCATTTCGTGAAATCATTAATTAGTTACATTGCATGCTGAGTGGCATGTGACTCCACGTACAGAAACCGCATATTTATAAAAATAATCTCTTCCAGTTGAGACAGAGAGAAGATTGCACGCATAACTTTTTACTGCTCAGCGCTGGGTGTTCCTTTCCGAGCATTGTTATATGGACAAATGATTCCACCTGCTGAAAATTAGTTTTTCACAATGACTTGTGGATTACAGTAGTTTGAACTACGCTAAAAATATATGTTCAAATGATATCCCGGATTAATAGCCAAGTCTCCTTCGCCGTTTTCACACAATTTATGGCGCAAACAATGATCAAATGGCTTCATTTCCTGAACACCTTCGCTTGTAATGTGCTGAGTAAACGGTTTTCGAGAAATATCCGTAGTTTATCGAACTAATTCCTCCGATTGACGAATGTGATGAGTATAAAAAGCAGCCAATATCCACTGTTTCTTTTTCGAATTAAGCTATGGTTTTCAAAATATATATTGATCGTTTACAAACGTTGTTATGTTCCAGCTTGAATCTATTCATGATCAATCTCAAAACCAAGAACTGTCAAACCTCCATTTTCCTTTAAAAACACCTGACACATTTATTAGCCACTTTATAAGAAAATTTGAGAAAAAAATTCGAAATACAAATGTATCAAGATATCGATGTTTTTTAATAAGTGTCACTTAAATAGATTTCAACCCGCATAGAAAAAACTATTTCAGCATATTTTTGAAGAAATAAATAACTGAATCAATCCAAAACTTAATTAGAATTTAATATATTACATGTGCGTAATAAAAGACGAAGACGCCCACTATCGTGCCTGCGCAATAATCAACAGCAGTTAGAATTCCAAAGCAAAATAGAAAAAGAAGTTGATTTCCGGCAATAATAAAAGCACCAAAGCTTCAACCTGATTTCGGTTGCGAAGAAGCAGATTTGCGGCAATAATGCCGAATTTTTAGGAAATATTCATTATTATTTAGAGAAAATTTTTTTTATTAAAAAAATAATTTCTTGACCTACGGTGATATTTGAAATATGCTTCTGTTTCGAAAAAATAAACTCCTTTTATTTTGATTAATTATTGAAGGCCTTTTAAATCAAGAAATAGAAGCAACTGGACGATGTGAATTTGTATTGTCAAAAAGTAAAATACTAATATATAACTTATGGCCGTATATCAAGACACTTGTGTTTAATAGTAAATTGCATGAGTCCTATATCTTGCACTCAAAAAAAAAAAAACAAGTACGCATGTAGCTACGTAGAACAGCAGTTATTCAAAATTGGGTAAATATATTTCGTAGACTTAATTTGTTTGTTACTCTTCTGGGCTTCATTCATTTAGTCATTCATTCACTCACTCATTCATTTGAGTCTGCAGTGAAAAAGCTTTGTGTTGGCTTCATGCAAATTGCAGCAGCAGTACCAGCGGCCTTAACAGACACACATTTATGTAGTTAATATACTTGCGAGAGTGTGTATGTATGTGTGTGCACACATACACTTATGCAAACAATTGATTTCATACTGCATAATTTGTTATTCTCGTTGTCGTCGTTGCATACAAACACAAATACTGGCTGTATGCTGCAATGCGTGCAAAACTAATTAAATTATTTATTCAAATGTTGCCACAAAATGACACAAAAGTGGTCTTTTATATTGGAGATGGCGCGTACTTCACAACAACCAATTTATTTGTTGTTTTTTTCCAACAGTCCCTAGTGACAGCGAGAAGAAGAAATGTTGCAAAAAAAATGAAAATTAAAAAATACAATTAAAATTATGGCTTTTAACGGCCAGAATCAGTTTAACAAAATAAAAGAGAACAACAACAAAATTAAATTAAATCGATTTTGTGGCATTAACTGGGCAAGGTTCAACATCATATTAATGGTCAATGAAGTGCGCCATTGTTGCTAATGTCGTTGTTGGTTTTGTTGTTGAATTTTAATATGTAAAACAGACTTTTAACCACTAAAATGAAAAAATGCCATTAAATATTTGTTGTTGCTGCTGCAGGAAAAAAATCACACAACAGAGAGAAAAAATAAGGACGCGTGTTTCTATAACCACAAAAACAGTCTAGACAACAGCAAAAAATACGAAAACGCATCCATCTATCCAGCCATGCGTCCATCTTTCACTATCGTCCCGGAAAGCACGAACGACAGTGAGCTGGAAAGTTATTTTTAGTCTAAGAAGTTGCACTAGTAATTTTTAACAAGAGATGACGGAGCAGGAATCAGAATCATCTCAACTGATTTCTACGTCAACCACGGGGTAGTGGTTTAAAGTTCTGCTTTTTCAAGTATCCAGCACCTACCAATGAAAACTAGTGAATCGAATTTACATAGATTTTAAAGGAATACTAACGAATAAGTTTCTTTTTTTCTTTATTATAAACAACTTTTAAGTCTGCCCTTTTACATGCTCGCGTACTTATAGCACATTTAGCTTTAAACAGGACATCATTTAAGGCATAGTACGAGTGAATGCATTGGTTCCTGCTTGTCGTTATAACTCTTGTTTATAACACGCAAACCTTTTTCGCCAAAAGATCACATTAACTACGACACACAGTATGAGGAGGAATTCAAAATTCTTCAATTCTCCACCTTCTTGGCTTTAATTTCCATAATCAATTCGATTTTGCGTTTATTTTGTCTAAAACGTTTTACAATTGTTGTTTGGTGTGTTTCGCGTTGAGCTTTAAGCGCGTGATTTCTCTTTAACTTATTTTCAAATTGGTCAATTAAGTTCATGTTTTAGGTTTGTGTGTGTGTTTCTTTCGTATGAGCAGAATTTAACTCCTTCATTGGGGTTTATCTTGATTTCTTGATCGAGCATCGTTGTTGTCAACTTGTGAACTGTTGTTTGTTGAATGTTAAATGTTGAATGAATGCAAAGAGAACAAAAAAATGAATCTGATGATACCTGACCGCACTTGCTTAGGTTATGTTCGCATTTTTTTGCTTAATTTTTTGTCAAGTTTATAAAAATATTCAGCTTTAAGATTTATCTACATCCGGAATAAAAAAGTCTCTGCCAAAGCATTAATACACTGTAGGAAAATTAACATACTTTTCAGTTGATTGTCTAGATAGGTACATTTCATAAGGGCAGGGAAATCGCCAATTCTTTCTAAGCAAGTCGAACTGAAAATGACAAAAAAAAGTTCCTAAATATATAAACATGGTTGTAATGGCAGGCTTGCACGAGCTATCCTTAAAACAGCTTTTACGAAAATATTTTAACGACTTTTTTTTTTTTGTAAACTGTCAGTTCTTTTTGGCGGCAGAATCGAATTATTTTACCCTAAATAGAGGAAGGGATGGAGAAAGCGGAGGAATCGAACAAGAAGCCAATATTTTATGATGAGGGGAAAAAAAAACCAAGAATAAAGTGTTTCTTATGAGAAAGGTACCCTCCTTTCTCATGATCTGAAGGCACCATTCCTTAAGTGCTGGAGGCAGAGGTACATAGATCGTGGGTAACTGCGCCCGCAACAACTTGATGGAGATGACGTCTGCTTCTGTCAATGAGTCAATTTTGTTTTACCAATCAAGGCCATAAATTTCATTGAGTTCATTGAGTTCAACATAGCCAACTACAAACTTCTTTTGCGATTAGATTCAAAATGTTATCAAACAAGAAATTATTAAAAAAAAACTAAATCGGTTTTTGATGAAAAAGTACTACTCCCATTTTCTTATGCAGAGGTTCTGTATTATTGCGTTCTGTAAAATTGTGTGGCATTACTGTTTAATAAAATAAAAATTTATAATTAATGTGCTATGAGTTTAACAAACTGATGCCATTCAAATGAGTTTGATCTTTAGTTTCTGTATTCTCATAGTTTGTAGCAGGTTCAACAAAATCATGATTATGTTAGAAAGATGACTGACTCTGGGGTTGTTGGCAATTAGAAAAAAAATAATAATAATGAAGAAATAAATAAAGTGCGCCAGAAAAGCATGCCTGCATGAATTACAACCATGATCGGCGAGGGATGGGGAGGAATTAAATATTTCTGCCTAAACAATTACAAGAAACGAATCGCAAAGCAAAAGAAAGTTCACAAATTGCTTGTCTTCTTTATTATCTATATTACCACAAAACTAAGGGAGATCAGTACCCGATACTTAAGCAAGGTTACAAACATTTAGGTTAGAAGTTGCGTCAACGTGATCAATACATAGCAATTGTCAGGCTAATAAAAATAGTGACGCTATCGTTGAAAATTTCCAGAGAATGGACAAAATTTTAAATATTTTAAGCAGTTTAATAATTCATTAGCAGCTTTATAAATATTTTATTTAGTTATCTTTTCTGCTCTCATTGCGCTTTCGGTGTCTGTTTGACAACAAATATTTGACTGATTAACTAGGCACACCGATTTGACATTTTACACTAAAAAGTGTTATGCTTTCAAACGTCATCTTTAGGTGTGGCTTAACATACTCTATTCCATCCAACCATCCATTTATTCGAACATAGACAATCAGCCAGCTAACGAAATACTCATGCACTCGTTTGCTGATTCGGCTAACACAATCAAAGCCTGATCTTTCACACATTTATTTCAAAACCAATTTATCTCTCTTGTAAGCCCATTTATTTGAATTTCATTTTGAGTCCGTGATGGTAAAGTTCCGTTTTTATTTAAGAATTGTGTGGTTTTTTGTACTCTCTGTTATTTATTTATTAGACTTGCAGGCCATCAATAATAGTTTTGTATATTTTTAATTTTTCAAGTTTAGTTAAGCCCGCATTAGTCGTAAGAAATGTTGTATCTGTTAAAGTTTAAATAATTTGTGTCTACAAATGAATGTTTGTGGGTGATCGATCTATTACTTAATGTTTTCCAAAAACCGGGGTTTAAATTTTGGCAGTTGATATCCAGCAGGGTGCGTGTTTGAAAATTAAGATTATTTTGATATTTAGAAGACTTCCAGGAGTAGTAAACATGAAGTATAAACATGATCAATAGGTTTGGCTTGCTAAATATTGAAAATGCATAGAAGTATTTTCCTATTGGTTAAAATTATAAACAATCCATTCAGTTATTTCAAAAGAAACAATTTTTGTTTATAAGAGCTTTCCTGTAGAAGTGGTTTTGGAATTATAAGTAGTATTAAGGGTCAGGAAGGAGCCCACTAGAACTATATTATATGTGGTTATCCAACTATCTAAAATCGATTGGAATATTTTATGTGAGTTTGTATGTAATATAGCTAGCAAGCAGCTCCACTACATTTTTTTCAACGAAGGTAACACTCAGGTAACTACTACCTATTGCCTAAAAATCATTTTTAAAATAATTGTGTTACTTGTATACACAAGAAAAGGTAGGTGGGTAGAGGGAGGAAAGAAAAGTGTAACTGCAATTGTGCGGTTTTGCTTATTTTCAGAACAGTGTTGTTGCGGCGCCCTCTGGTGTTATGTAGACATAGACGCAGTAATTGAAGCCAAGTATAGCCCTTTTATTAATTATTTTACTTCTGTGACGAGATTCGGTGCTATAGAGTGATATACACATGTATACGAATGAGGGGCGTAGTACACATCAGAAACATTTTTGTTATTATTAATTAATTGGCAACGGCTGAGATACGAAGTACCCAGGCTGATTTTTGATTTGTTATTCCGACATGGTGTTTTGATATAGATTTTTGTAACGAATTTCCGTCATCCCTTGTCAAGTTTGGTTTGGAGACAAACCGTTTCGACTATGTGACATCTTCAGTGTCATTTTTCGTTTGAAATCGGTTTGTCTCCAAACCAAACGTGACAAGGGATGGCGGAAAATCGTTCCAAAAAAATTTAACTATAATAAACACAAGTTTACACATTTGGGGAAATCACATAGTGTCATAAAATAATATTTTTTATAATAATAACATGATGTGAAGAACCCCTCATTATTTAGGGTGCTATTTTTAATTTAAGTCATTTGATAAATAGAGAAAAATTTGAAAGACAAATATTTCAGAACCGAAAAAATAAGTGAAAAACGAGAATGAAATTATCCTAACGTACGTTACTACCAACCGCAGTAGCAAACATATCTCGCAGTTGAGAAATCTGACAAGTGGTATCAAAACCTGCTAAGAAAAGTTGGCGACAATCATCATGTTTGTGCAGATAATTTTATTTATACATATATTGCAGGTTATAAAAGATGATGTGGTGGTTAATACAAGTTTAAAATCAACACAGCTTCCAATCTGAATAGAGTTAAAAATTCTACTTTATAGATTAGGCTCCCTCTGGTGACAAGCTTTTAATTCACTGAGTAACTACTCTCTTTGGTGTGGTTGATAGAAGCGCCATTTAAAATGTCACATAATATGTTTCCAAAGCAGTAGTGAGCTTAAAAGAGAGATTTCTGTCTGCCACAACAAACGACGAAAATTCATGGGAGAGGAGGGTACATAGACGGTTCGGAAAGAAAATGAGCTAAAGCACTTGCCAAAAATCAAACACTATTCTTTTCGCGGAAACATCAATATTCAATATGCGTTAGTATATTCAAAGAGAAATTACACAGCTTAAAGGGACTCGAATTCCGAATTAATTAAAATGAAACTAAGATGAAATGCAACGAAAGTACTACGGCTTGTTGCATTTTACATAACGTTTTAATAAAATTTTTAGGGTCTGATAAGAAAATAGCGAAATATGTTCCCGGCTGCCTTTCTGAAAAATTTATCGTGCTATGTTGTTGTACACTACTTTAAGTTTACGTTGGTTTTCACTATCAGAATTTGCAAAAATTACACTGCCGTAGAAAAGTGATACAAGATATATTTTCGCTAATAACATTCGTATATCTTATATTTCAATGCTCCAAATTGCAGTCAATTGCTTTAACATCAACAGTTGGTACAAGACTGGAGTGTCATTCAATAATGCTTTTGCTATCAAGGAAAGGGCAAGGCTTCTGGAGGAACATATCCTTTTTTAAACATTCAAGTATGTCGTTTTTTTTGCATAAAAATCAGCCATTATCAGGGTATTTCCATACCCCTGTGAACACTTTTATATATAATTTCCGATTAATTTAATTATGAAATGATCTGTACGGATAATATTTATTTTTTGTACCAAATACGAATATGCACGTTTTCGATAATCACTTAGTGGGTTTCTATATTGCGAAGTGCATCCTCTCAAGTAATTTCGTTGAAAAAATCTCATCTTTCCCATGTCCGAGGGTCTTGAATTAGAAGAAACCCCGCCAAAAACTTTAGAGCATTTCTTTTTTAGAGCTTATTTATTAGCACTTCGTAGGCTCTTGACGATTTACCGAATGCCGTGTGAAATGTATTATTTCCATCGTGAAATGTATTATTTTGTGTTCACTGCCCTGCAGTAGTGCATTCTGGGATGCACGATTACAAAAGAATGTGGAAAATTATTAGTTTGTTCTGCATTGCAAACAAAAAAATTGATTGAGGCAAAATTTCTTGAAAAAACGTAAATTTTCGTATCGCTTGGAGGGGTAGGGGCTCCAGTTTTTCCTCCTTCCTAGATCCGCGCCAGTCACTAATGAAACAATTTATTTAAACTTTCATTTCGTTACTTTTTAATCAGATTGAATACTTCAACTGTCAACCGTTGAGGAAACATTTTTTGTTCATTTTATGCAACAATTAATTATAAAAAAATATTAAAATAATTATTTTGTGTATTTCAAAACTTATAAAATTTATCTTAGCAACAGCTCTGTAAACAAGGTACAAAATATAAATTAATAAATTCTTGAAAGTCTTGTAAATAAGTGTGAATTTGTGTAAAATTACTTGTGTACTTTGTGTTTTTCCTTCAATACTTAACACCGATAATGCAATTTCACAACAAAAAATTGTTTTTATTATAATTTATTAAACCATAAAATGTTATAAACAAGAACAAATTGGTTTCTGTTTTATCATAAAAGCAACAAAGAGCATAAAATAATCAAAGGGAAACTACTTAAAGCTAAATTGTACTGAATTTAAGAGTAAAGAACTCATGTTTTCAAAAGTTTTCCGTTATTACACACACGTACATGAACGAACACCTTAAGTTTTCTAAATGTATAAGAAGTTTTTGGTTGTACTGGAACGTAAAGGAAAAGTTTAAGAAGATACATATTTTCTTAATGCAGTCATATAAAAGAATATGTTCTCTAATGCGAAGGAATACACGGTCATATTACGTCACTTATAGTCCTGCTAGCACATGACACTAGACATACTGTTAGTTTCTGAAACTCACTTCACTATAAAAAACTGCTTTAGAATTGATGGGTATTTTACCACCCAAGCGAAAGGGCATGTGGTGGGACTGCCATTATAGTCCGAAAAACGTAAGGCATTTTCTATTGCCTGAATTCAGGGAAGACTTTTTGCAAGCCACGACTATAAATCTTTCTGATTTTAAAATTGTAGTCTCGTCAGTGTATTGCCCGCCTAGACATAAAATTGAACACCATCAATTTGCCAGATTCTCTACTACGCTAGGACAAAAATTTATTGCCGCTGGTGATTACAATGCAAAGCACACATATTGGGGATCCAGACTCCTTAGTCCTAGAGGTAGGCAGTTGTATTATACAGTTCAAGCAAACAAGCTGGACGTCGTATATGCCGGTAAACCCACCATTGGCCCACAGATTTTAATAAGTTGCCAGACCTTATAGATTTTGATATAGTAAAAAACATCCAACGCAACCAACTGTTAGTTAGTTCATCCTATGACCTATCTTCTGATCACTCACCTACAATTGTTATTTTACACGACAGTTTTGCCACTGCACCTAAAACCCTTAGTTTCTACCCGAACAGACACACGAATTGGTTAAAATCCAGCTGATATTCAAGCAGCTGTAGATCATTTTACAGACGTCGTGACTGCCGCAGCCATGGCTGCAACGCCAACAAAGCCATCAGCTAAAATAATAACGTACCAGGCAATAGCAGATATTCAGATGCTCGTCATTGAGAAAAGAAGACTACGAAGACAATGGCAAAATAGTCGTTCTCCACACATAAAAATGCAAATGAACTTATGCCAAAAAAACTTAAGCAGTAAATTGAGACAGAAACACGAATTCGCTATCGACAACTTTTTAAAAAACTTGGATCCAATGAAAAACACGGATTATAGTCTGTGGAAAGCTGTAAAGCACTTACAATGTCCTATTGCTTACGAATCCCCACTAAGACTTGAAGACCGTATTTGGGCTAAAAACTCAAGTGAAAAGGCAAATGCGTTCGCAAATCACATAGAGAAGGTTTTCGCACCACAGGAAATTTCGGTTGTCTTCTTTAAAATCGACAATTAAAAATACGGATATGAAGAAATCACCTGGACCGGATCGTATAACAGGATCAATGATAAAAAACTTACCTAATTCAGCTGTAAGAATTTTACTTTACATATTTAATGTCATGTTGCGCGTCGGCTTCTTCCCATGCTCCTGGAAGATGTCTGAAATTGTTATGATCCCGAAACCAGGAAAGGACTCAAGCCAAATTACATCCTACAGGCCTATTAGCCTACTGTCAGTTTTGTCAAAGATATTTGAAAAATTATTCGTCTCGAGTGTAACTCCTTTTCTAAATGAACAAAACGTTATCCCAGATCATCAGTTTGGTTTGCGAGCAAGGCATAGTACGATTGAACAAGTCCAAAGAATCGTTACCATTATTAGACGGCTTTTGAAAGAAAGCAATACTGTTCAGCTTTATTTATAGACATTTCCCAAGCATTTGATAAAGTCTGCCATGATGGGCTACTTACTAAAATAGTTCGGGTTCTACCTGAAAACACCCACAAGCTTATAAAAAGCTATTTGTCAGATACAACTTTTAAAGTAAGGTCAAAGGATCAGCTTTCAAGAAATGGGAAAATCAGTGCAGGCGTATCTCAAGGTAGTGTGCTAGGGCTGCTCTTATATATCATCTATACAGCGGATATGCCGACAAACCCACATACATATACATCAACTTTTCCAGACGACACTGCAATAATAAGTGTCAGTAATGATCCAGAGGATGCATTTGAAAAACTGCAGTCCCATCTTCATAAGCTAGAAGACTGGCTAGAACAGTGGAGAATAAAGGTAAAGCCATCAAAATGTGCTCATGTAACGTTTTCCCTTAGAAGACAAAATTGTCCACCAGTCACAATAACTAATACCACGGTTCCAGTGGAAACGGACGTTAAATATTTAGGTATCCACCTAGATCGGCGCCTAACTTGGTCCCGGCACATTGAGGCAAAAATAACGTGCATAAAGCTTCGAACAAATCAACTACATTGGCTAATAAGTCCTAACTCAACTTTGGCTTTGGAATATAAAGTCCTTTTATACAAATCCGTTATAAAGCCAATATGGTCATATGGTATTCAGCTGTGGGGTACTGCCTGTGCATCAAACATCCAGAAGTTACAGAGAAGACAGTCTAGGATTTTACGTCTTATCGTATGCGCCCCCTGGTACATAAGAAATGAAAATATACAGAGGGATCTCAAAGTTCCCACTATCCAAGAAGAAGTTAAAACGCACACGTCCAAATTCGTAAACAAACTAGTCGCACATCCCAACACTCTAGCAATTTATTGCAATTTGATGGCCACCAGAGACTAAAAAGAACTGACACATTGAGCCTGGCGAGTCGGCTCTCTCTATACAATAGAAGATAGTTTTTTAAGATTTGAATACAAAAAATTAGTTACTACGTTGGTAATAACTAGTAAATAATAATTTAGAAATAAGATTTGAACACTTATTGTGAATTTCTTTTAGTAGAAAGATTCAATAAAATGAAATATAAGTAAAAAAAAATTATAGTTTCGTATTGCAAAACGCAAAGAGTAAAGAAACCGAACGAAGGTCCTACAATAGGTAGACACATTAAACCTGAAAAGGTGTAAAGAGGCTACCAAATGTAAACAGGTTCGAATGGTGCTTAAAGAGCCCCTCGACCGGAAGGCCAGTAAGGTGCTTAAATATAATCGGAGTTCCTTAAGGTGGAATATTACGTTAGTGTCAGGTCATGGAAACTTCAAGTATCATGTGGCCAAGATGAACTTGCAGACTGTGCCTGGAAGAGGCTACGACGGTAGCACACAATGTGTGTTAATGTCCAGCACTGGCTAGCATAAGGCTTAGGACCACGAGCATCTAAGCCTTAGACAAATAATAGCAATTACAAGACACTCCGTGATGAGGAAGAGAGTTACCAGTCGGCAGTCTGAAATCACTACAGCCAAGAGTAAAGGCAATGAAAGTAAGGTAATCGAAAATCGGAAATCGTTTGCCTGAAATAAATTCGTGGAACGAAGGGCTCGAAAAGAGTCCCATGAAGTAAGTGGTCTGTTACTATATTCGCCCTATATTAATATATACTTATGACGAAAAATAATATAAATATTTACAAGTAGCACTTCTTAAAAGTTTAACATAAAAGGGAGAAGTTTAGCTTATCCTTTTTGGTATCCACGAAATAAGATTAGACTGATATCATGAAGATAAATACAAATTTCTAAATCATATCAAACGAAAGTAAAATGTTGTGCCTTATTTTCCATAAAAAACTGCCCACAAAAAATTAGACTAAATTATTAATTTAATGAAATACTACAATCGATACAACAGTACTAGAGTGCTTGTGAATTGAATTGTCTCAATTCTTTCAGAAAACTGCATCGTTTTTCGAGACTTTTAATAATGGACATAAAATACATAATTTTTAGTGGAAGTAGTTGTTGCAGTAGTAGTTAACAAACATGTTTAAATAGTCGTACAAGCTCATATGTAGTGTTGTCTAATGGTTGTTATTTGTGCTAAAGAAAAGTGTCCTTTTTTACAAGAAATAAAAAAAATAATAAGAGGAAAATGGTCAAAGTTTTTCTTTTGGTTGTTCTCTACATACAACATGATGTAAGTTGAAGCAATTACTTGGTCTCTTTGCATGCGTTAGCGAACGAACATATTTTATGAGTATAGACCAAGGCGTGGTAAACTGGCAAACAATTTCACATAAATAATTTTTCAAAAATGTAAAACTTGTTTTTATTACACTGCTAAGGTCTACAGTGTGCGGGCACATTAGTAAAGATGGTATTTTTAAGAGGATGAAACGAAGTTAAAATATGGTTCTGGCTAATAATACAACTCACTGAACTTTACATGATTTTTTAATGGAATTATGAAAGAGCAAAAAGCTTTCGAATTATTTATCCGGCATCTTTATTTACATCCCTATTAACCATTCTAAATGTTTTCCTTGAATATCAGCAGCTTTTCCTGTTACAGTCTAGCCTCTAAGAGCAGAGCGAGCGAGGTTAAAATGTATAAAACAAGCTGCGTGTGGGGTACTAACCAAACTCCTTTGTTTCTTGAAAGCCCAACGAGGTCGATAGAAAGGCGCGCCGCGCCATATTTTTCGATGATACTGTAGCATAGGCCTGGCTGAATATCAGAAATGGCATTGGTTATGTTTACTTTACCAAAAATGATCTTTAATCACTGGACACTTTAATACTGGCATATGGTGGCATTGTGTGGTGGCCAAATGGTACAAAAGATCACAGTAGGCGCGTGGCTTGAATAAGTATATCCCCCTCGTTTTTATACCGATTACTAGTGCAATTACGACATGCTACATACCAGTTACCGGTTTTTCAAAGGTGCTCAAAAGTTGCTGTGGGTAGTAGTGCACATTCTATCAGAAGTTTCTATTCAAACATTTTCAGTCAGCGACCAAGAATAATATTTTTGGTGACACAATATTTGTGTAGAATGAAAAAGGCCAAGCATTTTATTTAAAACTTCCTTGGCAAAAGAAAGACTAACGGGTACAAGCGAGTTCTACTGGAAATAATGGGAAATTAACCTGAGAATATCAAAACTGAATATCAAAGTCTAATAATTTAAGCAAAAGAAAGGGATAAATATATATCAGCCGATTCCTGGTTATGTTGTAAATTTGCAAATAGATGGCAAAAAAATTAATTATGTATATGATAATTCGAGCTGAGGAATTATTAATTGAAATTAATCGGAAAAAAGTAATCGATTAGTCGATTAATTTGACTTGATCGCAAATAGAATAAAAATGTTTAAAGTATTTCAAAAAGCGTAAATAAGTGGAAGAGGTTTTTTAAATTGATTTGTTTTAAACCGAATTGTAAATTAAGAGTTTAGAAAGACGCTTTGTAGTCAATATGGTCCTTTTGCCGTAGTCGGTGCACCAGCTTTGGTACAGAAGCGCTAATCAGAAAACAATATTTTTGGCCCAGTAGGTGAAGGATAAGGTAACACTGATCTTAGTTCATCCCATGCGTTGACCACATTTCGCTTTAATTCGAAGAATTGAGCCTTAATAAAGAAGCTCAGCTCAAGTTGAAGATTTCTTTTTCGTTTGTGAGCCAAAAAGCTCGTGCTGACACCATGAATCGAATGCAATCGTTTCGTTTCCAATTGTAATATTGTCGTCAGAACTATCATTTTCAACCATTTCACTTCTTACGTCATAATCACTGATAGCGCTGAAGGATCTTCGAAAGGGATTTTTTTAAATCGAGATTCTAGTAGTGTTGATCCTGCAATGTGCCCAAACAAACGTTCACATTAACTCAGAATAGTTATTTGCAACAAAATATATGTATATGCATATTATATGCCCTCATTATTTATATATATGTATACAATTGCTTAATCCTCGATTAATTGAAAGGTAACTGTCGGTACAACTAAATTGTTAAGCGAACCAAATTGTCGAATATAAATCGTTTTTCGATTAATTTTGTCGTCACTAGATATTATATTCTTAATGAAACGAGTACATTAATGAAGATTATAAGCAAAAGCCAAC
Source organism: Phania funesta (assembly GCA_963932375.1). Lineage (NCBI taxonomy): Eukaryota > Metazoa > Arthropoda > Insecta > Diptera > Tachinidae > Phania > Phania funesta. The sequence continues at coordinate 46,207,076 of OZ010656.1, forward strand.
CCTGGATTAATACTAACAAGCTACCGGCTGTGACATCCAAATTAAAATGTGGCGAATTATTTCAAGAAATACTTAATATTGTGACCATTTACTGTGTTCTTAGTGGATAAGCCTAGAACAATTTACCAGTTTACTAGTGTGTGTCTATGTGCATTAAAAATGTATAGTGGACATTGGCCTGTTTTGTAGAAAGGATCGCGTTGCGAAACATATGTTAAATCATCATTTAACACAAACGGGAAAAACAACGTGCATTAAAAAATCCATGTTCTTACATGCTTTCGACATTTATACAAAACATGCCGAAGAAAATAGAGAGCACGAAAAATAACCAAGAGCAACATTATATTAGAACAGTATGTATAATGTTTAAAATAAAAAAAAAAAAAAATAAACTATCAGCAGAAACTCGTCTGAGTCATTAGCGCAAATTTTCTTTTATTCAACACAGGATGTTCTTTTAATGCATAATTAAGTGTTTTATAAATGGAACCACTTCTAAATTTAATTTATACATTTGCAAATTTGTACAATTATTTTATAAGAGATAGGAATAAATGCACAAAAAAGAAAGGAAACACGCTTGGGAAATTGTGAAAATAATCGAAAATTTATGAAAATAATCAAAATTATTAAATGTTCGAAAACTGAAATGATTTTTTCTAATTAAAATATTGAACTATTTTAAATCAAACTACAGTTTTGTGTTTTTGTCAAAAACCATTAAAAATTATCATTTTCAATACCACGAGCGTAGAAAAGCTTAAGCTGGTTTGCACTTGTATATGAGTTACTGTATGACAGTAACACTTTTTTACAACAAACCATTTTTTGCCTCCTTTGAGTAAAAATAGCACGAGTTTAAAGTATTTGAAACGTTGAATGACGATCTGTTCTCGGTTTTTTTCTACCAGGCACAGATTCTCTAAGGAGCATGGCGTCAAATACGAACCCACAAATTGGGCGGTTACATTAGTTTATTGCACTATAACTCAAGAGCAACTCATGCGATTTCGAAGATCGAAATACTAGAAGATACAGTCAAAAATTACCATTCAACTATCTCGCAATCAATCCTCTATTTGGGATGGTTTTTCTTAAGTCTCTAAACTGCAATTGTCGCTTTTCACGTAATTGCGAATGAAACCAAAATTCGTGCATCGAATTTTAATGACATATGCCTTATTTTATTTGCAGTATACCTAGTTTAGGGTTAATTATAAAAATAGACCATTTTTGCTGGTTAAATTTGTTTATGAATTTGTAAAATGAAAAAAAGTGTTAACTTTGAATGATTTGATTTCCGAATGGCACCGAAACTGTAAACAATAAAAAAATTTTGTTGGGAAGGCGCTTTTTACCGCATCTTTTGGTGTTTGTCACAATCGGATGGTAGTTTTTAAGTTATGCTGCAAGAAACTAGACTGACCGCCCTATTAAATACGTCATATTCGCCACACCCATCCAAAAATTGGTACCTGATAGAAAAAAAAACAAATGCAGCTTTTCCTTCAGCACTTTAGTTATCCTATTATTACTGAAGGGAGAGAAAAAATGTGTTTGCAGGCCAGTGCAATTAATATCACAATATCAAAACAATTGACGAAACCTAAAGCTATGGATGTGTAAAATTTTATTAAGATCTCTTGTATACTACCGTATTAAATATTTAAAAAAAAATGGTTTTATAATATTTAGCTTTAATCGGTTGTCAGAACTTCACAAAATCCAAAAGCTGAGGGAAAGCAGAAAAGTAATTGACACGAGTATAAATCATTATGTTTTTATTGTAGCTAACGATATTGACCTTAAGTTAAGATTATGTGGAGTTTGATATGATAAAGATTTTTAGGCAAAAATAAATTCATTATAACAATTGAATTTGGTTGGCTTCACCTACTGCTAGCATATAATTTGATTAAAGTTGCTGGAAAATGTCGATTAAGGCGACTCAATGTCAAGAAAATTAAATTTAATTAATTATTAAAATATTATTAGAGATTTTAAATTATTATTTACTTGTATATAATCCGAGAGGGTATTTTGATGTAGATTTTTGAAACGAATCTTCGTCATCCTTTGTCAAGTTTGGTTTGGTGACGAAATGGTTTGGGCTATGTGCCATCTTCCGTGCCCTTTTTCATTCTTCTATTTGCATTTCGGAACCTTTAACCAAATTTTCAGGAATAATAAAAATATTGTACCAATTAAAATTTATATTCCCAAATAATATTTTAATAATTAATTTGCAGTCGCTTGTGCAAAAAACATCGACAACATTTGTCGCTTTAGTTTTGTTTTACTTTAATTGTCTCTTACAACCGCACTTTTGAGTGGTGAAAAAACCGGCAAAGAAGAAAAGTAAGAAAAATAAATTCACGAAATTGTTGTTAGGTTCTTGTTAAAACTTTAATATCGTGTGCTGGGTTTTATAAACAATTCTCATTTTGTTTATGAAATAACAAGCACAAGATACGATATTTCTAGTTTTTCAAAAAATTTTTATGTCTTCTGATGAGCCGGCGCACAGTGGCACATATTTTGAGAAGGCGGCCAAAAATCATTTTTTTTTATGGTTACCGATCTTAGTGTTTTCTTATTCATTTGAAAGTAAATACCAGTAAACCTCGAGCGGCAAAAATTTAGAACTCTGTTCCAACTATAAAACACTGAACAGGGTGATCTAAAATAGACTTTCTGAATATTTTGTTAAAATGAAATTTTTTTTAGTAAATTCTAGTTTTTAAATTACTATAACTTTTTTGTTTTCAAATATATCAAATCAAAATAAATTGTTTTTAATTATGCAGTTTGTTTGTTATGAGTGCTAGCAAAATAAATTCGTTACGTTATTTGGAAGTTTTTAAATATTTTATTTTAAAAAATGTCAAAATGCTTAAAAAATCTCGTGCTTAATATGACATAACTCCCTCCCCTCAAACCACGTCAAAAAGATATATCTCTGTGTTATAGCCCAAAACCTCCCCAACACACCTACACCCCATTATATGTGCGCCAGGTTGCGTCCGTGTGCACCAGAGGAATTTTTCTGACCGAAGGTCAGGTATTTTGTACAAAAATTATCAATACATACGAAATTTTTCAAAAATATTGTTTTCCTACAGAGTTATTTTTGAATTATTTTAACTTTTTAACACAAAGGTAAAGCCAAATATTTTTCAAATCTCCTTGAAAGATGGCGTTTATAACTTTTGCGATGGAATCTAGTAATATGCAAATGCACTATATTGTACCTTACTACCATTTTTCAAAATCTAAATATTCAATGAAATTTTGGTTACCCAATAAGATCATAAAAAATTATGAATCCAGAATAATGAATTAATTAAAAAGTAAGACTTAAATAAAATACTTGAATGCACATGTTTATTATGGCATTCTTTCAAATGTAAGTTTTATTATCACATAGGTAAGGAAATGGAAGCTAATTCCTTGAATTGAATAACACAATTTTGTACCCAAAAGATGTGCGTACACACTGCATGGGATGATCTGTACCTGATTATTCTTGGTACCTGTTTATTTTTGCCACAAAGGTTATAATGTGTAACTGCATTTCAGTAAAATTATTATATAAATATTTAAAAAAAATCGTTTCCGTATTAGTCTTAAAGTGTTCGCAAAACGAGATACGCATACTAATTGCACAAAAATATACGAACACACAAATTAGGGCAGAAAATTTCTATTTAACAAAAAAAGACATCAAAATAAATTTTAAAATGTGTCTAACAATGATTGATGGAAAAGTTGCGCAAGATTTAACGGAAACAAAGTCGTCGTCAAGCTGCATTATGTGCCAAAAGACATCAAACCAATTAAATCAACCTCCAGCACAAGACGATAGCTTTAAGGAAGCTTACGAATTTGGATTGTCGCCTCTTCATACTAGGATTCGATTAAACGAAAGAAAAAAAGAACAAATTCAAGAAAGATATCTTCAGCTGGGCCTTATAATCGACCAACCTAAACAAGGAGAAGGAAATTCGAATGATGGAAATTCTGCCAGAAGATTTTTTTCCGATCCAGAAACTGCAGCATCTATCACAGGTGTAGATTATGAGTTAATAAAACGATTCAAAATCATATTACAAGTCTTAGCATGCAGTAGAGAGATAAATGCCAAAAAAATTTGGAGATCTTCAACGGTTCATAAAATTTTGTAACATGGGGAACAAATCATTCAACATAATATGCTACCAATAGGAGATCTGTCTGAAGAAGAGCAAAAAAAAGGAACAAAGACTACAGATTCTTTCGCGAACATAGCACAAGAAATATGTCTAGATGTTGTACTAATGAAGACCTTATCAGCATTTTGTTGTGTACTTCAGATCCATATATGTCCAACATTCGACAAAAATGCAAAACACCTCCAGTCGAATTAGAAGACGATGCTAAACAACTATTAGAAGATGAAAATCAATGCTATTTAGAAGACATTTTTACTAAAATTGCTTAATGTATAGTAGCTCTTTGATTTGAAAGTATACGTATGTATGTAAATTAATCAATATTTATTTTATAAATTGTTATAAAAATATTTAAAAATAAAATCAAACTTTAACTAAAATAGGATTTTTTCATTAAAACTTTTCGTTAGTAAGAAAATTTTAGTTTTTTAAAAATTTTAAATTTTTTCTTTCAAAAGGATGTTTAAAAAAAACAACCTTTGGTCCTTGTTGCTTTTTAGCTTAAAAATATTACGGGGGCCAAAGTTTGGTGTTTCCTGACAAGATTTAGTTTACAAAACTGTTAATAATTATAATTTGTAACAATAAGAATAGGGCATATGAAAAACAATTTTTTTTTTAAATGCTTCAACACTCCTCTCTTTTATACTCAAATTCAATTAATAAGGGTAACGAATATTAAACTATTCGTAACTTTTTTTTGGTCGGTCGACTTTTATGCTTTTTATCAAAAATTAAAGTTTAAAATCCCACCTACCAAACAGAAAAAAAACGCATATCAAAATTTCAATCCAATCAAAAGTTACGGATTTTTGACCGCCTTCTCGCCAAATGTGCCACTGTGTGCCGATCCAAAAACTGTGACACTTCTATGGACTTGCTCGAAAGTACTATGACTTACTCGAAAACCAAACTGGTGGTTCGTGAAAACGTTTTTCTCAGTTAAATAAGGGTTTAAACACGTAACGAATAATTTTTCAAACTTTACAACTCAAAAATTTACAACAGGCTGATGGGGCTGTTTGATGTAATCTGGCTTTAGTCCTTCCCTGGTTTAGGGACATCTTCGAAGACCGTGAGAAGAAGCCAAAGCGCAACTTGGCATTTAATATAAATAATATAATTCCCACAAGAAAATCAAGTGTAACTGATATTTGGAATAGCAAAACTACGCGTGTGAAATGCAGTTTTTAGTTCCAGTGCGATTTTCATGTCTTAGTGGGGATTTGTAGACAGTAAAGTCGTATGTATTTTTTTCTTAATTTTTTACTTAAAGTTCTTTAACATACAGTTGTGGTCTTAATGTCAGGAGAACGACTATGTCTGAGCCTTCTCTTCTTCAGCTGATGATTGGTGCGATTTTCTATCAACTGATGGTTTTGTAAGCTCTTCAAGTCTAGCTGCGGCAGCTACGACGTCTGTAAAATGTTTCACAGCTGCTTGAACACCAGCCGGATTCGTCAGTACAAGTTCGGAGAAAATTGAGATCTCACATACATTTTATACTTTAACCAATTCGTGCATTTATTTGAATAGTAAATAAGAATTTCAGTGGAATTGAGTAAAAGTTTTTCACGTTTCCTTGTTCAATTTACTTCCAGATACGACCTCTAGCTTATTTGCTCGAACTGTGCTATACAGCTACTTCTCTATGCTTTGCACTGCAATCGCTAGCTGCAATGTCTAATTTTAAAATCAGTAAGTTTTATAGACATAGGAAACTGCCTTACGTTTTTGCGCACTATAATGACAATACCACCACATGCTCTCACTCTCACTTGGATGTTTGGTTTCATACATACATAAAGTACCATAAAATGACATACGTTTTTCTATCTGCATGCACTGCGAATGTCTAGAAACTTGTTCTTATGGGGGTTTCGCTTTAAAGTGTTACATAAAAAAGTTCGAAAAATTAGAACAATTTGCTCTGGTTAGAAATTTGTATTTAAGACATAAGCTGATATTTAAGAAATATAAAAAAATATTTTCAAACAAGAATCAGTTCTATTTGTGAGTAAGAACTTTAGATCTGAGAAGAAATAAATATATATCAGAAATCAGCACGGTTTGCTCTCAAAGATCGTATTGCTCAATACGAATAGCATTAGAGCTAATTTTTGTACGACATGAGATTCTGTGTGTCTTCACCAGAATATTTCTCTTTTGCTATTGCAAAATAAAATAAATGATTTTATCAATCAAGCAAGCGGAATGCATTAGAAAATTAAAATTCACATTTCTCATTCTTTTCATTTCCATTTATTTTAACCCCTCTACCGAGAATATTTCTGTTATCAAAAATGACATAAACATTTCCATTTAGTTTAACAAGCCTCATAAATTCCACGCTAAATGGCACATTGAACTATGATGAAGTGAATGAAAAAAGAAGGTTGCACCCAAACACCAACAATTAACAAAAATAAATAATTATGTTATAAAAACGCTTTAGTTTTGAAAATTAGTCATAAATTTGTCAAAAGAGAAGGAAAGCTGCCCTCCATAAAAACTAAAAACTAAAAAACACGAAAAAATAATATCAAAAACATGAAAATTTCAAACAAACCTCCACGAACAGCAGATAAAAATCCTATTAAAAAATACTTGTAAAGGCCTTAAAATTGTTTCAAATGAAACAAAAAATATTTCAAGATGTTGATTTTTTCTTTCGTAAACAAAAAAACAAAAGAAACAGAAGCTATTTTTTAGAATAAAACAAAAAATGATCGAGTTCCAAGGAAACTAGCGAAAATAATTCATTCTAAAGATTTCGAACTAGAAACACAAAGAGAAATATAAAAATGTTTGTCTGGCTTGTTGGTGTTTGGCAAGATTAATTAAGTTATAATTTATGTTTTATGATATGATATTAATAACACTATGTGTGTAGTTGTGTGTTTGTTAATTTATTTGGAAAATTTAGCTTTTGCTTTTAAAATATGAGAGTTATTACAAGCTTTCAAGCATTTCCCATCGGATTTTAATATCCGTGCGGCAAGCTTGTGTCCATTGGTCTCGACGCACTTGACCCGTGACTTTTGGCTCTAGTAAAAACACTAATGCTCTATGTCCGATGAAAACAACACACCTGAAACTGGATAAGATTCCTTGCGACTATGTAGTGGCCTGTCTCACAGTGTCTAAAAGATATCAATTTCACCCCCTATGACAATGCCAAGTTAAAACGACAGGTCCCTATCTTGCAGTGTTAGAACTCGAACCGCTCCCTATCCCCAAAGAATCAGTCACGTGACTACTTCTGTGTCCGTTCCGTTCCCTCTGCTCGAACAAAAGATTTTTTTATCAAGTCATAGACTTAGTCTAACATGTAATAGTATCCCCTAATCGTGCAATAAAATACGTGACCATCAAATCGTGTACATTTAGTTAGGGTAATATGACTCGGTTTTCTACCGTGTATTTCGATGTAAATATTTCTCTTAGTAACGTTGGGAATTTCATATGAGCAAGAATTTAAGAAAAAACTCCGTTTAGAATAAAAAAGTATTCGAAAGATTTTGTCGAATATTCGAATAATTTTTAAAACTACTAAGTAGTAGTAATTTAAACTAGAAATTAGTATGGATCTGTTATCGTAAGAGAAGGTGCCTGGGATTATAATTTTAAAATTATAACGTATTACGTGCTGGACGCTTTTTGCCCTAACGAAGACTTAAGACTTCACGTTACCAACGTACTTTAGTGGCAGCAAAAGTAAACAATGTTTAACACAAAGATTGCTTTCCTCTTTGAGCTCATTTGACCCTACACATTTTTTGACTTGTGGGACAGGCAAATCTTAACTGATTCAAAAGCAGATAAGCATCACAAGACATCGAGAGAAAAATGTAAGAACCTGTTGGTATTCCAAATCAAAACGATTTTATGGTTCCAAAATCGGTGGCCGTAGCTACATATTTAACAAAATACATAAGACTATTAAACATTGGCACTGTATACAAGATGGCAAATCGGGCCCGAATTAAGGAATTTTTCTTACTCTTGACAGAAATTATTTATTGCGGTGACAGTTTCACATACAGTCCAAGATTCTGAAGTCAACAACCCCACAATCATAAGTATGGAACACTTAAATCGGGCAATCTTCCCGGCCAGTGCAAATTCCTAAAATGGAAGTTAAGGCGACCTTAAAATTCAGCCTTCATAATTTCGGTTATGGCTCGTGTAGCATGTTAAAATCTTATTGTTACAAAGTAATAGTCAAAGCTGTGTGAAACGACCTATTGTAGAAATGTACAAATACGCAATAACATAAACACAAAGCCAAAACAAATTGCGTAGCAGAAATTCCATGAACCGCGATTCAATAAAAACAATTTTTACAGAAAGCAAAAAGTAAACAAAAGATACACACACACAAACACATATACAAGACTACTAAGCCAGCAACTGAAATAACTGATGCGCAATTTCGCGTATGTTCGGGACATTTCAAGAAGCGGCCGTGATCTGTATATAAAGGCGCCGTCCACCACAGAAGATATAGTTGACTTTGAGATTTCAAAGAGTGAACATCTTTGTGTACAAAACAAGTGTTAAGTGTACAGTGTAAATTAGTACTAAAGAGTTGTATATAAGAGTGTTAAGTACCGAATAAAACTGAGTACTGATAAAATCATAAAAGAGTGCATTTTAATTTTTACAATTAAACGAACCCTTCAACGTAACAATATGTTCTACAGTATAAAATTCATAGAATTGAGGAAGTCGTTGAGCATAGCTCTGTAGCGTTAACTGTCGTCAGAAATCGTTTGGCTCTTTCCGTTTCCAAAAAACAGGGCCCGATGATGTCTCCAGCCTAAATAGCAACCTCGAGCGGGTCCGGTGCACCAGTAGCGATAATTTTGCGTATTTGCATATCCACTGAGATAGAAATTGGCTCAGTATGATTTTCAATGAAAACTTGTATTTTTCGTGATCGAGATCGAGATCTAGTGTGTGTTAAGCATAGTTTACACGCTTTTGGCGGTATCGTAATTTAAATTTCATATATAAATTTTTTACCAAAAATTTCTGTAAAGACCACTTACTTGGGACGTCGTCTGGTCGATAGTTCGGTTTCCTCTGCGATGTCTAAGACCACAGTCGCGATAGTCGGCTGCTCGGAAAACGGCCAGACCTGCCAGTATCTCGTGACAAAAATGTCAAAAACTTAAAGTATTTGCAGTTCCACTTGCCCTGCGTTGCAAGTGGAACTAACTTAAAATATTTAAAATATCTTCTGGAATTTCCAATCGAATTTTCTGCTTACGGAAGTAGTCATATTCGATTATATTGCTGTCTTAAATACTGTTTAAAACGTTTACTTTTTCAGCTGCCAGTATTAAGAAATTAACTGCCATCTTTACTTAAGAAGGAAAGTTCTGAAATTGTATTTTCATTTAATTTCATACTATAGAGTATAAACAGTACAGTACAGTTGTATCTTCCCGCCTTTCATGATATTCATTACTCCGCTCCACTGTTTGTTTAAATTAGTTCAGGTGGCACCTTTTGTTATAAGGCGTCCAATCAATCTTTTCTCCAAATTAACAAACATAACAACAAAATTATAATAAATAACCAGCAGAACATAAACAAACAATGAAAGAACAGAGGGTCAAAAACACTGTACGAATTTCATGTCACATTTTTAAAATTTCACATAAATCTTCACACTCTTAACGTGCACTGACGTATCAGCGTGATTTAAATGTGTGTTATTTGAAAATAATTTGAGCACATCAGAGCTGTACGTTAAGCGTGCGTCTTAACTCACGACTTTGTGTCTTTCGAAAACTTGGAAGCGTTTCTTGGCATTTATAGTTAAAAACGAATTAAATGCGCACAGTCGCATTCACATTAACTTGCCCCATAACCAACACGCAACAATTATAGAATTAGCTATGCCACGTTTATACACAAACAAATAAACAGTCAGCCAGTTAACGATTTCAGTCACATACGAGTATATTTTGGACATTTTGATAGATTTCAGTGGAATAGCGTTTCTATCTTTATTTTTTTAAATTAAAAATTTGACACACACAAACAAAATCATTGATCTTTATGGTTTGTAATGAATGACAAAGAACAATACATTTGCATTTTATGGAAATTTTATTTCATGAATTTAAAAAGATAAGCTCGTAATGATCTAATGCAAGCGATATAGTCACGTTTCTTTCTTATTTTTACTAAATAAATACAAATCGGAAAAAAACTATTTTAAAATTATTTTTCCTTACAAATACACAAGAATTTTCAAGCCACAATTACTGCTAAGCACCCTTAAATGACTCTGCCACTAACAAAGAATACCAAGTGCAAACATATTTGGTTTCTCCCCCTTGACGCCTCCTTTTATTAAAAAGAAAGTTTTATAGCCCGCAAATTAAGGAAACTGCACTTGAACACACTCGTCTTTGTTGGCATAATTTATTATTTGTCTTCTCTCCTCGCAATGTGTGTAGTAATGAAATTTGCAATTCTTGCAACATTTTGTTGGTTGTTTTCATTCTCTAAGACATTAAATCATTCTGATTACAATTATTGTGTGTGAGTTACGAGTAATGTTGTTGCTTTCTATTGTGATTTGCAACAAAAAGTAAAACTCCTTTAAGATGTTGAATTTATATGTTTGTGTGCGATTTTTGCTGCTTTTCTGTGGGGCCAGTCAGCCAGACATAAGGATAGATAGATTATTTTCCTAGGTTTTGCAATAGAAATAAACATTGCCATTGGTACAAGTATTTACACATTAACTACTACACACATAGGGTTCTCTTAGAGGGGTGTAAAGAATTTAATTTGATTTCCCTTTCATTCACTTCTCAGGCGTTTAAAATAAATCCTTAAGTTTTAGGAAACGATCAGTGCCCTCAAAGTCAACATATCCAGTCAGAGTCGCCGGACCTAAATAAGGTAAGTTGTTAATATTCGACGCAACTTGCTTTATTAAATGTCAACAGCTACCCGCTCCTGATGGAAAATCCTATATTTAAGTATATTTTAAGCTGCATAAAGATGGATGATGTTGACTTATTGAACACAAGTACAAATTGTCCTTGTTGTCATTTTGACTTAAGACTAGTAAATTGCAATTAATTCTTCCTTGTTTGTATAAGAGAAATTGTATATTTTTTTAAATGAGTTCTTGTTGTTTTAAAATAAAATAATTTAATATTTTGTGACATTTACAAAAAAAAAGTGACAAGTTCTTCATGTATAACTCACTTTTGGATAAATCTTTACTTGTAGCTTCTTTGTGACAACTTTTGCGATATTTATTCATGAATTTTCCAGTCGAATATTTTCTGAGCCTCAAAATGATGGTACAATCATACTCACTTTTTTACTATCAGCGATAATGAAAAAATACATGGTTGATTTAACATATTATGATTGAATTATATGGTTGTTTGCAAATAATATTATTATTCTAGATAATCAAAAAATTTATGTTACTGATTGTCTGCGGCTGAGGTACGAACACATGCGACTAAAGCCATCGAATGCTTAATACACCAAAAGAATTTTACATATTATGTCTATTGGAATCATTTTATGGCTAGAATTTATATTTATTTAGCTAAAATAATTTGGTTACGGTTAGAATTTTAATAAAAATTGCATTGTTCAACTCAGGCATGTTCAAATTTTTATGAATTAAAATCATTTAATGATTAAATGTAAACATAACTTGTTTATCGATATTTAATTTTTCAATCGCTTTCAAATAACTAGTATATTTTTGCCACAATAATATATTTCTATAGAGATCGTAGAATGGTTATCGTGACCTTTGTGTATTGCTTTCAGAATACATTTGAAGTTTTCGTAATAAAAACTTCATAAAATGTCGACGTCTATGGAAATTCTTAGATTGCTAAGGAATGAGCACCAGTGAAATTGCTTACGCTCACGAATTTTTCAGATTCATGCTTGTAATTGACAGCTCCTACAAATAACCCAAAGCAGTTATGGAAATCAATTATTCGACTTTTTAAAAAACCGGTTATCTGGCTTTCAGGATATTTGTTATATTAAAAACCCCGCCTTTCGGTGAAAAAATAACCAATTTTTTTAATAACAAAAATAAAAGATTATTTGCCAAAAAATAAGTCAATTCACAAAAATAAGGGATCAAATAAACAAAATGTAGCATATGCGTGTAGTTATGAACTTGACATAAATGAGATCACGTTACTCAGGTAAAAACTGAAATGTAAAATATTTGTCTTTTAAATAATCTTTAATTTGTTCTTTTTATTTCTATAGAACTTGTCATGAAAACGTCTTTTCACTTAGCGTGCTTGTTGGACTTATAGAATACAAAGCATTAAGCAATCTTTCTAGTCTTTCAGATCTCTTATGACACTTATCTAAATGAAAATTGTCTTCCGAAATGTTTTCTTTATGACGTGAAGCGAAATCCCTTGTATCAGTTTTGTTAGAATATTTTATGAAAGTAAACTGTTCTTAGATATATTATTAAAGCGTTTATCATATTTTTTCGTCGTTTTAAGCATTTACATGAATTTGCGGAATCCAGTAAATCAACTGAAAGAGAATTTTGAAAAATTTTAACACAAAAATTTGAAACTACCTTCAGCTTCACCTAAAGTAGCAGAGTTTTTTGACGATTTATTTATAGAGATTTCTAAGGGCTCTAAAGTACTGTGTAAATAGTCAAGGTTCTTATATCTTCACTAAATGAAACCAGACTTAGTTTTAAAGGAGCGCTTGATTCGCATAATTATACTTTTTTTTTAAATTGCGAAATAATTTTTCATATGGAGTTGCATCTGGGTAAACTAGTTCATGCTGCTTTTGATCTCGTTCTTTAACATATATTTGAAGTTTATTTTGTTTCTCACTTGATTTGTTAAACATTTTTACACATTTTCAAAGTATTCCCATCAATTGAATACTACACTTCATCTTTCGAATCTTGCTCAGCTAATTATGATTTGCTCTTTTTTATGTAGGCGAGATATCGAAGCAGACCACTTACTTTTTCGGTCCCTTTTCGACCCTCTTCGCTTTTCAAATTGATTTCAGGCAACCTATCCCCAGCCTTTACTCTTGATTATAGTGATACGCCTTTACTTTAACTTATTCTAGCCAAAGGTTGTATATGTTTCTGCATTATAGTAATGAATAATAACATTAACATATTTTTTGTATTAATTATCCATCCATTCGTCCACCACAATTGAAAACTTTCTATGACTCTGATTGATTTCTCTTGCTGTTTTATTAAATAATACTAAGTTATTCTAGAACCACTTTCGCATAGCCTTAACGGACAGACATTCCGTCCTCCGCAACAGAACGAGCTAATATTTTACCCAATGAATGATTTTTGGCAACATCTTCTAGTAAGCTATTATTTTCCGCCGAAATGAAACAACTTGGAAGAGAATCAACTTATTCTATGTGCACATTGAACACGATTAAAAATCTCTGACGTCAAAGAACCTTACCTTAGCATTTTAGGACACTTTACGCGCCTAGCTGTCTTTTTCGTCTCGATCAATATATTTTTACACTTCAGAGGGCATATGTATAAGAATATATTTAATACTTCGAATACTTTTACAACTTTATTTACACTTTTAACTCAACATTGTTTTTTTAATAGCTGAAATTGTTTTAAAAAAATGCTAAATCTCGGTTTTGTTTACACAAACTATACGTTTGTGAAATAACCAGTTTATTATACCAAAATAACTGGTTTATTCCATATTCGAAAATGTACGAGTATATTTTTAAATAATCTGGCTTGCGCAAAGCCAGCAAAGAACTAAAGAACCGTTCATAGTACTAGGTATTATTTTCTATGGGGAGTATTTCTTACACTACCTTGTCATACGTAATATATGCTGATTGTCAAATAAGCATGATAAAATTACGACTCCATAGCACAAAAACGTACACCCGCAACACGCTTAAAAATTACTGTAATTTAGTTTAATCTCTTAGAAATATTTCCCACGAACTTAGACTAAGCAAAATGTTGCAAAAATTTTACGAATTTTGGCGATAAATCTAATCACCATAAACCCGTGAGCATAGAGTAACTGAGTACATAAAGAGAACACCCTTCAATGGTACCCTTATTTATCAATCCGCCGACATTCGCAACCATGGCGATTGTGTATGTCTCGACAACGTGAAACAGTAATTAACCCACTCTCGATCATATTGACCATATCCCACCTGTATTCCTGCATATTAGTGTTGTAGTCATTTTAGTATCTTAATTATATTCTTCCTTACTTTACACCCATCCAATTATTTTTTATGCTGCGTTAAGATTTGCAATGAATTTTACCATCAACAAGGGTGAATTTACCCTCTTGGAGGGTAAAATAATATTTTCTAAGGAAATGAGCGGAAACACTATTTTTTCCAAATATTCTTTTCAATTCTTTCCAAAAGAGGTTACAACTTATAAGTTCTTAGAAGATCCCACTGTCCAGAAAGTAGCAATAACATACTCGTCCTAATACGTAAGCAAACTAATGGTCCATCCTAACACTCTAGCGCGCGATTTACTGCAATTTCACGGGCACCAGAGACTGAAGAAAACTGACACATTGAGCTTGGCGAGACTGCTCGCAATAGTAGACAGACTTTTATTACTAAGATTTGAACAGAATTAACTAGTTATTACATTGGAAATAGCTAATAAATAATAATTTAGAGATAAGATTTGAATACATATTGTAAATTTCTTTAAGAAAGTTAAAAAATGGGTTTAGATAATATAATAATGTTAGCATGTTTCCTATTATGTTAAAAGTAAACATGTTTAAGTTATTGAATATTTATTGAAAAGAGAAAACACAATGTACACACACACTTATTTCGTCAAATATTGGCCTCGTCTGACGTTGCCTCAATATACGCAGAATTAACAAATTACAAACAATCTCTGATTTTCTTCGCCTAATTTCTAGTCGTATTAAGCCACTTAACGCCGGCTACACTGTTTGCTGTACCATTGATGGATTCATGTCATATGAACACGTAATAAAATTGACACTTCGATTGTTAATGATGGCACTTAAAGTAAACATTTAAAATTCGTGTAGAAGCTATTTCAAATTTGTTTTTATGATTTTTTCTAAAACACTAGAACAACAATCAGCGTGTATTCGTAGAAGACGAATTACATGTGACATTAATTGTTAAAACGTGACTTTTTATTCTCATAATAATAAAAGTCGTTGTTATATGTCTCTACATATTTGTGGAAGCATTAGTTTTTAAAAGCATGATACACATACAACGTAGATCATTTAGAAACTCTTTGTCAATATTACAAATCAACAATTGACATAGATACAGACTCTCATATCCATAGATGTGTGATTGAAGACATTAATTGCATTCAGATGTACAAATTTTAATATCTTAGAGAAACTTACGAACTTCCTTCACTAAGTATTGATGATTCTAAAAACATTTCCATGCTCAAATAGAAAATAATTTTTATATATTTCCCAACAAAAAATATATATCTTGGAAAGCGATTGGTTCCTACTGGATTTATAACACCATAAACCCAGTTTTTATGCGAAGAGTCATGTTAAAAAAATTGGAAACTAAGTTGGCTTAATTGACTTCTTGTTTATAAATAAAATGGACAGGTACAACTGAATGCAATGGGGCGTAGTTAGATCGAATATTTTAATTCGAAAACTATTTGGAACAAATAAAAACATTATTGATATAACTAAACAGTTGTTAACATTAATATAAGAACTGTAATGAGATAGATGAGGCAGATAATATTGTTGGTCTAAACAAATATTAGCGATAAGATCCAAATTTTTAATAATAAAAAATAAAAAGAAAGGAAGTGATTACGAGTACTAAGAGTGATGTGTGAAGTGTTCGATAACGGTTCGCTTCGAAAACAACCTGATTAAATTATTATTACAGTGAGAAACCATGGGTCAAAATGAACGCCACAATTACTGTTTGCAACTATATTAAAATCTGAATTATAGGGCAGATATTGGGTATATGTAGAGCAAAATCGTAGAATTTAAAATATTTTGCTTTTTCTTGATTTGGCGTTTTAATGAACCACATGAAGCCGATTTAAAAATATTTTATAAAAACTCTTATACAAATATGAAATTCAATTATATTTATTTGGGGGTCTTAATCACATTTTGTTCCGCATCTCAAATTATTAAATATTTTGAGCTTAATTCAATTTCATATATGTATGTTATTCGAAAGCGCGAAAACAATTGTTCGGTGATAAGCTAGTGACTGATTGCTTACGCCGCGGCATTTGAAAATAAACAATACGGTTCGGCCTTATTTTTTGACATTTCCCAGGCGTTCGATAAAGTCGACGACATTGCATTTATAAGTGTTAACAAATAATTCCAAGATTGCATTCGAACAATTTGAGTCTCACATTCACAAGCTAGAAGACTGGCTAAAAAGTAGAGAATAAAGGTATGTCCATCCTCATGTAACGTTTTTCCTTAGAAGCCAGCTATAACAATAACAAATAAAACTGTTCCAGCAGAAACCAATATTAAATATTTGGGTATTCACCCAGATCGACGGCTAATTCGGTTCCGCCATATTGAGGTAAAATTAACGGCCATAAAATTTAGAACTAATCAACTACACTGGCTAATAGGTCCTATCTCAAACGTGGCTTTGGAATATAAATTTGGTTTTTACAAAGCCATTAAAAGCTGTGAGGTACTGCTTGTGCATCAAACATCCAGAAGTTACAAAGAAGACAGTCTCGGACCTATTGTCTGCGCCCCTTGGTATTTAAGAAATGAAAATATCCATAGAGATCTAGAAGTTCCCACTATCCAGGAAGAAATAAAAACATGCACGTCCAAATAAGTAAACAAGCTAGTGTTCCATCCCAACACTCTTGCACACAATTTGTTGCAACTTAATGGGCACCAGATACTAAAAAGTACTGGCACATTAAGCCTAGCGAGGCGGCTCTCTCTCTACCCAATAGTAGATAGTTTATTAAGATTTGAATACAATAAATTAGTTATTACATTAGTACTAATTAATAAATAAAATTTTAGAGATAAGATTTGGATACTTATTGTAATTTTCTTTCAGAAAGATTTAATAAAATCAGCTTAAAGCTTGAAAAATTTTATATGGCTTCTTGTGAATCAAGTATTTTTAAAAAACTAATTTTAAAAAAAATATATAAAAAGCTTTGAAACGCTTACTTGAATTCATCTAAACTTGTTTTTAACTTTAATAGTTTTTAAGTAAGGCTTCATTAAAAAATTGTTCACCCTACAAACAAAACTCAAATTTCAAAATCGAACCTATCGGAAATTCAGAATTTAATATACAAGCGATGA
Organism: Phania funesta; assembly: GCA_963932375.1. Classification (NCBI taxonomy): domain Eukaryota; kingdom Metazoa; phylum Arthropoda; class Insecta; order Diptera; family Tachinidae; genus Phania; species Phania funesta. The sequence goes on from OZ010656.1 coordinate 46,224,675, forward strand.
ATTTTATCTTTAGTTTATTTCCTATCGTAGAGCTTAGAACTATTTTGCGGTTTACGGGCGGACCCCTTGTGAACTGTTTTTCATGTATAAATATTTTTTAATTAAGTTTTTTGTAGCTATTATAATAATTAGAAACAAAAGTAACAGTTTATTAAAAATAAACAAATGGTCTAGCATTTTCAAAAAATTTTAAATATTTGCGGCTTGTGAATAATTGTTTGATACGTTTGCCAATATTGCTCTTGTTATCATGAAATGAAATAAATTAATTAGTTTAGGAAATATCATGGGTTAAAAAGTTTTAGCACCTTTGCAATATGCGAATCTTATTTTAATAAGTGACTCGGGGACTCTGTTGTCAACCTGGCCCAAAAGCTAAAAAAATTTAAATCATTTTGGAAATGTAATGTCCAGTCTTATCGGAAAAGGGAATTACATTTCCTTCCTAAAGCTCTAATTCTGCTCTCTTTGATTGGGATCTTTTATTGTTTTGTGGAATATTGAGAGTTTTAAACAGTAACAATTAATTAATTTTAAAGTATGTTTTACAACTTTTAGACGCCTTAAAACAGTTCTATTTCCATTGATAATTTAGACTTGGAAATATTCTAGAGATAGACATTCTATTATGGAATGAACACACATTGCATCAAACTTCTAAAATTAAGAATTTTTTACAAACATCTGCTGGTACAAATTCAATGTTTTTCATGCATAAATATTTTAACTAAATTTAGATTTTTAACCCCCATCGAAAAGAGCCCAGAATAAGATGTCAGTTTTATGAGACGATTTAAGAAATTACACTTGAGATAAAATGTCAATATATCTGTATGTGCGATTGAGATGTTTGTATGAGAGATATGTTAATTGTTTGACATATTGCTGTCAATTTTTGATCGATTTTTCAATGAGTTTTAGCAGTTGTCATCAGAGATCAACAATGATCATCCTTGTCTTAATAGTGATGAAACCCTTACATGACTGAAAAGTTTAATTGAAATTTATTTTGTTACGAGTATTTAATTTTCGAACAGTGTTTGGCTCTTTTGAAGATTTAGTGATCGTTTAAAGTGTGCGATGTTCCAGTTGCTACGAAGTTAATTGCCATAAAATAGTATTTACATGTTGGTTTGATGGACTTTTGAGTGTTTGAAATTTTATTTGTTTCTCTTACGAAAGATTTATGGCTGGACAAATTTGTTAAGATTAAAAAGTTAACAGAGACTTAACATATTTGTCAAGAATTGTTTCCATGTATTTTATAGCTTTTCTCTCTTTTTTTTAGGGAAATGTTTATACGTTCGTAAGGTTTAAAGTAGTTTAGTGCATTTAATATTGAAAATCATAAATCATGTTGGCTGTCTTATTTTTGAAAGCAAAAAATAAAAAATCACTGTAATCGTACTTCAGGTGGGCGTTAATGCGAGTACACACACCAACATTCAATTCAATATTTACGAATTCTAAAGTCATGAGCTTTGGAATAAACCTCGAACAAATAAAATATCAAAAAATCAAAATATTGTATTAACCTTACCTCCTTTGTTCCTTTGGCTGTGTCTTTTGGTGGATTGGGGTTTTGCTTTGGTCATAATTAAATTTTTTAATCAATTGATGTTGTCGTCTGTGGCAGTCAGGCTCAGCAGCAGTTACAGTCTAAACATCAGCAGCAACAACAACAACACACAACAACATTAGTAGAGGCCCCCTTCTGTTTTGCTTAAGCAACTGAAATAAATCCATTCATTTATACAAACATGTCCAATGTTTCTGTTTTTTCCCCCCTTAAATTGTTGTTGTATCTGTCTTTAACTGAACAACCAATAACTAACGTAGTAGAACATACTGGTCTATGTTTTAATCGCGATCTCAGCTTGTGATTTGCATGCACTTGATGTGGCAAGTTACTTCTAGTGTAACCACTGTATATACATAAACGTACGACTGTTCCATAACCAGACTTCAGTATTAATTCTCTAACTTTCTAACAGACATCTGTATGCGGACGCTTATTGACAGAACTTTAAAACACCCAGTTCGTGGCGATTTGTCTGAAATTGGTTTTGATTTTTACGGATATCTGAAAACTTACAAATTGCTACGAGTATAAAATTGATTGGAAAATATACCTTTTAGTATAAATAACTGCTGCTTAATATTATTATCATATCTTTATTTACTTTCCACTTCTACTTCCATTCAGGCTGCTGCCGTATTAAGTAATTTTAAGAACTTGCTGAAAACAACTACAAATTACAATGATCTTCCCTGTTTTTGTAAAAAACGCATTTTTCTAACCACGAATATTATGTATGTGCCCATAACGATGAAAGCGGTCTAAGTCGTATATTTCCTGCTTGGGATTTTTAATGAATTCTAGTTGATCAAATTAAAAAATATTTTTACATTATGCAACATTTTAATTTAGAATTTTATTAGACCTGATTATTGAGGATTTATTGTGAATATGCAATTTTATTTGAATTTCATATGAAAATGTTGTTTTTAGAGCTTAAATTGAATTAGACTGTTTTCAAAATCAACTGATCATTCTGTTAATGACTTAAAGAAACAAAATAAACTACGTGTTTTATTAAAAATATTAATTTTTATGGAATAATTATTTTAAAATCATAATTCATTTTCATCATTCTATCGTGCATATGAAGCTCTGGGTGGTTGGATATATTTCTCCTCATTACTCGTGGGAATTGCATTATTTCTCTAAAGGAACTTCGGTTTTAATTGACCAAGCGAGGAATCCAGAAGAGGCGGACAAGAAAACTTCGCAAGTGGAGGACTGATAGTGGAAAGCATTACATGAACATATTTTTATCGATTTACCTTTATTTTCCACTTTTTAGCCAGTCCTCTAGCTCATTAATATAAGGCTGAGGGATGAAACGTCCGGCTCTTGGTTAACAGTTATATATGCAGTGTCGTCTGCAAACATTTTTATTTAAGTATTTGGGCTTGTTGGCATATCCGCTGTATAAATAATTTAGTGAGGGCCCAAGTATAATACCTTGAGCGATATCCGCAAACCTTTTCAAATTTTTAGGAAGCTGAGCTGTTATTACAAACGTTCTATTTATCAAATACCTCTTAAAATGTTTGTGGGAATTTTTAAGAAAAACTGGAGAGATTTTTCATAGTATCCCATCATTCCAGACTATATCAAACGCCTGGAGAATCTCAATAAATAAATCTGAACAATATTGCTTAATTTCAAATGCAGATCTAATAACGATGACAATTCTGTGGATTTGCTCAATAGTACTATTCCTTGCTCGAAAACCAAACCGATGGAATGGGATAAAGTTTTGCTCAGTTAGATAAAGGCTAAAACACGAAACGAATAATTTTTCAAACTATTTTGATAAAATTGACAACAGGCTGATGGGGCTGTTTGAGGTAATCTGATCTAAATCCTTTCCTGGATTAGGGATCATAATAATTTCACACATCTTCCAAGAGCATGAAAAAAGCCAACTCGCAACTTGGCGCTAAATATATATAAAATAAAAATCTCACAGCTGAATCTTATCATTGATTTTGTAATATTATCAGGTCTGGGTGATTTTTTGGTATCAAAATTTTTAATTGTGGTTTTTAAGAACCGAAATTTCATAATTTTCATTTACAATGTCACTAATAATTAGAATAGTGCAACTATTTATGTCATGTGGTGTGAAAACCTTCTCTAAGCAAATACAGTTATTTGGCTTTTTAATTGAAGTTTTAGCCCAATTGGAATTTTCAAGTCTTAGTAGAAATTAGTAGGCAGTAGGACATTATAAGCGCCTTACATCATTCTAAAGGGCGTAATCCGTGTCTTTCTTGGATCCAAGTGTTTTAAATAGCACTCGATAACTGGTTCTTTACTGCTTCTCTACTTTACTGTGGTTTTTATTTATTTGCCTCCTTATAGGGCTGGCAAAGCATCTGGCAAATGTATATTGTTCGATTTTGTGCCTAGATGGGCAAGAAACTGTAATTTTAAAGTCCGTAAGATTTATAGACGTAGCTTGTACGAAGTCTTCGCTGAATTCTGGCACTGGAGAGTGCCTTACGTTCGTGCGCATTATAACGGCAGTGCACAATGCGTCTACATAACACCAGAGACGCTAAATGTAAACATAACGCGCATTTGCAAGTTTTTATACTCTGAAACTTTTATAGGCTTCTACTTCATGGCGTGTCTTCTGTAGACTATCCCTTGTCAAAAAAAGTATGTAACTAGTAGCCATTAATTGCCTGAGTCTTGATTTTCTTTAAGAAGAGACTATATAACTCAATAACAGTATGTTTCTCTAAGAATATGATTGCATGTGAATGATGCAATTATAAATAAAATCACCGATATCGTCGCCTACATATAGATTTATGGAAAATTATTATTTTTTTAAATTAAAAAGAAAACCTTAGATTCACATCCTGTATAATCTGCTGCAAGCCGTGTTCTCTTCTCTAAGATCACGAAATCATTTCAAAAAGCCTTTTTCTCTTCTACACGGATAAATGAAGTAACAAATGAGTCTTTTAAAATCATGCTGTTTTACCTCCTCATGATGTTGGGTCGCGTTTTCAAACCACCACGCATCTCCATAAACATCTTCAGTGTCTGTTTTGTTCAACTACTTTTTCCCAATTTTTTTTGCTTCTTGCTTAAATATCCCGCTATGAATATGACTGAGCATAAGTCAGGTTAATTTTAAATTGATTTATTTTGATGTTCGATCACATCAGAAAACGGAATCAACGTTACGAACGACAACAAGACTAAACACTGAGTGGAAACAGTCAAGCCAAAGGTTGTATGTTGTTCGAAGCCCTTATCATGGTATGGGGTACTGAAGAAGGAGAAAAAAACATTTTGCAGGACAACTCTAGTTATGAGTAGTATGTTTGAAATGTGGCAGCCTTTATGAAACAACGGCCGGACGATTCTTTTTAAACAGTTGCAGCGCATAAAGTTCAACTGTTTGTTGGCTGCTGTTGTCATATTGGCATTATGGGTTGCTGCTTGATTATTGTTGCTGTGTCTAAGGTGTTGACGTCTGCTTAACACATTATTTTGTCGTATATATTTTTTTCGATCCTTTGGTGTTTGTCTCTTTCGCTTCTCAATACTATAAATTCTGTTTAAATCTGATTGAAATAGATTTATGTCTAGTAATCATGTTATATTCGAGAGGATTTAAATACAAATGGCGCCAAAGATAACAAACAACGCTCTCGTAATGGTAAACGGTATGGGAAATATATTACCTTAAAACGAAATGATTTTTTTCAAAAAGGAGTAGTTTTTAAATTTTTAAGGAAAAATTGCACATACAATTTCTTATTTGCTTTTAATTCAGTCGCATAAAACATAATATTTCCGAAATTTTCGTTTGGGAGATCGAGCATTTTCAATAATTTTTAAGGCAGGAAACATGCCATTTCACGTCCGCCAGGACCCCGCCTGGTTAAGTATAAAATATCTTAATTTACGAGTATTTTATTCCATATTTAAAATACGTAATCGTTTATTATATCCTATCTCTGCTAACAAAAGGAATCTCTGTCATCCCTTGTCAAGTTTGGTTTCAAGACAAACCGGTTTCGGCTATGTGCCATCATCAGTGTAACTTTTCGTTCTCAGAACGTAGCTGAAACCGGGTTGTCTCCAACCCAAACTTTACAAGGGATGGCAGAAATTGGTTCCAAAAATCTGCATCAAAGCACACACCCTGTCGGAATGTCGAATCAAGAATAAAATTTTTATTTGATTTCCGTTTAATAAAAATTCTATTTGGGGGAATTCTCAGAGTGTCATCTCAGTGTAAATTTGACAATCGTTTAGAAATGTTGGTAAAAATACATTAGTCTAGATAATTATTTCCTGTATTCGTTCTGTTTATTCTATTTGTATTTTTATTTTGAATGACATGCTCTCATCACAGTGAAATTCTCAAAATGAAATTTCCTAATCGTGTGTAAATTTGCAGTTAGGAAGAGAAAAATAGCACAGAATTAAATAGATTAATTTTTAATACATCTTTAGAATCATTGCCACGGATAGTACAAATTGATTTTTAAAACAATAAATTCTATATTCGCTTCCCTGTATTCGCTCTTTTTAAACAGAAGCTATTGCACGATGAAGATAGAATATGCCGAGATTAACTCATTCTTGTCGGAAATAGAGTGCCTATAAAAGCAAGTTAGCTGGTCTTAATATTGGTAATAATTGGTTAACAGCTATGGAATTCAATTCCTTTTATCAAATTGCTTTGTCGAAGAAAATGGCTTACCAAATTATCGACCTCAGCATCCAAGAGCGAAGCATTGCGGCGTTTTCCTTTCTGAAAAAATGCTGCCTTATAATTAGTAAATACTTTTTACAGATTATTCACACTCTCTTTAAGTGTTGTCTTTTTATAATTTCAATAGAACCAAAACAAAAATCCTTAACGACAAATTTGTTACAACTTTTTAATTAATTAGGGAAGCTTAACATTCTTGAGTGATTTTTAACATACAGCTGTCTAATAATCAGTTGTTATAGATGACAAAATGTATGTTATTGCACCATAATGACGATTGTAAAGGACAGCTAAACGCTTAACGTTAAATAAAATTGAGGTGAAATACATATGTTACATGTTTTACACATAATATATTTAGAAAAGAACCTATTATATATTCATACCCCAACAATTTTTCAGAAATTTACAAAATGTAAAAAATATGCAACATTTCTTTCAGAATGGAAACGATATTACATAGCAATTCACGTCCCAAGTAGTTTCGTACCTTAACATCAAATTAAACTTACGCGTACGTATATTACACAGATCAAGTAGTCTAATGGGCAATAACATGTATTTGATTAATAACCGAAAAATATTATGGCGTTCTATATTCCTGGTGTACATTAACTAATGACGTTTTCGTTTCTTAAATAAAATGTTGCCCTGTAGCCTAACACACTCTTATCACTTTAGATTTTCAACAAGTCAATACCTTTCGCCATCATTAAGGGTAGAATCTAACAAATAAATACCACCTTTTTTAGGCGTAATCCTTTTTCGAGTAATAACAAAAATTGTACATATTTTATAGAAGGACATAAAACAATATAATGTCCGTAAATCATCTTAAGAACCAAGGTAAGGTGATGCTACATTAGCCGCCAGGAGGGAAATACTTGCTTCCTTGGTCACCTTCTACTGTAGAATTGTGTTACTTGTTAGTCACATATTTGAGAACCAGGTAACCATAATCTCAGACCAATATTATTGAATTATATAGCTGTAAACAAATCATATTAGAAGAATAGGAAAGCAAAAAACAGGCGACTAAAGCCATCGAATATGTAATAGCCTACGTGCTAAACACTTCGGACATACCACCCCCATATATTTTAAACATAAAAAAATGTTATAAGTTATGCCTGTTATGGTTAGAGTTGTTATATTATTTTTGTATAATTAAAATACTTTTTTTGTGGTTAGATTTTTATTAAAAAATGTTCTGTTAAACTCAGCCATGTTGCAATTGGTGTAGACAGAAAACATTTAATAATTAAATATTAACAATAACTGAATTGTCGCCACTAAACTAATGTTTAGAATGTTTTTCAGTACATGTTTGTCACAACAAAATATTGTTGTAGAGAACATAATATGGTTGTGGTGACTATGCCGCATACTAGGCTTTTGAATCAAGCAAGTTTTTTATTATTTACTTTTAACTACTGGTAGCCATACAAATTGTTTTTGTGCTATTTAAAGCTCCTGCGTTGTACCAAGCTAAACTTCATTCCTTCATTTTTAATTTTGGATTGCAATTCAGTCATGAGTTAAAGTTACAAATACTCATATACTTACACTAATAGGCACGTCGTATTTATGGAATTAATTTATAACAGCAACAACCAACATGAAACTAATGACGTCAACATTTTGACCAAAACAACAAACAACAACAACCAGAATAATTACTACATGCAGTTTACATCAGGAGTTGTTGTAGACGCAATAGAACGACTAAATGACTGACTGAGTGAACGAATGAATGAATGAATGAAGCCAATGATACTCAAGTCTCTGGTTGCTGTTTATTATTTTTTGCCGCTGTCCATGTTGTTGTTCTTTTTGTTGTTCATATATGAGTCTTTTAACAAATGTACACATGTATAATTTAATTGCCAAAAATGTTGACAAAATGTTATGTTTCATAAACTTTTGTTAACACAATCATACTGTTTGCGGCGATTACGAGTACGAGTGAGAGTGTGAGTATGAGTGAGGGAATGAATGAACGCATTAAGTTGTGAACAGACACGAAAGCAGTAAGAGATCAAAACAATTTCCAGTTAAGAACAAGAAAAAGTAAGTAAAACAAAAAAAAAAATGATTTTTAATTAATTTTTTTTTGGAATTTCATTCATTATTTTAAATAAACACTTCCGTTAAAGATGTCTGATTATTCTTGATTTGATATTCCGGCAGATCGACTTCATATACATTTTTGAGACGAAGTTCCGTGTTCTCTTCTCAAGTTTGGTTTGGAGACAAACCAGTTTCTGCAGTGTAATTTCTGGTTCTCGAGAACGAACGTTCCAAAAATCTACATGTCCGATTATAATTAATATGAATTACTGTCAACGTATTATCAAGAAAATTGCATTAATTTATTTTAAATTTAACAAAATTCTTACGATGGTGATATTTAAATGCTGTCCTTCTTCAAATAAATGATCTCCGGAAATTACCTACTGAGTACCCCTTGGTGGTACATGATATTACGATGTTTATAGAAGAATAGAGAGCTTGCTCCGATTAAAATCACTTTTTAAACCATTTCTCTACTTTAAATTAAGTTCCATCAATGATGGCTTCAAGCTATTTTTTGCATGTAAATATTTTTCTTTCCAAGCAACTGTCGGTGTTTTTTCGGCTAATTACCATTCACGTTCATAAAACTTTAATTGCAGATTTTTGCATTCAGGTTGTATTTTTCTTATTAAGACAGATTGCTCTTTTTGACATTGCTTCCTGTGCAGCAACATAATTGAACAAAAAACAAAGAAAAAAAAAAACAATTTAGCGGTAAGAAACAATTTGTAGCTGGAATATTGTATGTTTTTTATTGCCAAATTTATGTTTTACAGCCAATAAAAAAACTCCTTTTTACGATGAGTGCTTAAGAGTTGTTAATTTTCAAAAATTAGTTAAAGGATTAAAAACGTGTTAAAGATAAACGCTATGTTTTTGGCTAAAACTGCATTACAAAACTTTCTTTTATTCTTTTATTATTTGCTTAGGATCGTTGTATGGCAAAAGTTAAATGATCTGCTAAGATCAAAATTTTCAAACTGGCTCTAGGCATGTGATTGTGACTTTATTTTTAAAAATCAATTTCTAAATATTGTAATCGCATGAACTTAGTTAATCTTGGTTCTGCTGGTTAAACTCCTGTTTCTTTGTGTGTGATTTTTTTTAATCACGCAAAATTCCTGCAAACAATTTTTTGTAATTTGTGTCAAGTTTTTGCCACTTTTTCGCAAAAGTCATTAAATTTACATGTATCGTCATGTACGAAAATTACTTCAACACTTGTATTTTTTCACAAGCGCACACAAAAGTACAAACTTGTGCTAGACCGATAAAAACGCGTGAATATACCCAGTAGTTTCGAGTTGTCTTTTTTGGGAGAAACAGTTTACTAAATTCTGATTGCATTTGATAGCTAAGACTGCTCCCTTTAAATTGATTTGAAAATGGATGAATTAGTCAATTGGCTAATCGTCAGAACTGTAGAGATTTCTAATAATTGAATAATATTTCAACATAATTAGTCCTTAAATTGTGTCGATAGAAGTTAATTTTATATTATAGATTACGAACAAATGTTTTATGAAAACTATTTGAATTTAGTTTGTTATTATTTCAGCATTTAACGTTTTCCTGTTTAGCACTCACCAATTGTATACCGAAGCAACAAATAAATTGCATTCAAAATAGGATTGCTGCTGCTAGATCATATAGGGTAACCATATAAAAGCGATAGCAAAAGAATTTTAAATAAAACATCAACGGTGGGGGAGTGCTTTAAGATTATTTATTGGCTAAATTTGTAGCGCCAAATTAGCGAACTCACGGCTTCAATTCTTGTGTTGAAACAATCTTACACGGATGCTAGCAAAAATCAAATAGCAAAATAAATCGAGTTGATACTCTGGCAATACACAATTCGGCTGACCGCTGAATGGACATATCTGGGTCTTCTGCGATAAGTTCTTCATTTCGCATCAGTCTGTGTCTGGTTGGTGGCATAAGGTTCAAACATTTTCATGGCTGTGCACTGAAGCCATAATGACGACCCACCTGACGACGCACTTCATCTTGCGATTTTAAAATTGGGTTTTTAATCAAGAACTTGAAAAGTTTGAAAATATTTTTAAAATCGGAATAAATTTAAAACAGTCGCTGTAACAGCTGGTGGTAACAGGTTCCTGTCTCTGCAATGAGTTTGACTAAATAGGTCAAGCGGAGAGAAGTTAACCCTCTCTTATAAAAAATTCCTAATCCACGGTGGAACAGCATACGCCAAGGATGCGTTGCCAAGAGAGTGCTTGGTCTCTAGTATGCGAACTCTGAATACCACCCATGCATTTGAAGCTCTGTGCGGGTGGACATCCTTTTCTCTATTACAGGGGGAAGTTAATCTTTAAAGACACCTCGAGTTTAATTAAGGAATCCATAACAGATGGACAAGAATGACTCGCAAGGGGTGGATGGCGCTGAACCGGGACAATGAGGCCACGCAAGTGGTGGAGAGGAACTCCGCTGTTTATAGCCCAATGGTGGAATTCTGAACGGATGGACAAGACAACCTCGTAAGGGGTGTACGGGTCAGTCAGGCTTAGGACCACGGGCACAAACTATTTAAATGTGAATGCTACAGTGAAAAGAAGCCTTAAACAAATGCTAGCAATTACAAGAGACTATGTGATGAGGAAGAAGACCGACGGTCACGACTCACCAGTTTGAAATCACTACGGAATTTTGCAAATTCCGTATCTAAGATTTGATTAGAGTTAGAGAAAAACTGGTATAGGCAAACACAACATTACATAATTAAATATTTGTTTTAATCAGTGTTTTGACAAAGGTCTGGTTTATAACCTCTGAAATTAAATATCAGACGTATTTCTGACTTTTGGCATACTCAGTGGTAATACGACAGAGAACTTCTTTTGCAGTATGTTAGTTATTTAAAGCTCATATGCCTGATTCACATTTAATAATACTAAATGATGTGATTTCAAGTTTGTAATTTTAAGACATTAGCAATACCACAATACAAACAAATTTACTATTCACAAACAAATAAACCCAGGATTTCTTTTAATACACGATGCAATAATACAAGGCGTTTGAGAATTAAATTTAACAAGTGTAACAAAATTTTAAATGACACGAAATGAAGAAAATGTTATGTATTTATCGACAAAAAAATAAATACTTATTTCGAGAAATTAGTTCAAGTGTTGCAATACGAAAATACAAACGATACAATAAGACAAGACACTTATGAAAGCACTATTTAAGCGAAATATTGTATCGTGTAAGGAGAGTTTGAAATAAGCGCTATATGCAAATTGTTTTGACATTTTAAAGTAGGTTTATTATTACCCACCCCGCTACAATTTTCGCTAAAAAAAGAAGACCGGAATGCTGCTAAATTATTCATAAATTCAACAACATCATAAATTGCTTTTACTCTTTGGCAGCCGCTGAGGTACGAACAGGCAACAAAATCCATCGAATGCTTATTAGTCAATGCGCTAACCGCTTAAGCCGCAGTTCCCTCATACTATAATGAAGCACAAAATCTTTATTAAGATCATTTTATGGTTAGAGTTATTTTATTATTTTTGTGTAGTTAAAAGACTATTTGTGGTTAGAATTTTAGTAAACGTCATAATTACTGCTTATCGCGACAAAAGTAATGTTTAAATTGTTTTAAAATAACCATTATATGTTTGTCACAACAATATATTGCTGTAGAGATCATATATTATGAACTACGGCTAATTTCGCAGCACGCATCTATTAGTAAAGAACTTCAAAGCCTTAATGACGTTTGATGTGGGGTTCCTGATCTCGCAGCCATACAATAATATTGACTTGAGTTCTGAGTTCATTCGTTGACATTGAGATTGACATCCAAGCGTTCGCCAATCTTTATGCAATTTTCTATATTCAATGACAAACCACCTTACCTACCTAAGAAGAAAAAGTTATCCACGTTCTCTCTTACCTTATTCTCAACTACCTTCGTTTTGCCTGCATTTATTCTTATTCCTGCCCCGGCTGCGGCTTTGATAACAGTCTTGTTTTTTATTATAATTTTTATTTTATCCGTACAACTGTGGAATATCAGACAAATGTCGTCAGCATAGCTTAGCTCCTTCAGCTGAGTGCCGACCTTCACACTAAACCTTGTTCGAAATATGATTAGCAGCATTGAAACTAATTTATGACTTAGTGTAGTTTTGTTATTTTTAAAAGCTTCAGTGCGAGATATTTGCATTTGTATACGCGTCGTTTCAATAGCTGAATTTTATGCAGTAAAAGTGTCTTGTGAATATCACCTCCAACTAATGAAATTTTTATTTTAAAATTGAACTCTACCAAAACTCAACAATACCTCTCTTCAGCTACTCCACTTAAAAAATAATCAGCAAAAGAGTATCCATTAAACCTCCAGGCAATCTCTAACGATTACGGGCAATGTTATAAAAGTTACGAGATAATTGTTATTTTTTAGCGTTGTATTTCAATAAAAAAATTAAACTTATAAATAAGATTTCTATTAAAATCAAAAAGTTAAAATTCAAATATAATCATTATTAATTGTTGTTTGTTTAGTGTAAATTGAAAATAAGAGTGTGTTGCACATTTGAAAATTATGTCGAAAATTAAGAATTTTTTTATACAACCAACAAGTTTGGAATATTCGTGGATTATGTTGATTTTTATTTAAAATAGTTTCAGCTGTAATCACTATCTTCGGTCCTTGCCTCAAAGTGCTCCATCAACCTATAGTTATATAATAATAAAAGTCAAAAATGTTCCGAGGTACATTTCATATTTAAGCGTTGAGACATTTATCTCTTTCCATTAATATTACAGTGACATACAATTGTGGCTACTATTTGTCAAACTATTAATTAGCACTTGAAAAAATAACGCTATTATAAGTGAGCAATAAACTATTTTTCAAATTCAACAAAATAAATTCGGTTATTAATGATCCCATATGAATTGTGTTCTTGTTGTTTACCACAAATCCTTATTTGCCTGCTATTTCCATTGAAACACTCTCTATCTTACGATTAAATCACAGCAGTAGCAAACCCATAATGATCTCCATTATAAAGTAATTAATAAACCATGACATCTTTTGCTTTTATACATTTTTATATTCTCTGAAAATGAATTATTCCCATGAAAACCAACAGCCGAAATATGAAATTTACATCTTCACAGCAGGTTTTTTTCTCTATTCGAAAACAAGGCAAGCTGTTTGAGTAGCTGTTACCACAAAAAACACAGGTCATTTATAAACTGAAATTCTATGGAAATCACAAAAATTATTAGGCCAGTTAATAGAAATCACAACTATTTTAAACAAAAAGAGTAAATTGTAGTGTTTTTATTCGTGCCTATTGTTGCGTGTGTGGCGTCTGTATACATGAATGCCCGATTAGTGATTATAGTGTAACGTATCGTAAACGGTCGAATCGTACTGAATAATGGAGAATACGTTTAAGTCGTTATTGGCAAAAAGTACAGTCGCGCGACGTGACGTAAAGCTAAGTGCTATAGAATATAGTTTTTGTGGTAAGAGCAAAGTTTTTGTAACTATTAATCAGCTGATGCTTTCGTAATAAACCGCAGTATACAAAACAGTATTTGTGACAGCTGATTAGGTAGTTATCAGTTGTTTCAGGATACGTCATGTGAAATTCAAGAAACTCAAGCGTTCATAATCATCTCAACAATTATAATTGTATATATCCTCCTCAGGATTTTTTGCGTCAACCTCCTCATTTAGGTGCTTCATAAAAAAAGGTTTTAATTTGTTAATCATGACTTTAGCTCAAGAATGCAGTGTTAGAAGTAAATGAATTGTGTACTTTATTGAGTAATTGAGAAAAAAGTTAATTAATCCGTCCATAGAAAATATAAACTCTGGAGCAACATGGGAACAAGTGTACGTATGTGTGTGTATGAAAAATTACAATTAACCCCTTTTTTTAAGAAAATTGATAAGAAATGAAAAATGATAACAAAAAATGCCACACAGCTATAAAAATTAAAAACTATATTGACTTGTGTAGTTTTGATTGTTACGTGAGTTCTCCCTTTTGTTGTTAGTTGTTGTTGCTCTTAATACTAAGAAAATAATAATTTGAGATAAAAACTACAACAACAAAACATCACAAAAATGTGAAAAACTACACACGTTCACTTGGTTTTGATTTACACAAAAAGGGAGGAGTGTTTTTGTTCGTATTGTTGTAGGAAATTGTAGTTCCTACGAAACCAAAGCAACATTGTAGCAACCGGATCGAGTTAAAACAGACAGACCAAAACACTCAAAAACCAGTAGCCAACACATATGTATGACAGTTAAAATATGACAACTTATAATTTGTAGCCTTTTAAGGAAGCCGATGTAGAGAGAGCAAGCGACAAATCAAAAAATGAAGTTACACTAGTATCTACCCACTAACACTAACAGGTTCTCAAATTAAAACGCAGCAAACAGAGATATGAGGACATGTATTTTAAAGGATTTTAAAAGAGGGCCAATTGAAAATTGCCTGAAACCACTAATACGCCAGAGCAAGCATTTTACGGTCTATAACACCATAGAGTTTTCTATATGTCTCCCGAAAATGCCCTTAATCATTTCTGGTTTTGGATCACAGTTGTTTTCAATGCAAAATTATGCATTAATAGAACTATTATCTTCCTGCAGCAACTTGCATGGGCATCAATTTATTGGGTTGGCCGCTAAGTATTATTATATTTTTTAACTTTCCTTCATCAGTAAAATATTTATCTTTATTATAAACATCTTTTCAATGATGAAATTCGGTTTTATTAGAAAGGCTCATGTAGGCCATCATTAACGGAATGTAATGCCGTTTAAGTAATCCTTTGCAGAGTGGTGCGGGTCCAAGAGGTCCAGTTTTCAGTTAATCTGCCGCTTAGATCCTTAAGTTTAACAACATATAGGCTTGGGTTATGCTGACTTTGAGGCATCGGTCCAGCTGGGTTCGGTCGAATACAAATTAAATTGATTTTTTTAAATTATTTTGTTTAGTAAAACCGGGTATCGGATAAAGCAAGATAAATTTAAATATCAATATCATTTAAGGGCTTTTCACACTATTCTACAAGTCTTTAGAATTTCGTTGGATATTTGAGCGTTTTCTTGTGTTGTTTTACTCTTAATTGAGGTCTTATTTAAAAAAAAATGTATTTGAATATGAAGATTTTTGGAACGAATTCCCATCATGTCTTGCCAAGTTTGGTTTGGAAACACACCGGTGACATCTTTAGCATCATTTTTCGTTCTACCTTCGTTCAGCTTGTTTTATTCTATTTTAACATCTACTTGCCCTTATTAGCAAACACGAATGACAGAAATTCCTTCCAAAAATCTACACCAACAACAATGTTTTATTTTTATTTTCACTTTATCAATATTTTTTTTTAATTTAGCAAATTTTTATTTATTTAAGCTTTAAAACCTTAAAATCTATAAAATAATTAATTTTTATTATTATAAAAAAATTGCATTGTTAAACGACACGTGAGTGATCTGAAGTCATTACAGCATGCATAGGTCACTTTGATGGTATACCATTTTTTTGCAGATACAT
This sequence comes from Phania funesta, assembly GCA_963932375.1. Classification (NCBI taxonomy): domain Eukaryota; kingdom Metazoa; phylum Arthropoda; class Insecta; order Diptera; family Tachinidae; genus Phania; species Phania funesta. The sequence goes on from OZ010656.1 coordinate 46,240,636, forward strand.
CTATTTATTGCCCGAATAATCAAAGCATGTATGTATGAACTAAAATAAAAGTGTTCTTCTGTTGCCAATCAGGGATAAAACTTAAAAAATATTGTTGCCTGGGCGCCATTTTTAAGACGATTAAACCCATTGTGCGCCGTTTTGAAATAACTTTTCAAGAAACTCTCGCATTATGCAAAAAGTGTGAGACTACTACTGTTCGCAAAGTGCTTCTCGAACGGTTTATTTTGAAGAACTTTCTAGTGATAAACATAAGTATTAAATAAATCAAATAAAACTTCAGAAAAGAAACTAATACGTTGCACATAGTAACAAAAATAGAAAATAAAATAAGACGACATTATCGCATTGTCGGAATCTCTAAAAACAACACATGCGAGTTAATCAGGTTTTACTTTGTCAATAGCCACAATTAAAATCCAACCTTAAATGCTTGAGATCACATAACATGTCCTTAACTGTTCCTTTTTGATTTTTTTTTTTTGTTTTTTTTTTTTGTGAAACAAAGTCAAAAGGAAATCTTTAGAGAATAAAATGATCTTACGTAATTATTCTTAAAGGCTTAAAAGTAATAAAAAATAAAGTATCATTTTTTATGTTCCTTTTTCCGTTTCTTTTTTCATTTTGGATTTCAATGCAACTCCACCTGATGATCATTGAAAAAATTACAATCATTAATAACACAGGCAAGCATTCAATGTACCAGGGAGTACGGCCAGATATCCTACGGTGGTTTCAAACCACTCATGTGGTTCATTTCATTCATTCCTTAAACGTGTGTTAACATTTTCTTCTTCATCCCTTTTTTATGCTCAATGTTCTTTTTTTCTTCGTCTCTATCCGAGAGCAAATTAATGATTTTCAATTAATTTAAAGCAAAGAGATGAAGAAGAAAAAAGGAAAAACTGTCACAAAATGTTTAAAAACTGTCCGTGCCATGATTTATGGGAAATGTCAGTATTGTACCTGACAACGTGTTGTGACATAAGAGGCGAAATTATACACTCAAACACAATCACACTCGCTCCTCTAAAAAGGATTATTATTAATGTAAAGGGAAAAATGTTAGAAATTTGTCAAGTAACTACTCGAAATTCTAAGAAACTATTAAATGTAATTTATCTTAAAATGATAAAGAAAAAGTGCTATTAAAAGGAAACAGATTTAAATCGATTAAATTGTTCTGAGGCATAGAAGTTAAAAAGGCTGCATTGAGGTTACTGTCTTCTATTGCATTCAAAAACAATAAAACTGTGTAAACGACGGTCTAATCTAAATATATCACTTTCCTAGTTTAATAGGCCAATCAAACTATACATTTGTAAATAAACAAATATTTTTTGAAGTTGAAATTGATCCCACACCAATTGAACGTTGGCATTAATAATCAAACCCATAAACTGTTATTGTGACCGATCAGAGACTACACTCATGGTGGTAGTGACCCCGAAATGTTTAAAACTTTATTCGAACACTCGAAAGACTTTCTTCTCCTAACTGAACTAGAGATATGAGAGTGGTGTCCTTTTACTGAGTTCAAATTTTTTTTTTACTTTAATTTTACTTTATTGCATCTTTCAAAAAGAAATTTACAATAGAATCATATGAAATAAAATCAGCAAACTTAAGTTAAAAAGTGTGCCGCATGATTATTGCTTGTAATAAAAACGAGTAAAAGAGCTACATTCGTTTGTGCCGAATCTCTTATACCCTTCACAAAATATGAACTATTATTTTCCCGGTGCAAAGGATTTGCTTTTAATATCTGATAAAATTTCGGCCTCTGGGTAAATTTTGTCGGCTAATTTTAAAAAAATGGTAAAGTTTGTTTTCCCCCTGTTTTTGAAAAGTAGGTTTTTTTGTTCTTGTGCAACAATGATTTTGTTAAAACTGCTACGTTTTACATAAATTACTAATTTTGTTTCACATAAAAGAGTTATGTTCACCACAGCTCCAGCCCTGCAGTATTTTATTATTTGTTGTTTTGTTTCTTTAGTATTGCTTGCACACACGGTACTTAGGTCTGTATGTACAATTTGTAAAAACAATTGTAAATCATTAAAGTAATAACTGTCATAAATTCCTAAGATTTTTTTATTTTTGCTTTAATAGTTTATTCAATTTGAATTTTTGTTTAGTTGGAATACAAAAATAAATAACTTATATTTTTGTTAAAGTCTAGTTGTTCGAGTTTCAATTTATTCTGTGAAAAATATTCGATGTGATCGGTATTTGGTGACAGTGGCATAATTGATGCTAAGTCGCTTTGATATTTATTGATATTATACATATGTAACTAAAATCTTGGAATGGGTAACAAAGTAGAAATTGCAGCTAGTGGCGGCTAAACGGCTAGCTAGTTTAAACATGTCGCTAAGTGCAGTCCAAATAAAGGAGTACGATGCTGCAGAGTTTTTAGTTCGTCTTGAGTTCGTCGAGGGTATTAATAACAATTTAAATCAAGCTCAAAGCATTTTAGAAGAAACGGACGTCAGGCAGCACTAGGGACAATTTTTTAGCTAATTATTTTGAAGTAAAGGCTAAGCTTATGGGCCAGCACAATGCACAACCACAGAATCGCTTTTGAACATTTCGAACATTTTCTTTGGATGAAACTGAACCACGTTTTTTTTTTGCTAGTCGTAGGTCAAAATTACTGTGTTAAAAATTCCACCATTTGCCGGGTCATACCTTGATTGGCCAGTTTTGGTCGTTAATAAAGACATCAATACAAAAATTGTAAAATTTCCAATATTCACGCGCTTGCTTAAGGGATAGTGCTTTGGATACTATTTCATAATTGGAGCCGACTGGCGTAAACTATGTTAAAGCCATCGAATTATTAAAACGACGTTTCGATAACAAGTTAGTAACTTTTCAGGCTTACATCAAGGAAATTTTTGATTTTAATAACGCTGAAAATGGCTCTGCCTGAAGGCTGCGTCAACTTAGTGATAAACTGACCGGTCATATGAGAGCTCTGCTAACCATAAGTACTAAAGAACAGATAGCTAATGAATTTCTAAAAAAATCAAAATCAAAATAGGAAGAAGACTTACCTACGGATACTTTCCCTACTTGCGTTTCACTGGAATCCTTTTTAGACAAGAGGTGTCGCTTTTTGGGGAAAATTGAAAGTTCCATGACAACAAAAACTTCAAATCAGGGTACTAAAAAATGCTAGCATGGACGGAACGTTTTTGTATCATCAGCAGCTATTGTATGCACGTTTTGTAATTCTAAAGAATACTTTATAACAAAGTGCTCCCGTTTAGAAAATATTTCCCCAATCATTCGTTTTAAAGCAGCTAAAAGGTTGCAGTTATGGTTAAATTGCTTAAAAAAGGGACATATGTTGCAAAGTTGCAAGTCGGGACATTGTCGTCATAGTACATCAAAACATCATTCGTTCTATAGGAATCAGAAACTGTTTCTTCGACACCGGAATCCACCACAACAATGGCTGCGCATTTCGCGCTAGTATCGGCTTCATTATATATACCTCCTAAAGCTCGTAGGCCATTCTCCAATTTCAACGTATTGTTGGTAACGGCTATTGTGTTGGTAAAAAACACCAGTGCCTCATTCATCCCGCGTCGTGCTATGTTGGACTCAGCGTCACACGTAAACTTTTTCACAATTTACCTTGCAAATCAGCTTCGGCCAAAAACAAATAATTCAAGCATAACCATTTCGGATATAGGTGATATTTTTAAAGTCTCAATGTGAGAACTTTTAAGCTTCATTTTCTGCTGTTGTTGGCCCTTCTATTACAGACTACAAACCTAAGGTCAGCGCAAATGTTACCGACTGGAATATTCCACTAAATATAACACTGGCAGATACGTTCTTCCACAAGTATGGTCAAATAGTAGATATTTTTATTGGTGCCGGTCAATTTTTCAATTTTATTCGTGTTGGGCAGAATCGTCTTAATAAAAATCTAGGAATTTTACGAAATACTTTATTCGGATGGGTAGTATGTAATGGCAGTCTTACTGCATCAAACTCTTTGTCATTGACTAAAACTTACAAACATATTGACGATGAAGGAGAACGTAGCATCGAAATGCTAATTAGGTGTTTTTTGGAAATAGAAAATAGCTTCGATAGCACATGTGCTGCCACTAGTAGTGATGTTTATTGTAACATTTTTAAAAGAAATAACAGTTCGACTTAGTTCTGGTGAATACTCTGTAAGTTTGCCCAAAAAAGCTTAGCGGCTTTTATGAAAGAATCGCAGATTTAAGTCATATGTCATTCACTTTCCTCAACACTTGTTGAAAATATAAATTATCTACCGCATGATTGTGTGCAAACGGAGGATAGCACAACAACTAAGTTGAAGGTAGTCTTTGATGGCTCAACTAAAACGTCTTCGCATCTTTCATTAAATGGCATCCTATATATTGGGCCGACAATATAGCCCGAGCTTTTCAATATTCGTTTACGTTTTCGTTTCTGATTCGAAAGTGGTGCTCCAATGAACGCGCAGTTCGACATGATATTTCGTCAGCAGACTGTGAGCCACTTTTAAAGTTTCATGATGGGACCGATATAACAAAGACTAGCCTGGAGCCCAAAATCTGATATCATATTTTCATTTGCGCCCTATACTATCTATAGTGCGCCCGCGCACTATAAGATTCGTGAGACTTGACTATGGCTCTCTTACTTGTTTAGTTTTAGCTTTAATAAATACAACTCCTGGGATTTTAATATGCTTGTATTTATTTTAATAATTTTATATACAATTTTATTTAAATTTTCCATTTGTTGTTTATGTTGTTGTTCTTATGTAAAATAGTTAAATACGATTAATAATTCTTTACATATTGCATACATGTTATTAACTAAATGATTTATATAAGTGTTCACTTTAATTTTATTTATTTTTTATTTACTTTACTTTTTTTCTTCTTCTGTTAAATGATTAATGAGTAACTAAAGATTACAACATACCATACATACATATGTACATACATACAAACATAATAATAAACTTTATGTACAGATACACTCGTACATTTAAATTTACATTAAAAAAGTATGCGTTTATTTTATTATCACAGTTTTATTTTTTTATAATGTTTAATGGGGATATTAACCTAAAAACTTAATCTTAAATTAAGTGCATGATAATGCAAGAATATAATTTCAAAAGTGTTTTTAGTGACTAATTTTTTTTGTTTAGTATCTAAGTACTCGTACATATAATTAATTTATTTTATAATTCACAAAGTGCATCAGTTTATTTTAATTTCTTGTGTGAACTTTTTATACGAAAAAGTAAGAATTAAGTTGTAAAGTGAGCAAGTTTAAATTTTAATTACACTTTTAATAATCTTGTTTTTTATTGGTTTTTGTAAAGTGGATCTTGTTGATAATTGAATAGTGCCTTATACATAATAATATTTTAGTCAAAAGTTATATTCTTGTGAAGTTTAGAATCTTATCAGGCCTTGAGCTTATTTTTTTCGGGAATACACTTTTGTAAGAACATTTTTTCGTTGAAATAATCGTTTGGGAATACGTTTATTTTATAGCAGAGGATACATATCATGTTTTCCCTCCTTCTGGATCCGCGCCTGTTTTTTGTAATTAACCCTACAATCAGCATAAAAAAATGGATTTTCTTTTTGTATTTCAAATGACTGAATCGTACAGAATAAGTTTGGATTAATGAAGAAGTATCTTAATTCACTCAAATTAGAACTTGACGTAGGAAAATATTTTTTAAAGTAGAAAAAATTCTTAAGATTTCTGTTGGTTTTTAAATCTTCTTTATACCTGAATTTAGTTGGATGTGAGATCTTGGCTCAGTAATTTAAAATTGCAACTGTCAAATAAAAAAGTTCTCCAAGATACGAAAAAATAAAACTTTGTGTTTTATAATGTTGCTTAAGTTCGACCAGCGAAGCAATATTAATGCCTTGAGTATTACAAGTTGTCTACATTTACTAAATTAACTCATTGAAGCACCTACGCAGTATTCGGCCAACACAACGGGGACGCAGCCGAGTTCTCATTACTATAACATTTCACAATTAAAAGCTCCGCCTCCTCCTTGAATAATATACGTGTACAACCATATGTGCAAAATCTTCTAGATCACTCCTTGAAAATAGCGTCTTTTTACCACCTGAAGTAGATGAAAAAATACTTCTAAGCATAAGAAATCCTCTTAGAACCTGCAACTCATGTATAGTGTAGGTCCTCATTACACCCCCACGTTAGACGACCGCATTTATGGACCTAAATAATGTATTGCCCTAAAACCTGTAACAGCAACAACCTTCATTGAAAGAAACTTTGTACTAACCACACGAATAAAATGCGCAAAAAATCATTACAAATCTTACCAAATATACTTTGGGCGACTGAAGCGCCTGTTTTATGCCTGAGAATAAGTGTATAAATTAAGTCATAAATTTTTTTTAGCTTTATTAATAATAATCAGCTAGAGATAGTTTGTAAAAAATAAGATGTTTGTTGGTACGAGTAAAAGCAAAATGCTCTCGAAGCAACAACAAAAAAATAAAGAAGAAAACAAAATCACATTGAAATTAACAAAAGAAAGACATGTTCAAGCATGGGCTGGCATGAGTGTGATTTTTCTTTCCATTTTTATTTGCTCTACTACTTCCTCAAAACGGAACATTTTAACGTACTTTTTTTGCATTTAGCATTAAAAAATTATTAACAGTCATAAACTTAAAGTTTATTCGCAATGAAAAATGATTTTTGCCACAACATGTGGCAGGTATTTATATGGGAATGTTTTTTTTTTTCTTCTTTATAAAACTCGCACTAATCCTTCTTAACAGGGGCATTAAAAGAGAATAATAAAAAAATATAATGCAGTTAAGGAGGTCGTAAAAGAGCTTTGGTTTATGGATTTTTAATAGCGTTGGCAAATTATATAAATAGTTTTAAAACACCAACGACTTTAAATGTTCCAATATTAAGTTATTACCATTTGCAATGATTAAAATCTGACTGCAAGTTGTGTCAAATGATATTAAACTGAAAATGAATTTAATGAAAATCTTTGTACAGTTGCAATTCATTTAGATATGTAGTCACCCAATTTTTAGCACCCAGAAGCACTTTTGGTCGGGTATGTTATATAATGTTCCTGTACTTTATACATTCGTTACGAGAGTACCACACAAGATTTGACTGACAATACAAAAATTACCGCACTGCGACTTAAAAGATCTGAGTTTGCTGCTTTCTTTAAAGGCAACAACTAAATAATGGATGGCCAAATTTAAAAAAGGCCTTACGCAGTGTTATTAAAGCCCCGTTCACACTATTACGGAAGTGTCTAGATTTTCGTTGTCAAAAATAAAATAAATTAAGTAGATAATCTTAATGGTGAGGCTGAAGTTAAAATTCCATTTGCCTTGATTATTGGGGTAAAAACATGATATTTACAGTGAACACTAACTTAGTAGAAAGACATATAGGATATCAACGACGTGCGTCGCGGCATGGCAACTTCAATCCATTCTGCTGGTATCTAATATATAATAATAATGTAAAATAATCTCATAATATTACTTTATATAGTACTATTGCACTTCTGTAAAAATGCTACCATAATAAAATCGAAAGGCTAAGCACAACATTTTGTTTTTACACAATAATACTTTTTCATTATTTTTGAATTTTTTACAAGTCGTTTTACTCGATATAATTGTGCTATTATAGAGCTTTAATGGTGGTTTAGACGGTACTATTTTACGTACCTAAAGTGCAAGAGAAAATTAAAAAACTTCCGATTACACAAGTACAAGTTACTATATTGGGTTGTTCCACAGATTCAGAAGCATTGAAATATATTTTAGGTAGAGAATTCACACATAATAAGCAAGTTGTTCATGATCCGCTTGCAAAGCGGAACAATATATAAGCCGCCAGAAATCAGCTTTAAAAACAAACGTCCGAATTCAATAGCTTATTTTTTGCAGCATTATTTTATTTTATTTATTATTCAGAACATATCATGCTGTAATGCTTAACATATTCCATTGCTGGTATGTAATGAAGGCAGCAGCAATCAGTTCTACACAAATTCACATCACTTGGAATTTTCACGAAAAGCTAAAACCACGAAAACCATCAACTCCTAAATTTATACACGGTGGTTTTTAAAGTTATCAGATAAGTTTGTGAGTTATAAACCGATCTCCAGTAAAGCAGGAACATAATTACAAAAATAAAACATTTTAAATGTTGCATTAAAAACCAGAAACCACAGCTTTAATAATCAAACAAAAAAAGAAATCTTTCCTAACTTTGCAAAAAGATACAACCCTTGAGTAAATGAATTCAATTCAATTAGTTTTTCTTTGTCTTATAGAAATGAAAAGATTGCATTGTTTTATAGCTCTGCCTTAGATAAATTAATTCTTCATAAAAATTACCCTAAAATTAATAAAGTGTAAAATATATTTAGCTGTAAAGTTGCACTTAACCCTTTAGGAATTTGGTTGTGTGAGAGAAACTCTTAATAGATTTGTTCAATTATTGCATTTCCAAACCTGACCGGCTCGTATGTGAGGAAACATCACTGCCATAGGAGGTGTTTAAAACATTTGAATTTGCCGCATACACCAGAGAACTGGCAGAGGATGTGTTGGCCATTAAAGTGTGCATTGCAGTGGCGTGTTTCATATTTGGAGGAGTTTGGGGTGGCGTATCAGGTTGTATTTCAGGAAACCCCAAGCGACCTTGTTGCTGTTGCTGCAATTGCTGCTGTTGTGCGTGTAAATTTTGGGCAGCATATTGTTGGCTAGCATGCATCATGCTTACTGATGAATTTGCATTATTATTCATTTGTCCTGTTGTGGCTGCATAATTGCTGGCTGAAGGATAACCCGCGGTCAGACGTGAATATGGAGAGGAGGCGTTTACATAACTACTCATCATAGTCAGGGGTGAATTGTTGGTCAAATGATTATTTATTTGCAAATTATTGGCATAATATGATTGAGCCGCCAATTGTTGTTGTTGGCTATTGCTCATGTAGGCAGCCTGACTGGGAGGTGGTGTTTTATTGGCCACTGTATCGGCCACACTCCAAATTTTTGGCTTTGTGGCTGGTATAGGTATGCCACACTCATCTCTAATATGAGAGGCAGCATTGGTTAAATAACCTTGATGCTGCTGCTGCTGTTGATAGTAGAGACTTTGGACAGGATGCTGTTGTTGTAGTTGCTGCTGTTGGGACTGCTGCTGCTGTTGACTTTGATAAGGATGATAGGAATTAGTGTGCTGGCCATACAATGAAGCTGTAGTGTAATTTTCCAGTTGTCTGTTGGCTGTTAAATTCTCTGGTTTACGATCCTCATCATCATCCTTTAAATCGTGTTCAACATTGTGATGGCTATTTTTAGGTTGGTCATGCTCTGCAAATTATAACAATAAATTCAAAAGTTAAAACAGTAACAATATAAATTTATTATTTATTTAAAAGTTTTTTTATTTCTTAAATTACAAAGCCCCAGTCTCATTTAGTTTTAGTGTTTTAATGGATTTTGCTTTAAAAAGTCTGTTCTTTTTCTTTTGTTATTTCTTACCCTTAAGTCAAGTGCTGTCAACTTCCGTTTTATACTTGAACGAAAGCACTTAAAGAGTATTTGTGAAGATGGTGGGTTGGCAGTGGTTAAATTTATGTTCAAGATTAAACGGCTAATTTTCAAGAGACTTAAGGGATTTCAAGAAAACTTAATTTATTCAAAGATTTTTTGGAGAAAACCTATGAAAATGACATAGAAGATTTGGTAATTTTTATTAGCTGCAGTTACCTTTATGCATTTGCTGGCCGTACATATTGGCTGCTAGCGTACTTCCCCCATCTGCTTGGACTTTTCGCAACTCATTTTTATCCAATTCCTTTTCATCATCTGACAACATGGCATCATCGTCGTCATCTTCAGTGCGATTCTTTGGTTCCCAAGTCATTTTGTTTTCCTTCTTTAAGCGGCGGCGTGCATTGGCAAACCATGTTGATACCTGAGTTAAAGTCATTTTAGTGATGATTGCCAACATGATTTTTTCGCCCTTGGTGGGATAAGGATTCTTTTTGTGTTCGTTTAGCCAGGCCTTCAAAGTGGCTGTAGATTCTCGTGTGGCATTTTTACGTCTGCTTGCTAAATCGTAAGAAGCACCATAACTGATGTGATATGAAAGAAAAGGAAAAAATGTTACATATTTATTTGTAGATTTTTTTTTTTTTGTAAAAATATAAAGTCGAATTTAAAATGCTTTTAACGTTAAGTGGATTAAATATTTTATATTTGTGCTAAGAAAGCTTATATTTTTTATTGGTGAAAACCCCAGCATATGCTAAACTTTTCACGAGTTTTTTGTCTTTATTCTTGTTTTTTCTAAGACACTTGTTGAATCTTTGAAACTAAAATGTTAAAAGCATTAAAGGCAATACAGGGTGTAGACGATGGAAAGGCTACACTAAGCAGATAAAATCACGAAATCTTTTGCGTCGGCATTAACTGTCTTTACCTTAATCGTTAGTCCTAACAAGAAAATCATATAAAAGCGCGGAGTCATTCGTTTTTTTGCATATTCACTTCTTCTAACGTCAAAAAGAATCTAGTAGAATTTTACTTTTGAATAAAACAAAATTATTGCTTCAGTTTGAAGCTTGGACAACTGCCTAGTGCAGTTTATGAAAATGAAACAGCCGCTACAGGATTATTTTACTCAATTTTCTACGGCAAAAACTTGAGAACACCAATGTTGGAGATGTGCCTCCAACAAGATGGCGCTACGTGTCATACAACTCATGTTACTCTCACTTTGTCTTTAGATTACTTAATAGAGAACATTCCTTAATTTATTGGCAAAATAAAGCCGGAATTATGAACACAGTGATTAGATATTGCACAAATGAGGTGGAATTTTGACCAATATTTTATATCAAATATACACTGCGAATCACAGAAATAAGGAGTTTAATTTGACCAATTTTGAACGAATGTACCTTGTAAACAAGATATTGGGATGATTCAAAAGTGTTGGATTATAAACGCTAAATTTGGGCAATTAATAACGTAAGTAATAGAGAACGTAATTTGTGTTTTTTATTTAAACTTTTAAATTGTGGAAACGCGCCTTCTAATATTCTTTTGCACAATGCTCCGTTCAAATACCAAGTCGATAGTGCCATAGTAGGATATGGCACCCCATACCATGACTCCGTCTTCCCAAATGTGTCTTCGTTGCAAAAATATTTGTTCCTTTCTTAAGTCGTGGAAATAAAAGTTGTATCTATTTGGTCCAGTGGTGTTAAGCTTTTTTTCGTCATAAAATACAACTTTGAACCATTTACCCAACCACGCCATTATTTTCTTTGTAAACTTGAGGCGCTGAACTTTACAATTGTCTTAAGTAGTGGTTTCTTTTGAAGTTTTCGACAAACTATGAATAGACAAGAATTTAAAATTTGGCGAATTGCGCAAACACTTGCTTTAACTGCACTTTCTTTGCGGACTTGCACAAATGTGAAATAAGTATGCAGATTTTTCGCCTTTCTCTACGCGTTGTTGCCCTTTGTTCAACTTTTTTCTATAGCTTTAATTGTTGTTCAAGTAACTGTACACAACTGTCTCCTCTTTTATCAGATTTTAAAATGAAAAGTTGTTGCTTTTGGGAAGGGTTAAGAGCTTTTACGCATTTCTTTTTTGGCAATTTAAAACAAAGCCATTAATTTTTATGACAATAAAAAACTTGTAGATTAGAATTAGAATACATGGCTTGCTTATTTAAAATATAAAAATTTCTTACTCAAGTTATAAATTAACAGAAGCAACGTGGCCTCGAAAATTCCAAAATTACAATATATATTCCTTCAAAGGTGATACAATTTAATTCTTTTCTTAAGTGATTCGCAGTGTAACTGTAATGTCAAAGCTTCAAATCAAATTTATGATAACTATGTCCAACCATTTTTGATTTATTTAAAATTAAATTCCTATAATTCTTTATACTTTATCAACTAGACATTTTTCTAAATTAAGATAAGAAGCGGTTTAATTCGAATAAATTTAATAATTTTGCCCACTAAAATAGTGGATTTTTAAACAGGTGCACCGCATTAATAAAGCAGTACGCTCTTTTTCGTTAAACGTGTCATTTTCATTCATTTCGCCACTCAAATGCGTGCATGCAAAAATACCTGGTCACTAGCATGAATTTGTCCGCTTTCTTTTAAGGAAGGAGGACGCTTTTTTTAAATTGCATATTTATTTTTGGAATTAAGTAGTTTTTATGATTCGGCCCCATAGTTTTGGCTTCTGGTGGCAACCAACATCAAAACGACGCTGTTTTTTTTTGCATAGCGATATAACGTGACGCACAACTTGCTTTAAGCTTTTTCCACTTCCACTTCGCAGGTCATGAGGTCTGTTTTTGCTGTCTATGACGGAGCATATTCCCCAGCAGAAAACTAGATCTGCTTTTGTATTCCCGTATCGAGGACACAAGAAAATAAATATAATGACAAAACAAATGTTCAACAACGATTTACTTTTAAACTCCAGGCTTAAGCCTAATTATACTGGCGATCCCTTTAAATATATCTGATCAGTAATTCGGCTTCACATAGATTGTACAACATGGGATTCTGTTTTCATGGTGAATGTTGTAATCCTTCTTAACCTGTATACAACTGTTTATACCAACTTGGTCCCTATTAATTCGGCCAACTCCTTTCACACTAAGTAGACAATTGTTAATACTTTGCCATAGAACACCACCATAACAGTGCTAGAAAAAATAAAAGTTTCTATCGCTGTTTTTTTTTTTTTTTCTTGCAAGCAGACAGAAACCCGAAAGTATCTCAGCAATTTTATTGAACTCTATTCAATCTATAAATACTTTGCCAAGAAGGTTGTAAGAAAATAAGTAACTGAGATTTAAAGTATAAACAAATAAAATTATTCTTTTAAATGAAAATATAAGTTTTTACTGCCTCAGTTGCAACATGTTACTGCCTCTGTCTGCAAGCGTGCATTTAATTCACAAATTTAAACTATAAACAGTTTCATTAAATCATCATTCTTCATAATTTATGAGGTGCTAAATGATTTGTTTAAATTTTATATTTTTAATGATAAGATTTTATTCAAATGTTGGGTTTTTTAAATTTCTCTTTTTATTGCTTCAAATTAAGATAATTTAAGCGTTGTTTTTGTTAATGTAATAAATCACTTGAGTTGGTTTGTATGTTTGTGTAATTGCTTCATGACTTGAATTTTAAAAATAAATAAGTGAAAGTGTATATGTTTGATATCAACTTACCCGTAGGCAAATGTTGGATCGTATGAATAATAACCAGTGGTTGGCTGTAAGCCGGCAGTTGACCAAGCGGACATATCGGAGCCAGTTGTAGATTCTTTGAGACTATAAGGATTACTCTGGAAAGAAGTAAATTCTTTAAATTACAAAAGGAATAAATAATAAAAGTGGGATACACGTTAAATATTTGAAAATGTTCACAAACTATAATAATTCGAGCCATATAAAACAAAATATTTTTTGAACCACCCCGATTAAAAATTAACAGGTTTCAATACAAGAAATTTTATTATTTGAAAAATTCTTTGCTTGCGTGGTCGTTACAAGAATTGTACGGATGCTTTTTGGCCTCACTTTGCTTAAAAACAGGAAAAGCCTGTACATATTATTTATATTAATAACATTTTAGTATTAGAATTATAAAATCAATTTTATATAGTTAAAATTCTTTGTTTATGGTTATAATATTAGTAAAAATTGCATTGTTCAACTCAACCATGTTGCAATTATTATGGCTGATAGTTACTTAATGGTTAAATGTTAAGAATAACTTGTAAATCGCGTCTAAATTAATGTTTAAAATTTTTTCAAATAGCCAAAAAATATATTGTAGAAAACATAATATGGTTGTCGTGACCATGCCACAACTATGTTTTTCTTTTCGTGATGCGAAGATGTGGAAAGTAAGAACAGTTTAAACTTTTGATATTCATCATAGGATAAAAAAAACAAGAATATATTTCTCTCATGTAATGGAATATTCATACTGTATTAGGCAAAATACGACGAATTATAATAAAACAAAAAAAACCCAACCTCAATAAAAATCGATTGTTTTCATTATTTTTCACTTATTTAGTAGAATAAAGAAAAATAACCTTTCTAGTTTATTATAAGCTTAAAGGAAGCAAAAACTTTATTTACTGAATTCGATTTCTTATCAAATATTAGACAACATTTCCCATCATTTTAAAACGAAATGACATCAATAACAATAGAAGAGGTGAAGTCCCATTTCGAAGAATCTATTTCATATTTTGCATTATGAGAAAATAGTTTTTAATAATTGAAAAAGTTGTTTTTTGCACTTTTTGATTGAAAAAAAAGTTTTAATAAGGAGAATTTGTATGAATTTATTTTTCATTTTTTGCCAACTGCACCTACACACAATGCAACAAACGTTTTCTTTTTATTATTTCCAACAAACGCAAACATTTATAAATAAATACACGTTGTAGTCTGAGCATTTAGAGGCTGGGCTTTTCTTTTATTTGGTTTTTTTTTGCTGGCAAAATTTTATATTAAAAACGAAATATTTAAAACAATAAATACTGGCACAATAAAGTTTTGCTGCTATTGTTGTTAAGTGTAAATGTACCAGTGTATGTATGGTGACGTGCCAACAAAAAACACTCACTAGCCCGAACGAACTATTTACATTTCAGTGAATGGGTGTGTGTATTTATTTAGATGACATTGATGATGTGTGTAAAAATGTTGGCAGTGATGGCTTGAAAGATAATATTCAGGGACAACCTAAACAATAAAATGAATATTTTAAAATAAAATTCTAAATAAATTATTTATAAAATGTATTTGTTGCCACACACACACACACACACACATACATACGAGTAAAATCATATAAAATTCATCACACAATCTAACACGTATTCTGGCTGTATTCAATATAATACAGTTATGTTTGTTGGTGTATGCGTGTAGGGATATGTGTAAGTGCATGTTAACAGTGGGTGGAGTTGTATCGATATTTGCTGTTAAACAAATATTATTAGTTTAAGGGGTGTGCTTGTGTGTGTGTGAGTGCATATGTATTAAAGATTCTCTTTTACTCTGCTGCTCTATTGTTCTTATTATTAGAAATATTTATTTTTTTGAAATAGTCAATAGTTTACTTATTGTTATCGGTTTGGGACGAGTGTCTGGCTGCGTTATGTTATATGAAAAATAAAGATGGTATTATTACTATTTATTGACATGTTTGTACATGTGTTTAACATTGACAATGATCATTAAGAGGATATAACGAAGTGTTATAGAATGTACATATATTGGGGGGTCAGCACAGTAGAAATGGTCATACGATAATTCCCTTACATAACAGTTTTAATTATGTAGAAAGTATCGCATATGCAAATCTTAGCTAGGGAGTAAGTGGTCAGAATTTTTAGAGGTAAAATCCGCAAAAATTATTAACTTTGAAAAATAAAATCTTTAAAAACTGCATTTTACTTTTATTATTATTTTCGTAGAAAAAATTAATCTTCAAAACACAAAGATTATTTGTTTGTAGCTTCATCGTTATAAAAAAATTGTTAAAAATTTATTTAATTAAAGTTTTTAAGCAAATCTGAAGATACTAATAAAGCTAAACGGGGTAAATTACAAGATTTTTAATAATCTGTTTTAAAAAAATACCTTATAAAAATTCATTTTACAAGCCTTTTCCAAAAAGTGTTTTCATTTACATTTACGTGACAGAATAAGCTCACGACTTTTGTCGAAGACTGTGGTGATCTTCGCTGGTTATCGTACATCGAATATCAAATTCATATTATGAGCTGCCAATGCCGTTGAAATTTTCGTAACGTGACGTACGTATTTTCAGTCCAACAGAATTTGGTTTCGAGCCTTGTAACGCCAGAAGTTGCTACGTTCGCTTTTGCTTCAACCGCGAATTAATGTAATTCGTTCCAAATATCGTTATATATTGTTAGCTCGGAACGCTGCTTTTTTTATAGTAATTGTATTTATGGAATTGTATATATAAAGTTTTGTTATTACCTAAAGTTTAAATTTTTTAACGTCATAATTGTGTGCATTTTGGTATACACAAATGTGTTCTATTTTTGGCGACGAATATTCGCGGCGAAAAATTCGTCGTTCGTCCCAGTTGTGTTCCCATCATAAATAATAAAATGGTGTTACCAAAAATGTTATTCAATCTTGTGAATTAATTAATTAAAGAAGATATAAAGGTAAAAAAATATAATAATTTAGACAACTTTTGGTTTGAACTATAAGTATGAGACCAATAAATAATTTTAACTGTCAAAGCACTGGGTACTCATAAGCTCCACCATTAGGAATATTCTACAATAATTGACGAATGCTGCGATTCTTTCAGTTATTGTTTTTGGGAAAATATTTTTAATGCAGTCTGATAGAAGTGATGCTAAAAGAATAGAAAAGTGTTCTTTAGTTTCAACGAATTATTAAGTGTTTATTTTAAACTTTAAATACACAGCTCTCAAATAAATAATAATGAAATTGATATTGACCTGCTTTTTATATTTTAACAGATTCTGTTTAACAGATTTTTAGAAAAGATAGGTTCATTTCAATACAAAAATGTTGATGTGTGCTTTACACGAAGTAATGACAAACCAATCTATCATGAGAATACAGGGTAGGGAAAAATATATGATAATTATAAGCTTATGTTTGCAATAGACACTACTTTGATAGTGTTAAAGTTTTTCAGTTCTAATTAAAATTATTGTATCAGAAATACAACAAATGTTTCTTTCTAAATTGAAAGAAGTTATTCATATAAATTATGAAAATCTGACTTTACTCATCAATTTTTGCATATTAATTTACATTATGGAAAATCGAACTAAACTATAACTTAATAATTATTTACGATAATTATAAGTTATACGCAAAGAAAAAATATGGTTGAAGTAACCGAAATCTAGGAGCAACATAGTATGATTGAATTATATGTTTGTCATCGAATCGTATTGTTATTGTAGATATTATTAATATAGCACTTCTCAAAATTATAATGTTGTCTAACATAGTAATATTGAAACAACATATTTTATAAAACAAGTACGGTATGATTGCAACTCGCTCATACATTGATCATAATTTGATTGCATTAAATTAGTTTGGTTTTGATCAAAAATGTAGTAAAAATTATATCGTTCAACCAACCATGTTGCAAATTATATAGTTTTAATGTAAACTAAAATCTGTTTATCATAACTAAAGTAATGTTTATAATGCTCCAAAATAACCATGATACGAGTATAGTTGATTCGATCACGCCAAAAGCAGCACAAAAAATATATTTTGTGTTTATTTTAGGCCAGAAAGTAGAACTCTTTTTTTAGTACCATTAAAAAGTACCAAAACATTGTCAAAAAGTATTTTCAAAACTATCAGAAGAATAGAAGATGCTTATAATTACACATTAAGAAATAACTTTATAATTATATATTTTAAACAAAAATTATTCGCTATTGAAAACGGATTTAATTTTAAAAAATGTCCAATTTATTTTACCTTTTTCAATTTTTTATATTTCTTTATTGTTTTGTTACTTATATTTTCTGTTGCATTGTAAAATATGCCATTACAAGAACATTGATTAGTTTTAAAACCCCCTTTACAATGAAACAGAATATTTTAGGTACCAAGCAAAAAAAAAACAATTATACAATTATTTTAAAATTACTTATTAAAACACAATAAGAACTTGTGTAAAAATATGCAAAACAAATTATACTAATTGCTTTTAAAACTCGATTTGAAATGATACCATTTTTCTATTTTAAACAATTTGTTTAAACATTTTTAGTTCTTTTTAAATTAATTATATTTTTAATTCAACTTAGTTTGCCTTTCGCTAAAAACTTTAAAATTGATGGAAAAATCACTTCATTTGAATAATTCAATGCAACACCCCTTGCACACAATGCAAACCTTGTCCATTGCTTCCCAAAAAGTACTTCGTACCAAAAGTTATTTAACATTCATTAAAAATTTAATATATTTATAAACATTTAATCTAATTTACAACGCAATAGAAGTAACTTTATTTTTCTTAATACATGATTTTCTATCTAAGCAAGCTGTCATTACAAATTTATTAAAAGCATTTTATATTTCTTATTTTTATATTTTTGAACGTAGGGAACAATAACGACAACAACAATCCAACCAAACATCTAAAAAACTCAACACTAACAACTATAAACGTTAAATGGATAAACAAACCAGCAGCCAGATCAATAAAAGCAACAACAACATAAACCAGCAACATGAGCATGAGGTATGTTGTATTGTAATGCCACAATGGATATGAATGCGTATGTGGCACAGAGTTAAACAAAACTAATCCAATTAACAATTTGACATATACAAGGTAATTAAAATCAATAGGTTGTAGGTATATGCGAAGAGGTAAAAGTAAATTTACATATTTAAAGGAAGAAACGACATGAAATGGTAGCCAACTTCAGAGGAACAGCATTAAAAAGTTCTTCCTTCCGCTATTTTAAATAATTATTTGTGCTTATTTAACATTCTAGTACTACTTACCAAAGGTGTATAAAATGCCGAACTATCCACCCCAATGCTGGGATAAGGATTTTGTTCCGTTGAAGGATACGCTGAACCATAAACTCCTACACCTCCGGTCGGCATACGTGAGTAATTGGATAAAGCTAAGCGAGCCGAATCGTATTGGCAAGAGCATACAGTTTGACCAGACACTGGATCTGTCATAATAGGACGACCATTTTCACAACAACCACCTCCCGAACCGCCTGAAGAATGATTTGAAGTGGAACCGCCAGCTGCTACTGCAACGGCTGCTGCAGCCAAAACTGAAGAAGTAGTTGATGCTGTACTTTCTGCCCCATTAACCAACGAATTGGCAAGCGTTGCATTTGTTGTGTTTGTTGGTGCACTACCAGCATTGTTTGTGGAAGTCTGCGACATTGCACCTGGACTTAAGGGACCATTTGTTGTGCCGCCACCGCTTGATGAGACGGACGATGTTGACGACGCCGATGAGTTGCCAGATGGACTGAGAGAATTTTCATTTGAACCCGATAAGGGAGATGGAGCATTGTGTGACGATAGCAGTGCAGATGATGTTTGACTTACATCACCGCCAAGTAACTAAAAGCAAAAAGACAAAAAAGAAAATAAATGTGGATCAGTTTTGATGAGGCCATTCAAAAAGCAAACCAAAATAAAACCCAATATAAATAAAATAATAAACAACGCAGCATATACACACGTACCTACAAATTTATAAGAACAGAAAACTAAACCGAAAGTAAGTCGGAATTTTTCAAACAGGTATCTTTTTTTGCCCTAATTTTCTTCATTGTTGTTTTTGTAGGTTCTTTTTTTTTTTTGTTGTATCATGACTTAAATTGGTCAAGTACGAGTTTCTTGCTGTATATTTTATAAAACAATTCACGACGTCTTAACTTTCGTATATATGTATGTAGATCACTTGAACGTAGTACTACACCAATTCCGAATACACTTTTAAATCGAATATTGAATTAGAAATCTAGCCGTATATTGAGTTCAAATTATCGAAGCTGAATTCCGAAAAATTATTTAAAATACAAATCTTTATGATGCAAAGAAAGTGAAAGTTGGTGGTGTTTAAATAGAACACCATTCTGTGTTCATATGAAATTTCGCTTGTTAGGCAAAACTGTCAAATTACATACGATTTCTATTTTTTGCTTCAAGCGTATATATGAGCATCTGTGATGACATCCGGCATAACCAATGAGTTTTCACTACAGCTGTATTTTTTGTAGAGATTATGCGCGAATTTGTTAAAAGAATTTCTTTTAAAACAATTTTTTGAAATGCACTCAACAGCTTTTTGCAATCGTTTTGTCGCCACGTACACCCTTGTTTTCAGTCAGATGGTATGTCATATGCAAATAGGGCACGCTCTAAATGAAAAAATGCCATATGTGTTGATAACACGACTTCACACGACTTGTATACATTTGACATATGAAAAAGTAACATGTGATATTACAAATACACGTCGTGTATCCAACTATGTGGTCAAACATTTTATTTTATATAAAATAAGTCTCTAGATATAGGAAGATGTACGAGTTGTTTTCTTAAACGCGTACTGTCAAATTGTACTTTTTAACGATGCATATTTTCACACCTGCCATACAACTCGGAAACAGTGTAAGCAACAATAAACGGTTTCTTAAAAAAAAAATTTAATTTTGGTCATTTTCTTACCTAAATCAACCTACCAACCCTCCATCCTCTCTTCTGAAGATGTGTATTTTTGTATGTATTTGCAAGTGAACGTATAAACTCTGTGTGTTTATGTTCAAGTATTTTAGTGGGTACTCGTACACATACATACATATGTATATTTTCGAAAAGTCATTGAAGCAGATTAAGACGATAACTCCAAATGTCAAAATATTTTATTGGCTTGGCGCAATTTGCGATCCGTTCCATCTATTTTCACTTCATTAATTTTCAATTTATCACTCGTACAGATTTCAGATTGTGAAGTTTCTGTCTGTAGACTTCTTTTCTGCTGTTGTGCTTTAAAAAACAGACGGACGTAAAGAACAAATATACTTACGAGTGCGAGAACAGTTTAAAAAACGTGGAAAAGGTTTTCTGCTTTAATGCTCTTCTTGTCTTCATATTTGTCTACCGCTTGTGTATGTTTGAGTTTAAATATCTGATATTTTTACTTGGAAAAAGGGTATAGTTTTTAAGAATCCAAAAAAAAAAACTTCAAAAGCCAAAGACTAAAGAAAAAGGTCAAATTGTATATAAGGTACGCATGCGCTTGTAAACCGACAGCCTTAACGAATCTCTTTAAGTTGTGTTTCTTTATTTGGGACAGCTCAGAAAGAGAAAATTCTTTAAGTTTTGGAGCATACAATTTTTAAAAACAGAACTATTTCTTTTCTAATTTAATTCAACAGTAGAATAGGCCTATTTATTTTAAAGGAATTTGTGTAAAAAAATATATACGTAGATCTTTTGTCACAAAGTTGCGTCCCGATATGCAAAGGGATTACGGAAATTTTCAAATGTGTTATCACGTCCACAACTTTCTCACTCAGAATCTGAGCGTTCTGTGTATTTAGATCGCGTCTCGCTTGAGGTCTTCAAGCTCTGGTAGAGAAAATTCGTAAGAAGAAGGTTCTACAGTCCTTAACTAAAATACTTTTATTGCTCCTGTTAAGATGACCTTTGGAAAGCTTCATGAAATAAGTAGCTCAGCACAAGTATTAAGAAAAAAAGGCTGAACGATTATATTATTTTTGTGTAGTTAACAAATTTTGGTTTAGCGAAAACTCTATTGTTTATAGATTAATGTAAGCAAGAACTTGTTCATCGCCAGTAAGTTAATATTTAAAACACTTTCAAATAAATGATCATGCTTCTTGGCCCTTCTTTGCATGTAAATTTTCTAATTTTAAAAGAGCGTTCACGGTGGTGTGTTGACTATGTATATTTGTATAAGAAGCAAATTGATGTGGGGTTTCTAATAAGGATGGGTCAATATTGTTTTGGTGGCCGCTGCTAAATCTGTTATTTAATATTCAGTACTCATACACTGATAGAAGGCAGCTCTGGCGGCACAACCAAAGGAGCATTTGGACGACTTGAATTTGATGTTAAAATGCGCCTTTAGCAAGGAGGGGAATTTTTTACATTAATGGTTATATTTAAAAGCTGAATTGCAACATGCGGGAAGGGACTGACCGCCACCAGCTGGCAATGTATCCACAAAATGCTGCTGTTCGTTGCGGATTTTAAGCCGGCCGGCTATATTAATGGTCAGTACCTCTACAATTCGTTCTAACCGTATCCTATGGAGGCACTGAAAATTAAACTTCTCAGATTACTGTATTAAGCCACGGCATACCAAATAAAAAAAAAGTCATATAGCAGTTTAACATCGATTTGTCCCTCTTAGAAGGCTTTTAATGCACCAACTACATCATAAAAAAACTAACATTGCATATGCCTTAAAAATCTTGTTTTTAGAAACATTTTTGTAATATTTTGTAATATCACATAATTACTCATAGAATCGCAAATGCACGGTTGTTAGTATGACAAATACTTTTGCATATTTTGCGATCTAATACTTATTACAGAGCTTGAGCGTAGTATATTGTCCTAGAGCAAAATTGCAGTTTCAATCATATTCCTATGAAGATTCGTCTTAACGATTTTTAACAAAATTTTGACTGAAGATTTTCATATAATTTTAGAGATACACTGCGCTTCCACATGATAAAGTGTAGTGTTTAAGCAATTTGTAATAGAGTGTAAACGAAAATTGACTGGATCGGCATTTATTACAATTTGATACGAACCATTGGTGATAATTAATAAATAATATTTAAGAGATAAGATTTGAATATTTCTTTTCGAAAGATTCAATTAAATAAAATTTAAGTAAAAAACCTCTATCAAGCAACGCGAATGACAGTGGAAGAGTTTAATGCTCTTCAAATTTTACTTCAAGAAAAAATACAAGAAATACATTTCAGAAGAGAGCCTATTAATGAGGAAACAATGGTTACTAAGGTAAAGATTAATTTTTAACCCTTTCAAATGTATTGTTAGGTAACTATCTAAAGATTACAGTTCACAATTTGGGACTTTATTATTTCCGAAACCTGTGATGCGATCTGAAGCGAGCTCCATGTGGTAGATATTGACCAGACTGATTAGCATGAGTGGAAGAGTATTACTGAATAGCTTACAAAATAAAATAGTGACAAAATAAGTTCTAATACAATATTTTGCGTACAAGAAGGTTTTACGTAAAAACTGGAAAGCACGATTGCTTTGGAGGTATTGGTGGTAAGCCTATCGACATTGTCCACGAAACAGTGGGTTCGCTGTTTTACAACTATAAAAAGACATTTAGCGTTTAGACAAAACTATTTAACACTATATTATAAAATTAAAAGAGTGTCTACTTAATTCATATGCTATAAATAAATAAGAAAACCAGTCTTAAAGTAAGAAGTAACTTTAATTAGCAAACACAAAATTTAAAATTTGTTCGGTCTTCGTCGGCGCAAGAAATGGAACTAAGCCTATCGCAGAGTTAGTTACTAACAACGTACTTCGGCCGACACCATGGTAGTGTGTACTTTATTTTCTACCACAAATATTCGTTCCTAAAAATTCGTCGTTTGTCTCAGTTGTATTTATACCATAAATCTGTGTCTTTTCTTTATTTCGACAAAAAAATGAGAATTACTTATTTTAATAGAACACAAATTATACGTTTTTTTTAATTAAATCAGGTCTTTGTTTTTCGTTATAAAACATTTATAGCCTTTGTTTACAATCGATTTTTTGGGGTTTCCAATCTTAGGATTTCTTAGTCAGATTTTGTACATGTCTCTTCAACAAATTTCGAACAAATTTCCAAAAAAATTAAAACAAAATTAAACTTTATTTCAAATTAGAATCCCCCTAAAAGTCGTAAGAGGTATGATGGCCATTTCAACATAAATAACTAAAACGCACTTAAATTTCGCTTAATTTTGTTGCTGTTATAAAAATAAGCTTCAATGACAAACTTTTCATTGATCATTAAGCAGAATGCTGAAATAAATATGTACGTCTGTCTGTCTCACTTGTACTGTTGAACAAACTGACAAAGTCGTGCCATTTAAAGAAGATCTTAAAGCCACGATTAAAACGTAGAAAATACAGAGAAGAAAATACACAAATATGCAAATTATATGGTGATGACATTTAAAAACCTTAAGCTTTTTTACACATATTTTCAAATGCACATACGAGTACATACATACAAACTTGCACACAAAAGCAACAACAACATATCAAATTACACACTCTTAAATGATGGCTTAAAGAGATTTAGCCAAGAAAACAAAACAAACAAAAAAAAAAAACAAGCAACAAACTGCAAGTAATAAAAACAAAAACAAACAACTGAAGTTTATGACCAGCCATGGTCAATATCTTCTGCTTAAGAGTTTTACTCAAGACAGGAAGTCAATGTTACGTTGTTGTTTTTCTTTTTTTAATTCTTTTCATTCGTACTCATATTCACTTGTGTATTTAACAGACTAAAATTTTCTTGTTCTCAGCTTTCTGGCAAATTGTTGAGATTTATATAAATCTAATCTTTAATTACCTTTGTATGGTCATAAAAAGCTTAATGATTCCCAGCACAAAATTATCTTAAATAACAAACAATTGGGACTTTTGTTTTTTTCGTTTTTTTTTCTTGCTTGGCCAATTTAATTCATTTAGCCAGTTAGTCAAGCAGGGCATAGCAATAATTTTTCATATCATTATTGAGTGCACAAACAGGGTATAAAACTGCGATTTCAAAGGAATCCAGCTAAACCCTCCTGTTCAGGTTTGCGTTAAAAAGTGTTGTGGCTGTTTGAAAATGTTACCACTGTTTGTTGTTCTTGTAAATTTTTTGCCTCGTAATCGCAACTGCCATAATTTTTTATTGAAGTCAACTCTGCAAAGCATTAAAAGGCACGAGTCACCATACGAGAAGCCAAAACGAAAAAAAAGGAATGAAATGGAAATTTTGTTTTTAAATAAAAAGAAAAAAAACGTTCAAAGAGAAATGCTGTTTTATAGAAGCACGATTGAAAAAATGCCAAGAAATATATTTCAGTTCAAATTCATATGTACGTAGGCATATGTGTGAAAGTGTGTTATGATTGGATTTGTTTATGTGTATGTGTTAAAAACGTTCAAATGTGAAATACTTAAACTTAAGTTGCGTGCTGATAACAACCAGCAATGACTACTACGGGCAGTAGCAGTGGAAAAATTACTTTATGCCTTAAACAACAAGAAGCTTTTTGGGCGACTTTATACAGCTGCTGCCATAGCTGCGGTCTAAAAATATTAAAGTTTTTAAAAATTATGGATGCTAAATTCTCGTTTAACTGTTACACCAGGCTTAAGAAAAACTATGTTGTGATTCAGACATTTTAATTCGATAATTGCGCAAATAGTCCCACACAAATTAAATTTACTTGTAGTCCCATAATTGGCATGTCTTTCTGCGGGTGATTGACAGTACTGCTTCACTTTTCCACAGTCCCGCTTGGTGACTATGGAGTGACTTCGATAGTTTTTCGATCGGCTTTGTGGAGCATTTGCAAGAATTAGAGCAAACTAGCCCATTCTAGGAATTGGCAGGATCTCTTGAAAATTATATGCAGATTTACCGTCAATTTACTTCGCTAGACAAAATGTTAGAAAATATTATATTGAGGCACGTAACGTACCAAGTTAATGAAGTGGATTAGATTACTTTCTTTTGTGAGAATTCCTATTAAGGCCGTGCGCGATGTTCTTGCAATGAGTCACCACAGCAACTCTACATAACATTAGCAACATTATTGACATTGCACAAGCAAACAAGTTCTTGGAACAATTTGTGCAAACAAGTCTATTTCGAGAATAGGCTTACCGATTGGCTAACATGACACTCACTAAAAATAAGACGATACCATTTCGCTATAACCTTTTCGTAGCGTAGATGTGTAAACTAGTGTGTAAAAGGATGGAACTCATATAAAAGAGTTTTCTAGGTTTCCTGGCTAAAATTGCATTAAACTATCTACGTGTTCTATTTAAAACGAACGCGTATGCGATTTTAAATCTAATATAAATTCGTTTAAATGCTTTCGAGAGGATTAATTTTTAACTACTCTGCCGCAATAAAACGGAATATTACTTCCATATATATGCGACTATAGAAACCCCTACAAGAAAAATGTGTCCACTCCGAGAGAGATAACCACACCACCTAATCGTTTGTACAGAACGTCCATTGCGGTGTTCGCTTCGTTTCACGTAGCACTGTGCTATTAAAACCACATATCGGCCACATTGATATAGTTCGATTAGGGCAAACAAAAATTTTTTAATAATGATCTGTAGGAAACACCGCTGACGGTGATTGCGACTAACCAACGTTGCTTTAAATCTGTAACCAGCAGTGATTTTTTGTAAATGCATTGCCACCTAGTGAACCAGAATCCAAAAATGCACCCCATTGCTAAGCGTTGTTTTACGTCTAAAATTTGAAATGCCGCTCAATCGTATAACTTCCATGGTAGTATTGTGGATTGAATAACATACTTGACAGCAGCACCAAACAACTGGCAACATCCATCTCTCCATAACGGAAAATCACCGTAAGATGCTTCCACAGCTGGGTTAACTCTTTCAATGACGTACGTGTGTGAAATCAACGGGTTTCTGATAGCGCATTACATATTTGACATCCCAGGAATAAACTTTCAGGGGCTATCAGAGCAGCTGCATATGCTGCCACGGACATTGAATGGCTTGAAATGGAGAATTTAAAAATTTTTGGTGGCAACCAGCGGTTGGCTTTATATACACGTTGCAAAGCCGCTGGGCCCTCCCGTCTGGATTATACGCCTTTACCATGATCGCGAGCAGAAGCTTCATTAGCTGCTCACCAGCCACTGACTTTTTAAACATCATGACACTGTGTTGTGTGGCTTATAGGAACGTAGGTAGGCAGAATTAAAAAATTTAATTGTAAACTTGGATTTTTTTATTTTAAGAAAATATACTTTAAGCATTCAGTTGCAGTTTGTAGCGAAATAATTTATTAAGAAAAAGCTTTTAACTTTAATAAAACATTCGTATGCACTTGCGAAGGAAATGGTGTAGATATCTATATGAACAAGTTTTCTTTTTCGTACTCTGCTATAATTTTTTATTACACGCTTGTTTGCATATAATTTGGTAGATATACTTTCATTGCTGTTGGTTTTGTTGTCATTATTAAATTGCTCTTGTCTTGTTGGTACAATAAAAATTAAATATTTATAATGCCACTTGTTGATTTTTCATATTTATCCACTCACGGATTCAATTTACCAATACGAGTATTCGTTGTTGGTATTATTGATTGTGTCTCCCCACTTTTTTAATATTTTTATTTACGTGTTCTTTTTTATCATTTATTCCTTTTGGGGCATTTAAACTCAAAGATACAAATCATAAATATTGGGTTTTTTGTTGCCTTTGTTTACTTTTGTTCCTGTTTCATTTTTATTGTTTGTCTTGTTGCCAGATTATTTTATAATTCCTGTTATTTGGAGGTGTTGATTCTACCACTCCTTTATCAAGACACAACCAATATTCCTTAATGTATTTAGCTTTGATTATATAGTTGGTAAATTGTTAATCTTGTAGCTGATATTGTTAGTTGATTTTTTTATGAAATGCGAGTATTATTGGAAATTGTGGGTATTTGTGGCATGAAATTTTAATAATTGTATTCAGATTTTGTATAAATTGCTACGGTTGTCATGTTTTCTTTTATGGAGATTTTCTGTGTGCGTGTCTTGTTATTGAGCTACCAAATAATAACAGATATTGAATATAAAAATGAGTTTGGATGAAAATAACTGAACAGAATGTAATGTTTAAGGTGTGGGAATAGCTGGGCATGAAGCAATACAGAAAGCGTGGCTGGATAAAAAAAAACAAAATCCGAAATTTAAAGAGGAAATGGTTACATACGTTCAAATCTTTGCGAGTAGAAGTAATGGGAAAAATGAGAACTCAGGGAAGCTACAGAACCTAAAGGGAATTTTTTTTAGTTCTGCTTAGGAATCTTAAGTCAAATACGAGCTGTCATTTTCTCTCCCGCAGTAAATAAATCCTTGAAAAATGTACAGCATCTCTCGTTAAGTCATTATATTAACTCAACCCACATTAGTATTCATCATCATACTGTCTCAAATTAAAGAGAAATTAAACTTTAAAAGGATTTTTTTTCCTCAGAAAATCTGTAAGAGAGCAAACAGAAGAAAAAAAACTGATTTTAAAATTGTTTTGCCATTCATACACATCCTTCAGCTGTGTGTTGATTCATAATGTGGAAATTAATAATTATAAATATTTGTGCAAATTCAATAAACACCCAAACAAATGTGGTGAATACCAATTTTGAAACGAAGTAAAAAAGGAAAAACTCTTGAAAAAAAAGCATATTTTAACATCCCAAGCGTATATTTCACGCATTGCATAGTAAACGAAATTTTTAACATTCTAACATACAACTTGAAATTGCAAGAGTTTCTCAAACATCAACACCAACACATGCGTACTTACTTTCTCACATTCAAGTCAGAGATGGTAAATTGGTAACAATTGTAGAGGATTAAAAAGTAAATTGTTCTTAACACAAAGTTTACCTCAGAGGGAACTATAAAATAGTAGCCACATATTGACTACAGAAATCACTGATTTCCTAACATGTGTATTGAATTATATAAAAAGATATTCCGTTAATTAAAAAGTCATGTAGAATGTGTGATTTTATCCTTCACATTTTTACAGTAATTTCGCGTTGTAAATACACCGTAAGTGCTCCATGCAAGAGCTATAATTCAAAAAAGATGTTTTAAATATCGTAACTGGTATCTCGCTTATAAAACCAGTTGCCAGTTTTTCAAAATAGACGAGTAGAAGACAACGCGCGATACATTACTCTCCATAAGCAAATTGTTCGAAATGCTTTTGAACACACGACAGCGTTTTACTGAAACTACTTCCCGACTAAGTTAATTTTAAGCAAGACAAAACTTTGGACCATCTACGATATCGTATGCGCCCCTGGTACATAAGAAATGAAAACATACATAGGGATCTTAAAGTTCCCACTATCCACGAAGAAGTTAAAACGTACACGTCCAAATACGTGAACAAACTAGTCGCGCATCCCAACACTCTAGCACGCAATTTATTGCAGTTTGATGGCCACCAGAGACTAAAAAGAACTGACACATTGAGCCTGGCAAGGCGGCTCTCTCTACATAATAGAAGATAGATTTTTAAGATTTGAATACAAAAAATTAGTTATTACGTTGGTACTAACTAGTAAATAATAATTTAGAAGTAAGATTTGAACACTTATTGTGAATTTCTTTTAATAGAAAGATTCAATAAAATAAAAAAAAATAAAAAAAATCTACGATAGCGCGTGCTACTGACGATAACATGCTAGACATTGTTAGACACCTATAAACTGCAGCAGTACGTTTTGCTGCCTACTTTGACACAGTGGCGGGGATTTTCAAAAATAAACAAAATGTAAATATGGCAAAATAATGTAATACAAAAGGTAAATAGTGCTAAAACAGCAGCAATCAACATAGTAAATAAGGACGATCAGCATGTATAAAAAATGTGAATTTTTTGCAGTACAAATTAATGTAAAAATCATGAACATGATTTCATTCAAACAATGCATCAGAAACCTATCACACTCTATGCAATGAGCACACAAAGAAAAACAACGGTTGAGGTAACCATAATCTATGAGCATTATATTACTATTGAATTATATAGTTGTAAACCATTGCAGATAATAATAATATGTACAGCCCTCTGAAAATGAACGAAAATAAAAAAAAATGTGTTGCTGATTGGCAACGGCTGAGGTTCTAAGAATATTTTATGGTCAGAGTTATTATATTATTTTTATATAGTTAAAACCTTTGTTCGTGGTAAAAATTGTATTGTTAAATTAATTTAATGTATAAAATATTAAAAAAAACCTAATATGTTTGCCACAACAATATTTATGTCGTTATAGGCAATATAATATCGTTTTCGTGTGGAGAACGAGATGAGAAACAATTATCACAGAAGTAGTAGAGACAATCAATAAATTTTCCATCTCTGATCAAAATTACAAACAGACGTCATGACAGAAACAAAATGCTAAAAAAGAACATGCACGGATTGTGTAGTTTTCATTTTAAACAAGGCCAGACGCCAGAGCCACCAATAAACGATGCAAGTTTGTGAAGTGTTTTTTGTGCAACATTTTCCTTATTAAAAATCCTTTTGCCCAGTGAAATGACGCCAACTCTATAAAAAACACACACAGCCATAGCAACAAAACCAGCAAACTATTTATTAAAGCAAGCCTTAGAACACACACTACACTCATATAGACGACTTCAATAAAAACAAAACTATTCTTTGCCATATAAGACCAAATAAAAGGACAGACACGCTCTCACAAAGAAATAAAAGTAAGGAAGCCAAGAAATGGTACTTAAGAAAAAAAAAACCAATAATATTTTCATGCACACATTCCATAATTGATTTATGAATTTTTAATGCAAAACTTTGTAATTTTTTCTACCAACATTTTATTGAATAAGTTCGCTGAATGGCTGTCTGGTAGATTTGAACAAAAAGTCTGCCTGCACCAGAACGCATCATGCCAATGTATGTACAAACGTGCAGTACATTCTTGCACAAAAAACAATGATCAATACAACAATTATAAACAATAACATGTATGGTAACAAAAAAACAAAAACTACTAGAAACTTCTGTTGCTTCAGCCAAAAATGGTGATGTTAATAATATTTGTGCTTCTGCAGCTCCATCTACTCCAGACTGGGTGTATGTGATGTGTAACATCCACTTGGACCACTGGAGTTCAGTTATCCACAAACGCAATGTGAGAATATGTGTGTTATTCATAATAATACTGCCACTTTCATAAATACAGCTCTTCTTTTTTTACTTCGACTTCGGCAAGAATTTTTACGCATGCAAAAACAACTGAAAGAAATACTTATTTACTTCTTTCCCCCGTAAGCGGCCTATTCAAAATTTTTTGGTAGGTTTTTAGTAAATTTTTATTGTGAATGTGGTAGTTGTTTGTTTTTGATTTCTTTGACGTTGCAAGACTTCCCTTAAAGTCTTTTAATTTTTATGTCATTAATTTTTAATTCAATAAAACGAACCTCAGCCGTAGCTGCAGCAGAAAAATAAGAGTCAAAAAAAAGATCTGCTAACACACATTTCTACATCAGTGTTTTGCCAATAATATGGCAACTTCACATTACAGGCACTGTCAATTTTAAAGTGACCAGTTTGATGTTGAATAACTACTTGAAGATTATATATTTTTAATGATGGGAGAACTTCGCGTCACGGATATATTAACATATTAAAAAATATATATTTTTTTAGGAAAATATTCTAATGCAAAATTTTGAAGATTTTCGCTAAAAGCGCCAAATTAAAATTTGAATATTTTTTACTTCTCCTTTGCAAAAAAAAATGCTTTACACCAGATCTTCAGGCTCTTAATTATAGGAAATTACGTAATAATAAGTAATTGAAATTCAAATATATTTCAGTTAAACTACAAAATAAATTCAGATAATGAGAAGAGCTTTGAGAATATTAGCTCTGAGTAAAAATATTGTCGAATGACGAAATTCGCAAGATTACAAGTATTCCAACAGGACACCCAATCTGACAAGCGCACCTACATTCGCAGAATGCAATGAGGATATCGAAATGGAATGGAATATTTTATATGTGCCACTGCCAAGCTTTCGCACAAATAGGAATCGAGTATTTCACTGTTAACCCCTTGCATTGACTGGAGAATTCTTAAGATTTTTGTCCGGAACACCGACTTAGTATAATATGCAAGGGCCTTTTTCGAACTCAACAAAAAAATACTGAAGGCGTGCGTAGCGGCTTAGAAAATGCATACTAGTGTATTAAACTTTTCAGTATACTAAAAATTATCGTATTAATAAAAGTATTTTTTTCTGAATCAATAATTCTCTTAATTATTATTTTTTATTTATTAAAATACCGGTTGATGGATATAAAAACATATATATTATTATATGGTAGTGATCCTACAAACCACGACAATAAAGAGAACAATTCGGAAAATTGAGAGCACATATTAGCAGTGATAAAATCGAATCATATTATAGAATTTTCACTCTGAACCAAGTTAAAAATTCACAATAACTCCACTTTTACTTTATATTAATCATTGGAGATATTTAGAGACTTCTCCTTTCTTTATATAGCTGGTCACCTTTCTCGTGTCTTTATATTTCTCATTCTTGTTGCTGCAATCTCGTGCAAGTAAAAACAAAAAAGTACAAAAACTGTAAAAAGTCAAACAACAATACTTTACTTTACGAGTACAATGGATGCTTTCATATATTGTTTTTGCGCGCGCGATTTCGTGCTCTGCAATATAAATCATAAAATTAATAACCGTAAAGTGACAGCTTCAGGAGTTTTTACTTACGCGTTCTTGTTGTTGTTATTATTACTGCAGCAGTTTTTTCAAGTTGCCAGCAACATACACAAACTATTGTTGCAATTATTATGTATTTGAGAAAAGTCTTGGCAATTGCAATTCTTCAGAGAGCGGGCGAGTAAAAATCATAATGTTTTGATGAACTGATAAAAATAAAAATTAAAGATGTTTGTAAACTACAAACACAAAAATCATTGAAGATCATCAGTGATGATAATTCCTGCAGAGCAGTTTGATAAACATCTCAAGAATTGTTGAACAATTATTGCTTTTCATAACCTGTCAACCGATACAAAGAACTGCCCAGCTGGAAATTATATTTTATGTGATTCTCTTAAGATGTAAGGGCTTAAATTATACAAGAAGTTTTAATGTCAGGTCTTCTTAAATTGGGCTTTGGCTGGTAAAAATGGTCATAATAAATAGATGATCAAGATATAGGTAAATAAATTGTCATCATTTGGGGCGTCTTAGGAATACATGCTTAATAAGATTAGCAATTAACAGACGTTTAAACGTTATAAGGACAGTTACGATACCCCAAACAGTTGGAAATAAATATATATCACTGTTCCACCTCGAAGTAGGCTCCATAGCAGGAGTAGATTCAGCAAAGAGTAAAATGGGATATTTTAAAAGGAATAAAAATCCCACAAACAAATTTTAAAAGTTGTTTCTTCGTTCATTGAAATTCCCCTTCAAAAGCTTAAACTGCAACCGTGGATCGAGCTAACTCTACCTGTGTACTATTTTCGGATTAAAAAAGATCCGAGAATACTTTTTTCTTGTGTGGATGGCTTTAAAAAAATCACCATAAAGATAGAACAAGGTCAGTGATGGTGAATATTCAATCATTAGTACGAAACTTATTTTTAAATTCGGAAAAAGATGGCGAAAGCACAGCTGATGATTTAAAAAGGAAAGATATTTTGGTCAGATCACTTATTACTTCGCCTCTGGAAAGTAAATAAAAAGTAATTTAGAAATTTTTAACTGGGCGTTCATGTGATTATTATGTACCGAAAACAAAGGAGGGGCTTTTTATTTGTTTAAATATCATTTAAGTTGGCGTTCTCAACCTCGTTGTGTACGTAGGCTTTTTTCTAATTTAGTAATAGTGTTTCTTATAGATAAAGTGTGTTTTTTGGACTTAGAGAATTTAAAATGAAATTACACACAGACTTTATTATTCTAATTTATTATTTAGATTTTTGTTATTCCATAAGGGGGGTGTAATTAATTTGCTTGCATGGGAAAACCTTAATAGATCTGCGTCTGATTCCGAATTTCTGTTTAAATACAACTTCTAGTCCGATTTACAGTGACTAATAAGTCCGACGTGAATTAACCACGAAGATCATATGCCATAATTTATTTTCTTATTTTTTTATCCGGATGATTCCAATTTCATTTCTAACCTTTTAACTATTTTAAACTGTATACGCGTGAAAAAACACCCTTTATATTTAGCTCTAGTGTCTTTAGTTAAAGCTAAGATCGCTTTCCCATTACATTTAGTTTTGCTTCATAAATATTTACTTACAGTTGGGCAATTTCCTTTAATGTTATAATTTGCAAAGTGTTTTGTACTAATTAGCCTTTGATCTTTTAGCGCTTAAAAGAATTCACAGTAAAAAATTCATGCCACATCGAGTAGCATGCGTTACTTAATGCCAACGTGTACACATTGAATTACCGATACGTTCCTAGAATTTTTATTTTTTTATTAGAAATTCAGAACTTTTAGTCGAACACTTTAAATGAAATTTTTATTCAGAAAGGGAAAACACGCTTCTTCAACTTTTGCTAAGCAAAAAATGGGCCAGTTGAAAAAATGCTTCTGAAACGCTAATGGTCTCTCCCAACATACATAAATATGCATTCCACTATAAAAAACTGCTTTAGAGTTAAAGGCATTTTTTATATACGACACTAGACATACAAGTGGAAAAACATGTAGGCATTTATAAGTGTTAATAGAGACCCACCTGGATCGACGCCTAACTTAGCCTCGACTTATTGCGGCAAACATATCGGTCATCAAACTTAGAAGAATTGCACTACAATGGTTAATAGGAGCTAACTCAACCCTGGATTTGGAATACAAAATGATTTTATACAAATCCGTTATAAAGCGAACACGGACGTATCGCATACAGCTGTGGGGTACTGCTTGCGCATAAAGCATATAAAAGTTATAAAGAAGACAGTTTAGTATTGCACGAATTATTGTATGCTCTGGTATATACGAGCTGAATACATCCATAGAAATCTAGAAGTTCCACTATCCAGAAAGAAGCAAAAACATACATGTCCAAATACGTGAACAAACTAGTGGTCCATTCCAACTCTCTAGTACGCTATTTTTTGCAATTTGATGAGCATCAGAGACTAAAAAACAGAGATGTTGAGCCTGGCGAGATGGCTCTCTCTGCCCAATAGTAGATAGTCTAATAAGATTTGACTACAATAAATTAGTTTATAGAACCAGTCACGTGACGATTTCTGTGTCAGTTCCGTTCCCTATAGAAATGTCTTACGGGGACTATTGTCGCATGGTATACAGTGCTAAGAGAAGCACATTGGCTTAAAATAATGCATATGCACGCCTTCTGAAGCTTTGCACTATAATCATGTGGAATATAACAATATTGGACCATATAGAACTCCTTTCTTCAACCGTCATACAATCCAAAGATTAATTAATATTTCTTTAAAATACACACCTTCAAAGCTGAATGTCCATTTTATTCAGATCTAACTTTCAAACGATATTGTGGGACCATATCCAACGAGAAAATTATAATAATTTTGTTTAAATCTATTGCAACAGTTCATTAACATACAGGATTCCTTTGAATTTTTTCTTTTAATAATATTTTTTCCTTATAAAAATCACATTCGATAACAGGTTTCATTGCTTTTTATAGGAACGACAGCAAACTACTTATAAAGTTTTGAAAATATTTCCCTAGCCCCCTGGATCCATGCCCATTATAGTAAAATCTTTATTTGAAGTAATTTTAAAGCGCAACTTGTTTTGGAGCAAAAAACTGTGTTTCATAAAAAATTCGAATGCCCTTGGGCTTGAATATTCAATATTTTCTAATCAAAGTTATTATGAATCGTACATTTTAATCTAAAAATTATGCAACCAAAGGAAATGTTGCTTAATTTATGTTATTATGTTTAAAGAATAAAAAGAAACACTATATACTTCAATTAAAGCATTGTGTGAATGAAGAAGGCTGGTTTCGTAGACTTAAACAATGCTAAACGTCTTATAAATACATCATGCCTTCCCTTGGCTTTTATAGCAATTTAACATGTGTATGAGCAGTATGCTTTTGTGGTGTGTGTGCCTGTGTGTGTAGTTTATTCTAACAATATCCTTTGGTGACCATGTTTTCTAAAATGTCTGCGTTTCAAAAGTGATTTTAAGTGTAATTACACTTGAGTATAACAAGACAAAAAGCTTATGGCAAAACTAACCAGTGTATTTAAAGAATGTAATCGTCTGTTTTTAATTTTTTAACAAAACAGATTGATAGACTAGCCTACCGGGGCAATAAAATTATAAGTTATTTTCAGTCTAGGAAGTTAAAAAGAACTGAGCACACACATCTGCCCAACGGCGAATTCGGATACAGCTTGATCTTTTTTT
The DNA here is from genome assembly GCA_963932375.1 of Phania funesta. Classification (NCBI taxonomy): domain Eukaryota; kingdom Metazoa; phylum Arthropoda; class Insecta; order Diptera; family Tachinidae; genus Phania; species Phania funesta. The sequence goes on from OZ010656.1 coordinate 46,276,590, forward strand.
ACATTTTATTTGAAAGTCGGGGTTTTATTTATCCTGCACACCAATTTGGTCAAAATGTTATAAAATAAAAATTAAAGGATCTTAACTAGGTACATGTGGACTATGGGGACGCCGATTAGGTTGAGCATATTGACATTGACCTTGCATGCAAAAGTTTTTAACGGGTTCACATCGTCCATGTCACATTCATAACTTATTCCCTGACAAACGAAGAACAACGAGAATATTTAGAAAATATAAAAAACTCCCATAAGCTGTCAGTCAGAATCTATTTAAACATAAATTTACACAGAAATAATCGTGCTAGGAATCACTTTCCTTGGTTCATTTACATATATTTAGATGCTTCAATGCCTTCCGACTTAAACCCAGAGAAAAATTTTTAACTATATTTAGAACGACGCGGGCAGAATTAAGTGTGATTTGTGTGAAAATAAGATTTTTTGTCAAGTTAAATAATTAAAGTGAAAAACTGTATATAATTAATTATAAGGTGAAACGAACTATTTACGTTCTAAGTCACTGGATTAGCTTTACGCATACAAATTGAAAATATTTTTAAATATTTCAATGCTAAAAGAGTTCATTCTTTCAAAGTCCAGTGTTGTAACATATTCAAACTACTTTCTTTGGTTAGGCAAACGTTCAAAACTATTATTTTAGCAACAAAAGACGTTTCAATAAATACAGAGATAAAATATATAACTACACATATAAATTTGATACTTATCAAATAAAGGGGGTTTCAATAAGGGCGGGTAGAAGATGAAATGGCAGAGCGGCGATGTTCCTTTTAAATTGACACAAATGAATGAGTACACAACAAAATGTAAGAAACTCACCCCTAAAAAAAACGAATTCATTCGTCGAATTCATGTGTTTCAGAAAAGAACACGAAAATATGCAAATTGTAATAAAACAAACATACGCAAAATGTTTGTCAGAAAATGCAATTACTTTTTCCAATAAGAGCCATATATTAGCATAACAGCATATTATCGCAAACTGTAGGAGCCACCAATCTTAGGATCCACGTGGAGGGAAAAGGTAAAAATATGAATTTGTGTCTTCTTAAGAAATTTTTCGCCTTGAAAACCTTTTCTTTCATATAAATTTTCTTCCTCATACCACAGATGGCGAGGCAAACGGGTTACAGCTGCAGGGCTCAACACAAGAACGAGCCCATTTTTTTACTCCTATGTATATGCCGTCACGTAAACTACAAGATGTCATAAATAAAATTTGAATCAATTTATTGTACACGAAAAAAAATCTAATAGTAAAATTTTAAAGGATTGCATAGCAATTTGTAAAACCTTTGCATAGTTTTGCAGTTCATTATAAATACAATACAATTCGTTATGATAGCAGTAAGTACAAGTTATGATTTTATGTAGCGATATGTCTACACGGTCATATAAATTTAGAACACAGTTTGAGTTTGTGCAAGTGTTTTATGAAAGGCATATATCAAAATTTCTAAGTAGCCCTTTTGTTAAATTATAATTTAGATGTTTAGTAGGCTCCCCATAAGGACGTTGCAAAGTCTAATGTCTTTAACTGCAATTTACTATATATAATGCAATCACACATATGTGCATACATACATTCGCGCTATATTACTCGTGTACAAACATAAACACATAAAGCACCACATGGTTGTAACGGAGACTACAGTGAAATCTTGATTAAATGTTTATTTGCTACAAATAAATTTAATGCATCTTCTAATGATCGTTCAGATCCCTGAACAAAATGCTTTTTAATATTATTTTATTTTCTTATTGTTTAATTAATTATGTCAAGAGATAATGTATGAAGACATTCCACTGTTTAAGTTCTATCATCTGCTCATGTTTATAAGAGTTGATATGAATTACTCAGCAAATATAAAGACCTACAGGGCATATGTAAGTGCAGATGTATACATTCATGTTGGTGTAATAGAGCTGTTTTGAATTAAAGCTGTTTTAAATTTAATGTATGCAGAATATTACAAAATTTTAGAAACTTTTTAAGTCTGATAAATATCGAAAAACAACTAAGATAAGATTGAAAAATAACAAACAAATTTAAAAATTTTTGAATTTTATTTTTGTTTTCCATATAAACTCTGGCGTTTCCTTGCGTTTTACTACCAAATAAGACCCATAATTGCAGTATAACAACGTTGTTTTGTTTACCAAAAACCTTAACATTTTAGGGGATGTATTAATCATAATTTAAGATTAGCCTTAGCATTTGCTATCAAATAAACTGCAATTTGCTTAATGTTCTCATCTCCTAAAGTCCATGGCACAATATACTTGTTAATAACCGGAAAATTTAACATTTGATCACTAGATGAGATGCTATAACACAAGAAAATGTTGAGGTTTTTAGGGAGGTTAAAATCACTAGCTGATTTTGCTGTGTACGGGCTTTCCCAGAGGTTCAGCGTTCTGCAAGTTTCAACGCAAAGGTTTTTGTAACATTTTCGGTTGCCGATGCTACTTCTTTTATTATTTGTACATTGCGAAATGACGGCAAGAATTTTGATGAGTGCAAGTTCTGAAATCCTTCCTCTTTTATCATTTTTCCAACAATATTTGTTCGGTTATTGCAGCATTTCTTTTTAAGTGCCTATATCAACACTTCGCATGCAATTGGAGATTCAGTGAATGCTTACAATTGTTTTATGAAATTCTGTTCGTAATTCATCGTGAAATTTTTAATTTTGTATTTATTGCCTTACAGTAGTGCTTTCTGGCATGCACGACTGTAAGTGAATGTGTAAAAATATTAGTTTTTTCTGCAATGCTAAAAAGTGTACGCACAAATAGAAAGAATTTCACACTTTCTGCCATACAATGTTACATTTATTAAGGCAGATTTTCAGGGCAGTGCGTTTGTGCGCAATAAAAAATGTATACTGCTTACAAAATCTGGATTATTTTATTGTATATCGTTGCTGTTAGACATAATTTGATAGTAAGTTATTTATTTTGGGGAATCGCACTAGAAATTAACTTTCGTGCGAAAAAGTTTATTTATTGTATTGCTTTTTAGAACGTATTAAATATTTGTTTTTCATTACCTCTTTCTTTACCTGCAGGTGTCGTAGAATAAAATAGTAGATGATGCTAAATAATTGCCTTTTATGTCACAACATACATTTTTTAAACAGAAAATGCTTCCTTTAAGTGTGGAAGCAAATTAGCTCTGCTAAACAAATTTTTTTTGGAAATAATTTTCTTTTAAATTTAATGTTTTTATTTGATTCGAAATATGGATGATAATTTTTCGGTTTAGCTTTGCAGTATCAACCTCAAACATATTTCATTAGACGTGCACTTCGAGCAGTTAATGCCCATCATTCGTGATATTCAATATTCCTGTGAATAGAGTGCATTCATAGGAAAATATTTCAGCCTACGTAGCCAATATTGATTGGTATCGCGATTTGTTCATCCGTCGCCTGACAAAGCGTGAAAATGTTAATATAAAAGTTTACGAAAGCTTAAGATGTAGGTATCAGTTCTTTTTTTTTTTATTCTGATAATGTTTTTTGTTATTTTTTTAATAATAATTTCATATTTTTTAAAAATGTAATAATTGCTGAGTGTAATTTTTATGCGAGAGGTAAAACAAGTTTTAAAATATTGCGAAATACATAATCATATTATATTTAATTTTTTTAAACATACCTATCTTTTGTTTACAACAGAAACAAGTTGATCAGGATAAACACCAATCAAGAACTTACCTGATTAGCCGACGGATAAGAGCCATATCCAAATTGTGCATAAGCAGCCATATTTGATTAATGTGTTATAAGTGTTTCAAAAAAACAACTGTTTTCTTTAAATATGCAGCCGAATTATATGCTTTTCTTTTATTTACTCTGCATACATGTGCAAGGATACAATTTTGTCACATACACACAAGCACATACACACAAGCACATGCACACACACGTAGGAATAAAGTTTACAAAAACGCGATGTGTGAAAATTGTCAACAAAAGCTTTTAGGATTTATGATTATTATGTTTATGTTTTTTATTTCCTTTCTGCTTGTTGGCTGTGGCGTTTTATCTTATTTTTTGTTTGGAATAATTTTTATTGCTGTACACTGTCACACTTGAACACACACTTACACACACTAAGCAAATGTGTTAAAAAAGAATCCTTTTAGATTATTTTTGCTACTGTTTGTTTGATTATTTTTTGTTCAGCTTTTTCTTTGTTTGTTCTTTTGTCAGTTGCTCTTTTGGTAACGGAAACTTAACACAGCAGCATATATGTATGTATGTACGTATGTATATCACATGGATGTTTGAAAAACATAAAAAGGAACAATGATGACTATAAAAACCATCAGCAAAAAAACAGGAGAAAAGGAAACAATATGGAAAAAAATTTAGTCAACGGCAATTGTTAACGTTTCCGTATTTTGTAGGGATCTGTTTGACTTTACAGTGTGTATGGCTGATGTTCACAACGATGATAATAATGACACTCTAACAATGCTATTGTTGTTTGTTGGTTTTAGGAAGCAAGCGATTTGTTAGAAATAATATGTAAACAAATTAAGAAATCTGTTAATACAATTAATAATGGTTTAGTTTAAGAATTGTAGCACAAAAATAACAGCGTTATGGTACTTTTTTTCATTATAAATGCATTTATTTAATAATTAAAAATTTTTTTTGAAGACAATACGTTTGGTTTCTAATTTTTTAAAGAATTTCTAATTCCATTGTTTATTTATTTTTTAAATAGGCATTTTGTTTTGCCTAAACACCGGTTTTCAAAATACTTTGAATTTGTATTTTTTAAATACCCGTTTCTTTGCTTATGTTTTAGTCAATTTCGAAACACACCGATGCGAACTTATTCACGTTCGAAGACAAACTAGTTGCAGACGGCTAAATTAACCCAAAAAATTGTTGGTTGTGGAATAGAATTTTTAGCATTGTTGTTCTTTTACACTGGTTTCATACAAAAGCAACAAGAAACTCAATAACAAACAAATTTATATGTAGTATATTTAACTTGGCATCACCACATGTTAGAGTGAGACAACAAATTAATATTTAATATACACTATGATTATAATGAAAAGGAGGAGCAAGAGTTTATTCAAACAAAAGCAAACGAACTCCCTAAAGAGAGCAATGTTATAAGAGAGTGTGCACAGCCACTACTCGTTGTTCTGTGTATCGTATACGTATCTATGCATGTAGGACTCGTCAGTTTTGTTCATTTTGTTCCAACGTTTAGAGTGGGGTTGCTTTTTGTTTTTCACTATAACGCCGCTAACTGAATAAAGAAATAAAAAAACGCTTTTTAATATTCCCATTGCACTGGAGTTTCCCCTTAATAAGAAAAATTATACAAGGTTGACTTTTAATGTTTTGTTGTTTCAACCATTCCACTGGAAATCTCTTAATGGCCTTAATTGTATTTGCTGCTGGTGTTGTCATTATAGTTCATTTCATATCATTAATATATAAGTAGGTATATATGTAGGTACCACGGTGGTACAATGTCTAATAAGGTGTGTTAAATCTGCTGTCTTGCGATATTCCCCCTTTCTTTGTTTTTGTTTCTTTTTTTCTTGTTACATGGCAGCACCTTGATTTTTATTTCTTTTTGCTTTTGTTTATAAAAGCCAAGGATTTTTTATGCGTTTGGTTTCAGGTGTGGTTTCATTTTGTAAACTTGGTTAGTTATAAACACGCCTTCCTCTTGGTATAGCTTTTACTATTATTCGTTGTACAAATTTACATTCCTATAAGTTGCTTTGAATTGTATTTCTTTTCTGCCTGTCTTGAATTGAGCTTTTTTTGGAAGTGAAAATTGATCACACAATTTTTAGTTTTGTGTTAAGTTAAACTCGTCAATTTATTTAATTTTAATTGGATTTCTCTTAACTTTGTAATACCTACCATATGTGGGTGTTAATGTCAGATTTCGTGGGATTATTTATAGGTACCTAGGACTAGGTACTTTTAAGCCAACAGAAGAAAATCTTGTATCCTATTTCTTTTATATTGGCTTGTTAAATAGATTCTGGGTATGGCCGACCAACAATGTATAATCACTCGAAAGCATATTAATAGCGGTCCAGAAAATAATTTTAAAAATTAGTATATTCAAAGCTTCTTTATAAAGAATTGGAAAATAATAATATAAAAAACGAAAAATTTAAATCAGAGAAGGCGGACGTGTTCAAATAAAATAATTATAAAATTAAAATATATAAAATAAATAAGACGCACACATAGTAAAACGAAGTCTTTCTTAAACCGCGGTTGTAAGCAGAGTAACTTTGTAAACTCCTCAACATGGATTTTAGTGATGAAAAGGATGTTGAAGACGACGAGCAGCAAAAATAAAGAAACGGCAGTTAACTAATTCACCTAAAATACTTCAACGCAAAAATTTAAATGTGTATGAAGAGTCAAAACGTCGTGTAATAATCACTTTAAATTATTTGCTGATAAATCTGAAAAGTAGTTCTAGATCAACAGGATGATAATAAATCTCCAAAACCTCAACCTATATATCGTCACCTAAAATGCGAACGGCCCTATCTAACATTTTTATAATTTTACAGGAGAAGCAAAAAACTACTTAAAATGAAAAGTATAATTTTAATCAGCTAGATTTTTATCAATATTAATAAAAAAGAACAGACAAATCAATAACTAATAAAATAAAGTGAAATTTTACAATATTTGAAGATCTATGTTAGTTAGTTCATTTTTTTATATATTTTTCAGAAACCAGTTATTTTTCAATTCATTTAATACTACAATATAAAGAAAACAATAGGTATTGTATATTACATAAATCAATTCATAAAAAGCATAAGCATAATTTGAGGTTTTAAATAGTTTCATAACATTTGTCTACATACTTGTATACGATTTGTGTCGTGCTTTAAAAAGTTATATTTTGTGATCAATCGCTTAGAGTTCTCAACAGTAATCCGCTGCCTTTGCGAACATTCAACGAGGCTTTGGACATAAATCTTTTTGTTAATCCACGACATTTTCCAACATGAGTCAAAAATTCCTTTACGGATTGTTTCGGTAAAATGGGAACAATGTCGGGTTGAACTCTTTGCGCAAAACTTTGACTTACACGCAACCTTCATTTCTCTAGATTTACGCACACTGATTATGTTTCCTTTAGAGACTCCTTGGTATTCCCTGCCTTCCATTCGGTTTTTTTGACTACAATGCCTCTTATTTTTCTCAGGCTTTTTAAAGTTGGCCTCTACATTATAATGTATATCTGACATGTTGTCTTTTATTTTGTTTTCAGAAATCATAAATACAACACCTTTAAGATACAACTTTTATATTTTGTTTAATTAAATAATAAAACATTATGGTGTTTTGACAGTTGACAATATTGTATACATTTTATATTATAAAAACGTTTACTTAGGTCTTTTTGCGTTTATTATAGATATAATTACTCTTGTAGATAGGCCCGTTTGTTTTTTGATAATAAAATCGCTAATTTTAGACGGAGGAGCCTTAATTTGTTAGTGAACCTTTGTTTTGATATACTTTATGGGAATTAATGAAAAAGTCGATTTTGATTTTTTGTTAGTTAGGGCCGTTCGCATTTTAGGTGACGATATGTCCCTGATGTTCTCAATATTTCTAAAATGATTAAATGTATAAGTGAAGAAATTATTGACTTCAATCATAAATCATTGAGAGGCAATATTATAAGATTAATGGTCAAAAGTGCAGATTCCTTCAGACATATATACTTCTATATACTTCGAATAAAAAATATCAGTTATCATACATATCAGCTTAAGAATGAGCGAACCTATAGAGATGTAGTGAAAAGTATTGATCACTCGGCCCCAGTTGGTAATATTAAGCCTTTAAGTTTAGGCCATAATGTTAGAGACGTAACCAATGTCAGAAGTCGTGCCACTACGAATAGGCAAAATCAATTTAGAGAGCAAGAAATGCTATACAGCAATCAAGTAAATTCTTTTGCAAATACTCACAATAATGAAATTGTCAACGAAGGCGTTACATATGTTCAGGCAGTCATCATAGGCAATTCAAGTAGTCCAAATATGAGAGATTAATAGAGCGATTGCAACGCATGATGAATAGAATGTTCGCAGTGATGACAAAAATAGTGGAAAAATATTGCCAATAAAGCTAATGGCATCATCGAACACTAATGGAACTTCCAATCATATACAGGAAATAGAAATTATTGACAAACACAATTATTTAATATCTGAGACACAGATCACGTTGAAATCTTATTTTAATATAAAATGTGACTCTACTCATCCGGATGATAATAAATTCAAAGTTAAAATACAATTTACTGCAGTGTATAACTAAGCCATCTATTCAGGCTTGTGATGTCTCTGTTTAAAAATCTCGGGTCCAGATTTATTGTAGGGGAGATTGTAATGCCAAGCATCAATGGTGAGGATCAAGACTTGCCAATCCAAAAGATAAATAATTATATAAATGAACTGTAAGAAATCGATACACAACTCTGTCTACAGGTAGACTAACGTATTAGCCTACTGCTCCGAATAAAATTCAAAATTTATTGGATTTCTTTGTTTACACAGGTATTTCTATAAATTTTCTTGACATATTAGACTCTAGTGATCTTAATTCGGAGCATGCACCAATAATATCTTACCAACAGTCATTAGAAATGGTAAACCAATTTCTGCTAAAACTGATATAAGCACGTTTCAAAACTGGATGGACCGTTATTTAGAGCCTAATATATATATTAAGACCAGTGAGGAAATTGATTTGGCTACAGAAAAATTCTCTAAGGCGCTGCTATCTTCCAACGTACCAACGCCACCGCAAACAGGACAATCACTTATGTCTTCCAGCCAAATTAAAGGATTAATAAGAACAAGTAGACGATTGCGAAGAATATTGCAACTAAGGAGAAGCCCGAGTGATAAGACTAATTTCAATCGATTAGCGGATATGAAATATGATAGCACAGCGAAATTTCTAAAAAAAAATTAATAGTTAATAAGAAACAGGCTGTAGTCTATGGCAAAACATCCAATTAAAAGATATGTACAGATTAAAAATGGTAATTGGTGCAGAAATAGCAAAAGGAAAGCTGATACATTTTCCTAATACTTGCATTAAATTAACCTTTTCCAAAAATCGACACATTAGATCAAAGTAAAATTGTAGACTCGAACCGACTTAGTCGCAGGCGACTAATGCCATCGAATGCTTAATAGTCAACGCGCTAACTACTTAAGATTCAGACGAATATAGTAAATTTTTTAATAGTATATGGATTACGATAAAAGCTGGCAAGGGTTTAGTGAAACTATATAATTAAAAACAAGAACGATAAAATAGTCCAATGTGAAACTCTCTCCTGGACTCAAGTACAATTTTATACATATTGGTCCAGTCGAATCTTTTTGTTCTGATGACTTGATTTTATAAAAAAAACTAAGAAATATTGGGGGTATTTTAAAAGGCGGATGACTAGAAAAAATATATATTTTTTTTAATCTTCATGATAACGTCTTTATTTACGTTAAAATAAGATTTCAGGGAGGCCGAGGATGTCGAAACATGGTGGTGCCCAATTGTTTCTGGGGGTTTCGTCATAGATGTCCCCAGAAGAAAAAATCTAATTCGAAGACAGTTAAAAAAAGACAATGCTGTACTAAAGTGCAGCAGCAGTATTGTTAATAAATTTTAAATGGCTATAGCGCTAAAAACACCAAGAAATACCCGAAACTCAGCGATATGACCAACACGTGCATGGAGCTGTCCAATTGATTGCTACAGAAATCGGTATGGCCAATTTAAAGGTTTCCGCTTTCGAAAAAGAAAACACCCGATACTTTCAAAGTTTACCATGACACAACTTAGCTTACGTTTTATTGAAACAGGTAAAGGAAAATAATTTTTTAATTATTAAATCCTCTTGTGTTAATTTTATGAGAGTTCAGTGATATTCGCAATATAACGCGATAAAAAAATCCCTTAGTTTTAGCAATAGCATTTTAATTGATTTCAACACGTTGTAATATCAAATCCAATTTCTATGTATTGGCTTCATAGCTAATTTCTACATTTGAAATATAATAGTATAACGCAGAAAGACGGCATATGTTTCTGCTGTGCCACAGCATACAGTAAACATTTGAGAATAGTGACAATAGCCAACGATCATGAGATAAAAGATCACGATCACATTACCTATCAATACCGTCAACTGTAGCACTCTATATGCTCCAACTGAAACCTTTTCTACGTTCGCTTTATGATTTATGGTAATTCGAAACTAGATACATGTATTTATTTTCAGAGTTCATCTACAAAAAAAATTCTTAAGAATTTTGGAAAAGTGAGATTTTTGAAAAAAATTTCATACATTTTCAGTTAAATGTAAGTGGGTGTTAACCTTAAATACATTTACAATTATTCTTGTTAGTTTTGAAAATTTGAAAGGACACTTAGTTACATGACAAACATTTCAAGAGTGGAGAAGGATTGTGGTATAAAAACACTTGTTGGCGCCATTCCACTATTTAAATATTTAAATTTTTTCAAACAAACAAGTTGATTTTTATGACAAAAAGTAAAAAGTCCTTGAAATTTCTTTTCCTATAAACATTTTTCTATTCGACAGATAGAGACATTTAAATTTCAATTTTAAATTACGTACAAGTGCAAACGCATTTAACGTTTCGTTAAGTAACTAAGTGAGTAGGTATGTGATGTGCGTACTCTTGCACTGTGTAAAATAACTGTTGGGAATCGTTACACATGTTGTCAAGTATCTTAATAAGTATCTATCTTTCTATTTACACAATAAATACATACATAAACATAAATATCCACACGCAAACGTTTATACATACATGTAAAAAGCAAGAGAAATAAAGAAAAGGGATTAAAGAAGGTGTTTCAATGCCAATCATAAGGATACTGATGACGATGTTCAAGTGAATGTTGTATTTTAAATAAGAAATCATGTCATCCTCTTTGTCATCTTGTAGTGAATTTGCATGTAGACTTGAAGGGTTTTACAAATGCATTCTGGCAAAAGAATTATAAGGCGTGTGTGCGTGTGTTGCTTTAAGGTATTCCTGTATTGCAAAGTGTTTGAAGAATGAGCAAATGTCATTGACAGAATTATGAACATCGGTCTATCTCTCATATGAAAGTAATTGTTTCAATCAATTCCTAAAGTTTTTATTTTAAAACAATGTTCCATTTTAAAATATTATTTTCTTCTACTCGTATTGCAATCGTTTCAGTAACTTTTTCTGTTTTATTTAAATGACAAATAAATTTTAATATCCATTCAGTGTGTTAAGGTATATGTAGATTTGTATGTGGATAAGTATGCGAGTTTATATATCAGTGGCGTAGCGAGAGGGTCGCAAGGACGCCAAGTTTTAATTTCTTAGAAGTGGAATTCTCTTTATTTCGACATGCGTTAAGTTAATTTGGTATCAATCAAATACAAATACAAATACATATGTAAGTATCTATGTAACTCTTTGCTATAAAAATAGGCATGTACATAGAACTGCGCTCAATGCTACTTCCTTTGACTCTTAAAAGAGATGAAGTATTTAAAATCACAGTAGTCAGGCTGATCGATTTGTTGACGTTTGGTAAAATTCGGCTTTTGGTTTTTATGAAGTTTAGATTTTTTTTTTGTATAATTCGATTAAAGGTGAGCGATAACATTAATAGTAGCCAAATATGTGAGCACGATATTGTGAAATAAAATCTAAGTTAAAATAACATATTTTAAACTGCAAAATCATTAATTAGTCAGCTGCTCGAAAATTGCGAGATTTGAAATCGATAGATTTCCATAAAACTCCAATAGCTTATTTTAATTGATTTCCTTAATTTACATTATTATCTCAGGTATGGAGTTCATCGTCATGACAAGTGCCGTTTCGATTACGAAGTTGCAAATGGGAACCACTAAAATGTAGGTTAGGACTCATAGCGCTACGGATATGCAATATAATTAGATGAACTTAGAATGAGGTAGCTTTTTAATAAAAAATTTAATTATTAAGTGCTAAGCGCAATAAAATGATTCATACAAAAAGTTAGTGGATTATTTTGGCGGCTTTTTTTGCAGTTAGAGGCTTTTAGAGTTTAGGTATTTAAAGTGGTATCTAGCTTTTTTCGTTTTCGGTTTTCAGTGAAATGTATAGTTTCTAACAATTTTTCAATTGTTTGGTGATATTAAAATTTATTGTTGAATTTCAGACTAGTAAATTTTATTTCCTTCTATGAATTTTTGTACAATTAGCACGTTTTCATACATTTTCGATTTGTCGATAAAAATTTCGGCACTTTGGTGAAATTTGATATTTTTTTTTTATAAATTTCGTGATGAATTTTGGGTTATTTTTTCGGGTTATTTGTTTTTTTTTTATGTTCTTTTGTTAATTTTTTTCGTGGATTCTTGGTTTTGTGGTAAATTATTGAATTTGTTGGCTTAATTTAAAATACGAATTAGCATTTGTTTCCGCAACTGATCTGGAAAACCTAGGGGCGCCAAACAAGGTGTCATGCACCGGGCGTTACTTGTGCTCGCTCCGTCGCTATGGAATATACGTCTGTATGTTGGAAAACCAATATAAATGTTACACTTTTATATATTTAAATTCCTTGTTGCACGTTGCTAATATGATAACTAAATTCTGTATATATACATTAAAAAATTGTGTACCGTGTAACGCTGAGTTTGTTAAAATTCAAAATTGATTGTTTTGAGAAAATAAAGGATTTTAGACATTTTGAAATTATTTTGAAGTTAACTTCCTAATAAGTTAACGCCGTGAAATGTTAAACGAAGCCTAGACCTGGATAACTATACAATAAATTGTAGTTTGCCCGACTCGAAATAGGTCAAAGTAGCACTGCTTAATTGAAACCTTGCATTCGCTTTAACACTAATTTTCCGATTACATTGAAATTATTCTTGGAAATTTCTGTGCTGTAAAAATTTTGCAATCAATTTTAAACTTACTTAGCCGTAAGCTAAATACTTCGAAGCTTGGAAATGAATGGCGACCCAACAATCCGCGATCTTTTAGGGATTATTGATGGAAGATTTACTAAGCTGCTTAAGTGCAAGATGATTTCAAGTTGGAAGCACAAAGTTGGAAATATGACTCTAAACTTCAGGCGTATTGATATAAAATTTGTGTGAAATTAACCCTCTATTGATTTGTAAGATAAATCTGCAAGATGTGTGCAGCTTTGTGTTTTGTGATGTTTCTCTTATTATGAATTTCTGTATCAATATTCCTATTATCAATATCCGTAAGATACTCTAATAGTAATAGTATTTAAAGTAAAAATATTAGGTTATCTCTCCAGCGACTGCGTGCAAGAGCTCTCTAAAACCGTTATATTTGTTTCAACACTTCAAAAAAAGGCATGTGCTCTTTTAATTTGTTTTTTTTTTTTAACATTCTCGCCCACAGTGCATTTCTTTAAAACGCATACCGAAAAAAACTTGCTAAATTTAAGGCCCTTGTACACATTCCTTTTTTTGTCGTCTACAACAAGTATTTTATGAACAGCTTAAGTGTAGTTTCATGTCACCTGAAAAGCATTTTGGACACAGCATAATCTAGTCTTTTTTATTGTTGCACTATCCTTTTACCATTCACAAATCCATCTCTGCAAATCTTTAGAGTTCTGGGGGTATTTGAAAGCTTTCTTTCACCTGTTCAAACCGTAAAAGTTACGTTATGTGTGTAAGTTGGTGCGATATTCATTCAATGACTTTCCTCACTATTGCAAACTGCTACAAGTTTCTTTCAATGTGTTAGTGTTACTATCTCTAATACACTCACACACACATCGTCGCACAAACTAATATGCTCGTGTTAATAGATTTTATCTTTTAAAAGCAAATACTTTTAAACTTAAAAACTTTTCTTCGGTATAAATTTCGAGCATCAATTCACTTAAATGCAATATAAATCCTTTGAAGCGTATCATTGCCTTAAAAGTTGCAATAACAATAAAAGGATAAAGGATTTAATGCAAATTATTTTGTAAGTTAAATATTAAAAACATTATTGTTCTTCAGGGAATATGATTTTTTATTAGTACAAGTATGTATCTTGAATTAGAATTAGATGCAGATCCGGCGGGCCGATACAAACTTGGAAATATAAACACACAAACGCTCTGCAAACCGACACACAAACATCACTTATATGTGGCTAATATTTTATAAATGCAGACACATCATTAGTACTAGGCAGCCAACATTTAGTTGGATATAGCGAGCGAGAGGACTAGCAGTTATCTTTACCGTACGATCCATAGTTGCAAGAAGCCCACTTTAAATATTGCATGAGAGCTCTACCGGTTATTGTTCCACCTGTAGTTGAAACGTGGACCGTATTTTTTTCAAATACAAAGTCTCCCGAAATTATCTTGTATTTACTGTAGCTTAGTTACATGGCAGATGGATGGATACAAAGTCTCACGAACAGTGTTGCCGGCGTACTCAATTTGGCACTTTTTTAATACCCATGACACTTTTGTGACCCTTCTTTAATATAGCCTTTTGTATCACTTTTAAGTTGTTCGTTTTTATTATTATTATTATTATTATTATTTAAAATTCAAGACGATAAAGCATCACTTTTCATAAATTTAAAAAATATAACAAAAGAAAAAACAGATTAAACAATTCTGATTTTTCCCAATAGCACTTTATCTGTTAAAATAATCTATGACTCAATAAATAAAACTAAATTTTAACATTGTTTTTTAGTTCGTCACAGAAAATGCAAAACGTCTTAAGTTTGGTTCCATAACTGGCAAAAAATTCAAAATCGTATTTTTTATTGATTCTAGTCTGTTAGACAAAAACTCATCGTGAAATTTTGGAACTCTTTAGCCACAAATAACAACTTTGCGACGGTTTGTAAATAATTTATCTTATTAAAGTTACAGAACTATTGCTGATTTTTTGTATATTTTTCGTAAGAAATTTTATGATTATAATGTTAAAATTTGTTGTTTTTTATTAAAACAGAAATAAAACTAATTTTTTGTTTATAAAAAACTTGACCCATTTTTTCTTTAAAATTTCCTTTTTGTGACACTTGGTGGCCCGAAATTATTTTATATTATTCGTATTGAATCGTATTTCATCTTCTATTCATCGCAGCTTAGTTGCAGGACGAATATAAGGTCTTTCGAAATGATCTTGTATTTAACAAACTATAGTCGTCTACACTATGAATAATAGGTCTACCTAAGTTGTCTTACATAAATTCATTCGTTTTTTTTTAAATACAAGTTCCCAAAAATTTATATTGCATTTGGCGCAAGCTAGTTCCTTAGTAATGAGGCATGTAAATGTATAGTTTGCAGCAAAAAAACGCTTATGTATAGCAACTCATTATATAATTCAGGAAACAATTTTCAAGATTTTGTATCTCCATGACATTCCAAAATTCCCCAAAATAGGGCTTAAAGGTAGAGAATTGCGTGCAAAGTGGTTTCAAAATTTCATTTTTGTAAATAATTCGGTAGCATTTGACCCATTAAGATGCAAACACGAACCGCTTTTATGGGCCCCTTTGGCTATACAATTATAAAAAGTCATACAACTTTGTTATATTTATGCAGTCTCTAATGCATGCAAAGAAAAAATGGTGTTGACAACCATATTGTGTTCTGTTCAACAATATAATATTGTGACAAACTCATAACTTTTTATAGGTTGCTTAAATACAACAAAAGTTTATAAGACTTCAAGCGGTAAATACCGACAGAATGACGACTGTTATCAAAAAGAAAAAATTCATCTGTTGAAACATATTTTCCGCGTCTTAGACACAGCCAAAATTTACATAAATATTTTTGTAGGCAACGCAAAATATCGCCAGATTGCTGTTCTTAACTTCGTCAGAATACTATCTAATTCGTCTTTATTTGACCATTTGGAACATTTTTCTAAGAAGTTGCGATAACATATAGAAAAAAATTGTTGAAAGTGGTTAAATTTTTGTAAAATACCATCCATTAGCGGACGAAAAATTATAATTTGCTGTTCTCTTTTTTGATATGGATGTCGATAGTGGTTTCAATTTGTCGTGTGCACCTGGTAGGTCGAATAGGCGGAAAGTTGGCAACGCGGAAAAGCAGCTGAGAAAATTTGCGCCAGAGAAAAAACACATAAATAAAAAAAAAACAACAAAAAAATTAAGGAAGAAAAAATAACAAACTATGCAATCAAATTGCTGAAAACAAAAAAAAAAAAAAGATAGACGTAGCTTAGCGTCCAGGACGTTTCGTGGACAGTCAAGCTAAAAATGTCAATCTTTTTCTTTTTTTCGATTTGAGACAAAGGTCGTTGGAGTGATTTGTGGCGCTAAGGAGCAGAAAAATATGGATGAAAGTGATATATATGACTTGTACGACAACAAAAGAAAAGGTGCACTTATGGAAAAAATAAAAAGAAAAAAAAACAGAAAATAAAAAGTGACAGATTTATATCTGCATAAATTAAAGATACAAAAAAAACTAACAAGAAATAAAAGTTGTGGTGGTAAAATAATTTTATTGGTGTATTAAATAATAAAAAAATACCCCACCGAATGAATATAAAAAAAAACTAGCTTTGTGAAGAAACTAACTAAACATAATAAACTAAAAATCTAAAGGGTTAGTCAAAAAAAAAATAGCACCAAAAGTTTAACCAAAATTGAATCGCGACCGCTGTAAACCGCCACACCTGCGCCGTCACTTCCACCGAGGGACCAGAGTTCCAGCTACAACGCTTGCGTTCACCTAACAAGAACAAGACGACGGACGACCTACAAACAAATAAAAAATAATAAATATTTTTTTTAGGATTTTTTTTTAGGGAAAACATATTTACCGTTCCGAGGGCGCGTAGTTTCTCCTTGAAGGAGAAAAATAATAAAAAATTAAATATATATTGTGCACAGAATATTATAAGCCTGCTACATTAACCAGTACAGAAACGCCAACGGACCCGTACCCAATAGACGGCAGTTAAATTTTTTAATCTTTTTGTTCATGTAAAGCCAATTTGGTACAACTTTATAATTTTTATTTTTTATTTTGTTTTAATTAATTTAATTTAAGTCATTTCAAATAATTCTTTTATTGATTCCTTTTTCATGTGTCAGTAAATTGAATCTCAATTTTTTTTTATATTTAAATAAATTGTAATTTCATAATGAATTTTAAATGAAAAGGCGTTTCTAAGCATATGGAGTAAATTTCCTTAAAGTGCGGTAAGTAGGGTAAGGTAAGTGGTTGCAAGGCAATTTGCATTTTTGGGCCATCTGTCAACCCCAGTATTAAGATGGCATGGTGAGGTCTGCTTATCTCAAGCGGGAGGGTCGATACCAGGCATAACATCGGCCTGAAGGTGATATGGTGCATCAAACGAACAGTCAGTGTATTTTATTCCTTTTTGTTATAAAAAAGATATGCTGGCATGGATTTTTTTGTAGTGCGGATAAAGCCGATTGGTTGGCAAGAACCACCCCAAGACAGCGAGCAAAAGCAGGAGCAACCGCGAGCATGCCAGCGCCGCCAACAGTCGGGCCACAAATAAATCTTTCAGTCTGCATTTCAGTTCAGCACCACTACAAATTGCAAATAAGTTTTGAATTTATTATAAGACCATTAAGTCCGGCTATAAATATGTGTGATCAAAATAGTAGTAGCATTTTGAAAAAACATATCGATACTGGCTATCTAATACTTTGGGATGCGTTTAAATCAATTAAAATTCTTGTCGAGCCACAATGTTATGTTTACACATCAGACCTGTTATTAAATTAAAATGTTTCGTGTCGTGGGCAGCCAATCTATGGGATGACAGTTCCAAGCAGGGCTGTCCGTGAGGGTTATATATATATATATATATATAGATAATCCCCTACATTTTAATAGTAATATAATACCCTTGAGAACACTGTAATAGAAAAATGTAACGACTTTCTTATTTCCACCTGAGATCTTCTTTAAACTCAATTTTTATTTGATTTATTTGCACAAATAGTAATAAGTAAAATAACTACTGAAGTGCAACAATAGTGTACTAATCATACACACATAAAAGAAATAAATTTTATATTTAATAGATGAAGATGTTTTATATTTTATTGCTTTTTTTTTGTAAAAGAACGCATTCAAAGCATTTTTACACATGTTAAGAAACTGAGGCCAAAGCACTTCTTTTAAAATTATTATAACTATTTATAATAATTCATTTTATTTTTAATTTTTGTTTAACTTCCTTAATAATAAATTAAATAAACAGAAGGCGTACCGTGGCATGCGTTTTGTTCGGTTATAATTTTTAATTCAAATGTTACACATGTATAGAAAATGTAATGATTGTGATTTGAATCGAGTGTTGAATAACTAAATTATACAAAATGAAAATAGAGCTCATATCAGCCTAAATGTATTTTAAAGGCTCCCAACAATTTCAGTAGAGACACGAACTTACAAAAAATCTATGCATAGATACAAATATTCTAAGGGAAAGGGTTTTTAAGCAATTTTAAAAATTATTTAGTTTTTTTGAAGGTTCATATTGACTGTGGAAATATATTCAAGTAAACTGCACTTTTTCTGTTGGTTTTTTTAAGAACGATTTTCACAGCAAACCAATAGTTTCCATTATTTTTTGCTGTAAACACTGATATAAGTAGGTGCGAAAGTTAAGAATTTTTCTTCTTGAATTTTTAATTTGCACACAAAGAAAACAAAAATGTTTGAGGTAACCTCAATGTAGGAGCAACATAGTGTAGTTGTATTATAACGTTGTAACCAAATCGTATTATTATTGTGGATATTAATAACTCGAGATAATTCTTTGCCATTTTTCTTTGAATAGACCGCCTCGGAGCAAGTCCGCCACTTTTTGTAGCAATGAAGCCCATATATCGGTGATAACGTAGGAATAATAGACCAGCTTTATCTTGAAGGCCAATGTTTCACCGAATAAATCAATTGGCTTTCTTGCATATTGCACCTTCTTGCTGAAACGTAAGCTCTTCTACATTAAGCCCAGTCGGTGATTGGGGCCATGTAGGGTCACCCATTATCTGTAATGTTCTCGCCGGCTTTGTTTTTAAATAAATATGCACCAATGATAAAGCGGAACAAGCTGTGATTTTTTATGAATTTAGCAGTGCCTAGAATTTGTGTAATCACTGAACAGAATATTGCCCGGTAACATTTCCGAACTGAGCCACTGTTTTCGAAATAAATCTGCACAGTTTGCAGGCGATGTTCAGTTAAAATTCTATTCATGATGAATATCAAGCAGTATTGCCAAACTGGAAGTTCGATACCTCTAAAAAAACACCCGATATCATTGCCAGCACTATATATTGCTGCAAAGAATATAATATAATTGTCGTGACCATGAGGTGTCTGTAATATTGAATAGGGAAGAAAACGCTGCACTCGTTTTAAAGTAAATCCATTATCGGTTTCATTCTTTTAGGAAGGTCAAAGTGTAGGAATACCAATCCTGATTCATTTTAGATTATGAAAATTATTAACACTCCCTGTACATGACCCTTTACGAGCAAACAATACAAAACTTTTAACTATTTCTTCTTTGAAGCAAATAAATTATAAAAATTATTCATACCCAATTGCGTTAATACAAGTTAATAAATTTTAAGTTACAGGCAGAAGAAATAAATAAAACTAAAGTACTTAGTTACATTAATGAAACAATTAATTTTCAATACACGATCATTCACTGTGCCGACAGCGATATATGAAAGAAAACACAACGGCCACAGCGGCAACAACAACAACAAGCAGCGTGCCGCACGCACTCGAAAGGCTGCAACAAACTTTGCGATCCGCATACAAAGTAAATTAAATATGTTTTTCGTTAAGTGGTATTTGAATTGTTAATTTCTTTTTATTTATTATTTGCTCGTTTGTTTGTTTGTTGCTTTTCTACCAGGAAAATATCAACAAAAAATATGATTGGAAAGTGAAGAAAAAAAATCAAAATAAATACAACTTTCCTTTTATTAAATGTTTTCCTGATTTGATTTTCTTTCATATCGTTACCGTCTTGTAATTTTCCGAAATCATGTTCAATGATTGTTCATTTATAATTATGAAACTGATAACTGTTACCGTTGCGCCTTTGATACTTGTCTTGTTTAAATTAAAATTAGTGATATTTAATAATTTATGAAAATTTCAAGTGGTTTTTGATAAGTTTTGTTGATTTTGTCATGTTTTATTTGAAAAAAAAAACTTTTTTGTACCCTACAAATTGGACGCTGCAATTAGGTTTAAATATTTGTTAATTTATATAGTCCAAGATAATGTCCTTGCATCAGACTGATTAATCATTTTGAGAAATAAGATACACCCTTGTCAAATGCGAAATGATCCGAGTTACTTTAACCATAATATTATCAACTCAGCAAAAGCGAAAGTTTTTCTCACGAAAGGAACAGACCAGAACTACCAAGCGTAGAAGATTATATTTAGATTAGTCCAAATGATTTCTTTACTTCGCTAATTTTTATTTCGGATTAGAACATATAAAAAAACAAGACGATGCAAAAGATTTTAAACATTAAATACAAACAAATTTTATAACTATTTCTCGTCTATTACCCTTTTGTATACTTTTCACCTCTCTCTCCCTCTCTCTCACGCCCTATAAATTCAAACCTGAACCGAGAAAACATGCTTCCTGTGACATGGGTAAAAGCGTTAGAAAGAATGAAATATTAGTTTGAATTAAATAATTTTTTTAATTCCAATAAATTAGAAAAATTCTCAATTAATATAGAAGTTTCTCGAAGAGGAATGCTAAATTAATTATTAATACACACTGGTTGGCTGAAAGTATAATTTGTCTTTAGTTAATATTCCAAGTTGAATAAAGTTGTTGCTCCGTTTCGTTTCGTTTCGCTGCGGTCGCACTTGTTAAAATCGAAATTTGGCAACGCTATTAAGTGACAGTAAGAAACAGCTGGTTATTTAAAATTAAAAAATATTTGTAGTGAATACAAATAAATAAATAACCTTTTTAAAGTCGACTTATATGAATACAAAAATTTCTCTTTTATTTACCTGTAAATACCTCATTATTCCATTAACAAATTAAGTTTCATATTCTTTATTTTATCAGTAACAATTGACTAATTATTAATTTCTTTCAATAATTATCGATGCGGCTTCTACAAAGACGCATAAAACTACTTAAATAAATGTTTGCCTTTATATCTTGAAACGAAATTTTCAAACATACGAATACTTATCTAACTAAACGGTAAAGAAATTGTCTCATTAAATTATACGTCAAACTCTAATACTCCTATGAATTTGAACAGTGAGATAAAAGTGATGTGTATTTCCATAAAAAATCTTACTGTTAAGTTGTAAACTCTACTTGTTATTTATTAATTGGCTCCAAGTGTATCTTGTTCATGTTTTTTCTGTCGTTTGTTTTTTTTTTTTTGCAACATTTCAGACTTTATCTAATAAACCCTCGTGTTGAGCAAGTTTTAACAAATGTTTTCTATACCTTTCAACTTCCTAGAAGAAAAAAATGCAAAAGGAAAAACCGTTTTTATTCTCGGTGGTATTATTATATATTTTTGCAACTTTTTTGTTGTTGACGTAAGTTCTTTTATTCAGAGAATATGAATGAACATAATTCTACCTGTTGTTAAATGAACTTTTGCTTTTGTATGTTTGTATGTAACATTTTAAGCAAGAACAGAGAAAAGTTTCTATTGAGTTTTATTAACCTTTTGCTGCAGGCAATTTTTGTTGAAATATGTTGAATATTTTTTTGCTCCAGCATTTCTCAAATAAGTTGCAAAAACTACGTACGGAATGTTTCGTTCGTTAGAGCAGAAAACAAACAAACCCTTAGAGACATTCCTTTAGGGCTACTGAAAAAAGTTGGCAGCTTTAAAAAAGCTATTGAGATTATTTAGTTTATTTTTAAGTCAGTTTATTCAAGCAACAGAAAAATATGGTATTTAATATTTTTGTTTATTTATCTGATATAAAATCCATAATCGACAACCAACTGCTGGCTGCAAAAAAAAAAAAAAAAAATATTGCTGTGATTTAGACTCATCCGCAAAATGAAAGCTGTCACTTTAAGCCAGAAGAAAGTAAAATCTTCGTTTATTCTGCCGCCAAAAAGAACTGAAAATTAGTCAGCCGGAAGCAGAGGAACATGTTAAAAATACGTCAGCATTTCTAAACAATAAATAAAATACGTTTTACATACAACAGCTCAAAAACGAAGACAGTAAAATCACTGGTTTAAGCGTAAAAGCATTAACTTTGCATTAAGTTGGTTAAAACACATCTTTCATAAGGCGGTTGGTTGCTTTTCGATAAAGGTAAGAATAACATTTTCCGATATGAGGACTGACTTAAAGTTTCGCGAAAACCAAACATTGCGCTTGAAGCAAACAGTTTTATGGCAGGAATATAATGATTTTGGGACATGGTGTCATTTGTAGTTCATCGCTTTGTGCAGCGAAGAATGCACTACTAAAATTGAATCTGAAGACTTCTGCTGATAGTTTCAACTACCGGTCTTGAAGCCGGTAGCCAATATATGGAACGTTTTAAGAGAATTGTTACGAATATACGACACAAGAAGCTGCGATGCTCTAAAGCCGATTCCTATTAGCGCTTAGGACGAAAATACAGCAGACAGTGCAGAGAATACATACTTTTGGCGGCTTTATGTTGACTTCTCTATCCCTAAATAGTGGCCTGTTGCGAATCTTAGACGACGGAAACAGGGATATTCCTTACAAAACGATTAAAAATAAAGGTTTTCCCGAAGGAAAATATGTTTCGGCTTAAATTAAAAATTCTCTTCAAAAGCTTTAGCCTGTTAGCTACATAGCACTTCAAATGCTCTATACGAATTAAACAAAAAAACGTTTTCTGCATTAAAGACTATTCGATAAGGAGACTTTTAATTTATGCCCTATAAGTTCCTTTTTTTTTAAGTCAATATTGTTTAATTAAATGTTTCCTTAACCAATTTTTTACTTTGTTAACTTTTTCATTTTATTTTGTTATAAAAATCTGTGAATAATCAGCAAAAACGTTAAGAATCCGGGAGCAAGTAACAGTTTTGCAAATCATCAATCAAGTCATCCACTTAAAATTGTAAGAGTCCATAAAGTTTGTGATCTTATGTGCCTGTGCACTGGTGATATTTAGAAAATTATCTAATTAAGAGGTGATAAATTACTCTGCTTCAAAACAGGGGTTGTTTATTTGCCATAAAATTAAAGTATCCTTGTAATTAAGTCTTCAAATATATTTATGTGGTTTAAACGATGATTAAAGCAATTCCTTCATAAAAATGTTGCACTTATGTCTATTTATTTTGCTTTCCTATAATTAACTTTTCAAATACACTCCAGTAGAAGCAGAAAAATAAAAAAACTGCGGGTTCTAAAATCACAAATGAAACCCTTAAAAATAGATGAAATATGCAATGATCTATCTATCTCATTAACGCATAAACATCTGCTAAAGTTACACACACACACACACACACACACACACACTGAATTACTGCCAGAGATGTTCATGTGGCCCTTTTTTAAGGGGAAAATATAAAGAACTTTTTGGTTGTAAAGAGAATTATAGTATGTTCAGACATGTACCTAGATTTTAAATTGAGTTATAAAATTTAGTGTTCAAATATATCCAATTTAGCTTACACAATTATCGTTTGATGGCCCGACATGATGTTTGAAAAATCGTCTTAACTTGTGTTATTAGTTTTTAGGTAAAAAATTTCCAATCAGCCGCATAAAATGAAAGCGATAGCTAAATTGGTAACAATAAGATTTATTGTGCCTTTTATATATTCGTGCTAATATTGTTTTAAGTTGTCGGGTGTAGTTAACGGTCTACTACATTCGATGTGTTCATTCTGCAGAATTTACTGCTCTTTACCAGGGTTGCATTTCGAATTCGATTCAATTTATGGCGTAATTATGGTACTAATTTCTCAGTTTATTTATTGAGTTCTTATATGGTAAATTGCCTAAGTTGCGAAAGTTTCTTAATTGCGCAATTAAGATGCATGTTTGAACATACTATTAAATGGTATCCATTAAATAACGAAGATTTAACAGAAATATTTTTCTTTTTAAGAAGATTTCCTGGGTGTCTTGTAGAATGTTGCTTAGTCACAAAAAACTTGGCACGGTAGTAAAATATGCTAGCTTGGAAATATTTTGGTAACTTCGTAATATGGGAAAAAACTACTGGAAAAATGGTGCCAAGCTAGCAGGTTGCCTAGAAATGAAATTGTATTGTACATATCAAGAACTTTGTCCCTGTTTTGATATCAATATTTTGAACGGCCGAATTTATTGGATAGGAACTTGTATTATTTTCACATATAGGATTTTGTGAGGATATTATTTATTCTGGGTAAAAAAGCATTAATTTTCGTTAGAAGTTTAGTAAAATTTATATTGCTCTACTCGACCAAGTTGAAATTTTCATGGATAAAATTCATTTGATGATAAAATGTAAACAATTGTTGTCACCACTATAATATTTCTAATAATTTCCAATAATCATTAAATGCTTGCAACAATCATATTTTTTTGTGGAGAACATGGTAAAGTTGCCTTGGCCATAATGCAAACATGGCAGACACAAAGATATGGCTTGCCGTAACTGAGTGCAGTGTCAGAAGTTATGACTTAAACTTCCACGTGGTGGCGGTCAGCAACAGGTTCTGGTCTCTGCAAGGGTCTGGCTAAATAAGTCGAGCGGAGAGAAGTTAACTCTCTCGTATAAAAAATCTATAATCCACTGTGGAACAGCATACGTCAGGGAAGCGTGGCCAAGAGACTGCTTGGTCTCAAGTATGCAGACTCTGGATATCCGTCGATCTCCAATTTTAATAAAGACTTAATGTCAATCTATTAGACGGATGAATCCGGATGCCTCGCAAGAGGCGGAGAGGTTAATCTCTAAAACTATGGTTTTAATTGCCCAAAGGAGGAAAGCCGGAGAAGAATGCTTAACGAAGGGTGAACGGGTCAATCTGTAAAGGTACTTCTAAGCCGTTAGAACGCGAGATTCCGACAGGGATGTACAATGAAGCCTCGCACGAAGCGGAGGGGTTAAAATCTGTAGGACCTCTGGTGTTCATTGGCCAATGGAGGAAGAGTTGGACAAGAAAATGTCCCAAGGAGACGGTAGTCCAAATTGTCTGTGAATGTCCAGCACTGGCTAGAATAAGACTTTGGACCACATGGGCACGCACTTGTTAAGTGTAAATGGAATGGTACAAATCTGTTGCATGAAATTAATTCGATGAAAGATGTGGGTCGAAGATGAATGCATAAAGTTAGCGCTCTGTTTCGATATTCCCCCTACATAAAAAAAGAGGGTATTTGATTTGAATAATTTGTTTTAATACACACCAACTGCTATTTAATAAAAAGGAAATTAAAAAAAAAAATTAAATAATTGTGTTCACAGAACGAAAAACGACACTGAAGATGGCACATAGCCGGTTTGTCTCTAAACCAAACTTGACTGGGCATGACGAAAATTCCTTCCAAAACCCACATCAAATTACCCTGTTGGAATATAATATAAGGAATTAAGTAATTACACTATAATTTAGAAATTAAAACCAAAAAGGAAAATCTGCATATCACTGTATAAAAGGGAAAAATATTAAGATTTTGGTCCAATACTTGCGGTAGTACAAACAGCGTTCGTCTCATATTTAGACACATTTTCAAAGATGTTTATCCAGCGTAGAAACACTATTCTTAGCCAGTAAAGAAAAATCCGCATTAAACTTTTCTTACTTCGAAAGTTGTGAAGTCTATTTTAACGGGTTTATAAGATATTTTATTGCGCCTAACAATTCGGTACCAACTTTCAACTTTGGTACTAAAGTTTGATTTTCCATTAACTCACCCACCACAGGTGAGCAAAAGTGCTTGAATAAATCCGAATTTCGAATGCGTTAGGGAAAAAGAGACTAAGAGATGTGCGTATTTTAAGGTGATAATTTAATTTTGACATGATGTTCATAAAATATGTCACAATATACATATTTCGCTCTCATAAACCACCGCAAAAAAAAACATATAAATAATGTTTCGAATGCATGTGTGTCAGTTTTCTACTCATCCTTTTACTTCCCTAGTGGTGGCAGATCTGCTCCTAAATGAATTACGTTCATGTGTACATACATATGTATGTATGTATGGGTGAAAGTACAGCTCTTATTGTTCCTTTGTAACTGTGGGTGGTCGCTGTTGGTTTTAGTGATTTCCTTTTTTTATGATCACTATTTAAAATTTACTTGTTATATGTTCCTAGTTTTACGCTTTCTTTTTTTATGATTATCTTGGAAAAGTTTTTGATTTAATAACAGGAGTATTTTGTTGTAAATTATATCAAGATTATAAAAATTTTAAATACAAATTTATTACTTTTTTTGGTTTCATGAATGAAGCACTTTCCGTTTTATTGCACACATACCGACCGACACGCATCAGTATGTTTGGCTATGTTTATAACTTTGTATTTATGTTGCCGCTCGTTTTCTTCACAATTGTAGTAAAAATATATCTATTATTTTTACGATTTTCGGAAGGTGAAAACAGGAAAGGATAAGTGTTTTATTCATTTTCTGAGTAAATAAAGCAATGAAATGGAAAATAATTTAAAATATCTTTAAATGCAATCGAAAAGACTAATGAAGAAGAAATGCTGAAGGTAACTCAGTAATCTAAAAACCTTATAAATAGCCCAGTAGTTAAAGAGTTATTTTTTATATCGAGATTTTGGCAATAAATAAGGTGGGAGATTTGTTGATAGAACAACCATAATATGTTTTCTACAAATCTATATTGTTGTGGCAAAAAGAGTATAGTTATTTAAAAACGTTTCAAACACTACTGGAGTTGCGATAAACTAACAGACATAATGCGTGTGGATTAAATGGTTATTAATCATTCGAAGGCTTTAGTTGGGCAGTATTCGTACCATATTGTTATCTATAATGAAGTAATTTAATAATAGGAATATGATTTGTTTGCAATCATTATATTTTGCTCTTAGATTTTAGTTTCCTCAACCATGTTTTCCTTTACGACAAGAGAGCTGTTACTGTCATTACAAGGATTTTATAAGGTTCACCAATAAAGCCAAGTCGAAGTTGACAGTATATGGTGGTATGGCGGCATTGATCAGAGCGGTTTATAACTAAGTTCCTGGTGGCCGAATATATTGAGCAGCACGTCCACATGTAGAAACTTATTATTAAAATTTGTGTTTCGGAGTACAAAAGAATAACCATTCTTAGGGCTACGGCGTAGTTTTTCATGAAATACAAATGCTGTTTGTGCGACGCTAGCAACCCACACCATGTTCATCATATGGCAAGGCAAAAGTTACACGTTGGTACATAATTATTTAGAAACAACTTCAGTGAGGACATCGCCACCAGTGGCGATGGTCAAAAAAGAAACCTTAAGAATGACTAACTTATAGTTAATCCACAGTTGAATTTATTTCTAGCTTTGCTTTTATTGGAGAGTTTAAAAAGTCCTTATTTGGTTGAAATTATATGCATACTTAAGTCCCCAATTAAAGTTCAATAATAGATCTTTATTAGTAATACAAAGTGGCGCAAATATCATTGGCCGGTATTTTATTTATAAAAATTATGAATAAAAAATATTGGTTCCGCTTTATTTCTCTTAAGGGAAAAACACTCAGGAAAATAGTTGCATACTAATTATTTTAGAATAATATTGATAATTTCTTTGGAAAGGGATAGATAAGGGGACGATAGAAAAGATTCAGTGTTTACAGTATAACCACTTTATTAATTATTTTACTTCGCACTATAGAGTGATGCCGACGGTGAAGAGCGCTGCAATATATACTAGTATTAATAATAATTCCAGTACATATTAGAAAAATGTATGTAATTGATTTGGCAGGGGCTGGGTGCCAAAACCTTAAAGCCCTTTTTATTTTGTCTTAAACGTCAGTTTTTCGCATTCTTTACGGCTTCTGGAGTTTGAAGTTTGTCGTAGTAGACTCGTGACTTTAAAAAAATCAGGCATAAATAACTGTGGAATAGTTAAATCGGACGATTTTGCAAATTGGCAAAAATCGCGACACGGAAATTCAGCTTTAAAAATTTTGGTTACATCTAGTGCAGATGCGACGCTGCTCTACCTGCGGAACCCACATGTTCTCTGTTACTTTTCAACCAGCACGACATGCAGTAAACTTGAGCGGGTTATACACAGACTGCCAGTATTGATAATTTTTCATACTCACATATGCACTAAGACGCAAATTTTCTTTCTTTCGTGCTCGAGATCCAGGTTGGCTTGAGCAGCTGTCTGCACTTTATAAGGGAGCATGGCACTCCGCGAGATGCGTAATTCGGCGGATAACGGTTATTATAATGCCGTTCATACCTATCATCATTTGTTGTTGCTATAAGACAAGCGGCGAAGTGCCATACTATTTGCCCAGCTGGTGTGGGACGACCGGAAAATTTGCGCCGAAATTCACGATGCGCTAGCACTACCGACGAGTAATTCGGATATAATTATTTGTGTTTTTGATATATATTTCACGTCTGCTTGCCGCAATTTGCGAATATTATTGCATCTGTAAACTTTTAACAATAAACAATTAAATTAGTCCTTGAATTTTACAAGAGCAATTTAAAAGATTCAATCGTACAAATTTGTTTAACTGTATCTTTGAAAGTCTTCTTAGTAAATCCAGTACTTCTATAAGAGGTACCTCTATAAGAGGGCAGTCCCCGACGCTTCTCTTAAGCGTGAA
Source organism: Phania funesta (assembly GCA_963932375.1). Lineage (NCBI taxonomy): Eukaryota > Metazoa > Arthropoda > Insecta > Diptera > Tachinidae > Phania > Phania funesta. The sequence goes on from OZ010656.1 coordinate 46,305,535, forward strand.
ACTGGTAGAAGAGATCTTTCATGGTTCGAACAATAACTACAAACTTGAAGCAGCAGCGCTTGGGACCTAAGTTCCGGACTGGTTATTGGTGACGCCTCTTGAAATGTGCACGTGGTGGCGTGGAGGTTTGGGCACAAATCAGATGAAGAGTGTGCTGCACGATCGGTGTGACAGTTAGATAGCTCCGAATCCATCAGTTTTACTGTCGAAAAATGTCGAAAAGTAGGTGCTGACATTAATTGTGACATATATATGTGAAGTTTTGTAAAATCGCAGAACCAGTTGAGCCCGAAAGCAACTATGCTGTAAGGTCTTTATTTAGCTTTAATTGCATTTTCAATTATCGATGAAGTCATATTTTAGCTTTAACTATAACTTCTGAAATCCTATTTAGCAAGATAATTTAATTGATATGATAACTTTGAATACAGTAATTTTATTAGAAACAACTAGCAGAATGGAATGCATTTTCTATGCCGCTACACACGTTATCAACATTCTTCGTGTCTGTCTACTAATGTTGTGTTTAACTTTAAACATTATCTATAGCATAACCCAACACGAATTAAGCTTCAGTCCTTGGCTTTTCCAAAGTTCAATTTCCCTTCGTCAGCAGCTCTTCCTAAGAGCTGCAGTAGCCCAACTTCTGTTCAATTCCCATCTTACTTTGGTTTCTATTGTTGTATTTTTCTCAAATCACAGTTGTATGTACAAGCCAAGTAAAGTTTAAATAGATCAAATTTGATTTTAATTTTTAATTCGAAATTTAATTTTCCTATATTTCGAAAAATGATGATACTGTTATTTTGCCCTTTTTTTAAATTAAAATTGTACAAAGATGTTAATAAACCCACTCCAATAAAATATTTCTCTAACCAAAGGATGTTGCAAGGTAATTAAGGATGCAGCATGTTCGGTTGAATACATTGTACACAACATTTTCACTCGCCATAAAACATGCATTGAAATTAACTAGAGATTTGCATAAAATTGTAAAAACTTCAATCATGATTATGATGTTCCATACGTGTGTGCAACCAAATTTCTTAGAAATCTGCTTTGGGTGAAATACAATGTCAATAATAACCACAAGAAGAAACAAAATTAATTAGATAATTGTGGTGCAAACTACACATGTTGATACACCAGGGTGTGGAACCAGCGAAGACTTGTGTTGTACACTAATTACCTTGCATCCTTGTTAAATAAAATTAAAAATTACTTCCAAATATACTTACATGAAGAAAAAAACAAATACATGACGCTTTGTACAAGGTAAAACATTTTTTTTTTAATTCAATATTGCACCGCAGAAATGTGCAAACTAATCTGCAATTTATAATTAGTTTTTGTTGGCTTCTTTTTTTTTGGTAGCTGTGTGTATCTGGATACTTGTGTGTGTAAAGCTGTCAAGTACATATCCGTACATATTTTCGGCCATACACGATATAGAAGTGCCGTGTGAATAAAACCAAATTTTTAATTTTTATTCAGTTTTGTAAAATACACAAGTTGTAGGTGGCCAGCCAACTTGTGTTTTAGTTGGCTTTTCTTCAGTTTGGTGGAGTTTACTGAAGTATTAAAGAACCACAAGAGGCCAACTTTATTATTTTAAAACACTTCAGACATGAAAGACCCATAGCGTGATCATTACACCTGGTCAACCTACATAAAAAAACTGCATCAGTCCATTAAGTTATTTTTGCAGATTACTTTATTGGTCTCTTTTCGACAGGCTTCTTTCTTCGAATTGATTTCAGGTAATCGATTTGTAATTTGCGATTACTTTACTTTCATTGAGTCTCCTGCCAACACTAGCCTTTACTCTTGTCTCTGGTGATTTCAGACTGTCGACCTTCTTCCTCATCACGAAATCTCTTGTTATTGCTAGTTATTTTTTAAGGCTTAGAACATGCATGGCATTCACATTTAACAAGTGGCTGCCCGTGGTCATTGGCGTTATGCTAGCCAGTGCTGGTCATACACATACAATGTACGCTACCATTTTGGCCATATTGTAGATTCCATTCCTAGTAGAGGCAGGAACCTGTTACCAGTGCCAAGTCAGAATCTGACAGTATACTCTGTTAAGACAAGTCACAGCTTTATGCCCGCCAGCTGACGACATAACACGGTCCTGAATGCAATCCATTTTGTTGGACACAATAAACAAAACAGGATGTACGCTGGGGTGTGGAGGATTACACACTTTTGAGAGATATCAGTGGTCGTATATAGAATTTAACATCCAATTGGAAAACCACTAAGGACGAAATTGAAGACGTGGTAAGTATTAGCAAAAACAAAGAATTCTTAAATTTGTCTAAACTTTTGTATGCTCAAATTCGTATTTAAATGTTTTTGGAGAGCACCTTGAAGGCTGAATACAATGTGTCTGCTCACCACCGTCTCTATGCATATTTTTGTATAACGACTTCCTCTGGCTGGGAAGTTTGAAGCTATCGAATCTCCTGTCGTATGTGTCACAGGTTGTGTTGCAATGCATTGCCACATCAATCCTTCAGAAGAATATTTCACGATACGAAAACTTCTATCGAATAGACCTCAGCAGCAACCAGTCTAAACCTAGAAAATTCTTATTTTTAAAATTGAAGACTCGAGAAAAACGCGGGGCTAAGGAGAATTAAATCAAAAAGATTATATTCTCAAAAATAAATGGCCCCAGGGAGAGGGCGCCATTACGAATTAAAAGTTTAACTAGAAAGTTAATTAAATTCTTAGAGAATCATGCTAATCGGTCTACTCAACCGCCACTCCTACCTTACAGTATATTTCTGATAGTCATTACTTGAGCTAACCAAACCATCATGCTTTCTAGCCACTCACTTGTCTGTCATTAGCACTTGAGCATAAGTGAGATTTGTATTTGACTTGCAACGTGAGTACTTTGTGCAGTCGTATGCTCTCCAAGGAAAAATGCAATGTAAAATGAAAATAAGCACAATAATTTGAAGAGGGCAGCAGTGAAGCATTGCCAACTCATCAAAATGATTTATATTTGATAAATCGTTTTGCTATGCTGCATTTGCTGTGTAAATGTTTGTGAAATAGACATGCGACACGTAATTTTCATTTAATGAAACAACGAAAAAAAACTGAATTTAAATCGATGCCACGAAAATAAAAAAGAAATGAATTAAAATGAAAAATCTTGTACACTTTGGGTGGTAAACATGAAATTTGCACTTACATCAGTATAAAACACAACTGCAACAACAGCAACAACAACAACAACAACTTTATAAGAGTATTTACACTCTATTCTTACAACATCATAAATACACTTCGCTATAAATTCACACAAACCCAAATAAAAACGCCAGTGCTAACGCTCACATTTCATTTTGATGGCCATAATCCGCATTTAATTTTACTCGTGTGGCACCTCTTAAAGGATGAAGAGGAAGAAACTTTATCCATCGAGAACAATTTTTCTGTACGAAACTTCATTCTCTTTTTATCTGTCTTAATAAAAAGAAGAATGAAACTGTTTGTGTCACTGTATGACACTTTGCAATGTTGCATTTTGCATGCAAGTATTTTGTATAAATAAATTGTATTTGTGTTTGCGTCTTACTGTGTTCTGCCCTGATCTGGTGTAAGAACTGGGGGCTGTGCTTGCTCTGCTTTTGCTCCATCTAAAAATTTTGTGTATGTTTGTGTGTGTGTGTGTGTGTATGTGTGTGTGTGTGTGTGAGTGTTTGTAAGGAAATTATTAATTATGGTGGCACATCTTATCCGGAGCATTAAGCATGTGTTAAACTTGTAAATGGAAATGTTTAAATGCGCTGAAGAACTTGTCACATTAATTTTATTATGTGAATTATGGTTATTTTGTTTGCATTCTTCTTGTTGTTTCTTTGGCTTGCTGTGGTTTTCTTCTAAGTGACAATAAATAGTGCGATTTAAAAATATATTGCAGAATATACATACAACAATGTATTCAACGCTTGATGCCATCAATCTTAAATAAGCCATAGTCGTACATGTATTTTAACATTAAGAAGGTGATTACTTTTCATGTAAATTCGTGGAACAAATATTTCAAATTTTCTAATAAAACAAACTTGCTTAGAAAAGGATTTAATCCAAATGGGTATAGTAGGGCATTCGCTATACTCCTCTTCATTAACATTAATTCAAAAGCTAAGTTCTGTGGTTTCCCTGAAGAACCATGTGTGTTTGGTTTTTTTCGTCGAACGAAATTGTTTTATTTCAGATGTTTTTTTCCTGAAATTAAAAAATTTTAAACAAATATTGATCAATTTAGTTTTGTAATCGAAAAAAAAAACATCGTCAGTTCTATATTTATTTGAATAATTTCCAGTGCTAGGGGAGCATGTGGACCAGGGAGTTTGTGGAAGAATTATATTATTTAAAAAAATACAAGAGCGTGTACGTTGTTATATCAGAATGTATTGGAAAGTTGATTACTAATTTTGATTATTACTTTGTGCGTTTGTTTGAATTTTTGTTTTGTGTTACTGAACGGTTCAATTACAATGAGGTAGTTCATTTTTAAATACAGGGTGTCCGCCGGGAAGGTATACTACTTTTTTTGCCGCTGTTTTTGGTAAACATTAGTCTTGACAGTTCATATTTGGAAGTCGTGAAGTAGCGCCGTGGCAAATTTATTATGGAAAAATATTCGGTAAACCAACGTGTTTTAATCGTTAGAACATTTTATCAAAATCAATCATGTATTACTGTGACGATGAGAAAGTTACGTGAAATTTTTTGTATTTATCGTGTAGTGAATGATTTCGAAAAAGAGGTACTGTAGCTGATAGTCCCAAGCATGGACCACAACGTACTGCGAGATCGGCTGAAAACATTTCTGCTGTTCAAGAAAGTGTTTAAAACAATCCATCATCTTCAATTCGACACCGTGCTCAGGAGCTTGATCTTCAAAGAACAAGTTTGGCCACAATTTTGCACAAAGATTTGCATTTGTTTCCATTTAAGATTCAGTTGACACCAGAGCTTCTTCCAGAAGACCATTTACGCCGCCGTAAAGCCTCAGCTCGCCCATGACAACCACGATTTTCATGAAAAAGCCATAAAGAGCGACGAGGCACATTTTCATTTGAATGGATATGTGAATAAACAGAATAGTCGGTTCTGAGCAATTGAAACCCCTCAAATTATTCATCAGTCACCTTTGCATCCATTAAAAGTGAAAGTCTGGTGTGCAATTTGGTCAGGAGGAATCATTGGACGTAACGGTAACTGACAATGGGAAGCGATATCATGATATGATTAAAAACTTTTTAATGCCACAACTACATGCTTTTGGCTTGACTAACATGTGGTTTCAACAAGACGGTGCCACTTCGCATACAGCCAGGATTACAATGGAATTATTGCGAGACCTCTTTCCACAACAAGTTATTTCAAGGAATTGTGATGTTGATTGGCCTCCACGGTCACCTGATTTGACTGTTCCGGACTTCTTTTTGTGAGGATATCTAAAAAGCAAGGATTATGCAAACAAACCAGAAACGCTGGAGCAACTCAAACAAAATATTCGTGATGTGTGAGAATGTGTGAGAATGTAATGAAAAATGTGTTTAAAAAGGCTCGCATTTGTGAGGCTAACACAGGCGGACATTTATCTGATATTGTATTCCATACATAATTGCCGACATTAAATAAAACATTCATCAATTCCATTCTCTTTCATTCAATCAAAAATTATAAACAAACAAAGTAGTATACCTTCCCCGCGGACACCCTGTATTATACATGCATGCGTTTATTATTTAATACGTATTATGTTTTAATCTTACAATTCGCTATTAAAACTCAGGTAAAATGAAGTTTGATATGCTGATGTTGCTATGATCTACTTACGTTTTTAATGTTTTGTTGTAATCATGCATATTTTTTTTACTTTGCTGTAAATAGACAAATTCAAAATTCACAAAAATCTCGAATTTACACAACAAAATCAAAAATTTACCAAGAATAGAAAAAACTTACAGATTTGTTCCGTAGACATTTGAAAAATTCAAATACAGCAAAAACAGAATTGTTTAGCTACACGTATTTATATTTTTGATACTTTGTCACACGAGTTTAATTTACTGTAACTTGTTAAATAAAGCACTATTTTAAATATTTAGTACTTTGGTAAAAGAAAATCCCAAAGCCGAAACTTTTGAATCTCTAAAACTTAAGACGAAGTATTTTTTTAGTGAAATTATTGTACAAATTTGAAAGGCACGCATTTTTTAGCAAGAGATCAAACTAGCAAATTTTTTAAATAATCACAATATACACAATATAAATAATTACAATACGAATCACCATTGAGGCTTGGAAATGGTACCTGGGCCAAAAACTCGAGTGAAAAGGTAGACCGTCAATTTAAAATTTGGATATTAATAATATTGATGTAAAAAATCGTATTACTAGATGTATGGTAAGGAACTTACCCACTTCCGCTGTCCGAGTTATACTGTTAACATTTAATGGCCATGTCACGAATTGGTTTCTTCCCTTCCTCTTAGAAAATATCTGAAACTATTATAATCGAAAATACAGGGAAAGATGCCCGTCAAATTACGTCATATAGATCAATTAGCTTACTTCCAATTTTTGATTAACAAATTGCCCACAAATAAGAATAACTGACACCATTGTTGCAGCGGAAAACCACTTGAAATATTTAGAAATTCATCTCTACCGACGCCTAACATGTTCCCGCCATATTGAAGCAAGAATTACAGCTATAAAACTCAAAACTCCTGAGCTGCTTTGGCTTATAAGCCCCATCATAACTCTGGCCATGGAGTATAAAGTTCTTCTGTACAAATCTATTATAAAACCTATATGAACATATGGCATCCAGCTACGGGGCACTGTTTGCGTATTAAATATTCAGAAGTTATAAAGAAGGCAGTCTGAATTACTATGACAACCCGCTACATGTTACATACGAAATGAGAATGCTTACCGGAATTTAAACATTCCCACGGTATAAGAAGAAATTAAAAGTTACTCATGCAAATACGTAAGCAAATTATTAACCCATCCTAACTCCTATTTGATGCAGTTTCCTGGACACCATAGATGAAGAAAAATCGGCCTACTGTAGCGATCAATAATTTCTTTTAGTTTCAAAACAATGCCAACATGGAACCAGGAAACACACAAATAATCAACATTCTGGACAATGTCAATAATAGAACCGCAAAGGCAAAGAATAATTATCAACATTTGAAAACTCGAACAATTTCAGCAGCCGTCAAACAGAGGAAAGAGGAAGTAATATTTGACACTCTGAAGAGAGCTTGAGAAGTACTGGAAGCTTTATGGAAATAATGTCGAAATTTTACGAGAGCATGTCGCATCCTGCTAAATTAAAATGATAGGGAAAACCAGACGCCAATAAACATGGTTCAGGGGAACATAATCTAAGAGCAACGTAATATTATTACTGAGTTATATTTTTGTCATCAAATCAATGGAGTTCGAGAAAAATTTTTTTAAACAAACATATTTTTTTTTTATACTGTATTTTATTTTATTGAATCTTTCTATTAAAAGAAATTCACAATAAGTATTCAAATCTTATTTCAAAATTATTATTTACTAGTTAGTACCAACGTAATAACTAATTTTTTGTATTCAAATCTTAAAAATCTATCTTCTATTGTGTAGAGAGAGCCGCCTCGCCAGGCTCAATGTGTCAGTTCATATGATTCGTTTTTCTAAGACAAGTTTTATGTTTAAAATTATTATATTATTTTTGTATAATTAAAGCACTTTGCTCGTGGCTAGAATTTGAGTAGAAATTATATTATTCAAACATGTTTCAATTGTTATGGATGGGAGCATTTTAATAACTAAATTTTAACAATAACTTGTTTATCGCAACTAAATATTGTATAAAATATTTTCCACTAACAACATATTGTTGTAGAGAACAGAACCATGCCACAACCATCTGTGTTCTTAGCGTGCGTCTGGAACATTCTGAGCCTTTCATAGAAACTCCTAATAAATTAAGTACAGTAGTCAACAATCCTTTCGAAAATTGATTAATAAATCAAATATCCCTTAAAAGCACCGGGATGAATGATATGAGAATTTTCAACAAAATCTTGTATAGTTGGAGTTATTAAGCATCAACATATTTTCAAAATTTAATAGCGGTTTTTATTACCTCAAACAGCCGCGCAAAGCCAAGTTAACACTTTGGAACACATGCATGGTGTGAGGTTCTCTCAAGTAACACATAATTTCAAATCTAAAACATGAAATGCTGTTAAGTTGTATTTTTTAATAAAATTAAACCCCTTCTGAGTTATTGCAAATTTAATGATCTAAACGAATATTGCAAAGCAACATTTCATTGATTTTCGTCTAATTCATTTATGTCTACTTAAGTGCAGCAAAAAAATAAAAACAAAATTAAAAATATAAATGAAAACGTTTTGCAACAACTTCGTTTTATGAACCAAAATGTTATTTATGCTTTTTTCATGCTGCATTTTTAGTGCACTTTGCATCCAAAAGTTTAAATGTCTAAAACCACTTGACCCCTTTTAAAACTCGTAGTTCGGATTTGGCCATAAATTTCTTTTCTATCCAAATTGGCGAAATATTGCCAATTGCACAAATTTAAGTTCAAATGCAGAAGAGGAAAAACAAAATTGCATCACATGTGTGCAAGATTGTGTAAATGAGTAAAAAGAGGGCTGCACAGTGAATGCAATTCACATTAAAACATTTTAAATACAATTTGTGCCAATCCAAAAAAAGTAAACCTGCAACGAATTGAATTTAATTATACCAATAATACAGACATACCTACATTCAAATGTATGTACGCACTTCATGCGATGTTGCAACTACTAAAGTACAGCATGACCAGTTGTTTATGTGCGTACATGTGTATGTATATGTGTTGCTACAAATAACAAACGGATTGAAAAATTGATGATACTTCCGAATATTTAAGCAAAAATTGCAAACAATACAAATGACCAGAGTAAGATAAACTAAAAATCTGATGTAAAACAAGGCAAGCACACAAATGCATTCATGCATTTATATTCATTTTCCTTCATTCAGACTCACTCACTATAAATTCTTTCTTTCTGTTCTGTTCAAAAGAAGAGCAGCATTTCGAATGTTTGCCACTTGCGATTCTGGTGGTTATTTGTGCTTTTAGCCAAATGATGTAAAAGGTAAAAATACATACAACTGCAATCCACATCGATTGTGTAAAGGAGTGGTAAAATGCTGCCTGAATGTGATACAAGTGCACTTTATAGTACACAAATGGAACAAAATGCGACTAAAAATGGGCGATTGTGCACATGTTTCACTCTACAAAATTTAAAAGTATTATTTTCCTTAAATTAGAGTATGGAAGAAATAAGTACTGAATTTAGTGGCAGCATAGATCGATTTGAACAGTTTCTTAAATGACATTTCGGCAGTTATAAAGAAGGCTTAGGTGTTTTAGCAAATTGTTAATAATGGAGCCGTTTATTTTAAAAGCGGCATTAGTCAGTTTGTGCTTAAGATGAGATATTTATGCTTTTGTGTTGTTATCTCAAGATACTTAAATTCTTCTCATTATAAATAATTTTGTATGGTCATTTGAAAATCTCTAAGTCACTTTCAAAATTAATACCTTGGACCAATTACTGACTGACATTATGACTTATGCCACTTTCAAAAGAAAATTATTTAAAAAAATTACTGACTTATATTAAATTTTCCCGCTGTATTTTACAGAAGTGATGTTTTGATAGAATAGGGATCTGCGAAAACTGATCAATAAATTACATATACAACAGTAATAATTCATAACACGTATTTCGTATAAAGTTTTTTTTTCAAAAATTTGTTATTTTAATCCTCATGAGATACAAGAATAAAGAATTAATACATTTTGAAACATAAGTACGAGTATATGTAGTTTATAATTATAACGTATTTCATACAAAAGTACAACAGTTCAACCTCGTGTGGAGTTGTCAGTCTTCCATCGAGCGCGTCCCCAGGTGGCGGATAGGGGCGTTCTGAATCAACGTCTGAACACATCTCAAGGTAGATGCTCTAGGGGATGATCCAGAACGGAGCTAGCACAGAGCGACTGATACATTACTGATAGTGGTCAGGCCGCTCTGGCAAAGCTCAGGTAAAGAAGTGAGTTTGGGGTGTGGGACACAACAGGGACGCTGAGGGACAGGCTACGTAAGCGGTCACTCAGTGAACCTTGCCGTTGCTCTAGGATGTGGCTGGCCGGTGACACTTCATTGGAATAGTCACATGGCTATCAGCAACCTTAACCCCAGCGGGAGGTTCCGGGGAACGGTTGGATGTCATTGAGGGACTCGTTGTGCAAACGTCCCCTTTATGGCATACGACCGGTCCACAGAATGCACCAGAACGAATTGATGTCTTATATAAGAAATCAATGAAGCTCTGGGCATTCTCCCCCCGCTTTGGAACTTCACTCTTGCCCGCGGATCAAAACTGGCCCACTTGTAAGGTTAAGGTGGTAGGAAGCAGTGCCGAGAACCTGAATGGCTAATTAGTGGTAAAAGATGATTAGTCGCTAACAGCTCCCCTCCGGTGCCTATGACACGGGCCGGTTGTAATGTTTGTCTAGTCCACGTACGCCGTCACTGCGTGGATGGTCCATTCCCTTACGTGCCTACTCGTGGGACCAAAAATGATGAAAAACAAAGAAATAAATAAAGAAAATAAAAAAGAAAAACAACAGGATGGGTTTGAAAACGCATCCGAAGAAGACCTTCTGGCCTCTAGTCAAGAGACCTTGGTCGAACTGTCAGGCAGTGAGGGAACCAGACATAGTACCCTACTGCCCTCTGAGAAAACTCTTCAAAGGGATGTCAAGGTTGATGACCAATTGAAGAAAAAACGCAAAAGGAAGAGCCAGCATGAGACTCTGAAGGCAAGGTACAGCAAGGCGGTGTTTATACTTGACAAGATAGCCAAGAACGCCGCCAGTGGAGTAATTCATGAGCGCGATGAGGATGATCGAAAAAAGTATCAAGCTGTGGTAGGCGAGTACATTAAGTATAAGGACTCTCTACCCAGCACCTCTAAAGCAGCATCTGAGGAGAGGTCCAAGCGTAACCGATCTCAGACAGAGGGAGGTAAATCGCCTAAAAGGAGGAAGATCGCAGAGAAGGCGAACGCTCCAGGACCAAACATAGCAGCCACGTCAACATCATCCAGACGTCCTTTCAGCGAGGTGGTAAAGGACCATCTCATTGTGGCTCTGGCTAGCGAAAAAGATGGTGCCATCAATCCTGTGGTAACAGAATGGGGTGCCATAGAGTCTAAACTGACGGAGCTCGTTATGGCTTACGTGCTCGCAGGGAAGACTGGACCGGTTCCCTGTTTTGACTCCGGCGAGATACACCGGGGCTACAGGGTAATCAAGTGCTTGGACGAGTTCTCAAAGGACTTTCTCAGCAAATGCATCGCTAAGATTAGCGGTACGTGGAAGGGCTTAAGGCTTAAGCTCATCCCTGCTGAGGAGATCCCGATGAGACGACGGGCAAGAATTGGTTACCAAAAATGGCAACCGATGCAAAGAAAATGCTGGAGTGTCTAAAGCGCCAGAACTCCAACATTTCCATGGATGACTGGTCGATCATCCGTACAGAGCAAGGGGACACCCACACATGCCTTATTCTCGCCATTACCGATAAGGCAACAGTGGAGCTGGAGAAGGCCGGCTTCAAACTGTTTTTCGGAGTGCGGGATGCGAAGGTAAAGATGTTCCGGCAAACAGGTTCTGGTAGTGGTGAGACTGATGTTGTTGAAGCCGCCAACAATCTGCTCACCGAGATGAAACTTACAGAATCTTCCTCAAATAAACAAAATGACGCTTAAGGTAGTTCAAATAAATCTGCAGCACTCGAAATGTGCTACAGATAACCTCCAGGTGCTCTTAGCTGAAGAGGACTTGGATATTGGACTACTTCAGGAACCCTTGGTTGTTAACTCAGAGCTGAAAGGGTTCCCAGCGTCAAAATATAACGTTCTCTATGCAAAGGATAGTGGTAAGCCTAGATTATGTCTAATAGCCAAAAAACACATTAACATTTTTCTCTGCACACAGCCTTAGTACAGCAGACCTTACGGTGGCAAGGATCGAGCTGCCGCAGAACAGAAGCTTTATCATAGCCTCAAGCTACATGGCGCATGAGAAGCCAGCTCCTCCAGTCGAAGTGAGTAATCTCTTGACCTCAACAGGAGCATCTGACATAGTCCTGGGATGTGATGCAAATGCTAGGCATACAATCTGGGGCAGCAGCGAAATTAATAAACGTGGTGAGTACATCCTTGATTTCATTAAGAATAATAGATTAAGTATATGTAACTCCGGCTCCACCCCAACGTTTATTTTTCCGAGTGGGAACAAATACAAAGGTTGGGAGGAGGTACTGGATCTTACACTCACAAATGACAGATCTAGTTTATCAGTTGATAAGTGGAGGGTATCTAGTAAAAGATCCTTTTCGGATCACAACTGGATTCCCTTCGAGATTAGATTACAGAGCAGAATAGAAAAGCCATTTTTCAGGAACCCAAGAAGGACCGACTGGTTTAAGTTTAATGGAATCCTGAAGCACAAACTATGCAAAACACCAGTTATTGAGGACACGATCACTGGTCTTGAGAGGATGGAGAAGAGCTTCAGCAGTGCTATGGTGAAAGCCTTCGAAATCTCTTGCCCAATAACAAAGGCCAAGAAAAGCTTTCCTCCATGGTGGAATTTGGAGCTTTCTAAACTACGTAAGGAAACACGTAGAGCCTTTAATAAGAGCTTTAACAATAAGTCATGGCAGCCATACCGTGATATATTGAAGGCATATAAAAAGGCTATAGTAGCCGCAAAACGAAGCTCATGAAGAATTTTCTGTGAGTCTATAGACAACACAAAGGATTCGGCAAGGCTCGGAAGAATTTTAGCCAAAGGTCAGTCAAATCCTTCCTATATCAAAAGGAAGGATGACTCATGGTCCAAATCCTCAGCGGAATCCCTTGAAATCTTGATGAACACTCACTTTCTGGGCTGCAAGGACATCGGTACGGAATATGTGAGCTCTAACGGAATTCCGTACACAATCGATGGGAATATGATATCTCACGACAGGATTTCCTGGGCGATAGACACATTTTCCCCTTACAAATCACCTGGGCCAGATGGCATTTTGCCAAGAGTGCTAAGAAAATTATCACTCCCTGGCTTCATAGGATATTCATGCTTTGTCTTTCTCTCAATCACGTTCCAGAAAATTGGTGAAAGGTCAAGGTCGTTTTTATTCCAAAAACCGGCAGAAAAAGTCATGAGAATGGAAAGACTTTCGGCCGATAAGTCTTTCATCTTTCCTGCTCAAGACTCTGGAAAGACTCATTGACTTTCATATACGGCATCGACTGGAAAGCACCAAGGGCATTTCGAGAAGTCAGCATGCCTACCTTAAGGGTCGATCTACGGAAACAGCCCTACATGAGGTGGTAGGGGTCATAGAAAGGACCCTTGAATACAAACAATACACAATGGCATCCTTCGTGGATATAGAGGGAGCCTTCAATAACGTGACTACTGTGGCCATTCAACATGCTCTTACTAGTCTGCGAGTGGAGGAGTACCTCAGTAACTGCAAATCTTGGTAACAGCAATATGACAAAACTAGTGGATAGAGGTACACCTCAGGGTGGTGTAATCTCTCCGCTACTCTGGCTTATGGTTTTTAACACGATTCTTATGCAATTGGACGACAAAGGTATAAAGGTCGTCGCATATACTGATGATGTTGTGATCTTGGTATCAGGACTGTTCCCGGACGTGATAAGCAATATCATGTCTGATGCGCTGGGGCTACTTAGCAACTTGGCGATGAGGAATGGCCTAGGAGTAAACCCGGACAAAACCAGTTTGGTACTATTTACAACAAGGACCAAAATCCATAGCTTCAGACTACCGCGGTTAGGAAACCGTGATATTCCTCTTACGAACAGTGCGAAATATCTTGGTGTCATCCTTGACTCTAAGTTGTCATGGAAGCTGAATATTCAGCACAGATTGATTGGCTACAGTAGCTTACTACACCTGTCGTAGGATGTTCGGTGCAAAATGGGGACTTAGTCCTTCTATAGTTAGATGGATGTACACAGCCATTGTACGTCCGATTCTTACGTATGTATCTTTGGTGTGGTGGCCTGCGACAAGGAGGAAATATGTGGTGGACCAACTGTACAGAATTCAAAGATCGGCATGTATTGGCATTACAGGTGCACTGCGTACTAGTCCATCAGAGTCATTGAATAGTATACTGCACCTCATTCCTATAGATCTACACATCGCGGTCAAGCGGAAATACTTGCTATTATGAAGGCATGCAGGATTTTATACGACAGAAATATACGTGAGAATATCGGTATTTTCGTCGACAGTCAGGCGGCGATTCTGTCACTCAGATCGTACAGAACTACGTCTCTGTTAGTCAGTCGATGTAAGAGAGAGTTGTCAAGGCTAGAGAGCCTGGCGGATGTTACCTTGGTTTGGGTTCCTGCGCATAGGGACCACTTTGGTAATGAACAAGCAGACAAACTAGCCAAAGAGGGAACCACTCTAAATACTCCCAATATGGAATCAGTCGCAATCCCCTTGGGGAGTATTAAGAGCGGCATCTTCAGTCACTTTCTTAAGGAAGCTGATAATAGGTGGCGGAGACTGATCACATGTAGGGTCTCTAAATTGATGTGGCCCTATTTTGCTTTTAGGCGCACTATGCAACTGATAGGTCGTGATCGGAGGAACTTATCGAGGTTGCTGGCAGTATTGACAGGTCACTGGGTGTTAGGAGAACATGCCAGGCGACTTGGACTCCCCTATAATGACCACTGTCGCAGTTGTAAGGACATAGAGAAAGAGGAGACGGTTTTTCACCTTCTCTGCGAATGCCCTGCGCTGGCTGTCAGGAGACACAAATTTCTTGGAGACTACATACTGGAGGATCTCAGTGAGATATCTAGGTGCCGTTTCAACGATATTTTAAGATATCTCACGGCTAC
Source organism: Phania funesta (assembly GCA_963932375.1). Lineage (NCBI taxonomy): Eukaryota > Metazoa > Arthropoda > Insecta > Diptera > Tachinidae > Phania > Phania funesta. The sequence goes on from OZ010656.1 coordinate 46,320,637, forward strand.
GGGATGGATCTAGTTCCCTAGTCTTAGTGCGAGCATAGGCTCTAAGACACTATTTACCTGGCGAGTGGTATGGTCTTGTCAAAACGGGGTCATTCAGACCTTACTTGACAGCCTGCGTGCAGCAGGCTACCATGTTAACCAACCAACCAACCAACAACAGTTCAACCTAATCGTTGTTATAAATAGGAGCCATTTAGTCCTCGGAAATTGTACTTCGTAATGGAACAACTTCAAGACTTTATATTTTGCTGTTACATATTTTTAAACACAATTTTGTTGGTCCTTAATAAGTTTTATTATGGTTTTTCGTTTCTGTTCCTATAGTTTATATTTCTTTTCTTATATTCGTTTCATCTAATGACTCCATAAAACTTGTTTCTTTATCCACTAAAATCACTGTCTTTTCCGGGATTGAAGCTTCTTGGCGTTACATGGAATATTTCTATAAAATAATAATGATGTTTACAAAACGTCGTTCACTTTAGTGTTGGGTTAAATAGATGATGTTTACAGTTGACACAAAATTAGTAGAAAAGACACGATGAATGTTGAAATCGTGCGTAGCGGCATAGAAAATGCATTCCATTCTGCTAGTTGTTTCTAATAAAATTTTAACTTTTACGGTATTCAAAGTTATTGTTTGAAAAGAATTATTTTCTGAATAGAAACAAAAAAGAAAACGAACACTTAAGCCTAAAAATTAAATTACTTAATATTAAAATAATAATTTTAATAATAACAAAACTGCACTATTCTTTCCCACAAAAATATGTCCACTGATCACAGTTCCTTCAAAAGTATAGAAAATTAATCAAAACAATAATTTACACACACTCAAATAAGCCCTGCAATTATTTTCTTTAGTACAGCGACTTATTCCACTTTAAAATAAACCGATTGGTATATCGATAAGTAGCAAAACTTACCTCGAAGAAATCTCATAAGCTCTCAGTTGTTATAATTAACTTGATTTTTTGAAAAAGTGCCTTATGCCACTTTCAAAATAAGCGGCTCAAATATTTCTTTGGAATTATCCACCGGCTCAGCCTTATCCAGTCAACTTTTAATGAGCCTTTTACCTTTAGAAATGAATGCCGCGGCTTAGTAACCAAGATGACGAGGATCTCCAACATATTAAACGTCATTATTGGTGTTGAGGACCTTCCCTCAATAACACCTCTCCCATTACTTACACACACACACACACTGAATATCTGCAACACAGACCACGAGAGAGGGACGCCGGCGTCTCGTTTGAAAAACGACACTTGTAAGAAGACAGTCCACCGCGCAACAGCAAAAACATTCATGAACAATAACTATGATAAAAAATGTTTAATAAAAACCCATAGAAATATCACACAAATTGGTTTGTTTTTGGAATTTATGGGAAAACATTCAGGTATAGAAACATTCATGAACAATTGGTATAGAAATAGGGTTTTCTTGATAACTTCGATAAAAATGTGGTCTCTCAACAAAACATATTTTCTAAAACGTGGTCAACAAATTACAAAATAATACGAAACATTGAGTCATAACATCAAGTATATAGTATATAGGCACTTTAAGATTTACAGCCACTACCGGTATTTGTATGCAAAACGAAATATCGCCAAATTGCTGACCACAATGCCTTCAAAGTACAATAATTTAAGCTTTTTACAATTTATCTGATGATTTTCTAACTTCGGATGTGTTTTCAAAAAGTAGTTCAAAATTCTTGTAGTTGTCGGAAATGATTCCAATTGTAGTTGGAATGTTATGACAACAACTCATTGAATTACTTGCCTAGTGATTGGAATTACCAATATTGATAAGTTAAAGTTTAGATTATTCCTGACTGGAGCATATAAGTCCTTTTATAATTGAATTTAATACCATTTGAAAATAAATAATTGAAAAAAATATACGCGCTTTCCTTACATGAATCGTGTTCAGACATGCAAATAATAACTCTAAAAAAAGTGTTTTGTATTTTAAATCGATATAGCTTTATTATAAAAAATGTATTAGTATGTCAGTACGATAGATATAATTATATAATTATATATAATTGTGTATAAAACATATAATTTTCGAAAATTTCGTCTTAAAATACACATTCAATTCGTTTTGAAAATTTGGCATCCTATAGATAATAATTCCGATGAATTACAGAATAATGACATTTTCTATTTAAAGCAATAACGATTGTAGCTAAAGGTGTAGACATGATATATGAGCCAGCAATACGTTAGAAAATATTTTAATAAAAGAGAGAGTTGCACTATGTTCAATATTATGAGGTTGCCTTTAAGGAAAATGACGAAGTAATAAACGGAAGAATGTATGAAATTGATGGTTACACAAATCAATCTACACGGAGAGAGAGAGAGCAAAGTTATTGTGGCTACCGAGAACTTGTTACTAAATAATTTTTTTTTTGTCAACAACGCATAAAGTATTTTCACTATACAACCATATAATTTTCACTATACAACCATATAGTTAAATCATAATATACTGCTCCTTCTTTATGAGTATCTCAAGATATCTTTTTTTTGAATTTATTAAATTTATTATTTTGGGAGAAAAAGATTTAGTGAAAAATGTGACATTTTATTAAAATAGTTTTGATACAAAAAATCTTAAAATTATCGAACATTTTTTTAAGTACTTTCCCTATGTGTACCTAAGTACAGAAGACAAAGTTAAATCAATTCAACAGAAAATGTTAAAAATATTATGTGGAATAAACAATGGCCGCCGTGTGCAATAATTGAAAATTTACCTAAAATTAGTACCATTAAATTTTGTAAGTTGCAAACATGAGTAACTAACTAAAATGTCGGTTAAAACTTTGGAATGAAAAGGAATAAATAACACCATCAGCTGGAGCTGAACAAGAGCTAAAACCTACAGCAACTCCTTTATTTAAGGCACTTAACACAAGCGTTATTTAAACACATACAATGAACAGTGGGTAAATTATTTTTCTTTAGCCAAAGCCACGGTTTTGATAATTAAATTACAGGGCTTTTTAAAAATTAAACGTGAATTTTTAATTATATATTCACCATATTTGGATTAATTTTGGCTTGTAATATTTTGGAAACTATATAAATTATATATGAGTTTTCATATACTTAAGTGTGTTTGAAAAAAGTTACAAAAAATATATTTCTCCAACAACTTCAACCCATAGTGAACATATCAATAGCAAGAAGAATTTTGCTCATTTATTTTGCCACCAATAAATGCAAATAATTATTTATTGAATTTATGGCCATTTTGCTTTTGTACTGCCGTTGTTGTCATGTGTCGTTGAGTGTTGAGGACCTTTTAGTAGGCCTGAGTGTCAAGCGTTTGTTTGTATGCGACCATGTGGTGCGTATGCAAGTGATAGAGTTTGTGCGTAAATGTTGTTCAGCACCAGTTGTATGTACTTCGTTTTGGTATAATTTTTCCCTTTTGACCAAAAAGATTCGTTTACAAAAATGTTCTCATATGTTGTTAAGAATCTGCTTGTGTTGTATTAAGTGCATTCGCATGTGTGCGTTTTTTTTTTCAATACACAATAAAAGTGGGCATGCGTTTAATTGTCATTTAGCTGACATTTGAAATGGCAAATTGGTGTGAAGTATTAACATTAAATTACGGCTTAAAAACGCATTGTATTGTTATCCGCAACAGCACAACTACTTCAATTTCAACTCATTTAAATGAGCAAGAAGACGGGTTATCTTTTTTATCTCTGTGTTTGCTATTCTCATTTAAACGTTTTTGTTTTAATGCAGACTGAAGCGCTCGAGTTCGACAAACGTACATAAATAGTTTTAAAATTCATAAACTCGAATGCTAATTAAGATTAAAATATTGCATGAAAGTTATCGATAAATTAAATATTTTACGGACCAATTAATATTTAATTGAATATATTGGCTACTTTTGGTATGAAATGTCGTCAGGGATATACAGATGTACAAATACAGAATAGTACGATTAATTTTTTTGGTCCTGTGTATATTCCACGTGTATACGTCAGCTTTTTGCCAATACCTAACTCGCCGTTTATTTAGCAAATTGTATACAGATGGAAGTTTTCTTTTTAGTTGGCAGATAATAAGATTATTATTAACCCTGATATAGAAAGCACCCTAACATAAAAATAGTTGGATAATTAAGAGAAAGTGATCAAATCCAAAATAATTATCTTTCTTGCATTGCAATTGAAGCAACGATAACAGGGCTGTGTGATCGTCGAAGACACATAAGTCGTTACTATATGTGGCAAATAATACTCAGTTAACTATTTGCGACTAAGAACATAACTCAGCTTTAACGCGACTAAATTTCCTATTTGCAGTATTTTTATTTATATATGCGTATAAACGAGGTAATAGTTCATTTGTGTATGATAATGTTAACGTTAATTTCGCCTTTATTAGGTACACATTTTTGGTTAAACATGGCCATACCATTCTGATTTGATATAGGCTTGTTTACATTGAATTTAATAATAATTCTCATTTCTAATGACCACCGAAGAAGGAATATTTTAGTTGCTTCGTTAAGATCATCCCATTCGTCGAATATTTTCGATTTCTCAATAGGGATTAATATTATTACAATCAAAATAATTTAAAAATGCATGTATGAGAACTAATCTTACATAAGTTGCTAGTGGTGCGGACAGACATTGTCCTGCCACTGACCGGCTTTTATGTTATCCGCATTTTACATAGACTGCCGTTTTCCTGGTGGGTTTCGAATTTGTCTAAACAAACTCTTTCATTTGATATCCATATTATGGCGTGGCATTGCAAAATAATTGGTGCGCTATCTTAATGCGTGCTTGCTTTGACCGCTAACAATTATAAATCTGAGCCCTTCATGCACCCATTTAAACAGACCCACAAAATTCGACCAAAATCGGTCTATTCGTTTAGCAGGCAACTAAATTTTAAATGAAGGTTTGAAATTTGGTGTTTACACATATGCAGCTTAGTTTACTCAATTAGCATTTGATAAGATCCGATAATGAAGATTGAAAAAGGGTCTAATCATGTGTCATGCGTTTTTACGTACAAAATTTCCAATTACCATCATAATTTGAAAGAGATAACTAAATTAGTAGCGAGAAGGTTTCTTATCCCTTTTATATAATCGTGGTAATGTTGTTGTAAGTTGTTGGATCTGGGTAGTAGTCTATTATTTTTAATGTGTTAGTTTTAACGAATTTTCTGTTCACTAAACAAATGTGAGAACAGAGTATTATACAGGGTGTCCGCGGGGAAGGTATACTACTTTGTTTGTTTATAATTTTTCATTAAATGAAAGAGAATAGAATTGATGAATGTTTTATTTAATGTCGGCAATTATGTATGGATTACAATATCAGATAAATGGCCGCCTGTGTTAGCCTCACAAATGCGAGCCTTTTTAAACACATTTTTCATTACATTCTCACACATCACGAATATTTTGTTTGTGTTGCTTCAGTGTTTCTGGTTTGTTTGCATAATCCTTGCTTTTTAGATATCCCCACAAAAAGAAGTTCGGAACAGTCAAATCAGGTGACCGTGGAGGCCAATCAACATCACAATTCCTTGAAATAACTTGTTGTGGAAAGAGGTCTCGCAATAATTCCATTGTAATCCTGGCTGTATGCGAAGTGGCACTGTCTTGTTGAAACCACATGTTAGTCAAGCCAAAAGCATGTAGTTGTGGCATTAAAAAGTTTCTAATCATATCATGATATCGCTTCCCATTGTCAGTTACCGTTACGTCCAATAATTCCTCCTGACCAAGTTGCACACCAGACTTTCACTTTTAATGGATGCAAAGGTGACTGATGAATAATTTGAGGGGTTTCAATTGCTCAGAACCGACTATTCTGTTTATTCACATATCCATTCAAATGAAAATGTGCCTCGGCACTCATTATGATGTTTTCATGAAAATCGGGGTTGTCATGGGGAGCTGTAGAATCCTATTGGAATATGTACGGCGGCGTAAATGGTCTTCTGGAAGAAGCTCTTGTATCCACTGAATCTTAAATGGAAACAAATGCAAATCTTTGTGCAAAATTGTGGCCAAAGTTGTTCTTTGAAGATCAAGCTCCTGAGCAGTAATAGTTTCAGTCGATCTTGCAGTACGTTGTGGTCCATTTTTGTCCCTATTTCCTCGAAATCATTCACTACACGATAAATAGTGCGTTTTGTTGGCACGTTGTTTCTCCCAAAAATTTCACGTAACTTTCTCATCGTCACAGTAATCGATGATTGATTTTGATAAAAAGTTTTAACGATTAAAACACGTTGGTTTCCCGAATATTTTTCCATAATAAATTTGCCAGGTCTCTACTTCACGACTGCCAAATATGAACTGTCAAGATTAATGTTTACCAAAATGGCGGCAAAACAAAGTAGCATACCTTCCCGGCGGACACCCTGTATCTTCTATATAATATATCTATAACTTTAATAATCAAGACGACACCCATTGCCAAAAATAGTGATATAAAACTAAATGTAAAATCTCAATAAATATTAAAAAGTTGTGTTGGCAAAAATGTTTCGAGTTGTGGTAAGTTTAAAAATGTTTCTGCGATATGTACGCTGCCTGTGAAACCTGTTGTCCCTTGTCTTTTTTGTAATTTATAATCCCGTACTGCCTGTATCTTAATGGCGTATTGATACTTCCGTGAAAAACATAACGAACCATTTGAAAAATAGGTTATAGTCACGTTTTGCTGCCACTTGTCAGATTTCGAAACCTAGAGGTGAACACTTCTGCGTTTAATGAGCAGATTAATGAGCAGACTTGTTCATCACGCAAATTTCACTAGTTTCCTCAAACTCGTCTTCGTTGCGTACAAAAAGTCGCATTTGAGTCTGAACTGATTTTTTTTTAATATTCATTTGAGTTGGCCATTGCAATGTCCAAAATGTACTTTTCGCACAAGCTGATAATTATTTTGGGTTTTCCACTTATTTTCTGCATTCTGACAAATATTTACTTTTTATTTTTAAGTGATAAATATTTTATTTTAACAGCTGACTTTAATTTAAAATAGCACACTAACTTATGAAAGCGCGTTCACAGCAGTCGTATTTTTTTAAGTTATTATATTAAGACATATGATTGTGAATGCTCCAAATGTGTTAGCTTCAAGTGAAAAAAGTACTATTTTCTCGCGCGCCCCGGTAGTGGTGTCCTAGTCTATCAGTCTGGCCGTCGTGAATTCGAATCATATCAAGGACTCTGGTCCCTTTCACTACAACGAATGAAGGTCTTCTTTACTATGCTCAGCAATTTAATAATTTAATTGTATTGCCATATTTAATAATTACTATATTCTCCTCTGTTTGTTAACCTATTTAGTAGCGATTGATTTACACAATGCAATTTTTAATCCCCATTATACGTATGAAGATTGGTAAAACTCCGACCGGTAGCAAAAACTCATATGTATACAGAGAGAAGATTGCTATTCATTCTTTTGATTTTTAGTTTTTATTTGGAGAAACTTCTCTATCAATGTTTATTTTATTATTAACATTTTTTAAGAATGTTAAAAATGTTTTTTTAAGGTCGCATAAGCCACTTTTTAAAAATTGCATTTAAAAAATGTTTGTATTGAGAGGTAATTATTAAAATATTTATTTTTTTGGTAACCAAAATTGCTTAGGTGGTACCAACCAAATTAATTATCAACAACACATCGGATATCCCTACCAACTTTTAAATTTTAAGAATAGCGTTGAGAACGCAACAATAGTTTTCGATTCATTTATTAATTCCACACATGAAAATGCCATACAAACTGATTTCCAGCCAATTTTGTTTCTCTGAGTGTGTGTAGATAATAACAGTGACAGAAGTAACTGAAATAATTGTGGTGTTTACATGACATTAAATTGCTTAAAGCTGGGCATACGCATGATATTTGCTCGTGTTCGACGTCATGTTAAAGGTGTATGGTTTAGCGTAGGAGCAAATCACAAGAAATCTAAACATTCCTCGATTTTTCTTATTTTGTTTTGTGCATATATTAATAACTAAAACTGCGGTTGCAGCACCCGCTTCGTTACTCATGTTTACTTGTCGAAGTTTAAGCACATTATCATTTATTAATGGGTGTAGAGAAATTGTATATGAGCAAATCACATGTGTATGGCCAGCTTAAAGGAAAGAGTCTTATTTTCCTTTTGTAGGTGCGGCAAATAATATTTTGCTATTAAATATCACTTAAGCCCATTTTACACTATTTCGGATATGCAAAACTATTGTAAACCTGAATATGAGCAATATAAAGCTTCCCAAATTCCTTGGCTTCATGCTGGTTCTACTGCTAGTACACAAGCTACATAGCCACACACTAAGCCAAACTTTTCATATGCCCAAACATTGAGAAATGATTTACCTAATGCGAATGCCAAAAGTTCTAATGCCCATAAACATTCATATGCCCACGTCTTAAAAGAGGGTGCTCAGACAATTCGAGCTCGATCGAGAACTTAATACACACAATGAATAATTTCATTACAACTATGCAGGGTATGTTTCAGGAAGTGATGCGAACCCAAATACCCTTTATTTACAGACATTTCCCAAGCATTTGATAAAGTCTGCCATGATGGGCTACTTACTAAAATAGCTCGGGTTCTTCCTGAAAACACCCACAAGCTTATAAAAAGCTATTTGTCAGATAGAACTTTTAAAGTAAGGGCAAAGGATCAATTTTCAAGAAATGGGAAAATCAGTGCAGGAGTACCTCAAGGTAGTTGCTAGGGCCGCTATTATATATCATCTATACAGCGGATATGCCGACAAGCCCACATACATATACATCAACCTTTGCAGACGACACTGCAATTATAAGTGTCAGTAATGATCCAAAGGATGCATGTGAAAAACTGCAGTCCCATATTTCATAAGCTAGAAGACTGGCTAAAACAGTGAAGAATAAAGGTAAATCCATCGAAATACCACGGTTTCAGCGGAAACGCACGTTAAAGCTTCGAAGAAATCAACTACATTGGCTAATAAATCCTAATTCAACTTTGGCTTTGGAATATAAAGTCCTTTTATACAAATCCGTTATAAAGCCAATATGGTCCAATGGTATTCAGCTGTGGGGTACTGCCTGTGCATCAAACATCCAAAAGTTAAAGAGAAGACAGTCTAGGATTTTACGTCTTATCTTATGCGCCCCCTGGTACATAAGAAATGAAAACATACATAGGGATCTTAAAGTTCCCACTATCCACGAAGAAGTTAAAACGTACACATCCAAATACGTAAACACTCTAGCACGCAATTGCAATTTGACGGCCACCAGAGACTAAAAAGAACTGACACATTGAGCCTGGCGAGGCGGCTCTCTCTATACAATAGAAGATAGATTTTTAAGATTTGAATACAAAAAATTAGTTATTACATTGGTAATAACTAGTGAATAATAATTTAGAAGTAAGATTTGAACACTTATTGTGAATTTCTTTAGTAGAAAGATTCAATAAAATGAAATATTAATATTAAAAAAAAATGTTCTCATTGTCAAAAAATCAATTAGAATGCATTTTCACTACACTACGTGGCTACACTATCGCACTTTAAATAAAATAAAACAAAAAGTAGAAAATGAACAGCTGTTTAGAATTAAAATAAGTCTCGAGACCCCCCTGACCTATCAATCTTCTTGTAGGTAACAACTAAGATCTTTTTAGAAGCTTTTCATTAAGTGTCATAAAAATATACTTAGAACCGTCATGCCGTTCGAAGATTCTCTAGTGAATGCGAAATATCTATTGTGCTTGCCGAGTGACTATTGATAGTTTCATTTTTCATTGCGCTGTTTTTGTTCAAACTGACATGAATAATTTGTAAACATCAAAACTTGTTCAACATTTTCAAAGACAAATTTTGTATTTGTTTAAAACTTTTTAAACAAAATATACATATTTTTACGAACATACAAATTTATATTTAATATGAGGGGGTTACCTACAAAGTCCTTTTTTCATTATAAAGTGTTGGACTATGAATCATACCCTATTACGTTTCTTAAAATTGTTTTAGATGTATTGAAGCTTAAGAATTTTTGGATAAATCTGTGTTTGGCAAAATTTTCTACAGTGAATCTTCAAGGCATCTTATTCAGGTTACTCAAAGCGACTTGTGGTGTTTGTCTTATAACTGTTACAAAGTTTGAAGTTTAAATAAAAGGGGATTGATTTGCTCTTTATACAAAAATCTTTTCAGCCTACCTTCGTATCTGCAACTGACTGTCACCAAAGTATACATACATATGTATGCAATTGTACATACATATATTCATCTACACATGCATATAGTACATTTGAACAGTTGTAGAATTCAACATTTAAACATTTGTATTAAATGTTTTATTAATGATTGCTTTTAAATTGCGTTGACAAGCGACACTTAGTTTAGCCGTGTTTTTTGTTAATTTTGTTGCATTTATTTTTTTTTTTTTGCTATGTTTGTGTATATTATATTGTCAGTGTGTGTATGTTTGTATAAATTTTTTCTGAGTGTATTATGAACTAATTTTTCAGACATGTTTACAGTTGTTCGCAATTTGTTTCACATGCTTTACATTACTAAACAAATACAGTCATACACATAAATGCTCACTCACAGACATTTGTATTAATACAACGCACATCTCCATACAGCCATACATACGAGTATTAATGTATATAAAAGTATACAACAATACAAATAAGTATGTATGTTCGACAATATTTTCAAATCTCAAGTATTATGTTTTAATTTGTAGTCTGCTTGTTTGTTTCAGTTGCCTCCTTTTATGTTCCGTTATTTAATTTTTTATTTGGAATTTTAATGATTTTCTGTTGATATTAATTTATTTATATGTAAGTACATTTTTCGTGTAACTAATATAAATTCGTGGGATGGGTTGTAATCGAACAACGTTATCCGAATAGTTGATCGCACAAATTTTTTCTGCCATCACAAAAACAAAATACACACATCCAAAATATAAAATATGTGTGCTTGCGCTCGTCTGTAACCCACCGCAAACTGAGTACTTTTTTTAAACTAATTGGATGTCAAATTCCATATAAACAAATGTTCGCCATTTTTTATATATGGAGTTTGACATCCGCAAAGAAATTTGAGTTCGCCCGTGCGTCTACGTGTTATGAATTTGCGTTGCACCCGTATATAGACTATGATGAGGACATGGAAACAATATCGATGAGAGACAAAAAATGATGCTCAAACTGAATAGTATAGTAACATCCACAAGTCTGCTCCACCCAAGAGACCACGAACACCGTTATCCTGCCGACGCTCCCTCCATGTGCGAACAAATATGTGGCTTGTCAAGACGTAGTGTTACAATACATTCAACAGTCATCAACAGTGTTTAACAACAGCGCTACCAGATAACACTTGTAGCTAATTTTTGACTTGAAACAATTCAAGGTTTAAGAAACACATTTTATCTAAACTTTTTTATATTTAACGCCTTATTTCGATTAAATATATTTTAAATTGGCTTCTTATACTTTAGAGAGTCAAAAAAATATTAACAGGAATTGGGCGCCTTATAAATTTTTGGAACGAATTTCCGCCTTCCCTTGACAAGTTTGCTTTGAGGACAAACAGATTTCGGACAACTGGCTTCTCCAAACCAAACATGACAAGAGAAAACGGAAATTCCTTTTAAAAATCTACATCAAATCGTCGGAATAACAAATCAAGGATATTATTTTCCATGTCGTCAAGCATGTTGCATACTACTATCCGCCTTCACTAAAAGCGTTTAAAAAAGTATGCCAATTCTTATTAAATTATAAGAAGTAGCCGCTATTACAATAAATTCCATTGCCACCTTGATTCATCTGTCAACAATTGCGTCATTAATCGCAGTGTTTTATTATCCCTAAATAACTTATACTGTTGTGTTATTTCTAAGGATTATAAGTCGTTAAATAAATAAAAAACATATGATTATAAAGAATACAATAAAAAGGGACAAAAGCTAAAACATTGGACATAAGAAAGTTCTCAAATTCCATTTGCCTTGTTTATTCACTAACTAAAGTACTAGTATAAAAACGTAAACAATTATGACAATTTGGATGTATCGATTGTAAAAGAACAGTTCATAAAAAGGCATAATATAGTAATATATTAAAAGTGTAACACAAATCTAGAATATGGCTTTATTTGTAGAGCAGATTTACTGCCGTGCTGACTTCAGGGCTCTTCAAATATAATGTCTCTTACTGGGTAGCAAATAATTGTTTGTTTCAGTTATTATGATGTTTCAGTTTTTTTAATTTAAAAGAGTACGAATTTGTTAGCGATACAACTGTAAGTCTAAATGAAAGCATTTGGACATTTAAACATGATTTACAAAACTTTAAAACATTCCCACTCAAATCATTTAACGCTCTCAATTAATGTCCACTTCACCCTTGGCGATCAAATGTTAATTTATAGCTTAATGAATTAAAAAACCAAACCCCACCTGCGACGTATCTTATCAAATGTCTAAAGTTTTCCTATTAATCATGCCTACTTCGCTTCCCATATAATCGCAATTACTTCATAAAGGGTGATTTTTTCACAAAGGTAATTTTCTGTAATTTTTATTTTAATAATACTTCACCCAGAAGCGGTTCCAAGTTAAGTCCTTTATGTGATGGTGTCTATAATATTAAGTGAGAGAAAGAAAAGATTTTGTAACTTTTTCTAATGTTTGGAAAAATGTTTTAGACCTGTGCGGTGGCCTTAAAAATCATCCGATTTAAATCGGCTGACCGATTTTCGTCTGCTGTGTTCAAAATTCAAAGTCTGTACCAAAGACGGTTGACGACTTGTTACTACGGGTTTCTGGCTGCAAATGCTGGAAAATGTGATCGGAAATTGGAGCTCTGAAATAAATTTTAGCTCAACTTGCATTGATGTCGCGGAAAATTGCATTCATTTCATATTAAACTTGCATACCTCTAAAGAAAATGCCCTTTACATACATACATATTTTGTTTATGCAAACTAGATTTCATATAAAATTATATACATATGGATTTGTGTATAAGTCCTTGTTAAAAAATGGATCTCTTTTCGTTGGTTTCTCTTAATTCTTTTGTTTTTTCCTTCTTCCTCCTTTTCTTTTATCTTGTAACCGATTTTTTTAATACCTTCCATAGAGATTATGCATTTTGTCAGTTGATTGAAGTTATCTTTACGACGCGTATTGTCGTTTACTTTTTTATTACTTTTTGAAGATTTTGTTGTTGGTCTTGTTGTATATTTTATTGAATACCTTTGCACAAGATGTTGGTAGTGTTTGCCTTTAGTGGGTTCGTTTTTTTTATTTTAGGAATTTTATTTGGTTTTTTTAAGCGCATAAAATGAGTCTGTAAGTTGGATTCTTTTGGTTTATAGTGGCAATTTAAAGTGGAGACACCATGTCTACCCCGGTTCAAGACTATTTCTCATGCTTAATGGAATTTTCATGTTTTTTAGTTTTTATATTAAAATTATGTATTTTTGGTTAAAAAAGGTTAAGGCGATTCTTACACTCGGTTTATGTTGTTCTTTCTGTTCAGTTGTGGGTTTTTGGTTTTATATTCTTAGTTTTTCTTTTTTTTTTTTCTTATTATTAAATTCAAAGGTTTTGTTTTTTCTTTGGATTTGTCTGTTGTTATTATTGTTGTTTTGATTACGGCGATGATGATTTTAAAATTGTAAGCATATGTTTGATCGTGCTATAACATGCATTGGAATGATAATGAAATGTGTTAAATGATTAAATTTGTTGTAATACTTGTTGCAATGTTTTCTCATTTTTTTATGTCTGTTAGAAAATGGTTGTTCTCTGTCAAAGAAACATCTAGTTTTAAGTTAACATGAAATCAATCATTTCGAAACGGGTATCAGCATAAACTAAGTGATTGTTGGAAAATTATTGGACCCATCTAAATGCATAAGATATATTTAACCCAAAACTATTCAAAATCCTATTATGAAGAGTATTAAATTAAGTTAGTTTCTTTTAACAAAGTTTTCTGGACAGCCCGTATTAGGATAGACGCAGGGTGTATGATGAATATTTCTTTTGGTATAAACGCTTTTTGCGGTCAATTTGATTAAGTAATTAATTTAAATAATTAATCTTTATGATTCTATGGTCGCTAACTCTTTCGCTACAACTTTTGATTGGGCAGCTCAAAAAATCGAATTTTTAAGATTAGAAACAATAAGCAATAATTTTTTTACACTGAATGTGATCTTTTTAACGTAATAATATGGGTACAGATCTGGGTTATGGCAAAGAAAAATGCTGTGATTAAGTACAACTTACATTTGAGTTATTATTGGCGCTTTGCTGGAAATCGTTGGTTCGATTTCCTCTATTCTGATATACGTGCGCTCTACTCTAAGAGAAAATCACTCCTAGAACAATTGAGTCTTTCATTCATTAATCTTGCATCTGTCTTCTATCAGCCTCATGTTCCGGCCATCGCTGGTTACCGTCATATTGCGCAGATGTTGATGGAGTCGTTTTCTTATTCGTTCCGGATATCTGCATGAGTATGCCTGTTGATTGGACCGGACTACAAGACCATTTGCAATGTAATTTAGAGAGTTTAGTAAGTCCACATATAATTGTTTGCGATTATCTTCTTCATTGTCAATTCGATACTCTAACAACGAATTCAAAATTGACAAGCCAATGATGTTAGGAAAAATGTTTAAGATCTACATTTATACATAATAGAAATTTTGTAGAAAGACAGAAGAAGGTGCCTATACCTCCCATATTATTGTTGGACTCCGCAAATATTTTTTTCGTTTCCTCCGTCGAGTCATCTTTAATGAAAAATACTTTTCAAATATATTTTTCGTTCCTGTAATAGCGAAAGGGTTAATATATTATCGATTTCAAAATTTTCTTAAACCAGATTAGAATCCAGCCTAAACTTCTTTGGGTGTGACGATTTTGAAAAATTGTAAATACAACAACAAATTAAGAAACAAAAATTTATATTAATATTACGATAATTTCTAGAATACTAAAGAAGTTAAACATTTTACACTCGCATATAAAAGACAACATTAGCTTTCTTAATTAAATAAATAAAAAAAAGAATTTGAGCCTGAATAATTTAGTCGCTTATTTATTAAAAAGGTTAGTTCGCTAAATTCGTGGGAAAAAATGTTGTTGGATTTTATTTATAAGTAGGCAGAACTTTTGTTTAAATTAAATATTGCAACATAGAAATAAACACATGAAATAAGATTACTTTTTATATAAACACTGCAGTTAATAGATTAAAAGATTAGTATTTCACCCTGAACTTTAAGTTGAGTGCTCATAATGTTACACATTCGCTACATATTTGCCTTTTTGTGCCACATCATTAGAAAAGAACGTGCTGTTAATCGTGAACGTTGCATATCTTTTAGCAAGGAACACAAGCATGCAGAACTGTCAATATATATGCAATAAATATATTTGTCTAAGGCGAAAACGCCATTAAATTAAAGAAACTGTTTTTATATACTGAACGAAGATGATGTGGAATCTACCCAGAGAACATGTCTGATATCAGCAGTAATATGAAGTTGTATGAAACAATAAATCAAGTTAACTAAAACACTCTCTTTTTGGTTAGCTATTTCTGCACGATTTCTGAAATTTCAATAGATTATTTTTGTAAATATCAGAAAGGTTTATTTCATCTGATTCCTTAGCGATTTTGTTCGAAATGCCTGCAAAATTAAATATTTTTTTGCTAAACATACGAGGGCAGGTCAATAAATCAGTGAGTTTTTGAACGAAACACAGATTTTTTGGATAAATATTATAAAGTTTTTCATCATAGTATCTTTTGGGCTCCATACACTTCATCTTACGTGTCTCTAATTTTGTATTACTTCAAAAAAAGGATTTTTTTTTTGAGCATGTGTGTGCACCATTGTTGTGGTGCCATTGATTGTATTATCCCTTTAAGGCTGTCAATCTGGATTATTCTGCGTGCATTCCAAATTGGTCGCCATGACTTTATTGATTGACAAACTTTCCTTGGCCTTCTTTGCCTCTGATTCACCCTGGAAATCCCATTGTTTTGACTGCTGTTTGGCTTTTGGTGTGTTATGATGGATCAAAGGTTATGAAACGGCGCGAAAACTTAGCTCTATGCGATTAACGGGAACTTCAAAAAGTCACGGACGAATTGACCCGACCTCGTAACAATAAATAAAACAAAAATAATGTTTAATAAAATATTAAACAAAGTACAAATATCGTTGAATTGCATGTGTTAAAAATAATAATTTGCAAATATGTGGATGTATTTGTAAAATGTAACCGTTGTTCCCTCTCAAGTGTGTGGATCTTACATAGCACTCGTTTGAGTGAAGGGAGTACTTTTTTCTATTGTTTCCAATAGAAAAGCTCATTTCTCCGTGTTCTATGATTTGATAATTTGGACCTGCTACTTTAATCGTGCGTGTTACTTGCCGCGGTGATTTGGCATCAGGGACTGAATATTATTATCACTAATCGCCATGAATAAAACAATTTTATGATTGACATTGTTTTTTAGGCGAATAAGTTTCAAATCGTAAGCACAAATAGACACTGTATTATGTAGATTTCTCGTTCAAATGAATAGTGTTTTTTTCAAGACACGCCAAGAAAACCTAGCAACTTAACTTGGTTTAGAGCTTATTAAAACGTGTTCCCCTGAAGAGACTTTGGAGTCAGCTGAAGCTTTGAACGGAAGGAAACAAACCATATTTTCTATCTATAGAAATGTTTGTATGGAACAACGTCTACTTTTAATCGCTTTTGGCCCATTCCTAATAAAAAAAAAATTAAAAATTAAAAGCTTTACTAAGACAAGATAAGGAGAATGGTTACGGACAAAATAGATTTTAAAATTCTTAAGCGCATACACAAGTGCTTATGAAGATATATGTATATAAAAATATCTGAGGATATGTATACAAATATGTGCATACATGAATTTGAATCTTATGCGGGTTAATGATCTACCGCATTTTCAAGATCTCTTTGTACTAAACAGATAAGTTATCAAAAACAAATATCTTCTAGATATTCAAAAATACAAATCTTTATAGCGAACAATTTACAGCATTCTGTGATGTTATACATTTATTGGAATTTTTATTTTAAGGTTCTTTCAGTCGATGAACAAAAATGCCGGTGAAATAATAAAATTAGCTGCCTTTAATGATGATCACAAGATCAGTTCAAGTTGAAATTTACTCTGTTACTTTGTCATTTATTTGTTTGCGTTTAAATGGAGTTTGAAAATATGTAAAGTTCTCTTAATAAAACTAAAAATCTGTCCTATCTGTATCAGTGATTTGTTTTTGGATGCACACCAATGTCTGTCTGTCCTCATGTCCATTCTCGTGTTTGTCCTACGATCAGAAAGTTAAGCCATGTAAACTGGTACAAATACGTAAATGTCGTAAATATTGCGGAGCCATTTGGTTGCCTTGGATGGTCGGCCGTGTTGATTGGAAAGCTCTTTCTTCTTTTACATTCAACTCATTCTTTACTTTGTTTTCTTTTGTTGTTAATTTTCATTTTTGATTCTCATTCATGGCGGACGTTGCTGGATTTAATAAATTTTCAATTTGACATTTCTTTGTTATGTTAATTGCACCGCTTTTTATTTTTTTTCATCTGTGTTTTTGTTGACATTTCTTTATTTTATTTTATTTTTTCCTCGTTCATTGTAGGTCTTATACGAGTATTTTATTTATTTAATTTCATTGGCACATTCTCCTTTACGAGCTAAAGGAAATTTGATCGTACTTCTAAATAGTGTATCGGCGATATCCGACATTGATTTCATGTTGGTCATTATAAAATATTATTAGGGTGTGTTTGTGTGTGCGTAGGTATGAGTGTGTTAGGATGTGTTGAAATTAAAAAATGGGTTTTTAGCGGCCTAAACCCATCAAATTTCAAGTTAATTAGATGATCGTTTGGTTTGTTAGTAGATGGGTTTATTATATTGATTTTAGTTATGTCATTCTTTCGGTTCTGTTTTTTAGGTAGACTGTTTGGAGACTGTGGCTTTGTTAAAGGTTGTAAAATCTTTTATGAAATTTAATTAAAATAAAATGATTTTTTTTTTTATATTTATATTAATTGAGCAAGTGTTTATTTCACAACGGGTTAATTTAATTTAAATTTTTAATGATATAAAGAAAATTTTCCGCTTGGTTCACATGTAGCCCTAATTAATGAAATTCTAATTGACTTCTTTACTTATTTATTTTAATTTGCAATTTCCCAGAAGATTTTATGCTTTGATTTCTATTTCTCTGTTTT
Source organism: Phania funesta (assembly GCA_963932375.1). Taxonomy (NCBI): domain Eukaryota; kingdom Metazoa; phylum Arthropoda; class Insecta; order Diptera; family Tachinidae; genus Phania; species Phania funesta. Next base: position 46,339,007 of record OZ010656.1, read on the forward strand.
ATTAAAAAGGCCGAATACTCCAATGACGAAATAAAATAATTTAATATTCAATCTATATGTTTTCTTTGTTGAATATTATTTTAGATGAAAATTGGGAATTTATTCTATGGCTTAGAAAAAACATTGAATGTAAACCTACAACTTGCCATAAAGCCTTTATTATTATTAAAGTAAACAATGAAATATTTGCTTAGAATTTTGTTTGTTGGTGTTTTCTTTTATTCAGCATAATTGACTGTTTTGAAGAGTAAAATTCTTACGGAATAATTATGTATATGAACACGTAACTTTGCATAAAACGAGATGAATATTCGGATCTTTCTGCTATTACTCACATCATTTGCAGTAACAATTGCAATAAGATGATTTTATTTATAAAATACGTAAATAGGAAATCATAGGTCGATAATCCCAATTCAGTTTTTTACATTTGCCTTGGGAAAATGTGTCAAGATTTGCAAAAAAGAGACTTAATCAGCTTCCAAAAATATGCTGGGGAAGATTTGCTGTGATGTTGACGTTTTTCAGAACTCAAGGAGTCTTTGTTATTTTCCAAGTCTACAAACATACACCTACATTCCAACACATATATATACTTTTGGTTTAAAACATACCTAAGAATTAAGACTATTTTTTACCCACGTCTTAGCCGAGTCAGTATTAAAATTCCTTGAAAAATATTTAAAGTTTGATTCTTGATTTTATTTTCTAACCCCGTGCTTTGATATATGTAGATATTTGTAGATATTTTCCGTCATCCCTTGCCAAGTATGATTTGGTGACAAGCCGGTAACGGCTATGTGCCATCTTCAGTGTTGCTTTTCGTTCTGAACAGTTCGTGTTAATTCGATAGTGTTTGATTGTTTGTCGAGTATCAATTGTTCATGTGTGAGCCGGTAGCAGTTAAAATTGTTGGAGTTTTATTGTTTATCAAGTAACCATCTGTCAGGTGTGAAGAGGTCTTTTGTAGGGGATAGTAATTACTGGATTTGGTTATTATTGTGTTGCTGAATTTTTAATGTTTTAATGCCTTCGTTCAAATTGGTATTTGCGCGTAGCATGCGAATCTTATAGACAAAGTTCAATTATTTATTTTTTCAGTTTTATACTTTTTATGTGGCTTCTAGCTTAATTTTAGAAGTTCGAATATAACGTCTGAATTGGAATTTGTTTTTCACAAGTGTTGTGTTCGTCATGTTGCATGTTTTGCATGTTTTTTTGCCACACCATGTTATTTTTAATCCCGATTTGATACAATGCGTTAACCAAACATAGAAATACATAGAAAAAAGAACCCCAAATTTTTGAATAATCGCTTGAACCGAAAAAAATATTATAAAAAATAGACTAAGGATCAATAAAACTCAAAAATAGCAATGCTCTTTAAAAGTACTTATACACAAAAAATGAGCAATATTAGAGAAAAAGCTCCAAACTTTGTTGGAGCTCATTTCAGCAACCAGGTAAGACAGAGGAAGTCACTCAAATACTAAAAATATGCTGTAAATGCTAAAATATAAAAATATGCAAAAATTACCTCTAACAAATTGATGGCAAAATTCTGGAAAACTTTCGAAATGTATAAATATTATATCCGTGGGTCTATACAACGTGGAGAAATAAACATGCAATTGCATATTTCAGGTTTCTCTGTTATAGCCGCTGCTCTATTATTGATGCTAAAATGCGACAACCAAGTAATGATTTACTTTGCTAAACACTTCACTACTTACACGCTCACATTTTAACTCGTTAACATAAGCCGGCGATGTCATTGAAGGCAACTACGCAGAAAAAAAATCCAGATTTTGTATGCAGGACATACCTTTTATGCCGAAAAAGCGTGCTTCATAGTAGGGACTCATATTCTGCCTTTATAAATATATTATTGCATCCCGGAATGTACTACTGAATGGCAGTGAATACAAAATTATATAATTCACACTATAAAACAAGAGTAGGCATTCAGTGAATGTCAAAAAGCCATGAAGCGCTGAAATAAGCACTTAAAAAGAAATGAGTGGGAAATCGCGAACAAATATCATGTCATATGTAAGCAGGGTCGTGCGCAATTGTATAGGTTTTGATCTTGCAGATCATAACATTTTGATCGAAAAGTTGAAATTTTTGTTGTTGCAGGTTGGGAGTAAAAAGTTTTTTAACAAACAGAAGGCAGTATGTGGAACAAGAAGAAGAGAAAAGTGGATTAACCAATCTAAATTGTGAAATTCCTCAGGGCTGCGTACTGGGTCCTTTACTGTGTGGGAATTATCTCAACAATAGTACCCATCCTGGAGTTTTAGCAATAAATTATAATGTTTGCGGATGATATCTTAATATTTTAGCCTTATGAATATGAATTATGCAATACGGCTCTGCATTATTTTTTGAATTCGCCAGAATAAATCGCCTAGCTCTGTCATAATAGAACTGTCATGCCTAGAACTGTCATACTGCTCTAACTATTTGACATTTATCACTAGTGTTCTCTGGCAAATCGTCATGAAAAGATTGACGCTTGAATAACGCTGCCAAATTATTTACATTTACTTTGAAAATCAATCATCAACTGATCCGATATTTTATCGCAAATTGTGATAAGCGATGCGGCATAGGTCTGTTAAAACATAAAATTGCCGCATATTGAGTTAAACCAATCTACGACACACCCTACAGACTCTATTACAGGCAGAAAAATGCACTGTTTGTTGCAGTGTTACACGCTTTGTAACGAACAGCCACGCTGGCCATATTCCCGAAAACATTTTTAAATTATAATCTCTGGTATTAATCTAACGAATAAAAAAAGTTTTTTGATTAAAATTAAATTTTTTGGCTTAAAAAAAACACACTATAGGTCGCTTTATAAAACAATAGAAGGAATAAAAAGAAAATATTTTCTAAAATAGAAATTAAATCGATTTGACAAAATTAAAAAAAAAAAACACATCGATCAATCAAATAACGGTGATAAACGCCAACTGATTCCATTAGGCCACCATAAGAGAAATATATCAAAAAACACAAAATAACAATTCAAAAAACTTAACAAAAATACCACACACTGATTAATAAACATTCAACATTAAACAATTTCCATTCTCCATTAGACATTAAACAGTTTAAAGGTAAATTTTCTTGACATGTAACGCTTGATAACACTGAATAAAAATAATTGCAGCCATTAGTAATAAAAACAAGTAAAAAAGATATCTTCGGCTGTGCCGAATCTTATATACCCTTCACAAAAGTATGAACTACCAAATATAAGGATTGTTTCAGATATTTAATTTTGGGTCCGGTATTTTACATTTTACAAATTTAGAATTTTCGGTGCAATTTCAGCCTTTTTCGTTTTTTTTTTTGGTTTGGTTACTTGTTTGTGAATGTTACGTTTTTTGTAAAATATACTTAGGTCTCTCGGAACTTGTGTTAAATCCATCGGTCTTGTTAAAATTGCTACGTTTTTCATAAAATATTGATTTTTTACAAATTTTTTATGAAAGTGCAAAATTTTAGTAAAATTAAAATTTGGTTTTGAAATTTTAAAATTTGGTGAATTTTGTTTTTTGTGGCATCTTTGATTATTTTGTCTTATTCCGGTTTTTTGGTTTTGTGGCGAATTTTCAAAGTTTTGGTGAATATAATATTTTGGCAAATTTTATATTATTCTTAAATTCTCGGTGCAATTTCGGGTTTCTTGAAACTTTGCTTTTTTGATATATTTTTACTTTGGTAATTTAACACTTTAAGATTATAGTTTGACTTTGGGAATTTTTATATTTTAGTAAATTCCTTAAATGACTTGAAATTTTTCAGTTTTATTTAGATTTTTTCTCAACTATTTAATTTTTACTATTTAAAATTTTTTTGGTAAGCTTTTTTAATTTTTGGTGAATTTTTAAATTTTTAGGTGAATTCCCTATTTGTAGTGAAATTTAGATACTTTTCATACAGTTTTGTAAGGTTCATTCTACTTTGACGTTTGCATAAAGTTAAAGCTTTGTGGTGAAATTCCAGAATTTGGGAATTTGGTTTTTGTGGTATTTTTTTTAGTAAAATGTCGGGTTTTTATTAAATATTGATTGTTAACGCCACTAAGAAATCGCTGCAAGTGCATCATTTTTTATCGCTATTTATTATTATCGATTAAACTGTCAAATGCAATTTATCTTTTATTATTCCACGCGGTTTAAATAGCGAGCCATATTTTTTTACAAAAAAATCATATTTTATTCTTATAACATAATCATCCGAATTGATAAGATCGAGAAGTTTCGCTCCGCGTAGCCATACATGAAAAGTCAGTATCCACATTCATAGAGTATAAGTTTTCTTTATAATAATTGTGAATTATATTTTAGGAATTTTAACATTGAAGTAAGACGGCAATAAGTAATAATTGTATTCTAAAAATCCTTATACTCGTGTTTATAATCTACAATTTGGTTAGAAAGAGCTTGGGCAGCTTCACCCGTCCACATTGATATTACATTCATTAAATTTTTTATTCCAGTTTTTAATTTATTTTTGAATTTTTGGAGAATTTCCAATTGTGTTAAAAATTTTGTGGGGGGGCTTTTGTTGAAAATTTTGTTATTTTTGTAATTTAAAATTTTCGACTTTTGGTGTATTTCAAATATATGGTGAAATTTGGTTTTCTTTTATTTACTGATTTACCTAATTTTTAGTAAAATTTATAATTTGTATGATTATGAATTAAACTTATTACTGAATTAATCACTTGTGGTGAAATTACAATATTTGCTGAATTTATTTTTCCGTATTTTTTGGTAAAATTTGGGTTTATTATTAAATATTAATTTTTTTAATCAGTTTTTTGACTGAATGATGAATTTTTGAATTTGTGGTGAATTAAAAATTTTGAATTTTTGAAAATTTTTTTCCAGGTTCTATTTTTTTTAAATATTGCTTTTGTTACAGAATTATATTTTTTCTTTGTAATTTAAAATTTATGAACTATAGTTTACTTTTGCAGTAAATTTTTGTATGTTGGTGAATTCCCCTATTATGGTATTACATAAAATATTACGGTAAAATTTTTCAGATTATTTGAAATTTTAGAGAAAATCAAAAATATTTATGGTAAATTTTTTTTGTGAATTCACCATTTGTGAGCTTTCGGTTTTATTTTATATATTTGTTAAAAACCGACTTTGTTAATATTAGAACATTTTTCGTAATCTATAAATGTTTTTGTTTTTGAGTTTTCGGGAACATTTTAAAATTGTGGTGAAATTTAAATTTTTGTGCTGAATATTCAAAATGTAGGGAATTTTGTTTTTTGTAAAATTTCTGTTTTCCAGAGAATTTTACAAAAAAAATTTTATGAATTTAACATTTTGGCAAAATGTTGGAATTTTTGCAATTATTTTGTGAAATTTCGGTATTTGGAGGAATTTGGTTTTCCTTAGCAGTTTTTATTAAAAATGGTTTAATCCGTTCAACATTTAGGTCCGTAAGTTGTCTGGGCTTGTGTATTCGCGTTACCCCGCAAACGAGAAAAATAATTTGTAGGCGAAATTTCGGGCACTTTTGCTTAAAAAATTTTAAATTCAAACATCGGACATCGTTAATTGAACTTCCCTGCTTATAAGGATCCAGAATATATATTTTGATGGGTCGGAAATAAATATTGTAGAAATTACAAACGGAATCACAAACCAATATATACGCTTTTCATTTGTGTAAAGGGTATAAAAAAGTTCAACAGGAAGGGTATCGAATGCTTTGCACATAGACACATATAAACACCTATATGCGTGATGTTAGGTTTTAAATGACAGGCGGAAAAGTCTTTGAGAAATAAAATGTCAGTGTTGGAATAAGTCAGACGATATTGCTAAACGTGTGAGCGGATTCTTCAACTTAAGCTTGTGATGGGGCAAATTTTAAAGAAGAAAATCAATTTGGAAAATTTTCCGTGTGGTCAAACGTCATGAATTGTGTGCAACGATATTTATTTCCCACTGGGTCAAACAATTTTCAAAATTTTCGTTTGAGAAAACAGAAGTTTTTAATCGCTTGAAGAGAATATATTTTATTTGTCCTCCACCTAATCCCTGGCTAATTACAAGAAATCTCTCGAGGCCATTTGCGTTTGTTCCATACCCGCGGCATTTTACTGTGCTTTTTAAATATTAAAAAAACTTTTCTTATATTTGACTCTGAATTCACTCCTAAGTCTGCCCTCGTAGATACTTACAACAGTACTTTTCTTAAGTTCCTCAAAGTATGAACATACTCCTATATGCTTATACGGGCCACTATTTATTTTGAAGTGTACAAAAGTGTTTGAATCAGCACAAAAACTCAACAGGCTTTTAACAGAAAAGGTCAGTAGCTAAATGGCGTGGGGAAATTAAAGTGAATGAAAAGATTCAAAAGACACTTTACACAAAATGTTCAAGTCATTTTTCATAATGACCACAACAACACAAATAGCAAAACAACAACTACTAGAAGAAGAACTAATGTTTATATAAATGAAGTAGACGTAGTAGAAGATGAAGACTAAAATGTGGTCATATTAGACGATATAAAACGATAATTTGTGGTAAATGGTGAATGACAAATCAAACTTCAAAGGAGGTAATTTTTTTTTTTATTTAAGGGATGGTTGAACAGCATAGAGGGAATGAAATTCACGTATTTTTGACAAATGAAAAATTGAGTTGACGTACATGTGTGTGTGTGTGTGTGTGTGTTGGATAAAATCCTAAGAGGTTTTTCAGAACAAAAACTCCTGTAGTTTGGTAAATTAATGTTTTGTTTACAGAATTTTAAGTAGTTGCATTTTATATTTGCCGAAAATTCATAAATTTTGTTTGAATAGAACAAAAAACAGAAAATTATGAAACGATGTTCATAAAACAAATGCTGAGAGAATGTAATTCCAAAGTTAAAACCAGATGGTTTATCTATAAGGAAAAGTGCTCAGACAATAAAGTTCTCCAAAAGAAATGTATTATACGTCATCCACTTAAAAAAACCACCGAGACCAGACAAAGAAAGCATAGAACGACTAACCGTTTCGATAAGCATATTATTCGGACCTCAAAGATTAATTCCTTTGAAATCGAGATGCTTTTTGCGTCTGGCGTTCTGGATTCTTTAGTATAATATGTTTTTCTTTGCTGAGGAGGAAATGCCATTGAGGCGGCAATTTAAGCAGGACAATGCTCCGAAATATTTCGCTAGAAGTGTAAAATCCCGGTTTAAGGCAGATCAAGTATAAGAATGGCAATAGGCTATTTAAGTATCTTCAAATGAAAATTCATACTTTGTTTTATTTAATTAATAGAATAGAAAATTTTAAGAAAATATTGTAAATTTTTGTGTGTCCCCATATTTCCTTCCAACACTGTAAATATAAATTGCTCTTGTTCCTATAAGGGGCATAAGGCTTCAACTATCGCTATGGTTTTCAGTTCGTTCCACGATTTTTTTTAACTTTACGGCTTCTATGACGATACCAAGTATGACTAAGTTGGGCCTTCCTGCGCTGCTCTGGGGATTTCAGTCTATTGCATTTATCGTGATATCTGTCTGATATCTTCGCAGGTCGAGCACGACCCACTTTCATTTTCGTTTCCTACTTTCTGACTCGTTCAGGCCATAGGCTTCGGTTTCGGCTCATAGGCTTGCATTATATATATAGCGAACAAAAATTCAATTTCCAGCGTAGTCAGCGGTTGATGAAGACTTGTAGGGCGCTGAGCTCTTAGCGATTTGAATTCCATAATTCACACCCATACGATATTAATCTTTGCGCGTTTGGAATTATATTGAAATTTCCATAGGGACTTGACTTTATCAAAAGATTGCCTTGCCCAGCCTATACGGTTTGCATCATCCTCTTTTAATCCCCCAGTTGGTATTATTCTGCTACCCAAGTAGCAGAAAGACTTCACTTCCTGGCTAAAATGCTGCCATAAGGTGAGCATTTGGGTATCTTGGGTACATTTATTTTGGGATTACATGCTGCTGCTTCAACTTCGATATATCACAGTTTCGATTGCAAATCATCGATTCTATAGGACAGAACCCAAACGTCGTGTACTAGTCCATGTCTTCGAGTCACTTTTGCTATTATGAATAATACGTGGCAAAATGGACAACCCTGACGTGACCCTACTTTAGCATTTTTTAGGCAGCTGATTGCGTCCTGGTGTAAAATGCGATTTTATACGGGATCATTATGATGTATATAAAACGTTTTGATATTCGCTTGCAGCGAAGTGCGTTTCAAATTGCAGAGTGATAGAGTGTATAGGAAGCCATTCCAGATTCGAAAAATACTAGATGTACAGGTTAGCGCCACTGATTATTCATCAAGCCGTTTAAATGGTCGAAGTTGGATGTTCCCGAGCGGAAGCCGGCTTATTTTCTTTTGGATATATTACACAGTACGACATTATTTTGCATCGAAGAGAAACTCTAAAAGATTATGAAAAGCGGCTGAATAATAATTATACTTGTCTCAACGATTTGCTGTAGCACATTAAAATTTCGAGATATTCTACTATAAAGATCTAAGTTTTTGTGCTCCTTAACACTTTGTGTACCTCCTAGAATCTTGGATATGATCATATACTCTTAAGGAAATTGAGTGTAAGTCTACTCGTGCAAATAGTTCGTCACGGACTTTACTTCAGAGTTACATATCTACACTTTCTCCTACTCCCAGGTGCTGGAGTTGACGGCGCTTAGAACTGTAGCTTACACAATTCCACTTTCCTTTAAGGTTCTGATTTCCAAAGTAACATAATTTTACTGATCCATGTAGATTGTAATTAAAAAAGGTACAAACGAAGAAATATTTATTTTTGCAAATTTTCAATAGTTTAATTTTATTTAATTCTCAATGGAATATTTAACAAATTTTCTGGAATATAAACAAAAACTTTATTTTAATACTCTGACATGTGAACACATGCATGTATGTTTCTATGTGTGTGTGACTTGAGGATAAATATTTGGAAGTTTATAGAAACTGGAAAAAAAACAAAAATAAATATTCACACTCAATTATAAAATTCCAAAGGAATAAATACCAAATTTGTTGAAAATAATTAAAAAGGAATTTCCTTAAGATGCACAAGAATAAAACTTAAGCTCCTTCGTCTAATAGTTTTAAGTTTAACAAGACAAACAACTCTGACAATGTACTCGAACTAAACAGAAACAAAAAAGCCAAAAAAAAACAGTGACAGGCAAAGGAAGATATTTAGCAAAACACAAAAGGAAACTCACAATATCTTAAGAATAAAGTATTTTTGCCTACTCTTAGGAGAAAATTATTCAAATAATTTGTTAAATCAATTTCTTAGAGTTTGATAAGAATAAAATTATGTAAATTCTCGTACACTGTCGTATATGAATCGAATAATATGTTTGTGTGTTTTTACGTGCGACAGCATTAAATTTGAATTCTGACAAATTGTTAAAAATTTCTGAAAAGAAAATGTTGTTAGTAATGTCTTTTCAAGATTTTTGAATATTAAATAAAGGGTATTTTACCCCTACATGTACTCTAGATTGGCAATATCAGCATTTAATTTACAATGAATATTCGGGGATTGGAACCAAAACAACGCTTTTCTTTACATATTTCAACAAAACTACTGGCTTCAGAGGCAAAATAATCCTTGGCTTATTATTTAGACACCATGTGATCCAAAAAGTGATAAAAATACACAAGGCTCTAGGGTTCATTGGTCAGCTCATTAAGCTAAAATTTATATATATTTTTTGGTTTGCTGTATTGAATTGATTTGATGTGAAACAGTTCTTGTTTGAGCGTGACAGCGCAACATGCCATACAGCGCGAGACATGACAAAAAACGTTTGATCGCGGAATAATTTTCGCTTTTAGACCTCTGACTTGGCTATGAAGACCTGGAGATTTAGTATTTTTGTATTATTTTCTGTTTGGTTATGCGAAATCGTTACTTTATACCGATAAGCTAAGATGACTACTATTGATATAATTCGCAGTTTTAGTTAAAAAAGCATTCGGTTAAATTATTTTAAAATCTCTAAAGAAAATGGTGGAGAACTGAAACGAAAATTAGATTAGGAAATCTATTTAAGTATACCCTTGATAAACAAACTGTGAACGTAGCGTCTTCAATTTTTGCGAAAATTTTTTTAAAGGGAATTGAGAAAATAGCAATTATAATTTTATATTTTTTACATGATTACGACAACTATATATTGCCGTGGCTAAAATGTAATGGTGATTAGAAATCAATTTCAATCATACTTTAGTTGTGATAAACTAGTTATTGTTTACATTTAATCTTTTAATGATTTCCATCTATAAACTTTGCAACATGGCTGAGCTGAACCACACAATTTTTACGAAAATTGTAACTTTGGACAAAGTGTTTTAAATATATAAAAATAATATAATACCTCTAACCACGAAATGTTCCTATTAGACATTGTATTTAAAGTTCTTTTATGTTTAATCAAAGTATGTAGCTTAAGTGGTTAGCGCGTTATCTATTAAGCATTCGAAGGCTTTCGTTACCTGTGTTCGTACTTCAGCCGCGGCCAATCATAAATAATATAATTTGTTTACAACCTCATAGTTCAATCATAATATGTTCCTCTTATAGTATGGTTAGGTCAAACATGTTTTTTCTCTGCGTATAGCGTTCTTATCAGAGACCGTAACGGTTAAAAGTTTTACTAAAAAATTACTTTTTAATAAGTATTTTTCAAGTTTGATTTTTTGCTTGAAAAATAAAAGTTATTTCTTGAGTTTTATATTTTCAAGTCAAAAATAAAACTTGTAAAATAATTCGTATAGTTAATTTGTTTAATAAATTTCAAACAAATAAAGGTATTACAACGTAACAAAAATTACGTTGTAATATTTTTCTTGTAAGATCTTATTCCTAACGAAATTGTGAGTTAAGTTACTGTTTCAAATGAAACAGATAAGCAGAAATTCATTTCGATATAACTTCCGCAAAATAGAGTTAAATAAGTGAAATTTTGCTGAGGGGTACTTCTGAATTGGGGAATCACAATAGAGCTATTAACTCGCTTTCAGCCTAAATTGACTTAAGCACTTATTGCTTATTGCCGCAGAATATATTATTGTTATAAAAAGTCTCCTAAAAAGTTATCGTTTTAATATAATCAATAATTTGAATGTTTAAAGTTTTTATTCTTAAAAATATAAGTGTATAAATATATTCGTAATCAAATGTAACGATAAAACATCAGAGCACACACTGCATCCTTCAAGCCATTTGCATGTTTTAATTTATATATTCAAGAAAGTTTGTGTGTATGTGTGTGTGTGCTTGAGTATTTGTACTTAAAACAAAAGGCGTTCACAATAAATTATTGTCTGTGCCTGTCATGTTTTGTAGCATGTCTACGAAAATCCTAGTGTCATTGTTACCAGTATTAATATAGTATATCCATACAAACGAACACGTATTTTAAGGCCTAAAGAAAATTGCAACAATGAAGCTCTTAATGAAATCTGACATTTCTGGAAATGGCAGAGTGCTACATTTTCAACAAGATTCTCAATATGCCTTATTAACAGCATCAACTCTAAGACTACTACACTGCAAGCACTAATACCACTACAAATAGAACAACTACGAATACAATTATTAACACATCAACTTGCTGCTGTGTTCTATTTCTACTGATGGCTGGAAGACTTTAGATGAAATAGTTTAGCAAAGACGTACAAAATCGTCTATTCACAAAAGGATGTGGTAAATATTTTAACACGCACACACATCCATTTACTTATATGTTTAAACATTTACACGCATTTGTTTGCAAGCACTTCAAATGTCTTAGAAACAATTCAAACATACAAGACGTATGCACACACACACGCACACACACACACACACACACACACAGTTTGTAAAATGAATACAACACAATCAAAATAGGAACACAACAAAACTTTTGCAACTTTATCAATTGAAATATATACACACATACTTTCGTACTCTCCTCATTCTGCACATGTTAATATGTATACGTACATGCATATGCTAAAAAAGTCCATACACAAACACACACACACACACAAAGAACAATTTATGAAGGTTTATATTTCAGTATTTAATTCATTAAATACATCAAATTATATCATGGTTTAAATATTCTTCTGATAGGATTTTCTGCCAGGATTATTTTGTCTAGTTTTGTTTTGCAAAACCTTTTAATGAAATCTTTATTTCAATTTCCGGTGATTTGCAATGTATTAGTTGCAAGTTTATTTCTTGCAAGAAAACTTTATATTAAACGAGATTATATTGCTTTATTTTTTACAAGTTGTGACTTTGTTTAAATACCACAATGAAGCAAAATTAAATACCGTCAATGAAAAATATTAGAGACAAAGGACTTTGTTGTTTGCCACGCTTTTATTGTTGAATGTTTTTTTTTCGGAAAAATTAATACATCATTGTAATAAAACAGAAATGATTTAAAAGATATATTATAAAATCTTAATTCATATATGAAATGTAATCGAATTGTCTTGACAGTTAAGGACGAGCACACCTATGTACATATCTTCCTTCATTAAAATCCAACACTTTTTTGGACGGACCAATAGAAAAATTTCAATTTTTTTGCCCTTTTGTTACATTCGAAATATGTTTGCGCTCACAAAAGGTGGTGTTTTTTATTTTATTTTTGTTGAAGGATTCCACTTTTCATTAATTGTTTAAAAAAATATGTATGTATTATATACATATGTTAGGAAATAAAACTTAGTCATTAGTTTCATTTATTAGTTTCAATAATATATATTAGCATTTACATACATATGTACTTATGTATAAGTATGTATATGAATATATACATAAGTAAAAAATACATATTCAGGCATCTCATTAAAAAAGAAACACGTTTTAAATCTATAATATTAACTTAAATATTCATTTGACTACGTATACATATATGTATGTAAAACTTAATTCAGGTATCTTAGCGTGCCAGTCCATAAAATAATTTAAAACACACACATTTATATTAACTCTTGATTTGATATTCCGGTAGGGTGTTTTGACGTAGAATTTTGCAACGAATTTCCGCGACCCCTTGTCAAGTTTCACAACTTAGTCGCTGTACGTTTCAGAATGAAAAATGACACTGAAGATGGCACATATCTGAAAACAACTTGTTTTCAAATCAAACTTCATAAGGGATGACGAAAGTTCTTTCCAAAAACCTACATGTTTATACTCTTTTTTTATATATCAGCTATCAAATCGTAAATTTAATTTTTTAATAAAATTCATAGAAATATAAATTAATGCAGCCAAAGGTAGTTCGCCCAACACGGATTATTCTGGTGTAATTATGTAGAATTCCTATTTCATTAAATTTTTTTGTTGAAATAGGAAAAATAATCATTATTTGCATTCCCTGGTCCTCATCACTAGAAGTATCGGATCTTCCACTTGCATTTATAAGTTATTTTAACATCATGGCAAGATTTTTCCAAACTTTTTAAGGCGCATCGAATGCACAGTAAAAAATTATCCATTTCGGTATTAGTATGATTTCTTTGTTTTGCTTTAATACGTTTCTTGATACTAAAAATATCAGAACTACTTAAGCTAAAATTTTCTCTTGAAAAAGTCACAGTTAAACAATAAAATAAATAGCAAAGTTTAGCAACGAAAATACTAAAATTGCAACGCTGGTAATTTTAGAGAAATTTATATTTTTTAGTAAAGTTTATATTTCTTGTTTATTTTTAAATATTTTGGATTTAGTGGAAACATTTTTACTGAGCTGTTGGTTTTTTTATTTTCTTTATTGGTTTTCGAAAAACTTTTCGGTTTTGGTGAAATTAATTCTTTTTAATGACGAGTTCTTGGCGAAATTTTGGATAAAATTTAGATTTTTCGAACATTGTTTTGTGATCTTTTAAGTTTTCCTATTTAAGAAGAATTTTTAATTTTCATTTTTTTCTGACTTCTCAGCTTAATTTTTGGTTTCTGGCGATATTTTTAATTATTAGTAATAATATTTAATATTTTCTTGCTGATTTTAAAATTTTTTTGTGAATTTTTCAGTTCGTGGGTAAATTTCAATTCTTTAGCGACTTTTTGCTGAAATATCGAATTAAAGTACGTCTACGAATTTTCTTTTGTGAAATTTTAAACAATGGTGGCTTGGAATTTTAAATTATTTTGGGAATTTTCAAATTTTTTGGAGAAATTTGCGGTACAATTTCAAAGAGTAGTGGAATTTAATTTTGCGTTAATTTTTTGCAGTTTCGCTTTTTCGGATAATTTTGTTCTTCTGGTTGTTTTTAATTTTTTTTACGAATTTTCGATTATGGGTAAATTTAAGAAATTTTGTTAAATAAATATAATTTTTATAACTTTCCTCTAGTAAAATTTTGTTTCAAAAATTTTATGAATTGTATGCATATGTATCTGTAATATTTTTTTTTTGGTAAGATCTCGCCTTTTAATTAAGTGTAGACTTTTTGGTAATCTAATATTTTTTTTAGATAATTTATGTAGAGTGTGTTAATAGTTAGTTCGGTATCATATATCAGGATAATTAATTATATAAGATGGACATCGGTAAATTAATTCCCCTAACTATTAGAATCTAGTAAATATATACAATATGGTCATTTTTTTTTAAATTTGTATAGAAACAATTATGAATAATTTGGGTCGACAGACCTTGTCTGGTTATGAGAGATGCCCGATTATAGGAGCCGTTCGTTAAGGGAGCTTTCACTCTACAATCTTTGAACCCTTCGTGAAGGGTAAAACAAATTATTAATTTTATAAAAATCTAACCACCATCGATATATTGGCGATAAGTATATTCTGTATTTAGATTAGATTAGACAGTAAGGATTTGAAATGTTTTTTAATTGAGAAAACAAAACATGTACTGCTAAATTTAAAACTACTTTAGAGCTGCACAATATAATGAATCCTAAATACTAGCTGCCATAGTTAAAGCAATTATTTAATATATTTCCATACAAAATTTAACTTCTAAACCTTTTGTATTTTTTATAACAAAGGCAGAAGGCCGTAATGCTTTAGTGCAATGTTGCCATTCGACATTCTGTAAGCGTAGGAAAAAATGCCAACAACATTGGTACGACTATTGTAGAATTAAATCCACAATTCTAATTTAAGCCTACATATCTGCACAATAAATCCACTGTGTTTGCGATGCTAATAAAGCCTATAACTAATATTAATAATAAGTCTACATGTATTTTGAAGACTTCTGACTCGGAACAAATCCCTACTATTTTGATAATAATTCAACAAGAATTCTGATATGTATTGCTTAAAATCTCATTCCTGCGCCTTATCGTTTAATTAGTCAATGCCTTATTCATTCATTTCATATTAAGTTGGGCAATTTAAGTACGCTAAATTTTTGGCGTTATCGTTTGCTTTAATTTATGCCAGTACATTTGTATCTGTGGTCAAGTTGTGTGTCTTAAATTTCAACGATTTGTTAAGCAACACTTGTATTTTATTTCTATTTGTACGATAAGTATACAAATAAATATTTCCCTGGCCGATGCAAATGCGAGTGTAAGAAGATAAATAAGAAAATAAAAACGCGTGCGTTTTATAGTCGAAATTTTAATACCTAAAACTCATATTTCATAAATAAGAAATGAGGTCTGTTTTTAATTTTTTTTTTTACAAATAACCGAACATACCAACTTCAAGTTTATTTTATGCCACCTTTGTTTGCGTTTTATTTTAATGGGAAGAAATGCAATTGTGACAATTGCAACCAAGTGGAAATGCATGTTTTACACGTTTAAATACACACATACATATTCATGTACACAACATGTTTGGGTATGCACATGTGTTCAACAAGCATGGCCATTTAATAATAACACGCAAACTAGGACAACATTTAACCCGCAGAAAATGTATTAAGAACAAAAGTATAACAACAAACAGCCAGAATGTAAAACAAAAAACTGCTGCAGACAACATTGCAACAACATTCGATATTAATAAAAACCCCAACAACAAATAGAAAAACATGTGCAATATAATGTAAGGGTTGCTTAGGAATTCTGGCCGCTAATCGCTCCCTTTGCCAGACTCTCTGTAGTTGCTTATTAATTGCAAACTCAAAGAATACAATTTCATAAGTTCATGCCACGTATTCTAGACAAATTATTTTCCTACACTTAACAATAGTAACGGCGAAGTGGTTAAAGGATCCCATCACTGAATATAAATTAAAATAACTAGAAATTCACATTTCGATTTTCAGGTTATGAAACAATTTTCGTGTCCTAAAAAAAAAGAATCGGATTTTAATTCACAACAATTTTGCTTTAGACGCTGTTGAACTCTTAGTATTTTGAAAATTGTTCATTTGCCATGATTATTGCATTAAACAGATGATGTTTACAGTAGACACTAACTTAGTACAAGGAATTAAAGAAAGTTGGTGACGTGCGTAGCGACAAGAAACATGCATTCCATTCTGCTGGTATCTAATACAAACTTTTACTTTCCCTGAATTCAAATTTATTATACAAATATATTTTTTTTTAAAGGAAGAATAAAAAAAAACTTGAAAAATGTAAAATTATATACATATCAAAATATTGTAGATTTTGACAAAGTGCTTCTTGCTGTTGCCGATATTTCAAATAATTAAGTTAAGTTAATTTAACACGAAACACATTTCATGGTCATAAATAGCATCTGATTAAAAAGGAGCATGATTGTGTATATCGATGCTGCAGTTGGTGTTAAAAAGAACAATCTCTAGCCATTCCGCAAAAGCAGAATTAGGAGTATTATGCTACTGAGCATGGCACCAAGCCAGTCAGTGGACTATGGGAAGCCGGTAAGTGACCCACTTAACACGGCACTCAATGAATCCATTCAGAATCTAAATTGTAACGCAGAGGAAAAAGAAGATATATTTGTGGATTCTGACTCCGAGGGCGTTGAAGTTACTGTGTTTTCTGCCGGGAAAATCACGAAGGTGGCTTAACTTAACCTTCACTAGAGTGGAGGAGAAATTCTTTCTTCGCCAAATGAAGTTGTTTCAGCTTCAAAGCCTTAGAAAGATAATGTGAATCCTCAAAAGCTCTCGTCGTTATGCCGTTGTTGGTGGACCGACCACTGAAATAGTCACACGGTTGCGCTCACAATCGAGCGTGAGCAATCGCGACATCCAAAAACCTGCCCAGTTTAGATACCTACAACCTCAGACTCTTCGCGCACTTTCCTTCTCCGATGCCATTTGAGGTACCACTATTTCCAACCCCTTCAAAAAGAATTTAGGGCCTCTATCGTTATAAGTCAATGAAGCACACCAACAACGTTTCTTCTTAAGGTAACAAACAAAACAAATGTGGTGAAAATTCGGAAATTTCCACCTCCAAGACCATTAAAACTTAACATTTCCAATACAAGAATTTAAACAAATTAGGGGAAATTATTTATTTTCACAATTTAACTTTTCACTCGATACTAACTTTTAGCGTGACCGCCAAAGTCCTTTTACAGTAGTCACCTATTTTCTCCAAACTTGTAGAAGAAGCAAGAATCCGCCAAAGCAAGAATCTGCCGTTTTTTTTCTATTATGATGTTCGTTTTTGTAACTGCTGTTTACTTATGGTGGTGGTTTCTTTACGTTACGACTGTTCTGTAGTTTTGTGTGTATTCAATTTTCAAGTAGCTTGTATGAGCTCATGGGTGTTGTGTTTGTTGTTAAAGCACAGCGCTTTTTGTACAGTAGGCGCCACAAATATTCATACCCTTCAATTCTGGAACTTTTTGTACAGTAAGTGCCACAAACAGTTATTATCATAAATTTACACTTGTGGTTCCCAACTTTATTTGTACATAGTAAAACCGTGGGTCTTTCTTTATACACGTTCTATCCTTTTCGAGAATATTCACTCCCAATTGTCAAAGAATACTGAAGCAAACACTACGTTAATAGTGTCATAAGGCTACCACGAACAATGTAGCAAATGCATAGTCAGCACGCACCTTGCCCCTGTTAATTTCAATCTAGGTTTTCCGTGTTTTTTTTTTTAATTTTCCAGCCATAAATTTGGGCACAGCGAATTAGTGTTTACTTTGGTATAGCTGTGTCAAAGTTCACTTAGCTAAAATATGAGTTCACTTCAGTCTTTATTGTTTGAACCGTTCAATTACTCCGAATTCCCCTTTCGGGTTTTCGGCACTTTCGAGTTTAAATCTACTTTTTACAGAATCGATTGGACGGATCACTTTTGAAAACATATTCAAAAAATGTTTCCCTGCTTTTGCTAAATAGCGAACAGTTTGTTTTCCAACACTATATTTTTTAAACAACCATTTAACCGGTATGTTCTTGCAACAATCAACAATTATATCAATTTTATTTTTAATCGAAAATGTTTTCCTTGTTCGTTTTTCAGATTTTTTGTTTAAACGAGCGAGCTATCAAACAAAGAATATCAAACAAGAATATCTAAATATGGAATTTTCATTTACATAACGAAAAAAGAAAATAAGAAAGGGATAAGTCCTTAATATAAAATGGGAATCACTGCATTTGGGTAATTATTTTATGTATGTATGTATGTATGTACCAATACATGTAAGAAAAACACTTGTGTTTGATACACTGATAGTAGAGGTAAAAAGAACATTGTTTTTGTACTAGTTTACAACTGAATCCTTACTTATGAAATTAAATTTATGGTGACTTATATAATGCGTCAGTAATAACTTTTAATTTTTGTTTTATATTTAAACTTGCGTTAAATACACGCGCATACACTTATGCTTTGTGCGTGTGATTTGTTCGTGATCGACATCTTGATACAAGTTATTGGGGCTGTGCACGCACAAACCACAAGAAATTGTACATTTTTAAAATCTTGAGATTTGTTCGATGTGTTAGAGAACTTGTACGCGAACATTCGACAATTTTTTCACTTTAGTTTACTACGGGTCGTCGACGTACTATTCATGAAAGGAGAATATAGAAGCTGACCACTTACTTTATAAGCCCGTTTGCCATCCCCTTCGTTCCTCGAAAACTACTGGAAGCTATATAAAAACGCGTGCAGCATGACGGTAAAAAGATGTAACCAGTTAATAAAGGCTAAACTGTAATAATAAGGGAATAACAAAATAGTCTAGATTTGCAGCTTTTCTTTGCTAAGCTTGCACTACATGAAGTCATACTTGAACTTCGTAAGTGTGTACGTCAAACCAATTTCTGCTGGTTCAATATAAACGATAAAGAGAATGGTATACGGCATATGGTTCCAGCTGGACCCGTTGTGTATTTCACAATGGATATGGGGGGAGGCGAATTAAATTGGCTACAAAAATTATACGAGACCTTATTATACGAATAGCACGTCAAAGTCGACATAATGTAGGCTAGAATTAAGCCGGGTCTATGCAGCAGAGTCACTGCATCTCTCGAATGCGTGCAAGCCCATGTCAGACATTTCACTGATGTCATATTCGATGCATAATGGCCTTAAAACACACAGGTTTTTTTTATTTCATTTCAACATCTAACCTCTCTTGTTGGAATCCCCATTTTCTACAACAAAAGAGAGGTAGAATTTGCTATTCTCTTCTTGTCATTTTCTCTCAATAGCAATACATGACTAGAACCAATAACATTTAATTGAATAAGATACATTTATTATAATAAATCGTTTCTTTAATCGATATGTGACTTTCATTATCATTTATTTTAAGACTGGTGCTTTATATTTAAAAGCTTAGGAAACCATATGGCCCTTCACTTTAAGTGAGAGCGTTTTTTCGTGCATTAAATTTAATTTTTATTTCATTCAAAAGCTACTTAAAGTTATTTGAATATATTAAAAGATATTTAAATTTTAATAAAAATTTGTTCGCTTTAAGCTTCTGGGAGCAATAACATCAAGATCATATGAAAACCACCAACAGCAAAAGCGGCAGCAGCGATAATAAGAACAACTTAAAAAAATAATAATTAAAACATGCTAAACAGCGTGTTCAACTGACTGACTCGCTGGCTGGTTGGCAGTCCTGATGGTGGCTATTTCGCTGTTTTACAACCAACTACTCGTATCCCCAATAAGTGCAGCTACAAGAGTAAGAGTCTTTCATTATGTAGACCACGTTGGTAGGTGCCTGAACACATTTTTGCACTACACGCTGGTTATTTTTTTGTCTCTACGTCGTTGTCTTTTTTGCTGTTGTTTTGTTCCTTGTATTTAATCCTGCAGTTGTTTATTGCGTTAATTTTTTTTTCTGTGGCTGCTCGTAGCTGCTAATAAGAGTATGTTGCCCTAAAGTGCAACCAAATGGGTTTTCGCGAAAACCGCACAGTTTTACTAAGAATGTGTTTGTGTGCGTTTTGTTTCCAATTCATTGTTTTGTTTTTTTTTTCTTCTTTGAGCTACAGCGTTCGTTCAATGATCCTTTTTTCTGCCTTTTATCACGTTCAGCATTTATCAGATTCTTAAAAACTAAAATGACCGAACTTTAACATTTTTATAGCAAAAATTAATAATTCTTAAAGTGGTATTAACAAATTGCAGGTTACTTTTTCTTACATTAAATACAAATACGAGTAGTTGTTCTTGTTGCCTGACTTGGCGTACGAGTAGTTGGCCCTGTTTTATTTAATTTATTAATTACCTGAATGTTGTTTCATAACTTGTCTCAAACTGTGCTGATAAAATTTTTGTTATTTTTCGAATTTATACTCTTTGCGAGAATTAATGTGCATTTGTGGATGCGCCTTTTTAATTTTTTTTATTTTTTGAAATTTTATTTTGTGGCCCTTTTCATTGTTACGGCTGAGTGGCGAGAAAAGAAGAAATAATTTGTAGATTTTAGTGCAGTGTTGTTGAAATTAATAATGAGGTTAAAGACACAAATTGCTACAGGTGGCCTATAAAAGTGTTGTTCCTAAATGTTAAGTTCTATCGACAGAAAAAAGTAATGCTGGTGGATACAGTAGAAGCTTAAACCAGATTCAATTAGCTCTTATGACCCATATAAGGTAATTTTTTTTTAATTAAGGATTTTAAAATGAAAAATATTTTAAATATTTCAGCAAAAACCACTGATTCGTCATTAGTAGCTTTGTAATGGAATACCGAGTTGGCAGTTGATACGAACCAGCCTACGTATGACATGATATACATACATATGTTCGCGATGTCCCACTTTGGAGCATTTCTTTATAAGCTCTTATTTCAGTGCTTCGTAGTCAATAGGAGATTTACTGAATAATTACTATCGCGTTGTCGTCTTCTGTGCGTAACTCATAGTGAAATGTATAATTTTGTGCGTTATGGGACAGACAACTGTAGGCCAATGTGTAAAAATATTAGTTTTTTGATGAATTGCCAGAAATTATACCTTCAAATATAACAAATTTCACATATTCTCCAATACAGTATTTCATTTAGTAAGGCAAATTATAAGTTCCTATTATCAAGTGCGTTTGTGCGCCAGAAAATGTAGGTACTGCTTTCGAAATCTCAATTATAATTTGCTGGGATCTGTCTCTCAAGAGTTGAGTTAATGATCTCCAATCTAAACTTCTTGGCACTTTTTTTCTACAAAAATAACTCATGGTTATGACATGGCCACAATCATTGTGGTAGCAAAAAAAAAAATAATGATTATTGGAGAAAATTTTAAAAATTACTTTGGTTTCAGTAATCAACTTAATGTTTATATTTAATCATTAAATGATTTCCATTCACAAAATTGGAATGTGGTTGAGGTGAACAATAAAATTTTAGACACAAAGTATTTTTATCATAGAAAAATAATATAATTGTAGTCATAACATATTATAATTAAATAATATATTTTAAAATTCTTTTGGTATTTGCTCAAAGAGTGCTGTGGCTTAAGTGGTTAGCGCGTTGACTATTAAGCGTTCGACGAATGTTGTCGCCTCTGTTGCTACCTCAGCCGCTGCCAATTAGTAACATAAATATTTTGCTTTTTTATCGTGCTAAGACGGGCATATTATTATTATCTACAATAATAATATGATTAGTGTTGCTCTTAGGTTACGGTTCTCTCAACCATGTTTTTGCTTAAAAGCACTTATAGTTCAAACCAGGCATGTTGCAATATTTATGAATGCTAATTACTTCATGATCAACTGTCAATAAGAACTGGTTAATCGTAAGTAAGTTATGTTGTAAATAATTTAAAGTACTCGTAATAAGTTTACCACAACTATATATTTTTTCGATCAAATGTTTAATTAGGGCAAAGTTACATAACTATCCTCTGAACATACACACACAACTTTAAATAAAAATATTTTCTTTTTAGTGCATGATTTTTTAGTAGTCGGGTCTTAGTATTTGAACTTATTTTTATTTAATTTATTTTGGTGCTATAATTTCGAGAGTAGGGATGCTCTTTTAAATATTTAAGTGGAAAGAAAATATGAAAACAAATATAATAGGTTAATCCTATAATACGAACCCAATTTTCTTGGACATGACCATCATGCAAAGAAATTGTCTTTTTAGTTCACGATTTTATGTCCTCTAGAAAGCGTCATATTTAATTTAATGTGACGACATTTGGCTGAAATCCAGCGGAAGCTTTCAGCGATACCTGCTTTGTCAAATTGAGATAAGTAGTTTGGAGGTTATGAAGGTACAGATGAATATACATACAGTTTGTCAAAAAATAGTAATGCTTTCGAGATATTTGGTAAAAAAAGAGATTATTTTTTTTTTGTAAATTCATATTTTTTTATTAATTCGATTTTATTGACATAGTAACTAACAAACAGCAACGAAAGAGAAAAAAATAAAAATATAATAAGAAAACTAAATAAAAAACAAAAGGAACTCCAAAATTTTGTTGCCAAGAAATTGTTTTTACATTCTAATATGATCTAAAATAATACGTAAAATAGGATAGAAATCAAATTGTAAAATATTTAATACTTTGTATGGCCGCCATTAGCATCAATAACAGATTGTAGACGCCTTTTCATCGAATTTGTATTTTTTTACTTATTACGGAGGAATTTTATTCCATTGCTCTAAAATTACGGCTTTTAATTCTCCTGGCATCTTTGGATGTCTTTTGGCGCTATTTTGCTTCAGCTAAGTTCACAAATTTTCAATTGGGATCAGATCTGGTCTCTGAGCAGGAGTATCCAGCACTTTGCGCAATTGAAAAGAAGCCACGTCCTTACCAAAAGTGCCTTATGTTTGGGGTCATTATCCTGATAAAATTTAAAATTCGGCCTTCTGCCAGTGTTAAATCCAAATTTATTGGCGTTGTTAATTAAGTGGCACTTCAGTATATTTAGGTACTGTTCCGCATCCATGGCGTTGTTAATAAAAGAAATTTCGCCTACTCCTTTACTGGATATGCATCCCCAAACCATTACCGAAAGTTTTCCAAACTTTACAGTTGGAATTATATTTCGATTTTCCAGTGCTGTTAGTGCTTTTCTCCACACTTTATTGGCTCCATCATTATAGTAGAGCATCATTTTAGTTTTGTCACAGAATATTACATCATCCCAGTAGTCATCAGGTTTTGAAATGTGCGTTACAGCAAAGCACAAACGCTTTTATTTGTGTTGCACAGTAAGCAGCGGTTTTTTTCGAGCAACTCTTGAAGGATAGTCGCTTTTTCTTAAGACTTGCCTTATTGTTTCGAGGGAAACTGTCACACCACATTCTTCTTTCAGCTCACTTGCGAGCGTTCTCGTGGACAAAAAAGAGTTTTCATCTACCTTTCTTCGTAAAACGCGATCGGTTCTTTTTGAAATCTTGTGTGGCCGCTCGGTTGGAATCTTTAACTCTAGTATATTTTCACTTCTAGCGCGTTTTAAAATATTATAAAGAGTTTGTCTTGTTATTGAAAACATTTCCGATAATTCTTGTACAGTTTTTCCAATTGCGTGGTTGTAGTAAACCAACTGAATCTCATCAATTGATGTTCTTTTGCCAGGCATTTTCAATTTACTGTATTTAGTCAACAAAGCACAAAAAAACATTATTATATGACAGTAAAAACTGACGATACTTCGAAAAGAAATAGAGAAACGACATTATGTCAACAAAAAACCATAAATTGTAAAAACAATTTCTTGACACCAATATTCTACATTTTCTTTTGTTTTTCTTCTGGTAATTTTTATTCACGCTTTAATTTTTTCTTTTTGTTTGTCAAAACATTTTCTTGAAAACTGTATACACATAAACACGTAACCATCCTTTTTGTTCTTCTGTATTCGGGTAAGAATTAATTCAGTTTCTATTAAAACATAGAAAAACCTTTAACAACTAAATTATAACAATCATATACCATAAGTCCGCTTTGTTTTGTAAGTGTCTCTTTAAAGCCGTTAACGCGTTTATGAAATCATACGCGTGAGAGAACAAACGGTTGATTTCAGCATCTGTAAATCGTATTGTTAGCAAAGCCTCAAAAAATTGTTCATCTCTTGCTGTTTCTTCTACCGGTTGCTTAATCCGGTAGGAATTATTTTAAATAGAACTCGATGTTGCCATTGTACTTGATTTGGGGTTTCATTAATATTATTTACCGCATCCTTTAAAAACTGCTCAGAGGATTTATCTTGTGCAACACATATCAGACACTATGCAACTGCTTTATAAGAGCTGCTAA
This sequence comes from Phania funesta, assembly GCA_963932375.1. Lineage (NCBI taxonomy): Eukaryota > Metazoa > Arthropoda > Insecta > Diptera > Tachinidae > Phania > Phania funesta. The sequence goes on from OZ010656.1 coordinate 46,363,708, forward strand.
CAATGATGTTAATTTAAATATTTAAGCTTAAAAAATAAATCTAGTAATTTTTGTTTTAAAATACGTCCCAGCCATCTAGTAATTTTAAAGTTTAACTTTCCTGATTTTAAAGAGGAAAAACTACATTCAGTAGTTGGTAAAATTCCCGGGAAATCCCGAAATCATTTCACGGGATTGAACATTTTGCTGAATTCCCGTGATCGATTGTCCGGAATATACAGGGTACTCCATTAACTGTTTTTTTTTATTGAATATTTCGTAGAAAGGACATGGTCACTCTTCGTCATTTTTCAGAACAGCTGGTATTAATGATAGTTATTTCTTTTGCGTTTGCTGACCATCGGAATTGATACACAATATATATGCACATGCACAGATACACAAGATTGAGAACATGGAAAGGGTTCATGCAACCAAATAGTTTTAAGTAGACCTCACATTGTATCTGAAGCTGCAGATAAAGATGCAGTATTAATTTTAAACTTTTGTTGTCATCGAAGTCTTATGCAGACTATACTTCATAAAATTGGATCATAATGTTACATGTTTCCAAATATTTCAAGAATAAATGTGGGTTAAAAAATTAAGAAATTTAGAATGCAAGCAGCAGCGCCTGGTTGCATTTATAAATACTTCTCCTGATAACTACCATTTTTTTGTTGTTCAATATATATAAATATTAAAAGCTTTTCAATATCAAGACCAGCCAACTGGCTTGTGTCCCAATTTTGGAAAGAAGTTGTTGATGGCTAGAACTCTTTAACAATTCACTATTCTTTTCAACATTTTATTAGATTTATCTTGAATTCAATGAAAGCACTAAAACTCTTTTCAAAAATCGTATAACAACTTAAATCAGTGACAATAATTTTATGTCATTCTCTTCAGAATAATTTACTTGTTTCCTTTTTATGTTTTGATTTTCAAAGTGGCTTTTTACACAACTTTTTCTAATATTTCATTTTCTAGGCTTAAAAAATCGACGAGAAAATAAATAATTTTCACAAGATTTTCCAATCGGAATTTTAAAAATGTGACAAGTGCGTAGAGGTTTTTTTAGTGCTACTTCTTGTGGCTGAGTGTGTGAATTGTATTGAATTAAAAGTCATCAAGATGATTAATTTGTTATTTGTGTCTTTTATGGTTGGTTGTACGTTTTGTTGCCCAAATAAAAAGAAAACGAAAAAGAAGAAACAAGAATTTAACAATTGTATTGATTTATGGCAACGAGACGCTAAGTAGACATAAGATTATGTAGTTAATGTTTAAGAGATTATTGTGACCACAAATGCACTCAACACATACGAGTACTAAATTTATTCTCCTGCAGTATGGCCAAGAGACTGTGTAACCAGCCAACGGGTAAAAATAATTTGTTTGTTTTTTATTAAGCGGGTATTAATGTTGTTGTTTATGATCATACAAAAGGTGGTCTGTGTGATCTGCAATTTAACATTTTTAAGAAGTTTATAACTTTTTAACTCTCACGGCACCGTTGCAGCAGTACAGGGCATCCTAATGTATGCATTGAAATATTGAGTGCTGCATGCAGTGTATGGGCCTTCTTCAGTCGCAGGTTATAGATGGTTTTATGAAACTAAATAAAGAAACCGTTAAATAAAACAAACGTTGCATAGGAGAATTAATTTTTATGATTTTGTATGCCATTTGTCAAATAGAGCCGAAGAGTGTGCTGGACACTGGATGTGATTCAATCATAAAGAACGTGCTCTTTGTACTCTGTGTTAGAGTGCCAAATAAAATCATTTGAAATAAATAATAACATAATACAAAGTAGAGTATTTCTCAGGAACCCAATTACAATTTTACTTGAAAATTTTATTAAAATCTTTCGTTTGATTTGTAACTAGTTGCAGTTGCCAGGTTCTTTACTACACTAAGACAATATTACAGCTGGAGACTACAATCCAAAGCACACTCTTTGGCGCTCCACAGTTCTTAGCCCAAGACAGCTGTACAATACAGTTCAAGCAAATAATTTTGACGTAGTATTTGAAGATAAACCCACCTCTTGGCCTACGTTATTTTACAGGAGAGAATTGTCACTGCACATGAAACCCTTATTTCCTATCCCAATAAAAATACTAATTGGTTAAAATATAAACCGTATGTAATCTCTTACTTAACTCCGAATATCCCATTGAGATATCCGGCTGATATTCAAGCAGCTGTATATTACCTTACGGACGTCTTGACGGCCGTAATCAGAAATGCAACACCAAACAAATGATCAGTTAAAGGAAATTTGTACCAATCCTCATCTTATATACAGACCCTCGTCAGGGAAAAGAAAAGGCTCAGAAGGCAATGCCAAGATAGTCGCTCACCTGATATCATGACGTAAATGAACATATGTATGTATGTCCTGAAACGGCGACAGATACTCGACTTCGCTATAGAGATTTATTAAAAAAAAAGTAGATCCAACACAAAACACGGACCATAGCCTGTCGAAAGCTCTAAGGAACCTAAAAGACTTTAAAAGCGCCCATTGGCGAAACACTAAATTGAAAATGGAAATGTTTTCGCAATTCATTTAGAAAAGGTTTTCACACCACATGACACAATTAGTTTCACTATTCCAAATATCATTGACACTGTCATTAATCGTTGTTGCCGCCGTCAACAAAGGATTAATTAAATTAGTTCCATGTCGCACCCTGTTTATTTAGTTTTTATAAAACTCATTTTTCAAAGTTCTTTGCTTCATTTCTTATATTCTTCAAGAATAACGGTCCTTACTGAATAGACACGTAGGCCAAATATTTTGTTTTTTTTATTATTGTGTTATAACCGTATGGACATATGTACGTATGTACATACGTACACACGTATGTACACACATACATATGTGTATACGTAAACTTGCATTTTTCAACTTATGTACATATTTACTTGTTGATACATTCTGTACAAAGAAGATCACTCAGACTTTGTAATTTGAACATCGCGGTTGAAAAATATTAAATTTTAAAGCGCTCGCGCTCATTTAAATTGATGTACAGTTTTATTAAATATAAACTTTAAATTTTATTAGTAAAATAAACCTAACCCTTTTTATTTTTGTAAAAATATAAAACGAGTGCTCTTAAAAATATTTTTATGATTTTCACGTTGCCGAAGCAATAATTCTTTAAAATTTAATATTTAATTTATTTGTGAAAATTAACGCGATGTCGGACGAGAATGCTACACGACACAATTGCAGAAAGTGCAACGAGCTAGACGACGAAAGAATGGTTTTGTGCGATAAATGCGACAAGTGGTTTCACTTTGGTTGCGTGGGAGTAGATAGTAACGTGGCAGACTATAGCTGGAACTGCGAATTTTGTGATAACAGCCTATCCGCCGCTGCTAACCCAGACCATGGAAATGGTTTCGAGGCTCAGCATAGCTCATCGTCGTCACCAATAGTACCAACAACAGCAACCGCACCACCATTCGCAACAACTGCCAAAGGCATAACGTATCAAAGCTCGACACCGCATACAACAGTGGCACCAACAGGCACTGCGCCGTTAGTAGGTACTACAGCGGGTGTTTCGTTTCCAAAACGGTCATCAGTACCGACAACTATGGTTATGCATCCGCAAACATACTCTGCGCCTCACCAATATATGGTAACTGCATCTACTACGATGCCTATGTTCCGTCCAATGACAAACGTACAATTCTTTGGTACAACAACTTCTTCATACACTTACGCAACACAACAACCAAGAGTGTCCGTTAACAACAACAAAATACTAGTGTTGCTCAAAGTAATTCTGATCGCTTACAAAGGCAAAAAATGTTACAGCTGGAGCGATTAGAGGAGGAGATGAAAATTCAGCAAGAATTTTTAGAACAAAAGTATAAAATATTGTCAAGCAACGACATTCCGTCATCTGTAGAAATACCAAACCATTATAATTGCCACCAGCAATTAAACCATACGTATACAAACGGGGTCCCCACGAGCAGCTTACCAAGCAGTGAGCCAAGATTTACTGCTCACCGAAATGAACTTTCACCTTCGCAGATGGTTGCCAGACAAGCATTACCGCGTGAGTTGCCATCATTTAACGGCGACCCAGATGATTGGCCTATTTTTATTAACAGCTTCGAAAACAGTACAGCGATCGCTGGATTTTCTAACGCGGAAAATTTAATGCGGCTTCAAAGCTGTCTAAAAGGAAAAGCTAGGGAGCTAGTAAAAAGTAAACTATTACTTCCTGCGCTCGTGCCTGACATTATTAACAAGCTTCGTTTATGCTTTGGTCGACCAGAGCATATCGTGGAACGCGTTATATATAAGGCCAAAATCATGCCATCCCCACGCGACAAGCTGGAAGCACTTGTTGAGTTCGCTCTCAACGTACAAAATATATGTGCAACCATGGAATCATGTGGACTGGAATCACATTTAAACAACCCCGTGCTAGTAAAAGAACTTTTAGAGAAATTACCGAATCAGCATAAATTAAACTGGGCAATGCTGCCGAGGGACGAAAGCGTTCCAATAATTAAAGCCTTTAGTGGGTGGCTCTATAGCTTAGCTGAAGCAGCTAGTAAGGTGATAACACCCAATTTTAGTAAAAGCGGTGCATCGGTAAATACTCACACTCAATCTAACACCATTGAAAATGGTAAGTGTGTTATGTGTAAAGGCAATTCACACAAAGTGTATCAGTGTGATAAGTTCAAAGAGCTGCAACTAAACGTTAAGTGGCAGACCGTGAAAAAGAATAACTTGTGCCGTCAGTGCCTCACTCAACATAGGCAAAAATGTCATTTAAACAAGGAATGTGGTATATCTGGTTGTAAGTACAAGCACCACCCGTTGCTCCATAAGTACACCAGCGCTGACCCCAAGTCACCAAATCAAACCGTAAGTAAAAATGAAATTAGAAATACGCAGCGGAGTGCACAATTAAGTGCACATAATAATTCGAATGAAGAAAAGCCATTCTTCCGAATTTTGCCTATCCGCTTACATTCTAAAAATAATGTTATTGACACCTTTGCTTTTCTAGACGAAGGGTCCTCTGTCACCCTAATAGAGCAAAGCATGTTTGACATTTTAAATTTACAAGGCGTAGTCGACCCTTTATGTCTAAAGTGGACAGGGGGTATAACAAGAGATGAACACGAATCGATCAAAACTTCGTTTAAAGTATCCAGTGTTATCAATGATAAAAAGTTCGTATTGGCAGACGTGCATACGGTCGAACACTTGGATTTACCATCTCAAACCCTGAACATGTTGGAAATGATCAAAAAATACCCGCACCTAAAGGGCTTGCCCATACAGTCCTACAAAAATGCAAAGCCGACGATTCTAATTGGTGTCAACAATTGGAAACTTGCAGTACCTACAAAAATCTGTGAAGGCAGTTGGCAACAACCAATAGCGACGAAAACTCGTCTCGGGTGGACACTACAGGGTGGCAACGAGTGCTGCTCAACGGAGCACAGATTAAACATACATACGTGTGCCTGTCAAAAGAATTACGATGAGCTTGACCAGTACGTAAAAAATTATTTTAATAGAGAAGCACCATGTTCGTCGGATTTAATTTCGGCAGCAGACAGTAGAGCGATGCAAACGCTAAAAGCAACATGCAAAAAGTCGAACGGACGCTATGAGGTCGGCCTGTTATGGAAAAATTGCGACGTGGAACTACCCGAGAGTTACAGCAACGCCTATCGCCGGTTGATGTGCCTTCATAAAAAGCTTGTTAAAGACGAACCATTGCGACAGAATATGCAAGCTCAAATTGACAATCTAATAGAAAAGGGTTATGCGCAAAAGCTAAATCGTACGAAATTAACAGTTTCTACTGGAAAAGAATGGTACCTACCCATATTTATAACCGTTAACCCAAACAAACCCAATAAAATACGGTTAGTGTGGGACGCTGCAGCTAAATCGAATGGAGCATCACTGAATGATTTTATGCTTACTGGTCCAGACTTACTCAAGCCATTAGTTAACATACTACTAACATTTCGAATTGGCAGATTCGCAATTTGTGGTGATATCGCAGAAATGTTCCATAGAATCAACGTGCGAGAAAGCGACATGCAAGCTCAACGATTCTTGTGGTGGGACAAAAACGATAGCTTACATCAACCAAGCACCTATGTAATGAAAGCCTTAACATTTGGGGTAAGCTGTGCCCCATGCATAGCTCACTACGTGCGCGACAAAAACGCCGAAGAATTCAAAACACAATTTCCACGCGCTGTAGACTCAATACAAAACCACCACTATGTCGACGATCTCATCGATAGCGAAGACATTGAAGAAGACGCATTGACATTGGCGAAACAAGTTGCTCAAATTCACGCCGCCGCAGGCTTTCATATAAGAAATTGGGCGTCTAACTCTACTAAAGTTTTAATCCAGCTGTCTGAGGTGTCAAAAACGTATCAAGACGCAAAGCAATGGGGAGCTACTGAAAAAGTTTTGGGTATGTATTGGGATCCAGATACTGATGTTTTTAAATACAATTGCAGATTTTCACGTCTACGCCGAAATGTGATCGGCGAAAATTTTATTCCAACAAAAAGGGAATGTCTTCAAGTTTTGATGTCAATATTTGACCCACTTGGTTTCTTGTCATGCTACACTATAGGGCTCAAAATCCTTCTTCAAGACGTTTGGCGCGCCTGCATTGGTTGGGATGAACTATTAAACGAGTCCTTAAATGCAAAATTGTCTCAATGGAAAACATTCATTCCAATCATTTCTAAAGTAACAATCCCGCGCTGCTATTCTCAGCTACTACACAATGCCGAAAATGTTCAGCTCCATACGTTTGTCGACGCGAGTGAATACGCATATGCTGCTGTCAGTTATCTGCTAGTACAATTGGGTGACAAAGTAACCGTCACTCTCGTAGCAGCTAAGTGCAAAGTAGCCCCACTTAAACCACTGTCGATTCCTAGAATGGAACTACAAGCAGCTCTTATCGGAGTAAGACTAGCGAACAAAGTACAAAAAATTCATCGTTTACGCATATCGAAAAGTTATTGGTGGTCAGACTCTAAGACCGTGCTACAATGGTTACGAATGGACCCACGAAATTTCCAGCAGTTTGTAATGCACCGAGTAGGTGAAATTTTAGAACATTCCAATGTTAATCAATGGAAATGGGTGCCTACTAAAATGAACCCTGCTGATCTCGCAACAAAAACTACCGCACGAACTAATATGGATCTATGGTTCAACGGACCCGAATTCCTACACAGCGAACAAAGCCAATGGCCCACTTGCAAAGATTTGGGGCCAACAAATAATCTTGAGTTGAGACGTCACATTCTAATTACCGACCGAAAACCCAACAATTGCATTATGAATTTCGAATATTTCTCTGACTGGAGAAGTCTTTATAGAGCCGTAGCAACATTCACGTTGTACTTGCAGAAGTTGAAATCTACCTCTAAGCATCAGGTCGACCATTCTACAATCACGTACGAAATGATTCATCAAGCGAAGCGATTCATTATTAAAGAAGCACAACGCAGCGAGTTTCGACAAGAAATTTTGGCTCTAAAGCATGGAGGACAAGTTGAAAAATTTAGTAAGCTGTATCGTCTTAACCCTTATCTGGACGACAGCGAGATTTTAAGGTGTTATAGTCGAGCAAAACGTCTCAATAATCATGAGGACGAAATCGTGCTACCCGCCAAGCATCACGTGACATATCTTATAATACGTTCATTTCATCAAGATTTTCACCACCACTTCCACGAAGCAGTAATTAACAAAATAAAAAGTCAATTTTACGTGCCTCGCTTGCGGGTCATTTATAAGAACGTCCGCAATTCATGTCAAATATGCAAAAACTATTCTGCCACACCTCAAATTCCTCAAATGGCACAGCTACCAGCCGCTCGTCTAGGAACGTTTCAACGTCCATTTACATACGTCGGAATAGACTTTTTCGGTCCACTATTAGTAACAGTCGGAAGAAGACGAGAAAAACGCTGGGGAGTGGTTTTTACCTGCCTTACGATACGTGCCATTCATGTTGAAGTTGCTCACAATTTGGATACCAGTTCATGTATCTTATGCATTCGAAACTTTGTAGCCAGGCGCGGCATTCCTCGTGAGATATATACGGACAACGGCACAAACTTCAGAGCCGTTGAAAAAATCCTCAAAAATGAGATTAACCAAATAGACTTCCTTAACATTACACATAAGTTCGATAAAACTAAATGGTTTTTCAATCCGCCAGGAGCGCCTCACATGGGTGGCGCATGGGAGAGACTCATTAGATCTATAAAAACTACTTTGTACAGTCTGCATCCCGCACTCAATTTCAACGATGAGACCTTAAAAAACTCGTTTTGCGAAATCGAATCAATTATTAATTCTCGACCACTCACATTCGTTTCGATCGAGCATGAAGACGATGATGCCATAACACCAAACCACCTACTTCTAGGCTCTTGTGACGGCTATAAGCCATTCCTCAGCGACAGCGGAAATATACGTCAACGGTGGCAACAGACGCAAGCGTTCGCAGATCATTTCTGGCGCCGCTGGGTTAAAGAGTATGTGCCAATAATATCCCGTAGAACTAAATGGTTTGCAAAAGTGCCGCCAATTAAGGTCGGAGCTATAGTCATCATCGCTGATGATAATCTCCCAAGAAGATGCTGGCCCAAAGGAAAAATTATCGACACGGTGGTAGCCGCAGACGGTCAAGTGCGAAGGGTAAGAGTTAAGACACAGTTTGGCGTATTACACAGACCAGTAGCGAAGGTAGCAGTGTTGGACGTCGGTGATGATCATGAGCAAGCTCGCAACCCTGACTCGCTTACGGGCGGGGGAATGTTGCCGCCGTCAACAAAGGATTAATTAAATTAGTTCCATGTCGCACCCTGTTTATTTAGTTTTTATAAAACTCATTCAAAGTTCTTTGCTTTATTTCTTATATTCTTCAAGAATAACGGTCCTTACTGAATAGACACGTAGGCCAAATATTTTGTTTTTTTTATTATTGTGTTATAACCGTATGGACATATGTACGTATGTACATACGTACACACGTATGTACACACATACATATGTGTATACGTAAACTTGCATTTTTCAACTTATGTACATATTTACTTGTTGATACATTCTGTACAAAGAAGAGCACTTAGACTTTGTAATTTGTACATCGCGGTTGAAAAATATTAAATTTTAAAGCGCTCGCGCTCATTTAAATTGATGTACAGTTTTATTAAATATAAACTTTAAATTTTATTAGTAAAATAAACCTAACCCTTTTTATTTTTGTAAAAATATAAAACGAGTGCTCTTAAAAATATTTTTATGATTTTCACGTTGCCGAAGCAATAATCGTAATCGAGTTATGACAAAATCGCCCGGTCTTGATCGTATTACAGCATCGATGGTAATTACCTAATTATCCTGTGAGAATATTACTATTCGTACTAACTGTAATGTTGGTTTTTTCCATTATCTTGGAAGATCTCTGAAGTTGGTATGATCCATAAACCAGGCCAATAAGTTTACTTTCAATTTTGTAAAAATTGTTTGAAAAATTCATATTTAAAGTCTTATCTTACTGATCTAAACTTCATTCAGGATCATCATTTTATTTGCCTTAGTGTTGTGTTAAATAGATGATATTTTGAGTTGACACGAAATGCAGAAAAGTCACGAAGAATGTGTAGTGGTATAGAAACTGCATTCCGTTCTGCTAGTTGTGTCTAATAGAATTTTAACTTTTACTGTATTCAATCTTATCATATCAAATAAATTTTCTTTCAGAATGGAAAGTATAAGGAAAAACGGAATGCCTAGAAATTAAATTACTTAATATACATAAATATAATTAAAGCTTAAAAAATATTTGGAAAAAATATAAAGTAAATAAAAAGAGTTTTAGCTAAATTAAAGAATTTAAATGTAGATGCTATAATGCTCTTGATATCTCGATTGTTGCAGTCCAGATTCTATAAATATTTATGTTTTAATATGTTTTAATTCCTATGCTATCTTCAGTAACCAATGAGCAAATCTGCAATGTACGCAATGCCTCTTATGTACTTGATAAATAAAAATTTATGCATTTGTATAGTTTTCGGGCTACGCCATTTTGATGTTTTGCTCGAAGCAGACCGCTAACTTTATGGGTCCCTTTTCGAACCCCTTCTCTCCGCGTATTGATTTCATTCAACTGATTAGTTATTTACGATTACCTTACTGTTATTCGAGTCTCGTGCTACCGCTACCCTTTACTCTTGTCTGTAGTGATTTCAGACTTTCGACTGGTAACTGTTGGCCTTTTTCCTCATCTCTTGTAATTGCTAGCATCTATCTAAGTGTTACATTTGAGAAGTGTCTGACCGTGGTCCCAAGCCTTGTGGCAAGAAGTGCCGGACATTCATACACAATGTGCGCTACCGTCTCAACCTCTTCATCAGGAGCATCTTTGCTGACCGGCCCCGGTCCACCATATGCCAGGTTTTTTCTCCATCTCCTTAGAATTCCTCCACTGGCCAATAAGCACGGAGTTCCAACAGAGATTAACCTCTCCATCTCTTGCGAGGCTTCGTTGCCCATAACTATCGGAACCTTAGGTTTCTTCAGAGATTAATCTTTTCGTATCTTTCGTGTCCACCTGATTTATCCCTGCAATGGATAAAAAGAGATCCAGCCACACAGAGCTCCATATACACGGGTAAGTTTGTATTAAAATTGGAAATCCCCTGGTATCCGGACTTCGCATACTAGGGACCAAACACCCTCTTGGCCACGCATCCATGGTGTATGCTGTTCCACCATGAATTAGGGATTTTTTCTAAGTGCGTTAACTTCTCTCCGTTCGACTTATTTAGCCGGTCTCCTTGCAGTGACAGAAGCCTTTTACCGGCCGCCACCACGAGGAGGTATAAGTCAGAACTGCTGACAGTGCACTCAGTTACGGCAAGCCATATCTTTGTGTCTGCCAGCTGACGGCCATTGATGTGTGTTAATAAAAAAATTTATATGAACATTTTTATTGGTTAATGGTTAGGTCATCAGGCTGCCTGCACCGCATGCCCATGTGGGTCCACATATTCGGTTCCTTAGTGTTACCCGAAGAGATAGAATAAAGAAATGGTGAAAAAATTTAGGGCAATTGAAGAAGGATCACTTAGTCTGTGCCTGTATGGAGTCACTGCTAAGCCAGTAACTGCTCCTAATGCTGCAGAAGGACCTCCCTTTGAAATGAGTCAGGCGTTTGTCCTGCAAAGACAGAGGCACAGAAGGCTATGCCATTACGTTGAGTTGAATATAAAAAACTGGAGTTGTTACAATCTTAAGCTTTGAGTTAGTAAACCACCATTTTGTGAAACAGCTAAAAAATTCAATTTTGTTGTGCTTTGCTAATTTTAAAACGGCTTTATTCCAATTCCCAATCAATCTTTTACATTGTTAAACGTTAATTACTCGAATGAAAATTCCAAAACTACAGCACCAGTGCATTCAAAATAAGTTGCATGTTAAAATAAATATTAGAATTAAACATACACATTCTCAAATATAGACATACGAACACGGACGTTGAATTACAAATATCAAATACAATTAAAGTCATCATCATCGCCTTCATCGTTACCAGCTGTCATTTAGCAATTAATCACTAATAATAATTTAACCTCCAAAATCAACATTATGTCAAAAATTAATTGCTTGGCAATATATTTCATAAAATTTTCAAATTGCTTAAACGTCATCGACTGCCAACCATCCTACGAATAGATAAAGCATAGGACGCTATTGCATGACTGTTCATATGCAATAAATGCTTGCCAACCTTGCTGAGAACGTTATCGACAATTTCCTGCATAATTCTAATTTATCAAAGTGTAAGTTGCAATTGAATTGTGTTTCGTATTGAACAATTTGTTTAAATTGAACATTTGGACATGACAACGATTTGTTCTCTCTAACACTTTTGCCATTTTGCCAATCGAATGGAATTGAATGAAGAAAAAAATTAACTTTAAAACAATAAAGTGAACAAAACTGAAGGAGTAATTTTGTTTTTCTTATTTTTTTCGTTGCGGTGAATTTTGAACTCGATTAAGAGTAGCCAGATTGGATGATTATTTTATTAGGAGGACTTTTTTTAGTACGATTCAACTTGTAGGGATTGTATGGTTTAGCCTATCGCAAATAAAAATGCTTATGTAAAATGGAAGAGGCGAAATTCAAATATAAAATAAGAACTACTCTTTACTAACGAGCAGTACAAGACCTTCCACAAGTTCCACTTCTCTACTGTACTGTACTTGCAAGCAAAAAAAAAAAAAGAGTTATAGAAAGTTTCGCGAAGTGACAGTGAAGTAAAGTAACTAGAAATCATAGCAACCATAGCGAGGGCTGTAGAACATATGCAAAACCGTAAACGATAAATATTTTTAACTAATTTTAAAAAAATTTTGGATATGACTTTACTTAATTTATTTTATTTTATTTAAAATGAAAATTAAAAAAAAAATACACTTACAGATGATGAAGCAAAGGAAACAAATGTTGATACTACTTCAATACGCGCTTCAGGTGAGCTGTGTTATACTTCAGTTTTGTTCTATTTCAATATTGTTTCATAATCTTTGGTTGCTGTATTGTCTTGTGATACAGTATTGGTTTGCATATCAAAACAATTTGATACTGAAGTGCTGCGAAAGTTAGAGAAGAAGTGGGTGGGTAGTACTACATGAAATGAGAGATAATAGTGTCTAAAGCATTTTGTTATGGAAATAAGCTGAAGTTAAACGTATGTAAATCCATTGGGCGAAGTATTTTTCCTGCAGGTTTATTTTTTCACAAATTATGTAGTATTTGTTTTGTGTTTTGTATATATTTATTATATTAGTGCTTCGAGAACTACCTCATTTTATATAGATTTTTGGAATGAATTTCCTTCATCCCTTGTCAAGTTTGGTTTGGAGAGGTCTCCACACCAAGGACAAGGGATGACGGAAATTCGTTCCAAAAATTTATATCAAAACACCCTGTCGGAATATCAAATCAAGAATTACTTCATTTTATTTTTTTGAATTTTCTTTTGAAAATATTTGACATTAGCCGTGCTTGGTGCATATGGTCTCGCAAAAGTAAAAGTGCAAAATGTCGTAGCTTTATATCCAACAATAAAATATAAAAAATGTCTATAAAGTTTTATAAAAATGCTATGATGTTTTGTATTTGCACTTTTTGAATACCGCTAGTGTATTTATTGCCACAGGTCTCTTAGTAGAATTTTACAACTAAGCTGAGCAAGGTAATTTAATCAAGCATACAAACGACCATTTTTGATATTACTGTAGTTGCATTATGGTTAAATCTGGCCGCGGAAATACAGTTTTAACAGTCTTAACTTTCGAGGGATTTTTTGGGGCTTTGGACTTGTTCTTGGGTAGTCTTAGCCAATAATTCCTCGGTTTGCTGTTTTAACAATCCAAAAAGTAACTGTTCGTGCATCCTGAGGTGAAAGCATTATTAAGTTGGTCGCTTTTGTTAAAGTATGAGCATATTAAATTTTCACCTTTATAGCAATCGTTTATGAGCAAACTTATCTGGCATCACTCGACTAAACGTAATGAAACTAAAACACAAACATGCTCTCGCATGAATAGATATGCCAGTAACAAAACATGAAATAAAACAAATGGTAGCGATAAAAAGCGCAAAATGTTCTTTCATTCCTTTATCTATCTGCATATTCATTTGTTCCTCCCATTGTTGCTTGATGTCTCATGGGATTAACGTAATGATTTACTCGTAAATGCCCACGCAATGCAATAACTTGGCTGAGGTGCCAAATAGGTAGATAAGTAGCAAATTGTGCGTTCGACCGCTATTAACAGATATTCATGAAAACCAATAAACCTGGCAAGAGTGTAAAAGTTTTGAAACGGAATTAGTAAGAAAAAAAATTCAATTATATGGAATTCACAGTCGTCATGCAAGTTTTTGTAAACGCACAGATACAATTAGAGCACGCAAAGGTGCTTAAAGTAACCATAATTTAAGAACAACTTTTCTACAAGCTTTAATCTTATTTTATTGAATCCTTCCAAAAGAAATTTGCAATAAGTATTAAAATCTTATCTCTAAAACATTATTTATTAATTATTATTAATGTAATAACTAATTTATTATATTAAAATTTTAATAAACTATATATTATAGCGCATGGTGAGCCGTAGCGCCAGACTCAATGTGTCAGTCTTTTTTAGTTACTAGTGCCCGCGAAATTATAATAAATTGCGTACAAGAATGGACCACTAGTTTGCTTACTTATTTTGACGTGTAAGTTTTCGCTACTTCCTGCATAGTGGGGACTTCTAGATCTCTTTGGATATTTTAATTGCTCTTACTTGTGAATATTTGATGTACAAGCAGTACCCCACAACTGAATGCCATATGACCATATTGGATTTATAATGGTTTTGCATAAAACGGTTATGTATTCCAAAGCCAGGGTTGAGCTGGGATCTAATAACCAGTGTAGTTGATTAGTTCTAAGTTTCATGGACGTTATTTTTGCCTTAAACAGACAGGACCTAGTTCGCCGAAGACCTAGGTGGGCACCCAAATATTTCATTTGGATTTCCACTGGAACAGGGCATTTGTTATTGTTATTGGTGCATAATTTTTTCATTTTGGGGGAAAGCGATACATGGTATGAACACAGGCTACTAATACTTAATAATCAACGCACTAGCTAGTTAAGCCGAAGGACCCTCACACGTTGATTAAACTTGAAAAGAATTTTACATATTATGTCTAGTAAGAATATTGTATGCGTAAAGTTATTACCTTATTTTTGTATGGTTAAAATATTTTGTTTGTGGTAAGAATTTTAGTAAAAATTATATTGATCAACTCAACATTGTTGCAGCTTTTATAGATGGAAATCCATTAATGATTAAATGTAAACAATAACATGTTTTTAGCAACTAAAGATATATTTAAAATGTTTTAAAATAACCATTACATGTTTGTCAGACGAATATTTCATTATAGAGAACATAGTATAGTTGTCATAACCATGTTACCATAAACAATTATATTTGCATAAATACACTTAGTGCATTAACTACGCTGCTGACAGAACACAACAACTTCAATTATCACGTGACCGTGACCATATTTAGAAGACACTACGAATGGGCTGCATTACACTTATGATGATAAGCAGGCTGGCAAAAAAATTATGCGGACCGTATGATGAAGAAAGTCGGCAACCACCGATTGAAAATCAGTATTCATTTAAGTTGGTCGGCAAATAAAGAGTTTTCGAGTAAGAGTGTGCGAGGTATTAATAAGTCTTTGTGGCTGGTTCAGGTCACATGCGCGGGAGATATCCTCCAATATTTCATACAGAATGCTTATCATGGCGTACATTAACATGTTTCAATATGATTTTCCAGTCCTTAGAGCGAGTTTATCAGAACACCTCTAGTACCGCTTCATACATATTTGAAATTCTGTAATATATGCAGTTACTGTGATACAGTGGAGCAAATCAATTATATTGTTTTGAAACCAACACACGTTTGTTATTATTTTCAGCTGATATGGAGTAGAATGTGTATTTGTTGTTTAGCAATTGTGTTTGTAATTGAATTTAATATTTGCAGTTTGAACATAAATATATAAATTTGTTTGTCTGTGGCAGTAATTAATTAAGTTTTGTTGTGATATAGATGTTTGTTGTCGTAGTTGTAGTCATCTTTTAATTTTCCCTTTGTTTTTTTTTTTTTTGTATATTTCATTTTGCTGTAGGCTGTCTCTTCTTTCATGTTTAACAATTTTCAAACAAACAAAATTTTCTATTTATTTGCCGTTTGTTGCATACAACCAACAAACACAACTACAACAGCTACAACAACCATCATGTCGTTGGTTTAAGTTTTGCTAATTACCAACAAAATAAGAAGCTTTTTCTCATTTGACACCGAAAGATGTTTTTTTGAAATCTTACTTTTAAGTTTTGCATCTTTTTCTAGCGTTTTTCTTGTTTGTTTTATTTTATTTGTAATTTATTTATTGCTTGTCGGTATTAAAAGAGACAAGACAAGAAGGTATTTCGAAATTGTCTTTTGCTTCTAAATGTTTTTTTTTAACAAAACAGAAAATGATAATAAATAAAATGTAAATCTTCTAAGTTTAGTAGAAGAAGCTGCAGCAAAGGACATGACATTTGCACTGGTACGAGTACATCAGGTTTAATTTATTCACAGTAGCAATCAGGGAAAAGTTAAAGTCACAATAAATCATTTAAAATTTACAACGTCGTACGTTTGTAAAGAAGTACTCGTAGTTATGTATGTAGATAGAAATAGGAATTTGCTTCTCACACAAAAATCTTCAATATTTATTTATGCTTTTTATGCGATTTAGTTAACAATGTGTTCTATTAATTCAAATAAATGTTTAATTGAATGAAAATCTTGTCAGTAATAAAACATACAATTAAAAAAGTTTCACAAATTTTCCTTTTGCGTTTCTTTGAAAACCCAGACTTAATTGCAAAAACAGCTTTATGTTTTTAAGATTCCATTTTCTCCTCTTATATAACTTAAGGATCATGTGTTGAGAAATTCATAATTTTTTCCAGCTATTTTCGATTTAATCAAATTTATTATTTTAAAATAAGATCAGAAGCCACTGGTCAGTTAGGCTCTGAGTAAAAGAAGAATAATTTTACGATGCAGACAAAAATCATCTATTATTCTATAGGTGTACAGTTTATTGCACGACTTCTATGATTTAGATTGCATTTTTGTATTATAATACAATATTTTATTCTTGTTTTGTTGGTAAATTTTATACCAAAATGTTATATTATATTACAACTTGATTTTGTATGCTTCTGAAATGTTGTATTGGCACTAGAGTTGTCATTCGAATAATTTTTTTTTCACTTTTGTTGGAACGAATAAAATTGTTTAAATTAAAAAAAAAAAATTTCGAACGATCGAATTTTCGAATTTTCGAATCTTTTTTAAAACTTCTTTATAATAAAAATCATCTTAAATAAAAATTAAACTTACAGTCTAACATGTGTTTTGTTTTACGCATTTGATGATTGACACAATCATAATTCGTTGACGGCAATATTAAAATTGTATACTGCAGTTCTTAAAAGCCCTGAGTCCACTTAGTGATTTTTTTCACTAATAAAACTATTTTATATAGCAAATATTTTTTTAATTAAGGCGTTTTTTCAGTCCGATAGAGCTTGCGAAGGGTTGCCTGTCTAACTTTGTGACTACACTATGGCAAATCTTTCTGAATAGATTGACGCTTGAACAACGCTACCAAAGTATCAACTGTTCCGATGTTTTGTCGCAAAATTGTGTTCAGCAATGATGCTCATTCAACAAACAGACCCTATAGACTCCATTAAATCTAGAAAAATGCACCGCTTGGTGCGGTTTATATGCTGGGTCCGATTTTCTTCATTTTTGAAGAAATAAAGTCCAGCATATAAACCGCACCAAGCGGTGCATTTTTCTAGATTTAATGGAGTCTATAGGGTCAGACTGCGTTTCGTCAAGAACAGCAGCGATAGCTATAAGCACTTTATCATTTTTAAATATTAACGGCATGTATTGACCTTTCGAATTATTTATTATTTTTATTATGGTTATTTAAGCTACTTTTCATTCCTTACTTTTTACATACTTGTTGAAAAACTCTTTGTTCTTTTTATCGAGTAGGGCGTTATCGATGCTTAAGCATTGTTCCCCATATTTCATTAACACACTGAAAATAAGTAGAACAATAATTTAATAAACAAAAATATTTAATTGGCACACTGTCAGCCCTGTCACACTCCACGCTGATCGAAAGTGTTTTATAAATCCGAAAATTGTTTCTTCAAATATACAAATTTTCTTTTGAATTAAATCACTTTAAAGTTTTTAAGTATTTTTTGGTTTAATACGTTTGCGTAACTTTGCCTTATGAAGTCCCATAAAAGAGATTTTTCAATTTTTGGGAATTAACGAAATAGATCGGAATCTAAATAAGCTAAATCAAATTCGATCGGAAATGCGAATCGGAAATACCACTCTAATCGAAATGCATGACAGCTCTGTCTTCTGCTGTAAAATTTCTGAAAAAAAATTATAAAAAAAAAGTGGTTTGGTACTTTAGATAACGACCTGCGATAATGGGTGACGTGGCAGTCAACGTGCTAATATATTTCTCATTTTGAAATTTTTAAAATTTTTCGAGTAATTTTGTTATTTTTATTTGTTCAATTATTAATATTCACTTGTTCGAACAGAAAAGAAATTAGAAGCTGTTCCTTAAACTATTTTAAACTCAAATAACTTGAAGTCACTTATTGACACCAAACCTGGGACTTTGCTATTTGTTTGATGAATTAGACGTCCACATATAAAGCAATGCAATGAATTTGACTGTTCACAATAGAGCTGGCAAACTATCGACAGTCTACACATTCGATATTTTCGATAGTTTGCTATCGATAGTATCGAATTATTTTAAGGAATGTAAGAAAATCAGAATCGTCTTCTAAAAATATTGGCCTTATACAAATTAATTTACTTTATCCTTACATAAAATTGCAACACCAAAATTTGAATTTATAAAAAGAGTAACGACAGCTGTCACTTTTTATCCAGTATATCGATAGTTCAGTGACCATCGACATTACTGTCGATTATTTGCAGATCTAATTCACAAGCAATTCAAGTTAAGATTCATTTTAATACACGCTACAATAAACAATTGAAATCTTCCATATTTGTAGAAAAATTATATGAATAACGGTAGAATGTGTAATAAATAGCAGAGTGTGGAAAAAGCAGTACTGAATATCTATAGAATATGTGCATAAGGCTAATGGAAAAAAAATACCCACAGAAGAGCTAAGAAACAGCATTTATCTCTTATTTTTGAATCAGCTGGTGAAAGACTAATAATTTGTTTAATTCGCAAGTCCCTGTTGTCATGTTCAAGGGTTTAACGTCCAATGCCCGCCTCGGCGCTGTTATTTAATTTCGTTAGACTATTTTTTGAGGTAACCGTTCAGGATTAAGGTGCACATTAATGCGCCAGGCCAAGTTCAGGTGCATGCAAACAGCGTGTATATTACACGAAATCATTAACGCCGTTTCTAGTCCCCTTACAAGGTGGCTTCATTTAATCAGAAAAAAGTAAGACTTTAAACATAAGGACTCTTTATATAGGTAACCTCAAAGTTTTACTGTAAGAGCTTGTCCAGACATGAAGGTGTAAAAGTAAATATTCATTAACTCGCTGAATCATCAATATTATGAAACACTTCGACTATAGCTAGAGAACTGAAATTTGGCAATGAAAAAACCTGTAGATGGGAAATTTTTATTTAGGGATAGCAGGATGCACCACTTTTCGTTTGGGATACTTCTGCTATAGCTAGCGATCTAATTTTTAAATATATATAATAACTTGGAAAACAGCAGGTAGACCCACAGAAAAATATATGTGACTAAGAAATTCTTTATTACGATCATTCATTAATTAAATACATAAAAGTAAAATTAATTTGTGATTTTATTTCACTTACAATCGATGGAATGAGTATTATTGCACATATACCTGTGTACGATTTTGTGTACCCTATGTACCCTAACATACGTAGCAGCACTTTACGTTTATAAATAAAAGAACTAACTGTTCATTCGCTAATTATCCATCAGAGAATTAAAACGAAAAACGAAACAAAAAAACTGTGAAAATGGGTAAAACGTGTAAACATCAAAATATAATTACGGACATGTTTGTCCTCTGAAAATTGGTCTAAAAGTATTCAACTGTCGTGTAAATTGTTAGTGTTTGTATGACAAAATTGAGTAGACATTTCACACACATACTCATAAACAAACATACAAATTCGATAAACAACATTGCCACATACAGACGCCAATGCGTGTTGTATTTTCAACCAAAAACCTAAAAGTTATAGATTGACGGACGCACCAAATAGCCAACCAAGCGAGCGATCGAATAAATAAACATTGGACTGTTTGGTCTGTCAGTCAGTCAGTTCATCAGTTATGTGAGAATGTATAATGACGACTGTGCTGAACTTTTACATTACAAACCATTATTTTAATCATGTATTTATGTAACTACATATATATGTGTATGCGTAGGTATTACATTATTTTCTCACAATGTAGGAAGTGTTTAAGAAAATAAAATTATTTATGCGTCGTACTACTGTGAATTTTCATGACATTAAAAAGTGTTAGATATTTTTCATCATGCCAACTTCTCTTATTTTTTCCAGTGCAAACTGTCACATTTGGCTAATTCAGCAATATATTTTTCAGACATTGTAACCAAATTTCACTAACACTTCTAAAATGTATTATTATTTCATTATAGCGATTAAAATTTTATATATTCTTAAGCTAGGCTTGTGCTGTGACATTACAAACAAAAGTGAGCAGAATTTGGCAACTAACACACACGCCCTTTTTTAAATTATTATTAATAATATTAAGTAATTTAATTGATAGGCTTAAGATTATTTTACATTATTCTTTCTGTTAAAAAAGACAATTTTTGTTTGATATGATAACGTTGAGTATTGATTCTATTTTAGTATCAAAACGATTATGACAAAGTAAACATGTACAAGCATGTTTCCCTGCACCCTGCGATTTTGTGAATTATTATTAATATTTATGCGTAGCGAGGTCGTGACACTATCACGTATTTCAGGAGAAATATGATAACTGTTCTGATTTGGTGTACGATGTGAATTCTATTTAGGAGTGGCCTTTAATATACTGCACATAATATTTTTGAGAGTGTCTCTTGTGTGTGAAGCATCAGTAATCTTATTTCTGAAACAAAATTTTTAAAATTCAGTGGTCATTGCCACAGCGCCCCTAATTTTTCGCGGTATTTTTTTTCGTTAGCAATTAAGGCTTATATACCACCACGCACAAAATATCTGCAAAAATTCGATCTTTGTCGTGTTGGATTAGCCAAATATGGCACTGTGCGGCTGGGAAAATAGTCTGTCACTGACTTTAACTTTTGTATAAGCTGCTGATAGGTATATTTTCAAAAACAAATGTTCCAAAATACAATTAATCTCGAATTAACCACCCACTGTAATGTTTATTCGTAATATTATTTAATACTCTTTTTACTCTGATCGCTCATTTGGTCACTTTTATTTGTATCATCGTTAGGTCATCAAAACAACTAAGATAACAACAACCTTACAAATGTTCATTAATGACAGATAATTTATATGAATATTTGTTGGTTTTATTACATTTCAGTTTCACTAATAGTTTCTTTTCTTTTATATTTGAATAAATAAAATATGATATGAAAAACAGAAACAACCTCTGTTAATATATTTTCCATGTTTTTGTATTTCTTTTATCAAGTAATTAAATCTGAATGAAATTTTGCTTAATATAATTACTTATGTATGTAGTTGTACTAGATTTGTTTTAATTGTTCCTAGATGTTACTTATTTCTAATATTGCCGAAAACCACAAAAACGGATATTTTATGAACAATTTCGCCATTTTAGAAATATCGAAGCTCAAAAATTCACCACAAGTGGTAAATTTTAAAAATAATTTAAAAATCCCCAAAAAAAAAATCAAAATTCACCAAATATTTAATAATTATAAAAACTATAAAAATTATAAAATAATAAACATTTTCTCAAAAATCGCAATTAATGTGAAAAATAAAAAAAAAACAAACTGTACCATAACTTGGGATTATCAAAATCTGAAAATTCACCACGTAACCAAATACAAACAATATATTTTTCTAAAAAAAAAACAAATTTTACCAAAATTTTAAAATCACCACAAATTCGAAAATTTACCATAAAATCGAAAAACTGGAATAAAAATTGTAATTCGCAAAAATTTTTAATATTATATTATTGGTAATAATTAATAAATAATATTTTAGAGATAAGATTGTAAACTTCTTTAAAAAAGATAAGAATAAAATTACAGCATAAAAAATTTGTATGCAGCATTAAAATTATAATTTCACCACAATTTTGTAATTTCGCCGTAAAGCCGAATAATCTCAAATAATCAATATTTTGTGATTTCAGTTGGATTACAGGTGAATTTAAAATTTTTTTTGTGCAATTTCGGTTTCTTTAAAACTTCGCTTTTAGAAAATTTGTTATTTTGGCAATTTAAAATTTTTAAACCATAGAATGATTTTGTAAAGAATTTTTAAATTTTGGTGGTTTGTTGGATTTTTATATCTTTTAGTTAAATTTAGAGTTTTTAATAAATATTCTTATAAATTTTTTAAATAATTTTGTTAAAAATATGCTATTTTGACGCGGTCATATAATTTTTTTTTCAATTTTCGCCCTTTTAATAATATTTGTTTTCAAGTTTTTTGATTGTATGCTTTGAATAAACATATATTGAGTATGAAGACTTTAACTTGATTAATAAAAATCTATTTTCGGTTTCTTTCTATCACGTACTGATCTTTTTAATGGGCGTGGCAGCTACGACCCTTATTGAAACAGGTACACTAGTTCATTGCCATATCACTGAGAAACACCTCGTCCGACTTTTATAAACGGAACACCAAAGGGTGCGGTAGAGTATTAACTTCCAGTTATCTAAACATGTTGTCTATATGCTCAACAGTTTCGGAGTAGTTACTGGCAAATTTTGCTGATGTGAAATTAAAATATATTTGCTTTTTATAATTTCTTAAAAAAATGTAAAACAGAAAAATTTGTGTTATTGTTGGCTTTATAAATATTCATAAAGGTGGGGGTGTATTGTTAATAAAATAAGCCATATATCATGAACACCGATTAATTAATCTTGATTTTATTCACGATTAATCGAAGGTATCTCACTTTGATAATAACGATATATGTTCCTTATACTTTAGTATATGCGTAAAAATCCCACAAAAGGCTATTTTGTAAACCAAGGTAGCTTATTGTACCACTGTTAGCCACAATTTACAGTAGCCCCTATTCTTGCAGTAAATATCAAAATAAAACTTCTCACACCTGTGTTAACAATATTTATGATATTTTGTTCGTCGCTTAATCGTCATTTAACAATTCTTTATATCGATAAAAGCACATTAAACAGTTCTCTAGAATTTTACCTTAGACTGCGAAACGCCATGGACTTGTAATAATGCTGCGGATATGTTTTGCTACATTTGCGGTGAATTAACCGTAAACCCCCCAACGACATAGAATAACTTTCCTGGTTAAAAATGCTTATTACTTCGCATGGGGTTTCCTGATAGAAAACCACTGAAAACCAATTTTCATTTAGAGCTTCAATTACCTAACATTGAAACATGTATATGTGTAACACATACCATAGCTATTCAACCTGTGGTACGCGTACCACTTGGGGTACGCGAAACTTTCCCAGGTGGTACGCCAAATCTTCGAAAATTTGAGCATTTGAAAAAAATATATTATGCGCTATTGCTTGCTCTCTTTGTGTTTCTATGGACAAATGGCTAATAAGACACAAAGAAACAAATAAAGTTACAAATGATTGCCTTGCTAGTTCGAATGAACCCCAACAAACTCATTCACAAGAAACACAATCTGAAAGACCCAGATCTCCTCCAGCCACCAGCGCTCCAAAAAGATACAAACATTTGAGACGATATGATGGGGAATACATTAAATTGGGCTTTAGTGTTCTTATTGAAGAAGGTTTTATATGCCACGAAGTTCTGTCCAATCAGTCTATGAAGCCGTCGGTATTAAAGCGGCATATAACAACAAAACATCAGAGTTTGGAAAATAAACCAAAAGATTTTTTTTTCCAAAAACTAAGTGAAATGAAATCTAACCAACCAAAACTTACGCCGTTTTGTGGTACTACTAAGAAAACAGCACCAGAAACACCGTTTTTAATGTCTTACCCGATTGTAAAATGCGGTAAACCTTATAATATAGCAGAAGAATTCATATTTCCAGCTACTAACACATATATCGGGAACCTTTGGCTTCCAAAAGAATACCGAGTGATCTCAAAGAAGTTATTGATAGTGCGGTAAAAATAGTAAATTTCATAAAATCATGATCACCTAATTGTCGCTTGTTTAAAGAGTTGTGTTTCGAAATGGATAGTCCGTATGCTAATCTTCTCATGAATACTGAGGTTAGATGGCTATCAAGAAGAAAAATGCTTACTCGAACTACGATCATAAGTTCAAATATTTTTAACAGAAATGAATAATGAATTTTGCAATAAATTCTTAGATGAAATATGGCTAGCAAAGTTGTCATATTTAGCAGATATTTTCTCACGTTTAAATGAATTAAATCTAAGTTCACAAGGTTCATCAAATACTCTTTTTGACGTAAATGGAAAAATAAAAGCCATGACTAAAAAATTAAATTTAATTGCAAATACTGTTGAAAACAATAATTTTGAATCATTTTCAAAATTAGAACAATTTATGACTGAAAATGGGATTGAACCCACAATTGAGTTAAAAAATTGAATTACCAATCATTTCACTTCATCATTTCATTTCATCAGCACAAAAAATTGTTTTCCAAAACACGAATCTTTTTTCATTTTGGATTAAACAGAAAAATGAATATGAAGCATTATATCGAGAAGCAGTTAAATATTAGTTACCCTTCACCTCCACATATTTATGTGAAACAGGGTGGCAATCAAAAATAAATACCGAACAACATTGAATTTGGAGCCAAATATAAGATTAAAATTAACAAACATTGAACCAGATATAAAATCTCCGATATCAAAAATGCAATGCCAACGATCTCATTAAATTCTGACATATATAAAATGAATTAGAAAGACAGTCTTGTTATGTTTTTATTGCCTTTGAATAATTAATTTATTATGTTTAATTTCCTTATTTTATTTTATTTTTATTAGTTGAATAATAAAGTACTGAAATCGCCAAGATCTCCTAATTTTTATGTATTTAATTTTATTTATTCTTGTAATGTTTTTAATAATTTTAATTTCTTTTTAATTTTGTCGTTTTTTATTATTAACAAATGAAATGGATTAAATATTTTAAAATTGTTTAGTTATTTATTGAGCCCATACTTGTTTATACACATAAAATGTGGTGGTATGTGCATTGTTGGTTGTGAGTTTTGTGGCACGCGAACCAAAAAGGTTGAATAGCTCTAATGTATACTGTACATTTCTCGTGTAACACAGGTGTAAAAATTTGTATTACAATATTTGGGGAAATTGGCTTGTGAGCGTACATAGATACAATAAATTAACTTGGTTTTCAAAATATCATTATGTGTAGGTTCTTTTAACTATAAACTATAAAAACATATGCTCTTATTATCGCTATATTATTTCATTCCAAGAATCATAAAAAAATCATTCCATTATTTAAATAATTTTGAACAAAACCAAGATTTGTGCATCGATGTTTGGTTATATATTAGCTTATTTTATTCGGAAAACACCTAGCTTTACGATATTACATAAAAACCGAAAATGTTTCTTCTTTTAAGTTGTTTATGAATTTTTGTGGCAAACCACTTATTTCCGAATAACTCCGAAATTGTCGAGTATACAAAAATAGTATAACCACCTTAACATGGAATTTAAGGTTAACTGGAAAGTAATTTCATAGCATATCTATCGGAATAGGGCAAGTTGCTTTCGAGTTATTTCGCAATAAACTAGTGTAAACGCCCTATTAACGGAACATATTTGCCACGCGCCTTAAAAATCTGTATGTGAGAAAACTAAAAACTGATTTTTATCCATCGCTTCAAATATTTCAAAATCATTCAATTTGTATTTAAAGAAGGATGTCATTGCCGACCAGTGTGGTTTTAAATAACACTATCAAATAGAATTTTAATAGAAATACTCGTATGTACTTACCACATCTTCAGAAAAGTATTCAAAGGCAAACAACAGTTTATTTGTTAAATATTTTCTCAATTGCTTCGTTTTATTGATTCATTAATTAAATTAAGTTATTAAGATAATCAAGTTGTTTTTTCCCTCGCTTTATTTTAAATCGTTTTATAATTATATTTAATTAATTTCTAATTAAATAAACAAATTGTTATGCCGTTAGAGACACATTCATATGTTCATTATTGAATGTATTCAGACATTCAAACATACATTCATATCTTCTTATTAAGTGGTTTTATTTATGTTTTATTTTTATACTATTTTGCACAAGTGTTTTACGTTTAGAGTGATTTTAATTATTGCAGAGCTGTACAGTAGGAAAATGGTTAAAATTAAACACGTAATTCGTACGCTTGATAAATACGAATCATTAGAAATTAATAAAAAATAAAATAAAACAAATTAGAAATTTATCACAGTAATAAATTTACTTAATGCTAATTTACACATATTTACACACATTCATGCACGTGTGCTCAATTGTGTTTACTTATGCAAATACAGGCGCGCAAAGACAGGGGGTGTAAAGGGGGAATTTTCCCTCAAAACAATTTAAAAAACCCACTTTCCCATACCAAACGTTTAGAAAAATGTATGAATTGTTTGTTTTTGTTAATATTTCCCCCTCCAAAAGCAAGAGCTGAATCCACGCCTGCACAAGTGTAAAATGTCGTCTTAGGTTTTTAAAGTTGTTAAGAAAAAACTGTTTGATTTCATTTATATTTTTTTGTAGGATTAGAGGATTATCCAACTACATATTTATAGAAACTTAAATTAGTCAATTAAAGAAACTTACTTAAAGTATTTAAAAAGAAGTAGACATATTTGCACTTAACCCCTCATATTCAGTTTGAAAATTGCGTTTGAATATCTTAAAGATTGTTGCAAAGTTCTGAAAAGGAAATTAAAAAAACAAGAATACAATTAATGTCATTGCAAAGATCTGCGATTTATAGATTATGTTGTCATAGAATTAATATTTTATTTCATATTTTAAAATTCGAATATTTTCATAAGTACTGAGTCGAGCGTATCAGCTGATTTGGAGGAAATTATATAAGAAAGGCTTCTACATATTACTTGCGCGAAATTATCGTATGTCACAAAAACAGAGGAGAAGTTTTTATACGACAAGATAAATAACACTGTCACACACGATACGATCTTACATAACTATATAGGTTACTATACATATAATACTCGTATACAGGCAGAATTTCTTTTTAACAATTCTCGGTGGTAAAAAGAAGTAATAAAGCAGGCTCCAAATTCAGTGGCAAACTCATGCTGTTTATACCCGCATTGATACCGTTTAACAGGCCTCTACCAGTCTGTTAACTTGTACGACTTCTATAAAGTTCCAGAAAACAGAATTTTAAAAGGTCTTCCAAAGAAGTTTAAAAAAGGTTTTTAAATATCGACTCTATTCCAGGGACTTAAAGTATATTTCCTTTTTTTTGTTTTATATAGGAGGAAAATTCAGCTTCTGTCAAGACTTTGAATTCAACAACAAATGTTGTAGAATGGAAGGAAGAGGCTAGGCTGTGTAAAAAGACTTTTTTCCAAGGCAAGGGAAAATAAAAATCAAAAAGTCCTTCACGAAGAGTTTGAGTAGTAGTTTCTTAATTCTAGTCCAATCAAAAATTTGTCTCCCTTTTGAAATAATTTTTGTCAAGTACCGGGCACAGGTTGTGATTCAAAATCTTGCTTCGACTATGATGGCCTCTTTACAAAGTCTTTACGAGGAAACTGTTGATAAACTCCTCTCAGCTGAAACAGCATGCGTACATGACAGTAGAAATATATTTATTCAACTGCATGAAAAAACCGTACCATAATCTAAGAACATCATATTATGTTTGAATTTATTTGATTGTAATCAAATCATATTATCATATAATGGTAGATAATATAGTCCTTCTTCGAACCATGGCAAAGCATTCAACCCAATAAGAGAGCAATAAAAATTGCATTGAGTGATTACTATTCTCTTCTAAAACAGGAAACAAACCTTACATATTATGTTTATTAACAACATTTTATAGTTATATTATTTTTAAGAGGTTGAAATACTGTGGTTGTGATTATACATTCAGTGTCGCCTGTTTTATAAAAAGAAATCATTTAATGACTATATTTAAACAATAACAAACTAAAGATATGTTTCGATTAACAATAATATGGTTGCCATAAACATATATTGTTGTATAGAACATAATATAGTGATCATTGTCATGCCACAACTACGATTCTATCAAATAAATTGAAATCCTAATATATAAAAAAATTAAAAATAATTATAAAAATAAAAAAATAGTAGTTTGAATAATTTATAAATTGTGTCCTTACTGAACCGGAAAGAAGTTTATATGAAAAATATTCGAGAAAGTGTTTTGGCATTAGATTAACTATAATTGTTTTCTCAATATTACGTTCGGTAGACTTACAGCCTTTAAAACTTTTTTTTTGCAGGATTATTATAAAAGATACATAATACAAATACTAACCGTTTGACAGCATTCACTTCGAATATGAACTACCAGTTTCTGTTTAACTCCTGTTCAGTTTTTAGATTGGTGGCACAAATCCGGTTCCTGACATTTGTTGGCTGCAAATACAAAAACATAAATACGAGAATGTTTATTATATCTGAGAAATAATATTTAAATGTTCTTGCTAATAAATCAGCTTAAAACTATTTTGAGGCAAGTCGCACCTAATAGGCCTAATTCACTACTCTACTGGTACAAAATGTTAAAATTTGATGCATTGCAGACGAGCGAGAACCATCGTTATTTTTTCCTTGTGATGTATAGACTCACTTGTGATTTTAACGATCTAACCTGTTATTAAAACCAAAATTTCTTTTCTAATAAACTAGTTGCGGTTGAATCCTAATAGGTATCTTCAAAAATATTTTTGCTTTTTTTGAGTAGAGTCTGTAAAAACTTACCTTCTGAAAATTCCTTTATACGGCTGCTCTTGTTCATTTGAGGAACCGGAACTACAACTACTACCACTAGAATTTTCATCCCTCGGTGAGTAATCATAGGAGCGGGAGTAGGCCAAGTTGTAAGGAGTATTATTGCTGGGGCTAGTTGTGGTGTGGTGGCTGTTGGTGTGGTTGGTGCTGTGGCAGGTAGCGGTCATATGGGCTTGCGTAGCGGTAAGAAGTAGATTCGTGGCCAACTGGACGTTCGGCACTTTCATATTCGGTGGAGTTTGGGGTGGGGTATCGGGTTGGGCTTCGGGAAACCCCATCCCTCGTTGTAGATTCGATGATTGTTGATGCAGCTGCTGTAGTTGGTGATGTTGCTGCTGCTGTTGTTGGGTAAGATGAGAGTTTAGGACTGGAGTTGTTAAGGAGGCCACCGCTGCCGCTGTAGTAGGTGGAGTGGTGGGGGTATGTTGTTGCGATATGTTGATGATGTGATGATTGTTGTGATTGCTGCTGCCGTTGTTGTTGCTGTTGATGCTGCTGTTGTTGTAGGCTGTGATATTGTTGGTAGCCATAACTCCTAGAAAATTCTCGTAAGCTGTAGAGTGCCCCCGTGTATAAGGATTTATGTTGTAATTTCCACTCATCATATTGCTGCTGGTGTTGTTGTTGCTCGTTATTAAACTGCTCATTTGTTGCAACTGCTGCATAGGGTGTTGGAGCTGCTGCTGCTGGTGATGTTGCTGCCGCTGCTGTTGCTGCGCCATGAAAGCTGCCGAGTGTGGTGGTGGCGTTTTGCTGGCGACTGTGTCGGCTAAACTCCAGATTTTCGGCTTGCTGGCTGGAATTGGTACGCCACAGTCCCGGCTCATGGGGTTTTTTGGCTCGTTGCTGTCATGTTTGCTGCCCACTAAACTTTCAGCAGCATGAGTATAACCAGAAGAAAACATCGACTGCTGGTGCTGATAGTAAGCCGGATGTTGACTGTGGTAGGGATGGTAACCATGCGGATGACTAGATCCATGATAGCCCGAACCAGGAAAATTTAAACTCATTCTTAGATCACCAGCATGATTGGGATTTTTATGATGCTCATCTTCGTCAGCTTTATCTAAATCTGTATTTATATGAAATTAAGAAATTAATTTTCTCCAAAATATAATTTGTGTTTATTTCTTTTAAATTAAATATTTCAGTTTCTACTAACCTTTTCTGGCCGCCAAAGACATTTGGCCAACCTGTGAACTTCCGCCATGAATCTGCGTTGGTTTCCCGTCATCCATGTCTTTGTCGTCTTTCTCATCATCCGAGTTCATGCCATCATCGTCATCATCGGTGCGATTCTTTGGCTCCCAAGTCATTTTATTTTCCTTCTTCAAACGTCTTCGTGCATTGGCAAACCACGTTGACACTTGTGTCAAAGTCATCTTAGTAATAATGGCCAACATAATTTTCTCTCCCTTGGTAGGGTAAGGATTCTTCTTGTGTTCGTTTAGCCAGGCTTTCAAGGTGGCTGTGGATTCCCTGGTAGCATTTTTGCGTCTAGCAGCCAAATCATAAGAGGCACCGTAACTTAAAGAAAAGTTAAGCGAAACAACGTTAAAGTTATGAAAGCATTAAAAACAAGAAATTTAAGAATTTAAACAAAATCCTTTAATTCCCACTTGCTGATATTTTTATCTTGCTGCTGTAGCACAACTACAGTTTATCAATGAACCTCAGCTTCGTGTTGTTTTTTCTTTCCAGAAATTTTTGTCGTTGTTTTATTGTTGGCTTTTCTCTGTGGTTTTTATATTTAATCGTTTTTTTTCATGAGATTTTTATAGCCGCTGGTTGCAAGCACTTGCAACACCGCAGTATGTGCACTGAATTTAACATTCTTGTTAAAAGATGTTATTTGCTGTAGCTGTTTTATTCTCGGTTGTTTTTTCTATTTCTTTTTTTCTGGCTTATAATGTGGTAACGGTATCAGTAACACGTTAACAAGGACGTTGGCCAGTGCTGGCTGTTTATTATGCGTTTTGTGTTTTAATATTGTAATATTTCTCAACAGATTTTTTGCTTAGTTTTTTTTTTTTCTTCTTCAAAATAAATTAAAATGGAAGTGGTGCTTAAAATGTTTATGTGAAGAAGTACTGAGATATCCCTTAAAGTTAAACATTTTGTTTTAATTTAAGCTTTAAAACGATTTATTTTTTGTAACAGGTTACGTATGATTAATAATTATTTAAAATTAAAGTAATAATAATCATACGCCAGGTATGATTAAAACTGCTTAAACTTACACCAGAGTTCTTTTGTTACAGTTTAGTTTAAGCAAAATGAACATTGCTGCAATTACGGGACCCTGGATGCAATTAACCTTGCATAATACATGTATTAAAGAATACAGTATATTTATATGTTGAAAGCGTGAAAGTCGGACTGATAAAACTTCTCTTTATAAGCCATTAGAGCCTTGAAATGTTGATTAATACTTCTAATACACGATTATTAGACTTGTTTCTGGGAAAAAAAAGTCGTGTAAATTAATCGGCAAGACATTCCATCGTCATTCGAAGTCAGCCAATCAAATAGGTAAGTTTTTTATTATTTCTACTATTTAGTATTTTTCAACAAAACTATGTTTCACATTAACAAATTTCACAGTTGTAAACATTAATTTAATGCATGTATTTTGAAATTTATTTTAAGCTGATAAATTTTTATCCTTAAAATACTAGGAACCTCTAAATAAAAATTTTTTCCTTACTATTGGCGATTTGCGCTCTAATTTAAATTAGAAAATAGAACAAGCACAAATATATAAAATACCGAACAAAACAGTGCAATTTAGCACAGCAACGCAAAAAAAATGGTTGAAGTACCCATATTAAAAGAGCAAAAATTTATGAAAGAATTATATGTCTGCAAATAAATCATATAATAATTGCAGATAATACTGATTGGTAGCGGCAGAGGTAAATACATGAGATAATAGTCAAATAGCGCTAACCACTGTGATTACACACCAAATGAAAAATTATGGTTAGAGTTATAATATTATTTTGTATAGCTAAAATACTTTTTATGTGTTTAGAATTTTAGTAAAAATTGTGTTGTTCATCTGAACCATGTTGCAATGTTCATGGAAGGAATAAAATCTACATCAAAACACCCTGTCGGAATCGACAAGAATCAAGAAATAATTACATTTGTAATTTTTTTTTATTTTGTTTTTTCAGATTTTATAAAATGCTAAATGGAACCGCAAATGGTGTTATACCTTCGAGGTATTGTTAACATTGGTAATTTACGTTGATCATATCTGCACGCAGTTCTTTTATTTGGTTTTCAAAGTTAGTTCATATTGACCTTTAGTGCCATCTAGTCATACATTTTACAAACTTCACAATTGTAGTTAATAAGTAGACAACCAGGATACGGATTCGCAGCATTGCTCGAATTACATTTTTTGGAAATGGATCCAAAATAAAAAAGCTAACATAGATAACGTTAATAACAACTTGCCATGACTTACGTCGGCACTACTCTTGCGACACAATCTGAAGATGGAATTAGTACCGGGTGCGTTAATATGCACGCATTCGTATATGAAGCCACTTCAGATCATGGTCGCCTATACACTTAAGCTATCTCTTGCTAAGGAGCTTGGAGGTCTACTTACTCCATTATACTGTTGTAAATAACTATTCTTTTGATAGCCTGCCTTGATTATTATTGAAAAATTCTTTTATGTTTTGCAAAGTATTCCATTTCTACATATCTAATTTTGCCTTAAAGTTCTTTGAGCGAGAATAACTTTTGTCGGATTTGGCTTATTTTATATACTTATGCTGTCGCCTACACTTTTGTTTCAGATTCATACGCATAGTTCCCCAAACTGTCCCATGCGACAACATTTATATACTTTAAAACTTTGTCTTACACCCATCAACGCAACCTCTTTTGAGCGGTTGTTAAAATTTATGAGAATTGACATATTATCGAAGAAAAGTATTTTACTGACAAACCATTGGGAAGTTATTCTATAAAATTAAAACTGCGTTTTTCTTTTGTTTCTGGTTATTTAATTGTTAATGTTTCCATTTATGGTGATTTTTTCAATTGACCGAAAACTAAAAATTTACTACTTCTTACCATACAAAGGAAGATAATATATCACTCAAATTACTCCACCTTCACAATAATTTAAATTTGTATCAGCCAATTTTGTAACTTTAGTGAAGAGGTTGGTTACTGACGTCATCAAAATATCATTTTAATTTAAAGAAGATATAAAACTACAGAAATCAAATTCATGCTGGTTGAATACTGCTTGTAGCTCTGATAAGAAACTAAAAACCGATATCCCAAAGGTGAAAACTGGACTGAAGATTTCACTTTTATATTTTATATTCGGCAAAACTATAAATGACTTCAGTTAAAACCTGCTATCACGATTCACTGTTGTGTACGTATGTCTTACGCCGCTTATACACGAAGGAAGCGCTCCAACTTTAGATATAAATTACATAAACAAATATTACTAAAACACAGAAGAAACATTGATATTATGTTCCCTACAGCAATATATTCGTGTGACAAACATATACCGGCTATTCGAACACATTTTGAGTATTACTGCAGTTGTGACAAACAAATTCTTGTTTATTTTAATCATAAAATGATTTCCATTCATCAAAATTTTAACATGGTTGAGATGCACAATACAATTGTTACTAAAACTATAACTACATAGAAACAAAGTATTTTAACTATTCAAAAATAATATAATAAATCTAACCATAAAAGGTTCTCAATAGCCGTAGTGTGTAAAACTCTTCCGGTATATAATCAAAGTATGTGGCTTAAGGGGGTAGCGCATTGACTATTAAGCTTTCAGTAATATCAGTTTCTTTTGTTTTTCTATCGTTTTAAGAGGGTCAATATCTACAATAATAATATAATTTGCCTACAGCCACATAATTCACTATATTAAATTATGATTACCTTAAACATATTTTTTCCTTGCGTGTGTTCGAAAAGTTCTGTTGTACAGTCGAATATTTCAATTCTGCCAGGGAACTTTTGTTTTAATAAATTTTATTTATTTTTTAGTGGTAACTGAATTTAATGGTAAAAGATGAGATCAATAACTTCAGTGAAAGATACCTTAATAGACTAAGTAATCATTCCAATTATTTGGCAATAACCCTGTTAGATGATAGCAATGAAATACAGAGATTTAAAAGGTTTCATATACTTGACCTTCCCTTCCGAAAATAGAAAATTTCAATTTGTCGAATCATATTTAAATTACAAAAGTAAAATTTGAATTGAATTTACTTTATTTTTTTTTTTAGTTTTAATGAAAACTCAATATATGTTATTTAAAAGTCATAAAATTTGCTTATTATTTTGATTGTAAAATACATTGCAAATAAAACAATAATATAAAAATAAAGTGGTAACTGAAGAAATTTTTGTCTTAGAAAATTACAATTTCACCCCAACGTAATTTTAAACAAAATAATAAACTCAACATTAATTATAAAGAGAAATAAACATTTTTGTTTGCCTTAAAAGCTAACAAAAGTTTATGTCTTAATCAGTGGCATTAGGCTCTCGTTTTCGTGGTAGATTGTGATGTAAATAAACGTTGAAACAAAAACACAAGATATTAAATCTTGAAACGTTAAAAAATACTCGTATGTGCGCGTATTAAAAGTGCATTCATGTTGGCAGTACAAAAACAAAAAAAAACCAACATTGCATGTGTGACAAACATTTGTAAGGAATGAATGCGAATCAGTTCACGGATTGGATGAACGAGTAAATAGTTCTCTACCTCTTCTTCTTTTACTGTAATTGCTCTACTGTTGCACGAATATGTAATTTTTTCTCCCTTTTTGTTTTGGCTTGTTGCTGTTATTGTTATTATTTCAACTCTATAATTTGTTTATGGAGCAGACTTAAACCAAAAACAAAAAACAACTGACTGCACAATATAGCAACGACACTTAAATTGGGTGGCAATTGTGTAAAATTATTAAATCAAAAGCTACAATTCTGAGGCGAAACAAAATTTGTTGTAAAAAACTACGAGTCTAAAGTTTTAAACTGTGTAATCTTGTTAACAAATCAAATACTTGTTCACACACAACTCACAACAAAAACAAAGCAAAGGCGTCCCAACCAACGGAAAAACTACACAAATTATTTATAAAATGAATAAAAGCAACTACGAATCAACGGCTATGCCGAAACTTGTGTACGCTTCATTTAGGTAGGATGTAGGAAAATAAGTCGTAAGAGCAGTGCTTTTTCCCTTCTTATTTTTTTATTTATAAATCAATATCAAATCTGAAATTTTAATATTTTCTTCACCTTTTTATGTTGATAGTTAATGGATAGTTGAGTAAATTTAATTTGGAATAAAGAATATTGGAAAATGATAACAAAAAAAATATTGTTAAAGATTTTTTATGATTTGCCTGCTTTATCTGGTTTTGTAAATATTGGCCGCTTTGGGTACTCCAGCCAACTAAAGCTTTTCCAGTTATGAATCTGTCGCTTATCAGTTTCATATATTATTTTTTCGTGTTTTTGCAACTGGCTGTGTTTATGTGACTTTTTCGGTTTTGATATTTAGGGAAATACTTTGGCAACGTTTCGAAATAATTGAATAAAAAAGTAACACAAATAATTTGCATCAAGCCCGCATTAAATTTGGTTGTGTTTTTCATTTTTGTTTGTTTTAAGTAGAATATTTTTTTATGAACTGGGGGCAGTAATAACTAAAGAAGCATATTTGTTGATAAGGAAAAGTAAACAAATAAAATATTGGTAGAATATGTACCCAGATGCGATTAAAATCCAACCAAATATGTTGCCCATGACCGAATTAAATAAGGAAATTGCAGATATTACAGGCAGCTGCCGTGACTTATGGCAAATAATTGTTTAAGTGTGCTAACTTCCAAAAAACTTGCTTAGTGGTCAGTACCGTTTATATTTTTTAATTTTCTATCACTGCTATGAACTAAAATTCCTACTTGTGGGGTTACTATTTTTAATTTAAAAACATTCACTTCTATTTTGCACTTGGATTACCTTTCCGCATACAGTTACACAAGAACCGAAATAAGGTATTTCAACAAAAACCTTAATCGCGAGAAGCAGAAGAAAAAGACCTAGACTATTTTCAAAACCAACTATTTCTCAGTGGAACGTGTGACATAGGAACAGAAAATAATCAATTTTAAAAACATTTGAATAAAAATACAAATTTAATCAATTATATTGTGAGCACTTTGTTGAAGTAAACACATTACGAAAAGACAAAATAAAAACCAGACCATAAGTAAGAGATATTTGTGACCAAACTATTCCATTGTAAAGAATTATGTCGCGCCGGAGGTGAATTTTTTATTTTTTCATATCATTGTAGTACAAAAATAAAGTTCCATTGCCTTAATTTCAAGGAGATATGGAATCAATAGCAGCGGCGTTGTAGTTGGAAGAGAAAAACAAGGTTTTCAACCTGCAAAAAATTAAATACAACTTTTACTTTTCAGTGCAAAAAGAAAAGCAAGTCAAAAAAAAATCATTAATGATCCTCGCTTGTAATGCAGAATACACACAATAGTCAAATTTTCAATCAAAACGGAACGCAGAATATGAAAGGCGCCAAACGGAGGAAATGTTATTTTCAGATTTTCTAAAAAAAAGTCATTTTTACCAGTATTTATTATTATTATGACAAAATACTGCTCATACCTATGTCTCTGTCCACAGGTGTATAAACATATATAAATTCTCGTATATTCCATATTTCATGCAATCTGATATGAAAAAAAAAATTAAAACAGAGGTAGTAGACATGTTCAGCCGCCGAGCTAGGGAATATATAAATATCTATACAGATTGGAGACTGCGAGAGTATTTCGAATGACTTATTAAAGAAACGAAGTATGTTGATATGTAATCGCCTAAATATCATAGAATGGCGATAGTAGCTGAAATAGTTTAAAGCGCGATAGTATATGTTGATCCTATATGGGCAGATCCTAAGTAGTAAAGGATATACGGTGGCAAAAAATAAAATACGGATAAAGCAGCATTTGTCTTCATGGCAGATGGGATTAAATGCATTTCATGGCATGACAAAATTAGCAGTCCAATCGAAAGCCATGAAAATCTGGCACAAAAAAATTGATCGACGGCCAGATAGAAAAAAGGCAGGATGATTTGGATTACTGTACAACAATTAAATTTTAAAAAAATACGGGTCTAAGAAGACGTGTTGAGAATTGTAACGTATTAAAGTCACGCACATAGGCCTTCGGTAATTTTACCTTGTTAAAAAGCCTTCATGCAGTTATACCTTCTATAAGGATCCAGACCGCAATAATAAACTTATATACCCCTTCCCCGAGCGATGAAGGCTAAAATAACAGCAATTATAGTCAGTACAGCAGGGGTAAATAATTCTAGACTTCATATTGAAGACTATTCCCATAAAAAATAAATTTAGCAAAATCATGAACGAGTGACGCTAATGTAAAAATACTTGCCGAAAGTAACTGAAAACCTATAATTATTTTGATTTTCCTATAGATCTAGTGTGTTTGTGTGCGTACGCGGTTACTAAGCTACTGCATATGGTTCAAAATCAAAAACAAAAGGTACGCCGCTGAGTTTTGTAAATGTTATCAATAATTAAATTAAATAACAGCCATGACAAACCCAGCTTACACTTGTTGGAATAAAACAACTGGCTAATTGTTGTCAATGTTTTCCTTTTTATTTTTTTGTCTCTTTTACAACATGAACAACATGAGTGGCCTCTTATTGTAGGTAAGTTTTTAAATTAGAAGTTACTTGCAATCTTATTTATTTCACAAGGTTTTATAGAGCAACGAATCATATTTCGTGAAACCTGTGCGAATAGGAAGAGTTTTGTTCAAAAAATTAAAATAAAAAGATTTTAATAAAGAACATGGAATTACAAATTATACTTTTACAGCTCTTGTGGAAGGCATAGGCATGGACTTTGGTCGATAAGATCAAAAATTAGGAGAAAAGAGCATTGGTGTGATTTATATATCAGGACTTTAATTTGCAGTAAAGTTTTTCTAATGCCGCTTTTAGAAATCAAGTTTCAGGGAAGCTTCTCTTCTTTAATTGCAAATAATAAGTTCACTGACGGAAATTCAACATCCATAGATACGCGCCAAGGCATCACCAACATTGAATCAAATTGGTTATTCTGAAGAGAAATCCAGAAAAGCACTTTTGTCGTTTTAATACGAGGTGCGGTTGCGCTGCAAAAGGTAAGAAAATAGGATGTGAATAACATTGCCACTACGAGACGTTCGCGAACCGAAAAATAAGCAACATCGGTACGGCACTCGTTATGTATATAAAACAACTATTGTCGATGTGTATGTAGTTGAACCGAATAGGTGGCGCGGTTATCGGGTTCTATGCATCAAATATCTTACACCCACACAATCACAAAAATGCGCGTCTATATACAATGCGTTTTACATAAAAGTTCTGTCCGGACTTTTAGTTTATACATAAATTAATACCAACAAAAATTAACCAAAACTTGCTAAAATATATTAAAGTACGTTTAGCTGTAGATTTGCTATTTGTAACATAAACTTACCCATAAGCAGACATTGGGTCATACGAATAATACCCCGTGGTCGGCTGCAAGCCCGCTGAAGTCCAGGCAGTCATTTCAGAACCTGTTGCTGAATCCTTTAAGCCATAGGGGTTGCTCTAAAATCATAACATCAAAACAAACAAAAAACAATTAGTACAGCAAAACAATTAACCATAAAATTATTTAACTCAATCTTAAATAAATGATCGCATAAAATTCAACATTTAATTTATAACAAATGTTTTACAAAAAAAGACATGTGTTTCTTTTGAATGCCTTAAAAAATGATTTTTCCCACAGTATTTAAATGGGCAAATGGCAAGAGCAACACCACTATAGACAACAATAACTTATGTCTCTATAAATATTTATTAATATGAATTTACAACAACAAACAATCAATAGTTATTTATTTGTCACAAAAATTTTGTTAAACATATGAAATTTCAACAAATTATAAAACATTCAATACAATTTCCATTTCCAGCCGAAGCAAGTCGGTCTTCCTATCAGCCCGACCGTCAGGCCGTCAGTCATTTATTGTGCTTATACAAACTGGAATTTCTAGGTGGACAGACAGATAGGCGGACGGACATGTCTCAAAATAAGCAAACTGCTTAAATAACTTAACTATATAAAGCTTGACAAGAATAATAAATTTATAAATAAAATACTTGTCTTCGTACGGACTGGACTGTATTCTCCTCTGGCTACGAATCTTCTTTGAAAATACAAAATAATGGCTGGCTATTGTTGTTGAAAAAAAGCAAAGAAAACAAGCGAATATTATTAACAGGAACAATATTAGCAACATTAATATCAATATGGCTCACTTTGCGGTGTTTGAATAAAAAGCAGCAACAACAACTACAAAAACGAAGTGAGCAAAGTAAACAACAAATATATTTAAAAGATTTCATTTTGAAATACAAACGAACACTCAACCTCAGCCATCATGTTACGCTCTAAATGTCATTCACTCATTCGTACACAAAATTCAGACAGGCAGTTTATGTCTGCCTAGCAGCAGATCATGTACCACTGGGAAAAAATATATGAACGCAGAGATATAAAAGCTATCTTTTATATACACGTGTATGTTTCTTTAACAATTTAACCAGTGTTAGGACTTGGGGTGTTAGGAATCCTGTTGATTATTCTTGAATCCAGTTAAAAACTTTACACGAAATATAAAAAATATCTGTTCTCATCAAAAATATGTTATTTGACCTACTAAAAAGTAGGAACAAGAAACAATTCAACGGATTTAATAAGAATCTGATCTTAGTTTTTTTATATTACGTAGAGGTTTTCTAATGGGCGAAGTTAATATGACCTTCTTAATAGAGCGGTTGCACTAGTTCATTTCACAATAACTCGAGCAAAGCTGGATCGATTTGGATAAACAAAACGTCGGAGTATGTGGTATAAATATTTTAGTTATTTGTTACATGCTGAACAGTTTTGGAGTTATTAAGAAGTTATTTGCGAAAAATATGTTTTTCATGTAAATGAACAAAAACTTGGGCCCTTAAAGAATTCACAAAATATTAAAAACCAAGAATTGCCGGGTCTTATATTAAGAATAAGAGAAGACATATATCCTGGAAACCGATGAACGAATCTTAATTTTATTAACAATTAAGTGAAGGCATCCCGAACTTGCACTTTTTAGATTTTGACATGTTTAGAATTAGTGTTTAGTAATAAACCGGGTTTCAGTAAAAAGTCTCACTTTTGATTCGTCCAAGAAACTTCATTTAATCGCTGACATTTTGACATATAGCCGATTATTTAGCAAAAAAAAAAAAAAAAAAATATATATATATTAAAACCAATCTCCTTTTTCTTGAATAAACTTTGTCCCCTGTTTTTCCAATTTTTGGATGGTTTCAAGAAATAGGATTTCTAAAGGTCTTCAAAATACGCATTTCTTTGCTCAATCGGGATATAGCCCTAATCATAAGTTTTTGCCACCGCACATTTTTCTGATGGTACAAAATATATTTCTTTAGCCATATGTCCAAGTTTTACCTACAATTCGGGTTAATAAGTTGGCATAACATTCAGCATTTATTGAAATTTCCTTCTGAAATGTAAACAATATTGATTATGCCCCATCATGTATGCCAGAAAACTGTCGCCATGACCTTCTTAACCAATATACTCAACTTAGCCCCATTTTATAGACCGTTGCAAACCTGCGCAAAAAGTCGTGCTTATCGTGTTGAACAATTCATCGATTCTGAGCAAACACGGCACCGACCTTGTGGACAGCTCCTTGGATCGTTACTAGTCATTTAGAATCGTAATCACAGACGTAATAAGCCAACCTTAGTTGTGCACAGCGATTCTAGGGCCCTAATTCCAGACAGGGGCCAATGGGCGAATAGACATTGGTGCCACATATAGACTGGCAACGTTTGCTTTACAGAGACACTGGATGGAGCAGGTGCGATGAGAAATGGTCAGGAGAACGATTAGGGGTATGAGGGGCACTCAAGTGACTAAACTATGTTACCACTATAAAAGCCAGCAGAAAAGATCAACGAAATTGTATTGGACATGCACCGTTCTTGTAAATTTTATATGACTATGCTAAGGAAAAGAACAAAGCATAGACTGAATCCAAATTTGATCGCCTAAGGAGAAGTTAAATCTAAACTCAGATAAGCAAAACGGGAATCAAAACTTTCAACGACTAGAAAGGACCGTCCGCAGAAGAAGACTTCCGAGGACGTGCCTTGTGGATGGGAAAAAATTATTGGCGCTACTCTTTCGAATCTGGGTTGCGGTGCAGAAGCCGTATGTTGCTAATTATAACGCTGGACTTTATTCAAAATGGCGGGAAGGCCAGCAAGGTGCTCGGATATAATAGGGCTACTTTAAGCTGGATCACTGCGTTAGTGACAGAACATGGAAATTTCAAGTAGCATCTGGCTAAGATGCAAGTCGTGGAAGATGATACTAGCAGACTATGCCTGGAAGAGGCTGAGACGGTAGCGCACATTGTGTGTGAATGTCCAGCACTGGCTAGCATAAGGCTTAAGACCACGGGCAGACACTTATTAGATGTGAATGCCATGGGTGAACTTAGACAAATGCTGGCAATTACAAAAGACTCCGTGATGAGGAAGAGTGTCGACAGTTACCAGTCGACAGTCTGAAATCGCTTTAGTCAAGAGTAAAGGCTAGGGGTAGCACGAGACTCAATTGAAAGTAAGGTGGCTGTGATTACGGATCGGTTTCCTAAAATCAATTTGAGGAGCGAAATGGGTGTCGAAAAGGGACCCAGAAAGTAAGTGGTATGCTTCGATATCCCCCCATACATTAATAATAATAATATTCAAAATGCTAAATATTTTGCTAATGAAAGACCTAGAGTCGAACAAAAGCTAGATTCCTTCCGACGATCAAAGAGACTTTTTAGTTCCCCATAAGGAAACTATTTTGCAAATGGCCTTAAGTACTCGAAGTACCAATTTCAAAAAATGAACTTCCCCCCACTTAATGCAGCAGTCTATAAAATCATTCTTAAAACTAATTCAAATACTGTATAACCACAATGCAGTTCATAAATCACTTTAACAAAACCGTTAACTGTAATTTTGTTGATTTTTAATTTGTTTTTGTATTTTGCCAAGAGTTTTCATAATTTACATTAACGTTTGTTATTTCCCTCATGGCAGTTTTGTTCAGTTTGTTTGTTGTCTTTGCCGTATTTCTAATAAAGCCATAAATAACTTTGGTACCGTTCATTCATGTCTGTCTGTCTATTTTTAAATAAATATTTATTTACAATAAATTTATCTAGTTTTGTCTGTTGAACTGTTTCTTTCTCTGCCTTAATTGTTACTGCAAATCGTGTATTACGATTGGTCAATATTTGTTTAGTGTGGGCTGTTCTCCACAGCACATCAGAAATACAATAATCAGTTTCATGCCAACAATAGGAACGTTTAGTAAGTTTTTTCTTCGTTTTGCTTTCTTGTATTGTATCTATATTTTATCGTCTATTCACTATTATTATTAATATTTAACAACACACACCATTTTGGTAATATGTTAATTTAAGTTTTTTTTTTTTTTGTATTTTGTTGTCTGTCGATGCTCTCAGTTTGTTATTTCGTAAATTTTTCCAAAACATGTTTTTCGCTTGATTTAGACCGTGTAAGCGAGTGATCATTTTGAAAAGTTTTTGATTTCAACTTGAATTTCTATAATTTGCTATCTGTACAAGTGTGTATGTGTGAGCCTGTATAAATGTGGGTATGTGAATATATTTGTAAAGTTGTTATTCTTTATAATTTTCTCTTTGTTGCCAGTTAAAGATAGTTTTACGATGTGATTGTTCTATTTCGAATATTATCAGTCTTTGATTTATTGTACATTATTAACATTTTTAATTATTTTAACATTATGTTTAAATGTTTTATTAATTTTTTGAATCACCTAATTTTTTTGGCCATAAATTCTCGCTAACGAACGATTTTTTTTTCATTTTTTTCTCACGTTAAAAATTGTTTTTTTTTTCCTAAACCTTCTTCATGATATTTAAATGATTTAAAAATATTTTTTTTGTGTTCACCATATTGACATAAAAACCGAATTTTATATCCGGCGTTTCTGTTTGATCTAAATGCGATGCAATTTTAAATCTGGCATTAACCAAATTTTTAATTGTTCACAAAAGTAAATTATATTGAATTAAATTCGCGTTACACGATAATTATTAATAAATTACTGTAACAAAGAACAGAGGTGTGTTAATTAATTTTGTTGTTGGCAAAACGTTAATTTCAGTCCCGCATTTAAATAAATGCAAGAAAATAAAGCAGAGCAGTTTATGGATAACATGAAACAAATATACTCTGATTTGCTTTCTGATAATAATCGCAAAGAATATGAAAAGAATTTATCGTGGCAAATATTTTTTGCAACTTAAGACTTAAAAAGTAGGGCTTTTTGTTTAACTTTTTGCTCCTCCACATCATAATTCATACGAAAGTATGTACATGATACAACCAGCTATTGTATGTATTGAAAGCAACAACTCTGCAAATTAATTTCGATTCAAAAGTGTTCCTGTCAGTTTGTTCTTTTTTATTTTTTAAAATTGTTTAAATTTTTTAAATTAAAAAAATAATATCTCCGAATGGTGTCAGAAGTGCAATACTATCTTTTGCACCATTCAGAGCAGCTGGAATGGAATTTTCCCAGCCTTATTACAGTGGGGAACAGATACCCTGCTTGATAGGATTAGGGGAATATTCGTAGCCTGTCTAGCGACGGGATATATACCGGTGGCTTGGAGGGAAACTAAAGTAAAGGTAAGAGGGACTATACTGACGCTTAGTCCTTCAGGCCGGTCAGCCTAACTTTTTGGAGAACCATACGCTGATGGATAGGCCCTTGAGTAGATTTCAGTACGTTTATAGAGCAGGTAGATCTCTGCACGAAAGAGAAATTTTCAATGGCGGAGCCGCTCTGTCCGTTTTTATGGACATTGAGGGCGCCTTTGACAAGATCTCTTTTGGGAAGGTGAGAATTGCTCTTACTGAACGTAGGGTTGACCCCATTATTATAAAATGTATAAACGCTATGCTTCGGACTAGGGCTATAAATCTCAGAGATAGGAGAACCAAGATTCGCGGTACGGTAGTTAGGTGGTGCCCACAGGGAGGTGTATTGTCACCTCTTTTGTGGAACATCACCGTAGATGGCCTTCTTTGGAGATTGGACTCAATAGGCAGTGAACAGGGTCTAACCATAAATGCCAGTAAATCCGACGCTATGCTTTTCACTCGTAAGAGGAAGGGTGTAGAGGTTGAAGTCTTAAAACTTTTCGGATCGGAAGTAAATGTGTCCAGGAAGGTGAATTATCTGGGCGTTACCCTAGATAAGGAACTTACCTGGAATGAACACATCGAAACAAAGGTCAGGAAAGCAAAAAGGATTATGCATCAATGTAAACGAGTGTGTGGCCGTAGGTGGGGAGTATCGTCATGGGCTGCATTCTGGATTTACACAATGATGGTGAGACCCATTATAACTTACGCATCCGTGGTGTGGTGGCCGAAGGCCTCTCAGGGCACAATTAAGCGTAAGTTGGATGGGATTCAGAAGGTTGCCTGCATGGGTATAAGTGGTGCAATGCGCACGGCGCCAACACAGGCAATCGAGACAATATTGGGATTGCTGCCATTAGACTTATTCATTAGGT
Source organism: Phania funesta (assembly GCA_963932375.1). Lineage (NCBI taxonomy): Eukaryota > Metazoa > Arthropoda > Insecta > Diptera > Tachinidae > Phania > Phania funesta. Next base: position 46,408,517 of record OZ010656.1, read on the forward strand.
CAGCGGCCGCATTGTCAGCTTTGCGAATGAGGGGCGATGCGGTTTAGCATAGCTTTAGGCCGAACATCGGGCATAAGAGTATCCTGGACCTCGTTGGGAAAGATGTTAGGGCTGCTCAGATGCCGATGGAACGCATGAGTAGAAGAAAGGTAGTCGAGAGGCTGCATCGGACACTCATTGCGGAAGGCATTATACACAATGAGTGTATGGAGAACGATATCAGCATTTTTACTGGTGGTTCTCTTATGAGTGGCAGGGCAGGAGCAGGTGTATTCTCAGTTGAGCTGAACTTATCCTGTAGTCCGTGTCTGGGGAGGTACGTGTCAGTTTACCAGGCAGAACTGCTTGGGTTGCTGCATGCGTTGGATCACTGGCTTGAAAGCCGAGTGCATGGGAAAAGGGTTCTCATTGCACTTGACAATCAGTCAGTTATAAAACGCATGAGGCAAGTGAACGTATATTCCAAACTGGTGCTGGAATGTGTTCTGAAACTGAACAGATGTGCCTCGTTGAATGAGGTGACGTTGATGTTGGTTAAGGGACAAATAGGCACAGCTGGGAATGAAGCAGCAGACGAACTAGCAAAAATGGGATCTGATTTGGATTTCTGTGGACCAGAACCCAGGGTTGCCCTGGGGAATGGCCTAGTGCGAGCTAAAGTTCTTCAATGGGTAAACGCACTACACCTGAATAGGTGGAGGGAGAATACCACATGTAGACAGGCTAGAATGGTGCTCAAAGAGCCCCTCGGCAGGAAGGCCAGCAAGGTGCTCGGGTATAATAGGGCTACTTTAAGCTGGATCACTGCGTTAGTGACAGGACATGGAAACTTCAAGTACCATCAGGCTAAGATGAAAGTCGTGGAAGATGATACTAGCAGACTATGCCTGGAAGAGGCTGAGACGGTAGCGCACATTGTGTGTGAATGTCCAGCACTGGCTAGCATAAGGCTTAAGACCACGGGCAGACACTTGTTAGATGTGAATGCCATGGGGGAACTAAGCCTTAGACAAATGCTAGCAATTACAAAAGGCTCCGTGATGAGGAACAGTGTCGACAGTTACCAGTCGACAGTCTGAAATCACTTTAGTCAAGAGTAAAGGCTAGGGCTAGCACGAGACTCAATTGAAAGTAAGGTGGCTGTGATTACGGATCGGTTCCCTGAAATCAATTTGAGCGAAATGGGGGTCGAAAAGGGACCCAGAAAGTAAGTGGTATGCTTCGATATCCCCCCATACATTAATAAAATAATAATAGTATTATTAATAGGTAATATTGCCACTATGCTTTATAGCTAGATCAAATATTACATGATCATGATTCATGATATCAGTTTCATCAATTTTACTTAACATGTAAATTTCACATACATTCCATTCGATGAAAAATTCAAAACATATCATTTTATCATATAACTATACGAAATAGATTACTTAAAGAGATCCCATATTCCGTGATTGGGCCAACTTTAACATATACTAAAACAGCCACCTGCATGCCATCGAAACACAGTGAAATTGTAATTACAATTAATAAAAGTTGCAAACTTTATACGCAAATTTGTTTTTATTTAATTTTTTTTGTCAAATTTCGATTGCTTTATTTAGTTTCTCATTAAAAAATGAATAAGTTGTGTGCTCGTTTATTTTAATTAATATTTTTACGACATTTCACTTTTATTACTTTCTTTAGTTCTTCAAAGATAACCCTACAGTTAATACGAAAACATATTAGTTTTAACATCTTCAAGCAAATAAATATGTCATCGCAAAAATAATCAAATAAGCACTAAAACATTTTAATCCCTTTCTAAAAGTCGGCACAGTTATGAGCCTAGGTAATCTATTCCCACAAAGAAAAGCTTTAGAAAACTACGAATTTTTTATATTACCACTAATTTGTATTACTTCTAGTCAGCTGTAGCAAAAGCGAAAGCGTTTTGTTGTCCAGCGATGTGAACAAAAATATTTATTTTAAAAAAGTCGTAAGATGACATCTATCGCTAGAAATTTTAAAACGTCCAAAGATCACTACTTGTCTTAACTTTGTAAAGTTAATGTCATTATAAAATCCATTTAGCATCTCCTTAAGTCGTTTCAATCTAAGTTTTCTTCGATAACATCTGTAAAATTTTCTTTTAATTCAGCTCACTGCAAATTTTAATTTTATGTTTGAACACTCCGCTTTAACTTTTTCTCATGACAATAAGAAAAGTTTTGCCAATACCCGAAGCAATTAGTTTTTATACGTTTTAAAATTGCTAAAGTTTTGCTTGAACAAACTTGAATTGAGAAGATAAAGTTTTAGCTTTTAGCAAAATGTTAGTGTTTTGGCCATTAGCAGTCATTAAGGTAAATCTTCATTAAGGGATTTCTTGAAGAAAATTTTAAAAGAAATAAAAGCAAAGGTAAATGATGACATCTTGTCTAAAGCAAAAAGGATGCACGCAAACGAGGGGTTTACGAAATATAAGCGGAATTAGTAAACTTCCCGCGCTGATTGCCAAAAGAAAAAGTGTTGAATGTTTAATGTATATTCAACTGACGCCAAAGTTCACGATGATTTTGTTTATTCGGCGATTTGTATCTTTAAAGCAGTAACATCGTTATGTTGGCCGCCACAATGCACCTATTTCGCAGACGTGGTCATCTTTAATTTCTTCACTTCGTGCTCAATACCTGCAGGTTTGTCAAGAGGTGGGATTACTTTGGAGGGTATCAAATTTTACGTCGAATTTTAGAACGAATTTCTTTCATCTCTGCCAAGTTTGGTTTGGAGACAAACCGGTTTCGGCTATGTACCATTTTCAGTGTCGTTCCAATTCCAGTTTTCGTTCCAGAACAAAATGTGACACTGAAGATTACACATAGCCGAAACCGGTTTGTCTCCGAACCAAACTTGACAAGGGATGACAGAAATTCGTTATAAAAATTTACATCAAAACACCCTGCCGAAATATCAAATCAAGAATCTATTAAATCTTACCATTAAAATAAAAAAATTTTTTGAAAAATAAAATTCGCCATTTTTTTTTTTAACACACCTCGTGTAGAAGTAAAATCTCTTAAATCGTTCAAACAAATTGTTGTTGTTGAATTTTATAGCGCAAATATACTCGTATATAAATTAAAAGGCCAGATAAAATTTCATGAAAAATGAGCTGAAACGTTATGATAGGTTTTTGAAATCTAATATTAAAACACATAGAAGAAGGCAAACGTATTTAAAACTTCAATAAATCCGTGATAATAAGCATAATTATTTCTAATTTCAATAAGTAAGGTGCGCGTCAAAATGATATGGTTTATTCAAAAATACAAATATTATTGAATAGTACAAATATTATTAATATACTTGTTGCTCGAATGTTGTTAAATTAAAACTTATTAAAAGTACCTGCTTCTTTATGAATTTTAAATTTTCGAAATCTTTGGGATGACAGACATTGCTTTGGTAGCCTAAATATTAATTACCAAATATATGGATACCGACAATTAAGTTTGACATCTCGTGCACCGTTATTACGTTTGTCGATAAACTCTTTTTAATTATATCATATGTCCGAACAGATGTCAGTTTTCGAACATGACCTTATTCAACCGCCACCTCAAAAAAAATTGTTGCATGTTGCATCATTATATTGAAACCACAACTATATCGCGGAAATATAATTGATTTAAGAAACAGAGGTTTCGATATGGAAATTTCACAAACAAATTTAACATTCTAATCGGACCAGTGATTTTACCAGCGCCTAAATCCGACCAAAAAGCAATGTCACGACAACCTTATTATATTCTTTACAACAATATATTATTTTCGCAAACGCATAATCGTTATTGAAAATCAAGTTATTGCTTACATTTAACCTCAAAGAAAGTATTGTAAGCATGCAAAAACAAAATAATAACTCTAACCATAAAATCTTCTTAATATACAAATTTGTGAAATTCTATTGATGTTTTACCAAAGTATGATTGTGCAGTGGCGCAAGTGGCTTAATCGCTTGCGAGTGTATCTCAGCCGCTGCCAATTAGAAACATATTTTTTTATTTCTATCGTTCTTAGAGAACCGTCCATTTTATGAATATCTACAACCTTATAATTAAATCATAACATGTTACTGTTAAATTATCGCTACGTCAACCAAGTTTTTTTTGTTTTAAAATGTTCCAATTGAATTGTTAAAATTATGTTTTTAATTTTGAAATATTTATTAATAAGGTTTAGGTTGACATTTCTTCAACTGTTTAATAGGTTGTTAAACGATGTGGAAGAAAACAGCATTCGATACAAACACATGCAATCTGTCATCTGTCTTAGTTTACTATTGTCACACAACTATATTTATTTTATTGTAGTTGAATATAATTACATTTTAATCATATTAGTGCTTCAATTTGTTTTATCTCTTGGAAAACAATGATTTTTTTTAGAAAGATTTAACTAAATAAAATAAAGCTTTTAAAACGAAAAATACAGTTTTCGTGAACCATTTTTGCCATTTGCAACTTCAGACAAATCTCTTGTTTGTTTTCAGTTATGTCAAATTATATATTGATCTTACGAAAATGTTGCAAAAAACGACAACGAGCTGAAGATTGGTGAGAAAAAATCATAGCATTTGGATAATTGCATTTAAGTATTTTTAGTAACGCAACGTAACGTGCCACTCTGTATCAGAACATAATTAAGTGACCTTATCATTGCCAGATTCACCTTATTATTGCCTTTGACAGCCCCCTTCAGCGTCACGACGCAACTTAATATTAAACTATTTAAATTGTTACTCTCAATTTTATTTTTCCTTATAAGCAAAACAATAAAAAACGATTAAGTGCAAAAAAAAAATATTTTGTTCGCCAAGTTATAACAAGTTCTCCTTAAGATACTTTAAATAAGAGCAACCATTATTCTTTTGAGACTCAACTTTAAACAAAACGAAAAAATTCAAAACAGTAAAAAAAAGAAAATGAAACGACAAAAATATCAAATTTCATTTCATGATGAAAACAAGACAGCCATCGGCATTAGCAGACATATAGAGAAGCAGTCAGACGGACTGAATGAATGCATGTATGTGTTCTAATTTGATATACAATTCACGCAGATGACACTAATAGGCGGACAAACAGACAGACAGACGGGCAAGTTAATTTTTTTGTAAAAGCGAGCTTTCAGTGAGCTGCAACCAGCCACAATAATGTTTCGATTTGCTAAAATATCGTTGACATGCAAATTAATGGTTGCCACAAACAAAATGACGAAAACTGAAACAACACAATAAAAGCTATTAACATAAAGGAAACTTAAATAAAATAAATACCAATAAGCCCGAAAGTAGTGCTTTGATATTCAAACTCCAAACTGTTTTATTACGTCAGTTTGCTGTTCTCCCCTTTTCTCATTTCGTCTAAGCATTTCTTTTTCTCCATAACTACAAATTTCTGTTGATTTTATTCGTGTTGTTGTTTTTAATTTTGTGAAAATGCAATAATAAGTTTGCTTTTAGTTCTTGCCAACCATTCCACGATTGCACCAACAATTGCAGCAAACCAACCAACCAACAACAAAGAGACGACAGACATTTTTATTTACAACATTTTTAGTGTAAATGGTTGCATGACCACAGTATGGATGCAAGTTGTTAGAACAAAATGGAAAATCACACTCTAAGATGGGAGTTATGTTTTTAAGAAATTGCAACAAACGATTTTTAAAAGCAGAAATAGGCAACCGTGTGCAACTACAATTTATACACGGTGTTTTGAGAAAAGTTTAGGGGCATTGAAAAGTTAAATTTGTGAAAATCTTATTGGGGGTTAAAAAGTTGCATTAATAAAATGTCACATGCGTTGAGTGCTGAAAGTAGAAAACAAACCTGGATATAAAAAATAAAATACAAAAACTCTTAATTTATTTTATTTTGACACGGATATTGATAAATAGTTTTTTACGCAAAAGTGATAGCAAACAAACGCACTAGCCTAAAATTTTCCCATTCCTGCTTCAGGACCTGCATTATATTTACTTAATTTTTTTTCTTAACCCTTTCAAAAAGATATTGACAATAAGTATTCTAGTTTTAGCTCTACATCATAATCTTAAAGACTGCCTTCTTAGTACTTTATGGAAGATTGATGCGCAGATATCCTTTGGCCAAGTCGTTTTCCTAGTCTTGGTAGCAGCGCCATGGGCGTAGCCAGGTATGGGCCTAGGGGGCCGTGGCACCCACCTAATTCTATAATAATTTTTTTTTACATACATACAATATAAAATTGTGAAATTAAATGCAATGAATGCAAAATGTATTGCCGAAGAAATTCAAAATTTTATATCGACATTGCAACTGGATGAATCTAAATGTGTTGGGCAGGGCTATGATGGTTATAGTACTATGACTGGAAAAGAAGGAGGTGTACAAAATATTTTGAGGCAAAAATTTAAAAAAGCCCTTTTTTTCATTGTGCTAGCAACAAACTGAACCTCGTTGTAAACGATCTAAACGTTCTCCCAGAAATTCGAAACGCGATAGGTATGTATTTAACTATTTACGGATTTACAATGAATTCACCTTCAATCTTCTCATTTACAGGTACAATAAAAGATATTATAAATTTTTTTCGGGAATCACCTTTAAGAAGAAAGTGCATTCCAAGTATCCCAATGCTCTGCGAGATACGTTGGTCACACAAATATAAAAGTATCTCGCGTTTCAAAGAAAAGTTTGTTGATATTGTAGAAACATTGGAAAGGTTAACACTAATTTTCGTTTGCAGTGTTTTTGTAATTGCACAGTATTCCCTTCTGTTGGAACCAACTGCAAATATTTTGCAGTCTAAAACTATGGATTTATTGCAATGTGCCAAGCAAACAAAATTAATAATGGCCGTTCTACAGGAACCCCGAACTAATGCACAGGGTATTGTGGACGGATTGCTTTTTTTCTATTCAAGAAAACACAGCCAATTTAGGAATAGAGATGTCTGTTCCAAGGATAGTCTCTCGTCAAACGTACCGTTCAAATCCCCCATTTTCATCACCTGCTGAATACTGGAACCGATCTATATACATTCCTTATATAGATTCTTCAATTTCTTCAGTGGACAGAAGATTTAATGAAGAGAATAGGCCAGCGTTTGCAATTCATTTTTTGCACCCGTCAAACATGCTTTCTTTGAAGCTGGAATAGCACAAAAACGTTTGAGCATTTTTATGAGTTGGATGATTTGGAAGGAGAACTTAAGCTACTGCAATTATTGAGCGGTTATTTAGCACTTTAAGGCGAGTAAAAACATGGTTGCGCTCCACAATGACTGAAGTTCGTTTAAACGGTAAAATAATATGCAATTTTCTTATTATCAAAAAATAAGTATATTGTATATTGCAGGAAAATGTATGCTAAGCGTCCACCGAAGATTGGTAACCGAAAAGGACTAATTTTTGGAAAAAATTCTAGCAAAATTTTCAGAAGATCCACGCAGATTACTCCTCAAATAGATCGAAATTTTAACAATCATAAAAAATCATAATTTTCGTGGCACCACCCTATTTCATATCCTGGCTACGCCCTTGAGCAGCGCCGAAAGAATTCAACTGAAATTACCCTTAACATGCCAGTCAAATTCATTTGTATATCAAATGACGCATTTTCCAATCTCAAGAAATAAAAAAAGTCACAAGGGCTCAGATTAGGTGAATAGGGATTGCATTTTGATGTCAAAAATTCAGCTATTGGAAATCGCCGTATAAAAAGGGGCGTTATAGTGATGAAACATGCATGTGCAAATCTTCATTCACAATTTGATGTACGACAAAAATGTATAACCATAATTTTTACACACACGTTCGACTTTTTCGTCGCTTCTTGAAGTTGTCTCTCTGAACGAGTTTCAAGGCCAAAGTGTTCTCGCCGTACCCCATAGGACCTTTTTAACTTTTCAAAGGTCACACCTGCGGAATCACCCAGTTTTACACAAAACTTGCTGGCATAACATTGCAATATTTCTAAACTTTGTTAAAACTTTTGTTTGTTAGTTTTCTATATTGATCTCTAGGAGCCAAAGTAAAACAAAAGGTCAACAAGAGCGCCTCCCCTTATGTTCTTCTTTCTTCAGCATCGCCAGCTAATCTAACTCAACCCATTTCGCCGTTAAAAGGTGAAGTTGAGTGAATATGCAGTCCCTACATTTTAAAATTTCTAAATTCATGTTTTTTAAACTATATTTTACTAACAGCACGTGCCGACAGTGTACTTCATTGACTACTACAAGATAGTACAAAGTTGTTGTTGGCTGTTGTATTTTTAATCGTAATCGTTGCAGTTTTAGTTGTTAAACACATGCATAAACAAGTTTGCATGTTGTTGACAATTTTATGAACAATGAAAACTAGAGGATAGCAAAAGCCTAATAGCAAACTAGCGACGACCTTTTATCAATTTTCTGTTATTATTTTTCAATAGAGCAGACTATAAAAATAACAAGAACAGCAACTACGATGATTAGCAAAACCTAGACACCACAATAACCAACCATATGAAATATCATGCCACTGAAATGCCGCACAAAAATGCATAATTACACACACACACACTTCTGTGTGTGTATGTAGATAAATATAAACAAACACAGATGCATTTATAAATATTGTATTTGAATGTATGCATCTTGCCATAGTTGTCATATAAATTTCCTTTTCCTGTTTATTTTTCCATCTTTTTTCGTTTCAAATTTTCCTGATGGTCAGTATATCAACAAGCCTTGTTTTAATTTTATAAAGAACTCGTTTATGTCCCTTTTGTTTGAAAGGACTTAAACCACACACATGTTTTGTTAACAGAATTTCTAGTTAAAATTTCAGTTCTTCACATCACTTACCAAAGGCGAATAAAATGCTGAACTATCCACACCAATACTTTGATAAGGATTTTGTTCGGTGGATGGATAGGGAGTACCGTAGACGCCAACGGTGGCAGCGGGTAAACGAGAGTAACTTGATAAGGCCAAACGTGCTGAATCATATTGACAAGAACACACGGTTTGACCTGATACAGGATCTGTCATTATCGGTCGTCCATTCTCACAGCAGGAACCGGCACCGCCTGCTGAACCACCACTATTAGAGCCTAGTGGTGTGTTCTCCATGTTTGCGTTGGCAGAGGGATTATTGGAGGCAGTGATGTTATTGGAGTGCTGTGATAGAGCATCGGGACTAAGAGCACCTGTTGAAGCGTCTACGCCTGAAGTGGTAGGATTGCCACTGTTCGCATTACCAGACCCCGGCACAGTAGCTGTAGCTGCCCGACATTCTTGGCCTGGACTGTCGGCAACAGTATTAGGGCTGATCATAGATGACTGGGCGGTCGGTGTATCACCTGTTTGGGGGGATTGTGTAGGATTCGTTGAAAGTAACTGTAATAAAAAATAAAACAAAAGCTTTTATTTATCACATCTCTGTTTTTGTTCTCATTTATGTAGGAATTATAATAAATTTTAAATTAAGATAATAAGCAGCCATTATTCTTAATCTAATTCATCTATTTCATTCATTTTTTAGTGATATTTAACAACACGATAGAAATTAAAAAAATTTAATTCATTTAAATTCATGGTTATAAATGAATTTGATTTAATTTTTTAGATTTAAACGAATAATAGAAAAGAAGATTTAGTTACAATCAATAAAAGACCTCAAAAGATTTTTATCAAACTACCTTTCACACAAAATAAAGCTACCGAATCATGAAGTGTACGAGCAGTTGTAGCTCAATGATACAGCTGATAGCTACAAGCAAATGTTGAGGAATTTAAACTACCGATAATGATGATCGAGATCTTGTTGAAATATTATTTTTTTCTTAAGTATAAATTAATTTCAAGATTGATTTAAAAGCCGGTAATAAAGTCTTAGCATGCGAACCGAATATTTTTTGTGTAATGTGTTAGAATTTCGAGCTTATTGAAAGTGAATGAATTCTTGATACTTTATCAAGAATTAATCAAATACACAAGTAGATTTAAATCAATTTTAAAAATTATAGTTTTAACTTAAATAAATTTGCAAACCGAAGTGGAATACACACTAATACACAATGGGGTCGGCCATGAAATATGTACTACATATAATCATGACCACAGCCTCTAAGCTATATGAGGACTAAAATGCCAGCAGGTTGCTGCGCAGATTGGCAGTTTCTGAAGAAACAGTGCTACAATGCAACATTTGTAATTTCTACTAGAGAGTCCAAGAGAAAATCTTCGTTCAGCACTTAAAATACATTTTATGCTCAAGAAACCTTTTTACTCGATTTAATGTGGATATACTGACTGGTGTGAAATAATATACGAAACGAAGAAACATCGTTGAGATAAACATAATCTAAGATCAACATACATATGTATTATGATTGATTATCATAATATGATCCCCTTAGAATCATAGAAAAGCAACAAATTGACGTTACTGATTGGCAGCGGTTGAGGTACGAACGCAAGCGACTAAGGTCATTGAATGCTTAATAGTCAACGCGCTAACTACTTGAGCATAAGCACACTCCTAGAGGAGTAAACACCAAAAGAATTTCACATATAAAGTCTACTTAGAACATTTTTAAGGTTGAGTTATTATACTATTTTTGTTTATTTAAAATACTTTGTTTGTGGGTATCATTTTAGTAAAAGTTTATTGTTCAAACCAACCATGTTGCAATTTTGATGGGTGGAAATAGTTTAATCATTATATCCCTGTTTAACGAAGCAGAAGAAGACGATGATAATATCTGCACCTATTACGTTTACCAAACCGGACCATATTGCCTACCAATCACCGCTAAGTCTTGAAAATTGCACGTGGCTAAAAACTACATTGAAATGTAATGGCCTTCGCTAATCAGTTAGAAAAAGAATTGTACAACACATGCCATAAATAGTTGCACCATTCCAAGAAAAATAACCATTCCCTCAAATCTTTTAAACAAAATGTTTATTACAGCGTTCGTTATGTGGGACGATGCGTCATCCTACTGCAACCACATCTAGTCCATGGACATATCGTATAATTCTACTCAAAACGAATTGCTTGCCATCGATCGACCTGTAGTGTCCGCCGTTGACAGTGACGGCTTTATTAACGTATACACATATGAAAAGCGATAACTAAAAATCTTGATATGAAAAGATCGTGCGGATCTAATAGTGTTACAGCATCAAGGGAAAGAAACTTACTTAATTCAGCTGAGAGAATTATATTATTTATATTTATTGCTATGCTGCGAGTTGACTAATACAGGAAAGGAATTACAGGCCCGTACTGTCAAATTTATCGAAAACGTTTTAAAAAGGCATAGCACTGTTGAGCATGTTCACAGAATTCTTAGCACTATTAGATCAGCATCAGTTCGGCATCAGTTTATATAATATAAGCCAGAGAACTGGCTGAAAAAGTGGAGAATGAAAGTAAATTCATCTCAGTATGCTGACGTAAAGTTTAGCCCCAGAAGTCAAAATTCTCCACAAATAACAAAAAGAAATTCCACTGTGCCCACGGAAATCCACGTTTAGTATTTGGGTATACCCTTAGATCGACGTCTAACTTAGTGGCGCCATTTTTAGGCAAAAATAAAGGCCATACAACTTAGAAGAAAGCCGCTTTATTGGTTAATAAGTCCTAACTCAGCTTGCGCCCTTTAGTATATAAGAATTTAAAATATCCATAAAAATCTAAAATGTCCCACTATTCAGGAAGAAATAAGACATGCTCGGACAAATATGTAAACAAACTAGTGGTGCATCCGCAGTAAAATAAAATCCGATTATTTCTCAGAGTTTTGTTAATATTTTTAAAATATGGACCCTCGTTAGAATTGTCATAAATTAATTCACAATGACCATATAGTGATCTAATTTAAATGTGTGTTAGTTATTTCCCCCCTCGCTATTATTTACTTATTTTTTTTTTTAACAATATTATACTCTTTGAACGTAAACATAAAATAATAGAAAAATGTATGTTATTTCACTACTTCTTTATTAATAATTTGTTTGGCTAGAATATGTTTTTTGTTTTGTAAAGTTAAAAAAACGTGGCCCGTGGTTAGAATTTTAGTGAAAAACAACCATGTTGCAATTTATTGAATTGTAATGGCTTTATGTGTGTGAACAACAATTTGTATTTAGTAATTAAAGTAAAGCTTAAAATGTTTTAAAAAATAACCATAATATGTTTGACATAACCATATACAGCAGCCAAGATCATAATATGGTTGCCGTGACCTCGTCACCTCGTCATTGTCATGCCGTAAGATAGCACCTGCAAGTATAGGGAAAGATCTAGGCCTTACAACTACGTAGTTTTATACTGCGCCGAATGTTTGTTAATTGTATAAATTAATGTAGGCCATAAATATTTGATTTCCATCATTAATTTAATTGTGGCTACATTAACAAATTTAACAGTTCTGCACTCAATCCTCTAATGTACATAATTAATATGCAAAACAAAACCAAAAACACAACAGACGTTAACGCCTTTAGTTCATCAAAAATCCTTTGTGTTTGTATCTGGAAATTCTAGATAACATTCGTAAGATTGTGTCGACCTTAAAATTTAGGGCAACAATACGACAACATGGGAATCGTGTATACAGTCTACCGAAAAGCTTCTGAAAAAATATGGTTGCAAGGTCTGATCGCATCGCACATAAAACAACAAAATAAAGAAGCTCGTTGCCGCAATATTTTTGCATACAACTTTAGCCAATGCTGCAAGAAGAAGACCGAATGGCGAAGCAAAGAAAAAACATTTTTCCAAAATATAAAAATAAAAAAGCAAAAACTTTTTGTAATAAATATAAAACCTATAATTAAGATAATTTCTTTCATTTATGCACATTTTTGCACAAAAAAAAATAAAAGAAGAGCTTCTTCATTGATCGAAAGCTGTCGATTTGAGTTGTTGTTGCAAAACGTAACGACAAAAAGAAGTCTTAAAAATCGGAAAGGCGTGAACGTTCCCTCTGTCTCTCTCTCCCTCCCTATGTTACTCTCTCGCTGCTTTAAACAAATTGCCTTAAAAAAACTGAAAATTATTTTAAAAACAAAACAATGCCTTTGAACATTTCAATGTGATGTTATGGGAAGTGATGATGTGTTGTCGTGTCTTTAAAACACAACAAAATGTTATAAAGAGCTGCCGTTTCTGTTCGCTGCCATAAATAAAGCAGCAGAGAAATGTTTTATACTTAATTAGTGGGTTGCTTTAGCTCGACTAAAAATTCTTTTTAAAATCGCCTTTTTCATAAACTTTGTTCTATGCTTAAGGCTTAATTAGTCTGCAGTACTAAACAAAACGTACAGCACAAAATCATCTAAACGTTTTAGTTTAAACCCTGTCTGGCAAAATTACGGGTAAATATATCTGCTTCATAATATACTCTAAATGCGAGGTGCTTTCTTTAAATCTCTACTTTGTTCATAAAATTATGATAATTATCTTTAAGTATTGCAAGAAATATTTTTTTTATAATTATATAAAAAATAAATAGAAAATAGTATCGTACAAATTTATGGAATTATTAAAAGCCATATACGCCACACATACACACACATGTACATATTTTATTGGTACTCAACACTCGTGTTAGCCGCATTTAGTTTAAAGCCAGCCTTAATTAAATAAGGAATATTTCGAAACTAAATTATTCGTATAAATATTTGTGTAGCTTTTATTGTGATGCCTTTTTAAGAAGTCTGTTTGGTTTATTATAAATTGTAAGGAAAATATACAGCAAATTTTCTGAGGTGCAAGTATCAGTCCGGGATTATTCATAGCAAGAGGGGGATATATGTGAGGGGTATTTTTTTAAATAGTGCGCTACTTATTCGGCATCAGTAATATTTGGTCTCCTTCGATGCAAGTTCGGCCTGAAACAGCTACTGTTTAGACAACTGCTTGGTTGCCAGAGCGTTGTAATGAATTCATGTTTTTTGATTTGATATTCCGACAGGGTGTTTTGATGTAGAATTTTGGAACGAATTTCCGTCATCCCTTGTCAAGTTTGGTTTGGAGACAAACCGGTTTCGGCTCTGTGCCATCTCCAGTGTAATTTTTCGTTCTGAGAAAACGACGGAAATTCGTTCCAAGATTCATGTTTCATTCATGTATTGTGCTTGAACAATGCTGAAGACTTCTTGCAAGCTGTCATACGATTGCATTTTTGACCAACTGTGAACAAGCGCAGCACCTGCTTGGCAAATAGCTTTTTGAAACCCAAATGATTGTTAAAATATATGTAGCATATTATAAATGGAGTTTTTCTTTTTCCTGGACTTTTTCACTTCCAGGAAAATCGAGAGTAACTAGAAATTTTCCGGGATCCCGGAAATTCATGCTCTGAACAAATAAGCAAAAAGAAAATATATTTTCTAAATTTAGAAATTCGTTTTATTATGTGATTTTTTATATTAGAGCAAAACAAAAACAACTCTAAAAACTAAAATATAAGAAACAAATAGCATTATTTAACGTTGTTTTAAAGAGACTTTTTAAAAGCGACAATGCGTTTAAGGAGTCAACGCTTGCTTTCAAATACGCTTGCTTTCAACGAACTACTTTGTATTTGATTTGGGGGCTTAGTTTATGATAATTATTGCATCCTTTAAAATTTCCTCGAAAGTTTAATCTTGTGCAACATAATTATCATCGGACACTTCAGCAGCTTTATAAGCCGAGAAAAATTGCTAAGACAGTGAAGATAGTTAATAAATTTCTCGCCAAATCTACCGATTTCATATGCGGTTTAGTTAAAAAAAATCACGCTCTAGGTTTTAGAAAGAAATCTGGTGATTTTTGCTTTTTCTGTTTGCATGTCTAGTGATTTTAAAGTTTCATTTGTCGGGTTTTAATGAAAAATAGCTACAATCAGTTGTTGGTAAAATTCCCACACTAATATCTCGGGACTTTGAGATTGAAAATTCTGCCACAATCTAGAGAATTCTCGGATCAGGAAATTCGACGAAAACTCTAACTATAAGGGTTTGACCTACTTAAAAATTGCCGTGTCCTATTATTTCTCTTATCCGAATTTCCGGCGGAACTAGTGTTTGTGCGAACACAACGCAAATCAGTAAATCTTTGAAACTGATTGCGCTGACTTCCTTCCCCCTGCTAAAAAGATCGTGTAAATTGGTACAGATGAACTTGTCGCGTGACTTGTGAAAATGGCTCTAACACAAAAATGAAATGTTCATGAAGCACATATCATTCAGTTATTATAATTGAAATAATAGTTATTTTAATATATGTAACTGTTAATATTACAACTGAAGCTAGTGCTATAGTAGCCTACATTGGAAGAGATATTTCGCGTCTATGCAGTGTCCTATCACACAGTGTTACAAAGATAATCAATCTTCTCCTTAGTAACAGGTCCCGGTCCCTATCCCTAGTCGTGTGGCATGTGCTCCATCAGTTCTGTTCGCTCTAGGGACTAATGGAACTTTTTCTTGGTTTCAGTGATGAGGTTTTCTCAATGCTTTGCGATTTGTAAAATAAGGCTCATTGTTTCAAAATTAACTTTTTCCCATTTTCACAAAAATGCATGAGTTCGTATGCTATGCTGTGAATAGTTGCCGTACACAAGCGCTGCTTTTTCAAAATTTGTCAGGAGGCCGTTAGCGGCCGCACTGTTAAATTTTTACAAAGTTTGTTAAAAAAAATCATAAATTTATTGACTCAGGAAATAATTATATATAAACCACCTTCGTCAAGTTAAGGCCTAGTGCACACTGTGCGTATATTAAACGAAACCATTCGTGCTGGGTCTCTATATACAGATAACCTCATAGGCCAAGTTTGAAAGTTTTACCATAATAGCTTCCCGAGATAAGAAGGTGTAAATAGTGCATATTTTAGCACCTATTCACTGACTCACTCATCAATATTTTTGGGCACTTCTAATATAGCTAGAGAGATACAATTTGGTAAACAGGTAGGTCTTCGGGAATAAGAAATCTAACAAATTTGAAATAGTCATTTATAGAAAATAACTTAGAAAACGCGTCAGATCCGAACAAAGGACCAAAGGTTTGCTATGTACACTACCATCCCATTTCTAGCCAACTTTGTAGCTTAGCAACATTTTCTTAACTTTGGGAAAGAATTATGGAGAAAATGTTACCAGACTAGCAAGTTGCAAGATTCTTATATATTTTTTAAACTGCATAAAAACTATTATTTTTTTTTCGAAAATTTCATGAATATCTCCGAAGCTATGGAGCCGATTGAAAAATGATACTAGTAAAACATGGAGGTCATTTTCGGATTTTTTTTCAATAATAGCGAAATTACTTCATTGTGTCAGGATTTTATAAGTTTCTTTGGAATAGCAAAACACTGCAAAAAAATGCTCACTCGTTTTGTAAATTGCACAAAAACGGCTTGAGATTTTTTAACGAATGTTTGCACACTCATTTAAGACACAAATCTGATAATAACGACTTAATGTTTAGATTCAGAGTTATATGAAAAAAAGGACTAGAAAAACGGTACTTCTGGCACTTTTTCTTCTGCTTTATAGTTTTTCACAACTTGTCGCAGTACTAAAGATGGTACCGTCGAGCGGAACATTAGAATTATAGATATGGCAAAGTTCCACTAGCATGTGAAATTCGGGAGCGTAATATTAAACGGGTTTTGTGCCAGTTGAAATATAAAATTAGAAATGTTTGATTATTACGGTATTGTTTCTATGATTTGTTTTATTTCAGTGTACTGACGAATTTTTTATTTATAATCAAAAAAGCTTATCATTGGGTGTTACAGCGCAGAATTCGTATTAGGTTGAAAAAAGTGCCATTATATTTCACATACCGGGACCACTCTATCTCGTCTGAGGTAGCCCTGTATATCCCCGCAAGAATCAAAATAATTCAGTATGTATATTTTGAAGTTGAAAAAAATACTTTTTCGACATATTACAACAAATCGCCCGTTTACTCAAACAATGTCATAACTCAAAAAATACAATTTCAAATATAACGGCATATTTTCGTCAAACGTAGAAAGTAGAAAAATACAAAGATGAAATTTATACACAATATAGATCATGATATAACGAACAATTCTGCATCATTAGCTACAAAAATGCATTTTGTTCAGTTACAATGTTAAATCAAAAATATAACTGAATTTTTCTACTTTGCACACAAGAGGTGCTCAATTTCCTACCAAAGTGCATCCCAATATAAAACTTGTAATAATGTTTTTTGTTCTCCTGATCAACGTATTTAAGAAAATCTCGGCGCAGCTTGGCTAACCACAAATGATTAAAACTTGTAGCACAATATAAATGGACAGATACATGTCTACAACGGAAAAGCTACTCATATATACATACTTGTACATACATACATACATTCTTTCTTTAAAATCTTTCACTCATACGCATTTTCTTTTCAAATACAATGGCGTCTAATTGCAGGCCTTGAAGACTTGTTTTTTGCATAATTTATTTTTTGTTTAATAACCCGTAATGGTTACCTCATACTCTTTTATATTTTTCATAACAAATAACAACGCACTTTGTAAAGAAAAGAAAAACACAGTGTGGCAAGACGACATGCAGTAGAACCCTTGAGCATTTTAAGCTTCTGCGTTTGACTTGCCTTAAACTTGTAATTCATAAAGCTACTGG
The DNA here is from genome assembly GCA_963932375.1 of Phania funesta. Classification (NCBI taxonomy): domain Eukaryota; kingdom Metazoa; phylum Arthropoda; class Insecta; order Diptera; family Tachinidae; genus Phania; species Phania funesta. Next base: position 46,426,209 of record OZ010656.1, read on the forward strand.
TTGTTCGTATACAAAATGAGAAAAATCACCATCAGATTTCCATTATTTTATCGTACACTCTATATAATTTGAATAGGTGAAGCTAATTTATTTCCAATTAAAAAAAAGAAAAAAGGAAATTTAATGCGAGATTTTTACCGATAAAATTACTTAACTTTGTGGGCATTTTAATATGATGCTTCCAAATAAGTGAAGTAATAGATATCGCATAAAATCTATTGAAAAGGTTACGTGTTAATAGCTGTAAAATAAAGTTTCGTAAATGACTGATTATCGGAAGTCTTTAAAATGTTTATAATTTATTAGTAAATTCATTGAAGCCACAAGCAGCCAGTAAATACTCGATGCTATTTCTTCATAAGGATCCAAAATTTACTAAAGCCAAGGATTTACTGCACTTCATTTTAAAGTCTAGATGTTTCTCTAATTAAATAGACATCTCTATTTATAAATTGAGATCTATTTGTTCGAAACCTTATCAGCTTATGATGTGGAGAACGAAGAACAAATCAGTGCCGATTGTGGGAAAATTAATAACCAGTGACATGATATTAACAAGATATAAATATTTTTTAAATTAACGTTTTCTGTCAAAATATTAGCAACTTGTGAATCCTTTGCTAGTTCGGCTACTAAATTGTTTTCCAGTACGGACGGGAAGTGAAATGAAACAAGCTGTGTCTGAAACACAAATAAACTTTTTATAAAAACTCCCATAAATCAATTTATGTATCAAATATAACATCATTCAAATTTCTGCTGTTACTTTGTACAGTGGCACGGCTACGACAGGTTCAACGGTCATTGCGTCTTATTGGCGACGATAGTTAGCCGTCCCTCAAATCGTTTGTGTGGAAGGACCATTGCGGTGTTCGATGTGTGACACGTAGCACGGTCCTGCTGGAAATGATTATCATTGATTTGTAGTGGTTGCCGTTGACCGTGATGGCATGTTTTTAAAGAAGTAAGAACCTACGTTGCCGCCGGCCCGAAATCCATATGAAACAGTAACTTTTTGTGCAAAATTTTCATTGACGATTTGGTATCAGAGACTGAAAGATATGCAACTGATTTGAGAAACTTCACAGAAAAAAAAACGTATTTAATGTAACCAAAATCAAGAAACTACACCCCCAGCAAACAATATTGCTTCGCGGGTATTCTTTGTCACTCGTCGCTAAGGGGTTATGTTTTCCTCTCTTAGCACCAATCTCTGTCTGCACTTAAGGTCCAAAAAACTTAACCACGGTGCAACGAATTGTCTGCCCGCTGAAACAATGATCGAACTGAGGCGAAATTTCGATATTGTTTAATAATTTCTACCTTCTCGGCAGGCGTGAAACGACACATGATGAATTGACAAACCTTTTTGGATATTTAGACAGCGGGATGGTATTGATAACTTTGAGAGGTTTTGGAATATAACAATTAGAAATACTTTACTTTCTGATCAGCCAATACAAGCCTGCATTTAATTCTTTTGCTGGTGGAAAGAGGGCTCGTCGCCGGGACTCTACGTTGCTTTTTTTTTTTTTAAATCGCATAAAATTAATCTATAACTCCTTGTTTACAGAGTTTTTAAAAATACTACAAATGCCATGTGTCGGTTATCTATTCTAGTTTAAAAACAATTTTTCTTAAATCTAACCGGCCTAGATTTAGATGTTTTTGAATTTGACTTCCCTAAATTATTAGAAATCGATCTTTAATATCACCTATATTTGCAATAAACATTAAAATGAACAAAGGCAAGGTTCGTTCAAATATATGGTTTTGTTGGAATATTACACACCTATAAACAGCGATCTTACAGAAAGGTCAAGCTTAATTTCCACCGAAAGTTATTAACATATCTTTGAAATTAAAAAAAATGTGTTTCTGGAATATAACTTGCCTGGAATTCGTGTAAAACTTTCTTTAATGCAACAGTTATCGCTCCATCACTTAACAATTGTGGCACATTAAGCACCAATTACAAAAAAAGAATGTTGCTCTATCTTTACAATCACAAGGTAAAAAGCGCAAGTTTTTCCCGTTTTAGAAACATCGATATTCAAATAGTGCGAATAATATACAATTATCAGGAGATAAACTTTAGAACCCAGAACAGAAATCAGCAAGATTACAAATTGTGTGACGCAAAAAAATATTTTTGTATATCGTTTAAGGTGCAAAAGCTATTTAATTGTTAAAAAAAAAAGTTGTTTAAACCCCTGATCGCCTTCAAGTACATGCATACACATTTTTCTTTACACGGTGCACCTGAATAAAGAAGTAAGCATTGAAATTATACGGTTTCTTAAGATGCTCATCTTAACTCAAAGAATAATATTCAGTTGTTAATAATTAATGTATTTTTCTTTATTATTTATTTTCATATCGAATTAAATTCATTGTATTCTTCATCATCTTGATGTTGTTAGTTTTATAATGTTTCACATTACTATTTAATTATTTTGTAAAATTGTAATGTAAATAAATTTTGCAACTGTTTTTTTCACGTTTCTTCAAGCAATAAACACATTGCTCCTCATAGCGATTAATTATGTATTAATTAGTTTTTTAAAGTTTGTAGTTTTGTGAAAATGTACGTTTTTTAGTCTGCTTCATAGTTTGTTTGCCTGTTTATCTGTTTGTCAGTCTGACGATGTGGTGGTTGTTGTTGCTCTAATAAAGATGCTGTTTGCGGGTATTTTAACTATTGTCTTGTAAAACATGTAATGTTGAGGTTTTTAAGGCCATAAAATTATGTACGAAAATGTTAAAACATTTTAAATTGTTATTTTTACGCCAATTAGCTTAGTTTAATGAATGTTTAAGTCATAACTATGAAACTAAAAATAATATATTAAATTGTAATGGCGCTAGCTAAATCTGTGCATTTCAAAAAAAGTTATTATATTCACTACTACTAGAAGCAATTAAAATTTCAGACGAGTTTTCCTGAATTCATTTAAGTGAACATAAATTAATTAATATTAAATGAGCAAAATCTTCCTTAACAATTTTTTTTTAATATTCGATACCTTCTCATATAAAGTAATTGCTTAATTCTTACAAGAACTATATAATCTTGATTACCTTGCATTTATATCCTACATTTAAAATATGCTTGACGTAGTAATTTTTGTATGTACTATTGCATCATATGAAGAAATAAAATTAATATAACTTATTTTTAATTTTATTTAAATACTAGCTAAGCCCGGAGAGCGATGCTACGCCCCTTAATGAGCTCAATATGAGTGCAAAGTTTCAGAAAAATCGGTCCAGTGCAAATACCTCAAAATTATAACTTTTTTATGGACGTGGCCCTGCCCACTTTTCTAATTACGAAATTGTATAATCATGAGAGTTCAATAAGTGTGCAAAGTTTCAGAAAAATCGGTCAAGTGCAAGTAGCTGAAAAATTAATATTTATTTTGTATGGCCGTATTTCATGTTTATGTACACTCAAACCTCGTTTTATGCGAATTCAAATTTGTGCGATTTTGAATTTTTTTTGCACGCTTATATTTGCGCTTGTAGAATTGCACATGATGTACTTGTGACTTTTATTGCAGCGCGTTGTAACTTAGTGTGAATATCATTCTAGTTTTCAACTTAGGGGAAATCCCTTTAAATCAACAAGTTAAATAAAATAGTTTATTGTGGTGTTTGTTTTCACGTCTTAGTGAATATTACTCGTATAAAAAATTGAGATTAATATATCGAAAAAGTGATTAAAGTGAGAACTTATAAAGTTTTGTTATTTTAAAGTTTCTGTGCTCAAAAATATTTATGTAGGTTTTCAGATTACAGTATGGATAAAAATAAGAAAAAACGACAAACAATATCCCTGGAGACAAAAATTAAAATTCTCGAACGCTTAGAAAATGGTGCAAAGTATACATCTCTTGGAAAGGAGTTCAACTTAGGAGAATCAACTATACGATCGATTAAAAAAAATGAAGATTCCATAAGAAAATCCGTAATTTCGGGCACAGAAATGAGTTCAAACTATTCGTCTTATACAAGAGACATACTGATTGAAAAAATGGAAAAATCTCTTAATTTGTGGATTGAGGATTTAACTAGAAAGAGGATTCCTATAAGCGGATATATGATACAATAAAAAGCCCTAATATTTTATGATATAATAAAGCAAAATCAGCCATCAACTTCTGAACCAAAAGAAAAAGAATTTTTAGCTAGCAATGGGTGGCTTGCACGGTTTTTAAAAAGAAATAATATTCACAGCATCCAAATCAGAGGTGAGTCAGCATCAGCAGATGAACATGCTTCTATAAATTATCCAGAAAAATTAAAAAAATAATAGAAGAAGGACAGTATTTCCCAGATCAAATATTTAATGCAGATGAGACCGGATTATTTTGGAAAAAATTGCCAAATAAAACCTACATTGCTAAAACAGAAAAAAGAGCCAGTGGATTTAAACCTAGTAAAGAAAGATTAACGGTTTTACTATGCAGCAACGCTTCAGGAGATAAAATGTTAAAACCATTAGTCGTAAATAAGTTTTTAAAACCACGGGCCCTTAAAGGAAAAGACTTAAAACGTTTGCCAGTTCACTGGATGGCAAACACTAAAGCTTGGGTAACGTCTGCATTATTTAGTGAATGGTTTTACAAATGTTTTGTACCAGAAGTTTAATCCTATATGAAGGAAAAAAATCTTGAATTTAAAATTTTACTTGTTATAGATAATGCTCCTGGACACCCACATTTGGAACATTCAAACATTAAGATTGAATTTTTGCTACCAAATACAACCAGTATTCTTCAACCACTAGATCAAGGAATAATCTCCACTTTTAAGAAATATTATATAAAAAGCACATACCAATTTATTTTAAATAAAATTGAAAATGAAGAATTAACATTGACCGAGGCGTGGAAAAAATTTAATATTTTCGACTGCATAGTTTTAATTGCATCTGCAGTATCCAGTATACGACCAAAAACATTAAATGGGTGCTGGAAAGCTGTATGGCAGGTTGTGTTCGTAGTAATACTGCTGATGAAATATCTGTATTATCTGAAGAAATTGAACAAATTGAAAGCAATGGATTTGATTGTTTGAACCATAATGATATAGAAGAGCTTCTCGTAGATGTTCCGTTATCTGATGACGACATTGTTAGTCTAACTGCTAATAATATGGAAGATAATAATTGCGAAAGTGATTGTGAAGAACTTGTAGAGCCCCTTACTTTAAAAAAGATTGATAAAATTCTTAAAACAGTTAAAAACTTACAGTGCGAAATTCTTAATGTTGATCCCAATACGGAACGGGCACTAAAAATTCAGCATGGGCTTAATAACACATTTGCGGCATATCAAGAGTTACAAAAAGAGTTAAAAAAATCGACATCACAAAAACTTATGACAAATTATTTTCAACAAGTACCTAAGGAGAAAGAACTGACTGAAAACTTTGATGTTCCTTGCAGCCAAAGTGAGAACATTTGTAATGATAAAAATAGTAATCTACTCATAGATGTGTTTGTTTCCTTTAGTGCTGAAAGCGATATAGAGCCAATTCAGAAACTCGGCACACGCCATATTAGTGATTCTGATTATGAGATATAATTTATTTCTTCAATGTAATTATTTTTTCTTTGTGAAGTACGTAGTGAATTGATGTTTATTTGTTTTTTTAATAAATGAATTACTTTTTTATGCGATTTTGATTGAGTTTTAATGCTTTACTTTGAATTTATGCGTTTTTTCAAAATTCAGGGACGAATCATTAATTTTAGTATGGAGCTAGTGTATCGTTTTATGCGAATTTGTTTTATGCGATTTTCTCTGGAACGGATCAATCGCATAAAACGAGGTTTGAGTGTACATGTAGATGGGCGTAGCACCACCCACTTTTGTTTTAAAATTACCACCCATAAACACTCCCTGGAATGTGTACAACAACTTGCCAAAGTTTGAGTCCGATCGGCTTTATGGTTTCGGAGTCTACAGTTTACTTTGATTAAACACCAAAATCATTTCACATATTATGTCTATTAAGAACATTTTATCGTTACAATTATTATATATTATATTGTATAGTTAAAATAATTTCTTTGTGGTAAAAATATTAGTTAAAATTTATAAAACTTTATGGATGAGTGGAAATCATTAAACAATTAATTGTGAAAAACAACTTCTTCGTAGCAAATAAAGTTATATATAAACTGTTTTCAAATAGCCATTTTATTTTTGCCACAACAGTATATTGCGGTAGAGAACATCATATGGTTGTACTGACAATGCCAACTATATTTTTTCTTTGCGGGTAATGCCCTAGCTTTTTATATTTGTAAAACATTTTCCTGAATAATAAAAATCAACACCAGAAAATTAAAAAAAAAATCTTTGGCCATTGAATAACAAATAACTTATTTCACAGCCCATTTTGATTAACCCCATACTCTAACACAAATCACTGTAATAAAATAACTTAATTAGGATAAAAAATAATAGTTATTCTCAGATTAATTGCCGAAGGAACAAATACTTGTGAAGGCGATTTTCTAGTGGTTTTCAAGATGTAAAGCAGTGAATGAGCTGATGGCACCTCAGTACTATTTATCAACAGAAAATCTGTCTCAAGAAAACGTTTATGATTTTCTATTGCAACAAATATTTTTACTGGTAGGAAAAGTAATTGTAATGCTGATATTTGAGCCTTTATTATATACTATAGGTCGACCTGTTACAAGGTAACTAAGAATATGCATGAAAAGCATGAGCATAAAAAATGGACAACAAATCTTAATGACGAGTCTTCTCATGCTGATTAAAATTACATTATTTCTATTGCTGATCACTTAATCACAAATAATTAATTAAACTGTTAACATCAGTTTAAAAAGAAAATTCAACAACCTGAAATTTTAAACACTGAAATTAAAATTTTAAAATTTTTCACCTGCCAAATCGATTAACTTTTCAACAACGATTATTTTTTGGCTATTCTTTCTAAGTAATTTCTTATACCGTTAGATGACAGTTACACTCGTATTTATGCATTCCAGAATATATATTTGGATTCATATTACAAAGAGAACTTTATAGAATAACCAACATTATTTCATTGCATTTCTCAACTTTTTATGCAGCCGACAATGAAGTCAATAACGGGAAGCCAAAACAAAAACAAAAAACAAAACTAATTTAATAAACTTAAATCAAAATTCAATTCAATAATGACAATCGGCAACTTCCCTAAAATCACACAACAAAAGGCTTGAATGCAAAAAAAGAGAATCATAATAAGAGAAGGCCATACACACGCAAAAACAAATAAAGGTGTAGAATGAGAAATCTTATTGTCTTACTGTAATTAGGCAGTTATGTATAAAGTTATACAAGCCCTAGCAGAAATGCAACTTTTATGTACCCAAGAGCAACAAGAAAAGTTAAACCAATAAAATTATTTCAATAACAACAACATCCCAATATAAATAAGTAATAAGAAGTTGATTGCAAAAACAACACAAAGGGAAACAAAATTAACAAAATAATACACATAAATCATTAAATTCATAACCGTAAAGTTGACAGCCCTGCCGCAACCACACGCAAAAAAACACAAGTCAGAGATTCTTTTTTTAGTTTTCATTTGTTTATTACAATTTAATATCTCCTACAGATGCGATGTGAGATACATACATTCAAAACGCTTATTACATTGGCATTCATACTTTCAGTAAAAATGCAGGGCAGAACAAATTAATTTTTTTGTTACCTGGGAGTCATTATGGGCCCCCGAACCATTGGATAATTTTGTGGAGACATTGAAATTTTTGCAATTGTTATTCAAAGGACAATTAATATTTTCACTGAGATTCTGCGTGATCGAGAATGACACGATGACGAAATTAAAAACCATTCTCTTTCGAAATTAATTAATTGTATAAAAGTGAATAATTTTCTTTAACTGCTACAATACAATTACAAATTATATCCTAGCTTTAATTACTGAGCTTTGTAACAAAGACCTTCACAGTTGCAATAAAAACACCACAGCGGGCTTGGTGGGAATCGAACGCACGAGCCCCAGACAAATAGGCTAGCGCACTAATACATAGCATACCGGGGTACCCTAGTTATTTGATATTCCGTGTTCAAATAACAAAGAATGATTTGCAAATACAAGTTCACTTAACTAACGATATTAAAGATACTGGGTGTCATTCATCCTCGACTGTCAGCATGTTTCCGACTACTGTGCATTTCATATTCATTTTATATTTTTCCGTTTAATATTGGGATTAAGTTAGAGGAGACTTGCAAAGCAAATATTAAATGATTTCCTTCCATAAAAATTGCAACATGGTTTAGTTGAACAAGAAAACTTTTACTAAGATTTTAACCACAAAGAAAGTATTTTAATTATACGAAAATAATATAACAACTCTAACCATAATATCGTTCTTAGTAGACACAATGTGTAAAATTCGATTATATCAAAGTAAAAAGGTGGGGCTTAAGCGGTTAGCGTGTTGACTATGAAGCATCCGATGGCTTTTGTCGCCTGTGTACGTGCCTCAGCCAGTGCCAATCAGGTCCATAATTTATTTGTTCCTTTATTTTTCTAAAAATACCATATTATTGTAATCTAAGACAATATGATTTGTTTATAACCATATAATTCAATCATAATATGTGGCTGTTAGATTATAATTACCTCAACCATGTTTTTTCTTTGCGTGCCCAAACTTACCTGATCTCTCTAATATATTAATGTTATTTTTATAAAACGTTTTTTTTCACCAATGTGAAATTAAGTTTTCATATAATTCCAAAAATATTAAGACTCGAAAATTATTTTAAATATCAAGCGAAACGTCTATTTGAACTGAATATCATCAAACTCAAGGTATATCAACAATTTCATCATCTTATGCTCACGCCACGAAGTTAGCACACCGCGGACTGCAAAGTACATTAAAAAAACTGCAGTAAAACTTGTCGTAATATAATTGTAAATTTTAACAACCAAAAATATCAGGAAGTTTTAATAAGACTAAAATGTATGATGATATTATGAATTGTTAATATAAATGAAAAGAAAAACAAACAAAAAATATCATGATATTTTCGCTTACAGATGCCAAACACAGATGGATATGAGAAAATATCAACAACTTTGCAAATACTTCCATATGAGTATAAGGTACAAAATGCAAGCAAATTGGCAAAAAAGTTAATATTGAATATGATGGCGCTTGTTTAATTTCATAAATGCAAGAATGTTTGGCAAATGGATGAACGAGCACGAATATTATTTCTCTCGAATATGGTCATTAAGTAGCTCCGCACTTATCTGGCATTTTCGAGTTTCACCTTGTAATTCTTAAAAAAAATAAAACAAACGCATGTTGGAAATTCTAAACTTTGTGACAACAGTAGCATTGAAAATGATAGCATCTTAAAATGAAAATTAAAGAATAAAAGCAAACGAAATCATAATAAAAAAACAGAAACAAAAATTATCAGATGTGGATAAAGATCGAGTTGTTGGTAGTTGCTAGTGGTGATGGTGGTTGCCGGCAATGGCTTAATGTTGCTGATAATGCTGCATATAAAGATCTTGATGATCATTACAATTATCATGTAAACTTATGTCGTCATCTTTCAACGATTTTTTCTTAAAATGGTATCAGAATTTTTTGTATACTTTTTTTATTTCGTATTCATACTGGCGTTTGTTGCCTTAATGTTTACTCTATAATGCCGCATTTTTAATGTTCTGTCGTTCAGTTAAAGTTAAATTTTTATTTGTAGTGATGCTCTGTTTGCCTTTAGATTTCGTAGGATGGTTGCATTCACAAGAAATCCTGAGAACAAAAGCAGCTACTTAAAAAGAAATCATGTACAAATAAGCTTTCAAAACGCTACGCATCTAATTTGTGATGGCACATCTTGATAAGCTTTAAGCAACATATTAAATTATTCCTGATTTTATTCACCATCGCGTTGAGGTTTTTCATAGTTTATTCCTTTTCTTTTTTCTTTTTTGCAAATATGTCAGTACAGCAAAGGAATTTAATCTTTTTGTTGCATAGAAAACGATATTTATTTTTTGTTTTTAAGTTACAACACTAGTAGAATTAATATTTATTTTATAATTTAAATTAACTCGCATAACACCGACGACCTTTTGCCGTTATAGTGATGGAAAGAAGAGCAGTGCAGCTAGCCAACTCTTTCGGATCAGTATGGATAAAAAATATAAGCGATAATAAAAAAAAAGTATAAAAAGTCATTAAATATAAGATTTGAAAATGTTGAAGTTTCTCGGGTGTATAGAAAATAATGTAAAGGCTACAAAAAAGGGTGAAAATGACAGAAGTCGATTTTTAAATATATGTAACATTTTTAGTTAACAATTAAGACTGGATAACAGTTTGAATATAATGTTTCGATATCGTAAGAATTTATTTTCTTAAAAAGCTAGCTGGTACCACCCAGCATTGTTTTGCCCTTCTGTTAAACATTATATTTATTTGCAGTGTTGTGGGAAGTTCATCACCATATAGCAGTGTAAAATAAAACAACAAAAGCGTTTAAAAAAATACCACCACAGTGCCATCTATCAAAAACAAAACCCTATCTTAAATCGGCATGAACATCTGGTGCAATTTTCGTCCACAGCTCCACAGCTCTATTGTTCCGGAAATCATACAATACTAACAAACACACAAACTATTTATTTAAGAAGTATAGGGTGTCTCTATAAACTATTTAAATTTTGTGGCGTTTTTTTTCGAACAAATGGCACCTCACATATTTAACAGAAAAACGCCTTATTATTCAAAAACCATTACGCTGATGCTCGTAACCTACAAGGAATGCAGGGGTCGAGTGTAATGTGCCTACAACAGAAAGAGTGGTCAACATGTTGGTAGAAACTGGGCCGATTAGGGATGGTAAGTCTCCTTTGCGTCGACGGTATGGTCGGTCTCTTGGAAACATTGCTGCTATAAAGAAAAGTGGCACCAAAAGCCATCAATTCGGCAGTGAATGTGAACGGAACTCGTTACAGGAACATGATAACGAAATTCGTGTGGCCTCAACTGCACGTCATGGATCCGGACGTCATTGATTTATTGCAGCAAAGTTTTTTATACCAATCACATCACGAAATTCTAATGCGAACTAACCAAGATCATGAGATTTCTTCATAAGAGGCTTGTGTAATCTTCAGTCTGTGCGAATAAAATACGATTCCTCAGCTCAATACCGAGATACAACCCTTTCACATGTGCGATACAGACACATCTTTGTCAAAACATCATTGAAAATTTCATAACACGCGCACTGGCTACTTAATTGGAGCTGGTCGACTTTACAATGCAATAAAAATATTAGAACACACGATTGTTAAAACACCCTTTATGTACACATGTATTTAAGTTGAAATAAAGAACAGAAAAATCTTTTTAATATCCATGAAATTGGCTTTATTTGAAATATAATTTTATGACATTTATGGATTCTGGAGGTCTAATTTTGACACACCCTTTGTAGTAAACCAGACAGTATTTCGGCCATAACACATTAAATATTATGTTCTGAGAGCGTAATTTTAGACAGGCGAGCAAGTAATCTAATCTAATTCTGTTTAGTGCCAATTTGCAAATGTTGCTTTTGCGTGGGTGTCTTCATCAGGAATCGCCAAACTAACTTAAGCCCAAAATATCCGAAAGCTGTCAAATCGACTGTCACAGTAAGCATTGTTGCCAATTAAATACCGCCTTAACCACGCCCCTCCCTTACATACATACATACATACATATACAATGTATGTATGTGCCTCTTATTGTTTATATGCAAATACATATATTATTTCTTAAATAAAGGACCTAGAATTTTTGGCTTAGCCAGATATAGCCCTATTTCATGCTTTTATAGCATTTTACTGTAGGTTTGTTTGCAGGTTTTTTCCTTTTTATTTTTTGCTTTTGCATTTTGCCGTACCACACACTTCCCATTTGTAGTTTTTTTTAAAGTGCGTGAGTGTTCTTTATGGTTTGTTGTTGTTGTTTTCTACTGACGTTTCTTTGCAATCATGAATTATTAATTTGCAGCATTAAAACTTGCTAACCAACCTAATGTTGCCTTAAAAGGATAAATTGTTTCCTTTTTTTGTTATGTAAGTTTATTTATCAGATGCTTTGTCATATTCCTCATAATTATTTTTTTCTTTATTCTAAATGTATTTTGCCTAAAGTATGATAATTTTTTTATATCCAAAATGGGAAAAATTCTCAGGCTTATTTTGTTTAGGAAAATCCCTGTTTAAAGAATTGCTGCAAATTTCTAACCTACACCAGAGAGGGAGCTTTATTTATTTACTAATGATTTTTGAGGCAGCTCCTGAACTAGAGTATATTTCCTTCCGTAATTCGCTTTATAAACGAGGTTCTATTCTGGTTTATAAATCTTTTTTCCATTCAAATATTAACCCAGCGAGTTATTTTGCTAATTAGTCTAACAATTCTGCTCATATTTGGTTCACGTCTGTGGTATTTATTATTATATTTATTGGCTCTTTCAAAGCATTTTAATAAGGTATACGGGTATGGGCGAAGACAGATCCTTTGTAATTTTGTTTATGGATTTAAACATATGGAAACGACAACAACATTCCCTGATGCTTGCATCTCTTTAAGGATTCTTAAAGATAAACCACATAAGTGTTATTAGATGCTAATGTAAATGATATGGTTTTTGTTTGATAATGGTTTCTAATAATAAATTCGTTTCAGAATCGCGCATTACTCATTACTGAACAATAAATTTTCCATATTTCTTTAGTATGGCGATCTTGTCATTCGATTTAGAAATTCAAATTTATATGTTTTTAACTTAATTTAATTAATTTTCTGCTGCTTCAATTATTTTGCACTTAAAACTTGGAATATTAACTTTTAAATGGAAGGCAATGGATCATACAGTCGGCAGCATAAATCTGTGTACAAGAACTAAAATAAAAAATATTCCCTAATAACAATAAATATTTTTAAATAAAACTCCTATTCATTTAAGAACATAACTGTGTTGTAATATGCATATTCAATTTCTAAAAAAAAGTAATTTTATCGCTAGACAGAAGTTAATCCTAGGCAATCCTGACATGTTGATGTCAGATTATGATTACCTCAATCATGGTTTTTGTGTGTGTAAATCATTTAAGAGCAGAATTGTAGATAATGGCCAAGCATAAAGGACCGCATGTGCAAAGTTTAGATGACATTAGTATTATCTTTTTTTTTTTAGAAGAAAGAACTTTTTCACCAAAGGTACTGTGGAACAGAACTACATATGTATAATATTTTGGAAATAAGTCATAATATTTTGTGTTGACATAAAATGTTACAGATTCATAGCAGTGGATTTAAAAAAAATTTTAAATTTGAGTTTTCAAATACATCAGGCGCGCCTTTACGAGGGCTTTAAGGAAGTTTTATTTTCTGTTTTAAATCGGATGATTGATTGCCTACAAATTTTAAATGCTCGAAGTGCCTTAATTTACTAAAATATTTTGCTTAAATAGAAATATATTTTTTTATAATCCAATAATTTCTGTGAATTTCGTGCGTCATTTTATTTATAATGCTGCGTATTTATATAAACTTTATTTATCCAAAGTTTTTCTACACTACATCACCAACTGATAAAGTAGATATAATGAGTTTTTTGCTGATGGTTGCTACCTTGAAAAATAAGTGTTCTACGTGTATCATTTCGTATAGCAACCAACTCCTAATCACTTCTTGAGCCCATCTTAGAATGCTAGTTTTTGTATCATAAAATAGAATTTGACATAAAACAAATAGTATAAAAGTTTCTGTGTCGAGTGCAGCAAGCAGGTTTAAGGCAAATAGAATTAAGTTTTTTAACCTGTAAAATTTAGTTAAATAAATGAAGGCATTTCTACCAATTCAAAAATGTATCCTCTGATCGAAAACGTTCTAAACTTACGACAGACATGTACCTATGTGCTCTTTTGTATATTTTAATAAAATAAATATGTTTTAAATTCGTTTAATGTAAATTTTATTCCTCAAAGCTATTGCACCATAATTGTGTGAAAAATATATTTAATTTTATTGAAATAATCTGTATTTTCAAAGCGATTGGTTTATAAATTTTGCTAAATATTTTAACAAGAATTTTTTAATTCTTTTAGTTTCTTTTTAAGAAAACAAAACATGTCAAATCGAAATCATTAATAAAAATCATGATTAATGATTTCACACATTTTTCATAATTCAAATAAAAAATATTATTTTTAATTTTTTTGTTGCTTTTCTCTTGATTTTAAAACAAATGAATTTTATAAGGTTAATTATAGTGACATAAATGCGTCATATTTGATTAACAAGATTAAAATATTATAAGATTATCGTCATAGGAAGTATTAGATATAATAATATTTAGAGGCACAATCTTAAGTAAATAAAGAAAATATTTTTAAGTATTCAATTTCAAAATATGTAGATTTGAAATGTTTTTGAAATTGTAAATAATTCTAGTGTTCATGCATTTAAGAAATATACAGGTTATGTTTTCCTTGTTTTAATATTAAATTTATGCAGTATTTGTAAAAAATACGGAAAATGTTAATGTATTAGATACCGAAAAAAAATAAATTTTCTTCATCAGATTTCTTAGTGTCAAACACAGCGGTTCGAATAATATTTCTAATCATACTGTATTCTAAAATATGTGATTGACTACAGATGTACTCCTATCAGAAGACAAACGATTCAAATGAACTGCTTATACAGTGTAACCTCGGTTAAGTCCACCCTCAATAAACGCAACTCCTCGATAAAGGTTAACATTACCCTCCATAAACGCAACTCCTGGATAATCGTAACACTCAATTTCTTAACATTGATGACTTTGTTAACATCGTTGAAAGCAGGGATTCAGATATTGAGCAAAAAGTAAAATCCTTTATCTTGTGTAAGCAGTTAGCCTTTTGGCAAACGTTTGGAATAAAATAACAGCCAGTACGCTTAGAAAATGCTAGCATCTATTGATGTGTCCAAGTCATGAATGAGGTGATGAAGATCACTTGCCACTGAATGAACAATGGTTCTATAAAGAGTAATTATCTACATGAAATTACTTACTCCAGAAATCTCAGATAAAGAAGAAGGAAGGAACAACATTCGTACAAAGTGAGACCGAAGACAAAAATGAAAATGTCCTCTCATATCCAATAGCATCAAAAATGCTATCGAAAGCGTTATCGTTTACCTTCAATGCGTGGAGGAGAAAAACAGATCTTTAAAACAACAAATTGCAGTTCAAAAAAATGTTTCATGTGAAAAAACACAAACGAAAATTTTACACGTTTTTGGTTAAACACGAATCTTTAACTTGACAAAAACTACGAGTACAAATTTTCATAAATTAGAATTATTCAATTTACGAACACATTTTGTTGTTGTAATTTTATTTGTTTTATTAATGTTGGTTTTATTTTATTGTATTGTAGAATTATTATGCAGCAAATGTATTATTATTGTGTAGCTGGTGGATACCCACTTAAGTTTTGGGGAGATTTACCATACAAGGTAAATAATTATTATTCTTTATCTTGAAGACTGCACTAACGAGGGAAATCACAATAGTGGACGGGACATCTTTATTACTTTATTATTGATAGTATTAAATAAAATCAGATTTTATGTGCAATTATAAAGAGTGTTTTTTATCAGATATGAAACAGATGAACTTATTAAATACCTACAATAAAATATAATCTAGTGGAATTATAACTTTCTAAATTTTTAAGATCGTATTATGAATTGGTTTCAAATTGGAACGAAACAAATTTTCGTGTATCACCGTATAATTAATTTCTATACAGTGAACAAAATTTGAAGATGTGTTTTTGTCGCCATATATTGAATTATGTACCTCAAACAATTTTCTGTTACGCATACTAAAACAACACTGTGCATCGAGAAGGAGGACAAGAAGGAGGAGGGGATGATCCCCCTCTTTCCCTCCTCTAAAAACGAGTAGATGCCGAAGAAGTAGTAAAAACAAAAAAGATATAGCCAAGCAGTTAGTAATTCGTCCCATTACTTTATTTAAATACATATTTTAAAGAAGACCGCAATAATTGCAAAATTTGTTATAGCAATGCTCAAATGGATAAATGCCGTACGTGGTAGGAATCTTCATATATCTGGAAGATTAGAGAAGCAAAACATCAAAGAGTTCGCTGCTTCATTTGGAAAAGGAAGGTTTGTAAGCTAGTACAGCTTTCTGGCAAAAAGGTTATGTGGGGAAAGTGCTGATGGCAGCTTACGAGATTGCGATGAGCGAATAATCAACGTGTTACCGATATTAATAAAAAAAAAATATGATCAAAATTCATGCCGATGAGACTAAAAAACATGATTATTAAAAAAAATAGAAAAAATATAATTTCTGTAGATTAAAGTTTCTATATAATGAAGGTCTCATGCAGGTTCGTTATCTGTACTATTGTTTACCGCACGCAGCTAGGTCTTAAAAATTGTCTTTATAGCAGGAAGTGTTTAGTTGGTGGATCGCTGGATTTTTTCTGGTAAGTAGTGTATAAAATTACCAGTCTACATCCATAAATAAATTAATCATAGAATTAGCAATTCAGCCAGCTGTGGAGGCCATATGGCAGATAGGTATTATGTATATAGGAAAGTAGGTACCTATTAATTAAGATTTTAAATAAATCCAATTTAATTGTAATTAATAAATTGATCTGCGTTTTGTTTAATTTACCCATTTCATACAACTTAGAAAAACGCCCTTTTTTTAATAAAATTTTATTAAATTCAACATTTTATGATTTCCGGGTCGTAATTACCTATGCCCTCAGAAAGGATTAATGATTAGTAAATAATTATAAAATTTATAGCACCAACCTGTGTAGCCGACGGATAACCACTATATCCAAATTGTGTATAAGCAGCCATTTTGAATTAGTAAGTAGGTATAATATCAATATTGCACTTTTAATAAATATTCCATAAACAGGATTAATTGTATTTATTGCAAAATATTTTAATTTTTTTTTTTTTTTGTATTATTATTTGTCAATTGTACTTAATCTATGTTTCTCATACAATCCAGATTTTTTTCGTATTTATTTTCAATGCAGCACTATTTGTTAGGATTCTTTTAATTTCACAAACAAAATCGAAAAAAAACATTAAACAAAAATGTCAAAAAACAAACAACACGTATGTTTGTTGGGTTGAATATTTATTTATATACATATATATATGTATGTATGTACGTACATATGAACTCCAACCGAAAAAACCACAACTACATGCACAAGTACCTATATGCATATAAAGGTATATACAATAATAAACAAACTGTCAAATTTACGTACAAAACACTGTTACACTGTGTGGCGGTAAAAAAGTAAACACTTATGCAAAATTAATGTTGGTGTCCATCCGTTGAACGTCAATACAGCACGCAATGTTCACCGCTAACAGGTCAAACACAAACTCTTCAAACATACAAGGTTACAACACACACATCGTTTGACAACATTTGATTTTCCTTGGGTTTTTTTTCTTTTCGTATTGAATATTTTTCTTTTGTTTATTTCTTACTAGAAAAGGCTATTTTTACGTTAAATTTAGCATTAGACAGAAGTCTGCAAATAAACGTTTGGGTAAGAAATACCCGTAGAGAATTTGCGCCGAAAAATTCCTTTAGAGGTACGTTTTAATATTGAATGTTTACGCAGCCGTTTGTATGCGACCATTCATTGTAGCTTCTGCGCAATAATGATGTTAATCAAAAGCCCGTCCAACATGAACTGGTTGCATTGTATTAACAAACAATATGAAAATTCCAATAAAGTAGAAAACAACATAGGAATACAACAAGATGTTATTAAAAGCCACACATGCAATTGGCATCTCTTTCTTTTAGGGCGTTTAATAAGATGTAACAGAAAGAGACGAGCTGATATTTGTTGTGTAATAAGTAAGAAAAATTCTAATTAGACTCTTTATATTTTTTAATAACAGGATACACGTTTGCTTAGTTCTCTTTGAAATCCAACAAACTCCGCCCAATAAAGTAATCTACACAGAGAGAGAGAGAGTTGATTTAGTACTCATACTCGCTACTTAATAGCGAGTATATATAATTTGTTTAAAACTATAATCTCATACTCTACTCTTCTATCTTATTAGTTTAATTTATTTTATATTTTTGTTCTTCCCTACTCATGCTCTCTTTTCCATACACATTTTTATATATGTTTAAAAATAAATAAAAGATATTGAAGTTCCCCTTTTAAATATTGCTTGGGGTGTGAAGCATAAATAAAGATTGCAATTGTGTGCTGGATTTACGTGCGTGGCTCTATGAACCAATGAAATTGTTTCGTTTTACCATTTTCACAGGCAGGTGTTATTTGGGTTTCTTGTTGTTGCTATAGTTAATTTTTTGAAATTGCTTCTTTCTTTTTTGCTTTAAATGAAGGTTTGTGGTCTAACAACCATTAATTTACTTCTGTAACCCACACCACATACCTTTTGTTGTTATCATTCTTGTTGTTGATTTTTCAGGCTTCCTTTTTTGATAAAAGGCTTAATACCTACTTTTGTTTTTCGTTTCCATTTTCTATTAGACACACCTTTTCTTTGGTTTAGCTCTTTTCGTACCATTCATTCAACTAAGCTTACGCCATTTATTGCGCCAAAAGTGTTTTGTTTATATCGTCAATTTACATTGTTAATTCCATTTTAGTTGAACTATTGTTTATTTTTTATTGTTGCAACTGTTTGCCTTTCGTTGTGCGGTTAGTTTTGTTGCCGTTTTCCTCTGTCTGTTCAAATCTAAAATATTAAAAAAAACATAATTTGCACGTCCTAACGATTTTACCACTTTTATGTTGTTTGTTTTTGTGGTTAAAATTTATTAAAATTAACAACAACGCAAACAAATAGCCCTAAATGTAGGTACTAAAACAGATTGATATATTTAATTAATTACTGGGGTTTTGTTTTTGATAAATGTTATTTATGCTTTTTTATGCAACATTGTTTTAAGTAATAGATTAGTTGTTTAAATATGTGTTTGTTTGGCCAATATCAGTTTGTGGTTTTATAATAAATGCAAACTTCCTGCATTTTAGCAAAACGAAAGATTTAAGGCACATACTTTTAAGTACAAAACAGCAATGGAGTTTCTTTTTATTTGAGAATACAAAACCTAACGCGTACTTTATTACGTTGTAATGTGATATGCATAAAGTTATGAATATTTAATAGTATTTTATTCTACTTCAAATTATTTAGCTTGATTGTATAAAACAAATTTTAATCTTCTTAATTTATTATGTTTTTACAACTTTGAAATTTATATCAATTGGCATTATATAATAATTTTTCTCCCGAATGAAAGTAAACAGACGATACATGGAAACAAAATAAATTGTAAAACAAGCGAAGCAATACAAGCCTAAACCGAAATTCTGTTTTATTATCTATTAAGTGTTGTGGATTAATGTAAGTAACTACTTGCACAAGTGTTCTGATTTATATTCTTTGGAAGCGTAGGTATTCCTAAAAGATTTTAATGCTAACAAACACTTTTTTAAGATTAATAAGTATTTGCGTTAAAAATAAATTCTCGTATTGTTTTATAAAAAGCACTAAATATTAATAAGGAGGTATTTACAGTGTTGTTACAGCTGATTATTATTATTAGGACATCAGCAAAGAAGAGTTTTAAAGTAATTGCGGATATAGGCTAACACTAACTAAACAATGAAAGGCAGTTCGGAATTTTAGGAATACCAATTTTATATATTGTATTATAGGTATGTGGCACCACCGTTGTGATACCGGCTACTCAACGCACCAACTACCCGGGTGCTAAAAAATGTTTTTTGTTTAGCACTAGAACACGAGCAAAAAAAGCTGAATTCTCTTTTTTTCCTTTTTTTACGACAACGCGTCTAAGATCGTTTAACTCAACTATAGTGTGTATTTAAATAAATTTGAGTTTTGTCTTAATAAATATTTGAAATCCTAATCGATTCCTTTTTTATTGGTTGAATAACACAAATCACCAAAGGTATATAGTATTGCTTTGCAACAGTGTAAATTTGTTATAAATAATAATTATTACCAATATGTTTTACAACTTTACACTTGCATTCGATATGCGATTCAAATTTTGAATAATTTTTTTTATACTCAGTTTTAATACTGTATAAAAAGGGTACTCAAAGCAATACCAGGTTGAGCAATAATCATGCTAGTTTTATTGTTCGGCCTTTCAATACTTTGCACCTAACTCTACCGAGTCACGGTAGGATTTTGTTGTTATCCTAACCATACTAGATGTATTAAAAAACACATACATACGTATTTGATTGATTGGCTGATTGAAATATAAATGAATGATTTTAAAGTAAAAGAAGTTTAGAATAATGTTAATCTCAAAGAATGGGATTTATACACATTTTAACTCAGTCTTGACATTCATGAAGAGCGTAAAACTCTAGTAGAATTCAGGAGTTCCTATGAGGCACGATTTGCAGATACCTATTGGCTGAGGCTGCTATTAAATGGATAATGAAAAATTCAAATTACGTAATATGTGTATAATTTTCGTCTCTGAGAACGAAAAAATGACACTGAAGGTGACACATAGCCGAAACCGGAATATCTAATCAAGAATGCAAAATAATTATTTTTAGAAATGGTAGTAGGTACTTGTGAATATTCAATTGCGATATTGTATGTGCAGGGCATTCAGAAGTGAACAAACGAATAACGTAATTCAATACACGTACTTGCACTATTTTAAGTCGATTTGAGGAACACTAACACAAATTTGTAGCTTGTTATAGCAGTTAATATAATTATTCCACGTCAAGTTGTTACTCAAAAGTATCCCAAGATTCTTTGCTACATTTACAATTTCGATTTGTATAATTCAGCAGCGTAGCGAGGGGAGTGAAAGGGGGGGGGGGCATTATGCACCTGTCGTACACACAGAGGAGAGGGGCGTCTAGTTTGAGTTTCTTTGAAGTGGAATTCTTAGTTTTTTTAGTTTTTTGATAATGTCTATAACTTCCTGGATTTCTAATGGATTGTCTGAAATTTATAGATGAATTTAAATTGTAATGAAATTTAAATTGTAATGAAATTTAAATTTGTTTAATAAAATTTCCAACTTTTTGATAAATCTTTCGGTGGCATTTTGACTCCTTGGTGAAAATTGATATCTTGTAGCTAAATTTATGTTGAAATTTCCAAGTTAAGTGAAATTCGGTTTTTGATTTTTTTTATAAATTTTTTTTTTTAAATACAGCAAACTTATTATCTAAATATCAGTTGTTTGCAAAAACTTTTTGTTTATACAAGACTAAAGTTTGTAATGTGAAAACCTTTATTTATATACTAAACTTTTTATTTTATTAAAATTATAGATTTTCTCAACCTTTTTTAATTTAATTTATTAAAATTCTTTAAGCTTGAAGGTCTTTTGTTACAAAATTATATTTTTATTTTTCGATATTTCGCTACTCCATTGTGTAGCATCATCAGGAAATAAAAATTTTACCAAACAACAAACAAATAATAGGTATGTTTATGAAAAATTATTGTCACAAAAATTCAAAAATGTTTCAAAGTTGACTTGAAACAAAAATAACCTGAGGTTTAAAAATAATTTAAAAAAAATGTAAATATAGTTAACGAAACTTAACATTAAAAATGTTGATAAAATAATGTTACAATTGTATTAACATGTGTACCAAACTTATTTAAATAATATAACATAATTCAAAAAACCCTAAAAACATACTTATATTAATTATCTTATTCTATGAACTAAGTGCCTATATATCTGCGCAACATTATCTGTGTCTGCCTTAAAATTAATTCTTTGCTTACTAGGTCTATTAACAATTTGTAACATATCTAATGTAAAACGACGCTTATAACTAATTTCTGTATTCAAAACCGATGCGTTTTCAAAGTTAGGATAATGATTTGATTCAAAACAATGAGAAGATAATGCTGTATTAAGGGTATGTCTGCAATTAAGATTTGATTTATGTCCAGCTATTCTAGTCTTCAGTTTATTTCTTGTTGTCCCTACATAAACCTTATTACAAGTCTCCTGATCATTTCCCTTACAAGGAATTTTATAAACTATATTTGCCTTATCCAATTTATCAATTATATACTTAGTTTTACTGAACAATCTTTTCAATGTATTATAAACTTTGAAAGTCATTTTGTATTTTTCCTTATCAAAAAATTCAGTCTTCTTTAACCGCTCTGATATTCCTGGTATATATGTAAACGTCTTGTATATCTTTGGCTCCAATACGTTGCTTATATTACGTTCTCTCCTTACATTATACTGATTAATTAATTTATAAATCAGCTCCTTTGGAAATTCTCTATCACTTATAAGCACTCTATTTATAAAATTCTTAGCTGTGTTCGACAAGGGAACAATTTATATCAAACATTCAACATGTAACATTTTTAAATTCCCATTTCGAAAATTCAAAATTCTTCCCTTGGTGAATCCTCTTTGCAGACTCTTCTTCTTAGATTCTTTCTTCGAATTCCAAAACTTCCCGTGAGACTCTCCCTCGTAGTAAACTTCGGTTCCAGTTGCATGAAATTTGGTTTCCAAAATTCACTATTCAACCAATTATTTTTATACAATTTTATTCATGGTGCAATGTTTTTTATTTTTTATAATTTATTGTTATTCCAGTGCTTAATCCTGTTAAAAAAAAAAAAATTGTGTTGATTATAAGAAATATTTTGACATGCCAATAAACAAATCGTATTAAATGATTTCCATCCTGTTTATTAACCAGGACAGACGAACTGACTGACTATATTCGTTACACACCACTCATGCAAACAAAAAGAGCAACCCAACTTCAGATTTGAAGGCTGAAAACGGAACGAAGATGAAGGTAATTTTCACAGAAACCACATTGACAGATGTTGCAATTAAAACTGTATAAAAATGACTCAATTTCAAATGCTACTACGATTCAATTAAAACGACAACAAAACAAAAATACCCTGCTCTTGAATGCAGGGCATAGAGACAAACGAACAAAGCGTACAATGAGGGTTTTAGAGGATTGTGGAAAATTCTGCAGCATTTTTAAATGGATGTGTGACAGTTTTTATTTTAGACTACTATTTTTGTTGTTGCTCTTTTCATTTCCTTTCTATTAAAAAAATTTTTTTTTTGCAGACACCACTTTAAATGTTGTAACAAAAATATGGAAAGAATTCTTTCATTATGGCAAAGAAAGTCAACTATCTATTGCCGATAGTTTACAATTGCAAGAGGAAGAGTACAATGAAACTGAATGCATCTGTATTTGGGCCCGATATTTCAAACAAGCGTAAAAAGGATGTGTTATTTATTTAAAGTAAAATCAGGTCGCGTAACGTGACAGCCATGAAAGAGATATAGAAAATAAATGTCATTTTTTCCTGACACATCAGTTGTCAAAATACAATTAAACTCTAGTCGTTGATACTTTTTGCCTTTAGCAGAATATTATTTTTTTCCTTTGCTTTTATTAAAATTTGACTAAGTCTCAACATGACAAGTGAATTTACTTTTTGACTTCATTCTACTTAAGCTCTCGGTGGGTGTTGCCTATTCTTAATTGATGAATGGCTGATAATAAACTTATTAAATCTACTACAAAAAGGTCAACTAATCAACCATATGTTACGAATAAAAACAACAACAAAATGAAACTTAAATAAAAAACTTGCTCCTTTTGCTTTCGCTGCTTCTCTCCAGGATGTCTAAACCACAAAAAAAAAAAAGAAGAAAGAAATCATGATGGTCGTCATGAAATGAAATAAAATCGCATAAAAAATCATAACAAAATCAACACTCTTGAACTTCACAGCTGGATAAGTTTGAGTTGTAACGTTAATTTCTTGTTGTTGGGTTTCCCCACATTTCTGTTCTTTTTGTTTCGCCTTTTGTATTGCTTAGTATTTTTAACTGTCATGTTTGTTACAGAGATGTCCTTGCGAAAAAGACGCCAGCACTTTTTGGTTGTGGTCATTTCTAACATGTTTAACACTTACAATGTTAATAAATACAACATTGTATGTTTGGATTTTTGTGGACGTAATATTATTAGGGGGAGTCTACAAAAGAATGGAAATTCAAGTCAATAGAATCAATAGAAATTCTATTTATGGCTTGTAAACATTTGAGGGGCTAAAACTTCATTTATAAAATTGCTTCTAATATCTGCAATATTCTGGGTTCTTTTAGGAACGACACTAATTTACAGACATAACACCACGATAGCACGATTTATTTGTATGAATTTTTCTGTGGAAGACAGCAAATACGGCCGATATGTGGCAAAGAGATAAAGGCTGCAAGATCGTGAAAAACGCTAAATTGGAAGATTAGCTAAAGTTGGAGAAACAAAATTTATCGAGTTTAATTTAACTTCTCCAAATTTAGTATTTTCTAAAATACTCGGCTTTAAAAAGTGAGGATGAAAATAAAAGTTTTGAATTTTTAATCAAGATTTAATTATAATTCTATGCGATAGTAAAGCAAAAACCTATCAAAAAGAAGGGACAAAGTATGTTTTCCCCTCTCTGGAGCCGATAAAATAGTATCTTTCGAAAAAGCGAACAATTATGATTTGGTAAAACGATTATTTTTATAAGTTTCGGGTAGATGGAGGGAATATCCCGTTTGCCCTCCGCCTCTATTAACGGTTGCCTGTTCCCACCGCATGAATATACCTATCGTTTATAATATTAATAAACGCTTTGCCAGAAATGTTTGAGTCACACCCAAATTGAACCACCACCTAACGTTAAGATGGATCCACGCCTGAATATTGGGTGTATCGGAATTTTTCAAATATTCTTTTACTCTTGCAAATGCAACGTCTAATCCTATATATTTTCTAAAAAGTTTTAATTTGTTTTTTCTTGATCGTTAAAAGTAGTAGATGCTTCTAAGACTGCAGGTCAAAGTCCGAACAAATGTTCCAATGCCACAAGCTTATCACCTTCGCTTGCCTAGTGATCTTTTCCATAGAGTATTGGAAGTATAGAACAGAAAGCTCGATTCGGACAACATAATCATTTTTGAAGTAGCTGAAACTTAAATAAATACCTTCGGCAATTCATTTGGGAGGCCCTCTAATATTTTTTTTCAAATATATTTTTTTACTACCTTTGTTTATACTTTTGCGCTATTTTGTGGTTTTGTTACAAACAAAAAATTGTTTTTATTATTTATTTTGTTGAACATGTTTTCTCATTTGTGTTGTGTAATAAACACTATGAAATCGTTTTAATACTAAACTCCCCCTGCTCCCCCGACGCAAAGCATTCAATCCCCTTCGTAAACATTTTAATGCACATTTTTCTTTTTTTGTTCTTCTAATGGCCCGCCCGCTTAGACCTTGTGGTGTTCATATGACTTTTTCTTTAGTCTGGTGAGTGTGTATGAATATGTGTGTGTGTGTGTGCGTTTTTTAATACGTTAATTTTACGCACATTTTTACACTTTTTATAGGTTAATTCGTTTTTATGCCAAATAAATGGTTGTCATAAAAAAAATAACATGAGCAAGAGTGACACTATTGTCGGATTTTTTTCTAATGAATGGGTGTTAAAAAAGAAGTGAAACGAAAAAGTTTGCTGGTATTACTTTTAATAGCGAGTGTGCCATATATATATGTTAATGGACTTAGAGTGCAGATATTTACCTTCATTCCACATACGTAAGTTGTTGTTAGCTTTATTCGATGAAAGAGAAAAAGCTCTTGTATGTAAATTAACTATGAACAGTATAGTTTTCAATTAAGTCACTTACATATAACCGCGGATCTAACTTGGCCTCTTTAGCAATTATCCTCCCCCTTGGATCAGCTAATGTTTATGTAAGTACAAGGACACTCAATTAAGAACAATTTAGTTTTTAAGATTCTCATATTAAAAATTTATTACAGACAAATTTGTCAAAAGCTTATATCCGTCGTCAACAATCCTTCATATTTTATACTTCCTTGTGACTTGTGGTTTCTACACATTAGCTAAACTAAATTGGATTTTTTCGAATATAAATTTTGTATGCAAGTATTTTATTGCTGCATGCAAAATTGCCCTGTGAAAACTTGGTCAAAAACATTCCACTAGAATTGTTTTGGACGAAAGCATTCTCTTTACCGCCCAGTAGTGTTTCGGTTTTTATTTCAAAATGGATTTCGTGTAAGGAATGTGTAATGATAAATTTGTGTTTGACAGTGTCTGTCAATTATTTAGTCACCGATGCTTAACCTCCAAAGAGTTTAGGCTTTGGGAGGTAGAATTATTAAAGGAAACTGAAATTTTCCTTTGGGACAAGCGTTTGTTTTTAATTGTCTTGGTGGGGGAAACATACCATTTCCCTCCCCATGGACTCGAGCCTGCCCAAAGGCAAGTTTTACGACTGCGCAGCGCATCCAAAAGATAAACCTTAGTTTTCAAAATGAGTGTTCCTTAGAGCAAATATTAGGCCTATTTTTACGATGACCCTTCCAACGGTTGGTGGTTAAATTCCAGACGACCCTTGCTGCATACAATCAACCAACACCTGCACTAGAAAGAAACACGAAATTTTGAAACAACATTGTGCTGTCGGTATAAAGATAATGACAGTAGTCGATTCCTCGCCGCGTTCAAGAGCTTTAAATGTCGCACACTAGAGCTTAGAGCATTTTTCACCGTGACTTGGGCCAGCACAAGAACCAACTAACTTAGGAGCTCAAAGTTCATGGCCACAGACGTTACGGTTTGGAAAATAAGATTCATGTCTATTTTAACAGAAAATATTACCGAATATAGGAGGACGCCAACCTATACAAGGTTCACCAGGTGGCAATTCCTCCTCGAAAAGTTACTGTTTCCCTACGGTTAAAAGTGAACACTTTCTCAAACAGCAATTTTTAAAGAATTTTAAAAATGTTGAAACTTACCCCCAAAAAGCTCAAGCTGAATCCCCTCCCGGTTTAGTTCGGATTTTGCGACGACTTCATTTGTGCGTTGGCAATCGACAAGCCTTTGGAAAAAGATCATTCCATTGAGGAGAAAGGTATTGTTGTGTACGTTTTCTATAGGCTGGAAAAATCATTGGTCCACATGTCTTCAAGAACGATGATGGTCGGAACTTGACAGTCAACCATGATTTAGTGAAAGAAATAAACTTAACTGACCAACTCGTTTGTGCTATTTAGCGCCACTAGTTTTTTCTCTTGAGGCAAGCAAACGCGCTTATCTTCGCCGATACACCAAAAGTAATTGAGTACTGGAAAGCTAACGTACAATCTGCTGTAGTACGAAGAGTGTGAGGACATTGGGTCCCCCAGATAATGCCGCGTACACGACAGCTGTCATAAATAAAGCCAATTTCATGGATATAAAAATGATCGTTCAGCGTTTCATTTCAGTTTGAGTTTCTCCGTAACTAAAAAAAAAAAAAAATATAAATTTTTATTTGAAAGAAGGCTTTTGTTAAAAGCTTTCGGGAAACCCTAAAGAAAACTTTATAGTATAAGCGAACATTTATTATTATTTATTCTGAAACTGGTGGCTTTAACAGTTATAAAATTACCGCCCACGTTAGGAGTCTCTACAAATATCAATGAAACATTCAAAAATATGAGAGAAACTTTTAAACAGGTGTTATCTGCCTCCACAATACTTTCAAACTCTCAACTTTTGTTCAAATTTAAAAATCCTCTATAAGGACCCGGAAACGTACGTGTATTATTAAAAATAGCTGCACTAAGTGTCAATCAAAATGAATCGCACACATAAATGCAAATGTCAAATGAATGTGACATAATCCCACTTGGGAAGTAAACTAATCTGAGCTAAGCTGCTGAATTTCAAAACACTCCGAAAAATAAGAACAACAAAGAGCGTCAAATAAATTCCTCTGAGAATTAAACACTATGACCGCATAAGAGAACAAAAAATTAAATGAAAAAATACCATAAGGTTACCAAATAATCGTTCAAGCAAACCGAAAAAAAAGAGGGTGAAATAAGAACAATATCAAATCTCTTACTCAAGGGTAAAATCTCTATTAGCGCTAGCTTCCTTTTGCCAATGTTGTTGAGGCAACAAGGGGCACAACTGTAAATTGCATTAAACGGCTATGGTTGTGCCATATTTTGATTATTTATTTATGACGGTTCATTGACACCGCACAGCAGCCAACGTTATTGAATGTTGTTTAATGTGTTGATAATGATGCTTAAATGTTTCTTCCAGGATTTTGACTGGGAGATTAAAAAGAGGAAACGATGATACACACACATTTTCATTTCAATATAATTGAATAGATTGGAAACAAGATGTGTGTGATAGCGGGTGTGTGTGTGTGTGCGTGTTTGTGTTGGGAAAAAGTGCAGGAGAAGTAGACAGTGAAAGATAAAGATTTCGCTTAAGAGCTGTAAAGTAAGTGTGGAAAATGTAACACCTGAGTCTAAAGATTTTCATGTTATTTTCACTTAATGCCCTCTACCTCTGGTGCTATTAAAGTGCACATTCCTATTAAAAGCAACAACAAACAATAATAACAAGTGTATGACATAATTATTGGGGTAGCAGATTATTGGATTAGATTTAAAAATCGACTAGTCTTGAAAACATCATAAACAAATTAACACTGTCTGTCGTAAGGAAATAAAACACTTTTGTTTTTATTGTGTAAATAAAAGTACTCGAATTAAATAATAAAAAAAGTTATAAATATGAAATGAATTGTTAAGTTTATAAAAAATAAATCCTATCGTAATTAATTTAATTAAGATTTTGTTGTTGTTGTTCTTGTAAAGAGACCTATTGTGTTGTAGTTGTGTGTCTAAGCGCTGGGATGCTGATGCAATTTTGCCAACATTTCTTGTTTGTTCTTAAGCTGACGTTTTAAATTGTTTAAATAGTCACACTTTTGCTTTAAGTTTTGTACACCGAAGTAATAATACCTTGAGATTTGAACACGTGATCTTAATTTTTCGCTTTATGCTTCTGCTGCCAAAGACAATTGCCAATTATGCAGTCGGGTACAGGCATTTAGTTGTAGATATTTTCAGAATTTTAGCACTCATTGATCACATGACTAGATTATTTGAGAGTATTTGACTAGTTAAGACCAGAGGCGGGCAAACATTTTAATAAATGTGCTCAAACTGGTGACAAAGTATCCGAAAAAAAGGGTTACAAAAATCTAAGGCTTTAAATAGAGATGGGCTGTTGCGAACCTCTTAATATTTTG
This sequence comes from Phania funesta, assembly GCA_963932375.1. NCBI lineage: Eukaryota > Metazoa > Arthropoda > Insecta > Diptera > Tachinidae > Phania > Phania funesta. The sequence goes on from OZ010656.1 coordinate 46,455,572, forward strand.
TAACAAAAATAGTGCCTTGTCGCATAATTGTGTTCCTGTTCCAAGCAGCGTTGTTTGTGTAGTCGATCGCAATTACCGAGTTAATTCAGAACGACGAAATAAATATTTCGGCATGAACCATTAAGATAAAATTTTTGTATTGTAAATTAAACCCATCATGTTATAATTCTGTTCGCATAGCATTCGTCGTATTCTAGGAATGTTGTTTCTGCTCCTAATTGATGAACTTCTGAAAACTTCTCCAAACCCAACGGAGACGATCTAAATTCAGTTTCTATAAATTGAAAATAATAATTAAATATTAAAAATATTTTATTTACAAAACGGGGCAACGAAATGTTAAAAGAATAAAAGAAGATTGAAGAATTTAATAAATTATATAAAAAAAGTGCAAGAAAATCCATAATTTTAGTCTAACATCATCGACAACCAAATCTGGTTTCAGTCATCTGTATTAAGTAGAGCTTCTCAGAGAAGGGAACTTTTGACTTCCTTCATAAAACGGGCAATAGCGATTAAGTATTAATTTGGATGCTTTATTGCACTTAGGCTTGTGAAAGCGATATTTTGAAAACTTTTCATATTTCGTCCAAGTTCGCCGCACAGTATTAGTCATTTGATCCACTGCATATCGGGTGTGTAAAAATAATTTAATTATGAATTGATTACGTTAATAAATATTATGTCTGCAGAAAAGGGTTTTCCAACCTGTTGAAATTGTATTTTTTTTTTAATAATATTTATAATAAATAATAAGTTTATCAAACTAATATTTCATAATTTTGACCGCTCTTAAATTAATATTTTTTCTGTGTGTATAAGTTAATAATTAAAAAATTAACTTTTCATAAAGTTCAACACACTCTGTCGCAACTCAATTGCTGACACACTTTTTCATTTATTTCTTTTAATTCGTTCGTTAACACAAAGATATGAATTCACTTTAAATTTATTTTATGATGACATATAATATTTCGATTAATTATTATTAAGTTTATTGAACTAAATTTTACAATAATTGTAAGATCAGCGTCTGCAATTATTGCTTATCCAAATTAATGGTAAATCACGCCACTTTTGATTATGGCAATTTAAAAATATAAAATAAGAAATTTGTAAATTTAGTTCTTAGTAATTAACATTAACTCAAATAAGAAAGTCTAAGAAGACATAGTCTTCTCTTTCGTTTAATTAATATAATTTTAAATAAATAAAAAGATATAGAAGACGTAGTCTTCTCTTTTTTAAAAAAGAAGAAAAATAATTGTTTCTTCTAAGTTATACACTCCCCGTTGAAAGGCGACAGTGTCTACTTTAAAATGGACGGAATGCGTGAACAACTCATGTTTTTGGATTAAAAAATATTCATAACTTTTGTACTGTTGGCAAAATGAAGAAAACTTCCATGGATTTCCCACACCAGTCCCTGGCAATTACATGTTACTGAAGGAAACCCAAACAACATCCATTAAAGAAACAAAAATGATGATAACAGAAAATGTACTAGTCGTCGTAATCATTTCTGGGTGCTACATGGACAATTGCCATTTCTCACCATTGATCATTTTTCTGTCCATTCGTTCATTTGCCTTCGGTTGTTTTTCATTCTTCATTCTACATCTTATTGGCCAAACATGAAATTCAAACGTTAAGTTAAATGAAAAAATAAATCAAATATCAGAAGAGCGCCATTTTAAGGCAAGCCGTTTAAACTTGTCTTTCAATTCTTTCGTTTTTTTTTCTATAACTAAAATTGCTGTTTCTTAACTTGGTTTCTGCACTTAATTTGATTTGTTTCGTTACTATCAGGCGCCAGACCATGTTGAGATCTTTTTCTAAGGTTCTTTTCTTTTATTTATGAACATTTTGTTGTTATTTCATTTAACCATTTCAGTCCAAACTCTTTTTGTATTTCCTTAAGATTTCAGAAGTTGTGTTTTTTTCGAAACTGCCATTGTAGCGTGTCATAGAAATAATGAAGTACATTTTTGAAATTATTCGGTGTCTATTTTATAATGTACTCGTACGATCTTGTTATGGACGCCCCTTAAGGGGGTTTTTTTAGATTTGACAAAAAACAGTGAAAAAGTTAAATACTATTTTTCATTTTTTTATATTAAAATAATTTCAATGACATAGGGTATCTCAATAAAGTGCACTAGCTCTATATTTGCTGCAATAAATCGACGGTTTCATGCTCAGGGTGACAGGTGACGCCGTCCTGCTGAAACCACATGTCGTGCAGATTCATGCCGTCATGAATTTTGTTGTCATGATCCTGTAACGAATGTCGTTCACGGTCACAACACTATGTTTTACCGCAACAATTTTTTTTAAGGGACCGACCGGTACGTCGGCGCAAAGGTGACTTGCTATCCATAATCGACCTAGTTCATTAATATTATTTAACCATTCGTCGAATTGTTGACACATTCGGTGCAATTTCTCGACGGCAAATTACTTGAAATTTGCAAGCGATACCAGCGTAATGGATTTTCACAATGATAAAATATTCTGCTTTTGTGAAGCGCTCCAATCATAAGTGACAGCTATTTAAATATAGAGATTTCTTATTGAGCCACTCTATATTTAATGTGCAATAAATTTAATTGTAAAGAAAAAATTGATGTTTTAATTTGTCAAAAGTGATCCGATCACAAAATAATGGCGAATATTTTTGATTTAAAATCCAAATTTTATCTGTCAGAAGTGCACCAGAAGCAGGTTCCTGGATGATGTGCTTATAAGTCGGATGTAGTATACAGACGCTGGATGCTCGGTTGACTCCAAGTTCAATTCACACTTTTCTGAGTAAGTATTTTATTTTCTCGTTATTTGACAGGATGGATACGAACGAGATGTCCGATGAAATCTAGCACGGACGTGGTTTATATGTGAGATAATAGTGGACTTTAGAGCCGTTAGTTTCCGCGCTAAAATGCCATGGAAACTAAGATGGCACAATGTTTGGTCTCTATATGTAACGAAAGTGGCAACTACTCGATTGGCATTCACGAAGCTTTTGGAAAGGAAAACGATGAAGGAGCACAGTTTTTATTATCTATAATATTATTTGACCGACATGAAAAACAAGGAATATAACATTTGTTGTATGTGTCCTGCAGAAGCTACGATGGCAGTGTACTTGTGCACACGTGGCTCATTGACCAGCCCAAGCTAATTTAAGCGAATGACCGTATCAATGCTAGTGATTATGCGGACTGAGTGCTAGAATTGTCAGCAGCCTTTAAACTGCGGGAGTCAGTGATAGATATGAATATCGATGACGGGAAATCACTGAAAAACAAAGTAGGCTTAAGGAAGTTTCACTTTAGAATCTATCCTTCACAGTTGGTATTATAAATATAAGCAATATCGTTGCTTATATTTATAATATTCATTGCGAAATCCGTTTTTGAGTTGCTTCTAAATCAAACGAAAATTGTTTTAAAGATCCAATGACATACTCGAATGACTCGCTAGCAAAAGTCCAGACGACACTCTCAACAACGCTGTCCTCTGTTGAATAACAATTCATATACTCTTGACAACTACTTTCCGAACATTTAAAACTTTAAGAGTCTTAAAAAATACATGATAGATGAATCAATAATTAAAAACAATTTAAGTTGTTTTAAAATTTGCTGTTTGTTACTTTCGAATAAGCTTTTTAATAACAGCAGTAAAATAATAAACAAAATCAAAATTAGAATCATCGATTGTATTTGTTGTATGAGAATTAAAATTATTTAACTTAGATGCAATAATTCATTTGCATACTTGGTTACCAATCATCTATTCTGTGTCTTGGAATGAAACAGGATTAGAAGATGTGCCTCTCGGAGCTGGTGAGTACGTACGTACGTTTGTTTGCTGCTCGAATGTCTGTTTGGTTAGTTAAGGATGTTGTATTCGTTGTTGTAGTTTTTGCAATTGGTTATAACGTGTTTGTATAGTGTCTCATATAGAGATGACGACGACAGCAGTAAACGACATTTCGCAACAACTTGAAATGCAACTGAAAGATACAATCACAATCAATGAATGCAGAAGGCATAAAATATACACAACCGAACTTACATAAATCGATCTGCTGTATTTGACTAGAAAAGTAATAGATATTTTCCACATATCGTCGTCTGATTCGCAAATGACCCTAACAATAATCCCTCTTTTTTTTCAAATTAGTGTTTATCTTCCAATGGGTGCTGTATTATATAAGTCTGTTGTATAATGGGTGTTTCAATTTTGGTTTCCATATTAATTTATGTAGAAAAAGATCATCAAAAACCGTTTAAAATGTTTTTGTCAATTTACTACAACTATGTGTGAAATATTATATTGACCAAATGGCTGTTCCCAAGCGTTTGGGTTACGTAGGTTGAACTCTTCAAATAGCGGGAAAGAAGAAATGGACAGGTGTAAAGCCACACACTCTCAGATACTATATAATGTCGTGGTGTGGGGGAATTGCCACATCCCCGGTAATTTGGTACGAGATAACCAGTTAAGCCTCAAGATACTCAGACTTTGATTTAACACCAAAGGAATTTTACATATTATCTCTATTATGAATATGTTATGGTTAGAGTTATTATATTATTTTTGAATAGCTAAAATATTTTGTTTGTGATTAGAATTTTAATAAAACTTGTGTTGTTCAAAGCAACCATGTTGTAATTTTTATGGATGGAAATCATTTAATGATTCAATGTTAATAATAATTTGTTGACCGCCCCTACAGTAATATTTTAAATGTTTTGAAATATATGTTTGCCATAACAATATATTGTTGTACCATATTATATTCAGAATATAATATGGTTGTTCTGACTATGCCACAGCCATGTTTTTTGTTTATGTGTATTAATCCAATTTGATCTGGACTCTCGCTGATGTCCATTAAACAAAGTGTAATTATAAAAACAGTTAAATAAAAATTTTAATATAGTGAAACTTAAAAAAATCCACCTGTTATGTTGAAAACCTTGTCAACATACGTATCAATATTGCCTAAGAAATCCTGAGCTGCAAAATCATTGATGCCCTGTGAACTTGTTTAATTAATGCATGAAATCTCTGTAGCTATCAGCATGGCTTGCCGTAACTGAGTGCAGTTCTGACTTATACGTCCTCCTGGTGGCGGCCGGTAACAGGTTTCTGTCTATACTAGGAGTCTAGCTAAATAAGTCGAGAGGAGAGAAATTAACACCCTCTTATAGAAATTCCGAATACACGATGGAACAGCATACGCCAGGAATGCGTTTTCAATAGGGTGCTTAGTCTTTAGAATGAAAACTCTGGATACAAGTCGATCCCCAGTTTTATTACAGACTTTTCCGTGCATATGCGGCTCTGTGTGGGTGGACATCTAATTCTTCATTACATGTGGAAATTATATGAATCTTCTAATGGAACTCCGGTTTTAATTGGTCAAGAGAGGAATCTGGAAGAGATGGTCTTGACTGCTTCGCGAGGGGTAGACATGTCAATCTCTAAAGGTACTTCTAAGGGGTGGAACCGAGAGATTCCGATGGTAGTGGACAATGCATCCTCGCAAGAGGTAGAGAGGAATTTCGGTGCTTATTGGCCAATAGAGGAATTCTGAAGATATGGATAAGAAAACCTCGCCAGGGTTAGACGGATCTGTTTCTAAAGATTCTACTGAGGAAGGGGCTGTGACGGTAGCGTACATTGTGTGTGAATGTCCAGCATTGGCTAGCATAAGGCCTAGGACCACGGGCAGACACTTGCCAATTGCGAATGCCATGGGGGACCTAAGTCTTAGAAAATTCCTAGCTGTTACAAGAGACTCCGTGATGAGGAAGAAAGGCGACAGTTACCAGTCGACCGTCTCAAATCACTACAGTCAAGAGTAAAGGCTAGTTAGCACGAGACTCAGTGAAAGTCAGGTAGTCGTAAATTACAAATCGATTGCCTGGGATCAAAGAAAGAAGGTGGCCGGAACGGACCAATAACGTAAGCGGTCTGTTTCGATATCACCTCTCATTTTTATTGTAGGAGTTGAAATTTTGTGGTCTTCGTTTTAAGTAAAATATCATCGGTTTCCAAAACTTCAAGCTCTAAACAAGCATCTTTTTGTGGGTGTGTAAAAATGGACTATCTATGAAAAGTGCTGCAGTATTCTGACTTGCAAGAGTGATGGAATAAGTTTAGTTAAGCAAATTCAGATTCTAAGAAGTCGCTCGTAATAACAAATGCTGAAAAGAGAGTATTGTTTCATCGACTGCAGAAACCAGCATTGCGAATAAATAATGTTTCTCCTGAAATTATAACTCTTGACAAAAAAGTTGTTATAAACTGCTAGACCCTTCGCATGCCCAACTTCCGAACAAAATAATGCTTGTGTTTAGCCTACTTTAAATTTATTTCGAATCGGCCTTTCCTTAAGTTTTACTTTTAAAAGATTTGAATTCAACCCCAACGCTTGGCATGTAAGAAGAATGAGGCGCCAAACTAAAAGTTAGAAGGTTCCCTCGTAGAACGAATACCCTGCGGCAGTATATACGTTTCTCTTTTCCATTTTTCAATATAGAGACACTAATTCCTGTAAACAAAGCGTTGCTTTTTGAATCCCTCTTTCTGCCTCCTCAACGTGTTTCATCTTTAACTTTGAGTCGACAATTTAGGAATTGAAACTACTCGTGTTTATGTAAAAATATTTTTAACACCAGACGAAATACGCAGATATTCCTGCAATTTAAAATGTCTGCTGTTGAGTGATAGTTAAAGAAGTATCTTTGTATCTCTAACTACATCCCAACACTTTTTAAGAATTTTCTATGTTGCAGTATTTGTTATTTGGTTTCAGATATTTTGTGCAAATGATAAATGACGACATCTTAACAATTTTCACATGTGGCAAATCGAAAATGAATTTAATACAAGTCTTAAGAAAATGATTTCAAAACCATTCAAAATTCTTTTTGAATTAAACAAGAGATTTGCTGTTGCATCTGACGCTGATGCTGCTGACAGTAGACAACATTTTCTGTTCACATATAGACACGCGTGAGTTTGTTGAAATGTAACTGAATGTTTGAATTTGCATCTTTTGTGCACAATTTCGTTAGTTTAATATTATTAGATACTTTCATTTTATATGAAACAAATTTGTTTCGTAACATGTTATTGACTCACTGCAGCTACGAGTGCAGAAAAGAAAAGTTATATAAATGAAAAACACAACAAAAATGAATTTTCCAATTTTATTGTGATTAAAATGTTTGTAATATGTAAATGTTTGTCAAGTGGAAAAACAAACATGGAATAGGAGCTCGTCTGGATATGGATTTCTTACCATCCGCTTTGATGTTGTTTATTCATGTTACCAAACTAATTGAAAATCAAAATTAAAATATATAGAGAAATTTAACTACAAATTTACGGCAAAACAGTTTGAAATAAAAAAATTTTAACTTCTTTATTAATTGTATTTTTGAATATTTAGCTACTGGGATTAAGAAATATTAATTAAACAAACTTTAATTTAAAATTTCAAGACCTTCCAAGTCAATAGAGCAGGCGTTAATCCGACAAACAAAGAGCAAAACAACAATTATTTCATGGACAAGGGAGCAAAATAAATTCTCCTGCAAGAGGAAAGTTAGAACACATTAATTTGTATGTAACGAGCAGATAAACACTCCATCGTGGGCAAGGACATACAAAGAAATAAAAATTAAATGTGCGTGGTGTACAGATACATACCCTGACTCAAACTGAAAGCAATACACAACTAAGTATTTGTACTTCAATATCAAAACTCATTCTCCTTCCGTAAAAGTTAAAAATTATTATAATTCAAAGAAATGGGAAGAATTTAGAACGACTGCTGCAATTGTAAATTGAAAATGCAGTAAAAATTCATTTTGATCCAAGTAAAACGTTCAAATTTGAAAAGAAAAATGTACTTCAGAAAAGGCAGGAAATATTAAAAAAAAAATTACTTCGCAAAGTCGAAAAAAATTAAATTGAAAAATTAAGCAAAAGCTGCAAAATCAGGCAGGAAACTGCGAAATTATAAAGACATACAAAATCTATAAATCAGCGTAAAAATGCTTCCAAAATCGAGAAAATAATACAAATTTTAAAGCGAGGCTAAATAAAGCAAACTAAAAGCGACAAATTTGAGAAATAAATTTGGTTAAAATCGCCGACGTTTGAAGAAAATTTCAAATTAAAGCAAACAACCATCAAAATATTGAAAAAAGAGGCAAGCTCGGAATAACTATAACCTGTGCTAAAACCAAGTAATCTGACAAATTTGTAGATCTTGCAACGTCGTCTATATTTTATTTTCACATTTCTCCAAATATAAAAAAGTTATTTACTAATTTATGTTTAAATACCCGTATTTTTATAGTTTCACAGATATAATATCATAAATACATATTTTTGTACTTATTACGGAAGGTACCTTGCCTACTGCCCATAGTTGCCAGGAGTGCAGATTTTGTCTCTCCAAAGCGACAAAATGCAGATTTGAAGATTTTCTCTTTTTATGTTAAAATTGAAATTATTAATTACAGCAAGTGAAAACGTCGATATTTGCCATGTAAACGCACAAAAACATAAGTGTGAAAATAAGGCCAATTTCCTCTCTAAAAAATTTCGGCTGTTAAAAGTACTGAGAAGAAAATGTTCTTCATATGTACAATACCATTCCTTTTCTAGGCAACAACTTGCTAGGTTGATAACATTTTTCCCATTATCCTTTCCCACAATAGAAAGTAAAAAAATTTTTGCTAAGCTAGCAAGTTGCTTAGAAATGGGATGGTATTGTACATATAATGAACTAGGTCGCCCATTTAACAGCCGATATTTTTGAATAGTAACTTGGCCTTACAATCATAATTATTTTTTTTTTTTGTGCAGATCTTAGTCCTTTTTTCAAGTTATTTTTGTTTGTTAAAACCTCTTTTAACTTAAAGCTAGCACCCGGTTAGGTTATATAAAGTCTCTACCTATAGTGGAAATGCTCCATAGAAATAAGAGGGAACCCAAGTCCCCCTATTACTTATTCTACAAAGCCTGCCTATATACCAAATTTCAGCTCTCTTGCTATAGAGGAAGTGTCTCATACAAATAATGGGGAACCCTAGCCCCCCCGGATAAAAACTGCCCGTTTCTAGATTTTTTTAGTTTTTTGGTTTATTCCCGCAGACCTACTTGTCTATAAAATTTGGGCTCCTTAGCTACGGAGGAACTGCCTCATAATATTGATGAGGAAGTCAGTGAATATGTACCAAAATATGTACTTTTTACACCTTCATATCTCGGGAAGCTTTTATCGTAAAACTTTCAAACTTAGCTTATGAAGTTATGTAGAGTCCTTATGTTTCATTACTTTGTGATTGAAGGAAGCAAAGTTCTGAGGGGCGTAAAAACAGCCCGAATGGTTTGGTGTAATATACACACTGTGTGCTTTAGGCCTGAACTTGGCATGGCGTACAACCGTGCGCCTTAAAAAACAAAAGTTAAAAAGCATTTGGAAAATAAATCTTTCCTTGGAATTCTTTTGAATAAAAGTTTATTTAAAACTTAACAATTACCCTGGTAATAACATTATTAGAACCTTCAGATTTTCTTAAAACCATACCATCTGGTATTTATGCATAAAAATAAAGATTAAAGTACAAATATTCAAAAATTTGTATAAATAATCTTTTTAATTATTTTTTAATGGTATTAAAGGCCAGCTTATAGGATCGAAAGCAAACTTCACATACAAATCAACACTAACTTTTATTTTATTTGGAGTAAAATTTATGTTTTTATTTTATAATATGGCAGAAAATAATTCCAATGCATTTTAGGGATTTTTAAAAAGAAAAAGCAGATTTTCAATATTTCTCATTGAAAATTCATTGATTTTTGCAGATTTTACCTTTAAAAATTCTGGAAACGCTGCTAAAGCACAAAACACATAAAATACGAAGACTCTAGATACGACGAGTATAAATTGTTTTCATGTCACTAGTCCATTTTTAGCTAGAAAATGTGTAATAAATACAGTGAACTCTCGAAATAGTGACCTAATTCTTGTCAAGTCGTTTCCAATTTGTTCACGTTTTCGAACAAATCAGCCCTTGGACATTAACTTTCAGCAAGTAGGTCAAAATTACAATTTTATAAAAAGATATATAGAAAAATAATTATTTTTATTATTCATTACGACTGAAGGAAAATTGAATAAAATCATAGAAGACAGAAAAATTTTTCTTTATATAAAATAAACTTCAAAGGACGAGCACCCTTCGCCAAATAATTGTTTACAGCAAGGCATATTTAACCAGGTGGCATTATTACTGCAGGTGACAATTTTTTGCTTAAATATTCGTTTTCCTTTGTTTACCCAATTTTAATGTCAAACTATTTGGTTTGGTTTGCGAATAATCAAAAAATTCATTTAAATTCAAGTCTCATTGATTCAAGTGCCTTAGTATTTTTATAGTTTGTGTAGAAATGAATTAAAAAGTGAAGTAAAAACAAAAAATAAATGATCAATTTGTGTTCCAATTTGCACAAAATTTATAAATAAATTTATAAAATATACCAGACAAAATTCCATCAACTTTTTTTCTTTTAATTTTCTTTCTTTTTACACAAGTTTTTGACAGCAATATTGGGTTTTACACAAACAAAACTGCCTGCTGTTGTTGTATTGTTGTATTTGTTGTCGTAGCAACGTCACCTAGTTAGATACGCCTTGGTTTACAGAAAGAATATGTTATCTTTATTTCGTACATTCGTACATATGTATGTATGTGTTTTGATTGGCCATTTTTACTATGGCCCTTTCTTTGCGATTTATCCACACTGTTATTTCACTTTTGTCAATTATTATTGTACTTTCTTTTCTTTCAGAAATCTTCCTCACATTTTAATGATGTCAGTATAAAAATTAAAGTGTTCAGGTTTCAGAGTCGTGCACACATTCGGGCATTCACCTTTACTTATGTTCACTGTATGGAGAGATGTATACAAATTTTAAAGTGGCACGCTCACTATTGCTATAAAGCCCACTTTTAACTGCGTTATACAGGCTAAACTTTAAGGACCCTCTTTGTAATAGTTCTCGTGATGTAGGATAATCAAAATTTACATTGTATGGGGGAGGTGAGTGGGTGTGGCCCTTGAAATATCCGAAAAGCAAATAAAATCTTATATATGTATGTATATACGTACATATGCTTACACAGATCTAAAAAAACGAAGATTATAATTTTTATTATTTAGACAAGTGAACTGATAGGACCCTCCTTAAACGCTTTGCGAAACCCTGTTCAAGAAGTTTCTTTATTTTTGTGATTATAAACTGAAATGACACAGATATACAATACCTGCCTGCATTGCTGTCACAACACCAGAACGTTCGTAACTTTATAAATTTATGTTTCTTTTTCAGTTTTATGGAAACAGTTTAGTTATAAAAATCACTTCGCTTAAGTATTTCACAAACACGTGCATAATTATTCACAAAATATCTCCCCATTTGCAATGTTTGCTAAGAAATTCTTAAATTTATCACAAAAGTGATAAATTTGTACGAATTTAGTTTTATAAAACTGAAAATTAATATCGTCGCTATTAATTAAAACGTATAAATGCATGATTTGCCACGTAACTTCAGTTTTTTATTTGACGACTTTAATGCCAAAAGATGTCGGGCCAATTATAGAAATGGCAGCATGAAAATGTGTGTGGTATAAGTTGTCGTAATTTACTACATGTGGACCCGTAAAGTCTCTCTCTTTCTGTTTGTGACAAAGTAAATAATGAATATATTTACATTGAAAAAATAAGTAATTTACAAGAAGATTTACATGTTTTGCTGTTTAATCTATGTTTATAATTATGATAAATAAATGGGAGTTAAAATAAAAGACAAAAGTTCTAGCGGAGTTGATCATAAAAAAGATCTCGTAAAGAACGGCGCACTTTTTTTTTTAAACTCATTACAGTTTGCATATTTTTTGACGCAATATATATAAATAACATACATATATTCATATTTAAAAAAATCTATATTTAAATGAATTTTGGTAATATTTCCCTAAACACAGTAAGGAGTGCCATGTTTTGTGTTCCCCACGGTTCTATTTAAAATTCTTATTTAAATAATTTTACCGTTTTCTTTAATCACTCTAAGTAATAGCCTAGTACTTTTAATGATTCAACCAAGTATGAGATAATTTGATAGTAAAAGTAAGTTACCAGATCCACTTGGTTCGTTCTCTGAATCGCGAATGCGAACCCTGGTGTTTAACCAAATGTTTTTGTTTCATTTTGACATTAATATTTTTTGACTAATCCGCCAGTACTTGGAAGTAAATGTTCGATTCTTAAAAAAACCTAAGTTTTGAAGGCGTCCTTCTATACTTTAATACACGTTTCACTATTTTCTTTTTTTACATACTTATGTATTTATTTAAATATACACATATAGGACCAACAGATGGTCCAATTAAAATGCCCGATGGTAATTGTAAATAAAACAGAAAGTTTTCAGAGAATTATCTTATTACTTTTTATTTTGATAGAAGGATCTATGACAATTATGTATGTGTGGAAGAATATATCGGCCAGGGAGCATGCACAGGTGCTTTCACATTGTTAACAGACCCGGTTTACTGAATTTTGCGCACAATTCTCCCTTTGTGGACACAGTGAACGAAATGCATTTTGATTTGATCGCCTATTTTCGTAAAACGCTTTAACAATCTTAACGCGCTGCTCAGTTGTTAAGGAGAGACTCGCAAATAGACTCCTGCATTATGGTTGGACAACCCTGTACTCGTATATGTAAATATGTATATGTATGTATGTACACTTATTATTTGTTCAATGTTTTTATTAATTTTTTTTTTTTGCAATCATTAATTTTGTATTTTTTATTTGTTTATATTTTTTACAGCTAGTTGAGATGAACTAGCGATAATTTGTTATCAAAATTGGAGATTATAGTAAGTTTTTCGTGGTTCGCAGCAAGATTCAAAATAAACCAAGATGGTTCGCTCTCATAATTTTGTATGGCGAAATAGTATGTTGGTTCAATCATGAACGACAGATCGAACCTCTCATTTGAATGGCTGTGCTATAACACTGCGTCTTGAGAAGCCTCAATGTTGTTCGCACATGGAGAGAGCCTCGGCAGAATAATGAAAAGAAATTTTTTCGGAGCATAATATTTTGTTCGTCATAGATGGTGTTTACAGACGAACGCATACACACATACATATTTTTTATTTTGCCTTTGTGTGTTTTGTTCGTGTGATGGCAGAACAGCGTTGTGTGAACAATTGTTCGGACAAAATTGTTTGAGCGGCCGTGATTAAAGGAGTCATCAGCTGTGCTATATTAGTTAGCCTTGTTTACATAGCGTCTTGACTAGCCATAAATCTGTTCCGCCATTGCACATTTTTCTACTCTCAAAGAAACAGTAACAAATCAGACAGGCCCGCAAGAAAATCTATTAAACACACTCACTTTCAATGTACAGTATCATACTTTTTGAGCATACATTCGACTTTAACAGATCTAAGGATTAAATCTGAATAATCATGACATTAAAGAATATAAAACGAAGCATTTCCTTTTAACACAACTTCAAAATCAATACTTGATAGGTAGAGAACTGAAATTTGATACAACCCAACCATCTATAAGGTTTAGGTAAGAGGTTTTATACAACTGTTAAACAAAATTGACTTAGAAAAAAAAGGACTCAGATCCGCACAAAAACATAAACGTGAAAATAAGGTCAAGTTCCTATCTAAAAGTTTCGGCCGTTAAAAGTACTGGGATTAAAAAGAGGACTAAGTTCTTCATATGTGCAATACCATCCATTTTTAGGCAACTTGCTAGTTTGGTAACATTTTTTTCTTTCTAATATGACAAAGGATTATGGAGCAAATGTTACCAAAGTATTGTACATAAGAGTAATTTGCTCCTCTTTTTGATCTTAGTACCTTTAAAGTTCAAAATTTTTGGATTTGAACTTGGGTTTATTATCGTATTTATGCTTTTGTGCGGATAATATGTTCACATCAATAGTAATGATGTTTATAAAACTGAATGTTATGTTTATTATTTAGATTTACAAAGGTATTATTTGTTATAAAGTGGACTCGCAAACTATAGATTTATTATAAATTAGATATAAAACAGAAATGTCTAAACTCTGTGTTTTTTTAAATACGCGTTTTTTTCTTGTATTTGTGCTTTTTGATATTTAAAAGTTGGGAACATCTGAGGCAAAATATCGTAAGATATCGAATGCATAATTTGGGCATTGCTTTGTCAGATGTCAGAATTGTTAGTTTACAAAAATATATAAATTTTGATTCGGAGTTTCCATGTGAATTATATACATTGGCCAAACCAACAAGTACATATGTCTTAAAAACTATATTGATGCTAAATTATATATTGATTTATAATCAAATTTGTGTTAACTCAGTTTTATAATATTGTTATATTTGATAAACAAGCACTATTATTTCAATATGAATATATAGATATATGTATGTATTGCGCTTATTAACTTCTTAATATTTAATCTCTATATTCTTGCCGGCACTTAAATTCTTGATAAGCAGAAACAGTTGTAATCTTTTTAGTAGAGACTCTACTTGAAATATTGCTTACTATTTATAAATTTATGCAAAGAAGTGTGATTTTGTTGAACATTCCTTAGGAATGAAAATATTAATAAGAAATGCACAAAATATTTATGTATGTACATATGTACATGAAGTCAATAATATATTAACTACCAAGTACTTACTTGCACATCCACTTACTCATTTAATAGCACAGCTCGCTTCTTGCTTTTCTTACGACTTACAAATATGTTGCAACTCTACTCGTTACTTTTCCTGTTCTCGTTCGTTTTAACAATTTGACATTTCGAACAGCTGTATAGTTTGTTTGGTTTGTGTTGTTACTTAAAAAGAACTTTTGTGAAATTGTGTTTTTGTTTGTGAAATTATTTGTGTTTTAATAAAATTTTAACTAAAATAAATGATTCTAAAATGGAAGGTCCAAAAGAGTTATCGTTAAGTGAAATCCGTAAATATATGTTGGACAATGGCTGCAAAGTAACAAATCATGCATTAGTGAAGCATTTTAAACGTTTTCTTACACATCCCGAGACACAAAGTGAGTCATGTTTTGTTGTGCACAAAATATAAACAAAAACATAACTTGTTGCTTTTGAATGAAAAAAAAGTTTTAAATTTAAATATTTTCGATACATTTGTCATTTCAGATGAAGCTCGTAAAGAATTTAAAACTTATGTGAACATTTTAGCCACAATTAAAAATGAAAACAATCAAAAATATTTGATTTTGCGTAAAAAATATCTTAATGAATGTCCGTCTGAAGATATGGTGCACCGTGCTATTTCACAAGCTGGTGGCCCAGATTCAGTACCAAGTAGCCCTGGAGGTGTTTCTCTTACCTCCGAAATGGCTTCTTGTTCTCCTTATCGGCAACCACCACCCTACAAACCGCCACCACAAGTATCGTCACCTTTGACGAAATCTTTGCAAATTCTAGTTGCCACTGGTGTTACAGTTCAAACGGAAAATGTTGATAACTATCGTGAGTGTGTTAACGAATTTACCACCGCCATGGCGCGAATAGATCCTAAGCGTCTTGAGCGCCAAACTACAGACAACGATGACCAGGTACCTAAACCACGTGAAGTGGAGAAAAAGCCCAAAGAAGTAGAAGCTCTAAGAGCTATTTCTGTTGATGAGACGGCTGCTAATAAAGAGAACATTCCTCGTTTTTCATTTTCGTCTGGATCTTCAGCTAACTCCTCTGACGGTAGTGGTGAAAAATCTTCCGGCCCAGATGTGGATACTGAAAATCCCATAAGCGTTAAAGAAGCAACGCGTAAATTTAATCGTATGGCTTCGGAAGAGGAGGCAAAAATTATTTCACCACCCTCAAAAAAGAAAACAGAAAAGGTAAGTGACATTGTGATATTAAGTTGAGGGCATTCGAAAAAACATTGTTTTAATTTGGGATTATTAAAGATTAACCCGAATCGACGCATCGGAACGTCATGCATTAATTTGGCCAAAGTCGCACTTGACGTTCTGATACGTCGTTGAAAATGAGACAATATTTAACATGTTCATTCCTGTTTATTTCAAAGTAATTTGTATCTGTTGCAATGGGAAAAATAATTTTATTATCAAAGTATACCTTGCGCTATACTGGCCCATAATAACACAAATTAGCGTCATATTTTTTGGAAGTGATAGCGAAAGTTTAATTGAAAGAAGTGATTTACATTAATCTGACGAAGAATTTTAAGTGAATACAATAGCTTTCAACGTGAAGACGATGAAAACTATAGCGAACTTAACAATGACTGTAATGATGAAAGTGAGATAAAACCAATATGCAAAAGACGTACAAGATACTTATCAAGCAGTGATAGTGAATCTTATCGCGAGGTTCAATGGATTTTGGAAGAAAAAGACAATTTACCTGATGTAAAAGTGTTTCGTGAAGTGTCTGGAATAAATCATTTGTGTCTGCAAAGGTTAGATGCTAATCCTAAACTTTGGATATTTTAATGATGTCCTAAATTAAGGTTTTTGGAATAGCATAGTGGAAGAGACAAATAGATATGCCAGACAAGTGAAAGAATAGAAAGGTTTTGGAAAAAAAGAAACAAAATGCAAAGAGTTAAATGAATTATGAACAATTGCACCAATAGTTATATATTTAGTAACATTGTCACACTGTAATCTTAATATTGATATATGTAGAAGTTTTAATCCGAAATTTTGATCAATGAGTGATATTTTAACCTGAAATCATTGTTTCGTACCTCTACTCGACTTCGTGAAAAGTTATGTATTTACTAAACCGTACGATTTTTATACAACAAAAATCCCAAAAGTATGTATTTTTGTTCTAAATTGGCGACAACCTACACCACCATCAACAAATTTCAAAAATTATTCTTCGTAAAGACACAGTACATTTATCACATATTTTTGCGATTTTCAATTATTTTTAATATTCCAGTACATGTAACAACCAATGTTGATAAAATCTGCAAAATTAGATAAGTTTATTTCTGATAACATTCTTAGAGTTTCTGTTGAAGATATTATTACTTGGTATTCCGTTATACATATGTTGTTGTTCTAACAGCTCTGCTGCTGTCGGAAGTCCTTCCCTGGGAGAAAAATTTCCGTTAGATACAAAAAAATCAAATGTTTTTAAAAGACTTTCCACAAAGTATATGTTACATATGCAAAATATAAGGAATTTTAAATGCAAGAAGAATTCGTTGTAAAAGAATTGCCTGTTTTTTATTATATGGCAAATTTAAGCTTGAATTTGTTTTTATTCAAACTTGAAAAGTGTTCTCATGTCTGAGATTTTGAAAATAATTTAAACTTGTCATTGATTTTATTAACATATTAAAAAATAATAATTATAATTAGTACTGATTCCAGATGACTTGATATTGTCAAATGTTTTATACCATTCTTCTTCTAAATTCTGTTTCTATGTATATAGGTTTAGATTAAATGTTGTTTCTGAACTTCGTATTACTATGTACTGTCTCATAACTTGTTAAAAATAAAATCCATTACGGCGTAGGTCCCTTTTTCTTTACAATGGAGAAGTGTACATGTCTGTTCATGGAGCCTTTAATAAACACTAATTTTCACGACCTCGAAGGCCGACATAGAACTTCACACAATTTATATCATTAAGGATTATTTTGATTTGCGTCATACGAAAATATTTTCCTGGGAAATTTTAGCTTGAAAGTTCATTGGCAAGTTAAGCATTTATTTATTATTTTATTTTTTCGCTATTTGAAATCTGCAACATCGGTCTACGAATTCCCGAAATATTGTAGTTTTTATTTTTTTTTTTGATTTCTGGCGTACAGTACTTAGCGAACAGACTCCTACCATTTGCACTTACTTAAATCATCTAGCAGGGAGCCGAATTGAAAATTTATTAAAAATGAAAGTTATTACGTATCACCAAAATTATAAATTAAATTTTAAATAAATCATTAAAGTCGAAATTTTTCACATCCGTGCCATAAATTAGATACACACAAAATCGATCGATTAATACTCGAGATGTATTTTATTAATTAATTTTTTTAATTTTAATATTGGTTCCTTGCTTGTGAAAATTAGGTATTTTGCGAGGGTTTTCATACAATATTGATTTTTTGCGAAACTGCAAAGTTTCTATATAAAATTAAAAATTTAGTTTTGAAATTTTAAACTTTGGTGAATTTTGGTTGTTGTGGTATTTTTGTAATTATATTATGTATTTTATTCCAGTTTTTCGGTTTTATGGTGAGTTTTAAAACTTTTGGTCAATTTAGAATTTTCCGCATATTTTTATGCAGTATGGGTTTTTATTTTTATTTTGGAAAATTAAAAATTTTACATTATAATTTGGCATCGTGAGATTTTTAACATTTTTGGAAATATCTAAATTATGTTGAAATTTATATATTTTTTATAATTTTTCACTTTTATTTAAGTTTTTGATAAAATCAAAAATTTTTTGGTAAATTTTAAATTTTTTGGTGAATTGTTTAATTATTTGGTGAATTCCCGTTTTATATTGAAATTAGAATTTTTATACAACTGTGTAAAATTTTGCATTTACGTATTTTTTGTAATTAAGTTTTTGATAAAATTTATAATTTTTGTGATTTTTATATACTTTGGTGAATTTTTTTGTGAATGTTTGTTAAACATCGGTTTTGTTAAAATCTTGATTTTTGTCATAAAATATAGCACTTTTGTGGTTTGCCGGCTTTTTAGTGAATATACAAATTTGTGGTAAAATTAAAATTTTTGTAGTGAATATTAAAAATTTTGTTTTTTTTTCGTTACATTTCGGGGTTCATTAAATTTAGATTAAAAATAATTTTTTGTTCCAGTTTTTTTGTGGTGAATTTTGAAATTTGTTGGCAAAATTACTAATTGTTTTGAATTTATTTCTGAATTTTCGGTTTTTAAACGAATTCAAGTTTAGTTGTTAGTTTTTGCTAGTTTTAGGTTTTTGTAAAAAATGTTTAATTCGGTCCAACATTTAGTAGGTTATTATTATCAACCCGCTCAGGTTGATAATTTCTCTAGGGGACTTTAAATCAAATGTTATAAGGCTTCAAAACAAAATCCAAATCCAAATTTTACGAAAAAACAAAATTTCACAAAATTTGTAATATTCACCACAAAAATTTAAATTTCACCTCAAATTTGTATTTTCGCTATTTTTAATAAAAAAAAATTACCTTATTAACAAAGCCGATGTTTAATAAACATCGGCACCAAAAAACAAAATTTCACCAGTTTTGGTGAATTCCCAAAAAAATTTAAAAATACTTAATAAGTCAAAAATTTGAATTAATCTCATAAATGAAAACAAATTTTACCATAATTTTGATATACCAAAATCCGAAAATTAACAACAAAAGCGAACTATAGTTCAAAAATTTTATGTTACAAAAATATCATAATTCTCCAAAAAATTGAATTTTTAAAAACTTTATGTTCAAAAATCACCAAATTTAAAAATTCCAACTCAAGTCCACCAAAAGTTTTGCAAAGTAACTAGCAATTTACAAGAGATATGTATTTTATGAAAAACACAGCAATTTTAACAACATCCACAAATTCCAAAAAATCTACTTCTATAAACAAGAAATAAAAGATAAACTTCACAATATTTTAAAATTTAACAACAAAATTTACGCAAAGGCTGAAATTGCAAAATCAATCTGTAGTAAGTATATAGTTAGTAGTTCATACTTTTGTAAAGGGTATATAAGATTTGGTACAGCCAAATGTAGCTCTCTTACTTGTGTTTGTTAAGTTTAGATTTTGGGCAATTATAATTATTTTATCCAGTTTTCCGATTTTGTGGCAATTTTTTGAATTCGTGGTGAATTAAAAATTTTCGAAAAATTTGAAATTTTTCGCAAGTTTTTGTGAAATTTTGGTTTTTCGGGGAATTTGAGTTTCTATGTTTTTGAAATATGTATTCAGGTTTTTTTTTTAAGATTTCTTAATTTAATCCAACTTTTAGGTTCGTAAGTTATCTGGGGTCATCGGGTTGATAATTTCTGTAGGGGCAGTTTATAGGAAATTTAATAAGGACTCAGAATATCCACTTGTAAGCGTTTCCCCGTAAGAACGAAAATACCCAAAAAGCCTATATCTCGGGAACTTGTGGACCTACATATATGGCAGATTTCAAATAGCAAAAATTCGCCGAACGTGATAATCAAATTTTCCAAGTTTCAAGATCCTAGCTTGTCTAGTGTCCCCAGAAAATTGATTACAACATCAAACAATGGACATCGTTAAATTATAGAAACTAGAAACAGAATGTCAAACCTCTGTATACCCTTTCCATTCTTCTGGGGGGTTTTTTGTTATTTCCTCTTTGCGGGGAAACGCTCATAATGTTTTGAATCCTTATCAAATTTCTATAAAGTCTCCAAATTAGCATCCCGAGGCCCCCAAATAACTTGCGGATTTAATTGTTGGACCGAATTAAAAAATTGTTAAAAGAACCTCAATATTTCGAAAACTAACAAATACGCCCAAAAACCAAAATTTCACAAAAAATCGAAATTTTTTCAAAGTTCGTAACAAAATCAAAAAACTCTAGAATACACATTTTTTTTGTTAAAATTAAAAAAAAAAAAAAATCCGAAAACCCAAATTTAAAAAAGGTTCTTAATTTTTATCTCAAAAATTAAAATTTAACCACAATTTTGTAATTTCGCCTAAAAGATAAAAATTATAACATATTTATATTTAACGAAAAACGTAGAAATTTCACCGGAAAAGGCAAATTCACAAAATAATTTCCAATATATTTAACGAAAATTATAAATTGATCTGAAAAATGAAATAAAAAATTAATCTGGAATTAACTAAAATTCGAAAATTCACCAAAAAACAAAACTATAGTCAAAAAATATTTAATTACAAAATAGCACGATTTTCCAAAAAAAAAAAAGAAATCGAAATTCAAAACAAAACTGAGACTGCACAAAAAAATTTTTATAACATTCAAAATTGTATTGCATTTAATGAGATCGTGTTAAGTAAAATGTAAATATGTAGTTGTCTGTTGTTCTACTTCTTCTCAAATACTTCAATGTTTCTGTCACCTTTGTTGATGGATTGGACCTCAATATTTTTTTTATTTACGGACTACAAAGTTCCTCTCACGAACACAATTTGTACAAAAATCTTACAATTTAGAAATAATATTAAATTGTAAAATGTATTTTCAGTTCGTAATATTTTAAAGACTTAAATAATTTTTAACCAGTCTTAGAAGATCTAACATAAATTTAAGAAAAACTTCTTTCCTATGTAAAGTTTACATTGTGTAGCACATTTTTTAGTCATTTCAAGATTAAAAACCTCTACGGTGGGTATTAGCACCAGCATAATACGCTAAAACTGAATACATTGCCAGCGAACAATAATTCTGCTGGTCTGAACGTTTTTATTTTTGGTCATATATATTTCTCTCCATGAAGTTGATGTTAGTCATCTAGTCAGTTCTTCAAGTTGTGTGTTTTCTTCAGTTTTGTTGGCTTTTTTTGGCTGATTAAACTATGAGTACTGTCACTTGATGTCACGTAACAATTTGAAACTGTTTGGCTTTTATTATTACCACACATTTTCATCTTTCAACTCTTGCCCTCTTCTTAAAAATGTCTTCTTTTCTTCTAAGTTTTTTCATGGTTCATTTTACCAAACAATAAGAGAACGAAAGGAAAACCAGCAGTTTTCTGCTTTTTAGTGGAAATTGTCACCATTTATTATTGCTGACTTTAGTTTTGTAGTGTAAACGTGAATGTATTAAATAAATCCATTTATTTTATTAGCTGACAATAAAATAATGTTCCAACATAAACATTGACATAAATACACATTTACAGATAGTGATACTCACCATTTGGCTTTAGTGTATGCGGCAATTTATGTTCAGATTAGTAAAAGAGACTAATTTACAAGTGTATTCAATACCCTACTATGAGCGAAAATAATTAATAGGCATTCGATTTTCTCTTATCCCTTTTACGCTTACATTATACAGCAGATTTTAACAAAAAGTATACAATTTTAAAGGTATTTATTTGTAGATGTTCACAATCTATATCTTATTAAAGTCGTATCAGTATTTTTCGAAGAGTTGCTACTAATTATTGCACAAATAAAACACAAAGTATATGTTAGCTTCAAGTTGAAAAATAAACAAAACCTGCATTCGTGGGTATTTTCATGAATGGTTGTTGGCGCAGCTAAATCTGGCTCAAAAATTTTTGCAGTCTGTCCCACGATGTTGAACGTTACCGTTCACTTGACTTCTAAAAATTCGTAAATAAATTCATAAAACAGTTCATATTAAAGCGCACCCTAACGTTGGACATCGTGGGATCGGTTGTAAAAGTTAATCATGGTCGCCATTGCGCAAAATGCTTTACAGTCATGAATATCTTACTGTATAAAAAACTAGATATACATTTTGACATTTTCGAATACTTTTCTGCTATCAATGGTAATTTTTAAATGAGCCGATCACTGTAACTCCATTTTTTGTTAAATATTAATCTCACAACACTTAATATAGTACTAACTTTTTATACTTGTAAGAACTTTCCTGGATAATACAATTTTTTTTAATGTAAGGGGTGGGAGGGGGGGGCCGATAACTTTATGGATCCCATTTCGACCCCATACTTTCCTCGAATTGGCGTCAGGCAACCGATTTGTAATTTACGATTACCTTAGTCTCAATCAAGTCTTGTGCTACCACTAGCTCTCCACCTCTTGCGAGGCTTCCTGATAGATTCGTGTAACGAAGAAAAATATGGCCACACAGACAAAACTCGATATTAAGTCTGTATTAAAGCTGGAGATCGACAGGTATCCATAGTCTGCATACTTGAGTTCAAACCCCCTTTTGCCCACGCATTCCTGGCGTATGATGGTCCACCGTGGATTAAGGATTTTTCATATGAGATTGTTAACATCTCTTCGGTCGACTTATTTAGCCAGACTCCTTGCAGAAACAGGAACCTGTTACCAAGTGCCACCACGTGGAGGTATAAGTCAGAACTTCTGAAAGTGCACTTAGTTACGGCGAGCCATATCTTTACGCCTGCCAGCTGACAGTAATTTTGCTAATTTTACTAGTAGTAATTTATATGGTATTAACCCTTAATAAAACAGTAAGTAATGATTCTTCAATACCATTTGTCAACAGAAAGTCTGGCTCAGGAAAACGTTTATAAATTTCGTCGCATTCTTCTGATTGCAACAAAACGAATTTATCGGTAGGAAAAAAAGTAATCCTAATAATTTCGCATGTATTTTTTCCAAAAAGTAGAACTCTGACGAGGTAAAATTCAGTTACATGATGGATCATAACGCTGAGTTTTTTTACTTGTCAAATCGATTAACTCCTCCAGTCACATACAAATCGTAACATTACAGGCGATGATTTTTTGCTGTTTCTTCTAATTAATTTCATATATCCCTACATGAAGTCTGCAGTTGTGCTTATGAATTGTACACCATTTATTGGAATGTTTATTACAAGGAGAATTTACATTATGTCATCGCGTTTCTCCACTTTTTGTTTTAAAAGGCATTCTCAAACGACACATAATTTAAAAACTGTATGTGCTAATTGTATCCAATTACGGATGCGTCAGATCATGCACCCATTTTTTTACAATAAAAATACAACAAGAAGTCGGCAAAAATAAAATCTAAATGTTAAACATATCATTTTTGTCGGTCCTTGTTGAAAACAAAATCTAATTTTGTGAAAACATTTCAACAATGCGTGAACAAGCTTGCATTTCTTGTGTGCATCGGTAACAAATATAACACGTGTTTGAACTTGAGAAATTGGTCAAGTTTACATGATTGCATGACTTTGCTTGCTTTGCAACTGCCGTTTTCGAACTCGGTCTATTTTTACAAAAATTTCCAAGATCAAATGCCTACTATCACAAAATTGAATTAAAAAAAGACTACAATTTACATACGTAACCCAATGCCCGCTTTGACTATTTTCTCAGGTTCGACGTGTTATTTTCGAAATACAGCCTGATTTGATTAACTTGCAGAGCGAATGAGAATTGTAACTCCAGATACGCTATGTATGCGCAAGTCCTCGCGTCCACATACTTGAAATCATTTTCAAACATCCAGGATATTAAAAACATATTGCTGTTTCCTTATTTCATTTTAAACAAACATCCCATAAAAGCTTAGGGTGGATCCGCGTCAGAATTTCCAAAATAATGTTCTCTATTTAATATCAAAATTGGTCTATATTATGTCGCGAAAGTGGTCAAGTTAAGCCTGGAAACCTTATCCCACCAGGCGTATTCCCAGCTATTGCTCAGCTAGTTGCATGCGTGGCAAACGGCTTATCTAACCGATATTTTCGTTATAGGAACGATCACTAGTTTTTCTAACGCGACCTTTGTGACTTGTCTCTCGAGTTTTGCAAAAAAAACTGCGAAAGCAAACGTTAAGCTAATAATGGCAAATTTCTATTTTAAATTTTCGTTTTTTCATTGAGTGTATAAGACATGGATATATTTTCAAAAGTGGAGATGCAAAACAAAAACACTGTAATGTCGTAGACAATAAAATATTAACATGATGTTTATAATCCTGATGACAAAAATGCTGGTAGTAAGTTAGTCATACACTATGAATGTTTGCTTTTCATCCGCCTTAAAGAAGCGTTTCTTGTTTGGAGTTGGCCTAATTCAATGGCAAGATACGATTGCAAACAACAACAACAATATTGTTCTATTTGAATTAATCTTTCTTTTCATTATTATTGCTTATACTTTTTTGAATTTTATTGTTGTTGTCAATGTTGTTTATTGTAATGTTCGAAATGTTGTTGTATTAGTTGTTTATTTACCACAACAAGTTGAAATATAAAAAAAGTCGAATCACTTGTTCTACAGTCACTTGCCTCTTGCCATCGACATCCAAGAAGAATAGTCTCCCTGGTTGGCCGGTTTTGTTGGTTACAGAAGAAAGATTTTATTTTGTTGCTTGATTCACGTACTCTATTTAAATGACTAAAAAGTACAATTGTTGTTAGTTTGTGTCTTTTACTTGTATTTATTTTATTTGAATGGTGGTGGTCCCACCAATATGTCAACATGAGTTACGATATAATAATATTGCAGGTTTTGCAGCAGCCTTGAGTGTCAGCCAAAAAAAAAAAAAAAAATACAAACTACTACAATAATGAATAACAACAACAAAATTGATGTAATGTTATGTTAAGTACATTACTTTCGCACTTTTATAACATTTTGTGTCATTTCTCCCCAGCGTTTCTATTTTTATTCGGCTGAGTTGTTCGTTGTTACTGTTGTTGTGTTGTTTGTGTTCCTACATAAATATTTGTTGTAAATTGTTAATTTGTGTTTTTTAGCTGTTTTACATGATGTACGTGTAGTTTGTCTACTATTATTTCATGTTTTTTTCACATTGTTGTAGTATTCGCTTAATAGGTGTGTATGCATTTGTATTTGTTTCAATGTTTAGGTTGTAGTTAAACATGATGTAGTTGGTTGGTTGCTGTTGTTTTAAATTTTGTTAATAAGTTTGTTTGAACAATTTTTGTGCACGTTAATTTGTCTGTTAAACAATTGGCGCAATTACATGATGATGTCAGGTTGATAAGTAGTTCAAAGTTTTTACATTTGAAAACATTTTGATAGCATGGTAGGAATAATAAAAATTTGTATAAAAGTGATCATAGGAAATACCATTTGGGATCTGATCTGTATGGCTGAGTAAAATAAAACCAAAACGTAAACTTTTTACAATTTTGAATTAAGGAAACCCTGTTTCTGTTCTTGAAATATAACGTCCATCAATAGAAATTGCAATTTAATATACTGTTTTCATGTTGGCCTATGTTAGTCCTACAATTTGGCTTCATTGATGAAGATTATGCAAAAAACATATGATAACATAGAATGCACTAACAAAAAGTTAGTAGTGTAAACTTCGTTCTGACTCAAGGAAAAATGTAAGAACATGAAATTTGAAAAATATTCCTTCTCATATTCCATGTCTTGAGTGTTGAGTTAAATAGATAATGTTTACAGTGGACACAAAAATAGTAGTAAGACAAAAAGAATGTTGATAACGCGCATAGCGGCGTATAAAATGTATTCCATTCTGCTAGTCGTCTGAATTCAAAGTTGTCATATTAAACAAATTTTCTTTCTTAATGGAAATACCTAAGAATTAAATAACTTAATCATATAAGTTATACTTAAATTATGGATTTTCTTGACCTTTTTTAATATAATTGATTAAATTCTTCAAGGTTGAAGGTCTTTCTTATAAACAAATTCTTTTATTCCTCTCGATATTTCGCTACTCCATTGTGTAGCACCATCAGGAAAAATCGAAAAGAATAAAAGAATTTTTTTATAAAAAAGAAAAATTTAACAAATCATATTAGATATATTTAATTTTATAAATACTATGTGCATGTGATTCTGCAAATGTATATTAAATTTAATATTTCTAAGTTCATTCCTTTTACGAAAAGAACGTTGTTGAAATGAAATAAACAAGCTGCGTGTTAGGTATTAGCGAAGTTCTTGTAGTTGTTGTATTGGGAGAGCTCATGTATGTATAGAATTGTATGAATAGAATTTGACATGTTCGTCGCTTGGTATCACGGATCTGAGAGGTCTAATTATAAATGACCCCGCCGTGTCTAGGCTAAATTTGATCTCTGGCGTGGGTTATATTGAATTTGTGGGCATCAGTCGATTATAGCTTATTTTTTAAACCTACGGTTCCAGAAAATCACCGAAGAAAATATCAAGCGCGATCATATTGCACGATATTGTTCAACAATTGACGTCACGACCGCGAGATATAACAATATCCTAATATTGCTCTTGCAGAACGTCTATTGCTGCGTTTGTTGTGCTGGAAGTAGTTGGCGTCCTGCTGGAAGATCACGACCATATCTCTAGCACTCGTATTTGACGGTTTTGGCCTCATCAACGTTGTTTTCGCAAAACGACAGACCAATAATGCCAACATCCCGAATTCCCTTGCAAACAAAAACTGTTACTAGATACAATGCCACATGTTCTCGAAAAATGCAACTTGTTGCAAGATATTACTGCTCGATGTAAAATTGGAGTCCTCTTCCAATCACTCCAAAGTCTACTCAGCAGAAAAACCTCATTCTCTATGGTCATTAACTTTGAGCACCTCGCTCAGCTATATCTTGTACGGGTTCAGACCCAAGTCCACACTCAGGGGTTATCGTTCACACTTCTCGAACAGCGTCGATCTTCTGACCCGAACTGGCGATTTTTGACGTACGCATGTTGGTTGAGTATTTATCGATCCGGTCATCTCGAATTTGGCCGCCTAAAAAGGCGCCCTAGAATGGTCACCGTTTCTATCATAAAATAAACAGTTTTATCATTTAGATGTGCTGCTCAATCGTTTAACTTGACATGCCGATTTTGCATATCAGGTCAATAGAACAAAGCTACCACAGCTAAAATTACCGATGTGCCTATAATGTAGACATAGTTCTTTTTTTAAATACATTTTCGATTTTAATATCTGTGTAGTTTTTAGTTATCTATCTAGAGTGGTGTCAGTCACAAACTACAATAAGATCGCGCTAAATGAACATAACTTTACAGAATATCAGCCTGTGAAGTGATATTGGCTTTGTGTAATTGCACGCAAAAGAACACTTAGTTGTTGCATTGGCTACCAGCCATATTATGGTTATTTAAAAACGTTTTAGGCATTACTTTAGTTCCGATAAACATGTTACTGTTTAAGTAAGCTGTTGTGTCTTTAAATGTTTTTCATCCAAAAAAATTGAAACATGGTTGTGTTGAACAATACAATTGTTACTCAAAGTCTAACCACGAACAAAGTATTTTAACTATACCAAAATAATATAATAATAGCTATTGTCATAAAATGTTCTTAATAGACATATAACTTAATGAATATACAACGTGTTAGGGTGCTGGGGTTTAAGTGGTTTGTGCGTTGACTATTAAGCATTTGACGGCTTTATCCGCCTGTGTTCGTACCTCAGCCGATGCTCTTAGATTGTGGTTACCTCAGCCATGTTTTTTGTTTTCGTATGTGACAGATGACATTTAATATTTGCCTTTTTACTCGCTTACTGTTCTGCAATAAAAATCCTTTTTTTTAATAAAAATAGGATAAATGTGAAAAGTATTTAAAGCGCTAAATTTTAATTTGTTCTCAGTTTTTTCTCAGATTTTTTAATGGGCGTGGCAAATATAATCAACCTAATTGGGCGGTTACATTAGTTTATTGCACTAAACCGTGAGAACAGCAAAAAAAAAAAAAAGAAATACCAAAAGATGCGGTATAAAACTGCCATACAGTTATCTCAGTATGTTTTTTGTATGCTCGGCAGTTTCGGAGTTATTCGAAACAGTGGGAGAACATTTTTTTATGAAAAAATAACCAATTTTTGCTCCTTTAAAAATTCTTAACAAAATTTTAATCTTGAAAATTGTAGGATTTTATAAATAATCGTAAAACTGGGTTTATTGCGAATTAAATAAATTACATATCATGCAAATCGACGCTTTTAATGGACTTTGGCACAACAATCTCAAATTAAGGAATGATTATTTTCATTCTTGGAATAAGTAGAACCGACCATTTTCACTTGCAATACAAATCAAAGAGAACTATGGAAATATGAAGTTATTACTCGATAAAAATTAAATACGCACATTACTCATGGAACGTTTGTGCTGATTTTAAAGTTATAGCTATGTTAACTGGATTACAAGGAGGATATACCAAGTTTTATTACTCTCTATGCAAATGGTATAGACGAGCAAGAGGTAAACACTGCCAATTAAAATCTTGGACACGAAAAAACTAACACGTAGACGGAATTTAACTCCACGAGCGAAGCACCTGGTTCAAAAAGAAAAAATATTTTACCACCTCTTCCTATAACGCTATGTACCTCTTATGAAAATCTTTGAGAAAACAATGAACAGGAAGGGGGAAAGCTTTCAATATCTTCAGAGTAAAATCCACCGAATCAACGATGCATATCTAAATGAAGAGATTTTTGTAGGTGCACAAATACGAGACCTAATGAAGCACGTAACCTTTTTATTTTTATTTAAAGGAGGCAGAACAATGTACATGAAATTAGGTTGAAAAGATGTGCTACTACTAAAAGTCCAGTACGAATTAGGGCTCTTTTAATGTCAGGAGTACAGGAATTTTCTCCCTTATTTCGAAGTACAAGCAACTGCATAAATCTATCAAATTGTAGAACTAAAACGAAATTCGGTTTAGCATTTTTTCTTGCCTTCTCTTCATATAGAAATCACTTATTTATAAATATAAAAATAAAAAGGCACTTTTCAATAAAGAAAATAATTTGCTTAACCTCCATTCACTTGCCAACAAAGATATAACTAAAAGCTAGTAAAAACATTAAAATACTTCACAAATAAATTTCAAATATTTTCACTAATTATGTTATAAAAAAGGTTTGCGATCTTGGCTCTTTTTACACTGCTTTATTTTCCATTCTTGTCGTTGTCCCTTTTGACATTCGGTTTATTGTTTGGAGAAAATTTCATGGAACTGTGATGAGGCGAAGGTATGATTTATTTAGGAAACTGTAACTGCAAAAAGAAAACTATTTGCATTTTAGAAGCTCTACAAATCAACAGTAAATGAAACAACAGGCAACGTTTATAAGCGAAAAGAAAAAAAGTTAAAATCTCCCACATATTTATGTTTTATTTGTGTCTTCAAAAAAATGTAAAATAATGATTGTGTGTCAATATGCTGCTAGAGATTCACTGGAATGAGTAAAAGAAATGCCTGTTTTGCTAAGACTGACTCTTGTTAAAAAAGTGGCAATTAAATTAAGAAAGTTTTCCTTTTCTTTTGTAATGGCATGCAGAGGAGTACAAGTGTCTCTCAAGTGAAGAATACAACAAGTTTTTCAGAAGTTTGAATGCTCTTCGAAGTGTAGAGTTGGGGTAACACTTTATATATATTCGTAATTCACTTAGCACAACTCTGCTTATAAAATTGACCTAAAATACTTTCAGATATGGGCATAAAAAACAGTTATTTAAAATAGGTGTTTTGCTCCAAAGATGAGGGTTCTTTGTCTCTAAAATTGTATACGAACTTATGCAGGTTGAATTGCTCATTTTTTGTAAGCTAATTTTCTTGAGAAAAATACACTTTATTACTTTAACTATTGACCTTCTAAACTACATACATACTTACTTATTTTCTCACCTTAATGCATGCAAACGTTTTCCCTTTAAACTTTATTTGCTTAATAAAACAAGTTGAAAGCAAACCAACTACAGTGGTAACAGGGAAAAGTCATTTAATACATCAAACAATAAATGAAACGAAATAATTTTTGTTTCTAACAAAGTGACACAATTGCAATCATCTTTATTATCTCACGTTATTATTTGTCATCTGCATAAAATAAAAAAAAAAAGAGAAATAAAATCAAAAGTTGTATTCTGTTGTATTTAAAGTAGAACACGTTTCAAAAAATTTGTCAAGCGTTACGAGAAAATCGTTTTAGATCAGTGTTAAACAAGAAATGGCACGAAAGAATGAAAATATTGATGGCTGCCGGTATAAATGAAAATGCATCCAGAGTTAAAATTGTTGTTCATTGTGTTTGTGTTCATTTGTCTATCTGTTTACCCATTATCCAATGTTGTGAATTGTCAAACAATTGTCAACCACTCAGAGCTGTCAATCAAATGAGTAACGAATAAAAACAATCAGCAGAAAAGCAACACATAAGACCCCAAACATACAAAAATGTATCGCTAAGGACTAAAATCGTAATGTACTTGTAAGTTTAGTCTCTGAAACAAGAATTGAAAAGACCGAAGTGCAATAAATGAGAAATAAATCACCGTTCTACAATATGAAAGTGTCACAGTGTGGTAAAGACAGGCACTTAAAAGCTGGTAATTTTGAAGTATAAAAACGAATAGTTAATACCCTTTAGCATTTATATTGAGTTCCGCTCGCTTAGTTAAGACAGACATTTCAATGCTCATTTGAATGGAACTTTCTACCTACATATTTGAACTCCTTTTTAGCATTGACCTAAGCAGTTTTGAAAATCTTGTTTCTAAGCATGGAAAACGACATTCCATGTCCATATTCCAATATTTATTCGGCCAAATTTCTAAATTCTGCAAAACCGATTTTGCTTGGTTTCGTAAAAAATCTTTAAAATCAATTCAAATTCATACTCATCGAGGACATAATTACTGGGCCGATAAATAAGTATAAATGCCTGCCATTTACTTTTTAAAGATTATTTTATGTAAATGTTGCCAGCGGCTACGCCGTTGCTGGTCCATCCGTGGGCTTTAATTTCATCATAATTTATCCAGCATTTCGACCGGTATCTCACCAATGACAGCTGTAATGTTGAGTTTGAGGGCTGGAATTCTGTCTGGCTTGTCGCTGATGACGAAAGACTTCGCGTACCAAACTCGCCCCTCAATAGATTCATGGTATCGCGTGCCGTGTGGCACCGTCTTGTTGAAACTACATGTGAACCAATTCTTACATTTTAGGCAAAAAATTCGGTAATCACCACACGGCCCAAACAGTGAATCTTTTAGGGTGCATTGTCATATCTTGAACAGCCTCTGGGTTCACCTCAAACTAAATTCGTCAATTTTGATTGTTGTACCCGTTGAGCCAAAAATGAGCTTCGTCGCTGAAGAAAATTTTTAGATAGAAACACACTTCTCACAAAGCATGAATTTTTATAATAAAATTCAATGTTTTGCAAATGTTGTTCGTGAAATAGCAAACCTTGCTGAACATTTTTGGCATTGCCACATGTCTAGAAATAAAAGCCTAAAATATGTTTCTCTATCTTTCTTAAACTATATTTTTTTTTTAGCATTCGGGCTTAAATATGGTTTTTGGGCATATGACGGCTGCGGCTGCCGCGCACATAGCGGTGC
This sequence comes from Phania funesta, assembly GCA_963932375.1. Taxonomy (NCBI): domain Eukaryota; kingdom Metazoa; phylum Arthropoda; class Insecta; order Diptera; family Tachinidae; genus Phania; species Phania funesta. The sequence continues at coordinate 46,487,734 of OZ010656.1, forward strand.
AATTTCTATACATTCTTGGCAATAAATCTGGCTGTGTTTCGGCAATAACGCGTTCAATGTTGGGTTTCATGTGCTCAGATAATAAAATAATCTCAAATCAAATGAATATGGTGGCCAGTGAAGAGGCTAATTTCGATAACTGCTGCTTTAAGCAAATCAAACGCTATGCAAGGGGCGAAAAAAGGAAAAGCGTTGATTTTATCTTTTTCGACAATAGCAGGTAAACCGAATGCGGCCAAATAAACGGTTCAGCAAATAATAGTTCGTTCTTTTATACGCTGAATCTTGTAAGCCTATAAACCAAGAGCTCTGCGCCATTTTTATATAAATTGAATGAACACAAGTTGTATTGCTGAGCACGACGAATTTGGATCATCATCAGGAAGGATCAAGCTTCACACCATTATTCTTAATATAAGTTGCTAAATCAAACTAATCCCAAAATAACCGAGCACTATCAAATCGACTGTACCACGCAGAAAAAGCTAAAATTTGGTTTCAGTTACGAAAAACTCATATACAATTACTAATTTTTCATACTAAAGTTCAACAACAGGTGGAAAGCAATTAAAGCAAATTAAATAGTTGAGAATTTTTGTTTGTTTGGGACCTCTTTAAACATTTAATTTGGTTTCAAAAATTTGAAGTATTAGTCATTTTGAGTTGTTTTAAAAATGTGAGTGAAGGTTGCCTGATGAGCTGGCTTAAGCCACCCAACAAATATATTGTAATTTTATTATTAAAGAATTGGGATGATATCGTGCATACAAACATAATTTCTTGTCGAATAATAAAGTCTTGACAGAACCGTAAATAAATCAAGGTGGGGGAATAGTTATAAATTTTTCAATAGGGGTATTCGCAGTATCCCAGTAATCAAACATTTTGTTTTTTCACGTTGCCAGAAAGAAATAGTCTTGAGCAAAAATTAGGACAGGATGACACGAGCATTTGTCGAACGCATTTCACGGTCAACTGGCAATAGCTGTCTGCGCTACGTAAGGGTAAATCTTCAAACCTTTATTCGAAATGCGCTGCAGGAATGGCCGTGAAAATAGCAATTGCATCGCACGTTATCTGGTTGATGTTTATAGGTCTTCGGCGAAGTCTTGAGCAACCGGTACAATGTTCTAGTCAGATTGTACAGACTTTCACTAAGCAATGAATCTCCTGTTGATTCAGTCCCTTCAAATCGAGTGACTAAACGCCAAAACGTACGTACAGTAGGCATTATACGATCATGAATTTCAAGCTAACAGAAAATCTCGAATTCTTCCGCAAAGAATAGCAACAATCATACAAGTGCCATAAATAAACGGGCATTCGATGCTCGGTCATATGTTTGAGCCACGGCTTGGCATGATAGAGACATGTGTAAAAAAAATTACAAACCGCTAGTGAAACATCAATACTGGGTGAAACATCAATAACTTCACGATATTTTCAGCCAGGATTATTTAGAAAGTTTATGTTTTAATAGTAACAAATAAATATTTGCTGAAAATCGAAAAAAAATCTTTTATTATACTCTTGTAATAAATAATCGATTTAAATGATCCCAAACTTTTAATATTTTTCCTTGTCTGATTGGAACAAATGAAACTTGCTGATAAGCCCGCCATAGAAATTGCGCGGAGGAGAACACTTATCCTGACATTTCTTTTTAGCAGAAGGAAGATTAAACTTCTCGACATCTGCTTTAAAAATAATTGCCTGATCCTTTACGGACTGTGTTGCAGTGTATTTACAAAGAGTGTTTGTTTGTCTTATACCTTGGTGTCAGATATCACTTTCCTTTATATTACGTTTAACTTGTTGGTCATTGGGTAGTAAATGTAAAAAGTCATAAATTATTATATATTAACACTTTATACTTTATTTGTTTATTCGTTTACACATTTTTAATAGTAAAATAAAAATTTATTTTAAATTGCATTCCTTTAAATATCTGCAGTCTAGATGAGTAGAACTATCAAAAATGTCTATGAATGATCGGCACTATCATTCTGTCTTAGTCTAAAAGAGGAGAGAAAAATCATTTATGTTGTTTTCTCATATAAAAGGGATGTAAAATGTGGGCATGTGTCAAAGTCAACTTGTCATCTGTATGTCAAATTGTTAAAATCGCTCAAAAGAAAAAAACAACAACAAATTAACACTACTTTTTAATACTGCAGTTACAACAACATCAAGAACATTAAAAGCCAAATGTAAATGCCGACAAAAGGACTTAAACATTTACAAAAACAAAACAAGACAGACTCGTTTATACAAAAACAAAACACCGGCAACAGTTTTCATTAGTTAAATGTATAGAAAAACCTTAATATACTGTGACATACCTAAATATATTCATTGATACTTCAGAGGTAACACAATATTTACATACTCACATAATATTGTCATTGCAACTTGCAGCAAATTTGAAAACTCTCACGTTTTTCATGTTTTTTGTTTGGCTGTGGATTTATCTCTTGACAAAATTACGGAAAAAGTGATTTAAATGTGATCAAATGAGTCCACAAATTGCTGATGTGTTGAACATAAAATAACGCGTGCCATTTCCTGTCAATATATGTGAAAAGAGCTTGTAACTATGTTAAAAACTATCATGAGTGACAATGTGCAGCTGGACCGAATATATTTATTGTTTCAAAGATTGGAAGTTGTTTTGTATCTTAGACCTGGACATTTTGCAACATGAAACTTCAAATATTTGTGTTTTATTAGTAAACATTTTTGATATTTGCAGCAGTGCAAGAAGAGATTTTCTTACGCTTTTTAACATTTTTAAACATTTTGTTAAAGTCATGAGCTTCTTCATAATAGTCAGTTTAAAACTGAGCTACTATCTTCTAATACATATTTTATTTATAGAGAAATACTCGCTGAAAAAGATGAATAACACAAATAGGGCAGTATCCTTATTGCCATAATCAGCGATTCCGTTTAAGGCTCGGAAGGTACTCCGTACCTGGTAGCCTCATTTAAATAATGATGCTAATTTATCGCGTTGAGTGCACGCGGTTTTATGGCGACTTCCCCGCCACGCCGCGCAAGTTTCAGCAGTGCGAAAATATTGCAAATCGTGCTATGAAGAAAATGCGACACAGAGTTGCAGAAAAATAGCACGAAATTTGACCAAACAGGTTATAACATTTTGTAGCACTTGCGAGGGACAACCATTATTGTGTTTACCTTGTTTCAATAAAATCCAGAAAAGTTTTCTGAAAAAGTGTTAAATTTTTACCTTTTATTTTATGCTGTCAGTCACCGGTGACTGACGCTGCCTAAACGGAAAGTTCGGTGTCAGTCACCGGTGACTGACGTGGCACTCATCGTGTCAATTTTCATCACTGCTGCATTATACGGCAGCAATTGTTTAGTATCAACTTTCAGATATTTTAGAGAACGTTTGTTTTTATCAGTACTAAAACATTTGCTGTACAGGTTGTTTACCGGGAATCGTTTGTTTTTGTATTGAGTAGTACATGCAAGTAGTGGGGGATGGCGGTTGTGAAGGACATATTGTGTAGGGAAACTTTGGAAATTTCAGTTACACTCAAGATATGAGACCGAGAGTATGGCGCTTTGGTTATGAGAGTGAGTACATAACCTAACCTGGACGCATAATGTGAAGACAAACGGATTGTTGATGGAAACCAGGGTCAGCTAAAACCGTTGGTATGCCTCAGAATGTTGCACGTATACACATCGCCACTTTAGAGAGCCCCACCCGTCCTCTAAGGAAGTGAGCTGCAAACTTCGGCATTTCTGGCTCTACCGTTAGAAACGTTTTGATTAAAGATCACAAGTTCCACCCGTATAAGCTTGCGGTATGTCACCAACTGAAACTTGGTGATACAGATATCATTGCGTTGTGTACCCACCATTAGCGTAAAACCGTCTCGTGACTCCAATCTACACAATAGGAACTTCCCCACCGCCATCCCGCACTACTGGCGTAACATATCGTATATTATTGTTAATGACTTCAATTTCGTCTTTGGTGGCTTATTAATCGCACGTCAAGTTCTAGATATGACCTCTGAAATTGGATCCATCCCATTAATAACCAATATTTTTGCAAACCTTCGGATAGCCCTGATAAAACAAGGTAATCCTGTTTTTTTAAATATTTATTTTTTGCGACTTCCAATATTCCGCTTATTTTCTTTAATCAAATTTTTGACATCACATCTGGTACGTGATACCCTTCTCCCCTAATATGCAATTTTTTTATCCAACAGGAAGCCTTTTTTTAACTGCATAAATTAAGCTTCAAATATTTCGCTCTCTGTTCACTAGATTTAAAAATACGATAATTTGAAAAGTATGTGAAAAAATAAACCTGCAATTAAAAGAAATAACGTTCAAATATTTATGTTGGCTGCTTTTATTTCTTTAGGTTTGCTTCATCTTAGCTTAATAATCTTTGGCTCGAGCTGTGATTTTATCACAAGTATTAGTAACAAAAGGTTAAATTTAAATGCAGTTTAAAGCACCCGATATTGACAAGATAAAAGTACTAACAAATCGTAAAGTTATTGATTGTATTTTGTATCAAGAATTTTATACAAAACATAAGCGGCGGTATTTTGGCAACAAATAAAATCTTAATGGATTATCCGATGGTTTGCAAAAAGTTGGTTATTAGGGGGAGGATTCGAGATCCCACAAATAGTATCTAAAATTTGACGTTCTTTTGAAAAACCACTAAGAACCAATTTAAAGCCGCTTTGAAATCATGAGCAATGATATGCGAAATGTTATGGCGACGCATGGTACAGAAAACTAATGGTCTTTAACTAAACCTTAAAAACCCCGTTTAAGAGATATAAAGCGCGGTCGATTTGTAACAATGGATGAAGCATTGATCCAACATGCCTGAATCAGAAAGTTGTCTGCTAAGTGACTAGCATCTGGTGAAAGCTACCTAATGTTCCTATTAATGAAGTACCTCTTTCAAAATAAGTGATGACAAAAATATCACGCGTATCCCAATATACAACATCTGCGCGTGGTATTTTATGTAAAGATTATCTTAAGAGAGGTAAATGTATTAAAAGTGAATATCACGTGGCGTTATTGCATTAAGTGAAAAATACAAAACAACGTTATCAAATGCAGAAGAAAAAAAGTGCTGTGTCACCAAGGCACAAGTCTCGGTATTCTCCAAATCTGGCTCCTAGTGATTACAGGCTGTGTGCCGATCTCAGGATTGCCCCAGGCTTTGACGACGGAGTGACTGCTGTAGTTGTACTTTTTTCAAGGAAGTAATACTCGAATCAATTACTCTCTATCGAAGTGGAGTGGTGAAGTAAAGGCATAGAAAAACTGCAGTGTTTAATAACTCTACAATGCTAATGTTGAGATTTCATATTACTGCGTTCATTATTATATTCAATTAAAGCGACTAAATAATATTTCATCAGTTACTTTCTTTCAAACGATTAAGAAGGAATAACTCTCCTTTTTTACACACTCTAATTCTCTTATTGATCAACTAACCAAATTTGACAAAGGATGACGGAAATTTATTAAAAAAATCTACATAAAAACACCCGGTCGGATCATCAACTCAAGAATTAAGAAAATATTTTCTCAATAAAATGTATTAAATAATTCTTTAAGTAGAGCTAAACATCTAAAACACTGTCTTAAATTATGTAATTTTCAATTTAATTTTTAACTATTTAGCAGCACCTTCCTACCTTAATGTTCATTTTAAATGTATATCAGCGTTCTCGTACATACATTCATGTTTCAAAAATTCTACGGTTTTGCGTTTATTTTTAGATTTTATAAAATTTGAAATTAATTTGAATTTTGTCTATGTCTAATGTGTCCACAAATAACATTGACCAACCACATAAGTACATGTCATGTCAAACATGCAATAGAAACAAATTTCAATAATAAAAAAAAGCAAAATAATAATAAAAACGCAACTAAAACGAAATCCGCAACAAAAAACTCATTAGCAGAGTCTATGGATGTGTGTGCCTGTATGATTGCTCACGTTCACAGCATGTCCGCTCCATCTCGTACAAAAACTTGCTAATTCTTCTGCTTATCGTGTTGATGTGTGTGTGTGTTTGTGTGTGTGTGTGTTTGTGTGTTTATGTGTTAAAAGGATAGAGACAAATATTTATGTATGTAAAAAAATAACACATTCAAAACCTATGCCAATGTTTTAGTTAAACATTGTTTGTTGTAGATGCTGGTGTTTTTTGTCACATTATGTTGTTGTATTATTGACCAATAAACCAAACCCAAACTAACCAAAAACAAGCAACCGACCGCCACCTCGCGTCATGTAACCAATTTGTACGACAATAATTTGCTGTTGTCAATTCATATAATAACGGCAACAACAACAGCAACTACTATATATAATAATAACGACAGCAACAACAGAAACTGCTACAGCTACAGCAGCAGCAACAATGTCAACATTAACGACAATGAAAACAACAAAACAGCGACAATAACAAACACTACTGGTAGTACTTACTCGTACGTGTCAATATAATAGTTCTTAATATTGATGTTGTTGTTGGTTTTAATTAGGTTGTTGTGATAATTTTGCAACAAATAATCAGAATATTTTAATTATATTTACTTCCTCTGTACGAATACTAAATGGTTATTTGGGTACCCTACATCGTCAAAATTATTGATATAAAGGTCATCGCCCGAGTAACACATGAAATCTACAAGTTTGTTATTTTTAGAAAAGGGAAAATTAAAATTTTTAAGATTGAAATTATTATTTGGGTCTATTGTCTGTTATTCGTGTTCATTATTCGATTGTTAGATGAAAAACTATATTTTTATTTACAATGAATAAATGATTACTTAACTTTTCGATAAGTATTGCTAGCAATATTCGAATATATATTTTTCAAGCGTTTAACGAAAATTATTTCGAGTTTATTACAGATGTTGAAAAAGTCGGGAACCTTTTTTATATTGATCAATTAATTATTCCAAACCTTAAAGACTTAAGTAAAAATGTTCGCTACGCCTTGTAAGCTACACATCTATTTGTTATTTAAACTATTTATAAAATATTTGACTTCGTGATGATGCTACACAAAGGCGTAGTAAAATATCCATAGTGTATAGAAATGATAAAAATTTTTTTTAAAACCTTAAAAACTCATTTGCGTACATATAGTATATGTAGGCGTGTATGCATAACATATACATATCGTCGGCTAAAGTCGCAAACGTGACAAGTCCACTTTTTTCGAAAAATTATATTTTAATGCAGTTGAATAGTTTTTTGAAAAATACACAATTTAAATTTAACATAATATCTGCTTTTTAGTCAAAAATTTACAATATGGATTATGGTGATGAAGCACACGATGGTTTCGTTCAATATAGAAATGAAGAAGACGATGGAAATGTTGGTTTAGTTCCGTATGAATTCCACAGCAGTGCGGATGATTCAATAGAACTTCCTATTAAGAACAAAAAGCGAAAACGGCGAGTGCAACTAACAAACGATGCGTGGTATACAATGAAAAATAAAAGTCTGCGCCAATATATTATTAAAACAGTTTTTCCTCAATCCTGAACAATTTTAAAAAGTGGACTTGTCACGTTTGCGACTTTAGCCGACGATATGCATATTCAAAAGTATCTGTGTAACTGATTCTTGATTTGATATTCCAATATTTGGGTTTTCTCAGAATGAAAAATGGCACTGAAGATGGCACATAGCCGAAACCGTCTTGTGTCCAAAAAAAGTTAACAAGGATGGAAATTCGTTCCCAAAATCTACATCTATGTAACTCTTTACTATAAAGTTAAGTACATATAACTTTCCTCAATATATGTACATAGGGGATGTAGTGACTTTTGAGAAAATTTGGTTTTAGGGTGCTTTGAAGTTGACATTTTTTAGACAACTTTAAAACTTTCTGGTTTTCTAATAAATTTTCAATCTTCGTGGACTCCCAATTTTTGAAGAATTTTCGATTTTCGCAGAAATTTTTGGTATTTACGATTTTTCGCCTTAATTATATTAAATTTTAATTTTGTATGTAAAATTTCCGCTTTTTTTTATACAATTTTTGGTGATATTTAGACTCTTTAGGGGAAATTTGAAATTTTTAGTGAAGTTCGTGGTGAAGTTTTAGCGTGTAGTGAATTTCGGGTTTTGTTTTTTTTCGCAATATAATTTTTTTTTTTTTTGGTAATTTATGTCTTTTTTGAATTTCTGTTTTTGTGGTGAATTATTTATTGGCTTTGGCGAATTACCGATTTGAAATAATTTTGTACTTTTCGTTTGCTAAAATTTTTATTTTGAATGATTTTTAATTAATTTTTTTGGAAAATTTTCGAGTTTTTGTGTGAATTTCTGATGTGCTGTGAAATTTGAATTTTTGTATCATATTCTGCTAAAATTTCAAGGTTAAAAAAATATTTTGTGGTGGGTTTTAATTTAGATTTTTTCGCAGTTAAAATTTATTTCGATATATTATAATTTTCGAATAATTTGTAAATTTTGTATTTTTGGTGAATTTAGAAATTCTTGTAATTTTTTTATAGACATATTATCGGTTTTTTCAAGAATTCGGATTTGTGTTAAAATTTGTGGTTTCTAAGTAAATGTTCAATACGATGAAACTTTTATGTCCGTAACTGATCTAACGCCCTGGGGTTAATAATTTCAATAATTGAAAATAATGGGGGTCGTTAATTATGAATGAAACAACTCCGTTTATATAAATATAAAAATATGTTTATTTTCTGATAAAATAAAATATGCTAAATCCAGATAAAGCAATACAAAATTGTCCTATAAAAAGTTTCTGTCATATAGAAATGAGTCTATTTTTTCACTTCACTTTGGAGGGAATGGACCTTGAAATTATAAAATGTTAATTAAATTTATACATTAAAAAAAAAAAACTTTCCCTGGGTTTGAATAAAAATTTTAAAATCATAAAAATATACAACTTTTGTTTATATAACTATTTAAGTAAATTTAATTTCGGTCACATGAAATTTTAAAAAGGAAAACTGTAAGATTCATATTTTCAAGGTAGACACTTCATTCCGTTATTCTTTAAATTTCATTTATTACCACCAGTAAATCTATATACTATATAAAATCACTGGACGTTAGTATTGCTCGCTACGGCAATGCTGGATCCCAAGTTTAATTTTCAATGACTGTGGGCGAAATTTTTGGCGATGGTCTGGGTTGTGTTGACTTTGAGCGCATTAGTGGTGGATTGTGGCTCATTTGCATAGACCAGTAATTTTAGAAAAGAGCACAAGCAAAAGTCTAGTGGAGTTATATCGCTCGATCTTGGTGGCGAATTTACGTAACCTCCGGAAGTGATAAACAGAATGCAGAATGTCCATTGTGCTGGTCGCTGTGTAGCATTTATAACAAATCTTTTCGAATTTCATGTCGGCCATTTCCTATACTTGAATTCGCGCCAAAAAAAATGTGTTGTTATTGATTTTTAACGCTTGCCATTGATCGTTGGACCAATGGTGCCGTTGGCGCAAACGTAACAAGACATTTTTTGTGGATGCTTTTGCACTTGGCGAGCCTCGTGTGAACTTTTGTCGTCCTATACGCAAATTTTGCTTAACATAACCCTGCATCCAAAAATGTGCCACGACGCTAAAGGTGATTTTTTTCGTTGAAACTTTTTCCGCTCACTCGTATTTCAATGACTTTATAACAAACAACATATTAAACAGGGGCTGAGAAACAACATGACAGGCTGTCAAAATCGATCTAGGCTTTTTGTAAACCCCTTTACGTAGCTTGTCCGTTAAGTGGGAAAATGTAGGATTAAAAATGGTCGAACATGTTTGACTTCGAAGTTTTTTATATTTTTAATTATGCACACGTATTCAGCACCGAATTTCTTAGGGAACTGCAATTACAAGAATTCTTTGCATGAAAAAAGTGTTTGCTTATTAACTTGTTAAAACTTTAATAAAAGCAGTTACGAGCGCGATTTAGTTTGAGAAGCAAGGCGAGCAAAAAGAAATGCATCAAAAGTTGCCGTAAATGTTAAATAAAAAATAATTATATTAATAAAAGTATTCGTCGGCAATATTTTTAATGGAAAAGTTTTACAAAAAGAACAAAATTAATGTTATAATTCCACATAACATAGTTGTAAGTCATAAACTGTGAAAAATAGAAACAGCTAAACAAACATCAGACGAACAAACTCACGCAATATCCGAATCAGCCATCCACTCAGACAGTTCACGAGCGAGTAATCAACTTGGAATGTGTTTTTTTCATTTAAATGAATTTTTTTTTTATAAAATAGAAATAAAATGTACACAATCATGCGATGATCATCACAATAATCATCTAAACGAAAATTAGAAAAAAAATGTATACAATCTTTCATAAAGGGATTAGACGAACCAGCAGGTTCCATATTTGTAATTTTGTAAATGCTCCTGTCTGAGAAAATTTTTGCTTGATAATGAAAATAGATTTTTTTTTGGCGCCATCACAGCGTCAAGTCAATCAGCTAAATTCGTTGCGATCGTTTGTAATTAAATCTCGATGATTTGCGATTTGTTAATTTAAGTTTTTGTATTTTTTGTTTTAATAATGTTTATATCAAAACGATACAATTTCTACATATTGATTTTTCTATATGATCGATTGGTTTATTTACAAAAAAGAAACTTCAAGTCATAGCTTGAATAAAGCATTAAAAATTATAGCTTTTTTTAAGACTAATAAATGACACTAATTTCAAACGGTGGAGGTTAAATACTGAATGATCGGGATATATCCTTCAGTGTCAAAATAACGTATCGCACACTCATTTCAAAGGTGACACAACTCAAAGTTTCTTAAATTAATTCTACTTTGTTTTTGTTATTTTAAATTGTTGTAAAAGATTTCTTTAATGTTTTTTAATTTAATTTTGAAGGAATAATAACCAGTTTTTTTCTAATTTCATTAATTTCTTTCACTTACTTTACAGTTTTAGTTCATGAAAAAAGTCGTAACGTAAAAGTCGTTTATACGTTCAAAAATAGTTTTTTTTTGCGTTTTCTGAAAAACAAAAAATTTTGAGTCGTGTCACCTTTGAAGTGGCTGTACGAAACGTTGTTTTAACACTGAAGGATATTCCCAGCCCAGCTTGTCTACCTGGGTGTGTTCAACGCTTTCAGATGCTCAGTCCAGGTTTCAGCTTCGTCCGTTCATTACGTGTCTTTTGAAAGCGCTATCAGTTAAGTTGTATTTTTGTATGTGTTACTAAAATGGAACGGCTGAATTTGGGCAATCTGCGAGAGTGACTTCTGAAAAGTTGGGAACATTCCTTGTCAAGAGCTTAAGTTTTTCGCTGTCACAAATCAATTTTGGTACGGCGCGAATACATTGAAAATGAAACTAGCTCGTCGCTTCTTGAACACGTCGAACGTGTTAGAGCTCTTGTCGTATCAGACTGTCGTTTAATAATCAGGATAATGGCGGAGCAGTTAAAATTTAAATATTTTCACCGTAAATGTTGACTGAAGATTTGCACACGGCTGTTTCCTCATAACAGTGTCCCATGTCCACGGCCATTTCTTTCACTCCATTTTTCACCTCATAATCCATTTGTGTTACTCCAGTATGAAAACAAAGTTTGGCAGATACAAATTCTATATAATCACCTTTTTAACACACCTTGTAGGTGTGTGTAGGTGTGCTGTAAAACTGGGAGCAAAGTACCGCATTCGATATCGGTCGAAATTTCCATTTAAATTTGATTGCAATTTCGATCGATATCGAAAGCGGTAAATTTACCCACTGTTCCAAGAACCACAGTGTGCAATTTTAGAGTTGTTAAGAATTCAGCTTTCCGCCCCTACTGCATCACCTATCTCTTATATTCTTTAACCCTGAAACTTGTGTAAAATTCTTAGATTTTATCTGAAAAGCTGACATTTCAGCGACTGTAATTTTCTATAACACAATGCAATGTCTTTTGAACGGATCGATTAAAGTGTGACAATTTTTGGAAACTCTTTATAAAGAATGGAAAATTACGTTGATAAGTAAACTTTACTGGAAGTACAGTCGTTCTACGGTGATCTTATCATATTATAGTCGTACGTATTTTGCTTTCGAATATCATGTTATGTTGTTCGCATGCTTTTCAGCTTTATATTTAAGATGGCCGTCCCACGCTAATATTTTCAAATGTTTAAAACTTAATTTCTTAAAACGTTGGTGGTCTTCGATTAATTGTATCTGTACACGGTCAACAACATTTTTAAATTGATCTGTACTTTAAAATTAGATACTCCATCTTTTAATAAGTGTTAAATTTCATAAATCAAAATCGTTTTTCTACTGATGTCTAAAAAAATATGTTTTTATGGTCAATTATATTTAGGCCTTCACAAAGTTGTTAATTGGTTTTCTTTCTTCTTTTACTTTCCCATTGTAGAAAAAGTAGTTTTTGTGCTCATCACTTTGTTTCTATAAGTTGCTGGTTGTTTTAGGTCAATCTAATAAAGACGGTTATAGTGTTGGTGTTGGCTGTTGCAACCAGGAAAATAAATAAAAAAGCAGCCCGGATAACAAGATTTTGACATTTTCTTTTAATATAAAAATAAATGATGAATTGGTAGAACATTAATGAATATTCATTTGTTGTATGTTTTTAGAAAATAACCAAGATTAAAGAAACGCAACTGGAGAAATTTAATTGGCTTTATTTTCTAAAGTTTTTACTACAAAGAGGTTTAACATATAATAAGGGTGGGTGGATGTTGATAGTCTGTGTCGGCCACCTTGTTTTGACGGCGTCTGTCAAATCGATTTTATATTAGTTGCTGATGCTAAATCGCTACAGCAAGTTGTGTGCGCAAATTTTGTCCATCTATGATGACGAGGCGCATTATAAGTTGACGCTAAAAGCCGAGGCACATAGATTCCGTCGAACGTTATACGTTGCCCTCTTCAACTGCCATTAACATGATGACGGAAGAAGTTATCGCAATGAGTACTTTGTTGACGGATATTTAATCAGTTGTTTTTTACCGCATGTTTTTGCAACAAATTTTTATTTCATTATTTTATTTTGTTGAATTTATTATATTTTTGGTTCAAAAAAACACAAATCGCTAAATAAAAACAAAGAAAAAAACCTACTCATAGCTGTTAAACTACACAACGTACTTTAAGAGTTTAAAGTTGCCCAACTTTAGTACTTTACGTTGACGGAGACGTACCGAATGGAACAAAGCCCATAAGAAAACCTGTGTTTCAACTTGGTTGTCAGTTAAAAAAGGCGACGTATAACAGACGACGGATTCTATGTGCCTCGGCCTTAACAGGCAAAATTGTCGTACATGGTTATGACGCCAACCCACAAAAGATTCACCTGGTGATAATGCGTTCTCAAAAAGTAAATGTTTGGCGCGGGTCTTAGGTCTACTGCTGAAGCCGAGGTTTTCCAAACTTTACGAAATATGCAAATATTGGCACTGCTCGTTAACTGTTCGACATACAGAATATTTTTAGAAATTTCTTTTTGGAAAAGTCTTTCTTAAAAGTCATTCAAAACTCTGGATGTAGAAAAGCAATTCTAATGTTAGGAGTAAAAGAAATATGAGTTTAAGTTTACTTCGGAAAAATAACGCAGGTCTGCACTCCAGCAGCTCAAGTTTTCGAGTTATGCCCTTATGTCCAAAAGGAAGGCATATGTGAATGAAACTGAAGAGTAGTTTGCCCTATTTGGTTTAACGAAAAATAAAAATTTACAATAAAATTATCTTTAAGGTATTTTAACATTCTTGTAAATCTGCCCAGATATACCGCGGAAGTTATGGCAAAAAAACATGTTTTACGAAAAAGTATAAAATATTTGGCTTCTGCAAATTCATAATAAACAAAAATACAATTTTACCATTTTATGGATAGTTACTTATATGTAGGTAAATATATTCCAAATAAAATGAGCCCTTTATCATTCGAATTCTGATTTTGTTCGCAGATTTGAGTTCGGCACCCTAGGTAACCTAAGAAACAACGTTTAGCCATTAACCAACAAAAAATTTACCGGAATTTGTAGATCTGTGTAATTACTGATAAACCAGCTTTTTTTTAAATATTATATTTTTATTTTTCGATATTTCGCTACTCCATTGTGTAGCACCATCAGGAAATAAAAATAACGGACAAATTATATGTTTTTTTTTTGTTTTGCTAGTAGTCCTTAAATTTATATTTTAGACACAAACTATTTAAAGTAAACCCAACTTGCTGTCATGTCTCCTATGAAAACGAAAGCTGAGAGAGAATATTATTCCCTAAGCTCGAGTAACCGCAACAGCAAAAACTTCTTTTTGCTACACAAAAATTAAACTTCGTGAATTGTCCTTTTTATGCTTTCCTCAGTTTCATTTTCTACACTTATTCCTTATTAATGTTAAACAACCACAAAGGACCCAATTAGAAATGTTCAAGTTAACAAAACCAACAGCAGCAACAACAACAACAACAAAACGTTGATAAAAAGGCAAAATATCTTTCCATGTCCATATAAATGAGTGTTACCCGAAGCGGTTAATTCTTACAACTTAAACTTATTTACAACAACATCTAGGAATAATAAACAACCACAATAACAATATGACCAAAGCAAATATTTATTCATTTGTGAGGGGCAATAAAAACAACAACGCTATTTTAAACATTTTTCGGGGGTTGCCTCTATATTTTGGTTAAGTAAAATGAAAGATATTTTTATATTTCCACCACAAAACGTTCTCATTTATAAAGAACGAATCAGAAAAGAATATTCGGTATTTTGAAATGTTTTGGTTGTGTATACAATCCGAAAAGATTCTGTACGGATTGAGCTTATTTCTATGACCATATATAAATTTAGTTCCTTAGGTAAGGACTACACCGCCGATAAACCTAACAGAAAGTATTCTTTATTTCGGGTGATCTTATTTTTGGGCTAAACTTGCAAATAATCCATTTCGTTATTTTCAGCGCCGCATAAACCCAATTGGGTGAAAGATCTAAAAAATACCTTTTGGCGCTCAACCTGGGACGGTAGGTAAAATAATATGGCCCACATTGAGAGAAACTTGCTTACCAGGCTATTTGAACTGTTATGTCCTTGTGGCTAAGATTTCATCCATAAACGACGGGGAAGTAACTGGGTCCTTGTTCAAATACTTTACGGAAGGAATGGTTAACCATTAGACATTTACATTGTCGGGAATATCTTAATTTAAAGGCAACACATTTATTTGAGAAAACTCTTGAATGTCATCATTATGATTGTAATTCAGGTCTATGAATGAATCTTAAAGTAAGCCGATAATAGTCAAATATCGGCGTTATTCTTAAAATTTTTGTATGAATCTTTAATTATCTGCGCAGTTAACACGAACCTCACAGATTATGATCTCAACTAACAGTTTAGTCGTGATCGTCGTACGTCGCCTCTGATAAAAGTTTACCGGGAGGTGATGAGGAACTACTCCGAATCTGTAAGACATGCCAGGTGGAGAATCGTTTCATTTTCGATGTTTAAAACAGTTGTCACAATTAAAGTTAGAAGGCGACTGCGAAACTTATCCTCTGCCAATTTGTTAACGTGCCACACTCTAGAACCTTGTCTAGAAGTTGGCTGATACGTTTGTTAATGAATGGACTGATACAATAATGATACAATATTTATCCATTCTGTCTCTAATTTGCAAGTAATAAAAATGGCGCAATTGAGAATCATGTGTGTATGTTCGTTCCGCCAATAGTTATACAGGGTGTCCGCCGGGAAGGTGTACTACTTTGTTTGTTTATAATTTTTGATCAAATGAAAGAGAATGGATCGTATATTGATAAATGTTTTATTTAATGTCGGCAATTATGTATAGAATACAATATCAGATAAATGTCCGTCTCTGTTGGCCTTACAAACGCGAGTCCTTTTGAACACATTTTTCATTACGTTCTCACACATTTCACGCGGTATTTCATTAATTTTATCACGAATATTTTGTTTGAGCTGCTCCAGCGTTTCTGGTTTGTTTGCATAAACCTTGCTTTTCAGATATCCCCACAAAAAGAAGTCCGGAGCAGTCAAATCCGGCGACCGTGAAGGAGGTCTCGCAGTAATTCGATTGTAATCCTGGCTGTATGCGATGTGGCACCGTCTTGTTGAAACCACATCTTAGTCAAGCCCAAAGCATGCAGTTGTGGCGTTAAAAAGTTTTCAATCATATCACGATATCGCTCCCCATTGACAGTTACCGTTACGCCGTTTTCAGTTTCAAAGAAGGTCCAATGAGTCCTCCTGACCAAATTGCACACCAGAGTGCCACTTTTAATGGATTCAAAGGTGACTAATGAATAAATAATTTGAGGGTTTTCCATTGCCCAGAACCGACTATTCTGTTTATTCACATATCCATTCAAATGAAAATGTGCCTCGTCACTCATTATGATTTTTTCATGAAAATCGGGGTTGTCATGGGCGAGCTGTAAATGGAAACAAATGCAAATCTATGTGCAAAATTGTGGTCAAAGTTGTTCTTTGAAGACCAAGCTTCTGAGCACGGTGTCGAATTGAGGTTGATGGCACTTTCTTGAACAGCAGTAATGTTTTCAGCTGATCTTGCAGTACGTTGTGGTCCATATTTGGGCCTATTAGCTACAGTCCCTCTTTCTTCGAAATCATTCACACGATAAATAGTGCGTCTTGTTCGCACGTTGTTTTTCCCAAAAATTTCACTTAACTTTCTCATCGTCACAGTAATCGGGGATTGATTTTGATAAAATGTTTTAACGATTAAAACACTTTGGTTTACCGCATATATTTCCATAATAACTTTCACGACTGCCAAATATAAACTGTCAAGACTAAAGTTTACCAAAATGGCGGCAAAACAAAGTAGTATACCTTCCCGGCGGACAGCCAAAGATTGCCTTCGACTTTCATAAAGTCTACACATTAAGATAGGTGAGGTTTACAGGACGCTTGCATCACAGTCAGTACGGAAGAGTGGAATGTGAAAGAGGAGTACAGAAGATTAGTACCATGGTATAGAGATGGAAGGATTGAATCGTCGCTATGTCTGTGTTGCTATAACCAGTTCCTGTTTTATTTGGTACCACCTCCGAAAGTACGGAGAGGTTGACGAAGGACCTACACCCGAGATACATCTGGCGTTGGTCGCCTAGAACAAGATAGAGCAACGGGATGAAATACTGTGTCCTCCTTTCTATTTTGACAGCTTCTACAATAGTCATTTACTACCAACCCCATAATCTTGGTGAGATTGCCAATAAAGCCACTTCGGGTATGAAGCTTATACTAATGCTCATAGGTAGATATAAACTTGCTGTTACATATTTTGTTATTGCGTACCGTAGTAAAAAAAAACAACAATTCCTAACTAATGGAATTTTTTATAACAACATCAGAAACAATAATATGAAACGGTTCAAGACTTTGTAACATTTTTTTTTTTATAAATTTTAGTTTGTTAAAGGTTTAATGAAATTTACTTCTGGTTTGGTATTGCATTTCCTTTTTTTTGGCCAACTGTCCCTGCTGTAGCTCACTGTTTTGTTGCTGTTGTTAAAGGGGTTGTTTGTGGTATTTGTTAAATGAATGGTAGCTAGAATATTTACAATTTCATCTGAAAACAATAGCAACTGCAGTAAAAGCAATATTGAATGGGCTTTTTCGTTAGAAGGACAATTTCGTAAAATGTTGTAGTGATACTGGCTTTTGTTCACCATAAACATGGCCATTTTGCCAAAAGGTTTCAGTACACTAACACACACATACACACACTTGAACGAAAACTTACATAGAATTTTAACATGGTTTACAATTTTATTTGGATGTTTTCATTTTCCATTTTACCTTCTGCATGCTGCAATTTCAACTGGAAGATTCGAATGAAAATGTTTTAATTCAACAATCATTTTGGTATTTTCACTGGTATTTGGTAATTTTTATTGTGTTAACAGTGTGTACATTAAAGTCACACATACATTCGCATAAATATTGACAATAAAATAAAATTTAGCATGGACTATTATATACATATATAATATAAAAAAAATATATTTATAATAAAAAGCATAAATGTACATTAATATGCAAAAAGTACTACTTAAAAGGTACTTCTTTACAATTTTCTTGAAAATTACATATACAGCGCGAACTCGTTGGCGCAACTAATAGAAATATAAGCAGTTGCAAAAATCCAGTTTGTTGCGGAAATCGAAATAAAAATGTACTTGGGGCAACTGTATTTATTATTATGGGTATCAGTCCTGCTTAAGGACGTTTTTCATGTTTACTTTCAATGTAAATTCATTTACTTAATATTAATAACAAAATTTTGGAACCAGACTTGCGATAACTGAGCTTTTTTGAAAAGTTGCGCTTACAGAGTCAATAATGTGAACAATTTTTTAAATAATCGAGGAGTTGCGTTGAGCGACGTTGTAATGTATTTTACTTCGAAGCACTGTCATAAGGAATTTTTAAAACTAATATTTAAACTGTTTAACTGAACTTTCTGAGTATAACTTGAAGGACTCTTTACAATTTCGAAATAGAATAAAACATCAGAAAATAGAAAACAACGAAAAGCTAGTTTCTTTTGACGTATTGTTCTTGTTTCCGAGTATACCTGTAGACTTACCTATGGACATGGATTAACGAAAAATGGAATGTAATAAAGGAGCACACGACAATAGGAATTTTAAGTACAAGGAATGGTTTTATGTACAATAGGAAGGACTTTCGATAGGATCTCCCGCTTTTACAATTGTAGCAAATATAGTTATGGAGGAGCTATTATATTCGTGTATTAGAACATTAGAGGAAAAACCCAGAGTAATGAATGTCAAAATATGTTGACAATTTGTTTTGTATTATTTCGGAAGGTGCAAAGTTGGACCTTTTAATTCGTTTCATACTAAGATTAAGTTTTCAGTAAAATAATTTAGATACTTTGATAATACGTCGAGGTAATGATTCGGTAATAGATTGGTAGCAATAGCCAGCAGCTTCGGGAAGGATTACGAATTATTATTCAACGCACAATAAAGCATTTATTATTAGCACAGCTAAACATTTTATAGAAAGAGTGTTCACTGCGAGGGGTAGGTAGATTCATAGAGAGAATAAGGAAAATTTAGGAATATATTAGGCGAGATTAGTTTTCCAAATCAGTTTATTTATAAATTAATTAATCAGTGCAATGTTAGGAGGTAACGTAATATGCATAGGTAACGTATTAGAGCCAAAGGTATACAAGACGTTAATGTATGTACCAGGAATTTCAAAACGGTTAAAAAATACTGATTTCTTTGATAAGGAAAAATACAAAATGGCTTTGAAGGTTTATAATATATTGAAAAGATTGTTCAGTAAAACTAAGTATAGAATTTATAAATTGGATAAGTCAAATGTAGTTTATAAAATTCCTTGTAAGGGAAGTGATCAGGAGAATTGTAATAAGGTTTATGTAGGGACAACAAGAAATAAACTAAAGACTAGAATAGCTGGACATAAATCAAACCATAATTGCAGACTTACCCTTAATATATCATATTCTATTGTTTTGAATTTAATTATTATTCTAACTAGCGCATCAGTTTTAAATACAGAGACTTCTTGTAAGCCTCGTTATATATTAGAAATGTTGCAAATTGTTAACACACCTATTAAACAAAGAATTAATTTTACATCAGATATTAATATTATTTAAATAAGTTTTGTTTGTACACATCTTAATAAAAATGTGGGATTATTTCAATTATAAATTTAATATTTTGTTTTCTGTCAATTTTGAAACATTTTTGAATTTTCGTTTCGTTTCGAATTACATATTATTTGTCGTTTTGGTTGTTATAAAAAATGTTTTTTTTCCTAATGACGCTACACAATGGAGTAGGAAAATAACAAAAAAAAAATTAAAAAAAAATAAAAGAATTAAACAAAGACCTTCAAGCTTAAAAAATTTAATAAATTGAATTAAAAAAGGTCAAGAAAATCCATAATTTAAACAAAATGTTCTTCTTGTTCAATCTCTTATTTTTCCCCATCCAAACATTTAGAACACTTAGTGCCTTCAATTAAAATTTTATTTACCCTTTTTTTGTTCCACTGTACATTTACTGCAATCTTGAAGATACAGCAATATCAACCATAATTGTGATGTAGCCATTTTATTTACGCAATTTTTATAATATTCGGGTGGCAATTTTGATGAAAAATCATATTAAGAAAATTTATAAATCTTGTTTTATTTAATTAATTTTCTGACAAAGCATATGCAACTCATGTATTGGAAACAATTGTTTTTTTATATTTGGTCCCTCTTAAGCATAGACATTTATTGGTTGATTACATGTTATTTACAATCAGGATGATTTTCATTAATTTAAAAATTATTTGTAAGCTGTCCATTGTAAACTAATGAACAAAGATATTTAAAAACCTTACAGGATTGATGTTTCCTCAAACGTTCTCCGGTGATTGTTTATATTTTAGTTAATGGATTTATAGGACTTTGCACAATAAATTAAAAACTGGCTGTATAAAGTTGCAACGAAACTCTGGTTACAGTGGGTTAGTCAAGATAAGACAAAATTTGCGTGTGAGTTTTCTTCCAAAGGTATAACATTCCTTCAATAGTTCCCTTACTTGCTTTGCGAATAAAAGAAATTCTTCTATTATAAACGAATTTCCGGTAAGTACGGGTGGACAGTATTGTTTTGGCGGCGTATACAAAATTAGGTCAATTCATGGCAAGTCATACGGTTGAAAAGCTTGTCCAAAAATCTTTATAATCCAATTTAGGGTAGAAGCAGGTGCCATTCGAAGTATATTCTTCAACGTTTGGAGCCCCAATTTAAAACGACAAATTGCGGCAGTCGCTGCCCTCTACGAAAGTGTGCAGAACCCAGAGGCAGTCGAGCCCTGGACGTGCACGTAAACTTAGCCTTTCGCAAACTTTATGTTGGCGAAATCGCGTCGCAACTTTGCCCTTCATCCGAAATGGATCCATCTGACTCAGATATTTTAACAACAAAATTGAAGACGCAATCCTACACAAGGCTTACCAGGTAGCAATGCATCCACATAAAGCTACTGATTTTGAACAGGGGGGTCTAATTTAATCTTCTTAACAACTTTGGTGACGACATGACCATAATCGACTAGCGCTACATCTTACCTAATTCCATTGAGGGGATTTTAACGATATGGTTGTGGACAACGTGTAGTTCCAGGAGGCCATTTGATGTTAGGTTAGGTTCACATGTCGCCTACATCACAGGTTCACGCGGTATCTCTGTCTTAATGGTATGACCGTGTAATATTCTCGTGGGGTCTTCTCACTTCGCAAAGCTATCCTAATAAGCCGCAATCAACGAGATCTCTCAGTATCAACTAAGCCCAGGCCATCACTCAAGTTCAGCCGATTATATACAGAGATTCATTTAAAATTAGGCCTCAACTACCCGTGCCCCCATGCGAAGCATCAAATAAGAAAAGAATTCCGTTAATATTGCACATCCTGTTTTGATCCGTTTTACGAGATCACACGTTTGCTATAAATATCAAACATACATTCCGTGGTGGACATGGCTACGCGATATAGCTTTACCTTAAGTTTATGCAGTGTTGGTATCGAACTAGTGCGTGTGTTAAAATCTCTTCCAATTCTTTCAACAAGACAAACGAGCTCATTTGAAGACATGCATCGCCAAAGCTTTGTACTCCACAATTATGTATCGCTTCTGGCAGCGAAACAAAGTTCACATTTTTGTTGAAACAAGCGTATTAAAAACATTGTTGTCTTCCATGATACTCGGACTAGCTTTCTTCTTTCGCCAGTAATATTTGCTTCCTGAAGATTAGAAGTTTCATTAAAGCAAATGTATATTTAGTGGGGCTTTCCTCAGGTCGAACCTGTTTGTCGACAAATGCAAACGTGCGGAAGAACAAACGGGCTCGAAACAGTAGTGGTCTGCTTTAGTATGTACTTAAATATTTATTACTATTACTTAAATTTATATTTAATGATTTGAGAGTTCCATATTTTGGATCGGGGGATTTAAATTTGTGTTAAAATGTGTTCGCATTCTTTTGGAGCCGATATTTTTCTCTTCAAATGCTATATAGTGATAAAAATAATATTTTTATAGAAAATTAAAAGGCCGTTTTTAAAAAGCAGAAAATATGATTAAAATAGTTGTGCCGAATTATGATTATGAGGTAAATCCTAGAACACTATTGAGTCATTCATTGAAAAAATAGACTAACTCCATAAAACGAAAAATTTAGAAATGCAATTAAAAGATAATATAAATTCAAATCACTATTATATAAAGCAAAAGTACAAAAAAATGTATCTCTCGGTTAGCCGAGAATATGAAATTAGTATGAAGAAATTGGCAAAAATAATCGTCAGTAATGTTACTATATTTATGTGAATTAAATTTAAGTAAATTGAATTTTTATTTCAGAAAAAGTTAAAATTGTTATTGCCGATTTTACACAAAACCTATGTTAACAGTTCCGTTATAATATTTTATTTGTGAATAGCTCATCAGCAATCGAAATAATATCATCTTTATCAACTGTGTGTGGGGAATCGTCATATCGATTTGTTGTCAATTTTTTATAATAATCATGCTCAACAGCTCGAATACATTTTAGGAGGTCCATCATGTTTCTTCTGTGTTAACTCATCACAGATCTGTCTTCAGGAATATAATAAAGGCTCACTTATAAAGATTGCTATTTCTTTTTCTAACTCTTTCTTTGTTTCATAGACATTTTCTTGTGTCAGACTTTGTGTTGATAAATTGTACTCAAGAACAATTAGATGATTAACTATTTTCAAAAGGTACAATACGAATATTTATTTCTTTAAAACCACTGACAAATTTACTTCACAAGTCCGTATTTAATCATGTGGAAATTATACGGTGACCGACTGATTTATATTTTTTAGGAGGAATTCTTAGGACCTTTACTAAGAACAGATGCACTTTGTTGCCGGGCAAGCTGGTCTCCGTGCGTATTTCGCTGATTTCCTATACCAGCTAATCAGCAAACGTTTGCTCAACATTTAGAAAAACTAGAAATGTCTTATGTTAAAAATTATTCAAACCAAATGAGAGGATTAAAGAAGTTCAAACCAAAAACAATAAAGTTTTAAGACATCCCAACAAATGAGTTATTTTTAGTGTTCTTAGTTTATTTATTCATTGTATTTTTTTAATGTATTTTTTTGTTGGCGCTTGCTAATGCATTTACACTAGAGTAAACGAAATGACCTCTGAAGTAAATTTGTTTATTATTCGATGGCCAATCAATTTGTTGTCAATTACTTGTGAAAGTCTTTACTATTTAGGAAAGTTGTTACAAATATACCTATAAGAACCAAACGCTTTCGATATATCGAATTGAGCATTGAATCGCTGAATTAATAAAACTAATCATATAAATAATAACTACCTTGCAACAGTTTGCGTAAATAATTTACACTCGTTAGGGCTGTCTACCGCCGTCTATATGATTACATTTTTTCTATTAATATTATTAATTTCCCTAATATAATTTAACTCGTAAACTTTTTCAGTCATAACATATTCCCACACTCAAAAATAACAGTAAAAAATGAATACAAAAACCTATAATCAGAATTTTGATATTGTGTTATACATTTTATTAATTTTCACCGGAAGCCACTACTGCAAAAGTCAAGTGGCGTAAATATCCGCACGTGCTTAATGGAGGACAATGGAGTAATAACTTTAGTTCAAACATCATTGTAACAATTTTTCTCTGCTCTTTTACAACTTTTTTCCGTCATTAGTAGCAGCCGACGTTCGCAACATACTTTTTCTTATAAAAAGTAGTAAACAACAACACGTGTAACATCTTACTACTGTGTACTGCATTGTACTTTATTTTGCTCTACAGTATTGTATTCATGTTGTACTCTATAATGTATTGTATTGTAAGTAGTAGAGAGTTCACAAAACTTACATGTTTAAATCTCATATAAATATTATTTATTAGTGTGCTAATTGTTGTAGTTCAAAAAGAAAAGTAACAGGCACACTACGTATTAAACAATAGCTAGAAATGAAACTCATATCTGCACATTCATAGCCAACTTAAAAGAAAACATCCTTGTGCACCGTGTGCAAGTACCGCTAAAAGGTGTTACACTTATTTACAACTACAGCAGCACACTCTCTATGGTTTGGCACGTGAAAGTGTATTTGTATAATAGAGCATTTATATTTGTATCTTGTGTTTTCATTGTTATCTTAAGAACACATTCTAACATTTTGCCGAAATAATTAGTTGCCCTTTGACATAGAAAAAAAACATAATAATAATTTTATCATAAATAAAAAAGCACACATGTTAAAAAATAACAAGAAAGAAAGGAGCGAAAAATTAACAAGATTTTTGTCGTAATAAGAGAAGGAAAAGTATGGTTCATTAAGCTTGAATGTTGAGTGCCCTACGTTTTACTAAATAAAAAAAATAATTTTTATTAGTAAATTAGAATGAAAATTAAAACACGTTCGGACGTGTTGTATATTTTATTAATATAATACGTGAATTTCAAATAAATTTTTGAAACCTTATCAATTGCGTGTTCCCTAAGGATGCCAATCCATTTGTAAATTCGTGACCGACCCTGAATGAAAATATGATATAAATAACACGGGGTGAGAGTGGAAGTGTGCTTTGGAAATGACCTCGTATTGGATGTAAGCCTTCTTGATTAGAAAATTGAAAGTTATCGATAAAATAAGATTTTTTGCGAATTCGTGAATAAAAAATTTTAATCGAACTTCGGAAATTTCGAAAGTGTTTGCAGCTCATAGAACGATTTTAACATTCTAAATTCGTTATTCAATAGTCAGCGAAGATCGAACGTGGTATGTAGCAGGACACAGTAGTACATTTAAACAATTTTTAATCGACCAATCTTTCAAAGAAAATTTATCGAAAATATGAAACATTTTTTTACAAATTTTTGCACATCGTTTTTTTTTTAATTTTCTTTAAAAGCATATTTAGCAGCGAGTAAAATAATAAAGTTTTTAAAAAAATTGTTTAATGCATAATTCTATTATTAAAAGTTACAGCGCGACTTAAGAAAAAGCATTGAGTCATTCTGTTGGTAATTATATTAAAATTTGTTAATAATAAATTTTCAAATATTTTTTATGATTACAAAGAAGATTACATTTTAAAAAGTCATACATTATCAATAACAAAATCTTTGAAAAATCTTAATAGAAAGTTTATCGATAACTATATATTAAAATTATCAATAACCAAAATTTTAAATTAGAAATATATGGGCAGAGTACTTCTCAATAACCATAATTTATAATTGAAAATTTATCGATAACAAATTGTGGTAGATAATTTATCGATAATAATAATTTTACGTAAAACTTGCAGCGACAGAAATTCACCTTCAACAAAAGTTTATGCAAAGTTGTGATATTTGTTAATTTAAATATCGATAAACCTTAATAATTTTTTTTTGGAAAATTTATCGAAAATATCATTTTTTGGGCATTTTTGAAAACTATGATTTGCTAAATACAAATATCGATAAATATTATCTTCAACAAATCACATTTCCACAATAATGATTTTGTAAAAAAATTTATTGTGAATTATGGCTCAAAATACATTTATCGATACTTATAATTTTCTACAATTTCTTCATATATTTTCTATGAACATTTCTTCGATCCCTGAGAAATTTCATAGAAATATGTTCTATAGGTTTAATGTTTAATAAGATAATTTATATATTTTTTTAAAACTTTAATTTTGTTTTATTTAATCTTTCTATTTAATGAAATTTACAATAGATATTCAAATCTTATCTCTAATTTATTATTTAATAAGTATTATTAACGTTGTAACTTGAAAGTAGATTGATAATTATGATTTTCCAACCCTGTGGCATAAATAATATGAGAGTGTAGGGTACTAAACAAACACGTTATAAGAAGTTATATTCAAAATCTTCTTGTTTTATTAAACAGAATTCTCTCCAAGAATTTGCCACGTACGTAGATAACTTTTTTTTTATTTTTATAATTCGGCGATTTTTTTCTTCATCTAGTAAATAAGAGTATTTTCGTTGGGATAATTTTAATAATTGTATAAATATATGTGCGCCTTGTTTTATTAAGGAAAAACATGAAAAGTCGTTCCATTTAAGGGTTGTGTTTTCACATCCTTTAAATGAAATGTTCGTTCATATGTGTGGCTTTTTAAGTCTCTCATATGGCGGAGTACTACAAAATCATGTTACAAAATTTGTTTACTGTTTCGATTTTTTTCTCATTTCACTTAAGAGGCCTAATAAATTAAAAGTATTAAAAAAGTAAGGCAGCATTCAGCTGCAAGATAATTACAAAAATACGTTAATGTGTTAAGACAATGTTTTAAAACACTCTTGGGTTTTTAATTAGACTTATGATTTATTATTAACAATGTTTTTGTTTTGCTTCTTTTTGTTTATATTGTACAGCTTTTCGAGGAAAAGCAGCTGCCTGAAGTAACTTTGGCTCATCCTAAAGCCAAAGAGTGGATTGTCTCTATGGCCAAGGCCAATTATCAAGAGTTAGCCAAGTTAGCAAATGAATATCCCGAATTGGTGAAATTACATGTAAGTTTTCGACTTTTGCATTTTATGTGTGAGCTGAGCTTAATAAATTAGAGTAAAAATATTGGTCAACAATATTTATTGAATCATTGAATAAGTTAGAATGTAAATTATTGAATCATTTGGAATACTAAAACATAATTACTTTCATTTGTTTTTCTTTAGTAAATTTTTTACAGACAGATTTTGTATGGAATAGTTATTTAATTTTTTTTTTAAATTGCGTAATCGATAAATTTTTTAAAAATAAATTTTGTAGCCTCCGCCTATTTTAATAGTGTTTGGCGTTCGGTTACTTATAATAATTTTTTATATGAATTAAGTAAGTCAGGCTTGGTTTTGAAGACAATCGAGTACTCGATTAAAGTTGGAGACATACGACTCCTGAACAAATTGCTCGTCGTATTTATGAAAAATGTGACATCATTTAGTATTGATAACTTTCGATTATGCGATATTAATTTTGAACTTTCGACAGACCAGTAGAAAGTAATCCAGAATTATTTTATTGTAGTTAGAGTTGTCAATTGTCCGTGTTTAAAATGAGCAGATGTTAATTCTATTCTTGGTTTATTTGAAAGATCGAATACATTTAGATTATTCGAATAAATAATGAATACATATTTTTTTATTTTAATAATCTAATAAAACAGCAGTTGAATTTTTATTAACAAAACGAAACCAATGTAATACAAAAAACACAATAATCCAATAACAGAAACTTTGAAAATAAGTAGAAATAATGAGATCGTATTCGAAAAAAATGAATCAATAAATATATTAAAAGATTTCATTAAGTATAAAAGTAATCGTTTTAGATTGTAAACGATTACATATATTATTCTCCTTAGAAGCAGGCGTATATACTTGTGCTGGGAAATATCTGTCAATTTATTAAATATGAAAGATAAACAGCCACAACTTTTGTCTTTTTTGGCAAATCAAAGTTTTCAAACGTTTTTTGGAGTTATATTAAAACTTTAATTTTGTAAGTAGTCTCTTATTAGTTCTAATTTTCTGAAATTGTAACGGTCTTGTCTTCAGTCAAACTCTTAATGAAAGTAACTTGTCTTGCAATATTTTAATATTGGATCCATTGTGCTCTTATCACATTTGGCTGATTCTTCATTGAAACTTTCATTCTGTTTATAATGGGATTTACGCAAATGGTGCAAAAGTTAAGAAATTGTTCAGCCGTGACATACATATCGCACACCATCCTCAAAATTTGTAATTATTATGACTCTTGATAAATGAAATTGTAAATTAAGTGAAAGCAATAAATAAAATGAAAAAAGCTTGTAATACGCTTTAAATGCTATACTTGCCGATTTCAAGTGCTGTGCAATTTGGGTTTATTTAAAAAATTTACAATAACAAAAACAAGGAAAAGTTTTGCGTATGAATAGACAAATTCTCAATATACAATCTCTATATATCAACTTGAAATTACGAAATTTTTAGTTGTGTCACCTTTGAAGTGAGTGTGCGATATGTAAAGCCTAGTTTGTAATATAAAGCAAAACATTTTTAATACTGTTAATGCCAAAAGGCTTTTCGTAGCCGTTGGCATTAATTATAACGAGGGACGAAAATTTCCCCCTTGTAACTAGTATACATATGTATATGCAGCCTGATTGTTACCTAATCTGCCTATCCATTTCGCTCATAACGTCTATTGGTCAAAACTGTCAAAAATGCTTTTTCCTGTTTGGTAAACTTAAAAAAGCTTCCTTGTTCTGCTAGCAGCCGATTAGAAAGGTAACCACAGCATTATACAATAAATTCTTTGTCCAAACTACTAATTTCCTTGTTTTATTTTTCTTCATTGCTTTCTGTGATTTCCTACGGGGTTTGGAGACTTCCGAGCAAACAAAATAGAAAAAATAAATTTTATTTTGTTTCATCGATTAATCATTTTCCAGCCAGATTCCATCCATTTATTCTGATAAAAACAAATACTATGTCTATTTTTCTTAGTATAAAAACTTTTTTTAACGTTATGTTAAATGCGACATGTGTATCTTTCTAGAATCTAGATGAAAAAGAAACAGTAAATATATTTCAAATAATGATTCGAATAATCGATTGTTCGACAGCGATTAAATTTAACTCTAGATACAAAAAATCTTATTTATTAAAAAAAATGTATTTCGAATTAATTAAAAAGCGTCAATTTTATTTTTATAAATAATATTTTTCTATTTGATAAATAAATAACATTTCAAAATAAATAAATACATTTCTTTGAACAATGTACAATTTCGTTATTTACAGTAACCTAAATGCAGAATTTTTTTTCCATGAAAAGTGTTTGAAATAATGCTTTTTTCGTTTTAGACGCCTGCCAAATAGACTTGCACGTGTGTAGAAATACAATTAACGTTGTAGGAAAATTCATTATAGAAATTAGTTTAGTTTCATATTATTCTAAATGTTAAACTTACGCCTTTTCCCAATAAATATTTTTTTGTACAATCAGGCGACTGACATGACGCCTACCTAGTTCGACTCGCTACAATAAATAATATAAATTATCGTAAAAACTTTTATAAAAACATCAAATTCATACTCCACCATCAATATATTTTATTTAATTAGTAAATAATTCTTAATGACTTTATTTAATGTGTGCTTAAATATTTCCATAAAAACCCCCACCTTTTTCAATGATTTTTTTTTTATTATAAAAAACGAAATCGTAGCATTATTTCCAGAAAATTTTTGTAAATATCTTAAATGTCTATAAATCTTTTTACACATACATTAAGTGTCATAATAATGTAACCTCGCCTCTTGAATTTATTAAATTAAATCACAACCGAAAAATCTTTGTATAAATTTGCAGGCAATCGTTGGCGTTCCTTGCATCTCGTACGATCCCTACGATCGCTCCCTATTCAGCCACACTCTTGAGAATTTTGTCTCTCAATTATAAAATTTAAGATTTAAAACTGTGCGCTTTAACAAGCGCATAATTCATTTTTTATGCCCACATTTCAATCGTCATATTTTTTCTTCCTTTTGTTTTCGTTTCAGTGGTCGCCTTTAGACTATCGCTTTTCTTCTGCTCGTGTACCCCATTTCGTTTTGTTGGTATTTTTTTGTTTTTGGTAGCTGGCATTTATCATGATTTATAGCTCTTTAGTACTGATCTTTAAGGAATTTCTTGCGGACTTTTTCTTGCTGGTTGGGTTTTTTATTTTGCCATTTGCGTTTGAACTGCTGCTGCTTATGTGGGAAATTAGTTAATCACATGAACTAATTGGATCATATTATTATTTCACTTGATCGTCCGTCGTGACTGTATTCCCGGAAATATTTTGTTGATCCTAAAAGGCATATGCAGCGTATATACCATACATACGAGTATGTAACGTGATTGTGATTTAATTAATTTGTATTCCAAATAATTTCTTTCTTTCACTCGAAGCAGCAATGATGCACCCACTTATTTGGCGCTTGCAAATTCATCGTTTCATTTGAATTTGCAACGAAACGGAAATGTATATAAATCAAATCACATAATAACATACGTCGTGGCATGCCGTTGAAATTGTGGCAAGTTTTTTTTTTTTTGCCTTGTTGGAGCGTTCGTTAGTGCAGTTAATTCTTTGGAGTTGCCAACATAAATTCCTGTCACACATATTTTTTGTTGTCACCCATCTTAATCACGATTTCCATTGGTAATTCTGTTCGAGATTATTACTAAAATTTGTTATATGTCATGGAACTGTTAAACAGATTGATATACATTCATGTTGAGGCAAGAAAAAAAGCATACAGAGGAATATTAATGGTGACAAAATTGTAAAAACATAAATGTTTGAATTCTTGGAAAATTTTAATAATTAGCAAAAAATATCAGGGGAAATGTAAGTAAGTCTTTAATAAAATTGTTATATTGAAAAATTAAATTGTTATATTGAATAAAATGGTCCACATATTCGATTAATTTTGTATTTTAGTTATCAGTATAATTTCTGCATCGATAAATTATCTATTTGATTTTGGGCATATTTTTAATCGTTGTTGTTATCGATATTTTTTAATTATTGTAAAAAGTATTGGGAATTCATAATGTATTTTAGAAAGTTATTCAATGGGTAATTTGTGATCGTCGTCTTTGAATGTATCATAATTAAGATTTACTAAGGCTCAAAGTCCAAGCAATATTCGACTTAATTATACCTATTGATTTATTCCTACCAACCGATCTGATCAGGTTTATAGTGATCAGCACAACCTTCTTACTCAACTTCTAAGCAGTTGGAGATCAGGCGAACTGCTGCAACCGGTAGTAGGTAGATTATAAAATTTCAAGGAATATGTAAAGTTCTAGAATATTCGAATTAAGGGTTTGAAAAACACTTGACTCAAGCCATCTGCAGAGGCGGTAGTTATATAAAAAAATAGTCGAAATATTTCAAACAAAGCCAATTTTATTCCAATTCAGAAATTTATCTAGAACTAGTGGGGCTAGAACCAGCTTATGGATTTCTCACCCACTGCACTAGAATAAGTATCTGGGTGAGCGATTAATTCACATTTTTGAAAGAGCGTGTTTTGAATTATTCGAATTCTTGACATTTTAATGTAATGGTAATTTTATATGTAAAGGTAGGTTCAGATTAATCAAACACTTGATGAAATAAACGTGCGCATCACCTTTCACAGATATTAGAATCCCAGTACAAAATATAAGAAATAAATGCATTTTTGACTCGGACTTAATAGCCAAAGTTTCTTTGCTCTATTCATTTATATGTATCTAATTTGTTGTTAAAATAACGAATTGAAATAAGTTCAAAACATTTCGATATCGATTTCAGCACGAGAGTTAATAATTTTGGCCACCTAAAATAGCAAAAGATCACACTGTACGTCGCCATCTTAACAATCTTGGCAGAACTTACGTTAGATACGAGGTTTTGAAATTCGGGCATGTAAATGCGAGAAAAATATGATCTTAAAACAAGCTATCATCATTATGAACGTTTGAAGTTTTTTTTAACGCAGTAGAAGTTTCGATAAAAATGCGGTTACGAAGTTGAAAGAGGACGAATGGATATGTATTTTCTTTTAAAATTACAAAATAAAAATATCTTTGATAATCGCTTTGTTATTTTTAAAAGTTGTAAAATTGTAACTGAGTATTGCAAGTTGTGTAGTTCTACTTAGTTGTATGTTCTTTTGGTATTCTTATTATTATTATTTTTTTTGTGAAAATATTTTAATATATTTTTAATGAACATTCTTATCAACATTCCGTAAAACTTGTTTGCAGGCGCGAACCGAGCTCGAGCGCGAGCCTTTTGGTGGGGGGACATTTAAAAGGAAAACGCGTATTTTTCATCGGTTAAGGCATAAATTGTCGCAATTTCCTTTCTGCTACATCCATTTTTTGACGATAATGTTTTTAATAATGCAAGGCTTTGCTTTAATTATTTTTAATATACTGAAGATATTTGAGGAAAAGGGATAAATGAAAAAAAAAATAAAATACAAATTATATTGTAACAACCCCTATTTGGGAGATATAAACAACAGAGCTATTATTCAACTCATTTAAATAAGAGATATAAACGTTGTAAATGATGTTAGTGAAAATAAAATAACATTAATCCTTATACACGTAATTAGGTTATAAAAGAGTCCTGTAAGTTTATGAATACAATTCTTATATTTATTATAAGAGAGGTAAAGATTTCAACACCTGAATTTTAATACCAGCAACTCTCTAAACTGAATAAAAGCATTGTGGCTTAAATAATTTTAAATTAAATAGAACAAATGAAACTTTGAATCCCAACAAGAAAGCCCCCATTTATAGAATTGAAGAGGAGTATTTAAACCCAACTGGATAATGATATTTCAACTACTGGAGTGTAGTTGCGTACTTTTTACAACAAGACGAATAAAAATTAATTATAATTTTCATAAGCTGCACCTCAATTTACTAAAAGCTATTTAACTTAAAGCGGCCATAAGTTTTTAAATAAAACTAAATATTTATTTCAAGAAATATAAATTTATGCTTCTTGTTGTTTATTATTTGCTGATTTATTGAATACGCAAAATGCAGGGATACAATACGTGCCTGGGTGTTCACAAGCAAATAACCGAAAAGAGTATTTTAGTAAAAGTATTGCATCATAGACTACTAACTAGACGCGACACCTTACAATAACATTACCTCGATTATATAAAAGAGATAATAAAACCTTTTCTTTTCTCATTTAGCCATCTCTTTCATATAATCGGGTTAATTTAAAATTTTGTACGTAAAATCGCCTAACACCTGATTACACGCTTTTTCAAACGTCATTTTTTGGTATTCTGTTTATATTCTGTGGTATTGCATGAAGGATGTGAATTGAACAATTATTTTTAATAAAGATTTAAGTTGTCTGGTGAAGTTTGAAAATGGCAATGAATATCTAACTTATAACCGCATGTCAGGTATTCAATTTGAAAGTTCAATTGTGACTTAATAATGCGAAAAGTCTGGGGAATATTCATTCTTCAAAGTTACTCAATATTTGCATTTTATGACATTTTAGTTGCCATGTCATGTTTTCAATGATGTTAAACACATCTAAGAAAATTATGTTTTAGCAAGAATTAACAAGCGTATAACAAGGTAATAAATGTTTAACTCGAATATAAATATTGGCAGTGACAAATAAGCAGCATAAAAAAAAAAATTATTGATGGGTTCAAAAATCCCTACAACCAGAAAATTTTCAAATAATCAAAAGTTTTTTTTTAACGTTTAAACGCTTGGTTTCATAATTCAACAGTTATTTTGTATACAGACAGTACTTTTTCTATGGAATCTAACCCTATTTTATATTTGTGCATAATAAAATAGGTTTTTCATTTAACATTAATAGTTTAAAAAATGTATTTGAAATGATTGGAAAAGTACAATTTTATTTTTATATGGTTCAAAAAGCGCTAATTTCCCTAAAGAGTAAATCGTTAACAATAAAAATTCACAAAACTTATTGTTAGGCGATAAGCTAGTCTCTATGCGCGCTTACGCTAGCTCATCAGGAAACCATTAGCCAAATTTTTATAAAAAGTAGAAACTTCGTACATTATGCTTGTAGTTTCATAAACAAAATAAGAATTATTTATGAAAAACCTAGTACACGATATTAAAGTTTTAACAAACACCTAGCAACTATTTCGTGATTTGATTTTTCAGATTTTGCTACCCTACACTCGATTGGTTTTTTCCCAATTGAAAACTGTTGCAAGAGGTAATCAAAATAAAAAAGAAAACAAATACAAGAAATGTTGCCAATGTTTTTTGCAAATAAATTATCAAAATACTTTTTGGGAAATCAAGTTATATTTAATATTATTCAGACGCGCTAATTTTCGCAAGCACTAAATCATAACTGGTTTATATAATGTTTCTGAAATTGAATTTATTAGTTGTAGATTTTTGGACTGAATTTCTGACATCCCGTGTCAGGTTTGCTTTGGAGACAAACCTGTTTAGACTATGTGCCATCTTCAGTGCCTTTTTTCATCTCAGAACGGAAATCGACATCAAAGCACCCTTTCTAAATGTCAAATCAAGAATTATTTATTAGTTATTTGCATCAACTACGGAAAAGTTTGCTAAAATCTTCGTAAACATGAGGGCTTGAAACAAGTAAAGACAATTATTTTTATAGAAGTTATTTATAAAACGTATTGATTCAGGTATTTGAAAAAAAGAACAGAGAAAGCGAAAAAAAATCAACTCAACGAACGCCCGATGCTGATTATATACGAGCATTATCCACATCCATCCCCTTCGAATTTTTGCTTCATTTTTAATTTAACGTTCATAAATAATGACGGCAAATAGCACAGACAACTTAGCGGAAAATGCATAATACCACAAACAGTGGCTCTGTTAATAAGTTCACGACAACAAAACTGCAAAAATTAAAAAAAAACAATATTGGTTTTGAAAAATTTTTTAATTGAACTTTGTTTTATACATGAATTCGGTACGAGACCGCTTATTTAATGTGTCTTATAGAAGTGATATGGAGCCAGTAGCATTTTTGGAGAAAACATGGTTGTCATGGTCACGAGAATCATATTCTGGTCTATACTCGCTATATTGTTGTGGCAAACTTGGTTATTTTAAAACATTTTCAACATTACTTTAGTTGATTGTAAGTATAAAATGTTTTTAATAGAGATACTCAGGTATGTCACAGGATTTGTACGAAAGTGAATATTTCCACATTATTCAATTTGTAACGTTTTTATTTTGGTTCTCCAGCTTTCAACCGTCTTTAGGAATCCGAAAAAAAAATAAAAACATTGATTTTTTGGCATTAAATTCGGTAGCACTACTGAACAGCTGGTTGCTAAAGGATATAAAATAAAATAAAAGGAATACAAATAAACGAAAGTAAAGTATTTTGAAGTAATACAAAATCTACGTGGCAATGCTTTTTTTGTTCGTTTTCACACTTTTTTCTTGATTAAATACATTTGAAAAAAATACAAAAAATGTATTACAAACGTTCTTCTACATATGTTTTAAAACACAATTTAAATAAAAACAAAATTGTTTACTATTTAAAATCTGTTTTGAGCACTCTTTTGGCGCAATAACTCTTAAATTCTTAAAAACACTTCAATTATTTGAGGTGAAAATATACTCAAAAAAATCGTTTTACTTTTTCTGGAGAAGCTAAAAACGTTTTCACTTTCACTTTCGCACAAATTTGTTTTCTGTGACATACCTGAATATGTCCATATTATTTTTTATTAGCGTTTCAGCAAAGTATGAGGGTGCTGTTGCTTATGTGGTTAGTGAGTTGACTATTAAGCATTCAATGGCATTAGTCGCCTGTGTTCGTACTTCAGCGGCTGCCAATCAGTAATATAAATATTTTGCTTTTTTGTTTTAAGATGACCATATTAATATCTACAATAATAATATGATATGTTTGCAACCAGATAAAATTAAAATGCTGCAACTAGATAGGCGCGGATCCAGGAGGGTAAAAAGGGAAATATTTTGCTACAGAATCATTAAAAATTTACATTTCTCTTACAAAAACTTTAGAAAAATTTAAAAATTGTTTTGTTTTCGTCAATAATTCCTCCCAAAAGCTTAAGTTGGATCCACGCCTGCTGTTAGATTGGTCACCTCAACCATATTTTGTGCATTGTACAACAACATTGTGCATTGTACTCAACACGTACGAATAATATAACCAATCAGCTCAATGAAAGTGTAAGTCATACAAATCTATGCTGAACATAATAAGCCGAAGGTTAGAATTTTCTTTGAATATTATCCTGAAAACAATGTTAATGTTCTCTTAACAAACAAATTTCCGTCATCCCTTGTCAAGTTTGGTTTGGAGACAAACCGGTTTCGGCTATGTGCCATCCTCAGTGTCATTTTTCGTTCTCTTAATACTCCATTTTTGTATGAAATATTGATTATTAAAATCTAACAATACTTTAATTGAATTGAGTAAATATTTATTTAACTTAATTGAGTGGGCTATCTAATAGGCCGGCCTACAAAGCCCAAATATCTTATTTCAATTAATTTTTATTTTCAAAATATAACTTTTTGTTTAATTTTTAAAAGGGAAGAAAGTGGGAGTTTACTTTTTTTGTTTTCATTTTCATTAAAAGAAACATCAATGAAACACGTTATGCGATTCCTCATGGGGCCAATTTATTGATGTTTTTCTTGTTTGTTTTTTTGCGCGCTTACATAAAACGCTTCGGCTGCAAAATGTCCATAAATTAAAGGAATTAAAATCTTTTTTCTTTGCTACAGAAAACAAAGATACGGTGACAATTAAGACCAACCGTAGCAGGTCGATGATGGTGTTTCAAACAGTCTGTGACTGTTAGAACATGTGTCTACTATTTGTTGCAATAAAAATTCAACATGCAATACAAATGTTTTCAGTGTTTCTTACTGATCCTCACATTTCATTTTACATGAATTCTTTTCTGATGTTTCATATTGTTACCAGTACGAGCAGTAATTATAAGTAGATCATGATCTATTTGTTGTTTAGAAGTCAAATATTCGTACGGCCCTTGTTGTTTTAACTGAAACCATAAAAAAGACACGTGTCTTTGGTAGTTTCTTTTTTTTTATGCATTCAGACATTTTCTCTCATGTTAAACATTTTGTTTTACATTTTGTCTCCCACAATTTTTTAAAAAAAAAGATACCAACTAAAATCAACATCCATTCAAATAAATAAACCAACAGACAGAGAGACAGGAATTAAAAAAAAAACACAATTAAACAAAATGAAAAACACATGTTTTACATTGCGATTGTATTGTGTTTTATTTCGTATGTTGCTCAGAAGTATCTGCGTTTTCCTCTTTGTTAAAATTAACCAAAAATGTTGTAAAAAAAACCCCAGTAAAAAGAATTCATCTACATACGACGAACATGAATTTGAGTTTTTTTAAAAAAAAACTCTTGCAAAACACAGCAGCGACAAAAGTAAATAAAAAAAATTGTCAAATGTAAAGTATCTCTTAAGTACTTGAAAATACGTTAATATACTTATAAACTGTAACAAACGTATCGCATTAATTCATTATCCTCGCCGGTAATAACTGTGTGTTTTGTGTTTCTCTTTTTCGCTTTTCATTCTTCAAATCAAATTAGTTATACAAAGTGGGCGTGTGCTTCTCATTTTTGTGGAAATTGATGATACCGTCAGTAACGCCTCCTGACATTTGTAAAAGGAAACGTGAATACAGAATTTTTTATGATGCATTTTTGAATTATTGTTAGGCAGCGATACATTTTTTATATTTATTTGAAAGTAAATTCTTCACTAGGAATTTCATGGCTACTTTTCTTATTTTAGTACAAATTTATTTGTTATTATTGAAGGGAAATACAAGGTAGTTTTAAGAGTAAAAATTATTTAATTATTAAGTAGACAAATTCTGATAGATACGGCAGCACAATATGTTTTGCCAAATTCGAACGATTATCGTATACCATATAGTTCGAATAATTAAGGCGCACTACCCAGTGACCCAGGCAAAGTTCAGTCCTAATGCACACAGTGTGTGTAAAATAATGCAACTTGAAGCATAAGGACTTTATGTAAAGGTAACTTCATAGGCCAAGTTTGAGCCATAAAGCTTCACGGGATATGAAGGTGTAAAAAGTACATATTCACTTACACACTGACTTACTTATCAATATTATGGGACACTTTCACTAGGGGAGTAAATAAGCAGAAAAATCTAGGGTTCTCACTTATTTATATGGGACACTTCCACTATCGCTAGAGAGATGAAGCTTGGTATACAGGTGGGCCTTGGGGCACAAGCAACCAGAAGAAGCTGAAATCGTGTTTTGTGGGGGGACTATGGTTTCCCCTTTTTTGTATTTGACACTTCCAGTATAACTAGAGCTCAAATTTGATTGGAGAATAAGTAATGAGGAAAATGGGCACCTCTCGTTTAGGGGGACTAGGGTTCCCTCTTATTTGTGTGGAGCATTTCCATATATTTTAGGTAGAGAGCTGAAATTTGATATAACCATGCCGTCTGTAAGCTTTTAGTTAAAAATACTTGGGAAAAAAGGATTTAGATCCGCACAAAAACAATAATGTGAAAATAAGGCCAAGTTCCTATCCAATAATTTCGGCCGTTAAATGTACTGAGATTAAAACAAGGACCAAGTCCGTCATTGTTCAATACCATCCCATTTCTATGCAACTTGATAGCTTGAAAATTTTTTCTTAACTTTCTAATATGGGAAAGAATTATAGGAAAAATATTACCAAACTAGCGAGATGCTTAGAAATGGGATGGTATTGTACGTATGGAAAACTTGGTCCTCATTTTGATCCCAGTAGTTTAAAGGGCCCAAATTTTTTAATAAAAACTTGGACTTATTTCCATATTTAGGTTTTTGTGCGGATATAGGATTACGCAGACATATTAAAGCTCAAGATTTTTCAAATGCATATTTTATATCAGGTATGTGATCAAAATCGAATCGTTTTTAAATGAATTC
Organism: Phania funesta; assembly: GCA_963932375.1. NCBI lineage: Eukaryota > Metazoa > Arthropoda > Insecta > Diptera > Tachinidae > Phania > Phania funesta. Next base: position 46,526,507 of record OZ010656.1, read on the forward strand.
GTAAGCGCCAAAACATATGAATCGATTTTAGGTGTGTTTAAAAACATATCTGTTTATATATTGCCATTTTGGTGGCATTATCACGCATTAAAAAAAAACTTAAAAGCCCCTCTAGGAAATATTTAATATTCCTTCAAAATTATACACACAGAAAAAGGTAACGCTGAGCAGACAATTTCATTTCCGTTAAAAAGGCGATAAAATTATATTTTAATATTTTCTAGCGTGATATAAAAAAAGGGTGAATTTCCTTAAATTTTAATTTTTTATTGTTTAGATGATTTTTTTTCTTTATTTTTAGTTTCTTTTATTTTAGTATTTTGTGGTTCCTTTGGCTTTTAATACAGCTTCTGATGTTTTATCATTCCTAGATGGTTTTCGGTGACTTCTATTGATTCATGCGCCCTTTCATATCCCATAAATTTTCAAGAATATTTAAATGTGCGGCCACGACATCGATCGAAATCAAGTTTGGCCTTAAATTGTGTTACCTGCAATCAAAAATTAACCGCTAGAAAGAATTTTTATCAAACAAGTTTTAATTTGTCTAGCTACACTATCTTCTTGTGAAATCAGGTATTCAACATGATGTGTTCAATCGTTCTCCTCCGACCTGTGACCTTTCCGTTGGGCTCCATAAAATTAAATTTTTAATTAGTCGCAAAATAGCACATTCCGCTAATCGGAATCTGTCCATTTGTAATGCCAACCAACGGCGCTTCCCAACCGTTTTTTTTCGAGCTTGACCTGGAGGTCTCTCCGCAGTTTCCTAGCTGTTAGAAACAAATTGTGAAGGCGTAATCGTTCCAAGGGCCGATCTTCACGCCTCGTAGTTTTTCTTTTTGTTCCCATCCGCTTGAACTTTTTTTGCGAAAATATCCTACTGGAATAATTTTCGCCACTGAGTGCCAATATTCAACCTTTTTGTTCATCGACAATTTCCAAACTTTAAAAATCAATGTCGACAACACTGCCTCAAACTTTGTAAGGTTTAATGAATTTTTTTTTAGCAACAATCTGCATAATCAAGTAAATATAATATTTTGTATTTTTCAATAGTATTTTTTACATGGAAACCGGTCAAATTGCGAATTTTCGAGGTGCGGCTTTTTTAAAACGGACTGTGACTTTTAAACTTGAAATTAAATAAAGTTTTTTTTTTGCTTTTCAAAAAAATTGCTTTGAAAATGTGTTTTGCCAATAAATAAGGAAAATAAATATGAAAATAATAAACGAAAAAAGTTCCAGTACTCTGAGCATTCCATTGGCAACAGTGTTGAGTTCTTTCAACGAAAAGTGGTTACCGAAACTCGTATTTGTGCCAACTCATTTAATAAAATGCTGGCATTTCTAGAGCAAGTAATGCGTCGGAATTAGATAAACTTCCATCTGATCCGCAAGATATTTTAAATTGCAAAATGTAATACCTTTATTTACAAAACACAACGCCAGAATTTATATTGAAAGCAATAATTTTTCTTAAATTTATTTAGTACGACGATGTAAGCAAATTTTCTCAAATACAAAAAAAGTTCCTAAATCGTGAACCCCCACCGAATCGATTTAAAAAAGTAAAAACCATAAAAATTTCGTTTTCCGATGCAACTTTTTTTCACACATTGTCGTAGAACAAAGAGGAATATGAAGTCGGAATTAATGTGTGCATCATAAAATTTGTACGTTTTTCAGTCGATTTATATAACTCACCTGTTATTTGAGAAACAGTTTTTTGGGTAAAATCGAAATTCTCACTAAATATTTTGAATATTTGTAATTATTTTATAGTGATTGTGTCAAAGATTTTCGTTTGAGGTTGAACCTTATCGTAATTGAAATCAGATTTCAGTTTTCTTTTTGTATAGATGAAACCGAAATATTTACATATTTCCTATTGTCCTTGTTGTGGCAACGATTTTGTAGCACGTTAACTTTTAATTTTACAAAATTTTCAATAGCACGAAGGCATGTACTTTAGGAAATTTTTTTTTGTTTTTACGATTTCTAAATTCTTAATAGGGTTCATCTTACTTCACTTTCTATTTCAGATTATTCTGAGCATAAAACTCTTTCTTCTTAATCAAAAACAGCCGTAGTTTTTTCAAATTGCCGATGATTCGGTTCAAATAGTTGGTATAATATTTATAAATTATTGATATTTCCTTTTGAAAGTAATTCTTTAATTGTATTAACTCATTAAATGAGATATTCGCGGATACTTGCAAGATGCGTTATATTGTTTTGACTCTACACAGGCAGATCCGATGAGTCTTTCTTCAGAACTAAATGTATAAATATGTAGGACATTCAGGTGCTTTCGCAAAATCTCTAAAGATCTGTGTTTGAAGAAAGGCGTCACGAAAACTTAATAATAGCTGTACTGTCAGGTAATGTTTGTCTCACCGAAGCAAATTTTTGAAGGCTACCCAGCAAAAATTTGACTTACCAAATAATCTATAATGTAATGCAAATAGATTGAAACTACTCCTCACAGTTTAACTACAATAACTGCTTATTTTTATTCGCGTTGTCCCAAATAGAATCCATTATCAATTGGACGAATTATAACCAAAACAGTAAGGCATTCCCTTTTTACTTACAAAATTTATAAAAAAAAGTTGCTACAAGAATTTCAACATGTGACTAGTTCTAAAATAACGTAAGAAAATAATATTCATCGATTAAGGTTGCACTATAAAAAGCCTAAAATGACACTGAAGATTGGCAGATAGCCGAAACCGGTTTCCAGTACATTGTGCAGGATGTCCGCCGGGAAGGTATACTACTTTGTTTGTTTCTAATTTTTGATTAAATGAAAGAGAATGTATCGTATATTGATAAATGTTTTATTTAATGTCGGCAATTATGTATGGAATACAATTTCAGTTAAATGTCCGCCTCTGTTAGCCTCACAAAGGCGAGCCCTTTTGAACAAGTTTTTTCATTACATTCTCACACATTTCACGCGGTATTTCATTAATTTCATCACGAATATTTTGTTTAAGTTGCTCCAACGTTTCTGGTTTGTTCGCATAAACCTTGCTTTTCAGATATCCCCAAAAAAAGAAGTCCGGAGCAGTCAAATCAGGCGATAGTGGAGGCCAGTCAACATCACCCTTCCTTGAAATATATTGTTGTGGAAAGAGATCTCGCAGTAATTCCATTGTAATCCTGGCTGTATGCAATGTGGCAACGTCTTGTTGAAACCACATGTTAGTCAAGCCCAAAGCATGCAGTTGTGGCGTTGAAAAGTTTTCAATCATATCACGATATCGCTCCCCATTGACAGTTACCGTTACGCCGTTGTCAGTTTCAAAACAAGTAAGGTCCAATGATTCCTCCTGACCAAATTGCACACCAGACTGTCACTTTTAATGGATGCAAAGGTGACTGATGAATAATTTGAGGATTTTCCATTGCCCTTAACCGACTATTCCGTTTATTCACACTATGATTTTTAATGAAAATCATGGGCGAGCTGTAGCATCCTATTGGCATATGTACGGCGACGTAAATGGTCTTCTGGAAGAAGCTCTTGTGTCAACTGAATCTTAAATGCAAATCTTTGTGCAAAATTGTGGCCAAAGTTGTTCTTTGAAGACCAAGCTCCTGACCACGGTGTCGAATTGAGGTTGATGGATTGTTTTGAACACTTTCTTGAACAGCAGTAATGTTTTCAGCCGATCTTGCAGTACGTTGTGGTCCATAATAGGGCCTATCAGCTACAATCCCTCTTTCTTCGAAATCATTCACTACACGATAAATAGTGCGTCTTGTTGGCACGTTGTTTCTCATCGTCACAGTAATCGATGATTGATTTTGATAAAATGTTTTAACGATTAAAACACTTTGGTTTACCGAATATTTTTCCAGAATAAATTTGCCACGTCTCTACTTCACGACTGCCAAATATGAACTGTCAAGACTAATGTTTACCAAAATGGCGGCGGACACCCTCTATGTTAAGCAAATCGAGTTTTAATCGAAAAAATGTTTTATAATTTTAATTCGGAAGACCAAAAAAACTAAAAACAGTTTTTAGTAGATTATTTATTTTTTATATTAAATATAATTTTATGTAACTCAAAATACCGAAATACTTTGAATTTCTGAATGATTAGTAAAGAAGTTATGTTTTAATAGATAATGTAGAGAAGCTACAAAGTAATGCATGAACAAAGTTATTGAAATGAAAGTTGTAAGTTAAGTTTTTCCTGGGTAAAAAGGCCCTAACAACTACGTAAGAATTTCACTTGAAAAGTTACTCCTGATTATCACGCAATGCATACTTGTATATGCTGCCGGCAAAGTGTTGAGGTCTTCTTGCAGCGGAATGAACAAAAATCCGTTTGTTGTATTAAAATGCACAACTTTTCAAAAAGCTCTCAGTTAAGTTAATTAATTTGTATTCTCTAAAGTATTTAAAGCAATTTCTTTCTACAATTAAATCCATTTTATTCAGAATTTAGTCAAAAGAACAACAATTTAGACACTATGCTGCCTGTGTTGCTAACTAGAAAATATGCATTCTTTAATTCTTTGTTTGAAAATAATAAATAAGAAAATGTAGGAATTAACAATTTAAAACAATGAACGATGTCAACAACTGGAAATGCAGATGAGACAACTTCAAATCAAACTAAACAGAAGAAACAGCGTCGGAGCAGCCGTCGTTGTACTGGCTGTTATGATGGATATTTTGTTGTTTGGTAACACTTTGAAAAAAAGTGATTAATCTAATAATTCCAAAGACAAATTACACACACAACCAACTGCGACACTTTCTCTATTGGAATAAATTTGATTTTAAGGGTTTAAGACACAACATGATTGACAAATGAAAGTTTTATGTTGCGGGAAGTGTTTAATTTTGTCTTTTTTTAGAGTTTGTAATGTCGTAATGTGAAGGGATGAAAATCAAAACTGTTGACGAAATGTTTGTCTTCATTTGATTCATGATCCTAGGAAATTAATTCTTAAAAACAATTTTTAATACACTATTTTGATAGTAAATAAATGCGTCGACTGATTCAAATTTCGACGCAAAGTGATCGATTTTCGCTAAAAGTGCCATTATGAACAAATTTTTCAATTTATTTAAGAAATTTTGTCATTGAAATTCAATTGAAACAAGATATACTTGAAGACTTTAAGAAAACAACAATTATTCTAAGTGGGTTATACACTGAAGGTGGAACGATGTTGAGAGTCTGTAGCGGCCGTATCATTTTGGCGCCGACTGTCAAATGTGTTGTTTATTCTTTAGTATTTGCCAATGCCTAAACACCACGATAAGTTACAGAATTGAGTAGAACACGTAAATAAGCGTTTGGAAGAAGACCTTAATTTTGACAGCAAAATCATGTTTAGCGACGAGGCGCATTCACGGTATTGTGCAGATTTGAAGTCGATGCTACGGTTTGTTCGTACTTCTTCCATTACTGTAAATGGCGAGCGCTACAGGTCCGTGATAATAATTGCCTTTGGCCGGAATTGATCGATACGGATGTGTAAAAAATTTAGTTCCAGCAGGGCAGCAGTATAATGTACATTCTGCACGGACAATTTAAGGGTATGGTGATCTCTCGCAGAGGTGACGTGAATAGGCCATAAAGATTGGGCGATTTGACCCCGTAAGAGTTTTTCTAATGCGAAAGCCTCCATTCTAATGCCTATTGAATTTTTGCGGTGCCTTTGTCCAGATCTTGACCTAAAGAAAGCATTTTTTAGGCAAATGCACTGCAATTTTTGTAACAAATTCAACACTCGTCTCAACTCGCGTTTAGTCCAAATGCATCGATTCAGGTGAGTTAACACGATCTGCAGCCACTTCTCTAATGCTCACACTTATTTCTGTCAGTCATAGAGGTGGACGAATTAAATAATTAACCACAATACGACCCACTTCCCAGATTATCTACCGCAGATTAACGTTAACGCTTCTGCACTGGGCATTTTAATAGGAACACAAAAAAATACTTGTTTACAAACCTATTATGTTCAAAACTTTCCGGTAGACGTCGGTAGAGAACATATTTTTGTAATATCTCAAGACCTTTTTCCGCTCGTGAATTTCACTTTTAATTTTTAGTAAAGCAACAGGTTCAGTATTGCGTTAACATAGGATTACTTCCATTGAAAGTCAATCCGCTGGATAAAAAAAACTTTAATTATTTTGTTCTTAGAGAATCTTCAATTTAATTATCAAATATTAAATATTTGAGAACATTTTTATTTGGCAATATTTTTTGTCTGCTAAAAACCGAACACACACACATCTCCTTTCGCTCTCGTCATCATCACATGCAATTTACATAACAACAGCAGTAACAACATAAACCTCTAGTATTAATTAAAACTTTTAACAATTTTCATGTTTTATATTTATTTACAATTCTAATATTTGTGTGTGTGTGTTTTTTTACTGTTCCCTCTTTTCTTTTTTCTATTTTTTTTTTCTAATTTAGAAATGTAGACAAAATTGTATCCATCTTTCATTTGCATGTAAAGTATTAATTTAACATTGAGTTGTTTTCAGAGAGTGTGTGTAGTCAGTGTGTGTGTGTAGTCAGTGTGTGTGTGTTTGACTTTTTTGTATTTAACATTTTAGATACATTGTTAGTTTTATATTGTGTCCATTTATTTTCTTTTATGAGAATTTTTTATTTTAAATCTATTCATCACGTTATGAAACCATCTCCAGGCAACCAACCATCCATCAGTGTTGTAAGTTGTTTTTTTATATTTCAAAATTGTTGTTAGTTTATATTTTTTTGATTAGGCTTCGTAGACTGTTAAACATGCAACTAAATTGAATTTTATGTTTTCATTACAATTTTTATTAAAAAATTTCTTTTGCCAGACAAACCATTTTAAATGAAATATTATTAATTGTTTAATAACTTTAACATGACTTTACGGAAATTTATTGATAAAGCCGAGTGTTACAAGATCTTTTTTTGACAGCAACGTTCGGTTCGCTCATAGCAACAGAGGTCTATCATAGGCGACTTTTTTATGCATATCACGAACTTTAATTTACCTTATTGATCAAAATACCTTCAAATTATTTAAACTTCTTTGAGTTGTCTTAAAGTTTTTTTTAAGCCCTCAAGGAAAAATTCATCTCGTGCTTTACATGAATACGAACGATTTGGGTCTACATGAATACAAGATCCAAATCACTCAGGAATTGAAGCAGAGAGACCATTAACTGCGTCCTGTGCTTGTCAAATGAATGCGTGATCGAGAAGTTCGTTTGCCGAAAAAAATATTGTTCAGTAACGAGGCCGACTTTGGCTAAACGGAAAATTGCCGCATTTAGGAGTCGCAAATCCAAGATATATTTACCATAAGGAAATGCATTCTCAAGGAGTAACTGTTTGGTGTGCCTTATGGCCTGAACACGTAATTGGTTTTTTGAAGATAATGTGAAAAATAAAGTTAAAGTCAATGGAGTGCGAAACATAGTAACGATTTTTTTGCGGGACCAATTGGAAGATGTGGCCCTCTGGTTTCAAAGAGACGGCACTCACCCATAAAACCAATAAATTTCGAGGCTGCGTCATGGCCTAACACGGCGATATTAATTGCTCTCCGAAGTCGTGTGAAGGAATTCCCGCAAGAATAAGTCTTGCGAAGTCAAATTGCCCGATCTCGGTCACCAGTACACATTGTCCTCGATGCCTTGAAATCGATTGTGCAGGATGACAAGTATCATCGGTCAATTTTTGGCAAAGAATATTGATTTTCATAGGTAGACATCATTTGCGCATTTCTACAAATCAATAATCCACTTTGAACAGAATTCACACCAAACATTTCCGCTTATGCATTGTCTCTTGGTGGATCTCCGGCAGTTTTGCTTAATGACATATATGCTTGATGAACTAGGAAATGAGATGCGTCGCTGAATATTATATTGAAAGGGTCCTAATTTTGTAACTGCTGCAAACCTCTGTTAGAAAGTTGCAACGTTGTCCCCGAACTTCTATTTCCTAGACTTACGGGTTCTGGCGTAATGTTTAAGAGACTATCGGACTCTATTATGGCCACAAAACGGGCGGTCGTCAAAGTAGCGCATCGTCTCAATAGAATACCAATTTGTCTGTTTGCATGTGTTGCTCGACACTGCAATTTTTCATAAAGTAAAACAGTATGTCTGGTTTAATAAAGACGAAAAACTGGATTTATTCGGAAGATAGACAAGGAGTTTACATAAACTTTTCTTAGAGAGACTTTTTGGAGAAAGCACAACGTTTTCAAGTTTTTCATTTGGGTTACGGTTTGTAACTATCAATCGTTTTGGTTAAGGAAATGACTCATTTTTCCATTCCCTGGATCAGTGCCTGGTTTTGACAGTGCGTGCTTCGTATGATCTTTGAAAGATCGCATCTTAAACTTAATTTTATACAATAAAGCCTCAAAGCACGTAGAAACAAATGGGAATTTTTTCTGATACTTGCTAAACAACCTCCAGGCTATTATTAACAAAGGATGTTGATCTAATGTGTCTAAAACATTTACTTTTCATAAAATTAATTTCTTAAGTCTCGGATTTCTCGAACTCAACCAATTTCGCTCAAGTGATTTATTCACATGTCCAATTGAATTGCCTTGCGCGTGCTTGATCACGCAAAAATCGTCCAATGGAAACAATTATCTTCACGTATTCCTTTTCAAATCGTACTGCTGCTTGTTTGTTACTGATCAAGAATCAAAAGTGAATAAAATAAAACAATCAACCACAAGGAAAAATATATTCATATCCATACACACATATTTTTCTCCTTTTGTCAATGTAGTAACGCAAAATCCTTTCACAATCATGCGCGGAAATCATTCAGATTTAAAAAGACAATTGATGTGCACATGATTGACATGCCTTGCTCTGGAAGTTGACATTTTTTGCAGCCTACCAAAATCAACTACACGAAAACAATGGCTTTAAGCACCAGGCGTTTGGTGCATTTCGTATGCCAATGCACAGCAACTTAAAGTCAAGTTGCTTAAATTTTTTCCAAGTTGCAACTACGAAAGAAACGAAAAAACAAACATACTTCAATGTTGGAGGATCACACAAAAAAAAAGGAGTAAAAAATTGTGGTGACAATTCCCTAAACGACACACAAAGGCGCCATGTTAAACAGTAGATTACCTGCCTTCCTGACTTTGTCCGTAAACATCCATCAGTCAGTCCAGTCTTATGATGTTCAGGCGGTTAAGGCTGACCAGAAGATGAATTTTGTGGCGTCTGATTGCCAATTGTTTGTTTTAGTTTTTTTTTGTATGCCCGGCTTCTGTTATTTCTTTTCGAATGATAGCGTTGCGCGCGAAGTGCTTTTTATTCAATTGGATCGGAGTGCAAAACGATGGCGCTAAATTGAGTTCAAATCGTTAAATAAAAACAAATAAAACTAAATAACTTCTTTTTTGACTTCCATTGTGTCTGTTTTTGTGAGAATATTATTTTAGTTGGTGCATTTTGCATTTTATTGCTTTGATCAAAAGGACAGAGCATGGTTTGGTCGGTCGGTTGGTTGGACGATGATCTACTTCTGATTGCCGTCAGTCTATATCGACTTATTGGAGTTATTGTCTTTTTTGTGCGATATTCAAAGCGAGAATATGCGCATAATTTATGTTTCAAATTGATCGACAGATGATAATGATGTGATCAATTCGTGATCAAGTGGTTGGTAAAACGGATGAGCGCTTTGTTCTTGTTCCACCGTTGAATAAATTATTGAAGCTTTATTATTTGTCATTAAAGAATGATGTCTAAGATGCGTCTAATACGAAAAAGTCTTTACGTTTGTAAACAAAATTTTACTTAATTAAAAAGAAAACCATGCAAGTTTTCACCTGGGATTAATTTTTGAATTTTTTAACAATGTCTCCTACAACTTTTTTGCATTAACGACTAAATTTGGTGCCAGTCGGTAGGTACTTTTTATCATTAACAATATACGCAGAGCTTACCGAGGATAATGTGCATTCTAATACAGAAATACAGTGATCGGCCTGTTACCTAGGGCTAAGATATTTCCAAAACGTTTGGTTTGGCGACATTAATTCGAATTTATTTCGATCCTTCCAAACAAAATTTTACTTTATTCTCAATTTATAAGTAAGGATTTGTTTAATAATCTTCGAATTTAGTTTGCAGTCATTTATAACAGTTGTACATGTCCAGGTCTAAATGGGACGATTAATCCCAATTACTGTTACCATCGAACTGTAAACACGAGCGTCCAGATAATATTGATTATTTTTATAATTTGTGTATTTTAGAAGTTGGTAATGTTACTAATACCATTCAGCTATCAATATATTTATAAAGGTTTGTAATTTCGTCATCCGTTTCATGCCTCTCGAACATGTGGAAATGATTAAAAAAATAGTATCGAAATTCTGGGTCAGTTATGAAAACATAACGTGAATTTTGGGGTGAAGGCGGTCTACAATATTTTGGCCTTAAACCAGAAACTATACAAAGGTTGGTGCGACACTGATAAGTAGCTGTCGTAGCGGCCAGTAGCAAAGAAGGCCCAGCAATGCGGATTCGGTGCCGATCAGCTTAGTTAGGCATCGCCAGACTCAACCTGGTTTATTCTGAGGTTGGATTATGCTGATGCAAAAATTGATGCCAATGGACCATAGACAACGCCGTGTGTTTGCTAATTGGGCACTTGAAATGTTGGCCGGTGATACTAATTTTGACAGACAAATCATCTTTAAGCAGTGTCAGCAAAGACGAGGCTGCTATTTGACTGGTATGTTCTTTGCTACAGAATGAAGTAAATTAAGCTTCAAAATAAATCACACACCGTTGTTTTATTTATACTTCTTTGCACACCGTTCTTATCTCGTTACCCTATAATACTGCAGAATTGATTATATAAAGAACTAGAAAATTTTAACAGGCTCCTAAAGAACAAATGCCTTAGTACGGCATAGAGAAAAAGAGAGTGATATAGAGATAGAGAGAGAGAGTGTGTGAGGGAGAGAGAGAGTGAGAGACAGAGAGTGTGTGAGAGAGAGAGAGTGAGAGACAGAGAGTGTGAGAGAGAGAGAGAGTGAGAGACAGAAGCATCCCCTTCTGTAGTAGTATCAAAAGTAAGGAACTAGTGAAGCACCAAATTGGACCTATCTCTCTGTAGTAATTTACTAATTCGTTGCTTATATATTAGTTTGTGGAATTGTGTAGGCCAATGGCAATTTGAAAGTCTTTTCATCCTGAAATTTAGACCAGATGGAATCTCAAATGATTTAATTGAAACCTTGTACCTTGTCAAGACACATGATCCTTGCATTGATTGTGTTGTTAGGACAACCTTCAGTTAACCGATTGTAAGCAATACTATTAATATTTATTAACATAATAATTCCACAATATATATTCGCGATAGAAATTATGTTATATCGTTTATTTCAGCAAACGCCATCCTGCTGAATGACTTGACAGATCACATTATCAATTCAAAAGCAATCCAGGTCTTTATAAATAAGGGTCCTTTATAAATTCGATTAAAAAGCGAATATGACGGTCACATAACTGAAGTCTTATTTCATTCATAATAGGACAGAGTGCGTGTAGAATAAATTACAAATCAAGAAATTTTTGTTTGTTCGTAATCATTTCGTGAATAGAAAAAAATCGCTCACGTTCGCTCATGTGCGGTGAAAAAAACAGAAGTGAAACAAAATGTCTATTCAAGAATGTCCATTAAGAAAGCAAGGAAAGCAGAATGAAATTTCTTTCTTGAGCTCTGAAATTACAAAAAACTTAATTTCCTTTGTAAAAAATAATACAAGAATAAAAAAAATTTTACTATTCATGGTGCACAAACACGTACCCTGTAGTAGAACGACATAAGTGATTTAAAATGATTTTAGAAATAAAGATATTGTTGTGTACTATCCAACTGTTTTAGAAAAGCAAAGCTTTTAAAAAGTGTTTTGCAAACACTTTCAGTGTAGCCCTCGTGTATTTTTCCCAACTGAACTGTTCACTTATAGAAAATTGAGTTACTAGATTCTCAGACAAAACATTCTCACCACAAAAAGTGCAAGTTAAAATTCTTCCGTAGGCCTTGTTACGATTGCGTGATAATTTTTTATTTTTATTTTGCCCATTTATTTTCTGTTCACAAGAGATTTGCTGACAATTTCACACAAAAACCAACCAGTTTCTTAAATGACATTATCGCCAAATTTTGTTTTGTTTGGTTATGTATTTTGCCTCCTGTATTGTTTTTGATTGCAATGCTGGTGGGCATGAAATCCAAATACCATTGATGATGCTTTTGATTTAGTCACGGTATGAAAGGGATGTTTGTGCTTTATTTTGCTCCTTGTTAATGGAATGAAATATATGCTTTTTTTCTCACTACACTAATCCAAACCTCGAAAAACTACTGCTGTGTTTACTTGTGACGGTGATGATCATGAGGATGATGATGATGGCGTCCAGTTCGGCAAATATTGAGCCAAGAATAAAAAAGACAACACAAATTGTAGCCAGGTTCACAGTGTAAAATGAAAAATTCCCTATTTTTTTTATATTTGATTTCGAAAGAATGCTACTTAGTCAGTTGTATGGTTAGTTGGTTCCATTCGTTTTGCTTTCGATGTCAACTGAAATAACAATGATTGCGTTTAACTTACATGATCGTTGGAACGTGCAATCGTTGGCGCCAATAACGCCACCCAATAAATGCTGTTGACACAAAAGAAAACAAAAGAAAAAATGCCTAAACTAAGATTATCTCGCCAGTTTTGAAAGTTTTGAAAGCCCAACCTGAAACAGACATCTACCACAAAATTTATTTGTATTGTTTATTTTTTCTCCTCATTTCAGTGCTCACAAATGCTAAAGTATTTAATACAACTTCTCATATTCCCAAGGTATTGGAAGTGGTTGCCTGAAATGATTCCTAGTTGCCGTTTTTTAGGCCAGTAACCACCCAGTGTTTAATAACATTCGATTTAATTCATGTTCACTGTCATCTTGGCAATTTTTCATAATTAAAGAAGAAAAACGCCAGCAAATCCAATCATTCTTGCTTTTAGCTCTTCGAATTTTAAGCTCAAAAGCAAATAAACTCTTGAAAACGCAAAGAATAAGAATTAAAAACGGAAGGCGTTTCCTTAACCAACCATATTGTTATAACCAGCCCATACTTGCTTGTATTGCGAAGAAAAAAATAAGAAAAAAAGAAATCTTTCTTGCATGTCAGCCACATGAAATAACAACGATCGTACGTTGCCTCTTGATAGACCATTTTGTTTATGATTAAAAATCAATTTAAACAAGACGGATCTAGTAGTTTAACAATTACACCACACAAGTTTGTTCTTTTTGTAAAAACTCCCTTTGCTTCCTCGATCATTTATTACTTTTGCCCATGATCAATCAGAAATTACGCTTGGCGTGTGTGTGTGTTTGTATATATTTTCCAAGGAAGTTTCTTTTGCAGCTATGAGATATATAGTTTTCTGTTTGTTTTCACGATAGGCAATGATGTTGCATTTTCAAGTTGATCGTGGCAAGAATTCATAAATCATCTCACTTGCGATCGCCTCTCAATGAAATCGCAAGAAGCCCTCGTAACTTAAACAATGCGGTCGGCCGTTTTCTTTTTAAGACAAGAATTGATTTTTATTTCTTAATACTGAGAGAAAATCCCGCTTAGCCCCTGCATCAGGTATGAATGATTTGAAACCCAAATAAAAGTTGTGAATTCCTCATTATTTTAAAAGTTATTTTCATTACATTTTTGATCGTTTTTAGTATCTTGTTTGAATCTTATTTTCTGGTATGCCTTTTACGTTACACTAACTTCAGAGTGGTTGAAAATTTACGTTTCAAATCGTTCTAAGTTGATTTAAAATCGATTGATTTCCACCACATACCTGTATAACAATTTTGCTGTAATGTATTCTCAATTCACCACTCGTGCGTATCATGTGTTGAAAAACATTTTCCATTCATGCAACATGTAAACAGATAGTACGAATTGCAACATCAAAAATAGCATAAATAGCAAGCACCACATCTAGGAATACGTATTTAATTGCACCATTTTGAAGCTTCTAACTTTTGTATATAAAGAAATAGACATTCATATGAGATTGATAGCACAAAATTGAAACTAACATTTAAAAAAAAACATACCATATCCAAACGTAAAGTTGTATAACAGTTTCTACTGCGAAACGGCAATAGCACAGAAATCAATAGCAGCTGCAAAATCAAAAATCATTTGCTGTTACAAAACAATACTCATTCTCATTAATTTATTTATGCTATTTTATTATATTTCTTTGACCTTTTAATAAAAATTTTGTTCAATAATTTTTAAGTGCTAGTTTTTTTTATGGAATAAAACAACTTTGTTCATTAAATTCAATATTTCGCTACTTCAATTAAAATATGAACAAAACTTTCATAATACTAAATTTCAAAAACAAATACATACACAGACTGAAAATAATTTAAAGTTTGAAAAACTGAAAATAATTTTATATTTGAAAATATTTAAAAAATTTTAAAGACAAATAACATAAAAACTTAAAATGATTTTACATTTATGTATGTATATGTATGTATATGTATGTATATGTATGTATGTATATATGTATGTACATATGTAAAACGCACTATGTTAACTGTAAATAAAATATTTTTTATTATTATAGAAAAATCTATCAGTTATCGATTGTATCGATTGTTTTAATTCACCCACAAGAAAAAATCTGGTGCGGTTAGGTCTGGAGACTAGTGGAAATTTTCCTTGTAACTCTGCCATAACCGTGGCTATGTGTAAACTTGCCCCATCTTGTTGTAACCGCGCAAAACTAAAGCGAACTCTCTATCGACGCAGTTTAGGAGAGAAAATTTCCTGCAATATTTTTCAATAACGATCTCCAGTGAGTCTTCTTCCAAAATGTATGGCCCGACAAACTGCACACCACACTGTGACTTGAGCCGGGGGCGAGTGTCTCTTATAGACAATCTGTTGGTTAGATACACTCCTGCTAGGAGCCATGTTGTCAACAGAGCTACGAAACTTCCTTTGGCCGGATACTATTGACTCGAGTGCATGATAGCGGCGCACAATCCAATACTATGTCTTTCATTATCCCAATTTTTCATTTCAGACAACAATCTAAAATTTAAAGATAAAATGGAAGTGATTTTTCAAAAAAATATTTATTTTATTACTGTAGAGCGTTTCATTAGCCACCCTATTTTGAGTTGTTTATAAAAATTGTTGTGGTTTCTTTGTAGTATTAACGAACAGGAAATTGTGAAATGTTTTACTCTAAAAAAATAAAAATGTCTAATGCTGCAAAAACAACTTGTATAAAAATGTTTATTAGAATTTACACCCTTTTGAATTTTGTTTTAACTTGAATTAGAAGCAAAATTTTTCATATAAATTATGCACTAAAGAGTTGTAGATTTAAATTATCCTTTCTCTAGCCACTAATACCCACACTACTCTATCCTTCATGGTACAAGTCATAGATTTTGCCAAACACAACAGGTAAAATTCAAACTAATGGCCAAACTAATAATACGAGTAATAATAAAAAAAGGAGAAATAAACCAAAAGTGACTACACACATATGTATTTTGCCTGGAAAAATTAAATGACAACAAACATGTCCTTTAGTAATCTCTAGACAGCAATATTTAAAAAGAACAAACAACTCGACATGGTAAAAAGGCAACAACGATCCCCAATAGAGATTTACAAAATATGAAGTTTAATTGATATTTATGAATGAATGTGGGAAAATGTTTTAATGATTTTAATTTTATTTGGATGAAGTGGCTCTAAAAATAACAAGACTTTTTTTCTGGGACAAATAAAAAGATTAAAAAATTATAATTACGACTTAATTTTTCAGTCTACACCAGCGATGGAAAATTGAAATAGTGCTGGCCACGACCCTTTTCAACATTTTGGTACTTTTTTATAAACAGCGAGTGTATACACAAAACGGAATGTGCTCTAGTAATATTTGGCAACTAGCTCTTGGCACAAGAAAATATATGCATATTCAAAAATAATTTGGGCGATTTGAAACTTTTGAAAGTGCCCTAGTTTTCAAATATGTAAAACCAAAAATGTTTTCACTTGGGCGATTATTCGCGCAGCCTGTAAAAGTGGGCTCAAATAAAATTCCGCACAAATTTATTGAACATGGCCTCACACCATTGGATATTGGTTCCGCTGGTTTTAAGCTCGCCCTCACTTGGAGGTGACACATAAACAACAGTGCAGTTCACCCCAAATTGTATTTCATACAAGATTTTGTAAACAATTGATATTCTATTTTTCTATTAGAAAATCGCTTATTTTTTTGTTTGGTTTGGCAGTGCCAACAATAAATTTTAATTATCTACATTCATCCAAGTTGCCTTCAAAATGTCCTTCATTCTTTTCTTTCAGCAGTAGTGTACTAGTGAGGGCAAAAAGTAGTAAGACTTTGTTCATAATTTTAAATTTCTGTATTTATTCTGCCAAATCCATTTCGTCCCCCTCAAAATAATGCCCCCAGCTGCAATGCACTTATGCCAACGTTTTTTCCAATCCTCGTAGCAGTTGTTGAAGTCAATTTCCGGAATAGCCTTCAATGCGCGTAGCGATTCACGTTTAATGTCTTCAATTGACTCAAAACGGTTTCCCCGGAGCGGTCGCTTGAGTTTGCTGAACAGCCAGAAGTCACACGGAGCTAAATCAGGCCAATACGGTGGTTGTGGAACGATACTGATGGAATTTTTGGCGAAAAGCTCACGAAGAATCAATGCGGTATGCGACGGTGCATTATAGTTGTTGCAAAATCCAAGAGTTATCGGCCCATAATTCCTGCCTCTTTTTACGAACAGCTTCGCGCAAACGACGCATAAGACTCAAATAGTATTCCTTGTTGACAGTTTGGCCGGTCGGAAAGAATTCGGAGTGCACCACACCTCGATGGTCGAAGAAAACTGTCAACAGGACCTTTGGCACGATATTCGGCCAGTTGATCGTCTGTTTCCGGGTCGTAAGCGTAGATCCAAAACTCGTCGCCAGTTATATTACGTTTATTGACATCCTGGTAGTCGGAAAGCATTTTTTAACAGAAATCAAGGCGACGCCCTTTTTCAAGAAAATTGAGTGATTTTGGAACCAATCGTGATTTCACTTTTCTTAGGACCAAATGATCTTTTAAAATGGTTTTCACTGATCCCTCCGATATTCCAACAATATCAGCAAGGTCTCTGACTGTTAATTGTCGATTCTCGAACACCAATTCCTTGATTTTATTGACGTGTTGATCATCAGTTGATGTTGATGGCCGTCCTGGACGTGGTTCGTCGTCAACACGTTCTCGACCCTCTTTGAATAGTTTGTACCAATCAGAAACACTTGCTCGCGACATACAATTATCACCGAAGGCCTTTTGCAACATTCTAAATGTTTCGGCATCAGAAATTTCATTCCGCACACAAAATTTAATGGAACTTCTTTGTT
Source organism: Phania funesta (assembly GCA_963932375.1). Classification (NCBI taxonomy): domain Eukaryota; kingdom Metazoa; phylum Arthropoda; class Insecta; order Diptera; family Tachinidae; genus Phania; species Phania funesta. Next base: position 46,544,035 of record OZ010656.1, read on the forward strand.
GTATAATTTCATTAGTTGTAAAAATCGCTGAATGCACTTATTGTACTGCAGAAAGACAAGCGTATACTAAACACTAATGATTACTTTGATGTGATGTTTGTCACAGATGTCACTGACAGTCATACCAACGTAAAAAAAAATGTCGACGAATGGATTTCCGCGCGAAATTTAAATTGAAAAGTCTTACTATATTTTGCCAACAGTCGTACATGTTTTATAAAATCCTTCTTCATCATGAGTAACGACACGTTTTCGCTAGTTCTTCGTGTAAGCTCAGCGGCGTCCGAGATCGTTACTATTTTTAGTATTCCTGTCTCTCTTCAATTAAATAAATCGAGATGCTCCTCACAAAACTTATAACTTTATTATTACAATTTGCCGGACTGGTCTATGATGCCAGCGGTTTGTGGCAGGGAGCAAAAGCGAAAGCATACATAAGAGGGATCGTATATGAGAGAGCAAATCGCGGTAACGTTAGTCTCAAAGCTACATCAGCCGTTCCTCGAGAGTTTACTAAACTATGTGCTTGAGGCCTCAGTGCCAAGAAGAGGTATAACGGCAGTTAGGGACTGTTGGGCTCTCACTAGTACGGCGCGGTAGTCCCAGCCAACCGTTAAACTAGTAGAGTCAGGAAGAGGTTTAACCCTAGTTAGGTACTATTAGTCACAGTACGACTTGAGCGATGTCCACCCGGTTTGGCTGTCGGTAATAAATCCAACAGTCGAGAACCGATCTGAAGTAAAAATTTTCCTTTTTTCTTTTCAACAAAAATATGTTCAAGAGTTTTAGTAAAAATAAATTATTACCAGTGCAAGGAGTCTTATGCCCTGGTATAATTAAATTAAAAAACAATATAGCCGTAGTTTTTTGCCTAATGAAATAATGAGAAAATGTAAATCGTTTATTGCTCATTTGGAAATTGCCGTCTAAAGATTTTCATATAAGTAAAATGACGAGTCAATCAACAACACAATTTAGTTCCGCCCATACAACCAATGTTGTTGTTAATAAAAAAAAAACAAGCCATCGGACATAGAAATAAAAATATTACGCGGAAAAGTGTGAAATAATATTTGACAAATTTATCCTTTCTTCTTCCGTCATTCCTTAAAACTATAAAATTTCATTTATTTCTTCGACATTTATTGTTTTTTTTTTACTCGTGTATTATTGTGTTGCTACCAATTTTTATTGTTGTTGCCTGTTGTCTTGGCTGTCATTTTATAGTACCGCACGGTAAAACTTAATTAGTGTATTTCACATCATCAAAAATAGTTGTGCGACAATAATTTTGCCGCCGAATCACACAGAGAAACTGAAGTTATATGACAATTTTAGTGGTACATAAATACTTGCAACATACACGTACGTATACGAATAACAATAATTATATCATTCGCAATTGCTTTGATGTCACATTTATGTCAAACGTAACAATTAAACTCCTTCATTTTCTTGGGAGCTCTTTATTGCCTGCATGTGTGTGTCAGTGTGTGTACATCTTTATTTTACGACTTCAAGACAAAAGAACTGTTGGTGGTGGTAGTCAACTCTAGAAGAGCACAAGTAGTGGCGGTGTTGGCGTCAGTAAATGTCAACACTTAAAAATGCTTAAAATTGTTTGTGATTTGCCATCTATCCGATGAAGGAAACATAGGGGTAGTTAAAAATATGTTCGAGTATATTCTCAGAAAAGCCGGGAAATGTATGAGAAATTAAAACAAGAATTTCAGAGAATAAAATTTATTTAGCGCCGTGATTTGTTTGTCTATAGTTACAAAACTTAACAACGCCAGCCGAAAAAGAGTGACGTTTAAATTAAATGATAATTTCATTAAAAAATTGTTTTTAAATTGGGTTGAAATAAAGCAGAACACAGTGGGATGAGTATAGATAAAGTTGAAGAAAATAAGGAAAACGATGCATCATGTTGATAACCTTGTAAGCACCTTGTCAAAATTAAAATTATCTTGCTCATGAACAACATATTCTGTCAGAAAGGTGGTAGCAGTTTTACAACACTTACATATGAAAGCAAGAATTTTATTTCTTCGACGCTATGTCCAAACCTAAAGTTTCTCCACATTTTCCGCAAATTGTTGCGCCCGGCCGAAAGATGAAGGCACATACCATGCGTTCCCATAGCTATTGTTAGTGTAGACGCTTTACACAGATCAGAGCTCTTCTGCTCTGTGTTATGTATAGGGCCGGCTACGCAACGCAATCATGGAAATCAGTACCTTTGTGCTATTTTCAGTACTTTTTTATTAAAAAAAAATAACCAGATACATCCACGTCATTTTTAGTTTTTTGTTATGCTTTCTTCTGGGCTTAAAAATCTAGTCTTACTATATTTTGTAAACATTGCCTGCATGCCAATAACATGCAGGGAACTGGCAAAAGTTATTCTTTTTTAGTTCTTCGCGGTTTTGTTGGAAAAATTGTCGATGTTCTTCAATCAACCAATGCACAGGGGGAGATCGGTACTCAGTCGCGGCCAGAAGTTCAGAAATTCGCGATCGTTGATTTTTAATTCTTCTTGCATTTCATTTATAATACTTCTAATCTTTAAAAGCCGCTAGGAATTTTTGACAGTCGATCTGGAGTCTCGTGGTAGTCGGTTAAAGTTGAGAAATTCAAACTAAAATATTCCATACATGTTTTTTTTAAATTTTTTTCTGACTCTGAGTGCGGGTGCCTCAAACGGTGTTACAGTAATCGATATAAAATATTTACACCAATCCATCCCCTGGCTTGTTGGCTAACTTCGGCTATTAAGAATATTTTAATTTTTTTTTCAATAAAGTTTTAAAATTACTATAAATATGAGATTTTAGAAGCTATAACTTTTGAAGCTAGAACCGGTTTTAAAAATGGATAATAGCTTTTGAAAGTTCAAAGTTTTATGAAAAATCGTCTCAAATAGACTTGACCCCTGGCGATTCTCGTGGACCCACTTTTTTTGCTAAAAGGACAGTAAAGTCGATGTAAATAAAATAAAAAAATTTTTGGCAGGATGTAAATTATGAGCGGATAGCCTATCACCTTTTTCGATATCTCGCTTACATTTTAGTTGTGAGAGCAAAACATTTCAAACAGATAATATTTTATGATGACTGTATTATTAGTTAATTAAAGTATTTGTCACAAGGTTTTTGAAAAGTTTCACCTTAACTTAAATACTATATTAAAAATTACTGATAACTTAAAAAACAAAACAAAACAAAATTGTATTATTAAGTAGAAAAAGGAAAAATCCTTAAACTCTTTGTAAATATATATATACTATTGTGAGTAAATTGTAAATATCATTAGACACAATAAACTGAATTGAATTGAATTAAAGTATTTCTTCTAGGGAAGTAATTTATGTCATTAGGAATATTTAATTAGTTTTTCAAAACCTAATTAGCATTTTCAATAACAGAAAATCAGGTAGCGCGTTAATTACTTATTTTTTATTATACTTCTATCAAAGTCTCGTTGCTCCTATTATGAATAGGACCTTGTTTTTGTGAAAAAACAGTAAACGGCTACTTAATTCAAAATATTTGAAAAATTCAAGCTTTTAGGATAAAAAAACACTTTTTGGAGGACGTGGTGGAAGTGCGAACCAACGAGGATTTGTTAAAAATTTTGCTAATCTCATCAGACCCATACGATTCATGATTAAAAAAAACCTTTAAATAAGTAAGCAGAAGAATTAATTCTAAAACCAATAGATTTAAACTTTCTTATAACACATGCGCTATGATTTTAATTAATTAATTTTCAAACACAATTTTATTGATTATCTTGAATATTTCGCTATGCGTCTTAATTGAATAAATTAATTAATTGAAGTTTTATTAATATAATTCATCTTTTGAGAGTTCTACACAAAGGCATACCGAAATATAGAATCTTATCAATAAAATTGTGTTATATGTATAACGTAAATTTTTCTGATATGCACCAGCTTCTTTCTATTCACACTAGTATTAATCGCAGCGCCCTCTTTCGTCGGTATTCACTTTATGGCACTAAATCGTCGGCAAATTAATATAATTAATAAAATCGCTATACTGGCTTCAAGTAGTGCGTCTACATTACGTCACTGCACTATTGTAATAATAAACATAACGTGCAATTGCAGAGCTGTAAACACTGAAGCTTTCTATCCCCTCTTACTTCACCATCTGTCTTCTGTAATCCGCCATCCCACCCTTTCCAAAGAAAGTAGCATTTAAATAATAATTGGTAGCCATTAAGTTGCCTGCGTGCGTCTTATTTTCCTTAAAAATGCTTTAAAAATGTTTTTTCTTCGACGCGACTTTCAGATTAAACATTAGGTTTGAAAATTATGCTAAAATTTAAAAAAAAATTTGAAACAAATTCGTTATTTTACTGATATTGAATCTTCTAATTTTTCAATACTGTATTTCTAATTATTAAATAAATAAATACTAAGTGTTCATAAGCAGTATTTACTTTTCATTTAGTTATTTCCAAGTAAAGAAATCTTGTGCTTTAAAGTTTAATTTAAAATTGAATTTATTCGAAAATGCAATGCTTGTGGAACGCCTTCTCTTATTTAAGTTTCAATTGCCACTCATTGAGAGAGATCATCTTCAAAGTGGCTGGCTGATTGGCTGACTGGCTGTTTTGCTCCCTGTCAAGGCGCAACGAATTGTTTTGCCAATATTTATGAATCTTTAATAAAACAAACAGAGGAGGTCGGACAGGCGTTAAAAAGCAAATTGAACTTTTTTAAAAATGCAATTTTCATAACTAACTGCCTTTAATATTTTTCTACTTTTCAACATTCAATAAATGAATGAAGTTAAACTGCAGTAAGAAATCGATTAAAAACGAATAAATGTGCATGAATGTAAAATTGTAAGCAAAAGTTTATTAATATTTTTTTCCTGACCATACAAGTGATTTAAAAACTCATAACACGTTGGTAACACCTTCTTTATGTCTTTGTATGGTGCCTCGTTTGCAGCTCGGTGCACAAAGAAGAAAGCGTGTGTGGCACTGCAGCCCTGATGGTTAAGGTTGTCTGTCTGTGGCTGTACTTTAGATTCCTTAAGGCTTAAAATCTCATATGAAATATTTAAACCCACTCTTATTCCGACCAGAGGAAGGACTTTGAGTATGAATATTATTTATTTAAGTTATTTATGGTTCCATATTGGCACAGAGCAATAACATCTTGTTGGTGAGCAAAATTATTGAAAGTTGGTTTTTGTTTTTCAAACAACAAAATTTGACAAATTGTAAAAAACGCCTTTAAGAACACAAACGATCGATTTAGTTTTTGCTTTACTTTCCGGAGTCGAGTCAAGAGGGGGAAAAATGTAATCTTTTATAATCCCTTTGCAAATGAATCTTTGATGGCTCCTCTATGTAGTTGATTTCTTTTGCATCTGTTTGTAAGATTGTTGAATGTTGCATTTCGGTAGCTGTTTAAGATACAACGAACAGTGGCAACCAAAACGACAGTTAACATGCGTTCTTTTGTATTCGCCAACAAACCAAATACACTCGTACGTACACACAACCAACAACAAACGTTTTTAAAATCATTTCGAAATGCACACAAATTGAGGCCGGCGGCAAATTTACTGCAATTCATTTACCAGCATTCGCCACACGTTGATAAATTCCTGAAAATCAATTATTTCAGAGAGAGGGTGAGAGAGTGAGAGAGTGAGAGAGAGAGAAAACGATCGCTAACCACCGAATTGATTTTCTTGTATTTTTCTTTAATTGGATTTTTAATGTCGCATTTTGTTTTTGCCCCCCAAAATTCATTAAGTTTTTGTGCTCAGAGTGAGATTTTATTAAAGTTTTATTGGAATAAATGGAAACATTTGCATTCTAATCTGTCGTTGTGCTAAGATCGCTGTTAATGATTATTCATTCAAGACAGACCCAAGGAGACGACTGCAAAAGTATGACGATTTGGAAAGGATATGAAAAACCAATAAGTGTTTCTCAAACACATTTAAAGAAAACGATTAAAAGTTTTAATGTCTGCTACAATACACGCCACCATAAAAGATGTTTTTAATTTTTAGTCATCTGAATAGATTTCGAGTTCATTAAAGTAGTAGCTCAATTTAGAGGTCAAAGTTTCAACCACTTTTACTTTTTGCATTTGCGTGGATTTTTTAATTCTAAGTCGTCAATCCCGTAAAACCAAAAGTGAACATGGGCAATAGCCCATATATTTGTGTAACTTCAACACAGTAAATTGGCCACGATCCAGCTTAGCCTTTGGTGGGGAGTTTTAACAAATTTTTGTATGGGAAAATGTTATTTTAATCGTTTAGAGGGATGGGTGTTTGCTTTTTCTTTTTCCTGGATACGTGACTAGTATAACCTTAATATCGGAAACTAATTAATTTTATTGCGTGCAGAATCCCTTTAGGTGCCATAGCCGGCTTTGGCCAAACTCCATAGGCACAAATCTGGAAGCCCGGCCCTTAGATTTTTTTATGGTTAAAATAATTTGATTGTGATTAAAATTTTAGTAAAAATTGTATTGTTGAACCCTAAATGTAAACAATAATTTTTATGTTTAAAATGTTTTCCAATAACCATTATATGTTTACACAATATCGTTGTCGTTACCTTGCCATAACCATATTTTTTCTTTGCGTGTGGTCAAGTGGCTAAGAGACGATAATGATTGAAACGGAATCAATGAAGTGCACTGTACTGTAGTGCTCTATAGACAAAAGGGAAAGATAGAGGCGGAGCTCAAAACAGTTATAGACTTTGAATTTATCTGAAAAGCCGAGGCCTGAAAAATAAACGCCAAATAACTAGCAGGAGTTGCACTCGTATTAAATAAAGTACTAAATGCATTAAATTGTTGGCTGGCTTACATTCACATGCATTTAATATTTAATTTTCTCGCACACTGTTCAATATACCGGCAACATGTAGGCGTAATTCACCTTAAGAGTTTAAAGAGGCCCATATTAACTACTCCTGCGAAACAAGCATAGACGTCACCATAATACTTCGTTAAGTTCCAATCCTGAAATGAAAGACATTATTAAAAATGTATATGAGTACCAAATCTTTCAAATGTCTGTGATGTACTTTTGAATGGAATTTAAAATTTACTAACAATTTTACATTTTTCCTGAGACACAATAATTTGACTATTATTTTTGAAATAGGAAAATTCTGGAAATGTTACACACCTCATGCCTACATCACCTACATATTTCCACAGCACGCATTGAACAATTTTCTCAAACAATTGTTATTATTACTTTTTGTGTTTTGGAGCACAAAGTATGAAACATGTTGGGGATACCAAAATGTAGTTATCAAGTAGTTAGTAAACGACATTTGAATTCCCGACTGGAAATCTAATACTAATGAGTTTCTTTTATTGTAGCACTCTATGTCATATGTTCCCAAAAAATTTAACTGAGACTACGATCTTTTTGCGGTATATCGTCCCAGGTCGGTTTAGCATAATTAAAGGGAAATATACTTTTATTTGACTTTCTGTTTAATTGTCACCTTACTTTCATTGTTACTTGTCGCCGAGTTTCCAATAAAGACAGGTCGATGATGAAAAATAATAAAACAAGCTGTGGGCAAGCTCGGGAATATGGCATCGTCCAACTTTCCGCCACAGCTTTGGTGGCCAATAATTCATATCCGCGAAATGTAATCTTACCCTCAACTCGTTTGTACAGGATTTGCATTGTGGCTTTTGTTGTGTTGAATGTAGTGTCTGCCTGCTAAAGCCACATGTAGCCCATATCCATTTCGTTCAATTTGGTCGTAGAACTCTCACCGTGAAACTTGATCACCTCACAAACGTTGTTTTCAAAGAAGTATAGACCAATGAAAACCTCAACCCAAAATCCCTACCCAATATTAAATTTTAGTAAATACATTGCCACCTCGCGAACTTCTTGTTGGTTGGCGTTGCTCCATTAACGCCACTTTCGCTTCTTAACATATCCATTTCTTCAATAATACTCATCTCCGCTAGGGATGAGGTTGAGGCCAAAACACCAAGATCTTCTTCAAAACGCATCAAAGGTTTCTCAGCAAACAAATTGCTTTGTCTATGGGTCAATTAGATCCTGGATGACTTAGTAGCTGGGTCAATTAGATCCTGTACAGGAGGTGAACTTGTGCAAAACTTCAAGTTCTTGTGCACGTGGATTTATCGACTTCCTCGGGTTCTACTATGCAACGGAAATTTGACGAGCTGTTCAATTGTTTAATTTGCCATGGTGATTTGGCAATAAAGACTGTTAGCAAGCAACAAATTTGACAAACAACTGACCGATACAGATTCTCAACATCGACCCGTCCTTATTGGTAACTTTTAATGTCTTTGGAAATACTTCAGATTTAACAATAATTCGAATATTCCAATTCTGTTGCCTTATTAGTCTACACTGAAAAGAAAAACAGGCATTTAGTCTTAGGTATAGATGAAAAGCTAAGACAGGACCTAATGTATAAGACCAAGGCCACGAAAGTAAAAAACCTTTCTGGAGTCCTTTCAGATGTATTAATAAGATGTGCTCTCATAGAACAGCACACATGCAGATTTAAGACAAGCAGTGAATTCAATCAAAATTGCAGTGTTCGATTTCCAATTGGGTTAACGCTTTGTCATGCGTTAAGAGCCTATGCGTGCGCTTGCAAATGAATGTATTTGTAAACACCGTATTTTGACAGTTGAGATTAGATGGAAAACTTGTTGTTAGATTTGTTTTTATGCATAATTAATGCGTGAATCTAAGCAGGTGTCGCAATAATCGTTATATGCCTTCTTTATGCCTTGTCAGTTGTCAATTTTCAGTTTATAGTAGATTGTGTCTGATGTGTGTTTCGTTTGTGTTGCTGTGTGACAGCAGTTGCTGTTGAAATTTAAAATGCTGCTGCTAACAAAAGTAACAACATCCACAAAACATCAAAGACCAAGTTTTCGGTTTCTGCATATTTTTTTTTTTTTGGTAAAACTATTTTTTGTGAAAAAATAAATAATTTTGCCATTTAAGGAAAATATTTCAAAATGTGTTTTTGAACTCGAAAATAGTGAAGACGAAAAAGTGTGAAATTCTTGTGTTAAAAAAAAAAACGTTAAAAAGAAAAATTTACATAAAAGCTTAGAATTCACATGCCACTAAAGTTAAGAGACAAACAACAAGAGTTCTGGGTTTTTAAGGGTTTTCGTCTTCTCTGTTACCTACTGAACAAAAAATGTAGGCTTGAAAAAACACAATATAAACCATGCATGGTTCTGTTCTTGAGTGTACACCCGCAATAATGGAACACAAGCTCATAAATTAGAAGGACAACAAAAAAAACGCAGGTAAAGTGGCACAACAAAATGTGCCAACTGCTTTTTTCAAAGTCTCGTATTTTGGGTCGCACTTTCATACTCGTAGGCCGAGGAAAAGAAACATTTTTAAGTTGAGTGCATTTGCTTGTCAGTGAAAAGGTTACACAGCAACAAAATTAAGAAAAAGAAGCAGACACACACTCATATACATACACATGTATATTCAACAAAATTCTGCCTAAAACTAAAGTCCAACCTAACTAATATATTGAATTCGAAAATTAAAAAAAAAAATTAAAAAATTACCAGAAACTAATGCGATAATAAACAAAATAAAAGTCAGAGGAAGGCTCAACAGAAAGGCACAGTTTAAAAGCGAAAGAACTATTTTTGTTTATTTTTATAAGGAAACTGTAGAACGAACATACACACATTCGGAAACGGCAATTTTAGTTAAGAATGTTGAAGTTGGCACACGTTTACGTTTGTGGTCAATGGAGAGCAAACGCGGCACACATCTTGCAGAAAACTTTCTTAAACCCAGCTGATCATTTAAAATCGAAACCACACTGGCATATGAAATGCCTATGGTATAAAAAATCTCACGCACTTTTTCTCTTCGATCGGCCAACACCATATTGTATATTTTTTCGACATTTTCGGGTGTACTGACGTTCAGCGTCATTTGTACTTGTGGGACCACCACGAAAGTCAGTAAACCACTCTTTTACCTTGAATTGATTGACGGTTTTTTTTTTGCAAAAAATAACGTTTAATGGGCTCTAGAAATTCACTTTTTTCCATTTTTAGACAAATACACGACGTTGTATGTTTTGAACAACTGTTAAACGCAAAGTAAATGACGACACTTGCTCAAAATTTGACAGTATTATATTAACAGGTGGTACTTGATGGAAACAGTGTTGCGTTTCATATAACTACGAGGGAAGTTCGAATAGTCACGGACTTATTGATCCGCCCTCGTATTTTCAGGCCAACTGGTATTTAAAATAGATGATATTCTTTATTTTAAAAATTCCAGAGTAAGTTTAAACTTTCAATATAAAAATATAAAAATTATAATAAACATTCATTTTTCTATCAAATAAACCAAAAAAGTTTAATATAAATAATAAATGGCTTTACGTATTTAACTGAAAGTAATATTCTTTGGAAAATTAGGACTTATTTGAAAGCAGAGTTCGAAATAAATGTATCATAGATGTCGTAAATTCTCCAGAAAGCTTTTTCGATCGTAAAGTAAATCAAAACCAGCTAAATTCTAATCACTGACGGAGATTTATAATTTTCGGCAGCTGAAGCTTATCGAGAGCTTTAAGATACTTAAAGCCAGGTTACTATTAACTATGGAAAGAACGTATCGCGAATGGATTCTAGGCTTTTAGAATGAACGTTTGCACGTCAGGGATCGGAAAAGTGGTAGAAGGGGAGTTTTTTTTTGTAAATGCACAAGAAGAATTGTCACAATCAATAAAGGTGTCTTGGTAAACGATCGTTATCGACCACATATAATGCGCACAAGCTCTTTAAAAAGATTTCTAGTTTTGGAGAGAAAAACAGTGCCTATGTTTAGAAGCGGAGGGGGTCATATTTTGTCGTCACTAGTCACTTAACGCATAGTGGCAAAATATTGAGAATTTTTAAAAACATCAAAAGGCAAAAAATACGAACTTATAAAAAGGCCAGTAAATTTTTATTTAATCAAATTTAACGTTGTGTCCTTGTTTTTTTTTTTAGCAATTTCTTTGCACAGCTTTGTTTAAAACATTAACATTAACAACTCAACACCAGTCACAGGTTCACCATCATCTTATTTGTTTTTGCTTTTGTTTTGCCGTAGTTGCTGTTGATTATTTATTTTGTATAAAAATCCATTCGTATCCGCTGCCTGGCTCGTTTACAGAATGCTAAGCAGCAATTGAAATTTATTTATTGCCGAGTTTTCATTAGTAGCTTCGCATGAGTTTTGTTTCGTTATAAAATGAAATTCAATATATTATTGATGCATAACCTCTTGATCTGTAAGATGCAGTCAAACAATGGGAGTTTAATTTCTTCAGTTTAAAAATGTGAGTTTTTTAATAAAACCTAACAAAGTATTGAAATTGTTTTTACAAAGGAGGATATATTAAGGTTTTAAAATAAATTGTTTTTTGCAAGACAAATTTTGCAGCTGACCTCACGACTTAGCCCTACATAGAAATTCTAGAAGTGAGAAAAACTTCCCTATTCTAAATTTTAAATTACCATTCCATACTTTAATGTCAAATTACTTCTTTTGTTTTGCGACAGATAGAGTACAGTTGGCCGTTGCACTCTTTGTCCTAAAAGCTAAAAGTTCATTTTACTAGAAATAACATTCTGTGAATCCAACAATATGCAGGTGATTGTAATCTTTTCTGTGATGCCAACAAATCAAACGTGGGTTTCCTTCTGCGCAAGCACAACGGTCACCGGCAGGATCAACTTAAAGTTCGATTGGCTCAGTGAGCATAAATTATTTGCCTTTTTCGTTTTTTAGAGCCGAGAGAGAAATTTCACCAGTTCACCAGTTTTTTTAGTCTCTGGTGTCCATCAAATTGCAATAAACTGCATACAAAAGTGTCGCTATGGACCGCTTTTCGAAAGCTGATCTACATAATAATGTGGGGGAGATATCGAAGCAGACCACTTACTTTATTGTTCCCTTTTCGTGCCCCCTTCTTTTCTCGAATTGATTTTAGGCAACCAATTTATATTTTACTACTACCTTAATTTCATTGAGTCTCATGCATTTACTCTTCACTGTTGTGATTTCAGTCTGTCGACTGGTGACTGTCGGCCTTGTGCCTCAACACGAAGCCCCTTGTAATTGCTGGCATTTCACATTTTAAACGTGTCTGCCCGCGGTCCTAAACCTTATACTGGATATTCACACACAATGTGTGTTACTATCTCAGCCTCTTCCTCAGGAGTATTTTTTGAGACAGACTTGACGACTCCTTAGATTTCCTCCATTGGCCAATAAACATCGGAGTTAATAAAGAGATGAACCTCTCCATCTCTTGCGAGGCTTCATTGTCCTCACCTATCGGAATCTCACGGTCCAAAGCCTAAGAAGTACTTTTAAAGATTGACCCCTCCACCCCTCGCGACGCATTATTGTCCATCTCTTTCGGATTCCTCCCTTGGCGAATTGAAACCGGAGTTCATTGAGAGAATTCATATAATTCCCACGAGTAATGGAGAAAAAGTGGTCCATAGAGCTCCATTTGCCACGGTAATTCTGTATTAAAACTGAAAATCAACTGATGTCCAGTATTTGCATATTACAGTACAAGCACCCTCTTGGCCACATATCCCTGGCATATGCTGTTTCACCGTGGATTATGGATTTTTATAAGAGATTGTTAACTTCCACGTGTTCGACTTGTTTAGCCAGACTCCTAGCAGAGACAGGAACCTGTTACCGGTTACCACCGCCAGGAAGTATAAGTCAAAACTTCTGACAGTGCACGCAGTAACGACAAACTATACATTGTGCCTAACCGCTGACGGCTTGTCCGGTGTAATAACGGTGACTATTATACGGGCTTGGTCCGGGATGATGTTTTGCTCATCAAGACATGGTTTTAATTAAACTCAAAACGAAAAAATTTTTAATCACCTCTGACAAAATTCAGAGTTTGCTTAATGGGCTTGTATGAACTAAGTCCTTTCCCGTTTTAGGGATCATATCAATTACAGACATTTTCTAAGAGCATGGGAAAAGAAAACTCGCAACAATGCACTTAATGTAAAGACAGTGTAATTCTCACTGCAGAATTAGGTAAATTTACCATCATTGGTGAAGATGTCTTAAAAAGAAAAATTCTGTAGTGGAATCGTCAAATGCGTCTGTTTCCCATGTAACGCTAAAAATGTAACTAAATAAATAATTGGCTCAATGAAATACTTGAGAGCAATACAAGGACTTAGAAATATCAAATGATTTTGATATTGTAACTGGTATGGTGAAACCGAATGATCTTACGTCCACCGCTTTCAATAATTTCGTCTCTAAATCAGAACCTAAAAATCCAAGCAGCCTGTTTTGGTTAAGAGAAAAGTTAAAGATATTGAAGTACATTCTCTCTGAATAAAGTTTATATCGCTTTGAATGCTTAATTCTTTTGTTAAGAGAGCTAAATAGTGATAATTATTAAAACAAATACAAAACTGCAGCGATTATAAATAAACATTTAGTGAAGCTAATAAATTTAAAGGCTTGATGTTCAAGAGCCACTGTTACAGGAACCTGTGTAAATTCAATCGGGTTTTTTTTTCTTTTTTTTGTTAAAGATTTACGAGCAATGATTATATCGATTTCTTTGACAGCAAGTCGTTTTAAAAAACAGATAAATGTATTTTATGCCGAATAAAGAAAAAAAAATAATTTACGAAACAAAGACAATGTTAAGACCTGTAACGACTACGACGTCATTGATGCCAATCACGACGACAACCTTAAACTTTTAGTACTTATCATCAGCAAAGCAAAGAATCTCGTCGTCATTATCAACATCAACCCCGTCGCCGTTGTTCTAGTCATCATCGTCCACTATATATTGCACATGAAATCTTCTATTTGTTTATTAGGGAGTACGAATAATTGAGCAAATACTAGCATGTATGTGTACATGCGATAAAGGATATGCTCGAAAAGTAATTTTCTTCAATATATATGTCGTAAACAGTCTGAGTAAAAGCCCATTGAAAGAAGGAATAACTTTGCAAATTGCATCGAATGCCGGTTTATTTATAACATTTCTGAAACAAACATAATTAGAATTAATAACAAGAAACCATTGCTATACTGGTCTAAAACCCGGAATGATTGATGCTATTTTGTTCCAAGTAAATCGTATGTGATTTAGTTACAGCCTGTCTTTCGTGAGGAGACTGGACTGGATCAAGTAGTGAGCTCGAGGGGCTCGTTCTGCCCAGAATATCGCTTCTAATGCTCAGATGTGGTGAAAGGTCCAAATAAATCAATTGTGAAGTTTAAACAGTACATACCCATGATTTATAAGTTCCCCTTGCCACAATTGGATGAATAGAATCTGTAGAATATGTGATTTCAGAAAAATGGCGCAACTGCACTCAAAGTATGTGACACAATGCGCATCCTCAGATCAGAGTTTCCAGTGCGTTTGGCACCGCGTGAACACAAAGTCACTGGTTGCTGATTCTTGATTTGGTATTCCGACAGGGTTTTTTGATGTAGAACGAAAAATGACACTGAAGATGGCACATAGCCGAAACGGGTTTGTCTCCAAACAAAACATGACAAGGAATGAGGGAAATTCGTTCAAAAAATCTACACCACTGGTTGCTCTTTGTGGAAGGTATTATTGTCCAAGAATGATGATAAGTGCACCTGATACATTTTTTGCACCAACTTATACCAATTTCGATTATGCTGTTCAAAAGTTAAGTCTTGATCCAATCTACTAATAATATAGAAAAGTTCTGATTTTTTCCTCAATCGTATGGCAACCTGCCCGCATAAATTATTCTGAATCAATTAAACATTTAAGATTTTTAGGTAGTTGGCAAATTCGGGAAACTACGCATCGAAAATGCAGAAAGAAATCTTTTTATTACATCTAATTCCAAATTCATGTGGGTCCTTCAGTCAAGTCCTTTTGTGTTTCTAACCTGAAAAAGAGGAAAAGGAGTACGAGGAAAGGTGGAATTAGATTTCGAATAGGTACCTATCAGAAATCTAATTGTGGCATGGCTGTCGGTAAAGATCAGTATATCTCTATTAAATATTCTATAGCACCAGAGCCAGTTGGCCGCCCTTAGCACCGCTGTTATCTTAGCCTAAAAAATGTCAAGTTGGGCAAGTTATTTAATGAAAAATATCAACCTCTAGACAAATATCAACCTCTAGACAGTACTAAATCAGACTACAAGTAAATTAGTGAGAGACAAATTATTGTTGTCACATATAGATTTTACAGTAGTGCCATTCATTTATTACATGACGCATTGAGATAAGAGCTCCGGCACAGAGACTGCATTAAGGTGTTTGTTTCTTTTCCATCAAATGTTAGTCGACCACGTCCAAACCGCATTCTTATATATTTGCTGCCATTTAAAATATATATTTGTTTGCTTTAAAAATGAATTTATGATTTTTCTAAATAATTTACATGAAACTCAACAATACAATTTTTCATACGATTAAAATAATTTTCAAAGCAGTTTTTCCACTCTTAGCCACCTCTAAAATATGCTTTTTCAGACGTCGAGAAACCTTGACCACGCGATATATTTTTTATATGCGGGAATACAAAACAGTCATTGGGTGCCAACTCAAGGCTTTACTGCGGATGGTCCATTGATTCTACTTTTTACTGATAAGAAATGCAGTTGTTGCAGCTGCTGTGTTGTCATGGTAGAGAATGATTCGCAATTGACCAACAACAAATGGGTTGTACTATTTAGAGTTAACAGTCCTTTAATACTACGATGGAACACGCAGTATATATCTGATCTTCCTTTAAAAGCAAGCAACCAATTGCTTTGAATAACTTCGCCCTGAAACAACTTTTGTTGTGCTTGGCTCCCGTTGACACACCATGTCCCGTCAAGTATATCAATCTTTGAAGCACCATTGTCGGACTAATATCACGATCGCCCATATGCCGGACTTGCATTATCAGTTCACGCACAGCATGAATCTTCTCTGGCAAGACAATCGTTTTTGGGCGCTCTTCGCAAAATTCGTGCTGGAGGGAACGGCGCTTACGATTGATTTCCGCAGTACAGTTGTGGCCACATCTGGTGCTTCATACCCAAAAGTTAAACAGGTCGACTAGAATTATTGCACTGAAGTTTTGATTTAATTCCATTTTTTAATGAAGATATTTTTGTAAAAAATTATAATTAAAAATTATTAAGCTTTATTTTGTGCATGCCAGACGCATGTTATTGGGAGATGCCATATGGCAAAACACAAATAGCAGCCCTTGTATCGCAGAGTCCAAAATGTGTTGCATGCAGATGATCTTGCATTAATGAAGTACTACCTCGTACCAGAAGAAACCACACATTTTTTGAAGTTAATATAAATTTAAACGTGCCGATTAATTAATAAATTGGTATTTATTTTAGCGGATAATTTAGGCTTTATGCGCATTTTACTAGTTAATTATGCCAGCTCATCGGCAAACATTTAACCCATTATTATTTTTTTTTCGCAAACGAAAACTTTATAATAAAATTGTAATTTATATTAAATAATTAATTTACATATAAGATAATATGCAGCTATTCCGCACAACTCAGTAGCCGGATGCAACATTCTTTGTGCACTCTCTTTGCAAGTTGTTTAATTTGGGTGTGCGTTGATGTGTGTTATAAGTGTCGTTTTAACTGATGGCCGAGGATCATAAACAAATTCACTTACATGAACTTTAATGCATGGCTTTGTTTGAAACTCTAAGTATATCGGTTCTTTGTCTTTGCCTTCTCAAACTCTTCTTACTGCGTTCATTTTGCTCTCCATGCAACAACTAATGTTGAGCCATTGTTGCATGCCTTTTTTGGTAGAAAGTAATTCCAATTTCACCCTATATGTATAAGAAGCTGTGTTTGTTCGATTGATTTCCTTCGGAAATAAAATAAAAATCGTGATAATAATTTTTGCGATATTTTAAAAAATCGCTCAATTAAGAGCGAACAAATTTTAAGTAATTTATCATAAATCTTCTGTAGGGCTCATTGAGATTTTATTTGCCACTTTAAGTGATCATTCTTTTCGACTTTCTAAGTTTACGTATGTCTTTTAATTTTTGCATGCGTGACTTGAAGAATTTTGTAGTTTCTTGCTTCACGTTGAAATCATCGCTGATTTTTTAATTCACAATGACGAAAAACGAACTAAGCCCCAGCATCGCACTACAGAACAATCGTTACAGGAGTAATTTTTTTTTACTACATTTCGGTTGTTTTCCAAATTCTTTTGCCTTTTATTATTTTAACGTGGCATTGGCAGGCACTTTAAATTACTGCCGGTTAGCGTGTGTGTTCATGTTTCGTCGAACAAGGCTCCCATTTTCGTGCTCATCTCGTTTTCGTGTAAAATTTTCTTGAGATATTTGTCTCGTAATCGTTTGTTAATTTCGACTAATTAATTATTCAGTTTAAGTGCAGCAAAAGATAAAAGTGTGTATGAACTGCATAATTAATTACCTGGTTTGGTTAAAAAGCTGAAAGTTTTTTATTTTATTTTGCCTCAAAATTTATTATCTAAACAAGTTTGTACTCTGCTAAAATTAGTATCAAATATAGGCACTACTGTGCACACAGCGTGTATATTACACGAAACCATTCGCGCTGCTCCCCCCACCATAACTTTGCTTAATCAGAAAATTATGAAACTTAAATCATAAGGACTCCACATACAGGTAACCTCATTGTTTGAAAGTTCTACTATAAAATCTTCCCACAATAGGACGGTGTAAGAAATGCATATTTTAGTACCTATTCACTGACTCACTCATCATTATTATGGGGCAGTTCCACTATAGATAGAGAGCTAAAATTTGGTGTAATCCAACCATATGTAAACTTTAAGTTAAAAGAAGTTTTATACATACGATACCTACATACAAATATATACGCGTACATTTACAACTTGAAAAGAAGTCGTCAGATGCGTACAAAAAAACATACATATATATATATATGAAAACAGTACTAAGTTCCTATCCAAAAATTTCAGCTGTTAAAAGTACCGAAATCCAAATGAGGACCAAGTTCTTCTTATGAACAACACCTTCGTATTTTTAGGCAACCTGTTTGTTGAAAATGAGATTGTATTGAATTGTGCTATTTTTGCGAATGGTACTAAAGAGGAAAACGCCAATATATAGCCAAAAAAAGTTTCCATCTGGAACAGTCTTTAAAGTAGACCAAAAAATATACTAAACATTACAGGGCAGTAAAATTTTCCTATCGCCACTGCAACTTAAGTTAGGAAAGTGTCCACTATAACTTTGCTTCCTTCAATCATAAAATAATAAAACTCCAAATAGGAATTGAATTTGAATTCCGTTTCTATTTTTATCTATTTTGGATTTCATGACCAGGCTGAACATGAAGCAATTAAGTAATGAACAGTTTCATCAAGATATTTCAGAAATCGGAAAATGTTTGCATGTTACTGGAGGTTACTCAAAAGGGAAACGGAGAATAAATTTTACAACCACAAAAGATCCAGTCTACACTTTTAACAAAATAATATCGGATTGTAGCTACTTTGTTTTGGTAATTGTGAAAATTTAATTACAAAAGTTCTAATGCTCGGCATTAGATAAAGTTTAATAACGTTGTAATTTTTTAACCGATCTTAACCAATGAATATTTAAAAATATGAATACAAATCAATATGTCTCTAAATAAAAAAAGTGTTTGCTAAAGTTAAAAGCCCCATTAAAATTAAAAAAAAGTGATTCAAATGTTCTTGTTAAAATCGTCACTTAGTTTTGACGCACTTACCAAGGCTATATATGGTTAGAAAGCCCCATCTTTGTTCTTTGCAAGACCGTTAACAAACTTAAATTCGGAACTAAAATAAAAGAGTTTCCACACTCTTAAATACTTCACCGAATTTCAAAACTGTCTTTTAACGATGTTTTAGAACTTTTGAAAACTGATATATGATCTGCTCAGATAGGCCTACAATCCAGGCTAAGTCGGTTTTCAAGTGCTATACTTGCTATACCCGATAGCAATAAATGCAGATTGTTAAGCTTTGCTAAAATCAATACATATTTTTTTACTTTTGTCGCTGCTACACCCACTGTTGCAATTCCACCCATTCTTGGCTTTTCCACGCGAATTGATAATAAAATTACTTGCATAAAATGACTCTCACTGTTACAGTGAAAAAGATTTCGCGCCTACTGACGGCTTTAATGCAACTAATATTTTTTTAAATTAATCTTGCACTAGATACATCGCAAGCTTACTTAGTTTAAGCTGTTAGCAAATTTGAAATAAACGAAACAATTTTAGACATTCTTAAATTTTGTTGTAAGGAAACACGTCTGTTTTTGCCTTAGGCGGGGGCATTATCCCGGCTTCCCTCTAGATCCGCCACTGGATATAACGAATTTATGCTATGTTATTTAAAAAAATTAAAGCGGCTTAATTAAGTTGGTGCACAGCGCCTAAAATGAGGCGAACATTTCTCAAGGCTTTTGTGACTGGAGAACTCCTGGTAAAATCCGCTCAATGTTTAACAAGCAGAAGTAGAAAAGTACACAAAATAATATTTTGAAGAAATTTTGTATGTTTAAAATCTTCTCTGTCCTTTTAAATCTTATAAAATTATTTTGTCATGATTTATAATTATAAAGTCATGGAAAAGAAGTATATTGCATATATCGTTCATTAAACCGGCAAATCACTATAAGCGTTTCCATTGGTAAACGACAGTGCGGTAAATAATCCACCATGTAATAACAGCAGAAGTAAGGGATCTATATGAACTGCTTAAAAAGTTTGAAAGACCACACATGATTTTTACCGATCTTCGATTCTAGGCTTCGATTTTTCTCGTTTTATTTTCTTTCGCTTTAATTTCGCTTTTAACATATTCAATCGTGTAGCAGATGTTTTACATTTTCTTCGCTTTAATCGATATGTTACCTGTATATTAACTAGTTTTTGGCAGGTTCTCGATTACCTGGTGAATACTAGATAATGTTGCAATTATTCAACGAAATTTCGGCTTTTTGGATAACTAAAATTTATTGGTTAAATGTAAAACTTTCTGCAATTTTTCGTTTTATTGGTAAATTTTTTAATTTATATTTTATAAAATTAAAATTTTATTTAATTAAGGTCTTAATAATCTTTTTTCATATTTTCTTGTTTATTAATGGTTTTATAATATAATT
The DNA here is from genome assembly GCA_963932375.1 of Phania funesta. Taxonomy (NCBI): domain Eukaryota; kingdom Metazoa; phylum Arthropoda; class Insecta; order Diptera; family Tachinidae; genus Phania; species Phania funesta. The sequence goes on from OZ010656.1 coordinate 46,564,312, forward strand.
TTATTTCGTGATGATGCTACACAAAGGCGTAGCGAAATATCGACTGTAAATAATAAACGTGTGTTTGAGAATTTTATGAAGACCTTAAGTGTAAATTAAGTGTGATTTAAAAAGATTAAAATGATTTCAGTTGTTCATCTGCTAATTTTCAATTTCTTTATATTGCAATTTTCTTATATTTTGTGAAATTTCATGTTTTTGATGAAATTTCAAATTTTGATATTTACTCCACTTTTTTTGTAAGATTTGTTCAGAAACTTCGAAATTAAATTATATTGTTTTGTTTTGCGATTTTCAGTTTTTTTAGTTAATTTATATTTGTCTCTGATTTTTAGGGTTAATTTCAGTAAATTTTAGATTCTTTTGTTAATTTCAGAGTTTTGACGATTTTTGGTTAAATATCGAATTTTGTAAAGTTTCGAATTTATTTTATATAAAATTTAGTGAATATTAATATTTTTGTGAAATGTATGGCGAAATTTTAAATTTGTTTCTTGGGTTATTTTTCCCCTAAAATTAAGTTCTGGTAATTTTTAATTTTTTGGGCACTTTTCTTTTTTTTAAATTTTTGAAGTTCTGGCGAATTACCGACTTTTGGTAAAATTTTTAGTTGTAGATTTTTAATTAAATTTATATGATACAGATATGACAATGTATTTATATTGGGGCTATTCTGCAATATATGCCGATAAAGTGATACAAATACAAAATATTACAAATTTCAAAAATTTGTGTTTGTTTTTTATACAAAATATAAGTTTCTAAAGAAGTTTTTCTAAATTTATTTTTGATAATAAAACTTTATGAATCGGCCATTACCCTTGATTATGAATCAAAGCCTTTAACATCTCCAGCTCAACACATTTCCCGTGAGTTTTGTAAATAAATTTATATTTTCTTTCAAATTAATTGAGAAGAGAGAGAGATAAAATGCGTTAAAATATTTATATGAAGCAAATGCAGTTAACGAAATTAATTGACCACTTAGATTAGCATTTATGTGGCGGCAATGGTCATGATGGTGGTGGTGGTAACCCATCTTTCTCTGAATAATCAACAAATTTTCAAAGGATTTTAAAATTAATTGACGCTCAAAAACATCTCAATGGCCAAATCTTGCTGACGACCATGGCAAAAGCTTTAAGCCTTAATTAAGCGCAAACGCTCGCTTGTATTTATTGGGTTTGAAAACAAAAGATAATATAAATTTTTTACAAACTCAGCTACTCGTATAACATGGAATAAATGCTTGTTAGGCCGGTCTGACTGCGTCAGTTTCCTGCCACGTTTTGGAAGGTAAGATTTGTGTTTGTATCTGGCAGTTTTGTGGCCGTATTAGTTGATGTGGTATATGGTATAATTAAATTAAGTTACTTGGTCATTATCAGATGAGCTTCTGGAAATACGGTTGGTATTGTGAATAAAGTCATGTCATTTTAAATGATTAAAAAACCAAATCCAACCGGACAAACACTTATGCTCCGGTCTTTATAGGTACGAAAAAGATCAAGCTTATGCTTAAGCCAAGAGAAACTGTGAAACTAAAATGCGACCACACAAGTTGTAAGATTTTGTAGTTTATTTTCTTGTATTGTTTCCCTTTCTGGAAGAGCTTCTGTTTCTGGAGCAGATTAAATGAACAACAACTATAACAACTGGTGAACCAACCCAACAACAGCAAAACAACAGCAATCATGATATTATCATAAATAATGTAGATCAACGTGACACTACTACTCTTAAACATTTAGTTCAGGTTTAACTAAGTACGAGTAGATAAAGACCAAAAGAAAGACCTTTAGAATTATAACGTGCAGCATTATGTTTCTTTTAACTTGTTGTTGCATTCATAACGCCTTCGTGGAACGTAATGCCGAACTAAGATAGGCCAACCAACAAAGTCAGTCAGTCAGTCATACAGTTTGTAAAAATTATGAGAACTTTGCTTGTTTAGTGTTCACTCCATACATGGATCATCATCATTGCGCCACATAAAGGAAACCAACCAACAACAAGATTCGCCCAAACTCATACACAACAAAGGTCAAATCTTAAGAAAATCCCCTTAAACAGGTAGTTAAAGTGTTTTAAACCAAAAATAAAAACTTGAAAAAAAGATAATAAATTCTCTTGAAATTTACTTCTTCTACAACTACGCATGTTTGTGTTGTTTCACGTTTATCTTGCAAAGTTCATCACCATTTCTTTAGATGTTGTATCTGTGTGTGTGTGTGTTCATTTGCATGATCTTCCTATTTAGCTCTTCTCCAAACCATTCCATTGCAATGTACATATTTGAATGGCTAGTGAGGCCGACGACTGTCTACTTAATAGCATTTAATTTGTCATCGTTGAAGAACTAATTTTTCTTAAATGATAACGTCAAAACCGGCTACTAGTTTTGGACGCGCATTGTGTGAGGCCATCATTATTGGCCACAAATTATGTAGCTGGCATCTTAAAGCCAAAAAGAAACAGAATAGTGCGATGTAGGCCTGATAATTGCCATAACTTAAATTAATTTGGAAAAGATAAATATTTTCTCATGATATTTTTGGGGACCCAGAGGCTCCAACGTTTCCTAGAATGTTTGGCTTATTTGGAAAAACAGAAATCTCATTGTTATTGTTTTCAAAATCGTAGATGGGCAGAACTACTATTTATTTTTATAGCATGCGATAGGAGCACCGCTTGCATGAGCTCAACATAATTTTTTCAAGCAAATCTACAGTTTGCTACTGAATGGTTGATGCTTTTCTTATATTTTTTTTATCGATTGCCAAACAGAATAATTTCTTATTTATCAATACATCAACAAGGGAGGATACAGTTTATTTGAATATAAAACATCTAGTCGGTCTTAAGAGCTCCATGTCACTCGTGTGAACTATTTTACGAATTTCCGCTATGAAAATATGAAATATGACTTGAATATACTCTCCCACATCGCAGCAATTCTTCTGCTTCTTTAAGTATGAAAATAGCCTTGCGATCTCCCAGCCATCGTAGAGCTTCTTCCGATTTTGAAAAAAAGGGTTGCGAACCGCGCCATAAATTATTATCTGCCAATAAGCTTTAAACTTTCGAGTCAGCAGGGATCGTTAAAATAGGCTTTAACATTTTCGGCACTTTTGTTACTAAGTGTACAGTTGTATTAGACAAATGGCTGCGTTATATCAATATAGCATACATACACTGACTCAAACAAATGCTCGTACACTAGGCAATTATAGAAATAGATTTTAATATTTTTTATGGGATAAAATACTAACAAATAATTAGCTAAATGAAACACTGCTAAAATAAACTCGAAAATGTCTCTGTACGGCAGCGAAAGATTAAAAGAAGTAGTTCATCAAAGAATTGACCATTAAAATGCACAATGAAGGCAAATGTTTTGGAAATGTCTCGAAGCCTATATCTAGATCCCGATCTTCAGTTAATATGTTGTTGAAAAATATTAAAAAAAAACTGACACATTTTAAATTTATTCAGGCAGAGGTCCAGGAAAAATTCTTGATTTAAGATTGGGACGCAAATTTGAACGGTTGGTTCCGAAAGTTACTACAGCGCAAAAAGCTTAAAACTAAGCAGATGGTGAACCAGTTACTGTTAATGCACAAACCATTAAGAATTTTTTTTCATCTCAACCAATATAAGGCAAGTGTTCTAAGTAAGAAACCGTTCATTTCATAAAAGTATGCCAAAAATTATGTTAATAAGGTGGAGGAAGACTTCTGGGAAGGTGTTTGATTTACGAATCAAAATAAGTTCAATATATTCGGAAGTTTTCTAAAGTTTTCAGAAAAATTACGGACTCACCGGTCTACAGTTCTTCAATAAATTCCCTAAGGAATGAAATTAACGTTGAAAGCGGAGTAATTAAAAAAAATCAGATCAAGTGCATCATAGTCAGACCGAATCAAGCGTAAAAGATGTTGAAAGTTCATTTCAGTCTGTCCTTTAATAATTGTGTTTCAGATGCTTCAAATTTTAAAAACAACTACAATCATGATATAAACTAAAAGTGCAGCACTAGTTCAACATATTAGTCGATGATTAAGTATTATTGTGAAGTCTTAAGCATTAATGTTCGTTTTTTTTTTAACACAAAGATTTATTTCATACATCTGTAACTTGCATGTTCGTATTGGCCGGCGGCATCGACGTCCCCGAAAACAACGTTGGTAAGCTAATCATAATTTTTATTTCAACATCGATTTTTATTTCAACATCGACCGACCAGCCCGTCTGAAGGAACCTTTTAGATAATATTGATAAACTGGTTTTTGAAAAAACTCATTCAAACTTGTAATTTTACTTGTTTCCGACAACTTTTGGCAAATAATTACATAACCACCCTTGATGCGACAATTAGGCTTTTAGCATTCTCAAACACAAAAAAGTAATATAGTCTAAAATTTCTGCGTAAGCGATATTTTTCTTTCCCCATGGAAATTCGCTTCTAAACGATAAACTTCTAGCCCATATTTGCAGTTGCCACTGCTACAATCTTGTACGGCATCTTCGAAATCCCATATTGGTGATAATAAGGATTGCCTATATTATAGTTCCTAGGATATTCGAAAGGTTTTGAGCTATCCTGATGCAAGGGCTGCTGCCAAAGAGATAATATTCAGTAATCGAAGCAAAAATATTATATAGTGATTTCACTGTGCAGCATAGATCATTATTGATCATATAGAGACAAAACACTAATCACTTCATGTTTGATTCCTCACGTTTTAAAACAAGATATGAAGTGCCTTGGTCTTGATCTTATAGGAAACTAGCAGCCTCGAAAGGCGTTGTCCTGCACGTTGACTTACCTACTATTTCATTTTTCGAAATCGCGATAAAGTATCAACCAATTGACATATGACATTGTAATTTTTAGAGGATCATGTAAGATATTCACTTCAACACTGCGTCTAAGACATTTGGATAGTGATTGTACCCAAGTGTCCTTTTTTGATAAACGGCGCGATGCAGTTGTCTACCCACCTGTCGTCTCATCTAACCAGTGACACGAGGCGTTACCGCATTAGCGCATTCTACTCATTTTATATCTTATACGCAGAGTATACTACGCAGGTAATCTCACCAGCTGAGTACTTTTGTTTAAATGATTCGCCATTTCTGGTATATTTTTTATATATGGAGTTTGACATCCGCACAGAAGCCAGAAATACGTTAAGTTAAGCATTCAAGTTACATGCATTCAACATAGAATATAACTTGTCACCACTGGCTATCAAAATCAGCTGACCTGTCGGCTTGGCGCTTACAAAACCTACCTTTCATATTTTACGCGTAAAGGCGTCCTACGATTTCGTCGTCTGTAATTTGCGACACACAACTACACTGATTTCAAATTTTTGAGAGTTGCGTATGATACAAAAAAAACTTGAAACGTGTGGTATGGACTTTAAATCAAAAAATAGACATAACGTTAGCTTTCATAAAAATTCCAAAAATTTGTTTTTGGAGAACATTAAGGGCCGGGCCTTATTTTATAAAAAGCAATGCAACGCCAGACTTTCTACTGAAAATAAAAACATAATTAAAAAAAATAAAATAGATTTTACTTTTGCATCACTGATCTACCAAGAACTTACTCTTTCTTTCGAAAACACATAAAATTCTCAAAAGCATTTGAACTATTTTAAAGCGTAATTCCTTAAAAACAGTTAAATTTTCCGACAAAAGAGCGAATGTAATGGAAATCATTAATTATATGAAATACGAACGAACGTTTAATTGAAAAACATTTTATTTCTACACCAGAGCATAATAAATTTTTACTGTTCTTCTGTAGTTAACATTAAAAAGTTTATATTTATTTGCCATTTAGTTTGCAGGCAAAGCTCATAAGTATTTCTTTTCAGCATATGCTAATAGCAATTTTAGAAGTTGTTAACGTCTTAACCTAACATATCCGGCGCCTAATGTTCATGTACTCGCTGTACTTTATTGCTGCGTACACATGCTACAACTACAACTCGCATGTTGTTGTTCAGGCTTTCATTTGAATTTTGGTTGTAGTCTATTAAGCCTGGCGAGGCTTACGGTCGCAGTGCGTCAGTTTGGTGTGCTTGCGTGGCATTTGTTTAGGCAACATGTTCCCCGCAGAAGCATTAAACATCAATAATAATAATCCTCATCATCATCATCGTCGACCTCATCGATGTTTTATTGATTTTAAATGTTTTTTTTTTTTTTTTTTTTTTGTAGCGAAACTCACATGGCTGCTACAAAAAGAAATGAAAAGTACGAGTAGAAAAAAGGTTTTCGTTTGCTGCACATTTAAAAGCGTGAACGGGCCCATTAATAATTTCGCTTGTGATTTAATTGTGCATAAATTTTGTTAAGCTTTTTCCTTTTTTTTATATATTATTTCTCATTTATTGTGGCGCAGCATTTGATAATTTATAATTTTGTTGATTTTCTCAAGAGGGTGCATGTTGTAGTTGCTTACGGATTTTTATAAAAATTGTTTGTTTGTTTGTTTCAGTTGCAGCCTTTTCAAAGTGATGTTTTTTTATTATGTTTAGGCACGCTGGCGCATTGGCGCATGTTGTGCCAATATGTTAAGGAGTATGAATGCATTCGTGTAAGAGTGTTGGTGTGTGTGTGCTTAAGATCTTTCTTAAATTGCTTTGGTACCTTTTCACTGATACATAACTGATTTCTTCCTTTCGTTATTTTCTTATTGCAATTGTTGATGCTGCTGTTGTAGTTCTTGTTGTCCTCCTACGTTTTTGAGCAGAGAAAACACAGAAAGGTTGAGTTTTGTTATTGCTGGTGTTGTATTTAGTTTTTTGTTCGTCTTATTTTTCTTCCTGCAGATGGATTTGAAGGCATAAATTATTTCCCATAGTTTTTTGTTTAGTTGTGATTTAAAATTTTTATTTATTTTTTTGTGTAACCGTACAATCAATTAACGCGGTATATTAAATATGTCACAATGCTTGGACTTTGTAAACGATGCAAACTTGATTCTTTTAAAACTTAATGTTATTTCTGGTTCAAGGTTAAGTGCAATTGATTCTTGAGTTGATATTCCGACTGGGTGTGCTGAGAACGAAAAACGACACTGAAGATGGCACATAGCCGAAACCGGTTTGTCTCCAGACTAAACTCGACAAGGGATGACGAAAAGTCGTTGTGATATTTACGAGACTCTTGTTAAATAAAGTATTGGTTGGGGCAAAAATATTCTTTTAAAAATAAAACCTGTGCCATTCGACTGGCGCGTGTTTTAGATAATTCATCTTCAATACCTCTTGAACGTAAAAAAGTCTATGAGAATTTTACTATTTAAATATTCTTCGAGTTAATCCAACAACTTTGAATATGCAACCTAATTTCCTAACACTTTGCTTTGACCATCAATCGATTTGTTCACACAACAACGAAACATTGGCAGATGTGTTAATGTTTATGTTTTCTCTGATCATACATTACTTTTTGTCACTTAATTTATTTCGTGGTTTATATCAAGACACAGGTTTTTTTTTAATGCTTTCATTGGTTTCCAATATTGCATCCTTATTTGCGTTCTTGTTTTATTAGAAACAAAATTGTCAAACTAAAAATTATATCGTTGTGTAAACAAATGTGCCGACAACACTCTCTGAAAAAAAACATGTTAACGAGTACATGTGCGTTGTCTGACTTTGTCGATGACTCAACGAGACAGATTTTTTTCGTTTTAAGTGTCAGCTTAAATGTCCTTGTAGAACTGATAATTTCCAATACGAATACTTTGTTTTTTTCGTATAGGTGGCAACTTTGATATTGAGATCAGTTAGTAAAAAACCCCAAATTCGCTAAATCGCCAAAATATTTTAAATATTTTTTTAAAGGAGCCAAACTCTATAATAATTCATAATTATATATTTGAACATAAACTAATTTTAAGCAAATTGGAAAATGCTCCATGACAGGAGAAAAGGCGCTGAAGTCTTCTAAATTCACCAAATCGGAATAAAGAGTTAAAAATGTATTATTTGCTTTTATCTCAATTAGTAGCTACGAGCCGCTGATTTTTCAACACTAAATCTTATTTGCTCATACCAGCCCATTTTCTTAAGCGCAAATGCTGTAGCATTGTTCTTCAAATTCGTCTAATGCTACTTTAAATGTCAACTTCCTTCAGCTACATTTGGAGAGACTTTCAACTTCTTTAATTTTTTATTTTTTTTCTTACTGCTTGTGTTTTCGTAAAAGGTGAGGGTTTACGCAAGTATTTTTTTTTTCTTTGGCAACTTATTTTAAACTTTGGCTGTAGTTTATGTGTTAAGCTTCAATAAGAATGCTGGTCCTTTTTTACATACATACATAGATATTTAACAGAAAACAGGGAAAATGCAGATGCTAAGCTTCTGATTGTGTCTGTCCAGCATGTATGGAATGAACCAGCAAACTGTACACTGCACTACACAGCATTGTAGTGCTCAGTTAATTATGAAAGCTTGGACATTTTTTATTTACTTAGTTGTAGTAGTAGTTGGAATTTTTTATATTTTTTGCGATGCAGATTACATTATGATTTATGCAAAATAGTAAAACCATATGAAGGCAACATGTGCCTGATTCAAACAACACCAGCCAGCAAAAAGAACTTCAGCACAGAACAGCACAGCACACTAACACATTCACTCAGCCAGATCTTTGAACATTGTACTGCTGCGAATATTTGCTGTTATAGGCCCAAGATTTTATTTTTAATTTAGCTTTATTTTCTTAATTTCTTGATTTCTTTGCTTACAAACCAACCAATAGCTTCGCAATGCTTCTTACATCAGCTTTTTTGTGTTCATAAATACAATAGTGTTTTTATTCAATCGGAAATTTTATCTTCCTACCCCACTCCTCGTAGTATTTCATTTAAGTGTCTGTCAATATTTCAATCGATATCATCGGCTCGCTGTCTGCGTACGTCTGCCTCAGAATTCAACATGTATTGTATATATTTCATAGTCTAAAGTACTTGTATGAATGTATGACTGCCCGTGTCCACTGCTATTTATCTATTTAATGTAATCGGATTCTTCTACGATTGGTCGCTGTTGTTAATATTGCTGTCGTATGTGGTGCTTAAGAACTCCACCTTTTCGCAATGGTTGTTTGCCATATTCGTTTGGAGTCCTCAAAAGCAGAATTTTAAGTTTATTTTTTATAAAAACATTCTGATTTTGCTTGTATTTGGCGTGTATGTTTCAAGTTTAGAGTTTTGTTCTTTTCTATATCTCTCTTTTTTAATACGAGCATGATATGATTGGTATTTGGCTTAAATTTCAATATTGCGTGACTTAAGCAGCTTCTGTTTAATTTACATGTTGCGAAGTATTTTGAGTAGATAATTTTATTTATGTAGCAGTAGCTAATTCGAAATAACACTCCTCCGGTTTAAAATCTATAATTTAAGCTCAACATTAGGCCTTGTTACTGGACAAACACAAGACAACATAAATCTATAGAGAGCATTAATTTAAATGACTAGTCATTTCAAATTGAAGTAGCATTTAAAATAAATTTCGTAAACAGATCTAATGCTGTACATAATCTTAAATTCAGCACTTATAACACTTTACTTCCGAATTCCGAAAGTTACCTTTGACGCTATTGTGATGCATTTTTAGATAATTGGCTATGTTAAGCACAAAAATTGCCATATACGTCGACCAACCCACACGTAGTTGGCCAGGTGGCAGTGAATTCACAAAAAGTTACGGTAAAGTGTGTATACTTCGATCGCCAACAACGACGAGCGCTACAAATCAATAATAACCAATCTGCCTTGACCCCAATTAAACAAACGACATAGATAAGGACAATATATGATTCATGCAGGTTGGCGGTACTTGTCACACAGCGAACGCCACAATGGGTATTCTACATGAAAGTTCATCTCTCGGAGATGATATGAATTGACTACCAAGATCATGCGATGCTCTCAAAGTCAGCATAACCCAGGCTATCATTCAAAATCAGACGGATCTATGCAGCGATCATAGACAAATGGACCTCGCGGATTTGCCAACGGGCGAAGTCGCAGCGACATATTGAACGATGTCGTATTTCCTACATAGTGGCATACACGGGCTTTTCAAACAAAAAACAAATTCCCTTATGACGTCACACACAGCAAGTCTTATTCCTTTCTACCATCGGTTCTTAAATCTTTAAATTTTGGCTCAAAAAAAGTTGGTGGATTTATCGATATATATATATATATATATATATATATATATATATATATATATATACATATATATATATTTGCGTAATTCAACTGCAAGCAGTAGTATTTTCTTTGACAGCTTACGTTGCAATGTAACGTCACATTGATCATGCTCTACAATTTTTTCGCGAAGAAGCCTCATCAAGAACCAGGGCCGAACTTACGTCCCTTGGGTTATTCGTTCCCGTGCTAAAAGTGGACGATGTCAGTGTAAACGAAACGCGAATTACTCTGGCATGTTCTGGAAATCACTTTTGTCCGCTATCTGCCCACCTATTTCAAATCACTTGGCGTTTTGTAACCATTTTGATTTGAACTCGGTTACAAAATGATGTTTTTTTTTTATTTATTTTTGTAATAAAATTGTCTTACACAAATAAACCTTTAAATTTAAAAATTTATGAAGACGCTGTGTATTTTGTGGCCATTTTATTCGTTTTATTTACGTTCTTCGTAATTTACTTTTATTTTAATTTTTATATATTTTTCTGACAGTTAACTTAAACTTTTAATCAACTTTTAATTAGAAATAGCTCGTGAAATAATCTGTGATTTAGAACATAAAAGCATTACTTCCGAGATTTCAAAAACGTTCTTTGTTAGAAATCACCGTGATTTCAGATCGTACCTGACAGATAGAAATTTGACAGTCGTATTATAGATCTTACCATTTTGTGAAAATTTTCTAAGACATTTTATTTTACTAGAGGTGAATTTTTTACAGAATTAAATTTTTTGGTAGTCAGAACGATTATCGAAAATGCAACAAACATCGAATTGCATAATAGTGTGAAAGGGGCTTAAATGGTATCTCGCAAGTGGCCAAATCCATATAATAAAATATGAAAATATAGGCAACTAATTGACATGCTTTGAAACAGCTGTTAAAAGGTACCCAAATATCATAGACGTGAACCAGCCACGACCATGATTGCTACGCTAATTAACAAAAACAAGACGCTTCTAAATGGTTTATGTAATAAAATGGTTTATTATTTGTCAGCAGACACTAGAACAGAAACTCGTTTATCATCATCAAATTGCAGATATTAATTTGATTGCTGATTAAACGGCGATCGATTATTCTAATTTGTTTTATAATTTTTCCCACTATTTTCTTTTTGTTGTAGACATTTAACAAAAGCACAATACTTCTTTCCATGTGATTTTGTAAATACATTTATTTCTCTACTGTTTTTAAATTTAGAAATTGTTGCATTAAAGAAATCAAGATATTGGACTTACGACACTACTATTGACAACAATTTGTCAAGAAAGGTAGATACAGGCCATAAGCTGAAAAACAGGAAACAAATTATACAACAATGTTGTTACTTATTGAGAGGTTAATATGGGTTTCCAGATTTTCTTTAAGCTTTATCCACAAGTTAAAAATGTTCCTCCACAAAATACCCTAAATAATCGTTTTTGTTATCCCCAAAATTCCCCACTAAAAATTGCTACGTTTTAGTTTACGGTGCTTTTAAATTTCAAAACATTTTGAAATTTCTGGAGATGGAGCAAAGTTGTTGCAAAAATAAAGTAAATCTTCGTCTTAAACGATCAGCGGAAGTAATTAATGAATGCTTTGCCGTAGAATTTGTTATTTCCATGTCCACAATATCTATAAAAAATTCAAAATGTGTAAAGTTTTTTTTTAATAATGTTGTCTTGTATATTCATAACTTCTGAGCAAAAAGAGTCGCAAACTTTAGAAGATATACAATAGTTTTTGAACTTCATAACAAAAAGGAAAAAAGAGAAAACCCTATCTTAAAAAGTTTCTAGTAAAACGTGAGACTTGTCTTGTTGAAAACTCGGAGGCACTGTGTTTGTTTTATTTCCTGCCTTTAGCCAAATCTTGTAGCGTGCGTCAATACTTTCTTGATTTTTATTGAATTAAGCTTCTATCAAATTATATAATCCAGTCATTTTTAGGCGCAGATCACAGGAAATATATGAGACTACTTCTTCGCGGCTGTATGAGTGAACAATCGACCGATATTAAAAATTAAAAATCGTCTAGAATTTTTTACAATTGTTCACTGCATCAAATTACCCACAATTCGACTGAAGAATTGACCAACAAAAATTTGTTGTGCGATTTAACATTTTTCAAAATGTGAAAATTAAATCGGCCAAAGTTGGTGAATAACCTTAAAAAATTAGTATACCATAAATTAGTTAAATAAATCCCAAAATCTCCACTAATCCCCATATTCTTTGTTCCCATTATCTACAAAAAATTCCCAATTTAGTAATATATTTCCTAATCTGACAACACTGAGAGCAACTAAACTATCTTTAACGACTTTTTATTGAGACGCCACATTCCCCCCCTTAACATTGTCTGAATTTCGTTAGTTTTATATTTTTTTATTTCAGTAACCGCAAAAAAAACAAAAACTGTTCCTTATTTTAAAACTCACGTTTAATTGCTAGACTTTACACAAACACACAGCCAGACGAACGATAAATCGTGAGTTTTTTTGTCGAACGAAAACGTTTCAATTGTATTTCGTTCGTACACTCGCTAGTATGTGTGTATGTATATGAGTTGCACAAGTTAAGGAACATAAAGTGAAAAAAGTAATTATTTCCATTAATTTTGGTCGTGATTTAATTGAAAATGAATGACAAAACGACCAGGCAACCACAGACAGACTTAAAGATGCAAACGATTGTTTTCTGTTTTTATTTTTTCTTTTCTAAAAATATCATGAAACACGATTGTACTAGTAAACGAAGAAAAAGAGAAAACTGAAAAAACGCTGCATTTGCTACACTCTTTGGTTTGACTATTGGATCGTTTCTTTTTCTTGTTTTGTTCTAAAATAAACAAAATACCGCCCGATAATGCATAATTTAACAAATTGGCAATTATTTGATATTTTGGTCATGACAAAATTCCTTATCGCTGTATACGAGACACTGGGCCATGTTGTCTTTTTTTTTATAATGTTTTGCTGTCTCTGTGATTATGTTTTTATGTTTAACGTTTCTTTAGTGTTTAAAGCTGCAATTTGGTGGCTGCATAAACATTTCCTCTACTCCCTCACTTATTCTCTACTGGCAATGCCAATCGACTTAATATCCAACTAACGAATGGTTGATTGTTTTATATGGCCGGGAGAATTTTGTTATTTAATTTTTATTTGGCCTTTTGTTTTGCCCAACCCTAATCCACTACACATTTTGACTTACTCTCGTGCAACCAACAACATGTAGCAGAGACATTTACAGTTCTCTGTTCTGGCTTCGATTAGTTTGTATTTACGTTGCGCATAACGTGAGGCTGGATGATTGCTTGGACTAGCCAGCAATAATGATGCTATCTTAAATACTTTTATCTTTAAGGGACACACCATAAACCACCCAGAACTATCCTGTTGGAAGTCCAATGGAGTTGTTGTGTACAGTTTTTATATATTCGTTAAGACGTTTCAGTATTCATTTTATAGGTATATGACAGTTAATTTAGGCTTCCCATTAAACGAGATAAAATGCCATAAAAGTGTTTTATGATAAGGCCAATACTGCACATCATGTGACGTGAGAGAGAGAGAGAGAGCGTTTAAAATTTCTGCACCATTCATCATTGATCTGCTTTTTTGCAGCAGATTTTTTATATGTGAAAAGTTGCACTAAAAAAAGAAATATTGTACAATCCACTACTTTGTTCGTATATCATATATAAAAAATTTGGTTTTTGAATCAGCACCTCATTTAAACATTGTTGAGATAATCAACGAGTTTTCAAGGCGTCGTTTGCGGTGAAAGTATATAATACGAGATTAATGCGGCAGCTCGTTTTAGGCTTTTATCAAACTGATAATAGTATCCATTCACAAGATAATACCACAATAAAATACCACGATTAGTTTCAGATATGCAACTCCACGGCGGGCTCACGCTCTATTCGCAATTTGGCCTTAAACCTCAACCTACACGAACCTCTCCCGAAATACAGCACCACAGTTAGGATGTATGTAGTATGTATTGTATCTCACTGCCGTTGGACCAAAATTAAGTCTTTGGTCAGAATTCGTAGCCAAAACTACTTCTAATTAGACCGCACATTGGTCCGGAACTGGCGGCCTGCCACGATTAAAAGCATACGTCGCCAAAATTGGACAAGGTAACAATAAACTCATACACAGCTAACAGCTGCCCACACGGGAAACTCATTAGTACCAGCAAGGGACTCGCATAGCAACTATAGTTTACGTTTAAAAACTTATCGAGTGTGACCTCACTCTCGCGGGTTTAAAATAATATTTCTTTTTTAACAGACATTATAATGAATATTCAATCCTTGAATATCTTGAATTTCCCCTCGTAGAATAGATCAAGTAGTATGATCCGAAATGCCTTCTTCACCACTCCAATATTAATTCACGATTTTTAATAATCCTTGCATCCAATTGAACGCGTACGTATTTGCATCATCTGATCCCAATTACGTGGATAATTATATCACTATTTCAAAAAATTATTAAAGTGATAAGAAAGAGAACCAATATGCGAATTGTTTTCGTACTCCTTGGAAATTTGAAGAAAGAAAACTATTTTAAAAATTGAATCACTCAATCTTTCCTTAAAGCGCCAGACTTGATTGTCATACTATGATATTGATTAGCAGCGGCTGAGGTACGAACCCAAGCGATTATAGTCATCGGCTAAACAGTTAACGCTCGAACTACTTAAGACACATCACCATCGAAGTTCCATTTTGTAATTACGATTACGAATTTCAAATGGAGAACAATACTTCAATTAAAATAAACTCATTTATCAAATATCGAAACCCTCGAGCTGAAGTTGGTTCCTGAACACAATACGGCCTATTCGTATTTTTGAAGTTTTACCTTTTCCTGAACAGACCTCAAAAGCAATTTTTCTGCAAATGATAGAGCCATCATGAGATGTCCAGAGTGACCGAGGAAAGGATTGCATGCGAAGGTCGTATCGCGAATACTAAGGAATCACCGCGGCTACACAAGGAAATTGGAATGATGTGTTCCTCAAATTTGAACTGATACTTGTGAGTTCTGCTAAATATTTGCATAAAAAACTTTAATAAAATTCGAAATTGTAACAAACTTGAAACCATGCATTAACTCGAAGGACACACACTACCTGTTACTTGATATACATCTTTAAAATACCTTTCCCACAAGTTTTGGAGAGACAGATGACTGCGCGGTTAATTTTTGGCATCGCTCTAACGCCTCAGACTAAACTACTGAAAGAAGGTATCGATTTCATTATGCTCTCTCGAATCGAACAGATTCGTCTGGCCGAGTATTCACAGGACCTGGCGCCGTTTAGTTTCTGGTTGTTTCTAAAATAAAAAAATGAGAATTTATTAAAATAAAAATATAAAAATATAATTTTTTAAAAAAGGACCTTCAAGCGTGGACAATTTTAATAAATTAAATTTAAAAAAAGGTCAAGAACAGCTATAATTTTAATAAAAAAATGAGCCTATCGGGTTAAAAACGTGGGCGAATTTACCACAATTGTTTTGAAATATTTTTAAATTGTGGAAATTAAAGCTACGAAACAAAAATAAATTTTGGCCTTTTAATGTATAATTAGCTCCCATGGGCTATTCTAGCTTCATGGCGTGTCATGTAAATAGCAGAGCAGTACTTCTTTTCTGTATTTTCTGTTTATTGCAGTAGTATAGTTCATATTCAACTAAACTCGATAGATATAGATTTGCTTCAGTATATAGAGGCATTCGCAATCCATCTAAAATTTTACGCATTCCCTGTTTACAACACACCAAGCACTTGGTCATAATATTTGGAGTAAAAAACAAAATTTGCTCTTGTACCTTGTTATTTTTCCTACCAAAAGAGGTCGTTATCTCGTTATTGTAGCCACCTTGAGACAAAATAAACCACGATTCTCAGCCATCGAAAAAAAATTCTTAACAGCGATAAAAGAAAACAATGATGACGGTAATAAATCAACGCAGCAATGAAAAGGTATCATAAAATCGCTTAAATTAATCATTTTAAATGTTTATTTGTTTCTTATTTAACTCACTCAGTTTATGATGGCAACCATTCAGGGTGTTCAGTTGGCCAGTCAGCCAGCCAGCAAGTCAGAGTTCTAACAAATACGGAACATTCAAATACTTATAAATGCCCGAACCAGTCACCCAGGCATTCAGACCGAGCGAAGAAGCAAGCATCTCTACTACCTCCTGCTTCTAGCTGTACTCCACATGCCACTGCGGCACGACTTTGGCAACAGGTTGTTACTAACAATTGGCTTTTTTATGCGCTTGTATTCCAAATGCTTGGTTTTATGATTTGTTTGTTTTTAGCTGCTTAATTTTAAGCGCCACCAGCTAAAAAATATTTTCTTCGTTTTTTTATATTATTTCGTCTGCTTAATTTTGTGTTTGGCGTAGGTCTGTATGCAAACGTTTTCAATTTAAGTAACGAGGATCCTTATTTAAAAGGAATATCTTTTTCTTTTTGAGTTTATTCTGATCATTTATGAGTGCGAGCATCATAAAAGTTTTGTCGTAAACTTTATTGTACAAAAAATAAAACAGAAGAAAAGTCTAAAAGCCAACTCGTAAAGCTTATGAATCACTTGAAGAAGTTCTGCAAAGAATGAAGAGAATTTACACACACACCCATAACCTTTGGCTGGCTATATTGTACGGGTATCTGTCGTTTATGTTCATTTTTACTTCCATTTTTCTTCTAAAGTTCAACTTTGTCCCACAGGAGAGGAACTCATGCAATCGAAACAAAACGCAATTAGTATTTGCATATTAAATAAAATTGCGCTTAAGGAGTTAATTATGTTTTCCACAACAATATAAAATCTTATGTTAGCTAGAGCGCTTAGCGACACCGTTTTGGAATTTAATTTATTTTTCATTTATCGTAGTGCTACGAATGCAATAATGGCTAATATTGTAACGAGGTCTTTGGAGCCGCTGTAGCGGAACAAACCAGAGTCCGTAGTGGGTAGCAAACAAACGCAACTTTCTTATCTGGCCCGCCGCAATACAATGGTACGCACCTGTTGAAATTTTTGGCTTTCGTAGGCTTAGGACTTTATTAGATGGCACTTGACTCTTTTACATAAAATCGCTATTGCGTTATTTGTGAATATATCCTTGAAACTCTGGCGCGTATCCTGTTTATACAAAAAGATCAATCTGGAACCGCACCAGCAACCATGGATCACATAAAATGAAATAAAAGCAACTACTCCACAGTTAAAAGCGTGATTTAGAGGCCTGCCATACTAGAAAGTAGTCCTGCCTGTCAGATAGTAATTCCAGTTTTTCCAATTCTTATGTTCCAGAAGATGTCAAAGTTCCCAATGCCAACCAGTTGCCAAAGTATTCATAACGTTCCACGCCTGCCGAACTTGTTAAAATTATTAGAAACTAATACCGAAATTCCGGTTCAATTGTAAATACCTAGCGTGAATTTTGTAGTAAGGTCGCTCGAAAAGTTCGAGTGTGAGTACAATTTCTTGGAGCTTAAGCCATCCACTACACAGGGCAAATATAGCCGCCATAGAATATTCGACAGTGATCAGCTGAAGAACTGAAGGTGCATGACCATGGTCAACGCCAATAGTTTTGTAATTGGATGCTGGAAATATTGGCAGCAGAACTGTATTTTTACCTAAAAGTCAACTTGAAGCACTGCCTGCTAACGAAACCAAGGCGGCCATAAATAATGGGGTAAATGTAGCTTAATAATAATTTTAGAATCAACTTGATATCTCGCGCCGTTGTTATTTTATTAATTTGTCTTCTATCGTTCGTATCTAGTCTCTCTATACTTTGTTTTTGATGTTAAAATATTTTAGAAAATATCATCAAAACAAATTTATTTAATTCCTAAAACTTAACTCAAACAAAATTCATTGAACAACAGACTTGAGCTTGATCAAAGTCGTCACTCGGCTGGAAATAATAATTCATATAAAAAAGTTCTATTGCAAAAAGTACTAATTTTCCCGGTTCCTAAAAATTCGTCCCGGCCTCAGTGATCTCTCACATCCTTCCCCGCCAATTTAATTTTGATGCTTATTTTCGAAAGCCCTGAGCGAGTCATCACCAGCAAAATTGTGTTAATTTGACTTTCGTTATTTTAAAAAATCATTTCTATATTTATATGCTTTAAAATTTTAAAGTTGTGTTGACACCCGTTGAAATGACGAATTATTGTGCAATAACCGAAACATTGGTAATATTCTGCAGCCAATAAGTTCTTACTACACATATTGGTTTAATGACACTGATACCTGTATCTTACGAGTATTAAAATGCAACTGCATTCCTACGTCGTACATATTTTTTTTATTAATCAAAAATGTTCAAAGATAATTTGGTACTTAACTGACATACAATCTTGTAAATCCTTTTTGCCGTAATTTCCTTTTATTAATCGTTTATCGTGCAAAGAGGATTAAAATTAAAAACAAAACATGTTATCAATATTTCAATCAGCCAAACTCGATTAAATTGAATAACGTTTGTTTAAAAAAAATTTTTACTTCAAGTTCATTCACACAAAAGATCGTTTCGTTATACACAAACACGTTTAATTCTGTAATTTGATCCAGTGCGAAGAGATTGAAATAATGAGGCCTTCCAATAGGCCTCTCAAATAAGATTTCTTCTCAGACATTTGGTAAGGCAAAAGTTAAAAAGCCTTGAAGAGAAAAAACTGTTTGAAAGAAAGAATTTTTTTGGGGATTGAGAGAAATTAGAAAGCGAACAAAGTTTGCCAAATTGAGAATTATTTTTGGGGTCATCCTAATAAATAAAATATCATATGAATGAATTTGGTAAGTATGTTGAGCGAAAAGGGGCCAATTTTTACATTTAAAATCAAATAAGTTTTGATGATTTTAAATATAACAACGAAACTTGTATGTAGTTCAATTTCGTCCTACAAACATTTGTTTATTATTAAAATTATTAAGAGAGTACAGCAGGCAGTAACGACCATACAACTAAAAACACGTTTTACTAAAGACGCTTTATATAATTAGTGGGTCCCATGTTTTGATACGGCCTAATCGTTCAAAGGGCCCAAAAATATACTTCATCTGATTCAGTTTTTATATATTTTTTAAGAAAGTTACAGGACTGTGTTTTCATACTGTGATTATTGCGCCCCCTCTTATGTTAGCTTGAAAAGGGATTGTTGGCTCCTTGCACTTAATCCAGTGTTTGGGCTTGTTGTGCACTCTTCATTATGTAACCAAGAAAAAACCTTTGCGTTTTATATAAATTGGATGCTTCAAACAAAATTCCTCAGAATTCTCTAGAATAGTTACGTCGGTTAAGGTATCAACCGTGAAATTCTGCATTCTTATTAGTGTCGAAGTTGGCCAGTGGTAGAGAAAATGTTCCATAGTGTCGGTCTCATCATCGGCTGCCCTACAGATGTTATTGTCTGCGCTTCGTATTTAAAGCAGATGTGCTTTTCTTCTTGACTGTCTAATTTTGGCCTTGTTTAGTTTCATGACTCCACAAGATACTAGTAATTGCTCCCAACGTTCGTTGTTCAACAGTATGGGTTGTCTTTGCCAATTTTTTAAACTCAGTCGTACTAGCCTCAAAAGGCTTTGTATTATCTAAGTTAATTTTCCGTAATCGTCAAGTTTTAATTGCCAATGTATGAACGCGCAATCGTCATCCTAGTGACTGGCCACACATATGATCCGCAGTCGACTATTCATCAAGAAGTCATTGATCGCACTTTTGTAGTCCATTATGTACCTCTCTCGGACTCTGGGATTCGATTGCCTTGATAGTCAACTGCCTTTTAGATCTGAAAATAAAACAATAAAACTAACTCCAGCGATGGGCCGTCAGCTGGTAGGTACAAATATAGGGCTTGCCGTAACTAGGTGCACTGCTAACACTTCTGGTTTATACCTCCACGTAGTGGCGGAGAGACAAAGTTAACACTCTCTTATAAAAATCCTTAATCCACGGACAAAGAGTGTGCTTGGTTTCTACTATGCGAACTCTGGATACCAGTCGGTCTCCAGTTTTAATACAGACTTACCCGTGTGGCTGGACGTACATACTTTTCTCCATAACAGGGATGACTTATAAAGCCTCGCAAGAGGCGGAGAGGTTAATCCCCGAAGAAACTACAGTTTTAATTGGGCAAGAAAGGAATCGCGAAGAGTTAAACAAGACCGCCCCGCGACGTGTAAACGGGCAATCTTTAGGGATGGACAATGAAGGCCCGCAAGAGGTTGACAGGTTAATCTCTGCAAGATCTCCAATTTTTATTGACCAATTGAGGAATTCTGTAGAAATGGACGCCAGGAATGGACGGGTTAGTCTCCAAAGATACTCCTGCGGAAGAGGCTTAAACGGTAGCGCACATTGTGTGGGAATGTCAAGTTTGGTTTGGTGACAAGCCGGTTTTGGCTATCTTCAGTGTAATGTTTCGTTCTATGTTAAATTTTAAGACAGTCATAAATGACAGAAAGAAAATAAGTTTAGTGAGCGGAAGACACACGTGGATCCTGGGGGAGTAAAGAATAAGGTATTTACGCCCCAAAACGATTACATATAATTGCTTCTCCATAAGATATTTTTTGGTTTCGTTTAAAATTCTCCCTCCTCCCAGAAGTGTACATGGATCTGCACCTATTCATCGCACGTACTTGACGATACCACTTCTAGCTGGGTCAGATCTGATAGGGTAATTGAAAATATTCAATTATCAAATATTTAAATTATTGGAAAGAAAACTAACTACTGATGTAGGTATCGTAGGGTCCTATGAATAAATCACATATTGCTTCATAAGATCGACAATAAACAAGATATAAGTCACTGTGTAAGTCAAAATTTATGTTGTATGAATTGGAAATTTCACCAAAAGATACCCAAATGGACACAATTAGAGCTGATGCCACAAACATGCTTATTAAACTTAAATTACTCCTCATTCCCCTTTTCCTTATAACTGCAATAACACGTACTGAAATTATTATTTTTATTTTAATATTCAAAATATCAGTAATGGACACTACACTAACCAAAACATCCAATTTAACAATCCAATTGTCCAGGCGTCTAAATGCAATAACGACGCTCATCAACGAACCAACCAACCCTCGCTGTGCTCGACTAAATCCTGAATAAAATGCTAAAGCAGAACCATTTTGTAGCAGGAAGCTAAATTGTTGTTATTATTGCTTGTATTTTGTGGTTCACAAATTAAATTCCACATAAAAGTAATTTTGAAAATGATTTTTAATGAAAATGTACAAAACATCATTTAATATTTATTGTTTTCTTAAGTTGTTGTTTTTGTTGTTGTTGCCTCTGTTAAAAAGATTTCAAATACTTACATGCGAGTTAGTACAAAGAAGAGAAGCGAAAAAGTCTATTAACTTCCGGCCAGTGGACTATTATAAACACACACGCACACTCACTGGCTCGCTGGCTCACTGGTGCACATGCAGGCGTTTATGTAGTACGTGACAACGATGAGCAAAATGAATTAAACGTCTAGAAGGATGAGCCATAAAAAATGGAAGGATTATTTTCATTTATTGCGAAATTGCAAAAGCAAAACAAGACGGAAAATGTTGTTTTAACATCATTATGGACATGAATATTGACAGCATCAGTAAACACAATTTTCTTTATTCCTTTTTTGTTGTTGTTGTTATTGTGGTTGGTAGTAGAAATTTGCAAAAATGCTCATTAAAACAAGTAATACACATGTTTTCTTTAAAACATCTCAAATTATTGACATCGATATTACCGCTGGCGGTACATTTTCAGAATAAAGTGAATGAAAGAAACAAAAATAATCAAAACACAGGAGCAACAAAGTCAAGTCCTACTAAATAGTATTGCAAGTTAATTTGTTTTTCGTATTATTTTATTTACGTATTTTGCAAGCATGGGCTGCATATATGCATTGAGCATACCCTACACCTGGTTGTTCAATTTTCCTAAACATTTTGTTTAAGAAAATGTTAATTTTTAATCGTTTGGAAGGTGAATATATCCTATGTTCCTTCCCGTTGGATACACTACTACTTAGCCTACCGGGTGGTCACTGGAGTAATTTTGACTTGACGAAAGGAAAGGAAAGGAAAAAAAAGCAACCAGACGTCTGCAATGTATTTTGCAATCGATAACTAACACCGGGCTGAAAACTGCGGCGTACATAGCACAGAGAGAAGGGCATGATGGTTCAAAATCTTGCAATACTGTGTGTTACGACTATCATCCCTGCATATCAAGAAGGCCTTAATACAACTGCCCAAGAAGAATTGGCGGATGGGCCCACAATGGTTTTTGGCATCCATTTTGACAGTGAAACTGCCATTGTGGTTTTAAAATCTTCATTTGCGATGATGAAACCCCTATTGACTCTTGTACACTCGGGAATGCTAACTAGAGTGAACGAACTAATCGGTTCGATTGGATTTTGAAAGCATGGATGTGCACTTGCTCGCTTTTAAACTATGGCTTCCGAGTTAGTCATAAGCGAAGGCAAACAGTACTTGCATCAACACGCCTTTGAATAATATGATTACCTTGTGCCGTTACTGTTGCAGTATGATTTCGCACATGTGGACGTCGAGGCCGGCTAGTTTCAAACATTTGTGCCGGCCGCATCTTGGCTATCGTCTAACGCAGCTGGCTTGTTTGCATAAAGAATTGACTTCACTTAAAGCTAGAGAAAATAATCCAAAGGCGTTAAAACTCACCATCTTGGTAATTCCTTGACTAACGCTTTCAAAAAAATCTCCTTTAGTTAGTGGATTGAACCAATTAGCGCATAAAGCGAATCAAACAATACTTTTTTGTGGAGTAGCTTGGAGAATCTCTCGTGAATTTTCCTTATTTTAACTGTGGCAATTTTGCCAAAAACAAGCCTCAATATTGAGTAGAATATTAACCGTGGCTGACATTCCCGAACTGAACGATGATTTGGACATAAATTGGCCCAAAATGCAAGCGTTTTTCTGGCGTTAATCTATTCATGATCAAATGGTAAACTGAATTCAGCGCAAATGAAAATAGAGTTACCAGATCTGACAGTTAAAGCCCTGCTGGAAAATGGAACCCTAAAACACAACCCTTAAATCGGTTGAGTACTGTCTTCTTAGCACTAAAATTCGTAACATTTTTATACAAGAAAGAGTTCAGTAGTCAATTCGTATGAGTGGTTTGATGAAGCACGCATTAATTCGTGTTCGTTCTACTTAAGCTAACTGCCACTGTTAACGTTAACATAAAATTTTTTTAAATATTCCTTAAATCTAAATAATCCCCGGTAAGTGTAAACTAACTGTAAAATATGGACAACGGTTTGACAAATAAATATCTACTGTCGATTTCATGCCATTCAACTCTTTTAATTTAAATTCTTTTCAATTCTTTGATGACTATGTAGCGAAAAGCTTCATCTTCATTAATCCTTCTTTCGTCTACAGTTTGTTCAGGTGTAGCTATGTTTCTCTTCACTATAAATGCTTAAATGTTCATCAGGTGTAGCAAATTTTCAATCGTTTTTAAATTAGTTTAGTGGTACTTTAATGAAAAAATATGAAGACAGCAAAGAAAAGAAGTTAAAAAACAATTGTCTACATGGGAGCTAAAACATGTTGCCTGCAACAAAAGAACAACAAAATTACTAACACGTGATCAATATGTTTTATAGTGGATCAAGAAGCATCATGTTCGGATATTAATCGTGCAAAATGATTACATGGATTTTCTTATACGCATTTAACACACAAAAGGTGGCCAACAAGCTGCTTTCATTCTCTTCTTATTTTCCTTTTAAACAATTTAATAAACTGTTGGTTAAATCCACTTAAGCAATTTCATTGTTTCTTTCTATAAATTACTGCAGCGGTATTGAAGATATTACTTAACATTGAATGAGCTATAGTTGAAGAGTTGACTTTTCATTTAAAATTAAGTTGTGTACTTGATTCTTAAGGAGAATTCCCACTGTTGTCGTTCACAAAATATTTGCATAAATCTTGTCATCAGATTCTATTGGCGCCACTTTTGTAGATGATAGTCCAACTAGACCATGTAACCATGATCAGTTACTATCTTTGTCATTGATATAAGAACAATACAGCACAATGAGAGAAAACACTGGAGAGAAGAAAAGCAAACAGAAGAAAACTAAGCCTTTTGACCTGTCTAGCTACATGCTCTTGATTGCAACATAGCAATCTATTGCACAGTGGATGATTGTTATGGAAAAATCGAAGAAAAGAAATCGTTATTTTAAAGTCGTAAAGTCGTAAGGGGGTAGAAAAGGGTTCCACTAAGTAAACAGCCTGCTTCGATGTACACCCTACTTTAATATATGTAAAGGACGAATAAATTTGTCATTGTGAAGAAAGGGAGTTTATAACGACTACCACACATAGAATCACCGAAGCTAGATGGTCCAAGGACTGCTAGTCATATGTAGAGCCACTGAAACCTAATGGTTTCCGTCAGTGCACTAACTGCCAGGAATTATGACACACAAAATCTTACTATAAGCTACCACGTGTATGCGTTGTTTGCGGCGACGCGCACTGGACTTTGTAATGCTGCGGTGAAAGCCACACTGCGAACTATATGGCCTGTAAAATCTTTAGAATTCTCAAACATTGAGAAATGATTTCCCTAATGCGAATGCCAAAAGTTCGAACGCGCATTAACATTCATATCCAAAGAGGGCGCACACACTCCATTCACGATCAATTCGAACTCAATCGAGAGTTTAATACAAACAATTAATGATTTCATGACAACAATGAAAAATATGTTTCATGCTTTTGAACGTTTCGCTTAGCAAAAAATGAACCACTTAAAAATATGCTTCTGGAAGAATGGGCTCTTCCGTCGTAAATATGAAGTATAGCACTTCCTGCTAACTCCGGAGACATACTACTAGTCTCGGAAACATACTTCACTACAAAAAAGTGCTTTTGAACTACTTTGGTTTTTTAAATTGAGACAGAAAGACAAATTCGTTATCGGCAGCTTTTTAAAAAACTTATAACTTGGATAGTAGCCTTTGGAAAGCTGCCAGGCACTAAAAATCTCCTATTGCCCACGAAATCTCACTAAGAGTTGGGCCAAAACTCATGTGAAAAGGCAAATGTGTTCGCAAATCACTAAGAGAAGGTTTTCACACCAGATAGTATAAATAGTTTCACCATTCAAATTACCTGTGACACCATGACTAATACTTACTTATCAAAACGTCGTCCCGTGCCATTGATTTAGTTTTCGAGCAAACCATTGAGCAAGTCCTCACACGTTTCGCTGTTATTAGATCTGCATTTGAAATTAAGCAATTTTGTTCCGTTTTGTTTATTAATATTTCCCAGTTGATAAAGTCTGGAATGATGGGCTACTTGGGAAAATACCTCGAGTTCTAGATTAAAACTCCTGCAAGCTTCTTAAGAGCTATTTGACAGATATAACGTTTAAGATAAGGTCAAAGGATCAATTTTCTAAAAGAAAAGAAGAAAGCTCTGTAGGTGTCCCTCAAGACAGTATACTAGGGCCGTTATTATATTTCATCTCTACAGTGGATATGCAAACAAGCCAAATACGTATAATTCAACGTTTGCAGACGACACACTGCATTTCTAAGTGTTAATAATGATCCAGTCCAACATTCATGAGCTAGAGTTTAGTATTAAGGTAAATCCATCGAAATGTGGCCACCAATAAAAATTACAAATACCACTGCCCTAGCGGAAACCCACATCTCAAATATCTGGGTATCCACCTATATAGACACCTTGGTCCCGCCATATTGATGCAAAAATGACGGCCACAAAACTTAGAACCATTCAACTGCACTAGTTAATCGTTTCTAATTCAACCCTGGCTTTGGAATACAACGTGCTTTTATACAAATCGATTATAAAGCCAATGTGGAGGTATTGCTTGCTGTGGGGTACTGCTTGCGCATGAAATAATAGGAAGCTGCAAAGAAGGAAAGTCCACGGTTTTGCGACTAATCATCCGCACCCCATTCTGAAAGTGCCCATTATCCAGGAGGAAATAAAACCATACTTCCTATAAATACGTAAACAAACTAGTGGTCGATCCCAACAGTATATAGGCAAATTCGCGCTTAATTAATTGAGTCATCATCTTAATGGACTCATAAAATTACAGCAGTTTTGGTAATCACACACAAAAACGCCGGTTAGTATTCAATGGAGTAGATTTGGACAAAAATGCTTTTTTTAAATAAAGTATATATAGGGCAACTCTTCAAATCATATGTTTCATTTAGTGGCTTGTAGATATTTGTGGTGTAAAATGAGTATAAAGCCATTTACACACTTTATGATTTGTGCATGTATTTTGTTCGCGAACCAATTTTCCCCACATGTCGAACAAATTACATTAAACTGAAACTATAACAAGTAAACATGAATTGCGAGGTGGATGACGCAATTGCTCATACTGAAGTCATGCAAAGAAAAAAGGGGAAACCATTTGACGCTTTACTGGCTTTGTTCTCTTTTAAACTTTGAATAAATTCTATCAGAAATTGCTTTCTACCTATCGCCGCGAAACTTTGACGGTTCGTAGTAAACTAAAATGCAAAAAAATTGTAAAATGCTCGCGTATAAGTCCATCCAAATATAGAACAAATTACAAGAACTTGAGAAGTTTAATTTCTTGTCATTTGTGCGCGCACAGCCCTATTAACTTGTAACAAGAGGTCGAACACGAACAACTCACACGCACAAATCATAAGTGTATGGGCGCCTTAAGGAATCACGTAAAAATTAAATGTTATCACTGACACCCCAAATATATCAGCCCCCATAAATAGAATATCAAGATTCAATTGCGAAGCAATAAAATACATTTTTCTGTTTAATTGATCATGCTGCGCAATTAAAGAACATGCTGTTAATTGAGTCATTAAGACAATTAACAGAGCATCGGATAGTAATTAATTAGTAATTAATAAATAACACTGTAGATATAAAATTTGTATACTTTATGCAATAATTTCTTTAAGTAGAAAGATTCAATAAAATAATATTAATGTTTAAAAAATTTTATAGCTTTTGGTAAAGCTCTTCCGTTTGGCTTTAGTTCGAACAGAAAATTTCTAACATCAACTTTTCCCACCTGAAACACTGTAATGCGCTTCTTTAATGAAATTTCAAAGTAGCAAGATTGTAGTTTTGGCAGACTTGAAGAAGAGGCAAAACCAAAAGCTTAACCAAAAAAGCAAACCATGGCCAAACTTACAGCTGCCACCTCACATGCTTTTCATACATTCATATTTGTATAAAAAATACATGATTATATGCTTCTGTGTGTCCTCGTCGTGTCTAACAAGACATCAACAAAAGACTCTAGTTTTCCTCGGTGGTTCTTAAATGGAGAAGAAAAAGTTCCAAAAAAACAAACCCTGCGAACAATGGCAAAAATGTAAGTCGCGACAACTTGTGAGGTTGCGCCTCCACCAGGCAGTTAATTAATTCTCCATATAACATACAACCTCTCATAGAGTAATACAAACATACATACTCGTACGTCATGCAACAAGATCATGATGTTGATCAATATTTGTTGTACTCATTGTCGCCGTTATGCCGCCTTGCATGAATGTCTGCATGCGAGCTTTATTTTGGCGACAACGCTTCGTTCTCTCTACTTCAACTTCATATTGTTGCACTTGCTCTGCAATGTCACATCATGTTCTTCCACATCCCCCAACACCAGGACTACAGTTTTTTATCTTAATTTGAGTAGTTCAATACACAATCAAGTCATTACGTTTGTCACTCTTAACTTGAAGAAACATTGTTCACTGTAACGAAAATAAAATCATCAGCCTAATGGATATGAATAACATGGACGACTGAATACATTATCGATAAGTAGAAATAGTTTTTGTATTTTTCAAAAAGTAAATCGATACGAGGGTCTAGGCCTATAAACTTAATTTGCCATTGAAAATATTTGAATTGTTCTCAATAATATTATCGTCCCTTTATGATGCGTATACTTGTCATGCCGCTTGCGACAGCATCAATTGCTCCTTCTGCAGGCGAACTTTGTTATCCGCGCAGTAAACGTTTCACGTGTCGGAGTTCCGAAAAACCCAACGTCAGTAATGTTAATTGGTTTTAAGTGCTTCAAGCGTGAATTAGATTTGGATTTACATAGTTCAGTCGCATATACAGACATACTACTGCGGGCAAAAAATAATAACACTCTTTAATTTAAATATCCCGCGTAAATCCATTCATCGAAATTTTTATTCTATCACATCAAAGTAATCTTTAGTGTTTAGTATACGCTTGTCTTTCTGAAGTACAACAAGTGAATTCGGCGATTTTTACAATGAGTGAAATTATTCAACAAAGAAGTTCCATTAAATTATGTGCGCGGAATGAAATTTCTGGTGCCGAAACATACAGAATATTGCAAAAGGCCGTCGGTGATAATTGTATGTCGCGAGCAAGTGTTTTAAATTGGTACAAATTATGCTAAGAGCGTCGAGAACGCGTTAACGACGAACTACGTCTAGGACGGCCATCAACATCAACTGATGATCAACACGTCAATAAAATCAAGGAATTGGTGTTCGAAAATCGACGATTAATAGTCAGAGACCTTACTGATATCTTTAGAATATCGGAGGGATCAGTGAAAACCATTCTAAAAGATCATTTGGGCCTAAGAAAAGTGAAATCACGATTGGTTCCAAAATCACTCAATTTTCTTGAAAAACGGCGTCGCGTTGACGTCTGTCAAACAATGCTTTCCGACTACCAGGATGTCATTAAACATATTATAACTGGCGATCAGTCTTGGATCTACGCCTACGACCCGGAAACAGACGATCAATCGGCCGAATATCGTGCCAAAGGTGAGCCGAAGCCGAAAAAACCACGTCAAAGCAAGTCAAAAATCAAGGTCTTGTTGACAGTTTTCTTCGATCATCGAGGTGTGGTACACTCCGAATTCTTTCCGACCGGCCAAACTGTCAACAAGGAATACTATTTGAGTCTTATGCGTCGTTCCCGCAAAGCTATTCGTAAAAAGAGGCAGGAATTATGGGCCAATAACTCTTGGTTTTTGCAACAACTATAATGCACTGTCGCATACCGCATTGATTCTTCGTGAGCTTTTCGCCAAAAATTCAATAAATAATGTTCCGTATTCGCCTGATTTAGCTCCGTGTGGCTTCTGGCTGTTCAGCAAACTCAAGCGACCGCTCCGGGGAAACCGTTTTGTGTCAATTGAAGACTTTAAACGTGAATCGCTACGCGCATGGAAGGCTACTCCGGAAATTGACTTTAACAACTGTTACGAGGATTGGAGAAACCGTTGGCATAAGTGTATTGCAACTGGGGAGGATTAATTTGAGGGGGACGAAATAGATTTGGCAGAATAAATAACAAAATTTAAAATTATCAACAAAGTCTTACTATTTTCGTCCACAGTAGTATATCCACGATTTGTCACTAGTTGCGATCTTCTGAAACATTAACATCGTATTACTTGATCATTTTGTTTGCACCAATCGGCCACTGTTATTAAATTCCGACGAATCTAAGGAAATAAATCGATCATAAAATGATCTTACACTTTCAGTTTTTGAACAAATACTAACATACGGTGTCCTTTACGAAATGCGTTCAAGAGAAGCGTGTGTATTACTGTTCAAATTTTTTTATGCCAAAATTTTGAAGTTCAAAATACCGGGACTTCTTGGCCATAGCGTGCAGTCAGTATATCAGTGCACTCTTATCTTATTAACCCACAACAAATTGAATGGAAATATCAGCTGGCGCCTAACAAGTGTTTCCGAGGAACAAAACCATAATTAGTTGCCCTCGTACACATGATTACATTTTAAGAAAAAAATTTAAAATCTCTCAATTAGTCAAACAATTAAATCAGCAATCGAAACGTATTGGATTGAATGTTTTGCCATGAGTTTTCTTTTTATATTAATACTGAACTAAGCTTCACTAAGTTGAACTGTAGTCGGATTGGCATTTTAACAAAATGAAATAAAGTGAATTCCTATCAGGTTTCTTAAATTAATGCCATTGCCTTTTTGAGATGATGATGCTGCTGCCTGCATTTCATTCCGATTTCTTGGTCATCTTATCTACTCTTAGCTGGAGCATGTTTTGTACTTTGGTGGTGGCAAGTATATCCAAACCACCCGCAGGTTTCCTACTTAACATTCATTTCACAAATTGCCACCGATTTTTTTCAGTTTTAATTCTCAGAACTTTTCAGTTCTTTTCTTTAACTGATTTGTTTCATTTCTTGTTATACTTTTGCTATCCAAGGCATCCATCAATGTTTCACTTGAAAACAGAGTCATTTAGCTTTTTTTTTTTTTTGCTGCATTTTTTTTTAGTCATTATGTCCATTTATCCAGGTGGTGAAAATGACTTCTTGTTTTTAAACAGCTTTATAAATTAAGGTGAAATAATTTCATGTATTGCGTTTTTTTCTTCAACTGCTTTAAAAATGTGATTGAAAGGCCAAAAGGATAATGTGACCAACAGAGACTAACTACATTAGTTATTGTAGCGCGCATAAGACCCTAGGAGACAAACTGTTCGTGCATGACATACCTCCACACAAGATGGTCGCCCGAAGGCTCTAGATGTCAGACGACTATGGTTAAGCATCAAAATGCAGTAGCTGGCGAAAGGTTCTTTCTGTTCCTCTGATTGTGAGGAAATATTTTCTGATAGCCTGGATGCGTTAATACGTTTCAAACTATTCTCACTACAACCGTCGGGCTCCGCCGAGACAGTGTCAACGCTGTGAATCGAAAGGGAAGCTAATTGTAATCACTTTGGGACAAACGACGATCGTATAAGTATTTTGGTTTTCATTCATAACGATATTGGAGATACTCAAATGTGATAAACGCATGAGCAGACGAAAGACTTGGAAGCTTACTGTGGATGGCATTAAGAAAGGTCGCAAAGGAAGGTCGCAAATGGCTGCATATTTAGCTGAATTATATTTGCCTAGCTCTTTGCGCATATTGCAGGGGGTATTTGGCAGATATACTGGAGCTGTTAAATGTGTTGCTTTATCTCCAGGTGGGTAGGTAGATGGGGATATAAGTTCTCATTACACTGAATAACCAGTCGATCATTTGACGTATGCAGCATACGAAAGTGTGGTCGCGAACCTGGAATTGAGACTGCATCGCTCGTTTTGTGCAAATCTGCTGCCGGGATAATACTGCGGATCACAGGCATGGGGAACTTCAGCCTACGCCAAATGGCACCTTTTGCACGAGAAGGGTGGTCGAGAATTGCCAGTCCCCAGTC
Organism: Phania funesta; assembly: GCA_963932375.1. Lineage (NCBI taxonomy): Eukaryota > Metazoa > Arthropoda > Insecta > Diptera > Tachinidae > Phania > Phania funesta. The sequence continues at coordinate 46,595,930 of OZ010656.1, forward strand.
AATAATTACTAAATTCAGAAGTAGTAGTAGCAATAATGTAGAGCTACTATGCTTTGCAGAACTTGAGTACATCTTATACAATTATGACCCTAAAATCGTACAAGAAATATATTAGTTTTATTGAGATTTTATATGTGTCCCTTCTATTAATTATTTAATTGGACTTCCTAATTTAGTGTTTTTAGTGGCGCCTCAACAAGTGGACGAACATTATCATGCAGAATACTAATTATTTCGTCTTAAGAATAGCAGGGGTACCATTTTCCTTAATTGCTCGGCATAATCTATTCAATTGTGTTCGGCAGTGCTTTCGTTCGATTTAAGCAAATCATGGCACACGACCCCAAGCTGATCCGTATATACAACACGTGTTTCTTTACCATGAATATTCTCCTTGTCTGTGGGTGGTCATTCAGTTCATATGGAACCCGTATTAACTTGCTTTTGAATCATTCCCCACGATTTTAAACGGTGTAAAATTTCTTGGTGAGTCACCAAGAAGTCACCTTGGTGAGTCACCTTTGTAACAACCTTCGTCTTCCAAAAATTTTTTTCAATTTTAAGCTCCACGTTTTTAATTGTATGAACCCACTAAGTGCCTCAGCTAAAGACGTCTTCAGTTCAAAGAAGTAGAAAAGGAAGCTGCACAGAACTCACTATTTTCGCTAATATTTGAAAATTATTGTCTCGCTAGTTGTCCAACCTTACTTCTGACAGTGCAGCCATCGTAGGTCAAACGGAGGAGGCTTATTTGTACTGCCAATAAAATATTTCATGCTTTATTTGCAATAACTCCTAACCAGGGGGGTTATTATGTATTCGATTCGAAAAACAAAACATTTCGAAACAATTTCCTATTCCGGATTTTTGTTGAAGAATTGTCTGAATGTTGATTTCTTTTTGAAGAAGACTTTCTTTATTCTGAAGGAGTTCTGTTTGTTGTTGCCTACGTGGAGTATGTGAAAAAGGTTTGTTGTCGATGTTCTGGAATCGATTCTTCAAAAGTAATATAAAAATTTAAAGTCGTCTTTCAAGTGATGTGAACCTAAATGTTCCTTCCATTCCGCTCAGTGATTTATCTATCGATAGTGAAGCCTAGACTTGCTCCTCAAGTGTATGTTAGGGAGCAAAATTTACTTGGCCCTGAAATATCGGCATTTGCACGTTATGATTTTTATAATTAGTCCACAACTTAAAAGGAAAGATTCAACACAACTTCTATTTCAATTTTATTAAAACCGTACGCACATTTTTCTGTAGTATAGTGCAATCTTAAGTTGAAGGGCCAGCATCATTTAAATCTGTAGTCATCTATGTCTATACCTTCTTTGATTTTTTTTTTAGCATTAGAAACATTTGGGGGGTCTTTTGGTAAATCCGGATGCCTTTGCCTCGTGTTGGCAACGCGCTCCTTTAGGTTAGCCAACGTTTAATAAAAATATGCATATTTTAATAGTTTAGCACTTTTTATACATAATAATTTTTTATAAATATTATGTATATATTTGAAGAGTTTGGATTTTCTTCGGCAACAAAATAGCTTTCGAATTAAATTTGAACCTTTTAACGTAAATTTTATTCACTATCGTCCTACATAATTGCACATACGAAAGACTACCTACCTTTTATTTTTCGGAAGGGTAAAATCTTTCCGAATGTTCGTAAATAATACAACGTAATACAATTTTCACGAATTCAAAAGTTTTCCTTGTCGAATCGAATTATATAATAATCCCCCAGTATTCATTATTTTAGTTGGTCACATTCTGTAATAAAAACATTTATTGAGTAGATAAAAACTTAATTTAATATGAGCATGTGATTATTTAGTTGTTCTGCAAGAAATCTCATGAGATCTTGTTCAGTGGACACAATTGATTTGTATAATTTGTATTTTAACATTTCTTTCTCTCTTTCGCAGAAATAAAGAAAGTGCAATGTTACATGTTACAAGAATATTATTATTTCTGTTCTATAAATACATATGAATGTATGTATGTTATAAAGAGTTCATTTAATTTTTCTATTATCGTTAATCACAATTCCTCGTATTACTTGTATTGTAAATCTTATGTCAGCTGATTTATTGAAATTTTTAACACATAAATGATGTTTTTTTTATACTTTCAGGATCCGTCAACGGTATGTAACTGTGATACTATTTACGCTACAATAATTTTAAATATTTTAGCAACCTAGAAAAACATCAGTGAGTTGTAATTTAATTCTATTCCATATTTGATAAGTATTTAAAATTAGAAAAATCATTCAGGTTGGATGCGAACTATTTAAGTTTTACCACTGTATGAGAGAAAAAAAAAACTTAATACAGCTTTGCAAACCCTTCTTAAAAAATTAATATACCTTTCTATTTTTTTCTTAAAAATTTATTTATTTATTCTTACAGACTACTAAAACAATTAATTGCAATATTTATATAGCAAAAGCTTGAACATATTAAAAGTAACATTAAAATTTAAGGGAGGAGTGAAACTATTACATATATGTATGTAAGCAGCTTGCAATTTGTTCATTCTTTGCATAGCTAGTTCTAAGAAAGCTCTCTTCAAACATACGATTATATCTAAGATCTCTAGGAGGGCAATATAAGGCAAAATAATTTTTTATTTCTGGGCAGTCAATGTTATCAGATAAAACGTTATGGACCAATAATAATGAAGAACAAGTTCTATGGTCGGCTAACGATTGAAGGCCTAATAACTTTCTTCTTAATTCATAAGAAGGTAGTTCACAGGACCAATTAAACTTTAAAGCAGTCTTAGTAAAGATTTTTTGAATGCGTTCAATGCGTTGAGATGGTTCCAAATGATAGGGATTCTAGACGATAGAACAATACTCCAAAATACTGCGAACCAAAGATATGTACAAATATTTAAGCGTATAAGCATCCTTGAAGTCTTTAGAATTTCTTCTAATGAACCCGAGCATGATATAGGCTCTAGAAACAATATAATCTATGTGATTGGAAAAACTTAATTTTGTGTTAAAGATTATACCTAAATCTTTGACTTCCAGCTACACACTTAAGCGGAAGGCTACCGACAGAGTAATTGAACTTAATGGGAGCTAAAATGTGAGTATATGATACTACACAACATTTTGAAATATTAAGGTGTATATCATTATTAGAACACCACGCGAAAAATTTGTGTAGATCTGCTTGTAATTTCTGACAGTCATTAGGATTTGAGAGACAGGAGTACAATTTTACATCATCTGCGAATAGCAAACAATTTGAATATTGAAAGGCTAATGGTAAATCCTTGATAAAAATAACAAATAGCAAAGGACCAATATGTGTTCCCTGTGGAATACCAGATTAGGAGTCTATTAAGGATGAAGTATTTCCTATTTTTACTTTAAGTTTTCTACCAGTTAAGAAACTCTTAAAGAATAACAATTGTATCAAAAGCTTTAGCAAAATCAGTGTATATAACATCACATTGACACTTACGCTCCATAGTATTTATAAAGTCACGGGTTAGCAATAGCAAATTCGTAGAAGTAGATCTATTTGGCGTAAAACCATGTTGCCGATGCGAAATAAAACTTTTAGCAATGTCAAAATATTTATCATATAAAATTTTATCAAAAATTGGACTCTGTTTAACTATAGTTCTATAATTAATTATTTGGCTACGATCTCCTGATTTAAAAATTGGTACAAAACAACAGAGTTTCCAGCAATCTAAAAATTTACCATGCTTGAGACACATATTAAAAAGTTTTGTAATAACTCTAACAATATTAATGTACAATTTTTTAAAAAATATGGACGGTTAAGTACCAGCTGAACATTTAGTATCGTAGTTTAAGGCATTTATAGCTTCAGTTACCTCATCTACTGTTACAACAAAATTAATTTCATTCATATTGTTTTTAAACATATGAGAAGTTAAAATATTTCGAACAGGTCTAATAAAAGTGCTCTGAAAATCCTTAGAAAAAAGTTCGCACGTATGTAAAGTATTATCAGATTATAAGGTATTGTAATACATGTGCTTTGGTATGCACTTGTTTTCTTTATTGCTACTTATAAAATGCCAGAAAGCCGAAGAGTCAGACTTAATTTTGTTTTCAATTTCGAATATATGTATATTGTTTATAAAGGAAATTTCTGTAGAAATTGTATTCTTTACGAGCCAAAAGGAATTGCGTGCGAAATAAGTCATTTTTTGAATAACTGAACTTTATGTATGATTTATTCTTAACATTTTTCAACCATGGAGGCTTATTGCAAGATTTGGGTTCGAGCTTAGGTACGTGAAGGCTTATGGCCATATCAAAATGCTTACAGATAAAAGAATAAATTCTATCCGGATGATAAATTCCTTGTAAAAAAGACCAATCAACTGCTTTAGAGTAGTCACTTAGACCGGCAAAATTTGCTTTATTAAAATTATAATCTAAAGTGGGACTTGAAGTGTCCATTTCGAAAGAAAAAAACTCGAAACTAAAGTCTAAAGCTTTATGATGTACCGTGATTTTAGAAACCGGAGAGCCAGCTAAATTGCAAGATACTTTAATGAAATCGTTAGTAAATATTAGGTCCAGAACCCTCCGATATCATTTTTGAAATAATTTTGTTGATGTAAATCATTTAACAGAAAAAACCGGTTACATATTCATCTATATCAGTAATTATGTTGTAAGGGACAAAAACATTATTTTCCATATTCCAATTGATATTTGGTAAATTGAAATCTCCAAATACTAAAACATACTGGTTTATATTCAAGTCATCAAGTAGGTTTTGAATGTTTTCGCAATGATAACGATAGGTTTCAAGTGTACTAATTGGTGGAATATAAGAATTTACAATACGGATGGTGTAATTACTTGCAAATAATAGTTTAACGCATAATTGCTCAATAACATTAGTAAAAGTAAGAGAAATAAACTCCGACTTTAAATCAGTTAATGTAAGGCAACGGTCATGCCGATAGACAGTATAATAATTATCAAAATACTCTTCACTATTTATTTTAGCATTAAGCCATGTTTCAGTCAAAATAATAATGTCATATTCGCGCGCCGACATAAATAAAACGAAGTCACGAGTCTGAGTTCTCATACCACCAACATTTTGATAATAAACATTGTACTGAGAATGTAAATTTTTAAAAACAGTTTGTTTTGCTGTAAAATCGTTGTTTGAAGAATGCTGAGGTGAAGTGGATATGAGATGAGAATTATTCAGTTTTTTGAAACATATCCCTCTCTTTGCGGAAGTACAACAGTAGGATTACGTTTACCATTAAATATAAATTCACGATTGATTGTTTTAGAAGTTAAATTTTTTCAAAAACTAACAACAATCATCTCCACTATAATTTTTACATCTTAATATTTTAACTGCCTCTTATTCACTATTTTAAATTTTTGTAATATAATTCATGGCTTAGGTTGAGAAGTGGAATCAGGCACTATTATCATGACCGTAGAGATACACTTAATCCAGTGTTTGAGATTGTGGTATCCTCTCTATTATGAAACCAAGACAGACAAATTTTAATCTCTTAATTAGTCAAACAATTAAATCAGCAATCGAAACGTATTGGATTGAATGTTTTGCCATGCGTTTTCTTTTTATATTTATACTGAACTAAACTTCACTAAGTTGAAGTGTAGTCGGATTGGCATTTTAACAAAATGAAATAAAGTGAATTCCTATCAGGTTTCTTAAATTAATGCCACTGCCTTTTTGAGATGATGATGCTGCTGCCTGCATTTCATTCCGATTTCTTGGTCATCTTATCTACTCTTAGCTGGAGCATGTTTTGTACTTTGGTGGTGGCAAGTATATCCAAACCACCCGCAGGTTTCCTACTTAACATTCATTTCACAAATTAATTCATGGTTTAGGTTAGGTTGAATAGAGCAGTAAATTATTGGCCTCAGCATCGTAGACATGGTATACTTTCTCTACAATATGAAACCAAGAAAAAAGACATTTGCACGCTATAGAAACTCCGTGCTTCGAACAAAGTTCCTTACAGCCGTACCTAAACAAGAGCGGCAAGCGTAAAGGTTTCTACTGACCAGCGTTAGCGGTAAAGCGGCATACCTACATAAGAGCGAAAGCGTTTTGTCAATAACAAAAGCAGAGCTGTAAAACATGGAACAACTCTGTATAACAATTTGAACAGTGATAATAAAAACTTACAAGATTGTACTTTTTTCAGAACAATAATGTACTGTTTTTACCCAAATTGTACCCAAAATATGTTTTTATTTATTAATTTAAAAACTGAATAGAAGAAAGCAGTTTGTACAACTACGTCTCTACGTCAACATACTGAACAAAAAAATTGCGCAATACTTTTAAATGTTAAAATGAACTTAGTAAAAAATATTTAATGATACAAATATTGCGTTTAATTAAAATATGTTAAAATATACTATACTATCTCGCGTAGTGGAAAGTTGCAGGGTCAACCATTTTCAGTTTTTCAGCAGTAATAATCAAATGATTAATGGAATGATTCTAATTGTAAGATATATTACATAAAATTGGACATTATATAAAATTACACAAATTCATTGCAAATGAATGTACGTGGTACTTTAGCATGTACTAAAAAAAGTACATTTTTACTTAACTCGTCTCCGTGTGGTTGACAAGAAAATACATACAAAATAAATTGCAAACCTTAAGAAATTTTGTGTTAAATATATGTACATATTGTACAAATAAATTAATAAAAGCAATATGATTTGGAAATCCTTCTATTGTTAAGGATGATGTTAAAAAGACGTCAGAGAAACCGGGAACTGTTCCAAAGCCGTCCCTCATATGGATTTTACTCTACAGGAGTAAATATTATTATAGAAAAAAACCCAGAGCTTTTTTTCAAATCTGCCAGGCTTAATCATGATCACTTCCAAACACTGTTGAACTAGATTAAGCCCTGGATAAGAAAGACCTCCCATAGGAAACCCATAGAGCCGGCGCAGAGGTTATACATTACTTTGCAGTAAGTACATACAATGAAATTGTATTTTTCACTTTAACGGCAAATTTTTTGTTGAAACACAGTTTTTTAGGTCATGGTTGTACTCTCCATGTTATATCCATGAAGTTCAGAATTGGACTTGAAACAGCAAAAAGTGTGGTTCTTGAGACGTGTGAAGTTTTGTGGCGAATACTAGGAAGAATTTACGTAAGCCCACCTAATACGCCAATTTTTTGGCAAGATGCTGATGGAAGATTTTCGGCCATCTTTTGTTTTCTGTATCTGTCGCGCAAGCTTTTCTACTTTATTTTGCATTCCTTTACTTAATTTAGAACAATAAACATAAATAGTTATTTGTATGAAAAGTCTACTGTAACTACCATTCAAATTTATTTGTTTTGCTGTATTTTCCCAAGTTTTCTCTTTATATTTAACATCTTTATACTTAATGTCCTTCTTATCATATAAACAAGGGTTTTCTTGCACTAACTCTATTATTTGTTCATTAAAACTCTACAACAAATTAAAGAGTAAGAAAAACTAAATAATGCATAAACCGACAGAAAACAAAATTACTTACCTCCAAGAATATTAATATTGTTTAATTAAAATTTGCTTTTAAGATTTTTTTCTGTTACGCGCTTAAAATATTTTTACAATGACTTGACACTTTTGTTTATTTACAATTTTCTGCAGCTAACTTCGCTTTTTAACGCGCTGTCAAACTTGGATGTTCCAACCGCTTGGCGTTAACGCGGCGGCATTTCAGGATGCTTCATACAATTTGTATGTGCATGAGAAATTTTGACAGCTAGAAAACGCTTGCCGCTCTTGTTAGGTATGGCTGTAAGACTTCTTCAGTCAATGACTCATAACTAGGTGAGTTATGTTTGGTAAGATGTCAAACTTGAAATACTAAGTTCTTATTTGTGCGAAAGCTTTGCAGTGTCACAGAAAAATGCTTCATCGTTTTAATGTTCTAATTACATCCCCTGCAGATGCAATTAGCTTCTCTTCCTATTCAAAGCAGATTTGCCTGTAAGCTTGAGGTCCCTGTCCAAATACTTACAATCGTACTAATTTCGACCTTGATTCTTGATTTGATATTCCGACAGGGTGGTTTGATGTAGATTTTTGGAACGAATTTCCGTCATCTTTTCTCAACAAACAGAACGAAAAATGACACTGAAGATGGCACATAGCCGAAACCGGTTTGTCTCCCAACCAAACTTGACAAAGGATGACGGAAATTCGTTCCAAAAATCTACAATTTCGACCTTGTTCAGTTTCAGTTATCTTTTTTTGTATCACCCTACAAGATTCCAATATTATTTGGCGTTCTTCGGTATGCACCAGTGCGATATGGATCATCTTTTACCAATTTTTTTAACGCGGTCCTAGTAACTTCAAATAGTTTTGCAGTATCTAAGTTTATTTTCTTTAATCCTCTGGCTTCAAGTACATGAGTATTTGCTCATTTGGTCCCTACAGTTATCCGTGCTACGGTATCATTTGACCAGAAGTGTCACTAATTAGTGTTTCGCAGTTAGCTGGCACTTTTACTTCAAGTATAGGGCTGGAAATTTCTGCTGTTTTTATGTAGCCGCCCATTACATCCGTTATCTTTTGATAGTGCGATTTGTTAATTCGATATATCCATTTCCCCATCATTGCATTTTGCGGAAAGCACCGCTATATTTTATTTGAATATCTATGTGTGGCTCGTTGAAACTCGTGAACAATTTTTGTGATTCACTTTTTGCGTCTAGTCCCACTCCAGTAGAACCAGAATACCATGTTTGCGTTGAGGACCCAGCTTGAGCCCTTAGCTCTTCTGTACAGCGACTAGCATATGTGAGCCCTATTGGCTCTGTCCTCTAAACTCGTAAGTCTTTATTATTATTAGTATGTTTTTTTTATTAATTAAATATTGTAAAATAATAAATGTTTTCACTACTTGAAAACATTTAAAATTATTAGAATTTAGAAATATTAAATGTTTAACCATCCCTCTAATAATGATATTTTTCATTTGACTAGAACAAAATCTAAGTGTAATCGATCCCACTTTTTTAAGCAGCTGATTGAATTCAACAAAATAAAAGATCAAAATCTAGTAAAATTTAAAATTTTTGATTATTTTAAACAAAGAATTGTTTAGTTCACAAGCTCCTTTGAATCTTAACTTGCGAACAGGGTGTAATGCGTTTTTTGTTTTACTAAAGGACGTATTTGTTTTCCAATTTGGTCTGGTCCCTCGCATATAAACAAAACGTCATGTGTTTTTCAGCACACTATCTACCCTGCCAACCAACATGGGGCACAGAGTGCAATAGCTTTCCCCCACTAGTAAGGGTGATTTCTTTAAAAACAAACATAAAAAGGTAAACAGTTTTCAAGAAACGTGCAACTAATTGCATTTTATAAATATCATGACATATTAATTCGTAGAAAAGAAAACGCCTTTAGTGTTAATCGTATATAATACATCTTGCCCTTAAAAACGGAGAAATATAGGAAAAGATACGAATCGTAATGCAAAAAATCATGTCCTACTATGCGTTATTAAAATGTTTTAAAATTCAATTTTCAAGATTTTTGAGTAACAAAAAAATATCAAACACTGGCACAGGGTCTCCTCACTTCCACGCTTTTACTTGCGTTTGAAAGTTTTTGCTCTTAGATAATTTTCTGCCGCGCAATCAGCGAAACAATTAGAGGAAGCATTGTGATTAATAGTAACAATTGCGGTAAGAATTTTATACAAGTTTCATACGGCATTAAAAAGATTTTCAAATGCCAATAAATAACGTTCATTCAATAAGTCCGTAGGATAAATAAGAAAAAAACAATATGTTAACAAGACTCGATTTGGTTATTCAACATAGTTGCCTTCCAAGGCAACGAGTATAGCGATTTTCCATCTTTTCGATACCACTTTTATAGTACGATTGCTCTTTGTGGTGAAAATTGACATCAGTTTTAGCGATAGCTGCATTATTGGACTTAAATTTATTTCCAGCATTCATTCTGGTGTGTAATAGTAAAGCCGTGTTTCATCCATTGTCACATATCGACGATAGAATTCCAATTTATTGCGGTTTAACAGCGCCAAACACTCTTCTGAAGCATCAATTCGTTGTTGTTTTTGGTCTACTGGGAGCTCACGCAGCCCACACTTTGTACAGAGCTTTCGCATACCCAAATGTTCGTGTAAAATGATAAAACACCACCATCTAATATCTGATATCTTTACAATGTCAGCTAGCTCATGCACCTTCAATTTGCGATCGTTCATAACCAATTTGTTGTCTCAGTGTCTGCACAGCGCTCTGCGTCATTTGTGCTGGTACGACCACGTTTAAATTCAGCAATCCATTTCTCTACCATTTGTCTCGATAGAGCAGAGTTCGGATAATGTTTATCAGGCCATTGTTTGGTCTCCACTATATTTTTTTTTTCTTCAAAAAGCAAAGCTTTTTATTAAAACACGAAATTAACTTCTTTAATTTTTTTTTTTTTTTTTTTGCAATAACAAAAGTTTAAGTTGCTTCACAAAAAATGCTTTAACTCACGAATCAATAGTCAGATTATTGTCAAATTTATACACTTATCGCTTGAAGGTTAGTACTAAATTAAAATCATATGGAAATATATGTAGGTATTGCCTATAAATCAAACGATTATGGTTTTTGTTTTTTATTAAAATGGCTTTATTATGTTTTCTTGTCTTTTCAATTTCTGTAAGGCTTGTTGCTTATTTCGTTAATTTTAAACAATTGTCAATAACATATGTGTGCAAATAAAAAAGGTTGATTATATTTTGCTGTGTTGTATTTTTAAGTCATGAGTAGACAAGGTTGCCACAGAAATAAATCTGGTAACGCCATCTATGTGTCATCCTGCGGTTTTTTTGAATGGACTATTGCTTTAATCCACATTCGTGTAAATAAGAAGTATTTGTTCGATACTATGGTGGTAATTAATTATTAAAGTATATCAATTGAAATATACCAAGTGATAACATTTGGCCACAATGTTAAACATAACAATTACATTCAAATACATGACATCAAAGGGATAAAAATCTACATAGAAGGATACTATACTCGCAATTTAGCTATTTACATCGATAGAAAATTCAACATAAACTAAACTAAATAAATACTAAAATAAAATCAAACACTTATGTAGACTTAAGTAAATCACCCATCTACAAGCTGTTCAAGTTCCCTAGACAAAGTGAATTATACCCAGCACTTGAAATAAAACACAATAATTTCGTTCGGTCCGTAATTAACAAAGGAATCAAAATAAATAATTCCAAGTTGTAAATGTAGTTTTAAAAGCCAGTAATTAGAATATATTTACATGTATTTACGCCGTAATTTAACGATCAGGTCTCATTGATTACAAATTTTATTTCCGGCCCAATTTAACCCAAAAATAAATAAATGAAAATAAACAAACATGACAACAATGTAAAAGTGGAAACAGAGGAAAGTGGTCATTTAATTTTTAGTTCTACAATTCCCCAAATAATTCTTTTAATTATAATTTGCCTTAAGAAATCGTGACCTTTATTGGAGACATGTACAAACAATTGTGCCGAAATACTCGTACATGTTAAAATTTGAAAGTTTTAGATTTTTTTTTTAAGAAACCCACAAGCATTTCACAAGTAGCCCTTAAAACAATGACATTAATAATGATTATGGTGATGATAATGTTAAATACACGCATGTCAGTCAGTCATTTACCCAGTCGTATCTGCCGCAAACCATCTAAATGACATATTAAGCGCTTAACAACTGCAAACAAACAGCCACCAATATTAGAGCCAATAATTGTAAGAAATAATAATAATACGACTGTATGTGTGTGTGCCCCTCTACTTGGGCAGCTACAGGCATTAAGTCTCCAGCCATTCAGTCAGTTGTCAATTTGACCAGGGCTTAGACAGCGGACAGGATAGAGTGTGTCTGTTGTCGCTTTAATTAATGATGAACTTAAAACCTCAAATTATGTGTTTTATTAATTTAAGTGAGTACCTCCTTAAGGGTATCCATGGGTCTATAATGACTCTTATTTCTGGAAGAGCAGACTTAATTGTTTGACTTCAAGCTGCATAATTTTATACCTATTGCTGTTGTGGAAGGATTTTTTTTTAAATTAAACAATTCATTACAATATTTTCTAACTTTTTCTCTGAAAGACATTATTTTCCCAAAATAAAAAAAAAATTCAGAGATCAGGGTAATATTTGTTTTTGACGAGAGAGGCCGATTATTCGACATGTCCTAAAAACCGGTTGTCGAATATTTCAAATCAGATCTCGTAATAATTATGCCTTTTTTTCATAAAAATCAAGGCACACTTGTTATTTCTTAATTTTTATTTCTTTATCTTAAAAGTAATTCTTATTTTATGTTTTTGAAGATTTTATTTTATTTCATTGAATCTTTTTAAAAAGAAAATTAGAATAAGTATTTAAATCCTATCTCTAAAATATTATTTATTAATTATTACCAATGTAATAACTTATTTATTGTATTTAAATCTTAATCAACTATCTACTATTGGGGCTCAATGTGTCAGCAGTGTTAGAGTGTTGGTCCATACTAGTTTGTTTACGTATTTTGACGTGTATGTTTTTGCTTCTTCCTGGATAGTGGAACCTCTAGATCTCTGTGGATATTTTCATTTCTTATATACCAGGAGGTGCATGGGATAAGATGTAAAATCCTGTACTTGTCTTTTTTGTAACTTCTGAATGTTTGATGAGCTAGCAGTACCCCAACAATTTAATGCCTTATGACCATATTGGCTTTAAACGGATTTGTATGAAAGTACTTTGTATTCCGAAACCAAGGTTTAGTACGGATTTATTAGCCAGTGTAGTTGACTTGTTCGAAGCCTTATGGCCATTATTTTTGCCTCAATGTGCAGGGTCAAAGTTAGGCGTCGATCTAGGTGGATACCGTTTTAACATTTGTTTATTGGTGTGCAATTTTTCCTTCTGAGGGAAAACGTTGTGTGATCACATTTCGATAGATTTACCTTTATTCGCCAGTCCTCTGGCTCAAGAATGTGAGACTGAAGTTTTTCTGATGCAACTTTTAGATCGTGGTTAACATTTATAAATGCTGTGTCATCTGCAAACGTTGACGCAGACGTATTTGTGGGGCTTGTTGGCATATCCGCTGTAGAGATGAAATATAATAACGGCCCTAGTATACTTCCTTTGAGGGACACCTACAGAGCTTTCTTCTTTTCTATTAGAAAATTGATCCTTTGACCTTATCTTAAACGTTCTATCTGTCAAATAGCTCTTAAGAAGCTTGCAGGAGTTTTAAGCTAGAACTCGAGGTATTTTCCCAAGTAGCCCATCATTCCAGACTTTATCAAGTAACTGCGAAATATTAATAAACAAAACGGAACAAAATTGCATATTTTCAAAAACACATCTAATAACAGCGAAACGTGTGTGGACATGCTCAATTATATTTTGGCTTGTTCGAAAACCAACCTGATGTTCCGGTATGATGTCTTGATAAGTAAGATACGGGATTAAACACAAAACGAATAATTTTTCAAACAATTTTGACAAAATTGAGAGTAAGCTAATGGGCCTGTTTTACTTGATCTGACATAAGTCCTTTCTTGATTTAGGAATCATAACAATTGCAGACATCTTCCAAGAGCATGTGAAGAAGCCAACTCGCAATATTGAATTAAATACGAATAGTAAAATTCTCGCAGCATAATTAGGCAAGTACGAGTACCTTATTATTGATCCTGTAATACGACCCTACTACCCTGAGCGATTTTCACATATCTAAAGTTTTAATTTGGGCTTTTAAGAATGATAGCCGAACTTTTATAGGATCAGTCTCTGTGTCACTGATATTTGGGATAGTAAAACTATTTATGTCATGTGATTTACGAAGGCATTTGCCTTCTCAATTCTCAGTTTGTAGCCCATGTGCGTTTTTACGTCTTAGCGGGGATTCGTAGGCACTAGAACATTTTAGGTGCCTACAGCTTTCCACAGGCTATAGTACGGGTTTTTGTTGGATCACAATTTTTAAATATATGTATCTCTAGTCGTGAGATGAGTGGAAGAATATTTCTAATATAATCAGTTTTCAATTTCACACACTCTTATAGAATCCCAAGTTCCTCTGAATAAGAGAAGGAAAAATCGAGCGTTCTCTTTTCACATCTTAAGTAGAAATATTTTATGTGAATTTTACCTTTGACCATTTTTTCGAGAACATAAAATGTTGTGTATGAAAGAAATATGTTGCGTTTTGTCGTTTAACAACTTGTCCAAAGTTGTCGTTTAACCGACAATTGGAGCTTGTTAAATTTAATAGTAGTTATTTTGTTTCTAAACTCAGTGACTACGAGTATTCAATTATGTGTGTGTTGCTGTGTGTGTCAAAACTAAAGAAAACACACATTTTGCCGAACTGCAACATAACTGATCTGTTTTACGGGAGGGAAGAGAAGACAGCGAAATTAACTAACAACATGAATTCCTATTCAACAGCAAGAAGACGAAGAAGAATAACAGCAACAACAACTCGAAATTATGCAAGATGAATGAAATCGCTTGGTATTGAGAGTGTCTTCCTTCAATAGTTGATACGGATCCTGTTTTTCACTTTAAACTCTTTATAATGACAGGTGCATGTTTGGCGTTTTATTTTCTTTTTACAATAATGAAACTTCACCTAGTTTGCGATAATAAGCAGGTATATTTTATATTATTCTTGAATATTGTCGTGCCAGTATTAATTTCAACTGGACGCTCTTCTTTTTTCATTGTAAGTTGTAGTCACAAATACATGTGCAGATCTATGATATTTTCGAGAGCTTTAGATAAAAACAATATTTGACATTTGTGTCTTGTTAAGACGCTGAATAGCTTTCTCTCCCCTTGCAAATAAAGAAATGAATTTACTATGATTTATGAGGTTTTTAAACTTTTATTTTCCAAAGTGAAGGAACCATTTCTTTGCTCTTCTTGTTTCTACCTGCAAAAGCAGAAGTAGCCGCTAAGACGATTGTTTGGTTTTATCCTATAGAAAAACTGCGGCAAGGCTTCGTTGTCATCAACATCACCGCCAACATAACCAACCAACAGCATTGTGCAAATGTGTCAGTTTAATATTCTCGCGTTATTCGATATCTTTAATTGGCTTCATAATCAACAGCCGAACAAACCAATACGTAAAAATTTTACACAAGATCCGACTCATTTGTCAGTTAATAAAATAAGGAGCGCTTGCTGTCGGTGCTAGCTGGGTTGCCAAATTTTTTGTTATTTGGTCCAATAAAGAAAAAAAACAGTTTAACTTAAATTTATTCATTAACAAGAACGAAGAATAATATTTTGTTATCTGATCGCATCCTCCTATATAAAATGAGAGCAAGCAGGATATATGGATTGTGCAGAGATGTGTTAAGTACATAGGTGAGTTCCTTGCACCGAAAGAGGTAACCATAATCTGAAAGCAACATGTTATGATTATTAAATTATATGGTTGTCAATTATTGTAGATAATTATAATATGGTACTCAAAAAAATGTATGTTACTCATGAGCGGCGGCTGAGGCATAAACACAGGCGACTAAAGCCATCGACTGCTTAGCAGTCAATGCGCTAATCACTTAAGCCACAGTTCTCTCACACTTTGAAAACATCAAAATAATTTTATATATTTTATCTATTAAGAACATTTTATGGTTAGAGTAATTATATTATTTTCATATAGTTAAAATAATTTGATTTAGGAAATATTATATTGTTCAACTCGACCATCTTGCAAATTTTATGGATTTAAATGCTTCATTGATTAAATATAAACAATAACTTAATTATCGCAGCTATGGTAACGTTTAAAATATTTTTAAACAACCATTACATGTTTGCCGCAACTATATATGGTTGTAGAGAACGTTAAATTATTAATCGATCAGTTAATCATATGAATATTTGAAATTATTAATTGTCATTATTCGGAAACTAATAAGCGATTATTTCAATCGATTATTTTAGCTAAGGTTGAAAATTGTCATAAATATATAAAATTATAATAAAGGCGCTTTATAGTCAATCTTTTAGTTTTGTCTGTAGTGGATTCATTATTCTTACATAAATTATATAATTCAAAAGCGCTCTGAAGTTCCAATCAGAAAGCAATATCTTTGTGCAAAGGTTATGATAACACAGTTCTCATTTCACTTATGCGTTAATCACATATCGTTTTAATTCAAGAACTGGAGCGTTTAGGCAGAAGCTTGGCTCCTCTTGAAGATTTGTGCAGGGTTTTTTTTTTGTTTGTGAGCCAAACGCTTGTGACAGAGACCATAAATCGAATCCAACTTCAATAGACGTTTCGCCTCCACTTCCCATAGAGTCGTCTGAACGAGCATTTTCAACAATTTCACTTGTTACACCATAATCACCGACAGCGCTAATGGAACTTAGAAATGGATTTCTGTTTAAATCGGAAGTCTTCTAACGTTAATGCCGCCAGTAAAAATGATGGTTTCATATTCCGAAACAGGTAAAAACTGTTGGCGGCTTTTATTTGTTTTATTGTTTTATTTTTTTCGATTAATTTGGAAATAATAGATTATTCCACGAAGAAAGAGAAATTCCGCTACAGTTAATTCGTTTATCGAAGCAATATAATCGAATATTAATAGTTTTTCGATTAATTTTGTCACCACTAATCGTATATCGAAAAACGTGATAGTATTCATTTAACAAATTTTTAATTTCTAGCCATTTTACGGAACGCAATCCCTTCCGCTTTTACCTGTAAGCGACTGAGCTAGTCGTGTTGTCTTATTGGGTAATGCTTCTAATTCTGAATCTTTGTTAATGTCTACTGCTGTCAACTGCTTTTCCAGTTCTCGACTTGAAAATTTTTATTATTTTGTGGCTTTCGAGCCATCTGCGATCCGTTATCATAACTATTAACTAAAGATCGATTTATTAACACCTTCCTAAGGGTTAAAGTAAACTTTAAATAAACGACAGGTGTGAAGTGCAACATCGAATAGATTTTCTTAAAAATCCATAAAGGTTTTAAGTTGTTCAAAAACCTTTTGAATTCAAATAAAGTATATATTGTACTTAAGTCAAATTTAAATTAAGTAAATGCATAAACAAATATCCCCAGCATTTATCAACAGCATTACAATGGGGTGGCAACTCTTACATAACTTGAAAGAAAGAATATTTATTTTTGAAAACAAAAAAATGAAAAGGCGACTTATGATAAACTTACATAGCATTCATAAGATCAATCGATAAATATTCAGACAGGTGGAAAAGCATAATTGTAACTGACTTATTTAGCCGTTTCAAGAAATGAATAACCGTACCGCCTAACCGAACAGCTAACTAACTGAACAACCGACTTTATCTCCTATAAAAAGTGACTGATGACGATTTCGAAGTATTTTTACGAGTGGCATTTCTGTGTTGCGCGAAAACTCTTCATTTTAAATGTGGCACGTTCGCATAAGTTGATTCATCACTGTTTTGTAGCACCTTCAACAGATGCATTTATCCCGATAGCACAATATACTCCACACACAAAATAATTTTGTTTTATTCTTTTTCTTTCTGTATTATTAAGTTGTTTAAATATTTTGACTTTTTAACATGTCAGAGGGAATATCAATAATAATGACTCGTTGCCATTCCATTTAACTCATACGCGTATATATACGACGTGTGTGGATGAAATACAGCCATACATACAGGTATTCCATCATTATGTTTGTATTTCGAACAGAAAGGGGTTATTTATATTCGATATCCTTAGGCAGGATTTAACAGTTCGTAGTGATAATTATGTTTTTAATACACTCACATTGTTGTTTACCCGTACAAGCAATAAAAACAAACACTGTGTCTTTAAGTACCTGACCTATTAAGTGAATGTTGCTTGCAATTAGTTGCAATAACAATCGGCAATGAAATAATAAATCAACTATTTATGAACTATTATCGCTGACAGACAGTTGAGTGTTTGTTGTTTTAGTGCTAACAATAAAGATGTTTTAATGTTCAACAAAGAAAGAACAGAATATGCGTTTGCAATTGTCTTAAAATAAATGGTAGTCGCCTAACGGTGACGTGATCGATGGGTAAAATATGCTGACATTTCAGTTTGTTTTAAATAAAGTCAAACTCTAAAGATCACTTCAAAATATAGATATGGTTATTTTTTATTAATGAAACTATAATTTTTTATTGGCACATTACATTTTTTGTATATTTTTTAATGAAGGCAATTTTAATTATTAATATCTATATTAGAGAAGCTCTTAATAAGATTTTTGAAATCAAATACCAAAATGCGTAGACAAACACTTTTTTCTGTTTTCAGCTGGGATCCAACTTTTCATTTTGTGAACTGAGATCTTTCCTTAAAAAGAAAGTAAAGGAATAAGTTTCCCGAAACTGCCTCCGCTGATACAATTTATAAAAGTGGTGATGGCCCACAGTCCTTTGACGTCGATAAAAATTGATCACCGATTTTAGTCGCCGATCGTGAGAGAAACATTACTCACGATTCCCATCTCAAGTAAATAGCCGCTAATTTTAAGATATTTGTTTCCCACTGTACATTGTAAATTTATGTATATTTTCTCATTTTGGTATTCTGTTTTGAGTAAACTAAATTACATTTTAAACCATAGCGGGATAAGCAAAATTAAATGTAATGAAAAAAATTTTGACCGAAATGGTCTCCATAACATAAAATGTTAGTTTAACTTTAATGCCGAGTCAGTGTTTAAATATAATAAAATCATAAGAGTATTTATATTATTCCCATATTATATTTTTATGCTCTTAAAAGTATTCATTCAAGTCAGTGGTGCCATATCATAAATATCATTCATGTCTGTAATTCACAATAAAGTTTCCTTCCAAACTAGTGTCTAACTAGTATTTTACTAACAAAAAAATCAACAGTACTAGTTCTCAACTGTAAACTTTCCTATACTATCTTAATGCTTAAATTAGAATTGAGTGTGCTTTGAAAATCACCAGTGCCATTAGTTCTAGATGTATACTAGTATATTTGGACCCGATATGTACAGAAAAAGTACCCACAAATACCTCAGCAATTGTATAAGGCCGCAAGTTGTGCCCTTGAACTAGTTGAAATACTGGTACTCATCAGCACTAGTATTTTTCTACAAAAACTATAGCTCCGTTTGCGCCAGTGCTTGCTGTTCTAGTAATTGCAGACAATTAATGCTAACTCTCCTGCAAGGTTACTATACATACAATAATAAATATATAGTTAACTATACACTGCACATTTATGGGATCAAATATGTACTCGTATGCTTCTCGGCTTAAATCAACTTGGAAAAAATTATCGGACATGTTCTGACGTTGCACGTGTCCTCTGACACGTGGTTGTAACATGTACTCGCATGAAAGTTGCTATGTAATAAGCAAATCGCAAGAGTTAGTAAAGTGAACTGATGTATTTAGCAGAAATCGAACCTTAAATAAACAATAAAATGGTGAATAAATGAAATTAGTTTTCTTTTAATATAAATCAAAACTAGTAATATTTTCTTAAAGTTTAAAAAAATGTTCTTTGGCTTTAGTCATTTTCTTCATCCAGTGTTTTCTTTTGCACTTGCGATTTCGAAAAATGTATGTTGCCAGAGCTGCAGAATGCAGAGTTTTATGTTAAATCTTGTAAAATTATCTCAAGATACAATTGTTATGATTGTTTAAGAATTTATGCCTTAACCGAAGAGAATTCAAAATAGCTCTCACAGAAGTAAATTTTTAAATTTTAGAAAGGGTACTTAGCCGTCGGGTATTGCCACTGTGTGGCGAAAAAAATACATCTTCTATTTTTTCACCCTTTTTTATAAAAGGCAATAAGGTATTCGAATGTGGCTTTTCATCTTTTAACGGAAGTGTACTTGTCGAACGATTTACACCTTTTTAGTAAAGGATTTTCTGCAAGTGAACACGGGAGGCATCACATAATATAAAAGCACCCCACTGTACAGGTGGCTTAATTTTTTTTAATACTAAAGGAATAATCATATTTTTCCAGAGCTCCTTTTTTGGGCACTGGGTGTAGATATTTTAATACATTTAATAAACAATAGTTGGTGTTAAGCAACTAAATCTCACAAAATCTTAATTTTCAGAAAAAGATCTGCAAATCTTATTTTGATTAAAAGATCTGCAATTCTGGCATCGTTGTATGGAGTTTTGAAAAAATTGTATTCCAAAATAGTCTAAAGTTAAACCCAATCCACAAATCTCAAACGCAAACCAAAACTTTTTACGGTGTCCACTGATAAAATTTTTTTTTAAACGTGGTGACCTTTTCATGTTATATTAACATATGGATGGACTATAAGTGTGAACGCTTTCGAAAGTTATGTGTTAGAAACGAGAAAACTTTATTTGAAACTGTATCCCTGGTATTACATGCCTGCCAGCGTGCACAAAGTCCTTTGGCATGTAGACTGCAGTTCACCTGAAAAACTTTACGGAAAGAGACGAACATTGGTTTAACCCTTTCCACTCCAAGGCTGTTTTTGTTTTTATTCCACCAGCTCCATGCTAAAATTACGTTTTTTTACTTTTACGACGCGAACATATAACGGTGCGATAACAACTAGTTTTATTATGTAGCAGCGATAAAATTTAATTGAATTATAGTATCTTACGATTCTAGAATATGTTTCATTCATTCGTGATTCAAACATTTTAGTAACAAAAATCCTTCCTGTTTTAAAATTTTCCGCAAAAAGAGGTTACACCATGTCGAGTATCACTCGACAGTGGAGCTAGTGGAACAAAATCAGTGTCGAGTGACACTCGACATTGGAGTGGAAAGGGTTAATAAAAGCGGTGTTAATATCTTTCGGTCCGTATATTTGCAGTTTGAAAAACTTCCCCAGTTAAGAAACAAGACTTAAAGGCAGATAGTGAACATGATACTGATTCAGAAACTGCTGAAGCGGATTTCTCATGGTTTATTTTTTCTTTTAAGAAAGTATTTTTTCCTTTTTTACATAATTTGCTAATGACAAGTAGGAGAACACTGTGCGGTGGTGTTTTTCTTTTTTGACAAAATTTTAATTAAGACTGCGACTTGACGCTGAATCTGGCAACAATTTTCTGTGATAGGAACCAAGTTTATTGCTTATCGCAGCTTTCTTAGCCTGAAAATGTAAAATGTTCGCTCCGTTCTCACCCATCTGTAGCTTAGTGTTTCTATTTGAGCTTTTTGAACTGTGCAGTTCAACCCTGCTAGAATCTACGGACTATGTGGTTCATTTAAACTAAGATGTAGTAACAGTAGTTTGGTCCTGCTCCAGGATATCGTAATGTTAGATGATCACACTAACTAACTTCATGCTTTGGAATTATTTTTTCAGTATTCCTTGCCTCTTGTGGAGCTACATACGATTTTTACAGTTAACAAAAGCTTTATCTCTGCTCTGCTGCTCTATTTATGTAGCTTTAGGTACAGATATGAGCCCTCTACCTGCACTAGGTTTCCTCTCAATCATTAGGCAGCTGTTCAGCTTGTTCAGCGCTCTGGCAATTACTAACCTGATCTTAAGTATCTTTTGTTCTTTTTTTTATTTGCTTTGTAATTATATACAAAAAAATCAACAACAGGTTATATCAAATCGTGTGTATTTTCCAAGACACCTATGTATTTCACATCCACCTTTAAATGTTTTTTAGCTTTACCGAAAACTTTTTTAATGTACGGGTCAGATGGAAGTCAATATTGTAAAGAAATTAGGGCAGCCACTGTTTTTGCCAAATATTTATTTAATATTGCATTATTTCTCATGTTAATTAGATACTTTCCTGACTTAATGAACACTTCTGCGGTTTTCATGAATAACCGCATATGTTCAATTGCTAGAAATTAAATGCTCTATAACTTACGTGGGACATTATTGATTTATTTTAGCTTAATTCTTAGTTTATAGGAACTTAACAAGTATTTGTGGGTGTGTGTGTCAAAACCTACATTGGTGGTTGCATTAAAAGCACTTTTGAAAAATTTTATTTTCAACTTACGCGATTATTCATGAAAACCGCAGATTTGTTTAAATCAAAATATAGTATACCTTTATTCCGTCAAACACTTCTCTCGTTTGATCGTAATTTTAATTTATTTTTATTTTATTAATTTTTATAATTTTTTTCTTTCCTTTTCTTTCGCGGAATTTCAATCACTAAATGACAACCGTTCCATCTTAATCGTGATATTTTTAACATTATGGTGCCTTATCGAACGGCGGTAAATGATTGTGATGCTGATAAATAATAAATACTATTACAAAAACAACACTAAAACGACACCAAAAATCTTAACTGAACTGCATCTTGTGGCTGGCTGCTCATCTTCTTGTTGCATTGAGTCTGCTGGTTAAATTACTAAAATATTTCTCAAATCAACACGAAATAAAAAAAATAATAATCTAAAAAATATACTTTTGCCTGCTGGTATTGTGATAACGGGCAAAACGCTTCTGTCTGTGAACATGGGATGTTTTCCACACTACTAAATTGTTCAACAACGTAATGGGAATGGTGTTGGTGGTGATGATGATGATACTGATGATGGCATCACAACAAACAAACTGTACAACACATTAATTGCCATAATGACAAATGCATTGCTCTTGTGGCAATCACAAACCATCGATCCAAATCCATTCATTCATTCATCCAATTCACCTCGACCCACTGTGGATATTGGGTTTGATGCTGCTGTTGCTTGCTGTCTTGGCTTGCATTTGTATGTCTGCCTGAACATGTATTGCAACAACACAATGTGACACAATGACGGATGATCGTTTTCATACTTTTCGACTAAATACTCTTAATGACTGCGGGATATTATATGTGCCTGCCTGCGCGCTTTCCTGTCATCCTATTGCCTTCAATTACTGGCTGTTATTTTGGCAAAATAACTGGGCGTTCGAAACTGTTCTCTCTAATCACATATTTTCTACATAATATTTGTTGAAAATCACCTCAATATTAATAACAAACAAAAACAGGGTGTAAGTATTTCATTTGCCAACATTTTTATAATTATGGATTTAATTCGAATTTCCTACATTTTTCAAGACGACTAAAATTTTACAATTTAAGTTATTAGTTATTTTTTATTTTACGAATTAGAGGAAATATCAAGTTGTATAAGTTTATAATTATGTTTGAAAACAATATTTAATTAATGAGGTTTTCGAATTAAAAAAAATGGAGTCTTTTTTGCCCTTTCGCCCATTCTCGCAATACGTTTACAGATTTTCTTCGATTTCACCATTAATAATGGCGACATGCATTGCCCTTGATGATCTGTATAAAATTCAAAATTAATAATGGTATGTAAAGCTTGCACTCTTTAACAGTGCAACATTTTGTTTGCAGAAACGAAAACGCCATAAAACTCCATAAAGATCTTCACTTATGCATCTTTGATTACATCCGAAGCATAATGCGAACGAAGTATTTTATTTCGAAAATTGTTTGCAACTTTTTTAGCCAGATACAATAATCTTCTTGTAACATCCTGCGATACATAAATATTTTTTCAAAATGATTTCGTTAAAGTTCATAAAATCGCTGGGGAATTTCGATACCTTAAAGTTTGTGAGTCGTGTGCTCATGCCTACATAGCTATCAAAAGTATTACTTCCGAGAGCATTTTAAATTGTTGCTGATGACTACAGAACACGCAAAGTGATACTGCAAGCTCCCATAGAAAATAATAGCCGCGATTAAGAACAGCAAATTTTAAAAACAGATAAAAGTAAAAAAAATTTAAGATCTCTTTGGAACTAGTTTTGCTGCAACAAGTACTGAAATTATCAAGGCTTTCCTACTGGGTGAAGTGATGCCAAAGAGATGATTAATCGATTACATAATCATATGATTAATAGAACCGAGATTATTAATTGCAATTAATTGGAAAAAATAATCGATTAATTAAGCTATCGTTGATAATTACGACTAATATTATTAAAAAATTGTTTACGCTATTGCAAAACCGTAAATAAGTTTATTAAAATTTCTTGGTCCAGACTTTAAAGGGGTTTTTTTCTTTAATTGAATTGTTTAAAAAATAATTTAAAAAGGCGCTTTGTAGTCAATCTACTTCTTCTTTTTCGTAGCGGTTCCGGCTGCTTTGGAAAAAATGCTTTCTTATAGTACAGAAGTTCCAATCAGAAAGCGATATTTTTGTGCAACTCTGTATAGCTTACTTTAGCGCATGCTTTAACCATATCTGCTTTCTCGAAAACTGGAGCGTTAAGACTGATTATCCTCAGCATTTGTAGAGTCATTGTACTTTGTTTTTCGCTTGTGAATCAAAGAATTGTGCTGAAACGATAAATCGAATTCAACATCAATACCAGACGTGTCGCTTTCACCTAATGGAACGTGAATGACGCCTGAACGATTAATCAAAAGAGAGAAATTAAATTGTTAATCGCATCCAAATAATCGATCATGTGCTAAAGATGTTTTTATTTATGCCGAAACAAGCATCAGCTTCCAACTGCCCCCAGACCCCTGTCAGCAAACACAAGATGTTTTATGTGATAATTTTTTTTAAACTGCAAAATTCGCTAAGCAGATGTCTGCGAAAGTCCAATTTCTTATGCGCATTGCAGAGTTAACAACCTTGAGTTCTACTGCACATTCCTATGGATAGTGGTGATGTTTCCGGCATGTATTGCCGTTATCCGTAGGCTCGACTTAAATTTCACCTCAACAAAATTCAGAGATCCCTAAATTTAGAATTTTTCGCCACGAATAAAAAATGCAAATTTTAAAAGGGTCCTGATTACCAGATTTCTTTTCAATTAAAATACACAATTAATTTCTTGCTCTTTTATTAAACAACCATTTAAATATAATTTTAGTTTTCTTAAATTTGTAGTAACGTTTCTTCAGAATGAGCACCCTCGTAAATACTTAAGATATAAATCGTAGCTAATTAAGAACTCATTAGTGTTGTCAGTTTTTCGTAGGGTCTATATTTAAATTTACTTCCTCTTTTCATTACAAATGAAGTTTTAAATCCCACAATTATATTTGAAGTATTGTGTGTTTGCGATCTAAAACTCAAAGAACCAGAAGCCAAATTATGGAATATTTAGGCGTGGCCGTCATTCATTTACTCATTGAAATTTCAAAAGCCAAATGTTTGTTTTTAATGCAGTGGAGCGATTCCTTCGCAAAATAATCTAACTCATACAACACAAAACAATTCAGAAACAACAATTTATCATTTGTTTAACAAAACAAACAAAAATAAAATGAAATTAAATTAAAATGGGATATTATTAAATACAATGGGCGTAAAACTGTTGACAGTTAAAAACACATTTTACTTTAAACTTTACACTTCTTAACGAGACACAAATTCGGCATAAGCAAATAAACATTTGAAGATGCACTAATGAATGTTACACTCACTCTTTTACTCAGCCACTTGCGGACTTTCGCGGTCTACGTTGCATCAGTGTGCATGCACATCATATCGCTTACTCGTATCCATATCCCATGTGACTGAATATTGCGGTCGAAACGACGACGACACATTAAGGATCACCTGCCATAAAATGATTAATGAATTGCAAGTCTTTTAGCCGGGAAATCTACGTACATGTGAGTGTGTGTGTGTGTACCGTACGTTTACGTGTTTGTTTGAAAGTGCGAGTATAAAAAAGAAGATCGTTTCCGAAATTACGCAGATAATTTGCGTGAATGCAACATTGAATTTAAGATTAAAAGCTGATTAGTTTAAATTTTTCCAAGTCTGTTTAAAAATAATGCAAGATGATAAATGGCTGCTATTATACATTGGGCGGAAAAATAGTGGTGAAATGTTGTAAATAAAACTGTTATTAAGTTTTTAACTTCCGACACAAACAATATTCTAATTTCTACAAAACTTTAGTATGCTAGCTACTCTACATCAGTTGTTAGCAAAAAGTAATTATTATAAAAAATATAGGGAAGGGTAAAGCTTCATATTTAGCGGCATCGTCACGGCAACCATATTATGTTATCTACTAACGCGTATGGTTGCAGAAATGCATTAGGGTAAATCATTAATTGATAACTATCCATAAAAACTGCAACATGGTTGGCTTGAACAATATAATTTTTTACTAAAGTTCTAACCACAACAAAATTATTTTTGTTATACAAAAATTATATAATAATTCAAAAATTGTATTAATAAGCATAATATGCAAAATTCTTTTGATTTTCGATTAGGGTATGACTGAGATGCAATCATACAATGTTTGTTTTCAAAAAACTGTTCTCGAACTCGTTTGAATGCTTTTCTATCGTTCTATTATTTATTTAATGTAGTGGGGATATCGAAGCAGGCCGCTTACTTTATAAGTCCTTTTTCGGAGCCCTTCTTTTCTCGAATTAATATTAGGCAACCGATTTGTATTTCACGACTACGTTGAGTCTCGGGCTAGCATTAGCCTTGACTGTGGTGATTTCAGACTGCCGAGTGGTAACTGTCGGCCTTCTTCCTTCTCTCTCGTGAGGCATTATTGTTCATCTCTTCAATTAAAATCACAGCTCCTTCAGAGAATTTATATAATTCCCACGAGTAAAGGAGAAAGAGATGTGCACCAACACAGAGCTCCATATGCACCGGTAATTCGCATACTTAAAACCAAATACCCTCTTAGCCATGTATCCTTGGCATATGCTGTTTCACCGTGGATTAGGGATTGTTATAAGAGAGTGTTAACTTCTCTCTGCTCGACTTTTTTAGCAGACTCCTAACAGAGGCAGGATCCTGTTACCGGCTGTCATCACGAGGAGGTCAGAACTTCTGACAGTGCACTCAGTTACGGTCATTCCATTGTTTCTGCAAGCTGACAGCTTCTATCGCTCTAAGAAGCACCATTTCTGCAATAATAATATGGTTCGATTACAAACATGTAACTCGTGTATGATATATTATTCTTAGATTATGGTTATCTCAACCATGGTTTTAATTTGCGTGTAATAAGTCTGGACATTTCAATAACTTCATTATATGTTAATTTCATTATATAAGTTATAATTATAAGAGTTTCTAAAGCCGTTGAGTAAGTCCATTGAAACATCTTGTATAATTGAATAGCCTCGTAGTCGTCTAGTAATACTCTTTTTATCTTATAGTAACCACCCCGCTCTTCTAGAAGATATCATCCTGGTGCATGCACATAAGCAGAGGTGCCCTATGATTTGATTATGTTTCATTTAAAATTTAAGGAGTCATAAAAAAATAAAAATAACAATTATTCAGATTGTTCTCAGTTTACCGAACTTTACCAAAAAAGTTAAGAAACACCCCTAATATCAAGTGTAAAAACATCGAAAAGAACATATTCAAAATGATCGTTCCTCCTTTCGTAGGCTATAGTGAGTTTAGTTGGCATAGTTAAACTGCGATTAATTTATGCGTAGTATCCGTTTGCATACGAAAGCTGCTCTTTATATTTTGAAAAAAAAGAAACAAAAGAAAAAAATTTTTTATTAAAAATAAATTTATGTTTTCAAAGTATTTTTCATGAAAGTCAATTCTTGGGATTAAACTAATTTTTAAAGTAGTTTTTCTTGTCTCATTGAGGCGCCTTCACAATGTGAATTTTTAATGCGTTAACTGCTTCTTTAGGGGTCGTAAGATGTTGACCACGCAATATATGCGTGAATACATTTAATGCCAAATCAGGTCTGTACGGCGGATGGTCTCTTAGTTTGATATTTTCACTGCTAAGAAAGGCAGTTGTTGCAGCTGTGTAAGATTAAGATTTCACAGTCGATTAATACTCTGAAGAAACATGAACCAATTTGCTCCGAAGTTCTTTGACTTCGAATTGGATTTGGCTCACCTTGAAACAGTCATGCTGTCGGCTGCAGTTTTATTTTGGAATCATACGCATAGATCTATATTTTGTCTTATAGACGTCTAGTGTCGAAATTTTTTTACCATTTAAAAGAGTTATATGAGATCCAACGCGAACGAGACTTCTTGGTGCCCAAGTGTTCGTGCAGTACTGAATTTGCGCTAGTGTTACTTATTTCCGAGGATGCCTCAATTGCCACGATATGTCCTATATCGGTCTTGCATCATCAGTTCACATACAGCATCGATCTTCTTTGGCTAAACAATCGTTTTTGGGCAACCTTCGTCCTGAGGCGAATGACCGCGTTTTGTTCTCACTTTTTCTTATTATTTTTTTTTTTTTCATTGCCACTTTTTGTTGAGGTCGCCACTATGTGTAACGGTAAGTTGCTAAAACTGATCAGGTTGTACTGTGGCGTTGTCAGAATTTTAAGTTATAAAATTTATTTATTATTTATGTAAAAAGGGATTTTCATAACGAAAATTAGGTAACTCGCACAAGTCACAAGTCCCTAATATGATATGAACATGTCCCTTAGACTTTTAATGTAAAAGGGGTACAATTTGTATTTGCTGTGATGAAAACTTACTTTGGCCAATATCCATCTCTTTAAATGTGAAAAAGATATTGGTTTAATTAACCGGTGCATTTTAGTACCACGCCTTACAAAAACTGAAATGCCGTCTAAAAATCGCATGAGTTTTTTTTCAGGTTGCCAAAACATAGTTATACATGTCTTCCATCTAGTTATTTGTTAACGAGTGTTAAAAAGTCGACGTTTTTCACTAATAAGCCAAAAATTAATGTTGGATCAAATTATGAACATTTAAAATCCATTATTTATTCGTTGAATGAAAAACAAAAATTATTGTTTTACACGAAATGTAACATGTTCACCACATCGATCAACTGCAACAACAAACGTGTGCAAAGCAAAAAAAAAAAAAAACGTAGCAATTTATGCAACACTTTCGCATAAAGGTGGCAAAACATCATCTAGACCAGACAGCAAAACATCCAACCATCAAAGACATGCATCTGCACTTGCAAACAACATCAAATAGCAGCTAAAAGTGTATGAGTGAGTGAATGAATGTATCGGCAAGTATGCAAACAGCAAAACGGAATACAACCGATGCGTGTTTGCTATCGGAAAAATATCAAATTTCGATCAAAACCAAAAACAAAACGCCTCCAAAGGAAAACAAACTGGCTTCTTATTGCAAAAAAAGAACTTAAAACGCAGTTTGGCTGAGTGAGAAAATAATTGGCCAACATCAACATGATTGTCTTGCATTTATTTTATTAAAAGTCCTAAAACTTTTTTTCTGCATTTACTGGCGATAAGAAAATTTTAAAATTGAAAACGTTGGGTGCACTTGTTATATTTTTCCAACCTGAAACATTAAACAGTGAAGAGATATCACATAACCCTAGTTATCATATTTACCACTCTAAATGCAACAACATTTCCTTTGTCTCTTCCACTCTTTTAAATTAATATGACAAGGACACTTTCAGTGACGTTTGTACATCCACATAAGTATATGAACGGACAGAAGTTCCTCAATCGCCACTAGTGAGTAAAACTTTAAAAAGGACAGCAGCTGCTGCTGTTTATTAACGAAGAACGCCCTGGCTGGTCGTATGTTTACGCTGTTGCATTAACTAGATGTTGCATTAGCAGCTAATTACAAAGCGATCGCAATTGCAGAATTTCAATAATAAAAGATAACAAGTACTTAAGAGTTGTTGCTTCTTACATGTAATTATATGTTTATGCGCAATGCATGTATTCGGTGCATTAAGCACTCACCTGCAGTTTAGTCGTGTTTCTGCACCCTACCGCACAAGTTTTTGATTTTAAATTTTATTTAAGCAGATCTCTGCTTTTCAGGAATTAAAAAATTAAAAACATTTGCGAGTAAATAAATTTTACATCACTTGGATTTTCTATTTCGATTATCGTAAGGCTGGTAAATAGGAATTACAATTTTAAAGTCCCAGGCCTGGCTTAGCCACAAGCCGAACTGAGTTATTCCATTCTTTTTCGTAACACATAGAATGTGTGGTGTGTGCTAAAATGTTGATTTAATGCCAAGTGCTTGCACGTTTGTTGCTCCAATGAAGTTCATATGATTTATACATTTAATGTTTTTTTGTAAGTCACTGATGACAAATCATCAAGTGAGCATTTGGAAGAAGAAGCTCATTTTTGGACAAGCAAAATTGTCGTATATGGGACGATGCTAACTCTCAAAAAATTACTGGTAGGTTGGATCATATTTAGACCAATCGAGCCTTCGGTAATTTTTTTGCAGAGTTTAGCATCGTCGTCAGTCGTATACATATGCGTAAATAGCAACTGATTTTCGCATTCCAGGTCACATACAAAAGTAAGTAGGCATATGAAGTGATTAAGAGTATTAAGTAGCATGCACAAGTTGCCGATATTTTACACCTAAAGTTCAATTTGTATGCAATTTATAATTGTGCACCCCACTACGAAATTCTCGCAGACAAATAACGGTTTATCTTATTTTATATCCAGGGTAGATTAAATTAGGCATTTCTGCATTATTTTCGGTATTTTTTCTGTTTTTAATTAATTTTTTTTTATTAATTTCTTTTCATGCAACAATCACATGCTGCTTTGGTTGGATAACTTGGGATGGGAAAAACATGTCATTCAAACAAATTCAAACATGTTAATACATGAATTATCAGTATGTAAGTATAAATATAAATTTTAAGTTTTAATTGTTAACATTTAGCTTTATTTGCTTAGTCAAACGCCCGCAAGTTTATGATGGTATAACTCATTTAAAACCACACGAATTTTACTGCGTTTAAATATTATCAATCCTATTTAAAATTTCGGCCGTTAAAAGTACTGAGATCAAAATGAGCACCAAGTGCTCGATATGTACAATACCCTCTCATTCCTAGGCAATCTGCTAGCTTGACTACAATTTTCCCATAATTCTTTTCCTTACTAAAAAGTTAAAGAAGTATTACGAAGCCACCAGGTTGTCTTGAAATGAGTTGGTATTTTAGATATCAAGAAGTCAGTTCTTATTTTGATTTGAATACTTTTAACGGCCGAAATTTTTGGATAGGAACTTGACTCCCTAGCTACAGTGGAAGTGTCCTATACAAATAAGAGGACACCCCGATCCCCTGAGATAAAAACGTACCTGGATACCAAATTTCCGCTCTCTAGCTATAGTGGGCGTGCCCCATACTATTGATGAATGATTCAATCAGTTAGTGAATAGGTACTAAAATATGCACTTTTTACACTTTCATATCTCGGGAAGCTTGTTTGGTAAAACCTTCACCTATTAGGCTACCTATATGTTGAGTCTTTGTTTCAGGTTTAATTATTTCATTATTAAATGTAAAAAAGATATGAGGGGGAATGGGTTCGTGTAATAAATACACACACTGTGTGCATAGACCTGAACTTGTGCTGGCGCGCTACCGTGGGCCTTAATATGTTTATTTTACTACCAGAACGAATTAGGGCGTGGTAGAGGAATTGTTATCAGTAGCATTCAATTTCTATTATTTTTAAAAACGTTCATTATGTTAGAATGCTCTCAATAATATTGACATATAAATGACATACATTAATGAAGTTTTGCAAGTTCCTTTTAAATCAAAACACACTTTTCAACGTCTTCAGTTTTGATCTTGTTCATAGGTACTAAATTG
The DNA here is from genome assembly GCA_963932375.1 of Phania funesta. NCBI lineage: Eukaryota > Metazoa > Arthropoda > Insecta > Diptera > Tachinidae > Phania > Phania funesta. The sequence goes on from OZ010656.1 coordinate 46,627,606, forward strand.
ATTTACTGATGTCATATCTTAAAGCTTCAAGTAAAGCTAAAAGACTTCTGATAACTTCGGTGCTAACTAGCAGGAAATGTCCTTAATGTCATTAAGACATCTTACGACAATCACTATTATACGGCTGTTGCAAAAGGCGTTTAATATAAACATGGAAAACTTATCACCTAATTGAACTTATTATTTTAACCTGTGGATGTTATTGATGGTAATCATTTACTCTTTGGTAGGATTTTATTTCTTACTCACAATCTGTAATACATCAAAGTGGCGAGATCACCATGGCCGCGGGGGTTACGCGGGGTACTGTAGAAATGATTAACAAACAACAAAGTGTTTTTGAAAAAAAAAATCTGTCAACATTAACATAAATAAATCAATCTCGGCAGTGGGGAATTTCGTATTATTTATGTGTCCTTATGTGCAGCCCAATTGTATACATTAATATAAGAAGCACTAGCGCAGCTTAGGTAAGGTTGACAGGGCGCATATAACATAGTCCCACATCATTCCGCAAATCCAGGTCCATTGTGTTGCCTAATAATGATAGCGCGAGAGAGAGAGAAGTGAGTTGAAAAGTAAAGAATAAAGAGGGGTTAAATGATCACTTTATTTGTGCCGGGTTGAAGTCAAACTGAAACCAGTTGCTGCTCCTTATAAAGGAATAAATTCCTCTTAATCCCACCTCCGATATTTCGGAAAGGTTGACGAAGGACCTGCGCCCGAGATGAATCCGGCGTAGAACCTCTAATGCAAAACAGAGGCACAGGAGATGATATACCGTTTCCTCTTCCTCATCCTTCTGACAACTTCTACAAAAGACATTTGCAGGCAACCTCATTATTTTTGCATGATAAGCAATAGCATAACATCAAACGTCTCGATTACCATTTGAAGCACTGTCGACGTTATTTAACTATTTTGTTTTAAACAAATAGCAACGCTACTTCTTGAAAATATGTATGTCTAAAATGGGCGAAGCGCAATGGATCCCATTAAGGCTGCTTTGTGGTCGGTAATGTGGCAATATTTAATCGTCAGTGGTTGTGGTGCCAATTGTGATTAGGCTAAAATTTGACAGCAACATTTATAACTAAAATATGTGTACAAAAAACATAACGACATAATTTTTGTCTCCAAAAAGACACCATGCGGACAGACACCCCCTATCAACTCTTTGCTTAAACATTTACTACTTTGGCAATTTTTATTCAAATTTGGAAACTAAAGGCAGCAGCATAAATTTGTTGTATGCTGTCGAAAGTACAATGGATTTGTCTTGCGAGAGACTAAACGACATAAATAAATCACTTTGCTGCCATTGATGATGTTGTATTTAGTTGTCGGTGCCATTATCTCATAAATACATCAACACTATCAATATTTTGTTCTTGCTGGAGTTTATTCCTTATTTGCTTAATGTGCTGCCTGCTCTCAATACTAACTTCTTTTTAAGCATCAATTCTTTTACGGCACAACAACAAGATGCTGCTGAAAACAAAACAAACATGCAACAAAACAAAAAAATCAAGAAGAAAATAAATTCGCACATGATCACGTCATGTTAAACAATTGCAATTATGATCGAATCGTCTGACGCCGAAGCAAGTAGAATTTTTCATTTTAACCGCTTGCTGTTGAAGTGATTTACATGTAACATTCATTTTATTGGCATTGAAAGGCGCCTGCCACAACACCATCAACATTTCGCATGATATTTAAGTATTCACAATAATTGAAAGATTTTGAAAACTTGCCTCGTAGCCAAAGACTTGCCTTGTCTGTAATTGTATTTTATGAAATTTCAAATCGAATTGCTGCATGTTTCTGAGAGAAGTGGCATTTCAACGAATCTATGATGCATTAAGCTACAAGTCTAACATGTTAAATGCAAAAGCATAAACTGCAAAGCATAATTAATTATTTTAACATGGTCAAAGTTTCGAACATCAAAAGTGTTTGTAATATAGAAAATATTTCCTTTTCCGGTTAATTTTTAAAATTTTTTCTAATAATTTCTATGAGATAATTCAGGTATAAGAGACGTTTCTGTTGAAAGTTGTCTAAGGGTTGTACTATAATGGGTGAAATGAGGGCTTTGAAAATTCGATTTACTTCAGATGATTCAACTCGCTTAAATTGCTGTTTTTAGTTGGCCATATCTTTTTGAATTTTATGTCAACAGCTAAAGTTTTAATACCATCGGAGAGGTCATTTTCTTAAGATTACAAAACTATCAACAATAAAAATGTTGTGTCAACAGAAAAAGGCGATAAATTCACTTTTTTCGTTTATATGGTTAGAGCCATTTAACTTATTTTAATTAAAAATATATTATTTAATTATTTAATAAATATACGATTTTTCATTGAATCATAATGTGGCTCCAAATAGTTCAAAAAAATCTCGTTCCTGGAGTCATTAATAGTGTGATTCTTTACTTATCGCCAAATTGTCTACCCCCTTCATAAATCTTACGGGAAAGCCACCCACAAACATTTTCAATTATATTTCGGTCAGGAGAATAAGGCGGCAAAGAAGTAGAAATCTATTCTTTTACAACTCTGGCTTTTTGTAGAGGAACATGATTTTCTATCAGAATCTATGAAATCGGGCCAAAACCAATATTTACGTTTGGGAATGCTGATTGTAACCCAGTCTTGTAAGTGTCTGCAGTAATTTTTTCTCTTTGAAATTCTAAAACGATTGTTCTGCAATACATTATAGCAGCCCAGACCATAAATTCTGCTGTGATTACGATTTAAAATTAGCTCTTGTTTTATCATATCGTGAATAATAATTGTAGCCATTTGGGTTGTCCAAATAAAATTTCTTTTGGTCGTTAACATGATCTCTTAGTCGTATGTGCCATGTCATATACTCTCTAGCGAATTCTAAGCGATTTTCTTTGCGTACATTATTCAGCGGCGGTTTTTTTTTCTTCAGTTTTTTTTTTTTTAATTTCAGGTATTCACGTCTCTCAATGGTTCTTTTCAGAACTGATTTTTCAGTGCAGTTTTCAAACATTTTCTTTTTTTCGTTGGAGTTGAACCGGTTTTCTTTCTTTGTAATTCTTTCCATAATTTTCAGTTTCTTTTAAGCATCCGAACACAGTTTCGTGACTTAGTTCGATTTCGCACACAATGGCCTGTTAGGAATATACTTGCGAACAAACATCGATTTTGGCTCTTTCTGTTATATTTAAAATACTCCTAAAATACTGTTGGGCTAAACTTTAATGATGTTGTTCTTATATTTTGTAATCTTAAGTCTGTCTATTCGATGGTAGTAAAATTTGAGCTGTCGGGACATAATTCAAACAGATATGGCCTACTAAAAACAGAAATTTAAGTGGTGCTAATCATCAGATCGAGAGTATATATAGGCATATGTGATAATAACCATATTTTTAACTTTATTATCAAAAACGTTTAACATGAATTATTTTTTGGTGCAGCAAATGTATGAAGATGAAGTGACGGCTGCAAGATCTGAATATTTCTTGATTGGACGATTTTTTAACACCAGTTTTATAATACTGAATCGACATACGTTATATAACAGCGACAAGCATAGATGTTATATGTAACGATTTTACGTCATATTGACGATTTTTAAGAGCGAATTTGCCAAAATGACGATTGATGATTTTTTGCGCAGAACCCTTCGCATGTTGACAATTTGTTACCATCACTATTTTTTCTCCAAAAAAATTTATCTGGCCATGCATGCGAGTATGCACTGAACCAAATATCGTAGGTAATATCAACGAAAAAAAAATACTAAACCCTTAACGTAGAAAATTTTTTAATTAATTGACTTTTTTTAAGTCTATATAAAATTAATTAAAATAAACAAAGTCACTTGAAATCTACATAATCGATTTTGTGAAGAATAAATTTGTATAGAATATGTTGATGTGAATAAGAATTAGTTAAAATTATAGCTGAAGTTATTTTAAATCAAAAAATATTTAGTTAAGACAATAGTAACGCATCGTTTGGCAAAAGAATTTACTTTAAATAAAGTATTCGTTTATGTGATGAAATTTTGTTAAATTGGTAGAGGAATAATAATAATAATAATAATAATAATAATAAAAATAATTAGTAAAAAGTGTTGTTTTGAAGCAAAATTTGTTTAATATTTAAATAAAACAAAATTTGGTAGTAAAATTACCAAAAAAACTAATGGATTTGAAGTACTTTTGGTTAAACATTTTTTTTTTGTTTTGTAATATTAATTAAACTAAGTCCATGTAGGATACAAGACATTGCATAAAAATTAATTTATTTGTTTTCTTAAAATTTGATAAGTTATTCGAAATGAAATAAAGGTATGTGGAATGGAAGAAATTTTTATATCTTGTAGTCATGAACAGACACTTATGGTTCAAAACGAATTGAGAAAAGTTTTATGAAAAATGTAAAATAATCCGATTCAATTTTCGTTTGAATTTTTCTACGAGAATATTTCTGAATATAGGAAAAGATTACATCCGCAGTACATTTTGGTTGCGTCGTAAATTGTACATACATAGGCACATACATACGAACATACACAAGTAATATGAGTAAAATTTGTTCAATATTAATTCAAATTATTAATTAATTTGACTAATCTCTTAATCAATTTAACTAAAATATCGTTACACAAATAACGAAAAAGTATCTGTCGAATTAAAAAAAAATTCTTCTATATAACTATTGACGAAAATTATTTTTTTTAGGAAAAAGTCCGTGGATTGTCTTCAGTTTTACACCTCATTTTGCGGTATTTAATTAAATTTTTGGTTCAGTGTCGTAAACATATAAAAAGAAAGTTTTGGTCTGGAAAGTACAATGTTTGCCTACGAAATTTGAACCTACAGTAAAATTCTTCCATAATAATTGTTGTTAAATCCAATTCTGTTTATTAAAAGCTTATGTGCCTCTTCTAAGTTTTTATGAATACGGCCGTTATTATACAGTTATTAGGTAAAATATCTGTTATGTTTCAAACCCTTTCTAGTTTCTTTTTAGCAAAGTAATATGGTGGCTTGTTTAGTAATTTAAAGCTAAATTTTTGAAGATTTTTGGAAAGAATTTCCGTTATCCCTTGTCAAGTTTGGTTTGGAGACAAACCGGTTTCGGCCATGTGCCATCTTTAGTGTCATTTTTCGTACTGAGAAGTTTCTATCAACTCGTTGGTGTTTTAGTGTTTGTCAAGTATCTATTTGTCATGTGAGCTTATTAAAGTTCGGTATTAAAATTAAACAAAACTTTTTACTGTGTATTTACGTGAGCTTTTCTAAATTAAGTAGCGATGGAATTCACACATTATTCCTAAAAAAATGGCCGCTTTAAGAACTTCTATCTTATGGTAACATTTGTTCGAAAGCATAAAAAAATTAAACATTTGAATCTTGTTATTAAAAGGTAAAATTCGGTAAGACATGTTAGAATTTTTCTTAAAAAGAATTAAGATTTGGATGGGATTATTAAAGATTTCTTAATGTTTTTAATTTAAGTTTTAATTTTGTTTAACCCATAATTATGACAGTAGTAAAAGCTAGAAGCACATGTGATTGGTTTCGCAAAACGTTGAGCTAACGATATTAATAATCGTTTATGATTTTATATGGAGCTGAAATTTTAATCCGGTAGGTGGCACTTTGGTTGAGTTATATTGAAAATCGCTTTTGTGATTCGATTTGACACCGGTAGATATTAATGAACTTCTCACAAGACTGCTAATAAATATTATGTCTCGCCTGTCGGCCCCAATTATATAAAATTTGTTATATTTTACATTTAATAAACTTTCTGTTAAACTATTGGTGTTTTCTTTTCTAGAAAAAATTGTACATTTTTCATCCTTTTGTTATACTCGAAATAAGTTTACTCCCACAAACGGTTGTGTTTTATTTTAGATTATACCTTTAATAATGGCGAAAGGCATTGCCCTTTATGATCTGTATAACATCCAAAATAATAAGTGTTCGTTAAGCATGTACCCTTTAACAAGGCAACATTTTATTTAAGAATCGAAAATGATTCAATTTTAATATCTGTAAGAATCATTTAGCAAAAATTTTTTTAATGTTCATCAGCCATAACAATTGTCGAAATATATGTTCAACGGCATAAGTTTCACTTTAGCGGATGCGCTAAAAAGTAACTCGTTAAATACAATCATTTGGCTAGTCCACAATAAGCTTAGAACTAAGTATTATTCTCAATGTCAGTATTCTGTGTACTACACACTGAAATAATGTATCGTTTTGTGTAAATAACCAAAAATTTTGTTCCATTTCTGATCCGCAGTGTATGCTATTTTGTATGCAAAAGTATATATCCTTTCTGTACTGTCTTTTCATCTTCAGAAATTGTTATCCCACGAATTTCATTTTGTTTCTTTGTTTTTATTTTTCTATCGTCGCTTAGCGATCATATTTATGCAAATTTCCTGCTGCTGTTTTTATGTTCCTTTAAGAATATTTACTCAAAAAAATTTCTTATCAACTTTTTCCAATCTTTGCAATCAGCTGGATAAAACTTCGTTCTTCAATTTCGTACGCAAACGCATTCTTTCAGTGAAATACCATCCAAAAAATGCTTAAGGCATAACGTAAAATAAGCAGCAGAGAAAAAAGTGGAAATCAGAAAAAGATTTATAACGATTTCTTTTAAAACAAAATTTAAACAATTCAATGTTATCAGCAGCTAAAAGCCCTGCAGAAAAATCATTTAAAACGAGTCATATAGGGTGTCCTGTAATAAAGAGTTATTTGGTTCGTTATTTAATTATTTATTATATTTTTTTCGGAAACAATTCGCTAACTTGCGAAACATTACAGATATTTAAATGTAATTTCACACAGACGGTGTTGAGTTTTTTAGTGAAAAGTGATGCTCGTGAACGGAACATCAATGTCCCCTCGGTTATACAACTAAAAAAAATATATGATACATTTATAAACCGTAGTACAACTTTAACGAATTTCTGTCTAGCGAACGTATAACAAATTCTCTTAAAAAAATGTTTAGGAAATGTAACTTTTATCATAAATCTTTTAGAAAAATTATCTGACCGTGGGTGAAACCGCAATTAAGGTTCGGCGAAGCAAAGCAAAAATAATTTGTTCCGCAAATATCTGTTAAACAAACGCAGATTGATGATAAAAAAAAATGTTATCATGCCGATTATAAATGTATTCTTTTATGATTTTTCCAAAAAATTGTATAGCCGAGTTGACCAACTTTAGAGACCGCGTCCTTACTCATAATATATTTGCGCGATAGCAAGTTTATTTGAAAGCAGCTCTCTCTGGCTGAGATTTCATTATGATAGCTTTAATGTTTCATAAGTTTAGGAACTCCTAATATATAATTTGGCATTCAACGCTATCGTGTTCGGAGTAAAGTCGAAAGGCCGCTGCTTGTTAATCGAATGTGGCCATTATTATTTAAGATTTAACAGGAATGTGCATTTAGATCAGTTATTATCAAGATTTTAAAAGAAACCTTTTTCATTATTTCAAAGTTTATTTTAAACAAAGTGTTTAGTTTGTTCCATTTAGTTTTAAATATTCATTTAGTAATTACTAATTTTCTCCTAGGATATTATTTATCATAAAACTATCATTAGTTCGATTAGTCTGATAATTATATATATTGAAAACTTGGAATGAAAACGTCTTTTTCTTCTTTGAAATTGGTTTGCAGAAACTCTAACATGAAATTTTTAATAAATTTTAATTTTATTTTTAACGAATTCCATACAGCGAAATCTAGTAAATAAATTCTAAATAAATTCTACTATCCAATCCCCCTGTAGTATTGTCAGCAAACATTACTTCTAGAGTGTTCTTAGTTAGGTATCACACATTTACGGTTTTTATTTTCCCCCGTACCAAAATCACACTATCGCTTCCAAAAGCAGAAGAAAATATGTTTGGCATCCTTTTTATGATCACGAATAAAATATTCAAGGTGTTCACATGAAATAAAAACAGTCACAATTTCGCGAAAAAAAATATTTAGGACTATTTTTCAAAATACACACCTTGATATCATTTTTTCATACACACCAATAATTTTAATACATAGTTTAACACAAAATTAAAAACTATTGGTATAAGATTTTCAATATTTAATTTTTTTTTTAAAGATATCTCCACAAAAACATAATTGTGAGAATCATGTCATTTTCCTATCCAAAAACTTCGGCCATTAAAAGTACTGACATCAAAATGAGGACTTTGTTCTTCATATATGCAATACCATCCATTTTCTAGGCAACTTGCTCGTTTGGTAACATTTTCCCCATAATCCTTTCCCATATTAGAAATTAAAAAAAAAAAAAAATATTTCCGAGCTGGCAAGTTGCCTAGAAATGAGATGGTATTGTACATATCAAGAGCTTGGTCCTTCTTTTGATCTCAGTACGTTTAACAGTCTTATTTTTACAATGTTTTTGCGCGGATCTGATTCCTTTTTTCCAAGTTTTTTTTTTATTTTGTAACTGGATGTATATATTTGTATGTGTGTGTAAAATTCTTTTAACTTAATAAAGTTTACCGATGGTTGTATAACCCAAATTTCAGCGCTCTAGCTATACTCAAATTGTACCATACAAAGAAGGGGGCACCCTAATCCACTTAGATAAAAAGTGCACGTTATCATATTTTGCTGACTACTTATTCTCCCAAATTTCAGCTCAGCTAGCAGTGGAAGTGTCCTATACCAATAAGAGGACACCCCGATCCCCTGAGATAAAAACGTACCTGGATACCAAATTTCAGCTCAGCTAGCTATAGTGTAAGTGCCCCATAATATTGATGAGTGCGTCAGGGAGTCAGTGAAAGGATACTAACATCTCCACCTATTACACCTTTGTATTCCGGGATGATTTTATAGTAAAACTGTATGTGACATTATGATTCAAGTTTCATTTACTTTATGATTTAAATATTCCGTCGTTTCGATATCCTTATTACATGCCCTGCAGATGCTAAGCTCAAGTGGCGTGTACAAATACTTGCAATCTTACTAATGTCTGCCGTGATCAGTTTAAGCATACTCTTCGTTTGTGTCACAACACAAAAGTCGAGTAAGCCTTAAAAGGCTTTACATTATCTACAATTATTTCCGGGAGTGGCCTTGGATAGAGGTGATGCGCAATCTAACATTTATCGAGTAGTCGTTGATAGCTCTTTTGCAGTCCAATAACGTCCTTGTTCTGACACTTTCAAACTCAAGTGCTTTGATGGCCATTTAGCTATTGGTGCAGATGTTCACTTCTGTTATACAGTCCGTGATTACTCGCACTACCGTGACATAGTAAGGAATTAGTCGGAATTATATTTTGGTCTCTGGTTCCTCTCTAAAGAACCTTAGTCCTATTTTATCCCCTACTGTAGAGCCGTCCGGGTAATAGCTAGTTACACAGGTTTATGCACTAGTTCCGTTTAACCAGGAATGTCTGTCTAGTATCAGTTTTTCGCAATTAGCTTATAACGACGCACCAAAATTGGCTACCGATTTCCTGATGCTCTCATGCTGATCTCCGAAGGCAATTCTCGTAACATTTTTATGATAAATGTACGAACGTAGAAATGAATAGTTTTGACGATATCTCAAGCGGGGATTAACATTAGAACAAATTAAAATGGAAAATTCTATAAACTAGTACTCGTACTTCTGATCACAACATTATCTTTTATATTTATTTGCTCTCATTTTCTGCAAATAAAACTTCTATTTGCCTTGACATTTTTTGATATCATTTTCTAGTATGGAAAGTATAGTCAGTGTTGGCAGAATTTTTACAATTGATATCTGGAAAAAACTTGCGTTTTAAATGAAAAATCTTGTTTGAAAAGTATGTTTCTTATTTTAAAAAAAAAAAACTTCAAAACACATTGGGTTATATGCATAGACAAAAATAAAGTCGACTTTTACAGTACTTAAGTAAATTTCTTAAAAAAGTTTACTCTAAGTCATTCATAAACAACTTAAAGATGGTTTTTGACGTTAGAGTCGGCTCTAAATTTAAAACCAGCTGAACCTGTTGTTAACTCAATTTACAATAACATCAGCTGTTCATTGTAAAGTTAAAAGATTTATTAAAAATTACAAAAATGTTAAGATTTCAAGATATTGAAAAAGATTTTACAATAATTGGTGATTGTGAGGATGATTTTTGTGTAAGGAAGCCCAAAAATGTCAAAAATAGATTTAATCCCTTCGACCCATTGAGCCTCTAGCTTATAAATATCGCGGTCATAACCTGATGAAAGCATCGTTTCCCTTATAGCTTTCCACGCATTCTTTTTTTTCTGAATTAATTAAATATCATTTCCTCTGTTTTCCACCACATCCAAGTGTGCATTTACACACTCCCGGAGGAATTCTTTCTTATAGGCACTCCAATTTGCCTCTCTTGGCTTCTTCAGTTTCTGAAAGCAAAACATTTATTTTGCATTTAATAAAAATATATCACACCATTTCCGTTTTTTCCATTATTTTAATAAATTCTGATTTTATAGACACAAAAAGTTTTACAAAATTTTATTTTTATTGTTTGTTTCAAATAAAGTAAACAAAAGAAAAGCTACTGATCAAGTTGCCACTTTTTATTTTTTAAATAGAAATTGTATGCCAGAGTTAAGCAAATAAGAGTTGACACCCATTTAAAGCCAGCTTAACTTAAAGTATATCTTTTTTTTTACTATGAATACCAAAAAGATAGTAAGAGCTTCTAACTTAAAGATTAACTTTATCAGATCCAGTACATTTAAGTTTCGACATATCTTCCCAAACAATGATGTTCGTTTATTTCGTTCGTATTCTTTGTAAAGTTAATTTCATTCGATTTTTTATTTTTTTTGCTATACACAGATGAACTCATTAGGTACCGAAAATATCACTATTTAACACACAATAATTTATATTTTTTTGATGTGCAAAAATATACAAATAATAAAAAATTTTTAATTAAATATTTATAATAAAAATTATTTCATAAAATACGTTTTTTTTTTTTGTTTTTAATGTTTTTATTTGCAATCTATTTACAATGGAATAATAAGCAAATTTAATAAATACATTAACTATTAATAACAGTAGCGTTAAATTCCATTGAATTTAACAATTTAAAATTTATAAATATTAAAGAATTACTCGTATATTATCTATACATTCAAAGAGCTAATACAGTTTAAGATTTAAATGGGAGATCTAATATGTGCGTTCGTTTTAACCGTCTAACTTCATCACTGTCGTCTAAAAGAGTTATTGCAAGAATGTTTTGGTGGTCGCTTAGTCTTTTCAAATAATTTGTACTGTAATTTTTAATTTCATCCTTTATATTTGGAATATTGAGATCATTGTGAATTGAAGTGTTTCTTATATACCAAGGAGCACCTGTAATTAATCTTAAAGTTTTTGACTGATATTTTTAAATTATATCAATGTTGGAGTAGGAAGCGGCTCCCCATAATTGGATACCGTAAGTCCATATAGGTTTTAATACTGTCTTATATAATAGTAATTTGTTGTTTACGTTTAACTCCGATCTTGGACCAAGAAGCCAGTACATTTTGTTTGTTTTTATTTTCAGTTGTTTTCTTTTTATTTTTATATGCGTTCTCCAAGTTAAGCGTCGATCGATGTTAAGACCTAAATATTTGACTTTATTTGACTTGGGTATTACGTCACCATTTAAGTTGACATCAGGGCAGTCACCATTTTTAAGTGTAAATGTCACGTGGGTGGATTTTTCTGCATTTACTTTAATATTCCACTTTTTTAGCCAATTACCAACTAAGTCAAGCTGCGTTTGAACAATATTTGATGCGATGGTTGCGGATTCGTTGGGTGCTAGTATAGCGGTATCATCAGCGTATGTTGCAACTACTACATCGTTGTTTGTCGGCATATCGGAAGTAAATAATGTGTACAGGGTTGGACCCAATACGCTTCCCTGTGGTACACCAGCCTTAATGAACCCTATTTCTGAATCTTCATCATTGATGTTGACATAAAAACTACGATCACTAAGATATGACTTGAGCAGTAGGTAAAATGGAGCTGGCAGCATATGTTTTAATTTACACAAAAGGCCATTATGCCATACTCTATCAAATGCTTGTTTTACATCAAGAAATACTGATGAACAGTAGTGTTTCTTTTCAAGAGCGTCTCTTATTGTTTTTACAACTCTATGGCACTGCTCGGGAGTCCCATGTTTGCTTCGAAAACCAAATTGATGATCAGGTATAATTTGTAGAAATGCTAGTATAGGCATTAACCTTTTTTGAAAAAGTCTTTCGAATAATTTCGATAAAACTGATAGCAAACTAATAGGTCGATAAGATTCAATGGAGTTTTCAGGCTTGTTAGGCTTTGGTATCATTATAATTTTAGCGTGCTTCCATTGAGTTGGGAAATATGAGAGTCGCAGAACAGCATTAAACACAACTGTGAGAAAAATCATAGCCTTCTTAGGTAAAGCTTTAAGAGTTTTGCCATCTATATTGTCATATCCTGGAGATTTTTTTGAATTTAGTTTACTAATTTCGTCTTCGATTTCACGATATCTAAAAGGCTTGATTGGTTTACTCATTTGACATGCAACGTCTAAAAAATTATTGACTTCCGCATCTTCTTCTGCTGTACAGAAGGAAAATGGGGTAAATGTATTTTCAAGTTGAGCCTTAAAAGCAGCCGCTTTACTATGATCGGATCTACACCAAACTCCGTTTAAGTTAATTATTGGAACATTTCGTTTTTGAGCGCTTTTAAGATATTTTGTGGCTTTCCAAAGATTGTATTCATTTGTATGATTCGGACTTAATTTATTTAAATATTTACCAATAGACTCATTTTTCAAATCTTTTAATCTTTTTTTCAAAATATTAGCCGCACGATTAAAACTTGTTTTATCTGAAGGTAACCTCGTTCTTTTCCAGATTTTACGTAGCCTTCTTTTCATAGCGATAAGTTGCCTTATTTCAAAAGATAGCTGAAAATTAGAAGCGTGAGTGTTAGCCTGTGTAGTTGATACAAACGAAGCTTCATGAATTAGTTTTGAAAAATTTTCAATTGCCATGTCAATTTCAAATCCGGTTTTCAACGACAAATTTAAATCAAGTTCTGCTTCAATGAACTGTTGAAAACAGTTGAGATCGGTTTTTGGAGAAATGATCTTTGTATTTTTAATTCGTTTTTTACAAACAGTTGAAAAGCTTACAATAATTGGACTGTGATCAGAACTTAAGTCATCACTAGAAACAATGTCAAGCGAGTTGGGAGGAATCCCATTGTAAATAAAGAAATCTAAAAGATCTGGTATTTTGCTAGTATCAGCTGGCCAGTAAGTGGGTGATCCAGTCGATAACGAACTGTAATTGTTTTTGGTTATGCATTTGAAAAGTTCTTTACATTTTGGGTTAATTAAACGTGATCCCCACCATGTGTGTTTGGCGTTATAGTCTCCACCAACTATGAATCAATTGCCAATGCTTTTAAAAAAGTTTTCATATTGATCACACTTAATACTGTATCTTGGCGGTGAATAGACAGAATAAATAGACACACTACAATTATTGCAAATTATTTTCACTCCGGCAGCTTGCATATGTGCTTCAGTTATTTGTTCTAATATTTCATATGTAATAGTGGATTTTATGACGATAGCTGCTCCAGCATGAGCCCTGTCATTTGGTTGATTGGCTGTTATTAAGTCGAATCCTCTTATCCGAAAAAGGGATTTACTGGTAAGGTGTGTTTCCGAAACTAATAAAATATCAATAAAATTGGTTTTTAGGAATATTTCTATTTCATTTATATGGTTCAAAATGCCATTAGCATTCCATTTTGCAATTATGAGATCTATTTGCATAGTTTTGTCATTAACATTGACATCATGTTCATCAATGTATTGGTTAGTTCAATTTGTTTTTCTAACATCGACTCAATTTTTTTGTAGGACATTATTTACTCCATCATTTGTACCTCTGACGGCTTGGACATATGTCAACTGACCACTATTCTGAGTAGCAACAGGGATATTAGGGTAAAAGTTGTAGTTTTCATTTATCACACTTCTTTTATTTATATTATTGCGTTTAGTGACCAGGTTTTGATAAACTATACAGCCTCTATAGTTCGCAGTATGATTTCCTAAACAATGAACACATTGCGGTGGAGTAGTTGACGACTTGGTGCATTCATTGGTAGGATGTTCTAGTCCACATTTAACACATGAATATGGCTTTCTACAATATGACTTCGTGTGCCCGAATTGTTGACATCTAAAACACTGAACAATGTCGTTGAATTTTTTTGGAGCTTCTATAACAACAGTGGCATTACCAAATGTCTTTATATTATAAATTTCATTATTGTTAGACTTGGGGTCTAAGTCAACGAAAAACATTGGCAGAGGGTTCTTTGTTATACGGCTTTTTATACTTCTTACACTTCTTACTTGATGTCCTAACAATATCAACTTAGCTTTTATATCATCAATTGGTGTTGTATGGTGCAGACCCTTTATAACTGCAGTGAAAGCCCGTTCTTGTTTCAGTTGATAAGTATGAAATATTATGTTATTATCGTCAAAATATTTAGTTATTTTTCGGTAAGAATCAACTGTCTTAACGTTTAAACGAACCTGTCCGTCACTGTACGACTTATAGTAAAATTCATTGTGTTCAACTATTTTGTTTAATTTATATACCATTTTAGCAATGTCACCGACATTTTGAATAAGAATTGGTGGAGGTTTTGGTTGTTGAGATTCTTGAGGTGATGCGACTTCATTAGTGCTTTCATTGTTTTCGGAGGCAAGAGCTGCAAATCGGTTAGATGTAGATGGACCTGTTTCTAGCTGATGTCGTTTTGATTTGTTCATTTGAGGTGATTGTGAACGGGCTCTCTTAAGATTTTTAACGGGCACATACTGCCAGCTAAACTCTACATCAGAACTGCCATCACTTAGATTCGCATAAACATCATTATTATTACTACTATTATTAACATTGCTAGTCTGATTTACTTTTTCAGTATTTTGTTTTTGCTTTTTAACTTCACTGCTTGGCATGTTTATGCATGCAGTATAGTCTTGTTGTTGTCAACAAGAATATTCAAATTGTTATTGTTAATTTTTTACTGTTTTTCGTACACTTCTTTTTTTCCTTCTTCGAAAATTTTAAATTAAAACTATAAATTTTTTTTTTTTTTTTTTATTATTTTTTTTTTTTGAGCACACACGTCCGCCTTCTATGAATTATTTTTTTTCGAATGATAAAAAAATAAGTTGTAGTTTCATTACATCAGAAGCTTTTCAATTATGCTATAATATAATAGAAATTAGATTATGAGGTAAATTATGATACAGTTTTCAAGCTGCACCTTGGCAGTCTAAAATTCGATACGTTTCTTGTATTCAAATATGTCTGATTTTGTGAAATTGGCAGTATATGCTCAGTTTTATATATTATATATGAACTTTTAAAAACGATGCATATTTAAGCCGTTGAAAGGCACAACTGTTCTGCTTCCTATAAAGCGATTTTGCTGGATGAATTCTTGGTAAGTTGTACACAATTCTTAAGGCTTTCTTTTGCATATGTTTTAGTGATTTTTGTAAAGTACTCGTATTATGCTTGTTGAAAGCAAGAACCGATGCTAACTAATTTAGATGAACAACCACATCAAACCATTATAAATCTTATACTTTTTCTTCAACTTTCTTTTCAACTTATATAATATTTCGATAAGCTAATTTATTTTTCACCTCATGAATGTCGCGTACATTAAGTCTTGATTTGGTATTCCGACAGGGTGTTTTGATGTAGATTTTTGGAAACAATTTCCGTCATCCCTTGTCAATTATGGTTTGGATACAAACCTGTACATTAGTTTGGTCTTATCACAAATATGTATAATTGCCAGTAAGATTTAAATTTGTTATATTGTTCAAGTAACTAGATAGAAAACAGCAAAGGACCTAGTCCGCTTCCTTACGGTGCACCATAATCAATGGTACCAAGAAAGCTTTTGCAATTTTTCATCGGCACGTACTGTTGATAAAGTAGTTCTTGAGCAACAAGAGTTCCCAACTCTGAACATAATAATGTCTTAATTTTTTATTCATAATTTCATGATCCACAAGATAAAACCCCTTTGAAAAATCAAAAAACATTTCCGCAACTCCACTGTAACCTTCATCTAATCCTTTGCAAACATACCTGACCACATTTAGAACAGCATCCTTTGTCTAAAGCATCCTTATTTCTAAATACAAATTGGGTCTTGTCGTTCTAAATATAATAAAAGCCAGTCATACAACAGTTTTTTAAAGATGGTGCCTATAATAAAAAGCACGGTAATTAGTCGGCATTTAAAAACATGAGTAATTATAGTAATGTAGGGGTGATATGGAAGCAGACGGCTATATTATAGGTCCGGATCCGTCCCCCTTCCTTCCATGACTGGTATCCAGAGTTCGAATACCAGAGACCAATCACCCTCTTGGCCAAGCATCGCTGTCATATGCTCTTCTAACGTGGATTAGGAATTTTTATAAGACGTTAACTTCTCTCCACTCGATTTATTTGGCCAGATTCTTAGCAGAGACCGGAACCTGTTACCGGCCGCCACCACGTGGAGGTAATTATAAGCCAGAACTTCTAGCAGTGCACTTAGTTCCGGCAAGCCATACCTTTGTGCCTGCCATCTGACGACCATGAACAGTGGTTACATGAGCTGCTTTTGCAAGTGGAACTATTTTATGAATATTTAAAACATCAGGATATTCTGAAGTTGTAACATTTTTATTGAAAAATTACACAAGGATATATAAAATTTTGCTTTATCTTAAAAATTTTACTGAAATATTATTAAAGCCCGGTGCTTTATTTTGTTCTAAGGCAATGACAATATTATCAATATCACTAACCTTAATTTTATTAAAATCAACACGGCAACGTGTTGCTGTAAGTGTCCTTAATGTGTTGAAATAGTCTCCTGGTAAGAAATCAGTTGTTTGTTCAGTTCTTTTAGAACAGAAAGCAAAACGATTATTCAAACCATCTACTTTCATTTGACTAAGGAAATATTTTCAATATTTCCTTGGATCACTTCCAACTTTATATAAATTAGCAGCTTAATACTTCTCTCTACTTTCTTGAATAGCCACTTTTAATACTTTACTTAAACTTTTCAAAGAAATTTCAATATTTTCCTTATTTTTTGATCTTGGTCTTTTTTAACAACATTTGTTTGAAGATTTTTGTTTCGCTTGCAAATGATCGATAAATTTTCTTTTCGTAACATAAAAGGTGAAACCGAAAAGTACCTCACCGCTAACATTAGAAAATAAAATAGTACCAAAATAAGTTTTCAAGCAAAATAAACTATAACATGTATAGAGTATTTTTCGGTCGAAAATCTACAAATCTGAATTTTTAAATCATTTTGATTGAAATCTACAGTATGCAAATAAATTTTCACTGCTGGTTACAATGACTCTAATAAATCAAGGAATCGAAAATTACATATTTTACAGATATTCAAAACCCAGTAGATATTGAAAACATAATAGGCTAAAATTAATAACACACTACGAGGAGTATTTGTGGTGGGATGTTGGGCATTTTCATTACGCTTGATCGTTTGCTTCACAAGCGAAAGTTTAAAATTATTATTTTTTCAGAAATGGTTTGTTGCTATTGTTGTACCTGTTCTTAGTTATTTGTTGTAGGGAATATCCAAACTTCGCTAAAATCCTATGAACGTTCTGCATACAATAATATCGTGTATGTAATAAAAACTTAAGTGTTTTGTTGCGTGTAGCAGCAAAACAATAAAACACAGACAAATCTTAAAAGAAAATTACACGAAGTAAAACAAATCGTTCGACAAAGTAGGGCGACGCTAAACGGACACAGCGCAATGCATGCGAGTACTACAATCATTTCCATTCAGACATTCAGATGTATGTTTATTGATATGTGTGATTAGTGTCTGTATGGTTGCATAAAATTGTTTGCTTCGAAAATTCAAAAACAAACAAAAAATACTTAGCAAATGCCAAAACCAAGTTGGTCTTAAATAAATTGACATTTAATGGAGACACTTTGTTTAAAAGCGGCAAAAGCCGAAAGCAACAAAAGCACAGAGAGCGAAACAAAAGCAAACATATGGATGCATTAATGCCCGTACCAGCAAACATTCAAGCATCCTGGAGTCTGGCTGCTGACACTGTTTGTACTCGTACTTGGGGTTGTGGTGGTGGTAGAGGTAGCAGTTTAGCTATCGGTATATAAAATCTAAGTGCATATTTGTAGGAAGTAACATAAGCAATCTGCTTGTACTTCTAAACACATTTGTTCAGCCATCAATTGCCGGCTATTGTTATGTATTTCTCTTTAGCAGCCTGCATTTCCCAAGCGTCCTACAAACTCATGTACGAGTCAACTCGCAAGAAAATACAACACAAGCTCTGCCGATTGTTCGCCGATGGATGATGCTAATGCCAAAATGGTCGAGTTAAATAAATAAATTGCCTGATATAAGTAAATTCTTGTTTCAATTATATCCATGTTAACATAATAATTTAGTAAAAACGGAGGAGTTTGTTTGTGTTGTTGGTGCATCGTTTTCATACGCAATGCTTGCAACGAGGACATACATGTTCGATAGTATTTCTACTAGTCTTAACATTGTATTTTGATATAGTTCTTTGTACTCGTAAACAAATACAAAAAAAGGAAAAATAAATAAACAAATTCTCATGACTTAAAATGAAAAATACATCGGTCGATATGCCTAAATGGTTGTTAATATGGGTTTATTCAAAAAAATACACTGTAATTAAACGTACGAAGTACATGTGAACAACCTCATGTGTGTTTTATACAGTTATTAAAATTATCCAAATCAATTCATATGGAAGCGGCTCCGTGTTGGTAAAAAAATTTGAATATTAGAAAATAAAAAGTCTAACCGTGTATTCAATTGAAGGATTTTTATTAGACGTTTCCAAGAAGGTCGGATTATTGTGGACAATCTGGTGGGCATATTGTTGTGGTAACGCCTGCCAAATCTAGTTATATCAGCTGTTGTTTTCTAAACAATTGTCGAGATAGTGGAAATGATCCATACAAATAGAGGGAATCCTAGTCCCCTAAACGAAAAGTGCCCATTTTTCTCATTACTTATTCTGCAAGGACTACCTGTACACCAATTTTCAGCAATCTAGCTACAGTGGAAGTGCCCTATAATATTTATGAGTAAGTGAATCAGTGAATATGTACCAAAATATATACTTTAGTCCTAAACTTGGCCTGTGGCACTACCGTGCGCCTTAATCAAATTGGCATAACACGTATCATTAACTCGCATATCTTGCTATCCATTTGATGTTACGGTTTCTTCTTCCATACTTTGATTGCTTAAAAAATATAAGTTTAGCTCACTCGAAGTCAAAAAGTTTCACGCTAAGTTTAATTAAACCGAGATTCAAGTTATAAGAAGTGCTGTATCAGGCACTGTCAAGACCGCATTCATTGCAACAGTAAATCAAAATTTGTTTGAAGCACTCGTTATAAATTTTACGTTATGCTTAAATTGAAAAAAATAGATACAAAAGCTTCCCTTCAAAAGGATTTTAAAATCCCTCCTTTTTTCAGGTTGTCGGCAAAAACAATGGATAACTAATGGATTTAATAGAGTTATATCGTTTATGAATAAAACAGATCAATTGAGACATTCTGTCCAAAAAGTGGAAGCAATTCTACTCGTATAACAATTACAAAAAAACGGCAGAGGGAAATCTAATTATAATCATTCTGACTGTCACAAAAAAAAATTAAATATTCTCATTACATTGTTTGTCTACACTATCGGACTTCTTAAAAAATTCAACCCTGAGAAAATAAAAAGTCTAACCTTTCAGAAAATGCTGAAAAAAAGGTGAGAGCCATATGACTGTCATATTTTTTTTTTATCAGATTCACAACATATTTGTTCAATTCACAAACGTCTTGTTTTGTTGTATCGATTGTATTATAATACAATATTAATATTGTTTTTTTAAATATGTTATATTAAATTACAACTTCATTTCATATGTTTATTTCATATGTTTGCATTGTTATATTTGTTTGATTAATGAAACATTCTGAATTTTTCGTATAATTATGAAGCTACTAAATATTTATTTATTTTTTTTCAAAAATATACAAAATTAATTATTTATCATCTGCTCTTTTGCTATTGACATTTTATTAGCTTATGTGTAATTGTCATTGAATACGTTGCTTCGACGTCTATAATTTTTTGACAATAAAATTGATTATTTACAAATCAAATGTTTATTTTAATACAAGATACAATAATATAAGTCGTACTTACTCTTATTTGAACATTTGACAGGGCATTGTATTCGATCCAATAGTGGAAAGTGCTTTTAACGGTAGTTTTTATAGGCCAAGTCCAGGCCTAATGCACGCAGTGTGTATATTACACGAACTGTTTTTACCTCTCTCTTAACTTTGCTTCATTTCACCATAAAATAAGGAACCTTGACTCTACATACGATGTAGCCTCATAGATCAAGTTTGAAAGTTTTACCATAAATACTTCCAGAGATATGAAGGTTTAAAAAGTGCATATTTTGGTACCTATTCCCTGACTCACGGACTCACTTCCACTATAGCTAGAGAGCTGAAATAATCAGAAAAATATGAAAATGTAAACATAAATGTGAAAGTAAGGCCAAGTTCCTATCCAGAAAATTTACCGTTAAAAGTACTGTGATCAAAATGATAACCAAGTGCTTGATATGTACAATACCCTCTCATTTCTAGTCAACTTGCGAGCTTGGCAAAATTTTTTTAAATTTCCTCATTTCGATCTCAGTACCTTTAATGACCGATATCTTTTACAATAAAAGAGACCGCAAGCGAGTGTATTTATTCAAACAGAAAATATAAATTATAAGACATGTACTTTAATAAAATAAAATAAACACTACTTAAGGTACTTTTCCCTAAACTCTTTTTATATAAAAAATTAACAAGAATTTTTATTTATGAAAACTCTACACAACAAATGCTTTTTTTATTCAAATTTTATTTTTTCATTTTTCTCTAAGTGTAGATGTAGGTGAATTTTCTTGCGAAGTTTGATTGTTCTATATGTGCATAAGAAAACTTCACATGATTTGAAACTCTTTTCGGTTCCAACAGCTAATATACACCAAAGAAATCGTCGTGCTATAGAACAACCAAACAGACGTTATAACATACATACACACATGTGCACATGCAACAATAAGAACAACATAAAATTGCAACAGCAGCAACAATATCAAAATCAATAGTTGTATCAGCACCTGAAATTGTTTGCGCAGTTTTTCTCTTTTTTTTTTGGTAATTTTTGAGATATCAATACAATCTCATGTTGCCTGCATTTAATCTTCATTCTATTGTCCTCCACATCTGGTGTGTAGTAAAAAACACCACTTACTACCTCTGTCCGTGACAAAAGCTTAAGAAATATCTTTGGGCATCTGATACAAATATAGTACAAGTTTAAATAAATATATAAAGCGTTTTGAATACGGAGCTGATAACGAAAACAAAAGAAAACGATCATCTCAAGCACTTTTTGACCGAAATATGCAAAAGAAAAAAAAATACGGGCGCGGGAAAACAAACAAACATTGACACCTTGAATAACTTTCACTTTTAATAATAAAATGAAATATTTTTAAATGCCCTGATTCCTACCAAACATTGTTTTGATATGTATGTAGCTCCCTCCCTTCAGTTATGGCATATTTTTAGATAAAATTCTAGGCGACAATCGATTTCGTTTAATTTTATGTCTTGCAATAGTTTTTATTGCAGTTTTAAGTTTTTAACAACCAGAGAACTGGCATGTTATTATTTTAATAATACGGTTGCAATTTGTTAATTGCTACTTTACTTTTACACACAATATTAAACATAAAAGTCATAAAAATATAATATTCACCGGTTACTTATCATTAAAATGAATTGCCTGCACGCAATACGAAACGTAGCCAATAAAAAATGTTACCTGCTACATTCGACAAGTTGGCTGTTGGCTACAAAATTAACACATTGTTTTATCATCTGCCAGTAATCTGCTGCGTGCAAAAATGTCCCAAAATTTCGCAGCAATAAAATTACAGTCGTACTGATACGACTTACATGCACTCATTTGTGTTTTACATTGAAAGTTAAGGTGTAGTTTTTGCTATTCCGCGAAGACTTGAGTGAAGAGATGTGTTATTGTAGGTTTTGTGTCATTGACAAGACATGTGTCAATTTGTTGTTTATTTGATGCTATAAAACTATATATTAAATTTCAATTTCGCTATCGTCTTGAATTCAAAATTATTTGAAACCCAAATCTTCGTTCCAGTTTTCTTCTTTCAATTTTCTTTATTTCAGACACTTTTCGATATGATAGGCCTCTCAGTCTGTCAGTCTGACTAACGAATTAGACGTTGATAATTTTAGGGGGAGGGGAGCTTTGTCCCTAGTCCTTAGGCATACACTTAGATCAGCGCTAGGCCCGTTGTGCGCTATCCAAAGCTCCTAGAAACTCTGTTGCCATTCATTGCCCTCAAATGAGACACGTCCGGTAAATAGCATAGGAAGTATTCTATCGTCTTGAGGTTTTCCCTGCATACCCCGCACTTATCACTTTCCGCACTGCATACACTGCGTAGATGCGCCCGCAAGATCGAGCGACCCGTCAATACACTTGCCATCTTACTAATTTCAGATTTGCTTATTCTTAGCAACCACTTTGTTTAATCCCATTTTAGGTATCTCCATAGGGTCTTTCTTATTCGCCCCACTGTGGTTTCATTCCACAGCGCAATATTGGTCCTCTTTAACCAATCCTTTAGCTCTGCGTTCGTACCCTCAAGCGATTTCGCGTTACTCAAGCCCACTTTCTGGAGCTCTCTGGCCTTAATCGCCAGTCCGTTGGTTAGGTAGTTTTTTTATTGCTTTTTTGCCTTCCTGAACCGTCCTCCACCTTGCCCCATCGGTTTCTAGTGCCCCTATTGTCGTTTGGTTGTCCGTAAAAATGTTTACCTCCGCCGGCCTATCAGCTTCACTGAGCCCGTCAGACACTCCGTGATCGACGTTTTATGGTCCGGAAGTCTGAAGTACATTTCGATACCTCTAGAAATATCCCCAATCCCGTCCAATCCGCCAGCTTAGAACCGCCTTTGAAACAGCAGATTCCCTCCGGCGTCTCAGCTAGGATTCCGGTTAACCAGAAGGTTTTGTCTGGTATCAATGTCTCACAATTTACTATAATCTTTCTATCAAGTATCCGGTCCGCTATATTCGCGCTTGGCGTATATCCGACCATTACCTTCTATATTTTTTGATGTCGTGATGTGTAATCTATGTTTATCCACTTATCTCCTTCAGGCGTATTGCTTCAAGTGATGCGTTATGTTTTATTTGGGCTTCTATTGGTTGCATATCTAATATAGTCTCCCATGATCTTGTTGGTGTGGTTCTGATTGTACCGCTTATTCCAAGACAGTACATTTGTTTGCCAGCCAGGTAGTACATTTGTTTAGAGCCCATGGCTCTGCTACATAAAAACCAACATATATGACCCTTTCGTATCCTCTCCTCTAGAAAACGTAGTTCCTCAAAGAATACGACCTTCGTCTTCCTACTTCTGTCTTATTCGGGTTTACATTCAACCCTATTGGCTTTCCCCTCAGAAGTATTACAACATCGTCTACATAACATGTCGTCTTGACTACCCATATATCTGTTCTGCCAATGTACAGAGATTTTTCTCGTGAAGACCGTCGCTGTTGATAATCTGTCCGTGCTGAAACAACCTTGCCGAACAGTTGTTCGCAAAACGCTGTTCTACCATCACACAAACGAAATGCACACAGGCTAAATAAAAAATATGTGTGTATTCGCTCCAATGTAAACACCAATACATAAACTACAAGGCAACAATCGCGATGAAAAGAAAAAATTATGCTTAAATTGAACAGGAACATCTACACGTATTCTCCACACAGAATACCATATTCTTCCATGTCAAGAGATTTGCAGGCGGGAGTCTTGCTTCTCTTGCTAACAAGCCTGATGAATTCTTG
Source organism: Phania funesta (assembly GCA_963932375.1). Classification (NCBI taxonomy): domain Eukaryota; kingdom Metazoa; phylum Arthropoda; class Insecta; order Diptera; family Tachinidae; genus Phania; species Phania funesta. The sequence continues at coordinate 46,651,780 of OZ010656.1, forward strand.
TTATTCGAAACGTGTTTAACTTAAAAAACTACATATACGAGTTTAATATTAAAATAAAGCGTACGACTTTATATAAGTGGTTATTTAAATATGCATATTTTTCTTTCACTTTTAATCACATAGTACTTTCGTTTTATAAAAATTTCAGACTGCTTTGCACTGGGCTGCCAAACATGGCAACGAAGATGTTGTGAAGTTAATTGCGGGCACATACAAGGCTGATGTTAATGCTCAAACGGTAAATATTTTTACATTTTTTCACTCTTGTCAGAATTGAATATTTAAACAATTTTATTTTAATTCTATGCCCATCACTTTATGACTTTGGATTGGATTTCTAACGCAGAATGGGGTAAGTTATTTATACATATGTACTGGTAAAGGGTGTACCATTAGTAACAAAAGATTTGAATTATGCGCAAATGTGCTACAGTGTTGTAAAACAAAAGAACATTTGACCGTTTAGGGTTCGTTCGCACTAAACGAAAGAACAACGATTTTGGCATTAAACACATTGACCACATCAGGCCACACGGCTACACGACTACAAGACTACAAATGCCGCTGGCTACCAATGACGCCCTGTAGCCAGCTACTTAATTATTTTGAAAACGGCAGCTACATAGTAATGTTAAAATGTAACACCTGTTGCAACAATTCATTTATGTTTCAGTGATGCCACTTTAGATTTTTTACGTTTCTAAAGCTCGGATTTTTTTCATGAAGCAAGCCCTGTAGAAATATAATAGGTGTTGCCAACAAACAATGTACATAATCTTCACTCAATATTATAAAAATACAATTAAATATTTTGAATACATGTACATATATAAAAATAAAACAAATGAATTTTTTTATTTCAAAACTTTTGATGCATATTTATTTTTAAATTTTAAAATTTCCTCTTTTAGTTTACAATAAAAAATATATCTAAGCACTAATTTGCTTAATATATTTTGATCTATTGTCAACATTATTTTTATGTTGTAGCCAACAAAAATAGAAATTAGTTTAATTTGACAACAACGACAAAAGCAGCATGGACAACAACCTGCAGCCATGTTGCCTTGTTGGCGTCAAAATAATCGTTCTCATATAAACGTGTGTATTTTAATTTTGACAGATTGTAGTCGGTATCCTGCTGTCGTGAATGTGTTTAAAGCTTTTCGGTTACTGAAAAGCATAAAAAAAATTTTTAAATTTGACTGCTTCATCCCAATATTAGTTTAGCTTCAACAGATTTGAAGGCAGCAATGAAAAAATTATTTCATGATTTGATATTCCGACAGGGTGATTCAATATAGATTTTTGTCAAGTTTGCAAACAAATCGGTTTCGGCTATGTACCATCTTTGGTGTATGTACCATGTCGATGTAAAAAATTAGAGTAACTGGATCAATTGGCAGTGTTAAACGCACTGAGTATTCAGGTATTAATATTTGAGCAATGCGTAAGAGTGTAGGTCGAAGTCCAGAAACACCGATTCGGTATGAAAGTTTACAAACTTTCTGCCGTATAGACTCACTGAAAAAGAAAGAGATATTTTTTTGGCCGTGCGCTCTCTCTTCTTGTTGATCAGAGTTAACTATCTCCAAAATATTAGTTGTAGAGGGTTATTTGAAATAAAAATTATTTGTCAACAAACCTACATCCACTCTTATGATGTATGTTTCAAATCCAAAAAATTTAAACAACGTAATTTGGGACACCCATTATATAAATAAATAGATATACATATACTCATCCGCAATATATAATCTCTATAGCATTTTGACTTAGAATATGTCTTTTATTTTCAATCGTTTTAATATATAATTGTATACAACTTAATATAGGAGCATACGGCAACATGTTACTTTACGAAACAAAAACAAATCATATCTTCTTTGCAAGCAACTCTTAATATTCAAACCACTTTACCCTCACTCCCTGCCTCATGGCCCCTTTTCACTCAGGGATGATATATGCAGTAGCGAAGTACTATTTTTTAAGTACAATTCGCTGCAATATTTAGTACAATTTAAAATACATATAGCTCTACACATAAATCCTGTTTTTGATTGCTTTTTTATTATATTAAAACTTGCATTTCTTAATTATGGAGCCTCTGCCTTGATTTGCGGTTGCGCTAGAAGTCTTCATGCATCAAGCAGAGTAGTAATACTTGGCTAACAAATCTAGTAAAGAGCGATTTTCTACCGGATATGATTGATAAATGGATTAGCTTTTAAAATTATATAGGAATTTTAAATCGTTACCGGAATGTTTAAACAAAATGATTCTATAACAGGGAAAATTTCAAATCCTGCTCTAAAATAATTAGTTATAAAACCCCACGTAGGCTATGCGGAATACCATCACTTCCAGATCGCTTTAGAAATGATTTGAGAATTGATGTTTACGAAAAAGTTCCATATTACTTTCATAGATTTGCTACGAATAAAAACTAGTTCTCAAAAGCCCATGCATTTATTTTACGAAGTTATATTTTACTCCGTTTGTGCAAAAATCAACAATTTATTAAAAAGGAACGAAGAAAATTAACAACGAAATTTTCAAATAGTACTTCTTAAATAGCCTTTAGTAGCAGAACTATCACAAATTTAAACTTTAAACACAAAACCTTACTTGGCAACGCTTCGTTGGAACTGTTTGAAAAGTTTTAACGTGGCGCCTATCTTAATTGAGTACTGGCTCTACGTATAGATTGTAGAATTATGTAGTTGTAAAACGAATATGAGCCGTTTATTTTAAAAGTGGCATAAGTCAATGTGTTTTTAAATATTTAAGTGTCTGCGTTTAATATGTTTAAAAATTTTGATGCCAACTTTCGCAAAAATATACCTTTATTTGCCATATCTTATATTTTTCTCAGTATAAATAATTTCGTATAATCATTGAAAAATCTTAATTTTTCATTACGAAAAACTGACTTCCTAAATAAATAGTTTGGAAAAATTATTGAGTTATATATTTATTTATTTTGTCCGATGTCCTTTACTGACGTGATGTTTTAAAAAGACAGTGACTATTATTAAAAATTGTTTATACTCGTCGACAAATACAATAATAAATAATTGGCACATTTCGCAACAAAAGTATAAGTGAGTAATAATTAGAAGGTATTTCATATAAAAGTATATCAGTTCAATTTAATCGTCGTCATTTTTGGGAGTCATTAAGTCCACCGAAATCGTATTTTGTTATAAAATATTGGGGATATACAATGATATTGTGTATTTTTATTAGAGTTCAGAGTATATTTTTTTCGTTTCTGGTTTTTTCGGTACGCTGTTTCTTTTTTACAATGGACCCTATTGAAATTGCTTCTACATCTAATAAAGTCAGTCTCTCCAAATTCGTTTTATATATATACAGGGTGTCCGCCGGGAAGGTATACTACTTAGTATGTTTATAAATTTTGATTAAATGAAAGATAATTGATCGCATATTGATAAACGTTTTATTTAATGTCGGCAATTATGTATGGAATACAATGTCAGATATATGTCCGCCTCTGTTAGCCTCACAAATGCGAGCCCTTTTAAACACATTTTTCATTAAATTCTCACACATTTCACGCGGTATTTCATTCATTTCATCACGAATATTTCGTTTGAGTTGCTTCAGCGTTTCTGGTGTGTTTGCATAAACCTTGCTTTTCAGATATCCCCACAAAAAGAAGTCCGGAGCAGTCAAATCCGGCGACCGTGGAGGCCTACCAACATCACCATTCCTTGAAATATCTTGTTGTGGAAAGAGATCTCGCAGTCATTTCATTGTAATCCTGACTGTATGCGATATGGCACCGTCTTGTTGAAACCATATGTTAGTCGATGCCAAAGCATGCAGTTGTGGCGTTAAAAAGTTTTCAATCATATCACGATATCGCTCCCCATTGACAGTTACCGTTACGTCGTTTTCAGTTTCAAAGAAGGTCCAATGATTCCTCCTGACTAAATTACACACCAGAGTGTCACTTTTAATTGATGCTAAGGTGACTGATGAATAATTTTAGGATTTTCCATTGCCTAGAACCGAATATTCTGTTTATTCACATATCCATTCAAATGAAAATGTGCCTCGTCACTCATTATGATTTTTTGATGAAAACTAGGGGTTGTCATGGGCGAGCTGTAGCATCCAATTGGCATATGTACGGCAGCGTAAATGGTCTTCTGGAAGAAGCTCTTGTGTCAACTGAATCTTAAATGGAAACAAATGCAAATCTTTGTGCTAAATTGTGGCCAAAGTTGTTCTTTGAAGACCAAGCTCCTGAACACGGTGTCGAATTGAACAGCAGTAATGTTCAGCCGATCTTGCAGTACGTTGTGGTCCATGCTTGGGCCTATCAGCTACAGTCCCTCTTTCATCGAAACCATTCACTACACGATAAATAATGCGTCTTGTTGGCACGTTGTTTCTCCCAAAAATTTCACTTAACTTTCTCATCGTCACAGTAATCGATGATTGATTTTGATAAAATGTTTTGACGATTAAAACACGTTGGTTTAACGAATATTTTTCCATAATAAATTTGTCACACCTCTACTTCACGACTGCCAAATATGAACTGTCAAGACTAATGTTCACCAAAATGGCGGCTAAACAAAGTACTATACCTATATTGGTAAAATAACTATATCCTATCCGATCCCTTGCCTGGTAACATATAGAAGTAATTCCAATGCTAATAATGTGTAATAGTATAATTATCACTAAACATAATTTAAAAAACTTCACTATTCTTAACCACTTATCAAAATAGGTCCACTGATCACACAATAAATACTGAAAATAATTCAAAACAAAACTTCACACACACTTATCACACTTTTAGTAAAACATTTATTCTAATGAAAAAATACCAGCAAGTTGTACCAATGCTATGCACCAATTGTAAAAGTAAACCTCAAAGTTGCGTTAACTCCATCGCATTTAAATACAATAAACTAAAAGTACAAAATTATCTGCAAATTAGTACGACTTACAAAGTCGTAATGTGATCATCCCTGATTTTAATACAAATTTCTAACTGTAAAATTCAATAGCATAACCACCATTTTCATTTAACCAAAACGAATCTTGAACATGAAGGCTTGAAAAAGGGTTGGGCCATTATTTTGCTTGCGTCTACTCGTCGTCTTGGTAATAAACGATTGTAAGAATGATTTCACAATTTCAATTTTGTTATGTGTCAAACGTGAAATTTAAAAATTTAAATATTTACAAACCTACACGTATTAATGCAATTGTAAATGTGTGTGTGTACATATCGATGTGTGAGAGTATAACATTGTATTGTGAAAAATTGAAATTGGCAACACATTTGTCGCAACAAATGAAATGTTTTTTCGAGAAACACAATGAAGTATTTGAGAACAGAGCCTTGATAGAATTTGTTTTTTCAAAATGTGATGGATGTCTATTTTTGAGTGTTTATGAGACCGATTTATTTATATTGAATCCACTTGACTTTCAAAATTGTCGAAAAAGGATTGAAATAAAAACTACTGAAGAATTAATTAAACTACATAATTTTTGTTACTTAACAGGCCATATACATACATACATACATATGTTTTTAAATTTTATGGTGACAAGTTGGAAGCTTATGAAAGAATAACTACAAAGTTAGATTCGATGCTGTTTTCAGCATCTTTTTCTTTAAAAATAATTTACTTACTTTAAATTTTAAAATACATTAGAAACAAGCAAATCTGTGATTGGATTGTAAGAGCGCTATCTTCGAAGGAAGCGTTGAAAATATGCAGCATTTTGTGCTGCCCTTACGAGGGCCCCTTCCAGCACTAGGACTATTTTGTTTTCTAAAGTATATAAACCCTATAAAAGGTGCTTCAGTTTGGCTTTCCATATTAACTTGTTTAAAAAAAAAAACATAATTTAAAAAAAAAAAAAAATTTTTCTCAATTTATTACAATTATGGTTGATCGATTATATCGGCCTAATGACCGGCGCGACTCGTTGGTTGACGTAATACGATTGTCATAATTTTCGATGGTATTCCTGCGAAGGACAGATTCGATGTCGGTTAGTTTTCGTCCTAGTTACTGTTTTTTTTTTAACATTCCCTTTCATTTGGCGAGCCCTAAATGCAGCAATTTTGCTGGTTTACAAATCACTAAACAAAATTTTCTTTGAAAATCCATCATCTTGTTCAGGCATCCTTTCGACACACTCACACACACCCGACGGGTTCTCGGTTGCAATTCTTGAGTGATTTGGGTTCTTGTCTGCATAATATAATATGAAAGCCCCACTTTCTGCGTTCGACAACGTACCGATTTGCTTGGTTCTTCGGCCATACTTTTACGAACGACCTAGCCAAGCATGTTGAGGTGTTTTCATGCATACTGGCCGAGTGTGTTTTAACTTTTGCACCAAATTGCAAATGTGCGCTCGAAAGGTTGATTATGTATTTTTGTCAAACGCCCATTTTCATTATACGCTTGGATAATTCGAACACGTTGCTGTGTGTTAGGTCACGTCTCAGATCAGAAATAAATTCTGAAAATAATCATTTCTCTTCTGAAATCAATGGAATCTTGACTGTAGAGCTATTTAGATCTAATTCGCGCACAATGTATGTATTACTATTCTTAAATGTTTGAAAAATATTTGCCACTGTTATAAATCAAACAAAAATAACATAAGTCTCGATCGATTCTAATGTTTTCTCATGAACACCATCTCCCTTCCGTAATACTGTTGCACAGATCATTATTATTAATTAGAATTCGACTTCGTCAGTTATCTTCACGTTCATCATGTCGTGTAGCATATTAAAAATGTGACTGAACACCGACTCGAAAATTGTTCTCGTTTCGATTTCAAAAAAGTACTAAAAACAGCGATCAAAGCACGTTACTGTTCAAACCCATAGCAAGGGTGAAATCCTTGATTTTTAGCACAAGTTTCGAATGTGATTACTTTAAACAATAATTATTGATTACATCGCGAAAACAGATCGCAAAATCATCAAATTTATGGCAAGACTGTCAAATCGTAAGAACGGCTTTTCGATTGCAAAGATCGTCAAAACGACGATAAATCGACAATTCTTGCAAGAGTTCATATACTCCACGTGTAGAACTCTTTTGGTATTTATTTTAATGAAAAATAAATAATATTAAACATATTTTTATAATAAAAATCGAGTTAATTTTTTTTAATTTAGAAAGGACGCATAAATATACGCTTCAATATAGCGGCTTCACTTTGAAGTTCAGAAAACAGTTATGTGAAGGATTAGATTAGATTACTTCTCCCCGAAACGTTCGAATTTTCAAAAAAAAATCAGTCCTAATTTTGTGTTCATTAAATATTTTCTAACATCGCTGATCATAAATATAAAAATTATTGCCAATATTGTCACGTCTACGTTGGTAAGATTTCATTCGCGAAATATAAAATCTGAAAAAAAATCGGCTTATAACATATTCTGTATTTACACTGAGTTCGTTAAAAATTCATTATTTTAAGTCACTGCCTTTGGTTTTTACCATTTTGCTCACTCAGCAACATCAATTTAATCAGTTTCGTGTAGGAATCAAATCAACATGAAATGATTGACACTTTGTGGGGATGCGTGTGTATGAGTGAATACATGGCCCTTTCCAGAAGTGTAAATTAAGAGTTTTTAAAATTGTTACGCTTTTCAAAATTTTAAAATCTGTCATGTATAAAATAAATTGGAAATTAATTTGCATTTAATAGTTAAAAAATTTAATCCTTTTAAGTGTTTCATACAAATAATAATTTTTACAATTGTTCTATTTGATTTTTCAGGGCTATACTCCTCTACATATTGCCATGCAGTTTGGAAGATCTAATATATTTGCTTTGCTCTGCAACACTTACAGTAAGTAAAACACACTTTTATAATCTTGTTTTATTGTTTAAAAATAAATAGGTTAATGATCTGCCTAAAACCAGCAAATGAAAAAAACAATTGAGATCGCGATTAAGTTCTCGCCCAGGATCATGCACGCTTAAGTGATCTGGTGAAATACACGCGTATCACGTGTACTAACTGTCAATTAAAATTTTTCTGTATATTTTAGTTTTTTTATTTTTAAAATTCTTTTTTTTTGATTTTCGTGTGTTTCGTGGAAGAAATATTTGTTAAGTATAAATTTTGATAGTTATATCAAATATACAAATATACTTTGATATAACTATCATTTAAAGAATATTTCTTTCACTAAACAAAAAAAAAAATGATGTTCTCTCTATTTAACCAGTTTTTCCTAGCTACACGATTCTACTCGTATGTATCCCAACTCTTATTATTATAAAAATACAATTTATATTTGTTCGGAGTACATGCAAGTCCTAATGCGCATTTCTCTGGTTGATCAGGAAACCTTTTGTCCAACTTTTTAGAAAAACAATATATCTTATACTTGATATTTTTTAAACCAAATGAGAAAGTTTAAAAGAGATACTGAAGATGGCTCATAGCCTAAACCGGATTGTGTCCAAAGCAAATTTGACAAGGGATGACGGAAATTCGTTCCAAGGATCGACATCAAAACACCCTGTCGGAATGTCAAATCAAGAATAAAGTTTAAAGAACTTCAGAGCAAAAACATAAAATTGTTTAGCTAATTTGCCTTGGTTGATTAAATTCTGTTCTATTCGAAGGAGATATAGGATGTCAGTTAAAAAAGTCGGTTTCTTTTTAAACTATATTTCCATTTAAGTTGTCGGTAGTTTTTTATACCAACTTTTCATTCACCTTGTGTGTGTAATTAGAGTTAATTTTTTTATCACTTCCCAAATTGAATACTAATGTGTTTTCATTTATTTTCGATAATTATTTTTCTATCGTTTTTTAAGTTTTGTTTTATTTGTAAATATTTAATCGGAAGTCATATCTTTAAATTTCAAAATAATATTTTTTATTTGTTTAGGTTACCTGCTTAGGTTCGTGTCTACTCGTATTAAGTCAAACGTATATGGAATTTAACGATCGTCTATTAAAACATTTCCGTTATCAATTTTACCGCTTTTAAAATTACAAATGATAAAATAAGTACAAGAGCCTGTTGTAAAGAATAAAACTTATTATTAAAGTAATCACATTAGCTTTTCTGCTATTGTCAAACTCGCTGTGGCAAGTTACACGATTGCACAGCACGTAAACCTGATAAATATTTAATAAAGTCGGCTGTTTAACGTTTTATGGCCAAATTCGATGTGAACAATCCAACAGCCGTACGTCCAAAGAAACACTTGCCATAACCCACAAATTTTGCGGGAGAACCAAAGGAATTCGAATCGTCTTCGTGAACAGAAACTCCATTTTCACAGGCTTCAATTTAGCGAATAAGATCCAAAATCCATTGACAATGAAAATTTAAGTAAAAACTATTTCACACTTTTTTCATCAGGTTATTGTGCTAGAAAACAAAATAAATTGTACAAATAGCAATATTTATAAATACAGTATACGAGTATTTCAACAGTTGGGTTGAGAGCGCCGTCTCAGCAGGCTCAATGTGTAGGTCATTTTTAGTCTCTGGTGCCCATCGAATTCTAATAAATATCGTGCCGGACAATTGCACGAGTATTTTTAATTCTTCTTGGATAGTGTAAACTTCTAGAGCTTTATGGATAATTTGATTTCTTACATACCAAGGAGCGCAAACAATAAGTCGTAGAATTCTAGACTGTCTTCTTTGTAACTTCTACAAGAAGTATCCCACAGCTGAATGACATATGACCATATTGGTTTTATAATGGTTTTGTATTAAAGAACTTTGTATTCCAAAGTCCTCAACCCTAACCTTTTTATTAACCAGTAGTTCATTAGATTTATTGTAATTATTTTTACCGCAAAGGCGTCGATCAAGGTGGATACCCAAATATTCAACGTGGTTATTATACATGAACAGTTTTTTCTTCTCAGGGAAAACGATACATGAGCACATTTTGATCGCTTAACCTTTATTCTCCACTGCTTTAGCCATTTTTCTAGCTCGTGAATGTGATACTCGAGCTGTGCTGAAGCTACCGTCGAATCTTTATTAACACTTATAATTGCGGTGTCGTCTCCAAATGTGGACGTATATGTATGTAGGTGATATATAATAGCGGCCCTAGTACACTACCTTGAGGTACTATTGCCCAGATTTCCCCATTTTACGAAAGCTGATCCTGCGACCGCACTTTAATTGTTCTATCTGTCAAATAACTCTTAAGAAGCTTGTGGGAGTTTTCACGGCAGACTTTATCAAACGTCTGGGAAAATTCAGTGTATTCTTAAAAAGTAGGTTAGATAGGTAGGATATATGTATATTAGAAAATCGGACAGGCTTGTCGAAAAATCTGCCGCATATAATTAAAATAAAATATGTGTAGCCACGTCTGCCCGATTTGTTAATATTATCATAGTTTCCGTGGGATGGGGGTTCCATTTTGTGGAGCAGCTGAGAAGAATAATAACAATTTAAGGCTGCAACATTGGTGCTTACGTTTTACATGCATTCAAATAAGCATTTCCGAATATTTTCAATTTTAGATTTTCTTAATTTAGCGTTTGTTTACATTACAAAAACATATGTTTTCGCATCTTCTTTGCGTGACAGTTTGGGTGACACTTTCGTTTGAATGAATCATGAGATAGTGAGTCATGGCCTTAACTGACACAAGAGCTCTATGTTCTTTTTACTAGAACACACATGCCTGGTTCATTTGTATTCATTTAATAATTTTGGAATTAAAGTTTCCAAAACTATTTTCTTCTTAAACTTCCGCGGAAGCGAAGTCGATTAAATATTGTGAAACTCAAAAAGAAATGAAATAATTATAAATACATAAATCAATTTCATTTAGTTATTTAAAATGTTTATTTCCTGTCTCATTTCAGAGGCCAATCGTGATCTTCTCGATTGGGCCGGTAACAAACCGTTGGACTATAGCAAACAACTCACAAGTGTTTCGGCTTCCACATACAGCAGTGAGTATCGCTCAAAGTTTCTACTCAACGAAATTAACAACAACTATCACTTTCAACTACAAACTAATATGAGGAACGTCTCTGGTAATGGTAAAACTGCTATTGGAGGCGGTACAGTCGGTAGTGCTTTAGTGCGCGGCAAAAAACGTTCCCAACTAACAAGTTCCCTCACACGCACCCAATCCCTATTAATGCAAACATCCACATTGCGACGTGTAAAGAAATCAGCTATACAATCGAGGAAGTACTCACCTGATAACGATGAGGGCAATTTGATTACTTGCGAATCACGGCAAAGTTCCCCTGAATCGACATCACTTAGTGTTTCACCCAAAGACATACGCCACGGTACTGTGGCTCGACGTAAGGAGAGCTTTTTGCGCAAGACACTACGTGCTGCAACCGCTTCCAGAAGCAACAACAATCCAGACAGTCTTACTAATCAAACTGTGATGGAATAATGTTTTCCTAACACCCTAATCTTTGCACTCTATATTCTCGTAGTTGGTACAACAAAGTTTTAATGATTTCCACCTGCAAACTTTTTATTTCTAATACTTTGCAAATTTTGTAAATATATTTTCTATTTGTATTTAATTTTTTCTTTGGCTACTTGTCTTTTTTTTCTCAATAATGCATGATTTTTACTTTTAATATTTCATTGATTATTTCAAATTATTATTATATTTTTTTGTTAATGTAATTTAATTAAATATTGTAGTTTTAAGAAAAGTTGTTTGTTAAACTGTTTAAAAAACACAAAATCTTTAATTATTAAAAAAAAATTAAGTATTGTTTAAATAATGTGCTGATTTGTATGGCACTACTTGATGAACAGTTTTCTAAGTTGTAAGATACGCAACGCGATACTTGGAACTCGACGTTTTGGCTGAATACTTTTCAGATAATGTTGGAGATATTCTGTCGGCTTTTGATCGATATTATGACTCGGCAAACAAGATTTATTTACCCAAATCGATTCAGAATACAATTAAGATAACATAACACAAGACAAGTATCGAAGAACTAGTTATTTGAGGTGCGTGTGGGTCCTAAAAACGGTTTTAATTTGATGAGTCAATTAGGAGGCCAACTCAATTAAACGGAAGCTCATTTAAGAGCGAATTACCTACATACTTTATATTCGAAAAATTTCATTTAACTTTTTTTTGTATCATTTAAGCAAGTAAATCACTTATGCGGGACTCAAGCGAAAATTTTATAACCCGTTGACGTGTTGAACCTTCGCCTTAACACTTTGAGTATCATACCGCTTAAATATATTTCATTGATTTTTTTTGTCCGAAATTCTTTGTTTCTCATCGGGATTGTTTCCATGTTCTCATTTGGAGTTCGATTTAAATCAAGTTTGGTAAATATCTTTAAATTGTGAAGAGATAAACAAATAAAAAATAAAAAAAACCAGACCAATGGTTAACACGTGAACAATAAAAATATCGAATGAAATACCGAAAGCGACTGTTCCGAACATTGCGAAATCGAAGAATAAAAATAACGCCGGGACGCCAATTGTAAACAAACTTAGAAAATGCTTTCTCGATCGGGTTCAGCGTGGGAGAGTAAGGTGGTACATCCACTGTTGTCCACCAAATGCCGTATTTCTTGCGATTTATGAATTCTGGCATTATCCAGAATTAAAAATGAATTTTGTAACTCTGGGGTGCTTTTAATTTTATGTAAGAGCCCCTGAAGAAATTCTTTGAAACGAGCCGATTTCACAGTGGAAAGTGAAATAATTTTATGGTAAACAAAGCCAGCATTATTCATTGTAGCACGTTTCTTCCTCTTACAGTTGGCAATATGAGCTCTCTCACCTACTTTGGCTCGTGCTGAGCGGCGTAAGTAAGTTGAATCCGCAATCATCTATAAAATTATAAAAATGATTGAATTTAATTTGATAAAAGTTTTACTTTATTTGAATAAAGTTGCATTTAATTTGAAAAAGGTTTAATTTAATCTGAAAATGCTATATATGAAACAAATCGATTTTTAAATCGTCACATTAGTCTTGTCTCTTATGAACTTCTTTTTCATTATAACTAGAATTAATATTTCGTTTGTATTTTAACTTTGCATGACGTACAACGCTAAAACTTGGTTAAATTTATAAATTTTCCAAAATTTGTTTTGACATGTGTTTAGAAGAAACTTTAAACAGAAATAAATACAGATCTAAAGCTTGGTTTAACCCAGTTTTACAGTGGGCTTCTTTTCTTTTTTTTTAACAACTAACTGTGTGTTAAATACGATTACAATTATGTCAAAATATCTTACTTAATAACCATGATAACATTTTACTAAAGTTCCGTCGTAGATGACAGGTGGTAATAACGTTCATGTTGCTTGGAAATTGACTCATTTTGTTTCTAAATTCATTATTAATGAAACAGGATAAACTGGAAGAAAAACGAGCCATAATCCTATTTAAAACCACAACACACAAGCACACATTTTTCAAATTTATATTAATATCAATATTCAATATTTTTTTATTGCACAACCAAATCCAATCTTTTATCATTCTCTTCTTCCTCTCTTTGCTCAACATTTGTTTATCCTGCAATATGTGTACATAACTTCTGCAGAGATCCAAGCAATGCGACAGCAGCTTATCAACAGTGGACATGGCACCTGGAGGCAAGTGGATAATCATAATCATGCCAAAAATGAACGCTGTGCTATTGAAAGCTTATTAGCACAAACCATAAAAGTTGATATTTAAATTTCAAAATAACCGCATTTCTTTTTTTTTCTTTTCTTCTTTTGTTTATTTTCCAAAATAAAAACAATTCCTGTGTTGTTTTGATTGCCTGAAGAAAGTTTTATTTTTTTGTTTTGTATATTATTTCAATGATTTAAAATGTTCAATAAATAACATAATTAAGCAAACAGAACTATTAATTACTTCCATGGCTGGAAAATATGTATTCTCTTTAGCCATTTCGTGGTGCGAAGAGAATAGACACATCATTTTGGTGAAATTTCTCTTGAGTATTTCAATGTATTTAATTTGTATAAAATTATTGCGAAATTTATTTTTCGGCCATGTTTAATTTTTAAAAGTTTCTATGGGGGTAAGTTTTATTTTTCACTTTTATTTGTGTTTTTTTCTTTGGCTTACATACATACTTTGTACATACATACATACATATGTATATATTTCGCTAGCATGCCCATTATTTTAAACAAACATTTTCCCTTATATATATTTTTTTAATTTTTCATTTCAATATTTCACAAAAGCTTTTAAGAAACAGCACTTTAACAAAATATTGTCTAAAACGTATTTATTTATTTTTTGATATTTACAGAAATCAAAGCAAAGAGAAAACCTGCGGGTAAGAAAAATATGAGTTTATAAATTACAGTGCAAGCTCATTACATCAATTTTAAAATTTTTTACCAAGTCGAATTAATCATAAGGTGGCTTCATAAGCGCAGGTGATGTATTCGCTCGTCACAACCTAACTTCAATATTGAACTATTGAAGTACATATGCATATGTATATGAATTTCAAATAAAATTTATAATATTAAAAATATTATTAATATACTTATGAATGAAAAAACTTTCGTTTATCTGCTCTTGCTCCTTTCCTATTTTTCTACACATCAATTGACTCAAGGCGAAAAATATTGAAATTGGCTCGAATTTTCTCAACATCGAATTCGCTTTGTTCCCACCATTTAATTAAGTCGCCTTGTTTTTGGCTCTGTTTAAACAAAAAAATCCTATTCGGATGTGTTAAAGAGATTTCGATATTTTTGCCAAAACTAATGGATTTAGAAATAATTTTGGTTCAAGTTTTAATTGAACCAATAACATTAAGGGACTAATTCATTTTTCTTTTACATATAATTTTTGTGTTTGAAAAACAAAATCAACGCCCCAAAATATGAAGCGATGATTTTATAAAATTAGGGCTTAAAAGAAAATTTAAAATTTCATACAACTTTCGGCCGATCTGCTTGTTAATTTGCGCTTTTTGTTGTTTCTATAACTTTATTTATTTTTCCGAAGAATTGTTTTACCTGGCATTGTTATCCCGACATAAAAAAAATATGTGTGTCTTTCAAGCTTTTTTAAAATGATTAATGCTTTTTTAAATGTGGAGGCACAAAATAAAAAAAACAAACCTATGAAGAATATTTTTATTCGGAGCTAAATGTATGCTCGCACTGTTAAAATTAATATTACTTGAATATTTATGTTTAGTTTTTAACGAAAGTGTAATTTTTCATTTGAATATTATTTTAGTCGAAAAAGATTCGGGATTCCTACGGATTGGCTCTTTGAATGTACGAGTGAAGAAAACGACCGAAGCGTTCAGCAACTTCTTGGGAGTGGGCAATGGCACTGGGAACACGATACACTCACACCACCATCAGCACCCGGCAAAAGTAGCAAATCATCCTCACCAGCGCAATCACCGTCACCATCATTATCCTCATCATCTTCATGCTCCCGGTGGTATGATGCGGAATCAGCAGCATCTTCATCCGATGATGATGAAAAAATCAGCAACAATGACGATGAGGAACCCACCATCATCGATAAAACTTCCACCACCAGGTGCACGAGCCAGTGTACCAATTAATACAGCAAAATATGATATATTGCACAAATCCTGGGGCTCCGCAGATAACATAACGCAAAATGGCACAAACACTCAAACAAACTCACAGAACTACATTAACAACGATGGCGACAACGACCAAGATGACGAAGATGCTTTAATGCCACCACCTAAAGGTATAGCAAGTGTTAAGAAACGTCAAAAGAATCTTAGAAACACATCCGTTTTGTCAAATGCAACAGATTCGCCGAGAGGCTCAATTTCATCAACATCAAGTCTACATTTAAATTCTGGTTACAGCAGCATGCCAACAACTCCCAATCAATTAAGATCGCCCTTAGGTTTAGGCGTTACAAATAATATAACTGCTGATTCGGATTCAGATTCGGCATGTGGCTTCGATTCAAATTGGTCTTTAAGTAGTGGTAATTTAAAATCTTCGAAATATTAACACGTAACACATATACATTTGTACATTATATGTACATACATAAAGTATAATAATAAATTTCTTATTTTATCAAACATATCTCTACATTTTCTTTCGAAACAGCGCTAAGTCGTTACCCTATGGCGTTGAAATTATTCGAGTATGATATCGAATTCTTATCTAATCGGGGAATAGAGTGCTATCACTAATGGGAAATTTCTTAGTGTCTTTTGGAAATATGTTTGTATTTTTGTAAAGAGTCAGAAAAGTACCTACTGACAGAGTCGAAAAAGTGCTTTGCGGAAGAATCAAAAAATATATTCAGGGTACAACGAATCAGCGCCTTTATTTGCTTCATGTAAAAGTTATTTATTTTATTTAAAATAAAAATCAATCGGTATCTGTAATGTTGTTATTCAAATTATGTAATTTTAGTTAGGTTATGTACACTTAGTGTGTTTGCACTATAAGCTGTTCCAATATGATCTAGTACACTCACTCACACATTTAGTATTGTTACGTTTATTACCACAATAAACTTTAATTTGTAGGGTTCGTTGAGTTGCAAAAATTAAAATACACAGTCCTTAATGATTTTATCAGTACACAATCTTATTTGACAATTAAGACTCTATTTAGAACTCTTCCGTACTAATGTACACTGTACACTTAATACTCTTTTGTACACACAGATATTCACTCTATGAAATCTCAAAGTCAACTATGCCTTCTACGGTCGACGGTGCCTTTATATACAGATCACGGCCGCTTCTTGAAATGTCCCGAACATACGCGAAATTGTGCATCATTTATTTCATTTGCTGGCTTAGTAGTCTTGTATATGTGTTTATGTGTGTGTGTGTATCTTTTGTTTACTTTTTTCTTTCTGTAGAAGTTGTTTTTGTTTCTACGTTGAATCGCGGTTCGGGAAATTTCCGTTACGCAATTGTTTTTGCTTTATGTTTATAACATTGCGTATTTGTACAATAGGTCGTTTCACACATCTTCGATCATTGCTTCGTAAGAATATTTTAGAACCTTTAAAAATAAATCACTTGCGAAAATTTTATGCGCCAATTGTGCGACAATTTTTAAAGCTTGCGAAAAAGGTTTGAGCACAATAAAACGAAATTACACAAAAATTTCGATTAAATAATGTATAATTAAATAATATTTACAAATTATTGTACCAACTACAACAGTTATAACATACACTTTTTCTTGCGACATTGTTGGAAAGAACACGCTATTTAGTCCCACTCATGTATTCTTTTGAGAAAAGAACAGAAAAAGAAATGTCATTAAATTTGAAAACAAATTTTTATTAAATTAGCTGACCCGGCAGACTTCGTGCTGCCTCAATCGATAAATAAAAGACCTAAAATTTATTAAAAAATAATCTTAAAACAAACAAAACGAATCCGTATTTTTTTTATTATTTTCGACACATCATGTTGCTTAATAACAAAATAGAGTTTTCATGAAATACTGGCTATTTATAAGGTTTAAATTTGATATTGTCAGACATACACTGTTATGATACAGTCTGTTAATCAATTTAAAGCTTTATCATAAACAATATTTTTTGTTTTGCTTTGTGGTGCGTAAATAAACGAAGAAGACGGTTTTCCGACGCGCGAACACGCGACATATAGTATCCATGCGCGAAACAGGGAAACTCCAAGTTGATTCCGCAAACTTCTTACGACTGCCCTTGCGATTTATTTATGATCATCGCAGACGCCAGACGTACTGGAAATCGTAAGCGGTTAAAATCGAATGGTAAGTCCGTTGGAATCATCGGTATCCGTATCTCCTTTGTATTTTCCTTTTAAGATTGTTGCCTCAATGGCGTTATTCATCAGCTTTTTCACAGCCAGTCTTGTACCATTGCACAGTCGAGGTTAATTAATGTTACGCAGCATGATGACAACTGACCCTACTTTTAACTGCAAATTGTGAGGTGGTAATCCAAACAATTCCAGTGAATTTAAAAACTCCATGTGATAGTTGACTACGTCATCCTGGTTCATAACGGTGTCGACTAATTTGAAGGAAACCAACTGTCCTGGAAGAAAATTCTGAATGGTCGCATTGAGATCCTCGACATCTTTATTTTTCCCCGCCAATATTGCTCGTTCACCCAGCCAATTAGAGTTATTGAACTTTTGCGCTATATCTGGGAAAACACGCTGAATAAACGCCTCTCTTGAGTCTGTGATGTGACAGAAATCTGTGGTAATTGTGATGAATCCGCTCGAGGTGTCCACTGCAACTTTATTATTTCCCATGTCTAACAACTGCTTCGGAAATACATTTGCAATTTCATCTTGTTGCAAAATACTCGCATGTTAGTTGTTAATTGGAGTGTCTTTACATACTGCCACAAATTCGATGATTTTAGGCATGCATTTAGTTCATCAGCAGCAGTTGATCGGGGAATAACTGGTAGAGTCTGACGAAAATCACCTAACAACAGAATCATGGCCCCACCGAAAATATTTTGGTTGTCACGAAGATCTTTCAACGTTCTGTCCAGTGCCTCCAGTGACCTCTTATGGGCCATTGTGTATTCCTCTGATCGTAGCTGTCGTTGGTTCAAACGGATGTATGTCAATCGTTCGGTCGATAAGGGACCCAGAAAGTAAGTAGTCTGCTTCGATATCCCCCCATACATTAATAAATAAAAATGTCAATCGTTCAGTTTCAATTTTGACATACATGTCAACTGCAAACTGATGAAAGAGTCTTTGACACATCAAAATATGATTTACTTCACCTTGACGGATCATGAGTCTGTATGAATATATATGGGAAAAAGAAAAGCGCTCTTTTTAGGGTTTTCCCGGCAATTATTCGAATTTTTCTCACCGTTTAAACCTTCTCTAGACCTCCACGAACTTTTCAAGACCCAACATAAGATAAATCCGTTCAACCGTTCACGAGTTTTAGCGAGACTAACGAACAGCAATTGATTTATATAATAGATAAAATATTTTTTTTTTAATTCACACAAACTCACATGACTACAGAGGTTTTCGTACTGATAATAAGTCGATCCATTCATTTATTTTTCCAGTAAAATTCAGTAACTGTGCATTCGTTAAAATAATTCTTAAAAAAAACTTCTTACCGAAAAAGCACGCGAACGAAAAACTTTTAAAAACTAGAAAATTTATAAAAATCGCAGATTGCGCTAAAAAAAAGTTTGTCTTTTCCTTTTTTATATGTTAAATGTTGCAATACAATGTACAAACCCACGGCCCTCTGGCTGGTAGACTAGCGCAATACCAATAGACTACGGGGGCTCCCAAATATTTTTTTAGTACTTCATATTGGATTTGTATTTTCCAATAATTCTAAAATGACAGATTGTTGCTGTTCCATTTTTCAACAGCAAACGTTAAGTCACTTGCTCCACCGCCATAAAAGTTTCAACGGGAACCTAAATACCTGATTAAATCAAATTCCAAATGGCATATATTAAGTAAGCACATATATATTAACAAAAAAAAAACTCTGCTTTTTTTCCATTTTTTTATAATAGCGGCATTTAAATTTTGGTGCAAATGGTCTTACAAAAGTGGAAAATATTGAAATTCAACACACATTTTGTTGTTAGATTTTATAAAAAAAAAGCTGCGATATTTTGCAATTGCGTTTTTGCATTAAACACTGAACACCGCTGTTGTGCATTTTGTTTTTGAATTAAAAAAAAGGTAACATATTTTGCATTTGCACTTTTACAAAACCATTCGCACCAAACACTGAATACAGCAAATACATTTTTTTTAATTGCATGTATGTGTGTATTATATACATGTATGTATGTACAGTACTGTGCAAAAGAAAGCAACAACATAGGTGAAAATTTATATACACATACATACATAAGTATGTATTTAAAATTATAAGTAATTTATACAACTACAAAAATTAAACAGATTAATTTAATTAATCGGGATGAAATATACATAAGTGTGCATTAGTAAAGCACATACTCGTATACCAGACATGGACTCAATTCTATTGCTATTGGTAGGTTGTTTTTGTTGTTGTTGATGAAAAAGGTATAAAAAAATGAAAAGATTTCAATAAAATATGATCCTAGGTAGCAGTGTTTTTTTATATTTTCTATAATTTTTGAATTCTTTTCTATTGCGCGTCTTTTACGTTTAACGCTTTTACAATCTCCCTAGAGGTTGTGCACCGCGTACGTTTAGATCGTTTGCAGATTTACTCAAGCGTGTTGTTTGTTAAAGATACGAGAAATCAATTCCTTCTTTTATTTAAAATTCTTCTGCTTAAATACTAATTATTAGAAGTTCTAGACAATTGAATAATTCACTAGACGCTCTCAGCTCTTATTCTCTAATATGACTCACTCAATTATACTTCTATATTTCAATTTGTATTTTACCAGGCATGCAGAAAATTAAAGAGCTCTCAAGTAAAAATACTAACAATAATTCTCATTACGTTACTATTTGCCAATGTAGCAAAATTCCTTACGCGAACATTGCCCTGTTGTCAACAGCGTACATTGACTGCTTTCATTTATTTAGAGTATCCTATTACTCAAAATATTACAAAGTTCACTGAATTGTTTAAACGTGGAGCAAACGAATACAAAGTTTCTTTAATTGCCACAGCGCGAATCAAATTCAATCAATTTCAACTACTGACCGATCCTAACGCAACATTATTGTTGATAAGCGGCTTTTGTTTACTTCTATTAGATACAAAGTTGCGCACTTGGAATGAAACAAAGTTGCGCTCTTGGAATGAAACAAAGTTGCAAGTAAAAAGACAAATCTGATCGTGAACGTTAAAATGAATTTAATATTTTTTGTTTACATTGATACACTACAATATGTATGTGTTTTTTATTAACTTATATACAAGCGGTCGACCTATTAATATTGTAGTTTTTGGCAACTGCAATATCCTGGATTTTTATTTATAATATGCATACATATGTTTATAGTAATATATCAACTCCAAGATACATACAATACATTCATACATAGCAAACTACTTTTACCGTTTTGGGGACATATTGGGCTACCGCAAGTTCGATATACATATGTAGAGTGACCTTGACTTTGTATGTGAAATACAGGTGCTTTTCCTGTAATTTGTTGAATAACTAATTAGAATTGTTATTTCATTATAAATAAAAAGTTCGTCGGTACACTTAGAGAAAACAAATTGTAAAAAACGTAATAAAAATACAAACTTTTTGCTTAACATAATGTTTTGTTTGGCGTTAAATTGAGAAAAACTAAAATAAAGAAAAATTTTCCAAATTAGCATTTTTAAATCTTTTTCTTCATATTACTCGGATATTAAGCATTGAGTAGGAATATCAGAATTGTAGATATTTATGTCTTACACTAGGCTGCAAACATTTGTCGGTTATAAACTAACGGTACTGAAAATAATTATTCTTTCTGTTTGGTTTTAATTTTTATAAACGTTCTCTATATTAAGTAGACAGTGTACAAAACTTGTTTATTCATTTTATTTTGTATATTTTTTGCAATTATTATTTCCATCAGGTATACCGAGTAGACATTTTTTGAACGTTCCCTATTTAAGATATATGTATGTAAAAGATTTTTAGGAGTTGCAAAAAGTGGCCAACTGCCTTTTTTATAGAGAAATAAAGATTCCTTACAATTAATTAAGTTACCAGATCTTTACAAATTAACGATTATAATTAGTGTTGCAATTATTATGGATATTTAAAGAATGACAGGCGAAGTTTGTTGGAGCGGAGCCCAAGAGGTAGAGTGTGTAGTACACGACTTTCTCTCTCTACTTTTCTCAATTATCATCATATTGCTTCACATCGTTTTTCTCACTTCACTTTTAGTATTGTTTTAGTATTGTTTGTTGTTTTTTGCAAAACGGGAAAATGATTAAAAAAGATAATCAAAAAATGTATGTCTGTTTCATATGCAAACAGTTTGAGGAAGTTCAAAAGACAATACAAAAATTGTCATTCAATTTCCATAATGTAAAAGTTGACTATAAAATAGATAAGTATGTTAAAAGCGTCAACTTTGCGCTTTTTGAAAAACGTTCTAAATTAACATATCATCTTGACTAGTCAAAAATCTGTGCTGCCACCGAACAGATGATTCCTGTTCGCACATTATATACACATATATATATACAGATGTGTGCAAAATAATAGGAGTGCTGTCACATAATATTTACATAAGTTATTTTTTTTAGTGTATCAACTAGTAAACGAAGTTTTATTCTAACGGCAATTACAACGGTACGTAAGTACGTAAGAAGTAAAATACAAAAGAGAGACTAAAAATAATTATCATATTTAAGATGCAATTGACTCATTTCTATATTTGCCCTTTAATTGACTTGTTCAAAAAAATAGGAGTGTGATCGATTTCTTAAAAATAAAAAATAAAATACGGCATAAAAGTGGAAAAAAGTGGCATAAGGAAAAACTTATAAAGAAATTCAGGAAAATTTGGGGTGCTCTGCTCAAATGATCGTTAATGCCCTAAAATATACGCAAAAAGCTGAAACACGTGGCCGCAAGCGCAAAACTTCAAAGGTTGATGACCGGCGAATTGTACGTTATAGCAAGGGAGACCCTTTTGCGTCCTCAAATAAGATTCAAAAAGAGCTGAAACTTCCTGTAAGTACCTCTACGATTCGCAGACGTCTGATTGAAAATGATTTATTTGCAAGAAGTCCGCGAAAGGTGCCGTTATTGACTAAGAAACAGGCAACTGCGCGTTTAAACTTCGCAAAAGAACACATCGACTGGCCGAATGAAAAATGGAGAAGCATATTGTGGACGGACGAAAGCAAAATCGTATTGTTTGGTGGAACTGGCTCCAGAGAGTATGTCCGACGCCCACCAAATACAGAATTATTATTAAAATATACCAAAAAGACAGTTAAACATGGTGGAGCAAAAATAATGATATGGGGATGCTTTTCTTATACTGGTGTAGGTCCAATACACCGAATAGGAGGCATCATGGATAAGCAGGTCTACGTGGAAATTTTAAGCAAAGTAATGCTACCATATGCAGAGTAGGATATGCCGATTAAATGGGTCTTCCAACAAGATAACGACCCGAAACATACAAGTAAGTTGGCAAAGGATTGGTTTCGGGCCAATGGGGTTGAGGTTATGTTGTGGCCTGCTCAGTCACCTGACCTCAACCCTATAGAACATTTATGGGGAGATGTTAAGAAGTATGTGACAGAGAAAAAACCATCGAATTCCGAAGAGCTATGGAACAGTGCGTGATGGCTGGCATCGAAACCCGTTGAAGCGTTGCCAGGATCTTATTGATTCCATGCACCGTAGATGTGCTGAAGTTTTAAATAACCATGGTTATTCCACTAAATATTAAATCTATTTAGCTTTTTCTTTGACAATTTAAATATTTAATGCCTTTTGTTTCGAAACTATTAGGACAAAAACCAATACTTCTATTATTTTGAACAACGAATTTTTATTTTTTTTTTTTTTTGTTTACATGAAATTATTTCAGTTTTTTAGCTTTATTGTGATAATTAACTATGTACAAACTACAGAATTTACCAAAAAACAATTTCAAGTAAAAAGAATAAAATAAAATTTGTATTTTTAATAGAAAACTAAAATTTTGTTTTTTTATGAAGGGCACTCCTATATATATATATATATATATATATATATATAACATATATATAACATGTTATCTGTATCAAGGTTACAAATACGAACATATCAATTTTAACAAGTAGCTAAATAAAATACTAAAGCAACAAGAAAAGGAAAGAATTGTATGATTAATTTTATATTTTGAATTCCTTAACGCAGTACCTTAGTTCTTTTATCACATGAGAAATTAAATAACTTTTTGTCATTAATAATTATCCCGGGATTGTTTTAAATACTTTTGTATTAGCATCCCTGGTTTGAAATCTTTTCGCAAAATGGTGGCAGCGTGAACTTCGACGCTCACGTGTAATTTTTCTAAAGGCAAATAAATTTAGAATTACAAATATTAAAGAATAAAATGGGTAAAAAAGATAAAAGCAAGAAAAAAGGGAAAGGGGCCGAAAAGACTGCCATGAAAACGGATAAAAAGTTGGCCATTAAACAGAAAAAAATGTTAGAAAAGCTTGGCGAGGTAAGTCGTGTTTTTTTAGAAGATGCTTATAAAAAACTGAGTTTGTAGGCAGATATCACAGAAATCGTAGCTAAGTTAGAAGCCGAAGAAGCTACAAAAAATATTATAACTGAAGAAATATGCGCTAAGCCTCCAACTCCAAGATCAAATTTTACTTTTGTATCCCATCCGGAAAAAGAGGAATTAATACTTTTTGGTGGTGAATTTTTCAATGGACAGAGAGTTTGTGTTTATAATGATCTATTATTTTATAATATAAACAAACGTGAATGGAAACTGGTAAAGTCACCTGGCGGTCCAGCGCCGAGAAGCGGACATCAAATGGTTACCGTTGCCACAGATGGCGGACAGCTGTGGGTAAGAATACACGTAGAATATATAAATGCAGTAAACAAAAACTTTTTTTTTTAGTTATTTGGTGGCGAACATGCTAGTCCTTCTCAATTGCAATTTTACCATTACAAAGATTTATGGAAGATGAGCTTAAAAACGCGTAAATGGGAAAAAATTAATGTTGCTAATGGTCCTAGTGCGCGCAGTGGTCATCGCATGGTCGTTTCAAAAAAGAAGTTATTTGTATATGGAGGTTTCCATGATAACAACCAGTCGTATCGTTATTTTAACGACATGCACGTATTTTCTTTAGAATCTTATACCTGGTTGCAAATAGATATAAGTGGACCAATTTTACCTCCACCACGATCAGGTTGTTGTATGTCCGCTAACTCTGAAGGTAAAATTCTTATATGGGGAGGCTATTCAAAATCTCCGCTTAAAAAGGATATAGATCGTGGTATAACTCATACCGATATGTATGCTCTTACACCTGACAGTGAGTTTAATGATATGGTTTTTTAATGCCTTTTTTAAAAATAGAAATATTTTAGAAACTCGCCCTGATTCTCTAAAATACAAATGGGTAACTGCAAAAACTGGAGGATATAAACCTTTACCACGTAGCAGTGTTGGATGTTGTACTGCACCGAATGGCAGAGCATATTGCTTTGGTGGTGTCATGGACATTGACGAAGATGAAGAGGACGTTAAGGGCCAATTTGGTGATGAGTTATTAGCACTTGACTTGTCTGCCCTAACGTGGCGTCTAATAGAAATTAACAAAAACAAAACACCTGAGAAAATAGACCGCTGCGCCCCTACAATGGATGTCGAAATTACTGGTGATGTTTTGAAGATCGAACCCACTGTTAACACAGATGGACATTTTATAATAACTGTTGCAGGACCCAGCAGTTCAGTACCCGTATTACCAAACGTGCCGTCTTTATTCCCAAATAGAAGACCTGAAAATGTGCCATCACCTAGAATGAACCCTGGTCTGTCCGTTTGTAAGGGAATCTTGTACATATATGGCGGATTATGTGAAGAGGATAATAAACAGTACACGTTTAACGACTTCTATGCCCTTGATTTACATAAACTTGAAAAATGGAAGGTTATTATATCAAATGATATGAACGTTCATGAGTGGATTGATAGTGATAGTAATTCGGACGAAACCGATGATAACAATGAAGACGACGATGACAATGACGATTCTGAAATGGAGACGGATTAAATAAAGTAAAGAAATTATTTGGTTTAAATTATTTTATGTAACTGTAAATGCATTTTTAATGGAATTAATTTAGTTTAAATAATTCACTTAAAATTCTTCTAGTATCATTAGGTGATCCCACTTTGTGCGAAATAGTGCGGGGATCTACATATATCTCGTAATCATTGCCACCAGGTTCCGTTTTATCACCAAAGAAATGTATTTCTTTAAATTTATAATTTGCTTCAATGTAACGCAAAGAGTATGTTTTATCCCAACCATGAGGAAAAACATCAAAACTTATCTGTCCACCGATGCTGTAAGTCAAATCAACATCATTAAATTCTTTTTTCAGCACTTCAATCATTTTGCTGCGCACTTTATGTTCCGTATCATAAGCGGCAAATAAATTACGTTCTTCACATGAACATTGACGTCCTACTGGACACACGTTCATCATGCCATTACGAAATTCCAAAAAAGTTCCTCTCTTAAAGGGCAATTGTAAGTTAGATAAATAAAGTAGCACAAAATTTATGAAACTTTGTATGGTGTTTTCACCCAAGTGCTGAATAATATTCTGTTTACCCATTACTTTTCCTTTTTCGATTTGCACTAAACCATTTTCGGGAAAGATAAAATCAAAGTTTTCCAAAATTTTGCGTCCATTCAATTGTTCAAACATTTTCTCCAAATCCGATCCACCAACAATGCCAACAGTAGCTCGAGGCTTTATTTGATTATAAAAGAATTCTTCAAATTCTGAGTCCACCGTTGACCGAGGTGCAGTCAGTGTTCCATCAACATCAAAAAGTAACAATATTTCATCTCTCTTAAAATTAGACATTATTTTTAACTAAAAATATTTTGTGAAAAAACATTTAATTTTACTAACTACAACAACTAAACGGCTAGAAACCGAATTTTAATGACCACGTAAACTAAAATATTTATTGTGAATAAGAGTGCACGAAGTCAGGTGTTCTCAGGGTAACCAAGATTAAAATGGAGGCCAAATGGATAGGGAAGTTAACACTACGTCTTGTCTAGTCACAAATTTTTTCGCAAATTTACGCTGGATTTACAAATGCAAGTAGTGGCATGCAATTGTTGTGTACGTATTGTCTACGAAAAATTCTTCGAAATAATCGAATCTCATGCCATTTGTTTTTGTGTTTACACATGCAAGTGTAAGTTCATTTTTAAAATGTCGTCGAAGCGTAAACTTCAGAACATTTTTTTACTTTTTAATTTAAAAAAAATTTTACCAGGAAATGAGAAAGAACAATTTGGGAGGACAATGTCAAAGATTTAAATAATTTTTTGAATAATCTGTTGGCTCAATTTTTATTCCATTTTAGCTTTTTGTTTTCTTTTTAAAATAGAGTTACCGAGTTCACCATATAGGCATATTTTTGGGGAAACGATTTACATTTATTAATAGTAATATTTTATTATTATTACTAATATTATTGCTCTTTAATTAACAAACTTGAATTTTTTTATGCGCAATTTAAGAAATAAATCATAGCAATGCATTTAAAAAGGTATAACTTTAATTACAATTTAACCGCAATCCAGTAAATTTACATTTAATATTGAACAGGGTAACTTTGTCTATCGTTTTGACATTTAGTGGCCTGCAAATGCCAAATTTTCACTCGTATGCAATTTTAGCTGCCACTGGAGCTGCCATTGCGAAAAATGTAAATGTGTTAGTGAAAATGTGTGATTGTATTGAGTTTTTCGAACTCCTAGTGGCATGTGTAAACGCTAGGATAGCTTATCTGCGGGTGTTTACAGACGACTGTTTATTTTACCTGTGTATATTTTGTTTGTATGATCCATACAATTAATTTGTAAAAAAATAATTATTTTCAACCCTTGATATCAAATAAGTAATTAAATATAATTTTGGTATATCATAAATAACTAATATTACACTTCGTCTTGAATAGACATAAATTTGTTCGCACAATGAGAGAGCGTCTGCAAAATAAAAAAATACTTTCGTGGTCTTATTTTTGAAGAATACATGCTGGTGTTTGTGGATGGATAGTTTTAGCATAGTTCCCACACACATATGTACATAATTTTTATTTTGTTTATGTTATAGCATAACAATTGTTCGGAGAACACCGTTTTAACATGCTTCGATCATTAACAGTAGCTGTGTTAATGATCCAAATTTCTGTGCCAACAGCAAAATGTGCGATAGCTGAACAGATTTATGGATAGCCAAGACGCCATGTTAAACGCCAAAAATATAAACATACGGCAACACAAATTCCTTTATTGTAACGTCTCTGTTTTGCTGACATTTTATATTTGCATTCTCATCTGTTGGGCGTGCCTTTAAACAATTTGTTTCTAAGTTAAAAAATGTGCTGAAAGTAAAAAAAAAATTATAATGTTCAGAAATTTAATTATTACTATTATTTCTATTGCTTTTTCTCTGCAAATACAAGGTAAATATGAAAATTGTATGTGTATGATGGCAAATCACTTCGTCTGAAAGTGTAGCCACTTTGTGGGAAGCAGGGCGTTGTTAAAAACCAACTTAAATTAATATTGTACAATTTCGTAAAATTTATATGAACAATTAGCAATTTACCTACAATCCATGTACATTTAAACATACATACATACATATTCTTAAAATATAACTTAAACCCTAAATTTCAAGTTACAGATAGAGTGGTGATAAATTATGCCTCATAAAATGTTTTTTTTTTAGCCAAATATGACTTTAATGAACAAAAAGTTACCGATATTGTGTGGTGTACAAAAAGTCAAGAAGAACAGTATAAATGCTTGAACTTAACTGCAGCTATTGTAAGAGATGTTGCATTATTTGACGATGCTTTATTAAATCTCAATTGTTTTATGGCATACAGTGCAGATGAATGCATTCATCATATCGATAGAGAACATGCCCACATAACAAGTCTTGATGCTGGCGATGTTTTCACTGCCGGTCGTTATAACTCCTTAATACCATTGCTACAAGAAAAATTTGATGGCGGTTTTACAAACTATCATGCTGTGGCAGTGATTAAAGCAGGAACACTACCTGACGTAACAAGTATGCGTGATCTTCGGCAAAAGAAAGCTTGTTTCCCTTGGGTAGGAAGTATGGCCGGTTGGATTGTTCCCATATACACGGTATATTTTTTTTATATACGGGTTTTGTCAAAAAGGAGAAATATTTTAACATTCTGCAGATACTTTTTTACAGCTACAGCGTGAAGGAGGAATGGAAGTTGTTGACTGTAATAATCAAGTGAAAACTGCAGCAAATTATTTTAATAATTCTTGTGCTGTATATTCTTTGATTGATAAATATAATCCAATTGGAGATAATTCCGATAAGTAAGTGTTACCAATTTGTTTATAATTTTAGTTTATAAATTGATTTTGTGTTGTTTTTCTTTTCTTATTCTTATTAGCATAGATTGTTTATTATTTTTAAACTTTTTATATTAAGTAGAATGAAGCATACTTGGCCATAAGGGATTAATTACAAACTTGATAAGTTAAAATATTTCTATTCAGTATAAATTTTGAATAATCTTAGTTAGGTCTTAATTTCAATTTATGCCATTATCAATTCAAATCACTCACTACATATAAATGGAGGTCCCACCAAAATGCACGGTTTTATTGGAAATACAACAAAAAGTTTTCAGAGAATTATCTTAACATTTTCTATTGCGAAAGAAGTATCTATGACAAAAATGTTTGCCACGACACACGTCTATCTCATGGTCGATATTTTCAATGAAATAATTGAGGTTTAATGCCGATAATTTGCCAAATTATCTCATCCTTAAGCTCTTGAATTGTTCTAGGCTTATTGGCGTACTCTTTTTCGTTAAAGGTCCCTGTTTCGTTGACTGCGTGGCAAGTGGCACCATCATGGTGGAACCGCATATCGTCCAGGTCCATGTCCTCGATTTCTGGCCACAAGAAGTCTGCTATTATCTCGCTATAGCGAACATGATTTGCGGTAATTGCTTGGCCGACCTCATTTTCGAAGAAGTACGGAAAGATGACGCCGCCAGCCCATAAACCGCGCCAAATAGTCACTCTTTGTGTATGCGTCGGCTTTTCGACAACTCTCGTGGATTCTAATTTGCCCAAATGCTGCAATTCTGCTTACTAACGAATCCACTGATGTGAAAGTGTGTCTCGCTGAAGATGATTTTCTATGTAAACACACCGTATTGACGTTTCTTGAAAGGGCTTCAGCTCTTGGGTCAATTGAACCTTGTAAGCGTGTAAATTCATATATTTATTCAAAATTAGCATCAGTGATGTTCGTGAGATATTGAATTGTTGGGTAGGACGACGAGTGTAGGTTGACGGCTCTACTGCCACACTATCGTGAACAACAGCCATATTTTCCGCAGACCGAACTGGGCGAGGATGCACAGGTGCTTTCGCATTTCCCACATACCCGCTGAAATTCGCACACAATACTCCCGATTGTGTACTCAGTTGGTATTTTATGCTTAACAAAAAAATCACGAAGTGTACGAAATACATTTTTGGAAAACGCTTCAACCATCTTAACGCGGTGTTCGTCTCCATGGTTGAATTTGTCAATCATTGAAACAAAGAAATGTCAAATTAAGTTAAGCAAAAAAGTTGTCATTAAAGTGTGACTCACAATTAAGATCGTGAATTATGGGTGAACCACCCTGTATTAATTTAAAAATATTTTACGTTCAACGCAATAAGTTGTTTTAATCTTACAATAAATGGAATATACAGCCGTGCTTTAAATTTAATAACTGGAATTCTAATGTAGTGCCAAGCTTAATACTTTTTTTTTACCTATTTTAGATTATGTACTTTGTGTACTGGTAAAATACCTGAAGGACGTTGTTCAGCTTCCGACCCATACTATGGTTATGATGGAGCTTTTCGCTGTTTGCTTGAAGCAGGCGATGTAGCATTTTTACGTGATTCAACAGTATTTGAAATGTTGCGAAGTGCAGAATTTAGTAAGTTTATTCATTATGAGAAATGAGTAATATATTTAAAGTAAATATTTACCACACAGAAAATATTTCCCCTGAACGTTTTGAACTTTTGTGTACCGATGGTCGTCGTGTTCCCGTAACGGAGTATCGTCAGTGTAATTGGGGTCTTATTCCATCAGATGCAATTGTAACATCTTCCGCTCGAAATGTGATGGAACGCAAAAAATATCAAAAATTTTTAATGAAAATAGCTGAGCTGTATTCAGATGGTTTAAAAGATGATCCTCAACCCCAAAGTTTAAATGGAAAGAATAAAAATTATGGGAATAATAACAATTACTACAATGATGGCCGCAATAATCCCTATGATAATAATCTCAACAATAATTACAATCGTTATCGTTTTGAGCGTTTAGACAGCAGCTTTACAACAGAACGTTCATACACTAATAATGGTGTAAACGAATCAGTGCAATACGAAAAATTCCGTCTGTTTGAATCAAAGCAATATGGAAAAGTTAACTTGCTATTTCAAGTAAGTTGAAGGTTTTTGTTTTACATTTATTTTAAAACATCTTTGCACAAGTAATAATTAGGATATAAGTATGTATGTATGTATAAAGATGAGGTTAAAAATTTGTTCCAAACAAACTCTTAGGGAAATGGTATTAAGTTTATGTAAAGGATTTAAGACGATTAATAAATGTGGTCGAAAATTACCGCATTTAAATTTTTTTTTTTTTTTTTTACTAACTGACAACATATTTTACTAATGGAAATATTTCTACAGTTTCAATGAAATGTGTGTTCTTTCATATGCATTGAGCAAACAAAATGTCAACAATTTAAATTATTTTAATGTTCTTAATTAGGCAGTTTTCTGTAACTTTAACTATGTATTTTACCAATAATTTAGATTTTATAAAAATATGACAACTTGAAAAATGTGGTCTACGTTAAAAATATATTACCCAAAAATAGTCTAACAGAAATATGAAAATAACATAACCTAAAACACAGCTACGCACAAGGCAAATTGATAACAGGCAAACAGGTGAATTTAAAGTATTTCCGCCTTTGCCGACTCCATATATAAAAATGTACAGGAAATGGCGCAATATTTTTCTTTTATAAGGAATTTGACATCCAATAAGTTTTAAAAAAAGTACTCAGCTGCACTGTTGAGTTTATCCTGGCTAGGCATAAACGAATAATGTTGGCAACTTATAGCACTAAGAGGTAAACTCACTGACGAATTCAAAGTATTTTCATCTTCTTTGCCGATGTATTCACTATTCTATTTTAATCGTTATTCAGTAACCTTTTTTAAATAATATTCACTATCGTTTAGTCAACTCTTGTTAGCTAAACGACTGTAGACAAAAATAAACGACGTATATTTTTGTGTTGTTTTTTATTCGACAAACTTAAATTCATGGCATCTTTTAGTGTCAATGTTTATTGGTTTATAAACAATATTTTTTATGAACAAGGCAGTAAGTAGGTATACTATATACTACATGTGAAAAAAGCCTCACATGTTCTTTACTTACCTTTTGCAAATATTGCTAAACGCAAAAAAAATTTCATCCATAAAATCTATTGCCTTTTTCATTCTTCTTTGTGCTTTTCGTTTATTTGATATTTTTTGACAGAGATGCTACTTGATATCAATTTGAATAAACAAAAAATTAACGATGGCTACTATCGTTTACGGGTAGTTAGTGACTCACACAAGCATTACTGCAAAAAAAAAAAAAAAAAAAATTGTTGACAAATTTTGCGACTGTCGAATCGTTAAAAGTTAGTGAATCGCACTACTGATGTACATGCTAAAAATAGTTTTGTTAGTTTCTGTATTGATCTTTACATATTTGTCTTACAAGCATGGTTGCCAGATAAAGTGAGAGTAAATTCGTCAAATTTGGTAGAACAACTGTCAAAATCAAAAAGACATCTTTATTAAATTGTCACAAAATCCTCTAAATTTGTATATGTATATTTTTCATGGCTTGTTGCATATCAATAAAATATTAACTTTTTCTGAACATGGGTTAGCACTAACTTACGCCTACACAGAGATTTGACAGGCGGCTGGCTTTTTAGTTTCCTGTAGCATAAACCAATACACCACTACAGATCATGCAATTAAACTGTAATGATATAAGGAAGGGGATGTAGTGCATGAGAACAAAATCCCACCCCATAGCCGCAGTACAATAAACAAAGCTCACTATAGTTGTTCGCTGTTATGCTGTGAGAATTAAAACTATAACAGATTAGGGTGAATGAAAAGCGTTCATCATCTCAATAGATAATGGAGATATTGGGGTGAATATCTTCAACGTAGACCTCCAGTCCTTAAACAGCATTTGGAAAGGTGCCACCCAAGCGATACCTGGCGATTTAAAGGATGAAAAAACTTTCAGAACAGTATAGTTAATGTCATAATCAGATATGCAATTACAAATACAACATAAGCTTTAAAATGTGGAAGAAAGCTCAAAATTTAGATTATTCAATAAGAGATAAGATGTACAGTTAGTTCGCCTTGAAGTATCATATACAATTGCGGGGGTGGCAAAATCTGTTGGCTTTGACACACCTAAAAAAACACTTTTTGAACATACTATTAGGTTATTTTTTACGAAATGAAAGTAGACCACGTGCAGGACATTTTTACGTCTTACGATGATAGCCACAAATGTTACAAATTTGAAAAATAATTGCATCTCTCGTGGTTAGGTTATTTACAGCCCTTAATTGTGGGAGCTCACATAAAGGTTATATGTAGTCCCTTCTTTATGTTGTATATTTGTACTCGTAAGTTGGTTGCTAAACAGAACTATTTTTAGACGAAATTTAAAATTGATTTTATTTTAGGCCTTAGTTTATAAGTTTATTTCGTTTGAGCAGAAATCAAAGTTAATATTGATTGATTCTTTTTTTTTTTTTTTTTTTGATAATTTTCTCTTCTTTTTTTGTTATGACCAAAAATTTAAATTATATTATTATTCATAATAAAGAGACTTTAACTTAACTTTGTATTTTTCAGGATACTGCTAAAGCTTTAGCTGTTATAAACGAGGACGATCAATCCTTTAGTAAATATTTGCATAAAACTATAGATTTTATTTATGGCTTACGCGAATGTCCAGTACCGAGCATGACATTATGCGTAACTTCAGATCCTGAATTAGAGAAGTGCATTAAAATGAGGGTAATAATTGAAGTAAAAATATGTTTAACCTACTATACATTTCGTTTTTAGATTGCGTTAAAAGCACAAATTTTAAAACCAGAGCTGATATGCAAAAAAATGCATTCCCATATTAATTGCATGCAATGGATTCAGTCTGGTAAAGCTGACATAGCAGTTTTCGACGCTGGAGATGTTTACACTGGAGGGTTAAATTATGATTTGGTGCCTTTTATGTCTGAAGTTTACAATCTGGGAGAACCGGAATATTATGTTGTGGCAGTCGCGAAGGAGGAGGATCCTGATACCGAGTTAACCTATTTAAAAGGCAAGAACACCTGTCATACTGGTATCAACACAGCAGCTGGTTGGACTTATCCAATGGCCCATCTGATATCGAATGGGTGGATAAGGCCGTATGGATGTGATTCTGTAAGAGCAGCTGCGGAATATTTTACTAAATCTTGCATACCCGGAGCTATAAGTAATGAATACAATACTGGAGTTCCTTACGACAGCATGTGTGATCTTTGTCATGGCACTAGCTATCGCTATTGTCGCCGAGATGCTTCGGAAGACTATTTTGGTCATACTGGCGCTTTCCGTTGCTTAGTGGAAGGTGGTGGTCATGTTGCATTTATGAAACACACAACGGTTATGGAAAATACTGGTGGTAAGAGAAAAGAGTGGTGGGCCCGCAATGCCCTTAATGATGATTTCGAACTGTTGTGTACGGATGGCACACGTGCTGAGTTGCACGAATACAAAAAATGTAATTTAGGTAGAGTTAAAGCCAATGCTATTATTACGCGTGGCGGTATTAATTACAACGAAACACAAATAAATTCATACATCAATTTGTTAATGTATGCACAACAGCTTTATGGCCGGAAAAATTTAGATGATTTCAGTTTTAGCATGTTTTCGTCTGCTACGGGATTTTATGATCTTATATTTCAGGATGCCACCCGACAATTAAAGGTGATACCTCCCAACAGTCGTCGTTATGATATTTATTTAGGCTCCAATTTCATGCGCGCTCGACGTATAACCGACTGTCATGCTGGCTCAAAACAGATGACAATATCATTTTTTCTATTTTTACTCCATATTATTATTGAAAGGATTTTTTATTAAAACGAATATTCATTACAAACTTGAAACTATACATTCCCAAAATGTTTAAGTATACTTAGGTACAAAGTCATATTACACTAATCTTTTTTAAGCACAAATTTAAAATTATTTTCTAATCTGTTTACAATACATACATATGTAACTTGTATTTGAAAGTATTATTTTGTTACATGTATGTACACTATAATTAATGATAATATCTTTAAAAATATTAGCGTAAATAATCCGTCCAACAAAGCTGTGTATACAATTTTACAATAAATTTTTGCAACTATGCGAAATAGAAAAAGTATAGTTTTTTTCAAAATTGTGATAAAACTTATGGCTGGCGGCCATATTCATTCAAACTTACAACTGTCATTTAATCCAATAATATGCAGAATTATATTAAAGAATAATGATCATGGAAGTATTTAAAACTAGGTAGACACCTGCAATAAATTGGCACTTGTTTTAGAAGCAATATTATTCCATAAACGAACAATATTGCGCAGTATAAATACACTTATCTTTTCCATTTAAATTTTTATATTTTATATCCTTGCTTTTCATTCATCATTTTACTTTTTTTGATAAAATTTGTTATAAAATTCATAAAAATTAATTGATATATAAAAATTACTTGATTTTTTAAAACAAATTAAAGGGGTGTGTTATTCGAATATTTTTTATCCCTTGCGAATATAACTCGTCTTCTCTTATTTATTGCCTTTATTATTCACCTCTATTCTACATTTTGATCCAAATTAAATTTTTTCCGTTGGCGACATTGATATTCTACGTTCCGTTTCGACAGAAATTGCTACGATTGCATGCATTCTCCATTACGAGCGTAGCTACGGTTTTGTAAGTTGTTAATATAGTGGCGGAGAGCCTTTCGATTTTAGTTGGTATAGCTTCAAAAAGCGTGTACTTAAGAAATGCAATTAAATGTTTCATTAATGATCCTGAATATTTTTTTTGTACTGATATACGAAAGTTTAATTTATTGCAGGTCGAAAACGTTTTTCTTCTCTTCCAACAATAACGCTGCTGCATTGAATTCACATCTTGGAATTAAAAAAAGAAATTTTATTTTTATGCTGCTATGATATAAGAAAACTTGGAATATCACCTCCAGCTTGACCGAATTCTTCACACTGAGATAGTTTGGCCAAAAATACCTCTTACTTATCTTCCTGAATTTTTTTGTTTTTCCCGACTTAAGTAATGTGTTTATTTAAATAAAGTTTCCCCAGTATTTAAATCTTATTTGATTAAATTTTTGAATTACTGTTTTAATGCACTAAATTCCATTTTTTATTAAGGCCCTGATTATTTTTAAAATTGCTTTTTTCTGATCCTATTTCACACGAAGCCGCTGGTTTTTGAAATACTCTCGGTTTTACGATTCAGTTTTTTGTTAGAATACATTTTTTTTTAATTTCTCTTAATACGTACATACGTACAATATAAGAATTTGTTTAAAAAACCAAGTTTGAAAAAAAAAATCGATGTTGATTGTCGGTTCGTGTTCAAACAGAGTTGTTCGAACATTTACACAAAAAAAAAACATGGACAGACAAAATAAAAAGTATGTATGTGTGTCTGTAAACGCCCGTACATAAAATATGCTAAAAGCATCCATGCAATCTCGGCGAGAGGCTAAAAAGTATGTTCAAACAGAACACGGACATCTACATGTATTCTTCAAACAGTAAACCACGAATCCATTTTCTCTCGTTATTCTGAAACAAAATATTTTATGAATACGGCTCTGTTCGAAACAAAATTATGGTTGTTATTAGGTGGTACGGTCAACTACAATTATCCTATACTCCTTTTCATGCAGGTTTAATTGCCTGGGTGTAGAATGTTTCACCTAAATAATTGACGGTACTAGCGCGCTGGCTTGTTGCGCGGCTGAAGCTCGTCGGACAAGGGTTGTTCTTCATACTAGGTATAATTTATTTAAAAGAAATTGGGGTAACCTATGTAGATTTAAGAAATAAATGCAACGGATTATAAAATACAGACTCTACAAAACAGATGTTGTGCCAACGGTTAGCTTATAAAAACCCTCGCTCTTTGATTTAAACAATTTGAGTTTACTCAATACAGTCACTGCTAACTATTAATTTTTAACGTGACAGTCCTTGATAACTTTTCCTTTAATCATCAATATCCATTACTTACCATACACCCAATCCCTAATTTTAGGAGAATCGAATCTACATGTTGCATAAATAAGAAATTTATTATAATTCAGTAAATAATACTTAAATGCGGTACAAACTACATATTATTCCTGTTAGTTTAAATATAAATAAGGAAATGCGTATACTAATTCTAGGTATTATTTTGATGATATCGAAAAAAGTCAATGTTAGTTCTCTGTCTGTGTTCCCTTTTCCATAAATTTCAATCGTAAACATATTTTTCCCATAAAATGTTTTCCCTCTTTTTTACATTCAAAAGGGATTAACATTCCTGAAAAAAAATTAAGTTCAACTGTAACTAAGGTACAAAATGATATAATGCTCAACAGAATGCAAGAAAATAGGTCTATTGCATGTGGTTTTGTCAATGCTCAAAAGATGTGGTGGCGGAATTTCGGAAATCGCTTACAGAAGAATTGAACAGTGCTGGCCATCCAATTAAACAATGTTGATGTGCGTGCCATCTATACATCCCACAACTAAAGGTATCCCAAATTTACTGTAGAACTCTTGGGCTGCCTCTGCACTTTCTTCATCGGTCAGATAAGTTATCCACTTACCACAAATTTGTTCCTCTAAAATATCTAATACTTGCGATAGTACTTTGCAGAAGGTTGATTGTGCCAGTCCAACTTCGTAATCCCTGTCTACACCTTTCTGATATCCGCCTTCTGCAAAGAACCGCAAGCAGGAGCAAAGTTTTATTATTGGCGTAATACCAAATGATTTTTTTGTAGTTGGCAGGTTATGGTCAAGAACTTCCAGAATATATATAAAGGCAGCCTTATGTACCCTATAATGTTGAATAAATCTAATACAACAGTTATTTTAAAAGTAAAATTTGTTTAGGAAATTAAGTAACTTACAATGTATCGGGTAGTTCCAATGGATTAGATTCATCCCACAAACGTCTACGAACAATTAATGCTCCGATTCTAAACATTTTATTTTAACTTAAAAAATGAACAAATTTTTCTTGTTCTTTTCCTTCCCAATTTATATTTTCTTAATAAACGTTCTCATAAAATTTACGATTGCAATTTCCCCTTCATGGGGAATGAAAATTTAATGGGAACAAAAATTTCACATGTTACATAGGTATTTTTCATTAGCACCTTTGTGTTTAGTATTTTTTTTTTCAATAAGTACCTATTTCCTATAAATATAGAGTGCATACATATGTATTTTAATTCTCCTTATTTCCTGTATTTTTTACATTTTGATTATTTAATTAACCTTTTAAAAAGGTATAGGTATTGTTGGCAATGCCAGCAATGGAGAGCGCCGTTGAAGTGTGTTAAGAGCCGACAATGAAGTTATAAAGTATAAAGCAAAAAGATCGTTCATTCTAAGCCTGGTTATACGACTAAAAATAATTAATAAAAAACTTTGTGTTATATGTTATAGACCCTAGAATTTGTCTTTTTAATTTAACAAACACGAGCATAACAATTGGCGACGAGGTGAACACTTTTGAAAATAATGGCCCAACGTTCGGTGGAAAATGTTGTTGGCGAAATTTTGGCACGCCAGCAAGAGTCCATGGAAAAACAGCAGAGGTTAATGGAAATGCTGACACAAATAGCAAGCAGCAACCTAAACCCGCAAACATCCGCTTCAGCCACATCTGTCACAAAGGCTATCACTGCCCCTGAGGCTTTAATGGACATCATATCGAAAAACATACGGGAGTTCGTGTATGAGCCAGATGAAGGTAACATATTTTCAACGTGGTTTGATAGACATGAAGACATTTTTCTTACCGAAGCAACAGAATTAGATGACGCCTCAAAAGTGAGGTTATTGTTACGAATAGTAAGTACAGATGTTTTCAATAAGTACAAAGATTATATTCTGCCCAAGAAGCCTAGAGACGTAAATTTCGCACACTCGGGAAATATTTGGAAAACTTTTTGGAAGAAAAGAAAGCTTATTCAGCCAAAGGGTTAAATGCATGACAAATATTCGTGGCGCAAATGACGACATCTTAGGTTATGCCGCCATTGTAAATCGCCATTGCGAAAATTTTTTCTTGCAAAAATGCAGTGCAGACAACTTCAAATGTCTAATTTTTGTAAATGGTCTTCAACATGAAAAAGACAAGGAAATAAAATCAAGGCTTTTGACAATGTTAGAAGGTGAGACGGCAACAACTCCAATCACAATTGACAAATTATTTGCCGAAGTTCAAAGAATGGAAATTCTAAAACGTGACGTCACAATGCAAGAACAAAGTTTATCAAACATAAATAAAATTAAAGTAGATACAAATTTTCAGAAAGAAAAAACACCAACTCAAATGCCTAAAAGACCCTGTTGGCAATGTGGCCAAATGCACTTTGTAAAAGATTGTAAATACAGGGATCACAAATGTAATTCTTGTAACAGAATTGGCCATAAGGAAGGGTTTTGCACTTGTTTTCCAGAAAAAAGTAGCCGTCAAACGCAATCAAATTATAAACCCCGTAAACGTTATTATAAAAATTTTAATCAACATGTCAAAAGCGTGCATATGTCAAACAAAAACAGGAGGTTTGTAGTTTTACGTATAAACAATATCAATATAAAACTTCAACACGATACTGGGTCAGATGTAACAATAATTTCTAAAAGGAATTGGGAAAATATTGGTAAGCCAAGATTGAAAATATCAAATTGTGCACCCTGTGATGCTTCAACAAACAATATTGAAATTCTCGGAGAAATCGAATCAATCGTTTCTTTAAACAACGTTAATATAAATTGTAAAATTTTGGTCTCTTCTAATCCAGGACTTAATCTTTTTGGGTCTGATTTAATAAATCGTTATCAATTGTGGAGTGAGCCGATCAATTCATATACATCGTGTCAGAAAATTGAATCTAAAAGTCCAATAACACCAATGGAGCTATGTAAGCAATTCCCCGAGGTTTTCAGAAAAGAAATCGGACAGGTGAAAAATTGTAAAATTCACTTGCCATTAAAAATAAATGCAGTTCCGGTATTCAGACCTAAACGTCAGGTAGCATATGCCATAAAACAGTCTTTGGACGAAACGTTAGACACTTTGGAACGAGAAAATGTCATCAGCCCCATTGAATTTTCAGAATGGGCTGCTCCAATTGTAGTCGTAAAAAAATCATCTGGACAGCTTAGAATCTGTGGTGATTATTCAACTGGGCTCAACGCACAGCTTGAGGCCCACAACTTCCCGTTACCACTACCAGATGACATTTTTGTAAATTTTAATAATTGTGCATCTTTTTCAATCATAGATCTCAACAATGCCTACATGCAATTAGAAGTTGATGACGAAACAAAGGAACTTTTGGTCATAAATACACATCGTGGATTATATACTTTTAACCGGTTAGCCCAAGGGGTAAAATCAGCTCCCGGGGCTTTTCAACACGCTATTCAGACAATTCTCTCGGGTATTGAATGTGTGTACCCATATTTAGATGACGTAGTCATAGCAACACAAACTCGTGAACAAAACGAAAAAGCAGTTAAAGAAGTTTTAAATCGCTTAAAGTCCCACAATATGACAGTCAACTTTGACAAGTGTCAATTTTTCAAAACATCATGTTCATACTTAGGATATTACATCGATAATAAGGGCATATACCCAAATAAAAACAAAATTAAACACATTCGGGAACTGCCACCTCCTACAAACATAAGTGAATTGCGGTCGTATTTAGGTGCAGTAAATTATTATGGTAAATTTCTGCCTAACATGAGAAAATTGAGAGATCCCTTGGACAACCTCTTAAGGAAGAATTCGAAATGGAATTGGTCAAAGAAATGTCAACAAAGTTTTGAACAATTCAAAGAAATGTTAGCTTCAGATCTTCTACTTACTCATTATGATCCAAAACTTCCGATTAAAGTGGCCGCAGATGCTTCAAATGTTGGGTTAGGAGCATATATTTGCCATATTTTTCCAAACGGCACAGAAAAAGCAATATACCATTGTTCAAGAGCGCTCACACCGGCAGAGAAAAATTATTCTCAAATAGAGAAAGAGGCTTTAGCTCTGGTGTTCGCAGTCGTAAAATTTCATAAATATTTGTATGGCAGAAAATTTATTTTGCAAACAGACCACAAACCATTATTGGCTATATTTTCAAACAAGAAAGGAATTCCTGCGCACTCCGCAAATCGCCTTCAGCGTTGGGCATTAACTCTGATGTCTTATGATTTCGAGTTACAATATATTTCTACAAACAATTTTGGCGCAGCTGACATCTTATCACGTCTTATTAAAAAAATACCAACAACACCTAAGGAGGAAACCATAGTGGCCTGTGTTCAATTGGAAAAAGACATTAAACTGGTCATTGATGATGCAACAAAAGCTTTGCCTATCACCTACAATATGATTCAAGCCGCAACTGAAAAAGATGATGAAATTCAAATAGTCATAAAATATCTTCAATCTGGTAAGTGGCCAAACAATATTGATAAACAATTACAATGTTATTTTTCGAGAAAAGATAACTTAAGTTTTGCTAGTGGTTGTTTAATGTACGGCGATAGAATCGTTATACCAAAATGTTACAGAAAAAAAGTTCTTAAAGAATTACATAAAGGACATGACGGAATCGAATGCACAAAAATGCTTGCCCGAAGCTATGCATACTGGCCTCAAATAGATGACGACATAAAACAATTCGTAAGAGATTGTTCTAAATGTGCAAATGTAGCTAAAACTTTGAAAAAAAAAACACTTTACAGTATTGGCCAATAACAAATCGTCCTATGCAATGTATCCATATAGATATAGCTGGTCCAATGGATAACATGTATTACTTTTTAATCGTCGATGCTTATTCTAAGTGGCCGCAAATTTACCAAATCAAGAATATAACAGCTTCAATAATAATTGAATGTCTACAAGATTTCACAACTTCTTTTGGAAATCCCGAATTAATTGTGAGTGATAATGGTACCCAGTTTTCCAGTCGTGGTTTTGAAAAATTCTGTTTAGAAAATGGTATCAAACATATGTTTACGGCTCCATACCACCCTTAATCAAACGGCCAAGCTGAACGATTTGTGGATACCCTGAAACGAGCATTAAACAAATTAGAAGGTTGTGGAACAACAAAACAAAATTTGTATACATTTCTTTAATGTTACAGATCCACTCCAAGCAAAACAACAGGAAAAACACCGTCTGAATTGTTCGTGGGGAGAAAAATAAGAATAAATCTGGATCTACTAAAAAAACCAAACACAGAGGACCAAAAGCGTAATGAACTAATGGAAAAACAATTTAACCTTCAACATGGTGCAAAAGAAAGAAATTATAACGTTGGACAACGCGTATTTGTAAAAATATTTAAACAAAACAAAACTAAGTGGGTTTCTGGTGTCATCGTACAAAAACTCGGTAGAGTGATGTATAAAGTAAAAATTACAAACGATCCCGATTTTCGAATAAGATGTCATGCGAATCAACTTAGACCAGATTTTTCAAGCAATAACGCGTCAAACATACCAAAACCAATATCATTAATTGATTGTTTTAATTTACAACCTGTATCTTTTGATCCTATAGAAACAAACGAAAGTGAAACTATTCAACAAGAGCAACCTGAACAAACTATCCAATTAGACCAACAGATGGCGGATTGCCAAAATTCTGAGAATCAACCGGAACGAATATCGTTGGAACAACAGGCTCAACATAACAACTATGAAGATAGCACACTGGTTAAGCATAGGGCAGCTGAACAGCCATTGTATAGCGGTGCTTCTGGAAGTCCAAATATAAGGAAGTCCAGTAGATCGCGTAAGCCTCCATTTTGGGCACCGTACTATACAACCAAAACAAGGGGAGATGTTGGCAATGCCAGCAATGGAGAGCGCCGTTGAAGTGTGTTAAGAGCCGACAATGAAGTTATAAAGTAAAAAGCAAAAAGATCGTTCATTCTAAGCCTGGTTATACGACTAAAAACAATTAATAAGAAACTTTGTGTTATATGTTATAGACCCTAGAATTTGTCTTTTTAATTTAACAAACACAAGCATAACAGGTATGTATTTTAGTTCTATTCTTAAATTTTATTTATTTTCTTTAAATGAAGTTTTCTATAAAAATTGTTCTGGTAATGGTAAATATCTTATGTCAAGTTTTCTATAAGTCTTTATTTAAATTTCTTAAAATTTTTTTTTCTAGGTTTTCATATACATATATGTACAAAATTTTCTGTTTTAGGATTAACACTTAACGTTTTAACCGTGAAAAATGTTTAGTTTATTCTTATGGTCTCGACTGCCTTTTATATATACTTTCTTTATTTTCTCAACAAATTTACTGTAGCCAAAGCTTTAAGAAAATGTTTATAATTTATCTTTTTATTTGTACATACTACTCGATGTCCCCTACGCCTATTGTCCACTAAGGATTCAATCTGGATGAGTCTTCGATAGGAACTTCTTAATCTTAGACACCTCACCAATACTGTCCACCTGCTTGCAAGAGTTTCCAAGAATTTCGTTTAGCAGTTCTTATGAATATGTTATAGTAGTCGTCCTAGTATACTTCTTTAAATAGCCTGCGGAAATCTTTCCCTATAAAGCGGATCTCCCTGACATCCACGCTTTCTCTTGGGCAGATCTTCTTTCTCGAAGTAGGCAGCTCTCCCCAAAGGATCTAAGTAGGGCTTCCTTAATATTTTTTACATTATTATCGATGTCTTCTCTACTTAGGCAGTGGGAAGTCGATTGGCCTAGTCCCTGTCTTAT
The DNA here is from genome assembly GCA_963932375.1 of Phania funesta. NCBI lineage: Eukaryota > Metazoa > Arthropoda > Insecta > Diptera > Tachinidae > Phania > Phania funesta. The sequence continues at coordinate 46,695,772 of OZ010656.1, forward strand.
TAGATACCGAACCGCGCCCAGTTGGTCTTGGCCCTGTTCCGGAAAATTGTCGAATCTAGCGGTTGCCTTGCTATATTGAAAACTATAATTCGGTGATCTTGGAAAAAGTGTTCGTCTGAAACTTGAATAGGGGTTTCCGAACAAAATACCTCTTTTTAATTCTGTAAACAGTCGGGACTACATTACCAGCACCGTAAGGTCGTTAGTATTATAGCCTGTCTCCTCTTATTACAATTAGTCCTACCCCACGCAATATGGTGTGAGTTGTCATCATATCCTATCAGTACTTTTATCTCTCACCAGACATTGCAGCTCCGACGTGGGTGGTAGTGTAGGTGCATCATAAGGCAAATATACTGTCGTCAGGTTCGTACTGCCATTGCCTTACTTCAGTACTGTCAATCTAAGGCCCCCCAGTAAACGATCTCCTGGGAGTTTGAGGTGTTTCCTGTCTCTGACCCTTCTTTTTTGGCTGTAACACATACGACATCTTTGTTGACTTCTTCTGCTGCCTTTGGTTCGCCAAAGATATTGGTCGATATCTTTACCTTCCCTAGCTAGATTTCATGCCATGTTGGGTATATTGTTCCCTTCCAAATACCTTAAAAGACACCTTCGACAGACTTAATACCCTTGAATTTGAATCTGTCCCTAAAACAATCATAAAATTCTAAACCATACTCACATATCTTTTTACAGCAATTTTTCCCTTCTAGAGATTCATTTTCGTTGGGATAATTATTAACAAATATTTATTAAACCAAAAAAAATATGTAATGCATGAGAATAAATGTTCAATTATTAATTGTAGTAAAGTACCAACCGACGCACAGTGGCACATTGGCGAGAAGGCGATCAAAAATCCATAACTTTTGATTGGATTGGAATTTTGATATACGTTTTTTTCTGTTTGGTAGGTGGGATTTTAAACTTTAATTTTTGATAAAAAGCATAAAAGTCAACCGACAAAAAAAAGTTACGAATGGTTTAATATTCGTTACCAATATTAATTGAATTTGAGTATATAAGAGAGGAGTGTTGAAGCAATTAAAAAAAATTGTTTTTCATATGTCCTATTCTTATTGTTAAAAATTATAATTATTAATAGTTTTGTAAACTAAATCTTGTCAGGAAACACCAAATTTTGGCCCCCGTAATATTTTTAAGCTTAAAAGCAAGCAACAAGGGCCAAAGGTTGGTTTTTTAAAACAGCCTTTCGAAATAAAAAATTTTTAAAAAGTTAAAATTTTCTTAATAACGAAAAGTTTTAATGAAAAAATCCTATTTTAGTTAAAGTTTTATTTTATTTTTAAATAGTTCTATAAGAATTTATAAAATAAATATTGATTAATTTACATACATACGTATACTTTCAAATCAAAGAGCCACTATACGTTAAGCAATTTTAGTAAATAGCATTGATTTTCATCTTCTAATAGTGGTTTAGCCTCCTCTTCTAATTCGACTGGAGTTGTTTTCCATTTTTGTCGAATGTTGGACATTTATGGATCTGAAGTACACAACAAAATGGTGATAAGGTCTTCATTAGTACAACATCTAGACATATTTCTTGTGCTATGTTCGCGAAAGAATCTGTAGTCTTTGTTCCTTTTTTCTTGCTCTTCTTCAGACAGATCTATTGGCAGCATATTATGTTGAATGATTTGTTCCCCATGACACAAAATTTTATGAACCGTTGAACACGTATATCTCCAACAGCATTTTTCATTGTAAAGTGCAGCTTTTTTATTGGCGTAATCTCCAATTTTTTTTTTTGCATTTATCTTTCTGCTGCATGCTAAGACTTGTAATATGATTTTGAATCGTCTTATTAACTCATCTAATCTACACCTGTGATAGATGCTGCAGTTTCTGGATCGGAAAAAAATCTTCTTGCAGTATTTCCATCATTCGAATTTCCTTCTCCTTGTTTAGGTTAGTCGATTATAAGGCCTAGCTGAAGATATCTTTCTTGAATTTGTTCTTTTTTTCTGCATTTTCTTTACTGTTTCTTATGGTTTCGCCTGAAGAACCAAATTCCAAATCATAACCGAATTTAAGAATATGGTCCATAAAACGAATCCTAGTATGAAGACGCGACAATCCAAATTCGTAAGCTTCCTTAAAGCTATCGTCTTGTGCTGGAGGTTGATTTAATTGGTTTGATGTCTTTTGGCATATAATGCAGCTTGACGACGACTTTGTTTCCGTTAAAACTTGCGCAACTTTTCCATCAATCATTGCTAGACACATTTTAAAATTTACTTCTATGTCTTTTTTTGTTAAATAGAAATTTTCTGCCCTAATTTGTGTGTTCGTATATTTTTGTGCAATTAGTATGCGTATCTCGTTTTGCGAACACTTTAAGACTAATACGGACACGATTTTTTTTAAATATTTATATAATAATTTTACCCATATGCAGTTACACATTATAACCTTTGTGGCAAAAATAAACAGGTGCTAAGAATAATCAGGTACAGATCATCCCATGCAGTGTGTGCGCACATTGTGTTATTCAATTAAGCAAGGAATTAGCTTACATTTCCTTACCTATGTGGTAATAAAACTTACATTTGAAAGAATTATTTAAGACTTCCTTTTTAATTATTTCATTATTCTGGATACATAATTCTTTATGATCTTATTGTTTTATGATATATTCATTGAATATTTAGATTTTGCAAATGTGATAGGTACAATATAGTGCATTTGTATATTACTAGATTCTATCGCAAAAGTTATAAACGCCATCTTTCAAGGAGATTTGAAAAAAATTTGGCTTTACCTTTGTGTTAAAAAGTTAAAGTAATTCAAAAATAACTCTGAAGAAAAAATTTTTTTTTGAAAAATTTCGTATGTATTGATAATTTTTGTACGAAATACCTGACCTTTGGTCAGAAAAATTCCTCTGGTGCACACGGGCGCAACCTGGGGTATAAGTGTATAGGGGAGGCTTTGGGCTATAACACTGAGAAATATCTTTTTGACGTGGTTTGACGGGAGGGAGTTATGCCCTATTAAGCACGAGATTTTTGCAGAATTTTGACCTTGTTTAAAATAAAATATTTAAAAACTTCTAAAAAACGTAAAGACTTTGTTTTGCTAGCACTGATAACTAACAAACTGCATAATTAAAAACAATTAATTTTGATTTGATATCTTTTAAAACAAAAAAATTATAGTAATTTGAAAATTAGAATTTACTAAAAAAAAAATTCATTTTAAAAAAATATTCAGAAAGTCTATTTTAGATCACCCTGTTCAGTGTGTTATAGTTGGAACAGAGTTCTAAATTTTTGCCTCTCGAGGTTTACTGGTATTTACTTTCAAATGAATAAGAAAATACTAAGATCGGTAACCACAAAAAAATGATTTTTGGCCGCCTTCTCAAAATATGTGCCACTGTGCGACGTAAATTAACAATTACTTTTCTTTATTTTAACTGAGATTTTAAATTCGGACAAATGAATCAGACCAGGAGAATATGAGATTAGTAACACATCATAATAATGATAATAGTAACACAATAATTATTAATTAAATACTAGAGTGTAAACACTTACAATAACAATGTTTCATTCACCTTGTTGATATGATGGGCCCAGCAATCAATGATTGTTGTTGTTGCTGCAAATGCTTAAAACTTGCTGTTTGGAAAAAGAATTTGTGAAAATAATAAATTGTTATTTACGCTCAAAGAAATATATGTATATGTTCAATTGGTATTTACCAATATAATACAATTTAAAAATAATTCATACTTTATATTTATATAAAATCATACACTCGCGAAAAATATTTAGTTGTTCATTATGATTTATACTACGATTCAAATATATAATGCGGCGTATAGAATAAACCGAAAATTTACCAAAAAGAGAACATTTCATGATTTAACATTGTATAAAATGCAAAAATTGGAGACTGAGACTATAGGCTAAAATAGCGCGTAGGAATAATTACCCGAAAATATTAGTATTATCCATATACATACATATACATTTTTGATTTTTAAACATAGATTCAAAGGCAATTTCAAAAGTAAGAAACGTTGAATGTTTTATGAAACTGAGAGTGTGTGCAGCAAATCTGTTGATGGATGTTGCAGGCTCTGACGGGACCTGTGGCAGCTTAATGTATGTGTCACGTGGAATTAAGAATCTATACGGTACCCTTATTTGCTGTTGTACGTCTGCTCCGGTGCGAAAAAAATAACGTGGTATTAACATGGACTCCAGTGTTCGTGGTGGCTAGGAATGCTCTGCTATCCGGGCACTTGTGTTATCTCTTAACTACTTTCCCTTTTTTTGGGAGCTGATGTCAACAGTTTTAGACAATATTGATTTATATCTTTTTTTCCTTTTTTCTGATTTAGCAATTATGTGTTAATTTAAAATTAAATTTTCCTTTTGTGGAAAAACTTATTTAAAATTTTTTTTTAAATTTACATTAGCCAAAAAATGCTTCTTAACACTTTTCAAATATGAATATGTGACATTAAGTAAAGGTTTAATTATATTTATACTTACATATATTTCATTTTATTGAATCTTTCTACTAAAAGAAATTTACAATAAGTATTCAAATCTTATTTCTAAATCATTATTTACCAGTTATTACCAATGTAATACCTAATTTTTCGTATTCAAATCTTATTAAATTATCTTCTATTGTGTAGAGAGAGCTGGCTCGCCAGGCTCAATGTGTCAGTTCTTTTAGTCTCTGGCCGTCAAATTGCAATAAATTGCGTGCTAGAGTGTTGGGATGGGCGACTAGTTTGTTTACGTATTTGGACGTGTACGTTTTAATTTCTTCGTGGATAGTGGGAACTTTGAGATCTCTATGTATATTTTCATTTCTTATCTTCCAGGACTGTTTTCTCTGAAATTTCTGTATTGGCTTTATAACGGATTTGTATAAAAGGAGTTTATATTCCAAAGCCAAAGTAGTTGATTTTTTCGAAGCTTTATGGACGTTATTTTTGCCTCAATATGCCAATCTAGGTGGATACCTAAATAATTAACGTGCGTCTCCGCACGAACCGTGATATTAGTTATTGTGATTGGTGGGCAGTTTTGCCTTCTATGGGAGCACATGAGCACATTTTGATGGATTTACCTTTATTATCCACTGTTTTAGCCAGTCTTCTAGCTTATGAATATGGGACTGAAGTTTTTCAGATGCATCCTTTGAATCATTACTGACACTTATAATTTCAGAGTCGTCTGCAAAGGTTGATGTATATGTATGTGGGCTTGTCGGCTTATTCGCTGAATAGATGATATACCACTACCTTGAGGTATCCTGCATTAATTTTTCCATTTCTTGAAAGCTGGTCTTTTGACCTTACTTTAAAGGTTCTATCTGACAAATAGCTTTTTATAAGCTTGTGGGTGTTTTCAGGAAGAACCCGAGCTATTTTAGTTAGTTGCCCATCATGGCAGACTTTATCAAATGCTTGGGAAATGTCTATAAATAAATCTGAACAGTATTGATTTCTTTCAAAAGCCGATCTAATAATGGTAACGATTCTATGAACTTGTTCAATCGTACTATGCCTTGCTCGAAAACCAAACTGATGATCCGGGATAACGTTTTGTTCATTTAGAAAAGGAGTTACACTCGAGACGAATAATTTTTCAAATATCTTTGACAAAACTGACAGTAGGCTAATAGGCCTGTAGGATGTGAGGCCTTTCCTGGTTTCGGGATCATAACAATTTCAGACATCTTCCAAGAGCATGGGAAGAAGCCGACGCGCAACATGGCATTAAATATGTAAAGTAAAATTCTTGCAGATGAATTAGGTAAGTTTTTTTATCATTGATCCTGTTATACGATCAGATCCAGTGATTTCTTCATATCCGTATTTTTAATTATCGATTTTAAAGAAGTCAACTGAAATTTCCTAGGATCATTCACAGTGTCACTAATAATTGGAATAGTGGAATTACTTATATCATGTGGTGCGAAAACCTTCTCTAAGTGATTTGCGAACGCATTTGCTTTTTCACTTGAGTTTTTAGCCCAAGTACGGTCTTCAAGTCTTAGTGGAGATTCGAAAGCAATAGGACGGAGATTCGAAAGCAATAGGACATTGTAAGTGCTTTACAGCTTTCTACAGACTATAATCCGTGTTTTTCATTGCAACCAAGTTTTTTAAAAAGTTGTCGATAGCGAATTCATTTTTCTGTCTCAATTTACTGAATAAGTTTTTTTGGCATAAGTTCATTTGCATTTTTATGTGTGGAGAACGACTATTTTGCCATTGTCTTCTTATTCTTCATTTCTCAATGAATACCTGCTGTTGCCTGGTACGATATTATTTTAGCTGATGGCTTTGTTGGCGTTGCAGCTATGGCTGGGGCAGTCACGACGTCTGTAAAATTATCTACAGCTGCTTGAATATCAGCTGGTTTTCTCAGTGGGATGTTCAAAAATAAGTGAGAGCTCACATACATTTTATATTTTAACCAATTCGTGTTTCCGGTAGGGTAGAAACTAAGGGTTTTAGGTGCAGTGGCAAAACTGTCGTGTAAACTAACAATTGTAGGTGAATTATCATAAGATAGGTCATAGCATGAACGAACTAACAGTTGGTCGCGTTTGATGTTTTTTACTATAGCAAAATCAATAAGGTCTGGCAACTTATTAAAGTCTGGGTGGGCTTACCGGCAGATACGACGTCCAGCTTGTTTGCTTGAACTGTATAATACAACTGCCTACCTCTAGAACTAAGGAGTCTTGATTCCCAGCGGCAATAAATGTCTGTCCTAGCGTAGCAAAGAACCTGGCAAATCCATGGTGTTCGATTTTATGCCTAGGCGGGCAATACACTGACGAGATTACAATTTTAAAATCAGTAAGATTTATAGTCGTGGCTTGCAAAAAGTCTTCCCTGAATTCAGACAATGGAAAATGCCTTACGTTTTTACGGACTATAATGGCAGTCCCACCACATGCCCTCTCGCTTGGGTGTTTGGTGTCGTATATAAAAAACTTTCAATTCTAAAGCAGTTTTTTATAGTGAAGTGTGTTTCAGAAACTAATAGTATGTCTATATGCTAGCAGGAAGTGTTCTACTTCATATTTATGGTGGGAGAGCCCTTTAGTATTCCAGAAGCATATATTTAACTGGTTCATTTTTTGCTAAGCAGAACTTGCAGAAGCATGTTTTGGGTTCGCATCATTTCCTGAAACATACCCTGCATAGTTGTCATGAAATTATTCATGGTTTGTATTAAATTATCGATTTAGCTCGAATTGGTAGTGAGGGCTGTGCACCCTCTTTTAAAACGTGGGCATATGAATGTTTATGCGCATTAGAACTTTTGGCATTCGCATTAGGTAAATCATTTTTTAATGTTTGGGCATACGAAGAGTTTTTTTAGTATGTGGCTGTGTAGCTTGTGTACTAGCAATAGAACCAGCATGAAGCCGAGGAAATTGGCAAGACCTATATTGCTCATATTCAGGTTTACGCACGACTTTCGCATTATTTTTTACATGTTGAAAGACACCGCAGCCCCTGTAAGTTGCTGTGTGGTTTTCACCACAGTTGTTGCATTTTTTTACCTTGGGGTCGGTTTTGGAAGAAGTGCATTCCAAAGTCCGGTGCGCATCAGCGCAAACAACGCATACGGATGGTAGCTTGCAGTAGGTTTTCGTGTGTCCGAATTCCTGGCAGTTAGTACACTGACGGGGATCATTACGTTTTGGAGGCGCTTTTACTGTTATTCTTCTATTCAAAAGGTAGCGCATATTGTATATAGGATGAATCGAGTTTTTTGATTTAAGCTGATATGCGTTAAATATGATTTTAACACGATGCATAGGTTGGGGAACTTTATTCTTATTTAGAATATTGTGCACTGACCTTACGACATAACCTTCCACCTCTATGGCACTTTTTATTTCCTCAGTGGGAACAGAACTCTCAATGCCCTTTACGATGACAATCAAACCTTTAGCACTTTTGAGTTGATACGTATAATAGCTCTTATTATCTGCATCCAGGCGACTTGCGATTACACAATAATTCTTCTCAGTGCGGGCTTGGATCTTTGTTTCTTGAATTTGACCTCTTCGTATATAAGCTTTCCTTACCTACAACCTGAGACAACATGTTAACATTTTCATTAGATGTTTGCTCGCGCAAGTAAATCAGGGGAGGTTTTTGTTCAGCGGGCTCAACTTCATCATCCGCTGTAGCAAGTACAGAGAATCTGTTTTTGCTTACCGGCATTACAGAACCTTGGGAGCTTTTGTATTGTTTAGCAGTGCGCTCTTGCTGCGAAGACTTAGGAATGGCCTTCCTTTTGGCTATGGTTATATAACGATCCATACCTATTTGCACTTTTTTTACGGGATTTTTGATATTACCTGTTTCGTTGGTTTGTTGTACTATTTTTGATATGGTACCTGAAGTGTTTTTTGGTTGAATTGTAATTTCTTCAGGTGTTATTACTTGCGAAGATAAGTTTATATTTCCGGATAAAGAGCGCGTTCGGTCAATTGGCCTGGCGGTTAAAAAAGGACTGTCATCTTTTATTTATTACTTGTATTGTTCATTGCATTATTAGCATTTGTGTAAGCAAACGAGTAATAAGCATTGTTGTTATTACTTTTTATATTTTTTTCATTAATGTTTGGTGCGCTCATACACTCACTATCAATTGTTCAAACCGATTTAACCATGCACTATTTGTTGTTGATTTTTTTACACACAATATAAGTTAACAACTGTGTTGTCATCGCCAACAAATTTATTTAGCTAAGTAAGCTTTTCATTATTTTCAATTTAAACTTGTAATAAATTCGGTGGGAAAACAGTTTTGCTGGATCAGCGTCTGGACATTCGCGCATGTTGGTGCAACGTGATCATGAAAGGTTTCAAGCCAAATTGGTTGGCAAGAAGTCTTGGTGGCGAGCCGCGCGAAGTTAAACGTTGTCTTTTAAATAATAAATTAATTAAATTAATAGTGATAAATAAAGTCAGTTTAAACTTGTATGATATAAAAAAAGTGAGTTTTAATAATATCAGGCACTGTTGGTTGCGCCTTAAGTATTTTTTGGAAACCTCAGGTGAGGATCCCTTAACTTATATTATATTGTTGTTATTTTTTGTTATTTATTTCTTTGTTATTATTAAATGTTCACTGTTCAATTGAAATCTTAAAAAATATATATTTGTTATGCGTTTGATATGATGTACGCCTGTATCAAACACGGTCACTGATGAACTGTTCTATATAAATGGCAAATATGAAAGTTGAGACAATGGTAGCGGGGAATGGGTGCTATTTTCTGTAACTTTTCAAAGGATTTTGATCGTGTTGATCATGATGTACTACTACAAAAACTTCATTATTATGGCTTACAAGTGAATGCATTAACCTACCGTTTACAACGGAAAGTAATTGCAAGAAAGTGGCAATACAATCACACTTTTTCACTAACACACTCAAACTTTGTTTACTTTCCACTCAGCTTTCAACAAAATTTTCATGAAAGCTATTTTTTACGTTTTCTTGAAAGTAAAATGACAAATTAACTATAATAACACTGTGATGCACAAAAAATATTCATGGGTTCTAATGTACCAATTCTATTTTGTTGAAGTCCACGGATGACGAAAAGACCGTTGGTTTTTTAGTTCACTTCATAAAGTGATTTTATAACGGTAAATGTAGTGAAAAACGGATTTTCTTAGATTTTCAGCTTTAAACAGTTGTAACTTCTTTGTTTCCCAACGGATTTCTTTTAACTTTTCGTTGATTAAAAGCATCGAATATTATAATAATAAGATATATTTTTTGTAAATCGACTAACAAATGGCTAAGTTACAGTCGTTGACGTGTACAAAAAACGCATTAAAAATGTATGCTTTTGTTTTCCTCAGGCTATAAGTTGCTTATGAGTTACCAAACACTATAAATATTTATGATTGCAAAAAAAGCAAAATTAAATTAGCTTTCCAAAATGGGTAATAACGGTAAAATCGGATAAAAAATAAAAGATCTATGCAAATTTTTGTGCTTTAACTTTTTGGTTTTTTATTTAGAAATAACTCGTATTTCTGTATGACTAAAATTTGATCGATATTGAGTACCTGCGGTAGAATGTGAATAAAACCCAATTATATTATCCGATTTACCCTAATTTTGCCAGATATGCGTTATAAAAATGTAAAGTATTTTGCCAACAAAATAGAATTGGTACATTAAAATCCCTGAATAATTTTTGTCGCAACTTTTGTACCACAGTGTAATCATTTAAAAGTATTGCCCTATAAATTTGTGTGTGCGAAAGGTTTGGCAACTCTACTTCAGTAATAAACAAAACAATAAAAATGGCAAAATTAAAACACCAAGGCACATTAAAATTAATTAATTTGTATCCTTAATATCCAATTTTGCGGGATATGAATCATAAATCTTATCGGCGCAACGATCTGGAAAGAAAGGCATATGAAGAAATTGCAAAAGACTGATGAATGTTCAATCTGCAAAAATTATTGAAATCCTTATCGTCGCCATCCAAAAGTAAGTCTTTCAACAGATGCGCTTCCACATAAAATTCACATATCTTAATTAATAAAGGTTTTACCCAATGCCTTCTACTAACTGTTTTTTGTTTTCGTTTTATCACTCTGGTTTTGTTATCATTTTCCAATTCTAGTCTTTTCATTTGTAGAATTATTGCAACAACTTTTCTCTTCGAAAACATTTTACAAATGAACTTTCACTTTCCTCTGAAAGAGAACAAGAAATTTTCATGAAAGTTGAAGATTTCTTTGAAATTTTTATTTGTAATACTTATACAGAAATTTCATGAAAGTACTTTCCTTTGTAAATGCAGAGTTAAGGTGATGAAAAGTTACCTTCAATACAGACATCAATATGTCGAAAAAAATAGTCATGATTTGATATCGTAATCTCAATTGGGATACGGCGCTCACATTTTGATAGAATATGTCAAAATTAATTTTGAATAAAGATAAAACAAAGTTTTTAAGATTTCGATCTTAATTCTCAAGAAATACCCGTTTTTAAAATCTCCGTTGGTGACGTAGAAATTTACCAATGTGATACATATGTACATACATACATATTGTAGTAGTAACTATGGTAAAAAAAAAATAAAAGTACGGTGACACGACTGTTGGCGGCGCTGACATGCTTGCTGTTGCTCCGGCTGTGGCTTGGGGTCGGGTTCTTGCCAACCAATCGGCTCTAAACTTACTACAAAAAAATCATGTCAGCCTTGTAACGACAATATATAAGAAAATTTATGGAGCCCGAAAGAGAGAAACGGAAACTACAATTTCATCCACTGCATCCACTACTGTTCACACCACAGTTCACGCGGTTAAGCGATGGAATTTTAACCGGGGCCGCCCACCCTCTGGAAACCTAAAGGATTCCACCATGATAACCTTGGCCATCGTGTTTTCGATAGGTTATCCCAAAACTCAACACTTACCTTCTTATCACCTTCCTATTTACCCTTAGTGACTACTCACTCATAGTGAAAACAAAATCTAAATTTTTTTCAAAAATAAGTTACATTCACAACATTTTTATTAGGAATAAAATTGCAAAAAAAAAAAAATTCATTTGAAATGAATCAAAAAGTAAATTAGAGATTTAAATATTCATTATATAAACAATATTAAAATGAACTGTACAAAATATAAAATATAAAAATCAAATGCCCAAGTTGAAAAAGAAAGTTGTACAGATTATAAAATTATAAAAAAATGAAATGTACAAAACGTAGATTTATAAATTGATAAATAAAATGTTCAAAATATGTAAATTGAAATATAAAATTTTAAACTGTTAAAAAAGTATAAGTTTTGTTTTTACAAAATGGTGGATATATTCTTCTAATGACAATATTTCACATCGAATTTATTTCAGCTTCTGTGCCCAGTTGGATTTTCCGGATCTGCCGTCCGTCCGTTACGTGCGCGTTATCCGAATGTCAGTAAATATTGCAAATTTTTGCCCCGAATTTATATAAATTTTTATTTTCTTTTACTTTCTGTCACGAATCAATTTTACGAAACGATCGCTGCTGAACTGGTCCCAACTCTAACGGCGCGCGCACTCTTGCCGCATTGACGCAAGAGGACTGGATTTACGGGGTGACTTAAATTAGTTATGAATTTAAAAGAAAAAAATGTATATAAATTTTTTTAAAACGTCCGTAGGTCGTCCGTCGTGAAGTTTTATAGTCGGTCGGCAGAATACCTGGTGGATTGATACTCAAAATGGCTGCTGATCCCTCGGTGTCTGGTGCAGGGCTTTTGGCATTCGGCTTCGGCAGGTGGCGCAGTCGGCGTAGATTTCAATTTAGTGGTACTGCTTAGCTTTAAGTGTCTTTTTATATAATTTCTGACTTTTACTCATTCTGTTATTCTTATTTTCACTTCAACGTTTATTTCAATATAGCATTGGTTTTATACATTATTAACAAAAATAGACAATAATTTTTTTCTTTAATTTTATTTAACCACGAATTTACAGTTTTTATAGGTTTAAGTATTAAAACTTTGTACTTTTACCTTCAGTTTTATGCTTTTATTATATCTTATGTACAAATTACTGACTTTACAATGTATATTTTGTATCAAAATAAAACTTTTAATTCGTCTGGATCTTTTCTTTTTGTTGTTCCTTTTAATTTTGTTCTATTTTTAAAATTCTGAATTTAGACATTAAATCAAAATGCACTTTCCACTTTATTTTTTTGTTGACACTTCCTTCCTGGCTGCCACGACTGCCCTCTGCCTTAAGCTACAATCTGTCAAAATTAAAATACACACGTTAATATGAGAACGATTATTTTGACGGCAACATGGCTGCAGGTTGTTGTCCATGCTGCTTTTGTCGTTGCTGTCAAATTAAACTTATTTCTATTTTTGTTGTCTACAAAATAAAAATAATGTTGACAATATTTCAAAATATATTAAGCAAATTAGTGCTTAGATATATTTTTTATTGTAAACTAAAAGAGGAAATTATAAAATTTAAATGTTACAATAAATATGCATAAAAATTTTTTAAATAAATAAATTCATTTGTTTTATTCTTATATACATGTATTCAACATATTTAATTGTATTTTTATAATATTGAGTGAAGTTTATGTACATGTGTGGAATCATGTATTTTTTATTTTTATATCTCAGCACGTCTATTTCCTTTAGTTATTAACTACTCTAGAATATTACACATCAAAAGAATGCTTATTGCCTTTGTTTTTAGAATATATACACAGTATGCACAGTACCTCCTTTGAGTACACACTTCGAAGAGCTTGATGCATCGCACTTATTATATTTCTACTGGGCTTGTTTCATGCAAAAAAAAAACCGAGCTTTAGAACCGTAAAAAATCTAAAGTGACATCACTGAAATATAAATGAATTGTTGCAACAGCTGTTATTATTATAACAATACTATGTAACGTGCGCGAAGATAGCGTCGAAAGTTATTGTCGAAATCGCGTAAATGTATTGGCGTTTTTGGGAATTCGGAAAAATGGGAATCTAAAGGATTATGAAATTGGGGAAATAATAATAATCATATATATGAATATGGGAACATAAATACCCCCTGTTTGAAAATTAGAATTTCAAATGAAGAAATATAATATGAAAGAAAATAAAATCAAACAAGTAATAACTAATATATGTATTGAATTATGGTCTTTAAAAACATTAAAAATTAAGTTTTTATCGGGTGAAAAATTGCTTAATTAAAAAATGTAAAAATCTATTGAAAACCCTTTAGAAAGTGGTTTGAACCAAACTGGTCAGTCAAATTGGGGATTAATTATGGCATGCAATCTAAGCAACGTTAAGCAACAAACGCTATATATTATGAAACTAGACCACTTATAGAATATAAAATACTTTCCGCGCAAAAAATCTTGTGACCAGTTTTCCAGAAAACTGGGTTCATCCAAATTGGTCAGAAAAAGTGGGGATTATTATGGCATGGAATCTAAGCAACGTCAAGCAACAAACGCTATATATTATGAAACTAGACCACTTATAGAATATAAAACACTTTCCGTGCAAAAAATCTTGTGACCAGTTTTCCAGAAAACTGGGTTCATCCAAATTGGTCAAAAAAAGTGGGGATTAATTATGGCATGGAATCTAAGCAACGTCAAGCTATAAACGCTATTTACCATGAAACTAGACCACTTATAGAATATAAAACACTTTCCGTGCAAAAAATCGTGTGACCAGTTTTCCAGAAAACTGGGTTCATCCAAATTGGTCAGAAAAAGTGGGGATTAATTATTGCGTGGAATCTAAGCAACGTTAAGTAGCTGGCTAGAGGGCGTCATTGGTAGCCAGCGACATTTGTGGTCGGTGTTCGTGTAGCGTGCTGTGGCGAATGTGTTTAATGCATTACTCACGTTCCGAAAGAACGAGAATTTCGCCTATCGCCACCAAGATACCTCGATGAGGCTCCATCATGGCCATCGCCACCATTTCAATTTTTTCTTCAGCCATAAACTCAATGTTTATTTACAAAAAAAAATATATATCTGCCGTCAGCTGTTTATTTCCCCTATTGTTTTCTACTGCATTATCATACCCAGGGTAGGACACACGACAATAATTTAAAATATTTAGGGATGCATTTCCAAAACAATTTCTGCTGGAACTAACACATCCAAGCTATAAAAAGGAAAATAGTTCCAGCAATAAATATTCTCTATTAATATCACAAGGTAGCACCAGGCTCTTAATATATAACGCTTTAAATCACAACCATTTCAGTTACCTGGCAATAAAATGGAACTATTAATATATATGTGCGTTCAAAGCCGTATTCAAATTAATAAGAGATGCCATGTTACAAAATTTAAGACAAATTAAACTGGTATTAATACCCGAATTAGATCTAATCTCTTAGTTAAGAGATGTCAACTAGAAGAAACTAAATAACGAGTTGAATATAAAGGTTGCTCTGCGTTTCAACGCCTGCCAGTAAATTCAAAAATTATATAAAGAATTTTATTATTTAAATAAGCAATGAAACGCATTAAACTTTGTTTAATAAATTGGGTAATTTTTTGCTATTTGTGTTTTCAGTGTTATACTACATTTACACCTATGCAGGATCTGGTACTTATAAGCTTTTGAGCGAAATCTAGTTCATTTCTACCAGATTACCCATACAACACAAAATCTACTTGCGAACTAGATTTTGGCAAAATCTCTCAAAATCTTGCACTACTAAATGATGCAACTATATATTTTGGCTAATGTACTGAAATATACAGCGCTGAACAAGTAAATTTTAACACGTGTGTGAATAAATCAAACTCTGAAGAAAACACGTGTTCGAATAAATCAAACTCAGGCCAAAACGGCAAACCGTCCCAGCTGTTTTTGTTTACATATTTTTTTTAACGTGGTGAGTTTGAAAATATGTAAACATTAACATGTGCAAGTAATACTAGCGAGCGAAATGTAATGCCGTATTTATAATTGTTCAACAAATTGGTACCATAATTAAGATCATGGACGTTTGATTTAATTTAAAATAAGTAAACTATATTATCTTCATGTACAGAGCAACTTTCTTCAGAAAATCTGAATCACGTCTTTAGGTTTGCAATATACATTAATAGAATATAGCAATGGAAAGCAAAAATATTTTCGTTCTAAAACCTAAACGAAACGATGTCCCACAAAATACAGCAATGGAAAGCTAAAACCAATAGTAATCGAATGGCATAGAGTTTTTATTCAAAAAGACTTCAGTATAGGGGGTATTCACTAACAAACTTTAATTTTTTCCCAAAATAAGGTCAAAATCCCCAAGATACTATTTACTACTATTTTTCACGTGTTAATGTTTACATATTTTCCAACTCACCACGTGAAAAAAATATGTAAACAAAAACAGCTGCAACGGTTTGCCGTTTTGCCTGAGTTTGATTTATTCACACACGTATTTTGACATTTGTAACAAAAAAAAGCGCGGTAGAAACAAAATATTTGCAGCAACATTAAAATATAATAAAAGTTTAAAATAAGTGTTTTCAATATGGATAAAACAATAATGAATAAAGTGTAAGTAATATTACATACATATGTGTATAAAAACAATTGTAGCACGAATTTAATTAAGTTTAGAGCCAATTTTTTATTCTTACTTCAGTCAGCTGTTTTTGTTATGAAAATGAAATCCAATAATACGTCAAAAAGCATTGGTGTAAACGGCAGAGATTTTCTTCGAGATTTGAGCTGAAATCTACTAGATTTTGCGTAGGTGTAAATGTAGTATAACATTTTGTCTTCGCTAGCCATAAATATGTTCGCTCATTGAGGGAGACTTTACAAAATAGCGGAAGAAAAGGTGTTCTCGGTCTTCTGTTAAAATAAATTGTATTGATATTCCTGTTCAGTTTGAGCATAATTTTTTGTCTCTCTGAGATTGTATGGATGCTTTTAGCACAGCTCCTACTCGCACAGGAATTTGGCTGGTGAAGACCGCCGTTGTTGATGGTTGGTTCATGTTCAAACAGCGTTGTCCGAACAATTGTTCGCATAACTTTGTTATGCCACTACACAAACAAAATACACACAGGCAAAATAAAAAGTATGAGTGTGTGCGCTCGTCTGTAAACACCCGTTCATAAACTATACTATAAGAACAGGAACATCTACACCATTTTTTTTTAAACAGAAAACTACGAACACCATTTCTCTCGTTATTTTGCAGAGGCTCTCTCAATGTCCCAACATATTTATCGCTAGTCAACACGTAGACACATATATTTTGCCTGTATGGATTTTGTTTGTGTAATGGCATAACAGAGTTGTACGAACAATTGTTCGAGAAAACTGTGATCGTGATCTTCTGTTTAAAGATACGTGTAGATGTTCCTGTTCAGTTTGAGCATAATTTTTTGTCTCTTATCGAGATTGTATGGATGCTTTTGCATAGTTTATGTACGGGTGCTTACAAACGAGCGCACACACACACTTTAATACTTTTTATTTTGCCTTTGTAATGTCATAACAGAGTTGTGCGAACAATTGTTCGGACAACTCTGTTTGAACACGAACCGACCATTAACAGCGACGGTCTTCACTAGCCAAATTTATGCGCAAACAGGAAAATCTGCGATGGCTAGTCGTTAGTAACGACCTTGTTATGTGGCAAATCCAAATATATTTTTGCAATAATTAGGCATGGAAAATACAAAGTCTAAATTTAGAATTTTTACCAAAGAAGTACTCGGAAAGAATTAGTTGTATAGGTGGAACTAAAACAGCAAGTTCCCAAATCGCGTTGCAGCATTCATATAAGAAGCATTATATCTATATGAGTTTTCTCCTCGATACTGAAATCGAAGCGAATTGGTCGAACACTATTATAAACTAATAAATTTTATACATTAGGTATTTTAACCATAGACTACTAACTAGACGCGACAACTTATAAAAACATTACCTCGATTTTATAAAAGAGATATAAAACCTTATCGATTCTAGTTTAGCTATCTCTTTCATATAATCGGGTTAATTTTAAATTTTGTACGTAAAAACGCATAACACCTGATTACACGCTTTTTCAAACGTCATTGTTGGGTATTCTGGTTATATTCTGTGATTTTAACAACCATATAACTGTGTATTTTTGTAATGCGAAAATTATAATTGTACTAAATTTTCCACGCCTGGCAGTACCAAGCATATAAATATTTACATATTGTATTTATGTACATAAATATTTTGAAGTTGGGATGTTTGATAGAATAGTCTGTGGAATAGTAGCAAACGGCAGTGGTCTTGGTTTGTGGTAAAGCTGGACACGAATCTTAATTAAACCTGAAACCACTATCTTTAAAAAAGAAGTTCTTTATATACGCCAATATAAATAATTTGGATTTATAAAAATTTAAATAAAATGTCTATTAACTTGAGAACCGTTTATGCATTCGCCCGAGAAATGTATCCCAAGAAAACGAGTCAACGTATACAATACGGCACAGCGGGATTTCGTGGCAAGTAAGTGTGCATTACCACTAATACTTGATTTCGTTCCTAAGATCAGATTTAAATAAAATACCGCAATAAAATTATACGTTTATTTATTAGGTTCTATCCATTTAATTATGGTATTTTCAGAGTAACAAGCGATCGGTCAATTGGCGAAATCTATTAATACACAATATTATTTATGTATGTATTTATATATGTACATATGTATGTTCATACGTTGTTTAAGAGAAAATGAAACTTTCCCTTTGACAAAATATTTTTTTAATTTTTCACAAAGAAGTATCTTGGAGCATTTATGGCTGTTTATCATCTCAAGAACAAAACCATGTTGAACATGTAAAAGCTAAGTATTTATTGTTCGAAGTAAAAGAAGTTGATAGTGAGTGGTGCATGTCAAATCTAAGCAAATAAATTCATACCTATATACATATGTATCTAGTACATAAGAAAAAAATGTTATACGGGTGATATTGCAAGTAATCAAGTTTTATCTTGACCACATAAAATCCAATTAACAACAAAACACTTTACTACAGAACTATGTACTGCCTACGAATCTATACCTAATGCTGTCTTTAATTAAAAATTAAACTCTAGAACACATGAATTTTATAATTGCATTAAAATTGCTTTATTGAAATTTGTTGGCCATTTTTGGTACATGATCCCCGCGAATGGCTCGGATGTAGTGGATTTTATACTGTCACCAAACGTTTCCTTCATATTTGTTTTAGCCACAGTAGCCATATTGCACAAATTATATTAAAAAAAAAATGATAAAGTACATATGTATGTTCGTATGCACAATGTATGTATTTCTACATGTGTTTCGAATGCTTAAACTTAAATTAAACACCTTCAACATATGTACGTATATATGTGTACATAAATATGTATCTAGCTACCTACAGACTAAATAATGCCATTATTAACATAAGATGTTAGCCTCGTTTATTGGGAACAAACAAGAAGTATGAAGTACAGATGTATGTATCTCTATGTCGATATTTGTTAAACCAGTAGTTCATTAAGAGTTCGATGAAAAATATTTGTCTCATTTCTTATCGAGCTCTTAGGCCACATGGTAATGGTGTCTGTTAATAATATGTATTGCTATATGCAATTGTATACTGTTCGAACAGTTCTATATTTTTATTGATAATTATCTACAATAATATTTAGTATACATACATGCCTAAAGTCTAAAATTGCAATTTTCCAAATAATTAAAAAAAAAGTAAGAAGAAGTATATTTGGTAGCGAATATTATCCGGCACCTTAAGTATTTACCCTGCCTGGCTCTATGTTTCTCTATTACTATCCCAATAGAACCCACCTAACCACCCCATGGCCCAATGGGAAAAACCGCCTGAAATTAAAAGATTTCTCTAGATTCAAGCACCACCCAATGACATTTGAAATACAGTTCAGTTTTATATTTTACAAATAATAACACTGGTCTGTAAACAAGTTTCTTTCCCCTGTTTTGAATAAAAGTATGGTGAATATAAAAGGATTATCTTGCTTAAAAATATCTACTTCCTGCTTTTTTCTATCACGTGCAGATTTTTTAATGTGCGTGGCAAATATGACCCCCTTAATAGGGCGGTTACACTAGTTCATTGCACATGGAACCACGCGTAATAAAATTACTGTTTAAATGAAAGTTCGCAGCTGGGGAGTTGGAAAACTTTAACTATCTGAGCCCAATCCAAAATCATTAGATTTCGTGTATCAGAATATACCATTATGGAACGAAAGTAAAGTAAAACACAAAGGCATTTAGTTGCCTCCAACAGCTATATTTATATATTTATTAAAATGGATGGATTCTTACCAAGTTTGTAGAAAATGAAAATAATCACTTATATTAATAGGAAATAAGTATTTATGACATATTTGAATCTTTTAGGATTTGGTGACTAACAAACCGGTTTTGGCTATGTGCTATCTTCAGTGTAATTTTTCGTTCTCAGAACGATTATATTATTACAACTCAGTAACTAAATTATTTTAAAAAGAAAAGCTTGCATGTTGGCGTCTTGATTAGATATTAATTTGTTCAGCTATCGTACATTTTGCTGTTTGCACAGGAATTTGGCTAGTGAAGACCTTCGCTGTTGATGGTCTGATCTCAATGACATTTTCTCCGTACACTACGTCTTGACTAACCATAAATTTGTTCGCACATTAATAGCGTCTGCAAAAAAACTGCAGAAAATGCGTTCGCGGTCTTCTGTTTGAAAACTACGTGTTGATTTTCTTGTTCAGTTTGTTGCAGAAAATAAGGTTATGTGATTAGCGTGCTTATTAAAAGAGCGTTTGAATAACATAGTACACAAATAAAAAAGCATTAGTTCACAATAACAAGGTGGCTCCAATACTCCTCCTTAGTCTTGCATTTGTTACTCAACACCTAAGGCCTTACGAAAGTATTTAATTTTTATCCTGTTGAGGGGTTTCGTTAGAATGTCTGCTAACTGCTGATCGGTCGCTACATACTTCAGCTTAAGATCACCTCGAGTGAGAGTATCTTGAACGAAATGATGACGTATATCAATGTGTTTCGTCTTTGGATGGAATCCACCATTTAATGCGAATGATATGGCACTTCGATTATCACAATACAAACTCAAGGGATCGTAGCTGTTGTAAAAATGTGACTTTATACCACTCCAAAAATGCTTCTTGAACGGCTGCTGAAAGCGCTATATACTCAGCTTCGCAGGCTGAGAGCGCAACAGTTTGTTGCCCTTTAGAACACCACGATATGGCTCCTCCTTGAGCTGTAAAAACGTAGCCTGTTGTTGATTTTCGGTCCTCAAGATTTGATGCCCAATCGGCATCACTATAACCAACAATGTTGTTAACATCTTTTGTGTAGGTGTAACGTAATTTCAATTTTGAAGTTCCACGCAAGTACCGAAACAAATGTTTGACAGCAGACCAATGACGAGGCCCTGGATTAGAATTATAGCGACTGAGTTTATTTACTGCAAAAAAATGTCTGGGCGTGTGCATTGGGACAAGTACATTAGACATCTTATTGCTTGGTACGGAATATTGCGCATATACTGAATATATTCATCTGTTTTTGCACAGTCATTCTTGGATATTTTTTCACTAGCATTCATGGGCGTTGTTACTGCTTTTGCGTCATTCATTTCAAACTTTTCAAGTTTCTTTTCTATGTAGTTCTCTTGATCATTGCAATAAAATCCTGTCCGCGGCTTATTCTCATTCCAAGTATTTGAGAAGCTGCACCAAGATCTTTCATATGGAATTTTTGCTTTAAATAACATTTATGTCTCTAAGCCAATCGTCATCATTACAAAATAACAGTAGATCGTCCACATAAATAGCTATTATTAAAATCTTTTTGTTTTCAAGTTTGTAAAATAAGCATGAATCGTATTTTGATTTTTGAAGCCCAAATGACTCAAGTGCATTAATCAATTCCTTGTTCCAAATTCTACTTGACTGTTTCAGTACAATGCTTTGTTTAAACGACATACCTTGGATGGATTATTTTGGTCCACATAAGGTGCAGGCTGTTCCATATAAATTTCATCATTTAGACGAGAAATGCTGTCACGACATCCATTTGTTCAACCTTAAGCTTCATCTGAGCTGCGATTGCGAAAAGATATCGCAGGGAACTATGACGAACGACGGGTGAATATGTCTCATCATAGTCTACCCCCTTTCGCTGTGAATACCCTTTTATGACCAATCGTGCCTTGTAGCGATTTATGGAGCCTGTTATGTCACACTTAGTTCAAATTACCCATTTACATTTGATTGCTTTACGCTTTGGTGGCAAGTCTTGCAAGGACCACGTGTTGTTTTCCAATAGTGATTGATATTCTTCTTCCATTGCAAGGTTCCATTTATCCGAATCTGAGCGGGATAATGCTTCTTCTAGTGTTTCTGGATCTTGTGTAAATGACTGAAATAAATGTGTGTCTGTATTTAGTCCGCTTGAAAAACAATTCTGAGAATACTTGCCTGTATAAATGCACCCCTCATCGCCGAACTTTGACACTTGTTGTTTTTGAGTACAATCTAGTCTAATTTGGTGCGATGGAGGTGCAATGAGTCCAGAAAAACCATAAAAATCGTTTCCTGTTTCTAGTGATGAGTTCCCGTTTGAACCAGAATTCTCCTTATCCGCTGTTTCAGTGGACTCTTATTCATCTGACGAAGATTTACTCTTAATTTCTGTGATAAAATCATCTAATTTAACTGGTTTTCTACGGTTCCTTTCACTGCGACGTAACGATGGCAATTTGGGTTGGTTTGTTACATAGGATGATTGATTTCTAAGATTCAATTGGTTCTTTTTGTATGTTGGGCTTGATGAATTTTGTTGATTTGTTATTTTTGAATTGTCTGCATCAAAATAAGTATCATTGATGCAATTCAAACCCATAGTTATTTTGCTATGTTTTGTTCTTAACCTTGATTTGGTCGGGCATTTAGTAACACTGTTATCTTCATCAATAAATGAAACATTTCGACTTTTAAAAACTATATTTTTGTTAGGGTCATAAAGACGGTAGCCTTTGGTGTATTCATCAACACCTGTTAAAATACATTCGTGCGCTTTAGCATCCCATTTTTTGTGGTTAATTTTTGGTATATGTACCATTGACACAGTTCCGAATACTTTTATGTGAGACAAATCCGGTTTTCTTCCACTCCAAGCCTCTTCGGGTGTTACGCCAGTGCCTTTTGAAGGTGAGCGATTTAGTAAATACACGGAGTAAGCTACTGCTTTAGACCAAAATACTTTTGGTAAATTTGCGTCATAAAGCATACATCTCGCCTTTTCAACAATGGATCGGTTGTTTCGTTCGGCAACTGCGTTTTATTCTGGTGTGTACACATTTGTGGTTTGGTGATAGATACTATTTTTCTTAATAATTTGTTGAAAAGTTTTGAGATATTCTTTACCATTATCCGTAGGAAGGGTTTTCAATTTCTGCCCACATTGTTTTTCTGCAAAGCACAGAAACTCTTTAAACACGTTAGCTACTTCTATTTCGCTTTTGGGTTTCAAAAAATAGACCAACATTTTTCGCGTCTTATCGTCTATCATAGTTAAGAAATAAAGATTGCCACCAAGGGACTCTTCTTCCATTGGACCGCAAATGCAAAGAATATGGAAAGCTCTAGTAGCATGTTTATTAAAAGGCAATCTTGTTTGTTTACCAATTGGACAAATTTTACAGTCGTCTGTATTTTTTGATGCAAACTTAATGCCAGTTGCTAAACCATTTTGCAGTTTCTCTAAACTTCTGGGATTAAGATGTCCCATTCTTCTGTGCCATAATTGCATACTAGCCAGAGAACCACATGCTAAACTTTTATTCCGTTCTGTCAAACTACAATTTAATTTGAATAAACCATTTATATGCGAACCGGTGGAAATAATTTTTCCATTAGGGTTTATGACATCCACACCACTGTTATTAAAAATAACTGTATGACCACTTTTAACAATTTGACTTACCGACAACAAGTTTGTTGATAGTTCAGGAATATATTGAACGTTATTTATTTCAATAAATGAATCGCAACAGTCTGGTTGAAGAACAGTATTCCCAGATGATTCAACTTGCATTACGCCCTTATTAGCAGTTGTTACGATTCCCTTTTCTGTACGTATATTATTCAACAATTTTGAGTTTAATGTCATATGTGACGTGGCTCCCGAATCAAAATACCAGTCATGAGTAGTAGTATTCTCTAATGTTGATAACGCAACTGCTGAATACGCATCGAACTTGTTGCCGTTATTGTTTCCAGCGTGGTGTGATTTTGTCCGGCAAAACTTCGCAATGTGGCCAAACTTGTTGCATTTTCTACATTTTGGACCCTTCTTATTCACTTTCATTGCAGCTGAAGGATATGCTGTGTGAAAAGCAGAATTCTCGCATGCATTTGGTACTTCTTTGAGTAATTTAATTTTGATGCTGTCACCAGTGATGCAGGTTTCAGAATTTTCCAGAGCCATTATCATTGGCCGATAGCTTTCTGGCAATCCTGCTAACAAGAGAGATCCAACCCATTCTTCACTAATTGAAAAACCAATGCCATTTAAAGATTGAGCTGTACTAACAATTTCCCCAACATAAGCGTCCATGGAGTTGCAGTTTGAGAACTTTGTTGTTATCAGCTTACGCAAAAGTGCTACTTGAGGTGCTAAACCACTATCTTCGTAGGCGTTTGCTAGCTAATGCCATAGTTCTTTGGCTGTTTTTGCCTTCTGTATATGGACATAGCATAGTGGATCGATGATTAGTGTCAACTTACTTCTGGCCCTTCTGTCTAGTTCTAGTTTAATTGGTATCTTCGGGTTTCCCGCTTCATCGATTTCATAGTCGATTGTGGTGGTCCAGATAATCCAGATAAGCCTGTGCAGCAATTGTCCACGTGGGGTAGTTTTCCCTACCTAGCAACCTTTCAATGGTCAAACCACTTGTGCTACTTTCCGGCTTAGACATATTTAAGCAGTAAAAAAATAATAATTGTAAAATGTTTAACTTTATTCCTCTTAATTTCCTGGGCCCATAACCTGTTGCAGAAAATAAGGTTATGTGATTAGCGTGCTTATTAAAAGAGCGTTTATTGTGGAATGAATAGATAACTTTTAAAATAGAAAATGGCGGTTTAAGTACATGAATAACATAGTATACAAATAAACATGTCAAAACGGGGTCATTCAGACATTACTTGACAGCCTGCGTGCAGCAGGCTACCATGTAAACCAACTAAAGACAAATAAACAAGCATTAGTTCACAATAACAAGGTGACTCCAATACAGTTTGATCATAAATTTTTATATCTCAAAAATTGTATGGATGATCCTAGCATAGTTTATATAATGGTGTTTACAAACGAGTGCACGCACACGTACTTTATATTTTGCCTTTATTTTATTTGTGTAATAGCGCAACAGTTGTGCGAACAATTGTTCGGACAACTCTATTAAGCCTTCACAGAAACAAAATACACACGAAAAATAAATGGTGTATGTGCATGTGCGCTCCTCAGAGTTGTCCGAACAATTGTTCGCACAAATTTGTTATGCTATTACACAAACAAAATGCACACAGACAAAAAAAGTATGTGAGTGCGCTCGCCTGTAAGCATCTGCACATAAACTATGTTAGGAGCATCCACACAATCTCGATGAGAGACAAAAAATTATGCTCAAACTGAACAGGAACATCTACACGTATTCTCCAAACAGAATACCACGAACACGTTTTCTCCCGTTATTTTGCAGACGCTCAATGTGCGAACAATTTATGGCTAGTCAAGACGTAGTGTACAGAGAAAATGTCATGCTGACCCAGAATCGAGCGGCTTGCTTAAATTGTTCTCACATTCTCTTGTATTTGCACTTTTCGGAAATTTTATCCGGCGGTTTCTATATTTCACTTTTCGGAAGCTCTAGATTTCGCTCCATTCTCACGAATATCAAAGTTTTAGCTCTTTTTTTAATTTTTTCTTAAATTTAAAAAAAATATTTTTTATTTTAATTCCTTTTTTCTATATTAAATTTTTTTAAACTATTTAAAAACGTTACAATTTTTATTTATAAAAAGAGCAAGTAGAAAAACAAACAATATATTTTTAACAGTGCTTGTTTTTTTTTAAATTGGTGAAACTTAGTACTAAATACGAGTAAACAGTTATTTTTTTAATTTATTTGTTAAACAGAGCGGATAATTTGGATAGTGTAATGTTTCGCATGGGTGTCTTGGCAACATTGAGATCGCGAATATTGGGTGGATCTGTTATAGGTGTTATGATAACGGCTTCCCACAATCCTGAACCTGATAATGGTGTTAAGTTAATTGATCCTAAAGGTGACATGTTAGATTCTAGCTGGGAGGTTATAGCCACAGAACTTGCCAACGTAACTGATCAAGAACTTGAAGAGGAGGTTGCAAAGATAATACGAGAGAATAATATTGATATTGGAACATCTTCTAATGTGTTTGTAGGCATGGATAATCGTTACCATAGTCCAAGATTATTAAAAGCAGTAGCCGATGGGGTTATAGCACTCAAAGGAAATGTCAAGGAGTACGGAATCGTAACCACACCAATGATGCATTATTTTGTCGTAGCGGCCAATACTAGAGGTATATATGGCCAACCGACGGAAGAAGGTTATTATAACAAATTGATTAAAGCTTTTGAGTCATTACGGGGTGATAAACTAGAGTATGGCAATTATAAAAATCGTTTACTTTTTGACGGTGCAAATGGTGTGGGGGCTCGAAAGATGTTGCAATTTCTCAAAAGAATGAATAAAACTATAGATGTTGAAGTATTCAATAAAGGCGACGGTAAAATAAATCACTCCTGTGGTGCTGATCATGTTAAGGTTGAACAAAAGGTGCCAATTAATATGCCCATTGCAGAGCCTTATACAAGGTGCGTTAGTGTAGACGGAGATGCTGACAGAGTAGTGTATTTTTTTACCGATGAATATGGTGTATTTCACTTACTGGACGGTGATCGAATTGCAACGCTAGTAGCTGATTTTCTAATGGATTTAGTAAACCGTTGTGGCTTAAAAATAAAATTGGGTCTAGTGCAAACCGCCTATGCGAATGGTGCATCCACCGATTATATTTTAAATAAATTAAAAGTTCCTGTAGCATGTGTCCCAACCGGAGTCAAACACTTACATCACAAAGCTTTAGAATTTGACATTGGTGTTTATTTTGAAGCTAATGGTCACGGCACCGTTATTTTCAGTGAATCGACAAAGACACTAATTTCTAAAGCTGCACAAGAAGAAAACGAAAACGCAAAAATGTTTTTACAAGTTATAGATTTAATTAATGAAACTGTGGGTGATGCCATTTCTGACATGTTGTTGGTGGAAACAATACTTAATCACAAGGGTTGGGATGTAAAGGATTGGTTGAGTTGCTATGAGGATTTACCAAATTCACAACTGAAAATCGAAGTTCAAGATCGCAGTGTTATAACAACTACAGATGCTGAAAGAACTTGTGTTACTCCCATTGGTTTACAAGACGCTATAAATGAAACCGTTGCTAACTACAAAAGAGGGCGTGCTTTTGTTCGTCCTTCGGGTACTGAAGAAATAGTTAGAGTGTATGCAGAAGCGTCTACCAAAGAGGTAAGATTTTTCAAAAAATTTTGTAGATTCAATCAAAAATATTCACTTCAAATTTTTAGGATTGTCAGAAGCTTGCTTATGATGTTGGTATTTTAGTGCAAAAAATGGCTGGAGGTGCAGGACCACACAATTCCGTTAAAGCACATTTCTGAAGGCGTTCTCATTTTTATTGTATTTCTATTTTAATCATCATATGGAAAAAGTACATTTCATAAAATAATTTGCTTGGCTTTTGATGTAATATTAGTTATTAATTAGAAAAGCAAATGTCTTTGTATGCATGGATATTCATTACCTTACTCCATATAAAGTCGTATTTTAATATATTTTTGTAATTTTGTTAAATGTTTTCCTTATATTTTCCATCATTTCAAATCAAATTGTGCAATTGTGCTGCATTATTTATAACTATTATACATAGAAAATACAAAAACTAAAATAAATGTTTCTTTTAAACATACTTACATTTTAGTTTTGACGCTCCAACGAACATTTCGCCACTTTTTTCTCCTTCTGGTCCGCATCATATTTTAAAATCGCGCCGTTTAACTCCAGTTCATATTTCACTTACTATATTAGTTCTTGCAAAAAAAATACAAATTTTCACAACTTTCAGAAATCCACTGGCGTAGACAGATATGAAAAAGAGCGTTCTCATGTGTATGCTTTTATCAAGTTTGTTGAAGCGAATGAAAAGAAACCATACAATGTTCGAAGCAATGTGTTCGAAGAAAACTATCGTTGCTGTTCTGTGTTCAGAGTGGAAACAATTCGAGTGGAATTGTAATATTACTCGTAATAAAAAAAATGGGAAATTTGCTGTTCTGTTTCTTCTTCTACTTCTTTTTTGATTACGAGTGTTTTTGTTAAAATTTATAGACAAATTTTAATTTCATAATTTTAAAGAATTTTTAATTAAAGAGTTATATAAATAATATGGAAAATAAAACAAAACATATCAAATTATAGTACACAATCGTTGTTTTAATATTTCAGGGGAATTTTATTTAAAAAAAAGTTGATTCGGTTTGATTCCACTAACGTTTTTGTACTCGAAATAAGACGCAGAAAATTATTCGGAAGTGGAATATAGAACAGCTAAAACATGCGGAATTTTCCGATTCCGCATAAAAACTCTCTGATTCGGAATACAGCAACGTATACCTTAACACATGCACGTTAGGAGTATTGACCCTAAAGACCTTTTATCTCTTGTGCGTAATATCCCCAATAGCGTTTCGTTGGTTTTTATTTGCGGTAAATGGCGATTTTTCCGGTT
Source organism: Phania funesta (assembly GCA_963932375.1). Lineage (NCBI taxonomy): Eukaryota > Metazoa > Arthropoda > Insecta > Diptera > Tachinidae > Phania > Phania funesta. The sequence goes on from OZ010656.1 coordinate 46,724,272, forward strand.
TTCACTGACATTTGTTTGTTGTGTATTTTCTTTATAACCGTGATCTACGTACCTTTAATTAAATTTTCTCTTGTTTGCCGGCACCGTACAGTGCCACATTTGACCAGCACGACAAAAATCGAAAAAAGGAAGTTGGCCGATTGTCATAATTTTTTAGTATGTATTATAAAACATTACCTTCGGGCACTGTTATACGTACAATATATATTGGCTGCGATCCACTATCGCGTATGTATTGAACATTTAGCATGTAAAATTGATGGATCGCGATTCATATCGCAGAATAGCTTAATATTTTCCAATCTGGATTACTGGTCATTCGATTAATATAAAATGCTTAGCATACTTTGCAGGCCCGTCAGTATCACATTCCTAAGACAGTCCAAGTCCCGTTTTCGGCACGAGAGATTTCCATACGCTTCGACATACAGTGTCTCGTTATGACGCCAACTAGTAACGATATAGATTTTGTACCGAGAGCCAATGGAGCCTTCGTTCTTTCCTTATCGATTGAGTGCCAACAAATGTTGGACAATCTGCAAGTGGTTATCGTACAATATCGACCATTCCCGTTTTATTAATATATCCTGTGTATTTACCGCGTTCAGTTTCGAGCTGTTCCTTGCACATCGATCGGCCATCTCGTTTCCACGAATACCCCGGAACCTTAACAGTCCTCACACGGTTTCTCCCAAGCAGGGCCAGATATTGAATACACGTCAGTACACGTCTCGACTTCACCAATTTCAAAGCAGGAGGCTTAATAGCGGCTAGACTGTCTACCAAAATATGAACAATCATCGCCTCCGTCTTAATTTCCCCAATTGTCCTTGCCGCTGCCAATATAGCACTTTGTCTAGAAGAGAGACATGTACTTTTGTGTCTACCACTTTCCACAGGGATCACCACCGTGTACATCCAATGTACTATGAACGGTTTGAGTCCTCATCTGCTTCCAAGGTCCTTTTGCATGCATAGAATGCACATAGGCTCTTCCTCACCCTGTTCTCAGAATTACGTTTCCACGAGAGCTTTGAGTCCAGGATTATACCAAGATATTTGGTCTCTCGCTAATTCCAATGTAACGCTGCCCATTTTTTGCAGCCTAAACTTCGGGATCTTATGTGTACTGGTGAAAACAACCAGTTCGGTTTTCTCAGCATTTACTCCGAGACCGTTCTCTTTTGCCCAAGTGTGTGGTTGGTACAGTGCCGATGGAAATTTCTCTTATAAGGATCACAACGTCATCTGCCTATGTGGCCACCTTTACGCCTCTGTTGCATAGTCTGAAGAGGATTTTATTCATGACAAGGTTTTATTCAAGTGGGGATATGACTCCCACCCTTCGGTGTACTTATTGTCACAAACTTTCTCGTCGTGCTGAAGCCTGGAATAGAGATTATGCTTCTACCTGGCAACATATTTCCCGTTCATTGTGTAATTTTCTAATCTGCCCTCGTATCTAGGATATGTACGTTAGTAAAAGTGCTCTCTATATTCAGGAAGTCCCTAATACTACTCCTTCCTGTCCAGTGTGTACTCTATAGTGTAAAATATGTCGTGCACTAACATTTTTAGGTTTGCGTGTAGTGCTCTGAAAATTTTATTTGGCGATAAAAGGCTCTTGAAATACACATCCACTAGTTCTCCAGTGTTTTTAATAGAACCGATGACGGACTAATTGGTCTCTAGTCCTTTGCAGTTCCGTGGTTACCCTTAAAAATGCAAATCAGCCATGGCATGATAGCCGTTATCGATTGCTGTAGTAACATCGGGAAAATGCCGTCTGGTCATGCAGACTTGTAGGGCTTAAAAGAACTCACTCCCCACGTTACCTTAGCTTCGTCTACATGGAATCCGCAATTCGCTTTAATGGATTGCTGGTGAAAAGACTGTCTTGAAGTGTGGGATCTCTATTTCATCATCCCTGCAGCGCGTGAAGGGAGTTTCCACTAGTAGTTTCGCAGGCTTCCTAGTTAGGAACTCTGGCGTGCCGAGTTCCATGGAGAGTAACTTCCTCAATTGGGATGCCTTAGTGGTATTCTCCAAGTCACTACAGAAACTCTCCCAAAATTCCTATTTTGCCTTTCTGGTTTAATTTTTGACTTTACGGAAACTGACGGTAACTGGTCCAATGACAGAGCCCTTTGTCGTGCTTCGTTGAAGAGCCTTCTGTATGTAACTGCTTGATTCTAGAAGACCACCACGGTTTGTAGATTTTCTTAGACGGCTGCCGTTCCCCACATTATGCCATAGAAAACATATAGTATCATAGTATCCTAGATAGCAAAAATGTGGAGTCCTCCAGATTTTGTGTGCCGGTCAACCTTTCGTTAGAGGTAGGTGGCAGAAGCTCAACAAGACTTTTGAGTTTCCCTCGATCCGAGTTTCTGGGGTTCCTAAAGGGTTTTCTTACGTCAAGTGTGAGTTTTACAGTAAATACAATCCTATTATAATCGGAGAATGAACTCTCAAGCCGCACTCTCCAATCATTTATCCTAACAGAGTTCCTATCGCTTCCAACGATATATACATGACCTGTCCCGGATCCTATTGAAAAACGTTGGTTTATTACGCCTATTGGAAATCCTATGAATAGTAGATAAGAGATAGTTTAATAGGTTCTCACCTCGAATTTTAATGTCCGTGCTTTTTTTGCTTTACAGCGTTGGTCATCACCCCTCTTTGATTTAGATGAAGCCCCTCTAGATATTAAAGGGCGATCATCTAGATTCGCCGAGGCAGCGATCGTGAACGGTACAGAACTAGATGGGACACGGTTTTCACCTTCTTCATATGCTTGCTTGAAAGCTATAATTTTTCGAAAGCAATTTCCGAATCGAAAGTTAAATCGTACTTCGTAACTCGTTCGAAACGATGACAGAGTTGTATTTTTAAACAAATGGGGAAATATGATAAAAACTTGGTAGCACTGCAACTTAATTATCAAAGTTGGTAAAAATAACCCAAAACAAAACAAGTGAAAAAAAGTGTAAATAATTATAGTATTCTGTATATTAAATTTTATTTTTTATTGTAATAATGGATTGCGTTTCGTTGTGGATTGAAGATGATGATTCAATTCCAGAAAGAGTGCAAAGAAAAATAGTAAGGGACTCATCCAATATCATGAATCTTAATGATAAAAGGTAAGATACAATAAATATTATTGTATAAATTATATTAACAGAATGTATCGTTTAGTTTTGTGAAAAACTTCAGACTCAGTAAGGATGCATTTGCATACGTTCTTACCAGCATAGACGGTGAATTAAAAATGGCACAAAGATCCACTGCCATTACACCCACCTTAAAACTGGCTGCCAATCTCAAATTTCTGGCACAAGGTGGGTACCAACACCAAATTGGACAAGATCGGCACCTTGGAATTTCTCAGCAGTCAACTTCTAGTTGCTTGTCAGAAATATGCCATGCTATTGAGAAAACTATTTGCCCCAAGCATACACTGCCGATCATCTGAATAGGTTCAGTACATTTATCAAATTTAAATTCTTTTTGTGTTGGCTTTGTGTTTCAAGTCATGAACAGACGTCTCTTTTGAAAAAATAAAATAAAATAATTTGAAAATATATAAAATTTAAAATTTTCAAAAAGAAAACTTAAATTTCTTTTATATCTAAACAAGAATAGTGTGAAAACATTTAACTTCTGTAAACAAATTTAAATAAGCGAATTGCATTAAAAAATACAATTCATTTGTGTTTTCAAAAACAATAACACCATGGACGATGAGGCCGATGATACTGAAGCAGGTAGAGATAACAATTGTGTAAACTGGCAGCAACAGAAAACAAAGCAACGTAAACGCAATCTTCCTGAATCTCCAAAAATCTACAAGATCAAACGTAAAACATTGACTACTGATGACATTCCATCGACTAGCAACAAATTTGCTGCGCTTCAAAACAGTGATGATGATGACGACGATGTTGATAAAGGAAAAGAACCAACAACACCTAAACCACCGCCAATCTACATTCCTGATGTAATTGATGTTAGCAAAATGATTTGTAACATAGGTAAAGTTATACCAAAAGAAAGTTTTAATTACAAATCATTGAGAAATGATCAAATAAGACTAATGATAAATGAAGTAGAGTCATATAGAACTCTGATCAAATATTTAGAAGGTCGCAACATAGGTTTTCACACGTTTCAATTGAAACAGGAACGATCATATAGGGTTGTCATAAAAGGTCTTCACCATTCAACTCCAATTGAAGATATCAAGGCAGAATTGTTTTGTTTAGGTCATGCAGTGCGAAATATAACAAACGTGCAAAGTAGGGTGAATAAGGAACCTTTACCATTGTTTTTCGTTGATCTTGATCCCCAAGCAAATAATAAAGAAATATTTAAAATTAGGCATATTAATAATGCAATTGTAACGATAGAAGCTCCTTTAAAAAGAGAAGAAATTGTGCAGTGCCATTGTTGTCAGCTTTTCGGTCATACGAAATCTTACTGTAAGAGACCTTTTAACTGCGTCAAATGCGGTCTTGGTCATCCAACAGCTGAGTGCATCAAAGACATCAATACGCCAGCGCGTTGCATCAACTGTCTGAAGAATCATACTGCAAGCTATAAAGGCTGTCAAATATATCAAAACCTGATTTCTAAACGTAGAAATATTCGTGATGTTATAAACAGTAATCACACCCAAATAAATTCCAGAAACTTCCCCCAATTGAATCCGGACAATTCCACCTTTCAAAAAAATGATCAAGACGAAAATAATCAATCGTACTCCGAGGTGCTCAAAAATACTAATTTACAAAATAACCCAACTAACAACACTTTCGAAAGAATTGAATCTATGTTAACTAATCTTCTTAATATGATAACTATGTTGATATCAAAACTATGCAAATAAATTTACGTTTAGCAATATGGAATGCCAACGGTCTTTCTAACCATTTAAAGGAAGTTGAAACGTTTTTAAATGTAAATCATATCGACATATTTCTCATATCAGAAACCCACTTCACTAATAGAACCTATTTTAAAGTAAATGGATTTGACCTTGTTTTCTATAATCACCCAGATAACAGAGCTCACGGAGGATCAGCTATTTTGGTTAAATCTTCTATAAAATACACTGTATTAGATGATTACCAAACAAATTTTCTTCAAGCTACAGGCATAAAAATCTTTTGCAATAACCAAGAAATATCTATGTACTCGGTATATTTCCCTCCCAGACATTCCGTTAAATTCAACGACTATCAAGATTTCTTCAGTAAACTAGGAACAAGATTTATCGCCGGCGGTGACTTCAATGCCAAACATCCTTGGTGCGGCTCCAGGCTCACTAATCCAAAGGGAAATGAGCTGTATAAAACTATAATCCGTCACAAATATTCAGTTTTAACCACTGGAAGACCTACTTACTGGCCAAGTGATCCAACAAAAATACCCGATCTGCTGGATTTTGCTGTATACTCTGGAATTCCCAGCCATTTGTTGGATATTTTGGACTCCGATGATTTAAGTTCAGATCATTCTCCATTAATTATCAATTATGACTCTTGTCTGATTTCTAACAATAACTATTATGTGCTTTCCCCTCGGACAGATATAGACTCGTTCAATTATTGGATTGAGCAAAATGTTGATTTAAAAATAAGGTTAAAAGAAGGTTCAGATATCGATAACGCGGTCGAACATTTAACAAACCTCATTCATGAAGCAGCTTATATATCTACTCCAGTTGAAGCTCACTCAAATAGTGGATGCAGAGTAATATTCTCTTCTGAAATTCAAGATCTTATAAGAAATAAGAGACAGCTAAGAAGGATTTGGAAAAGAACTCGAAACGCATATGATAAATCTAATCTTAACAGAATATCAAATGAACTAAAACGACGGCTGAATGAATATAAAAATGAGAAAGTAAATGTTTATTTAAAAAATATTAATAGCTTCCATCATTCTGAGCATAAATTATGGAAAGCAACTAAGTATTTGAAAAGACCCATAAAAAGAAATATTCCGGTCAGAGATCAAAATGATGCCTGGTGTAAATCGGACTTAAAAAAAGCTGAAGCTTTTCAACTATATCTGGAATCTTCATTTCAGCCTTTTACATTAAATAATACTTTTGACCAAAACACAGTTTGTGATTTTTTAGATAGTCCATGTCAAATGGATCTTCCAATCAAACATATAACCCCAAGTGAAGTTAAACAAGGAATCTTGATGTTAAATGCTAAAAAATCTCCTGGTTTCGATAAAATAGATGCCAAAGTTATAAAAATTTTACCTAAGAAAGCCATTATTCTGCTAACATACATTTATAATGCTATACTAAGACTGAGCCACTATCCACAACAATGGAAATGTGCCGAAATTTTAATGATTTTAAAGCCGAATAAACCAGAAAATTTAGTATCGTCTTACAGGCCAATTAGCCTTCTGTGTATTTTCTCTAAACTCTTCGAAAAATTGTTCTTAAAAAGATTACAACCTATTCTGGATCATGAAAACATAATAGAATGTCAATTCGGATTTCGCAGCAAACATGGTACGCCTGAACAGTGCCATCGCATTGTGAATGTTATTCAGAATGCTTTGGAAAAAAAGCAATATTGCTCTTCAGTATTCCTGGACGTTAAGCAAGCCTTCGATAGAGTATGGCACCCTGGTCTGCTTTTCAAATTAAAGAAAACACTACCTACGCCGTTTTACTTACTGTTCAGATCGTACTTATGCAATCGACATTTTTATGTTAAAATTAATAATGAAAATTCGAGCTTGTCTGAGATTCAAGCTGGAATACCGCAAGGCAGTGTACTTGGCCCAGTTCTCTACACTATATACACATCGGATATGCCTCTTTCAAACAATGTTACTGTGGCCATCTATGCAGACGATACAGCATTAATTACAAATAATAATTGTCTTACTGAATCCTCTAAAATTATTCAAAATCATTTAAATAATATTGCTTTATGGCTAAACAAATGGAACATTTGTGTTAACACCGATAAATCGATTCATACCACATTCACTCTTAAAAAAGGAGACTGCCCGCCAATTTTTCTGAATGGAGAACAAATACCCCAATCTAATTGTGTCAAATATCTTGGAATGCACCTGGATAGAAGACTAACTTGGAAAGACCACATTAAAGCCAAGAAAGAACAGCTTAATATCAAGACAAAAAAGATGTATTGGTTACTCGGTAAAAATTCTGAGTTAAGTCTTGAATATAAAGTATTGCTTTACAAAGCCATCCTAAAACCAGTATGGGCATATGGGATTCAACTTTGGGGAACTACAAGCAACTCCAATATTGAAATATTGCAGCGATACCAATCTAAGACCCTACGAATGATAACGAACGCTCCGTGGTACATGAAGAATGGAAACATTCATCGAGACTTAAATATACCCTCTGTCAAGGACGAAATCAATAGATTCAGCAAAAGGTACCTCGATAGGCTCAGTAATCATAGTAATGTCTTGGCTATTGCCTTATTAGATGATAGTGAAGAAGTTGTACGGTTGAAAAGGTTTCATGTTTTAGATTTGCCTTTTAGAAAATAATGTTTTGATAATATGTACATATGTTTTTTTATATATTTTTTTTTCAAGTATTATTAAACATTCATAGAAAATTTTATGTATATACTATATTGTTATATATATATTGTTTTACTTGCATGTTTTGGTCTCACTGGAGATTAAAACAAATGTAACGTATTAGTCTATCCTAAAATTTGCTTAATATTGTAAACTTTTATAAATAGATTGCAAATAAATAAATGAAAAAAAAAATTCTTTTTGTGGAAAAATATTAATAATATTAATAATATCTATTGGTAACACAAAATGTAAAATACTTCCTGTTTATAATTTTTTATTAAAAAAAATATTTTTCATGGACCAGGCCATAAAAATATTTTTTTTAATGTCTATTTCAAGAAACCATTTTTTTTTTTTTTTGGTTCACCTGAATAGGTTCATAATTACAAAATGTTATTTTTTTATAAACTTTTATTTATTTAAATACATTGTAAAACTTTTATTAATAATGTGTATACCCTCCTTGATTTGATAATAATTGGGGCGTTGTCGTGCTGAAATGTCCATGAAATTGGCGCAAAAACTCGCGAAATGTGTGGAAAAGCCTTTTCCAGCACACTTATAAGTATTTGCTGTCATTCTAGATGATAAAAACTGAAGGTCAAAAGTGCCGTAGTACGAAATTGCTCCCCATACCATCACACTGCCTTCACAGCTATGAAGGCGACTTAAATAGCGTTCCTCTTTCCGCAGATCATGGAAGTAATAATTATATCCGTCAGGACCTTCCAAATTAAATTTCTTTTCATCGGAAAAAACCACATGTTTCCACTCTGATTTATACGGCATGTGTTCACGGACAAACTGAAGCCGTTTTGCTTTACGATCAGCGGTAAGGGGAGGCTTTTTTTAATTTTCATTCTTTTTAAATGATTTGCGTTTCGAATTATCCGTCGTACTGTTGCGACGCTAGCTTTAGTTCTAGTTTTTTGCTTTATTTTTGCAGCAGAATCGGTGGAATTTGAGGCAGCTCTAATAATTGCTCTTCTATCTGTGCTTGTTGTTGCCTTATACGTACCTCCCTTCACATTTTTTCCATATTCGGCCTCATTTCTTAAGAAATTGCTTATTACATTTTGACTGCGACCAATTTTATTTGCAATTTTTCTGTGAGATAGGCCAGAATCAATATAAGCTTTAATTTTGCCTTTTTTCTCGTCGGACAATGGCTTTCCATTTTTAATGGAATTTATACAAAAACGTTTAAGATGTGAACAGACACTAAAATAATAACCGATTTTTACCGACGTTTAAGGAGAAGTGTTTTTATTTTAAGTGAACCTAATCAGATGAACCAGTTTTTACACGTGCTTTTTGCTACAATTTTCTATAAAGCAAAATTGTCAAATAACGGTTAATTTTTTACATTGTTCTAGCAGGCTAAATGATTCTCAGATAATTGATCTCTTAATTATAAAAGAAAAAAAGAACGTACTCTTAAAGCATATCTAAAGAAAAATTAAAAATACACTAAAAGATAGTGAACCTATTCAGATGATCGGCAGTGTATAACGTTAAAAGCAACAGAGGAAAAACAGAAAGAGGCCAGAAGGTATTTTTATAATATAAGTGGAATCCCAGGTGTAATCGGAGCTGTGGATGGCACTCATATTCAAATAATAAGGCCAAATGCTAATGAACATTTGTATTTTAATCGAAAATTAAAACACAGCATCAATGATATGGTGGTAAAGTCCAACATACAACATCTTTATACATAATTATATGTGCGCGTCATGATTTTATAATTTTTACAGATATGCGATCACGAAATGTATATAAGATCTGTGAATGGACGTTTTGGTGGTGCTAGCCATGACTCCCAAGCGAATGGATGTATTTAAAAGAAATTTTTGAGAATGGAAATAGATCAACTAGAATACTTGGTAATTACATACATACATCAATTTTTTCTAAATTAGTAATAGAAAATATCTATGTTTTATATGATTACCTTAGGGGATTCTGGATATCCTTTAGTAGAGCCTTGGATTCTTACTCCGTACAGAAATTATGTTGAAAATTCTAGAGAAGCATATTTCAATGAACGGCATTCTAAAGCACGCTCTATTGTAGAAAGAACTTTTGGACTCATGAAAGCAAGATTTCGTTGCCTCTTAGCAGCAAGAGAATTACATTATGCTCCAGAAAAAGCAGCTCAAATTCTAAATGTTTGCTGTGCGTTACACAACATTTGTTTGGATTATAATGTTGACCAATTCCCTATCGAAAATATTGAAGGATGTTTCAATTTCTGCTTCAAGTTTTAGCGTTGAAACTGAAAGTAATAGTTTTAGTGATATAGCGAAAACTATTAGAGATGAAATAAAAAATAATTTGAGAAGAAACTAATTAAAAATATTGTGTTTTTATTTACAGAAAAAAAAAACAAGTTCAATTAGTGTATAAGCATAAAGAATAAATAAAGGCACAAGTAAAAAATCTAATTTTAAATGAAACAAGAATAAGATTAAATTTATACATAAATATTTACATATGTATGTAAGTGCATATTTGCTAGAATGAAATCTGCATGTACAAAAATTAAATAAAAATTAAATCTGAAAAATTATGATAAGAAACTTATATATATGTATGTTTATAAGTATTTACAGAAAATAAATTCACGTCATAAAAAAAACTAAAAAAAAACATCTCATTGTAATTTCCATAGTCAATTGACATGGAACATATCAACTATTCTCTAAAGCCTAGAAAATAGTAAGTGGCTACCAACAATAATATACGTTTTCGAAAACGACTACGAAAATTAAAAATTTATTGCTATTAGGTTGAATGTATTTGTATAAAAGGGAAAAAATATTAAATAAAGAATAAAAACAAATAAAAATCATACAAATAATTCATAAACTATAAAATGAAAAATTCATAATAAAATACTATTTTAAAAATTACGTTTTTCCATTTCTATATCTAAAATACTTTTCTTCATTTCAAGTTGATGTAGTTTCCGTTTTGATTTTTCAAATTCATTTCTCCTCTTAAATTCAAACTCTTCTTTCTTAAGTTATACCGGCGTTCTTGAGTGTCTGAGCTTCTCCTCAAATATTTCTGAACCCCAGCAAGATTTTCACTCACTTCCTTTAAAATTCTTATTGAATTCTCTTGATAGGATATTTGATTTTGAACTTGTTTTTCCAACAGTGCATCTTTATTAAAGATTTTCTTTAATTGACGATGTGGAGTGGAGTTTTTATTAATGTCCTCTTGACTGGAAAAATCAGAAGTAATATCTACACCATTTTCATCATTAATATTAACTTCATTGGTGGCATCTTCAGTCGATGAAGGCATGATGCTTGAATAATTTTTTGCTCCAAACTCCAAGGTACCACTCATTCCACTAACTGACTCATCAATTGAAAGCAGATCGCACGTTTGCTGTTCCAATGCTGTAAGACAGTATCTGCTTGATCCGCCACCTGTTGCAGAAATACTGCTTCGGTTTCGACGACATTTACTTTTAATATGATTTTTGTAGTCTGCTCAAACCTAAAAGATGTTTGCAAAAATGTTACTCAAAATGCATAGAGCCCTATTTAAAGAAATGTACCTTTTTCCAGCCTTTAACATCACGCTCAGGTGGTCCAAACGTATTTAAATCTGTACACAATTTCTGCCACATAGAATTTGATTTATTCTTAGCATCAGGAGCATTAAGTTGACCCTTTGCTAGGTCTGAATTCTTCATACTGCTTTTTATTTGTATAAGTACTTTTTTTTCTGAGTATTCCTTTAAAAACAATATCAAAATCAAAACATTAAAAATTATTTTATTAAAACCAACATTATTAAGTTCAATTTATGTATTATACACTTTTTATTTATCTTGAAACGTTTAAATACTTACATTTTTTACTTTTCTTTTAATTTGTCACTAGCAAAATACCTTTCGAACAATTTCCTAACGCTCTTTGAGTAACTGACGTTTGTTTTCGTACTACAGAGTTGACATTTCGAAAGGGATTTTTGTTTTTCGTAAGACAGAGTTGCTCTTTAGAAAGGGATTTTTATTTTTCGTTAGAGTACAAAAAACTTCCGCACTTTCGTAACAAATCGTACGAAAATCGTAATACACAGTACGAATAGTTCGAACTCGTACATTTTTTCTTTCGCATCGAATTACGCAGTAACCCCCCAGGTCCTGCTGTCCATTGTCACCCTCTCAGGGCCGTCTTCGAATTTGGCGTCTCGGAGGTGAGCATTCTAAAGTCGTCTCCATCGGTATCGTAAAGGTTTCGGGCCCCACTCCGAGTCTTCGTCCGTACTTATTCTGTTCTGTCTCACGCAAAAAAGTAAGATACAAAATGATAAAATAAGTTGAATTTACATTAAGATGTATAGTAAATACTTATGCGCATGTTGTAAAATAATTGCAACACTGTGTCTTTCTTGAATAAAAGAGTAACTAACTCTAAACTGTGTTCGAAATCATGATTAGAGATGCGTAAATAATTTTCAAATTCCTTTCAATTTTTTATAAAGAACTGTATCCGTTAAACTTAAGTGCGAATATTTTTTCTGATGCTACAACTATTTTTTGCTTCAACTTCTTTTTTCAATTTTGCCTTCAAAGAAAAAGCATGCATTTTGTAGCGGAATTTTTTAACTAACACAAGCACTTTGTATTGTAAATGTAAATACGCCCGACTTACATCAATACTTTATAACCTTTAGGTATTAAGAAGCAAAGGATATTAAATAATTCTAGTTTTGAAACTAAGACCAACTTATTTTTCAAAATTTGTTTCGATTTATGAGGTGAGAGTAACAAAAAATTATATTAAGCAATCAATGATTCTGCTTATTCAACTCAATAACATTATTATTGTTGTTTGCCGTATTGTGGCAATGACACTTAAACGAAATTTGTTTCTTTTAAATTTATTACCACAATAAACGTTAATTTGTCGGGTTCGTTTAATTGCAAAAATTAAAATACACAGTCCTTTATGATATTATCAGCACACAACTTTATTCGGCAATTAAGACTCTATTTAGAACTCGTCAGTACTAATTTACACTGTTACACTTAACACTCTTTTGTACACACAGATATTCACTCTGTGAAATATCAAAGTCAACTATGCCTTCTGCGGTGGACGGCGCCTTTATATACAGATCACAGCCGTTTCTTGAAATATCCCGAACATACGCGAAATTGCGCATCATTTATTTCATTTGCTGGCTTAGTAATCTTGTATTTGAAGTTGTTTTTGTTTCAACGTTGAATCGCGGTTCGGGAAATTTCCGCTAAGCAATTGTTTTTGCTTTATCTTAATAATATTGCGTATTTGTACAATAGGTCGTTTCATACATCTTTGATTATTACTTCGTAACAATATTAATATTTTGCTATCGGCGATGCAGAACAAATTATGCCAATTTCTCTTATTTTTTGCAATGCACAATGCCAGATGGAGCTAATCTAGCACGACAAAAATCCAATATTATAAATATTTTCTTAAAACTTAGTAGACAAGCTTTAGTTGTCAACAAAATAAATAGTAGTTTAGAAAAGTACCTGAAAAGGATAGTGTGCGCGCAGCAAAAGGACTGGGAGTAGTACATTCCGAAATTTTGACTGGCGTACCGGTTAGCTGTCCATGACTTAACATCGCGAACACCTGGCAAAATTGGCTTCGGTACAGAACGGAAATTGGGTAACGGGTTAGAGTTTGATGTTAAGCTTACACCATTAAATGAAGATGAGAGCAGCAAGTAAATCCGATTGACCTACATGAGTTCGTACACCGCCGAATCCAGCTGGTCAGTGACAAGATGAAGGCTAGGTATTCCCAAGCGGCAAATTATGAAAATTTCAAGAGGCTGGTTCTACTTTAACACTCAACGGAAGAAAGTATTTTCTCCCAAACTTTAGACTCACTGTGATGACCCTTGTAAGGTAACAAGTTAATGGATGTCGTGGCCCAAGGCTAAAATAAAACCGGAACGAAAAATGACACTGAAGATGGCACATAGCCGAAACCCGGTTTGTCTCCAAACCAAACCTGACAAGGGATGATGGAAATTTGTTCCGAAAACCTACAAAATAAAATTAAAGCCGCACACTTGGAGCGGTTGGCGCACTATCGGTACGAATACTTGTGGAACTCCTTGCACAGAGAGTTCTAGAATTAAAGGATTCGAATACTTGTGGTGCCCGCTGTATAGGAAGCACTGCGCTGAAACAAAAGCAAACACCGCAAGTAACAAAGCAGACAGTAGTTACAAAAACAAATATCATAATAAAAAATCAAGAAAAAAGATATTTTGCAGATAAAAAAGTATCCACTGGATTCTTGAGTCTTCCATAAGTTTCGATAAAAGGATTTGTGAGGTCAATCTAATAGTTAGTACCGACTGAAACGTTCAATTGCGAACATCGTGATGAAGAAGTAGCCATTTATTTATTTTCTTAAGTGTTAAATAAGGAAAATAAAGTAACTGTGTAGAAACGAGAACCTGCAGAAAGTTATATTTCTCAAACTACCCTGGTACGCGTCCGAACACAAACTGCACGTCAAATACAAAGTGCAAATTTTGTCGACGGCAACATGAACGCAGCGAAAAGTAACGGATTTGTTTTTTTTTTCAAAATATACGAAAAAACACAAACAATTGTTACACGCAGAAACAATATATTCCAAGTTAGAGACACCGATTTTGCCGAATAGGCAAAATTATATCTATTCATTCATACTCTTACCAACCTGTAGTCGCGCGCGCACAAATTATAAAATATGCAGACGAAATATAATACTTCTCAAGTGTCACCCGTGAAACTGCACTAACAGCAGTTCCCACAACAGCATGAGCCTATGGAGGTAGATCGTTCCCGGCAGGTTAATTATATGAACAGGCCAAGACAGGACATTAAAAGAAGCGGATCTGAGCCGTATTATGTACACAAGCAGCCTCGATTGTTTAACTTGGAAACCGAGCCCAGTGAACAGAAAACCATGGAATCAACTTTTGACGAAGCTATTGATGAGATAAATTTTATGACAAGCAGCCGACAAGCCTTCCTAACATAATATATAAAACAAATAATCGTTTAAAATTATAATTTTTAATTGACACAGGCTCCAATAAAAATTTTTGCAGCCCAAAATTAGAAGCAGGTGGTATTATTTTAGAAAAACCATTTTTTTGTTAAATCAGCGAGAGGCAAAATGAAAATCACTAGGAAAGTAGTACGGAAATTTTTTCCTAACTTAGGAGTAGACTCATTTTTGACTTTTTATATTCTTCCTGGTCTTTCCACGTTTGACGGAATAATGGGCGACGACACTCTCAAGGAATTGGGAGCAATAGTGGACCGCAAGGAAAACGTTTTATTGATTGGGGAAAATGTGGTTCCGATTGAGGAAAAATACTGCACAGATGTAAA
The DNA here is from genome assembly GCA_963932375.1 of Phania funesta. Classification (NCBI taxonomy): domain Eukaryota; kingdom Metazoa; phylum Arthropoda; class Insecta; order Diptera; family Tachinidae; genus Phania; species Phania funesta. The sequence continues at coordinate 46,739,294 of OZ010656.1, forward strand.
TTATATAATAGACGACACAACACCTGCGAAAACCAAAGAAAGGATAAAACGGTAACAATATTAACAGCCAGTGGGAGAAGCGTTCACAAAGCCCATGTCAAACACATTAAATTTTCGACGCCACAAAAGAAGCGCCAGAGATTTTCTCGTTTCCACTTGCTCAATAATAACAGAAATAAAAATTAAATAATAAGAAGCTAAACATGCATAGCAAGTAAAAAAAAAAGAGAAGGAAAGTCAATTTGGCCGCAATATAAAAAAATAATTAATATAGAAATGACGACAAATTTAAGGAAGAATAAAAGAAGAAGGAAAGGCAATTAGCCCGCAATATGGAAAATGATTAACATAAGAAATTTAAAAAAAAGAACAAATATATAATAGAAAAGAAACATGAAAAAAGTAATTAATATAAAAATGACGAATACAAGAAGAATTAACTACTAATATATTTCATGAATAACTTACTAACATATTCAATAATATATAATCAATTTGAGGAAAAGTCGAAACATTTTTGTCCAAAGAATCATTTTGTTTATGACATATGTTGTAGAAATTATTTTAACTCATTACCCAAATTAACAATTCTTTTAGATTAGCATTTGCGCAATGTGGGGCCAAAATCTACCGCTACGATACACCAATTGTTACGCTGAAAGTGGGCAATGCGTGGATTGTTAATGGGAACTTTAAATTAGTGCACGTGATCGAGCTTGACGAATATGCAACCGCTGTCAACGATATTTCCACCACGATTCACAATCTTGTGCCTCCAGGTGAACCCAAAGAAACATTGCAACACTACATAGCACAAATTAAATAACACATTGATGAACTGAGAAGCCACAGAACACGATCACCCCGATCAATCGATTGGATTGGTTCAGCTTGGAAATGGGTTGCTGGAAATCCAGATGCGGCTGATTGGAATACGATCATTAGCAGCCAAGAAGAGATTGTCACTAACAACAACGAACAATATAAGTTGAATAGAGAAATCCAACGCACTATGAACGATCTGGTAACGAGAACGAACAAGGTGATAAGCAGGATGAATAACATAACAAATGGAAAGGAAGCTAATCGAATAGAGCAGAGTGCTATCAACCATGTAATGATCTTGAATGATGAGGTGAATGAGATTATTAGAGCATGTCAAATGGCGAAGAGCGGTTTCATCAACACTAATTTACTGAATCAAGCTGAGGTCAACAGACTTATCGACGAGCTGGAAACGCTGCCCTATAGAAACGTAGTGGAAGCCATAGAATACGGTACCCCATCAGTATATACCAACGGGTCGTTACTCCTATACATTTTATCGATGCCAAAACTCAAAAAAGAAGTGTACAACCTACTCATAACAAAAGCTGCCATTTTTAATGAGAGGCAAATCGATCTAAACTTTGACAAACTGCTGATCAACGAACGTGAGACGTTTGGAGTAAGCAAGAGTTGCCTTTCGACGGTTTGCTAAGGCTCATCTTTAACTTCACTAGCGGAAGACAGTTGTATTTCACGTATCCTAAAGGAAGGAGCAGCAAAATGCAAATACCGAATAAAGAAGGAGTGTATAGTTGATGCAATAACCGATGACGCAGTCTACCTGACAAATTTTCATGGGTTAGTAGAACACGATGGTCAAACTGAACACTTGAATGGTACATATATCCTCCAACTTTTCAACGAAACTATACTTGTCGACAATCAACCATATTTAAGCACTTCCCTAGTACTGTCTAATGTCACTTCAAAAGACTTATCAGTCGACATAGAATACGTTCACGAAATCAGCCTAGGCAATACAGACCGCCTAAAGCACCTCACGACTATACTTAATCAAACTCTTGGCATAAACCTGGGCATGGCATCCTTAATAGGAATTTGTGTCGGAATCCTGTGGTACAGGCTCACAAAAAATTAAATTTACCTACAGTCGCAATACCTTTAACCTTACCACCATCCTCTAACCTCTCGGTCAGCGGGACGCAGACATTTAAGGAGGGAGGAGTTAGAGACACCGATTTTGCCGAATAGGCAAAATTATATCTATTCATTCATACACTTACCAACCTGTAGTCGCGCGCGCACAAATTATAAAATATGCAGACGAAATATAATACTTCTCAAGTGTCACCCGTGAAACTGCACTAACAGCAGTTCCCACAACTTTTTGATGTGTGCAATTTTTGGTTCACATGGTTGTGCAACGTGATCAATGTATAAACGTTGGTTTGCTGATTTTGGCTGAACGGACAAGAAGGCAGTCTTAGCCGTGTCGTGACAACAGATAATTCAATTGTTTCGTAGTTTAATAACTTAAAGAATTTTAATCAATTGTTTCGTTTGTTAAATAACTTAATTAATTATTTTAATCAATTGTTTCGTTTGTTAAATAACTTAATTAATTTCAATATAAAATTAGACGTAACTAAAAAGTGTTGTAACTCGATTCCACTTTAAAAATAATAAATATTATAATTAAATTAAGTATAAAATTAAAATCTGAAGAAAAGTCTTGTTATTAGAATCCGAGGCGGTTGGTTGCCTCGAAGTAATCCTTTTTTAATTACTCGCGGGAGAATAAATTTAACTTCCATCTTCTCCAAATATAGAAATAAGTATATGCGTGGTAATCCATGTGATGTTATTGTGACAGGTGAAATTACCTTGACGATTCCAAAGGAATAAATACTAAAGTAGTATTTTTTAATTATGTTATTGATAGTAGGGACCGAAAGTAATGATTATAAATGCATTTTTTTTTTACCAAACAAATCAATATAATCAAAGAATATTATAAACATGATGATGTATAATAAAGTTCTTAATTTTTGAAATACTTTTCGAATATATAATAAACTTTAATTTTCAATTCGTACTAAAAATATCATCCAATAATTATTTTTGAATTTATTTTTTTTATTGTAATAGAATTCAAATTTTTGATTTTTATTTTTTATTTTATTTTTTTATTGAAAAATAAAGATTTTTTTAATTATGAGAAATTATTTGACTTTTCAATATTTTTATTTACAGTAATGGGAGAGAACTTTATTATGTTGTTATACAAGGGAAACACACGTATTGCTTTAAAAATTATCTCATTTTTTTAAATTTCTTTGAACACCCAAATAATTTTCTTTAATTAAATAAATAATTTAATTTTTAATTAATTTTATTTTACTTTCTAATATTATTACAAATTAAAAATATGAACATTTTCTATATATACATAGTTTGAGCTAGTACTAGTATTGCAACAAATGAAAGCTTATTTTATGAATAACTTAAATTACGTCTAAAGATATTTATTGTTTTAAAGGAAAGAAGATAGTAAAAACCTTATCAAGATTTTAAGAAGTTCTGTAGTATTTTTTTAGTTGGTTACTCCCAGCTGTTGAGCCAAGGAAAAAGTCAATGAAGAACGACACTGTGACCCGACTGTTGGCGGTGCTGACATGCTCGCGGTTGCTCCGGCTCTAGCTCGCCGTCTTAGGCGTGGTTCTTGCCAACCAATCGGTTCTGTTTGCCCTACAAAAAAAAAAAAAAAAATAATTCATGCCAGCCTTTCGCTTAAAAGAAAATAAAATAAATGAAGTTGTGGAGCCCGAAAAGAACTGTTTACCTATACTGTCAAAAACAAAACTTTTATAATGAACGCCACCTTACTGCCTCCGTTACCACGTGCCTTCTTCCACTGACTTTTGGAGCCATAGGTTGACTGATGGACTGTCAACCCCGGTTGCCCTCCCTCACGAACCTCCTAGGAAGTTCACCTTGATAGCCCACTTACTGGAATTTTATGGGGTTATCCCTAAATACTTACACGTTGCTTTCACCACCTCCCTATGGTACTTCGGCGAGTTTACCCGCTCATATCAACGCCAAAACTCGTAAATTTATACATTTAAATTATTACAATTCATTTTATTCAACCATCTTAAAACGTAATTATCAGCTAAAACCTATGTATACGGATTACTACATTGAATGTCTTACTATTAATTGAACAATGAAACGCAAAGTAACAAATGAACAAATGAAAATAGTGACGGATGATCCTTTAATCGGATTCCAAGAGTTCACCGCCGCGAAAGGTCGGGACATACGAACGGAGCCTAACTGATCGAGCTCGATTAGATAGGGACTGTGGGTCAACACTGACTTCAACGGGAAATTAGGTACGAACGATAGTAGGAAACACTATACCACCACTCTTTTCATTTAACTCTTTACAGCTGTGTGAATTGATACGACAAATGATAGATACAATAAGCGTATCTGTAATATCCACGCATATAGGTATATTCTTATTTCAACAGGTCTATGTGTGGGTATCGGGTAAGTATAATTTGAGGTAAGTATAATTTAAGGTTACTATAATTTTAGTTAACTATAATTGAAGGTAAGTATGATTTGACGTAATTATAATTTAAGGTAAGTATAATTTAAGGTAATTATAATTTAAGGTAAGTATAATTTAAGGTAATTATAATTTAAGGTAAGTATAATTTAAGGTAAGTATTATTTGAGTTATAAATCCGGTACAGTGCTTAGATATATTAAAATACATTTATAGATATAAGGACTCGAGGTAGGGAAGATATGATTATGGATCCTAAACATTCCCACTTTATTTGACTTTGCAGAGTTATTATTTCGAAAATACTGAACAAACAAAATACTGAACAATGAAAAATTCTGAAACACGTTTAACTACCGGAATATCCCGAAAATTGAAACAGCTTGTGTGGGTATTGGTATTGATTCGAATATATAAAACTTATTATATTATATTCAATCTAGATAATATCATAGATAGCGGTAGCTAACTGAAAGTACAATGTATGCATATCCATTTCTATAAATGTATGAATATGTCTTGCACTCAAATCTTCGAATAGGTATAATTTTTGAAGTGAACCTTTCTGATCTCTCTTTCATATAGGGCAAAAACTACTCTTTTACAAATCATTACTTATCTGAGTCCTTCCGGCTTTTCGGGGTGTCACTCCGGGTGAAGCTGCCCTCAATGGTTCGCGCCGACTGCTTCCTGGTTCGAGCTGTGCACACCGGGGAATAGAGGCGACAGTATTATGGTTGTTGTTGTTTCAGTTGGAGATGTGGCTGCTGGTCTTGTTGTGGCTGTGATGGCTGCTGATGTTGATGCTGGCCCTGGGGTAGCGGATTTTGGCCCCAGTTGTTGTAAAAGGTGGTGTTGCAGCTGTGGAATTGTGAGGCCGTGATGGCTGCTGGCTGGGCTTCAACAAAATATGTATTTTTAAAATTTTTGCCAATTGTATCTACTGTTTTAATAATACAATCAAATTATATTTTATTTGCTTTTCAGGACAACTGCACACTATTTGAGAATTATAGTTTGAGTGTGTGTCCGTTTTTAGTCCATCGCATACACCATCACTATTTTAAGTTTGCTTTGTATGAAACTGTCTTTTTAATTATTATTATTTACACTGTATTTTATTAAAATTCACTAATTATTTTGCAAAATTTAAGTTTTTATGTTTTTTCATAGAAAATCGCTTATTTTTGCACTTCTTTATACTATAATCGATCTTAACTCCCTGTTGTCGATGCTAGAATCCCACCATTCTAATTTTCTTTTCCCACGACACCTCGTGGCGTCATGTCATGGCCGTTTTTCCCCGTTATTCCGCGTATTCAGCCACTTGACCTTCAAAATTTTCATTTTCCTTTTCTACCTCTTCCTTGCTTAATAACATCCATCTTGAACTGTCAACTACTTGTCTTTACTGTGTTACTGTAACAGGGTGCCCACACTTTTGAAACTTTCGAGCGAACTTAGCGTTGAAAAGGTTCTTGAAGTCACTCTGTTGAAAATTGCGGCGATATATCTCTTGACCGGGTACAAACTTTACGTGCCGACACCGGGTGTTGTAGGATTTTTGATTACGTATATGAGCTTTGTGCAGGCTCTCTCGAATTCTCTGTCTTACTAAATCTAATTTAACCGCTTTTGGCATAACATTTAGCTCGGGATCGTCGAGGCTTTTTAGCTTTCTCGCCAGTTTATACACGCTCCCATGCCCAATCATATTCACCCCGAAGAGCGCGAAATAGGGAGTTACTCCGATCGTAGTCTGTACCGACGACCGTAACGAAAATTCGATTTCTGACAAGTACTTGTCCCAGTCCGTATGATTTTCCTTTAGGTATGATCGTATGGCCGCTAGTATTGAATGATTCACCCGTTCCGAGGCGTTGGCTTGCGGTGAGTATAGTGCTGTTTTCAAATGTCTCACCCCAAAATTGGCCACTAAGTCTTGAAATTCTTTACTGACAAACTGTTTGCCATTATCAGACACAATGGTCTCCGGTGTACCGAACTTGTGAAAAACTTCTGTTATTAAAAATCTTACAACATTTTTCGCGCTCGCCTTCGCCATAGCCTTGAGTAGGACAAACTTTGTTAATTGGTCAAGTACTATAAATATGTAGCAGTTCCCGCTTTTCGAACGTGGGTATGGGCTCATAAAGTCTACAAAAATTCTTTGAAACGGACGTACTGTTTCAGCTGCTGCCCCCATTGGTGGCCTTAACGTAATGTTTGCAGGTTTTGATTCCTTGCAAACTTGACAATTTTGTACAAAAGCTCGAACTTGTGCGTTCTGATTCGGCCAATAAAAATACTCCTTTACCCTATAGAGAGTTTTACCAATGCCCCCATGAGCCGCCTGTGGTGGATTGTGACACTTCTCGATAATCTCTCTTGTTAACTCAGCTGGAACCCAAAGTTTCCAAGCGCAGTCTTCATTGATTTGGATCCCGTCATACGGCTGCATCCGTTTGTACACTAGACTATCGATCACCTTTAGATCCGGGAACTGATCCGCATTTTCCCTCACTTGGGCAATTAAATCCAGGTAACTATTAGATCTAAACGCCTCTGAATCGAAATTAATTAGCTCAGTTATATTTGTGGTGATTTCTTCCATATTATAGCGCGATAGCGTATCCGGTACCACGTTTTTCGCCCCTGGCCGATGTTCTATGTTAAAATCAAAAGATTGTAGTTGCAAGCTCCATCGCGCGAGACGGCCACTTAGGTCTTTATGAGTCATCAGCCATTTAAGACTACTGTGGTCAGTAATCACCGAGAATGGCATTAGCTCGATATAAGGCCTAAACCTTTTTATGGCCAAAACTATTCTGTGACTGAATAATTCCTTTGTGCCGGGGTCAACTTGTGGGAGAAAACGCAATGGGATGCTCGCTATCGGTACTATCTTTCTGAAACAACACGGCACCCACGCCTACGTCAGAAGCATTGCATTGCACATAGAAGTGCTTAGAAACATCGGGGTGAGTAAGCACAGGGCTGGTGGTAAGAGCCGTTTTTAAGCGATCAAAAGCCTTTTGAGCTTCTTCCGGGAAACTAAATGATTTGCCCTTCTTTAGAGAATTGAAAATAGGTACCGCGATGGTCGCGTAGTCTGGAATGAAGCGTCTATACCACCCGGTGGCTCCCATAAAGCTTCTAACTTGTCTAGCTGTCCTTGGGTACTTGTATTCTAAAATTGTGCTAACCTTTCCCGGGTCCGGCTTTAATTTGCCTCCACCTACCACATATCCTAGATACCGCAGCTCTTTAAAGCAAAATTTTGACTTCGCTACGTTTATCGTCAACCCAGCCTGTTCCAAACACTCCGCCGTCCGTTCAAGCAACACCAAGTGAGTTTTAAAGTCTGGAGATACAATCAAAAGATCATCCAGATAGACAAAAACTCTATCACGAAGCGCCGCTGGGATCACTTTATCCATTAAACGGCATAACCTTTGGGCCGCATTACACAACCCAAAGGGCATTACCGTATAATGGTATAGTGGCCGCCCTGGCACCGTGAATGCAGTTTTTTCTCTACTGGATGCATCTAATGGTATCTGCCAGAAGGCATCCTTCAAATCGACGCTTGATATAAAATGTGTGTCTCCTAACCGGCTGAGCAGACCTTCGATGTGCGGCAGAGGATAGGCGTCCTTGACCGTGAGGGCATTTAGCTTGCGAGCATCCAAGCAGAGCCGGTTCTTCTCTCCCTTGCGGACAAGAGTAACCGGGTGACTCCACGGACTTTCACTGGGCTCAATGACCCCAGGGTCAAGCATCCTGTCCAGCTCTGCGTACATCAACTTCTGCACAGCTGGCGAGACAGGGTAATGCTTACCTTTCACCGGCGTTGCCTGACCGGTATCGATGGAATGGACTTCCAGGCTAGTACGCCCTAAGCCTTTCCCAGTGTAGCACGGGAATTTCGCCACGACCCTGTCTAACCCCTTCTGTTGGTCTAATGACAATTCATGCATTTTGACAGGATCATGTGCCTTTTCGACCTCCGGACCCAAACCTACCTCATTCGTCGTTAGACCACAGACAGCGGCAAACAGGCTGAATTTACGCATGAAATCTACTCCCAAAAATAATTGCCTACTTAAGGAAGGAACTAGATAAAAGGTGATATCGTTCGATATTTGGTTAAAAGTGATTCTTGCTGTTAAGCGCCCTACAATTCTATGCGGACTGCCGTCGGCCGTCTTAATCATCGAGCAAAAGGGCAAAATTTGTAGTCCTGCCTTCTTCACAAACTCCATACAGTTTTTACCTAAACAGGTCACGGTAGCACCACTATCTAGTAGACCTTCTATAGATTCGCCATTTATAGCAATCTTTACATAGAGTCGTGAATCGTCTCCCTCATACATGGAAGAGGCCATGATTTCTCGCCTAATTCTTTTCCTTATATTATACCTCTCCCTGGCCTTTCTAATACGTTTTGACACGGACCCAAAAATTCATACTTTAGCCGCCGTATATTCTGCTACGCGTTGGTGTAGGGGCTTAATATCGTGTATCCTCGGTCTTTCTTCTTTAACATTTGTCCTTTCATTATTAATTAAAATTCGTACTGGTTTTTCAGGTTTAGCTACTCTACATGATTCGGACACCGGGTTTAATTTTGCGTTGAACGAGTCTCCCCCGTTGGAGGCTTGTTCGCCGGCAAGTTTCCCTGACACTTAGGACATTTGGGTGTAACCACGTTATCCCGGCCACACTTATAACAAAAAATTCGACGTGTCCCCGACGGACAATCCACAAAACTGTGGCCCACTTGCTTACAGTTCCAGCACGTGTACCGACTACTACCTGATATGGCATCTACCTCCATATTGGGCGCTAGAGTTCCTTTTTCCCCGTAGCTGACTTCGTGCACGCGCGGTGCTGTTCCTGGTCGATGCAAATACGGCTGTCTTTGGTTAGCCAGTAAATTTTCGGCTCGTTTGGCCTCTTGGCAAAACCCATTCAATCCCTCTATTCTTACTGAGAATAGCAACTGAGACAATGAGGGCTTTAAGTTGGCCTTCATGATCTCGACCAAATCTTTCTCTGCATACGGCGATCGTTGCTGGTTCCTAAGCCTCATCACGGCATTGTAAAAATCTTCAAAAGACTCCTGTGGGATTTGGCGGCGGTCCATGATTTTCTTCTGCAACTGGAATTCATTCTCATATCGCTTGTATTGTGTCAAGAAGGCTCTTTCCAGGTCCTCCCATGTCTCTAACGACGTCAACTTCCTGATGTTCCAGTACCAATCCAGTGCCGTAATGAATGAAAACTACGACGAACGTCGTTAAAGGAACAATTATAGTCCTGGCGCAGAACGTCAACTCTAAAAATGAAATCTTCAGCACTCATTGATTTAGTAGTACCGTCGAACTTGATCCCCCACCGGGACAGATCCACTTTACGGTGAAACGGATTGGAGTACTCCCCTGGCATATTTGGTGACTGCACATAAGGAGCAAACGAGGACGGCGCTGTAAACGCTTGTGGGTAATTCGCTTGTGGCGGTGGCCCACGGTCTGGATAACGGCATGATGGCTGATATGTCGCTGATGGCGGTAGATTTGGTATGGGTAAGTCTGGTTGCCTTGGTTGCGGATTACCGGTCGCAAATAGCCTCTGAGGTACCCCAGGCTCTGTGGGCTGAGTAACGAACGTCAACGAGGGCTGTGAACACGGCCTTTCAATAGACCTACCTGCTGTTGTAGCACTCCTGGTCTGAATATTCGTGGTTTGGCTTACGCGCTGGTTTAGGGCTCGGACAACTTCTTGTTGTATGGTGCTTTGTAGCTCTTGCCTCTGCCGCGAGAGCTCGTCGCGTAGTAGATTAACGATCGTCGCGCTCATGCCTACATTGTCGTCGGGCTGAGAAGCTGCAGCTACGGGCATGCTCGGGCGAAACTCTTGCCGCACATTCCTGGCCGTTATGCTGCTAAACTCCGGCGAGCTAATAGTGCCGTGCGATATACTGGACTCATTTGCCAGACTGGTCCGATCCTGCGCCATTGCCATAAACTGTTGAACGGCCGGCGTTATCGTTGCCTCTGCTGTGGTGACGATCGCCTGTATGTTGGCCGACGAGGTTATCGGGACAGCCGCAGCAACTGGTGTCTCCCCGCAACTAAGTGGCCCAGTCTCCATTCCGACCACCGTGTCAACGTCGACTCCTTCCGACATTAGCTGGCTCCTTACCGAACGCGTGAGAACCATTCCCTATTACCTAGCGACTTAACTACTTCGCTCTCCGGAGCAGCAAAGACTTAACAAAACAACTTCGCACTTTAAAATTATATGCCCAATAGAAATTCTAGCCTGGTACTGCTATTATAAAAATACAAGTATTGCTTACTTCCGCAACAAAAACTACCCCTACAGTTCGTATTGCTTAAGACCAAAATAAAGCGGTAAAGGCAGGGCTTATTAGGAACACTACCCTTTACGCTGGTATAACCGCAAACGCAATATTTTCCTACCCGCCTGTATAAGTCAGTTTCTGGATGGTTCAAGATTACCCACCTACAGGAATACCACCGAGTAAATGCTTGTAAAAAGTATATGCCTATATAAAAGTATATAATATATATGTATATCTGTATGTCGCAAACAGAATTAATCCAGTTATCACTATATGTAAATGCCACGTCTATACCCCCGTATATTTCAAAGTATTTAAACCCCTATACAGCAGGAAAAAAAATTAAGAAAACAAATAATAATAAAGAATGATCAACTACAACGCATAAAGCGAAATTTATTTGTTAACGCCGCCTTATACGTCAAAAGATAAAAAAAAAATCCTAAAAAAAATAATAATTATTTTGTAAACAGACTATACGCGGCTCTGGCCACAATAAAATGTTTTACACTTAAGCAAAACCTAAAAACTATTAAATAAAAACAAATCTCGATATTTCGAATACTGACCACTAGCTCCAAGGGATTTTCAGGTGGTGAAACAAACGCGTATCCGAGGCTCCCAAAGATTAACACAAATCTACACTCTGTGAAAGTATCTAATTATTTGCCAAAATCTGGTTTCCGCAGGTATACTGAGGCTTATCAGAAGGACTTGCTAGTTCCAAAAGGTAACTAGAATTAACTATGGTATTTACACTACACAGGGATGAACCGAACTTGGTGAATAACGGCTAGACGCAGCATAAAGAATAAGAACGTACATCGCGTCTTATCCTGACTCAGTCTTCCTCATTACTGACCCAGTTCATTGATCTTCAGCTACCCCCAGTTTGTCGCAACGCGAGAGGAAGAAATTCGCCTCCTGTCGGGACATACAAACTAATGGGAGCTAAAAACAGACTATTGAGACTACTTTAAACTGACTGTGTTCTTCCAGCAACCATTATCTACAGACTGTCGTCGCTACGCGTTGAGGACTCTTTATTGACTCGAACGGGACTTACGTCAGCTATAGACTACAGTTCTACTGAAATCACTTCACTATTCAATATTTCTAGGAAACAGTTTCTTTTCGGGCCCCACGTTGGGCGCCATTTTTTTTGTAGTAGCTTTTAAGTTGGTTACTCCCAGCTGTTGAGCCAAGGAAAAAGTCAATGAAGAACGACACTGTGACCCGACTGTTGGCGGTGCTGACATGCTCGCGGTTGCTCCGGCTCTAGCTCGCCGTCTTAGGCGTGGTTCTTGTCAACCAATCGGTTCTGTTTGCCCTACAAAAAAAAAAATAATTCATGCCAGCCTTTCGCTTAAAAGAAAATAAAATAAATGAAGTTGTGGAGCCCGAAAAGAACTGTTTACCTATACTGTCAAAAACAAAACTTTTATAATGAACGCCAACTTACTGCCTCCGTTACCACGTGCCTTCTTCCACTGACTTTTGGAGCCATAGGTTGACTGATGAACTGTCAACCCCGGTTGCCCTCCCTCACGAACCTCCTAGGAAGTTCACCTTGATAGCCCACTTACCGGAATTTTATGGGGTTATCCCTAAATACTTACACGTTGCTTTCACCACCTCCCTATGGTACTTCGGCGAGTTTACCCGCTCATATCAACGCCAAAACTCGTAAATTTATACATTTAAATTATTACAATTCATTTTATTCAACCATCTTAAAACGTAATTATCAGCTAAAACCTATGTATACGGATTACTACATTGAATGTCTTACTATTAATTGAACAATGAAACGCAAAGTAACAAATGAACAAATGAAAATAGTGACGGATGATCCTTTAATCGGATTCCAAGAGTTCACCGCCGCGAAAGGTCGGGACATACGAACGGGGCCTAACTGATCGAGCTCGATTAGATAGGGACTGTGGGTCAACACTGACTTCAACGGGAAATTAGGTACGAACGATAGTAGGAAACACTATACCACCACTCTTTTCATTTAACTCTTTACAGCTGTGTGAATTGATACGACAAATGATAGATACAATAAGCGTATCTGTAATATCCACGCATATAGGTATATTCTTATTTCAACAGGTCTATGTGTGGGTATCGGGTAAGTATAATTTGAGGTAAGTATAATTTAAGGTTACTATAATTTTAGTTAACTATAATTGAAGGTAAGTATGATTTGACGTAATTATAATTTAAGGTAAGTATAATTTAAGGTAATTATAATTTAAGGTAAGTATAATTTAAGGTAATTATAATTTAAGGTAAGTATAATTTAAGGTAAGTATTATTTGAGTTATAAATCCGGTACAGTGCTTAGATATATTAAAATACATTTATAGATATAAGGACTCGAGGTAGGGAAGATATGATTATGGATCCTAAACATTCCCACTTTATTTGACTTTGCAGAGTTATTATTTCGAAAATACTGAACAAACAAAATACTGAACAATGAAAAATTCTGAAACACGTTTAACTACCGGAATATCCCGAAAATTGAAACAGCTTGTGTGGGTATTGGTATTGATTCGAATATATAAAACTTATTATATTATATTCAATCTAGATAATATCATTATACTAACTTTGGAAAAACGTTCTTCTGATAGCGGTAGCTAATTGAAAGTACAATGTATGCATATCCATTTCTATAAATGTATGAATATGTCTGGCACTCAAATCTTCGAATAGGTATAATTTTTGAAGTGAACCTTTCTGATCTCTCTTTCATATAGGGCAAAAACTACTCTTTTACAAATCACTACTTATCTGAGTCCTTCCGGCTTTTCGGGGTGTCACTCCGGGTGAAGCTGCCCTCAATGGTTCGCGCCGACTGCTTCCTGGTTCGAGCTGTGCACACCGGGGAATAGAGGCGACAGTATTATGGTTGTTGTTGTTTCAGTTGGAGATGTGGCTGCTGGTCTTGTTGTGGCTGTGATGGCTGCTGATGTTGATGCTGGCCCTGGGGTAGCGGATTTTGGCCCCAGTTGTTGTAAAAGGTGGTGTTGCAGCTGTGGAATTGTGAGGCCGTGATGGCTGCTGGCTGGACTTCAACAAAATATGTATTTTTAAAATTTTTGCCAATTGTATCCACTGTTTTAATAATACAATCAAATTATATTTTATTTGCTTTTCAGGACAACTGCACACTATTTGAGAATTATAGTTTGAGTGTGTGTCCGTTTTTAGTCCATCGCATACACCATCACTATTTTAAGTTTGCTTTGTATGAAACTGTCTTTTTAATTATTATTATTTACACTGTATTTTATTAAAATTCACTAATTATTTTGCAAAATTTCAGTTTTTATTTTTTTTCATAGAAAATCGCTTATTTTTGCATTTCTTTATACTATAATCGATCTTAACTCCCTGTTGTCGATGCTAGAATCCCACCATTCTAATTTTCTTTTCCCACGACACCTCGTGGCGTCATGTCATGGCCGTTTTTCCCCGTTATTCCGCGTATTCAGCCACTTGACCTTCAAAATTTTCATTTCCCTTTTCTACCTCTTCCTTGCTTAATAACATCCATCTTGAACTGTCAACTTCTTGTCTTTACTGTGTTACTGTAACAGGATGCCCACGACAGTTCTTATAACAATAATTCGGTTGTCTTCATAATGAAGTTGAGGAAGTTGGTACTATAAATTTCTTACTTGAGGACCTGTTTCGATTTTTAAAGCTTTGTGTAATATTACTGATAACAGCCATAAACATCTTGCTTCTATTTTTCATGTAGCCTTCTAATTTTCTTTTATTAAAATCTAAACCAATTTATTCAAATCAAAAATTATTTCTTTCATCTATAAACATATGTGCATATGTGTATGTTTTTTTACATGTAATATTATAATATATTTAGAAATTTATCATAACAACTGTCTTATAATATTTATTATCAGACTTGTATACTACACGTAACAAACTTCTCTCCGCGATTGAATTTGATGTTTGATGTTACAAAAATAATTAATAATATGTGACGTGTAGACTGCATGTCAGAGATTTATAATAGAAATTTGCCATAATTAAAAAACAAAACACCTATAAAACTTTTAGACGCTACAATTAAATTATGTTAAACATAAATACGTAGTACGAATAATTTCACACTGAACATTTATTAAAAAGCACACAACGCAACTATTGCACATCTTCCCATGTCATCGTCTATAACTGCATTATACTCGTACTTGCTAAATAATTACTTAATAAAGAACGGACCTCGAATAAATTTTTTAAAGATAATTTTTTGATTGAAATATAACAATTATTTTTTGATTAGAAATAATAATACATATAGCCTTATCTATATAATTCGGCTAAACAA
This sequence comes from Phania funesta, assembly GCA_963932375.1. NCBI lineage: Eukaryota > Metazoa > Arthropoda > Insecta > Diptera > Tachinidae > Phania > Phania funesta. Next base: position 46,754,399 of record OZ010656.1, read on the forward strand.
AATTTTATTTGTTTAACAAAACTTTTTTTGTTAAACTTAATTAGAATAACGAATTTTAACGTGAATCATATCTGAATAATGGTTTTCTTTTAAGCAATAATTAAGAATAACAAAGTACTCGTTATATTGCAAGCAAAAATTAAAAATCAAAAATAATCGTTATTTTTCAAACAAAAAATAGGAATTATATACATATGTATGTATATTAAGATCAAAAAAATATTTAAGTAAAAAATAAAGGTTAAAAAATAACAATTATCTCGCAATTTTTATATTGCTTATAATTATTACGGGCCCTGCTTGATAGCATTATACATACATTTTGGGAGAACATCCTACCACTTCTGCTATCTTTGTAAGCTTTGTATTTTTTGTTTTTTTTTTTTTTTTTTTTGTAAAGATCCCCAATTGCCTTTTTTCTCAGCTGAGCAGTTTCGTCCTTTACCCATTTATATTTACAATATCAAGAAAAATTAAAATCTTTGTAAGAACATAAATTAAAAAAAAGTGAATTCACTTAATCGAAATTCTACGGTAACTATTTTGTTGTCCAACACAACTATTTCATTTTCAACAAAACTAACGGGACTTCTCCATATAATTTTGAGAGAAGGGAAAGTGTATATACATACATGTATGGTTTTGCATTCTGGTTTTAGAGTGTGATAGTACTCAATTCATCGCATGCAATTAGTGCTTCTTAAACTAGGTTGGTTTTGTGACATTAAATGTTTTGACAAGTGCGCTTGATCTGGCAACTGGCACGCCCTCTTTTAGAATAAATAATACATAGATAAAAGGGTGTTCTATATTATTACTCATTTCGGAATAATATGAACACTGTTCTAATTTGGTGTATGAAGAGAATTCTTGTGATTTCGATTTGAATTAAATTTAATTAGCTAATTCGTATGTATGTACGAACTACATACATAAGTATGAGTACTTGTTTTTTTCAAAACTAATTATTAAGTATATTTAAAAAAATGTCATAAAGAAAAAGAAGTTTACTATCAATAATGCAATAGTTTTATGACATACATTTCCTTATACCTAAATATTAATTATTTTAAAAAAGGGAGTGTGTAATACACACTGTGTATTGCTAACTTACACCCACTTTTGCCAAAGATATGAAAGTCACAAAAGAAACCTAATTTACATATTTTCACCGTTGTAATAAAATTAAATTAATTTTAGAAGTGGGTGTGGTATTTAATATATTACGCCTACTTTTTTACACCGTCTCTTTTCTAAGAAGCATTTATAATCTGTGATTTTAAACCAGGGCAAAATAAATTTATTAAAAAGTTCTAATGATTCTCTTCATAATAATATCGATTATGATGATGAGTTAGTAACAGTTCACTCTCAAGAAGAAGATACTCATAATCATATAAGTATTTTGGATACAGTTAACAGGTTTCAAACTCAGATAATTTTAACTGATGACAAGATGATAGATATTGATATTAAACATGGCAATAAAAAAATTTATATTAATTATAATGATTTGGAAAATAATTTTGTGGATATACTAAAGCGCAATATACATAAGGGAAAAATAGGAATATTTACAGAACTAAGCGACCATAAATACAACATCCTGTAACGTAAAATTATTGAAATATTTGAAGGAGATAATAACGTTAAATTCGTAAGATGTTCCTACCATGCATTAGATATGTCATCTGAAGATGATACTTTTAAAAAAATTGTTTGACATTTATAGACAGTTTTTCCAAATTCGCCACTGCCTACTACTTAGAGGACAGAACTAATCAGACAATTATTGAAAAAATCAGGCTATATAAATCTCAAAAAGGACATTTCAAAAAAATAATTACAGACAATGAATTCAAAAGCATAAATATTAAGGACTATTTAAGAAGCGAAAATATCGAATTACACTTAGTGAAACCTAATAACCATACGGGAAACGGAGATATAGAGCGACTACATAGAACATTAAGTGAAAAGATTCGAACACTAACGATTGAAAAAAAAAAGTTTAAGTATCAAGGACAAAATAAGTATGTCAGTGGAATTTTACAATAGCATTCATTCAGTAATAAAGGAAAAACCGATTAACGTTGAATATGGAAATTGTGACAAAACTAAGATTCATAACTATATGTTAGCAAATAAAGAACACTACATAGGAAAACGAAATAGAAACAGAGAAATTTACTACGATCAAAGGAATGTAGGATACATTAAAAACTACAAAGCTGTAAGACATAAAGAAGAACCAAAATTTAGAATAAACAGTTTAAAAAATGTTCATATTTCTAATATTAAAATAAAATCCAAATACAATAATGGTGTTGTAAATACAAGACAGTTTGATAATAATTTAAGTTAGTTTTATGATAACAATATATACAATGCAAATAAAAAAAATGTAAACTTAATTTTAAATATTTTGTCAATTTGCTCACGTTACTTAAAAAAAAAAAATTTTAATTTAAAAAAAAATTTAAAATATGTATTATACATGAAGTTTAAAGGACTTTGGAGTGTCCCTGATTTAATTGGAGTTACGAGACCGAGTTGACAACACTGTTCTTTAATCATTAATATTTTATTAATCATAATTCTCTTTTATTACTATTCTTTTTTGTCACATATTTTAATTACTCTCTCTCATAACTCTTACTGTAAATTAGCTTAAGAATATTAAAAGACTTGTTAAATGTTTAAAACATTGAACATATCATTAATAATCCAACCGTTGAGGAATAAAGTTCAAATTTAAATTTAAACGGTATCTTTTTTTGTTTCAATCAAGTTACATAACTTGCGGGCCGCTGATAATTAACGGAACTCAATGTTGGACCAAATAAAAATATTTTGAAAAGAAAACTTTACAAAGAAAACCAAATTACCCAATCAACCAAAATATCGACATTTTGGCCAAATTTTATATTCACCATAAAATCGAAAAACTGGATTAAAAAAAAATTTTTTACCAAAAAATTAAAAAACAATTCACAACATTTTGAATATTCACCACAAAAATTTAACTAAAAATTAACTAAAATATTTTACGAAAAATCTCAACCTCAAAACAAAGTTTAACAATAATTTTGGAAGTAATCAAAAATAGGAAATTCACCACAAAACAAAACTATAGTCCAAATGTTTTAAATTACAAAAATATCATAATTTTCCAAAAAGTAAAAATTTTAAAAAAACCGAACCTGAAACTGCACCAAGAAATTGTCAAAAATTCAAAAATTTGCCAAAATTTTAAATTTACCACAAATTCTAAAATTCAACATAATAAAAAAATCATAATTCAATTTCAAAATTTAAAAATGTTAAATTTTCCAAAAAAAAAACAAAATTTAAATAAAACCAAACTGCACCAAAATATTTAAAAAAAAAATCCGAAATTTGGCCAAATTTTAATTTCATCAGAAATTCACCTTAAAATCGAAATACTGGAACAAAAAAATTTAATTGCTAAAAAGCAATATATAATAAAAACCGAAATTTAAAAAATTCACCAGATATTGAAATATCACTGGAATAAATTTAAATTTCGCCAAAAAGCCGAACACTCACAAGAAATCAATATTTTACGAAACTGATTTATTTTTAGCATTGCCATATATCACGAAACTTTTTTTTTCTGCTGAAGCCCCAAAAAGCAAAAAAGTACCCGATATTGGGGACCTAATTATATAAAACACAACGTGACGCAAACATTTATATGGAAAAAAATCAAAAATTAAAAAAAAAATTGTTTTAGATATAAATTTTGTGCCCGAAGGAACAACTTACAAAAACCTAAAAATATATATGAAACAAAAGCATATCTTTAAATTTTGTTTTTAATTTCACCACTAAAAATCAGTACTTTATGAAAAAAGGCACAATTCTAACGAAATCGATATTACACAAGCTCCCTATGACCTTCATATTTTTTTCTTAGGTTTAAGTTCTTTTATTATTATATATCAGCATAAACATACACTACGTCTTCAGTAGCCATATATGTGTTCGCACCTAAAAAGCGTCTGCAAAATAACGGAAAAAAATTAATCGTGATCTTTTGTGAGGAGAATACGTGTAGATGCTCGTATGCAGTTTGAGCATACTTTTTTGTTTCTCATCTAGATTTATTCCAAGTTTTGGACATATTCCATTAATCGGTATTTACAGGCGAGCACATACACACACATTTTTTATATTGTCTGTGTATTTTGTTTTAGTGATGGCAGAACAGATTTTTGCGAACAACTGTTCGGATAACATTGCTTGAACAAGGCCGTACGCATGCAGTGTTAAAGTGCCATGGAGATGTGAAATTATTTAATTAAGTCTGGCAACTGTGTTAGTTGTTCTGCCACGATTTCTCATTCGTGATATTTTTTCTGATGGAATACGGTATTTTTCTGTTTCATATTAAACAATAAAGAGTAAATTAGATAAAGTTGAAAAGTCCATTGCAACAAAAATGGAAGGTGAAGATGTAAGTAATTCGAGTTAATTAATTAATTGTATGGGTATAAGATTGTTAAATGCTTTAAGATTGCAATTTATTTTTCTATTTGAGGTTATGACAGTATATACCAAAATAAATATTTCTGGTTTTTTATAGTTTGACCCCACACTCCTTAAGAAGAAAAAGAAGAAGAAGACCTTCGATTTGGATGCAGCCTTAGGGTTAGATGAGGGCTTCAAAAAGGAAGAGACTAAAGAAGTTACAGCTGATGATGCGACAGCAAATGAAATCGATGATAATTTGGATCTAGAAAGCTTTGGTAAAAAAAAGAAAAAGAAGAAGAAGGCATTTAATTTGGATGAATTAGAAGGCGCTTTGCCAAGAGAAGGTGAAGAAGTGGCTAATGAAGATAAAACCGGTGAGCCAGCTGAATCCGACGAACATTTAGAAGCAGAGCGCGATTCAGACATAGACTACAGTTACGATGATTTATTAAAACGTATTTTTGAAATAATTTTGGATAAAAATCCTGAAATGGCTGCGGGACGTAAACCTAAATTTGTTATGAGACCACCCCAAGTTTTGCGTGTGGGTACTAAAAAGACTTCATTTGCAAATTTCCTTGATATTGCGAGAACATTGCATCGTTTACCAAAACATTTATTGGATTTCTTATTGGCTGAATTGGGTACTAGTGGATCTATGGATGGTAATCACCAGCTTATTATTAAGGGACGCTTTCAACCTAAACAAATTGAAAATGTGCTACGTCGTTATATTAAAGAATATGTAACCTGTCATACATGTCGGTCACCCGAAACAATTCTGCAAAAAGATACCCGTCTATTCTTTCTTCAATGTGAGTCGTGTGGCTCCCGGTGTTCCGTAGCAAGTATTAAATCTGGTTTCCAAGCTGTCACTGGAAAGCGTGCCGCGATCAGAGCGAAAACTTCGTAAATTAAGTCGCGGTTTAATAACAATATCTTGTGTTACTATACTCAGTTAAGTGGACCTTTATTCCCACGAGCAGAAATATTTAAAACCACACGTCATGTGAAATTACGACGGTCATTTTACCATTTTACTTTTATATTTTTAAACAAGGGTATATGATTTATTATATAAAAAAATAAAAGATTGACTATTTCATAAGGAGTTTGTTAATTACACGCAGTTTGCTTTATACCAATTTATCAAGTAATCCTTGAAAAAGATTTCTGTATCACGATTGGATTTCTCATCCTCGATAAAGGAAAAAACCTTAAATGATGTTTGGTTTCTGTAGCATGTTGGTTTGCCATACAGTAAGACTTTTGCTCCCATAGGTATACTAGCATTATTAATCTGCTCTTTAGTTCTATTCAGCAAACTGCGCAAACTATTAACAATTTCTTCCTTGTTCTGTGCTAACATATTCCTACTGATAGCATGCAGTTCACTCTCCATTATCCTAATTGTTTGAATATCATTTGTTTTTTTAAAAATGAATATATCCAAGCATGCTGTCCCATCGTCTAATATGTAATTATAGCTAGTTTTCAGTTCTTTCGAATGGCTCATTATCTTTCCGTAAATCAGGCAGTGTTTAAACTGCACTTTATCAGCGAATATTTTAATATCAGTTTCGTCTTTCCAGTTTTTATTGAGGCATTTAACATCTTTCAACAATAATGGAATACAATTTCTCGCGCCTTTAAAAGAAGTTACGTGCTTTGAGTTTTTCTTGTGTTCGACCGTGGTTTCTGAACATTGAAATCGATCAGTTTTTTTCCTCATAATATATAAATCCAAGTTATCCTCAAAATCCATAGAATGTTTACAAAACTTAGTCGAGATCCAAATCACTAGGCTTGTAACCGGTTTTATTTGGTTTCTGAGCCGCCGTCAACATATGTAAGAGGCTTATTAACACTACATACATTTTTTCACACATCGAGAGAGAGCGAGTTTGCAAAATAACGAGAGAACATGGGCTCGTCGCCTCCTGTTTGAAGAATACATGTAGATGTTTCTGTTCAGTTTGAGCATAATTTTATGTCTCTCTTCGATATTGTATGGATGCTTTTTCATAGTTTATGTACAGGTATTTACGGACGAGCGCACACATATATACTTAATATTTTTCACGGTGTATTTTGTTAGTGTAATGTCATAACAGATTTGTGCGAACTATTGTTCAGACAACTCTGTTTGAACACGAAGCTACCATAAACAGCGACGGTCTTGACTACCCAAATTTTTGTGCGAACAGAAAAATTTGCAATGCCTCATCGGTCTTTACAAGCACAAGTCCTGTGCGAACAGGATTCTGCTAGTTATCAAAACAGATATATGGCTACTCAAGACGTCATGTGAAGATTTGTTCGTGTTCGAACAACGTTGTCCCAATAGTTGTTCGCACAACGGTGTTTTGCTATCACACAAACTAATCTCGTCTGTAAACACTCGTACATAAAATACGTTGAGAACATGGAAACAATCCTGATTACACTACGTCTTGACTTAACAAAAATTTGTTCTCACATACAGCATTTGCGGAATAAAGAAAAATTCAATCGTGGTATTTTATGTGAAAAGTACGTGTAGATGTTCGTTTTCTGTTTGAGATTAATTTTTTCTCATCGAGATTGTATAATTGCTTTTATCATAGTTTATGTACATGTGTTTACAGACTATTGCACGCACAGATACATACTTTGAATTTACATTATTTTAATTTATTTATGACATAACATAGTTGTGCGAACTATTGTTCGGACACCTCTGCTTGAACACGAACCGACCGCCAACAGAGACGGTTTGCATTATCCAAATTTATGTGCAAGCAGCAAGCAGTATGATGGCTGAACAGATTTTTGGCTAGTCAAGGTGCCATGTGAAGACGTCTCTAATAATTGATATGAAAATATGCTGGCATCTCTTTTTCGTGGAAACATATTGGCAGGGTAATTTTCCTAGCATATTTGTTTTGTTTATATTGTATTCTGATTTTTCCTAATATTGTGAAATAAGAAGAAAAAAGAAATCTTTTTTATTTTAAAAACGAACTTATAATAAGTACGATATAAAGGCATGTCTGGGGGATCTCTGATAGCGTTAAAAGAAGAATCAATTGATGGCAATGCTGCAGCAGCTGGATCAAATGATAGCGTTCAGCAGCAATCATCAGGCGCACCTCAGCAGAATGGTGCCCCGGGTTCGAGTGGAACAGGAAATGGTAGTGCGCCAGCTGAAGGAACTAGACAAAACAGTTTACAACGAATACAACAGCGAAAACAAAAAGTTTTTAATTTACCAGTAGCTCAGAAATTAGCTAAATTATCTATGTACTCAGCTTGTCAATCTGAAGGATGTCGTTGTACTGGCTGGAAAACTCCTCAAGAAAATCGTCATCGTGATGTTGAGTCATCTTATTGTCCAGAGTTTAGTGAAGAGTGTCGTAATACTAGCTGTCGTCATTCGCTGCAAAGTCATATTGCTCATTTAGATGGTATTTCAGGATCTGAAATGAATAATTTACTAGGCGCTATTATTGATATGGAAAATCTGTTTATGTCAATGCAACGAGTAGATGACGAGGATACGAAAAAGGTATATCTCTATCTTTTCCGGTTGTTACGTCAATGTGTAATAACCAGGCAACAAGCCGTAATTCGTGGACCGTTGGGAGATCCTCCATTTGAATCGCCCTGTATTGCAAAAGCTGTTTATTCATTTGTGTTTTATAAGTACAATCATTTAAGTCCAAATGAATTGCAGACCATGACTGAAGTAGCTAAAACATTTTTGAATTTTCTAAATCACTACAATTTCGAACCACCGTCAATGAGAAGAGCGGATTTGAAAAATGATGATGCTTCTACCTATAAAATTAACTATACCAGATGGCTTGTTTTCTGCCATGTACCTGCTTTCTGTAACTCACTTAGACATTTTGAAACGTCGCTAGTTTTTGGCCGTACGCTTTTGCGAACAGTTTTTCAGTATATGGCCCAACAACTGAAAAAGAAATGTATATCGGAACGTGATCGGTTTCCAGCGGACAAAAGATCTATAATAACGCAAATGCCAAAATTTTTAGAAGCCCTTAAAGGGGAGCTTCTTAAAGACGATTCTCCAATATGGGATCAATCTTATCGTCCGCCCACTGCCTTTTTACTGCAACAACGCAAACGTCAACAAGATACGTCAGTAACTGGTGCAGTGGGAACATCAACCAGCGTTGGATCTGTTGCTGCAAAAAGAACTAACGTTACCGGTGAACCTGTACATAAAAGAGCTAAAAAAGAGACTGTTGAACGTTCTGCTGGGTAAGTCAAGTAGAAGGCATTACTTAATTTTTTTTCATTTAGTGCAGTCAATTTATTTTATTTGCGTTGAGAAATAAATATATTTTAGTAGCATCCGGATTACGCAATCAGAAAAAAAGTAATTCAAGCGACGTTCTAAGCAATGCCAAAGTAGTAACATATTTTTAATGCCTTACTTTATGCGGACAAATTCATCGTTATATAAATGATGCAAATCAACATCCAAAACAATTCTGTATTTGAGTTTAGTAAACAAATATTTATTTAAAATTATTATTTTTAAAGTAATACATATGTTAGTTGTTATTAAAACTTAGTGCGCATTTTTTTTAATTATAATAATGTATGTATTATTATATGTATGTGAATTATTATTTTTTAATGATGAAAAAGTTTTTTGAATCAGGGAATATGCATTCGTTAAACGCACTCCTTTCCATTGAGAGCAATTTTCTTTAAATTATGCATGCTAGATCATCTTTGTTTGAACCCATGATTGAACTACATTTTTGTCATATGATTACTTGTCGTGGGAATTCATTATACTCATTACCAATTGCGGCTTTTAGCTAAGGAGTCTCCTTCAAGAACTAGTAATCATGCCATTCTTTCGCATAGGGAGCAGAAACTGTTTGGCAACCCATCAAACGGATCAAAACCTTTTTCTTAAAATATAAATTTACAAAAGCTGAAGTACACGGGATAACTCTGCTTAATACTCAGTGTTTGCTTTTAATAAATGTATAAAATACTTTCATTATGTATTATTGTTTGCAATACAAATAATTTGTATCGATCTTTAAAATATGGAACAAGTTGCTAGTAAGTAACTGTTGTTAGTAAGTAACTATTTCTTTATTTAAAATCTACATCTATACGATGTGAATTTGTGTATGTATGTAAATTTTATTTTGACTAATAAAAAACTATTTTATGTATTTGTTAATCGTTGTGTTATAAATAAATTAAAGGTTTAAACATGTGTGTATATTTTTATATGCATATCTAGAACTAAAAATTATATTTCGCATAAAATACGTGACATAACATATATAAGACTCTTTGTAAATTTATTTTACTCTTGCGCTTTAATAATTTAGTTTAATATAAAATTTATGTATGGACGAAAAACATTTTTGTTTTGTTTATTTTAGAGATTCCATGTATGAAGATCTTTCCGATGAAACCGTTTTACGTGCTCTGAAAGCCATTTCCGAGTCAAAAGCCGTTAACAAAACCGAAATTCTTTTTCCGGTTAATGTGTCGCGTGATGAAAATGTTAAAGCAGAAGAACAGAAACGTGCCATAGAGTTTCATGTTGTCGGCAATTCTTTGACAAAACCTGTGGATAAGCAAACAATACTCTGGCTTTTGGGATTACAAAGTGTTTTTGCTCACCAACTGCCAGAAATGCCGCGTGAATATATATCACAATTAGTGTTTGATACGAAGCATAAAACTCTAGCCCTAATTAAAGAAAATATGCCAATTGGTGGCATTTGTTTCAGACCATTTCCTGATCAACAATTTACGGAGATTGTTTTCTGCGCAGTAACAATGTCAGAGCAAGTTAAAGGCTATGGCACACATCTTATGAATCACTTAAAAGACTATAGCATCCAAAAGAATATACAGCATCTTTTGACGTATGCCGATTGTGATGCAATTGGTTACTTTAAAAAGCAAGGATTTTCCAAGGATATTAAGTTGGCACGGCCTGTATATGCGGGATTTATAAAGGAATATGATGGAGCTACTTTAATGCATTGCGAATTACACAAGAATATTGTAAATACTCAATTTATATCAGGTAGAATTTCAATCGTTATTTATTTTTGGATATGTGTTAAAAATCGGCCGACCGGGAATTTATTTTGAACTATATTTCGATATTTTGAATTGATTTTCACCACATATCTGTTTTGATATGTCTACAATTTGAATTTAAAAACATTGTGTATTTTATTAGTAATAAGACGCCAAAGTGAAATTCTCAAAGAACTTATTGCTCAACGCCATAATGAAGTTCAGAAAGTTCGACCTGGTTTGACGTGTTTCAAAGAAGGCCTTCCTTCCATACCTGTGGAATCCATTCCGGGATTGCGTGAAATTGGTTGGAAACCTCAAATGCGTGCTCAACGAACTTCAAGGCCTTTGGAGGAATCTTCGGATCCCGAAAAATTGGCCGCTTCCTTTGCCGCTGTCTTACAATCAGTACGCCACCATGCTTCTGCTTGGCCATTCTTAAAACCCGTTACAGCTGCCGAGGTACCAGATTACTATGATCATATTAAATATCCCATGGACTTAAAAACAATGGGAGAACGGTTGAAGAAAGGATATTATGTAACAAGACGACTGTTTATGGCCGACATGGCTCGTATATTTTCCAATTGTCGTTTTTACAATTCACCTGAAACTGAATATTATCGTTGTGCTAACAATTTAGAACGTTATTTTCAGACTAAAATGCGGGAATTAGGTTTATGGGATAAATGATGTCGCGCTCTTTCTGCGAATTTTGAACCCCCTATTGAGAAAACTGGAAACAATGATGCAGACGGAGAAGATAATGGTGGAGACAATGATAACAAACTTTCTAAGGAGGAGCGTAGCGTAATAAGCAATATAACTAACTCTAATACAAACAACTTATCCCAAAACACTATTTTAAATACAACTTATGAGACCGCATTTTTAAGTGGAAATTTAGGTGTTTTCTCTTCCCTTCCAGATGACATATTCACTAATTAAACTAATTTTTTGGGTTCGGATTGTTGCCTCTTATCCATTATATATTCCGTTTCCAGGACAACAACATTACATTAATGTTTTTTATTTCTAATTATTTTAAGTTTTTTTTGCAGTTTTGTTGGCTTTGAAGATTTTAAATGTTAATAAAAAATACTCTTATATACATGTATACATTCATTGAATTAGTCTCTAAATAAATTATATTTTCTTTTTTAAATTAATTAATTGATTAGACCCAGAATTATTTTGTAATTTTCTTCTTTCGTATACTATTTCACTGAACTGGGATTTTTGGTATATTATAGGAAAGAAAATAAACCAGTATATACGCCTAAGATAGTGTGAAGTAAAATAGGCTCTAGCGCACCTAATAGACAGTTCAATATTAAATAACTTCGAAAGCAATTAATTGAGGAAGTTAATTAAGTCCTTTTATTATCAATAAAAGTTTACAGGCAATTTCTTCCTAGATACATTCCATCATTCAGTAAAGGCACGGTAATATCCTGCTTCTGCTACGAAAGCCAGTAATTGCTCATACATTTTTGAAGGCCGAAACGCTGTTAAATTTTTGTTCCATATTAGTCACATTACACGAATCTATTAATTTTGTATTACATACTTTCCTTGTCTTATCGATATTTTTTTAGAGACAGAATTTGTGTAGCTTCTGCATATAAATATACCAATAAGAAAAGCAACTCAATGGAATAACAAATGCACAATAGGTGAATATTCTAGATATATTGTAACGTTTAAATTATGTACACAATTAAGGCGCACGGTAGTGCGCCATGTCTAGTTTAGGCATGATGCACTCTGTGTATTATACACGAAACCATTCGCGTTGTTTTTACCCTCATAACTTTATTACCTTTAATCATAAAATAATGAAACTTGAAACATAAGGACTCTACGTATATGTAACCTCATAGGCTAAGTTTTACCATAAAAGCTTCCCGATAATAGGAAAGTGTAAAAAGTGATTCTTGATTTGATATTCCGACAGGGTGTTTTGATGTAAATTTTTGAAACGAATTTCCGTCATCCCTTGTCAAGTTTGGTTTGGAGAGAACCCGGTTTCGGTTATGTGCCAAAATGACACTGAACATGCCAAGGGATGACGAATTTCGTTCCAAAATTCCACGTGTAAAAGGTGCATATTTTGGTACATATTCACTGACTCACTCACTTACACATCAATATTATGGGGCACTTGCAATGTAGCTAGATAGCTGAAATTTAGCATATATGTATGTAGGTAGGCCTTGGGGAATAAGTAAAGAAAAAAATCGGAAAAAGGGAACTTTTTATTTGAAGGGACTAGGGTTCCCCAACCCTCTGTAAGCCTTAATTTAAAAGAAGTTTTATACATACATTACCAAACAAAAATAACTTGGAGGAAGGATGTGAAAATAAGGCCGAGTTCCTATATAACAATTTCGGCCGTTAAAAATAAGCAAGTTGCCTAGAAATCGGATGGTATTGTACATATGAAGTACTTATTTTTATCTCAGTACTTTTAACGGCCGAAATTTTTGCGCATCGCTCATTTGCTCAAACAACGTCATAATTTTATTTCGAGTTAAAGTTAACGTTTTCTATTTTGTCATAGTACCTTTAAATATAACGGCATATTCTTTTCAAACGTAGAAAGTAGAAAATATATAAAGATGGAATTTATACACAATATAAAGCACGACATAACGAACAATGCTGCATAATTAACTCCAAAAATACATTTTTTTATGAGTAAGTGAGCGCTATGTGTATGCAACACCTTTAAATGTTATTTTGGTGTACATATGTATGTAATATTTTATTAAATTTTATCAACTAAATTTACTTCTTTCAATAGACTTATTTTTTAACGTTTATTAATATGAATAAAAATAACAAAATATAGATACATGCATTAAAATTTTTTTCCTTCTTTTTTGCTAAAAATGAATTCAGATAAACATTTTTATATATGTATGTATAGTATGTACATATGGATTTTCATTTATTAAGTTTTGCACGCATTTAAAATTCGTATATTTAATATTTTTATAACACTTAATGTTTAACCATGTTGAATTCAATAAAAAAAGGACATTTATTAATAATTTTAATCAGTGGGATAATTTGAGTTACATATTTGTTATTATCTTAATTTATGATTACAATTTTGACATTTTTATTATACATTTTTGTGTATGTGGTATCTTGGTTAACTTTCAATGATTGTTTTTATTCTTTTTTCTATTATTATTTATTAAAAAAAAAGTATACAATATTGTTGTAGTACTGATTTCACAAATCGGATTTATCTAAAAGAATCTCATAACGGTGGAGTGTATCGGGGTTTTAGATGATTGTCTTTAAAGTTCTGTGTTTTTGATGTTTTTAGAAATGTTTCATATGTAAATGTACCACATACACGTTTTTGTTTTGTATTTTTGTTTGTTATTTATCAAATTCATACATATATACAAGCTTTTTTTAATGCTTATAACTCATTTTTTATTAATTTAATATTACTATTGGCCCTAATCGATTACCTTAGCTATTATATTGCCTTTATAATTTTCACTACTTTTATTACAAAGGCAGCAAATTTGAGAGAAAAACAATTTCTCATTTATAAACTTTATAACAGTCAGCTGGAAAAATGTTTGCATAAAACTTGTGTCCAGTAAAAAATATATCAGCAATTGAAAGCGGATGTTAGAAATATTATTAATATTTTCAAATATTCTTCCAAGGTATCGGTAAACAATAAGTTTTTTAAACATAACGTTACCATATTTATTTGAGAAAAAAAACAACTCTTTTATTTTTGAACGATCGTTATTTTATTAAAAAGTAACAAATTTTGTTGTTCCTGTCATGTATGTACTATGTACATACATACATACGTATGCATGGATTTTTTGTTTTCTTATATGTGCAATACATTTTCCCTTTAGCATGGTTTTGTTAAAACTTTATGGAATATTAAGAAAAAAAAGTAACCATTACGTAGTTTAGAAAAACTTGAGATTGTTCATTAGCGGTTTTTTAAATATATGCATACATATACCTACTTCGAATACGTATGTATGTATGAATGCACATATAATAACTGTTGTTAATACTTTCATGTATTCTTGATTCTGTTTGCTGTGGCTGCATAATGAACATTCATTTTCAACAAGATTGTTTTTGCATTTATGTATGTATGTATAAAAAACGTACACATTAAAATAAAATGGCGCTTTTATACTGGGGTTTTCTTTCTGTCTCTCACAGCGATTGGTGGTTAATGTTGCTGACGTATTCTGTTTTAATATTTAGTTTTAATCAGGGTACGTAATTGGCTGATGTTTCATTGTTCACCAAGAAATCTTGATTTGCTTTTAGTTTTTTTTTCACCGCCTATGAAAAAAACTTCATTCTGCTCGGAATATCAAATCAAGAATTTGTTTTGCTTTTTATTTTTCACCGCACAAGAAAGTAATGTTTTTTATTTTATTTTTGTGAGTGTTTATGTTTTGTTACTGTTGAAAACTCACTCTTCATGTAAGAAATTTTGTTTTGCTTCTGTTTTTTTCACCCCGCACATAAATGAATGTACCTATGCAATTTTTTTCATTTCACCAAATGACCACGAAAGAACTGTACTGAACTGATTCTTAAGAAATAAAAGGTAACGGAACAGAATTATGCACTTTATTGCACATTCTACATAAGGTAAAAACATAAACATAAAATGAATGAAAAATTTCTTGTTCTTTTGTGATGATTAAGTGAATATTAAAAAAAATTTACAGGTTGTGACAAAAAAGCATTCACTCGTAGGTATGCGGTGGAAAAAATAAAAAGCATAAGGATTTATTCTTGACCAATGAAAAAAGAAAAAGCAAAACATTTTTTCATTCGTGACAAATGATACAAAAATAAATAAAATTGTACTGTTCATGGTGTACTAATATAGTTGCGATCCCGTACTCTACTTTGGGAGCCCGCGGGTTCCCAAATTTACCCAAAACAGTTCCTGTACACAAAGTTTGGGTAAGTAAGAGAGAATTTGAGAGAATAATATTCTTCTTCCTGCCAAAACAGCCCACAATTTTTCTTCGGGTTCATTTGGTAAGGTTTTAAAAACATCAGCTGTTACATAAAGTAAACAATAAAAATCTACAAACAAATTTTTGGCTAACAATTTGGTTTTTAGTGTTCCCGTACTTTTAAACATTTTAGTATCTAATTGAGAGTTATTTTTCTTTATTCTCATTTGCCCGAACTTTACCCAAAAAGTACGGTATCGCACCTTATGTTTGCTACAAAATATCCAAGATCTGCTCTTCTTGCATGAATTTTTTTGTTCAATATACATACATACATATATGTTTAGCTTTACTTGATAAGTAAAAACTAAGGTATGTAAATATTATGAGAACTCAAACAACGGCTTGTTGGAGTAACAACATTCACTTTGTAGCTTATACATTTTTATTGTTCTTTTCTAAGTGTAAGCACTTTAATGTTTTTCATACAACCTGTTATTTTATTTTACATTGATTGAATTCAAAGTATGCTTTGCTAAATTATACATTCCAATAAAAGGTTTCGCACTGTTAAACACGTTAATTGTTGTCTTACTTCAATTTTTATGCAACAGGTTATGGGCCTATGCATATCAAGGTTCCAGGAAATTGAAGTTAAAACATCTAAAGTTATAAAGGTTTATTTGGAAATAAAGATAAATAAAAATGTCGGACACAAAAGCAAAAATTAGCAAATTAAATAATGAAAATTATGGAAACTGGAAGTTCAAGATGGAATTGCTGCTGCGAAAGCAAAATCTGTGGAAGCTAGTGATATTAGGTAGCCGTCCAGAACCAAAGATAGAAAATGTTGTCATGAAGAATAAAGCCGATGTGGATGAATGGGACACCAAAGATGACGAAGCCAGGGGAACAATTGGATTGCTTGTCATGGATGATCAACTTTGCCATATTAGAAATTCAAAAAATGCCAAGGAGATGTGGGATAATTTGAAGAACTATCATGAGAAAAATACTCTCTCCAATAAAGTGTATTTAATGAGGAGAATTTGCTCATTAAAATTAGAAGAAGGTGGAGATGCAGTGGCACACATAAGCACAATGAACGAATTATTCACAAAATTGCGTGATGTTGGTGAAGAGGCCATGTCCGATAAATGGAGTGCAGCTATGTTACTTAGTAGTTTGCCCGATGGTTACGATACTCTAATAACATCTTTAGAATCCCGAAATGAAGGTGAAATTAACTTTGCATTTGTTCAACAGAAAATTATCGCCGAATATGAACGACGTTTGCATGCGGTAGGTGATACCGTCATGAAAGTTGTTGCCAAACCCAGTGGTGTGTGTTATTTTTGTAAGAAACCGGGACATCAAAAGAAAAATTGTGTAAAATATAAGAACTGGAAGCAAAAACAGGTCCTGGGAAACAATTTTAACAAAATTAATTCTGTAGAGGAAAAATCAAAATCAGGTTTTCTTTTCAAATTTGGAAAAAATAAAAATTTCTGTTGGCTTGTTGATTCAGGTGCAACTCGTCATGCTGTTAACGATTACAAGTTTTTTCAAAAATTGGATAAATCTTACAAAAGTAATATTGAATTAGCTAATGGAGAAAGGGTTGCTATTGAAGGTATTGGGGCAGGTGAGTTGATGCTCTATGATAAAAATGGTAGGCAGCATATATTTTTCACAAAGGAGGTTTTATATGCACCCAGCTTGGTGGGAAATATATTATCAATAAGACAATTAACTAAAATTGGTTTTGATGTAACATTTAATAAAGACATTTGCTGCATAAATTTAAATTGCAACAACATCGGTATGGCTGATATCGAAGGAGAAATGTATATTTTGCAATGCTTTATTTGCACATAATGAAAATTGCATTCATACATGGCATCGCAAGCTGGGACATCGGGATCCTGAAGCTATAAAGAAGATGTTTTCGGAAAAATTAGCAGACGGTTTTAAAATTATTAGATGTGGTATAAAAGAGATATGTGAAACATGTGCTAAGGGAAATCTGACTAGAATGCCATTTCCGAAACAATCATTGACTAAATCAACAGGGCCATTGCAACTAATTCACTCGGATGTGTGTGGCCCAATGCAAACGACTACACCATCTGGAAAAAGGTACGTAGTGACTTTTATTGATGATTATTCCAGTTTTACAATGATTCGACTAATACCACGAAAATCAGAAGTGGAGCAAGTATTTAAAGATTTTATAATGTTTTGCCGTACAAGTTTTGGGCGAGCTCCCAAGGTCATTCGTTCTGATAGAGGTGGGGAATACGCCGGGAAACATTTTACGAGTTTTTTACAGTCGGAGGGAATTCAAATACAATTAACAGCTCCTTATAGTCCTCAACAAAATGGCTAGATGTTTACTAATAGATGCTAATTTACCGTGCACATTTTGGGGAGAAGCAGTAACAACTGCGAATTATATTCAGAACAGAGTTTTCACAAAATCTTCAAACGCAACACCGTATGAATTATGGTATGGGTCAAAACCAAATTTAAGTCAACTGCATATTTTTGGTTCAAAATGTTACGTGCACGTTCCGTCTGAAATTATTTATTTGGGGTATGATGAACATTCGAAAGCTTTTCGTTTTTACAATCCAGTTACCAAAAACGTAGTCGTAAGTCGAGATGTGCGTTTTTTAAATAAAGAACTAAATACTAAGGATGAAGAAGTTTAAATTGAGTTTCAAACAAATAACGTCCCCAAAAGTTTTCCATTTTTGTTTAAGGAGGAGAAAGTTGAATCATCTAAAGCTCAAGATAGTGAAAAACCATTATTGAGTGAGGAGGAGATATTTCAACGAAATGCAATCAATAATGACAATAATAAAGAAAATTGTTCTGAAGAACGTTCAGAATTTAGAGTTTCTAATCGTGAAAATAAAGGGAAAGAACCTAGAAGATTTATAGATGAAATATGGTCAATACAAGAAATAAAAGAACCGAAAACTTACGAGGAAGCTCTCAATAGTGATGAAAAAGCACAATGGCTAGCTGCAATACAAGAAGAAATTGAATCGATGAAAAGGAATCGTACTTGGGAACTCGCTGAGTTTCCTGAGGGAAAGTCAGCCATAGGAAGTAAATGGGTTTACAAAATAAAACGAAATTCTAATGGTGAAATAGTACGCTTTAAGGCTCGCCTTGTTGCTCAAGGTTTTTCTCAAAAATATGGCATCGATTATGATGGGGTTTTTGCCCCAGTAGTACCTCACACTACCTTCAGAATTTTATTGTCTATTGCTGGAAAGAAAGGTATGGTTGTAAATCATATAGATGCGAAAACAGCATTTTTGAATGGAAAATTATCCGAAACAATTTTTATGAAACAGCCTCCAGGGTTTCAAGAGGAAAACAGTAAACTGGTGGGTCATTTGAACAAAAGTATTTATGGCTTAAAACAGGCTGCAAGAACATGGAATAATACTTTACACGAAGTTCTAGTGAAATCGCAGTTAAAACAAAGTCTTAATGATCCCTGTTTGTATTACGGTAACATTTATGGAAGTATATGTTATGTAATCGTTTACGTTGATGACCTTATATTGGCCTGTTCCACAAAAGAACAAATAAAATATATTGGAAGCACATTAGCAAGTAATTTCGCTATAGAAAATCTAGGCGAATTAAAACATTATTTAGGAATTGAAATATCAAAAGATTCCGACGGAAATTTTCAACTTTGTCAATCAAATTATATAAATAAAACCGTTTGGAAATTTGGACTTCAAAATGCCAAATCAGTAAGAACGCCTATGGATTTATGTTATGCAAAAGGAGGAAAATAATATTATGTATCGTAAATTGATTGGACATCTTTTATATATTTCAGTAAACGCCAGACCTCAGCTGCTGTAAGTATTTTAGCGCAAAAGGTATCACAGCCAACTAATGAAGAAGTTTTAAAATAATTAAAATCAACAGCAAATTTGAAATTAAGCTTAAGCAACAAAAATAATGAACAAAAACTAATTGGTTATGCCGACGCGAATTGCGCCGAAAACAGAATAGAAAGAAAATCGAATAGTGGCCGAATATTTTTCTATAATGGTGGTACAGTTTCTTGGTGCTGTCAAAAACAAAAACTCGTAGCTTCTTCAACGTGTGAAGCCGAATATGTTTCTTTATCTGAATCTGCAAAACAGGCAAAATGGCTAAGACAACTACTGGAAGATTTACAACAACCGATATATGAACCAACCACTATTTTTAATGACAACCAGAGCTGCTTACGTATTTTTGATGATGATAAATTTTCATGTAGAACAAAACATATGGATATAAAATACAAAATGACCAGAGATCTAGTAAAGAAAGGCATCATTACAACAAGCTACTGCCCCACGCAAGAGATGATAGCTGACATTTTAACAAAGCCTTTGGCGCCAAATAAACACGATTATTTTTGTAACAAATGTAATTTAAGTGAATGAGGAGGAGTCTTGGAGAAACAACATTCACTTTGTAGCTTATACATTTTTATTGTTCTTTTCTAAGTGTAAGCACTTTAATGTTTTTCATACAACCTGTTATTTTATTTTACATTGATTGAATTCAAAGTATGCTTTGCTAAATTATTCATTCCAATAAAAGGTTTCGAACTGTTAAACACGTTAATTGCTGTCTTACTTTATTTTTTATGCAACACGGCTTGCCATTTCAGTTTAGACATGGTGTGTGTAACAAAAATTATGTGATGGAGGCAATAACGTTTCCGAGTAGAACCGTCAAAAATAGAAAGCCGATGCTTTTTATATTTTAAATGTCTACCAGACAAAAAAATAAACCGCTGGGAACCTTGAGAAATTTATTCATGGTAATAGACTAAAGTTGAGGAATTCAGATTAAAGCATGATTTTTTTCTAACTTTGTGTTCAGGTATCTCAGTGTTAAAGTAATCAACTCAAAATAAAATGCATATGCAAATATTAACATTAAAATTAAATTCACTAAAAAAATGAGGTTTGAAAAACCATAACTCCTCAAGCTCGTGACGGCTCATGGAACGGTAATTAGTTTCTGAAAATTCAAAGCTTAATAAAAAAGTTCCCTAAATATACTATTTCTTACTATATGTGAAACTCATGGAACGGCGAAATAATATTGTTTTTCCATTGGTTATTGGAGAATAAAATCCTTGCCAAGCCCTAACTTATGGTGGCATTTCCCATCACCTTCTTCGATAACTTGCATACATGTTCGTTGTAGTCATGTTTAGATATAAATTCGTCCTAACTCAATTACATGCGAAATTAAAATTTAGGAGCTCATTCGGAAGATGTAGAAAAGGTTCCGTCAGAAGTGCTAAAAGTTGGCGCTGGAAACAGAAATGATGGCAATACCGCTAAGAGATTTTCGCCGATCCAAATATAACTGCAGAAATTACTGGAGTCGACTTAAATTTCAGACACAGAATGACCTGCAAGTGATATCGAGTAATTGTGGTATAGACGCTTCAAAATTTGGCAAATACACTAAAGCCAATGCCTACAATTCACAGGGTTTTAATGAAGAGCAGATTATAAAACATCACGCACTACCGGTGGGACAGCTATCGGAAGCAGGTATTATACACGAGAATGTTATACACGAAAAATTTTGCTTATTTTTAATTAAGGAAGCAGAAGAATTAGTTCTAAAACCCATACAATTAGGTTTAAACCAAGCCGTATTAAAAAAGGTAAACTTAGCAGCGCAGCTAAGTGCATTTTTTATATATGGAGTGAGTCTACCTGTTTTAATTTGCCTTGATTGTTTTTTGTAAAATGTAATGATTAAATTCCTCAAATAATGAAGGCACCGGGTAGCGCGCCAGGCCAAATTAGGGCCTAATGCATACAGTGTATATTACATGAAACCATTCGTGCTGTTTTTACCTCTTCATAACTTTACTACCTTTAATCAAAAAATAATGAAACTTAAAACATAAATGCTCTTCATATAGGTAACCTGAAGGAGGAAATAGTACATATTTAGGTACATATTCACTGACTTACTCATCAATATTATGTGGCACTTCCACTGTAGCTAGAGAGCTGAAATTTGGTAGGAGAATAAGTAAACTGAAAAATATGAGAACGGACACTTTTTATCCCTTTTTTTAACTTTCTAATATGGGAAAGGATTATGGGAAAAATGTTACCAAACTACCAAGTTGCCTAGAAATAGGATGGTATTGTACATATGAAGAACTTGGTCCTCATTTTGATCTTAGTACTTTTTACGGCCGAAATTTTTGGATAGGAACTTGGCCTTATTTTCATATTTGTGTTTTATGCGGATTTTGAATTACTCCTTACTACTGTATTTAAAATTGGAAAATAGACAACGCAGAGAGGAAAGTAACAAAAATAAAGTAACAGTTTGTTAATACGTAAATGTGTCTGTCGTGAAACTTCTTAAAACCTCTCATTGGATTGATGGTATGTCAAGCTTAAGACAATTAAATTTTTTCTTAAAAATTTGGGTAATGGTTTCCCAATGAGCTGGCTTAAGCAACCAGCGAAATGCATATAGGAGATTGGATTATCCCCCAACAAATAAATTGGTATTATTTTTTTTTTATAAAAGAATTGGGATACAAAATTAGGAATAAGATGATGCCATGAGTTCATGTTAACAAGACTTTTAATGTAAAAAAATTATTTCCACTCAACAATATATAATTTTTTTTGTTAAGTTTGGTCAAAATATAATTTTAGGTAAATTACTTTTTCATTAATACCTATACCTAAAATATTTTTTTAATATATTCTGTATATATAAAAAGAACTTTCGGTTAAGCTCCGATTTGGCAAAGCGATAGCGGTTTTGGTAGGACTCTTAGGTAACCATAAAACAATAATATATACTAACGAGAACGTACGTATTTGAAACAACTTTTAATAACAATATTTCATTGACTTCAAACTTGCTACCTAAGCAACGTGTTTACACGTCTGTTTTCCATATGTATTGGAATGTGCACTCGTGTTCGATATAAATGTATATACATTTCATATGAATTCCAAAATTGAGATTTTACATGTGCTTCGCAATTTCTGGGATTGCACGCGTTTAGTGTATTTCGTATGTAGTCTATAAATGGTGATGTCAGCTAATGACACTGTTGTTCATATTGTATTAATATTGATTGAGGAACAACAATTACTGCATGTTTGAAATGATATTTTTAGTTTTCCTACAATTTTTTTGCGACTCATGTACTGTTGTATTGATTATCATAAATAACAAATTCTACATGTATAACACATACTCCAACACATACATATCAAAACATATCGCGTAAACATAGCTTTAGGTTACATTAGTACGAATTTAAAATATCGATAGCGGCCATCTTTAATTGGCAGCAAGACAACACATTTTAATTTGTAATTAATAGCATAAGTTGTTCGTATTGTAATTGAGTATGTTTTATTATTATTAATATATGTATTAACTATTCTAACACTCATATAATATTTTTATATAGAAAAAAAGAGTAGTGGCTGCCACACAGTACATAGAGTACAACATTAAAAACTGATGTACATAAATATATTTAGATATTTGTATAGTTAAGTTGTGTGTATATCGTAATTGTGAGGGGGCTTTGTTTTGCTGTGTTATTAATGCTATTTTCAAGTTTATTTAAAGTTAATTTTATTAATATTAAATTGTTTCTATTTTTTATCTTAAATTATGGTAAGCCCATTGAACTGGGTTATAAATATTCTGTAGCTTTATGTTAACTCTAAATTTCACATCACAAGTTGAAATTGTAAGAAGCTTATATTTTACTAAATTATTTTTATACATGGATACATACATCGACATACATTGTAGTCTAATTAATTAAATAATAATTATAAATATAATTAAAAAAGAATGTATATAAAAAAAAATTAACATATTTCCACAATCAAATAATTTTTAATCATAACATTTGCTTTGATATTGAAATTGATTCGAAGTTAAACTCTTTTCCATCAAATGATTAATGAGAAGAAAATATTCTAAAATGTATTTATTCCCATAAATTCAAACTTTATTGATTTATTTTTCATTTAATTTTGTACTTTAATAGCTATTTTGTATTTCTGTCAATTTAGTAATGAATAGAGATTAATAATAAATTAGAATAAAATCATTATAAATACTGAAATAGAATACACACTATTTATTTATTTTCATACGCTTCTGGAACGCTAATGGACTCTCCCAGCGTAAATAATGAAGACATTCTTTTAATCTCTGAAACGCGCTTTACTACAAAAAACGGCTATAGAATTAATGGTTTTTTAAATATGATACCAAACACCGAAGTGGAAGCGGTTTGCCAAGTTCTTTGCTATATTAGGACAAAATTTTATTACAGCTGACGATTACAATGCTAAGCACACATATTGGGGTTCCAAACTCCTTAGTCCTAGAGGTAGGCATTATATACATTTCAAGCAAACAAGGCAATTGTCGTATTTAGCGGTAAACCCACCTATTGGCCCACAGACTTTAATAAGTTGCTAGACGTTATTGATTTTACTATTGTAAAAAAACATCAAACGAGATCAACTCTTAGTTTCTTCATCCTATGACTTATCTTCTGATCATTCACATACAATTGCTATTTTTCAAGACAGTTTTGTCACTGTCCCTCAAACCCTTATTTTTACCCAAATAAAAACACGAATATCCCACTGAGAAAGCCGGCTGATATTCAAGCAGCTGTAGACCATTTTACAGACGTCGTGACTGCCGCAGCCAGAGCTACAACGCCAACAAAAACATGGATAGCCCGTAGTTGCAAATGAGTTCGCAAATCGCTTAGAGAAGGTTTTCATGTCACATCACACAAATAGTTCCACCATTCCAATTATCAGTGACGCCGTGAATGATCCTATGAAATTTCAGATATCTTTTATTAAAATCGACAATCAAAAATACAGATATAAGGAAATCACATGGACCTGATCGTATTACAGGATCAATGATAAGACATCTAATTCAGTTTACGTAATGTAGGCCTAGTAGCTTGCTCTCAATTTTAGCAAAGTTGTTTGAAAAATGTTCATTTCGTGTTTAAAACCACAACTTAATGAACAAAACATCATGCCGGACTAGTAGTTTGTTTTTAGAGCAAAACATAGTACTATTGAGCTAGTCCATAGAATTGTTATCAGTATTAGAGCGGCATTTGAATATAATCTGGTTTGATAAAATCTGGCATGATTATCTACTAACGAAAATAACTCGAGTTCTTCCTGAAAACTCCCCCAACCTTCATAAGAGGTATTTGACAGATAGGACATTTAAAGTATGGTCAAAGGATCATTTTTTTAAGAAATGGGAAATCTCTGTAGGGGTTCCTTAAGGAAATATATTAGGGCCGCTATTAATCGCATCTATACAGCGGATATGCCAACAAGCCCAAAGCCGTTTGCGAATGACACGCCATTTCTAAGTGTTAGTATTGATCCAAAGGTTGCTTGTGAGCAATTTCAGTCCCACATTCATGAGCTAAACGACTGGCTAAAAAATTGGAAGATAAAGGTTATTCCATCGAAATGTGCTTGCGTATGTTACGTTTTTCCACGTCAAATATTTGGCTGTCCACCTAGATCGACGTCTAACTTGGTGCCGCTATATTGAGGGAAAAATTACGGCTATTAAACTAAGAAAAATTCAACTACACTGGTTAATAGGTCCTAACTTAACCCTGCCTTTGGAATATAAAGTGTTTTCATACAAATCCATAGCCAATATCGACATATTGCAGATGTGGGGTATCAAATATCAAGTAGCTACAAAGAAGACAGTCCAAGATCTTACGACTTATAACCATAACTCTATAACTACAACCATGCGAAAGGTTTTCTATAAAAAGTTGCAATATATGAACATACATGAGTTCATACATATGTAAGTGTTAGTGTCCCGTGCAGACGTTATCTTGCCGCAGATCACATTTCATATAGACTGATTGTTGCCAGATTCTTATGAATTTGACAATTGTGAATCTAAACCATATAGGTTTTATCGTCAACTTATTTTACAATAGTTTATGTTTGATTGATTTCAGTTCATAGATTTTGAAAATATTGTATCGAGACCATACTTGGGACTAGGCCGTTAGCTGGTGAGTACTAAGTGCACTGTCAGAAGTTCTAACTTATACCTCCTCGTGCATATGGAACTCTGTATGGGTGGACATCTTTTTCTCCATTACAGAGATGAATCAAGAAGTCTCGCACGGCGAAGGCGAAAAGACTTATCTCTGAAAAAACTCCGGTTTTAATTGGCCAAGGGATGAAACCGGCAGAGATAAGAGACAAAAATATCTGCAAGGGGTGGACGGGTCAATCTTTAAAAGTATTTCTAAGGCGGTGAACCGTGAGATTCCGATAGAGATGGGTAATGAAGCCCTGCAAGAGGTGGAGAGGTTAATCTCTATAAGAGCTCCGGCCAATAGAGGAATTCTTAAGAGATGGATAAGAAAACCTCGTAAGTGGTGGACGGGTTCGCTTCGAAGATACTACTTTTTAAATGTGAATGCCATTGTGGACTTAAGTCTTAGATAAATGCTAGCAATTACAAGAGACCCCGCGACGAGGAAGAAGGCCGACAGTCACTAGTCGACAGTTTAAGATCAATATAATCGATAGCAAAGGATAATGGTAGTACGAGACTTGATTGAGAGTAAGTTAACCGTAAATTACAAATCGGTTGTCTGAAATCAATTCGAGGAAAGAAAAGGGATCCATAAAGTTACCGCGGCCTAAAAAATATAATGACGACATGCCAAATTTTTGTGCAGAAGAGCACGAATGGTATTTTCTAAACATAATTCTCGAATTCACAAGCTATGTTATTATGTCATATCATCTTAATGTTTTTATATTTTAGACTATTTTAAAAGTATTGTTGTGTTTCAAACAAAATGCGTCCTAAAATAATAAAAGCATTTGCTCAATGCGTATTGTTCTCTCGTAATAGTTTCTCTTTCTGTATTTTGTTTTTTATATGAATTTCCTTTTATTTTCCTCTTCTAGTGTACTGAACCAAATTTTAATTAATACATACTGCAAAATGGAGCGTAAACTTGAAGATCTACGAATACTTAAAAAAAAAATTATATTTGTGAATAGTTATATAGAAGATTTAACAGTTACATTTCGTTATTTATATAAGGAATTTATAGTTAAACTAAGTAATAATTTGAGTTAAATTTTATTAATATTGAAGAAATGAAATGTTATTCATATTAACTTATAAATTTAACTATATTTGCATTTTGCTACAAAATTTAGTATGTATTTATGTATGTTGTATATATACAATACATATATATACAATACATATATATATATATATATATATATATATATATATATATATATACATATATATACATATATTTAAAAATTTCACAACGAATATACTCGTATATACATATATATACTTATATTAACTAGCGGCCCGCTCCGACTTCACACAGGTATAAAATATGTAGCCTATGTCATTCACTGAAAAAATGATTAAAATCGATCCTGTAGTTTTGATTTATTCATTACTGCCCGTCGCCTGCACAATTTTTCTTTCCCTGAAGATTTCCTGCTATCTTTGGAATATATAAATTCATACACAACATTTTTTCTTATTTACTTTTTTCAATGTGTACAATACTTAGTACCTCAAAAATAACAGTATTCCTCCACTATTTAATGAATGTTATTATACATATAAACCTTCCTCTTCAGTCACTCTATTAAAAAAAACCGCATCAAAATCCGTTGCGTAGTTTTAAATATTTAAGCTGACATAGGGATATAGGGACAGAGATAGCGACTTTGTTGTATACTATGTAGTAATATCTATATATATATATATATATATATATATATAGTATATTATAGTATATTATATATGTATATACATATATATATTCGTTTTGAAATTTTACTAAAAGGGTATGTTGTTTTTTGTTAAATAGCACACTAAATTATTAGGGGTTGTTTACAGCATTACAGCAGCCATATTCGTTCACTTTATTATTTTAAGACCTGTGACTTTAAGACAGTTTGTGAATTCGGTAAATATATAATGAAACTGGTCAGCTAAATAACTGCCGATTTGAAATCGCTTGCTTATTTTCTCTTGGTATTTCGTTTAGAATTTAATAAAAAATGTTATTATATGTTTGAAATTATGTGTTTTCGATATATTTTTGTAATAAAGTTAGGTTTTATGCACATAAAAACAAAAGTATTAAAACATTTCTAAGGACAATTGCTTTTTAAAAAATTTTGTTTGCTTTGTTTTGCAATGATCGCGATTTACTTTTTCGCTTTACAATCAACCATTTTTGTGCACATTTAGAAATAAGTGCAAAATGTGGGAAAATTTCACCAATGAACACAATGGCAACTTCAAAATTTGTATATTTATATTTTGTTATACTAGCTATAGGTGGGGTTCCGTTCCAAACATTGGGATTCCACTTTTGAGAAAGAAATATTCTTCTTCCTGCGCGAAACAGCCAAGACTATTTATTCGTGCAAGTAGCTTAACAATCAGCTGTTTGAAAAATAAAGAATAAAAAAAACTGATTGGAATCAACTAAAATTCAAAGTAAAATATTTATGAAAAACTGCCGAAAACAGAAAAATTTAATGTTTGTAAATAATTGTTAGAAATTTTGGTAAATTGTTTAGTAAATTTTTAATTCTCTCTAACATTTAAATCTGTTAGTTATCCGGGGCCATCGGCATATAATTTCAGAAGGTGGAAATACTAGTCTGTTCGGTAAGGATTGCGTTTCCCCATAAAAACATAAATATGAGGATCAAGTTCTTGATTTCTAGGCAACCTACTTGTTTGGTAACATGTTCCTATAATTGTTTTCCATATTATAAAGTTAAAGAATATTGCTTAGTTAGCAAATTGGTTCTTATTTTGCTCTTTGTACTTTTAACGATAGGAACTTGGCCTTATTTTCACTTTTATGTTTTTGTGCGGATCTGACACCTGTTATCAAGTAAGTTTTTTTTAATTGTGTAAAACTTGTTTTAACTTTAAGTTTACAGCTCGCTGCCTATAGTGAAATTGTGTGTCGCAAACACGTAGGGGGCACCCTGATTCCCCTAGATAAAAAGTACCCGTTTTTACCTGTATACCTAACTTCAGTTCTCTACCTATAGTAGAATAATCCAAATACAAATAAGTGGCATCCTTGTTTCCATAGATAAAAACTACCGTGGGCCTTAAAGAAATGTCAAACGTACATGGATATATATGTATATATACATATACATATACCCTTTACACCTACGGCGGAGGGTATAAAAAATGTAGGAAGGCTTTAAATAAGAATTTAAAATCAACAGTAAATTTGTAAATTTTTATTATTTTTTATCGAAAAAAAAATATAATTCATTTTGAAATATATGGATTTAGTCTTCACAATCGTGTATCCATAAAACACTGCTAATAGAATATTTTTACCTTTTTAAGCATTCTAAGAAATAGTTTTATTAAAAATTAAAGATAAGCAACGAATTTGCTGAAGATAATAATACTCGGTTGAGACTTTTTAATTTTCTTGTCCTGCTACGAATGAATTCGTTGTCGGCCTACCTTTTATGCTCTCTTTGAAATATTTTTAAGCTGTAATTTAATTTTATCGAAATTTGAATAAATTTCTAAGTGAGGCAAGATGTGTTAATAGGTATAAACTCCACTGCCTGTACTGACCAATATTTTATATTAACTATCTTTTGCATTCACGTATCATTAAAAAAACCAATCCAAAATGGATAAATAAAAACCGGTATTTTTTTTAAATCGATTGGTAAAAAATTAAGAAAAATAAAAATTGTACATAGGTTCATGTTCAAATTAACATAATATTTGTTTTAAAGATAATACAAAATAGACTATTTTATTACAATGATGTATACATACATACACAAATAGATATGTACATATGTATGCGTACAATTTAAAACTGAACACAAATAAGACTTTCTGATTTTCTAAACAAAATAATAGGTTGCCAAAAAAATGTTTAACTGATGAAAGTTTTATTGATTTTAAATGAATACAAAAAATAACATACAATTTAATATATTGGCTATGTAAAACAAAAATAATAGTTAAAAATATTGTTACAATTTATTTTATTATACATACATATACAGATATAATTATATAATTTATTTTGTTTAAATAAATAAGCATTTTCCTATTTAAAATGAACATATAAATAAGGACCACACATTTTTTACTTTGAAAGATATTTAATTAATTAAATATATTAGCTTGACGTTTTTTTTATTTTATTTAATAAAAATTATACACATATTCATGATGACAATAATGCTATAGAAATAAATATAAATATATATATTCAATAATATTATTTTTTACATAAACGGCTTTGCTTTTTTTATGAACCCATTGGGTTTAGATTAAATCTGTACCACCTACAACGTACTTTTACTTTTCTTTTAATTTATTTATGTTTAGTTGTTGTTTAACTATAAACAAAAATTAAGTACTAAACAAATGGTGCAATAATAAATTTACAACAAAGTACGTTTGATAAGTGATAAACAGCCCATTAGTTTTTCTAATCTCACAGTAAACAAAATTTACCGTTTTTTAAGCTTGAGCTTGAAGGTACTCACTGATTTATAAGATATTTTTTCTATTAACAATAAAAAATAATTAACAATTACTATAAGCATGTGTGTGTGTGCGATTTTTTGCTCCTTGAGTAGATATTAGTTTAAATCAAAGCTTTTTTACTATCAATTTTGTTGTATTAAAAATATCGATTTATGTTACTTTAGAAATGATTTATTTTTCACAAAACAACCAGTTTCTTCACAGTTATTTTTTATCTATATCTGTAACATATTATTTAAAATGTTCAAAATATATATTTTTCTTTTATTGCAATTAAATACCTACTCAATTTAGCTTTGATTTAAACAAATATTTCAACAAAACTCTCTCTTATTCACACATAAAATAAAACATAATATTTAGCCACAACAAACATGCATATGTATAAAGATGTTAAAAAAGTGTTTTAAAAATAGAAATTTTAAATAAAATAGTAAGAGAACATTTTAGTAAAAAATTAATGAAAAGAAAGCTCTGCTTTATGGTAAAATTTCTAATTAAAATTAGTTTAACAAAATTGATTACCCTTTATATAAACTTCATAAAATATATATTGGTGTAATTAGAAAAATGTTTTCTTGTAATTTCTCTAGGATTTATAATATTATTTTCGAATGCCATCAATATGATGAAAAAATTACAAAAAAAATAAAATATCTGTTTAAAAAAATTATAGTAAAAAATCTCTATATAGAAAATAAAAGGTTAAGGTAATAATCCCACACATTTACAGCCACATTCATAAATTTCCATACAAAATTTACAATTAAATCAACAAAATGTATTGTTTTAAATAATAAATATTTTTTTTTAATTTTTAAGATTCTTTGAGTTATAAAATTAAAGTATTTAAATAATAAAATACTATTTACCATTTAAATTAAAACTTACTTTTGATATATTACATACACATAACTTTTTGTAAATTCTGCCGCGTTGCCAATTTAAGGCAAAAATAATATATTTTGTAACAATTATTTTTATTTACAGATATAAATACATATCGTTCATTTATAACACTAAGACCCCAAATAAGCAGCCAACGGATGATTCTATGCTTTACATTTTCAATCGTGCCTTGTGTATCTGTTATAAACATTATTATTTGAAATTTATCTAAGTAAATTATTTTAGTGAAACTGTACTTTAAAAAAAACCTAAAAACCATGAAATTAATTACTATTGAAAAGGTATTCAACAAATATTTGCGATACTAAATAAGAAATTTTTGCTCTTGTATTTGTGATATAATTACATCTTTCAAACTTCCGGGAGTTTATTTAAAAAGATTATATAACATTACAAAACACTATATTCTTTTTTAGAAAAATGAGAAAATAAGTCTAAAGCATTTAATATAAATCTTTAAAAATTACGTTAAATAATTTAAAGTGGTGTAAACTTCTTTCTAACCCAAGAAAAAAAGGCAGGAACATGAAATTTGAAAAATATTCAACCTCATATTATTTTTCTCTTGAGTATTGGATTAAATAGATGATGTTTATAGTGCGTAGCGAAGCAGAAAAAGCATTCCATACTTCAAAGTTATAATATCAAACAAATTTTCTCTCTTAACAGAAAGATTAAATAACGAACTCAAGCCTAACAATTAAATTACTTAATATTAATAATAATAATTCGACAAAGTCACGTCAAACAATTTTATTCATAATTTTCATTATGTCTGACCTTAAATATTCGAAGACAATTTCTCAAATTTGTTTTAGAAAAATATCGGAAATTATAAAAAAAACAGAAACTGAGGCGAAATTCGCCGGTGGGGGTTTACCTGTAAATTAAATATGATGGTACCTATTTTGTGACATACATAAGTTAATGATTTTAGAATATATATATATATATATATATATATATATATATATATATATATATATATATATATATATATATATATATATATATCAGCTGTTTTATTATTTATTTCGTTTACAAATGTAGCCAAAAAGCCACTCTCGCTTTGTGGAGTGCTAAAAATGAAAGCGTTATAAATATACACCACCAAGCATGACAATTTTAATTTTTTTAAGCATTGAGCATTTTGCAATAAATAACAAACCCTTATATATATATATTTGGCGGAAAAAAATTATGAAAGGTTTGCCTTAAATGAGCGATATGTATTTAAGATTTATATGTTAACGAATCCGTACTTTTTGAAAACATATTACATAAACTAATTGCTTTATCTCTCCCTTATTACAAAGATTTTTTAATTATAACAACGAGCAAAATAGTTAAAAGTATTATAAAATATTAAATATCCATATTTGTGTGTTATAAAACTAATAATTAATAATAAAAAAAAACTCAATGTTGAAAACACATGTAAGAAACTAATGTTGAGAAGAGATTTTCTTCTTTTATCTTTCTTAATTACCTAGACAAAATAAAACTGATTAATAAAATACAAATAAATAAAGTGACAGCTTAAATACCACATGAATTTAATGAGTTTTATCATTTGTCTTATTAATTAAATTTCCTAAACTTGCATTTGTTATTAATTATTATTTGTTTAGTAAAAATATATGTAACAAATTGTTTTTTGTTTTTTTTTTTATTTTAAATATAGTGTACATATAATTGCATATAATAACATATCATCGTATCGATTTTATAAAAATATATATCAAATTTTACAATTTTTATTTTCTCAAAATAAAAACAAGAGATATACTTAGTAAACATACATACAAACATATTTATATCATAATAATATGTGTATGTAAAGTTTATTTCGTAATAGTTAACATTCGCTCAATAGCGTAATTTAAATTTCTTTAAGAAATATTTATATGTATAATAATTTTTGTGTTATTTTCTTTTCACTTGTTATTAATAAATTTGTTGTTTCATTATCTATTTAGTAGTTAGTTAGTAGGTATGAATGTTTTATAGAGAACATATGTACATTTTTCATATGTATGTACTAAATACTCATTCATCTTCTGTTAAGATTACGATAAAGGCGGCATTATTTACTTCACTATTTTGGAAAAATAAGTTAAAATATATATGCATGTATTTGCGTCTTGATATCAACATGGTGCGCCTTCATTAAATATATGTAACTGTGTTTCAATTTATTACATAATTAGAATTTGATCGGACGGCATGAAAAAGAAAACACAAAAAAGAAAAAAAATATTATTATTTGTGAAATGCTAGAATATAAGGGAACAGTACGTGTTTTTATAAATTATAGAACTAATTTGCAATAATTCCTCCATTTTCACCAAACAAGTACATATGTATGTACAAAAAATATTTATACGCAAAAGAACTTACATATATAAATGAAAAGTACAGAACAAGGATGCCAAGAGCGTTAGCTTTTGCAAATCCCGGGATTAGGGATTTCGTAAATTATAAACACGGGTTCTCGGGAATTTTCTTGACTTCAGTATTAATAGGGGGTTTTCGCATTATTATTATATTAAGAAAAAAAGTTTAAAGATAATGTTTACATATAATATCACAGATTAAGCAAAACTAATCCTAGGATTTGGGATTTTTCAGAAAGTTGCGAGATCGGGACCGGGAAAAATTACTTTTAAAAATATTTTTTTTTTTGTTTTCAATATAATTTTTTAAGAAAACTTCATTATTTTCAAAAGCTGATTTGTCAGAAGAGTTTTGGTTTTCTCTCAAATTTTTTTTTGCCATAAATATTTTGATTGTAAATTAACTGCAACGTTTTTTGTAAAAATTTTATATAAGTATTAAATTTTCATACATACTAATTGTATTTAGATACATATACATACGTATAAAAAATAGTTCGAAATTTTTAAACTAAAAGCAATAAGAGAAAATATTCAAAAACTAACACAAAACAAAGATAACATTTATGCGAAGGAAGTTTGAGGAATCGTAGCAGTTATTAAAAACATTTTTTTTACAATAAAAAGGAGGAAGAGGCGTGCAAATTGTTTAGTTTTAGTTTAAAATTCGTAGTTTTCCATAATGTGTGAAGTAAGGTACACTTGCATAAAATTGCATTCAGACATATTTCTGAATAAGTTAAAAAGTTTAGTAAGTTCCGAGAAATCTTAAAAAAAAAAATTTAACCAAAAAATGCCACATTTGTCTAATTTTTTTTCAATTCCAACTTTTTTGGACGTTAAACTGTTATCTTTAATAAAAATTTTTTATATAAATTTTAGAAAAAACGTTTGCTCTGGTAATGTCCTTGCCAGAATTTTTATTAAAATATTCACTTCACTTCAGCTGTTATATGTACGTGTACATACTTTACAAACTACCAACGCATAAACAAATAAATGCTTTAATAATATTTTATAGATAAATGTCCTGTTGTTTGCTATTTAATTTTTGTTGCTTTATTGTTGATTATTTTTGGAATTATTTTTAAGTGTTATATTTGACTCTTTCTTGAAGTACTGACCATAACAATTTACTAACGTCAAAGTTGATACCTCTGTGCTTCCAAGATCTCTCGATACTATAATGGTTTAATACCGCTTTTAAAAGCCTAGAGCCATTATTACAAGTTGCCAATAGTTAAAGTCAGGATGTTAGCTGATAATTCGTTTTTCGTTAGTATGAGCGTACATTAAGCCAAAAGTGATCGATAAGCTAAAGGGATAATTTTTTTACTTCTTACTGTTAACCTAAGGTTTGTGCATTTGAAGTTGCCAAATTTTGAAAATCCAATTAATTTTTATTTAGTTTTGCAATCCAAAAAATAATAATTGAAAGCGGACCGGACGTGCAAGAGAATATTTTTAAAAACACTTTTCGCGAATGTATTGTTTGTTGCGAATAAAAAATAAATAACAGAGCATCGTACCACTGTATATTTTTAAACACCAGTTCAAGAGTAGTTTGTTTTCGTTCTGGCAGTGGCATGTTTTCAAAAATATTAATTTTATTTTACAAGGAAGTTGTAATAACGAGTAATAGTTGGATGACTCTTTAATCCTTTAGCTAAACTTTAGCTAAAGTTACCTTTTATAATTATAAAGGCAAATTGTAATAATGGCTCTTAGAATAGTTCCTAAAAAATACATACAATGTAAATAAGTAACATAACAAACATATGGTCTAACAAATCCGTAGCCTCTGGAACAAAATCAACCCTAATCATTTTTTACATTCAGACATATGTACATATATAAGTACTCTGCAGGAGAATTAGCGTTATTTGCCAAAAACTACTAGTAAAATTACTAAAACAGCAAGCACTACTGCGAACGGGATGTGGTAAACGGAACAACGATTAGCGTACTTGTGTGGACCTCTTCAATAGAAAAGAACAGGTAATAAATTGGTTTTAAAGCATCTCAACGGATCCAAGTGTACTAATAATTTTTAAATGCAGTTGAAAACTAGCACTGTTCACTTTTATACTAGTAAGATACTAGTTAGATACTAGTTTGATCGCCGACAGAGTTTGTACTACATTCTAATACATTTATGCAATTATGCTTTTTTTTTTGTAAATTTATATAAAGAGAAAGTTTTTTTTTGCAAGCATATATATGTAGATTTATATTGTAATAGTCTTAATTTTATTCAAGTTTGGGTTTACCTTTTTTTAATCCAATTTAATACCGCTATCATCGGCGTAGGGTAATATTTGATCCACGATTTCAGTGATATTCAATTCGGTATCATCTATTTTCTGCGGCAAACGTTGCTGCTGTTCATGGGTCAGTTGTAGGTTATTGCTCATTAATGCTGATGTTGAAGATTGTGTTTTAGTTGAGGCAGCTGTTGTATTATTATCACTCCAAAAGCTATTTAATCCTAAATTTATTGTTGACTGTTTTAAGTTGCTATTGTTGATGCTAACACTGCTATTGTTCCACAGTAACTCATCATTCTGTAGAAAAACAATGTTTCTATTAAAAAATGACAGCAAACTTTATATATTCTTAAAACTATAAATCTTTATACTGAAAATACTTAAAGCCTTGCAAACTGTGAATTTTTACAGGCTCGTGCATGAATTGTCAAAAATTATATGAAAATTCATTTAAACAAACCTAGTAAGTTTGTTTAATAATACATACATATATATGATGAGGTGATGAACGTTTCTTACTTTTTCTGTTTGGTAAATGTTTGTGTTTTCATACTGCTCGAAACTCACACTTCGTGAAAGTTTTGTATTGCATCTGTTTTTTTAACACACATGAATGCACTTGTGCGATTTCTTTTTTTTCATTTCACGAAATGATCATGAAATAACAAATTAAAGAAAAATCTAAAAGCAATCCAAGATTTCATTCGTGACCAATGAAAATGAAAGAGCAGCTAAATATAAACTCTGAACAGAACAAA
Organism: Phania funesta; assembly: GCA_963932375.1. NCBI lineage: Eukaryota > Metazoa > Arthropoda > Insecta > Diptera > Tachinidae > Phania > Phania funesta. Next base: position 46,790,980 of record OZ010656.1, read on the forward strand.
GAAATTGTAGCAATACTCAAATGCTTAATTCTTTGCTGTGCATTCGATGCTTCTTAAAGAGGTTAGAACAATGTTGCAATGCTTTTGAAATAATTGACGATCTTGAAAATTTTTAGACTTTAGTAATTTGTGAATGGAAAAATATGAAACAACGCGCCAAAAATGGCAACAGCGCTTGGATAAAGGGAACAAATTTCCAACATGTTTCAAATTTGTGCATATCCGCGGCGAAAATTCGCAAAGGCAGCGGGGTTTGAAGCAAGTATTTACACAGTTCGTCATGTTCATTCACAGCTCGTCGAAAACTTCAGAAGAGAGAGAATGAGAATCGTAAAGCTCATCGCCCACAATTTGCAAAGAATGTAATGACGATGTCGGAAAGTGGTTCAAAAAAGTTTAATACTGATGGTTAAAATGGATACGCGACTTAAGGAAAAAAGAAATATTTTTGCAACGAAAACACAGCAGGAAAGATGGAGTTATGGTATGGGTGCCATATCATTAGAAGACGCGTTTTCACAATTTAAAAACTTATTTGGACCCATACCGCGGACCTACCAAAATGTCAATGCTCCAAGTCAGACTGCCAGAGCCGTAAACCATTCGTAAGTAAGATGTAGAACTTTTAAATTGGCTTCCATATTCTCCGGATATTCATATAATGCAATATGTCTGGAGTGGCTTGTTAGAAAATCATTCGACTGCGGAAAGCCATTTGATTGAAAGGGTTCTTTAAAGGAAGCAATGAAAAATGCCTGGACCTGAATATCTTTAGATTATATAGGATCGCTCTACTGCTCAATACTGAATTTCGTAAGTAATTTTTAATAATAGTGGCAGTACCCATTACTATATTTGCTTATTTTACTGTTATATGTTCAATATTGGTAAAATGAAATTCCTTATTTAAGTGATTCGCAGTGTACATAAGTTATCAAATAGGGAATTTTTTAAATTCGTTCTTGATTTCATATTCCGACAGGTGTTTTGATGTAGATTTTTGGAACGAATTTCCGTCATCCCTTGTCAAGTTTGGCTTGGAGGCAAACCGGTTTCGGCTATGTGCCATATTCAGTGTCATTTTTCGTTTTGAGAACGAAACCAAGCTTGACTAGGGATGTCGGAAATTTGTTTCAAATTTCTACATTTTTAAAATGAATTTATTGCTCATTTTTACTGTTTCTTGGAACATCTAAGTAACTTTTTTTGGTAGTGAATTTTGTAAACTGAAGATATAATAGCTTTCAAGCATTTATGGATTATAATCCTATTTGCTGGGAAAAGTTATTTAAAGAGTATCAGTCGCGGATTCAGAGAGGGTGAAAAAGCCTCTAAAATCATTAAAAATTATGATTTCCCACACAAAAGGTTTAAAAAAATGTAGGAATTGGTTGCTTTGGTTAATAACATGGATCCGTCCCTGAGAAGTATGTATGTTTTTTATAATTAAAACGATCATATCTCACAAACAAACAGGCCACTCAATATTTAAATCGTTAGTATATTTATGTTCACTATACTCCATATTATAATCATAATTGGCGTTAATTGAATAGAAATTAATTCGTTAAAAAATTATGTAAAGTTTCTATACACTTCCTTTCTTCATAAACAAGTTTACTTAAAGATATGCAAAAACCATGAGGAATAAGTCGTTTCCCTATTTGACATCAAAAACTCATATTGCCCAAAATTAAACTTCCCACATTTTGAGTATATTGCTTGAGTTCTAATTGCAGCCAGAACTACTTGAGAAAGCAGACTGGGTAAATCGTTTAAAAAGATATACATAGAATAGATAATTTTTTTATTTTAAAACTTTTGGTAAAATTGATATAAAGTAAGAAATTTGGAAAGAGTGTACAAATAGAATGAAATGCAAGTAAGAGAGCTATATTCGGCCGTACCGAATTTTATATACCCTCCACAGTAAAAGTAAAATTGTACTGCAGATTTTTTCCGTTGCAAAGAATTGTTTGCGATATTTATTTTTAGCCTTCGAATTTTAGTCAGCTTATTTTACATTTAAACTCTCCTTTCATCTTAATATATGTAAGTATTTTTGTTAGGATAAGACATAAAAAGTTTTTTCTAAATTACGGTTTTTTTAATTTGTGTTTCTTTTCTCTGAATGCTTAAAATTTTTTATTAAATTCTCGATTTTTGGTGAATTGTATAATATAAATATAAGTAATACCCGGATTGGATTGGATGTTTATTTCTAATATTTGATACAATTTTGAGTTTTCCATGCAATTTCAGCCTTTAGGTAAATTTTGTTCTTAAATTTCAAAATATGGTGAAGATTGTTTTTGGTTCCTTGTTTGTGAAAATTGGGGTTTTTTTTTTGCAAATTTTTTACAAAACTGCAAGATTTTGATGAAAAATAAAAATTTAGTTTTGAAATTTTAGAAGTTTTTTTTATTTCTTAGTTTAATTTCGATTTTTGGTCAAATATTTAATTTTTATGATTTAAATTTTTATTTTTTTTTTTGGTGAATTCCCGATTTAAGGTGTAATTTTTCGGTGCAATTTCGATTTTTTTAATTCCGATTTTTTTGCAAAATTATGATATTTTTGTAACTGAAAATTTTCTAACTATGGTTTTGTGGTGAATTTTCGAAGTTTGGTATATTGCCAAATTATGGTCTTTTCATTTTCCAGTTTAATTAAGAGCTTCATCGCTAAATTAAAATTTTTTTTGTGAATTCCCCACTTGTGAAATTTGTTTTTTTATATATTTTGTTACAAGTTTGACGTAAAAATATTTTTGGCAAAAAAATTTTTATTTCAGTTTTTTGATTTTTGCATTTGTGGTGAATTTAAAATTTTGGCAAAATTTAGAATTTTTTAGAGGAATTCAGTTTTCATAGCTAATTTTTGAAATTTTTATGGTATGGGACACTTCTTCTGCTATGTTCTGAGAAAGTTATCAGAAAAATTTCAAAAAGTAAACTTTTTTATCTAGATGACACGTCCACTATTTTGGTATTGGACACATCCCCTACAGCTAGAGAGCTGAAATTTGATATACGGATAGGTTTTAGTGAACAAGTAATGAAAAAAAGGCCAAGTTCCTATCCACAAATTTCGGCTTTTAGGAGATCAAAACAGGGACCAAGAGTTTATGATATGTACAATATCATAATTATATGCAACCTAATAGCTCGCCTACATTTTCCCTATAATTCTTTTTCATATTAGAAAGGTAAAATGTTATTGCCAAGCTAGGCACTTTGGTCCTCATTTTGATGTCAGTACTGGTAACGGGCGAAATTTGTTCACAATAAAAAAACATTGATTTGAAATAGACTTTCTTCGTCAATGAAATTTAACTGTAAATCTTAAAGCTTGTTGAGGCTAATCAGTTCATCTCATTGCATGAATAAATCAACAAATAATATGAGTCACTGTAAAGTTCAGTTATATTGCAGCCTTGTTTTTAGGTGTGGAAATTTTCATTTAGAGTTATTATTTTATCATGCCAAGATTTTGGTCTCTTTTGTTTTTTTTTTATTGCCGCAAAACTGATTTCGGCGGCGAAACACATTTCTGGTTAAATTGTCTAAAATTTAGCACGTTTTTGATTGGTTTAAAATTTGTTTAAAATTTTATCTACCACATAAACCACTTACAACGTAAAATAATTTCTTACATATTTCAAAACTCGGCTTTTTTTAATTAAAAGAAAAAATAATAATAAAGATAAATTTAGCATTTGTAGATACAACTACTTACCCTTGCCATTTCCATTTGGTAATTGTTCATGCCCATAATATGTTCTAAAGGGTCATAATTGAAATGGGATAATTGCTGCTGAGGAGGATGGAGTTGCTGATCATTTCTAGAATCATTAGAAAAATTTAATGACAACTTTGCAAGAGCTGCTTCCATGCTTTTAAAATTATCGAATGATGCTGAGTTTTGAGATGAAACATCAATGGCAGAAATGTTCGAATCCGAGGAGTCAGGCAAATGTCTTTCGAATTGTATGTTTAACGATTTGTCATTATTTAGAGAGAACATAGATAAATCCTTAGGATTATTAGAGGTATTAGACAGTTTGTCATTCTCTTGAGAGATTAAAGCGTTCCAAGAACCAACAAAAGAATTGGTAGTGCTGTTAGGGGAGGTCGAGGTGTTATGTCCTTTATACATGGGACAAATAGGACCGTATTTGTTGCCTAATGCTGCTGCTGATGTGGGTGGCACATCAAAAGTAGTTGCATCGTCATCTAGTATGGAATCAGAGCGGACAAAACTTTCTCGATCACGAAATAGAGAAGAAGAAGCCGGTTCTATATTAACAGCGCTGTTATTCGTACTTTTACTGTTATTACTAATAGTATTGCCGCTATTGTTGTTGAGCAATATACCAGAGTTGTGAATGTTTGTGTTACTTGGCAAATTGTTTTCACGCCAAAAAATATTTTGCCTTTCTTGTGAAAACGCTGTTTCACTATTTTTATTACGAACTTTTGGACCATGGCTACTTGAAGGTTCTAAGAAGTTGTTTGGTTTTGTTTTAAATATAAAGTTCGAGTTGAGTTGAAGCGTTGAATCGTCTAAACCAGATGTTTCAATTTTATTAAATTCTAAAGAACTTTTGTCAAAAAATGTGTTGGATTCCAATGACTGATTGCTTGACGGTGGCAAAAATAAAAGTTGATGGTGGTTGGCTGGTGGATAATCTGAAGGATTAAACAATGGTTGGCAATGTGGATGTTGTTGCTGCGAGTCCCACAAAGGGTTAGGGTGGGGCGGAATAAGAGTCTTCTGTAATTGTCTTTCAGGATTGGTATTGCCAAAATATGAAGGAACATTGATGTAATAATCCCGAGTTATATTTGAGTTATAAATGTTTTTATGTGTGGGACTCGACGGCGGTTTATTGAAATTTGTGCCCTGTAAATTCGGTGGGTTTACAACGGTGGTCATGTTTATGTTATGTGTTGAAGATCTAGGTGAAAGTCCTTGTACTTCCGCACTGCCAGTATTACTAATTGGCCCTCTTAAATTGGGTGGACGTGTGTGTGGTGCTGCCGGCAATGGTATGTTCATATTTGGCATGCGTACAAATTTACCACTACTCACTCCTCCTGCTCCCACAAAATTCATGCCACCAAATTGTATATTTTCGAAATTAATGTGCTGTTGTTGGTTCAAGGGGGGAACATTTACTATTGGTGCCGGAGCATTAACACCTAACATATGCCCAGGAGAAATAGGACTAGCGTGTAGGGCATTCAAAGAACTTTGAATATGTAGTGGTGAATTAGTATTTGATAAATCACCAATAAATGAGGCATCCATTAAATTAGGAGGCATTATGTTTCCTTTATTTAGATTGTCATTATTGGAAAATGTTCCAATTGGAGAGGTTCTTACTTTAACTTTAATTGGTGATTTCACCATGTCTGCTGGACTAGTGTGCAAGTGACCCAAAGTTTGGTTATGGTGTTGTTGGTGTGTGGTATTGACTAACTGATTTTGTTGTGAGTTTGGATTCGGGGAAAATTCTTTCTTTGTATTTTCTAAACTTTGTGACGACCCATTGGGTCCTGGCACGCCAGCAGTAGCAGAACGTGTTATTGTTTTTTCAACAGTTCCGCCAGTCCGACGATGTTTTGCACGATACCTCTGACGTTCTTCTGCTGAATGTGCAAATGTACAGTTCGTCCCACGAGGGCACATTCGCCTTTCGGTGTAATCACGACACAAACTTATTTTATATTTTCCATTGACATTGACTGGTGGCACTGGGTAGTCCTGAACTTTTCGATTGCTTTGAAATTGCATGAATTTAACCAAGCCCAATACAACGTGACGCACAGCGTCTAAAGCTTTTTCAACTTCTAGCCATGATGGCGGAGATCCTTCTATTGATGGATCAATGCTAGCCAAGTGCTTGAGAAAGGGTCGCAAACTGGACAAGTTTGTTGGGTCCCCTGTGCGCTGCAATGCTAAAACCAACTCCTGTATAGATTGGGCAAACGATGAAGGCGTTTGAAGAGTATCACATATACTCTGCATATGTGACTTATGGGCTGTATTTCCATATAATAATGATGACCATTGATCCGGAGCTATGCGCAAGCCGGCTTCTGTGGCTATTTGTACAATTTGAGCATCATGTTCCCGCCGCAATGCTTCATAATCTCGAAATTCTTCTTTAAGCTGCATCAACGACGAATCACCATCACGTTTAGACACTGTAAAACAACTAGCGCGATATAATAATTGAACTACATGACCTATACTTGTTTTTGAAGCTGGTAAAAATTTATAAAGCAAACGCTGAACCACATACATGACCAGCACTTTTCGTGATAAAGCGTGGCCATTTTCCAAGGCTTGTAAAACTAACTTTAATACTTCCTCTTGCATAGAAGGACCTAGAAATTGACATCCACGAGATCGCACTGCCGCCCAAAGACATAAGCTTAATTGTTGAGGATTTTGGTGTTGCAAAAGCAATTCTATGACAGTACGTTCTCCCAAAAATCTTGATGTTCTCACTGCACGTATGCGACCTTCCTGTTCAACTAACTGGCAGTTTACCAAAGTGACTAATTTCCGAAGCATTGGACGTGTTAACAAAGTACACCCGCTGTTTGTAACAAAGGATTTTAGATACTGTGCAAGTTCTTCGATACATGTTTTTGAAAATTTATAATTTTTCAAATCATCTGGCTTTAAGTTACGAACACTGGATGGCATCTCATGATCACCTTCTGCAGAATCATTATCGCTATTGGAATTAATGGTTTTCTTATTGCTGGTACTACTGTTACTGAGATTAATATTTGCATTTTTATTGTTGCTGCTGCTATTGTTGATATTCGCAATGGAAGTAGTAGCAATTGTAGAAGCGGAATTATTAGATGCTTCATTTCCGCTACCATCCCCTGAGTTAAGTATTTGTAATAAAGCATTGTTTATTGGTAAATTATCAACATCTGTTAATATATATGCCTAAACAAGAAACCAAAAACATTTCATTATAGTAATTTATTAAATTTATACTAGTCGTTTTGAAATAAATACATATGTATATAGTAAATTAGAATAGAAATGAATCTATAATTTTAAAGTGTTTATGATTTGGACTGTGTTGTTTTTCCGCAACTCTGTTAAAATAAATGAATAGTGCTTATGTTTTGCACAGTACTGTATTTTTCAAGCAAGCACCAGCAAAACAGTTTTTTATTGAAGCAAATGTACCGAATACTGCACCACATTTAACCTAAAAGCATGGCTCAATGCTCAAATGGAAAAGGAAATGTCAACACACAAACAAATCGTATATAGTATAATTTAGAATATTCTGGTAGTATTTTCTTGTTCTTTACGAATTATTTCAATGAAGAAAAGTAGAAATATCGAACTTTCAACACTTATTTGACTGACGAGTCGTTTATTTAGATGTGAAAATGTGATCGCTTATGACACGATAATAGAAAACCATGCTGTTTTCACCAATTTTTTTTTTTGTTACAAATAAAAAATAAACCGATTAAATTAAAAAAAAATTGTTAAAGCTTACCTGATCAAATGGACATTGACGATTGTATACGGTAGCTAAGCACACTCTACATATTGTATGACCGCATCCTAAACTTATTGGTAAACGTTGATTTGTGGAAAACTCATTTTCACAAATAGGACAGGTATAAAATTCCGTCCAAGAAGGCGCCTGAAACGGCATTCTGTAAAAAAATAAAAAAATATTATTTTTACTGCCTCTAAGTCTTTTTATGTTAACCGATTTATGAAGGATTTTATGATAATTTTGCTTCTTTATCACGGTCAGCTAGAAGTAATATAAATTGGCATTTTGATTTCTAACAAAATAAAAACAATTGTAAAACTTTTAAATGCGACAGAACGAAGCCAATCATATCAAGCCAAAGACTGTACAAACTGTTAGCAATAACCCAAAATGTAATCATTTAACAAATTACCTTTAGAGCTTTTTAATCAAAATTGCAAGTTTATGAAATAATTTTCTATTGTGCACTGCTTCTGAAATGCTGCGTCCTTCATTTATACAGTGGGACATCAATATGTATTGGTAATAAATTGAACTAAACGACAGGCAACTCGACAGATTTTTAACGAGCTGATTTACGATATTGTCTTGGTGTCAAGCTTCCAAGTGCGATGAAGTGAACCCAATGATTTTTAAAATTTATTGTTTGAACGCATTTATCTATTTAAATAATTATAGTTTGATACTATAACAATATCAACTAAAAAAAACACAATAATACAAAAATGCAATTACAATCATGTGTGTAAAGATAAATTTGAATTTAACTAGTAACAAACAACAGAGCTCTGTTAGCAATATAAGAGTTGGAGCAATTTTGACCTTATTTTCAGGTAAATGTTATGTTATTTTCAGTATCCTACAATAGGAAACCGAAACCAGTTCAGTAAAAAAATCCTTTTATAAAAATTACTCCAAGGGATAATTTCTTAATCTATAATAGTAATAAATCTAAAATATTTAGGAAACAAAGTTAATCGCATTTAAAAACAGCCTTTTTGGCTTCACCTTTAATCTTGAACTTATTTGCAGTGATCATTATGAAGAAATGGCGATGGGCTGGCCCAAGCCACAAAGGTGGAATATCTAAAATAATTTTAGAATCCTAGTATAAAAATTAGTGATTTTTAAAAACTTCATGAGAGAATAAGTGGTCATTATGGGAAAATAGTGCTGGGCTGGCCACATCCACTATATAGGAATGGTGATCCTGGGAGTACTTATGGGAGACGTAAAGGTGGGATACCTGAAATTATTTTGGAATCTAGCTACAAATAAAAAAGAATTTTTTTAAATATTTTTAATGCTTTGTCATATTTTATTGTTGTAATTTCTCTGTTAGTTTTCTGATAATTAAATAACAAGTAAAAGACTACATTTGGTCATGCAGAGTTTTATATACTCTCTCTTAAGGGCTGTGTACGGAACCAATCAATAAGTTTTCTATAAATTGAGGTCAAGTTCGAATCTTCTTCAAAACGACAAAATTTACCAAAAAAAAAAAAAAAATTTTAAGAAAATTAGGTATATTACCAAAAAAATAAAAACATGTCTCCAAATTAGAATAAAAAACGAAATTTAGCAAATTTTATAAAAATCATCGACATTTTAATGAAATTTGATATTACCAAATCATTAAAAACAATTTAATTTCAGCACAAATCGAAAACTCAAGAGATTAAACCTGAAAAAACTTATATTTCACCTAATCGTTAAAATCAATAACCCAAAACCCAGAGCAAATGCTTTGTGCATTCTAAAAAATTTATAAATATGTAAAAGGAATAAATTTTCTAGAAAATCGAAGCCCTCGCTACGTCACTGCGACGCAGCAGCTCAAATATCTAATACTAACATGAGATCACAGATGCAGATATTGACAAATGGTGTGCAACAAGCTATAACAGACATGGAAAATATATATTTTTAAATAACATTATACTAACCAAAATGGTACTTTTCTGAATTTAAAGTAAGACCCCTTACAGACCAGCAAAGTTTTCTTTGACAAAGTTTCTTGAATTCTCTTTTAAACTTTGTCTTGTGTTCAGACAGGATAATTTTACTTTGACAAAGTCTGTTTTTTTTGTTTGTATGTTTGTCGAATATACAGAGCAGCCATATTAATTCGGTTTACGAACTAAAAACACAAAAGGAATTCGCGAGTACAACAAGTTTTGTACCAATCCCCGCTCTCCTTTCCTCTCTCCACCACAAACTCAAGACTATAAGCCTGGAATTTATGGCTTATATTTATAAAAGCCCATATTGACTGTTACCACAATGTCTCGAAATGTTTAATTTTCTTCAGGAATGTAATCTGTGTAAACTGGGATTATGCGATTTTGCTCGTTAACTGCGATTGAAATAAAGGGAGGGGAAATATTAAGGTTAATAAGCTTTCTAAAAATTCGAATTTGGCCAAGTGAATTATGCTCGTGGTAAGCACTTATAAGATATGACCACACTAAAATCATCTTCCCACACTATAATTACAATGCTGTCATTAAAGTTTACAGCTAGCAGCAAACTTTTCAAAGATTAAGAAGTATTATGAAAAGTGCTTGACGACAACATCTTCCCTATTAGTTTCTTGGGATTATTATAAAAAAAATGCGATGTTTAGTAAAATAGTACTGAACAATATAGAATATCAATAATTTCCATCTCTGAACTGTAGAAGGGTACGAAAAAAATAATAAAACCCAGCTGATTACTAAACAAAATTCCGTTTGTGTATTTTAAATGTCCATAGAAAACAGTTTTCTAGTGTTTTGTTGTTTTTACTAATGAGCTGAAATCTAGCTTTTATAACTAATAAATATACTAAACTGTAGAATAATAAATACAATTGCCAGCAAAACAGGAATTATATTGTAATGTTTAATATAGACAGGTAACGTCAGCTGCGCAGCTTTACTTTACACTGCATACACTTGAAATTTCACAAGCTCTGAAATTTGATTAACAAATGTACAAATACATTTCAAAAGTTCTTAAAACATGGTAAAAGTAAATTATATATTTACTTTTCTGTTTATCGCTATTCGCAAATAACTAAAAATTCTTTATTTCACTTCATTTATATTAATTTATATACTTATGTATACAATATTTATATTTTTCAGAATCATGTTACGTTTCACTTTATTTTTTGTCTGGTCGTCACCAAAATTTTTTCTCGATTACACACACCTTCAAAATGCACATATTATTCTTTTCTTCCAAATTCGTTTATACCAACCAGACTATGGATATAGTATTTTGTTTGATTCACTTTCAAATAATTTTATTTATTCGATGAATTCAATGTAACACAAAAAATATTTATAAAAATAAATAAAAAGTGTAAATGAAAAACTCCCGTTTTAATTATTTTTTTCAGAAACTAATATATTAAAAGTGACAAATGTCTTTTTTTGTATGTCAAAGGCAATTGTCAAGTGCTGCCCAATTGTAGTTTGTTGAACGACTTAATACTTTATACATATGGTAACTTTGCACATACCTATTATAAACGTACTTATTCTGAAATACACTGCAAAAAACAAACATTAAAAAAAGGTATTATTTAGAACAACTAAAACTTTGTTTCTAAGTCAGTATGCGATTCTGCCTGAAAATTATTACTTAGTTCCTACAATGAAAACAAATGTTTTAACGACTTTTCTTTAATTTTATTCGAAGAATCATCAGTCTGAATTAATATTATATATATATATATATATATATATATGTATGTACATATATATATATATATATATATATATATATATATATATATGTATGTACATATATATATATATATATATATATATATATATCAATGCTACTAGAGCATCACAGGACAAAATTCGTTGTATAGCTGAGTTCCCTGGTGAACTTCAGCTCAACGGGGAAGTACAACAAATTCAAATATTTGTAGCAGAAATTGATTCTCTGAATGTTCTAGGTACAGATGCAGTTGACATTTTTGGTATATATAGAAAAAGGTCAGTTATTTATTTTACAAAAGTACATATACAAACAAACAAAATGATTTTCATTCAAATGTACAAAAGTAACACTTTTCTAAAATAATTTTTATGACAATCCTTTCAAACTTTGTATATGTACTTTTGTAAAATAAATAACTGACCTTTTTCTAAAACTGCAGTCATCTTCAAGAATATTAAAATAATTTCGTTAAATTGTTTACTCTAAGTTCATGATCAAATATTAGTCTACAAACAGGGTGAAGAGTAACAAGCCGTCTTTTAGTAATTAATCAAAACACTGGTGATATATCTGCAAGTTGATAGAAAGTGTATAGTTATTTTTGAGATTGACTGTGTTTTATAAAAAATATGTACGGCATCCCTACATGCAAAGTGCAAAATTTCTTATTTACTTTAAATCGAAAATATCCTACCGGTTGGGAACGAGTTTAGTTTTCAATTTACTCCTACTTGTAAAATAGATGGACTGCATATAATCTTCTTAAGCCAGATAAATGAATTTTTACGCAACTTAGAGCATGATATACAAAAAATCTCCATCAATAACTCAAAAATCATGTCCTTCGAAAGTTGTGTCATCACTTCGTATAAATATTTTTATAGCAAAATTCTAGTACAATTGGTCAAGATTTGGTATCATTTTACAGTTGATTGAACATTCGGATTCCAACAATGAACCGTTTTATTTAAAGTAACGGTTTTCATAATTTTGCTTTAAAACAAAACGGCAACACTGCATTTTTAATAGCTTTATTGCTAATCGGTTAGTTATATGTATCTGGACTCTAAAGCCGACGCAATGGCTCGATCTGGTTGTCCGAAGATTTTCACAATGAGAAGAATGGCACATTTTAAATGCTGAGTAAGCAGATCCAAAAGCACAATCGTCTATTCACAACCATGAATGTACTTCAAAGAATTCCTTGATAAGGCATAATGATGAGATGCAGTTCAAAAATTTTATTTCAACTGTCAGAAAATATGCTGGTGGCATTACGGTGTGGGCCGTATAAAATAAATATTATTTTTGGGTAAAGTTCGGTAGAATGAGAGTAAACGAAAATTTGAGTACGGAACCACACCTATTATTACCTGAAGAAAATTAATTTATCAATTAAAAAACCACATCTGAATGGCATATTTGATCAAGGAATGGGTTCTATACAACTATAGATACTCCCGCAATTACCCGATCTCAAGACAATAGAATATATGTACATATATAAGATTTATTAAACGAAAACATTAGAAAAAACAAAATCACTTGGAAATGCGTCGTTTACTGGATGACTTAAATATCAGAAAATTATACGAATAGAATAAACAGGTCTACAAATGCAGGCCAACTTTTGAATTGAAGCAGCTGGAAGGTGTTTCTTGGCTTATTTGGCTAGTTCAATTCGAACCTCAACTCTTGTATAAATATCGAGAAAGTTTTGGCAAAAAAAATTTCGGTGAAAAATTTTAAGTTTTTTTTACATATTCATAAAAAAACATAAATGTGCGTTTTAAATTTGTAACAATTTTTATTTATTTCTTTTGGCAGAAATAATTATTTTTGCCTGATTTGTATTTTTTTATTTCTTTGGAAGAAATAATTTATTTTCTGCAAAAAACATGAATGTAAATCAAAAAGTAACAATTATATTTTTACTTTCATGAGAAAAGTCGTAATTATTACGGTCCGGTCCGTTTTTATTTTTGCTTTCAGTAATAAAAAAAAATTATATTGGGCCTGTTAATCTATTATAAACATCAATTTCTAACTGACTACACACAATATTATATTGAGCAATTATATTGATAAACTGTAGGCTTGCCTCAGGCTTAATGCGATAACAGCTACCGATATGTGGAAAAGGTTTGGTACCTGAACATATACCAATCAACATTTTCAAAAGTAATTGCCAAGATGGACAAAATAATGAACGCGGATGTTATCCTTTGGACAAGTTACTTTATTTACTATTTGCTATATATTATTTCGAATGGTGTAATTTTGCCTCTGCTGTTTTTGTTAATCCTCTAGTACCAACGTAATACAGGCTGTAGATTCGATTCCTCAAAAATCTTTCGGCCGTATTAAATTACTTATTAACGAATATGTTCTTCAAACCAAATAAGTACTTTTACTAATGTATGCTTTAGTGAATTGTTGCCAACAACTCCATCTCAAATTAAAGCTAATGACGACCAAAAATGTTTAAAATTATCCAGGTGGGCGACTCTCAAAGTATTTTTTTTTTTATTAATTTGAAGAGAAATAAATTTGATTTTTTAAGTGAATATGAATATTTATATTAATTGTTGACCCCTATTCTGCATTTAGATTCGAATTGGAAATTTCCCCGTTTGACAACTTTGATATTCTGCGTTCCGTTTCGATTGGAATTTATACGACTGTGTGTATTCTGCATTACGAGCGTTGTTACGTTTTTGTAAGTTGTTAATTTACAGGAGAGTCTTTGGATTTTATTTTATTTAGCTTTATGAAATGTGTAATTAAAAAAAAAAGATGCATTAAAGGTTTGATTAAGGGACCCTACATAACTTTTTTTATTGTGTTTATCTCTGTACTGAAATGTGAGTTTTTTTTTTGATTTATTGAAGGTCGAAAACGTTATTTTTCTCTTCCAACAACAACGACGGTGCTATCGCACATTTTCTTGAAATTACTACAATGATATAAAAAATATTATAATATCTACTCCGGCGCGGCAGAATTCTTCACACTGGAATAGTTTGGCCACTAATACTTCTTGCTGGTGTTCTGGGGTTTCTTTTCCTTTCCGTACTTAACTGATGTGTTTGTTTAATTATTATAACCACAATATACAATTCTTATTTGCTTTAATAATTGAATCACTGGTTTATTGTACAAAGTTTTATTACAAATTTTATAAAATTTCTTAATTTTTGTGTTCATATTTCACACGTTCCACAGCGAAACAGCTGGTTTTCAAAATACTCTCGGTCTTCTTCTTTTTCTTACGATTCAGTTTTTGTTTGGAATACCTTCTTTTGATTCGTACTGAACTGAATAAGGGAACGTAATCGAAATGCAGAATAGGGGTGGTTGTATTGAATAAAAAAACTGCAAAAAAAATGAATAAATATGCACTCGCACATTTTTTATTAATTTCGTTTTGACATACATGCATATGTATGTACATATGTATATTAATAAAATAATTTTGATATGTATTTAAATTTATTTTTTATAAACTTAATTACAAACCAATGAAAAAAGTTAATATATGAAAATGTGGACATGTACAGTGCGAGATCGGTTTTCACAACCAACGAATATTGCAACACCCCGCTTAGAGCAACAGGTATTCTTTTGCATTAAGTATTTTTAAGTGCAACATTTTTCCAAAAAACAGTCTCGATAAGTGTAACTTTTTCTATTTTATTAAAATTAAAGCAATTTCCTTTTGATTTTATTTGTTTAGATGTGTTTTGAGGGTTCACCGAAGAACCCACCTGAAAAATGTTTTCCACACGTCAGAACTGCTACTTTTGATTTATTTTAATGTCTTTCGTTCTCAGGAAGAAGCGGAACTCAAAAAATTTTCTTGATCTAAATATTTTTCAAGAAAAACCAATTCTATGCCAATGTGAAGACAACAATGTTGGCTTTTAAGGTGTAGTTAATTTTTTTTTACTCTTTCCAACGTTGTGATTGAAGATCATTGTAAAGTAAAGTTAAATATTGGTGTGTTTAATATTAAGTTTTTAACTTCTCGGTAAAAGCAACAACTTCCTTTCGGTTGCGGAAATCGAGTTCGTACTGTATGTATATTTCGGAATATGTTATGACAGAACGGTAAGTATCCTTGTCATCCTAGATTCAATGTAAGAAACGTTAACTTGATAAGATCATTTCTAAAAACATATTTTTCTTAAGATTTGAGAACACATTGAGACTTAATAAAACTTCATTTCAATACGTCATTGACCAAATCTGTCCAAAACTGAAGTATAACATGCGAAATTAACACACGGTTAGTAAAATTCTATCTGAAGTTCTGGACGTGATTAATACAACAATTTGGAATAATTGAGTTAAATTTTAAATGCCGGCAGATGGAACAAAGGAGTGCGAGCGATTATTTTTGTATAAACTGGTTTTTCTGGAATTATAGGGTGTGTAGACGGAACCCCTTTAAAATAATTGTTTTCTGCAAAAGTTCCCGGCAGAAAAGGCTTCTTAAGCATAAAGGCAATTCAATCTCCTTCCAAAAACCATTGAAATTTTTATAGCCTTAGGAAACCTTTTAGTATATGCGGGGTATTTTTCCATTTGGGAAACTAAAATTTCAAATTGTTATTTTCTTAAAGTCGTCTCAACTTTGATGCTATAAATGACAACGACAGAAAACGGATTTTCCTTTGTCGTTATTATCTTGTAGTGTGTGCACATATAGTTACGCACCGCACTATACATAATTCAAAACTTTATTAATTTCATTTATTTTATTTTTACTATTGTCAGCAAAAATATGCTAAAACATTTCATTCAAACACTTGAACATAATTAGGTCAATGAATATGTGCCAGGAAATTCATTGACGAATCCAATATAAATACTGTAAAAATGCTTAAGTTGTTACACATTTTCAACATTACAGATATTTTAAGGCAAACGAACTTATGCTTATACAAAATCAATACAAAATTGATTTTTAATAGAATTATGCTGAATAGACATAAGTTTAGTATATAAGCGAAGAATTCAACTCAATAAAACTAGAATTAATTTGACAAGCATAGAAAATCTTTCTTTTAATTATCAAAATAAATCGGCGTATAAAAACGCTGGCATAAAACGCGGCAGGAGTGCTTAGAAATACTCAAACCTTTTTTAAATTATTTTCAAATTAAATTACCACAATCTTTAGAAGTGATATATTTCCGGTAAATGTCATTCCATTATATTAGTAATTACGATGAAGGTATGCCAACTTTAGTAGGATCTTAGATTATTATTTTTTCAGAGCAGCTAATTCAACAAATATTAAAGCCGAATTATATTATATACATTCCGGCTTTTTTGTATTCTATTTCATTTTAACTAATATAGTGTGTAATTTTGATAATAATGCTGGTAATTTCCAAATGAGTAAAACAATTATAGATCTATATATTTTTAATCTTGAAATGGCATCAACAATTTAATTTAATCATTTTTATTAAGAAGTAGACAACATAAAAAATCAATTTGTAAAAATATTTAGCATTTGGTAGTTTGTATATTATTGTTTTTTTTTAATATTTGTATAATAAAAAAACTATATATGTAAGTATTAGTTAATGTTAACTACCAACAAAAAAGATTTTTACACTCCAAATATTTGTATAATTATAAATAATATAGATATAAAGATTGTCATATTTATAAACATAAATAAAAAGTGTAGAATACAAAGAAATTGTTCTGTTACAATATAAAAATTTTGAACGATTTGTGTCAATATATAAGAAACAAATTTCTTTAAAATCTTATTATTCAATACAATTGGGGAAAACTAGTTTCATATATACTGTCGATCAGAAGATTAGAACCACTTAAATTTCTGTTTTTAGTTGGTCATATCTCTTTGAACTTTTTGCCGATAGTTATTATTTCATTACAAAAATGTCAACAAAAAATAAAGTTTGTAGTTTGTTTTAACAGTATCTGCAACTTCCCCTTTTCCAGAAAAAGACGAAAAAAATGTGTCCGTTCATATGATTAGCAGCACTATTTAAATTTTTTACAACTAGTCGGATTTAATTTATACATTCAACTATTAGTAAAAGAAAAACCGATGTAAATAAAATAAAAAATTTAGAAATCCAATGCTGAATAATGTACGCAAAGAAAATCTATTACAATTTGCTAGAGAACATATTACGTGAGACATTCAAGTAAGAGGTCATGCTAATGATGCAAAGAAATTTAATTTTGACGGCCCAGACAGCTGCAATTGTTAATTTTACGATATAAGGCGAGCTATTTTTAAAAAGCCACCACAGTAGAGAGGGTGGATTTATGGTGCAAACACAAGACTCTGTTGCAATCAGCTTTCCCTAAATGACATTATTGGAACAATTGCATAGATTCTACAACAAGATAATGCTCCTTTACGCAATGCAAGAGTTGTAAAAAAATCTAGCTTTCCCGCAAGGTATATGAAGGGGAAAAAACAATGCGACGGTAGGAAATCCTTAATTCTAGGCATTAAGGACTCCTTGAATCATATATTTGAAGTTATTTTAAAGAACTACTGAAATAAATCTAATATTACTTTATAAAATATTATATCTTTAATTAAAATTAGTTAAATATCTATAATCCTATGAACAGAAAAAAATTTGTCGTCTTTTTTTGGAAAAGGAACTTTAAAATACTGTTTAGATAAACTTTATATTTTGTTCTTTTTTTGTAATATTAAGAAAATGGTCTTTCCTATTGACAAAAATTTCAAAATATTCAAAAATATATGGCCTAGTAAAAAACAAATATTTAAGTAGTTTTAGCCATCTGATTGAGAGTGTACAATGATTAATATTTTTTTAATTTTTAAAATAAATTTACTTGTGTAATTTATATACATAAGTGCCTTTTTTTAGTAATTTATCCTTTTGCATTTAAACTAAAACTTAAGTATAAAACTTAATATAAAGATGTTTATTTTAAAACATCACTTAAAACTTAATAACATGTTTTTTTCTAAACTGTACATTTTAAGCGAGTTGTGCATTTTTTGTGCTAATGTACATAACTTTTTTACAACTTTAAATGTGAATTTCAGTTACTATTTGTGCTAGGTTTTACTCCTGATCCGTAAGTGGAAGCTTTACTGATTTTCGACATGTTTATAGCCTTAACCATAAGTATATAGACTGAAAAAAAAATCGTATACACCATCTGTTGCAAAATGTATCATGTACTGTGAGTGCCAGAATAAAGTCCACACCATAATTTTCTGTGATTTAATTTATATCAATCTTTAAAAATACGATTGAATTCCAATTTTATGTTTTTTGAAAACAAGGGCAAATTACGGCATTCTATATCTACCGAAACTTCTATTTAAGTTCTATTGACATTTCGATCGATATCGAACGCCATAATTTGCCCTCAGTATTTAATACATTAACAAATTATGAAAAAAAAACAACGAAAGATGTTTACAACTTAATTATGAAACTAAATCAAATGGTACTCAATATTGTACGCGTATTAAAGAGATCAAATTTATAAAAATTAGAATATTTCGCTATTTAGTTACTTTTGATGTTGCCTCGATTACGCGCACCAGTTAATCTTCGATTTTGTTTGCTTCAGAGTATATTTTCTAATGTTCTTCTCTCATAACGGCTTTCAGAATATCCTTGCTACGAATCGCTCTGTTTCGAATTTGATGGCCAAGATGCTTCCACAAATGCTCGATTGGGTTTAATTCCGTTGACTGGGGAGAATGATCCAGTTGCTTAGGAGTGCGATTAAGTTCTCAAGCTTTCACTATTCAAGGCTAATTTTTCCAAATGGTTTAGCACATTGTTTTTCAAAATACATACTTAGGTAGTCTGTTTTATTTATAGTGCTTTATATGAATTCTAAATATCCAACTCCTCTTGTCGCCATACATCCCCACAGCATTATCGAGACCCCACCTAGTAGTGGATATTAGATTTTCTTCCGACATATATTTCATTTTTGTTCTCCATATTTTTAAGGTTTTTTCTATTTTGCCAAATACCTGAAATTTTCTTTCACCGGTGAATAAGACATTATTTCAGAAAAAATAACACGCACTATAGATCTTACTTTACTTATTACATACACACTTTTTTGGAGCCTAGAATATGGAGTACCTTTTGTTTTGTTTGAACTGAAATAAGAACTGAATCACAGCAAACGAGCATGTACGCTTTATTTTGACGGTTACAGTATATATTTAACTGTATTATCGGTTTACACTTACATGTGCCTAAGACACTAACAGCAATTGATAGACCAATCCAATTATGATATATTACCGATGCAATTAAATAGTACAAAATCAATGATATAGAAAACACGGCCCAAAAAATAAAATTTAAGAGAGAGCGCAAACGCTTCGGATAATATTTTGAAGCAGTTTCTTTTATGCCAGACGTCGTAAAAAAGCTTCCGGTAGTATGAAAGCTGTCAATAATCTTATCTTTTTCGCGGAATAAGTTTTGTAACCATTCAGCAGCTTCTTCTTTATCAGTGGGCACAATATCCAATGGTATACGCCTCACCAACATGTAGCCCTCAACAGGTTTTCCATTCAAAAGTGTGGATATTGTGGGAGGATTCTAAAAAGTATACATAAGTTATTTTTTATCTGTTATATGTATTTTGTATTATTTATGAAAAGCTAGTATGATATTCAAAATTTATCAACTTGCAATACTTTTATAATATCATACTTGTAGCGGTATAACTCTGTTTGATTACCTGTTTAAATATACTACTTTTAAAATTTTGTCAACTTTTACTCCAAAATAAAAAAATCGAGAACACGAAAAAATATAAAAAGTAGTCAAGAATTGTAGAGAAAAATATTTCTCTTTAACTTCAACTTTACTATATTCTTTTGTTTAATTGTACTCAGGAATATTCAACAAAATTACATTTTAATTTTATGATGCGGTTTTTTTGGTAGACATTTTTGTTCATTGCCAGTTTATCGAACTTTAGTCAAAAGTAAAGAAAAACACATTTTAATTTATTTATTGTTCAGCGTTTTCTGCTTAAGCTTAATTCAGTGAAATAAAACCTTTATTTTTATTGCTTCCACTGTAACAATTTGCTACTCCTTGGAGAGTTTAATACAGCAAAAGATTCATTTGCACTGAATTTTCAAAAAAGCTCTTAAAACAGTTGAGAAATCGTATGCGAAAATAGTTAGTTATTAAAATTGGTGTCAACATTTTTGTATACAATACTTTAAATCCGATGAAAAGGCCAATCAATAACGCACGATGTTAATTGTG
Organism: Phania funesta; assembly: GCA_963932375.1. Lineage (NCBI taxonomy): Eukaryota > Metazoa > Arthropoda > Insecta > Diptera > Tachinidae > Phania > Phania funesta. Next base: position 46,811,545 of record OZ010656.1, read on the forward strand.
AGTGACACCTTAACAATTTAGCAGCGCGTTAAGATTATTGAAGTCTTTACGAAAATGACCGTTCAAATCAAAATTCGTGCACTTCGTGATTTTTTTTTTTTAGGTCAGCATAATCGACCAAATGTGAAAATGTAAAAAGACCTGTGCATGCTCGCCGGCCGATATTTTGTTTTACATATAATTGCCATAGATCTTTCTATCATAATAATAAATATTAAGATAATTCTCTTAAAACTTTTTGTTTTATTCACAATTAACATCGTGCGTTTTGGTTGGACCACGCTATGCTATGCTGGATTGATTATCGTAACATTGGGATGCGAAATTAGATTCATCGCCTTTCTGGAATGAAGTTTTTAATTTTGAAAACTGCATGGGCGAAAATGTTTTTAAAGATATGTATATATGTATGTATATCGACCGAAGTCGCAAGGCTTTTTAGTTTAATGGCTTTAACGAAATTCGAAATATAATTTCTCTTGAATTGCTATAAAATGCTATATGACCATGTGCTAATCAAATAAATCCTCTGATAAACGCCAAAATGATGATAAAGATAGTTATAGAAGAAACATTAGAATCAATTTACGAATTTGTATAAAAAATGTAATTTTTATCAAATAATTTTTTACTATTATCATTTTTTTTTTTTATAATTTTATTAACTCTCTAATGGTGGACAGGCAAAATTTTAATTCTATTAATAGATAATTTTGTCCCAAGTTAAATTTGTTTCTTTTAAGCTTATTTGAAGACCTAATTTCTAAATGCTTTTCTTGAGTCATTATATTAAAATAATGAAACGCGCCCTGAGGTCGTTAGTTATAGGGTAGGAGCAATATAAATGTACTCGTATATTACACTTTTCACACATAATTACATATGAGGTGTTTTTCACAGTTTGCATTTTTGCTTGCCCACCGCCATTACTAAAATTCAGATGGGAAAATAGTGTATTTTGTCATTGCGTACATCTCTATTAGGATGTTTGGCTTTTTTCAACTCCAGAGCTAGGTGCTTGTACATCAATGAAAATATACTGTTTTGCTCTATTTCCTTGATTTGATATGAGAATATACAATAATTATTTTTCGAAATGTTTACTGTCAAGCCTGCCCTGGGGGCGCCCTTAAGGTTTTTGTCAACGGATCATGTAGCATTAATTTTTTCTGTACCAATTAACATTCAAAAAAATATATTGAAATCATATATTTAAACATTTTTTCGAGTATATGATGTAATTCCAAATACATATTTAATTACCTTTTTCTTTTTTTAAAAAGCTTTTTTTCTTGTTCACTTGCACTGATTTATTGAAATAAAATCTATGGAATGTTAAAAAAATAAGAGAGATTGCATATAAACAAATAAAGTGTGCTTATAAATTATAGCAAATTTACTAATCTGTGAATGAATGTTTTATAAAAATTCAACTATGCGTCAACTCTTTGAGGAACTTGTATTAAAATGTTTTCTTTTTACAAATAAACGTATATTACACAAAACTGTCATTATTGGATATACCCTTTTTTTAAACCTCTTAAATCCCGATACCTAGCATATCAAAGCGTTCCAATTGTATAGCACAAATGCAACAAAATAAACAATTATTTCCCTTATTTATTAAACAAAAATAATCAGAAATAACATCATCTTTTGCTTTAATGCATTCAAATATTCTATCTTTTATAGAACTCCTGACGAGAATTACCCATATATTTTCTATGGGGTTAATATCAGGAAAGCACGATAGCTATTCCAAAACATTGACATTATTCGACCTTAACCATTATTTGGTGAATTTGCTGGCATGGCAGGCTGTGTTGTCTAGCCGGGAAATATATATTTTTTTTTTGTTTATTTTCAAGTAATTTACGGTATTTTTACTATTAATTTTTGTTGGTACTATTTGCAACTTCAGACAACATTCTTCACTAAACGCAACCCAAATCATAGCCATCAAGTTTCTTCGAGAGAAACATTGTGGTTATTTTCGTAGGTCACCCATTAACTACAATTCCCACCAGGACCAACCGTATTAAATTTTATTTCATATGAAAGAATTATATTTTAAATTAACGAAAATAAATTATTTTCTAACGCGACTTTATTTTTGAAAAACTCCAAGCGTGACGTTTCAAAAGACGAGACATTTTCTTTGTCTTTGAATATATTTGGAAGAGTTAAGAACATTCCAAATGTTCGTTTTACATACTTTGTTTAAAATGCATTCAGCAAGTTGTGTACATCTTTCATTTTTGCCATAATTTTCAATATTTTTCAAATAATTATAAACAATCTGTCGGTTTCAGCTCTTTGCCCTTTTGCAAATTCAGTTAGTACTTTTCCCTATTTAATTTTAATTAATTAAATTAAAAAAGGTCAAGAAAATCTATAATTTTAAATAGAATATGTTGTATTAAAAATTAAAACAGTATTTTGTTGTCATATAAGATATTCTAATAACCGTATGGCAGTTTTGTGTAATATAAGTTTGTTCGTGAAAAGAGAACATATTAGTACAGGTTCCTCAAAGAGATGATAATTATAGCATGTATAGTTGAAATCTTATAGAATATTGATTCGCAGATTAGCAAATATGCTACTGTATATAACGGTAAACAAAACGGTAGCAGACAAATTCAAATAAAATTACACTTAAAAAAATGTTTCATTGTTAAACCGAAAAGAAATAATTGATAGATGATGCCCTGAGGCAGCCAAAACCGTTAGAGGGTTAATTAATTTCTTTATGCCCCTAGATCTTTAATAATATTTTTCCTGATGATGCTATGTAAAGTCACAGCGATGTATCGGATGTAATCAATGGAATTATTTTATGAAAAAATTTCATTAAGGTAAATTTTTATTTCTCTGCTCCAACCATACGTCTCATATAAACACCGGGACTCTTTTCTTCATTAATTCAGACACAATTTCATTGACAAGAAGTAAGTAAAATGTAAAGTAAGTAAAGAAGTAAAAAATGTTAAATGTTTGATGGAGGGTACGCACCAAAAATAGCTTGCTGCGCATCGAAAAGCCAATATGCTATGGATTGTCTGCTCTAAATGTTACCACAATTGTTACGTAATATTTGCGCATCGAACACGTCGACACTGTCTTGCATGCGCCGCGAATATTTTTCGTGAACGTGTTCACCCTTAAAGACCTAGAACTTTAAAAATAAATATAAATTAAGTTTTTTTATATAAAATTACACAAAATTTTTAAACAGAAGTTTTTGTTCATGTAGCATTCCTTCAGTTACTTTTTCTGGGAACACTGTGCGTGTTTGGCTACTTTTCAAGTAATAATTAACTAGAAGCGTTATGAAAACGAAATGTATTCACAATCTGAAAATTAAAAAAAAGAGCACAGAACATAGCGTATTTCATTGAGCTCAAGAGCATATCAAACATTTTTTGTAAGTAAAATGCAAAAAAGCAAATTATTTTTCAAAAATTAAAACAAGGAAGTTTTTTTTGATAATTTAATCATACCCACTTTTTATTTTTTGCAAATAGCAAGCCTTGTTTGCATATTAATCTATACGCTGATGAAATTTGTTAATTTTTAATTAACAATTGGTAAACACGGGTAAAATCAAAATCCTATGTGAAGCGGAAAGACTTAAATCAGATGTGTATTTGTAGATGTGTTATTCCTGTCGAGCCATCCGCAGCGAAAATGGACGAAACTACAAAACCATGCTTAGATACATGACACGAAGAGCTATCATAAGATGATGGACATGGAAAATTGAAAAAAGCCTTCAATGAATGAAACACGTAAGCAAAATCGATTGCAATTTGCCAAAGAGTGGAGTGTACCAGAAAAGGAATTATTTTAATGATTGTAAAGTTGTGGTCTTCGCTGACAACAAGTGCAATATGGACGGACCAGATGGATGTAACTGCTATTCCCATGATTTGAAAAATAGGAGTTGTTTCTGAATCACCACGACAGCAGGGATAGCAGTATTATGGTGTGTGGTGACGTAACGTACTATGGAACAATAGAATTACAATTTTAAAGCGGTAATTCGGCTTTTAAACAACTAAATGTTAATTTTTGGACCGATTCCATGGATTCTATAACAGGACCAGGCTCTAATAAACATTACCAGACTTGTAAAAGAATTTATTTCAAGCCAATACATTTGTCTTTTTTGTTGGCCGCCTTATTCTCCAGATGTAAACATAATAGAAAATGTTTGGGGTTGGCTTACTCGGAAGGAATATAAAAGAGGAAGACAATTCAATGTCAAGCAGTCACTTATTCAAGACATTCAAAAAAATGTTGGAGAAAAATATCATTGGAGTATTTAAAGTCACTTTATCTGACTTCCAATACGTAGATTGCTTTGTATTCGAACAAAGTATAGTATTTCATAACGCCGAAGTACAAATCATTAACAATGCATGCCGTTTCAAAACGTCGTCTGTATTAGCAAAACAGCAACAAAGCAATCAGCGCATCATTTTCAAAGGAAATAAGACGGGTTCTCTGCGCATTTCGCTGGTTAGTAATCCTACTAGAAAATAATTTGTTCATAAAAACGATGTATTTAATAATAAAATATTTTTATGTATTTGTTACTAAAACCTAAAAAAACAATAATAAAACTAATTCTTCTGAAGACGTCGGAAAATGCCAACGAAACGTTAAAAAAAGATGGACCGTATTATTTGAACCTGTAATGAAGGAAAAACTGATCATAATTAGCCAAGTCTAAAAAACCACATATAAAACAAAATTGGTCAAAAAAATATGTTTATATAAAAAAAACATAGTTTTAACAAAAAGCCTTACAACAAAAAAATTATTCTTTTTCTTACGTGCCTTTTTACATTTGGTTGGTTGTTTACCAAACAACTGTAACCGGTAAAAAAAAAACAACACCAAAGCAGAGAATGGGAAGGTATCGCTAACCTTTGCACAAGCTATTGCATATTTATTAATAGAGACTTTTGGGATCTATTATTTTTACTCAAAAAAATTTTCTAGCTTATTATTTTTTGATTTTTGTTTTTATTTTAATATCAATTTATTTCACGTTACCGGTCGGGGTTTATTTATTTATTTATTTGAAAATATATTTTACAAAATAAATTTATAAAATATAAAAAAAAGGCGCGGGTAGCTAGACCATAAGCGCTCGAAAAAGATGAAAAAGAAATATATTTACTTATATACATTGATCAAATATGTATATAAACTAAATCATAAAAAGTAATTAAATTTATTATAACAAGAGTTTGATAAAAGAAAAAAGCAAGAAGTATTATGAATTTAGTATCAAATGTCTCGAATATTGTGCTTTAGTAAACAGCTCCGTACTTTAATCCAATTTGTTTCAATAGAGCAGTCAATGATATTTTCCAGGGGTTCATCTAATTTGGATAGGGGACATTCTGTAAGTATGTGTTGAACGTTCAAGCAAGTATTACAGTGAGAACAGATAGGAGGATCTGAACTATCGTAATAATGTTTAGCTATAAAGAGTGGTTTCCCAACTCTTATGCGAGCCATAGCAATGCATTGACTTCTCGTAAAATTAGTGTTGTATTCAGGTCTTCGTTGTATGGGTTGTAGCTGTAACTGCATAAATCTGAAAGGATTTATTATGGCTCTGGGTAAACATGGTGTCTCAGTAATATATGACATGTTCAATGCATTTCGGGCAATTCTATCCGCAAATTCGTTACCTTGTATTCCAATGTGAGACGGAATCCAAAGCACTAATATTTCATGATTCAGTCTGGCAGGAAAGATTATATCATCGTAGGAACCGTTGCAATTTTTTATTAGCGCTCTGGATGCGCTTAGACTGTCCGTACAGATAAGTGTTCTGACTCCATGCTGAATAGAATAGAAAATAGCTGACTTTATCGCCATCATTTCAGCGGTAAATATTCCAGTAGAATCCGGCAAACGCGCTTTAGTTACAGTTTCAAAATTGGCTGCTGAAAACTGCTTTATAACCGAATAAGTAGTTATACCATTCAAAAACGAACCATCAGTAAAAAGGGTTAGTTGAAGTGAAAAATCTGATTTTTTTTGCATCATAAGCTGTTTAAAAATGCTTCGATCTGTAGATCTTTTTTCATACATTCTTAGACTATCATCGATTGAGACAAATTCCTTTGATCTGTCGGGGATTTCTGGCTTGTTAGGAATGGAGATGTTATGACCCTTTATCAGTGAAATAGTTTTACTAATTGAAGAAGATAGTAACAATGTAGTTGAATTAAGATGTTTCCAAAAAGTCTCATGCAATCCCTCAGATGATACTGCGATTGATCTTGAAGCCAATGAAACAGAGCTATTTTCGTGTAACAACTGAAAAGTTGGAACATGTGCTTCATTTCTTAAGACTTGTAAGGGAGTCGACCGTAATAAACCTGAAGCTGTTCGGTAGCAGTTGTTAATAGAAGTATTAAGTTTCTTCATATTATTCTTTGACGTCCATCCGTAGATCGTAATACCATGTAAAAGAACTCCTATGGTCAAGGAACGACAAATATTTAAAGCTGTTTCAATGTGTGGTCCTTTGTTTCGAGAGAAGATTAGTTTTAAAAGATTATTTATTTTACTTAATTTTGTAACCAAAAATTGAATATGTGAATTCCAAAGAAGATTTTTAGAAAATAAAATCCCTAAAATTCTCATTTCATGCTTCATGGACATATTAACGTGTCTAACACAGACAGTATTACAGTTGCAATCCTTTTTTCTACAAACGTGCAGAAGTTCAGTTTTATCAGCCGGAATAACAGCGCCCCTTTTCGTTGCCCATTTATTAATTTTTGAGTCCAAGTAGTTTAAATGAAATTCTGCCTCACGTCCAGATGCAACAGCAAAAATATTATCAGCGTATATGCCCACGTAATCAATGCCAGGAAGGTTTTTTATGCCATTAGCTAATGAATTGGCATATATGGTATACAAACCCACTCCATCCTGTGGGACTCCATTGTCAAGTGGATAATGTAATGATAAATGTCCATCAACTTTGACTTTTATTCTGCGATTATCAAGAAATGATTTTAACAGCCGTAAAATTTGTTTAGGAATGCCCCATTCGTTGAGTTCAATGATAATGAAGGTATACACCACTCGATCAAAGGCTTTTTCCAAATCCTCTGAAAGAACAATGCTATGCTTACGCCTTTTAAGATTAGATCGCAAAGTATCTTCCAATTGGTGGCATATGGTATGAACACCATGTTTAGGAACAAAAGCGTGTTGTATTTCAGATATTTTTTGTCTGGAATATTTCCAAAACCGTTTAGCTAGTATTTTCTCAAAAATTTTAGATAGTGTTGGTAGAATAGAAATAGTAACCACTTATCCGATTAGGATTTTTTCCTGGTTTTGGAATGGGAGACAATATTGCAACTTTCCATTCATGAGGAAATATGCCATTATATAGGATATTGTTGTATAAACCACATAGACGACTTTTCAATGCAACAGGGGAGTTTTTAACCATGGAGTATGTTATTTTGTCTTCTGCTGGTGTAGTTCCTTTTAGGGTTTTCAAAATGCAGTTAAGCTCATTTATATCTATTTTATTAATCAAATTTCCATAATTCTGATTTGATTGCTGTAATTCATCGATATTGAGTGTTCTTTTTGTGGAAATTATTTCTAAACCAAAGGCATCGTTTGAACTAGTAGAGCTCCAAAATTGACCAAATTTGTCCGCTATTACTTGAGGATGAGTGATGGTATTGTTATCTACACAAATAGGAGGGAAATGGTATATTTTTGTGGATCTCAAATTTTTAACTTTATTCCATAAAAATCGTACATCCATTTGGGGGTTAAGAGAATTTAGAAAGCGATCCCAAGTTTCACGTTTAGCAATTCTACATTCCCTTTTGACTTTCGCACAGGATCTCCTGTATTCTATACAGTTAAACTGAGTACGATGCTATCCATGCTTGATTTCTGAATTTAATCAAACTTCCAATGTAAGAATTAAACCAGCTGGGATTGTTACTTTTCACTGGCTCCCGAGTAAGAGGAATTGTTTTATTTGCCGTTATTCTTAAAATACGTTTAATTTGTGCAGCTTCCTTGTTGATATTGTTAGATTTACTAAATTCGTCACAAACTAAACTTGCTCTCTTTTCAAAAAGAGACCAATTAGCTCTGTTAACACGGAAACGTGGTATAAAATTCTTTGCAACTGTTTCAACATTAGTTGTTATTACGATTGGAAAATGATCGCCAACTTCGGGTAGGGAAAGACATTTCCACGACAGTTCTGAAGCAATGTCTACACTAGCCATGGAGACATCGACAGAAGTCAGGGTGTGTCTCGTATTGAGCAAAGTGGGGGAACCGTCATTTAATATTACAAAATCTTTGTCATCCGCGAATCTTTCCCAAATGATTCCACTTGAAGAATTTGTCGTGGAACCCCAGAGGGTATTTTGTGCGTTGAGATCCCCTAAGAGAATGTGATGAACATGATCGGGAATATAAAAACAATTAAGCATTGAATTTGTAAGATTTAACTCGCAATTTTTGTAGACATTGGTAATATAAAGTTCCGTACCGCATTGAATAACAACTGTGTGAAAGAGTAGGTCACTTGAAGAAGTCAGATGTTGAGTGACACAGATGCCATTTTTTATAAAAAGGGCTACACCGGATTTTGCATAAGAGTAGTTATGGTTATGATGAAAAGTTTGATATCCTGGTAGATGTAAGAGATGACGATTTTGATCAATTATGTGTGTTTCCTGCAATGCAATTATATTTGGTCTGTGCTTGGCAACTATAAGTTCAAGAGCGTATTTATGACAGATAAATCCTTGAATGTTCCATTGAAGAAGACTGATAAAAAAATCAAAATTCATAAAATATAATGTAAAAGTTATTTTTCCTTTTTAGATGAAGGTTTTGTTCTTTTGTAAGTTTCAGGTGTTATTAAAACATTTAACTCAGGAAAATTACTATACAGCTGAGTACAAGGAGTTAACTCGTTGTTAGAAATATCAGCAACAGGTCTGGGAGGGGTATTAAAACCCAAACCGTCGCATATATCCATTATTACATTTTCTTCGCTAACATTTTTATCTAATGGTAATTTTGTGGGTAGGTTGTCATCTTCTGCAAAAATAGATTCTGATTGAGAAGTTTCTTCTGTTGAAATATGTGATGTAGTGTTATTTAATGTTTGTGGTAAATTTAACGTTTCATTTGTTTTGTTTTGTACAGATGCTGATTGTTTGATTTGGTTGTCAGGTATTAACACGTTAACGGATGTTATTGTTGTTTCGTCGTTTTCAGAAAGTGGACTAATAAATGTAGTAGAATTTGTTATAGATTGAGTGGGTATATTTGTAGCGGCTTGAGATGATGATATATTTGATGAAGATAATTTTTGGAAAGGTTCATTGGTGGGGATAGAAGTTTTATCAGTAGAAGATATGTTATTTAAAATTTTTGAGTATGTCAGGTTTTTAGTAATATTTTTTCTCATGGGTGGTTTTAGAGTGTATAGAGTTGGATTGTCATTAAACATTTTCCAGGCTTCCCGAGTTGTACATTTTTTTGAAATACGAACAAAGTTAACGGATTTGTGTTTCCAGTAACTTGGACAAAGAGGATCATTTGACGAATGTAGATCTGTTAAACAATTTACACAATATTTTCTTGAGCAAGTGTCGTGCGGAGTTGGAAAAGCACATTCTTTGCATAATGCTATGGATTTACATCTATTTTTTGTGTGACCAAGTTTCTGGCAAATTATGCACCTCATTGGATTAGGAATATATTCATCTACTGTTACTAACTCCCAGCCAAGTTTTAACTTTTCTGGAAGGTGTATAAGTTCAAATGTAATAATGGCCGCACCTGTTGGTGTTAACTTGTCGCCATCTTTTTTCATAATTTTGCGCACATCTACAACTTTTTGATCTTTAAGGGAATCAAGTATTTCATCTTGGGGAATTTCAATTAATTTTCTTGAGAAAATCCTTCCTTGAATGTTGTTTAATGTCTTATGTAAGATGATATTAACCGGAATGCAGTCAATAAATTTTGATTTGAGGAATTTTTCTGCTGTTTTGCTATTAGCCACTTTAATAAGAAGATCACCACGTCTCATTTCATTTACTTCGATTCGATCTTTTGATATGAAGTTAAGGCCGCGTTCAACTTGGAACACATTGTATGATGATAAAGGACGGGCCTCTACATTGTTAGTTTGTGATGTGGATGAATCAACTAAGTACCGAGGAAGATTTTGGTCATTTACTGGTTTTTCTGTTAAAGGTGGAAATTCATCTGGACGAGGTCGTTTGTTTTTGCTGCTTTTGATTTTAACTGTATGGGAATCTAGGTCGCGGAAGCGATTATAGTTTTGGGGATAAACCCCGTTCATTTTAATAAAATGAACCTATCCAAAAAAGTAAGTATTCAACCGAACAAAAAGGAAACAAATAAAAACAACCGTTAAATAATATATGTATGTATATCAAAGAGAAGAAAAGAAAACACACGCGATTATAAAAAATAATCAAGCACACAAGCGTCACGAGAAAATAACTGCGTACTCGGCAACTGCCTGAGAAAGACTGGCGGTCGGGGTTTATATAATTAAATAGCTTAGTATACAAAAAGTTATTATTTTCTCTAGACAGACAATTACTTAAAAAGAACAATTAAAATACCTAAACTTGGGTTGCTATATAAACATAAGTATGTTTCAACAGAAATAATTGTTATTTTCCGATTTTTAAGTTTTTGGCAGAAATATTTTTTTGTGATATAAAAAAAAACAAAAAAAATTAGATGTTGATTTAATTATATCTCTGTAGCTTACCTTTTCCAAGCTTTAAATTTGCAGAAAATAACATACAAAAAATATAAATTAGTAAATAATAATTATTTCGGGGGAAAAAATCGAAAATAGTAATTGTTTCTGTAAAAAATATATATATATTAATCAGAAAATAATAATTATTTCTTAATAAAAAGAATTTGTGGGAGTTTTGTTCTTTTTATTTCTAAAATTATTTCCCAAAAAGAAAAAAAAATTAAAAAGTCTGAGTTTACAAAAATCTAGTTTAAATGATGAAAATAGGGTGCCAGACATGGTTCTCCGATATCTTTTTGTGCTTGCTTTTTTTGAAAATTCAAATATAATTATCATAATCAGGCCCTTTAAGTTTAATTGTAAGTAATTTTGACGTCTATGTCATTAGTATATAAAGCTTTGGACTGGAGGACTTGAAAGGTGTTTTTCATGTAAATTGGGGAAGTATAATCTGCACTTAATTTTTTTTAATTCCAGCATGAAGGAAGTGGCACGACACGGACCGACCTCATTTTGAATAAAGTTGTTATATGCATACAACAGTACGACATTTGCCAGAATGTGCCCTACTTTCGAAATTTCTATTTTCAGTGAAATAAGTCCGCACAAAAACAAAAATGTGAAAATAAGGCCTAGTTCCCATCCAGAAATTTCGGCCGTAAAAAGTACTGAGATCAAAATGAGGACCAAGTTCTTCAAATCTACAATACCATCCATTTCTAGGCAACTCGCTAGTTTGATACATACACAAATTTCTACCTTGTTTTTGTTATTGAAAATAAGTGAAAAATACTATAATTGTATTGTACTGGAATTGGCAAAGATATTATATGAAGCGTATGATAAGCACATATTAAAGTAATGATTTTTTATGTTTTATAATTTAATTTTAAATGAATAATAGTTACTTTAATGATTACGTCGTAACATTTGAGTTTTGTCACCTTATGCTCATATATTTCGATTTGCTGCGATTCACTGGGCCAAATTTCTCCTATAAGCTCTAGCAAGTTCTTTATCCTCGAACTGACACTTAACTTGCTCCCTTGCTATCTTCAACACTTTTTCAAAATAATAGTTCGCAATCCTCTAAAAATTTATTAATAATAATTTGTACATAATATATGGTACTAAACACACACTCTAATTGACAAAAAATAAACTTTACAAATTATATATATTTTTTTCTGTTGTGTAGAATATTTTAAAAATTTATTTAATTTATTTTATAATTTTTACTACAAAAAATAATCAAAGCAGGTAACAAATTAGCCGTATTTAGTTTTTGGTGCAAATGCTCTTGCAAAAGAGCAAATGCAAAATATCATAGCTTTTTATGAAATTTTACAGAAATGTTGTGTATTTTGTGATGGGATTACATTAAAAAGCTACGATGATTTTTTGAACTTGCACTTTTGCAAGATCATGTAGACAAAACATTGAAGACGGCTATTCTTTCTTTTTTAATATTTAAATTATTATCTGATAGATACTCGAAATTTTAAAAATATAAATTTGTTGAATAATAAAGAAGAAATATTACTACGAGCTATTTATATGAGTATCCATCTTAAAGACAAAAAAATAATTACAAACATAAAGCGCTGGGCAGATTAAATTGTCTATTTCATAAAAGGCCTCCATACAAAAAGCATTAAATTTCCGCTATTTGAGGTAGTTCAATTTAGAAGCAAATATATAAATATTTACATCTAAATACAATCTCTTTCAGATATTTTCATGTTAAATATTGTACTGAGCCAGTAGAGGCCTTCCAAGAAAGATAGCACTAATTGTACTATCATAATTAGTTAGAATTTTGTTATTCTCTCATTTGTCATCAAAATTTAAAAAAAATAAGTTATTATTATTTTAATTATTTTACGCCTTTATATTCGAATATTAGTTTCCAAAGAAGGACGATTTACTGAAAATATTTTGTGAAGAGGTTGTACAAAATGAATGGCTTCAAAATATAATAGAAAAATCATTCAGAAAAATCTGAAAAATCGCAATTTATCTGCAGCTAAATCAAAGAATGCTAAAAAGGAACACTGCGAAGAAGTGTAAGTGTTTAAACCGTTCTATTTTAGAGCCAATTACATATATGTATAATAATTGTCATGTGGCAACAATTACAATCGGTTACTTGATTCATAAAACTTAAGCTTTTCATTTTTGTGACGAAAACAAATTTAAGCTTTTTGTGTTAGATAGGCGATGTGTTATAAGGTGCAAGCCAAATGAATTATTGAATATAAAAATAATGGTGTGGAGTTGTATGACGGCTCATAAGTAGAAAATTTGGTGTATATTGGTTGCACTCTTGATTGGTATGTAAACTTGTTCATATTGAAGAAAAATCTATATGTTACTGCTGTTAAAAGGCCCTGCAGAGAAATGGTTAATATTTTGAAAAAACTCTGAACAATGTCTTTTATACAACACGAAATATCTGCCTGACATAAATCCTATCGAGCATTATAATTCTTAAGTTTTCATAAGAGCCTTAAGTTGGTTCACATACAGAGGTAAAGTACGACTTGTATGCAACTGCATTGAATTAGCTTATATAATTATAAAATTTAAAATTAATTTAATAGTATTTAAAACTCCTTGTAAATATCTTTTATATACATAACATGTATTCTTTAAATTCACATAAGTACTTACCACTGCATCTTTTTTAAATGCCAAATTAACATCGTATATAGCCGGACAGCGTCCACGTAAACTATCTAAACTGGTAGTAAAACCTTTTGTCCGTGGTATCAAATGATGCTTCAAAACTGGCATTCCACGTTCTTCGGCGAATTTAACACAAGCCTCATGCTTTTTAGGTGTAAATCGGGTACCCTCAGCATTTAGCAATAACCATGTTGGATAGGGATTAGCAAAGACTTCTTTCAATTGCCGTAAAATTATTTCCTTATCCTTATCAAATGAACGTTCGAGGAAGACAAATTCAGCAAATTTCCATGCCCAACCAATAACAGGGACATACCCTATAACTTTTTTCGCATACGCTTTGCAATTACCAAGAACACCAGCTTTTTCGGTGAATATCCAACCACCTAACCAATCGATTTCATAACTGTGGTTCATAATAAGCAAAACATGTTCCCTTCCAACATATTCTTTCTCATCATTACCGTCCATAAAAACTTGAAGGGTTGAATTTGCATACCACTCAGTAACAAAAATTAGTTCTGCATAAATAACCGAATATTAAGTAAAACAAAACACAAATAGATAATAAATAACTTACGCGAATATAGGGAGTAGCATAAGTAATACATAATCTTACGGAAGAGAACAATGTTTATAGGTTTTAAGAACAGATGTAATAGTAATTGAATAAAATTTATAATCAAACCCGACGTGAAAAATGTTATCGCTATACATAGATGTATTAGTCTTTGCTGTTTTAATTTCTCCAGAGTGGACATGATGTTGTATGTGTAGGCGTCGCGTTAAAAATATATCTGCAAGTGTTTAAAAAATAAACTTTCATTTAATACTATATAATATGCTCAACAAAGCAGAGTCATATATAATTTGTACGGATTCTAATTTTAATTGTAGTCTCTTTCAAAATATGTATTGGCTACATGTGGACCGTGATAAAACTATTTGCTTCAAATCAGTGTTTGAAAAGGGCAGCACACAGTACATCGTACTCTGGTGTATTTTCTACTGATCTTCATTGAATTCGTAGCGCATTTTGTATTGTTCATTTTGTATACGGTATTATTGTATACGAGTATGTTTGGTTACAATTGCATGCAACAAAAAAACACAAAGTAGAGACAGTGGAGATTTTCGTTCTCCTCTTCTCGACAACTTCTATAGAAATCATTGTATGGTAATAATTAATAAATAATTTTGTTATAAAAAAAAACGAACATTAAATAACATTAGCGGAAACCACTCTTCGTTGCATATCTGCAATTTTTGCACACTTAGCATAATTTTCTGCCACAAAGCGTGAATGTCTTTTTTAACTTTTTTAAGTGTTTAGCAAATTTATTACAGAGTTGCATAAAGTAACTTTGCCGCATACCATAAGCTAAGCCGCAGTCAGTATATAAACGCTAACGCCGCCTCTAAAATGTTTACGCAAAGAAAGTATTTAGTGTGTGCATAAACTTCATAAAAACGTTTATTTATTAATGGAGTTTTGTTTGATATTTTAATTCTTACTATTTTAGCGAACATTTTTTAACAGTTATAGCTTCAATTTTAATTCTTCACAGGCAATTGTTGAGACAGTTCTACCGCCGTGAAACTTTGTAAGCGCAGGTGTCTAGTTGTTTTGATTTAATAATAATAAAATGAAATAAACAGTTATTTTAGCATTGCAAATTACCAATCTGCAACGATTTTTGCCATAGCATATTTGCTCAAGTGTAGCAAATCTTAGTTTCATACATTTTGTTGTTATGGTCTTGCAAAATGTAGCATTTTTGCTAGACTTGCTACATTTGCAAGGCTTGCAAGGGTGGTTTGCAACCAAGAGTGAGTTCCCCTATTATATTAATAATTGTAGTTCGACAAAGTTAGGTTAAACAAAATAAATAAATAATATTTTAAAGATATGATTTTAATACTTCTTTCAATTTTCATGTAGAAAGATTCAATAAAATCAATGACGCAGTATCCCGTTAGCCCAGCCATCATTGTCGTGTATGTTTTTCTTCTTCTGTCGTCCTTCTCTCCGATTGGGGCATAGGGCCTCATTCGCTTTACGGCATACATAATTGCAACTATAATTTGCGACACGCAACTCTTCCTCAACAGTTCTTCTCCAGTATATGGCTCTAGGTTTTGGTTAAGAACAAACCACAATTCTGCATTACTGATTTTATTTGACTACTATTCACCCAGTATCTTTCTGAGGTATTTGTGAATGTCTGTAAACGTTTGTCGATACTTCTTGAACTCTTGTACTAGAGGCCTGCATCGAGTATGTTTTGTTGTACACTAGAAGTGTACTTCTTCTTTCTCTCAGAAAACAAGCAGAGGAGAGAACTGAAGGGTTCTTTGTCAAATACCAACAAGAAGGTAGCCGCAGAAAAATATGTTTTTAAAAATATGTTCATACGAAAATAGGAACATACAAATTTGTGAACATGAAAAAAGTGTACCGCAAAAATAATGTTCTTTTTTTGCGGTACAATGAGTATATGCATAGTATTTATACACATATGTAATTACGTATGACGACAAATATAACCATAAGTATGTATATATATAGATATTTGTATGTACGTCTGTTTGTATGTACATCCATAACAAATATGTAGCTAAAAAAATTGGTTTTGGTAGCAAATAGATTTTATTTTCGCTATCGGTTTTTAAACATTGATGCATGTGTACAAGTCAAGAAAGGTGTAAAAATCCACGATTAAAAATAAACTAGTTTATAACATTTTTTTTTCACTAGCTGTTACATGAAGACAAAAAACAATTTTTTTTAAGATGAGTAGTTCTGGTAAAACCAAATCTATTTCATACATACATACATATCAGGAATATCAATTAACATTCTAAATTAAAAACAATGTATGTACATAAAATAGATTTTAAACTTTTTATTTATTGTATTTAACAAAGACGGTATAAAATATCTTAACACGTTGAGTGTCACCTCAGTCACCGGTGACTGACACCGGTCTTTCCGTTTAGGCCGCGCCAGTCACCAGTGACTGACACCGGTCTTTCCGTTTAGGCCGCGCCAGTCACCGGTGACTGACAGTATAAAATATGATAATAAAGGTAAAAATTGAACATTTTTTCAGAAAACTTTAATGTGTTGAATGACTGCTTATACAGCAGTGGTCGGCATATTTATTTTGACACCTGAGAAATTTTACCATTTTAATTTTTTCAGATTTCCAAATAAAATTGCGGTTCTTTGGCGCTTTATATATGACCAAACATTCTCAATCACATTCAAATCCGGACTTTGGGGCGGCCAATCCAAAGTTTCAATGCAATTTTCTGTCAAAAATGTCTTAATCATTTTACTCTTGTGGCAAGGCGCATTGTCCTGTTGGAAAACAAATGACGGTCCAATCAAATATTGGTTTTGGTTCATCAAACCGTCGAAGTGACCAAGTCTCCCAAGCCTTTATATGCTATACAGCCCCAGAACATGACTGTGCCACCTACATGGCTAACTTTTTCGAAAACAGGTGCGTTTTTTTCTATAGTTTTTTGGTCTAGTCTAACAAAAACTTTTTTCTTTGATGAGTGATACTCGAAAGTACTTCGTCGGTCCATAAGACGCTTTGCCAGAAGGATAGGGGCTTGTCCACGTATCTGTTTGCGAATTCTAGCCTTTTAGTTTGGTTCCTTGGGGCTATACATGGAATTGATCTTGCTATATATGTATTAATGTTGGCTTCTTTTAGACGTCGTCGAAGTGTTCTTTCGCTTAAATGACTATCAGAGCGCGAATTCCATTCCAACGCAGGGCTTTGGGTGTCAAACCTGGATTAGATTTAAATTTTCTGATAAATTTTCGATCTTCCACTGCCGTTGTTTTACGTTTTATTCCTGTTCGACGCAAATTAATGACTGATTCTGTTTCTTTACATTTATTTATTTGATAATAAACGGTTTGTATAGGTATATTGTACTCCTTGGCAATATTTGTTACAGATATTCCAAGATTATACTTGGTTATAGTTAATTCCAATATTTTTTCCATATTTACACAATAGTAATATAATTTTTTATTTATCTTTCATCGCATGTTAATAATACTTAATACTCAACAACGACCGCTTTGTATTAAAGCTTAACACAAAAAACAAAATGAGATGAAATTATAGAATGTCAAAATAATTATGCCGTTACAAATTCTTGTACCAAATTGCATTTCTCTCTTCAGAATGAGAATTGGTAAAATATTTTGCATACGTATACTTAAGAATTAGTCTAAAGAAAATATTATGATTTCATTTTTTTTTTCATTTGCAAATTATTTGCTATTAAGTTTTCTTATAAAATCGGCAAGGAGCTCGTGATCAGATTCATTATGAAGAAGTTGAGTGGAGTATTTCCAATGTTTTTTATATATGATTTTAAGGCATTTGTTTTGTATAATTTGGAGTTTCTTTAAATGAGTCTTGGCTGCCTTAGACCACGCAGGGCAGGCGTATGTCAGGGTTGGTCTTAATACACTCTCGAAAATTAAATTTTTGTTTCGGATATTTAGAGTTGAGCGTTTGTTTAATATTGGCCACAAGGCCTTAATCGATATGACATTTTTTACATACTTCTTGGGTATGTTTTCCGAAATTGAGTTTTTTATCTAAATGCATGCCTAAGTATTTGACATCATTTAGTATTGAAACATGTTCATTTTTTAAACATACATTGCGATTCGGGTGGCGTTTGGGTGACTTGTTATATGGGAATATAATAGCCTGAGTTTTCGACGGATTTATTTTTATTTTCCATTTGTAAAAGTATTTTGCACAGGCCACAATACCCTTTTCCATTTTTTTTTTATTAGAGCTTTAGTAAGTTTACTAGATGTTATGAGAGCTGTATCATCTGCATAGTATGCCACTTTTAAGAACGAGGGCGGTTTGAAGTTTGTGGAAGCCCTGATTTATAAGATTTAGGAGAAGATTGAGTGTCGTTGATCGCCACAACAAATGTTCTATCGCTAAGGAAGTCTGCAATAATATTGCACAAATGTTTCGCTATATTGGATTGTATTAGTTTATATATATGGCCGTCATGCCAAACTGTGTAAAATGCTTTTTCAACGTCTAATATAATTAGGCCAGTCGATTTTTTAGTCTGCTTGTTTGCCTTGATGATGTTTGTTATTCTATAAATTTGGTGTACAGCGCTGTGGTGTTTTTTTGAATCCGAATTGTTCGCTGGCTATTAATGACGTGTTTTCAATAACTGCACTAATACGGTTTTGTATAACTTTTTCATACAGTTTTCCTAAATTAATTAACAAACTAATTGGCCTGTAGCTATTCGGATTAGTTTTAGGTTTATTAGGCTTCGGAATTGCCATAATTTTAGCACTTTTAAAATGTTTCGGAAAATAGTTTAGTTATCAACAGCTATTGTAAATAGTTCTTAATAGTTGTATAGCTTGCAAGGGTAGATTTTTAATTAAAATATTAGAGACATCATCAAGCCCGGGCGATGTAGATGGTTTTAGAGTTGAAATTAATGTAGTTATTTCGTTGAGAGATACCAAGACGTCGTCATATGCATTTATTGCTCTAAATCTCTTGACCTTAGAGGTTTTGTCGATAGAGTGCTTATAATTAGATGTAAGACCGTTGGCACATGAAAATGTGTTAGAAAGTATTTCCGCTTTTTCATGATCCGTAATAATTTTTGTATTTCCTTGGATGAAATTTAGAATTTTTCTGTTTTGTTTACCTCTTAGGCTCCTGCTAATTTTCCAGAATGATTTATCCCCTGGTTTTAGTTTAGACAGCATTTTGTTCCATCTTTCATAACGAAAGACATTTATTTCCTTATCGATCATAGTGGTCAAAAATTATATACATTGTTCATAGAACTGAAGATCTGATTTATTCGATGTACGCTGACTTCTTCTTTTAAATATTCTTCTTGTTTTTATTAATCTAATAGTACTTTCGGGTAAAATTGTTTGACCGGGGGAACTCAATATTGGACAGCAGCTGTTACGGGCCTCCAGTAATGGTTTAACAAGTTTTGTTATTTCAGAGTCGACGGATGTTTTCGAGTTGTAGTGCGATAAATTAGATCGGATTTTATTATTTAATATGTAACGAAATTTAGTCCAATCCGTAAGTTTGTAATTGTAGTGTATTGTCTCTGTTTCATAGACTGTTGCATTTAAAATATTGCATACAATAGGTCTGTGGTCGGAGGGGATGTCATACTCGAGTACCTCTAAGTTCATGTTAAGTGTGCTGTTGCTTAACGCCAAGTCAATAACTGAAGCATTTCTATTTCTTTGTGATGGATAAAAAGTCGGTTTATTGGGGTAAAGTATAAAAAAGTTATTTGATTGTTCTAGGTTAAATAAAACATTGTCAGCCGTATTGTTGTTGATGCAATTCCATGCAGAGTGATTTGCGTTCAAGTCGCCTAGTAAAAGGAAATCTTTATTTGTCGAGATTAATTTCAAAATATCGTTGGCAAAACTGTTTTTATATTTTGGAGAATATGCAGAGATAATAATAATGTCTCTGTTGTTTATTTTTGTTTGGATGGCAATATTTTCTATTCCAAGAGTGTTTATAATAGGAAGTACTTTATGTTGAACAGATCTGTGAACAACCAAAGCAACACCACCTCCGCGTGAATCTTCTCTATCGTTACGATATATAAAAAATTTTTTGAAATACGTATTGTGCGTGTTGTTGAGATGAGTTTCATTTAGAGAGGCAATATGAATGCCCTCTCTTTTCCAATAGGGTTTCGAATTAGCATTCCAGTGAAGAATTTTTAATCCATTGTATTTACCGAAGACCATATGCATATTTTACCATTGACATAACAATTTGTATTTGTTGTATTTTTGTTTTGCATTTTTGCAGATCACCCAATGCAGTAGTAAATATATTGAAGAGTTCAACAATACTGAAAAGATCATTGTTTTCTCTCGTGCAATCAGCATATGAAAGAGAATTTCGGACATTTTTATTATTGTTGCGAATTATGTGCATATCGGTGTTTAAGTACTGAGATACAATTTTTTTTTTTATTTAAAAAAAAAGAAAATATTATGATAACTGTGCCGTTATCGGAATTTCAATATTAAAAAACAATAAAACAATTCTTCACTATACTTTGTCAAAATAAATATGCCGACCACTGTATAAGCATTTCTTTTCAAACAGAAATACCTTCCACTATGCTAAAAAAAAACAATGACCCTAATACGTTTTAAAATTTCCATTGAGTAAATTCTAATTTGACAGTATTGCGCTTCGCATTGCTGTACTACGATACCAGCGCGCGCGGCCTGACGGGGAAGTCACTATAAAACCGCGTGGCACTCAACGTATTATAAAATAAAAATAAAATTCAATTTCACGTAAAAATTTTGATGATGGAAAAATATTTGAGCAAATAAAAAGAATGCCTATGAGTTCACCAGCATCGCCTGTAATCGCGGATATTATCATGGAAGAGTTATCAGATATGACTATTGAAAGTCTAAATCACAAACCAAACTTTATAAGTAAACATGTTGATGACTTATTATGTATAACAAACAAAAATGATGTGGAGGAAACACTCATAGCTCTAAATAGTTTTTACAGGCCTATGAAGTTTACAAAAAAATTAGGAAAGGACAAAAAATTACTACATTTAGATGCTTTAATAATAAGAAAATGAAATACTATAACAACAGACTGGTACCAAAAATACCATCCTAAGCACATACAAAGTAACACAGCACAAAATTTCGCAAGAAGAGTATTACAAAAACGTGATGAAAAATATCATAAAGTAAACATTTAAAAAATAAGAAAAATATAAAAAAAGAAGTTTCCCTTAAATTTTGTTAACAAAGATTATTAATAATAAACAAGAAAATAGGTTCAAATCAATGACACATGTACCTGGTTTATCGGAAAGGATTATATTCAAATATCTTTGATAAGAAAAACGTTGATGTTAATGCACTAAGAACGAATAAAACCTTGAATATGCTATTTTCGAACACAAAAACAAAAGTAGACATATTAGACAAGTCAAACGTAGTATACAAATACCATGAAGCAGGGACGAGTCCTAACTCTACGAACATGATTGAGAGCACATAAGTCAGACTACAAATAAAGAAAGAGAACAACAGAACAAATAACAGCGTTAGCAGCCCACTGTGCAATGAGTGGACACTCTTCCAATATAAATAGTGCATCAATATTACAATAAGAAAACAATTATAAAAAGAGATACATAATAGATATTCTACATATAATAAATATTCCCTCGGACATACGAATGATTTACAAAACAGACACTGAAAATTGTGCACATATATTATAGCTATACATAAACAAAACAAAAACGTTTAGTAAACTTTGAACTTTAAGTAAACTTGGACGACTTTACCAAAAATGTGTGTTTAAATATATAGAGAAGTTAATGCCTTTTTTGTTTTTATATAACTCTGCTTATACTTTAGTTTTTTTTTCCTGAAGAAGAGCACCAAAGGTGTGCGAAATATTGAGAACTAATGAAATAAATATTATTTAATAAAAAATAAGATTTTTATTTAAATAAAATGTTTGACATATAGCCTGAATCAGAATACAAACATTTTAATCCAAAAAAGTCGATTATAACAAATAAACAAATTAAACGGATCACTAAATATTATTAAAGTGGTAAAATTTGTTTAATGGTTTTCCTACAATAACCTTTCCTTATGTAAATATGTATTTCAGTAAAAGAAAAAAAAACACCAAAAAATCGGAACAGCAATGCACACACTTACATAAGTAGGTACTTATTTTAATTATTTAAATGCACATAAGTAGTGTTATAACTGGGAAACTTCCCAAACCAACGATATGGCAACACTGTCTGCTTCAATTTCAATTGTCATTGCTTTTTCTATTCTAATTCGAACAGCTTGCAGTATCACGGCCATTGTAATTTTGCTCTCCATTTTGCGAAATACTACATTCTGGAACTTTATATTTTACTTCTTTATACTTACCTTTTTAATATTAATAAATGGATTAAATACATTATAGTAATAATACGCGTGCGTCTTTCATTTATTCCACGGAACACAACAGTTTGGCGACGAGTGTGAAGCAATCGAAAAATTAAAATACAATTAATTTTTGTTTAGCAAGTGCAAGGTTTTTACATATTTCTACAAAATGAATGCTGAACAATTTGCAACTTTTATGAAGGCGCAACAGGATTTGTTGACGAACATATCAAGATTGACTGTAGGTGCAGGTAATTCAGTGCAAAGCAGCACCAACATAATTAACACAGCATTGGTACCCAACTTTGATGTTTTCGATCCGGCCAAGGAGACTTATCGGAGTTACATACAACGATTTGAAAATTATATCAATATGAAGGGTATTTCAGGCATGAAGGAATATTGTGTAAAGTTGTTGTTAAATTCAATTGGCTCTAAACACTTTAATATGGTAACGGCATTAGCGGCACCAAAAGCAGCAACAGAATTGTCGTACGATGAATTATTAAAATTATTAGAAAATCATTTAGCACCAAAGAAAAATGTTTTAGTGGCTCAACATAAATTTTTATCAAAATATCAAAGCGAAGGACAGTCAGTGGCAGATTTTGTGGCAGTTCTTCGTACCGATATTAATGACTGTGAATTTGTTTCAGAGTGTGAGTGCAAAAGTTCAATTGCTAATGTGTTTTTACGAGCACAATTTATCCGTGGTATAAGAGACAATAATATGCGAGAGCAACTTCTTCAAGCGCAATCTTCTAAAATTGAGGAAATTGTTTCAAAGGCGCTGACATTTGAGGCAGCTAAGTGTGATGCAGAGCAGTTATCACACGCGGTGGCAAATACATCTAGTGCAAGTGTAAATAAAATTTCAAAGGGAAAAGTACCATTCAATCGTAAACCACCTCAACATAAACAAAAAGTTAATTACGAACAATTAGGCATAGCCGGCCTGTGCTTGCGTTGTGGTAAAAAGGGTCATTTTGTCGCTCTAGTGCAAAATTAAAACGCAATTTATGTGCAAAACAAGGTCATGTAGCAAAAGTCTGCATCGCTTCTCTTTTGGCAAATAGTCCTAACGCCGGACCTAAAAATAAACCCAGTACACGTGTGAACTCAACAAACCAAGTGAAAAATGATAATTCTGATTACGGAATTTTTGAAATTGTTGATGTTTACTCCAACGGCCACAAAAGTACAAATTGTGAGCGTTACTTTGCACAAATTTTGATAGAAGGCAAAATGGTCAAATTCGAAGTTGATTCTGGTTCCGGTTATTCATTTTTGCCCCAAAATTTATTTGAAAAACTTGAATTGTCTAATGAAATAACCCCTACAAATATAATTTTTCGTTCGTACACTCAAAATACATTTACCCCAGAAAGCAAAGTGAGCGTCAGTGCAAAATATAACAATGTTTCAATAGTTGATGATCTCTATGTAGTACCGAGTAATTTCTCTCCCCTAATAGGACGAACATGGATACGTCGCTTGGGTATTAACCTTAATGAATTGGATCAAATTAATTCAAATGTACATGTGGCCCATTCTATTAATGATTCAAATCAAATGGAAGATTTAATATCCAAATATTCATCAGTTTTTGAACAGAAAATTGGAAGTATCCCTCATTATAAAGTTTCTTTACAGTTGAGAGAGAACGTTAAGCCTATCTACACCAAAGAACGCCAAATACCTTTTGCATTAAAGGAACGTGTTGACAATGAACTTGATGATCTGGAAAAAGGGGGAATTATCTCCAAAGTTGCCAATAGCGATTGGGGGTCACCATTGGTAGTCATCCCAAAAGCTGACGGGTGTTCGACTTTGCGTTGACTATAAAGTTGGCGTAAATCAAAGGTTGGTAAGTGCACACTACCCTATACCCAAAATAGAGCAAATTTTCAACAGCCTCAAGGATTCAAAGTATTTTTGCAAACTCGACCTTTATAAATCGTATTTACACGTGTCCGTTGATGAAGTTTCATCTCAAATTCAAACAATTTCGACACATCGGGGAACATACCGAATGAATCGCCTGTCTTTTGGCATCAAAACTGCTCCAGCCGAATTTAATAGGATTATGGACCAAATATTACGTGAAATTCCAAAAACTGAAGTATATTTCGATGATATTACTATACGTGGTGAGTCTTTATCTGAATGTAAAGCCAATTTAAAATCTTGTTTGGCCCAATTAAAAAAGTACGACCTTCACTTAAACCTTTCAAAATGAACATTTTTTCAAAAACAAATTAAATTTTTGGGTCATACCGTGGAATACAACAAAATTCAAAAATGTGATTCAAAAATTAAAGCCATTGTTGATATGCCAAAACCAAAATGCGTGGAAGATGTCCGTAGATTTCTTGGCATGGTTACTTACTATTTTAGGTTCATACTAAATGCCTCTACCCTAACTTCACTTTTACGTATGTTACTACATAAAAATACAGTTTTCAAATGGAATTCTAATTGCCAGAAAGCATTTTCTTTGTTGAAAAGAGAAATTGCTAGTGACAGAGTTGTAATGCCTTTCAATCCCGATCTAAAGGTCCAACTTGCTTGTGATGCTAGTCCAACTGGAATAGCGGGTGTTCTGTCTCACGTAATAAGTAATGAAGAAAGGCCTATTGCTTTTGCTTCAAGGTCATTAACTCCGGCAGAACAAAATTATTCCCAGCTCGACCGCGAGGCGCTAGCAATTGTGTATGCAGTTCAGCACTTCCATGAATATCTTTATGGAAGACTCTTTACACTGGTTACGGATAACCAGCCCTTGTCCCGGATCTATCACCAAAATTCAAAATTACCTCAGATGACATCATCCAGACTTCAAAGATATGCAGCTTTTCTCACTGGATACAATTACGAGGTTATTACGAGAAAAAGTGAAGAAAATATTAATGCTGATTGCCTGTCGAGAGCACCTTTAAATACCGATAACAATTCAACAAATTTCATTGATCAGGAAGTACACTCTAAACTTTAATTCAATTCGAAATGCCACAAAAGAAGATGCACAACTTGTACAAATTCTAATTACATTACGTAATTCAAATATAGTTGACTCAGAATATACAATCGATTCCAAAATTGTATTTAAAGGTAATAGAGTCGTGGTCCCAAGTTCGTTGCAAAGTGCAGTTTTAAATGAACTTTATTACTCACACATTGGCATAACCAAGATGAAACAATTGGCAAGGAAGTATGTATACTGGCCTTCAATTGATAAGGATATCGAAAAGTACGTTCGATCCTGTGCTGCTTGTGCCTCTGTTCAAAACAATCCTCCGAAAGTAATTCTTCATCCGTGGGAGGAACCACAAGGAAATTGGCAGCGTATTCATATTGATTATGCGGGACCATTTCAAGGGCATCAATTTTTGGTGGTCATCGATTCAAAATCCAAATGGGCAGAAGTAGGTGTGATCTCCTCTGCACCAACATCATTTTCAACTATTGAAATGTTATCCAGCATTTTTGCTAGGAATGGATATCCAGATGTTATGGTTTCCGACAATGCCCCTATTTTCAAAAGTGAAGAATTTTCAAGGTTTTGCTCTAATTCGGGCATATTTCAAAAATTGCTCCTGGTCACCCAGCAACAAATGGACTGGCCGAAAGGAATGTCCAGACTTTAAAGAAACGTCTTATGGCGATGTCAGATGACCCATCACCAATTGGAAAAAAGGTCCAAAATATTCTGTTTAGATACAGGGCGACAACACTAGCCAATGGTAGAACACCATCTGAGCAGTACCTTGGAAGACAGATTAGAATTCAACTAGATGCCTTCAAACCGTCAAAAGACTTAAAAACCTCTGTCCCTGAAACTACAGTCAGACAACTAAATGTGGGAGATCGTGTTCAAGCTAGATATTACAACGTAAATAAACCCTCTTGGAAATTTGGAACCATCACAGAGAAGCTCTGATTCAAGTAGTCAAACGGAAGTAGATCCGCAAATCTTTCAACATCCAGCTTTACTTCCCCACATTCAAAACCAGGTACCTATCCAGGACTCTTCAGTGCCGAGTAACTCCACTGCCTCTAATACTTCTACAACAAGTGAGCAGCCGCAATCATCCACTTCAGCAAATGCCGAGTCTGAATCAACATCCAGCCGCCGTACATCTGGTCGACAACATAAACCGCCAATTCATCATAGAAACTACATACGGCACTAATCAAATATGTTTCTTTTAAGTGAGGGAGAATTGTTATAACTGGAAACTTCCCAAACCAACGATATGGCAACACTGTCTGCTTCCATTTCAATTGTCATTGTTTTTTCTATTCTAATTCGAACAGCTTGCAGTATCACGGCCATTGTAATTTTGCTCTCCATTTTGCGAAGTAGTACATTCTGGAACTTTATATTTTACTTCTTTATACTTACCTTTTTAATATTAATAAATGGATTAAATACATTATAGTAATAATACGCGTGCGTCTTTCATTTATTCCACGGAACACAACAAGTAGGTATTTATTTTAATTATTGAAATAATTCCAAAAATTATAAAGGTCGTAAAACAGGATTTTCTTACAACAAACAGCGGCTATAAAATTTCACTTTTGCTCAAATATGCACTTACATAATTATGTACTCATATTTCAGCAGAAAATAAATGTAAAAAGAGCATGATTGAGAGTAATAATTCATAAAAATGTAAAAATCTTTTCAAACCAAAGCAAGATTAAATAAAATTGTATTAATAAACGATTACTATGGTAGCATTTTCAAATAGGTTTACTATACCTATGCACCTATTTTAAGGTGACATTTTTATTTCCACGGAAAGAAGTTGTTTTAAAAGCAATATGTTACCAGCGTAAATATTTCCTCCATCTTCCCCGTTCTAAGTTTAAAATTGTTATATTCAACATCTCTCCTTTTGATTCATCATTTTACTCTTTTTATGATTTGTAACAAAATTCATAAAAAATCAATTACAAAACAAGTCGGATGAATTCTTTTTAATTAATATTAATATTGTAAATTTCACTTAATACAATTCATAGAAATTTTTATAAAAGCATAAAATTTTATTTACTCTAAGTCAATAAAAACCTACTTACAAATTTTACTACTCGGTTTATTTCAAAAATTGTTGTGCAACATTAGCATAAAAATATGATGTAAATATTCAACAACATATATGTAAAAGAATAAAGTTAAAATAAAATCTTTTACAGTTCTTTTTTCATTTCTTTAATTTTTTCTCAAATTATATTTATAATTCTTCACAATCTGAAAAATAAAATACTTTCGAAATAACATCGTTCCAGTATGACAAGAAACGAACATTCTTTTAAGAGATTTTTGTCATGTTTTGTATTTGAAAAGCTGTGCATCAATAAAACTCAGTTTTTTTTATTCAGGTAGTCGTTTTCCAATTAGAAATTATATTTATTTTAAAGATATATGTATAAAGTTAAGGATTGGTATGAAATATGTAATGGTTATTTTTAAATCGTTGGTGGTGACGATATTATATATAAACAACATTTTTTGGTAAAGTTTCTACTGTCTCATCTAAAAATGCAGCATTCAGTTTAACTAGTAAAAGGCACGTTGAATTGTAATTAAATAATAGGTTTTTTAAAAATGAGGTAGTCATGTAAGGTTAAGGCTATAAGAAAACAATTTATACCACTGTCTTTCTGCTGTTTACAAAACTGTAGAACGTTAGAAAAGGAAGCTGTAGATTATCTATATAGTACATATATGTATATAGTCGATGCTTTCATTGGTTGTCGGTAGAAAGTTTTGTGTTAAATATCAGCTTTTTGTGAAAACAGTATACTTTTCACGCAAGAAGAGCGGGGTTCCCTGTTGTTATTTTCTGCATAATGTATATTAATTAATATTATTTCATGCAGTTTCTTAAGATAGGCAGCTGCTTCAAGTTTTTGCACTGGTGTTAATGTATGGTTAAAATGTAGGTCGAGGTATAGACACGAAACTAAACTTTCGTTAATAGTTTTGTTGTCCTATGTAAATATTTTGCACTTAAACCATTTCGCATACAAATTTCCGTTATGCAGTTGTTCTTCCTGAAAATTGGAAATTGTGTAATGAAGGGGCTGAAAACAAACACAAAATCTCAGAAACTATCATTTAATTTAAAATTTGCATCTTGTGATTTGTTTTGGATAAATTCAATTTGTATTAAACATCTTTGGAATTTTTAGTGACTTTACCATATTGTACGTGGATCCCTATCTTCTTGGATAATATTGACACTGTTAAATTTGAAATCTGATATATTTCACGATAACCGATAGATGTTTTTTTTTCCATAAATTTTACTAGATTACTGGAGCTAAGTAAAAAGGTTTTTATTTCTGTATCCTTTGTAATGTCTAAATCACAAAGCTGTGCTGTATGGGATGCTCTGCGACATAATTTGTATATTACCTAAATGCATTTCCGAATAATCCTAAAACATTTGGACATTTTTTACAGATATTGTATTTCCATTATCTATATATCATGCCCTTTATGACCTTTTTTCAAATATATTGCAGTGATACAATTTTTGAAGATTTGATCATGTTTGCTCCGTTCTCAGATTGCATTGACAGAATTTGACTTAAGTTTACATCGTATTTCGCAAAAGTGTGTAATTTTTAAAATCTTGAAGAGCTTCCACCTCTACCAGCAAGCTCAACTATTTCCATTATGCGCGATTGAATTTCATCGCTTTTAATAAATTGCGCACTAATACCAAACACATTTCGCGACAAGTAAATTGAACTATCCATCTGTAGAGGTAAAAGGCGATCGATGCTTGAGCTAATTTCAGAACGCTTTTACAATTGCTGCTGTTTAGACAAAAATTCTTCATCAGTTTATTAATCAATCCGCGGCAAATAAGATGTAGTGCTTCATCTCCAAAAGGTAATAAAAGTTGTTATTGAGTTAATCCACGATGAAAATCATTTTTGGATGAATATAATTTTAATTTAGATTTTCGGAACGAATTTCGGCCATCCCTTGTCAAGTTCTCGAGAACGAAAAATGACACTGAAGATGGCACATAGCCGAAACCAGTTTGCCTCCAAACTAAACTTGACAAGGGATGACGGAAATTCGTTCCGAAAATCTAGATCCACAATGTTTCTAAAATTCTATGAAGTGAGAATACTGAATGGAATGCTACCTTCCGTCACTAAACCAATATAAGGCTAAATAAAATGATTTTTGCTTATTTCAATTATAATTACGTTTCCTAAAATTTTGTTCTGCTTTATTGGTGACAGAGACGGACGCACTATAGTCTCCGTCTGCAAATTCATATTCTTTTATTTTGTACACTTTAATTACACTTTTCAACGTTTGCAAATGAGTTAACTTTCTCTTTTGGCTTTTGTTTTTCTTGTAACAAAATGTTACATAACCACTGGGGAAATAATTTTTATTTTTAAGCAACAGCAAACTTCAAAATAAACAAATCATTGCTTCACCAACTGCAAACCTTTTCAATATAACTGCTTTATTGGCTGGTTTGCTACAGAAGGAAACATAATGTCTATTTAAGCAAATAAGTTGTTATCGTTTCTTTTTTTGCAATTGCTTTTTTTTAAACAAAATGTAAAGTAATCACTGGAAAATTCAATTTTTTTTTTTTTGCTGAAAAAGATGTAAGTAAAGCACTTATTATACTGTTGTTGCTGTTATTAAGTCAGCAATTTAAACACTGATTTTATCACAAGAATTGGTAAATTAATCACGTAATTATAAAATAATAATAATAATTAAACAGAAAAAGGATTTCCGTACAATAACAGAAATTTTAATGTGCATATTTCGATACAATACTCATAATAACACTCGTTTGATTATTATTAATTATTCTTAGTTTCTTACAAAGTACGAGTACATATACATACATACATATGTACATAGTAATATTTTGAATACGTTCACTTCGTTTTTCAGTTTCCGACGAATTTCGATAATCGAACATTTACTAATATTCTAAATTATTGTTGTGAAAACTGTAAATGATTTCATCCACTATTCTTCGTTTGAGTATTGTGATCAATAGATAAAAACTTTTGATCATGCACAAATCAACAAAAAAAAACTGACCTCTGCAGCACTCTGGTATTTACCTACTTTGAAATTCTTTGATTATAATTGTCCATATTTAGATCTTAAACTTTTTGAATATTTTGTCTACAGCTAAAATTTTACTACCATCTTAAGATTACAAAAACATTAAAAACAAAATATAAAGTTGGTTTTAACAGTATCTTGAAGTTCCTTTTCCAGAATTAGACGAAAAATTAAAAAAACTTGTTGTTTATATTATTAAAACGAACCACTTTGCATTTTTAAATTTTTTTTAAGCTAGTCGGTCTTGACTTAAGCGTTAAACTATCAGAAGAAAAACATTACTTTCTAACAAGCATAAGTCAAAAATGGATAAGAAAAATATTTTACACATAGCGTAAATCATAGACTACTAATTAGACGCGACAACTCACAACGACATTACCTCGATTTTATAAGAGAGATAAAAAACCTTATCGTTTCTAATTAAGCTATCTCTTTTATGTAATTTAAAATTTTGTACGTAAAAACTCATGACACCTGATTATACGCTTTTTCAAATGTCATTGTTGGGTATCTGTTTATATTCTGTGGCGTAAATAACTAAAATAGATGTTTATCCTTCGCAAGGATATTCCTACTAGGCCATTTCGCTGAAAATTGGGCGAAGTCACAGAATTGTTCTTGGATACATAAAAGGTACTGAAAACTATGGAAATAATTACAAAGGATTCCAACCGCTTTATCTCCCACCGATCTTGAGAATTGCGTCAAACTCTGCTCTTTCAGCACCTAAAATCATTTTTCAAGCTGATATCCATCCAAGTATCTCAACGGTGAAACAAGCGATTAAATAAACTATTTTTATTTAGAATGTTGATAACGCTCGTTGTCTAGTAAACATTTTAACTTTTACTGCATTAAAAGTTATTATATTAAACAAAATTTTCGGTCTTAAGAGAAAGAATTAAAACAAACTTAATTAAGCCTGAAAATTATAATCACTTATACTTATTTTATTTATTTTTTTGGAACTGAAATTCCCGGGAAATGAAAATATACGGGAAAAGAAAAACGATTGTACAAATGTGTACTATGTATATTCGTATGTACATAAGTATATCAAATAAGATTGAAATGTCCTTAAAAGCTTTAATTTTACAGAAATTTTGGTTCTTTACATGTATATATTGTATGTATTTACATAAGTCGTAAATTACTTTTAGAAATTAAAAAATTCAACCTTGTAAAAATTGTTAGGGAACATTTTTAAAGATGTGTTAAGGATTCAATAGAAGTTACAATTTACCCATGTGGCACATAACAATTTTTCATATGTTCCTTACCTTATTTATCTATAAAAAAAATGCTCTGTGTTGTGCAACTTTTGTTTTTAGTTTAATACTCTACAATATATAAAAATAGTTCGCAGTGTTTTTACCGCTAATAAAAATTACTTTTAATCGTCCTGCTCGCCAGAAATTGCAATAGTACTTTGTGATTACAATTATTTTATAATAAACCAGCTGACTCGCACACCACGATGCCGAATATTAAAACAACCGGCGGCAGCGTTCTAAAATTTTTGGCGGCTAATTACTGTAGACTATCATTATCATGGGTAAAGGCAAAGGAACTGGGTATGACGAACCACATGTGCTTGTGTTGAAAACAACTTGTAAGCCTCCAAACCTTGTCCAATAAAATCCAATTAGGGTAGAAAACATGCAAATGGCATATCGCTTTTAGCTGCTGATTTTTGTTTTGTAACTGGCAAACTACATATAAGGTTTTGAGCCCCAGATTTATTATTTTACACTTCAAATTTGGGTTTTCACATCACTTACATGCATTTGAACTTTAATTATTTTTTTTTTTAATGTCAAATTTATTTCTTTACATTTTAAATTTATACATTACCACTTAAATATTAGCTCTGTTTAGTAACTGAAAGTTAGTACTAACTGTTGCTGGGAAAGTGTTCATTAACTCGAAAAACTAGCAACGCGAGAGTAAAACAAGAGAATAAAAATATGAGAGAAAAAAATAGTTGTGTTCATTTACTTTACTAGTAAAAATTAGCAACGAGAGAGTAACAAGCAATTTTCTAAAATGACTCTCAAAAATGTGAAAAAGTAAATGAACACTTTACTAGCTAAAATTTGCAAGTTAACGTATTGTTGTAATGTATAGGTATATATGAGTACTCAATAACTACCCCTATATTTTTTTGGAAAAATTATACATATATTTATATTATTATAAAAATGATGTGATTATGGTCATTTATATTCAGCATTGTCGTGATAGATTGTGATTAGATTTACGTGAGCACCTGCCAACGTTGGCTCAATCTCACGGTGGTCCAACCACTGGTGTGACATTAAGCGGCCAAACCAGCGCCCCTGTGCGTAGGCACCACCGGAATAGCACATATGCTATCCCATAGGTTGCAAATTAGGAGAGAGGTTTGCCAGACCACCGGCCTGGAAAAAGGTCGCAGAAATGTTTATTTCCAACATTGTGATTTATTTTCCAAGCGATTTTCATAAAATGGGGTTTTTAATGCGTGTTAGAATAAGCATGCGTTAATAGATATTATTATTTTGACACCTTATTGCGTTATTATTATAATAATTATATAATATTACGTATTTTGTAATGTGATTTTAGGAAGACCTATTTATGTAAATAAACAGTAATAAGAAACTACATTAAAGCGCAAACAAATATGAGTTGAAATGGAGAATTTTTATTCGTTATTGTCTAACATTAATGCTCCGCCTTTACAATCGTTTCCAAACTATAATAATAATAAACAGCCGGCGAAAAACAAGTTAAA
Organism: Phania funesta; assembly: GCA_963932375.1. Classification (NCBI taxonomy): domain Eukaryota; kingdom Metazoa; phylum Arthropoda; class Insecta; order Diptera; family Tachinidae; genus Phania; species Phania funesta. The sequence goes on from OZ010656.1 coordinate 46,845,011, forward strand.
TATATTTTTTTAAGGAAACAAATTTAAGTAATTTTCATTTTTATTGTAATAAAAAGCTTTATCCAAAATAAAATATCAAAAGCAGTAGAAAAGTAATTTAATAAATTATGTGTTATTTTAAATTTATTTGCAAATATATATTTGAACTAATTGAATTATTTGCCTGCTTAGTGTAAATTACCGAGCAGCTACGTACTCATAATATTTACAACACTAAAAATAACAGCTGGTCTGTGAAAATTAAAGAAAAAAACGAAAACATTTCAGAGGCAGTTAAAACCACGGGTTTAGACATCTTATGTTGCTTTTGTTGTTCCTAAGTTATACAAAAATAAATTTATCTTTTTAATACTTTTTATCGTTTTAAAAGTTTACATTTACTTACAATTTCTTAAATTTTTCAAAATATTTTTATTTTCAACTTAATTTAGAAATATGGTTTTGTAAACACAAACGCAAAACAGCTGTTTGAATAATTATTGCAAGTAAAAATTTTACTTGTAAAAACTTGCAAGAATTTTCCTGTCTCTCAATTTTTTACGCTCTTTCGACGCTCTCTCGTTGCAAATTTTTTGGGATAATGAACGCTTTCTAGTAACAATTGTTCCAAATTTGTACAAATTTTAAGTAAATGAACGCAGCTAATTACTCGCTAGTAAAATTTTTGCTAGTTAAATTTTTACTAGCAAGAATTTCTCAAACAGCTGTTTTGTGCTTTAGTCCCAATTCTCACTTGTCAATTCTTATTGATCAGCTTCTTACGTATATACATAATATATATGTATATGTCAATTAAAAGATAAATTTAGTCCCAGTTAGTTTAATTATTAACAAACAATTTTTAACAAACAGCAATTTAACACAGGATTAATATATTTTTTATTTTATATAAAATTCTTAATTGCGCACTTAAACAGAAAAACAAACGTCAAAACGCAGATATACATTCGCACATAAAGAAAGAATAGTAATAAGTAATAAGACAGATTGTGCGAACACCAATGCAAGTTCAAAGAAGAATAAGTGATAAGTTTCTTAATAAGAATTGACAAGTGAGAATTGGGACTTACAGAATAAATTATGGGAAAAAAATTTAGAAAAAATAAAATTTTGTAATAAGGAAGAAAATGTAATTAAATGAATATAACAAATAATTACTATTTTGTTTTGTTTTGTTTTGTTCAAAACGACGGAAATATGTAGTACTTTTATTAAATTAAACAAAACTAAACAAACCAGGGATGACACATTCAGTATAATTGTACTTTTTCCGGTACAATTCAACAATAATGAAGAAGTAAAATTTTTATAAATAATTTTAAATAATAATATACATACATATATGTATAGTCGTTAAAGGTTATTTCTGATATAAATACATACATAAATATTTTGGCATTTACGTTTAAGTTAGAAGGCATATTACCACTTGCTACAAAAAAAAATTACATATATTAAATGCATCATATCGAAAAATTATAGATAATTTATGCAATATTTTCTTATATTTTAGTTTCTAATAATTATTTCAGTTTTATGATCTTAAATAAATTTCTTTAAAAGCAACATTGTCGTCATATAGTGGTATGTTATGTTATTATGGTTACTTTAGTACAATTACTTTCAACAACGTGCTATTTTATGGCCAGTCAGTACAATTCATTCCCATCCCGACCGCAATTTACTTGCTAATTTTTGCTAGAAAAGGGTTCATTTACTTTTTCACATTTGGGAGAATAATTTTGCAATTTTCAGCCTTACTCTTTCGTTGTTAGTTTCTGCTAGTAAAGTTACTGAACAGACCTATTATTTAAATGGACTAATTGCTTTTATTCTGTTAAAGTTAAAATAATTACTTATGTAGAATTTTGAACATAATTTCCGTTAACTCTTGTCAAGTTTGGTTTGGAGACAAGCCGGTTTCGAATATGTGCAATCTTCATTGTAATTTTTTGTTCTGAGAAGTTTGCATCAATTTCATGGTGTGTTATTGTTTGTTAAGTATCCAGTTGTAAAATGTAAAATCCGTAAAATGTCTTTTTTGTATATTTTCATGCTTTCTAGGATGTGTGCTGGATTACATTTGTTGTAGAACATGTGGTTGGCGAAGTTAGATTCTGGTGTCGAGCCAGGATTACGTATCTTCTCGTTGTAGTCTCTTATGTATGTTTGGAATGTTGTTTGTCCTATTTAGCTATGTTGCACGTCAGTTTGTGTACCGCCTATTTATCTGTTTGTGTTGGTCTGTAATATATATTCTAGGTTGTTTCTTGTGTTGAATGCTATATTTATGTTGTATTTCTTGAGAAAGTTCGCTATTTTGTATTTTGATTTTCTGGTGGAAGTTAAAGTTGTCCAAGTTTTTCCTTCATTTTCGTTATGTTCTCTGAGCCTTTGAAATTTGATTTTGTATACAGTGTCCTTCCTATAATCGTTCTTTGCTGATATGGTGTAGATATATTGTATATAGTTTCTTTGCTTGATCGCAGCGTGATTGTGTTGCTGTGGGTGTTTGAGGTATTGTATTATTATTGTGTCTGTGGCCGTAGATTTTCTGTATATTTCATATTCGAGTTGGTTGGTGTTTTTGTTTGCCTTCATTGTCAGATCTGGGTAATTAATTTTGTTACCTTCTTCTTCCGCATCTATTGTGATTTTGATGTTCTTGTATTGTTTGTTGAGGTATTCTAATATTTGTATTTCGTTATTTACCGTGATTGCACATACCTTTTCATCCACATATCTTGCGTAGAATGTCACTTCGAGACCAGTCATTTGTTCCATATTGTTGGTTACTGTGCAGGTGTTTGGCAGAGTTTTTCAATACTTCTTTAAAATGTTTCGAGATCCTCAATCTCGGTGCTGATTTTTAGTGTACTATTGGTCTTATTAATGTATTTGGTTTGTGTATTTTTAGTAGTGCGATCATTAGCTGTGTTCATTTACTAAAAATTTTTACAAATTTGTAACAATTGTTACTAGAAAGCGTTCATTAACCCAAAAAATTTACAACGAGAGAGCGTCGAAAGACCGCAAAAAATTGAGAGACAGAACAATTCTTGCAAGTTTTTACAAGTAAAATCTTTACTTGCAATAATTATTCAAACAGCTGTTTTGCGTTTGTGTTTACAAAACAATATTCTAAATTAAGTTGAAAATAAAAATATTTTGGAAAATTTAAGAAGTTGTAAGCAAATGCAAACTTTTAAAACGATAAAAAGTATTAAAAAGGTAAATTTATTTTTGTGTAACTTTATTCTATTACAAGCCGTACTCGAAAAACGCCAGTCACGACAATGCTGAATATAAATGACCAGAATCACATCATTTTTATAATAATATACATATATATATAATTTTTCCACAAAATATAGGGGTAGTTATTGAGTACTTATATATACCCTGAGCCTAAGGCCCAGCAGCCATGGCCTTTTATACATTAGTTTATAGTTTATAACTATTCTCTAGTGCTACAAATAAATAAATAATAATATATATACCTATACATTACAACACTACTTTAACTTGCAAATTTTAGCTAGTAAAGTATTCATTTACTTTTTCACATTTTTGAGACTAATTTTGGAAAATTGCTTGTTACTCTCTCGTTGCTAATTTTTACTAGTAAAGTAAATGAACACAAATATTGGTGGAACTGTGTAATATTTGGTTTCATTATTTTGGCTGCTTTCTTCACAGCTTTTTCAGAAAAAAAAATTACACTGGTGGCTGAAACCGGCTTGTCTCCAAACCAAACTTGATAAGGTATGACGGAAATTCATTCCAAAAAATTTACATCAAATTACCCTGTCTAAATATCAAATCAAAAACTAAAATAATTATGTCGATTTTTGGGACGGTTTTCTGTGAAGCCAAACTTAGCAAGTGAGGACTGAAATTTGTCCCAAAAATCTACATAATTATTATAAATTTAACAATTCTATTATTAAAACTACTATAATAATAAAACATTTAACGTAAGGTTCATCCCTACATATTCTCTTCATTCAAATCCCTCCATTTCATTCATTATTTTATTGGTTTGTCAAAGGCGCTTAAAAAATCAATGTATATATAGAATCTTGATTTAAAATGCCGACAGGGTGGTTTGTTATATCTACATAGATAGTAGAATCAAATTTCCGTCATTCCTTGTCAAGTTTAGTTTGGTGACAAACCGGCTTTGGCTATGTGCCATCCTCACATTATCCGAATACAATATTCATCCAATTTCAAAAGGAAGTCACGTGAATTATTACATATTTATTCGCTTTATTTTTTGGTAATTTCATTTTTCATTTGAATTTTTATTAAAAAAAAGCTTTGACTAGCCGTATAATTTGGGGCATTTGGGTTTATTATTCCCTTTATTTTGGGATGATATTGCTAGTAAAAATTCTTTAAAGCATACATTATGTAAACTTAAGATACGGAAAAATTTACCACTTTTAAGAAATATGATATGAAAATTGTTATAAGTAACGAAAAACACGTTTGTTAGACGTAAATTACAAAAACTATTAACCGAAAAATAATAGTTATATGTAAGACTTATTTGATATTCTTAGCAGTTATCATATACATATGTATGTGAAGTAATTTAATTTTTCGGCTTAAGTTCGTTTTCTTTATTATTTCTATTCATCATAACTTTGAATAGTTATAAGTTTAAACTTTATTAGATAACTAGCAGAATGAAATTGTGGGCGGTGATATAAAATATTATTTCCAAAAATAATTTAAATATTAAAAGAAATGGGTTACTTATACCTTAATACCATAACAAATAAATTTTTGAGCTTTCATGGGCAGGGAAGGTTACCCAAATTTTTTTTTTGCTAATTTCTACAATATTGTTACGTTTCTTACCACAATAAACGTTATTTTGAAGGGTTCGTTTAATTGCAAATATTAAAATAAACACTCCTTTATGATCTTATCAATACACAACTTTATTCGGCAATTAAGACTATTTACAACTGTACTAAGTACTAATTCACACTTAACACTTCTTTTGTACACACAGATGTTCACTCTTTATAAAACTCAAAGTCAACTATATCTTCTGCGGTGGACGGCGCCTTTATATACAGATCACGGCCGCTTCTGGAAATGTCCCGGACATACGCGAAATTGCGCATCAGTTATTTCAGTTGCTGGCTTAGTAGTCTTGTATATGTGTTTGTGTGTGTATCTTTTGTTTACTTTTGCTTGCTGAAGAAATTGTTTTTGTTTCTACGCTGAATCGCGGTTCATGAAATTTCTGCTACGCAATTTGTTTTTGCTTTATGTTTATGATATTGCGTATTTGTACATTTGTACAATAGGTCGTTTCACACATATTTGACTATCACTTTGTAATAATATATTCATTTTTAAACTTTTGTGTCTAGGGGAAGGTCCATTACTTATCCAATCCCCCACCATCCAAGTATATGAAATAATAAAAGAAAATTTTTAAAATGTATTACTTTACCTGAAAGGAATTTATTCAAAATAATACCAACTAATTTATGTAAAAGATTTCAAAGACCTCTTCGTAATCCTCTTCAGAGTCAAGTGCAGGTGGAAGCATCAAAGAAATTGCTGTTTTCGTAAAGAGTGTAGTAGTTTATTTTCGTGTTTCGTTTGTGACGTAAGTCCAGTTAGGTCAACAGTAAGAGTCCCTAACTAGTCGCGACGATCTTCAAACATTCATTTTCATTTTTTATATATAAATTTTTTTTGTGAATCTTTTAAAGTTACATGAAACACGTCTCTCACCCATATGTAAGTCCTGGTAGGGAGGATATAGTATTCGATACCGTGTTGCGACATAGGGTGTGAGCGACATGATCAATTGAGTTTAAAGGTTTAGGTATCATAGTTGTCATGTGGGTGTAAAGGATCACTATACACAACGTCGTTGAATCATCAGTGGGACTATGTCAATCAAGATTAATGAAAGAGATCGACGATAAACTGCAAAAAGTCTTGTTGGAAGTGAAGCAGGCGATAGCTTCCCTGACAGTCCATACCCAAAGTGCAGAACAAACGGCTAGCGCTAGCGCAAATGTTGGCATTATACCCACTATAACCACTCCAGTAAACACTACTGCATCCCAGCTACCAGTTGGTTTCCGGCCTTCTGTTGTGACTGGGTATGTACAAAACCCAAATTCAGATGCGCAGGCTCCGCAATAATTTAGGCAATTGCCGCCACTAATCCCAGCTCCCAACTACGTGGAAGCAGGGCGTACAACCCAAGAGATACCGTTGAATGTGAGGACACCACAGGTGGCTCCACATCAAACACAAACAACTCCAAATTTACAATCGTATCATCAACATTACTGCCAACCACAAAACATTGTTCTAAATGGTCAGCAGCATCAGACATCTCAACCGCAGCTTGGTCTGCCACCGTTACAAATACAGCAGCAAAATTTGCCACCGTTCTACCAACAGCCAGCTAATTCATCACAGCGGAACTACCCGCAGAGTGCACTAGGTTGTCAGCAGCCACAACACTACAACCTAGCCTTGTCGGTACCCAACCACCAAGAGTCGTTGGACACGTTTAAGCTTGCAAAATGGGGTGTAAAATTTGATGGCACGAATAAGACGATGAATGTTCAGGATTTCATTTTCAGAGTAGGAGCGCTGAGAAGAGATTACAACTGTTCCGATAATGAAATTCTAAGAAGTTTTCACGTACTGCTAGGGCCCAGCACTTGATTGGTACTGGGACTATCGTAAAATCGTTAACGTCTGCACCTGGGATGAACTAGAAAAGGCACTTCTAGCCCAATACCGTCGCTTTGAGAAAGAGTACCAGGTGCGGATGAAAATTGTAAACCGTCGCCAGTTACCACAAGAGCCATTTGACGATTTTTACAATGCCATCATCAAGCTAAGAAATCAACAAGAAAAGCCCTATGCAGAAGAACAGCTAGTTGAAATCGTGAGAGGCAATTTAAAGCCAGCGTTGGCGCATATGATGTTCTCGGTACACCTCAAAAGCCTGTCTGAATTTTGTCGCGAGGTAAGACGGGCTGAAAACTTGCTAGCTAACCAAAGGCAACTTTATCAGCAGCGCACTAATTTTCCGCAGCGTATTAATGAATTGCAATATGAGGATTTTCCGTTGATAGACCTAGAAATAGATGGGATTCATGCTACCAGTGGTTACACCTGTTGGAATTGAAAGGTCGTTGGGCACGCGAGAACGATATAAAATTCGTAGAAGATTAAGACAAGAGATTTCGGAGGCATCCCTTTATGAGGGAAATGATTCTCGGCTTTACACCAAAATCCGTATAGCTGGCCACGAAATTGAAGGCTTACTAGACAGTGGTGCCACGGTAACGTGCCTAGGCCGAAATTGTTTAGGATTTGAAGAAAAGGCTGGACTGAAAGTCCACGACTTTTCTACAATCATAAAAACCGCAGACGACACTGTACATCGTATTATCGGCCGAGTACGGGCAGAAATTACATTTGGCCAAACAACGCAGGTCATAACGTTTTATTTAGTGCCTACTTTAAGTCGTGAGTTGTTCTAGGGGGTAGATTTTATGAAGGTTTTTAAAATGTTTGCCCATGTAGAAAGTCTGACGACCAATGGTATTAGTCTTGAGGAAGAGACGGAAAGTAGCACAGATGTCGAGACTTACACTTTGACAACGGAACAGCGACAGAAATTAGATTTCATTATATCAATGTTCCCCTGTTATAGTAAAAAGGGTTTAGGGAAAACACATTTAGAAACGCACACAATGACACCCGTGATGCAACCCCAGTGAAAGATCGTCACTATCCCGTCTCACCAGCAGTACAAAAACTAATGTACGCCGAGCTTGATAGGATGCTTGATCTTGGTGTCATTGAGCTTAGCGAAAGTCCATGGAGCCATCCAGTTACTTTGGTCCGTAAGGGCGAAAAGAACCGTTTGTGTTTGGACGCTCGAAAACTCAATGCACTAACGGTCAAGGATGCCTATCCGCTACCGCACATTAAGGGTTTGCTTAGTCGCTTGGGAGATACGGTATATATCTCTAGTGTCGATCTGAAAGACGCGTTCTGGCAGATACCACTAGATCCACCCAGTAGGGAGAAAACCGCATTTACGGTACCAGGGCGACCACTATACCATTACACGGTAATGCCGTTTGGGTTGTGTACTGCAGCCCAAAGGTTATGCCGTTTAATGGATAAAGTGATCCCCGCAGCACTTCGTGATAGGGGTTTCGTCTATTTGGATGATCTTTTGATAGTATCTCCAGACTTCGCGACACACTTGGAGTTGTTGGCACGGGTAGCTAATAGTTTGACAGAAGCAGATCTGACCATTGGTGTGGCAAAATCTAAATTCTGCTTCAAAGAGTTAAGATATCTACGCTATATAGTAGGTGGAGGCAAACTTAAACCTGATCCAGCCAAGGTGGAAACGATTACTCGGTTTGCCTATCCCTAAACAGCTAAGCAAGTGCGGAGTTTCATGGGGGCAACAGGCTGGTATAGAAAATTTATACCAGACTATGCTACCATGGCAGCTCCAATGTTTGAAACGCTAAAGAAGGGAAAGCAATTCAAGTTTTCAGATGAAGCCAAAGCTGCATTTGATCGCCTCAAGAACGCTCTAATGACAAGTCCAATTCTTAACCATCCTGACTTCACCGGACACTTTTTCGTTCAATGTGATGTGTCAGATGTGGGAGTTGGGGCGGTGCTTTTTCAGAAAGACAATTCTGGAGAAGAGCACCCAATTGCTTATTTCTCCCACAAATTAACATCGGCGCAGAAAAACTATTCGGTCACAGAACGTGAATGTCTGGCGGTAGTCTTGGCGATTACGAAGTTTAAGCCCTATATAGAGCTTATGCCCTTCCCCGTGATCACCGACCACAGTAGCCTCAAGTGGCTTATGTCACATAAGGACCTAAGTGGCCGATTAGCTAGGTGGAGCCTAAATCTCCAGTCGTACGACTTCACGATAGAGCATAGGCAGGGGAAGCAGAACGTAGTACCCGATACCTTATCGCGCTATGATATGGATGAAGTCTCGGCAGATGTGGAAGGGCTGGTCGATCTGAACTCAAGCGCTTTTAAGTCCAGTGACTACTCGGAACTTGCCTCCACCATAGAAGCAAATTCTGATCGGTTACCTGACTTAAAAGTGGTTGACGGTTTTGTGTATAAAAGAGTACGGCCGTATGATGGGATGGTCGTGAATGAGCATGGAAATTATGGGTACCTCAGGAATTGACCAATATCATCATAGAAAAGTCACACAACTCCACTCAAGCTTCACACGGAGGCGTTGGTAAGACTTTACGCAGGATTAAAGAATACTTTTATTGGCCAAATCAAAACACCCAAGTACGTGACTTTGTTTTACAGTGTCAAATATGTAAAGAAACGAAACCTGCCAATACCACGCTAAGACCACCTATAGGGGCATCCAAAAAAGAAAATCAGCTAAGATGCCATGGAAAGGTCATATGACCTCTAGTGGGAGGGACATTCATTGGGCAAAGCACCAGCCCAAGGAGTTCTCGTGCGGGTGTGCGGACAGGCAGGCGACAGATTTGCTCCAGACTTCATACTATATTTTTTTACTTTGTATTTTAATTTTGCTGGTATGATTTTTTTTTGTGTAGCTACTGATAGTTTCCAGACAGATTTGGCAAGAACCACCCCGAAAGGCGAGCCCTAGCCGGTGCTATACGCCAGCATACCAGCGCAACCAAATGTCTGGTAACTTTTGTTTTCTTCACTGCATGGTGAATTGAGACATCCGTTTTATTGCAAAGCAGCTGCTACAAGAGTAATGACTTATATCTATGTTACACTAAACCCTTGAAAACTTTCTAACAAAATTCTCCCTGTAAAGTCGGAAATGTTTGTTTTGTGCCTCAGCCACGTCTGATAACAGCCCAATAGACAACAATGCCTTGCGTCTTGTATTAAAATCTTGTACTTCTAGGTGTCATAGGATACCAGAGATATACAGTGTCTAAGCAATAGTCGGCAAACTCTGACAACTGGATATTTGTTCAGTAATAACTTTGATTCGTTAGATAAAATAAAACTCAATTCCCGGTAATTCTGCAGTTAATTCAGGATTGGAAAATAATCTTCTGCTATTGTTACCATCTTTGGTGTTTCCAAATCCAGTTTTCAGTACATCCACTATTAGCCCGAATTCAGTTTTAAATTTTTCTTGGATATTTTTTCTTCGCTTTAACAATGGCTTTGATCGTATCAGATTTCATTTGCCACTTTTACACTGCGGGTTCATACGGCAGGTGTAATATGCTCTTAAATAGACTAATTCTGGCGAGCAAAGTAGATAATCCGAAAGAAAGTACAAATATAGCACTTAATTGTGGACGTGGCTTCTGTAGCGGCATTACATACTTTTGCATTTATCATTGTAAATTTCATTGTGTGCTTTATGGAATGTCATTTTGTAGATTTTTGGAACGAATTTCCGTCATCCCTTGTCAAACGGAGACGGAAGTTCGATCCAAAAATCCACATCAAAACGCCCTGTCGGAATATTAAATCAAGACTGAATGTCACTTTTCTTCTAGTAAAAAATGTGTGTTGTAATGTATTAATAGCATCTTGTACTTATTAAATTACATCCATATCTTCTTTAACAAATCTGATGTAAATAGATCAACAATACCATGGTTATGATGGGATTGGATTTTAAAAAAAAAATTTTTTTTCTTTTGTACTATATATCAGACGAAGTGGGTAGAAACTGCTCTAAAAATATGAGAATCTAAGGCATTCTTTTTCATCTTTTAGTTAAATTGTGCCTGTTGTGATCTAAAAATTTAAGCATCTGCTAATATAGCCTTTCACCGCCAAAAAAATGAATGTAAAAACCTTATTAGCCACAAAAAAATATTATAAAATCGCATGCAATTTACTGAACTTTCCTGAATTTAACAGTGTCCAAAAACGACAAATCTCAAGGAAAAACATTTAAAGTTGTTGCCTGTCGAGCTGCATACTTTAATTTTTCAATTTCATAAATTTAATTTTTGGCATAATGTCGGGCTAGTTTGACAAAATACCCCTATGTGCAGCAGTCTATGGCTTTCTTTACATGCCGTTTTGATTAGCCATAAATCATCTGTTCAGTCATCGTACATTTTGCTGTTCGCACAGGGAATTGGCTCGTGAAAATAGACGCTGTTGATGGTTTGATCGCGTTCAAACATAGTTGCCCGAACAGTTGTTCGCACAACGCTTATCTGCCATTATAAACACAAAATACACACAAACTTTTGGCTAGTCATGACGTAGAGTTATGAATAAAATATCTGTGCTCAACTTGAACGACAAATGTAAAGTTAGTTGATAGTCAATTCTGAAAAGTGTAAAGCTATCTTTACACTATATGAGTTCTGATATCGGTCGGAACAGTGCTTCCTGACGAAAATGTACACGCAAAATATAACACAGTTTATATTTGTTAATTATTGTTTTATATTTATGTGGGATTAGCCCCCTTTTGTGTCAAAGTATTATCTTCATAGGTCTCCAGAACATCAGCTAAATGTTCGTTGTCTCTGGGTTTTTTGAATTGACGTTTTTTGTTCGCAATTTTCTTCCGTTTAGGTACTGGCTTTTTAGGACCATGATCTTGCATAGAACGTATACCTTGTTTTTCTAAGTATTCGTCAATTTTCGCATCATCCATCGCATCTACCGTTGCTGAACGCCACAGTTTTTGAAATTCTTCGTCTACCTAAAAAAAAAAATAAATTTTAATCAGTATAAGTTGTGTATAATTCAATGAATTAAATCAGCTTAAAGGCCCAACTATAATATGCTTAAGGTAGGTAAAGCTAATGTTAAAAATTGAATGAAAAGCCTGTCAAATGCTTAAGCAAATTATTGAAGACTTTTAGGTGGCTACAATGTACTTACATGAGCCTGGAAACTATAATGCCACAGTTGCACATTTGTTTTATTCGTACTTTTGCAAAAACATATTTTATTTCAGAATAAATAAAATTCGTTAACAAAAAATTGTTGAATTAATACCATTCATATACAAATTAATAATTATTTTTAAGAAATTTTCGAACAAAAAAATACAAAATTTTTGGTGCTTGTGTAATTTTGGCCAAAAGTACTAAAAACTGCAGCGGTGCGCATCACTCAACTTATAAACAATAAAATTTTTTTTGCATTTTTGTGCTACTTTTTTCCGTGCTCGTTCCTTTGAATTATAATAAAATACGTCTCTTTTTTGATACAAACAATTTTTTTTTTTATTACATTTAGAAAAAAAAATTTTCACTTTCGTCCTCCATTGCAGTTGTTTCTTAATGTATGTATCTATAACACAATCACTTGTTTTCGTACGGAATGTGCGATCAGCTTCGTACTTTGCTTAAGCAAATGACAGTTGACGAAGCTTAATGAAAAGTGTTAAGTACATTATAGTTTGCCACATATGATTTATATGTAATTGCACAGTTGCTTAAGCCAGCTTATGCATATTATAGTTGACCCTTAATAATTCTCACTTTTGTTATAAGAATAACTGAAAATAAAAAATATACTAATTGTACATAAAAATTGTGGTTCACTTCTTATTTAGTTAACAAAAAAAAAATAGATAGCCGACTAATATGGCAAAAATAATGTCACTTTTGTGCCGTTACAGAAATTCATGTGTCATTTTATTCTGCTCATGGAAATAAAACAAGACTTTTTGTATCAAAATTAAAAGTTATTTAAAGATTAATTCATTTAATTATACTTTTTGAAATACTACTTACTGCGAAGTTTGCTGTGCGGTCGTTATAAAATAAAATTTTCTTTTTATCAATTGGTCTCACAATAAAAATAATTTCTGATGCACGGTTTTTTAAAACCTTTTCACAATGAGGTAATGATTCCTGTACATCTTCCATTAGTATACCACCCAACCCCTTAAGATCATGCTGTTTTAACAAACGCAGCAGACTTTTTCCATCTTTTATTTTGTACACTGGTTTAAAGCCAAAACGTAAACCATCCGGACTAACTTCAATTTTTGGATTATTCATTAGAGCTTCAGTTCCCAACCACTAGTAGATAAAAATGATTGTCATGACATATGTACTCTTAAATGAATGGTAATACAACATACATTTTTAACCGATTGTCCTACATCTAACTGATTTGTCTCATCTAAAATTTCCTCCAGGGTTAAGGGATGGTCATCGCCATCCTGATGTCTTGTACGCATATGTTTTACAATTTTAGCTAAAACACCAAATCTATATTGGGAGCTTCCAGCCATGGTTTTGTAAGTACTCGAATCCAACTTTGGTGTTACCGGCGGACGCATTTTTTTCTTGACATCTTCTTTAGATGAAATAGATACAGATTCAAGTTTTGCCTTTTTTTCCACACTTAAATAAATTTTTAGTTTAAATCATCAATTGGCTTTATATAATAAAATACTTACGTCGGAGTGGCCAAAGCTCTTTTTTTGAAAGCTTCCCGTTCTCTTAATAAAGCAGGATCCATCGTTTTGCTTTTTAATTTTATATAAATATAATTTTATTTAAAAAAAATTTAAAAACAAATAAGTATATGAACTAATGAATTCGATCAATGTAAAGAAAATATACTTTTTTAACATACTTTTAGCACAGTTGTATAAAAGAGTACATAAATTTGTAAACAAAGTAAAAGTATTAAAAATAGTATTATATGGTAATTTTAGTTAATAGGGTCATTCCATCTGTTTCTTTATATAAAATAGTAATACACTCAGAGGAACTCGACACAAAAACAGTTTTAGATATTTATATACATTTTAATTATGTACTTTTTTTATTATTTTATCAAATAAGATTCTAAATCTAGTATAATGGCGTGAATTTATCTAAATCTTTAAGATTATAAATTTATTTTTAGCTTTTTGCTTTTGTATCCTAGGTAACCTACCGTTTACAAAGGAAAGTAATTGCAAGAAAGTCGCAATATTCTCACACTTTTTCACTAACCCACTCAAACTTTTTTTTACTTTCCACTCAGCTTTCAACAAAATTTCGATGAAAGCGATTTTTTGACGTTTTCTTGAAAGTAAAATGACAAGGGCTTCACACTGTTGCCTACTAGGAGAGATATACAAATTTTCGGGATTGTGGTAAAATAATAATTGCAAAATTTAATTATTTTGTACACATACGAAAATATATTTAAAATTTGTTCATCAAATATTACATATTACAAAAAAATATTACAAAAAAAATTAACTAAAATAATAATAATTTAAAAGTATTGCCTTATAAATTTGTGTGTGCGAATAGTTTGGCAACTCTATTAAAAAACAAAACATCACCCTTGTTTTGTTATCATTTTCAAATTCTAGTCTTTTCATTTGTAGAATTATTGCAACTACTTTTCTCTTCGAAAACATTTTACAAATGAACTTTCAATTTCCTCTGAAAGTGAACAATAAATTTTCATGAAAGTTGAAGAATTCTTTGAAATTTTTATTTGTAATACGTATACAGAAATTTCATGAAAGTACTTTCCTTTGTAAATGCAGAGTAAAATATTCTAAATATCACACTGTATATATAAAACTTTTGGGATTGTAACTAAACTCTAAAGACGCATTATTATAATTGGTAGTTTTCTTTCAAATACTTTGAAAAGTGTTAATATGTAATATTATTTTATATTTTCTTACTGTCCAATACGCTATAATTTCATCACACATGATATTTTCTGTGTACGTGTTTAATAATTACATTCCCAATTTCCAATGATCTGGCAACATTTGACAAAATGAAATTTAACGGTAGCCATTTGTATTATAACAATGCGAATTTAGGTAGGTATGCGCATCAGCACAGCTAATGAATTCGTTGAATTTGCGTTACTAATAAAATGTTAATTTAGATATATACACGTCCCAGATTATAGCATACACGTGCTTGTTTTTGAGTTAAATACTTGTTTTCTAGATTGGGTAAGTTTTATCTGTAACAGAGAAAACTACAATTACATTTATTTTTATTATAATAAAATTTATTTTTAGGTCTCTTTGGTTTTTCGTTATATGAAGTATAATTATTTGGGAAAGTGAATTTAGGGATTATGTGGTAGACAAAACAAATATATTAATACATAAAAGTTATGGCACATTTAGTCAAAAACTAGCAAGAAAGGCAAGATTATACTATGAAGATAATAAAAGTTACATGTCATTAATAAAAATTATAACATTATTTTTAAAATTCGTTATAGATCCAATCAATTTGTAAATTATATTTCTATTTATATGCAAATTTTTTACTTATTATAATAAGAAATACATTTAAATATAACAAATATTTGTGTTAAATACAAATAAAATAATTTACAATTTTTTAATAAAATTTAAGTTTTGGTAATTGTAAAATTTGTTGCGATTTTTTCAATTGGCATAATATATATTTGGTGATTTGTGTTATTCAACCATTAAAAAAAGGAATGGTTTAGCATTTCAAATATTTATTAAGACAAAACTCAAATTTATTTAAATACAAACTATAGTTGAGTTAAACGATCTTAGACGCGTTGTGTCGTAAAAAAAGGAAAAAAGAATTCAGCTTTTTTGCTCGTATTCTAGTGCTAAACAAAAAACATTTTTTAGCACCCGGGTAGTTGGTGCGTTGAGTAGCCGGTATCACAACGGTGATGCCACAGCATTCCCCCGCCAGAGGGAGCTCATCTGAACCTCAAAGGAACCGTAACCCGGCGACCACTTGAAGTAGCTTTAGGTTGTGTTATTTCAGGTGAAAAGTTTAAAGCTGGGCTGGAGTTGAGATCGTTGTTGCTAGGAACTTTTTGAATTACGCTATCAGGTAAAATTTCCTGTTGCTCACTGCTGGAGCAAGTGAGCAGTCGATGAGATCACTGGTTTCGGTAAAAGCCGGTTTAAACGGTCGATACTGATGTTGTTTGGTCGACCTCGTATCAAAATTGTAAAATATTTGTCGAAGCGTTTTAAAATTTGGTATGGACCGTCGTAGGGATGCGTAAGCGAAGGCAGTATCGAGTCGTTGCTACTAATATTGTTGCGGTCTTCTGTTTATCGGCGGTTATGCCAGAAGCTGTGAACCAGAAATCCATAGTGGTAAACCAAGCCTCGATGTTCGTGCTCGACATTACGGGCACCGGCAACCTGGCATACACGGCGCTGACATTGGCAGAAGACGATTGCGAAAGGCCACTATCGTTAGCGGCTGCGCGCCCTGCCTCGTCATGAGACATATTCTTTTTTACCCAATGTCACGCAAACACTTGTTAATAAACGCAAAAATGGCTAACAAGTTAACCCCAGACACGCTGCACCAAAAAAAAAAGATGGCGGAAATCCAAGTAAAATTCCAATGACTTTTTTTTGTGAGAAATTTGCAAAAAGTTTCCTTATGCAAATCGGTTTCAAAGCGGGGTCACCAATTTGGTGATTTGTGTTATTCAACCAATAAAAAAAGGAATCGATTAGGATTTCAAATATTTATTAAGACAAAACTCAAATTTATTTAAATACAAACCATAGTTGAGTTAAACGATCTTAAACGCGTTGTGTCGTAAAAAAAAGGAAAAAAGAATTCAGCTTTTTTGCTCGTGTTCTAGTGCTAAACAAAAAACATTTTTTAGCACCCGGGTAGTTGGTGCGTTGAGTAGCCGGTATCACAACGGTGATGCCACAGCATTCCCCCGCCAGAGGGAGCTCATCTAAAATTGTAAAATATTTGTCGAAGCGTTTTAAAATTTGGTATGGACCGTCGTAGGGATGCGTAAGCGAAGGCAGTATCGAGTCGTTGCGGACGAAGACGTGCGATGAATTTTTTAGGTTTTTCGAAATGAATGTACGGAGCATAGCATGGTGGGCTGTATCGGTTGGCTTAAGCTTCTGCATTACTGATCGAAAATCGGTGATAAACTCGCTGGCAGAGTCGGAGATCTTAGCTCGGTGAAAAAATTCTCCAGGAATTGTTAAAGTGGAGCCGTAAACCAACTCAGCTGGCGATGCTTTTAAATCTGGCTTGAAAGCAACCCGTAGTCCAAGCAAAATAGTTGGCAGCTGATGCACCCATCGTGCTGGATTATGACATAAAATGCTGCCTTAAATGTGCGGTGCCACCTCTGAACGAGTATGTTGCTGAACTTTCGAGCGCTGGCATTGTAAGCAATTTCGTACGAAAACAGCAGCATTTTCCGAATCCCAGGCCAACAAAATCGACTGGTGACGAGTTTGGTTGTGGCCCGAACACGTGGATGAGACAAATCGTGGATTTTTCCTAAAATTTGTTGCTGAAACTCCTTCGGGATGCAAGGGCGAACTCGAGATGTTGCTGTGCCACAGATAAGCTCATCGTTGCAACCTGGGATTGGAAAATATTTCAATTTCAGAAAATTTGATGCAGTACCTTCGTTTTTAATCATCTTTTGAAGCTCTTCGTCCATTAGTTGAGCCGCTGCAATACGAGAGTAATCTACGATTTGACTTATTGAGTCGATGCGGGACAGCGCGTCGGCAGTGACGTTTGCTAAACCCGGCGTGTGGCGAATATCTGTCGTGAACTGACTGATAAAATCGAGCTGACGAATTCTGCGGGGCGAGGCTTTTTCAAGTTTTTGTTGAAACGCAAAAATAAGCGGTCGGTGATCGGTAACTATGTAACACCGCCGTCCTTCTATCCTGTAACGGAAATGACACACGGCCTGATACATTGCTGCTAGCTCCCGATCGTACGTTGAATATTTTTGTTGAGTACTTGTAAACTTTTTGGAATAAAATGCCAAAGGTTGGAGGCTTCCATCAATTTTTTGATGTAAGGCTGCCCCCACCGCTATATCAGAAGCATCAACATACAACGCCAGCTCGGCGTCAGAAGCATGATGCGCTAAGAGAGCAGCGTTGGCCAGTTCGCTTTTACAGCGGTCGAAATTAACTTCTGTAGACGAATCCCATCTCAGCGGGCTGCGGTCGTTTTTCTTATTGCCGATGATAAGTTGTTGCAGTTGCATTTGATACGAGACCGCATGTGGCAAGAACTTCCTGTAAAAGTTTACCATAGCGATAAACCTTTTAAGCTCTTGAGCCACTTTCGGTTTTGGAAAATCGAGTACAGCTGCAACTTTTTCGGGCAGAGGGCGAATGCCGTCAGCGTTGACCAAATGTCCGAGAAATTTTATTTCGCTTTTCCCAAATTCCCATTTGTTTACATTTATTGTGAGATGATTGTCTCGAAGACGACGAAAAACTGCAATTAGATCCTGACGATGCTGTTCGGCTGAAGCTGATGCGACGCAAATGTCGTCGATGTAGGGAAAAACGAAATCAAGGCCTCGCAACAACTCGTTTATTAACCTTTGAAACGTTTGTGCGGCGTTGCACAGGCCGAAAGTCATGAACTTCAACTCGTAGAGGGGGAATGGAGTACTAATTGCTGTAGAATTTTGGAACGAATTTCCGTCAACCCTTGTCAAGTTTGGTTTGGAGACAAACCGGTTTCGGCTATGTGCCATCTTCAGTGTCATTTTTCGTTCTCAATATCAAATCAAGAAGTACTAATTGCCATTTTCGGGACGTCATCGGGAAATATCGGTACCTGGTGGAAGGGTTTCTGAAGGTCAATCTTTGAAAAAATGTTCTTACCTCTCAGATTTGTTGTAAAATCCGTCAGGTACGGCAGAGGGTACTTATCTGGTAATGTGCGAGCATTTAGAGCACGGTAGTCTCCGCATGGCCTCCAGGTACCGTCGCCCTTTTTTACCATATGGAGCGGGCTTGACCAATTGCTGTTAGACGGTTGACAAATACCCGTTTTTATTAAAAAATCAAACTCAGATTTAGCGGCCAAAAGCTTCTCTGGCAAAAGACGTCTCGGTCGGCAAGAAACGGGCTGACCAGTTGCTTCAATTTTGTGCGAAATAGAAGATTTTGTAGTTGAACCATACGGCGTGAGTTGGTAATGTCAGCGAATTGCTCCAAAATGTCGGCGAAAGAATTATTTTACGTTTTGATAACGGCTGCTTCGAAATGCGATGGCGATGTAAGTTGTGAGGCGAGTCCGGTTATGTTGTCGATCAATCGATTACGACGCAGGTCGATTAACAAATCGTAGTGTTTGATGAAGTCAGAGCCGATGATCGGTGACGTCACGTCTGAGACTACAAAAGACCAGTGAAAGTCTCGGCGCAAGCCTAGGTCCAATTTAATGCGCTTTTCTCCGATGACCTTGATAGGAGAAGCATTAGAGGCGTATAAAACAACAGCTGTCGGACGGACAACAAACGACTTCGACGTTAAGGGTAGGACGGATACATCGGCGCCACTATCGACCAGAACATTTTTATTGCTATATATGTCTCTCAGCTGTAAGCGAAAAATTTGACATTCGGTGGGGAAACTTTCGCTTGCATCCTCCACCTGTCTACCAAGTCAGTTGTTGGAAGCGACGGCTGCGCACTGCGTACTCTGCCGACGCTTATGTCTGCATGGGCTTCGGCACTTTTGAGCGTTGCGGCCATACTTTTTATGGTGCCAGCATTCATTATTAGATGTGTCGCTTTGATATGCTTGACGACTTTTAGAGCGGTTGCGTTGTATACTTGGTCCGCGTGATCGTGTCGAAAATCTTTCAAATTTTTTGCTTAACTCAATTACAGCTGCACGAAGTTCGCTGATTTCGTTTAGTGCTTGCGACTGAACACGTTGAATTTGGTTCGGTGCCATGGCATCGACAATTGAATCGGCAATTCTTGTGAATTCAGTTGGGGGGCCAGACGAGCAGCGACCACCGGCTGGGCAAATTCAGGCAAACGTTTTGCCGAAAGACCTTTTAACGCTGCGTCTCCAAGCGTGTTGCTAGCAACGCGCTTCATTTCGAAATGCAATTAAGATCGCTTTTTGTCCCCCAATGGCAGATCTGATAAAAGACGGTTGAGGCGATGCTGCTCACTATCAGCAAAGTAATCAATAATTTTTTGTTTTACGTAGTCGAAGTGGTCTGTTTGTGGCAGCGTTGCAATTACATCAGCCAACTGGGAAATAACATTTGGATCCATCGCTACTAATATTGTTGCGGTCTTCTGTTTATCGGCGGTTATGCCAGAAGCTGTGAACCAGAAATCCATAGTGGTAAACCAAGCCTCGATGTTCGTGCACGACATTACGGGCACCGGCAACCTGGCATACACGGCGCTGACATTGGCAGAAGACGATTGCGAAAGGCCACTATCGTTAGCGGCTGCGCGCCCTGCCTCGTCATGAGACATATTCTTTTTTACCCAATGTCACGCAAACACTTGTTAATAAACGCAAAAATGGCTAACAAGTTAACCCCAGACACGCTGCACCAAAAAAAAAGATGGCGGAAATCCAAGTAAAATTCCAATGACTTTTTTTTGTGAGAAATTTGCAAAAAGTTTCCTTTTGCAAATCGGTTTCAAAGCGGGGTCACCAATTTGGTGATTTGTGTTATTCAACCAATAAAAAAAGGAATCGATTAGGATTTCAAATATTTATTAAGACAAAACTCAAATTTATTTAAATACAAACTATAGTTGAGTTAAACGATCTTAGACGCGTTGTGTTGTAAAAAAGGAAAAAAGAATTCAGCTTTTTTGCTCGTGTTCTAGTGCTAAACAAAAAACATTTTTTAGCACCCGGGTAGTTGGTGCGTTGAGTAGCCGGTATCACAACGGTGATGCCACATATATATGCCAACTTTTGTTTTTGGTTAATTATTCATTTTGTAATAAAATTTCTTCTGTTCAGTATTGTCACAAAGTAGTAAACAGAGGTGAAACGACAGTATAGTGATCTTTTTCTCTATCCGTCTCGTTCCCTCAGAGCCTTAGTTTTGTTTTTATTTTCATTTTCTTGCCGAGTTTTCCTGTATTTTTTCCTGTATTTCGTCACAAAATGCTATATTTGTCTCTTTCTAACAGAGCCCATAGTAAAAAAAGCTGAGTTTTTTATTTTTTATTTTGTATGTGTCAAAGTCTTCACCTCTGGTTACCCTGTGGTATTGTCAAACTTTTTAGTTGTGCTTGTTAAATTTGTTTGGTTGTTTTGGTCACAGAATATAAACAGAATACCCAACAATGACGTTTAAAAAAAGCTGTTCTCATGTGTGATTACCCCGTTTATTTAGACGAATAAGAAAATGACACTATATGTTCGCAACAATGAGTTAGAAGAAAAAGCTATACTAAACCATTGTGAACATATGATAGCAAAAAAATAAACAAAAGTTATGCATAAAAATTGTTAAAAAGTTTGATTTTCTATTAAAAAGTGATAATTAATGAACAGGACATAAATTTTTGTTGTTTATTTTTAATACCTTTGTTGCAGAAATGGTAAGTATCATATGCAAAAAAGGAAAAGTTTATATTGAGTTGTTGTTATACCTTTTTTATTTGTTTTTTTTTTTTTTGGCTGAGGAGTAGTTGGTGAACACAGGAAATCTAAACAAAACTGGTGAAAACATAATGCTGCGAGACATAACTTTTTGTCCTAACTCTTTCCAGGAGTATATGTAAGTACTAATGTGTATGTGAAAAGAACAAATTAAAAGTTTTTAAAACATGTTTTTCGTCATTCTGATGTCTGATGGAGCCCGAAAGTGGTTGGAATACTTCATCCTTCTTGGAACAACTGTAAGTATATAAACTAAAGTGAAAAACATAAAAATACATAATTGCTACAATTTTGAAATATTTCACGTCTTTTGAGCATATTGTGTGCAGACCAAATGTGGAGGGAAGGCAGCTTATATGTAAAAAAAGGTTCTTTTATTTATGGGATCAATTGTAAGTATAAAAACTAATGTTAAAAAAAACATATTTCCAACTACAAAATGTTTTTTATCCTTTTCAGGAAAACATGCTTTAAATGCTGCAAATGTAGACAAATGCAAAATAAAATTTCGATGTGGATAGAGACCAGACCAAGTGGCAAAGAAATCAACTTCCTACAGGTCATTAACTGTAGTATTTAATAAATATAAAAGCTCCTTTTATAATTTTTAAATTACTGGGTTAAAAGTGGTTATTTGTTTTTCCATTCCCTAGTTTTTAAATGAATATTTATATATCTGTTTGTAGGAAACTGCAATTTTACAATTAAAATTTTTGTATATGTTCTTCAACAAATTTAAAATGTTCTTAATTTGTGCAATTGTAATTTATTTTTTACAATAATTAATATTTTGCCAACAATTTTATATAAAAATTTTGTATCAATCATTTTTAAGAATCATTAACACACACTTATTGTTTTTAGCATGTAGGAATTGTTGTAGTTTATACCTATCTAAAAATAAAAAATATTTATAAATGGGATACTAAAAAACGTTTTTTTGTACTTGGTTAGAAATAAGTTCAATTTCAGTGGTTGATTACTTATCTGAAAAGAGTATAAATCCTGGCTTTTCCTGCTGTAAGATAAATTTTTGGAATGGCCCTTACAGGCACCGTTTTAAACAGCCTTTCCTCTTTTTTAATTTTTGGTGGCCCTGAGAAGGGCCGATTTGAACTTTGTTTTCTTCTTTTTTAATTTTATTGGTGGAACTATCAACGAGTTTTAAACTGCTTCTTTTCTTTTTTAGATTTTGGTTTGGCCCTGACAAGGGCCGTTTTAAGCAACTTTTACCCTTTTCTAATTTTTTTGGTGCTCTGAAAATATATAATTTAAAAAATTATTAAACATTAAAACATTTTGCAAAAATAGCATCGCTTTTTTCATTGAAGTGTAGTTGAAGTATATTTATGACTTGTCACAACACAAAACCTTTACTTAAAACTAAGCCGGATACATGTTTAGCCAGAATTTGTACGACTTCTTGTCTCATAACTAATTGGAGTTCAACTGGACTTGTTTAAAACACACAAACATCACTATTACACTTTTCCTTTTGGTTACATTGACTTCCTGTATCATAACCAATTGGATTACAACCAGACTTATTTAAATCGTCTCCCGGTGCAAAACAAAAACTAATACACTTTTCCTTTTGGTTACATTGACTTTTTATCACATAACAAATTGGATTTCAACCGGACTTATTTAAAACGTCTCCCAATACAAAACACACAAACACTATTACACTTTTCCTTTTGGTTACATTGACTTTTTATCACATAACGAATTGGATTTCAACCGGACTTGTTTAAAACGTCTCCCGATACAAAACACACAAACACTATTACAATTTTCCTTTTGGTTACATTGACTTTTTGTCACATAACCAAATGGATTTCAACCGGACTTATTTAAAACGTCTCCCGTGGCAAAACAATCACACAATTAACTTTTCCTTTTGGTTACATTGACTTCCTGTCACATAACCAATTGGAATTTAACCAGATATATGATTACCAAGATTTTGTACAATAAACAGATTTTGACAAAAACAGTTTTTTCTAATGCACAAGATCTTACTACTTAATATTTAAATAAAAATAATTGCGAAGAACTTACCTGGTCGGATCTCTCGGGAACTTGTGGAGTCTCTCCCCTTTTGGGCAACCCATTACGTATCGAAGCCTCCTGAAAAACAACATTAAAATCTTTGTATTTTATCCAATACGAAAATTTATGCATACTTACATTGTTTTTAATTTCTGCTACTTCCTTTATGGCTTCTCATGTATATATGTATGTATATTTTCCGTTTTGTTCTGTCGAAAAGAGTTTGTTAATTAGTTTTTTTTCAAATTTATAATTTTTCCATTATTTTTTCACAAATTCACAGAACACAATATAATATTCTGTGGTTTTAGATTTTAACAAATTATTTGTTTGACGTTTACCACCATCATATGAAAGGGATAGTTATATAAAATACAGCACTATTTGCTATCCCTCTTATATAATGGTGGTAAATTGGCAGCACTATTTTGCGAGTTGTCGGGTCTAATTAGTAGTCTATGGTTTGAAGGCAAAAGCAAAAGTGACTTTATTATCACAGATTATAACCAGATAGGACACGGCCACCTAGCGATGAAAAAAAGTGTTAAAAAATGTCAAAGTGGCATCATTATTAAAGGACAGTAATATATACTAAATCTATTGCTTTCTCTATTCTCCGATGGGGTTAAATGAAATTTTATTTGTTTACATTTTGTACTGAAAAATTCTTTAACAAAATTGGCGCAAACTGGAAATATTGTTGGATTTTTCATTATTTTGCGCCAAATTTTTCCATTTAGCAGCAGAAAGTATTTTAGCAGCTTCATTGTACAAAAGCAAGTGGACGGCAACAGCGGGCAACATGTAAGTATAATTTTGTTTGGATAAAATTGTAATTAGTTTAAACAAAAAATTTTTCAATTTCAGGAGTCGAAAATGTATTATGGGCTGTCCGGAAGTTTAGAGGATTCATCGGTTCCCGAAAGATCCGAGAAGGTAAGTGCATACTTTTGGTTATTTCGAAGCCGGAAACTAAAAAAATATTATTTTGGATGGAATATATTCTGGCCAAAATGTTTGTGTTCGTCAAACAAAACTGAATAAGTTTCCGGCTTCAGATCCCACATAACTAATTGGAATTTTTATAAATAGTGAACCTAATTGGTATTTATCCAATCAATTTTTGTCGCGGTATTTTGTGCTTGTTACGTTTCCAGCGGTATCTTCATCAGTGGCAGTTTATTCGTGTACATACTTATATTGCTGATGCCATAAAATGGATGAAAGTGATACTGCTGGAATATTAATATTGTCATGTAAATAATGTGAATCAGTGAATAATATATTGGAAAAAGTGCAAGTGCCAAATTTAAAAACAAAAGATTAATGTGGGGCTAATGCCAAGTAATAAAAATAAAGAGTGTTGTATAAAGTGAATAATATAAAAAAAAGATCAAGTGCCAATTGAAACATAAAAGATTAAATATCAATTGGTGACTTCATGTACATGTGTAAACAATAAAAAGGTGATGTGAAATGTATTCATAGTAGTTATTGGCTGCGGTTTATAGTTACCATAATAATGTCGAGAAGAAGCCGCTAATAAGAAATTGAAGAAAACAAGCTGTGAAAGATGTGAAGTGCTGTTTAAAATTTAAAGTAGGCAGAAGATATTATTGCGTTCCTCCAAGTAGTACCGGAAATAAGGTAATTAGAAATTTAAGAAACCGGGTTGTGCATGGTGTGTATTGCTTGAAATCATATTGGAAATACTATGCGGTTGCTCTTAAAAGTGGTAGAAATAAGTTAATTTTTTCGTTTAATGTTTTTTAATTATATTACTCCTTTTTAAACAAGACAATAAAATGATTTTTAGCTGAAAACCAAATTTTTATTGTTTTTTTTTTTTAATTTTATTAGTTGTTTTATACATTAGTCACTTATAATATTAAAATTTCTTTATTTACAGCAATTTTTATAGGTTTTTATTTTAGGGCACTTTATTACCACACATTGTCTGTAAAAAAACATAAATGTTTACAAATCTTTTAATAATTGTTTTTTTATTTATTTTTCAGGGCTTTCACTATACTTACATTTGGTCCAGGAGCAAGTGCCATAAAAACCACTTACTAAGCAAATCCTTTCATTTGAACTCATTTGGGCATCAACCAATGTTCGCCAAGTTTTCTTCGACTTGCAAGACAACAAAAACGGTGTAATAGTTACTTAATTATGTTTTGTTTTTCATTACAAGTAATACTTACCCTTCATGGAACAGTAATATTGTATTTATAATATAAAATTTCGTTTTATTTTTTAACTTTAAAATTTTTTTGGCACAAATAAAAATTTTCCTGCATTTCAATATTAGAATTTTTGTTTACATTTTTATATCATATGTTAGTTTATGAATTGTATAGTTGTTGCCTTTTTTTTATTGATTTTGAGGATGCCATGCTTTATTATCTTTCTCTTAAAAAGGGGTTAACCTACATATGATAAACCGCTTTAACAAACGTCAAAGTTGCCATATCTGATTATATCTGTGTTTATTATAGCGAGCAATGCTGCTTTTATACTATTTCAAAGCATGATTGTAAATACTTAGGAGTAAGATATTAATATAAATCACAGAGTCGTACTCCAAAGAAATACGTTAAATTCAAAATTACATTTTAGCAGGGTTGCATTTCAAAGTGTTTTCATAAAAAATAAAGCAGTGTTGCATCAAAATAAATCCGTTAAGTTCAAATTTAGATTCAAAAGTTGCAAATGTTATAAGAATATAAGTAATATAAATAAAAATAATTAAAATAAATAAATGAAATGCTTCAGTCTCCCCCTTTTGATGCTATCATCGTCCCGATGACGCATCAAAATATTTAGTTCCTTGGTCGACCTCTCTTACGCAGTTTTGCCACAGGCTGGAGGGACTGATTTATTGACCCCACCACGGGTGTCAAGGCTGCAGCGTGGTAAGTGACACGTTTTACTCGACATCCTTCAATATTTCCACCATATTTCTGGACCGCCCAAACAATTGCAAGGGCTTCCCTTTCAATTATAGGATAATTACGTTCTGCATCTAAAAATTGTCTGTTGGCGTATTCAATAGGATGCTCGTCTGGACTCTCCCCCTGGAGCAAAACTGCACCTAGAGCATAACCGCTAGCATCGGTTGCTTCCTCAAATACCGACTTATTTGTTATGAGAAGTTCATCGAGTTTACCTTTCTGATCTGCAGACAATCCAATGCCATCAGTTTCCTTTAACAGTTTTATGTCTAGTGAGAAAAGGGGTGTAAAATAGTCATTCATGTCATCAATTTTTCGCGTTTTGGCCGGTATTGTGGGAGAAACTATTACATTCTGCTTGTCACTAGAATTTTCCCTTTTGAATATGGGTTGAATATACTTCGGAGAATAATCATGGTAATATGGTGATATTTGCTATATAGATTTCCCTTTGGTGATTAGTTTTTCTTCTAATATCTTCTCACGGATAGACGTAGGGTCAGTGGTGTTAGCAAAAGTGGGGGTTTTTGGTAAAGCTAACCTTTCCACGCTTGCCTTAGCAAGTTTCGGGGTTCCGTGAATCGGGGAAAGGCTACTTAGCCCCTCTGCGTATTTTATAAATGTTGACATCTCCTTCATTGCATATGTTGTTGGAGATGTTTTTTCGTTAATTGAGAAAATTTCTATAGTATTTGAGCTCTTAAATGCATATTTCTGTTTTGGGTAGTCTTCGAAGTACCAATACTTTTGGGCCATATTGAGCACGATACCAGCTTGCTCGAGGAAATCAGTACCAATAAGCGTCCTATTCTTTGTTGCGTTTGGCAGGCATATGAATCTAATTTTACGCAATTTATTTCCAATAACAATGTCGTAAATTGTGGACAAAACCTTATTAGTTGACACCGACCCGTCTGCTAACGTAACTTCAGCATGTACATTTTGAAAACTACATTTATTTGCAGTAAGAATTTGCTTCAATTCCAAGCTGGCGACGCTTGTTTTTGCTCCGCTGTCGAATATGACTTCACCTTTGACACCAAAAATTTCTACGTGAGTGGTTGGTAATGCGTGCCCGATAACGGTTGAAGAGATTGAGTTAAAGGCCAGGTACTGAGGACTGTTCTTACCATTTGCATTACATGTTGAACAGTTTGCCCTATATATACCCCTGGTGCTCCACATCCGTAGCACGAAAATGTAGGTTTTCTCAAAGCATCAGGAGCTTGTTTTCCTTGTGGGTAATTTGAAAAGGGATTATTCTTTTGTAAAAAAGCTTGACCGTTTTGTTGCTCATCTTGCCTTTTCTTTTTGAAACACGCCTCTATGGAGTGACCTTTTATTCGACAGAAATTGCAGCGGTTTGAACTAGCTTTATTTTTCTCCTCAGAAGTATTTATGGCCAGTGGTTGGGCTTCTGAAAAAATTGCTTCTGCTTCACGGCTTGCAGAAATAAGGTCTTCAAACGATTTAATGCTCTCACGCCGTACACGTTCTCTTATTTTTATATTAAGTAGACCATACAGCATATTTATTTGTATGTCTATAGTTGGAGGATTTTTAAGTTGGGCGAGAAGAAGTCTCTTTTTGCAAACAAAACTATCAGTCGGCTCAGTGCTTTGTTGCTTGCTTTCAAAAAAATTTGAAAATATACGCCAGTCAGGCATTGGAGGTGTGAATGTAGTACGAATGAGAGAAACAGACTGCTCAAATGTTTCTACGGTATCCTTAACCCCTATCCACCAAGCTGCCGCATAGTCATCCAATAGTAGAGGCATTCCGCGTACTGCATCCACATCTGAGATCTTTTTAATGTCCTTGAAAACACTTATAGATGAAATAAATTCTTCAACTGCTGCGGGATCTCTTTGGCCTCTAAAACGAGCAGCACAGTGTGTAAATGATCCCCCTCTAGTATTGCCACTCATCGCAGCTAATATTTGCTGAAATTGTTCAACAGAGAAAGTTGCCATTTCCTCTCTACAAGAATTAGTATCAATTTCTTCTGTTTCTAGCGTCACGTCAGCTCTAGTTTCCTCTTGTGTGATTTTCCGTAGCCACAAAGTAGGTATTGTTGGTGTTGTCCAATCTCAAACCCGGGTTGTTGCCTCTGATGAACCCTGGCACCTGATGGGTGGTTTTAGTCAACTTCAAACCCTGAGTATTGTCTTCACTAATGATCGCTGTGTGGTTGGTGTCTTCACTCGGCACAGAAATGCTGATGTCTTCGCTGCAACCGATTTCGCACTTCCTGTCTTTGGTGAAGGTAGTTGGTTCCTCACCACGCACCTTGTTGCTGGCCTTTGGAGTCGTAGCCACCAAGTTGGGCGCCACTGAAATAATCTTGTTTCTAAGATTATACCTTTAGAGCATCAAAAAATATTCAACCCGTCCAATAAATTAATACCGAACAAAGATGTTTATAGCTGGAAGGCAAAAGCAAACGTGACTTTATTGTAATACTTTTAAAAAAATATTCAACCCGTCCAATAAATTAATACCGAACAAAGATGCACAGGGTAACCAGAGGTGAAGACTTTGACACATAAAAAATAAAAAACTCAGTTTTTTTACTATGGGTTCTGTTAGAAAGAGACATATATAGCATTTTGTGACGAAATACAGGAAAACACCCCAAGAAAATCAAAACAAAAATCTAAAAACAAAACTAAGGCTCTGAGGGAACGAGACGGATAGAGAAAAAGATGACTATACTGTCGTTTCACCTCTGTTTACTACTTTGTGGACTTTATTATAGCGAGCATTGCTGCTTTTACACTATTTCAAAGCATGGTTGTAAATACTTAGGAGTAAGATATTAAGATAAATCACAGAGTCGTACTCCAAAGAAATCCGTTAAATTCAAAATTATATTTTAGCAAGGTTGCATTTCAAAGTATTTTCATAAAAAATAAAGCAGTGTTGCATCAAAATAAATCCGTTAAGTTCAAATTTAGATTCAAAAGTAGCAAATGTTATAAGAATATAAGTAATATAAATAAAAACAATTAAAATAAATAAATGAAATGCTTCAGTTTAGTTTATACATGTACGCAGAAATAAAACATTTTTAAGTCTTTTATATGTATTTGTTTTTTTTTAATAATTTGAAACTTTTTTCATTGTATTTATGACAACTTTTTTTATAATTTTATTGTTATTTGATGTTTTTATAATATAATTTTATTTCCTAACAATGGTACACAAAGGCGTAGAGAATTATCGAATAAAATAAATTAAATTATAATTTATTATAAAGACTTAGAGCTTAAAAATTAAATTTTAAGAGCTTCTGCCGGTCACGAAATATTAGAAAACCTATGTGATGCCAAATTGAAACATGACAAACAGGATAAAGGAATAAGCTATATAACGTTCTCTTCATCTCGACTTAAAAAAAATATTCTGAGCGCTTCAATATCGGCGGAACTGGCGAATTGTCATAGCAGTAGCCAGTAAAAACAAGCATGCACAATAGTGGTTATAAATAAATTTTAAATATAATAAAATAAGTCTTAATAAAGTTTTATTTTTAGCATATATTGAAGGAGTATTAATTGGTTAAAATCTCAGCAGCACGTAATTCCATCAATTTTTCTACAGCTAATACAAGACAACCAATTATCTGATGTTGTCGTCATGATGCTATTTGTATACGACCAAGTACACTAGGCAAAACCTATTAAAATTTTGTAAGCCAGTTTTTCAATTAGAATATAATAAAACTATTTACACGATATGTATACTACATCATCATTATAAATAGTTAATCTCTTTAAAAGGTAATCGTGCCTCACGTGCTATATCCTTAAATAAGATAGATCATTCTGTGGCAGACAAAAAAACACAACAACAAAATTTTTGGACGCAATTTAATTTCTTGAGCTGCTAGATCTGGTATTGCCAAACTGACTTCATTCATTAATCTGAAGTTTTCGTTAACGCTTCCTTTTTTCCAATACTTATTTTAATATTTCCAGTGTTAAAAGCTTTAAGTAACTCTACCAACGACAAGTTTTTTGTTCTCATTAATGAAGCCAAAATATGATTAAGCTATGAATAAAAAAAGAAAAAAAAAATACATTTTACTTGTAATAATAATCTTCTACCTTTTCTTTTTAATTATACTTACCAGTTTGCCAATATTATTATCTGTATGCCTTCTCCTGCCCACTGATACTTACGGTAGTAATCAATTGAACATCCCAAAAATGGTTTTTCTTGTTAACAGAATATTATTATTAACAAAATATAATATAAGCAAAAATTTTAATTTCACTTACTAGTTGAGCCATTTAACAGAAAGTAAACAGAGACGACACGAAAATATAGTGATCTCTTTCTCAAATGACTGACCGCGCCTATTCTCTTTTGTTACATTTTTCTTATTTATTTTTATAAAAAAAACGTATGCAGGAGGGTAAAAATAAGGGTTGAAAAATTTAGATTTATTTTAAACAAACTTAGAAGATAACTTTTGCTGCAAATATTAAAAGATAAGTTATGCTTTCGTTCTCATTATTTTTCCCATAATTTTTAAATGTAATAATTGTCTCTTTCTTAGCGACTGCCCGCGGCAAAAAGCTGATTCTAGCAATTTTCTAACGTCAAAGTTTACACCTCTGGTTGCTCTGTGCCAAGGCATATTTAACCAGGTGACATTACTACTGCAGGTGAAAATTTTTAATATAAATTTTCGTTTTCCTTTGTTTACCCAATTTTAATGTCTAACTATTTTGTTTTGTTTACGAATAATCAAAAAATTTATTTACATTCAAGTCTCATTGATTCAAGTGCCTTAGTGTGTTTATAGTTTGTGTATAAATAAATTAAAAAGTGAAGTAAAAGAAAAAATAAATTATTAAACTGTATTCTAATTTGTACAAAATATATAAATAAATTTGTACCACACAAAATTTATTCAACTTTTTTTCTTTTAATTAAATGTGTTTTTGACAGCAATATTGGGTTTTACACAAACAAAACTGCCTGCTGTTGTTGTATTGTTGTATTTGTTGTCGTAGCAATGTCACCTAGTTATATATGCCTTGCTCTGTGCCATTTAAGTTACTATCGTATTGTTTTCAATCGTTCCGAGCCAAAGTATGTTGCCAGACTGCTACCATGTTAAAATACACCAGGAAAAATTAGCAGGCAGTTTTATAATTTCTAGCAATATATACATACGAAATATTTTCATTTCTTTTCAATAATTTAAAAATTTAAACTTAAAATTAAAATACAACGAAACAAGGAACAATGAAAATCGTACATGTGTATTAAAATCAATGATCGAATTCTTGGCACATTTCAATTTATTGATTTTATTCAATAGAAACTATAAGTATAGGCATATGACTAATTTTCAACTCAAGAGGGTATACCCTATAAACGGATAATTTTTCAAAAGTGACAACTGTATAGCTCGATTCCTATTGTAATTATGTATTGAAATCAATGATCGAATTTTTGGCACATTTCGATTTATTGATTTTATTCAATAGAAACTATTAGTATAGGCATATGACTAATTTTCAACTCAAGAGGGTATACCCTATAAACGGCTAATTTTTCGAAAGTGACAACTTTATAGCTCGATTCCTATGGTAATTATGTATTGAAATCAATTATTAACTTTTTAATAACATTTGATTTTTATTACATTTACTGATTTTTATTTCTTAAGCTGGTTGCTTGACATAGTAAAAAGTTGGATAATTTTTCATTTTGGTGGTTGGAAACGATTTGAAATTGAAATAACATATATATATATATGTTTGGAACGATTTTCCGTCATCCTTTGTCAATTTTGGTTTGGAGACAAACCGATTTCGGCTAGTTGCCATCTTCAGTGTTATTTTTTATTATTGTGCTGCATTGTTCGCACAACTCAGTTATTCCATTACAAATAAAGTATATAGGCAAAAAAAAAAGTATCTATATGTGTGCTCGATCGTCTGTAATACCACGTCTTGACTATCCATAAATTTGTTCGCACATTGAAAGAGCGTCTGCAATATAACGAGAGAAAATGTGTTCGTGGTCTTCTGTTTAAAGAATGTGTGCAGATGTTCATGTTCAGTTTGATATTAATTTTTTGTCTCTGATCGAGATTGTATGGATGCTTTTAGCATAGTTTATGTACGGGTGTTTGCAAACGAGCCCGCACACACTTATACTACGCAAAATCTGGTACTTATGAAATTTCGAGCGAAATCTAATTCATTTCTACCAGATTACCCATACAAAACAAAATCTTTCAAAATCTTGCAATACTAAATGATGCAACTATGTATTTTTGGCTAATGTACTGAAATATACAGCGCTGAACAAGAAAATCTTGGCATTTGTAACAAAAAAAAGCGCGGTAGAAACAAAATATTTGCAGCAACATAAAAAAATAATAAAAGTTTAAAATAAGTGGTTTCAATATGGATAAAACAATAATAAATAAAGTGTAAGTAATATTACATATGTAATTATGTGTATAAAAAGAATTGTAGCACGAATTTAATTAAGTTAAGAGCCAATTTTTTATTCTTTCTTCAGTCAGCTGTTTTTGTTATGAAAATGAAATCCAATAATACGTCAAAAAGCTGTGGTGTAAACGGCAGAGATTTTCTTCGAGATTTGAGCTGAAATCTACTAGATTTTGCGCAGGTGTAAATGTAGTATTACTTTTTATTTTGCCTATGTGACTTCTTTTTGTAATGGCATAACAAAGTTTTGCGATCAATTGTACGGACAACTCTATTTGAACACAAGCCCACCATCAAAAGCTGCGGTCTGCACTGGCAAAATTCCTGTGCGAACAGCAAAATGTACGATGGCTGAACAGATTTATGGCTAGGCAAGACACATGTAATTAAATCGCTGAAATGGCTTTTTGGAAAGGTTAAAAAAATGATCTGGCAGCACAGAATTTTTTCATTAGTCAACAAAGGAAAACAGCCGAAATTATACTCCGTGTTTTTTCGAAAAGTTGCAAAATTTATAAATATTAAAATAAATAAAAATGGGTATGTGGGAAAAGATAAAGTATTGGTTTACATCGGAAACAGCCCGTAACAAAAATTCCTCCCTTATTGCCGGCTTACTGGTTAGCAATGTAATTAGATCAGCTGCATGGTTACACATTTATTTGTAGTTTTTTGCAGGATGGTGGACATTAATTGATGCTATGTCAGTCGATAACAAACATGAAATAACTACAGGTCAAGTATTTATTGGGGTCTTTGGAACACTAAGTTTCTTTATGGTTAACACAGTGAAGAATTCTCATGTAAGTAGTGATACATAATTAAACCATACACTTTTTTATTTTTTCTTCCTAAGATCTCGGAAGAGAATACTTCTGAATCTGGTGCTAGATTTGCAAAAATTTGGCTTTTGATAGGATTTGTCATGGGCTTTGCTTCCATTATTGCTGCAGTTTGGGTCATGATTGATGATTTCATAAATAACCGTAAGTGTGTCGTTTTTTCTTTGTTTCCTTTTTATAGCGAATATTTATTATTTATTTGAAAATATATTTTACAAAATAAATTTATAAAATATAAAAACAGGCGCGGGTAGCTAGACCATAAGCACTCGAAAAAGATGAAAAAGAAATATATTTACTATATACATTGATCAAATATGTATATAAACTAAATTATAAAAAGTAATTAAATTTATTATAACAATGAGGTAGATAAAAGAATAAAGCAAGAAATATGAATTTAGTATCAAATGTCTCGAATATTGTGCTTTAGTAAACAGATCCGTATTTTAATCCAATTTGTTTCAATAGAGCATTCAATGATATTTTCCAGGGGTTCATCTAATTTGGATAGGGGACATTCTGTAAGTATGTGTTGAACGTTCAAGCAAGTATTACAGTGAGAACAGATAGGAGGATCTGAACTGTCATAATAATGTTTAGCTATAAAGAGTGGTTTCCCAACTCTTATGCGAGCCATAGCAATACATTGACTTCTCATAAAATTAGTGCTGTATTCAGGTCTTAGTTGTATGGGTTGTAGCTGTAACTGTATAAATCTAAAAGGATTTATTATGGCTCTGGGTAAACATGGTGTCTCAGTAATATTTGACATGTTCAATGCATTTCGGGCGATTCTATCCGCAAATTGGTTACCTTGTATTCCAATATGAGACGGAATCCAAAGCACTAATATTTCATGATTCAGTCTGGAAGGAAAGAATATTTCATCGTAGGAAACGTTGCAATTTTTTATTAGCGCTCTGGATGCGCTTAGACTGTCCGTACAGATAAGTGTTCCGACTCCATGCTGAATATAATAGAAAATAGCTGACTTTATCGCCATCATTCCAGTAGAATTCGGCAAATGCGCTTTAGTTACAGTTTCACAATTTGCTGTTGAAAACTGCTTTATAACAGAATAAGTAGTTATACCATTCAAAAACGAACCATCAGTAAAAAGGGTTAGTTGAGGTGAAAAATCTGATTTTTTTTGCATCATAAGCTGTTTAAAAATGCTTGGATCTGTAGATCTTTTTTCATACATTCTTAGACTATCATCGATTGAGACAAATTCCTTTGATCTGTCGGGGATTTCTGGCTTGTTAGGAATGGAGATGTTATGACCCTTTATCAGTGAAATAGTTTTACTAATTGAAGAAGATAGTAACAATGTAGTTGAATTAAGATGTTTCCAAAAAGTCTCATGCAATCCCTCAGATCATACTGCGATTGATCTCGAAGCCAATGAAACAGAGCTATTTTCGTGTAACAACTGAAAAGTTGGAACATGTGCTTCATTTCTTAAGAGTTGTAAGGGAGTCGACCGTAATAAACCTGAAGCTGTTCGGTAGCAGTTGTTAATAGAAGTATTAAGTTTCTTCATATTATTCTTTGACGTCCATCCGTAGATCGTAATACCATGTAAAAGAACTCCTATGGTCAAGGAACGACAAATATTTAAAGCTGTTTCAATGTGTGGTCCTTTGTTTCGAGAGCAGATAAGTTTTAAAAGATTATTTATTTTACTTAATTTTGTAACCAAAAATTGTATATGTGAAATCCAAAGAAGATTTTTAGAAAATAAAATCCCTAAAATTCTCATTTCATGCTTAATGGACAGATTAACGTTTCTAACATAGACAGTATTACAGTTGCAATCCTTTTTTCTACAAACGTGAAGAAGTTCAGTTTTATCAGCCGGAATAACAGCACCCCTTTTCGTTGCCCATTTATTAATTTTTCAGTCAATGCCAGGAAGGTTTTTTATGGCATTACCTAATGAATTGGCATATATGGTATACAAAACCACTGACAATGGAGAACTCTATGGGACTCCATTGTCAAGTGGATAATGTAATGATAAATGTCCATCAACTTTGACTTTTATTCTGCGATTATCAAGAAATGATTTTAACAGCCGTAAAATTTGTTTAGGAATGCCCCATTCGTTGAGTTCAATGATAATGAAGGTATACACCACTCGATCAAAGGTTTTTTCCAAATCCTCTGAAAGAACAAGGCCTTCCAATTGATGGCATATGGTATGAACACCATGTTTAGGAACAAAAGCGTGTTGTATTTCAGATATTTTTTGTCTGGAATATTTCCAAAACCGTTTTCTCAACAATTTTAGATAGTGTTGGTAGAAGAGAAATAGGTCGGTAACCACTTATCCGATTAGGATTCTTTCCTGGTTTTGGAATGGGAGACAATATTGCAACTTTCCATTCATGAGGAAATATGCCATTATATAAGATATTGTTGTATAACCACATAGACGACTTTTAGGGTTTTCAAAATGCAGTTAAGCTCATTTATATCTATTTTATTAATCAAATTTCCATAATTCTGATTTGATTGCTGTAATTCATCGATATTGAGTGTTCTTTTTGTGGAAATTATTTCTAAACCAAAGGCATCGTTTGAACTAATAGACCTCCAAAATTGACCAAAATTATCCGCTATTACTTGAGGATGAGAGATGGTATTGTTATTTACACAAATAGGAGGGAAATGGTCTATTTTTGTGGATCTCAAATTTGTAACTTTGTTCCATAAAAATCGTACATCAATTTGGGGGTTAAGAGAATTTAGAAAGCGATGCAAAGTTTCACGTTTAGCAATTCTACATTCCCTTTTGACTTTCGCAAAGGATCTCCTGTATTCTATACAGTTAAACTGAGTACGATAGCGTTTAAATGTTTTCCATGCTTGATTTCTGAATTTAATTAAACTTCCAATATAAGAATTAAACCAGCTGGGAGTGTTACTTTTCACTGGCTCCCGAGTAAGAGGAAATGTTTCATTTGCCGTTATTTTAAAAATACGTTTAATTTGTGCAGCTTCCTTGTTGATATTGTTAGATTTACTAAATTCGTCACAAACTAAACTTGCTCTCTTTTCAAAAAGAGACCAATTAGCTCTGTTAACATGGAAACGTGGTATAAAATTCTTTGCAACTGTTACAACATTATTTGTTATTACGATTGGAAAATGATCGCCAACTTCTGGTAAGGAAAGACACTTCCACGACAGTTCTGAAGCAATGTCTACACTAGCCATGGAGACATCCACAGAAGTCAGGGTGTGCCTCGTATTGAGCAAAGTGTGGGAACCGTCATTTAATATTACAAAACCTTTGTCATCCGCGAATCTTTCCCAAATGATTCCACCTGGAGAATTTGTCGTGGAACCCCAGAGGGTAATTTGTGCGTTGAGATCCCCTAACAGAAGGTGATGAACATGATCAGCAATATAAAAACAATTAAGCATTGAATTTGTAAGATTTAACTCGCAATCTTTGTAGACGTTGGTAATATAAAGTTCCGTGCCGCATTGAATAACAACTGTGTGAAAGAGTAGGTCACTTGAAGAAGTCAGATGTTGAGTGACACGGATGCCATTTTTTATAAAAAGGGCTACACCGGATTTTCCATATGAGTAGTTTTGGTTATGATGAAAAGTTTGATATCCTGGTAGATGTAAGATATGACGATTTTTATCAATTATGTGTGTTTCCTGCAATGCAATTATATTTGGTCTGTGCTTGGCAACTATAAGTTCAAGAGAGTATTTATGACAGATAAATCCTTGAATGTTCCACTGAAGAGCACTGATACTAAAATCAAAATTCATAAAATATAATATAAAAGTTATTTTTCCTTTTTAGATGAAGGTTTTGTTTTTTTGTAAGTTTCAGGAGTAATGTATATAGCTGAGTACATGGAGTTAACTCGTTGTTAGAAATATCAGCAACAGGTCTGGGAGGGGTATTAAAACCCAAACCGTCGCATATTTCCATTATTACATTTTCTTCGCTAATATTTTTATGTAATGGTAAATTTGTGGGTAGGTTGTCGTCTACTGCAAAAATAGATTCTAATTCTGAAGTTTCTTCTGTTGAAATATGTGATGTAGTGTTATTTATTGTTTGTGGTAAATTTAACGTTTCTTTTGTTTTGTTCAGATGCTGATTGTTTGATTTGGTTGTCGGGTATTAACACGTTAACGGATGTTATTGTTGTTTCGTCGTTATCAGAAAATGGACTAATAAATGTAGTAGAATTTGTAATAGATTGAGTGGGTATATTTGTAGCGGCTTGAGATGATGATATATTTGATGAAGATAATTATTGGAAAGGTTCATTGGTGGGGATAGAAGTTTTATCAGTAGAAGATATGTTATTTTTGAGTATGTCAAGTTTTAGTAATATTTTTTCTTTTCATGGGTGGTTTTAGAGTGTACACAGTTGGATTGTCATTAAACATTTTCCAGGCTTCCCGAGTTGTACATTTTTTTGAAATACGAACAAAGTTAACGGATTTGTATTTCCAGTAACTTGGACAAAGAGGATCATTTGACGAATGTAGATCTGTTAAACAATTTACACAATATTTTCTTGAGCAAGTGTCGTGCGGAGTTGGAAAAGCTCATTCTTTGCATAATGCTATGGATTTACATCTATTTTTCGTGTGACAAAGTTTCTGACAAATCATGCACCTCATTGGATTACGAATTCCGAGCCAAGTTTTAATTTTTCTGGAAGGTGTATAAGTTCAAATGTAATAATGGCCGCACCTGTTGGTGTTAACTTGTCGCCATCTTTTTTCATAATTTTGCGCACATCTACAACTTTTTGATCTTTAAAGAAATCAAGTATTTCATCTTGGGGAATTTCAATTAATTTTCTTGAGAAAATCCTTCCTTGAATATTGTTTAATGTCTTATGTAAGGTGATATTAACCGGAATGCAGTCTATGAATTTCGCTTTGAGGAATTTTTCTGCTGTTTTGCTATTAGCCACTTTAATAAGAAGATCACCACTTCTCATTTCATTTACTTCGATTCGATCTTTTGATATGAAGTTAAGGCCGCATTCAACTTGGAACACATTGTATGATGATAAAGGACGGGCCTCTACATTGTTAGTTTGTGATGTGGATGAAGCAACTAAGTACCGAGGAAGATTTTGGTCATTTACTGGTTTTTCTGGTAAAGGTGGAAAGTCATCTGGACGAGGTCATTTGTTTTTGCTGCTTTTGATTTTAACTGTATGGGAATCTAGGTCGCGGAAGCGATTATAGTTTTGGGGATAAACCTAGTTCATTTTAATAAAATGAACTTATCCAAAAAAGGAAGTATTCACCCGAACAAAAAAGAAACAAATAAAAACAACCGTTATATTAAAGAGAAGAAAAGAAAACACACGCGAGTATAAAAATAATCAAGCACACAAGCGTCACGAGAAAATAACTGCGTACTCGGCAACTGCCTGCGAAAGACCATTATAGCGAATATATTTATGTGAAACGCTCATGTTGTTGAATTATAAAAAAGTGCAGAATTTACTAAGGGGTCTTCTCAAAATCAAATGGTACTTTTGAACAGTTCTGGGGTTAACGTTCTGTGGTTGTACAAAGTGTCCCATTATATTCGTCTATATATTTTAATTAAAAAAAAGTGATATATGGGATTTTGAACTCGAGATCCCAAAAATTATTTTCTAAATTTTCGTGGAAAATCAACTTACACGCCCTATTATACAGGTTTCTTCAAGCTTAAATAAAGTCGAATATAACTTTGTATGATTAAAGCCAGAGGTGTTCGCGCCGCATGAGAATTGAATATAGGCAGGGCAGACTAAACAGGTAAATTTACGAGCGCAGCTGAGTACTTTTTGAACTGAATGGATGTCAAATTTCATATAAAAGAATCTTTCACCGATTCCGGTATATTTTTTATATATGGAGTTTGACTTCGGCAAAGTAACTGGAAATACTTTGAATTCGCCCGTGAGTACACCTGTTATCAATTTGCCTTGAATATAGGTATTAAGAAGGTAGACTAAATAGGTAAACTCTCCAGCGCAGCTGAGTACATATTTTTGAACTTATTGGATATTTTCCATATAAAAAACAATGTTTCGCCATTTCGGTTACATTTTTGATATATGGGGTTTAACATCGACAAGAAATCCGGTAACACTTTGAATTCGCCTTGGGTATATAGGACAAAGAGACTTAAGGACAAAGCGAATTAATTATAAGGTGGGAGCAGAACGATTTGGGTGTTAGGCAAATTCGACCTAATTGTAAAATTTTTTCACCTTAAGTCAACTGATGTGTAGAAAAGTAAGAAAGAAACAAAAGCACACAAAAATATATTATTAATTAAATATTTTTTTTATACTTTATTTAATTTTATTGAATCTTTCTATTAAAACAAATTCACATTAAGTATTCAAATCTTTTTTCTAAATTATTATTTACTAGTTACGACCAATGTAATAACTAATTTTTTGTATTCAAATCTTAAAAATCTATCTTATATTGTGTAGAGAGAGCCGCTTCGCCAGGCGTTTATTTTTATAGAATACGGAAGAAGATAAGTTTTGAACACTTGCAGACTGGAATAAATTATGTGGAGTTCACGTATTCAATTTTTGTATCAATGCTTGGGTTCAATAGATGATGTTTGCAATTGACACTAAACTTAGCTTTTTCGGTATTCCATAAATATTATCGCATTAATAAAATAAAAATTAGTCTTTCTTAATTGGAAGAATAATAAACGAACTTAAGCCTGAAATAAATTAATTCATATTGATTATTAAAATGTTCAGTTCAATGAAATCATAAAAACAATTCAAGATTATTATATTTCATAAATATATTTATGTGTAATATTTTTAAGTTAATAATTTTGTTGAAAATTCAAATGTAAGTATAAAAACATTTGAGGTTAGGTTGTGACGAACGAATCCATCACCAACGCTCATTAGGCCATCTATTTATAATTAATTCGCCTTGGTATAAAGTGCTTCCCGAATATTTTTATTTACTTAAAAATATTAGAATTTAAAATATGTTTGAGTATATTTTATAGGCTAAAGAAAAATGAACATAATAAATCAAATACAGAAAATCAGAGCTTGTTTAAAGTAACAATAGAATTATAGAACATACAATAGCACATAAATACAAAAATAAGGTATAAGAAGAACTTTCATCATTCATTCACAATGAAATACTTTAACAAAATATTCGTTATTTTAAAATTATAAATTCACTACAAGAATGTTAATATAATATAATCTGTAAAATTGGAAATGTTTATTTTTTGTGAAATTTGCACATTTTCTTTTCAATATAAGAACATTATTTTTATTTTTTTTATATAATTTTAAATTTTATTATATATCTGCAGCCCTTTGTAGAATAAAATTCTTTACATCTGTGATGTTTTTATTCTGGCAATATGAAAATCGTCAGAATATCTTAGGCGGCACATCTCTCACATATTTATTTTGACTATAAAGGTATTCTGGAGGATCTCCTTTTGTAATTTTTTTTACAAATGATGATACCATAAGCCATTTTAGTGTGCACAGCAGCATATTAATCGGTGTTTGTCTATTACATATAAAATCACTATCATCACCTTGTTTTGTGGTATTGTCGTCTATATTGTTGGCATTTTATGCAGCACTTGTACAAATTGGTTTATCTATTCAAAAATATTCAAAGCGTATTTTGATTATCGTGTTTGATACGTTATAAATTATAAAACTGTCGCATTAGCGTTACCTTCGCTAACGTATATGTGATTTAACTTGCTTCTGTGTGACCGAATCAGTCTTCGACCTTCGGTAAGCAAAATTTTGTAGTTTTCTTTTCTAATTCGTTCGGTAACAGTGCCGGATGGATGCCCAACGCTTAGTACGACGGTGATGTACTCTAGTATGGACTAAATCCACTGCTCCCAAGTTCTTTGCCTTCTTTCCTGGTTCCGAACTGCTCTGTCCTTGCTGCTGTAACACTGGTGGACTTAGCACATATAAGAATATTTTTATTTCCCTCTTTAGATATGCTTCTACTGGTGTCCCGCAATCGGGTACATTTGGATTTCTCGTCGACCTATATGTTTGTAGTCTTCTCCAAACTCGATTTTTCATTCTGGAGTTTTACTAGCGCCCTCTTCAGCGTATTGACAAATCTTTCCGTTTAGCCATTTGATTTTGGATGGTATGGGGCTTTTCGCACATGGTTCACTCCTCGAGTTTTCAGGAATCTTTGAAACTGTGCACTAACGAACTATGTGCCGTTGTCAGTAATATTTTCTCAATCACTGCTGAGGATGTTATCCTCCTAATTTGGAAAATCTCAGGTCACTTGGAGTAGGTATCAACTATTATAAGATATTTCCATCACAAGGAACCGCAATATCTATATGCAACCGCTCCATCGGCTGGTTGCCAGCGGCCACGACCGCAGTGCAGATTTGTTCGGAGATCTCGCTGCCATCGCACACGGCTGACAATTGCGAACAAATAACATTGTTTTACATCTATGCCAGATCAAAACACATGAGATCTGGCTACGGATTTCATACTGTCCTTACCATGATTTCCCCTATGCACTTGATGTAAAATGCGATTCTGCAGATGTTTTGGTATGGAAACCCGCTCTCCAAAAAGTACACATCCGCTTCTTACGCACAAAGCATCCTACTGTCTATAGTATGGTATAATATCATCTTCAATCCTCCTTACCCAGCCTGAATTTAATGCTTACATGACTGTTTGTAACTGCTTACATTCGGTTGTAGCTTGTTTCTCCATATTAAACGTAACTGGAAGCTTGCTGATTTGGTCATTTAGTATCAACGATATATCTTCAAGTTGAGTGCAAGCTATAACCACATCGTCTTGCCCATTTTTTTAACCATCCTAATCCGAAATTCTTTATATTCACATACTCTAGACGATTGGCAGTATGCGATGGGATTCCTTTTTTTCCAAAAATGAAAAGTAGAGGTTTATGATCAGTCCATAAAATGAATCTTCCAAATATGTAGCCAGGAAACTTTTTAACCGCAAATTTTAATGCAAGCGCTGCGTTTTCTATTTGAGACTGCCTTTGTTTATTCTGCTCTGATACTTCGAGTAAGTGTTCATGCCTTGCCGCTTCACGTGTACTTCACGTATACAAATGTAATTGTGCAGACCTCTACTTTGAACGACACGTGTATAAGTTTGACAGCAATCTGATTTTTGATTCGTGAGTTATAGCATTATGTGTGAAGCAACTTTTGTTATTTAAAAAAAACGAAAAACAGTGAATTTCGAGTTTTGATAAAGCATTGGTTTTTGATAAAAAAAATACAGTGGAAATTCTGCTCCATCGATACATCGATAGAGACGTGGATTTAAGTCCAATGATGATGTAATCGCTGAAACTGAGGCCTATTTTGACGAGAAAGAGAAATTGTATTATAAAAGTGGTATCGAAAAGTTTAAAAATCGCTATACTCGTTGTATCGGAAGGCAACTATGTTGAATAATAAAACCGAGTTTTGTCAAAATTTTGTTTTTTTCTTACTTATCCTATGGACTTATTGAATGTATGTACATTAAAATAAGTTCTGAAATTGAAAAAAAAAAAGATTTATTATATGATGTGGCCGGCAAAAACAAGGGATCGATCACTTTTATATTTTTTCTTTCTTTTTTGTCTGATGAAGATAAACAAAATAATAATGAAGGATTTATTTTTAAAACATTTTAATCTTAATTTAAGTTGCTTGTTTTTATTCTTTGATTATCATGATTTGCTTACACGACAAGTATCGAAGTTTTATTCGATACGATAGTTTACTAGCTCTCGAATGCCGTGATTAGACCCCTGATACATCAGTTATAAGAAGAGTGCAAAAGTTGATAATTACAAAAACATTTCTCATTATTTTTTTAAAAACAAACTTAAGTGGCTCAGTTTGCGTGTGACGTACTATCATGCAGTAGTTTTCGGTCTTAATATTAATTTTTTCTCTGGCTGAAAAAGCGAAAATAATTTATAATTAAAATCAAATCATACTGTGTATACTGTTCAAAGGTTAAGCTTAACAGTTCGTTGTACATGGTTATAGACTGCGAATTACTTAAATAAGAAATTTAATTTGATAAATTTTGCACAAATATGGAAAGTAACCAGATATTGGGCGATCACAACATACTTTTAAAGGCCTATTTCTCACAATTAATTTGGTAAAGATTGTGATCGAATTTGTTTGTCTTTTAAAGAAAATTTGTATTTATATTTATCTATAATAAATAACGAGTTTTTATGCATCTCTTGAATAAGGAACACATTTTAATTTAATGCCAGCCAAATAGCTGAAACAACATTCAAAGCTATGGTAAAAATACGAAAGGACGAACAAAAATGGCAACAACGCGTAGATAAAGGCGAACATTTTTAGACTTGTTTCAAATTCGTACATGCCAGCTGCGAAAATTTGTAAATAAAACGGGGTTACGGCAAGTGTTTGCACAGTTCGTCGTGTTTTAAAGTCGTATCCATTCATAGTTTGTTAAAAACTTCAGAAGTAACTACCACTCCATGACAATCGTAAAGTTCAAAGCCTCCAATTTGCAAACGTGGTCGAATATCGAGGCACCAGACGGGTGCCATTTGTATTTCCACGACTTAAGAAATATTTTTGCCCAAAACACAGCAGAAAAGGTAGGGCTATTTATGTTATGGCAAGCAGTGCCATAGCCTACTATGCCACTATCGACTTAGTATTTGAAACTAAAAAAATGTGTAGCTTCTATGCTTCTATGCTCCAATTCACACTACCAGAGCTGTAAACCATGGAGACGTGAGAAAGATGTAAAACTTTTAAATTGGCATCCATATTCTCCGGATCTTAATATAATACAAAATGTCTGAAAGCAATTTGATTCAAATGGGTCTTTAAAGGAAGCAATAAAAAATGCTTGGAGCTGACTGTCATTAGATTGTACAGGAGAGAGACGTTTTACCGCTCAATGCCTAACCGAATTTTTTAAACAATTTCTAGTATTGGTGGCAGTACCCATTT
Source organism: Phania funesta (assembly GCA_963932375.1). Classification (NCBI taxonomy): domain Eukaryota; kingdom Metazoa; phylum Arthropoda; class Insecta; order Diptera; family Tachinidae; genus Phania; species Phania funesta. Next base: position 46,889,824 of record OZ010656.1, read on the forward strand.
ATAAATTTTGTTATTTTACCATTGTTTACCATTTTATTAAACTAAACAACAATTTTGTCTAAAATTAGTTTTTCTTATTCAAGTGATGATACATTTATATAAAAAAAACGGTTGAAATTATTAGAGCTAAATGAAAAAAAAACAAATTAATAAACATTCACCACAAAATAAAGTTCTCTATTACTTATATTATTAATTGTCCGAATATAGTGTTTATAACACACCCATATCTTGCTTACAAGATATGTTTGTTCCTTTTTTGAGTGATACGCAGCGTACAAACGAATACTAAAAAGGTTATTAGGTCTGTTCCAGATGCATAACAAAATAGTCCGGACTATTGAGAGTAAAAAGAAAGTTACTCTCTGAATGTGCCAAAGTTGTCCGAAATTGCTGGAACGCAAATAGCCACAATTGAACATCTTTAAATACTAATGGTGCCTACTTTCTCAAATAAATTTTATTTTAATAATTTTATACGCTTAAAATGCATATATTAAAAGCAAAACATTTGCATCATTGGCAGCAGCTGTCCATAACTTCTTAACTGATCGATAAAAGCATTTTTTATTAAATAAAGTGATAAATATGCACAAATATAAGTACTTACAACTTCCAGTTTATTGGAAACTTTTTCCGTTTTGCTTTTTAATAAATTTAAAATAAAAACTTTCTTCCTTTATTTAAAAATTGTTGGATTTTTAAATATAAACAAAAAACAGTTGATAATCTAATTCTAGTCCGAACTTACCCAAAGAAAAAGTGCGTACGACTTTGTACAGGAAATGAAAAATTTTACTCTCTCATTTTCTCTCAAAATTGCACAAAAATTGTTATCTGGAACGCGTTTGGACTAATTCGGACTAGGTCGGACTGTTTTGTTATGCACCTGGAACATACCTATTATTAACTACACAGAAAGTGCATCCCAAACTGGTCAACTTTTTGTAATGCAAAAGGATGTACATTTTTAGGATAATTTTTAAATACACCATATTAATTTTATATTTTTAATATATTTATTTTAGCTAAAAAAGACTCTAGTTTTGGAGTGGCTCTGTTAATGCAAAATTTTCTAATATTGTTTGCAAGTCTTACATATAAATTTGGACGCGATGAAGGAGTTTGGGCAGAGTAAATACAATAAATTAATGAATATCAAAACAATTTCTTTAAATATAAGTGCATAATTATTTTAAACAAACATTATTCTTAGAGTCTGTCTTATTTTATTACAAATGTAAAATTTGACTCAACTAGAGTTTTGTAGTAAATAACAAGAAAGTATAAGCGGTATAAATAAAATAAATTTACAATTTATAAATATTTAAATAAACTAATCGAATTGAAATAAATACCGTAAATTACCAGCATCTTATTTTATTCGTTACCACATAGGCTATAACGGAGGTTAATTTTGATATAACATACACTACGAATGAATTTAATTTGATCAATTTTTGGAATTTTAAAGTGAAAATTGTGAACGGATTTTTTTTAAAGAAAGTTTGTTTTGCAAGAACTTTTGTTGCTTTTGTTTTGTCTTATTTTGATTACCTCTTACAACTACGTTTTTGAGTTGAAAAAAGTCGGCCAAGTGTGGGGAAGAAAAGAAAAATTAATTTCAAGCAAATGTTATTAGGTTTTTGTTTAAACTTTAATATCGTGTGCTGGATTTCATAAAGAATTCTCATTTTGTTTATTTAACTACAAGCGTGAGATACGAATTCTTAATATTTGGGTTAAGGTTTCCTGATTAGGTGGCGTAAGCAACCAGCCAAATGCGCATAAAGACTGGCTTATCCTTTAGCAATTCTTTTTGCGAATCGTTAACCCATTACTTGGAAAAATAGTGCTATTAAATTATATTATTAAATTTTATTTTAAAATTCAGTGAACTGAATACCGTTCAAATAGCAGCAAAAAAATAAAGAAAAGGAAGTGGTATATAATTACTTGAACAACATTAAAAGCTAACAATTTTAAAGGACGGAAGAAATGCCATAGAAAGGCAAATATGTTGCAGACTAGTTTAAAATTTGTGCATGACCTGGGCGGTTAAAGCATTGTTTGCACAATTCGCCGGAAACTTCGGAAAAACCACCAGTCAATAACATTCGTATATCTCAGCGCTACTAATTTGGATAAGTCATTCAAAGTTATATTTTCTGACGAAAAAAGTTTATTATCGAAGGCAATGTCCTACTTTCCTAGGCTTCGTGCTGAATCCATAGCTTCTACACAACCTAGTAACGTACCACACACCAATCCAAATTATTCGTATGCCCAAGCTCTGAAAAATGATGCACACTTAGCTAATGCTAGTCGTGATGCGAGGAGTCAGTTCGCGCAAAAACGCTCTGACGCCCACAATAAAAAAGGGTACACAGATATCGTTTACTAAGAAATTCGAGTTCAATAGAAAACATAATACAAACAATGGACAACTTTATGACTACAATGCAGGGTATGTTTCATGAAATGATGCGCACCCAAATCGAGCTTCTGTAAGTTTTGCTTAGCAAAAAATGAACCAGTTGAAAATATGCTTCTGGAACGCTAACTCACAATATAAATATTTTTTTTTTTTTTTTTTTACTGTATTTTATTTTATTGAATCTTTCTATTAAAAGAAATTCACAATAAGTATTCAAATCTTATTTCTAAATTATTATTTACTAGTTAGTACCTACGTAATAACTAATTTTTTGTATTCAAATCTTAAAAATCTATCTTCTAATGTGTAGAGAGAGCCGCCTCGCCAGGCTCAATGTGTCAGTTCTTTTTAGTCTCTGGTGGCCATCAAATTGCAATAAATTGCGTGCTAGAGCGTTGGGATGTGCCACTAGTTTGTTCACGTATTTGGAGGTGTATGTTTTAACTTCTTCGTAGATAGTGGGAACTTTGAGATCTCTATGTATGTTTTCATTTCTTATGTACCAGGGGGCGCATACGATATGACGTAAAATCCTAGACTGTCTTCTCTGTAACTTCTGGATGTTTGATGCACAGGCAGTACCCCACAGCTGGATACCATATGACCATATTGGCTTTATAACGGATTTGTATAATAGGACTTTATATTCCAAAGCCAAAGTTGAGTTAGGACTTATTAGCCAATGCAGTTGATTTGTTCGAAGCTTTATGGACGTTATTTTTGCCTCAATATGACGGGACCAAGTTAGGCGCCGATCTAGGTAGATACCTAAATATTTAACGTGCGTTTCCGCTGGAACCGTGGTATTAGTTATTGTGATTGGTGGACAATTTTGCCTTCTAAGGGAAAACGTTACATGAGCACATTTTGATGGATTTACCTTTATTCTCCACTGTTTTAGCCAGTCTTCTAGCTTATGAATATGGGACTGCAGCTTTTCAGATGCATCCTTTGGATCATTACTGACACTTATAATTGCAGTGTCGTCTGCAAAGGTTGATGTATATGTATGTGGGCTTGTCGGCATATCCGCTGTATAGATGATATATAATAGCGGCCCTAGCACACTACCTTGAGGTACTCCTGCACTGATTTTCCCACATCTTGAAAGCTGGTCCTTTGACCTTACTTTAAAAGTTCTACCGGACAAATAGCTTTTTATAAGCTTGTGGGTGTTTTCAGGTAGAACCCGAACTATTTTAGTAAGTAGCCCATCATGGCAGACTTTATCAAATGCTTGGGAAATGTCTATAAATAAAGCTGAACAGTATTGCTTTCTTTCAAAAGCCGATCTAATAATGGTAACGATTCTATGGACTTGTTCAATCGTACTATGCCTTGCTCGAAAACCAAACTGATGATCTGGGATAACGTTGTGTTCATTTAGAAAAGGAGTTACACTCGAGACGAATAATTTTTCAAATATCTTTGACAAAACTGACAGTAGGCTAATTGGCCTGTAGGATGTAATCTGGCTTGAGTCCTTTCCAGGTTTCGGGATCATAACAATTTCAGACTTCTTCCAAGAGCATGGGAAGAAGTCGACGCGCAACATAGCATTAAATATGTAAAGTAAAATTCTTACAGCTGAATTTGGTAAGTTTTTTATCATTGATCCTGTTATACGATCAGGCCCAGGTGATTTCTTCATATCCGTATTTTTAATTGTCGATTTTAAAGAAGACAACCGAAATTTCATAGGATCATTCACGATGTCGCTAATAATTGGAATAGTGGAATTACTTATATCATGTGGTGCGAAAACCTTCTCTAAGTGCTTTGCGAACGCATTTGCCTTTTCACTTGAGTTTTTAGCCCAAGTACGGTCTTCAAGTCTTAGTGGGGATTCGTAAGCAATAGGACATTGTAAGTGCTTTACAGCTTTCCACAGACTATAATCCGTGTTTTTCATTGGATCCAAGTTTTTTAAAAAGTTGTCAATAGCGAATTGGTGTTTCTGTCTCAATTTACTGCGTAAGTTTTTTTGGCATAAGTTCATTTGCATTTTTATGTGTGGAGAACGGCTATTTTGCCATTGTCTTCTTAGTCTTCTTTTCTCAATGACGAGCATCTGAATATCTGTTGTTGCCTGGTACGTTATTATTTTAGCTGATGGCTTTGTTGGCGTTGCTGCTATGGCTGCGGCAGTCACGACGTCTGTAAAATGGTCTACAGCTGCTTGAATATCAGCTGGATTTCTCAGTGGGATGTTCAAAGGTAAGTGAGAGCTCACATACATTTTATATTTTAACCAATTCGTGTTTCTGTTCGGGTAGAAACTAAGGGTTTTAGGTGCAGTGACAAAACTGTCGTGTAAAATAACAATTGTAGGTGAATGATCAGAAGATAGGTCATAGGATGATTTAACTAAGAGTTGATCGCGTTTGATGTTTTTTACTATAGCAAAATCAATAAGGTCTGGCAACTTATTAAAGTCTGTGGGCCAATAGGTGGGTGTACCGGCAGATACGACGTCAAGCTTGTTTGTTTCAACTGTATAATACAACTGCCTACCTCTAGGACTAAGGAGTCTGGATCCCCAATATGTGTGCTTTGCATTGTAATCGCCAGCGGCAATAAATTTTTGCCCTAGCGTAGCAAAGAACCTGGCAAATTCATGGTGTTCGATTTTATGCCTAGGCGGGCAATACACTGATGAGACTACAATTTTAAAATCTGTAAGATTTATGGCCGTGGCTTGCAAAAAGTCCTCTCTGAATTCAGGCAATGGAAAATGCCTTACGTTTTTTCGGACTATAATGGCAGTCCCACCACATGCCCTTTCGCTTGGGTGTTTGGTGTCATATATAAAATACCCATCAATTCTAAAGCAGTTTTTTATAGTGAAGTGTGTTTCAGAGACTAATAGTATGTCTATATCATGTGCTAGCAGGAAGTGTTCTACTTCATATTTATGTTGGGAGAGCCCGTTAGCGTTCCAGAAGCATATTTTTAATTGGTTCATTTTTTGCCAAGCAAAACTTGCAGAAGCATGTTTTGGGTTCGCATCATTTCCTGAAACATACCCTGCATAGTTGTCATGAAATTATTCATTGTCTGTATTAAGTTCTCGATCGAGCTCGAATTGTTGGTGAGGGGTGTCTGAGCACCCTCTTTTAAGACGTGGGCATATGAATGTTTATGCGCATTAGAACTTTTGGCATTCGCATTAGGTAAATCATTTCTCAATGTTTGGGCATATGAAAAGTTTGGCTTAGTGTGTGGCTGTGTAGCTTGTGTACTAGCAATAGAACCAGCATGAAGCCGAGGAAATTGGGAAGCTTTATATTGCTCATATTCCGGTTTACGTACGACTTTCGCATTGTCTTTTACATATTGAAATACTTTGCAGCCCCTGTAATTTGCTGTATGGTTTTCACCACAGTTGCTGCATTTTTTGACCTTGGGGTCTGTTTTGGAAGAAGCGCATTCCAAAGTGCGGTGCGCATCACCGCAAACAACACATACAGATGGTAGCTTGCAGTAGGTTTTCGTGTGTCCGAATTCCTGGCAGTTGGTACACTGACGGGGACCGTTACGTTTTAGAGGCTCTTCCACCGTTATTCTTCTGTTCAAAAGGTAGCGCAAATTATATATTGGATGAACCGAGTTTTTTGATTTAAGCTGCGATGCATTAAACACGATTTCAACACGATGCATAGGTTGGGGAACTTTATTCTTATTTAAAATATTGTGCACTGACCTTACGACATAACCTTCTACCTCTATGGCACTTTTTATCTCCTCAGTGGGAACAGAACTGTCAATGCCCTTTATAATGACATTCAAACCTTTAGCACTTTTTAGTTGATACGTATAATAGCTCTTATTATCTGCATCGAGACGACTTGCGATTAGGCGATAATTCTTCTCAGTGTGGGCTTGGATCTTCGTTTCTTGTATCTGTCCTCTTCGTACAGAAGCCACATAGAAATTTTCTTTGCCTACGAGTTGGGACAGCATATTTACAATGGCATTTGATGTTTGTTCGCGCAAGTAGATTGGTGGGGGTTTTTGTTCCCTTACAGTGGGTTCGGCATTTTCATTATCCGGGGTAGCAAGGACAGAAAATCTATTTTCACTTACCGCTGTTGCAGCTACTTGATGAGAACCTTTATATTGCTTGGCGGTTCGCTCTTGTGAAGACTTAGGACTCGCCTTCCTCTTCGTTATGGTTATGTACCGATCCATACCAGTTTGCACGCGTTTAGATGCAGTACTTGGTTCTATTTCTTGTGCTATTTTTTGTGTATTATTTGTTTCTTTAGTTTTATTTGTTGAATTCTTTGTTTCTGTAGCAGATATATTTATATTTGCTGATAAAGAACGCGTTCGGTCAATTGGCCTGGCGGTTAAAAAAGCACTGTCATCTTTTTTTTTATTATTTATATTGTTTATTGCATTATTAGCATTTGTGTAAGAAAAAGAGTAATAAGCATTGTTGTTATTACCTTTTATATTTTTTTCGTTAATGTTTGGTGCGCTCATGCACTCACTATCAATTGTTTAAACAGGTTTAACCATGCACTTTGTTATTGTCTTTTTTATCACACACAATATTATATTGCTTTTTATTTTTTGTTATTTTGTTGTTGTTACTAACTGTTAACTGTGTCTCTGCACTTGTTCAATTTTTAAAATAAAAAAAAAGTCACCTTAAATGAATTTAAATTATGCGCTTAAAGTGAAGTACGTCTTTACTCAGACGAAGTTTACACATGAATGAAAATGATAATATAAATATGAAGTATAACATTTCCAACAACACAGGAAATGGACAAACTTTTAGTTTCTGAAACACATTTCACGAAAAAAAACAGTTTTAGAGTTAATGGATTTTTCACATACGATACTAAACATCCGAGTGGAATGGTACGTGGTGGCACCGCCGTCATAGTGGTAAAAAATGTAAGGCACTTCCCAATGCTAGAATTCAGCGAAGATTTAATACAAGCTACGTCCATATATCTTACTATTTTAAAATTACAGTGTCATCAGTGTACTGTCCGCCCAGGCATAAAATCAAAGACCATTAATTCGCCACGTTTTTTACCATACTAGGACAAAAGTTCATTGCAGTTGGCGAAACACGACTCCGCTATTCAAATATATTTAAAAAAATTTGGGTCCAATAAAAAACACGGACTATAACCTGTGGAAAGCCGTAAGCCACTTAAAATGTCCTATTGCCTACGATCTCCGCTAAAACTTCATAACCGCACATACGCTAAAAACTCAATAGAAAAGGTAAATGTCTTCACAAAAAGGTTTTCACACCACATGACATAATTAGTTTCACTATTCCAAATATCAGTTCAGCTATCTTCATTAAAATCGGCAATTCAAAATATAGATATGAAAAATCACACGGATCTGTGAGCTTCTCATGCTCTTCGAAGATGGCTTCTCATGCTGTTGGAAGATGTCCGAAATTATTATGACCAGCAAATGCCTTTAGTCAGATTACGTCATACAGACCCTACTGTCAATTTTAGCAAATTGTTTGCAAAATTATTTGTTTCATCTTTAAAATCTTACCTTAATGAACACGACATCATCCCGGACAATTAGTTTGGTTTTCGAGCAAGCCCTAGTACAATTGAGCAGGTCCAAGTGATCTGCATTTGAGAATAAGCAATATTGTTCAGCTTTATTTATTTACATTTCCCAGGCTTTTGATAAAGTCCGACATGATGGGCCAATTACGAAAATAGCTCGAGTGCTACCTGGAAACTCTCACAAGCTTCTCTAAAGGAGTATCTCAAGGTGGTATACTAGACCGCTATTATATATTATTTACAAAGCGGATATGCCAACAAGCCCAAACACTTATACCGATGACATTGCATTCATAAGTTTTAACAAGGACCCAAAAAGTGCATCCAAACGACTTAAGTCTCATATTAATGAGCTAGAACATCGGCTAAAAACGTGGAGAATACAGGCAAATCCATCGAAATGTGCTCATGTAACGTTTTCTCTTAGAAACAAAATTGTCCACCTATAACAATAACAAATGTTACTGTTGCAGTGGAAACCCACGTCAAATATTTGAGTATCCACTTTTATCGACGCCTAACTTGGTCCCGTCATATTAAGGCACAAATAACTGCATTAAAACTACAGTGGTTTATAGGTCCTCACTTAACCTTGGCTTTGGAATACAAAGTTCTCTTATACAAAGCCGATATGGACATATGGTATCCACCTGTGGGGTACTGCTTGTGTATCCAAAATTCAAAGAAGACAATCTAGGATTTTACGACTTCTCGTATGCACCCTTGGTATATAAGAAATAAAAATATTCGTAGAGATCTAGAAGTTCCCACAATCCATGATGAAGCAAAAACATGCACGTCCAAATTTGTAAACAAACTAGTGGTCCATCCCAACACCCTAACACGCGATTTACTGCAATTTCGTAGGCATCAGAGATTGAAAAAAAAACAGACACTTTGAGCCTGGTGGGAGGACTCTCTCAACCCAATGATAGTGCATTAAGATTTGAATACAATAGATTAGTTATTACATTGGTAATAATTAATAAATAATATTTTAGAGATAAGATTTAAATTTTTTTAGAAAAAATTATAATCGTTCTTTCTTGCTGCTTATCAACATTTGCACAATAAGCATTAACAACATATAAACCCTTCGTCTTGTTATTAAAAAAAGAAAGAAATTAAAGGTTATTAAATAATAAAAACTCTTTTATGTCTTCACTTCATTTATAAATGAAACTATTTATATAGAATTATATGGACGTTTATTTAATTGTATCGCTGACACGTTATGATTTTACAAAAGTTGAATATGTAATGATAAAACGTGAGGTGTTAACATAACCAAAAAACTATATAAAAATGTTGCCACTAAGTGTTAATAAAAAAGCAATTTAATACACAATTCTTCCCGCGCCACCATTTGGGTCCATCAAGGAGAGAATCGCAATCGTTGTCTGCGAACTCTTGTTGATTTCCTAAGGGGTTGAGTTGTGTGTGAAATTGATGTTCTACCCGGTGCGGTTGGTGCTGATAGTTGCATTTGAAAACTAGGAGGGGTTGGAGTTGTTCGATTACGTGGGGCAGATTCTGCTGACTGAATGTTAGGTGGTGGCGAAGACTTAGTTTCCATACTGGGTAAAGGCGACGTTATTGGAACGGGAGGAGTAGATCTACGATTGTGGTGTATTTCTCTCTACGCCTGGAGTTTGCGTTAAACGTGTATGTGAAGCTGAAGGCTCTCTTCCTGTGGAAATATCTTTATATATCTTTTGAAGTAACTTCAAGATACGAGTGCAGTCTTTCTTCCTTACTTGGTTGATACTCGACTAAATTTTCTTTGGTGCGTTGCGGCTTTTCTCTCAGTACTCGGTTTTTGATTTGGCCAATATGTCGCTTGTATCGTTTGCCTTGGAACACGATTTCATAGTGCAAGTCTCCTAGTCTTCTATCAACTACTCCGCTTAACCATTTATCCATTCTGTTGTTGTTTGAAAGAAACCAAATACTCTGACCTGAATTAAAAGAGCGAAATTTTGGATCAGTTTTCAAAAATTGTTTTTCTATAATAGCAGATGAAATATCGCGAGGAAAAACCAGGTCGAGTCTTGTGCGGGGGGTTCGTCCCAAAAAGAGTTGATAGGGTGATTGGCCTGTTGATGCATGAGGCGCTCGTCTGTATTGACGAAGAAACTCGTTTATGTTTTATTTAAGCGAGGATTTTGTTGTTTCCATAGCCTTAAGTGCATTTTTAATTGTCTGAGTAGTCTACCGTTAGTGGCAGGGTGATAAGGGGCTGTCAGCTTATGAAATTTTACTTCGACTCTGTCCAGAAAATTTTTGAATTCCTGTGAGGTAAAATAGTTAGCAAATAGTTCTTCCAAAATAGTAATGGTGGCGTAAGAGGTTGTCGAGGTGGTGGGTCGAACTTCCAACCATTTGCTGTACGCATCGGAAACTACAAGGAGCATCGTACCAGCAACTGGTCCATCGTAATCAATATGAACTCTCTCCCATGGTCCTTTGGGGTACTGCCTGTAGTGGTCTTTGTATTTAGGAGGGTTATGTGAATTTTTTGCACAGTTTTCGAAACTGAGAGCCATATGCTCTATATCTGCGTCTATACACGGCCAGTATACGAAAGATTGGGCTAAGCCTTTCATTTTTACAATGCCTAAGTGGCCGGCATGTAAATCTTTAAGTATTCTCTGTCGAAGAGATTCTGGAATAACCACTCGGTGCTCGAACAACAAGCATCCATCTATAAGTTTGTAATTATATATATACCCTAGTTTCTCTAAGTTCTTACCTGCTTCTAACTGCTTCACAATCGTTCCTATACTGCTATCCACTAAGCTTTCTTTTGCTGATTTCTTTGCTCTTACTGGAAGCTGTTGAATGTGTGTAACAACAAATTTATCGAATTCATCATATATCCAAAAATCGTTATGTGTGGAAAAGTTGACTTGATTTATTTTTTCTCTTCTAACTGCATAGTTTGCCATACGACTGATGCACAATATTGGCAGTGATTTGTGTGGGGTTCGAATTTGTGACAATGGTTTGTGGTCAGTAATGAGGGTACAGTGCCGTGTGTACAAATAAAGGAAACATTTTTGCACAGCCCAAATTATTGCTAACGCTTCACGGTCCATTTGAGGGTATTTTTGTTTTGTTGATGTTAACGTACGACTGGCATATGCTATTGGTCTTTCTAACCCGTTTTCCAATCGATGCGATAGAACAGCGCCGAGACCAACTTTACTAGCATCAGTGGCCAAAAGTAAAGGCAGTTTTGGATTGTATGGCATTAGTACTTCTGGTGAGATGAGGGCATTTTTTATGTCTTCGTATGCTTTATCGGCTTCAGGCGTCCATTCAAATGGTTCCCTTTTAAGAATTTCTCTTAAAGGTGTGCTCCTCGATGATAAGTTTGAAATAAAAGAATTGTACTAACAAGCCTTGCCAAGAAATAACTGTAGTTCCTCAGCCGAAGAGAGCTTTGGGGCTTCTTTAATAGCTTTAATGTGTGCATCCGATTTATGGATTCCGTTGGAATCAATTTTATGTCCTAAAAATTCTACCGACGGGGTAGCGAAAACGCACTTTGCTTTGTTGAGACGCAGGCCATGTTTTTTAAGCCTATCTAAAGTGTTTTGTAGCGCCAGCAGAAGTTGCTCGAAGTCTGGGGCATATATCAATATATCATCGTAGAAGCTACAAACATTGGTCACCCCGAGCAAAACACTTTCCATACGCCGTTGCCAACTGGCTGGAATGTTCGCAGCGCCGTATACTGCTCTTGTTGGCCTGATTAGTCCATGTGTAGGTGTATTTAAAGTAAGGGCATGAGCGAATTCCTCGTCGACTGTGAGGTGTGAATAAGCATCGGTGATATCTAAGTGACAAAAAAGTTTCGAATCAATCATTTGGTTTTGTAACATTTCTGCTTTAAGGGATAGGGTGCGCGTTGATTATCATTCTGGGATTTAGTCTGGGTTTATAGTTACCAGTAATGCGGATTTTACCATTCTTTTTTGAGACTACGTGGGTTGGTGAGGCCCATTCGGAGTAGTCTACTTTTTTGCATAGTCCCGCAGCTATTTTTGAGTCTATCTCAGCCGCATATAAATCCCTCAGATCGAAAGGAATTTCTCTGGCCTTGACAAAAATCGGTTTCGCATCGGGTTTAAGGTGGAGTTTTGCTGGTGGGGCTGCTAACGTAGCAGCATGTTTGCTAAACATATCTTGGTATTTAGTTAAAACTTCTTGCAATTTCTGTTGTTGTGTCACATTAAGTGATGGTGATGACATTTTTATAGAATTGACTTGATTTGAAGGTGAGAATAATTCCGACCAAATAATTTCATTAACGAAATGGGAGATCCAATGGCGACCAAATAAAGGTTCGTAGTCGCCATCCATAACATAAAGATTTAGTTTTCGAACTGTCTGACCTAACTTCACGTACACAGGTATACGACCTAAGCAAGGAATTGGGTGGCCCGTGTAACTGGAAAACATTCTCTGTGTTTCCCGAATGCCATTGTGTTTTAAACTTTGAAGATATTTTTTGCCTATTATCCCGCACGGTGCCCCTGTATCAAGCTCCATTTTCATTTTGCTTCCATTTATGCATGTGGTGATCATTTTGCTATTCATAATTTTGCTTTTTACAACATTAATGCAATTACTTTCATGCACTGAATCACAGTCACTATATGAGGGCTCATCTATTACATGGTTCGTTTTTGATTTGCATACTTTTGAAATGTGTCTTTTTCTTCCGCAAGCAAAACATGTTAAATCTCGAAATTTGCATTGAACTCGTCGGTGTTGTCCCCCACATCCGTGAAATATAGTCTTCGTAGTTCCATCGCTCCACAATTTTTTTTGGTTACGCTTAGAACTCGAGGGGGTCGGTTTATTTTTCCTTTGTACTGGTATATACCCCAATTTATTTGTTTGTTCGGGAACGTTATCTGGGTCAAACTTAACAGATGATGTTGTCTGATGCGTTGCTTCTAATCTGTGAGCAATTTTGTAAGCATCTTTAATAGTTGTATTTTTTGAAATTATTCATTGCATGATATGCGGGACTCGATACCAAAAATTAATTGTTCAATTAACATACGGTCAATAAACTCACCATACCCACAATAGACTGCTGCCTGTCTCAAACGAAACTTGCAATTGATTCCCCTTTATTTTGTGTCAGTTGTCGGAACTTCACACTCTCTGCGTATTTGTTTCTTTTCCTATCAAAGTATCCAATCAATATTGCTTTTATTTCGGCATAAGAGCAGTTCGCCGGTTCCTTTGGGTAAATAAGAAATTTAAAAGCCTTATTTAAATGCATCTCCAATGTACTCGTGGGTAGCTACAGTGATCCGCTTCTGGAACTTTGCTCAAATTTAGTGCTAAATCAAAGCGCGCAAAATAATTTTCAACTAACGACATATGTTTCGTTGTATTCCGCAATGCTGAATGGGGGATCTTGCCGTTCCGCCATTGCAGAGACACCCATTTGTGTAGCTTGTGAAACAGCCTCTCTTAAGGCATCTGCAAGTGCTGAAGTAATTTGTTTCGTTTCTTCCTGATTGAGTGACATCTTCAATCCCACTTCTGACACCACTTTTATGTCTTCACTTCATTTATAAATGAAACTAATTATATACATAGAATTATATGGACGTTTATTTAATTGTATCGCTGACACGTTATGATTTTACAAAAGTTGAATATGTAATGATAAAACGTGAGGTGTTAACATAACCAAAAAACTATATAAAAGTGTTGCCACTAAGAGTTAATAAAAAAGCGATTTAATACACAACAAACTCAAACAATAAACATTAATTAAATTTGACGGCGAATAGGACATTTTGTCTGTTCAAGCTTCAAATTATCGACTAATAAAAAGACAAAAAACCCAAAGGAGTCAGGTTAGTTAGGACGTTGTCGTCTGGCTTTGACCACGTGCCAAATATATTAGACTCATTCTCTATATTTGCACCCAACGTTAATTGATAAAAAAAATCTCAGATAATCACCGAAGTACAAAACGCTATCAGTGTACCTGTTCTGCTATTGTCGTCAGAATAATTTTGAAGATAAAGTTTTATACTTAATTTATTATTGGTGTGATTTTGTATAAGAAGGTAATAAATCGATTTGAGTAAGTGTAGAAATCATATAAAAATTAAAATGCGTAGAAGTCATCGAAATACAAATGCTAATAGTATGCCACAAAATTCCTGCAACGCAAGTGATATCCGAGTAAATCCATGACAGATCCACTTAACTGAATGCAATGCACTCACAAAATTCGAACAGCTCTGTAAATGGTACCCTAACTCAAGGCAAATTTATGGAATTTCTAGGAGGGTTAAATATAAATAAACCTTAATCGAAAAACAAGTTTTCAAACTGTAGAGCGCGTTTTAATAGCGAAAGAAATACTGCAAAAGTTGACCATTTCATTAGCACTATTTTGGCATACCAAGAAGCAGAAAATGTATCCAATTCTCTTGCACTAATAAGCCATTATTGTTAGAAGACTACGTTTCATCGTGGTGGCAAGGTGTACAAAATGAGGCTACTACTTTTGAGAAAGTAATATACTTAATTATTGCGTAATGCGTTTTCACCTCCAAAGCCAGACTGGCACAACTATCAGAAAAGTTACCAGAAAATATGATGATAAATATATTATATTCTCAACTTTTAATAACGATTAGGGAAACAATTTCAAGAAATTCCTTACATTGTTTCCAGGATCTCTTCGAAAAAGATAGAGATGTTGAATTTTTTAGGAAAGAAGCACAAGAACCAACACTAAAATCAATTTTACAACCAGAAAAATATTCCGTTCGGTGTTCTTTTTGCAGAAATAAAAACTATACTGTGAAGAATTGTTTTACGAAAATAGATGCGGATAGACAAGGTAAGCCAAAAATCCATGAAATTGTTCTTTGTTGCTCCGGATGTTGTTTATATGTGTATTATTAATAAAAAAAAAATTGATTTTAACTCTATTTGTACAAACTATAAATATAAACGGGCTTAAAAGGGGAGGCAGGATACTCACTTCTCCAACAACTTAAGGGCAAAAATGTTGAATTCCAAAAAAATCGTGCAGAAATTATCTTAGCTAATGGATTATCCAAACAAGAGACAGGTGACACTAATTATCCAAATCGTTATTGGAAAAGGTTTTAAACGTATTCGTCTTATTTGTCTACCCAAAGCTAAGAGAAATCGTACAATTCTTGGCACAGGTTGGTATTGTGCTGGACTAGGCACAAATAACCTAACCTTAAGGATGAGCCACAAATCAACTTTCGAATTTAAAATAAATATGCCAAAAAAAATTTTTTAAACTGGTTTGAAAAGAGGAACGTAGTTCGTAATGAAGCGCATTTTACTCCGGAAAGGGCGCCGCAAACCCGTGGCAAAAATACAAAATTTAATGACAAAATTTTGTGAAATTAATGAAAACATCGTATAAAGAACTACTTACTGATCACAATTCAAAAACGTTTTCCTTAATTGCAAAAAAAATTATAGTTTGTGGAGCTGCTCAAAGTCGACACTTTTTAAGAAAGCAAAAAAAAGGGTGATCTTGAAAAATTAAATGCACTTTAGAATTAAAGTGTCAGAAACATTGTCGTTTGATTAACAGTTTTTTGGTATTTTTTTTAAGGTATGTTTGTTTTTTTTATTAAAACAAGTAGTAAAATGTTTAGCAGATGCCCTACTTTTTCGGCAGTAGCCGCTTTTTAGACACCCCATATTTAGGTCATTTTTACAAATAAAATAGAGCATGTCTAATAATGGTCTCGCCCATATTTACTGAGCATATTTGCGGTCGCCGCAAGTTGCCGCTGTAGGTGAAATAAGAAGAAAACTGTTACATCCTCATAGCGAAAACGAGATAAAATTTTTTCTCATTTTTAAAGTATGTAACAAAGATGTGTGCAAAATGTGAAAAGGAATAAAAAAGGGTTTCCAAAATTTTTTTTCACTGCAGCAATTTTAGTGTAAAATAACGTTACTTGTTGCATGATTTTATTGCTTCTTGTTAAATAATAAACAATATTTTGCTCTGCTAATCAGGTAGGCATAACTATTAAATTTTTTTTATTTATTTCAATTCAAAAACACCTGTTATAAAAGTAGGCAGGTAGTTTTAAAACTTTTTTATACTGAATAAAATATAAACTGCAGGTATATATTCCAGTTAATTTTTTTTTTTGCTCAAATTAGTTAGTTTAAACCGTTTTTTTAATTTTTGGGTACAAATTAAACCGCAATTGTATAATGCAGCCAGTTAAGTTTTTACTTTCTAAAACTAGTGATCAGTAGCAGAACTTATACAATCTTATTTTAAAGTGCGATAATAGGTCTGTTCCAGGTGCATAACAAAACAGTCCGAGTTAGTCCAAACGCGTTCCAGATAACAATTTGTGTGCAATTTTGAGAGAAAATGAGAGAGTAAAATTTTTCATTTCCTGTACAAAGTCGTACGAACTTTTTCTTTGGGTAAGTTCGGACTAGAATTAAATTATCAGCTGTTTTTTGTTTATATTTAAAAATCAAAAAATTTTTAAATAAAGGAAGAAAGTTTTTATTTCAAATTTATTAAAAAGCAAAACGGAAAATTTTTCCAATAAACTTGAAGTTGTAAGTACATATATTTGTGCATATTTATCACTTTATTTAATAACAAAAATGCTTTTATCGATCAGTTAAGAAGTTATGGAGAGTTGCTGCCAATGATGCAAATGTTTTGCTTTTAAAATATTATTCATTTTAAGCGTATAAAATTACTAAAATAAAATGTATTTGAGAAAGTATGCACCATTAGTATTTAAAGATGTTCAATTGTGGTTTTTTGCGTTCCAGCAATTTCGGACAACTTCGGCACATTCAGAGAGTAATTTTCTTTTTACTCTCAATAGTCCGGAATACTTTGTTATGCACCTGGAACAGACCTAATGTCATTTACCAATTTAGAATTGTTTATGTTATTCAGAAACTCAGATAATGACAATGCATTTAAATTGGCTATTGTGGAAAAACAACACTATTTACCAGGATACTACGAAATGGATGCTCATAGCAAAATTCACTTCGTTTTCCTAACAATTAAAAAAATGGCTTGCCTCACACCGTACGAAAAAAGCATTTATGAAAAACAACCCAGACTGGCTAAATGGAGTTACAACTTTTGAAAACATCGAACAACCGCATACATCCTCTGACAGCAGAAGACCTGAAAAAACTATAAGCGAGTGTTCTAAGTACACAAGAAAACGTAAACTTGAAAATTCCACAAAAGATATATCTAAATCGCATCTTTCAGAAGCATTATGTCTTAAGTTTGTAAAAGATAAATCAAAGTCCAACATTACAAAAGCTGTGGTGCTTGCAAGCCCAGTTCGACTGCAGAGAACCAAAGGGAGTATTCTTACTCCACCAAATGCTTTACCCACAAAATAGAAGAAGCCTTAGCGTTGTTTATGGAATTGGGATTGTCAAAGGAAAAATGTTCTATTTTACGAAGCTCTTTAAAGAATCATAATGTGAATATTCTTCCTGGATACAAAAAGATTACATCTGCCAAAAAAGAAGCATTGCCACCTAATGTAATACAGACAAACGCCTTATTCAAAGTTTGCTTGAAGAGGAAGCAGTATCACTTCCAGATAGGTTTACATTGACAAATAAGTGGGGATGTGATGGATCATCCGGTCAAAGTGCTTACAAACAAACAATATCGACCTACTAATTTCATCACGAAGACATGTAAGATCTCGAAAGGATTTGTAAGAACATAATTATAGCTTCGATATGTTAAGTCTATTAGATAACGCTCCCAATGTTAATGACTATTTCAAAGAGAACTAACTAATGAAAACCAATTATTCGAGTTAAATAAAATATATACTAAATAACATTATATCTATAGCATAAATATATTAATTTTAAAAATAATTTAAAAATGTGTTTCTGTAAAAGAATTAAAAAAATGTAATATTGGTTTAACATGTTATATTAGTGTTTTTTTTTTCTAAACTTTCGGATTTGAACAATGTGTATTGCAAAGCGCACCGGTTTAAACTAGTTACTTAATATAAATTTACTTAGATTTAAATATTAAATGTATATAAAAATGTGTATTTGCGATGCAAATAAAAAAACTTATATTTAAAAATAACATGTGAACATTTAACTAGAAAAATTACACTATTTTAACCGAAATTTTTGCACCCTGTACCTCTAGCAGTCTTTTGTAAACATTGGCCTATAAACAAACACTAAAGTCGATTCTTTTTAAAAGCAACTTTAAATTCATAAGTTGTTATTAAAATTTTTACTACTATAGTCAGAAATTAATCATATTTTAAGTTGAACCCACTTTAAGTGGGCGTCACATAAAATGTGGCCAATGTTTTCATACAAAAAAACAAAATTTGTCAAAATATAACAATGTGGCATCTCTTATCAACTAACAATAAAAATTTAAAATTTAGTGTTTATCTTTTTTGCAGAAAAAATAATTTAATATAAAAAATATGGAAAAGGTAAGTTTTATATTATGTTAAATGTGTTATGTATGTACATATATTAATATTATTATCCAATAATTGCATAAGTTCTTTGCAGGAACAAAAGAAAACAAGAGAGAGCGAGGCAAATTGGAGCACCGGTGAAAAAGAATTCTTGAGGGAGTGCATTAATAGCACCTAGAGATTGTTGAACATAAGGGCAACGATACCTCATTAATTTTAAAAAAGAAAAATGCTTGGAAAAGCATTAGTGAAAGTATGGCTTCTGCAGGCTACAAACGGGAGATTCCAAAACTTAAAGCGCAATGGGTCCGGATGAAGGTAAGCGCTAGGAAAGCTATGGCGAGTATGAAACGTGCTTCTTTTGCGACGGGAAATTCCGTAGTAATTCCAGAAATTAGTGCAGAGGACAATTTAGTCCAAAGCATGATTATCAATGAGTTTCAGGAAGATGATATTTTAATAGACAGCAACTGTGTTGATGACCTTAACTGCGTTGAGAGCCCAACAAACAAAGCTGAATATTTGATATGTGAGACGGACGATCCATCCAACAGTAAAATCAATTTTGCCGCCACTATAGAAAATTCGCCTAGACCTGACGGTTTCGTCGAATCGGATAAAATAGATGCGCCTATTGTCACTCCCCTTAAGCGTTTATAACATAAAATAAAAAAGCAGACTCCACTTTCTAAACTCCAACGCCTTAGAAGACTTCCCAAAACGCCATCGAAAAACAGCATTATTTTGGAGCGGCAACGTCAAATTGCAAAAGAAACGACGCAATCTGAGGAGTTAAATAAAATGCAAATAAAAAAGAATTAACGCTGAAATCGAACACGTTGAATCGATGCACAAATTGCAAAAGGCTAACGAGCAAGAATTCCACTCCCTTAAAATAAAGAAACTTCAAAAAAAAAAAATAAGACAAGATGAAGAATTACATGCCATAAAGTTGAATATTCTCCGAGGCAAGGTAGTTGGTAATTGTAATATTTTATTTGACTAAACGTGAGTAGTTGAACTTTGCATATATGTACATACTTTTGAATGATTATTAATTCATTAATTAAATTCTTGTACATTTAGGAATCAATAATTTCACGACGCAACGTTTCTTTACCAATTCAAGTTTTAAAAGCTGGACTGTTTTTTTTTGTTTTTATTTTGAAGAAGCTTATGGGGATTTACGACAGAGCAATCAATTATATGTTTCAACAAAACCGTCAGTCCTAGGCGAATTTTCTACAGTGCTGTCTATTACAATATCATCTTGCAACTCATTCCTAATAATGCTTTGGACTAGATTGAACTTTGCACTTACTTCTGGAATTACTGTGGACTTTCCAGTCGCGACAGACGCACGTTTCATATTCACCATAGCTTTCCTAGCGTTTACCTTGCTTTTCCAAGCATTTATCTTTTTTTGAATTAATGAGGTATCGTTGTCCTCCAATTTACCATTAGTATTATATAAGTTTTTGTTAGGTTTTAATTCATTTGTGTAGAGAATTTGTTATTTTTTTGTTTTTGTTTCTTTTTTTTTTTATTACATTTATTTATTTATTGAATCTTCAAATAATGAACTAACAATAAGTATACAGATCTTAATACTAAAAAAAAAATTATTTGAGGCTAGCCAATGCTAGACAACAAAATTATGTTTCAATGGGTACTATATATGAAAGGTCATCTGTTGTGTGCTCGGATGACAGCAACGGTATCTCTCCCTCTCAACCGAGCATGGCCGCCAAAATTAAGGATGCTACGTGCGAGTGGGTTCGGGTGAGTTTCAAGTTTGTTGATATACTTTATCGCGTACCTGGCGAATTCTACTTTTACCATAGGCACGCTTAGGTCTTCGTGAATTCGGGAGTTTTTAACATACCAAGGAGCTGCTATAATCATACGGAGAATTTTGTTTTGTTGCCTTTGAATTTTTTTAATATTTGATATCGAGGCGGTACCCCATAATTGAATTCCATAGCACCAGATTGGTTTTATAATCGCTTTGTACAACAAGAGTTTGCAATCCAATTTCAAGGAAGAGTTTCTGCCTATAAGCCAATTTAGTTGAACTGCTTTTAGTTTCATCTGAGTCAGTTTTGCATCAATATGAGACTTCCACGTTAGCCGGCGGTCGAGGTGAATACCAAGGTACTTGACTTCATTGTGCTGCGGAATTACTTGATTGTTGATCTTGATCGGCGAGCATGTTTCCCTGCGCAGTGTGAATGTCACATGAGTACATTTCTGTTCGTTTACCTTGATTCTCCAGAGTTTTAGCCATTTCTCTAAATTTTCAATATGTTCCTGCAAATTTTGCGAGGCTGATTGATGATTTTTATTGACGCTGAGAAATGCTGTATCATCTGCAAAAGTTGAAGTGTGGATTTGGGATCATGTTGGCATGTCAGACGCATAGATTAAATACAAGGTAGGACCCAGTATACTGCCTTGTGGGACTCCTGCTTCAATTGGCTGAGGGGAGCTTGTGAAATCGCCTTCTCTGATGACAAATAGGCGACCATATAAGTAACTTTCCAAAAGTTTGTGGGTGTTTATTGGCAAATTTAGCTTTATTTTGTGAAGTAAGCCGTCGTGCCACACTTTGTCAAAAGCTTGAGCAACGTCAATGAAAAGAGCTGAGCAATATGTTTTCTCTTCAAAAGATTTTCTTATGACATTGACTAATCTGTGTGTTTGTTCAATAGTGCTGTGCTTAGCCTTAAAACCGAATTGATGGTTGGGGATACATCCTACAGCATTTAGTACGGGAGTCAACTTCATTATCAAAAATTTTTCGAACAATTTAGAAATTGTCGGCAGTAAGCTTATTGGCCTATAGGATTCTACTTTGGTGGGATCCTTCCCGGGTTTAGGTATCATTGTAATCATAGACAACTTCTATTCTGCAGGAAAATACTCCAGGCGTAATATAGCGTTAAAAATAAAAAGCATAACTCTTCTAGCTACTATCGGTAACTGCACCAGCATTTTGTTACTAATTGTATCAATACCTGGAGCTTTTGTCAGTTTTAGATTACAAATTGCGTTTTCGACATCTCGAAAATTAAAATGTAGAGACACAGGAGATCTGCTGGCAAAAGGCGGCAAATCAGCTGCCTCATCAGATGCGTTTAAAGCAAAAACATTTCTTAAATGGTTTACAAATATGTTTCCCTTTTCGGAATCGTTTCTAGCCCAGTCCCCAGTTGGATTTCGCAAAGGCGGCTTTGCCCTAACTGGTCGTTTTAAACCTCTTGTCGCGCGCCATAACGAATAATCAGACTGGAGTACCATCCAGGCCTTCCAAATAAGTTTTAAGGGAAGCGGATCGTTGAATTTCAAGCAGGTTTCTAAGTCGATGTGTGCATTCCCGTAGCCTACTTTTTGACTGGGGAGACCTGCAAACTTGCCACTCTCTTCTTGCTCTTCTTTTTTCTGACACAAGTTGTTCTATTTCTAAAGAATAAGTCCTACTGTTTACATTTCTG
This sequence comes from Phania funesta, assembly GCA_963932375.1. NCBI lineage: Eukaryota > Metazoa > Arthropoda > Insecta > Diptera > Tachinidae > Phania > Phania funesta. The sequence continues at coordinate 46,911,833 of OZ010656.1, forward strand.
GACACTGCATGACTAGTAGTAGCATGTTGCACGGCTTGTTTAAGGTTCCGGGTAAAATTATTAGTTGCCAAATCAATATCTTCAGGCGTTCTTAAAACAATATTTTCGGTACAATGTGTACTTATATATTTTTTATATTTTAGCCAGTTCACTCGAGTGACTGTTAAAGCTAAGTCATTTAGCGGTGACCCAATTTCTCGAGGGAAGCATATGGATATAATTGTGGGTGAGTGATCGGAAGACAAATCAAATGAAGGCTCCACTTGCATCCATTCTAGAGGGATATTTTTCGCAACTCCAAAATCAATAACGTCTGGAATCTTTCGCGGGCGGTGGGCCAATATGTGGGACGCCCGCTTGAAATTACTTTTAAACCCATACGGGAAATAGTATCAAACAGCACGCGACCTTTAGGGGAAATTAACCGTGAACCCCAAAATGTATGTTTTGCGTTGTAGTCGCCAGCTGCGAGAAAGCAAGGACCAAGCGAATTGAAAAAATTTGAGTACTGATTTTCTGTCACCGAAAATCGGGGCGGTGAATAAATCGATGAAATAACTAATTTACTATAGAACTTATCTATGCAAATACTTGTAGCTTGGAGATAATCCTCGCATTTGTCATTAAAAAAATAGTGTTTAATTCTGGATTTTATCAGAATTGCCGAGCCTCCGCAAGCTCTTCCTCGGGGGTCTTTAATATCGTATAGAACGTAACCATTTATTATAAAGTAGCTAGTCGACGTTAGGTGGATTTCAGCAATCATCATTACATCGATCTGTTTTTCCTTAAGGAAGTAAACAAGTTCATTTTTGTGTTGGCGGATGCCGTTCGCATTCCAGAAACATATTTTTAAACAAATCATTTATTTAAAATTGCCTGCAAAATGGTTGATTGCATTTTCAGCATTTCTTGCATCATGGTGGTCATAGAGGCTGTAAAAGTATTTATCGACTGAACAAGAGTCTGTAATGTTGCCTCAAGGTTGCTAAAATTTGGCTCAGAGGTGAGAGATTTGGGTTCTGGATTCCGGTTTGCTGTATTAGATTTTAATACATTAGCATAAGAAATGTGTCCAGGAGTATGAACGTTAATATGGTTGGTTGGCTTGATTGTTTGGGGAAAATTGTTACTGGAAACAACATGTATCTCCTGAGGTTGCTGAGGAGCAACTGATGATTTTTTAGTCATTGAGTGCTTAAAATGGGTATATACAGGGCACCCTCTATAATTTGCGGTATGGTTTCCGCCACAGTTACTACATTTTTTTGCTCCAGAGTCAGTTTTTGGCTTGTTACATTGTGTCATGCCGTGGAGTTCACCACACACGACACACACTGTGGGCAACTTGCAGTAGGCCCTAGTGTGGCCGAATTCCTGGCAGTTCATACACTGAACGGGTCCCAAGCGTTTATGCGGTTCCTCTATGGTGATTCTACGATGTAGAAGGAATTTGCGATTGTAGATTGGGTGTGTCTCATTCTTTTTTAAAACCACATCCCCGGGTTCAAACTCTACCCTAAACATGGGCTGAGGGTTTTTATCGCGGTTTCTGATGTTCAAAACGTTTTTAACTTTGAATCCTTTATCCAGCAATCCAGTTTTAAAATCTTCAGGTTCTACGCAATGGTCAATACCCTTTATTACAACCTGAAGCCCTTTAGCACTTTTCAGCTGGTATGTATAAAAACTTCTTTTTTCCTTTTCTAACTCGTTAACTAATTTTCGGTAGTCGTTCTCATGTTTTACCTGAATTTTCGTTTCATTAATGTTACCGTGCTTAATTGAGGTAACTACAAAATTTTCTTCGCCAATTATTGAAATAATTTTCTTTACCAAATCATTGGAGGTAGACTCTCTCAAATAAACTGGCGGTGGTTTAAACGATTTTCCGACTGCTGTTGGCTCATCTGTTTGAAGGATAGCAAACCTGTTTTGATCCTTAGTTGTTTTGTCAGTATTGTCATCTTTATGTATTTTAGACTTTGATGAAATCTGAGCAGATTTTGGGCTTCTCTGACGTTTAATTACGGTGATGTACCTATCCATACTAACTTGCATTTTGGGTTTATTAATGTTGACTAAAATAGGGGATGTTTTGTTATCAGCTGTAACTAAAATGTTAGGCGAGCAGGAGCGGGGACGATTTTTATCTCTTACTGTAAGAAGATTTTCTACAGTCCTTTTTAAGGATTCTTCCTCAGAAATCCATAAAGTTTTTCTGGTGGAGCTAAGCTCTTTCTCAGAATTACTTCTGATGGGAGCACTCATACAGTTTATGATTTTTGACTTGCCTCTAAACTTATGCGCTTCACTGTGTATGTTGTTATTTAACAACAACAACAACAACAAAGTTAATGCACTACCACTGACTGCACTTGTTTAATTGTTTTTGTTTTTACTATTAAGATTTTTGTAAAGATTTTATATTCCCGTTGTTTTTTTTTTCTTTTAAAATGAGTTTTTTTTGCCACAGTTTTTGTTGTTATGTTGTTTTTATTTTTTATGTGTTAATTTTAACTTTGTTTATTATATGCACTTGCATTTGTTTGTCCGCTTTTTTGAACACGACCGTACGGTTGAACGTTTGCGTGTGTTTTTGTTTCTGATTTAACTTTTATTTAATGTATTTGTGTAAAGATTTGTTAATTTTTTAGTTTTGAATTTGTTATTTTAATTTTAAGTTATCTAATTTGTTAATGTTTTAGTTTTGATTTTAGTTTATTGAATTTCTTATTTCCTGTTAATTTTTTTACGTTTATATATTAACTTCATTTAAATGAATTCTAGTGTTTGATTTCAAAATAAAATAATATGATTTATGAATTGTATACCAATATAATTTGATTTACCTCCTTCAGATCTAGCGCAGTAACAACTATAATAGATGTAAATCTAATCTAAACCTTTTTTAGCATAAGAAAGAGCTATTTTTTTTTTTTGCAGAAAACAACAAAAACTTACAGAAACAAAAATGACGAACAGAAAATAAAAAATCATTATAAATGTAGTTTTTAAATAACTTTCGCTCTTAAATACACCCTTAATTTCTCCTTCGAAAAAAAACTATATATCACACCTAAAATCCAAAAGGCCGTAAGTAATGAAAATTAAATAACTTCTAACTGCGATTGCAATAATATCATAAGCAAAGAAACCATAAAATTTCTAAGTATATTCCAAATGATACTGGTAACAATTTAAACTTATATCTTATTTTGCATCTGCTGTGGAAAACTAAACGGTTAACCTTACGGCCTTTTGGATTTGAGGTGATGATATGTAAGTACAAAATTTAATTATGGGTTTTATTATATTGCTTACAAAAAAGTTAATGGACACAAAAGGTATATCGTCGGCTTAACCTGCAAACCTGCTAACTCCCTTTCAGCATATTTTACAGGAGAGACAAAAAACTTCTTATATATCATATTTGCAGCTTGAGAGGAAAACCAAAAATATTAGTTTGCTGCCCGTTTAAACATTCAATTTTACTTCTAGTTGCGATATGACATTTGTTGTACCTGAGGGATTAATTCATATAGTAACATTAGTTTTCAGATTTTTGTTTTTTAATAGCTTACCTTTCTTCTTTGGGTGTAGATGGATTTCGAATGGGTGTTAATAAGATTGGCGATAAAGGGTAACCCGCGTCTCCTAGAAGCACTCCATTATGCTCTCTTTTGCTAATCTCTAGCTTATTTTTTAGTTGGCATTCAGACCAAATCCGGGCGTCGTGTTTCGAGCCTCTAGATCGCGCTACAATATAAATTATTCTGCAATTTACATCGCAGACAATCTGTTGTATGTATATATAAAAGTTTTGTGTAGATGAACGTAATATTGATGCATATAAGAGGCACAAGAATTAAAAGCGAACTTACCTGAACATTTAGAGAATAAAACCCTTTCCTATTTAGATAGTAGCCTGCCATTTCTTGAAATGGTAAAATTCCTTTTTAACTTCAACAAGGTCGGCATTGCTCGGAAATTATATGAAATGAGGAAACAGTAAGGCTATCTTCTTTGAAATACTTTTAATTACTCTTCCGACAGTTTGCTGCGACATTCCATGCAGATCCGCTGAAAATGTATGCTTTTAATACTTTACAAGTAAACCGTATATATTAAACTTACCAACGTCACTTTGATGAGCATTTCTGCAAGGAATCTTAATGTCGTTAGCACTTGCAAGCTTATGGGAATTGGCAAGCCTCTATTGTTTTTTGGTTCCTCAATATTTATTAAATTTATTAAGAATCGACTAGCGATTTTGTTGAATCTGTACCTCGAAAAAAACTCTACGTCGTCAAGATCAAACGGATCAAATCTTTTTTTATATATGTACCTTAGATTTTCTTTCCTCACGTAAATCGTCAAGTATTTCAAAATCTCTATCAATATTTTGTAAGGAAAACATTTCTTGAAATTTGTGCACAAAAATAAAATTCTTTTGTTCTTTGAAAATTTTAATATGTCGAAATCAGCTGTTTATGTGTTTTAAATTATTTAAAACAACTTCAGGAGGTTTTAAATTTTAAAACATATTTTAGCGTTTAAAGTATACTTTTACCTGTCTATAGTATACCAAAAGTACACTTTTATTAAAAATATACTTTAGAACTCTTAAAGTCGACTTTATTTTTGACTATGATTATGTGCCATTAAAGTTATGATTTTTGCAACGAAAAAAGGCAAAAGCCGCCACTGTGCGCCGTCAGTTGGCAGGCACAAACATAAGGCTTGCCGTAACTAGGTGCACTGCCAGAAGTTCTGGCTTATACCTCCACGTAGTGGCGGTCGGTAACATGTTCTTGTCTCTGCAAGAAGTCTGGCTAAATAAGTCGAGCGGAGAGAAGTTAACACTCTCGTATAAAAAATCCACGGTGGAACAGCATACGACAGGGATGCGTGATCAAGAGGGTGCTTGGCCTCAACTATGCAAACTCTGGGTGCCAGTCGATCTCCAGTATTAATACAGACTTACCCGTGCATATTAAGCTCTGTGTGGGTGGACGGACATTATTTCCTCCATTACAGAGATGACTTATGAAGCCTCCTAAAAGGCGGAGAGGTTAATCTCTGAAGAAACTACGGTTTTAATTGGCCAAGAAAGAAATCCGGAAGATTTGGACAAGACTGTACCGCGAGGCGCTCGACCGTGATATTCCGAAGGGATGGACAATAAAGCCTCGCAAAAGGTGGAGATATTATCTTTGTAGGAACTCAGGTGTTTATTGACCAATGGAGGAATTCTGAAGACATGGACAAGAAAACCTCGCAAAGGTGGACGGGTTAGTCTTGAAAGATACTTCTGCAGAAGAGGCTTGACAGTAGCGCACATTGTGTGGGAATGTCCACGGGAAGATACTTGTTAAATGTGAATGCTATGGTGGACTTAAGCCTAAGATAAATGCTAGCATTGACAAGAAACTCCGTGCTGAGGAAGAAGGTCGACAGTCTGAAATCACTACAGTCGAGAGTGAAAGATAGTAAAGGTAGCACGAAACTTGAATGAGAGTAAGGTAGTCGTAAATTACAAATCGGTTGCCTAAAATCAATTCGAGAAAAGATATCCCCACTACATTATAATATGGCACTCCGGAAAGTAATGAATTTGCACCAAACTATAACTTCTCTCCAGCAGGAATAAACAGCATTTTCGAAGATATCATTCCTAATGGAATACAAACAGATGTTTATGATTGGGACTTTTTGCCACCACTTTATAAATATGAAGAAAGAATAAATTCAAAGGAAAAATCTCCTATTTAATTAATTACGTTTGATATTGCACTTAAAGAATTAGAAGGACCAAATTTGTCTAGTAACAAACAAGACATTCTAAATAATCTTCTTCATAAGTTCCAAAGCATTTTTAAAGATAACTCAAAACCAATCCCATGCATTGAACATTTTATAAACACTGGCTCGCATGAACCTACTGCATGTGTCCCCATATCGTGTATCTTCAATAATGAAAAAAAAATTGCAAATTGAAATAGACGAAATGCTAAAGAAAACATTATTAAATAAGAATCTCCCTGGGCTTTCCCTGTAGGGTTAATTAAAAAAAAAAAAAAAAAAAAAAACGGTGGAATGAGAGATTGACTTAAAGGCTGGTTACTAACAAATAAAATTAGCTTATAAAGATAAAATTAAAACAGCGGTTACTACGCCATTTGGAATGTGTGTTTGTAATAGAATGCCGTTTAGACTTCAAATTGCGCCAAAAATAAAATGGAAGTGGTCTGATGGAGAAAGTTTAACTTTTGATAAACAGGTAGATGAAACGAAGCATTGTTTATATAAACAGATGCCACCAATTTTGCGCTTGGTGCAGTTTTACTTCAGGGGTAGAAAGAAAGAGAACATCCAGTAGAATATGCCAGTAAAGAAATTTCGTGGCTATATAGAAGGTTCGGAAATATCTGTTTTAACAGATCACCATCAACCAATGTGGCTTTTTAGCCTAAAATCCCCAACTGGTCGTTTGGGCAACTGCAATCTTATAACATACATTTTTGATATACACCAGGTAGAACAAACTTTATGGCTGATACATTCTCAAGACCACACTGCGCGATTTTCTAACAATACCCGTTTTAAAGTAGCTTCAGAGGAAATGTCAGGACCTTGGGATGGTGTTGTCAGATATTTGGCGTTATATAAAAGCCACAGTTTAACGTTTTAACATTTAACATTATCATGTTGAAAATAATCATACCCATTTCTATATAGCCCATTTTTTCAGGATTATTATGTAGATTCTCCCTCGAAACTGACGTATACATGTTTATCGATAATCCCCTGAATAAAAACTAATTTTACCACTCCACATAAGTTTTTGCTGAAAAAAATTATTTATGATAACCGGGAAGAGATTATCCGCTGGCTACTGAGAATGGCACAGAAGAAATTCCAAAAGTATTTGAAATATATTTTGTCAGCAACTGGAAAATTGGAAATACATATGACATAATCAAATTAGAGCCCTTGGCTTCATGCTTTTAAAATAACATTTCTTTTATTTTTTGGCAACAAAATAAGAAAATTCATAATAAAAACAATAAACAAATAAGCAATTAACTTTGCATTTTCCACATATTATTAAAAAATAAGGTCTTATTCTAACAAGCTGTTGTTGTAAAGTTATTATTTAAAAACTGGTAATTAAATAATAAAAGTAAATTAAGTGTTGTGTCCTTTGGAAGCGGAATTAGATTAGGTCGAAGGGTGAAGACCTTCGCTCTTTACTCGTAGACATATACTTAGGCCGGATGTGTCTCCAATGAGACACGTCCGGCCCGAGTGATCCGTCAGTATACTCACCATCTTACTGATTTCAAATGCTTAACTTCAGTAACCTCCTTGTTTTATCTGCATCGAGTATGTTTTTGTTATACATGAGAAGTTCTTTTACTTTTCAAATAGAGTACCTACTTTTTCTTTCTCTCAGAATACAAGCAGAGAAGAGGACTGAAGGGTTGTTTGTCAAATACCAACAAGAAGGTAGCCGCAGAAAAATATGTTCCTAAAAAAATGTTCATACAAAAATGGGAACATAAAAATTTGTGAACTTCATGTACCGCAAAAATGATGGTCTTATTTTGCGGAACAATGAGTATATGCATAGCATTTAAACACATATGTAATTACGTACATGGCGAAAATGAAAATAGTTCACTAAGCAGATGACAATTATAATCATAAATATGTAAATACATTTGAATGTACATCTATAACAAATATTTAGCTAAAAAAAATGATTTTGGTAGCAATTTGATTTTACTTTCGCTGTTGGTTTTTAAGGAGTTTTAGGTTTTTCCTACACTTTTTGAACATTGATGCGTGTGATTTTTTTTACAGATAAAGAAAGGCGTAAAAACCCACGATTAAAAATAAATTTGCTTAAAACATCTTTTTTTTTGCGCGCTAGCTGTAACATGAAGATAAAAACATTTTTTTTAAGATGAGTAGTTCTGGTAAAACCAAATCTATTTCATATGTACATACACAGATATATCAATTAACATTCTAAACTGAAAACAATGCATGAAAATAAAATAGATTTTGAACTTTTTATTTATTGTATTTAACAAAAACCGTATAAATATACGAAATAATTATCATCAATGTATTTATTATAAAAAATAAAATTCAATTTCACCTTAAAATAAAAGACTTAAATAAGCTACTTATAACTAATATAAATATTTTTAAAGTAACAGGGCAATAATAAGAAATTTATAAAAGAAATAATCACCTTTATTCTACTTAGCGTCGGCAACAGAACACGACGGCAATTTAGATCTTTTGTTGCCAATCGGTATTCCATATATTGCCATTTATCGATCACTACCAACTATTGTTCGGTATTTTGTAAGCTGGTATTTTTGGTGCTGTCTTGCGTTGCTTTGTGTTGTGTTCAAAAACTTTGAACAAATCAACGTTAAAGTTGTCTTTCATTGTACGTTTTGGTATTTTTACATGCAAAAAATTGTGTTTCTTTACAGGCAATGTGTGGTAACAAAGAGCCCAGATGAATAATGGACAACGGCATACCTGTGGAAATGGATGTAAAAGCTGCGGTAACATGTGGACCAACTGTGAGTATAGTGAAAAACCTGGAAATATAAATACAAAAGAAATTATTAAAAGATATTTAAAAATTTTTGTTTCTTTACAGACAATGTGTGGTAACAAGGTGCCCAGTGGAATACTGGAGAAGGCCATACCTGGAAAAATGGAATTAAAAGCTGCGCTAACTAGTGGATCAACTGTAAGTATAGTGAAAAATCTGAAAATATAATTAAAGAAACAATTATTAAAAGTGATGTAAAAATATTTGTTTCTTTACAGACAATGTGTGGTAACAAGGTGCCCAGTGGAATACTGGAGAAGGCCATACCAGGGAAAATGGAATTAAAAGCTGCGCTAACTAGTGGATCAACTGTAAGTATAGTGAAAAATCTGAAAATATAATTAAAGAAACAATTATTAAAAGTGATGTAAAAATATTTGTTTCTTTACAGACAATGTGTGGTAACAAGGTGCCCAGTGGAATACTGGAGAAGGCCATACCTGGAAAAATGGAATTAAAAGCTGCGCTAACTAGTGGATCAACTGTAAGTATAGTGAAAAATCTGAAAATATAATTAAAGAAACAATTATTAAAAGTGATGTAAAAATATTTGTTTCTTTACAGACAATGTGTGGTAACAAGGTGCCCAGTGGAATACTGGAGAAGGCCATACCTGGAAAAATGGAATTAAAAGCTGCGCTAACTAGTGGACCAACTGTAAGTATAGTGAAAGATCTGAAAATATAAATAAAAAAACAATTATTAAAAGTGATGTAAAAATATTTGTTTCTTTACAGACAATGTGTGGTAACAAGGTGCCCAGTGGAATACTGGAGAAGGCCATACCTGGAAAAATGGAATTAAAAGCTGCGCTAACTAGTGGACCAACTGTAAGTATAGTGAAAGATCTGAAAATATAAATAAAAAAACAATTATTAAAAGTGATGTAAAAATATTTGTTTCTTTACAGACAATGTGTGGTAACAAGGTGCCCAGTGGAATACTGGAGAAGGCCATACCAGGGAAAATGGAATTAAAAGCTGCGCTAACTAGTGGATCAACTGTAAGTATAGTGAAAAATCTGAAAATATAATTAAAGAAACAATTATTAAAAGTGATGTAAAAATATTTGTTTCTTTACAGACAATGTGTGGTAACAAGGTGCCCAGTGGAATACTGGAGAAGGCCATACCTGGAAAAATGGAATTAAAAGCTGCGCTAACTAGTGGACCAACTGTAAGTATAGTGAAAGATCTGAAAATATAAATAAAAAAACAATTATTAAAAGTGATGTAAAAATATTTGTTTCTTTACAGACAATGTATGGTAACAAGGTGCCCAGTGGAATACTGGAGAAGGCCATACCAGGGAAAATGGAATTAAAAGCTGCGCTAACTAGTGGACCAACTGTAAGTATAGTGAAAAATCTGAAAATATAAATAAAAAAACAATTATTAAAAGTGATGTAAAAATATTTGTTTCTTTACAGACAATGTGTGGTAACAAGGTGCCCAGTGGAATACTGGAGAAGGCCATACCTGGAAAAATGGAATTAAAAGCTGCGCTAACTAGTGGACCAACTGTAAGTATAGTGAAAGATCTGAAAATATAAATAAAAAAACAATTATTAAAAGTGATGTAAAAATATTTGTTTCTTTACAGACAATGTGTGGTAACAAGGTGCCCAGTGGAATACTGGAGAAGGCCATACCAGGGAAAATGGAATTAAAAGCTGCGCTAACTAGTGGATCAACTGTAAGTATAGTGAAAAATCTGAAAATATAATTAAAGAAACAATTATTAAAAGTGATGTAAAAATATTTGTTTCTTTACAGACAATGTGTGGTAACAAGGTGCCCAGTGGAATACTGGAGAAGGCCATACCTGGAAAAATGGAATTAAAAGCTGCGCTAACTAGTGGATCAACTGTAAGTATAGTGAAAAATCTGAAAATATAATTAAAGAAACAATTATTAAAAGTGATGTAAAAATATTTGTTTCTTTACAGACAATGTGTGGTAACAAGGTGCCCAGTGGAATACTGGAGAAGGCCATACCTGGAAAAATGGAATTAAAAGCTGCGCTAACTAGTGGACCAACTGTAAGTATAGTGAAAGATCTGAAAATATAAATAAAAAAACAATTATTAAAAGTGATGTAAAAATATTTGTTTCTTTACAGACAATGTGTGGTAACAAGGTGCCCAGTGGAATACTGGAGAAGGCCATACCTGGAAAAATGGAATTAAAAGCTGCGCTAACTAGTGGACCAACTGTAAGTATAGTGAAAGATCTGAAAATATAAATAAAAAAACAATTATTAAAAGTGATGTAAAAATATTTGTTTCTTTACAGACAATGTGTGGTAACAAGGTGCCCAGTGGAATACTGGAGAAGGCCATACCAGGGAAAATGGAATTAAAAGCTGCGCTAACTAGTGGATCAACTGTAAGTATAGTGAAAAATCTGAAAATATAATTAAAGAAACAATTATTAAAAGTGATGTAAAAATATTTGTTTCTTTACAGACAATGTATGGTAACAAGGTGCCCAGTGGAATACTGGAGAAGGCCATACCAGGGAAAATGGAATTAAAAGCTGCGCTAACTAGTGGACCAACTGTAAGTATAGTGAAAAATCTGAAAATATAAATAAAAAAACAATTATTAAAAGTGATGTAAAAATATTTGTTTCTTTACAGACAATGTATGGTAACAAGGTGCCCAGTGGAATACTGGAGAAGGCCATACCAGGGAAAATGGAATTAAAAGCTGCGCTAACTAGTGGACCAACTGTAAGTATAGTGAAAAATCTGAAAATATAAATAAAAAAACAATTATTAAAAGTGATGTAAAAATATTTGTTTCTTTACAGACAATGTGTGCCCAGTGGAATACTGGAGAACGACATACCTGTGAAAATGGAACTAAAAGATGCGTGTACTAATGGACCAACTGGCATAAGGATTACTGGAAAAGAGAAACCTGAAAATAAAAGCATAAAAGTAATTATTAAAAGTGACCCACATTTTTTGATTCATTGCAGGCAATGACATGCAACAAAGTGTCCCAATAGTGGAGAAGACCATGCCTGCAAAACCTGAAACAAAAGCTGCTTTAATTCCTGGACCAACTGTAAGTATAGCGAAAAACCTGAAAATGGGGGAAAAAAAATCATTATTAAAACTGATAAAAAAATGTTGTTTCGTTATAGGCAATGACGTGTAACAAAGTGTCCTAAAGAACTGTCGAAAGATAAACTCCAGCTAAAATATGATTGAAAGCTGCATCTGCTGTTGTTATTTATGGATTTCACACACAAATTTCAATTGATTATATTATTTCTACCGCCTGGAACTGAAGCCGGAAAGATGGTTACATTTTAGTGAAAATGTTTTATTTTAAACAACATGTTTCACCCAGAAACAATTGAAACTAGTAACATATAATAAACTTACTTCTCGGATCTGATACCAAAATGTAAACAAAAATAGTTAATAATAAAATTCATACAAATTTTTATTTATGATAAAAAAAATGAAATAGTTTTAAATTGAAAGAATTTTTACATTCCAAATATAAAATTACTGTTCCATAAAGGTTAAGTATCAGCTCTAATGAAAAATAAAACATAATTAAGTTATTATATAGTTTTTGTTCTCTTGCAAATCGAAGAAAACTTGGCGAACATTGGACATCAGAAACGAGTTCAAATGAAAGGATTTGCTTGGTAAATGGTTTTTATGGCCCTTAACCACTGGACAAACTGTAAATATAGTGAAAACCCTGAAAATATAAATAAAAAACAATTATTAAAAGATATGTAAGCATTTATGTTTTTTTACAGACAATGTGTGGTAACAAAGCGCCCTAAAATAAAAAAAAACTAAAACCTATAAAAATGAAAAACTTAACTTATTTCCACCACTTTTAAGAGCAACCGAATAGTATTTCCAATATGATTTCAAGCAATACACACTATGCACAACCCCGGTTTCTCACTTTAAATTTTAAACAGCACTTCACAGCTTGGTTTCTTCAATATCTTATTAGCGGCTTCTTCTCGGCATTATTATGATAACTATAAACCGCAGCCACTAACCACTATGAATAAATTTCACATCACCTTTTTATTGTTTACACATGTAAATGCAGTAACCAATTAATATTTAATCTTTTGTGTTTAAATTGGCACTTACTGTTTTTTTATATTATTCACTTTATACAACACTCTTTATATTTATTATTTGGCATTAGCCCCACTTTAATCTTTTGTTTTTAAATTTGGCACTTGCACTTTTTCCAATATATTCACTTTCACTTTTATTTACATAAGTATATTAATTTTCCAGCAGTATCTCTTTCATCCATTTTATGGCATCAGCACTGATGAAGATGCCGCTGGAAACATAGCAAGCACAAAATACCGCGACAAAAATTGATTGGATAAATACCAATCAATTAACTTCAAAATTCCAATTAGTTATGGTGGAGCTGAAGCCGGAAACTTATTTGGGGTTGTTTGAAGAACAAAAATCATTTTGGCCAGAATATGAACTTACCTTCTCGGATGTTTCGGGAACCGATGAAAGCTCTTAATTTCCGGGCAGCCCATAATACATTTACGACTCCTGAAATTGAAAATTTGTTTTTTTAAACTAATTACAATTTTATCAAAAAAAATTATACTTACATGTTTTTCCGCTGTTGCCGTCCACTTGCTGTTGTTAAATGAAGCTGCTAAATGGGAAGAATTGGCGCAAAATAATGAAAAATCCAACAATATTTCCAGTTTTGCGCCAATTTTTTGATGAATTTTCCTATACAAAAAGAAAACAAACAAAATTTCATTTAACCCCATCGGATAAAAGAGACAGCAATTGATTTAGAATATATTACTGTCCTTTAATAATGAAGGGGTTAACTGAGTGATGCCACTTTGACATTTTTTAACACTTTTTTTCATCGCTAGGTGGCCGTGTCCTATCTGGTTATAATCTGTGATCTGTACCTCGAAAAAAACTCTACGTCGTCAAGATCAAACGGATCAAATCTTTTTTTATATATGTACCTTAGATTTTCTTTCCTCACGTAAATCGTCAAGTATTTCAAAATCTCTATCAATATTTTGTAAGGAAAACATTTCTTGAAATTTGTGCACAAAAATAAAATTCTTTTGTTCTTTGAAAATTTTAATATGTCGAAATCAGCTGTTTATGTGTTTTAAATTATTTAAAACAACTTCAGGAGGTTTTAAATTTTAAAACATATTTTAGCGTTTAAAGTATACTTTTACCTGTCTATAGTATACCAAAAGTACACTTTTATTAAAAATATACTTTAGAACTCTTAAAGTCGACTTTATTTTTGACTATGATTATGGGCCATTAAAGTTATGATTTTTGCAACGAAAAAAGGCAAAAGCCGCCACTGTGCGCCGTCAGTTGGCAGGCACAAACATAAGGCTTGCCGTAACTAGGTGCACTGCCAGAAGTTCTGGCTTATACCTCCACGTAGTGGCGGTCGGTAACATGTTCTTGTCTCTGCAAGAAGTCTGGCTAAATAAGTCGAGCGGAGAGAAGTTAACACTCTCGTATAAAAAATCCACGGTGGAACAGCATACGACAGGGATGCGTGATCAAGAGGGTGCTTGGCCTCAACTATGCAAACTCTGGGTGCCAGTCGATCTCCAGTATTAATACAGACTTACCCGTGCATATTAAGCTCTGTGTGGGTGGACGGACATTATTTCCTCCATTACAGAGATGACTTATGAAGCCTCCTAAAAGGCGGAGAGGTTAATCTCTGAAGAAACTACGGTTTTAATTGGCCAAGAAAGAAATCCGGAAGATTTGGACAAGACTGTACCGCGAGGCGCTCGACCGTGATATTCCGAAGGGATGGACAATAAAGCCTCGCAAAAGGTGGAGATATTATCTTTGTAGGAACTCAGGTGTTTATTGACCAATGGAGGAATTCTGAAGACATGGACAAGAAAACCTCGCAAAGGTGGACGGGTTAGTCTTGAAAGATACTTCTGCAGAAGAGGCTTGACAGTAGCGCACATTGTGTGGGAATGTCCACGGGAAGATACTTGTTAAATGTGAATGCTATGGTGGACTTAAGCCTAAGATAAATGCTAGCATTGACAAGAAACTCCGTGCTGAGGAAGAAGGTCGACAGTCTGAAATCACTACAGTCGAGAGTGAAAGATAGTAAAGGTAGCACGAAACTTGAATGAGAGTAAGGTAGTCGTAAATTACAAATCGGTTGCCTAAAATCAATTCGAGAAAAGATATCCCCACTACATTATAATATGGCACTCCGGAAAGTAATGAATTTGCACCAAACTATAACTTCTCTCCAGCAGGAATAAACAGCATTTTCGAAGATATCATTCCTAATGGAATACAAACAGATGTTTATGATTCGGACTTTTTGCCACCACTTTATAAATATGAAGAAAGAATAAATTCAAAGGAAAAATCTCCTATTTAATTAATTACGTTTGATATTGCACTTAAAGAATTAGAAGGACCAAATTTGTCTAGTAACAAACAAGACATTCTAAATAATCTTCTTCATAAGCTCCAAAGCATTTTTAAAGATAACTCAAAACCAATCCCATGCATTGAACATTTTATAAACACTGGCTCGCATGAACCTACTGCATGTGTCCCCATATCGTGTATCTTCAATAATGAAAAAAAAATTGCAAATTGAAATAGACGAAATGCTAAAGAAAACATTATTAAATAAGAATCTCCCTGGGCTTTCCCTGTAGGGTTAATTAAAAAAAAAAAAAAAAAACGGTGGAATGAGAGATTGACTTAAAGGCTGGTTACTAACAAATAAAATTAGCTTATAAAGATAAAATTAAAACAGCGGTTACTACGCCATTTGGAATGTGTGTTTGTAATAGAATGCCGTTTAGACTTCAAATTGCGCCAAAAATAAAATGGAAGTGGTCTGATGGAGAAAGTTTAACTTTTGATAAACAGGTAGATGAAACGAAGCATTGTTTATATAAACAGATGCCACCAATTTTGCGCTTGGTGCAGTTTTACTTCAGGGGTAGAAAGAAAGAGAACATCCAGTAGAATATGCCAGTAAAGAAATTTCGTGGCTATATAGAAGGTTCGGAAATATCTGTTTTAACAGATCACCATCAACCAATGTGGCTTTTTAGCCTAAAATCCCCAACTGGTCGTTTGGGCAACTGCAATCTTATAACATACATTTTTGATATACACCAGGTAGAACAAACTTTATGGCTGATACATTCTCAAGACCACACTGCGCGATTTTCTAACAATACCCGTTTTAAAGTAGCTTCAGAGGAAATGTCAGGACCTTGGGATGGTGTTGTCAGATATTTGGCGTTATATAAAAGCCACAGTTTAACGTTTTAACATTTAACATTATCATGTTGAAAATAATCATACCCATTTCTATATAGCCCATTTTTTCAGGATTATTATGTAGATTCTCCCTCGAAACTAACGTATACATGTTTATCGATAATCCCCTGAATAAAAACTAATTTTACCACTCCACATAAGTTTTTGCTGAAAAAAATTATTTATGATAACCGGGAAGAGATTATCCGCTGGCTACTGAGAATGGCACAGAAGAAATTCCAAAAGTATTTGAAATATATTTTGTCAGCAACTGGAAAATTGGAAATACATATGACATAATCAAATTAGAGCCCTTGGCTTCATGCTTTTAAAATAACATTTCTTTTATTTTTTGGCAACAAAATAAGAAAATTCATAATAAAAACAATAAACAAATAAGCAATTAACTTTGCATTTTCCACATATTATTAAAAAATAAGGTCTTATTCTAACAAGCTGTTGTTGTAAAGTTATTATTTAAAAACTGGTAATTAAATAATAAAAGTAAATTAAGTGTTGTGTCCTTTGGAAGCGGAATTAGATTAGGTCGAAGGGTGAAGACCTTCGCTCTTTACTCGTAGACATATACTTAGGCCGGATGTGTCTCCAATGAGACACGTCCGGCCCGAGTGATCCGTCAGTATACTCACCATCTTACTGATTTCAAATGCTTAACTTCAGTAACCTCCTTGTTTTATCTGCATCGAGTATGTTTTTGTTATACATGAGAAGTTCTTTTACTTTTCAAATAGAGTACCTACTTTTTCTTTCTCTCAGAATACAAGCAGAGAAGAGGACTGAAGGGTTGTTTGTCAAATACCAACAAGAAGGTAGCCGCAGAAAAATATGTTCCTAAAAAAATGTTCATACAAAAAT
This sequence comes from Phania funesta, assembly GCA_963932375.1. Lineage (NCBI taxonomy): Eukaryota > Metazoa > Arthropoda > Insecta > Diptera > Tachinidae > Phania > Phania funesta. The sequence continues at coordinate 46,928,691 of OZ010656.1, forward strand.
GGGAACATAAAAATTTGTGAACTTCATGTACCGCAAAAATGATGGTCTTATTTTGCGGAACAATGAGTATATGCATAGCATTTAAACACATATGTAATTACGTACATGGCGAAAATGAAAATAGTTCACTAAGCAGATGACAATTATAATCATAAATATGTAAATACATTTGAATGTACATCTATAACAAATATTTAGCTAAAAAAAATGATTTTGGTAGCAATTTGATTTTACTTTCGCTGTTGGTTTTTAAGGAGTTTTAGGTTTTTCCTACACTTTTTGAACATTGATGCGTGTGATTTTTTTTACAGATAAAGAAAGGCGTAAAAACCCACGATTAAAAATAAATTTGCTTAAAACATCTTTTTTTTTGCGCGCTAGCTGTAACATGAAGATAAAAACATTTTTTTTAAGATGAGTAGTTCTGGTAAAACCAAATCTATTTCATATGTACATACACAGATATATCAATTAACATTCTAAACTGAAAACAATGCATGAAAATAAAATAGATTTTGAACTTTTTATTTATTGTATTTAACAAAAACCGTATAAATATACGAAATAATTATCATCAATGTATTTATTATAAAAAATAAAATTCAATTTCACCTTAAAATAAAAGACTTAAATAAGCTACTTATAACTAATATAAATATTTTTAAAGTAACAGGGCAATAATAAGAAATTTATAAAAGAAATAATCACCTTTATTCTACTTAGCGTCGGCAACAGAACACGACGGCAATTTAGATCTTTTGTTGCCAATCGGTATTCCATATATTGCCATTTATCGATCACTACCAACTATTGTTCGGTATTTTGTAAGCTGGTATTTTTGGTGCTGTCTTGCGTTGCTTTGTGTTGTGTTCAAAAACTTTGAACAAATCAACGTTAAAGTTGTCTTTCATTGTACGTTTTGGTATTTTTATATATTTGTGTTGACTTTTTTGGTATATTGTGTTGTGTTTGTAGTGTAAATAAAAGGGAAAAAATTAAAATACGAAATAAATGCCAATTCGAGAAACATGTGGAAGAACTTGAAAAGTATCCATCATTAGTCAGAGGATTTCGTAGGTGCATTGCTCCTACAAATTTTAACGAAGAGTAGGAGAGTATTACTACAATGCTAAATTCTCTTGGTACACCAATTAGAACTGGTGATGGATGGCAAAAAGTAAGGTAAAATGTTTGTTTTAGGTATGTTGTCTATTGGAATTATTTTTAAAAATTTGGCGGGACTTAAAGTTTAAAGTCAGAAGGAAAATACCGACAAACAGAGCAGAGTCTAAAGCTACTGGAGGTGGCGTTTTTAAGCAATTATAATTTATTAATTTTAATTAAAAAACTGAATGGATTTTATTTTTGTACGCGAAAATTTTTAAGCTGAAATAATTTAATAAAAGCGAACTGAAAAGACTGATTTAAAATTATTGTAAGCTGTGTTTTTATTTGCTCTCGCCTTTGGTATGCCTCAGTACTTTGTGTAGTTTCATGACCATCATTCCCTTCCATGTCGTTTGAGTAATTTCCCGTTTCTTCATTTGTCATATCCAGTCCCCATATTCAATACAAATGTTGTGAAGTGCAGCACAAACATTTGCAATTTTAACAGTTTTTGCTGGTCTGTAGTGAAGCTGACGTGCGTCGAAAAGGCAAACAAATTTGTTTTTATTACATTTCGCGCCTTAGCATGTTTGGAATTGTAAACAGCCTCTGCACTTCCTTCACAAGCAGATCGGTATGGTGTCAAGGCTCTAGAGGATAGCCAGCATCACCTGATTAAAAGTTAAAGCATCCATCATATGAAACTTTATCCATTGTGCACTTCCTCTCAATGAAAACCAGAGTCCCGGATAAATTTTTGGACACGACTGACTGTGACAGTCCCAGGTGGAAATCATTTCCAACACTGAGCTGGTACGACCCCTGAGCCAAAAATCGCAATGTCGCGATAGTATAACAAAGCCATTACTTGGGAAATTATTGCTTCAAATTTGTTACTTACTTGTCATCGGGCAAGTTAAAAATGCAAGATTTCTGTCTAAGCTGTCTTTTTCCACTATCAATTGTTTTTTTATTTTCTTCGTCACTAGAGTCCGAATCAAAAAAGAAAATCATTATTATTTTAATTTAACTTTTTTAACAAACACAGCACAGTTCTTTTTTTTTTACCAAAAACCATAACAAATGAAGCAGCTGATTCAAACATTAGAGATGTGTACTCTATTTTATTACCATTATCGATAAATAGGCAACGTCGCCGTAATACTCTTATAGAATACCATATTAGTATTGCTGTTGTGGTAAATTGCCGTCGCCTTAAAATTGCCGACAATGTTGCCAAAATCCAATAATCACAAAAAAACTAAAATTTAATTACTTACATACGTACTACGGAAGAATAATAAAACAAATAATATGAAACAAGTTTGTATTGTTAGATACACATAGTATTGAATTCTCTTTGTCGAACTGAACGTTCAACATTTTCTTCATGTAATACTTGAGTATAGCAGTACATGTGAAGTTTTGAGCTGGTATCATGTTCCTAAAACGAACACAGCCGAGTACATATGAACAACATGAACTTCGTACGCGGTACCTAAAAAAAAGAACATGTAAACGTAATGTTCCGTCAATTTTGTTGTTCTCAAAATTGAGTACTTTATTTTGCTCTGATAGTTCGAGTAAGTGTTCATGCCTTGCCGCTTCTCGTGTACTTCACGTATACAAATGTAAGTGTGCAGATTTCTATTTGATACCATAGCACTATATGGGCCTTCGCGCTGCTCAAACCCACTCTGCTCCGTGGTCTTAATTTCCAGTCTGTTGACTGGTTCATTTCCGAACACTTCATAGTGATACATCACCAAAATGATGTACAGTCTGCCATATGTTGAGTAGCCGTTTATTGCTTTTTGCCTCCCAGAATCGTCTTGGATCTAACCTTGTCGGGTTATAGTCGCTTTATTGACGTATGAGTGTCCGTAAAAATTATTACCTCTGCCGGCCTGCCAAATTCACTTAGCCAGTTCAGACGTTCCTTAATCGCGCCAACTACTTCCGCTTGAAGGACCGTATTATAGTCCGGAAGTCTAAAGAATATTTCTGTCCTTTATTCCTATCTTCCAGCTTGGCAGCCTGAGAAACAGCAGATTCCCTCTTGCATTTGAGCTAGGGCTCGTGATTTGTAATCTCTGTTGATTCACTCACCCATCATTTCCAGGCGTGTTGCTGTAAGAGCTGCGTCAGGTTTTATTTACACTTCTATTTGTTGGATATATAATATCGTTTCCAATGCCCTTGTTGATTTGGTTCAGCTTGCACCGTTTATTCCAATGCAGCACATTCGTTGAACCCTCCGCAAGGCAATTATAATCCACTTCTGCTCCACTGCCGTTTACGATACTACGGAAGCATGGGTCTAAGCACGTTTCTATAGAGCCAGTGTGACATGTTCGGATTGAGGCCTCCTTTAGAGTCATGGCTCTCCTTCCGTCCAAAATTAAACCTAAATATTTAATCTTGTGGGTAAAGTTTATTCTTTTACCTAGGAAACGTGATTCCTTCCAGAATACAATCTTCGTCTTCCTAGTAAACAGTCAGTTGTATGTTAAAGATTGCTTCGGATTCGATTTATAAATTCAAAAACAAGTTTAATGTCAAAACAAAATGATGTTTACAAATCGTCAATTCAGAGTCAAATTAATTATTTGACTATTGCCTAAGCCTGAATTAAAACGAATGGGCTAAAATCGCTTCAGAGATCTCAGAATAAGGAACTAAGCCCATTTTTAACATATCACTGTCATATTCTATTTTGTCTCTATATAGATACACATCCGTAACAATTCTTCCAGTATATGGGTTATATAAATTGAGACTTTTAATAAGTTTTTATATCTGCACATAATAGTGAATTCTGTTTTCTTAAGTCGTGAATCTACTTTTAATACAAGAAATGCATTAAATTCGAGACCAGTTCGTTGTCGTTTGAAAACAGCATGGCCCATGGGTAGTTTGGAATACAATAAGTTATCAAAAACTATTAGAAGTTTTCAGTGAACACTTGCTTCTAAAATAACGATTAAAGAATATTTGATAATTTAGAAAATATAATACAATTTAAAATTTCAAACGCTTTTATTATATTTTTTTTTTAAATTTTCTTTGTGCTTTCACATATTTATGTATGCGCATACTTACAGTACGAAGCAAAACTGTCAGGATGTAATGCATCAAGGAAGTAAGGTAATGAAAATAATACAACTATAGGTACAGTGCTGTTCCCACACTGAATTTAAGGAAAGTGTTATTTTGCTCTCAAATAAGAAGACCTTACGAACTCATTATAATATTTATTTATGACTTATATGATAACAAAAAAGTTTATAAAAAAAATAACTACAAAAACCTTTTTTGATATTTCAATAACAAACAAAAACAAAACTAACTCTATGAGAGGCTGTGCCTACGCTAAGCAACTTATTAATACTTTGTATATGACCCTTTGTTTTTTATAACTGCAGCATATCTTTTGGGCATTGAGGCAATTAAATTTTGTAATGTGCTTTTGGAGATGTTTTTCCATTCGTTTTCAAAACCTTTTAACAAATTTTCTTTATTTGTAAATCGACTCGATCCGAGGCGTCGTTTCACAATGGCGAACAAATTTTCGATAGGATTCAAGTCCGGTGATTGTGCCGGCCAATCAAGCACTTGAATCCTTTTCGTCTGAAACCATTCCTTGACCAACTTCGATGTGTGTTTCGGGTCGTTATCATGTTGAAACACCCATCGAAGTGGCATATTCCATTCTGCATATGGGAGCATTTTCGTTTCTAAGATGTCCTTGTACACGAAACGATCCATTTTATCGCTTATTTTGTGCACAGGACCAATGCGTTTGCCAGAGAAACATGCCCACACCAATTTGTTTCCCCCACCATGTTTCATTGTTTGCTTACAATAGCGTGGATCGAGCCGATTTCCTTTCATATGCCGCACTGTGCACATGCCGTCAGAATTGAAGAGGTTTACTTTGACCTCATCGCTAAAGAGCACAGTGTTCCACTTTGTGATAGGCCAATTAATGTGTTGCTTTGCAAATTCAAGACTAAAAATTACAAAAGTCCTATTGAATTTGTTGTTGAAGTAAATTAAAGTTCACTTACCGTTTTTTCATGTGTTTTTTGTTCAAATTAAGTGATTTTAATATCTCTTTTGAAGTTATAAATGGTTTTTTTTTTATTAATATTTTAATTTGTCTGTCGTCACGGTCGGAAATTTTGCGTGGAGGTGCGCCTGTATTGGGTTTTACGACGGTGCCTATCGTTTTATAATTTTGAATCCACCGTGAAACCATTGATTTGTTAATTTTTAAATGATTAGCTATATCAATTTGATTTTGCCCTGCCTTCCACAATGATATAACGGACGATTTGAAGCTATTATCGTATTGTGCGCGCTTCATGTTGAAAATTTATAGTTTGAAGGCAAATAATGTCTTAGTAGGACTAAACTGCATTGATTTAAGTAATTTGCAATTAATGAACTCAAATCCATCGCAAAAGAACCGTTATATTTAAGGGAAAGAGAATAAGAAAATTTGTTGCTTAGCGTAGGCACAGCCTCTCATAGAGTTAGTTTTGTTTTTGTTTGTTATTGAAATATCAAAAAAGGTTTTTGTTGTTATTTTTTTTATAAACTTTTTTGTTATCATATAAGTCATAAATAAATATTATAATGAGTTCGTAAGGTCTTCTTATTTGAGAGCAAAATAACAGTTTCCCTAAATTCAGTGTGAGTTGCTTAGCTTAGGAACAGCACTGTATATTATCAAATATATGTATTTTTTTTTTTTATTTAATTTAAAATTATTCTAAATTATAAAGCACAAAAACTCATATAAATTGCTTCCAAAAAAAAAAATATTCACTATTCGGACACTTTTGCACAGTACAATAAATAAACATTAGGTCTGTTACAGGTGCATAACAAAACACTCCGAAGTAGTCCGAGTTAGTCCAAACGCGTTCCAGATAACAATTTTTGTGCAATTTTGAGAGTAACATTTTTCATTTCCTGTACAAAGTCGTACGAACTTTTTCTTTGGGTAAGTTCGTACTAGAATTAAATTATCAGCGGTTTTTTGTTTATACCTATTAAAAAATCAAAACATTTTTAAATAAAGGAATAAAGTTTTTATTTCAATTTTATTATTAAAAAGCAAAACGGAACATTTTTCCAATAAACTTGAAGTTGTAAGTACATATATTTGTGCATATTTATCACTTTATTTAATAACAAAAATGCTCTTATCGATCAGTTAAGAAGTTATGGAGAGTTGCTGCCAATGATGCAAATGTTTTCTTTTAAAATATTATGCATTTTAAGCGTATAAAATGACTAAAATAAAATTTTTTGAGAAAGAAGGCATCATTAGTATTTAAAGATGTTTAATTGTGGTTTTTTGGGTTCCAGCAATTTCGGCAAACTTTGGTACATTCAGAGAGAAATTTTCTTTTTACTCTCAATAGTCCGGACTACTTTGTTATGCACCTAGAACAAACCTATTATCTCGATATTGCTCTGTTAAAATGTACGGTATTTGACCCGTTAGATTTTTTTTTTGTTGTCATCTCGTTATGAAGCTTTTATTGCTCTATTTGTGCATTATTGCATTTTTAATTAAAATTACATCAAAAACCAAAAATACTAAAATAAAAAAACAAAAACCTATAAAAATTTCTGCAAATAAAATAATTTCAATATTAAAAGTGATTAATATATAAAACAGCTAAAAAAAATTGGTTTCAGTTAAAAATCATTTTATTTTATAATTAACTTACTTCCACCACTTTTTAGAGCAACCGAATAGTATTTCCAATATGATTTCAAGCAATACACACCATGCACAACTCGGTTTCTTAAATTTCTAATTACCTTATTTCAGGTACTACTTGGAGAAATGCAGTAATATATTCTGCCTTCTTTAAATCTTAAACAGCACATCACATCTTGGTTTCGTCAATTTCTTATTAGCGGCTTCTTCTCGGTATTATTATGATAACTATAAACCGCAGCCACTAACCACTATGAATTAATTTCACATCACCTTTTTATTGTTTACACATGTATATGCAGTCACCAATTAATATTTAATCTTTTGTTTTAATTGTTTGGCATTAGCCCCACTTTACTCTTTTGTTTTTAAATTTGGCACTTGCACTTTTTGTAATATATTATTCACTTTTATTTTTAACACTTTTTATTTACATACATACATATATTAATTTTCCAGCAGCATCACTTTCATCCATTTTATGGCTTCAACAATATATGTATACGAATTAACTGCCACTGATGAAGATGCCGCTGGAAACATAACAAGCAAAAAATATCGCGACAAAAATTGATTGGATAAATACCAATTAACTTACCTATTTATAAAAATTCCAATTGTTTATGATAGTTTTGTTTGACGAACAAAAATCATTTTGGGCAGAATATATTCCATACAAAATAGTTTTTTAGTTTCCGGCTTCAAAATAACCAAAAGTAGTAACATATAATGAACTTACCTTCTCGGATCTTTCGGGAACCGATGAATCCTCTCAATTTCCGGCCAATCCATAATACATTTTCGACTCCTGAAATTGAAAAATTTTTTGTTTAAACTAATTACAAATTTATCAAAACAAAATTATATTTACATGTTGTTATCCACTTGCTGTTGTACAGGGAAGTTGGTGAACCAACTTCAGCCACAGGGTAACCAGAGGTGAAGACTTTGACACATAAAAATTAAAAAACTCAGTTTTTTTTGCTATGGGTTCTGTTAGAAAGAGACAAATATAGCATTTTGTGACGAAATACAGGAAAACATGGCAAGAAAATCAAAATAAAAACAATCTAAAAATCTAAAAACAAAACTAAGGCTCTGAGGGAACGAGACGGACAGAGAAAAAGATCACTATACTGTCGTTTCACCTCTATTTACTACTTTGTGCTTCAGCTGCTAAATAGCGCCAAATAATAAAAAATCCGAAAATTTTTCCAGTTTTGCGCCAATTATTTGATGAATTTTCCTATACAAAATGTAAACAAACAAAATTTCATTTAACCCCATCGAAGAAAAGAGAAAGCAATAGATTTTGTATATATTACCACAAAGTAGTAAACAGAGGTGAAACGACAGTATAGTGATCTTTTTCTCTATCGGTCTCGTTCCTTCAGAGCCTTAGTTTTGTTTTTATTTTGATTTTCTTGCCGTGTTTGCCTGTATTTTTTCCTGTATTTCGTCACAAAATGCTATATTTGTCTCTTTCTAACAGAGCCCATAGTAAAATAAACTGAGTTTTTTATTTTTTATGTGTCAAAGTCTTCACCTCTGGTTACCCTGTGATATTACTGTCGTTTCAAGGTGTATTTATTTAACAATGAAGGGGTTAATTGAGCGATGCCACTTTGACATTTTTCAACAATTTTTTTTTCATCGCTAGGTGGCCGTGTCCTATCTGGTTATATCTATGACGTAGGGTGACTAATTTCAAATTTGTTCGCACATGTGCAGAGTAATGGAAATTTGTTCGTGGTGTTCTGAGTGGAGAAGACGTGTAGACGTTCTCAGCATAGTTTGTGTGCGGATGTTTGCAGACGAGGGCATAAATATTTGTTTATATTGTATTGTGTATTTGGTTTGTGTGATGGCAAAACTGCGTTGTGCGGACAGCTCTTCGGACGTTGAGTGAACATGAACTTACCATCAACCGCGACGGTATTCAGGAACCAATTTTCTGTGTCAAGACTGCATGTAATGAATTTGCTTTGTATATGGTTTTCTGAGCTCTAGCGACATGGCAATTTTTAAACCAGATATTTTATTATCAATATATAAGTTTACTATGCAATTATGTATGTGTTTATACATCTGACATCTGGCCAAAGTTGTGTTACATTAATTGGAAATATTATTATATACGTATTAAGAATAGGAATATCAATTACCAAATATTTATTATATGAATGTAGTATATTTTATTACAAACTTTAGAAAATTTTCGTCTCTATTAATTCTTCGGTCTGGCAACCCTGACTAAACGTGCATTCTTTTTCGGTATATGAATATAGTAATTATTTGTATAAATTTTACTGAATTATAAAAATGAATCGTCAAAATAGTAAGAACAAATCAGTCAACTACTTTGTAGAAAAAACATCAACTGAGATAACAGATGTAGACCTCGGAGGTAGAGCTGTTGATAGTGACGAACCTGAGGGAACCGATGATCAAACTTCTGACAGTGCAGCATGTGAGGAATGTGATATTGATTCTAATTTTGGTGACAACGTAATCCCCGTTGCACCAAAAATATCCAAAATCGACCAAGTTGAGGAAGAAGTGATGCAAAAATATAAAGAACGTCAAGGCAAACAATTATATATACGTTTCCCGCATACAGTTCCCGAGACACTGGAAGCTTTAGAAGAGAAAGTTAGAGTACTAACACCTTTAGTAGTAAAAGTACACAAGCCACGTCAGAGACATGTAAGATTTTGTTTAGCAGATTTTGCTACTCAAGCAGATCGAGATGCTGCTTTAAATAATCTAAAAAAATCTATAAAAAATGGTGACTTGAAGAAATATGTCGTTAGTATACCACGTACAGAAAGTTCCGACTTCCTTAAAGAATTGGTAAAACGCAAAATTAAATCAATTGAAAATAAGAAAGCCAAAATACGTTTGAAAAAAGCCAGTAAGAAGTCCCAAAAGGAAAATAACTTTACATCAACTGTAATTGTTTCAAATCTTCCGAAAAACTCATCAGTGTTACAAATACGTGAGTTATTTGTGAATGCTGTTGACATTAATATAAAACCTGCTAAGGAAAAATTACATAACGGGAAGGGTTTAGCTGCAATTACATTTCCCACTACCTTGGATGCTAGGAATGCTATCAAAAAGAAATTATCTTTGGAAGGCAATGAACTCGTCCTAAAATTTGATAACAAAAACTTAAAGAAAAAAAAGTCAAAACACACAAATTCTAAAAATGTGGAAAAAGGTCTAGAATCTGAAAGTAAATTAAAAAAGGGGATAGAACCAAAAACACGTGCTACAAAAGGTTCCATACGTAGACAAAAGACAAATAAAAGAAAGATAGTTAATAATAATGCTGTTGAAAATAATCCAAAAGTTGCAACAAAATAAAAATATTCTTTTTATACTATAAAAAAATTAAATATTCATATCAGACACCTCTTGATCATGTATTTCTATTGTTCAATCGTGTCGATGGATTTACTATTGTGTATTTGAGCATAATATGAATAATAATCTGGGCCGTGCCCTGTAAAGGACTTCTAATAATTCGTTATCTATTGATCTGTCAAGGACTAAGGTGATTTTATTATTTATATCTTGGTGATGCTAAAATTGAATGTGTTTGGCGGAATAAGTGCTTTGGGGTCGTGCTTTATGCCAATGTTATGTTCATCGAACATATTGACATGGTATTTGGCAGTCTAGGGCACATTGCGTAATATTTATTCTAGTAAAATATATTTACTCTTCCGTAATGGCGAAGGTTGGCTCACGCACTTCTTGTGCCTCAGATTTTGTATTGTCTTAAAGTAGTTTCTGGATAATCTCGAGGTGAATTGTTAATGTTATTGTAATATTCGTTACAATTATACTGGGATCATATTTCACCTTCTGGCCATAAGTTTCTCTTTAAGCGATTTTGTGAAGCATCGTATACTAAGTTTGTTCCACAATGCTATAAGCATGACTTTTTCTCTCTATTGTGTGACAGATTTGTTTTCCCGCTGTTCACTAGGAATCTTTATTGCTCGAATTTTCAGACCACCAGTTGAGGGATTATTTGTAGAGACAGTTGCACGTTGGAATGTTCTAGCTTGTTAGCTGCGCCTTTTCTCAGATTCCAATAATGCTTCTCGTCTTAAACTAAAGAACCACTTTCCTATATACATACTAATTTTTCTTTCTGGATGTGAGTTATTTTACTTTTACAGGATCTATACATATGTTGCTTTTCGATATAAGTATGTACCAGACATCGATTTCGGTTGCGTAATTTTCGAGCCTACGTAACACAAGCACTTAGTTTTTTATGACTTGAATCATTTTTAAGTGGCTCGATTGTTTTTGGTAAAACTTCAATCAGATCATGTACAATAAAGCCGTTGTGCAAAAAAATAACTTTTTGTTAACGAGACTTTGTTTCAATACAAATCTGTTCAAGTCTAATGTTGAAAATGACTTACACTTGTTGTTGCATTTTGTGTTTGTGTATAAAAAGCAACAAGTAGGGCCTGTTGGTAAATGCAGCGCTGCGCTGCATATTATGCGCAGTATGTTCAAAAATACAAACAGTGGTAACACTGCAAATGTAACACGGTCGAAAATGCAACACAGCCAGCGTTGCCACTGTTGGTCTTTTCCGACCAAAAAGGTCGGACAGCAATGGTTTTGGTCGGATGGTCGGCTAAACCTAATTTTAGTCGGTTTCAGAACATCTACCATATTAATTTTAAGACATTTGACGCTATAAAATTTTTCAGTTTTTGGCAACACTATTTTCTTTTCAGTAACGAAGAACAACCAAAGCAAATGTCAAATGTGTGTAAAAAGCTATAAAAAATAGGATGAGCCCATTTGCAAGGTGGTATTGGTTGGTTGGTTTACATGGTAGCCTGCTGCACGCAGGATGTCAACTAAGGTCTGAATGACCCCGTTTTGACAAGACCATACCATTCGCCAGGTAAATACTGTCTTAGAGTCTATGACTAGGGAGCTAGATCCATCCCGTAGCCGTGAGATATCTTAAAATATCGTTGAAACGGCACCGAGATATCTCACTGAGATCCTCCAGTATGTAGTCTCCAAGAAATTTGTGTCTCCTGACAGCCAGAGCAGGGCATTCGCAGAGAAGGTGAAAAACCGTCTCCTCTTTCTCTATGTCCTTACAACTGCGTCAGTGGCCATTATAAGGGAGTCCAAGTCGCCTGGCATGTTCTCCAAACACCCAGTGACCTGGTAATATTGCCAGCAACCTCGATAAGTTCCTCCAATCACGACCTATCAGTTGCATAGTGCGCCTAAAACCAAAAGATGGCATCCGTAAGATTCCCCGAGGGGATTGCTACTGATTGCTACATTGGGAGTATTTAGAGCGGTTCCTCCTTTGGCTAGTTTGTCTGCTTGTTCATTACCAAAGTGGTCCCTATGCGCAGGGACCTAAACCAAGGTAACATCCGCCAGGCTCCCTAGCCTTGACAACTCTCTCTTACATTGACTGACTAACAGAGACGTAGTTGTACGATTTGAGTGACAGAAGCGCCGCCAGACTCTCAACGAAAATACAAATATTCCCACGTATATTTCTGTCGTATAAAATCGTGCATGCCTTCATAATAGCAAGTATTTCGGCTTGAAATACGCTGCAATTATCCGGAAGACGATATGAGATGCCTATCTCAAGATCACTAGAAAAGACGCCAGAGCCTACACCGCTGTTCATCTTAGAACCGTCCGTGTATATCCTGACGTTATAGTTCTCCACGAGACTACCACTGCACCACTCCCTCCTGGGGGGATTAGTACTCTGAACACTCTATCAAAGTCTAACTGCGGCGTAGTGTAGTCAGGGAGTTGATTTATATCCGGAGGCAGTACGCCCAAAATATTCGCATGGCCGTACGTCCTCGCACGCCAACTTCCCGTCGCCTTTAGCCTATCTGCACTACTAGCAGATATGGCCACGATGTGAAGATCTATAGGAATAAGGTGCAGTATAGTATTCAGTGACTCTGATGGACTAGTACGCAGTGCACCTGTAATGCCAATACACGCTGATCTTTGAATTCTGTACAGTTGGTCCACCACATATTTCCTCCTTGTCGCAGGCCACCACACCAAAGATCCATATGTAAGAATCGGACGTACAATGGCTATCTAACTATAGAAGGACTAAGTCCCCATTTTGCACCGAACATCCTACGACAGGTGTAGTAAGCTACTGTAGCCTTCTTGGCTCTGTGCTGAATATTCAGCCTCCATGACAACTTAGAGTCAAGGATGACACCAAGATATTTCGCACTGTTTGTAAGAGGAATATCGCGGTAGTCTGATGCTAGGCATTTTGGTCCTTGTTGTAAATAGTACCAAACTGGTTTTGTCCGGGTTTACTCCTAGGTCATTCCTCATCGCCCAGTTGCTAAGTAGCCCCAGCGCATCAGACATGATATTGCTTATCACGTCCGGAAACTTTCCCGATACCAAGATCACAACATCATCAGCATATGCGACGACCTTTATACCTTTGTCGTCTAATTGCATAAGAATCGTGTTCACAACAATAAGCCAGAGTAGCGGAGAGATTACACCACCCTGAGGTGTACCTCTATCCACTAGTTTTGTCATATTGCTGTTACCAAGATTTGCAGTGACTATTCTTGACCTCAACATGGACACCAGCCAGTTACTGAGGTACTCCTCCACTCGCAAACTAGTAAGAGCATGTTGAATGGCCACAGTGGTCACGTTATTGAAGGCTCCCTCTATATCCACGAAGGATGCCATTGTGTATTGTTTGTATTCAAGGGTCATTTCTATGACCCCTACCACCTCATGTAGGGCTGTTTCCGTAGATCGGCCCTTAAGGTAGGCATGCTGACTTCTCGAAATGCCCTTGGTGCTTTCCAGTCGATGCCGTATATGAAAGTCAATGAGTCTTTCCAGAGTCTTGAGCAGGAAAGATGAAAGACTTATCGGCCGAAAGTCTTTCGCATTCTCATGACTTCTTCTGCCGGTTTTTGGAATAAAAACGACCTTGACCTTTCTCCAATTTTCTGGAACATGATTGAGAGAAAGACAAAGCATGAATACCCTATGAAGCCAGGGAGTGATAATTTTCTTAGCGCTCTGTAGCATCCTTGGCATAATGCCATCTGGCCCAGGTGATTTGTAAGGGGAAAAAGTGTCTATCGCCCAGGAAATCCTGTCATGAGATATCATATTCCCATCGATTGTGTACAGAATTCCATTAGAGCTCACATATTCCGTACCGATGTCCTTGCAGCCCGGAAAGTGAGTGTTCAAGATTTCAAGGGATTCCGCTGAGGATTCGGACCATGAGCCGTCCTTCCTTTTGATATAGGAAGGATTTCACTGACCTCTGGCTAAAATTCTTCCGAGCCTTGCCGAATCCTTTGTGTTGTCTATAGACTCACAGAAAATTCTCCATGAGCTTCGTTTTGAGGCTACTATAGCCTTCTTATATGCCTGCAACTTATCACGGTATGGCTACCATGACTTATTGTTAAAGCTCTTATTAAAGGCTCTACGTGTTTCCTTACGTAGTTTAGAAAGCTCCGAATTCCACCATGGAGGGAAGCTTTTCTTGGCCTTTGTTATTGGGCAAGAGATTTCGAAGGCTTTCACCATAGCTCTGCTGAAACTCTTCTCCATCCTCTCAAGACCAGTGATCGTGTCCTCAATAACTGGTGTTTTGCATAGTTTGTGCTTCAGGATTCCATTAAACTTAAACCAGTCGGTCCTTCTTAGGTTCCTGAAAAATGGCTTTTCTATTCTGCTCTGTAATCTAATCTCGAAGAGAATCCAGTTGTGATCCGAAAAAGATCTTTTACTAGATACCCTCCACTTATCAACTGATAAACTAGATCTGTCAGGGTGGTATTACTTATACAAAAAACGCATAACAGCAACAAGAGCAAAAGGAATTTTTTGTTGTTTTCTTGCATTGGCTGTGTATGCTATCCAGCGTTGCCGTTTTGGTTAATATTAACCAAAATTGTTTAATACTGCATTTACACCTACGCAAAATCTAGTAGATTTCAGTTCAAATCTCGAAGAAAATCTCTGCCATTTACACCAATACTTTTTGACGTATTATTGGATTTCATGTTCATAACAAAAACAGCTGACTGAAGAAAGAATAAAAAATTGGCTCTAAACTTAATTAAATTCGTGCTACAATTGTTTTTATACACATAATTACATATTTAATATTACTTACACTTTATTTATTATTGTTTCATCCATATTGAAACCACTTATTTTAAACTTTTATTATCTTTTAATGTTTCTGCAATTATTTTGTTTCTACCCCACTTTTTTTTTTTGTTACAAATGTCAACATTTTCTTGTTCAGCCCTGTATATCTAAGTACATTAGCAAAAAATACATAGTTGCATCATTCAGTATTGCAAGATTTTGAAAGATTTTGCCAAAATCTAGTTCGTAAGTAGATTTTGTTTTCTATGGGTAATCTGGTAGAAATGAACTAGATTTCGGTCAAAATCTCATAAGTACCAGATTTTGCGTAGGTGTAAATGTAGTATAATTTTTTTTTCAATGTGTACATTTGTATATATTTTTCATTTTGGTTATTTTTTTCTAACCAATTACTTAACACACATAAAGGAATGTTTCTATGCATCATCATTGAAAACAATTTACATTTAGAATAAAAAAATAAATTTTTATATAGTTGTTGAATTAAAAGTAATTGTATTAAGAATTTCAATTCACCTCGAATTAAAAAAACAAAAACGCATATAGTTTTCCCGTTTATGAATGCGGAGAAAATTTTGAATCATATTTGATAAAGATGATTGACGGTGTTCTTTCTCGTCCAACGAAAAGTTGAATATTTAGTGAAAAGAGAAGAATTTACAATGAAATGAATTTTAAGCGACGAACCGACGTAAATTATTCGAGCTATTTATTAATCGAAATTGGGTGCTTTCAGTTGCTCTTCCATTACTCGAGCAACGATTAATCGATTGGGCACTCTAGTTCGTAGTTAGTGTCATTATTTCTTCCACAATAACTTAACTACAATTGCACTTTTTAACTCTGAATTTATTTTTGTCGTTTTTTTTTTGTTATTATTAAACACTTTATTCAATAAAAATCTAATTTTATTTAAAAAATACATACATAGTATGCATAGACCCCTTTCAGACCAGCAAAGTTTTCTTTGACAAAGTTTCTTGAATTCTCTTTTAAACTTTGTCTTGTGTTCAGACAGGATAATTTTACTTTGACAAAGTCTGTTTCTTTTGTTTGTATGTTTGTCAAATATAAAGAGCAGCCATATTAATTCGGTTTACGAACTAAAAACACAAAAGGAATTTGCGAGTACAAGTTTTGTACCAACCCCCGCTCTCCTTTCCTCTCTCCTCCACAAATTCAAGATTTTGCTAAGAAAACTTTGCTGGTCTGAAAGGGGTCATATAATTGTTTTTTAATATTTAAAAACAAAAAATAGTCGGTTTGAAAGGATTTTGGTCGGTTTTATAGACAAATTTGGTCGGATAGAATATTTTTGAGTGGCAACGCTGAACACAGCAGTTTATTAGGTGCAAACGACTGCAAATACTAATAAAAAAAATGATTGATGCAACGGAAAAGTAAGTACTTAAATGTATTTTTTTTTCATATTTTTTTTAACTTTTATGTGGAATTTGTCAAAAAATATGTCTTCTGTATTCTTTTATAACTTTCCAATAATCTAAAACCTTTGGAATGCGCCTTTTAGTTTTATAAATAAAATTTTTTAATAACAACTTCCTTTGTTTACTCTTAACATTTTTTCTTTTGTAAACACATCACTTGATTTATCATCTAACTCACAAATTAAATTTACTAATAATTTTTCCATTCTTAACTTATGTCGTTCGTAAATGCAAACAAACAAATGTAAAAACTAAAAACATCATGCACAGATGATAAGCAAAATCATCGCATAATAATTATATTATGCAGCGCAGAGTTGCATTTACGAACAGGCCCGTATTAAATTGATGTAATACTTGTTCGTGTTGTTCTTAAAATTCAACTACTGTGAACAAAACGGCTCGATCATACAAGTTGCAGGTCTCTGGTATGTACATACATATTGTTACGAAGTAATAATCAAAGATGTGTGAAACGACCTATTGTACAAATACGCAATGTTATAAACATAAAGCAAAATCAATTGCGTAGCAGAACTCCCTGAACCGCGATTCAATGTAGAAACAAAAACAACTTCTACAGAAAGAAAAAGTAAACAAAAGATACACACATACACAAACACATATACAAGACTACTAAGCCAGCAAATGAAATAAATGATACACAATTTCGCGTATGCTCGGGACATTTCAAGAAGCGAGCGTGATCTGTATATAAAGGCGGCGTCCAACGCAGAAGGATTAGTTGACTTTGAGATTTCATAGAGTGAATATCTGTGCGTACCACAAAGTAACACAGAGGCGTCACTAGTATAGTGGTCTCTTTCTCTATCTGTCTCTTTCTTAAATGAATGACCGCTCCTATATTCCCTTTTGTTATATTTTCTTCTTTATTTTGGATAATTTTTCTGGCGCATTAATGAAAAAGGTAAAAATAAGGGTTGAAAATTTATATTTATTTAAATTTAAATTAATTTACTTTCTTTTATTTACAGGAAGAAGCAAGGGCACAATTTAGAGGATAACTTATGATGTAAATTTTAAAAGATAAGTACATTTCTATTATATAAAAACACACACTTATTTCCTTTGTATATTGACTAATAGTTTTTTCATTTTTGCAGAGCCAAAATGCATTCATCTAAAAATGTGTAAGTATGGATTTACATAGATAACAGAAAACAAATTTGTTCAAAAATTTCTTTTATATTTTCAGGAAAAGATGTATTAAAGGATGTCCTCCAGGCGAACAACTTCACATCTTCCCAAGGGATCCAGAGAGGTAAGTCTTTTCAAGTGTTAAACATTTTTCCGTACTGATTATAATTTCGCTCCATACGTTGCTTTACGGAAGCATTACCTACAGACCTGCAAATGTAAATCGGGTTTCAGGACTTGTAGGCTTGCTTAATTTTAATGTAATTAATTTTATAAAATCTTGGTTAAGATAAACTTATGTGTTTGGAACTTTTTATTATTTTTAAGGTGTATTTATAAATAGACAAACTTCTTCAATAGATTTTTCTCTCATTTAAACTTATATTCATTTACATTTGTTTCATTAGCTGCTACGGATTTATTTGTTGATGTTGAACTTGTTGTTAATGGCGGATTGTTGGGCTCCCTGCTGAGTATATCGTAGAAATAAAGTAAATATTTCTAGGCGAGCTAAAGGCCTCTGAATTTTTTCTTGTTGTAATTTATTTTGTAATTGTAATTTAAGTTTTAGAAAAATAATAAAGAAAAAGCTTTAAAATGTTTAAATATACATAGATGTTTATTATTTACTGCTTGATATTAGGTACTGTACATAATTAAGACGTTGAAAATTAGAATTTTTATTTCAAAATATGTTATGAATGAATTTATTTCAAATTTAAACATTTACATAACTTTAACAAAAGTAAACACAAATTAGGTTACGCCTAAAAGTTTTGCCTTCTTTATCTACTAGTATCGCTTGTGATTTAAGCTGCTTGTTTAAATATACATATAAAAAAAAAGTTATTATTGTAACATGTTTATGTATATGTACAATAAAATTATTTTTCATTTAATTTTAGACACAGTTTTGAAAAAATTTGCTTATCATTTAAAGCCATTTCCACATTGGTAATATCGAGATATTAACAGCATTGTCATCAGAAACTTCTTGTTTTATTTCAAATTCTTTTTTAATTTTAGGTCTCGGAATACAAGACGCTACTGTAGCTACTGTTGTTTTAACATACTCAACATCGCTCTTGTTATCGTACTCATCCTCTTCGGTAGATGAACATGAACTTTCTTCTTCTTTTATAACAATTTTATGTACTTCATTGTCGCCACTAGAGTTTGCGTCCATCTTTTGCATTCTATTAGATTTAGATTTGTTATTGAATGTAATAAGTACGTTTAGAGTTTGTTTTACCTGTTCATCATTTGTTACCAATTGTTTCGTCAAATATAAAGGCGTATAGCCAGCCCTATTAGTTGCATATGCTATCAACTGGCCATATACCAACATTAAATTTACCAATTTCAGATTTTGTTGTTGTTCGGCCATATGTAAAGCATACCACTTGGAGTTGTTACTGCGGCTGCATCATATTTTAATAGTTTTAATAGGAGTAAATCCATCAACATTTATTTATTTATTATTATTCCAAGCCATTTCTTTATTTGGGTTGGTCATGAAGACTGGGATATTGCAATTCAGTTTATGATTGCTTGTTGACCAATGTATTTTTAAAAGTTTATTTAATTTAAAATAATCTAATACCTCAAAAATAGGTATTGCGAATATAGATTAGGTTGCTTAGCAATATCCTTTTGCTTTTTGCTGATTATTTGTTCCTTGTGGTGATACATTGATGCCTTTGCGTTGCTGCATATACAAACACCATCTTTTTTACCACTTTTATTAATTTCTGTATTATTTAGCACTGCATCAAAATCTCTTAATTTTGGATATTTATTAAATGTGATATGTGATTTATATCACATTATATTTATATAATATAAAGCACAGAATATATAAATTAGAAACTAAAATATACGAAATTTTGCCTCCGTCACAAATTATTTTTCTAGTTTTTTGCTTCTGTTTTGATCATTTTTCGCACTATTTTAAAATGTTATATTTGTCTCTTTCTTGAGGGACTGCCCGCGGCAAAAAAAGCTGATTCTAGCAATTTTCTTGCGTCAAAGCTTACACCTCTGGTTACTTTGTGGTGCGTACAAAAGTGTTAAGTGCACAGTGTAAATTAGTACTGAAAAGTTGTAAATAGTCTTTATTTTTTTTTATACTGTATTTTATTTTATTGAATCTTTCTATTAAAAGAAATTCACAATAAGTATTCAAATCTTATTTCTAAATTATTATTTACTAGTTAGTACCAACGTAATAACTAATTTTTTGTATTCAAATCTTAAAAATCTATCTTCTATTGTGTAGAGAGAGCCGCCTCACCAGGCTCAATGTGTCAGTTCTTTTTAGTCTCTGGTGGCCATCAAATTGCAATAAATTGCGTGCTAGAGTGTTGGGATGTGCGACTAGTTTGTTATTTGGACGTGTATGTTTTAACTTCTTCGTGGATAGTGGGAACTTTGAGATCCCTATGTATGTTTTCATTTCTTATGTACCAGGGGGCGCATACGATATGACGTAAAATCCTAGACTGTCTTCTCTGTAACTTCTGGATGTTTGATGCGCAGGCGGTACCCCACAGCTGAATACCATATGACCATATTGGCTTTATAACGGATTTGTATAATAGGACTTTATATTCCAAAGCCAAAGTTGAGTTAGGACTTATTAGCCAATGCAGTTGATTTGTTCGAAGCTTTATGGACGTTATTTTTGCCTCAATGTGACGGGTCCAAGTTAGGCGCCGATCTAGGTGGATACCTAAATATTTGACGTGTGTTTCCGCTGGAACCGTGGTATTAGTTATTGTGATTGGTGGACAATTTTGTCTTCTAAGGGAAAACGTTACATGAGCACATTTTGATGGATTTACCTTTATTCTCCACAGTTTTAGCCAGTCTTCTAGCTTATGAATATGGGACTGCAGCTTTTCAGATGCATCCTTTGGGTCATTACTGACACTTATAATTGCAGTGTCGTCTGCAAAGGTTGATGTATATGTATGTGGGCTTGTCGGCATATCCGCTGTATAGATGATATATAATAGCGGCCCTAGCACACTACCTTGAGGTACTCCTGCACTGATTTTCCCACATCTTGAAAGCTGGTCCTTTGACCTTACTTTAAAAGTTCTATCGGACAAATAACTTTTTATAAGCTTATGGGTATTTTCAGGAAGAACCCGAGCCATTTTAGTAAGTAGCCTATCATGGCAGACTTTATCAAATGCTTGGGAAATGTCTATAAATAAAGCTGAACAGTATTGCTTTCTTTCAAAAGCCGATCTAATAATGGTAACGATTCTATGGACCTGTTCAATCGTACTATGCCTTGCTTGAAAACCAAACTGATGATCTGGGATAACGTTTTGTTCATTTAGGAAAGGAGTTACACTCGAGACGAATAATTTTTCAAATATTTTTGACAAAACTGACAGTAGGCTAATTGGCCTGTAAGATGTAATCTGGCTTGAGTCCTTTCCAGGTTTCGGGATCATAACAATTTCAGACATCTTCCAAGAGCATGGGAAGAAGCCGACGCGCAACATGGCATTAAATATGTAAAGTAAAATTCTTACAGCTGAATCAGGTAAGTTTCTTATCATTGATCCTGTTATACGATCAGGTCCAGGTGATTTCTTCATATCCGTATTTTTAATTGTCGATTTTAAAGAAGACAACCGAAATTTCATAGGATCATTCACGGTGTCACTAATAATTGGAATAGTGGAATTACTTATATCATGTGGTGCAAAAACCTTCTCTAAGTGATTTGCGAACGCATTTGCCTTTATGCTTGAGTTTTTAGCCCAAGTACGGTCTTCAAGTCTTAGTGGGGATTCGTAAGCAATAGGACATTGTAAGTGCTTTACAGTTTTCCACAGACTATAGTCCGTGTTTTTCATTGGATCCAAGTTTTTTAAAAAGTTGTCGATAGCGAATTCGTGTTTCTGTCTCAATTTACTGCGTAAGTTTTTTTGGCATAAGTTCATTTGCATTTTTATGTGTGGAGAACGACTATTTTGCCATTGTCTTCTTAGTCTTCTTTTCTCAATGACGAGCATCTGAATATCTGCTGTTGCCTGGTGCGATATTATTTTAGCTGATGGCTTTGTTGGCGTTGCAGCTATGGCTCCGGCAGTCACGACATCTGTAAAATGATCTACAGCTGCTTGAATATCAGCTGGATTTCTCAGTGGGATGTTCAAAGGTAAGTGAGAGCTCACATACATTTTATATTTTAACCAATTCGTGTTTCTGTTCGGGTAGAAACTAAGGGTTTTAGGTGCAGTGGCAAAACTGTCGTGTAAAATAACAATTGTAGGTGAATGATCAGAAGATAGGTCATAGGATGAACTAACTAACAGTTGGTCGCGTTTGATGTTTTTTACTATAGCAAAATCTATAAGGTCTGGCAACTTATTAAAATCTGTGGGCCAATAGGTGGGTTTACCGGCAGATACGCCGTCCAGCTTGTTTGCTTGAACTGTATAATACAACTGCCTACCTCTAGGACTAAGGAGTCTGGATCCCCAATATGTGTGCTTTGCATTGTAATCACCAGCGGCAATAAATTTTTGTCCTAACGTAGCAAAGAACCTGGCAAATTTATGGTGTTCGATGTTATGCCTAGGCGGGCAATACACTGACGAGACTACAATTTTAAAATCAGTAAGATTTATAGTCGTGGCTTGCAAAAAGTCTTCGTTGAATTCAGGCAAAGGAAAATGCCTTATGTTTTTTCGGACTATAATGGCAGTCCCACCACATGCCCTTTCGCTTGGGTGTTTTGTGTCATATATAAAAAACCCATCAATTCTAAAGCAGTTTTTTATAGTGAAGTGTGTTTCAGAGACTAATAGTATGTCTATATCATGTGCTAGCAGGAAGTGTTCTACTTCATATTTATGTTGGGATAGCCCGTTAGCGTTCCAGAAGCATATTTTTAACTGGTTCATTTTTTGCTCAGCAGAACTTGCAGAAGCATGTTTTGGGTTCGCATCATTTCCTGAAACATACCCTGCATAGTTGTCATGAAATTATTCATTGTTTGTATTAAATTATCGATTGAGCTCGAATTGGTAGTGAGGGGTGTCTGAGCACCCTCTTTTAAGATGTGGGCATATGAATGTTTATGCGCATTAGAACTTTTGGCATTCGCATTAGGTAAATCATTTCTCAATGTTTGGGCATATGAAAAGTTTGGCTTAGTGTGTGGCTGTGTAGCTTGTGTACTAGCAACAGAACCAGCATGAAGCCGAGGAAATTGGGAAGCTTTATATTGCTCATAATAAGGTTTGCGTACGACCTTCGAATTATTTTTTACATGTTGAAAGACTTTGCAGCCCCTGTAATTTGCTGTGTGGTTTTCACCACAGTTGCTGCATTTTTTACCTTGGGGTCTGTTTTGGAAGAAGTGCATTCCAAAGTCCGGTGCGCATCACCGCAAACAACGCATACGGATGGTAGCTTGCAGTAGGTTTTCGTGTGTCCGAATTCCTGACAATTAGTACACTGACGGGGACCGCTACGTTTTAGAAGCTCTTCCACCGTTATTCTTCTGTTCAAAAGGTAGCGCAAATTATACATTGGATCAACCGAGTTTTTTGATTTAAGTTGCGATGCGTTAAATACGATTTCAACACGATGCATAGGTTGGGGAACTTTGTTCTTATTTAGAATATTGTGCACTGACCTTACGACATAGCCTTCCACCTCTATGGCACTTTTTATTTCATCAGTGGGAACAGAACTGTCAATGCCCTTTACGATGACAATCAAACCTTTAGCACTTTTGAGTTGATACGTATAATAGCTCTTATTATCTGCATCGAGGCGATTTGCGATTAGGCGGTAATTCTTCTCAGTGTGCGCTTGGATCTTTGTTTCTTGAATTTGACCTCTTCGTATAGAAGCTACATAAAAGCTTTCCTTACCTACAAGCTGAGACAACATGTTAACAATTTCGTTAGATGTTTGTTCGCGCAAGTAAATCGGGGGAGGTTTTTGTTCCCTGACAACGGGTTCAGCTTCATCATCCGCTGTAGCAAGTACAGAGAATCTGTTTTCGCTTATCGGCATTACAGTACTTTGGGAGCTTTTATATTGTTTAGCAATGCGCTCTTGCTGCGAAGACTTAGGACTGGCCTTCCTTTTGGTTATGGTTATATAACGATCCATACCTGTTTGCACTTTTTTTACGGGATTTTTCAAATTACCTGTTTCGTTTGTTTGTTGCACTATTTTTGATATGGTACCTGAATTGTTTTTTGTTTGAATTGTAATTTCTGCTGGTGTTGTTATTTGCGAAGATAAGTTTATATTTCCGGATAAAGAACGCGTTCGGTCAATTGGCCTGGCGCTTAAAAAAGCACTGTCATCTTTTTTTTTATTATTTGTATTGTTCATTGCATTATTAGCATTTGTGTAAGAAAAAGAGTAATAAGCATTGTTGTTATTACCTTTTATATTTTTTTTCATTAATATTTGGTGCGCTCATACACTCACTATCAATTGTTCAAACCGGTTTAACCATGCACTATTTGTTATTGTTTTTTTTTTACACACAATATATTATATTGGTGTTATTTTTTGTTCTTTATTTCTTTGTTATTACTCACTGTTCACTGTTCAATTGAATACTTTAATATATATATATATATATATATATATATATATATATATATATATATATATATATATATATATATTTGGTATGCGTTCGATATGACGTACGTCTGTACTCAAACACGGTCACTGTCTTAATTGCCGAATACAGTTGTATACTGATAAAATCATAAAGGACTGTTTTTTTATATTTTCAATTAAACAAACCCTACAAATTTACGTTTATTGTCGTAATAAACGTAACAATATGTACATGTTTTGCATGTTTATTGGCTGGGGAGACACTGTTGTGTTTGCAATCTGTTTATAATTTTTTTTAACTTTATTTCTTTATAATATATGGATTAATATTGTAACTACATACTTAGTTTGGTACATAAGATTTCTTTGTAATACATATTTATATTTTCGTCCGAGTGGCCTTCAGAAATCTCTTTATTCGATTTTTTTTAAATATAAGAAATTCAGTAGAAAATAGCAAAATGTCAAAAAAATGCTATACATTTTTTAAGCCACGGAACGAAGTTTCGATGAAGTGGCGTCGCACAGTGGCAGATCGTTTCTTGGTCGCAGCCAAAAGTTGTTCGAGTATTTTTTTTAATCTTTGCATTTAATTTATAATCAGGCATGATTTCAAAACGAATGCATTTTTTGGTAGAATTTAAAGCGATTTTCGACCAATCTTTAAATTATATTTTAAAATGCAGAAACCCTTGGTCTAACATTCATGTCATATAACAGAATTAAGGTTAACAAATTAAAAAACGATTTTTAGCCAAAATACATTTGCTTTTTGTTTAATTTACGAATCTGTTCAGTCATCGGACATTTTGCTGCTCGCAGAGGAAGATCGTCGCTGTTGATGATCGGTTCGCATTCAGAGTTGCCCGAACAATTGTTCGCACAACTCTGTTATTACACAACCAAAATACACACTGACAAAAAATATTTGTCTGTACTCTCATCTGTAAATATCTCTACATAAACTATACTGCGAGCATCGAAAAATCTCTATGAGAGATAAAAAATTATGCTCAAACTGAACCATTTTACTATTTTAGCAAAAACATTTTAACAACCTTGCAAACCTTGCAAATGTAGCAGGTCTAGCAAATATGCTACATTTTGCAAGACCATAACAACAAAATGTAAGAAACGAAGATTTGCTACACTTGAGCAAATATGCAATGGCAAAAATCGTTGCAGATTGGTAATTTGCAATGCTAAAATAAGTGTTTATTTCATTTTATTATTATTAAATCAAAACAACTAGACACCTGCGCTTACAAAGTTTCACGGCGGTAGAACCGTCTCAACAATTGCCTGTGAAGAATTAAAGATGCGAAGCACAAAGTAGTAAACATAGGTGAAACGACAGTATAGTGATCTTTTTCTCTATCCGTCTCGTTCCCTCAGAGCCTTAGTTTTGTTTTTAGATTTTTGTTTTTATTTTGATTTTCTTGCCGTGTTTTCCTGTATTTGTTGTTGTATTTCGTCACAAAATACTATATTAGTCTCTTTCTAACAGAGCCCATAGTAAAATAAACTGAGTTTTTTATTTTTTATGTGTCAAAGTCTTCACCTCTGGTTACCCTGTGATGCGAAGACTGTTAAAAAGTTTTTGCTAAAATAGTAAAAATTTAAATATCAAACAAAACTCCATTGATTGATACAAGTTTTTGGGAAGTTTATGCACACACTAAATACTTTCTTTGTGTAAACATTTTAGAGGCGGCGTTGGCGTTTATATACAGACTGCGGCTTAGCTTATTGAATGCGGCAAAGTTACTTTATGCAACTCTGTAATAAATTTGCTAAAAGTTTAAAAAAGACACTCACGCTTTATGGCAGAAAATCATACCAAGTGTGCAAAAATTGCAGATATGCAACGAAGAGTGATTTCCGCTATTAATAACAACGTAAGAAACAACAACACAAACAACCTCAACAACTCCTCAATCAATCCAAGCAACAATTTTCCATGACAACCAGCGAATAACAAGAGCACAAACAATAGCAATGTCAACACAATTCACAACTATACGAAAGAAAATCTGGCTGGGTATCTCAAACTACTAAATGTAAAAAATATATACCAAACATCTTTAGTAAACAAATTCCTAGACGACAACCGATTCCTAAAATCGATAAATCTTGGACACAACACAGAATGAGAACAGATGGAAGGTACAAAATAGAACATTATAGAAATAATTATGGAAAAAAACACCTTAACCGTTTCCCTACCAATAACTTTAAGTAAGCTACTTACTTACGTACTGAATATGCCAAACACGAACAGAAGAAATATGTACATTGGTCAAGAAACACTTTTTATATTCAAAATGAGAAAAAAGATAAAGATAAAAAATAAATATTGAACTGCTAGTAATATATCTACATATGTTTCAATACTTCTGCAGACAAGCCTAATAGCTTCGCAGATTAGTTTTTAATGCACATTGTAAAATGTTATTGGTCAGTAAATAAATTGAATAAAAAAACAAAACAATTTCGATGGTTACTTTGCAGACGCTCTCTCAATATGCGAACACATTTATGGCTAGTCAAGACGTAGTGTTATGTATTTTTATACTATTTCACTTTTTACGGATTTTTCCAAGTGTTTTCATGTTCAAATAGAGTTGTCCGAACAATAGTTCGCACAACTCTGTTATGACATTACACAAACAAGTCACAATAAAAAAAATATGTTTGTGTGTATGCGCTCGTTTGTAAAAACCCATACATAAGCTATGCAAAAACATCCATACAATCTCGATGAACATCCACTTGTTTTCTTTAAACAGAATATCACGAACACATTTTCTCTCGTTATTTTGTAGACGGTCTCTCAATGTGCGAACAAATTTATGGCTAGTCAAGACATGATCTAAATGATAATCGATTCTCCATACTTGCCACCCCGTATGATGACGTTCAACCTGCTCTCAGGGAACAAAAACCTCCATCAATCTACTTGCGCGAGCAAACTTCCAATGTAATTGTAAACGCGCTGTCGACGGGGACAAATCCAGGAAACAAAGATTCAAGTACATACCAAAAAAAATTATCAGCTCATAGCAAGTAGACTTGACGCTGAAAATGAGTTATTATACCTAACAGCAAACGAGTGCAAAAGGTTTGATAGTAGGTATAAGAGCATTGATAGTACTGTTCCTTCCGAGGAAATAAAACGTGCTATAGAAGCAGAAGGGTATGACGTAAGGTCAGTGCACAATATGCTAAACAAAGACAATGTTCCCCAACCAATGCATTGTGTTGATATTGTAATTAATGCAACTCATATAAAATCCAACAACTCCGTTCACCCTATTTACAAACTTTCACTACCTTCTCAACAGATACGTAACTGTAGGAAGAGCCATTAAAACGTACTCGTCCCCGACAGTGCACTAATTGCCAAGAATTTGGGCACACTAAAACATTGCAAGTTACCTTCAGTATGCGTGCTTTGCGGTGATGTCCACCGAACTTCGGAATGCACTTCTTCCAAAGCTGATTAAAAAGGCAAAAAATGCAGCAACTGCGGAGAAAACCACACTGCAAATTACAGTTGCTGTAGTGTCTTCCAGCATGTAAAAAACGAGAAAATAGCGCGAAAGCCTGAATTTGAACAATATATGACCTCCCAATTTCCCAGGCTCCGTGCTGGTTCCTTTGCTGGTACACAACCCAGTAAAGTACCACACAATAGGCCAAAGTATACGTATGCACAAACATTGAGAAATGATTTACCTAATGTTAACGTAAAAAGTAATGCGCAAAAACATTTATGTATATGATCACGTCTTAAAAGAGGGTGCAGAGATACCTATTACGAATAATTCAAGCTCAATCGAAAATCTTATACAAACAAAGAACAATTTTATGACAACTATGCAGGGTATGTTTCAAGAAATGATACTCTTGCAAATTTTGCTTAGCAAAAAATAAACCAGTTGAAAATATGCTATTGCAGCTCTCCCAGCATAAGCATGAAGTAGAACATTTTCTCAAACACACTTCACTACGAAAAACTGCTTTAAGGCCTCGTTATGCGAACGTAGATGCAAGAAAAACTTAACGTACGGTCGTATGTGTAGTTATAGAAACTTTACAAACGTAACAGACGTCAATAAAATAAACAAAACATTGTGCAGCATAACACCTCTTTTCTTTTCTGCCAACTTAAATCTAATGCAGTTTTTATTATTCAGACACTCATTTGCCTGCACAAGCAAAATTAGTTTTTCGTCATCCATTTATTTTTATTTAATAAATAAACTTTAATTTGAAAAATAAGAAGAAATTAAACAATTGTAAATATTGTCAGCTGTTCAGAACAGTGTTGAGCTTTTTGGCATAGTGATGGGCAATGTTAGATTATTTTCGTACATGTGAAATTGGAAAAAGTACTAAATTGGCTTCGAGGGATATAGTCTTTTACATTGTAATTTATATATTATATTTATTTATTATTATTGTTTTCATTATTTGTTGTAATTACTATTTTTATTATTAAAATTATTGCTATCGTTGTTGTTATTATTTTCATTATCATTATTATTGTTTGTTTTTGTTGTTATTATTTATTTCTATTATTAAATTATTATTATTATTTTTTTTTATAATTATCATTATATTTATTATTATCATTTTTATTATTATTATTATTATTGTTATTATTATAATCAATATTTTTGTTATATTATTATTTTTATTATTAAAACTCTTATTATTGTTTTTGTTGTTGTAACTATATTTTTCTATTATTAAAATTATTATTGTTGTTATTATTATTTTCTAGTGTTATTAAAATTATTATTAATCAATTATTATTTAATTTATTACAATTCGTACTTTTATGAAGCAAAATGGTATAAATTTCAATGTACCGAAAATGGGCATATGTGCCGCAATGGTATTTTATTCATATGCGTGCCATCACTGGCTTACGAATGTCACTTAACGGCGCCGCCAACATCTATTTTATACAGGTTGATACGTTCCGGCAACGTGACAGTTAATTTCAGTAAGCGTTTGCATTGTTTTGGTATAATCAAAAACGAACGTACGTACGTTAGCTTAAGTTTACGTTCGCATAACGAGGCCTTTAGAATTAATGGATACTTTACATATGACACCAAACATCCAAGCAGAAGGGCATGTGGTGACACCGCTGTCATAGTGCGCAAAAATAAATAAATAAACTGCGTTACTTATTAAATCAATCGGTAAGTTGGGAGTCGCCAAAAACTAAAAAAAGAGAAATTCAATGTTTTAGATGTCAGCTATGGGGACATTCAGCCCGTAACTGCAATTCAAAATTTAAGTGCGTAAAATGCAATTTTTCCCATGAACCCGGTTCTTGTAGCATAAAAAAGGGGGAGTCACTCCCTGTATGCGTCAATTGCAACGCAACTGGACATGCTGCTAATTATAAAGGCTGCTCAGCCTACAAGTCATATTTAAAAAATAAAAAAGAATTGTTGGAAAAGGCCAAGAATAGAAGGACAGAGGCTAGAGATAATGCGGTAAATGCTATTTATTATAGCCAACGGGTTTAAAACGACACTTCATTTGCAAGTCTGTTAAATTCAGACCATCAAAAACGACTAATACTAAAAAGTTGCCTCCAATATTGGAAGAATTTATTAAACTTGGCGAACTATTCAGGGAGCCAAAGAAAATTACCTTAGAGTCTAAAATTTTGAATTTCTTAAAGTCTTACAAATCCATGTCATTACAAATGGCTAAAAAGGAATACAAAAGTTTATTAAATGAAGTCCTGTCTACTTATGGCTCGTAATAACCTAAAAATCATTACTTTCAACGTAAGGTCATTAGTCGAATTAAGTAGACGTATAGAATTATTAAAAATTCTTAACTTTCATAAAATTAATATTTGCTTTTTACAAGAAACTCATTTTCGTCATAACTCTAGACTTAATTTCGAAAATTATAATTTGATCAGAGATCTTTCTAGCCAAGGCACTGCGATTTTAGTCGTTAAAAGTATTACATTTTCTTCTATAAATGTGGACAATATTCAATTCCCAAATTGTTTCATAGAAATCGAGCTGTTTTTTGGAAGTCGTGTAAATAAAATACTTTTATGTAGTTTTTATATTCCCTCGAACTTTCCTCGCAATGAGTTGATTTTAAGTTTGAATGCTATTAAACAGGCTTCAAGATTATATGATGGCACAATATTTGGTGGCGATCTAAACTCAAGAAACATTAATTGGGGTGATTCGTTGAACAATTTAAATGGTCTATGTCTGTTCGATTGGTGAAACTACTCAGGAGAATGCTTTACCCGTATTTGCGATATAAATCCCTCTTTCCCCGGAGGCCTATCGTTTTTGGATCATTTTCTTATAAGTACAAGGTTGATTGATTCAGTTAATACCAATTACCAGATAACTTCACTATCTACTTTCTCAGATCATTATCTCCTTAAATTGACTTTAAAATTTGAAGACTTTGAAATTCTTATGTCGCCTCCAACTTTCTTTAAATCATTTGATGACATTAACTGGAATAATTTTCGTGACGACCTTCATCATATGTTAATAAATTTATCGCCCCCTGAATATAGGAATATATCCAATAAGATAGATGATGTTGTTTCACGATTTAACGATTGTGTTAACGAAGTAATTGGCCGACATTCAAGAGTGGTGGAGCTAAAAAATAAAAAAATTATACTACCAGAAAGCATAAAAAAGCTCTATAAAACCAAATATTCGTGGCAAAAAGACCTCAAAAAAATATTTCATAGAAATGGAAATAGACACTCAGACGAATACCGTCTTTTAAGCACACAAATTCAACTACTTAAAACAATTATTAAAGAAAAAGTGGAATTGTTTCAAGCCGATGAGTTTAGTAAAAAGGTAGAAAGGATCCAGCCAGGTCCAAAGGCATTTAAAGAAATGTTCAAGATTATAGATAAGAAATATTCTAAAAGTTTTTCAAAACTTGTGGTCGGTAATCACTTATTTCAAGATGACTCGGATAAGGTACATCAATTCAGAAATTATTTTTCAAATGTTTACAGTCCTGCAAATCCTGATAGGACCGAAACCTCTGATGTTCCTAGCAGTGTTAATGCTTACCTTAATAATTGCGCTGAAACAGTTTGTTCTTTTACTCATTTAAACATCTCTCTAAATCCATCAGTTAATAATATTTTCACGAACTTCTCTGAGGTTAATAATACCATTACAATGCTAAACAATAAAAAGTCTTCGGGTCTGGATAATTTATCAAATTTTTTTATTAAAAAAACTTCCACATTCAGCTATAAAGCTTGTAGTTATCATATTTAATAATTGCCTCAATAATGGCTACTTCCCCAAGCTTTGGAAAGTAGCAAACATTTTTCCCCTTATGAAAAAGCCAAACGATTTTCGAATTGATAACTCACGACCAATTTCAATGCTCTCTAACGTCGGTAAACTGTTTGAAAGAATTCTTTTGCGGAGGCTGGAAAATTCTCAATTACTTAGTCAAATACCAATTCACCAATTCGGTTTTAAAAGGGGTCATTCCTCCATTGATGCTCTACTTCACCTTCATAATGATGTGACTTGTAATTTAAGAGAAAAGAAGTGTACCGTTGCAATTTCGCTCGATATCGAGAAAGCGTTTGACCTCGGTCAATTCGGTATTCTGTTTAAACTCATCCAGATGGAATGTCAACCCTACTTTATAAAACTTTTTTATAGCTACTTCAAAGAAAGATAATTTTTTGTACAAATTAATAACTCTAAATCTGATCTAGGTTACATTTTTAGAGGTGTTCCACAAGGAGCTATTTTAGCTCCCTTATTTTATAGCATACTTGTATATGACTTTCCACACATTTATAATGGCTCAAACAGCATTTTTTTTTTGTCCTAGTCTTAAGTTTTTGATCTTATTTTGACGTAACAACAGTCTATGTAAACTTTTATTATATTTTTGAGCAATATAATTGTAATGTTTATTGTCTGATGTAAAATCAAATCACATCCTTAACTTAAGCATGTAGCGTTATTGTCCTCATAATGTCTTAAATGGTTATTAAAATAATACATATAGTTTTAAGTTTATATATATTTGTTGTTATCTTTATATTTTTGCGCAATTGTGATCTGACTTGAAAGTCTCAATAAAAATATAAGAAGAAGAAGTGCGCAAAAACTTTCCAATGCCAGAATTCAGCGAAGACTTTTTTACAAGCTACCACTATAAATATTACTGATTTTAAAATTGAAGTCTTATCTGTGTATTGCCCCTTAAACATAAGATTCAACACGATCAATTTAAGTTTTTTGCAGTTGGCGATTACAACGCTAAGCACACCTGTTCGGGCTCTACGACTCATTTGCCCTAGAGGGAGACAGCTGTATAACACAGTTCAAGATAAGAAGCTAGACGTCGTTTCTCGAAGCAACCCACCCTATTGGCCAACGGACTTTAACAAGCTACCAGACCTAATCAACTGTGCCATTATAAAAACATAAGTTATGATCAAATAGTAGTCAGTTCATCCTACGATTTGTCCTCTGAGCATTCACCTACAATCGTTATTTTACATGATAATTTCTCAACTGCACCTCAAACTTATTTTTTACCCAAATAAGAACACAAATTGGTTAAAATATCAAATGTAGGTGAGCTCTCACCTATCTTAGAACATTGCTCTGAGGAATTCTGCTGATATTTACAGACGTCGTGGAAGTAGCAGCTAGAGTTGCAGCACCAACAAAAACAATCAGTAAAAGAAAATTTGTACCAGTCATCAGCTGATAATCAAATTCTTATCAAGGAGAGAAGAAGGCAGTGGCAGAGTAGTCAAACTTCAGACATAAAGATCAAAGTTAAATTGTTCCAGAGAACTTTACGTAATAAATTGAGACATAAAAATGATTCTGCTATCGAGAGCTTTTTAACAAACTTGGATCCAACGATAAACACGGATTATAGCTTGTGGAAAGCTGTGAAGCACTTACAATATCTAAAAACTCGATGAAAAAGTAAATGCCATCGCAAATCACTTGGAAACAGTTTTCACACCACATGGTATAAATAGCTTCACTATTCCAAATATTAGTGATACTGTTAATGGTCCTATGGAGTTTCGGCTATCATTACTAAAATCAACAATTAAAACTCTAGATATGAAAAACATCACCCGGACCTCAACGTATTACAGGATCAATGATAAGAAATTTACCTAATTATGCTGTTCGAATTTTACTATTCGTATTTAATGAAATGTTGAGAATTGGCTACTTCCCATGATCTTGGAAGACGTTTGAAATCGTTATCATCCTTAAACCAGGAAGACTTAAATTTATAAAAATTTGTTGAAAAACTATTCGTTTCGTGCCTAAAGCCTTCTCTTACTGAGCAACACACTATCCCAGACCATCAATATCGTTTTCGAGAAGGGCAGTACTATTGAGCAAGTCCATAGAATTGAAAATAAGCAATATTGTTCAGCTTTATTATTACTCACGCAAAAAACTCGAGTTCTTCCTGAAAACTCACACAAGCTTCTTAAGAACTATTTGACAGATAGAACGTTTAAAGTAAGGTCAAAGGGCCAATTTTCTAAAAATGGAAAATTCTATGCAGAACTCCCCCCTAGGTAGTATTCTAGGGCCGCTGTTATATATCCTCTATCACGAAGTTCCAAAGGTTGCATCCGAACAACTTCAATCTCATATTAATGAACTAGAGTACTGGCTAATGTGCTCACGTAACATTTTCCCTCAGAAGGCAAAATTGCCCACGTATAACAATAACAAATACCTGAAACTCACGTGAAATATTTGGGTATCCACTTAGATCGACGCCTTACTTTGTCCCGCCACATTGAGGCAAAAAGAACGGGCATAAAACTTATAACATATCAACTATACTGGTTAATAGGTCCTAACTCAACATTGGCTTTAGAATACAAAGTCCTTTTATACAAAACCATTATAAAGCCAATATGGTCATATGACATTCAGCTGTAGGGTACGGCTTGCGCATCAAACATCCAAAAGTTACAAAGGATTTTACGACGTATCGTTTGCGCCCTTTGGTACATATGTATCTACGAAATGAAAAAATCCATAGAGATCTAGAAGGTCCTACTATCCAGCAGGAAAACAGTGGTCCATCCCAACACTCTTGAACGCAATTTGATAGTCACCAGAGGCTAAAAAAAAAACTGACACATTCAGCCTGGCGAGACGGCTCTCCCCACCCAATAGTAGAAAGTTATTTTTTATTTTAATTAATATATATTTTAGAGATAAGATTTGAATACTTATTGTGAATCAAAAAATCATTCTTGAAAAACGTCAAAGTCACGTAAAATCGTCACACTGTCAAGTTTGGTTGGGAGACAAACCGTTTTCGCTATCTTCATTGTCCTTTTTCGTTGTTTTTTTTTTTGTCGCATTACCTAACTTTGGTTTAATGAAAGAAAACTATAAGCCATTTGACAATAAAATTTAAAATTGTTTTCGTTACTTTTATAATGATCAATTGTGATTTCGTCACTATTCAACGAACGTTTTAGGTTACTAGTATAACGTGGGCTATCTAATATTTTATCAACGCGATAGCGTGGAGTTTAGGGTAAAGATATATTGGAAGATAAAATTTATACCTAATTTATTTCAAATAGGCTTTGGAATTATATATATGAGTCGGTAACGTACTAACGATAACAATTGTTTTTTTTTTAATAAAACTTTACTTTAACTCATAACAGAGAGAGGAATACCCTTATTTTCCTTAAACAAAGTCGAGCATACTGATTGGTTCGTTACAACATTTTTTCCGTATCATTAATAGATTCATTGAAAAACTAAATAGAATTTAACAATGAGTTGGTTTTTTAGTCACCTCTAACTTATATCTGGTCTACCATGAGTTAGTTTTAAGTAAACTCAAATTAAGAAAGTGTTATTTCACTGTGCATTACATACATACATATGTATGTATATATAGTTCCTTTACTTTTCCTGTAAATGAGTATTTACGGAAAGTTTCGTCAAATTACTTTCAGAAAATACTTTTTTACCAAAAAGCAAGCGACACAAAACATAATTGAAATCTTTACATTGAGAACAATATCCAGTGCGCAAAGCCAAGAGAGGCTCTGTTATTTTATGCTAAAGTAATATTAAAACAAATAAATCGCAATGGACAGGCAAACATATATATGTGCGGCGTTCGATAGGAATTTTGGTGAGCTTTCCTATGATACCGTGTCTCATTCCGGTGTACATACAAATGTTGGAGATCCTTAACTCGGAATATGTTACCGACTGGCGCTAGGGTTTTGGGTTTTGTTATTATTTTTTGTTTCTTTAGAGTTTCTACGACCTAGACAAATTTTTGCATTTGTTCCGTTTTTTGAAGTATTGCATATTTTAATTTAAATCCGTTGTTTTAAATTTATATTTTCATATAAAAACGTGAAATTTTATAATTCTAATTTCGTATTCGCTGTCAACAAACACAGTACCCAGCAATATTTTCCAAAATGTTTCATTGGATTACAATACACAATTTCCGTCCCGCTGCAAATGGCATCTTCTGTGTTTTTTCATTCCTTCTGGACCTAGTCGTAAACCTCATTTAATATTTTCACGGTAACATAGTATTAAAGGTTTTTGTATTTCATGAAATTCGGGAAAATTCAATTATGGCACAAGATTTTTATATTTTCCAGGCTACTATTAAAAATAAAATAAACAATATTTTATAATGTGTTATATTGCAAACAAGATTTAAAGATTGCAATACAATAAAACATAAAAAAAAAACAATAAAAAAGCTCAGTCTTGCAGACAAAAAACTGATATGAACGAATATAATCGCTTATTATGCAAATTCTTGAAATTGTATTAACACAAGAGCTTTATTTTTTCAACTATGTAAGTTCTTTTAATCAGTTATTGTATTAAATTTCATTTTTAGAAACTGCAGCTTGGAAAAAAAATAAACAAACAGATATTAAAGTTTATGACAGCAAAATTTAAAAAAAAATATTTGTTTCTTGTACATATGTTTTTTTTTTCATTTTATTAAGAATGACTAATTTCAGTTAAACAAAATATTTAAATAGAACATTATGCTTAATATGTATGTATGTATGTATGTTAGGTTGGTTGAAAACAGAAAATTGAGCCAGCCGTATATTTAAATTAAAGATTATTCAAAAAACAATGAAATATTAACAGACAAATGTCGTTGGTATCAAACCACGAACGGTGACATACATGTCACGATTTAACTTTAAATGGCGACTCAATATATATAAAAAAAACGTTATTAATGGACGTGATATAAAGAAATTCGTAAATATTTGGAAATACATATTAATAGCTTATCTTTAATTGTAGAAGGCTCAACTTTTCTTTTTCAATATTTATATAAAAATTAAATCAAAATGAAAGAAAATAAAACCAATTCAATTACACATTATGAAGATTTTTACACAAAATACACAGTAATACTTGTATTAAAGTGCTATTTTCTTGTTTTTTTTTTCAAGTTATGTCTTAAAATCGTTAGACATTTTTTAATTTAGTGATAGAATAAATTGTGTGTTATTTTTATATTTTTTCCTATTTAATTAATAATTTCTATGTAAAATAAGTTGGTTTAAATTTTGGGAGAAGCATATATTACCATATTCATATTTTATTTTGTTTATATAAACAGTCTCAAACGTATATTGTGACCATTATGTGAAAATCCTTTCCTGTTGGGCTCGCAATAATGTAGACATTCCTTAAACTCATATAAGGTAGTACATTTATGTAAATTAAGGAAAAGGAAGAAAGGAGCGTATGTATGTATTTACATTAGTTATAATTTTTTTGCTGACATCCCCCAGTTCCAAAATCCTGTTGGGATTGGACAAAAGAACACCGATTTCACTTTTTCGCGATCGTGAAAAACGTGCACGCACCAAATGCATTGAAGCTTTTTATATACGATATTTTTTGTTTGTTTGTAAATTAAAACAAGTGATATTTTACTCCAAATAATTAATTTGCTTGAGGTTTTTTTTATATAATTGTACTTACTAAATCGTTATATATATATATATATATATATATATATATATATATATAAATTGTAAGCCCTAATTACATATGTATCTACGAGTATATGGAAAAAAATTATTATAATTTTAAAGTCCCAGATGCTTTGCTTCCGTTTATTTTTATAAACGAATATGTACAAGCTTTTTAGTACCAAATTGTTTTCATATGATGTATACATATATGTGTATATTGGAAAGTTTTGGATAATTTTGTTAAAATTTGTTAGGAAGTGAAATAAAATGAAAATGTGTTTTTTTTTCTAATAAAATTAGAGTTTATGTGAAAAGTAACCTTTGACGTGCTGTGGGCGATGTCTGCTGTTGCTGGTTTGGTGGTGGTGGTGGAGGCGGTGAAGGTGGTGATCGTAAAGGTATTGATGGTTGTACAAATCGTACACGCTCTGCATCTGTGGCAGATGCATTAGAGGCAGCAGCTGCCGCTGTAGATGCAGCATTAAACGCAGACGTAAATGCAGTAGCGGCTCAAAGGGTATGATAGTTACGCTCATTGCGAGCCTTGTAAAATTTGTAAGCAACTATACCGATAGCCAACAGACCTAAAGTTAAAACAATACCACCAATAAACGATGGTCCATCGAAATGACCGCATGGTGGTTTTGGTGATGGCGGCGGAACTACAGTTGTAGTGTTAGGTGTTAGCGTTGTTGTGTCGGGGGCAGCAGTAGTTGTAGTAATATTAGGAGATGCTGTTGTTGGTTTGGTTGTTGTTGGTGTAGTTGTTGTTGGTATAGTTGTTGTTGGTGTAGTTGTTGTTGACGTAGTTGTTGTTGGTGCGGTCGTTGATGCTGTTGGTTTTGCCGTCGTTGTTGAGTTACTTGGGGCGTTAGTCGTTGTGTCTGGAGATTTAGTAGTAGTATTAATGGTATCAGTTACAGTAGATGTGTCAAAATCTTTTGTAGTAGAAATAGGTGTTGATGTCTTAGGATTCGCATTTGTTGCATTGTTAGGCTTAAATGATGTTTCAATTTTTGACTGCATTTCAGAGGGCAATACGGCTGTTTTATCATTTGCTGTTAATGCATCTAAATATAAAAAAAATAACATTGCGAAAAAATTAGTTATTAAAGAAATTTATTTATTATATTTTAATAGTTAAAGTTCGTTTGAAAAATTTTCTTCTGTGAGTGATGACTATATTTTTTGTGTTTACATTCTTCAATAAAATTATTCATTGAGTCTTTCTATATCACACATTTTTCATTTATTTTTCATTAACTTCTCACAGTGTTCCTTAAAAAACTTAAAAATAAAAAAACTGACCGTTAGCTGAGTTCGAACCGAAATCTAATTATTGTTGTTCAACCAACCGTCAGCCGTATGTCTACCAGGGCTCTACGAATACAATAGATTGTAAAACTTTTTCAAATTGCACACCCAATCGCAACGTGTATGTACCCCAACATAATACAAACACAACATACATGAACATAAACAACACCTTTACTGAATCAAAATATATCCAAATTCAAGTTCTACTTAAAAATTAAAAATACACAGCTTTTATCCACTTCTTCTGAATAGAGATGTATCTGTTTTAAATTTTATTAAAATCG
This sequence comes from Phania funesta, assembly GCA_963932375.1. NCBI lineage: Eukaryota > Metazoa > Arthropoda > Insecta > Diptera > Tachinidae > Phania > Phania funesta. The sequence goes on from OZ010656.1 coordinate 46,967,643, forward strand.
GTTTGCTGGTTTCGGAGGCACAAATTTCCTACCTACCCTCCTCTCCATAACAGTTTTGCAAAAACATATCTATTCTATTCTGGAATATTCGTCGACGAGGTGCAACTTTACATAGGATACCAAAACACAATCTTAGAGATCTTCATTTGTTTTTCATACAAAACTTAAGATTATAAATGAGAGCTACACACGTTGTTTTATTTATACACGCTGACATATATACAGTTTGTCAAGAAAATGTTTTGACATAGCAAAAATAGTAATGCTTTCGACTTATTTGGTTAAAAAAAGATTTTTTTTATATTCATTTTTTTATTAATTCAGTTTTATTGACATATTAACTAACAAACAGCAACGAAAGAGAAAAAAAATAAAAAATTATAATAAGAAAACTAAATAAAAAACAAAAGGAACTCCAAAATTTTGTTGTAAAGAAATTGTTTCAACATTCTAAAAGGATCTAAAATATAAAATACGAAAAATAGGATAGATATCAAATTGTAAAATAATTAATACTTTGTATGGCCACCATTAGCATCAATCACATCGGATTTATTATTTTTTTTACATATTCCCGAGGAATTTTATTCCATTCCTCTAAAATTACGGCTTTTAATTCTGCTTGGGTTTTGGATGTCTTTTGGCGGTATTTTTCTTCAGGTAAGCCTACAAATTTTCAATTGGACTCTGAGCAGGAGTATTCATCACTTTGCCGGAATTGAAAAGAAGCCACGTCCTTAACAAAAGCGCCTTATGTTTGGGGTCATTATCCTGATAAAATTTAAAATTCGGCCTTCTGCCAGTGTTAAATCCAAATTTATTGGCGTTGTTAATTAAGTGGCACTTCAGTATATTCAGGTGCTGTTCCGCATCCATGGTGTTGTTAATAAAAGAAATTTCGCCTACTCCTTTACTGGATATGCCCCCCAAACCATTACCGAAAGTTTCCCAAACGTTACAGTTCGAATTAGATTTCGATTTTCCAGTGCTTTTAGTGGTTTTCTCCACACTTTATTGGGCCCATCATTATAGTAGAGCATCGTTTTAGTTTCGTCGCAGAATATTACATCATCCCAGTAGTCATCAGGTTTTGAAATGTGCGTTACAACAAAGGACAAACGCTTTTCTTTGTGTTGCACAGTAAGCAGCGTTTTTTTTTCGAGCATCTCTTGAAGAATAGTCGCTTTTTCTTAAGACTTGCCTTATTGTTTCGTGGGAAACTGTCACACCACATTCTTCTTTCAACTCACTTGCCAGCGTTCTCGAGGACAAAAAAGGGGTTTCATCTACCTTTATTCGTAAAAGGCATTCGGTCCTTTTCGAAATCTTGTGTGGCCGCCCGGTTGGAATCTTTAACTGTAGTCTTTTTTACTTCTAGCGCGTTTTAAAATATTATAGACAGTTTGTCTTCTTATTGAAAACATTTCCCATAATTCTTGTACAGTTTTACTAATTGCGTGGTTGTAGTAAACCAACTGAATCACATCAATTGATGTTCTTGTGCCAGGAATTTTCAATTTACTGTATTTAGTCAACAAAGCACAAACATAGACTGATTAAAAATCAAATGCCCATAGCTAGAGAAAAAAATTATTATACGACAGTAAAAACTAACTAACTTCGAAAAGAAATAGAGAAAACGACATTATGTGAACAAAAAACCATAAATTGTAAAATCACTTTCTTGACAGCAATATTTTACATTTTCTTCTGGTAATTTTTATTCACGCTTTAATTTTTTTTCTTTTGCTACCGGTAATTAGCTAATACATATACTGACAATATTTTACTAATAAAATATTTTATAGAAATAAAAGAGACATAATATTTGCTACTGGAATATTAAATATGCAAATTTTGTACTATGTCAAAAAATTTTCTTGACAAATTGTATGTTTTAAATTTAATCAAAATCAGTTTAGCAGTTTAAGCGTAACAAACAAAGCTTCTCTCGCATTTGTAATTCTTATTAGTGAGAATTAGTGGCTCAGGTATGGTGAAAAAATTGTGATGGGCTAACCCACAGCACTATATAATAGTGGTGGTACATGGAGTACTTAATAGACCCACAATGGAGGGATATCTGAAATAAAAATGAATCTGAATAAAAAATTAGTAATTTCGGAAAAATTCTTGAGAAGATAAGGGGTACTTATGAAAATACGGTGATGGGCTTACGCAGCCCACTATATAAAATTGGTGGCTCAGGAGTACTTAATGGAAATATAAACGTGGGATACATGGAATAGTGTCAGAATCTGAATACATAAAACATAAACAAAAATTAGTAATTCCTGAAAATTTCTTGACAATATAAATGGTGATGGAATGACCCAACCTACTATATTAGAATGGTGGTCCAGGGAGACTTAATGAAACCCATCAGTTGAGATATCTGAAATAATTTCAGAATATGAAGAAAAAAAATAAAATAATTTCTGAAAATTATATATAGTGGAGGGGCCAGCTCACCACCATGTTGCCATAACGGCACCTTCTCAAGAAATTTCCAAAACTTACTTTTTTAATTTAGTTTCTGAAATTATTTTAGATATTCCATAAAGTACTCTTTGGACCACAACTGCTATATATAGTTATACTTTTCCATAATGGCTACTTGTTTTCTTACGACATTTTCAAAAAATTACTCTTTTTTTAAATTTTTTTCCAGATACTGGAATTATTTCAGACATTTCACCATATGGTGAGATATATACCATTATGGTTCCGTTAAATACATCCTGCTCCAACATTTCTCTATAGTGGTTTAAGCCAGCCCATCACAATGATTTGCCATAACGGACTCTTCTCAAGAAATGTTGAATATTTCTCTTTTTAATTTAGTTTCTGAAATTATTTTAGATACCCCGCCATTACTGTTCTATTAAGTACACCCTGGTACTTATACTTTTCCGTAATAACTTTTTTATTTCTGTTATTCAGCATCTTCAATTATTGCACATATCCCACCTTTATTGTTCGATTAGTTACTCCATGGACCATTGTTCCTACATAGTAGGTTGGGCCAACCCATTACCATTTTTCCATAATGGCCATCTTATTTTCAAAAATTACTCCTTTTTAATTTTTTTACTCAGATTCTGAAATTATTTCAGATTAAGTACTGCCTGGACCCATACCGTGGGTGGTTCGGTCAATGTTTGTAATTTAATGAGTCTTTGATTTTTTGATTATAATGACTTACATAAACGGCTACTTTCCAAATCTTAACATATACGAGGGCGGATCAATAAGTTCGTGACTTTTTGAATGAAACAGTTTTTTTTTTGCAAAACAAAAATGTGTTTTTCAACATAATCTCCTTTTAATTTAACACACTTAGTGCAACGTTTCTCCAGTTTTTGTATCCCTTAAAAAAAAAGAAAAAGATTTTTCGAGGTCCTTCAAAATGGTCAATAATTTCATCGTTGGAGCTAAATCTCTTTCCACCGAGCCATTTCTTTAGGTTTGGAAATAGGAAGTAGTCACTAGGAGCTAAATCCGGAGAATATGGCGGATGTGTTACCAAATTAGACGAATTCATAGAGTTTTGCCATTGAGACTGTACACCGTGTGCACCCGTGAATTATCTTGTTGAAAAAGAACGTTTTTCTTGGCCATATGGGGTCGTTTTCTTTTTAAATCGGTCTAATAAGTTGGCATAATATTCGCCGTTTATTGTTTTTCCCTTTTACAGGTAATCGATATGGATTATCCCGCGTGCATCCCAAAAAACTGTTTCCATCACCTTATTGGCCGACAAACTTACCTTGGCCTTCGGAGCAAGTTCACCCGGAGAAACCCATTGTTTAGACTACTATTTGGTCTTCGAAGCACAGTAATGGATCCATGTTTCATCCACAGTAACAAAACGCCGCAAAAACTCATTCGTATTGCGGTTAAACAACTCCAAACAATCCTTTGACGTTGTCACACGTTTACGTTTATGGTCAATTAAGAGCAAACGTGGCACTCATCTTGCAGACATCTTTCTTAAACCCAGCTGATCATTTACAATCGAAACCACACTGCCATATGAAATGCCTATGGCATCAACAATCTCACGCACTTTTACTCTTCGATCGGCCAACACCATATCGTGGATTTTTTCGACCAGAACGTTCAGCGTCATTTGTACTTGTGCGACCACAACGAAAGTCAGTAAAACACTTTTTTACCATTGAAATCGATGGTGCAGAATCCCCATAGTATTTATCAAGATTTTCCTTGGTTTTTTTTTCGCAAAAACTAATGTTTAATGAGTACTCGAAATTCACTTTTTTTAGACAAATACACGAATATGATGTATGTTTTGAACAGCTGTTAAACGCAATATTCGACAGTAGTCTATTGTCTTGATGGGAACAGTGTTGCATTTCATATAAATACGGGGTAAGTTCGAAAAGTCGCGGACTTATTGATCCGCCCTCGTAGTCCGTTTGTTACAGTTTGATAAATGTGTTATGAATTACTTTTTGTTATGCATATAGCCGTAAATATTTTAGATTTTACACTATTGTGGATCAATTAACTATACCTTGGAGCAATTTTACAAACGGGGTTTTTGTATAAATCTGGTTCCTGCTTGCTATTGCAAGCTTCTGAAATAATGTCCAAATTACTCCCATGTTAAATTACTACCAGAGCTCTGTTAAGTGTAGAATCCGCTATTTTAAAAAATTTAATGTTTCTCTGCTTGTTAAATTTGAATTTATCTTCGCGCCATGGTGAACTTTTAACTTTTTGGTAAATTTTTTAATCTTTTGATGAATTCTCCATTTGTAGTAAAATTTGATTTTTTTACATATTTGTCTAATACATGTAGATTTTGTTCCTTTTAGTTCATTTGTTTGTTTTTTGTGTGAAAATTTCGGTTCATTAAATATTGGTGTTTAGCAATATCCAGTTTTTTGATTTTATAAAAAATATTTGAACATGTGGTGGATTTAAAATTTTGGGAATATTTTGAATTTTTGACAATTTTTTGTGCACTTTCGGTTTTTTTTTAAATTTCGATGTCTATAAATAGAGCTCAACAATATTGCTTTTTTTCAAATGCCAATCTAATAGTGGTGAAAATTCTATAAACTTACTCAATGGTACTACAATGTTTATAATTTTTGATTAAATGAAAGAGAATGGATCGTATATTGATAAATGTTTTATTTAATGTCGGCAATTATGTATGGAATACAATATCAGATAAATGTCCGCCTCTGTTAGCCTCACAAATGCGAGCCCTTTTGAACACATTTTTCATTACATTTTTTTTTATATTCTTTATTAGTATTATAAATTTTTATATTATAATATTTAATTCACATGAGCTATAAGGTATTATTTTTTAAAAATTGTACACATTCTCTTTTAAATATGTATATTTAATTTCTTTCATTTTTCAAATAAATTGGCGTAGTATTATATAATTTGATTCCTTTGATCGCTGCATCGCAGTTGATGTTGTACGTTCAATTCTAAAATTGTCTGCATTCCTCAACCTATATGGTTGTAAATCTCCAACATATTTCACTTTCTCACACAGGTATTCTGTTAATTGTCCCATTTTCATCTTTTGAATAAAACAAGGTATTCATTTCCACTCTTTGTTTAATATTAAGCCACCTAAGTGCATCGAGCATCGTAGATATGTGTGTGTATCGATTACATTTTAAAATACTGCGGATCGCCTTATTTTGTAATTTTTGCATTTGGGAATCTAAACAGCACGTATGTATATAGAATTGTAGAGCCATATTCGAAGTGTGGTTGTATCATAGTATTATATATATTTATTGCAGTCGTTATCGATATTTTGTTTCTAATTATTTTAAAAAATCCAATTTTACCAATTTTTCTGCATATATAGTCAATATGCTCTTTAAATTTTAAATCTTTATCAATAATAAAACCAAGATATTTAATACTGTCAACTTTCTCAATTATTTTATCATTAATCTTTAATATTAAGCCACATAGTCATATTAATTTCTATTAATTTTGTCTTATTTTCATTTAGTTTTAATTTATTCATATTTAACCATGCACTTATATTTTTCATATCTTTATTTAATTTGTTTATACAATCGTCTTATGTTTCTCCGTCTGAGTACACCAAAGTATCATCCGCATATAACATTATGTTGCAATTTTCAATAATGTTTGGCATGTCATTTATATAGATAATAAACAATAAAGCACCTAAAATTGACCCTTGAGGGACACCAAAACCATTTTCTAATGCCGTTGATTTAATACCATTCACTTTTGTTATTTGTTTTCTATTTTCGAGATATGATTTGAACCACTTTAATTCGAAGCCTTGTTTGCCATACATGTAAATTTTTTTTAGCATTATGTCTCTGTCAATTGTTTCAAATACCCTTTTAAATTCTAAAAATACTGCCATAATTTTCTTATATTTTTCTTTTTCCACTCGCTTATTACATAGTTTATTGCAGTTTCACATGAGAACTTTTTTCGAAACCCAGATTGATATTTTGATAAAAAACTGTTATCTTCAAAGTATTTTTCCAGTTGATTTTTTACTACTTTTTCAATAATTTTCTCGAATGTTTTAGCGTATTAATTGGCCTAAACTCCTCAAATTTATTTGTTTTAGTAACTTTTTCTATTGGTGTCACCATATTTTCTTTCAAATTTTCCGGGAACACTCCCATTTCAAATGATTTATTTATTATATACATTAATATTGTTCCTATCGTGTTCCAATTTTCGAGTATTATTTTTGTTGATATTTTGGTATAGCCAGCCTTATTTTTAAGTTCTTTTACTATATTTTTAAGTTCTATTAAATTTATTGCACTAAATTGAAAGATTTTATTTGTCAATTGTATTTTATTTATGTTTGCACATTTTCAATTGATTCTCGAATTACCTTAATACTATCAATAAAATATTCATAAAATGACTAGCTAATTGACTATTATTTGTATAGTCTACTTGGTTAAATATCACAGACTTCATCATAGATGTATTTTTTCGTTCTCCACATTTGTTTCTGGTCTTTGGCACTGTTTATTTGATTATTAATTTAATTTTCTCATTTTCAATTCTTACTTTATACAAATTTCTAACTTTTTTATAGTTTGTCCAGGCCTCATTGGTATTCACAATTTTTGCAATTTGGTACCTGTTTATTTTTTCTCCTTTCAACATATTAATGATCATGACAAAACCATTTGTTTACATTATTTTTTCTTTATAAATCTTTTTCTTAATAAATTTTTTAATTAATTGTTCAAAACATTTATGAAAAAAAAACATTTTCATTCAAATCTTTTATCTCTTCATATCTTAATATTGCACTTAATTCGCTACTAAACGCTGCATTATCGTACCTTGAATATTTCAATTTCTTTTCTATATTCTGAGTCATTATTAATTTCATTTTCATTATTCTGTTACTATTTGTAATTACATAGTCAATTATTGTACGAGAATTTTTTGTTATTCTAGTAAAGTTGTTCGCCATCTGTATAAATCCATTGTCATTCTCACACATTTCACGCGGTATTTCATTAATTTCATCACGAATATTTTGTTTGAGTTGCTTCAGCGTTTCTGGTTTGCTTGCATTGCCCTTCCTTTTCAGATATCCCCACAAAAATAAGTCCGGAGCAGTCAAATCAGGCGACCGTGGACGCCAATCAACATCACCATATCTTGGAATAACTTGTTGTAGAAAGAGGTCTCGCAGTAATTCCATTGTAATCCTGGCTGTATGCGATGTGGCATCGTCTTATTGAAACTACATGTTAGTCAAGCCCAAAGCAGTTTTCAGTTTCAAAGAAGTAAGGTCCAATGGTTCCTCCGGACCAAATTACACACCAGACTGTCACTTTTAATGGATGCAAAGGTGACTGATGAATAATTTTAGGGTTTTCCATTGCCTAGAACCGAATATTCTATTTATTCACATATCCATTCAAATGAAAATGTACCTCGTAACTCATTATGATTTTTTCATGAAAACCGGGATTGTCATGGGCAAGCTGTAGCATCCTATTGGCATATGTACGGCGGCATAAATGGTCTTCTGGAAGAAGCTCTTGTCTCAACTGAATCTTAAATGGAAACAAATGCAAATCTTTGTGCAAAATTGTGGCCAAAGTTGTTCGTTGAAGACCAAGCTCCTGAACACGGCGTCGAATTGAGGTTGATGCATTGTTTTGAACACTTTCTTGAACAGCAGTAATGTTTTCGGCCGATCTTGCAGTACGTTGTGCTCCATGCTTGGGCCTATCAGCTACATTCCCTCTTTCTTCGAAATCATTCACTACACGATTAATAGTGCGTCTTGTTGGCTCGTTGTTTCTCCTAAAAATTCCACGTAACTTTCTCATCGTCACAGTAATTGATGATTGATTTTGATAAAATGTTTTGACGATTAAAACACGTTGGTTTACCGAATATTTTTCCATAATAAACTTACCACGTCTCTCTTTACTTTACAACTGCCAAGTACGAACTGTCAAGACTAATGTTTACCAAAATGTCGGCAAAACAAAGTAGTATACCTTCCCGGCGGACACCCATTTTTTGGATCTCAAAAAATCTCCATATAAAGAAATGTGTAATTTAGCTATTTTTAGACCACTATTACTCAAAATCTATACAAATTCTGAATATAATATATACAGTTCTGAAATTCACTATGCCATGGCTTTTAGCCACTTAGTCCGTATAACCGCACCCTTTCGATTTTGGCCCATTTTTTGGATCTCAAAACATCTCTATATAAAAAATATGTAGTTCTATTGTTCTTAATATATTTAAATGCATAAGTTTTTGTTTTTATTTACTTTTTTAATATACTGTACTATTATACCAAAAAAATATATATTTAATATGAATTCAACCTACTTTTTATTATTTTTGCTTGAAAATGTTAAAAATAATTCTATTCTGTTAACTTAACATTGCTTTGCGAGAGATATGTAAGTTAAGACAGGGTTGGTAAAAACGAAGCTAACTGACGGAGCTATCTTCACACACTTTATAATGTAGGGGAATATCGAAGTAGACCGCTAATTTTATGGATCCCTTTTCGACCCCGTTCTGCCCTCGAATTGATTTTAGGCAACCGATTTGTAATTTACGACTACCTTATTCTCATTCAAGTCTCGTGCTACCTAGCCTTTACTCTCGACTGTAATGATATCAGACTGTCGACTCGCGACCTTCTTCCTCATCACGGAGTTTCTTTTTAATTGCTAGCATTTATTTAAGGCTTCACACTTAACAAGTGTTTGTCCGTGGCCCCTAGTCTTATGATAGCCAGTGCTGGACATTCACACACAATGTGTGCTACCCAACTTGGGAGGTTTTTTGTCCATGCCTTCAGAATTCCATCACAGGCCAATAAACTCCGGAGAGATTAACCTCACAGTTCAACGCCTTAAAATTACCTTTAAAAATTGACTCGTCCACCCCACGCGAGGCAGTCTTGTCAAACTCTTCCAGATTCCTCCAGTCTAAATCGTAGTTTCTTCAGGGATTAACATCTCCGCTTCTCGCGAAGCTTCATAACTCATGCCTGTAATGGAGAAAATAATGTCCGTCCATCCACAAAAACACGTAAGTCTGTATTAAAACTGAAGACTGGTATCCTGAGTTTTCATACTAGACACCAAGCACCATCTTGGCCACGCGTGCTGTTCCACCGTAGATTAAGGATTTTTATAAGAGATTGTTAACTTCTCTTCGCTCGACTTATTTAGCCAGATCTCTTGCAGACAGGAACTTGTTACCGGCCGCCACCACCAGGAGTTATAAGCCAGAACTTCTGGCAGTTCACCTAGTTACGCAATTCAAAACTGTGTGCCTGCCAGCTGACGGCCCTGTAGCTTGTAGTCTTTGCTGAATTCTGACATTAGAAAGTTTTTACCAACTGTGATGGTTGTGCCACCACATGCCCTTCCACTAGGATGTTTAGTATCGTATATGAAAAATCCATTCACTCTAACAGCTTTTTTATACCCTTCACAAAAATGAAAAGGTTTGTCATTCCGTTTGTAATTTCTGTAATATTCATTTCCGGCCCAACAAAGTATATTTATTTTGTATCCTTATAGCTAGGGAAGTACAATTAACGATGTCTACCTGTCCGATGTTGAAAAATTCCGACGTTACTAGACAGCCTAGGATCTTGGAACTTGGACTACTTGATCAGTGAGCTTGGCGAATTTTCGCTATACTGTGAGCGTCAAATGAAAGTAAACACCTCATACTCATTGTAAAAACGCGTTCATTTTAGTTATAAAAACAATTTTTTCTAATTCATTGTTAAATAAAGCAAAATTATTTACATGAAAACTAAGAACAAAAACTTAACCATTAATAAAATAATTCATTTTTTATAAAAATATACTAAGTTTTACTCGTCAAATCAAAGTAAACGGGAAACTTGGTTAGACGAATAACTTCATACTTTTTGCTTTTTAATACTTTGTTTGCCGTCCTTTTGATTCTAATACGGCTTCTAATCTTCTGGGCATCGAGTCAACCAGTTTTTGGGTGAATTCGGGGGTAATTTTATCCCATTCTTTCCGCAAGGCCACCTTTAAGTCATCTTTGCAGGAAATCTTCCGTTCCCTGATTTTTCTATCAAGATATTCCCACAGGTGCTCAATTGGGTTCAGGTCTGGGGATTGTGGCGGATGGTCGAGGATTTTTGGGGTACGGTAAAGCAATAATTCCTTTACAACTTTAGAGGTATGTTTAGGATCATTGCCCTGTTGAAATACCCAATTATTTGATAATCCCAATTTCACCACACTAGGTGCAACGTTGTGTCTTAAAATGCTTAGGTAGTCTTCTTTTTTCATTGTTGATTCGATAAACACAGGATTGCCAACTCCCGATGCCGCCATGCATCCCCAAACCATTACTGAGCCCCCACCATGCTTTACAGTATGGGTAACACATTTATCACTAAAGGCTTCATTTTTACTTCGCCATATTGTTGGGGGTTTTTTTACGCCAAATACCTCGTATTTGCTATCATCAGTGTAGAGAATGTTTATCCAGAAAGATAAAGGATGGCTTATATACTTTTTAGCGAATTCTATGCGCTTGATTTGGTTCACCTTCGACACATAATGTTTCTTACGTGGTACTCTACCATACAATCCGTGTTGGTGTAGGGATCGTCTTACAGTGCTAGCACTTACCGGCTTTCCTGAAGTTTGAGAGATATTTTCTGCTATTTTAACTGCACTTGATGCTGGATTAGCTCTCACTTCCCTAAACTATAAGTCTTACTTCGGAGTCTGTAAGACGCTTTGATCGTCTTCCACGCGGCAGTCTCCAAAGTTCTGTATTCAGTGTACTTATCTATAATTTTTTTTATGGTACAATGGTTCCGTCCTACAATTTTACTTATTTCGCGTAAAGATTTGCCTTTTTAATGCAAATCTATAACGATTTTACGAGCCTCAACCGAAGTTTGCTTCCTCAATGGTTAAGTTTTAGTTCTTAGTTTTCGTGTAAACAATTTACTTTATTTAACAATATATTAGAAACAAATTTTTCCTATATACACTCTGTTTTTATAAATAAAATGAACGTGTTTTACAATGAGTATGAGGTGTTTACTTTCATTTGACACTCACAATATATATTAGGGCGGGTCAAATTGTTCGGGTGAGAAAAAAAGTGACAGGCGTATACCAAAATCGAAATCTACATAAAATTCTAAGAAAATTACCCATAGAAAGTATGGGTCTAAAATGAAAACCTAGCTTCCGCCGAGAGGCTTGATTATGATAAACAAAAAAACTAGCATCTTCTGGTATATCCAAACACAAATGTAGTTGCTTTTTTGTACCTTTTCATTGCATTTTTTTAAACCTTATATGATTACAAATAAATTATTGTTCCCATTAATGGAACATAATAATATATGGAACATTGTTGTTGCATCGATATTAAGTTTTAATTTTTATACGAATTACGAAGATTTAAAAAGAGTATGATTTTTTTAACCCTGCTCTTATCTTTTAAAAATTATAATTTAGTAATCTGCCATGAAAGTTATTAGCAAAGAGTAATTAGATTTCAATGTTATTAATAGTTATAGTCATTGTAGAAATTTACCGTTAATGCATTTTATAAAAACGTGGTGTTAAACATTTGTTTTGATTGAATTATGCCCTTTATAGCACAAAATAGTAGTTACCCTGTGCTTGATAGTTAACTTTCAAAAAGTAAGCGTGTGTTAATTTCTTTTTTAAAAAACTAACCATTAAATTATGGAATCATCATCGATGTCGATTGACTCTAACGGGGCAAGTTTTCTGACTAATCAGAAAGCTAGTATCATTGGCGTGCCAAGTGAATTTAGTGGATTAAATTTGACAAGTTGTCGTGATATTTTAAAGTATTATTTTTTCTTAAGTGAACGCGAAAAAAAGCAAAAAACAACAATCGTATTCAAAGATTTTTTCCGATAATTTCTTTTTTTTTTATACTGTATTTTATTTTATTGAATCTTTCTTTTAAAAGAAATTCACAATAAGTATTCAAATCTTATTTCTAAATTATTATTTATTAGTTAGTACCAACGTAATAACTAATTTTTTGTATTCAAATCTTAAAAATCTATCTTCTATTGTGTAGAGAGAGCCGCCTTGCCATGCTCAATGTGTCAGTTCTTTTTAGTCTCTGGTGGCCATCAAATTGCAATAAATTGCGTGCTAGAGTGTTGGGATGTGCGACTAGTTTGTTCACGTATTTGGACGTGTATGTCTTAACTTCTTCGTGGATAGTGGGAATTTTAAGATCCCTATGTATGTTTTCATTTCTTATGTACCAGGGGGCGCATACAATATGACGTAAAATCCTAGACTGTCTTCTCTGTAACTTCTGGATGTTTGATGCACAGGCAGTACCCCACAGCTGAATACAATATGACCATATTAGCTTTATAACGGATTTGTATAAAAGGACTTTATATTCCAAAACCAAAGTTGAGTTAGGACTTAATAGCCAATGCAGTTGATTTGTTCGAAGCTTTATGGACGTTATTTTTGCCTCAATGTGACGGGACCAAGTTAGGCGCCGATCTAGGTGGATACCCAAATATTTGACGTGCGTTTCCGCTGGAACCGTGGTATTAGTTATTGTAATTGGTGGACAATTTTGCCTTCTAAGGGCAAACGTTACATGAGCACATTTTGATGGATTTACCTTTATTCTCCACTGTTTTAGCCAATCTTTTAGCTTATGAATATGGGACTGCAGCTTTTCAGATGCATCCTTTGGATCATTACTGACACTTATAATTGCAGTGTCGTCTGCAAAGGTTGATGTATATGTATGTGGGCTTGTCGGCATATCCGTTGTATAGATGATATATAATAGCGGCCCAAGCACATTACCTTGAGGTACTCCTGCACTGATTTTCCCACATCTTGAAAGCTGGTCCTTTGACCTTACTTTAAAAGTTCTATCGGACAAATAGCTTTTTATAAGCTTGTGGGTGTTTTCAGGTAGAACCCGAACTATTTTAGTAAGTAGCCCATCATGGCAGACTTTATCAAATGCTTGGGAAATGTCTATAAATAAAGCTGAACAGTATTGCTTTCTTTCAAAAGCCGATTTAATAATGGTAACGATTCTATGGACTTGTTCAATCGTACTATGCCTTGCTCGAAAACCAAACTGATGATCTGGGATAACGTTTTGTTCATTTAGAAACGGAGTTACACTCGAGACGAATAATTTTTCAAATATCTTTGACAAAACTGACAGTAGGCTAATAGGCCTGTAGGATGTAATCTGGCTTGAGTCCTTTCCTGGTTTCGGGATCATAACAATTTCAGACATCTTCCAAGAGCATGGGAAGAATCCGACGCGCAACATGGCATTAAATATGTAAAGTAAAATTCTTACAGCTGAATTAGTTTCTTATCATTGATCCTGTTATACGATCAGGTCCAGGTGATTTCTTCATATCCGTATTTTTAATTGTCGATTTTAAAGAAGACAACCGAAATTTCATAGGATCATTCACGGTGTCACTAATAATTGGAATAGTGGAATTACTTATATCATGTGGTGCAAAAACCTTCTCTAAGTGATTTGCGAACGCATTTGCCTTTTAGGTTGAGTTTTTAGCCCAAGTACGGTCTTCAAGTTTTAGTGGGGATTCGTAAGCAATAGGACATTGTAAGTGCTTTACAGCTTTCCACAGACTATAATCCGTGTTTTTCATTGGATCCAAGTTTTTTAAAAAGTTGTCGATAGCGAATTCGTGTTTCTGTCTCAATTTACTGCGTAAGTTTTTTTGGCATAAGTTCATTTGCATTTTTATGTGTAGAGAACGACTATTTTGCCATTGTCTTCTTAGTCTTCTTTTCTCAATGACGAGCATCTGAATATCTGCTGTTGGCTGGTGCGATATTATTTTAGCTGATGGCGTTGCAGCTATGGCTCCGGCAGTCACGACGTCTGTAAAATGATCTACAGCTGCTTGAATATCAGCTGGATTTCTCAGTGGCATGTTTAAAGATAAGTGAGGGCTCACATACATTTTATATTTTAACCAATTCGTGTTTCTGTTCGGGTAGAAACTACGGGTTTTAGGTTCAGTGGCAATACTGTCGTGTAAAATAACAATTGTAGGTGAATGATCAGAAGAGAGGTCATAGGATGAACTAACTAACAGTTGGTCGCGTTTGATGTTTTTTACTATAGCAAAATCTATAAGGTCTGGCAACTTATTAAAATCTGTGGGCCAATAGGTGGGTTTACCGGCAGATACGACGTCCAGCTTGTTTGCTTGAACTGTATAATACAACTGCCTACCTCTAGGACTAAGGAGTCTGGATCCCCAATATGTGTGCTTTGCATTGTAATCACCAGCGGCAATAAATTTTTGTCCTAGCGTAGCAAAGAACCTGGCAAATTTATGGTGTTCGATTTTGTGCCTAGGCGGGCAATACACTGACGAGACTACAATTTTAAAATCAGTAAGATTTATAGTCGTGGCTTGCAAAAAGTCTTCGTTGAATTCAGGCAATGGAAAATGCCTTACGTTTTTCGGGCTATAATGGCAGTCCCACCACATGCCCTTTCGCTTGGGTGTTTTGTGTCATATATAAAAAACCCATCAATTCTAAAGCAGTTTTTTATAGTGAAGTGTGTTTCAGAAACAAATAGTATGTCTATATTATGTGCTAGCAGGAAGTGTTCTACTTCATATTTATGTTGGGAGAGCCCGTTAGCATTCCAGAAGCATATTTTTACTGGTTCATTTTTTGCTAAGCATAACTTAAGATGTGGGCATATGAATGTTTATGCGCATTAGAACTTTTGGCATTCGCATTAGGTAAATCATTTCTCAATGTTTGGACATATGAAAAGTTTGGGTTAGTGTGTGGCTGTGTAGCTTGTGTACTAGCAACAGAACCAGCATGAAGCCGAGGAAATTGGGAAGCTTTATATTGCTCATATTCAGGTTTACGTACGACTTTCGAATTATTTTTTACATGTTGCTGCATTTTTTTTACCTTGGGGTCTGTTTTGGAAGAAGTGCATTCCAAAGTCCGGTGCGCATCACCGCAAACAACGCATACGGATGGTAGCTTGCAGTAGGTTTTCGTGTGTCCGAATTCCTGGCAATTAGTACACTGACGGGGACCGCTACGTTTTAGAGGCTCTTCCACCGTTATTCTTCTGTTCAAAAGGTAGCGCAAATTATATATTGGATGAACCGAGTTTTTAGATTTAAGCTGCGATGCGTTAAATACGATTTCAACACGATGCATAGGTTGGGGAACTTTGTTCTTATTTAGAATATTGTGCACTGACCTTACGACATAGCCTTCCACCTCTATGGCACTTTTTGTTTCATCAGTGGGAACAGAACTGTCAATGCCCTTTACGATGACAATCAAACCTTTAGCACTTTTGAGTTGATACGTATAATATCTCTTATTATCTGCATCGAGGCGACTTGCGATTAGCCGGTAATTCTTCTCAGTGTGCGCTTGGATCTTTGTTTCTTGAATTTGACCTCTTCGTATAGAAGCTACATAAAAGCTTTCCTTACCTACAAGCTGAGACAACATGTTAACAATTTCGTTAGATGTTTGTTCGCGCAAGTAAATCGGGGGAGGTTTTTGTTCCCTGACAGCGGGTTCAGCTTCATCGTCCGCTGTAGCAAGTACAGAGAATCTGTTTTCGCTTACCGCATTACAGTACTTTGGGAGCTTTTATATTGTTTAGCAATGCGCTCTTGCTGCGAAGACTTAGGACTGGCTTTCCTTTTGGTTATGGTTATATAACGATACATACCTGTTTGCACTTTTTTTACTGGATTTTTCAAATTACCTGTTTCGTTTGTTGGTTGCACTATTTTTACTATGGTACCTGAATTGCTTTTTGGTTTAATTTGAATTTCTTCTGGTGTTGTTATTTGGGAAGATAAGTTTATATTTCCGGATAAAGAACGCGTTCGGTCAATTGGCCTGGCGCTTAAAAAAGCACTGTCATCTTTTTTTTTATTATTTGTATTGTTCATTGCATTATTAGCATTTGTGTAAGAAAAAGAGTAATAAGCATTGTTGTTATTACCTTTTATATTTTTTTTCATTAATATTTGGTGCGCTCATACACTCACTATCAATTGTTCAAACCGGTTTAACCATGCACTATTTGTTATTGTTTTTTTTTTACACACAATATATTATATTGGTGTTATTTTTTGTTCTTTATTTCTTTGTTATTACTAACTGTTCACTGTTCAATTGAATACTTTAAAAAAAATGTATATATATTTGTTATGCGTTCGATATGACGTACGTCTGTACTCAAACACGGTCACTGTTGAATTGAAATTTGGGAAAAAATTAATATTGCACTCATAAATAGAAAAAGCATTTTAAGAAAACTGAATATATTTCTCAACAAATATCATAAAGAGGTAAAAAATATATCAAGAGGTAACACATTTTCAGTATTTGAGACATCGTTGAATGATATATTTTATATCGGTTAATGCAGTTGCACACAAACAATGCCATGCTCCTGTGGATTAATTCCTGATCCTCTCAAAGCATTCATGAAATAATACAATTCCTGAATCACGCATTCAATATAGTAGACAAACTGTCCAGCGAAGTCCCAGCTACCTTAGATCCTTCATATAGGTTCGACTCTTCACAAATGGATGTCGCGTCTGAAATCGAATTTGCAATGCCTGCTGCAAAAGAGCCGTTTATGCACAAAAGGGGACCATACGCTAAGAGATACGGCGCAATTAATTTTGCTATGATGTGTGATAGATTCGGCGTTTCAGACAGAGTTGCCTCGTGTTTAGGTACAGCTTTATTTAAAGGCATTGGCTTTACTGACGAAAATGGGGAAACAATTATTATGGATAAAACCAAAGTAGGTCGTGAAAAAATGAAAAGCAGGGAGTCCGTTCGTCGTATGCAAAACAATGATTCAGCCTTACTAGCTTTTTCTTTTGATGGCAGAAAAAATGACGCACTGACACGGGAAGAAATTGGTAGAAAATACCATCAGAGAGTGGAAAAGGAGTCTCATATAGTGATTGTGAAAGAGCCGGGTAGCAAGTTGTTGGGTCACATAAAAGTTGACGCTGAGGACTCCAGTACTAAACAACTGCAATTATGTGAGTTCTTCAAGGAATAAAAATTAACGCTTACCAGCTTGATAGGAGTTTGCTGCGATGGGGAGCCCACCAATACTGGAACTGAAAATGGAATTATACGAATGTTTGAAGTTTCGTTGAATAAACCATTACATTGGTTTGTTTGTTTGTTGCATTTTAAAGAACTCCCGCTTCGCCATTTGTTCAATGCTTTAGAAAAATCTACTACAAGTAAACCACGAACTGCTAGTGGTGCTTTGACGAAATTAATTCAGACCTGTGAACAACTTCCGGTAAGCATGCATTTATTTTATCAACGTTTTATGTAAGCCCCTTAAAAGTAAAACAAACATTTCGTTCTAGGCTTTACCTGATTTTGAATCGATTTCATTGGGAAATATGCCTCCACCTTTGGACGTTAAAGATGAAAAAAATCTTTCTACTGACGTTCTATACCTCTACCGAATAGCCAAAGCTGTATCGGAAGGTTCGTGTCCAGAAGATATAGCTAGCATGAAACCGGGAGAAATTGTTCATTCTCGGTGGTTAACAAAAGCCAGCAGGCTGCTGCGACTATATTGGCTAACTTTATTATGAAAGTTTATGTACCGATGTATTTTAATGTAAAATTATATAATTCAGTAGTACATGGCAGTGCGATTTTTTATAAATTTATTAAGTCCACGCAATTTTTACCACAAAATCTTCGAAAAGTTGTAAAAAAAACGATACAAAACAATGCATTTTTCGCCCATCCCGAAAATATATTGTTAACAATGCTTTTCGACGAAAGGAAACTTGTCCGTGAAAGAGCCATTAACAAAATTTTGTATTGTTTTGAACAATTGTATGACTCAACTAAACTCAAGACTTGTAAAAAGTATCCAATTAATTTTAATTGCACAGATTATATGGATTTAGTCGACTTGGATAATGACAACATATTATCTGAGCCTCCATTTACTGCAAGCATCCCACACGAGCACCTATTGGAGTATATTAAATGTGATGATGTACCACTGCCAGATTCAGGCATTCCGTCGCACATTCAGGAAACCAAGCGGTGTGTGCAGTTGCTAACGCATGTCTCACGACGAGTAATTGCAAAAAATCGTGATAGTGTTATGGCAGTGACTATAGAAAGTCGAACCCTGTTGTTTTAATTACGAAATACAACTTTAATTTAACAAAAAGGGGTTCTTACTTATTGTCCAATAACATTACAAACTTAAGATTTAGGTAAATTTTATAAATAAAGGTGTTTTAAAACGGCTCGAAAAGATGAAGCAGAATTAAGCCCAGAATTATTAAATAAATTGAGTCAAGTATAAGCCTCGCATATGTAAGGTTCTGTACTACGAGTACTGTGCAATATACATATGTATTTATGAATGGAAAATTTTCAAAATGGATTAAATGATATTTAAAGATACGTTTTTTTCTTTTGGAACACCCTGTATTTTTTAGCATTTTCCTTTTTTAGTATTTCTTGTACCACCCTTGCAACTACATATTCTGTGAAGTGTCTACCTCTAACGGTTTGAAAGTTACAGCCAAAGTACAGTTTCTTCTATGGGGACATTTGTTAGACTTCCTATTTTTGTTGTTTTCAGTGTTCGTTGTTGTAGCGGCCATCTAACTACATATTCTGTCTAAATTTTAACTCTTACCGTTTCCTCACCGTTCCGGAGAATGATCACTGTGACGGACGGACGCACGGACAAAGAAGTCTCAGTAATAAGGTTCCATTTTCACTCTTTAAGTACGAAACATTAAAAATTTGCAATTTTTACATAAAACAGTATTTTGCTCTCATTACCTATTATTTTTTGAAACCAATTTTCTAGATTCCATTATGTCTTTCGGCGGGAGCTAGGTTTTGATTTTAGACCCATACTTCCTTAGTCAAGTTTTCTTTTAATTTATTGTAGATTACGTTTTTGCTATATGCCTACTTACAAAAAAAATTGACCCACCCTATATATACATACATATATGATATTAGCCATAATAGGTCCAGACGTTTTTTTCCAGGTGAGCAAAACATGACAGTTATTTTTCTTAAGTTACACAAAGGGTCCACAGATCTGGATTTGTTCTATAAAACCTCAGCTTGAAATAACTGGTGTCTGAAATTGGCACTGAAAAGTTCTCACCAGCCACCGCGACTGAAGTCCCAGCTGTGTAGCAAGTTATTGCAGCTCGCAAACCTAGAACACCAGCACTGCCTCTTCTGCAATACGTACCATCTCCACCCAAATGACGTGTTCGGTATGCCAGCGTGTTATCAGAAGAAGCCAACATCAGTTCAGTGCAATGGTTGCAAACATTGGTGTCACATGAGAAGATGTACGGACTTGCGAACGTATAGACTGGAGTATTAGCATTTTAGCCTCCTGTTGTTTAAATAACACCCCAACAGCAAGTATTGCGCAAATCGGATCGACTACGACACAGCTACAACAACCGATATCCCAGGCAAGTATCCCTCGGATGTATGTATGTATGTACTTCAGCCCTACTCAACGCTGAAGCCTAGTGCACAATACTGATCCCCAACAGTCGGTTTAGATCATGCAATTAAATTGTAATGGTCTTCGAAACAAAATTGTAGAGATCACAAAATGCATGGCCACAAAAACCACAAAAAATTATGGTCTACCATTAAAAGTCTATCTGGATCATCAAGTAAAAATCTCGCAGTTATAGGCCTCAACAATATTAAGCATACAGATGCAAAAACATGCTCACAACTATTCTGTCGAGAATAGTTAGTAATAGGCAGAATCGATCCAAAAGAGCAATAATAAGGAGAACCAAGAATCTCGAACGAGATAACGAGAACGTTCACTTCAGTATTATTATAATATCTAAGGCAAAACCCTCAAAGGCTCTTGGACCTGATGGCATATTCATGCTTATGTTGAAGTAGCACGGTAAAGTAGCGCTAGAATATATGACATGCCTTCCCAAACTTTCGATGCATTGGTCATTCCAGAAATTCGGAAGGTTGCCTGAATTTCCCGCTCAGCACTCACCAACATGGCTTTAAACATGATAGCTTGACAGATCGCAAATGGTCTTAATCAGCAACGAACTCATGTTGCTGCCTTGGGCCTTGGATTTATCTAAGGCGTTTAACACGGTCGATCACTCGATGCTGATAAATGATATTATGAATTCCACCCTTCCCAACAATCTCAAACGCTGCGTTGCCAATTATATCAAAGGCAGCGTTTGTTCAGTTTAGGAACCAAAGATCAAACTACCGTAATATAGAAATGGGCGTACCATAAGGTAGAGTATTGTCTAATACTCTTTAACATTTATCTTGCGAAGCTTCCTGCGGCTGACTGCACGATTTCTGACTATCTGGCCACCATCATGGAATTTCCGCAGGAACGTATACTCCAGCTATCTTCTTCAAAGTCTTTTGTGCATCTTTTCACCTCTTGGACAAAAGAAATAAAGAAGGAATAAAACATCTCAGTCGAAGACAGACATTTCACTACAGAGTCTAGGAGTAGTCTATGACAGACTTCTTCACTTTTCCTCGCAAGTCAATTATATAAGCAAAAAGTGAAAACCCGAAACAAGGTTCTAAAAAAATCTCGCTGGCAACTCCTGGGGCATGACGAAATAAACAATTTTAGCAACGTATAAGAACGCTCCCTTCTCAATTATGCTGCCCCGGTATGTAACTCTTTTCTGAGCGACAGCCAATGGTGAGTACTACAAAATAATGCACTTCGAATAGCACTTGGTTATATCAAAATGACTAAATGAGGAAACCAAGATATTGTTAACCAGGCAATCCTTGACGGCGAGTCACTTGCCAAGTCATCCAAACCATCGGATACCCCTTCAAGATCCCTCCTATATTATCCAATATTTTCAGGGAAGAACTTCCAGCAACAGCACAGCTCTTAAAATAACAATAGGTAAGCTTTTTAAATTCTTATTGAACAGTCGATCTCGAGTTAAGCTCTGCTCAAATGATTGTCAGATCTTACAATATTGTCAGACGTGCTGGCAAAGCAAATTTGCCACATAACGTATTGACTTGCCATAAATCTGTTCTGCCATCGAATAGCTTCCTTCTCGCTCAGGAATATGGCTCTTGAAGACCGTCACTGTTGATTGTCTGTTACGGCTCAAACAACGTTGTCCGACCAGTTGTTTGCACAACACTTTTTTGCTATCACACAAAATACACACAGGTAAATACAAAATATGTACACAATATGAGCACAACTGTAAACTATTCTGATAACAAGGAAACAATCACAATGACAAACCAAAAATTATGCTTCTTATAATAATTATGCTCCTTACAATAATTTTGCGTCAGAAAAAAATTGTCAGTTCAGATTTTTTTAATGTTTTGTTAAAAACTTCTTAATATAATAGATACAATGATATGAGAATTTACTTAAAAGTACTACATCAATTAATTTCTAGTAATCGAATAAAGTAACTATTAATAATACAGTCGTAAGGAAAAGTCGTCATGAAAACCACATACCAGTCTGCATTTATCATTGAATGTTAGCGTCAGCTTCCTAGTAAACGAATCTATTATTTTATGATTAAAGTTACTATGCAATAGTAAGTCCGTCGGGTGTCTCTGGGGTAGTTTATGTATTTTAAATTTTTATTCTGAATTATTTGAAGTTTTCGGCTCGTAGTTATTGCAATATTTGCCTTGAGTACCTGTATTAAAAACCTCGTTTATTATTCGTAAAGTTTTAGAAGCCATTTACAAGTTGCTCGTGGATACGTTCCTCCAGGTAAATTTATTTGTCATTCGTCACAAACGCATTTAAACCAATTGTTTCTAAACTTTTAGAAAAGTAGATGTTTTTCCAAAAGCCGCATAACCAACGCGGACCCTTTTTTTATTATTTTAATCATAATTATTTTGTCTATTTTTAGGAAGCTTTGCAACACGAAAATAACATTAAATTAACATAATTTTTTATCGATGCAATTGATTAGGTGAATCCACTAGCTCAGCTGACTGTTTTTCGAATTTCGCCTTGGTGTAGTGTAGTGTTTACGAAGGTTTATAGATAAAAAAAAGGAAATGGAAACTAAGAAAATTGCTGAAAATTTTTAAGAAAAAAAGAGTAAATATTTGTGCAAAGAATTGTAGCGAAAAACACAAGATGATAATAAATTATTCACCTTTAGGCTTAATTATTCTAAAATCCTTTTAAAATTATTAAGAGAACAAAACTCTAGTTCCATTAAATGGAATATGTACGCACTGGCATGTACGGCGTTTATATGCATGCAACTTTAAAAGTCCAGCAAGAAACTACTCGACGTTATTTTATTAGTATTGTGTGTAAGAACTAATTTTAGTCTAAGGATTTATTGAATGAACCTAAGTAAGAATACATTTGTAAATTATTAACGCAACTGATGAAAGCCCTTCGATTTAAGAAACAAAGGGATATATGTATGAACTATTTTATCTTATTCCTAGTTGTACCTCATACGCCATTTTCTACATATTAAAAAAAACCACTACCATATTCCAAAGGCCCTGCCAAATTGTAAGTGTTTTAGAAACCGCACAAAAATGTGTAACTCACTGGGAAAAGTAACACTATATAGTAGGTAATAAAAATGACAATTCTTATCAGTTGAAACAAAGGTTTTTTTTTAGCACCAACATGTAAGGAACCATGCTGTACTCGAAAGTTTAGCATTTGTCCTGAAAAACGATCATATACGCATGTGACTTACTGGGGTAAGGCGCTAAGATTGTCCAGTATGTGATGATTTTTTACGGGCTTGATATATCATCATCCTCGTCTTTATACCATGACGAAACGGTTGTAGTGTTGACGCAGTTAAAGTCACCTTGTTCCAATCTAACCAAAAAATGGTTTCGTGAAGGACGAAGAACACAATTTTCTTAAAAACACTCTCATTTACACTATTCTCGAGTACGAGACCTCTTTTCGATAAAATTGGGATTACGAACATGTGTGAACTATATATTACCAAAAAAGAAGAGTACCTGATAACGATGTAATTGTTAAATGTATTTAATTCCGAAATCTGCTGACAACGTCTGACAATATTGTTGTCTGCTGGCAGCCTGACGTTGTCTGACCAAGGAAAATTTTCAACAGGTAGACTTACGGGCGAATTTACAGATGTCAAACTACATAAATAAAAAATTTACCGGAAATGGCGAAACAATTTTTAATATGGAATTTGACATCCAATAAGTTTAAAAAAGTTCAGCTGCCCTGATGAGATACCTGTTTAGTTTACCCTGGGTTGTCATACAAAAAATTTGTCATACAAAAATTGCCAGTTCATCCGGCTGCAACGCATCTTTGGACATTATACTGAAAATGTAAATCTAACGCCGTCTAAAAAGAGCTTTATACACGTAAAATGTTCGATATATGTACATTTGTAAGCAATAGAATGTCTTGCTCAAGTGGGATATTTCATTATAAAAATTGGCTTGATTTTGTAAGTTATATAATTATATATATAAATAAATTATGATATAATTTGTTGCTATAGTCCATAATCTGACAGTAATAATTTTTGCTATATTCCATAATCTAACAGTAATATTGTTATTTACTTTTATGCATGCAAATATCCCGGTAATATTTCAGAGCACGGTTTACGGTTTGTATTATAAATACATGTGTATAAATATATATTTTAACAATGAACTACAAAATAATTTTTATATCTACCTTTGCAATGACATGGAATGACTAACAGACCTACAAACAGGAATATTGCAATAATGCTCGATGATTTCATTTTTCAATTGAAGTTTTTCTGCTTACTAATGGAAAAATACACTTATTTTTTGTTATTGAATTCACAAACAAAAATGTTTACTTAATTGTCAACCACTTATTATAGGTATGTATTCTTTAATGTGGGAAAATCTTAAACAACTTAAATCAAATGTAACTCCTGATTATTTACTAAAGTATTTATTAGTTGTGTTCTTAACACAATGGGTATTTGCGAACACGATTTAAAACAGCGAAAAATTAGCAGAATTATCGCTTCTTCCAAATATTTTTAGATAATGACCACCACAGATATATTATATCTGTGATGACCCCAAATGCCATAGACTACACTTTGTGGCAGGGATGATAAATGACACTTACTAAATTGTACTTTTTACCCTACCTGTACTAAACCGCTAAATAAATACTTGTTACTAGTTTTATTATTATATAAAAAAAAAATACATTAAAACTCAATTGTATACATTATCTCAATGAATTAAGTATAGTAAGAAACAAAACAATATTTGACATTCAAGGAGATCTTCCATAATCAATGACATGCCGTCTTGACTAGCCATAAATCTGTTC
Source organism: Phania funesta (assembly GCA_963932375.1). Lineage (NCBI taxonomy): Eukaryota > Metazoa > Arthropoda > Insecta > Diptera > Tachinidae > Phania > Phania funesta. The sequence continues at coordinate 46,992,660 of OZ010656.1, forward strand.
AGCCATCGCACATTTAGCTGCTCGCACATAAAAATTGCTAGTCAAGTCCGTCACTGTTCATGCTCGCTTTATGCTCAGAGTTGTTCGAAAAATAGTTCGCACAACTCTGTCATGACATTACATAAACAAAATACACTGAGAAAATAAAAAGTACGTATGGCTGTGTGCGCTCGTCTGTAAGCACCCGTGCATAAACTATGCAAAAGCATTCATACAATCTCTACAAAAGGCAAAAAATTATTCCGAAACTTAACGTGAACATCTTTAAACAGAAGATCACGAAAACATTTTCTCTCGTTGTTTTGGAGACGCTCTGTCAATGTGCGAACATATCTATGGCTAGTCGAGCAAAATAACGAGAGAAAATATGTTCGTGTTCTTCTGTTTGAAGAATACATGTATGTAGATGTTCCTGTTCAGTTTGAGCATAATATTTTGTGTCAGCGAAATTGTATGGATGCTTTTGCATAATTTATGTGCGGGTGTTAACAGACGACCGCACACACGCATACATACTTTTTATAACGAGAGAAAATGTGCTCGTGTTTTTCTGTTGAAGAATACGTTCCTGCTCAGTTTCAGCATAATTTTTTTGACTCTCATCGAAATTGTATGGATGCTTCTAGCATAGCTTATGACAGGTGTTTACAGACGATCGCATACACACATACATAATTATTATTTTCTCTTGAGTATTTTGTTTGTGTAATGGCATGACTGAGTTCTCATTGTTCGGGCAACTCTGTTTGAACTTGAAGCGACCATGAAGAGCAGCGGTCTTCACTAGCAATTTTTCTGTGCAAGCAGCAAAATGTGCGATGGCTAAACAGATTTATGGCTAGTCAGGACGCCATGTAAACTATGGTGAAAACATTGAAACATTCGATGAAGAACGAAAAATCTACACGTATTCTCCACACAGAAGACCACGAACACATGTTTTCCCGTTATTCACTGGTCGATCTCTCTATGTGGCAGAAAATTTTTGGCTAGTCATGACGTAGTGTAATAATTTATTAATAAAAGATTATTAATTTATTTTGCCATCACTATATATGACTACCTGTCCAATAGGGGGAAGCTATGTACATGTAAATATGAATGGATGCATGTACACAAATATTTACATACATATGGACTAAAATTTAATTAATTCCAAGCAATACAAAATCAATTTTATTCTTGTTTTTAACCATGTATTCAACAAAACTGAAGAAAAAATACAAAACCAGTAAGCACAAACGTAGTGTTTTAGTTTGTGGAGAGCTCTTGTATTTGATGCACGGATAAAAAACTTTAAGGTATAAATACACATTTCGTTATAATTTTATAAAAATGATAAAATTCACAAGATATTTATAATATACTTGTGTGTGTGTTAATTCTTGAAGGTTACTTGGCTTTGTTTTATTACGTTCAACGTTAAACACGTATTTATATATGCACTGTTAGTATATGCAATGAGAGCTGTGATTTCGCTAATAAATTTATTTTTAGTAGTTAATACTAAATGTACAATTGGATCAAGTCAAGAGTAAGTACTTAGTTTATATAAAATCTATATGAATAATATTAATCTTAACGTTGACCGCCTATTTAAAAAATTAAATAAAATATGTATGTACCTACACATGTACGTAGATTGGCATATGTACTTACATTTGGATGTACGTATCCACGTACATATGTATATATGTACATACGTACATAAGCATGTGATAATATCATATACATATTTATGTACATTGATATCTCTTTTGGTCGACAATATTATACCGACTAACTCAAAATCAAGCTGAATTTTTGCTAACTCAAGTACAACAGATCAACTAACGCAAAACTGATCCTGAGATGATTCAGTCAGTTTTTTTTTTTTACATGTGAAGGAATTTAAGAAGAAATATATATAACTACCATTTGGGTTGTTCCACCAGTTTGTTTTGTTGTTTGAGCTAAAATATATTTGTATGTGTACATGTTAATAAAAATACAAATTCAAATGAGCATAAGGAGTCATAAATTGCAGTGCACTTTATTTATGTAAGTCCTTTGTTATTCTTTTACTATCGGTTTGATATGAAATCAACTCAAATTAATTTAATAAAAATAAATTATTTCAGACTAACTGCATAAACCTCTCACAAAAGTTGTTTCAGTGGCCCTAATTCTTGCCTGAAGTATGGACGGAATACATGGAATGATGCTTTAATGGGTAAAGTAACATACATACATACTTACTTAAATGTATTTATATTTGTTTTACTTTCTCTACTCTCTTGTAGTTAGTTACACTTGGTACTAATGGTGTAGAAAATCCAGAAATCGAATTAAGATTATTTTGCCTAAGCAGTTTGCTTAAGCAAGATGCAAAAATAAAATAGTAATTATCGAAAAATAGTTTAGAATACACTCACCCACATATGTATGTATCATAAAACTGTGCATGCTCTTTACATTTATTAACCCATTAAATGAATAAAAATAAAATAGTTGTTTTATTCTTTTTTTAAGTTTTAATTTTATTGAATCTTTCCAAAAGAAAATTAAAAAAAGGTATACAAATCTTACCTCAAAAGTTTTTTTTCTATTCAAATCTTAATAAACTACTATTGGGTAGGGAGCACCGTCTCGCCAGGCGCAACGTGTGTTTTTTAGTCTCTGTTGTCCATGAAATTGCAGTAAGTCGCGTGCCTAGTGTTTGAATGGATGACTTGTTTGTTTACGTTTTTCGATGTGTATGTTTTTGCTTCTTCCTGGATGGTTTGAACTTCTAGATCTCTGGATATCTCCAGGGAGATCATAGGATAAGTCGTAAATCCCTAGACTGTCTTCCTTCAATTGAATAAATAGACGGGATTTGAAAAATGCTTAAGCAAAAGTTTATTTAAATATATTAGAACAGTTTGATGTATCGAGTATATCAGTAACTTGAAACGAGTGAAAAAACTTTCTTTTTTTTCCAATAAACTTTTCTGTTCAAAACATAACAAACAAAAGTAACTTGACAAAGTTTATACAAAGTTAAACATATTAATATTTGTACAGTATTTAATTGTAGCTTTATATCATATCAACACCTTCTTATTACGAATTTGTATTCCGAACCCAAGTTTAAGTTAGCTCCTATTAACCAGTGTAGTTGATTTGTTCTCAGATTTATTGCCGTTATTTTTGCCTCAATATGGCCAGACCAAGTTAGGCGTCCATCTGGTCGATACCCAAATATTTAACGTACGTTTCCGTTGGAACAGTTGTATTTGTTATTAATGGGTAAATCTACATTTTGAGGGAAAACGTGACGTGAGCATATTTAGAAGGATTTATTTACCTATATTCTCCACCTTTTTAGCCAGTTCTCTAGATCATGAATGTGGGACTGAAGTTGTTCAGATTCAACTTTCGGATCTTGGTTAACACTTAAAAACGCAGTGTCATCTGCAAACGTTGACGTATATGTATGTATACCAGCCCTAGTATAGTATCTTAAGGGACCCCTACAGAGATTTCCCCTTTTTTTTTAGAAAATTCATCCTTTGGCCTTACTTTAAATGTACTATCTATAAAATACCTCTTCACAAGCTTGTTGTTTATTAACCAAATATAACTAAAAAAAAAAAAAATTATTATCACCACAAATGGGGAATTCCCAAAAAAAAAATTCAAAAATTTTAAATTATATAAAGAGAAGATTTACAAAAAAAAAAATCGAAAAATTTAAAATTGTGCCAATAATTAAAATTGACCAGAATTTCGAAAATTCACAATAAAATCGACAAACTTCTAAAGAATCAAAATTTAACGCAAACCCGAAATTTAAGCAAAAAAAACGCCACCCAATTTTTACCACAAAAATTTAAATTTCAGCAAAACTTTGTAATTTTATCAAGAAGCGGAAAAATTGCTAAAATCTATATTTTATGAAAAACGTCGAAATTTTCACAAAATCGATGTAAAATAAAAATACAAAAATAAAGTCAAATTTCACCACACATTTCCTCCCACTCTTTTGGAATATTGTTATAGCGAATCAATATATACGATATCTTGTAGTCCTTACTCTTGAGTCAGAAGGTGTATTCAACAATTTTATATACAACGCTATGGGTAAAATTTTTTTGGAACTTGTTAACGATCTAAATCTAATTTAGCAACAATTTTTAAATTCACCAAAGTATTTTAAATTCATAAAAATTCGAATAAATTCACCACAAATTAGAAAATTCACAATAACATTGAAAAACAGGAAATAAAAAAATTGGAAAAAATCAAAGTTCAATAAAAACCGAAATTTACCAATGTAGTAGAAAACCAAAATTCACCATATTTCGAGATTTTACCACTAAATTTCAGCAATTTGTAATATTACCAAAAATAATATTTGATGAAAAAATTCGAAATTTTAACAAAGCCGATGTTAAACAAATATAAAACTAAAAAACAAATTACACCAATGGAGATTTCACAAAAAATGCTCGGAAATATTTAAAAATTCTAAATTTTACCGAAATTCTCCAAACTATAGTTCAAAAATTTCAAGATACAAAAAATAACATAAATTTCCCTAAAAAAAATCTACATTTATAACTAACCGAAACTGCACAAAAGATTGGCAAAAATTCGAAATTTTGTCAATATTTAAAATTCACCACAAATTCAAAAAGCATGAATAAGAAAAAATGTTATTACTAAAAACAATATTAACAATAATAATAAACTAAATTTTTGCCAACAATTACCAAAAATAATCAAATTCACAAAATTTTGGAATTTCACCACGAAAACTTTAATTTCACAAATATGAACATCTCAAAATATGGTACAAAATATCTAATTACACCACAAATCAGGAATTCACCAAAAAATTAAAAGTTCCCAAAAAAAATTTTAAATTCACTAAAATTGTAAAGATAATAAAAATTAAATATTTTGCCAAAAATCTGAATTAAACTGAACAATAAAAAAATCGAAATTTCAACGCAGTTTGGGAATTCACGAAAACTTAATTCTTCACAAAACTATAGCCTAAAAATTGTAAATAACCAAAATAACCTAATTTTCCGAACTGAAATGTCTAAATTTGGGAAAATTTTAATTTCATCAAAAGTTTGCAAGTTCACCAAAAAAATTTTCAAAAATTCTATATTTATCAAAAATTGTTATGCATTCAAAGAAAAGAAAAACAAATTTAAAAAAACACGTCTCATCTACTTACCGATCGAAAATTGAAATGAGAGGAGAGTTTAAATTTAAAATAAGACGACTAAAACCGGAGACTAAAAGTAAGATTCGGTATAGCCGAATGTAGCTCTCTTGTTTATTAAGCTTTTTAAAATCACAGATATTAGCGGTATATTTTGCATTTGCTCTTTTGCAAGGCCATTTGTATTAATTTCGCCCCTATTGTATTGCATTGGTTTATCTTTTGTATGGTTTTGTTATATTTTCGAATTTACACAAATTTATAAAAAAAAATTTAAAATTGTTTACACTTGTTTGTTTATATTTTTCAATTAATGGTATATTGCACATAGTGAATAATATTCGTATTAAGTAACCTTATTTTTCATTAAAAATTACAAATAAACCAGTGAAGAGACACAAGTGAACATTTAAAAAAAAAACAATGAAATAACTTTCAAGTCTTAAGCTCCATGGTACGAAAAAATATATACTTTTCTCAAAAGTTATCCGAACAATAGTTCGCACAACACTGTCATACCAATACACAAACAAAATACACAGAGAATAAAAAGTATGTATGTGTGTATGCGCTCGTCTGTAAACACTAAAAAGCATTCTTACAATCTCGGTGAGAGACAAACAATTATGGTAAAACTGAACGTGAACATCTACACGATTTCTTTAAAAAGAAGAGCACGAACACATTTTTCTCTCTGTTCAAGGTTGTCATTTTCTTATGTTTGGTTAAGCGGCTATTAGATGGTCAAACTTGGTATGTGAACATGGTGTGATGGCATACCATCACACTCGTGTATAGTGCAAAATGTGTGTTTGTCAACTTTTGTGTTTGTCATCATACTCGTTTAATAGCAATTCTGTCAAGATCAGTGCAAATTTCATTGTTGTTTTCGTAAGCGAAGGGTAAACATGGTATTCTTAGAGCGCGCGTTTTTAAAGGAGTTTATTGAAATGTACGAAAGTTTGCCAGAATTGTGGCAGATAAAAAGTGAAATATACCACAATAAACATATTAAGCAGAAGGGTTATGAAAAATGTCTAGAAAAATTAAACAGTTGAGCCCAAAGCAACAATTTAAGTTGTTAAAAAAAATTAAATAGTTTGCGTTCCTGTTGCAGACGTGAGTTGAATAAATTTAAACAAACTGAAAAGTCAGGAGCTGGTGTTGACATAATAAACATAAACCTCCCCATTCAGTGTTTGCTTGTATACTGATGTTTGACAACTTGGTATGATAGTCTAATAACAAAACCTCTCATCAAACCATGTTCACATACCAAGTATGATCGTCTAATAGCCGCTTTAGAAATTGCATGCAAACATCTACACTACGTATTCACAAGCCACAAATTTGTTCGCACATGGAGAGAGCGTCGCAAAATAGCAGGAAAAAGTGTGTTCGTGGTATTCTGTGTGGAAAATATGTGTAGATGTTTCTTTTCAGTTTTGAGCATAATTTTTCTCTAATCGAGATTGTTTCCATGTTCTCATCATAGTTTATGTACGGGTGTTCTCAGACGAGCGCATACAGCACATTGTTTTATTTTGCCTCTGTATTTTGTGATAGCAGATGTATTCGGACAAGATGTTTGAACGCGAACAGACCTTCAACAGCGACGGTCTTCACGAGCCAAATTCCTGTGCGAGCAAAAATGTACGATGGTTGAACACATTTGTGGCTAGTCAAGGAATTTTAGCAAATTTGAGTTGGCACCCATTTAAAGCAGGTTCAACTTAAAATACACTTTATTTTCGACTATGAAAGCAAAAAAGATAATACATTTTCAGTTTAACCTACTTTAGCAAGAGTCGTCTTTAGTGTGTAACTATGAATACGGGCATATCTAAATATAAAAATTACTTTAGTGATTTACATAAAATTAAAACGAAGAAATTCTCCTAATTCGAATATAATTTTCATCCCTAAAAAGGAAAGACGTTGTTTCCACTTAGTACAAGAATTATTTTAAATCTTTATTTAAAAAGAGGAATTTATTTATATTGAAAATAAACGGCTAATTATAGATTCTAATAACTGGTTGAATTGAGATATTTTTGTAGACCACGAGGTTTAATTTGAGAGATGGTGGTAATATAATTTTTTAAACGTTATCTTATCAAAGGTTTTTTCAGCTTAGGGCCAATATTACAACTTTCTAAAGTAAGACAACCTCAAATGCATAACCCTTACGTTAAAAAAAGTTAAGATCTTCCCCATAAGCTAAAGAGATATTCTTATCTCTAACTTTTAACGTAAGGTTTATGCATTTAATGTTTAGATTTTTACGTTTTACGATATTACCTTATAGTTTTATGACCTCTGTAATTACAGCTTTCATTTGTGAAATTATAACGTTTTTAAGAAATTAACTCGATAAATTTTAACATTCGCCATTCAAAACCAAATTAATTATGGTATCCATTTCTCTTTCTCAGTCTCATTTATGGGTATGAATGTCACGAAAACAAATGCGTAAGAGTCGAATTAGAAGAGAGCAATTGGTACAAAGCTATAAGTTTACCGGTATGTCGAATGTTTTGTGGTGACACTGTTGGTACTATATGGCCGAAACCGACGGGTATAGTGAACTTAGATTCTTCTCTTTTGCACATTGATCACAGAGCGATCGAGTTTATTCCGCCCGATTACCGTCGGCAAGAAGCACTTTGGGAATCTAATAGACAACGGTTTTTGAATTTCATCGAAAGTAAAGTGCCAAATCCTGAATTGTTAAAGAACAAAGGGTATCCACTTAAGATAATAATTGAATTAGAAGATTACAAATATAATGATGAGAAACCCAGACTAACATTAAACACAAATGAAAGCTATAAATTGGAAATTCAAACATCAATAGATCACGAAGTATTTGCAAATATCAAAGCAAAAACTTACTTTGGTGCACGCCATGGCCTAGAAACACTAAATCAATTAATTGTTTACGATGATATAAGAAGAGAATTGCAAATTGTGTCTAAAGCAATTATACATGATGAGCCAGCATTTAAATGGAGAGGTGTTTTATTGGATACTTCAAGAAATTACTATACTGTAAAAGCTATTCAACGGACTTTAGGTCGGTTTATTTAGAATATATTCCTTTAATATAAAACATATTAATTTCTTTTGTTTCAATTATATATATATATATATTATATATATTCATATATATATAACAGATGCAATGGCTATGGTCAAGTTAAATACATTCCACTGGCATATTACTGATTCGCATAGTTTTCCAATGGAGATTAAAGCGAGACCTGAGCTTTATAAACTTGGAGCATATTCTCCGCGCAAAACGTATAGCCACAAGGATGTTGTTGAGGTCGTTGAATACGGTCGTGTGCGAGGCATACGCGTTATGCCCGAATTTGATGCTCCCGCTCATGTTGGGGAAGGTTGGCAGCATACAAATATGACTACTTGCTTTAATGCTCAGCCTTGGAAAGATTATTGTGTGGAACCACCATGCGGCCAATTGGATCCCACTGTTGGCGATATGTATTCAGTACTACAAGACATTTACCAGGACATGTTTGATCTCTTTAGTCCAGATGTTTTTCATATGGGTGGTGATGAAGTGTCGGTTAATTGTTGGAACAGTAGTGAACAAATTCGTAACTGGATGACATCCAAACAAGGTTGGGGTTTGCAGGAATCTGATTTTATACGTTTATGGGGCCATTTTCAAACAGAAGCATTGAAGCGTGTTGATATTGCTGCCAATGGAGAGAAAGTTCCAATTACCTTATGGACTAGTCGACTTACTGATGTACCTTACATAGACGATTACTTAGATAAGCATCGATATATAATTCAAATATGGACAACAGGCATGGATCCTAAGGTTACTGATATTTTGTCACGTGGTTTTCGCATTATAGTCTCCAATTACGATGCCCTCTATTTTGACTGCGGCGGTGCTGGCTGGGTCAGTGACGGTAACAACTGGTGTTCTCCATATATTGGTTGGCAAAAAGTGTATGAAAATCGTATGGAATCAATTGCTGGTGAATATATTCAACTAGTAATAGGAGCTGAAGCTGCAGTCTGGTCAGAACAAATAGATGAACACACATTAGACCAGCGCCTTTGGCCTAGAGCTAGTGCCTTAGCAGAACGTTTATGGTCGAATCCAAAGGATACTTGGCGTCAAGCGGAACCCCGCATGCTGATGCACCGTGAACGTTTAATAGAAAACGGAGTATCTGCTGAAGCTTTACAGCCCGAATGGTGTTTACAAAATCAGAATGAATGTCCAATTAATGCCTATACAAGTCAAAAAAAGTCATAAATATTTTACATTTAAGGACAACATGGTTCTTAGTGTTAACACTGATAATACTTATATCAATATGTTTTTTATATATTATAAACTTGTATATAAAAAATATAATAAAGGCGTTTTTAAATACATAATATACTATGTATTAATTAATTATAAATTTTATAAATTCTAGGAATCAAACACCCTTAAGACCCTCGTACGGTTATAACATGCCATCTTGACTAGCCATAGATCTGGGGGGTTACTCTCTATTGCGATGCGAAAGCAAATGCGATAGGTAAATGCGTTAAGAGTATAATTTGGTACTCTGTAACTCTTTCGCAAACACTTTTGCGATTTTTGTTTTAATGTATGCAACACTGACTAACATTGATATTAGAAACTGTCAAAATAAGAAACATAAATTACATTTCAAAACAAACTTAACGCTTTTCTGAGTTATTTTATAAATATTATTATTATAATATTATTTTAAAAATATTATTTTATAAAAATTATTATTTTATACAAATTTTATAAATATTATTAGTGCAAAATAAAACTGTGATGGATTCCGTAGCGATATGGATGACAGACGAAAACGAACATGTTGCACAAATTACAAGAAGAATCTTAAGAAGTAGGTACGATATACTCTCATTAAGTGACCGCATGTAAGAATCAAATAATTTGTTGTGCTTGTACCAAAGCAAGACGTCGTTGGTAGGCCGCTTACAGCTTCTTCCATATGAAGAAGATTAGTAATTTCTTCCTCAATGGAAGAAAGTGGGCAAAATAGTGATGGACTACGACCCGTAACACTAATGCTCAATTTATTTTTACGCATCTTTAGCTTGGTGTGGTTCTATAAATCGGACCAAACCTATGTACATAAATATGTGTGCACGTACATAAGTATGTATACATTATTAGCTTAATATTGAGCATATGTATGTAAGTAAACCATTTCCCTTACCTTTTGCCAACCTGCTATATCCCTTACAGGTGGTGCATTAGCGTTGAGGTTATCGGACAATTTCACAAGTTATTTGTGGTTTGTTTTGCATTTGTTGCCTGCAAATGCCCCTTCGCGAAATCACTATGTTGCACCATGAATTCAACTAGAATTTCAAATTGCCGCTGCTTTGTCAACAGTTTCTTTACTTTCTTCCTAAAAATAACAAATTATATATAAAAAGTAAAAAATTTTAAGTATTTACTTACATGTTTTTCTTCCTTTGCGTTTGCTCTTTGGTTATCGCAAGTATTTGTGTGTATAAAATATTTTTGACATGCGCTAACGTATTACAGAGTGCGGTGCTACCATACTTGCGAAAGAGAAAAATAATACATGCGAAAGCCAAACGTATAATCGCATTAAAGAGTATCAATTGTTCATTTTCGCTCAGATTTTCATACGCATCGTAATACAGAGTAACCCCCCTGTTCTGCCAACGTACACATTGCTGTTCGCACAGGAAGTTAGATCGTGAAGACCATCGATGTTTATGGTCTGTCCGAACAACGCTGTTCTGCCATCACCAAAACAAAATACTCCCGGCAAAATAAGAAAAATGTGTGTGTGCGTTCGGCTATAAACACCCGTACATAAACTATGCTGAGAACAAGGAAACAATCTCGATGAGAAACAAAAAAGTATGGTTAAACTAAACAGGAAGCATCCACGCAGAATACCACGAACACGATTCTTCACATTATTCTACCGACGCTCTATTCATGTACTTACAAATTTGTGGGTAACTCTATGCAACAAATTGAAAAAAATTTTCTGCCAATGAACAGCCACTATATTTTTTTTATATATTGTGGTTGCCTAACTACAAAAATCACCTTTATTTCGAAGTCTGTGGATAGGGGTTTTTTTTTAATTAATGTTTTTTTGGTTGTTGCATAGTGTAATTAAGACGTAGTGTAAATGCAACAGACGAATGGCAGAACAGAATTTTTGTTGCTCGGTAAATTAAGCTGCTTCGGTGATTAACAACAAAGTCAGACTCGAAAAACGTGCTCAATATTCCAAGGGTATTTATATTACTAGAAATACCATTGATTATTAAAGCTTAAATTATCAACAAATGTCGGTCATCCCTTGTCAAGTTTGGTGACAAACCGGCTATGTGCCATCTTCAGTGTCATTTTTCGTTCTGAAAAGTTTGCATCAATTTGTTACTGTTTTGTTTGACAGGTAAGGTGCCCAGGTAGCAGGTAAAGCTCGTAAGTGGAGTGTTTTGTACGGATTGGTAGATGTAAGTGATGACTGTTTTATTACTTTGTGTTGCATTAGAATTTGTGTTTGTGGATGCCAGGTTGATGTTACAGGCACAACTTTTTTTCACCTAGCCACCTGTAATTGGACCTGGTAGCATGCCGGGTGTTTTTGTATAGATTGGTAGATGATTGTGATTACTATTTTATTGCCTTAGAATTGGTGGTGCAGATGGCATGTCCCGTGGTTTTTAATTGGTAATAGTGTTTTTTGTTGGGGTTGAAAGAAGTCAGTGATTATTGGATTATGAAATTGGTTATTATTTTTGTGATGTGTTATTGTTTTTGGTGTATCTTGTTCGTTATTTTTGTTGTGTGTTTTGTAGATTGATTTTAGAGGTTCGAATATAACGTCTGAATCTGAGTTTCTTTGTTCGTATATTTCCATGTTTTCTAGAATGTTTCGTCGTCGTCCTTTGCGTTGTGTGTGTAGTAGTTGTACCGCTTTTCTAATATGCGCTGGATTACATTTGTTGTTGAACATGTGGTTAGCGAAGTTACATTCTGGTGTCGAGCCGGGATTACACATTTTCTTGTTATAGGCTCTTATATGTTCACGAAATCTTGTTTTTATTTTGTATGTTGATTTTCCGGTGTAAGTTAAAGTTGTCCATGTTTTTCTTTGATTCTCGCTGTTGTGTTCTGTGAGTCTTTGAAATTCTTTTTTGATTTTGTCTACAGTGTCTTTCTTGTAACCGGGTTTTTTTGCTATGGTATATCTCGTATTTAATTCTTTGTTGTAGGCTTCTTTTGTAGTGGTGTTCGTTCTAGTATAGTTTTTAGCGGTCTGATCGCCGCGTGCTTGTGTGGCTGTGGGTGGTTGGAAGTATATGTATTATTGTGTCTGTGGCCGTAGCCTTTCTGTATATTTCGTATTCGAGTTTGTTGTTATTTTTGTTTACCCTTATTGTCAGGTCCAGATAATTTATTTTGTTATCTTCTTCCGCTTCCATTGTGAATTGGATGTTTTTGTGTTGTTTGTGGAGGTATTCTAGTATTTCAAATAAGTTTTCAACTTATCTGTGTAAGCATATTAACGTTCACAGCCCTGGTAGGAGAGAGACATCGTGCTAGGTATAACTACATTAACATGTAGAAGCGAGAAGACGACAGTTAGGAGGCAAATTGCTAGTAGAAAAGAAGATCTAGGGAAATGAACAGCAGTCGACAAGAAGAAACGCACAGGCGCAGTTAAGTTCGGAAAACGAAAGATACTTTGACATAATTATCACAATTTGTACTTAAAGAATATTTCCTCCCCAAAAAATAAAAACCAACGAAAACAAACAAATATCGTCTTTTATCTTAACCACTAATACACTTTTATTAAAAGATATTGTAATCCACTATTCAAAATGCGTCGAAGAAGTGAAAATTTCCATTCATACAAAAATAAAGTTTCGAAAATTGCTTTGTTTGCCATAGATACATCTCTAAATTAATTAAATGTGAGAAACTTTTTACACTTACCATTTCCTTGGCAAGAATAGCCACCAAAATACTATATACAGTTCCTTCGACTGTAGGAATGTTTCTTCTTGAAATTCATATTATTGATTCCCAAAATATCGAAATTTTTGATTCTAAATGCAATGTTCCTGCGTCTGTACCGAGTTCGTTGAAAACATGTTGGTTGCTCAGTGTTCGCGCTGATAATTTGTTTATTATGTAGCACTCCTTCCAGAGTATCAGTAGATGTTTGCTTCTAACATAAGTTTTTAATAAATTAACTGCTGAAAAGATTCTCAACTTCTATTCGAAAGAACGAGTTTTCGGTTTTCCGTAAAAGAAACATTTGTGCATTATAGCGGTTTTTTAAGTTTAAATATTTTTTTTTTATACTTAATTTTATTTTATTGAATTTTTCTACTAAAAGAAATTTGCAATTAGTATTCAAATCTTATTTCTAAATTATTATTTACTAGTTCCTACCATTTGGGCCACCCTGTACAACACTACAATGTAATCACTCGATCGGTGAAAATGGAAACTTAAAGTGAAGTGTGTCCAATACCGGAAGTTATAAAAACAACTCAAATAACAGAAAACACCTAACATAAATAAAACAATTGAACAAGTGAAGAGACACGAAAGAAAAGTTAGAAAAAATATACAAAAACCACAGCATTATATATGTATATATTCTGTGTTGTAAATAAAAACAAAAAGTGCATGGTTAAAAAATTCCAGTGGTAGTCAGTACATGAGTATACCAAACACTAATGAAAAAAATATAAAAGGTAATAACAACCATGCTTATTACTCTTTTAGTTATACAAATGCTCATAGTGCAATAAACAATATAAACAATTAAAAAAACCGCCATGCCAATTGACCGAATGCGCTCTTTATCCGGAAATATAAACATATCGCAAGTAACAACACCAGAAGAAACTACAATTCAACAAAAAAAAAAAAAACATTACAGGTACTATATAAAAAATCCTGTACAAAAAGTGCAAACAGGTATGTATCGTTATAGAACCATAACCAAAAGGAAGGCCAGTCCCCTAAGTCTTCGCAACGCTAAACAATACAAAAGCTCCCAAATAGTTGCAGTGCCGGTAAGTGAGAACAGATTCTCTGAACAAAAACCTCCCTCGATTTACTTCCGCGAGCAAACATCTAATGAAATTGTTAACATGTTATTCCAGCTTGTAGGTAAGGAAAGCTTTTAAGCAGCTTCTATGCGAAGAGGTCAAATTCAAGAAACAAAGACTCAAGCACATACGGAAAAGAATTTTCGACTAATCGTAAGCCGACTTAAATCAGAAAATAAAAGCTACTATACCTACCAATTAAAAAGTGCTAAAGGTTTAGTTATTGTTATAAAGGGAATTGACAGTTCTGTTTCCACTGAGGAAAAGTGCAATAGAAGCGGAAGGTTACATCGTTAGGGCAGTGCACAATCTCCTAAACAAGAATAAAGTTCCTCAACCAATGCATTGTGTTGGGATTGCATTTAACGCAACTCGGCTAAAATCAAAGATTTCCGTTCATCCTATTTACAACTTGCGTTACCCCTTGAATAGAAGAATAAGTGTTAAAACGTAATGGTCCTCGTTAGTGTACTAATTGTCAAGAATTCTGGCACACACAAACTTACTGCAACTTACCATCCGTTTTTGTTGTTTGCGGCGACGCCCTCCCAACTTCGAAATGCAAATCTTCCAAAACTGATCCCAAGATTAAAACATGCAGCAAATGCGGTGAAAACCATACTGCAAACTATAAGGGCTGTAAAGTCCAATACGTGAAAAATAATTAGAAGATAGTACATAAGCCTGAATATGAACAATATAAGGCTTCTCAATTTCTTAGGCTTCGGCGGAAGCCATAGCTAGTACACAACCTAGTAACATACCACACACTACATCAAATTGCACGTATGCCCAAGCACTGAGAAATGTTGCACAATTACCTAATGCTAATCGTGAGGCGAAAAGTCAGTTCGCCCGACAACACTCTTATGCCCACATCTTAAAAGAGGATCCACAGATACCATTTACAAACAATTTGAGTTAAATGGACAACTTAACCCTTTCCACTCCAATGTCGAGTGTCACTCGACACTGATTTTGTTCCACTAGCTCCACTGTCGAGTGATACTCGACATGGTGTAATACCTCTTTTTGCGGAAAATTTTAAAAATATAAATAAATTATAAAGATTAAAATTTAGGATTTTAATATAGTATCATGTAATTACTCATAAAATAAAGTTTATTAAATAAGAAAAATTCGTTTTTTTACAAAATACATAAATAACATTAAAAGTAAAAAAAACGTAATTTTAGCGTGGAGCTGGTGGAATAAAAACAAAAACAGCCTTGAATTATTTAATTATTCAGATTGTCAACAGCCAATTTATTGATCAAGTAATCGATTTTGGGTTCGTTAAAATTTATGTCTATTATTATCGATTCAAAATATGAATTATCTTTTTCAGTATACTCTTCCGAAGAGTTGTTAAATATTAACGGCAATATCGCATTAGAAGTGATTAAAAAATTTCTCTCGAAATCAATTTTTACACCTAATGGTTTCAGTAAATTACACCCTATAAGACCATCGAAATCACTAAAAATCTCTGTCTCCAACATTTCTATAGTAGTTTCAGGTACATTAAATTCTCTAAATAATGGAATAGTAATTTTTGTATTAGTAAAAGTTTTGGAAGAAATAGTGTTAAAAACAACCGGACGCATAAGCTCTGTCCGAAAAGAGTTGTGAAAGAACCCTCTTTTTATTAGAGTTGTTGTATCTATTAGTAATCTTATAGGTGCTGTTTTTGTTCCTACTATTATGCAGGGTAATGGGGTTGGCCCTGTAACTGAAAATTTGATACCTGTATATTGTCTACGTCCATTGGCACTGCAGTATTCACACTAGTTCGTCCTGAATTCCCTGTTCTTAATTGTGTGTTATTTCCATTATTATTTCCATTATGATTTCTAAAATCGCTGTTAAAATGTCTAGTATTATTTCCGTACCCACTGTAATTGAAATATCCACTGTTATTTCCGTCATTATAAAGATTTCTTCTAATATTTCCGTTTGCGTTATTAAAATTCCTACCATTGTTTTCGTTTCTGTAATTAAAATTTTCGCTGTTATTAACATTTTGACTAACATAATCGCTTCTTAAATATTCATTTGAGTTTCTGTTGTAATTTCCATATCTTCTATTATTAAAATCAAAATCCTGAGATTTATTACCTATATTATTGCCTACATTTCTACTTTGGCTACCTAATTTGGATGAAAAAGATTGTAGAAACGGTTGATTTTTTGTATAAAAATATTCTGTTTCAACCAGAATTTCTTTGGCATTTAAAAAATTAGCTGGGTTTCTAGAATTTAAAATTAAACGTGGTTCGTTTGGTAATTTACCTATGAAAATGTTTAAGACCATTCTGTCGTTAGTACTGCTATACCATTGAGCATTATCTGCATCTATGCTTGTTTTTAAATTTAACTTGGTAAGTAATGAATACATATATTCATAAAAATCGCTAATATTTGTTTTCAATTCTGCAGTTTTCATTTTGTTTATTATATTTTCTATGCTATCAGTTATATTAAAATTAATTCTTAACAATACTTTTATACTTTCCCATCTTGTTGGGTTGTTGTTGTTTATAAGTGTGATGTTGGCCTTTCCTTTACATTTGTTTCTAACGCTTAAATCAAACAAATCATAATTTTCTGCTGCCACACGGAGACGAATTGTGTCAACATTGTGTATAAACATTTGCAATTCTTCTGGCTTTCCGTCGAATTGAGGAATATTTGCTAACAGTTGAAGTGCATCCATTGTTGCTATGTTTATAGTTGTATTTTTGTTGTTAAGCTGTTGTGATTTTGAGTTTTTATTCTTTTTTTTTAAATTGTTGATTGTTTTAGCATTTGTTGTTTTTTATTGTAACTTAGTTGTTTTAATTTTTGTTTTTGTAATAAGTAATTTTTTCTGTTATTATTTTTTTTTTTGTTCTTAAGTTTTTGTTGTTATTTTTCAATATTATTTCAATACTTTTATTTTATTCTGCTTTCGCATAATTTGTTTTCAAACTTTACTTTAGTTTTTGTTGTTATTATTTTAAGTATATTAGTTGTGGCTATGTTTGCTTTACGATTGTTTTTGTTCTATTTGCATGTTATGTTTTACGGTTTGTTCTTTTTTTTCAAAATTTTTACATGAACTTGTTTGCTTTTTTGTTTTGTTTTAAAGTACAGTTTATGCATATATATTTAGTTGTTTTTATAAATTAATAGAAATTAGAGATTTTTTCTTCTTTTTTTTAAATAGCTTTTTTATTCAGTTCACTTTGTATAAGTTTTTTTACACACTTTTAATGTTTTAATAAATTTAATGTTTTAAAAAAATATTCACAATTTTTCTTTTTATATAAAAACAATAATATTTTTTTTTTTTGCTAATATTTAATAACTCTTGTTATTAAAACGGGTTCGAAGTACACAACTGCGCCAATTATTTAATTAAAACAAGTGGTTAAACTTATACGGTTTATTTCAAATTTTAGTTTTTTTCTCTTTTACGTACAAACTATGACTGACTTCAATTTAATAAAAATGATTACTTAAATACTATTCTTAAAAATAACGGTTCTTAAATTGAAATAAAGAAAATGAAGAATAAATTAAGAAAAGAAAATATTTGATACATTATAAATAAATAGGAATAGTTGATAAAGTATATAGATAAAGTAGAGTGGAAAGGATTAATACAAACAATGAACAACTTGCAGGTGTCTACAGGGTATGTTTCCAGAAATGATGCGCACCCAAAACATGCTTCTGCAAGTTTTGCTAGGCAAAAAATGAACCAGTTGAAAATATACTTCTGGAACGCAAACGGGCTCTCCCAACATAAATATGAAGTTGAACATTTTCTGCAAACACAGGAAATAGACATACTCTTGGTCTCTGAAACACATTTCACTATAAAAAACTGCTTTAGAGTTAATGGATTTTGCACATACGATACTAAACATCCGAGTGGAAAGGCATTTGTGGCACCCCCGTCATAGTGCTCAAAGAAGTAAGGCACTTTCCAATGCCAGATCTCAGCGAATATTTTATGCAAGCTATGTCTGTAAATCTTACTGATTTCAAAATTGCAGTCTCATCTGTGTACTGTCCGCCCAGGCACAAAGTCGAACAGCATCAGTTTTCCACGTTCTTTGCTACACTAGGACAAAGTTTCTTGCAGCTGGCGACTACAATTCAAAGCACACATGTAGGCTCCAGACTTTTTAGCCCAAGAGGGAGACAGCTGTACAATACAGTTCAAGCCAATAAGCTAGACGTCCCATCTGGAAGTAAACCTACCTATTGGCCAACAGACTTTAATAAGCTGCCAGATCTAATTGATTTTGCCATCGTAAAAAATATTAGACGTAATAAATAAGTAGTCAGTTCGTTCTATGATCCTTTTTTAGACCATTCACCTACAATCGTTA
This sequence comes from Phania funesta, assembly GCA_963932375.1. Lineage (NCBI taxonomy): Eukaryota > Metazoa > Arthropoda > Insecta > Diptera > Tachinidae > Phania > Phania funesta. The sequence goes on from OZ010656.1 coordinate 47,011,398, forward strand.
TTTTACATGAGAGTATTGACACTGCACAGGAAACCCTTACTTCCTATCCAAATAAAAACACTAATTGGTTGAAATATAAAATGAATGTAAGCTCTCACTTACCTACGAACATCCCATTAAGAAATCTGGCTGATATTCAAGCAGCTGTGGATTACTTTATGAGCGTCCTGACGACCGCAGTAAGAAATACAACACCAAATAAACGATCAGTTAAAATAATATATACAGACTCTCGTCAGAGAAAAGAGAATACTAAGAAGGCAATGACAACATAGTCGTTCTCCTGATATCAAGCACCAATTGATCTTATGTCAAATAACTTTACGTAATAAACTAAGACATCAACAAGACTACTCTATAAAAATATGTATATTTAAACAATTTAGATCCAAGAAAAAAACACTGAATATAGCCTGTGGAAAGCTGTAAGGCACTTAAAATGTCCTATATCCTACGAATCCCTATTAAGACTTGAAAACCGCACATGGGCTAAGAGCTCAACTGAAAAGGTAAAAAATGCCTTCGCAGATCACTTAGAAAAGGTTTTTATACCACATGACATAAGTAGTCTCACTATTAAAAATATCGGCGACAGTGTGATAGTTCCTATGAAATTTCAGTTATCGTTATTAAAATCGACAATTAAAACTCTAGATATGAGAAAATCGCCCGGCCCTGATCATATTACAAGATCAATGATAAAATATTTACCTAATGCTGTGAGAATTTTACTGTTCGTATTTAATGCAATGTTGCGAATTGGCTTCTTCCCATTGTCTTGGAAAATGTCTGAAATTGTAATGATCCCTAAATCAGGCAAGGACAGCCTGCTGTCAATTTTATCAAAATTGTTTGAAAAATTATTCGTTTCCTGTTTAAAGCCGTATCTTACTTATCAAAACATCATCCCGGATCATCAGTTTGGTTTTGGAGCAAATCATAGTACAAGTGAGCAAGTCTGCATTTGAAAATAACCAATATTGTTCAGCTTTGTTTATTGATATTTCCCAGGCGTTTGGTAAAGTCTGGCATGATGGGCTACTTACGAAAATAACTCAAGTTATACCTAAAAACTCTCACAAACTTCTGAAGAGCTATTTAACAAACAGATTGTTAAAAGTAAGGTCGAAGGATCAATTTTCTAGAAAAGGGGAAATCTCTACAGAGGTCCCTCAAGATAGTATACTAGGGCCGTTATTATATCTTATTTATACGGCAGATATGCCAACAAGCACAAATACATATATGTGAACGTTTGCAGATGACACTGCATTTATAAGTGTTGAAAAAGTGGAGTATAAAAGTAAACCCATCGAAATGCGTACACGTAACCTTTCCCCTCAAAATTGCCCACCAATAACAATAACAAATACCACGGTTCCAGCGGAAACGCAAGTTAAATATTTGGGTAAGCACCTACATCGACGCCTAACTTGGTCCCGTCATATTTAGGCGAAAATTGCGGGCATAAAACTTAGAACCATTCAACTACACTGGGTAATAGGTCCTCACTAAACCAAGGCTTAGGATTACAAAGTGCTTATATACAAATCAGTTATAAAACCAATATGCGCATACGTCATTCTGCTGTGGGATACTGCTGCGCCCCTTGGTATATAAGAAATAAAAATATCGAGAGATCTAGAAGTTCCCACTATCCTGGAAAAAAACATATGCGTCCAAATACGTAAATAAACTAGTGGACACATTGATCCTGTCGAGTCGGCTTTACCTACTTAGTAGTAGATAGTTTATTAAAATTTTAATAATAAATTAGTTATTACATTGGTAATAATTTAAGAAGAATACTTTAGAGATAAAATTCGAATACTTATTGTAAATTTCTTTTATTAGAAAGATCCGATCAAATAAAAATGTAAGTTAAAAAAATGGAGATTATTTGGATGCTCTCAGCGTAGTTTTTGTACAGACGAGCGCACACACATATTTTTTATTTTGCCTATATGTATTTGCCAAATCTATTTCGTCCGCCTCAAAGTAATCCCTCCCCAGCTGCAATACACTTATGCCAAAGTTTTTTCCAGTCCTCGTAACAGTTAGCATTCAATGCGGGAAGCGATTCACGTTTAATGTTTTGAATTGACTCAAAACGGTTTCCCTGGAGCGGTCGCTTGGGTTGCTGAACAGCCAGAAGTCACACGGAGTTAAATCAGGAGAATAAGGTGGTTGTGGAACGATATTGATTGAATTTTTGTCGAAAAACTCACGAAGTATCAATGCGGTATGCGACGGTGCATTACCGTGGTGCAAAAACCAAGAGTTGTCGGCCCATAAAATGGTTTTCACTAACCCCTCCGATATTTCAACAATACCAGTAAGGTCTCTGACTGTTAATCGTCAATTCTCGAACACCAATTCCTTGATTTTATTGACGTGTTGATAATCAGTTGATGTTGATTGCCGTCCTGGACGTGGTTCGTCGTCAACTCGTTCTCGACCCTCTTTGAATAATTTGTACCAATCAAAAACACCGAAGGCCTTTTGCAACATTCTGAACTTTTCGGCAATTTCATTCCGCACACAAAATTTAATGGAACTTCTTTGTTGAATAATTTCACTCATTGCAAAAATCCCCGAATGTACTTATTATACATCAGAAAGACAAGCGTATACTAAACACTAATGATTACTTTGATGTGATATTTGGCACAGATGTCACCGACAGTCATACCAACGTAGAAAAAAAATTTGGACGAATGGATTTCCGCTTGCTTCAATTCTTATAATTGTTTTTTAATTTCACAATTTCGGCACAAAAACAAATATTATTAAAAAAAAAACATGGTACCACTATATTTTAAGCTTTACTTTCATATACAACTAACTGAGAAATTCGAACGAATTAGATAGTAGAATCTTTTTGAAGGTGTGTAATGAATTTCGGTCGATTTTGGAACCATTTTAAAATGATTATATTTGAAAAATTCAAAAATTTATCATATAACGGTAATAATGCAAAAAAATATGAAAAACGTATAAAAATCACTAAAAAACGAATCCCCGTTTTCATAGTCGATTTCTATCACATTACCTGATAATTTTAATTTCGATTCGAGAAATTTATTTCGAACGGGTTTGCTAATTAAATCGAATTACATGATCACCCGCACAGAAGTTAGAACATTTCAGGAATTCGAACCACCCGGGGAACAATAATTCCACTTTCTAAGATTGTACTAAAGGGTGGTTTACATTTACACTTTACAAGCCTTACGCCGTGTACAATTTTTGCGCAGAAGAGCACGAATGATATCGTCTAAACATAATATGTAGTAAACGGAACGACATTTAGAGAAAATGCGGATGAAAAGATGACTCGTATGATCGTTTTTTGCAATTTTTCAGAAAACCATCAGATTTTATTTGAGCTGGGATGAATTATTTTTTAATCAAAAATAAAAAACAGGTAATATACCGAATGCTACTCTTCATTATATTTTTCGATTGTTTGGCAATATTTTATATTCAATAGACAATAATCTGGTCAGCCATTGCAAATTCTGTTCGCACAAAAATTGGGCCAGCCAAAAAAAAAAAAAAACACAGGTAAAATAAAAATTATAAACTATGCTAAAAGCTCGATGAGAGACAAAAAATTATTGTGATCAAACTGAACAAGAACATCTGCACGTATTCTGCAAACACAAGACAGCGAGAACACATTTTCTTTCACTTTGCAATCCCAATGTGTGAACAACTGTAAGGGTAGTCAAGACGTAGTGTTAATAATTTTTTTGTGAATTATTTTACGTGCACTATTCGATACATTTGTAATAGCTGTTTTCATTTTACTGTTTTGGTCAATACGAATGGTGAACAAAGAAATCAGCGGTAAGATTCCTACACTACGTCTTGACGAAATTTGTTCGCACATAGAGCGTCGGCAGAATAAAGGTGGGAAATGTGTTCGTGGTCTTCGGTGTGAAAAAGGCTACACGCCTTTTTGGGCCTGGTTGAATTTGAGAATTTTTTGTTTCCCATCGAGATTGCTTGGATGCTCTTACCATAGTTTTTACGGGCGTTAGCGATGTGAGAACTGTTCAGCTAACACTCTTTGAACACGAACATACAAAATGTACGATGGCCGAACAGATTTGTTAATGATCAAGACGGCATGTTACTCTCATTTAAAAAAAAGGATGAAGTTTATTATTTTCTCTCGAGTTTTACGTACATACGTGGATTACCGCCTAAACCACTTTTAGAAACAAATAAAAACGCAGTGTTTTTTTTATAATTTTATTTCGTGGAATATTAAGCCAAACAACAATTTTCACAATTGGTTTGTTGCTTTTTTAAAAGAAGTATGTACATATGTATGTATAATTAAAATGGTCAATAAAATTATTAATAAACTAAACCAAAATAAATCTAAAATTGATGATAACTGTTGATGTTTTCAATAAGAATGTTATTTCTTTTCCAACAGAAGGTTTAAAAAAGCTAATTTAAATATAATTATTTGAACTAAATGTACACGAAATGTATGTTTGTCAAAACTATACACATACAGTATATGCATATATGCTATAAATGGAATTGGATTTTTTTTATATTTTTGTGGTCCAAATGACTAATACGTCTCTGCTTGTGTTGTTATTTTTCATCATAGAGTTAATGAATGTTCAGGTATATTGGTTTTTCGTGTAAAATGTAATGTACAATTCGTAATGGTAAATGTTTTGGTTCTTGTTTTCAGCGCCTTGTCATCGTTTTTCATTTAGTATGCGTAATTGTTAACATTTGCCCATTTCAAAAAATCTTGAATGTCTAGTCATAAATTGTATTTTGAAACTCAAGTTGGTTGTTTCATACACATATGAGTAGCAGTAGCGAGTAATATAAGTAGGTAGAAGTCCGTTTCTGTGGGAAATTATGTTCGTAGTAGTAGGTCCAGGTTTCACTTACAAGTCCTTTCTTTTTGCTCTTTTATCCGTTTCGTTTTCTTGTTTCCAGTGGTTGTGGGTAATTCAAGTTGCGTAGCTGTCAGTTATCATTCAAGTAAATTTTATATGGTTCATTCAGTTTTAGTTTAGTACACTGATGTCTGCGAAAATAGAAAATAAAAATTATATTGCTTTATGTTGCAACATTATTAGATGGTCAAAGTTAAACAAAAAACATCTTATAAAGACTTTCGTTGGTCATTAAGGCTAGCGAAAAGTCCTTGTGTATGAATTTATAAAAATATTTTTTTTTTGGCATTAATAAGACGAAATTAATATCAACATTTGAGCAATTTACTGCTTTACTTACCTTCCTTTTAAAACAGAACTAAAGTTTTAAAATTTTAGAAATACTTCAAAAATGTCTCAAGGAGACTTTTGATCAAATATACTTACTTAATTTCGCCGCATGCGTTTGCGACTGCCATTATCGCCATCGCCACCATTTCCCCTTTCTTCAGCTTCCATAACCTAAATTCAAAATAAATAATTTAAAGTTGTAATTATTCTAATTATCCTGTATTAACATGTTATCCAGCTTACCTTTAATTTAGATCCACAAATTTCGGCGCCATTTAATATTTGTATTGCTTTTTTTGCAGATTCCCTCTCAGCATATTTGACATAACCACAGTTTTTGTTGGGCAACAAATATACATCAATTAATCCTTTCCAGCAAGAGAACACATTTTTCAATATGGAAACGGGTAGATTCTAAAAACCAGGAATTAAAGGTAATGTTTGAAATAGAATATTAAAACCGTTTACATATATACATTACCGAAGCTAAAACTATAAACAAGCGTTGTGCAACTGGAGCATCACTCGGTGCCATAGGCTGCGATGGTGGCAATGGAATGCTACAAATAGAATCCTTTCTGGTGCGTTCTACAAAAATATATAGAGAATATCAAAATAAATTTATTAATATTATATTAATTTAATGTAATTCAGGTAATTTTATTTATAATATAAAACCTACTATCAATAAATGATGTATCAATTCGTGAAGAACTCATGCCAGATACTTTGACAATTATGCGTTCGCCAACAGGATATTCAAGGCCATGTAATTTGTCCCTAAAAGTATTTATACATACACATATACATCCGAAATAATTAAATGTTAATTTTTTAATTTGGAATGTCAAGAACATACTTAGCATATATAGCAGCCTCTGCATTATCATATACCACAATTGCTTCATTTGTACGTGGCCCATCTGTTGTATAAAAAATATGAATGTTAAGATTATTTTATTAATGAATTATTTTAAAACTATCAATATACGCATGCAACTACTCTCAATGAAAATAACAACTTAACTACAAAATATTCTCCGATACATATCAATAGAACTATTTAAATATTTATTTATTTACATTTTGCATTACATAAGCCTATGATGTCAAATTCTGGAATACTGCATAAATTCACAAATCATTTAAAATATTTTCAAACGAATTCTTGAAATTAGATGCAAATATAATTACATACTAATAGTATAATAATAAGAATGTATAAAAAAAAACTCCTACTAAATAGGCAACAAAACCAACAAATTTATTTATATTAATTTAAGATTAAATGAAATTGTAGATTTCTTGAAATAATATTATTATAAAGCCTATAGCAGCGATGATCAAAACTTATCAGGCTATGTCCAAAGGTTAAAACTTTATTGCGTGATGAATGTAAGGACTACAATTAGGAGTGGTAGAAGAGTTAGTTTTTTCTATCTCAAAGTCATCGGGATACTACGATCCAGACAAAATAAAAAAGTTTTTTTCTTAAAACATTGCGTGATACCCCAAAATTACGCAATTCAAACGGCAAGCGATTCCAACTTCTGGCAGTTCTAATAACAAACGATATTATACAAAGAGAACAAGTGGCTTAACAATTTAATGATTTCTCAAGGAAGTTTATCACTGAGCGAGATACGTGCTCACGATACCTAATTCCACAAACAAACCTCACAATTCTTCTAATACTATGTTCGCCTTAATTGCACAATTAGGAGATTTATACAATTAAGGACTTAATTGATTTTGACTTACCATACAAGAATTCAATTAATAAACTAAGCAATTAGCTCTTAATTATACCCTAAATTGTATAAAATTTAGAAAATTCAGTGTCAGAAAATTCTGTAAAATGAACATTTTCGGGCATGTTCTGACACTCGCAAGAGTGTCAAATCGCATGCGAGTAGCAGATCGCCGAATTTATTTCTGCATGTTCTGCAAATCCCGCATTTTACTTGCGATTTGCTTTTGAAAAGTTTTAAGAGAAAACTGTATTTTTAATATTTCTAATATACCTGAACCTAGAATATTACAAAAAATACCCGGGCATTTCATTTGAATTAATTACAGCACTAGCTGCGTATATTTTTCGAAGAGGACTCGTATTAGCTGTTTATTGAAATCGCCAGTGCAAAAGAAGAAATACAGAGGCAAAAGTTGCAGAAGCAAAGAACGGTTTTAAATTTCATGTTTTTAGAAAAAAATTATTACAAAATGTCTCTAGTTTTGACTAAAATAACAAGAAAACACTATTAATTTATTTTACTCATAACTTTGTAGTTTCTTAGTTCACTTCAGTATACTCTCGCCAAAACTATTGCGAAGGCGAGTTACAGAACACCTCACATGCGAGTTGAAATCACAATCGCAAATTTTGTGTGAGATGCGAGTGTCGGAACATGGCCGATTAAATGTTAGAGACCACTAATTTGATCCGACAACTATCAACAATACCATGATTATATGAAAGGGAAAAAATCTTATTGTTTTCAATTTAGCTATCTATTTCATATCAAGGCGTTAATTGGAAATTTTCTACGTAAAAACGCATAACATACGATTACACACTTTTGCAAACATCATTGTGAGGTCATAAAAACATTTTCAACTATCAAATGCTTATTAAGCAAGTTAAATTGCATGTGTGAACACCAAATTTCATAACGCGATTTGAAATTTAATTGATTGAATTAAGGCTCCTGTGTGAACATACTTTAACAACACGTTAATGTTTCATTATATTGTAGCTAGGGTGATCGACGAAGCTATTCGACCGGAAATAGCTATCTTTCGAATCTCGAATAACCCAACTTTTTTGCTTTGGATAAACTTAGTTTGATATTTTTTTCTTTTAATTTTTTTTATTTACTAAAACTTAAAGCCAAGCTTACTTTTACCAGTGTATAGAAGTGGTTTCTATAAATACAAGTTTGTCCACACCAGCCGACAGTCAACGTAATGGCCATATCAAGGGAATATCACCACCATGTTGGCCCGTGGTCAGAACATGCCAAAACATACCAAGCCGAACGATTTGCACAGTATTGGTTCTCATTACAGAGAAACACTTTGTCCCAACATGTAGTTTTCGCATTCAATGGCGCTTTATCAAAAGAAACAAACATGGTCGTGTTGGAATCATGGTTTAGGCTGCTTGTCGTCCAATTCGTCGGTATATAAAACATAAGAGACAGTACAGTATTTATAAACGTTTTTAAAGAAAAATGTTCAGCAAGTGTGTAGTTCCACTAGGTCGTTGATCATCAAACATGCAGCAGATATTTTTGCTTATGGATATATACTATTAATATCACATATCTAAAACTCCTCAATCTTTACCCGATCTTTACACAACTAACCAATCATGGCATTATAGGAACAAAATTATAAGAGAAAAAGAGACAAAATAATTCTATGTTGAACCTATTGTAAGAGGCTCTTAAGTCTAAAGAAAAACAACCCTATAATAACATCACATCCAAACGAATATAATTTCAAATGTTTTTTATCTAATACTGCAAGTTACAGAGACTTTGTCAAAATTAAATACACACTATTTTTATATATTGTTATTTCTTTTTAAGCAAATTGATATGAACTTAGTTTTTTTACAATTAATATTAAATAAATATATTACGTAATTATTGATAATTCTTAAATTTTTTTTGCTTGAATGAATTTCTGGGCAAGCAGTTCAAACGCTGAAGAAACAAAGTGACAATGAATTTTTTCTATGTCTGTACTTTAGCCAGCAATAAATTTTGAAATTTCAAATATTTGGGCTATAAGAAAACTCATTTTTAGAAAATGTCGAATAATCTACCTAATTGTAGCACAATGTGACAAAAAAAAAACGTCAAGGCAATAATTAACACAATGGTATAGTCGTCTCAGAGTTAGAGTAACCCTAGATCTAACTAAGTAAATATGTTCATCAAAACTAAGGTTTTTATCGATAACAGTAACCAGATTGATTATTTCCGAAAATACGAATTTTACGATAGCTAACTCTAGAATGGATACCTGGTATGAACAATACAGTCATAGTTTCACTATTATTTATGCATAATTTATTCGCTAACACAATCATGTAGATTGAGTAGAGTAACATTTATGACTGCTTCAGGAACGTCAACATTAGTAGAATATCGTATGTAAACATGAAGTATTTCACTTGGTCAAAATGTAAAGAATCAACAAAATCACTTATTTTTGATTTGATATACTCAGAACGCAAAATAACACGGGAAGTGGCACATAACCGAAACCGGTGTATCTCCAAACCAAACTTGACAAGGGATGACGGAAGTCACATACATTAAATATATGGATGGACCGGTTATTGATCCTTGAGGAACTCCAGAAGTTACACTGACGACATTAGTCAAATTTATAGGAGCCCATTTCACGATGTGCACATGCCCGTCCGCTGTTCTAATCAGTTTTTTGCGGGTCACAGATAAATTACGGCTTTCGTATAGGACACACTTTTAGCAGAATTTTGCTATTTGAAATCAGCAACATAGAAAGCCCATAAAATATACACACAATTTTAAATTCTCAGAGTAAATTTACAAAATTCTCGGAAAATTCCAATTCCTACAAAAACCGAAAAAATAAAATAAATTAGGTCTATACCTAAAATTGTTTTTATTATACCCTGCACAAAAAGTGAAGAGGGCATGATAGGTTTGTCATTCCGTTTCATTTATTCATTTTCGACCCAACAAGATATATATTCTGGATCCTTGTAGGTAGGGAAGTTCAATTAATTATTTCCGTCTGTTTGATGTAGAATTCAACTTTCCGACGGCACTAGACAACCTTGGAATATTTGGTCAGCGAGTTCGGCGATATGCGCTGTTTGAAATGAACAATATGGGTCCACAAGTTACCAAAATATGGACAAAAACATTTTTCGAGGTTTTTCTGGACGGGGAACTGATTATTCGCAAGCCTATAAAATATACATAATCTTTATCGTTATAATTATACATATTCTTAATCCTTATCTAATTGGCTATAAAACCCCCTATAAAAATTATAAACCCCGAGACCACCAGATAACTTATGGACCTAAAACCCTAAACATTTTAAAACCTAAAAAAAAATAAAAATTTCTTCGAAAAACAATTGTTCAATTCAGAAGCTTAGTCGTATGTGTTATCGTTTAAAAAAAGACGACATTTTATTATGTGCTTGTGAACAGAAAATTTGTTGTGTCGTTATTTTATCGTGTTTTCAAAATGTTAAAAATTAAAAATAAAAAAATGAAAAGTGAAAAAAGAAAATTTATTTACGCCTTATGCGAACAATATAGTTATGATGTGATGTGTTGATATCATGAAACTAAAGCAGATATGGGAGTCGTAACATAATACAAAATGGCAATAAAATTTTTTTTTGCGATAAGCAATTTTAATAAAAATAGTTTAGGAATTAAATTAAAATTAATTCAATATGTTCATTTACCTTTAAGGCGCATAATATTATTGATGATAGTTACCACATACTAAAAATACTTTCACAAATTCACCAAACAACTGAAACATTCCCAGTTCTGGCATAAATACATTTTCCAAACACATAAAATTCAATCGTATAATGAGAACACACTTTTGTGTGAAAATTACCAACAACAAAAATACAATACCGTATAATTAGACGATTTGACGACACATACGACGATATTACGAGCTTGTGAATTGAGTCAATTATATCACAAAAAATTTCATAAAATCGAAATATTCGAAAAGCTGTAATAAAAAATTTTTAAATTTGGAACGAATTTCCGTCATCCCTTGTCAAGTTTGGTTTGGAGACAAATTGGTTTCGTCAGTGTAATTTTTCGTTGGTGTTTTATTGTTTTTCAAGTATGTATTTGTCATGTGAGATTATAGCAGGAACCTCGTCTAGCGAAAAATTATATTAAAAATGGGACATTAGCCGAAACCGGTTTGTTTTCAAACCAAACTTGACAGAGGATGACGAAAATTCGTCGCAAAAATATCAAATTTTACTATAAATTGTGAATTCGCCAAAAATGTAAAAATCATGGCAAAAATTAAAAATTATAATTTTACCAAAAATTTAAATTAAACAGAAAAATCAAAAACCAATATTTAACCACAAGTTCGGAATTCGCTTAAATACGAAATATCACCACAAAATCAAATCAATATTATTATTAGAATTTCTTTATTAGTATTATAAATACTTCACATATTAAATATATTATATTATAACTTGTTTATAACAGTTTTTCTTTACTTTTTTAAAGCTGTAGAATAGATTATTTCTTACCAAATGAACGATGATTTACATATTTTGGTTACGTAATATGACCTCGCAGTGCTTTATTTTGTAATTTATATAGTCGTTGTATTTAAAATTGTTGACCCGAATTCGAGATGTAGTTTTAACAGTGTTATATATATTAAATGCCGTTGGAATCGATATTTCTTTTCGTACTCGTTTAAAAAATTAATTTGTGTTATATTTAAACAATTGAATTATTTTGTAAGTGCCCATATTCGGATTGTACCTAGTGCTTTCTATTATTACATTAATTGCTTCATGGTCTGATATTTTTGGTTTGTCATTAATTTTTGCCAGTATATATTCGAATCGCCTATTATTATATCACAGTCTATTTCATTTTTATTTTCTACAATTCCTTTAAATGGTTCTATAAACTCCGTCTCGGCACTACTAGGTAGTGCTATTGTTATTGTTATTTTTTTTTAACCATCAACCAAAGTTTCAAATCAACAATATTTTCAGAAATTTTTCGGACATTCGATTGTTGAGTTAGATAATCACTCCTATTCTGCATTTCGATTACGTTTCCGTATTCAGTTACGCACGAATCGAAAAAACTTATTCCAACCAACAACTGAGACGTTAGAAAAAAAAAAGAAGACCGTGTGTATTTTTAAAACTAGCTGTTTTGCTGCAGAACGCGTGAAATATGAACACAAAAATTAAGGAATTTTATAAACATTGTAATAAAACGTTACATTTTGTGCAATAACAGTGATTCAATAATTAAAACAAATAAGAATTATGTATTGTGGGTACAAAAATTAAATAAACATAAGTTAAGTACGGAAAGGCAAAAAACTAAAAAAAAACAGAACATAAGTTAGATGGATTTGTGGCCAGTGTGAAGAATTCTGCTGCGCGAGTTACGAATGTAATCCCATAACCAGGGTTGGTTGTGGCATAAACATAGACATAAACTCAATAATTTCTAAATATACAAAACAAACTTAAAAACAATAACAATGTTAAAATTAAGGAATTGTTGACTTCTCTTTATTTTCTGAAATTTGATTTCTTTTTTCCGTTATTTCATAAGCACTTAAAGCCAATGGCATTTTTATTCATCCAAATTTTATTTTGCTAAACATAGTAAAATACAATTTGGTTGAAATTCTAAACCATTAATAAATATTGAGCAATTCGTATTTTTTGTTGTTTGTAAAACCACTTGAATTCATCGACTTTTATTTCAAAGACCCAATAATAAAAATCGCCACAATTTAAGAAAAAAAAAAAATAACAGAAGATTTTATGTTTAAAATAGATTTAAGAAATTTCAAAATAAGTTAGTCTTAAGACCACATTGAATGAATAAAGAAACAAATTGTGTGTTTTTCATTCCAAACCATAATTCCCGTAAGTAGATATTTGAATATTTTTTATATCATTGTAGCACAAAACTAAAATTTTTTTGTTTTAATTTCAAGAAAATGTGCGATAACAATGACGTTGTTGTTGGAGGAGAAAAACAACGTTTTCGACCTGCAATAACTTTAAAAAAAACTTTCATTTTTCACTACAAAAAGATAAACAAAATAAAAAAAGTTATGGAGGATCATTAATAAAACCTTTTTCAATTCGAGTCGAAATGCAGAATAGGGATGAATGTTGTAAATTGTTTGTATCCTCTAAACTGCGTTTCCTTCTCGTTCACATTAACCAATGAGTTTCAGATAATATAATAACCTCAGGTTTTTTTTTTTTGTTTCTATTATAATTTCTAGTTGGATACAATTATTTCACAATTCTTGTATATAGTATGTATGCCATATATTTGCCATGTTTGTTAAACCATTAAATCTACTTTTGGCATTTAGTTTAATTTGCACATTCGCTACTTGTTGCATGATTTACATCGATGCCAGGGTTCAATCTTTTATTGTCTCTCCGACAATTAAAGACATTTTATTACCGCATCTTTCGCGCACTCCCTCGATTTGTAACTTGCGTGACACTTGTAGCATACCTCCTGAAATTAGCATTTTGATGCTTTGTGGTTATATCCTGCGCAATTAAAACACTGTATAATATATGAACCATTCAATTAACTTTTAGTGCCGCCACTACTTTTATGTACGAGTTATTGCCCATCCTAAGTACAGAGTTGTATATTATAAGACCGTTTCGTTCGTATTCAAATTCGTTTTGTTTAATATATTTATTTTTTCTCTTTCTTTGTTACTTTCATTTTTTCTTTGCTCTACATTCACAATTTTAAACTGAGTACGATTTACCATTTTATTTAAATATTCTTTCGGCCATGTTCCGACACTAGCATCTCGCACAATTTGCGATTGTGATTTCAACTCGCATGTGAGGTGTTCTGTAACTCGCATTAGCAAGAGTTTTGGCGAGTTCAAGTCGCAAGAGTATACTGAAGTGGACTGCTGTATTTAAACTAAACTAGTTTTTAAAGAAACTACAAAGTTATGAATAAATTACGGTGGATTTACAAATGCAAGTAGTGGCATGCAATTGTTGTGTACGTATTGTCAACGAAAAATTCTATAAACATTGTAATAAAACGTTACGAAATAGTCGAATCTCATGCCATTCGTTTTTGTGTTTACACATGCAAGTGTAAGTTCATTTTTAAAATGTCGACGAAGCATAAACTTCCGAACATTTTTTTACTTTTAAAATTAAAAAAATGTTTATCAGGAAATGAGAAAGAAAAATTTGGGAGGACAATGTCAAAGATTTAAATAATTTGTTTAATAATCAGTTGGCTCAATTTTTACTCCATTTAAACTTTTTGTTTTCTTTTTAAAATAGAGTTACCGAGTTCAACATATAGGCATATTTTTGGGGAAACGATTTACATTTATTATTAATAGTAATATTTTATTATTATTACTAATATTATTGCTCTTTAATTAACAAACTTGAATTTTTTTATGCGCAATTTAAGAAATAAATCATAGCAATGCATTTAAAAAGGTAGAACTGTAATTACAATCTAACCGCAATCCAGTAAATTTACATTTAATATTGAACAGGGTAATATTGTCTACCGTTTTGATATTTAGTGGCATGAAATGCCAAATTATCACTCGCATGCAATTTTAGCTGCCACTGGAGCTGCCATTGCGAAATATGTAAGTGGATTAGTGAAAATGTATTGAGTTTTTCGAACTTGTAGTGGCATGTGTAAACGCTAGGTTAAATTAATAGTGTTTTCTTTTTATTTTAGTCAAAACTACTGACATTTTGTAACAAATTTTTTCTAAAAACATGAAATTTAAAAACGTTCTTTGCTTCTGCAACTTTTGCCTCTGTATTTCTTCTTTTGCACTGGCGATTTCAATAAACAGCTGATACGAGTCATCTTCGAAAAATATACGCAGCTAGTGCTGTAATTAATTGAAATGAAATGCCCGGGTATTTTTTATAATATTCTAGGTTCAGGTATTAGAAATATTAAAAATACAGAGTTTTCTTTTAAAACTTTTCAAAAGCAAATCGCAAGTAAACCGCGTGAGTTGCAGAACATGCAGAAATAAGTTTGTCGATTTGCTACTCGAATGCGATTTGACACTCTTGCGAGTGTCAGAATATGCCCGTTTAATTTTAACCACATCTTGTTTTTCGTTTGGTGTTACAGTTAATGGGTTTCGTTTATTTTTGCCTTTTTAATGCACCCGCCACCAGAATCCACTATTCCACGCGAGTATTCCTGAACATTTCTTTGTACAATGATACACCATCTTACATACTCCTTTACACATTAAACCTGTTTCACTGCGTATGACAATTTTACATTGATGACTTTCAGCCATTGTTATTTAAAATTTATTTATTTTTCGTTTTGAACACAATATATATGCTTTTTTATGTATTTATATTTTTACCAACTACAAAGTACTTTAGTTATGGTTTTATTATAGTCCCGCCTATTTTAAAAACCACTAAATATTTTGCTTTTTTATTATTCCCGCTTTTATATTTTACAAAACACAGGGTTGCCAATACGTTAATTAAAAGTGTTAATTTTAAGTACAAAAATATCATTTTTCAAAATAGCAAAATTCGAAAAAAACACCCAAAATCGATAATAATTAATCCTTGAAATTTTACAAAAAATTAACATTTTAGAAAAAAAGTCGTACTTCACCAATAATTAAACTTTAATTAAAATTCGCTTTTATACAAATATATCATAAAAAAATTTAAATAACTCAAAAAATATATAAAAATCATAAAAAATGCAATTTTACCAAAAATCTAAATTAAACTAGAACCGACATTTTACCATATTTTAGGAATTAACCATAATCTGATAAATCACAACACTAAAATACGTAAAATACTTTTCCAGCAAAAAAAACGAATTTTGCTAACTCAAAAATTTTACGAAAATAAGTTTCGCAAAAAGCCTAAATTCACTAAAAATCTAACTTTTAAGAAAAACATCTAAAATTTTAACATCTTGTATACCAAATTTTACAACTAATCATCGAAGATTTAACAAATATTTAAAAATCAACTTAAAATTATAAAACTCATAATAAAGTTTCCCAAGTTACATTTGTATACGTGAAGTACACGTGCAGTGGTAAAGTATAACACTTACTCGAAGTATCACATCATTTTAATATCATCAGAATTGACGAAACACTACGAAACACTATGCGAAGGTACCGCGTACGATGTACATGTTGTTCATATGCACTCGTTTTAAGTTTATTTTATTTTTTGTATTAGAAATTTAATTATTCAAAACAAAAATATTGATCTCATGAAATAAAAAAAGATATTAATTTCGAATATTAAAATTAAAATTACATTTTTTTGTTAAATAGAATAAATAAAAATTGTTTGTTGGTTTGTTTTTCCGACAGCAGAACGATAAAAAATGGCACTGAAGATGGCAACTAGCCGAAACCGGTTTGTCTCCAAACCAAAATTGACAAGGGATGACGGAAAATCGTTCCAAACATATATAATAAATAAAAAGTTTAGAAAAAAATTTATATATGTATGTACATTATTTTCTTTTTCGAAGTTTAGTGGATAATCCTGTGTATGTCTGAAATTGCTTTGGTTTTATTCGAATATACGTTCGTAATTGTTTATATATTTTATTACTTCCATCTTAAAGAAATTGTTTTTCTTAATGTAGTGTAAAAAGAAATCATTTTATAAACTGATGTTTTTAGGCTGGAAATTGTTTTCAGCTTTGCCATGTACATTGTGTGTAAGTAAATATTATCTATACACTTTTTGAACCACAAAAAAAAAAGGAATATAACTTTTGCGGTACTCTTTTTGTCATGTTCACATCTTGATATGTTTCCATTTTTTAGGAACATATTTGTCTGCCGATACATTATTGGTATTAAACAAACAACCATTCAGTGTTCTCTTCACTGCCTGTGTTCTGAGAGAAAAGTTAACAAATTTCACATGTACACCAAAAACATACTCGATGCAGACCTCTAATAAATAATAACTATAAACTGAAAAATCCTAAACAAAATTTAAAATTCACCAAAAATTGGCAACTCACCAAAATTCGGGTTCTCCACACTACCAAAATATTCCCTAAAAAGTTATATTATCAACAGAACTTTATATTCTAAAGTAGCGAAATTTTACAAGAAATAAGTCAAAAATTTGATTCCATTAAACTCTAAAATATCAACAGATTTAAAACAAAATAACTTTACCAAAATGTTTAGAAAAATTACCAAAAAATCTTAAATTCAACATAAAATATCACAGAAACGAAATATGTCTCAAAAGCGTATTATTAATACAAAGTTTGTATATAGTTCTCCTGCGGTATTGAAATCGTGTACACATGCAAAGTTGCAAAAAATTGCAACCATGTATTTTATTTTGACGTTATTAGGTTCGAATACAAACAATTGACTTTTTGGAATTCAGTGACAATTAAATAATTTGTTTGCAAATGGAGGATTTTTAATTTTGCCTCTTTGTGGTTCTTGATTTGTAAATCCAGTCTGATTAGAAAATACAAATTTTAAAGAAATATAATGAATAGTTAGTTGAGCGTTTCTGTAACGCAAGCGAGCGACTCGTCTAAAGAATTTGTACAGAAATAACCAACAAACAATTAGTTCTTCATATAAATTTTGTGGGCGAGTCGTTGGTTTGTGCGTTTGTGCTGCAGAAACAGGCCATATTTATAACAAACTCTGGTGCGGTGCGACAGCGCACATTTTTGAAACTTTTAGAAACTCATTACAGGTTTCCTTAATCAATGTAATAATACAACATCTGCGTACGTACTAGGATTTAATATTAAAGTTTTAGATCTATGTCTTTTTAGTTGTTCTCCAATTATTATATAAAAATAAAAAATTGTCCCGAAAATAGAATATAGGGAAAAAGATTTAAAATACAAAAGTTGTAAGTCACCCATATATTTCGAGTTACGGTCCTCTGAACTTTTCATATGCAACTTCGAATGTGTATTTAATTTCTAAACGTAACAGGTATTTATAGATATTATTTACAACGCTTTTACAATTAACTTACAGGTAGTACAATTGTTTAACTCGTCTTAACCCATTAAGAACCGATACCATTTTTTGGTCTCTGGAAATATATTATGCAATTATTCAGTAAGCGAATTAGGTGTCCATCATATCGTAGACGGGAAAATTCTCTCAACCGACCAAATACAGGGAATCTAAAGTAAGCGAAACCGGTGTTTGCCATTCTGTTTTTTAAATTTTTATTTCAGAGTACATACTAGTTCGCTTTTGTAGTGTATTAATATAAAAATATACCCAAATGTTTATGTTAACAAATTTAAAAAAAAAATGTTGATTTCCTACATTTTAAATGATCCAATAATGGCCACGATACGTTTAGAAATGTAAATCACAATCGCAATTTTATACGAAAAGTTCGGAGGCCCGTAACTCGACAATATAGGTGATATACAATGTGTGTATTTTATTTATTTTTTTAATATGCTACCACCTTGCCTAATTTTTTGGTTTTTACAGCAGCTTCACTAAACGGGATTTGTTACTTAAAGTATCCAAACTTAAGAGCAATTGAACAAAAAGTTGCTTCAATATATATAAAATTTGTAGGTATGTATTAACACTTACATTCTTTCGTGATTTGGCAGTAGTCTAATCCAGGAATAATATCAAACAATCTCCACAATTGGTCTTGATTAACACATGTGCTAACAATAACTTCCAAACAAGTTGGTTGGGGAACTTGAACGTTTTGCATGCGTAAGAATTGCGACATATCGTTGTTGAAAGAATTACTACTCCAATCGTTGTTGTAACTACCGCCATTGTTAAATCCACCACCACTACCGCCTGTACCACTCATACTCATGGCACCCATATTACTCCCACTACCAAACCCTCCACTCATATTACCACCACGACCACTCATCATTGAATTATCATCACGTCCGCCAAATTGATCTCGCTGATTGCGTGCATTTGATCCTTTTGGCTCAGCGAAAACAGCTTTATACTTAGAGGGACAATTTTCAAACGCCACAGCTGCATAGTAAAACTTGGGATAACGCACATAACCAAATCCTTTTGGATTGCCCGTTTGTTTATCTCTAACCAAAGTAACATTCTCGACGGGACCCCACTGCTTAAACTCATCCCGCAAATCTTCTTCTGATGCTGTTTTAGAGCACACTATAAAAAGACGCACATATTTCTCATGTTCGTTATCAGATTTACTGGATCCCTGATTTCGGCT
This sequence comes from Phania funesta, assembly GCA_963932375.1. Classification (NCBI taxonomy): domain Eukaryota; kingdom Metazoa; phylum Arthropoda; class Insecta; order Diptera; family Tachinidae; genus Phania; species Phania funesta. The sequence goes on from OZ010656.1 coordinate 47,030,711, forward strand.
ATAATATAAAATAAGCAAAATATGTATTACAATTAATATTGAGAGATTATTTTTTACTTTGCAGCCACCAGCACTTTCAAAGTACGATCTAAATTTCCTATAGTTTTGCCATTCATTTCTTCTTGAGCTTTTGCCGCATCCGAAGTCTTAGCAAACTTTACATATGCAATTCCTTTATTATCACCGGTATGTTTATCTTTCACAACCCAAATATCGTCTATTTCTCCAAAGGGTGAAAAGGCCTCACGAAAGTCTTCTTCGGTGTGTGCCTTATTGCAGATAATAAATAAGCGAGACATTGGTGGATCATCGTCACTATAATCTCCACGACCGGCACCACCACGTCCTCCATTTCGGGATTGCGAGCGATAGTCAGACATATTATATATATATTTACTTATTTATATATGCGTTTTTAGCTAATTTAAGCGAGAAATTCACTATTTCCGTTCTTTGGAAAAACAAAAATGGCGAATTAGTAACATATGTATGTCCACAACGACACAGGGTAACGCACCGGCGTCTGCAATGTAAAAAGTCTATGGTCGCCACATTCCTAAAAAATAATTTGTATGCTATCAAGCCTCAGTGATTGCATAGGCAATACTTATGCCCATTTTTTGAGTTGATATTTAAATATGCAATTAGCTTATTTTTACTTAAATTTATATTGTATTTAAATACAACTTCAGTTCTTTAGTGTTAAATAATTCTTCGTAATAAATCGCAATGAAAATAGGGTATCACTATGAAATGTCAAAAAATTTATCGATAGTTTTAAAGAAAACAGCAGTGCACCATAATTAAAAGTTGTAAACAATTCAGCATCGCTCACATCTTCTTGATCGGAATTCATTTTGATGCCTTTTTATTTATAAATATATGAATATTTATACGTATATGTACATATATATGTACTTATATATTCAGATATCGGTAGTTTTTAATTTAATTTACATATACTTTTTATATTTAATAACTTTTAATTTCTGAAAAATATTTTTTAACCAAGAAATTGAAAGGTAAACAAACGTCAAAGTCATATGTTAACTTTCTAGACTTTAAATAAACCTTAAATGCCCAATGTTGCTCATTTAAGTTGCATTTAAATAAGCCTTGAAAAACTGTATTTCGTATTTAAATAGAATTTAAAGCTAAATGACATTTCAATATAGAGTCAAAAACTGGGCATTAACATACTGGCATACAAATTGTCTTGATTAGCCATACATTTGTTTGCATATGGAGAAAGCGTCGGCAGAATAACAGTAAAAATGGGTTCGTGGACATCTGTGTGGAGAATACTTGTAATTCTCAACTTGTAGACATTCAACAAAATTGTTTACATGTCATCAGCATAGTTTATGCCATAGACTACTAATTAGACGCGACAACTCACAACAACATTACCTCGATTATATAAGAGAGATAAAAAACCTTATAGTTTCTAATTAAGCTATCTCTTTCATGTAATCGGGTTAATTTAAAATTTTGTACGTAAAAACGCATGACACCTGATTACACGCTTTTTCAAATGTCATTGTTGGGTATTCTGTTTATATTCTGTGGTTTATGCACTGGTGTTTAAAGACAAACTCATACGTACATATGTTTTTTATTTTGCCGTTCAGTATTTTCCTTGTGTTGTGGGTGAACAGCGTTGTATGCACAACTGTTCGGACAACTTTGTTTGAACACGTACAGATCAGAACAGCGACGGTTTTTATAAGTCAAATACCTGTGCGAACAGCAATATGTACGATGGCAGAGCATATTTATGGAAAATCAAGACGCCATGTGAAGTGTGTATCTAGCATATAAATACGTACACATCGGCAACAGCGATGTGATGCTAATAATTGTTGTCGGCTATTAATAGCTTATAGGCTATAATCCAAGGTGTATCTAACTAGGTGACCTTGCTACGACTACAAATACAACAACACAACTACAGCAGGCAGTTTTGTTTGTGTAAAACTCAATATTGCTGTCAAAAACATTTGTAAAAAGAAAGAAAATGAAAAGAAACGAAATTGAATAAGTTTTGTTTGGTTCAAATTACAAATTTATTTATAAATTTTGTACAAATTAGAACACAAATTGATAATTTATTTTTTGTTTTTACTTCACTTTTAATTTATTTATACACAAACTATAAAAATACTAAGGCACTTGTATCAATGAGACTTGAATGTAAATTAATTTTTTGATTATTCGTAAACAAAACAAAATAGTTTGACATTAAAATTGGGTAAACAAAGGAAAACGAAAATATAAGCAAAAAATTGTCTCATGCATTAGTAATGCCACCTGGTTGAATTTGCCTTGCTATAGTCTACTATCAGAGGACTTTCAATTAATCGGCGTTAAGGTCTGCATAGAAAGTATTAAATTATTTTTAAGCACGTGCGTACGCTGTAAAATTTTAATTTTTAAAAAATAACACAATATGGGAAAGTTTCAAAAAAGGAAAAAGACGGAACAGCTCGAAATTGTACCAATAGATGCAAATCCACCGTTGACACCACAAAGGAGCTCTGATGAAGTTATCGCCAAAAGGGTGAGAAAATATACGAATATGTATGTACATATGCATGTATTATATTATTTCATATCAATTTAGCATAAATGGATAAATAAACAAAGGGTGCTAATATTTGCTGCTCGCGGAATTAACCATCGTGATAGACATCTAATGAAGGATATTAAAACATTAATGCCTCATCACAGACCTGAATCAAAAATGGAAAGATCAAAATCATTGGCTATCGTCAACGATATGTGTGAAATGAAGCACTGCAATAAATGTGTGCTTTTCGAAGGAAGACGTAAAAGAGACCTTTACATGTGGGTTTCAAATATATCTAAAGGGCCTTCTGCGAAATTTTTAGTTGAAAATATACATACAATGGCCGAGCTAAAAATGAGTGGTAACTGCTTGAGAGGATCTAGGCCGCTGCTATCGTTCGATGCTAAATTTGATGAAATGCCATATTTAAAGTTGTTAAAGGAATTGTTTACGCAAATTTTTGGGGTACCTAATCATCATCCTAAGAGCCAACCGTTTATAGATCATGTTTATACATTCACCTATCTTGATAAGAGAATTTGGTTTAGAAATTTCCAAATTCTTTCAGAAGACGGCGGCTTGGCTGAAATCGGTCCACGTTTTGTAATGAATCCAGTAAAAATTTTTGAAGGCTCTTTCACTGGTAAGACTTTATGGGAAAATGCAGATTATGTAAGCCCTGCCAAACAAAGGCAAATTCTTAAAAAAGCTGCTAAAGAGCGGTATGTTAGTCGTATTGAACAAAAGGTACATCATGAAGCGACGTTACCAAAAAATGCATACAAAGGCATAGAGTACGATGATATATTTTCTGATAACAATGCAATTGAAACGGCGAAATTGTTGGCTGAAAAAGCCAAGAAAAATGCTCTTGAAAAACTTGAAAGCCGAAAAAGACAATCGTCAAAAGACGCTTTGACGAAAAAAATTAAAGCCAAGCAATTAGAAGCAATTAAAAAAGTAATAGAGGAGAAAAAATCAAGTGTTAATAATGTTAAAAAAAAACGGTGTTAATAATAAAGCAAGTCTATATAAATTTATAGAGAGTTGAACACATGCCGCGTCTTGTATTTTGTTTATATTACAATTTATACTATATGTTTGACTAAGTAAAACTTTATAAACTACACAATACACAGCTATGTTATTATGGTATATTGATGCAGAATTGTTCTACAGCCACCAACCCGTCTGATATAATATTTAATCGAAAATAATATAAAAATAGGAGTCTCTTAATTTCAGCGTAAATGACATTCACCTTTTTGTGTGACTTCAAAAATAACCTAACTGATAAATTAATTATAAAAGGTTATCAATATTAATTTATTTAGTTTACGTTTTTATCTAGCACAACAAGATTGATCATCTTATAAATGTAAGTGCTAGTGCATAAAACAAAATGGATACAAAAAATCAAAACAAAATTTTAACAATAACAAAAAATAATATAACTGACAGTTGTATTTTTTCTCGTCACGAGACTATTATGAAGCTAAAATTCGTAATGTAGGAGAAATTACAAAATATAGATCCGACAAAGAAGGTAAATAATGAAATAGTTGAGAAGCTCTTAAATTAAAGTTATTAATGGGATTCAGAGAAATAAGCTGTAAACTAGTATTGCTATTGCACCTTGGCTGTATAGGCTTCCAATAATTCAAAAGGAAGATATTCATCTAAGACAATAGATGTTTTCAGCATAAGAAAAGGTTTAATATACAAAAGAAAGGACTTCCGATGGGTTTTCCCGGTTCTCCAATTGTAGCAGATATAGTTGTGGAGAAGCTATTAAATTTGTGTATTGGGAAATTATGTGAAAAATTTAGAATACTGACAAAATGTGTGGACGATTTGTTTTGTATTATTTCAGAAGGTGCAATTAGTATTATGTTGGATGCTTTTAATTCGTTTAATAATAAAATTATGTTTACAATTGAAAAAGATCATGATTTGAAACTTTCTTATTTAGATACTTTGATAATTAGGCGAGGTAATGATATGGTAAAGGATTGGTACCAAAAGCTTTGGGCGGTATTATTAATTATTATTCAAAATACCGTAAAGCAATTATTTTAAACACAGCTAAAAACTTTATAGAAAGGGTGCTCACTATAAATGATAGGAAATTTCATAGAAAAAAGATTATTTATAAATTAAACGGCATAATGTTAGGAACGAACGTCATAAAGTTCACGTATTGGAGCCAAATACATACAAGACATTAACGTATGTTCCAGGAATTTCAAAAAGGTTAAAAAATACTGAATAATACAAAATGGATCAAAATTTAGAATGAATAGATTGGGCAGTAAAACTGTTAGAGTAAATAAATTCGATAAGGAGAATGTAGTTTATAAAATTCCTTGTAAGGGCTATAATCAGGACACTTCCTTTCGATATTTGTTTCGCGCAGTGTTATGTATATGAGAGATCAAGTAATTTTTTTTCCAATAAATGCGTCATTTCCTCTTTTAAAATCAATCTTTTTCGTTTGCGTTTTATTAGAAGATCCTAAAGAAGATAGCGATGCAATATTTTTACTATCAATTTCTTCATTCACTGAAGATGTAGACTCCACAGTATTGTTTCCTTTCGTTACATTTACTTTGGAGCAAAGTGGGTGGACCAAGTGGTAAAGGTTAGTTGCGTGCTAATCATTAGACTGTTTCGTCCTCACATTCTAAAATTTAATACACCTTCAAGCAAAAAAACAACACATCACACTCAGAAGCTTGTAGTGAATGCAATAATAAAAAATCACATACATAAGTGGACTAAAATTTCTTTTACGCAATAAAGTTTGGTTTTGCGTAGAACTACATACAAAATTTTTATAAATGCAGAGTATTATTAGTGATGAGTTACGTTAAAATTCGATACACCTTTTTGCCGATACGATGCTGAAACAAAAATATCGGCGATGTAATGTATGATGTATGTACATATCGCACACTAAAGCAAATCAAATGCAAATTTTTATACTACTTGCCTCGCTTACCTCGTCAATTAAGCAACATTTTGGGTTTTTTGATTTAGTGTGCGATACTTTTTTAATATAACGATATTATCGGAAAACCTGAAATATTGCTGATATATCGGTATCGGATGCATCCCTCGTTATAACGATGAAAGTTATAAAATTAAAACACGGCAACCGCGATCGCCATTTCGAAGAACAATAAAATAACGTGAATTTTATGTCGATTTTTGGAACGAATTTCCGTCATCCCTTGTCAAGTTTGGTTTGGAGATAAGCCGGTTTCGGCTATGTGCCATCTTCAGTGTCACTTTTCGTTTCATACTGTTTTATACTGAAATGTTTCTCTAGATATGCTTATAAGAAATCATCCATAAATCAACGTGTTGTCTTTAAGCGTGTAATAAGCCCATCTAAATTATGCAAATCTGAGATGTTCAATGACTAATTCTGCGTTACTTTGCTCGTTGATTTAAATTAAAATATTAGTTGTGTTCATTTACTTTACTAGTAAAAATTAGCAACGAGAAAGTAACAAGAAATTTTCCAAAGTTACTCTCAAAAATGTTAAAAAGTAAATGAACACTTTACTAGCTAAAATTTGCAAGTTAAAGTAGTGTTGTAATGTATAAGTATATATGAGTACTCAATAACTACCCCTATATTTTTTGGAAATATTATACATATATGTATATTATTATAAAAATGATGTGATTATGGTCATTTATATTCAGCATTGTCGTGACATATTATGATTAGATTTATGTGAGCACCTGCCAACGTTGGCGCAATCTCACGGTGGTCCAACCACTGGTGTGACATTAAGCGGCCAGACCAGCGCCCCTATGCGACCGCATAGGCACCACCTGTGCCATCCCATAGGTTGCAAATTAGGACAGAGGTTTGCCAGGCCACAGGCCTGGAATAAGGTCGCCAAAATGTGTATTTCCAACCTTGTGATTTATTTTCCAAGCGGTTTTCATAAAATGGGGTTTTTAATGCGTGTTAGAATAAGCATGCGTTATTATAATAATTATATAATATTAAGTATTTTGTAATGTGATTTTATGAAGAAATGTGAGTTGAAAAGGAGAATTTTTGCTCGTTATTGTCTAACATTAATGCTCCGCCTTTGCAATCGTTTCCAAACTATAATAATAATAAACAGCCGGCGAAAAACGGGCTAAATATATTTTTTAATGGAAACAAATTTAAGCAATTTTCATTTTTATTGTAATAAAAAACTTATCCAAAATAAAATATCAAAAGCAGTAGAAAAGTAATTTAATAAATTATGTGAATTATTTGCATGCTTAGTGTAAATTATCGAGTAGCTACGTACTCATAATATTTACAACACTAAAAATAACAGCTGGTCTGTGAAAATTAAAGGAAAAAAAAAACAAAAACCTTTCAGAGGCAGTTAAAACTACAGGTTTAGACATCTTATGTTACTTCTGTTGTTCCTAAGTTACACAAAAATAAATGTATCTTTTTAACACTTTTCATCGTTTTAAAAGTTTATATTTACTTACAATTTCTTATTTTTTCCAAAATATTTTTATTTTCAACTTAATTTAGAAATATTGTTTTGTAAACACAAACGCAAAACAGCTGTTTGAATAATTATTGCAAGTAAAAATTTTACTTGTAAAAACTTGCAAGAATTTTTCTGTCTCTTAATTTTTTACGCTCTTTCGACGCTCTCTCGTTGCAAATTTTTTGGGATAATGAACGCTTTCTAGTAACAATTGTTACAAATTTGTACAAATTTTTAGTAAATGAACACAGCTATTATTTGTAATTGTATTGACATTTAAAAATTAAAAAAATTTATTAAAAAATTACAATTTCGTATTCATATGTACTTATTTATATATGTGATTAGTGTGCGTAAAAATTAAATTTCTACAAGTTTTATATTTAAACAAATTTTTAATAGTCATTTGCCATACTAAATGGCTGTTTGTTAATAGGCATCATCTCGACTACTTGTATTGGTGGTTCCTCTCCAGGTTGCAACGGTTCTTCACCAACTAACTTTGCTAAGTTGCTCTTAGCCCAACGGCCTCCGCGGCCGTTAATGGTTTTATCTTCACACACACATAAGAATAGTGTATCTACAACCATCTAAGTAAATGGATACACATACGTAAAAATAAATTTTAGTAAATATTTCAGAATAATCAAACCATACCTCGAAGAGTGATAGGACAATGTGAGCAATAAAGAACGAAAATACAATAATCAAAATTACGGGCGCCATATAGAAGTTTACACCGGGCTTATCTTTTAATACAAAGATTCCAATTAGACCGGAAATTGCACAAACTACAATTTTTCCCAAAAAAAGAATAAAATCGCCAACACTGTTGATTGTGGCTACTTGCAAGGCATTAGTGGCCATTGCATTCCATGCCTAAAAATAAAAGAAATGAATAAAAGTATGTATGTATAATAAAAACAAATTTCAATCCTCATCCCCAGGTACTACTTAACTATGTAAGTATATAGATATGTACATACATACAAATATAGAATATTTTATAATAGAATGAACAGAATTTGTTTAAGCGACGATTGAACATCTTTTTGCAAAAACGCTATTATTGCTTCGCTTTAAAAAAAGGGAATCCCAATGATGTTTCACTACTAAATACCAACTATAAAATCTTTTCTAGTCTTCTCCTAAATAGAATAATCTTGTTCTAAAATTATTTAGCAACCGATCTCTGGTGAGGCTGAAGATCATACGAAAAAAGGATACTTTGAATTTTTCGTGTAAATTTTTCAGTGCTGTCGACAGTGTACCGCGTAAATGCTTCTTTTATAAACTTAAACGAACATGCTCATCATTCAAAATGGGAAAAAAATCAAGGCAGATTTATCCAAATACAATCTATCAAATATGAGACGGAACGTTTCACAAGTTATAAAACATGGTTGTATGCTGAGTCCTGACTTATTATTTAGTTTTTATTTAAACGACTTGAATGATTTCTTACCATGTGGAACAATGATCGGAAAAGTTATAATTAAAATTCTTATGTACGCACTCCACTTTAGTGCCTCCACTTTAGTCAAATGTGTCAATTTTCTCTTCGTGCAAAAGCACGAATTATATCCAATTTTAGACTATATCGTATCAAATTACATAAATGACAATTTCTAAAAATATAGGGCGTTTTTTTAACCGTTTGGGTTTTAAAAATCAGACTGCGATATTTATATGGCCGTTAAATAAGTGCCTGTCATTTACTTTTTAAAGATTATTTCATGTAAACGTTGCCCGCAGCTATGCCGTAGGTGGTCCTTCCGTGTGCTCCAATTTTGGCACACTTTTTCCATCATTTCGGCCGGTATCTCACCAGTGTGGCTGTCTTGTCGCTGTTCACGAGAGACTTCACGTATCCCCAAAAAATAATCTAGGAGTCAAATCGCATGATCTTGAATACCAATGGACTACTGCAAAACGTGGGATTCATTGCTCACGAACTCTTGAAATGCCGCTGGCTACTCTTCGACAATTCTGTTCGTTGACGTACCCATTAAGCCAAAATGGGCTTCGACGTTGAAGACAATATTTCGGTAGAAACAGATTTCTCATACAGCACGAATTTTTATAATAAAATTCAATGATTTGCAAGCGTTGTTCGTTTGTTAATCTTCTCATGGTGAAATGGCAAACATAACTCAATATTTTTAGTATATCGAGTCTTTTTTTGAAAAACCAAATTTCAAAAAAAAAAAAAAAAAATACCCGATATACATACATATGTGTAGTACGACATTCAAAGTTCGAGAAAAACTACTTAATATTAATGCTACGTATAATCTTGGCAAAATGAAACACTTCTCACGTCTAAATATTTGGGTAGTGAAAGAGTAACGTGAATTGAAGTGTATGAATATCTCAACAGAAAGGGTTTTAAACTTTTATATAGATTCATTACCTCTGCTTTAAGTTATTGATATTTAACTGCTAACGAATTTACCTAACATAAAAAAATTCTTAATAAATATAATAAGAATAATCGTCCCTGCTCTATATTCCGAGTGGAATGAAAACGTGTGAAATTGTAAAAACACTCGGTGTTGAATAATTTGGAAATTTATTATCTGTTCTATATTCCAAATATTTTTCCTTTTTTCGAATGATTATAACAATACATGCTCTCAATTACGTTAATATGCAAGAGTTCATACGTCCCATATGCATTTTAATATATATTGTGGAAAATAAATGAAAATTAAAAGAAAACCATTCAAATTTTAATACAAAATTGTTATTGTAACATCTAAATAAAGTTTTATTTGAATAAGACCTGATTCTAAAACATTCCGTCAACCTTTTTATTTTAAACTAGATTTTACCCGCGGCTTTTTAGAAATCGGATGGGTCGTTCCGGAGATTACAAACATACATTATATACAAATATTATCTCTTTATAACATTAGTACAGATAAAACGAAAGACGTTATTCGCAAGTGGAATACAAAACAATCAAACAGCTACTTTAGAAATTTTCTTCGTATGAAGTTGTGTTGGAATTCTCTAATTTTCAGTTTATTTTGTTTTTATTGTTGTTTTGGGGTCAAAAGGCTTAATTTTCTTTAGATTTTTGTATATTAAATGGTTGTTGAGCTTGTGGAGCTGTACAAATTTTGTTCCGTGATTTCCAACGGGGAAATTTCTTAATTTATTTACCTCTTTGGTATTACTTTACTTGGTCTTCCATTTTCAGCGTTTCTGGAAATTTGTGAATGTGACTTTGTTGCTTCTTGTTGTTGATGCGATTTTATATTCATCTCGAATTTTTGTTTTATTCCGCTAAAGGAACATTTTTCTATGGTGTCGATTTTGATGATTTATTTTTCCTGAATATATATTAGACAGACAGTATTTTTTCAGCAGAAGAATGCTCGTTATTACAATTTGCACATTGAAGTCGTGTACAATAACTTGAAATATTCAGCTGGATTAGAACATTTGTTGACGGAGTGTCCCAGTAATTGGCAATTACGGCGCCACATAGTGTTGGGAAAATACGTCTTCACGTGTACTTTGTGTAATGCTACATCTATTACCTTGGTATGTTGTAAAACTTAGACGCTACCACTATATATCCATTGAGTTTTTGTACCATAATCTGTGGTGGAGAAACCACACCCTGGGATTTCCATTCAGTGAATCTTTCGTTTTCTGAAAGCATAGCGCATAAATTGCACCTTTAATGTTTTATATTGTTTAACAGAAGTTCAGAATGTACACGGAGAAAAAATGTAGTATGTTAGAAAATGCTTGCGGCATTAAGGTCAACTATAAGAACGAGTTGATTTTAAAAGAGGTATATAAATTAAAAATAATACATAAGACACACATATTTCAAGTCCTCATAATCGTAGAAAATGTTATAGACGTTTTAAACTTATAAAACATTTGCAGGTTTAGCCATGTTATAAGCACCGTAATTTTATTTGGGTTCGTCGACACTCTACGAGAACGTTTTGTGTCGGTCGTTTTAAATACGACGTCGACATGTAAAGAGCACTGTTTATAGTTATTTGGTATTTTGTAATATAATGGAACGTCGTTATTGTTTTGTATTCGCAAACATTTGTAAAAGAACTTGAAAAAGATCTTTCTCTGGCAAGAGGCTTCCAAAGAGGATTTACTCCAAAGAGTATTGTAAAGAGCAGATAAATGGTGCCAGGCTAAAGTCACACAACACTCACCTTGCAAGAACACCTTGACATTGCTGCCAACTTGACGTTACTTCACATTTTTAATTTGGGGATATCGCTTGTAACACATCCCTAAACGCTGACTTAAAAACCCGATTCTTCCAAACAATTAGTGCATTTTTTACTTAGGTCTCATCTGGTAATTGAAATATATCGGACTTCTGTATGATCTTTTCTGAACTAAATTTTTTTTGTTTGTTTTCTAGTTCACTGAACATAGCTTTCTGCAACAAAAATTCAAACAAAACAAACCAGCTGACTTAAATACTTTTTTTTACCGTTTATTTTACTCAAAATATCGATAAACCATCGTCGTCATCATAAGATGTCGGCTAAAAAGTGATGACGATGTTGTCGACGCCAAGTAGAATAAGGGTGAATGAAAGTAATCCCATATCAAGACGATTCATTGATGAACAAAGGACTAGATACTGACTTCCCAGTATTTTATGAAGTTGTACAGAACATATTTTTCTCAAAATCCCTACAGAATGCGATCGGAGGCAGGAATTTATTGCTTTGGTTAGGTTGGGTATAACATTCAACAAATATGTGTAATAAAAGGACATGATTTGCTTAGGTTGTTTCCATCGGTTGATATAATGTTTTTGGGATCACTTACTTTTTTATGTTTAACTGACGGTGGACGTGAACAACTTCTGGGTAAAGTTAGTAAAAAATTATTTACTAAGGCACGTAAATGCTCAAAAGTACGAGAACAGCGTTGCACCCAAACAACTTCAACCTTATGATAATGAGCTAGGAAACTAGTTAAAAAAGTAGAGAATAAAGGTTAATCCATAAAAATGGGCTCACGTAACGTTTTCCCTCAGAAGGGGCAATTTCCCACGTATAACAATAACAAATACGACGGTTCCTTTGGAAACCCACGTTAAATATTTGGGTATCCTCTTAGGTCGACGCCGTACTAGGTCCTGCCACATTGAGGCAAAAATAACAGCTTGCGCATAAAACATCCAGAATTTACAAAGAATACAATCTAGGATTTTACGACTTACTCTTTGCGCCCCTTGGTATATACGAAATGAAAATATCCATAGAGATCTAGAAGTTCCTGCTATCCAGCAGGAAGTAAAAAGAAACTTGTGCAAATACGTAAACAAATTAGTGGTCCATCCTGACGATACGGCCTTCTCTACCATATAGTAGATAGTTATATTATTTAACTATTAAGATTTGAATACGATAAATTAGTTATTACATTGGTGGTAATTAATATATGATATTTTAGAGGTAAGATTTAAATACTTATTGTGCATTTCTTTTGGAAAGACTCAATAAAATAAAATACTTAAGTCAAAAAAAAAAAAAAATTTAGACAGAGTACGGATAAAAATTTAGAAGTCTAATGGTTCCCTTTCTTTTCTTCATTTATAAAATTAATTAATTTGTTAGGTCAGAGATGTATTTTAAGGTACACACTCTCAACCAAATGTATAGAAAAGCAAAAGAAAAATATTATTCGCGCCAATTTTAAAGAAAACTGCTTGCTTTATTATCAGGAGCAAAGAAACATACATATATTTTTGGGGTAAATTTTGAAGAAAACTAATTAAAAAATTATATTTGTATATATAATTGCTTCCCATTAGCTGTCCCTTTTATTAACTATTCTACTTGATTCTACAATGTTGTATAGTCTAATCGTAAAAAAAACTACAACAGATTTTTATTCCCTGTACTGTTCGTATTTTTTATATTTTGCTTCTACAAAATCTGATCAAAAATATTATAGTCTAAATAGGGCTTTTGTAACACTTTCCATGTTTTTGCAGTTTTTCACATATATTTTACCTTAAATTGTAGTTGTTTCGAATATTTTCATAATATTTTTAACAGCTGATTGTTTAACTACTTTCCAAAACTTACAGGAAGAAAATTGTGGGCTGTTTCGTGCAAGAATTTTTCTCTTTCAAAAACTGTCTTATATACGAGAACTTGCAGTACGTTATCAGTTTGTGGTAAACTTGGAATCCCGCGGGGTCGCACTTTTAAATGGAAGTCTGCGAAGAACAACACCGCTATCGTAACTGTTATACACCAAAAACAAAAGCGCCGTCGACAAAACATGTCCGTATACATACTTTGAAATCCATCGAAATTTCCATTATTAATTTTTTAAATTTTACTTTTATAAACAACACATTTTTTGACGTTTCGTTTAAAAAATACGGTTTTAGATCGAAATAAACTGACACCAACCGCTGATCCATGGGGGCAAAAATATTTGCAATAGTACCCCCCGCAACGATTAAAAGTGAACACTTCTCCGATCACGAATTTCAGAAATTTATGTTTTTTTTTAATTTGTGTAAAATTTAAACTCGCTAATGCTTATACTGCGATTAAAGATTAAAATCTCAATATATTTAACTTACAATACCAGCAGCAGGACAGAAGTTAATAGATTCTATTGCAACCACCGTGTATGCGTTATGGTTTAAAAATCGAATAAATTTTTCCAGTAGCCAAAAACCACATATACAACATTTTAAACAACAAGAAGCGCATTGTGAACCTTTATCTTCGCCTTTCTTTAGTCTAAAAGAAAAACAAAATATTATATCGGTTACCACTTTTTAAAATATAATCAAGAACATATTGCCTTACTTAGCATATAAATATGTTAATATAAGCCGAGGAATTTTAAAAATAGTTATTATAAATGATCCTTTGGCTACAGTTCCTAAGTGATACTTCACTAATTTTCCAATAGCATAAACAGTAGGTGTGCTTGTGGGTTTATCGAAATACCAAAATGAAACAGCAGCCGCTAGAGCAAATTGCTGGCAGGCGAATATAAACTCAGTAGTCCAAATAAGACCAACTACATAAATCCAAAACATGCTTTTAAGTGTTTTAGCTTCGGTGTACTCTATGGGTTGGAAACCTAAAATTAACACACAAAATAAAGGAAACTTTGAAATAAAATAATTTTCGCCATTAATTACAAATGTGTATCAAACTATTATAAAGAAAGCTACAAAATGATACAAACTTGGGACTACAAATGCAAATCATGCTCCTTCAAAAACAAAATAAAAACAAATGTGTCTGTATGAACATATGTACACATGTGTGTACACATATGTATGTATGTGTGTATCCAGTTAATATAAATATAAAAACTATCAAAACATTAAAGCACTAAATATTATTTCGTTAAGGTTGAAATTCACTTACATATGTATGATGTTAATATATTAAAATTTTTCCATGAAAAAACGTTGGATTTCGTTAATGTTTAATATTGTAGGATATGTACACATATCGTATGTAAAAATTATATAATATATTGAGGAGATTTCGATTACAGTTTACTAGTTGAGTGAAATATTTACTTACTTTTAGTGCCAGTGTTTTTAAATGTAACATCTGTTGTGGTAGCATGAGCTGCAGTATTGTCAAGAGGAGCAAAAGGATTCTTATCTCCAGGAGCACTTGCAGTAGCTATACAGATAACAACTAATACCCAAAAGGCTAAAAATATCGCCAATACAATAAATGCTAATAGAGGCGCTACAATTAGTCCTGGCAAATTTAGCATGCATTTTCCAGATTCTTCAAATAAAGCCGATAGTCCAGAAAGTTTATTTTTTAAATAGTAAATAATGACTATTAGAATTATCTAAAAAGCATTAATGGAAAATAATATATGTATGTAAATAAATCATTGTATTAAATGAGTAATAACGTTTACCATAGTTATAGTTGCTAAAACCGCTAATGTAAGAACCGCCTGCTCATTCCGAACAAACTCTTCCAAATATGAGAATTGAGTAATCTGTTGTTTATGTTTAATACTATAATATGCATACCACAAGGCACCACATAAGCAAATACTGGCAATAACAACTAAAACGCAAATTAACCATGACACAATACGTGAGAGCCAATGCATTAAAGTCACTAAGGCAATAGAAAGCACTGAAAGTAAATTAAGTTTTTATATTAATAAAAGCTCTTTTAGATAGATTATTATAGTAAAAACAATTATTACTTACGAAATGCTATACCACATATAATTGCAATGAAATGCCATGTTGCATATATATCAGCCAAGAATTGTTGGGCAGCATCCCAAGAATTTAACATCTTATACATATCCTGAACGGGAGCATTTTTACTTTTCGGAACGCACCGGTGAAGTACAGGAGTACTTTTCGTGTAAAAAAAATTTTGAAACTTATTACATGCATATACTTGTATATGTACATATCGCACTGGTGCATCAATAGTTTGTAAACTTAAAATGTTTTTAACTTTTTGTAAAAATTGCCATTTAGTACTCATATAGGCACTGTAAACATTTACTGTTCACTCTTCTAAAAATGTCACTTACATTTTTCCTTTCCACATACCTTCAAAGTAAAATCAAAAAGGTTTTCTTTTACTGGAAAATTTTACCTTTTGACTTAAAGCCCTATACTTGCAGAAGTGCGATATATAAATTGAAAAATTTACCTTTCATAGATTGGAAAATCCGGACAAGGCCCTAAATAATTAAATAACTCTGATAAATCACCTTGTTTATCGTTTGCTATGATGGACATATCGAAGTCGTAACGGCATATGTTATTTTGGGTTTTCAAATAGTAATCGTATACTTCATTGCGTTTGCTTAATGTCATGTTTGGACACTCTTTTACGCATACTTTTATTGAGTCTTTTAATTTTCGAATATCAAAGTACAATAAATACGGTTTATCGATTGTGTTGAGACCGGATAATGGATAATTTGGGTAACGTTCATTCTTATCCACACCACAAGTATTGCCAAATGAGTCGTAACCATTAATCACACGAAGAGGGTTTCCATACACAAAAGAAAATATAGCAATAACAATCTGTAAATATTTAAATCTTTATTCTACATGCATATATACAAACATAGATACAATAGGTCTGTTCCAGGTGCATAACAAAAAAGTCCGAAGTAGTCCAAACGCGATCCAAATAACAATTTTTGTACAATTTTGAGAGAAAATGAGAGAGTAAAATTTTTCATTTCCTATACAAAGTCGTACGAACTTTTTCTTTAGGTAAGTTTGGACTAGAATTAAATTATCAGCTGTTTTTTTGTTTATACTTAAAAATCAAAAAATTGTTAAAATAAAGGAATAAAGTTCTTATTTTAAATTTATTAAAAAACAAAACGGAATTTTTTTCCAATAAACTTGAAGTTGTAAGTACATATATTTGTGCATATTTATCACTTTATTTAATAAAAAAAAATGCTTTTATCGATCAGTTAAGAAGTTATAGATAGCTGCAGCCAATGATGCAAATGTTTTGCTTTTAAAATATTATGCATTTTAAGCGTATAAAATTTCTAAAATAAAATTTATTTGAGAAAGTAGGCACCATTAGTATTTAAAGATGTTCAATTGTGGTTTTTTGCGTTCCAGCAATTTCGGGCAACTTTGACACATTCAGAGAGTAATTTTTTTTACTCTCAATAATCCGGACTACTTTGTTATTCACCTGGAACAGACCTAATATATACTGTAAATGCACTCCGTCGTGAAGCAATAATAAAAACTCCCGCAAAGTTTGAAGTTTACAGCGTTTTTATTCTAAAAATGAATTTAAATTTAACAATTTTCATTTAAACAAAAAATAGTACAAAAACTTACTTAAACAGTTTGCTTTTCTATCGACAATAAAAACAAAAAGTATTAAAAGAAATTGAAAAGGAAGTGTGCATGATTTTACAAAAATAAAAAGGAAAAAGGCAATTCGATAATAAATATTTAACAATTAGCAAGTAAACAAATAACAAGTTCTTTCTGTCTTCGACATCCTTCCCCCCCGTAAATGCCTAGGATTCACACCGTGTCTAGAACAGCCAACTTTGATAAAGTTCTTCTAAGAACATTTTCTGCTGATTCTTGATTTGATATTCCAACAGGGTGTTTTGATGTAGATTTTTGGAACGAATATCCGTCATCCCATGTCAAGTTTGGTTTGAAGACAAACCGGTGTCGGCTATGTGCCATCTTCAGTGTCACTGAAAATCTACAACATTTTCTTCTGCATGAATGTCAACTGAACAAGCTATTCCATCTTTCCCATAAAATAGGTGAGATATTTTTCCTAGTTTCTACTTTGATCTTGCAACACCAGAATCAAATATAAAAACTACGCTTCCAACTGAAGCTGAATTTGAGGGTAGACACCATCTTGTTCTTGTTATATCTGGTATCTGAATCTACCGCTTCCAGCAATAAACTTTCAAGTTTTTCAGAATTCTCCATTGTTTGTGTCCGTAAACAATGGAGAATTCTGGTATCATATATAGGAGGACTTTGTATTGAATTGGTATATCCTAACAAAAAATGATTCAGAGTAAGAGGTTCTTGATTGTCAATAGTAATTTATATATGAAAAGTTTCCAACTGTAATGATTTTTCCTTCAATGCCTGAGCCAAAACTTTCTTTACGGACTGTATTAATCTCTCTGAAGCCCTACCCTCGCTGGGGTTTAAAGGAGTATTAAAAATCCACTTAACATTAAGATGTACGAGTTTGCTTGTTACCATATCATTTTCAATAAATTCAGCTTTTTCTTTCAATTCTTTCTGTCATTACAAATTTGTTTTGGGACTCAACGTCGATTAATAAAGTTACGTAGAGCAATCAGAAACGCATCAATTGATAAACTCGCCACAATCTCAAGATGGATCGATCTTATTGTTAAACACGTTTTTCTTGTTTTCTTCTTATAGTTATAATATTTGGATCAAATAAACGGCCGAACAAAGGAGGTTACACGATCGACGGGTAAAGGTCCCATTTGAGGCGGTGTCGGACACACTTTAATATTTCTAATATGATCTAAAATATAAAACATAGGATAGATATCAAATTGTACAAGATTGTAGACGTCTTTTCATCGAATGTATTATTTTTTTACAAAGTCCAGTGGAATTTTATCGCACTCTAAAATTACGGCTTTTAATTCTGCTTGGTTTTTAGGATGCCTTTTTGAGGTATTTTTCTTTAGGAAAGCCCACAAATTTTTAATTGGATTTAGATCTGGACTCTGAGCAGGAGTATCCAACACTTTGCCGCAGTTGAAAAGAAGCCACGTCCTTACCAAAAGGACTTTCGGTTAAACCCAAATTTATTGGCGCTGTTAATTAAATTTTTTTTATACTTATATTTCATTTTATTCCTACTAAAAGAAATTTACAATAAGTATTCAAATCTTATTTCTAAATTATTATTTACCAGTTATTACCAATGTAAGAACTAATTATTAGTATTCAAATCTGATTAAATTATTTGCTATTGTGTAGAGAGAGCTGCCTCGCCAGGCTCAATGTGTCAGTTCGTTTTAGTCTCTGGTGGCCGTCAAATTGCAGTAAATTGCGTGCAAGAGTGTTGGGATGTGCGTCTAGTTTGTTTGCGTACTTGGACGTGTACGTTTTAACTTCTTCGTGGATAGCGGGAACTTTGAGATCCCTATGTATATTTTCATTTCTTATGTACCAGGGGGCACATACGATAAGACATAAAATCCTTGACTGTCTTTTCTGTAACTTCTGGATGTTTGATGCACAGGAAGTACCCCACAGTTGAATGCCATATGACCATATTGGCTTTATAACGGATTTGTATAAAAGGACTTTATATTCCAAAGCCAAAGTTGAGTTAGGACTTATTAGCCAATGCAGTTGATTTGTTCGAAGCTTTATGGACGTTATTTTTGCCTCAATGTGACGGGTCCAAGTTAGGCGCCGATCTAGGTGGATACCTAAATATTTGACGTGCGTTTCCGCTGGAACCGTGGTATTAGTTATTGTGATTGGTGGACAATTTTGCCTTCTAAGGGAAAACGTTACATGAGCACATTTTGATGGATTTACCTTTATTCTCCACTGTTTTAGCCAGTCTTCTAGCTTATGAATATGGGACTGCAGCTTTTCAGATGCATCCTTTGGATCATTACTGACACTTATAATTGCAGTGTCGTCTGCAAAGGTTGATGTATATGTATGTGGGCTTGTCGGCATATCCGCTGTATAGATGATATGTAATAACTGATCCTTTGACCTTACTTTAAAAGTTCTATCTGACAAACAGCTTTTTATAAGCTTGTGGGTGTTTTCAGGAAGAACCCGAGCTATTTTAGTAAGTAGCCTATCATGGCCTTTATCAAATGCTTGGGAAATGTCTATAAATAAAGCTGAACAGTATTGCTTTCTTTCAAAAGTCGGTCTAATAATATTAACGATTCTATGAACTTGTTCAATCGTACTAGGCCTTGCTCGAAAACCAAACTGATGATCTGGGATAACGTTTTGTTCATTTAGAAAAGGAGTTACACTTGAGACGAATAATTTTTCAAATATCTTTGACAAAACGGACAGTAGGCTAATAGGCCTGTAGGATGTAATATGACTTAAATCCTTTCCTGGTTTCGGGATCATAACAATTTCAGACATATTCCAAGAGCATGGGAAGAAGCCGACGCGCAACATGGCATTAAATATGTAAAGTAAAATTCTTACAGCTGAATTAGGTAAGTTTTTTATCATTGATCCTGTTATACGATCAGGTCCAGGTGATTTCTTCATATCCGTATTTTTAATTGTCGATTTTAAAGAAGACAACCGAAATTTCCTAGGATCATTCACGGTGTCACTAATAATTGGAATAGTGGAATTACTTATATTATGTGGTGCGAAAACCTTCTCTAAGTGATTTGCGAACGCATTTGCCTTTTCACTTGAGTTTTTAGCCCAAGTACGGTCTTCAAGTCTTAGTGGAGGTTCGTAAGCAATAGGACATTGTAAGTGCTTTACAGCTTTCCACAGACTATAATCCGTGTTTTTCATTGGATCCAAGCTTTTTAAAAAGGTGTCGATAGCGAATTCTTGTTGTATATAAGTTCATTTGCCATTTTTTATGTGCGGAGAACGACTATTTTGCCATTGTCTTCTTAGTATTCTTTTCTCAATGACGAGCATCTGCATATCTGCTGTTGCCTGATACGATATTATTTTAGCTGATGGCTTTGTTCGCGTTGCAGATATGGATGTGGCAGTCACGACGTCTGTAAAATGATCCACAGCTACTTGAATATCAGCTGGATTTCTTAGTGGGATGTTCAAAGATAAGTGAGAGCTCACATACATTTTATATTTTAACCAATTCGTGTTTCTGTTCGGGTAGGAATTAACTAACAGTTGGTCGCGTTCGATGTTTTTTACTAAAGCAAAATCAATAAGGTCCGGCAACTTATTAAAGTCTGTGGGCCAGTAGGTGGGTTTACCCACTTTAGTATATTCAGGTACTGCTCCGAATTCATGGTGTTGTTAGTAAAACAAATTTCGCCTACTTATTAATTAACAAAATATTAAATGAAAATTATATGACTATTGCAAAAGATTCAAAAATACCACTAGATCCATGATATTTCAAAATAGAAGATAAAACCCTTTTTAAGGATAATAATAAATATCGAAATTGTTTCGTTTTCTTTAACGTTCGCCTTTGATGATTGACACAAAATCAAAACCACAAGATAATACCGTTAACGGTAATATTCAAATTAGTTGCTGCCGTTCTTGAAATCACTAAAACACTACAACACTAAAATATTAACCCTAGAACGTCATCCTTATTTTGTGTACATTAACGTCATCCTTCGTAATTTTGACTACGACTTATTTTAAGTGAATATAAAACACGTCATGAGCAAAATTATGAACCAAAATAACTTTTTTATTTATATCTAATAATTTTTTTACTATTATTTAAAGAAAATCAATTATTTATTGTTTAATATTCAACAGAAAATGAGATCAAAACAAAAAGAAAAAAAGGTTTTAATTTGAAAATAAAATCTCGCGTCGTCATTTTGACGAAATATGACGGTGCAGGGTTAAAGGTGATTAACGGGAACCCGTCACCGATTATTATAACTAACAGCTGTTTGTCAAGTCAAAAAATTATACAAAATAATACACCACATGCATCTCACCAAAGGTAGGGAACTATAAAAAGCACGATCTCAGCAAGCAAAGGACTTGTGCGTTAGCTGCAATTAAAGCGATAAGACTTACAATGTTAGGCTGCCCCAAATATATAATATTGTTACGTTTATTACTACAATAAACGTTATTTTGAAGGGTTCAATTATTAAAATACACACTCCAACTGTACTAAGTACTAATTCACACTGTACACTTAACACTTTTGTACGCACCGATATTCACTCTATGAAATCTCAAAGTCAACTATATCTTCTGCGGTGGACGGCGTCTTTATATACAGGTCACGGCCGCTCTTGAAATGTCCCGAACATAAGCGAAATTGCGCACCATTTATTTCAGTAGTCTTGTATATGTATTTGTGTGTATCTTTTGTATACTTTTCCTTGCTGTAGAAATTGTTTTTGTTTCTACGTTGAATCGCGGTTCGCGGAATTTCTGCTACAGTAGAACCATTTGTCCTTCGGCAAATCCTTCCGTGTTCGCTCGATCATACCTGGCTTTCATCTTATCACTGCACATTTTAATGCGGTTACGGACAAATTCATGAAGCTCGTGAAGGTCTTCTTGTGCCTGAAAAGTGTTTCCATCGTCTTCGCACGCAGGTTTAGGTTTAACACCAAACACTAAGTCCGCTGGCAGTTTCAGTTCCGTTCCAAACAGGATTTTCGCTGCACTACGTGAGGTGGAATCGTGGACAGCTGACCAACATAATCTTTGCCAATATGGGGTCGTCATTTTGTTCCTTAGACCAGCCTTCCCATGAGCTAATTTGGGTCAGCCGCATGTCAATGACACATTCCTTTTTCTCGACTTTTGTGCAGTGCTTGCACTCTACGTTGCATGGCCGTCTTGAAAGGTCATCAGCATTATTGAGTTTTCCACCTTTTCTGTGTTCGATCCTAAAATCGTAGCTTTGCAGACGTTCAATCCAGTGTGCGAGCTGCCCTTCGGGGCTCTTAAATTGCAGCAGCCAACGTAATGCGGAGTGGTCTATCCTTAAGATGAAGTGTTGACCATATACGTATTTGTAGTAATGTTTTACACACTCCAGCACTGCCAAAAGCTCCCGTCGTGTAAGACAGTTATTTCGTTCGGGCTTAGACAATACTCTGCTGTAGTAGCCAATGACTTTTTCCACCCCATTAACCACTTGGGAGAGCACCCCTCCTATTCCATAGCCGCTCGCATCCGTGTCTAATATGAATTTCTGCCCAGCGATTGGATAGGCGAGGACTGGTGCTGTACACAAAAGTATCTTGAACCTCTGGAACGCTTCTTCTGCTGCCTCACTCCAGTGGTATGGTCGCGACTTTCTTGTCAACTCATGCAAACTAGCAGCAACTTGAGCAAAGTTCGGTACATATCTCCTGTAGTAAGTGCAAAACCCCAGAAAACTACGAAGCTCATGAAGATTCCGTGGGCGAGGCAAGTCCTTTACAGCCAGTATTTTGTCCTAATCCCTCGGATGTTACACGATGCCCCAAATATTTAACCTCCTTTTGAAACAAAGCGCATTTCTTAACGCTTAGCTTTAATCCTGCAGCTGTTATACGCTTAAACACCTCATCCAGGTTTTTCAGGTGTTCGTCAAAAGTCTTCC
This sequence comes from Phania funesta, assembly GCA_963932375.1. Taxonomy (NCBI): domain Eukaryota; kingdom Metazoa; phylum Arthropoda; class Insecta; order Diptera; family Tachinidae; genus Phania; species Phania funesta. The sequence goes on from OZ010656.1 coordinate 47,053,630, forward strand.
CCATCACGATTATGTCGTCCAGATATACCAAACACGTCTTCCAATTGAGACCATTAAGCACATGTTCCATTAAACGCTCAAAAGTAGCTGGAGCGTTGCAGAGCCCAAATGGCATCACCTTGAACTGCCATAGATCATCGCTCGCGTTTTCTCCTTCTCCTTATCGGCTATCTCTACCTCCCAATAATAGCCGCTCTGCAAGTCCAAGGTAGAGAACCATTTCGTTCCAACGTGTCTAAGGTATCGTCAATTCTGGGCAGCGGATAACTGTCTTTCTTTGTGACGTCATTGAGTTTCCGGTAATCAACGCAAAACCTGGTGCTGCCGTCTTTCTTCTTCACCAAAACTATTGGCGAGCTCCACGGACTGGAAGATGGCTCAATGACTCCATTCCGCTCCATTTCGTTGACAAGTTCTTTGACCTCGTTTCGCTTTGCTAGGGGAATACTCTTGGGTGCTAGTTTTATAGGCCTCGCTTCACCGGTGTTGATTTCGTGTTTCACAACTGCGGTTCTATCTAGACTTTTATTACTCAGGGCGAAGACAGAGGCATGTTTTCTAAGCAACTGTTCTGCCAGTAAATCTCGTTCTTTGGCTGTTGTTTTGGGGCATACTGAATTCGCCGCACAATTAATTATGGCTCCTGCCGGCTCAGATTGACCGATTTCAAAATTTCTGTCAATGGTCTTTTCGCTTTTGGACAGATTAAGTACTCTTACAGGAACTCGTCCATCGTCGCAAGCTTTCACAGGGGCTCTAGCTGTTATGATTTCGGCTTTTAGTTCTTTTGGATCTACAACCCACAACCGGTTATCCACACAATCTTCCTCACACGTGCCCATACTATAATTTCTGCCTGAGGTGGTAATTTCTGGCGTTCAACGGCAAACAGCTTCCTTACTGTGGTCCTGCTCTCATATCCAACATCCGGGAGTATCTCAACATTGCGCCATACCATTATTTGATGTCCCATGCGCAGATCAATCCCGTGGGCTATCATGAAGTCTGCACCAATAATAACTTCATCCAATATGTCGGCGACAACAAACATAGGGTCGACGCTGATGTTTGCGATAGTCAGTCTTGCCCTGGCTCTTCCATATACGGTAGCTGAATCCCCAGTAGCAGTGCGTAGTCGTATATTATTTAGCGGTTCTACTGCTCCTTTTACCAAATCGGGCCTTATTATAGACTGAGATGCTCCTGTGTCTATGGTGAGGACCTGTTTCTTTCCGTTGATAAGACTGCAAGCAGTAAGGTTGCTGTTCTTTTGCTGCATGATGGAAATGGAGATTGTGGGGCCATCGGTTGAAGGAGCTAGCTCTTGCCCCTCAGCGCTAGCTCGATCTAGTTTAACGGTGACACATGCGATTTGGTGTTATTCGGCCGTTTGCTTTCCTCCGGTGGCGAAGCAGATCTTGATCTTCTCTTTGCTGATCTGCAGTTGCGCTGGAAGTGGCCGACCTTACCGCAGTTAAATCATTTTGCGCGAGATTTGCATCTTTTCTCTAGTATTGGCTTTACTACCTCTTCTATCTCGCGCCTTTTGTCTCCACAATTTTGAGTATCAGCCTCAAGTCGCCGCACCTTGCATACTTGTGGCTTCGATATAACTTTTGCGGTCTCCTGAGCCACCGCGTACGAAATGGTTTCCGCAAAGGACGACTTCTGCATAGCGCAAACTGCATATCTAACATCTGGATCTCGTATGCCATTTACAAATGCTTCTATCTTGAACTGGTCCAGGAATAGATGGTTCCCGCCTGGGTAAGTCAGCTGCACCTAACGTTCAATTTCCATCGCGAAATCTTGCAGCGTTTCATTCGGCTTCTGTACTCTGCCCCTTAATTCCATCCTGTACAGTTCTCGCTTATGTCTTCGTAGCTATTTCTGCAGCCAGCTGGTAAGCTTTCAAGGATTGCTGCTACTGTTCCCTTTAAAGCAAGAATTAGTTCTATAGCTTTTTCGTCACTGTCCCATTCATTTTTGCTAGCCACTGTTTCGAATTGGAACTTGAAGACATTAAAAGCTGCGCTACCATCAAAGCTCGGGGCCTTTATCTTGCTGGCGTGCTCAGAGATTATTCTTGCCGGTCCTTCTCGAATTTGTAGATCGCTCATCTTCTTTTTTAACTCATGGAGTTTTGCGTCTACGCCGGGAAATTTTTCATCAAACTCACTATCTTTCAGTTCTATAGCATCCACTCGTTTGCCCATAACTTCTGAAATTTCCTGAAGTGTCTCGTTGTTGGCTCTGACTTCAGCTAATAGTCTTTCGCTGTTGATCTTAGAAGCTTCTTGAAGTTTTTCCTCTAGTCTCTCGTTGTTGGCTCTGACCTCAGCTAAGAGTATTTCCACGTGTCTCTCATTGCTGGCTCTGGCCTCAGCTAAGAGTCTTTCGCTGTTAATCTTAGAAGCTGCTTGAAATTCTTCCATTTTCTCCATCATAGCGGCTAGCATTATTTATTTTTATAATACTACAATTATTTTATTTTTGCTACACCCAAATATGTCATTCTTATTGTACTCATTTGCTAATAGTTTTACATATTTTTGCATTGCTTTTACTGCTGGATGTTATTTGACTTCTTATAACAGCTTAATATACCATTTATATGAACAGCAGATCCCTTTTTAGAGAAAATTCCAACGACGTAATCAATAGCATGGTGAAAATTCTTTCTAGGCGTAAAAAAGGACTACGAATATGCCACCTAAATGCACAAAGCCTGAAACATAAAATTTATGAATTTAGATGGATATTTGAAAGCTCAAATATTGATATTATTTGTGTTTCGGAGACCTGGTTAGATAAGAATGTACCTAACGGACTTATATCATTATCAGGGTACAAAATATTTAAATCTGATAGGTTAGCTGGAATGAGAGGTGGTGTTGCCATATTTGTTAAAAATTTTCTATCATGTAAGTTTTGTACCAGGACTGATGAAAATGACAGAATTGAGCACATTTTTCTGGAATTATCGTCTTTCGGAAAAAAATGTTGATTGGTTGCGCGTACAAACCAAACAAATGAATTGACTATACCAACTTTGTGATTAAAACTGAATCGCTGATTATGAAATACAACGATGTGCTTCTAATAGGTGTTTTTAATTCAAATATTCTTTGCAGTTCTTCCTTAAAGAATGCTATGGAATCAATTGGTCTTATACTAACAAATACAATTTTTCCATACATTTTACAACAACAAATAGTACCCTCCTTGATCTTGTTTTCGTTGGTGAAAAATCTAAAGTATTGGTGTAGGATCAAATTTCTGCTTCGTGTTTCTCTAAGCATGATTTAATTTTCGTAACGTATGATTTTCAACACGGAAAAGAAAATAAAACTTATTCTTTTCGTGATTTCAATAATGTCGACTTCAATGTTTTGAATCACAGTATTTGACCAGCTATCCTTCCTCGAGAACAATATCTTACTGCTTTATGACAATGAAGTACCCCTAAAAACTAAAAGATATACTGGAACAACAAAACAGTGGTTTAATGGCAATATACAGGAATCAATACGACGTAGAAATTTATCATACTCACGATGGAAACGTTTTAGAACAATTGAGTTATTAAATGAATTTCGTTCCGCCAGGAGGGACACAAATAGGCTCATAAGAAAGGCTAAAGCGGACTATTATACGTTCAGATTTGGATCAGCTCTTGAATCACGGAGCACTTGGAGAACTATAAAGGGCATTGGAATTGGTAGTTCTGACAATAACCCAGACTGTGATATAGATGCTGAGGAACTTAATCATATATTTGCAAATACTTCAATAGCAATCAATAATAGTCCAGAGCATAGAAGTTTTGACAGTAATGTAATCACCTATGAGCAGAGTCTTTTTAGTTTTTCGTGTGTAAATAAACTTGAGGTTTTATCAAGTTTTAATGGTATTAAATCGAATGAAGCTGGAATGACGGCCTTCATCCGAAATTTTTAAGAATGGTACTACCATTTCTATTACCTTATATAACACATTTATTTAACACCATAATCACTACTAGTTGATTTCCTGTAAAATGGAAACATGCAAAAATAATTCCCGCCCCTAAATCGAATTCCGAATATCGTCCAGTAGCTATATAAGTTTTATCTCTAAAGCTTTTGAAAAAATTCTGCACCATCAGATTAGTAAATATGTACATAGAAATCAATTGTTATCTGAAAGGCAATCGGGTTTCATGTCTAGACATAGCTGTGTAACTACTCTTGTAGACGTATCAGAAGACATAAGGTGTAACTTGAACTATGGTAAGGTTAGTTTTCTAGTGCTACTGGATCATGTAGATCATGACATATTATGTACCAAACTTAGAACTTTCTTTAGTTTTTCATCGACAGCTATTAAGCTTCTGTCATCGTATCTTAACGACCGCTTACAATCGGTCTATGCAAATAACACAATGTCAAACCCCTTAAGACTACTTTACTGTAATGTTCATATGTATGCAGATGATGTGCAATTGTATATCTCTGGGCCAATACAATCCATAACTGATAACATTAACAAACTCAATAGGGATTTGGAAAGTATTCATCGCTGGGCATGTGTAAATCAACTATGTTTAAATCTTCGAAAATCAAAATGTTTGCTTATATGTAAGAAAACTCTGAATCCTACAATTGGGGATATCGTAATAAATAATGAGAGGATTGAAATTGTGGCTACGGCAAAAAACTTAGGAATTATATTTAATAGCAATTTAACATGGTCTAAACACATTAACGCACTGATTCCCAAGATAGACCTTAAGTTAAGAACACTTTGGTCCGTACAGTATTTCACTCCGTTGAGGGTTAGAATGCAATTAGCAAAAGCTTATCTGGTTCCATGTCTTATCTACGGCAGTGAATTATTTTCAAATTGTGACTATTCGTCCAAGAGGAAGCTTCTAATATTATACAATAATATCATAAGATATGTTTATAGTTTAAAGCAGCGTGATCATGTTCCCAGCTACACAAAAGGCTTGTATGGAGTAAAATTTGAGAACCTCCTGAAAATAAGAGCACTAATGTTTTTATGGAAAATAGTTTACCTCAAAGAGCCAAATTATCTGTTTAAAAAAAAATCGGTTTGCTAGATCATCGCGAGCCAAAAAAATCATAGTCCCAAAATTTAGATGCCTTGTCTCAGAGTGGCAATTTTTTATAAATGCTATTCGTCTTTGGAATGCTCTTCCACACATCCAGCAAGTAAATAGCAACGCACTGAGTTTTAAGAAGTTTTTGTTTAACCACTTTGCTTAAATACACATGTCGCTTTTAAAATACTAATAAAGTTGTTTAAATTGTATAATATTTATCAAAAGGAAAAAAAGTAATTTACAAATTTTTTATTTTTATTTTTTTTATATTTTTACATATGTATATGATGTTTTATTTTTAATTCTTATACAATTATTTTTCTTATTCAATTAATATCCTTGTACTAGAATTGTAAGACTTAGTCTTGTTGTGCAAGGAAACAAATCAAATAAATAAAACATTTAACCATTACGTTAAAATCCATATTAGTGTTTGTGACCGAGGTACATATCTCGAGCTCCTCTTTTTCCTCGAATTCATATAAGCCGATGTCAATACCACGTCGCTTGAATTCCTCTATCAGCCTCTTTTGTAGTTCTGCCGTATTGCTCGCCGTTGGCAGATCAAACTTTCACAGCTCTTTTTTTAGCTGATCTACTTTCAGTTCGTCAAACTGTATTTTGTTTTACTTACTTTTTATTTTTAATATTTTTTCCGCAATTCAACTTCCGACACCAGTTGTTACATTCATTACCACAATAAACGTTATTTTGAAGGGTTCGTCTAATTGCATATATTAAAATACATACTCCTTTATGATTTTATTCGGCAATTAAGACTCTATTTACAACTGTACTAAGTACTAATTCACACTGTACACTTAACACTTCTTTTGTATGCACAGATGTTCACTCTATGAAATCTCAAAGTCAACTATATCTTCTGCGGTGGACGGCGCCTTTATATACAGATCACGGCCGCTTCTTAGAATGTCCCGAACATACGCGAAATTGCGCATCAGTTATTTCAGTTGCTGGCTTAGTAGTCTTGTATATGTGTTTGTGTGTATCTTTTGTTTACTTTTGCTTGCTGTAGAAATTGTTTTTGTTTCTACGCTGAATCGCGGTTCATGGAATTTCTGCTACGCAATTTGTTTTTGCTTTATGTTTATGATATTGCGTATTTGTACATTTGTACAATAGGTCGTTTCACACATCTTTGACTATTACTTTGTAACAATATTTTAAAAGCAAAACATTTGCATCATTGGCAGCAGCTGTCCATAACTTCTTCACTGATCGATAAAAGCATTTTTTTTTATTAAATAAAGTGATAAATATGCGCAAATATATGTACTTAAAACTTCAAGTTTATTGGAAAAATTTTCGGTTTTGCTTTTTAATAAATTAAAAATAAAAACTTTCTTTCCTTATTTAAAAATTTTTGATTTTTAAATATAAACAAAAAACAGCTGATAATTTAATTCTAGTCCGAACTTACCCATAGAAAAAGTTCATACTACTTTGTACAGGAAATGAAAAATTTTACTCTCTCATTTTCTCTCAAAATTGCACAAAAATTTTTATCTGGAACGCGTTTGGACTAATTAGCTTGTTTAATAAGCCTATGTTTAACAAAACTAAGCAATACAAATTAATAGAAAAAAGGCGAATAATTGTTATTTTTACACTTTTTCTGTTTCATTTGTAGTTTTTTTTATACATTTTTTACCTTGAATTTTAGTAAACCACTGATTTATTTTGTTGGCTTACAACAGATTTTTTAGTTTTCACTGTTTCCTTTACAAACATCTGATTCAATTATGACTACCGCAAGCTACCCGAAGAAATAGTCCGCCCTTTAACTCGAACACAGGTACTATAACAAGACAGATAAATATATCTTACTGACAACATACATACACAATATTCTGACATCGAGCTTTCCAATAAAATCCTTATAATTGCTTTCTAATTTAATTATTACATGTTATTTGGTTGTTAATTCTAGTTGTCACATGTTTGTAGTGTTTTTTACAAAAAACTAAATAAAACTTTTTAATTCTTTGTATCTTTGACCATTTTTGTGACACTTTCTGAAATATCTCAACGGTAACACTGCTCGCTACGCACCCACCCCAAACAAATTAACAAACATATAAAACAATAATAACGAATACTTTGTAACATTCTAAGTGTTCTGCGGTTATGACGCCATACTTTAAGGCGTTCCGTGAAATTAATTTGGTTTTTGTAACAATTATTTATTTTACATATTTGCAAACAATATCATTCTTAGTCAACTATTTACAACATTAGTGCGATTAAAATGATGTTGAAACTTACCAAACAAAACCAAAATAATATAAAAAATGCTAACCAAAATATATCCGTGCAAGTTCGATGTTTTGGACGATTTTGTTGCGGTTCCTCTTCCGAACTTGCGTTACATCCCATATTGTGGCTGAAATATTATTTTGCTTTTCAGTAAAAAATGTTTACACTTTATAATTTTCACGCCACTTCTAATTAATTTTCTATAATGGTTTATAATTTATAGCAAAGTAACGCCGCTAACATTTAATAGTTACTTTACTGTCATTAGCCTATACTCAAACAATAACTACTTGTTTATAATTTACAATAGCTTAGTGTACACAGTTGCTCATTTATGTACGTAAAGATACACACTAAAGTTATGAGCAGTATATATCAATTGTAAATACTTTTTGATCAAGCAGAGGGTTTATACGACAAGGTGCATGAAATTCTACAGCAAACATATTTTTGTCTACTATAAACAAAATTTGTTAGTATTACTTATTTATGTTTTTCATAGTTTGACAATTAAGAGACAAAAATGAGCAGTAATAATTGAGCCCTATGCTAATGGGTATACCTGTTTTAGTACAGCTTTATCAAGGTCACTTTAAATAAATTGATAGCAGGTTGACTTACGGGTAAAATCATATATGTAAAATATTGAAACATTATGATAATTTGACATGCCAGCTAGCAACAAATAATTTGTTAATTTATGTCTACATATTAAGTTAATTTTTACTAAATCTGCTTATTAGGAAATCTGGTAAAAGCAAATATAAAACATTGAAGCCCTATAGACATTAACACCAACAAATAAATTAGGTTCAATTTTTCTTATTTAAATTTTACATATAGACAGCTTTTACCCAAAACAAAATTAAAAACTATTTTGTGAAAACATTTTTTTAAAGCATATAAGCATGGTACTCGGTACTCTGTTCATGATTTCGTGCGAAATGCTGTCAAAAGCCTATATAAAAACGTTCGTGCGGAATAAAAAAGGAATAATGTTGCTGAAATAGTACTCTGTTCACTTTTTGAAAAGACACGAAATGTTCCGGACAGCAATATGAGCAGCACTTTTTTCGCACGGAGTTTTAAACAACAGCTGATCAGTTAAGCATTTGTAGTTTTAACTTTAAATTTGTTGTGCCAAAAAAAGTATAAAAATGGAGAAAAGTGTAAATTTATTAAAAAGTGAAAAAGAAAAAAGAAAATAAAAAGTGACGTAGAAAAGCGTATGCTTATTTCTGTGGTAAAAAAAAGAAAACATATTTGGGATAACCGCAATGCCATGAAATTGTCGTGGATGGAAATTGCTAAAGAGATTGGAAAACCTGATAAGGGCTAAGATATATATGTATATATGTATTTCCAACTTTAATTATTTTTTACTTCGTATATGAAGCATGTAAGCAAAACTGGAGGAGTATTTTATATAGCAAACGGTATTACAACCAAAAACGTAAAGCATCAAAATATGGTAGTGGATGCGACTTGGAGTTCTCTTCAGACGAATCTCAGGATTCGTGGGAGTTTTCTGAGGACTTAGAGTTCCTCACTGAGGCGTCGGAATTAAGAAAGTAAGTGTTATTATCATAATTCATAATAACTTTCATAAGTGATAAAAATTTTGATTTTAGAACCAGTTGCTCACACCTTTTAAGCACACCAGATCTGCAGGCCTCGCAAAATATTTCATCTGATTTCGAGATGCTGCCTACTACGCCACCGGAGTCGGTAAAAACAACTTATTCATATGTGAGTAAATATTTTCAACAACATATTGTTCATATTGTATACCAAAAACCTAACTGTGTTTTTTAATAATAGTTTTATACATTTTTATTTGCGTTTTAGAAAAATAAAAAAAAAATACAATCAAAAACTGTATATGTATCTAAATGAAATGAGAGCAGATGTCTCAAAGATAGCGGATGTGATGACAACTTTGATATGGCAAAACAACAGAATCAATATAATGTCAACACGCCTTTCCTAAATTATATTAATTCGTTAATGTTAAAATTGCCTAAAGAGATTGTCGAAGACGTCCAATCAAAATTTATTGCCATGATCCACGAGAAGATCTCTGCTCAAAGACTAATTAGCAACTAAGTATACTAATTTGTAATATTAAAATATACATTGTTAATTTTATTTTTAATGCATTGAAATGCATTAAAATAGTAATTTTTAAATAGTGAAATAAGAGTTTTTTGTGATTTTTCAAAGACTGGCCGCATATAGTATGTGGTTAAACAAAAGGCTGATATAAGTATGTGAATTTTTTTATAATAGCCAAAGTTTTTTTTTTATATAATAGTATTAGAGTTTTTGTGTGTTTTTGTTATTCTTTTTAATACAATCTATTGCCTTATTTATGTACCTTATTAAAAAATATTTAATAAAAAAGGAATTATATGTTTGCAATTAAGCAATTAAGCTCTAAACACTTGGACGACAGCAGACTTCACAACACAGGGTAACCTGAGGTGAAGACTTTGACACATAAAAAATACAAAACTCAGTTTATTTTACTATGGGCTCTGTTAGAAAGAGACAAATATAGCATTTTGTGACGAAATACGGGCAAACACGGCAAGAAAATCAAAATAAAAACTAAGCCTCTGAAGGAACGAGACGGATAGAGAAAAAGATCACTATACTGTCGTTTCACCTCTGTTTACTACTTTGTGCTTCACAACTTCACGGCTTCAAATGCTGCCAACTTCAAATGCTGCTCTGAAGTCAGCTTCATAATTATTTTGAAGACAGCAACAACATAATAATCAGCTGATGTGTAAATCAATTTCAAGTTTTTATAAATATTAAAAATTACTTCAAAGTTTAAAAATATAAAAAATGAGTGAAGAAAATATAGTGAATTTTATCACAACAATTGCTAAAATAGCTCAGACTACAGCTGAAGTGTATAAAGCCCATAAATCGAACAGTACAAGAAACCGAAGATGGTGGGTTCGCCCAGTAAATATAACCCGTGATTAAGAGGGCTTTTACAAAACATGTGTACAACAGCTTAAAGAAAAAGATGCAGAACACTTTTTTAAAGCAGCCAGGATAAACGTAGATAGTTTCAATTTACTATTGGAACTAGTAAAGGAAAAACTGGAGCGATTTTCGAACAGAAAAGCTATTGATGTCGAGACACGTTTGGCTGCATTATACTCAAAACAGTTCTAGGTACTTGGCGCAGGGATGTAACATCCAAATTCTTGCCTGGGCTTATAAAATAGGGATTTCAACTGTTCGGAAAGTCGTTTATGAAACCTGTGATACAATTTGGGATAAGCTGCATGCTGTGTACCTGTTACCTCCAACGGTTCATGAGTTTAAAACAATAGCCGACAAGTTTTATGTAAAAACTGGTATGCCAAATTGCTTAGGAGCTATTGATGGAAAACATGTGCGCATAGTTTGTCCAAGCGGTTCATTGTATTATAATTACAAAAAAAAACTTAGTATAGTAGGTAGCCAGAGTGATGGTGACGTATTTGCCCGAAGTGTCTTTCGGAAAAAATTATTGCATAAGTTCAATACAATATTATCTAAAGCTCGAGTTCATATTAAAAATGCTTTTGGCATATTAGCCAACAGGTGGAGAGTGTTACACACAATAATACATCTGAGCCCAAAATGCAGATAAAATTGTGCTGGCCACCATAGAGCTTCATAACTTTTTAATGTTGCAAAAGGACAGAAATTATTTCACTATTGAGCTTGCTGAGCACTCGATTGATAACAGAGAAATCCAGGGTCAGTGGAGGGATGAACAATATTCTTTGCCATCATACCAACCTACATCATCGAACCGCTCATCCACTACAGCATTTGAAATCCGAAATACGTTAAAAGATTTTTTGCAAAATAATACTCTATAATATTGGTATATTCATATGTATTATTGTCTCTTATGTTACATACATATGTACACACCTTTAAGAAAAAAAATTCTTGAATAAATCGTTTTTTAAATAAAACAATCACATCAAGTTTTTTCATTTTTAAAATAAAACGTTTATTTCATTGGTTTTTTTAAACTTAAATTTAATTTTTAAATTTAAAATTAAATATGAACAGCTGTGTATTTTAGCAATACAAATTTCCCGAATGAGGCATATATATTTTATAATGAATAAAATCGAATTTATTGATAAAAAAAATGTAATAATATCACAAGAAACTATAAAAAACACATAAATTTATTTCTTTATTGTATTTTTGTAATGTTCTTATATGTTTAATATTAAAAAAAAAATTTTGTTCTTATTTTTCCAATTTATAGTCACAAAAATGAAATAGAAATTTTCATTAAAACTAATTACATTGATATATTTTTAATCTCAGAAACTCATTTTACGAATAGAACTTTTTTCAAAATAAAAGACTACGATTTGGTTATTGCTAACCATCCCGATGACAGAGCCCATGCTGGTGCCGCTATTTTGATAAAAGCTAATATTAAATATGAAATGCTTTCTCCAGTTAAAGACACTTTTTTGCAAGCTGCTGGTGTAAAAATAACATGCGATAATAATGAAATCAGTATTTTTGCTATTTATTTTCCTCCAAGACATAATGTTACGTGTACAGAATATGAAAACTTTTTTAAACAGCTTGGTGAAAAATTTATTGTTGGAGGGGATTATAATGCAAAACATCCCTGGTGGGGATCTCGTTTGATGAATCCAAAGGGAAGGGAATTATATAAATGCATTTGCAAAAATAATTATTCTGCATTATCTACAGGTAGTCCCACATATTGACCCAGTGATCCACAGAAAATACCTGATCTTCTGGATTTCTTTATTTATAAAGGTATAGCAAGGACATCTATGGATATAATTGACTGTGCTGACTTAAGCTCTGACCACAGTCCTGTAATTTTAACACTTAACTTGATTATTCAAACTTTAACAAAGAATCTTAAAGTACTTACTTCTAGAACAGATATGCAACAGTTTGCATCTTGGATAGAAGAACATGTAAATCTTAATTTACAAATTAAAGATGGCTATCACTTGGAGGATACCATTGAAACATTTACCAATTTGATCCATGAAGCAGAATTTATAGCTACTCCACAGCAGCAGCAAATAAATGGTAATAATTTTCGTCTATCGACTGAAATTAGAGAGCTAATCGCAAATAGAAGACGATTAAGAAGAATATATCAAAGCACTAGAAGCATATTAGATAAAACAAATTTTAATAGAGCATCTCAACAACTAAAAAAGCGCATAAAAGATTATAAAAACGAATTATTAAGCAATTATTTATAAAATTTGGATACGGTAACTAATGACAACGAGCATAAACTCTGGAATGCAACTAAATATCTAAAACGTCCAATAAAAAGAAACATCCCAATAAAAAAATCTAAGCGGTGAGTGGTGTAGATCAGACATCAGCAAAGCCAATGCTTTTAAGGAACACTTAGAAAGAACATTTAACCCATTTATTTTAAACAATCCCATTGTAAGGGCTGATATTGAGAACTTTTTAGATGTTCCTTGTCAAATGGATCGTCCTCTTAAACCAATATCCCCAGCCGAAGTAGGAAAAGCAATTGATAAGTTGAATAATAACAAAACTCCTGGTTATGATAATATCAATTCCAAGGTTTTAAAATCTTTGCCAAAAAGAGGAATTGTTTTTCTTACAACAATTTACAATTCTATATTAAGGCTAAACCATTTTCCATCGCAATGGAAATATGCAAAAATAATAATGGTAGTAAAACCTGGCAAACCCGAAAATAATGTTGCATCCTATAGACCCATCAGTTTGTTGTCAAGTTTTTCAAAAATTTTTGAAGGGCTCTTTTTAAAGAGATTAATGCCAATCTTAGAAAAACAAAATATTATACCTGATTATCAGTTCGGGTTTAGGCATAAGCACGGCACACCAGAACAGTGTCATAGGATTGTCAATAACCTTTCATACGCCTTAGAAAGAAAATTGTATTGTTCTGCTGTATTTTTAGATGTTCAACAGGCTTTTGGCAGAGTCTGGCACAGTGGGCTCCTGTATAAATTAAAAAACCTCATCCCAGCCCCATTTTATTTGGTGCTAAAAACATATATTCAAGACAGATCCTTTTTTGTAAGCATAAATGAAAATTATTCAAGTCTTGGTTGTGTTAACGCGGGTATTCCACAAGGTAGTGTCCTAGGACCAGTATTGTACACAATTTTTACAGCAGATATGCCAACAATTGAAAATATAACTACTGCTACGTATGCGGACGATACTGCTTTATTGGCATCAAACGAATCATCGTTAATAGCTTCTGAGATGCTACAAAATCAATTGAATCTTCTTCAAGATTGGCTTCAAAAATGGAATATTAAAGTTAATAACACAAAGTCTGTTCATGTTACATTTACGCTACGAAAAAATGCCATGTAGGCACAGCTATACCAAGCTGCAACACTGTAAAATATTTAGGCCTTCATCTTGATCGAAGACTTACTTGGAAAGAGCATGTCAAAAAGAAACGTGAACAACTTAATTTAAAAACAAGAAGAATGCTTTGGTTATTGGGCTCAAGATCAAGCTTAAGCTTAGAAAACAAGGTTCTGTTATACAAAACAATACTCAAACCGATATGGACATACGGCATTCAACTTTGGGGAACTGCAAGTAATTCCAACGTTGAGATACTACAGAGATACCAGTCAAAAACGCTCAGACTTTTAACAAATGCGCCGTGGTTTATCAGCAACAAAAACATACACAGAGATCTTCAAATTTTAATGGTAAAAGATGAGATCAATAACTTCAGTGAACGATACCTTAATAGACTAAGTAATCATTCCAATATTTTAGCAATAAACCTGTTAGATGATAGCAATGAAATACAGAGACTTAAAAGGTTTCATGTACTTGACCTTCCCTTCCGAAAATAGAAAATCTTAATTTGTCGAATCATATTTAAATTACAAAAGTAAAATTTGAATTGAATTTACTTTATTTTTTTTTTTTTTTTTTTTTTGAGTTTTAAGGAAAACTAAATATATGTTATTTTAAAGTCATTAAATTTGCTTATTATTTTGATTGTAAAATAGATTGCAAATAAAACAATAATATAAAAAAAATTTGTACAATTTATATGTATAATGGCAACACTATATTTGTTTATTGCTGCTCGTCAAAATAGAAAATAGCCTAAGTTGGCAGCAAATGCTGTTGTGCAGTCGTGCTGCTATGCTGCCGTCAAAATAATCGTTTTCATTTAAACACATGTATTTTATTTTTGACATATTGCTGCTTGCTGTCATCTATGTGTTTAGAGCTTTAGTTTTTATTATATTTAAAGTTTCCTTATACATTTTTTATTAAAATTTTGATAACTACATATTTTTTAATTTTGAATCTATTCTTTTTTCTCTGCTAAGGAACAGATCCGATACCGGAATTAAAATAAATCATAATTTTATTGCGAACAATACGGCCTGATTCGTCTTGTCTGCCGTAATACGCAACATTAAATTCACTGGCTATGAGAACACCCAATTCATTTACATGGTCAGCGTATATTTCAGGGGCCTACTGTTCCAACCTTGTTTATATTAAATAATTGTGCAAATATATGCAAGCCTTTTTTTTATCAGATTTGCACGTTCAGGGCCGAAAAACATCTTTCGAGACGAGCAATAAAATTTTGAACACATTATTCCAAATGCGTTCGCTACGTATCTTCTCGCCTTGCTTAGCCTGTAATTAAATATGTTTTCAACGTCACTTAGCTGTTTGCCAGATTTCGGCTTAAAAGGCTTCATAATGCGTCGATTTAATAAAAAAGCGTCACCTGCAACGAACACGTAAGGAGTTTATCATTATCTGCCTCTACCGGGAATTGTAATCGGTTTTGCCGAATTGCAGTCCCAAGAGAGCATTTCTCAAAAATGTTTGCATTGCCTTCGCTACCGTAAGCACCAATATCTACATAAGTGAATCGATAATCATCATCGGCAACAGCCATTATAACTGTGCTGAAAAAGCCCTACAAATACATATGTACAACTTAATTATTACCAATTGGTTGTTTAAATTAAAAAATACATACCTTATAGTTATAATATAGACTACCAGATCTAGGAGGACATTTTACTGCAACATGTTTAGCGTCTATTGATCCAATACAGTTTGGAAAATTCCACTTTTTATATGTCGAAGAAATGCGCACCAATTCCTCCTTTGTCATTGAAGGAATTTGTTCTTTTAATGCTGTACATATGGCGGTACAAACTTCGGTAATTATCAAACCAAACTTTTATTTGCTAATTCGATAGCAGCTAGCAATATGGCGCTGCAGTGATCCACGTGATAAATATCTAAGAAAATACATAATAGAATTAATTTTGTAGTTTAATATACGAGTATAGGTATGTATATATACTCTCTCCAATTCTATAGCCAATTTGTGCTTAGGTGAAATACCATCATGAGGATGAGTATTTCTCTTAGGTTTTAGTAAACCTTCCACTCTGCTCAATATATCTCAAAAAATTCTAGAAGTTTTCCTTAAAGGCCTTTTTGTTTTTAGTCATGTCTTCGAACTGCATAAAGTTTAAATTATATAATAAATGTTAAATTGTTAAACAGATTACACTTACATCTGAAGCAAACCTTCCATTATCATTTCTTTCCTGTGTGTAAGGACTTTTAACTGACCGTGTGTCTTCCAAAAGTTGTTCAGTAGCGACAACAATTTTTTATTAATTGTTGCGCAGCAGCACAAGCTAATAAGATTCTTTTGTTTTCCATTTGTTTAATTTTTTTATCACTTTCTCCGCATTCTTTCGAATAATATTTTTTCATCAAACACATATGTACATACATACAAACATATGTTCTTTGTTTACATAATTTAAACAATGTTGCATACTTAAAGGCCACAAAAACGATATTTTTCTTCGAAACCGCAGTATTGTCACCACTAGCGTATTGTCAAATTTTTAAAGCGAAACAATAAATGTTGCTCAACACTTTTCGCAAATTCGAACAGAGTACTAGTGCTGTTAAAATTTGTGAAATATATTGAGCAACATTGATTATTTAATTTGAAAAACTCGACATGCAACATATGCACTCTTTTCTTAATAGTTAGTTTGTTTTTTAGTGTTAAAAATAATGACATTTTTATGAACTTTTTTGGAGTACATTTAAAACGTACTTACAATAAAATGAATACTTGCTGCTTGCACGGCAGCACAAGAGCTAATACAGACATACATGTTACGTTTATTACCACAATAAACGTGATTTTGAAGGGTTTGTTTAATTGTAAAAATTAAATTACACAGTCCTTAATGATTTTTACCAGTACACAACTTTATTCGGCAATTAAGACTCTATTTACAACTGTACTAATTGACACTGTACACTTGTACACACAGATGTTCACTTAATAAAATCTCAAAGTCAACTAACTCTTCTGCGGTGGAAGGCGCCTTTATATACAGATCACGGCCGCTTCTTGAAATGTCCCGAACATACGCGAAATTGCGCATTTGTTATTTCAGTTGCTGGCTTAGTAGTCCCGTATATGTGTTTGGGTGTGTGTGTATCTTTGTTTACTTTTTGCTTGCTGTAGAAATTGTTTTATTGAATCGCGGTTTCTGGAATTTCTGTTGCGCAATTTGTTTTTTGCTTTGTGTTTGTGATATTGCGTATTTGTACATTTGTACAATAGTTCGTTTCACACACCTTTGACTATTACTTTATAACAATATAAATTAACAACAGATAACATTACAGAAAAAATAACTTTTTTTTATCGAATACATATTCTGTATTTGTTATCAAAATAAATAGTTGGTATAAAATAAAAATAAATGTATGGAAGCGACTTGGAAGCTAATATAAATAAATCTGTGTGCTATATTTCCCGCAACAAGTAATATAATTAAAATTTAATTTAAATCGTTTTAAAATAAAAAAATATGCGTATTGGTATGGCCCACTGCAGAAAAAAATGCTGCTAGGCGGTCGGCAAAAAATAGATCAATTTGGGCGAAGATTATTCACATTATTTCCGGGAAATAGCAGCGAAGCTGCAAGAAGCTAGATTATGTTTTAAATTTAATTTTGTATATTATTTTTAAATAAATTTTAAAATGAGAGACAATCTGTGTATAGTGGGTTTATTTATTTTATAAATGGTAATGTTTAAAATAAAAATCAGCATATGTATACCTTATATTTTCTTTTGCTTTTGTATTCCAGACACACCTACACAAAATCTAAGTTTAAATATTTGAATTCGCCGGTGAGTTTATCTGCTATCAATTTGCCTAGATTTTATAATTTTCAGATTTTTTTAAAAATGTAAAAAAGAAATGTCCAAAATTTTGACAATTAGCTGTGTACTAACAAAAAATAAAAGCTATTTCTTTTAAAAGTAAAATAACCTTGCTTCTTTGCCGAAAAAAATCGTTTATATTTTACGTTCACCTGACTGAAATAATAAAATATTTTACAGAAAATTTCTACATCACAAGAAAAAATATTAAAAACCATTTAAGTGGGGTTTAGACGATGATATTTTTCATCGGCATTTAAAAAAAATTAGAGTAAAATCATACGACAGATTTTATTTTCGTTTACATGATTGGTAAAATACCAAAACATATGGTGTGTGCACACACACATATATATGTTGCTATTTGTTTACATATAAATCAGGCATAGAAAGTTTACGCCAAACAATTATCTTTCGTAAAGAACTTCTAGTGTTGTACAGTTAATATTGAAATAGATAATACTACATTTACATCTACGCAAAATCTGGTACTTATGAGATTTTGAGCGAAATCTAGTTGATTTCCACCAGATTTCCCATACAAAACCAAATCTATTTACGAACTAGATTTTGGCAAAATCTCTCAAAATCTTGCAATACTAAATGATGCAACTATGTATTTTTTGCTAATGTACTGAAATATACAGCGCTGAACAAGAAATTTTGACATTTGTAACAAAAAAAAAAGCGCGGTAGAAACAAAATATTTACAGCAACAATAAAAAGTAATAAAAGTTTAAAATTAGTGTTTTCAATATTGATAAAACAATAATGAATAAAGTGTAAGTAATACTACATATGTAATTATGTATTTAATTATGTAATTTAATTAAGTTTAGAGCCAATTTTTTATTCTTTTTTCAGTCAGCTGTTTTTGTTGTGCAAATGAAATCCAATAATACGTCAAAAAGCATTGGTGTAAACGGCAGAGATTTTCTTCGAGATTTGAGCTGAAATCTACTAGATTTTGCGTAGATGTAGTATTAGCTTTTTTATATGCAGATGCATATACATACATACATACATATGTAATACAAGTTAAATTTTACATACGTTTTTAATATCTTGGAACGAAAAATTAAAATTTTTCTTTATATATAGTGCAATTCATTAGATCTAGTTTTGCATCCCTGAAAAACTCTCTTCTGATCAAATGGTGTGTGATGGTTTTTTAAATTTTTCAAAAAACAAAGAGACTGTCACATTTTCATCGGTATTTTCTCTCAATTACGTACGACTTCATTACATATTGGATTTACATGATCCCATCCGTGCTCTTCTACACAAAAAATTGAGTAATCGTACGACAAGTCACATAGTCTAAATCACTCTTTAAGGGCAGTTTAGACAGTAAGACTTTACGTACGTAAAATCTAAGAATATGAAAAAATAGAGATTAAAAATCGTATGGTTTTTTTCTTACGTTTACACCATTGGTGTTGAATAAAATGAAGTAAAATTTAAACAGCTGTTGTTAAAACAATAAAAAAAATTAAAATCAAATAATATGACAAATTAAAAAAAAAGAACAAGGAAAAGGTTCTTGGAGTTGTACTAGCCATTGCCATAATAAAAAAACTGGAAACCAACAATAATAAAAGAGATATACGCATTTGGTGTCGGACAGTTTCATTACATATTATGTTTAGACGATACTACTTGTACTCTTCTACACAAAAATTTGGCATGTCGTATTACTTGTAGTATAATGTAAACCGCCTTTTAACAATGAACGATTTTTGGTAATAATTATTAATTCAGCAGTATCAATTCTAAAATGGCAATATTAAAGTATGCAAGATAGAATTCGTGTTGCCAACTTAAGTATTTTTTGCTACGTACATATATCAAAATTTCAAATTATAATAATCAGAAAATATATTAATAGTTCGAAATCATTTTTCCATGGGTGTGAAAGGCTTATGGAGCATTTTAACACCGTATGCTGAACGTAAACCCATATGCGAACTACGGGGTAAAACAGTCGCTATTGATCTTGCTGGCTGGGTTTGTGAAAGCCTTAATGTTGTAGACTATTTTGTTCATCCAAGACATCACCTGAAGTATAAAATTTCTTTTATGTTTCTATTCGTAAACTAATCGACATTATTTTAGAAATTTATTTTTTCGCACTTGTTACTTAATATGGGAAGAAGTTACCCCTGTTTTTGTGTTGGAAGGCGTTGCTCCCAAATTAAAAAGACAAGTTATTGAAAAACGAAGCGAAATCCAATTTCGTGGAGTGAAATCGAAAGAGGCGCGAATCCAGACTGGATCCCAAGACCTGAAGTTTGATAAAGGAAGAACGCGGTTTAATCATGTGTTAAAGCAGTGTGAAACCCTTCTAAATGCTATGGGCTTTCAATGTGTGCAAGGACCTGGTGAAGCTGAAGCTTATTGTGCTTTTCTCAATATAAACGGAGTATGTGTGAAAAAATCGTAAATTTCTCCAAAAACGAGGGTATATATTTAATTTTATTATTAAAATTTATTTTGGGTTACAGTTAGTCGATGGCGTTATAAGCCAAGATTCCGATTGTTTTGCTTATGGAGCTTTACGTGTCTATCGAAATTTTTCCGTTTCGTCGCAAGGTGCTTTAGCTGCACACGGTGGTGCAGTCGATATATACGATATGAATAATATTTGCTCAAAAATGGGTAATACTAGTTAATAGTGATTGTGTAACAATATTGTTAAAGCTACTGTATCCTTAGATTTTGGGCAAAATAAAATAATAGTCATGGCTTTACTATGTGGTTGTGATTATTGTCCGGATGGTATAGGTGGGGTTGGACGTGACAGTGTTTTGAAGTTGTTTAAAATGTACAATAATGATGAAATTTTAAAGCGTGTACGATCTTGGCGACTGGAAGAAGCCAAATATACTTCGTTGGAAATCAGAGTAGATGATAAAGCTGTTTGCTCTAATTGCGGCCACCTTGGTCGTACTCAAAGTCATACAAAAAAAGGTTGTGGTATTTGCCGCACTAATAATGGATGCGATGAAAGTTTATGGAAGTAAGAAATTAATAACTGGAATATATTAGAAATGTTTATATTAAACAATCTTACAACTTGCAGAGAAAAACGTGTTTTGATAAAAGCTGAATTAACATTACGTAAAAAAGCTTTGGCGGACCCTTCTTTTCCATCACAAGAAATTATAGAGGAATTCCTTAAACATCCAAAACAAATTCCAAAACTTCAATTGCATTGGTGTCAGCCGAATATGGTAAAATTTATTAAACAGGTGGGACATTTATTACAGTGGCCAGAAATTTATTGCTTTCAAAAATTTTTCCCTATTGTAACGAGATGGCAGGTTTTGAATGCTTCACGTTTAAAGGATTTGTCTTTAGCTATAAATTATGTGTCACCTAAGGAAATTATTAAAAAACGTGTGGTTAAGGGTATTCCCAGCTTGGAGATATTGTGGCAAGACGATAATGGTATTTTTGAGGGCTTAATACCTGCTAGCCAGTTAAAAAAATTTCAAGATAACAATCCGAAAGGCTTACAAAATATTTGGTCTACTGTTGAACCATTTGAAAAAGTAAAAATTGCGTTCCCATCTTTAGTTGAATCATATTTAAAGTTAACGAAGAACCCAAAGAAAATTCCTAAAAAATTGCCAAATACTAAATCAAAGTTAAATGAGACCCAACCCTTAGATTCATTAGCAAATTTAAATGATTTAATCGAAGTTACCAACGAAATAACCAAATCTCTAAAACCCAAAAGGCGAATCAAAAAAAAGAATTCAAAGCAAGGTCTACAAATTATTGACCGATTTTTTAAACATAAAATTAACACAATCGAAGAAATTAAACAAACTTCTAATAAATGTGCATATAAATCTGTAATTCAAGCACAACAATGCTCTACTCCAGTAACTAAACACATTCCGTCTGACTTAGAAAGTGATATTGATGAAAATGTATTTAATATGTCTGATATTGTCAATGACATTGTCAGTAAATCACATAGATCCTTTACTTTAACATCACATAGAGGGAAGCAACTTTGTTATGAAACGATAACGAAGGATGTTACTATTGTAGATAAAACTAAAATTTTGGCGGCATCAGTTGATGATTTCGACATTCCTAGCGAGAAACGCACACTTTCAGATTCTTTTTGCAAATCTACATATAATGAAACAAAGCGAATGTCATTGGATGATAGCTTTGATGTTTTAGTTAAAATGGGCAGTTGTAAAAGTTTAAAATATCATCAGTTGACAGATTGTAATCCTATCTCTAACTTAGTAGATCGGTTTAAACAGAAACAATTCGTTGGTGTAAACATCGAACCCCCTTTTCAGGGAGAACAATTAGAAGATGTAAAGGACGTTAGTTTTTTTTTTAACAGTAGTTTTACTCTGGAAAAGGAGGATGTTTTTGAGAGAGTTATGGAAAAAAGTACAGCTATACAGCCTAACTGAAATTCAGTTTTAGATAACTATAACATTTGCTTTTTATGATTTAAAATTTGTATATATAAATATTGAACGAAAACCTGCTAAATAATTTAATTTAAAAAAAATTGGTGAATTTTTTATTAATAACACTAAAGCTTGTCAACAACTACTAAACAAAGCACCATATATATTCGAATGGCAAACAAAGGAAAAAAATGTACCGCCGTGATCCACGTGAACTTGTATTGCTACTTATAATTAAGCTTCTATTTATGTGTATAAGCAAGCCTCTTCAGTTTACATAACTAAACACAATAAAATACCATTACCAATTTCAATAATAATAAATAAATGTCCAATTCTCTCTTTATGCAAGTTTTAACTTTAAATTTACAACTATTCTATAATTATATATATATATATATATTTATATATATATATATATATATATATATATATATATATATATATATATATATATATATATTGTTGCAAGTGCGTTGTGACTTTATAACTCATGAACGGTCTAACCGAATTCGATGATAATAATTTTTAGGGTTTGTTGCTATGGTCGTGTAGATGGTTTATCTAAAGTCTATCTATCTAAAATCGGTCGACGCGTTCGTGAGTTATGACTTTTCATGTCAACAAGTGATTTTGTTAATATAAAAAAAAAACAACAACAAATATGTATTCGACAAGACCTAAAGATCGCGAAGATCGACTAAAGATCGCGAAATAGTAAGTAAATCAATAGTAGTTTGATGATATAATAGGACTATTTTATTTACAAATTTTAAACTTTCTTATATACTAAAACTAAAATATGCTTATCTGACTAACAAGCAACGCATTTGCATTGTATACACTATTGTATTGAATTGATTTACTTTTTTTTCATTATTTCCAAATAAAAAATAAATTTAAAAAACCAATGAATTTGATTCAATGTTAATATTCATGCGTAGCGAAGCACGCCGGGATCCGCTAGTATATATATATATATATATATATATATATATATATATATATATATATATATATATATATATATATATATATATATATATAATATACGACAAAACAAATGCACGAACTTCAACCGATTTGAATATTTCATAGTGACTTATACAAACCCAGTTATATATAAATTCTTTTGAAGGGTCCATTGTGGTCATAAATAAATCAAAAGAATTTATATATAACTGGGTTTGTATATCACTAAGAAATATTCAAATCGGTTGAAGTTCGTGCATTTGTTATATATATATATATATATATATATATATATATATATATATATATATATATATATATATATATTATATAAAAATTTAATTCCTACAAGGAACATAGGGCGACAGATTCTATAACTAATATCAATGAAATGGTTTGGTGTATGGCAGAACATGATTTTAATTAATTAGTTTTTTAGTTAACAGTTTATTTTTTATTTACCTATTCAATTTATGTCCAAAAATTTATCAGGTATAACTACGGCAAATTAAGCTGTGCTGATTCTTCCGAGTGGAAGGGAGGCTTAAGTCCATGATGTTCCTCAGTGTATGAAAATTCGGAGTGGTGCTGTGAAAAAGTAGTAATCTTTTTATTATACATATCTTGTTTTTCCATTTTCTACCTTGAATTTCCTATATATTATATTATACCTAGGCTTCAATGGATAGCTTTATGTATTTTCTCTCATGGAATTTTCACATTTCCTATATCTGCTTCCTATTTATAATTTTTTTATCTCACTTATTTTCTTAATTAGCTGTAGAGAATTGAGGATAGTTATATCATATTTTTATATGGTTATATTCCATCGATGAGGAGTCACCATACTTTACATACTTTTTTACTGCATTGAGAATTATGTTCTTGTAGTGCCGGCTGTCTGACTTACGGTTTAAAAGCATTACCAAACATATTAAATTTCGATTCGTCACTCCAACCCAACAATTTTCAGAATTTGGTGTACTTTCACAAATGCTCTTTGGCAAGCAATTTTCACCATAAGTCCCGAAATCCAACAATTTAAAAACCCGCAGAAAAAATTAAGTTTTTTTATTGTTTATTTGGTAGCAATTTAAACTATAATAAACTCTAGTTAAAAATAAAAGGAATTTGATCACATATACATATGTATATAATATCTCTAAATCGAGCACTCTAGTATTTTTTATATAAATGTAAGTTGCTTTTTATAAATTATGATTAGGTTTTTATTTATTTCCAAGAATAATACATATAGAAATCTTAAATGCAATGAAAAATTAAAAAAAAAAATTATCTACAAAAGTGTAAAGAAAGAAAAATCTAATTATTATTTAGTAACCACCAAAACTTTTTGGAATTCGCTTTTTGCACTAAACGCAAATCTTTTCGCGATATACTGGTACTATGTCTTATATTTAAGTGATTCAAATTGCAGTTGATTGCTTTAACAGTTGCACGTCTATGATTGTGGTACAAGACTGGAATGTCATTAATAGCTTGAATAATACCTTTCCGATCTATATACGAAAAGGCTTCAGGAGGAACAAATCCTTTTTCTAAGCATTCAATTATATATTTGTCGTTAACATAAAAAAGTAAGTAATATAACTAAATTAAATTTAAAAAAATGTAAATTTCACAAATTTCAAAAAAACTATTTCCACAAATTTTTAAATTAGAAAAATTACATCATTCATAATTGCGAAATAATCCCAAAAATCGATTTTCACTAAACTAAAATTTTACCATAATTTTCATAACTAAAAATGTCACAAAAAAGTCGAAATTTATCAAAATTTTAAAAAAACTCTATATTAAACAAATATATCACACAAAATTTAAATTTCACGACAAATAAAAACGTCAAATTTAGCCAAAAATGTAAATTCATAAAAACCGAGATTTCGCCAAATTTTGGAAACACCAATCTTCTAAAATTCACCACAATACTTAAATATACGAAAACAAAATTAAAATATCAAAATATCCTAATCAAACTGAAAATCATAAAAAATTAAGTTTCACCATAATACCAAAATCTACATAAAATTACCAAAAGAAGAGACTAGCTTATCTCGTAATAGTACATTGTATGCACACAATGTACTATTACGAGATATTGTTAATTTATTAGGAAAATTAGAGAGCTTAAATAAAGTTAAAAAAAAAGTTTGTTCCAAAAAAAAAAAAAAAATCGGATGTTTACCAAAAACTCGAAAATCCATCAAAAAATTATCTACAATTTACTAATGAATTGAGAATTTATCATAAAAACAAATTAAAAGAGTTGACATTGTAAAAACCATCTCTTAATACCCAATTGAAAATTTTTAACAAAAAAAGAGCTTAAATGTAAAGTTAGACGAGAAAACCCGGAGCCCAAAATTAAAAATCGGAAACAATCCTTTGTAGTACATTTTTAGTAGTTCAAACTTTTATGAAGGCTATGTATATACGAGGGCGGATCAATAATTCCATGACTTTTCGAACTTCCCTGGTAGTTATATGAAATGCAACACTGTTCCCATCAAGTACCACCTGTTAATAGACTACTGTCAAATTTTGAGCAAGTGTCGTCATTTCAGCTGTTCAAAACATACAACTTCGTGTATTTGTCTAAAAATGGAAAAAATTAAATTTCGAGTGCTCATTAAACATTATTTTTTGCGAAAAAAAACCGTCAATCAAACCAAGGAAAAGCTCGATAAACACTATGGGGACTCTGCACCATCGATTTCAATGGTAAAAAAGTGGTTAACTGACTTTCGTTGCGTGAGATTGTTGATGCCATAGGCTTTTCATATGGCAGTGTGGTTTTGTTTTTAAATGATCAGCTGGGTTTAAGAAAGTTGTCTGCAAAGATGGGTGCCGCGTTTGCCCTCAATTGACTATAAACGCAAACGTGTGACAACCTCAAAGGATTGTTTGAGTTTTTGCGGCGTTTTGTAACTGTGGATGAAACATGGATCCATTACTGTATTCCGGATACCAAGCAGCAGTGAACCTGCTCCGAAGGTAAGTTTGTCGGCCAATAAGGTGATGGCAACAGTTTTTTGGGATGTACGCGGGATAATCCACATCGATTACCTTTAAAAGGGAAAAACAATATACGGTGAATATTATTCCAAACTTATTACAACGATTTAATGAGGACTTAAAAAGAAAACGACCCCATATGGCCAAGAAATGCACGGGTACACACGTGTGCAGTCTCAATGGCAAAACTCTATGAATTCGGCTACGAATTGGTACCACATCCGCCATATTCTCCTAGATCGAAAGATCCTATTTTTTGGAAGGGATACAAAAACCGGAGAAACGTTGGACTCAGTGTATTGAGTTCAAAGGAGATTATGTTGAAAAATAAATTTTTGTTTTGCAAAAAAAAAACTGTTTCATTCAAAAAGTCACGGACTTATTGATCCGCTCTCGTATATAAGATATCATATTGGTCCAAATCAAAAGTTAAAAACAGTTTTGTTCACCAAGTTTTTTGCTTTTCAATCTCGTTGTTTTCGACAGCCAGTTATTAGTGAATTAAAAAAGTGTTTGTAATATTCATTTAAAGTTGTCATCCAAAAGCGATAACACAAGTAACTTTGTGGCGATAATTTATTCCCGAACGAGTCCAGGGCGAATTTAAGGCAGCAACTCTACAACAAGAACTACAAAGGCAAAACACCACAGCCATTTTGTTTTGTACAACAGTTTTTACTTTAAAAAAAACCTATTATTAGTAGAAATTAAAGATATTATTAAGTTTTTAAGAAATTGGAAGTAGACGAGCAAGCAAAATGTTAAATTCGCCTTGTTCAAGAACAAAAAAGTTGCTTTCAAGGCAAATTTATAACAGTTACTCACTGGCGAATTCAAAGTAGTCCGGCTTCTTTACTGTTGTCAAATTCCATTCATAAAAAATTAATTTGGCATCCAATGAGTTTAAAAAAAGTACTCACATCATGCGCTGGTGAGTTTACCTTAGACTACCTTGGTTGCTGGCGAATTCAGTGTTGCCGGCTTCTTTGCGGATCTCAACCTCCGTTTATTGGAAATTTTCGGGAACTGGTGAAACATTTTTTTATGTGGAATTTGACATTCAATAAGTTTAAAAAAGTACCGAGCTGCGCTGGTGAGTTTACCTGTTTAATCCTGGATAACAGGTAGACTCACGGGCAATATCAAAATAATTCCGGTTTCTTCGCAGATGTCAAACTTCTTATATTAAAAAATCTGCCGGAAATACCAAAACATTTTTTAATGGAATTTGACATCCGATCAGTTTAAAATTAGTACTAACCTCCGCTGTTCAGTTCTCCCTGGGTACTTGCATGTACAAACGATGGATTACTGACTAAACCAAAGAAAATTGATAACAGGTACAACAACAGATATAAAAACTGTGCCGGAAATGGCGTAAATAGCATTTGACATCCAATCAGTTTATATAAAGTTAACAGCTGCGCTACTGAGATTATCTTTTTAATTCACCTTGAATTAAAAAACTTGAAGCAAGGCTGTTAAATTCTCTAACTGTATCTGTGCTGTAGGACAAGATTCGGCAATGATATTTTAGACCGTAGTCCTTTGCAATACTTAACTAAATCGAGGAGTGCATTTTTGGATGCGTATTAGCAGCTGTTGTAAAACTAGGTACTCATTCAGATCATTACAAAACTGATCAATTATCGATTTATTCAGAAATAAAAACCGTTTAAATTTAATATTAAATCTATTTAGAAAAGTCGTCAAATCTGATATCAGCAAGCGTTGCCAACCAATATTTATTTAATCATATGTTAGCACGATAAAAAAGCGCGCAAAAGTGTAAAAATTATTGTAGTCAACAAAAACTCTTCGTTTTAATTTTATTTATAAAATAATACTGAAAAAATACTATTTATTTTATTGTTGATAACAAAATGCAACTTCCGCAGTCCCCAGAGGAGTTTTGTGGCCCAAAACATTGCGAATTTAATGAGCTTTTTAAAAATCCAAAAGAGTGGTGTAATATTCCGTTGTTAAATTATACACCATTGCATCTGTTGAAGGACAACATGGTGGTACGATTTAGGGGAATGATACAGGATATGCAAGACCCAGAAATATATTTAAAACGATATGAAGTGAAGAAAACTGATGGAACTGGCACACGCATACAAGATGGCAAATACAGAGATTGTTTACTGTTAAACAGTGGCGAAGAAATTAACTATGAATCAAGTGCAAATGTTCATGGGGAGAGAAGAACATTATTTGTTGTCTCTGTGCCAGGCATAAATAAATGGACCAGAGATTTTGAAGTAAATTGTAACAATCTTAATTTGCCCAAAGTTGAAATAGAACAGAATACTAAAATAGCATGTGGTGCAAAAAAGAGACCAAAACAGGAAGAGAGAATGGAAATTGATTTCCCTGAAAATATAACCGAAAGGGAATCTGAAAATACAACAGAATATTCAAAACGTCAACGGCTTGAACAAAATGCAAGCAGTTCTAAAACAACTGCTTTAAATGCTAACTATTTACTGAATTCACCTATACCTGAAAGGCCAAGTAAAGCGTGTATGATTAGAATTTATAAAGATTTTGACACATATTCTCTACACTCTGTAATAGATGTCATTGGATTCTTATCAATAGATCCATCACTCGATGCGACTAGCATGGAAATTGGTCTTTTTGATAATAATGAAATTCTAGCCCAGAATCCTCCTCCGTCATTAATACCTAGATTACATGCTATAGCTATTCATCATTTGCCGCATGTTAATCCTTTAATGGATGCTCGTTTACCAGTGCTTACAAACGACAATGAAAACATAAATATGGAAAATATACAAAAAGACTTACGAATGGTGTTAACTTTATGTCTCTTCAATGACAATTTAGCTGCGGATTATCTTCTGTCACATCTTATATCAAGAGTATACAATAGATTAGAATTGCAAAGTATTGGGAAATTTTCTTTAAATATTTGTAACATACCCAGGGAAGCTCTCACGGATTACACAAAACAATTGTATGAAATATTAGAGTTAATTATTCCTGCAAGTCATTATTTACCACTGACATTGGACACTATGAACACAGTATCGTTTGTTCCTAAGTATGTATTAAAAAAATTTAAGTATGTTTCTATAAATATAGTTTTCTTTTATGGTTACCAAAAATCCGATCAAAAACATAAATGTTAAAATTAGGCCAAGTTCCTATCCAGAAATTTCGGCCGTAAAAATTACTGAGATCAAAATGAGGACCAAGTTCATCATATGTACCATATCATTCCATTTCTAGGGAACTTGCTAGTTTGGTAACATTTTTCCCATATTAGAATGTTAAAAGCATTTTCCCCTTCATTATTTTATGAATTAAGGAAGCAAAGTTATGAGGGGTAAATGGGGCGAATGGTTTCGTGTGCATTAGGCCTGAACTAGGCCTGGCGCACTATCGTGTGTCTTAATGTTTAGAACAAGTAGTTCACTGTAATTAATTTATTATGTACATACGAGTATATCAACTTTGGGTTAAATTCCTCAGTAAATTTTACAAGTCTGAAAATTAAAAAACTTATTTTCAGCTCTGTCACACGTTCCGATTGAAATGTTTTTTATTCCGTAGTTGCAATTCAGATCAAACTCGATTTTGCTTTAGATTCCGATCGAATTTGTTAATTGCAAAAAGTTCCAAAAATCCTTTGTATAGACTTTTTTCATATCGCAATGTTAACCATTTGTATAACATTAAA
The DNA here is from genome assembly GCA_963932375.1 of Phania funesta. NCBI lineage: Eukaryota > Metazoa > Arthropoda > Insecta > Diptera > Tachinidae > Phania > Phania funesta. The sequence continues at coordinate 47,083,497 of OZ010656.1, forward strand.
AAATATTCTACATTATATAAAACTCAACACAATGCCAGAATTTATATGCCAAATAAAAACAAATTTCAAAAATTTTTAAATTTGATTATACTTTTTCAGACATTTTTAGGGTTTTGAAAAGGAAATCAACGCTCTATGTTTAATGGCGTTGATTTGTTTTTTACAAGCACAATTTGTTTTTTCCATATAAATTCTGGAGTTCGATACCCTATGCCATTAAAAAACAAAAAATAAATTTTTGGTTTACTCACGAAGCAGTGGAAACCAGTTTTTACCGAATTAAGTTTATTGTAGCAGTCATTCACTTATCATTATATATTTTTTATCAGGAAAGACTATGAGACAAATAAATTAGTCTCCGGTTTATTACAATTGGCACCACAAACTCACTTGGTACTTGATGAAACCCGCATGCAACAAGGGAAATTAGAAACCAATGGTGTAATGGGTATACAAAGCATTGCTCACCTTATAAATAATCAGAAAGTTAAATATAATTTTCAATATTATGACATTGACTATAACGTCGATATACCTGTGTTGCTCTTAAGTGAGGGACGAAGCATGTTACCGGTATGCACTTTTAATCAATTTATTATCATATTTAACATAATACTACTTTACAGAGTGATATTTCGCTACCACTTAAAACGGATGTTGAATCTATACAATTAATAACGGAAACTCTTAAAGCGGCCCACCACTACATCAGTCAAAATTCACGTTTGGATAAATTTCGGCGCTTCTTAACTTTAGCAAAAACCGCTTCATTTGCAATGAATCCGGATGATACTGAAATGATACAAAGTGATTTTGTTGAAATGCGAAAAGCAGATTCATTAACCAACGCAGATAATTTACATTTGCTTCTGGTGCTGTCTCGTCTTTTGGCTATTGCTCGTGGTAAACAAATACTCGATAAAGAGTCTTGGAATGTGGCTAAAGAAATGGAAGCAAAACGAATTGAACGTGTAAATGAGTTACCAAAATCTACTTTGCGAACTCGGCAATAAGAATTAAAGTTTAAAATAAATGGTAGTTTAAAAAATTTTATGCATGCTTTATTTTTATTGTGTATTTTATTAATCATGTGAATTAAATATTTTTAGGTCTTTGGTTGTCCATCCAATTTATTCTGTTTAGTATATTAGGTTTTTGTACATGTGCAAATTTAATATTAATTAGACGTGGGGAAATTGGCGAAACTCCACCTGGAGGCCTCCATTATATACTCAGCTACATTCAGGTGCAGCAAACCGAAGCATGTTTATAATAGGTGTGTTCATTTACTGTACTAGTAAAAGTTAGTAACGAGAGAGTAACAAGAAATTTTCCAAAATTACTCTCAAAAATGTGAAAAAGTAAATGAACACTTTACTAGCTAAAATTTGCAAGTTAAAGTAGTGTTGTAATGTATAGGTATATATGAGTACTCAATAACTACCACTATATTTTTTGGAAAAAGTATACATATATGTATATTATTATAAAAATAATGTGATTATGGTCATTTATGTTCAGCATTGTCGTGACTGGCGTTTTTCGAGTACGACTTATAATAGAATAATGAAAAGTTTTGCAATTTTATTTAATAAAGTACTAGACGTAGTCGAAATACGCTAAACACGATAAGGGTGATTAGCTACTTTTGAATAAAATGAATGAATATAATATCTATTTATAATTAGTTTATACGTTATAACAGCCTGCCTACACATAGAATTTTTATTGCAATCACCGGAAATAACGACAGAATAAGGTCGCAGAAATGTTTATTTCCAACTTTGTGATTTATTTTTCAAGCGATTTTATGAAGAACTATTTATGTAAATAAACACTAATAAGAAACTACATTAAAGCGCAAACAAATGTGAGTTGAAAAGGAGAATTTTTGTTCGTTATTGTCTAACGTTAATGCTCCGCCTTTGCAATCGTTTCCAAACTATAATAATAATAAACAGCCGGCGAAAACGGGTTAAATATATTTTTGAAAGGAAACAAATTTAAGCAATTTTCATTTTCATTGTAATAAAAAGCTTTATCCAAAATAAAATATCAAAAGCAGTAGAAAAGTAATTTAATAAATTATGTGTTAATTTAAATTTATTTGCAAATATATATTTGAACTAATTGAATTATTTGCCTGCTTAGTGTAAATTACCAAGTAGCTACGTAGTCATTATATTTACATCACTAAAAATTACAACTGGTCTGTGAAAATTAAAGAAAAAAAAAAACAAAAACATTTCAGAGACAGTTAAAACCACAGGTTTAGACATCTTATGTTGCTTCTGTTGTTCCTAAGTTACACAAAAATAAATGTATCTTTTTAATACTTTTTACCGTTTTAAAAGTTTACATTTACTTACAATTTCTTAAATTTTCCAAAATATTTTTATTTTCAACTTAATTTAGAAATATTGTTTTGTAAACACAAACGCAAAACAGCTGTTTGAATAATTATTGCAAGTAAAAATTTTACTTGTAAAAACTTGCAAGAATTTTTCTGTCTCTCAATTTTGTACGCTCTTTTGACGCTCTCTCGTTGCAAATTTTTTGGGTTAATGAACGCTTTCTAGTAACAATTGTTACAAATTTTTAGTAAATGAACACACCTAATATGTATTTGTTAAATATTTGGGGATATTTTAAGCATATATTGTCAATTTTCTCAAATGCATATAATCAGGTGTTACGGTGTTGGCAACTCATGCAAACACGATCAATATTTCATGTAATATAACAAATGTTGGAAAACAAAAAGTGCATGGTCTTTTAAACCGGTTCAAACAATTACACTGATAGTCGGTGCATAAGTGTAGCAAATATTCGTGATGAAGATGTAAAAGCGAATAAGAACAATGCTTATTATTGTTTCAATGTAACATGAACAAATAATGCTGTGGTATAAGGTCGACAACTTTTTAAAAAACTTGGATCCAATGAAAAAGCACTTACAATGTCCTAACGCTTACGAATCCCCACTAAGCCTTGAAGACCATACTTGGGCTAACAACTCAAGTGAAAAGGCCAATCACTCAGAGTAGGTTTTCGCACCACATAATATAAATAGTTCCACTATTCCAATTCTTCTATGAAGAAATCAGCCGGACCTGATCGTATTACAGGATCAATCATAAAAATCTTACCTAATTTAGCTGTGAGAATTTTCTCTTATATATTTAATGCCATGTTACATATATAATTCCCATGCTCTTGGAAGATGTCTGAAATTGTTATGATCCCGAAAGGGACTCAAGCCAGCTTACGTCCTACAGGCCCATTAGCCTACTTTCAGTTTTGTCAAAGATATTTGAACAATTATTCGTTCGAGTGTAACTCCTTTTCTAAATGAACAAAACGTTATCCCAGATCATCAGTTTGGTTTTCGAGAAGGGCATAGTACTATTGAGCAAGTCCATAGAATCGTTACCATTATTAAATCGGCTTTTGAAAGAAAGCAATAATGTTCAGCTTTATTTATAGAGATTTCGCAAGCATTTTATAAAGTCTGCCATGATGGGCTACTTACTAAAATAGCTCGGGTTCTACCTGAAAACACCCACAAGTTTATAAAAAGCTATTTGTCAGATAGAACTTTTAAAGTAAGGTCAAAGGATCAGCTTTCAAGAAATGGGAAAATCAGTGCAGGAGTGCCTCAAGGTGGTGTGCTATGGCCGCTATTATATATCATCTATACAGCGGATATGCTGACAAGCCCACATATATATACGTCAACCTTTGCTGACGACACAAGTTAGGTTATTAAGATTCGAATACAAAAAATTATTTATTACATTGGTAATAACTAGTAAATAATAATTTAGAAATAAGATTTGAATACTTATTGTGAATTTCTTTTAGTAGAAAGATTTGAACAATATAAGGCTTCCCAATTTCCTACCCTTCATACTGGTTCTATTACGAGTACGCAACCACATACTAAACAAAACTACTCGTATGCCCAAGAACTGAAAAATAATGCACAATTACCTAATGATAACCGTGAAGTTCTAACTCACAAAAATATTCATATTCCCACATCTTAAAAGAGGCTGAAGATATACCTATTACAAATAATTCGAGATCAATCGAAAATCTTATACAAACAATGAACAATTTTATGACGACTATAATGCGCTTTCCCAACATAAATATGACATAGAAACGTACTTTTAGTCCCTGAAACGCACTTTGCTCCAAAAAAAACTGCTTTAGAGTTAATGCATTTTTTATATTCGATACTAAACACCCGAGTGGAATAGCATGACAGAATTCAGCGAAGACTTTACCACCGACCAATATAAATCTTACTGATTTGCAAATTTCAGTCTCATCTGTGTATTGCCCGCCTAGACATAATATTAACCATGATGAATTTGCCAGGTTCTTTGGACAAACTACTATTGGGCAGGGAGAGCCGTCTCGCCAGGCTCCATGCGTGCATTTTATTCAATCTCCGGTGCCCGTGAATTGACGTTTGATGCGCAAGCAGTACCCTCAGTTGAATGCCATGTGACTATATTGGCTTTATAACGGATTTATATAAAAGTACTTTGTATTTCAAAGCAAAGGTTGAAATAGGACTTATTAGTTGATTTGTTCGAAGCTTTTTGGCCATTATTTTTGCTTCAATGTGACGGGACCAAGTTAGGCGGCGATATAGGTGGATACCCAAATATTTAACGTGCATTTTAGCTCGATTCGTCGTTATTGTGAGTGAGCATTTTTGCCTCCAGAGGAAAATCGTTACGTGAGCACATATTGGAGGATTTACCTTAGTCCTCCCACTTTTTAAGCCAGTCCTCTAACTCATGAATATGGGACTGAAGTTGTTTAGATGCAACCTTCGAATCATTATTAACAATTATAAATGCAGTGTCGTCTGGAAACGTTGACGTATATGTACACACATATATGGGGTTATTGGCATTCGCAATATAGATTATATAGTAGGGGCCCAGGTATACTACCTTGAGGGACTCTTGCAGAAAACGGATCTTTTGACTTTAAACATGCGATCAGTCAAATCTCAAGAAGCTTATGGGAGTTTTTAGGTAAAACTTGAGTTATTTTCGTGGGTACCCCATCCTTACTAGACGCTTGGCAAATGTCAATAAACAAAGCTGAACAGTATTGCTTATTTTCAAGTGGAGATCTAGTAATGCTGACAATTCTATGAACTTGCTTAGTAGCACTATGCCTCGCACGAAAACCAAACTGATGGTCCGGGATAATGTTTAGTTTATTAAGATAAGGAGGTGGGTCTGTATGACGTAATCTTGAGTCCTTTCTTAGTTTAGGGATCATACCAATTAGGTAAGTTTCTTATCATTGATCCTCTAATATGATTAGGTCGAGGTGATTTCGAATTTTCATAGGATAATTTAGTGTCACTAATAGTGAAAATATTTATTTGAAAAATGGTCCACAGCTTCTTGAATATCAGTGGGGTTACTCAGAGGGATGTACTGAGATAAATGAGAGCTTACACACATTTTCACCAACTCGTGTTTTATTGGAGTAAAAAATAATGGTTTCAGGTGCAATAGAAAAACTGTCGTGTAAAATAATGACGATAGGTGAATGATTAGAACTGACTAAAAGTTGTTCATGCCTGATGTTTTTCACAATAGCGAAATCAATTGGCCAATAGTTGGGTTTACCTCCAGATACGACATGAAGCGTATTATTTATCGTGTAGTGAATGATTTCGAAGAAAGAGGGACTGTAGCTGGTAGGCCCAAGCATGGACCACAACGTACTGTAAGATCTGCTGAAAACATTACTGCTGTTCAATAAGGTGTTCAAAACAATTCATCAACCTCAATTCGACACCGTGCACAAAGATTTGCATTTGTTTCCATTTAAGATTCAGTTAACATAATGAGTGACGAGGCACATTTTCATTTGAATGGATATGTGAATAAACAGAATAGTCGGTTCTTGGCAATGGAAAACCCTCAAATTATTCATCAGCACCTTTGCATCCATTAAAAGTGACAGTCTGGTGTGCAATGTGGTCAGAAGGAATCATTGGACCTTACTTCTTTGAAACTGAAAACGGCGTAACGGTGTCTGTCAATGGGGAACGATACCGTGTTACGATTGAAAACTTTTTAACGCCACAACTGCATGCTTTGAGCTTGACTAATATATGGTTTAAGCAAGACGGTGCCACATTGCATACAGCCAGGATTGCAATGGAATTACTGCGAGACCTCTTTCCACAACAAGTTATTTCAAGGAATGGTGATGTTGATTGGCCCCCACGGTTGCCTGATTTGACTGCTCCGGACTTCTTTTTGTGGGGATATCTGAAAAGCAAGGTTTATGCAAACAAACGCAACTCAACCAAAACATTCGTGATAAAATTAATTAAATACCGCGTGAAATGTGTGAGAATGACATTAAATAAAACATTTATCAATATACGATCCATTCTCTTTTATTTAATCAAAAATTATAAACAAAGTATATATTCCAGGCGGACACCCTGTATATTGTAACCCTTACAATCTTCCCCCTTCGGAAAATTTAGGCCCAATAAATTTAACGTAACTCGCTTTTTTCCCTTCTACAGTATGTCAGTCTTATTTGCAATATTGTTTTGTTCTACAAACGCGGTCTTCAACCTATCTACTGTTATTATCCTACTTTCACCATCTATTTCAATTTGAATAATTGTTTATCCTTTTCAATGACTATATGGCCCCTCATAAGGATGTTGTAATACCCGCTTCCGTTGCACTCGCACCAGATCATATTTACAGTTATACAGATCTTTCGGTGGATATATGTGTGGCGTGCACTCATTCGCCGCGTAGCCCTCATACCTGGATGTGATATAAAATGTAATTATTCAAATACCATCCTGCGTAATTTCTCTGGAATAAAAGGACGAGGACTGTCTGAAGAGATTTAACACCATAAACTTAAATTACAACATGGAATTTCAATTAATTTAAAGTTTTTGGTTTTGTTTAGCAGTATACCATTAAGTTCTTCATCTTGATGTTGCTCTTCGAACAAAACTTTCAAATTTAAATCTGTATTCCCTACTAAATCAACGTTAAAGGATCTCGATAAACAATCGGCCACTATATTGGTGTTCCCCCCAAATATATTGAATATCGTTCGCAAACTGAGATATACAGCCATGTCACAGAGCTAAATTCCGTTCGGAAGTGGAATTGATTCCGTATTTTGCTTCTATAGAAAACGTAAAACGAAAAAATTTTCCGGAATGAAACCACTTTGAATTTCCTATGTGGAATTGATATTATAAGCAGGGTTACCACTCAAAAATTTTCTATCCGATCAAATTTGTCTATAAAACCGACCAAATTCCTTTCAAACCGACAATTTTTTTTAATATTAAAAAACAATTATATGCATACTATGTATGTATTTTTTAAATAAAATTTGATTTTTATTCAATAAAGTGTTCAATAATAACAAAAAAAAAAAAAAAAAACGACAAAAATAAAAATATATCGAAAACAAATAGAGTTCATTTAATAACAACTTCTACATACACAATGTATAGGTTCATTCGAGTACTTTTTTTAGTAGAGTTTAGTAACTGAGTAAATTCTTCAATTTACTCTCCCAAAATAAATTTTGTCCAAAAAGTACGCGAATGGAAATTTAGTAAAATTTATCCAACAGCTGATTGAAAATGAATGCAGTGTTGTAAAAAATGTATTCCTTTGACTACTCGACTCTTTTTGTTGTTCGTACTGGGTACAGCACAATTTATTGTTTACAATTCTTACGAAAAAAACGTAACTTGTGTTGCTTTATAAGTTTTATTTTTTTATTTATATTGTAAGTAATCATTTGTTAAATAGTTCATTATTACTCGTTTTTGTTATTGATTAGTATGAATATCCAATTACTATATTCCGAAGTACTCATCACTTCTACAACACTAAAGAAGTAAATAAACAATGAAACAAAATAATTTTTTTTCCTAAATCCTAATTAAACTGCTGTGGAAAGGGTAACTTAAGCAAAAAACACTTATTCTTGTATGCAAACGTAAATTAGTACACTTTACTGTTTTCAAATCCCTATTTACTTGTGTTTGCTTTAATTTTCCTTATTTTCACAAAAATTTTAACAAATCCGTAAAAATGTTTTGTTTGTTTTCATTTTAAAACATTTGTTTTTTTCAGCCTACTAAATTCTACTAACAAAAATTTCTTTAGCAGATTTCGCAATTGCTTAGTCATCGAACTGTCATTTTACGCTCTCAAACTGTGTTCTCATCTACTAAACTTTGTGTACTCGAACACAGTTTAGTAAAGTTTAGACATAATTATTGGGTTCTCGAACGAAGCTTATGTATAAAAAAATAACAATACAAAATTATTTCCTATTTGTTAACTTAAAATAGTTTGTTTACAAAGCATTAATTACAATGGGAATCTAAAGGTTGAGTTCATCCAAATTGGTCAGAAAAAGTGGGGATTAATTATGGCATAGAATCTAAGCAACGTCAAGCAATAAATGCTATATATCATGAAACTAGACAAGCTGTAGAATAAAAAACACTTTCCGTGCAAAAAATCGTGTGACAAGTTTTCCAGAAAACTGGGTTCATCCAAATTGGTCAGAAAAAGTGGGGATTAATTATTGCGTGGAATCTAAGAAACGCCAAGCAATAAACGCTATATATTATGAAACTAGACCACTTATAGAATATAAAACACTTTCCGTGCAAAAAATCGTGTGACCAGTTTGCCACAAACTGGGTTCATCCAAATTGGTCAGAAAAAGTGGGGATTAATTATGGCATAGAATCTAAGCAACGTCAAGCAATAAATGCTATATATCATGAAACTAGACATGCTGTAGAATAAAAAACACTTTCCGTGCAAAAAATCGTGTGACCAGTTTTCCAGAAAACTGGGTTCATCCAAATTGGTACAAAAAAACAAACTTTGTACCTTAAAAAAAAATGTGCTTTTACGCGCCATTATTTTCATACCTTTTTTTACAAGCTTGTTACGAGCTTTTTTTGTGATTTCTAAAAAATCAGTACAGCCAACATAAAAGGCAAGTGCTGTAGACAGATTAAAATATACTCTATTAATTTGTGGTTTCCTTGTTACTTTTTTCCATGCTAATTAATATCTGAAGTTTAGTTTTTGAAAAAATGTTTACCATCAATAATTTTATATATTATATTATACAATACTCTATCTTAATCTAAACGTAACAATATAGTGTTCAAGAAAGTTTGAAGGAAAAATTTATGATAAAATAAAAACGCTGTTTAAGCCCTTATTTACAGTAAAAAAAACGTTATAATCAGAAAAATTACGACATATAAAAATTTTTCGTTTTTAAGCAGTATTATGATGACGGAAAAGGTAAACATACATAAATGTGTGCAACATTGAAATATCGACATTTTTAATATCGCAGGCGAACAGTGCGCCGACACGCCATTTTTTTGTCGATAGCTATCGCCGTCCAAATTTTTCTTCTGGATCAACCGGCTTAACATAGCGTCTTGACTAGCCATAAATCACGACGTAAGGGTTCTAAACCACACATATATCCACCGAAAGATCTGTATAACTGTAAATATGATCTGGGGGGTTACTCTCTATTGCGATGCGAAAGGTAAATGCGTTTAGAGTATAATTTGGTACTCTGTAACTCTTTCGCAAACACTTTTGCGATTTTTGTTTTAATGTATGCAACACTGACTAACATTGATATTAGAAACTGTCAAAATAAGAAACATAAATTACATTTCAAAACAAACTTAAAGCTTTTCTGAGTTATTTTATAAATATTATTATATTATTTTATAAAAATTATTATTTTATACAAATTTTATAAATATTATTAGTGCAAAATAAAACTGTGATGGATTCCGTAGCGATATGGATGACAGACGAAAACGAACCTGTTGCACAAATTACAAGAATCTTAAGAAGTAGGTACGATATACTCTCATTAAGTGACCGCATGTAAGAATCAAATAATTTGTTGTGCTTGTACCAAACAAAGACGTCGTTGGTAGGCCGCTTACAGCTTCTTCCATATGAAGAAGATTAGCAATTTCTTCCTCAATGGAAGAAAGTGGGCAAAATTGTGATGGGCTACCACCCGTAACACTAATGCTCAATTTATATTTACGCATCTTTAGTTTATTGTGGTTCTTTAAATCGGACCAAACCTATGTACATAAATATGTGTGCACATACATAAGTATGTATACATTATTAGCTTAATATTGAGCATATGTATGTAAGTAAACCATTTCCCTTACCTTTTGCCAACCTGCTATATCCCTTACAGGTGGTGCATTAGCGTTGAGGTCATCGGACAATTTCACAAGTTATTTGTGGTTTGTTTTGCATTTGTTGTCTGCAAATGCCCCTTCGCGTTGCACCATGAATTAGAATTTCAAATTGCCGCTGCTTTGTCAAGTTTCTTTACTTTCTTCCCAAAAATAACAAATTAAATATAAAAAGTAAAAAATTTTAAGTATTTACTTAAATGTTTTTCTGCCTTTGCGTTTGCTCTTTGGTTGTTGCAAGTATTTGTGTGTATAAAATATTTTTGACATGCGCTAACGTATTACAGAGTGCGGTGCTATCAGACTTTCGAAAGAGAAAAATAATACATGCGAAAGCCAAACGTATAATCGCATTAAAGACTATCAATTGTTCATTTTCTCTCAGATTTTCTTACGCATCGTAATACAGAGTAACCCCTCTGGTGCGAGTGCAAACGGAAGCGGGCATTACATCCTTACGAGGGGCCATATAGTCATTGAAAAGGATAAATAATTATTCAATATATACTTTGTTTACAATTTTTGATTAAATAAAAGAGAATGGATCGTATATTGATGTTTTATTTAATGTCGGCAATTATGTATGGAATACAATTTCAGATAAATGTCCGCCTTTGTTTTTCATTACATTCTTACACATTTCACGCGGTATTTAATTAATTTTATCACGAATGTTTTGGTTGAGTTGCTCAAGCGTTTCTGGTTCGTTTGCATAAACCTTGCTTTTCAGATATCCCCACAAAAAGAAGTCCGGAGCAGTCAAATCAGGCAACCGTTGGGGCCAGCTTCAGCTATGAGCCATCTCTTCAGTGTGATGAAGAGTAACTGAAGATGGCACATAGCCAAAACCGGGTTGTCTCCAAACCAAACTTGACAAGGGATGACGGAAAGTCATTCTAAAAATCTACATCAAAACCACTTTGTCGGAATATCAAATGAATACTGTACTTGATTTTTGTTAATTATTTTATAAATAAATTTATAGAAATAAATATATACAAATTTTTATTTTAAGGATATAAGATTTCAGACTGGTAAGTCTTGATTAACATCCACAACCATTGACACGACTAACGATTAATACGTCCTCCTGTAACAAGAAATAGAAATGTTGAACATTACAATATCAAAATTAAAAATGCAACGTCTATTAGTTAAAAGAAAATCAGAGCGGATTTTTGTCATTTATTAATCAAATGATGGGGAATCCGAAGAAATTTCATCATCGTAACAGTTAAACATACTTTAAACATAGCCAATTATTACCTTTTTTGCTGATTCATTTCAAGTGAAATTCAAGATGTACCCTGCAAAAGACAAGTTTTTTTTTATTAGTTTAAAATTTTAAGATCAAGTTCTTCACTGTATTTTGTCAAGCTGGGGTTTGATTTCCCATTTTCTGCCATATATATTTAATAATTTCTGGTTATAAATACTAATACTTAAAACTAACAAATCGATTTGAACTATAAAAAGCATACAAAAACGTACTTAAAACCAGTAAAAAAAAAAAACGGCATTAGCCATACAATAAAAGGTTCTACGTATTGAATTTACAACTTCAGGATAGACTTGGTATTGAAACAGAGCAGAAGTCATAGAAACTAGAGTTGTGTAGTTGATGAACCAATTGAACTATTCGCACAACTGAGCTTAGTGTTTTCATCTCCGTAGTTCAGTGCTAATGTTTCTAAACCAGGCAAGGACTAACTCAACCTTGGTTTTTATATAAATCCATTTTAAAGCCAATATGGTCATATGACATTCAGCTGTGGGGTACGGCTTGTGCATCAAACATTCAGAAGATACAAAGTAGTTTAGCGCCTCCTGGTATGTAAAAAATGAAAATAATATACACTGAGATCTAGAAGTTCTCACTATCCTGGAAGAAGCAGAAACATACTCCTCGCAATACGTAAGCAAACTAGTGGCCCATCCAAACACTATAGTGCGCGATTTGCTGCAATTTCATGGGCACCATAGACTAAAAAAAACTGACACATTGAGCATGGCGAGACGGCTCTCCCTACCCAATATCTACTATATTATAGGTCTGTTCCAGATGCATAACAAAACAGTCCGAACTAGTCCAAACGCGTCCCAGATAATTTTTGTGCAATTTTGAGAGAAAATGAGAGGGTAAAATTTTTCATTTCCTGTAGAAAGTCGTACAAACTTTTTCTTTGGGTAAGTTCGGACTAGAATTAAATTATCAGGTGTGTTTTGTTTATATTTAAAAATCAAAAAAATTTTAAATGAAGGGAAAAAAGTTTTTATTTTTAATTTATTAAAAAGCAAAACGGAAAATTTTTTCAATAAACTTGAAGTTGTAAGTACATATATTTGTGCAATTTTATCACTTTATTTAATTAAAAAAAGCTTTTATCGATCAGTTAAGAAGTTATGGACATATGCTGTCAATGACGCAAATATTTTGCTTCTTAAATATTATGCATTTCAAGCGTATAAAATTACTAAAATAAAATTTTTGTGAGAAAGTAGGCACCATTAAGATGTTCAATTGTGGTTTTTTGCGTTCTAGCAATTTCGGACAACTTTGGCACATTCAGAGAGTAATTTTCTTTTTACTCTCAATAGTCCGGACTATTTCGGTATGCTCCTGGAACGGACCTTATATATATAGTCTTTTCTCACATAGGTTTGTTAATACACATATTTTTTTGGTTGTTTTATGTTTTTGTATACATTGTTATATAATTATTTAAGTAATACTTTTTTATTTCCTGCTGTAGTATATTTCTACTAGAAGCAGCTCGGATGAAGAGTCGTTTAAGAACAATTATAGTGACACATGAGCAACTTCGACAAAAGCTACACTGACTCACAAGAAACAGTCAAGTGATCTGAACTAAAAGAGAGTGCTCACTTCAAAGAGCTGATAAGCCCAATACTAATAAATTGATAAAGATTACAATTTCTCATATATCCACAAATATACCAAATTAAAAAAAAAAAAAAAAACTAACAAGAAACTTTAATTGCTACAAATCAATATTTTAGAAAAAAAAAATCGAAACCCAAATTGTGGAATTTCCCCACAAAAACTCTAACATGGCCAAAATTTCGCTAATTTACAAAAAAAAAAATATATATATATATATATATATATATATATATATATATTATATATATATATATATATATATATATATTCATTATAAAAATTCATCATTCAAAATATTAAAAATTAAAAAAAAAATCATCATAAAAAATCGAAATTCACTAAAATGTAAAAATTCTTTACAAAACCAGACTATAGTTTAAAAATGTTTAAATAAAAAAAATTTTAAAAAGCAGTTCAAAGAAAATTAAAATTTATGCAGAATTTTATATTCCAAAACTTTGAATATTCTAAAAACTGGAATAAAACTAAATAATTAAAAAAATACCACAAAAACCAAATTTCAAAGCTAAAATCTCAAATTCATTAAAAAGTTGGAAAAAATTAATATTCAGGCATGTTCTGAAAATCACTTTTTTGTAAAAGTGATTTCAAATCACGAAAAGGTGTTCTGTGCACAAAATTTTTTTAAGTCTCGTGATTTAAAACCGGTGAGCTAACAGTCTGACGATTTCAAATCGCTTGAAGTTTTTTTCTATGTTTTGCATTTAGAATCATAAAAATTATATTATATATTTAATATGATGTGTTTTTTATTTATTTAAGTAATAAAATAAGGTTTTATACACACAAAAACATATATATTAACAAATTTCTAAATACACTGTTTGTTTGGTTGCCAAAGTGACACAGTCGTAAAATATCATGTAAGATATGTGGAATTTATAGTATCCTGTTTTTTATTTAATACAAACTTTATTTATTGTCGTTAATAAATATAATAATAGTAAATAACAGAGTAATTTTTGTGCAAATTTAGAAATTAGAAGTGCAAAATCTAAACAAATTTCATCGATGAAAACAGTGGCAACTTCGTTATTTTTGCATTAATTTTATTTATACTAACATTTGTTTTCATTGGTATTTATGCTTTGTGAACTTTGTTTTGATAGGTCCCGTAAATGACGTTTTTTTGCAGCAATTACTGCCAATAAACTAGCCCCCCCCGGCATTTTTATTACCTTAATTTTTACTTTTTATATTAATTAAGAAAATTAAACAAACAAAACACAAATCTAAATAGTCAGCTGTTTTCTCGTGTTTTCGAATAAATAAAACCACGCCAAAAAACCGTAAGATCGATCACGTGATTTGCAGAACAGCATCAAATCGTCGGAGTGATTTCAAAATCGTTCGTGATTTGAAATCACGTGGTTTTCATAACAGACCTGATTATATGAAATTTTTTGATTGAATTGCGTTATTTATAATGTATCGGGTTACTCAAAGCAAGATGGGTCTCGCAAACTCGGAGAAACAGCTCGATGATATTGCCAACTTTTTTCTTGGAATACAATTCTATGTTGATTGGTTTTTAAACGCTTATTTAAAAAAAAAATATTTTTAATTAGATTTAACGTGCACCGAGAGAGTTTACTTTAGTTAGTTTGAATACCTGTTTAATGAAGAGAACAAAAATTCGACGGGAAATTCATAGGAAGATAATAAAGATTTATCGGGAATTTAAAATTATTTAATTAATTTATTCCACACTAAGATCGTTAATAAAATTTAACAAAGGCGTAGCGAAATATCGACTAAATAATAAAATTGTGTTAGAAAGCCTTATTACAACCTTAGTGTGAATAAGTTAATTAAAAAAGATTATAAGGTCGAAAAACTATAATTTGTACTTAAAAAAATTAAAAGAACTATGTTGTCGTCAAAAACTGGAAATGGTTTAAACAAATTTTAAATCTAACACAAATATATCATAAAATAATACTAAAAAAATATTTAGCTTTTCCTGTATTGTATAAAATTTACTATATTCAGTTTGCAATAGTTTAAACAGAGAATTAAAACGTATTTAAGTCTGACAATTAAAATATTATTCTCTTAAAATTTGTAATTTTAATATGCACTTACTTTTTATGTGGTAGTTTCAAATTTGATATTTGGATCCGGTTTTGATTTAAATCTGCAAAGAATGTAATGCAATCGCAATGCAATTAATTATTAGTTGCTGGTAAGATATATTCGTATAATTTCAATAAGAGTTTATTAGCAATTTAAATTCTCTTGCACAGGGAAAAATTTTCTTCATGGCTTGTCAACGCCAGCTTTCGTCATTTTAAAATACTTAAAACGCATGGAAATAAAATATTACCTTTTTTCATAATTTTTTCGTTTTAAAAAGACAGCATATAATTTCCTTCATATTTCATTACTTTTCTAGAGTGAAAGCAACCACATCATAATCTGCAAAGAGTATATACATATATGTTAATTAATAATTTAATATACATATATGAGAGTGTATAATAATTTTATTTTGAATCAGCAGTTATAATTTGCGTTGTATATGGGATAAATTCTCTTCATGGCTTATCAAAGCGAGCTGGGTTAGTGTTTTCATCATTAAAGAAATACGTTAAAAATAGTAAATAAGATACATATGAATTACATTACCTTTTACCAGTAATTTTTTTGTTTCCAAAGAGACAGCATATTATAATTTCCTCCACATTTCACTTACTTTCTATAGGGTGAAAACAACCATATCACAACCTGCAAAAAGTATATATAAATTATGAATTAATAATTTAATATAGATATATGAGAGTATAGTAAAATAATTTTATTTTGAATCAGCAGTTATAATTTGCGTTGGATATGGGATAAATTCTCTTCATGGCTTATCAAAGCGAGCTGGGTTAGTGTTTTCATCATTAAAGAAATACGTTAAAAATAGTAAATAAGATACATATGTATTGCATTACCTTTTACCAGTATTTTTTTTTTTTTGTTTCCAAAGAGACAGCATGTTATAATTTCCTCCACATTTCCTTTAATTTCTATAGAGTGAAAACAACCAAATCACAATCTGCAAAAAGTATATATAAATTATTAATAATTATTATACATATATGAGAGTATAGTAAAATAATTTTGTTTTGAATCAGCAATTATAATTTGCGTTGGATATTGGATAAATTCTCTTCATGGCTTATCAAAGCGAGCTGGGTTAATAATAAATACACATAGGGTCTCCAGATCCTGCTGAATTAAAGTGATATTGGGCCTGTTCGTAAATGCAGTTCTGCGCTGCATAATATGATTATTATGTGATGATTTTGCTAATCAGCTGTGCATGATGTTTTTATTTGCACATTTGTTTGTTTGCATTTACGAACGACATAAGTTAAGAATGGAAAAATTATGAATAAATTTAATTTGTGAGTTAAATGATAAATCAAGTGATGTGCGATTATGTAGTGTTTACAAAAGAAATAATTTTAAGAGTAAACAAAGGGAGTTGTTATTAAAAAATTTTATTTATAAAACTAAAAGGCGTATTCCAAAGGTTTTAGATTATTGGAGAGTTATAAAAGAATATCCAGAAGACATATTTTTTGACCATTTCCACATAAAAGTTAAAAAAAAATTACATTTAAGTACTTAGTTTTCCGTTGCACCAGCCATTTTTTTGATTAGTATTTGCAGTAATTTGCGCCTAATAAACTGCTGTGTTGCATTTTCGACCGCGTTACATTTGCAGTGTTGCCACTGTTTGCAGTTTGAACATACTGCGCATAATATGCAGCGCAGTGCTGCATTTACGAACACGCCCATTGTGACTTCGTTATATATCGCATTTTGGAAAGGGGCCTGTCACTTTACCACCACGTTGTCATATCAAAGGAAATTTATATCTCTTAGACACTGTGGAAACATGTAACTTAATAGATATAAAAAATCTTATTCAATTTCGATTTGTATAGGATTGGTCTGTTAAAAAGTTTCTGTATTAAACTTGTGCATACTTGTGGACATACATACATAAATACAATTATTATCTAAGTTTCCAACGTATACTAGTTAAATGATATATGCTGTTTGCATTGGTCCCTGAATGTTACTTTTTGTGTTAGAGCGAGTCCAAGGTACAAGTGCGTCGGTAACACGACAAAAATTCGCCGCAGTTATTTTGACCATATGTGTAAACTTTTTATGTCTTGTTCTTTCTTACCTTTTGTTCCTATTTTTTTTAAACATTCTCACAAAGTTTATTATGGGAAATCTGTAAGATATAAAAATAAAAAATAAATTATATACATAAGTTTATCCATAATTAAAACATTTATGTACAGATATTTTAATCAGTTCTACTATCTAAAGAAAATAGCTCACATTATGGATTCAAGTTTCAAAATGCAACATCACATCACTTTAAAAAGCAAATTTAGAAGTGTACTCTTGTTTAGTACCCTTTACACGACAACAATAATATAAATCTTAACGAAAGTATATACATACATATGTAATCCTAAAATTTAGTATTTAATTTATTAGGCTCTAATTTGCTTCTAATTAAACATACATTGTTTTGAATTACTTTAAAGTTATCTATATTGGCCTTTAATGGTTAAATTGGCAAAGGAAAGAAAAATTTGATCTTTAAATTTATTATCAGATTCAAATCTTGATTCCTTATATCGTTAACTTAAACGAAAAACCACGTGACTAGGGCTGACATCCTAAACGGATGTTGTTTTGTATATGATGCTTAGAAACCTACTTGTAAATACAATTTTAACAATGTATTTTAATTTTGTACCCAAATGCATCAAACGTTATCGATACGCATCCGAACAAATTTAGTTGCAAAGCGTACACAAAGTATTATAAAATGAACTATACAATGTATCACCATACAATGTATCACCAGCACATTAATACATTGTAAACATACGTTTAGTAAGTCAAACTAGTTTTTAAAATTTTACATCAGCAGTATACTGAAGTGTTAACTAATTGTTGCTATATCGATATTAATGTTTTTGATCACAGCTGACAAAACTGAACTAAAAAAATAATAATAATAATAAAAGACACTAAAGATGGGTCCATAGCCAACACCGGTTTGATTACAAAACAAACTTGATAGCGGAAGGAATTCACGCAACAGTTGAATCTTTGCCCAGAACTACCAGAGGCACTAATAGCCAAATATTGTTAACTCAGCAACAGATGTATCAACCGGAAGTTAGGAAAGAACGTCCGACAGCAGTAGAGCTGTAACAACAACGGATGACGAAATTTAAGACAAATTGTTGACAGATAAACTCACCGGCTTATTTGCCGAAATCAAACTCCTTATATTAGAAATGTATCGGAAATCTTTTTTTATATGGAATTTGACATCAAAAAGTTAAAAAAAGAGTACTCTGACTCCGCTGCGTTGGTGAGTTTTCCTGTTTAGTTTACCCTGCGGAAATTCTTTCCAAATATCTACATTAAAAATAGTTTCCACTAAGTTACAAGCGAATGCCAACATGTTAAAAAAAAATTTATGATAGCAAAAAATCTCAATCTTATTTATTAAAAAAAACACATTTTTTTCCTGACTTTTAGTTAGTAGCGGCTTTACAATGTTAGGAAAATTGTTTCATTAACTCATCCACTGTCAACTACGAGATATTTCATAGCTGAAATTTAAGATATTTTACAAATAGCAATTTGAATTAGGAATTATTGTAAAGATGAATCAAACAATTTATATAACTTGAAAACATATTAATGAAATTTTGTCTCCATTCATTCTTCCCAATAATTCCTAATTCAAATCGAAATTTATAATCAATCTAAAATTAAAGCACGCACGCAGCCGGTAGTTTTAGTACAGTCTTACTGATAGTTCGCACACGAAGGATTTAGTCTCTAAGAGTTACAATGAAATATAATCTCAAGTAAACTTTATATTTTCTTAAATTTAATTACCTTCAAGTGTTTAGCTACATCTTATATCTCCCCGTTAGTTAGAGCACATTAAATCTATAAAAAAAAAAAAAATTATTGATTTACAACTTTTTGACATAAATTACGTTAACTTAAATTGAATATATATTATCAGATTGGTATTTTCATCAAATCTTATTATCAAGAGTAGCAAATAAAATTTAAACATCATGAATGTATTTTTTTTATATATATTTAGAAAACAGCTTACCTTTCTTTGCAAGTCAATAAAGGTTTTAATTAGACGCCTAAAAATATAAACAAAAATAGATTCTATTAAATATTGTATTACATATATATATTTGTACGTGTATAATTTTGTTATAGATCAGGTTAAAATTGTCATCACAAATTTATCAGCGACGAAAAATATAAAAAAACATCACGTTATATTCAATAGATTTTACCAAGATAACCAAAACTTACTTTTTAATTTTAGTGCTCCCATTCCAAATGATCTTCCTTCCGCATGCCAAAGAAAACTGAAAATCTAAAAATATAGAGAAAACACAAACTTCCCATTTTAAGTTTTAGAACAACCCTCCCCTAGCATGTTTAAATATAGCATACTCTCATCAAATAAACTAAACATTTAGAAATTAGTTTTCTTTCCAAAACTTGCTAAAGTTCCGATTGTTTTTTTTTTTAATTTTCTACATACAAAAGAATGTCATTATTGATGATATATATTTAAAAATATTTAAACAGACTCTTGTACTGGAGGTTCATAGCCTTCGGGCCTTTCAATTACAGCACCCTCAGATGATACAACGGCTTCGGTACCTTTACCTCCACCATCACCGTGTAATTCCAATAACTTTGACAAATCGAAACGGGGCTTCTTTAATACCTTAACTTTACGAATATAAACATCGTGTAATGGGTAGATGCGTTGGCAGATCTTTTCAATATCCTTCGCAATAGAATCCAGAGCCAATTTGTTAACCAACTGTTTCAAGTCAGAGTTGGTAACTTCTTTTGTAATGATTTCATGCATTCTGGATCGGATCTTTCGGACCTGAGAATGTTGAGCATAACAAGTCTTGCGTTGGGACTGTTGATCCTTTGCAGTGAAGCCAATGCAGAATACGCGTAGCAAATAGCCATCAGTGGTCTTAGCTTCAACAATACCTTCAATAAGAGTTTGCCATTTCTTGACCATAGACCTACAAAAACCAAATGTAGACGTCTTCAACGAGGTATGTATAGTATTTTCAATATTTAATAAACAAGGGTTTTGCTTTAAATGCTACACGTTTAAACAATGTTTCCACACCTCGTTTTAAACATTTTTTAATTGCAATTTACACATTTATTTTCTAAGAGTATACAAACTTTCGGCTTATGAACAATTACTTGAGCTTCTTTTTTATAAATCACGTGCTTAATTTTTAATAAGCCATTTTATTTAGTTTACTTTTTTTTACCTGTATTTATCTGTAGTCAAATCCATGCCATGGAAATTGCACAGGATGTTGCGATCTTGGACATCTTCAGCGATAAGTCGAAATTTACGGAAAGAACGTTCAGAATCATTGTCCTTTTGTAAATCGCCTAGAGCAACTTCAAAGACACGACCCTTCAAATAGTCTGAGGCAATTTTCTGGCCCTGAGTACGGTTAACCAATGTCTTGCCAATTTGCCGAGTGGCAAACATGTTTGGAGCTTTAACATCATACCAATCTTTGCGAGAGAAGGGATCAACGACCTTCTTTTTACCACCTTTCTTGCCTCCTTTGGAGAGACCTTTATTTTTGCCAACCGCCATCTTCAGAGTTCAAAGCGGAAAAAGGCCGAGTCACGTTGTTGATGTTCTGTCAGAAGAAAGGAAGTTTAAGAAATTGCCCCTGAACAATAACTTTTCGTTCATTTTTCGTTTAAATTACAAGTGCTGCCAAGTACACTTTTACACTACGTCTTGACTAGCCATACATTTGTTCGCACATGGAGAGAGCATCGGCAAAATAACGAGAGAAAATGTGTTCGTAATCGTTTTTGAAGAATCCTGTTCAGTTTGAGCATAATTTTTTGTCTCAGCGAGATTGTATGTTTATGTCAGATTGTATGGATGCTTTTGCATAGTTTATGCACGGGTTTTTACAAACGAGGGCCTGTGTGTTTTGTTTGTATAATGTCATGACCATGAAGCGATCATAAGTGACGGTCATGACTAGCCAAATTTCTGTATGAGAAGTAAAATGTGCGATGGCTAAACAGATTTCTGGTTAGTCAAGACGCCATGTAAACTCTCTTTTGTCACCTTTACATGGCGTCTTGCCAAGGCATAAATCTGTGCAGCCAACTCGGTAACTCTATTTTAAAAAGAAAACAAAAAGTGGATAAAAATTGAGCCAACAGATTATTAAACAAATTATTTAAATCTTTGACATTGTCCTCCCAAATTTTTCTTTCTCATTTCCTGATAAATTTTTTTTTTAATTTTAAAAGTAAAAAAATGTTCTGAAGGTTACCGTTTGACGACATTTTAAAAATGAACTTACACTTGCATGTGTAAACACAAAAACGAATGGCATGAGATTCGACTATTTCGAATAATTTTTCGTTGCAATACGTACACAACAATTGCATGCCACTACTTGCATTTGTAAGCTCAGCGATATTGATGCTCGGTTCGTGTTCAAACAGAGTAGTCCGAACAATTGTTCACACAAGTTTGTTATGCCATTACACAAATGAAATAATCACATGCAAAATAAAAAATATGTGTGTGTGCGTACGTGAGTAAATATCTCTACATAAAACAAGTAAGAGCATCGGCAAATTTCTTTTCGTTACTCCGCCAACGCTCTCGCCATATGCGAACATATTCGCGACTAGTCTTTCGGAAAGTAAGTGAATACTCTAGGAATTATACTATATAATGCAACACTAGGTTAATGCAAAATAAGAAAACTGTATTTTTTCGCATAGTAAACAAAAAACTGCAAGTACCATAAAACTTTTCTATTTAAAAAAAGCTTGGAAATTGATTAAATACTTTAACTCAAGATATTAATGCTAATGAAGTTTATGTTATAAGCTCGAATTAGTTAGAAAACGAATTTTTCAACAAAATGTCTCAAACTAGTGTTGGTATTGGTGTGGTCGGAAGGCGTGATCCAATAGATCACACAGGGGTTGGGGTAGGTATTAATAATACCATTACTGCTAGATATGGTGGAAGCGACACAGAGTGGGAAGCTCGTGAGGTAAGTGATTTAAAAGGAAGTTGGAAAGCGAAATAAAATTCTCAATGTAGTCTCAACGTCAAAGGGAATTGGAAGAAGCCCGAGCCAGGGCAGCTCAAATGGAAAAAACAATGAAATGGTGGTCAGATTGCACTGCAAACTGGAGAGAAAAATGGAGTAAGGCAAGTTTTAATTAACTTATAAATACCCGGCAACATACGTTTGTTTGTTTGGTAACCAACCAATTTAACAATAATGGTTATCTTTAAACATAGATTTATGTAAAATATTCGATACACATTTTCTTGCTTTGTATACACATAGGTGCGCAACGAACGTAATAAAGCCAGGGAAGAAGCTAAACAGCTGAGAGTAAATCTTGAAATGGCTATGAAAGAATCTAACTCTTACAAACGCGAAAAAAATGATCTTGAAATGCAAATTTCACAACTCAAGAAAGAAATGGAAAAAGTACATTCATTAATGATGAAACATGCCGGCCAATTTCATAAAACTGAGTAAATAATGTTTTGCACACGTTATCCTGACTATTTTAATAACTTTTAATTCTATTAGTATGGCTGATACTGGCGAAGAACATGGGGCTAATAGCAGGGATGCTAATTGCTCTCCTGACATGTCTTCAGATGGTTTAAAAAATGTAAACAGAGAGGATGGTTTAGTTATTAAGGCGGAAGCTGGCGGTGAACTGAAAGATCTTGACATTGAAGAATATGTTTTAAAAGGTGCTGTACATAAAAATTGTTCTGAACTGCGTAAGTTAAACAATTTTAGAAATACATACATATACATTTAATTAAAGGTGTGTAATAATATTTTTGGTAAATCTCCCCTTAGAAAATGGCTGAGACTATTTTTTTTTAAATTTTGTTCAATTAATGCAAGACAAATTGAAAACAGATAAACTTACCGGCGAATTCAAAGTATTTCCGGTTCATTTGCCGATGTCAAACTTCATATATAAAAAATATAGTAGAATTGAGAAAAAAAAAATTTTACATTCAATAAGTTCAAAAAAAGTACTCAACTGCGTTTGGTGAGTTTAAGTGTTTATTCTTCCCTCAATTTGTATGCCTATTTTATGGGTCTCATCACGGCGAATTAATATTAAGGTTGGAGCAAAGCGAATTCGGTCATAGGAAATCCGACCCAATGTCAAATTTGTTTCAGTTCATTAATATATTCATAATATTTTAATTAATAAATGTTATTAGAACGTTAGCTTGTGACGAGCGACTTCATTGAGGCCACCTTATAATTAATTCGACTTGGATCTTTTTTTATAAAACGCAAGGCATACCAGAATTTATACATACGTATACGAAACACGAAAACAAAATTCAAACACTTTTGAAAATTTCAATTTAAAACATTTTTGAAAATTTGTTTTTGTTTTCCATCTGTTTTCTTGTATATTTTGATTGGGTAGATTGGGTAAATTGTTAAAATTCAAATGCTTGAAAAAAAAAACAAAAACTAACAAAAAATACATTAATCTTAGTCTAATTTTCCCGAGCTCCAGGTCTTCAATAAAATTTCCTTTATTATAAAGTATAATAAATATTTTATTTTATTCAATATTTCGCTACCCATTTGTGTAGCATCGTCAGGAAATAAGTTAAAATTATATTTTACAAACTTCAAAACAAAAATCAAATTTTGAAAATTATTGAAAAATTTTTTCATATATAATGAAAAATGTTTCAAATTTTCAAAACACAAATACATGCATATCAAAAACTAAAAAAACTAAAAAACTACAAACTAAAAAAAAAATGTTTTACGTTATGCTGGGAACACAACTGGGACGAACGACGAATTTTTCGCCGCGAATATTCGTTGCCAAAAATAGAACACATTTGTGTATACCGGTCGGTCGAAATTCGTCATACGCGGCGAACTTTGAATTAGATTTATTTCTATTTCTTTCGCCGGCGTACGACTAACAAAACAGTACAATGTGGCCATGTTTGGTTTTAGTTTCCAAGTATTTTAGCAAATTAAGTTTTTTTTAAATATTTAATTTTGTTTTATGGTATTTAAAATAAGTTTACAAAATAGTAGTTAACTATAAAATTACTTTTTGGCTGTGTTTTTGTTAGAAATTTTTTAACTATTATTTTTTTTTTATATGGTCACCCAATATATTATATTCTGGACAGCTTTTTATTTTTTCGTCGTTATTGTGCTTCATACGACGAATTTACACAACGAATTTTTACCGACGTATACGTCGTGTTGGACGAAATTCGTCGTTCGTCACAGTTGTGTTCCCAGCATTAATGTGTTGATGTATAAACAATACATATGTATAATCCTAAATTACATCATACTATCTTATGTATTAAATACCTATATATATGAGCGACATTATCTGTATCCGCTTTGTAATTAATTCTTTGAGACATTGGTGTTTTACAAATTTGTAACATTTCCAATATGTAACGTTTCTTATAATTTTTCTCAATATTTAGCACTGACACATTTTCAAAGTTAGGACAGTGATTCAATCCAGAACAATGGGACGATGGAGCTGTTTTATTTGAATTTCTACATCTATGGTCCGACTTATGTCCGGCTATTCTAGTTTTTAGCATATTTTTCGTTGTACCCACATATACTCTACTACAATTCTCCTGATTATTACCGTTACAAGGTATTTTATAAACCACATTCGACATTTCCATTTTCTTAATTCTATCTTTAGTTTTACTGAATAATATATTTAAAGTATTGTAAGATTTATGAGCAATTTTGTATTTATCGTTATTGAAGATTTTTGATTTTTCAAGTCGCTCTGATATTCCTTATAAATCTTGGGCTCTATAACGCTTCTTGTGTTAACATTTCTACTATATCTAAAACGATTTATTAATTTATAAGAAAGTTGCTCGGGAAAACTATTTTTAATTAATATATTCCTGATCTTTTCCTTGTTCTTTCTATGAAACTCCTTGTCACTTATCGTTAACAACAGTGACCGTGTTTAAGTACAGACGTACGTCATATCGAACGCATAACAAATATATATATTTTTTTAAAGTATTCAATTGAACAGTGAACAGTTAGTAATAACAAAGAAATAAAGAACAAAAAATAACAACAATATAATATATTGTGTGTAAAAAAAAAAACAATAACAAATAGTGCATGGTTAAACCGGTTTGAACTATTGATAGTGAGTGTATGAGCGCACCAAATATTAATGAAAAAAATATAAAAGGTAATAACAACAATGCTTATTACTCTTTTTCTTACACAAATGCTAATAATGCAATGAACAATACAAATAATAAAAAAAAAGATGACAGTGCTTTTTTAAGCGCCAGGCCAATTGACCGAACGCGTTCTTTATCCGGAAATATAAACTTATCTTCGCAAATAACAACACCAAAAGAAATTACAATTCAACCAAAAAACAATTCAGGTAATTTGAAAAATCCCGTAAAAAAAGTGCAAACAGGTATGGATCGTTATTTAACCATAACCAAAGGGAAGGCCAGTCCTAAGTCTTCGCAGCAAGAGCGCATTGCTAAACAATATAAAAGCTCCCAAAGTACTGTAATGCCGGTAAGCGAAAACAGATTCTCTGTACTTGCTACAGCGGATGATGAAGCTGAACCCGCTGTCAGGGAACAAAACCTCCCCCGATTTACTTGCGCGAACAAACATCTAACGAAATTGTTAACATGTTGTCTCAGCTTGTATGTAAGGAAAGCTTTTATGTAGCTTCTAAACGAAGAGGTCAAATTCAAGAAACAAAGATCCAAGCGCACACTGAGAAGAATTACCGCCTAATCGCAAGTCGCCTCGATGCAGATAATAAGAGCTATTATAAGTATCAACTCAAAAGTGCTAAAGGTTTGATTGTCATCGTAAAGGGCATTGACAGTTCTGTTCCCACTGATGAAATAAAAAGTGCCATAGAGGTGGAAGGCTATGTCGTAAGGTCAGTGCACAATATTCTAAATAAGAACAAAGTTCCCCAACCTATGCATCGTGTTGAAATCGTATTTAACGCATCGCACCTTAATCAAAAAACTCGGTTCATCCAATATATAATTTGCGCTACCTTTTGAACAGAAGAATAACGGTGGAAGAGCCTCTAAAACGTAGCGGTCGCCGTCAGTGTACTAATTGCCAGGAATTCGGACACACGAAAACCTGCTGCAAGCTACCATCCGTATGCGTTGTTTGCGGTGATGCGCACCGGAATTTGGAATGCACTTCTTCCAAAACAGACCCCAAGGTAAAAAAATGCAGCAACATGTAAAAAATAATTCGAAAGTCGTACGTAAACCTGAAAATGAGCAATATAAAGCTTCCCAATTTCCTCGGCTTCATGCTGGTTCTGTTGCTAGTACACAAGCTACACAGCCACACACTAAGCCAAACTTTTCATATGCCCAAACATTGAGAAATGATTTACCTAATGCGAATGCCAAAAGTTCTAATGCGCATAAACATTCATATGCCCACATCTTAAAAGAGGGTGCTCAGACCAATTCGAGCTCAATCGATAATTTAATACAAACAATGAATAATTTCATGACAACTATGCAGGGTATGTTTCAGGAAATGATGCGAACCTAAAACATGCTTTTGCAAGTTCTGCTTAGCAAAAAATGAACCAGTAAAAATATGCTTCTGGAATGCTAACGGGCTCTCCCAACATAAATATGAAGTAGAACACTTCCTGCTAGCACATGATATAGACATACTATTAGTTTCTGAAACACACTTCACTATAAAAAACTGCTTTAGAATTGATGGGTTTTTTATATATGACACAAAACACCCAAGCGAAAGGGCATGTGGTGGGACTGCATTATATTCCGAAAAAACGTAAGGCATTTTCCATTGCCTGAATTCAACGAAGACTTTTTGTAAGCCACGACTATAAATCTTACTGATTTTAAAATTGTAGTCTCGTCAGTGTATTGCCCGCCTAGGCATAAAATGGAACACCATAAATTTGCCAGGTTCTTTGCTACGCTAGGACAAAAATTTATTGCCGCTGGTGATTACAATGCAAAGCACACATATTGGGGATCCAGACTCCTTAGTCCTAGAGGTAGGCAGTTGTATTATAAAGTTCAAGCAAACAAGCTGGACGTCGTATCTGCCGGTAAACCCACCTATTGGCCCACAGATTTTAATGAGATGCCAGACCTTATAGATTTTGCTATAGTAAAAAACATCAAACGCGACCAATAATGTTCGTATTAAAGTCATTAAACGTCTCCAATACTTTATCAATTTCACACCCAGGAATTATGCAAAACATCTACATACTTAGTCATTATTTTCGGTTTAATATTTAGTTTTTCAATACATGTGTCCAGTAACTTCTCCATAACTATGTCCGCTACAATTGATGATGCTGAAGATCCCATCGGAAGAAACTAATTTTTCATTATTTTCTATTCTGCAACCTTTAATTCTATTGCTAAATTCTAGAGTCCTTAACATTATACTTAGAAAACTCAGTAATCCTCTTCAAAATGTTAGTAACATATTTGCATAATTCATATGACGGTGAATTCACAAAAGAACAAATTGGTCTTAAGGGAAAGTCTGGCTTATGAATTTTAGGAAGACCATACAATCTAGGTGCAGTAGCAATATTTGTTTTATATTTCTTTTTCTCAAAAATCGTAATTATATTCTTCTTAGAAAGTTCTTCCACTATTTCATTATTTATCCTCTGCAACTTGCTTGTTGGATTCTTACTAACCAACTGGTATTTCATATATATAGGCATTTAATACATAAGATAGTATGATGTAATTTAGGATTATACATATGTATTGTTCAAGAATGATAAGAATACAGATTACGTCATCCTGAACACAAAAATTGAATTTTCTGCGCATGTGGGTCAAATGACGTCACGAAACAGTCTGACATATAATATTTATGTAAACATAACAGTGGGGCAATTTCTTATTTTTTCCCTTGAATAATTTTAAGATAAATTTTTATTTTTTATATTGCTTTTAATTATTAATTACGTTATGAAAATAGTAAGCTTTAGCACTTGTAGAGTACAAAGTGATTGAGTGGGCAATATGTCATTCTGTAAAGTTTTGCCTTTTGTCACCGTTTTTAATTTTTTTTAATTGTCCTTCAGTGAACAGACGTCTTAGTGCCTTTTCCAAATTTGCGTTTGAAAAACTCAACCTCTAAACTCATTGATACAAATGTTTAATAGTAGTCTCAAATTGGCTTTTTTGCATTTATAGTTCAATTTTTGTTAACTTTTTAAAAATTTACTGGTATGTCGATCAAGAAGAGGGCATTAACTCAAAAAACAATTTAAATATGTTTCCAAACTAATTTTGCTTATTATGATATATTTGACCTTTCAAATTGTCTTAAAATGTAACCACAAACAGTTTGTGATCTCTAATTAAAATTTTAACATTTTGAGTCATTACACTCTTGTTGATCAAGTGCGATATGTACATTTCGATTTCTAAATTTTTTATGTAAAGTTGCAAACTGTCTGCGTTTGCGTCAGAGTTGGTTTCTTTCGTTTGCTCTTCATATAGTAGTGTTTCCGTTTCAGTTGCGATAGTCTCTATATTCGGGTCTGCACCCGGTTTCAAATTTAGAGTTGCTCTACTACTAAATCCTATGCGTAATTTTAAATTAAACCGTACAAACCAAAATACTTCTTACTTACCCATTTCATACTTTAAATTTCTTTCAAAATCGTCCTGTTTGAAATGTAATGAGCAAATTTTCTCCCTATGTATCTTAATGGTGTCCGGCCGATTGCAAAATTTTATCCAAAGCTTTCTTTGTTGTTCATTGTTTTTTTGGAAAAGTGTAAAAGGACACAGCTAAATTAAGATTTATTAAAAAACCCACAAAATTAGTTTTTAACACAATTTCTCACGTGTTTTTTTCCATCGTGTTGCAAGCATTTGCCTAATGCGCACTTCATGTTTACAATTTGCTTCAAATTTACAAAACAGTTTTTTTTTTTGCACTTAAAGCTTTTAAATACACCTTACACACGGTTGTTATAATAATAATTATTTTTTTACAGTATATTTTGTAAATTTAAACTCAAAATTCTTGATTTATAACGAAATCCGATAAATTAATTTTTTGAGAACTGTCAAAGTGATTTTTCTTGCAGGGCTGCCAAAACTCACATAACACAGATTACAGATTACTATCTCCCTATAAATAAAATGCTCAACAAACACAGTGAAAGGACAGGTACCAGGTAAAGGGAGACACACACACAAACATATACGAACAAGTGAGAGAGAGAAAGAGAGGCACAAAGGGATAAAAAGAAGAGGTTAGGTCAGTGCATGGCCTAACGCTTAGATCATTTCAACTCTACAACAATCCAACGACACCAAAAACAAATATACATATAAACGCAAAGGCGCTAAACAACTTTTGACAGCTTGGCGTTGTAAAAACAACCCTGCAACAAAATTAGCTACAGACTTAATTTTACCTGTTTATTAGGCCATGGGTCAGTGTTACCACCGAAGAGTCTGTGAATTGTATAGAAGCTGAAAGCTCAATATATTGTTGATTGGTTCCAAATTTGTTCTATCCATTATATCTATAATTCCTTCAAATTCAGCACACTAAAGATTATTACACTAATATTCATCTTTCAAATATAAAATATTCTAATTATGGATGATTAATATTAGTCATACAAATAAAAGTTTTGAATACAAACACATCCCTAAATCATTTGAAAATAAATAGAATAGGCAACCCTTGCATGGGTTAAACTACGTCATCTAACGGGAAATCATGCGTATGGCGAAATCTGTATTTCCATCATTCTTGTGTATTGTTTATACATATGTACATACGTACATCTACACATTAATAGGTCTGTTCCAAGTGCATAACAAAACAGTCCGAGTTAGTCCAAACGTGTTCCAGATAACAATTTTTGTGCAATTTTGAGAGAAAATGAGAGAGTAAAATTTTTAATTTCCTGTACAAAATCGTCCGAACTTGTTCTTTGGGTAAGTTTGGACTAGAATTAAATTATCAGCTGTTTTTTTGTTTATATTTAAAAATCAAAAAATTTTAAATATAAAGGAATAAAGTTTTTATTTTAAATTTATTAAAAAGCAAAACGGAAAATTTTTCCAATAAACTTAAAGTAGTAAGTACATATATTTGTGAATATTTTTCACTTTATTTAATAAAAAATGCTTTTATGGATCAGTTAGTCCCCTTTCAGACTAGCAAAGTTTTCTTTGCAAAGTCTTGAGTTTGTGGAGGAGAGAGGAAAAGAGAGCGGGGGTTGGTACAAAACTTGTTGTACTCGCAAATTCCTTTTGTGTTTTTAGTTCGTAAACCGAATTAATATGGCTGCTCTATATATTTGACAAACATACAAATAAAATAAACAGACTTTGTCAAAGTAAAATTATCCTGTCTGAACACAAGACAAAGTTTAAAAGAGAATTCAAGAAACTTTGTCAAAGAAAACT
This sequence comes from Phania funesta, assembly GCA_963932375.1. Classification (NCBI taxonomy): domain Eukaryota; kingdom Metazoa; phylum Arthropoda; class Insecta; order Diptera; family Tachinidae; genus Phania; species Phania funesta. Next base: position 47,114,400 of record OZ010656.1, read on the forward strand.
TTGCTGGTCTGAAAGGGGACTTAAGAAGTTATGGACAGCTGCTGCCAATGATGCAAATGTTTTGCTTTTAAAATATTATGCATTTTAGGCGTATAAAATTACTAAAATAAAATTTATTTGAAAAAGTAGGAACCATTTGTGTTTTTTTTTCGTTCCAGCAATTCCGGACAACTTTGGCATATTCAGAGAGTAATTTTTTTTTACTCTCAATAGTCCGGACTATTTTGTTATGCACTTGGAACAGACCTAATATAAAACATTTTTTTTAGTTTGTGGTTTTTTATGATATTGTTACGTTTATTACCACAATAAACGTGATTATGAAGGGTTCGTTTAATTGTAAAAATTAAAAATTACACAGTCCTTAATGATTTTTACCAGAACACAACTTTATTCGGCAATTAAGACTCTATTTACAACTATACTAAGTACTTATTTACACTGTATACTTAACACTTTTGTACGCACAGGTATTCACTTAATAAAATCTCAAAGTCAACTAACTGTTCTGCGGTGGACGGCGCCTTTATATACAGATCACGGCCGCTTCTTGAAATGTCCCGAACATACGCGAAATTGCGCATTTGTTATTTCAGTTGCTGGCTTAGTAGTCTTGTATATGTGTTTGTGTGTGTGTGTCTTTGTTTACTTTTTGCTTGCTGTAGAAATTGTTTTTGTTGAATCGCGCTTCATGGAATTTCTGCTGCGCAATTTGTTTTTGCTTTGTGTTTGTGATATTGCGTATTTGTACATTTGTACAATAGGTCGTTTCACACACCTTTGACTATTACTTTGTAACACTGCCGCCCACTTAAGCCTTTTCGTCCCGAACAGGCTTAACATCACCCTTTCCACATTTGGCTAGTCGTTCAAGGTGAACCACCTTCATTTTGGACCTCGGGCTATGGCACTTCTGTATCCGGTAAACTACGTCATTTAGCCTCTTAACCACCTTGTATGGTCCCTCCCAATGGGTTTGCAATTTAGGGGATAATCCTTTCTTGCGTTGTGGGTTAAACAGTAGAACCATTTGTCCTTCGGTAAATCCCTCCGTGTTAGCTGCTCTATCATATCTGGCTTTCATCTTATCACTGGACATTTTAATGCGGTTACGGACAAACTCATGAAGCTCGTGAAGATCTTCCTGTGCCTGAAGAGTGTTTCCATTGTCTTCGCACACAGGTTTAGGTTTAACACCGAACTCTAAATCCGCTGGCAGTTTCAGTTCCGTTCCAAACAGGATTTTTGCTGGACTACGTGAGGTGGAATCGTGAACAGCTGACCGGTAAGCCAGTAACAGCTTAGGTATATGCTCATCCCAATCCTTTTGGTGTGTACTGACCACTTTTCTGAGGTATTCCTCCAGCGTACGGTTAAATCTTTCTACCATGCCATCAGACAGTGGATGTAGCGGTGTCGTTCTCGTCTTTTTGATGCCATATAAGTCGCACATTTCTTTAAATATGGCAGATTCAAAATTTCGTCCCTGATCTGAATGCAATTCTATCGGAACACCGTATCGACACACCCAATTGTTGACAAATGCGTCTACCACCGTTTTAGATTCTTGGTTTGGAATGGCATACACCTCGGGCCATTTGCTGAAATAATCTATTACCACTAGTACATACCGGTTACCAGCGTCACTGACAGGGAATGGACCTGCTACATCGATAGCTATCCGCTCGAAAAGGGCACCCACGTTGTATTGCTGAAGCTTGCCGCGACTTCTTCTTTTTGGCCCCTTGGCCGCAATACACTGTTCGCAATTAGCTATCCAATCGGCTACAGACTGCTGGCATCCAACCCAGTAAAATTGCTGTTTTATCTTTTCCAGAGTTTTTGTAATGCCCAGGTGGCCGCCACTAGGACCGTCATGGAACTGCTTCATTACCTCCTTTATCTTGGAAGTGGGCACGACAATTAAGTCCGTTGTAAATTTGCCATCTGCACTTTCCCAAGATCTATATAAGCAGCCATCTATTAATTTTAGGATATTCCACTGGGCCCAATACGCTTTTGCTAATGAGCTTTCTGCCGATATTTCATTACGGGTCGGTCTTTTGTTATCCAGTTTAGCCCATATAATTTTTGCCAAAATGGGGTCATCATTCTGTTCTTTAGACCAGTCTTCTTCTGAGCTGATATGGGTCCGCCGCACGTCGATGACGCTTTCCCTTTTTTCCACTTTTGTACAGTGTTTGCGCTCTACGTTGCATGGCCGTCTCGAAAAGGCACCAGCGTTATCGTGTTTTCCGCCTTTTCTATCCCTCGGTGGCGAAGCAGATCTTGATCTTTTCTTTGCAGATCTGCAGTTGCGCTGGAAGTGGCCGATCTTACCGCAGTTAAAGCATTTGCCGCGAGATTTGCCTTTTTCCTCAAGTATTCGCTCGATAATCTGTTTTATCTCGCTCCTTTTGTATCCGCAAGTTAGCGTATCAGCCTCAAGTTGCCGCATCTTGTAGACTTGTGGCTTTGATATGACTTTTGCGGTCTCCTGGGCCAGTGCGTACGAAATGGTTTCCGCAAAGGACGACTTCTGCATAGCGCAAACTGCATATCTAACATCTGGATCCCGTATGCCATTTACAAATGCTTCTATCTTGAACTGGTCCAGTAATGGATGGGTTTCGCCTGGGTAAGTCAGCTGCACCAAACGTTCAATTTCCATCGCAAAATCTTGCAGCGTTTCATTCGGCTTCTGCACTCTGTCCCGTAGTTCCATCCTGTACAGTTCTCTCTTATGTTCGCCACCGTACTTGCGTTGCAAAGCCACCATTATATCGTCGTAGCTATTTCTGCAGCCAGCTGGTAAGCTTTCAAGGATTGCTGCTGCTGTTCCCTTTAACGCCAGAATTAGTTCTATCGCTTTTTCTTCATTGTCCCATTCATTTCTGCTAGCTACCGTTTCGAACTGGAACTTGAAGACATTAAAAGGTGCGCTACCATCAAAGCTTGGGGCCTTTATCTTGCTGGCATGCTCCGAGATTATTCTTGCCGGTCCTTCTCGAATTTGTAGATCGCTCATCTTGTTCTTTAACTCATGAATTTCTGCATCTACGCCGGAAAATTTTTCATCAAGCTCACTAACTTTTAGTTCTATAGCATCCACTCGTTTGCCCATAACTTCTGAAATTTCCTGAAGTGTCTCGTTGTTGGCTCTGACTTCAGCTAATAGTCTTTCGCTGTTGATCTTAGAAACTTCTTGAAATTTTTCTCCTACCTCAGCTAAGAGTCTTTCGCTGTTCTTAGAAACTTCTTGAAACTTTTCTTCTACCTCAGCTAAGAGTCTTTTGCTGTTAATCTTAGAAGTTTCTTGAAGTTTTTCCTCTACCCCAGCTAAGAGCCTTTCGCTGTTGATCTTAGAAGCTTCTTGAAATTTCTCCATCATAGCGGCCAACATTACGTTGAAGTCCATATTAGTGTTTGTGGCAGGGGTACATATTTCGAGCTCCTCTTTTTCCTCGAATTCATGTAGATCGATATCAATACCACGTCGCTTGAATTCCTCTATCAGCCTCTTTTGCAGTTCTGCCTTATTGCCCGTCGTTGGCAGATCAAACTTGCTCAGCTGTTTTTTTAGCTGATCTACTTTCAGCTCGTCAAACTTCATTTTGTTTTACTTACTTTTTATTTTTACAATTCTACTTCTAACACCAGTTGTTACGTTTATTACCACAATAAACGTGATTATGAAGGGTTCGTTTAATTGTAAAAATTAACAATTACACAGTCCTTAATGATTTTTACCAGAACACAACTTTATTCGGCAATTAAGACTCTATTTACAACTATACTAAGTACTTATTTACACTGTACACTTAACACTTTTGTACGCACAGATATTCACTTAATAAAATCTCAAAGTCAACTAACTGTTCTGCGGTGGACGGCGCCTTTATATACAGATCACGGCCGCTTCTTGAAATGTTCCGAACATACCCGAAATTGCCCATTTGTTATTTCAGTTGCTGGCTTAGTAGTCTTGTATATGTGTTTGTGTGTGTGTGTGTGTCTTTGTTTACTTTTTGCTTGCTGTAGAAATTGTTTTTGTTGAATCGCGCTTCATGGAATTTCTGCTGCGCAATTTGTTTTTGCTTTGTGTTTGTGATATTGCGTATTTGTACATTTGTACAATAGGTCGTTTCACACACCTTTGACTATTACTTTGTAACAATATGTATGTATTTGTGTTTTGAAAATTTGAAACATTTTTCATTGTATATGAAAAAATGTTTCAATAATTTTCATAATTTGATTTTTGTTTTGAAGTTTGTAAAATAGAATTTTATTTTATTTCCTGACGATGCTACACAAAGGCGTAGCGAAATATTGAATACAATAAAATTAATATTTATAATACTTTATAATAAAGGAAACTTTATTGCAGACCTGGAGCTCGGGAAAATGAGACAAACATAATTATAACAAAGGTCAAAAAACTAGAATAAAGTTTACAAAAATACAATATAAATAATTTTTGTTCTATTTATGGAGCGTTGGTTTCCCTTTCAAAAGTCCAAAAATGTGTATGAAGAACAATACTCGTACATATTTTTAAAATGTTTGAAATTGTTTTTTTTCATATAAATTTTGGCATTAACTTGCGTTATATAAAATAAGGCTTTATATGAATCTAGACAATCATTTGTTCGCGCCAAACTTTGTTTTGCATTTAGCCCCACTTGCCGCTGTAATATTGTATGATAATGAACCATACAATAGATGAACGTAATAAATTGTATTAATCATATTTGCATATATGTACGTAGTTGTTTTCTTTAGAAACGTTTTTCAAATTTAGTGCAATTAATGGATAATAGAACTACAAATGCGCTTTTTGTTTAATATCCCACAATTAAAGATGGAGACATAGTATGTATCGCCCCGATCTCTTATCAAACTTTTCTGATTGATAGTTTCCAGTTCATCGTTCTCCGTTCTTGTTATTCCTATTTTTAAAAATTTAGTTAGGAGAAAGTTATAGTAATTTTTAATTGTTACAGAAGAGGTGTCGGCTGAGGAAAAACGCTTAATTCAACAATTATCAAAGGATGACTTTGATGAAGACTACTTGTTACAAAAAATATCCATGCTACAGTTACGCTTGGATGAGGCTCAAAAAACCGTGCAAGTGGAAAGAGAGTAGGATGATATTAATTACATACTTTCATTAAATTAATTTAATAAACCCTTAATTATTTGCTTTCAGTGAAAAACATATTTTACATCAAAATGTTGAAAAATTATCATTGGAAATTCAAGAAGTTCGAGAACGTCAAGAAGAATTACGTTCAGCAAAACAGGTAGCTTAAAAATAACACAAAATTATATCTAGTATAAGAATTTTCATGAATTTATACAAAAGTATACGTTTATTATCAAGCTCTTTCAGTCAGCCTTTACTGGTGTACTTTGCTACTCTTTTATCCTTATAAAAATGTAGTTTATTTGAATACAAAATGCATTTATTTAGGGCCTTTTTTTATAAAACGCAACGTAACGCCAGAATTTATATGGAAAACCAAAACAAAAATCAAGCATTTTTAAAATTTTTTTATTTTTCAAATTATTTTTGTGCCTATAAAAACATATCAACATGAAGCGTTGATTTACTTTTCAAAAGCCCACAAATTTTTATTAAGCCCTTCATTTACTTCCCGAACCCCGGTGTGCTTCGCTACCCTGTCCTACTTAAATAAGGTAAAAAAATTTTAAAAATACATATGTACATACATATATACCGTGTTTTTATGTGTATTTTTATATGGGACATCTAATTTATACATCCTGTGACAATTTCGGCTCTTTATGTTACGGTTTATAAAATATTGCCCGTATAAATTAAAAACATAAATTCTGATGTGCTACAGCAAATCGCAGAGACATGTATAGTTTTTTTAAACCTATTTTCTTAATCCTTCGAAATTTCTCCTTGGTGTAAAGTACTTTCGTACTGTGTATTTAATATAATTTAATCTCGCTTATTTTCCCAAGTAGTTAATTAACAATGAATTCGCAAACATTTTTGCTTGGAGATAAGCTTATCTTTATGCGCATTTCGCTGGTTGATTAAGCCAGCTCACAACTCACAACTTACCGGGAAACTCGTTCCAAAATTCTACATCAAAACACCCTGTCGGAATATCAAATCAAGAATCACCAGGAAACCTTTACACAAATTTTTGTAAAAACCAGAAATATCGTATCTTATGGTTGTGTATTTTGTGGTTTTATCTGTCTTACTTATCTTCCTTCCCTACACTTGGCTGATTTTTTTCAAACTCTAACCACGAATTGGTATTAGGCAACCAATTTGAATTTACGACTACCTTACTTTCATTCAGTCTCGTGATTTCAGACTGTCGACCTTCTTTCTCATCACGGAGTCTCTTGTAATTTCCAGCAATTGTCTAAGGATTAAAGCCTTAGTTCCCCCATGGCACTCACATTTAACAAGTGTCTGTCCGTGGTCCTAATGCTAGCTTGATTTTAAATTTGTATAATACTGATAATATTTTTTTATAAAAACGATGCAAAAATCAGGAGATTTATCCGCTTTTAAATAATCATTATAATTATAATTAATGTTAGCTAATGGGAAGAGCAAATGTGAAAATAGTAAACAGAGACAGTTCCGGGACTCATCAAACCCATTATATTTGGCAGATAAAAATGTAAATTAAAAACAAAAGTAAAGTGCTTTTGTAACTGGATTAAAGTTGAAAATCCACACCACGCGTTTTACACTTTTTCGTATCTGTCAAAAAAGTGGAATGAGTGTAGTTGTATGGAACAATTTACAGAGCTGAAAAGCGTAGGATGCTAGGAGTAGGTCTCCTAGCAACTCTGTCTTGCCATTACACAAACAAAAACACAGAAAATAAAAAGTATGTATGTGTGTGCGCTCGTCTGTAAACATCCGTCATAAGCTATGCTAAAAGCATCCATACAATGTCGATGAGAGGTGAATATGTACACGGTTTCTTTAAACAGAATACCACGAACACATTTTCTCTCTTTATTTTGGAGAGGCTCTCTCAATGTGCGAACATACTTATGGCTAGTCAAGACGTAGTGTAAAATGCATAGAATGCGCTGATGGACAAAGCAGCGGTATGCCACTTTTAGCTTGAATAATGTGCTAACAGCGAATAAATCTGGCAAAAATATTTTTAAATAAAAAATTAATTTTTTTGATAAATATGGTATCGTTGGGTGCATAGATGGTATCCAGCTAATGAAGCCAGTTACTTAGTACCATTTGTACTGTTTATGAATTTCGCTCTCATTTTAACAAAATTATTGCAAGCAATTTTTCTAAAATATACAGAAGTGATAATAAATCGTGTGTGTACACCCGTTTTTTGCATTACAACTTTCTACGATTTTCAATCGATTTTAAATCGAAAATGATTTACATTAATCGAGCCGAGAAATTATTAAATGCAATTAATCGGTTAAAAATAATCGATTACTTTAACTAAGGTGGAAAATTGCCATAAATAAAATAGAAAATATTTACAGTATTGCAAAACACAAATACTTTTGTTAAAATTATTTATTTGATTCGTTGAAGTTTTTTTTTAAATAATTTTCTTTTAATTTAAAAATAAGACTTTAAAAGGTGTTTTATAATCAATCTCTTCGGCTTTTTCGTAGTGGTTGTGCCTGCTTAAAAAGGCGCAAGTGTGTAATATTGTTTTAATTCGAGAACTCGAGCGTCATTGCCCTTTCTTTTACTGTTGTTAGTCAGACATGAGGTGAGACCATAAAGAGAATTCGACATGAAATAGAAGACGTTTCGCTGCCACATCCAATAATGTCGTCCCAACGAGCATTTTCAATAATTTCGCTTCTTACGTCTCCCCTGGAAATAGATGTGTTCTTAATTTCTCGGAAAAATATTTTGGAGTGACATAGGCTTTTGGTTTAATTTTCCAACATTGTGATTTGATATAGATATTTGGAACGAATTTCTGCTGTACCTTGTAAATTTTTGGTTTGCAGACAAACAGATCTCGGCTATGTGCCATCTTCAACCAAATAACCGATTAATTACCGTTTTCGTTATTAATCTGGCCATCACTAGTAATCATGATATTTTTACTAGAATTTTAGACAATTATATTATCTTTTTGTCAAAGTTATATAATTGTCAAAACTAATAAACTGCTATATAAATTCTGCATATATGTATGTATAAAATTTGCTCACCACTCATTTTAACATCGCAAGTTTTAGAACACACAATCAAATTTAGGTGGTGTGTCCATTCTGTGAAATCATTTATAAAGTCTTCTATAGAACCTTTAAGGTTCACTATTTCTTTTCTTATTTATCAAGTCATATAATGTATTTGATACAGACGTGGGGGATAAAAATTACAAGTATATGCAATATTTTATTGTACAATTACTAGGAAGTGCAATCGATGTTAAGAATTTTAGAGTATTGAAGTGTATTTGATTGTTGGGGAATATTCAATGATAAAATGCATGGTAAAAAAGTTTCCCAAAAACCAGAGGTAATCTTTATGAATAGGAAGGAAGGGAAATGTGCCTTCGATGTGCATCTCTTAAGCAAAAAAATTAAAATTGGTTTGAACAGATTCATTAGCATCAATATGGACTATATAGTGCGGGTCGATATTACGAGAGAAACATCGTTTGCGGAAAGTTCGAATATCACGTTCTTTATAAATAGTCATCGTTATAACAGTTCATTTAATAAGTCCGTAGTATAAATAAGTAAAAAAATAAAATTTTGACAAAACTTTCTTTTATTATTCAAAATAATTGCCTTCGAGGGCGATACAACGACTATAGTGATTTTTCCAACTTTACGATACCACTTTTATAGTACGCTTTCTGTTTATCGTCAAAATAGGCCTCAGTTTGAGCGATTACTTCATCATTGGACTTAAATTTCTCTCCAGCATTCATTCTGGTGTGTAATAGTTAAGCCATGTTTCATCCATTGTCGCATATCGACGATAGAATTTCATTTTTTGCGGTTTAACAGTGCCAAACACTCCTCTGAAATATGGGTTCGATGTTGCTTTTGGTCGACTGTGAGCTCACTCTAGCTCGTGCACCTTCAATTTGTGATCGTTCATTATGAATTTGTGGATTTTTTGATGTTTTCTGGAATAACAGCTTGATTTAGGCGTCCATTGCGCTCTGCATAATTTTTGCTGGTACTACCACGTTTAAATTCAGCAATTCATTTCTTTACCTTTTGTCTCGATGGATCTGAGATCGGATAATGTTTACCAAGCCATTGTTTGGTTTCCATGCTTTATTCAAACTTGAAATTCACTTTTTACCGTTTTTTTTTAATAACAAAAGTTGCTTCACACAAAATGCTATAACTCACGAATCACATATCGTTTGAAGGTTAGTACTAAAAAAAAATCATGGAAAAATTCTAGTAACGCCATCTATGTGTTATGGACTTTTTGAATGGACTGTTATGTTGTACGAAGTGTAATTTTACGTCTAGCAGAGTTAATTGGTGAATACTTGCATTCACCAAAAGTTCATTGCAGCTGGCGATTACATTAAAAAGCACCGTTACTGGGGCTCCAGACAGACAATTGTATAATACAGTACAAGTTAATAAGCTAGACGTCGTATCTGGCGGTAAGCCTACTTATTGGCCCACAGACTTTAATAAATTGCAAGACCTTATTGATTTTGCTATTTTAAAAAATAATGGGCAGTTCATCCTATGATCTATTGTAGTAATGCTGTCCGCTGTGAATGGCAAACGGTTGCGTCTGTTTTTTATTCAGAAATTGGGCATAAGGTTAGCAGATTATAAAAAAAGAGGAATTCGGTAGACCACGTTCGGTTTTGCTGATTACAAGATTAACGAGATTAAGTTATAACTTATCCAGTAAATAAATATAAAACTTGGTTAAACCTGGAACTAATGACGCCATTAATTTTGCATATAAAGAAGTTTCCTGCTTTGATCTGGTATCTAATTCTGAATAAATATCAACACCCTATTCTTTCTATATAAGGAAATAGCTATCGAAAGTACACTGACGACCAAATCTCATAAATCTCATGGCTAAGTTATTCCAGAAAAACATTAGAATATTTGTTTAGTTATTATACGGTTGGGAAAAAGTAAAGCCTGGTTAAGTGGAACAAAGAAATTCGGCATAGTGCACTTTTTATACACAAAGTAAATCTGAAATTAATTTAAAATTTAGTTTACTGGAACCGTGGAAAAAAAAAACAGAAAAAAGGGATTGTTAAAGTGTGGGATAATAAGTGACTAAACTGTGTGTCGATGGCTGCGACTACAGCTTGTAAAGGGCCAATTTAACAACAACAAACAAGTCATAAAGTTTTTACAATTGGTGTCCTCGTTTCTATTAAAAATATATGCAAGTTAATTTAGAGAATTATATTAATTAATACTATAAACAATTTACTGTAAACTGACTTGCTTACTAAAATATTTTTATTTAAGTATGTGTATACTACATTTAACTAACGGTACCGACTTAACGAAAAAAAAACACTGCAGTAATGGTAGGTACACACTTTGCACACATGGTATATCTCGTTGTTGGTTGCGTAAACAGCAGTTATACATAGTTTTATTTCGTGTTGCATTCGAAGTTTCAAAACTATTGATAGTCTCCTTATTCGATAGGTTTTGGTAAAACTATCGATAGTATCGAATACTTAGAAGATTGCTACAGTTTCATTAAAGATTTGTTAAAGCAATCTTATATGGAAGCCTCAGCTAGTTAAAAATAAGAAACAAATTATTCAGAAAACTTAATATATTATTTTTTCTAACTAATTACTTAAGCTGCCCACACACTTCAATTGACGCAAGGAACCCAACGTAGCCATCTGTAATTAATTTCAAATAATTGATCACCATAGTTGGAATCTCCTGTGTAAAACTATAGAGCTAGTAGGAAACCTCGCTATACCAATCTTACCACTGTTTTATATTGAAAAATATTGGAAAATTAATTAATTAACATTAAAAAACTGTAATAAAATTTATTGTTTTGGTTTAGAAAAGGCAAGATGTTTTAAAAAATACTTTCCCCTATTAATTAAATTTGGTAATTCTAAAATGATTTAAATTTTTTACCATAGGAATGATATGCGCTTTTTTAGACATATAACATCGCACTATTTAAAAATACATATGTACGTATGTTGATTCATATAGATATATTCATCCAGATTGAACTAAATCTAAACACAATAAAATTTATGAAAATTCTAATCCTACATATGAATAAATAAAATATGTATTAATAAAATAAAACAATTTTAGGAAGCTGTACGTGAGTTATTAACGCTACAAGAGTCTCACCGAGCTGAAATGCGAATTATAAACAATTCTTTGCAAGATGAAATAGCTGCACGTGAAAATCTTGAACGTCGTTTAAGTGAATTGCGCACAGAACTAGAACGTTTGCAAGCTGAAAATGCATCAGAATGGGGAAAACGTGAACGATTAGAAACAGAAAAATTGGCTCTTGAACGCGATAATAAAAAATTGCGTACAGAATTGCGAGATTTTCAAGAACGTTCAGATCGTAAAGGACGACCTCTTCAAGCAACTGATGCTGAAAATAGATCACTGCAACAAGAATTGGCTGATCGCAGTAAGGTTTGTATTAATAGTCGTAATTAGTGCATAGGGCTTGGTAAAAGCTAATGAGCTTAGATGGGAGAATTTAACTAATTTGCTAAAGCTTTTGCCTTCTGAGTTTCCCCACAAGTGTTATAACTAGAGATGGCAAAAACTATTTTTTATTTAATCATGCAATTAATCGGAAAAAAGCGATTAATGGAATAATTTAGCTAAGGTTGAAAATGATCACAAATAACATAAAACATTATTGGAAGTATTGCAAACTACATAAATAAGTTTACTAAAATAAGAGTTTTTTTTAAGTTTTATTGTTTTTTTCCGACCTACAAATATTATTAATTAAATAATTTTTAATTTTTTTAAATTTATTTGCTTAAAATAGAATTTAATAATAAGAGTATAGAAAGGCGCTTTGCTTTGTAGCGAATATATTCCTTCTTAAAGCAACGGTTGCGTCTGTTTTGTAAAAAAAATTGCTCAGATGGTACAGATTTTTCACTCTACACTGATTTGATCTGTTTTCATTTAATCACATCTCGTTTAATTCGAGAACTGGAGCTTTCAGAAAGAAACCTAGCTTATGTTGATGATTTGCAGAGCCATTGCCCTTTCTTTTTTGCTTGTGATCCAAAGACTTGCAGTGTCTACAAGGTGAATTCATAAGGGCAACAAATACAATAATACAACAAAAACAGGCATTTTTGGTTGTTCAAGTGGAGAACGCTTGTCAAAATTAAATGACAAAAATAAAATAAAAAGGCAGAAAAACTAAAACATAAAATAAAAAGTGAGAAACATAAAAACATATATAATTTCTTAAAAACGTAATAAAATTCGAAAAAAAAACAATATACTTTTCTCTTGCACTGACGTTAACCAAAGCAAAAAATGCTCAGTTGTCAAGGTGACAGTGTTACCTTGTAGATTTATTAGACCATGCTGTTTTAAAATGTAAAAAAAATTAATTATTTTTAGCTTATATTTTAATCGCAACTAATTTTATTATAAAATAATACAATTTATTGTTGAGGGTGGATAAGCTAGTCTCTATGCGCATTTCGCTGGTTGCTTAGGCCAGCTTTTCTACCTAAAGTAAATCATAGCCTGTGTTGTTTTTATTTTTGAACGGCTTATAGCTTCATTTAGAGTTGGCAAATACCAACCAAACGTAGTAAGACAAGTAAGAAAAAAATAAAATAACAATTTTTTGCGTGATGTTTTTGTGTGATTTTCTTTGGATTTCTCATTTCGTCTAAAGAATTTAGGGCAAAAGACGTTTAGGTTTTTCTAAAAAGTTTGCTAAGGTTTCCTGAAGAACTGGCCTAAGCAATCATCAAAATGTGCATAGAGACTAATTTATCCACACTCAACAATAAAATAAATTGCATAATTTTTTAATAAAATGGTGGGATTAAAAAATTAGCTACAAATTATTATTTTTTGAATATTTTTTTATGGTTTAAAACTGCAGGCTTTGTTCATGGCGTTAATAAGTCTATTATATCATAAATATATAATTTATTTTATTTTTTAATGTAAAAATCTTCCAAAATAATTATTGTATTTTAATTTATATAGTAAAATTAAAATACTTTTGAATATTGTTCACCGAAATCTGCTTAGAGAATTTATAAAATATAAAACGTTAAGGTTTTTGTATTGTTAAATAAATAAAAAAATACTATTATTAATGAAATATAATTTTAAACATTATCGCACTTTTTCCGTGACTAGAAAGTAATTCACTTTGTCAATAATTGTTAATGGCCTATTTGACTGTGCTAAGGCTATTTTGATACTTGATAAAAATCTAATTGAGCTCGAATCCTTATATACAAGTTTTAATTTAATAAAAAAAAACTTCATAACTCTTTTTTTAGGAACTAAGCGAACTTAAAATATCACATTCCAAGCTTAAGAAACTTTTGTCAGAAACTAACACTGAGTTGGGACATGCAGTAAGACGTGCTGAACAATATGAAGCAGAGGTAAGTTTGATAAGTTTATAGATAGATACTATTCCCATTGGAGATTAAAATTAAAAAGCGACGATTCCATCATCGTGGATTTCATTGACAGTAGAAAAAAGTAAATGGGTATTAAAGATCGCCTTTATTTATCGAAATGTTTGTGTTGTCCCTTTTTGTTTTTTCGTAATAGCACTTATTGTTATCATTGCTATTATATTTAGCTGCAATTTTAATGTTGCTGTTCTGTTGCTTTTGTCATAGAAATACCTTGTATATTAAAAATATCCCGCAAAAGGGTAGTGCAAAATTATTGACTTCAAAAAATGAGATACAAATTCTTAATGGATACCGAGAAAATCGCCTACTAATATTCATGGTCATGTGATAGGAAAAAAATATTTTGTTTGTAATGTAAAAAAGTGGTTATAATTTGCTGATCTCTACAAAACTAGGACTTTTTAATTTTGGAAGCTGTAATATTCACATGCAGCTAAAAACACACCCGTTATTAGAAGCGCGGAATAAAGAGAAGTTGTTTTTTTCGATCACGTAAAGATTTTTTAGTGGCAAATATGACATTTTTAACAGGGTGGTTACTCTAGGTTATTTCGTTTTATCGTTACGGATACGAAATAAAGTTTAGATAACTGACAGGCTTGATGTCGCAAATAACAATTTTTTATATGTTGTTTATAGTTATTTTCTATTATGTACTTATTTTCTAATAAATTATTAAAATTCGTTGTTTTTAATGTGACCTTTTTTTTTGGAAAAAACCCTTGTGTTATTTTTTTTTCGGAAATACACTTTATGTGCACCTAGAGTAAATTTTTCAAAGTAGTTTCCTTTTTTTCGATAAAGAAATACCGTAAATATGTACAAATGTTTGTATTGCAATTGCCGAAAGAATTTATATGTTAATTTTTAATTCTCTCTCTTCTCGTCGTTATTGTATTTTTTTAAGTCGACAAACGCAATTCAATAATCATTTGTAAAAAGTCGTGCAAAATATGAAGTACGATCGCACTTTATAAAATATGTATAAAATGTACAATTAAAAAACAAAATTAAATGTAAAAATTTAAATATAAAAGTTTGCATGTACAATAGCACTTTATTGAAGGAAGAAAACAGCAAAATTACAATTTTGGTTGGTTGTTAGCAATTTCTACGTATTGATGGACATTCTATCATTTAAAACATTACTATCAAATATAAAAAAATAGAAGAAATACAAATTAACCCGATATTTATCATTTTCTTTGGTGCGAACTTTTTAAAAAAGTTTAATGTCAAAATTAATATCTACATATTAAAATTGAACTCTATATTTACACTATGTCTTGAGTACCAAATTTTTTTGTTAAGGCAGCTATGGAACTCTTGTGTCTTTGTTTGTCCTAGTTATAACAACGTTGTGTAGACAAGTGTTCTAACAACGATGTCAAACAACACACTGCCAACAAATGTCATTTTAAGTTCACAACCCCATTTAATTAAAAAAAAAAATAGGAGAAAGGAAGACGTCGAAAAAGAAGCAATCATTTTTTGAATTACTTTTAATCAAAAGATCAATTAATATCCTTGGATAGAATTAAAAATCCCCAAATTCTGCCGGTTAACATATGATTAGGGTTGTTGTACAAGACTTTTTTCATCTAAGGTTTTATATATCTTTTGATGTTATAAACACAAATTATTTATTTAATAAAAAAAAAAAAACAATCGAATTACGAGTATTTACGCCTTTATCTTGTGGCAAACAGAGAAATGTACTCGATGACAATAAGAAAATTATGTGATTTTCGATAATAAATCAACACATTCACTCCATACACAAACAATTTACAAGCTTAAGTCAATTTCTCTGCAGACGTTTTCTTAACCGGCTGCTAGAGGAATCAATATTCAATTTCAATATTTGGCTTTGAGTTTAATTACAATAACAAATCACACACATACGTTGAGTGTACTATTGAAGAATACCAAAATGAGTTTGATTTGTTTTTTGTTGTTGTTGTAAATATTGAAGTAGTTTGATATTGACAATTTGATGGTTGCTTTGCATACAGTTCGAGCGAACATGTCGAAAGTTTTTAACCTGAATATAAAATAAAGGAAATTTTGTATACAATTTTAATATAAAAGATGTTTTGTTATAAAATTAATATAAGTATATCCCTCGTGGGCAGATTTTTTGTACATACGTTAATAATCTGTGGTTTTGGGATACGCAAACCAAGTAATATGTAGCGACCAAAATATGAAAAATGTACAATGTGATATTCTTCGGGGGCTATATAGAAAAATATCCATACGCTGAAAATGCAATGCATGGGCTAATTGTAGACTTAAAAAATTAAAAAAATCATTAGGGAAGCTCAACATGAGCTCAATTAGTAATTTCGCTTTCATTAACTCATTTATATCTTTTAATCAGTTCTTCATTCATGTTCGTTAAACTTCTCCTTTTTAATTTGTTTTATTTGCTAATGCTATAGCAATAGCAATTCAACACTTATAGGTGTTTTGCCAAAAAGATATGGTTTATCTGGTTTTTTATAAGTCACATAACAAAGAATATTGATGAGTTACATTGACGTAAGCTGTAACAAGCTAAAGTATTTTTTACTAACAAAAACGTAAATATTGAAATTCAATATTGATGTGTCTAGCAGCCACTTTAATTAAAATTCTTGAAATTAAGTAATTCAATTATTAGGTTTAAGTTCGTTATTTACTATTCCCCTTAAGAACATTTGTTTGATATGATAACTTTGGATACAGTTATTATACTTTTTTATTTAATAACATGCCTAATAAATTCTTATGCTAATGTATATACAAATATTTTGCGTATGTATGGTGTAGTAATTTATAAACAAAACGAAAAAGGTTGAATATATAAATGCAAAAGTTTACTATACATATGTATTTTAATAATAATTTTACATTAGTTAGCAAAGGCAGATATTCCGGTAATGGCACGGCCCAATATTAAAGCATGAATATCATGCGTGCCTTCGTAAGTATTTACAGATTCAAGATTCATAACATGACGTATGATGTGATATTCATCTGCAATACCATTGCCTCCTAACATATCACGCATATTGCGTGCAATTTCCAATGATTTTCCAGCGTTGTTACGTTTAATCATCGAAATCATTTCAGGTGTATGAAGTTTTTTATCTTTGAGACGACCAACTTGTAAACAGGCTTGTAGACCTAGAGCAATATCAGTAGCAGCATCGGCCAACTTTTTCTGTATCAGTTGATTTGCAGCCAAGGGACGCTTGAATTGTTTACGATCAAGAGTATATTGACGGGCGATTTGCACACATGCCTCTGCAGCTCCTAAGGCTCCCCATGCAATTCCATAACGAGCATTGTTAAGACAACTAAATGGACCTTTGAAACCGACAACATTAGGTAGTAAATTTTCTTCTGAAATGTGAAGATCATCCATAAGAATCATGCCAGTAACAGAAGCTCTTAAAGAAAATTTTCCTTCGATTTTGGGAGTGGCTAAACCTTTGGATGACTGTTCACGCTCGACAATAAAGCCACGTACTTTATCATCTTCTCCTTTTGCCCAAACAACAATAATGTCGGCAATAGGAGAGTTTGTGATCCATGTTTTGGAACCGTTTAAAATATAACATTTAGTTTTACTATCATATTTTGCTCTGGTTTCCATACCAGAAGGATCGCTGCCATGATTAGGTTCAGTAAGACCAAAAGCTCCTGAAAAGAAAAATAATTCAAAAATATTAATGCCTCTCAAATTTTGAATTTGCGTATGCTTTCAGTTTGACATAAACAATATGCAACTCACCAATTAATTTTCCTTGAGCCATAAGTGGCAAATACTGGTCCTTTTGTTTATCTGTGCCATAGTCGTAAATTGCACCCATAACTAAGGAACTTTGTACGCTCATAGCAGAACGATAAGCAGAATCAACACGTTCTACTTCGCGGGCCAAGAGACCATAAGCAACATTGGAAACACCAGGACAGCCGTAACCATTTAGGGTACATCCTAAAACACCTAGTTCTCCGAATTCTCGCATTATTTGTTTATCAAACAATTCCTCACGATTTGCTCTAGTTGCCCTTGGCAAGAGAGTTGTTTGACAGTAATTACGGAAAGTATCTCGTATAGCAACTTCCTCCTCTGTTAGTTGTGATTCCAAATTTAGAGAATCTTGCCAATTGAATTTTGGTTCACTTGATTTGGTAGTAAAATTTGCTCTTGATGCTATTTGACGCAAATTTTTTAAAAAATTTTGGGCGATCATTTTTGTGTTTTTTTATTTTTTATTCGTTCAGATACATTCATATGGATGTATGTAAGTATCCACTTATTAGCAAAAACTAAATCAACATTCACAATGTTCTTTCCACTACTGCTTCATAAGTATGTACGTGAATATTATCACTAAACTAATTATAAGAACCATGGATGATAAATGAGAAAACCATTTTCGTACCAAAGAGCTTTTCAAATTGTACTTTTCGACTCCAATAGTACTCAAAATTTTGTTTATGTATTTTTAAACATATCGCACTTCCACAACAATGGCGTTGTATTAACTCAAAAGTTACGATTTGTCAGTATCTAGCAGCAAAAAGCTTTTTGATTTTTCGTTGTATGCATATTGAAAGGCAAAGTTTAAATGATAAATTTAAAAGAAATAATGTGGGCAAACAAACTACATTTTTACAGTGGGTAGATATGAATACTAAATGTCGATTTTCCTAAAAAATAAAAATAAAAAAATATGAGGTATTATACTATTGCTGCACTAGTGCGATGTTTAGAAATTTGAACAAAAACAAATCGTACATAAAATTCATTTATACATGTACAGTATGCATGTATGTATATAGCCGTAGAATAACAAAAATACAACTTATCAAATAAACAGTTAAACGAAAAAGTAAATAGATCAAAATTATAAATTTTTTGATGACAAATCAGCTGTTATCTTAAAATTTCTGCAACAGGAATTATATTTTTTTAGACTAGAAACCTTTAGCACATACAGTCTATATCGTTCTTTCAAATATCCTTTCCACATTCGCGGATGAGTGTGTAATTGATTATACTCCTCATACAACTCTGGAAAGCTCTGGAAACATCAACTCATTTAATGTGGATGAAATGCATCCTATAACTTTTATTTTCATTATGGAAAATTTATAATAATAAAGGTACTAACTATACTGTTGGTTTTCCCAGAGACAACATTTTCCAGTTTAAATTTAGTAACCATTTTAGAATTTCGTATAAATAAGGATCAACATATATCGTTAAGAGGAAGATGTTTTTTAATTGAGGTTTAACTTTGATAATTCGCATTTGTCTAAAAATTCCTTCATATAAATAAAAAATAATTGGGAAAATCATACCTTTTAGATTTGAACTCTATCAAAAATGTACAATTGTACCAACTGTACTGATAAGAATATTTATGATGTGCTGGTAAGGTTGTTTTTTTGAACTGTTTATTCTTTTTTTTATTCTTATCAGTTTCAATTCTACGCTATAATTTCTTTATATACCCTTTACAAAAATTTAAATGATATATATAGGTTTCTCATTCCGTTTTTAATTTTTACAATGTTAATTTGCGACCCAACAAAGTATATATATTCTGGATTCTTATAGGTAGGGAAGTTCAATGTTGAAAGCAACTTTCTGACAGCACTAGACAACTTAGAATCTTGAAACTTGACCCATTTGACCAGCGCGTTCAGCGAATTTGCGCGACCGCTATTCAAAATCAGCGATATTGGTTCACAAGTTCCGAAATGTGGGTTCATTTAGCATTTTCACTTCTACAGGAAAAATTTCAATATTCTGAAGCCTTATCAATTTTCTCGCTACAGAAATTATCAACCCGAGGCCCACAGACAACTTACGGACCTAAATGTTGGACCGAATTAAAAAAACCTAATAATTTAAAAAAGTAACAGAAAAAGCCGAATTTCTCCAAATTTAGCATTTTTTCAAAAATTACAAAAAATCTATATTTTATGAAACACGTCGACAATGTCATGAAATCAATCAAAATCAAATATATAAAAAACACCGAATCTTACCCCAAATGGGAAATTAACCAAAATATTTAAAAATTATAAACTTTACCAAAAATTTAAATATCTAAAAAATAATTTAAAAAAGAAACAAAATTCACCACACAACCAAATTATGGTTTAATTTTTTTAAGTTACAAAATTTAAAAAAAAAAACAAATTTTAAAATGAAAATTAGAAATTTTTCCATCATTTGAAATTCTACGATTTCTTCATAAAAATTTAAATTTCACCAAAAAGCCGAAAGCTTACAAATGAATTAATTATTTTTTGAAAAACGTCGAAATTTGAACAAAATCGATGTTAAACCAATACTAAAAAATTACCATAAATTCAATAAAAAATAACCAAATAAATCGAAATTTTGCCAAAATACAATATTTAATAAAAATTTCAGGAATTCCAAAAAGTGAAGTTTCAAGAAAACCAAAATTGCAGCAAAAAAATAAAATCAAAAAACTCGAATAAAATTAAAAAATTTGCAGTTTTGCCAAATATTTCCTAAAAACCAATATTTTATGGAAATCGTTGCAATTTTGACAAAAACAAAATTCTCCATATTTTAAATTTTAACGACAAAATTTATCCAAATCTAGAGTATTCCACCAAAAACTCAAGATTTGATCAAATGTTGACAATTTTATACTAAAAATCCCGTTCGGCTATTATATTCAATTCATTAAAAAAAAGAAAAACAAATTAAGATCCGTATTTAGGAAAAACATCTCATCTATTATTCGATCGCAAATTATATAATTGAAAGAAGAGTTTAAATGTAAAAAAAGAGGACTAAAGCCGGAGGCCCTAATTAAATATCGCAAACAAGCCTTTGCACCAGAAAAAATCGGTAGTATATTTTTTTAATGGTTCATACTTTTGCGAAGGGTATGTAAATTTCGGCACAGCCGAGTATAGCCCAATTTTTTGTTTGTTTTATTAATACTTGCAACAGCGTTGCCAGAAAAGTTATCTGGAAGAATGCTAGATGGGCAAAAACAGAATGGCCTTTCCATCGAATTTAAAATATTGGACACAAAAAACGTTGAAACATTTTTTAATAACTAATGTTTTTTTAGCCAAGGATTTTTCAGCCGGTTTAAGAGTTCTTTTAAATATTCAGTGCATTTATTTATTATTTTTTTTAATCACTTTCAACAGATGTTGCCTTTAAGTGAATCTCTTGCTGTATTAAACTTCCAACATATTTGAATTTTTTGTGAAAGAGAGAAAAACAAAATAATGGAGAAGTGAATGGAATCTTGCTGTGCACGAAACTCGTTTTCTCATCCGTAATTTTAAACAAACACATACAGTGGTGGACATTATGTTAACACACTTCATATGTGCTGCATTCAAAATCATATATTTTTTCCAGTACAATCAAGTAGAGTACTCCTATTTCCCCGTGATCTATATGTTCAAATTCCCACTTTTTTATAAATTTATCAAATTTATTTTTTTAAATAAAATTTTTAATTTTTCAGATTAAATTCAGAATTTTTAAATTCAAACTCAGACTTTGTCAAATTAAATTCTGAATTTTAAAAATTAAAATCAACCTTGTTGAAAATACACTCTTGAAAAATACACACTACTCTTTGACTTCCTGTAGCAATACAAATGAAAATGCTATAAGTCATAAATAAGAATAGTTAATTCAATAAAAAAGATAATAAATCATTTACATTAAATTTAGGAAAAGTCATTTTATTTAAAATTTGAAAGACACATAAATATTTGTATTTTTTGGAATATGAAAATTAAACAAAAATACTCACTAACATCTTAAATATTTTGCAAAAAAATTACCAAAAAGTCGAAATTTTACCGAAAATTTTTACTAAAATTCTATATTTTACCTGGAAAATTTAGATTTTTGCTACAAAATTTAAAGTTAAAAAGCTTTAAAATCTAGAAATTTGTATCAAAAAGTTAAACAAAACCAAAAAATCACAAGTTCGTAATATTACCACAACATAGGAAAGTCACTGAAGCTTCACAAATTCCCAAAACAATCTGATCTGAAAATCCCCAAAAAATTTAAAAATTAGCAAAGGACCTAAACGTTACTAGAAGACCGGAGAAAATAGTCAATAAATATTATATCACCAAATTTGGCAACTTCACGCACTAAAAGTACAATTTTTAGCAAAAAGTCAAATTACCGAAATTTGATGATAATTCAATATATTAAAATAAAAAAAATTATGAAAAATTTAAATTTCAGCAGGCATTGAAATTTTACCACAAAAAATCAAAAGATTTACAAAGAACGCAAATTTAAAAAAAATATAATTAACTTTCAGAATTTAAATTTTCTAATCCTAAAAGCACCAAAAAATAAATATTTTACCATATACCCAAATTAAACCGAAAAGTCATAAGAAATCCAAATTAGGAATACTCCAGAAGTTAGAAAAAAAAATACTTTCATGTCCATTAATACAAAGTTTAGTTACATTATTTTGGTTAAAAGTTTAGTTAGCCAACCTTGAGTTCCAACTAAAAGTTAAAAATGATCTTTAACAATAAACAAAATTGTGGCACAATCGAACAAATTAGGGATTCTTTTAAAGTACCTGGTGTAAAACGTAGGTCTGCGTAGATAAATTTATCACTTTTTGAAATTCGATTACATCGTCAAAATCGCAAGTTATAGATAACAAAGAATTTTTTGGGATTTCGTCGACAACAAATTTTAAACTAAGGAATTTTTCAACTCATTTTGAAATTTTAAACGGTGTTGAATAAGGGAGAAGTTAGGCTTCCTTTAAAAAGATAAATTTCTAATAATACAATTTTAATATTTAGAGTTATTTTAAGATTATCAATCACTATTGTTTAGAATTATGCGTAACAGACTTACGTGTATATTTAATTTTACTCTTCCCGATTCAAAACAATCAACCAGACAGAAATGTGCGTGCCGAAGAGAATATTGCTGCTGTAGCGCGAAGTATTGAAAAAGATGCCGAAATGTCGATTCGCCGTCGTTCTCAACTTGTTGGCCTTTGTCATTCGACTACGTTAAAAATGTTTGGCAGGATTTTTATAAATTTTATTATAAATTTTAAACAAACAAGCTAGACGTCGTATCTGGCGAAAAACCCACTTATTGGCCCACAGACTTTAACAACTTGCCATACCTTATTGATTTTGCTATAGTAAAAAACATAAACGCGATCAACTGTTAGTTAGTTCAACCTATGACCTATGTTCTAATCATTCACTTACAATTCTTATTAGACACGACAGTTTTATCACTTTACCTGAAACCCTTATTTTCTATCCAAATAAAAACACGGATGGTTAAAATATAAAATAAATGTGAGCTCTCAGTTATTTTTGAACATCCCACTGAGAAATCCAGTTGATATTTAAACAGCTGTTAAAGTAGTCTGTTTAGCAGACGTGTGTTATCGCGTGTTGAAAGATGTTAGGTACTTATAATGTCCTATTGCCCACGAATCCCCACTAAGACTTGAAATCGCACATGGGCTAAAAACTCAAGTGAAAGGGCCAATGCGTTCGTGTATCACTTAGAGAAGGTTTTCACACCATATGATATAAATAGTTCCACTATTCCAATTATTAGTGACATCGTGAATGATCCTAATTTCGATTCTCTTCTTTAAAATAGACAATTAGAAATACAGATACGAGGAAATCAGCCGGACCTGATCGTATCATAAAAAACTTACCTAATTCAGCTGGGAGAATTTTACCTTACATATTTATTGCCATGTTGGGCGTCGGCTTCTTCCCATGTCTGAAATTGTTATGATCCCGAAACCCGAAAGGGACTCAAGCCAGATTACGTCCTACAGGCCCTTTAGCCTACTCTCAGTTCTGTCAAAGATATTTGGAAAATTATTCGTCTCAAATGTATCTCATTATCTAAATGAACAAAACGTTATCCCAGATCATCAGTTTGGTTTCGAGCAAGGCATAGTACTATTGAACAATAGTACTATGCCTGACAGTCATACCAACGTAAAAAAATTTCGACGAATGGATTTCCGCGCGAAATTTTAATTAAAAAGTCTTACTATTTTTTGCCCACAGTAGTAAGTTAAAATATTAGACAACTAGCAGAATGGCATGCATTTTCTATGCCGCTACGCACGTTATCAACATTCTTTGTGTCTTACTACTAATTTTGTGTCCACTGTAAACATAATTTATTTCTATTGAGTATTGGGTTAAATAAGGGATTATATTTAAATAATAAAGGCATTGCCATTATGATAAACTGAAAAAGTCGTGGAAGTTTTTAAGAAATTCTATTAGAATATTTTTTTTAAATGACGAAACAATCACGTTAAAATACTTACGAACATTTTTTTATACTCCCGGTTATGCCCGGTTATGGTCACCTGAAATTAAGAATGTTTCGCCGTTCACGCGTGACCACTAATAATGTAATACGTAATTTTCGTAACTATAAAATGGATTCTGAATTTTTGTTTCAAGTTTAGGGATTTTTTTTTACGTAATACATACATTTGTACAAACATTCCATTATTTGAAATCCTCTTTGTAGGTGAAACGCTTGCGTCAACGTGTTGAAGAATTAAAACGAGAACTGGCTGCAGCAGAAGATGAATTAGACTCAGCAGTGAATCAAGTGCGTCGTTTACAGCGTTCTAACGATGAATTGGTTGGTCAAAATGAGGGATTGCAAGTGCAGATACAACATCTCCAAACCAGGTTAGATTCATTTTAATGTTTGCTTAAATAAAACAATTTTAATAAATTAAAAAAGGTTAAGAACAGCTATAATTTTAATAAAACAACGAATACTATTTAATTTTTAAAATGTACATACATACATATATAAATTATAATCTTTAACTATACTCATATTTAATAACTCTTAACATTTGGAATGCTGCTAAATTTTTCGATACATTTCTGTAACACTAACATTTGTTAATAACACATCTAAATATTAAAAAGGCGTGCGCCGAGTCCACAATTGCGCTCAAGCTTTAATGGCGTACAGTTGCGTAATAAAATAGCAGTTGAATTGCCAAGTGATTGTTTGCCAAATATTAATGATTTACGTCAGATATTCGATGATGGTTCTGCGCAAGGTAATATTGGACATCGTCATTCATCTGGTGTTGAACCATCATCAAAGCGTTCCAGTCATACGGAACGCACTCTCTTGCAACAACAACAAGCGAATTGTTTTTTTGATGCCAAAACATCGCATGTTGAAGAGAATATATTTGAATCAAAAAGTCGTAATTTAGAATTCGAAAGGGCTAAACAAAAATTTGATAATCCAACGCATTTGCAACACCAACATCATCACCACCAGCGCGAACAACGTGAACGTTCATCGGGAAGATATGGGCCAAATACTAGTAGCGGTGGAGTTGCCAGTGGTAGTGGTAGCGGCAGTAACGGTGCAAGTGCTGCCAATGCATTAAGTACCCCGAATAGTAGAGCAAATCTGGCATTACCTTTGAAAACGACCACAGCTATGAGTGGCCAAAATATTGTTAATTCCAGTACCAATGGGAATTCAACTACATTAAATCTTTCCAAAGACGATATAAATCGACAGTTGTTTGAGGATCATTCACGTTCTTCGACGGTTGGTGGTAGCGGTGCTGGTGCAACAAGTGCTGATTCACAATTGTATCAAAAAGATAATTCTAATACTGCAACTAGTGGTGGTGGCAATTACTCCAGGAACAGCATTAACTTGGATGGTCTTAAAGTATCTGATGATGAGGTAAATAATACAAACACTGACTCTCCCAAACAAAAAAATGTATTTCTTATTAAAAAAAATTTTTAAAAAATTAGTGCTTTGTTGATTTTTATTTAATTACGTAAAATTACTATTGATTTATTTGTTTGATATGGAGTTGATTACATAAATGTTATTCATTGCTTAACTGATCTACTATTTGTAAGTAAAATTTTTTTATGTGGGTGGTTTTCTAAACGTCAGAACATACACTATGGAATATTGTATTTTTTACCGTTCGTTCAATTACTCAAAAGTTTTTACTTTTTACTGTAATTTACTGAATTGCGGTCGTTTTCATTTACTAGTAAAGTGAGAATTCAATGGTTGTAAAATTTTTCCTAGTAAAGTCCATTATGATATGAAAACACAACATTGAAAAATATAAACCAACAAGAATGAAAATTGTTGTTAAGTTTGTTTAATGTCTGGAATAAACATAATCATTAAATGTATACAACTTTTATAATACTTATTCCATTTTCAATATTTCAATGTTTGCCAAACAAACAAGTATGGAACATGGAATTGTGTGGTTTTTATGAAAAACCGCGTAAGTCTCAATTTAAGTTTTTTTTAAAGAGACCCACGAATAATTGTAAGTTCCTATAAACTAAAAATTAATATAAAATAAATAAAAAATATTTCCATTTAGTCCAATTGGTATATATTCGTTTTCTTTAATTCTTGATGTGATATTCCGACAGGGTGTTTTGATGTAGCTTTTCGGAATGAATTTCGGTCATCCTATAGCCGAAACAGGTTTTTCTCCAAAACAAACTTGACAAGGGGTGACGGAAATTCGTCCCAAAAATCTACAGTTTTTTAGTCCTATGTATAGAGCGTTTAAATTAAAACAATTGGACATATGCGGTTATTCATGAAATCAACAGAATTTAAAGCTTGTGGAAAAGAATTGCAAACTTCGTAATGAGTTTGCTTAAAAGGGATGAGCTCCCACAATTTTATTATTTTTTGTTTCTCAGCAATCAGCTGGTTTTATAATGTGCTAGCTTTTTATGCAAAGTTTTTTATAAAAGTAATTTTAACGCCATTGTCAGTAACATCTTATTAACTGGAATTTACTAGAAAGGCTAAAGTATGTATACCATGTATCAAAACAAAGCAACCAAATGTTTAGTAGACTGTTTAAAAGTAGTTTGTATACATTTTGACGTTATGGAACCTTTCTGCAATATTTTTTTTTTAAAGGCATTAACAAATATCGGATTTGATATGCCGCAATTAAAAAACAAATTATTTAATATCTGCTTTAGAACGTGCAAAATGGACGCACGTTCTAAAACTAAAAATATAAAAAGAATCGGTAAAAACGAAATTGTAAACTGTACCATAATTCAAAAATGCTTAGTGATGCGAAGTTTTCGCATAGATAAATTTAAAATACACATCGGAACGTGTGACGATAAAGTTCACACGTTTGCATTTAGGTACGCATGACTTTGCTTACTAGTATTAAAACTGACGTTTTGGAACTCACCCTGCTTCATTGGCTAGAATTTATAAATTTGATTGAAAATAATATCGAATTATTCTACTAAAATAAAAACCATATATATATATTTTTTTGTAATTGTTTCTTTAGACTCCGTAATTATGGATCAACTAGCTTACTGCTTGACGAAGAAACCGAAGGCAACAGTGAATAAGCAGTTATAAAACATATATTGACACTTTATTATTTAACTAATATATACCGCATATGATTAATAAAGGGGTTTTCAATGAAGGCGGGTTAATGTTGAGGATCTGCAGGGGTTATGTGGTTTGACGGCGTGTGTCAAATCTGTTTTGCATTATTTACGGTTTACCAGGTTGCAATCAATGTATTAACAAACATTACTGCTTGGATCGGATCTTGGATTGGCGCATTCTTCGTCCGTCCTTCGAAAACTACTTTAGTAAGGCTATCACTGGGAAGGCGAGCATTACGATCAATGATGACCAATAAAACAATGTGTATAGCGATGATAAATGGCGCCAGTACAACGACGTTACGAACCTCACAGCTAACGTCAAAATGAACAATCTGCATTTCTTGGGCAGTTTTCTTAAGTCAGAAGTCTATGTCAATAAGTCGCAACTGACAGATGCGCACAAAGTCTGCGTAACCGAGATCATCAGTCAATTTCAGTCGGATCTATGGGCAAAGTCATTGAAAATTTAACCTCTCTTCTTATCTGTGCCAACGTGAGAAAAAATAATTTTGTTTTTATCTCACACACAGCTTGCTTTATTTTATTTCAACATTGGCCCGCTCTAATTGGTAAACCCTTTATTGAAAAAGCGAAAACATTTCCTTCCTTATACTTTAAGTTTTATATTATAAAATATATATATATATATATATATATATATATATATATATATATATATATACATTTACATTACGGTCATAGGTATTGTAATAGATTTGTTTTATTGGCTAAAGATCACTGCAAGGCCATGTTTAAGAGTTTTTGTTTGTAAAATAATTTACCTTTAGTTGGCGAAATGGGAGCAATTTTACAGTATGTACATACGTGCATATGTATGTATGTATATCATATGTATAATTTAACATTTTCATTTAAAAGTCTCGAAATTAATAGACAGTAGGATCATTTGGCGAGAGCGATTTTCTTTTGTTACATTTGAGAAATGTGGAACTAGATTGCGCTGTTTATAAACTTACATTCGCGCGCTGCGCACCACTTCCCTAGAAATGTACTTAAAAGGTGTTTTATACACCTAAAAAGTATGTGTAGTTTAACGTATACCTAGCCATATGTATGTATATGTTATAGCATTCCTGCAGCTAAAATAATGTAAATATGAAAATAAGACCACAAGTTACTATCCAAAAATTTCGCCCATTAAATGTACTGAGATCAAAAAAGGATCAAGTTCTTGTTGTTCTCATTTCTACCTAATTTCAGATCTCTTCAGCCTTCAGCCCTTTACAAATAAAGGTTTACCCTAGTCCCCCTAGTTAAAAAAGAACCTGTTTTCAGGGTTTTCTGATTGGGCAATATCCCAAGACCTACCTGAATAGCAAGTTTTAGCTCTCTAGCTGTGTTATGAGTCAGTGAATAGGTACTAAAATATTGCACTTTTTACACCTTCATATCTCGGGAAGCTTTTATGATAAAACTTTCAAACAAATGAATTAATGAAGCAAAGTTATGAGGGGGTAAACAAATTCGCGAATGGCTTCGTGTAATAGACAGACTAGCTACCTACATATCTATCCTTTTTTATACATACATATAACGAACAATCGCTTTTAACATTGCATAGGAGACCAACTAGTTCATTTATATACTGTTATGTACTAGTTGCAATAAAATTGCAAATTATGTTCTATCTTTAATTAACACACACTTTTACACGTTATAGTATGTAAGCCCAAGAAGAGTCTTTTGTGGGAGTTAACACCACTATTTGCGGACTGATAGGCTAGCACACTACTAACTGGCCCCGAGGCGCTCGTGCAAAGTTTTGTGTTTTATTTTATATTAAAAATATTTGAAAAACTAGAATTTGCATAAAGGAGCACAGTTTATCAAATATGAAAAAGATGCACAAAATCAACGCTAAATTGTTGTTTTTATACCGAACAAGCAAGCAGTACAGCAGGAGGAAAGAGTGCTACTTATTATTGTTGTTTCTGTAATAAACCAGAATACATTTTTTATTTTCATAAAAAGAGAGCGTCTCTTCTGTTTTCCACTAGTACGAATCTGTCCCTTTTGCTACAGTCTTGCTACAACGAGGTAAAACTTGTTAGCATTAGCTGCATGGAGCAGTTGGGTTACATATAGTTGGGTTACAATACAGGCTTCTGGTGTTTTTGTTTATTCAAAAAATGTGAAATTTTTTACCCTTTTGTTAACCTCGAAATATGTTTACGCCCACAAAAAGAGGTGTTTTTTAGATTTTACCCTCAATAATTCCGAAAGGCATTGCCATTTATGATCTATATAAAATTCTAAATACTAGGGTGTGTACGTTTTAACAGGGCAATATTGTATTTAAGAAAGGAAAACGCGATTAAAATGGTGCAATAAAAAAATTTTTAGAATTTACACAAATGATTAAGTCAGAGCAACAACGATATATACTTTTATCTTCTTTCTTAATTTTTAGATGTGTCCCTTAAAAAGTGAAAAATATAATTTAATTTTCTTAGCCTAGTTTTTTGTGTTGGTACCGGACTGAAATTGTACTAAAACAGATTTATAAGTAAAACGAAAAAAATGTGCATATATAGTAAACTACATAAAAAGTTGTACGTAATTAAATTTAAAAATCGATGTTTGGCAATTTATATATCGCAGGAGAAGGTACGTACGTACGAGTATGTATGTACATTCTATTTCAGCACACATTTACTGTAGCACAGCGCAAGAAACGGGTTAAAGAAAGTTCAAGTAGTTTGTCGATTTGTGTGTGAAGCATTTAAACTGGAAATGTATCTTGTAATATTGAATGTTTTTGGAAGTTCTTATTAGAAAACTCTGGCCAAAATCTATTCTAAAGACCGTGTTATAATTGATTTCTACTTTAATATTTTAATATCTAATTAATTTGATCAAAGTTGATACATATAGAACGCATATGTATATGTGTGTGTAATTTCCTAAAATGTTTAAGTATAAAGAAATAAAATTAGACTTTTATTTGGACTGATATACGTATGTGTAATTAGTAATAAGACTCTAGTATTGTATTTCTTAATGTCATAGCTGATAACAAACTAAATCTTATGTGATATAAAGCATCACAGCAATAATAAAAAAATCTATTAGTATTAATAAACGTAACCAATATTATATATGTATGTTTTGTTTTATAAAAGTTATATAAAATTTGAATATGTATGTATATTCACAATTTAAGTAGAAACATTAAAGCGGAATAAAATATAAGAAATATTGCAAATAAAAGTTGATGCTGAAATACTTATAAGAACAAATATAAAAAGATAAGTTTATATTAACAGTATGATTTTGCCATACCATTTGCTTGCGGGTTCCTTGTTAAGTAGTTCAAAAATAATAATTTATGTATATAATATACGAGTATGTATATTCGAAGTAAATTACGCTATACACTCTAACTGGCGAGTTTGATGTTGACCTTTAAGCTTTAGAAACCAGAGCATGTGTGAGAGTCTTGTGATCTGATAAGATTACAACTTGTCTTCATTTAAAAGTGTCTAAAATATGCAACGTATGAAGTAATAGTCATATGGGTTTTCTTTTACGGTGGTGAAAAAGACCGGCGACGATTAAGTGTTAGTAATATTTTCTGAGAAATTGTCTCAATGGCTTTTTTAGCATCTACAGTCCATGCGAGTTCTTTATTTATTTCCTTTTTCGCTTTTGTGGTCAAATAAAACGTTTAACCATTGGTACGTATAGATTATAGTTCTTAAAACAACAACGAAAGAAGTCTTTACGGCAGTGGTGCCAAAAGAAAGTACGTTATTTGAAAAATCTTAATTTTAGAACAAAAATCTTCAAATATGTTTTTTATTTGATTCTTGATTGTATATGCCGACAGCGTGATTGTCAAGTTTTGCTTCGAGACACCGGTTTCAGCTATGTGTCATCTTCAGTGTCATTTTTCGTTCAGAGTATTTTATGTTTTCATTTATTTATGGGTAATAAAATAATAATTCATGTCTGTATATAATCGTACATCTGTAGGTAAAAATTATCATGTAAAAATAAAAACCAAAAATTCACATTACACAATTTCTAATAATAAAACTTGTAATATTTGTAACTATACATTGTACATTTATGCCATCAAATTTGTATGTTATGTATGCTTATGATTTTGAATCAACAGTTAAAAAATTTTATAAATAACAAATCACACCTTTCGAATTATAATATTGACAAATAATCTAGAATATTATTTACCATCCACCCAATGCAAAATGTTAGAAAAGGGTTAATGTTGATTACTAAAAAAATATAATATATACATGATTATATATTTTTCTGCTATAAAAATACACAATGTTACAAATTAATACATTAAACCGAAAATAAATTAAAGTATTCTTAAAAGCGATATTTAAAATTTTTAAAATGGTACTTAGCGATGAATAAAAAATATACGAGTATTTTCATTTCTTTGACACATTTTTTTTTCATAATAGGCAATAAAATATTCGAATATCGCTTTTTCTTTCACCTTTTTCCTTTTTGATAAAGGATTTTCTACAATTGAATACTGAGACATCAAATAATATGAAAAAAATACATGTTGCTTTTTTGGCAAAATTTGTACGAATGGTAATAATTTTCTAGTGCGGTTTTTTTTTTGGTACTGGGTGTAGGTAACGACATTTATTAAATTTTATTATCTGACACCAAGTAAATCTCAAATATTAATTTTGGGAAAAAATTTATTCATTTTCATTTAAAAATCTTTAAAATTAAGTTAAAATTTTAATTTTTTCATCGCTGTTTAATATGTAAAATAAAGCGAGTCAAATCGGGGCCCAAACTTAAACATAATTATAAAAAATCTGTAGTCTGCCATTAAAAACAACAAGCTCTAACGCACCACCAGAGTAGGTTCCAACCCTCATTTCCAGCCCTGAGACAGCAAAACATAAAAAAGAATGAGATAAGCAAAAAAAAAAAAACTACAAACAACCGGAAACACTTAAGAGAGAAGACCGATCGGTATCGCGCGAATGTCAAATCGCATACGACTTGAATAACGCCGATTTTATTTGTCAATTAACGCCAAATCATGTGCTGCAGTTCGCGAGCAAAGTTCAAAAAGTAAGTACTTGTATGTTCACTTTAGAATATTCAATTAAAAAACAACGCAATAGCGAAATAAAACGTTTTTTAATTTAATATTTTTCGTAATTAATTAATTTTCTTAAAAACTACCCTCTTTAATAAAGCGAATTAAAAAAAGACATTGAATTTTAATCGCAAAATCATGTGAAATGCGACAGCAATAAAACTGTCTTCAGGAAATACAAAATTATTTTTCCACAACACAAAATTTTCGGTACACCATAGAATGATGAAGGGTATATAAAATTCGGTGCAATTGATTATGGGGCTCTTACCTGTTTTTGTTTTATCAGATAGCATAAAAGTAAATTCTTAAAAAAAAATTTACTCGAGATACACTCAGCGTATCTTTTGCCCATTTCATTGGTCTTGGGCATTTTAAATTTACCTTGTGTTGCAGAAGTGGCTTGGTATCCGAAGAAAAGATTTTTATTATGTTAAATTAATTTTTGTTATTTATTAATGTAATAAATTCTTGGTACAAATTACTTAATAAAAAGCTTTAGAGCACAGTTATGAAAAGTTTTCATGTTGAAATGCTACATATATAATATTAAGATCTTTAAATAATTTCAGAATATGTTCCGTTTTTATTTCTTATTTAATCAGTTTAATTTGAAGATTATGCTCACATATTCACTATAGGAGTAATTTGTAATATGTAGAACGGGTTCTAGAATAAATTAGTTAGAAGGAATATTAATTTAGTTTTTAACGTACTTCCCTTTATTTGCTTATTAGAACTATTGTATTTAGTAGAAGTTCGAAATCGTTTTTGGAATAAGAAAATGCAATTAGAAAAAATTATTGTAGTTCGCGTGCATGGTTTATTCTAAGTTTATTTCTAAGTTACTTATGTACGTAAGGTGAGCTAAGCTTAAAGTAAGATCGATCAGACGAACAAATTTCAACTTTTGTTGTTAACAAATATTTGTTAATTCAGACAAGTTTCTAGTTAATAATAACAGGCCATATACTATCTTACTGCATATTATTCTATGTACTTCTGTGTGTACATGTAGATATGTCATGTGGAATTACAAAAAGTAATGTCGAAAAAAGTAGTTGCGTTAAGTCTAAGAAATATTTGCCCCGTCTGACCTCTTCTTTAAGCACATGCACATTTACAACTTCAATGAAAGGAAGACGAAATTTTATAAGAATTTTATTCTATGGATACCAGGATAATAAATAACCTGATCTTTCCATTTAAATTTGACCATGTTAGTAGGCAAAAATGAGAAGCGATAATAAATAGATTTATTTTATTCATTTTGGAAAGTTTAAACTTTTTTTGTTATCTGATAGCTTTTTCTTCCTTTCATGCTGTGAGAACTATAAACTTCTTTCTTGAATAACCAATGTTTAAGTAATCGGGGTTTAAGAATTCATCTAATTAAGAATTATTTTATAATCATATTAAAGGTACCCTTTTGCAAAAATATTAATTGGCCTATATTTTAAATTAAATTAAGCTTAATAATTTATTGAGAAGTGTGTAAAACAATTTTCTAAAGTTTCGTATTAAAGGTCCATTCAGATTTTTTTGTTTGCTATACTAAAATTTATAAATACATTTTAATAATTATAATAGCCAGTATTCAGTGTTTAGTGCAAATGGTTTGACAAAAGTGCAAATGCAAAATATCGTAGTTTTTTTTTTTATGAAATCCTACAACAAAATACACAAAACGTTTGCTAAATTTCGTAAAAACTGCAATATTATGCAGTTTCCCTTTTGCAAGACCATTTGCACCAAACACTGAATACCGCTAATATTTCATGAAGTACTCGCACATACAAAATTTACAATTTTACTAATTCAACAGAAATAAAGACTTATATAAAATAAAATTTAACAGATTTGTCTAAAGTTAAAAGCAACGTTATAGTAAAAGAATTAAGCCTGTAGTTATCAGGAGCACGAAAATATTAATGAATACGATTGATGCATTGCCACATAATTCTATATTGCTTTCCTGCAAGTGAAAGAAAATGAAATTAATAATTTCAAATTATACATTTCTTACCTTTTAAGACAACATTAAAAATACAAATGTTATTTTTATTTAAATAAATAAAAATCAAAAACTAATAGTTATTTTTGCTCAAAATAATAATAATTATTTTCTGCTTATTATGAAAATTTCCGATTTTATGCGCCCCATGGTTATTTTTTATTAAGTTATATCCAGGATATACAAGGAGATCGATTTAATCCTTTGCCAAATGCTGTGATGCGTGATAAAACAATAAGCCAAAAATATCCTTGACTATCCTTGAGGCGGTGATGCGAACGAATAAGTGCTCTCCGCATATTCAATTTTGCGCTGGTCGTTGGCAATGTTTTTTGCCACATATTTATCATATACTCCGAAAAGAAAAATCACATACAGAAAACGGACAAACGACGAAAGTTCTTGTGAAGTTGGGAAAAAAAGTTTTTTTTTGCCAGCAACTAATCTTTGCTTCAGAGGCACCGTTAATGTAGACTTTAAATATAAAACTAGCTTAAGCTGTTTTTTTAACACATTTAACATCAGCTGTTTTTTTAATTTCATGAAAAAACTTAAAAATATTTAAGTTACAATATATTGACAGATTTTCAATTATTGATGATTTTGAGGACAAGAAACTTAAAATATATGAAAGGATATTGAATTCTTACGACCTTAAGAAAATAAATTTGGCCGCATCTTATGCTTTTTTAACAACACTGCCTCAGCTGATGAAAGACCCCACTTTTCTTTTGTAACAGATTGTATTCAAACATTTGTTCATGGTATTCCTAATACCCTTTGTTATTATTAACTGTTCCAACTAAACAATCAAATGCAAGGTGAATTTATTAATTGCAGTGCACGTTGTAATTATAGTTGGGAAAAATCTTTCTTTTGAATCCCAAATTCTCCTTCAGTTAGGTTTAGTAAATAAAATAATTCTTTACTTTCTGAATACCATCCAACATTTAAAAAATTATCTATTTCTTTTTGAATTGTGTCAATAGTGTTTGTATGTGCATAAATACACATTCTTATAGATCCATAATCCTATCGATAGGAGAATAAAAATACACACGAAAAATGAAAGAAATGAATGAAAAATAGTGAATTAATTCATTCATGAATGACACAAGTCCAGTTGTAGTGATGTGTCTGTGTATACTAGTTAACAAATTTTTCCTGTTGAAATTAATCCACGACATACCGAAAAATGTTAATATGGTAATAATTGAAATTATATTTAAATTAAATTTTCTTTTTGGATTCATTTTGATTGGATATAAAGTCGAAATAAATAAAACCAATGATTGGGTTTGAATTAAATCAAATTAAATAATATTAAAACGGTTAATTGTAAATAAATTAGTTGTACCTACATATTTTCAATACTTACATTAACATGCCGGCTTATACAACTAGTAGGACGTACACGCGAAAACTCATGATCTCTTTTAAAGCATGCTAACGTTTGATTCTCCTCTAGTGGGTAGTTAATATCCATTGGATTTACGGTAAGTATATGGGTTACATCACGTGGACACATTTGATCGATAACTAATAAAATTAAATTGCTTGCTGGTATGGGTAGAACAACAAATGGTCTCTCACAACCATGCGCTGTCATATTGTAGACAACATTGTCCTTTTCGTTAAAAAGTGTGTAAAGGTCACGTTGCATGTCACATGGTTTCAGTCTTGTTCTTTGCAGTGTTACCAAACGCACCCACTCATTGTTTTTAACATTCACTAAATAATCGGTCATATTTTCGTCCACATAGTGTTCAAAAAAATCTGCAGCAACTGCACTCAATTCGATTATATATAAAATAATTGTGGTTATTATCCATTTTAATGCCTTAAGTAGGTGGAAAAGAGGCTAAAATTTTTAAAAGAATTATTATAAAAAATATTTTAACAGGGTTTTAAACGCCAATGAAATCGATCGGTAACAGCCTTGGATGGGGAACTTACGGTTAAGACGTATGATGAGGAATTAATATCACCATCTGGCACAAAACAAACGGCTTGATAATCATACACGGTGACACGCTTATAAACATTTTCCTCCACTAAACGATGCATTATAGCACCATTTATTTCACCAAAGAACCTGCCAGTTTCATGGCGACTTGGCGATATGATTATAAAACCATTATTATCTAAAATGTAACAATCTTTATCGTCCACAGCACATGCCTAAAACGAACAAAAAAAATTATTATTGAATTTTTTTTTAGAGAAAAGTTATTAACATCCTACATTTCCGGTTATATTACGAAATAGTTTTAACAAAGCACTATGTTGAAATTGAAAACCTACGACGCCAGCTGGTGCGGATTTACCTCCTTCGGTATGGAAGACGGCATGACTGGCAGTTACAATAGTTTCAGCAGCAGTTTCTCCTGCATCGAAGGGCACAGAGTAAACGAAACTTTCCTCTCGTATAAAATGTTGATCGACAGCTCGCTTATACCATATTTCATCAATAGCTTTATTATTATGTTCACTAAATGCTTCTCTATTAAGAAATATATACAAAAGTTAATATGATAAACGATGCAACTGACCATATACTCACCCTGCTCCCAATTCTTCGGCCATATTTGAATGAAATTCTTGCCAACGTGTGAGACCACTGTGGGTGGCTAAAAATGCCACTGTTATACCAAAACGTTGCTTAAACTCATTCCTAATCAATAGAATATTAAAAATACATATTTCAATTTATTAGTTGACTAGAAAATTAATTACAACTGCATTGTTTTATAATTCAATTATTTTACCTTGGCAACAAACCCATTAAAACTGATATGGGATTTGAAGCACTTGAACTACTACTAATCCAATGAAAAAGTTTTAAATTCATGAAAAATTCAATAGTGTTGATTTGATTTAAATGAAAAGAAATATATAATTTTAAATGATTTGTGTTAAAAATAAAAAAGAGAGAAATAGAAGTAAATAAGTTAAAAACAAAAAGAATTGCAGAATAAAATGGGTTTTTATACATTTTTACTATTTTAGATTTCCATACTAAAAAATATTTGTTATTGTTTTCAGCTTCTTGTAAAATGTAGAGTAAAAAATTAGAGATTGGAGCATAAGTATTTTTCGGCTCACGAACGGAATATTTTTTTTAATCATGCTCGATAAAATTTTAAATGCTCAAGATCATGTATAACAATACATACGTATGTATGGACATGTGAGTGTAAAATATATGTAAAAAAGTGAAGAATATCAACATATCATGCTAAATGGCAACTCGCGAGTGACACGAAAAGACACAGGTAAATGTTATTAACTCTTCCCACTTTTAGGTAAATCTACAAATTTTGGATATTTTGTTCAAAGTAGTAGAAAGTGAAATTACATATTTGTTTAGTTTTTTTTTTTAATTTAATAAAATCTTCCCAAAAATAATTATTAATAATTTTTTAAAACCAAATCGAATTTTTTACAATTTAAATAATTTTTGTATCATTCTTTTGCGTATAAAACTTGGTGTGGTATAAAAACTTTGTTAAATGATTGAACGCATTTTTTCCTCGGTGATTTTTTTGCTATTTGGTTTTTTATTGTAGAAAAAGATTTGTGACATGTGGCAATGCTTAAAATGCTCAGTAAGGTTTACCATTTTAACATGAATAGACTAGCAAATGTACAAAGCTTTCAAATCATTGAATTTTATGATAAAAATTCGAAAAATTGTCTTCACCGACGAAGCTGATTTTTGGCTCAATAGGTACATAAAGAAACAAAATTGCCAAATTGGTGTGAAGAGTAGCCAAAGACACTACAAGAGCTGCCAATGCATCCTGAAACATGGACTCTTTGGTGCCGTTTCTGCGTCGTCGTCATCATTGGACCGTCCTTCAAGAAAGGTGAAAATCGCAACGGTAAAGTCAATGGAGCAAGGTACCGTGGTGAGGAATTAATCTCACGTTTTAAATCAGTCCATTATCCGCCAAGATTATGTGATTTGGCGCCAATAGACTGTTTTTGGGAATATGTGAAGTCTTCCGTGTACAGGGACAAGCCAGCCAGTTTTCAGCCCTTGAAGACAACATTACAGCTGGCATTGTTAAGATACTGGCCACCCAGGCAAAATTTACTTAAAGTAATCTTGAAAACGTAAATGGCAGGCATTCATTTATCGTCCCTAATAAATATTTTATTCACTTTTGCAAATTTTATGTTTTTTTCAATTTTAAAAACCCAAACATTAAAAAAATACTTTATATAAGTTTTGTCATTGGTTTCATGTGAAACAAATTTTAAAAACGGTATTTTTGATTAAAACAGGTGTTTTTCTTGGCTGTAATATAAAAAAGTATTTGTTTTTATAAGAAATAAATATTGGTTGTACTTTCGCTGAGGTGCGAACATTTTTGTTTTCTGCAAAAAATGCTTTAAATGTTTTGAAGGTATAAAACAGGCAAAACTAACGTTGAAGCTCAGCAATGAGAATGTTCACAAAACCTCCGTATACTCGGCCATGTTCCGACACTCGCATTCGCAAGAGTTTTGGCGAGTTCAAGTCGCAAGAGTATACTGAAGTGAACTGCTGTATTTAAACTAAACTAGTATTTAAAGAAACTACAAAGTTATGAATAAATTAAATTAATAGTGTTTTATTTTTATTTTAGTCAAAACTAATGACATTTTGTAACAATTTTTTTCTAAAAACATGAAATTTAAAAACATTCTTTGCTTCTGCATCTTTTGCCTCCGTATTTCTGTTGTTTCTTTTGCTTTTGGTTTGATAAAACATATGTTTTTAGTTTTTGAACACAAGTTAGAAAAAAAGCAAATCGCACGTATTTGCAGAACATGCAGAAATAAGTTTGGCGATTTGCTACTCGCATGCGATTTGACACTTGCGAGTGTCAGAGCATGCCCGACTGTTTAAACTATTTATTAACACTAAAACTTTATTTCTGCTGTTTTCAGTATGTATAACCACTTGTCTTCTCCTATCTGTCCCTTTCCATATTAGTAGTTGGTAAAAATTGCCGATTGCTTCTTTCTCTATAATAAAAATCGTTTTGACATTTTCATTACTTATTGCGATTTTTTTTAATATTACTAAGAAGAAACGATGTAAATAAATACTCGTATAATACAAGTATTTGAGCTTCGGATATTATCATTATATTCGATAAAAAAAAAATAGCCCATCCCTGATTCACTATTTAAATATTGAAAAACAGATCTTGTTAGTACAGCTACAATTTAAAATTATAATTATGCACTATATGACAACACTTATTTCGTCTGTGTTAATTAATTTTTTACCTGTTTTTTAATTTCAAATTGAAGTATTATTTTATTTCTTTAATAGTGTTCTTGTGAATTTTTATACATATTACTATTAAGTTTCTTCTATTAATAAATCTGTGACAGTAAGGAATAAATGCTTAAGTCGACTTAAGCTGAAAATGGGTTGTGATTTCCTAATATAGTTATATTGAAGTGTATTTCTGCTTATCTTTTTCATTTGGAACAGTAACTTAATTTACATTTTCGTTAGGAATAAGATCGTCCAAATATATAAATTTTTTTTTTCAAAAGCAGTCATGATTTTAAAACTGTTCTTCTGTAAAATGACAAATGCACACTTAAGCACTTTTTTCGTATTGACACAGAAATATATAAAAATGTGTACCGCAATGATCTCAAAAGTACATTTTGTTTTTATAGTTGGTAATGAAACCTCAAAAGCAATGCTATGATTATACCCAATAACCCAAGGCAATTTGATAACAGCTAGACTTGCAGGAGAATTCAAAGCTTCGTGGCGAATGTAAAACTCCATGTAATGAAATGTGTCGGAAATGGCGAAACATATATGGAATTTGATATTCAAAAAAGTAAACAGCTGCGCTGAGTTTACCTTAGGGCAAGTTACAGCATTCGATAATGATTGAAATAGAATGAAATAAAAATTTCGACCGATATCGACTGCCGTCATTTGCCCCGTTTTAATTCGTCTTGCAATAACCAAAAAAAAAAAAATTTGAGTACTTTTTTGGAGAACTCCTTGTTATTCTCTGATGTGAACTTATTGAAGAGCAAGTAATAAATAAATACTTCTTTAAATACCGAAATTTTCTTTTATCGTTCTATAAACAAATATTATATTTACAACATTCTTTTGCTTGGGGACTTAGAGTGAAATTTTATTCCTGTTCAATCGATTAGGCACATCATTTTTGTTACTTAGCAAGCACTATATTTTGATATTTTATGGGTAGAACAAAAATTGTACAACTAGCGGATAGCGTATTTGATTGAATTCAAAATCATATTAAAAATATTTCGAAAGAAGAACAAATTGTTTTGTGTTTTTTTTTTGTTTAATGTTGTATTTATGTATAATATTTATACGTTTAACTTTTGTAAACACATTTCATGATCAATTAAACCCCATTGAATCCTTACTTCTTGAAATTATAGCCATGGATGCTTTAGGCCGCATTTATTTTGCGACAGTAAACAAATTTAATTATTGCTTTATATTTAAACTTGCGTGTTTCCTTAAGCCGCCCATACACTTATGATTTGTGCGTGTGATTTTTTCGTGTTCGATCTCTTGCTTACAAGTTAATGATTTTCAAACTCCTGTGAGTTCTTTAAAGCGTTAAGGGACTTGTTCGCAACCATTTTAAAATTTTTCATTTTAGTTTACTATGAACCGTCAAAGTATCGCGAAGATAGGTAGAACCAAATTTCAATAGAATTTATTGCAATTTGAAAAGAGGATAAATCCAGTCAAATGTGTACTTTCTTCTCGATGTTTTGTTGCGTAAAGAACTCAGACCAAACGAGCAATTGCTTCATCCATTTCGAAACTCATATTTACTTGTTGACGTTTAAGTTTAATGGGATTTGTTCGGCGTTTGGGGAGAATTGGTTCGCCAATTCTCCCATAAATCATAAGTTTGTGAATGGCTTT
The DNA here is from genome assembly GCA_963932375.1 of Phania funesta. Lineage (NCBI taxonomy): Eukaryota > Metazoa > Arthropoda > Insecta > Diptera > Tachinidae > Phania > Phania funesta. The sequence continues at coordinate 47,155,673 of OZ010656.1, forward strand.
ACACTCATATTGCACCGCAACCTATAACCTAATAAAGTGTTCGACTTTTATGAAGACAAATAACACCATATGATTTAAATAGTTGCCATATATGTATAGGAGGATATTTTATTTTTGGGAAAGGCATTTCCAGTGGCAAATCACTGACATTTTTGTATGTGATTCCCAAAAACTGTTAATTTTATGGGTCAATTAAGATTGTAACTCAATTATATGAAACTCATTTAAGCGGGATTTTTCCTACATACTTTATGTTAGAAAAATTTCTTTTATCTTTTTTGCATCCATTAATTGATTTACCAATTATGCGGGACTCAATTAAGCGGTAACTACTGCATCTGCTTTTTTCTAATTCGTTTCTTAATCACCAATATGAAACAATGTAGAAATTGTAGTAATAAAACCTGTTTATAATATATTTCTTTTAAAGAAATGTAAACATTAAAAAATTGTAATTAAAAAAGTTAAGTATTTTATCTCTTTTACAATAAATATAATTTCTATTTATAAGGGACATGTATTAGAAAAAATAAAATACAAGCCACGATTTTCGGAGTTACGGATCTGCAAAGTCAATAACATATATATTTCGCGCAAGCAAACTGGCTGTCTGCAAATGTAAAGGTGTAATTTAATTCTAAAATCTAATAAAATTTGTAACCAGTAAATAATGACAAGCAGATTCGGATGCTTACAATTACATATACATGTAATTAAATACAATTATGTATACTGGGAAAATGGCAATCACCCATTACCAACTAAATGTAATATGTAATTGTTGACTGCATTGCTAATTTTGTAATTGTAATAAAATATAATTGATATTAAAAGTAATTAATGAAAATTGTGTAAAGATTATTCTGAAGTGTCTATTACCAATTATTATAAAACTCTTACATCACACAAAATACAAAACAGAAATAATCAAATTAATAGAAACCAAATATCATTAAATAGGTCTGTTCCAGGTGCATAACAAAACAGTCCGAACTAGTCCGAGTTAGTCCAAACGCGTTCCAGATAAAAATTTTTGTGCAATTTAGAGAGAAAATGAGAGTAAAATTTTTCATTTCCTGTACAAAGTCGTCCGAACTTTTTCTTTGGGTAAGTTCGGACTAGAATTAAATTATCAGCTGTTTTTTGTTTATATTTTAAATTTATTAAAAAGCAAAACGGAAAATTTTTCCAATAAACTTGAAGTTGTAATTACATATATTTGTGCATATTTATCACTTTATTTAATAAAAAAAAATGCTTTTATCGATCAGTTAAGAAGCTGCTGCCAATGTTTTGCGTATAAAATTACTAAAATAAAATTTATTTGAGAAAGTAGGCACCATTTGTGGTTTGCGTTCTAGCAATTTCGGACAACTTTGGCACATTCAGAGAGTAATTTTCCTTTTACTCTTAATAGTCCGGACTATTTTGTTATGCACCTGGAACAGACCTAATATGTAATGCACATGTGTTTTTCCAAGTTTACAAGTATTTATAAGACACAAAAACTCAAAACTTAGTCTCAGTTCACATTATGACATTTTCTTTAATTCTCTTTTAAACTTTCATTCGTGTCTACATGCTGAAATTTTTTAAATTACATTATATTTTTTTACATGTTTACTTTAACATAATTTCTTTTTTTAACATTTCCAAACAAAAACTAAATCAAGGTGTATTTAACTTTTTGCTGGCACATGTTTTTGACACTAATCATTCATTTTACACAAACAAAGTTGCCTGTTGTTGTTGTATTGTTGTATTGTTGTCGTAGCGCTGTCACCTAGTAAGTAAATACACCTTGAACTAAATCATAAGAAAATGGCTCCTGAAGACCATCGTTGTTGATGATATGTACGTATTCAAAGAACGTTATCCGAACACATGTTCGCACAATGCTGTTCTGCCATTACAGAAACAAAATATATACGGGAAAAATAAAAAAGTGTGTGTATGCGCCTGTCGGTAAACACCTGTACACAAACTATGCTGAGAACATGGAAACAATCCCGATAAGAGACAATTATTCTCAAACTGAACAGGTACATCTACACGTATTTTCCCCACAGAACACAACGAGCACATTTTGCCCTTTTATTCTGACGACGCCCCTCTATGTGCGAACAAATTTGTGGTTAGACGATGTGAAAGGGCATGCAACCCAAGAGCCTATTTCGTTTTGTCATATTGAGAACTAATTACTTAAGAAGACAATTTAAACTGTCATCTCCACATTTTAGAATTCATTTCCGAATATATTGTGGATATTCTAAATATTGATTTTAAATAAAAAAAGTCAAATTATTGTAATATTTGTTTGTTAATAAGCTCTTAAGGGGTTTGTTGTTATTTCAAGCTTTATCCCAAAAAAAAAAACATGATTAAAAGTAGATATTTTTACTCTGACCCCTTATGCGCTAATTAATGCGGAAATCTATAACGCAGTTTTTCACTTTTTTTTATTCTCTACCACATACATCCATTTTTAGGTACTGCCCTATATTAGATTCAAGTCTATAATTGTGTATTTCGATTGAACAAGAACTGTATAGAATTTCGTAAAACGAATTGACTTTCCCCTTGGACTTTCCTTTTAGAATCAAACTGAATTCTGCTTCTTATTTTTTGAATTAAAAAAATATATTACTTCTTTATTTCAAATGACTTAAATGTGTATAAATGTATTGGTGTAAAGATCGAAAAATTTGCCCTTTCTATATTGGATTTTGGGCTGCCTTTTGTTGATAACCATTCCTTTATTTTTTCTAATTCGATTTGCGTTCCTTCAATTGTACCCTTAACTGTTCCATTCGAAGTGTTCATAACGTAACCATGTAATCCCAATTCTTTTGCTTTCTTTTCGGTGTATTTGCGAAAAAATACACGTTGAACTTTACCGAAAATTTCAAAATCACAAGAATATAATTGTCTTGAACCCATCTTGATACTTAAGGACTTTTTATTTTTTTGTGTATAAATTTGCTAATTCTCAAACTTCAGTTAATATTAAAAATAAATTGAAATGCATACAATATGTACGTATTAATGACAGAACTTTGTTTTAAATTATTGATACCATAGTGAACAGTGTAGCCTCAAAAGCGTTTTTAAAAGCTCTAATTATTTTAACAATTTTAATATACTATTGCTGATTATTAAATTAATGTGTACACGTATATTTCGTTAGAAGATGCATTTTAAGAATTTACTTACCCCTTATCGTCTTTTGAGTTGAAACTAGTATTTTTGGAAAACCATTCTGTAACTCTGGCATCAAATACCAATGACTGAATCAATTGACGATCACCTGAAATATTTTGTAAACTAGAGTTAATGCATATGAATTTACAATTATTAATAATTAAAAATAATATATTTGTATTAAGGTGTTTTAATTGTGCTTTTAATTAATTCAGAATTTTAGATCCTGTCATCATGCATTAGTTAGAAGGCAAATGTGCAATTCCTCAGCTAACGGTGCATTATAATTTTGTAACTAGTATTTTATATTTTACTTTACTATTTTACGCATATGAATATTTTAAAAAATTGTGCCAAGCAAAATTTCCCGAGCAAAATAATATATACGTGTATCACAATTTTTTTTTTTTTTTTTAGCGATTTTTACCAAATTCACTTTTGTGTGATTTTTTGAATAATTTTATGTGAACGGCTTTACGTGTTTCAATTCTGGCACCTTTTCCGATTTCATATTGTTCTTTTTATAGTGTTTTTTTTTCGTTGAGAATTCGCCAATAGTGTCTAAGTTTCGTAAATATGTCTAATTTTCCGAATTTTATATCTTTTGGGTAATTTAAGTGATTTGCTCATTTTTAAAATTTCGGGGGCACTCTATGCTTTGCTCTTTTTTCTAAAAGAAATATTTTTTGTATGCAGTTATGTTTTGCAAATTATTTATCGATGATTTTCACCAATTTAACGATATTAGATTTTTCGAACTTCGCACAGTGGCACATTTGGCGAGAAGGCGGTCAAAAATCTGTTACTTTTGATTGGATTGGAATTTTGATATGCGTTTTTTCTGTTTTGTAGGTGGGATTTTAAACTTTAATTTTTGATAAAAAGCATAAAAAAAGTTACGAATGGTTGAATATTCGTTACCATTATTAATTGAATTTACGTAGAAAAGATGAGTGTTGAAACATTTAAACAAAATTTTTTTTCAAATGTCCTATTCTTATTGTTACAAATTATAATTATTAATAGTTTTGAAAACTAAATCATATCAAGAAACGCCAAATTTTTGCCCCCGTAATATTTTTAAGCTTAAAAACAACAAGGGCCAAAGGTTGGTTTTTTTAAACAGCCTTTTGAAATAAAAAATTTTAAAGTTTTTAATTCTCTTTATAACGAAAAGTTTTAATGAAAAAATCCTATCTTAGTTAAAGTTTTATTTTATTTTTAAATATTTCTATAACAATTTATAAAATAAATATTGATTAATTTACATATGTACATACGTATACTTTCAAATCAAAGAGCCACTATACATTAAGCAAAACAATTTTCTTGCAGTATTTCCATCATTCGAATTTCCTTCTCTTTGTTTAGGTTGGTCGATTATAAGGCCTAGCTGAAGATATCTTTCTTGAATTTCTTCTTTTTTTCTTTCGTTTTTCTGCATTTTCTTTACTGTTTCTTATGGTTTCGCCTGAAGAACCAAATTCCAAATCATAACCCAATTTAAGAATATACTCCATAAAACGAATCCTAATATGAAGAGCCGACAATCCAAATTCATAAGCTTCCTTAAAGCTATCGTCTTGTGCTGGAGGTTGGTTTAATTGGTTTGATGTCTTTGGCATATAATGCTGCTTGACGACAACTTTGTTTCCGTTAAATCTTGCGCAACTTTTCCATCAATCATTGTTAGAAACATTTTAAAATTTACTTCGATGTCTTTTTTTGTTAAATAAAAATTTTCTGCCCTAATTTGTGTGTTCGTATATTTTTGTGCAATTAGTATGCGTTTCTCGTTTTGCGAACACTTTAAGACTAATACGGACACGATTGTTTTTAATATTTATATAATAATTTTACCCACATGCAGTTACACATTAGCTTCGTTCGAGAACCCAATAATTATCAATAATTATGCCCAAACTTTACTAAAGTGCGTTCGAGTACACAAAGTTTAGTAGATGAGAACACAGTTTGAGAGCGTAAAATGACAGTTCGATGACTGAGCAATTGCAAAATCTGCTAAAGAAATTTTTGTTAGTAGAATTTAGTCGGCTGAAAAAAACATATGTTTTAAAATGTAAACAAACAAAAAATGTTTTCGGAGTTGTTAAAATTTTTGTGAAAATAAGGAAAACTAAAGCAAACACAAGTAAATAGGGATTTGAAAACAGTAAAGTGTACTAATTTACGTTTGCATACAAGAATAAGTGTTTTTTGCTTAAGTTACCCTTTCCACAGCAGTTTAATTAGGATTTAGAAAAAAAAATATTTTGTTTATTTACTTCTTTAGTGTTGTAGAAGTGATGAATACTTCGGAACCTAGTAATTGGCTATTCATACTAATCAATAACAAAAACGAGTAATAATGAACTATTTAACAAATTTAATCAGGAAAAACTTACAATATAAATAAAATAAAAAGGAAAAACTTATAAAGCAACACAAGTTACGTTTTTTTTCGTAAGAATTGTAGACAATAAATTGTGCTGTACGGAGTACGAACAACAAAAAGAGTCGAGTAGTCAAAGGAATACATTTTTTAGAACACTGCATTCATTTTCAATCAGCTGTTGGATAAATTTTACTAAATTTTCGTTCGCGTACTTTTTGGACAAAATTTATTTTGGGAGAGTAAATTGAAAAATTTACTCAGTTACTAAACTCTACTAAAATAGTACTCGAATGAACCTATTATAACCTTTGTGGCAAAAATAAACAGGTGCTAAAAATAATCAGCTACAGATCATCCCATGCAGTGTGTGCGCACATTTGTTGTGTACAAAATTGTGTTATTCAATTATGCAAGGAATTAGCTTGCATTTCCTTACCTATGTGGTAATAAAACTTACTTTTGAAAGAATGCCATAATAAACATGTGCATTCACTTATTTTATTTAAGACTTTCTTTTAATTATTTCATTATTGTGGATTCATAATTCTTTATGATCTTATGGTTTTATGATATATTTGCCATTACCAACTCTAATGGGTAACCAAAATTTCATTGAATATTTAGATTTTGAAAAAGTGATAGGTACAATATAGCACATTTGTATATTAATAGATTCCATCGCAAAAGTTATAAACGCCATTTTTCAAGGAGATTTGAAAAAAATTTGGCTTTACCTTTGTGTTAAAAAGTTAAAATTATTCAAAAATAACTCTGTAGAAATTTTTTTTTTTTTTAAAAATGTATTGATAATTTTTTTACAAAATACCTGATCTTTGGTCTGGTGCACACGGGCGCAACCTGGCGCACATATAATGGGGTATAGGTGTGTAGGGGAGGTTTTGGGCTATAACACAGAGAAATATCTTTTTGACGTGGTTTGACGGGAGGGAGTTATGCCCTATTAAGCACGAGATTTTTGAAGAATTTTGACCTTTTTTAAAAGAAAATATTTAAAAACTTCTAAAGAACGTAACGACTTTATTTTGCTAGTACTGATAACTAAGAAAGTGCATAATTAAAAGTAATTTATTTTGATTTGATATCTTTTAAAACAAAAAAGTTATAGTATTTTGAAAATTAGAATTTACTAAAAAAAATTTCATTTTAACAAAATATTCAGAAAGTCTATATTGGATCCCCCTGTTCAGTGTGTTATAGTTGGAACAGAGTTCTAAATTTTTGCCTCTCGAGGTTTACTGGTGTTTACTTTCAAATGAATAAGAAAACACTAAGATCGGTAACTACAAAAAAATGATTTTTGGCCGCCTTCCCAAAATATGTGCCACTGTGCTTCGGTCAGTTTGTTCCTTTACTGGTGCCAGAAATTCCCCAGCCTGGTAGAATTTTAAGATTTCTATAGGAAGCCAAGTGTATTAATTTTCTTCATTTTTCTATAAGATAAGCATCTTATCGAACAAAAATATGGTCCAAACCAATCTATACCAAATCACCCTGTCGGAATACGAAATCAAAAACCTGATATGTACACGTATATCGCATCAATGTTTATCTGATTCGAACAATAGCACAGAATGAAGAGATCTAATTACCAACTACTCCGTCGCTTTGATCAGGCTCAATTTACGGGATAGCCTGAGTTATGCTAATATTGCGGTCATTGTTCGATGGCGTCCGCGAACGTACATATTGTTAAATTCAGGCTTGAACAAATTGGTTATAGTTGATCTGTAGTGCTCGATTTTGACACGGCAAATTTTGCTTGTTCAAAAAATTTCCGTAATAACGTTTTTTTTTTATTTTGTCGTATTGATCCAGCAACTTATCATGTTGATAGTGGCATGAGTGACTATCTAACAACAAGGGGTTAGAAAACCAGAACATTATGGTCGCCAAAAACCCCTTTAATAATTCTATAAATGATTGAGGTATTTAAAAACGAAAATATGTGCATATGTACGATGGTGTATAGAAAATGCATTAATATGTATACAAGTATGTATGGATGGCTGTACAATCCGTGCCACAAAAGGCGCACCTTGAAATTGTACATTTACGGAATGGTAAACCTGATAATGAATTTTTCTGCCGTCAAAATTCACAAAATCCAAGTAATAGTACCAAAAGAGGTCGTATATTTTGGTACTTAGGAGCGAAATTATGCCAATAGAGGAATTATGCAAATAGAAGCGTTGTGAGCGTTGGTAGAACTCGGTTGGTATGTTGGGTGTTTTGCCCACTTCGTGTAAAACTTGATATTGACACGCACAATATGATTTTTGCTATGTGGCAGTGATGAAAGAAAGTTTAGTGCTATTGTACTTATTTCGGTACATTTTGATTTGCTTTTTTCTAATCTGAAACGTTAAATAATACATTGCATAAAATGATAATAAAATCATAAACATACATATATAAAACCGGTTTAAATTTAATACCTAATAAAATTGAAAACAACTCAAAAAGCATTATATCTTTTAATTTTTTGAAATAGTACTTTTCATATGAGAAAAATATTTTTGAAGTTAAGTTCAGTTCCATTTTAAATTATTGATTTTCTATCACTTTTATGTGGTTATTACGATGCAAGGCAAACTGATAACAGGTAGACTCACGGACGGATTCAAAGTATTTTTGTATTCTTTGCGGATGTCAAACTTCATACATAAAAAATGTTTCCGGTACATTTTTTGTATACGGAATTTGACATCCAATCGGTCTAAAAAAAATACTCAGCTGAGCTGGTGAGTTTACCTGTTTAGTCTACCCTGTTACGAGGATAAACGCAAAATAAAATCAGCTTGTACGCTCGTTGTGACCGGGTGTACAAACAATTTTCGTACAACCGTGACTCAATACAACGAGGCCACAAACGTTGCAACCTCGTGTATAATTTTCTTAAGTTTAAGGAAACAATAGGGTGCAACGAAAACACTGTGCGACAGAACTGGAATGCTCAAAAACAGTTATAGAGCGAGAAGATCAGCGCTATTACGGTAATGCACTTACAATAGGTTCCTAAGAGATGGGGAATTAAGAAGAAACCTCCAGGACAAGCTCGGAATGGAGATCATTAACTGAACGTAACTGTTTAAAGGCACCCGAAGAATATGGATTTTGAAGCTTGTCAACCTGCCAGAAAGCCTCTGCTAACGGCGGTAGTCGGGAAAAAACGTTTGGAATGGGCCAAAAAGCATTATCAATTGACAAATTCTGATTGGCGGAATGTTGTATTTTCTGACAAATCAAAGCGAATGAGTGTTATTCTGATGATGCATTACACATATGTTATTGTATGGGATTATTTCACCCATCAAGGATTTGAGTGAACTTGAGGGTTCCGTGAATGCAGAAAAATATAAAACTGTACTCGAAGCAGGCATAATTCACACAATTGAGGAGGTTAAATTCCCTATTGAAACCCCGATACTTCAAGTCGATAGTGCATCTTTTCATCGTGTTAGTTCTGTAAGTAAATTCTTAACTTTCCAAAGTGAAACAGAAACGAAACAAAGTGTTTTATTGCTTTTCGAAATATTCGCCCTTAAGGTCTATACATTTTTGCATATGCTCAAGCCAATTATAGAAAAATTTTCCCACTCTGGAGCTGATATCGTAGAAATATGGGTTTGAAAGTCTTCTTTGACAGTAGGAAACAAGAAAACGTCATTAATTCGATTTTTTCAAAATTTCTTTGACACCAATTAACACTACCCTTATTTTGCGCTTCGGTTAAGTTATGCGGAATCCATCTGGAACATATCTTTCTCACACCTAAATGTTCAAGCACAATTGATTGTGTTGCATTCTGGGATATCCTAAGAGACGCCTCTATCTGTCTGTAAGTCAAATGCCGTTCTTATTAAATAATGTTGCACGCAGCATCGATGTTGGTCGGAATGACAACCGGTTTCAGTCGACTTTCTCGTCATTCATTACTGACGGACGCACGGCCAAGACGAAATTCTGCAAAGCTGTTGTAAACAGTCTTCTCTGATGGTACTTCATTACCAAAAGTTGCACTTAGCAATTCTATGCATTGTTGTTTAGTAAGGCTTTTTTAAAATCATAAAAAATAAATCCAACGTAAACCTTCACGGGTGATTTCCATCTTTGCACAAACTTGCTTCTTTTAAACGTTGACTACCAACAACTTACTTAGTCAATTTCTAAATTGCCAAATAACAAAGGTCAATGTTCAGAAATACAGTGGTGCCACAACCAACTCACTAATGTCGATTGTAAAAACTTAAAAGGCAACCCTCGTATCACGAAAGATATGTGTTGTGTTAAGACTATGGACTCGCTCAACGAAAAGATCTCTGTATCAAAGTCCAATGGAGGAACCACAAAATACCAAAATTAATATAAAACAGTAACAAAACAAAACCCATATCTTCTTATATCTTAACGCTTTTTTCATAATAGGAAATAAAACATGCACATCCGGATTTTTTCACTTGTATAACGGAAATCCACCTGACTGTCCTTCAACCTTATCTTTTTGCATAATATGAAAAAATACCACCGTATAGAGGTAGTTCTCATTTAACTGGTAATTTTGAATGAACAATACAAATTTTATATTGCAGCTTTTTTGGCAAGGAGTCTCTTTTTACCCATTTATTTCATTTTTAAATAGTTTTTTTTGTGCTTACTAAACAGTTTGTGGGAAACTAGTAAATGATGAACGTGTAAGTAAATAGGGATTTAGTGCAATTATTTAAATATAATGATACTTATCTGAAAGCATTTTCATAGTATGAATGTTACTCACAATAATAATTATCTTTGTCGTATGATGGAATGCGCCCAGCAGATGTGTTAGCTGTGGATTTGCAATTTTTGTTTGTTGATCATGAATGATGTTTAAAGAATATATAAAGGTTAAAACAAAAGAGAAAACCACTCGATGAATTGTTTATTTTTCGATTAAAATAAATATTGCAAAAATTGATCGGGATTAAATATTATATAACACGTAGATTTTTGGCACGAATTTCCGTCAGCCCTTGTTAAGTTTGGTTTGGGAAACAAACCGGTTTCGGCTATGTCAGGCACAGCACGAAAAATGACACTGAATATGGCACATAGCCAAAGCCGATTTGTCTCCCAAACCAAACGTTCCAAAAATCTACAGAAATCACCTTGTCGGGATAGCAAATCAAGAATCCTTACATAACACGCCTAGAAATGTGGCAAGAATATATTTCAACGACATAAGTCCAAAAATCGATGTTTATGAATTCAGGGAATAATAAGGCTACTCATTTAAACGCTTAAAATTGCCATTTGTCGATTGCGCGCAAATATACCAGACTTGATTTACGACGCTACTTTTTTAACTTTTGAGAAGAACAGCCAGTTGTTGGCATCATGCCTATAGACATACACCTCGTCTACTGAATAGAATTGTTGTGCACTCTCTACTACTATACCAAAAAAGGCCTATGCATATTATAGTAACTTGGTGCTCCAAGCGGAGTTCCTCAGAGTTCTCTAGGTATCAACCTTGAAATACTGCGTTCTTATTTGTGCAAAAGCTGGGAAGTGGTGCGGATAACGTTTCATCATTGAATTACTCATAGCATGGGCTGCAGGCTCTAATTATTCGAATACTGTGCGCTTGTAAACTGGATTAGTTTTGGCCCTGTTCAGTTTCAGTAGACTCTTAGGGCCTTATTTTATAAAACGCAAGGCAACGCTAGAATTTATATGATAAAGAAAAACAAATTTCAAATATTTACACATTTTTTATTGCTTTCATAAAAATTGTTGGGCTTTTGAAAACGAAATCAACGCTTCATGTTTTATGGCGTTGAGAGGCAAAAAAATTTCATACAAATATTTTAAAATGTTTTTGTTTTCCATATAAATTCTGGCGTTGCCTTGCGTTTTATAAAATGAGGTCCTTAGTTTTGTCTGGGTTTTGGTCACGCCACTACATTCTAGTAATTTTTCTCCCCGTTTCGTTGTCGGTGTAATAGTCTCAAAAATTATTATTTCAGTTTATTTCCTGTAATCCTCTTTGATTGCCACAATATTTGCTTGTTTATTACCAAACACTCCCTTCCCTAGTTACCTGGCACCCAGATGAATTGCAGTTTCCCATGTATACAATAGTCGTTCAACGCTCTTTTACTGTCCGATAATGTCCTTGTTCTCACTCCCTCTCTGTTGCCGCCATAGCTATTTGGCAGTTAGTAAAGGTGTTGACTTCTGTTGACCTTGAGGTCTCACTGAGCCATCTTATACACTTTGACCGGGAGTATCTGTTTGGCGTCAGTGTTTTATCGCTAGACGATATCTGGCTCTTGTTAACAACAACAATATATAAGTCAAGAAGAATCCTGCTAGAAGGATATGTACGCTAAAATTTTTCCCTCTCTTCCAAGATTCAAGAGTGCAACTATTTGAAAGTTTTATTGTTAAATTAGAATTACTTCTTTAATAATTAATTCTTTAATAATTAAGTAATATATATAGGAGCACCACATTTTACGGGGAATATTCTTATTTAATTACTCAATATTCCAACTATTACTTTTTAAAATCTATACAAAAAAGGAGGGGTATATTTAGGTTTGTCACTTTATTCGTAATTTCTATATATATAGCTGTCTGTTTCCATTTGATCAGTGAATTAGACGAATTCCACTATTTGAAATTAGCCATATTGGTGCACAAGTTGCCGAGATCTAGGGCAAAAACTGTTTTTTTTTGTATTTCGACTGTTGCAAAGAAGAAACGCTTATACACAACCCCATATTATGAATCCTTATCAAATTTGCAATAAAGTATCCCCACAGAAATAATTATCTCGAAGCCCCCAGATAACTAACGGACCTATATGTAGCACTGAATTTAAAACTTTTAAAAACTCCAAGATTTAAAAAACTACATAAGAAAACGCGTTCCCTCAAAAAACAAAAATTTCACAAAAATATTTAGAAAAATTGTAAATTCCCCAAAAATTTAAAAAAATACAATAAAATCAACAAAAAATTTCACCACATTTTTAATATTCCCCACAAAAATTTAAGTATTGCCAAACTTTTGTGATTTCAGGAAAAAAAACGCAAAATCACAAAAAAATATCAATATATTATGAAAAACGTCGAAATTTTAACAAAATCGATGTTTAAAAGTAAACAAAAAATTCACCGCAAATTGTGAATTCACTTAAAAATTTGCAAAGATATTTGAAAATTATAAATTTTACCAAAAATCCCAACTAATCTACAAATTACCACAAAATCAAACAATTGTTAAACTAATTTAAAAACACCGAAACTGCACAAAAAAGTTGCCAAAAATTTAAAATTCATAAAATCGAAAAACTGGAATAAAAAAAATTTTCTTTTTGCCAAAAAATAAAAATTCAATATAAAACCGAAATTTTACCAGAAAAATATGAAAACAAACCAAAATTCACTAAATTTGCAATTAAACCACAAAATTTAAAATTTCACCAAAAAGATGAAAGGTTACAGAAAATCAATATTTTATGAAAAAAGTTGAAATTGTGACGAAATCGATTTAAAACCAATATATAAAATTTACAAAAATTTGTAAAAAATTTTTACCAAATATTTAAAAATCTTAAAAATTATAAATTTTATAAAAAATCTCAATTAATCTGAAAACGAAATTTTACCATAATTTGGGAATTCACCAAAATTCAAAAATTCAACAAACCACCAAACAACTATAGTAAAAAGGTTTACAATTAGGAAATTACAAAAAAGTATTTAATCAAAATTAAACTGAAAAATAAATCAAGATTTCAACACAATTTAGGAACTCATTAAAATTTAAAAATTCTTCACACAACGAAACTATTAAAAATTTTAAATGTAAATTACCAAAATATTAACCAAATTTTCCAAAAAGAAAATTAAAAAAAAAAATCGAAATTGCACCAACAAATTACGCCAAAACTTCGAAAATTAAAACAAAATCAAAAAAACTTAATTTTAACATAAAATAATACAAAAAGTACCATAAAAAACAAATTTCACCAACTTTGGAAACAAAATGTTTAATTTCACCTACATTTTGCAGTTTTACCAAAAATTTTCAAAAAATCCGCATTTTATGAAATGAGTGACAATTTTAACAAAGCCGATGTTACATAAGTTCCAAAAGACCTATATCCTCCAAAACTTCCAATTTTCACAAACAAGAAACCAAAAACAAACTTCACCATATTTTAATATTTAACGAAAAACTTTGTCCTCTAAGTTTGATCAAATATTAGAAGTTTTACTAAAAACTCAATTTCACTATTTTCTACAATTCACAAAAAAAAAAAACGAGATCTTACCAAAACTTTATATGCATGCAGAAAAAAGAAAAACAAACCGATCGAATATACTTACATATATAAAGACAAAAAGAGAATGTAAATGTAAAATAAGACAACTAAAAGCGGGCGCCAAAATTACAGATCGCAAACAATCCTTTCCACAGCTACAAATCTGTAGTACATCTTTAAGGGTTCATACTTTCGTGAAGGGTATATAAGATTCGGCACGGCCGAATATAGTTCTCTCACTTGAATGGACTATTGAACAACGAAAGTTTACGAGCCTTGTTTATTGTGCAAGTTTAGGAGTGAGTGCTGTTCAAAAAATGTTTGACAGTTCAATTGGGAATGTAAGAGCGCACAGCTTGGGCGGCTTTTAAGCGTTTCCATGAGTACCCTTAATATTTTCATATACGTATGTATGTCTGTATCCCCGCTTTTAAATTAAATCAGCGTAATTACAAGTATTTTGTATTGCAGATCACCAAATCGTTTTTTTGCTACTAAAAATCGAAAAATAAATAAATATTCCACAAATGATGGCGCCAAATAATTATTTCCATTGAATATTTCTATCAGTTTTGCCGAGTGGTTTCATTTCAAGAATTAAAAAAATAAAAAAAATCAATAAATGACAGCCAATTTAAAAATTAATAAACGTATTATATGACAGTCGTATTTATGGAAAAGAAAATTAATAACTATAATGTAAGCTAAAGCTGCCAATTACAAATATTGTTCGAGTTAATACAACTACTTTGTCCACTTATACAAAATATACTTACAGTACATGGCAGCCGTGTGTTCTGGAGGCAGAGCACTTCTACTTGACGGCCATTTCCATCCCGGCTGCGACATTTTACCCAAAAACCACAACAGTTCCTCTTCGGGGGTATCAAATGTCACATTGCTGTGTTTGCAAAATAGCCTGAACCAAAATTTAACTATTAACTTATTTGAAAATTTTTATTTTAATAAAACTACCATTTTGGATGGATTTTCCAACGTTTGCCCGTAAAGTAGCTGAGCGTATTGCTGCCTTTAATGTTCATACGATGTATTTCATCTTCAGTGCGTATTTGAAGACGATAAACACCGTATAGCTCGGGATACGTTATAACCAAAGTAAATGGTGTATTTTGTACAGCAGTCCAATAATATTGGCGCTTTATCCGAGCAACACGTTTCTGGAAAAATAATAAAAATTAAATAATACTCAATGAAAAAAATCTATATTGACTTTTTCTAATTACCATTTCATCAAAATGATTTTTAACCAGCATCCATTTGCTACCAGTTGATTGATTTATGATGGAATCTCGAATCTGAAAGATTAAAGTTAAAATTATTTCGCTTTCAGAGATGTTATACATGGGTGCATATACTATATGTATGATTGTTTGAAAACAACGCTTTATAATACAATTGTTAAGCTAAACTGTAATTAAAAAGGAAATATCGCAGAATTTTATAATGTATAATGAAATTATAATGTAGGTAGACACCTAAAATAAACATACTCGTACTTCAAAATGACATTTTTATTTTTTAGGTAAAATATTGTTTTGGACGCAAGCAAACCTTTTCAGAAACTTACAAGATTCGCTCGTATAAATATATTCTCTCTCTACTCACTTTAAATTTTTACATCTTTATATTTTGAAGCCCTTGTTTTCAGTCACAAATTTAATTTTTTATTGGTTTGTAAAAAAATCCAAACAAATCAATAGCAGTATTCAGTGTTTGATGCAAATGCTGTTGCAAAAGTGCTAAAGCTTCGTAAGTATCGTAGCTTTTTTATAAGAATCAACAGAAATGTTTTGTATTTGTTGTTGCATTTAAAAAAAAGCTACGATATTTTGCATTTGCACTTTTGTATCAATCACTGAATACAGCTGACGTAAATATAAAAATTATTTTAGTGATATGCATATATCGGGCAATTTTTTAACCGTTTGGGTTTCGAAAATTCAAAAAAAGTACAGAAGATTTGCAAAAATGAATAAAATATTTATTAAGGCCTGAATGCTTGCCATTTACTTTTTAAGGATTATTTCAAGTATATGTAGCCTCGGTGGTCCATCTGTGAGCTCAAATTTTGGCATACTTTTTTCCAGCATTTCAGCCAGTATCTCATAAATGCCAGCTGTAATGTTCTCTTCCAGGGCTAGAATTGTGACTGGCTTGTCCCTCTCAAGAGGTTCATGGTATTAGTGGCATGCCGTGTGGCATATCACACGTTACCTTGTCTCATTGACTGTAACGTTGCGATTTTCATTGTTCCTGAAGAAGTACGGTCTAATGATGCCGCCTTCCCATAAACCACACCAAGCAGTGCACCTTTCAGGGTGCATTGGCAGTTCTTGGCAATTCTATTTGTTGAAGTACCCAAATAGTAAAAAAATCATCCGATAAAATCAAAAAGCATAAAAACACCACGTTATTCGAATAAAATTTTCGACCAGTAGACAAACACTAGTATGTATATATTTTTTTCGAAAAATTTGATCTTATTATGTTTATAGGAATTAAACTTCTTTATAACGTAAATATAAATCCGATTTTCTGAACGAATTTCTGTCATCCTTTGTCAAGCTTTGTTTGGAGACAAACCGGTTTCGGGTATGTGCCATCTTCAGTATCATTTTCGTTTTGAGAAGGTTGTGTCAATTCGTTGATGTTTTTTTGCTTGTCAAGTGTCTATTTGTAATGTGAGCTGATAGAAGTGAACCTCATTTATCACGTACGCATATGTAAGGTGTGAACAGGCAACAGGTAAAGCTTGTAGGGCGGGTGTTTATGTAAGGATTGGTAGACGTTAGTGATTACTGTTTTATTGCTTTGTGTTGCCTCAAAATTGGTGTTTCTGAGAACGAAAATGACACTGAAGATGGCACATAGCCGAAACCGGTTTGTCACCAAACAAAACTTGACAAGGGATGACAGAAATTCGTTCCAAAAATCTTCATATATTGTTGTCCTCGTATCTTGCGTAGAATGTTACCGCGAGACCAGTCATTTGGTAATAAAATTAGCTTTCTAGCTGTTTCATAAATACTTCAATATAAACGGGCAAACTATCTTATGTGAATGACTTTCATCAATGGCCAAATTAATTTCTTTATAAAGAATTACAATGAACACGAACGTCAGCTTTACTTAAAGGTTGTACGTGTAGTTTTGAAATTTGTACGAGTATGGTAAACAGTGCAATCGCAAATTATTAACCTCTTTGAAATCTGTTTTAAATTTAGATAAAAAGAAATAATTGAACATTCCTTAAGGTTATTTTTCCTGAGATGAATCACTGCTAAAATTTACTACGCAGCAAAGACTCTATACATATTCATAAAGTTATTGCAATTCTTGTGTTTGTTGATGGCAGATGTAGAGGTCGGGTTAAGGGAAGAAAATTGCTCATATTTGAGTACAGAGTACAGATGAATAATTTTGTTCACTAGTATTCCTGTATTGTGAACTTAAAACCTTTTAAATACTTGAATACGGAAATCAAAGTAAAACAAATAATGAATGTAAAAAATCAGAAAATTAAAAAGGGAAAAGATAAAAACAGACTTGCGTTACTCAATTGCGTAATGTGAATGCCCTCTGTGATACGGAGCCATTGTAAGAGTGTAGAGAATCTAATATTTATCTATTTAACTTTATTGTAAAATTTAAAATATATTAGTCTGCATCGAAGTGTATACGAGTATGCCTTTACAATAGATCTAAGAACTCTTACGTTGTTTTGGTGCTGTACTGTTTAAATAGCGGAATTTGGCGTGCAGTTACGTATTAGCTGCAAATTCAGTCACATAAATAAAACGCGTTAATTTTTATCTAACATGTAACTTTTGTATCGTAAAAATCTGCAGCATATAAATGTCTTATTTAAGAACAGGTAACTTTGTCATATCCCAAAAACAAAAGGCTGACTGGCGTGCTTTTGTTAATATGGTTTGAATAAGTAACAAAGTTCTAAAGCGAAACGATACGACTACTAATTCCACCATCAGTCAAGAATTAGTAAACTCCAATTTTATAAATAAAGTGTTTAATTTAATTTGTTTTTAATTCCTGATATTTTTGTACTTTGTGACCTTTTTGCAATTAGAACAATTTGTAGGAGAAGCAAAAAAACTGAAAAGAATACCATCAAAATTTTTTTTTTTGGAAATCAATGGAGGTATGGAGGTATGCAAGTTATGGAAACTGTTTAGTTTAATTTATTTTTCTACATTCTGCTGATGTAAAGAATTTTCATTTGTTCACACACTCAAAACTATGCTGACATCGTCGTCTGCGGAATTTAATTTGTTGTAATTAGAAACCCTTTTTGTGTTGTTGACAAGACAACGGCCAAAATTACAAGATCGTCAAATTGTGATTTGTGCTTGTCGCTAGCATTAAGAATAAGTAGTAGAATTAAGTTTAACTTTAAGTCAGTATAATTATGGAGCCGAAATAAAGCGATACGTTTGCTAACAAATAAAAAAGATTTTTTTTATAAAAAAGACAAAATGAAATATTAATTTGCACAGTTTTTTGATCATATCTATCTCATACAATAATGGATGCCTTAAAGATCGTTATAACATACGGATAAAAAAGGTCTTTTTTATATCGAACAGCTTCTTTTTTACATAAAAACATTATACTAAAATATATTCATACCGTGAGTAGCACAGGATTGAAATCTCTGGGAGGCCTATCATCATCCAATAGTTCAACTTCGATCATATCAACACTGTTGTAAGCTGGTTTTAGTATGTAACGTTGAAACTGATATTAAAAAACAAATTATTTTATTTCTATCGACAACAAAACAATTATGTAGTTACTTACGATTGGACGAAAATCTGGATGGAATAATATGTAACCATTGTTGGTAACAATAAAAGCGTAACCATTAACACCCAGCTATAATTTTACGAAATAAAAATATAATCGGACATTATTTAATTTATTTTTATTTGCAAGAATAAGTAAGTGTTTTCAATGTCGAACTTTACACGTACCAGAAATGGTGACAACAGTTTTTTTATATCTCGTATGGGTACATCGGTTCCAGCAACTCCCAATAAATTGGCAATTTTCGTCTGTGTAATGGGAAATAGAATATTTTAATTAAAGTACTAAATATATTTATATTTAATTTTTAAATTCTACTACTTGATTTCTTATTCATTATGAATGCATTCGAACTGAATTTTATAGGAAATCGTCTAAAATTAATAGTTAAATGCAGAATACTTTATTATGTAAATTTAAGGAATAATAATAGAGATATATGAACATCTAGTTTTTTAATCAACCATAAAATTAAAAAAAAATTACATCTAAAATAACAACGATTATTGACAAAACTACATTGAAAAGCTTTGCGGACATGGCGAAAACTTTGTAGCTGTTTATTAAATTAATTCTAATTACATTGTGTTTGGAACAAGCTCGCAAATTTTCTATCAAAGAAATATAAAATAAATCTGCAAAAGCTAATGGTAGGGGATGGGGTAATCTCTATGCGCATTTCACTGCTTGCTTACGATAGCTCATCAGGAAACCTGATAAGAAATGCGCATAGAGACTAGCTTATTCCCCAGCAATAGTGTTTGCATTGTAGCGCGGTTAAATTATATTAAAAAGAAAATTTAACTATTTGGGCGCAAGGCCCAAAGAATTTTAAGAATTTTTGATTAGCAAAACTGTAATTTTTATCATTTTAGGGAAGGGGGCCGGTTAAATATCCTATGTCCTCTATCTCTGGATCTGCGCCTAACCTCTGTACGTACTTATAGCGTTCTAGATTTAGTTGTGGTATTCAGTTATGCTAAGCGACGGTCTTAAGTATATAGAAGTAAAAACTCTAGAACGGCTGGACCAAATTAGGTAATTTGTTGTAACAATTCCTTCCCGTCTGGGGAGGGTTCTTATGGAAATAAAAAGAACTTAGCCGGAAAATTGGATCTCAACTGGAAGGCACAAAGGTATGGCTTGCCGGTACGAGTGCACTGTCGGAAATTCTGACATATAACTCCTCGTGGTAGCAGCCGTTCACTGGTTCCTATTTCTGATAGAGGTCTGATTAAATAAGTAGAGCGGAGAGAAGTTAACACTATTTGATAGAGCTCTGGGCGGACATCTTTTTCTCCATTACTCGTGGGAATTATATGAGTTCTCTAAAGCAACTCGGATTTTAATTGACCAAGGAAGGAATCCGGAAGAGATGGACAAGAACACCTCGCAAGTGGTATATGGGTCAGTCTCCGAAGATACTTCTGAGGAAGAGGCTGAGACGGCAGGGAACATTGTATAAGAATGTCCAGCACTGACTAGCTTGAGACTCAAGACCGCGGGCAGACGCTTGTGAATGCCATGAGGGACCTAAGCCATAGATAAATATTACCAATTACAAGAGATTTCGTGATAACTGAGACAGTCGAGAGTCTTAAAAAACGACAGTCAAGAGTAAAGGCTGGTGTTTGCACGAGACTCAATGAAAGTACACTAGTCGTAAATTACAAATCAGTTGCCTGAAATCAATTCGAGGAAAGATAATAAAACAATTCAAAATAGTGGGTGGTACTGGGCCTCAGTTGTTTTGAAGTTCGTATTTTAAGTTCGAATTTAAACCAGGAAATGATAAATCAATATTATATTTACCAGAAAGGCCAAAAAAACATTTACGAGCATAGGTAGATTTAAATAAATAAATTTTTTAGAGGAGGGAAACATACGAGTATGTGCATGTATGTGCAGTTCTAGAATTAATTGCACTTTGTGGCCCACTTAGATTAGATAAATTTGGAAAACCAGGTACTCTAAACCCTAATCCACGGACGGCTAATTATTAAAATAGCAAAACTAAAGAAAATATATAAATTAAAAAAATCAATTTCAGTTACAATAATTTTCATAAACGCTTTTTTTCTTAGGTGTTCTATTCAAATGGCTAAAATTGTATGGTACTATATTTGTGTTACTTTAATTAATATAATATAATATAAAAACTCGATCACTACACATTTGGCAAAAATTTTAATAATTCTAAATTTATAACAAATTAAATAATATATATTATCGGAATTATATTTTTAACGTACGAGCTTAAATAATATTTATCTTTAAAAGAACATACTGCTAGTGTGCTATTCAATCGGGTATTTTAGTTATATGGCCACCACTGTATATTTTATCCTTTGCGCATTAGGGTAACTTTTAGGGAATTTTAATCTGTAGTGCGATTCACTAACTTTTAACGATTCCACAGTCGCAAAAACGATTGCGAATGTTGTTTAAAAAAGTTAGTGAATAGCAACATCGTGAATTTTGTTGTTAAAAGTTTTTTATCGATGCGATTGTCGTTAAAAAAGAATAGTGGATCGCAATACTGGAATCTATTTCTACTTTAATCGGATAATTTCTTGTCAAGTGATACTAACGTATATGGTGCAAGTGGATCAGACGCAATTAACAAAATGTAACTGATATGTTGAAAACTTCATTATCATATCAGTACTCTGGCGAAGAAAGCAATTCCGAGCCGCAGAATATTGTTTATTGTCGTCCATCCCTGTGTAATAATTCATAATCATGTTTGCCTGCCTTTGTAGATGTCTGTTTGCAACGTCAAAGCAGTGTTTAAATAAAGCAGTGACTACTTTACAACAACGCAACTTAAATGGTTTGCCATTTAAAATTGTGCAATACTGTTGACGTTTGGAAACATGTCTCTGCTTCGCATCATTTAAAACAACAAATTGCAGCTAAAAAATTATTTTAGGCACATTTTTCGAGTTGTGTGCAGAAAACCGCACAAGTCAATTAATACTTTTCTTTTTTAGTTCACAAAAAATACCACTGTTCAGAAAAAGCATTACCAATGTAAGTAATGCACTACTTGTGTGTATTTGCGTATCAGTTGTATAACAGATGACTTCATGAAAGCCATGTATTGGTCAAAGGTAAGGCTCCCTTTTTAAATGCCAGCTTCACACTAACATATTAGTTTAAATGCGAAAGTTAAAAAGAAAGAGAAAAGCAAACTTGTGTAATATAAATAAGTCATACTGTTATATTTTTCATCGAAATCCTTAATTTATAGTTTTCTTTTTAAATAAATAATTTCAGAATAACAAAATTTTTAATCATATAAAAACTAAATATACACATATGTATATACATATATCAAAAAGGAATTAGCACAAAATTGAAATTGGCATACATCTAGAAGAAGAGCCTGGATCTATCTAGGGGTATAATACTTTTACACAATCCTTGAAACATATAACTTATTATTATAACATTTAACTTATTGATTAGAGCCACATCATTTTTCTTACTTAGATATTTTCATATTTTATTGGTAGAACAAAAATTGTACAACCAGCGGATAGCGCATTTGATTGAACTCAAAATCATATGAAAAAGATTTTGAAAGTAAAAAGCAACTGTATTTTTAGCATAATTTTAAAAATTATGAAAAGAAAGTTTTAATTATTTGTTCATTTGATTACACCCTCCTTTTAAAGTTTTCTTGCAAATAGTAAAGCTTGATTTGCACATTAAACTATACGCGTATGAGATTTGTTAGTTTTTAGTTAGCAATTGGTAAACATGGCTAAAAAAAAAACTCTCGGTGAAGCGGAATGATCTAAAATTGATGTGTATTTGTCGTCAAATTATTCCGGTCGTGCCATCGGCCCCGAAGTTGGCATAAACCACAAATGTATGCACAAGACTGCAAAAAAAGAGTTGAAGCAACTTCAGCTCCAGAAGAAACAAAAAGAGTTTGTAGAATTCGGTCGATCTTTCTAGTATCAAGAATTAAGACGGAATCTGGCGCACAAGCAAGTATCTCAACAGTACGTAGAGCCATCATAAGCTGTGAACACTTGGCATTGTGAAAATCGAAGAAAGCTCCTAATTTAATGAGACACGCAAACAAAATACAATTTGTCAGGGAATTAATGACGTGGAGTGCTATTTTTCTTAACACGTTGAGTGCTACGCCAATCACCGGTGAATGACACCGACCTTTCCGTTTAGACCGCGTCAGTCACCCGTGACTGACCGTATAAAATATGATAATAAAGGTAAAAATTTAACATTTTTTCAGAAAACCATAATTGATTTTATTGAAACAAGGTAAATATAAAAATGGTTCTTCGTCATAAGTGTCACAAAATGTTATAACCTGTTTGGTCAAATTTCGTGCTATTTTTCTGCCACCCTGTGCCGCATTTTCTTCATAGCGCGATTTTCAATATTTTCGCACTGCCGAAACTCGTGCGGCCTACGGGGAAGTCGTTATAAAACCGCTTGGCAGTCAACCTGTTAATGAAAGAAAAGTTGTGATTTTCACTGATGAGAAAAAGTTCAACCTACACGTACCTGATGGATTTAACTATTATTTCCATGAAATTCAATAAAATATGTATTGTTTCTGAACCGCCAGCATAGCAGAGTATTATGTGTGGGGTGCTGTACAACGGTGGGATGGATGACTGGGGAAACCTACAAAACTTTTCTTAATTCGGCTTCTACAGAACTAAATGGACCTATTGACCGATTCCAAGGATTCTACAACAGGATAATGCTCTCAAACATAACACCAGAGCTGCAAAAGAAAGTATTTCAACTAAAAACAGTACTCTTCTTTGTAGGCCGTCTTAATCCCCTGATATAAATATAATTCAAAATGTTTAGGGTTGGCATATACAGAAGGTATATGAAGAAGGAAGATAACAAGCAGTCACTTATGCAAGTCAATAAAGAATGTTGGAAAGAAATATCATTGGATTATTTAAATTCACTTTATGACTCACTTGTAAACCGTGGAGAAACCCCCCACTATTGAAATGTTCGAAATAATATTGATAAATAAAATTATTAAAAATATTGTTGTTAAATAATGAATAAATAAGTTTTAGGTGAAATTAGTTAAACGGTTATAATTAAATAAATTTACAAAAAATTAAACTTTTTCTTAATTTTTCGAAAAAAAATTATGCTAAAAATAATTGTAAAAAACATGACATGCTTTGAGCTCTATTGAATGCTCGATTTGCTGGTATTGCAATTTTTGCCCAACCCATAAAGCATCAAAATATAGTGCTTGCTATGTAACATAAATTATGAGGGTCTAAGCAGTTGAACAGGAGTGTATATACTGTGTGAATATTTAATATAAAATTTAAAAAATAAAATTTTTTAAATATAGATTTTACAACATTTTTAAAAACTATTTTATTAGTTCAATTATTAAATTAATAACTACATACATATAATTCGCGAATATAGAATATAAATTGCACAACTGGCCTCTTTTTTAGATATTGGAAAAATTGACTACAATTTTTTCTGTGAATAGTTAAAGCAGTAGTAGTTGAAATTTAAAATTTTACTTAGCTTTAAAATGTTTATAAATAAATTTTCTACTACAAATAAATTACATTAACTACATTTTGTATGCTACATATAAATATTTAAGTTCACATATTTTTCCACGCGCAAATACTATATTCATATGTATCTATAAATAATAGTAATACTTATCATACAAAGTCATACACATATATATGTATACATTATATGGTATGTGTACATATATGACTTTGTCCGTACACGTACACATATGACTGTTATATTATTTTATATTTAAACTAATAAATATAAACTTTCGATAATACTTATGATTTGAATGAAATTACACAATTGTTTGTTATGTTATGTTAACTCCAAACTGTTAACTACTCGTATATAAGTATGTTATGTAGGTATGTTATCTACTCGTATTTTATGTAGTTTAGTTATTTTGTTTACGGATTAGTTATTAGGTTCGGTTCGAAATGAAGCGCTATAACAAAAATGGATTACGATATAGTAAGAGATTTTTTATCTAAATTTGATTATAGTTGGGCAAACGTTTACGTTTTTTAATATCTTTGTCAATACCTCACGTGTTTGCAATTCCCAAAGTGCTTCATTTATTAATACCAGTTCGGTGATGTTCTGTTAGAAATTCGGTGAAGTTAGTATTAATATCTTATAATTGTAAAATGTATGAGATTTTGAGGGGACAGGACAACGTACATTCATCGTTTCTGAGTTTACTTATTTATTGTAAAATTACCATTTTACAAATAAAAGATTAGTTTACATATTACACATAGTATTTGAATAAAGTAAAGGGATTTCTTCAAATACGACTTACCGCATTCTCACGTCGATCGTAAACTGGCATCGAAATAGTAGTCATGAAGTGATAATCATCCGATTCGGTAGGCTGATCCCAGGCCTAAAGATAAATATTTATTTTTATTATTAGGAAATATATTTTACATGTTGCATACACATATTTTCAAACGCTTACCTTTCGCATACGTCTATACTCCCGCCGCCTTACTTCATCGGGATCTAACATACGAAAGCTTACTTTACGATATTCTAAAATATTTTCCTTTTGATCAGCGTTTTGTTCCAATTGCCATAAATAATCAGACATTTCCATGTCCTTTAACATGTGTGTATTTAGGACGATAATAATAACGTAATTTATTACATTGCAATCGATATAGTATTTTGCACTGTTTAATTTTTCAAATAGAGATTTTGCTTGTGATTATTCTTACCACAACATCCGCATAAACTTGGGTCCATACCACCGGATGATCGTGTCTACCCAATACTAATGGCCTTGCCATTACTGGTATATAATTCAAAACCATTTCGCGCACTTCTGCCGTATCACTCAAGTGTACGTAGTAGCCCTGATTCGCACATGCCATCCACTTAATATCCTTAACATCCGCCACTTCTTTGCCAATTAAATACGTAAAAACGCGCACCGGTTTGTAGGGTAAATTTTGCCAATTGTAAATTTCGAAGATTTCTTCATAACTAAATGGGGCCCCATCACTGACAATCATAATTGCCTGATTACATTGGGCACCATGTTGTTCCGTTTTGAATTGTTCCAAAACCTCAAAGGCTTTTGTCAATGCAGCGGAGAAATTGGCGATCGACACGGTTTTAACTAACTCAATTCCCTCTTTAAGCTCTCGAATGTTACCAAGATTTGCCTTATTGCATATTTATACATATGTATAGATATATATGTGTTTATAACATACATATGTATTTTAGAATTATTTATTTGTGATCGAATTGTTTTACATTTATACAAGGTCAAATTTCAAAGCAGTTTTGGCAGTGGGTGGGTGAGTTATTGAGTATATATTCAATTAATTAAACAAAAGAAGAATTTGTTATTAATAAAGTTGTTGTAGCATTGTGTAAAAAAACGGAAACGAAAAAAAGTTGAAAAGAAATTATTATTTATTAAATTAAAAAAATATATAAAATAAAAAAAAAAAAAATAAATAAATATGCTTGTTGTGCGAGTAGATGGAGATGTGTTAGGGTAAAAAAGTGCAAATTACATACCAGGAAAAAAGGTGTATGTTCTAGTTTGCAGTTGCAACTAATGATTTTTATTTGAAATTGTCACTTTTGAAACTAGTTTGTGCCACCGTTGACAGCCAGCACCCATATTTAAGAACAATTTAAAACCAGTTCCTTAGTAAAAGACTCCTTGAGATGTCGATTGCAGAAATTTTTTCTGCTTTTGTGTGGCTTTAATTTTAATGTTTCACCTTCGAAACTTGTTTCGTCAAGCCTTCAGCGAGTTTATAAAATTTTTAAATTTTGAGATTCTAATTAAGGACAAAGCTATTCGACCGGGTTTTCGGGCTAACAGCCATCGAATTTTTTAAGGGTGGTAACCCGTCCGCTATGCTGAAGATGTAATATTTCTGAGTGGAAATAATCCAAATCGGTTATGCAGAAGGGCTGAAGAAGCCCTTAATATAGCATACAACTGGACACCTACCAAGGGGTTGAATGTATACTCGATTAAGACAGAAATATTTATTTTTACTACGAAAGCGAAGGATGCATTTTTTGAAGAACACCGTTTTCTAGATAAGACAATTAGATTAACCGCAAGATTAATTACTTAGGAGAAATCTTGGACCGGGAACTGAGATGAAAGCACCACATAGAGTAGAGGATAAGAAATGCCAACATGTGCTAGTCGCTCTGCAGGAGACCCACTTGCTCAAAATGGGAACTCGATCCGGACATGTCAAACGGGCTCTTTAGAAACGTTATTATGCCAATTCCGATTTACGCTTTCGTAAGATGGTGGACGGCCGTGGAGAAGAGGTGTAACATTCTTCATTTGATATTCCAACAGGGTGCTTTGATGTAGACTTTTGGAACGAATTTCAGTTATCCCGAGATAGCGAAAAATGATACTAAAGATGGCATATAGGCGACACCAGTTTGTCTTCAAACCAAACTTGACAAGGGATGGCGGAAATTCGTTCCAAAAATCTAAAGGTTTAACATAGTTAACTTACAGACGGTTCAACGAACGTGCTGTCTTGTAATAAGCGGTGCAATCAAAACTACACCAACAAGGTCGCTGAAGGCTATAATAGATATCCAACCAATGGAAGTCCAAATAAAATCAAGAAATTTTAATTAATACTAATATTTGCCTATTGCTAAAAATTCGACCACTTTACATTAGCCTAAACTGGGTAGGAAAATTAACTAAACAAATAAAAAAGAAGGAACAATTTAAACTTTTTGTGCCAAACTTAGCTACGGCAACAACCATTGGTGAATCATAGGCACACATGCATGTTTTGTTTATTTTTCAACTTGAAAGTACATTGTGTGAAAGTGCAAGTATTAGTAACATCTTTAAACCCTTATAGCTCCTAAAATACCAAATAAATACCTTTAAATTTCATAATCTTTAATAAAATCGGCTGTATAATGTGAGCCTTTAAAGAGAAAAGATGGAATCGTCTTTTCTATTGATTATTATAAATTATCCTTTAAAAAACTCTCTCGGAAGTTTAAAGTAGAAAATATCGAAAACTCGCTTCCGTTTATAAAACTTCTTTTAATTTGTTGTTCCATTCATTTGCAAAAAATACCTCAATTCTGACATTTACACAACAATTAATACGAAAAATTATAATTCATTATTTTTCCAGGGACTTATTTTAGTTTATACTGAGCAACTTTTCTTACGACAATTTTAAACAACTATTTTACGAAATTTCTAAAGATAGGACAGAAATGACCCCCCAGATTATTGTTTCATTTATCAGATGTTTTGAAAAATTTAAATTGCATTCAGAAAAATGTTGGCGTGAAAAATTATTATTTTTTTTTAATTCCTTCTTTCATACAGTGTTATTGTGAATGTGTGGGTGTGTTTTTATACTCGTTTAGCGATGGGTGATGCCATGCCATCCCTGTGTTAATATAAAGCATGAAAATTAGTGGATTACGGTTATATAATTTTGATTGACGGTGAGGAACTTTTTAATTACCACGTGTTATCTGGCTATATATTCACAACCGATAACATGTACTAAATAAATTAGAAAGCAATTAGGAAAAGTATAGGTCTGTGAGTAAATAATTCTTCAGATACCAGCCTATCAAGTGAACTAAAAAGCTTGTAAATAATAGCGTGTATTTCAAGGCAATTCAATATGGTGAAGGAATCTTTTACTTAACGGTTAATGGAGAAAAATGACACATGTAATATAAGATTAAATGTAGTTAAAGGAGAAAGGAGAGTTAAAAATGTTATATATGTATGTATAAATGATGTAAATATGTATTAGAAATATTGGATAATAAATTAAGAGTTTAAAAATTAAAGAGTAATAATAATAATAATAATAAAATTGATATATACTTGAACAAGAGTATCCTCAAAACATCCAACAACAGGCTTAACTTTATCGCTAAAGGTGAAGATGTTCACAAAGTCATTTGTACCTAAAGTATCGAGTATTGTATTTACAACATGCTTTGCGATATCTAGCCTCTGCCCTGTCATAGAGCCTGATCCATCTAATAGGATAATGACATCCTTTGGACTTATCGCCGCTTCCATAAACCATGAACGTAACCGGCAATCGTACAGATCAACCGGATCCGCTTTCCATTTCGATGCCGGGAATTGACGCATAAAGCCGGTCGAACTACCAAAAAATTGCCACGACAGTGTTGGATCTTTTTTATAATTATCCCGAAATATTTGATCCAAATTCTCTGACCATTCAATGGCTTTAATTGTATCAGATGCTGAATTTTTATGTTTTTTTTTAATTTTTTTTTTTATTATATTAACAGCAATAATTAAGCCAATTTGAATTTTGATCAGTTAATTTAGGTTATTCGAGCCAGATCAGTTGTAGAATTGTATGTGTTTGTGTAATGTAAATATGAAAAAAGTATAAAAAAGTAAACAATATATAAGTTAGATGATATTTCGCTTTTTTTTAATTTTTTTGTTCTAGACTTGTTTGTTGTTTTATATTTAAATTGAAATAATAATAAAAGGTGATTAGTGAAAGCAATTAGAAGCCATACTATGCGTGGACTTTTAACAAAATTATTTACGCAATCACCTTCAGGCCTGGCAATTTCATTAAATACAATTAGGTACACAGTATTTCCTATTGGCCATAAACATGTTTGCGCTAAGTTTTTGTTTTTGTTAAAAGTCTTATACTCTGGGTATTTTTTTTCTTAAAGTGCGCTGTTAGCATCGGCATAAGTGAGTGGATAATTAAAACGCGTTTAAACGAAAATTTTTAGAAATGAAACAAAAAAATTCAAACCTCTATCGTAAACATTCGTCGGCACATGCACTGAGCTGACAGTCATATTAACTGGTGTATTAAAAAATTCAGCTTTGGGTGTTAGAACAATCTTTTTTGGTTCTATGAATATTTTTGGTCCCCCTGCATCTTCTAGATCTCTTGGTGGCGCTGTTGGTATTGGTTCGTGGGGTTCAATCATTTCTTTTGAGTTGTAATATGAAAAATATTTATCAGGTTTTTCATTTTGATATGTTAAGGCAGTATTTTCGGCAGTATCCATTATACGCTAAATTCAAATCAACAAATTATTCATAACTTTTCAAGGTTCATTTTAGTACTTATGTATAAGGATAATCTTAAAAAAATTAAGAGTAGAATTAAATAAATCCTTCAATATCACTTTAACAATATTTTGATTAAAAAGTTTTAGGAATTTCTATGAAAATATCTTCATGAGCTAAACTATTTTACAAAATACTCGTACATAAATAAAATATTACTTACGCGCACAGCACTTATTTTTGAATCCATCATTGTTTTGATTTCATTAGCCATATTTTCCACAATTTTAGATCCCGCCCTTGATACAACTTGGGCTTGTTTAAAGCTCTACAATGAAAAAAAAACATTTTGCCAATATTTTATTTTATTTTTTTATATAATTTTTTACTTTCGCATTAGCAAGGTGTTATAAAATAATATCTGTCAAGAATCAAATATTCATTAATCACTACTATAATCAATACAAGTAAGAGGGCATTATATTAAATAACACTATGGATAGGTTTTTAAAAAAAAATTTTTTTTAATATGAGATTTTTGAAAAGGCCGCTTCACATATATTCTCATAACAACAGCCATAAGTCATTCCAATACCATTTTTTACTATACCCATTAGTTTTGGAGTTATTTCGAATAAACTGAATTTTTTAAATATTTTTTTCCACATATTGTGAAATTTTTCATTTTCAAAAATTTATAAAAAATATAAAACCGAAAATATTTATCAGTTTTATTATTTTATGTTATATATTTTTATGTAAATACTTATTTTATTACCAAAATACCAGAAGTTCCCAGTTTTGCCCAAAAATCGTACTTTAAATTCTTATGTATGCATCCCAGCTAGCATTTGGAAGATCTTTTTTTTAAATCAGCTTGCTGAGTCTTCTTTGAGTACTTTTAGTGATCAAAAATTGATTAATCACTTGCACGATTAAAAAAGGGCTCGAAAATGATTCGCGCTAATGAGTTAAATGAGTTTGGTTTAAAACACAACAATAAATTGTATAGCAATCGCAAATTAATCTACCAGACGTTTAAAATGTGACTATTATTTCCGTTATTTACTATCACATTTTGCTCATCTGAAAAGTGATTACAATTATGTATTTCATGATCATATTTTGCGCAGATAGATGATTAAACATTGCTTGTTGTTTTTTTTTTCTCTTAAGTATAACAGTACAATCTGCGTATTCTTGAGTAAATGTTAAAAATTAAAATTTTTTGTTCATTTAAAAAAGTTACATCGAGTTGAGAATATCGATAGTTGTGAAACTATAATTAGTAAAGAGCTGAATGTACCAACAATTTTTTTTATATAATTTTTATGAAAGTAATTACTTTTTAATTTTAAAGTACAAATTATTAGTTGTAATGAAGACCTTTATAACAATTAAATATTTGTTGTGAATAAGGCCATGGATCTCTTGGTGTGAAAATAATTTATTTCCATAATCTCTTTAGTTATTTTTGTTATCTGAAATATGACTTTAAAAACTATTTTTAAATAATCGTTGATGTGTTATGTACCTACATACATCACACGAAAATTATTATTTTTGTTTTTGAAATCGCGTCAGTGTGAACGTAGGGCCCAGAAAGTCAACTGAAAAATACTTGAAGAGTCAAATACGATTAGGAATACGACTGTGAAATGCCTCAAATTACAGTCATACATGGCATAAAAAAGACTCCTAAATGAATAGATATATGAGCGATAAATGACAATAAAAAGACTCCTAAACTGACTGATAAATTACTCAAAAAAGACTTTTAAGCGATTATAAACATGACTAAAAGACGACTCGAAAGAGAGTCGCAAATGATGTGATATGAGACTAATAAATGACAGGAAAACGATACAAAAAAGGCTTTTAATACTACTAGAATAGGAGTCGAAAATTACTCTAAACTAATATAGAAAAAGACTCATAATTGTCTTGTCAAAAAGAGTCGCGCGTAATCACGTTTTTCTCCCGACGAAAGCATCTTTTATGTTCAGAAAATGCGCGCATATTCCGGCTTTTTAATCACGCAGTAGAGTCGAAAAAGACCCGAATTCGATTAAAAAGTTCAAAAAATGCTAGCTGGGATGTATGTATGTATGCGTGAATGTGTTTTTTACACTGATATTGTTTCTGGTTTTTTGGTAATAAAATAAGTATTTACAATTGATTTTCATAAGTGATGGCTCATTTTATTTCTATTATATGTAGCTATATCATAAAGTAAGAAAACTGGTAAATATGAGCGTTTATATATATATATATATATTAAAATGAAAAATTTAGCATTTTTTCGAAAAAAAATAACAAAATTTTTCAGTTTTTTCACAATAACTCCAAAATTGATGAGTATAGAAAAGAACAATATTATAATGACTTAAAGCCTACGTAATTTAAAATTTTTGAACGTATAGCATAACGAAATATAACATTCCGTTTTAAAGTTATGATAAGATGTGTGAAGCGACCTCTTAAAAAGTCCTATATTTTAAAAGAAAAAAACACACCTATCCATAGAATTTGAAATAAAGATGATTTTTGTAATTAGGCAACCATAACATTAAAAAAAATTATAGTGGTTGTTCAAAGTCTGACAATTTTTTTCATTTTGTTGCATAGTGGTATCAATTACACAAGAAAACGATGCTTGGGCCAAACTGGGTACTTTTGGTATTTCGGGAATAAAATAAGTATTTATCCACTGATTTTCACAAGGGATGGCTTATTTTATTTTTATTATATGTAGATTCATCATAAAATAATAAAACTTGTAAATATTTTCGGTTTTATATTTTTTATAAATTTTTGAAAATGAAAAATTTTACAATTTTTTGAAAAAAAATATAAAATTTTTTTTTCGAAATAACTCCAAAACTCATGGGTATAGTAAAAAATTGTATTAGAATGACTTATGGCTGTTGTATTTTTGAATTTGTGGACATATATCACAACGAACTTGAACAAGGCGTTTAAAAGTTATGATAAGATATGTGAAGCGGCCTTTTCAAAAATCTCATATTTAAAAAAAAAATTAAAAAAACCTATCCATAGAATTCAAAATAAAGGTGATTTTTGTATTTAGGCAACCACAAGATATAAGAAAAATATAGTGGTTGTTCATTGGCAGAAATTTTTTTTTTCAATTTGTTGCATAGTGTAATTTATTTTCGTATATAAAATCTTGAACTAGAGCTTTTACGGGACTTCCGTCTCGGGAATTCCCGGGGATTCCGCAGAATTTTCAATTCCGAAATTCCGGAAAATGAGTGCGGAAATTCTTGGGAATTTTACCAACCACTGATTCTAGCGTTTTTTTTATCAAAACTTTATAAATGAAACTTTAAAATCACTAGACATGTAAATATAAAAAGCAAAAATCGCTAAATTTCGTTCTAAATCCTAAAGTGCGATTTTCCCAGCTAAACCGTATTCTATCATCATAGTTAGCAACTCTTCTTGGCTTATAAACCTGCTGAAGTGTCTGCTAATAGTGGTGTTGTACAGGATAAAACTTTTGGGGGGATTTCAAATGATGAAATAAATAACATTAATAAAACCTCCAAATCAAATATAAAGGCAACATTGAGTTCCAGAAAGTATTAAAAGAATTTTTTGAGGCTTCCTAACACAATGTAGTCGGACATTTTCCCAGCATTATTTTTTGTTCTGTATCAAGCTCAATGTATCGGGTGATAGATGACAATAGATAACGTACGCAATTAAAATTAGAAATTCGGTAAAGTTTTTCTTTTGGAAAATTTAATTTTTTGTAAATTCCTAGTT
This sequence comes from Phania funesta, assembly GCA_963932375.1. NCBI lineage: Eukaryota > Metazoa > Arthropoda > Insecta > Diptera > Tachinidae > Phania > Phania funesta. The sequence goes on from OZ010656.1 coordinate 47,189,372, forward strand.
TTGTAAATTTTCCCTTTATGTGAAATTCTGAATATTGGTTAAATTTTCGTTTCCAGAAAAATGTAAAAATGTTCGCCCTTTTGTTATACTCGAAAGTCATTGCTCAAAGAAGGCCATTCGATTTTTTGATAATTTCTATTTTATTTTTGTCGTATATCCGACATGTGGTAAAATTTAAATTTTAACTAAAGCCTTATCCCGATAAACAATAACCCACTTAACTCACAAGCTTGACAAATAAATATGTAAACCAAAAGTTTTAAATTGAAAATAGAAAAAACGAAAATATCAATAATAAGAAAAAAATAGGAATAACAAATAATTAAATTGTTGTTAAAGGGACTAAATAATTGTAACATATTTTTGTTAATAATATTTTAATAATCGCCTTCCGAATGGGTTTTAATTATTATTCCACATGCTACATTTCATCTCTTTAATATAATATTAATAATTTCAAATCCTTCACAATGGCTAACCTACTTTTAAATTCTATAAACTATTGGTTAAAAATCGATAGTTGATGGTTCCAGCGAGAAACTTAAGCAACGGATGTTTTTTATGTGACCATTTTGATGGAAACCTAAGCTTGAAAGTGATAGCTTTACTTACTTCTTGCACTTCTTTGCGGCGTGTTATAAAATCTCCCAAATGAAACAATTCCATGCCCAGCTTATCTGCCCACGAATGAACTCTAGAATTGGAATACAAATATTTTTTGTCTTCAAAATAAAAACCCTTTATGTATTTCGTTGTGGTATTTAAATATTTACAAATTATAATTGATTTTTTCGCCAGGCACAAAGTTGGCACCATTTGGATAAAGCACAAAGAAACAGCACAGAATTTTAGATAAAATATTATTTAATTTGTTTAACAACATATTGCATTTAAGCTTCCAAAATAAATAATTAGAACACTAATGGCAAAAAATCAGGCAATCGTCATATCACTTTTATGTTTTCGAAAGTTGTGCGTATTTGTAGGAATGTCTCTTTAATCTTTAACAGCTTTTAAATAATTTTATTTAACTATTTACAATTCGTATAATAATATTAGTTTTACTTTATTATAATGACAGATTAATTTTAAAAATTATTTGTCTAGGAATTACTGAACGATGAAAAAGTTTTTTCTGTATCTATGCTGTCAGTTCATGGAGAAAACTTCCTTCAATTGTAGCACGTTGATGAGTTCATCAATGCCTTTGCCTATGTTACAAAGAGACCTCTATTATTTTAGTTACTTTATGCAGTCTATACTCTTCTAGAGCTGTTGCACGCAGCCGCTGAAATGTTTGGCGCATGCCTTTCAATGTTGTTTTTGTTTACATTTTGCACGTGTCCCGGCACTTGCTTGATTAAAGCAGGGATTTGTTTACTTTCACTTGGTAAACAATAACAAATGATGGATTTTGCGCAATCAATTTGTTTACGTTTGATTTAATTTTCGGCAATTCTTTGAAAATGCTATGAATGAAGGTTGTGATAATGGAATACAAGGGGGAGTGCATGTAAAAAATCAACAGTTTTATTTGTAGCACTTGTTGGTTTATCACTGGAAACTGGTAGGTAGTTTGGTTATTGATGTTTGTAAAGTAGGTCATACCAAATGTCTCTTGTAATGAAAAGCAACATAAAGACGTACAAGCCCGAGAGTTACTTACCTAAACCAGGGCTACAAGTTTCTGCGCTCTTAAGAAAAACTCTCCCCGCAAACAACCTCATTTTAGACAAAAACTCTTCAGGTACCCGTAAAAGGATAGTGTTTTTAATAAAAATTAATTTTTTTGTAGATTCGTGGAACGAATTTCAGTCATCCACTTTCAAGTTTGGTTTGTTTTTTTTTTTCTTTGAACCAAAAATTACATTGAAGAAACCTACATCTAATCACCATGTCGGAATACCAAATCAAGAATCATTTAATTATCCTATTTTTATTTATTTTTTGTTTTAATAAATTTACAACAAAAATTTTGAATTTTTAAAATGAATATTTAAAAAATCTTTAATTGTTTTGCTTGAAAAAACAACATAATTCATTTAGTAAATCTAGCTTAAAATTTTAAATACCGCACACAATCGAAAAATTAAAATTTTATCAGAAACCCTCATTTTTACTAGAATAAATTCATATAAGTTTTTTTATTGTTTTTTTCGAACTGCAAATATTATTAATTGTTAAGTAATTTTAAATATTAAAATTACTTAACAATTAATAAATTCATATATTTTAATAAGACCGTTAGCAATTGTTTATACCATAAAATAGATTCTTGATTTGATATTCCGACAGGGTGTTTTGATGTAGAATTTTGGAACGAAAATCCGTCATCCCTTGTCAAGTTTGGTTTGGAGACAAACCGGTTTTGGCTATGTACCATCTTCAGTGTCATTTTTCGTTTGTGTCCAAACCAAACTTGACAAGGGATGACGGAAATTCGTTCCAAAATTCTACCATAAAATAGCTGTATTCATTACAATTAAATTAGCTGCGTGAGCACAATTCAAACTAATCATTTTTCTGTTTTCCATTTCGCTTTTTGAGAATTGACTCACTTTGTCCTCAAAACGGTCTTATTCAACACAGTTTCATAATGTTGTCGACAAAATTTATAAATAGTTCTGAAGACATTACCGATAAAAATGTCGTCCATGACTACCTGGTTAACTGGGATATTTATTAGTACAAATTTTCGAAATGTTTTCTGTATGTAAATTGGTGTCATTTGCAATAAGAGAGTGTACAATATAAATCATACTCGTATGTAGTTCCGTGCACTTACATATAGCCAATTTTACGCGAAATTATAAATTTAATATAAATAAATGATTCAATTATTTTGTAAATATAAAATGAAAGGGTGAACTGCCACCGGAATTTGTATCAAAAATAATAATATTCCTGTGATTGTCAGAATTGAATTTTAGTTGATTCGAATTAAATTTTTTAATTTTTATTGCTTATTTTTTAAACAGTTGATTGCTCGACTACTTGCCCTAAGAAGAAGAAAAATATTTCTCTCTGATTTACCCAAACTTGCAGTACGGGAACAATTTCTGATCACATTGGGATCCAGCGGTATCACATGATGAGTATCACACATATTGTCACTAGCATGGACATGGAGTCTTACAGACTTCGACACTCTGACTGAAATTATTGATCAAATTAACAAAGAAAAACTATAAATGGCTTAATTAATTAGTTGTAGATCACTTATTCTGTTTTTTATACTTTTTCAAAACATTACAAATTTGAACTTTTTTCTTGAATTAGAGTAATAACTAAATAATAAAACATTAACAAAATTCTTTAAGTTATAAAATTAAAAAAAACACTGACAGCGGGTAAATATTGGGAAAGTGGGAAATTATCATCAGAACTGCACCTCCAGCTTTCAGATTCAATCATATCGTCCTTCGTTTCAGTATCATTGTATTAAGGGCTGTTGTAACGAATTTTAAGCTCCTCCTCTGTATATAAAAAAAATATTAATTTTTCTCATCATCTGATGATTCTAAATCGAGCAAAATTTTATTGACAATTTCCTCAAAATGTGGATGATCTGGTGAAAATAGTTTACTTAAGCGTGGTGCAAATTTTGATATTTTTTTGCCTTATGGTGAACTTTGTTCATTGTTTGCATTCATCAATTATTGACATTAACTAAAAAAAATAATTTTTTGTGTAAATATTACTTGCATAAAATAGTTAGAGATTACCTAATAGATATAATATGATCCGATTGCTTCTACCTTAGTCGCTTGGCAACTAAACTCGAAACTACAGAAACGTTACGATGCGTAAAGAAAGGAGATATTATAATTTTCGGAAATAAAAACACAAAGGTCTGTTAAACTGCTTAAACTGTCTGCAATGCCCCGTTTAGGATTTCCTGTGTCTTGCACGCGTATTCGAGGATGTCGCAAAGCCATAGCCAAGTGGGACTCTATTGTCTATTATATACATACATACCACACTTGTGCAACAAGTATCAGTATCGTATCGGCAAAAAGGTGTGTCGATGCATCCCTAGTTTTTATGCAAATGTGTAGAGGACAACAAACAAGAGAAAACACCGAAACATGATGAATTGATTGCAATGAATTTAACACGTTGTTGAAGTGTAATGTGTTTTCCACATACAGTGTTGTGCAAAACAACTCAACAAACTCCGCAAAAATAAAAAACACGGCAAATAAAAATAAATATTTTTTTTGTAATAGAGTGCATTTCTAACAATTGTATATTTCCATGATTTATTTATATTTATGTACTCTAAACAACAAATTAATTAAAAACCAAATTAAGCTAACTGTTTAATCAAAAATAAACTAAAACGATTAAAGTCTCTATACTAAGGTGCGCAAAACAAAAGTAACAATTTAATATTTCTTATATGACCCACTGTTTTTTATAACTTCGGTATATCTGCGAGGCATAGATTTAGTGAAACAAACTTCTGAAAAAGATTTCCAGTCAGTTTTAAGAGTTTCAAACACTCCATTCCGATTTTTGAAACTCTTACCGGAAACGCTTCTCTTCCATATGACAAAGAAGTTTTCAATGGGATTCAAGTCGGGCTATTGTGCAGGTCAATAAAGGCCTTGATTCTATCCTAGGATGATGTGTGTTTCGGATAGTTATCGTGTTGAAACAAATGCTTCTTTTGACCACTTTTTTAAAAACTTCAGTTATTTGAGATTTCAAATATTCGGAATACTTATCTTAAGTTACTTTTTTAACACCAACCGGTATGAGGCTTTTTTGTTGTGTCTTTAATTTTTGTATTTGTTGTCTTTGTTTTGCACTCTTTTTAGGAATTCGGATGTGCTTTTTGAATTCGGAAATTTTAGAAATATTAATATTGGAAAATAAGTAAGTTAATTTTTTTTCTAATATAATCGCTAACCAAAGAAGACAGAGAACTTCCTAAAATAAGCATATGTGTATTTTGTTGTGTTGTTTTGCACAACACTGTATATAAATGAAGCTACTTGTTAATGGAATTTCGTATAACATGTTCTTTTTCATAAAAAAATGTAATTACTTTAAAAAAAGTTTGTATATATACTAGATGGTGCCCACAACTTCGAGCTCGTGGACTTCAGAAATGTACCCGATAGGAATTAAAAAGTCTGCGTTATTGATTGAAACTTAAAAAGTAAGAAATTTACATATAGGTAGCCGCATAGGCCAAATTAAAAGTTTTACCATAAAAGCTTCCCGAGATATGAAGGTGAAAATAGTGCATATTTTTTTACCTATTCAGTGATTCACTCTTCAATATTATGGGGCATTTACACTATAGCGAGACAGCTGAAATGTTGTATACAGGTAGGCCTTGGGAAATAAGTAATCAGAACAATCTGAAAACGGTACTTTTCATCTAGGGGGACCAGAGTCTCCCTTATTTGAATGGAGCATATCCACTATAAGTGAAGATCTGAAATTTGATATAACCCAACCGTCGATAAGCTTTAAGTTAAAAAAAGTTTTATATACATATACATTAACCAACACAAATAATTTGAAGAAGGGATCAGATCCGCAAAACATAAATGTGAAAATAAGGTGAAGTTCTTCTCCAAAAATGTTGGCCATTAAAAGAACTAAAATCAAAATCAAATGAGGGCCAAGTTCTTGATATATACAATAGCATCCCACTTCTAGCTTGGAAATATTTTTTAACGAAAGAATTATGGGAAAAATGACACAAAATATGAAGCGTTTAAAATTTCCCAAAAAATTGTATGAAAAAAAATAAAAAAATTTTAAAACGTTTGAAATTTCTTTTTGTTTTGCATTGCGTTACGTTGCGTTTTATAAAATTAGGGTCTAAATTATCAAAAAATTATTCTACTGTTATACAAGGAGAACATGTATTGCTTTGAAAATCATAACATCTCATGTTATTATTAAAATTTTCTTTGAACACACATGTAATTCTCTTTTAGTAAATAAACAATATCTTTGTTTTAAGATCTAAACAAATTTATTTAAATTAAAAGTAATTTCTTTCACCTAAAAACACGCATACGAGCATGTTCTGACTCTCGCAAGATTGTCAAATCACAAGCGAGTAGCAAATCGCCAAACTTATTTCTGCATGTTCTGCAACTCACGCGTTTTACTTGCGAATTGCTTTTTTTCTAACTTGTGTTCAAAAACTAAAAACACACAGAAGAAATACAGAGGCAAAAGTTGTAGAAGCAAAGAACGTTTTTAAATTTCATGTTTTTAAAAAAAAATTGTTACAAAATGTCTTTAGTTTTTACTAAAATAAAAAGGAAACACTATTAATTTAATTTATTCATAACTTTGTAGTTTCTTAAAAAACTAGTTTAATTTAAATATAGCAGTTCACTTCAGTTTACTCTTGCGACTTGAACTCGCCAAAACTCTTGCGAATGCGAGTTACAGAACACCTCACATGCGAGTTGAAATCACAATCGCAAATTTTGTGCGAGATGCGAGTGTCGGAACATGGCCGAACATTTGTTATAAGACTTGATTTGAAGTCTACACGTAACAAAATTTGCTGATACAAAAATGTTTGATATTGTATTACGTGTAGACTGCATGTTAACGAATAAAATTACTTTTGATTTTAATAAATTTATTTAAATATTATAAAAATATTTGTACATCCAAAAAAAATTTTTATAATCAATCAAGGCAAATTAATAAAATAGCCTCAAGAGCGCAGATGATTAATTCGTTCTTCACAACCGAACGTCAAATACTGGTTGAGTATATATGAATTTTAAATAAAATTTAAACATTTAGAATTTAAAAAAAATTATTTGTGTATTATTTTTCTATTCGGCGGACGTCACCCATATTATATTAATGTTTATGTCGGTTGTAAACCATGTTATTGTTGCACAAGATCGATATGTATTTAAAGTTCCCTCCAGAAGATAACATATTTATCAAACTTGTATTTTCTTTTTTTTAATTTCTACTTTTCATTTATTTATACAATGAGTTTTGATATTAAATAAAAAAGATTCAACTCAATATATTACTTAAGTCTAAATATACATATGTACATATATGACTTTAAAATATTCCAAAAATATTTTTTAAAATTTAATGTAATAAAATAGCAAAATAAGTTGAATAATTTTATTAAGTGTTTTTTAAAAGTTATCTATAAGAAAAATAAAAAAAAAAATTAATTTAAATATAAACTATGACTTGAATTTAATCAACAACTTAAGTCAATTTAGAATTTAAGTTAATTTAGAATTTAAATTAATTTAGAAACCCAGGGGCAATGGAGATTCTTAAAAAAATTACTAATATGAATCAATTTTAATTTCCAACAAAAAGTATTTAAAATTTACAAAAATGCTTCAATCACAAAACGCAAAAATAACTTTGTATGTATGTAGGTAATTTAAAAAAACAATTTTTTATATTGGAAAAAATCACTGTTCAAAGTTGTTGAAGCATTAAATTTCACTTGAATTCGAAAAAAAAACAAATTTATATTTTATATGTTGGGACCTCCTTTTGTTTTCCCCAATTTGGTCGCTTTTTTATTTTTATCTTCTTTTTTGGCGAATTTTCAGTTTTCTCCAATTTCTTTTTTCCTTTTAATAGCTTGGCAGTTTTGCGAATTAAGCTTTTTTCTTATGCGGTTTCGGTGATTTGTCGAGATTAACCTTGTTTGCATACAATGTTTGTTTTTTACGGAAATACCCATATGTACTCTGTTTAATCAAAATGAAAAACATTTGATTCCTAAGCCAAATAACATACATACATATATGTTTATGTACATATGTGTATTACAACACAATACATACAGTCTTGCTATTTATGCAAACATCTTCGTAATTTAAGAGGCCTGCTAAGAAGAAAAATATTTTAAGAATCTGTATAAATTAAAACATTTGAAACCTGTAGAGATGATACCTCATTAAATTTATATGCATTTATTTTTATTCCATATACTTGCAGTATAAGGACAAGACTCTGCCAAAATATTTAGGTTTGTAAAAATAATTGCACTGTTTATTATTCATTGTAAATAATATTTCAAATTCTGAAGTTGTCACTAACACTGTGAGTAATACATAACAATCCCGATAATGCTGCGACCAAAATTTTCTCCACCATTTGTAGAATACCATATATAATATACGTCAGTGGCTAAAAAAATTAATTTGAATTAGTTAAATAATAAATAATATTACTTTAGAACAGTCACACTTTGGGTTGCACCACACTTAAAGTGGGACTTAAGATTTTTTTTAAATTTTTTTTAAATAAAATTTGCTATCGCATAAGAGTAGATCAAATTACATCGTTGTTCTAAAAGGGCTCACAAATATTACGATGAAATTCGTTTTCCTTATAGTTTCTTGATTTCGGTTTTTGCTGTTCTTCGAAAAGTGTAAACTTTATTTTACAAGAATATGAAATAACGAAAAATAAGTAAACCTCACGTCAACTGAAGTTATCTTTAAGTATCACGAATTTTATAAAATGTTTAAAACTTCCGCTGTTGCTTAATCTATTGTAAAATATGAACAACAGCTTAATGCAGACAATAATTTAAAAATGCATAGATCCTTTTATAAACTGCAGCTGCCGGATACTCATTGAGGAAGGCGTTATACACAATGAGTGTATGGAGAACGACATCAGCATTTTTACTAATGGAATTCAGCTGAGCTAAACTTGTCCTGCACTCGACATGTGGAAGATTAAGTGTTCGTTTACTAGACAGAATTGCTTGGGGTGCTGTTCGTTGGATCACCTCCTGGAAAGTCGAGTGCGTGGAAGAGAGGTTCTCTTTGCACTTGGCATGAGGCAAGCTAGTGCTGGAATATGTTCTAAAACTAAACAGATGTGTGAATGAGGTAACGTTGAGCTGCGTTAAAAGACACATAGACACACCTAAGAACGAAGCAACAGATGAAATAGAAAAAATATTATCTGCTGTGAATTTCTGCGGACCGGTACGGAGAGTTGAACTGGAGAATGGCCTAGCGTGAGCAAAAGTCTTACGATGGGTACACTCATTAAGCCTGAAACGATGAAGGGAGGCTACCACCTGTAGAGGGGCCGGATTACTGCTCAAAGAGCCATTCGGCAGGATTGTGCTTTGATATAACCGGGGTACCTTAATCTGGGCGACTACCTTAGTGAAAGGTTATGGAAACCAAGATAAAAATCGAAGATGATACTTGCAGAATGTGGCTGGAAGAGGCTGAGACGGCAGCGTATATTTTGTGAATGTCCAGCACTGGGTACCATTTTAAGAATAAAGAATATATTAAAAGGCCATTATTTGTTATTCATTCTGATGTCTGTGGTCCTATAATACCTACTACTATAGACGGTAGAAACTAGTATGTAATTTTTATTGATCAATACAACCATTATTGCGTAACTTATTTAATTGCGAATAAGTCCGATGTCTTCTCAACTTTTAAAGATTTTGTTGCTGTTTTAATTTAAAAGTTGTCAATTTGTATATAGACAATGGTAGGGAGTATTTGTCCAATGATATGCGTGAATATTGTGTAGAAAAGGGTATTAGTTATCATCTTACAGTTCCACATACACCACAATTAAATGGTGTATCTGAAAGAATTATTAGAACAATTACAAAAAAGGCTCGTGCTATGATTAATGGGGCAAAATTACAGAAAATTTTCTGGGGCGAAGCTGTTTTAACAGCAACGTATTTAATTAACAGAAGCCCCAGTGTTGTGATGAAAACGCCATATGAAATGTGGCATAATAGAAGACCAAATCTTGGATATTTGAAAGTTTTCGGTTCAACGGTATATGTCCATGATAAGACTAGAAAAAGGAAGTTTGACCAAAAATCATGGGAAGGTATACTCGTTGGATATGGACCGAATGATCTTAAAATATGGGACATTGAATCTAAAAAATTCCAAGTAGCCAGAGATGTAATTGTGATGAGACGAATATGATAAATTCTAGAACTGTGGTGAGAAATGAATCGAATCAATTGAATATCTCGAATGAGAGTAACTAGAATTGATTGATTGATCAGGGATTATCTAATAGAAGTGGCATGGTCTGCAAATTGAATAGAGCCATATATGGACTCAAGCAGGCAGCCAGATGCTGGTTGAGGTATTTGAACAGGCTTGGAGAGGAATTGGCTTTACTGATTCTACTATGGATCGCTGTATTTATATTCTTGACAATGGTGACGTTGTCAAAAATATATACGTACTTGCAGATGTAGATGATCTGGTAATTTCTACGGCAGATATGGGAACAATGGATAATAAGGCCTATTTAATATCAAAATTTAGAATGACGGATTTACTAGAAATTCGTTACTTCATTGGAATCAGGATAGATAGAGAAAATAATCAATTTCATCTAAGTCAGGAAGCTTACATTGTTAATGTTTTAAAGAGGTTTAAAATGGAGAATGTAAACCAATATCTTCCCCACTTCCTGTTAAACTGGATTATGAAGCCCTAAATTCGGATGAAGGGTGTGATGCGCCATGTCGTAGTTTAATTGATTGCTTAATGTACATTATGCTATGTACACGACCTGATATAAGTACCGCTGTTAATATCCTGAGTCGATATAGCCATAGGGGCAATAAAGAGCTATGGCTATGTTTAAAGAGGGTTTTACGATATCTTAAGGGAACCATAGGTTTTAGGTTAACATTTATTGCTAATCCCAGATATAATGATTTATTGGTGGGCTATGTAGATTCTGACTGGGGTGGGAGTGAAAGTGACAGAAGAAGCACTACTGGGTATTTATTGAAGATGTTTGATTTGAATTTAGTTTGTTGGAATACAAGAAAGCAAAATTCGGTTGCAGCTTCATCCACTGAGGCCGAATATATGGCACTATTTGAGGCTGTTAGAGAGGCTATGTGGTTAAAGTCGTTATTAGGAAGTCTTAAGATAGAAGTTAATGAGCCTATAAGGTTGTTTGAAGATAACCAAGGGTTTATTAGTAAAGCTACTAATCCCTCATGTCATAAGAGATCGAAGCATATTGATATTAAATATCATTTTTCAAGAGAGCAGGTAGAGAACAAACTACAGATGAACAATTAGCTGACATCTTGACGAAGCCTTTACCTGGACCCCGATTTATCGAATTGAGAAACCAACTGGGCTTGAAGGATTTGTAAAATACTTTCTCTGAATGATAAATATGGGTGGCAATGGATTTTGAAAGTTCCTGATTTATGTATATTTTGATTGTGGTCTGATTGGGTTTTTCTGGGTTTTCCCCAATCCTTGCAACAAATGTTGGACTACATTGTATATATTTCCCAGAGTACTGTATATGTTGAGGAGGTGTGTTGGAATTGTGGAATGAATTTTGTCAGTGTGTGCATATGAGCATCGAATGATGCAATAACTTCCAGAAATTTCAACATACACATAGATCATTTCTAGTTGTTGTTATTGTTTGTGTTTTTTTTTCCTTTTTGCTCTTCTTCTTCTTTGAGCATTTTTTTATTATTCCCGTTTTGAACTTTAATGTGATAGGTCGTGGTGCGCGTTCAAATTGAACAAAAATAAAAACAAATATTTAAAAAGTAGTTTAAAAGTTTTTTATACAAGACATTATCGAGAGGAATAAACTAAAACGGGGAATAAACTAAAACTTTGTAATGAGGAAGAAGCTCGAAAGTTGCTAGTAATCTCTACATCCAAAAGTGAAGGCTAGTGTCAGCACAAGACGCGATGAAACTCGAGAGTTACAAAAATCCCGAAATCACGTCGGGGAGGGGTCGAAAATTGACCTTGTCACTTTATGCGTTTTAAAATCACGCGTTAAAATCATTTAATTTATCAAACGACCAAATATGGATGTATTTTGAAATATATTTCAGATATGATGTAACAGGCTTTAATTAGGAGCAGATTGATGGCATATATTCCACATTGATACAAACTATGTTCAGAATCCATAACAAATCATTAAGACACATAATGTTTTCAAGATCTTAAAATACTCTTTCAATACATTGAATTCTTACCGTTAGAAGTAGTAACAACAAAAACGACGCCCGTTGAGCCACGACTACGAATATCGAGGCTCCGGTTAAAATTCCCAGCAATGTTATCAATGCCAATACTTCCACTAAGCGCACGGCAACGGGCATTGTCTACATTAATGCTTTTCCGAAAATTACTCTTAGATTTATTAAACAAATATCTGAATTTTGTAAAATTTATTTATGTATATACAAATTTATTTCCAATTTTTCATAAACTTTCAATTTTTTACTTTAAGAATTTTATTTTTGAAAGTTTGCTTGTAACACCATTTTTCTTTAGGGAAGTAACGCTCTATTTCGAATTCTATTCAAAACACCTTGCAACACTTTCGAATATTACTCCCACAATTAGTACCTATAAAAGAATTAAAATAAAATTTCAATAAGGTAGTTCAATTTTATTAAAGTACTACTACCCCTTCACCAGCTTAGTGTTGTTTTTTAGTTCCAAAGTGTTCTGTTTAATTGATATGGAAAGTTTCTTCAGGATCAAATAAATCTTGAACGCTACATTCTTTTGTTTGTTTTTGAGATTCTGTAATGCCACATAGCAAATAGTAAAATACTAAAATGCAATCTTGAAGGTATTTGGTAATTCGAACACTTTGGTGAAGGGTATAAATGCAAAAAAATCTTGCGCTTACTAGAGTATCCGCCACCACTGTTAATGCTCTAACAAACATGTCCGCTACATCATTTGGCTCATATAATTGTAAAACACGGAAAACTATCTAGAATAATATGTAAAATATGTTTGGATTACAAATCTCTTTTAAATAAGATTGGTATTAATAAACAAAATTAAATGATATTTATTGATAATAAATTCAAACTTATTTCATATAACTGTTTGAACAATTTTGTTTTGATATTTGGTTTTTTGGTGTAAAAAGAAAGATTTGCGACATGTGGCAATGCCGAAAATGCTCAGTAACATGGCATCTTGACTACCCATATATCTGTTCAGCCATCCCACATTTTGCTGCTCGCAAAAAAATTGGGCTAGTCAAGACCGTCACTCTTCATGGTCAAACCGAGTTGTCCGAACAATAGTCCGCAACTCTCTGTTATGACATTACACAAATAAAATGCAAAAGCATCTAAACAATATCGATAAGAGACAAAAAATTATGGTCAAACTGAACAGGCAAATCAAATTTATGGCTAGTCAAGACGTAGTGTAAGGTTTGCCATTTTCACCATTTATAATGAAAATTCGTGCTGTGTGAACGTGTTTCTATAAAAAAAATTGTCTTCAACGACGAAGTTCATTTTCGGCCCAATGGGTACGTCAACAAACAGAATTGCAGAACACGGTATGAAGATCAGCCGGTCCAATAGCTGCCATGCACCCTAAAAGATGCAATATTTCGTGCGTTTTGTGGGCCGGCGGCATCATTGAATCGTACTTCTTCAAGAACGATAAAAATCGCAACCTTACTGTCAATAGAAAATGATACTGTGCGATGATTACCGCTTTTATTTTTTGGCCAAAAATGGAAGATATTACGAACCAACTGAGAGGCGAGTTTGGTGAGCAAATAATCTCATGTTTTGGAGCAGTATATTGGCCGCCAAGATCATGCTATTTTTTGTGGCGATACTTGAAGTCTCTCGTATACAAGGACAAGCCAGTCACAATTCCAGCCCTGAAGAACAAAATTAAAGCTGTCATTAGTGAGATACTGGCCGAAATGCTGGAAAAAGTATTTAAAAATTGTAGCTACGGCGTAGCCAAAGGCAACACTTACTTTAAATAATTTTTAAAATGAAAGTATATATTTCATTCACATTTGCAAATATTCTGTATTTTTTTTAAATTTTCAAAACCCAAAATCACTCAATATATACAATGCATGTACATAAGAGCTATCAAAGTTTGGGTCGATCATTGTTCAGTGATGGTAAGTCGTACTTATGCTGACTTAGTTTACAAAAATGAGTTTGTAATTCAATCGGAAGATGGCGATAGCCTCTAACAATATTGCACATTGTAAACTTATCGTCAGATGGCGTCATATATTGCATCACATTTGTGAAAACGCTGATAACTGAAGGGCGATGCAATTTGGCCTTCGACAATAAACTTCAGGGTGTCTGGTAGCAGATTTATATTTTCAAACTTGAAAAAAAAACGTAATAATTGACACAAAGTTTTATTAAGAGCATTGTACGATAGAATGGAAATGTGGATTTTATTTTTTAAATAGTATGTCATCCAGATCTCTTCCGTCGAATTGAACACACTGTTCAAAACGGAGCATTGTGTTTTGCGCCACACGCTGTAGTATACTTGGTTCAATTGAGCTGATTTCTCGATGAATATTTTCTTTTAAAGCCACAAGAGATTGAGGATTGTCAATATAAACCCTCTCTTTGAGGTAGCCCCATAAAAAAACCATGGGAGTTAGATAGGGAAACCTCCGTAGCCATGGGATGTCCCCAAAGCGACTGATCAATTTTTGGGGGAAATTTTCCCGAAGCAAATTCATCGAAGCTTTGACTGTGTATGCAGAGTACGATGGATGAGCTCGCAGGTTTGGCAAAAAGAACTCCGTAATCATGTGTCGATAATTTTCACCGTTGACATTCGGCGCCTGTCCTCTAGAATATTTGGAAAAAAAAATGGTCCAATTATCTCATGAGTGGATAAGGCACACCAAACAGTTACCCTGGAGCAATGCAATGGGTTTTGATTTTTCAATCGAGGATTGCAGGTTCTTAGAGACCCGTGACGGCAGTTTTGCTAGTTAGCGTGACCGTTTAAGTGAAAATGAGCCTCGTCGCTCCAAAAAATGCGATTTACAGTGCGAAAATGCTCCAACATCGTTTCACAAAAATTTTTGCGTAAATTTCATGAATAATCGCTCTTGGAAGAACCCAGTGTGGCTGCTCTTTTTCGTATTGAAAGTCGCGGATTTTCACGTAAAGTGCTTTCAACCAGTTCAATGTTTTCGAGAGTCCTTGAAAATCGACTGGGCCCTGGCCGTGGGACATTCATAGCGGAAGCAGTTGCGCGGAATCTCTGCAACCACGAACGAATTAAATTTACACTCGGTCCATCACGTATTCGCCGAATACCGAACTTTTAACAAAATTGTCGACGAGATATTACGTAAGAATCATTACTTTAAAAAAATGTCTCCACAGCGAACGCGCGATGCTCACTCGACCACTGCGACATCCTGACTGACAAATCCGCACAATCGATAATTCCAAAGGCACCACCCTTTCTCCGCACCGTATAGTACTTTTAGAAATAATCGTATTTAAAAATATAAATTTGCCACCAGATACCCTGTATTAAGAAAATTCACAAAATTATTATTAGGGGATAACTATGCTAGTCTCTATGCGCATTTCGTTGGTTGCTTAAGTGTAGAGTTTTTAAAAAGAACGATGGGCATTTCGCCTACCACTGAAATAAATTTTTATGTGGCTATTTTTGACGAAATTTTGTCGAAACTTTACAAAACATCAAACACCTCTGCTCATATATGTACCATGCACCCAGTGAAAAATTTTCAACAAGTGCATTACGAGTATTTTTAAAAATATGGAACAAATTTTCAAAATAATGGTGACGTGCGTAGCGGTGCATAAATTGGTGTATATCATTATGCTAATGGTCAAAAATTGAACTTTTTCAATATTCTATACAAATTATCGTATTCTTAAAATAAATTCTTCCTTCTTAATTGAAAGAATAAAAAGCGATAGTTTTGTGAAGTATAAATCATCAAGAGCTAGAAATTTAAAAATTATATCACATTGAAAATATTTAGCGGCATATAATACACAGGTCTTTGTTTATGTATTTTGTACCGATTATTTTGGAAATAATCGATAAATCCTCTATTAATTGAAAGGGAAATTTTCGATATGATTTAATTATTAATCGCAACAAAATAATCGATTATTAATCGTTTTTCGATCTTTGCATCATTAGTTACATAGATTCTTAGATTCGTCACAGCCATATTTGTACATACATACAAAAAAACACAACGATTTAAAACCGAAACATGTTTTAATATGCACATTATTTAAATTTTGTATATGTGTGTTACTAGGGTGATCAATTTTCTGGACATTTTATAAAACCCCGTTTCGGCTTGAATGGTGAAAAAAGCGGTTAAAGTACGGTTTGTCTCCAAACCAAAATTGATATATCGGTTAAAGTACATTGACAAAAGTGATTAAAGAATTATAAAAAAAAAAACTTACTTCAGATTATATTAGATCAGATCAGAATTATAAAAAGAAAAAAATACGTATAGGGTGTTTTTTAAGCCCTAAAGAAATTTAAATTGTATGAAATAATACACAAAATTAATTTTAAAAAAATATTCGAAAGATCACACCGTCGCATTTACATTTGAAAATGATCTTAGGCATATGGCTACCGCGGCTGCTCTTGACGAAGTGCATTCTGTGCGTGCAGTTTTGCTTTTTCAAGCATTGCTGGCCGTATGTTACAAATAACACCAACAATGTCGGCCTCCAATTGTTGTGGTCCCACAAGAAATAATCGAAAGGTTTCAAATCGCACGACGTTGGAGGTCAATTTGCAGATCCATTTCCAAATTTTAATGGTTGCACTCGCCGTTTGGCACGTAGAGCCATCCTATTGAAACCACATCTCGCCCGGATCAATATGATCCATATTTTCTAACAAAGAATCATTGATAATTGCCACCAGCATTTTTCTGAATGTATTGAAGTCTGTAGGGTTAGTTGTGGATTGGTTTTACCTTATATGCGGCAATTTTGTTTATTAAAACTCGTTATCGGTGAACACAATTTTTTATTAGTTGATTATTGATTTGCAAAGTAAATATGGATAATTTGGTAGCGTTGCTCTAGCGTCAATCTATTTATGATGGTTTGCCAGAGTATAATAATCATAAATATGAAAAAGTGAGCGCAGTATGGCAGTTCCTTTGACAGTTAACCCTTTCATAAGTTCTATCGAGCTTAACAACCCTAAATTTCATCTGGACAAAAGTCTTCGTCATTTACAGTAGTGAATGAAAAACAATTAAATTTATATTTGTTTACGTGGGTTTTTATTATAGACTTCTCTTACCTCTTACTATCGGTTCTGCCTAGAATTACTTTATCACTTTCGATTCAATTGGTGTTTATTCTTTCATTGTAACTTCTTTTTGCCTAATTTGCTAACTTTACATAGCGTTCTCTTATCTTTATGTTCCAATAATGACATACTTAAATGATTAATTATATTAAGATCTTTGCATTTAGAAGGAGTTGTATAGATGTGTGAGATGACTAATATAGTGCACATTTGAGACGTTCTTGTCTATTATATTTTATGTATCAACAAGTTCTTTGATACCAACAGCCAACACAAGACCCAACATCATAGGTCCATCATGACCATGCTTGTTTCTTCTGCTAAAGAGCCATTAAATATAACCAATACCTGTGAGGAGAGAGTGTTATTCTGTATTGAGAACTAATTCTGTGTACATTGTTCGATTTGGCGCGTTTTGGCTTGGAGGACGGAGAGTAGTGCAATACAAGAGAACTTCATTCTGACCACAGGCCAATATGATGGTGATGTACTCTTGATGTTGGCGAATATGTCGGCTGCTGGTGTCGACAAACTTTTATTTATAGAAAACAGTTCTTCAAACGTGGCAATGACTTGTCCGGGTGTGTATGTTGTCATTTGATACAAATAGATCTAAAAATTAAAACTTTAAAAATCCAATTTATCTCCCCAAAACAAATAAATCATCAGCAACCATATTGTACAAGGTGAACTTTTTGCTGACGCTAAAAAATTAAAGTCTCTTAAATACTACAAAAATATAGAAAGCCTTCACACTAGGAGATCAGAACTCGTACTATAAACCTTAGTCAAGTAAAAAAAATCAGAGATAAATATCGAACACCGGTTTTACCAAAGCAAAATGCTGGGTTATTCGCCATTCGAAAAATAGCAATTTTAAAAAATTGCTTCTAATAACCGGTCAAATAGCTTCGTCGATTACCCCAGTATGTGCTTATTTTGAAAATCGTTGTAAAACTCCTTTCTGATACATTTTCATGTACAAGATTAGTTCAAAAATTATTCTTTTAATTGATTGAAAATTATTTTTGGTCGATTGATTTTTGTCGCAAAACTAATAACTCTTTTACTTGTTTCTCATATGGTGATTCTTGTTTCGAATTTGAATCAACCTTTTGTCCAAATTTGTTTTATTTCTGGTTTTCAGTGATTATTCTACCGCAGAGTTTAGAGAGATTTTGTTATTTTAAAAAATTTTATCGATTATTCTCCTTTGTGTAGGTTTCATTCAGTGGATTTTGTAGTTTAGTCCTTTTTTGCGTTTAAGCATATTTTAGAGACTTTTTTAGGAATTTCTCTTAGTTTTCGCTCTTTTCCAGTCTAACGTACAAAGTCTTTTGTGCAAAGTTTAACAAATCTCGCTGTTGTCATTTATCTAATAAATGTTTACTTTCTGTGATAGATGCCCATTGCTTGCGTTTTACTGATATTTGGCTGGGCCATGCACTTCTAAAATAGTAAATCTCACAATTTTTAAAGACTGATAGAAACAATATATAATATGTATTGGATCCCTATCACGACCATTTTTAAGTGGACCTATACAGAGTAAGCCATGCAAAATTTGCGATAACTATTTTTAATATTCTGGATGAATAGCGGGCGTGACACTTTAAAGTTTAAGAAAATTGGTTCAACAAGATAAAAACCTATAAACCATAAACACAAATACAAATTAATTTTTATACAAGCTAACACGCACACACACACTGTATGTGCAATATAATCAGGCCAAAATAACACTTAAAACTTTTTGTTTAATATTCACATATGTACGGACATCCGGTATATTTACCAAATTAAGTTAACAACCCCCGCACACAGCAACCGCGCGAGCGTTGATTGTGCAAGCTCGGTAAACTGAAATACCACATACGAGTACCACACACACTTCACACAAAATTAAAATACTTGGAGTTATGTTGAATTGGGACCAGTCTTAAAACCGTAAGAAATTATTGCTCTAGAACGCTCATTTAGATGCCATAACATATCAGTGCTTAATTTGTAATTCATTTATAAATATTAAAACTCAACTACAGGCGGGGTACTTACAATCGCCGATGCTATTAAGAACAATGGCCATATTATAGAGATGATAAAACGTGTCATCCATACAATTGAATACCAGGCTATTAAAAATAGGGCAATGTATGCTACAATTGTGCTCATGTCGGTTGGGAACCTCGTATTTTTTACAACCCATTCATATATTATCTCATGTAATGGCAACGCCTGAAATAAAGTTTACAAAATTTTAATTAAGATTTGATTATTTCAATATGCTAACTAACGGTCCAATTTTCCTCAATCGTGGGATTTTCTATTATTGACATTTTACAGAGAATTTCAAAAAACAATTGTCTGACACATGGCACGATAACTAAAATTTTAATAAAAGAAAATACCAAAAAACTATTATAGATATTTTTATTCGAATTCCTCATTTGCGACAAAACAGTCATAACTAATAATTTTCACTTTTCAACAAGTACTTACGTTATGTTATTTTTTCAATGTTTAAACTAGTTTGTGTTATGTTTTTTCTATTCAAACGAGTTGTCTTTTGAACGTTAAAAAACAGGATTTTTTTTTAATTTAAACTTTTTCTTAAATTTAATTACGAGTATTATATATATTATTTTGACCTAGCTTTGTCATACCATTCAGCTAATTGTCTAATAAAATGTTTACTTTTACTGTATTGAAAGTTATCATATCAAATAAAATTTTCTTTCTGAATTGAAATAATAAAGAAAACGAATTAATATTTAATTATTATATATAAAAAGTCTTCAAACTAAACTTGACAAGAGGAGACGAGAATTCGTTCCAAATATGCGATATCAAATCCCTCTGTCGGAATCAATTCAAGAATATAAGGACTACTTATAAGAAGCACTAACTCAAATAGCTGTTTTTTTAAATAATTTTTTTTGAGTTATGTCTTTCTTGCTGCGAATAGATGACGCAAAGTAATCGTCATTTGAATTGTATAAATAATTAGCAACGCTGATAAGATACAATATCTTCTATCCTCATATCCTCAAAAACTATGTTATATTAAAACGGCAAACATCTTTTTATATTATATACATTCCGTCGTTGCGTTGCTTTTATAAAATTGGTGTTTTTCCTTTTGCTGCTTCGATAATGTATATTATTTTATTTACTTAATTCAAGTTGGTCAATAAATGCTATCGATAAAAATAAATTGTAGTTTTTATATTTTTGCCGCTTTTTTTATTGTCCATTAGGTTCATTCGAGTACTTTTTAGTAGAGTTTAGTAACTGAGTAAATTTTTCAATTTCCTCTCCCAAAATAAATTTTGTCCAAAAAGTACGCGAACGAAAATTTAGTAAAATTTATCCAACAGCTGATTGAAAATGAATGCAGTGTTGTAAAAAATGTATTCCTTTGACTACTCGACTCTTTTTGTTGTTCGTACTCCGTACAGCACAATTTATTGTCTACAATTCTTACGAAAAAAAACGTAACTTGTGTTGCTTTATAAGTTTTTCCTTTTTATTTTATTTATATTGTAAGTTTTTCCTGATTAAATTTGTTAAATAGTTCATTATTACTCGTTTTTGTTATTGATTAGTATGAATAGCCAATTACTAGGTTCCGAAGTATTCATCACTTCTACAACACTAAAGAAGTAAATAAACAAAATATTTTTTTTTCTAAATCCTAATTAAACTGCTGTGGAAAGGGTAACTTAAGCAAAAAACACTTATTCTTGTATGCAAACGTAAATTAGTACACTTTACTGTTTTCAAATCCCTATTTACTTGTGTTTGCTTTAGTTTTCCTTATTTTCACAAAAATTTTAACAACTCCGAAAACATTTTTTGTTTGTTTACATTTTAAAACATATGTTTTTTTCAGCCGACTAAATTTGAGCTGAATCGGACAACTCTTACACGTGCCAATTTGAGGTTTAAATCGAATTTTATGAAATTCGCCATAATTACATACATATGTATATACTTACATACAATTGCACTTTTGCGCTGATTCAACGTAAAATTGGTGAAACTTCTATTGTTTATATATTACCCCCATTTTTTAATACTAATAAATTAACTTTTCGAAACTTCAGCTCAATATTACTAAAAAGAAAACTTTGCCACTGTAATTTATTTTTAATTAACCCTTTATGACAGGGGCATGGTGTAATACAAAAAACAGACATTTTTGTTTGTGTTAAATTGGAGAACGCCTGTCAAAATCAATTGACTAATATAAAAAAGGTGGAAAAAGTAAAACATAAAAAAAAATTAAAACATAAAAACATTTCACAAAAATGTAATAAGATGCCAACAAAAAAAAAACACTTTTTTCATTCGAAACGCGACTTTTTTATCACAAAAAATATTTCAAATTACACAATTATAAATCTCAGAAATGGGTGTGCCAGAAACCGAGGTAGGGTAATTAGGGTGTGCGATCAGAGAGAAATTTTGTCACCTCTTTTGTGGAACATCACCTTGGATGACCTACTTTGGAAACTAGGTTTAATAGGCCTCCATACGATTGCGTATGCAGATGAGCTGGCATTTAAGCTTGGTGTGGTGGTAAGTTCAT
Organism: Phania funesta; assembly: GCA_963932375.1. Taxonomy (NCBI): domain Eukaryota; kingdom Metazoa; phylum Arthropoda; class Insecta; order Diptera; family Tachinidae; genus Phania; species Phania funesta. The sequence continues at coordinate 47,211,107 of OZ010656.1, forward strand.
CGGGGCTATTCAATGTTGCAGGAGACAGGCGCTTATTGTAACTGAGACATGGTGTAATGAGCAGGGGCTAACCCTTAATGCCAGAAAATCTGACGCTAGGCTATTCACTCGTAAGAGGAAGGGTATAGACTCCAAGGAGCTTACCTGGAATAAGCGAAATGAAAGTACGGAAAGCAAAAATAATATTGTATCAATGTAAACAAGTGTGTGACCGTAATTGGAGAATTTCGCCAAAGGCTGCGTTCTGCACTTACGTTAGGACCAATAATAACTCATACATCCGTGGTTTGTGGCCAAAGGCTTCTCAAATTACAATTAAGCGTAAGATGGATGAGGTACAAAGGAATGCCTGTATGGGTATAAGTGATGCAATGCGCACGCGCCAACACAGGCAATTGAGGCAACGTTGGGATTGCTCCCATTGGACTTATTCATTAGGTCAACAGGCGCAATGGCAGCTTTGCGTATGAAAAGCGATTCCATAAGGGAATAAGAGTATTCTGGACCTTGTTAGAACAGAGGTTCGGAAGACTCAGATGCCGATGGAACGCATAAGTAGAAGGAAAGCATTCAAAAGGATGAATCGTGCACTCATTGCGGAAGGCGTTAAACACAATGAATGAATGAAAGCTAGGGCAGGAGCGGATGTATCTCAGCTGAGCTGAACTTGTCCTGAAGTCTGGGGAAATACGTGTCAGTTTATCACGCAGACTTACTTGGGTTGCTACATGTGTTAAATCGCCTGCTTGAAAGTCGGCGGCGTGGAAGAAAAGTTCTCATTGCACTTGACAATCAGGCGGTTATGAAACGTATGAGGCAAGTGAACGTGTAGTCCAAACTATTGCTGGAATGTGTTCTGAAACTAAAGGGGCACACATGCACAGCTGGGAATGAAGCAGTAGACGAACTAGCAAAAAGGTTATCTGAGGTGGATTTCGGTGGGCCAGAAGCCCGAGTTGGACTGGGGAATGGCCTAGTGTGAGCTAAAGTCCTACAATGGGTAAACTCATTACACCTCAAAAGCCGGCTGGGGGCTACTACAAGCACTTTAAATATCATCTGGCCAAGATGAGGGAGCTAAGCCTTACACAAATGCTAGCAATTACAAGAGACTCCGTGATGAGAAGGACAATCTCAAATCCCTAAAGTCAAAAGTAAAGGCTAGGGTTAGCACGTAACTTAATGAAAGTAAGCTATGTAGTTGTGAATTGCAAATCGGTTGCCTATAATCAGTTTGAGGAGTTAAGGGGGTCGAAAAGGCACCAAAAAATGTAAAAGATCTGCTTCGATATCACCTTGTGGCTAACCTATTCCAGTGTGAAGAATTCTCTCGCGGCGGTTGTGATATTTAAATTTTTTTATATCATTGTAGCACAAAAATCAAGTTTCTTTTCTTCTAATTTCAAGGAGATGTCAAATTGATAGCAGCGGCTTTATTGTTGGAAAAAGAACAGCGTTTTCGACCTGCAATTAATTAAATAAAACTTTCACAAATCAGTACAAAAAGGAAAACAAATTTAAACAAATTATATATGATAATTAACGAAACTTTAATTTGTATTTTATACTTGCATCTTTTCGGAAGACTATCTGCCTCTAAATTAAGCAATCGTAAAAATTTTAGTCGAAACGAGACGCAGAATATCAAAATTGCCCAACGGATAAAATTTCCATTCGAATCGAAATGTAGAGTAGGAGTGAATATTAAGATCTGTTATATGAAATTAAACTCATAACAATCAGCTGATCCCAAGCAGATGAGAAAAGATTTAATAGAAAACAAAAATAGTATTGAAATGAAACCACATAAGAGATCAGAGATGTAAACTTTGACGTTAGAAAATTGCTAGAATCAGCTTTTTTGCCGCGGTCAGTCCGTAAAGAAAGAGACAAATATAACATTTAAAAACAATGCGAAAAATTATCAGAACAAAAAATCAGAAAAGATAAATATTTACAGCACAAGTTCTGCTCTAAATTGTGCCCTTGCCTTAATTTAAAATAAATATACATTTTTCAACCCTTATTTTTACTTTGTGCATAAGTTTTTCATTAATAAATAAATAAAGAAGAAAAATGCAACAAAAGTGAATAGGAGTGGTAAATAAATTAAGAAATAGACAGATAGAGAAAGATATCACTATATTCTCGTGTCGCCTCTGGTCTCCTCTGTGCAGTAGCTGTAAGAAAATGTTATGATAAAATAGTAGGTTTATTGTAGTTTATCTTAAAACTTTATCACCTTGAAATTATTGTGTGATATTACCAACAAATTGAAAAACACTGTCTTTAGCAAAAAAAAAAAAAAAAAGATTTATTTTCTGCAACCGAAACTTCTATTTATGAATATTTTTATGTTTCAAGAAACACATTTCTCATACTATCCAAACAGTAACAAGTTTTTTGTTAAACAACTATTGTTAGGTAATACATTTACCACGAAACCAAATTAATGTTCTAACATACATATGTACATACATACACATGAGTATGTAGTTAAAACCAAGTTTCTTTTAAGTTCTCTACTTAAACAATAAAAAATAAAGGAAAAATGTATGATAAAACTAGATATTAAATGTATGTATGTATATAAATATAATTTATTAAATTATATGTATGTATGTAAAAAATATGTTACTTAGGATATATAACAGCTAATCCACAACAAGCATTGCAGAACATCCATCTAAATCATGAGTAAAATTTTCACCTACAGGCGATGTCATTTCAGCTTTAGGTTTATTTGAGCTAATCACATCAATTCTACATTGCAATTCGAATTGAAATTTTCTCCGCTTCAGAAATCGTACATTAATGTCATTTTAGCTTTGTATGCCATGATATTTACGTAAAAACGTACCGCAAGCGCACCAATTCTTGTTCCTGAGTCAAGTGGATTTATATATTTATGAGAGGGTATATAAAGGTTTACAGACCGAGAATTTGTTTCTTGAAGACGCAAAAAAACTACCGTAATATTCCTTACGGAGAAATTAACTATCAATATACATTGTATATAATTCAGAGGCCCCAAGATTGAAGACGACAGAGCATCACCTTGCTATATAGATGTTGATAGCTGCCATAATCGCTGCCATGCGCTTCTAACCTGAGATAACTATTAATAGTACATGTCACATATGAACAAATAAAAAAAAAATTTTAATTATAACAGCAAATGCCTTTATTATTTTTCACACTCAATAGATTGAAATTTGTTTCGTTTTGTTAAATCGAAATGACGAAATGTTTTAAAATTTTTTACTTAAGTAATAGACACATATGTATTTATTTAATAAATTTCTGTTTAAGTTGTTTATCAATATATAGAATTATATCTCGTTTGGTTTTTAAAATTTTATCACCGAATGTTGTACCTAAATACATATGTATGCGATCGGCTTTATTAGAGAAGTACAGGATTCAGGAACAACTAATAAAATTTAACTTCATTGCAATAAAGCCAACAGCATTTATTACAACATCCTCCTTCTTGCAATATATTATTTTAAAATATTGTATATTTATGCCAATGTATTTCAACGTTTTCTATACATGTGTGTGTGTGTGTGTGTTTGTATTTATTTTTATATATGATATTGATATTAAAGTAACTACTGCACAAATTGCTATATAAATTCAGAACTCAGTTGAAAATAAAGATACGATATTAATAAAATAATAAATATATGTTTATACAAATCATTAATTAACATATGTTAAGAAGTGAATAAACATTTACAACGATTTCTGTGAGAAATTTTCTTATTATTTGTTACTATGCTTTACTTTTGTTTATTTGTGTAAGTTTATATATAAATATTCTTTTTAGTTTTATAGCCAAACTTATTTAATAGTTAATTTAGTAGCTTATACATAACATCTATTTAGTAGTTTATATTCACTTCAATGGATATTTATTTCTATTTCAAAACTTAAACAATATTTTGTGGCAAAAACTAATTTTATTTGGAAATTTTCAAATGTTTATAATAAATAAATGTTTATTTTTCTTTATATAATTCTCGAATGGTATTTTGTCAAATATTTGTTATCATATATTCTATAAGTTTCATATATGTATGATTGTATATGATGTATCTTTATATATGTATGTATGTCTGTATAATATAATCATAAAAAAGGGTTTTAAATATCTTAATACAAGTAAAATATCGTCTGTGTCGAAAAAAGTTCCAATGAAAATGTTGTACATATGTACCTCTGTTTTTTACACACATATATACTACATAAAATAGTTTAATATTTTCCTTTGAATAATACTTGATGCATGTTTTCATACAAACGATACAAACACACGGCAGCAGAATTAGGAAACGGAAATTTAACCTAAAAATACAAAGTCAAAATATTTTCTGATTATTTATATACATACATATATATGTATTAAGAATTTATTTCTACACATACATATGTAGAATTTAACTTTTAATAATAAACTCGAAGCTAATTAAAGAAACTGAAACGTAACATTTATATTAAAAATTTCAAGTAGGTTTTGTTAAAATGCTTTAAAAAGAGCTAACAATTTGTTGAATTAATAAGCACTGTCTCTGAGATCGGCATTTTGATAGTTTGTATCTGGCCTTTAAGGCCATTAATTTAGGGGAACTTAAAGTTCCCTTCTTTTGCACATTGTTATAGAAAATCTGCAAAGGAATTCTTGAAATACTTTCATTTTAGGTATAAAGTTTATTCAGCACTTTAATGTAGAACACTGCAAAAAACCAACAAAAACTTCCATTATACTGTAAAGCTGAGGGAACATACCACGTTATAGACAAAAAATATTCAAATCTTATCTCTAATATATTTATTAATTATTACCAATGTAATAACTAATCTATTGTATTCAAATCTTAATAAACTACCTAAATTTAGGTAGAGTGAGACGTCTCACCAGACACAATGTGTCAGTCTTTTTCAGCCCGCAAAATTACAATAAATTGCGTACAAGAGTATTGTGGTGGACGACGAGTTTGTTTATGTGTATGACGTGTATGTTTTTGCTTCGTACTAGATAGTGGGAACTTTTAGATCTCTAGGGATATAAGTATTTATTTCATACGAGGGAACGCACACCATAAATCGTAATAATCCAGACTGTCTTCTTTGTAACTTTTGGTTGTTTGACGCACAAGCAGTACCCACAGCTGAATTCCATATAACCATATTGGCTTTATAACGATATATAATTATATAAATATATAATTCCAAAGCCAAGGTTGATTGGGGACTTATTAACCAGTTTAGTTGATTTGTTCGCAGTTTATGGCGCCTATTTTTGCCTCAAAACGACCAAGTTCGGCGTCGATCTATTTGGATTCCAAAATATTGTACGTGGATTTCCAGTGAACAGTGGTATTTGTTATTGTTATATGTGAACAATTTTTTCTTCTGAGGGAAAACGTTACATGAGCACATTTCGATGGATTTACCTGTATTCTTCACTTTTTTAGCCCATCTTCAAGCTTATTAATATGAAACTGGAGATGAAACTTACGGGTCTTGGTTAACACCTATAAAATTGAAGTGTTATCTGCAAAAGTAGACGTATACGTATTTGGGCTTGTTGGCATATCCGCTGTATAAATTATATACAATAGCGTCCCTAGTGCACTGCCTTGAAGTACTCCCGCAGAGATTTCTCCTTTTTTTAAACTGATCCTTTGGTCTTACTTTATACATTATATCTGTCATATAGCTCTTTAAAAGGTTTTGAGAGTATTCAGCTGAAACTCGAGTTATTTTCGTAAGTAGCCGATAATGCCACACTTTATGAATAGCATGGGAAATGTCAATAAATAAAGCTGAACAATATTGCTTGCTTAACTGTACTATGGCGTGCTGTAACACCAAACTAAAGTCCGGGATGATGTTTTGTTCATTAAGGTAATGTTTTAAAGATGAAACGAATAATTTTGTAAACAACTTTGATAATATTTACAGTAGGCTAATGGGGTTGTATGACGGAATCTGAATTAAGTTCTTCCCTGGTGGAGGAATAGCTAAATTCTTACAGCATAATTAGGTAAGTGCCTCATCATTGAATTTGTAATACAGCAGGCCCGAGTGATGCAATGGGCTTTTGTAATAAAGATCGTGGAAAATTGATTATGTTCCATTTTTTGCTTGAGCGGACAGTACACAGATGAGACTGTAATTTTGAAATCAATAACATTTATTTATAGACATAGCTTGTATAAAATCCTCGCTGAATTCTGGCATTGGAAAGTGCCTTACCTACACATGCTCTTCCACTCAGATGTTTAGTATCATGTGTGAAAGATTCATTGACTCTAAAACTGTTTTTTAGAGTGAAACGCGTTTCAGATACTAAAAGTATGTATATTTCCTGTGTTAGCAAAAAATGTTCAACTCCATATTTATGTTGAGAGAGCCCGTTAGCATTCCAGAAGCATATTTTTAACTGGTTAATTTTCATGAAGTCGTTAATGGTTTGTATTGCGTTTCCGATTGAACTCGAAATGTTTGTAAAGGGTATTTGTGGACCCTCATTACGTAAATGTGCATCATTTTTCATGTTACGTTACTGGGCTGCGTACTAACCATGTATTCAGCACGAAACCTAGGAATTTAGGAAGCCTTAAATCGTAATATTCGTATTTACGAACGATTTTTTATTTATTTGTTGCATGTTGGAAGACTTTACAGCCTCTATAGTTTGCTGTGTGGTTTTCATCGCAGTTGCTGCATTTTCTTTTAACTTGGAATCAGATTTGAAAAAAGTGCACAACGAACGCAAGGTGCATAACTTCTCGCGCTTAAAGCGTAAACCCGTGGTATTTACCATCACCTTAAGTCTTCAAAGACATCAAATTCCAAAATTCAACTTGAACGCCAAAAATAAATCAAAACTTAAAGTGTGTTTTAGGGTTTATTTCTTATTTATTTACAATTCATGTTAAAATATCGGTTTTTGATATGCTCGTTTGTATTCAAAATATGTCTGTCTAACTCAAAATTTCACCATAAGTTGCAACACAAAAGAAAGCATGTCAATATCTATACAGTAGTTATCGCTTAAGTAAGTCTGGCATAATTGCTTTATGTAGAAAAAGTTCAGTGAAAATTTTCTAATATAAAGTATGTAGCTAAATTCCCGCTTAAATGAGTTCCGTTTCATAAAATGAAAACTGTTTTTGGGAATCACACAAAAAAATGCAGTTTAATTGTCAAAAATATAATATTCTACAAACAAGTTTTTTAAATAAATGTACATACATACAACTCATCAAATCATATGTTTTCATTTGTTTTGATATAAATCTAACATTTTATTTAGTAGTTTGCGGATATTTGTATTGCGAAATGAGTGTAACGCCATTGACACACTTATGATTCGTGTGTATATTGTCCGCGAAAAATTCCTACGCCCGTGGAAGCGGATGACGAAATTGCTGTTTTGAGTTATGTAAGAAACAAAAAGCAAGTGACTGTTTTTCATATTTTAAAATTTCAATAAATTCTATTAAAAATTGTTCGTTGTAAACGAATATGAAAAAAATTTTCAACTATTCGCGCACAAATCTATTCACACGTCGAACATATTACAAGAGTTTAAAAATGTTCAATGTTTTGTAAATCACACGCAGAAGCACGCAAGTTTAAATATAAAGCAAAAATTTAATATTATTGACGCAAAATATAAGATATTCAAAGCCACCATGTATAGAATTTCAGGAAGTCAAGCGCAATGTTCTGTTTAATTGATCATGATGGGCAATTAAACGAAATTTTGTTAACTAATTGACACAGTATCGGATAAATTATTTTTCGGAATATTCAATTAAGTTGAAATGACTATAATTAATAGCTTTGCCGCTTTTTCTTATGATTGCCAAGTACTCGAAAGGTTCATTTTGAATATTTCGTATGATTTTATGCACAATACTAATCAACAAAAACGTTATCCTGGCAGCTCTAATACATTCATAAATATATATAATAAAACAAATAAAAGTATTTTTACAAATTATTAGGATACTTACGATAATACACATTTTGCTTTTAATAAAAATTAACAGTGATCTCCCGCTAAGTGATAGTTTTTAAAGCGTTTTACTTATTAATCGATAGACCCTCAATACTGGCTAACAACTCGTCAGCAGTTTGAGAGACAACCTGTTCTTGATCATCGCTGGTACTAAGATTTTGTAAGCGTTTCTCTAAATTAGAGAGATCTTCAAGTTCACGCTGCTGTTTAACCATATATCGTAAAATTAGGGCAGTTAACACACACATGTCCTCTAGAATTTTACTAGTTTCGGGTGTTGGATTCTCATATCTGGTACGCAGTAGACGTAGTTTAGCTTCGGCAAGTTCTAGTGGCGATTTGCCACTGCGGTCAAACATATGAACACTGGCTCCGCCCTGCAGAAGGACACGTACCACAACATTAAAATTATTTGAGCTGGCTGAAATGACAGCCAAATGAAGTGGGGTATTACCCAACGAATCAACTACATTTGGGTTCGCTCCGAATTTAAGCAGCTGCTGAACAATTTGTATGTACCCACGGCAAGCAGCCAAATGCAGCGGACTGCGTTTATATTCGTCCGAGGCATTGGGATCAGCTCCGGATTCTAAAACTCTGGTTAACAACTCTACATTATTTGTAGAGGATGCATAGCGTAACTTCCGACCAGTTGATTCAGCAAAAATGTTGTTGTAACTAAATCGCAACCTACTCTTTATACATGTACGCGGACGCATTTTAAAATTATGACTGCTAGAGGGCAGGGTACTAGGATGGATGATACTAGACATAAAGTCTGATGATTGCGGTGATGAATTTAATGGAAGTGGCGGTAAAGTAGGTAGCGCAAAATGCTCATCCGAGTTAAGATGGAATGCATTCGGATTAATGGTAGGCCACTCATGGGTGTTCGGTGACGAAGTCGGCGTGGGCGGCATTATTTGCGGTGGCGGTGTTATCATTATGCTAGCTGTGACTCCATCATTACTATCGTTGCTGGTGTCTACACCTGAATCATTTGCAGCCATTGTGGCGTGCCGTGTATCCACCTTCTCAGGTTCTTCGAAGAGTGGTTTCTTGGTAGTTCTATACCGCTTAATTAATTTTGAATTATTTATTTTTTTTATTTATTTTAACTTCTTTTCGTTAAATAGTTTTCGATAATTAAACTTTATTTTGCTTATTGTAAACACGATTAACAAACTGTTCGCAATAAATGAATAATATAATAGTAGCAGAAAAGATTTGTTTTGTGTATTTTGTGTTTTTTCTCATCTTTGTTTCCCTCTTTCTATTTATTCAATAACACAAAAAGAGAATGTAAAAATAAAGTATTTAGTCTCTGAACAACAATAACAAAGAACCAGGGGATGACAACAAACAGCGAAAAACAAATATTAGTACTTTAACAAGATGATACATATAATCCTTACTATATTTGGTAACGGGTGTTGCATGAATGAATAAAAAAAGTAAAAGGTAGTGTTTTAACGCACTATGTACATATAATGACTTTGAATAGTTATTCATATTTTTATCCAAAAACGTAAAGGTATTAATTCAATACTTACTTCATTTTTCCTGTTCTGTACTCCGAGATGTTGAATTGTAAAAGTACTCGCAGTCGAAACAACACAATCAATTTTAATTATTATAACTTTATTTACTAAGAAATAAAACAAGCAACAGTCCTAAAACCAAAAAATATTCCATCCAAAAATATATAAAACATACGTTATTTGAAAACGACAAACTTAAGTATGTTCGTTTTATTAAAAGCATAATATAATTAAACTAATATTTGGTATTGTAACATTAATATTTTAAAACACTTGCACATCTGCATGGCATGGAATCAGAGGGTGGTATTCTTCTTTTATGTTGCATGATTTGTTTCATCTGAAGAATTCCTTTTTAGTTTGACAGCGCATACGAACAGTTAAGTAGTTTTGATTCACCTAAACCTTGTTATTTCCATTCTTGACTATAGACTACAAACTAGAAGCGACAATTTACAACAAAGATAAAAAACCTTATCGTTTCTAATTTAGCTATCTCTTTCATATACTCGGGTTAATTTAAAATTTTGCAATAACGCATAACACCTGATTACACGATCATTGTTGGATATTCTGTTTATATTCTGTGGTTCTGACGCAGGTGCATTTTGAAATAAGACTGATTTCGAATTTTTATGTATGAAAATAACAAAATGCATTTAAATTTGCATCGCTTTGTTCGTAGTGGGGATAAAATCAAAACTGTTGTCTATAGGAGTTTTGGAAATACCAATTTTTTAAATAGGAACAGTGAGTTAAGGAAAATCTGGGAACCTTGCTCAAAAGTTTTATACGGCCGCTTTTTTTATAACGCAAACGCACACAGTGGCATAGACAAAAACGGGAGCATCAAAATAAAAAAAGAAAATTAAACATAATTTATAAAAAATAACTGCTAAGCAAATGTAACAATTAATATATAAATAAATGCAGTGAATACAAAATAAATTGTGTAAACTTGTGTAAAAACTTTGAAAATGTCTGGTACAATACTGGAGAACCTAAGTGGACGCAAGCTGTCCATATTGGTGGCTTTATTATTGCTGTGTCAAGTGGCTTGCTTCTTGTTAGGTGGTCTTTTTGCACCAGTACCTGCAGGACATCAAAACATTATGGCAATGGTGTGCAGAGATGAAAAGCAGCGTCAAAATGATACATCGTTTTGGTTGCATGGGCATGGTGCTGGACAATGCTTGTCCATATCACAAGATGAAATTGATAAACACTATACCAAAATGGCCAATGGAATTGTTTATTCGTTTCAAATGCCACTGCCAAGAGAGGGCAAACAATTGGATTTTTCCAGATGGCAGCAAAATTTAATTGGGGTATTGCAAGTAGACTTGGCATATGTTTCGGATGGAAACCTTATGGAATCGCCAAAGGATCTGCAATTGACAATTGATACGAGGTTAGCGTATCGGAATAAAGAAGACCATCCCAGTGATTGGAAGTTGTATGCTTATTCTATAGAACAGAGATATTTAGACTGTCATCCTGTACACAGGAGTCAACAGGAAACGTTGTATTCGTGTGAAATGATTCCTCTCTTCGAATTAGGTTCACTGCATCATGATTATTATCTTCTGAATTTGCGATTTCCCATAGATACTGACATGAAAATGAACTTGAATATTGGGCATATGCATGACTTGACCCTGACAGCTATTTATCAAAATGGTGGCTTTACCAAAGTCTGGTTGTCCTTAAAAACCATACTTTTCCCATTCATTGTAGCCATAATGATTTGGTTTTGGCGACGTGTTCATATATTACAACGATCACCAGCTTTATTGGAATATATGCTTATTTATTTAGGTGGAGCGTTGACTTTCCTAAATATTCCTCTTGAGTTTTTAACATTGAGCATGGAGATGCCGTATATGCTTTTACTAAGCGATATCCGTCAAGGTATTTTTTATGCCATGTTATTGTCGTTTTGGTTGGTATTTGCTGGTGAGCATATGCTAATACAAGAATGTCCACAAAAGAATTCTATACGTTCGCGCTACTGGAAACATTTGTCTGCCGTTCTGGTTGGATGCCTTTCGTTGTTTATATTTGATATATCCGAGAGGGGTGTTCAATTGCGAAATCCGTTCTATTCAATTTGGACTACACCACTGGGAGCCAAAGTAGCGCTAAGTTTTATTATATTGGCTGGCATTTCGGCCGGCGTTTATTTTCTATTTTTATGTTTTATGGTAGGAAAAGTTTTTCGGAACATTGGTGCAAAAAGGACGTCATTGCCGTCAATGTCGCAAGCAAGACGTTTGCACTATGAAGGTAAGTGCAAGTTTTAATAATATACAAACTGTAATCAAAATTAGAAATATATTCCAGGTCTCATTTATCGCTTTAAATTTCTTATGTTGGCTACATTATTATGTGCTGCCCTAACCGTTGTAGGCTTCATTATGGGTCAAGTGGCAGAGGGTCACTGGAAATGGGATGAGGATATTGAAATACAGTTAACCTCAGGATTTTTGACCGGCGTATATGGCATGTGGAATATTTATATATTTGCTTTGTTAATCTTATACGCACCGAGTCATAAGCAGTGGCCCTGCACCATTTCAAATGAAACTTCACAGTCGAACGAGAATATTGTAGCAGCAGCAGCTAATGAAGAAATTGAATTTAATAATTTACCCTCAGACTCTAATCCAAGCGAAATTTCATCTCTAACATCATTTACACGTAAAGTAGCTTTTGATTAAATTTAATTCATATATATTTTTATATATATATATATATATATATATATATATATATAAGATTCTTAACATATGCATACATACATATATAAATTTTAACAAATATTTATTTCTAAAGAAAATGCTAATATTTTCAGTATTAAAATGCTACTACAAATATATTTATAATTACTCTTAACATTTAATCTCAATTCCAAACATACAGCAATGTTGGTTTTGGTTTAAAAATTAATTTTTAATTATCCATAAAATAATAATCAAATACATACCTTATATAAAATAAATCTTGTTTTTTTTAAGAGCGTTCAACTTGTTTACAATTTCGGTTGAAGTCATATAACTTCCTACCAGAATTATTTTCTTTTTGAAAACTTTTTGTTTTAAAAAGTTAACTCGTTTCTTAATATACGCACGTACAGCTTTGACTCTAATTTGTGCTTGTGTATTCACTGGCTGAAATTAAGATCGCAAGATTTTAATTTAATAGTACAATAAGCATATATACATATTAAGGCACAGTTAACTCCCCAGCTGTGTTTAACATTATTATGCCAGATCTGATTGAAACAATTTAAAATGTAATAGCTTTTGCAGATGATATCATAATATGTATATTATGCTGATGCAAGTATTGAAAAAATGAACACAAAGTTTCAATAATCTTTTAATATAGTAGAACAGTTTCCCGTAGATTGGTTTTTGAAGATAAATATAAATACATACATGTGAAACATTTTATTTTGATCCCACGTCTATAAATGTAATAACAATATAAGAAAGAACTGGAAATACTTTGCAATTAGATAAAATTTTAGTCAAACAAACAAATTGTCAGCTATTTGGGAATTCAACTAGATAAATTCTTGATATTATGTTAATCGTGTTGATGAAATAATTATGAAAACAGAAAGCTGTTTTTTATACATATCTATATAAATCATTATATTACTCAAATTATGTGTGTACGTGTAAAGCGACAAGTTAAAGATAATTATGTACCAATCTCGTTTAATGCCAATTTTCAAATCTTGTTGTTCGTTTTGGATTAATGATTCACCATTCTACATGGAAAAAAAATTGCATATTGCGCAGAAAATGCTTGAGAGCTTGTACCTTGACCGGTAGACTCACGTCATATAGAAAAGTGTCGGAAATGGCGAAAACTGTTAATGAGGACATTGACATACATTCAGAATTCATCAAATCATAAAAATTATATTTTTTTAAATTTGAACTAATCTGAGCAATGAAAAAAAAACGAACGTTTACCATAATTTGGAAATCGACAAACTGGAATAAAACAATATAATTCCAAAAATACAACGAAAACCAAAATTCGCCACCTTTTAATATTTCAAAGTTAAATTTAAAAAAAAAATTTTTAACAAAATCCATGGAACGACGGAACCAAAACAAACTTCAACCATTATTTTAAATATTTCCACCGGGAAAAATCTATAGTATATATTTAGTAGTTCATACATTTTTGGTGATAGAATGTACTACTTTCTTAAATTTTTGGTTGCTGTACATTGCAGCGTTAACAGACTTACTTGAAACTTTGTTTTAATGGAATCGTATGTTATTTCGATTAAATGTTCTGGTAAACTACTGAGTAAGAATTTTATTTAATTTCTGTTCCTACTCAGGTCATAGAAGCTGAAGTTTACAGCGTGAGGTCAGTGCTCAATATACTAAACAAGAATAAAGGTTTCTCAACCTCCTCAACAAAAGAATAATTGTAGAATAGCCACTGAAACGTAATGGTCCCCGTTAGCGTACTAAAGGCAGGGAGTTCTCCAAAAACAGACTCCAAGGAAAAAAATTTAGCAACTGCGGTGAAAACAACTGCAAATTATAGGGTCTTTAAAGTCTTCTAACAATTTCCAATCCCAGATTTTAGCGAAGACTTTTTGCAAGCTCTTACTGATTTTTTGTGTATTTCCCACCTAAACATAAGATTGAAGACGATCAATTTGAGGATCTTTGTTACTTTAGGACAAACGTTTTTTGCAGCTAGAGACTACAATGCAAGGCACACATATTGGGGCTCTAGTCATTAGCCCTAGAGGGAGGCATCTGTATAACACAGTTTAAGCTAATAATCTTGATATCGTATTTGGGGGTAAACCCACCTATTGGCCAACAGATTTTGCTATTGTAAAGAACATCAGATGTGAACAACTTTTAGTTAGTTCATCTTACGATTTATCTTCTGATCATTCACCTACAATCGTTATTTTACAAGAGAGTATTGTCTCTGCTCATGAAACCCTTATTTGTTACACAAATAAAGATTGCATCTGTAAAATTCAATTCTGACATTCATGAGCTAGAGGACTGGATAAAAAAGCGTGGGATTCATGGATATCTTTCGAAATGTGCTCGCGTAACGTTTTCCCTCAGGAGGCAAAATTTTCTCCTAATAACAAAGCTGTGGGGTACTTCTTGTGCAACAAACATCCAGAGTCTACAAAGAAGACAGTCTAGGATTTTACGAGTTATCGTCTGCGCCCCTTAGTATATAAGAAATGAATATATCCATAGAGATCTAGAAGTCCCCACTATCCAAGAAGAAACAAAAACATACACGTCTAAATACTTAAGGAAACATGTGGTCCATCCCAACACTACCGCGCGATTTACTACAATTTCATGGGCAGACACATTGATCCAGGCGAGACGATTTGAATGTGTGCATATGCTTGATGTTGGACTGGCGCACTACTGTGCGCCTTAATAAATATTTTTTAATTAATATTTCCGCATTCCTGATCTCCAGTTTTTGCTGCATTGATAGATACAATATCGGTTTTATTAGTGTGAAGCATTTGCACGCCTTTGATAACAGGGTTTAAAGATATATTCGTTTAAAGCTAGAGAAATTCGTCTTGCACTCATATATTCATTGAACTAGACGATATTTTTGCACTTTTATCCAAATTTCAAACTCCAATTTGTAAGTACCATAATAAAAATATTGTATAATTTTGTATAAATTGAATGGAAATAATACAGTCGTTTCTAACATAACTAATAAATACTAGTGAATTAAAAATTTAGACCGTCCCAAAATTATGCATATCATACATACAAACTACATTCCTATATATAAAAATCTAGATATATGTATAAATATATTTCCAAGTTGGGTTTTATTAAAAGTTAAAAATACAAATTATTAATTTAGATTTTTATTGTATTTTTTATATACGTTGGCGGTCTAAATTCATCTTATACGTTATTTCAAGAAATTAACCATTTCAATAACTTTGTTACGATTCGCATACATATAAGCTTTTGCACACCATAGCATATTTATTAATTTCTGATCGTTCTTCTCATCCATTGCAATATCTTCGGAAAGTTGAGGATTAAATCTGAAAGTGGAAGATTAATAGGCACGTTAATATTAAGTGAACAAACAAGATACTTTTTATTGAAAAGCTTATTTTAAAATTAAACAAAGGGTGTTTTTAGACATGGATGAATCTATTAATTGCTTTGCTCGTAAAATAATTTTAAGCTACTTTATTCCAACATCATTTCTGGTACTTACTGTGAGCGTCAAAAATAAGTGTACAAAAGCATTTTTTATAATATTGGTTTTATTTCAGTCTTTTATTATAATACTAAATTTGATTTTTTAATTTTTTCTAAATCAGTACTTAGTTCTACTTGCGATTTGCTTTTGTAAAGTTTTAAAAGAAAACTATGTATTTTTAATATTTCTAATACCAGAAGCTAGAATATTACAAAAAATACCCGGGCATTTCATTTGAATTAATTACAGCACTAGCTGCGTATATTTTTCGAAGATGACTCGTATTAGCTGTTTATTGAAATCGCCAGTGCAAAAGAAGAAATACAGAGGCAAAAGTTTTTAAATTTCATGTTTTTAGAAAAAATTTGTTACAAAATGTCTTTAGTTTTGACTAAAATAAAAAGAAAATACTATTAATTTAATTTATTCATAACTTTGAAGTTTCTTTAAAAACTAGTTTAGTTTAAATACAGCAGTTCACTTCAGTATACCCTTGCGACTTTAACTCGCCGAAACTCTTGCGAATGCGAGTTACAGAACATGCGAGTTGAAATCACAATCGCAAATTTTGTGTGAGATGCGAGTGTCCGATAGCAATAAGTATTTGGTCTTCGGGGCATCGCTTCTACTAGCTTTATTGTTACGTCCGATGAAATTTTCTTCCACTCTTCCCTTATAACGGATTTCAGCATATCCTTATTAGAAATTGTCCTTTTTCGGATTTGGCAGTCTAGATACTCCCACAAACGCTCGATTGGGTTTAAGTCCGGTGATTGAGGAGGATGATCTACTGTTTTAGGAGTGTGATAGAGAAGCCATTCTTTCACTATTCTTTCAGTGTGTTTGGGATTATTGTCTTGTTGAAATATCCAAGATCCCTGTAAGCCCAATGTCTCTACACTGGTTAGCAAATTGTTTTTTAAAATATTTAGGTAGTCCATTTTATTCATGTTACTTTCAATAAAAACCAAATTCCCAACACCGCTAGCCGCCATACATCCCCACACCATCACTGAACCCACTCCGTGCTTATTAAATTTGGGCGGCATACTCGTTATTTTTAGTTCTCCATAATTTGATGGGTTTTTCTGGCCAAATACCTCAAACTTACTTTCATCACCAAACAGGACATTTTTTCAAAAAGAAACACTTTCATTCCCGTATCTTTTTGCATAATCAAGACGTTTTTTCCGATATAAGCGACTTCTTTCGTGGGTATCGACCGTGTAGCCCATTTCTATGTAGTGCTCGTGGTATTGTGCTGGCACTTACGCTAGTATCTTATGTAGCTGATAATTCCTGTGATATTTTAACTGCACTTTTAAATGGAATTTGTTTTACATCACGTACTATGGATCTTATTTCAGCGTCATTTAAAACTTTTGGGCCGAATTTTTTGTATTTATCAACTATAGATCCAATTTCACAGAAAGTTTTACCTTCTTTGCGAAGTTTTAATGCAAGTAATCTAACATCCGTGGAAGTTTGTTTACCCATTTAAAAAAACAATAATTTACTTCATACACAACGTTTTTACTCTGACAATCGCAACTAATTAAAATAAAACATTAACAAAATTTCAAAAGAAAGCAAAAGTAAAATAAACAACCAAATATAACGGTATTTTTTTATAAAACGACATCGTTAAATTACTACCTAACCTAGCGTTTACACATGCCACTAGGAGTTCGAAAAACTCAATACACTCACACCTTTTCACTAATACATTTACATTTTTCGCAATGGCAGCTCCAGTGGCAGCTAAAATTGCATGCGAGTGGAAATTTGGCATTTGCTGACACTAAATGTCAAAACGATAGACAAAGTTACCCTGTTCAATATTAAATGTAAATTTACTGGATTGCTGTTAAATTGTAATTAAAGTTATACCTTTTTAAATGATTTATTATTGTGATTATTATGCTGTTATGATTTATTTCTTAAATTGCGCATAAAAAAATTCGAGTTTCTTAATTAAAGAGCAATAATATTAGTAATTATAATAAAATATTACTATTAATAATAAATGTAAATCGTTTCCCCAAAAATATGCCTATATAATAAACTCGGTAACTCTATTTTAAAAAGAAAACAAAAAGTTAAAATGGAAGCAAAATTGAGCCAACAGAATATTTTAAAATTATTAAAAGTGTGCTTCGATGTCTAAATCGCACCTTTTAATCAATAGGGGTTTTACCCAACATCTCCTCTTAACAACATTTTTCTTTAATTTTTCTTTATCATTTTCTCATCAAATTTTTTTTAATTTTAAAAGTAAACAAATTTTTTCAAGTTTACGCTTCGACGACATTTTAAAAATGAACTTACACTTGCATGTGTAAACTCAAAAACGAATGGCATGAGATTCGACTATTTCGAAGAATTTTTCGTTGATAATACGTATACAACAATTGCATGCCACTACTTGCATTTGTAAACGCAGGGTAAGTATGCTTTACACTTTTTTGACGCGTAAAATATGAACTAGATTTTGTTTTTGCTTTACAATGTTTGTTGTTGTAAGGTTTTTTTGCTGCTTTTTTAGAATTAGGTAGAAAACTTAATAATGATTTGGAAAAACCAATACAATCCTTTATTTAAAGACTGAAATAAAAACTATATTATGACAGATGCATTTGTACACTTTTTACAATTTTATGTGGCCAAAATTATTAACTCTCGTACAGAAGCAGTTATCGAAGTGAAATTTCATACATATAATATCTATACTTATATGGGCTGATCTGTCCACTTTTCGTACCCCCATGTCGGTGAAAAAGTAGGAAACGTTTATAATACTGGTAGTTATATTTTTGGAAAACGGTTCAGTTTATTGTTAAAAATTATATTAATAATACATTTTATATAATATTAAGGGTACTCATGAAAACGCTTAAAAGCCTCGCAAACTGTGCGTTTTGCACTCGGAAACTTGCACAATAAATTATTCTCGTAAATTTGCGCTGTTGTTGTGTTGTAGTTGTTTTTTGCTTATTATTGTTAGAAATTTATAATAGTGATGTAAAAAATAATAGTTGGAATATTGAGCAATTAAGTAAGAATACCCATGCTAAAAATTGAACAACTTTTGCAATATATATTGACCGGAATAATACTATACAAATATTTTTCTATGCCCTTCACCGTAAAAAGAGGTTCTCTTGTAAGTATTATTTATGTATATTACTTAATTATTAAAGAAGTTATTTATTTATTTAATAGACAGTTACAAAATTGTGCCAAACATTCATGAAAAAAATACTAAAGGTAACAAGAACAATTCTTATTACTCTTTTAGTTATACAAATGCTAACAATGCAATGAACAATATAAATAATAAAAAATGTTAGAGCTTTTTTTAACCGCAAGGCCAATAGACTAAACGCGCTTATTATCCAACAATATAAACATATCTTCATAGGTAATAATACTAGAAGAAACTAAAACTCAAGAAAAAAAGCATTACAGTTACTAAGCCAAAAATAGTACAACACACCAACCAAACAGGTATGGATCGATATACATATAACCATAATCAAAAGGCCAGTCCTAAGTCTTTCCATCAGGAACGCAACGCGAAACACTACAAAAGTTCTAAAGTAGCTTTTACATCGGTAAGTGAAAACAGATTCTCCGTACTTGCTACACCGGACAATGAAGATGCCGAAACCGCTGTTAGGAAACAAAAACCCCTAATTTACATGCGCGAGCAACTTTACCAACTGGTAGGAAAGGAAAACTTCTATGTTGGTTTTATACGGAAAGGGCAAATACAAGAAACTTAGATCCAAGCCCACACGGAGAAGAATTATCGGCTTATTGAGTGTAGACTTGACGCTGAAAGAGTTATCAGCTAAAAATGCCAAAGGCTTGATAGTTGTTATCAAAGGCATTGACAGTTGTATTCCTACTGAGGAAATAAAAAATGCTGTAGAGACAGTAGTGCATGTCGTAAGGTCAGTGCACAATATGCTAAACAAGGATAAAGTTAACAAAGCAATGCTTCGTGTTGAGATTGTATTTAATGTAACTCATATAAAATCCAAAAACTACGTTCGCCCTATTTACAACTTGCGCTACCTTCTCAACAGAGGAATAACGTAATGGTCTCCATCAGTGCACCAACTGCAAGGAATTTGGCCATACTAAAATTTACTGTAAGTTACCATCAGTATGCGTTGTTTTCGGCGACGCCCACCGAATTTTGGAATGCACTTCTTCAAAGATAGACTCCAAAGTCAAAACATCAAAACAACACTGCAAATTATAGGGGCTGTAAAGTCTTCCAACATGTAAAAAATTCAAAAATATTACGAACATTTGAACAATATAAGGCGTCCCAACTTCCCACCTTTCATGCTGGTTCTATTACTAATCCATGCACCGAAAAATTGTGCACAATTATCTAACTCGCAAAAGGTACATATCCCCACGTCTTACAGGAGTGTGCAGAGATACCTATTACGAATAAATCTAGCTCAATCGAAAATCTTATACAAACAATGAACAATTGTATGACAACTATGCAGGGTATGTTTTAGGAAATAATACGAACCCAAATCATGCTGCTAAACATTTTGCTAAGTAAAAAATCAACCAGTTGAAAATATGTTTTTGGAATATAAATATGAAGTGGAACATTTCCTGCTGACATGGGAAATAGACCTACTTTTAGTCTCTGAAACGCACTTCAATCTAAAAAATTGCTTTATAGTTAATGCATTTTTTGTATACGACTCTAAACACCCGAGTGAAAGAGCATGTGGAGGCACTGGCGTTATAGTGTGCAAAATCCCAGAATTCAGCGAAGACTTTTTCAAGCGACCACTATAAGTCTTACTGACTTTAAAATTTCAGTCTCTGCTCTGTATTGCTCGCCTAGACATAAGATTCAACACGATCAATTTGCCAGGTTCTTTGCTACTTTAGGACAGCTGGAGACTACAATGCAAAGCTTGATGTCGTATCTGGAGGTAAGCCCACCTATTGGCCAACAGACTTTAGCATGCTGCCATACCATTATCGATTTTGTTATTGTAAAAAACATCAGACGTGAACAACTTTTAGTCAGTTCATCATACGATTTATCTTCTGATCATTCACCTACAGTTATTAGTTTTCACGACAGTTTTTCCACTGCACCATTTTTTTTGTTTAACCCAAATAAAAGCACGAATTGGTTAACATATAAAATGTATGTGAGCTCTCATTTATCTCAGAACACTCCTCTGAGTAACCCCACTGATATTCAAGAAGGTTTGATTATTTTACAAACACCGTGACTGTATCAGCCAGATGTGCACCTGCAGGAGTCCTTCAATGTAGTATACTAGGGCCGCTATTATACATCAGCTATACAACGGATTTGTCAACAAGCCGATATACATATACATCAACGTTTGCAGACGATACAGCATTTATAATTGTCAGTAATGATCCAAAGGTTGCATCTGAAAAACTGCAGTCCCACATTTATTAGCTTGAGGACTGGTTAAATAAGTTGAGGTTTATGGTAAATCCTTCGAAATGTGCTCACGTAACATTTGCCCTCAAGTGGCACAATTGTCCCCCAATAACCATAACAAATACCACTTTTCCAGCGGAAACATACGTTAAATAATTACGTATCCACCTAGATAGACGCCCTACTTGGTCCCGCCATATTGAGGCAAAACTTGCGGCCATAAAACTCAGAACAATTCAACTACAATGGTTAATAGATTACAAACTGCTTTTTTACAAATACATTATAAAACTAATATAGACATATGGCATTCAGCTGTGGGGTACTGCTTGTGCAGCAAACATCCAGAAGCTACAGCTAGAAGACAGTGAAGGATTTTACGCCTTATCGTATTCGCTCCTTGGTATATAAGAAATAAAATTATCCATAGAGATCTAGAAGTTCTCACTATCCATGAAAAAACAAAAATATACTCGTCCAATTACGTAAACAAACTAGTGGCGATTTACTATCGCGCGATTTACTGCAGTTTCATGGGCACCAGAGACTGAAGAAAAAAGGCTTATTGAGCCTGGCGATATAGCACTCCCTAATCCAATAGTAGATAGTTTATTAGAATTTGAAGACAGTAAATTAGTTATTACATTGGTAATAATTAATAAGTAATATTTCAGAAATAAGATTTGAATTTTCCTTTAAAAGAAAAGATTCATTAAAATAAAAATTAAAGGTAAAAAAATATGTCATAATATTTCAAAGGAAAAATTATTATTTTCAAACCCTGGTTCGAGGATATTTAGTATATACTTAACAAAATTAAAACTAAGTGTTATTTCAATACTGTTTATGCTCAAGTATATTACTATTTTAATAAAAAAAAAATCTTTACCTGTAGTAAGGAATGCCAATTGTACTACACCAAGCTCGAGCACGATCAACAACTCTTCCATCTGAGGCCGTTGCTTGATCAACAAGCAAATTGCCTTTAAAAAGGAATAGTTAAACTTTTCTTTTTAAAGATTTAGTTAAATATATTTTGCAATACTTTACCAATGGTTGAGATTCCATAAGCTAACTTAGCCGTATCCCAGATACTTTCAGGGCGAAAAACATCAATATCTTTAAGTTCGGTAACAGGAATAAGACCAGTTCCTAATGAAACTACTACAGAGACCTATAAATATATTTATAATGTTATAAACATATTACGAGCGTATTTTAATCATAACCTACCGGTACTGCTTCGCCTTCACGTCCAACGCTACGCAAAGCCATATTATATTCATGAATTTCAGTCATAGCGTCCAAAGTAGGATTGTTGGCAATAAGTCCGCCATCTAAAAATCGTCCAAACGCTCTAATGGGAATAAATAATATAAGAAAAATTTTAAATATATTTTATTTAAAAAAAAAACCTGAAATACGATGGTGCCGCACCTGTGGCCCGCGCTGCACGCCATACTAACTGGTCACTAGGGTTGGGCGGAGGAACACGTCGATTAGCTTACATAAATAAATATTAAGTGAAATATTTTCACCAATGAAATCGGAAATGTCAATCTTTAGAAACCTTAGTTAACTTATAAAATCAATATATTGTTACAAAGTAATAGTTAAAGATGTGTGAAACGACCTTTTGTACAAATATACAAATAAGCAATATCATAAACATAAAGCAAAAACAAATTGCGGAGCAGAAATTCGCCGAACCGCGATTCAGCGTAGAATCAAAAACAATTTCTACAGCAAGCAAAAGTAAACAAAAGATACACAAACACATATCCAAGACTACTAAGCCAGCAACTGAAATAACTGATGCGCAATTTCGCGTATGTTCGGGACATTTCAAGAAGCGGCCGTGATCTGTATATAAAGGCGCCGTCCACCGCAAAAGAAATAGTTGACTTTAAAATTTCATAGAGTGCACATCTGTGTGTACAAAAGAAGTGTTAAGTGTACAGTGTCAATTAGTACTAAAGAGTTGTATATAAGAATGTTAAGTAGCGAATAAAACTGTGTACTGATAAAATCATGAAAGAGTGTGTATTTTCATATATGCAATTAAACGAACCCTTCAAAATAACGTTTATTGTGGTAATAAACGTAACAATATAATATAAATATATGCTTGTGGCTAGGTTCCACGTAAAATTTCTAGAATATTTGGAACGATTTCCGTCATTGACATACCTCCAAACCAAAGTTAACAAGGGATGACGGAAATTCGTTCCAAATATCTATTTCAAATCTCTATGTTGTGAAATAAAACCAAGAATTATAAAATCAATATTATTCTTGTACTTACTTATCGGTGTTATAATACCCAAAATATCACTAGCGCATGTGTAATTACGGAATAGGTGCAAATCTACTGGTTTACGATCAGCCATGACTCCAGTTACCATAACCTTAGGATGTTTAATATCGGTCATAACGGTAAATTCACCTAAATTATCTTTAAGTATAGCCTCAAATGTTTCACTGGGATATGGACGTGACCCAATAAAACATTGTTCTTTCATGCGTAAATAGAGACCCATGCACTGTCGCATCGTCTTACCACATCCTAGGCCTAATGCCACTATGCCCCCAGTGCTCGTACCGGCTATCCAATCAAACATATGAACAATTGGTGTTTGAGAGAGTTTTTCAATTTCTAAAAGCATTTGCACTAAAACTAAGCCGCGTATACCACCGCCATCTAAACTGAGCAAACGTCCTCGACCATACGGCTTATCACCTTTTTGTGAAGATGTTGAATTTAATGAGGGATTGGAATGTGAGTGAGAAACAGCAGGTTCTGAAGTAGCTTTGGATGGTACTGCATCTTCTGCGCAAATAGAATTTAAGCTACTTACGCTATCAGCAGGAGATCCTAAATTAAAAAAAAGAATCATTAAGCGCAATATTTCTCAGTTCATTAATTTAAATCAAGTCGTTTGTGTCACCTCTCTTAGATTCAGCATTAACTTTTGTGGTAAACATGCCTAATAAAGCATCCATTATACTTTGGCCTTTCTCCACCTTTTCAGTGTTAACTACTACCGGTGGTCTATAACAACAAAAACAAAATTTTCATTTATAATTAATTATTCTTGCTTAATTTGCTTACTCTTTATCCTTCATTTCACTTAACATGCTATTGGCAGCAGAGTTCAAAAATCCCATAGCAGTTTGACGACTGGTGGAAGCCAACATATTTTCTATATGTTCCCGAGATTCTGGTGCTTCGGGAGCCTCCGGTGGTATACCATTATATGTGCCCTTGGCATTGCATCCAGGAGGGCATTTCGTTTTATCCTCAGAACAGCTTTAAAATTAAAAATGAGCAATAACGTACGTTTATTGTTTTCAACAAAAAATTTTTAATTACCGCTTTGCTCCCACGGAATGCAAAATATATAGAATTTCATCTTCTTTGCTGCCGTTAGCATCATTACCTACCATGTGACGAGGAGTTTGACCATTAACATTTTTCATATTA
This sequence comes from Phania funesta, assembly GCA_963932375.1. Classification (NCBI taxonomy): domain Eukaryota; kingdom Metazoa; phylum Arthropoda; class Insecta; order Diptera; family Tachinidae; genus Phania; species Phania funesta. Next base: position 47,235,895 of record OZ010656.1, read on the forward strand.
ATATCGCAGCCAAATACCACCAAACATTGCACAATCGGTACCAGTTTTTGTTCAATTGCAATATGTAATGGTGTCTTGCCATCCTTATCGACAACATCAATGTCGGCATCGTGTGACAAAAGCGTGACAACACATTCAAAACGATTCCGAGCCACCATAACGTGTAGCGCTGTACGGCCATCAAAATTAGTGGCATTAACATTACAGCCCTGCATTATAAGAGCATGCAAAGTTTCACGTGAAGAGCACCAATGCAAAGGAGTACCGCCAAATTTCATATCCTGCGTATAGAGTTTATTTGCATTATTTTGTTTCAGAAAAGCAGCTACTGACGTCGGGGTCGAAGTCTTGTATATTTTACTTATGTTTTTAGCATCAATATTAACATCTGCGCCAGCCATTAGTAGGGTCTTTACGCACTCTGGTTTATCGGATAGACAAGCTAAATGTAAGGGAGTATAACCATCTGAATTGCAATGATTTAGATTAACAGTACTCTTATCAATAAGAAGCTAAAAAGGAGAATATAGAAAATTAATTGCTTCAATAAAATCAATTCAAATGCAAATTAGGTGTTGATGTGTTTTAAAGTATTTAACAACAATATTGAGTAAATATAAGTTCTATATACATACATATATACAATCCTGTTCACTTGATTAAACCCACCTTATATATTATGGAGAAGAAAAATTTTACCAGTGGACACTATAATATTTCATTTTCATTAAAATATTTACAAATTTTGAACCGGTATTTTGACCATAATGTTTTCTAGTTTACAACGATAAAAGTTATTCGGTTTTAATTAGCAATCAGTCATGAAATAGAATGCGATTGCAACTTCAACCACTAATCACTGAGAGACAAAGCCCATAATAAATAAGTTATTATTCTCAAACAACAACAAACACAACACCAGTAATAATAAAGTATTTTAAAAAAAATTCTTTAAAGGGTACTAATCATATGAATTAAAAAAAAATTTTTTTCTTTTTCTGGAAAAGAAACTTTAAGATACTTTTGACACAAATGTTATTTTTTGTTGTATATATCTTTGTATTTTAAAAAATTCTCTTTCCGATGGGTGTTGAAATTTGCCAGTCGGCAATGAATTCAAAAAAATACGGCCTATTAAAAACAGAAATTTACGTGGTCATGGTCATCTGATCGCGAGTGTTATTATGCTTTTAACTACTAATAAATACATAAAAACTTTTATGTTTAATTTTTAACTTAAATAAAGTTTTTTAACAATTGTACATATTTCAAAGGCATTAAAATTCCTAAATTACATCCTTTTGTTAATTAAACGCGAAACGAGTGATGGTATGTATTATGCAAAAACACAAAATTAGCAAACATGTTTCGAATTCACAATTTTTTGTATTGAAGTAAAATTTTTTTATTTATTCATTTGAAGACTTATTCATTCATAGTAGATCACATTTTTTTTTTTTTTTGATACCTTAGTCTACTTCTATTTGCTGGAGAAAGCCATAACACGATGAAATCTTAATTATTAAGGAAAATTGTTGGCAGATATTGATAGAGAGTATTACTTTTGATTTTTTTTTTTAACTTTAAACAAACATGCATAGTTACAGTAAAGAAATGCGATAGTTAAGAATTTAATAAACATATATTACGATACGATTAAAAGATAAAATAACCAATGCTTTTATATGAGAACACTTTATATAAATTATGCACGAAAAAGGATCCTTCACTTACATTCAAAATTTCCTTATTAGTGCTGGCAGCATAATGAAACACTGAATTCCCGTTATTGTCTAAATGTTCCATTTTGCAAAGGGGTAACAGAGCCTTCACCATCTCAACATTTCCACACTTAATGGCAAGCTATACACAAATTATACAAACATGTATTATTTCAAATTATAATGATACTCATCACGCCGAACAGCAATGCCATAAATACCTGAAATGGTGACATGTAGCTATTGTGATCTGCATAATCAATGAATTGTAAAACTTTCGGATTGCCTATATAGTCGACAAGGTTGTAATAAGCAACTAAATGTGTTATAGACCAAGAGGGATTTTCGGATAAAAGGTCGCTGATTTTTTGTAAACCATTAACATTATAAAACTAAAAAAATTTGTTAAAGTAGTAAACAAAATAAAAGTTAACTATTTTTACGCTTACCTCTTTAACTATGCTAACAAATAAGGGTAAGCGATGCAAGAAGGCATTAAATTTCTCTTCAGTCTCTTGTTGCGATGGTGAACGGTATAAACTAAACGATGTAGTATTCGAGTCCGTATGAAGACGTTGTAAAACTATTTCATAACACTTTTTGTCATTTGAATTAAAGGGTGGTGCATACAAAACCATAGCCTCATCTCGAGCTAATACTTGTAACATACCCAGCGATTCACTTTTTATTTCCAATACTTTATTTGGTGGAGCGTCTGCGCCTAACAAACGTTGCAAGGCTAAATATAATTTTGAACATTTATTTATAACAATATTTTAAATGTTGCAAATCACATATATTTAAAGTGTACGGTCAAATACATAACAAAACAAATCAAATCATTTCTTAACAAAAAAATATAAATATAGCTTAAGCCAAATAAAAAAAATAAAGTCAGTTTTAATACCAAAGCCAGATGCAAGCACTCCAAAACTCATCCATGACATTTTACAGCCTTTATCTTTAGTTTTCTTGATGTGCAGATAGAATTTTACTTGCTTTCGAATATATTAATGATAGTTATCTTAATTAGTAGATAAATTGTAATGATTCTTGATATGCATGACTATATATTAATTACTGTTTGTTAAACCTGTCGAATGAGATTTTGAAAAATGAAATGGTAAAAATTAAATTAAATATTAATGCAGCTTTAGTAAAAACAAACGGAAAATAAAAATGTGTATACATGAATTTAAGTTTTAATTCGATAGGTTAGTAATTCCATAGAATATGTTACTCAATATAAAAGTCAATAAATAAAAACTCAATAAAATAATCAATAGATATAAGAATAAAAAATTTATTCATATCATTTCTACTACTGAACACCAACAGTTGAGGGGTGAATAAGGAGTTTTGTTGACAATTTGTAATATAAACACTATATTCATGTGTGGGCTCTGTTTAACGAAAGTAAATTCCATATTCTCTGACATTTTCTTTCAATTTAATAAGCGCTAATTTTAAAAGGAAATAAAGCTTTTTTTTTGTGTGTTAGCATTGTTTTGAGGACAAAATATAACTTATGGACACAATGATTCCATATACTTCCTAGATTGGATTTTATGCATGACAACGTCTCCAAACACCCTTCACACATAATAAATTGCTTGGAACATAATAATATAGACGTATTATATAGGCGAGATTAATCTCCGACCTCAATCTTATAGAGAATAATGTAGAACAACACATTACTAGAATAAATTTTCAAGTTTTTCTATTTTATAGTGAATTTTCGAATTTATGCTGAATTCAGCATTTTGGAGAAATTTCGAAATTTTTGAAAATTTTTGTGCATTATCGTTTTTTTTTAAATTTCGATTTTTTAAATATTATATTTGCTGTTGTGGTGAATTTTGGGATTTTGATCAATTCCCGAATTTTCTTCCTTAATGAAAAGAATAAAGAAAACGAAAAAATGACTTAATATATAATTAATAATTGTAGTTTGACAAGGTTGGTCAAACAATAAATTTACTAATTGGCGGGGCAAGGCGAATAATAAATATATACATAATATATGTTTACTTCATCTCACACGGTTTGATACGAAAACAGAATCAGCCGAGATGAAGCTTAAATACATACAATGCCAACCAATAGTTGGCTAAAAGCAAATTGCATATTGTGACATAGAACTCAATAAAAAAAAAACGTTAGGTTGTAAACTTCGTTCTCGCCCAAAGAAAAAGCAACCAGATGAAAATGGAAATATTCATTCTCGTATTATATATGGATTTAGTGTTGGGTTAAATACATGATGTTTACAGTTGACACAAAATTAGTGAAAAAGACAGGAACGTGTGTAGCGGCATAGAAAATGCATTACATTCAATTTAGCTGGTTGCCTAATAAAGTTTTAACTTTACTTGATGCAGAGTTATCATATCAAATAAATTCTCTTCCTTAAGAGAAACAATAAAGAAAACGAACTCGTGCCAAAAAATTAAAAATAGCTCCTTAACAATAATTGTAGTTTGACAAACAAATTCACAACATTTTAAAATTTCGCAACAAAAAAAATTTTTTTTTAATTTTTTAGTTTCACCATCCACCTATCTTAAGCAACCGCTACATCGCGGTGGTACGTCAGTGGTACGTCAGTACACCGGTCGGCAGAAAGTTTCTCTGACATCGCTGTAAGGTGTGGTAGTGTTCAGGTGGCGTCCACCGGTTCACCCCCCAATACTGTCAGCGCTGAGTGAGATATTGCCTCCGTGGTGTTGTCTAGAAGCAATATACTCACTGTAAGAGAGCGTGTTTCTGTCAACGGTTTCTAAACTGTACCGTGCCGTACCAGCGGCTCAGTTAAGCTCTCTGTCATCTAGTGGCGAGCAGATAAGGCTCCGTGAAGTTAGTGGTGGCCAATTACGTCAAGAGAGTGGCACCTAGCATAGTATAGGACTATAAGAGAAGTTAAATAAAAAGCATTTAATTATCGAAGAACGTGTTTCCTTCATCAAGGGTCCAGTAATAGATATATTCTGTGACAGAACCTCCTGGAGCGGCTAGATATACCCCAGATGAGAAGTATCGTTACGAACTCAAAATTAAAAAAAAAAATCAAAATTTTAACAAAATCGATATTAAACATATACATACGAGGTGTGGCTATTAAATAACGAGACTGACGCTGTAAAACATTTTATTTTTATTTCATACATTTTCACTTATTATCACCTTCAATATACACCCCTCCTCTATCCCTACAACGCTCCATGCGAATCTTCCATTGTTCGAAACAGTGCTGGAAGTCTTTTTCTGTCAGCTTCTTCAGGACGCGTGCCGCTTTCTCTTTCACAGCTTCAACAGACTCAAATCTTGTTCCTTTTAATGCAGATTTCACCTTAGGAAACAGATAGAAGTCGCACGGCGCAAGATCCGGCGAATAAGGCGGATGGTCTAACACTGGGATGCTGAATTTGGCTAGAAACCTCTTAACAGTTGTTCAAATGTGAGAATTTTAGGCACCATTTTGGCACACACTTTTTGCATGTTAAAATTGTTATGTAATATTTGCCGTACGGATTCTTTATCAATTCGTACAGTTTCAGCAATCGCACGAATACTTAACCGACGGTCAGATCGAATCAGATTACCGATTTTTTCGATATTGTCATCAGTTTTCGACGTGGAAGGGCGACCCGGGCGTGAATCATCTTGAACGTCTTCTCGGCCATCTTGAAAACGCTTAAACCACTCAAAAACACGTGCACGCGATAAACATTCATTGCCATACACTTCTTTCAATAAATTATAAGTTTCAGTAGCGGTTTTTCCAAGTTTCACATGAAATTTCACAACAATTCGTTGCTCTACTGTTACACTTAACATTTTTCCGGCGAAACAAAAAAACACCTCTAATGCGAACGAAGGCTACGGCTGTACTGATTTGTTCACAGAAGCGAGTGGCACTACATTCGAAAGAGAAGGCTTCACGATAACAGCTGTTGGTTGCTAGCGTTTGGCGCATGCCCACTTCTTCTGTAACAGCGTCAGTCTCGTTATTTAATAGCCACACTTCGTATATCAAAAACTCTATAGTTTAATAATTTTTAATTCTAAAAATAACATATTCATAAAAAACGAAATTTTAGAAAAAATTAAATTGTAAAAAAATGGCTTAAAACTCGTTATTTTAACAATATTTTAAATTCACCACGAATTCGAGAATTTACCATGAATTCGAAAAACTATACTTAAAAATTTAATTGCTAAAATATCAATATTTAATCAAAACGAAAATTTTGAAATTTCACCACAAATAGTTAAATTTTACCAAATTATATAATTTTACTAAAAAGCCGATAATTCACAAAAATTCACAAAAATCAATATTTTACGAAATTTCAACCAAATCTATATTTAACAAATATAAAAAAACAATTTAATCACAAATGCGGAAGTGATAAAAAATAAAATAAACACCATAAAATTTAACATTTACCAATATGTATATTTAAAAATCATAAAAATTATATATGTTCAAAAATCTTAATTAATATGAAAAATATAAATAAACGTTATTTACCACAAAACCAAAATGTAGTGCAAAATTTTAAATCACATAAATAACATAGTATTTTAAAAAATCGAAATTAAAAATAAAATCGCAGAAATTCGAAATTTTTCCAAAATTTTAAATTCACAAGAAAATCTAAAATTCATCATTAAAAATTATTATTTCACCGAATTTCGTTATTTCACCAAAGATCCAATCATTTAAAAATTTCGGTAAAATCTGTGTTAAAAAAGATGTAAAAATCAAATTTTACCACAGATGAGGAATTCAACAATAATTAAAAAAAGTAATCTACAAGTTAAAAATTTACCATAAATTTAAATAATATATACGAGTACATTATCAAAAATTTAAATTTATTTGAAAATTCCCTAAAATTAAAAACTTTACAGCAGAAAATTAGGGTAGTGGAAAATTTTTAAATTATAAAGAATTACAAAATTTTCCAAAATATTTTAATTAAAAACACAAACTTGCAAAAAAATTACGAAAAATACAAAGTTTGGGAACATTTTTCCAAAATTTAAAATTTATCAAAAATTTAACGTAAATCAAAAATTGTAAAAATACCACAAAAACCAAAAATTCACAAAATTTTCCAATTTCACTACAAAAACTTTAATATCACCAAAATTTTGAAAATTAAATAATAGCAGAACATGAATGGAGAAAAACATGAAAATATATAGTATAAAAACCCCATATAATAAGTTCACTGCAAGTCATTCAGAAAAAAATTTTAAAATCATAAAATTAAATATTATAACAAAAATCTAAATTGAAAAATTATATATTTACTAAAAGTTCGAAAATTTACTATAAAACTGAATAGCCGGAATAATATAATTACAAAAATACAACAAGAATCAAATTCTCAAACTTCATACAAAGTTTTAATATCACCAAAATTGTGCAGTTTTGCCAAAAATTTGCAAAAAAAAAAATCCATAATTTTGTGAACACCGCCGCAACCTAATTTTCACAACCAAGTAACCAAAAACAGACACCATATTTCGATATTAAATTTTGCCAAAACCTCTACATTTTATGAAATATTAAAAATTTTACTAAAAATCGAATAACACTATTATTTACAATTCAAAAAAAAACATTAATTTATCAAAAAATTTATAAACATAAAATTTAATACAACCGTAATTAAGTAAAATATTTAATCGAAAGTGCGTATATTAAAACGAATAGAGTTTAAATATAAGACAACTAAAACGTGGCCAAAATTAAACATCGCAAATAATCCTTTGCTCCGGGAAAGATCTGTAGTACATTTTTAGTAGTTCATACTCTTGTGAAGCGTATATAAGATTCGGCACAACTATCTTACCTTTTTCTAATTTAAGATATATTTTTTTTATTGTTGTATTTTAAAAGAAATCAAACATATTGCAATGAATAAAACTGAAGCGGAGTAGAATCTTTTGTTTCTTGAACGGCACGTAACTCATTGGGGTATATGAATGATTGCAGTAATAACTATGCAATTTTTCGTTTAGAATAGTGCGCATAGGTAATGTGCTACCATAATAAGCTCCACTGTATATACAGTTTGATGAGACACAAGAGGGCGATTAAAGAATAATTGATTTTGTATTTACGTAGATATTATTTATAAACATACTTATATATATGTACATATATGTTTAATATTGCTAACCATTTAACATGTTTATTTTTTATTCTTGCTGATATACTCCTTTTGTGACTATTCAAGATTTTTATTAGAACGCAAAATTCTTTGTATGGATTCAAAAATTATTACACCATATATTTATCGCAATTTACTTTTTATTTTCGAAATACGGAAATTGGTTTTAATTCTTCATTTTGATTATATTTAAACTCAAACTTTCTTTTATAAATACACGGAATTCTTCTCATTTGAGTAAAAACTACTTTTATTAATAAACCTCTATTTGATGTGAGACACAGATAACGTCGATAGAGAGTGTGAAGATATCAACACTGGGTTTAATAAATTTGAGTTTTACGTCATATTTTTTATAAATGGGATTTTAAAATACCCATTCTGAGTAATCTGAACAGGTATAATCTTTACTTCAGCAGCGCGATTCACTATTCCTTTTTAACGACAACCGCATCGAAAAAAATTTTAACAACAAAATTAACGATGGTGCTATTCAGTAACTTTTCTTAAACAACATTGGCAATCGTTTAGTCAGCTGTTATTGTTAGCTTAACGATTGTAGACAAAAATAAACGACGTATATTTTTGTGTTGTTTATTTATTCGACAAACTAAAATTCATGACATATTTTAGGGGCACTTTTAATTTGTTTAAAAATCTAATTTATTAAAATTGTTCAAGATTGAAGGTCTTTTTTTAAAAATTATATTTTTATACTTCGATATTTCACTACTCCGTTGTGTAGCATCATCAGGAAATAAAAATAACAAACAAATTATATGCATGTTTGTGAACAAAATTAACAAGGCACTAGGTACATACCTGGCATGTTTATACTACATGTAAAAAATGTTTTATACTAAGCTTTTGCAAAAATAGCTAAACGCACAAACAATTTTTTCCAAAAAGTCTTTGTTTTTTTCCATTCGTCTTTGTGCTAATGAATAAACAAATTGAATTAACAAAAAATTAACGATGTCTACGGTCGTTTAAGAGTAGTTAGTAAATCACACAATCGTTAATGCAAACAACAAAAATTGTCGGCAAATTTTGCGACTGTCGAATCGTTAAATGTTAGTGAATCGCACTACAGGTGATGACTGTTTTCAATTAATTGGATGTCAAATTCCATACAAAAAATGTTTAGCCATATTTGGGATTTTTTATATGGTGTTTGACATTCGATCGTGATTCTACCAGTTATCAATTCACCTTGATACCCACCATTTAAAAATAGAGATTTGAAAAAAATTAGTAATTTGTCTTATGGTCAGTTTATATACCACAAGCGAGCGACTCGTCTAGAGAATTTTTACAGAAACAAACAACATACAAAAAAGTGATTTCAACATGCGATCTTGACTAGCCATAATTTTGTTTAGCCATTGTACCTTTTACTGTTCATACAGCTTGTGAAAACCGTCGCTTTTGACGGCTCGTTCGTGTTCAAACAACATTGTCCGAACATTTGTTCGCGCTCGTGTGGTTGTATACGCTCGTCTGCCAACACCCGTACACAAATTTGCTGATAACAAGGAAACAATCACGATAGAATAAAAAACTATGCTCAAACTGAACAGGTACATCTACACGTATTGTCCAAATAGAAGATCACGACCAAATTTCTGCGAGTTATTATGCAGACGGTCGTGGCCAGTCAAGACGAAGTTTAACAATACGGTGACTCGTTAAGAAAAGGTAAGAGCGTAACATGCCGTCTTGAGTAGCTATAAACCTGTTCAGCCATCGCACATTTTGCTGTCGCACAGGAATTTGAATCGTGAAGACTGTCACTGTTGATGGTTTGTTCGTGATCAAGCCGTTGTTCGCACAACGCTGTTCTGCTATCACACAAACAAATTACACACAGGCAAATAAAAATATGCTGAAAACATGGAAACAATCCCAATGAGAAAAAATATATGTTCAAGTTGTTTTTTGTGGCGATGCGCGCAGGACTTTGGAATGCACCACTTCTAAAACCGATCACAAGAAAAAAGAAATGCGGCAACTGCGGGGAAAACCACTGTAAAATCCCCGGTAAAAACAGCTGTAAATAACACGTAAAGAACTCATAAGCAGTAGGTTAACCTGAACATCTCCTATATAAAGCTTCCCAATTTCCTAAACATATAGTAAAGAAATTCATGACAACAATGCAGGCTGTTTCAAGAAATAGTGCGTACCCAAATTGCTTCTGCATGTTTTGCTTAGTAAAAATTTAATCAGTTGAAAATATGCTTCTGAAACGATTATGATAAGCTAAATCTATATAAGTTACCGATTTCAAAATTGCAGTCTCATCTGTGTACTGTCTTCCTAAGCATAAATTTTAATGCCTTCAACTTGCTATGTTCTTTGTTACACTAGGAAAAAAAATTCATTGCAGCTGGCATCTACAATGCAAATAACAGTTTTTGGGCTCTAAATTTATTAGCCCAAGAGGGAGACAGCTGTATAATATTGTTAAAGTAAGCAAGTTAGATGTCGTATCTGAAGGTAAACCCACTTATTGGCCTAGAGAATTTCATAAGGTTCCAGATTTTATTGATTTGGCCATTGTAAAAAATATCAGATGCAATCAATTATTAGTTATTTATTACATGAAACCCTTATGTCCTCTCCAAATAAAAACACTAATTTGTTGAAATAGAAAATGTATGTGAGTTCTAATTTACCGGCCGCAATCGGAGTTGCAACACCAAATAAACGATCAGTTAAAAGATGTTTACACCAATCATCAGCTGATATATAGGCTCTCTTCAAGGAAAAGCTCAGAAGACAGTAGCATCATGACATCAAGACCCAAATGAACTTATGTGAAAGAACTTTATGTAATTTGGAACCAAGACAAAACACGGTCGACAGCCTGTGGAAACTGTAAGGCACTTAAAATGTCCTATTACCTACGAAGAGCTAACAATTTAATTGAAACGCTAATCACTTACAGGACGTTTTCACCCCACATAATATACATAGTTCCACCAATTGAATTATCAGTGTGCGTTATATTTCACATTGCACTAGGGGAATTCACCATCTAATATATTAGGCCACCTTATAATTAATTCGGCCAGGTTTAGGTAGCTTCAAGAGAGCAGGTGATGAATTAACCTGTGTGAATAAATCAAACTCAGGCCAAAACGACAAACCGTAACAACTGTTTTTGTTTAAATATTTTTTTTAACGTGGTGAGTTTGAAAATATGTAAACATTAACACGTGCAAGTAATACTAGCGAGCGAAATGTAATGCCGTATTTATATATGGGCAACAAATTGGTACTATAATTAAGATCATGGACATTTGATTTAATTTAAAATAAGTAAACTATATTATCTTCATGTACAGAGCAACTATCTTCAGAAAATCTGAATCACGTCTTTAGGTTTGCAATATACATTAATAGAATATAGCAATGGAAAGCTAAAAATATTTTAGTTATAAAACCTAAACGAAACGATGTCCCAAAAATTTGAACACAGCAATAGAAAGCTAAACCCAATGCTAATTGAATGGCATGGAGTCTTTATTCAAAAAGACTTTAGTATAGGGGGTATTCACTAACAAACTTTCGCTTTTCCCAAAATAAGGTCAAAATCCCCAAAATACTATTTTTCGTATAAAACCTAAGCGAAATGATGTCCCAAAAATTTGAACACAGCAATGAAAAGCTAAAACCAAAAGTAATCGAATGACATAGAGTTTTTATTCAAAAAGACTTCAGTATAGGGGGTATTCACTAACAAACTTTCGCTTTTCCCAAAATAAGGTCAAAATCCCCAAAATACTATTTTTCGTATAAAACCTAAGCGAAACGATGTCCCAAAAATTTCAATACAGCAATGGAAAGCTAAAACCAATGCTGATTGAATGACATAGAGTTTTTATTCAAAAAGACTTTAGTATAGGGGGTATTCACTAACAAACTTTCGCTTTTCCCAAAATAAGGTCAAAATCCCCAAAATACTATTTTTCGTATAAAACCTAAACGAAACGCTGTCCCACAAATTTGAATACAGCAATGAAAAGCTAAAATCAATAGTAATCGAATGAAAAATTCGATCACGGCAATGGAAAGCCTAAAACAATATTAATTAATTGGCATATAGTTATTATTCAAAAAGACTTTAGTATAGGGAGTATTCAAACTTTAATTCTTACAAAAAAATACGTGTTAATAAAATCCAACGACGAAAACAAGAAATGTACCTTAATAACTTAAACAAGTACAATAATGCAGGTTTTCCATCCCTGTGTCAGTAATTTGTTGCTACAATTCATAAATTTTTATCTCATATTCAGATAAGGTAACACTGTTGACATTAATTCACCACCATAGAAATAAAAATGTAATCAAAAACAGCTGTTACGGTTTACCGTTTTCTTCAGAGTTTGATTTATTCACATCGATGATGAATTATATATACGAATTACAAAAAGATTCCTTTGTTTACACTCGCTTCATTTTTATTTTTCTACACTTCAGTTGATTCAAGACGAGCAAAATTGAAATTGGTGTGAATTTACCATACAATGAATTCGCTTTCTTTCACTTTATCATTATCTCGCTTGGGCTTCCATGTTGAAAATTTTCTAAATTGTGAATGGTTTGTAAATCAATATTATTTTACCCACATGTCTTCTGCAACCTTTTCCCTTTGTGTTGTCATATAAAGTTGAATAATATATTTAAGAAGAAGAGTAAGTCAAAAATATTTCCAATCGAAGTCTTCTATCAAGTGAAAAACCATACAAATAATAAATTTAATGCAAAAGCAGAAAAGAAAAACTGTTGTTACGATTTTTTATCTTACGGGTCGTGGTACACATTGAAAAGAAGTCCTATATACACTTTTATATAAATATTGGTATATTTTTAGAACAATTATTTGCAGATTAAAACCATATGCAAGAATTGAAATATATTTCTAGAGAAAATTTAAGAAGAGTATAAAATCAATAACTTAAAATAACAAGTAAAAAATTTCATTAATAAATTTGTTAAAGATTATAAAAATATTTTAATTTGGGCACTTTGGTAGAAGGAAGTAAATAAATGTTTAAATTTAGAAGTGAGTATGTGTGCATGTAAATATCGCAAAGAAATTATTATTAATCATCACTAGTCGATGCCATTACGTCCAACATTAAAAAAATAACTAATGTTAACTTATGCATAATCATTTTAGTCATTACGAAATATGTGTATATTGCCCCTACCTCTAGCTATCTTCAATACTCTACCCTTAACAATGTCTGAAATAATTTTAATTTGAAAATAACACAATACAAAAGTAACGAACAGCACCTACAATCAACCTATTTGGTACATGCATATGAACATATATATGTATGTATATTGTGTGTTATATGTACATATATTTACTATACCACCTCTACCTCACATGATAAAAAATGTATCAAGCATTTCTAAGTACAGTAGAAGTTCTGCTTACGCACAGCTCGTTTGTTGCTCCCTCCCGAATCAACAAAAACTTTGTCTTTTACTGAGGCGCGGTGAAAGAAGAGGTCTACTTAAAACTATTCAAAAACATACCGAGCTATGCCGAAGCATTAAAGACTTAGCTGGTATCATTAGTAGAATATCTAAGCTTGCATTGCGGTACAAGGTAGACAATTTGGTCATTTGTTATAAATTGATTAAGTAAAAAATTACAATAACCGAGTTTTAATTTGGAACCAAACAATTGCCAGCCATTCATTTCAATAAGACAAAACTTTAAAACTAAGGCACAGCGCGCCAAAATGGGTTACACTTTTTCAATATGGTTAAGCTGGTTAAAGTTGGGTGTAGTAATAATTTTGTAAACTTGGTTTAGCACATATTCCTTGAAAATCACACCATTACCGTATGAATTATTTGTAGTTATTTACAGAAGGCTTAATTGCAATAACATAAGAAGAAAAAAAGTAATGAAAAGTAAAAATTTGTAGCCAAAGCAATAGAAAATTCTCCTGTGGCCGTGGAAAACAATGCTTATGGAAGCTTTCACTGCATACGTTTTGTTTTTACTGTTTTATTTTGTCTTATGCATATTAAAATCTATTTAGTAGTTTCATTCGTACTTGATTTTTTTTGTAGAAATTTTATCCATGTACAAAAGTTTACTTATGTAAATGTGAAGCTTGTTTTAATACTTAAAAAATAAAAAAGGAGATGGGCAATTACTGGGTTTACAATTTTGAGTGTTTCTAATAGATCGCGTAATACAAAATATTCATAAATCTGTTATTTCTAATACGATTGTAGGTAAATTTGAAAAAGTCATTAAAACGATCAATAAATAGAAGAAAATTCATTCAAAATGGCAATGATTGAAAATGTGTATATAAATTTTAATCCATCAGAAACACCGGTTCTTTAATGGTCATATGCACTAATTTAAATGACGAGTGGTCTCTTTACTGTTGATGGCTAAAGAAACGCTAAGGGTAAATTATGCGTTTTTCAGCTAAACCGATCAAGTTCCTAGGTGCATTTAATGGGGAGTATTCGTGGTGAATTTTGTAGCGTTTTCCGTTATTCTATCTTTTGCATTTGGCATATGTACATACATCGATTTCGTTCTGAGGGTAATAACGATATGTCCTTCGTAGTTTTTGTGGGAAAACTTCAAAGAAAAAAGTGGATTAGGATTTGTGCACAAAGTGGTTGTTCCTTCTTAAATAGAGTCAGACATACCCTTCACCAGAGTAATTTCCAACAAGTTCTTATACGTTTTTAACAATTGTTTTTATTTGTATCTGCGATATGTGTTTAGACGATTCGACTGGAAATGCATGATTTCTTATTTGCATCTTTAAACATTTTTTTATATAAATAAAGAAAAAAAATATATAAATAAATTAAAAAGAAAAACTATGCAGCCAAGAGTGTTCCTAGTTCTCTTTTCTAATTATGAATTTTGTGTGTTAGCAGCGAGCTTTATAACTAGAACTAGAATGTAGACAATTGGCAAGAATATGCATTTAAGGTTGTAAATAAATTATAATACCTGATATAATAGATAACGTAACATCTCCATATATTCATTTTAATAAATATATTTTTTAGTGTTCTAAATTAATTTAATTTTTCTTTTTTACGTATTTAGCTTAAGTGAAATTAGAACAAAATACATACACGTACCGGTTTTCAGCAAGCGAAAATAAAAATATTGTTAATGCAATCACAATTGTCATAGTTCTACTCTGGAAGAAAAAAAAAAACAATAAGAAAGGCAAGAAATATCAATATGCAAAGTGTTTCAAATGGTGGAAATTCTGAAGCAAGTGGAAGTGGCAATGGTACAAATGGTGCAGGAAAACGGCCGAAAAAGAGCATTTTAAAAACATCAAGCAGTTTTGATCGTACTGGTGCAAGGTAATTTGAAATTAACAATTATGACTAATAGCAATTGAATTAGTCTGTCGATTTTTTAATGAGAATTTAAAATCTACTAAATATTGCAAAGGCAATTCGGTTTTAATAATACAAAATTTTAATTTATGTTATGTTGGCTATTGAAGCTTTCATAAGAACGTGTCTTTTTATCGAATATGTATAAATTTTTCATTTTGGCAAAACCGTCAACATTTTAAACTAACGTTGCAAACACATGCATAAATTGATCCGGGTATTGGTTTATATTTTTTTATAAAATTTATTAAAAATTATTTTAGTTATGTATATACAATCAAAACAAATAACAAGTCAGAACTATATTCCCTAACATAACATACCAAAAATCTTAAATTTTGCCATCCGGATTTGCACGTCTTAAATTTAAAATCTCCTTTAGTTTTAAATAAGCATTTTCGATCGGTTAATAGATATGATGTTTATATTTTTTCTTGCTGTATTCAGGATTATGCTTACTAAGAAACCATTCCCAAGTACGCCATTTTATCGGCAGGTTAGAAAAATAAACGGAGTTGAAGTTGTTTGTTGTGTATAATAGTAGTAGAAAACAAGCTGTTGCAGTTATTAATGGCATTCTAATTGCTAGCTTATCCGTCTTCCTAAATAGTTCCACCTGGTCATAATTATAAGGATCTCCATAATGGATTTGGAGAATCTAAGTCCCTATTAATAAATGATGCTCACTATCATATTGATTAATAGCATTTACTATATTATTTGCCAGAATGATATCACAGTCCTTGTAAACATTGATGATGTAAAATTTTTGTTTTCTTTAATAGTAATTGTCTAAAATAGTAGATCACCAAATGATATATGTTGAGAAACATGTAAATTACTTTGTACAAGAAGAGCTATACCAAATTTAGCATACTAACAATGAAAGATGTAAATAAAGTAATTTAATTTCCGATCCATTAAAATATATATTCTGGATCCTGGATAGGTAGGGAAGCTCAATCAACGATGTCCTGGCCGTCTATCCGACATTGAAATCAACTTTCTAACGGCACTTGATAAGCTAGGGGAAACTGGGACCATTTGATCACTGCATTCGCCGAATTTCGTTATTTGAATTAAGCCATATCGGTCCACAAGTTTCTGAGATATGGGTAAAAACCATTCTTTTGTGTTTTTTTATATTATCACTCTAGCGGGGAAAAGCTTATACCTACCCCATAAAATTCGTATCCAATTTGTTATAAAGTTTCTACAAAATAAAATTACCATCGGGAGGCCCCCAGACAACTTACGGACCTAAATATGGGACCAAATGAAAAAATTAAAAAAAGAAAACTAAATTCCCCCAAAAGATTTCACAAAAAATCGGGAAAAAAAACGAAATTTTGGTATAATTTTGAATTCACCACAAGTTCAAAAATTCACCATAAAATCTAAAAACTTAAATAAAAAAAAGTATAGCAAAAATTAAAATTCATTAAAAGCCCGAAATTATACCAACAAATCACTAAACTTCAACACAAAAATTTTGTATTTCCATAAAATCAATATTTTATGATAATCGTCGACATTTGAATAAAATCAATGTTAAACAAATATATAAGAAAAATCAAATTTCGCCACGAACGGTAAATTAAAAAAAAAAAATAACAAATATTTAAGATTTATAAAAATTAAAAAATTTGGCAAAATTGTTAATTAATCTGAAAAATAAAAAAACATAACTTTTTCCATAATTTGGGAATTCACCAAAATACGAAACTTCACCACAAAACGAAACTGTAGACAAATTTCAAATTACAAAAATATAATTTTCCAAAAATCGAAGTTTGAAAAAGCTGTACAAAAAAATAGCCAAGAAATTATAAATTTTTCCAATATTCAAAATTCACCATAAATTCGAAAAACTGGAAAAAATTTAATTTCTAAAAAAAATATATTAATGAAAAACTCGAAACTTTACTAATAAATAGAAACAAAAATAAATTCAACAAATTTTGTAATTTTACCAGAAAAACTTTAATTTACCAAAACTTTGTAATAACACCAAAAAGGCGAAAAATAAACAATATTTTTTGAAAACGTCAAAATGTTACATACATATGTAATTATATAAAAAATCTAATTACCCACAAATCGATATTTCACCAACAAGTTTAAAAATCATAAAATTAAATATTTCAACAAAAATCTAACTTATACTGAATAATAAAATAGAAAATTTCACCATAATTTTGAAATTCACCAAAAAAGTATATCCCAAAACTGTTAAATTACAAAAACAACAATATTTTCAAAATAAGCGAGGTTTTAAAAAATTGGAAGTTGTACCAACAGGACAATCGAGAAATTCAAAATTTGGCAATAATATTTTGGTAGTGTCTCGGAATTACGGAAATGTATGTATCTTCCAAGACGTATCTAAGGTTCGTAAAACCCTGAATGTTATATTCAAATTAATGTCCATTTTGATTATATTAAAAAATTAAATGTTTGCTTGGTCTATTTGTGGCATTGGTATTTGGCGTTATTATTATATTTAAATCGACGAATTCAATATATAAACTGCTACAAGAAATACAGCGATCGATGTCATGATGTGGAACGCTACCACAAACTTTGTATCTGTTCTTAGTGTGACACAGCTTTTGACATATCGCATTGAGTTGTTTCCGAACCTAGTCTAAGTATATTCGGTCTACGAATAAGATGAAATGTTATAACAGCAGCTCTGGTAGTGTGTTATTTTCTTTTCTATTTATTTTGCGAACACTAATTACTTTTTGATCTTCCAGAGATTGATTTTAAGAGTTCTTCTTTAGGAATGTCAATGATCTTCCTTGGGTGAAATTAAAATATTGTGCATTATTACTTTAACCAGTCCATTGTCAATGAATATATATTTTAGGAGCTTCTGAGTTGACTTCAAATTGAAACTTTCTATAAAGTGTCGAGATATAAAATTAAGTTTTTTTTTCTAAATTTGAAAGACGTTATACGAAGATAAAGGATTTAGTTCATTATCTGGTGATCGTTAACTTGAATTCTTGTGTTCATTAAAATTTTAATCTTTTCGTTTAAGGGGTCAAAAATACTAAATCGGTTCGAGTAGGGAGGGTCAGCCACACACATGTTGAAACTACCAATTCTCACTTTCTTTATAAATTACACAGCGATCAAACTATATGACTATTCTAGATTAAACCAATTAATCCATAAATTAAATAGAGTTAAAAAACGCGCAGTTAGTACACCAAATACAAAAGACTCTCCTGCATTAGCGTAGTTTGACTATTAAAAAATATAAGTTTGTAGACATTTTTTTATGAATACGTGTTCTTATGTAAGGTATAACCCGGTTCGAATGAGGTAAACAAATATTAATAATACTATTCACATAACAAGATTAGTCAATAAAATACCAGAATTAAGTTGAAAAAGCCTTATTTGTTATTGAAATAATAAAGAGTCAACATTTTCTTAGAAAAAGTACAAAGTTATGGTACCTTAACATATTTGTGTATAAAAACAGCAAAAATCCAACTTATTTCTTGATTCGACATAGCCATAATATCATCTAATTGATACAACTTAAAAAAAATGATATGACTCATAACGCCTTGCGGTACCTTGCAGGATATTCTCAGAACGAACTATAACATACTAACCCAGCATTCTTATCTTATATGTATATATATGACTGTATTTTCATGAATTAGATCGATAAAATGTAAAACCATTAACATGCAAAATACATGTAGAATATTTGGAATCAAGTCTTTTTATTTTGTAGCAATTTTTAAAAATAATTCACTATTCAGAAAAATAATTGTCATCGGTACAAGATTTTTAAATCAATTTTTAGCTGTATATTTGTTATATAATGCTTTTTATAAATACAATTTTTTTATGTATAAATAGTAATTATTTAATTTTATGTATTTTCCTTAGTCCCAATCAAGTTTCGTGCTACCACTATCATTTCCAATCGACTATAGTGATTTCAGACTGTCGACTGGTGACTGTCGACATTAGTCCTTATCACGAAGGCTCTTGTAATTGCTAGCATTTGTTTAAGGCTTAGGTCCACTATGGCATTTACACTTAACAAGTGTCCTAAGTCCTATGCCCGTAGTCCTAAGTCTTATGGTAGACAGTGCTGGACATTCACAGACGATGTGTGCTACCGTCTCAACTTCTTCCTAAGGAGTATCTTTCCAAGCTATCTCGTCCACCCCTTGGAAGGTTTTCTTGTCCAACTCTTCAGAATTCCTTCATTGGCCAATAAATACCAGAGTGTTTAGGCGAGTCTTCATTGTCCATCCCTATCGGAATCTCAGTCTACCC
Source organism: Phania funesta (assembly GCA_963932375.1). NCBI lineage: Eukaryota > Metazoa > Arthropoda > Insecta > Diptera > Tachinidae > Phania > Phania funesta. The sequence goes on from OZ010656.1 coordinate 47,255,540, forward strand.
CTCGCGAGGAATTCTTTCTCATCTTTTGCGGTTTCCTCCTTAAGCAAATTAAAACTGTAGTTTCCGCAGAGATTGGCCTTGCGAGACTTCCTAATTCATCCTTGTAATTGAGAAACATATGTCCACCCACACAGAACTCCATGTGCGCGGGTAAGTCTGTATTAAAACTGGAGATCGACTGGTATCCAGAGTTCGCATACTTGGGGCTAAGTACCCTCTTGGCTACACATCTCTGGCGTATGCTGTTCCACCGTGGATTAAGAATTTTTTATACGAGAGTGATCACTTATCTCCGCTCGACTTATTTAGCCAAACACCTTGCAGAGACAGGAACCTGTTATCGGCCGCCACCACGTGGAGGTATAAGTCAGAACTTCTACAGTTACGGCAATCCATATCTTTGTTCCTGTCAGTTCGATTTGCAATAACTTATTATGAAAAAAATTTTACTTGAAAAAAAAAAAATAGCAAATGTTACGAAAAGTATGATTTTCGACTTTTTATAAAGTAATGCTTTAATATTCATCAAAAACTAAGATATTACAATAAGTAATATAGAAACAAAGTTTTAATTATCATTTATCTGATATGATAGACACATACTTTTACGGATATTTTGGCTTAAGGTAATAATTTCACGTTTTTGGTTTGGTTTTGGAAAATCTTGGATGATGTGTTTCTTAGTACTTTTACTACCATTTTTTTTATAAATTTGCGAAGACACTTAAAATATTATGTACATAAAATCGACTAAAAATATAATTTATGAATAAATAAAAATTCACAAAAAAATTTCTCTACATTTTTCATTTAAAATTAAAAAAAATTTAATTGTTGTGTTGTTCTTTTTGGTTATTAAACTAGTTCTCGCAAAAGTGCTAAATTTGATGAAATCAATGTGTTACAAACTTTTCACCCAGCTGATAAAGATTATGGTCATATGAAAATTGATGAACCTAAAACGCCATACAATTTAGTAGAACCAGATCGTCAACGCGAGATATTAGATGCTGAATTATTAGCTGAAAAGTAAGTTTTTTAAGAACATTATATACATATGTTTGTATATTAAAAACTTTTTTATTATGTAATAAATAGATTGCGTATTGCTGCCAATACACAAACGCCTTCAATCGATGATGAAGAAGTGTCTGATGAAGAATTTGAAGAGACACCGGAAGAAAGAGGTATTAAAATTGTATATTGTGTAATTGTATAAAATTGTGTATATAATATAACCATATCGGTTTAATGATCGCTTTTTAAGAGTATTATTTGGTATTGAAATCCAAAAACCATTTCACTAAATGTGATACTTACGGGCAACTCTTGTGTTAAATTTAGTATAGATGATTTTTGTACTGAATTGTCATTATTTATATTAATGGAAAACATGGCTGTTGTGAGTTAATATTAAATTTTCTGTACGATTTGCTCTTTTGGCGAAATGCAATTAATTTTGTAAAACTGTATTGATTGTAAAGCAAAACACTGAAAGCCATAGATTGTGTCGTCTGCAACATATGTATGTGGAGTATTTCAATAAAATCCTGAGACTCCCTTCGCATGTTAAACTGTTTATTAAACCAAACTTCGCTAAGTTCATTTAAGAACTTGCACAATCTTTTGATCTTGAATTAAATACAGATCATTATCCCATCTGTGATGTTATTGGAAATTAAAAAATGCGGTATTGTTTAATAATTTAACGTAATTATCACTCTGTTATTGCTTATTAATTCTTCGTCTTATATATATACGTAATATTTGATTTGGAATTATTTTATTTACAATGTTATGTTAATTAATTACATTATCGTCATATGGGCAAAAAACATTTTTGTGTTTTATTTTGGTATTTTCACTCTTACGGGAAATCGCCTATAATACAAAAGATCATAAAATTTGCATATTCTGAATCCTTATCAAATTTGCTTTAGAGTCTCCCTACAGCAATCATCAACCAGATTAAAAAAGAAACGCAAATTCCTAAAAAAAAATATATAAAAGTTTTATTCTTTATTCGACCTTCTTATTGTTAGATATTCCTGTATCATTAATCAGGCTCTAGGTCTAGATAGATTTGAAAAACATATGTAAATAAAACTCGTATTTACCAGATTATTTATTCATATCTTTCTTTATTCTTTCGATATTTCGGATACCATTGGTATCCTTCTTGAGAAAATTTTCTAAAAAAACAAAATTTCCGAAATTCGAAGATATGGACAAAAAACATTTTTCCGTTTTATTGTATTTTTACTTTTATAAAGAAATATAGATATTGTGATTACTTAGCGAACTGGTTATCATATCCTTTTATTTAATTTAATTACCCGAGTTGCTCAGATAAATTATGGGCCTAAATGTTACACTAAATTGAAAATTCACTACAAACGCCAAAAAAATTTAAAACTTACAGAAATCCGAATTCTTGCCAAATAAAATATTAACAAAATCCCGAAATTCACTAAATTTTTAAACTTCACTACAAAAATTTTAAATCTTCCCAATCTTAAAAAAAATAAAATCTAAAAATCACTAAAAAACTTTTATTAATTATTAAGTAATTTTAATTTTTAGGCATGAGTTCGTTTTTCTTTCTATTCAGAAAGAGAATTATTTATTTAATATGGACAACCTTGAAAACAGCAAAAGTTTTAATTTTATTAGACATCTAGCTGAATGGAATGCATTTTCTATGCCGCTACACACGTTATCAACATTCTTCGTGCCTTATCTTCAAATTGTATGTCTTAAACATCTTTTACTTATACCAACATTTAAGGCAAATGGAATATGAGAATGAGTTATTTCTCAATTTTTGAATTTTTCAAATTATAGTATTTTTCCTTGGTTGGGAATGAAGTTTTACAACACTCTAACTTTTTCTGTTATTGAATTCTAGGTGATAATCAAAATCCTTAATTTTTTACATAACCTAAAAATCGTTGAGTTTTTTGAGTTTACATAAGCTTTTAAAAATGTGCCATCTCTTTCCAGCATAAAACTTTCAGAAGTTATTAGATTGCAATATTGGAATTTTAATTCATTTTTGTTTTTTTCGGTTTTTTGCATTTAAAAAAAATAAATTATTTTAAAAGTAGATATTCTGTTTGTGATGACTTTCAAATAACTGGTTAAACGTTTTCTCATCTAAAGACGAACTAATCTTAAACTAAAACTTATTTATTAAAAGCAATGGAATGCCAAGAATTTAACACCGTTAATGCTTTGTTAATGCCATGATCATTATCAGCTTTAATAATTATTGCATATCACTACAATATGTTTTACATACATACAACTGCATATAAAAATCACTCAATGATTGTACTCAAACAAAGAGCGTTAAAACACAATGAACACTGTCTCAACCAAATTAAGTATACTGATATTATAAAATAGGTAAATACCCTACACTGTTAAAAAAGTTCATGTTTAAATGTTTAAAAAATGTTAAAAACATCGAAATAAAAATGTTTGTTTATATAAAACAACTATAGCCGGCTCCAGGGTCATTGCGTTCAAAACGTTTAGCCAAACTTGAAAAAGGATGACGGAAACTCGTTCCAAAAATCTAAACTAAATTAATATTAAACTAATACATTTTTTTTTCTATTTTAGCTCGACGCAAAGAATTTGAACGTCGCCGCAAGGCACATTACAAAGAATTCGAGGCCGTTAAATTAGCACGAAAACTAATAGAAGAAGAACTTGGCGAGGATGACGACGACGATGAAATAATTCAAGCAAATGATGTAAAACTGTCACAACCATCTAATACTCAGACTCACGAACAAAACTCACAAAGTTCTACAAATGTCCGACAAATGGATGTTGATTTGCCCGTGGATCATCCCAGTCGGTGTGCGGGAAAAAATTTAAAATAATTTAAATATCGTTAATTTATGTGTAAAATTAAACACAAACAACATCCTTCATAAATAAACACAATTTAAATTAACACTTTAGTTACGTGATCTTGATTTTATATTATAATAATCAAATAAATTAAACTAGAAGATAACAAAACAATTAGGTATATACTACATATAAAAAGATTTATCATTCAGGTTAGTAAGATGATGTAGACAAATCGTTACATATTGATTTATACATGTATAAATATATTTGTAAACATTAACTTATGCATATATATTTGTTTTAAATATGTTTAATTATTTTACAAAAGAAAACCAAATTATAAAAATAAATATAAAAACCCATTTTTATTAAAATTAATTGCATTTATTCTAAAACAACCACCTTTAATCTTTCTCATTTCAGTATTTATATTTTTCAGAAAAAATCTTACTACTTGTTGCTAATAAGTGTATTTTGTAGCGCTTGTTGTTATCAAGATTATCTTGTGACTTTATGGAGACAAAATGTTTAATTAAAAATAATTTAAGTGCCACATTAACTACGTATTTTATTGAACACCTTTTACTTACAAAATTAATTTTTATAGAAAAAAAGAGATATTTTTGGTTATTAATCTTATTTTTCCTACACAGTTTTCTTTATCAAAAATCTTATGCTTCCGAGCCACATAAAAAAAAAAAAATCATTAAAAAAATATTATAAATACAATTTAAAGGTTATAAAAGTTGGGTTATAAACCTTTTATGAATTTAACATTTTTGAACACGGCAGATAACATTTAATAATTTGTTTAAACAACTAATACTAGCTTTGACTGATTTATATATTTAAAATTATTTTTTTGTCAATGATATGAAATCCATTAAATATATGCAATCGGATTTAATAACAAGTTAATCGAAAGAATTAAAAAAAACTGAAATTAAAAAGCAATCTGCGTAAATAATTTAAGTTGTACTAAATAAAACAAATATTTTAAAAATAAATTAGACCAATATATATTTTAATTTACCATTTAAATGTTATTTTTACTTTAATAAACAAGTCGAGAGAAAGAGAGAGAGAGTAGATTTCTGGCCGCTGAACGTTTAGCAATTTGGTAGCAATTAGATGATATTTTCCCTGTCGGTTTTTAAGGCGTCTATGATTATCCAAATTTATTTCATACATACACAGAAATATTAATAAACCTTATAAAATGGATACAATGTACATACATAAACATGTTTTTAAACTTTTGATTTATTATATTTCCTACATCTCCTTTCTTCCCCACCTTTGTTATATATTGTGTATTGCCCATTGCCAATTTTATACTTAATACCCGTGAGCTGTATTAACTGTGTAGTTGACTCCTTAATAAAAGAAATTTGTTTTTTTTAATGAACTAATTTTTAAAAATTATTAAGATTTATAACAATCAAAATGTTCTTCACAAACCTAAAATATTTGTATATTATTCGTTATTTTGTAAATTCAAACCAATTTGCTTCTTGGGTATCCATTACGCTAAAAGCTGGCAAGATCAAATTGAATTCATGAAGACAATTGATCCCTTTGTCGAACTGAACGTTAAACATTTCCTTTATGTAGTACTTGCAGTATATGCAATACATGTGAAGTTTTGAGATCGTATCATGTAACTAAAATGAACACAGCCGAGTACATATGACCAATATACAGTTCGAACGCGGTACCTACACATAGAAAACAAATGAGTACCATTTTTTGCTTTGATAATCGAGTAAATGCTCATGTTTTGCCGCTACGGGTGAACTTCACGTTTACAAATGTAATTGTGCAGACCACTAGTAGAAATTACAAACGGAATGACAAACCTATATATACGCTTTTTTGTAAATCGTGTAAAATTGTGTGCGTATTGTGTGGTACTGCTAAAGCAAAAATGCTAGTAGACTTTTGGCGAAAACAATCGAGGAATTAGGAGGCGAAAAAATTCACATCTTTTCCAGGAAATAGCAGATAAGCTGCAAGGAGGTGGTTTCTGTTGTAAATAATTTTTTTTATATTATTTGTTAATTAAATTTTGAAATGTGGGTATAGTATATTATTTTATGTACTATAAGAGGTTTGGAAATATGTCTAAAAAACACTACCTAAGTCGTGTGAAGGAATCGTTGTTGGTCGAGAAAAGACATGTCATTGACTTCGTTATGAAATAATGTATAATATAGTAATTTCGTGCTTCGAGCGAAGTCCTTCAGAATTGTCCTTTTAGGTGAGTTCGGTTTGGTAAGGAGCCAACGTAAAACGCTGCGTTCTTATTTGTGCGAAAGCTAGGCAGTGGCACAGCAAATGTTCCTTTGTTCAATGTCGTAATAGCATGACCGTTTGTAAACATTTTGTCTTGTTAGAAACCTTGTATCCTTACTAATTTCGTCCTTGTTTTAGCTAGCTCTTCGTTTTATCTGACTTTGGGTCCCCCTACCATATTCTAGTAATTTTCATCGATATGCGTCATCTTTGTAAAATTTTTCAACTCAGTCCTGGTAGCCTAAAAATGCTTTGTATATATAATCTAAGCTTGTTTTCTGTAATCTTTTGGCTTTGATTGATACAGTATATGATTGATCATTACCAAATACAACCTGGTGGCCTGGCACCCAGGTAATGCGCAATGTCCCGTTGAATGCAGAGTCTTTCGGGCTCAATTGCCTTGATAGTCATTTGGCTATTGGTGAAGATGTTAACCTCTGTTGGTCTTGTGTGGTCTCTTTGTACACTCCGCAATTGCCGTAGATCTGTCTGACCCGTCTTATGGTTAGGAAGTCAAGTCAAGATTGTCAGAATATGAAATCAAGAATCAAGTCAAAAGTACTTTTCGGCCTCTGGTTCCCCTACAAAAGTTCGGTGCTCTATTTTGCTCCTTCGCCTAGAGCCGTTCTTGTTAGCAGCTAGTTCCTACAGTGTTTCACAGTTAGAAGGCATCTGGCTGTTGGTAACACAACAAGAAATAATTAAATCAAGAAGAATCTTGCTTCCATAGAGGCAAGATATGTGTGTTAAAATTTTTTTATTGAAAAGTTTTAGAATTAAATTCGTATATCTTCTTTAATAATTAAGTAACATAAATACGAGTAATATTTGAAAAATCATCGCTTTATAGAAAGGGGCGGTGAAGATTTGCATAGTATTATACCGTTCAAAATAGGCTCCGCACTTAAAAAAGTATTTTTCAATTTGAGTGCTTCTTATTTAAAACCGCAATATTCCAACAATTACTTTTTTATATTACTATTTCATTTTTCTAACCATAATAAACCAAAAAAACATCTACAAGTACAAGTTTCGGAGCCCAATTTATTGCACAAGCTTACGAATGCTGGGCAAATTAAATTTTAAGCAATTTTTGACAGTTTATTCACGAGAGTATTTAAATGTATAGTTTTCGAGGCTTTTACGCGTTTTCGTGAGTGTCCTTATTGTGTATTTGATATTTTTGCCGATTGTTTCTTCAAAGTTTGACGATTTTCGACCAATTCTTGAGGGGGATATTCAAAGCTTATTGTTCGTGACGGTTGTGTTGTTATATTCCCTGCTGAATTTGCTTATTTTTTTATTTTTTATGCAAATCATATATTGATCGGGCAACTTAACCCTATTAAACTTTTTTTGCTAGTGCCAATTTTAAGCAACTTTGTTGTACCAACGAAGTCCTTTTTGCTATAATATACTTCGGTCTCAAATGAACGATTTAAAAAATTATTTTGAAATCACAACTTAATTTCTCTTTTAAAACTACTAAATTATTTGTCATATTAAACACACGTTTTTTGTCAGGATTTTGTTTTATTTATTTCAATCTTGTTTTTGAGTAAGTATTACAATCATAGTTAAACAATATCAATAGTTAAACAATAAATAGTATTAGAAAGTCGTTATTCATAATACACTCGTTCCACCTTGCAAATGGAAAGTGCATATACTAAATATTGAATAAACGTTTTATAAATATTTTAAGTTATTTCCAGTCACGGGCGTGCGTAATAATTGAATATTAGATATATATTTGTGTATTTATATGTCCGGTATTTTTTTTCGTTAATTAGCCCACTTGAAGCCAATTTAAAATTTGAAATTTTCATGATGGGCATCCTCTCTCTCCCTGTTTTTATGATGTTAAAATAATTTCAAATTAGAGTTTGGCAAAAAGTAGGTAAATTAAAAAAAAAAAAAACAAAACCGAGCCGAACCGAACCGAACTAGTTGCATATAATAGTACGAGTATTTAACATATAATGCAACTTTTATTTGTTTTTACTTTTTAAAGACATTATGTATTAAACACTAATCGTATGTATGTTATTTTGGTTTTTGTGTTTTCGTATAAAATTGGCGTATTTCTTTTAAGGTTTTAACACGAATGCTCTCACGTATTTCATTTTGTTTGCCTTATATTTATAACAATTTATTTTGTTTCGCGTATTAAATATATTACTAAAAAGCTTTTTAAAGCATAACGTTAAAAGTTAATAATCGTTTGAATTATAAATTATTTAGAAACATTTAAAAATAGCGCAAATAAATATTTAAATTATATTGCATAAACATATGTATATGTGTTCGTTAATAGGGTTAATTTCATATTTAAAATTAAGAAGAAAAAATTAGTTTTACATTGATCGTTAAAATATTCATAAATTTCTACAACTACCTCAACCTTTAAGTAGTTTTAATATTGTAAATAACTTTGTTTTAAATATTTTTTTAAAAGAAAAATTTCTTGTTGGGGAACATTTTTACGTAATAATGTTCTTTTTATATTCTATAGTAATTTTTTAAGTCATATCTAAAAAACATTTGCAGTGGAAAGGCATTATGTAATTTTCCCTCCATAAAATGTGATTTAAAAGTTCAACACTTTCGTTGCATTCAAATGTAACAGACGAAAACAATTACATACTTTTAGGATGTCAAATAAATATGATTAATTATTTTCTTTGTTATATTTTCATAACTTTCATATGAATTATATATTTTTTCCAACTCAAATCCTTAATTGAATATTTGTTCATTTATAAGTTAAGCCTTAAATCTATGAAGTGCACACATATGGTTTTCCTACGCTATTTTTTTCGATTAAATGGTTTTTCTTTTCACTAATTAGTTAAGTTAGTAAAATTATTTTGAGTTTTATTTTTTCGTTAAAATATTAATTAAATATTTATCGTTATATGTTGTTTATTTCAATTAATACGGATAATCATTTCCTTTTTTGCAGTGCGGGTTCCGTCATCTTTTGTATCTCTGTTCTATTTATTAGTGATTTAATTAATCATATGTTGTGTGCCAGGAGGTACCTTATAGCTGGGATAATGATGGCTTAAAGCATTTTTAGCGAAGAACGAGGTATAATCCTAATAAAAGAATCAAAAAAATATGTATTGAATCTTAAAATGTGTTTCAAATGGAATTTTATATGTATCTCGGAAGTCTTGTTATAAATAATTTTTTAAATTAAATTCACATAGATCAAGAACTATAACTTTTATTATACACTGAGTGTTCTTCTATTCTATTTTAGCGATAAGCAGTGGTCAAAATAAAACGTCCATAAAGAACAAGACATCTTCTTCAGCTTTAATAAAAAAGAGACACATATTATAGACCGGCATACTAGTGGGAAACGGAGGGCGTTTTGTGTTTGCTTGTGAACATTTACTTCAAATAGTTACACGAATTCACGCTTTAGATTGTGACTAAAAATGAATAGCTTTCAATTTCAATATCTCTCTATATTTGTAGGGACCAGTTCGGTTACATAGGATAAATAGGATTGAATCACATATCGCGAAGAATGACAATACTTTTTAGGAAAACGGTGGAAGCAAAGATATGCACTTTGATATTGTCCCTGAACAGATGTGCTAGAATATTTATATTTATTGATAAAGTCCCTAAACAGATGTTCTGTACAAGATCATTGCATTTTAAATGGAGTGAGAAATTTAACACAGCTGTATATCATAGATTGTAGGTTTCAAAACGATCAGTATCCAAAATTATTTCGAACTGGTGCTTTAAATGTTCCCAACTTAAATGAAAGTAACTATGTGAAACATTTTGAAAGAAAGTTTTAAATATGTGTGTGAAAGATATTGAAAGTTTTACGTGGACACATTATTCTAACCAAAAACAATTTTACATTACGAATCAAATGCGATGGTCTCTTATAAATACTTACGCGATTGACTTTTCGTGGCCTGCATACGGGACCCAAGGCCAACTTGCGACGTTCTTCATTTTCTTTGGCAGCAGCCTCTTTGTATTCTGGTGGTGGCCACTTTAAGTCTCCGCGCATGTTGGAGCCTCCTACAGAGTCAGTGGAAGATTCTTCAATTTAGTGCATAGAAAAACCAAATGTTAAATGCTCGAATAGTTATACTAACCTCTAAAGCTGATGGCTGCTGGCTGGGACGTATAAATAGGTGCTGGCTTTTGGGTAATTGGAGCCTCCTTTCGCAAAGTTATAATGCCAGGACTCGTGCCACGTTGATCCGGAGGCAAATGCGGTTGTTGTTGGTCGACCTGATCGTGAGACACAGTGTGTTGTTGTTGCTGGTGCTGTGAATAAGAATTAAATTGTTGTTGATTGGTTTGTGGTAAAAATTGATTTTGTTGTATAGGATATTGTTGCTGTTGTTGGTGGTGGTGATGAGGTGCTTGATTATATTGATTTAATGGATTTTGGTATTGAGGTTGTTGCTGTTGTTGATACAGCTGCGGCTGCTGAGGTTGAACCCATGGTGGTTTTTGGTATTGCTGCTGCTGCTGTTCATTTGACTGTTGTTGTCCCCTGGCTGATTGTTGAGCGGGTTGTCCAGCTTGAGGTGGCTGTTGATATAGGTTTTGAGATGCATGTGGTGCTTGAGCTTGATACTGTGGTTGTGCCGGATATTGTTGCGGTGGGGGTTGTTGATAATTATCGAAGGATGGTGCACGATATTGTTGCTTTTTATGGGTTAGATATACAACAAATATCAGCATTACATGCATGTGCAGTTTCCATGTTCACGTTTTTGTCGCATGTGTAGTAGGTAGTGGGTGCATTTGTTGATGGGGTTGGTGTAGTAAGAAACAGATAAAGTGGGACACAAAGAGTTTATGTATGGGAAAGAGAAGAAAAGACAACACCAGACAAAAATTAGTTTTGTTTTGTTTAAGGTGTTATTAGTGGTTAAGGACTTATATATGTAGTTTTATGGTTAACTTTCAAGCACGCTGTAATGGCTGAAATTTTTAGAAGAGAATAAAAGCATTGTTTTAGTACCATAATAAAGCAGTATTTTATTTTAGTTCGTTTCTAAATAAGCTTAGGTACAAATTTTTACATTTACTATATACATATATAGAACATAGATTAAAGGAAATATAATACAAGGGGGGCAGAGTATTGTAAGTATCAAGAAACCCTATTACACATATGGAAGGATCTAAGAGGAAAATGTAAAAAATTTAAGTTTTATTTATTAAAATAGAAAATGCGTTTAGTTGAATAAACATTTTCGGCTTTTAACGTAGCAACTACATAATAGAGAACTCGTATTTTTTACAAACAAAAGTCTATGCAATTTTTGTATTTTAAACTGTTAAAGTTTAAAATCTTTTCCAAATTATTAATTTGCACCAGCATTAGTTAAGTTTCGACTTTAAATAAGTTTTTAATGTTTTGCAAAACTTGAAAGCAGCATGTTTGTTCTCTGTAAAAAAATGTATTACTCGACATCTCAAAATCCCTTTAAAATATTACCACCTTACAGTTTAACAAATGCACTGAACCCTAATTAAACAAGCTTTTGTAAAGCTAAAACTTTTATACAAGTTTTGAAAAGATTTGTTGATTGGTGTGGAAATTAGATAGAAATATGCACATTAAGCTTTGAAGAACTTTTATTGTAAAAGCTTAATAGTGTCTTAAAGAAAAGCTGCCAGTATCTTACTAATTCTCAATAAATTGGCAGTACCTGTTGATTTGTTGATGGTGGGTGATAATTTTGATATTGTTGTTGCAAAAAAGGGGGAGCTGCAGTGGGACTTGTAAACATGTGTTCTTGTTTGGTTTGGGGTGGACGTATTGGTTTCCAACCAGGCAGATGATACTGATGGTGTTCTTCTTGCATTTCGTGTGGCTGCTGCTGGCATGGATAATTCTGTTGATTATATAAAGGTTGTTTGCATAGAGGCTGTTCCTGATGATGATGTTGTTGTAGTTGCTGTTGCATCGATATGTTTTGTGGTTGTTGGTATTGTTGATACGGTACAGTATCTGTTTGATTTGGTTCCTGAGATGGAAGTCTACTGAATTGTTTGTCTTTCAATATAATTGGGGTTTCTGGGGTTTGTGGTGGAAACGCTTCACAATCATTTTGCCTTGGATTTTGTTTATAAGGTGAGTTAGTTTCACGAGCCAAATTATTATTAGTATTGTGTTGAATATTATTATAAATTGGACCCTGTAAATGCTAAAATCAATCAATAGGCACATTTAACTACTGTAGTATTGGTGTTCACTTAGTACACAATAAAATCTTTTCTTTATATTCAAATTATTCTTTTGTACATCTAATTATATCACTCAGGATTTTTAAATTAATTTAAAATATGTTTTAAACGTTTTACTTTTTGAAATTAAATAATTATCTGCACACTGGTATATATGAATAACCGTTATTGTGTGCGTTTAATTTCTTAATATTTTATTTCATTTTATTTTATGTTAAACATTTAAATAATGCGGCTTTCATGTCTGGGTCATTGTGGTATTTACATCGTTATATAAAAAAAAAGATTTTCTAGTTTCGTGGCTTTAAAGCATGTTAGTTGTGAACAATGTTCTTAGTAAATGTGTATTGCACAGAAATATAATTAAAATCCATGTTTGTGAAAGTAATTTTATTGTAAGGAATAAATTAACTAACAACGTGGTAAAAAATCGGAACAAATCTATTAGATATTTACGTAAGGAGATTATTTTTTAAAATTTTTTAAAGAAATTTCAGGAATTGAAATTTGCTTAATAAATATTGAAATAAGTAAGTTCAGATGAGAGGGGTAAAATATTCGATGAACTAAGTATGCCAGTTACGGATATGGAAATAATTATACGGTACAGTAGTTTTTTTTATTGATTTTTTCTAAGAATTTATATTGAATCTCATATTACACATATTGAGTACAACACTATTTTTGTCACAGGAACTTTGTACCATTTTGTTCCAATCACGTGATTTAGTTTGAATAACCTAATTTTGGCGGCTAAATAACTATCATCATCGATTTACTCAGAATAATTGATATTTGTTTGATTGTTAATATGCTACGAAATTGCTTAAATACTCCGCACAGCTTTTGTTATATCTGTGGAGAATTAAATAATAAGCAAAAGAGTTATTTGGATGTGCTTCACCAAGACAAATTCTAGTGATATTCCTATTAGGTGGAGCTAAATAAGCAAGGAGTTTGTCATTTTGTATACCAATGATATGGACGGACCCAAAAGATGATGAAAGTGATAGTTTTTGACTCATACAGAAGGCAGTACAAAAAATCCACGCTTACACGAAAGTACACATATAAGTCATCACGCATTAGACCTACATCATGTAGTGTCCACTAGCCTGTACTAAAGCTTCTAATAGCTTCCGGTTTTTGTTCCTAATTAAGACGAATAAGAACTTTGGACAGAACCTGAATGGTCATGAAAAATCCACCTGGAAATGTTTTCATAATGTCGTTCACAATTTTAAAAGAAACCATACATAGCCAAAGATGAAATTAATGAACATATAATGGCAGACAAAGCCTTTGGGTATAACATGTACTTAAAAATAGTAATGCAGGATTCACATTTGGGTTTCTTTACAGAAAATATGGTTGCTCTAAATGACAAACTAGTTAATCTATAGTAAAAAAAATTGTGTAAATGTGATTTTGTACTTTTCATGAAAATATATGTTTTTATTTCACAAAGAAATTTGATAGGTGAAATATTTTGCATTAAAATATTATTGTTAGTTTGCCACAGTATATATAAGCTTTGATATAAGTTTGCGTGTGACAAAAACGAGTTAGAAGTTTGTAGACTTGTGTCATTAATTACAAAAAAAAAAAAAAACGCTTCAAATACGATTTCATTGGTGTGAAAAGGCATTAAATTAATTTTTTTATAAATGCATATTCGTCAAATTTGGCCCATTCCTCATTAATTGTATCTCTAAGTTCTTTTAAGGAATTAATGAAAACTTGACTAGAAAGGATTCCCCAAACTTAAACATGGCACTACTTAAGTAGCCAGAAATTTCAAGTAAATACATTTAGTTCAGAGTATAAGAAACCAATTAAAAGACTATTTAGGAATATTCATCATATTAAGACTATCGCTTACTACAATGGGTTAAGATCATCCCTAATCCACGATGGAACAGCATACGCCAGGGGTGCGTGGCCAAGTATGCTAATCTCAAGTATGCAAACTCTATAAAAATACAGGACTGAATCAGGAAGCTTCACAAGTGGCGGAGAGATTAATATCAGAAGAAACTACGGTTTTATTTCGCCAATGGAGAAATCCGGAAAAGATGGACAAGAAAGCCTCGCGAGGGGTGGACGAGTTAATCTTTAAAGGTTCTTCTAATGCGTTAGACCGTGGATGGACAATGCAGCCTTGCACGAGCTAAAGAGGTTAATCCCTGTAGGAAATCCGGTGTTTATATAATATCTACGCAGATAAGTATCATTGACAAATCAGTCCTTCGCTTACAAATAATTTTTTTATAACATAGAATTGTAGCTTGAAGTTTAGAACTCGAAAGGTTAATGAAAATAATTCCCTAAACAGTGCGCTACGTAATTAAGAAAATTTTTTCATATTAAGGCATCTTATTTCGACAATAAAAACACGAGTAAACTTTGTTTGACACATAAAACAAATTGATTGGCATAGTTAAAACCAATTTGATACTGTAATTTAATGTTCAATTGCATATTATCTGTATATAAATGACATAAACACAAATATGTTCTGTTAAATGCAAATGCGACAAATGTCAACTGTAAACTAGATTATTTCTTATGGTTCTTTCTCACGCTGTTAAGCAAATACTTACACTAGGAAATAAAAAAAAACATTTTAACAACGTGTGTTTAAACCCAATAAACCAAATAATGATATGGCAACAGAAACGCTATTACTTGATGCCACCCTTATAATATCATATTTGATCATATCGGTTTTTTGGTTTATAAAATGTTAATTAATCAAATTTCTATACAAAATTTGTTTGATAAACCTTTCATAAATTAAAATTTGTGTGATACTAAGCGTATGGCGGATCCTGTTTTTAAATTCTAGGCTGTTTTGCATGTCTTAAAGCAACATATTATGGTTGCATTATATGGTTGTAAAAAAAATCATATATTTTATTGTAAATAATAATATAGACCTCTTAGATCGATAGAAATGCAAATAATTGTGTAACTAATTGGCAGCGGCTTAGCTATGAACATCAACAAATTTGAATAGTCTACGCGGAAGTAACTTATGTTGCAATCATGTTGCAACTTTTTTGGATGCCTTCGAAAATCACTTAAATAAGGTTTTCACACCACATGACACAAAAACTTTCACTATTCTAAATATCGGTAAAACTGTGTTTGATCCTATGGAATTTCGGCTATCGTTACTAATAAAAAAATTAAAACTCTGGATATGAGAAAATTACCCGGCCGGGATCCTGCTGGATCAATGATATTTACCTAATTATGCTGTGATAATCTTTTTGTTCATATTTAATGCAATGTTGAGAGTTGGCTTCTTTTCATACTCTTGGAAGATGTCTGAAATTGTTATAATCCCTAAACCAAGCAAGGACTTAGGTTAGATAACGTCGTATAGGCCAATTAGCTGCCAATTTTATTAAAATTGTTGGAAAAATTATTTGTATCGTGTCCAAAGCCTTATCTTATTGGGCAAAACATTACCCTGGATCATCAATTTGGTTTTCGAGCAAACCATAGTACAATTGCGCAAGTCTACAGAATTGTCACCGTTGTTAGATCTGCATCTGAAAATAAGCAATATTGTTGAGCTTTGTTTGTTGATATTTCCCCGGCGGTTGATAAAGTTTGGACTGATGGGCTACTTACGAAAATGACTCGAGTTTTACCTGAAAACTCCCACAAACTTCTGAAAAGCTATTAAAAAATATAACGTTTAAGGTAAGGTCAAAGGATAAATTTTCTTAAACAGGGGAAGTGTCTGCGGAGGACTCTCAAGGTAGTATACTAGGCCCGATTTTATATCTCATCTATACAGCGGATATGCCAACAATCCCAAATATATGTACGTCAACGCTTTTTTGTAAGTTAACCAAGACCTTGGTTAACAAGACCCGTACACTTCAGTCTCATATTAATAGCCTTGAAGGTGGGTTAAAAAGTGAATAACACAGGTAAATCCATTGAAATGTGCTCACGTAACGTTGTTAACGTGGAATATTTAAAAATCCACCTTGATCGACGTATAACTTGGTCTCGCCGTATTCACGGCCATAAACTGCGATCAAAACAACTACACTGGTTAATATATTCCCAATCAACCTTTATAAAACGAATATGGTTCTCTCATTCAGGTGTGGGGTACTGCTTGCGCATCAAACATTCAGAAGTTACAAAGAAGACGGTCTAGGATTTCACGGCTGTGGTATATAAGAAATGAAAATGTACATAGAATTGTAGAAGTTCCCAATATCCAGAAAGAAACGAAAACATACTCGTCCAAATACGTAAGCAGTCTAGTGGTCCATCCCAATACCCTAGAGCGCGATCTACTGCAATTTCATAGACACCAGATACTAAAAAAAAACTGACACATTAAGCTTGACGAAACAGCTCCCCCTACCCAATAGTTATTACATTGGTACTAAATAATATTTTAGAGATAAGATTTGAGTACCTATTGTAAATTTCTTTAAATAGGAAGATTTCAAATGTTGTAAAATAACTATTATTTCTTTGTTACGACAATATATTGTTGTAAAGAACATCATATGTTTGTCGTGACCATGCATGATCACGTTTCTTCGTAAGGGTATCAACGATAGAGAACTAAAAAAGAACCCTTTTTAATAACCAATTTTAATATTATTTTCCCCACAAAATACGTTACGTTAGAAAACGATAGCATAAGGAAAGGTACATACATGCTTTGCATCATAATAATATTGTATGGTTTATTGGGTATATCTAATCCCCAACTAAATTATTCATAATAATCGCAACCAAAGAAAAGAAAAAGAGCAAAAAAGAAAAAAAACTTGGTTGATCATTGAAGAAATTGTTGTTATTGTTCGAAATTAAGTTAATTTGCAATCGCGTGCCACACGAAACAATAAAGCCTACAATATAACCACACACACACACACACACACACACACATATATATATATATATATATATATATATATATATATATATATATGCACACGCATACAAGTACAGTAGAATGGCCCCAAAAAAATGTTCAATATTTTTAATTGAAGTGAAATGTTAACACTATTAAAAAGTCAAGTGGTTTTTTTTATGTCCACTTCTTCCGAAAAAATACCATTCGAAGTTTCTAGAAAAATATTTTAAAACAAGCCAAAGAAAAATATTACCACATTTTTGGGGCCAGTCTAACGTGCTTATTGTAAATAAGGTGATTTATTTTTTATCGAACAAATTTTAAAACAAGCAACAACATATTCCAAACATTTTTCATATATTTTCTGTACGTGTTCTTTGAAAATAGAGGAGGAAAATGTTTTAAATTTCATATTACTGGTACAAAAGAAAGTTTATGAAAATATAATCTAAAAGTACAATCTGCACTCAAGAAAAAGGTACTCAGCAATATTGGATATAATTTTCATTGACTTTAAAGAAATTTCAAAAAATAAGCTCCTTTTAGTTTTAGCATTTTAGGGAAAGATTGCTTGATCAATTGGTGAACTGCGTTTTGGAGCAACTTAATTTTTTTATATAAAATTATACATTATTTTACTTCTAATAGTAAGTCCCAGCAAACGTTGACTTGCCACTGTAATATTTAGTTTAAAAACTTTAACTTTTTTGTATTCGGAAATATAAACATTAAAAAAAAATCTAGAACCCAATCGCAGGCTCTAATTTTGATTTTAAACCCTCCAGGGTTCAATTGAAAGTAATATTCCTAATTTACCGCCTAATAGGAAATTTAATAATATTTTTTATTTGATTCTTGAGTTGATATTCCGACAGGGTGTTTTGATGTAGAATTTTGAAACGAATTTCCGTCATCCCTTGTCAAGTTTGGATTGGAGACAAACCGGTTTCGGCTATGTGCCATCTTCAGTGTCATTTTTCGTTCTGAGAAATTTGCATCAATTCGTTAGTGTTTTATTGTTTGTCAGGTATCTATTTGGCATGTGAGCTCTGTAAAGCGTGAGCATCTGTAAGGTGTGAGCAGGTAGCAGGTAACGCTTGTATGTCGGGTGTTTTGTATGGATTGATAGATGTAAGTGATGACTGTTTTTATGGCTTTGTATTGCATCAGAATTTGTGTTTTCGGATGCAAGGTAGATGTTATAGGTAATTTTTTTTCCACGTAGCTGTCTGTAATTGGGACCTGGTGTTTTTGTATAGATTAGACTATTGTGACTATTATTTTATTGCATCCTAATTTGTGGTGCGGGCTTTGTTTTTAATTCTTTATAGTGTTTTTTGTTGGGGTTGAAAGAAGTCAGTGATTATTGGATTATGAATTTGCTTATTATTTTTGTAATGTGTTTTTATTGTTTTTGGAGTGTCTTGTCCGTTATTTTTGTTGTGTGTCTTGTAGATTAATTTTAGAGGTTCGAATATAACGTCCGAATCTGAGTTTGTTTGTTCGTTTATGATGCGTCCGTCAAATGTCTTATGTTTATATATTTCCATGTTTTCTAGGATGTTTAGTCGTCGTTCCTTTTGCTGTGTGTGTAGTAGTTGTACCGTTTTCCTAATATGAGCTGGATTACATTTGTTGTTGAACATGTGGTTCGCGAAGTTAGATTCTGGTGTCGAGCCGGGATTACGCAACTTCTTGTTATAGTCTCTTATATGTTCACGAAATCTTGTTTTTATTTTTCGTCCTGTTTGTCCTATGTAGCTGTGTTGACAGGTGCACGTCAGTTTGTAAACCCCCTGTTTATCTAGCTAGGATATAGATCTTTAATATCGAATGATACTAATTTTATGTTTTCTGTAATCTCTACGGCGTTTAGTTTTTCAATTAGTTCTGTCGTGTTGGTTACTGTGTACGTGTTTGGTAGTTCTAAAGTATTTTTCAACACAACTTTTAAATGTTTGGATAGTTTGTAGCTCGGCGCTGATTTGTAGTTCACTACTGGTCTCATAGGAGTGTCTGGTTTGTGTATTTTTGGCAGTGCGATCATCACAAACCAGTCACTCCTATGAGACCAATAGTGAACTACAAATCAGCGCCGAGCTTCAAACTATCCAAACATTTAAAAGTTGTGTTGAAAAATACTTACAGAAAACACAAAATTAATATCATTCGATATTAAAGATCTATATCCATCGATACCCATAGTAGAAACTACAAACATAGTGCACGAAACAATACTGAGAAACACGAAAGACAAAGACCTTGCTTCACAACTCACAAATACCTTAAAAACTACAACAAAACTACTTCCAATTCAACAACGCCATATATAGACAAACAAACGGACTTGGAATGGGAAACCCAACCTCGGCAATACTCATGGAAGTATTTATGCAACATCTGGAAAGCCAATACATGGAACAGATGATTCGCCTCGGAGTAACGTTCTACGCACGATACGTAGATGACATAATATGTGCAATTACGGGAAATAACGAGGTTGAAATACTAGAACACCTCAACAAACAACACAAAAACATTAAATTCACAATGGAAGCGGAAGAAGATAACAAAATAAATTATCTGGACCTGACAATAAAGATAAACAAAAATACCAACAAACTCGAATATGAAATATACAGAAAGCCTACGGCCACAGACACAATAATACATAATACTTCCAACCACCCACAGCAACACAAGCACGCGGCGATCAGACAACTAATAACTAGACTAGAACGAACACCGCTAACAAAAGAAGCCTACAACAAAGAATTAAATACGATATATACCATAGCAACAAACAACGGTTACAAGAAAGACACGGTAGACAAAATCAAGAAAGAATTTCAAAAATTCAGAGAACATAACAGCGAGAACGAAAGAAAAACATGGACAACTTTAACTTACACCGGAAAATCAACATACAAAATAGCCAACTTTCTCAAGAAGTACAACATAAATATAGCATTCAAAACAAGAAACAACCTAGGACGAATATTACGAACCAACACAAATAAAGACGACCAGCTAGATAAACAGGGGGTTTACAAACTGACGTGCACCTGTCAACACAGCTACATAGGACAAACAGGACGAAAATAAAAACAAGATTTCGTGAACATATAAGAGACTATAACAAGAAGTTGCGTAATCCCGGCTCGACACCAGAATCTAACTTCGCGAACCACATGTTCAACAACAAATGTAATCCAGCTCATATTAGGAAAACGGTACAACTACTACACACACAGCAAAAGGAGCGACGACTAAACATCCTAGAAAACATGGAAATATATAAACATAAGACATTTGACGGACGCATCATAAACGAACAAACAAACTCAGATTCGGACGTTATATTCGAACCTCTAAAATTAATCTACAAGACACACAACAAAAATAACGGACAAGACACTCCAAAAACAATAAAAACACATTACAAAAATAATAAGCAAATTCATAATCCAATAATCACTGACTTCTTTCAACCCCAACAAAAAACACTATAAAGAATTAAAAACAAAGCCCGCACCACAAATTAGGATGCAATAAAATAATAGTCACAATAGTCTAATCTATACAAAAACACCAGGTCCCAATTACAGACAGCTACGTGGAAAAAAAATTACCTATAACATCTACCTTGCATCCGAAAACACAAATTCTGATGCAATACAAAGCCATAAAAACAGTCATCACTTACATCTATCAATCCATACAAAACACCCGACATACAAGCGTTACCTGCTACCTGCTCACACCTTACAGATGCTCACGCTTTACAGAGCTCACATGCCAAATAGATACCTGACAAACAATAAAACACTAACGAATTGATGCAAACTTCTCAGAACGAAAAATGACACTGAAGATGGCACATAGCCGAAACCGGTTTGTCTCTAAACCAAACTTGACAAGGGATGACGGAAATTCGTTCCAAAATTCTACATTTTTTATTTCCTTAACGCAAACTGAAAATATGATTGAGGTAACCATAACCTAATAGCAATTCCATCTGTTTTATTGTAATATTATTATATAGATAATAATATATATTTTACGAGTTGGAGAATATAATTTTTTTCGAAAACTAGCATTGTATGATTGCATCTTAAGCATACTTCGATAGAACCCGAAAATGTTATATATTATATTATTTTTGTATAGTTACAATTCTTTGTTAGAATCATGGTAAAAATTGAATTGTTCAATTTAATCATGTTGCAATTTTTATGAAAAATTTCTTTTCACGTTACTTGCGTAATTTGATCTAAACTATTGCTATTTTTGATAATTAGAATGTTTATGCAAACATTGAGTAGTAAACACTACTCGTTACTTCTGACGCTGTTGTATGATTTGAAGTTGTCAATTTTGAAAATTGAATTTGTAAACAAGAGCTTTTTGCCACTCCTGAGCATTTTGGATTTTATGGATTGTGGATGTTTTTAATATGTATGTGTGTACTATATCAGAGCCCTCATTGCTTTAAAAGGCTCAAGATTATTATTTCAATTCATTAAGATATTTTAATATATTCCTACTTTTTATAGTAAAGAAGAAAGATGCAAATATGAACTGTTATTGGTCATTTTTATGCCAGACACATGTCTGTTATTTTAGTAAATAGAGAATAGTTTAGCCAATGCCGTCTTCCGTTTTCTACCTCTTTAGCGGTGGAATTGTCTACTTAGTGAAATTATAATTATTATATCCAAAATTAAACTCCATTACAAGTTTCATGTCTCAATTTCTATTCGAGTGCCCTCTTTGCACTACATTTTATATCGGTTACACATTTGGTAAATCATTGCCTTAATGACGTATTTGCTAGGATGTATTTTTACTTAATTAATGTGAAATACTTTGAAATTAATTATATGACAGTGGAGCTAGCTTCTGCTCGATAACACTTTGAACTTATTAATAAAACTTTAATTTGTAATAATATTCAAAAAAATTCTTGACGGAATTTAATATTAGAAAAATAAAATAAATTTTTAAACTGATTAAAGACCTCAGAAGAATTTTTTCAAAGGTTTTTCCTGCGATAACATTTAAAAAATATTTCATATCATTTAAAAACATTTTATTTATTGATAGGTTTTTAATAAAATTTTGAGCAGACAAAATTTTTTTTAAAGAAAGAAAAGTATATTTTTTTAAATTAAATATATATATATATATACATATATATATGTGTGTATATATTTGATGAAAATTAGTATAATCATCTTATTAATTGTTAAAAGACTTTAAAAACTTCTATCATTTTCTCTGATCAAAAAATGTTAAAATGGGTGGCGTATGAATGATATTTAATTGAAAATAAATAACATTCATACGTTACCAATTATTGACTTCACTTAAGATTTTTTATAATCAAGTGAAGAAATATCAGATGCCTAAAGGGAAAGGAGGGCTTAAAAAGTTTGCTTAGTAGATAACACTAAATAAATTTTTAGCAAATCGAAAAATAATATTGCAATAATTCATTTGAAGTTTCAGAAAGAAAGCGCAAAGCTACAGAGAAAATTGAAGTAGAATTGCTACCACCATCACAGCAAATTTAGTTTGCCTGTTTTATGGATATCGAGGTAAAAAGCTGTTTGTAGACAGTGCGACAAATCGAATAATATTTATGGCTACCCAATCTCGTAAAAATCTAACTAATATGGGCTGAGTGGCGTTTGCAGCGTTTGAAAGAGGAACTCAATTTCGGTTGATCTCTTGCCACGAGGCGAATTTTTAAATAAATGTGATAATTGCAACGTCAGAGGATCGTAAGTACAAAAAGTTACCTTTTTGTGGGGATTTCGGGATAGAGGCATCATTATTTGGCATTTCTTTGAAATTAACGTTGGTGAGGCCATCACTGTATAAATCCATGACAACAAAAATCTTTTTAACACCAAATGACCGATGTAGACTTTGACGACATATTATTGATTCCAGAATGACATTATATGCCATACAGCGAACGCCAAACTGACATGGACATTAATTACCCATCAATATTATGCGATTTGACCCCGCTAAACTTTGTGGGGTTTTTTAAAGTCGCAAGCCTATCGGCTCTTATTAGAAAATCACATATATTCATATTATTTTAGTTTCTCTTCCTTTTTAATAAAGTCTAGTTTATAAATAACTCCATCAACTTAATTAATCTATTTAAAAAGAGACAAAAAATTATGATTTTTTTTTGCATGTGAAGTCAATTATGTTTTAAATTTACTTTAAGCCCTTGATTGTCATTGGCAGATTTATGAGATCTTTATTTCACATGTTAACTAATCATTATGTTTTTTCATACATATTTTTTCAAGTGTAATCAGCTACTCATTTATAAAACATATAAAAAAATATTGGCATTTTTTACGGTTTAATATTGTACTCGGCATGGTTGATGTTGTTATTTAGTTGAAATTAAACGTGAATGCTTAGTACTACAAATAACGATGGTTTGTGCCGTTGGTTGTGAAGTTGTTGTTAGTGTGTTGTATGTGGTGTCGTTGCACAGTATTGGCTATAGAAGACTTAACGTCATACATACCTACTAAGTAAAATGCCTTAATTTTTTTGTATTTTTTGCTATTTATGCTGTTGTTGTTGCTTGGTTTTATTAGCTTCATAAAGTTATAAAAATACAAAATAAAAAGAACAAAAAATAAATGATGATAGGTCAACTGCAAACTACTTTAACCCCTTGCCAGAGCCACATAATGAGAATATAACGGCAGCATTATAAGGAAAACAAAAGCTAAAGCAATAACAACAATATTGGGTGATTATTTGTTAACATACACATTTGCTGTTGTAAAAAGTAAAAATAAAAAGAGCACACTTCGGCACACATATACGTTCACACACAAGCCAACACTTACACAAGAAATAAACAACTTAATGTAAAATAATTCATGTGTCGGCTTAACTATAATATTCTGCATGCGTCTTTTATGACGTTTTCGTTTAAATACAAAAAAAATTAATAAAAACTTTAAATAAATATAACAGCAACAACAATGGGATAAATAGCAAACATGGAATAAAAAACAACGTAATAAACAGTATGTGTTCTTTTACTCATTAAAACTTAATTTATTTTGCTTAAAATTGCCTTTTAGCAACTTTAATAAAAATAATACTCTTTTCTTATGTTTTTCCTTTAGTAATCGCCGCCATGTCACACTGGTTCCAAACCAAACCAAACCAAATGCGTTTATTCATACTCATAAACGTTTCGCCATAAATATAAAATAAACATTTATATGCTCATTCTTTTATCCTCTCAAAAAGTCTTTTATTGCCCGACCCTTCTACTGATTTTTCTAAAGAGTATAAATTATATTTTTGTTCTACTTTGGATAAGTATTTCTTTCATATTGTGCTTAATAAAATTTTAACGATTTTCACGAAATTTGTTTATGAAAACACACAAGCAACAATCATCAAGAACACAAAACCTACGACAGCAATTTCAGAAGGAATTTTCGAAATAAACGTGTTTTTCGGCCACAAATATAACTCTATACAAATCTTGCTGTTGATAGAAATTAGAGGTAGTTTAAACTGTTTGGAACTGAGATTTGAAATTGCTGTGGTTTTCGTAAGTAAACGCGCGTGTTATAAATTCAAATTTGTGGGGAGAACCAAAAGAATGTTCTAATAATAAACCAATTCATAATTCAGTAATCACTGACTTCTTTCAACTCGAATGAAAAAAATTATAAAGAATTAAAAAAAAACGTAAATAAACTCTGCCTCTAACGTTTAATAATCGTTAGAACGCAATAAAATAGTAATCACAAACGTCTACTAATCCATATAAAAGCACTCGAAGCACTATGAGCTTTATCTGCTATCTGTTAACATCGAACAGATGCCTACGTGATAAACGAGAATCACTTTCTATCGGCCCACATGACAAACAATAAAACACCAGGGAATGGAACAACCTTCGAACGAAAAATATTACTACAAAGGGCACATAGCCGAAACCCGTTTGTCTCCAAACCAAACTTGATAAGGGATGACGTGAAATTCGTTCCAAAAATCTACATTAAATCATCCTGTCGGAATATCAAATCAAGAATTTAATTACGGCTAAATGTGATCACAGATCCTAATATTAACAAAATAACGTTTTTGACATTAAATCTAGGAAGGGAAAAATATTACTGTTCTGTTGTGACATCTTCCGATATATACATTCATATTTATGTTTACTATTTCATCCTCAACTTGAGAAATAAATTTCAACACACGGTATTCTTTGTTTCTTGTTTAAATTTACAAAACTATGCAAACATACCGCAATACCGTCAAAAATAACACACACAGAGACTACATTGCACTAATTTTTATTTATTTCTTAAATCAAATTCGTTTCCTCGTTTCAATATATTTGAAGCAACGAATTTAGGAACAAAGCGACGACAAAAAAGACAACAATATAGAAACAATTAAAACGCCAACGAGAATAGGACAGATCATCTAACTTGTACTTCATAGTTGTAAATTATATGAATATGTATGTATTTGAAACGTTGAAGTCTAGTCCTCAACCTTCTTAACTTGTACTCCGATTGCTTAAAATTGGGATATTTCATCCTGACACTTTAATATGTTGAAATTTAACATTAGCGGAAATCACTCTTCGTTGCATATCTGCAATTTTTTTTACACTTGGTATGATTTTCTGCCATAAAGCGTGAGTGTCTTTTTTAAGCGTTTAGCAAATTTATTACAGAGTTGCATAAAGTAACTTTGTCGCATGCAATAAGCTAAGCCGCAGTCAGTATATAAACGCTAACGCCGCCTCTAAAATGTTTACACATAGAAAGTATTTAGTGTATCAATCAATGGAGTTTTGTTTGATATTTATACTTTTACTATTTTAGCAAAAACATTTTAACAGTCTTCGCAACAATTTTAATTCTTCACAGACAATTGTTGAGACGGTTCTACCGCCGTGAAACTTTGTAAGCGCAGGTGTCTAGTTATTTTGATTTAATAATATGCTACATTTGCAAGGTTTGCAAGGGTTGTTTGCAACCAAGAGTGAATTCCCCTATTATATTCAAAAATATGTAAAATTAAATTATTTAGTTAAAAAAAGTAGCTATAATGAAAAGTAACCAAGTACAAATGGGAGAAAACAATTATCAATTTTGGCCAAAAGTGGCCGAAACGGCAACGCTGCCACCCATAAGTGAAAAAAGACTAAAAAGGTAACTTTAAGTATTTTTTAACCAAAATATAATCAAACATTAGTTTAAAAATTTTCCGGCAATAAGAGCGTATGTGCTTCATAAACAATGAAAATTATTTGAATAACTACAAATCTATGTTGCGCTAAAATCTACTCTTTGTGCTCTTGTGCGCATCAAATATTCAGAAGTTAAGTCTGCGCTCCATGGTACATACGAAATGAGAATATTCACCGGGATTTAAATATTTCAACAGTCCAAGAACCCAACCCATTATAAAATAGTATCAAACAGATTTGAACAAAACAATTAAGTTATTACATTGGTAGTAATTAATAAATATCACGACTAGCATTAAGATTTGAAAATTTATTGTAATTTCTTGATGAAAGTGTAGGCTTCCAGAAATTTTTTATATTACGTACTTTATTTTGTTATAATTTTAAGCTCTAATTGAATTTCTTTATTTAATTTATTTCCCTTGAATTCTTCCTATATATATAATTGTTCATCTTTGTTACTGGGCAGTCTTATTTTGACAGTGAAACAAGAAAGTTTCAATAATAATAATAGAACAAGGTAAAAAAAATATGAGTAACCGAAGTACTTTTAATGAAAAATCTATCGCAAGTGTTGAAATTTGAATCAAAAGTTAGAGGTTCTTCATATAAAAAATATCCTTAATATAATTATAATCATTAAGCGTCAGTCTCGTTTTTAAACTTTTTAAAACGTCGCAAGTATTGATACCACTGGGGTAACTTTTGACTTACTATAAATATATCGGTTAGAATATCGTTTATTGGTTAATTTTTAGCTCTCTCCTATACAATATCACAAAATTTTCCGTTCCTGTATTTCCATTTCTTTAATTATGATTGGTGAAATATTATGGGAAAATTGTCCTAATATTTGTTTTACACAATAAAAGCTTAGTGTTCTTTGGTAAACTTTTATTATACAAGATCTTTGGAAATAGTTCCAGTATGTTATAAGATTTATTTAAAACAATCTTTGCATGATTCAGTTGTAAAAGAAATAATTAAGTGAAATGTTATGATGATAAAAAAATAAATTTTTAAAAGTTTTATTTATTTCATGCAGGTTTATAACTCAGTAACACATTCGTTTATTTGAAAAAATATGTCTTTAAGTTTTTTTTTTTTAATTTCAATACTCTGCAGAACGTTTTGCACTTAACAGACGAAATATGGTGAAAGGTCAAGGTTAGTGTCTTTGTCAGCTTAAGCCTTAAGTAGCGCGCAATGTAACGGCTTAACTAGTGTGCTTGTGTGATCAAACAAAATTGTTGACCAACAGAATTGTGCGCAAATAACTTTTACTATGTTTTAACTGTATACGCCATTCAAACAAATTTAGTTTTTTTATTGGTACAACTTAAGGAGTTTATACACGATATTGCAACGTTTGTGGGACCGTTGTATTAAGTTGTATTGCTTGTGGGCAAAACACCAACCTGATTACGAACCGAATTGTACCAACGTTCGCAGAGTCTATGGCTTGCACAAGATAGATGTAAAAAGTATTATATTTTTTGAAAACTTTAATTCCTTATTTATTGGGTTTCGCAAGGCAATAAACAAAAGGGAATTTCAGTGTTTGTTGGAAACGGCCTTACAAAAGTGTAATAGCTGAACAACGTAGTTTTTTATAAAACCCAACAACAATTTACACAAAGGTACGATATTTTGCATTCGTACTTTTGTAACACCATATGCACCAAACACTGAATACCCCTAATAATTTATTTAAATAAAAACACATACAAAAAATATCAATCATGTTGTGTTACAAAAATGTTGTGTTTCGTGAAAATAATACCTGCAATTATTTTACACATCCAAAGAAAAATATAGTTGAGGTAACCATAATCTAAGACCAATATATTAGAACGGAATAATATAGTTCAAAACATATATATCATATTTTATAGTCCTCTTAGAACGATAGAAGAGCAACTAATTTACGAAAAAGAACGCTACATATTATGTCTGTTAGGAACATTTCATGGTTAAAGATATTATAATATTTCTGCATAGTTAAAATAATTTGTTTATGGTTAGAATTTTAGCAAGAAATTGTATTGTTCAACTCGAGCATGTCGCAGTTTTTATATAAAATAATGTTTAACATGTTTTCAAATAACCACTACACGATTATGTATGCCACAACAATATATTGTTGTAGAGCACACAATATGGCTGTCGTCACCATGCCATGTTTTTATTTACGTGTATGTAGTATGTAATTGCACAATTGCCAAAAACAAATACTTTTTATTGTGCAACTACTATTAATTATTTTGTTTGGACTAGCGCTCATACAAAGCAATGTGCTGGAACTAGGAATCAAGTTTATAAGAAGAAGGATAGCTAGAATAGTGTCTGTGGACATTCGATTAAATTGTTCCTACATTCACATCTGATCAGCATGACTAAAGAACGAGTTTTTCTTGTAGTGTGCTCACTGTGTCTGTAGGGGTCCACTAAGCAGTCTACTACGAACGGATGAGCTCTTAGTATGGAACGTGTTATACGCACATACGTTCTGCTATCAGTGACTTGTTTCCTAATTTAATTGGAGCACATTTTGTTGAAGGAACGATAAAACAATAAAACAAACTCACTTTACCTCGTTGTTCAAGTGACGTAATAGACTTGGATACCGGCTCCCACTTTTGAACGAGGTCAAGAAGCTTCAAAGAGGACTTTGAAACACCAGCCCATATAAGAGAGTTGTATTCCATCTTCTGCCGGGTATAGGTGGTGCATGTAGTAAGAAAATCAATTTGGAGTAAACTATATTTTGAACCGTTTAAAAAACGCAGGCCCTTAACTGCTTTTTGGTAATCTGGAATATGTGTTTCGTCCAACGATCGACACAATGACTTTACATGTTAAGAACATCAAGAGATACTGATTTCTTAATACGTATACCACCCATAACTACCAAGATAATCTGCCGTGCTGCCTGGACACTGAACCCACCTGTAGCTAAGGGGTTTAGATATACCTATTCTCCTACTGTCAATATCTATTCTACCGCCAGCCTGCGTTGCAATTCTATCCTCCACCAAGGTTTTCTCCTGATTTGTGTATACACCACAGCCACCACGTGTACTCTCGAAAAAGCGTCACCAACAACTAATCTGTGATTTGCATGTCACGGTTTTGTTGTTTTCGTGATACCAGTGTTACTGGTCGAACTTTTTTTCAGCTTCAGGCGCCAAACAAGCCTCAAGGACTGATGCCCCCACATCCCCCGGTAACAATACATCCCATCTCGTATAATGCGATCCCCATGATATGGATCGAGACAAGTCCTTAAACTGGTTCACCATGCAAAATTCAATCAAAAGAGTTATGGATATAAAGATCCCCCAAATATAGCGCATAAATTTTGTCTAAAACGACATCATCTTTCTAAGAGGAAAGTTAGTAGATCTCCACCAGAGCGACTTCCACGGAAACAGTACTGGCGGTCGCAGAGTAAATTGTTAGACTACAAATATTTCGTAAAGCGAAAGTTTATCATGCTTTCCATAACTTTAGAAAGCGCAGAACAAATTACACAATTTTTAGGAGCTGCCGGTACGTTAGCAGCCTTTAAACACGTTGAAAGGCATTCAGCATGGTATAAACTGTTTAAAGGTTAAGCTAATGGATGTGCTAACGTTAAAGGACACTGTTTAAAAACAGAGAATTCCAGAGTTTGACATGTAATTGTAATAAGAAAAGTTGTTGAAATAATTTCAGTTCCCAATTTTTCAAAGAATTCTTCAGTCGTTCTTCGTACTCAAAAGAGTGTGATTATACGTGTGTTGTCTGCCTTCGTGTTTGTAATTATATGTTATCCGTTGAAAGTTTAAACATTAAGGAGAAATATTCATTCGCATTCATAAGTCAGTTGAAATCAACAGAAGCTTATGATTAATGAGATCAAGAACCGTTGCACAAACACACGCAAATAAATAAGAATTCTCAAACAACAAATACAAACAAACTTGTAGTCTTCACACAGTATAGATTTGAATTAAGAGCACACAAATTACGGCCTTATTAACATGATTTTGTTTAATTAAAAATTTATTAAATTTTGAAAATATATAAAGAAAAGTTTTTTAAAGATTTCGTCTCAGGCTGGTTTGCAGCCTTAAAAAAATATTAATTTTATAACAAATATCAAGACGGAACATCTAATGTGTTGAAACAGAGTCGAAAAGAATTTAATTAATTTGAGTTGAATGGAAATGTGCGGTAAATGTTTAAATACATCTACTGGTCGCTAACTTAATAATCTAATAATATGTGTTGCATGGCAAAGTTTTAAGAATTTTAATTATGTTTGCGATAATAATTATTGAGAAACTTGTTTCTACACTGGAATAAAGTACAGATTTATTCGCGAAATTCTATAGTACTAATTAATGAATTGAACGTGGATTAAAGGCATATCCACGCTAAGAAGGGCTAATAGAATATGCCGAAGCATGTGAAGGCTTTTTTACGTAGACCTTTAGATAAAACGCATTTTTAACAGCGACAAGAACGAAATATAAATATTTATATTCTAGTAGAGTAGTCCTCGGGACAACAAGTGGTATGAACAGTGCGGCGTGATAACGTGGTGACTGTAGTTCCGACCCATATCGCAGGAAGTGTGTGAATCGTGGCTGAAGTGGTGCTGTAATGCAACAGGCCAACAAATTCCGTGGAAAGTGGTATGACCATGGCACCGACATCTAAAATGGTAAAATTAGTAGCTATCCAGTGGTAAGACCACGGATGAATAAATCGTAAGTTAGGCGGCGAGGTAAAGCTATAACTTTACTCGACATGAAGAAAAAAGGACCTAGTGTTCGTAAACTTGCTGTACTGCACTGTATATTTCAATGACTTTCAAGACAGCCGGAACCTATAAATTAGAAATAGCTACAACTAAGAGCTTTAAATAAATAGTCACCCGTAAAGATTTCACAATTTCAACTTATCACCTAGAGACTGCCAAACAAATCATACTTTTCAATTTGCAGTACACGATAGTTTTAAGCACAAAATCTCTACTTATTTATAAATATTTCAACAATATGTTTGCAACAGAAGAAAGTTAAATTTTTTATCGTTGCTGCTGTAGTTGCTGTTATATTTCTCAAATGCAAATAACCAAACAACACAACAACAGAAAACAAAAGAAAACTTTTTATACAGGTTAGACAGCCACAGAAAGAAAAACAAAAAAATATAAAGAAATTCGTATAAAAAGACTTGCCTTTTGAAGAAATAAAATATTATACTTAATAGCGCAAAAACCAAAACTGGAAAACATCCAAGTCTACTTCTTCTTGTGTACTCAATTTCACTTTTGAGGAGTCTTTCACAAATGAATGGGGTGAAGGTATAATTGGTAATGTGGGATAGAGTACAAACAAAGTAGAGGCGTTACTTGTTTGTTATTATTGCAATCATAATTTTCGATCAAGAAAAATTGTATAATAATCGTTGTAACACAAAAAACAAGCAAACAGAAAATTATGAAAGCAAATAAAGAAACACCATGAAAGGAAAAAAAAATTATATATATTTTTTATTTTATGAATTGTTGTACGAAGAACCATCAAAGTATACAAAAGTATGGCTTATACAAATGACGGTATAAATGTATCTAACAATGGAATAAATACAAAGCAAAGAGAGGAGGAAATAAAGTAATAAGGAAACTTTTTGTCTAAGGTTAACGACAACCATCAGTGCCATCAAAAAATTTATTATTGCTTCTACTCAGCAGGGTGTTGTTACGCTTTTGATTAAAGAAATTTATTTGGAATTTCTGTGCAAAGAAATGTTTTTAAAGTGAATTATTATTTAATGATTATATTGGATTTTATTTGTAGTAAAAACGAGATTAAAAAATATTTATAGAAAATGTAGAACAATTAAGCTTTACACAGAGAAATTTTTGGTTTCCGTAAAAATTTAAGAAGCTTTTCGTACAAAAGAAAAATCTGTAGAATGCACCTTCACCTAAAGCTAATGCTATGTAACGAACTACCAGATTTTATAAGGTACAACTTCTTTTTACTAATAGAAAAAACCTGTTGAAGCATATATAGAAAATGACTGTTTTCGGTCCTAAAAAAATATAAATGTTAATTTTTCGTGTATTAGACTATAACAACATCCTGGCAAGTTTTTCTTATAAAGTTTTTTGCAATTTGCCCTTATTAGTTTATTATTTTAGTTTCAATCTGGTAAAAATTTCCACCGGGGGAATATTATATACGTTATGATTTCTTTGTAATATTTTAGACTTATATATATATATATATATATATATATATATGTATCGTTGCATCTTCTATTTAAAAATTGTAATACGCTCTGGAAATACATTTTATTCAGTAATTTTTAAATTTTTAATTTGCTACCTTATTCAGGATATTATGCAGTTCCGTGCCAAAGTGGTCCTGGAACTTTATAAAATCGCCTTTTATACTTACATTATTTGAACAATCGAAGTGAATATCCTTAATAAATTGCTCAATATTGTCAGGGATTTGAAAATTTTAAGCTGAGTCGGCTACTAAATTAAATTTGATACGTTCTCATATCTATAATGCTATCTAGCAATTTTTTTATTACAGTTCTGTACTGTTTTAAATTTTAACCAAATATTACCGGCAATAATTCTAATAGTTATTACAAGAACGTTTGAAACACTACTATTTATTGTATGTGTCACAATCAATTTTATGGAAAAAAGTTAAATATTAAATAACGTATTTTTAAATGTCAAATAATTTGAGTTGGTATAAATTTTTTTCATTCATTTCACGAAATACTAACTAAATCACGGTTTTAGTATTTATTGTATAGCATACCTTGAAGGGTAATCAATTATATTAATTAAGTGGCCCAATACAAAACATTTTCAATGCAGCACAATTATGTTTTAAGATATGTATGTAGTGCTCCATAAACAGCTTTTTATTGCAATTTCGATCTTGTATGAGCATTAGAATATTGATATAAATATTAAAGATTTTAAAATTTCTCTTATTTAAACAATCATTTATTTGAAGCATATTTTGTGCATTTAAGTTTTTCAATATATTTTGCTCTATATTTCTTAGTTTTATATTTTATATGATGGCGAAATTAAATTTGAAGTATTTGATTTTTATGATATTCATTTATTTTTCTTTTACTAACAGAAAAATTTGTCCTAAAGTACGTGTATCAAGAAGTGTATTTTATGTTGTTTGTCGGTTTGTCTGCTTAATATTGGCAGAGGATTGTACATGGATGTGGACAAAATGTGATTTGGAAAAATTGCAGAAGCAAACAAACTTTAAAACATGTGTATGTGTATGTATGTAAAGCAATTTAAGGTGACCACTTTGCATTTTATATTTGTTAGATATCTATAATTTTGAAGTTGTGTAAAAGTGGCACCGAAATTAGTTTGTTTTGCTTAAAAATACCCATTTGCTTCGCTTCCTATTTTTACTTGTCCATGAGTCATAGATTTCGAACTGGCCATCCCATTGCAGTGTATGACAAACATACTTCGTATTAAAGATTCCTAAATGAAGTGTTGCCAAACAATTTTGGTTGGTTATTTGAAATATAAGAATATTGCAATGTACATCCGTACACAGTTCTGTACATTTGTTAATACAACACACACACACGGGTATATTTACATATGTATCTACACGAACTCACTTATGTCTTTCATGGACCGAACTATTTTAAATTTATACTGCTTCCAATTTTTTATCCATTTTTGTTTTTGTTAAAAAATGCATTTCACGTTTGTCGAAATAATATTTTAGGGTTGAGTGGATAAATAACATTTATGGCTACAAAAATAAGTAAATAAACATAAAGTTTTACTTTTTTCCAATATTTGAATTAAACGAAATAAAAAATATAAAAATATATTTTATGGATATTGGCATAGTTTGTCCGGATGTTTGGCAGCATTTTAAAACTACACTTCATCATCTCATCAATATGAAAAACTGAAGAACTGAAAAAAATGTCATTCAGTCCATATGATGATGATGATGCGCTGGTTGGCTTTGGTGTTCACAGCAAAAGTTTGTTTGAGCGCTCTTAATTTTTTTCCTACGTCCAATAAACAACAGTTTAAAAACGTTTCTTGCGCTTGCCAACAAACAAACAAAAAATTGCTAACTATTTTCAACATTTATTATTCGACGATAGATATTTTTATATATCATTTTATGCAGTAACTTTGATTTTTGTCAACTATAAAAATATAAAATTTTATAGTTATTTGTTGTAGTTTATCCCTGTACATTTTTTTCTGGCAAATTTGTAGTTGTTTTTATTCATATTTTGTACGTGTTATTTGGAAAATAACGTATAAAAACTTGCTTGTAAAAAAAAAAACCAAAAACTATTTAAGTCTAAATTGAGCGCAATTTAGAGAGTAAATTTTAATAATTGTAGAGCTCTGGAGGAGAGTATTTGTACTTTATTTTATACATTTTCAATGGTTAAAAAAGCGGCTTGTAAAAATAAATTTTTATTATTGAAAACAATAATTGTTAATATAAAGTTTAGAAAAATTATTATTAACATTGATTCAGAGGTTTGATATTGTAATATGATTTATAGATGAAAGATGCATATACGAATATTAAAAAGAATTTAATTTAATTTAATTTTTGATTAAACTTTAATTTGTTCCCCAGTTCATATACGAAAAGAAAACGTATTAAGTGCTTGTTCCCGTTTTTAAGTCTGTGTATATTTATGAATGCAGTAAATTTATGCGCCACTGCATGGTCACGATAACCATATTATGTTCCACACAATTTTTACTAATACTCTAACCACAAACAAACTATTTTAATTGTACAAAAATAATATAATCTCTAACCATGAAATGGTCTTAACATACAAAATATATGAGATTATTTTGGTGTTTAATTGAAGTATGTGAATGTACAACATTTAACCAGATTACGGGTTAATAATAAGTTGAAACGACAAGAATAATAATTTTATTTATTTACTAGCTTCACCCGGTGTGCGTAGCTGCCTTTCTCGTCAGTTAAAATAGTATAAATAATTTTAATCACCACGTAGAAAACTATTCGAAAGTTAGAATCTTAGAGTTGATAAAGTCTAAGCCAGTATTCTGAAGATGGTACAGTAAATAATATTTACAATCGGCCTCAACGCACCAAGTATTCAAAGAATCTGTAGTAGAGGGAAAACTTTTATTACCAGCCAAAGGCCTGTTACGCTTAACTATTTTAAGAATTTAAGCCATTGGAGACAATCTTCAGCGATCGGGATGCGTTTCACTAGTGAAGTTACTTTTTATGTGTAGTATCCGCCTGTTTGCTCATATTCGTCGAGCATTTTGCGCTAGTACACGACTGGTTTCGATAACAAACCACTCCAAAGGGAAATCATTATTTATTCTGTTTGAAAGATACTCCTTTATCTGCTTTTTTCTCTCTTGCATGAGTACGTACTTGGTGTTCCAAACAACCCGCACTAAATCGAAAGGCTTTCAAAATTGTAGTTGTTGGAATGAAGGAAAGTATTAACTAACAGTCCTCTGCTTGCTCCTACCTCTTCAAGATTTTTCTAAGCACGCATTTGACGCTCAACATTGCCCACACTAAATTTGAAGACTATCACTCACTGTTGTGGTTCTGTAGATATATCCTTCTGTCCGTTACTATTTCTGTCTGATTTTTTGTGAGAAGACTCTCACTTTTTTAGTTCTTTATATATAGTGAAATTATTAATTACTCTCCA
Source organism: Phania funesta (assembly GCA_963932375.1). Classification (NCBI taxonomy): domain Eukaryota; kingdom Metazoa; phylum Arthropoda; class Insecta; order Diptera; family Tachinidae; genus Phania; species Phania funesta. The sequence goes on from OZ010656.1 coordinate 47,291,890, forward strand.
TGTGGGTAGTATCCTTTAACTACAGATTATATTCTAACATAAATGATCGTTCATATTAACGTGGACTTTCAGTAATTTTAGTGAAATAAGCCAGAGTGCTTGATGGCAATCCACTTCCACTTAAAGTTTAAAGAAAGTAAAGAAACGTCTTATTTCAAAAATTTTTTTAAGGAATTTACAACCAAAGAAAGCATACCTCAAACATATTGATAATAAGGGTAAATAATTCTTATGGATCCCAAACAAAGTGAGGTAACTAAAAACACATATTCCAATTAATTTCACTAAAGAAGTTGCAGTTTATTTGTTGGGCGATAAGCTAGTCTCCATTCGTGCTTCGCTGGTTGTTTCAGCCAGCTTATTAAGAAACCTTTACGCAAATTATTTCTTTAAATTAAATGAAAAGTTTAAATAAATGCAAAAAAAAAAAATATATTAAAGCTATTTCAAAAATAGTTTTTGAAATAAAAGAATGAGATCCCAATGAATCTTTTTATTAAAAAAAAAACATATTTAATTATTAATGACTTAAATTTAACAGGATTTGTGCAATGTTTTACCCAAAACTGCATTTCTAAGCGTATTAAATAGAGTTTATTCATCATTTTACACTAAGTACCTAAATTCTCAAAACTTGTATAACGTTTGATCATGCTCATTGTTAGATGTCGAACAAAATCCATTTACTTTGTTGCAAAGCTATAAAAATCGGTAGGATCGGGGTTGTACTGCCAAAGACCGGTATATTCGATATTCGCAAAATACAATTTTGAAGAAAACTATATATAACTCCAACCTTGACTGACTAAAGCCTCATTAAGTCTAAAATAATCAATATATTATGATAACAACAAATGTTCAAGGAAAAATACATAACACCTGACAAAATGAAGGAAGAACTATAAAAAAATTGTAATTATCGCAATAAAATCTATTCCTCTGCATTTGTCTACAAAGAAAAAAAGATTAATTGTTTAAAATTTAATGTACATATTTTGTTTAACGATTAATTTATGCAATACAATTTACACACAATTAATTGCATTTTTGCTTACTCTACCATGAGCTCTGGTTTACAGTGACTATTAAATTGTACGATTGTAATTTATTTAATTTGTACTCGCTATAACAAAACGCCCGTACATTGAAATTCTCTTTTTAAAATTTACACATATGAATATGTATGTACGTTAACATATGTAGTCTCACTTACACACATGTGTATGCAAGTGTAAGTGAAGCTATGATTTTTTATCTTGTGATTGTGTTTAAACATTGCATACATATTTATAATATTTTATTTACATTTTGGTTGTTTCTATTTTTGTAACGTATACGTACGAGTATTTTCGTTTTTGTCTGAATTTCCGTTTCTGTAACGGAAATGCCACTGTTTTCTGTTTGAAATAAAACCGAAGTAAAAAAAAAATCACACAAAAAATAGACAGACATGTATTGTGAAGCGTTAATACTTTTTTTAATTTTTATGTGTTTATACTCGTATTTACAAATGTATTTTACGATTACGCATGTGTGTGTGCATGTATCTTACTCTAGGAAAAAATCTCAAAAGTTCTTGCAAAATTGATTTCATATAAAAAGGATCAGCAATTCGAGTTTTGTGCAGATCTTAGAAGCTATTTAGTCGTTCTAACAAAAATAAAATATTGGTTGGCATCTAACAAGTGATTTTAACATAATTCTTTTAAATCGTGAATGATAAAACAATTCGCTAGACATTTTTTTAGTTGATGTTTTAACACATAACATTTTGTTAATTGAGGAATTTGGTTCAGTTCTAATATCTTACAATTTTGTTTAGCAAGATGAAGTGGTTACAAAATTTCAAATAATCGAGAGCGTTTTTATGCACACAATGGATCTGGATTGCACTCGATGAGAATGTGGTCTTTTAGTAGGACTGGAGGTTTTATATTTTTATCTCCACAAGTCGAGTTTAAATATTGCAGAAGAGATCTTTTTGTAAAAAATTCGTACAAAACTCTTTTTGATGAAAGTAACATCCAGGCAGTTAATGTCTGCTAATTTATAACGGGAGGAAAAGTGTAGAGATAAAAAAGCTGAACAACTCTGCAATTGTGTGCTTATTTTTAAACCAGCGCTGCAGTGCCTCTGGTATTATGCATTAATATGAATATTTTGTGCTACAGATTAATACAGGCGATTTATATTACTGATTGCCAGCGGCTGAGATACGAACTCGATCTATTTCAAAATGACACCTACTTTTGAAGTCGATAAGTAATGATAAATTTCTAACAAATTCATCAAGGCATGATATTTGCATCCGAAAGGATCTGTCTAATCATATGGCGGTAGTTTGAAACGCAGTAAAAAACGACAGAGATGAATTGGTTACATCTAGAGAATCAAAACTAGAACTATGAGCTGATTGTTATACAAGAATGACCTCTAAAAGTGTTACCAATTTAATTAAAAATAATACACAATTGGACACCGAGCATTTTCACTGCAGAAATCGTGGAATGTATTAAGACCATAAAAAATAACAAATCCCCTAGTTGTGGCAGGATTTCGCCGGTGCCAGGAAAAGTCGTCCTACTATTAAGCGCCAAAATTATTATGACCATGTTAAGGGATGTCTGCACTTACGTTGAAACAATACTGGAGGGGTATAACGTTGCCCAGCATCATTAATAAGGTTAAAGCGGTCACTGGAATTGAGAGTGGATCAAGCAAATTTCCAATCACAGTGTACGAAATTATATGAGCCGCACTAGCACGTGAAACCATTCCTAAAAAAAAAGTTCACCACATTAAGGATTTATATACGAAAGCAAACTACCGAATTCTACATGAAAATCAACTTAACCGCAGAACGCCAGTATTTAAAGGTGTTAGGCAAGGCTGCGTTGTGTCTGCATTGTCCTTCGACATAGTTCTGGACATTACCTTATAGACGCAGGAGTAATGGAGTGGGGCTTGGTACTCGGCTGGAGGATCTAGACCATGCTGATATTTGCCTGATGCCCCATAGTTATTTTAGGCATGTCAAAAATTTTAGACCGCAAAACGAAGGTTGTGAACAAACAGCGATATATCCAAAGCTTTCAAAATCCACTATAGTGACATAGAGGACGCGGACAACTTTTGCTACTTAGGTAGCATTATAAGGAAGCCGGGTGGCTCTTCACTGGATACAGAAAATTGCACTAAGTCTGTAAAACAAACATTTGTACGATTAAAGAACGTTTGGGAAACAACCTCAGAGTCAACGACTACTAAAATCAAGCATTCCAACTCAAACGTCAATAGATTACTATTGTATGGCTGTAAGACTTAGAGGGGCGCATCTCGCGATCTTAAGGTCGTACAGGTCTTTACTATTATATCCAAACATTACGATATGGACACTAACAAATGAAATACCTATTGAGCATGTAACAATAGACGTAAATGTAATTGGTTTGTTCATACGATATGTTAGCCCTATCAGGACATAGTTCGAACTGCATTAGATTAAAATCCGCCAAGCAATCATTGGATATGAGGACCCGATCACACCTGGAGGACACAGTTCGCCCAATACGGAAAAAACTGGTGTGGGTGCGACTGAAAATATACTCGTAGCATCGGATAGATAATAAAAATTTGAAACATAACCCAAGAAAGTATTGTGAACGATATAAATGTGTGTGTGGACAGAACTTGGTACCGTTTCACGTAAATCAAATTGTTCATATATAAATATTTTGCTGTTAACCGACCGCTTATATGCTCCATGCTGAAGTCGGGAGAAGATAACATTTCCTTGAAGTAGCTTTAGAAAATAATTTCCCTTTCATAATATAAAAATGAAAAATCAACTACATCACACTTTAAATGACTTATTGTTATTATGTAAGCAAAAGTTTCATTCGAATAGAAACTTAAGAAGATTTACTAAAACTTGTCGAAAGAACCATTCTTCTAGGTAGACATTATTGATCAATTATTGGTAATGAGATATTACCTTTAATTTTTTAAACTATTTTTCGCACACTGGTGATGTTGACATACTTTATCTGTTCTTGCCAATTAGTTTTGTAATTTTTGGTCTTTAACTTAAACAGAGTTTGCTTAGTTTTAATACCATTGCTACGACAGGGATAAAACGGGAACAACGAGGTTTTATGTCAATTCAAAGATGTTGTATTAAAGGGTTTTTACTAAAACAATATAATAAATTTAAATAGTGATTTTTTTTCAAGAAACAACTTATATTGTTGGCCATTAAAGATATATATTTAATAAGAGAAAGTTCTCAAATTCTAGGAGGGGCCTACCCTTTAAGTAATTGCATATCATTAAAGAGATATATTTAATAAAAGAAAGTTCTCAAGTTCTAGGAGGGGCCTACCCTTCAAGTAATTGCATATTATTTTCAATGTGTGTTAATAAAATATTTATTTTTAAAATTCTTTTCAACCTGCTGCCTTCACAATGTGTTACTATTTGTATATCTCTCGTAATGTATTTATAGATTTATCTGTGACTGAATCACGAATTCATTTACATTTTCACACATACACACACGTTGCAATATAACTTTTGCGGAAGATCCCTGCATGCATTTTTTGTATATCTGAAACGTAACTAATCTGTTACGTTATGCCTTTTCAATTAGTCACATATAATAATAAATTTTTATTTGATTAGTGACACTAAATATTTAAATAAAGCATCGTTATAGTATCATTTTTGAAACATTTTAACGTCTTCTAGATGTTCTAAAACGAGTATTGTCGAATGTGTTTTTTGGAGAAGTATCAACAAAGTGTTTTATGAAAAGAATCAAATTTTCGGAAAAAATTGCTTATTTGTTTCAAGTAATTTAAACAATGCACTTAGTAATCACAACCAAAAAAATATAAATGACAAATTTTTTAATATAAAACCATATTTTTAGTTAAACATTTTGTTAAAAAAATTTATTTTTTTTAAAGAACTCTGCAGGATATTAAACGTTAATAGCCTAAAACTAAAGCTTTTATAGAAAAATACTTGAGCCGGTGAGTACTACTACTTGAAGTAGTTTAAGGGCAACATTTGAAGGTAATTAGAATTTTTGTGTAACGGAACAGCGATTGAAGTATTTGTGGGGACTTTTCTATATAAAAGAAATGGTTCTAAAGCACCCAATCGGATCAAGTGTACTAGTACAGGTCTAGAGATAATGGTACTAGAGAGTTTTCAAGTACACTCAAAGGTAATTTGATCATTAAGATGGTAGAGGAAAGTTTATAGTTGAAAACAAGTGCTGGTGGATTTTAAAGAAATATAAGAATATCAATTTAAAGTTGAGAAAGTTTCATATAAAATTGAGAATTTGAGTTTTAAGTTGGGAAAAATTTCAAATGAACGGGCGAAATTTTTATTTGAAATTGAGGAAAATAAAATAAGAAATAAAATTGAGCAATTTAAATTTTAAATTAAGAAAATGTTTATTTAATTAATAAAAATACTGCAAACATAACACAATTTAAGTATAAAAAATGAAAATATGAAAATAAATACACACCTACATTGTGTTATTTACAAACAAGCATTTTATATTTAGATTTGATTGGTGAAACGTTGTTGTATGCTATATAGTTCTACTGCAATCTCCAGTGTGTAGTTAGACAATCCCTTGAAATATCAAGTATGTACATTCATCTTTGTTTTAACATTACTTTTTATTTTTGACCAAATAGGGTTAAGGATCGGTAAATAAGGGATCAATAGTAAAAGTGTAGCTTGAGAGATGTCAAATTAGCGGTGTGGCCGAATGAAGGGCGCTTTAAATATATATTAAATATCAGTAATTTTTTCCCAATCCGATTTGGAATTTTCTCAATTTAAATTAAAAGTTTCTCATCTGCTTTTGAAATTTTCCCAATTTCAAATTGAAATTCTCAATTTACATTTCGAATTTTTTGAAATTCAAATTAAATTAATTCTCAATTAAATTTTTAATTACACACAAATTGGCATATAGTGGTTAGAAAATGTAACATTTAAAAAAATTAAACTTTAATAGCGATATTTTTGTTTTAATATAACAAGAACACTGGTCATCTGGTTGTGATGAAGACGTGATCACTACATTATCATAACTCGATGATTTTATAAAATAATAACTTCAACCTACAGAAGTGACGAAGAAGTGTAATTTTTTTCCAGAAAGACTGCCTAATGCTGGCAGGGTTGCGTTGCATATGGCGTAGGCAACTGTGACTATGCGTGTGCGTGGCTATCTGATTGAAAAGTGTAAACATACATGACTTTAATGTAAGTTAGTGGTTTTCATGCAAATTTTTTTAATTAATCTGCATGTACAAATGACTTTTGTTATTGTTGATGCCCTTATCATTTTTTCATGTAGCAGTGAAACTATTAAATAATGTTTATAATTAACATTAAGGATTGTCAAATAAAATAAAATGTTAAATACAATAAAATTCTGTTTATTTGTATTTTATTTGATTTAGAAAACAACAACAAATTATATAATTTGGAATACCTTTACAGATGTTTTTATTTGGTACATAAATAAAGTAGTGTTTTAAAATGTGTTTACAACAAAGTCCCAAATGAGCGTGACTTCTGCTAGCAAATATAATATTTTGCAACATTATATAAAATAAAAGGAAAATATTTCAATATTTGAAAGAACGTAAATAATTTTATTTTATTAATGCTAGACTTTGTGCTTAAACTCATCTGTCCTTGAAGCTACCACACTGCTACTTAATGTACTGTTTTAAATGCTCTGCAGAATATTGTTTTAGAAATCGTTGAAATTTTTTACAACCGAAATATTCAGACATATATATACGCTTTAATATAAATTTTTGTTTGAAAATAATCGCATGGGTGAAATTCTACGTAAATATGCAGCCCACTAGGAATTAACAAACATTCACTGAACCAACGTAATAATTTAATTAGAATAATAAACTACAAGTTCAACAAATATCCTTCCACACGTTCATATGTATTTCTGTAACTGTGTGTGATTTATAAATTTTATATTCCTTAAAGCAACATAAATAACACTTGACCGTCATCACATCAATAACAATAACACTTATGTACATACGTCTTTCTCCAGCCATACGCACACAAACACACACACGCACGCACACACACAAACCCGTCCACATACACTTTCATATTCGTTTAAATATAGAACAATCAGTAAAGTTTAAATATTCCGTGTTATTCATAATGAAAATATAAAATATTTAAAAATAAATTTTTATGAAAATTCACATAAAGTCATGAAATGAATTGTAGATTTGTGCAGTAAAATTTATTTGTTTTTGCTTTTTTTAGTTTTAACACATGCACATTATGCTGAATTTATATTTTGGAAAAACAATTCCATGAATAAATGGGGGTATTTTATACGACGAAATGGGGTTTTGCAGCACATGGGCGGGTGTTTGTTCCGTTGCTTTTTATTTCTAACGGCTAACAGTCTCAACTGGTAGTTTGAAAACTCCATGACTTTTTGAGTAAAAAGGCGATTTATTTCTCAACATGTGTTGGCCTTAATATTAAAAAAAGAAGTTTATACCTTTGAAATAACAGGGTTTCTCATGGGCCTCAAAATATGCTTTTGTTATAGCGAAGATCTGTTCATTAAATCTAATTCTTTTACCGCCTGGCCAGTGTTTAGATGGAATATGTTGAATGCAATATTAGTTGGTTGCCTTATTTATAAATTTTTGTTGTTACGAATTTACACGTGTGCGCCGGTACGATACAATTGTTGAAGAGCACATTTTTCTTCGCATAATGAGACTGTGTTTGTTTCAAATCAATGTAGAATCCATCTAGCCGTAAATAATAATTGCCGTTATTGATTTTATCCTTTTGTAATGCAATCGAATTAAATGCGACCGTGATAGCCCCACCTTGAACTTTTTTGAGGCAGGTTAACATCGAAAATTCCGCTGTTTTGACTCTTATTTGGTCTCTGGTATGCTATAATGAATTCATGTCTCCTCCACGGTTACAAACCGAAAAGAAGATTCCTTCAGATTATGATTAAACATAGCCAAATACTCATTTTATATGTTGACAGGGTTGAGCTTATGGTCGTAAGGGAGCAATAAGGTGGATGGGTATTTGATATCCAAATATTCATATAAAAGATGATGTGCATACATTCAGTAAATCCTTCTCAATCATTGAAATGGGTAGTGCTGCGGACCCCTTAATATATCGTTAACTTTGATGGGGTTTTACGAAAAAAGTATTATTTTATTATCAGACAAATTTCATGGCAGGATATCGTTCTTTGAGAAATTTTTGTTGCGATTATCAAATGTTAGTGGTCATTCAGCATGAAGCACATACACATGTGGTTAAATAGAAATATGTTGAAACAAATTTGTCTGATTAATGATGAAATGTAAGTAAAGTTTTTTCTAGACTCTTCCTTTTAAGCTTGGAAATTTTATTTCTTTCTTGTATGAAATATCCTTAATTTGTAATTTTTTTTATTTCAAATGGATCCTTTTATTTTATTTATTCATCTGTTTCAACTTGCTGATAAGAATAAACATCATATTTTTACACACACTCATTTAAATCAGGCGTGGATTCCTCAAAGCGATAAAAAATATGTGTTTTACAAAACCAACTTCTCAAAAACTTTTTATTTTATTTACAATTTGCCATAAAAACTAACGCAGCATCCGCACCTGCTCCCATACATACACACCTTTTTTAAACGTTGCATATGTGTCTATATTTGTGCAGTTAAGCAACAATATAAAAATGTTTTTCATGTAAGCAATGCGTACAGTGGGATGAAATAAATATTAAGAATACATTTTTGTAATATTTCCAATTTGGATAAAATTGTATCCTAAATTGAAGTATTTCAAACAATCTTTCTGTGGAGGTAGACAGATTTTCCATACAGCACAGGAAATTCCGAAAAATGTAAACTCTTTGCGGGTAACACAAGTTGCCTCGTTTTGATAATTTTGTGGGTCACTGTAAATATCAACAACGTTCAACACTTAAATCGTTCCACCATATTACAGTGATTGTTTGTTTCGCAATACTATTGTTGACCAGTAATCTGTTGTTCATATATTGGTATATTTGGATGTGTGTATGTGTGAACGAGAGTTATCTTAAAAGTAGTTTAATTTAAAAAACTCATATATATAAATTAAGTTGTTGTATAGCAAGTTAAAACACATAAAATATACGTACATGGATTAATTGCCAAATAATTTCCTGCCATGTTTATAGAAATATAACTTTTGACATGTGAAGGGTGTCTCAGAGTGCAGTATTTCATTTCAAAATAAAACACATCTCCTTTGACCGAGTTGTGATATTTTATTATGTTGTAAGACATGCTTCGAATGTGTACGAAATAAAATACCCGGTAAATGGCTCTCATTACTCTTTTCATTAAACTTTCAGTGATGTATCTCGCCGATGACGCCTTGGGCCTCGTTCTTGAGCTCCGGTATTGGTGTTAGATTTTTGCTTAGACAGCTGATTTTACAACACCCCTAGGAAAGAAAACAGACGGCGTTAAAGCACTTGACCTTGATGGTCAGTTGGTATCAGCATTTTGTGATATAATTTGTTCTGCATATCGTTGCTGCAATAAATCAATTATTTTATGCGGAGTGTAGCCAATTACGCCACCTGACTAAAATCCGCTCCATAGAAATACATCGTCGTGCATGCATTTGTTTCTTATGAATCGCGTACGGATTTTTTGAGCCTTCAATTCTAAACCCGTTAGATGGAAATGAAAATTGACGGTTAGGTCACTTTACTCCACATTACACATTACCGGCACTTTTCAATATGTACTGCTTCCTGAAATTTGAAAGTGGTAGGAACAATGCCGCATTGATATTTTCGGGTTTTTGACGACACTCGTATTTGCAGCAACAATATTTCCAAGAGGCCGACCACTATGTCGACGCAAAGAAGACTTACCAGTTTCATTCCATTCGAATTCTGGGCACTAGGTGCACTTTCTTCACAAACATTTCCGCGAGCGATCATAACGTAACTTTTTCCATGTTTTTGATGGGGTTTCATAATGGCACTGCGTTTTTCTTCTCTAAAGTGCTCTAATTTAAAATCGGAACAGTCTTAGGTAACAGCTGTTAAATATCAGAGTTACCACTTGGTAGAAAAAATGCCACAAGTTTTAAATAATACAGTCTAATTGAGGTACCTGATATGTGTTTCGCATAAGAATGTTTTTACTAAAGGAAATGCGGGAGCGCATAATGTCACGTTTTATAACTACGCGTTGGCATCCATAATAGTGGGAATAAAATCCAGGCTTATTTTTGTAGTGGCATATGAAGTCTCTAGTCTATTGTAATAAGTCAAAGATGACTGACGGAATACAAAATGTAATATCAGAACGATAGAAAATTATTCACCCAAAGCGCACAGCCATACAATAAATTTATCACAATCTTCATGATAAGGCAAAAATATAAAAGTTCATAAAAAATTTGGCCTGAGAATGCCAAATCTTTTAGATGTTTTACTATACTGACCTAGTACTTTCACTCTGACTTGGAATTTCTTAACCACCAGAATAAGTGCTGTTATCTTGACCCATGTGTTAATGTGGATAATTTAGAAGTAGGAGCTTAAAATTGCCCCTAAACAAATTTTAATATTTAGGTAAGCACACCCACAACCGCCTGTGTGTTACTATCAATTGGGCATTATGTAAAGTATATTTAAAAAAAAATACTTTTTGAAAAATATTAAACCAGTTATAAAAGTTGTTTTCAGCCTGCTCTTGTACATTAAGATAGACCTGCGTGATATTAAAAATTACAGTATTTTTTGTCCTCTGCTATGGCTTTTGCTTTTGTTGTTAATGTACAAATAATTTATGTTATTCATACGCCACGTGCTGTCATAGTAGATTAATGTGCGGAAATGAAAACGTCTCGCATTCATTGTCCTTCAGCACCATTACTGAGTGCTTGTATTTCACAAATTCAACCTCATTGTGTAAGAGAAGTATTAAAACATAGTTTTAAAGAATTTGTCCATATTTTATTGACACAAAGGATTTTCAAGATTTTATAATCATTTAATAGGGTTTAATTTTAATTGAAGCAATTGAGCAAATAATGTGTTGAATTAAAAAACCGTATGATTGGTAAAAGATAAATAAAAAAATAAAAAATGTAATACGAGTATTAAATTTTGTTCACTTCCTTCCTAGACACTCTGCATGAGTTTCAATATTGTTAAGTTGTATATATTTTTTGGTTGTATTTATGTCATAATTACTTTAATATTATTTCTTACCAGTTGGGTATAGTAAATAATTATATCAACATCATTATTATGCGATGTTTTTTGTACTTTTCGAAAATAAACAAAATTAAATTTTAAAACGTGGTTGTGCGTAATTGTGGCATAATAAATTAAAGCAGAGTAAGCAAAAGGACAAGTTGTTTGTATACTTATTAATGATAAATGCTTAAGGAAAATTAAGTACGAACAAGTGTTGTCACAGTGGAGCCAATAAAAATAGTAAATTATAAACACTAAACATCGATGCCGTACGCTAACAACCAACGTTTATCTGTTATTATAACTGAAATTGTATGAGCTGTCAGGTATAATATATTCGGAAATTTTGTGCCATTTGAGAATATAAAAAATATTTTTAAACTTAGCAAATTAGAATGATTTTCACTATGCTCACTTTTCTTTACAAATTATAATTATTTTTTAAAGAGTTTGCAGTGAGTGCAATTTTTAAGACTCTATTTTTGTTTGTTCATATGAAGGTTTTTCTATGTCTGTCACTGACTTCTAAACCAACAATAACGTCAATAATAACGCCAACAAACCAATTGGGTCTATTAAAAAGAATTTCCAAATATTTCCAGTGAAAGAAGAGTGGCAAACAAAAAAAACGGATTTTTCTTCTTCTATTAAAGAGTTTGTTAATTCTGTAAAGGGTGAATCAGTAGGAAGTACTGATTTGATTTGCTCATTGGCAACTTTTCAATAATGTTTTATATTGAACAAAATTATAAATTCACTCACAAACTCGGTAATAACTCATACAATATTCCATTAAAGGGTCTGCACCGGTTTTCAAAATTATACTCTGGAATAAAATACATATGACAGTGATCTTAACACCAGGTGAAAATAATGCGACCACCATCGTAATATTAGCCTATGGTTGCCTGGATCATAAAGTTACCGTCTGCTAAGCAGTTCGGAGCTATATATTCTTTTGCCACCAATATATTTATAAATGGCTTGCAGTGCTACATTGATCATGCGACATAATCTTCCCGCGATGTGGGTAAGATCTACAGCCATCATGTGCTCGCTGGAGGAACCTCAATAACAACAGTAGTTTAGATTTTGACTGAATCTTGAAATTGTTCACGAAGACGTAATCCGGGAAGGTGTTGTATCAAATATACTTGAATTTCAGCTCTACATGACATTACTAAGAAAGCGAAGTACTATAACCTTAGTAGTTAGCGCGTTGACTATTAGGCCTTCGAGGACTTTACTCACCGCTGCCAAAAGGTTCTGTCAGACAACTCATAACCTTATAGAAATAATATTTATACGTTAGTTGCGACTAACTTATCTGTATGTTGTAAGAAGCCATCATCACCACTCAGCCACTAGCATCGCTCTTTCGTTCACCACCAACCTCAGGGAGGAAACGGTGGGCTGAAATATTCTCGTGCGACGCCGCCTACAATTCTCTGACCACAGCCAATCTTTCTCCCGACGGTGGTTGCAGCAAGATTATGGTGCCCACCCACCGGAATATCTCTGCATGGTGAGCATGAGCTCATTACCTGGTCTCAGCTATGGCAACTGAGAAACAAGAAAAAGTAGTAAGTCCCACCGAAATCCTTGTGGGTCTTCCCGTGCTCAATCTTTACAAGGGACTATTAACTGTGTAAGCCCCACTGACTAATAGCTGTCCCACCTCGAACGTCCACTTAGTCTTGGTAAGAGAATTTTAAAGGTCTAAGCCTCACCGAATAATAGCTAGCACTAACGCAGTAAAAACTTCATGCTATGTGAATTGAGGTATATAAACTTTGGTCCACTACACTACTCAGCCCCACCACTCTCCTTGCCTATCAAAATCCAACTCGGTAATAAGTTTTAAAAGGTGTAGGCCCCACCGAAAAATAATTGGCTAACCACGATCGCAGCCAAGTGCAGACTCTAAAGTCTATCTCAGACACTATAGTCATTCTGTGGGTACTTTTCGCAAGCTTACAGGCTTATAAACTAATGTTTACTATTGAATATTTTGTAGGTTTTACCAAATAAAAATTACAATTTTGAATTCAGATGTATAATATTGAGTTGTTGTAAACAAAAGTAGTAATTTATAATAATAATAATAATAATAATAATAACAATAATAATAATAATAATAATAATAATAATAATAATTATTATTATTATTATTATTATAATAATAATACAGTATTATCAAAAAGATACATAATTCTTCTATTCACAAATACTTTGAACTTTAAATAAAATATTCTTAATAATAAAAGAAGAAATTCAAATCTTGTCCTTTACAATGGTGTGGGGAAACGAGGCATCTCATTTTATCGTCACAATATTTTCTACCTAAGGCAATCAAAAAGGCTTCAAAATAAAGTGTCAGAAGTATATGATTAAAAGAAACACATCCATTTAGTTTTTGTAATATAATATTTCATCGCTTAATTTTTCAGACATTTCCTCAGGCTGCTCTGCATGCTTAACAAAATTAATTATAGTTATATTTTTTAAATTACCTACTGGCATTAATTTCACTCGTTATGGTTTCCATTACTTAACTTTTTATAATTGCAAAATAAACTTTAAATACTTATTGGGCGTATCATCGACTTATTGCACTTATATCTTTTAATTTTATTTTTACAAGTATTCGTGTTTTTTTTTCTTTGTGGTCAGTCAAAATTATCATCGTTATCAGTACCGTCATCATCAATAAATGATGGAAATTGTGGCGGTTTTTGGTGAACTTTAGTATGTTTAAAACTGTACAAATACATACATACATAGTTATATATACAAATTAATTGGCTTCTTCTCGAATGGAGTAGTTTCGCTCGCAACTGATAAATTAATTTCAACATTTGTTTATTCTTTGATTACAAGGTTTCGTCTGTGCAAAAGTTAATTAGCGCTGTGCAAACGTTTTAATTTGGTTATCATTTGCATTTTTTCAGATTGTAAGTTTTTCGGATATGAAAGTTTGATATATTTTTTTTTATTAATGTAGGGGAGATATCGAAGAAAACCGATTACTGTATTCGTCCCTTTTCCACCCCTATCAACTGCTTTGTAATTTACGACTAACTTATATTCATTGGGTGTCGTGTCAACAATGGCCTTTACTCCTGATACTCCTGACTGTAATGACTTCATACTGTCGACTGGTATCTAATGTTTGGAATAAATCGGTTAAGGACTTTACCAACAAAAATCATAAAAAATAAAATGTAAGACTTTTTAGATTTTTCAATATCTTTTCATTTCTACTTGTAGAAGCACATAGTAGAAAAATATGCCTTAAAGTTATTGAATTTGCCTATTTCTTGAAGTGCTTCTTAATATATTAAACTATAGATTTTTAAATGCCCTGCAAACTGCATATAACGCATTTTTACAGTTTAAGAAGTTTTGTAAAATGTCATTCAATTTTAGCTTCCACTTTATTTTATAAGAAAAATATATCTCACTCTAAATCAAAAGCACTCACAACTCAAAATTGATAACAACCGGTTATTTTTCCAACCTAGTTTACAAAAAAAAAGTCTCTAATAACCGCAAAAATTGCTTTTTTGTCACTGTTTTCCTTAGCTGGAAAAATACTGTTATAGCCGCTCTCATGATACGTGTGTCGCGTCAACTAAGGAGTATTATATTTAGTTAAGACAGTGCGCATACGAGCAACTGAATAGTTTATTTTCACCTAGATACTGTTATTTCGAGACTGACACTGGCGCATCATTTCGAGTCGTCCATTTTGAAAATAAACCATTTTTAAACAAATAGTATTTCGCCTCTCCTGAACATTTTGGATTTTTTGAGTTGTAGCTGGCTTGATTTAGTGTGCGATATGTAATTTTAAAAAATCTGTATTATTTTATTAAAATTATGTATGGAAGATTATATCGTCCAACTTATATGCCATGAGATAGTACAAGCTGAACCCAACAGCACCTCTATGGGGATGTCTTTCTTTTGGAAAATGTGGATTTCGATTGTTTAAAAAACCGTCAAACATCCAATGCGCAAACGCACGACACTATTGAAGCCCGTTGGATTATAATTTTTGATTTGAGTCTTGTATGCTTGAAACTGGAAATCTTTTGTCGCTGCGTAGTGGAATATGAAAACCTTAGGACCAATTTCGAAATACACGACAATATCCGCGCACAGCATGCCGTACATTTTCACTTCATTTTGTTAGTGAAGAATACTAAGATTGGAATATATTTGCTACTGCCATGCGAAAACTTAACTTAAATCACCCTTTAATATAAAAAGCATTGCCAAATACGTGACGCGTGGCGAGATCCAGACTTTCATCTTCTTTCTGTTCTTTATTGTTGGACTATTCATCATGGAGAGACTTATACAGCAACAAAAACTGCAAAATATTGAACGTTCTGTGTGTGTTATTGGCTAATGCGCCACCAAATCTACTATATCCAGGTCGTACTGAGGAGAATATTGCATCTGTAGTGGTGATAGTGTGTAAGAAATCAGTTTAATGAGAAAATCAAATTTTCTTCAAAAAGTAAATGTGAGAGATTTTTGGGTCATACTCACAACCAATTTTATTTAAATGTTTCACCCGATATATTTATGTATGTTTATTGTATGATCGAAAGTAAAGAAAATTTAAAAACTGGGCCTACATTTTTTTCTCGGCTAATAAAGTTTGAAGCTTTACGTTGTGTGCAAGTTTTCCTTGACTTTAAAATTTATTAACAAGTAATTTTTGGAGCCTCTAGCAGTAGATGACTTAATATATTTAAGAAAAACTTGTAAACAGTTATTTTGGAATTTATATATATTTTTACAAAAAAAAAAAAAATTATTTAAAATCCAATTTTAAAATTTTTAGTATTCAAACCTAATTATCTTTTCAACTAGAATTTATATTTTTACATCTCATTTCCTACACTAATAGTCTATTAAAATAGGTCTACATACTATGTAACTCTCAAAGGTTTTATTAGCTCCACGCAGATGACTTTGGTACCCTTTATCTCACCTCCTATTCGATCCGAAAGATCAGAAGCTTAACTTTCTGAACCCTTAGCTTCATCTCTATAATTTCTTTGTAATCCATTTTGCAATCACATGACTAGTATAAAAAAAAACAATAATTATTACCACATTGACCCCATTGTGCGCTGTTCTGATGGTGATGAGTGTGCCAGCAACATGCACTCTACCAAATTTACAATGTGGCCATAATGTTGAAATGATAATGCCAAATAACTGTCACCCAACTCTTGTTTTAAATACTCTTACAAAGCCGTAAATATATATTTACAATTTTGCTCTCTTGCGATTACATTTGTCAAAACATTTAGATTTGTTTCTTCCGCAAACTCCATTAGGAAATAATCTATTAAAATTGTTAAAACAAAAATGTATAACATACATATATATTAGTGTATTGTATAAGGCAATATTTTTTTAAAAATTGCATTTCATTTCATTTCATCCTAAAGAGTTTTCCCATAAGAACCGGTCGATGTTGATAGTATGTGGCAGACAGAAGGAAGTATTGTGAACTCATGTTCAGCGACGAGGCGTATTTTGGTAAGAATCACAACAAGCAAATTTCCATACGAGGTCCACCCGATGAAAATACACACACAAAAACTTACTTTTAGGTGCGAAAATTCGCCCTAAGGCGTTATTGCTCTGTATATCTTCGAAATCAATGTTAGCGAAGTCAATACCAGTAACGAATACGGCCACATATCAAGGATAACGAATTTGTTTTTTCCTAAATTGATCGATATGCGGCAGAACGACGCCACCTGTCCCAGAGCGAACGCTGTAAAAGATTTGAGTATGTGGTTATCTCTCGCGGAGGTGATGTAACTTGAGCGTGTTAACCCAGTTGGACTATGTCTTGTATGACGGCTTAATCCGTCGTCCGATGCCCACCAAGTCGATATAATTTAGAGCAAATTTAGTTTTTAATTTTTTTTTAAATCTTACAACACAATTACAAATTATTTTCGAACTTAAATTAAACAGCATAGAAACAGACCAGAGACTTGCTTAATACTAACTAGACTACTGGGGCAACCAGAGCATATGCATGAAATTCTTTTAAGTATCCGCTAAGTTTTCACACAATGGCACGGATCATTGAGTCTACCAGAAAGATCCAGCTGAGTGTGAGCTTTGCCCTAAGTTATGTGGACTTGTATTAATTAAAAAATATTTATATACTCTGTTGTCGTGGATTACGTTATTTAGAGATGCGGTATTTAATGTCAAACATAATTTTTGTCTGGGAGTCTATACATTTTGATTAACTTAATACCCTCAATGATTAATTTATGGCCTCATGTAAGTTTAGCGCTTCACCGTAATATTCGTAGTGTTTATTCAATATAAATATATGTGGGAAATTGTTCTTTATAAAAATGTTACGTTCTTACGTGAAACCCCATGGGGCTTATGTTGTCATAACTATTATGTTGCTATTTGTTTATCTTTTTGGCTGTAATAAAAGACATGACAGGATAACAATACATATATTGTATCTACAGCAATAATAATAAAAACCAAATAAATTCTAAATTTACATGTGTAATATTTAACACAAAAGTGTATTGTAAAAATAAAACCATATACAAATAATCTTCAGGTAAACAGTTTTCCTAAGGCAAAAGAAATAAAGCAAATGTACGAACAAATTATTATACACTAAAGACTTTAAGTGTCAAACACTAAGAAAAACGTAGGGAAAAAACTATGTAGAGCAATTTGTTTACATTTAGTACCACTTAGTAAAAATTGTGACTCATACTAGATACAATTTTCATTATTAGACACACTTTTCTTAGATGTAGATGTGAAAGAATTGTAGCTAAACGGATGCTTTGTTTTACTCACAATATTAACTATAATGCGATTAGTACATTGATAGCGAGGATGGGAGTTCTAGCATTTCTTTCGGCAACAATTGAAATAGCGGCTACAACTTTACGGTAGATACATGTGTATAGTATGTGTAACATCATACGTTACAATCAAGAGTATTTTGCTAACTTTATGTTAAGTAGATGCAGGCAGTGAAGTTATTAAATGCCCGTAAAAATAATTTTGTGAAATAATATGTATTCGCATAAAAACATAAATGTGAATGTAAGGCCAAATTCCTATTCAAAAATTTCGGCCGTTAAAAGTACTGAGATCAAAATGAGGACCAAATTCTTCATATGTACAATACCATGCCATTTCTAGGCAACTTGTAAGTTTGGTATTAGCCATAATCCTTTCCCATATTAGAAAGTTAACAAAAAATGTTTATGTATGTATAAACCTCTTTTAACTTAAAGCTTACAGACGGTTGGGTTATATAAAATTTTAGCTCTCTACCTACAGTGGAAATGCTCCATATAAATAAGATGGAACTCTAGTCCCCCTGGATTAAAAAGTGCCCATTTTTCTCATTACTTATTATCCAAGGACTACCTGTACACTAAATTTCATCTCTCTAGCTATAGCGGAAGTGTCAAGTACAGATAAAAAGTGCCAGTTTTAAGATTTTTGCTTTCCTTATTCCCTAACGCCCACCTATATACAAAATTTCAGCTCTCTAGCTACAGTAGAAGTGCCCCATAATATTGATATGTGCCAATATATACACTTTTTACACCTTCATATTTCGGGAAGCTTTTATGGTGAAACTTGCAAGCTTAGCCTATGAGGTGACTTATACGAAAAATGCGTATGTTTTAAGTTTCATAAGTTTATACTTCAATGAAACAAAGTTATAAAGGGGGTAAAAACAGCCCGAATCGTTTCGTGTGATATACATGTACACATTGTGTGCATTAGCCCTGAGCTTGGCCTGGCGCTTTACAGCGCTTCAGAATAAAATATTTTTGAACTTTTTATACATACAATTTCGTCTGGCAACCGCTTGTCAGCGGCCGCCGTCTTGTCAACATCTCTAGATTTGAATCAGCAGCTATTATCTGTCCAAATTATGGAATACTAAAACTTAATATATGTATTGAGACCAAAGAAAGTTTGCCAGCTCCCTACTTACACGAACACTTAAGACATCACTGAGCTGGTGTTATAACCAGAATTATTCCCTCCTTCGAAAGGTTACTTATCGTACATAGATTCATTTCGGAAAATTTCGTCAAGAAAAAGTCACCTAGTGTTGACTTCGTTTCGATGTCTTAAATATGATGCTGGCGAGAACGTTATAGTATATAAAAACCAATAAATATTTACATACATATGTATGTAACAATTGTAAAATCAGTTATTTAAATTTAGGGATGGAACCGTGAATAAAGTGTCGTACGATCTTGCACGCTCACGACAAAGATATTACTAATGCAAGGCCTTGTTATTCTTCTATTCACACGTATGTAAGCTTACGTCAACATAATAATAAATTAAGCAAGATCACGAAAAATCATGGTCACGGTGCGACACTTTTATTCATATTTCATAATTTTTTAATTGCTTTATAAAGTCTAGAGTCAAGAATCAGAACGAAACAATTCCGCAAAAATTCCACCCATGCACGCTTATGCACTCGAATTTTTAATACTCACGTTTGTGCACGATAGCGTGACATTTTAATTGCTTTTTGAGCCTAGTGTTCACTTCTGAAAGAAAGAAATGCTAAGCAATGGCTTAAGAGAACTGCAAGGATGTTTATCACATATTAGAAATTGGACATCTCTTAAAGAATATTTGGTAAATGAATACCGGTAAATTTTCTTATTTCAAAACTTTGGCAAAATATTGGTTGCATAAAAGAACTTTCTTTTAAAATTTGCTGTGGGTTACGTTATCTTCGTGGTCATACTTCAGTCTTATTGTTAACGTAATTGGCAAAAAATTTTCTATACAGAAAATAAAGGTAAAACGTATCTATCACTTGCATACTATCATTAGCTAGTTACATTAAAACTTTCATTAAAAAAATGCTGACGAAATTGGAAAAATAAAAAAAAAAAATCCTTCTCCTGTAAAATTATATTTTTGCGAGTTACGTCATTTTAGCGGTTATGGCTCGACATGATTACTCACTTTTTCGTTAATGAAATAAATATGGAATTAATTTGATAAAAGGAACATTTGGCAAATTTGAAATTTGGATATGTGAAGCTTACGATATTGGCCTATTAAACTCGTTTGTGCGATTTGATGCTTTGAAATATTTTTGTCTAGGGATAAACATTTGACACGCTAATGCCGTTTAAGGCTGACTGTTTTCGAGGCACGCGTCAAAATTCGACCTCTAGATTACGCCTCAATAGTTTCATACCCGTAAAGCCAGTTCAAAGATTACTACGATATAATTATCTCTTGAATAAAATTGGGTATTAAAATCGTTTTTCTATACTTTAGACTATTTCTGCGATATATGATAATTTAGAAACATTTCTATGAATATTAGATACAAATACGTGCCAATCACACAACAAGTTTATACATTCAAATTGAAATGGCACTAATCGATAATTTATTAAAAAAAAAGCGACATCAAAGGGAAACCATTTATTTTATTATTGCAGTTTTTTATAGAAACAACATTCGAATATCTCTTCTCTAGGGGCTGTGCACTTTAATATTTACTGTAGACCAGTTTGAAAATTTCATATAAAAAAATATTGGACTACTAGATAGATTAGGGAATTAATGCTAATTCAAATTTCTCTAAATTGTGGAAAAATATGCAATTAGGAATTTGCAGTATACATCCCTGGTTCAAGGCCACATGCATAAGGCTCATGTATCTTCATAACTCGTACATGCTGTGATATGTTAATGTTGTTCTGTTTTATTGTTCTTTCCTGAGAAAGAAAAACTTGTTTTTTGTGCTCTTTATAATTTCTTGTTGCTGTTGCTGCTTCTGTCTATTTCGCTTTATGCTTAATTTTGGTCATATTTTTCTATTTAACGTTACCCTGGAGGCCTATTTGAGGCCTCGTTAACTTTCATATGACCAGCTAGTCATTTACTTGCCATAAAAGAAATAAACCCAGAAGGGGCAAAGAAATAAATAAAGAAGAAATTATATATACACGCACATATACATATGTATATAAAAACACATTCACATTCCCACTCATACGAAATTCATTTTAATTGTAAAGTTTGTGTACAAAAGTTCAGCTGAGTTGTTGTTGTATTTTGTTTACACATACTATAGATAAATTACTGTATTGGTGTAATTGTGTGTGTTATTTCTTTTCCACAAAAATACAAACTAGTTTCATAAATGGTGCAAATTTTAAAGTTAAAGTTTTTAGTTTTTTAATGACTGTGATTATCAGAAAAGGAGTGTACAATTATATTTACCCTACTTTTAGGGAATTCATGTTTAACTCTGCATTACAATATCGCAGTGCTTGTGTGATTTGCAAGAATAGGTGAAGCGGGCAGGGGCTGTTTTTATTTAAGTGCCTACATCAGTCCCACCAGAAGGCTATCCGGGGCTAGATGATACAATTCCGGCGCTCATTAGGATTCAGCAGCTTAACCAGTCAAGACAACGAATTTGGTTCCGTATTCAGTTGCTATCCACTGGAAACTAATCAACGAAAGAATTATTATGGCAACCTTTTTGACCCATGTTGGTAATATGACTAAATCACATATTATGCTTCAGTAGAAGCTATAGCATTGTTATGCAAATGAAATTTCTATAGTAGAGCAAACTGAATACCATATTATGTTCAGACATGCACCTTAATTGAGGCAATTAAATTTTCAATTCAGTTATAAATTTTGCTGTTCACACATATTCGATTCAACTTACTGAATTCACATTTGAAAGTTCAAAATGTGTTAATTTTTTTTGAGAAAACTTGTGTTTGTGAATTTGGAAAAACATATTCCAAATTTACGAACCATAAAAAAAATTTTGGTGAACTAGGACTGATTGACGTCTTTATATTACTTTTTTTCTGGTTCTAGTTCTTGTACCCCTTTGCTTTCATGTCTAAGTTTTTTAGTCGTTTGTTCTTCTCACAGCGTCTTACTCCTAAAAAGTTCTTACGTCAATTCTCAAATATTACTTAAATTGAATATATTCCGATTAATGATACATCGGAATATCTAACAATAAGAAGGTCGAATAATGAATAAAACTTTTAAATTGAATATAAAATTTCATTAATATTACAAAAAATTAAGTTAAAAAAATTTAAATTAAAACTAAGTTATGGATTTTTTTACTTTTTCATTCAATTTATTCAATTGTAGCAGATATATTTATGATGGAGTTTTAGACTCGTATGTTGGGAGATTGGGAGAAAAAAATAAAATAAATGTTGACGATTTATTTTCTATTATTTCATAAGGTGCAATTTACACTATGTTGGAGGTTCTTGACTCGTTTAATATTAAGATTATGTTTAAAAAAGGCAAAGAGCATCATTCGAAACATTCTTATTTAGAGACCTTGAAAATAAGGCGAGCTACTGATTTGTTAATGGATTCGTGTTAGAAACCAACAGCTTCGGGCAGGATTATTAAATATTATTTCAAAGCATAAGGAACACATCTAAAAATTTGATAGAGAGGGCCCAGAACTTAAAGACCATCCATAAACTGTAAAAGTTCACACTATCCAAAAATACTCGTGCAAATATGTAAGAAAGCTAGGGGTCTAACACAATTGTCTGACATGGTATTTATTACAATTCTGTGGGCACCAGAGATTAAAAAAGACCTGGCGAGACGAGACGGCTTTCCCAACCCAATCATAGATAGAATATTAGGATTACTAAATAAAAGAAGCTAGAAGAATTTAATTAATTGAATTAAAACTAAAGAGCTAAGAAACTTTAAGCTATTTTGACGGATGCTTAAACTCAGAAGTTAAATTTGACAATTTTCTTATTACAGCAAAAGGAAGCAAATCTAGTCACATTCGAACTGTTCAATTTGCGTTTATGGGCTCGAAATCATTTAACTTCAATTACTTATGCGCCTTATTTGTCCAATTTAAAAGAAGACTATCAAAGTCTAGGTTGCGTAGTTGGCGAATACTTATTATTATTATAGACTCAAAATGAAAAATGCTTCATTAAACTTTACCTTCATTATAGACTACAGATAAAATAAATATATTCAAAATTATTGCTGTACTTTAAATGCCAACTTATTATAGAGCTATTAAAGTTTACTGACTTATTTGAACTTTACGTTTGTAATAGCGTTATTTATTTTTGCAGTGATTAAACTTACAAAACAAACTGCACAGGAAAACAGCAAAACAGAGAACTTTAGTTTTTGGCTTAAAATAAAATATGCCCACAAACCCCGCCAACGTCTAGACTTTACGTGTTAAGTTGTTTGATTGTTTTCCTTTTGTTGGGTTTCTAGCTTGGTGGTTTTCTTATACCCTTCATCACAGTTGGAAATATTAATTTATATTATCATAGAAGTTGTAGGTGTTTATAGGAAAGAGAATGAACTTAAAGATGTCCTTCGCTCCATTCGCAATATCGTTTCAAAATTTTTGATGTTGAAAAGCAATAACATCCAAATTCTCAAAATATGTTATACCCATGATCAATGGTGGAAAGATTCATAAGCGATAGCACTGAGCAAGGCGGACCACCTTGGTCTGGACAAAAACTTTCCAGAGACCCCAAACAACTTCCCGACCTATGTATATTTATGTTAAAGCAATCAGTTACATCTCGTTTCTGGAATTTTGCGATTTTTAAAGCACGTGTAAGCTAAAGTCGAACACAGCTCTCTGACTCGGTTTGGCATTATTGTTGGTAACTACAAGGTTGAATGTGAAATTTATTGAAAATAATTGGCGTAAAATTAGCTCATACATTTACTAACAACAAAAGTATTAGCGAAACACTTTTACAGATACGCAAACTTAAATACACTCAAGTCCTTTAAGAAAATGCACAGAATGAAATAAATCAAAGGAATGCTAAATGGAAAATAGTAAAATTTGCGAAGTCTCGTAAACAACCTAGAACACAAAAATTAATATGGATTTAACGAGAAGGGTGCAAAGTAGCATCAGCAGCTTTTAGTTATTAGTGCAAACAATTCTTTCATATGAGAATAACTTTCACCAGTTTGAGTAAGATTTATCCTTATTGTGTATATACATACATACATGCATACATAAAACAAGCATGTGTGTAAAGGCAGAGACAAAAGTGAATATAATTCGTATTGTTTGGTTAGAACTTATGGCATTAAATATACACAATATGAGTTTTCCGAAAACTCCATTGTAATCGTATATCATGTACGAGTATATGTGTGTGTGTTTGTGTGTGTATTTCACTACACGTAAACATATCTTGCAGTAAATATGAAATACCTACAATTGTCTTTATGTGTTCATGTATTTAGTCCTTGTTCTTTTTTTCTTTTAGCCACATTGCAAAAGGATTCCTTTGTGGTGTGAATATAAAGCTTAGCATATTATTCTGCTTGGCTAATTGTTCAACATTAACCACAAAGGAGTGTTTTTGTGTGTAAAGCTTATTTCACACTAAACTTTTGTTAAAAGGATTCTACTATCCCTTTTTCTAACCCCCTATCTCTCCCTACCACCATCTTGCTCCGTCACAATAACGCCACAGAAATTTATTTATGTGTGTGTGTGCGTGAATAAAAGTCTGTGCATTTAATCGTAGACATACGTTTATGGGCATGTCTGACGTCATGCACATTCAACCGCATCCCTTTTTTATGGTCGTTTTTTATTGCTTGATTTTGGTTTCTTTTTTTGGTAGTTCTTTTTAGGTTTTTGTTATAACTTATTGTTTGTTTTCAAGTGTGTGAGTGGTTTTTTTTAAATGCCTTGCGTTTTCTTTGCTGCGGACGGACGGACATTTGTTGGAACACCCATACGTAACGGCTTCCTCTACATGCATGCTTGCTTAATTATTATTAAGTGCCCAACTTGTACATTTATGAAGTGAAAACATAATTTATGAGCAAAGTTTTCATCGTGTCCTTATTTTTTGTTCTATTTTTAGGGAATAATGAAAATAAAAATTTGCTCTTAATGCACCTAATCGGTTTAATACGTAATTGAGTTGATGAATCTTACTGTTTTTATTTCGAAGTAAATTTTGCATGAGATAATAACAAGGATGAAGTTACAGCACTCATAATCAATTTACGGAATGCAGATTCTTAGTTCCACAGAAGCCGGTCTTACAGGAATTAAACTATTAAATATTATGAATATTTTATTTAACAAAGAAAAAAGTCGTTATTATTGTTTAATGCCGCCAATAGTGTGTACGTGTTCTATTCAAGAAGTAAATTTCTCACACGTACCTTATTTTGAGTTTATTTATTAATGCTAGTGGTTGCCTACTGGTCGACATTCAAGCACTCTACGTCTATGGTGGGGGAAAATAATTGTTTTTTTCAATTCTCAATTGCTGCTAAACAAAAGGAAAACTAAAAAAGTTGGTTGACAAACAAAAAATATATTTATACCGAACTGATTGATCTTTGCCCATTTATTCAATATGTTTTACTCTCTTTCCTTTTGATCTAATGCGCCTCCTACAACTCCATCAGTTCAAATCAGATAAATAATTCTGTCTTAAATATTGTATTTTTCCTATTTCTTTGCGAAACTAAATTGGAAAAAAAGCACACAGACACATACATAATTGTCTTGTATATTTGTTAGCTTCCCTGCCAACATTTTCTATAGAAATTGGTATTTAAACATTACATTTCACCATTCGGCAGAAAACCAGTCACTAAGGTAATACATATTTGTCGAATCATTGTAGTGCCGTCCTGGCGTGCTTAAATAGTGGCTTTTTTGTGTAACGAATTATTGTTGTTTAAAAATGCAATCGTCGTTCAATAGTAGTTCTCTTCTGGAAATTTCGTAATAGCAACTAAAACCTAAAACAATTAAATCGCTCTTTGCCGAATATTTCATAGCTTTTTTAACAAGCTTTTTTAAAGCACAAGTAACTTGTTTGGAGACAAACCGGTTTCGGCTATGTGCCCTCTTCAGTGTCATTTTTCGTTTTGCTATTGTAAATTAACGTCATGAATTCATTAGGGAAATATATTTACCTCCTATAACACGAATTCTAGACTTTAATTAAATTATTAAAATCCGATAAAAAAAGTATTTAAGTCTGAATACTTGTCGGTTGAAATTTGAATATTTGAAAAAAAAAATTTTAAAACAATAAGCCTGATGATTATAATGAGTAAATACAATTAATAAACTAAGCAATTGGTATCTAATTGTACCATTAATTGAGTGAAATTTGCAATTAAACTCTGGTGAAGTGTGATTAGTCAGTTTTCGTCTTTTGGGTTTTGGGAATTTTTATGCTTCTTTAAAGGAGTTTTTAAGTAAGACTATTAGTTAAACATTTTCTTGAATTTAGTAAAAATATGATATCATATTAATTAATATAACTTTTATATATTAAACGTTACAATACAATTAAGAGTGTTAATCTAACTTAATTTACAAAGCATGGTTAGGCAAAATTTTACCCGTTGCAGGGACATAGACCACCATCCTTGGTGTTACACGAACCTAAAACCACTAGACTAACAGATGAACCTTCTACCACCTAATGGATATTATTAAATTTTTCTTAAGTACACTTTTTTTAACCAATTAAATTCAATTAAGTTTTTATTCCCTAGCAAATAGATCGTAAAATAAATATATTATAGCGTTTTAGTGAAAATGAAAAAAAAACTCTTGGACTTTGTTAACCCTGTAAGCGTATCTAATAAGGGCGGGTCAATGTTTACTGACTCTGGTAGCCATGTTGTTTTGGCCCCGTCTGTCAAATCGGCTGTTTATTATTCTGTCACTAATGCCAAATTTCTGTGGCATGTTACACAACTCACCACCATGTCCAAATGATAAAACTTTATTATCAAAATGATTGTTAATGTGAAAATTCACCTTTAACGAAGAGGCGAATTGTTGGATGAACTCGCAACCAGCTTACCCAATGACAATGCAGTCACAAAAAGTTAGTGTTTGGTGTAGATTTTGGGCCGGCATTATTGGTCTGTAATTTTGTGAAAACAACGTTAGTAAGGCCATTGCCCATGATAACGAGGACTACAAATAAATTATAAACATTTCATTTTGTCCCTAATTGAACGATATGGAGGTAAATGGCATTAGTATCTGTTTCGGAAATGATGTAAATGTACTACAATTGGTGGGGCCTACTCAAGAAGCTGGCCTTTGCCAAAATGTATCAATTGGCTAGTGCCATCGAAAGGTAGCCGGACCTTTATCGGTACGGCGAGTATTTGGACGATGTCATTTACAAAAATAAAAAATATAACTTCGCTAACAACTCACATACATCTTGTTGAAATTTTAATTTGCATTCGCCATTTTTAGGAACCCTTTATAAGGATAATATAAAATCACAAAAAAAAAAATATTTAAATACCACGACCCAGATTAATAACCGCTAAAAATATTTTATAACAAAAATAAGTTTTAATAAAAATAAAGAGATTTCAAATTTCTATATTTTAATTAAAAATAATAAAATAGATTTAAAATATCATTAAATGTTTTTACAATAAATTCTGTACCGTCTTTACTTTAAATATAAATTAAATCAAATAAAACTAAAACGTTAAATTATTTTACAAAATCTCAAAAGCAAAAACAAAATGTTAAGCAAATGCTAACGCAAAAAATACATTATTTGTATTGAACATTGGTTTTGGTAATAATACAATAGGAATATTATACAATAAGAATATTATACAATAAAAATATTAATATATGTTACAGTAGGATGATACCAGGAAATCGAAAAGATTTATAAGAGATAAGTTTTTACATTAGCAGGGATTTACGTTATTTTGATTTGTGGACGAGACCGTCTCAACACAAAAATTAAGTTCCCTTACACTACGTCTTGCCTAGCCACAAATGTGTTCGCACATGGAGAGAGCGTCCGCAGAGTAATGTTCGTGGTTTTCTATATGGAGCACCCGCGTGGATACAACCAAGCGCATACACATATTTTTTTTATTTTGCCGGTGTGTTTTTTGTTATTGTTATGGCTAAATAGCGTTTGGCAAACAACTATTCGGACAACGTTGTTTAAACACGACGGTCTTTACGAGCCAAATTCCTGGGCGAACAGCAATCTGTACGTTGGCAGAACAGATTTATGGCTAATCAAGAGGACATGTTATTGCTTTAAATCGTTTAGGATGATGCGTCTGTCTAAGCACAAGTATTGTTTTAGGAAATCTAAAATAATGCTTGTGGTTGTTTTTAGTACAGTTTTTTATTCGCAAGACGGTCTAGTGTACAAATATTTTACTCGTATCATATTTGAGTAAAACTTTTGAATGATTTCCTTCTCAACTCTAATCTACGTTAATGTGTTTTCGCACAATATTTACAATAAAAATTTAAAATGCTTAAAAAAGCAATGTAAATGGATTAAATGCTTGGTTTTAAATGTTGTTGGCATGATGTTTTATATAGAAATATATACAATGATAGATACTGTTTGGTTTTACAAAGTATTTACAATAAACTAAGCTAACAATCACACAAATAATAGTGGTACATTGTAACAAACATGTATTAAAGATTAAATAAAAGTATAAATAATATAAATGTTAAACAAAACAAAAACTTTTTTTAATTTATAATATCTACAAGTTGCAATATTAAATTACAACATTGAAAAGGAAATGAAAAGAGAACGTTTCTCTTTTCCGGTTTTACAATATTTTATCTTTTTCGTTTAAAAACAGAGACTTACCTGTGTTGGTGGTGCAACAGATGGTTGGTGTTGCTGTTGTTGCTGATTATAAGCGGGCGCTGGTTGAGTCTGAGGTTGTGGTGTAAATTCACGTACAATTCTTTCCTCAGATGTTGGTGGCCAAGCTACACGTTTATAACCTGCAATAATACGACAGAATCGTGGAGAAATGTAAGAATAAGTTAAACAGGAAATATATTTTTAATTAAATTATTGCTATATATATCTGCTATGACTGTGTATTTGTTAGTTTATTCGTGTTTTGAAATTTTTATAGCATTT
Organism: Phania funesta; assembly: GCA_963932375.1. NCBI lineage: Eukaryota > Metazoa > Arthropoda > Insecta > Diptera > Tachinidae > Phania > Phania funesta. The sequence continues at coordinate 47,321,265 of OZ010656.1, forward strand.
TTGTAGGGATACGATTTTTGTTCACACATGCATATTTATAGGCGAATAAATTTTCTATAACTTTATGGGTCCCTTTTCGATACCCTTCTTTCCTGGAATTGGATTCCAGAAACCGATTTGTTATTTACGATTACTCTACTATTATTCACGACTCGTGCTACCAGTGGCACCCTGTCATTCACATTTAAAAAGTGTGTGCTCGTGAACATAAGCCTTATGTTAGCCACTGCTGGACATTCACGTCCAATGTGGCTACCGTCTCAGTCTCTTCCTTAAGAGCATCTTTGAAGACTGACTTTTTCTTGTCCATCTCTTCAGAATTTCTCCATTGGCCAATAAACACCAGAGTTCTTATTGAAATTATAGATTGATCCGTTCGCCCCTCGCGAGGCATTCTTGTCCATGTTTTCGGGATTCCTCCCTTGGCCAATTTAAACCAAAGCTTCCTGATTCATCTCTGTAATGGGGAAAAATAGGTCCACCCACACGGAGCTCCATATGCACGGGTTCGCATACTAGTGTCCAAGCACTCCTGGCATGTGCTGTTCCACGAGGATTAGGGATTTTTTGTGAACGTCTCTTCGCTAGACTTATTTAGCCAGACTTGCAGAGATATGAACCTGTTACCGGCCGCCACCACGAGGAGGTATAAGTCAGCATTTCAACAGTGCACTTAATTACGGCAAGCCATATCCTTGTACTGGCTAGCTAACACCCGGAATGAAGTTATACAAGAATTCGTAACCAAAAAGTTTTGGTAACCCTTGGGCAAACAATAAATACGGATGTAATGGTGCACAACTTTTAGATTTTAATGCGCTGGAACCTCTTATTTTAGGACCCAAAAAGTTGGGTATGTGGAATTGGAGCAAATTGAGGACGGGGGCTAATTGAGGAAAAGTCGAAAAGATTTACAAGAAGGGTTACTTATTAGACGGAGCCTCATTATATTCGAGCATGGTAGTACGAATAAAAAAGGTGCGGTATGCGATCTCAAACCCTCGCCAAACCGCTCGTAGTAGGATTAATTTGGTTGTAGCCGTTTTATCTTATGGGTTAGAGATAAAGCGTAAATATGTTCGGAAAGAAGTTGGGAGAGAGAAACAAAAGTTGGCGAATCCTGAATATTACTCTTCTAAATAATAAAAAACAAAATATTTGTATGGGGACTATCTTCAGGGTTACAGATAGAGGTTACGTGTTCTAAGAAAATGTTGAGGTAATATATTTGGCTCCTCTAAGGGTACACTTGTGAGTTAGAGTGGTTGGAGCAATTTGGTATAAATTTAATTTTTGTGTGGGAGCACCTTATGGAGTAGAGATAGGTGCTATGTATGTTCAAAACGTTTGGGAGGTGAAACACTTTAAGCGTTGAAGATAGAGGGGGTAAGAGGAACAATCATACATTTGACTTCTCTAGGGACACTCTTGCATTTCTGTGGTGGAGTTACCCTAATAGGGGATATATATATATATATATATTTGAGAAAAATGTTGGCACGGGATAGTTAATGGGGGTCGATCTAACATTTCACCGCATTAAAGGGTGATTTCGGAGTAGTTTTGGAGAGTTTTGTAGGTTTTGGCTCTTTATTTCCACACTTGCCCTCATCCCACTATCTCCAATTTTTTGGCTCGTTAATTTTTTTTAAATAAAATTCATACAGTTAGAGGTTCTAGCATATTCAAATGCCGTTACTAATGATCTCCATACAAGACTACCTCACACCTAATCGGCAACTATTTATATCAAAAATCCAACAATTCCTTTTGTTTCCTTGCAATGCCGGGCATAAACTTTCTAGTAGTCACATAAGCAAACTGTTAGTAATGAAGAACACACACAAACATTTAATAGTGATTTATTAATGGGAACATAAACTAAAAATTAATATTGGTAGCCAATGTAAAAAGTGTGTACAACAATATTTCTTTAAGATATAAAATAATATAGACTAAATTACATTGGAAAACCAACATTTAAATAGAAATGGGATAATCCATATTTTGTCGCGGATACTAAGAGATTGTGTTAATAGCATTTGATTTGCCGTTAATATCTTCGCGTTTCTTCTCTTGATTTTAAAATACAAACCATAGTTATTAATTAACTGAATCATGTAGAGAATAAGTCAAGCCTGGATTCATGTCAAATACCTTAGGTGGATCCGGACTGGTGTATAAGTACCACCAAATGTATAAAACAACAATCCGAGTGCTATCATTAGGACATGCAACAATTTGGCTGTCGGTATTAGGGTAAATATACCGAGCCCTAACCTATAAAATAATGTAACGCTTAAAAACCCGTAAAAATTTTACACAGGATGTCTTTTTCAATTTGCTTAAAATTTTTTAATGAAAATTTAAACGTAGCCTACTAATTATCCTATAAGAGTTATAGCTCCAAAACAAATTTTACATAAGTAGTTTTGTTAGTTAACGTCTAATTTTTTTAGAATTTTTTAATGGAAATTTAAGTGTTGCTTATTAATGACCTTATGCATCCAATATTCCACATAAATTTAAAAATAAAAATGATTAACAAATCCTATTTAAATTCAAAGTCCAAAGTTTTGCATTCACTTAGGAACATTTTAACCAAAGAATGTAAAGAAACATCAAAGTAGAGATTTGCGCCGCTCACGTAATTTGCGTGAAACATGAATGATGATGGATTATCACGTTTGGTTGTTAGTCCGTGTGTAGACATTAGGCGTGATTAGAACGTTCTGAATTTTTATTTAAAATTCATGAAAAACAATTAGAAAATTAGGAAATAGTAATAAAACTGGTGCCTCTTTGGAAGCAAATTTCTATAACATATTTGGATAAAAATATAGAAATGATTTCAATATTTTCTTTGGTTAAGTATATTATGATTTTTTAAGGCCGAGCATTAGCGTGCATGATCGCGAGTGAAAAGTTTTTTACAGTTCCTGCTCTATTTTACGATAACTGATTTCTAACTGATGGATATATTAATAATCATGGCTGTTCTTTGATGACTCTCACATTCTGTAACAATTTTATCAGACGACATGTTGTAGGCTGTAGAATAATTCTGCATCAAAAAGTCAATTTCAAACAACATGTCAGTTATGTTGATTTGGCGATTAGGGCCCGATACAATAAATGCATTATATCTAATCTATTCAATCCAATTATTGAATTTTACTAAACCTATACCTTTAACTTAAGACACAATGTACCATTTTCGCCTTTAAACAAACAAAAATTGTTAAACATGTCTAAGTTTGTTTATTGACAGTACGTATTTTGCTACTTTTCTCTATCCTGATGCCAAACCCATAGTTTTCGCGGAAAATCTGTTTTTTTCTCATGTCCCTTTTTGTAGAATTAATTGCATAATAATATTGTCTAATCAAAAATAAGACTCCTGTTGCAAAGTTCAATTAAAAATAATTTTTAATAGTTACGTGAATTATTTAGGCAAGAGGTAGGAGGAAAGCGTAAAACGAGTGAAAGTTAAATGCTACAAAGAAGATTGTGTCTTTTTTTATGTATAGTGGGATTTTTAGTTGAACTGTAGAATTAATTGTACAATTTATGAAATTCAATTTCATGCAGCGAGTTTCATTAATTTCGTGAATAAAAATAACATTAAAAGTATTATTTGACATGAAGAGCTCAACGTTTGAATCCATCTTAAACACATGAGTGCCGACAAACAAGCGTTCGCTTCTCTACAAAGAAACGTTGAATCCCATACGTCAGTAAGCACCTCCACATTAGGGGGTAACAAAATTTTTATAAATAAAATTAAAAAAAAAATGTTCGTGGTTATTGCCACACTCAAAGTTTTTATTAAAGTTCTACTATTTACGCATATATAGGGTGGTCCGACCATAATGCACGATGTTCATAGTGAGGCACACCTTAACGTCAAGTTTCTTGCCCAACTTAATTTGATATTTCGACACGGATGCGAACATCACTGATGCGAATTTTTATATAAAAATTTGAATTTACATGCTTACAAGGCTCAATTGACTCAAAATATGAAGCCTACTGACCGTTTCATTTAACATTGCGTTTTGTTGGACCACCCTATACGTGTATAACACAAAAAAAAACTCGCAATTCATATTCAAAATTCGAAAACAAAAAATCGAATTCAAAATTTCTTCATTGCTGGTGCCTGACTTTTTTGACGATAGTGGAAAAATAAAAAATAACTAAAAAGTTATAGCCCTACTCTATATAAATGATTCTGAATTAAGTCTTACGTACAAAATGTTCATTATACAGTTAAGTTAGAAAAATAGAACAAGAAAATAATTAAACGCGTAATTCTATGTGGGCGCACATACGTAAAAGTGCTCTTCAGTTTGGATTTCTCTTTAATCATTAAGTGAAAAACGTGCATGTGTCCAATTAAAACAGGATTTATGTTGCATTCTCTCTAATTATATGGAAAATAAGAGAAACCAGCTTAGACCAAAACCTATTAAAACTAAAGTCAAAGGTATGAAGACATGGAGTTTTTTACTATAAAAACATTTTTAATTGCCTTCAAAGTCGCGAATCTTTTAGTGTCGTTTATTATTTTAAGTTTCGGATATTGTGGAGAATGTGCTTTTAACCAGTTAAGTTATGATAATTATGTAATAAAATTGATAGTTACATTTCCTTTGAATCCTCTTGTAATTTAAGTACATATACTTGCCATTAGAGTCTTCCACTGCCACACATACGAGAGCGATGACTCACTTTTTGGTCATAAAAGGAAGGTTTATAAGGTTTTGTAAACTTGTTTCGTTTTACCAGAAGTTATTAATGGCTTCAATACTCGTTTGATACTACGAAAATACTATGTACTCATAAGATCCATCAGTTGGAGATTCAACCATTTTATTTTTATTTCTTAACAGATCCCTGTTTTTAGTTTAAAAAGAAAATGATTCGAGTAGTTTTTTGAGGTAATCTATACTTTTTTTTATTGAAATAAAGTTTAAGACATTTTAAACCAAGTATAATTCATACCTGCAGAGAAGAACATGACTACGACTGTGTAGCTAATGTTGTCTTTTCATTTTGTAAAGGAAGAACTTCAATCAATATAATACAATTAGAAGTCACCTAAAGTTAGACGTGAATTAAAGTGTCCCAATTTAAAAAAATCCTTTAACAAAAGGGCAGCGAAAAATATTATGTTTATGTTGCTTTAGTTATGTAGTCGTCTTTGAATATACCTAAGGCCAAAAAAATATTTAAGATCACTCAGAGGCCGGTAACGCAGAAAATCGTTACTTGGTGAAGTCGGCAGGCCCTCGCCATTAAGCGATATCGTGGCAATGATAACTGGATATTACAGATTAGACAGTTACACCAACACGTAAAGGAAAAACATGATCATGATGTTATGGCAAACATATTATGATTATTTATATTCTCAAATTTATACATTACTAAAGTCTTTTTATTACAAGTCTTTTATTTACACTTAATCATTCAATGATTACCATCCACAAAAATTGCTACATGGTTGAGTTGGACAATCTAATTTTCAACAAAAATCTATAATAATTCTTATCATAAAATGTTATTTATAAACATAAAATGTATTTTTTTTTTGGTTTTAAATCAAGGTATAACTAAGAAGCCTATTCTATTATCTACAACAATAATTTGACTTGAAGAAGATTCAGGATATTATTCTTTCTCTCCTTTGGACGACCAAGCTGCGGAGTTATTTAAGGCAGCGGTTATTCGCCAGCCTCTCCGTACTACCGAGGATGGGTCTATAGATAATATGTTCCTTCAATAGATGCAGCGACTGGTTTGGAAAGGTTCCATGTAGGATGAAATTCAGTAACTAATCTCCTCTAATCTTCATTTTCTAGATTTCACGTAAGGCAAAGTCGTAGGCGATCTGTAAACCAGGTTTGCATAAATCTATGCTACAGCCTTTTTCTTAGTTTCAACCTAACTTAAAAAAAAAACAATAAATTTGTTTTTGTTAAATATAATATATAAAACTTGTTCGTGCTTAATGTAATAATGAATAAGAAGCAACCATATAATGTTTATCTTCGAAATAAGTGCCGCCTCGCATTGAGTCTAGGGTTATCCATTTTTCGGTTTCAAAAGTAGAGTTTTATAAAACACACGTAAAGCTATGAAACTTTTATTTCATTATTTATGCTTGGACCTTGCGATTACGTACGAAATATTTAAATGACCGCCTCTAGATTGGTTGCAGCAGTCGATCCTTTTGATGTAGTTGCCGACCACTTTTTCGCACATTTGGAGTGGTATCTCAGCGATAACTTGTCGAATAATTATCTGCGTGGACACGGTCTTTGATGTAAACCCACACAAAATGTCTAACGGCGTATAAATCGAATGACCTTGGTGGCCAATTGACGTCGCCAAATCCTGAAATTACGCGTTCTGGAAACTTCCCATTCATTAAAGCCAAAATTGGTCATGTTTTGTGGCTCGTGGCACCATCTTGCTAAAACCACATGTCGTCCAGTTCATAATCTTTAATTGCAATGGGTTACGTTTGCGGGAGTTTGACTTTATATGGATGGCGGTGAAAATCCTAATGCGAAATTCACTATAATGAGCTTTAAGATTCGCCCAATTTCTGAGAACGTCGTAGAATCGACAAATTCAGATTATCCGCTGCACTTTCCCTAACAGAAGCGATAATTTCATTGCAATGATATAATCCAGTCTTTTCAAATTTGTTTATACTCTTGCCAATTCATTGCACAGTAGCTCGATTATAATGACCATAATTACTCCGTAATGCTCGAAAAGCGACCTCGTTTGAACCACCACTTTTGTAGTAAATTTTAACTATTTTTACGTGTTCTTCGGTTGTCAAACGATTCATATTCGTAAATGGCAAACCTTTCACTAAGTAAATGGCAATTCAAATGACAAATATTTAAATGATATTAAACCACTAAACCGATAAGCCCTCATCATGTAAATGACCCATAATATATTGTTCTTAGATTATGGCTTTCTCTTCCATATTTTTTCTTTGAGTGTATAATACATACATACATAATTGTTTCGTTACAGTGTTACTTATATGTGTTAAAGTGTGCTTAAGTACTTTAATAATAAAATATGAAAAATATTACGACTACGTGTTTTCGTGAATATTAATATTTTTATTACTTTTATTATGCCATACATGGCTTTATTTTCCTTTAACAAAAAGATGTTAAATAATAAAGGGAATATAAAGTTGTAAGAAATTAAAGAAGTATTAACATATTTTATGGCATATAGTATACATACATATTTTAATATGAAGAAAATGCATATTATTTGGTTTGTGAGTATTAACAAATGACTGATATTGGAAGTACGTGATTTGGTTAGAAAAGTTATTTGAAGAGAATATAATTTTATAAAGTTTTATTAATATAAATGAAATAAAAAACATAATTTCTTTTTATTCTATGACTGATTGATTTTTATGTATATCCGGCATAATTATTAGTTTTCGCCTATAATTTTTGTTTTAAAAACCGAAACCCTTAATAAATCATAATCAGCACATATGAAAGTTTCAGGGTTTGCCAGCCTAATCTATTTATAAAAGCCATAAAAATCAGTGCAGTAACTTCCGAAATCTTTTTTATATCATCATAAGGCCTAAGAACACAAGTTTAAGAGTATAAGAAAACAAAGGACAAACTAATATTAATTTCAATAATCACTAGTCTTGTTGCCCTCAACATACACAAAAGAAAACAACATAAATTCCAATATTCGTGTGGCTTTTAATCAAATAAAATAAATCACGTTAACACCTTTTTCGTTAAGGATCACAGCCAGAAACATACATAAGCTCACCGTCATACTCATGTAAAGAAACCTATAAAGCTTTGATAGGGGAAATAACGGAAGCTAGAAGGTGAAAGCAAGAAATAACCCTTGAAAATTATGACCCAAAAGTACTGGTTATAACTTTTGATGCCATGGCTTACCAACACTCTAATAAACATACACACCCATATACGACCATACAAATAACCATAAAAATGAAATATACTTGTATGAGAATTGTAAAACTATGCCAGTAGAAAAAAACAAATCATCAACAACAAACGGCAGCAACACAATGTGGAAACAAAACTAAACGTGTTGGAATTATACAAATATATTCTAGATAAATAAACAACCAAACATTTACCAATATGAACAAAGAGCACAGTGCATTTACATACGATCGATTGCATATGTAGCTATCAAGAATGAATCAATTGGCAACCACAATTGTTCTTATTGCTGCAATTTTGCAAATGTTTTTGGCTTTTTATCTAATGGACTGGTAAAAACTTTGGTTTCTGCTATTATAGAGGCGTTAGGAAATATAAAAAAGCAAACATATTTAAAAGTTATATGCAATTATATTGAATCTTATATACCCTTTGCTTTCGCAAAATTCGGAACACATCGGTAGAACATGTGGGTCCATAAGTCAGCTGGGGCCTTGGGAAAAATACTGGTCAGATGGGTATCATGTTCACGTTTAACACGCCCTACCTTCTAGACGTTCCTTTTTGTATTAATATTTTTTTAACACTTGCGCATTTTTGGTCATAACCAGCGAAGATATTCAATAACTATTGCGATACTCCAAGTAAAAATATATATGTCTCAATATAGGTCGGTAACTGTCTTTCGACAATATTCGAACGAGTTCTTATCACCGAGTGAACATATTGTGACCACCAACGCCCCTATACGTTGTATAGGTAGCAAGTTTAGAACCATGATCTTTTAGCCACCTCTTGCTTAATAATTCGAAACTATCTAATCTCTCGCTATCAACAGCTTTACATTACTTCACATTCCTTGGCTAGCACTACACTATAGGGGCGGGATCGACGAAAAGGCATGCCCCAAGCGGGACTCAGACAGGATTTATTAAAAATTATAATTAAGAAAAAATAATAATCAACATATTTCTAAAGACGGTAATAAGCCTACCTTAAGGCTGTGATTATAGTTTAGTAACCTGTAATATAATTTTCTGACTCGCTTCTTGTATCGTGTAACTTGAGTTTATTTAACACAAAAAAACATTTCTAGCTTCGGTGAACGGTTGAAAATATGTATCGATCCATAAGATGCCTTCCGGAAGCTGATTTATATAAGGGAAAGTTGGACTAACGGTGGACATCGTTATATAGAATAATATACGCGAAAAGAAAACAACAATACAAACAATAATATAATAAGTTTTACCATAAAATGTTCTTAACAAACATAATATTTAAAATTAGTTTGGTGTTTAATCAAAGCATGACGGTGCTTTACCTTTACTGGTTAGTGCGTTGACTATTAAGCCTTCAATGACTTTAGTTGCATGTGTTCAAACTTCAGCCGCTGCCATTTAGTAAAATCCATATTATTATTATCATCAATAATAATATGAATTGTTTACATCCATTAAATTCAGCCATTAGATTATGGTTACCTCAACCATGTCCTTTTCTCTGCGTGCATGTACTTTACGAGGCCGCTTATGAATATCTCTCTATTTGGTATAGGAAATGAATAACCGACCTTAAAATAAAATGCCGTGGCATATTCTATGAAATAAAAGCTTGTATGTGTCTTCAACTTAAACTAAACAACAGCTGCAGATGTAGTGGTCTATGTAGGTAGCAAAGCATTAGAACTGATGTAACAAAAGAGTGCTGAAGTTATTGGTACAGTTCGGGTACAAGTTTTCAATTAGTTTAGCGAAAAGTGTAATGCCATTTCACAGCTCTGGTACATTCAAGGACTTCTCTACACATCAAGTTCCTGCATGTTATACTTGATATGTATAAATTTCATTTATATGCCAAATACGTTCTGACTACAAATAGAATTTTCGAAAAACACAAAGGAAACTTTAGAAGATTTGTTGTTGCTAAATTATTGCACAACTTTTTGTATGGAATCAATGTTAACTGAATTTCATATCAATCAATATTAATTTCCTTTAATAACAAAATAAAATAAAAGAGAAGATAAACTAAAACGGAAGAGGGAAAACAAAACGGAAAAACTAAACTTATTTCATAGAATTAACTTCGGAAAACTCACTCATTCACACGTAGTTGTAAAAGTGTGAGCATAAAATGCAGCACATGACACTAAAGGCAGAGTTTAAAGGAATTATTTTTTGATTATTTAAATCGAATGCTCGGTGCTGGGAAATGTGGCAAACAAATTATAATATTTCCTAGGATTTGCGAAAAATAAATAACATATTTTTGGTAAAAAAATATATTCTTTTTAATTTCTGCTGTAAATTGCTTAAAACTTTAGCAAATATAATTACGACTCATATATCAAAAATAAATTGTTATATCAAGTAGTATTAAAATTTATTTTGGCATGTATCACGACGATCTCTTCAGATATAAGGAAAAAGCTGAAATTAAAACATATTGCGAATATATGCAGTTAGGGCTCTTTACAATTTTGCATTGATAATCTTAATACGTCGCAGGAACCTGCATTCCTGCATTGGGTTTTTAGAACTAAGTTAGCAAATTACAAAATTCGATATCCAACGAAGTTTACATTTAAATTCTATCAAAATTTCTATTCTCCGACTGCAAAAAGTAAATGTCTCTGTGGCTTTCATGAATACACCCACTTTCTAAATTCGAATGATTTTTAAGGGTTTATCAATTACTGGATCAGTAGACTTTTGTGTCTATAACTAAAGGTAATTTTACGCCTATTTATACAATTTTCAGCACTAAAAGCATTTGCTACACAAATATTTGGTTGCTGATAAATTAGTTCCATGTAAGAAACCATGCAAGCACATATGTTGTTCTTCCTAAACGTTCATATGTATATGAAATATCATTTACTCACGTATATTACAAAAATATAATATGAAAATTAATTACTCAAATTGTAAAAAGGAAAGATGTTAATATTTTATTTCAATTTAATATCCTCGTATGCATTTTGAGTTACAATAATTTATTATTGGTTTAAAATTCAAAACACCATTTCGGCTCAATCGCTTTGAATTCAATTGGCATCCATCGTATACCTGATCATTATATTAAAGTTTACATGAGTGGCTGGACTTGTAATATACGTATCTCATTATTTTGGATTTTCTTCTTCAACGAGATTCTATTGAGGTTTTCGTTTGAAAATTTTTAAACCAATTTCAGACCTGCCCCGTTATTTGCAACAACTGGCGTTCCATATAGTCTTTGGAATTTGAACCGCATATAAAAAATAGATTTTTTAAAGAATGGTCTTAGTATAAAGTTTAAACTTTTACATTTAGGAATAAAGCAAACAAACGACATTATTAGGAGGGCGTTGCCATCTACGTAATTTACCGGTGACATTACTGGACCATTTTGGTTAGCAAGTCAGCAGAAATTATAACATAAATTGGAGCTGTGAGTTGAGCTCATTGGGCGATAAGCATAAATATTAAACTAACCACTTGGAGACGACTGAAGTCTTGAACCAAAAAGTTGAGATTGCCTTTAGTGAAAATTCAGCTCAAGCAATCCAAAAGCTGCCTAAAATTGCGTTGATTAAGTCTGCCTGAAATTAGTTAAAAGGGTATTACTATCAAAACTTATAAAATGATAAACTTATAAAGTAATCAAGTGTCGATTTTCTTAGATATTCTTACCAAAGTTATGTTATTAAATCCTGAATTATTTTTTGAGCTAAGCATGTTATCGCGATGTGGATGAAAATCAGGTTTCAGTCATAATTATTTATTACTATAAAAATAAATTTTATGTTTACAATCTAAATATTTTAAAACTTAAATCGATTTGTCACTGAAAAAATAATTTTCCAGAACCAGTTTAATGATTTCAGAAAACGATTTCAAGCCGTGTCACTAAATTCTCGGTACAGTTTTATGTTGCAAGCAATTATTAGAAGCACGCTTAAGGCAAATTGAATAATATAAAAATATATTTCTAAGCACCAGCACCATGGACAAAAAATTTACGATTTTGCTTTTGCTGTTTTTGTGCTGTTGAAAAACCAAACAGTACATCAATCGAAAATGTGTGCTGTGCCCTTTATTGCTTTTACATTTTGTTCAACCATAATTTCTAATAAGGTTAGGGTTGGGTTTTTAACCTAGCTGAATATTTAGGAAATAGAACTAAAGGATAAACACAAATTACACTGGAATTGCGGGGACTAAAAAAATTAATAAGGTGTATTTAAAAATTTCATATAAGCACACAGCACGGTTGCTGTACCATTTCGTAATACTGGTGATGTAATTGCTGTTATATTTGTGCTGATGCTCTTTTCGTTACTGTCGTATATTCACAGCATAAGAATAGCAATAGCATAAATAAATTAACAAGCATGAAGTGCTATTTTGTGACAGAAAATGCTGCTGATTTTTACTTCTGCTAATGCTGTTCTGTATTTATTTTGAAAAGTGACTACAGCATTCTTTCTATGCTATTGCTACGAGTATTTCGCAAATATCTTCGCAAAAAGTGCTAAGCAAACAAATGAAGCTTCTGTTAAGATAAAAGAAGTATAACATATTGCAATATTATTATTTTTGACATTTATAGGAAATTTGGAAATAAAATTAGAGTTTGCAAAACATTTTCTAAGCTTAACAAAAATTAGTAAAAGAAGAAGCAACAATTTAATGGATTTGCTTGTGTTTTTTGAAATGTTTTAAAACAAATTAAATACTATTATTTTGAATTTAAATCACAACAGAAATATTTTATTTCAAAGGTTCTTAATAATATTTAGTCTATTTAATCCACATGATTGTATGTGGATGCACCCAAATTCGATAGGTAACGAATTTAGTAGATATAAAAAAATTTGAGTTCTCCTGAGATTGTTTTTTTTAATTTTTCAAATTTCCATAAAAAAATCTAACTTTTAACGTTTATAGTTCTTTTTATGACTTTTGGTTGTTTTTGCGATTTGCTTTCAGTTTCATTTTTATTGATTTTCATCTACCAAATTACTTTCATTACACCACTTTTGTTCTATTCTTTTATTTTTCTTAATGTTTTCAATTTTTATTCTTTTTGTGATTTGAACAAAATGTTTGCGAATGCTTTAATATGAAGTATCCTCAAGATTCTGAAACGGAGACGAACACTAGACAGGACACATCATAGTTTTTTATCGCTTGAAAACTTGTGTATATGACACCAATCTTGTCTTAGAAAGAAATGAATATTATTTCGTTTTGCAACTAGTCGGATTCTAAAAGCGATGGCGACTGCACTCTGTTCAAGGTTACGTTATATAATTTGAAGCATTAACGTTAAAGTTTTGTTACCTGGTAATGACAATCTTTTAACTGAAATTAAGTTCTCTTTGGCTTAACAACTTACCTGAAAGTAAAAAAAATTAAAAAATAGAAAATTTTAATTATTGTATTGCATAAGTAGTTTATTTAATTATAAATAAAATGAACAGCAAAATAGTTTTTCAGACACTCATTTATAAAATTTTATTATTTAATGAACACACATACATATCGCACACCCATTTCAAAGTGGACACAACTCAAAATTTCGTAAGTTTGTGTTAAAATATGAAAATTGCTTATTATTCATTTGTCTACCCATACGCAAAATTCTATCTTGTTTTTGTTAATGTAAATTGTTTAAAAACACAGTGATCGCACTGCACTGCAATCGGCAAGTAGACCATAAAAAGCGTGTTACAAAATAAATTAATTAGTTTCTTTAATGTCCGTTTTTTAAATTGTGTTCATTGCTTTCACTTAGTTTACAATTTTAATTCAGCTAAAAAGTAACGCTCAAAAATAGTTCTTTTGCGTTTTCTGAAAAACTACAAGTTTTGAGTTGTGTCACCTTTGCAGTGTGTGTGCGATGTATGTTTATGCATGCTTGTGGTCTAAATTGTCAAAAACTGATGTATTGTGTCCTATTAAATGTTTAAACAATAAAAACAGAGAAATGTTGATTATAAACAAAAAAGAAAAAAAATTAGTTTATAATTTATGATACCGATTAAAGAAAATATGTAAAAAAATTAATTAAAATGCTGATATTTATGTGTTGTATCCATGTGTTAAAAATGTATATGTATTTTATAAAACTGAACTGACCCTCAGTGCAGGCTTATATTTTAAGGTGTCTCTTTTTTAAGGAACAAAACTAAAAAAAAACAGCAGACAGGAAATTATAAAGAAAACTTTATGTATCTTAATATATATTATATATTTAGCTAAATTTACTTGGCCGCTTTTAGTTACATATAGTAAGAAATTTAGTAAATATTAAAAAAAAAAACTTTATAATTTTTCCTCCGCTTCCAAGACTGAATGAAAGTCTTCAAATCATACTAAAAAAAGGCATTACTAATAAAGCATACTACAATAGGAAAAAGTTAAAGTGGTAGGAGAATAATGTTCATTTAAAAAAAAAATCGTTGTACTTTATTATATGAAATTTTATAAGATTCATACATAAAGTGACGCATACTAGCATAGTCAGTCCTTTCAGCCAAATGTAGTGCATTTGACTTGCGTATGCAAAAATAGACGCTTGAAAATTTATAGCTACTAAATTAAGAAGTATTCGGTATTGCTCTTCAGCTGTCAATTTAATTAACTTTCTTGTTTCCAATTAAAAAATACTAGTATTTTCTGCGAGAAATTTATGTCAATTAGTCTAGACGCATTTATCCTGGGTAAAAACGGCACATGTCACTTAACTACATTAATATAGCTATTTAAATCTTTTATGTACTTATGTAATTACACATATATTTAATACACAAATTATAACCAAGACCAGTGCTGTAGTAACCGACACTGGACAACATTCTTTAAGTCTTTAAGTGACCTGTAACACAGTTTCGTTTTTTCGTGTAAAAAAATATATATGTATATTACTGTCGAAATGCGCGACACCCCCTGTAAAGGAAGCAAAAGAAGTGGAAGGATTCTTAAAAACCTTCATTAAGAATATCGCAATTGGGTACCCTTCATAAATTGATAATTAAGCATTGGACCTATTCTCCCTCATAAATTTATATATAAAAGCATTCTGATGCAGATGAGAGACTCTAGAGAAAGTGTTCTGCGGCTGTCTAGCTGGCTATTATCGTAGAATAAAAGTACTTGGCACATCCTCAATGACTCCAAGAGATGAAAATGGTATCTTACTGAACAAAGTAATTGGCTTTATTCGTAGCCTAAATCTGTTCCAGTGCATATTGCCTCGATATTAATAATAATAACAAATCACATCGAAAGCGGCTAAACATTCCAGAAACTTGGTTAGATGGACAAAATTTATTTCTATATCCTTAGTAAATTTAAAAGCGCAGGCCAGCCTCAAAAAATGTATGGTGAAATCATAGTAAGCTCGCCTCCGAAACTAGCTTTAGATCTTCATGATAAAAGTGTCGAGATACGCCGAATTTCGGATAAGAATCCTAGGTTAAATAATATATAAAAATCCTGGAATCATTAAAATACTTGTGGGGTTGCTACCAACTTTTGTAAATGTCTAATTTGATAGCAGAGGCATCTACGCCAAGATTTATGGTGCTAGCTTACTTCGAAATTTCTACTTAAGGATACTGCTATGTACGTATCGATATTTCTAACACTTTACCTAGTGAATTGCAAGCTCTTTTACAATTCTAAAATTATTTAATTTAAAATCGAACTCTGTTTAAAAAGCAAGCTGAGAATGTATATAAATACAGATAGCTGTATATTGCCACTCTGGGAGTTTAGTGATTTCGGATTTTGTAACTGATGGCAAATAAAAAACAATTTAAAAAACAATTTATATTGCACACAACCAGCTGTCGTATACCGCTCTTAATTTTTTGTAAATTTTTAGATCAAAACAATGGCATTTTCTTAGTTTTTTTAAATCTTATAGACGACATCTAGCTGATCTTACTGGACCCATCCTGACAGTATCTTTGCACACGTCAAGTTATACTTTTTAATGCAAAACATTGCCACTTTAATATACATCTGCAACCGCCCATTTTTTGTAATGTCTGTACGTGTGTATTTAAATACATATACATATGTGTACGTGTGTATTTTTTGACTTCACACATGTATGAAGTACTGCGAATATTAATATATTTTCATGTTCTATTATTAATTTTCTTTGTGTAAATTTTGAAGCAATTTCATGTCAATATTTACGCAGAGCCTTTTAGTTGTGTTCCCATTTTTGCTTAAATGTGAACATATGACTCTGATATTGTTTTTTGTGTGGTTTCGGGCACGGAAAGGATTTTTTGATTGCGCATAAAGCATTCTCTCTTTTTGCTGGCAATTAAATTCTTTTGTATATAAAATAGTGCTGACGACGAAGTTTGTAATTTTTTTGCGTTTTGAATTTTAAGTGATTTTTGTTGAGCTTTTGTTTATTTACAAAACTTTAGCTTCTATAGAAAATAAAAGGCATTAATTCATCTACTGAATTCATTGTTTTAAATAACTTAATTATTACTTTGGTGTCAAAACGTAGTTAAAGTCTCTCTATAGAAAATAGAATTCATACAAAACCAATGATCTATATTCTCATAAACCATTTATTACACCTGGAGCGGTGTGGTTGGTATCACTGTTCTGGGGCAATACTTAAGAGTATATGACCATCTTCATATGTAAGCCTCTATTGTATTAGTATGGATTCTTCTGCATGACAACTGCAATTTTGTGCAATGGTTCAATTCACTGTGTTGACTGATGCTTACCGAAACTTTCTGTTTAATATGTTTCTCTGCACTGGCGTGGCTTCTACTTGTTTTCTTTTGCCGTGCGCTGTCTTCCATTAAAATACGATGCGACTTCGTTACATTTCTACAAATTGAAGTCATTTGGTTTCCCCTTAAGTTCAGGCAGTAGTCGTAAAGTTTCAAAGTTTTACCATAGAAAATTCTCAAGATATGAAGGTGTAAAAAGTGCATATTTTGGTACATATTCACTGACTCGCTTACTCAGCAATATTATGGGGTACTTCCATTGTAGATAGAGAGCTGAAATTTGATATAGGGCACTAGGGGACTAGGGTCCCCTCTTATTTGTATGGAGCATTTCCACAGCTGAAAGTTGTTATAACCTAACCGTCTGTATGATTTAAGTTAAAATAGTTTTTATAGATACATTAACAAACCAAAATAGCTTGGAAAAAAGGACTCAGATCCGCACAAATACATAAATGTGAAAATAAAGCCGAGTTCCCATCCAAACATTTCGGCCGTAAAAATTACTTAGATCAAAACGAGGACCAAGTTCTTCATATGTACAATGCCATCACATTTCCAGGTAACTTGGTAGCTTGGCTAAATTTTTTTAACTTTCTATTATGAGAAAGTATTAGTACATTTTACGGCCGAAATTTTTGCATAGGAACTTGGCCTTATTTTCCCA
Source organism: Phania funesta (assembly GCA_963932375.1). Classification (NCBI taxonomy): domain Eukaryota; kingdom Metazoa; phylum Arthropoda; class Insecta; order Diptera; family Tachinidae; genus Phania; species Phania funesta. The sequence continues at coordinate 47,338,687 of OZ010656.1, forward strand.
TTTATGTTTTTGTGCGGACTTTATTTTCTAAAAGCCAGAACAATTAGTGGGACTTATTAAATACTTGTCTTCTTTTCATATAAACAGCGAAAGCATCAACTTAATTATATTAAAATTCGTAGAAGTAATAACGAGTATTTTTCGGGGGCGAAGAATTTTAGTTCTATGTATAACCTAGAAGTTTGGGGCTTATTTTGGCAATTTATTATGCACAAACTTATGCGATATTAACGTGTTTTATTTAAGTCCATATGTTAATATCGCAAGAGCCCCAAAACGATCGGCCTACGTCATGGTATAACGACTGAACATTTGTGTTTGCTATTACACTAAAGTAGGTAAGTCTCCTTGACTAATAGATTGGCGCATTGATGCTAATATTAGCTGCCTATAAACGCTTTAGTACGAGACGTCATGATAATGTGCGTGGTGAAAAACCCCCCGCCAAGCACGTCCAAAAGTTCAATAATTATAACACAACGTCATAGTATAAAGTCTGAATTTATATATATTATTATTTGAAAAACCATTCGAGGATGTTTTCTAAAGCGCCAGAAAATTTGGACGTCTCTTAGACAAGTCCTTATGTCTTTAAAAACGTACATGGTCAGAACGTTACACTCACTCCGTAAAACGTGAACCATGTTTCTGTGCCTCAATTGGCTTCAGCAGGATAGTTAGTTAACTTTAGTTAACATTTGCTAAACGATGAATGCGCCTATTAGATTATTCGCTCTGGAAATATCTAAAGTCACATGTCCGCGCCAATAAACCAGAAGCAGCTAAACACTTGGAGGCCATAATCCGATAGTTTAGGATCGAAACTTGATTTCCGACCTAAAATTAGATCAGAATTCCAGAAATCATATCTATACAATAGTGGCCTACAAAATTATATTTTCATTAAACATTTTTCGCGGTGTTTTCATGCAACTTACACTTTTCCCTAACAAAAAAAAAAAAAAATAAAAATAACCGATACCTCCACGCATGTTCTTCAAAATAAAAAAATCTCCGTCCATAAGAGTATATATGTACATAAGTACATATATGTGTGTGTATAGCAGTGTTTTTACTCCTATAATTAATTTAACATTTTTCTCATGCCGGGTGTCGTATGAATAATATTTAAGCAAAAATAAATAACTACAAGTGCATTCGCACTTATTTGCATATATACTCATATGTATGCTTTATTTAATTTTTGGCTTTTTTATTTTAAATTTAGCACAAACTTTTATAAACAGAATTTATTTTGTTGTTTTGTTGGAATATTTTTAAATTTACGAGTAAAAAACCGAAAAATACAAAAAAGTACTAAAATCTCTCAGCATTTTTTTGTTTTTTTTGTGTTTGTATTTTTTTCTATTTTAAATTGAATTTTTTTGTATATAAAAAAATTGTGTTGTAGTTGTTGTTTTTGCTGTTGGTGTGCAACAAATTTTACTGAATTTGTTCACTTTCACACTCTTGCATGTTTTTATTTGTCTTTTTTTTTAAAGGGATGATTCGAATTGTTCACCGTAAAATGGTACTTTTTTTGTATTCTATAAAAGCCCTAATTATTTAAAATTTAATTTTTCCGTTATATTAATTTACAAGTTTTTAATTTCTTTAATAAATTTTTCTGCGTGCTAAATGAATTTTAGTGTCTTTTTGTTTGTTTATAACCTTGTTTGCAGTTTGTGTACTTTTTTGTTATATAAAATCTAGTTAAAAGGGTGCTAAAAGTTAAAAATATTTAACTGAAAACTTTTTACTAAAAATAATTTTCAAAAAGTTCTCCCCCCTCTTACTAATAAGTGGCAGACTACCACTCAGCAGTTGTTTTTAAAATTCCTAAAAATAATAATTGATTCGGTCTTTAGAAAGGTTGGCCTTCCTAGCTTCACCGAAAGAAGCTTCTAAAATATTGAAGGAAATGTTTAAATATTGATATAAGGCGATCATTGAATGGAAGGATGTGAGTTAACTGAAGCTGTATGAATCCAAACTGTGCACGTACTTTGCCTTGACGGCATAAATCCATAAATTTGGATATCAACTGTTAATCCCATTTAGAATATTCTTATGATTATTGCCCCAGCGAAAACTTGTTATTTCTCAATCTGAAAAATTGCCGTATAAGTCTTATCTTGTTTTTTAAGCAAAGCATAGTACCATTGAGTAAGTTCATAGAATTGTCACCGTTTCGGCTTTTGAGTTTTTTAAGAGCTATTAGACAGTTAGAATATCTAAAATAAGGTTAAATGACCAATTTGCTAAAAATGTTTTACGACTTATCGTTTGCGCCACTAAAATATAAGAAATGAAAATATCCATGGAAATATAGAAATTCTCACTATCCAGGAAGTAGCAAAAACATACACGTCCAAATACTTAAACAAACGAGTGGTCCATCCCGACGCTCTTATACGCAACAGATATTTTAATATGATTTGAATGCAATAAATTAGTTATTAGATTGGTAATAAAATAATAATCAATATGTTAGAGGTACGATTTAAATATTTTTGTAAATTTCCTTTAGTAGAATGAATCAATAAAATAAAACGAAAGCCTAAAAATTATTAAAATTGTAAATTTAACAAAAATCTTAATTAATTCGCAAAAACGAAGTTTTGCCATAATTCAGATATTTACCAAAAGTACTAAACACTCAAATTTCAACAAAATTTGTACCAAAAAATTTCAAATTAAAATTTTTATTGTAAGCTACAAGAAAGTCGCCACAACTCGGAAATTCAACTGAAAATTTAAACTAAATAAAGAGTTTCAAAATCACTAAGAACTAAAAATTTCGCATAATCCGAAGAAAACATTAAACTCCACGAAAAATGCGCAAAGTCGCCAAAAATCGAAAACCCCATTCGGAAAATCCTCAAAATAATTTTAAGTTCCTAAGAACTAAATCTTACAAAACACCTAATTTTCACAAACGCGCAATCAAAAATAAACTACACCATATTTTGAAAGTTACCCAACGTCTGAAATTGCACCAAAAACTATAGATTTTATAAAATATTCAAAATTGTACTAAAAAATCAATTCTGCTATTATTAAGCATTTCGAGAAAATAAAAAAAAACATTATAAGAGCCGTACTTAAGGAAAAACTCCATATCGGGAAAAATCCGTAGTACATTTTAGTAGTTTATACTTTTGTATAAGATTTGATACAACCGAATACTTCTTTATGTATTTACTTCTTTATGTATTTGTTTCGATTATTTTGGAAATAATCGATTAATCGAGCTAGAGATGATGATAAGAACTTGGTCCTCATATTGATTTGAGTACTTTTAATGGCTGACATTTTTATAGAGCTACATCTCCTTATTGTCACATTTATGTTTTTGTACGGATAATCAAACCAAGTTTTCAAATTGAAGCACGCATTTTTTCAGTTTAAAACGGAATGTATAAAGGTAAAGTTTTTAATTAAACTTTTTATCTATTTGAATAGCGTAAGAAAATTTACGGACTTTAGTGTTAGATTTCCGAAAGCAATTGTGGTGTGTGTCAGTTTTTCTTGGACTAACGAATTTGTATGATACTGAGGGGCAAATTAAGGCATTCGATATCGATCGAATTTTCAGTAGAGTTTAATAGAAACACTGATCGATATCGAAGGGCTTAATTTACCCCTAGCTTGTTATATATCATATTCCTCTGCTGGCTTATTTAAATATTTTATGACAAATGAAAGTTACTTTGGTAAAAAATTTGACAAAATCGGATCTTATCTAAAGAAGCGGCGTGTGTTTCTTCGCACTTTTGCCAAAGGTACGATTTTTTCTATGGATTTATTAAAGATTTAAAGGAATACATTGCTTTGCTGCAACTAACATAGATAACAAACTTTAGTTTATTCATATTTCATGCTGGAATTATTTCTTATTTGTCTTGCGAATTTAACCTGGTATCCACACCTGAAGAATTTATTTTATGAGCCAGCTATACGAAGTACCCTCTACAAATAATGCGTTATTTTTATGCCATTATACGAAAGAAAAACATGGTTGTAGCATGGTGACGGAAACCATATTACATTTTCTACAATATTGTATGGTTGTAGCAAATATATAACGGTTATTTGAAAACAAGTTATTGCTTACATTCAATCAATTAATCACTTTCATTCATAAGAATTGCAACACGGTTGAGTCGAAGCAAACCCTAACCACAACAAATTCTTAACAGATGTAATATGTAAAATTCTTTTGGTACTCGTATTTAACTAAAATATGATGGTGCTGTGACTTAAGTGGTAAGCGCGTTTCGTATTAAGCATTCCATGACTTTTGTATTAAGCTTTAATTCGTTGCCAGACATTAACATAATATTTCCTTGCTTTTCTGTCGTTCTAAGAGAACTATTTTATTATTTCATACAATAATAACATGATTTGCTTACAGGTATATGCTTCAATCATAACATGTTGCTTTTGGATTATGGTTTCGTCAACCGTGTCATTTTTGTATGTATCTATGTGCAAAACTACGTGGCCACGCTTAAGACCTTCACAGGAAGCAAAAGTCCGATTTAAATTTGTTTAAATTAAATTAAAATTTAAGAAATGTAATGCTTAGGAGCCGTCAATTTACATAAAAAGTACCACCGGAATTTTACTCTCATCACTGTTCTGAAATGCTGTATATGGGACCAACCTACTTATAAATGTTCGTGTATTAGTGTTTTCTTGTTTTTTGTGCATATGATGATATTAAAAATTTAAATATGCAAGAAATATTTTTCTGTTGCTGCCTTAAATTGAATTTATAACACAAATACATATGTATATTTTACACACATATCCATACATACATATTTGTATGTACATGCATACTAAATGTGAAGTTGTTTGATGCCTACAAACAAAGAGTCTTGTATTACTCGTATATCGTTGTATGCCTGCTTGCCTGCCTGTATTTTTTGTTCTGTCTCTCTGGTTGTTTGTAGGCACGAATATAAAGTTTAAATTATTGGTTCTTAGTTGAAAACATTTTTTGTATAATTTTTGATACTACTTCTATTGTTTTTTCTTTTAATAATTTAATTCTTTTTATTATTTCTTAAATTTTACTTTTGCTGTTTAATTCTCTTTGTTTCGCAGACTTAAAGGCATAAAGTCAATGATTTAACTTAACATTTTTACCAAGAATTTAAATGAAATTGAAATGAAAAACGAATTGATTATAAATTTTCTTTTAAGTGAAAATAATCTATTCGAATAATTGCACAGACATTTGTAGGCATTTTGTAGAGTACAGTCTCATAGAAATGGAATTAGTAAAGAATTTTATTTGTGTGTTTGTCTCTTTGCTTTGGTAGCGATATTTGTTGGGAATTAATAATTAGCAACAGTACAACTACATTCAAAACTCCCAGCTCTTTGATAATGACTTGTGTTTTTTATTCTGTCTTAAACAACTGTTGGACTAAGGAGCTGGTTTGTCATTGATTGGATTTAACGACTTTTATTGCAACTTCAATTAAACAAAATATGCGCCATTCTTTGGGGACAGATGCGATACTAAATTAGTTTTCACCTAATTTCCAATCCAAACATTTCCTTTGTTTGCTCAATAATTTCGAAGTTACTCCGAAATTAGTGGGATAAATTTTAGTCGCCACCAACAATTTTTGTGATTAGCTGCTGCCGATCTCAATTATTACCTGCTGCCTGCTTTGAGATTCCATTCTACTACAGACCTCTTTAAATTTTATTTTTCCTATGCACACAATTACTTACATATATTTTTCTTTCATTTTGGCGATATGAAGACTTTGTCATACACACATGACAATTAAAAGCGACACAATTATGTTGGTTTAAAACAATTATTGTTTAAGAAGTTTTAATTACTCTTTAGCCTTAAACACTTTAATTGATACAAAAAGCGAACAACGACAAGTTTTTCACACAACCACACATGCAGAAGAATAATGTATGTATGCATGCTCATGCATACAGATGTACAAGCAAAAGCAAAGAAAAGTTTTTTTTTCAGACGCCCGCATAACAGCTTTATTGTCACGGTTACCGTAGTAAATATTTTCGGTAAAAGTTATTCGTTGTTAAATTTTTTATTGTGTCGTTGTTGTGTAATTACAATTTTGCGCTCAATTAATTTAAATTATTATTGGTGAATCATTATTTCAATTTGGAAATTAAAAAATAAAAATTAAACGCGTCACAACAAGTTCAATAGGGTGACAAAGAAGGTGTGAAACATATCGCGGTATTTTAAATTACACTTCATAATTTCGAAAACTAAATTTAGTTTATGGTATTACTTAGTGTTATTTAATACGATTTAATGATTTCTTAGAATTCATTTGTAAATAAGACCTCCTTATTTAGATTTAGAATTTTGTAGACATTCTCGCAATTAACTTATTTCGTTCAAAGTTCAAAAGTAGCAGTTTTTTTTATAAGAAAACCCTTGAACATTTCTATAAATTCTAGGAAGTATTTTAATGTTTCACTTCATCCTTTAAAAATATTTGTCCTTAAATCTTATGAAATAGCAACTTTAACTGAATTAATTGCAGGTTAAATTGGTGACACTTCTCACTGCAAACCGTCATTATTTTAGTTCTATTCCATCAAGTTTAGAAAATTCTCCAAATGCATTTTGTTTGCAGGACTGCGCCTGCTAAAAAAACCTCAACTACGGAATACATTTTCTTTTTCGTCATTGAGAGTAAAAATACCATTCGAGCGACCGCAAACATATTGTTTAATTCATTTAATTTAAAAAATATTACAATACAATTATCTTGTATCTGTTATTGCCGATCATAGCAAGTCGTAGACTTTCTCTCGTTCTAGTGAAATGGAATAGAGTCTTTGGTCGAAATCGAATCACGACCACCAGACTAATAGATTAGCGAACTACCAGTATGACCATTTATGTTTGATTTAGCAGCTCATTTATTTAATCGACCCATAAGCAATAAAGTACGTTAAAATAATATATGATGAAAGTGGAATAAAATCTAAAAGTTTATCTAGCTTCATTATATAATTAAGTATTTGCATGCGTACAATCTGTCGAGGAAAAGTTTCATATGATGCCTATAGAATATTTTGCACATAGATAACTAATTAGATGATTTAGCCAGTTTAGGCTTAAAACTAAAAATGGATTAAATATGGTTCAATGTCTCTTAAATCAGTCGAGTGGTTATTGTAAAGTGTTAATACTCTTATTAAAAGTGACCTTTCTAGTGTGGAGCTAATTATTCTTTGTACATTTAATTAAGAATTGCGTGTTGATCTTGACAATTGTTATAAATCAACTAAAAAGAAATTCGAATTATATTTTATGAAACTTTTCAATGCACATATATTAGTATAAATCCCTTAAACCAATTGAGAAAGCTTAAGAAACCTTAGAACAAAAACATTAAAGTTTTAACAAAAAGTCCCCACAAGAAATGCAAGTAAAAAATAAAAAAAACAATTTATTTTTTGTAGGCGCTTTTTGTTAAAACGTTCAAGTTTTTCTAAAAAGTTGGGTAAATTTTTACTAATAAACGGACTCAAGTAGCCAGCGAAATGCGGATAGAGACTGGCTTATTATTTTTTCTTATCATATTAGATCTCAATGTATACGTGTTTCCACAAAGTAGTACGGATTTTACTCAGGCCTCATATACGGAAATTTTTTGTCATCGGAGCTTATTTGTTTGGGTTCTATATGTTTTTGTATTCTGCTGTTAGGTCGCAGTAACATATTTAGAGGAAACGATATTTCCAAGCTCGCATATGTTTGATACAATTTCGAAGACGGTATTACTGATAAAGTTTTGCTCCGTTTAATAACCCTGGATATTGTTCTTTTTTATAATAACTCAGTGACTATTTTGCACTGCCATTGAAGCCGCTTTGTCGATTTTTTCTTGCATATGGTTTGCTTTTCAGAGATCAATAATCTGCCGTCAATTTTGGTGTATCAGGCAACCTTGTTTGACTCCTCTCAGAGTGTTGAAGGATTTTCCACACTGACTCTAGCACGGTTGTAGTGCTTTTTAATCATGTTAACTATTTAAATTGCTACGTCCTTGCTTAATAGAGCGGCATTAAACACATGACATTTCGGTCGCTGGTGTCGAATGTTTTCTTGATACTAACAAAACGTAGTTATATGGTGGTGTTAACTTTATTACCCTGCTCTATTATGTTGGTCCGAAATCCTGCTTGTTCTTTAACCAGTGGCTGATCCACGGGTTCTAGGATACGAAGAAGTATTATTTAGTTGAATTTATGAATCTAATAACTTGGTTTGCACATTTGAATCTTTCAGTTGCGAGTATAAAATTTTAGTCATTTAAATAAAACGTAGTATTAAAATCTCTTTACTTTTAACTTTATGTGCGACTTTTATTAATTTACTTAAGTTTACACTGGGTTCCCCCAATTAAAACTAATTTTTCTACATATTAGAGTTATAGAAAAATCGAATGTAAAAAACTTTTCTCTGTAGGTTGAATTTGTTCATAGAAAGAATATTTTTTTCAACAAAATCCGAAAACTTTTTTTGTATTCTGAATAATTTTGCTAACCACTTTCATCAAAGTTTCAATACAATCAATTAATTGTACTAATTATTCTGGGTTCCACTAGGCAGTTTTTTTTAATAGAGAAAATAAAATAAAAATCCAATATTTAATTATGTTTTTTGTTAACTTTTTTGGTTTCTCGTTTTATTATAATTTCTGTGGTCAGATAAAATGAATCCAGCTGGTTTTAGTAGCAACAGCAAAAGAAAAAAATGAAAAAGGCTAATAATGAAAATTAAATGGATGAAATGCACTTATGAACACTTAAAAGCTAAGGAACACACACAACATAAAATTACCCTCTAAATTTTTATAGTTTGAATTAATAACTTTCCACTGGGCACCCATTGTTTCCAATGCGGTTTTCTTTTTTTTAGGATTGAAGAGCAAAATTCAAAATGTTCTCTTGGTTTATTGCGGAATTTTTTTAAATTAAATTTTTCGTTTAAGGTTCACAGGCACAGTTAATGTAAAAAAGGTTATAAAATTTTAGCGGATAGTTGGTGGTAAAGTTTTGGAAAGTAATAAGAATTTATAAAAATATTTATTTATTTTAAAACGTTAAAAGAATTTACCACTTTTGCTTATAAATACTTTCAATTCGCTACCCTACTTCGCGTTCGTTTTCAAGAAAAAATTCTGTTTGTTTTCGAACAATCGAGTTTTAATGGTGACTGTTTTATTAAAAATTCACTTTTGTTTTACACCTTTCATAAATATTTTTTTAAATTTAAAGTGAATTTTGCATAAAATTTGCTTAAAAAGATTTTTTATTTTTTCTTTATTCGTCGTTATTCGTGTTTATATCAAATGTTTCTTCTTTTTGTATTATATTTCTTATATAAATTTTTATATTAAATTTGTTGCTATTGTATATGCAAAATTTTATTTTTTTAAAATTAAATAAACAAATTTACTCAGCGCGTTTATATCGTTAGTCGAATATCGTTGAAACTGACGCTTCGAATAATGAGGTGAGTGTTGTGAAAATTGTTAAGAACTCAATTGGTCATTAGTTCTTCATTTCGTTAGTTTATTTTATTTTTATTTATTTTTGTAGTTGTTTTATTCAGCTGTTTAATGAGATGTATTGAGAGTAGCAGCATCGTGACGATTGCATGATGATGAGGATGAAAATGTGATGATAATGATGAGATTGTGGATGATTGTCCATTTCTTAACCGTCATTAACAAACTCGTATTTTTCTCTACATTGTTTACATTTTGAATGTCGTATCATTTGCAGAATACGAACTTTTAGCTACCAATTGTTAGAAAGAATATAAAGAGGAGATTGGCCTCTTTCGACGAAAAGGGCGACGCGACCACGGAGGGTAAAACTCTCAAGCTCTTTCCTTGTGTCTTAACTATTAACCACACTCGTTAAATTTATGGTAGGGTCTAGGGTTTCACCATGGTTGGACACTATGTAACTGGCAAAGATATCAAGAGACAGTTACTTGTGGGCCAACTTAAATCAAGCTCACAAAACATTTGAGCCGAAAAGCGAAAGTAAATGGAGATATAGTCAAAATACTCTCAGCTAAACAAGACAGAATACAATTTTTCTGAAAAGATCACCTGACTGAGTGAAAATCAAGGAAAACATAACTTTTACTAAAAATAATAATCGAAATTATTAATTTTTCTAATAACTCAATGAAGAAACCTTAATTGAATCAACATTTATAATTTTAACACTAAAAATTTTATAACTACTGATAAGCGTTTTCGAACAGCTCCGTAAGTACCTCATTTCAGTGTTTAGATATATTTTAATTCAAATGAAAAAAAAAATAGAACGACAACTGCATTAAAAAAAAATAAAATCGGAACGTAAGCGAAAATCTTTTCTGCAAAATAATCGGTTATGCACTGTTAACATTTATCAAGCAGCACGAACAAAATTCAAGGCCACCCTTCCTTGCTTTAAAGACACTGTGCAGAGACATGCAAAGCATTTGACACTAATAATTATAATTTCCGTGATTCTTTTTCATTTGTAGTGGCTTTGTACTACATGATTATGCCGATTGTTTTATCAGTCACTGTTTGATGATTATCTGTTAAAAATTAAATATTTTCATAGTGTTTTAAATTCTTTTAAGTATATGGTTGAGTATACATACATACGAAATACTTTTAAATTGAATATTGCTCTGAAATATATACCTCCGTCATACATGAAATGCAAATACAATAACCGACTTAAAATCCAATAAAGGCCTAATAGGATTAAATATAAAACAGAGTATCTTTTACGAAAAAAAAGGAAAATATATAAAAGTGTAATTGTGAAAATTGAGAGCTTGTATTCTTAAGTTCATTTGGATAAACAAAGGTTTCGTGGGATCAATTTTCTGTGGTTTATTCAGCTCAAAACTCCTTCTTTCATTTATTCGCTTGAATAATTCCTTTAAAGTGAAAAAAATGTATAATTATGTTTAACTACAATTCAAGTTTTAAAAAATAGCTAATTAAGTTTTCAGTAATATCATGTTGACTTAAGCGCCAGTCATGGGAAATTGAACGACTCACGTTCTCCTGATATATTTGATGGAGATGCATTTTAAATCAATGAAGAATCTTGTTTAATCATATTAAGCATTTTTTTCATATATTGGTGGATTGTGCAAGTTTATATAATTTTTAAGATATTTGCGATTCGTTTTTCTGACATTTGCTGTTTTGCGAATGAAAAAATTTGTTAAAATTCTTAAAATTTTTTTAAATTCCTAAAATTTAATTTTTTTTTTTAATTTCAAGCTGGAATATTTCTACAGAGTTGGTGTTTATTTAATCAATTTGGGGTTCGTCTATTTCAGCATAATCCACAGTGCACATTGGGCTAAACTAGCATCACAAAAATTAAATGGTTTGCCGATTTTCATAATTTTTTGGTATATATTATAAAACATTATTTATAACATTGAAACAATTATAAAAAATGTCGTTATTAGGAAGTGGTTGCTTAAAGTTATACCTTGTGAATAGCCTCACTTACGTGTAAGAAAAATATCAACTTTAAATTCTTACAACTTATTTGTTTCTTTAACAGTAATTTGGTATATTCTACCTTTATATGAATAATTTTTACTTTAAAAGAGCTGCAATTATTTAAAAAATAATCTAAAAGACTGCAACTAATGCGCACTGTCGCGCACACCCACTAGACTATATTACAAATATTCACCAGTATTCATAGTATTTATTTTCATATCAGAATTTCCCGACCGTTTGTGACGTCAAAAACTCTTGTGATTGGTGTTTCCAAAATTTTTACAGTGCACACTCAGATTTGGCCAATATAGAACGGCAAAAATCCAAAGCCAAAAGAAACATTTTCTTAAAATTTCGTACATAAATTTTTTTTGCACCAAACTGCCACGTTAATCTGATTTTAGTGATCTGAGCTCAAATTAAAAAAGCCGAGGTATTTGTTATTGTTATTAGTAGGCAATTTTGCTCTCTGAGGGAAATAGTTACGTGTACACATTTCGATGGGTTTGCTTTTATTCTCCACTTTTTCAATCAGTCCTCTAACTCATGAATGTGCGACTGAAGTTGTTAAGATGCAACTTTCAGATCATTATTAGCACTTATAAATGCAGTGTCGTCTGCAAACGTTGACGTATACGTATTTGCGCTTGTTGGCATATTCACTGTATATATGAGATATAATAGCCCTGCAGACATTTCCACTTTTTTAGGAAATTGATCTTTTGACCTTATCTTAAACGTTCAATTTGTTAAATAGCTCATCAGAAGTTTGTGAGAGTTTTCAGGTAGAACTGGAAATAATTTCGTAAGTAGCCCATCATGCCAGACTTTATCAAACAGCTGGGAAATATTAATAAACAAAGCTGTACAATATTGCTGATTTTCAAATTCAGATCTAATAACACTGACAATTCTGTGGACTCGCTCAATTGTACTATGATTTGCTCGAAAACCAAATTGATGATCCGGGATGATTTTTTGATAAGTAATATACGGCTTTAAACACGAAAGGAATACTTTTTCAAACAATTTTGATCTGGCAAAGAACAAGTTTATACACGAGTAATGTGTACTGCTATTTATAATATAATATTTTAATGAAACGTGGGTGTGTTGCCAGATTGCGTCCATATTTGTTTGTCATAATTTAAGTGTCACAAAACAAGTCTAGTTCAAGAACTTGCCTACAATTTTCATCGCTATAAATACATTTTAAACAATTTTAAAAGTGTATTGCACCAACTTTTTTGATAGTATTTTTCTTACATAAGTCATAAGTAGTCTGATTTTGGCAAGCACCTTTTTTAAATTGACTTCAATATGACTAAAGCTAGGTTAACCATATAAAGTGGATGTCGAAGTTTTATGAATGCCTCCATTTTTCGGGGTATTTCTTTCCTTGGCAATTAAAGCCTCTGTACCAAATTTGAAAAAAAAATATCTTAAATTACATTTTTGCTGTGCTAAATTGCCGAAACGTGCCACTGCGTATTTGTTATATTTTGGTAGTTTTATTGATGAGGGATGGGAGTGTCATCTAAAAGTTCAGTTCGGCCATATATAAAAATATTTTTACCTACGTTTTGCTTTTTAATATATAAGAAATGCATATTTGTTTAAAATTGGAATTTACTTGTTTTGTTTATAATTATTTTATTTCAATGATCATTTATCTTGTTTGAGACTAAATAGAGATTTTCTGTTACTCTCTCGTTCGTCTGCAGTGCAAATGAACAAATAAAAAATACTAGACAAAGGAACCTAGAATAATCTAAAATTTATTATTTTTTATGAGGATTTATAAATTAATTTCTATTTTTGTTTGTTGTTTTAATAATGCACTCTATGAAATAAAGAAATAAAAAAAAATGTATGTGTATAAATATTATTTTTTTGTTTATTTCTTAGGTTTTTTGCTCTTCTTCTTAAAACAATTTTAATTTTTTCTCATGAAATATTTTTGTATGAAATAAAAAGTGTAAAAGTGAGTGTGACTGTATGATATTTTGCTCACCTTGTATGTGTCCACCCACATTTGATGGGTATGAATGTCTATAGTTGTGTATTTGAGGTTTATGTGTGTATTTTGTTTGTTTTTCTGCCTTTAATTTAATTTTTTTGTTCAGGTGTGTATCATGACGATTATTTCAATTTTAAATTCTTTAGGTCCAGGTGTGAGTTATATTCTTGTGTGGTTTTTTAGTGAATAGTTTTGTCTATAAATTGTTCAAAATGGATCATTGAATTTAATAGGTTTTGTTGTTGTTTTAAGGTACGAGTGTATCGTTAGTGTTCATTATGATTATCGAATGTTTATTTATGCACTTGAAAGTTATTTTATTTAAACCACTTGAATTTGTTATTTTAATTGAGTTCAATTATTTACTAATGATCTTGTTTTTGTTCTTAGGCACCTGCATTAAGCATTTGTTTGATTATATACATATGTAAATACTTAATTTTGAATAGCTTTATGTGATTCATACAGTTTAATTATAATCACAGAGCGAATAGTATGATTTTTTAATATTTTAAATTCATTACAGTTTTCAATTGTCGATATGCTGCACTGTTTTTTGTAAAATATTTTTCAAATTAACATTAAAAATTTGGTTTTTTCGTGTAATAAATCTACTGCGTGTTTTTAAGTTTATTTTCTATTATTCGTAGAAATTTAAAACATTCCTCATAAAGTTAAGGGATAATTTTAAACTAAAGAGATATAGAAAAACTAGTTTTATCTCAATATGACATAAGAGAGATTTATTCATTATACAAAACTCTCATTCAGTTACTTGACCCCTAAGCGCAGTCAACATGCCGAAAGAACATTGACACCTATAGTAGTTGATATGAGGTTGTCTTATTCCCGTGGTACCAGTTGGTCAGTTTCTGGTCAGACGTAGCATCTGTTTCGCTCATATACCACCGACAGTAATACATCATATATTCAGTGGAAACCTGGGATAAACCAAATACTTCATTCCGAATCGTATATATCCATTTGCATATATTTGATTTTTATTTCGGCCACTTTTCGGCATCAAAAAGAGTAGGAAATTATTTTTCCACAGCGTTGCCAAAAGTCGCTCTTTAGCTCCAATCCAATTGATGATATTTGATAGTGTATGAAGTGGTGTTTGTAACACTCTTCTTGTATCTAAAAAAAACTCTCTTGAGTTAAAGAATAATATCAATAGAGAAAAAAAAATTTACTCTGCTTTAGGCCCTTCTGAGACATACGATTTATTTGCAAACTATAGTTAAGGTTGCTAATTAAAATAAAATTATACCAAGCAATAAATCAAGATATACTTATGGCGAAAAACATTTATTATTGTTGAAAATAATCCTTTACGCACCCGAAAAGAATAGTTGTGCAACCACATTTTCATATTTGGTCTTTACAAAAATTAACATTTATTTTTCAGCTACTGTCGAAAGTCTCCAAGCCCATATATTGATTTTACAATGTTCTATAATTTTGTTAAGAACAGTTCTTCTTCATTTTATTTAATTATCATAATCACGAAGCGGATACAATAGGCGTGATATAAAAAAACTTATGCTAAACGCTCAATTTCACCAGATGCTCTCACCAATTCACCTGGTCACATGGAAAAGCATAAAACATGTCATTTACAATGTCTTAGGCAAAAATCGCACTCGAATATACGTCGACAATATGCTAAGCGCTTTTGAAAAATATGTGTTCATATGTTAACGAAAATTAATTTGTTCAATTCGCACATGGATTATTTTGAGCGTCAGTTAGCAACAGAGTCTGATGAACATGGTAAATAATTCTGTCAGACGTGTGCACCTATTGTAGAAAGCTATGAAAGCAAAAGTATTCAATCTCTTTTAGCCGAAATATGCGTATTGTTTGACAACCGTATAGAGCAACACAAAGCTAAAACAAAAATATAGTAAATTAGTGATTAATTTCTTAAATACCAAAATTTGTTTTCATCTTTTTATAATTAAAAATTATGTCTTCATCTTTCTTTTGTATGGCAAATTATTGTAAGATTTCACGCCAGTAATATATTCGATATTCTGGCACTAATAGAAAATTTAAAGAATTTTAAGTTTTAATTTGTTTCACTTTTGTTTTCACTTTTATTTTTGATTTTAAACACTTATAGTAGAATTTTAAAAATATTTTTATAGCACATATTCGTCCAATGTATTGCTGTTTTAAGGGAATTCGTTTGCCATTTTTCAAGAAAGGGACAAAGGGTCCCCTACAACGAAGAGTTAGAGGGTTGGATTGTTCCACAATAATTTTTCGTAGTTCTACAATAACAGCTAAACCCTACACCTAAAACGTAAGGATTACAAGATTACCAATGCCGGGAACTTTATATAGAAAGTTGTTACACTGGCTACAATAAAGTTCTTGTGAATGATTTCAAAATAAAATAAAGTAATTTACAAGCACCTCTACTCAAATGTAAAGAAAATTTAAAATATATTTTATACAACGCTAATATACGAGGTGTTATGGTGGCACATAAACAGATGTAGGGGATACATTTTTTTTAAATAAAATTCACAATTATTTCATATTTATTCTTTGGAATAAAAAGACACACAATGTGAGGAATATCATACTGCCTTTTGGGAAATCAACCACGATTGCTTTTGTAGTCTAATATATTATGACTGTTGTGATTCATAGTTTGTATACAAATACCTGAATATAAATGCATCTGTCGTAAAAATTAACAAAAAAAATAATACAAATAAATACAAAAAATAAATCCCAATTAGCAAATGTATCATTGATTATAATTTTTTTTACTAAATCTATCATACAGATGATATTGATTTGGGTTGTTTTAGTTTTACGTATGAGTATTATTAATTTATATGTTTGTACTTGGGTAATAAATATTAATCATACGCTTCATTAGCAGTCAATGTAATAAATTTAAAATTTAAAATTAACGAATCCAATTATAAAATGAAGTGACAAAATTATTATTTTTAGCAGGCTAAACTGTAAATCGCGCGCATTATTTTATGAATATATTTTTTTGTCATTATTTTCGGTTGGCTGCTTGTTTGGTTGGTTCATGAACTCAGTTTATTTGTGTATTTTTCAAAAATTAAAAACAATTTACATTTAGATTTGTTATTCCCATATGATGACAGTGTAATATTAATCTTTCATCAAAAAGTTTTTGCGCTAAAACAAGCAGATAATCATTTTAAAGAAAATATTTTTAAATTTACATCTATTACTATGCACGCGCACACACACACATACACACGCAAACATATAAACACTTGTATATTTATATTTAAGCTTTTGTATCTAACTAAATTTGTTTGTTGAAAATATTAAAATATAATTTAATTGTGTACATTTTCCTCGCCTTTCTCTATATGTGTGGAGCTTCTTGTTGTTGCCGTCAATGCTTTTAATGGCACCTAGTGCTTAAAATTAAATTGTTGCCAAAACATACTTGCTAATTTAATTTTATTTAAATCGGTATTAAGGGATGCCTACTATCTATTTTTTATCAAACTATTTTAGGTACAATTATTAAATTTTTTTGCAATTCAAATTCTTTAAGAGGCCCCGCCAATTATTCGACTTCCTTATGCGAGGAAAGATGTTACAAATATGACGAATTTGGTAGTCAAATTCCAAATAAAATTTTCTTCAATAATATTCGCTACCGAAAAGCTTTTGTAATTTTTCTTTGTTGCTTAACAGCGTTCAAGTTGAGCAAGTCAAAAAACGATGTTATAAATATTTTAGTTTTGAATTTTATTTATAGAATAATTCATAAAATTTGAATTTGTATGCCTTTGTGTGTTTTCTTTGAGAAGCTGCGTTAAATTAAGCAATTTCAAGGTAAAAGCTGTATGTCTGATGAAAGGAAAAAAAATTATTTGTAAATAGGGGGGGTTTTTTTTTATCAGTATAGACGTTGAAATTGAAATAAAATACAACTTAATGGAGTTAATTGAAATAATGTTGGCTTTACATTTTTTTGGCGAATGACATTTTCCAAGGCCAGACCAGAGACTTCACACGAGCCCACAAAAAGTTCAGTGGTTCCTACGGGTTTATTACGCGAACTTATTCGTTTGTTGGACGTTTTTATACTACTTATTAATAGCGGCACGGGCTGTGTGTCATTAGGTACCTTCTTGTCTGTAGTGGTCACCATTCATAGTTTTTGAAGAAGTACGTACCAGTGACTGACTCCACCAGCGCATAAATCACACCAAATAGCTACTTTCACTAGATGTAATTGTTAATCAGTAACGGCTTGTAGATTAGCTTAGTCGGCGAACAATTTTCTTTGTGAACTTTGACATGAGTTCCTCGAATTAAACCATGATTGAATGAAAACCATGTTGCCAACTTTAAGTTCTACACCTTTAAAAAACACCTGACGTTTACATTCTATGTAGCATACGTACATATACAACAATTTCGATGAAAATCTATTACATTTCTATAACTCTTAAATTTCATTATATTTTTATTTTATCTAGAACCTTTAAATTTCTTTTTAATAATTGTTAATCTCTTCCTACTTTTTATGATACGCATTTTATAACTATTGTAATAAGGTAATAATAAAACAATAGTTATTACTTAATTTTGATTTAATCTAATTGAACAATTGCAATTCTAATTAAGATTATTTCAGTTAAAAGTAATTATATTTCTAAGAAACTTTGCACATTGGAGAACACTAATTATAATTGATATTTACATTCAAGTCTGACATAGGACATTATTTAGAATAATTTGAAAGTATTTTTTATTGGTGCTGGTGCAGTGTTCGATTCTTATTATTTCTTGTCTGATTGTAGCAAAATGTATTTATTTAAAAATCAAGTAGACTGAAAACTATACTTATTTTCTGAAATATCAGATGAAATATATAACTCAGTTTTAAACTAGTATAACGGCCATTTTTAAATGATGGATTTTATTTTATCCTTGTGTGGTATTTTGCTGTTGAAAAAAAGACTGTTGTGAAACACATTTTTGAAATTATACCTATACAAGTGGTGTATAAAACTAGATATTTTCCATTATTTTCTGAACACACCTCGTACAAATATTTACAGATTATTTAACCTTACATCTTTATTATCCCGTGTTTCCCTCTCCACAGAATATTCTTTAGATTCGTTTCGCTTTTTGAAGTCCAAACTTTTAATTTTATCTTAATTTTATTCTCTTTTTGTGTCATAAAATATTTTTAATTCAAATAATTTTTTTCTCGTTTCATAGCATGTTAAAATACATGTATTAATATTATCAGACTTAAATTAAAAAAAGTTTATTTTGTAACTTTGTTTTGTATGAATAAAAGAAAAATTGTTAATATTGATTATTAAAAAATTTTTTAAACTATATTCTGGTAACTTCTTTTGTTCTTCTTTAATGGTGGAAACATAGCAAGAATAAGAAAAAAATGGTTACTAACTTTTGATCGAAAAATTTTTTATTTTAATAATTGCGTAGCAACATTTACAGGTACGTAATCACATTTTTCTATGAGGTAAATTATTGTCAAACAACAAGAAACAAATGCCAGTTGAGACTGTATGATAAGTAAAAATTAAGCTCTACATGAAAGAAAAAAACGATGTTTTTAAGTGGTATTTCAAATACAGTTAACGATTTTGCTGCTGCAGGCATTAATTATGGTTGAAATATAAATTTAGCTTCGGTAGAAATATCAATTCCGGGTGTGTATGCTCACTACGGACTTATGAATATTAGGAAGTGAATGCTGATTTTGCGATCAAAAATAGTCGACTGGATAAAGCTTATTTTTACCTTGTTACTTTGTTTAAACGCTTTGCTGCTTGCGAAGTTCAGAGACTCCACATTTTCATCAACAACCTGCTGCTGTTTTTTGCGAATTCCTAAAGCGAGGCATCATACTTTTGCTAAACTATGGCAGATCCACGCCAGCATAATAATGTTCGTCATTATTACGAATTGATAGTGAAATAAGCCAGTGCAATATGCTTCGAAAGAAATTCCGCTACTATGTAAAACTTTCAAGTATCGCCACCTGAATTTGTAAAAAAAAAAATTTCTAAAAAAAAATTCCAAAAACCAATTTCATTGTACTTGAAAATTTCTAAACAAGTTTCTTAAAAAATCCGAAATTTCATTTAAAATAGATTTCTAAAAAATTCCATATTATGGCAAAAATTACTAAATCACAAAAAACTTGAAATATTAAAATAAATAAATAATTAACTTCCATCAAAAACCCAAATTTCGAAAGTCTACCAACAAATTTAAAGTCAATTGATAAGCAAGCCATTTAGCCGAATAAAAAAATTCGAAGAGAGCAGCAATTCACCAAAAATTCAGAAATTTACCGAAAAAAATTCAAAATACTTAGAAAGCATCTAAATTTGGCGAGAACGAAAATTTCACTAAAAATGACAAGCATAGATAAATTTCATATAGTACTTAAATTTAATAATAAAACTTATAAAGGATCGCCCGTACCAACTAAATCAAAGAAAGTTGCAAGGAAGATGTAAAATAGAGTCAAAATGTAATGTATCACAGACAAAATGACAGCCCGAATATAAACGAAACATCTGCCGTCTTCTATCATTAGGTGTATACAAGATTCAAGCCCGTAGACGGCAATCTTACTTACTTTACTAGTACAGCTTGACAGACGTTGTCCTGCCTCTTTTCTACTGTAGTGTTAAGTTTAGAAACTGTAGTTGTTGGACGGGTTCGCAAGTATTGAAATAAAAAAAAAAAATTAGAAGGTGATCACCTAAACCATACAGGAAACCAATCAAACAAACGTACAACAGTCTATCAAGTGGAGTTCAATGACAAACACACCCATCAGAATTATAAATACATGTATATAAAGATAATTTTTTAGCTATAAGCGGGCGAGTCGTAAGCTGACAGTTGCGGAAGATGGCGAAGATGCAAATTTTATTTATTGGGAAATGTATTTTTTTTATATTTTCGTGAATTTTAATATTTTAATGCTTATTCTGCTATTCGCGGCAGAGAGGAATCCAAAAAAATTCGAGATTATTAAATCCGGTCCAACCGTTCTTCAGCTATAAATGATGTAACTAACCCGACTTTGGGTCATGTTTTAAGATTTTAACATTGGCGTATGGAATGCTGGATTAATGAAGATGCCACCGCATTTCTTGCCCTTTTTAGGTTTTTTGGAACGATCAGTTATTTAAAATAACATTGTCGGAGATAGGTGCTGTGATATATAGTAAAAGGAGTTCTAGAGTGAATGGATATATTTATATAGTGTACCAATTTGCATTGCATTATTAAAAGTTACATGGGAAACTCCATATAATAATAAAACTATAGGTAGTCAGTTGCCATAACATCGTTAGTGAGTCAGGGCAAGGGGTTGGTTATTTTTTAAAAGAGGGCACTGTTATAGTGAGTGCAGTCTTTAACTACCAAATGCATTTTATTGTAATTGGCCTCATTGTGTTCTTTCCTAAAACGTAGAATACGTATAAAATTATTTCACGCAAAATGGGTAGTGACACAAATAATGTAACCTACAGAGAGACAAAAATATGAAAAAAATTATTTGATCATCATTTCGATGTTATTTTTTTTTAATTAAGAGCATGTGTACAATAATAAAAATTGTAAATTTTTTTGTTGTTCAAATATGCTTCTAAATATAAATACATATAGTATAAAAAATATATTTGTATCTGCTCAATATCATTGAAAGCACATATTTATTATATGCCTCGCTTTGATAGCCTTCAAATATCAAGTAGAATATTTTGTATATTATCTATATTTGATCTGCGGCAACGTCTCAATTCAAAAGTTATGATTTTTGTAGCACATTAAATTTTATTTAAAAAACTGATTACTATTATAATCGCTGCAATATCGCATACGCTAAATAACATAAAATATACAATATAAAAAAAATTAATAATAAAAAATAAAAAGTATTATTTTTTGTTTGCAAATTTTACTGGCTTCACCGACTTATGTTAATTTAGTGAGAAAACTATAATGTATTTATAGTTATATTTACCTTGAGCTAAATAAGCAATATTTATTTAAAAAAAATTATATTTCTCGCTTTCCAATTTATACAAATAATTCTCAGAAGGAAAACCATATGCTTAATGTATTCAATAGTGTTTGTTATTCACCTGTTAAAAATAAAAATAAATAAAATTAAAAACAAAAATAGAAATGCACATTGGATTGGCGCTTATTGTTTGAAATTTATCTTGTATACAGAGGCAGTATTTAAATTACGAAAAATATTTAGGAATTCCTGAATACTTTCATTAAGTTTAGCCAGTACTAAAATTATTATTTTAAGTCACTGTTTTATATATGATAAAGAAAACATATCTATATCTTGCCATATTCTCAATTGTATTCGTTTTGTCGAGTTTAAATTATTCAAACATTTTGTGGTGAACTAGAATGCGAAAAATCCGTGTTAATGTTTCTTAGGAAGTTGTCGATCTGGGAATGTTGATACATTTTGCTGTGCATAATGTGGGCCATCCTAATACATCTGTATTTATTATTTATTTTCAAGGAATGTAAGATGCAAAATTCTTTCATTATAAAAAAAAATATTCTATTTTACTTCGTAGTTGGTCACATTTTGCATTGCCATTAAATCTCGGAAAATCTCGGTATAAATTGCTTTATATTGCAAGCATAAATTTTAAACTTTAGCACGAAAAAGTCGTTAATCCGGATTATTTTATTGGATGAATATCACATCGTAAGGTTGGGTACTCTCCAACGCATGAACTTTTAAACTTTCAGCAAAATCAGCATCACATAAGTGTGAGCCGAATAAGCGTCGTTTGCAGAAACTTTTGATGTGAAGACATTTGCAGAAAACACGTGGCGATCGTTTGTAAAGCACATAGCGAGACTGCTTAAAAATAAACTAGTTATTGTGTTTGTGCAGAAAGTGTGCAAAGGCGTGGGATCATTATTGAAGCAAATGTCTGCAAAATTCCAGAAGAACTTATATTTATCTTGAAAGTCACTTAATGATTGCTGTCAGCTGTCTATAGAAATAATATGCCCATTGTCCGCATATAGCGGTGCCGCTTAAAACCTACTCTCTCTCTTTCTTTCTATAGCAACTGCCGTATTTAATAGACATTGTCCCTGGCGATTATGACTTGTTCCGCTTAATGTGGCCTATGTCCTTACTTAACATAATATGAAGATACCAAATATTTGGTCGACTGGTAGACGGTCTCAAAAAAATTTAAATTCTTCTGGCTCCATAGCTGAATGCTGTGTAAAATAAGGGCTCTCAATGTACAATATGTTAATCAAATCAATGAAAATTATGTCATTCTAGTCTATTATTTCTAAACAATTCTACATTCTTAACTCGGTAACAAAAGTTTACATAATACATATTCATCGCAATGTTTAAAAGGTAATAAGGCTCTAGTGTTAGAAAATAAAAATATAAATGAAAAATTTTAAGGGTTCAGTGTCTACCCTTAAATTTTTGATTAAAATTCGATTAAATTAACTTTAATACAAGATAATACGTTATTTGACCACAAAAACGGTTTTGCGGAAACTACGAACAGACTCATTATAATATGGCACCTTTCAAATCTAACTCCCCCGATTCCTTCAAAATTCGCAAGTATTCGTGTATAAGAATTTCTGCATTTTTTGACCTGTCAAGGGTTCATTGCCAAAAAAAGAGAAGCAAATGTTATTAAATTGAAAAAAGAATATCTAAGAAATAATTTGGATGTTTACTTGTATAAAATTGCATTTTGATTGCTTTTCCTCTACATGAAGGGGCTCATTTTGGCATTTGCTCAACAGGTGACTAACAACATGAGCAACAAAGATCATCATGCATTTGTTAAAGTTTGTTTCTTTTGTTTTCTCATCAAAACCAAAAAAGCAGAAAAACCACATGCAGATTTAATTTTTTGTATTTTGTATACGAGGCAATACAAATTTGTTAAATGTGTCTAGATGATATGTTTTTGCTTAATATATTTAAAATTATTTTAATCGTTTTCGGCATTTGTCATACATAAAAATATATTCGTAATTTTATGTAAATAAATCTGAATATTCAAAACCCACGTCATTAGTTATTTTTGTAGCTATAAACAAAAAGCAACTTTACACCTGCAGCATGTTTGATATCTATTTGGTTATTTACAGTAATAGAACTTAGAATATTTACGTTGTAAACAAAAAGTTTAAATTTGACTTTCAGACATGAAACACAGACGGCAGAAAGCTACTCACCACAATCTACCAAAAGTAATCTAAACGTTTAAATGGAGGCGATTATTTTGACGCCATCACAGCTACAACACCACCATTGCTGTTTTCACACCAGTTAGATATGATTCTTAATGATTGATAGGACTCTTAATGTTCTTTTATTTATCGACTGGGTGCCTCTCTCGTCCTCGCGCTGAACCGCCTAGCATGATCGAAATAAAAGAAGCTATAAGGGAAAAATGGAAAGGCTGCATCTATAGATAATATACCAGCTGAATTGCTAAAATCTGATAGCACTAGAACAACCGACATGCTACATGCCTTATTTAAAGAAATGTGGACTAGAAAAACCATTCCTTCGGAATGGAACAAATCCGTTATAGTCAAAACCCTAAAAAAGGTGACCTCTGTAATTGTAATAATTGAAGAGGAATAGCCCTTTAATCCATCATAGGCGAAGTATTTAACAAAATAATTTTAAACCGCATTGTCTGCCCACTTACCCAAGTTTTGAGAAAACAAAAGGGGGATTTACAGCAAACCAATCGTGCACTGACAACTTTAATACGATGCGAATTACATTTGAGCAATGCTTCCAGTATAATAGTGGGCTGTGTGTAGTTTATATTGATTACGAAAGGCCGTTGACTGAATTAAAAGAGAATAAATCTGGAATGCGAATTTAGGAGTAGCAAAAAAACGGTTCTAAATACAGAGTTCTGCACAACGGCAAGCTTTGTGAACCACCTCCGGTGTAAGACACGGATGTATTTTACGACCCCGACTGTTCACCACTGTTCTGTATTCCGTACTACAAGTCTTTGACAGTGTTACCAACAAGCGGGGAATAACATGTCTTCTGAACGTGTGCCTTGAAGATCTTGAGTACGCATATGGTATAGTTTTGCTCTCGCACTCGCCCCAGCATATGCAATCAGAAGTAGACGACTTACAGCAGGAGTCGGTAAAGGTTGGTCTTAAAATCAAAATAAATAAAACAGAATCGTTGTAAATTTAATCATTCAACGATATATCATTCACTATAAACGACCATAACATAGCAGACGTCAATAGCTTCACATATCTGGGTAGTGTCCTTTCAAGCAACGGAGGAGGTAAACAGGATATTTTTAGTCGCAAAGAGAAGGCTTGTACAAAGTTTGCCAGCCTGTGAAATGTATGGCGTTCAAATAACATAACATAAATGTCGAATTTTTAACCGGTATGAGAAGTATGTGCTCTTCATGGTTAGTTCAGAAATTTTATATGTAGGTTTTTCAATAAGAGAAATATTGAAATGGAATAAAGGAAGGTGTGTGTGAGTTACTAATGAAATTCTTTTTCAGATGCACTTGTGTGCCTTTATGTATGCGTTATGACATAATGCAAATGTCCACTGTGGGGGATCGGATTTAAAAGCCTATAACACCAATACTTGCCTCCAGGTACTTGTTATTCTGATAACAAAAGTTTTGCAAGTTATCTTAATACAAATTGGACAGCTGAGCGATGTGATTTTGATCTTGACAAATACAGCAAGCAACTCTTAGCTGAAAAATACCCCAAATTCCGAAAAAGCAAACATAAAAAGAACTCTTTTTATCACACGTATAATTATTTTTAAAATATTCTACTTAAAATCTTAATAAACAATCACATTTCGGTATTTTATATAAACTTTATGAAGAAAAATACGTTCAACCCAAAGCAAAGTTTGTTTTATACTTTTTCTATGACTGTCAAAACTTAATAACACATTTTTTTTCCAACACTGTGTGTAGCTAATTAAAATGTGGTAAAATTATTTACAATTTCATGAACATTGTATTTTACTTATCTCCCTCAAAAAGTAAAATAATCTAAACTCCTAAGACAAACGAACATTGCATGTCTTTAAGACAAAAAATTTTGTTACTAATAAAATGCTGGAATTTTAACTTGCCTCCTTAACAGAATGAGTTTGATAAAATTTAATGTGTTTTTAAGTACGAAATAAAATAAAGGCTAAGAAAGTCAAGTAAATAATAAAACAAAAAAGGAAATCATAAGATAAATGTCTGCCTGAATTTAAATCAGTTTCCTAGTATTTTTACTAAAATTGTAGCGGCGTAACAATGGTTGGCTTCCATGTCCTGTGTATGAGAAAAAAAAACTATTCCTCTTCTCTCCTGAACAACAACTACTAAGATTTTAATATTTATTTGTATAAAAGCAATAATAAAAAGCACCCACTACCACAACTATGCTCTCTGAGCACCACAATAGTGACTATCATCATTTCAACAACTACAACTTCTCGTTCAAATGTTAAATGATGCTGATGAAGATGCTGTTGTCTGTTTATTGCATCGTCTTTCTAAGGAGCACATTATTTTCGTAGATTATCGTTATGACATTGATGCAAAAATATAATTATGAAAATAAGACGTACTTAAAATATAAAGACACACAATACGTTGCCATACATACCACAAGTACAAAGCCAAGAACAGTAGCTACCATAAATACCAAGCAGCAACAGAAATGAGAGCAAATGATTTAAGTCTTTTTTCAAAAATCTTCTTGCGAATACATTACTAACTAAGTTTAAAATTTTATTTCAGTCAATCACAGATTTTTGCTTGTATTTACCATGTCAAAGGTTGCAGAAAACAGGGACAGGTGGCAAATTCTAGCAAATACAAACTTCTTTTTAATTTCAGAAGGTAGAATATATTCAATTGAAGTTTCTGTTAATTTATTAAGATTCTTAACCAGTGTTGCAGGGTAACAGGGGGAAATTCCGGACTATAATCAGGGTGATGTAACACTCTTGATCTACGGTTCTCAGGGTATTCTTGTGTTTGACACGAGTAATGCCTCTAAATTCAACCTTCAAACATTTGTGGCCTTCCCGACCGCTCTTTGTACTTCACATTGTAATCACCATCTCCAGAGCGTCGAATGCAATATCTGCAAAAGGTTGCAGAGATACCATGCTGTCAATAAACTTTCATGACATTCTTCTGCATCTTTTTTCATAAAGAATTAACAAAGCAAAAGTACATGCACAATTATTTATTTTGGTTCAAAATATTCAATTTTTATTGCAATTAAAACTACGTTGTTGTCAAAGTCGCGTAGAGAGGTATTCTCAATGGTGGAGCTACTTTGTTTATCTTTATGGATATTGAAGGTAGCTTTGACAAGATATTTTTCATGCTAGGGTGAAATGCTCATACTGAGCGTAGGAGTGGCCCCACTAAAATGGATGTGCCAAGCCCAGCGTAGAGTAGTCAGTGGGTGCGCGCAGGGAGGTGTTTTGTGACCTTTTTTGTGGAACATGATCGTTGATGACTTTCGTTGGAAACTGGACTCAATAGATGTCCATACGATTGTGTATGCGGATATTCTGGCCCTTATGGTAAACGCTAAGTTCGTCTGGTCCGTTGATGGTTACATAAAACAGGTTATAATGACAACCGAGATTGGTGCAATAAAGAGGAGCTAACCATCAATACTGGCAAATTTGCTGCTCTTCACTCCAAGAGAAAAACATATACAAGTAGAATTCTTAATTGTGTCCAGGAAGGTGAATTATTTATACGTTATTCTGGATAAGAAATTAACGGGATTGAATTCAAGAAACTGAAAACAGAAAGGATCTTGCGTTAATGTAAAGGGTTGCGTGGCCGTAGGTGGGGAATCTCGCCAAATACTGCATCCTGAATTTGCATAGTGATGGGCGATCCATACAAACTTATAATCCATGGTTTGGTGGCCAAAGGTCCTCAAAGTATAACTAAGCGTAAGTTGGAGTATATGGCACCAACAATGAACTGAACCCAGACAATCCTATAATCGTAGACTCATTAACCCTGAAAGAGTAGAGGGAGGCTACCATATGTAGACAGGCTCGAATGTTGCTAAAAGAGCCGCTCGGAAACTTAAAATGATATCTGGCCGTGATAAAAATCCAATATGGTTTTGGCAGACTATGCCTGGAGGAATCTGGGACGGTAGCGCCCATTGCGTGTGAACGTCCAACAATGACTAGCGCAAGGCTTAGGATCACGGGCAGACACTTAAATGTGTATGCTATGAGGCACCTAAGCCTTAGACAAATGGTAGCATTTAGCGTGATGAGGAAGAAGGCCTACAGTTAAAAGTTGACAGTCTAAAATAAAGAGTAAAGGCTAATGTTAGTACGAAACTCAATGAAAGCAAGGTAGCTGTAGATTAAAATCCGTTACTTGAAATCAATTTGAGAAACCAAGGGTGTCGACAATGGACCCATAAGTAAGCGATATGCTTTGATATTTCGAAATATTACTGAAATCCCTATTTATCCTCCATCTAACTAAAAGCTGAATTCTGTCTCGTGACTAGGCGGAGGTCTAGGCAAGGTTATTAAATCATATAACGCATCCCTATCTCAAAATTCCGGACTGCAAGTTATTTGGGCTCTTTGGGAAGTTGATTTCAACTTCGTATAGGCAACGTTTAAATATGCTGCAGCTACACACGCCAGAACTGATTTCAGAAGTTCACTATTCAAAGACTTCCGCATCGAATTTAATTCTGAAGACCATACTATAAAGGGAACAGTGTTGTAAGGTAACCATAACTTAAAATCGTTAATGACGCATTAAACACACCTTCCTATGGATGCATTGCTACTTGGTGAAACACGTGTGCATTGACGTTGTCTCATGGATGACAATTTTGCTTCGAAAATTACGAAGTAGGTCCACTTTACAATGGATTAAAAATATTGCAACTCGCTTGTGAAAGCACATGTTTTATTTTTATTGAGACACCAATTATTTGGGTGACCTTGAGAAATGTTATTCGTCTTTATCGATAAATTAGAGCATTGTTAGATATTATTTTAACAATTTAATTTATATTGTTGCCTTTAATTATTTTACAGAAGATTAAAACCTGTATAAATTAAATTAAATTAAATAGAAATTGATACAGTTTCTATTACTCGTTCATTTAACATTAATGTACCTACAAAAAAACAAGAAAAGTAAAAAAGAAACGGCTGCATAAATCTTTTGAAATCATAATAAAAATGCATAAATTATGGCTAACAATATTTAGTTTTGCAGTTTGGGTTCTACTATGAGTGTATGCTCGATACTTTTATAGCAAAAAATATAAATATATATGCAGCTGTATCTTCTTCCTTTATTTTTTGTTTCCTCCTTCTTGCTGTGCTTTCTTTGCAGGGGTTTTATTATTTTTATTTGATTGTGTGGCTTTTCTAATAGTAGTTGCCAGCCAACATCGTAAATATATGGGAGCAAGTAGCCTTATGTTTGTTGTATTTGTTGCCCTTGCTTTAAATAGTTGCGCTCTGATTTTTGTTGTTCAAATTCTTGTTAAAATAACAAGCAATAATACAAGTATCAAGCATTGAAAAATACAATGCCCCAGACTGCCAAATTGTTTTGTTAAATAATAAAAAGAAAGGAGTGGGCCGGCCGACTTTAACATTTGGTTTTTGCAAAGATTACAAATATTGTGCTAAACATAATTTATTTGGCGAACACGAGTACGTTTAAAAATATTGAATGCAGCTAAATTTCATCAGCTACAATAAATTAATACTGAAAAGTTAAATAAATAAATTTAAATACAAGGAAGTTATAATGCTAAACAACTGGGAGTTACGGCGATTTTATTGGTAATTAGATATTTACCAGGCATTAGAACATTAAAAAAGCACTAAAATATCCAGTTTATGAGATACTCTGCATATATATTTTGACAATAATAGTGTCTACATGTTCACACTTTACATAAAATGAAAGAGACAACGTTTCTTAATGCGAACAAATAGAAGAGACAGAATACAAAACGGTACTTTCGGCACCGATGGCTGAGTAATTTCGGTTGGGTAGCGGAGGCGCTTGCTCTTGAGAATTTTTAGTGGCTCAAATTCTTGATCGATTTTTTTAAAGTAGTACGAAAAATAACACTGAAGATGGCACATAGCCGAAACCGGTTTGTCACCAAACCCAACTTGACAAGGGATGACGGAAATTCGTTCCAAAATTCTATAACCCACACAAGGTTAACCTCGCCAAGTTTGGATAGATAGACCAGAGCTCTGCTAAGTTTTCAAAGAACACAATTAGGGGACATTTTTGGAAGGATTACCGGATATTGCAAATTTAGTTGCCATGCGAAAATAATGAGGCTGCTTGCAAATGACTTCTTGCAAGTTGTCAAAATAAAGAGGAACAGGAAACTATATATCACCTTCGGGTCGAAGTCCTTCGGTAGCCTCTCGGACAGACTTAGAGACCTTTCTTAAATATTCCTAACTTTCTTCACTCTCTTCTACTCTTCTGCTCAGCTATCTTATTCAAGGTAACACAAAGGGACCGAATTTGCAGACCCACGTGAGCCTGCGGTAAAGGCTGCATGATTACCTAACTAACCTAACAAAGTAAAGCCGTAAAAATTACTAAAATATTCACCACCAAAGTGAACAAGTAACGGTTTTGTGCCGGGGCAAGATGAAAAAAACATATGCCGCAGCGAGCTGTTGGCGGAAAATCAATTGACTTGTTTATGCGTTCATGAAATATTTTTGGTATTTTCTTTATAATATTTTAAAGAGATGTTTTTATTTTTTACGAACATAATTTTCGATTAAACATTAAACTTTACTTACTCTCATTAAAATTATAGGTTCTAAACATGCGCCAGAAAAAGCTTACCTGCAAAAAATAATATAATATTACAACACATTTTAATATACAGTTGTGCTACGATTGATTAAATTTGAGTTTATTGCAATTAAATAATTTAATGCATGCACAGAGGAGACAAAGTACTTTACTCTAAATATATATATTTTTTAAGAACTTTTGTGACCTACTTCAATACCTTTCAGTTAATCAATTTTCAACAAATGGGAACAACATAGTATGTAGTGAGTTTTTTGTATTTTGATAATAAGTTTCTATATTCTTAAACAAGTCTGTAAATGCGTTCACCGTCAACGAAATTTATTACACTTTACAATTTATCTTTATTGCTTTAGGCAGTTGAAATAAATTTATAAGTTTTTTTTTATATTGATGAATCACAGTTTATTTAAATTTGTCTACAAAGATCTCCGGTTAGTTCTAATAGGCCTTCATTAAAAGATGTCCCGTACAGAGACACATTTACGTGCAAATATCCGCGTTCGCTTTTATTTAAAAAAATTTAAAAAAAAATATGCATTAAATTGTTGCCATATCTTTGCTGCATAAAAATGTCGTCTACGTTTAAAAAATGAAATGGTTAATTTTAGAATATTGGTTGTATTATGAACAGCGGTAAAAAGTAATGATAAGGGCACGATAATATTTTATAATAAGCCCACAAACTGTGCCATAAAATACTTTTAAATATGACTACACCAGTATACTAACAGCAGCCTAAGCAAACTTCAGAAATAAAAAACAAAAAAAAGGAAATAAATAAAATATCACAACAAACGGCTGCCATTTTTATAGAGCTATTTAATAGAGATATTGTATAAAATAAAAAAAATTAATGAAAAACGCCAACGAAACCAGCTTAGGAGAAAGCTACAAACATGCCACTTCCACTGCTGCCATCACACAATCACCCGCGAATGGCATGAGGAAAGCAAAATCTTTAATATTATTGTGATGAAGGATAGTTAACGGCAGCAGACACACCATGGCAAAGCAAAGTCATTATGATGACTAAAAGCAAACGTTAAATAAGTTGCGTACCAGTTTTATAATGAACGGGATGAAATTAATTAACATTACATGCTAATGAAATTTTAATGTCGCTTTTTGCGGAACGAAACGGAAGTTGTATTAAACAATATGAATTTACAGTTAAATGCATAAATAAGTGAAACGGATAAACAAGCATCCTAAACAGGTGGGGCAATTTATGCAAATTATTCTCGTTTTTGAATCAAGATCACGCTGTTTTTGGAAGCTTTTGATATGAGGCAATGAGGGCAGTGGTTTTAACGCCTGAAGAACAACGATTTCCTGATATTCAAGCTCAACACAGAGATAGTGTATTGGAAGTTGTGAGGTAAGACTCAGCTCCAAATTAAGATGACAGGGAGTGACTTAACAAGCCATTACGAAACGCCTAGTCAATTTATCTTATATTGAGCCATCAGTACAAATGGTTAAGAAATTTACTACGTATACTGAACTTTTATTGATTTGTAAGGTGTTTCGTTCACGACTTTTAGAATCATTTAAAACTTTCTTTGCAATAAAAAGTAAAATATTATGAATATTAAAGGTAATAACAAGAAAGTTGTTTTTTTTGCGGGGATACTTCGTTCTACTACTTCATCCGAGTAAAAGTATAACTTTTAAGTTTTCTATTTCAAAGCGATAATTTTTTCCTGTTTTAATTTTATACGTTCAACCATTATACAACATCAAGGTTTTAACGTATGTGACAGGTGTAGGTTCTAGTTGCTTACGGTATGAACAGACGAAGCAAATGTTTGACAATATATTCGTATTATTCCACTATAGAAGATATATTTCGTTTCATTTGAAACAAATATTCCTTAATTTAGACAGGTTTCTACTCAGCATAATGAGGAAAGTAATTTTATTATATAATCTAATTCCACTTAATTTGCCAAATATTTGCACCGTCTGGACATTAGCTCTATTCGCATTTCACTGTGGCGGGGCGTATGATTATTGCGAAGAATATTATACGTACCCTCTAATGTCAGCCTATAAACATACTTATTGGAAATGTTTTTTCTTTATAATTTTGTTTTAATTCTAATAAAACGTCTTACTGTGTTGATATCGAAATATGTCCTGCTTGTGATGGTAAGACTTATTATTGGTGGCGTTTTTGAAAAACTTTAGAACTTTGGAATGAACTCAAAAGAAACTCGCTATTCGTCTGCTCTAAAATAGAGAAATACTCCAGCCTGTAACACTTAATAACAAAAACATTTAACTATATTATATGTCACATATTGACGTCTTATTTGGCAGTCAAAACTAAGCTTTAACTGTAAAGTCATGCTGTATATGATTGCTTTAAAACCAACTTAACACACGGATTCCAATTACGGGGAATAGTCAAAAATAGCTATTGATCTTATACAGATGGCTCTAGCGGATTTATCGTTCTGCAGATTTAAGGAAACCTTTCGCAGATTATATCTCTTAATCGAGAGAGTAGATCGGATGTTGAAAAAAGTATTCATAGACATTTTTTGATCAGCGGATTGTCACATTTCTCTTGGTGTGAAATACATATAACATTTCTTTAGAATATTTCATCGAATACTGCCCATAAAGAACTTCGAGAACTTGCACCAACACAAAATTAAGTCGCACGGTAGTACGCCAGGCCAAATCTAGGACTATGCATATAGTGTGTACATTACCCGAACATGCAGATATCACTCCACCACAACTTTGCTTTTTTAAACATAAAATAATGAAAAATTAAGACTAGACATATAGGTAGCCTTATGGGTGAAGTTTGCAAGATTTACCATAAAAGCTTATTGAAGAAAAGGTGTAAAAAGTTAATACTGTAGTACCTTTTCACTGGTATACACGTTGGTCTTGCGGCATAAATATTCCTTATTTTTGTTCTCAGTATTTTTAACGGCTGACATTTTTGGATGGAAACTTAGCATTATTCTCACATTTATGTTTTTGTTCTGAGATATCTCACATTTCCATATAAACTCACCTGCAACTGTTCGAGGTGTGTGTTCTTTAAACTTTTAATACATATTGCTTACAAAAAGGGGATGGTGGTGTTTCCGTTTTTAGGTAGTTGATGCTGCTGCTGTTATTCTATATTATTTTATTCTTGTTGCTGGCTGTTGGCTTTCATAATTTCTTCTATCAAGGCTTAAATCACTTTTTATTTCTTTTAATAATAAAATTTTGTAGGTGCGTGTGTGTGTGTCCACCCACGTTTTTGTTTTTTCCATTGTATCCCCTATTCACAATGTCTTTTGTATTCATTTGTTAGAGTATAATGATACAAAATATTTCTTTCTGCAGCGTGTTTGTATGCATGACTTAATAATTTGTGAGCAAAAGACAAGAATTAACAGCACAAAGAAGCGTGCATAAAATTAATGAAGGTTCTTTGTATTAAACTTTGCTACACATTTCGTTTTCTCCCCTAGTTTAGTTTTGTATTCACATTATAAAATTAACTATGTGAATGTAATGCGAATTATTTAACAAACAATTAATTTTAAACGTTTTAATAGTCGCCGTAAAGCTGCAAAATAACAAAAAGTAATTAACGACTTTCTTGGTCGTGCTAAAATTTAGATGTTCCGAATTTTTTTGACTATAGTGAATGCATGACGCCTACAAGATTTGACAAACAAAGAATTACCTTTGAAATTAATCAATTAATTTATATCATAACTGGGAGTAGTGAACACAGTTTCCAGTTGCATTAATACTTAGTGATTAATTTTGTTGATGTTTGTTGGAGAATGTAATATTACACATCCTCACTTAATATTAGTGATAGTTATGTAAAGGAATTTAGCACTAATATTGAATTATTTCATTTCAAAATAAAAGCAATCTGTAGTTTATTCCAACTTTTTTTCATACTAATTTTAGTGCAATGTACAAAATGTGTACTATATTTTACAGGAAAAATTTATTAATGATTATTTTTGTAAACCAATTCAAAACCTCCGACATAATACTGCATTAGAAATAAAAAAAAATTGAATAAGAACAGACAGAAGATGAAGAACAAAATAGATAAAATTTATAATTGCATAGCCAGTAATTTTGGAAAATTTAGTGACAGTGTGTCTAGCTAAACACATCTTTTTGTTTAGTGCTGGTTGAAATTTTGCACTAATTGAGTGTAGTGCAGGTACTTAATCTGCGTTTAATGATAGTGAAAAAAATTGCACTAGCAATAAAGTTTTTAGTGCCATTGAAGAAGTGGCTCACTATTACAAAGTTTGAGAACAATTTTGTCGTTTCTACGGATTTAAATTTCAAAAAATGTTGCCACACAACTGTGAAAAGCCTAACTTCTGGGTTACACTGTATGTCAAATTAGACATTAAAATCTTGTTTATGCGTGTCAGTTTTATTTTTGTTGACTAAGATTTTAAAAGCTTTAGTATGTTTTAGTGCTTGAATGTTTGTAGTCAGTTCTAATCGTTTGAATAAATTACGTTATTATATTTATATTTATTATTTTTATCGTTTTGTACTCAATTCGTTACAATTTACGGCAATTAGCATCGAGATAAAAAATTTCAAGTCTTACGTTTTTGTATTTAATTAAAAAAGATTTTTTAAAAACCTTGCACTCAAATATTATTTTTCGTTTTATTTCTTTTAACTTTAAAGCAAAGCGCTTAAAAAATATTACAATAAATATCATCGAAAAATTTACTACTTTGATGGGAATTAGGCCTGTTTGGTAAAAACAGTCTTACAAATATCTAGTATTTTTGATTTCATCTTAAAATGCCATGGAGAAAACTGTATATATAAATCTTGGAAGACTAAAAATAGTTCTTTGTTAACTATGTGAATTATTTGACTTTATTTTTTTTTAAATTTTTGTTGGCGTAAGAATATAGCGAAACTTGTTTCCTCTTGATTTGATTTTCACCCTGTAGATTTGATATAGATATTTGGGGCGAATTTACGTCATCCTTTGTCGTTCAGAGCGAAGAGTGACACTAGAGATGGAACATAGCCGAACATAGCCGTTTGTCCCCACACCAATATTTACAAGGAATGACAGAAATACGCTCCAAAGAAGTTCCAAGTTATTTTAGCTCTAACTCTCCTCTAAAATAGTTTTTAATGTGAAATGTCTATGAGTAATATGATAATTTGGCCAGGATAACGTGGCCTTTTTAGCAATGGATGAGCCTTCATCAAGTTGAAAGCAATCATGAACAAGCCTTGACCCGGTGGTGCTAAGGTTGTTAAAATATCTACGATAAGTGCGTAATCAAATCCAAGTATTTAAAATGTCCGTCAGTAAGAAATTCTTTAGTAAAACTGGTGTTTTGCATTTACAAGAACTTAAGACTTCTGCGCCTTTAAAAGGTTGGACTTGCCCCTCTCGTAAAACCTACCAATAATAATTTTTAAAGAACAGCTGAAACAAAGAGAATTTGAAATTAAACTCTTCCCAGAAGGTGCAGTGCTGAATTTATTCATAATGCGCCACATAAAATTGTTTAGTAGTTCTAGCGCAAACAAAAAATGGCTCTAAGACCACGGTGAGCGAGGAAAGCAGAAGATATACTGACCAAATTCATAACTTTATAACTTAATTTGCTTATTTTCAGCAACATCTGCAATCTGTGAAAGAGCCAGTT
Organism: Phania funesta; assembly: GCA_963932375.1. NCBI lineage: Eukaryota > Metazoa > Arthropoda > Insecta > Diptera > Tachinidae > Phania > Phania funesta. Next base: position 47,374,910 of record OZ010656.1, read on the forward strand.
TTATTGAAACATAAAAAAACATTTTTGAATGTTTTGTAATAAAAAAAATCTTACAAAATACCCACACATGCTGCTACAATTTTAAATATCTCTAGTTATTTGCTCAAGTAATCGATTGGAAAAAAACCGATTGAAGAATACAAATAGTAGAAAAAGCTGTTTTTAGCAGGTTTTAAATGTGGAAGGCTAGCAACGTCTTTGTTACAGAGTTATAAATTTTTCGTGTTCAAAAGTAAAGTCCAATAGAACACACATGAAGCAATGATCGATGAAACTGTTATTTCATTATTATGCCTGGTCGGACCTTCTCATTACTTACGAAATACAATGTCATTTAAATGACAGAGGTAATAACTTGGCGAATATTGGTTTTCAAATGTTCAAATGTTAGGGTGTTATCAGCGTAGACGTAGCCCCACAAAAAAACTAACAGCGTCATATCGCATGTTCTTGGTGGGTAATTAACGTCGACAAAACGTGAAATTATGCGTTCTGGAAGCTTTTCATGCAGTAAAGCCAAAATCGGTCCTGCAGTGTGACTAGTGGCACATAGCTATTTACTAATCTAGTCGGTTATCACACGGCCATAACTCTGGGAATTGATGGTAACAGCATCATTTTCGAAAAAGTAATATCCAATGACACCTCCAGATCATAATGCGCATCAAACAGTCATTTTTCCTGAATGCAATGGCTCTTCTACAATCGCATACAAGACAATTTTGCTTGTTAACGTAATTCCACGGTGTGATAAATGAGCTTCATCGCCGGTGGAGGTGTAAATCTAAATTCAAAATCCGTTATAATATGCCGTAACATACGCCATAGAAACGGCAAATTCGGATTACCCGTCACACTTTTACTAACAGAATCGATATTTTCGGCAGTGCGCACATTGCGATGATGAACATGCCTCGCCATCTCTGTAACGCTTTCAGTCACTTCAAATTTCTTTACAATCTTGCCAATTCCTCGCACAGTAGGTCGATAACCATCCCATAATGCTCGAAAGGTGGCCACGTTTGAACCTCCATTTTTGTAGTAAGTTTTAAATATTTTTACGCGCTCTTCGGCTGTTCGAAAATGCCCTTGATGTTTTCGACTGTCTATATTTTTCTATTTTATTGCTCAAAATGAAGGAATCTTTTCAAATGTACAATTCAAATATTTGACCTGTATTTTTGCTTTTTACATTTACAAAACAAATTTTCCACATATTATCATTTACTACCACATACGTGTTTATAAAATCAACTCGTTCTGCAGCAGTTCGTACATTTTGGTGTACAGCAAAGATTGTTAATTGAAAGTCTAAAATTGTTGTGTTCAATATTACCTCGTAAATTTATCAGCATTTAATGCATTCAAATATTTCAAATAGTTTCTGAAATTCTTACAAACATTTATTCAATTAAAACTTGAATAAGTATCAATTTTTTTTGTATATGCATAAAAATATCTGGCAATGTTGCATATAAAGGCGGAAAAATAAAATTGTGAGAAATAAATAATACATACATATGCATGATGATGTATGTTTGGATGTATGTATGTATGTGTATTTTTTATTTTAATTCAAAATAACATTCCTAGATCACATACTAGTTGAGTATGCAGCATTTTATCAATAGTTTAGATTTCTTTATTGAAAGTTGTGTTTGTAAAATTTTAATTTTAAGGCTGGTATAAAATATTTATTAAACTACGTTATTGCAGGTTATTGCATTATTTAATTAATTATATCTACATGTATGTGTGTATGGTTGAAATCAGATTTAAACTAATCGAATAGTATGGAAATGAAATGACGAGGAAAATAAGCAAAATAATAGTTGCAAAACTGTGTTGTTCACTGTTTGAAATTTTTGATAACACATTTGTCTAACATCAGCGTTTGAGCATTTATTGTATGGGATATTTTTAAGGCTCAAGTCTATGACTTGGTACCAGTGTATGAATCTGACTGTACCAATAGAAAAAGTAAGTTTAATCAGTTACGAATAAAAGTTAAACAATAATCTACTTTATTTTTAGGCTACATAACCCTCCCTTAAACTATCTGCGCGATTAAAGCAGAGAAAAACGACTTTTGTTAAATGGTGAAACTGAAAAATAAGAATATTTTCCTACCATACAAAGCGTGAATATTTAAAAAATATTTAGACGATTTCTCAAGTTATGTTGGCAACGTTTACCAGCAATATTTTTAGATATTGTCAATATCGGAGGCAATTTCAATATCAGAATAAATATTGTTAATTTCACTAGTCATGTCCAATATCGCTTACAAAACACAAATTTAAGCATTAATTTTCAAAGAATCAGATATTGTGTTTATACTTATTTATCAATGACATTTGACGGTTCAACTAATGGTAAATAATGAAATAACATGGGCTAAACTATTGTCACTAGCTAACTATTAGTTGTGTACGAGTATTTGGGCCATACGGAATCAGTAGCTTTTGCTCTTTTTGGCACACAAATTCAGTGTGATGTTTAAAGAAATAAATAGATACATTTCTCAATCCTTAAAATATCATTGAAGTGCCTCAAAATTTTATAGATGTATAAGTGACCATTCAATATATCTGATCTACTTGCGCACTCAAGTGAAAATGGAGTGCAACTAGTGCTTCAAAGTCTATTTTTGGGTTTCTTGACCACGTACAAGATACACCGAGACTGATTTTTTGTTATGTTACTAAACCATCGACGCAATATGTGTTGTATTTCACTATGAAACTTTATCCTGATACTCGAACATATGAACACATAACACGTTTTTTACTAAGGACTCTTTCATTTGGGATAGATTGTGCATTGAACCGCCAAACACACTGCAAAGGAAGTTTGTTCTTCAGACTTTGTCTTCAGTTGTGGAATAAATTCCCATGCTGAAGCGTTTCCTGCCATTTTGAATGTAGACAAAATTTAACCTGTTGAAGATCGAAACGTTCCAAACTTGTTTCTTCTTACTTTTAAAGGTATTTTAAATATGATTTAGATAATTATATGACAAATAAACTCAATCAAAAGGGGGTTTAGGGCGATTTATAAACATAGCTTAATATTTTGATTTTGAGTTGTACACGACATTTCAAGCTGTTTCAAAAATTGATTTCGAAATATGATTCTTGAGGATAACCATTCTGTTAATAAAAAACTAACTAGAAGCCATATTGCCATACTGACAGCTGGCGGCAGCTGTAACTTAAATTTACCATGTTAAATTACACGATTGAGTTGGGCGTCCAATTGAGGCCTGATGACACTTTTATGCGGTGGTCCTCCCACGTCGAATGTGAAACGAGTCGTGGGCAAATATGAGACGACCAGTTCGATAGTTGGCGTAGTTTAACTAAACATCAGATGAAAGTGTGCAGGAGAACCCGAGGCAGTCGACTGTTCGCCGCGCATAAAAACTCGACGTCAACCCACACAAGTTTCACAATGTAGGAACGCTTTATTGGTTCATACTTCTTCGAAAACCTTGTTAATCATACAATTTCTTTGGATCTGAAATGAACCTGGGAGACATGTGCTTCTAGCAATACGGCCTTAAGCCACAGTCGACTGGTGCCCTTAAAATCAATATAACACAGGCCATCACTTGAATTCAGCGCGATTTACCCAGCAGAGCTATTGAACATATTTACCGTTCGAATGCATGCCTCAGTGCGTTATTCTGCTTGCCTTATTCCATTATAACATTCACCACCTGTCCTTATGGGAAAACTCTCTATATAAAAACATTTTTTAAGGTTTTTAAATAAATGTATGTATATTTCGTTTGGTGTACATAACCTTACATACACATATACACGAAAACATCTGTAAACATATTTAGGGATTCATAAATAATGCAAAAATAATTCAAAATTAACATAAAAACAACACAATATCAACACAACACAAACAACTCTGATCACATCCGGTAGTTTGTATGCAGTTTTAGCGAACATCACTAACACACACACACACGCTGGCAATCAGGCACAAACATTTAAACATATTTGTACATTGGCGAATTATTTATGCATTCGACTTATTTAGTTATTGTGTTTAGTTTAGATACGACGGGTAACATTCTTTTAGCTTTTGTTACGACTACATGCATTTCAAAACGTACCTTCCATCGAGATGTATGGACGAGGCGAAACATTATCGAATGAACGATTAATAACTGGTATTGGCAGTGAAATGGTGTCAACGGTCATATGTTGACCACTAGTGCCACTATAATGTTCTTGATTTTGCAGATGATGCTCGGCACACTGCTGTTGCTGCTCTTGTTTTAGAAGTTGATGTTGTTGATGTAGATGATGAGCCAATGTTTTATTTGTTGTTGCTGCTGTACCTGTGGTATTCAAATTACGTATTTTTGGTAAATCAAATTTTGGTAAATAAAATTGCATGACTGTTGCTTGTTAATGAAGTGTAAAACTATTTGGTTGTCTGAATTTAAAACTCGCGTGTATAGTGAATAAATGACTGACAAACACGCGTAGAATGTTCATGTGAGTGGCAGTTGGCTGTATAAGTGTTATTGCTGATGTGTGTGTGTGTGCGTGTGTGTAATATTTTATTGTCCCTTTTAGTAGAGTCTCTTAGTTTGATTGCCAGTTAAAAATGATTTACGATTTCCCAGCACGTAGTTACTATCTGTTCGGTAATGAAGATTGTTATTGATTATGTTTGTTTCGATATTGTTGTTGTAGTTGTTGTGATTGTTTGGTAATAATGATATTTGCGATTACCTTGTTTGGTTAAGCCAATTGCATTAATATGTTGTAATTCATCATATGCCGCATCATCGTCGCAATAAGCAACACGTCCATTCGTATTTGCTGCACAGTACGCATTGTCGTCTGTAATACCTCTGGTAGTTGTAGTGGCATAATTGTGTGGGGTCTTTATTACATTTATCATTTCTCCACTCTCAATCTTGTGTATCGATGACGCATGAGTAATATCCGTATGACAGTGGGGCGTGGGAGTATTGGTGCGTACTACTAAGCCAATGTTATGACCTTCCACCTGTGGCACATAAACGACTGCCTTTTTGCCACAGTCACTGCTAGTGGAAGTTGATTTCAGCGATGTCGTTTTATGTGGCGAAGGTGTGCGATGGCGAGCTTTTCGAGTTGTATCTACAGCATTCAAGCCAAATGGCGAAGCATCTCGTGTTGGTACATGTGGTTCAACTAGTGATGGTGGATATTTGCGTATGGGTGATGTTGGTTTATCTTCATGTTTATCATTACACTCTTGTTCCTGCTCATTATCGTTCTTGACCTCTTCGCCGTATGCTGGAAGTGGTGTGGTAGCTCTCGCTATGTGAAAATCATCTACAGCATTTAAGCCGAATGGTGAAGCAGCTCGTGTGGTTACATGGGGCTCCGCTAGTGGAGCTGGATACTTGCGTATGCGAACTTCATCAAGTGTTCTAGGAGATGCTTGTAGCGTATTCTCGCAACGTTTGGGTGATATCGAAGGTGCACTTAGACCAAATGGTGATTTGGCTCGTTTTGGCAAATGAGGTTCAGCTAATGGTGATGGATGTTTTTTTATGGCTTGCATAAGCTCTTGTCTACCTACTGCGGTAGCAATAATATCCTCAGGAATTCCCATGACACGTAAACGCGTGGGTGACAAAGAGGATGAACGTCGTTGAAAGGGCATTTCGACTGCATTTAAGCCAAATGGTGATGTCGAACGTGTTGGCAAATGGGGCTCAATTAGTGAGGCTGGATATTTTCTACCCTCATCTGGCGCCTGCTCGCGATGCTGTTGGTTGTGGTGGTATTGAATTTGTAGAGTTTGTTGTAGTTCTTGTTGTGACTGTTGTTGTCTAGTTTGTATGCGTGATTTTGATTTTGTCATTGATTGCATTCCTACGTGACCACTTGTCACAACTGGCTCCATTGGTTCAGTTTTGTCTAGCGTTACCGGCGATTTATTACATATTTGCGCAATTTCTGCTACATGCTTTGGATTTGTTATTGGTGCTATTGTAGCTGCGTCTTTCTCATTTTCTTGTTGTGTATTAGATGAGTTTGCAAGTGTTTGTTTCATTGCTGATGATAACACATCCTCCCAGGATATTTGGTGCATTGTCACATATGGACTAGGAAGTTCATAGGAGGATTTATAAGTGTTACTTAATTCACTACCACTGCTGTGATTGCTGCCACTTTCTTCTTCGGTTTTTATATTCTTATCTTTGTCCTCGTTATCACCTTCGAACGGCGAATTTTTGTCGACCACATCATTTACTTTATTACTTGCTGGTGGGCCATCATATTTTTGAAATTGTTTATCAGGGTTTTTGTCAGCAAATTCCTGAATATGCAATTTCAGCTGGATTTCATTATCTTTAGTTGATTTTGGAACATTGTCATGATGATTACAATTATGTTCACCAAAGGCATTTGGTGAGGTGGAAATGTTGCTGTTTTGCAATTTTATCACATCCTTTTTCTTATCATTTGTTGATGTAGTCATTTCGGTTGTCAGTGTTTTTTGTTGACTTAAATTTGATTTGGCCTTCTCATCATTATCATCATCATCATGTGCAGGTACGTGTATATTAACTAGATTTTCGTTCGATTTGATTTTCAACATTCCCAGCGTGTCAACTACTTGCTCGACAAGTTGTTCCTGCTTGTGTCGTGCTGTTATAACATCAAAAACGAAGTTCTTGTTTTTGTCTTTATCCTTGGGCCCTGCCGCTGACATTGTCCTTTGCTGTTGGGTGTGTTGCTGATTTTGTGTTTGCGTTGTTATTAGCTTGTCAGTGGCCAACAATTGCTTATCTGCAATATTTTGTGTTCCTTTCTCTTGCGTCGTCATTGGTACAGGTGTAGTTGTTGGTAAAGGTAGTGGTGTTGATAGTGATGATTTGTGATGAGTTTTTCCTGTTTCTATTAAGCTTTGCTTGTCGGTTGCCGCTTCGTTGATAAGAATATGTGAGCCTGTTGTTGCTGAAGGTCTAATTTCAAATTGCAAGTCAAGTTGTTCCATAATTGGCTTAAGCTCTTCACTGGAGTTCATATCAAATTCACTTAAATGTTTGGTCAACATATTTAGATCCATTAAAACTTTATCCACTATGGGCATATTTTCTTCTTCGTCCTGTTGTGTGGCTGTACTTGTTTGTTGCATGCATATTTCTGGTTTAGCTTTTTGGTTCCGGTATAGAGGTTTCACTTCCTGCATGATGTCAGTGATTTTTCTTAAAATTTCCTTTAGTGGAGTTTCAGTTTCAGTTTCAGTTTTTTCATATTGTTGCTGTTGTAAATGAACCTTTAAGTTGCATTGAGGGTGGTTGTGGTGTGGTTGCGTTGGCCTGTGCTGGCATGATGCTAATGGTATGGTCGATTTTAATGCGGCTTTAGCATTTTCAATATAGGCATCAATTTGCCTGAGGTGTTCGTTTATGGATTTTTGTATATTGTCATATTTTGCTGTTAGATTGGCAATCTCATTTTTATGCTGACTTTTTGTTTCCGCTTCAATGTCTTTTTTAATTTCGGCTTGCTGATGTAAATGTTGATTTTTTTCTTGTTGATCAGCTTGTAAGGAACGTATGGTTGCGTTAGCAAGTGGTGTGCCATTGTGGGAATCATACGGGCCATATACATACTCACCATCCGTATAGTAAACACCTTGCTGCTGAGTTTTGTCACCTTTTTTCGCAAGTTTTTTATATTCCGTTGATATTGAATTTGAATATTTTACCCCAGGGGGTCTAGTTGGTTGTGGAGATTCGTGTGTTGCTGTTTTAGTTGTCAACACTAGAGTGGAGTTGTCGTTATTGTTACTCATTTGCGTTTTACTTTTAGTGGTGGCACTTGCTTGACGTGTAGGCTGTATGTCGGTGGGCGTGCTTGGCAAGCGTGTTATATACGTGGCTGTTGCAGTTTTCATTTCGTTAGCATGTTGCTTGTCATTTTGTTGTTGCTGTTCGTGTTGCTTCTTACTCTGCTGGTGCTTTATTCCCTCAGGCTTGGCTACTGATTTAACAGATGTATGTGTGAACTGCGGCTTTGAATTTACTTCATTATACTGCAAATCATTTGAGGTTTTTGTTGTTGTGGCTTTAGTAATTTGAATATCCTTTACCCCTTTAATGTCGGCCTTAAGGTTACTGGATTCCAGCCAATGTTCCATTAAATCTTCCCTTGGCGAAGGCACAATTGTAATGGCGGCCGGTATATAAGCCACCGTGTTATCCTGTAAATCTACGGAACGCAAAAATATACAAGAATCGTCATAAATTTGCTGCTCTTTAAAAGATTTTATTTTTGCGTCATCATTTAACTTTCTTTCTATCTCTTGTTTGTTGCTTTGTTCTACATTGCTTGGCATTTTGCGAAAATTATGCGGTGTAGCCGGCAATGGTATGTGCTCCAAGTCATCTTGACTGGCAGTTGGGGTTGGAGTTGGGTTTATCACTTTGGGCTGATTTAGAGATTTCACTTGTATATTATGTTGTTGGGCATCGGTATCATAGGAAATTTTAATTTCCGTAGCTAATTTCATGGAACGTCTTTGTAGTTTAGGAGAACATCGCGGTTTTTGTGGCGGCAGCTGTTTATGTTGCCTAGCCTCACGTCCTCTCTCAAGGGAATGTGCCTGACGCTTGTACGTTTGTAAAGGTAACGGTCTGTTCGTAGGTTTAATATCTGCCACTGCATTAAGGTTTTCCTGACTGTGCCATTTCTTAGAAGAAGTCAAGTGTTCGTAGAATTGCTTTTTGGGCTCTACCAGACCAATATCGGTATCAGCTGCTTTTGTTTCAGGATGCGAAATTCCCTTTGCTATGGACGAAGTTATGGTTTTACACAGCTCATCTTGCACTGTATTTTCAACTCCACAGCTTTTGTCACATTCAATTGGGCTTGAGATGATAGCAGATGGTTGCCCAGCTATTCTGATATTTCCTTTTAAAGTAGTTTTCTCATTTACCTCTTGGCCTGTTTGAATGTCCGTCATGGTGGCTGATTTATGCGCTGAAATTTTTCTCAACAGTTCTTTATGTTTTACTAAATTAATCATTTGTTTAGGTTTATTCGTTGTAAAACTCTGCTCAGCTTCGCAACTGTCAACGCCACTGCCATCACTTTTAATTTTACTATGTTTTTCTTGCACCTTTTGTTGTTGCAGCCTTCGTTGTTGCGCACGTCTTTGTCTAACCTCTTGTGCTGAAGGCTCAATTATTCTCGTGGGACTATTGAATTTTTTTCGTATTTCATCAATGCCGCGGCGCTTGCAAACGGTTTCATCAAATTGTAAGGCATTGTCAATTGATGTACTGCGTATGTGCTGTTCCTGCCTTACAATTTGGCCATTTTGTTCATGTTCATGGTTGCTGCTGGTGGTGGTGGGGGTGAGGGTGGTGTTGGTGGTAACGGGATTGCCCACAATTGTTGGTGGCCAGCTGTGTTCGCGTTTATGCAAATTCCTCCGTGTTGTCAGGCGATTTATCTTTAGAACCGTATCACGGTCAATTGTTATGTCGTGCTGATGGCTTAAGTATTGTGTTTTGATTTGTTCCAATTGATGTTGATGCACCGGTGTGTGTGGGGGCTGAAAAAAGCGATGTCTCGAACGACTTTGTCTTTCACATTTAACAGACGGCTCTATTTTTTATATGATTTTGTTGTTTTCAATTTTTAAAGGACATTCACAAACACGTAAAAAGAAAATATTTATTATTTTGAATCGTAATTTTTTATTGTTGTTTTAGGAAAATTTCATTATATTCTACGGTTTGTGTGATCTACTAAATTCTTAAGAACGATTTTGTATTTTAAGGATGTAATTGTTTGTAACAGAAATATAAAACAATTTCTTTGTAATTTTTAATCTTCCATTTACACATCTTATATTCTTGATTTTAAGCGAGCCGTACGAGTGCTTACTTCTTGCTTATTCAAAGATGAAACTTTTTTTTTAATAACGTGAGATATTCATAAAGTTTAAAAAGCTCGATGATTATTTTAGTAAGAGTTTATTTGATTTTTGAAATTGAATCCTTCTGAAGTATTTCTTAGTTGTAATTTCTTTTACAGCCGCCTTTTTTATAAAGATAAATAGTTTCTTATTTATTCACTTGAAAAATCGAATTATATATGAATGCTAAATAATCTAAGTCTGCTAATTCAAAGCTTAAAATATTTCAATTTGCAGGCGAATAAGGAGGAGACAAACGTGGCCAGATCTTCTAGGAATTTTTGATTATTTCTACTATACGCACTTGATCAGATTATTAAAATTAATTATATTTAGGTTCTTAGTAATTTTTGCCGACAGCAAAAATTTTACTGCTATCGAAAAGAGCATTTATGTATATAAAATCGTTCATATGGTGGATTTCGATAACTATATGAAAGTCCTCTTATAATAAAAATATTACTTTTTAACTAACATTAGTGTAAAATGGGAAAAATATATTTTCAATATAACGAAAAGAGCCAAAATCGGTGGTTATCGTTCGCAAGGATATTCCTATCGGGCCGTTGCGCGCGATATGGGGCGAAGTCATAACTCTGTGCTCGGATACTTAAAATATACTGTAAACTCTGGGTAGAATTACAAAGAAAGGATTCCAATCGAAAAGAGACAAATTTTGAGAACTGCGTCATACTCTGCTTTTCAGCACTAAAAATCACATCTCAAGCTGGTATCCAGGCATCAACGGCAAAAAGACCCATTACAAGCTGTTAGTACCTGAAATTAATAAAAAAAATTTTTCGAAGAAACTGCCGTTGAATAACGCTCACAAAGAACATTAATTACAATTTGCTAAAGGTCATGTTAATGATTGGCGTACTGTGGCTTTCAGAGACGAAGATAAATTTAATTTGGACGGTCCAGATGGCAGCAATCAATATTTTCACGAAGTGAGAAAAGGGGAATTATTTTTCAATTGCCATCACAGCAGCTAGGGTGGAGGTATGGACTAGGGTGCTTAAACGTATTACAGTAAAATCGATTTTGAACTAAAAAAACTAAACAAAAAAATGACTAGAGAAACTTACAACACACTGTTGCAATCACCTTTTACTAAGTTAGATAATATTTTTTCACCAATTCCATTCATTTCAAGTTAGCCACCATATTATCGCGACCTGAACATGACTGAAAATCGTTGGGGTTGGTTATCCTATAATAAGTGTGAAGGGAAAAGCCAATTCGGAGGCCCTAATTCAAGCCATTAAGGACTACTGAAATGAGATTTTTTTCGATTATTTAAAATCACTTTATGATCCAATGAAGAAACAGTAGGGTAGCACCCACTATAGAAATGTATTAAATATTATCAATAAACTTCATATTAAATGCTCTTATTAATAAATTAACATTTCTTAAATGGTTGTAATGTTATGAGTATAAAATTATTGTACATTTTTCGTGACTTTTTGGGAAAGCAACTTTAAGATACTTTTGAAACAAACTTTATTATTTGTTGCTGATATGTTTGTAATCTTAAAAAAGGATCTTGCCGATTCTAGCAAAAGTTTAACTCTGGACGAAAAATTCAAAAAGATGTGGCCTATTGAAACAGAAATTTAAGTGGTTCGAATCATCTGCGCTGGAGTGTAATTAATTAACAATAATAATAATTAATTAAACAAAATGAGAGATGTAAAATTTTGTATATAAAACAAATATCATAATATTTTTATTTTTATTAAAATTTATAACAGAAATAAAAGGGAGGCAAAAGATTTAAAATAATATCAAAGGGCCGAACCTTATGAATTGATAAGTTTTTCAAAACTATTCGCTCTTTTTGCTTTTTTTACAGTTATCAGAATTCGGTTAATCTTAAGGACATTGTTTTTAAGGAGTCGATCGTTGTTTATGTAATATGAAAATCTCTTAGCGCCTTGGATCCTAATAATCAAATTATAGATGCCTTCGATTCCATATCACATCCCTGCCATAAGCATTTTTAGCTATACCAATGCCACAGAACAATATTTTAGTACTATTGTGCATATATCTTGCACATATAATTGTTAACCTAACCCAGTTGACCAAGTAGCTCTAGGCAACATTTTCATCGACGATTATAAATAGTGTTAAATATTAATAATTTGCCCTTTAAAAAATACTGTATGATAACAAAATTGTCTTTGTCGAATGGGCGGATATCCGCTATTCAAAATCAGTTACGACCAATTGGCATTTATTTGTGAATAGTACTACTGTACTCTCTTCATTATGAGGTTACTTTTTTAACTACCAGATCTTAGTTAATAGTTTAATATTTTAGCAAAAAGGAACTACATTAACATCGAACACTGCTTATTTATATCTTAGACGCTCTGCTTGTTAAATGATTTAGAAATATAGAACAATAATTTTAGTGGCACCATGAACTCTACTTGACGTCATATTCAAAACACTCCACTTCCAAGATCCATTGGCGCTACCTGTGATTATGAGAGACGTAAAAAGCGAAATGGTGGAAAATGCTCGTTCTGACGACAGTATTGAAAGTGGAAGCGACACTCAAAGCTCCACTTTGTTGTTGTATTGCTTTTCGATGGGAAGTGTGTACCCTATGAGACCCTTTTTTCCATGGCAGGCGCAACCTCTACGCAAATAAGGAAGGGAATGGAAACTTATTTTTAGATTATGTTTTAAAGAAAAAGTCAAGAAAAAAAGTTACTTTTTAACTTTTATCAAAAAGGCACAAATTAAAAAATTATATCTTAACTTTTATTTTTTAAGGCAAAAATTAAAAGTTATTTTTGACTTTTATTATTTTACTCAAAAAATAAAAGTTATTTTTTAACTTTTAATATTTTAAGGCAAAAATAAAAGTCTTGAATTAAATATTGCATAGTAATACGCTAGTTTTATTGCCTCCAATTTATAGGTAATAATAATTGATGTATATTACAGAAGTCTCTAAAAATTATTGTTATTATTATTATATTTGTTCAGCTGTTTAATTTTACCATCAAAATTGACTCGAAGTTTTCTTCAGATAAATTATATCTCAAATCCCCCAAAATCAATTTGAGTGCTGAAAATGACCTTTCTACACTGACTTGAGTTGCAGGTACAGAATGTACAATAAGTACTAGTTTGCGCAGCCATGGTAGAGTAAATTTTTTACAATCCCAATATTCCAGTAAATCAGCTGCAACATCTAAGCGTTTTTCTTTGCAGTTGTCGATTTCAAAATACGCTTGTCGAATGGTACCATCAGTTACTACATCGTCGTCATCCGAGGAGGAATAATTGAGTTCCATATCCTTTAATCCGTTCCTTAACAAGGATGACGTGCTTGCAACGGTGCTTTCATCAACTAGAAATAAGTCTTCTTCCAAATTGTCCGTATTTGATATAGGCTGGAATTCTACGTTTCTCTTAAATGTAAATAAAAGTAATTATGAGGAAGTTTTAAAATAAAGCGTTTAACTAAGCTTACCACGCTTTGTATTTGGAGCACAATTTTCTTAAGATGATTTTTAGCAGCTTCAATTTTTGTTTGGGACAGCACGCGCATAAATCTTGGATCTAAAAATATAGCAGCATACACTGCATCGTTTTCAAGTAGCTTTGTTTGTCTTCCTTCAATGCAAGCCAGCACTTGCTTGCTCATATCGCTGTTTACGTCTTTTAATTCAAAAATCAGCTCCAGCCAAAACTTATAAAAATCTCCCAATAGTAAAGATGATTTTTGAAGTTTTAGGGTCAGAGTGTTCGCGTGAGCTAGAACTTCTAGAATTTCTTCTATTTCAAACCATTCCTTACTTTGTAGCTGTTCGAATGCCGGCAAATGTTCAATAAAGAAACCTTTTAATTCTAAGAGTCTTTTAAGAATGTTATAAGTAGAACTCCAGCGTGTTGGTACGTCCATTTGCGGTTTAGGCTGATTAGTACTTCGTATACTATACCTTGGATAAAAATAAAATATTGACTAAAATATAGACCGCAGGAGTTCTCAAAATTCTAACAATTTTCCGCGACTTATTTACTACGTTTGAATGAAGTTTTCATTAGAAGTCTTTCACAGCTAGTTGCAAAGTGTGTGCAGCACATTTAATGGAGATGATGTTATCAAAAGCTATGTTATCCACAATGTTTTCATAATTATCTTCCCTACCGTTGTCATTTTCTCCATCATATTCACTGCACAACGATAAGAGTTCTACCGCTTTCACCATGTTTCGGCCGTTGTCAATTGTTATTGCATATATTTGTTTTTTATTTATTTTGAAACTATTCAACACATTTTCGATTTCCTTCTTCAAATTTTCAGCAGTATGTTTCTTTTTTAGCTCAACCATGGCCAGTGTGAATATTTCTATTTTCTTTCCTATTATCTCTTGCACATTTATACCCATTATGGCTCTATCATTACGAGTAGCAGTGTCTATTTTCAAACAAATCACTCTTTCAGAGGTTAAGTTTTGAATCCTATTTTGAATTTTTTCACACTTTTCTTTCACAAAAGTCATAACATTTTTAGAGTTTATTTTTGGAATCTTAAGACCATCAAATAATTGAGTTGTTAAAGTTTGAAAGGAGTCTGAATCAAAAAATGACAAAGGCACCGATTCTTTAGTTAACAAACTAATGCAGGCATTAATAACATCATTTACAGATATTTCAATCGTAAATTTAATTTTTTGTTCATTTTTGTATGCTTCATATTCCTCTCGTTTCGACCGCTTTTCATGTTCATTAAATATTTCACTATGGTTTTTATTCAAATGTCTTTTCATATTAGTTACATAACTCACATCAATATATTTGTTACAAATCTTACATTTCCCTCTTAAACCTTCGATAATAAAAAAGTCGCGCACATGCAAATTTCGTTTTCTACCCATTGAAAATAAAAAAAATAACACTATATCCTATGATTTCTAATTCGCGATTGAACGTTATCATTTGTTATAAATTCAACAATCCTATAATAAACTCACATTGAAAGAAATATACTGAAAGAATTAAAAGTTATGCAGTTATTACAACAATAATTATTAATAACAAAATAAGAGAATTATGTTTTGCATTTCTCTTCAAATTGTGATAACGGATGTCTTATCATTTATAGCATTGAAAGCAATAAAACTAGCGTATTACTATGGAATATTTAATTCATGATTTTTATTTTTGCCTTAAAATATTAAAAGTTAAAAAATAACTTTTAATTTTTGCCTTAAAAAATAAAAGTTAAAATTAAAAGTTATTTTTTGACTTTTATCATTTTTATGTGTGCTTTTTTGATGTAAATTTTTAAAAATAACAGTTATTTTCTGTCCCTGCTTTAAAGACTTCTTAAATTCTGGACCCAACAAAGAATTTTAATAAATTTATTTATGTTATAATAATTTGCAACTTTGGCTAAATTAATCTATTATTTTTGCGATTAATTGCATTTCTCGGTTCGTTCAGGCATGCGGTTAATTAACCGATTCAGGTTTAGTGTGTCCAGGAAAATAGGTAGAGGTTTCTAAACAAGATAAATAAGCACATTAGCTACCTTTTAACCCAACAAATAAATTAAAGTGAATTTTAATTAAACAGTATTTGGAAAATAAGTAAGATAACACTTTTATTAAGAAAAACAATTTCTTTTGCAGCAATAAAAAATTGTTTGTATGATTACAGTGCAATAAACAATTTTCAAAAAGATCACCTTTACAAAATAATTTTTTAATTGATTTCGAAAGCAATATTTATATATGACGTATGAACGAAACTTTCTTACTTTATAAGATGAATCGAACTTCACGCATGTCTAAAGATGTTTGAAGGAATTCCTCACATTTATTTTTCTTAATTCAATTTAATTTTAACTAAATGACACACAAACTATTAATTAGACATCGAAGAGAAAACAACTTTCACTGCTTATAAGTTTTGGTTTTAGTCCTTTTTCTTTTAAAAAAATAAAACCCAAAGATTATTTTTTGTTTATTAACTTTAAAATATTTAACGTTATTAATTAATTTTATTTATATATGAATTATAATTAGAATTTAAAAGTTTATATATATAATTATTTTATTTAATTTCTTGTTGGAACAACACTTTCCTTATTTTAGAGCTCTATTCATACTGCTTGCTTTTTTGGTACATTTCTTTCCCTTTATACTAAATAATTTGATCTTAGTAAATAATAACAAAAACAAATCGAACATGATCATGCATGCACAAAAATTGGGAGTTCATAATTTATCTCTCCACATAGTTGCACGTTGTTGGTAATTTGGTAAGAAACGAAAATGTATGAACAAATGTGTATGCATATATGTATGTATGTTTATTATTTACTAATGATCTTGAAACGTAAGCTTGTTGCTAAGACAAGATCATGCATGCCCAAAAATTGGGAGTTCATAATTTATTTCTTTCTCTTCTTTACGCATTGATCGTAAATAGATAAGCAATAAATATGTATGTGCAAATATGTATTTAATATTTAACAACCATCTTAAAACGTATGCTTGTTGTGAGGGCAAGATCATACATGCTAAGTCTCGTCGATTGTTTTTGTTGTTATGCTGTTGACAAAAAGAAATATATGTACATTTGTTTGTTAAAATTAATATTAATATTAGGAATATTAAGGCGTGTAAAATATATATTTACATGTAACTCATTGATAACTTAGCTGTATTAGGGATATTCATAGCTGACACATAACACTTATACTCATGTGTTTCCAAAGAGTCAAAATATAATCCCACCCAAATATGAATGAGTTAGAAAAATATGGTGTTGTAAAATTGAAATAGAAACATCTGTAGATGATCATATTTAAATCTATTAATAAATTATAAAGGGCGGCTAGCTGGTTGCTATTTATTTTTTTGCTTTATTACTAATGTGTATTATTTTTAAGATTTTATGTTTTCTCCCAACGATTATTTGCGGCCAGCACGTAGTTGCAAATGTATTTGTATCTATTGCAAAAATAAACATGAACACCAGCAGCAGTTGGAAAAAGGGATAATTGGTTTCATAAATGAAACTATAAAATAATTTATCTATAGAGAGTAAATGGACCTTGTGCACAAATACATAACCAAGCCACACAACCACTACCCACACATAAACACGCATTTATAAATCTATGCATGTGTATGTATTTGTATTACTATTGTTGATATAAATATAAATATTGTTTGTTTTTAATCAATAAAGTGAAATGTAAATGTGCTGTAAAGCGGTTAAGTTTCACTACAGCCAGACCTAACATTTTTACCACATACGCACTATTTGCCCATCAATGGCAACACTTATGTTTGTATGTGTGTGTGTGTGTGCAAACAAGTACATAGTCTGATGAATATTTTCACAGTTAAAAGATGTTAAAAGGGTATGGCAGACATGTTTTTCATGCCGTTCACATTTCGGCCATAAAACAGGCATCAATGTACGTTTCACAAATATGCGTACGTGTGTGTGTGTGTGTGTGTTTGAAACATTTTTTATTGCACTCTTCAGTGTAGGGGTAGTGGGATTTTGTTTAAATTGACTGTTGAGTTGAGTATTTATACATAATAGTAAGATATGCAGGGTCTGAAATACAAAATAGGCCATTTCGGAAGCCAAATGGGATTTATTGGGTAATATACGAGTAATGGCATACAACATGTAAATGGTTTGTAGCAAATGGTTTGCTTTCGAAGGTAAAAAGGAAATATTATTAATAACTAAAAATCTTGTTCTTTTGAACCGGATATGAGTTCCGTATTGAAATACTGATTAATATGCCGAAACACGAATCCAGATAGACTTTTCTTTATATGTCTGGAAGAGCTGGGCAGAAGGGTCTTGCACCATTAATCTAAATACATTATAGCTAGAGAGAGCATGTGTCTTCAGGGACATGATCTCCAAGGCGTGCCCGTAGTGTAAAACAGGAAGAAAAGCGCCTTCGAGATCTAAACAGTGACTAACCAGACTCCTATCACAGGAAACAGTATCAAGTTGGACCCAAGCCCGCAATGGTTTGTAATTTGAGTCATCTGCTAGTGTAACGTGTATTACTTAATTCACAGTTGGTAATTATTTCCAATGCATCGTAGCATTGCTATGCCAGCTCCCAACAGCACGACAACAGCAAATACAGAAGGCAAAAGAAAAAATATTTAAAAGTATTTCTTATTTGATCACAAGATGATTTATATTTAAACTGTGACAGCGGCCGGCATTAATTTTGCGAGCAATGTCAGCGTAATGAATTTAGACAGCGTTGGCAATCAGATGGATTTTTTTTAAACTGCTACAATAACATTACATATTATATTGTAACTTAAATTACCGAGCATAGTAACCCAGAGTCTTTGGTAGGAATCGAGTCCATGACACCCAGTCTGGTAGACTATTACTCTATTAACTACCCTACCGGGGCACCCAAGATACAAAATTATTATTATTAAGTCCGTTTGCATTTCTTCGATTATATTATTTTTTTAAGACAGTAAGATTCAGGCATTTTAATGCCAACTAATTAAATGTGTTATCTTCTTTTAAAAGGGATAGGTTAGAGAAGATATAAGTAGAACGATAGAAGAAATTAAGTGGTTTTAAAAACTCTGCAATTTCGCGTTATGTTTATTTCTAAAACACTGTTGCATCGCTTTTGGTGTTAAGTATGCCGATTACTTAAATATAATAACCAATTTATAAATTTTTTTGCTTCAACGACAATTTAGTGCTATAAAATGATATCTGAAAAATTTATGTATATCATAAGCAGCTGCTGAGATGCTTCAAATGTTTTATAGTCAACGCAGTAACTACTCAAGCCAAAGTACCCTTAACGTTATAACCACAATTTTCGATACAAGCACATTTTGCGTTGATGTTGAAAATTCGATGTAGAAACCGTCTCCATTTTTGAATTCCACACAAGTGAAATGAAAAGCCCATTCCTCTTTTTCGCTAACCTTTTTTGGTTTGCTTTAGACGCGCTAAAAATTACTTGTTTCTTTAGAATATGACTGTGTACATATATTCAGAGTCTTGCTGAAATTTACCATTTATCACATATTTTGGTAAAATATACCATCTACACCATAAAGCACCCGATATGACTCAATCGTAGGATTGTTTAAACTGAAGCTGCATATCATTTAATCTTTCGCAAATGGTGAGAATTTGTCTTGCAAGCCAAAATTTTAATCCGCCAAGTTCCAATCCCAAAATTTCGGCCTGTAAAAGTACTGACATTGAAATGAGTACATTGGTAACATTTTTCCCATAGTTCTTTCCCATATTAGAAAGTTAAAAAATTACTCCCAAGCTAGCAAGTTCCTTAGCAATGAAATGCTATTGTACATCTTTGGTCCTTATTTTGATCCCAGTTCATTTAACACCCGAAAATTTTGGATCTGAACTTGACCTTGTTATCACATTTATGTTTTAGTGCGGATCCTTTTTGCAGGTTCTTTTAAGTATAATGTTTATTTAAATAATATATACTGCGCAATTTTACTTTTACGCACTGTTACATTATTTACTTTAACATTTTAATTTAACACGGTTACTGCTTTACAATCGTTGTTCACATTTTAACGTTGTACTGGATACTTACTTCCAACTTCACCACCCAGGTCTTTTTTATAGTAGTTTCTAGAAACTTGTAAAATACGCAAGAGTGCAGTAGATACTTCTTTAGCTACAAACTTATTTTCTGCTATTTTTTGATGTGATGTTTGTTTTTGTAACTACTGCATTGTTCGTTTTATCACTAACGATGGCTGTTTTTTGCGTTGTTTTTTTTACCCATACTACTAATGTTTAAATTTAATTTATTTAAAATTGTCCAAGCTTGAAGGTCTTTTTTAAAAAAATATATTTTTATTTTTCGATATTTCGCTACTCCATTGTGTAGCATCATCAGGAAATAAAAATAACGAACCAATTATATATTAATGAAGAAAATATTGTCACAAAAATTCAAAAATTTTCCAAAGTTAACATAAAACAAAAATAACATGAGGTTTTTTTAAATATTTTAAAAAATGTAAATACAGTTAACGAAACTTAACATTAATTCAAAAACCCCTAAAAACATACTTATATTAACTATCTTATTCTATGAACTAAGTGTCTATAAATCTGTGCAACATTATCCGTGTCCGCCTTAAAATTAATTCTTTGTGTACTAGGTGTATTAACAATTTGTAACATTTCTAATAACGACGCTTATAATTAATTTCTGTATTTAAAACCGATGCATTTTCAAAGTTAGGATAATGATTTGATTCAAAATAATGAGAAGATAATGCTGTATTAAGGGAATGTCTGCAATTAAGATTTGATTTATGTCCAGCTATCCTAGTCTTCAGTTTATTTTTTGTTGTCCCTACATAAACCTTATCACAACTCTCCTGATCATTTCCCTTACAAGGAATTTTATAAACTATATTTGCCTTATCCAATTTATGAATCCTATCTTTGGTTTTACCAAACAATCTATTCAAAGTATTATAAACTTTGAAAGTCATTTTGTATTTCTCCTTATCAAAAAATTCAGCCTTATTTAACCGCTCTGATATTCCTGGTATATATGTAAATGTCTTGTATATCTTTGGCTCCAATACGTTGCTTATATTACGTTCTCTCCTAACATTATACTGATTAATTAAAATATAAATCAGCTCCTTTGGAAAACTATTCTCGTCTAATATATTCCTAATCTTATCTTTATTCTTTCTATGAAATTCTCTATCACTTGTAGTAAGCACTCTATTTATAAAATTCTTAGCTGTGTTTATAATAATAGCTTTATTGTGCTTTGAATAATAGTTAATAATTCTTCTCGAAGCTGTTGGCTTCTGGTACCAATCCATTATCAATTCATTACCTCGCCTTATTATCCAAGTATCTAAATAAGAAAGTCGTAAATCCTACTCTTTTTCTATTGTAAATTTAATATTATTATTAAACGAATTAAAAGTATCCAACATTGTATTAATTGCACCCTCAGAAATAATACAGAATAAATCGCCAACATATTTCGTCATCATTCGAGGCTTTTCATCCAATTTTTCTATACACGAATCTAATAACTCCTCCATAACTATATCTGCTACAATTGGGGAAGCTGGAGAACCCATTGGAAGTCCTTCCTTTTGTACATAAAATCTTCCCTTATACTGAAAATATCTATGGTCCTCTATACAAAATTTAACCATACCTAGAAACAAACTTTTTTCAAGAACAGCTATAATTTTAATGTTTAAATGTATTAGGCCTGAATAAATGGACTGGCGCACTGTCGTGCGGCTTAATTCGCTAATAGCAATAAGGGGTTCGTTGAAATTGAACATCAAAGTAGCTGCTAGGTTAAAGAACTAAACAACTAATCAACATTTTAAGTTTAAAAGTAGGGCGTTATATTTGTCATTAAGGATTCAATAGAGCCACATCTTTGCCACATTTTTGTTTCATTTGCTGTATGTTTTTGCTTTTCGTAAAAAAATAATAAAAATCAAAAAATATTTTGTTTTTCCAAAATCGTAAAGTGAACAGCAAATTATTATTGTTATGAATATGGTTTTAAACATTTTATAGCATTACATCTTTTATAAATTTACCTACTGCAACAATACCACGCGCCCTTACACACACACACAAGAGTACTAAAGGGAAAACCCACACAGGGCATTATTACGCAACATTACGCATTTATGAAAATTTCAATAATAAAAGCATGTGAGTAAACTGTTGATTTAATATTAAATTCGTATTATCACTATCATGGCTCATAAATTATTCAAAATATTTAATGGTTGACTGATTACTTTGTTGTAAATTGAGCTTTTAGTTGAACAACAAATTTGTTTATATTATAAGTTTTTCATTTCTATTTGGGAAATTGATTTCATTTAATTTGTTTAATTTATTAGTGTAAAGTTGTTCTAACAGGAAATAAGTTAAAAGTTTGTTAATTTTATAAGGTAGTTGTTCTTTAAAGCACGATTTAGTTGTCAAATAACAACACTTGTCGTAATAATTTCTGGCCCTACCGACCAAGGCTTTATCTGGTTACTCTTCGACTGAACGAAGAAAGAAATTCTCTTCGAAATACCCAGAGCCATAGTCCTATTTATTTTGCAGCGCACTGTAGATATTAAGTGTGAAAATTCTCCATTGGAAAGTTTGTGGTAAGACTTTTAAAACATCAACTTTATATTATTTCTGATGAATTAACAAAACAAGTTTTATTAAAAAATAGTTTTATTTTTGTGTGTGCATGTATCCCTAGTAGTCTGATGTCAGAAGTGATCTAAAACTTAATCAGACAATAAACAAAACTCTCAAAAGTGCTCTCAGCCTTTGAATGGAAAAATCAGCTCTCTCTCTCTCTGGCATATTGTGAAATATCAATTGTTTAATAATAGACTATTTATTACATTGTCCAAAGAATATATAATTTTTTATTTTTAACATATTAACCCGTTTTGTAAACTGTTTCGTCTACCGTTGCTGCTCACAATAAAAACTTTTTGACAATCTCCGAACAAATCGAAAACTTCTTTAACCGAGAATGGATCTCGATGTCTCAGGCTGTCAGTACAATGCCAGTGGGTTGGTTGTATGTACTAGGCCAAAATGCTCAAGCAATGTATGAGGTTGCATATTAGTAAAATATGGAATAGAATAAATTTAATTTAAATATTTTATTTTCATTTTACAACTAACTACTCACAAAGAGGGAATTCAAGTTGAAGTAAGTATTTCGTATTGTTTACGAGTGCTGCATACATGGTGCAAGTATGTACATACGTACGTTTGTTATTGCTTTTCATTCTTTCAAAACTAGTCAAGTTGTAATACGAGCAGAGAATGAGACAGCACACATAAATTTGAAATATGGTATGCACTTACTTACTTTATATCTGAGTATGTTGCATTGGCAAGCTGATTTACAATGAAAGAACAGGTAGCTAACATTTTTATAGGGAAACACTTAAAGGCTGCTGCCATACGTTCACTATCCCTGGCACCGAGTCCTTGGCAAAATCCCCTTTCAATCTAAAGCTTTAACACGCTAAAGTTTTATATTTTTCTTGCCACTTACGAGTGCCCTTATGGTTTCCAACGACAGTTTTTCATTTCATTCTACTGCAAACATTCTACAGTTTTCTAATACAAAGTTGTTGCTTTTAAAAAAATAAAAGATTTTGTTTTGTTATTGTTGCTGTAAGATTCATATTTTACTGGAGGATATTTGTCAGCCAGTAAGTAAAAGTTTTGCATTAGATGGGAGTTTTTATTTTTGCTAAAAACGCAACTTTTGAAAATGTTGTGGCTTAGAAGCCGCAAGATGGTCGTGTTGCATGAAATACCAGCACTGACATAAAGTCAATAAAGTTGTTTACTTCACATACATGTTGATAGTAAACAGCGAGAAATAACTAAATGCCACATTACCACAGCAAATAAAGTTAATGAAAACATCTAAGGAATTGGCAACGACACACAAATTAATACTATGGACTCACTCTGTTGCATACACAATTCGCTTATGTGGTTTTTATAGTTAATAGTTTTATTTATTTAAACTTTTGTGGATAAATGTATTTTGTTTTACTGGTAGTTCTCTTTGGAGTGCGAAAGTCATTGAGTGGGACAAAATTGGCCAGCGTTTGGGATGTAATAAGATAAAATGTAATTAAAGGCCAAAACTATATAAAGCTGGCAATCACATTTTTAGTCTGCCATCATACTTGGGAGATCTCAATCATATGTAATGCGTAACTGTTATTAAGGATAACAATTAAAAGTGTAAAAATTTGTTATTTAAAAATATTGAAGTCTGTAATTGCAATATTTCCAATTACAATCACATGTAATTGCAATATGTAATTAATATTCTCCAGATCCCTCTGTAATTCTAACATTACGCATTGATATTTTTGTTGTTGACATGGTCGTTGAACTAAAGTTTCTTTTAATTTATTTTGCTCCAAGGACGGCAAGAAGAACAATTTCGAAACAATAAATCTCATGGATTTCGTTTATAGGGCGGCAAGATAGTAATTATAGTTTCTATATTCAATCAGCTCTTAAAGGTACCAATGCCATGCAGCTGTCAAAATATTTAGTAATTATTGCCATTTTATCGTGCATCGTTTCACGCTTGCTCGTGTGGGAATTACTGAAACAATATTTCTTGAAATTTCGGCTCAGTTGAAAACACGCAAAGTGAATTTCGTCATAAAGGCCCTACGACTAGAGATAATGACTAACAAGGTGCTGAAATGTTGGCTTGAGATCCAGATATTGGCAAAAAAAAAATAATTTTCTCGCACTGTCAGCAGCCATATCGATGATGTGCTGTGCCATACATAATGGCATAAGTGTAGCAAAAAATGCATAATGTAGCAAATATTTCATTTCGTGCGAAATAGTGTCCTTCAAGTAGGTCGTAAACATAATCTCTTATGATGCCTTCTTACAAAGGCTGTCATCTGATTTGCACTCTTGTGCCGATGAAGCAATGTAGCGATGATCCATGCATTGTTTATATCTTTCTTAAAGACCTTCATAGCAAAGATATTTTATTTGCAAGTGTTGTACTGGTCGTTCTAAGTATTTGAGGAATCATTAAGATGACAAAATTCATAAATGATACAAAATCTTCTCAGCGATACAGTCGCCAAATTAAAAGCTGTTTCTCCACCAACTCTTAAATTTTTACAGCTGAATTCCATCATAATACTCGCATTTATGAAAGTTGTACGCCAATGTAAATGATTTATATTGTACCGGCCTTCACCATGAAATATTATACGGAACTTATGAAACCCAATGCTTATGAAATTGAGTAATATGAGCTAGGAGCGAAACTTAATTTTCCTTTTGAGGAAGGCATCCGCTGTTTGTTTTTTTTTTTTGCTGAAGTATTAACAAAAACAAACAATTCTCCAACTTTTCCGAACGTTTTGTATGGGAAAATGTGAATTTTTAATGGTTTTGGAGGGGGTTTTGGATTCGCGCCGACTAAGCACTAGGGATCAAAGATAACCAACAAATTTTGGCTCGCAATGAATGAAACAAAAGCGCAACGAACAATTTGATTTCGAATGTGGTTTCTTCTTGCAGAGGCGACGGGAACTCACCATCTGTTAGGCTGTCTACCGTAATATGCGATTTGAATCAAAGTCCCTTTAGTGAAAGTCAACATAACCTAGGCTATCGCTCAAATCCATCCGAATTAACCAGAATTAAAGAAATTAACCAGCATGCAAAGACTCGATGAACACTTGAACGATCTCATATTCTTTACTCAATGAAATGAGTACATGGAATCTTCAAATTAAAAAAAAAATTATTAATACTTCTTACACGGCTTGCTTTAAGTTCTTATTTACGTTCAAATGCGTTGTTCAAATGCGGTGGCGCCGAAGGAAAAGTAAAGTCTATTCATATAATACTTAATATTGATATGTTTGAACCCTTAATGACTGTTCGAGGAACCACCAGTTGACTAACACAGAAACAAAAAGTCGCAACTGGGAACACAGCTATGCTAAAATTTAAATATTGTGATTATATATGTATGTAGAGCAAAGCCAATTAAAATTAGCAACCTGAATATATTTTGACCGCTTATTACTTTCTTAAGTTATCTCTAGAAAAAATGCTCTAGTCCATTTTTAGCAGACTTCTCGAAGTCACTTAGTGGTGAAATCTTTATAAATGTCGTAAGTGATCTGACATTCAACGCAATTTACAAATGTTATTCCACCTTTCAATAGGGAAATATATTTAATCCACCTTGTACTTCCTTCTATCCACAATCATCTCTGTAAAACATTTTTGCATTTCACATTTAAATTTTCCAAAAAATGTTTTGACTGGTTGAAAAATTACTAAAAAAATTAAATTGTAAATACTTTTCTAGTGTTCGTGTGCATGTCAATTTTCAGAAGATGTTAGTCGCAAACTTAGATCAAGTCGTCCACTTTTAAGTTCAAGTATTTATAAATTATTTTCTCTAAAAATAATTTGGTAAAACAAATTAAAATTATATAAGAAATATCACAGATTTTTAAATATACAAATGATAAATATTCGATTTATTGCGTATATAGATACTGTGTATAGAAATATATATTGTATATAATATGTATACGAGCATGAGACAGCTTGAGTTTGCAATATGTATAAGTTTGAATTTCTCTATACGTCTTAACTTATATAAACACAAAATTATATTACGGCCAACTTTTTAGCCTCAATTGACCTGCTAACTAGACAACTTGGCCGCCTCATCTTCTCCTAAATAAATCTAGAGTTTATTACACATTTTTGACCTCATCATCAACCAAAATAAAAGCAACTGCAATATCAGCTTCAACTTAATAAAGACGACCGACCAGCAGTCAGTCTATTTAAATATTTTTTTATTGAAAATAATTTCTCCTTAGACATGCATGTCTTAACATGTATACGAGCATGAAAATTCGAACAATTTAGTAGATACTCTTAGATGGGAAGCAACACACAAATGTACATATTCTTATACCCTGGCATACGAGGGGTCATGTCGTAGGAAAACATAAACTTTTATTAATTTAAAATTCAAAAAGTTTATTGAACTTTTTTAGAGTTGTTAAGCAGAACAAAAAAGTTCAAAAAAGTTTTGCTTTTAATGAATTTTTTTGGCACTACTAGGAACTAATTAATTTGTCAGTTTGCTTGAAATCGCTTCGAAATAATCTAAAAATTGTTTACGTCTTAAATCATGACAAATGCAATACCTCTTTACAGACACTTTAAATTTTCATTTTTAATTGTATTTTGAACTGAAAGAACGGTGGAGCTTAAAAACTCTGTATACTGAATGGTGCCTTCAAAATACAAAAGTAACTGGGAATTCCTTTTCGAAAAAACGAGCTTGGATTATAAGACACTGTTACAACCGTCCTATACATATTTACGTCTGGTATTTATTTGAGTGGAAGTTAAAGTTCCACCCATTTTGTATTTTATTATACTGAATTGGCATCCGATATCTTTCAAAAGTTATATTTTAGGCAAGCTTTCGGCTGGCAAGGTGGCCATCGTTACTTATGATAATTATATGAACTCTCTGAAGATACTCCGGTTTTAATTGACCAAAAGAGGAATCCGGAAGATATAAACAATAATGCCTGGGCAGGGATGGTCGGGCCAATCTCTAAGGCGCTGTACCGTGAAACTCCGACAGGGATGGACAATGAAATATCGCAAGAGATTTATTGGCCAGTAGACGAATTTTAAAGAAATGGGCAAAAACCGTCGCTAGGGTTGGAGGAATCGGTCTGCAAAGATATTCTTAAAAAAGAGGCCAATGCCTGAATCAATTCGAGGAGCGAGTGCTACGATAGTCTCCCTACATTAAAAAATATATACATTTTAAGTACATTTCAGCACTTTATGTATGACAACAAGCAACATTTATGCGGAAGAATTTAACGCTCTAACTCGTCCCTGTATGTGTCCTTTTATGGGCGTTTCCTGAAGGGAAAAGAGAATTATAAGATTTTCTATGCCAAGTAACTATACCAATATTTTAAAGGAGGTAACTTTATCATCTCAAAACAAAAACAAAAATACTTTCGACAATCTTCATATTCACATGATATGCGAATTGATTACTTCCCTGTTCTCAATATTCCAATTAGATCTTCAGGCAGAGCGTTGGTAAGCATGAAAAAAGTTTTGTATATTGAAGTAAGCATTGCAATCTGCTCATTATTTTAATAGATTTACAACTAGTAACCATAAGTAATTGATTAATTTTCATTTCATAAAGGAATATTATACGAAAGGTTTACATTTAACCAAAAAAAAATTTACACAATTGCTTAAGTAGGCCTTAAGTCATATTATGGATATCTAGTAGTGGAAAGTGGTAAGTGTATTGTTGTATATTTGTGTTTATAACATACAAGTCCTTGTATAACTTTACTACACATAATGGCGTGTATTCAAAAGTGGTCAACTTGAATGTTAAAAGTCTTGACTGCATTGTTAACATATTTAACAACGATTTGCAACAAAAGAAGCTATAAGCTACAAGCATGCAACAGACACAAGGAGGTTCACACACACACACACACACACACACACAGGCACACACTCTTCATGTGTGTTTAAGCATGTAAAGTTATTTTTTGTTATAAGAACGAAGGCTTCGAGTACTTCAGCTTTTATTACTTTCCAAAGATATATTTACAACTAAATACATACACAAACACTTATGATTCATATGCATGTGTGTGTGTGTGTGTGTTTAGGAATGTGTGCAGCAAATTTCAAGATCCATAAGTTTATATTAAATAAGTATTTATATGGAAACTTGCCATGAAAAAAAAAATAAAATAAAACAAACAAAAATTATATATTTTATATAAATACAATATTTGCTTTGTGTATTAGCTTATCAAGTTGATCTCGACAGAAGAAAAACAAATAAAACTCAATACACTGTAAAGTAAGAAATCGAGTTGAAACATTTGGTTTATTAAATAAATCGAAAAACATTTAACACTAAAAATTTACTAAGAAGGCATTTCACTTTAATAGAAATTTTTCATTCATTTGCCTGTTACATTTTTGTATCGCTTTTATTTTAAACTCCTTTTACTGAACGGTTTGTTGAATTCACTACTTTTTCTTTCAGTGTCGTTTTCAATAACCTGGTATTAGAGATTAGCATATGTTTGTATAATGTATAACTTAATGTTACAGGTGGTACCCTACAAGAAAGTGATAATAGAACCCCACACAAAAGCAAATAAATACATATAGTTTGTTTCATTCTAACATATATGTAAGAATGAAACGTCTACATTGTAATGTTTGCTGCAGAATTGTAAATGTTTACATCATGTTTTTTTATAATGTCATTAAGAACCTGAATAGAAACCGATATTAATATTTTGCACACTGCCAGTCAAATATAGGTGTAGCAATGTTTTATTTTTAAAATATGAAGTTCTTTATTTCCAGAGTTCCAAATATCAACGAATATGCACCATTTGGCGAAAAAATGTATTGTGCACAAATTTTTATCGAGAGCAAGATTGATAACATGTATTTAAAGGATAATGTCTGAAATGGGACATAACTTCCAAAGGTTGTGATTATAGACACGCTGGCAGATAAGGCGCAGACTATTACGCGCAAATGCAGGGGGAGAAAATATTATAAATAAAGAAATTTTGTTTTGTTAAAAAAGTTTTTTGTTAAAAAATTCAAAAATAATTCGCCCACTTAAGAGCTTAGCCTGGATATTCAAAAGTTTAGTCTCAATTAAATTGGTATGAGCACTCCTCTAGATATAATATAGATTTACTTGATAAAAGAGAAGCTCTGCTTCTTTATTAGAGTGGGAAAGATAACGAAAAAACGAAAAATCTGTCGTCCGTCCCCACAACGTAAACCTAGACCAATCAATAAAGCGGGTGAGTGAGTTGTTTCGTTGTATATATAAAATTAAACGCGCGAAAAGAAAATCGATTACAATTCGCTAGAACGCATATAAGATGAGACTATTATGTAAGGGCCATGTTAATGATTGGCGTACTGTGGATTATAGAGACGAAAAGAAATTTAATTGATATGACAAAAGAGAAGCTATTTTTAAATCGCCATCGCAGCAGATATGTTGGAGTTATAGCATTGATTGTTAAAACGTATCACAGCACAATTGATTTGGAATTTTAAAGAAAAGCGGTTTTTCTGAAATTATATGTTATTTTTGGGCATGATCTATTGCAAGATAAACTCCTACATATATCTAATGCCAAAGTTGTCAAAGAATTTAGTTCGTCTTTTCAGTTGGCCACCATATTCTCCTGACCTAAACAGAGTTAAAAATCTTTGTAGCTGGCTTTTCCTCAAGACGTGTGAAGGGAAAGGAATTACTAACTCAACGACTCTTGAAAAAAGATTTCTTTCGGTTATTTGAAGTCAATTAAGTTATTTTAAGCAAGAGTAATGTAAAACTTTACTAATAAACTTCAAATTGACTGTTCTCATTAATAAATTTTAAAATAATTATTAATTCAAATTAGTTAAATGGTTCTAATCATTTGAACGTAAACAATTTTGAATATTTCGTTTTTTCAGAAAGGGCAACTTTAGGACTCTGTTGAAACAAACTTTATTACTTGTCGTTGATATTCTTGTAGTCTCAGGAAAATGCTCTTTCATATTGGTAGTAAAATTTAAGCTGTCGACAGAAAATTGGAAAAGACAAGGCTGTTTAAATGGTTCTAATCATCTGATAGAAAGTTTATTTATATACTTGGGCTGATTTTTTTTATAACACAAACTATAATTCTTGGCTGTTTTCAGATTTTTAGCCTTAAAACGTGGATTGGATAAGAGCGTAGTAAGCAGACTTGGTGGATTTCAAAATCGACATATGGAAAATATTGGATTCGGGGTGGCTGGTGCTCGGGCTCTCTTTGCTTTTAACAATGGTGTTTAGTTTACGCAATATAATTCTCTTATCTTCATGTAATAATATACTTAAGTTATCTGACCTAATTTCGTGTTCAGCCGAAACCGCCTTGACCAAAACAGCTAGTCTAAGTAGCTGTAGCTAAAGCAATGTGTAGAGAATTCCTACAACCAGATTGGAATTTCGTCGGATTATCACAAACAGTTCCACCATTTACTATCCTAAAATTTGCAATTACACAAATATAATTCCTGATACTTTTGTTCAGAATTTTTATAGGGTCTTCATCGCCTTAAATACTTATAAAGACAGAATCACGAACTAAATGAAAGTTTTTACCAGTAAGTATCTGGGTTCGTAATGACAGTAATTTTTAAACTAATGAATAAAGTAACAAATAGAATTTCACGTCGAAGTACACAATTATTAAAGTTTTCGCAAAACAACAATGTCTCGTACACATAGTTAAGAAAGTCCACACCATGAGTTTAGATCAGCACTTTCCTTTCAATTCATACCTTCCACGCATTCTACGCTTTACTGCTTTTCAAGTTATATGCGACGCATTGAAAATAAAATATAATTTGTCATCCTTGGCTACCAAAATCAGCTGGCTTGTTCGCACGGCGCTTATAAAGCTTACTAGTAAATGGACTTTCTGCACTCAAAGCGTCAATACATTCTTCAGGTCAAGACATTTCCAGCTTTGTACTCTATAACTTTCAACATACACCTGCATTGATTCCAGTTTCACGGTATGCCTAGGATGTCAGAAAGACTAGAACGCATAGTATGAACCTTTAGTTTCACCCTGTTCTGATGCCATATTTTGACAGTATATATCGGCTCGAACAAATAAAGATTAATTAAATTTCTGTAGGCAAAATGTTGCAAAATCTCTGCTATTTTCAATACTCGTATAGCTATAAATATATATTTTAATATCATAAATATTGCCGACAGAGAGTCGATATCAAGAAAAGCACTTTTCCCATTTAGAATATAAAAATCTTGGGTCTATACTCGTGTATTATTCGCTGTCATTCGAACATTATTTGCTGTGTTCAGCCTGTATTCATAAAATATTGAATTTTAAGTGATATGGGAATTAAGTTAAGTATGATAAAAACAAACAATGACATTTCAAGGACTATAAGCAATATCAGGATTTACGAAAGAACAAACAATGTCAAGATGCAAAAAACATGCTTGCATTATTACAGCATAAGCCATATGAAACAATCAATATCTTCAGTGGTACGTACGTGTTATTCTATCTACACAGTAGTTTTTCTTTTATTAAGTTTAGTTTATACTTTTATGTTCGTCAGATTAACTTTACTTGAGAACTGCTTCTTATTGAAGTATTCACTTATTTATATTTATTTCAATTTACTTTTGAATGTGATGCAACGTGGACTTAAAAGTTATTGCACTTATAATTAATACGAATACGAGTCAACTTTTCTTTTAACTTGTTGTAGATATTTGTTGTCTTAAACAAACACAATTATTTAATATTTATTTAACCTCTTAAGGCAAGTAGGAGTATGCGAATGTATGTATATTTGCATTGTTGACCACATTATCAAATTAATCTTCTATCTAAAGCCTCGTTTGTAAATTTAAACTCACACATACTCCTATATTTTGGGTTTGAGATTTGTTTGTTGAGCGACAAGTTAATTTGTGGTTTGTTATACATGAACAAACATTCATCTCTTAGCAGACATGTGGAAGTATTAAAAGCTCTTAATTTTGAAATTAAAAACATGCTATGCAATTATTCAAGCACTGCAACGTATTAAATATTGATTTGCAGCGCATCTAGTGCATTATACACATTTTTGTGGGATTTTCTATCGTACATTTTTAATTTACAGCCACATTTTGCTAAGTTACATAAGTATTTGTTGCGAAATTTCCTATGGAGCGTCTCTTTATACAATTTCTTATACACTTTTCCAATTTAATGGACTGTAGTTCAAACGAGTATTATAGAAAAATAATTAATCCCTTTCGACATGGCAACATTGTTTCAAAAAATTTTCTCTTTTTATGAGTTTGGTGCAACGAAAATTAAAAGGAATAGAAACAAGAATAAAACAAAATTAAATAAATTGAAATTAATAAAGGTAATGAACAAATATAGGTGAAGTTGTGAAAATGTGGCAACACTTAACCGAATTTGTAAAAAAAAGCTCTAAATACAGTCACTTCGATTTAAGGTGACAGCCATTGCTTATTATGGATCTTGTCTCATGCCCACTGTTAAGGGTTTGTAGTTACAGTCGTATTCTGGTTCATTATTTATTAAGCCGGTCCCGGAATCTGAAAAGTTAACTATCCTGGCAATCCAATATAGAAGCAAGAGCGATTAAGGCGATGGTAAAAATTTACGTATGCAGGAAGGCTATTGGAACATTATGGGGTTTGAACACCTACTTATAACGTTAACTGGCTGTTTGAGGGGGATATAAAACCATTTCTATGGTGTGAATTTGCCATCTCGTGGCACGCACTTGACAAGGCTTCTAATCACGCAGTCTTACAATCCAACACTTGGCACTTTAAGCCATCCCGAACTAGTCACCGGTAGATTAGCAGTGTTGGCACTAAATATTGCGGTTCTAATGAATCGCTACTAATGAAAAGAGTATGGAAACTTTGAACAATCCTCCTCGAATCATGTACTATACCACTCCGAAACCTTATTCCTCGAGGAATAACTTCTCGATCTCGAAGAACCCTATTTGGATTATCTGGAACTATACACAGATAGGTCCAAATGGGACAAGGGAGAAAGCGAAGGTATCTACCTAGGGGAACTAGGTCTATGATACATGCCTATTCGACATCGAAAGTAGGGCAGGAAGGGAAGACTTTCTTAATTCGAATAGATAGTCAAGATTCGCATTAAAATCGGTGTGGGGTTATGTGAGCAACATGGGCAATTCAATACCTGATAAGTTGGCAAAGAGAGGATTAAAGCTACAAGAATCTGCGACATTTCCCCTCGGCCTGTCAAAAGCAAATTAATGATATATGATATGATTCACGCTAGAAGATGGGAAGTACCCACTAGCAGGAACACTAGGATAAACTGGCCAAGTTGAGAGTGGGTTCGAACCAGGAATCTGCTAAGAATTGAGAAGACTCAATAGGGGATATCGTGGCAACGATTACCAGACATTGTAGATTTCGCACTTACGCAAAGGAAATTTGGTTGCCTACAAATGATTTCTGTAGAAAATGTTAAAATGAAAAGAGGATTGTGTATTATCCCCAGTGCCTATGTCCTGCCTTAGAGGATCAATGCCAGATTCAGCACGCGCGGGACCTCGTCAGCTTCTCTGAACTAATGGAGCTGGAACTACAGGAAATATGTTCCTTCATAAGCAGCAGCATGATTTATTCATGACTCGACATCAGCATAGGTGTAGTGACCACTTCCTTCTATACTAGATAACTCCCCACATTTCGACTTTCTTTCTTTAATCTTTTCTTCAGCCAATAATAATTTTTGCAAAAATCCCTACCAATAACTAATGCAGGCATGAGTTCAGCTCAAGCTATCCAATTGTGCACTATTTAAGTAAAGTCTAACTGAGTAAAGCAAGTAACTTTTATAAATATTTCAACTTATCTGAAAACGGATTTCTCAGAATAAATGAGTGAGAAGTTTTGTAAAATTTTAAGGAGTGATTTCGAAAAACTCACCAAGTCCTATTAAGCCGTTAAGTATATTAATCCCGTGACATGGGGATATTTTTTGAACAAACGATTTTTTTTTATTAATACCTTCGCTTTAAAATCCGTCGTGACTGGTAACCAAACTAAACATCTTGATTACAGCTCTAATCCTAAACTTTTGGTATTCACAATTTAAATTGCCCTAAACTTACAGTATCCTCCAAAAAATTAAAGACTCAAAATTTTAAATAATTAAACATGAAAATATTATAAATATTTCCTTTTATAAAAATTCTTAACTAAAGCTTAGTTGTGAATCTTGAATTATATGTTACAAAGAAATTTCACACACATTGTTATTTTTTAATCCTGCTCTAATAATTCACTTCCCAGTTGTATAACATCTATGATCAATTCACTAATTTAATGCATAAATAAATACTTTGTATGTTCCCTATGTGTTGCTTAGTTTGCCAACTTTTAGATCACAAAGAATACAAAATGTAAAATAAGCAAAAAAGAAGAAACACTATAAAAAGCAAACTTTGTTGTCCTCTTACAAACAAAGTTATAACCAACACTTTAATGTTCAACTTTATCAACAGCAAATGCTTTTGATGTCGAACAGTTGCGAAGCCAACAAAAAGGAAATCAATACATACTTGAAGAAATATGAAAGAGGAACTAAAGCAGATGCCGTATGTAGTCGCTTAACTAAAAGGCAAATGCAAAGATGTATTTTTGAGATCATTATATTTCGGAGAACACCCTACAACCAGATATCGCTTCCACATTGTTCCTTGTGTCAGTTTTTCTTTTATGGAAGTTGGAAAAACTAAAAGAAATCTGGAAAAACTTTTTACTTTGTCACTTTATTGGAAAATAAACTTTACATAGATGAAACTTAAAAAAACTAGATGTTAAAAGGAAACTATTTTTTATAGTTCGAAAAAAATATAACTTGGAAAAAAGTAAATAAAAAAATATTTTAAGAAAACATTTTTCGATAATAAAGACATGATATTTTTTGACAGCTTATAAATGTAGTATATGGCAGAAAACTTGCTGCTGTCAGAAAACTTAGAAATAACGTTAGTAAAATCATTGACATTTAATGATCACTATACAGTGATAAAAACGCCAAAATCCAAATGATTTCACAAAGTTAAAAGTTTATTTTGACAACTTAATATTTTAATTGACAAGAAAATATTTCAAAGAAATGTTTTAAATTAAGTAATTCATGCCAAACAAACATGAAGTTAGTATGAAGCGGTTTAAATTCATTCCAGAT
The DNA here is from genome assembly GCA_963932375.1 of Phania funesta. NCBI lineage: Eukaryota > Metazoa > Arthropoda > Insecta > Diptera > Tachinidae > Phania > Phania funesta. Next base: position 47,410,360 of record OZ010656.1, read on the forward strand.
TTAGGAGCGGTAGAAAATTTTGCATGAAATAACTTTCGAAATTTTTGTTTTGCACAAGGGTCGAATAGAATCATGTGAAGGGAGAGTAGAATATAATGTTTGTTCTCCTCCTGAATAAGCGCCTGACAGGCATACACATCTCCGGATATAATATTATAATGGTGTCATACCGCACAAACAAGCTAAAGAGGTTCATTTCGTAAAATTATTTGCTCCGCTATACATTTTTCGTACCATGCGAGCTACTCGTATCACCAACACCATTTTTTAAAACATAGGCAACAGTGCTACTTGAGCAAGTTTGGCATGATGCGCTACTCAAGAAAATAACATTAGTTCTACCTGAAAGTTCCTACCAGATTCTTTTGAGCTATTTAAAGAAATAAAATCAACGGATCGTTTTTCTAAAAATGGGGAAATGTCAAAATCTCTTAGGAATCCCGCAAGGAGGTGTACTAGGGCCGCTATTATATAACATCTATTCAGCGGATATGCCAACAAGCCCAAATACGTATACGTTAATGCTTTAGATGATACGGCATTCATAAATTATCGTCTGCGCCACTTGGTATATCAGAACTTAAATTAGAATTTATTACAATTAGATGGGCATCAGAGCCTAATGGCGTTTTCGTTTCTTTAACAATATGTTGCCCGTACGTGCCGGTACGTGCTTAACACGCCTTCGATTTTTGGGATATTAGTGAGATCACAGAGGGCAGTACCTTTCGACATTATTAAGGGTCAAATCTAAGAACGCATCGCGTTTTATGAGCGTAAACATATTTCGAGTATAACAAAGCGACAAGGAATATTAAGTTTTTCCCTGAAACGAAAACACCATTAGAAAAAAGCACATTGGGTCTGGCGAGACAGCTTTCCAAATCCAATCATTGATGGTATATTTAGATTTGAATAGAATAAATTAGTTATTACATTGGTATGAATTAATAAATAACACTGATGAAATATGAGCGCCTACTGAAGATATCCGATATAAGAACAATTGGGCCACTGCCACCATGTATTAATTCTCTCATAGAAAATAATTGTTTAATAATAAGAAAAATCCGCATATAAAAGACATTATTTGAGTTTCTTAGAAAATGTATGCAAGTATATGTTTTTCCAGAAGAACTTATGGAATATTTTCTGTTTCATATACAATTATTCCCAAACTTAAAACTTCTCGACTGGATAAGCTGAATATAGAAAATGCACTGATTTCTTCAATAACATATACAAGTAAAAGAGCCCTAACTTTTGAATGTAGCCAATTTCATAATTAAAATTCATAGAAAGTGTATTTGCTTTTTGAATGTTTTTTCATCTGCTCGGTTTCGCAATAAAGTTTGTTGATAAATTTTAGTTTTTTGGCATGTAAATTGATAACAAATATCTAAAGCCTTGCAATTGCATCAACATAGTTAAGGTTCATTATGGCTTTATTGAAAAACAATTCTCATATGTAACACCACCCGCACACACACACACACAGGCACACACACACCCACACACACACCACTTGCATACTTTTGTATACTTCATTGAAGAAATAAACCTCTTTTTAAAGAATACAATTATATACAGGGTGTCCGCCGGGAAGGTATACAATTTTGTTTTGCCGCCATTTTGGTAAACATTAGTCTTGACAGTTCATATTTGGCAGTCGTGAAGTAGAGACGTGGCAAATTTATTATGGACAAATATTCGGTAAACCAACGTGTTTTAATCGTTAAAACATTTTATCAAAATCAATCATCGATTACTCTGACGATAACAAAGTTACGTGCTGCAAGATCGGCTGAAAATATTACTGCTGTTCAAGAAAGTGTTCAAAACAATCCATCTACCTCAATTCTACACCGTGCTAAGGAGCTTGGTCTTCAAAGAACAACTTTGGCACCAATTTTGCACAACGATTTGCATTTGTTGCCATTTAAGATTCAGTTGACACAAGAGCTTCTTCCAGAAGACCATTTACGCCGCCGTACATATGCCAATAGGATGCTACAGCTCGCCCATGACAACCCCATTTTCATGAAAATATCATAATGAGTGACGAGGCACATCTTCATTTGAATGGATATGTGAATAAACAGAATAGTCGGTTGTGGGCAATGGAAAAACCTTCAAATTATTCATCAGTCACTTTGCATCCATTAAAAATGTCAGTCTGGTGTGCAATTTGGTCAGGAGGAATCATTGGGCCTTACTTCTTTGAAACTGAAAACGGCGTAACGGTAACTGTCAATGGGGAGCGATATCGTGATATGCTTGAAAACTTTTTAACGACACAACTGCATGCTTTGGGCTTGACTAACATTTGGTTTTAACAAGACGGTGCCACATCGCATACAGTCGGGATTACAATGGAATTACTGCGAGACCTCTTTCCACAACAAGTTATTTCAAGGAATGGTGATGTTGATTGGCCTCCACGGTCGCCTGAATTGACTGCTCCGGACTTCTTTTTGTGGGGATATCTGAAAAGCAAGGTTTATCCAAACAAGCCAGAAACGCCGGAGCAACTCAAACAAAATATTGGTGATTATATTAATGATATACCGCGTGAAATGTGTGAGAATGCAATGAAAAATGCGTTCAAAAGGGCTCGCATTTGTGAGGCTAACAAAGGCGGACATTTATCTGATATTGTATTCCATACATAATTGCCGACATTAAATTAATATAAGATCCATTCTCTTTTATTCAATCAAAAATTATAAACAATCCAAGTAGTATACCTTCGCGGCGGACACCCTATACATACGTATGTGCATAAGTATATACAAATTTGCGACGTCAGTCTGGAAGTACATTTTAAAACGAGATACAAGACAAATGTTTATATTTCGCACTCATGAAATATCATGTACTACTACATTTATGATTTTGAAATCACTTGAATTTTTAAGTGTCAACACAAGACACAATTTGTCACATTTTCTCAGTTCTACTACAAATCAAACGACAATTCCAATAGCCTTGATCCTCCCTTTAACCAGGCCCTAACTACGCTGTTCTTTTGACTTTATGCTGAATGTAAAGAACTTTTACACTTGAATTGTTTAGTAAAAGATAACAAGTATTTAGGAGAAGAACTAAAAAATAAAGTTTCTGATAAATATTTACATCCTAAACAAACTTCATTCTAAAGTTTTACAAAAAGGAAAATATATTTATGCAAATATTTTCTCATTGTTCGTATTTATTTGTATTTTGTTTAAACTTGTTTGAAAATAGTAATTAATTTTGTTTTTCCAATAGTTTTTTTTTTACTTAAACTTTCTATTAAAGGGTGGTTTTTATACGTGCAGTTGAATATAATAATTGCAAGAAAAGTGGTTAAATTTGAAAGATAAATTTTAGGAGTCATTCGTACTTATTCAGTCTAAAATTGGAGTGATCAAATCGATAGGAAAAGAAATTTAAATATGTAAAACAACAGTGTGAGAAAACATATTTATTTTGGCATTATTATATTATAATTGTTACGCGGACTACCTTTGGCTGCATGCATTTTTATTTGTGTGAATTTTATTAAAAAAATAATTTTAAAAATTATTTTTAAATTTTATTTTTTGCTTTGTAAATAATCTTTATTTCGTGAAATTTATTTTGTTTAATTTAAGTAATTTTTTTGTTAAAACTTATAACGATTTAGTTTCTGGTGCTAATCTATCAGTCTGGAAGTCATGCATCTCTTAATTACAACGCTTGAAAATCTTCATTACAACGCTCGGTAATTAAGGTTCGAATATAATTTGTATTCGTGTTGTAATTAATGATAGAAAGTGTACTACTATTGTCCTATTTTCGGTTTTTTTTTTCAAATTCACAAAATACCGCAGTACCCCACATAAAAGAAATGTTTATAGCTAAAGGAGTATCTACTGAAATTTCGAAAAAAATTATGACTACTATAAAAAGACTTGGGTGGTTTAGCTAAAATTTAGTATAGAGTGAAACGTTAAAGTGCGGACATCGTGATAAAGAAGTAACGGTTGTGTTGAACAGGGTGTCTGGTGGCAAATTCATATTCTTAAATAAGATTTTTTTAAAATGTATTAAATGGTGCGGAGGGAGGGTGGTGGTCGAGTGAACATCGCGCGTTCGCTGTGGAGACATTTTTTAAGAGTAATGATTGTTACGTAATTTCTAGTCGACAATTTTGTTCAAAGTTGAGTATTCGGCGAATACGTGATGGAACGAGTGTAAATTTAATTCGTTCGTGGGTGCAAAGATTCCGCGGCACTGCTTCGGCTATGAAGGTCCCACGGCCAGGGCCCAGTCCATCTTCAAGGACTCCCGAAAACATTGAACTAGTTGAAAGCAGTTTACGTGAAAATTCGCGACATTCAATACGGAAAAGAGCAGCCTCACTGAGACTTCCAAGAGCGATTATTTATGAAATTTTAAAAAAAAGTCTGATGTTCCATCTTTTTAAAATTCAAAACGTTCAAGAACTGAAAGAAAGTGACTTTCATTTACGCAAACATTTTTATGAAATGATGTTGAAGCGTTTTCGTACTTAAATCCCATTTTTTGGAGCGATGAGGCTCCGTTACTAGTCTCCAAGAACCAGCACCTCTCGATTAAAACATCAGAACCCATTGCATTGTCCCAGGGTAACTGTTTGGTGTGCCTTATCCATGCATGAGATAATTGACCCAATTTTTGTTCGAAAATTGTCGAGGCCAGGCGACGAATGTCAACGGTGAAAATTATCGACGCACGATTACGGAATTCTTTTTGCAAAATCTGCGAACTCATCCATCGAACTCTTCACACACGTGGTTTCAACAGGATGGGGCGACTGCACAGACAGAGAGAGCTTCGATGAATTTGCTTCGGGAAAATTTCCCCCAAAAACTGATCAGTCGCTTTGTGGACATCCCATGGCTACAGAGGTCCCCCGATCTAACTCCCATGGATTTTTTTATGGGACTACCTTAAAGAGAGAGTTTATAATAACAATCCCCAATCTTTTGTGGCTTTAAAGAAAAATATTCGTCGAGAAATCAGTTCAATTGAACCAAGTTTACTGCAGCGTGTTGCGCAGGACACAGAGCTCCGTTGATGACTTACTCTTAAAAAATAAAAACCGCATTTCAATTCTATCGTTCAATGCTCTTAATAAAACTTTGTGTCAATTATTACCATTTCTTATTTAAGTTTGAAAAAATAAATCTGCTAACAGCACCCTGTATTTAAGTGTTAAATAAAGTAAATAAAGTGAGGTGTGTAAAACTAAATTCAGTCGTATATTTTTTGTTCTACTTCGTTTGAGTAAAGACGTACTTCACTTTAAGCGCATAATTTATATTCATTTAAGGTGACTTTTTTTATTTTAAAAATTAAACAAGAGCAGAAACACAGTTAACAGTTAGTAACAACAACAAAATAAATAACAAAAAATAAAAAGCAATATAGTGTGTGATAAAAAAGACAATAACAAAGTGCATGGTTAAACCTGTTTAAACAATTGATAGTGAGTGCATGAGCGCACCAAACATTAACGAAAAAAATACAAAAGGTAATAACAACAATGCTTATTACTCTTTTTCTTACACAAATGCTAATAATGAATAAACAATATAAATAATACCGTGCTTTTTTAACTGCCAGGCCAATTGACCGAACGCGTTCATTATCAGCAAATATAAATATATCTGCTACAGAAACAACGAATTCAACAAATAAAACTAAAAAAACAAATAATACACAAAAAATAGCACAAGAAAAGGAACCAGGTACTGTATCTAAACGCGTGCAAACTGGTATGGATCGGTACATAACCATAACGAAGAGGAAGGCGAGTCCTAAGTCTTCACAACAAGAGCAATCCGCCAAGAAATATAAAGGTTCTCATCAAGTAGCTGCAACATCGGTAAGTGAAAATAGATTTTCTGTCCTTGCTACCCCGGATAATGAAAATGCCGAACCCACTGTAAGGGAACAAAAACCCCCACCAATCTACTTGCGCAAACAAACATCAAATGCCATTGTAAATATGCTGTCCCAACTCGTAGGCAAAGAAAATTTCTATGTGGCTTCTGTACGAAGAGGACAGATACAAGAAACGAAGATCCAAGCCCACACTGAGAGGAATTATCGCCTAATCGCAAGTCGTCTCGATGCAGATAATAAGAGCTATTATACGTATCAACTAAAAAGTACTAAAGGTTTGATCGTCATTATAAAGGACATTGACAGTTCTGTTCCCCCTGAGGAGATAAAAAGAGGTGGAAGGTTATGTCGTAAGGTCAGTGCACAATATTCTAAATAAGAATAAAATTCCCCAACCTATGCATCGTGTTGAAATCGTGTTTAATGCATCGCAGCGTACCAACTGCCAGGAATTCGGACACACGAAAACCTACTGCAAGCTACCATCTGTATGCGTTGTTTGCGGTGATGCGCACAGGACTTTGGAATGCACTTCTTCCAAAATAGACCCCAAGGTCAAAAAATGCAGCAACTGTGGTGAAAACCATACAGCAAATTGCAGGGGCTGCAAAGTATTTCAATATGTAAAATATAATACGAAAGTCGTACGTAAACCTGATTATGAGCAATATAAAGCTTCCCAATTTCCTCGGCTTCATGCTGGTTCTGTTGCTAGTACACAAGCTACACAGCCACACACTAAGCCAAACTTTTCATATGCCCAAACATTGAGAAATGATTTACCTAATGCGAATGCCAAAAGTTCTAATGTGCATAAACATTCATATGTCCACGTCTTAAAAGAGGGTGCTCATACACCCCTCACCAACAATTCGAGCTCGATCGAGAACTTAATACAGACAATGAATAATTTCATGACAACTATGCAGGGTATGTTTCAGGAAATGATGCGCACCCAAAACATGCTTCTGCAAGTTTTGCTTGGCAAAAAATGAACCAGTTAAAAATATGCTTCTGGAACGCTAACGGGCTCTCCCAACATAAATATGAAGTAGAATAGTTCCTGCTAGCACATGATATAGACATACTATTAGTCTCTGAAACACACTTCACTATAAAAAACTGCTTTAGAATTGATGGGTATTTTATATATGACACCAAACACCCAAGCGAAAGGGCATGTGGTGGGACTGCCATTATAGTCCGAAAAAACGTAAGGCATTTTTCATTGCCTGAATTCAGGGAGGACTTTTTGCAAGCCACGACTATAAATCTAACAGATTTTAAAATTGTAGTCTCCTCAGTGTATTGCCCGCCTAGGCATAAAATCGAACACCATGAATTTGCCAGGTTCTTTGCTACGCTAGGGCAAAAATTTATTGCCGCTGGCGATTACAATGCAAAGCACACATATTGGGAATCCAGACCCCTTAGTCCTAGAGGTAGGCAGTTGTATTATACAGTTGAAACAAACAAGCTTGACGTCGTATCTGCCGCTAAACCCACCTATTGGCCCACAGACTTTAATAAGTTGCCAGACCTTATTGATTTTGCTATAGTAAAAAACATCAAACGCGATCAACTCTTAGTTAATTCATCCTATGACCTATCTTCTGATCATTCACCTACAATTGTTATTTTACACGACAGTTTTGTCACTGCACCTAAAACCCTTAGTTTCGACCCGAACAGAAACACGAATTGGTTAAAATATAAAATGTATGTGAGCTCTCACTTACCTTTCAACATCCCACTGAGAAATCCAGCTGATATTCAAGCAGCTGTAGATCATTTTACAGACGTCGTGACTGCCGCAGCCATTGCTGCAACGCCAACAAAGCCATCAGCTAAATTAATATCGCACCAGGCAACAGCAGATGCTCGTCATTGGGAAAAGAAGACTAAGAAGACAATGGCAAAATAGTCGTTCTCCACACATAAAAATGCAAATGAACTTATGCCAAAAAAACTTACGCAGTAAATTAAGACAGAAACACGAATTCGCTATCGACAACTTTTTAAAAAACTTGGATCCAATGAAAAACACGGATTATAGTCTGTGGAAAGCTGTAAAGCACTTACAATGTCCTATTGCTTACGAGTCCCCACTAAGACTTGAAGACCGTACTTGGGCTAAAAACTCAAGTGGAAAGGCAAATGCGTTCGCAAAGTACTTAGAGAAGGTTTTCGCACTACATGATATAAGTAATTCCACTATTCCAATTATTAGCGACATCGTGAATGATCCTATGAAATTTCGGTTGTCTTCTTTAAAATCAACAATTAAAAATACGGATATGAAGAAATGACCTGGACCTGATCGTATAACAGGATCAATGATAAAAAACTTACCTAATTCAGCTGTAAGAATTTTACTTTACATATTTAATGCCATGTTGCGCGTCGGCTTCTTCCCATGCTCTTGGAAGATGTCTGAAATTGTTATGATCCCGAAGCCAGGAAAGGACTCAAGCCAAATTACATCCTACAGGCCAATTAGCCTACTGTCAGTTTTGTCAAAGATATTTAAAAAATTATTCGTCTCGAGTGTAACTCCATTTCTAAATGAACAAAACGTTATCCCAGATCATCAGTTTGGTTTTCGAGCAAGGCATAGTACGATGGAACAAGTCCATAGAATCGTTACCATTATTAGATCGGCTTTTGAAAGAAAGCAATACTGTTCAGCTTTATTTTTAGACAATTCCCAAGCATTTGATAAAGTCTGCCATGATGGGCTACTTACTAAAATAGTTCGGGTTCTACCTGAAAACACCCACAAGCTTATAAAAAGCTATTTGTCCGATAGAATTTTCAAAGTAAGGTCAAAGGACCAGCTTTTAAGATGTGGGAAAATCAGTGCAGGAGTACCTCAAGGTAGTGTGCTAGGGCCGCTATTATATATCATCTATACAGCGGATGTGCCGACAAGCCCACATACACTGCAATTATAAGTGTCAGTAATGATCCAAAGGATGCATCTGAAAAGATGCAGTCCCATATTCATAAGCTAGAAGACTGTCTAAAACAGTGGAGAATAAAGGTAAATCCATCAAAGTGTGCTCATGTAACGTTTTCCCTTAGAAGACAAAATTGTCCACCAATCACAATAACTAATACCACGGTTCCAGCGGAAACGCACGTTAAATATTTAGGTATCCACCTAGATCGGCACCTAACTTGGTCCCGTCACATTGAGGCAAAAATAACGTCCATAAAGCTTCGAACAAATCAACTGCATTGGCTAATAAGTCCTAACTCAACTTTGGCTTTGGAATATAAAGTCCTTTTATATAAATCCGTTATAAAGCCAATATGGTCATATGGCATTCAGCTGTGGGGTACTGCCTGTGCATCAAACATCCAGAAGTTACAGAAGACAGTATAGGATTTTACGTCTTATCGTCTGCGCCCCCTGGTACATAAGAAATGAAAACATACATAGGGATCTCAAAGTTCCCACTATCCACGAAGAAGTTAAAAGATACACGTCCAAATACGTGAACAAACTAGTCGCACATCCCAACACTCTAGCATGCAATTTATTGCAATTTGATGGCCACCAGGGACTAAAAAGAACTGACACATTGAGCCTGGCAAGGCGGCTCTCTCTACACAATAGAAGATAGATTTTTAAGATTTGAATAAAAAAAAAAATAGTTATTACGATGGTACTAACTAGTAAATAATTTAGAAATAAGATTTGAATACTTATTGTGAATTTCATTTAATAGAAAGATTCAATAAAATAAAATACAGTATAATAAAATGTCGTATATTTTTTAAAGGAAAGTCCATTATTAAAAGAGCTTGCGAATAGTCAAACACGTGTAAAATAGGTTAAACGTAATATCATTATTTTAAACGCTCATACGACTGCGGCTAAACGACAATAAATGCCATTGGATGCAATCGTTGCGGTGTAGTCAGCTAGTTAATAATAATGAAAATGACAGCGCGTATTTAAGCTTCAGTAATGAATAAACCGAACCCGAACATGGGTTTGAATATGACTCGCGATGAAGAGCAATTTAAAATAAAAGAATGAAGAACATTTTTTAAGACAAATTTATTGTTGACACCGCAGAAGAAAAAAAATAAGCGACTTTCTAACATAGAGGCTGAGAAGCACTTGGGCATACCGATAATGTAGGAAAACGTAAGAGTTATCAGTACATTATACTAAAGAACTGAATATTTTCAGTTTGGGATGATCTGCATATTTAGAATTTCTGACCTCCAAACGTGAGCGGGATTAAAACCATATATCAATAGTGGAATATCAAATTGTTTGGGAGCTATTGATTAATCTGCCCATTTATATCACATTTCCGTTAATTATTGGCATCTAAAGAATCGTCATTATATACATATGTGTGTATTTAAATTTTGATAGTTTGTGGTCGGTAGCCGGCTGTCGTCTATGTGTTTAAAGCCTAAGTCTTTTAGTAGTTGTTGTATAAAAAGCGTAAATGAATATATTATGCCACCTGTGCTTATTTTTGATTTTAATAAATGCGTACAAGATACAACCGATAATAGGTAAGTACAGAGTTAATAAAGTTTTTTATATAAGCAAGTAAATTTTTAAAGTAAATTATTTTAAATATTTATTTAAATACCACAGACAAAATTATTAAATAACCTTTTTTTCTGTTATATTCAATGTGCATAACTAGACAATATTTATTTAATTTAGTTTCACCAATTTTTTTTATATACAAATGGATTGTTAACTTTGTTTACAATTTGTTTCATAAAAACTACCAAAATGTTGAAATAAGTACTCGTTTTAGTACCATTTAAATTTTATAACTTTCCATCACCGATTGTAACATTAAATTAAATAATTAAAAAAGCCCGCGGTGTTAAACTGCATGATCATGCAGCATAAATGTCTAAAACAAAAAAATATTGTCCTACAAAAGGTTTCTTAAATCCAATATCAAGGAAAGAAGACTGAAGGGTCCACCTTTAATTGTGTGTATTTCTGACAGAATAGTATTTTACATATAAAACCAAATTTATTGCAATTGCTAAGTTCGTCCGTATTTTAATTTATTTTTAAATTTCATACATCTAAAAAAACACCCTTTCCAATCGTACCATTAAAAATTTTGAATGTAGGTTACCAAGTTCATAGATGTTGTATACGTTTGCTTATATTATTTAAGGAAGAATTTATTTCATTTATTATTAATGTCCACTCTTATCTTCTTATGTAGACATGAGAGAAAACGATAACGCTTAAATTAAACAAGAATTTATAACACAATTTAAGCATACATACAAATAATAATGATACAAGGACTAATACATACATATATAAATAATATTAGAGTAAACAGTATTAACTTACCACACTTCATTTGGTCCTCCTCTTCGACAGCACGCAATACTTCCGAACTGGCCAAGTTGAGGGGACGGGAGATATGTTCATCAATTTCAAGCCTAAACAAATCAATGGAAAACAAATTATGATTTAGTTAATTCTTATTATTTAGAAAAACTTATATAATTTGTTAAGTGATAACAGAAGAAATAATACTCAGAGATATATTAAACACACGAGAATATGTGATGCAACAGTAAACGATTTAAGAGCGAACAGTGCTGGGTTGTGCGCATTATGTTTAATTTAAAAGTTTCATTAATTTTGTATAAGTTGCAATTATGACGTACTTACTAAAGAGGTTTCAAATAAGGGCGGGTAAATTTTAAACTGGTATTAAAGCTGCCTGTTTGCGAAATATTAATAAAGGGTGAATTTCCAAAGATTCTGCCACATAGGTGTAGTTAAATTAGAGTCATGTCCTGGTATATGATCACTTTGAATGCAATTATCAAGTGGGGCTTGTTGTTTTAGACATGCACCAGAAACCCCTACAGCGGGGTTAAAATGCATGGTCTTGTTGACAGCCTCTCCGCTAGGGAAATAATATCTTTAAATTGTTCATTAGGTGGCACGTAGTGTAGACCTTCGGAAACTGCAAACCAGTAATTTTATGTGGATACATTTCCACTTGGCGAACGAAATGTTTCTGTATACTGACACATAAGTAACATAAGTTTTTAAAGAAAATATTGACTTGACTCATTGCTTTTTGAATTATTTGCTTAACATTAATTGTTTAAGCAATTACAAAAGAGGACATAAATTTAAACGTTAATTACAAACAATAAACTATTTAATAAACAAATGTTATTTAAAGTTCGTTTCGCTAAAATGTTTGCTCGTCGAGTCTTCTTATACCCTTCACTAAAAGTGAGTATATAGGTTTGACATTCCGTTTGTAATTTCTACAATATTTAAAATTCTAACAAAACAAGTATATATATTCTGGATCCTTATAGGTAGGGAAGTTCAATTAACGATGTCCGTATGTCTGTCCTTTTGTCCGTATGTGAAAGCAACGTTTTGACGGTACTAGGCAAACCGTGATTTTGAAATTTGGATAACTTAATTATAGCGTTCAGCATTTCAAATCAGCGATCTTGGTTCGCAAGTTTTAAGGTTATAGGCAAAACCCATTTTTATGTTTTTTTTTGAATTTTCTGTCTCACGGTGCAACGATTCTTTGCAAACTCATGAAATATAAAGTCTTTTACATAAATTATCTACCCAAGGCTCACAAATAACATACGGAGCTATTTGTGAGCCTGCGAAGGAATTTAACGTTCTTTAAAGAAACATACATATATTAAAAAAAAAGAACAAAGAAAACCGAGTTCCTCCAAAAACCGAAATTCGCCATAAAATGCAGCCGGAAAAAATTTTAATTGCAAAAAAAAAATTTTGTAAGAAAACCGAAATCTTACCAAAATAATAAAATTCACCAAATCTTAAAGTTTCACCACAATTTTAATTTCATCAAAATTTTGTACGTTCACGAAAAAGTTGAAAAGTCACAAATGAATTGAAAAGTCACATTACGAATAACTTCGAAATTTTAACAAAATTGATGTAACAAAAGTATTCAATTTAATCATAAATAGCGAATTTATAACAATATTTTAAATTTACCAATAAATTAAATTTCACAACAATTTAAGAATTCGCAAAATTCATCACAAATCGCTAATTCATCACAAAATCAATCTGTATTCATATTTTAAATTACCTAAACAATAAAGTTTTCTAACAGATTTTCAAACCGAAAAATTCGTAATTTTGCGAAGATATAAAACTCGCCAAAAACTCAAAAATTCACTATAAAAGCAAAAACGAAAAATCAATATTCAATGAAACCAAATCTTTACCAACACCAAGAACTTCACTATATTTTGAATTTTCACTAGAAAGATATAATAAACATCACCAAAATTTCGTAATTTTACCAAATAATCAGAAATTCATAAAGTTGTTGTCCCAAAAAAAGTGTAAAATCGAATTTCACCAATAATCGGATACACAACAAATTTCAATATTTCCACAAAATTTAAAATTTACTGAAAATATTAAAAATTATTAAAATCTAACCAAGAAAATCTAAAAATTAAAACAGAAAGAAATTTCAAAATTAGAAATTCGACAAAATTGGAAAAATTGCTGCAAAACCTGAATAACAAAATAGTGAAAAATAAAAATTTCAAATAAGCAACATTGAATTGATATCGAATATCTAAAATTCCAAGTATTGGAAATTTGGTAAAATTAAAAAAAAAAAATAATTGCCAAAAAATAAATAATTAATAAAAAACGGAATTTAACTAAAAAAAAAACCACAAAACTCAAAATTCACCAAATTCTTAATTTTAACCAAATTCAAAATTTTTATTTCACAAAAATTTTATAATTTCACCAAAAAAGCCGAACTTTAAAACCTATATTTCATGTGAACGTAAATTTTTTAACAAAATCGATGTTATGGATTTATCTATGTAAAATCAGGAAAAGTTTTAAATTCCCCAAAAAATTCATGTTTCACCGAAAAATAAAACAGTATTACAAATTTTAAATTTTGACAAAAATTTTAATTAAACCATAGTCATAAAAAACCAAAATTTCACTAAAATTTTATTATATACCACAATACCTAAATATGGCAAACCAAGTTAAATTACCAAAAGAACAAAATATTCCGAAACAGCAAATTTCATTCGAAATTTCAATTTAGAAAAAAATTTAAATTTTATCAAAAATCGAAGTTATAAGACACCAATTCGATATTTTAGAAGAAAGTCAACGTAAATCCGAATTTCAACAGAAAATTTAAGCAAACCACAAAATTTCAAAATCACTAAAGCAACTAAAGTGCTAAAAAATCTGACAATTTTAAAAATAATGTTGCGTTTCAAACAACCTAAATTTTAACAATTAAAAACTGTATGAAAAATTTTAAATTATATTAAAAAACTGATTCAGTTATTATGAACAATTCAGCAAAAAAGTTTAAATTTATATAAGTATTCAGAGGACAGGTAAAACATATGAACAAATTAAAAGAGCTGAAATTAAAGAAAAAATATCTCATCTATTAACCGCTCGAAAGTGCTTATACTACAAGTAAAGCCGGAGCCCAAAACTGGGCACCGCAAACAGTCCTTTCCGGGAAAAATCTGTAGAATATTTTTAATAGTTTATACTTTTGTGAAGGTTATTTAAGATTCGTCATAGCCGAATATAGCTCTCTTGTTTATTATTATTAATTTATTGTTCATTTTGTATTTATTTCAGTGGGTTAAAATAAATGCTCAACAATAATTAATTGTCATCGATATGAAAAAATGTACATATTAAAAAAAGACCGGAAAAAATATTTCAGCTCAATTACCACATCTTGGCGTTCATATTTATGAATCCATTTGATTGTATTTAAATTGCATTTATGGACCGTACGAAAATGTTCATTGTCGTTACTAAATAAGCAGAAAAATATATTTATATTAAGGTGGTATACATTTTCCAACACAGAGGTTGTAACTAGTGGTGAGAAGAAAGCATGGTTAATCGAAGCGATAAATTATAAATTGCAATTAATCAAGTAAAAGTAATCGATTAATCAATGAATCGAGATAAGGTTAAAAATGATAAAAAAATTACGTATAAAATTGCGAAAAACACAAATAAGTATCTTATAATGCGCTGCTTGGTCCAGTGTTTAAACTTTTTTTAAAACAGAACTTAAACATAAGAGTTTCAAAATGCGCTCTGATGACACAGAAGTCTCAATTAGAAAACAAAATTGTGTGCGCACGTACACTAATCTTATGAGTTCACGAAATCTCACGTTATTTCAAGAACTGGCGCTTTGGGAAAGAATCATAAGTCATCTTGAAGATCTATAGAGTCACTGTCCTTCCTTTTGGGCTTGTCAGCCAAAGACTTGTGCTAGAGTTGATGTGGCCAGTATAAATCAATGTTAGCTTATTTTTTATATATCTCTTTTTTTTATTAATTTCAAAATAATCGAATAATCACCGATTAATCGCAAGACAAACTGCGATATAATTAAATGGTTAACCGCAACAAAATAATCGATAATTAATAATATTTCTATTAATCTTGTTATCACCAGCTATAACAGGCTTTATCTGAATAAAAAACTCACTAACAATATTAATGGAGGTTAAGTCTAAACAATTTGTATAGAAATCAACATAAAAAAATCATTCAATAAAAAATCATTTCCTATATTAGAAAGTTAAAAATGTTTGGCAAGGTTTCAAGTTGCCTAGAAATGGGATGGTATTGTACAAATCTAGAACTAAGTACTCAATTTGATCTCAGTACTAATAACGGCGGAAATTTTTGAATACGAACATAACCTTGTTTTCACATTTACATATGTTTTTGTGCGGATCTGAATCGTTATTTCCAAGTAATGTGTGTATGTATATAACTTTCTTTAAGTTGAAGCTTACAGACTATTAGGTTATGCCATGCTCCATAAAAATAAGTGGAGACTCTAGTCCCACTAGATGAATAGTACAGTTTTTACGTGTATACCAATTTTTAGCTCTCGAGCTATAGTTGAAGTGTCCCATACTGTTAAGGAGCAACGCTAGTCCCACGATATATAAAGTTCTGATTTTTCTGTTTACTTATCACTCAAGACCTACCTACCCGTGTACCGAATTTCAGTTCTTCAGCTATAGTGGAAGTGTACCATACAAATATGGGGGACCCTTGTCCTTCTAGAAAAAAGTGGCCGTTTTCAGATTTTTCTGTTTATTTATTCAAGAAGACGCACCTGTGTACCAAATTTTAGCTCTAGAGCTAGTGGAAGTGCCGCATACAAACAAAGGGGTACCCTGGTTCCACTAGATGAAAAGTGCTTGTTTTCAGATTTTTCTGTTTACTTATTCTACCATAGCTACCTGAGTACCAACTTAAGCTCTCTATTATTATGATGAGTGAGTCAGTGAATGCGTACCAAAGGGTAAGTGGTTTCGTGTAATACACACACGATGAGCTTTAGGCCTGAACTTGGCCTGGCCTTAATTTTCTAAAATAAATTTACTACTTAAAAATACGAGAAATATGTGACATATAATAGTTATATTGTTAGGGTCTTAAATTTGTATTATAATCATCTCTAGATGATTATAACGTGATTAATTTTAATCACATAATGATTGCGGGGCACTCAATTGGGATCATATTAAGATAACTTTAGATGAGTTTGTATATTATTATTATTATTATGCTTCACGTGATACAAAGTTTTCTAAAGTTATTTTAATATATTCGCAATTTCGAGGATTATAAGTCCAAGCTTTAGATCATATTATGGTTGTATCGTATAGTAATATTACTATGTTACAAAACGATATGATTCGGATCAACGAATAAGATATGACTTGGCTTCAACTACATAATTCCGTCATAATATGTTGCTCTTCATCAACCAAATTTTTTCATTGCGTGTAGACACATGTGTGAAAAGGTCATGCTCTGGCAAATGAATGCAACACACACATGAATACTTATTTATACTCTCGTGTATATTTATGTTTGGATACAATTATGTTCTCGATTTGTTCATGAACAATTTTTTTTTTGTTGCTAAAATTTATGTCGCGATAGTTCACAGGCTACAATGGAAAACAAATCAAACACTAATTATTTTTTAAATGAATTTATAATTGACTAATTTGTTAATAAAAACATTTTGTGCAATAATTATCGATTTGATTTATTTCAAAACGAAGAGTTTATGCAACCATTGTTGCGGCATGTAGTTTTACTATTGTGTGGTTTTCTTTTGAAATATGAAAAACAATTTGCTTTTATTTTATCGTTTGGATTTAAATTTTATTGAAATCAACAGTCATATATGTTGTGTATGTTACTTTGCCTGCCGAATAATATCTTTTGTATACCATCGATACACATGTCATCAATTGACCTTATATTTCCGGCAAAAGCAGCAGAAAGAAATATTGTTAAATCACATTCAATAAGCGCACGGAAGTGGAAGTGAAAAAAGTCTTTCTCTGATTGAACGTATATAAAAAAGAGAAAGTAGAAAACTTTTTTTGAGTGGTCGCTCATAACGGCACGACCAGTTCTGTTATTTTAATTAAAATGAAAGTTAATGAAGCGTTGTATGGTGAACGTAGAACTCGTTAAAGTCAAGAGACCTTCACAGAAGGCACTCAAATTACAGAATTTTTATTCTCTGTTCTTTTACTATTCCATTCTTTAGTACTTCAGTATGAATATTTAACAACTTTTGAATGCATTATTCATTCCATCAAGAAGTTTTTTTAGAACAATTTGTTAAAAAAAAGCTTAAGTATTTTATTCCTTGAGTGATTAATATCGATATTAAATTTCTTTTAAATAACTTTTATTTTACTTGGCCATGCAACACTTCTCTTAGCGAGTAAATATTTAGTACGTTTTACTATTGTTGTGAAATGACTTCTAGATAAGCATTTTTAACATACGCAAAGTTACGACCATTTGTAACACTCTGAAAGATTTTAAGGTCATGGACAGTTACACATATCGAAAGAAAGTAAGTTGTTTAAATTATAGGGTGACTTAATTAGTATGTGCTACTAAAATTTTGTGGCAGTTTTTCGAGCAACTGGCAACTCTGATATTTAATAGCTTCCATCTATGATTGTTTCGTGTATAAAAATTTAATTGAGGATTATGGGTACCTGGAGCCTAATACCTATCTATTGCTGATGGTTTGGAGCCACCATATCTCTACCACGTGCTCTCCCGAAGAAGCCTCACCAACAACCAGTCCCGGACTTACGTACCAGGGGATACTACTCTCCAATTAAACGGTTGTTGAACACCTAAGATCCACTTTCAGCGTAGCCAAAGTGTGCAGGATAACTTTTCTTGAACATTTTTTTTAAGTGTGGAAATGTATTTCATTATCCTATTTTTTTCTATATTTTATTTCTAAGGGAATACCATAAATTTTGGGAAAAGAGTCGTCCTCTTTTTTTCAAAATGTATGACAACACGGTTCCTTTGCCTTTACTTTATATACAATTAATTGGTGTTTTAAAAATACGGTTAAAGAGTTGTCGCTCCTCTTGTCGTATGTTTTAGACATCATAGGACGTAAGTGCCTAGGAAACGTACTACTTTGCTCTCAATAGGTATATAAGGATATATCGCATTGCTATATCACAAGATCTCGCCTAGGTATTACATGATATTTGTTCGCAAAGTCTCACTGGGGATCTTATTTCATCACTTCATAAGTATTGTTTTCTGGTAGGCAGGACGGTAAGAAGAAATGATATGACTGCTTACAATGTCTGATTTTTTTTGCTGTTATAGTAGAGCAGGCGTACGTTCTCTTGACCAGCTTTAGTTATTACTTTCTTTATAATCGAAGATATAAGAAGATCTTATTGTTGTAACCAAGTTCTACAAATATTATCAATTCGAATGTATTTTTATTACGAGAATTTGATATTTAATTCTTATGCGGTAAATTTTTTGCCTACTTTCTATCCAATATTTGTCTGATTTCAATAACTAATTTTAATAAATAAAGTGTCTATAGTGTGTCTAATATACACTTTTACTTCTTCATCTGAGATGAGTTCAAAATAAAACCTATTCTATTTTCATCTAATGTACAATATAAAATTTAGTTACAATATTCTTAGAGTTATCTATTGATATCGGGCGAAAACTCAGCCAATATAAATTTTCATATGGTTTATACACGACAAAAGGAAGTTATGTGACATAAAAATGTTGACATATTCCGTATTATATTAAGTGGAAACTAGTCTTACTTTTGGACCTGTTACACTACTGGGTAAAATCACTGGATAATATTTTTCCTTCGGCTTACACCAGCTTAAAAATAATAGCTGTGCCTCTCGGTTAATGCTTTTACTTCTTTTTTTGCTACATATTTACAAGGAATGGATCGAAAACTTAAGCCGTCGAAAACTTTCAATAGCGCCGCCGCCACGCAGCCGAAGTTGCTCCACGAACGCGCCTGAAAGTTTCGCCTATGTTTAATTACTTGGCGCCTGCAAACAAGTATAATTGATTTTGTTCTCAACAGTTGTTTATTAGTCATCATATGCATAAAACTTAAATAAAAAACAGAAGAGAGTGCTTTCGCATTGACCTCGCCTAAACTTAATTTACGGCTCGATAGTATTTTGTGATGTAACCAGAGCTTTAACTGAAACTATGTTTTATTTCAAACTACCACATCTTATTCAATCTAAATCCACAAAACATTATCATATTTAGTAATATGTACATGTTGTTATAAGGCGGCTTATATAAACTTCTATTAAAGTCCAACTTTTTATGCAGATTGCTTTTAAAGCAATAGTATACAAAGTAAACTAAACGCTGTGAAAAACATTTGAAGCAAAAAAAGAAAAAAATGAACACTTGAATGGGAATAACTATCCCAGTATCTCTCGTAACTCTCTCTACACATGTATAACAACCACTAACTTTTGGTTTGTAGACGTACTTATGTCATGTATTGACAGTGAACACTTTAACCTCGTACATCCGCCGAAAAAAAAACCTGAATATTTATGTTTGTGTGTGTGAGTGTAAAACACATTGTGTATTCGCATGTTGCTTGTGCCATACAAAAATCAATTGAGTAAATCAAGTTAAGCACTACACCACATCATGCATTGGCGCCCATTTGTGTTTATGTATGGATAATTGTGTCAGTCAATGTGTTAGTGTGTGTGTGTGTGTGTGTGCGTGTGTGTATAAAAGTGCATCATCTCATAGTCGTACACGATGTGGTTTATAGTTCCCGTAAACGTTGCTATCCTAGAAATGGATTTATATCACATTTTTTCCGTGCTGTTGCCATAGTAAGAGTGAATATGGAGTAGAAGTTGTCGTAAGTGGTACAAGTTTGTTCTTTGCATCATACATTACAGACGTATGAGGGTCTGTTTTTCATGTATTTTCTTTTTTTGCTCTTTTTTATTAAAAGTAGTTTGAAGTTGATACATATGAAAGAAGTAGAAAAAACACTTGTACATGTGGGAAAGTGTGTAAACCTTGTACTACTTGTTAAAAAAATACACAAAATTCGTATGTGGTAAGGAAAAACAAACAAGGGGAGTAACAAAAATTAAAACTTGTAAAAAAAGAAAATGCTCTCATATAAAAAGAAATTTAAATATACCAGAAAAATTAATTGCAACTGGCCACCACTTAATGTAAATCTCCTGATGTTGCCAAATACCACGCTCACTCATCATACGTAGTAGTAGCGCTTGACTTAAAATATTAAACTTGCGCGTTATAGTTTAAGTTTATTATAATTATGTATCACATGTTTTTTAATCTTTTGCTGCATTTGCTAAGATTAGTATGAGTGTGTCGTATACTATGCTACAAGCCAGAAACCAATATGCAACATCTTCAGGCATCATTAACACTTGTTACCTGTCAATTTTCCATTGTGATCTCTTATTCTAATAAAGTTAGTATATGGAAAATACTACCACGATACTATACAAAGATACTATACTCATTATTTCCGTCTGGTCCACCGACCGGCACAGTATCATCTGATAGATTTTTCATATGTTAGCCCAATCTCTGTATAACCTTTCTAATGAAAGTCAATAGAGAAATCAGTGAAGCCCGCCTACAGTCTATCATCCGAACACAAGAGTTCAGAACAATGTTTAAAAACGTGTCTTCTTCAACTAATTAAAGCAATAAATTCACCAAGAATTCAGTATTCTGAAACAACTCCAGGTGTCTATCGTATGAGAATGGTTTAGCCTGCCTCAAATACGAGGAAGCATTTCAAGCTTCCTTTGATGTAAGTGATATAACAGTTGACCAATTAACGCCAAATAATAGTTCTGTGTTAATTAGCGGAGTTTTAGAGGCCCTCCTGGGCAACTGCTAACTCATTACTTTTGTGGCCATTATGGCTTGATATTCATTATATTAAACTTATTGTCAGTACCAGTTTCTGAAATTATTAGCTGTCAGCTGGCGTTCACAAAGGTGTAGCTGGCTGTAACTGAGTGCACTCTCACTTGACTTTTACCTCGTCGTAGTGGCGGCCGGTACCAGGTGCCTGTCTAGGAGTCTGGCTAAATAGGTCGAGCGGAGATTAGTTAATACTGCCTTAAAAAAATCGCTTATCTACGGTGCAACAGCATACGCCATGTATGCGTAGCCAAGAGTTTGCTTGGTCTCTAGTATGCGACCTGTCAATGTCAGTCGATCTCCGGTTTTAGTTCTCTGACGAAATTTCGGTTTTAGTTAGCCTGGGGAGGAATTCGGGAGAGATGGACAACAATGGCTCGCAAGTGGCAGACTCCAGCAAGTGGAAAGGGGCGGCGGGATTAATCTCTATAGGAACTCCGGAGTTTATTGGCCAATAAAGGGTTTCTGAAGAAATGGGCAAGAAAACCTCGCAAGGGGTAGAGTCTCCAAAGGTAATCCTGAGGAAGAGGCTAGGTTGGTGGCGCATATGGTGTGTGAATATTAAGCACTGGCTAGCATAAGGCTGAGGACCATGGGTAGCCACTTGTTGAATATGGCTGCTATCTGCACTCCTTGAAAAAATGCTAGCAATTACAAGAGACTCGGTCATGAGAAAGAAGGTCGACAGTCAGAAATTACTACAATCAAGAGTAAGGGTTAGTGTTTGCACGAGACTCAGTGTCCTACTTCGATATCCTCATACATTAATAAAATATTCTGAAGTGAGTGAAAAATCTCAAAAATATATCTGAAAAGAAATTCCAATGAAAGGATGGATTTTAGGAAATTGTTAATATGCGCTCCACTTAAACACACAGCGCTATTCATGTTCATTTCGTTCAATTTGGATGAATTAAATTATCCTTTGCTTGCGTCCCTCCGTAAATTCATGATAATTAAAATTAATTTAATGAGTTTAAGTCTTCACATCTTTCACTTATATGACTTAAACAGCGACTGACGTTTACAGTCAATTGATTTAAGAAAAAGACATTGAAGTACAATAACATTCTTGCTCTCTATGAAATAACACAGCTGATGTAAAAGTTATGAGATAAAATTATGTTTTTGGGTAAAATTATACAGTTGATAAAATATTTATTTTTCATGTTGATGTGTTATTTTTTACCGATATAACTTCTCTCATAACAAAAATTAAGTAAAATGCAACAAAGAGTTTTATATAAAACAGTTCGGAATAGTATTTTTCATAATTACTGTAAAACACCGGGTTTATTTAATATTTTCTTTTCTCCACGAAGTCGCACTCTGATATATGCTGGTATTACGATAACGTGTAGCAGCGGCCGAAGTACGAACCCAGGCGACTAAAGCTATTGAGTACTTAATAGTCAAGGTGATAACTATTTACATACTTTGCAGAGCAGGCTGCTGAAAGGCATTTGAGTGAGGATATGAAGGATTAACAAGTTTGTTTTGTTATTCAGCCGAATTTAGCTCTCAAATTTTATTACGGACTTTATGTGAGGAACTGCAAATCAAGTTTGCTTTCTGGATGGAAATCTTTAACGATAGAATTAAAGCTTTATTGGTCTGATATTAGTTTCAAAATGGCTTCTACATTCTTAACTTTATCAAAAATTAAAACCTTCTCGAGATGAGAGGTTGTGGCTTTTAGGAAGCCTTATTTGTGTGCAAGCAAAATGCAGAACTGAATCAAGAACCAGAAATAAGGAGGGCTATTAAAACTTACGGCTGAGTTGCTTTAGCAGAATTTTTAAATACGAGTACACGACTACAACATTGACATTTGCATTCGTTCATTAACGATCTCAGACTGCTGATTCACTGTCATACTCTCTGACCACCTGGCTTTCATTATTTTGCTGTTTCTTTTAATTTTAACGCTAAAACGGAAGAGGAAAATGTTGGGTTATAAAATAAACGAAACTACTTTGTACATAAATTACCATATTAAACGCACTTAACATTGGATAGTTTTATACATTTTCTTTTCCTTTCTTATTTTACTAACATTTATTTTTGGGATTTTTAGTACTGAAGCGCAGGATGGTTTTATGGTCACAATTTTAAGCTTTAATGTATGTTGCACTCTGTTAAGCAAACGAATATATGTATGTCTGTATGTATGTGTTCACTTTTTATATACACTTGAAAAATATTTGTTTAATAGGAAAGGAATCGTATATCCTTTCAATATTGTTAAAGTGGATAAATATGCAAAGGTACTTTTAAATTTTTGATTGCAATTTTGAAAAGTAAAGCAAAATTTTTTCAGTGTACTATCAGTAAAATAACAGTAATACATCATTTTACGATTTTGTATTGATAGTCCAAAGCATTAAATGGCTTCGGAATACATAATGAAGCACTTAGCATTAAGCAATTTTTCATATTATTAATTACTCTTTGCACTAGAAGCAAATCATAATAAGGTTTACACTTTGCACTCACAGTCCATTTGACAGGTGTTAAAATTGAAGATTTTACGTTAAATTAAAATATTTTTAGTATAGTATTAACTTTGCTAATAGGATTTTAATTGGTTTGCCTGACATTTTATAGTTTTATTCTGCATATAAACTTTACTAAGACAAGCAGGGTTTGAAATTTAGTTAAATCCTTTTTAAATATTTTTTCAATTTTCTATAGTTACGGCAACAAATGCCGGTTCAGGCAGTCCGTGAAATGAAACGTCCTACTGTTTATGAAGCTCCTATTCGCCTACAAAATGGAGAGTGGGCGAAAAATTCCAACGACAAAGCGGAAGAGTTTGCCAATTACCTGGAGAAAGTTTTTGCTCCTAATGAAACAGATTCTTGTTTAACACCAATTGCTGTACAAGAACATGTTGTTTACCTGATAAAAATTCGCCTAAATGCACTGAGAGCAGTTATCAGCGATCTGAACCCAAGAAAGTCTCCCGGTAGCGACAAAATCACTAACACTATGATTATCAATCCGCCTAATTCAGCCTTGAGAACCTTACTGTTCATTTACAATTCGATGTTAAGAATCGGCTACTTTCCACAATCTTGGAAACAATCGGAAATAGTTATGATCCCCAAGCCTGGCAAAGACATTACGCAGGTTTCATCATATTGTCCCATCAGTTTACTGCCCGTTCTCTCAAAAATATTCGAACGGTTAATTTTGAAATCTTTAGCGTCGCATATCGATTCGAGAAACTAAATTCCCAACCACCAATTTGGGTTTAGAAGAAAACACAGCACTGTTGAACAAGTCCATAGAATTACGAATTTAATTCGCGAAACTTTTGAAGGTAAGCAGTATTGTTCTGCACTATTTCGACAAGGTCTGGCACGAAGGACTAATATACAAAATTTCAACACTACTTCCCGAAAACGTTCACAAACTGCTCAAGAACTATTTGGAAAATAGGTCTTTTGTTGTAAGATCAAAAACCACATATTCATCAATTAAAAGAATCTCAGCTGGTGTCCCGCAAGGGAGTATACTCGGGCCCTTTCTATATCTTTTATACACCGCAGATTTGCCTACAAGGCCACACACGTACAGTTTCACATTTGCTGATGATACAGCTTTTTTAAGTATCCATAAACAGCCGGATGTGGCATCTCAACAGCTTCAAAAGCACATTGCTGATTTGGAGAAATGGCTGAATAAGTGGAAGATAAAAGTCAATGCCACAAAAAGTCTTCACATAACTTTTACGCTGCGGAAAAACAATTGTCCACCCATTTCTATAAATGGAGTAACCATCCCAGAGCAGAGCCAAGTAAAGTATTTGGGAATACACCTGGATCGGCGTCTGACGTGGGTTTACCATATTGCAGCCAAAATTACACAGCTTAAAATTAAAACCGCCCAGCTTTTCTGGCTCATTGGGCCACATTCTGCACTGAGCTTAGACCTCAAAGTACTAATATACAAAGCTGCCTTAAAACCGATATGGGCTTATGGTATCCAGTTGTGGGGATCCTGAGAATGATTACGGGCGCTCCTTGGTACATACGAAATATTAACATCCACAAGGATCTCAATATTCCTACCATCCGAGAAGAGATAAAAAAATTGTGCACGAGCTACGTTGCAAAAGTTACTAATCATCCCAATCCATATGCGAGGGACTTACTCTTATTTGAGGGCCATCGGCGTCTCAAAAGAGTGCAGACTTTTGATTTGGTATGATAAACTTTCGATCTAAACGCTGAGTCCTGCAGTAGCAGTAACAGCTTAAGTATTTTTTGGGTTAAGATTTTAATACTTATTGTAAATGTCGTTTAGACAGATCCAATAAATAAAAATAAAAAGTTAAAAAAAAAAATATATGATCGTAAAATGATTGCCATTCATTAAAACTGCAACACGATTGTATTGAACAATATTTTGCTAACCAAAACTCTAATCATAACCAAACTTTTTCAATTATTCAAGAATTCCGATCCATATTTAATCAAATTATGCATAAAATGAAATCAAAGAGAATTTGTTTTAACGAGAAAACTTCTTCACTATCCAAAATTTGATTTCAAAGCAATCCGTTCAGTTGTATACGTACAAGGTGTAAAAGGAAATCTAAGCAATTGCAACATACATACAGCAAAATATCGGGGAAAAATTACAAATACAAAGCTAAGTACGATAATTTTTAATTATTTTATGAACATCTGTAGACATAATCTTAATCGACGAATTTAAAGCTCATAATGATTACGACGGAGAGAATGTTAATCATATTATGGTATCTTTGGAAGACAATGTGAATTTACTACAACCATATAATTCATTCATAGCATGTTACTCTTAGATTATGGTTACCTCAATCATGTATTTTTTGAGTGGAACATGTTGTTAATCCATGTTTGTGTTTATTTGTTGCTTGTCCCAGTCAATATTTAATTTAATTGCAGATCTATATCATTTGTACACAAATTTAAATCAAACCACTGACATTTGTTATCATGTCCTGATAAATTTGATTGACATGATGTAAACATACACTCAAGTGTATAAACGTGCAAATACGTATCACGTAGAAATGCAAATTTTCGTTATACATAATTCGCACACCAAATGAACACTGCCACATTTCTGTTTTTATATAGAAAGCGCTAGAATTAATTTAATTCCAATATAAAATCGCTTTCTTCAAAAATTGTACTAATGATTATGTATGAATAATTGTGTTTTATGTCTGAATTTTGGAAAAAATAATGCCAAAAATACTTAGTAAAGTTTGCAATTTCACCAAGAATAGACTAACAAACGAACAACGCTTACAATTCCTAGAATTTTATTATCCAAATTCGTGCGGTGTGAGAAATGTGTTTTGTATCGAAAAATTGTCCTTGAGCGACGAAGCTGATTATTTGCGCAATAGCTACCTCAACAAACAGCATTTTTTGTAAAGAGCAGTCAGAGGCAGTTCTAGACCAGCTACTTCGCCCTGTCAATGGAGCAACGCGATGGTAAGCGATGTTTTTTACCCAAATTGGATGATTACAGACTTGGTTGACATGTGTTTTAAACAAGACGGTGCCTCATGACACGCCGCATGCGATGCCATAAACATATTAAGAGGCATGTTTGGTGAACAAATAATCTCCCGTTTTGGATCAGTCCATTATCTGACAACATAATTTGATTTGACTCCACTAGACTATTTTTTGTGGGGATACGAGAAGTTTCTCGTGTACGCCAGTCACAGTTGCAGCCCTGGAAGACAACAATACAGTTGCGATTAGTGAGATACCGGTCGAAGTGATGGAAAACGTATTCCAAAATTGAAGCTCACATATGGACCACTTAGGGCGTAGCCGCATGCAATAGTTTCATGAATTAATTACTTTTCCATATTTTCTGTATTATTTTTCAAATTTCGAACCCAAACGGATAAAAGCACTATTTTGTGTATTTTGTGCGCTTGTATCTTTATTCTTGATTTGACATTCCGACAGGGTGTTTTGATGTAGATTTTTGGAACGAATTTCCGTCATCCCTTGTCGAGTTTGGTTTGGAGACAAACCAGTTTCGGCTATGTGGCATCTTCAGTGTCATTTTTCGTTCTCTCTATATATTTTTACGTGTATTACGTGTGTGATAGGCAATAAAAATTGCCGCCGAGAAAAATTGGTTCATAATCTTCATATGATCAGTCTATTAAAGCAGAACTCTTATGATGCCCGAGAGAGGAGGGGGTACATCCTGTTCTCCTTTCCCCGGCTTTGCAAGTGCAATAATATAGTACTTAACAAAACTAAGATAAAATAATATTCTTATAGTGTACAAGCAAAGTGCAATGATGTTAGAGAAATTAAATTGATCTGATTTTCACATAAATATTGATTTCATGATAAAATCAAATAGGATACAATTTCGTTGTTGTTGTTATATCAAGTATTTTGTGCGTTTTAACATTAATTAAAAACAGTGTTACGAAATAAACTTTTACATTCTAATAAAGGAATGTGCAACGATTGTGTTTCGCTAACAATTGTTCTATGCATAGCAGGAGCGGATCCAGCTTGAACTTATGGTGGGGAAATTTTGAAATAAAAAAAAGTTTTACGAATTTTTGTTTTCGAAAACGTTTTTTCTAATCGCCAAAGGGTTTGGCCATTGGTGGTAATAAAAAAAATATTTAAAAAACTAAAATCCATTAACCTAAAGAAATATTTCATCGTGTTTTTTATTTAGTTTATACACAATAGTTGTTGCATTTGAGCTTCCAGAATCATAAGCGATATCAATCTCAGACTTTTAGCATTTATATGGTGCTTTTTATGGTAGTGGGGTGAACTCCGAACATCATGATTATAGTTTTAAAAATTCATTAAAGATGGCACATTGCCGAAACCAGTTTATCTCCATCCAAACAAGGGATGGCGGAAATTCGTTATAAAAATTTACATTGTTATTAAATTTTTTATTACGGATAGCACTAGACATTTGGTAATCTACGTGAATATCGAAATGTCTATCAAACTTGAAGGCTTTAATGTACGAAACATAATGACTCGAAAATTTAAATACAGATTTTTAAATACTTTAAATAATTATGTATCTTTTAAAGCTGTTTGTAGACTTTGAACTTTCTCAAACAAATTGCACACTGAATATCTTAGAAAAGCTATGGAATTTCGAATCTGCTCACTAAAGATTTTTGTTTTAATCTTGACATCTAAATATAATTTTGCAATTTCAAATTATTGTAAAGAGTGATTCAATCTGGGTTTCCACACTGAATTATTAAGGAAAATATAATTTTTATGAAAAACCTTATGATAGATTATATCAGACAAATTGCCATATGGGCGAATTACGCTTCAGGCAATAAAATGTACACCTTTGACAATATATTTCCGTTCGATAAAGCTGTCCTGAATTTTGGTAATACGGAAGAATTGCTTGTTTACAAATGTTGAGTTAATAACTGAATTTTTTTCGAAAAGCTTACTTATTGTTCAATTGCTCGTTAAAAAAAAGTTAACATGTAATTTTTAATTATATTGTTAATAATAATAAAATAAAAAATGTTCAAGTATGCAATCGAATACGATGCTTTGCTGGTCTCTGAGATTCAATTCTTGAGTTATATGAATCTTGTTAAAACATGATTCGTTGTGAATTATACAAGCCTGAGTTTCTATCATCTACGACGATTCGATGTGTCTCGTTTATCGGTGACACTTTCTCAATATTCGCCTCCTAACAAACATCCTTGGACAGGATGCTGAGGAGTTATGATCTTGCCATAATACCAAAATATTCAAGTAATACAGCATATGCAGTCTTAATATGCTTTGATAATTTCTATATGTTCTCGCATTCGTGATTTTTTAAAAGCAGCCTAATCTTTGGAAAGTATTAGCCACTGTAACGTGGAAATCAGTCCTGAATTGCCCGTTCTATTCTAATTTCAGTTACCGAGCATAGTTGCAATGATCGTGGGAAAAACTGATGTTAACTTTAGACTAACACACAGCTAATTAGCCTTTAGTCCTTACCAAAATATATAAAATTTGAATAAATTTTTCCCTTAAATGGTTTAAGAAATAGATTTCGATGAAAAGAGATTAATACGCTTGTTCTTTCAAGAACAAACGTTAAAAAGAACACAGATAATTTGGTCCTAGAGCAGAGTCAAACAAATATCCAAAAATAATCAAAGATGAATCTACTACTCGTTCTAATAAAATTATGCCGACGTCCGCGAAAAAAATGCCCCTAAAATCAATGTCGTGTATGTAGCCCACCCCTGCCTCTAATATGTAAAATTAAATTTATACAACTCTTGAACATGTTCATTTATTAATACATTGGAAAATTACAATTTACTACATACATTTCAAAGCTAACAAATTGACATGTCACTCAATTAGGAAAATTACACTTATACTAGTATTATAAACTTGATGACAGCAGCTGACCACAGTGACATACAACAAACACCAAAATATGCAAAATATACTAAAATGATAAGCATATGTATTCTATGCATATGTATGCATGCATGCACGTGAATTGTCATGTGTATGCACAAGTTTGTGTTTGTGCAAGTAGCTGCACTTGTAGACGTGCATGCAACAATGGCCAAAAACATACATAATGTGCACAAAAATGCGGTACACCACATGCTCATCGCTGTCACTTGTTAACATATCTCGTTCGGTAAAAGCTTATGAGGATTCATGAATATATTTATATGACGTTGTTGGCACATTTATTAGCAAGTCTGCGAATATATGGTATCCTTAAATAAAGGTTGGTTGCACGCTTAGTATTCATCCTGAGGTTATATTTCAGCTATGGTTGCAATTTCTACTTAAATATATCCGAGGATACTTATGTGGCAGCATTTCATTAAAATAATTATATAGCGGTTTTGTTTTTGTAAGTATTTAATCGAGCTGTGTAGTTGTTAATTAGATTTTAAATAGAAGATGCATTTTGAAATATAATCGTTTTTTATTTATGTAACTGCTAATTAAAGTAGCTGATGGCCCATAAAAAATATACAATGGAAGAAGCATAAAAAATCGGGTTTCTCAATATTTAAAAGCAATTATGATGAGATATAGGGATTGTGAGAAAATAAAGTAATAAATTGTTTTTTTGATATCAACTTTCCATGCATTATAAATAATTGGTTTTTTTCCTGATAAGCTAGACTAAGCAGCCATCGAAGTGCGCATAGAGACGAGCTTATTTATCCTCAACAGTAAATAGCATTATTATTTACTTATATTTTGACCCATTTACCTCATTCGATTGGCTTCAACTCGCAAACAAACAAAATTAAAATTATGTTTTTTAACTTGTTAAATATAATTTAGCAAAATGTGGAGAGAAATATTGAAGCTAACATTGAAACTAGAGCAGCAGTAACTTAAAAATATAAGCACGAAATTGATATAAAAGAAATGTGCCGGGGAATTTACCTATGGAGGCAAAGAGTACACTATCAGCTTAATAAAGAAAAACGGAGCGATTCCGTAAGAAATAAGCCCCGTACTGGCAGAGCTAATGCTGGGAATTTTGAAAAAAATTGCACAAAAAATGGTTTTGAATAAAAATTCTGCACACCACTTATTATAATTTTTATATAAATAAAACTCATCCAAGAAAAACAAACTATAAATATAATAATTCAAACGAAACAAAAGGCTAAAAAATTCATTCGCCTGCATTTTTGTTATTAAATTAATTTTTATCCTTTTGATCCAACAAGATATCTACGAGTTTAAATAGATATATTTGAATGTTTCTCTGTAAGAAATTTGTATAAAACAGTCTAGACAAACTTGCCTTGTGCCTTGTGAAAATGGATCTTACAGAAAAAGTAACGATACTTCATCGAAAACAGCACATATCACATAACAGTTTACTTAGATAATTTTTGTTTGTTGGTGTCTTAACTTTTAATACACAAATTATAACTGAGACCAGTGCTATAGTAACGGACACTGGACTAGATGCGTTGCGTCTTTTCAGTGACTGGGTCCCTGGGACTGACTGAGTCCCAAAAAGATATAAATTTTTCCCTCCTGTGACAATGCCATGTTAAAGCGACAGGTCCCTTTCAGGGAAAGTTGTAGAACTTGAACCGCTTCCTATCCCGGGAAAACCAGTTACGTGAGATATTCTTTGTCATCTCCGTTCTCTACAAAGCGAAAGAGTTTTTCACAAATATGCGTTCATTTATGCCGGCTACACGCGAAGGAACATCAGAGGAGATACATATGTATTAGAAACCTACTTTTATTTTTGGGTAAACAGCACACAATTATTAAACAAATCTAAGCGGAAGAAAACCAAATGTTAATGAATCTGTAGAAATGATCATCACAGCACGACTGCTTGCAGCGAACTAAGCCATTAAAAACAGTAAACATTGATATAGAAACACTAATATCTAAAAAAATCATACTTTGGGAACTAAATATTAGCCATCAACAGGAAAAAAGCTACATGTGATGTAATATTAAATAGAAAATGAATATGCTACATGTAATATTTTTATTCGTGTGTAGCCGGCATTATACTGGCACTTGTAAACAAAATTATCGGCCATACCGATATGCTAGTGAATTAAACCTCAACGTAATTTAAGTCCGCACAAAAACATAAATGTGAAAATAAGGCCAAGTTTTTATCCAAAACTTTCGGCCGTAAAATGTACAAAGAAAAAAAATGAAGACCAAGTTCTTCATATGTACGACGCACAGTGGCTGAAAATCGTTTTTCTTTGGCCAAAATTCTGTAACTTTTGAACCGATCAAAATATTGAAGTAATTTTTTTAGTTCAGCTTGACTCAGTTTTAATTACATTAAAATTGATTAAAGACTTCTAGGTCAAAATTGAACTTTTGATTTTTTTTAGCTTTTGGAGTGAAATATGGGTTTTTTTATTTACATATTAATGAATTTTATCATTGGAAATTAATAATAATTATAATAATTTTTTGTAATAATGGAATTTTTTTAATGTTACACTCAAACAAATTTTTACGCTCAAAAAAAAAAGTAAAATTAACTGGAGATTTTGCTGTTACTACAGAAACATGTTTTATTTTTTGCTGTCAAATTTGATAATTTTAAAAAACATTTTAAAAATAAAAATTGCAATAGATTTTAATAGCATTTGTAACAATGGTAGGTTCTATTTATTATTATTTGTTACTAATACTATGTTTTTCGTACTTAAGTAACAATGAAAGGCAATTATAATTATAATTATTATTCATTTGACACAAATATTGATTGCAAATATTCTATATTTGGTTCTGTGCTTTTTCTGTACTTTAGTACTTTTTTGGTTTCTTCATCTAAATCCCGATGTTCCACTTTCCATTGATTTCGAATATTGGAGATGAACGGATCTGATGTTGCCAATAATATATTAAATAGATCTTCATTTGTGGAATTTCGTGAAATTTTTCTAGTATTGTGCTCTCTATAAAATCTGTAATCCTTGTTCCTTTTTTCCTGAGCCTCCTCTGATAGATCTCCAAGTGACACCAAATGCTATTTAATGATATCTTCTCCATGATAAAGGATTTTGTGAACTGTTGCAGACATATTTCTCCATGGGTAGTTGGTTGTATATATTTTTGCAGTTTCCTTAGCATAATCTCCAAATTGTCTAGAGTCAATTTCTTCATTGCACGCAAGTACTTCTAGGATTATTTTAAATCTGAAAATAAGGTTTAAATCCACTCCTGTTATATCAGATTCTGTTTCTGGATCTGAAAAGAATCTTCGTGCGGTATTGCCATCATTTGTATTGCCTGACCCTTGTTTTGGCTGATCTATGATCAATCCAATTTTGCGATATTCATCTTGAACATTTTTCTTTTTTGAACTTCTTAACTCTTTGTTAGTTTCATCGTTTCTTATGGATCCTGAAGACCCAAAATCCAAATCATAACCGATTTTTAGTATATGTTCCATAAGTCGTATTCTTGCATGTAGTGGTGATAATCCAAATTCATATGCATTGGGATTATCTAATGATTTTGTCGGAACTTGGTTTAATTGGGTTGATGCTGCTTGGCATGTAATGCAGCTGGATGCAGCCTTCGTGTTAGTCAAAGCATGACCTACTTTTCCATCTATCATTGTAATGACTAATTGGTAGCTTACTTCAATTTGCTGCCCATCAAAAAATAATTAGCTTTGTGTTTCCATATTTCTTTAAAGCATTTCCCGGTATTGATTCTAGCAACCGTTCGGCTGTGTGATCAAGTAGAGATTGTAGTTGTACCTCTGCCGAAATTGGTGTGATTGTAATAGTGTCCTTTTATGACAAACAGTCCATTTTAGCAGCGGTTATGTGATGATATGCTGGATAGATATTTGAGCCATTTTCAATCGCACGCAATCCGAGCTTAATATATTGCTGTTTTGTTAATTTCAAATCCAGAAATAAGGCTAATGCCTCCTCATTTGTGTACTATTTTGCATGGCTCGGAGTTGGTATACTCTAAAGAAATCATTAAGTGCGACATTGAAAAGCAATACAAAGGCCAATTTTCATAATATTTTATTTGTTTTTGATTATAGAGTCTCGCAACATTGTAAAAGAAGTGAAACGCCTTTAAAAGCTGTTTTTGGGTAGGGTACTTAAATCTCGTTTAAGCCGTCTTAAACCTTCTTTAGTTAGGGGTGAAATTAAAAGGAATTAGAAGAAAAAATCATAAAGGCAAAGGAATGGTAGCTTTTGGTTCCGGCGAGGCAGCTTTTATACATCAAATCCGATTAAACCTAATTGGTCTAATGCTGAAGTTAAAAAAAGTTGGGTCCTAGATCGTATATTTGCATACACACTCAAAAGAACAAAGCGATTAAACGTCGCTGCAATCAAATTCGATAAAGGCAAGAGCTGCCTGTTGATATTGATTCGGAGGAGCACGATATAACAGCACGTAAATAAGGTAAAGGTATTAAGCCCGAACCTTGCAGTTTATATTAATATATCTAATGTTTTAGTAAATATAATTTAATTTACTTTATACATAATGTCCCTGCACTCTTTCATTTAAGGGGTATCATCACTGTTAAGTGCCGCCAGGATGTATATTGTGTTTAATTCTTATTATATGTCTGCCTACGTGCAATACATTACATTTAATTTCAGGCGAGTGGAAATATATTTATTAATTTGTTTAAAGCCAATAGTGCAACGAAAGTGTATCTAATTGTTTTGTTACAACGATTATTTTTAAAAATATATTGTTCTTTAATAGGGTGCCGCTGTTTTGATCTTTATTTTTGCCTAAATTTTGTAAGATTCTGATAGAGACATTGAAAATTGTGCAGCTGTCAGGAAACAAAAAAAGGGACTTAGAACGAACAAAAATTTTAGTTCCCCTAATTTAGTTCTTCAAGTAGGTGAGAGATCTTTGCCACCCAAATCTTTTTTATACTAAAATATTTACATTTTCAAATGTTAAGCATTTACAATGGGTAATTTTTTTATGCATAGATTTTGAAAATAAAGTAATTTTACAAGCAAACAAAAAGTTTGCTACTTGTAAGACATATTGTTCTTCTACATTAAGTGGCTTGTAGACGCTTGTAATCTTCTGAAGTTGGAATAACTAAATCAATTCAATTAAATTTAAAAAAATACCCATTGCCGAATTTGTTAATTGCAATGAGCTCTCCTTCATTCAAAAGAAAAGATAATCTATATATATAAAAGTGAAACTCTGTCTGTCTGTTTATGTGTGTGTTGGTTATAGACTCCGAAACCGTACAGCCGATCGGACTCAAACTTTGGCAAGTTGTTGTACACATTCCATTATAGGTGGTAATTTAAAAAAGTGGGCGGGGCTACGCCTATCTACATATACATAAAAATTAAATACACTTGACCGATTTTTCTGAAACTTTCCACACATATTGAGCTCATTAAGGGGCGTAGCAACGCGCGCCGGGCTTGGCTAGTTTAAATACAATTATAATCAAATGACAACCTATTTCAATGTAATACAATTTTTGATGATTTTTTTTCAGAATTGAGGAACTTTAATCAATTATTATGCAGTCAACCAGCTCTGGGTTAAGGGCAAAGTCACCCCACCCGAACCAAGAATACGGAGGCACGTGATTTTGGAATACATTTCATAGGGCGAAATTTTGAAATAAGCAACATTTTAATAAAATATGAAATAGGGATAAATATTTCTTAGAAGTTATAAGCAAATAAGAATGCAGAAAACTATCACTGCAACTAAAAAATTCATTCGGGGTTTACCTTATTTTACAGTTCAACCTTCTTGAAAGGAAAACACCCTTTCTAATACTCGCCTTCAGCACACATCTATTTTAAACCGGAAGTAATAAAGCGTAGTGAGAACTGTAAATATGCACAATTATGAAGAAAATAAAACTCCACATAACTCACTCATAAATACTCATATGAACATCCTTAATATTTAGTGAGTATTTCTATCTAGAGTTTGGATAGGAACACAAGTACAACACAAAAGCATAGTACAACCATCGACATTCAATCAAAAATATTCACATGAAATATTCATGTTTGAATGATTGTTAAGCACATAAACACTTTTATTCTACAAAGATGAATCTTATCCTTTTTCTATTTAATACCCAATATAAAACTGCCAGTATTTTCTATTAAAAAGGTAACAACATCGTTGCACTTTGCTGTTGAATGTGTTTTTAAATTAAGATTCAACTTTTGCCAATATTCTAGATGTAAATCTCGAGTTTTCTGGAAAGGTCGAATAGGTAGCCTTGCAAAGTGTCGGCGCAAATAACCAATTTCTGTGTAATACAATGTTCTGGGAAGTATCTTTATATGTTTCAACTAACGAATACCGATAATTTTTGTTTAATAATAATTAATCAATAATCACTAAAAAAACAATAGAAAATAACATAAACAGGATTTTTTTTTTTATTCGAAAGATGTAATTGTATATGAGCACTAAACCAATCTTTATATAATGCTCCTAAAGCACTACTCCTAATTTTGTATCACTAATTAAAACATTACATTCATCAAGAATGTGTGACATTTTTTCATCAACGACAAGGCGTAATTAAACAACACAAAGGAAAACTAATCTGACTTTGCATCCACAAGGAATACACATACCGAGAGAAGGACTACAAGGATTCTTTGCGGTCAACAGTTGCTCGCTTCTAGTGAGTGAGGTAACCGCTGACCAATTTCGTCCACAAAATGGTTCTGAACTAGAAGGTGGAGTATTAAAGGCCCGCCTGGCTAATTCATCAGCCCTTATAGCCATATGACCAGGTATCCAGTATACGGAAGGCCAGTTTGTAGTGCTTCTAGGGAGCTTTTTCCTTAAAGAACAACAATTGGACATTGCCTGAATATCATGGGCCATTTGCCAAGGGACACCGAGTGTCTCGTGTCAGCATCTACTCCATTTTACAATGGGCCTACTCTGGTCCAGTTTTATAAATAACACACTATACTTGATATAAATGATTTTATTTTAGACCAATCACCCCACAAATCTTGTTCCAATTTTTAAGATGTGTAGCAACCTACAAGTCATGCTGCAAGATCCACCTCTTCGTACACACGAATTAACACAATACAAGCGAAATAACAGGTACATACAAACTTTTCTAGGCTTTTGCCATGTGGGTTTACCAATTTTACTTTTTAAATTAATTTTAATGTTTAAATTTAAAATAATAAAATCTTAAAAAGTATGTATTCTTTTAAAGCCAAAATATTTGGATTATTTTAAAAACATTTAATACCTCAAATACGTTAGATTCTAGAGGTGTCCTTTGAAAGAGTTTTTGCATAATTTGTGAAGTAGTGAATGTTTTGTCCCACTAACATCTGGCTGTGGCGAATAAGTGCAAAGGTCGAAGTAATTAATTTGATAATAAGGTATTTTGTTTTGGTAGAATTGATTTTTTTATCCTACAAAAATCAAAAACGAGGGACTTTTCTTAAAAAAGTATGCGTAATGCTGGCGATATTGTCTCACCATCAGTAGTAAATGGATAACCCACTATAAAAAAATTTCACAATTTCTGCCATACAGTATTACAATTATGTATTAAGCCAAATATAAGTGCTTTTTATGAAGATAGTTTAAACGCTTCCGAAAACTGGATTGGACATCAACAGCGGTATAAAGTATCAAAAAGATGTACTGGTAAGAACAAAGAGATAAGGACTTGAGGGCATTTTTGCTCTTTTATTGGCGTCATAAACTTAATTTCAAAGAGAAAATTAACTGTTGCTAAAGGAAATGTTGGCCTACTTTGTTTTGAGTTGTTACAGGATAAGAAGTGTAAGAACCGGGATTAATTTCTTTCCCTGTTAGTTATGCGGGCCGAGCGCTAATCAAATTAAATACTTTATGTTTTTGGCCATTTAGGATATACAATAATAAAATGTTCCTTTAAAGCCCAAAAAATCTTTACTTTTAGAATTTTTCAAAGCTTTTGTGCCAATAAAGATCGATAAAAAAATTATTAAATTTGTTTTTGTAGGACAACTGACGATATGTATCGTTGTGTACTTGCACTTACGAGTATGTATGTATTTGTATTGACGCATTTGTATATTTTGTTTGCAAACAATACCCTTTGCTTTTGAAAGTCAATTGGAAAACAACAAACAGACTATATTTATTTATAAATGAAATGTATACAAACACAAACACTCATCTGTACACATAACCATATGTACATACATACATACTTGCTTATACGTATATATTTATGCAACTCCCTCATTCAGGCTAAAACAGCTAAAAGCTCAATTGGTGGTGTGATGTAGTGTGTTTGCATGAATTGAAAACTAAAAGAAAACTTTATACGTTGAATTCGAGTTTGCCCATTTTGTTATGGTGTTGTTCTGTTGGCTTCTTTATAATGTGCCCCGAAAGTGACATTAAAGTGTTATTGTATTGCACTTGCAACACAATAGAGTGCCATTTATTTTATCAACAAAAACAAAATATTTACGTTTTCAATTTATTCTTTTGTAAGAATGAAGTTTTCTTGTTTGTTTATTCAACTGCATACTTTCATTGTTTTTAAATTGTATTGCAAGGTGTCACTCCTCCAGCACTACCACCAAACTGTTTCAATAACAACGTGTCGGTGTTGTTGCTAATATTTAATATGGCGCAATATATTGCGTGATTGTTAAAAATCCTTCTTAGGATTATTACGCTTTTTTCCTTGCGGCTTTTTATGATTGTTTGCAATTATTCATAATTGTCTGAAAGTATTGCAAACGATTTGCATGTGCTGACTGACATAATTATTAGAACAAACTTTTGCGTCAGTATGCTGACATATATGGGGGTTTTATGTTTAAGCAACATGACCATATACATACTATTTACATACATACATACCACAGTTCAGCACGCCAAGAAGCAGAATTTATTAAAGTTCTTTTCCAATAATAACTTTTTAAACTTTTTTTATTTTGCAATGCAACTGTCAAGTCCCACACTGGCGATGGGATCGTGAGCCACTCTACACTCACCATTATGGATGGTCACAAGCAACCAAGTGCAAGTCATAAGTAAAAGTAGGAAAAACCATTTGTCTAAATTTTTCTTTTGCCTAAAACTATATACAAGTAAAACTACATCATTTTAATTGAACTTCGGAATTTTTTAATAATTCTCCAACTGTGTTTCGAAACAAGCTGCTAGCGAGTTTCTTTGTAGTCAGTTGTTTTTTTACTTCTGCTTTGTCCTTTTGTAAACTGAATAAATATTTGAATGCATACCGGCAAAGTTTATTATTCAAAGCACATGCACACTCGTTCTACACACTAAAACTATAATTGCGAGAGGCGCTATAGTAACCAAAACTGGGCAAGATTCTTTACATACATTAAATGGCCTGTTATACCGGACATTTCTTTTCCTATGACAACGCCACATTAAACTGACAGGTAGCCTTCAAACAAAGTGTTAGAACTTGAACTTGACAAGTTCTGTATCAGTTCCGTTCGTTTATTTAATAATTAAAAAATAACAAATAAATATATGTATATTAAGGCGCACAGTAGTGCGCCAGGCCAAGTTCAGGCATAAAGCACACAGTGCTTTTACGCCCCTTATTACTTTGCTGCCTTTAATCATAAAATAATAAAACTTGAAACATAAGGACTCTAGATATGAAGGTGTAAAATGTGCATATCTTAGATTCACAGACTCACTTACTCATCAATATTATGGTGCACTTCCACTGTAGGACCTAGGGTTCCCTTTATTTGTACGGTACACTTCCACTATAGTTAGAGAGCTGAAATTTGGTATATAGAAAGGCCTTGGGAAATTTGTAAACAAAAAAATCTGAAGTGCTAGGGATAACGTATTATGCCCGTGAATGGCAGTAAATTTGATGCTGTAGTCCAGCCACATTTTCCATATTCGCCGAAGAGTTTACGTTATTGTTTATATTTAATGATGATGTCGATAAGGTAGGCTTTGTTTGTGTAGTAAATAGAGATGTAACAGAAGTTGTTGAAGCTGCGGCAGCTGCTAATAAATCTTTGGCTTGTATGAGAAAAAAAGTTATGGAATGGGATTAATGGCTATTCTACTTCTTTCGTCAATGTTTGACGAAAGTCTTCTGGTGCGTCTTCTGCGCATTTCATTATTTGTACCGATAGTATTATCTTTGGCACTTAGTCTTTTCTTTATAGTGCGAACTCTCCTCGGCTGCCCGGTAGACTTCGCCAGATTGCTTGTACTTAATTTGGAAAACTGAGAGCATTAAAACTTTTCGAAGTGAAAGCTTTGCGTTTCCGTGAACTTTTTTTAATTTGTTACTGCGTTTGGTTGGTGGTTTGCTAACACTGAATGTAGCAGCAAGCGGTAAAAAAATATAAACAACACAGACTATGATTTGTTTGAATAGAAAAGCAAAAATGGCAAGTGTTGCCAATATTTGCACAAGCTATTGCATACTTATTATAGGAATTTTAGGGGTTTTTCCCATTCGGTCTAAAGAAACAGAAAATATTGGTAAGAGTGAATGAAATAAATATTATTTAAGTCAATAAATCAATACCTGCCATTTACTTTTTAAAAATTGTTTCATGTAAACGTTGCACGTGGCTACGCTGTAGGTGGCCCATCCATTAGCTTCAATTTTGGTATACTTCTTCCAGCATTTCGGGCGGTATCTCATCAATAGCAGCTGTATTATTGGCTTCAAGGTCTGAAATGGTAGCTGGTTTGTCCCCGCATTCGAAAGACTTCACGTATCCCTAATAAAAATATTCTAGTACTGTAAAATCCCATGATATTGGCGGCCAATGGACTGCTCCAAAACGTGAGGTTAATTGCATGGAAAACTTGCATCTCAATAGGTTCACAGATTGCCGTATGACACCGTCTTGTTGGACATGCCAACCAACTTAAATTTTTCTATTTTGAGAACAAAAGCGGTAATCATCAACCGGTACCTTGCTTCACTTGCGGTTTTTATCGTTCTTGAAGAAGTATGGTTCATTAGTGCCGCCGACCACTAAGAGCACATTTAACTGCCTCTTGTTGCTCTTCATACCAAATTTGACAATTCTATTTGTTGACGTACCTATTGAGTCAAAAATGAGCTTCGTCGCTGAAGGTAATTTTTCGATACACACATATTTCTCACACGGCACGAATATTGATAATAAAATTTAATGATTTGCATGCGTTATTCGTTTGTTAGTCTATCATGCAATTGTCACGAATCTTTTTTTTAACTGAAAACCCCAATAGCAAAAAAATCACACGGTATGAAACTGCACTATTATTTTCCACTTATAAAAATATGTTCACTGATCACACCTTTTTAAAGAATACTAAAATTAATTGAAGCAACTGATTTGCTTAGTACGGCTTATCCCACTTCTTAAAACAAAACTGTTTACTGTTTTCAAAAAAGGTTGTCCATATTAAATAAATAATTCTCTTTCTGAATAGAAAGAAGAAACGAACTCATGCCTAAAGGTTGAAATTACTTAACAATTAATTAACAATATTTGTAGTTCGGAATAAACAATAAAAACTTGAAAAATGTTATCATTAATTTATTTTTTTGGAATAAATCACTTATGCCACTTTTGAAATTAGCGGCTCATATGTGTAATTATGAGAATGTTATACCAAAATCAAGACTTATTACACTGTTACAATTTCGTTTATGCATTTCAAAAGTTAACTTTGGTAACTTTATTCTTCAATGAGAGTTTGTAATACAACAGAATTTATATCGTTCGTTATTAAATATAATAAAATTTAACTTTTCTTAAACTTACGAATTATCCGTGTGTTTAATAGAACTTACCTGAAAGGAGGAAGTAGAAAAACATAATAAAATTAAATAAATTTTTAGTAGAGAATATATTAAATATATATTATAATTATTTGTAAGTTATTTCATCTAAGAAGGTTTGAAGGTTAATTATACTTTTGTCTTCAATTAAAGAAGGCTTCAAATTTATGAATATTTATTTCCAGATTTCTTCCGCAAATCCATTTCCAGTTTAAGTTATTTGTTTGTATTTTGCGTATTTTGGTACCTATTCATTGACTCACTCATCAATATTATGGGGCACTTCCGCTATAGCTAGAGAGTTTTACAGGTAGGCCTTGGGAAACAAGTAATGAGAAAAATCTGAAAACAGGCACTTTACATCATTTTAATTTTCTACTATGGGATAAATTTTACCAAACTGTCAAATTACTTAGAAATGGGATGGTATTGAACATTTCCGGCACTTGGTCCTCATTTTGATCTCAGTAATTTTAACGGTCGAAATTTTTGGATAGGAGCTTGGCCTTATTTTTATATTTCTGTTTTTGTGTGGATATTATATTTACAGGTTGTCCGCTGTAGATTTTATTGTAAAAAGAATAGAGCGAATTATTTTCTAGAGAAACCCTGTATTAAAATGGAAAAAAGTAAGTGGTATAATAAATATGTCTACAACGGAATAATGGTACTAAGTGTTTCACTTAATACTGTAGGCCGAAACGGCCATAAAACAAGCAATACAGGACTCAATAATATTGTGGGGTGTGCGAGTAGGTTTTTGAACAAACGGACATATGTAAGAACTTTACTATGTGTATGTACGTATAGTGTATGGTGTGATTTTATTGTAGGCAATAGTTGAAGTTATTATTTCATAAGAAAAGCAATTATGTCTTATCGACCTTGCTATTAAAATGGTTCTCTTTATATTTCAACATTCTAAAGTACAATAAAGTTTAATTAATTTATAAATTAACAAAAATATTATATATGTATATACATAAAACAAAAACAAATATACAGTTGATGTCAAAATTATGTTGACAGTAGTATATTGATATCAGGAACCCTGGGTTGTTAACTCAGAGATAAAAGGGTTCCCAGCGTCAAAATATAACGTTCTCTATGCAAAGGATAGTGGTAAGCCTAGATCATGTCTAATAGCCAAAAAACACATTAACATTTTCCTCTGCACACAGCTTAGTACAGCAGACCTTACGGTGGCAAGGATCGAGCTGTCGCAGAACAGAAGCTTTATCATAGCCTCAAGCTACATGGCGCATGAGAAGCCAGCTCCTCCAGTCGAAGTGAGTAATCTCTTGGCCTCAACAGGAGCATCTGACATAGTCCTGGGATGTGATGCAAATGCTAGGCATACAATCTGGGGCAGCAGCGAAATAAATGAACGTGGTGAGTACATCCTTGATTTCACTAACGATAATAGATTAAGTATATGTAACTCCGGCTCCACCCCAACGTTTATTTTTCCGAGTGGAAACAAATGCAAAGGTTGGGAGTAGGTACTGGATCTTACACTCACAAATGACAGATCTAGTTTATCAGTTGATAAGTGGAGGGTATCTAGTAAAAGATCTTTTTCGGATCACAACTGGATTCTCTTCGAGATTAGATTACAGAGCAGAATAGAAAAGCCATTTTTCAGGAACCCAAGAAGGACCGACTGGTTTAAGTTTAATGGAATCCTGAAGCACAAACTATGCAAAACACCAGTTATTGAGGACACGATCACTGGTCTTGAGAGGATGGAGAAGAGCTTCAGCAGTGCTATGGTGAAAGCCTTCGAAATCTCTTGCCCAATAACAAAGGCCAAGAAAAGCTTTCCTCCATGGTGGAATTCGGAGCTTTCTAAACTACGTAAGGAAACACGTAGAGCCTTTAATAAGAGCTTTAACAATAAGTCATGGCAGCCATACCGTGATATGTTGAAGGCATATAAAAAGGCTATAGTAGCCGCAAAACGAAGCTCATGGTGAATTTTCTGTGAGTCTATAGACAACACAAAGGATTCGGCAAGGCTCGGAAGAATTTTAGCCAAAGGTCAGTCAAATCCTTCCTATATCAAAAGGAAGGATGACTCATGGTCCGAATCCTCAGCGGAATCCCTTGAAATCTTGATGAA
Organism: Phania funesta; assembly: GCA_963932375.1. Taxonomy (NCBI): domain Eukaryota; kingdom Metazoa; phylum Arthropoda; class Insecta; order Diptera; family Tachinidae; genus Phania; species Phania funesta. The sequence continues at coordinate 47,454,114 of OZ010656.1, forward strand.
CACTCACTTTCCGGGCTGCAAGGACATCGGTACGGAATATGTGAGCTCTAACGGAATTCCGTACACAATCGATGGGAATATGATATCTCACGACAGGATGGCATTTTGCCAAGGATGCTACAGAGTGCTAAGAAAATTATCACTCCCTGGCTTCATAGGATATTCATGCTTTGTCTTTCTCTCAATCACGTTCCAGAAAATTGGAGAAAGGTCAAGGTCGTTTTTATTCCAAAAACCGGCAGAAGAAGTCATGAGAATGCGAAAGACTTTCGGCCGATAAGTCTTTCATCTTTCCTGCTCAAGACTCTGGAAAGACTCATTGACTTTCATATACGGCATCGACTGGAAAGCACCAAGGGCATTTCGAGAAGTCAGCATGCCTACCTTAAGGGTCGATCTACGGAAACAGCCCTACATGAGGTGGTAGGGGTCATAGAAAGGACCCTTGAATACAAACAATACACAATGGCATCCTTCGTGGATATAGAGGGAACCTTCAATAACGTGACTACTGTGGCCATTCAACATGCTCTTACTAGTCTGCGAGTGGAGGAGTACCTCAGTAACTGGCTGGTGTCCATGTTGAGGTCAAGAATAGTCACTGCAAATCTTGGTAACAGCAATATGACAAAACTAGTGGATAGAGGTACACCTCAGGGTGGTGTAATCTCTCCGCTACTCTGGCTTATGGTTGTTAACACGATTCTTATGCAATTGGACGACAAAGGTATAAAGGTCGTCGCATATGCTGATGATGTTGTGATCTTGGTATCAGGACTGTTCCCGGACGTGATAAGCAATATCATGTCTGATGCGCTGGGGCTACTTAGCAACTGGGCGATGAGGAATGGCCTAGGAGTAAACCCGGACAAACCAGTTTGGTACTATTTACAACAAGGACCAAAATCCCTAGCTTCAGACTACCGCGGTTAGGAAACCGTGATATTCCTCTTACGAACAGTGCGAAACATCTTGGTGTCATCCTTGACTCTAAGTTGTCATGGAAGCTGAATATTCAGCACAGAGTCAAGAAGGCTACAGTAGCTTACTACACCTGTCGTAGGATGTTCGGTGCAAAATGGGGACTTAGTTCTTCTATAGTTAGATGGATGTACACAGCCATTGTACGTCCGATTCTTACGTATGGATCTTTGGTGTGGTGGCCTGCGACAAGGAGGAAATATGTGGTGGACCAACTGTACAGAATTCAAAGATCGGCATGTATTGGCATTACAGGTGCACTGCGTACTAGTCCATCAGAGTCACTGAATACTATACTGCACCTTATTCCTATAGATCTACACATCGTGGCCATATCTGCTAGTAGTGCAGTTAGGCTAAAAGCGACGGGAACTTGGCGTGCGAGGACGCACGGCCATGCGAATATCTTGGGCGTACTGCCTTCGGATATAAATCAACTCCCTGACTACACTACGCCGCAGTTAGACTTTGACAGAGTGTTCAGAGTACTAATCCCCTCCAGGAGGGAGTGGTGCGGTGGTAGTCTCGTGGAGAACTATAACGTCAGGATATACACAGACGGTTCTAAGATGAACAGCGATGTAGGCTCTGGCGTCTTTTCTAGTGATCTTGAGATAGGCATCTCATATCGTCTTCCGGATAATTGCAGCGTATTTAAAGCGGAAATACTTGCTATTATGAAGGCATGCAGGATTTTATACGACAGAAATATACGTGAGAATATCGGTATTTTCGTCGACAGTCAGGCGGCGCTTCTGTCACTCAGATCGTACAGAACTACGTCTCTGTTAGTCAGTCGATGTAAGAGAGAGTTGTCAAGTCTAGGGAGCCTGGCGGATGTTACCTTGGTTTGGGTTCCTGCGCATAGGAACCACTTTGGTAATGAACAAGCAGACAAACTAGCCAAAGAAGGAACCACTCTAAATACTCCCAATGTGGAATCAGTCGCAATCCCCTTGGGGAGTATTAAGAGCGGCATCTTCAGTCACTTTCTTAAGGAAGCTGATAATAGGTGGCGGAGACTGATCACATGTAGGGTCTCTAAATTGATGTGGCCCTATTTTGATTTTAGGCGCACTATGCAACTGATAGGTCGTGATCGGAGGAACTTATCGAGGTTGCTGGCAGTATTAACAGCTCACTAGGTGTTAGGAGAACATGCCAGGCGACTTGGACTCCCCTATAATGACCACTGTCGCAGTTGTAAGGACATAGAGAAAGAGGAGACGGTTTTTCACCTTCTCTGCGAATGCCCTGCGCTGGCTGTCAGGAGACACAAATTTCTTGGAGACTACATACTGGAGGATCTCAGTGAGATATCTAGGTGCCGTTTCAACGATATTTTAAGATATCTCACGGCTACGGGATGGATCTAGCTCCCTAGTCTTAGTGCGAGCATAGGCTCTAAGACACCATTTACCTGGCGAGTGGTATGGTCTTGTCAAAACGGGGTCATTCAGATCTTACTTGACAGCCTGCGTGCAGCAGGCTACCATGTTAACCAACCAACCAACCAACCATATTGATATCTTTATGAATCTCGAGGAAAATAATTGGCGGGTATTACCAAATGAGCTCAAACTGGCACCGAAATCTTGTGGTATATAATTTTTGGGTTAAGCAACTGCACAAGATTCTTTCGAACTGTATTTTCGGTATTTAGTAAAAAATACAAACTAATATTAGGGGAACTGTATTGATGTATTCAATGTCATTTGTAAATTTAAAAACATCCGAAATGCCGCTATCATAATACCCAATAATATATCGTTGGTTTAAATGTATGCCGCCCTAAAACCACTTAAGAGTGTACTTACTTATATTGATTGCACAATATATATTGCTATTCAATTTTAAGTTTTACGTGCTTGTATTAAACAAATTTATATATTTCTCATTAGGCCGGCTTGCTATGATAGTAAAGATATGTAGAAATATAGAGAAAATTTATTTAACTACGTGTAAAAATTTAAACTTTCAAAAATTAAATAAACACTATAAAATTCCATTTAATTAATTATAAAACTCAATTGCAATCACTTTCCTCAGTTAAATGATAAAATCAAACATTAATTAAATTATGTAGTTAACAAATTACAATAAAATAATAAATACTTGAAAGGCTGTTTAGTTATCAATTAAAAATATTAAATATCCAATGATAATAAATTGGGAAAATATGCATTTATACACGTACGTAGTTAATCGATTTTACTTACGACAGAAATGACTCTTATTCTTTTATACACATTTTGTAAAAGTAGAAGAGACATTGTCAATATATTTGTTATGTATGATAAAACACGGGGAAACATTTCTCCCTTCCATGCTCTCTCCTTAACGTTACGATTATAGTAAAAAGCGTCTCTTTTATCATATAAATAATTTTTTCTGAACACTTTCAGTCAAATTTAAAATAATAAAATTGTATTTACCTTCCCTCCCCATTGAAAGTTTGTGCTTTTATGTATGCACAATGTACAAACAGATATTTCGAGACGGAACGTACGAACAGTTTTGATCTTTGCTTAAACAAATGACTTTTGACCAAACTTAACGAAAATCTACGTTAAGTACATTTCGGTTTTATTCATACAATTTATATTTTCACACAGTTGCTTAAGCTGAGCCCCAGAAAATTAGAAGGTGATGTTACTGTTTACATAAAACTACAAATTATATAAGAATATTTGAAAGATGGGAAAATGACACTGACGTTGTTACAAAGCCAAAGCCGAGTTTGCCAATTCACCCTATCGAAATATTAAATCAGAATACAAACTATATATTAGCAATCATTTTTGAGAAATTTTTGCTTGATACGAAGCCATTCATCGAAAAACGCCTACACTAACGAACACTAATTTTAATAGTGAAGCTTTTTTCATTTGGACGCGCTACGGAAGCAGTAACGGCAAAATAAGCAACAGATTTGTCAGATGCTGCTCGCCACAGGCTGCTAACAGCGAGCCTCCCGCCAATGCCAAAACTTAATTCCAAGAGAACTATTGCATAAACAGAGATAAATAAAATAATTTGTTTGTTTGATGAATAAATCCTATTCCAGGTCAATATTATTTAATTCTATTATATAATTTCACCAGCAGTGCTGTGTGGTATAAATGTTAATTTTCAATTACCCAATCCTTAGATGATTCTCTATATTGTTATGTTCGCAATTGTTTTTTAGTACAATAAAGTTATTTAATATTTTAGACATTCTTCCGCAATTATTGGCAGCAGATTGTATTTGCTTTTGCCAAAAAATAACAATAAAAATTTACCTTAAAAAAGTTGGAACCAAAGTTGCAGGAATTCCTTTTTGCTTGCAAAAATAGTTGTGTAGTGTAAAGCACCATTATTGTTTTAATTTAATTTCTAAAACTAATATGTGACAGGCGGGTAGAAAACACAGGTTGTAATATTAATAATAGTAAAGTGAATAAAAAAATATTTTCAAATGGAAATTCGCAATACGCCTTGGGAAAGAATAACTTTTTTAGTCAAATATTTAAAAGTTAGAATAGGAATTTTATAACTTGTAGCCATGGCCAGACAAGCGGCTCTACTTCATATTAATTAATATCTTTTTATAGATTTTCCTCTTTTTATTTGAAAATGTTTGCTGGGTTTGAAAAGTTAATAAAAACCGTACTTTAATTTTTATTATTTTGTTATGCTTGTTTCTTCAATCAATGATATTTAAATTAATTTTATAAGTATTATAATTTTATAAAAAAATATTTAAGTAACAAGTGTCTTAAACGATGCTGAATATTGAAAAAAACTATTGTGAGATAATAAAAGAGGTAAAAATATTACAAGCACTGTTTGATTATATGTGAGTTATGCAAGTGGAAATACCTACCAAATCGGTCAAAGGCAATTTTTTTTCTTTTGTTGACCGGCAATATAAAATTAGTTTTTGATGGGCTTGTCATTAACCAGCAATATTTATAGTTATGATTAAATATGATTATCAGTCTGAAAATAGAACATAAATTTCTGTACAATATACTTTAGCCCCTAAAGAAAATTTGTTAGCAAAATATGTAATTGTGATTCTAGAATTTAATTTAACTCATTTCGTTTATACTCATGTGCAACATTTAACTAATTTGGCAAATATGTACACATGTAGATACGAGCATGTCTTTTAATTAATTTATATTTTGTAATAAAATTTTATTTACTGCTTCGTGGAAAATATTATATAAAAATTAATTATAAAACTCTTAAACTTGTATTACAGAAAATCAAACAAACAAATAAATGTTTCTATAAATTTGTTTCTATTTGATTTACTTTTTCAAACAGATTACAAGAGATGATTAGAATTTAGGCAGTTGTACAAATATTTGCCCATTATATTCATGTTTGAAATTTTAATAATTCTGTTAAAACTGCTTATGAAAAGTAATTAAATTTTATAGATATTGTTATGTTTTATGTTATGCACATACAAACAGAACTACTAAATACACTTAGCTCTCGATGTACACGTTTCTGAGGTAATGGTGTAAATCGGAATTCGAAATATTTATATGAAAAATCATGTAAATCCATAATTAATGCAAAATCGAGTTAACAGAATTTAATGACAAATCATGTATAAAATTAATTTTTTGTTTGTTTGTTCGTTGTACAAATTTTTATATTTCAACGGAGACTTGGTACATGCGATCTCTGTATCAGAAAATATCGCCATTTGCTATTGTACCGGCCACGCCAACTTTTTATACAAAAATTGAATTTGTTATTTAATGACAAAATTTTTAATTTCCTACGGATTTCGCAAATTCCACTGGTCGCTCTTACTATCACGTCCACTTTTTTAATTTTTGAATGTATTGTTTTCATTTAGGTAAACCAATTGTTTCTCGCTGGAATTCACAAAACTGACATACGCAATACTCTAATCAGAAAGACCTTCTACATAAGATTTTACATAACTCCAAACTTTAAAGACCTAAAGTGGCTTTGTGAACGGACAACATTGGCAGACAAGACTGAAAGCATTACAAATGTTAATAGCCCTTCCATGCACCTCAAAGACATATTAGTCTGGTGATGCATCAAGCTGTTGTGTATCCCACGCAATTTTTAAATTCACAAGGAATGCCTGCTCAGTAACTAACTTTCAAAGTTGTTGCAGCAAATAAGCTTCTAAAAAATATTTATCCCTCAAAAGCTTTGCGATGGTACCAGGCTATTGTCGAAATTTGTTTTGTTGAATGTTTTAAAGGCAATTACACTGACAAAAACTGGTGCTGGTGAACACGTTCTTATACCAAGAATACCTCTGGTTTCGACGAATATGCCCTTTAATATTTATGGACTACAGTTCCCGGTACGTCTTGCATTTGCTATGAAAATTAAAAAAGCACAAGAACAAACCACAGCCTGTTAAGGTACGGTCTTCTTGTTTTTGTCATGGACAATTACACGCAGCCTTCTCCAGAGTTAGCAGCTGCACAATCTTTTCTTAAAACTCCTGAATTCTAAACACCATACACTTGAAATAATCCATGCATGAGGAGGTATAAATCATGTTTAAGGCAAAGGATTTTGGATCCCGGGCAAGGCCGGATACAAATAGCTAGTAAATCATAAATTATTAGTATTTTATTAAATCGCACATAAATTAACATTTAATTAACTTTATTTAAGGTAACTTTTTCTAGCATAGCACTTTCCGATTTACGCCGAGAATTCGTATCAATGATGCAGTGGTATAAGCCAGTCTGTCCACAAGGACTGATGAAAACAGTATTGGGCGCAAAATCATTGGAATTTCCTTCTTAGTCAAGACCTTATTGTTGCCTTGAAAATTTTACTTAAACTTTTTATCTTAAGAATTAATGCCAGATTAGATGGCAAAGAAATATCACGTAAAAGTATCGTGCACATTGAGGGGTAGGTGTATAGTTGCAATATGTAAATATGAAAGAAATAAAAAGTGTGGGTTCTTCAAACAAAGATATTTTTATTTAAGGGTACAGTTGTAGCTACTCACTTGCATTTGCTACGGATATAAATCTATAAAATGCTGCAGCGATGAGCTGAGATAACAAGAAGACGTAAAATGTTAAAATGACTTGCAACTAAACAAAAATACTTGGAATGTTGTTGAGTTTGGATATCTAAAGTACAGGTTTCATACTTCTTACTTCATGATTCAAATAATTTAAAACAATTTGAAATGTATTAACTCTTTATTCTTATTTGTGCATTGATTGTGTTTTACATGTTTTTGGCAGGAATAAACTCATCTATTCCTTCTACTCGTAGTAATTCAATTTACAAGGGATGACATTTTAAATTACTATTTATGTTTGACTTTTAACATTTACTTTAAAATCAGTATCTGTAAACTTGTATTTGTATAAAGTATAAGCTCAGTTTTACATAACATTTTATGGGTATATTTACACATGTAAAGTAAAATTATAGGAACGTGATTTATATAAATTCTGCAAGCTTATTGTTTGTAAACATGTGACTGCTAGAATGGACACAGAAGTAATGCTTCAGCTAGTCAGTGCTGGCATAAATAATAACGATATCAGATTGAAATGTGAGTTTTCTATGAAATATTAATTGCTCTTTTATACATTTAAGTTTTACTTCGTGTTTAAAATTAATTCTGAAGGATGTTGGAAAAACTTAATTAAAACTTTAATGACAGTCATTGGAAGACGGGGGACAGCTTTTTCTACACGCCCCTACCTAAATAATTCAAAAGTAACGTTTTCCCATTAAAATTTTATAAATTTTACTTTTCAACTTAATTTGTTTCCAAGTTATACAGCTGAAATTTTATTTTATAATAAAAATTAAACAAGCTTTTTTTTTTGTTCCGACAGGGTGTTTTGATGTAGAATTTTGTAACGAATTTCCGTCATCCCTTGTCAAGTTTGGTTTGGTGACAAACCGGTTTCGGCTATGTGCCATCTTCAGTGTCATTTTTCGTTCGCTTTTTTTTTGTTTTCCATGTAAATAAAAAAAATAAGTTTGATACCCATTCGTGATCGTGTTGGACCAAATTGAACCAACGGGTTGTGGGTTGCGGGTTCTCGGAGACCAATAACGGCAGTCTGGCTTGCTGACGTGGCCGTTTAAGTGAAAATGAGCCACGTCTCTTCAAAAAATTGGATTTACAGTGCGAATACGCTCCAATATTGTTTCACAAAATTTTTTGGCGTAAATCGAAGTCCCTTTCTTTCAGTTCTTGAATGACTTGAATTTTAAAAGAATGGAACTTCAGATCCTTTTTTAAAATTTCATGAATAATCACTCCTGGAAGTCTCAGTGAGGCTGCTCTTTTCTGTATTGAAAGTCGTGGATTTTCACGTAAACTGCTTTCAAGCAGTTCAGTGTTTTAGGGAGACCTTGAAGATCGACTGGGCCCTGGCCGTGTTTCGCAGAATCTCTGCACCCACGAACGAATTAAATTTACACTCGGTCCATCACATATTTGCCGAAAACCGAACTTTGAACAAAATTGTCGACGAGAAATTACGTAAGAACCATTACTCTAAAAAAATGTCTCCACAGCGTACGCGCGATACTCACTCGACCACTGCGACATCGGGACTGACAAATCCGCACAATCGATAATTCCAACGGCACTATCCTCCCTCCGCACCGTTTAGTACTTTTTGAAATAATCGTATTTAAAAATATAAATTTACCACCAGACACCCTGTATTAAAATTGTGTTGACAGGAATTTTTTAGTGCTGAAAACATAAAGTGTGTTTTTGGAATTGTAGGATGGTTGCCATTCGCTTAGGATTCCACATTCAGTTACGCAAATATTGAAGAAGGTATTCTAGCAATAATCTGTATCGTAAGAAAATTGCCAAGAGTATTTTTAAGACCATCTGCTTCGCTGTGGAACGTGGGAAACAGGAAATGTTTTAATAAAAAGTTTTATTTAGTGCAGAGAACAGTGATTCAGTAAGGAATTAAATATTGTGGGATTTTTTATTAAATAAAATATCAGTAAAGTACGAAAAGACAGAACAGGTATTTGTATCAAAACTATGCTAGTGTAAAGAATCCTGTCGCTCCGGAAGTGATATTTCCATTTTTTATGCATCATTGTTGCCTAAAAGTAAAGTTTCTTCTTGGAATCGATAGCAGCGGCGTTATTGTTGAAAGAGAAGAAGGTTTTTATGTCTGATTTATATTATTTTATAAAATTTGTAAATAAATCAAACGAGCATTTAGTTTGCGATATTGAATTCAAGAAGATTTAAAACAGTGTTTAATATTTAAATTATTATCTTCAGTTTAGATACTTTCGATCAATTCGCAGAAAACTGGACAAACAAGTTCCAGTAAAAACTAATTATTTGCCAGAAAAATGAAAGCATTATTTAGTTTCATGTTTGTTTAATATGACATGAATATGTAAATCTCTCTAGTGTAAGAATTCAACAAATAAAAAATACTTTTATTAAATAAAGAAGTATAGAGGTAAGTTGTGAGCCAGACTAAAAATTCATTTCAAAATCCGTGGCATCTGAAAATATATTTCGACAAATTCGTTGAAGCAGTTAAAACGATTTTCACTACTGTATTTATAAAGAGGCGCTACAGAGAAACTTGTCACTGTAATTGTTTTTCAGTCTAGAGAACTGGTATCTAACTTATATCTGTATGAGGTGTAAGGTTGGAACCACGGTCCTTCTAGCTTCTGTAACGAAGATTTCCCAATATCGTAAGAGAAAATGTAAATTATATTTGCGTTTTTCTTTAAGATTATGAGCCTCCAACTAGTGGCGGTATGATGGTAATACGGGTAACGGTTGCCCCGATTTTGTGGCCTCAATCGTTGCATTTTTATCTTAGAAATATGGAAGAAAAGAGGAGTGGAACGGCAACTCATAACACACAATATGTGCATGCATTTCAAGAGGCAATAGTTCTCAGAGAGTAACGACTGCATTTTGTTCTAGATAAATTTGGCGTTAATTCTGTACGTGAGACATAGCTGCAGGATATTAAAATTTTTGTCGCCTTCTCTTCCTCTTCATGTTGCCAGCTTCTGCTGCACTCATTCCATGACAATATTTGGATATCCGTCGTATCCTTTAATTGACATTTCTGGAATTGCAAGAAGTTCTTAGCATTTATTTGCTGTTTGACACATGGATGAGAGTATCTCTTTGCTAGCAGTGTGAGGTACACCTTGCGTTTAGAGATTACAAGAAATTGAAATATCTTGCTAAAGCGGTATATTTGAAAAAATGTATTCTTTTCACACCAATTAGAAAATACTTATCAATTTTCAAAATTAGATGTAAACTTTATTATATTAACAAAGTATATTAATTATTCAGGCTTGTCACTTAACGATAATACTTTTCATCGCCAAGGATACACAGCCAAAAGCCTGAATTTTGGAGTTAAATCGGAACGTTCACCAACCCAAAGAAAAATCATGATTGTGGCATGGTCACGACATCCATATTATGATCTCAAAAACATTATATTGTTTGGTTTTCTTTGCTTGATCTGGTAATAAAGATCTTAGTTTTCAACTAAATAAATAATTTTAGAACCTCTCTGAGTTGTCTTCGAAAACTGAAAAGCCAATTTGAAAAAATTTCATAAATTTTCCACAAATCTGTATGTAAAAAGACCATAAAAAGACCACAATGTAACAACTGGTGGTAAAAATACAATTATGTATTTATTTAGTCTAATATTGTACTGAGCGTTTGTGTGTGTGTGTGTGTGTGTATGTGTGTGTTTGTCTATGTGTGTGCGGTAAGAAACAAACTAATTATATTTTTTAGCTTCTAAAAGAATAAAACCATTTTATCTTTTATATTGTTTGTGGTATTTATTTTAAATTAAAAATATCAAGTTTTTATTCTAATGGAATATTAAAATCATTGCGTTACTTTATAGATATTACAAATATATATGTATTTCTTTTATTTCAATTTGCATGCTTGAATAAATTGATAAAAAATGGAAACAAAAGAAATTTGCACACAATTTTATTAAATATTATAAAAGAAACCAGCATGTAATAGCAAGATAGGCATGTGTCTATATTTAGAGATTTTATATTTGAATTTGGAAGGAAATAAAAAAAAAAACATGTCGGTTAAGACAACTTAGTGATAACTCTACAGTGATCCTGGTATTAGAAACAGAAATAAGATGAAAAACAATAAAGCTAACCACTTGAACAGACCTGATTAAAATGCAATCAAATTTCAATTTAATTATAAAGTATTAAGTGGAAAAATTGCAAAATATAATTTAATATGTAAATTGCCATTTTTATTATTTTAAATAAGATCTTTATAAAAGATTCGTAATGACACCTGATTTCGGTGGTAAAAGCGATTACATTTCAGCAATACTTCGTTTATGTTGCTCTCGGTTATATAGAAAACCTTCGTCCTTTTATTATTAATTTCAAAAGGCTTAATTTTCTGTTTACTTAGATGAGTGGTGTATATGAAACGCTTTGAATGCCTGCAAAAATATGTTTATAATTACAATTCTGCCGCATGGAGAGTCTTTGCAGTGTTTCCAGAAAATTTCTTTCATCATTAAATACAAGCAAGATAAAAAATTTTATTCGAAAAAGGTGTTAGTTAAACGGCAAAGAAGCTTGCAGAATTGCTGGGCGTTAAGGAAGAAATTACTTCCGTGTGATAGAAATTATTCACAAGTAAGGCAATGGAGTACATTACGTACTTAACACGAAAGTCGACTTTTTACTTGCGAGCAGCTATGGTGGAGATCACGCAAAGTGAGGCATGCGGCTTATTCTACAAAATAGCACTGTCAAAAGCCATTTTTTAAAAAAAAGTATTTGTGTTAAGAAAAAGCTAATTGGTATTCATCCTATAAATCGAGGAAGGTCACATTTTGGCAAAATTTATAATTTGCGTAAAAACGTGCGCAAATTTCTAATAGACTGTTTTAACTTAAAATTTGTATACCCTGAAATGAACTTTTTGACGGCACAAGTTTGCCAGTTATGGGGAAAAAAAGCAATTTCTTGGTTTTTTGTTGGTATTTTAACTATTAACGGGGTACCTCTTACACACAAAAGCATTAAATTTGCATATTCTGATCGCTTACAAAATTTGCTATAAAGTTTCCCTAGAAATAATCAACCCGAGGCCCCTTAGATAACTTCAGACCAACATTTTTTTGCTGAATTAAAAATTAAAAAAATTAAATTTTCATAAACTAACAAAGAAACCCGAGATTCTCCGAAAACAGAAACTTCACAAATTGGGAAGACCAAAACTCACCAAATTTTCATATCTCATCACAAACATTTAAACTTTTCATATTTTGGAAATTCACTAAAATTTGAAAATTCACCACAAAAATAGTCAAATATTCCAGAAAATCTAAAGTTTTAAAAAACCGAAAATTTTACGCAAAAAATTAAAATTTAAGAAATTCAGAATTTTCGCCAAACAAATTTTAATCACCGAAATTTGTAATTTCACCAAAATTCACAAATAAATCAATATGTTACAAAATTTTAATGAAATTATTGTTACACAAAAAAAAAAAAACAAAATATTTCAATTTCACCACGAATTGAAAGAAAAGAAATCATCAGAATGTTTAAAATTAAAAATAAAAATTTAAAGATCAAGGAACCATAAATTAACTTCACCATATTTTGAAATTCACCGACGAAGTCTTAAACTCACCGAAAGCTAAAAATTTTATCAAATCTTCGAAATTTTACTATAAATCCACATGCGCTGTTATTTACAATTCACCAAAATATTTATCAAAAACTGATAAGCATTCAGAGAAAGAGAGTATAAACTAAAGAAGCTGTAATTAAGAAAAAAACATTTCATTCAATTACCGATCGAAAATTCTTCACTAAAACGAAAGTAGAGTTTAAATGTAGAATAAGACGAATAAAACCGGAGGCCAAAATTAAATATTGCAAACAATCCTTTGTACCGTGAAAAATCTGTTGTACATTTTTAGTAGGTCATAGGAAGAGTGTATAAGATTCGTCACAGCCGAATATGACTCTTTTATTTGGTTTTAAATTTTTTTGTTTGCCACTCAGAAATCAACTAAAATATAAAGCAAGTTCTATTCCTGAGCAGCGCTCCCATATCCGCTCATTGTGTAACCGCTTCTACAGTATTCTATATGCTTTAAATTATCTTGCGCTAGCCACTTTGCTGCTCATTGTGTGGCTTCGGGCTATTTGATGTAAGGGCTTGATGAGAAATTAATAACCCCAAGAAGAAACAAAAATTAAAGCTATTACAAAACAGTCATCAATTTCAACAGTATGTTTCCAAAGTCATACTCTCCAAATTCACATTATTTAAAATGATAATTTCCGAAATTGCTATTTTTAATTGTTTGCCATGTTACTGTTTCACTTATTTTAAGGAAATTGAAAATCTTAATTACGACAAGGCTTGCAGTCTTGATATAAAATATATATTTAAGTTCGTATTTCTTCTGCTCACAGTTGAAGACTTCGACTCTTGCAATAATGGTGCCAAATTCTCAGAAGAGTCCAAGAACATATCGCACCCTAAATACAAAAGCGTCACAACTCAAGATACTAAAATTTTCAGGAGCGACAAAAAACTGTTTATGTAAAAATGATTGTTATATTTAAAGAAAATTATAAAAAAATTCAATATTGAAGAAGCTTTTGCTATACCTTTTTCCATTTTATATTATGTTTGCGAAAATAAAATAAAATGTTGATTTATGACTCAAAATAATTCTCTTTAGTTCATCGCGCAGAAGCAATACACTTAACATAAAAATAGACATAACTGTATTTTTCCAGGTAAAGAAGATAGTGATGTGAAAGAAATTTTTGCAGTAGTTAGCGATATGTACTCTGAATTAATTTGTGGAAAAAGTCAGTTTAGGAAATTTTGAGTTGTGACAATTTTGTATTTAGGGTGCGATATACTTATGTTGCTATAGCGCATCGGAAAATGCAAAAAAACAGGTAACATTAAACTAAATAAAATAAAATAAACTAAAACAAACTAGGAAAAGCTTATAGAGAAGGGGAGAATGTGGGACTGCATGTAAAATATTCTAAACAATCTTTCTCCGTAATATGTATTTGCAATAAAAAAGCCAAATGCATATATTATAAAAATACATCACTTTTGATTACGGTTGTCGAGTTTATTTTGTAGATAGTCTATCTCTGAGCGATAAGTGGTTAAATATACAGTCGCAGACTGTTTCGATATTCACTCCTAAAATTTATCGATCCAAAATACGAGTAAGATTTTAAAAACTGTTTGGATAGTGGAGTAAACCAATAGCCTGAAATAAAAATAATTCCATCAACTTGTTTTTTCAGAAATAAATGCGTGTCTTTCCAATGATGTTTTAAATTTTTAATTACCCTTGCAATGCTGAAGGACAGCGCATACGTATTTTTTAACAAATAAGGATATTTTAGGTTATGTTCGTAAAAAATTATACAAACAGCAATTGTAAGAATTCTGTTTACATAAAAGTTATCTGTAATGTTCTATATTTTGTCACATGTGAGCTTTAGGAGAATTATATGAGTAACCATTGGAGGAGCTAAACAAGATATCTTAAGTCCCATACAGAAGGCTCGTACAACCTTTGCCAAGCTGAGAAATGTATAGCGTTCAAATAACATAAATGCCGAATTTTTAATCTTGCGTGAAGTCTGTGCACGTCTACGGCTCAGAGACATGGTTAGTTACAGAAGAAACGAAATCAAAGCTCCAGGGCTTTATAAGCCGTTGCCTCCGATATATTCTACAAATATGGTGGCACAAAATCATATCGATTGAAAATCTAACCAGCAGAATATCAATATTGAAATTAGAAACAAAAATAATGCTCTGGCCAGGAATCCGCAAAGTAAGCGACGTCGGGGGAGAAATAACTAAATATTTTTGTAGAAACCTTAAGCTCCTAAGAATGGAGTACGGATTTTAATAATTTTAATATGAGCTGCTGCAATTTTGAATAGCTGCCGTGCTTTTGACCGATACAAAATTTTATATTACGATTTTCTTTAAATGCCCCATTACAATTAATTGCGCTCGATTCATTTCGTGATCAATTCTAAAGAGTAAGGGAATTTAAAAGAGAACCTTAATCTAACGAAGGATGATCAATATTTGCTCTTACTGTACACTTTACTTATAATTATGTCAATCTTTTAAACGTTTTTAATACCAATAAAAATTAAAAACAAACTATTATTAAGCTTCCCACTTTCCCTTAATATTTTGTTAGGTTTCTGATTTAAAAAAGTCCGGTTTTCTATAATTTAAGATTTTGTTCGAATTTTATTTTATATATTTTAATTCGTTTAAATTGTTTATAAGTCCGGCATTTAGAAACAAATATTATAAGATGAGCAAAAATTAAAACTAACTGATCAACAAAATCCCCAGGAATTTCCTGCCCATTAAATTTGTACAGAACATCTTTTACATTTTGTATTTGAAAGGAAATTTTACAATTTCCGGTAACATTGTATTTGTCATTCATGTATATCATTTGTAGAGTGTTAAATTTACCCCCATGACATGCAGGACTTGTTTGATTTCAATTACACAACATCTTTAGTTGTAGAAGTTAAAGTGTCGGTGGGTGGGTGTGTGTGGTAGATGTATCCTGCATATGTTGGTTTGATGATTTACATTTATTTCATTCGTATCCTTTTTTTAGTAGTTTAAGTCTATGTGTAACTGGCTAGGTTAATATGTGTGTGTGTGCGTGTATGGGTTAATGTTTTTTACTGTTTGTCATATATGCGTGAATGTTTTGATAATCACAAAAACACAATTTCCCAAACAAATTTGTACTGATTTCTTATCTAAAAATTATAAATGAAATATTTTTCTATTTGTTTTTAATTTTGTTATTAATATATCGATATATGACTTTAATTATAACACTGGTTATAATCAATAAATAATAATCTAGAGCTAAGATTTAAAAACATGTTGTAAATTTCTTTTCTAAAGAATTGATAAAATAAAATTTAAGTTAAAAGAAAGGGCAAAAACACTTAAATTATATTGAAACAACTATAGAACCTAAGATGGAAATTTCTAAAATAAAAAATTAATGAACAAATGCCTTCATTTTTGAATAAACATTTGAGGCATTTGTTGTTGTATTTGTGTTGTATTGAACTAGAATACTCGAATGTAACATAACAAAAATTTGTAGTTTTTGGATTTAGTGCATAATTTTACATTACAAGTTCCTAGTACAATCGACACAGCTGCCGAACTTGTTTTAATTAGTCGATCCGTTGCCATAGCAAATAGCTGAAATCGGTTAAGATTTGTCGATCACATTTACAAAAATGAAAAATTCTAAAATTCTATTTTACTCGTAGAAAACCAAGGGTTAGGTTTTCTACGAGTAAAATAGATCACTCAGTAGTCCGGGCAGTCCTCTTTCAGGGCAGACCGATTTTTATGTATACCGAATGTTGTATTTACAGCCTATTAGTTTACAGAAAAGAAAGCAAAAGCTTGGAAGTGCATCAAAGCAGTAATTTAAAACATTATAGGAGTACACAAGACAGACAATTTCAAATATATGATAGCAGCTTTTACAGAGTTTATAGTTCTAATGTCGTAACAAATACATATGCTACACAATCATTTCGATAGCAGTTATTTTGCAGATAATTTCGGAGAAGTCTAAGTTGAACACGCTGAGAAGTTTTACCAGGAAACGATCCAAATATAAATTATTGTGGGAGCGTGAGACCAAACGATTTAGAAGAGGCCTATAGCCGCCGTCTAAAGAGACTGAAATAAGACCTTTAGAGTTAATCCAAAATATAGTCTTACTAAATTTTTGGAGAATATACATTTTATAAATAAAAGAGTAATAGAAATAAAAAAATAACCAAACTAAAATAATATTTTTTCTATAAAGTTACACAAAAGGAGAGGTCCGGAGAGGACATATTAAAATGGGAAATATTCATTAAGGTAACTGCACTGGGTTAAGATCTTGGCGGTGAATTTTAAATGAAGGTTTCGTCCTAACAACTTCTACCGTATAAAAAAAGACAAAATTCTATATCACTTTAATAAATTTCAATCATCTACATTGTCTACTTACATGAGAGTAATCGGAAAAATTCAATCAATTATAAATTATTAAAAACTTAAATTTAAAACTGAACTGTAGGATGGCAAGATTGACTTAGTTTAGCTTCAACTTCAAAATTAAGTTTTTAAGTTTAATATTTTGTGTAAAAAATCTTGCAAAAATTCAGTTAATTAAAATAAATGGTTTTTCTGCTTTTGTCATTTAGAAAGAGTTTCATGAGAATATTCTTTAAATGACAAATTCTACTGATGAAAACACCGTTTCTGTTTTTTTTTTTTAGAAATGTTAAAACTTCAGCTGGAATAACAAACCTTGAGTTAGGTCTGATAGAAAAAATACACACAACGAGATCAAAGTGGAAAATATACGTAAATTCTCCCCCAACAAAAAATAAAGGGTCTGCGAAGCTAACAGAAGCACATAACTGCTAGATCAATGTTTTTATAGATATAGTAAAATTTTAAGCTCTTCTAAAGATATTTTATAAATAAATGACCGAAACATAAATTCCGGCCCTCAAAGAAAAAGAAACTAAACTAAGTTTCAACAAGGCTTAACTGGCAACGCTGGTAGTCATCAGCGTTATGTCATTTTTAAAATAAATTAAATATATTAACTTTTACTACAAATATAGGGAAATGTTTCAAGCCAGCAGCAGAATACACATGGTGACCAGCTTACAGCCTGTTATGGGTTATTACTGAATATTAATTACGAAGTTGTATTCATTATAATGACAATAATTGAAATTCTCAATAAGTTTAATTTTAATTAGCGCAACGCGATATGAAAAAACCGAATTATTAAATTCGTTGTCTATTAGACTGAACTAGTTTGTATACTAAGGGATGGCATGGCCTTTCGCTTGGAAATTAGTTTTGTGGTCATTAAATAGGCAGTAAATTATATAAATTTCTATTCAACACCCTTGTTTATAGCCAGTCATGCAGCAGCGAGTCTTCAAGGACCTGTTCTGGGGTTCCATTCGTCCAGTATGTGTGTCGGTAAAGTGAACAAACACTAAAAGTTTGCTTTAAAAAAATTCGATGACTCTTTATAGACTTTTTACACTTACGCACATCCTAAAAGAACGCATGGAGGATTTAAAAAATATGAAATACTCGTTTACATTTGCAATATCTTTCATCCAAATTAAAATGTTTGTTTTCATGTTTTAAAGAAATTAGTAAAATTAAATAAATTGAGCTAAAGCAATAATATTTTATTACTACAAAATTCAGAATAAGTTGAAGTTATGCTGGATGCGGAAAAGAGTGAAGAATTTTCGACCATTTGGATATTTGTAAAACACATGTACAATATTTTTGAGAGCTTTTGTGTGGACCACGCAACAGCTTTATAAATGATACTTGAAATTCGACCAGACTGGACCCTTCCGCCACCAGACGGTAGTAAAAACGTTTTCGTCTTTGTTTTATACATTACGATAAATTAACGCACTATGTGCAGTATGTCTTTCATTTCAAAATTGTATTTAAAAAATTAAATACGAAATTAAATTTAAAACCGCAGCTTGTCTTCCTTTTGCGTGGGAAAAATTTAAATCACTTTCCTTTGTTTTCTTCGTCAAAAGTGTAGCGATATATTTTCGCTATATTTTTGTTTTTATTTTAAAATGATTTAAATTATAATTCAATTGTTGGTTTTTTCAATACAATTTTAATATTTAGTGGAACAAACTGAGATAGGTACATCTTACAAATGGTGAACACTCAGCCCTGTACAATTCTAATGCGAAGATATTACCATCTTGGCGAGTTGATAAAAGATAAGAGCAAGTGTAAAAAAAGGCTATTACCAATTTAAAGCGATGATTAATTTTTCAGTTTGGGTAAGTTTTCAGATTCTCTTTGTAATAGGTCTTTTATCATTTCGACGCTTCCCCTGATGATTGCAGGATATTACTAAGTTTGAGGTTTAGGAAATTTTCATAACCGGCTTCGCTTAAAAATGAATATTTTTATCTTTTTAAAGTATACACAAATCTATGATACTTAGATGTTTCTGCCTTAAATTCTAGATAAACATATCACAATGACACAATTCACATCTGTAGACTGAAAATATTTTTTTCAATTTTTTTAAATCTAATTTGTAAAACCATTTAATTGAAATTGGTTTTATACGGTAAACTATAAAAAAAACTTTCATGTAAATCGACCTTAAAGTTTTAAACCAACAACTCTTTCTCTTTAAAAACTAAAAGGAAATTGAATTCGTTACAGTTGAAGTTAAATTGCTGCCAACCGAGAGGTTTGGGTATGAAAAAAACCAAAATTGAATAGAAAGTAAAAATTCGTTTTTCGTTTATAGTTTTTAACACATACGAGTACGAGTATAGAAGAGACTCACATACAAACACATGTATGTACATATACATATATGCACGTCATGTTGTATGTGCATGAATATAAAGTTAAAAAACAATCATGTGTAACTTTAAGCAATAAAATTTCTAGTCGATTTACCAAAAAGCAATTGTAAAATATTCATTTGTATAAGTGTAAGGCGTGCACATAAACATACATATGCACATGTATGTATGTGTCTGTTCAAACATTTATTCGTTTTGTTCCGCTGGTAATGCCCGTAACTATATTGGGTGTGAAAGTGTGAAAGAAATGACTCGTTTATATTTCATTCTGATTTCTATTCAACTTTGTTTTCATTTAATAAAAACCTTGAGAATTTTAATAAAATTATTTTTCTAAAAAATCTTCCTGAATGTTTTCATAGTGTGAGGATTTCTCAATTGGTTAGAGTGACGTTTGTTTTAGGAGATAAACTAGCTTGTGAGTATTATTTTAAAAAAGTATGTGTAGTAACTGAGTAGAAATTACATTTACTAACCTATCACAAAGAAGTTATTAGATTCACTTTCATTATTATTGGATCTCATTGGATAAACATTTTATACTTTTCAATTCAATGTCAAAAAATTCTAAACGTATAGTACATCAATTCAGTTTAATTTCTAACAAAAAATGTGTATTTTTCAAGCTATTTTATAAAATAATACAAATTTTTTCCGACATTCTTTAATTGTTATGGGGATGATATGTATGTAAAATTGTCGTTTAATATAATTTAAGAAATTCTCAGTTAATACAATAAATCGGAACAAACCAAATAAACCATAATATTCAATTTATTTGAGTTAAACAAAAAGAAAAAAATTCAAAAAAGTCTAATAAAACAATTTTTAAAGAAAAAATGTTCATATTCGTATTATATATTCATCGGGAACCATATAAAACATAAATAACACTTCAAAAGTTTTTTAAAATTTTCTTCAAACGATAACCGCTATCGTTAAATCAGCTGTTGTTGTTCGCTAAACTATTATCGAGAAAATTAAACAACAAATAGTTTTGTATATCGACAAACTCAAATGCATATCGACTTTTAGGGGCAGTGTTAGATGTATCATAAATAAATCTTTTATAAGAAAATGACGCACGTGCTTGCGCTTAATTTTATATTTGGTTTGACAGAGTTTATATCCATTTAAATAAACGGACCTTTAACGACATCTGCTTCCGTTTGCGAGTAGTTAGTAAATTCCATAACCGTTGTCGATAAATTTTAAGACTGTAGAATCGTTAAAAGTTATTTAAACGCACTACTGATGTGAAAAGTCCTTATGAAAATATAGAATTCATATCCGTACTTTAGAAAACCCTTACGTTGTACGAAAGGAACTTTGAAAACGCATACTTAAATAATATTGAAATTTAGATTACTGACAAAAAGGGCCTCAGGTTAGACATTTTTGAAAACAAACCGATAAGAGAGTTTTTAGTGATCATGATAAGTGTTTTTTGTTCAACTTGTTTTTTTTTCAAATATTATTTATATTAAGCTTAAGAGAGGCCCGTAATCTTTAGAGTTGTGATGATTTGATTTCAAACGCTCATTTTGTTTGTTTTCGTAGTATATAAAAATGTATTTGTTTTTGAATAGTTTGTGCATTTTAGTATACACAAACATTCGTACACAATGTCGTAGATATTTGCTGAAAGTTATATGCTCACATATGTAGCGTCTACGTTTGACATATTTTGCTGCATTTGTTGTTTGAACTTGTTATTTACATAATTCAACATTTTCTGTTTTTGCTTGTTATTGGCCTTTACTCTTGTGTACTTTTACTATTTAGTAGTATATTTTAAATTCTACACATGTTGTTTTGTTTATTTAAAACAGTAAATAACATTTTTTGCAAATACGAAATATGTGTTGTAGAAAAAAGTCATAAGTCGAATATTATAAATATTGAGCTTTTTCGTGTATCGCGTATTTTTTCCGTGCATAAAAAGGCATATTAATAAAGATAAATAGTTTTTACCCGGGATTACCCTTAGGCATTAGGACGGCTTTCTACCCAGAGATGTTTTTCAACTGTAGGACGTGTTTTTCTCATACATAACCTTAAACTAATTATATCGCAGGGTAGGCTAGTAAGTAGTTTGCAAGCATATCAGTCTGAGTGTTATGTGGGTTCGATTACCACCAAGGGCTCATAGTATTGTGAATGTCTTCATTGCCATGCTCGGTGATATAAGTTACAATATAATTTGCAATTATTGTATTCTATCAATTTTAAAGTAAGAACAAAAAATTATTTATTTTGAAGAAACAAATGCACGTCTTAGTGCATTATCAACATATCAATCATTTTACTCAAAACAGTGGAAGCATAACAACAACATGAAAAAATATTATAAATTATTTGGAGTTGACGATGTGTGTCAACTCTTTATGTTCCGATTTCGCGGCAGCATTCCTGAAGCAATATCTGGCGGCACATATACATACAAATATATATATATATATATACATATATAGTACATAATTGTGAAATTATTTTCAGTTTCAATGACATTTGTTTTTAATTTTTCTTTGCATTACGACAAATTTTTTTCCATGTTTTATTGATTGTTAATTGAATTTTTTATAATATAATTTATTACATTATAACGGTACACAGATGCGTAGCGAAATATCGAATATAATAAATAAAATTATTTTATGAAAGAAAGACCTTGTGGTTAAAAAATAATTTACTATAATTATAATAAAATGTCAAAGAAATGTATTTATTTAACACTTTAATATACTACGGCTACGTCTGTATCACGGTGTTATCAATTTAACGTTTCAATCAATACTAACTTACTAGATTTTCTCGAAACTTTTGAAAGACTTAAGAATCCAGTAGATGATTCTTTAACTATAATGATGCTTGTTGTTTTAACAATTTAGCTGCTTGTTGCTTAAGGAGGGGGGATTTGCCTTTCTGTACTTTATTTTTGATCTCTGGTTATGGGTCTAATGTTTGTTATTGCAGGACCACAGCCTTGGAACTTTCTGTAAACTGAGTACTACAAAGTATTCACACCTTTCAATTCTTTGTTTGCGCACATCACTGGAACTTTCTGTACACAAGTTATTTGTTCCATAAAATTCTTACAGACAAGAATATTTGTTTACTCTTATCTTTGTAACAACATACTCCACTACCAAAAATATAGATGGATGGACAATGGTAAAGAGACTTACTCACCATTAACGGAATTATAAATTAACGAGTCTGCAATAAAATTTATTTTAAAAACATTCGCTCTATTTTACATTCTGTCGTTATGTTTAAGCATTTTTAATCAGCTCTTTTAATTTTTTTTACCTTTTTCCCGATTTAATCGATTTGGTAAACTGTTTGGTATAACTACAAATTCTTAGTAAATTTTCGAGTTGTGCTAAATATTCGGTATTGTATGATTTATTGAAGTAAAATTTGAATTTAAATTAAGACCTTTTTTATATTTTTAACAATCTTTTTGGTGAATTTTCGAACTTTAAAGTAATTCATAATTTTAGGTGAAATTTAATTTTTCTTTATAATTTTTTGGTTTCATTTCGCTTTCTGGCGAAATGTTTAATTGGTTGTCCTTTTTAATTTTAACAATTTTTTTTAATTAATTTATGATTTTTTGGAGACTATTCGATTTATGGTGAAATTTAAATTCTTGACGACTTTGGTATAATTGGATTACATCCACAAATTTTTTTTCGGTGGGGTAAATTAGGATAAATTTCAAACACACTATTTTTTGAATAACTACCGTATTGAAAAGTCTTCGACTTCTTTTCGAACTTTCGATTACTAACGAAGTTAATATCTATTTGGTTGCAATTTGTATTTTCGAATTTGTTTATGAAATCCACATAATCTGATGAAGTTTGTCGTGAAATTTTAAATTCAATCTAAATTTTGTAAACGTTTTAGAATTAATACATTCGTCTATTTGAGAAGAATTTCACCTTTTTGTTGATAAAACTATGCTTATCAAAGTATTGTCAGGCCATTTTCAACCAGTTATCGTTTAAGCGTGATTTAATCTTAATAATTGCCCATTGCGAGTTTCAGAATAGCTTGATCGCAAGCAAAAGTGATTGCATTTGACCCGAAGATATTGTCATTTAATAATCACGCACTAGAGATTTTATTAGTGACTTTGTTGGTAATTCCGCCTTGAAGGCATTATCCCAATTGATATATTTCAGAAGCTGTTAAAGTAAGCAATTCCAGCTATCTGTCAAACTGTTCATTATGAAAGTTTGCCAATTTATCGTGCAGCATTTCACGCATGCCCAGCGTCTGAAAATTATTAAAAAAATATAATCAATATGTGGCTCAATTGTACATACGCAACGTGAGTTTCTTCGTGAGGGCGATTTTTAAATTGAAATCAAAACCTCATGTTTGCTAAGATTTCCTCTTTTAAATATGCACATGTAACTATAAATCACATTTAGTCTTACATGCTTGTTGGCATGAAACTAATTTTCGTATATATATGAAAATATAAAAATTGTTGCATTTTAGGCAAGAGGGAGTGCTCTAAGGTTTCATTGCCGTCAATGTTGAAATTGATCAAGAACTTTAATAAAAGATGAATATGCAGAATGCTCCACCTTTTTAGTTATTGAAATATATATAAACAAAAAACTTCTGTTAAGCACTGTCGCCTATACCGATAATATAAAATTACCCTCAAAAAAACTGCTGCTTATAGCTTTCATACGCTCCTAGGAAAACGATAATATATTCATTTTCAGATACAAGAACGAAACATAATAAACACATGTAAAAAAATGTCCCAATTTCGTATTTGCGAAATCTCCTCTAACATCGCCTATTACTCCAAATCGAATTTGTTGTACTTTTAATAAATTCTTTTACCAATTTGTGGAATATTTTATGTTTTCATTGTGATCGTAAACCCGTTAACAAATTATAATAATTAAGTAATTTGTTTTTGCGATATGAATAACACAAGCTTTAATTGGAAATATTTTCACCATTTTTCTGCTATTGAATTTTTAAATAAAAATAAAAATTAAATAATAATAAATATTGAATATTCATATAATTTTCAAATTTTAATTCTACATGCACTGTGTAGTAGAATAAACTGAACATAATTAAAATATTATATTCATAAAATATATAATTAACTTGCACTAATTATGCAATTATTTTGCTGTAACTATAACAGCATGAACAAAACGAACAAAAACCACAATCATTAGTTTAATTTATGCTCAGTATGGCTACATGATGTTAAACTAGTCGCTCGTGTAACACGTATGAAGCTGTAGGAAACGAAACCCATGTTTAAAAAGGCTCCACTGTTCGGCAGTCTTCATATGCCAATGCGTGCATTTGTACATTTCTATAAACTAGAAAACTCACCTGTAAATAAACAATTAAAAATATATTTATTGTTACTATTTTGTGCAAAATAATAAAATGGAGTAAAAAGAATTTGTTGGCAAACAAATTAATTATTAAAAATTTTATATTACATGTTAATATGTTCTCATGAATGCAAATTATTTTCTCATGTGTGTTTGTGTGTACGTCAGTGTGGTCTTTTTATATGTCTAGAATAGTAAATTCTATAGATTCAAAACTGTAATTCATAGACAACAGCAATTTAGATAAAAACCTGTTAATGAGTTCAACATCAACATAAGTCGTAGCAACAGTTTTCATGTTTATGTACATATCTATGAAAATGTATATTTGCAATAGTATGGGTTAATTGCACTTGGATTTGTATGTGCAAGGGCATAAGTACTGGTTAAGGTTTATTTGTAGGCGTAAATGTTGCTATACAATTTTGTACACATGCAATAAAATAAGGCAGGCGTTTACGACAAGCCTTTGCTTGCGTCATATTTGCTGCTGTGTAAGCAGAGCTGTTCAAATCAAATTCTATGTGATAATAAAACTATAATGCTTTATATCGGTTACAAATTTTACTCAGATAAAGTCAATTATCTGCAAAACTTTATTTGTGAAAATTGTTACATGAAAAGCGCCATCAGAGTGGCAAGAATGTAAATTTAGGCTCTCAATTGGTCGGGTCTCTAAAGAAAAAATTTTACACCGAGTCCATAAATATCATTCGACAAAAAGCATACAATCGCCTTTAATGATTAAACTGCCTTAATCAATTCATTTTGCATCTTATACGAAAAATAAAAATATTATAGATTTAATTATTGAAAATTCTTCAAGTTAAATTGAAGACGAAGAAAAAGTTTTGATCCCAAATATATGTATTTTAAGCCAAACGGTTACGCAAAGTTTTGAAATGGGTTTGTGTAAAAAGGAGCATTTGATAATGGTTTAACACAAACTTTAAATATATAAATAACTTTAACAAGAAACCTGATATAGAAACCAGCAAGGGAGCTATATTCGGCTGTGCAGGATCGCACACACCCTTCACAAAAGTATGAACTACTAAAGCTGTGACCACAGATTTTTCCTGGTCCAAATGAATGTTCGGGAAGTTCAAGTTTCAAATTTAAAATTTTCGATGCAATTTGGGTTGGGTTTTTGGTGACTTTTTTGGTAAAAATTAGTTTTTCTGAAACTTATGTAACATCGATTTTCTTAAAATTACTATTAATTTTTTCACATTTTTCCAAAAACTGCAAAATTTTGGTAAAATTTTTGATTTTGTAGTATTGTGCATAAATATTTTGTTGCATTTTAGTTTTTGGATTTTATGATGATTTTTCGAAATTTTTGGAACTTTGTTTTTTAAGAAATATTTTGTTATTCTAATAAAACTGCGAATAACTCAACTCCACTGGTTAATAGGTCCTCAATCAAACTTGGCATGGGAATATAAAGTCATCTTATACAAAAGATTTATAAAGCCAATATGGTCATATGGCATTCAGCGGTGGAGTACTGCTTGCGCATCAAACATTCAGAAGTTACAAAGAAGACAGTCTAGGATTTTACGACTTAACGTATGCGCGCCCTGGAATATAAGAAATAAAAACATCCATAGAGATCTAGAAGTTCCCACTATCCAGGAAGAAGCAAACACATACACGTTAAAATACAAACTAGAGGTCCATCCTAACGCAAATTTTTACAATTTCGTATGCACCAGAGGCTTAAAAAGACTAACACATTGTGCCTGGCGAGACGACTCACCCAACCCAATAATAAAAAGTGTATTACATTGGTAATAATTAATAAGTAATATTTTGGAGATAAGATTTTAATACTTATTCACATTTTCTTTTAAAAAGATTCAATAAAATCAAATTAAAGCTTAAAAAAATAATTGAAAATTTTTAGACAATAATTTGGTTTTGTGAGGAATTTTTAAATTTTGTTAAAATCCTAAATTGTGCCCAAAACTAAATTTTTTTATTTTTCATTTTATTTTAGTTTTAAGTGAAATAATTAATTTTTATGGTTTTAAATTTTTTGGTGTATGCCCGATTTGTGGTGGAATCAAATTTGTTATCTAATCGTGTAAGATATATTTAATTTGGACGTTTTTAATTTTTGGCTTTTTGGGGAAATTGAGAAACTTTTGCGGTGAAATCCCAAAATTTGTTGGATTTTGAATTTTGTTTTATTTTTTTTTTTTTAAAGTTCTGTCTTTTATAAAATACTGATTTTTCAATTAAATATGTTTTATTCAAGTTCTTCGATTTCTGCTATATTTTCAAATTTTTTTGAATTTAAAATTTTGCTTTAAATTTCCATAATGTTGAATTTTTCTTAATTTTTTTGTGCAATTTCATTTGGTTTAATTTTGAATTTTTGGAAAATCAGGTTATTTTTATAGTTTAAAATGTTTGAATTATAGTTTTGTTTTATTGTGAATGTACGAATTTTGGTTAAGTCCCAAATTATGGTAAAATTTCCCTATTTTTATTTTTCAGATTAATTGAGATTTGTAGTAAAATTTCCCTATTTGTGGGGAAATTTGTTTTATTTTTGGTTTGTCTTTAACATCGATATTATTAAATTTTCGACTTTTTTAATAAAATATTGATTTTTTGTGATATTTCGGCATTTGGGAGAAATTTTAAAATTTTTAGAATTGAGGTTTTAGTCCAATTTCTTAGTAAAATATCGAGTTTATATTGAAATCTTATATCTTATATTTTTTATTCCAATTTTTCGACTTTATAGTAAATTTTCGACTTTGTTGTAAATTTAGTGAGATTTCGGTTATGGAGGAATTTGGTTTTCTTTTTCAGTTTTTAAAATCTTTATGTTTTTTTTTTTAGTTTTTATTTCGGTGCAAATTTTAGGTCCACACGCTCTTTGGGGGCATCAATTTGATCATTTCTGTAGGGGTACTTCAATAAAAAATTTGATAAAGCTTCAGAATATGCACGTTTATATATGGTTGTGTATAAGGGTTTGCCCGTAAGAATTAGGAAATAAAAAAAGAGAAAAATATCCTGTCGAACGCGTTGGTCAAATGGCATAAGTTTAAAGATAATAGGCTATCTAATGCTTTAGAAAGCTTATTTCAACTTCGGATAGATGGGGAGCATTAATTAAAAGTCCCTACATATAAGGATCCACAATATACACACTTTGTTGCCTAAGCAATATTAATTGTAGAAATTACAATCGGAATAACACAACTACATATATTCAACCCAATGCTTTTTATTCTATAGCGATACTATCACTGAATTGTCAATAAACTTGATAAAAAGTGGCGATGCCTACTAACTTCTCTTTTATAAATAAAATTTTGGTTTATATCTAGAAACGATGGCTAAGCTGCGGCCGCTAGCCAATCGGTTCAGGTTTCATGTTAGCTTAAACAAAAATTATATATATTTCTAAATAACAATGTCTTTATTTTAAGCCGTGCAAATATATTTTACAAAAGACTATTCTGCAAATAATATACTGTGCTTGGCTTTGAGTTCGATACTATCGATATGATTCCAACAAACTATCGAAAATATTGATTGTCATGACTACTTTTGTGAAGAATGTAAGATCCATATATTCTTTCGCCATCTTTTGACAATATTTCAATCGGGTCTTGCTGTGTGTTTGAATGGCCCGCCTGGCTAAATAATTTTTTTTGAAATTTCCTCGAGAAATGTATTCTTGTTGGCCCTGTTAGCTAGCTAGCGTTCTTCTCTGTAATCAATTCTGTCTGTTTTTTTTAATTTTCTGTATGTTTCTAATTTTCAATTTTATTTATTAAATGTTACACTTTCACCTGTTGTATTGAAAACACCAGAATCGCTGGTGGGAAACGAACCCACAATCTTCAAATCACATGGATATATCGGACCATACCGTGAAGACAACTTTTACTAAATTGTCATGCGATCCTGAAGAGTTTTTTGATAGTACTTTATGCACGGGGGTGTTCTAGTAGATGCTGCATGAATATTCTGTCAAGCAAAAACTATCCAAAGCGATAATTGAGCAATTTTAAATTTTATTCATCCTAATCCAGAAGATAATGCAGGTATTTCTAGAGTATTCCAAAATGAATGAGATACTGCTATTATGAATTGACAAAACCGTTCACCATTTACTACCTAATTATTGATAGAAGACGTGATTTTAGCTCCGAGCTCTTGTGTTCGGATGATTGCAAGCTTCTCCAGCACCCATACTAACCATCGCTGGAAGGGTTATAAAGAGATTGATTTAATAATCTATCTCAGACACAAAAGATCAATATGGTATCGCACTGCCGGCCGAAGCAGCAGTTTTGGCCCACTTTATTAATAAGCTCCTAAATTAATTATAAGAAGTAACTCAAAATATTATTTTGAAAAATTAATAGGCCAAACTTGGAAACGAAATTTAATAATATTTTATATTCTTAATTATATTTCTTTGACGTTTTATTATAACATTAATTAATGCACTATTAAGCTCTACATCTTTAATAAATAAAATTTGGTTTTTTTAAATAAATAATTATTTAAAATCAATATTTCGCTGCGCTTTTTTGAAACATCATCAGGAAATAATTATACTACATATCATAATTATGCTACCCAAAGGCGTAACGAAGTATCGAGTTTAGAAAATAGAGTTATTTTATAAGAACATATATTATTAAAGACCTCGTGAATTATTTAAGAATATTTTATTTTAATAACAAATAAGAACGCAAAATAATTTCCAAAATAATTGTAAAAATTCCATAAGCTGTACAGACTGTGGAGATTTGTAAATTGCAGATGAAACAAAAGTGGTTGTTTGCGAATACTAAGGTGCATGTAAATCATAATACAAAATTTGACAACTCTGGTCATACAGCTGACAGACGTAAATAAACCATAATATAAAATACCATATTCACATTTGTAAAATATCGATTAATCGAATAATAAACGAACTGGGATAATCAGCAAACATTTTTTTAAACAGTTATATTCAAAAATTTTTTTATATTTTTTCACTTATCGTTTAATATTTTTTTGCCATTACGAGTCTTGGGTAGGACTTATATGTAATTTTCACAATTTAAATTTTATGTTGGCGTCGCTTATAAAAAATTTTAAATATTGTTAAGAAATAATACCTAATAATACAAATTTATTAACTGCAATGAGAATGGCCAGAAGCTGCATGTTTGTTCTATAGAAGGAAAAACTCATGAGTATGTGTGAAATCGTTAGTCTACTTCGGGTAGCTAAATGCGATTCGTAACATGGGAGAATACATTTGCCAAGTTATAGAAGTATACGCAACATCGAATGAACCATAATATACGACCTCTCAATTGGGTTACATCAAATTCAGTCAAACGGATCATATGACTGAGAAATTAAATTAAAATTTAAAGACAATTTTCTCATAAATTAATAAGCTCTTCATCTAAAAAAAAAACTCCACAAAACCACCCCGAAAAATATAAATTAAACTAATAAACCAAAATTGAGGATTGTGCATATAAAAACACATTTATTAATTGAATATTTGCTGAAACAAACCCCAAAAAAATGAAGCAACCCGTGGAAAAATTATTGTATCAAAAAAACACCACTTGAAAAATATTTGCATAACAGTTATTTCAACTTCATTACAATTAAAAAAAAATATTTTTAATATAAAATTTATTTCCACAATTTCCTAAATTTATATATTTATTTTGTATCGAATTTTTTAATAGTAGAGCGAAATATTAATAAAAATATGTATTTCAGTTTAATGAAAATATTATTAAAATCGTTGTATTTGTAAAGTAAATAATGGCGCAATATTTGTTATTTTTAATCAATCTGATTCTAATTGAAGTGTGTATTTTTCAATTAATATTTCAGCATATATATTAAGTGGATTCATTGAAATAATTAAGTGAATAATTTATTCATGCTCAAGTTAAACACATTTTATTCTTTAAATTATAGAAGAAAAATTTATTTGTATTAATACAATAATTTTTATAGAATACTGAAAAATTTAAGCTTAGAACACTAACAGAATGAAATACACGCATTTTCTGTGGTGCTACGTATGTTAGCAGCAATTTCGGTGTGTTGCTACCGAATGGTGTATTTTGCAAACATCATCTATTAAACTCAACTAATGTTGAAAATTATATAGTGGGTTGCCCCACTGTAAGTTTACTCATTTATCAGGGGTGCCACACTAAAGACCTTTTTGCTACCTAGGCAGCGCCCCATGGTGAAACTATCAAGGACCTAAATGTCACTACTATCCAAAATCAAGTCAAACATTCCACTCACGATTACGTAGACAACTTAGTTGCACGTCCCACCTGCCGGATATCTGTTGCAGGTCGAAACACCAATGGTTTAAAATAACGGGTACCTTGAACCTGCTGATTACTAACCGATTCGTAATCAAATATTATAAATAATTTAAGTAAGGTAAGACTTGAACACAGTAAATTAGTTGGTAAACAGGTAATCATTAAAAAATTAATTATTAGAATTAAAATTTAAAAACTTTTAAAATTAAAAAGAAAAGTGAGAGGACCTGGGCATGAAGAAACATCACATCTGAAAATCCCATTTGGGGAAATTTGAAAACTTTTTTGGGATTTGTAAGATTTCTACTACATGCTCTCTTGCCAAAAATATATGTTTTGCCATCGTAGATTTTGCTGTTCGCACAGGAATTGGGCTCGTGAAGTTCGTGTTCAAACTATGCTGTCTGAAAAACTGTTCGCTTAACGCTGTTTCGCTATAACAACGAATAAAATACAAGCAAGCAAAATCAAAAAATGCATGTGTACACGCTCGTCTGTAAACGCAAAAATATGGTCAAACTAAACAGGCACATCCACACGTATTCTCCACATAGAAAACCAGGAACACAAATTTCTCCGTAATTATGCGAACATATTTGAGGATAGTCAAGACGTAACACTAATTCCGATTTATGTAGCACAGACTGTTTGTGATATCTACAATATTGTACTACAATTTAATTTATACTAGTCCTCATGAAATATTAAAAAACAAAACGTTGATCAATCGGGGAAACAATTAAAAATCACATTAAAAAAAACTAACTGTCTCTTTCTATAGCAACAAAAAAAAAACTATTAATATGGAATTTAAGGCAACCTATAAGTTTTTTTTTGTTGTTGTTGTAATATTCACCAACATGGTCGAAGTATTGAGGAAAAATATTAAAACTTCTGTCATTGTTTTTAAATATTTCAAAGAAAATCACTTCTAAATAAACACGAATATAACTAAAGTTCTACTAAAAAAATATGAAATCGTAAATAAAATCACTGGCAAAATTATTTCACATTACTCGTATATTTATTTAAATTCAGGTGGCAACATTTGCCTGTCAACTGCTGATAAAATAGATTAAAGTTGAACTTTTAAATAAATAAAATAACACACATGAAATGAAACAGTTGTCGATACCAATAATGATTTTTTATGCAATTATATGCACATATCTATTAAACAATATCAAAATAAAAGCAAATATTTGTGTTCAAATAAATTTTCATTGCAATTGATATATAATAAATTAAATAAGTTTTGCAATTG
The DNA here is from genome assembly GCA_963932375.1 of Phania funesta. Taxonomy (NCBI): domain Eukaryota; kingdom Metazoa; phylum Arthropoda; class Insecta; order Diptera; family Tachinidae; genus Phania; species Phania funesta. The sequence continues at coordinate 47,486,615 of OZ010656.1, forward strand.
TTTATGATGAGAATTGAAGTTATGAAATTGTCTTAAGGTTTAAAACGGAAAATGCATAATTTCTATTATTGATTTTTTTCTATAAGCTTTGATTTGCCAAGGTGATGTGAGCTATAATTACTAAAAGTTATTAACATTTTTAAATGGGGTTTACTAAAAGGACGGGTCGATTTTGACAGCCTGCTAATATCGAAATGCTCAAATGATATAATTTGTTATTGAAATGACTTTGAGAACAATTAGACATACATAAGGATTCCTATAACTCCTTTGGAACTATATTCGCCGTTGTTATGATATCTCTTGTTATCTAAACGATTAGCAAGAAAACTTAGACAAACATTTTTCTGTTGTTTACTCAATTAACAAACTAAAATTCATGGCATCTTTTAGGGGCAGTATTGATGCTGAATCAGAACTGAGGCAAAATGAGTTTTAGCATACAACTTGACATTTGAAAATATTTTACCTTGAGAGCGTATGTTCTTATGCTCTCGGTTGAGTGATGACATTAACCAATATGATCGATTTGTTCACAGTTTTATGGTCGTTATTTTTGCCGCAATATTGCGGGACCAAGGTACGCGTCGATCTAAGTGGATACCCAAACATTTCGCGTGGTATTTTTTATTGTTATAGGCACACAATTTTTCCTTCTGAGGGAAAACGTTTTATGACCACATTTCGATGGATTTACCTGTATTCTTTTTAAGTAATCTCTTAGCTTAGTTAACATCTATAAATGCAGCCTAATCTGTCAGATGACTCTCCAGTAGCTAATGGGAGTTAACAGGTAGATCTCGAGTGAGTTTCGTATGTAGCAAATCATACTAGACTTTATAAAAAGCCTGTGAAATGTCAATAAATAAAGCTGAACAATAATGGTTATTTTGAATTGCATATTAACGATATTAATGATATTTAAAACCAAAATTTGATATGTGCAAAGTATACAACTAAATCGAAAAATGTATAAATGACTTTATAATTTTGTTGCAAAATCGTTTAATGTCTGTGTGAGAAAATAACGTTTTTAACGGAAATAATTGTCATAAGAATATATACATAGAAATCTTTTTCAGTGTTACTAGACCACATGAACTATCCTTTTCTTATGCAAAATATAATGTTACAAAACCGGAACGGATTTGCGGGCCCACACAAGCTTGTGTCGAAAAAATTCGCTGAGTTAAATTACCGTAAACACTAAAAAGCTTTGCAGTTTTAGTAATTTCATTACGAGAAATAATAAAAATATATCCATACCCTTCAATTTGCAATCTTCGTATACACATGCAAATATAGTAAATAGCAGTCCTTGTCGTATTTGCGAATATGAAAAGAATTTGTCAGCATTAAAACTAACAAATTCCTAGACAAAATTTCTTACATCATATTCACAATGCTTTGAAGAAAATATGCATAAGGTTCACTTACATGTTTCTTTGGAGTGAGTTCTTTTCTTTTTTTATACACAGAATAAAACTAGACAATTTAATACAGAAATTTTTCAAACATGAAACAAACACTCTATCCTAACGTTAATATTACAAATACAAACTTTTTACAAACCACCATACCACAAATAGAGACGAGCATACAACATATGTATATAGAAATAGTTACATATACTTATAGACATCTCTATATATAAATGTGTAGGTTTAGCTATTGAAAAAAATAACATATCATAACCTTGATTTTATTATTATATTTTTCGGCAAAATTCCAAATATTTGAACAACAGCAAAACAAAATACAAGTATTTTATTATATTTTCTTCATACCTTTCTATTGAATTTAAATTGCAAATGTGTATAAAATTTAAAGCATTTGTAAAATTGTTTTGGAATAATATGAGAAAATAGAAAACGAGAGTCTTATGGGTGCAAAACATAAAAATTCAAGCTCAACATTCCATAAGCTTTGGTATAATTAAATATACATACATACATACATACATGCAAAGCAGATTTTAAGTGATTTTCGATTTAAGCGACTTTTGTGCGTTTGTGCGAATTGTTTATTATATTTAAGCATTTTACACAAAGAGGTTTAAATTAAAAAAAATCAAATAAATAATTAGATAACGATATATATGCATAACTTCTTGCGTTAAATTCAAATTAATATTTTTATTTTAAAATATTATTTTAAATATTGTTATTTTTTGGTTTTTTGCGAAAATTCCGTAATTTAAGTTTTGTTGAGTTAACATGAGTTTTTTGCGAAATTTTATTTTCAAGTGGGTTTTAAATTTATCAGATAATTGGTAATTAACATTTTTTGTTGTTGCAACTTTACATTTCATGTTGTTTTTTTAACTGAATTTTCATTTAGGTTCAAGTTACATATATAGGATGCCGCATATGTGTATTCTATTGGTTTACGAATGAATATTTCATGTGTGGGTGAAAAATAAAGTAACCAGAATTTTGCGGACAGATATTGTGGTTTTCAAATAGCGAAAATTCGCCTAATATATTAACCAAGTGGTCTAAGATATTAAAACGAAGACCTCTAAGACCTCAATAAAATCATCCTACAGTTTTAATAAAAAAGAAAAATAATTAATTTTATTTTATTTAATATAAAAAATCTTTATTTTTATATTAAATGACCTAAAGTTTTTTTTTTGAGTTTTAACGAAAATACTAAAAAAATTAATTTACGTCCAGTGCTTTGGTTTCTGACGTTAGTTATTTTGTGCAGTTCATACTAACTGCATAAAAACAGGAATGGTTATTTATAATAAGCATATGTGTATGTATAAGTTTCGATGAAGCATTGTTGAGTCTGATCCTTCAAAGCAAGGATTTATATGAGCTTGTTGACACCGGCCTTCCATAAAAATAGCAATACAAATAATTTTATTGATCTAGGGAAATTTGGATCACTGTAGTAAGAAAGTACACGAATAGAAACATTTCATGCAAGTTGTTTCACGTGTTTTTGGACGAACCGCTCCGTTTTGTTGAAACCATATTTCATCGATATCCTTATCACTAAATTTAGGTTGGTCATCGCTTTTTCAAAGAAAGAAAATCTGAACCAAACATTACGACGTTGTGCTTGCATTCGCTTGTTGTTCGACAATTACATATGGATCGTCTAACCTTTTTGTGGCCGATGTCAACGCTGTAATTGTTTTCAAACCAGCGTATTGAAGAATATTATTATTAGTAAGTTATAACAAGGCAACTATAATATATATTTTACTTCTTAAAGAAAATATGGAAAATAGATATGTTGTACCCAAATATTTTCGTATTGTTTAGTCTTAATGCTGGTGTAACAACACTATATTTATAAATTCCTGTTTAGTAGGGTAACTACATTACGTTGTAGGGTATATACATATGTACATGTCACTTGATTTTTCTGAAGCTAGTTTACGTAATATTGGCTTTTTAACATTACACTGTGTATAAGTATCATGTATACAATGAAAATGGATTGTTCGAAAAAACGACTTTAAATCGATGCAAACTTAACAGCGCCCAACATTACTCGCCAGTTGTTATATTAAAATTAGTTTTTAATATACACTAGCGCTTGCTTTTTGATAAAAATGCAACCACTCCATCCATGCCTTAGGTTGGGTAAAAATTATTGTTTTATTTATTGATAATATTAAAACTTGTCATTAGCTACTTAAGCCCTTTAGTCTTCCGACTTTTAGGGTTATGAAGAATAGCAAAAATATATTGTAATAGAAAGTTTTATCAAGAGTAAACAGTGCAGCTGTATTAAAAAAAATCCCATTACGTTGAAATTTGTCTTTATGCTATCGATAAAAAAGCGTACGATGTAAACAAAATCGAATCGTTTTTAAATTTAAAAATATTCATTTTATACTTAAATGTAGCGATTTTGCATTATATTTTTTAGTAACTCAGCGTTTCCTTGTGGGACAGAAGAAGCCAATATTGCAAGTTAAAATAGGTCCGTTTATTTACTTTGCAGTAAAAGCTAGTGATTGATTATTTATTTAAAATTTCGAAAAAATTACCCTCCGCAATACATTTTTTACTTAAAACGCTTTGTTAGTAAGAAATGTTAGTAAATAAATTTCTTGGAACTCAGCTCTTTTGAAATACGAAAATTGCATTTATTTTCGAAAAACTGTAAATTCCAAACTGGATTCGGTATCCTACGTCTGTAAATATTCAATTTGCAAAATCTAACTAACGCAAATTTAGCTAGTAAAAACTTGTAGATACTGAATCACTGAACTGAAAGAGAAAATAAGAAAATCGGCTAATAAAGGGAGAAGAAAATAGTACTGAACTCTTCTGATTTTGCTTTCCTGCAGACAGATGTTCATGAATTTTTTATATTTTTTCTATATTATTCTGCATTTTTAATTACAATGATAGGAAGTTGGTTCAAAAACGTTTATCAAAATCAATCGAAATTGCTCACAATTCTGCATAACGATGGGGTTCAGGATTATTTGTTAACAAATATATCAAATAAAAAAGTACAATTTTATCACAAATTGGTAATTCAGTAAAAAAATTTTAAAATTCAACAAAAAATTGTAAATCATAAAAAAAATAAAATTTTAATACAATTTATGAATTCACTAAAATTTATAAATTTCTCACACAAAACCAAACTATGGTCATTTCTAAAGAAATATATCACACAAAAAATCTAATTTCATAACAAATGGGGAATTCAGTAAAAAATTAAATTTCATAAAAATAATAAATTTTACCAAAAATCTAAATTAATCTAAAAAAAAAATCACCATAACTTGAAATTCATCAAAAATTCGATAATTCAACACAAAATACAATAATAACAATACAATAATAACAAAATTATCCAACAAAGCGAATTTCCATCAAAAAATTTCCAATATTTTAAATTCGCAAAAAATTCGAAAACATACCATAAATCAAGCAATGAAATACAAAAATTTAATTGCTACGAAATCAAAAATTACAAAAACGTAATTTCCTAGATTTTAGAATTTCACCACAAAACTGTCAGAAATCTCCAATCCCACCACAAAGCGAGAATTCATGAAAAATTCAGAAATTCACCAACATAATTTTATCGTCATAAAAAACTTAAATTTCAACACAATTTAGGAATTTGTTAAATTTAAAAAAAGCCTCATAAAACCAAACCGTTGTCTAAAAGGGTTTAAATTAGCAAAATAATAAAAATTTCGAAAAAAGCAAAGTTTAAAGGAAACCGAAATTGCACCACCAAATCACTAATAATTTAAATCTGAACAAAATTTTATGTTCACCAGAGGCAAAATTCACTAAATATTAAAATTTCAAAATTAAATTTCGATTTCACCAACATTTTTCAAATTATGGGGATCCAGACTCCTTAGTCCTAGAGGTAGGCAGTTGTATTATACAGTTGAAACAAACAAGCTTGACGTCGTATCTGCCGGTAAACCCACCTATTGGCCCACAGACTTTAATAAGTTGCTGGACTTTATTGATTTTGCTACAGTAAAAAACATCAAACGCGATCAACTCTTAGTTAATTCATCCTATGACCTATCTTCTGATCATCACAGTTTTGTCACTGCACCTAAAACCCTTAGTTTCTACCCGAACAGAAACAGCTGTAGACCATTTTACAGACGTCGTGACTGCCGCATCCATAGCTGCAACGCCAACAAAGCCATCAGCTAAAATAATAACGTACCAGGCAACAGTAGATATTCAGATGCTCGTCATTGAGAAAAGAAGACTAAGAAGACAATGGCAAAATAGTCGTTCTCCACACATAAAAATTCACATGAACTTATGCCAAAAAAACTTACGGAGTAAATTGCGACAGAAACACCAACTCGCTATCGACAACTTTTTAAAAAACTTGGATCCAATGAAAAACACGGATTATAGTCTGTGGAAAGCTGTAAAGCACTTACAATGTCCTATTGCTTACGAATCCCCACTAAGACTTGAAGACCGTACTTGGGCTAAAAACTCAAGTGAAAAGGCAAATGCGTTCGCAAAGTACTTAGAGAAGGTTTTCACACCACATGATATAAGTAATTCCACTATTCCAATTATTAGCGACATCGTGAATGATCCTATGAAATTTCGGTTGTCTTCTTTAAAATCGACAATTAAAAATACGGATATGAAGAAATCACCTGGACCTGATCGTATAACAGGATCAATGATAAGAAACTTACCTGATTCAGCTGTAAGAATTTTACTTTACATATTTAATGCCATGTTGCGCGTCGGCTTCTTCCCATGCTCTTGGAAAATGTCTGAAATTGTTATGATCCCGAAACCTGGAAAGGACTCAAGCCAGATTACATCTTACAGGCCAATTAGCCTACTGTCAGTTTTGTCAAAAATATTTGAAAAATTATTCGTCTCGAGTGTAACTCCTTTCCTAAATGAACAAAACGTTATCCCAGATCATCAGTTTGGTTTTCGAGCAAGGCATAGTACGATGGAACATGTCCATAGAATCGTTACCATTATTAGATCGGCTTTTGAAAGAAAGCAATACTGTTCAGCTTTATTTATAGACATTTCCCAAGCATTTGATAAAGTCTGCCATGATGGGCTACTTATTAAAATAGCTCGGGTTCTTCCTGAAAATACCCATAAGCTTATAAAAAGTTGTTTGTCCGATAGAACTTTTAAAGTAAGGTCAAAGGACCAGCTTTCAAGATGTGGGAAAATCAGTGCAGGAGTACCTCAAGGTAGTGTGCTAGGGCCGCTATTATACATCATCTATACAGCGGATATGCCGACAAGCTCACATACATATACATCAACCTTTGCAGACGACACTGCAATTATAAGTGTCAGTAATGATCCAAAGGATGCATCTGAAAAGCTGCAGTCCCATATTCATAAGCTAGAAGACTGGCTAAAACAGTGGAGAATAAAGGTAAATCCATCTAAATGTGCTCATGTAACGTTTTCCCTTAGAAGGCAAAATTGTCCCCCAATCACAATAACTAATACCACGGTTCCAGCGGAAACGCACGTCAAATATTTAGGTATCCACCTAGATCGGCGCCTAACTTGGTCCCGTCACATTGAAGCAAAAATAACGTCCATAAAGCTTCGAACAAATCAACTGCATTGGCTAATAAGTCCTAACTCAACTTTGGCTTTGGAATATAAAGTCCTTTTATACAAATCCGTTATAAAGCCAATATGGTCATATGGTATACAGCTGTGGGGTACTGCCTGTACATCAAACACCCAGAAGATACGTCATATCGTATGCGCCCCCTGGTACATAAGAAATGAAAACATACATAGGGATCTCAAAGTTCCCACTATCCACGAAGAAGTTAAAACATACACGTCCAAATACGTGAACAAACTAGTCGCACATCCCAAAAACTCTAGCACGCAATTTATTGCAATTTGATGGCCACCAGAGACCAAAAAGAACTGACACATTGAGCCTGGTGAGGTGGCTCTCTCTACACAATAAAAGATAGATTTTTAAGATTTGAATACAAAAAATTAGTTATTACGTTGGTACTAACTAGTAAATAATAATTTAGAAATAAGATTTGAATACTTATTGTGAATTTCTTTTAATAGAAAGATTCAATAAAATAAAATGCAGTAAAAAAAAAAAAAAAAAATTTCAAAAAAATCAATGTATTATGAAAAACGTCGCAATTTTATCAAAACCGATATAACAAAAACCCAAATATTCACAAACATGTAACTGGAAGTAAATTTCACCAAATTTAGGAATTTAAAGAAAAAATTTACCCAAAATGCTGAAATTGCACGGAAGACTCTAAATTTTATAAAATATTAGAAATTTTACTAAAAACGCAATTCCTCTATTCTCTACAATTCACCAAAAAATTTAGAATTTCTTAAAAGCTTATAAGAACTGAAAAAAAAAATAAAAAACAACCATATCGAAAGTCCTCATATTAAGACGAAAGGAGAGTTTAAACCTAAAATAATACGACTAAAACCAGAGGCCAAAATTAAATATCTCAAACAATCCTTTGCACCGGGAAAAACCTCTAGTTTATTTTTAGTGGTTCATAATGTTGTGAAGGGTATATAAGTTTCGGCACAGCTTTGCTTGCTTTGATTCATTTTGTTTGTTTTGAATCATGCTTCTGGCACTGATTCCTATAGTGCTGATTTGTGCAAAATAAAAAAGATATTTTTTTTTATATTTTGTAGTAAAAATTTTTTAAAGTACAGTCACCGCATACGTTGACATTTTTCGCGATTTAACACTTTTGCAGTATTAGTTGTTGCACTTTTTCGCTTTGTTGGCAAAAGTAGAATTGTGTTTAGTTGGATTATATTTTTTGTATGAGTTTATAAAGCCTTAAACAAAAGGTTTTATGAAAATGTATTATTATGTACATGAATGGCGAAAACATTTTTTTGTTTTAAGTACTATTTGTTTAATAAACAGATAACCTTAAGTCTGAATGTTATAGAAATATTAAAAAATGCTTACTCTGCTTTTCTTGGCTACAAAGATTATTATACAAAAATCCAACGAAAAGCTAAACGCTTGTATGATAGTGTGAAAGGAGATTAAATTAATTACAGTTGTGAACAGTGCTAGTATCATTTAGCGTCAATTTAAGGTTTAAAAATAGCATAGTGTTTAATAATAATTCGTGATATTTAACATTAAAAAGTTGGTCATCATTTTGATGTATTTATTTAACAGAACTCAACGCTTTCAATTTAAATGCCAGGCAAGGATTTATTCTTACGGAATCTCTTATTTTTACGGCCTTCCGGCTATTGTAAGGTTTTAATCTAGACTCAATGCACATTTCACTGGTTGCTTACGACATTTTTAGAAAAACTACCTTATGCTTGTAGCTTCTTCTCCTGATACTAAGATCAACTTTGTGTTTTACCTACAATAATAATAAGATTTGTTTATAGCCATATAATGCAATGATATGTTGCTTTTACATTATGGTTACCTCAACCATATTTTTTCTTGGCATGTATGATAACAATAGAATCGTAGCGTATTTAAATACATATGTAAACGTTTTTGTAGTCTCTTTCGTATATGTTTCAATAAAATATTTGTGGGTTATTAACGCATTTTTTGTTTATTTGCAAGGCCTATTATAAATATATTGCAAATACGAGAGGTCCAATTTTTAATGATACTGCTGCTTAAATTCGCATGCTCGTCACGCAAATGTTGACTTTGGATGCCATACGTTCGCTTTGTTTTATTGACAGATTTACGATTTTAGAAAACACTACAAGAAAATGCCTAAGGTTTAAAATCATGCAATTGGTTGCCACCTTACATCACCTCTCCATCAAAATTTATGTGTAAAATATTCTTTGTGGTTATCGATGCCGCACATCTACATCGTTAAATTCGCCTCAAATGAAATTGGTTACGTTGCTTCGCAAACATTGTTTACGAAGAAGTATGAACCAATGATGCTAGGCGTTCAGAATCTATCTCAAACAGTTCATTTCTGAGGATACTTCGTCCTTGATGAATCTTGTATGGGTTGACGTTGTCCGCATATTTGCTCGCAGGAAATGCGCTCAAATGTTGATAGAAATTTTCCAATTTGGACGTGCTGCTAAATCTTATAAGTTACTATGACATGCAACAGACGCTGTCAAAACATCAAATCCGCCACACACGGTCATCATCAAGTAGCGCTTATTGGGAAACCATTTAGATTTCACCTTTTAATATTTTTAAAAACAATGCCGCCGTTTAACATCCTTCTAATTGCGCTTTTATTAAAGGACATAGGGAAATTAACTTAGAATAAACCGTTTTCAAACAATTAATTAATTTGTGTTACTTCGCTACACAGCCATGCTAAAGGACTTTGTGATTTCGTCAAATATCTTTCATGTTGAGTTACTAGCGTACACATAGATTTGCACTATCATGTCTATAATGCATATACGTAATTACTTTCCCTCCTTTATGGAGCACACTGTTAATAGAAATTTTAATTAAAATTTTGTTAGATACTTGCATCACTACTGTGACTAAACTGCAACGGCAAAATAACTTCAACGCAAAGAGCTTTGTAGTCCATAAAAAAATGTAGATTTTTTGCCACCCTGGATTTATGTTTTCATTAATGTAAAAGTATTTTATTGTTTATTAGAATTTTGCAAAAAAGAAATCCTGAATAACAAAGATTATTTTTGTCAAAGGCAAACATATACAAGGCTTTCGGAAGCTATAAATTTATAATTTTATTTAATAATTGAGTGGTAAATGTTGCATTGTAGGAAGGGTTGTTGAGAGAATAAATCTGTCGTATACAAAATTTGTTTTTATTTAATTTTTTAACTTTACGAAAACAAGAACTTTATACAAAATAAGAACAAGGCCGTATTAATAATCGCGCAAAACAGAAAAGTGAAATAAAGCCCAATCGACATATTATTCTAATGCTGAAAGTTATAAAAAATGTTTTTGCTATAAGTTTTAGAAACGATATCAAATGTTTAAATAGAGTTCAAGATAAGCCAACTTGATGCCAAGAACTTAAAATAGTGAATATTGGACATACGTTGTTATGCATGAAAAGCACATAACTTTTGATAAATGAAAGTTTTAAAAGTGTACCAATAGTTGCATGGTGATTTTACGAATTGAAGTTACATTTAAGAAAGTAAATGCCTTTGTAACTTTAACAACTAATCGTTGAAAGGAAGGAAGGACCCATAACAAAAGCTAAAACCGTCACCACAAGTGTTGTCATTTTGTTATAATGCTGATATTTTTATTGTTAATAATTGTTTGAATTCTCATTGGAATGATTTCTAAGTTAAAAGTATTGTTGCGTATTAACTCAAATTTGTGGTAAAAAATTCGTAGAGTAATAAAATGTATATTAGGATTCCTGGCCATCATACGAAACAGTCAAATAAAAATTAAATATATTTGGTAATTTTCATTTCATTCTAGGAGAATTCCAACCCCTGAAACAGCAACTTATATAATTGTTAGTCTTTTCACTAATTTATTGTGGAAAACACGTTGATCAATTGACAGTTGTCCACAAATTTTTTTGTTTTGCATATGTGTAAGAATTTTGAAATTATCGGGTATTCGACCGGAAAAGATGGCGTGGTCGTACAAAACTATATTCCGCACTAGCATGATGGGTAAAAATTTAACAAATATAAGCTAATTGATCCTTAATAAGGTGCATCGGATAAATGGCTTGGGTGTAACGGTAGACATTAGAATGTGCCTTACAACAGCCTTAGGAACGATGACTGCACTCACTCCACGGCATCTCGCAGTTAAAAAGACAACCCAATCTAACTACTCTTAAAAAAGACAGTGCAACACTGTCTGGAACTCTCCATGGCCCGCTGTCTCCAATAAGATGAATACGTGCTTTAAAGTGATCATCAGTGAACGCTCAGGTTGGTGAAATACATATTTATTAATAATTCAGGATTTAAGGCACACTTAACGGTCCAAGACGGAGATGATAGTTCTGGAGCCGGAATCGTAGTCCAAAATCTAGAAAGCAATTGCAATGGGGAAAAAATCCCCTTTTTTTAGGCACATGAATATGCCTTAGAGTTCAGTTTATACTGTTTACGTAGAGGCACCCGTGATACCAAAATATGGTATCCACGCAGCTTTAAACTCATTAGAAAAGTCGAAACAAAGTTGAGGAATATGTAGGCAAATAGAGGCTATCAATAGGTCAAAAACCTTTCTGTGGGATAAATAATAGCTTCACAAATAACCTAATACCCGCAGTGTAAACACAGGGTCTGCTGTATTAAGGTAGAGGGTATTCCTAATCTCAACACAGAAACTTGCACTGAACTTTTAACAGGTCATAGGCTTAAGCAAATTTGATGTATTTAGATCCTAGAGCAGTTTTCAAGGAAAAATATAGTACAGATTTTTGGATCGAATTTCGGTCACTCATTCTCAAGTTTGATTTAGCGACAAACTGCTTTCAACCATGTGACATGTTCAGTGTAAATTTTCATTCCGAGTACCTTGTATTAATTCGTTGATGTTTTATTATTTGTCAAGTATTAACTTCACAAATCACCCTGCCGGTAAAACAAATCAAGAAGCCTATAGTATATGAATAAAGTAGAAAATATTTTAAACTAAAAAATTTACGTCTCCAACAAACTTTCGAGTCAATTAAATTGCGGAAGTTCAATTAACGATGTCCGTCTGTCCTTCTGTCCAAATTTCTGACCGCACTGGATGGCTTTCAGTGCGTTCCGCGAATTTTCGCTATTTGAAATAAGCAAAAAACATTTTTCTATTTTTTTCTGTATTTTCACACATGCGTGGAAAAAACCCGAATTTGCTTTTTAAGAAATTCAAGACATGCTGAAATTAGCATCCCGAGGCTCCTAAATAACTTGCAGACCCAAATTTGGGGACAAATTAAACAAATTTAAAAAAACCTCAAAATTTCAAAAACAAACAATTAACCGATTTCCTCTAAAAACCGAAATTTTACAATAAATTTATGAAAAACTTAATTTTCACAAACAAGTACCCTAAAACAAACTTGACAATGCTTCTAATAAGATAAAAGGAGAGTTTTAATATAAATTAATCTCAAACAATCCTTTGCGCTGCGAAAAACCTCTAATATATTTTTAGTGGTTCATAATATTTTCAATAGTATATAATATTTGACACAGCCGAATATAACTCTCTTACTTGTTTCGGTTTGTGTAATCATAGGAATAATTAATCGATTAACAATATTTTTGCCATCATTATATATATATATATATATATATATATATATATATATATATATATCTCATGTATAAGGGTTTCTATAATAAACTAATGGGATAAACTCTGAATAGAATATCTCTTTGAACTTTATAAACTATTAATTTGTATGGTGCGATCAGAACACTATTGTATTAGGTCGCTTTTCAGCCCCTTAATTACTCAGTGATGTCTGTTGTCGTCTTTAGAGATTTATAGCTTTCAACTAGCCTCCCATAATCGCTTGTCTTAAATTCGATGTCCTCTATGGCATTCGTCAGCTAGTACTGGTCCGTTATACAAAAGATTTTACTTAAAATTTGAAAACCTTAGCTACTAAACTACAGGGTGTTCGCCGGGAAGATATACTACTTTGTTTTGCCGCCAGTTCGGTAAACATTAGTCTTGACAGTTCATATTTGGCAGTCGTGAAGTAGAGACGTGGCAAATTTATTATGGACAAATATTCGGTAAACCAACGTGTTTTAATCGTTAAAACATTTTATCAAAATCAATCATCGATTACTGTGACGATGACAAAGTTGCGTGAAATTTTTGGGAGAAACAACGTACCAACGTATCGTGTAGTGAATGATTTCGAAGAAAGAGGGACTGTAGCTGATAGGCTCAAGCATGGACCACAATGTACTGCAAGATCGGCTGAAAACATTACTGCTGTTCAAGAAAGTATTCAAAATAATCCATCAACCTCAATTCGCCGTGCTAAGGAGCTTGGTCTTCAAAGAACAACTTTGGCCACAATTTTGCACAAAGATTTGCATTTGTTGCCATTTAAGATTCAGTTGACACAAGAGCTTCTTCCAGAAGACCATTTACGCCGCCGTACATATGCCAATAGCTCGCCCATGACAACTCGCATTTTCATTAAAAATCATAATGAGTGACGAGGCCAATTTTCCTTTGCATCCATTAAAAGCGACAGTGAAATGTGCAATTTGGTCAGGAAGAATCATTAGACCTTACTTCTTTGAAAGTGAAAACGGCGTAACGGTAACTGTCAATGGGGAGCGATATCGAGATATGATTGAAAACTTTGTAACGCCACAACTGCATGCTATGGGCTTGACTAACATGTGGTTTCAACAAGACGGTGCCACATCGCATACAGCCAGGATTGCAATGGAATACGATCCATTCTCTTTCATTTAATCAAAAACTATAAACAAAGTATTATACCTTCCCGACGGACACCTTGTACAATGATTAATATTTACTTTTCATGGGCCTGGATACGCCCACTCTCACAATCTCCTAATCTCGTTAGTTTTTTGTTCGAGTATGCACATTGATAAAAAAGTTACTTACACAAGTTACCGTCTTCTAGATAAACGAAAATAAATATTTGTATTTCAACCCTTACCACGTTTATGTACCTCAGTATTTTAACAACGAGGTTGCTCACACAATACTTAATGACTCTAGCCATTATATTTCTATAAGTACGGGAAGTGCCACGCCTACTTGAAATATAACCTTCAAACAAACACATCAACAAACAAACAAAACCAAATGCATTTATAAATAATGTCCATATACAGCTGTGTATATAAATGTATTGGGCATTTACTGCTGCCTGAGAGAATATGCATTAACAAAAGGCAATGAAATTTAAAAAAAAATTTTTTCAATGATTTACGTGAAAGGAGAATAATTTGCTTAAAGGCGAGCAAGGCCAAGACCTACGAGAAAGTATTGCTTAAGGGGCCATCAGACGAGACAAATATTTGCCGAAAACTCTTGAATTGTATTTATTGTAAATTTTACAATTAAGTGTAGGGTTGATTATCAGTTCACAATGCACGCACATATTTGATTTTTAAATTTAATTTCACCACTAAACTCCATATTTATTTAGCCTATTTAAATATATTAATTATTTTCGCAATAATTTGTTGGTCTTATACGTTTTCTTTACGGCGTTGTAAAATTCTCTAATGTAAAGGTAGCAATTTTTTCAATCGGTTATGTTTTAACACACATACCTATGAAAGATGGATGCATAATTAGTAAATTCCGAAAGAATTTTTCGAATGCATTTGATTTTAAATGATCCCCATGTATAAGCCCACATTTTTTAATCATAATCCAAAGCTAGTAATGAACAAATTTTTAACTAGATTTGAAGTATAACGCATGTTAATTTATATATAAAAAAACACAAAAAGGTTTTTAAAAAAATAAATTAGTACCAAAATTTATCGATTTAACATTTAAACTCATTTGAGCAATACCCACATAAATACTTCTTTCTGCTAGACCTGTTCAATCGTTCATTTATTAGGAGTCTCTTCAGTTTGCGCAATAAACATATGAAGCAATTATTTCCTCGCCAGTGGTCCCACTACGTTCATACTTGACTTGATTTAGTCAAGAGGCAAATCCTTTTATTTGATGGAAATCAGCTGAATTCTTGTTAATTATGTGAGAAAATATGATAGTGAAATATTCTTGTCACTTCAAATTAAACAATGAGGAAAACCATTTATATTCATGATTGACGCATTTTTGGAAAGTGACATATATTTTTGGTTGATGAAAAACAGCTGATTTTTTTTTAGCTTTACAAAATATTTTAAGGTCTGACTTATTATTGCCTTGTCTGACAGTGACTTTAGGGAGGAATACGGTTTTCTAAAATTCAATGAATCGAAGAGATTTAAGTAAGTATGCATATATTGGAAAGCCAAATTGAATAAACAAATTAAGACTTAAAGCCTTTACAAGGATTTTCTTAGGAAAAATTAGCAAACGCTTGTCTTTAAATTAATATCTTGCCTCGGGACTTTTATTTGCCATTTTTTGATCAGCTGTTTAGAGTTTATAACTAGTAAAGCATTGTTTATTTCGATATTGTAGCTGCCACTGCTTTAAAAGTCTTGTTCAAAATAGTTCACTTTAATAAATACAAGTTGGCAGTTTTAATATTTTAGTTAACATATCAAGAACATTGCAGTCTTTGTTCACCTTGATATTTGTGTTGTCTACCTTGCAAAGTAAAGACAACAAGTAACAAGTATTAATGTTACATAAGCGCAGTGTAGGTAAATTGCCCATGCAAGGGTTATGTAACGTTACCCAATATTTACAATATGTTGACAGTTTAATGTGTTCTTATGTTACAGATCTTGATACTGAAATAATGAAGTTAATCAATAGGCTCAAAATATCCTTTTTGCTTTTGGTATTCGAAATGTTTCCCATTGAACAAGGAGGTAATAAATGATCAATTTAATTGAAAATTGTTTTATAAGGGTTTTGTTAGAAGTTGGAAGAAGATTCGAATACATTTATTTTTATTAAAGTTTTTTTTTATTTTCATCATAGTAGTACAATAAACTACAGGGTGCCCGCCGGGAAGGTATACTACTCTGATTCTTGATTTGATATTCCGACAGGGTGTTTTGATGTAGAATTTTGGAACGAATTTCCGTCATCCCTTGTCAAGTTTGGTTTGGAGACAAACCGGTTTCGGCTATGTGCCATTTTCAGGACATTTTTCGTTCTCGAAAGCCTAAACCGGTTCGTCTCCAAACCAAACTTGACAAGGGAAATTCGTTCTAAAAGTATACTACTTTGTTTGTCTTGTTGAAACCAAATGTTAGTCAAGCCAAAAGCATGCAGTTGTGTCGTTAAAAAGTTTTCAAGCATATCACGATATCGGTCCCCATTGACAGTTACCGTTACGCCGTTTTCAGTTTCAAAGAAGTAAGGCCCAATGATTCCTCCTGACCAAATTGCACAACAGACTGTCACTTTTAATGGATGCAAAGGTGACTGATGAATAGTTTGAAGATTTTCCATTGCCCACAACCGACTATTCTGTTTATTCACATATCCATTCAAATGAAAATATGCCTCGTCACTCATTATGATTTTTACATGAAAATCGGGGTTGTCATGGGCGAGCTGTAGTATCCTATTGGCATATGTACGGCGGCGTAAATGGTCTTCTGGAAGAAGCTCTTGTGTCAACTGAATCTTAAATGGCAACAAATGCAAATCGTTGTGCAAAATTGGTGCCAAAGTTGTTCTTTGAAGACCAAGCTCCTTAGCACGGTGTAGAATTGAGGTAGATGGATTGTTTTGAACACTTTCTTGAACAGCAGTAATGTTTTCAGCCGATCTTGCAGCACGTAACTTTGTCATCGTCAGAGTAATCGATGATTGATTTTGATAAAATGTTTTAACGATTAAAACACGTTGGTTTACCGAATATTTGTCCATAATAAATTTGCCACGTCTCTACTTCACGATTGGCAAATATGAACTGTCAAGACTAATGTTTACCAAAATAGCGGCAAAACAAAGTAGTATACCTTCCAGGTGAACACTCTGTTGTTATTATATTGATAATAATTACCATGTAAGATGTTAGAGATCAGTAGTGCGATTCACTATTCTTTTTTAATGATAATCGCATCGCTAAAAATTGTTACCTACAAAATTAACGATCTTGCTATTCAGTAAATTTGTTTAAACAATATTCTCTATCGTTTAGTCAGCAATTGTTTTTAGCTAAACGACTGTAGACAAAAATAAACGACGTATATTTTTGTGTGGTTTATTTATTCGACAAACTAAAATTCATGGCATCTTTTAGCAACAGTTTTAGTTGGTTTATAAATCATTTATAAACAATATTTTTAATAAACAAGACACTACATACCTATATATGTGTATGTATTTACTACATGTAGAAAAACAGCCTCACATGTTTTTTACTTATTTTTTTTTTTTTTTTTTTGACAGAGATATTAATTTGAATAAATAGAAAATTAACGATATCTACTATCGTTTAGGAGCAGTTAGTGAATCACACTGTCGTTACTGAAAACAAAAAAAAAAATTGTCGGCAAATTTTGCGACTGTCGAATCGTTAAAACTTAGTGAATTGCACTACAGATTTGAATACTTTTTGTAAACTTCTTGAGGAAAGATTCAATAAAAAAAAACTAAAGCCTAAAAAAAAGTTTTAAAAAGTTTAAATTTGCTCTTCTCTAAAAGGAGAAACTGACACTTAAGCATTTATTTCTTGTTGACATAGAAATTTAATAGCTATGAATATTCAGGGAAGAGGATGTAAAAAAAGAAGTTATAACTCGTCGGAATATACTTAATACTAGGATTGATAACTCAGTTAAAATCTTTTGTATTCTTTAACGAAATTGTATTCCTGTGCAGCTACTAAAAACAAATATCAGTAAATAATAATAAAAAAATAATCTTTAAACATTAGAGTTTTTAAATATCATTAAGCGAAGGCCATTTAAAATTTCCACCCTAGAAATAAAATATAAATTTTCATTTTGTTTAGTTTTCTTTCTCAGCAATAAAGAAAGCCAGAAATATAAATTATTTTTCATTTTAATAATGCAATTTATTATCTGTGTTTTAATAGAAGCGAAATATGAATTTCGCAATAGCGCAACAAAAAAAAAAAACAGTCATTATGTTGAAATATGTATCTTATTGCAATTTGCATTGAGGCCAGTAGTTTTGCATTTCCTTTATTTTTATTTCTTTCAATAAAGAAGTAACATTAAAGTAATGAACTGCTCTAAGACTTCCTGAACACAAACCGCTAATGGCAACATTATAAATCGTTAAAACATTAGTTAAGGATCAATTATCGTTAATCTGTAAAATTATTCTTCTACATTTTATAGTTTTATATTCCTTATGCATTCTGGTGGTTTGATTTCTTAAAACAACAATAGCATTCGAATCCATTTTCTGGTTATCTAAATGTTTAAAGCATTTGTTAATAAGATTGTTATTATTTTGTTGTTGTTAATTACACTTATACATTAAGAACTTGCTAACATTTTACTTAAGTGCCACCTTGTCCTCTGGTAAGGAAACAAAATAATAAAATGATGTAAATAATTGTATTTCCGATGGCCTCAATTGTTAATGTTGCTACTGTTTCTGTTAAGTATCTTGTATATAATTTCATAATGCTGTTTTTATCTTTCAAAACATCCCGTATAAATTCTCCATATTAAGATAAATGTTATACAGACTTTGCAAAATTATGAAAACTCTCAAAGTAGTATTAAAAAAAATAATAATAATAGTAATGAAGCTTACTCATATATCGCTTTACAGCAAAGTATTTTAGCTAACAAGCTCCATTTAAAAACATAAACAATTTAAGTAAGTTTAAGTTTTTAAAGCAAAAGAGTGCTGATATTTGCACAAGTGGGTGAAAGAAATATTATAAATAGTATTACTAGTCATATTAATATTGTATGTAGTTAATATTAATATGGTACTCTTAACAGCTGAGGTACGAACGCAAGCGACTAAAGCTACGAAATGCTTAAACCAGAACACCTTCGTACTTTGATTCAACGGCAAAAGAATTTTAGATATTATGTATATTTAGAGCATTTTCTATAGTTAGAATTTTAGAACAAGTTCAACTCATCCATGTTGCAATTTTTTTGGATGGAAGTAATTTAGGATCGACTGTAAACAATAACTTTTTTATTGCAACTGAGATAGTCCTTAAATTGTTTTCAAATAATCATTATATTTTTGCCACCACACTATGTTCTTGTAGATAATATGATATGGTTACCTTGATAATGCCACAATCATATTTTGTTTTTTTTCTGTTCTTCCGATGTGATTTTTATACTCTACACCGAAGCTGAAGAAGGTGTATACCTATAAGTTCGTCATTCCGTCCGACCACATAAACGATATATACATTCTATATATAAGGAATTTAATTTTATGGCGTCCATTTGCTGAGTATTAAAATAAATTTCTGAAATGTGGGCATAACCGACATATCTTTGGCAGATATTAGATATTTAAAATCAGCAATATAGGTCCCACTAAAGACTCTGCTCTGTTTCATTATAATTAGGTTATTATGCTCGAAAATTTAAGGTATAGTATAATTTGTAAATGTATTATAACTTTTAATATATAAAATAATTAAATAAAAATGTATATTATGAATCCTTTTGGAACTGGCTATTAGTTTCCTATAGCAATCATCTACCCAAAGACCTTAGATTAGTTGCGGACCTATGTCTTGGATCAATTTAAAAATAACTAAACAAATTTATAAAACTTATAAGAAATCTAAATTCCTGCAAAAATCGGAATTTTGCCGACATTTTATATTTCAGCAAAAATTCAAAAATTTAGTAGAAAACTAAAATTTTCTCATTAAAATTTAATTTAACAAAATCCAAAATTTTTTGAATAATCCAGAAATTTTACCAAAACCTCTATTTTACTACAAAACGGGAACTCGCCAAAAGTTTGAGACAAGTCGAAATTTCGCGAAATTCTGAAATTTTACCGATACCAAATCAAACCAAAAAAATTGCCAAAGGAAATTCAAATTCAATATTCAGCAAAATATTATAAATATGAAATGGCACCTCAAATTATTATCGAAATATTAATAGTGAGACTAAATAAATAATTTAGCTTAACTGGAGGGTGTCAATCCGGCATCGGAAACAAGAACTGTAAGCAGAGTTGAAGTGATACAAATGACTGCATCCTAATAAAAAGTTATGTAAAGCGAAATGATTTCACTGAGTATTTTACTGTATATCAGCAATTGAATATTATGCAGGCCAAATGGTTTCCTTAATTGACCAGTTTGGTTCATTTCGGGTGGTGTATTTATGGTAATGCGGATATTAGATCAGATATCTTTCTCTAACGAAGTAGTGAATCCTTATTGTGCACGACGTAAAAATACGATAACAGAGCTTCTACCCTCCTGCCATGACCTATATCCTAATCGTGACAACATTTTACTTGGTTATGTTAAATGAAAATATGAAAACTTCATCCAACATAAACAGTCTGCCTCTTTAATGGCATTAAAATTTCTACAATATTATAATACGTACTAAAGTTTTTCTTAATGGGAAATGTGCAAATTTTTAATGTTTTATAAATCGTTACTTTAAACCTGAATCTGAAGTATTTTCGGGTCACGTCAGGTTTTTGTACAACAGTGGGGCGAAATATTTCGAAGTAATTGTCAAGCATATGATGGCAGCTCTTGTAGAGTTAAGAGTACTAATGTCGCTAAAAAATACACATCGATTCCAGTTATAATGCGGGAAATGTGGAAGAAGTCTCAGATGAACACGCTCAGAAGATTAATTTTCAAATAATCCACCAAGTATTGATTTTATATCGGTGTTAGGGGTTATTAATAATTTGTAGTTTCAAGCAGAGTTGTTATTTTTAAGAACTTATTTTTGTAAGGTAATAATGACCAGAGGTACCTAATGCCTTTCTACTAACCATGAAGTTTTAAACTTAATAATTTCATATCCCTAAAATTATTGATTTCTTCCTGTACAAGAAAATGTTGCTAAAATATAAATAAAAAAATAATAAAATGGTCTGTCCATTTAATTAAATCCACTGCTGTATTAAGTTCTTCAATACTGCATTTCTATCATTCTATGTTATTAATAATAACAATATTTATTATTATTGATTCTAGAAATTAATGAACCTTTTCATAATAGTTTTTATGGTTTCATCTTTCGCGTCTACGATCCACTCTATTTTATGCAAAAATTAATAATGGCTTCAAGACTCTGTTATATTTAATTAAAATGCAAATCTTTTATTCAAATAATGTTTTATGCGAACTAAAATGTAACGAAATCGTTAACAACAAAACAGGAGAAACAAATCAAAACCCAATTTCAATAATCAAACAATGGCCCTTCAAAACAATTGCTGGTAATAAAAAGTAAAAACGTGTATAAAAATATTGAATTTTTAAGACTGATTGGTTTTGATCTTGAAAATTGGTTTTAAGATCTTGAAAATTGTTTAAAATAAGTTTAAAAACATAATTATCAAAAAATATTTTTTGTAAATTAGAATATCTTAATAGAATTTTTTTTTAAATCTCAAGTTTTAATAATTATTAAAAGATGAACAAGTAAAACCACTATCTAGCTTTGCTTCGGGCGGTTAAATAAAACTGTTTAAAAATAACCCTTAAAGTAAACGGCACAAAGTACTGTAACGACAAACCAAATGGTGGCGGTGAAGGTGGTTCTAGAATCATTTAATCCAGTTTTGCATAACATCGGAGTAAGTCAAATCTACTCATTGTAAATACATCATGAGTAGCCACCAGCACTAAGTTTCATCCATTGAATCACGAAAACTTGTCGCGTAACAAGAAAAGTGCCTTTCCCAACGAAATGGTCCAACGTACGATTATGTAATAGTGACTATGTTTCAGCTAATTTGGAACTAGTAATCCAACGAATTATGCAGGTATACGAGTATATATTGGCTAAATTGCATTAGTAGGTTATCTGAGATTCCGAAAACTTCTAATACTTCTAATATTGCAGTCCTAGAGCTAAGTCTGCCCCTGCAGCTGCAGGGCGGTAGAGAAGTAAGTGTTCAACAGTTTCTTTCTCCTTCCCTAAGTTACATAAGGAGGAGGGCCTCTAATCACCATACAATATGATATTTGTTTTTATGCATTTAAATTGGCGAAAAAGCAATCCTCCTAATGAGTATGTGATAAATGTAGATCATCTGGCCTATATACCAATTAAAACAGTTCCTTCTTAATGTGAGTTAAATAGCACTTTGCCGGAACTGGTCAACATGTCCCGTTAACCACACTAGTTCTAGGCAGGTTTGTCTGCCCATTTTATTTCCAAACCTACTTGCATGTCCTCTAGGCTTAACCTACGGACGCTCGGAACATTTTTATAATAATACTACTCTTGATGACATAATACGTAGTACATCCATAAACATCAAAGTTGAACTTCGTAATATTCGATCAATCAAGAAGAGACTTTACCGCAACGTCAAATGGCCTATGACATTCCTAAAAGCGAAGTTCAACGCGACTTGAGTTTAATATGTTGGTTTAGTGACGAAAACGCGGCACTTTACATATTCTCAATCATCCGTACGACCGATTAGTGCTGGTGCTAAGTGACGGTTCGCAAAAGTATTTAGATTGCGGTGCCGCGATCTGTAAATTGAGGACGGAACACTCGTCAAAAGAGGATATACAGAAAATCCAGGCGATACACTTCTAATACGTGGAAAATTTCGCATATAATAACTTAACAAAAGTTTTGATTCTTTTATCCTGAAACTTAATTAAAACTTGAAAGTGAAGCAAAACAATTTTTTGATTTTATTATTAGAAAAATATACAATAATGGAAATTGCAACAAAGCAAACTGAAGGACTCTATCTTTATTGTTTAAAATGAAACAATTGCCAAAGGGAAATACAATTCAATTGCAAACCCCCAATAAAAAATATCAAATAAATATAGTTACATAAAAGAAAATTATACAAACTTTTGCATTAAAGGAAGACAGAACAAAAAATACCAAAGGAGGAAAAATTATCTTAACAAGGCAAATATTTACACAAAATGTTGAGAATTGGTAGAATAAAAACGACATGATTTTCTGGAGCTTACGAGGAAAATAAAGCAACATGTATAAAACTGTACAATGAACCAAAGAAGAAATATAAAAAAAATAGCAAATCTCCAATGGAATCTCAAGTTAAGTTACTAAAAATGTCAGACAATAATCAAATAACACGTCATTCTCAGAATCGGAAAACGTGTCTGGAAAAATAAAATAAACACTCGAATTCGTTGAAGAAAAATCTACGGTTTAAAAAATAGATTGCAAGTGGAAGTGTTTAAGTGAGAAAAAGTGTGAAAGAATTAAACGACATAAAGGAATTAATTTAATAAGGAGAAGACTGTGTAATAAGCACATGTTAAAGTATTGGTGGGAGTGTTGTGCGTATACGTGTGTGTGTGTAAATAGTAAAGTGCAAAATAAGCTGCATTTTACACTCAACACAGACTTAAATGCATAAGAAAATGGTTAACAAAAATGTAAAAATTTCTGAGTGTTTAGTGATGATTATGAGGCGATGCTAGGTTTTATTTCGTTGAAAAGCATCGTCATAGATGTTGGGTCCCTGTTAATTTCGAAGTTAATATTATTTTGTTATATTTTCAGCGGCTGTCAGTAACGATATGATTGATCCACTCTGGTGGTACTCATTAGATGCAATCAGGCATTTGAGATTTCAAATATAAACTTTTTATGAGAGCCAAAAAACAATCTATCCACAGGAATGGTTTAATATTTTTCGAAACTTTTACAACATCCGCAGTTCTTTGTAAATCTTCATAAGCGATGAAATTCCGTGACTTTTTCTGTTTTTAATATTATAATTCTTTGTATGCTGTACACAAAGTTGTGAAGAACTGCTGCCCAAGCTTACAAATGCCCAGAATTTTGGGCAGTTAGCTATAATTCTAATAAAGAATTGCTAAAAAAAATTCTTGGGCGCTTCGAAATTTCTTAAAATTGAGGCTTTTCTCAAATTTTGAAAAACATTCAAGCGTTCAACGTTGGTGAATAATGACCCAAATTTTTCCCAAAAACGTTTATGCATTTCAGATCTGAAGTTATATCCTTGTGTAGAAGGGCTTTGTTTAGTTATAAACGAATTCCGACGTCAGGTCGAAGGCCGGCAATGTGGAAAAGAGTTGAAAACACTAAATAAAACGAAGACGGTTTTGGGCATACCTTTCAATCAAGCAACAGAAATGACCGCCCTTTTTGAAAATGTGAAACACCAGAAAAAATTTAACAATTCACCCAAAAATATGAAAAATTGCCAAAACTAAACAATCAACAAGCGCGTCAAAATTTTAGTGAATGAATTGTGAATAAATGAAAATAATGTAAAATCATTACAACAAATTTTGGGCGTTTGATCATTTTGCCCTTTTTGCCGATTTTCATTAACAGAAATAAAGAGATATTATCAATAGGCCATCTTTTTGAGGAAAATATATCATGACGCTGATTTTATCACGTTGCAAACTCTTTGCGTGTAGTTGGCAATATTGGCGCCGTGATTGCTCGCGTTTCTGGGAAGTTTAGAACTATTTAAACTTCTGCCTTGCTATTGATGGTTTGGTTGTAATGGTATCTGTCTGGTTAGTTAATTTTCCTACCTTAGAAGTCTTTATATTACACAGTACGTCAGTGTTTTCGGCGATTTGCTGTAGTACGTCAGAATTAAAAGAAATTAAATTTTTAAGTTCAAATTATTGAAAACAATAGTTTGGAAACCGCATCAGATAGAGAGCCAAAATTTTCACCGGATGTGTAGTTCATATTTTCATAATATTTCGAAATTTTTCCTCTTTTCTGTTTTTTGTACTGCTGTGTTATAGCTTCATATTTCATACCAACTTCAGAATATTGTGTTGCCATATTCCCGGTTCACAATCTCTGAATGAAGTATCGCCAAGAAGATATTCAATAGGGGCACCTTATTTACACAGGTAAACAAATAAACATACATAGTTATTTGATTTGACCTCAGGAGATGGAATCTGTTTTGATCGAATAATTATAAATGCCGCATCTACCCAAAATTTTTACCAAACATGCATTAGTTCCAAGAAAGCAGCTCCATTTCAGACTTAGATGTATATTATACCTAATTGTGATGTTCAATTTTAATTTCAGTCAAGTCTGCGATGCTGTTGACAGAATGAATCATGTCGCAATGAATATTTAACAAAATATCGTTTATTTTAACCTACAAATTGTTTGATTTTGAAACTTGGAAACCAATGGAGAATAGTAAGCCCCGAAACTTTTTCTCACTAAAAAAGACTAATTGCATCCCAAACAAATTCAAGGATAAAATGAAGTTTGTTCTATCCTTCTAATTAATTGCAATTTGGCGGTTGTTTAATCAATTTTTGTGTGACTATTTTGCAACTAATTTTTGCTTAAATAAAAAGTAAAAATATTAAGAAATCTAATAGTTTTACGAAAACTTAATTAATAACGATTGAAATGCTTTCTATTTTCTTCTTAAAAATTCGAAAATATTTATTATTGTCTTTCCTCTTCCGTTTAAAATAACAAATATTTAGTTGCCAAAATCAAATTTTTTAGTGTAAATATTCAGCCAATAGATATTCTTGAAACATAAGTATAAGTAATTAATATTTATAACGTGTGTACATTTATGTAAAAGGATATCATTCGACTTAGTCCTCGTAACAAATAGGAGTGACTAAGTGCTCGGAAGTCATATTTGTTTAAAAGTTTTAAAATTGATGGGTTATTTCTCGGGGATTTTCCATGAAGCAAGTGCATCAGGTATTGCAGCTAACTATTCATATTTTTAATAAATATTTTTTTTTAAGATTCAGAGTATAATAACCGGAACAAAGAATATTTCTATAAAGCAATATTTTATAAACATAACTCAAAGAAATATGGTTCCCATGGTCCACTCTCTATTAAAGTAATTTTATTAAAATAATAATAATTATGTGCAGATATCGCTATAATATAATTTATAAAAAATACTGAAAATAATTTAAACTAAAATTTCATTATTCTTTTAATAAAACAAATTCCATCTCTTTTACTAAGATTCGCAATTCATTTTCCAAACATCTCTCAAAGCAAATCTCGTGATTCTTAACATATTGACACACATATTTGATTTAAATTAAAAGGTACCAGTAATTTGTAATTAATGTTATCACTAACTCCAGTTTGTTAAAAGGTGACTTTCAAAATAAACGGCTGAAGTATTAAATTTAACATTTTGATTTGTATTCGGACCTTAGAATATAATTCCATTTTGAGCAAATCAAATTTATTTCATTGCTGATATTTACCTAACATTCTCCTCACACTAACATTAAAATAAATGCGCACGAATATTTAAACTTCTACATAATTTTGTAAAAATCACGCATGTTGGCTACACGTGATGTGCATGTGAATTCAACATCATATTCAGCATCGCTTTTATTGCCAATAAAAAAAGGAATCCCAACAAAAATATTTAACATAAACATAATTTAAGGCTTTTGACAAATAAACCCTAGATTTTGATTTTAGGATTATTTTGAATTCAGAATTTTCTGCGATCAACTTTAAGCTCAAACTTTAAAAAGCGCAAAAAAAAGGGTTTTTTATTTGACAATCCTAAAAAGCGTTTTCACTCATAACCTACGTACTACATGAAAAAGTAAAAAAAAAATTTGCAAATAAAATATACAACCACGCGCATCGTATGTGAAGTATTTTTAACAGCTGTCAAGAGATTTGTATGATAATTTAAGTGTGTTAATGGTTGTGATGTTGCTTTTGTCTGGTACTTCTTTATTTGCATTATTACCCAGTTTTATTGGAACCCTTCAATTTGGTATTCCGATTTCCCACTTCATGTTAATATTTTTCAAAAATCACTACCACAAGTTAAATGTTTTCGTAGATACTCTTGGCTTATTTTGAATGAGTTTGAGTGTAACTGCTATTGCATATTGATTACATTCATTTTCAACAATTGTTACAATCAAAATGAGCAAAAAGTTAAGAAGCATTTCATATGACAATTCTAATGTAAGTAATAAAGCAACAAGCAGTAACAGACAGACAGAGAAACAGACAATTTCCATAATGGGATTTGCTTTTGCTTTTTGTGTGTATTGTCTTTTTAATATGTAATTTTAATTCCATTATAGCAGATATTCTGACATGCAACATGCTTGTAGTAAAGTGTATTTATTTTTACATTAAGGATTTTTAGGAAGAGATTTAAAAGTAATAAAATTTTAAATAAAATATATACATGTAAATGAGTCTTGTACGGAAAAAGAAAAATAATGGTTGCACTGCTGCTGCAGGGGAGGAGAATTATTGTAATTTGTTTCTCCTTGGATGCGCCCCAAATCTAAATAAACAAATTTATAAATTGAACTACATTCATATTTGAGGCAATTTAATTTAAATTGCGTGATAGACTTTGGTGTTCACACTTATAAAATTTAGCTCAGTTACCATTTGACAGCGGAAAATGTTTTCATTTTGTTCGTTTAAAACTTGTGTTTGTAAATTTAGAAAAAAGAAAGAAAGAAACTATTTATAAAAGAAATTAATTATCT
This sequence comes from Phania funesta, assembly GCA_963932375.1. NCBI lineage: Eukaryota > Metazoa > Arthropoda > Insecta > Diptera > Tachinidae > Phania > Phania funesta. Next base: position 47,514,378 of record OZ010656.1, read on the forward strand.
TAAAATTATTTTCCATACAATTCCATGAAACTTAATAACCGTCAACTTCACCTGCCGTTTACTTTTATTTTCACTTGTTATACACAGTAAAAAGTTTTGGTTTAATTTTAATACTTAGCATACTTGTTTTTAAACTTAAAACCATATATTGAAAACTTAACTTGAGGGAATTGTTTTAACACCATGATAAATTTATAGGTATACTATAATGAAATAGTTTTAATTTTTTTTGGAATAGTTATATATACACACCGGCTTAGCATTAAAATTAAATCAAAACTTTTTACTGTGTATATATAGAACTTGACAAGAAGTATAAAATGATGAATGTTGCATGTGCCTTGATTTTCTCATTGTATAGGTTTTTTTCACCAGAGTTGCAAGGGAATTTGACTAAATTTATTAGCTATTGCTCATTTGATTAATTGACCTCAATTATATACTTAATAACATAAATTTACTAATTGCGCAATTAAGGTATATGGGATATTGGTATATATAAATTTCTAATAAAATAGTGCTCGTTTTATACGGTACACATCGTATTTGGGTAACCTAGCTAGACCAGTCTAGCTCTATTTGCCCAGTTGAATATTGAAAAGTGCTCCACATAGAGTTAGCGGTGGAATATTTTGGTTATTTGTTTAATATTATTGTTTTGTTTTTTGTTATTCCATCAATATATTGCTACTAAATTTATCTGGGTTTACAGTGGATCGAAAAACTCTATACTCGTACAGCTTTTGTCAGAAATTTTCAGCGCTGCTCTACCTAGTGCAGTAGTAGTAGAGTAGTGTACACGCACTTGGTATAGCTAGAGCGGCCAAGCTACTCGTGCCTTGTGAAACCCACTCTCTAGTGCACAACCACTATTAAGCCTTCAAAATTATCTTTTGCTTGGAAGCCTAAAACACTCAGAGAGTCTTTAACGTTTCTTCAAGTAATTTTAATATAAGGCACGGGGTCAGGACAAAAATTAGCAGCCGAGCACTTTCAATACCAGTTTTTTATTGTCATGGATATAGCAAATCATACCGACTGCAGCTTGTTTAACATAAAAAGTAGGAACAAATAATTGGTATTGATAACTTTCCCTAAGCAGGTTTTGAACAATATTGAATTCCAGACTTCGTGTTCATTAAATTTCGCTGCGGCTGCAAAAGTCTCTGGTGGCTTGTAATTGTTTTTGCCCAAATAACATATTTGTAGAAAATAATTTCATACATTTGAAAGTTTAGAAATATGTGTTTGCCATTTTATTAATATTATTTTGTTTTTTCGTCCACTACGTGTTTTGTACTGTTTTAACGACAGTCGAGGACTACACGGGTGGAATGAATAGAAGACTTCCTCTCTAAATATTGAAAAAAAATTTATGCCAAATACAAAAACTTTTGGTTTTATTAAAAACTAATCCATTTAACAAGTTTGGTAATTTATCATATCATATTCGTCTTATGCAGGAAAAGAAACTATCCGTCCCATAAAAAAAATTACCGAAAATTTTTTAGTGTTAAAAGTTCTTGTGTACTTTTTTTTCGAAAGAAACGAGTTTCGAGCAGAATCACATCTTGCGGTTTGTGCACAAGGATTAAAGCTCAAATCACCAAACGAGAGCTTGCGTCATCACAGCCTTTTAAGAACTACGTATAGTTACTACGCAGTCAAAGTGTTCAATGTTAACACTTTTATACTTACAAAGCAAAGTGCTTGTTTCTTCTCAGGGTTGTAGTTATCATTCATCTTGCAACCATAATTTTATATGTCCAAATCTATAATTAAAAATAATTTTAAAAACAAACCAAATTTTTATCCCAAAAACATATTTATTTTGGGAATTCATAAAACAATGTTAAGGTTACGATTTGATCGTATTTTGTCTTTTTTCTTCTTGTTATAGAATGAAATAAATTTGCTTAAAAATACATTAAAAACATCCCACATGATAAAAATATATAAAAATTTTTTTAAATGAAAATTAATTTTATATAAACTGAAACAATTTATGATTCACTTTTCCACATTAATTCAAAAATTAAAACGTTTTAATGAGCCGCATACATATGCGTCTGTATTTTATTTATAATTCGAATAAAAGAAAGCACAAAACAAAAATCTATATTTCATGGTTAAGTGTCGCACTAGAACGTTCACAATCTGAATAGAGCTGTTATGAATCGATTTTCGTTAATTTTATAATTTTTCTATGCTATCGCGAATGGTGATCTTGACATCATTTAATTTTTTCAGGTGTATAAACAAACAAATTTTAAATAAAAACATATGGAAACGATATTAAGGCGCGCAATAGTGCGACAGGCTAAAACCACGACTATTAATAGCGAACATTTTAGTACCTATTCACTGACACACTCATCTATATAATAAGGTACTTCCAATAATATAAGTAATTAGAAAAATCCGAAAGCGGACTAGGATGGTAGAGTGCTGACATTTGGTATAACTCGACCGTAAACTTTAAGTTAAAAGACGTTTTATACATACGTACATATATATACATATATTTATTAAAAATAACTTGGAAAAAGGAGTCAGGTCCGCACTAAAACATAATTGTGAAAAGAAGGCTAAGATCCTAAGCAAAAACTATGGCTGTTAAAAGTAATGAAGTAAAAAAGAGGGCAAGCTCTAGATGTGTAAAATACCCTCTTATTTATAGGCAACCTGTCAGCTTGCCAATGTTTTAACTAGATCTCATGGGAAGGGGAACTCGGGCTAATTTTCACATGTATGTTTTGTGCGCTCTTTCGATTACGGCGAATATTGTGCAATTACAGTTATGAAAAGATTTTTTTTATGCAAAGAGAAGATTGACCAATAATATTTGGTGTAGGTTAGATCCGCACAAAAATATAAATGAGAAAATAAGGCCAACTTCCTATCCAAAAATTTCGGCCGTTAAAACTACTAAGATCGAAATAAAGATCGAGTTGTTCGTATGTACAATACCATCCCATTTCTAGGCAACTTGCTAGTTTGATAATATTTTTCCGATAATCCTTTCCCTTATTCGAAAGATAAAAGAAATTAAGTTACGTTCGGTAAGGCCGATAATATTCACTGCACTTTTTGGGTCGTATACTCATAAAGGTAAACGCGGCGTAGTAATTAGATACCCGTGTAAATTCGAGCCTAAAACTGTTCGGTGTGCAGTTTAAGAATGCCTGTTTAATTTGTTTAATTAGAGGCATAAATAATACTTATGCATTCAATGTTTTACCATATTCATTGCCACATGAAAATATAATTCAAAAATAGGACATACACGCAAACATCCACACATACTTTCTATTTCGTATTCACTTTTGTAAATAATTATTTCAATTATTCAAAATGAATTCAAATTAAATTATTCTATTATATTGTGCATTTTGCCGTTTTAATATTTAATAATGCTGAATATGTATATATATATATATATATATATATATATATATATATATATATATATATATAGGAATATATGTAGGAAAAAATGGGTATTTGTACAAAATTATTGAACTTTTTACCGTGTGCCAAAAACGGTATACATGGCCTAAAAATACCAGTTTCTTATAAACAGCATAGCAGGGAACGTGTTAGGGATTAAATACAATTTTCGCCTAACTTAGCAACGTATCTTATAATAATATATTAGCATAACGTATTGTAACACAAACGTAACGTAACATGACGAGTCGTATTATAACGTATTTGCAGCGCGGCGTAACGTAGCGTCACCTGATATGCTGTGTAGTATCGTGATTTAGCGTCTTGTGTTCAGTACATACGTTATATGGCCGTACGTAACGTTTTATGTGTTTACGTTACGTTGCTATGCAATACGTTACATTATGTTGCGATATGTTACATTTCGGTAATGTAACGCAGATCGCTATCATTGAACATAAGGGGTACTTACTAAGCAGCCATGACGATTTTGGTGCACACCAGGGATCGGTGCCACCCTAAAATCTGTCGTAGATGTAGATGGAATTTTAAAAGGCGGAAATAAATCTTAACTTGAAAAATATCAGATCTACCACGTTTGTTTTTCTGGAATTTCGAACACATTAATAAAATAATTGTATACCCTTAATTGATTTTTTTAGATAAGAAATACATATTTTAAAAGGGAATATGCGAAATGTTTATTATTTTCCCACAACTTGGATAAATATTTATTTTTTGACATTGGGGCTATTTGTGTTTTACGGGGTGAGGAATTTTTTTTTACACTCACTTTCACTATAAATTTATAAATTAGGCCAAAAGTTCTATCACTATCTACTATCTTTCCTCTTGTTAATAATGTCATTCAAGCTAAAATGACAGAAAAGCTATTTAATAGCGTAGTCAACGTAGCGTGTAAAACGCTGTTTACAGACATTGTAAAACTTTTTAAATAGTGTACTTAATACTACGTGTTTAGCGTTGCTTAGAATTTATTTTACTTAAACTTAAATTTCGTGTAAAAATACTTTAATATTATTTTTGTAAAACTAAAGAAGTGGGAGATTTTTATTGGAGAGTAAGCCGTAGAGTTCGTAGTGATAGATTTGATATATACTTAAAATTAAGCAAAAAATAATTTTCCGATATGTAGAGTAATAATTTGTCAAGACGCCTTTTTCCTTAAACGCTGAAAACAAATTGAATAAACCTAGACGTCACTTTGACTTTCAGTAAAACAATTTGGATCTAGTGTATATTTCTAGTAACATTTTTAGCTTTGCCATGGAACGTAAAAGTTGAATTAAAGCCAAAATGGAACATAAGCGGTCAAATATGAAAATTAAAGAATTTATTTCTACATACGTTTTTAGAATGCTACAGTAGAATTAGTTACAAGAACTCAAGTTTGGATAAGACCCTGCCGAGGTTGAGACTAGGACGGACTATATCATGTCTGTCAATAGATCAAATTCAGATATTTTTTATAAAGTTTCTGAATTTGAATCCTACGGATAAAAAAAGAAAATTACGGACACTTTCTTTTCATCCTTCAGAACACTTTTAAGTACCACGCTTTCTCATGCCATTAACTAAACGCAACACATAAGATTGTCTACGACCTTCAGATGGAGTCAGAACATAAACTTTTGTCGTTAGGATATCCGATCTGTTACAAATGAAATAATAAATTAAATATGATTCACGTGTTTTTGCTGCTGCGTATTTGTAGATAAAATAAGATTCTTAGAATACAACAATTATTAGGCAGAAGTGAATATTTAAACTGAATGATAGATGATACACACTCGAGGATAATTAGCAATGTTTAAATGAAAATTATTTGTTTATATCATAAGTGACAAAGATAATTATTGTAGAATTAAAATGACAAATATAAGGAAATATTTAATTCATACAAATACAAAAATATTTTTCTAATGGATGCATTAGTCAACAGAATTAGAATTTTTTTTGCATATGACACTAAGCAGCAATGACTTTGAAATTAATAAATAAAAATATTTAAATTCAAAAAATTATTATGTAAACAACACACACACACTTACATTTTATTATCTTTATTTATTTGTTATCTCTACTAGTTGGCAGATGACGACCTTTAATTTACTAATAATATAATGCTCCGGTGTTATCTGGGCTGCTTTAAGCAAGATCGTAGATACTGCAAGATTTCAATTGGATACCCTTGAATAATGAACTTGATTCTGATTTTTTTTATTTGGTGTTCAATTTTCACTAGTTGTTAAATGGGATTTTTAAACATTTTTTAACTTTTTTTTAAAAATTAATATTTCTTTTTTTTCTTGTTTTAGTTTTTGAACAATTTTTAGGCAATTAAGCCAATTAGAAAACGAATTAGAAAACTTTTTGCCTAATTGTAGTTATTTACACTTGATGCTCTTTGCGCGTTTGAAAATTTATTAGTTGACGACTTTTTTCCACCGTTTTAAGTTTTCCACAGAAAAACACAAAAAAGACTAAAAAACCTGTTGTCCGTATGGCTGCTTCAAAAGGCCGCTGGCTGTAGTCGTTTGCCTTAAAGCAATCTGTTATGTAGAGATACTCATTCGTACATAAATGTATGTATGTATGTACAATGTTGTTCACAGTATTAGAGTAGCTACGACCAATGTACGTTCGCTGCTTCCAATGCTGCAAAGGTAAAAAGATCTGTTTAAACGTTTAGTGCGAGTACTCCTAAAGGTGATGACAGCAGCAGCAGCGTTGCCATTGTTGTTTGCTATTTTTCTTATTGTTGTGTTTGTTACCGTTATCGCAGGCGTCGTCGTTTTCAGAGTCACAATTAAATGTTCAAACAAACAAACAATTTAACAGATAATAGATGCTATCAAAACGACACTATTGTTGTTGTAGTTTTAAGAGAACATTTTAATTGACTGTGAGATCCAACGCCGGTGGGAAGCAAGAAGGGGGTCTATTAAATAAAAAGACTAACGACATCGTTTTTGAGTAGACAAAATTTATGTTTGTATAAAATCATGTACATGTGTGCGTGTGTGTTTGGTTGTGGTTTGTAGCAGCAACATAAGTAGCTTCCAACTGTTTTATCCAATGTTAGAAATTTAATTTAGTTTAAATTTTGCTTCGGTTTTCTCTTGTTGTGATGATGCATAAAATAATTTCATTATAATATATATAGTGCATTTTTTATGCACTTTGGGTAATTCAAGTTTTTGCTTGGCCGATATATGTGTATGGGACATTCCATATAATGTCTGTATAGTATTTGATAGTGATTTGATATCGAAATTCTCCCAAATTATTTGATATTTCTTAAGCTTTATACAAAATTTCAAGTAGTACTTATAACACAGAAGCAACTAAAAGTTGTACCGGCTGCTTTAAGCCTTCAAAGTAGTTTTAGTATTTCGCAAACACAGTAAACATTCACCGTGGGGCTATTTTATTGTGGTTGAAAAAGTCTTTTTACGTATAGTAGTATAGTAGACTGCTACAACATGGATTGTTTCAATTTGAGCTCTTGAATTTCAACCATCTTTCAATGTTTTTGATGTATTGGAATGCGACGAAGTCATCTGTGGCAAGATGATTCAAACGGAAAATTTGTTTTAATGTTTCTTCATAATAATTTATAGAATCAGGTATTTCTAAATCTCCTCATCTACCTCGTTTTCAGTGCCTTCAGACCCACAACAGCGCTTGATTCCATTATTTTATGGCAGTCATCTTCAGTGAAGACACTTTCATCTTCTCTTAAAAAATTGTGAAAGCCATTTGATTGAGCGAACACTGCCTATAAATTTGCTTACGTTATCAATGATATATCATCCCCGACATAAAAATTATTTGCGTTAATACCAATTTCATGGACTTAAACAAAAATAAGAATGAGAGTTGGTAAAAAGAGAACCTACAAATCCTGTCTGCTTATGAGAAATATTTTGAACACATTTTGCTTAAATTTCGTGTCCGCGTCCAGTTGTTGGGTCATGTGATTATGGGAATGCAATTTATATAGAAAATCTTAGTTCAACGACATTTGTCCGGTAATGAAAGCTGCCCGTTAAGGGAGTTTCGTGTATCGGGTTATTTTTTTGCTATTTGGTTTTTCAATGTATAAAAATGATTCGTAACATTTGGTAAAGTTAAAATTGCTTAGTCATTTTATGGCCGTCATAATCTACCTACACAAATTGATTCACTAACCCGTATGCGGACCGAGGAAAATATTGCTGCTGTAGCGGCCAGTGTCAATGAAAATCGCGATAGGTAAATTCATCGCATTTGTCAATGTACCGTGCGATGATTACCGACTTTTTTTTATAAAATGGAAGAATTGAACTTGGTTGACGTGTGATTTCAACAAAACTGTGCCACATGCATCAAGGCACGCCATGAACCTATTGAGAGCCGAGCTTAGTGAGCAATTAATCTCACGTTTTGGAGCAATCCATTGGCCGCCAAGATCTTACAATTTAACCTCGTCACTCATGTACAGGGAAAAGCCAATTACAAATCCAGCTATGGAAGGCATAATTACAGCTGATTAGAGCCATTGGTAAGAATTTTCTGTAAACAGTAAGTAGCAGACATTCAGTTATCGGCCCCAATAAATATTGCATTCACTTTTGCAAATTTTCTGTATTTAGTTTTTTAAAAATGAATTATTTTTGTCGTCAAAACTTTGCCTTCTATAAAACAAATAAGTAAAAAGTTTTTAAAACTTTAAATTATGATTGCATACATATTAGAAGGCCATATTACTTATATGACGCAGAAATCTAAATCAAGCAAAATTATGGAAAACACGCAAAGCTATATACCATTTTTTTTAATACTTTAGTTAGTTTGCACTACAGAACACCCCCAATATGTGTTTAATTAGTTGTTAAAATACTCTGTCTTCCCTTGACATCTCCGCCATTGTCGTTTTCCTAACATAAACATATATTTTCACTAATTTTAAAGATACTAAATTAGCTGTGATAGTAAAGCCGCTGCATTTAGTTGTACTTCAGGAAAATATGCATAAAAATAAATGAAAAGAAAACAATTCATGGTAGTCCTACAACAAAAAATTGGCTACGTTTTTATACGCGCAGATTCGCTATTTAGTATAAACTGTTTTCTCTATTGTTTGCCCTTCGCTGCTTCAAATATTTTTGTTAAGTTTTTATACAAACTTCTTTGTTTAAAAGAGACAAATCAGAGAGAAGCAGGTACAAATTAAAACTTCATTTGACTAAGACAGTTTTCTTTATTTTCCGCAAAATTTTTCCACGTGTATATGTTTTTGTTCTTCAAATGGCATTTAGTTTGCAGTGTCTTTATTTGAAAATGTTAACTAAGGAAATTTAAGTGTTTTGTTTGGTGTTTTTGGTAAAATTACGAGTCTTACTGGTTATAAGTTTGTTAGTCTACTTTAGACCTGGGAGGTCTTAATTAAATTACGCAATTATTTCCACGTAACACAATTACATGTAATTGTAATTAGAAGTTTTCATTTCAAATTATATTCTGTTGTAATTAAAATGGTATTAAAAATAAATTACAATAAAACGTTATAAATAGGAACATCTGCAACTAAAGAATATATTTTTTTATACTGTATTTTATTTTATTGAATATTTCTATTAAAAGAAATTCACAATAAGTATTCAAATCTTATTTCTAAATTATTATTTACCAGTTATTACCAATGTAGTAACTAATTTTTTGTATTCAAATCTTAAAAATCTATCTTTTATTGTGTAGAGAGAGCCACCTCGCCAGGCTCAATGTGTCAGTTCTTTTTAGTCTCTGGTGGCCATCAAATTGCAATAAATTGCGTGCTAGAGTGTTGGGATGTGCGACTAGTTTGTTCACGTATTTGGACGTTTTAACTTCTTCGTGTATAGTGGGAACTTTGAGATCCCTATGTATGTTTTCACTTCTTATGTACCAGGGGGCACATACGATATGACGTAAAATCCTAGACTGTCTTCTCTGTAACTTCTAGATGTTTGATGCACAGGCAGTACCCCACAGCTGAATACCATATGACCATATTGGCTTTATAACTGATTTGTATAAAAGGACTTTATATTCCAAAGCCAAAGTTGAGTTAGGACTTATTAGCCAATGCAGTTGATTTGTTCGAAGCTTTATGGACGTTATTTTTGCCTCAATGTGACGGGACCAAGTTAGGCGCCGATCTAGGTGGATACCTAAATATTTAACGTGCGTTTCCGCTGGAACCGTGGTATTAGTTATTGTGATTGGTGGACAATTTTGCCTTCTAAGGGAAAACGTTACATGAGCACACTTTGATGGATTTACCTTTATTCTCCACTGTTTTAGTACTAGCAACAGAACCAGCATGAAGCCGAGGAAATTGGGAAGCTTTATATTGCTCATATTCAGGTTTACGTACGACTTTCGCATTATTTTTTACATATTGAAATACTTTGCAGCCTCTGTAATTTGCTGTATGGTTTTCACCACAGTTGCTGCATTTTTTGACCTTGGGGTCTATTTTGGAAGAAGTGCATTCCAAAGTCCTGTGCGCATCCCCGCAAACAACGCATACAGATGGTAGCTTGCAGTAGGTTTTCGTGTGTCCGAATTCCTGGCAGTTGGTACGCTGCGATGCATTAAACACGATTTCAACACGATGCATAGGTTGGGGAACTTTATTCTTATTTAGAATATTATGCACTGACCTTACGACATAACCTCCCACCTCTATGGCACTTTTTATCTCCTCAGAACTGTCAATGCCCTTTATAATGACAATCAAACTTTTAGCACTTTTTAGTTGATACGTATAACAGCTCTTATTATCTGCATCGAGACGACTTGCGATTAGGCGATAATTCCTCTCAGTGTGGGCTTGGATCTTCGTTTCTTGTATCTGTCCTCTTCGTACAGAAGCCACATAGAAATTTTCTTTGCCTACGAGTTGGGACAGCATATTTACAATGGCATTTGATGTTTGTTCGCGCAAGTAGATTGGTGGGGGTTTTTGTTCCCTTACAGTGGGTTCGGCATTTTCATTATCCGGGGTAGCAAGGACAGAAAATCTATTTTCACTTACCGATGTTGCAGCTACTTGATGAGAACCTTTATATTGCTTGGTGGTTCGCTCTTGTTGTGAAGACTTAGGACTCGCCTTCCTCTTCGTTATGGTTATGTACCGATCCATACCAGTTTGCACGCGTTTAGATACAGTACCTGGTTCTGTTTCTTGTGTATTATTTGTTTCTTTAGTTTTATTTGTTGAATTCGTTGTTTCTGTAGCAGATATATTTATATTTGCTGATAATGAACGCGTTCGGTCAATTGGCCTGGCGGTTAAAAAAGCACTGTCATCTTTTTTTTTAATATTTGTATTGTTCATTGCATTATTAGCATTTGTGTAAGAAAAAGAGTAATAAGCATTGTTGTTATTACCTTTTATATTTTTTTCATTAATATTTGGTGCGCTCATACACTCACTATCAATTGTTCAAACCGGTTTAACCATGCACTTTGTTTGCTTTTTATTTTTTGTTATTTATTTTGTTGTTGTTACTAACTGTTAACTGTGTCTCTGCACTTGTTCAATTTTTAAAATAAAAAAAAAATCACCTTAAATGAATATAAATTATGCGCTTAAAGTACGTCTTTACTCAAACGAAGGTTATACTATGAAGCTAAAGAATACATGTCATTGTAATTTAAAAATATCCATTTAATCACATAAAATTGAAAATCGACATTATTAAATAATGTGAACTTATTAATTTCTTATCAGTTAAGTACAAAAATTATCCATTACATATACATTCTTTGATAATTATGTAATTAAAAACAGTGTTATTGTTCGAAAAAAAATCCTGGGAACAAGAAATATAATAACGAAGGGAAACCCGGTAATTTTAAGTTGAGATTTAATAAAATCGTTTTTAAAATGTAATTCGTTTTTATTCAATAATACAGGTAATTATTTCTTTCTTATTTAAAATTAAATATACTTTTCATTCTAATTACTTCATTGGGTAAATAATTATTAGAAACAATAGCAAATGTTTATAATTGAGACTTTTAATTACAATTACTTTTCACTCTGTGGTACTTTTTTTGCGAAGGTTTTAATCGCACATTATATTCAATTTAATTGAGTTGTAGTTGAGACCACCCTGCTTGGGAAAGTTTATTTAAATATTTATTTAACGGAAATAAATTTAATATAGCAATAATTTCTATCCAAAAAAAAATCAATCTAATTAAATAAGCATGAATAATATTTATCTAAAAACGCAATTAATAATAACTTAAATATGCTAAAAAACACTTTCACTTGAATACACAAATTAAAAACCATAATTGATACTTTACGTTGACGTGGTGTTTTTATTTAAATATTTAAGTAGGTTTGCTTTTATGTGATAAAAACACAAAACACTTAATAGTTGCAATTAAAAATTAAATCGGTAATATGAGTTTATTATTCCCATTAATTGAGCTTTAGAAACGACTTAGGGGGTTTATAAATGCTGTTAAAGAAAAACAAATTAGTGGTTAGGGAACAGCTCAATTTTACTGTAACTAATAATAATAATAAGATAAATAAGTTAAAGTAAAGGATATATCAATATATTTTCATAAAAGTGTTTTTCATAAAATGATATTTTTTCTGATAATGACATTAAAATTCTTCGAACGAAAACTTCAAAACTTTTCTAGCTAACTCTATCCCAACTTATTTTATTATAAAAATGCAATTTATTTATTGGGGGGAGACTTAAGCTAGTAATGCATTTCGCTAATTGCTTATACCAAGACATAAGCTTACGATTAAAATTCTTCAAACTAAAAGTCCCAATAAACAAATCCATATTGACTTTATTACTTGCCCTTCTACATTGGTTTGCAGTTTTCCAAGTCTACAAATCCGCCGCAGTTTAGCAATTACCCCAGACGCTACTGCATAATTCCCGCAGAATTTGAGTGTTCACCAGTATCATGTTGACTTTGAGGGTATCGGTCGATTGGGACTGATTGGTATAGACCTGGAAAACCCCATATATCAAAGTATAGCATGCTTAAATCGCACTGTCTTAGTGGTCAATGTACGCCAACTCCGCGTGAGAACCATAACCACAAATGATTAATACATATACGAGTACAGCCGTCGTGCTGGACCTGTATGTCGTCCGTACTTTATATGCTATCGAAAAGTAGTTTCGTAGAAAATGAAAAATAGTTAAATTTTTTAACTATTGGTGAAAGGAGATATTAAAATAAATTACTTTGTTCCAACTTTGGCAGTAACTAGCCACCCATATAAAAACGGATAGCATACAGGACAAAGAGAGACAGGGTTATAAAAGCTTCATTTCTAACGCCACGTTAACCATTCAATTGCAGCTTCCGGAGTAGTGCTCTGTGATAGATATTGCAAAAAAAAATTGTAATAAGACTGTAGTTTCTGAACGAGCAGATGGATTTTAATAAGGCTTCACATGGCTAGAGAAGAGGTGTCTAGTTTAAGTCTCAGATTTAGACCTTGTTTTACTGTTGGGTACTATACCAATTTCATAAATTTGATTCGATTTCAATAATACTACTGGTGAATTTTACTAGTTGATATTTATAATTATTAAACGTATGACTTTTTGTTTCAAGGTAAAGAGATATTCGTAGTTACTCGCTAGTAGCAGAAACAGCGTCAGCTAAATTTTCAACAAATTCCAATTGCTCGATTTTTGTGAGAGCCCGCCAATATATCGATCGATTTACCACCGAATATTCGCCCAAGACAACAATAGTTCCATAGATAAATTATTTTAAAAGTAATTTTTTTAACCCTTGACAACTTTCCTCATATTTTAAAAATTCTGTGTAAGTTATCAAGCCATATATAGAAACGTATAAAGTCCTTGCATATACTTAAATGTCAGTTACGAACAGCGGATTCCAGAATTAAATGGTTGAGTTCAGCTCAAGTCTTGGACTTTGGCAATTGAAAATTATTTCTAATGTTATTTGCAAAGTTAAAGAATATAAGCGACTTATATTAGCATAACTCTGTGGGTCCTATTTAATGAGCTATAAAACTTGAAAACCTGCTCATTACTTTTAGTTATCGAACAAGTTGTGACAAAAAAATCCTTCCAAAGTAGGAAAAGCTTTGTTTCATAAAAAATTTAGTAGAATTAAAAAACGAAAAATGTCCCGTTAATTTTCTAGGAGTACAGTGGTGAATACGAATAAAAGCAGAAGATAATCAAAGCTAAACTTTTAAATTGATTACCAGGTCAGTGACGTCACTGAATTTCGACAGAGTTAACCAACAACATTATATATCGAACAACTGTCTGAAGGCACATGGCGTCTACATCGAAATATGTGTTCATCTCAGAAAATGGAGCATGAGTAACAGCCACAGCTCAGCAGTCTCGTTTTTAGAGAGAGTATTGTAAAAGAAGTGGATTGAAGTGAGGATTGATGCTGTCATTCAAGTGAAAGTGAAAACCAGCATTTATTTCTTGATGCTCCAGAATGCATTCTTCGATATAATTGGATTTTAGGCTGCAGTTATTTTATTATTGAAAATCTGTAAACTTAAAGATTAAACGATATAGAAAGCTTCTTGCAACTGGCAATTCTTACACCTAATGCAGCCTAGATTTTCCCTTTATTAAACGAGATTTAATTTCCGTCTCTACAGTTAGAGAAATTAAAATATACCTCCGTCCAATTTGTTCACGAAAATTGTCTGTTATTTTCTTAAGAACGAAAAGGCATTTTTTTGTGCTTCGCGTAGTATTTGTGTAAGAAACTCTAAAAGTTCAACTGCCAAACTATCTTAATTTACTTATTTCGTGTTACATTTTACAAACCATAAACGTTCAACTGGCAAACTTTCTTTATGTATTTATTCTTTTTGGCACCAATTTACGTCATAAATGACGGCGAATTTAAAACTTGCGTGACTTTTAAGACACCTTTTGTTTAATGTTCTTGTGTACATAGGACCAACAGATACTTAATTTCCCTACTTATTTAGAACTCCAATTTTATGTTAATATAAAACTATGTCCATCTTTTTCTTGGTTTTTAATTTTTATTTTATTGTTATTATTGTAAAAAAAACTTTATTGCGACACGCTTAAATGATTATGCAGTATGCTGCAATTGCTGTCTCTTCGAACGCGTCCCTTTAAGACCAACATGGACATTAATATAAACATTAATGCCAAGTCTGCAAGTGCGTGTGTGTATGTGTTTATGTTTTTATAGTTTTTCTTCCTCTTAAATGCAAATACTTTTCTGCAGCAACAATACTTGCCACCATCTATTTTAGTGGCAAACACGTTTCGTAAATATTTGTCAAGTCGAAGAACATTTGCCTTTTGACTAGCGCAAGCTATTGCAGAGTCCCTTGTTTTCTTTGCATGTTTTCTTTTTATTTTCTTCTTATTTGGCTGCTTCTTTTGGCAGTGTTTGGCTAGCAAGAGTTGTAGAATAAATAGTTAAAGTTGGAGTGGGACTTTAAATTTTATTTTTAAATCTAAAAGTACTTTTTGTAATTAAATTTTAATGTTTTAATATTTGAAACCAGAAAAGGCCTCTTTCTAATTCTTATCGTGCTTTAGACATGATTCGGGATTATCGTTTAGAAACCTTTCTGCACTTTCTGCACTTAAGCAAATTGATATAAAGGCGATTGTTACGGCAGTCGACCTTGCTCGGCAGAACCATTATGATTCCACGACGTTTATATTCACTGTATTTTAAGAAAATGTTGTCTCTGAGTGAATCCTAAACATAGGGAAAATACAAGATGTAAATGGGAAAATATGGATGAAGATGATGAAATAATTTCAACGCAATTGCCCTGAATTGCCAGCGAATTAACGCTATTGAATCTGCCGCATTTTGATGAGGGGTTTGATATCGAAGTTACTGAAATAGTAGTATATTACGAGAAGACTGACCAACTCTTCTATCGGTTCTCCGGTAGAGTTGAAAATTTGGAATTAAGTAATTTAGTTGTTGCGCTTAAGTTCGTTCTTTACTTTTCTATTAAGACAAACAATTTTATTATATTCAAAGTTATCATATCAAACAAAATTTTCTTTCTTAACAGAAAGAATAAAAAACTTAAGCGTAACAGCAATTTCCAGCTGGCCAAAAAATTTATTACTAATAAAGGATTTGTATCGAAACCAAAACGGGTTGACAACGTAGAAATCTACAATCTGGAGAGTTCTTCTTTAAAAGCCACATTGTTTGAATATCCGTGTACCTGCCAAAATAAAACAAAAATTAACGGAAAAATGTAGTATTTACACAAAATTTAATTTTAATCAATAAATAAAATAAATGTCAAAAAGCAAAGTCAGGAAATTTAAATGCTGACACAAAATGCGAAAACTCCAGCACTATTTAATATTTACTTGCAATTGTTTTATTTTTATTTATATACATACATATGTATATACCATAAACAGTTTGACGATGAGACGGAGTTGACAATTCTATAAAAATTAAGCCGCTGGCATACTTTAGCCAATCACCTTAGGGGAGGAAGATTGCCGCATTGAACTTTATTATTATTATTACTTATTTTATAATATAAATTAGCATTTGATAAAGTTTATATAAAGGAAAATAATTTAGAATGGACGAAATTTAATATATATTTTTATATTGCGGAACTTTTAGACCTTAAAGTACTTGAAAAAGCCTCTACTGTAAAAAAAGAAGAACTGGCGGGAAACAAAATGTTTAGCCGACTTTGGAAATATTACCATTTGAGTGTTGTAATATCATTTTAAGCGGTGAATTTCTGACGTTTTGCCAACGCTTGACCAACCATAAGAAATACTTTGCGAACGGTGCGCCGATGATATTTTTTTGACTGGGTTAATTTTAATAAATCTAGTTGAAAATTTAGTTTCTATCGATACAGTCGATTTATTGTCGTGCACAATATCATGGATATTCGCTTCAATTAATTTCGGAAAGTTTATGTCAGCATCGGAACAACATCTGTCTGACTCAACGACTAAAAGTTTGTGAACATATATAAAGGTATAAGTTTGGAGCATTCTAATTTTTGTTGAAAAAATTATCTTTAGAGAAAGAACACATTTATTGATAAATGGCGCTATGTGAGCAAACACAATTGCCTTATATGATACGACACTAACCAACACAGGGTTCGCCAGAAGTCAATGACTTTACTAAAGTGCTTTGCATTATTGATCCGTACGTCTTTGAAATGTACGTGCGACATCAAGATCGTGCGAATCAAGCCCACTAGACATAAGTGTAGGGTGTTTTTAGACACCGATATCCAATAATTCGTCTAATGCACCAGATATATGAGCCGGAGTTAATTTAAATTGGCTATCCCAGAATAGTATTATCTGCAAAGCCAGATAACGACATTCGAAAGACTTTCATATAAACAAATGTTTTGCTAATCTCTTACATACCGCTTGATTTATTTCATTTCAACATCGACTCATCCTTACTGGAAACCTCTTTATATGTCCAGTAAATAACTTTTTAAGGCTTATAAAAAGGAAAACCTTTATAGCACTTCTCGTTACCATTTTTAGGCGCTAAGAGCATTTTAAAATTTTATATTGTACACAAACTATTCTCCTTTCTTGATACTTTTCACACCAGCTGAATTGTTTTTTTCTTTAACTCCAACACTTTTATTTTCGCAGTATAAAATTGCTTTTTGTACTTTTGCAAGAAATAAAAATTAATAAAAAATAAGAAAACAACTTTATCTTGTATATAAATAGAAAAACTTTGATATACGAATAAAAACGTCTTCCGCTTTTACTACTGCTTACTAAGTAGTCAGACAAACTCGACTTTTGCCTCTGTTTATTTTATTAGGACCAGAAAAAATACTGACATTTCGCTTGCATACTGCAATTTTTTCATGCAACTTAAAATTTAGTGCAATTTAAAATTTACTTTGCTCTTTACGAAACAGACAAAATATCCGTATAACTCGAAATGAATCGCTAAATAACATTTTTTCAATATTGAACTTTGAAGTCCGAAGAAGGGGCTTATAGAAAGTAAAATTTGATGAGTTACATAGCTCATCAGGAAACATTTACCTATTACAAAGAAATAATATTTTAGATTCTGCAGCCAGACTCGCCACTCCAATTAAGCGAACCAATAAAAGTGGTACTAAAAACCAACGTACAAACATATGTCCGACAAAAAGAAGAGTGATGAGGCTATGACAAACTGGATGTATACGAATCAGATTGTGCCAAACTATGTTACGTAATAAATTGAGGCAGGAGCAAGAGATCAGGATAGCAAGTTATTTAAATAATTTTGACCCACAAAAGAACACATATGAAATATCCCATTGTTTACAAACCACCATGAGACTGTACCAAACTTAAACTAGTAACCTGCGAATTACCAATTATTCGTCATACCGTTAATTGGCAAGGTAATTACAAATATCGATGGGAAAGGATCTATCAATTAGTAAATATATTTATTACTAGGATTAATTAATCAAAACTTATTGTAAATTTCTTTATGAAAAATTCAATAATAGTAAAATAGTAAAATAATAATGTGGTCGAGAGGTTACCATGTGGCCTAAATTTTTGTTCGACAATTAAAAAACATTAATATTTACAACCAAAACAATAAAGGCCGTATTCATAAAAAAATATTTTTGCTTTACTAAGGGTTCATAAGAAAAATTTTGTAGGAAAATTTGTTTAATAAACGTTAAAAAATTACTGTTTAATTTATAGGTTTTAAGACAGGTGTTAAGTCCTTATAAGAACGTGAATAATATCTACAAATCTCTCTGAAGTCATTAAAGAAGAAATTGTTACCTTAAACTTCGGGCAAACTTGTTGCTCAACTTAATTCAGTAATATGAAATTTATAGAGCACAAGAAACATTTACTCATGCACAAATTTTCCGCGTCTAAATTCCTGATAGATGGCTCTGGAATACAAAAAACTATGTACAGATAATCACCTCCACTATAATAACCTATAAACTGTTAAGATATTTATTGAAGTCTGAGTATTATTGTGATAAATTCTTTTTTTTATGTTTGTTTTTAACTGCATTTTGCTTTGGCCACAACATGTAAATCTAAAGATATGGAGAAAAAAATAAAAAGTACTTACAACCATGTTATTTTTGGGTTAAAAGCATTTGTATATAAAATATAGTCGCATTCATAGGGACATCGCAAAGTGCACTCATAAATCTCCTTAGCCTACTGCGTCATTTCTTTTTTGTACTTTAGTGTACGAGTGTATATTGTTTTTACCCTACATATGTGATTTATACTATGTTCGAACATTCTACTTAATTGCGCAATCAGTAAATTTACGCCATTATGGTCTTAATTAAGCTCAATTTACCATACAAGACAACTCAACTAATAAGGTGAGCAATTAGTACTTCATTGCGACACTCTTTTAGCAAATTTACAATGCAACTTTGTAGAAGCATGTTAAGTGAGCAAAAAAACTGTGCTCCGCATTTTAATTTGAATGGCATTTGTCAAACTCTATATATAAAAAATGAAAACTGAAATAAGAAGAAATGGCAGATGAAATCGAAGGTTAGTAAATTTCATGACGTTTTTAACGAAAATGCGTTTCACATAAACACAAGCTTTCATGAACAAAATGAACACATTTTCAGCTGTTAACTGCTACTTGAGTAAGATAAACTGCATATGTGTGAACACCAGACTCAATTTAAAATTTAATTATCTTAATTAAGATGCACGGTTGAGGTAACCATAGTATAAAAACTTTTATTCTTTAAACACTGCATACGTTTATGCTTGTTAAGACCAGGTCTTCTAACTTTCCTGTTATCTAAAGAGAGCTATGAAGATTTCGAAGCGTTACTTGATATACAATTATGGGAATATAACTTAAATGGTTCATTTTAAAACAAAACTATAGATGCAAACTGGTATAGGGTATCATATTCTTGGGCTAGCCTGATTATTCCTTCGCTCTCTCTCTCCTTCCCGTTTTTTTTTCTGCTGCAACTACTAAGCACATACTTTAGCGGTAAAAGTTGAACTTTCTGAATAAAAAAAGTATAAAAAACATAATTTTAAAGTACTTGTATGCATTTTAAAAGTTGCCAAGTATGTACCTGGCACTTGATAAATAATGCACACAGGCACACATACGCGTGATTTTCGATTTTGTGTGTAGGTTTGTTAAAATTCTACAACTGTATTTAAATGCAAAAGCCAAAATATTGTGGTTAAATCTGCAAATATAGAATTGTTTTATGGATAGACGTAGTAAGTGTTAAGTTACTGAGACATACTAGGCAGGTAACTACGCGTAATATCTTTGATTGCGTTCCAATTTAGAATTTAAAAATTAATATAGTTAGTCGTATTTTTTTTTATTTTTTTTTAACTTTTTATTTTTATTTATTGGATCTGTCTAAACGACATTTACAATAAGTATTAAAATCTTAACCCAAAAAATACTTAAGCTGTTACTGCTACTGCAGGACTCAGCGTTTAGATCGAAAGTTTATCATACCAAATCAAAAGTCTGCACTCTTTTGAGACGCCGATGGCCCTCAAATAAAAGTAAGTCCCTCGCATATGGATTGGGATGATTAGTAACTTTTGCAACGTAGCTCGTGCACAATTTTTTTATCTCTTCTCGGATGGTAGGAATATTGAGATCCTTGTGGATGTTAATATTTCGTATGTACCAAGGAGCACCCGTAATCATTCTCAGGATCTTTGACTGCCTTCTTTGTAGCTTTTCAACATTTGATGCGGATGCAGAACCCCACAACTGGATACCATAAGCCCATATCGGTTTTAAGGCAGCTTTGTATATTAGTACTTTGAGGTCTAAGCTCAGTGCAGAAGGTGGCCCAATGAGCCAGAAAAGTTGGGCGGTTTTAATTTTAAGCTGTGTAATTTTGGCTGCAATATGGTAGACCCACGTCAGACGCCGATCCAGGTGTATTCCCAAATACTTTACTTGGCTCTGCTCTGGGATGGTTACTCCATTTATAGAAATGGGTGGACAATTGTTTTTCCACAGCGTAAAAGTTATGTGCAGACTTTTTGTGGCATTGACTTTTATCTTCCACTTATTCAGCCATTTCTCCAAATCAGCAATGTGCTTTTGAAGCTGTTGAGATGCCACATCCGGCTGTTTATGGATACTTAAGAAAGCTGTATCATCAGCAAATGTGGAAGTGTACGTGTGTGGACTTGTAGGCAAATCTGCGGTGTATAAAAGATATAGAAAGGGCCCGAGTATACTCCCTTGCGGGACACCAGCTGAGATTCTTTTAATTGATGAATATGTGGTTTTTGATCTTACAACAAAAGACCTATTTTCCAAATAGTTCTTGAGCAGTTTGTGAACGTTTTCGGGAAGTAGTGTTGAAATTTTGTATATTAGTCCTTCGTGCCAGACCTTGTCGAACGCTTGTGATATGTCGATAAATAGTGCAGAACAATACTGCTTACTTTCAAAAGTTTCGCGAATTAAATTCGTAATTCTATGGACTTGTTCGACAGTGCTGTGTTTTCTTCTAAACCCAAATTGGTGGTTGGGAATTAAGTTTCTCGAATCGATATGCGACGCTAAAGATTTCAAAATTAACCGTTCGAATATTTTTGAGAGAACGGGCAGTAAACTGATGGGACAATATGATGAAACCTGCGTAATGTCTTTGCCAGGCTTGGGGATCATAACTATTGTTTCCAAGATGGTGGAAAGTAGCCGATTCTTAACATCGAATAGTAAATGAACAGTAAGGTTCTCAAGGCTGAATTAGGCAGATTGATAATCATAGTGTTAGTGATTTTGCCGCTACCGGGAGACTTTCTTGGGTTCAGATCGCTGATAACTGCTCTCAGTTCATTTAGGCGTATTTTTATCGGGTGAACAACATGTTCTTGAACAGCAATTGGTGTTAAACAAGAATCTGTTTCATTAGGAGCAAAAACTTTCTCCAGGTAATTGGCAAACTCTTCCGCTTTGTCGTTGGAATTTTTCGCCCACTCTCCATTTTGTAGGCGAATAGGAGCTTCATAAACAGTAGGACGTTTCATTTTACGGACTGCCTTCCACAAGCTGTAGTCCGTCTTCTCGGTGGCATCTAAGTTCTGCAAAAAGTTTTTCAGATTTAACTCCTTTTCTTTTTGAAGGGCCATACGCAACCTTATCTGGCATTGATTTAGTTGTGTCTTTAAAACAGGGGAACGAAACTCCTGCCATTGGCGCCTTAGCTGTCTTTTTTCTCTTATTAGAGTTAAAATATGGCTTGGAGTATTAGTAGGCCTCTTTGCGCATAAAGAGCCAGTGGGTGTTGTTGACCTGACGGCGTTAGAAAGTATATCTGTGAAATGGTTTACAGCCGAATGAATTTCACCTTCGGTTTTTAATGAGATATTTTGTGGCAGGTGTGCGCTTACATACATTTTATACTTTAGCCAGTTAGTCCTTTTATTTGGAAAGATAGGATTATATTGATACACATTTTGTTTCTCGCTGTGTAACGTTAAGAAGGTTGGGGAGTGATTCGAAGACAGGTCTAGAGAAGGAATGAGGGTAATGTGCTCTCGTTTTATATTTCCCATTACCGCAAAATCAATCACGTCGGGAATCTTGTTTAAGTCTGTAGGCCAATATGTAGGATGTCCTGCGGATATTGCATCCAAGTTATTGGAAAAAACAGTATTCAGAAGTTGTCGACCCCTAGGAGTAACGAGGCGGGAGCCCCAAAACGTATGCTTAGCGTTAAAGTCTCCAGCCGCTAAGAATTTTGAACCTAAAGTTTTAAAAAAATTGGTAAACTGCTCCTTACTAATGATGTGCCTAGGAGGACAGTACACTGCTGATATAGCGACCCCTGTGGCAGGTATGGTGATGGTTGTAGCCTGTATGTGTTCTGTTTTATATTCAGGCATAAGGAAATGATCCACATCTTTGCGAACGAGGATTGCTGAACCTCCACAAGCTCTACTACTTGGGTGTTTAGTGTCATAAGTAAAATACCCATTTATCTGAAAACAATTTTTGACAGAAAAATGGGTTTCGGAAACAAGCAAAACATCTATTTGATGTGTGTGCAGGAATTGTTTAACTTCGTTTTTATGTTGGCTTAAGCCGTTAGCGTTCCAGAAACATATTTGCAGCTGGTTCATTTTTTATTTTGTAGCAAAATTTGCATTAGCATGCTTTGATTTTGCAACATTTGTTGAAACATGCTCTCCATGCTTGCCATAAATCTATCCATACTTTGTATCAATTTATCGATAAAACTTTGGTTGTTTTCAAATCGACCGGGATAGGTTGAATTTTTCTCATGATCATTTGTACTGCTAACGTTTGCAGGAACAGTCGTACCTTTTTTTAAGGCTTGTGCCTTCGAAAATATCGAAAATATTTAAAGCGGTTAATAAATTTGTAACTCTTTATGAAATGAAAAAAGGCTAAAATAGACATGCTTGTTTCAAAGTCCTGCAGGTTTAACTATAGTGTGCATACGCTGGCTTAACTACATATGTTGCTCTCCATATTTTGTGGCATCATCATTCGCTATAATCGGGGTAATGCCAGGGAATTAAATCTGTACTTCTGTATATAATTTTCCAAACTATTTATTTTGAAAAGAGCCTTATCGTAATGAAAAATTACGAGTTTTCAATGACTGTATGAAATTATTTAAATTGAGAAAATTATAAGTCGCCTGACATAACAAATTTGGCTTCAATAATTTGAAACATGTTAAAACTTTAAACCGATTTAAAAACAATGTGACTTGCGTCACTTTTAAAATAAACAGCATATTTGTAGCTCATAGTTACGTGGTATTCAGAGTACTAAGCCACATGGTAGTACTCCAGACTTGAAACATAAGGACCCTAGATATAGGTAACCACATATATTAAGTTTGAAAGTTACCATAAAATCTCGAAATATGATGGTGAAAAAGTGCATATTTTGGTATCTACTGAATCACTCATTAATATTATAGGACACTTCCACTACAGCTTGAAAGCTGAAACTTTTATACAGATAGGACTGGGAATTATTTTATTATGGGGAAAATGTTATCAAGCTAGAATTGGAATGGTATTGTGCATATCAAGAACCCAGTCATCACTTTGATCTCAGTTCTTTTAACGGCCGAAATTTTTGGATAGGAACGTGACTTTATTTTCACATTTGTGGTTTTTTGCGGAGTCTGCCATGTATATAGTAATCTTTGCAGTCTACTAATTTTTTATCTGATTCTTTTGCCTGGCTTGTTGTGGTTTCATTGAGCCATCTCGAATTGAATTAAAATATTTCTATTGTGAATTATGTTTCTTTATTTCAACATTTCTTGCAATAATGTTTTATTAAAATAAACAAATTTTGAAGTTTTCGTTCGGTAAAATGTTTATATTAAATCGTTTGGGGTGTCGAATCATTCAATCCTCGCTTCGCTTAGCATAAGTTTCAGTAGAAGAACTTACTCGAAATATACACGAAAACTCTTAGTTTAATTCAACATTTACCTTAACTCTGTTTACAAAATTCATATTTAGTAAATCTTTAGCTTGCACAGAAATATTCTATATACATATATTACAAGATGTAGTAACCAGTTATGTATTGTATACCCCGCAACCTTCCTGGTGTGTGAGGTGGACTATTAAGTAACCGACGTAGTCATTTACGTTGTGCCAAAATCACAGCCGAATCATTCCGTAAAAATAGACACAATCACTTTGCGTTTTTGAGAAGTATAGTGTTGTAAATTTTTGAAACGAATTTCAGTTATCCTTTGTCAAGTTTGGTTCGGAGACAAACAAAACCAAAATCCATCAAATCATCCTGTTGGAATATCGAATCAAGAATCAAGTAAAAGTTTTTATCGTTTCTTCACACAAAAAAGTTTCTTTCGAGTCACCAATACTTAGCAATATATTTGTTCAAATGTTTAGATGTTATTGGTAGAAAAAATTTAGTTGTAAAACTAAATTTTCTATTTTTTTTTATGAAATAGCCGTCACTGAAATAACGCCTAGATTGCGTATTAATTTTGTAAAATCCTACTGGGCAGGTGACATAAATATTCAAGATAAAGCTTTCCATTTCACCGTAGAAGCACCAACTTACTAAAGACTTACATGTTGTTTATACGCTTATGTATGTATGTACATTTTTATGAGTAAATAAATATTGCTGCACTAAAGTAATGCCACGAAGACTTTCCTGTGCTTAGATACAAAAAAAAAAAGAACAAGATAAGTCAACATTGTCATAGAATCCATGTCGAAGTAAATCTAAAATACATCCCAAACAAACACAGGGCAAAATAAAAACTAATGTTGATGCGGCACTAGACAACAACAAATGATATAAGCATGATGATTCATGCAAAGTATTTGTTGTTGTCGTTGCATTTGTATTTAAATTTATCTACAAGTTTGTCTGCGATAAGCACAATGCTGTTGCCATAGTTTTTTTCTTCTCTAACGAAGAGATCTGAATGTATCATTGAGTATTATGTGAGTGTATGTGAGTATTCTAAAAAAATATTTAATTTGCTAGGCAGATATAGGTAGACCTTAAGATGTACTACAATGGAATTGGGGAAATAATTACACAATAATAAATGTAAGTATATTTCATTTACATCAATAATTAAGGCTTTTTAAAAAAATATTTCTTATTTAATTTTACTCCCTGTGTGACATGCCAGAACCACATATTGTTTACTTTACTATCGTTCAATTCTCACGAACCTAGTTTCTTTTACTTTTTAACATATGCGTTCATCAAAAACTATTGTACCTGGTCTAAATGCTCCATTGCTTGCAAGAAATTTTACAGACGTCCCAAAAAATCTCTTTATTTTAAAATTTAAATTTTTAAAAAATGGTCGACATTGTTCTTATATTTTAATGAAATGAAAAATCACATTTAGTCATTATTTTTTGTGGAAGATATCGTGTAGGTGAGTGATGCTATTGTTAATGACATTTTGTCGAAACATTTTGGATCCTAGTCGAAAATTTTTTACGAAGAAATATCTGCTTTAATATTTCCTTTTCCAGAACATATTCATATGCAGGAGTTATGGGGAGTAATCGATCCGTGGCTAGTTTTAATCCTGAAACTGGGAGTTATGAACCTTTCCGAATCGACCAGAAACCAACCAGAAAAAGCGACGAGAGATCTTCCCGCGCGCCTTATGTTGTTGTCGTCGAGCATTTCGTGTCTGTTTACTCAAAAAAACATAAGAACAAAATGACCACCTCTGTTAGCCGAAAAAGTTATATATACCCCTATTCCGCATTTAGAATTGGAAATTTCTTCCTTTGGCAACTTTGATAATCTGCGTTCCGTTTCGATTGTAATTTTCAAGATCTGCATTACGAGCGTAGCTGCATTTTTGTAAATTGTTAATTTATTAACAGAAAGTCTTTCGATTTTCGGTTGTTTAGCCTCGAAAACTGTGTAGTTTAAAAATTCAATTAAAGGATTCTTTAAAGACCCTAGATAAAATTTTTTATTTTGTTTAACTTTCTCTGCTGAAATGTGAAAGTTTTATTTAATTTATTGCAGGTCAAAAAATTTCTTTTTCTCTTCGAACAACAACGTCGGTGCTATCGATTCCAGACTTTCTTCAAATAAATACAAAAACCTTATATGTTTCGCTACTATATAAAAAAAAAAAAATTAAATATCACATCCGGCGCGACAGAATTATTCGTCAGAGTGGAAATATCTCCCTTCTAGGAGTAAATTTATTGTTTGTTTTGAAAAACTAATCAAATTTCCAAGTGGCGTTGTATGTCTGTGTATGGCTACTTCATTTAAAATGAGATACTTACACTTTATTGTGAAAAAATTTGTATAAAATCAAATATGTTGCATCGATATTAATGATATAGGGCTCGTTTTCTTTGGAACATGTATACCTATATGCTAAAAGAGCAACATTATTATTTTTGTTTTATTTTTAATGATTTATTTATTATGATTTTTGCGCAAGTTTCACGATATCTCTAAAACTACAGAGCAGACTAAAAACCAATGTTTGCACGTTTTAAAGATTATATTGTTATCGAAATTCGCAGTTTTAATTTAATTGAGTAGGAAAAACTGTTGTCCAGTAATGTTAATATTTGTGATGAAATTGCTTCCTTTTTGATATAACGGTATATCTCGAAAACTAAAACCAATTCAAAAATTTAGCAGGTTAAATTACATAAGAAACAACTTTCATTGGCTCCTGGCCAAAAGCTGACCTACCTTTCTATACTTGTGTAATGTAAGTTCCACATTTTTCACGATTCGTTCATGTTCAACCATAATTTTTTCTCTTTGTTCGTTTCTTTTCAAGTCAACAGCCTTTTTGATACTATAAGAAGCATTTAATTTGAAACACAACTAATCATTAAAAAAGAAATAAAGAATTGTTTACAAAAGTATAAAATAATAATGCGCACACCTGTTCCTCATGTTGCACGATTGAATGCAAAATGAATTTTGCACAATATTTGGCATTTGGTTTCTAATTATTTTTGTTTCTTTAAATTTTCATTATAATAAAAACTAGACCAAAATATTTTTATACAGAGCAGGATTTACGAATAGTGCGAAAATATATCAAGATATTTTGTTAGTGCTTAAAAAATGTTGTAAGAAAATCTGAACGTTTTGGAGGAGAGTGCAAGGGAATAGTCTCATATTAGGGAATGGTTTCGTATGTAGTTCACTCAGAATTGAAGAAAAGAACGCCTAATAATTTTTAATTAATTTTAAACCCAATTCATAGTTTGAGAAATACAGAAAATATAATGAACATTAATACACCAAAGCCAAACTTATTAAGAGATCTTATTATAAGACCTTGATAAAATAGTTAGTAACTTACGGTAACTGAAAGCGAAATTACAATCACTAATAGCCAAGACACGGTGGTATTATTATAATTATATCATCTATCTCTAACTAATAACTTTACAAACATATTTGGGGTATGATATTACATTTTTGACACGGCCTTTTATAAGTGTGCTGCGAGCTCAAGAAGTTCCGTCTCCCCACTATTTCCGGAAATGGCTTTGCTTATGAAACATGTATGTTTAGCACCAAAAAATAAGCAGCTGCAAGCTGCTGTGCTTCGGTGACTCTGCTAAATCGGTTTCAGAACAACGCTAACAGTTTTTTTATGCTAATTAATAATGCTAAAATTCTAAAATTATATCACTTAGCCATAATCTGAAATATCCCAAATCAGCGATAAATAGAAACATTTTAATTTTTCAATAAAGTGCTCAACATTTTTATAACCGGAAGTTTATTTTAATCAAATAACATACCATGCTCTTAGAAGATGTCTGAAATTGTTATGATCCCTAAACCAGGTAAATACTTTACGCAGATTACATCATCAGGCCCATTAGCCTACTGCCAAAGTTGTTTGAAAAATTATTCGTTTCATCCTTAAAACCTTCCTTAATGAACAAAACATTATCCCGGCAGATCAGTTTGGTTTTCTAGCAAACCATAGTACAATTGAGCAAGACCACATAATTGTCACCGTTATTAGATCTGCGGTTTAAATTAAGCAATGTTGCTCAGCATTATTTATTGACATATCCCAAGCGTTTCTTAACCTTTCTTATAAAGTTTGATCATAAATAAGTTAATAAAAGCATTGCTTTAACGATTGTCTTAAATGTTAAAGTACATCAGCAAAATACTGAAGTGATTTGAAATTACTTTTCGTTTAAAAACAGAAACTCCATGTTAGGACTCCTGATTTTTGAGTTTTACGAATTTTGCTAAATTTTTTCAATTCATTGTTTCGACTCAGATTGCCTCTTTTTAAACTTCACTAAATTACAATATTTATAATTGAGCTTTGTTAAGATATCAACAATTTATATGCCTTCCTTCTTGATTTGTGATGACTTCAATATGATCGGTACATTGAAATATACTCCTTGAAGTTTCAAGGAAACACATGTAGGTGATACATTAATATATTTTTAAGTTTTTTCCAAATTGTCCCATCACGGGTTTGGGCGTGTAGTCGTGTTGTGGGAAAGTGAACTTTTGAGCTGACATATTTTTAAGTTCATGACAATAACAAAAAACGTCTACTTATTTTTAAAGTTACACTCAGTGAAAAATATTCGAATGACTTCTACGAAAACAAGGAAAAAGTATGTTCCACTTACGTAGTTTATTTTACATTTTAATAGGGATAAATTTAAACAAAACGTTAGTTAAAAAATGCTAGATTAAAATTGCTATTGCTGATGCTATAAAGCTTGAATTAAAAATACATCAGCACCAGCAATTGTAACAATTCAAATATGACAGCAAACAGTGCGCTATTCTATACTCCAAAATACAGTATTTTCAACAACAAGTTTTTTGCGCTAGTGCTATTTCCAGCTATAAGATTGGTATTTGAAAAACAAAACAGTTGATATACTACATTTAAACAATAAAGTGAATGAAAATTTTGGGCACGTGAATGTCACCGACACTCAGAGTACTAGGCGGCCGGAAAAGCATCGGCAAGGCCTTTTAAATATTTCCGACAATACATGTTAATCACTCCCATTTTATTTATTGTTTTTCCTTTTCATTGCCTATTGTTGCAACTTTTTTGTAGTGAGTCATTTTAAAATCCTTGAAATTCAGACATCAGAGACCAAGGGGTAGACATTACAACAAATTAAAAAGTATGTTCGACAATACTTAGTCGTAATATATTTATTTATGTCTGCATATTTCTGACGATTTCGTATTTTATATTTCTAACAGTAACAAAAAATGAGAGACAATGAAAAAACTAAATCTATGACACACTGCTCGAATAAATGCCAATTTTATTCTATTAAAAATTTTTTCATTTGTTTCTTTTTTTTTATTTCCCATGCGGCACTCACTATTGCATCTTACTGTCAATGCAGATGAGTCATGATTTATTGTTTGGTTTGCTGGTGGTTTGTCAATACATTGAGAAAGAAATTATTAAAATAAATTCTTTGCATTTCCAATGCATAAATTATAAATTATTAAAAATTAATTCAATGGCATGATTTAAGTTCTGTCTCCTAGATAAATGCAAACAGTATGTAGTTTTTTTTTTTAATTTCAGGAAGAAAAAATTTACTAAATTTTATGTTTTTGATAGCAATGCATTTAAGGAAATTAAAAGGTGGTAAAACCTTGAATTTATAAAATTTAAAAAAATTTCGGAAATAACAGTTAATTGCTAAATCTATGTTCAGAAACCGTTTTCCTTTTAAACCAACCAAATACTCTGTGCCAAAAAGCCTTGTCCCGAGTGATCTTTGGATAAACATCACTTCCCAGGAGAATGTCTATATAGGAAGTTGTTCGATTAGCATGTCAGTCATAGATAAATTGGAAAAGTCAGACCCACTGAAAGGTGCAAGAGGGTGATAAGGTAACTGCCCTGTAAGTTTTCCGAGGACGTAAGGTTTAACATCAGATGCTGTTGTAGGGATGCTCCGGTTCGAAGGAGCATATTTTATGTAGGCGTATGGGGTTGGTTTTATGTTAATCAGGAAAGAATTCAGACATGGGAGCAAAAAAAAAACACACACACAAAAGATTATTGAAAATATAAAATTTTATTTTTACAATTGACGCGGTTTAATAATTTCCTTTGGAATCGATGGATGGACTGTAACTAGCTTACATTGATGTTTCTTTTGAATTTATTGCCTACAGACTAAGCTTTCGTCTGCAAAACACCGGCTATTATTAAAAAAGCTTTTATAGAAACAAAAACATAGTAATAATTATAAGCCGTATGCGAAGAATGACATGGATGTAAACATGCACAAGTTTTAAAATTTTGAAGTCGAATCGAAACATATAATAATATTTACCGAACCCTATACACAAATCCTTTTGAACCAGACATTCACGACGTATGGCAACTAAAGTAGCATCAAATTGGAAAAATTCTTATTAGACCATTTTACGACATAAGGTGTGGAATATCCACGTACGCATGTGACTTTATGTATCGCTAGCATAAACAATCTACTAGTAATAAATCTAACCAAAAGCTTACTTTGCTGAACAAATCTTTCAAATTAATTTTAAATTCAAGTGAATGTTTCCTTTGGCCTGCTTATTTAGGTCGTGTGGCTTCTGTACAAGTTGAATCGTGTAAGAATGTAAACCAAGTTTATGGAAGAACATTTTCCAAGGAATGAATGGACACAAGTTTAATTATTAAGATCGTTGACGAATAGATGATTTTGGATCCTCAAATTGTGTCAAACTATATTACGTGATAAATTGGGACAGAAGTGAAAGATCGAACTAACAAATTATTTATACAATTTGGGTTCAACAAAGAACACAGACTAAAGCATATGCATAGCTATGAGGTATATGCAATTTTTGTTGCCTACAAATCACCATGAGAGTTGAAAAGCGTACTTGAACCAGAAACTCAAGTGAAAAGGTAAATAACACTTTCCCTCGTCACCAGGCGAAGGTCTTAATAAAAAGTGACTGAAATATTTGTAACAGAATAAATTATCAGTAATACCGCCATTGACCCTATAAAATGTCGGTTATCTGCACTCAAATTTTGCAATCAAAAGTAACTGTGTTGGAAAATCGCCCGCACCTGATCGTAATACTGGATCTATGGTGAGGAACTTGCCTACTTCCGCTCTCAGAGCTATACTGTTTACATGCGACGAATTGGTTTCGTTTTTTCCTCTTGGAAGGTATCTGAAATTATTATGATGCTGAAAACAGACAAATATACTAGACAAATTACGTCATAGAGACCAATTAGCTGACTCTCAATTTTATCAAAGCTATTTGAGAAAATGTTCCTGCTAAATATAACTCCTTACCATAACGATGGCCACATTATCCTGGAATATCAGTTTGATAAATCTTCGCTCTCATCAAAATCTCGCGGCTACTTCCCGACAATACTCACAAATTCCTTGAAAGCTACCTTCAAGATAGAAAATTTAAAATAAGGGCAAAGCATAAATTTTTGTCAATGCGAAGAGCAACGGCGGGTGACCCTCAAGAGCCGCTACTGTATATAGTCTACATAGCAGATATGCCAACAAATACAACCTTCGCAGATGACACTGCACTTGTAGGTGGAATCAAAGACCTAATGATTGCATTGGAGTATCTACAATCTCATATTCTCGAGCAAGAGGACTGGCAAACAAAGTGGAAGACAAAGTCTAATCCCTCAAAATGCGCTCGCATAACTGCCACACTCAGAAGGCAAAATAGCCCACCAATAAAAATATCTGATAGCACGGTTCCAGCGGGAAACCACGTAAAATATAGGTGATGGTCCTACTATACTGAAACAAAAATAACAGCTATAATGCTGCTCAGCTTCATTGGCATATAGGCCCCAACTCAACTTTGGCCCTGGAGTATAAAGTTCTCCTTATACAAACCCATTATAGAAGCTATATGGAAATTTCGCATACAGTTTCGGGGTACTTGCAGTGGTTCAATCAATGATTCGCATTCATAAAAATTGCAACACGGTTGAATTAAACAATAAAATGTTTCCTCAAAATTCCAACCAAACAAAGGTTTTAATTCTAAATTGAACAAAAACTTTACACAGAAAACATTGTTCCTTGGAAAATTCTACTGAACCAACAATTTTATTCAATTTATAAGTGGAAAATTTAAAAACAATGATGGTGAGGACGTCTGTAGTCATACTAAATATATTTGTGTAGTTCGAAGGACGATGGTAAAACATTTTCATAAGGTTAACGAGAACGCTTACGTTCTCATAGGTATTTTTCCCTTTTCCATTTGTACATAATATTTTGGGTATTTCTAACAACCGAAAGAAATATTTTCATTGTTTCATTTTTTGCATAAACTTTGCAACTTTTGAAACAACAATTTTTCCAATATTAACAATTTTTCCAATATTAACTTCTGCACTCCCTACATCCCCTTACGACCTCTTTCGAAAATTAATTTAAGTGAGATGAACAAAAAAGGAAAATAGAAAAATGTTAGGAAACAATAACAGGAACATACAGCAAATTTGCAAGTAATATTGAATTTCAAATAATATGATTTCAATTAAAGTTTTCAATTTGTTTGATGATTGTATGTTAAAAATTAAACTTTTTTAAACAACGATAAAAAAATATTGAACAAATTAGATAAAAAAAACTTAAGGGGGATTTTATAATTTTATTTTGCGGCAATTTTTCGAACCTAATTTCTGACTCACTGAAAAATGTGAACAGTGAAATGTTTTAGTCTACTTTTTTGCATTAAAGCCTTAATGGAATAAAATTGTTCAAAAATTCTGCAGTTTAATGCTTTTAGGGATACTTTTGACACCATACTAAAATGGAATAATTTTAATTCTAAGAAAGATAAGTTAAGTTGAATAAATGATTCTATGCAAGGGGGTAAACATTAAAATGGTTCTCAAAAGCTTCTTTTTGAACCTGGCCGAAGTACTACATCAATTCTTTTTTTCTTGGAGACGGAAAACTGTGACAGCTGGTAGTACTGTGCTGTACTGGTATAGCAAGAAAAATGATAATAACAATTAAACAAGTCATTTATCCAAATTATATTATTAAATAATTCTTAAAAAATTCTTTTCATAAAATAATGTTTTCATGACACTTAAATAAGTGAGAGAGTAGCACTAACAAATGAAATCAATTATGTCGGACAAAAATATGATTGTATGTACGTAAGTCAGTAGTCAACCTACCAAAATATTATTGTGATGTAATTAATTGAAAGTTAATCAAGCCGCACAATGTGGTTTTAGTAATACTCGTATATAAGTTGTTTTATTTTTAGTACAATGTAACCTCATGACCACATTCTATATTTTGGAACATATTTAAGGTATTTAACATTGTAAGTATTATGAACAAAGAGGTCTGTTTGTTATATTTATTAAATAATTAAACAACGATTTTATCAATGTAACATTATAAGTACTAATTTGACAGTTGAGGACATTATTCGATCAGAAATCATCATCAATATAAATTACAATTCCTGACAATATAATTATTATTGTTTGTTTTTAGTTGAATTACAATTAATAACTTAATTAGTTAATCAGGTGACACAAGCAACCAATAACTGAGTTTATATACATGAATGAACTTCTATTCTCTTGTATCTTGGCTGCATTGCTACGCAGTAATTGAGTTGAGGAAGCCTGTTAATATTGCGTTGAGAAACAATTACCGAATTCACAAAGTGTCTTATGTTTTATAATAGTAGTATGAAAAAATATAACAGTTGGCAGCAACCCCTTAAAATTTCTTAAAAGGGGGGGATCTATCGAAGCAGACCGCTATATTTAGCGGTCGGGTCTCTTTTCGACCCCCTTCCTTCATCCAATTAATTTCTGGCAACCGATTTGTAATTTACAACTACCTTACTCCTTTGCTCTTGACTGTAGTGATTACAGACTGGCGATTGGCGACTATCGGCCTTCTTCCTCATCACATAGTCCTTTGTAATTTCTAGCCTTTGTCTAAGGTCCACCATAGTATTCATTTCTAAGAAGTGTCTGCCTATAGTCCTAAGCTTTATGCGAGCCAGTGCTGGACATTCATACACAATGTGCGCTATTCCTCTGCCGCAGAAGTATCTTTGGAGATTGACCTGTCCACCTCTTTCGAGGCTGTCCATCTCTTCAGAATGCCTCCATTGGTCAATAAACACGGGAGTTCCTACAGAGAGTAATCCACTTCTTGCGAGGCCTCATCGTCAATCCCTGTCGGTATCTCCTTGTCCAACGCCTTAGAAGTATCTTTGAAGATTGACCCGTTCACCCTTTGCGAGGCATCCTCATCTATCTCTTATGGATTCCACACTTGGCCAACTTAAACCGAGGTTTCTTCAGAGATTAACTTCTTCGCCACTTGCGAGGCTTCCTGATTCATCCTGTAACAGAGAAAAGATGTCCACCCACACAGAGCTCCATATGCGCGGTTAAGTCTGTATTAAAACTGGAGTTCGCATACTGGAGACGAAGCACTCTCTTGGCCACGCATCCTTGGCGTATGCTGTTCCTAAGTGGATTAGATATTTTTTATACGAGAGAGGTAACTTCTCACCGCTCGACCTAGTGCACTCAGTTACGGCAAGTCATATCTGTGTGCTTGGCATCACAATTTAATGTGCTATTAAAAAAAAAACAAATAACGCTTCTATAAAATTTCCCGATTATTAACACAGAAATAATTTTACCTCCAACAAATAATACTAGAACAGAAAAAATAATAAAAATAAACAGAACAATAAATTTAGCACAAATGGTTTTATTATTTTAGGACGTTTTTTGCCTGAAGCCCAACAACAATATTTTAAACTGTTGTAAAATGTTGGCATATTATAATAATATGGCACGATAGCACACCTTGTGAATTTGAGAAATATTTTAATAATTTGTGTAAAAGTTGCATACAAATATAAGCAGGCTTATTTCGTAATTAATTGCTGCTCTGCTGTCCTTAGGAACGAATATCTAACGTAGGGATTTTTTTCAATTGCCTTTGTCTTGATGAGAGTACGTACATGAAACTGAATTTGAGTTTGTAAAAGTATCATATTCACATCTAATCAACAAGTTACGAATCCTTAGTTGGATTTGTGGCTAAGATACATCATTTTAGCGCTTATCACACCACCATCTATCGCCTGAATGAGGTGGAACACCAAAAAAGGACAGGCTGTTCTTCAACGTTCGCTAACTCTCTTGTATTCATATTACGCTCCTACACAGCCACGGTCTTTTTATTGCAAACTTATCTTAAGGCCCGAAGTAGACAATTCATATCGAAAACAGTTGCGTTTTAATTCTGAAATAAAAATAATTGTTTTTGTCCTTTGGTTGTAATCATAATCTTTAAAAGTGTTGAAAATATAAACAATAATTACAATTGCCGTGCGAAGATGTGGCGAGCATTTGAACAATGTAATACGACTTCTAATTGAAATAAGATCTTCATTAATACCTCATACTCTGCTGGGCTTATTCCAATACATAGACAATAGTAAAGTTTAACTTTAAGTTTTTATTTAAAATAATGCCCTGCTATTTTTGTAACAGAGTAATTTTTCTTATTGAAAGCGTGAAATATTTAAAAATAAATTGAGTTTGTTTCAATATTTTATTAAACCAGTGAAATTATGTTATCAATCTTAATTTCCTCTGTGAGGAGTTTTAATTTTAATTAAAGTACACATAAGTGTTGTTCACAACACCTTATTAATTATTGTAAGTAAACTTTATCATTAGGGTGACAACTAAAAAGGACAACGTTTTCGATAAAACAATTAAAAACACAAGTACATATGAAGGTATGTAAAAAATTAAGTCTTTTAATTTAAAGTTTTGTTTTTTACAAATATATACGAGTATATATTGGATACGCCAAAACTTACATGATACGTTAAATTTAATAATGAAGATCAGCTTGTACCGGGAGTATTGAGTAATTTGCAGAAGCAGAATCAGATCACTATTCCTAAAGTATATACATTATATTTTCGAAGATTTCGTAACTAGTGACGTGTATGAAAATGACATCGAAATTTGGTAATTCGCAGATGAATAAAAGCCCAAAAAAGACGAGGATCGAATCGATCGAAGTTCAAAGTTTTGTTAAAGCCCTTTTCACACTATTATACAAGTTTGTTTGTTGTTGTTGGATTTTCGCAGAGATAACCGCTCTGACTGTAAAAAATCAAAATATTCTTACTACATGGTTTGTATACACTGTGGCACTTCGGTAAAAATGCAACAATGATAAAATTAAAAACCTGAGCTTTTAGAATATTAAAAAAATTTTAGCAGGTTTATAACATTTTGTTTTTACGCTAGAATACTTTATAATTTTATTTGAATTTTTGCAAGTCGTTTTACTAAATCTAATAGTGTGCATGCAATTTTTTCAATATGCAAAACATTTAGTAAATTTCAGATATCATGTGAACTTAATTATGAATTAAAAAAAAAGTTTGCAGCAAGCTTCAAGAAAGGAGTTGTGAACGGGAAATTTTCTCTAAAAAGTTTTTCTATTGAAGTATAAAATATAAAGCAAGTCATACACGTTGCGACCGTTCATACAACTTTGAAAGATTAAAATGAAAATATTTTGATTTGTTGTCAAGTTTCACAACTCAGACGCAACGTTAACAGGCATGTCGCACAATGCCATTGAGCAGTGACCACATAGCAAAAGGCATTGTGAGCGAGTTTTATTTACCATTAGTACTCGCGATGAGTGTAACTTTGTGCAATAAGATTATGCACAAAGTTGTATTTTGTAAGTGGAAAAACTGCCCAACTTGGCTTCCAACCGAGTTGCATACTTTGCATACGGTATATTTCACCCTACGTAGAAAAGCGTTTACACTTTAATACGTAAGTTTATTGGTCATCAATTAGGTAGCTGTCAAAAATTTGTAAGTAAATGAATTTTTAATTTCTTTTAAATATGTAATTTTTTCGTTACATGTGTCAAAAAGGTATTGAACAATAACTTTGTGAAAAATTTAGTAAAACCAGTATCTAAAAATAGCATTGGTAAATTTCATATGTTTTAAATTTATTCCGAACTTGGTAAAAATTGGGCCACTGAATATTGATTAATTTAATAAAATACAGAAATCAGACTTCCAAAAATTTGTAACGTTTTGATCGTTAAAGTTTATGTTTCTTGTCCGTATCGCATATATTTGGGAAATGGTGTTGGAGATTTTCAAAAACTAAATATCCTTTAAAACACCTTGACAGGCGGTGTTGAATGGATTTCCCATTTTCAAAAATTATTTGTAATTATTTTGACAAAATAAGTTTACGTTATCCATTATGACATTTTTATGTCTATGAGGTAACTTTTTATAAGCAATATGCGAGCAACCCCCTTAATGTATGTTTTGGACCATGAATGTATAAATAATACATATAAAGTAATAATGCCGAGTATGCGGACGCACTTAACCATCACGCGTACATCTTTCGACTTGAATGTGTCAACGCAGAGCATAATGTTTGCAAGTTGCAACTGCAACTGAGTTCTGTTTTTATTTACTTACTTATTATTAAATCATAAAATTTTATCGTGATATATGCTTGTTGTTTGACATTGCTGTTATTTTTATGTTGATAATTTACCGGTAATTTGATATTTCCACATTCAACATTAAAAATCTCATTATGATTATATTTTTTATTCTTTGTTTTCTTGTGTTCTTGTCACCGCACAACTGCACATGTATTGTTAACAAATCCTTGAGAGTTGTGTGCGGGCTAATGTTGTTGTCGAAGTGTAGCTGTTGCTCTTTATCTACTTGTTAGTTCTCATAACTGTGGTTTAGTTAAACATTGTACATAATTATAAACATATTTACTTTAAAAGCCAGTGCATCATATTCCAAAGATGTTACGTATTAATTTTCTTTATGAATTGAACTTTAATTATTACTTTTATTTTTACATACCTTGAAGTAGAGAATAAAATTATAATTAGTGGTTTTGTTTAAAATTGTGTGATATAAATACATGTATATAATAGAACTGGTTAAAAGAAAATTAGTTGTTGCTAGTTGAACGCAAGAAATTCAATCCTTACTTTTAATTTTTAAATTCCAACAAGTTTGTAACATACTTTTCAGTTACACTTTTAATAAAATTACGTTGTAGAAATTTTATATACACATGTTGGCGACTTTTAGAAGTAACAAGTTCTTGGTAGTTTTACATTCTCAAGGTGCAAATATACCTTCATAAATTTAATATAAAGAAAGACAAAACACAAGAAAACTAAAAATGTATTTAATTTTACACCCTCCACAAAAATGAAGTGGGTATATATGTATACATTCTCATTCCGTTTGTAATTTCTATAATTTCAGTTAATGATATCTATCTGTGCTGATATTGAAATCCATTTTATGGCAACACTAGACAACCTAGGATCTTGAGACTTTGTCCTTTTGATCAGTGTGTTTGTCGAATTTTCGGTATTTGAAATCGGCCATATTGTTTCTCAAGTTCCCGAGATATATTTTTGGTTTTCTTGTGTTTTCAATCTCGAGGGGAAACGCCTATACACATGGCCATAAAATTAGCATACTCTGGATATTTATCAAATTGGCTATATAAGCTGCGAAGACCCAGATAACTTACGAACCTATATGATGGACCATATTAAGAAATTAAAATAAAAATCAAAATATCAAAAGCCAACAAAAAACCAAAAATTCACAATCTAATTGCCGAAAATTCCCAAGTTTGCCAAAATTTTAAATTCGCCAAATATGTTGGAATTCACCATAAAATTACAATAAAAAATTTTGTAATTTCACCAAATAAAGAAAATATTACAAAAAATCAATATTTTACGAAAACGTCAAAATTTAAAAAAAATATGTTAAATATGTAAATAAAAAGTGTAATTGCTAAAAAATCAATTTAGAATAAAGAACAAAAATGTAACCAAACAACACGGAAAAACAATTCACCAAATTTCGCAATTTGACCACAAATATTTTAATTTCACAAAATTGTTTAATTTCAATATAACGCAGAAAATTAAAAAAAATATAATAGTTTTGTGATATTTGAACAAAATCTATGCTAAAAAAAATTACAAACAATATCAATTAATATGAAAAAAAAATCTAAACTACAAAATATTTTTGGGAATTCACCAAATTCGAAAATTTACCACAAATCCCAGCTATAGGCCAAAAATTTTAAATTAAAAAAAAAGTTTTCAAAAAATCGAATTTCACAAATAAACCGAAATTGCACTCATGCAAATATATTTTACTCAATTATATAACAAATATCTGATTGCACCAGAAATCAAAATTCACCAAAAAATATTGTAAAAAAAATTAAATTAAACTGAGAAATACAAAAATCGAAATTTCGTTAAACACTAATTCCGAAAGAGCAATATTTCAAAAAAACTGAAACTGCACCAAAAAATTTTGAAAAATTCAAAATTTTATATTCAACGAAAGTTCGCCACAAAATGAAAGGCTGGAATAAAACAGAATAGTACCAAAAATACTACAAAAGCCAAAATTCACTAAATTTGAAAATTTTAAAACGTCGCAATTTTAACACAAGTTCCGAAAAGACCTACAAAAAACTTAATTTTAACAAAAAAGTTACTAAAAACAAACTTCACCATATTATAAAATTTATTGATAAATTTTACCTAAATTGCATATATATAGAGTCCGCCAAATAAATTTTTTTTTAAAATACTATTAAAAAAAGTACTGAATATTTTCCCAAAATTCTTTTTTTATTTGAAAGTACAATCTTTCCGGTTAATAACGGAAAATAATTTCATTTAAATGGCTGCCTCGGCTGGCCATGCAGTAGCCTACACGATCGGTCCAATTTTTATGCACATTATCGATTGTGTGCAGCTGTATTTCACCAATGGCTTCACGAATATTGTCCTTTAAAGCGTCAATTGTCTCTGGCTTGTCGGCGTAACACTTATCTTTGACTACACCCCACAAATAATAGTCCAACGGTGTCAAATCGCAGCTCCGAGCTGGACAAACGACATCAGCTCTGCGGCTGATAATGAACAAAAATTCGTTCAACATGGCCCGATAACGACCGCCATTAACTGTAACGGCCACTCCTTGCTCATTTTCGAAGAAAAATGGCCCAATTATGCCTCTGGACCAATATCCGCACCAAACAGTGACTCGTTTTGGGTGCGTCGGCTTTTCAATGTATGCGTGCGGGTTCACTGTGCCCCAAGTGCGACAATTTTGCTTGTTTACATACCCGCCAAGATCAAAATTAGCTTCATCTGAAAAGATGATTTTTTTGGCAAAATCGGCATCTTCTGTAAGTCGATCGCAGGCCTACTTAGCGAAGAGAAAACGCAAACAGCAACTAGTGTTTTATTATATTTTTAAACTAATTGTAACCGCTAATTATTCATAACTTTATTACTAATTACTTTTCCAACACTTGAACTTTATTATTAATTACTTTTCTAACACTTTAACTTTATTATTAATTACTTTTCCAACACCGTCAATATTTATTTATTGTAGATGGCAATGCTTTGATTGACCAATAACTAAACTGGTTCTAAAAGGAATTAAAAAAACTGGTTATTGGCCAATCAGAACAGCCCTTCTAAATTTCAGTGTAGTTCAGGTTCTCATTTATATTTTTACTTAAGAACACATTACTAACAATAAATAATAATAATAATAATAATAATAATAATAATAATAATAATAATAATATACATACGTTCTATCCTAACCTCACTTTAGGTTAAAGGATGAGACGTAAAATCTTACACTGTCTCCTCTGTAACTTCTGGATGTTTGATGCACAGGCAGTACC
Organism: Phania funesta; assembly: GCA_963932375.1. Lineage (NCBI taxonomy): Eukaryota > Metazoa > Arthropoda > Insecta > Diptera > Tachinidae > Phania > Phania funesta. The sequence continues at coordinate 47,555,302 of OZ010656.1, forward strand.
CTACAACTGAATACCATATGACCATATTGGCTTTATAACTGATTTGTATAAAAGGACTTTATATTCCAAAGCCAAGGTTGAGTTAGAACTTATTAGCCAACGTAGTTGATTTGTTCGAAGCTTTATGACCGTTATTTTTGCCTCAATGTGACGGGACCACGTTAGGCGTCGATCTAGGTGGATACCCAAATATCTAACGTGCGTTTCCGCTGTAGCCGTGGTATTTGTTATTGTTATTAGTGGGCAATTTTGCTCTCTGAGGAAATATTTACGTGTACACATTTCGATGGGTTTGCTTTTATTATCTACTTTTTGAACCAGTCATTTAGCTCATGAATGTGCGACTGAAGTTATTGAGATGCAACTTTAGGATCATTATTAACACGAATGAATGCAGTATCATCGGCAAACGTTAACCTATATGTATATGCGCTTGTTGACATATCCATTGTATAGATGACATAAAATAGCGGCTCTAGTATACTTGGAGGACCCCTGGAGAGATATTCCTTTTTCAGAAAATTGATTCTTTGACCTTACCTTAAACGTTATATGTGTCAAATAGATCTTAAGAAGTTTGTGAGAGTTTTCGGGAAGAACTCCAGTTATTTTCGTAAGTAGTCCGTCATGCCAGACTTTATCAAACGGCTGGGAAATATCAATAAACAAAGTTGAACAATATTGCTTATTTTCAAATTCAGATCTAATAACGGTGACGATTCTGTGGACTTGCTCAATTGTACTATGATTTACTCGAAAACCAAACTGATATTACGGGATGATATCTTTATAAGTAAGATACGAATAATTTTTTAAACAATTTTGATGCAATTGACAGCAGACTAATGGGCCTATACGACGTAATCTGACTTAAGGCCTTGGCTGGTTTAGGGATCGTTACAATTTCAGACATATTTCAAGAGCATGGGAAGAAGCTAATTCGAAACATTGCATTATATACGAACAGTAAAATTCTCGGAGCATAATTAGGTAAATATCTTATCATTGATCTGGTAATACGATTAGGGCCGGGCGATTTTCTCATATCTAGAGTTTCAATTGTCGATTTTAATAACGTTAGCCGAAATTTCATCGGAACAATCACAGTGTCAACGATATTTGGAAGAGTGGAACTACTTATGTCATGTGGTGTGAAAACCTTTTCTATGGGATTTGCGAAGGCCTTTTCAGCTGAGCTCTTAGCTCAAGTGTAGTTTTCAAGTCTTAATGGGTATTCGTAGGCAATAGGATATTTTAAGTGCCTTACAGCTTTCCACAGGCTAAAGTAAGTGGTTTTGCTTGGATCCAAATTTGTTAAATATGTCTCTATTGCGGAGTATTGTTTCTGTCTTAGTTTATTACGTAAAGTTCTTTGACATAAGTTCAATTGGGTGTTGATGTCAGGAGAACGCCTATGTTTCCATTGCCTTCTGACCCTTTGACGAGAGTCTATATATCAGCCGATGATTGGTATAAATTGCTTTCAACTGATCGTCTATTTAATGCTGCATTTCTGACTGCGGCCGTAAGGACTTTCGCAAAGTAATCTACTGGAAATAATTGTTTTATATGCAGTGTCAATACTCTCCTGTAAAATAACGAATGTAGGTGAATGGTCTGAAGATAGATCAAAAAAAGAAATAGATAGATCGAAAAAAGAAAACTTTAATCGTTAAATTGTTAAATAATACTATCAACCGAGATGAAATAGAAATACATACAATGTTGGCCGATGGTTGGCTGAAGCATAATGCATATGACAATAAAGTATGCCAGTTCCAACTCAAGAAAAAGGCGAGAATATGAATTTTGAAAAATATTCACTCACATATTCGATTTGTCTAGGGTATTGGGTTAAATAGATGATCTTTACAGTGGAAACAAAATTAGTTGAAAGACAAAAAAAATAAAATAACGTGCGTAGCGGCATAGAAAATGCATTCCATTCAGTAAGTTGTCTAATAAAAATTATAATTATCATATCAAACAAAATATTATATCTTAACAGAAAAAATAAAAAAATACTTAAGTCTAACAATTAAATTACTTAATATTTTTATTAAACTTTGATTATATTAGAGTTTTTGTGACTTTACATCACAACGCACTTGCTGAAAAATAGATTACATCAATTGTGTTATTGAACTTCTGTTACCCAAATTTGAATTACAAAATAATAACTTCTCTGTATTCTTCTCTAACTGATGATCTCCATTATTTCCTTACCATAAAATATAATTGTAATAATTGTGCTAATAGTCTTATTGGGTTCATATGTTTATGTCGATACTGAAATTACTTAGATGACAAGTGGAAGAGTGTTTGGGTTTGCTTATTATTAAACCGGAAATTATAACTGAGCTCAGCACTACTTAAAATCAAAAAGTTTTTTCCTTAATGTGTCTGGTGTCGATAAATTATTCATTTTATTCAAAACACACAACCCAGTGTAGAACCGACTTCTTTTCTACTTCTGTTTTTGTTAGCATTGTTTTTGTAATAATGAAACGACAGAACGATTTTATTTACAACAACAGCAACGAAACTGTTAAGTAAAGTTTTATTAAAAACATTCACATACCCATACACTCACACTCGCACACACACACACACATACATATTAAATTTTATTGTTTTGTATTTTAACAATAGTATTTGCAAGAGCAACAGACAACAGTTTCCTAAATAAATTTCTATTGATTGGCCTTAATTTCCCATACGGTTTTTTCTTGTTGCTCGTTTTTCCAATTTTAGGTTTATTTTTTTGTAAATATTGTTTTTCCTTTTATTTTATTTATTTATTCATGCATTTAATAATGCTATGGCGCCAAAGGTTGTTCCATTCAATTATTTATGCGTTAAATTGTAGTTAGTACTCGTATTTGTTATAAAAAGTCGGTTGATATTAATGACTACCTTTATTAATTATTTTGTTTACGTTTTTACGATTAGGGTTGGGTTTAATTGAATTAAATTTCTCATAAAGAGCTTTCTTTACAGTTTTACTAATATCCGAAATAACTTCACACAACTTTATTAAAAGTTGAACTTAAGAGTTTACTTAGTAAGTTACTAAATTATGCGGATAAAATAAGAACAGAAATACATATAATTAAAGAAGAAAGAAAATTTTAGTTTATATAACTTTGAATACAGACAAAGGCGAAATCTTTTATTAGACACGGGCAGTTAAATTAGTGTCCATTGTAGGCATCATCTATTTAACCAATAAATGAAGACAAATGGAATATGAGAAATTTCTAAATTTTCATATTTTTGATAAAGGTTACGCTTTTGATGAAACAGATATACATAGAATTGCTTTCATTGCAAACCGATTTTTGGCTGAAGAAAAAACACATAATATGATAATAACAAATACAATCACAACAAGTAAGAAAGCTATTTTTGGCTGTACCGAATCTTACATACACTTCCGGTGCAAGGGATTGTTTGCATTTCTTTAATTTGGTCACTGGTTCAGTTCTCTCATTTTACATTTAAGCTAGCTTTCGTTTCAATGAAACATTTTTAATCGGTTAATAGATCAGATGCTTTTTCTAAATTACGGCACTTTAAATTCGTTTTTCTTTTCCCTGAATGGTTTTAAATTTTTAATAAATTTTCGATTTTTTGGTGAATTGTAGATAATAGCAAAAATTTTTTTATTTGATTAAATTTTGAGTTTTCAGTGGAAATTTTAACGTTTGAATCATTTTTGCCGTTAAATTTAAATTTTTTTACTTTTGTGTAAGGTATACACATACGTAGGGCGCTTGGAACTTGTGTAAAATCGATTTTGTTAAAACTGCGACATCATTCAAACAATGTTTTTTTTTTTAATTTTTTGGGAAACTGGAAAATTTTGGTGAAATAAACAATTTAGTTTAATCTGTTTCTGTTCTTTTTGATACACTCTTTAAAATTGATTAAGTGACTTAAACATTTCTAGATACTGAAAATAGTCTACTTTTCATCAAGATATATATGTGTATGTTCGATATAAAAATACTATGTAGAATCGATAAGTTTAGCTGCTAATCTCTTCCTATTAAAGGCCAATAATTATAACCGTTAAATATAATAAGAATTAAGCTAGTGAATGTTTATGTTGAAAGGATCTAACAGCCTTCCTGTACTACTGGCTGCTAAAGCCACCTACAGAAACTAACTAAAGCAAAGTTGTGCACCTAACTAATGTTGCTTGAAATCATTAACTTCTTAAACAACAGCTCACCAATTATGCAGACCATTAAGTTCACTTTTTAAAAAAGTTTTAGTTTTTATGAAAAATATACACTGAAAAAAATATTGATTGGAAAAGGGTTACGATACGTAATATTGATGCGAAACGTATTTTTTTCTTCAAGTTACAAGTAATTTGTAAACAGAGCAGATATTTTCTTCTAACAATCTTGAGGTCACTAACGTGATAAAATTATGTGTCCCGCGGTTGTCAATGTACTTAAAGAAACCAATCTGTCTTTTTCTGAAAATAATAGTTACCTCAACCGAATAATTAAATAAAAAATAAAAATAATATACTACGTATGCGCTAGTTTCAAGTAAAAAATTTAACAAGACAGGTTCAGTACAATTTTCTCCCCTGCTTGTCATGCGATGATCTTCTTTTTTATTTCTTTTAGAAGCTAATTATGAGTTTCGATTTTCATTTCTACACTAAGACGTTTGTTTATTGGTCGAATTTCGATGTTTAGGGTTGCTGAATTGAACTACAGCGTTGTTTTTTATGGCACATTGAGATTTATTTTTATCGAAGAAATAAATATCTTGAATTAAAAAATAAGTGTTTAGTTACAAAATCAGCGGTAATTAATACTTAAGACTTATGCACGATGCGATAAAACTCTCTTTAATATGCAGCAATACTCGAACATCAGACTTTTGCACATCCCACCTTTCCCGATAGTTGTTCTCCATAGCAAAAACTGCACTTACATTTTCGGTGAGCTGCTTATCACTGTAATCTCAGTGCTCATTTATTTTTTTAGGTTTAGTCCAGTACTAAATGTTTCAGTGACGCTATGTTCATGTTTATTTTTCGCATATTCTTTTTCACATAGACTTAATATAGACATCTCTTTTTTGCGGTTGTATACTCTTTTTGTCACTATTGTAGTATTTCGGTTACAAACAGTTCGGACCAACAACCAGCTGGGATACGTTTGCTTTTGACACATGCCCTACTAACATTTGAGATTTTGACAGAAAATATCATACTAAACCATTGAACTAACTGAGTAAACTAATTCAGTATAGTGAGGGTTTTTTATGTTTATAAAAACATTTTCTGCGGCATGTTTCATTAAAATCATTTGAGTCTTGAAAGTAAAAGAATCGTTCTCCCTGTTTGGCCATTTTCGAAGTTCTCACATACAAAAGTTTGAAACTATTTAGGACTCTATTTATAGATTTAAACAATTTTATTTCTGTTTTCGATATACGAGTGTGTATGTAGCAGACATTATCTGCCGGATTAACACATTTTTGGAAGCTGTTTGTAATGTTTTCTTACGCACACAAAACCCTCGAAAATAATAAAGCATAGTTTACATAATCACTATAAAAAACGCTTACTAAGGCTAGATGATGATATTTTAAATATCAACGGCACTAAAATTTAAGGTGCATTTTTACAACGTCTTGTTGCAATGCCACCAACGATAAACGTTTGTAAATATGATATAAACTTTCATTTTGTAGCAACGAAGATTTCTTTGCACCAGACGAAACCTTAAGCTGAACAGTTGAACAATCCTGTTTCAAATATCTTGACGCTGTACGCTGAAAAACCATAGTTAAGACATTGTCCCGACTACCATATTTTGATCACTACAACAATATATTAAATTATTCAAATTGGGTTCAAGTACGATTTTACTAAAATGCTAACCATAAAGGAAGTTGTTTCAATATACAAAAATAATATAATGACTCTATATATAAAGTGCTCTTAGTAAATATAATGTGTACAATTATTTTGGCGTTCATAAGTGCTGTAATATACACATTAGCTTTCGCCGCCTGTGTTCGTACCTTATCCCATGCCAATCAGTAACATACATTTTTGGCAATCCTATCGTTCTGAGATGACCATATTATTATTATCTACAAGAATAATATTTTTTGTTTGCAACCATGTAACTCAATCGAAGTAATGATAATCACACATTAACCATGTTTTTGCTTTGGATATTGTGGTACTAACATTATATGGAACCCCTCTACCGTGCCCTATAAATGTATTTACACATACTTACAACCATTATTATGAATATTGCTAATACAATATTAAACTATGTTATTATATATTAATAATACTTTTGTGCAACGAACTAAGTTGAAGCAGAAAAAATTCGATTGGCAATATATTCGCTTAAGACAACAAACCTATTTTCTCTGTGTATGTACATGTACTTGTGCATACTATATTCTATAATTAATTTATTTTTTCATAATGATCTTTTTATAAAAATTAAATATTGTGCGTCTTTGCAGACTAAATAGTCTATAAAAACTGCCTGCGATAATTTTCTCAGCACATCACCATTTTATCTTATCATTATCACGAGCGACTGCGGTAAAATTGTTTCACTATAGGATTAAGTTAAAATAAAAAGTAAAAAAAATTAAAAAAGGCGGTTATATTATCATTCCTGGCTTATAGAGTAAAAAAAGGATCGAAGAACACCCTAATAATTTTTTGTGTTCATCTTTTTCTTTTGTTTCACAATGGGCAAGAACGGCCAGTAATGTTTAAATATCCTTACAAGAGTCAACAAATGTGTGAGCTGCGTTCATTAACTGAACCTCTACCCACCGCAGATTCATAGACAACGGGGGTACGTTTTAATTAAACGTATTATAAGACGTCTCTTGCTGGACATTAAGCTGAGAAAATATTTGTGTGTTGTTTTGACTTTTATGCAAAATTAAATTTTCTCACATAAATACAATAAAAAGCCAAGAATAAGTTTATTAATCGGCCGCTCCGCAAATTGTGAGGATTTTAAACAAGAAACGAAAGAAATAATATATATTTCTTAATTTAAAAAGTTTAAAAAAAGAAGCAAAAATTTACTACTCAATATTTATGATGCCAATTTAATCCTTTGAATAATGACATACAAACTGGTTTGCTTAAAGTTTTATTTGGCTTAATAAAATCCAAATTTATGTTTTGAATTGATTTTCTATGTTTTTAATCGAAAACTCATTCTGTATGAACATGACATTTTGAAATTAGTGTTCTTTTTCATACCACTCAATTTAAACATCCATCCTTTTACATGTAAAACATTAAAATTCCAATATTTTCTGTTTAAGAAGTTTTATTTCTCCCCAATCAGTTAAATTGTAGTTCCACACCTTTAACCATCCTTTATTTACACACACACACACACACATACACAGTCCTTGCATTTATGCACACTTTTATGTTTATGGCATAACTTTTTTCTTACATTCGCTTCCGTTTCCGTTGCAGTGTCGGGTCTTTTTCTTCATTTACAAGTCTACGACATTAACTTTGTGATTGGAAAATTGCAAAACTTAAATTAGCAGATTCATTGAAATAGCAAATATTAAATTAAACATATTTATGTTCAATTGGTTTAATAATAAATGAAGTTTGAAAATGTTCTTACCTTGCGGAGGGATTTATTCAGCAGTTCAAACGAGCATAATAGACATGCAGTGCATACGTCAAATTAGCCCGATAGCATATTTGTGTCTGCATCTCAAAAATGTTATCGATAATGAACTACTAAAACTTAATTTTGCTTTGAAAATAAAGGAAAGCTAAAGTAGTTTTATAATTGATCTTTCTACACGTTATACATTGGTATATTGATAAGATTTTTTTTACCTCTTTCATGATTAAATATATTCCATAACAAAAGAGATTCTTTGGAAGCAAAATTTTTGAATTGCACAACCAATCGTGCGACTTCCTAAGTGTGAGTGTTTCGTCAGTCGACAATTTCAGTATGAATCTCAAGAAGCGAAATCACGACAAGAACTGAAAAAATTTTATCTTAAGTTTAGCTATTATTGGCATAATTAAGTAAAAAACATGTGAGGCTTTCTCCACATGCAGTATATACTCAATGTCTTGTTTATGAAAAATAGTTGTGGTTTATAAAAGTTTTATAGAACAACTAACACTGTTCCCAACAATTTTTTTAAGATTCCATTTTATTTTATAAAATTTTGCGTCCTACATTTGCAAATAAAAAAAGAAAAGATTTTGTGATCCTGCGTCGTAGTTGCCTTGAATTTTGTTTTGTCGCCGATAATGCGTATTATTAAGTGGTTTAGTATCAATTTTAATCAGATTGCCCATACTCTATATATGATCTTACTATATATGATCTTAATGCAAACAAGGCATATATTCCTTTCAAAATGTTTGTTAAGTCAACTTGTCGCGTAGACAAATTTAATGGTGTTTCAAAAATTCATTGGTTCAAAGTGCTGCAATCACCTTAGTATTTATAACGGAACTAACACTATTATTATAGTGCGTTTACAGCACGATGAATTTCTGACATTCTTTTCATTTTTAATTTTTTTTTTTCATTTTAATATCTACGCTCGCATTTAAGTAGCAGAAAAGAAATTCTGAAAACCAAAACTAAAACAATGCTTAAAACGTCAATATCGTAATCATTGGCAACCATCCATCCAATGTCTACAACTTCAGCAACACCACCGCTAAAGTAAGTAGAAGCAACACTACGAACATCCCATCGTAACACAACCAATAATATTTAATGACAACAAGAGTTCCTATAACAAATGCAAAATTTTTGAAAATTGCTTTTAATTTAGATAGCTGAGGTCTAAGAGTAACAGAAGTTCGTAGCAAAAGAACCCAGCAAAATTTTAAGCCCATGAAATGAGTATTTTGAAAACGGTAGGTAGTTTTAGATATATACCCCACTGTACAATCAGTAGAGATTTAAGTAAAAATATTGAGTATATCTGCGGTGTTTAAACGAATGCAAAAAGAAGTTGGAAAAAATTGTAATGTCAAAAAACAAACTAGTTTAAGGATGCATGTAAAATGTCCATCGCTATAAATAAGTCGTAATTAATTGTTGAAGTGGGCGTGGCCTTTTGAAACCGGTTTTTTAAGCTGACCTCAGTAGCACCAAAATTAGATTAATCATACGAACACCCCGATTTTGTCACTTAATAAAAATTTCCAAAATACGCTGAGAAATTTAGAACTTTGGTCAAGACCAAAAAATTACGTTATGAATCGGTCTATTCACAGGCAGTTAAAATAAGCAGACAATCCGATTTCGCGAAAAAAGATTTTAAACGAAATTTTTGTAAAATTTGACGCGGAGGTAGATAAAAATCAATTTCAGGAACTTTTCAGTACCATTTTGTTTGTTAATATTATAAACTCTCTTTTATTCTACAGAACAACTACTGCGTTTAAAATATTAACCAACTGGACGTTTGACAGTAAAATGTTTGAAAACAAAATGTTCGTTGGATAACATATGTTAACTTCCAAGTATTTTCTTCATGAAACTTCTAAAAGAAGAATATTTCGTAGAGTTGAAAAGAGTTTGTTTTCTTGTTATATTAAAGGCAGTAGGAATATCTAAACTAGGGCTGATTATTTAACAGTTGAAATAATAAATTCTATTTAAGCTTCACTTAGAAATAAACTTAATAAATGGTTCATTTAACTGACAATTTATTTAATTTAGACTTGAACGAACTAGAAAAAGAGTATTTTTTATTACTGGGTGAATTGATGGCCACTTACTTGGAAACATAGGGCGTCGCGTCTATATCGGGTGACTAGTTAACACTATCAAGTTACAGGTTTGGTGCGGATATAAATTAAGCGTTTTCAAACGGTTAATGTGTTTTCCAATCTCGCTCTTTTAATTTGCTTTCGCAAGTGCGTTATAATTATGAAGTTTTCGTAAATATTCGGTTTTATGTTGAATTATCGGTTCATTGTGAAATTGAGAAGTTTGCATCAATTCGTTAGTGTCATATTGTTTGTCAGGTTTGAACTAGTAGCAAGTAAATCTCGTTTATCACGTAGGCATCTGCAAGGTGTGAACTGTTAGCAGGTAAAGCTTGTAAATCGGGTGTTTTGTACGGATTGGTAAGTGTAAGTGATTACTGTTTTATTGCTTTGTATTGCCTCAGAAATTGTGTTTGCGGATACCAGGTTAATGGTATAGGCACCTTTTTTTTGTTTTTATCATGTAGACATCTGTGATTGGGACCTGGTAGCAGGCCGAATGTTTTTGTACAGATTGGTTTTTTATGAATTTGAATTAAAATTTCGAGTTTTCTGATTTTTTATGAATTTTAGAAATTTTATAGAAAACTCCGTAAGTCTTTTTCGATATCTTGATTTTTTCATGTTTTTAAATTTTTTCTTTAATTTTTGGTTTTATGGCAAAGTTTCGAATTCTTAAGATTGAATGTTTGATAAATATTTTCGGTAAAGTACATATGTATATATTTTTAATAAAATTGCCACGTCTACGAAAAAATATTGATTTTGTGCGAAGGTTCGACTTTTGGGAAAACACTCCACACTTTGGTGAAATTTTAAAATGTTGTGTAAAATTTTAAAGTTCATTGAAGTTTGATATTGGGTGGGGTATTTATTGGCGAAATTTTATTTGCCTGTAAACTAAACTTTGTCTGCAATTTGCTGGTACCCTGGTAAGTTTGCTAAAATTTTTAGTTTTAACTAAATTTCAAGTTTTTTTTTTGTAATTTTTAATGAGTTTCCTTTTTGTAGTGAATTTTTAGTATTTTTGCGGTAACGTTGCGATGACAACTTTTAAACTTTTTTCATAAAACTTCAATTTTTGTTGAAATATTGAATTTTTCGGATTCAATGAAAGAAAAAAATTAAATTTTTTAATTTGGCAATTAAAAATTTTTTATTGCGGTTTTTGATTTTATAATAAATAATCGCATTTTTGTTGAATATTAAATTTCGGTGAGACTACGAAATTTTTATAACTTACTTACAAATGTTTCCCCGTAAGAGTGAACGTTCAAAAAAACCGCAGAAAACGTTTTTTCATCTGTACCGCAAGAACTTGTGAACTGATGTTGCTGATTTCAAACAGCGATCAAATGATCCGATTTAGGGTGTTTAGTGCCGTGAAAAGGGTAACTTTAACAACAGATAGATAGACAGCCGAAAATCGATTGTGAAATGTCCTAGCTACAAGGATACATATATATTTTATGGGGTAGGATATAAATAAACATTGGAATGATAAGCTTATATATGTATACCCCTTGCACCTTTCTTATTATATATGTTGATTAATAGCGTTTACTAGAATTATAATTAAATATATTGTACAGATATTATACCGACAATTTGTGCAAATATTAGTTGCAAACTATTTTTTTTTAACAGGAACATTAAATTCATATTGCAAATAAGTGTGAAGAAAGTTAAATTCCTGACCAGCCACTGCAGGGTCAGAAAGTTGGAGACCACCCCGGGCTGGCTGTGGTTCTTGCAGCTATTCAGAAGGATACGATTTTGATGACTTACAATTCTGCATATTTTTCTTTAACTGAAAATCGGCTCACTCATCTCAAATAAGATATAAAAATTGCTCTGACACAATTTGTGAAGAATCGAACACATATTAAAATTTGTATAAGGCTATTTTGAAGAAGATAAACCGAATTTAACCGAATTTTTAATTTAACTCAAATATTGAATTGGATTTTTTTTCTGAATTATTTAATTTTTTTTTTTTTCATATTATGAGTCAAGCAGTTGATTTATTTATATTTAATCTTATCACCTTTAAGAATACCTAAGTCAGGTAAATTTAATATTGTATTAAACCAAAGGTCTGTAAATAATAGGCCGAATGCAAAAATTACAGTCTATGATTTTATAGGAAAAGTCAGCATTGTTCATGAACTACAGATAGATAAGTCATGGAAAAATCATTCTACCACTACATATTAAGCTTGGAGTTATGAAACTCTCTTTAAAAGCTTTAGATAAGAACGGGGATTGTTTAAAATATATTTATAAATTAATTTTTGGTGTAAGTATAAAAAAGTTAAAAGCAGGCATTATTGGTGGCCCACAAATTTACACTCTTATAAATGAGGAATCAGGGTGTAGTTAAATATTTTTTGGGACACAATAAAGCTGAAGAATATTTACAAGTACCATACAAACTGCTCCAGAATTTTCATAGACTAGGAGCTGATAAGAATGTCATACTGTACTAATTGCGCAGTCATTTACATACATTTCTTGATTGATTATAATGGTGAACAAGGGAAACAAGGGAAATAAGGGAGAAGAGAGGAAAGATATCATATGGTGGCAGACCACTGCTGGAATTTGCAAAGAAAAACAATTTTCCTTACACACGTTGACATATTTTGGTTTTTTGTAAGTGAAATTAGGATCTAAAAGAATTAAAATCTGTTATTTTAACTAAAGGTCAAAGCCTGTACAGATGTGGACGTGTGAAATTTGTTAGTGTGATTCTGGATTTTAATGAAATATATGTAGCTCATTTTATTTGAAGGCATACTATTTAGGAACCGTATTTAATATTGTGTTTATTTTAAATTAAAACTTTGAAAGCAAAAATTTGGAAATTCCGGTTGTAAAAATAGGGATTTTCAATAATTTTTTGAATATCTTCGGAACCATAAGATAAGTAAAAAATTATAATAATAATATAATTTTAAGGTAATTTTCATGTAAATTTTTCGTAATTTATTGATTTATATTGAACAGCTAGGTCTAGGAATTTATAGGCACTGAACCTTATTACTATGTGCAGTAAATTTGACTAAGAAATTGGTTGGTTCTTAGCACATTCTTAACCTGAAGACCTATTTGGAATGGCCCATATGTTATATAAGTTGAACACAATAAAAAATCGACTACAATTAATTTTAAAAATTGATTTTGTTAGCATGAAAACATTTTCCTATTTTATTACCAAAATCGGTTATGTTCTTGGAGAGCATTTTCTAAAATATAAGTACCAAATATATGAGCGATCATGATTCGTTTTAAAAGTATTGTAGCAGTAATAATGCGTATAAAAATGTGCATATTATTTTTGCACAAAATTAAATATTTCTGGATTACATTACACAATTATTGAAATTCAGTTAAATGATTCATTCATTTCCTACATATATTTCTTTCTTATTCAAAAAAAGTAAGTGTACTTTTGGGGGTTCCTGTTATCTTCTGTTTTAAATACACTACTATTCATATATATTTGCTACTTATTTGAAAGCATTTACATGTTTACGCAACTACTTGTGCAGGATCTGCAGATACTTATTTTATCTTAACAAAACCAACTCAAGTGCTGACTGGGAGAGGTACAAAGGAAAACATTTAAAATAAGTATAAATGTTGTGATGCCAGTGTAGTATTTGTTAACAGTCAGGATGTACAAGTGTACATACAGTGGTGGGTAAAACACTTCAAACTGAAAACACATCATAACCAAAAGCTAGGATTTTTAATTCCAAGACAATTCTCGCCATCAATAAAAGTTTAGACAGTAAAAAAATAAGCTAAAGTACTAGAAAAAACAACGAATATTAAGTAGTTTCTTCATACTCCTTGATACATTTTGAGGTAATGTATCTTAAAACATAATGTATGGAATTTGTGTTCTATTGTGTTCCAAGGTAGTACACAACGATGCTACTGACGCTTGTACAATCATGCAAATGTTTTTAAACGTATTCGGGAGGGAGTTGTGATGGCACTCTAATATTAAATTCTTTTGTATAGTCAATCCTTTAAAATCCTCGCCATATATTTACAATCGATATTGCGCTGCAATACTCAAGAAATTAAAGTTTCCTATACAAAATGCGGCAGCACAATTTAACTCGAAAGTTCCTTTAGATTGTCGCCACCATTGAAAATATTCCATGCTTAAAAGGGGCGATTGTCTTTTACTTGCAAATAATTTAATCTTGAGGCCCATTAATACTGACTTTTCTACCTGATGCTCGTAGGCCGATTTGAGGTCGAAATAGGTCATATTTGTGTGCTCTTTTTGATTAAAAATTAGATACACGAGTTCAGATAATCAGAAGTGAATGTTTGTTGAAAACATACGCAAAATTTAAAGAAAATAAATCAATTTTATATCTCATCTTAGTTCCCAATATTTTGACGGCTACTGTATGCAAAAGATACACATGTATCTGGTTTACAAAAGCTTTAGTTTACTTTTGTCATATTTTGTACTTATTTTGCGTCCTCATTTTCTTTTATTTATATTTTTAATGTCACACAAGTACGAAGATAAGTCAACAAATTATTATGGTTGTCATTAAAATGTCTATACTTTTTTTAAATTCAATTCTAAATGCGCTCAAAGAACTTATTTCTACTTTAAAGGAAAACCTATAAAAAGTTCTTAAAATCGTGAATGTAACTTCTTTGGTATGGAAGGTATTAAATAAATATAAGAGAGTTTTTGATGCTATTAAGACTAATTATTTTATACCATACAAATATAAATTAAATGAAGGATGCTAATTTCCAAAACAAATACATTTTGCACTTAAATGTGAATAAAAGGCAATTTAATAAGCCCTATTTAATTTACAATAATAGTTGTTAAGTTCTGTCTGTTACTTATAAAATGAAACCTAACAAAATTAGCTACCCCTATTAACAATATTTTAAAACAAACTTTTTTAAGCTAAAATTCCATTATGATTTGCATGAAATCAAAAACACCCAAGCAAATATGATAGTCAATAGAGTAGTAGTAAAAATTGCGTATAATATTGTCAACTCAAGAGAAATTTCCGAAGGAGCAACTGCTGATTTAGTTGGCAAATTTATTATATTTTTTGCAATATTATAGCAAATATGGAAATGCCTTTAAACGTGTCTATATAAATGTTCCGTGTTATTTGCCAAAGCTTTACCCAGATATCGAAGAAGTTTTTAATAAATGAACAAAGCAACCATATGAAAACAAAAACATAATGAGTAGTTATGAAGGTACGTACATATGTATGTTCAAGAAAGCTAAAGTATTGAGCAGAATTGCATTATTTTGTAAGTCAATTGGTTGGTTTGCTTGAAGAAAACTTTAACACAGCCGTAGTACAATAGTACTCAAATTTAAAAGGGATCTCAAGTTCAGGTACCTTAGATATGACCGATATTTTAATACATTCAATAGTGTTGGTTTTCACCCAATGCTAAACTACATAAAAAAAGCGAACTAGGTAAAATTGCACTCGAATTGGAATCCTTCATTAAATAATCGACGTTAAAATCACTTGTTACCAGTTTTTATTTAGAAAGCTTCTGTCAAAAAGGAGCTATTTTTATATGTATTACGAGCTTTTATAATGGCATTTTTGAAGACATTTCACAAAAATCAAATATTTAAGATATACCTGGGGTATACGAATGAAATAAAAATTTGTTATTGCTCTTTGGTAATGCATTTAATGGTAGCAAGACATTAAAAATGTATACTCCGTGAAATTGTATGAATACAGAATCCGTGAATATGGAATGGTAATTTGTATAGTGTCGCACTCTAAATTGAAAAGAATCACACATGTCAAAAAACTATTTTAACAAAATTTTTTGATTTTCAAAATGCGCAATTCTAAATAATGCACCAGCATCAGGATTCGAAGTAACAATGCTTAGGTGAAACAAAACTTCTCAATTGGTTCTATGCCAGTTGTGCCGGTCAAACAATAGAATGAAATATATTTTAATGACGATTATAACACGGCTGTTATCACCACTGCCGAGTATTCAATGTATGTAGATTTTGTTGAATTTATCTGTATGCTAAAATAAAAAATATTTTTCTAATGCAGGAATTTTAACATGCAAATATAGAACAATAAAAATTGAAATTTCGTTTTATATTTGGGGTTAACAAGCTGGTAAAAGTAGCGATTGGGGATATTCCCAGTCACAACATGTACCATATCGTTGTTTTTGATTTATATACAGCCTTAATTTTTAATCGTGCGTAAGAAACAGGATTCCACCTCTGATATCTCGGATCCTTCCCACATAATAATTATTTATATAGAAGTGATCAAATAGGCCACCATTTAAAGTAATTAATAATTTACCCTACGCCACAATATGAATTCTTTTATTGTTTTTAGATATTACATGTTAGAGGGGATCATCGCTCATTAAAAAAACTTTCCAACCACTTCCTACGGTAAAAAATACCTCACTGAAGATTATGAAGTGCCCATGCTAATTTTTTGGACCGCCCCTAGATGCTGCATTTTTGTTTTAATACATACTACGTCTAATGATGCTAAAAGTAATATTCCGTTCCCGTAAATTCAAGTCCTGAACCCCGGAATTTTTGGTTTCAAATTCTTGGATTTTCGGCATTTTTCGAATCTCGTTATAAGTATTTGAATAAGGAAATTGGTGGTAAGAAGCTGTAATAAGAAGCTCAACTATATTTTATAAAATAATACACTTGCTATGCAACATTGGAATTTGTCAAATTTCGTTATTAAATGTAAAGCCAGTTACGATTACGTACATTTTGCATTGTATTGCTATGTGTTACAGAAAAAGGGTAGGTAAGTTCGAAGAAAATGTTGGAGAGGTAAATAAAAGTGGGTCAAGTAGACACCATAAAATATCATAAAAAAGTTATAAACCACAATTTACTTCTATTAGAACAACCTTAAGAATTAAATACAGAGGGTTAACATATTTTGAGAAAATGTGACATACATATTACCGCCAGGGTAATTTAAGACACAGTAGAAGTGGTGGGAGAAATTATAGAAAAATTTCACTTTGGTATGGGAACCACCTCAACACCTGAAGAGTATATATGTATGTATGCTTTTAAAAAATTTGGAATAAGGAAATTAAAATTCTTATATTCAACACAATCACAGATGGCTGCGGGCAGTTGTGGTAGTTTTTGTAGTTTACCACTATTTTGAGTCCGATGAAGTGCAATTTAACATCAATGCAACTCCTCATTTGGATATAATCATACCCAAATCTTGATACAAAAAGTTATCATAAAACACAATTCCATCTGTTGTGATAATTATTGATGTTAGTGCAATCTTAGGTTAAAAATATTATTAATTTATAGCAACTTCTTGCAATTGGTACTTCAAACGACTCAATTTTACATGTTAAATTATTTTTAATTTATTAAAATTAAATTTAAAAAAAGGTCAAGAACAGCTATAATTTTAGTTAAATTATTTTTTTAAACAACATTTTAATAAATTTTTCTAAAACACATAAACTAACATATCTGTAGAACTTTTTCTGTTTTACAAAATTTATAGAACCAATAAACTTCAACAACTTGGATGATTTATCCATTTCGAAATAAAACTTAGTATACTCCCCCGTAATGCAGTTAACATAGCTGTGGCTATCAAACTGGCATAAATGTTCCATTAGGATTGTGTATATTTAATTTAATCAAATAATAACTGCTTATTTCAATAGTTTTGTTTCATTTTTTATTACTTGCGGTATTCGGATTGCCTTATGAACAAGCTGTGTAACTAGACTTGGACGAATCAATAAAAAGTCGCCATTCTTCACACTTTTCGGGGAATCTCAGTCCTCGTAAAAGTCCTTCAGCACTATTAAAAATACGAAATCGTTGCCGTCTACTACAGAAATATCAATATTTTCCTTTTCTTTAAAATCAGCATTTTATTATTGCTTTATGTGCATTTAGAAGTGATGTATAAGCTTGTGGTTGTGCTTCTATTTCGATTCTATTCGATTATCTAGGCGCTATCAAATTCTTTAAGTGCATTTTGATTGACAATTTAATTGAATACTCTCTACTAGTTTTTTTCTGTAAAAAAGCAAATCTAAAAATCCGTAAATACTATATCCCGTTTTTGTAATAATGCACTTTGACTCATGTCTAAAGGGAATAAGAATGTATTTCAAATAACTTTGCTTTTAATTTCTGTGATTCTTATTGATTTTTATTGAAATTGTAGCAGCATCTAATCAATAGTTTACTCAACAACTTTACCTGTAAGAAATTTGCTTTGTTTGACTTTATTTTCATAACATTTCTGTTGTGCCAAACTGCAACATTTACTTGTGTTTTCATTTGTTTTATTTAACTTTTAGCTTTGGAACGTTTCTTTTTATATTATTCCATTTTTATACATATTTTGTAACCCTTGTAAAAACTAAAAAAAAAAAAAAAAATACGTCGAAGATTGATGATGCTGAATTGAAATTGATATTTTAAGTTTAGTTCTGGTTCAAGTTTACAAAGTAATTGAAATATAAAAAGTGAGTAAAAAATGCACCAGCAACGAGAAAAATGCAGGAGTTAAATAAATCAAGAAAAATGTGATTGCAGAGCTTTTAGCCAACCAAAAGTACAGTGTGTGTGAAATGAAAAAAAAAACGCAACATACCGTGTTGACTAGCCAGAAATTTGTTCGCAGATAAAGAACGCGGCGGCAGTTTAAACATAATTTTTTTCTTCTCGTCGATATTGTTTCCTTGTTCTCAGCATAGTTTATGTACTGGTGTTTACAGTCAAGTGCATACACACGTTTTTTTATTTTGTTTGTGTGATGGCGGAACAGGATTGTGAAAACAACTGTTCGGACATTATGGTTTGAACACGAACATACCATCAACAGCGACGGTTTTCACGAGCCATATTTCTGTGCGAACAGCAGTATGTACGTTGGCAGAACAGATGTATGCCTAGTCAAGACAGTATGTAACAATATTACTCATACGTTCTCCTTTAACAATTTTATTAAGCAGCCAATTTGTATAGCATACCTTAGGGCTTTGGTATGGCGTATAATTGATATGCAATTGAACAAAAAATTACCTATATGCTAAAGCAGAACTGGCACATTGTATGCACTTTTCAATGTGTTGGTATGTTAAGAAATTAAATTTTTGGAAAAAAAATATTTTTAAGCCCACTGTAACTTTAATTGAATTGTTTGTGCGCATTGTTTTCTCAAGTGTTTTCTTAGGTGGTTTGCAAGTTATTATTTTCAAAGTGTTTTGTGGTATGTTAAAAAAAAGTTTGTATTTTTTACTATTTTTCAAAATGCTTTGTTACAACCGTTTTCTACCCTTCACTCCTTGTGAAAAAAAATAATACAAAACTATAGATAAGTTACTTTGGTTTGTTTTGGCTTTTTATTGAAAAAGTTTATTTGTTTCGAATACTAGAAAATTTCTTTGGAAACATTAATATTGGTTATTTTGAAAAGAAGAGCTTATATTTACCTAATCGTTAAAGTGTTTATATACCTAACAATTACTCAAATAAAATATCAAAATGAGATATTTTTATGTAAACATTGTAAATATTTTGGGTTTAAAAAGTATGTATGAATTTAATCGAATAAAACTTACCCCTCGTTTCCAAATGCTTTAAGTTCCCGATTTAATGTCTCCTTGATATTTGCTTGCGAATACAAGCCCATTGGTGAGTTAAATTGTTTGTGTACCAATTTGCGTTGAATAGTGTCCATTTTTATTTTATTCCTTTTTACACAACTTTATGAAATTTGTTAGTATATTTTGAAATTAGTTTTAATATAATATAAGAAAATACTTTTAAAGTGAATTAAATCAAAAATTGTAAACTGAATTAAATCAAAATCAATAGTGAAATAAAGTGAACAAAGATTTAATATTCAATTACTCTAAAAAATATGTGTTTTTTGAAAACAACTTTTAACTAAAAATTCGCTGATCGTTAGTCGTCGTGTTATTCGTTCTGAAAATATAATAAAAAATTCGGTACTTTAATATATAGTACTTTTCAATGAAAGACGAATTCATAAAAAATACATATATTTGATAATAATAAAATTTAAAATGAATTTGTGTTGTCTCATTCTAACTGCAGCTTAGAATATTTGACATACAAGTATATAATATTTTTGGGATCCTAAATATTATACATTTGATTAGTAAATATATGCATATTAAAAAATATGAATCCTGAAGTAAATGACTAAGGTTCATTAACAATTTAAGTCATTCAGGAGCTGAAAATTGTACGTGTTTTTTTAATTTTATCCGCTTTTTTTCTACGGTCACAAAATATAAGTCTGTTAACGTCTGAAATCTAAATCCAATTTCTTTATTTACTTAATAACATGTTGTAAAATGAAAAACCTACTTTTGAAATAGCCTAGTGTGATTGCAGGCCTACTTTAAAATTCTATTACACGCTCACCTTCACCGATTTTGAAATTTTAAATAGTGCTGAATAGAGGTGACGACTTCTAAAAATAACAAACTTGTCTACTTAAATAGGCCTGTAATCTATACTAGGGTTCTTTAAAAGAGCTTACATCCCATTTTATCGATTTTGTCACTTTGTGTACCATACAAGCGGTTTTATTTTAAATGACATTTACTACAAACATGCAAGAGTAAGAAAGTAGAAATTTTCGAGTAAAACTTATCAGAATAATAGCGGAGTGTGTAAATCGCATTGGCTTCTAATATATCTAGACGGCTGCTCCTGCAATAAGTTTAGATGAAAGGTTGTAGTTAATTCGTGGACATTTATTGAGTGCTTAATGATGGCCTTACTTTTTTCACAAACGCATTGGATAGTATATCAAGCAAAAACGTAATTTGGTCTTCTTTTTAATCAATTTTGCAATTGCTAGAATAAATTTGGTAAAATTTTCTTTCTGTTTCCATCTCATTTAACTTCATAATTTGTGAATTTTGATGGGCAGATTTGGTAAAATAAGGATAAATTAAACTAAAAAGGCTTTCTTCTTGTATCAATAAGATATAAATTTTCAAAATTATTCTTTGTTCGTCAGGTTGATAACTTTGCCAGATGAACTTCGTTAGGTTACACTTTAATAACATGTTTTCAATAAGTGCTTGGGAGGAGCTCACGGCTCCCAATGTTTGATACAAAACTTTTAATTTACGTTCCGCCAGAGAGCGAGTATATTTTTTTTCTTAAATGTTATAATAATTACTTTTCAATTTCTTTCAAATTAGGAAATAAAGCATGGCACATGCACCAATCCGAGCATTGCGATTCACCGCTGAGATGTGTGTAAATTTTGGGAGATCACTCTCAACTTCTAAAAACCTCTCCCCGCTTCTAGCTACTTAGATAGTTGAGGGACACGAACATAGTTCCTCCTCAGAGTGAATAAAATTTAGCCACTAGCTTCTTGCTTTTTTTTATGATGTATGCACCTGATATAACTGACAAACTGAGTATGGTTGTAGTAAAACGTGTTATTACATTTGACGTATGTACTTTTCAAATTCAAATTATGATTTGAAACCTAATTTGTTAATACTAATATATGTTAAAAGATTTCAATTAAATGATCGAAATGCTATAATTACACAGGTGTTACCCAAAAACAAGTAGAAGGACTTTTAGCCGTAACAGTACTAAATAAAATGTTATTTTATGTTCTTACAAATATTAAGCAGAACTCTTGAGTTTTTATGTGGAAAACTCTGTAAA
The DNA here is from genome assembly GCA_963932375.1 of Phania funesta. NCBI lineage: Eukaryota > Metazoa > Arthropoda > Insecta > Diptera > Tachinidae > Phania > Phania funesta. The sequence continues at coordinate 47,576,868 of OZ010656.1, forward strand.
GAACGATATGAAGGCTTTACCAAGCGCTTTTATAATTGAACTTATACAACGTTTTTAAATTATATGAGAGCAACAAGTACTTCGACTTCTACCATTATGATGTCGATGGCACTTTCAAAATATAAATATTGAAATACATTAAACTATATTTATAAATTGCACTGCTAAATGTAACAGGGTGCTACAAACTTCAAGTATTTATACAACTAAATAGGTGACCAGATGCTATCTCATATCCTTCAATCACTAACTAGTTTAAAAATATATTTTTTAACTGATGCACTGCAGTACTATAATGTTAACAGTATCAATAGCTAGTAATTTGTAAGACGTTTCGTAAATTGTGTCATTTTATAAACGCACATATGCTACTGGCCCCCTCAATTGCATCGCTATTTAATATGTTTACCAACAATGCATTTATACGATATTGTGTGTCTGCACATTGTGTTGTATATTAAATTATTATCAATGTTGGATAATTAAATTTAACTGCACAATTACAACAAACCTATTAGTTTCAATGAAACCGTCTATGGGTTTTGTTTTCTTTACGCTTGAAATACACTTAAAGAATTTGTTGTGAAATTTGAATATTCGACTGTGTATTTAAATACCAGACCTGGGGGTGTCGGTTGCATTTTGGATAAATTACACATACAATCACACAATAATTTACACATAATTTTCAAGCTATTAGAACGCCACTTATTTTTTTACTTACTCATTCCAAGAAACGTAGCTTTTGTGTTCGTATAGAAAAATATACATGTCGTTATAGAAATGATTCCTATTCATATCTCGTACTATCATCATAATATGCGCTTTTAATTTGACATTGATGGTTTTAATAGAAGAGGTTATCCTAAACCTCATTTTTTGTAATATAATTAGCTCAACTTTTTTATTAAAAACAGGTTATCCATTTAAGGGTTTCAAAACCTCCGGTCTGGGAAGACTTTCAGCTGTTAAATATCTGTCATCTGAAGTGTCATTTGTTTAGTAAAAGTGTTGCCACTTACGGACATGGATTGCTTAACAACCGAAGAACCTGTAGAAACAATCAAAACTTACGACAAAAGTGGCGATTCCTAAGGAGCCCGTTTTGACCGATCGGTCAAAATCGATCACCTGTTACAGATGTGGTCACGTCAATGTCTAATCGTAATGTGTGCACTGCCGAAAATATTGTTTCTGTTAGTGAAAGATTTGTAGAATTTGTCGAAATATGCTACGTTAACAAGCGAAATAGTCGCATGTGGGGCTTGGAGAACCCATCCGAAAAAAAGTGACAGTATGGTGCGCATTACGGTCTGAAGGTGCCATTGAGCGAGATGTGGATTCTACAAGACGGTGCCTTGATCCACACTGCCTGCCCGGTTTTGGCGTTATTAGATGGAACGTTTCAAAATCGCGTAATTTCACCGAAAAATGTATAACCCTGTATATATAGTTTGATTTGGCGATTACAGGTAATTGTTGCTTTTTGGAATTTGAATAATTTTGCTTCGTTTTAACTTTTTATAGTTAATCTTTTATAGTAAAATCAATAATGCATACTACAAATTTTACTTTATGATTAAAGAATGGAGCAGCAACAACATACCTCCAGCAAAAACGTTGGTTAACCAGCAAATCGATCACTCTTATCTATCAAAATATTCTAATCAAATTTTTTTAATGATCAAGAAATTTTTACAAGAACTAAGAATATTTTTCGCTTTATTTTAAAATTGTTTTTTTTTTCAGTGCAACTGCGAATAAAAATTCATTGAAATTGAATTTTGCACAAAATATCAGTCGAGATAAAATCGTGTAAATACTTTCGTTTTATAATAGTGTTATTGCATGTCATGTGTCTATCAATAAAATAATATTACACGTATGAACTATTTTGGCATATTGAACAGTAACATAGCCATACAAATCTATGTGAGTGTAACTATTTGTACGAGTATGCTCCTATTCGAGTACACATGTCCTCACAGTGATACGTATAGACTCCGTGTTAACCCACCTGTTGTTTTTTGTAGCACAAACAACTTGCATATATAAATGAACACTTGCAACATCAATATTACAAAAAAAAAAATCCTCCACAGCAACAATAAAATGATCGACTAGGAGGATTTGTGTAATTGGATGCAGCTGTACTTTTAATTGAATTTATATTTCCATATTAAATTTTATTATTAACCAAAAGGATACATAATGAATTTCATTCAATTACCGAATTCACATGTGCCTTTGTGCTTTACAGTTGCGCTTATATCCATTCACTATACAGATAAAATTACAATTAGCCGGGTCAAGCTATAGGATTAAAACAATAAAAAAAAGTAATTAAGAACTAACATCGTTTGTAGCTGCAGAATAACTGCAAACAATTAGTGGAACAATGTTTTTTTTCGTATGAATTTGAAATTGTTAAAAGCCTTCTTTGTTGTTTTAAAAATATTAAAGTTACCACCAAATGCTTTACTATATCATTTCAATTAAATGCAGCTTTTCAGAGAAATTTAAACTTGTATTTCTTATTCTTTTAATTCTAACATTTCTAGCTTCAACCCATTATTATTGTTTTGTACATGCATATTGTATTGTATAGACATAATAGCAATTTACGTAATAGTCTTTTAAGACTCTTGCACCACTTATGTGGAAAAAAAGAGAAAAAAGGAAAAACATTAAAATAAACGCGTGTAGTTCTTTAAATGGATGTCACTGTGGTTGCATTAAAACATAACCGAAGGCGACAACACATTACAAAAATAAACGTTTACATGAAACAAATGACACTACTCTTGAAAACAGCAAGGCACAGTGTAATGGGTTATGAATATGTGCTTAAAAGAATTACATTGAACACAGTTAAATATACATTGCATTGAATTATTATTACATTAAGGCAATAAATAAACAAAATTGGATAATTACTTCAGACTTTGCTTGAGTGAAATAAAAAATAACTAAATGAAGAAAACCAAACATGTAAAATCTTGTATCAGGCCACGTAACGTTTAAATCACGTAAAAGAAAGGGTTCTCTAATAAGCGACTTCAACATAAACCCGTACAATAACCCTGGCGTTGTAAGTTAGTGACTGCAGGCAAAATGCAATTTTTGGAACAAGATCTTTAGTAACGAAGGTTATTATGCAGGGTATTAGGCTAAATTGCCATATGCAGGACGACAAAAAGTTACTTTTTTACTCAGATCCTCGGAGCGCTACAAATCACTGATAAGAAATTTTGTTTTAGCCGGAATTGAAGAATAATTGAATAAACAGTGATATTAAATTTATCTAAAATATAACCACCTTACAGCCTTGTGCTCTGTAAAAGATAGTAGCATGGACTTAAAAGCATATTGTGATTAAAACTATGCTCAGACATACAGCTTAATTGCGCAGTTAGGAAATTTACGAAATTATGGCTCTAATTTTGTTCAATTTACCAAACCCTTTTAAAGTCTGTCCAATGTGAAGATAAAATTCTAAAATGGAAAATAAACTTGAACGGTTTATACAAGAATAAAATTGTATGTAATGAAACACAGTAAAAAATGGCAGGTGAAATTAGTTTTTTACGGAAATACGTGTTAGGTTGGATAAATTGTATATGCGTGAACACCAAAGCCGTTAACCCAACTTAAAATTTAATTGATTCAATCGAGGGACATGTCTAAATAAGTTTTTTGATTTGTTATTCCGACAGGATGCTTCTTCCCTGGTCAAGTTTGGTTTGGAGACGAACCGTTTTCGTTTTGAGAAGTTTTCGTCAATTCTCGTTTATCACAACATCTGTAAATTGTAAACAGGTAGCAGGTAAAGATCGTAGGCCGGATGTTTTGTACGGATTGCTAGATATTAGTTATTATAGTTTCGTATTGTATTGCAGAATTTGTATTTGTGGATGCCAGGTATAGTCACCTTTTTTTCTTTTATTTATCACGTAGCCATCTGTAATTGGATCCTGATAACAGGATGCTTTGTATATGTTGGTAGACGATTGTGATTACTATTTTATCGCATCAAGGGAATCATGTTTTTAATTGTCTGTAGGGTTTTTTTGTTAGGATTCAAAGGATTCAGTAATTATTCTATTAAGAATTTGTTTATTGTTCTGGTACTGCGTTTTTATTGTTTTTTATTGTTCGTTATTTTTGATGTGTGTTTTGTAGAGTAATTTGATAGATTCGATTATAACGTCTGAATTGGAGCATGTTTGTTCGTTTATGATGCGCCCGTCAAATGCCTTTTATTTGCATTTTTTATGTTTTCTAGAATGAAAATATGGAAATATACAAACAAAAGCCATTTGACGGACGCATCATTAAAGAGCAATTCACCTCCAATTAAGACATTACATTCGAATTGATAAAAACTAAAAAAATATAAGAAAAGATACCAAAATGAAAGTTTTTTCTTAAATATTTTTCTTTATATTACTCGGAAACTAAGCATTGAGTCGTAAAAGGGAATACCAGAGTTGTAGATAGTAATGTGTTTTAAACGAATATGTAAAAATTTATAGAAAAATTTTAAGCCGTTCTTGTAGCAGTTTTTGCTATTTCAAAAAAACTTATGAAATTATGACACAACTCAGTGACTTATCTAATATAAAAAATAAATCCAATAAGTTGGAATAATATTACCTCCCAATTTTACTAATAAAACTTTTTCATCGGGTTAATCCTAAAATGCTAAATAAAAATCTCAACCGGCGAAAATTGTCCTCTTATTAAAAAACAAAAATAAAAAATTAAGCAGATTTGTCACAATTAAAAGAGCCGTACTTCATTGAAATCGATACGAAAGTCTGGATTTTATTCACACTTTATAGACAATTCTTCATTTAGACAAAAAACATCAAATGTGCATACAACGTTGCCACAGTTACTCTTTATACCATGAGTTTCGGTCAGTTCGTACACATAAAGAAATGAAAAAAAGGCAGAGTAAAAATTTTATTTCAATACATTTGCCTCTAGCAGCAACAGTTTTTATCTGATGTTTGTAAATAATACCTTTCGGGAAAAGGTGTAAAATTATATTATTATTATTTATATTTTTATTTGCTTCATTTCTTGTTGCAATTACTACCACAAGAGGGCGCTAATCAAATACTTGTTACAATGTTATAACAAATTTCCCATTAGAAAGCATCTGAAATTATATTTACACGTATTCGAATAATGCGAACCCAAGTAAAGCACGAACCAACAAAATTAAGACAAATGTCTATTGCGTGCTGTGTTAAAGTTATATATACCTTTAGCAAAACCTTGTTGACCATTATACTGGTGACGGCACTCTAATAGCTGATCATTGGCGCCGGTAGGCCACAGGCAATAATTTTTCGAACCCTCAAGCGCACCGTTTTGCATCGCCAAAGTTACTTTCAAAATAGGGGAGAAATTTGCGAAATATATTATAGAAGAAGAGAAGTTGGTGCACTGAATTATGTGTTTTTTGTCATTCACATCGAGGTTAAACGATTGAAAGTAAGCGAAATCTCTCACTTTCGCCTCTTTTGTGCTTTGTGTTACTGTTCTACTTTACTACAATGATATGCGTTCAATCGATTCCAGGTTGTTTACAGGTCAAATGGAAATGACCTGTAAACAACGTCTACTGACCAAATTTTTTGGCGATGTTTCTTATATATGTTTTTAATAAAGCTTCATTTGTGAAGTTTAATAGCTTACAGTAAGTAAGCCGAAATACTGTGCTTGAAATAACAACAATAAAATAAACACGCAATAATGTGTTGCATAAAAATACATAAAGCAGTATGTTCGCTACAATACAGCGTTATATCTGCAACGTGCCAATGAGGTTTTTACTGTTTTGAAGAGTTAAATTCTAATGAAACAGGTCATTAATGAAGAATTTTATTAACACATACCATTGGCTTTTTCGCTTAACGCATCAATTGTAACTTAATACATGTAGTTGCAAAAATACTAATAAGAATAATTAGGGAATGAAAATGAAGAAAACAAAAACATACTAAACACATCGTTTGTTTTCAGAAGGATGCAGGCTGCTTTTTCTTGTAGGTAAATGTCGTATGTATGTTTTGTTTATTCCGCTTTTCTTTACAAACGCATTAAGATTCTATTTCTTGTTTATTATTTTTTGCACACTTTATCCGCAGCAGTTGTAGTATAGTAGTAGGCCATAAGTTAATTGGCTTTGTAACACTCTGTTATAAAGCATTTTTCCAACATGAAAAAACCCAAACTTTCACCACATAAGTATGTTTGTAGATGAGTACACATTCTAAACAAATGTATATTTATACATGCATATGGTAAGTGGTTGTCTGCGTTTGGGTGTTTGTGTTTGTGTTAGTGTTTGTGTTTATGTTTTCTAACAGTTGAAGCAGTTACTGCAATGTTTTATATCGTTTATGCAACTGTAAACATTTCCGGTTTATGTTTGTTATTGACAGCAAACTTGTTTTTATTTAAATTTATTTGTTGCTGTTATTGTTTTTGTTATTTGCGGTTAGGTTTTAGAATATCTGATATTTCTATGCATATTTTATGAATAAATTTAACAGGGATAGGGAATGTAATAAAACGTATTGCTAGTTTTAGTATTTTAGATATAAAGCAATATTTCCGTTACTTATGTATTTGGTTAATAAATGTTGATTTACCTTCTTTTTGTTTAAAAAATATTTTCAGTATTTTCTTAAATTTCAACTTTGTGAAGAAACGAAAATTAAGACACTGTTGCATGTCAATCAGTTTAATGAAATAAATTCACCTTTCATAGCATAACACAAGCTCTCATTTTCCTTCAGTAGCTTGAACTATTTGCTTCGCATGTCAACTACGTGTTGAATTGATTGATATTTTAGTCGACATTGAACTATTTCGAGTTTGCTTACAGTTACTGTTTCAATGATTGGTAAGCTTTTTGTTCTTGCAGGATGCAATCAGCTGTGAGGAATCATCAGGCATATAATGTGACAATATTTGCAAAACAAAAATACAAAATTTTTTTTGCTGAGTTGCTTTTCTAATATTTATATGAATTAAATTTTATATTCAACTTATTTTTACTTTTAAGAAATGTTTGATTGCCATTAGTAAACGGTTGCAGAGACGTTTCTTAAGGTCTTAGTACTTGCCACCAAAAAAAGATATACAGAAAAAGGCACTGGTTGTCTGATTATGAACTGTCCAATTTCTTTATCTATTTTTCTCTTCAAACCTCTTTATAAAAAAATTTACATCTGCTATTTTATTTAAGAGCCTTTCATCGCAAAATTTAAGCAACTTTGTATATGTTCGCGATTTTTTATCCAACTGACTCGATTTTACTTAATAAATTTTAGCAGTGACGTTTCTTATTCTTTGTTTAATACACTACTTGTACATAATTTTTCCATATCGGAATATTCAGCGACTTTAATTGAAAGGAACCTACAGATTCAGCAATTTCAAGGAATTACTTGAATGATGGGAATTTTTTTTAATCCTGTATTTTTTTTTTTTTATTATTTTGGTTTATGCACTTTGTATTCAATTTTCTTAGAAATAAGGAATACTGCGAACTGCGTTGTTTTCAAAAGCAAAATGCACAAATTTCATGTGATTTGTAGAATAGCGGTAAACTAGAGAGAGTTTTTTGCGTAAACATAAAGCAAGCCAGAGACGATGTGATTGTTGGTACAACTTGAGGAGGTTGTGCAATAGATTGTAATGTTTGCGGGTTCCTTTTTTAAGTTTTGTATCGGTTGTACGGATAATCAACAAATTTTGATTTTTTTGGACAGTTGTATCCTGGCCGCTACATTAATGAGGGTGTTGTACAACCTCAACCTATTTTGTGCTTATTATCGTAGTGGCCATATGAAGGCAAAGAAGGATTTGATAACGGAACCTAAAAAGTATTTTTTGCATATGCAATGTACTATTTCAAAAACTCCGAGGGGCAACTTATCCTGTCTGCTTTTTGAGTTTTTTTAATGATATAGCGGAATATTTAATCCGCTTTTGTAAATGTATATGATTTTTTTTATTATATTGTGCACTACACTATATAAAGTTCCAGATTGGAAAAAGTACTATTAATACGTTCGGGGTACTGTGGTTATTTGAAAATAAAAAATTACTGAAGAGAGTACAACAGCAATGAACTTTTTTGCCATAGAGCAATATGTTTCCAAAATGAAGTCGTACACGAAGTAGTCCTGTTTTTGCACAAGGCTCCCAAACTTATTACCCACCGAGTTGTACCAACGGTCGCAACATCTATGTCTTGCATAAGACTGTATGCAGAAAGAGAAAAACAAAAATTCGTAAAGTTGCGTTAATTAGGGATTTTTTAAAATTTGCTTTAACGGAGTCGCTAGTGTTACGAATTTGTGTTGCGATTACCGGGAGGAGTTGTGGTAACCGAGATTACACTGTGATTATACAACTTTATTAATTTACATTTAAATTTTTCATACAATTTGAAGGCATTTGCTATAGCCGCTGCTTTTATAAGTTACAGTCCAAAGATGCTAGCCTCATTGTCTTTGTCCCACTCAATTTCAAGCTGATAACGAAAATTGATAATGAAATAAATTTTGAAATTCGTATTTATCTAGATGTTATCCGCTGACGAAAATAAATAGCCAAGTTATCCAGATACGTGATAAGAAAACTTTCCATTGTGTGGAGAAACCCTACTAATGTAACCTCCCTTGCCATCCTTTAGATACAACTCAATAAACAACTGGTAATTCTTGTTACATGAATGAAAGTTGAATTCATAACTGACGCATTGCTCCATTTCTTCTCCTACCTTATTTCGTATTTTTCTTTTCATGCTTCCAATCCTAAGTATTCTTTTCCATACCACAGCAGTGTTTTTCATTCCAGATTTTTCAATAATACACCATTATTATGGCCATGAGGCAAAACATAAACGATTTCCCTAATCGAAATCTTATTATACATGAACCTCTTAGAACGATAGATAAGCAAACAATTTATGATAACTGATTGGCAGCAAACACAGGCGAGCGAATGCGTACTGGTCAACGCGTTAACTACTTACGACCTTATGTTTAGAGTTATGTCGAGTTGCGAGTATTATTTTGTATAGTTAAACTATTCTGTTGGTGATTATATTTTGGTAAAAATTATAATGCTCAACTCAACCATGTTCCCGTTTTAATCGATGGAAATCATCTAATTATTAAATGTAGGTTGGTTGATCGTAACCAATAATAATATGGCTATCGTTACCATGCCACAATCATGTTTTTTTCTTTGCTTGTAGTTATGGATATACACATTATTGGAAACTTTTATTATTTTTGGCTTGTAAATTCGTTGGGATACCCAATAAATTGTACTTACCTTTTGAGTCTTAAAAGAAGCATTAAAGAATTTGTGCTTCTTGCTATTTAAACCGCATAGAACATACTAAAATACCACCTGTACCTCATCCGGTGCTATGACATATATTTTTCAGCCACTTAACTGCTCGTCGATGATAGTCTTTTCGCTTAATAGAAAATCTAATCTTTTTTGAAGCTCTTTTTTGAAATTAAGCCGATATTTGTTTCTGGTAATATGTGGGTAAGTCCTGTGTTGCGACGGTTACATTCGTGAGCATTTTTTTTTATAATATTAATCCCGTTTACGTTTTGAACGATATATGCACTTGTAACCCAGATTTAATTATTTACTTAACTGTATTTGAGGAAAAAATTATACGAGCCGAAAGTGCTTTTGCGGACGTTAGAAAAACGAAAGACGGTTTTAAGCCAACATGAATTTGCATCATTTTTTGGCAATTTTGCATAGTATTTCAAGATATGAAAATAGTTGAATGAATTCCTAGATTAATCCCCAAATTTTTAGTTCTGTTTAGGTCTGTTACGGATAATAAAATTATTTCATACTATTCTCTTTATGTAAATAAAACAACAAGATTAATTTAATTCAAATTTTTTTCCAAATTTAATTTAATGTTTTATTTAAGAGACCCTACTGTACCTTCATTTTAATAGTGGGATCGTAAGCATAGCCAGCAAAATAATGATCTGATTTAACAGCAGGAATATCTCGTACAGCTAAACAGTTATTGAGATTTTTTTTCCACACACAGGGAAGCAAAAGCAAACTTCAGTATATTATGAAATTTTACAAAAAGTCTGCACGAAAAACATTTCATGAAATTCGTGTGTACGTGGTTTGATCAAAAGAAAAGGTGAAGCTTGAATTTGTTTGAAAAGTATTAATTTGTTCAATAATATCAATTTTGTCTCCTTAAAAGGAGAAATGCGCTTTTCAGTGTGGCTCGTTCTTCGATTCTGACTTTATATTATCAATTGTGGCAAAACGCTTTCCTTTCATTGGGATCTTTAGTTTTAGGAATAAGGAAAAATCGCAGAGAGCCGAATCTGGAGAATAAGATGGTTGAGGCTTGATTAGTGTGTTGTTTTTGGCCAAAAAATCACATTCATTAATCTATTTTTTTCAAAAATCGAAGAACACACACAAACGTGACTAACCTTTTCAGTTGTCAAAAACAAACTACTAATCCGAATTGGACGATAATGCGAACATAAGACTAACACATGTGTACCAATACAACAACAAAAATTTCCTTAATCAAATGTACACACCCCGCGAAAATTCAAAATTCACCTTTTCTTTTGAGTTAGAATAAAAAAACCTTGCTTCTCGTTGCGTATGCTCATCTTCACTTAATAATATTTATATCTATACATTGATACTCCAAGGCGTTGTTTACAGTTATTAATTTTATAGATTTTAATAAATAAATATACGATGTATGTGTAGTCTTGCCATCCATTAAGGGTCACCGAATAAACTTATCCTTTATATAATTTGAAAGCTAAATATAAAGCCTTGTATTCTATTAGCAGATAAATAAAGTTGTGACAACTCTAAAATTCTTCCCTTGCTATATATTTTTTCCAACTTACGAACATTATTATAGTATAAAAAATCCGATTCCAATAAGAAAGAGTTTGTTGTTTATTATTCTGTCTCTGCCGCAAAATCGGACTGGCAACGTGCACACACGTTTGAGCAGCACATCAAAATAAGTGAAGACCGAAAGAAGATTAAACCAATTTAGACTGAAAAATCATATATAGCAACCAGGCGTATCTTTAAATGAATGACAAAGAAAATTACCTCCATTGTTGATTTCTTTGAAAGTGGTGTAAGTCCATTTCATATTATAAAGAGTTCTTGAAGGGTTTGTATTTGATTGGTTTCAAAAATATTTATGTCTATATGTGCATATGTATTCCATTTGCCTTAATATATATATTAAATAGATGATGTTTACAGTGGACACTAACTTAGTATAAGTACACAGAAAATGCATAGAAAATGCGTTCCGTTCTGTTGATGTCTAATAAAAATTCTAATTTTTCTGTATTTAAAATTATCACCTTCTTCACAGAAAGAATAAAAATAGTGTTTTGATGTAGTTGTCAAGTTCGGGTTAGAGGCAAAGGATGGCGGAAATTTGTTCCAAAAATCTACATAATAAAAAAACTTAAGCCCGAAAATTAAAGTTATCTACTTAATTTAATAACACTAGTTCGACAAATTTACATCAAACAACAATTTGTAAAAAGGTTCTATTTTAATATTTCTTCGTCTAATGCCATTTCAATTATATTAATGACAACTTGTTATATTTTTTATATGACAAAGTATGGAAAAAGTATAAGGATCCTTGATTTGATATTCCGGCATGGTATTTTGATATAGATTTTTGGAACGAATTTCCGTCATCCCTTGTCAAATTTTGGAGACAAACCGGTTTTGGCTACGTGTCTTCAGTGTCATCTTTCGTTCTAAGAAGTTTGCATCAATTCGTTAGTGTTTTATTGTTTATCAGGTATCTATTTGTTATGTGAGCTAGTAGCAGATGAGTCTCGTAGGCATCTTTAAGGTGTGAACCGGTAGCGGGCAAAGCGGGCAAAGTCGTGTGTTTCGTACGGATTAGTAGACGTAAGTGATTACTGTTTTATTGCTTTGCATTTCATCAGGATTGGTGTTTACGGACGGCATTGGGTCTGCTACCAGGTCCCAAATACAGATAACTACGTGATAAAAGGCAACATTACGATCATGTTAAGAAATGAACACTTGTTATGAAATGAACACTTGAAATTAAGTGAACAATCAGAACGCACTAATAAGTATTCTACTCTGCAATCAACTGGTGAAGTAGCAAAATTCTAGTGAACAAACGGATATATTTATGGGAATAACAATTTATCTAGAAAGATTATGCAGTATAATGCTTAAACTAATTTTCGCAAAGGAAAGTGGAATTAGACCACCTTCAAAGTAATTATATTTGCTATTGCATTGACTACGTAAATTTAGAAAATAATAAAAATTAAAATTGACAAAATGATGAAAATTTTAAAGAATATTTTTGGGAACTGTTTATAGATACAAATGTTATCTTTGTCCGAAATGGACTTACACCAGTTTCAAAGACAATAGAGGTTCACAGGACGGGACACCATAAGCCCATAATTCTTTGAAAAGAGTATTGGTAACCGTCATTGGTAGCGCTGCAAACAAAGCGACCGTCATCGGTAGCGCTGCAAATAAAAGCTAACCAATTTGGCCCCATAACATGTGGTTTCAGCAAGATGGTGCTACGTAACATACAGCGAACATCAGAGTGGACCATTTGCATTTCAGCTTAGTAGATTTTTCTTTTAGGGGTTTCTAAAGTCACAAGTGCATGCTCACAATGTTAGCATGCATAATCTACACCATCGCCCAAACAAATACGGAGCTATGCGGTAGAGGAATTGAACAATGTGAAATTACAAAAATTAACATATAAGTGCCTTTAAAATAAAAATATTCATTATTTTATTCAATATCAATATGGACTTGCTCTTATTATAAAGCTTTAAATATATGTATGGCTGTATGTGTGTGTGTACGGAGATGAAGGCCACTGGAGCCATTTTTCGTAATTCAATTAATTGATTGTTACCACTAAAAAATTTTCTATCCGACCAAATTTGTCTATAAAACCGACCAAAATCCGTTCAAACCGACCATTTTTTTATATTAAAAAACAATATTGTGCCTTTTTTAAATAAAATTTGACTTTTATTCAATAAAGTGTTTAATAATAACAAAAAAAAAAAAAACGACAGAAATAAATTCAAAGTTAAAAAGTGCAATAATAGTTAAGTTATTTGTGGAACTTTATTCAAATTGAATTGCAGAAGAAATAATGATACTAACTCAGAACTAGAGTACCCAATCGATTAATCGTTGCTCGCTTAAAGTTCATTTCATTGTAAATTCTTCTCTTTTCACTAAAATATTCAACTTTTCGTTAGACGAGAAAGAACACCGTCAATAATCTTTATAAAATATGATTCAAAATTTTCTCCGCATTCGTAAACGTGAAAACTATACGGGTTTTTGTTTTTTTAATTCGAGGTGAACTGAAGTTCTTAATGCAATAACTTTTAATTCAACAACTATATAATAAATTTTTTTTTATTCTGAATGTAAATTGTTTTCAACGATGATGCATAGAAACTTTCTTTTATGTGTGTTAAGTAACTAGTTATTAAATTAACCAATTTTGGTTAATATTAAACAAAACGGCAACGCTGGATGGCATACACAGCGAATGCCAGAAAACAACAAAAAATTCCTTTTGTTCTTGTTGCTGTTAAGCTTTTTTTGTATAAGTAATACCACCTTGCAAATGGGCTCATCCTATTTTTTTGTAGCTTTTAACACACATTTGACATTTGCTTTGGTTGTTTTTTTGTTGCTGAAAAGAAAATAGTGTTGCCAAAATCTGAAAAATTTAATAGCGTCAAATGTCTTAAAATTAATATGGTACATTTTCTCAAACCGACCAAAATAAGGTTTAGCCGACCATCCGACCAAAACCATTACTGTCCGACCATTTTGGTCGGAAAAGACCAACAGTGGCAACGCTGATTGTAAGTCTATTTGCTACGTATCTCTTTGTATAAATATCTATATTGTTTTTACTATTAATCACATTAGATTTTTTTAGATTTATTTACTGTAAATAATTTTTATAAATAATAGTTGCATAATTTTTATAATATTCAATATTCTAAATTTATGAAGGTCAAGTTTTAATCAATGTTATTTAAACTATTGTATGACACTGTGTATTTTACTTCTAAATTATTATATTTAAACTTTGATCAGAAACAGTTGAACTTGCTTTATTTTCCTTAATATAAATAGATAAATTTTGTAGCGTCGTTGTCTTTCTAAAACTACATTCATATATTTGAAATGAAATATTTTTCCATTTTGTATTTAAAAGTTTAATAGAATTATTTTAATTGAACCGTTTTTCGCACACAGATAAAGTAAATATTTATTTTTTATTCTTGTAATTTTTTTTTTATCGCAAGCATCACTCTAAATATTTAACCATCCCACAAATTTATTTTAAAATATTGGTTTTCAATAGAATTATTCTATAAATAAAAAAAAATGGAAAAATTCACCTCTATGCTACGATATCACTACTGTCACACCTTAATATTAATTCAAAACTAAAACAAACAAAAAATTGTTCTATATTCATTCATTCTCTACACCTCAAAATTAAAAAAAAAATTATTTGTTTTTGTTGTATTTTTGGGCTAAAAATATTTATTTGGTTAAATGGAAGTGGAAAAATATTTGATGTTCATATTCCGCACGTTGGCGTTGTGAAAACATTCATCTTTCGTCCCCAATAAAATTCTCAGTCTTCTTCAGCCATTCAGTAGAAAATAGCGACGTTATATTTTGAGCAAAACACACACATACAAATAATTTAAAATGAATATAAACATACTTTAAAAGAAATGCATAAAAAATTCTTTAAAATTGGCTAATATTTGTTTTTTGACGTTATTTTTTATTACCAAACATGAAAAAGTTGTGGAAATATTATGTTTTCAAAATGACTACACGATCTATACGTCAGCTGTTTAATAAAACTTTAAATGTGTTAGAAATGATATGATTTTTTGTATTTTCATTATTATTATTCTCATTTGAAAAAAGTTGCTTTTGGTGAAATTTGCTGAAATTTACAGCTGTGCAGAGCAGCATTACCAAGTTCTGGAGGAAAAATGGCTAACTAAAGTAAACAAGTAAGAAACTATATTCGGCTATGCCTAATTTCATATACCCTGCACATAAGTATGAACTACTAAAAAGATACTACTAGTTTTTTTCGGTGCAACGGATTGCTTGCGATCTTTAGTCGCCTTACTTTAAATTTAAACTCTCCTTTCATCTTAATATAAATATTTTCGGTAGGTGCGTTTTTCTTTTCTTGACTGGTTTGTGAAAATCAGGCTTTTTATAACATATAGGTCTTTGCCAACTTCTGTAACAACGGTTTTGTAAAATTGCGACAATTTTTTGCGAATTTTTAGGTACAATTTAGGGTTTTTTATATGTTTGGACTTTTTGTAATTTAAAACTTTTGTACTATAGTTTGGACTTGTGGTGAGTTTTCAAATTATGGTGAAATTAATTTTTTATTTTCGAATTAATTTCGATTTCTAGTAAGATTTACCATTTTATAATATTTAAATTTTTTGGGTGATTTTTTACTAAAATCCC
This sequence comes from Phania funesta, assembly GCA_963932375.1. Taxonomy (NCBI): domain Eukaryota; kingdom Metazoa; phylum Arthropoda; class Insecta; order Diptera; family Tachinidae; genus Phania; species Phania funesta. The sequence goes on from OZ010656.1 coordinate 47,592,528, forward strand.
CATTGCGGTAAAATGAAATTTTGTTTGTTTGATATATTTGTTTAACATAGATTTTATTGAAGTTTCTTAAAATATTGAGAATTGTTAAATTTCGGATTAATGGTGAAATTACAAAATGTGCTGAAATTAAAATTTTGTTTTGAATTTTTAACATTTGGTGAATTTGTTTTTCCGTATGTTTTGTTACAATTCTTGTTTTTTGTAACAAATATTAATTTTTTAATAACCGAATTTAGTTAAAAATTATTAGATTTTATGATGAATTTAAAATTTGACTAATTTTGAATTTTTGAAATGATTTTGTGCAGTTTTAGTTTTTTAAAATGTAGATTTTATTGTATATTTAATGAATATATAGGAGCATCGGAACTTCCCTTCACATATATGTACATTACAAGAGCCCAACAATTTTGTACGATCGTGAGTTATTTCATTATTTCATAATTATGGCAAAATTTTTCCAGGCTTTTTTTGCTTCATTAGTTTTCTTGGTACTAAAAAGTCTTTCAATCTCAGCATTACCCGAAGGCGAAATTACAAAACTATATACCAGATTATTCTGTCAGATTGTTTGAGCTTTGGAATGATTTTAAGAATTTGAATAAGTACAATAATTTTTTTGAAACTAAATCTATTTTTCTTTTAAAAGTTCTTAAGTGAAAATAGAAAAAGTTTAAAAAGCCACAAAACACAATTTTCGATGCTCAAAGACAGAAACTAAATTCATATTAAATTTAGCCTCGAAAAATCTAATCGTGAAATCCTGGTGCTTAGTTTCTACCGTCGGGAAAATCGTGCATGTGGCCAAGAACGATTGGCCCTTGCAATGGCACTTTATTGCTATCCTTTCAGTAAATGAATACCGAAAATTATTTGCCAAACAATCTCCTCAAGTCTGAAGTGATATTTTAGTAAATGCTGCAAGATTGGCAAAAACAAAAGACGGTAGAATTGTCGTAAACAATTTTAACAAACCTTTTCATTTTTTGTCTCTAGTTATACGAGATAAGTCAGTTTAATGCGATGAAAGTCTTGGTATCGCTTTAGAATATGTCAAATTTAGTGAGTCATTCCATTAACCCGAAAGATAAAGCTTTAGCTCCTGAGCTCGAACTCATTGCTTAAATTTTCCTAGATACTCTACACTTTTGTTTTGAATACATCGTTGGAATTTCGACTCTGGTGGCATAATTATGTCGCTGATTTTTTCCCTCCTAAAAGTCAGTCATATTGAAATGAAGTAAATCAAGCTGAAAGAATCATATATGCCACAAGATATCGTTCCAATGTCTGTCGTGGATTTCTGATCTGAGAAGTCCAATTTTTAATGACGCCATCGCATTCATACGGCTAATTATAAGCAATAGTCTGCTTGATTTTAAAGACATCGCTCAATTGTAGCTTATTGGCCTAGATTTAAAAATAGGAAAAATCCCACAAGAAAAAGCGTACACAAGAAAAGTAAAGTAGAGCTTTTCATGCTGGTTTTGGCGAAGTTTAAAACTTTACGATGCTTAACAATAATATTGTTTATGAACCATTGAAAAGACCTTTCAAAATAAGAAGAATAACTATTATTTGAAAACTTCAGCGTAAGTTAACTCGCCAATAGTGCACAACTCCACATTTCTGTAATCATTCCCTGTAAGCATATGGAAGTTACATTTTCCAGCCACTGACTAAAAAGTAGCGATGTCCTCGATATTTAATATAATTTGACCAATTTTATAAAAATAAACACATTAGTTTTGAACTTAGATATAGTTTTTTGGAATTTCTAACGCACCCGAAATTCAAACAAACAAATTACTATAAAGTGGACTTTTCGGTATGAGAAACGTTAAGCAAAACCAGGAAATAAAGTAACGCCATAAGTCGTTTTTCTCAATTTTTTTTTATTTAAAAATCGCAAGAAAAACTGTTCTAGAAGACACAGTGGTAGAATATTGCTGTTCTTGACTTACACTCTCAAAAGCCTGTAACTTTTAAATGAATTGAGATATTTTCCATCGATTTGTTGCAAATAGAAGTAGAAACGGGAGTCTTATTGTGGAGCAGTGGCAAATCGTCTCGCATTTTTTTGAAATAGAAGTCGGAATAAAATATGAGTCGGCTCTTACAGCTACACAACTGCAGGCGATTGGTGAGTGGATCAACCGAGATTATAAGTCACGACATCCGAATATATGAGAGCTGAAGGTCGGTTATAGGCAGAGCACGGATTTAGCGGACCGGTTTCGTGAAACAAAGATTATAGCAAAATTGAGCTACTAACTGATACGAGACAGCCGTCACTGCTCAGACCCAACCCTTGCACAGATGCGCGAGGGAATCAGTTCTTTTACATACGGCTCCAAGCCAGGGGATAAGACGGGTGATCTTCCGATTCCGGATCATAATACGGTCCTCCAAGCGGAAGTTTGTGCGATCTCGGAGCATCTGTACGGGCTCAGTGGTACTGACAGGCCTGTGGAGATTTATTTTTACGCACAGCCAAACATCAATAGGGGCACTAGAGTCCGATACGTTCCAGTACGGTTCTGGATAGCAAAAATTAATAAACAATACTCAGCGCATAGTAGACTCCGCATCATATGTGTGACGGGTCAGCAAGGAGTGGTTGGAAATGAACGAGCCAACGGTCTGGCAGTTAAGGCCAGAGAGCCCGTGGAAGTGGGCATAAGTAGCGCAAACCCGCTTGACGCCACGAAAACCGAGCTGAAAAGCTGCGCAAAGAGGTGAGAAGATACTATTATTGCGGATGCTGATGACGTTTTAATAAAGGTTTATAATAACATTTTATAGTTTACTTATCTAGGGAAAATATTTTAATAATAATTGGCTGCATGCATTTTTGGCTTTGACAACGAACATTACAGCAAGTTATCGAAAAGGGTGATAGTAAGTTAGCTCGTAATTAAGGCCTAGAAAAAAGTTCATTCTTCTCCACCCGGACTTTGCTGTGTTTTATGGACAATAAATGGAGAAAAAATAGTATTTTGCCTTTTAATGTGATTAACAAATAGTAGCAAATAGCTTCAAACCAGGTAGGTAAAATAATAAAATCAAAAAAATTATCCCCGGGTTTCGGCAGGGGTCAAGTATATTTGAAAAATTTTTTATATAGGTTTGAATTATTAAAAACTGTTAACCGTTCCTTGAGCCGTCACGGCCTTCAAAAGTTATGGCCTCATATTTATAGCGAATATTCACAACTACCCCAACCAGCTTGATTAGTGAAATGGCTTTATAAACTTTAAAATTATCATATGCCTTTTATATTGCGTCTACTAGTTTAATACCGTTTGATATACGCGCTTAAAGTCAGACTCATAATACTATCAATGAAATGCAAAAAGAGTTTTAAGAATACGCAACCGACTTTTTCGACTTTTGGCCGCTACCAAGAACCGATCGCTTACTGTGCGACGCTTCCTAGAAATTGCATGAAGTTAATTTGCAGAAACAAAAACATTTACATTTTTATAACTTTAATGTTATTTTGTTGAATCTTTCTATTTAAAAAAATTTACAATAACTAGTTTATTGTATTTAAATCTTAACAACAAAACACTATCTACTAATGTCTAGGGAGAGGCATCTCACTAAACTCAAAGAGCCAGTTTTGTGAGTATCTGGTGCCCATGAAATTGCAGTAAATTGCGCGCTAGAGTGTTGGGAAGGAGCACTAGTTTGCTTAGGTATTTGGACGAGTTATATTTTAATTTTTTTGAGCGCGTACGGTAAGTTGTACACCACAGGTGAATGCCATATTGGCTTTATAACAGTTTTGTATAAAAGGACTTTGTATTCACCAGTCAAGGTTGAGTTTGGACTTATTAGCCATTGCGGGACCCCCGCAGAGACTTCCACTTTTTAAGAAAATTTGTCCTTTGACCTTACTTTAAACATTCTATTTGTTTAGAAGTTTGCTGGAGTTTTCAGGTAACCCATCATGCCAGACTTTATCAAACGCCTGGAAAATGTCAATAAATATTGCTGAACAATAATGCTCATTTTCAATGGCAGATCTAATAACGGTGACAATTCTTGCTCAATTGTACTATGCTTTGCTCGAAAATCAAAGTGATGGTCCGGGATGATGTTTCCTTCATTCAGCTAATGATTTGATGACGAATCGAATAATTTTTGAAAGAACTTTGATAAAATTGACTGAGTAAGGTCCACACCTGGCTTAGCGATCATAACAATTTCAGACATCTTCCAAGAGCACGGGAAGAAACCAATTCTCAACTTTGTATTAAATACGAAGAATAAAATTCTCGCAGCATAATTAGGTAAATTTTTTATCATTTATCCTGTAATACGATCAGGTCCTGGTGATTTTTTCATATCTATATTTTTAATTGTAGATTTAAATAACGATAGGCGACATTTCATAGGATCAATCACAGTGTCATCGACATTTGGATTAGTGTGGTGTAAAAACCTTTTCTCAGTGATTTGCGAAGCATTTACCTTTTCAATTGAGCTCTTAGCTCATGTGAGGTTCTCAAAACTTAATGGGAATTCGTATGCAATACGCTGAATTCTGGCGTATTAAAGTGCCTTACATCCTTGCGCACTATGAGGGCGGTGCCACTACATGCCCTTACAATCGGATGTTTAGTTTGGTGCGCGATTAGTTTGACTCTTAAGCAGTTTTTTATAGTGAAACGTGACAGTTACATTTCACCAAGATATTAAAGAAAATGTGTGCTTGTTAAGCCTTTTTGGATTAAAATTGGCATAACGATATTAAAAAGTGCTATTAATTAATTCATTATACACTTCATAAGAATTAAAAGGGTACATATAGATTAGTAATTCCGTTTGTAATTTCTACAGTATTCATTTCCGATCCAACGAAATATATATTCTGGCTCCTTATTGAAAGGGAAGCTCAATTGACTATGTACGTCTGTCCCCCTCTCGGATGTTGAAATCAACTTTTTAACTGCACTAGACGACCTAGGATCTTCAAGCTTGAACCATTTTTTATTGTAACTCAGCTATATCAGTCCACAAATTCCCTAGATATTGCCAACAAACTATTTACCTTTTTTGATATTTTCACTCATACAAAGAAACGCTAATACGTAAGCCACTATTATTTTTATATTCGGAATCTCTAGCAACTCTGTGGTACTATGTGTACATACATTTGTTATTTAGTACATACAGGAATTATTAACCCAAGGCCCCCAGATAACTAATAATTGTTTGACCAGATTAAAAAATTAAAAAAAAAATTAAAAATTTCAAAAACTCAAAAGAAGACCCGAATACGAACAATGACACTGAAGATGGTTTGTCACCAAACCAAACTTGACAAGGGATGAGGTAAATTCGTTTCAAAAATCTACATCAAAACATCAAAATTTTACAAGAAACCTAAATTAATCCGGAAAAAAACAAATTTTCATACATAATTTAGAAATTCACCAAAATTTGAAAATTCACTATAAAAATTTGATTGCTAAAACAATATCACGAAAACAAAAATTCACCGAAATTTAGAACTATATTTGTAAGTCTCGTCGAAAAAACCTAAATCTAAAAAAACCTAATTCTCACAAACAAGAAACCAAAAGCAAACGTTATCATATTTGGTAACTTAACGACAAAACATATCCAAAGGCTGATATTGGCCCTAACCCTTTAAACTTAATCAAATATAATATATTTTACTAGAAGAGCCCCATGAGATGCTAAAAGAGCACCCATGCTCTCTTAGTGTTTTCTTAAAAAAAAAAAAAAACGGAAGCAACATTTTAAGTAAATATAGGTCCGTTCGTTTACTTTGTAGTAGAGTCCACTGAATAAATATTTACTTGGTATTTCACAAGAAATAACCTCATCAAATACTTTTCGACCAAATATTACAAGAAAGCTGCAAAATCGAGCAAATTAATTAATTTTAAATATAAGCAAATAGATTTTCTGGTACATAACTCTCTTATACTCGTGTAGATACGAAAATTATATTTCCTTTGTATAAATGTAAAATTTAAAGCTGGATTTGATATTCTTTGTTTGCAAAGCTTCCATTTTACTGGATTTTACTAGCACAAAACTTGCAGTACTAGAACTCTCTCTCTCTCTCTCTCTCTTAACTCTCACAGTTTGTACTCTCACTTACTATAATTAGGATAAACGAATGTAGTCCAGTAAAATCCAGTGAAGTCCAGTTAAAATTTGTAAACATTTGGTTAACGTTAACATTGGTTATGGTCAAAGAGGCGTTTTTTTTTTATTCTTGATTTTTCTCTTTCTTACATTGCCCTTTTCACTCTTTCAAACTTTGACTAAGAAAAGGCGAAGAAAGAAGGAATTATAAAGGTCAAGTCGGGATTATTGTTGCGGAATGTAAAATCTTAAAAAGTGAAAAAATTAACAAACGATAAAAGTTTAAGCGATATATTTTAAAAGAGGCCCATGATCACTATGAGACTAAGTTATTTGATATGTCAAAAAACGCATATGTGCTTAAAAAGTACTCGTACGATAGCGTAATTTAAAAGTTAAATGTTTACAGGCCATTACCATTTGCTAATGACAGTGTAGCATAGAAAGGCGCTTTTTTGTTGCCATATTTTTTTGGAGTGGAACAGAATTCTTTCGGATTGTCTTCTAATTCATGCCATTTAGTGATTAAAAATTTTTAAAAAGAACAAAATCATCCCTTTTGGAATAACGTTACTAACTATGTTGTTCAAAAAGCAGTACAATATTGCTTTTAAGCATCAATACTTCGTTACCCAAAACTGGCAATACTTATGGATGCTAGTAAGGTACTAAAACGGTTCGATCAATATGTATAGACTAAGTAGCTCGTTTCACCGGAGAGTTTGTTTTAAAAAATTGGATATTATGTTCGCTAATTTTTTATATAATAATGTAACGTTTTAGTGACAATTTCCATAGAAAATATTTGCATTCTTATGATCTTGTGAATTATAATGACCTTAATAAGGACAAACTGGAGAATTTTTGTATTTTAAACTGTTCGAAGTTCTTGCACGGAAGTAAAGCTGTTTTATGTTTATCTGATGAAAGCAATGAGAAATTTATCATTTACAAACAAATAACTTGATGCAGTGTTATATATTCATGTGTGTATTATTTGTATAAGATTTTGCTAAAATTTACAATTTCTCCAATACATACATACGAGTATATATGGCTGTGTACTAGTTACTATACGGAACTTTCCTTTTTTGTTTTGCTTTTTATGTTCATGTTGATTATATCTATTAAAAAATCGTATATCTATTTTTTTTTCTTTCTTTCATTTATTTACTTTTTTGTTGTATGCTACTTTGTTTTATTTTTAGATTATGGAAAATACGAAAAATATTGTGTTTATGTTGTAAGTTTATAAAAGTTTAAGCAATTTCCAAAAGTGTAAACACAAAACGAAAAAAAAACTCACAACTTTGTTCGGCATTTCTTCTTAACGGTACCGTATGCTCATAATTACAATTACTCTTGGTGTGAGAAACAATTGGAAAAAGTCATTACAACAAACAGAAAACTTTGCAAATTTAAACGGCGTTATAAAAAGCAACGAAACTTTTTTTATTTAATTTTTTGATCATTTTCATAATAAGAGCAGGCAAAGCGGTTGGAGCTTGAAATTTTGCTTCATTTTGTGGCGAGGAGAATATAGAAGAATTATTTATTTATTTTAAGTTTTTGCAAACTTGCTATCCTAAACTGACTGTTCAAGTTGTGTCTTCTTTAACTTCTAGATGAATAGTACTGGCTGTTATTAAGTTATCTTATCCTATACGTGCCGTACCTTTAAGAATATAACATCTTTGCTGTATTCCAAATCCGATGCTTTAGGAACCAGTGCATATATATTTCGTGCAGTTAAAACTGAATTAAAACAATAAACTTTTTTGCTAACGTCAATCCGGGTCGATTTTTTAAGAATTTCAATTTATCTGTTGGGGGGAAAAGCTGGCGTAAATTGCTGGCTGCTAAAGCTAGCTCGTCTGGAAACCTTTACCCAAATTATTGGAAAAAGTAAATATATTATATATCTGAATTTTCTACACCCAAATGAGAACGTTTAAAGAATGTAAAAAACAAACACATTAAGGTTTTAACAAAATAAAAGCCTGATTTTGAATTGACCCCGTCGTGATATTTTCTGGTTTGATTCTCTATCAAATGACATCGATTAATTGATGATTTATATCATATCTGAAGACTCCTATCACGTCACCTGAGATGAAGCCCACATTTATATTTGATCAAGAAAAGCGCTTTTCTTCGATACTCTTTCTTAAACAAATACAGCTCTTTCGTTGCAATCCATGTTTTTTTTTGTAACCTAAAAATTGTGATGAATGTTCTTCATCAATATTAGCTAGAACTTGTCATCATCTTCTTTGATGTTTTTGTCGATCATAAGAGTTAAGATACAGAGCAAAGCAAACTAATGACAATTTGATACCAATTGTACTCTTTACTCCACCAACTTTTTGACTTAATGGGTTTGTTAATAAGCTAAACTGCAGCATGTGTAGTGACAACATACCATACAGACCCCATTACATCCAAGAAAATCCATCGTTGGGTGCGGTTTAGACACTGGTAAAATCAATGGGGCTTATTTGTTCAAAAATGAAGCCCACCCTGGCGTTACGAGAAATGAAGATTATTACGGCACCATGATTAATGACTTTTTGTTTGAAATTATGGATGACATGGATCTCAAAATACGTGATACAAATTTTTAATTTTTCTGTAAAAAAAAATAATCACTGAATTTTCTCACTTGCCAAATCGTTTCACTATTCTAATCTTTCTTATTAACTTCATATGCTGAGAGATGAAAGCTACAATTGTACTTATGCATTATAAAGACATTTTAAAGAACGATGTGAGTTATTTTGTCACATTTCTTAATTTTCTGTTTTCTGGAGTTAATCGATTCGTAAAATGAACGGCTCATATAAGAATAAGATTTACTTGATAATGCAATATTTTTTTTTTTTTAACAAGAAAAATTATCAAAATATTTTGTTTAATACCAGTCTATGAGAGTTTTGAAATATGAAATATTTCCGAAGTTTTGCTGATGAAAAAGCTAATTTTTCTGATTTTATTGTTCTTTTTTTCATTAAAATTTCAGTGCTACGCTCAAACTAACAATAGATCACAAAAAAGTAGTTTAATTATTTTCTGAACTTCAAACTTTTTGTTTGTTTTTCCACATTGAAGAAAAGCAAATCAAAAATAAAATAAACAAATTGAAGTTTTTATTAACATTTTGCATTAATTCGTCTGTGTGTGTGTGTGTGTGTGTATGTGTGTGAGCGAGAATTTCGGCTTTAAACAATTCAATTATTAGTTATTTGAGTTAACTTTATCTGTTTGTTGTTTGATGATGCTGCTTTTAGAAACTACCAAAAACTAATTTGATTATAATATACTTGCAATTCCATTTAATTTTTCAGTTCTTGCATTTTTAATTTCATTTCGACAAAATGTTTTAGTAAAAAAGTTGCTTAAATTATACAATCACTTTTTCTGCCTTTTTGTCACAGAAAAACAAAAAAAGAACAAAATAACAGTAGCATCGACAAAAACAAGGGGGAAATTAACAAATACTACAAAAAAAAACAATATTGTCCAAACTAACGCGCAAATAAATTAAAACACTAAAACAATTAATTAGAAAAAAAAAGAAAGCAGCAAAGAAAAGTTTGTTAGTTAGTACGAGAATTGACAAACACACTGCAGTATTTCACACTCTTTCTGCCATAAAAGAAGAAATAACACGAGTGAACTACAGTAGTTGAACCAGGGTAAAAATAAGTTACTAATATTGCATTTTAGTTTGCTTTTTAATGTCATCTTAATTGTTTTTATATGCCTTGTAAAATTGTAAGATTTTCCGCAAAGATTAATTGAAATAACTTTTCTTTTCTAGAAGTTCGATGACGGCTTCTATTTCTGTTACTGCCAGATATTGTAGTATATTTTACTACAAATGATTATCATCCTTCGTTAATATACTCTGTACACTCAAAGAAAAATCTTATCTTTACAACAATATATTGTTTTAGCAAACATACAACGGTTATTTGAAAAGACTGTAAACGTGACTTTAGTTGCATGTTATGTTTGTACAAGTTATTATTTCCAAATAATGTCCATTCGTAAAAATTTCACTTAATTTGTTCACAACGATATATTCAGATATAATTGGATACTCTTAGATTATGGTTACCTCAATCATATTTTTTCTTTGCATGTCAATCATGTTGAACTATAATTCCCAAATGCACCATAATTATTTTATTACCCACTTGCGGAAATATTCTTTTCAAATTTCCCCACCGAGTGGTTCAAGAAGATTTTTAAATTTGAATAAATCACAAAATATCTGAATAAAAAAGAAACTTGGCATTATCTAAATTATAATTAAAATTAATGTATTAATGGGAATTCGGGCATGTGAGGTAATTTTTACAAACTCACACTCGACTCAGTACATCAGGCTAGATGTAGGCAGTGGTGTTTTAAGATGCTTAAAAGTACCTGGCTTATAAACCAACTTGATCGTCAAATATTTCTTTCGGCCAAAGTCATTGTATCGCGTATAATATGGCAAGTAGCACCTTACTGTTAAAATCAGACTTTCAGGCTTTCACATTAGTGCTATCCAATTATGGCTTCAAAAAAATTCTCATATATATTTATATCGGTTAGGTTATTGACAGCCCTCGAATTGGGAATTATAGTAATTTTTTCTTCCTTTAAGAACAATCATACACTCTGAACTGAATATATTTTTCACTTAAATCTTTTGATTTAACTTAAGAAAGTGTGTAACAATAAACGGTTTCTACTTTGCTTTTTATTTAATTCATAACATAAATTCAGTAAAATTAATTTATTGATTCTTTATGTTTTTATTTCAAACCAAAGCAAATAGGTAATCTTAGACTATCGTTATCGTTGCCTTAAAATTTCAACTTCCAACTATTTTAGAGGGTAAATCGAATAAAAATTACACCATTTGATAATTAATGTAGATGGCGCCCTTCGGCTTGAACACATGTTTCCAGATGTTTTCCTGAAGTTACGTCTTGAATCTTGTAATATTTCGCGTAGAATGGCTTGGATTCCTCTACGGATGGTTTCCTTCATCTCTGGTGATGTGCGTGGTTGAACACGCGAATTCAATAAACACCAAAGAAAGAATATTTACATTTGTTTTGGCAAAGCCTTGCGAAACGCGAAATACTTACTTATTTTGTTTACTTCAACAAATGTCCGCTCAATTTAAATTAATGTCATGTTTTATACAGTTTTGACTCTTTACGCGTAAGAAAGAATTGACCAAAATAAGGAGAATAATTAGCAGTTTCGAAATATTTCTAGATAACAAAAATGTATCATTCACATTCAATAATTTCGATTATAACACATGCGAGATAAATTAAAAAAATAATGTGTAATACAAAATTAACAAACATATTAAAAATGGAATAATTGTTTAACTCCTAAATAGGCAACTGGCAGCCTTTCCGATATAGTTTTTTATCTTATATTTATTTACTTTTGTTGTAATTCAACGTCAGATGCTAGGACACAGTATTTTCTTACGAAAAGTTAAACATATTTTTTTTACAAATATTTAAAAACTAGGAATAATTTATTTCATATTACAATAACATAATATATATATATATATATATATATTTTAGAAGATATTTGAATTTTATTCAAATTTTCGAAGGTCAAGTTTACGAGTTAGGTCTGTATATGGGCTTATAATTGTTTTGTTTAAAAATTTATTTAAAAAAAGAACTATTCATTCGATGCCTTCGAACTACAGTGCGCAAGTGAAAAAAAACACCAGTAAAGTACAACAGCAAACATTATAAAACTATTTAATTTGCAAAAGTGAAAAAGGGCATAAAACAACAAATGAAACAAAGCTAGAGCCAACAATAAAAAAATGTTTAAAACTACTTTATATACAACTAGTAATAGTTAGAGAAACATCATGCCAAAAAAAAAGCGAAAAAATATACAAGAGGCACTTGGTCAGATGGCTGCCATTAAATTACAAGGGCTTCATATTTCTTTTTCATATCGCCTCTTCTTTTATCTAAACGTGTGTAGACCATAACCAACTTCAGTAGAATTTTTAAAATGCCAAGGTGATTAAACTATTGTTGTAGTTACAAAAGGGATTAGAGCAAAATCAATCTGCCGTTCACTGAACAAAACCATTCTTATTTAGCTTTTAAGTGAGATCGACATAAATACAAGTTTGTCATTAACTTTTTAAATTCTACATTCTTCTGAATTCTACTGAAGTTTTTGTGGGGGGTTTAATTAGCATTTTGCTGGTTGCGGTAACAATAATCAGCAAGCAACATATTAATGATTAACTTATATGGTTGGATTAGAAACATAATATATAATTACATAACTTTAAATACTTATAAATATTAAATACATTGAAATAATTGAAATATACAGTGGCTCACTACTTATTTGGATCACCATCTTTTGTTAATTGTGTGATAATTTCTTAACAAGAAAGGAAATTAACAAATTTAAATAATTTCTAGAATATTTTATTTTATTGGAAAAAAATAAAATTTTATTCGGTGTCAAAATTGTGCATTTATTGACTTACAAACTAAAAATCGAAAATAAAAAACACAAGCTTTTTCAAACTGTTATAATAAACAACGATTCACATACATATATAATTAAATTATTTTGTTCAACTTGGTAATTATTATGCCCACTTTTAATTCCTAACGCTGCTTTATGGTAATTTTAGCTTAACATCTAGTGTTGGCAGACGCTTTGATCTAGAGTTGTTCAGAAGTTTTCTTTGGCATTTAGATGAGGCGGATCCATCACTTTTTGAGACTTTGTCTTGATAGCGCCCAGTTTTTCGGCACTTTGCCTTAAATAAGAACTCTTAATAAAATGCAAATTTCCGTATCCGCCAACTTGCTGTTGCTTCTAAAATTTTGTTTTTTAGCTCTCTGATTGGCTTAAATAACATACCACAAAGGAAGGAATCTTTGGTGGCATATTCTGTGGCGAATCTAAGGCGTGCTTATTGAATTTTCTTATTAGTGAATAGCTCTTTCTAGCTCACTCTACCATAAAAATTGTGTTGTCAAAGCACGCGATCCATACTGGTAAAAAAAATAATTTAGGTGGACATGGCTAATAACTTCTAAATAAATATCTGTATCGAAAAAGAGATTAAGGCGTTTCTTGTAGAACATTTGATTCCCTGTCAGATGTTGGTATGACATGCCGTTGCCAAAGAGCTTATATTTTTTAGAGGTCCGTTAAAACCTTCAAATTTAGTTTTGACGCAAATTTTTTGAATTATATTTTATTAAATGAAAAATACATAATTAACAAAAAGGCTTCACTTCATAAATAAGTGAAGTTAAACCTCTTACTCTTCCATTTTCCCTAATAGTTCGTTGGTATTTGGTATATTGGTGGTAGGGGTAAACTAGAAGGAAAGAGGTCCTTTTAAAGTATTTTTTTTTTTATTTAGCTGATAGGTCGGAATTTATAAATTTCCTACAAAAATGTCACAGTTAATTTTTACTTCAGACCAACCATTTTGAAGTTGTAAAGCCAAGAAAAACAAGGGCTCACTTCAGTTGTGAGAATAGTTCAATTGAACTAGATCGTTCATGAACTACACAACTCTAAAACTATCATAGAAAAACATTTTTTTTTTATTTTTTTTATTTTCGATGTCCCATTCACAAGACCCTAGGTCTCATATTACAATATGGAAGTGACAATTTGTAAAATAAAAATATAAAATATATAATACAAAAATTTAATAAGAACAATATGAGATGTTGAGTGAATTCTTATTAAAAAAACCAGACTTATTAAAAAATAAATAAATAAACAGGGTTAGATTTAATTTGGTGAATATGCATTTTCTAATTAGATAATTTCATTTATAGAAAAAATACCTAATTATGTTTTTCTTAAATTGCTGTGCGTTTTGAATAATCTGATAGCTGTATGGAATTGCGTTCCAGAGACTGGTTGCGTGAATAAAGAATTGGTATTTAGAAATCTGCGTATGCGTATCTGCGTATATCTCAGTGCCAGTAGTCTATTGCCAGGAGTTGAAAATCTTAAATTATTTTGTGCATATAGACTAAGATTCGTACTTTCAGATAATAATTAAAACCAATACCATAAAGAAGATTCGCGAACGATAAAATATGATCAAATCTTTTCAGACCATAAACATAGCGAATGATGTTATTAAACGCTACATTCAGTTTCTTTTGCTCTTTTCCAAGTTATACCGATTATCGGACAAATTATCACCAGAAATATATTATAAAAGGGTAAGAGTTTCCTTATAATGATTATCTTGTCTAACACGATTCTTTGCATTTTAGTAGTAATTTTCCAACAAATTTCGAATGATTTTTTATAACTTCACGAACGGTCCCCTTACAAACAAAGAACTCTTTAAATCCACTGCCTCTATACTTGCTTTTTTCAAACCAAGCTTTTTTAATTCAGAATCACTATTAGGCTAAAAGACAAGAGGAAGTGTATTCTGCGATGGAAATAATGGGAAGTACCCAGGTTTAAATAGTCTCTATAAATTGTAGCCGTAATTGATAGGAGCCATCCCTAAAAGCAAAAGAAAAAAACACACTTAAATCATGAGTTCTGACATTCTTGCACGCAGTTGATAGAAACCAAAATGAATGCATATAAAGGCCCTTTCACGTTATTACGACTTGTCGAAACTTCAAATCAAATGAGAACATATTATAGTGTGAAAACAATATGTTATGGACCCTGATAAAATAGAGATGGAAATTTGACAGTCATATAGCTCTCTCCATTTGTTTTATAGTTTCTAAAATCTTAGACTTCTTGTTTTATTAGGGAAAACCAATGTAATGAGAATATTTTACATTTGTTTTTTTTTGACAGCCGGAACTAATATTCTTAGATTTATCTCCGCAAAAATCCAACGAAAATCGGCACATTTCTATATTAGTGTGAAAGTGGCTTAACCACTTACCTCAACATCAATAAATACTGTCCTATAATGGACTAAACAAAATAACTAAACATATTTAAAAATAATTTTAATTAAGATTATGACTAAATAATGAGTTTTCCCGGGAACGTATTGCCATCCATAGGAATGTCGGTTTGATATAAATACGAGATAATCGGTAACATCCGTTAGATCGTTTATAATTGCAGTAAAAATGAAATAGTGCTGTATAACCAGCAGTGTATTCATGTTCGATAGTCTACCATTACCGATCAGTTACTTCGTGTCTTCTTTTGCGTGGTCGAGGAGCGTAAGAATAAGATATATCTAAAAGAGGGTATAACTTCAGCAGATCTTTCGTAGAGAGTACCTGAGTTAAATGCTGAAATACAAATACATTATCACTGTTCGATACTTTCTTCTATAATTTAACCTCTCACTTCTTTGATATTGACGTTATATCTATTACAAACCTAATACCAGATTAAAAACTATTTGACATTATATGATGTATTCAGAAAGTTAGCTAAAGGGTGTGGTAGCGTCCAAAAACACTGCTTCAAAACTAATGGTACAAGTGTTCTTTCATTCTGTACGCTACCTAATATCGGTTATCGTAAAAATAATTTAAATATTTGTAAGAAAATAATTAAACACAATGAAGCTAGAAAATAAATAACAATAGAAGTGTAGAAATTTTCTAAAATATTATTTTGAAATTGTTACTGAACCGAATGCATTTTTGACTTTCCTAAATACCATACTCAAGTTTTATGCAGTGTAAGGATTCGTATGAACAAAACAAACTGATTGGTCACATTAAGTTCTTTGGGTGACATTGACATTGTGAAAACTTAAACCGCATGCTAAATGTCTCGCAATTGAATTTGTTTAATACACACATTCACGCTAAGTTACAACATGCACTTGTATATGTAAGTGGTTCTTACAGTCATACACATGTATGTTATCCTTTTTGCATCTGCACTTTAGATAATGAACCAATTTTTTTTAACTGGACAAAGAAATAAAATACCTTAAATATTTATTTGACTGGATAAATAAGATACATCGCAAGTTAATCCGTACGCATCAAGTCGACAAGTCTATTTCACTGATCCTCAATTACAAAAAAATTGCTTGCTGAACGCAACTTGCAATAGATTTTTGATCTATATTCTGTGTGGCATACCGAAAAAACCTGGCGTTCACAAAAGCTCGAAATCGTTGAAAAATAAATGACCCGATAACTTAGACCGGGTATTAACCGCCCAAAGCACTGACAGGTTGGTATTCATAGGACAAAAGGCAATAACATTTTCCATAAGCCCAACAGAAATGTATTTACTCGCTGACTTATCAACACGAATGTTGAAACATGAACAACGCATATTCTCTGCAAGCATTCTATGTTTACTGATTGATGCAAAGCCTTATAAAACACAGCTTACATATAATACCCAAAGTGTTTTAAATGTCAAAATTAACAGATAGAATCCACTCTACGTTACGTATGGGATATCTTCACTATACCTTTCTCAAATTTTTCACACTCTGAAAATAACAACTGTTTAATTTTGTGGACGTAAGCATTGGCATTATTTTTACTCAGATTAATTACTAAACATATATTGCTGCAGTCTTTTTTTACTATTAAATACTGGTACACCCCTTACTAAAACAACGTTTTCGAGACAAAACTCGTTAAAATATAGTACCTAAAATTTTTTGTAAGGCTGTTATATATCGGACAGGAGTTGCTACGTACGCAACTTTTGCATGCATCTATGTGCTTTTTGAATAATACTTTATTAAAAGATTTTGAACAATGAAGTTCACTTCACGAAACTTGACATTGAAAATGGCACGAAACCGGTTTGTCTCCAAACCAAACTTGACAAGGGATGACGGAAATTCGTTCCGAAATTCTACATCAAAACACCCTGTCGGAATATCAAATCAAGAATCAAGTTCACTTCAATTATCGCTTCTTTTTGATTAAGTCGCTACATTTTTTATATACAACCAGGAAAAGTAAATTTTTAATATTAAATGAAACATTATTTTTTAGTGTTATTTTATATTATTATTGGCCATATTAGTGTAGTTAGGAGTGTGTTAGTATAATAGCCTGGTGTTCGTTGATTTGATTCCCATCAACGGCTCTGGTACCGGTTTCACTACAAGGATTGAAATTCTATGTCACTCTAAGCAGTAATTTAAATTGTAATATAATTTGTAATTGTATTAGATCCGATACTTGACTTTAAAGAGACAAAGCATAGCTTAGTAAATTTCTAGATTAGCCAGATTTACAGAGATCATTACACTCAAATTTTGCTATGCGTTACGTATGGGACAATTTTGAAAACTGAATGGCTTTTTGAGGAGAGGTAACGAAATTGTTCTAAGTACGAAAGATTGAAATAAACCGTTTTTCAGCTACATCCATTTGTCTCTTTACTTATTGAATGGCCCTCGTACATGCAGAGTTTGATATAGAGAACTAATAATTAGGTATCATTTATTGGTATTGATTATTTTTAATGTAAAACTTAAACTATTTTACTTTAAGTTTTTATTGTTTTTTTCCGAACTATAAATATTATTAATTATTAAGTAATTTTTAATTTTTAGGCATGAGTTCGTTTTTCTTTCTATTCAGAAAGAGAATTATTTATTTTAA
The DNA here is from genome assembly GCA_963932375.1 of Phania funesta. NCBI lineage: Eukaryota > Metazoa > Arthropoda > Insecta > Diptera > Tachinidae > Phania > Phania funesta. The sequence goes on from OZ010656.1 coordinate 47,610,281, forward strand.
TATGGACAACCTTTGGAAACAGTAAAAGTTTTTAATTTTATTAGAAGTTCTTTAGACACACAATTTGTAGATAGGACACGAAGAATATTGATAACGTGTGTAGCGGCATAGAAAATGCATTCCATCAGCTAGATGCCTAATAAAATTAAAAACTTTTACTGTTTTCAAATGTTGTCCATATTAAAATAAATAATTCTCTTTCTGAGTAGAAAGAAAACACGAAGTTATGCGTAAAAATTAAAAATTACTTAATAATTAATATTTTATTTTAATAAATTTTTTCAATAAAGTTTTTTTTTTAATTTTGCGTTACGTAAAGTACAAATAAAAATCGAATTTCATGTAGTCCACAATTATAAATGTCAAATAAAACTCATTCCAACGCTTAAACTCAGGTGTAAAGAAGACAAATGCAGCATCTAGAAATTAGCTGACACGGTATGACTAGTTTAAACATGTAGATAAACAATAGCAAAACTTTTACCAGTTTTATCCAGTTTACCATTTTTAATATAAATATAATGTGGTATTTCTCAGTTTCTGTGCTCTAACGTATTTATAAAACAGTCAATTAATATTTTAATACTCTTTACACATACACATACTTGCAATAATATATTACTAATTTTAAAATTAATGTGTAAACATGCTTAACAGGGAGCAAGATTAAGTATCTAGAAGTAACACAAGTGACTTTAATTTATGCAAATTTTAATTTCTCATATTCCATATTTCTTCAACTTCAACGTCTGTTTGAAACATGGCGAAAGTTGGAAGAACAAGTTTAACTTTTGCAAAGGCTGTTTACGTTACAAATTAGTTTTTTGTTCGGTACAAATTGTAACAAGAATTACACCGCTTACGCTTTTACTTATTTAAGGCGTGTAGAGCATCAAGTCTTCTTGTTCATTTCCTTAAAGCAAAATTAATTTTACAAGTTTATTTTCCTTGGATTTTCTTAGTACCAGAGCAAATTTAAAAAATTTTCGTCTCAATAATAATTAGACACCCAAAAAAAAGATTCATTTTATGTTGCGCTACGGATTTGAGAAGCCCAATGATCCTACTGCATAGATTCGGCTAACTTCGAGCGAGGGCATGTTACAAGGAGTTGGAGCGCATCGGTCGATAGGGGGTAATTAGCACAGACTTTCTCTTACAGAAAACCCCTCAAGAAAAATTCAAACCGAGTCACATCCCATGCAACATTTATACCACCTTCGCGAGAACTGACCACACCTTAAATCCCTCATGCAGAAGTCCCTCATGGTGTTCGCTGCTTTGGCCCGTCCATATCATTCAGGACGGGACTAAAAGATCTTGATTTTTATTAACTTTCAGTGCTCTCTCTTGTCGGTGATGTCCTTATTTACGTTGTTTTCAAATAACGTTGTTTTCCCAAAATCCGCAGTAAATAGTAACTGCTTATAGAACTCTTATCAACGAGCCAGGAAGATTTGTAGTTAATATGGTCAGTATCAAAAAAGTCGCTCGTCATTAAAGATGATCTTTCGGCCATAACTTTCATAACAGTGCTTTTTTGATTTGGTATTAGTAGCTCAAAATCTACGGCCTCTTACCTGCCGCATTTAAATTTTTTCCCCATATAAATTAAGCCGCACAAAACTTCTTGACTTTTAAATTAAAATAAATCAAATTCCGTATGTCAAACTAAAAATATTCAACTTCCTTAATGTTACTCTATTCTTGCCGAAGGCGAAGATTTTTGAAATTTACTTTAATGGCAAAACAGAAAATACATAAATGAGTAGTTTCAGCTTTTCCCTCAAATTTTAACGCATAGAAACGTTCGAGCAATAAACGGCAACAGAAAATAAATAGATATTTGAACAATATTTTTCCAACTATATTCATTGGAATTTTTTATATGCGTAAACACAACACCTATTCGTAAGCAGCAACATCTTATGTCTACTTTGTAAGTCATTTGTATTCACGCTTACAATATAACATATTTCATAGAGCAGTAAGAGTGATATTTAGCCGTGTCGAATATAATATACCCAAAATCACTCAAACATCCCCAGTTTTAATATAGAGAAGAAAAAAGAAAGGTCAAATTTATCATCTGGAAAAACAAGAAGATTAGAGCTGGGGTAAAAAGTAGCAGCAAATATTCTCAAAAATGCATCTTTAACATCAGCGGAACTCCTAGACTGTGGGCTTTAGAAATCAGACGAACTCTAGGTTTAATACAGACTTATATACATATGTTCTACGCGGGCGATAGAATTGTATACTCTCATTGTGACCTTTAAGCGAATAAATTATTAGAATTGTAGGAACTTCACATGCAGCATGTTATACACAATTTGATTTGGGCTTCATTAGAACAGGGAAACCCTCCATTTCCAATTCAAAAACATATTCTAATGTTTTGCAAACAATTTGACAAACTCACTATACATATCCAAATTTTAGCGTATGTTTTGAAAATACTTTTTTGCATGATATAAAAATTTAATGGAATTTGAGTCCTTGTCACTGTTTTAAATAAAATTTTTAAGGCTCTTTATTAAAATGTGTACACCAGCAGTTCTTGGGTAGTTGTATATAATGTAAAGAACACCCAACAAATTATGATTAAATGCAAAGAATAGATTTTTATACTTCTTGTCAGTAAATTTTTAGAGAGCTTCTAGTAAATGGAACAAAAAACTTAAGGAATTCTTACTTCGAAAAATGCTTCATTTGAATCATTTCTACAGTGGCCTACCCCAGGATCACCGTCTGAATTGACGTAAAGTATGAGTTTTTGAAAATTAAAGGAAATAATTTGTTAGCTCATCTCTCTGGTATCTTCAATTATCGAATTCGTTTCCAAGCTGCTCCCAGTTAGCAATGTATATTTTTCAGATGAGCACAGCGGAAAGTGATCCAGATTTTAAAAGTACTACTTGCTTTTACTGGCGCCCAAAGGCACTTCATAGTAGAATTTTGGAACGAATTTCCGTCATCCCTTGTCAAGTTTGGTTTAGAGACAAACCGGTTTCGGCTATGTGCCATCTTCAGTGTCATTTTTCGTTCTGAGAAGTTTGCATCAATTCATTAGTGTTTTATTGTTTGTCAGGTATCTATTTGGCATGTGAGCTCTGTAAAGCGTGAGCATCTGTAAGGTGTGAGCAGGTAGCAGGTAACGCTTGTATGTCGGGTGTTTTGTATGGATTGATAGATGTAAGTGATGACTGTTTTTATGGCTTTGTATTGCATCAGAATTTGTGTTTTCGGATGACAGGTAGAAGTTATAGGTAATTTTATTTCCTCCACGTAGCTGCCTGTAATTGGGACCTGGTGTTTTTGTATAGATTAGACGATTGTGATTACTATTTTATTGCGTCATAATTTGTGGTGCGGGCTTTATTTTTAATTCTTTATAGTGTTTTTTGTTGGGGTTCATAGTAAGCACTTATATTTTGCTTTAATAAAAGTAACACTGTATGGCAGAAAATGTGAATTTTTATTTTTGTACATATATATGTATTTTAGCAATGTAGAATAAAAGTTATATTTTTACATATTCGATTACACCACACCATACCAAAACCAAACTGTATGGCAATGAATACTAAATGATACACTCCTCGATGGGTTACGAACAAGATACAACAAAACTAAAGTTAACATTTCAGTAGGCCTCCATAATCCCACGAAGCGTTTATAAGAATGCACTTATAAAGAAAAGCCCTAAAGTGGGGCATGGAATGGAATTCCATGGCATGCCCCACAACGGTGTGTCAATTTTCGTCTTTTCACGTATATTAATTTTATGCTGTGTAAAAAAAGGTAAAGATGAATTACAAGAACGTTGATATTTATTATATAATTTTTACATTCCAATGTGGGTGCATCACTTGGGAAACTTTGAAGCAACACGCTCACGTAAAAGGAACGAATCAAGCAGTCAACAAATAGACCTTAAATGTATTTTACGAAAGAGTCCCCATATGAAATTTCGAACGGCTTTTGTAAGACTTCCAAAGGACCACCTTTTTCATTTCACCAGCATAATTATTCGAGGCTTTTGTCACAAAATTTTTATCGGTCTTAAATTTAATTTTGTTTTATTTTGTTTTTATTCCCTCATCAAAAACCGTAATAATCGCGTTGGATGTGGCAAGCCCAAAATTGTGCAACTTATTTTAAACTGGTCTACAAAAAAAAAATAAAAAAATAAATAAAATGTTTAATGCCATAGTGCTCGAGCAAGTCCACCAAATTGTCACCGTTATTAGATCTGCATTTGAAAATTAGCAATATTGTTCAGCTTTATATATTGACTTTTCATAGGCGTTTGATAAAGTTTGGATTGACTCGAGTTCTACATGTTAACTCCACAAGCTTTTTGAAGAAATATCTGTCAGATAGAGCGTTTAATGTAAGATTAAAGGATCAGTTTGCTAAAAAAGGCAAACTCTCTACAGATGTCCCACAAGGCAGTATACTAGGGCCGCTATTATTTTTTAACTTACTTACAGCTGATATGCCGACAAGCCCAAATACATATGCGTCATCATTTTTAGATGGCACTGCATCCCCACAACTTCAATCTCGTATTAATACAGGTAAATCCACTGAACTGTGCTCATGTAACGTGTTCCCTCAGATGAACAAATTGTCCACTTAATAACAATAACAAATGCCACTGTTCCAGTAGAAACCCTCGTGAAATATGTAGGTATCCACTTAGTCCGGCGCCTAACTTCGTGCCTCCATATTTTGGCAAAAATATTGCCCATAAAACTGCGAACGAATCGTCTATATCGGTTAATAAGTCTTAGCTTTGGAATACAAAGTCCGTTTATACAAACTGGTTATAAAAGCCATTATTTTCATAAGGTATTCAGTTGTGGGATACTGCTTCTTCATCAAATATCCGGACTAAAAAGTCTGATACATTAAGTATGGCGAGATGGCTTACCCTGCCCAATAATATATAGTTTAATATGATATTAATTCAATAAATTTGTTGCTACATCGGTAATAGCTAATTAATAATATTGTAGAGATAAGATTTTAATACTAATTGTAAATATCTTTCAGAAAGTTTCATAAAATAAAATTAAATCTTAAAAAAATATCATGGTGCTTAGACCACCGTCTGATGGCGCTGCAAGGCTAGTGCTGTCGTAAATCATGGCATATCAATCTAACGATATTATTTAAAAAATGAATCTCAGTTGCAGTAGAAGCTTTTTGTAAAATATTGAATGAATAAAAACTTCCTTTGCCTTTACAAAGGTCCCTAAATCGAAGGCCTTGCACTTTCTCCCGATAAGTAATTTGTTTTCTGCTCTAGGCAAGTTGTACGTTTAAAATGCAACTACGTAGGTGACGCAAATATACAGACATTTGCAGACAACCCCAAAACTTGTAGTTTTCTCAAGCAGACAAACTTTTCCTTCAAATGGTCTTGGAGAAATTTTGGATGGCAACGAATGTTATTTAACCTTTTTACGATACAAAGACAATTTTAATAATTTTTCCATCCATTTAAACTACTACTCGGAGCATAAATTATATTTAGTACTTTCAACGATAAAAATACGGTCTGACTAGAGCAGTAGTATAAAGTCGCTGGTTCAAGTATGTTGGAGTATTGTTCCAAACAAGACAACAAACTAAATGAAGCTGTCTTGCCAATTGAAAAACGGAATGTTATGGCTGTCGTTGATGTGGAGTTATTAGCAGCTCCTTGAACTAAAATTAATTTTCTATTATTGATGATAACTTTAAGGTAAAAGTACGCATGTTTGACTAGACGCGAATACTCAGGTATTTTATAAGTCTAGTTTGTGTCACCTGAAAAATCTATGAACAGTCATGTGGAAGTGCACCGTTTTTTTATTATAAAAAATACCGCCTGCAGTATTTTGTTTGCTTCGCAAACAGCTTATTGTTCACACTTTTGTAGCTTCGGTAACTTATTTCTTAGGTGAAGCACTTTTAGAGTGAAGTTCAAATACATCAAATTTAAGCTACGCTTTTGGACAAAGAAAGATAGTAATAGGAGAAGTCACTCTTGTCTAGCAAATATGCTACATTTTGTAAAACCAAATATGATATGGCAAAAATCGTCGCAGATTAGTAATTTGCAATGCTAAATCAGCTGTGCATTTCATTTTATTTTTAAAATCAAAGCAACTAGACACCTGTGCTTACAAAGTTTCACGACGGTAAAACCGTCTTAACAAGTGCCTGTGAAGACTTAAAATTAAAGCTAAGACTGTTAGAATTTTTTTGCTAAAATAGTAGTACTTAAAATATTAAACAGAACTCCATTAATCTATAAAAGTTTATGCACACGCGAAATACTTTCTCACCGTAAACATTTTAAAGGCGGCGTAAGCGTATATACTCATATCGACTGCGGTTTAGCTTATTGCATGCGGCAAAGTTTCTTTGTGCAACTGTGAAGCCAAATAAATAATAAATTGAAAAATGAGTGGTAAAGAAATTAAAATAATAAAACAAAAACTAAACAATAAGCGATGGACGGATAATGAAATTAAAAAAATATTGGGTCATTTACAAGACAATCAAGAATTTTAGGTTCGTTGTTCATTTTTATTGTTCATTTTTTTTCTGAAAAATCAGCTGTTGTCATGAATTAGCTAATCGTTAAAAAAAACACTCACGCTTTGCGGCAGAAAATCATACTAAGTGTGCAAAAATTTTAGAGATTCAACGAAGAGTGATTTCCGCTAATACCTTTTTTTTAATTTTTATTATATACTATTATCCGAAGATAAGGGTTTGGAAACCGCGAAGTCTAAATTTGAAAACACTCCTGAATAAATTGATCTAAAAAGGAAATTTTCCTCAAATATTTTCGAATATTTCATAACTGCGTCAACTATTTTCGTTATAGGGTGATTTTTTGCAAACAAGTAAATGATTTACAATTATAAATTATATATATTGTGTACTTGTGATGGGAAATAACCATTATTAGTAATTGTGACTGAAAGAAAGAACTGAATTCAATTAAAAATTAATGTATTTGAAATTAAAAAACTTCAATTACTTGAATTTGGAATCTTAAAAGCCACGTTTAATAACAAAATTCTGCAGCCGTAATAAAATAATTTATTGCACTACCTCAACGAGTCGCTCTAAATCTGGAAAAACATGGCAACGACAAAAGTAGTATTCTGCTTTTTCTTCTTCGCACTCGTTAATATACTGTGATTAACAATTACCATTGTTTTCTAGGGGACAACGGTAGAATTGCTGCTCTCACGCAATCATATTGTGCTCGTATAGTACTGCTTCCGAATATATGTTTCACGGCAATTTATCAAAATTGGAAGCATCCCATTAATACCTTTTTCAAAACTCATGTTCTTGAAATGTTACTGACAGCTGTTTTCTTTTAATCTTCTTAATTTCAATAACTTTCTCCAAAAGATTTTCGCTGTCAGTAGCATTTTCCGAAATCAACTTTGTTTACTCATATTCCTAAATACTTTCGAAATGGCCTAAAACACCCTGCGACTGGAAATCTGTGCCGACTTGCGTTTTGGTCTAGTCTTGCTAACATGTGCCCATGAAACGAATTTTGATGTGTGGCTCAATTACAAACTAACTTCATGATTTTTCGGTTGCCTTCTGACTGGAATTCTCCATATATTATTAATATCAGGCGAGCAAGTAGGCCATTACAAAACATCGATCTCATTTGACCGTTCTGTTGGTGCATGTAAAAATGACAATAAACTGTATTGCTGTTATTCGCAATTCATTTTGGTTGGCACGATTTGAAACTTCTTCTTCAGTAAACTCACCGCAAATCATAACAGAATCCCCAACAAAGTCTTTCGAGAGAAACATTGTGGTTCTCTTCATAGATTACGCCAGTAACTACAATTCCCGTCTGGGCCATCCAAGTTAATTTTGTTTTTCATCAAAATAAATTATATTTTGGCCAATTTGTACCCATATTACTTTTACAAAACTCTCAACATTCATTAATATGACATTTCAAAAGGCGTGTAATTTGGTTCATTCTTTGTTTAGAAGATTTAAGAACATTGCAAATAATCGTCTTACACACTTTGTTGGAAACGCATCCAACAAGGTGGGTACAGCTTTCAGTGCTGTTGCTTGCTGTATTTATAATAAGTCCGCGGCCTTTTTTTTCGATTTTCTCTGATTTGAATTATAATTTCTAATTTTGATGCACCATTTTCTAACAGTGTAAAAATTCAACCTTTTTGAAATGTATTTAGTACTTCTCTGCATGATATTTTGCTCATCACTAATGTTTTTAATAACATTAAATAGAATATCAAAAGGCTACTTTTTGTCACACAATTTAAACGCTTTAATGTGATGGATATTGCGATCTAAGAGATTTTAATATCGGTATTTCCACTAACGGCAGTTTTGTATAATAGAAGTTTCTTTGTGGAAAGCGAACATATTAATACAAGTTCCCCAAAGAGATGATCATTATAGTATGCAGATTAGCTAACCTGCTATCATTTATGAACGTACTTTATTCGATACACAGAAGGCAATTAAGATATTGAAATCAGACGAAACTAGCTAAACATAAATTTTAACTGAAACTTCGCTTAATAAAGATTCGGATAGGAATTTTTCACATTTAACTGATCAGCAAGTGTCACGAATAAACAAAAGCTGCTATGCCTTCCCCCAATAAAAAGTGTTCATTACTTAAAAATGTATATCATACTAAAATTGCTAATACCTCGTATACTTTCATTTGTTGTTCAATTAAATATGTATATCTTTCTACAAAATTTGGCAAGCAACAAAAATTTCCGCGACAACACGAACAAAGTTACGGCTTTGCATTTAGATTTTTAATTCAATTTTCCTTTAAAGAAGTTTCTAAAGCAAATCATTTATTATATAGAAATTTATACAACCCATAAATGTCACTTAAACAACAATATGCAAATATTGCCAACAACAAACGATGTTTGAAAATAACAATGATAAATGACTTTTTATTCGAGTTTTGTTTTCCAAAACACGTTTCAGTTGACAGAAAACAATGACAAAAAAAAAAAAACAAACCTCTAGTCGTAGGAAAGAACCAACCACCTAAAAAAAGAACGAAATGACCAAAGAAACTGTTAAGTCATATGGTCTAGAAAACTGAATTTTTGCGAGAATAAAAAACAAAAAATAATAAAAATGAATGTTTCTAATATAATATAATAATAAAAATGAATGTTTCTAATATAAACAGACTGCTTACAATGGTGCTATAAAGTGTTTTACGATAAACATAGTCACACAAAACTGCTGTTTGATTTGTTATCTTATTTTAAAGATAATTTTTTAAACAAGGTATTGACTATTAAAATTTTGAAACAGGAACAATATATGAAACTAGTCGATTAAAGCGGTCTAAAATCGGATAAATCAAAAGAACTGATATCGGTACAAATGGCCTAAATCCTAAATTTATATAATTAATAAAAAATATGATAACACTACAATGAAGTGTTAGAAAAGCTTTCATTGAGTTAATGTCGCAAAAAATAATTAGGTATATCCATCTATTTGATAATGAAGTTTAAAATTGGACGATTTAAGCTGTATCTTCGGCGAATTTTCGAAATTTGAAATCAGCAATATTAGTACACAATTTCCCGAGATTTGGACATAAAGCCGAAAATTAAGATTTTACCAAAAAATGGAAAATTCATTGAAGTTCTTAATTTTATGAAAAACGTTAAAATTTTACAAAAATATTATATTAAACATTTATATCATCAAAAGATTCAAATTCCACTAGAAAGCGGGAGAACACCAATAATTAAAAAATTAACAAACTAAATAAAAATTTAAAAAATATTAAAACTCAGGAAAACTATAAATATTACCAAAAACCGGAATTAAACATATATTCAACAACATTCTTTAATTCACTAAATATTAAAAACTATGCAAAAAAAAATTAAATATGATATTACACAAAATAGCAGAATTAAATCCATGTTTCGCCACAAATCCGCAATTCGCTAAAAACTAAAAAATTAACGAACAAATTTTAAAATCATATAAACATTTTTATCAAAAACCAAAAATACTCTAAATATTAAAACTTCACAAAATTTTTTAATATTTTTGAATATATATACATATATATGTATATATATAAATATATTCTGGATCCTTATATGTAGGGAAGTTTAATTAGCCATGTCCATCTGTGCGTCTGTCTGTCCATCTGTCCGAATTCGATTGCCACTATCTGACGGCACTAGACAACCTAGGATCTTAACACTCTGACCATTTGATCAGATTTGGCAAAATTTTAAACAATCATATAAAAAAAATTAATTCCACTGCAAATCGGGAACTAACCAAAAATTTTAAAATTTACCAAAAATTTAAATTAAAATAAAAATCTTTAAAACAATTTCGGATTTCACTACAAAATTTTTAAAAATCCTTCACGAAACCAAACTTTAATCAAAAAATCCATTGCACCGGGAAAAATATGTACTACATTGTTAGTAATTCATACTTTTGTGAAAGGTATATAAGAATCGCCATAGCCGATTATAGCTCTCTTACCTTTTAGTGTTTTTCTTTATTCATGCTACCAGCGATCTAAATTTAAACTCCGCTTTCTGCAGAAGAAGAGTTTTTCTATTTTACCCATGTTGGTGTTTCTCTACAAAATATGTGAAAAGAATCAGAGAATAGAAATATCACAGCACAAAACAAAATCAAAGAAACAATCACACGATTTTCTTTTACATTTCACCTTTGAAACTCTTGATTATATAAATATTTACTTCGAAGTACAAAATTATTTTCGACAGTAGGTTTTACTTTTCTAGTACAAGAAACAAAAAAAAATTTTGTGGTTTAACAAATCTGTGTACGAAGAAGCCTTTCTACATGTGTTTGTATCATTATGTCTGTATAAAAATAATATTTCAACCACACATACTCGTATAACAAAACAAATTATATTTAAACTTATTTAGATTTTGACTAGTCTCCTGATTTGCCAAAACAAATTTTACCGCAATAGTTAAATAAATACTAAACAAAAGTCAAATTATGTAATAAAATATAGTAAATTAACAATTTACATAAAATAGAATAAATAACAGAATATGTCAGCTTGGTGTTATTTGAAATGAACAAAAATAGAAAACAATTACTATTCCATACGAGTACATCGATATCAAACTGATACTGAATATTTGCACAATCAAGTGTGTTCTGTTCACATTATTGGTTATTTTGAATAAATTTATTTTGAGTAATCAAAACAGTATAAAAGTTAACCGATAAAATACCACTATTGTTATAGTAGGTCTGTTTGTGTCTACTCCGTGATATTGATAATGCCAAATTACTGTTAAATTAAATTTGTTCTTTACAATATAGGTGGTAAAAATACGGTGGCGCTGATTTATTTGAAAGGCTTCTAGAAAAAAAGATACGCGCCAAAATCTTTTGAAGATTCTAATCAGTAAGTTTTAGGTTTAAAATACATGGTTTTGACATGGCCAAGACAAACACCTTATGTCCTCTATAGCAATATATTTTTATGGGAAACATATAATGGTTATTTGAAAATATTTTACATCTTATTTTCGTTGAGGTAAACAAGTTATTGTTTACATTTTAACCTCTCCACATCTTGCCATGCTTCATGGTCCATCCCTAACGGAGTCTCACGATCCAACGCCTTAGAAAAACCTCTGAAGATTGACCCGTCCACCACTTACGATACTACTAAGATAACTTCCAATCTCTTTGTTTTTATGTTCGATAATCGTTCTTTTAATAGTTTAGTGGTAAATTTGAAAATTGTTCTATCATTGGGATTTTTGACATATTCATCTTAATTTCTTGGGAAACATACACATTGAACCCATTACATATAATTGGTGAAGAAGATGCGTTTGAAAGGAAGGCAGATACATTAATTCAAGTAGTATACATTTTGACAGAATCCTCTATGAATCTATGTTGTTTTTTTCTTCTATCCAATAACTAAAAGACTGGAAATCGGTAATAGGTGAAAATAAATTGAAGTTTTTATTAACAATTTCAAATTCTGAATTTAGGTTTATCATTTAGCGCGTTGTGATTGGCGTCGAGATTTACTATATCTGATGAAAAGGTATGTAAAAGTATTATTTCTTCTCTTCGGCTCCAGTATTATTCTTCGAGCATTGCAACTAAAGCGCTGCCCCTAAAAAATAAGAGAAACATATGAAGCATTTATAGCATTTCAAAAAATTTCATTATTCTGAAAATAATTTTGTAATTTTACAGTAATTATCAAGGATATGCTAACAGCTTTTGTACTCTTAAAATTACTAATGTCGTTAAAAATACATATGCTACACAATCGTATCGATAGCAGTACCTATGAGATAGTTTGGAAGATGTCGCAGATTAACACGGTGAGAAGCAATATTGTTGGACACGAAGAGACAAAATAAGTCTTTTAAAGTTAATCCAAAAAATAGTTTTACTGTACTTTATCAACTTTATTGAAAACTATACGTTTTGTAAATAAAAATAAAACAAAATCATGAAAAAAGATGCTGTTTTTTTATAACCAATTTTCACATTATATTTTATTATACCAAGACTACTAAAACTTATACTTGGTCAGCTTGCTTTAATACAAATATTTATCATCTCTCCTATGTTTGACAATGTAAAATCTGTAAACATAACACTCCTTCAGAACAATTAACACCAAGGCAACCGTGCACAAACAAGGTACCAGTATGTTTCCTCTTATTTTGATATTTTAGTAAAATTTCCATTTCATTGTAAGTATATTGCGATCATAAAAATTTTCTGTCAAATATCGCTGAAAGCCTACAAATATTTGCACAGATTTAACCAAAATCCGGTAACGAAAAAAATTTATAAACGTAAGCAAATAGACACATAATAATGTTCAAAAGCCAAAATAAAAAGGAATAAAAAAACGACTTAAATAAACAATAGAAACATAAAAATCTAGAATACGAATTACTCGTGTATTAATGTGAGAAGTGTGGCCAACACCAGAATAAAACGGGGAAAAGGTTAAAATATTAAAAATGTTGCCGGTATTCAAGTATATGAGCATAAAATGTGGCCAGGTATTTGGCGAATAATCTTTTTCTTTGTTGAAACCCTGCTTTCTATAATTATTGGCTTCTGACTGCCGCCATTTGAAAGATAGTTCAAGCTGCTACGAAAAGCTATTAATTGTTATGTTTATAGTTTTTATTTTACTATGTCGCAATAAATTGCTATACACAGTAATAATTTTACTATGGCAGCGAATTCATATAATCCCTTTGAATATTTACTTGCAGGTCTTAAATATCTTCTATAAATGCCGGATTATTCTCTCTATTATTTTTATAACAGTTAAACATTTACAGACATTAACTGCGTGCTTTATAATTAATTATGAAAATTATTACTTGCAAGTTGTTTCGTTTTGTATTTATAGTTCGCGAAAGGAACTTTAACTGTAAAAAAAACTTGCTTACATTATTTGTTTAACCTGAATAATAGTCGTCAGCTGGCAGCGCAAAGATATGGCTTTCCGTAACTGAGTGAACTGTCAAAATTTCTGACTTATACCGGTAACAGGTTCCTGCCTCTGCAAGGAGTCTAGCTAAATAAGTCGAACGGTAAGAAATTAACACTATTTTATAAAAAAAACCCTAATTCAAGGTGGAGCAGCCTACAACAGGGATGTGAACTGTATATACCAGTCGATCTCCAGTTCTAATACCGCCTTCCTTATGGAGCTCTGGTTGACATCTCTTTCGCATCGTCAAAGGTAGAAAGATTAATTCCTGCAGGAACTCGGGTGCTTATTGGACATTAGAAGAATTCTGTGTAGATGGACAAGAAAATCTCGCAAGGGTTGGCCGGTCATTTTGAAAAGATACTCCTGAGAAAAAGGCTGGGACGGTCGCAAACATTATGTTTGAATGTCTAGCACTGGCTAGCATAAAGCTTACGACGATGCGCAGTTACTTGTTAAATGTGAATGATATGGTGAACCTAAGCCTTAGATTAATGTTAGCAATTACAAGGGTCTCCGTGATGGAGATGAAGGCCGACAGTAACCATTCGGCAGTCGCCAGTTTGAAATCACTACAGTCAAGAGTAAAGTGGTAGCACAAAACTCGAATGAATTACAAAGATAAAAACCCTAAATACAAAATACCCAAAAATCATCGAAATGGTAACATTGAATATTTGAGTATTTATTTGTTTGTAAGTTATAAATCAACAACATTAAACACAAAGCATAGAAACAGGAATAAAGTACTTAACACCAATGGCGGAACGAACATTTAAATGCCACTACACTCTAAACAACAACTACTCAAAACTATTATATTACACACATATGTATGTATATGTACACGCTTACTGTATGTATTGTTAGTAGAGTCAGTAATGGCGATAGGGCAACAATTTTACTAATAATAACATCAACATCCTTGCGTTTATTTTTCTATTTTTCCTCTCTTTTACTATTCTGCATGAGGAGTAATATACTGGTTGGGCTAAAACAACACTATGATTTAGAGCAAAATTCAAAATGAAAAATCATGCATACAACAAATATACCAAACATGTATGTACTAATTTGAACAGTAGAGTAACAAGGCAAAAACAGCAACAAAAGTAACAACTAACAAACCAGTCAACGAACCAACCAACAGCTCTAACAAATAATGACAAAATAGGCCTGATTTATGTTTACAACGCGAACGTGACAATCTTAGAAATACGTGCCAAATTGCCACAATTGCATAACTCTGCGACATTGTATGAATAAATCAATATACAAGCATACATATACAAACAGCCATACAAACAGACACACATATTTGCAGTAGTTGGGTTGCAAAAAAAAAAAAAAACAAAAAACACATAGAGACATAAACGAACATTATGCTCTTGTGGACAGTATTGCGACTAACAATGTTATTTATAGTAAATAACGGTAGAATAACATGATATAACAACAACCATTACGAACACTGCCACACTCACGCACAAAGTGAAAAAAATACGATATACAAATACAAAGACAAACACATATTTTAATGCGTAAATACGTATTTACAAATAAAAGCATGTGTATTTTAAAACACAAATACACACCTACAGATGTGGTAAATATGATTGCAGGCAATACCTGAATATATCTATAACCAATCTGATATAAGGAAGACCACAAAGGACGCGATTTAATATTCGAGCCAAACAGATTTTCAAAATAATTTAAGCATATAACTAGTAAGCTCTCCTACTGTGCCGAATCTTATATACCCTTCACAAAAGTGTGAATTTCTAAAAATGTACTAGAGGTTTTTCCCGTTGTAAATGATTTTTGATTTTATTTGAGTTATTTAATTTTGAACTCCGGTTGTAGTCGTATGACAAACCTATATATACACTTTTCTTTTTTGTGAGGGGTATATAAAGAATATACAGGTCACTTGTATCGGTATAGCTCTTTTTCTCAAATAGTCGCCATAATCCATAATTAAGAATAAAAATATTTTTTCATGGCTTAAAAATATTTGTTCATACCATAACTAAGAAATAGACGCAATCAATTTATTTATTTAGTTGCAGTGGCGGTTGCCGTAAGTATTGAAATAAAAATGTTTGCTACTATAATAAAATATTTTAAAGAATATAATACACCCGTCGAGACCATGCTATAATCCGTTTTTTTAATTGTGCCCATGTTTAATTCTTTTAGTTTTGTTTCTGAACTTTTATATAATATCAAGCTACCATTCGTTGCAGTTTCATATTTTTATCAAACCCAAATACAGCCGAATGGAGCTCGTTTTAATACCATCATTTTGATCAAGGCCAAAGTTTACATATATATATATAGTGAAAGTCCCCTTAACTTGTAACTCACTGTTTTTCTATCTATCTCCGGTTATAAGAAAAATCCGCTTATGAAAAAGTTACATATTCAGTGTTGACAATTTCTTCTCCTCTTGAAAATTCGTTAAAGCCATTTGAGTGAGCGATCACTTCTTATAAATTTCCATACGTTGCCACTGCTATATCAACCACAGCTTCAAAATCATACAAAGTGAATTTTCAATTTAATGGGCAATAACACAAATGTTACTGCTCATTAAAGGGGAACTACTAATATGTGTTCAACCCTTGTTGATGTATTCCAGCGTTTCTGTCAGCGAAATACTTTGAACACACTTACAACACTTTAGTGACCGCATCCGATCCTGGAGCATCGGGTTGAGGGAATGTAACTTCTATAGAAACGATTATGAAAAACACTTACTAGAACTGTGTTTTTAATAACATAAATATCGTAATGAAAATCTGCAAATGAACTTTTGCAGTAGAAAATAATTCAAAACTGAGAAGGAGCTTCAGTAGCTCAAAAATTTTTTATGGATTTTTTTACCTTCTTATTTATTTAAATTTACTGGTATGCGCAATTCTTCTATAAAAAAATTTAAGATATAATCTTGTCGTTTTATGTAATAAATCGCACCATCTTAATGTATTTTCTCGATAGCTGCATGATTAAATGTCACAATTAAGGACATTGTTTTTTTAAATTACATATTACGCCTGAAAAAGATTCTACGTTTTTCGAGAAATATATTGACATTATATACATTCTTTTACGCATTGCACAGTTAAAAAATATCTAACGAAAAACTAAATAAGAAAAAAAAACACACAATAAATATTTTAATTTTGAATAATTCTTAAGCTTTACTTTTTTACTGCTTTTCTATAAATCTCCCCTGGCAAATTCATTTTTCTAAATTTTTTAATAGGAAATTTATAAATCTTTTTTTTTGTTGGTGGGGAAAAGTTCCTTTTTCACACATCTATTTTAAAAAAGAGAAAAGTCGTAATATCCATATTTTCTCTTTGACCGCATCTACTGTGGAGTTAAGACCTTTTATTGCAAAATAACTTAACACATACAGTCGAATTATTTATAAATTTTTTATTAATTTTTCTTATTGTCAAAAATGTAAATCCCATTAAATTTTTACATAGCTGCCAAATAAGAGCTACTCCTAGAAACCACTTTACCACGCGCCTACAAAAAATATATCCAAAAGAAATCCCTTCCATTTGATTAAAGTGAGAAAATATTTTATCAATACCTAATGAGTCCTTTAAGGCAAAGTTGTTTGCTATTATTTTGAACAGTTCTAGGCTGATGTATGTTTCCACGTGTATATAAATACAGACGTGTGTAGAAGTATATGTGTGTTGTAGACGTACGTGTATATGAGATATTGCTTGTTTTTATTTTTTATTTTTTGCCAAGAAGATCAAGCAGATGTACAAGTGGCACCAATAACACTAACAAGTACTACATGAAGGATAATGCAATATAAGCCAATCAAATCTTTACCAAATCTTTCAATTTATTATATTTTTTGGTCCACGTTGTTTATTCGTTTCGTTATTTGTTTAGCAACCTAATACTGTGATTTTTATTCCGGTGCTTGTAAGTGATGTGAGGGTGTAGTAAGTGTTTGTGTGGGTAAATATATTTTATTTCTTTTTATCCTTACAGTAGTTTAAATTGTGCAAAAAAGGACTTTTTAACACAAGTTCATGTTAAAGTGTTGTGCACGAGGACGGGTCTGTTAGTTGGAAAATGTTTAACTTTTACTGAAAGTAAAATCAAAATAAAACAATTCTGTAGAAATGAGGATTTCGAGATGACATTTTGCAAATACTTTTAGTGTAGAAAATATTTGGAAAGTATTAAAAGTTAACAAATGCGTTTGAAAGTAATCAGTTAAGTCGGACATAAAAAAAGTATTTTCACATATAAGTGCACAAAGATTAAGTATATATTAAATGGCAATAATTAACATACGTAGTTTTAAGTTTTTATAGAGTAATATATAGTGACGCGGCCCCACACATTAAAAAAAGTTGAGCCAGTCACCCACTAGGGTTAAAGACTTTTAAAGTCTCTTTTGAGATAATTGACAATAGGGTGGGTGGTAAGCGTGATTGAGAAAACCACAACTAGAATGTAAAGAGAGCGATATTATATTATGATCAGACTATAAATGGTGACGAATTGTACAAAAATCGAAAGGGGCAATATCCAGCGGGGGTGATAAAAAGGTTTTTTTTCTGGAACTACTTTTAACTATGTAGATTTTTGGTCATTCACTGAAGATGGCACATAGCCGAAACCGGTTTGTCTCCAAACTAAACTTGACAAGGGATGACGGAAATTCGTTCCAAAAATTTACATCAAAACACCCTGTGGGAATATCAAATCAAGAATCATTTTTTATCTATTTTTTAATCATTTTTTTCGAACAAGAATGTATAACGTAGCAATAATTGAAATAAATGTTAATTCATAAGCAATTTAACAAGGAGAATTTATTAACTGTTGGCGCTTTTTCATAAAAATCAATTATTTAAATAAAAGTTGAATCCAAAGAATATTTCTTTAAAAATTTATATGTATGTATATATGTACATATGTAAGAGTATTTGTTGCTACAAATAAAGATGTATGTGTATGACGGTACAACATTTATTGCTTGTCATTTGCATAAAAACAAGTTTTATTATTATGATAATTTTATGTTTTTCAGTTTGTGCTTTTTCCCCTTCTTATTATTGCTGTTGCATATTCGATCATTTTTAAAAGAAAGTGTCACTAGTGATGTGACGATGTTAAATGCAAATGACATAGACGTGTTTCTAATGACACTGACTTGCAGTTATGATATTTTTTTTTCTTTATTTTCAATAACTTTTTTGTTCGGGGTTTTGTTGTTGCTGTAATACTTGCAAATCATAAAGTACGAAAAAAAAGTTTAAACAACAACGACAACAATCCAGACCAAGACACTTATACTCATATACAGTCATAAACACTTATTACTTTATAGCTAAAAGGCTTATACTGCAGTTGAACTAAATGAGACA
Organism: Phania funesta; assembly: GCA_963932375.1. Classification (NCBI taxonomy): domain Eukaryota; kingdom Metazoa; phylum Arthropoda; class Insecta; order Diptera; family Tachinidae; genus Phania; species Phania funesta. The sequence continues at coordinate 47,629,271 of OZ010656.1, forward strand.
ATGATAAATGATGGCAACAGACATCAAGAAAAGAGTATAAAAACAACAAAATGATTATATCTGGGAGTGCTACAATCGGCTTAGTCGAACTAAAAATATTGCCATAACAGAGCATAATTACTAAATTTTGCATTGCAAACTACAACATTTTAAACAAAGCTTACTGATACAACTAATATGCAATAGACCGTATTCTAAGCTATAATATCTATATGTAATTTACAGTAATGCAATTTATTTACGGATAACGGGCATTGATTCTGATAGGCTTTTTGTGCTTAAAATACAAGAATTAAATGACATGACCTTACACGTGACCGCCAGACTTATGTCGAAATATTTAAAAATTATAGAGGTCTCAAGCAAAAGTACGTAACAGTGTATATCATCTCTCATCCTGTAGTTTTGATAACAAAAACAGCATATATATAATTTGGTAATATGTAGAGGAAGAAAATAGCTGCGAGGAAAAACTTACAATTTCGTTTTTGTTTTGTTTAACTACTGATGCTTGTTCCAACAAAAGCTAAAACTGCAAACAATTCCGCAGGCATACATACATACCTATACCTACATACTATACTTTTGGTAAATTTTATAAGACTTTCCATTCACATACAGAGCATGCAAATACAAAAACTTTGCCCAGTAATCTTACATATACATCCGTATGTACTTATAAACTAAAATGGATTTAAAAAAACTAAGCGTTTGTTAGAAGGAACGAATGAATGAATGACTGAAAGAACGAATGAATGGTTTTGACTTGAACATGTCGCCGCTTTAGCTCAAACTCTCACTGCTTGAGCTGTTAAATGCTAACGGAAAGAAAACAAAAAACAGTTAATAACGAAAAATGGGAAGTATATGCGAGTAAAAAAATGTGTGACATTTAGGCCAGAAGTGCATCAATGAAGTGTGTATGATTTGCTAAGGATGATACGTGTATAATGATTTATCATCACTTTTATTAAGAGTTTATCGTCAACTTAAAACTTCTTTCATACTTTCTGCATATAACTGATAAAAAAAACTTTTGATATTTTATGAACATAAATGATGAAGTCTAACAATAGTTTAATTTCTATGTATATTTCTTGTTTGTTTCGGAAATTTTACTGATGTCACTGCAGAAAATAACTTTAAAAGTGTAAATTTGCAGCATAACTGAAATTATTTCAGCAGAACATGTAGCAGTTTAGAAAATTTCGCTTTTTTGCACTCAATGCAAGTATTGAAAATAGAACTAAATCGCATAATCACCAAAAATAATATCACATTTTTGATACTATATCCATTGATAAAGATGAAATTGCTGTCATAGTAATTCATTAGCTAAACATTTATCATTATTGACTGCGTAAAGTTGATGCTGATAAGGAAACAAACTATATTTTATAGTTACTTATTCCTTAAAAAGTATTTTTTCCAATTAAAACTTAATCTTTTTAATTAACAATACTAAATCTTATTTAAATTAAAATTGTAACTCTTCAAAAGAAAAACAACTGACTCAAGATTTAGTTCACTTAAATACATTTTCTCTTTACCAATTTCGTAAAAATTCTCTCAATCGATAGTGCAAGATCACATGAGCGTATACGCGAAATAATCGCAATTACAAATTTTATTAGTCATACGCCCTGATTGTATTTATGTTCCACACATTATTATTTTACTCCTAAAAACATGCTACAAATAAGTAACTTATTAAGAAGTGCTGCTATGGCACTTCTGATGAAACTTTTTTTTTATAAATGTTATTAAATTGTTTCGACGTATATAAAATGAAAGCAAGGCAAAGCCAGAATTTATATGAAAAACAAACAAAAATTTTTAAAAATTATTAAAAAATGTATATTGTTGTTCAAACAAATCATCGTGTCTTTGAAAAGATGCAAGATTTCCTTCGGAATATAAAATATATGCATTTTTGATTGAAAGGGATATTATTCTGAATCGTTTTTCATTTTTGCATCAAAAGTAGGTGTCATATGCATAAGGGTTTCTATCGGAAAAATTATAGAGTTTCAGCGGGTAAAATCTATTTGCCATAGTTGTTACTACAAAACCAATGTCAGACTAAATTAACCACTGTGCTTATTTATTTAAGTTTAACCCTAACGCTGTCACCAAGCCTTATTCCCACGGGACTACGGATGCACCTCTATCCAAATTACGCCAGTGGCATAAGAATATTGGAGGTTTGATAATTATCCTACCAGTCCGGCACAACGATAGCCAATAGCGTCAACGAAAAGTGATGGGTACAGCATAAACTTTAAGGAGATTTTAAATAGAATATTATTTTTTTTAAATTTGTTTATGAAAAAGATTAATTTTGTTATCGGGTTAAAATTACCTCGTTTACATTTATATTCATATCAGAAAAACTCAGTTAATGTTATATGTAATAATATATCAACTAGAATAATTTCCCATACAAACTCGTTCATATATTGCCATGTATTATTAAATCGCACTAGGGAATGCAACAAACAGATATACATACATATATTCGATTGTGTGACTATATAATTCTACATGCCATTTTTAAGTAACTTAACTTTTACTATTCAAAGTGTCAGCTTAAAAAGCAGACAACAAAGAATATGAAAACTATATACATTGAAACTTTTGTGGTAATATGCTGTCAACCTTCAGCTTTAAACCTATAAGCACAACAAGTAGAGTATACACACACACATACACACACATACACACAATGCACAGTGATGTTGTGCGTTTATTAGAAAAGTTCTCCTTGAATTGAAGGAAAGCATGTTTTTTGCAAACGAAAACCATCAACGCATTACATAACTTTAATGTGGCATTGAAAAATATACCAACAAGGAAATCAATCTATTTCCCCAAAATCTAGTGATTCTATAATTGCAATATAAATAATAATTAAAAGAAAAAACTTAAGAAAAGCGTATTTTTACTTTATGAGGCGATTATTTTCTTAACCAAAACAGGATTGTGAAATATTTTTTCCACGATCTAAAATTGCTTATTAGGTTAAATCGCAAGGTGCAGGCAGGTGTTTGCGGAAATTGGATTGGAAATAAAGCATTTGTAAATTCCAATTACTTTAATATAAAATTATTTTAAGCTTTTTCGTGCGCTTATGTCTTTAAGTGACTGTTGCTCTAGTTTCTCTATTCCAAAATAAAGATTAGTGAACGAAATTTTTTATTTCAACAGAGTTTTTCCATTTTCAGCTCTTTTATACGTAGCAATTTTTGTGTTTCAATTTTTAAATTAAAAGGCTTTCGGCCAAACCATTCCAAAAATGCATTTGTGCTGAAGAAATCTATAAACAGTACAGGTCGAGAAAATGTTTAGTACGTTGAAATGTTTTTAGCCTTACAAAAGCACCGTGATATGATTAAATAATGATTATATTTCAGAATTCGATTGTAGTACAATGCACTTTCCCAAAGAACTGGAACTAATGATTCCGAAGCCAGAAAAATTGATGAATTTTTAACGCTGCCGATTAATCCAGGTGTATTTTGAAATCAGTCATCAATTCGCGCCACTTCGTGACTCTTATGTCGTATAAAATCGTCCACCTCAGCAAGCCATCCCTCAAACTGTGGATAGATTTCATACAAGATACTAACCACGCAATAACATCACTACGTCAAAGACATGGGCCTCCTAGAATGGTATCGCGGCTATAAACAAAAGTGTAGAAGAAGATCTAAATTTATAGATTTGTCATCGGTGGTAGGAATTGGGGCTGTATCCGTTCACCACGTGAAAAATTTTGCGCAAAGATCTTAGCCTACACCAGATTAAGATCCAGTTAGTTTCTTTACCGACTCAACGGTCAATAATGCTGAATATGGAATTAAACCTATCCACAACAGACTCTAGATCAAAAAAATTCACTCTCTGGTGTGGCTTACATGCTGAAGGTATCTTTGGTCCTTATTTCTTCGAAAATAAGGTCGGAGCTCGCATTAGGGTTAATAGAATCGTTATCACAGCATGATCAATGATTTTTTGTTTGAAAACGCGGATAACATTTATGACGTTTCGACTTATTAAAATCAAACTGTGGCGATAAGTTGATTGCAAAAAATGGATCCGTCAACTGGAGGTGTCAAATCGCACGAACTTGGCGATTTGACACCTCTCGATTATTTTCAGCGACGCTACCTGAAGTCACTGGTTTATGCTGCTAAACTAGCAACAATTAACGCCTTCCAGGGCACCATTGTTCGTGTTTTTCATGACATGCGGCCAATAATGCTTAAGGAAGTGGCCAAAAATGGGATGTTGGCAATGCGCTTTGTCAAGGACAGCCACGGTGGCCATATCTCTTAATAAAATTTAAGTCTATGTTCTATTTTTTACAATTTAAATTATAAAAGAACGCATATACGCATGTTTGTACGTCATACGGCCGCACTAAAGAGCTGCCGGAAATAAAACATAACTTGAATCGCATAAGCAAATGGAAAATGCCTGTCAAAAAACTCTCACATTCACTCATACACTCACTTTAAATCTACACACATATGGCTTTTGAAAGATCTAACCACTAATCGAGCATCCATATAACTACCAAATTATCTCCGACATTTGGAGACTTGATTAAAAAACCGGAGAATAAGGATAATTGAACTTCATGGTAAACACGTTACGGCTGCGCTCATAATGGAGAAGTTGTGAACGTATTATTTATGAGGTCAGTCTCTTGAGTTCCCATTTAGAAACTAATGAAGACTTCAGCTTCTAGTCTGTACTGGCCATCAAACTTAAGCCTTGACTACAAAGCTATTATGTCTAAGATTGTTTAAAACCAATTTATACCTGAGCGATCGTTCGATACTGGATGCCCAGTAAAAAATTACTCAAGATTACAAATTTAAGTCAACTTCTGGATTGTAGCAACGGTAAGTTGTGTCTGATGGTGCTTAATTCGTATTTGCATTTAGTTCCTTCAAATTTATTGTAGTTTCAGAGATTTGTTATATCGACAAATATTAATATAACTGGAGAACTGTCAGTTATTTTCAGTTATTTAGAAGATCCGAAATTCGACAATATGTTGCAACAATATTATCTGCTGAGTAGTTTGAGAAATTGCATGTAACTGATGCAAAAAAACAATAGTTTATTATTATTCTACCAGCATAGAACTTTTTATTTTATTCAAAATTAAGATAATTCTAAATAAAGGCAAAAGTTGTTCATTGATTATAATGTATGGCTCGTTTTGTCTTAAACTAATAAACTTATGTGCTTTATAAGAAAAAATTTACGATTTTTGCCTTTTTCTATTTTTTGTAATTTTTAAAAAAAATAATTATAAAATTTTGCATAAAAAATGTTTTTTTTTGTGCGAAATTAGTTGATATCTCTGAAACAACTAAGTAAAGATAGAGGTCATTTTAATATAACTTGAAGGAAATTTCAATGCGGAAAATCGTGTTTTTTACTCAGCCAAATAGAACAAACCGATATCAAGTTATAATAATATATGTCGAGCCGTTTCCTTCAGAAAGGAGATAAGGGCACCAAAGAAAACAACAAGTTGCGCGGGTTGCTCTTAAAAGCTTTAAGTTCCCAAGAAATCATATCAAATAAAGTACTCGATTTCAAAATGTATAACTGAATAATTTTGTTATAAAAATTTTAGAAAACTCTATCGATAAGCTAAAGATTTCAATCGCGTACACTATACATTAGCGATACCCGTTTACAAGGACTAATTTGATTAAACATTAAATCCAAATTAAAGGGTGGAATTGACTTTATGTAGAATCCAACTTAAATTCCGATGTATCAAAAGGCTTTAAAGTAACATTCAAGTTGTTTAAAAAATCTTCGACATAACACACGGAAAGAAAATACTTTTTTCCGCACTCAATGCAATAAAAAATATTTCTCACATATTGACTGCAACCAACTAATAACAAGTTGATTTGTTTATTTATTTTTTTGACAACAAGCAAATTAAAAAACTACCAACAACAATATAATAACTATTTAAAATCAAACAATTTTTATTTTACACTCTTTAACACTCATGCACAATTTCCCCTTAACATTTGTTAACCCTGCATGTTTCTCGTTTCTGGTTTAGAACTTTCTTTTATTTTTTGTGTTGTAAGTTCTACCAACATGGCTGCAGTTATTTAACTTAAGACGAGGGCAAGTTAGAATGCGTATGTCTTATTGTATGCATGTAGTTATAGAGAGTATTCTATACATTCTTTTCTCCTTGACGTGCATTTTTCTGTAAAATTAACCAATAAACATTTATGAGCTAAGAACTTCTTAAGTATTCACATGCATACGAACACGATGGATGTGTGTATGTGTATTTTTGAATTTGACACTCTTGCCACTCACACTCGGCATATGGAGATACCAATGTGCTTAACTTTCTATTACCATACACACGCACTGATACACATACAGCCATATCATAAGCATGGATATGTACGTGTATCTGTGCACGTATATAAATGCACAAGTTTTATTTTGTTTAACAAAATTTGTTGTTTTTTCCCTAAGTGTTATTTTACACTTAATAGTCACAAGATGTTTCAATTCACAAGAAGCTTTACACCTTTTCATGTCTGACTTCATTGCATTTTCGCAAACGAACGCTGTCAGTATAAAAATGCAAGCAATTATTACGAGCTCTTGCAAACTCCCACCCCAAACTGCTGAATCGATGCTAGTAGATGAATGAAATGGAATAAAGCCACACAACCACAGCTTTTTTAATACTTTTTTCTAAATAGAAAATTCTTTCTGTTGAAGGAAGTAAAAAATGAAAAAAAACCGAAAAGAAAACATGCGTCCATAATGTTGTTTATTTTTTAAAAGCTAAATGTTGCATATCGCTTTAATCTTTGTACGAGCACATGCAGCTACGAAGGAATAAGAAATGAAGCCAAAACAGAAAATATATTTGGGAAAATAATGTATAAAAGAAGAGTTTGCAAACACTTCTTGATTATTTAATTAAATAAAACTCAAGCTTAAAATGGAAATAATAATTTAATTTCTTGAGCATAAGGAAAGTTCCTTAGCAACGGTATAGGGTTTACGAACTTACTATCAGCAAAGCTAGCACGAGTTATGCTATTTATTAACAGTCCACTTGGATATTCCTGTCTCCTCGTTATATTCGTATCCGTAGGACTGGCGCCACAGGGCTGGAAATAGAAGTCCCCTACTGGTTGTTAGATAGACTAAGATGAATAACAGGGAGAAGGGATATTTGTAAACAGCTTGAAGTTCAGTCATAGTGTCAAGGTAAGGGCGACTTAAAGGTCAGAGACATATTTGCAAAAATTTAGGTATACGAGGGGTCCGATATAGATTTATTTGTTAACACTGAATAAAAGTTAAAATATGTCTGATGATTTGCCAGAGTATTGCAACATTTTATTTTGAAGTTTAAAAGAAAGTGTCATAACAATGGGAATGACTTCAAATAAATATATCTGCTATTCAAATATTGAAAATAAAGGAAGAGACAGAAATTTAAAAAGAAGTCCCGACATTAAAAAAAATATGAGCAAACATTAAAACTTTCTTTGTGTGTCTTTAATGGTTTAAACAAATATTTGGCTTTGAATTTTTAAATTTTTTTTGTAACTCGATTTTCTTTTTGTTTTTTAAAAACGTATGTCATAATAGTTATATTTTTTGTTGAGGAATTTTTGGGTTTTACTTGTGTTGAAGTTAAAATTTTTTGTAATTTTGGTTGATAAAATATCGATGTTTGGCCAAATTTGCACATCCTTGGAATGTTTCGGTTTTCGGGTGAAATTCGAGTTATTAGTAAAATATGAAAACTGAATTCTTTTTTCCTTCGTTTAGAAAATTTATGGAAAATTGAGTTTGAATTTTCGATCTTTAACAAAATATAGATTTTTTATAATTTTTTAGCTTAATTTCAGTATTCGGCCCCAATAATAATAGCTTTTAGTGAATTACAACTTTTTGGTGAATATAAAATTTGTTGATGAATTTTTTTTTTTAATATTTTTTGATGGAGTCTTTTCTTTTACTTATGAATTTTGGTAAAATTCCAACATTCTTCATGAAATCATTATTGTTGTAAAGTGACATTTTAAAAGTTAAACTTCAAAATGTTTAATTTTGGCTTGATACTAAATTTAGATTTTTTAGCAACTGTAAATTTTTTAATTTGCATTTTTTCGAGGCATGTAAGGTCCCCCGAAATCATTTTATATTTTTCGTATTTAATAGTATTTCGCCGAATACAATGTGTCCCGAAATTTATTGTCTTTACCATGTGTTAGTCGCATTGTAGACAAACATTGTCAAAACATATTTTACCTACTACAAGATCTCACGAAATTACCTCTTATTAATCGGAGTTTAGTTGCATGATGAATGTAGAGTTTGGGGAAAATATTCTTCGTATTTTCCCAAATATTAGGTCTTCGGCAAGACTTTATATTCTTCATATTTAATTGTATTTTTTCGAATACAAGATTCCCCGAAATTTTATGTTACATAGTATAGGTAGTATCTAGTATACGAATATAAGCTATACAGAAGTTATTTTATACTCTTTCGTATTTATCCAAATTGTCTTGTTTTTTCCGAACCCTATTACATGAATATAGATTAGTTTTTATAGTTTCATCAAAAGCTAGCTTTGATCATACAGTATTTGATCTACGTATTAAAAGGTGCAGAACTTTGGTGAAGCCGTGAGAAGACTAAACCTAAGCCCAAATGGAAAATATATCTTCGTAACACGGTTAAATGTTTTAAAGTGAACATACTGATGGTAAGTGCGAACAAGTTAGCACTCAATATACAGAAAGTTCTAGAAGTTTTCACCTATAAGCTCAGACAAGTTTCTTGGAAAATAAATACACCCAGATCAACAACAACGATATAACATCAACACGAATTGAGTGAATAAACACAAACAACACCATAGGAAACAAAACAGACAAACATCATAATGAAAAAACAGGTAAGGAAGTATCTACTGCGTTCTTGCATATTCTACAAGTTTCTTAGAGTTAGTATCGCGAACAGCGATTATAAGAAGTGTTGACTTTAAGAGTTAAAGTAAATAGAGTAACAGTATGTAAAAATAAAATTCTGCCGTGTAAATTATCAAAATAGACTTTGCAATTAAATAAATCTACTAATAAAAAAACTCGCTTTAAAAAGGTTTAAATGTAGCAATACGAACAAAAACAAGAATCTCGGGGATTTGACGTTGCTAATCTAAAGCAGCAAAAATTCGCCGTAGGCGGTGGACGAATGGTCCAGCTTTGTAGGTTGTCTAGGGCATACAGAAAGTTGATTTCAATTTCGGAATAACGGGTAGATGGACATCATTTTATCTACATTTTGCAAAAATTCGATACGTTAGCAAAAAGGTTACCTACCCATTTGCTATAGTTTATTAACAAATAATATGCTACATTTCTATTGGATTTTTTTGATGCCTTAAGCTGTTGCTGTTATGAGAGTACAACTTTTCATTTCCAGAAACTAAATTATCACACACACACTCCAAATTAAAAACAAATTTACTAAACTTTAGAACAAATTCTTTGATTTGCAGAAAATTTAGTTTATACTTTGATTATTGCTTATCTTGTTAAATATTTCATTTTAATACATACATGGCAAAATTATTCTAAAAGCCTTAAACTTTCTAAATAGTTTTAAATATTTCATTTCCAAAGTGATAAGCAAAAAATGCATATTAGGATCGATATTTGCACAATTTCTATTCGACAATTAACAATGAAAAACAAAAAAACAAAAACAATTTTTTAAAATAAAATATTTAACCTGTATTTATTGACAACCGAAAATTTATTACTTTCAATAAAAACATCTTAAAATTTGTGTTTTTTCATTTGATTTTAAAATTTTCTCAATAGCGTTATTTCCGATTCACTTACAATCATTGTAAATTACAAAAACATTTTAAGTATTTCCGGTATTTTACGCGTACTATTTTCTTGTCAGAGATCAATGCCCGTTAAGAAAAAATAGAACGAGAACAAAAAATACAACAAATTTACAGAATGGAGAAAAACTATAAACATAGGAAAAACTAAAAAGAAAAGATTGATTTAACAGTCACTTCAAAATGCTCAGCTACCAATAAAATGTAATACGTTGCTGTCGTTGCTCTGTAACGTTTGTGACAAACAAATCTACAAATGCTCGTAGTCCATTGCGCAAAGGATGTACGCTAACTGGGTTACAAATCGCTACTATTTGTTGCTGCTGTCATTGGTATTACATTTATCTATTATATTTATCCGTTTCAGAACAATTTGTAAATAAGAAGAAGAACTACATTCAAAGTGGAAACAAATAGAGGGAAAATGCTAAAAAAGATGAAAGCACACTATAACTACGTATTGAAAGTGTAGTTAAATCAATATAAAAGAAATACTTTCAAGTATCACAGCATTTACTTATATTTCATTTTATTTCTCTGCCAAATGGGGGAAGATCAAATAGAAAAAGTTGCCTGGAATGTCTTTTAATATTTTATCATGAATAAATTGCATTTATATTTTTTACACGTACAAGACTACACATTCACCCTTTGATTTTAGTGTAAATACATACTTATGTAATCATTATGTGAATATGTACAGATGAAATGTGGTGGTGGATTTTTTTATAATTAAAAAAGCAATATTTTAGATTATAATTGGAAGCGGTTTTTTGCTAGTATATTTTAAATAAATTACCACATGTTTGAAATACAGTAACCCGCTGAAGTTTCGTTCGCATTGCTCAATTAAAAAAGGAAAGAACTGGGGTATTTTACAAATCGATATTGACGGTCTCCCTAAGGGAGACCATATGTATGATAAAAATTTAATTATTGCAAAATTAATAATACTTAAGATTTAATTTAATATACAGTATTTATTATATGTAAAGATTTTATTTGCTGTTAGTGCACACAAACAGTTGTATTTCAACAAAAAAATCAATCTTTAGAATTCTTCGTTATGAAAAATGGTATTCAAAGCAATTAATATCAAAGAGCAACATATTATCACTTAATGGCTGTAATCAAATCATATTATTCTTGCAGATAATAATTAATACCATGGTGCTCCTTAGAACACAAACAACGTTCGAAAAAAAACTTTGGTTAAAAAGAAACATAATATGATGATTTCTTATGGTTGGACGTATTAAGTTATATTTGTAAAGTTAAAATGCTTTGCATGTGATTAGACCTTTGGTAAACATTATGTTGTTCTACCCAACCATGTGGCAACTATAATGGATGGTAATAATTTAGTAAATAAATGTACACAATAAGTTGCACATCGCAGCTAAAATACTGTTTAAAATATTTTCAAACATCTATAACATGTTTGCCACAAAAATACTTTTGCTGTAGAGAATAGAATTTAGTTGTCGTGAATGTGCTGCAACTATGTAAGTACGGAATACATTGAGGAGATACGGAAGAATGGATATTTGCCACCCGAGGCATTCCTACATCTAGATAGTCAGGGATATATTCAAAATTCCACAGGAACCCCTGTCTTATACCACATCTATAGACGGGCCAATGAAAAAGCAATAAAATGTAGGCATATTACAGAAGAGAATAGGAGATACGATACAAGCCTCTATTTGGAGGATATGAACATGTTACCTAACTTAAACATTACAAAATGCTGGTGGCTAGATCAATATGGCAGCTAACATTCTTTCTTTTCTTTTATCCCTTAACTACAGCCTTTTTTTTATTATATCAAATATAAAAGTGTTTTTTTCAGTTGTTTTTTCCCACAACAATAATGTAAAATAGTAATGTACATATGTATTATATTACGTATAAGTTTATTAATAAATATTCCTAAAAAGAATATAGCTTTTTCTAGTTATAAATGTTCTAGAGCGCCCGAATACGGGTCAGTGTATATATACTAAATAACATCATATACTATTTGTTTATTTTTAGTCTAAACTTTAAGAAATATCCTTTTAAATAAACGTTACAAAAAAAAAACTATGTTTTTTCTTTAAAATTGAATTTTTTATTTTTTTTACGAAGTTTGCTTTTAAGCTATATTTTGAACACAATTTTTATTCCTTAAAAAAAGATTTGCGAATTCACATTTATTTTGGTGTTTTTTGCTGAACCCAACACTTAATATTTATTTTTATTGAAAAAGTAAAATTTATTATACTTCAAAATTATCAATCACTATTTATAGACTCGACTACTCGTATTAAATGGAATTAATTTCTAGGTATTATTACTTTTAGTTTATCATGGTGTTACGAGTAGAAGTTCAACAAAGCGTACATTAGTTAAAGTACATCTTAAATACGTTCTCTTAATTCAGATTTAATGCCAAATAAGTGCTTTTCTAAACAAAACAGTTTTTTCTATTTAGTTGGAATCATGTTGTCAAGAGCCGGTTATACTTCAATAATAATTTACCTGCAAAACGACGGAAGGAGTTTTTTTTTGAGATGATGCAGCAAATATTATTTCTGTCTGAAAAATTCTAAATATAAAAAATGTTTTCTTACTTATAACAAAAACAAATTTTTAAAAATTAAGTCTTTAAGATATTTATTTTTAGATTTTTATTCTACCGATTAAAAGAATAGTGAAGAACTTAAGCCTGAATAAATTAGGCATATCAATTATTAAAAAAATCAGTTCCATTAAAATCGCATACAAATATTTTTTTATAGTAAAATATTGCATTTGTATCCCGTAATAAAATAATATTCAGTGGACCGCACAAAAAAAAATTTAATGGGCCGTGTGTTGCTATCAGCAGATCCTGTATAGGCAGAAAAGCCACATTGAAAACAATAAACATAGAAAAATATATTACAATACTTTTTCTGAGCATGATGATCATACCTGCACATCTTCCGCAGATGACGGCAATGTCGGAGAATAAAGTAGAAATGATTTTGTTTTACTGTTTTTTTTACAAACCTCAATTGAGGTTTAACGTCTGTTAATAATATCCCTACGACCATTTTAAACATGCGTTCGTTCTACTTTGTTATTTATTTTCTTTTATTACTTTTCGCGGTTCGTGTCAATCTAATCATTTTTAAAAGAAAAACGAATATTTTACGGCTCATTTTTAATCATAATTTAATTAAATACCAAAAACGTTACATATTAATCTGAAATGTAATTATTAATCTCGATTACGGCCCCCTTCGTTAGATATCGTTCTTCTTTCCAATACACTAAAAACTGTTTTCTTTTGTTAATTTGAATTTGTAGCAGGCAGATTTATATTATTATATATACTTAACTACAGTACACATATTTTTATTATTATACTGAATTTCACTTATTTATCTAACTTTTATTTGTATATTGTTAATAAGAAATCACTCTTTTATATTACTTTATTTTGTTTTCAAACATCAACGATTGAAATGTAACACAGTAGGCATTGAAGTAGAATAACGGCACATCATTAGCGAATATGAGTTGTGTTCTCACTCTCTATATGATTAACACTGTTTTGTTTTTGTATTGCTTTCATTGTATGCATACTAGACGACTTTCTTGATTTGACAAAATCTAAGTAAGCTCAATGTAGCATTCATATTGATTCATTCTCTTTGCGACTGTTGAATAATAAAGAATATTTAAACCTCTAAGCGCTCGTTTTATTTAAAGCCTTAAATAATAAGTGGTAGGACAGAGGAAGACCTTAGTGGACTACTGTGTCTGACACTTGCTGAGGACGAACACCGGTGATTAAATCTGCCCTGTTCGAACCAGCTTATAACATCATATATATTTTCTAATAAAGCAAACCACTTTATTACAAATTCAATATAATATTTTACTTATATGTATTTATTATACAAAATATATTATTTACATATTTTCAATACAAACCAGCCTCAAAAACTCAGATTTATGAGATATTTCCGCACTAATTGTGAATAAGTACGAAATTAACCATTCAAAACATTTTTATTTTTGACATATTTTTAGCGTTAAAATTCAATTTTGAGCTTTGGTATCTTTGAAGACTTATAGTAGAATTTTATGGCAAATATTTTCATTGGAGATTTTGGCCTACTCTGTTACTGTGTAATAAGAGTTTTTTTCCTATTAGAAGAAAGGGATAAAAAGACACATACGGAAAAGTGTTATAGGGCTAATAATTCCAGAAAAATTTTCTTCGTAGTGTTTCATATAAAAGTTGTGGCCACATCTAATAACCAATATGTAAAAGCTACAAAATTTCCTATGCCGATTACCTATAACAATGTCCGAACGGGTGGGTACTATAATCACCATTTCTTGTTTCATTCATTCGTCTAACGTCGCTCCTCTGCATTGATGTAATATGATTGTTTTTATAGTTTAAAAATTGCAAACTTTATATCATGCCCTGCTGGAGATCAAACTAATGTGTAACTAGTATTTTGCAAGCACAAAAGTCAACAGTACAAGTTCTAGTCCGTAAATTATCCTATACTATCGTAATGCTTAAATTAGCATTGAGTTTGCTTGGAAAAAAACCGATTGGGTGCTTTGGATCCAGATTGTTAACAATTGTAGGTTTTTGGCATGAATTTCCAAAATTCCTTGTCAAGTTTTGTCTGGAGACAAACCGGTTTCGGCTATGTGCCATCTTCGTTTTCAGAAGTTTGCTCCAATTTGTTAGTATTTTATTGTTTATCAGGCATCTATTTGTCATGTGAGCTAGTATCAGATGAATCTTCTTTATAATATAGCCATATAAAAGTTGTGAGCTGGTAGCGGGTAAAGCTTGTAGGACGAGTGTTTTTAACAGGTTGGTGATGACAAATAATTAAACACTAACTAACGATAATTCGTTCCAAAAATCTACATCAAAACACTCTGTCGGAGTATTATTAGCAGTTCTTTTGTATAGAAAAATGCTCCACAAATACCCCGATCGTTGTTCCTTTGCACAAAAATTCTATCAATGTGCAAATAGTGCCTTTGCACTAGTGCTTGCTGTTCAAGTAATTATAATAGTTTCTTTTTACATCGTTCCGTTCGTCACCTAAACTCATAAAATTTTATGCTTATTTATGGTCCTTAATGTCATTTAATATTTCCTTGCTTCAGTGTTTGATTAATTCAACCATGGAAAAGTACACAATTGAATAGCGCGTTACGATTGCTGAAGCCCTTTACGAAAATAGGCGTTCAAATCAAAATGCATTTCGTGCACATAGTCAGCATAATCGTACAAATGTGTCCATAATAGGAAGAGTCTTGTGCGAATTTCAGCAAACGGATCCCTATTAAATGTGAAAACATTTGAGCATGCTCGCCCAGATCGTTCTGCGGAAAACATTGCTGTTGTTCGCGATAGTGTGGCCGAAGTGCCGAAGACTCGTCTTCGTTTCCAAGAGTTTAACATCTCACGAACATCACTGATGCGAATTTTAAATAAAAATTTGAATTTAGACACTCTTAGAAGGTTCAATTGACTAAAGAGCTGAAGCCTAATGAGCATTTCAAGCAGCGTCAATATGAAAAGTTGGTTCAAAAGACACAAGTGAGTAGTGACTTTATAAAAAAAATCATCTTTAGCAACGAAGCACACTTTCATCTCAGTGAATTCGTGAACAACCAGAATTAGCGCATTTGGGCAAATGATTATCCAAGAGACACAAAGAGTGACTCTTTTGTGCGGTGTATAGGCTGGCGGTGTCCTCGGGCCGTACTTCTTCGAATATGAGGTCGACCAAGCAGTTAGCGTGAATGCTGCTCACTATCGCGAGATTATAACGTACCTTTTGTGGCCAAAAATTTAGGATATGGACCTGGACAATATGTGGTTCCAACAGGTTGGTACCACTTGCCACACAATAAACGAAACAATGGCTATTTTGCGCGAGAATTTGAATGGTAGTGTTACTTCACGTCGCACAGAGGGTTGAAATGTACCAAAAGTGAGGATTAATTCAAAATCTGAACTTTATCCTACACATTCGTGTGTGGTACTGGGTGAAAGGTAATTAAATTCTACATCACTATTTGATTTGAGTAAATTACTCTATCGACTGTGAGCTGTCAAAGTCAAATAATTTTTCAAAATGTTTTGTGCCGTGCCTAAAACTGAAAACTGAAATATTTTGGGTGCTGATAATGCTTAATAATTCTAAAAGTAATTTTATTAAAATGGAACCATCAACTTCAGGTATTTGGCTACATACTTGCATTAATGTTTTTTAGCTAAATGTTTTGAAAATATTTTTAATATTTTTTTAAAAAGTGCTCCATATTTGGGGTATTTTCAATATATACACAGAGTTTCAACAAATTTCTTGTTGCGATCCAGCAAATTTTATTAAGTGATATTTTAATATAGTATTTTTGCTTATATATTCCACACCAAAATTTTGCAGATGCACCGCGTTTTTTTACTTATTAAAACTTTTGTGAAAGAACTCCAGTTGCTAAATACTTAATCTGAAAAAACAAACAACAAATCAACTTGTTTGTTTTTAACTCTCTTTTGTCTTTATTTTCGGTATTAAAATTATTGTTATAAATGAGTTTGGTTTCTATCAGAGATGATTGCGTGAGTTAATTTTGACTCACGCTCACTTACAAAAAATAATTTCTGTTTTATTTACACCGAATTCTAATTTTTGCATACGTTCGTGCTTTTATTAAATTTAAAATTAACTCACGAGCTCGAAAACACTTAATGTTCAAACAACACTAAAGCTTAAATACTAATATGTATATTAAATGCTAAAAAAAAATCTAAAAATATGCTAATGTACAAATTCGGCAATAACTTACGTTATTATAAATAAATTTCTTGATAAAATTATATGTAACTCACGAACACTGTATTTAAAAAATATCGTGTCACGCTTCCATCTCTTTTAATTGTTGCAGTTGATTGTACCCTACATAAAAAAATTGGGCACAACCATGTGAACATACATAGAAGTATGGTTTTCATTTGCACTTTGATAGAACAAGTAAAGATTCCTACTATAAATTGGGTAAATTTCAACATATTCTAAATAAGGAAGCACTTTCGGTTTTAGTTGAAGCGAAGTTAACTCGACACCAATATAATATCATTAGAAAAGCCGCGCCTGATAAATTTCCTTCATATACAAAAGTCCAAGAAGCTAAGAAAAAATGTTATCCAGAACAAGAACATATGAATATTTCTGAAACATCAGCGCATGTAAGTCTGTTAGATCATACCACTGAGCGTCTAGTTATGGTACAGAATTCTGTACTGGATTCATTAAACAACGGGGGAAATATCGCAAATGATTTTGTACTCTAGTGGGGCTTTAAACAAACATTTCACGGATCTGAAACTAGTGATTCTGCGGTATTTATAACATCTATTGTGCCATTAAAAATTGTTTGTTTGAATAAAACAATTTGGCAAAATCCTCGACCTTCTTCTACTAGATTTTGTAGACCCATCAAAATTTAATTTTTTGAAAGAAACCGTAAGTACTTCACAACTTGAAAAAGAAAGAGTAGAAAATGAAATCAAAACTCTGAAGGATTCCGTGGTTTAAGTAGGTGATAAATCAATAAAAAAATAAGTCACACACTTATGTTAGTGATGACGGATGGCAAAGTGTGTAATGCTAGAACCGAAACAACAACCACACAAAAATGTTACGTTTGTGGTGCTACGAGCACAGATTTCAACTGTTGTAGTGTGACCAGTCTGTCTGCATAACCAATATAAAACAACAGCAATAAAATATTATTAATAATTACCAATATATTTATGCACACTTATAAAGAAATGTCAAATTGACAAAATACTATATTCGGTAAACGAACAAACAAGTACATTGCACTCAGCAATTACCTATTGCATACATATATTTATATTTGTGTTATATGAGACAGGAATCATATTACACTTAAGAAATTATAGTTTAAGTATAGAATTAGGGTTGAGTGAAAATACATTTATACCTCAACCAAATAGTATATAAGGAATTGTAAAAATAATTTTAAAACAATTAAAAATAAACCAGACAACTTAAGAGCTCGCATTTAGCTCTAAGTTGAATAAATTAAAAATAAAATATCTATCAATTCTAAACTGTATTGATGAAATGATTGCCAGAAGTGTGAACAAGGCTACATTTCAGTTCGGTTTATCTATTCTCCATGGCTGGATTAGGTTTTTTGAGTGTCTTCTTCTTTATGTGGCATGTAAATTACCACTTAAAAAGTGGCAAGCTATGTCAGATCATGACAAACAAGTTGTTAAAGATACAAAAACAAGAATTCAAAAAGAGTTCAAAGAAAAAACTGGATTGATCATTGACCAACCAAAACCAGGCTTTGGCAACACAAATGATGGCAATACCGCGAAAAGGTTTTTTAAGAATGCAGAAGTTTCCTCAGAAATAACAAAAATTTATCTAGGTTTAATAAACAGAATGCATATAATACTTATTGTCGTGTCATGTGACCACGAGGTCAATAGTGAAAAGCTTAGTGACTTTGCACACAATACTGCAAAACATTTTGTTAAAATATATCCATGGTACAAAATGTCACCTACCCTTCATAAATTTTTTATACACTGACCGGAAATAATATCCAATGCCATTTTGCCAATTGGTGAGCTATCAGAGGAAGCGCAAGAGGCTAGAAACAAGGACTTTAAAAACTATAGGGAATACTTTGCGCGTAAATGCAGCCGCGAAAAAACTAATGAAGACATATTTAATAGATTTCTGCTTACTTCAGATCCATATATTTCCAGCATGAGTAAAACTATAAAAAAATACACACAATATACCGCAGGTGCCTTTGGAATTATTAATTTTTCCCAAAGAAGGCGACAATGCTGATGAGGATTCTGATCATGATAATGATGATTATGATCATGATGCTAATGATCATTATAATGATAATGATGATTATGGTGATGATGTTGAAGATATCTAAAGCGATTATCGCAATAATACCCAAAAAAATATTTTCTATCAGTTTTTTTTCAAAAACCTTATTTTTTCACTAAATAATGTACAGTTATTCCAAAAAACATTTTTTATCAACAATAATTGGCTTCCCTGAATTAATCCTCAGTTTACCTATGTTTCAACCCACCGTGCGTCGTGGCGATGTCAGTTGGCAGTCACGAGCATGTGATTTGACACCGTTAGACTTCTTTCGTTAGGGATATTTAAGAGAAACATTTTATGTCAATAAGCCAAGAACAATTCAAGAGCTAAAGGTTAGGATAATTCGCCACATTAACGACATTTAACCTCAATTATGTCCTAGAGTCATTTAATATATCGACCATCGGATAGAAGTATGCCTTCAAAGCCGTGGCAAGTATTTTACCGGTATCTAGTTTCACTCTTAATTGTTATAGATCGTTCTATGATAATAAAAAATATTAAGATAATTCTCTGAAAACTTTTTTCTTTATTTAGAATTAACATCGTGAGTTTTGGTTGAACCACCCTTTGCTTAAAAATAATATATTAATTATGCAATATTAGAAGCGCGTTAGCTTTGGTTAGAATTTTAGTAAAAAATTATCAAAAATTATTAAGAACTTCTCTTATTGCACCTAAAGTAATGTTTAAATTGATTTAAAGTATTTTGATAATCATATATTGTCATAGACAACATAATATAGTAATTGATTAAAATTAAAATTGTGTGTGTGTGTTTCTTTGTGTAAGACTTTAATTCAAAATAACCTTAAAAATTTGTTGGTAAATAAAACCAGCGAATATATGAATTTCTTTTGATTTGTCTTAACTAAAAAATTACAAAACTAAGAGTTCACTATTTAAAATTTCTAAGTTTTAAGACCTAAATTATTATATTTTATGGTCATATAAAGTTCTTTATCGTTATTAGTAAATTGCACCATTTAAGTGTAAATGTCCTGTAGAAATGCAACATGTTCCTAATAAATTTAAAAGCCATAATGTTTTAAAGAATTTTTAAGTTATTGTGTTGGGCAGAACAATTAAGAACATTACGAGGTCATCCCTTGATATTGCATCCTTTTTGTTGTGTACTACAAATTACAAGTTTTAGTAAATTGTTGCTTTCGGTAAATAAATACAAACGAGAGATATTTAGAAATATAAATATTCACATACACTCGCAATCATGCATTGGCATTGTGTTCCTTTAACATATTTTTGTGTGTCCTTTATCCCTTACTCTTCCATTGCATTCTCTATTATTGTTTTTCAAGTTTATTTTGTGCAATGTACTACTGTTTTGTGTGGCACTGAATATAAAGTCGAGACGATAAGAAAAGTTCAGTAGTTGTTGTTTTTTTCCTTGCTTTTAGTTCTAGTTTTTGAGCTCAGCATGACACCCTGACATATGATTAGTACTTGTATACAGTCTGACGCTGATGATGGTGTTCTGCAGTGTCTGTTTACATATTGTTAAAGTTTTTCATTTATATATTATTGCGTTTTTGTAACAAGCCGTCATACACAAACACACTCTTTTTTTATCTTGTGTATAAGTGTGTCTTGTGTGTTGGTTTTTTTAATGTCAGAATATTTGTATGAATACAAATCTAGTAAGTAGTTGTGTAGACATACAAACCTGTATGACTTTGAGAAGTAAATTCAACATTAGAATGATCCGAATTTTAGAGGATTTTAACTAAAATAACGAGCACGGCATCATCACAAATATCAAAGCTGATAGGAATTGTGCCATGTTTTATAGATAACAACGAATCAGATATAAATCGCCGATATTCAGAAATAATAAACGTTGACCATTAGTTTATATTATATATTAATGTGGGGGGTGGAGGGGGTGTATATTAAAGCCGACCGCTAACTACATGGGTTCCTTTGCGACCACCTACTTTCCTCGACTTGATTTCAGCTAATCGATTTGTTACTTACGACTATCTTACTTTCATTGAGTCCCATACTAACACTAGTCTTTACTCTTGATTGTAGAGATTTCAACCTTTTTCCTTATCACTTTCATTTGTCTAAGGCTTATATATTCCACGACATTCACATTTATTAAGCGTCTACCCATGATCCTACACGTTATGCTGGCTAGTGCTGAAGATGCTGTGCTACCGTCTCATTCACATGCTTAGGAATATTATTAGAGACCCATCCACCACGCTTATGAGGATTTCTTTTCCATCTATTCGGAATTTATCCATTGGTCAATAAACACTGGAGTTCCTTCTCCTCTTGCGAGGATTCACGACAGAATCTCACGGCCCTGTTTATCCCTCGCGTGCATTCTTCTTTATCTGTTCCAGATTTCACCCCTGGTCAATAAAACCAGAGTTAATTCATAGAATTTAAATAAATGTCCACAAGTAATGGAGAAAACGATGTTCACACCGAGATTCATAAGAGCTGGTATTAAGACTGGAAATCGACTGGTATTCAGAGTTCGTATACTAGGAACGTGGATTTTTATAAGAGAAATATATATTCTCTCCAAACTCCTAGCAGAAACAGGAACCTGTCACCGGCCGCCACTACGAGAAGGTAAACGTTAGAACTTGTGACAGTGCAAGCCATTACTTTGTTCTGGCCGACATTTCATTATGCTGAAACCAAGCCTAATTTTTGCTCGTCTTTAGGCATTGTATTGATCCATAAAAAAAGCCCCTGTTATGCGCTCTATTCCAAATGTAAACAATGATTGGTTATGATCAAATATGTTTTGCAAAAACCTGAAAAAAATTAGACCACTGTGGTACTTACGTTAGAATATTTCTCAAAAATCAAAAGCCGCAACTAGACTAGAAATTATTCTTTTATACTTCTCTCCTAAGTACTAGGTATCTAAAATATTAAAAAAAATTCTTCTTTTTCGGAAGATCCCTAATGCACACATGCCATAAGTTACAGACAAATAACTAAGTACTCGTATGTAGTTGTATCTAAGGGTTAAGCTTTATATAAGCCAGTGTCATACTAGTCGTAAGGCAAATATGTTGTGCCTTCTAATCTTTGTGCAAGTTTTCTTTTATCTTTTTTCGTCTCCTTTGAAAAGTTTTAGACAGACAAAGTTTTGTGGTAAATTTGAACAACTGTAATTTTCTTTGCTCTGTGTTGGATTAAAAAAAAAAACACCAGAGAAATAAATAAAAAGGAAAAATACAAAACTTTAGTATAATTTTTGTTGATGTTGTTTCGAACTGAACGTTGTTAATTCCTTTTTATTTTATTTTTATTTAATTAAAAAGGATTTAGAGATTTTTCCACAAAAAGTGTAGCATACTCTTTGGGATGTTATTAGATTTTAAGCACACAAATTTCCTTCGTATTTTATTTGAATATTTGTCGAAATAAGTATAAAACTTGTATTAAGCAAGTTTTGTAGTTCGTTTTTAAAAGATCTCAGAAATTTTATTCTAGAAGTAAACAGGGTTATTTAAAGAAAAAATTTATGGGAATCATATATTGAGATCGTTAACAAAGGCAAAATCTTTTCATAACAATAGGATTAAAAGTTATTGCTTCTCCTATATTGAAGGCGGAAAATATATGCTAGACTACTCGACATTATAGTCTTATCTAATACCTGTTATAAACACGCCTTCCGTTTACAACTATCGTGTATTCCTTTATCGATTTTCTTATAAGCTGTATTCAGTATTTTGCATTTGCACTTTTGCAAAACCATTTGCACCAAATGCTGAACACGTCTATTGTATGATTTCACAGAAGTGCAAATTTTATGTTCGTTCCAGAGGAAAATATGATACAAATTTAGGAAAATGAAGAAAAATTGTGTTTTGTAAAACACATGTAATTCCGTTTCAAACTTCTACAATATTAATTTCCAACCCAACAAAGTTTATATTGTTACGAAGTAATAATCAAAGATGTGTGAAGCAACCTATTGTACAAATACGCAGTATTATAAACATAAAGCAAAAACAAATTGCGTAGCAGAAATTCCCCGAACCGCTATTCAATTACAAACAAAAAACAACTTCTACAGCAAGAAACAGTAAACAAAAGGCACACACACACATAAACACATATACAAGACTACTATGTCAGCAAACGAAATAATTGATGGGAAATTTCACGTATGTTCGGGACATTTCAAGAAGCGGCCGTGATCTGTACATAAAGGCGCCGTCCACCGCAGAAGACATATGTAGTTGACTTTGAGATTTCATAAAGTGAATATCTGTGTGTACAAAAGAGTAAGTGTACAGTGTAAATTAGTACTGTAGAGTTGTAAATAGAGTCTTAATTGCCGAATAAAGTTGTGTGCTGATAAAATCATAAAGGAGGGTGTATTTTAATATTTGCAATTAAACGAACCCTACAAATTAACGTTTATTGTGGTAATAAACGTAACAATATATATTCTTGATCTTTAAAGGTAGGGAAGTTCAATTAACGATGACTGTCTGTCCATATGTCCGACCGTGCGATGTTGAAATCGTCTTTCTGACGGCACTATACAACATACTCAGGCAGAAATTACCGACCGTACAAAGACTCTATCACTGGCAAAGCACGTTTTCAAAATTAAACGAAACATTTATATTAAAAACTTATAGGGTGGTCTGTAGATTTATTTATTTACTTCAGTTTATTTACAGCCAATGGCAACTGTTTCATTATAATTTTTTTAAGAATGGACTTAATATCCATATTTATGCTTTATATCAGGTTCCTCTAATAAATATGAATTAAGGCCATATCATTTGAATTTGTAGACACATCCCAGAAGACACGAGATTTTCCGGGCTGAAGAGTGTCATTAAAGAATATAGATTTAGCCAGATATTGGTAATTGTTTCCTAAATATTCTAAAATGTTCAAAATTTTTTCGTAATCTGTTTTCCAAGCAATTTAACCGTTTCAATTCCACTTTAGAACTCTCTGACTGACTACTCTTTGAGACTATACTTCCGTATAAGGGGAACTCGATAATCTCCATCTTTTTGTTTGGTAAATTTAATGCTCTATTATATTTTTGAGGAGAGTCTTTTTAGGTGGTCTTTTACACCTATATCCAAACACTAAAGGGAATAAAAACTACTCATTAAGACCCCTTTCAGACCAGCAAAGTTTTCTTTGACAAAGTTTCTTGAATTCTCTTTTAAACTTTGTCTTGTGTTCAGACAGGATAATTTTACTTTGACAAAGTCTGTTTCTTTTGTTTGTATGTTTGTCAAATATAAAGAGCAGCCATATTAATTTGGTTTACGAACTAAAAACACAAAAGGAATTTGCGAGTACGAAAAGTTTTGTACCAACCCCCGCTCTCCTTTCCTCTCTCATCTACAAACTCAAGACTTTGCTAAGAAAACTTTGCTGGTCTGAAAGGTCTAAACGTTCTTAGATTTCATGAGCACTAGTGACACTGCAATCACATAAATGAAAATTAAAATTCATACCTTTTTTAATCTCCTGCAAAGCGCGATAAGTAAGCCAACCGAGTTTTGTGCAGACTTCTATCGGCTCATACGGAAAACCTTCACGAATTCTGCGTGAAACATCCTAATTAATATGATTTATTCCAACTTAATCCAACTAATGCTGGATCATTCGTGTATAAAAGAGAATGTTACTATAACTTGAATTACTCGTTCTATAATTTTTGGCCCATTAGTTAAATTTTGTTAGCTCTAATGAACAAAGAACTCGCTTCAGGTATAAACTCTGGTGGATGGAGATCGTGGTAATAAAATTTATAATTATGGACTGTTTTATCATTTAAATGATTTTTTACTAATGGACTCATGCATAAAAAAATAAATTATAGTGGATAAAATGTTACGTGTATTTATACACTGGGATATCACTGTACTTTTGAAATCTAAGTTACTGGGAAAAACTAAAAAATAAAAATTGGCAAAACATAAAATTTTTAACTTTCAGAACGTAGAAATATTAATCGGATAATCCTATCATTTGAGCGTTGGCACAGCACTCTATTTAAAAAATGTCTAACATTTTGCCAACGATTGAACAACCATTAGAAATGTTTTCCAACGTTGGCTTGATTGTATTTTTCTGCCTGGGTAGGATCTAACTAATTATTTTTTTTATTTAACAATTTTTGGTAAATTTTTAATTTTTTTAGTGAATTCCCGATTTGTGCTAAAATTAGATATTTTTTTTGGGTAAGATATACTCTATTTTGACGTTTTCATAAAAATGTTGTTTTTCTAGTTTTCGTATTTTTCTTGAATTTGCCAAAGTTTGGTGAAGTTAAAGTTTTTGTGATGAAACTCATAATTTTGGTGAATTTTCGTTTTTTATTATATATTGATTTTATAGAAATAAGATGTGTTTCCAAGTTATTCGATTTATTGTATATATGCAGATTTTGGTGAATATATTTTGGAAAATACTTTACAAATTTTCAATATATCGAAAATTTTGTTTCAATTTGATTTTTTTAAATTAAAAGTTTTAAATTTTTTTTTTTAGTTTTATGATTAAAATTTGTTGTACTATAATCTTGCTTTGTACTGAATACATAAATTTGTTGGTACGTTCCCCATTTTTGGTGAAATAAGACTTTTTTGTATATTTGTTTATTCAGTAGGAGGACTTTGTGACAAATTTATAAGAAGTCAAATATACAATTTTAATAGGCTGAAAAAACTATTTATTTTAAATATATTTATAAATTTTTTACTGGCACATTAGTTCGTTCCCACTAATTTTAATCGATCCACCAATGTATATTCACAAATATAAATGCAACTGTTGGTAAATTATGCGGGAGTTCAGTTTCAAATATCTCGTATAATGGGAATAGTGTTAGGGGCCCTTCAGGGCATAAAGTGTTATAGACTTAATGCAAGATTTAACTTAAGCTTTTACTCGCTGGATAATAACGTAGATCGTCATACTATTTTCTATCAGTGCCAAATACTTTTAAATACTTCCTGTTAAAGTGAAATACAAAATGTGACAATCACCGAAGGAAAATTGGACGTAAAACTTATCTAAAACTTGCGTAATTGCATTAGAAGGCTACATTTGAAAAACTATGTGTTAGCAATATTCCTTGATTTGATATTCTGATAGGATAATTTGAACAAATGTTCGTTTTTCTGGCAATTCGTCCTCACCGACAAAATTATCATCCATTTCAAACACATACTCGTACATATAACTATAAACAAATTTGAAACATATTAAAAAAAACTTTTCCTGTAAAACTAGTTTTCTGCGCGTGCCGTTAGTTTATCAGATATGGAATAATATGTTTGCGTTATACACCAGATGTGCAATCAGTTTAGTGTAGTCCTACTTTTACGTATTAAGGTAAATAAAATTTAAAAACTCATATGTTAATGTCTCTAGAACGATTCAAAATGTGGTAAAGAGATCCCAACGGTTCAGTAGTAATAGCCATACCCACAGAGCGGGCTCGATAGCAAAAATACTGGTAGTGTAGGGCAAAGGCTTTGAGAAAATTATTCCATCCTGTTGGAATACAAGGAGAAAGTTACATCTCGAATCCTCAACAATAATGGACAGATTATGAACTGTTATTTTTTGTTATTGTTGTCGGGATAATGTAAATATTTTGTAACAATAGTTCAAAATATTTAAAACATATAAAATTGTCCTCCATCCGAAAAATTTCCAAAAAAATATGATAAATATTTTCCAGATTAGCTCAATTCGTCCTCTTGTCATAAATAATCAAAACAAACATTTTGATTTGATTTTGAAAAAACGGAAGTTTGACAAAAATGTTATGTAATTGTTTATTGGATTTCTTAAGATTTTTAGAGAAATATAATGTGGCTCTTTACATGTCTGAAGGGAACCAACTCCAAAAAAGATTACTAATTATACTCAGTGGGAATGTACAGCATACATCAAATATTACGCGGAATTTTTGTCCAAAATTAAAGTTTATTTGTCAAAAAATAAAACACGCCGATGTTTTGAAATTTTCTTCACATTTATTTATTGTTACTAGTTGACCATCGAACGGGTTTTCGTCGGTTCAAAATCGTAGGCTGTCGCATCTTGAGAAGCATTTTATTCAAATATACAAAACAATATTCTGTTTCCTTGTTACTAGTTGACCATAGAACAGGGTTTCGTCGGCTCAAAGTCGTAGGCTGGTGCATCCTGAGAAGCATTTTATTCAAATGTATACAACAATATTCTGCTTCCCTTTTCCATTTCACTGTTAACATATGTTCATACCTATAGACGCATATATTTAAAAAAAAAAAAAAAACTAAATTTTTTTCGCATTTCGATACAATAAATTAAACCAACAATTTTTTATTTTTGTTTTGAATGTTTCCACCTTCGACACATTCCTAGGACCGAAATACTATTTCTATACTATTTATTAGTAATATTTTAAGTATTCAAGTATGCAAAACAATTATATATTATTGTTTTTATTGAATTAACACTATTACTTCAACATAAGATAGAATATCATTTTTTAATATTATTTACATTTATTAATATTACTTTTAGTCTCACTTACTTTTATCACCTGTAGCTGATGTGTGTTATACAATTAATTAAATAATTCAAATATTTGCAATTAACGGCTGTATGGTATCATCACTCTTCTTAAATAACACTATGCAAATTGAAAAAAATTTTCTGCCAATGAACAGCCACTATATTTTTTTAATATATTGTGGTTGCCTAACTACAAAAATCACATTTATTTAAAATTCTATGGATCGGTTTTTTTAAATTTTTTTTTGAAATATAAGATTTTTGAAAAGGCCGCTTCACATATCTTATCATAACTTTCAAACGCCTTGTTCAATTTCGTTGTGCTATATGTCCACAACAGCCATAAGTCATTCTAATACCATTTTTTACTATACCCATTAGTTTTGGAGTTATTTCGAATTATTATTAACAATTAAAACAAAATCGATATTATTAAATGCTCAATAAACGAAATTTTAATTTGACACATTAATCCAATAAAGGATTTCCAATTTTAAAAAAGTAATTTGTTATTTCCAGAATATACAGAAATACATTTATAGGCAGAGAGACAGAAGAGCACATACAGCCAACAATCAAAGTAAAAATGAAAATAATATTTTGTACATTAAAAAACAATTATGCATATTATCACAAGCACACATACAAAGATGAATGTCGAAATATTTTCATCAAAAATCACACTAGAGTGAATATGAGTTCCATTTTCATATGAAACAAACGTGCCGTGAAAATTTATATTTCAATGGTAATAACGCTCATTTTCTATAACAATGCTGTGCACCCTACAACAGGTTAGTTGTTAACACTTATGAAAGTCATGTGCAGCGCAAAAAATTATATTATTAAGTTTGTATTTAATAAATATTTTTTTTTTAAATTAAAATAATTTTCCTAAATTGGTGGACGTGTTGTCTAGCCTAAACACATGGTCCAGGAACAATCCGACTTTAGCTACACCGGTGAATAAATTAAGCGTTTGTTAAGAATAAATTAAGCGTTTGTTAAGAAAAGACTTGCATGGATTAAGGCCACACTCTCCTTTAATTGCTATCCGATTCGAAAAAAAAAACGAAAATCGCGGTATACAATGAGTAAACCAAATTCGAGTGCGCTGGTTTCAGCGGTGCTGTCCGTTTTTCTAAGTTAACGCAGCATGTACCAAATTTCGTCCAATTATATTTAGAAGTGTGCTTGTAATGTATTGTAATTACGGACCAAAAAGTAAAATTGTATATCATGAATATCTCTTTCTTAAGAGCGAACCTGTGTTTACACACCGGGGGTCCCTTTTTTCGGGAAAAAGGTGTCTAATTCATTTACAGTGTAATAAACATTATTAACTTAATCGAGCAATTTACCAATTCAAATTATCCGACAGATATTGAAGTGAATGGTTTAATGATGATTTGTATGTAACGTATTATACTAAAAATTTAGGATTCATTTTACTGGCAATTCATATTTACTATAGAATTATATAATTTTAACAATTCTTTAAAAAATAATCAGATACATTTTAATATATCCGAAAGAGACGTCGAGATACAACTAAATGTTCATTTGAACAAAATAACCAAATATTCATCATTTTTCATTAAGTCTTGTCATCACTGATTGCAGCACCTCTAATAAATGGAGCTAAAAATTAAGGGCCGATCTTGAACAAATTGTTTAATATATTAATTAAAAATCCAACACGATCGTGATCTTAGCGAGCGAAATCAATTAAAAAGGACGTTTCTAAGACTTTAAAAATATCGAACAAAAACGCAGCAGTTTGAAACACAGGCATGTCTGATAAAGAAAAATTGACTTTGATCGTGCAAACTGAAAGCGTTTGGCCGTGCAATTGTGGACAATGAAAAGCACGTAAATGCTGATTAAATTAAATTTTAGAATTAAAAGTTTTAGGTTTTGTCTAATAGTGAAAATATAGCTTCCAGGCTTCATTAAATGAAGGTTGTATGTACAATTAAAATTATTGTGTCCCCGTTTCACATTTTCGCTCAAAATTATTTATTGTAACAACTCAGATTTCACAGGTTCCTCATAAATTTTGTCCAGCCCAAGTACAGGATTCGACCATTAATTGGTTTAACGGTAACTTTCCTGGCATATGTAGCAAGGAAGCATCGAAAGTTGTACACACTTGGCGGCTAATCCTCTAATCTAGTGATATTTCAAACAATAAAAAATTGCTGAAAATATGGTTTTGTGTAAACGTAAAAGTTTACATCCAGTGATTCCACCGAGCCATAGAGCGCATCGAGTGTGTTTTTTTTTTCTTTAAATGCAATTCGACAACAACGTGTTGATTATCAACGCTCTATATGCAAAAATTCTGCTTGTTGGCATAGTCCTTTAAACAAAAGTTGGCTTGATGATTGAATAAAACTTCCAATTAAATTGGCCCGCTATTATTGATGGTCAAGTTGATTCAATGCATGTAAAAGTCGAATTGGGTAGGCATAATCGCCAAGCCCCCAATGTACAAATTGCAGTAAAGTGGTTGTACAGAAGGTAATTATTGAGCGCAATGGCATATTGTGATCATTATCAATTACTTATTAAAAACAATAGAATTTCAGTGATACCAACACTTCGTTACAGAGTTTAAGTTACCGAACCATCATTAAAATAGATAAAAATCTAAACATAATAGTGTAAAAGGGGCTTCACTAGCAATCCAGCCTCACAAACTTTTGACACAAGCTTGCCAAAGTCGGGAAAGTCGGTTTGCTTTATTTCCACTACAGCAGCCGCATTGCTTGTAGATAAAAACAAAAGTACTTTGGAAATTCTTTACTTCGCACGACCACTTCTTCTGTTAGGGCATCACATAATCGTGTTCGCCATACTGTTTATCTTGTTTTCTATTTCATAAGAAATTCTATAAATAAATTGAAATATAGAAGAATGTTAAGTTTTTTTTCGCAAATCAAATTAAATTGCAATAGAAACAGAAGTAAATCTAACAGTGGGGTTTTGTACTTTTTCATATTAGAAAAAAACTTACAAAGTTTGTACAACACATTCGAACACATTCTAATATTATGTATCCATTTTGCCCCATAGAACGCAGAAGATGTAGTCATACGCATTAGAACGACTCGGCAGAGTTGAATATTAATTTAACGCATTGTGCGTTAAAATAACTTTCATAACATTTGACAGCGAGCAAACAAACAAATATACAAGCAGCAAAAACAGCAACATCATGTGTTACAACAGCTGCTGTATAATTATGGTCTGGTGCTTAAAAGGAATAAATTTCGATGCTTCAGTCAACAAATTTTACATATATGTATGTAAAAGTACACACAAATAAGTTATTAGTATCTCAGATTGAATTAAACATTACCAACTTTGGAGCAAATTTGATAAGCAAAATGAAGCCATACAGTGGGCTGATAGTGACGCCATGGAGGAAGAATTACCTAAGCTGCAAAAGCTTGTAACCCACTAAACAATTCAAGATAATATTTTAAACATTATAAAATTTTTTTTACACAATTCATAACAAGAACTTTAAAACATGCCATTTATTTTTGGTACAGCCGAAATACATTTAATAAAACTGAGATATTTAAACATTATTGGTAAGTCATGTATGCTGGGATAGCTTTCATGAGAAACGAACACATTAATACAAACGTTCATATATATAACCTTCTCTTAAGGAAAGTTCACTCTGAACGCCAGCGAGTGAAAGCATAAACAAAATTACATTTTGGATTTTTGTGTTCCGTTACTTTTATACATGTTTGTCTCTTGTTGAGAGTATGAGCAAAAATTTGAACTTTTTTGTCTTAGAAGATCATCCTAAGACAAAACAATGACAAAAATAATAACATGACATACTTGTATCTGAAATATTATTATGGAATATTATTACTCTGAAGCTTTTTTTTTTGTATTGTTTTAACTTTAACTAATTTAAAGGAAAGCGCAAATATTCGTAAAACCCACTTTTTATTAAACTCTAAGTTCGAGTTGGGTTTATTGCAAAACGCGTGTAGGTATATTTAAAATTTTAACAAACTCTCAGGAAAGCCAACTAATTAACACATATTTACAATTGTATTTTATAACGTTAATATTTGCTTAACAAATTTTCTTCCAGAGCAACGTGCGGAAGCATAAATAAAAATTAACAAACAAATTTCATTTTACAGTCGTTACTTACTTTCATGGTTCAGTATTATTTTCTAGTTCAAAATTTAGTCAGCAAAGTTTTGCACAAACATGCATAACTAAGAAAATTTCAGTAAAGAATTGTAATAAAAATATGAAAAATAAATAAATTTTTGAGATTGATTGCATTTTTAACTGGAAATATAATAACACTTGTTTAAGTAGAAAGATGTTCTTCTCAGTGCATTTGTATTTTAAATGAAATATTTTTATATTGAGTAGTGAATTTCAAGTTGGTTGTTACATTTGTTATTAGTAGTGCTATTTACAATAAATAAAAACCTCGATGGGCAAAGTCTCGTATGTTTTAAAAATATAAGCTACCAATAAACATATCTTTATCTATTGAAAATAAGACGAAATATTACAAATTCTAAATCGTTGTGGTGGTAATTGACAGCATATTTGAGTATTATGTTTTTATTGCTTTTTTCGGTTTTGGGATATAAAAAATAAAATAAAATAAGTGTATTGTACACATTTATTATTGTGATTTTATATATATTTTTTTTAACAAATATATTATGTTTACTATACTACTGAAGATTTTTTAGACCAAAGTGAATTGGATGATGTAGAGAATAGTGAAAAATTATCCTTTGCTAGACCCAGTTTTCAGGCTGCAGCGACTGAAACGAGGGTCGTTTTCAATTCTCGTGAATACCTTTCCCCTTTAATGCACAAAACCAGTTGCAACAAAAACCGAAATTTCTACGAAAACTCATATGGGAACTACCATTTTTCAAAACACCGACATGAGTCGAAAGCATTCAAAAGGTTAGGAAATGCGTAAATTCTATACAACAGGTCTAAAATCAGAGTAAAAAAATAATTTGTCCAGAAAAACAGTTTCATAAAAAAAGTTTTTTAAAGTGAACTGCACGGCGTGATAGTAAACACTTACTGTTGAAGTGTCCTCTTCTAGGTTTGAGGCCGACTTCAGTAGACAATTTTGTAATTTTTAGGAATTCTACTTCACACTCAAAACCGAAAGTATAGGTGAAGCACGATTTTTTGCGAATTTGTGGGCAACAAAATTGGAAACTAAGTAGATTTTGCACTGGTATGGAATAGAGGTTAGATTTGCTTAGAACCTTTAAAAATTTATGAATCAAGCCCATTTCGTAGCCAGTAATATAAGGCCAAATTTGTTAACACCGAATAGTTATTTCCGAAGACATATTTTTTTTTTTTTTTTTTGAAAAAAAGGAGATTTTTGGAACAAAATTCCATCATCCAAGTTTGGTTTGGATACATCAAAACACCCTGTCGAAATTTATAATTATACCTAACATATACAATATGAGTATGTTGAATTACTTTGCAATGCAAATACTTATTTTGTATATGGGTATTTATTTTGAATCGTTGTTGTGTCAAATTATTCATAATATACAGGGTGTCCGCCGGGAAGGTATACTACTTTGTTTGTTTATAATTTTCGATTAAATGAAAGAAAATGGATCGTATATTGATAAATGTGTTATTTAATGTTGGCAATGAGGTATATAATACAATATCAGATAATGTCCGCCTCTGTTAACCTCACAACCACTTTTGAAACCGCGGAGGCCAATCAACATCACCATTCCTTGAAATAACTTGTTGAGGTCTCGCAGTAATTCCATTGTAATCCTGGCTGTATGCGATGTGGTCAAGCCCAAAGCATGCAGTTGTGGCGTTAAAAAGTTTTTCAATCATATCGCGATATCGCTCCCCATTGACAGCTACCGTTACGCCGTTTTGCAGTCCATTGTGGTCCATGCTTGGGCCTATCAGCTGCGGTCACTCTTTTTTCGAAATCATTCACCATGCGATAAATAGTGCGTCTTGTTGGGACGTTGTTTTCCCAACAATTTCACGTAACTTTCTTATCGTCACATTAATCGATGATTGATTTTGATAAAATGTTTTAACGATTAAAACACGTTGGTTTACCGTATATTTTTTTATAATAAATTTGCCACGTCTCTACTTTACGACTGCCAAATATGAACTGTCAAGACTAATGTTTACCAAAATGGCGGCGAAACAAAGTAGTGTACCTACCCTGTACATAAGTATGTTTGTTAAAATTTATTACCTTATTTTAAAATATAATTTTGCGTATTGAATTTGCGTGATTGAATTTGAACATAAAATGTGTGATAATCGAAATCAGTGTTCTTCTAAGGTTTATGTTTAGCAAACACATCGTTTTTGGGTTTTGCCTTTTTTAAGTTCAATGGAATGGCATCATCCCGTGTAACATAAAAAGGAAGATTGGTACTTTTGTTAAAGAAATGTCTTCGGTCATCAGTATGAAATAGGTAGCCGTATATAATACGCAAATGTTTTAACAGCAACAAAACAACTGCTAATAACTGAAGATTTATCGATGTCTTGTGATGAGAGCTTGATCCAAAGAATACTGAGAACACCTTTGTTCTAATTGAAGCATTCGATATGGATTGGTCTTTATGAAATATGAACTATCATGATCTTGTCTTCGATATATGATTGTCACGAAGGCAATCTGAGGATTGATTTCTCAGGTGGAAGCACTGGAATATAGTGGAGAGCGACTTTAAAGTAACATTCCAGAGATATAACAACCTCTTATCATTCGAGCAGGATCTCTTAAGTCTTAAAGCATTATATAAAGGGTGGATTTATATTTTTTACTATGATAGAATGATCTAACACAGAAAAATTATTTTATGGTTATTGGACATTCTCGAAAAGTTTTTATTTTAATATAAAGATAAATATTAATTAAGAGAATAATTTATGTTGGGTCATGTTTATTCCTCAATTAAGAAAGAAAGATTTATATAATTTGAAATAGTAGTTGTACATTTTTTGTGAACTACATGGAGCTTTAAAGAAAAGGTTTTAATTTAATTGCTATTTCATAATTTCAATTAATTTTGTACTTAAGAATACTTTAGTCCTTTTAATTCCAACACATTACCGAAAGAAATTATAAAACAAATAAATCTCGTACATTTTTAGGAATTATTTTTGCGACAGGTCAGGATAATAGTGTTATGGATAATAGTGTTACGTGGCGTTAAAAATTTCGACAGGAGAGAATTCGTCTTAAAGAAATAAACCTTTGTTTACAATATGTTTCATGCATTCGAAAATTTATATCTTTCCATTGTGTTTATTAAAATCGTACAAGTCCTAGTGGTGGTAAGTAGGTACTATTCTGTCACAGCCCTTTTATATAAGATTATTAGGTGAAAAATCCTACAGACTCCATGCCTGCATGCTCAAATCCATATAATGCTCGTATTTGTATTTGCATTTTAATATTAAAACGCACATGTAGTGCAGAGTATGAAATCTTATAAATTTAAATAATTTACCGCAACCTTTGTACAGATTGAAGGCATGCCGGCTCATGCATGCTTACACAAACTCAGATATTTTCTTAGTTACTTGGCAATCTATTCAATAAAATGATTATGCACTATGATTTTGAATAAATATTTCCTTCTCTATCCTTACCAAATCATTGTATGTTGAAGTATAGAAAATTCAAGGCATAGTAACATTTTTACAGGATTTTCTCGCTCTAATATGAATTTAACATTTTATTTCATGATTTTTCACTGGAATCCCACAAACCGGGCTACTTAAAAGCTCTTTTTACTCCAACAACGTACAATGAAAATAATCGTCGTCATAAGTTTAGCATTCTTATAGTCGTAGACGTTGTTTTTGTTGGGCTTGCCGGCATTAGCCAGTTAGTTGCAATATTGTATGGCTGCTGTTACACGTTGAGTATCTATCGTTTGCCAAATCGTTTGCATATTTTCTTCCTATTTTTACTAGTTTAAGCTTATGGCCAATTCTCTTTTTTTTTTTTTTGGTTGCTCATCTTTTTTATATTTTGAGCAAAAAATAAACGAACGATAAAAACACATAGAAACAAGAAAACTTATTACTTTGGCTACAAATGGAGTATCTTGTAGTGGATTTTGTGTAAAATGTAGAAATATTTTCTTTCATTTTATATTTTTCAACAGTTTTCTTAATTTTTTTAGGGTAGCAGAAGAACAGTACTTGTGAAAATCACGTTTCATCGTAAATCATAAAATATTACAGGTATGAATGGCCACAGACGAAAAATAAAAGAAATTATAAGAACGAGGGCATGGTAGGTGGTACGCCAGTCTATTATTCGCGGTTGAATTGAAAATAACCAAATGTTTGTTAAATTTCTTAAGTACATTTCTGTGTTTACGTTTGATATGATTTTCTGCTAAATAATAATTTTCATGTTTCACTACCAACTCGTTCAATGAAATATGAATTTTTGCAAGAATATCGATCTGATAACTTGAAATATGCAGTGTGCAGCACTTTTTTTTGTTTTATTAAATAGCAGATATTTTTATAAACAAAAATTTATGTTATGTTGTTTGTAGCTTTGATGAAAGGGATTTTGTGGGGATATTATAAAACACGGACTTGTCTTTATCAGCTAAGGCTTTCGGCAACATTTTTATGGGAGAACCTGAATCACCTTGCGAAATGGGTGCCTTTTGTTTTGTAGCAGTTGATATTCTTTGCTGAATAGACACATGTGTATAATAAGTATTTGAGTGGTTTGACCTCTGAGGCAGTGAAAGGAAATAATGAAATATTTTCTTAAAGTTGGCAAAATGAGATAAGTTTCAATTCCATTTTTGGAAAATTACTAAAAAAATTTTAACTACAAAATACCCAAGTAAAGCAGGAAAACACGTATTAACGGGATTAAAAACATGCCTGGCTATTGGATATTTCGACGATCTAACACGTTTAAAAAAAGATTGTTAAGAAAAAGTATAATTAGCGTTCAAACGATTTCATTTACGGTATTAGGCGGAGGTCGTTTCGAATTTGCGCACAAACGCCTATCCAATAAACCTTTGGTTTAGTGTTTGTGGACAGATAATTTAAATGTGTTGTGGTATTATTGCATTGCTTATGTCAAAGAGTTATACACGTCATTTAAAACAATAAAATTAAATCAGGCATGGGAACCTTAAATTATTGTTATCAATTTAATGATTTAGTACTTTGTTTTTTTTGTCAAGCAAATATTTATGATGTTCAGATAATAGTATGTGTTGGAATTTGGTATGACCATTGCTGATTATTTCAAATTAATAAACAGGGACAATATAAATATTTGTATACGGTTGCTGAAGAACAAAATCTTTGAAACTTGTGCTATATAGTTTGTAAATTTTCGTTGAATGCGAATAGACCCATTATACATTGAATATGTATCTAACTATAAGGTCTTCGGAATTTACATGGATAATAGGTTGACCTTTGACTTTTAGACAAATAATCCTTTATCACAACTTAGGTTTTCACTAAGACGTTTTCCATTAAAATCGAGAAAACTGTTTGTCATTCATAATACCCATTGTACTATATGAATTTTGGATTTATTCATGTGGTAGTTCCACAAGTTTTGAAAAGATTAGTTTATGGGTTAAGTATTCGACTTCATGTTACATTTTATGTTTATCGTTTCCTGAACACAAGTTTTGCTACTTTTGTTAAATTACGTTTGCTTATGTTCCTTTTTAAAATATTAAAATCATATGATGCTGGGAACACAACTGGGACGAACGACGAATTTCGTCCAACACGACGTATACGTCGGTAAAAATTCGCTGTGTAAATTCGTCGTATGAAGCACAATACCGACGAAAAAATAACAGTTGTTATCTATATAATATATATGGGTGACCATATAAAAAATAATAGTTAAAAAAAATTAAACACTAACATAAACACAGTCAAAAAGTAATTTTATAGTTAGCTACTATTTGGTAAGCTTATATTAAATACTATAAAACAAAATTAAATTAATTATTATTAAAAAAAAACTTTATTTACTAAAATACCAAAAATGTCCACATTGTACTGTTTTGATCGTCGTACGCCGGCGAAAGAAATAAAAATAAATCTAATGCAAAGTTCGCCGCGTATGACGAATTTCGACCGACGTCATAATTGTGTGCATTTTGGTATACACAAATGTGTTCTATATTTGGCGACGAATATTGGTGGCGAAAAATTCGTCGTTCGTCCCAGTTGTGTTCCCAGCATGAGACTGTATACCTGAGAAGACTTTACACTTTTGCGTAATCTGCAAGAACTACAAAACTTAATACGCCGAGGCATAAATAATGCACAGATTATATATATAAAAAAATATGATCCCGTACAATGAAAGAAATTTCTCTGTAAATTTTATCAAATTTAAGAATATTATTTCAACATTTTCATACAATATACATATATGATTTATTTGTTAGTTGACTATAGGATTCGTATTACTGAGAGGTTTGAAGTCGTGCATTTAAGGTGTTAGAGAAATGTTTTCATATAGTACATAACTTACACATACTACCACCATGTAATATTTTTGGCCTACAAGGGCTTTTGAATTATTAATGAAAAAATTAACAAATTAATTACTAACAACTACACTTATGGCGTTTTCGTTTCTTAAATAAAATGTTGCATTATTAAAGGTTACATGCTTAAACCACCCTTATTATTTAAGATTTTATACAGATCTAAAGGGGTAATGGCTTTCGCCATTTTTAAGTATAAAATCTATATAAAAAAACACCACCTTTCGTATATAACAAAAGTGCAAAATATTTTAAATTTTTTCTAGAAAAGGAAATATCACTAGCAAAAGAACAGGTGATAAATAATTATTTATATTTTAAAAGAAATTCCATAAATAATTTGTATAATTATAATTATAGTTCAAAGTTGAGAATGTTTAACTTATTTAAACGCAAATTAATAAAACAAATAGCATAGTCTCAGAAAAAGTTTCAATACAATATTTTAAAGTCATTATAATATACATTTGTATTATAATATCACATTTTAATATACAAGTAACCAACAATAAAATAAAATATTGTATTATAATATAATAATACGATCGATACAACAACAGTAGGCGTTTGAGAATTGAAAAGCTATAGAATAGACTTTGATTTTTATTATTCTTTTGCCGTGGTGTTTTGGCATTAATGATTGATTTATGATCATCATCGGTCATGCAAAGAACACCTGCGAACATTAATAAAAAAGAGTGCTGACTTTATTTAAAATGAGAATATTATGATAAGTTTAACGTTAAATTAGTGTGTCCCAGAGTTTATTGGAAATAAAAAAGATCTCACTTTTTTTCACCATTTTAACAAATAAACAAAAATAGTTTTAAATATTCTATCCCGGTTTTAGTGAATCTTTACTTCAAACTGACAAATTTTTAACTTCGCAACATTAAATGCTAGATTTGCCTTTAATAACTTTGCAAGATCCTGCACATTTATATACAAGTTGAGAAGTTTCTAGTATTTAAGTCGTGCTTTGTCAAGATGAATTTTTGTAAAATTAACTCGCTACTAAATAACGCTCACTGATCATATCGCCTTTTGTGATTATGTGGCATGGTTATTTACATATTACTCGTATAATACAATCGTCACCTTTCAATTTCAGACAATTGGCATCAAGAAATGTGAGAAAAGCTGTTCAATTAGCTAATATTCCTTTTTCAATTAAAGCATGCAGCTTTCTTTATAAAAACAATTGTTATTAAATTTGAAGTTTTTATTTAAAGTAACTTCAATCTGTTTACGTTCTTAACTGTGGATAATTGAATCCAAAATGTTTTCTAAAGTTTTAATGCGTTTTTGAAGGTGAAAATTTATTCAAATAAATAATTAAGCAAATTGTGTCAACTTGGCTGAATATTTTCATAATAATTGTTTTTCATCTTCATAAGCTAAGGACAACGAATGACATTCGCAATAGGAGAAATAAAAGTAAATGCCATAAAAAAATTCTATTAGACCAACAACTTCATCATAATTGAAAAAGTTTTTAATCTTCTTTATACTTATTTGTAATAAACTTCAGTTTTTGGAATGCCATTATCGTATTAATTGAAATAATTTGCTACATGTACACTCGCATTGTATCTACCCATGTGTATGTGGATCAGTGTGTGTGTGTGTGTGTGAGCTTGTGTTTGTATTTGCCAGTATTAAAATTTTATGACTCTCTTTGGGCTGAACTGTGCGCAGGTTTGAATAAAGGTACGCAATCATTAATTTTCAATTAAATGCCATAAAAACGGTAAAAAGTCATTAGATATTTGTGAAATGAAACATGTTGTGCTTCTCTCCCTGCTTCTATGAAATAAATTGATAAAGTAAATAAAGTACTTTAGCGAATAAAATTTATAGATTTGCATGCTAAATTTATTTTTTACCTCTAATTGAATCCAATAATAAAATTTTATTTGTTTTGCAACTAAATGGCATGGCAAGGAAGGCCATTAAAGAATTAAATAAAACTAAAATTATTCATCGATTATTTTACTTGTATTCCTTAATAAGACTTATTTATCGTTTTGACATCTATGTATGCCATTTAATTAGGTTTTTTTAAAGCATATTTTACACGAAAAACCGGCTAAAGCGGCTTATATTGAATGTCATTGATGTCGTATGGTGAATTCAAGATAAACCGATTTGCAATTATGCTACGTTATCTAGATTGTCGCTAGGTGATTAAAAAATGTCGAATTGAGGAATGCAAATTTTTTTGACAAAAAATAAAAATTTTTAAATGGAAATTGGAAAAAATATTAGAAATATTCAATGAAGATTTCTGAAAAAATTACAATAGAGACATAGAAGACATGATTATGATAATTTTTCATTAAGTGAAATAAAATTTTGTCGACTTTATGTTATGAATAATGGCAAATCTCCTTTTTTATGACATTATTGAACTTGCTAGGAGATGGCTCACGCCAAATTTATGTTGGTACATATTTCAAATAAAAAAAATCCCAATTTATCGTCGATTTAGAGATCAATTAAATTAACTTCGGCAAAGGGAGGAAATGGATTAATTTAAATCTGGCTAAACATTTTAAAGACACTACAGCCAATTTTGAACCACAGCTGCAATAAACGTAAAATATTGCAAGTGTATTGCTATTGATCAATATACATGAATAGATAAGGGTTTTACAAATTTATTGTTGAGCTAGTAAAATAGCAATCTATCTTCTTGCATTTATGTATATATTATTAGGTCTGTTCCAAGTGCATAACAAAACAGTCCGAACTAGTCCGAGTTAGTCCAAGCGCGTTCCAGATAACAATGTTTGTGCAATTTTGAGAGAAAATGAGAGTCAAATTTTTCATTTCCTGTACAAAATCGTCCGAACTTTTTCTTTGGGTAAGTTCGGACTAGAATTAAATTATCAGCTGTTTTTTGTTTATATTTAAAAATCAAAAGATTGTTAAATAAAGGAAGAAAGTTTTTATTTTAAATTTATTAAAAAGCAAAACGGAAAATTTTTCCAATAAACTTGAAGTTGTAAGTACATATATTTGTGCATATTTATCACTTTATTTAATAAAAAAATGCTTTTATCGATTAGTTAAGAAGTTAGGGACAGCTGCTGCCAATGATGCAAATGTTTTGCTTTTAAAATATTATGCATTTTAAGCGTATAAAATTACTAAAATAACATTTATTTGAGAAAGTATGCACCATTTGTGGTTTTTTGCGTTCCAGCAATTCCGGACAACTTTGCCACATTCAGAGAATAATTTTCTTTTTACTCTCAATAGTCCGGACTATTTGGTTATGCACCTGGAACAGACCTATTGTTTTATTAAAATAAATTTGAAATTGTTACACCGTTGAAAAAATTTATAAAAATTACCTTTCTCTATGTTGAAATTTCATATGTTGAAATTAAAATGCTTTTTCTTGTCATAGAAACTCCAAAATACTACGTAAATCATATACTATATAAAGGTATGTCGCAAGAAACATGACAAAATTCTATGACAAAAACAAATCTTAAATTTCATTAGAATGCGCGCATAACGTATTCAATTGACAACGTATTTCCTGACAATATAAACAATCGAATAGAGGAGCAGATTCTGTGAAAATTGAATACTTTCACATTTTCGCCAAAATCTCCAATACATATTATTTAAAAATTGAAATTTTCCACATTTTAATTATAAAAAGTTTCGATTGGGATCACCCAAAAAGTGTGTGCAGATAAAACAACTTAAGTTCACAAGGGTTCTTTTCATTAAATACCTATATCTGATACTAAAGCCACCATCCATGCGGAATTAAAAATTTACATGAATGTCCATGTTGAAATTTAAACTGACAAAATCGTCATAAATGGACACCGCGGTTATTCATGGCAACCACAAAATAAATACTTGTCTTCATATAACTAGCTCTTTTAATAAATACTCGTACTTGTATCATACTAAAATGAAGTGAACAGCCAGCAAGAACATTCGTGGTAATACAAATCCCACATGCTGCTCTAAAATTTATAACTTTAAGGAGAAAGTGCATCCGGTGTTAAACATTTTATTTCTCATCTTTCCCCCTTTTTCGTGTTCTGTTAAACAATTTGCCCCCCTCTGAAATGTGCAGGCAGATAACTGTTTTCACTGTGTGTGATGAAGAAAATCCAAAAAAAAGTGTAACTACAATCAAGCCAGCAGCAGGAGAAGTATGGAAGTGAAATAAAGTCAACATAACAACATTTATTGCGGCTTATTATTAACATTGTTGTGAAAGCTTTTTCCCTTCTGTTTTTTCCCCACACTATACAGCGAACAAGTACGGCTTTCCTACTTATCTTCCTTCTCTCTACTAGCAGCTGTTGCCATAGAGCCTACCTAAGGAGCTTAACAAACCAATACACAATATTTTGGTTAACTGCAGGAACACACAGTGGGCCTTAATACTTAAAAAATTATGCAAACATATTTGTGTGCAAATCCTACAATTTTATTTAAATCAATATATTGGATTCATTAACAGGATTATGCGTGTATAATTATTCATTTTAATCTTAATTCTTCAAAAGAAATATTTTTATGAAGGCTGAGAACCTTTCGAACTAAGCATTGAAATGTTATTTCAGTGTTATTGTCTATTTAAAAAAAAAAAATATCAAAACTTTTAAAATGCTGTAACTATTAGACTCAAATTGATAGTTTTTACCTAAATCTAGAACGCGTTACATCACATGTAGTAAGGATTTTAGCATACTTCACTTTTAGTCTTAAGCCAAGTTTTCTGTGTTGGGATTTAAAGGTTGATGTGGATGTGAAGAAAATTGCTGCTGCTGTCAGAGCTGAAACCAAAATAAACCCGCTATGTCGACGAGAAGTATATATAATATATCTATGTGAAATAACTCCACAATTTTAAGCCCCATATGTATGAATGTAAAATTTGCCATTTTACTGACCGTTGCGCCCGACCTAACTTGAGTTTTTACGCATATACCATTAAAAAATATGTATATAAATTATTCGCATTTATTATTAATTTATATAAAGTTTATGTAAAATATCATGTAAAATAATAATTATGCAATTAATTATGCATACCAACAATATGGTCAGACATGCATCTTAATTGCACAATTAGGAACTTTACGCCATTAAAGTCTTAACCAGGCTGAACTTATTACACAAGTCAAATTGATTCTAAGTTCCCATGCAACTCTGGTGAAGTCAGAGGAAAATAGTGCATCACAAATACAGCTATATTTTATGGGAGTTGTGAAACTCTATGTATTAAACGTGAAAAAAAAAGTAAATGTGCCAGATAAAACTGACGGTTAGTAAATTTCATCAAATTTTGATGGAAATTTGAAATGGTTAATTTCTTTTCAAAAATTTTATTATTTCTCTCCAGTTTTTCAAATTCACAAACACAAGCATTCAGGGGAAATATGAAAATTATTTCAG
Source organism: Phania funesta (assembly GCA_963932375.1). Lineage (NCBI taxonomy): Eukaryota > Metazoa > Arthropoda > Insecta > Diptera > Tachinidae > Phania > Phania funesta. Next base: position 47,672,788 of record OZ010656.1, read on the forward strand.
CTGTCAAACGCTAACTGAGCAAGCTAAATTGCTTATGTGTGAATACCAAAGTCTATAAAGGAATTTTAAATTTATTGCACAAATAAACATAGTATAGCAGCTCTAATTGAAATTATCCACAAAAGTTCATATGAAAGGTGTGGATTTCACAATGAAAAATTTTACGATTTATGCGTAAACCAAATACGCCGCCAAAAAGTTGTTTCTAATTTAATATAATTGCATAGACTTAGATATTTGGAGATTTAAACTTGGAGAATTCTCAGTGGGGTCTGCACCTCCACAGTTTAGCTAGCCGTGAAACTTAGAGTTAATGATCCCGATTTGAGCTCTTCTAGTCGGTCATAATCTGATTGAAAAAAGATTTTTTATTTACATGAAATTGTTCAAAGACTACAACCTAATAGCCATCAATTATCGTTAAAACATCCTGTTTCTTACGCGACTTCTAAGTTTGCAGTTGTCTTACAAAAAGTTTAATATTTTCGTGGCCACTGAAAACTTTTAAAATATTGTTATGAGTATGCATAAACGAGATAAGAACCAATATTTTTTAAACATTCTTTCTCAGATTCTCTTAAGAGAATATTCTTCTTTGACGATTAAAAATATATTTTCAAATGATTAAAACTTCTAGCTTAATTCTATGTTTGAAAAGTGTGTTTGTTGTAGTTCCGCGTTCTTACCACTAATATTGTTAGATGATTTTGAAAGGTTACAGATTCTACAATAAAAATATATTCCAATCACCCGCTTATATCTGCCCCTTCTTGTGCTATTTGACAAGCAATTACAACACGAGCGAAGAAGCACAAACGATAAATTACAATGAATGTGGCATACTCGTATAGCCCAAGTCGGCTTGTCGCTAATCTAAAGTTGGCAAAGTGTATCGGAAAGTCGAGACAACCTTTTTTAATTAAATTAATGTTAATGTTGCTTCTGTTTTAAAATAAAATTATTTTTCTACAGTTTAAAAAATATGTTACTGTTATTATTACAATCATATTTTATTTTTAGAAAAATAAAATGTTTGATTGTTTTTTTAAAAGCACAATTATTTGGTAAATTTTTATTTATGTAAATATTTTAATTTTTAGGGAATTAAATTTGCCAGCATTTTGGTTTGCACGATATTAAAATTTTATGATAAATTTCAATATTTTATTGATGTTTTTTGTGTTTTGCGTTTAGATTTTCTATAGTAAAATTTTGTGTTAAACGTTTCATTTATTTTGAATTTATATTATAAATATTATTAAATTCGTTACGGTGAAATTTTGAGTTCACACACATCTGCGGAATGTTCACATATCGCCGCTATCCGGAACATTGAGCATGATAACTTAAGAAAGCATTTTTTTCTCGGTACAAAATCCGACACGATCTTTCCAAGTATAAATTTGTAGCAGTTTTTTTAGTAGAAGCACAAAGTTAATTAACATAGACAACGCAGTTTGTGCTTTGAAAGGTTTCGAAGGTCGGTGTGTCAAATTGCAACATAGCTAATCGCGCGAAAGATAGTTCGAAAGATAGTTGGACTCAATTCAAGTTAAATGACAATTATTGTTCCAAACGGCAACTACACATTACGTACCCGTATATTTTAAATCTAATCGACAACAATATGGTGTCAAAGTTCACCGGCCATATTTAGTGGGATTTTAAAGAGACAAGAAACATATTTTGCTTGTGTAAAGTAAAATTTTTGCATTGTAAGTTGATTCACAAACTCTAAGAAAAGGCGCGCCAGTTACAATAACAATGATATTAAGTTATTAAATAATGTGTACACACACTGCCCTGTGTTGCAGCCGTGACATCCGATGAAGACATTTTTTTTTCTTCTTTTTTGTATTTTTAAGAAAGTTTCCTGTGACCTTCTTTGGCTATAATGGTTATATTTTTAAATTCTAACAAGGGACAAGCTTGTATTGCAGTGACCTTTTATGATTATAAATATATTTAAATCAGGTCATGGGCTTCCTAATTAAATTTCGTAAATAAATGTATATCACATACACAAAAAGCTTGTATTGTGTATAATTAGAAATATTTCAATTCAAAATTAAAAGTACTTTCAATTCAAAAATATTTAATTAAAAATATATTAAGTAATTATTACGTTTCCATTGTTAAATTACAAAAATTATATATTACCTATAACTTAGAACTTAAAAAATAATGGCAATAATAAAAACGAAAATGAAGTTGAAGGGTTTTAAAAATGTCACCGATTTTTTATTACATGTAAATATGTGTTGCTTAGTTACAATTACTTGTAATTTGTATTAAGACTTTCCAATTATAAAAATAAGTAATTGCATTTCTCAATTGAAATTATGTGTAATTGTGATTCAATTCAGCACTTTCTTTCAATTACCATTATTTCTAATTCTTTTTATCAATTATTAATTGTAATTGATATTTAAATAATAATTCCCGGTTAGTATTGTTACTTTTCTTTAGTAGAATGGTTTACGATAGTGAGCAGCCAAGTTTTTTAAATGAATATGCACAAATTATGAAAATTATACTTTTTCAGGACTACAGATTATTCAAAAAATGTATTCAATGCTCAAAGAACATAGAAGTTTGTTTGTATTTAAAGAATTAAAAAAGAAATACCCTTCTACATAAACAAACACCAAAATGCAACGACGTTAAAGATCAACTTATTTCTTTTTTTTTTTTTTCTTTATAAAAGTCGACAGCATGAAAGTTTGTTTCTTATAATTCTTCCTGCTCACAGATTATTTGGTTTATACTGGACAACTATGTAGTAAATAATAAACAATAGAACAGACCAACATAAAAAGAATCCAACAATTTCCAAGGCAAGAAGGCAAAAAGAAGTCCTTGCTTATTTTTTTTGTGTCTCATAATGTGTGTGGACGTTGGTGCGAGTGTACCCAGTTATTAGGCCGGCAGCTTCTCATTAGTATGCATTAGGATTATGGGATCCTTTCATGGCTATTTTATTATTGTTGCTGCTTTTTTTCGCTATTATTTTTATTGTGTTTGGAGACCTATTTTTTTGCCTTTTATTGTAATGCTTGGAAGTGAGTTTAAGGAGAACAAATTTAATGAGAAAATAAAATTCGGCAAATAAATTTGTTAATCGCAATAGGCGACTAGTTTCCACACTTCAATGGGCCTGAGGAGCTTAAGAGAGCTCTGTTTATTATAGTGTTAGGTGGCTTTTAAGGAATAGTTTTTTTATATTTTCTAAAATCGGCAAACAAAAATGTTTAAGAGTGTGAAAAATTATTTATTGATTCGATAAAACAAGCGAAGTCCTTATTCTCTCTCTTTATGGAAAATTTACATTAACAAAGTCCATTTCGTACTATGCCTAGAACTCGCAAAAAATTACCAGCACCCAAGATAGAGTTTGGTAACCTCTATTTATTGGTGGAAGTTTTTGATGAACGACTTCAGCTGACATACAAAAGTTAATGGTTGTCGCAATAGTTCTATACTTAGTACATACATTTCTTAACTAGAACCCAAAGCAATGAGGAGGATAATGTCCTAGTAAGTAGGTCTTGCTGGAGAGAGAAAGATATTAACAACTCAAGAGCACAATAATTAATCAATTAAACATTTAGTTATTTTTGTTTGGATAAATGTGCGAGTACTTTAAAAGTGCGTATTTGGAAATCCCTAACATATCGTTTCATTTTGTGTGATTAATAGTAGTTTCATGCTTCATATTGTTTACAAACATACTTTCATATTTTCAAGTTAACAAAGTCTTTCATTGAACAGCCTATTTATTCGGTTAAACGTTAATGCAACATGACAGGATTATTAACTTTCTCTATCTTTATGGTGGCGAGTCAAAGTAAGCGGATATAAATGCTTCGTGTCAAATACAGTCAAAAGCACTTTAAAAACATTCTTGGTCACAAACTCTACACATAATCATCACTATTAAAAAGTGATAAAAATTAAGAGGTTCGCCGTTACGTTTGTTTTTGAAGAGAATTTAAGTTGATTCTTAATTTGAAGTTAATAATCTATATCTTCCATAGATTTCATCGACATTTCGCACATTTCGATCCATAGGTCATGCTATCAAATAAATTTTATAGCCAATACTGAGTTGTAAGCAGCCATGTGTATTGAAGTCTTTCAAAGGATCTGAAATCAATAGTGGAACCACTTTCAATCAAAACAACTATACAATCTTAATTCATTGTAATTATCTCTTTTGAAAAAACTTCGCTTAGCGCCAACATTTGTAACTTCAAGTTGGACATTATTAGACTGTTTTAAAATGTAAAAAGTCTACAGAGTTTTTAGATCCAATGGGGTCGCCAGCAATCAAGTTTGTTTTATTTTTTTATCCATATTTCGTTATATATCTGCTAAAATCCACTTATAAAATCCTTTTAATCGCAACATTTGGTTAAAAAAAAATATATGGAAAAAACAAACATAGAAAACATATCGACTGCTGTTGCAAACACACTTAATTTTCATGAAGATTTGATAAGTACATTTGAATGCATGCTGTCAAAGAAAAACACATTTTTCTTATTTAAATACCGGCTGTTTTAATTAGGAACAGATGTAAAAGACTACTGTCAAGATTGTAATCACGTGGCGTAAAATTTCCCTATGGTACCTTTGTTTAAATAAAGTTTTTAAATTTCCAAACACGATTATTTTGGTTTATTTACCCTGCATTTACAAATGCAAGTAGTGGCATGCAATTGTTGTATACGTATTATCAACGAAAAATTCTTAGAAATAGTCGAATCTCATGCCATTCGTTTTTGAGTTTACACATGCAAGTGTAAGTTAATTTTTAAAATGTCGTCGAAGCGTAAACTTGAAAAAATTTGTTTACTTTTAAAATTAAAAAAAAATTGATGAGAAAATGATAAAGAAAAATTAAAGAAAAATGTTGTTAAGAGGAGATGTTGGGTAAAACCCCTATTGTTTAAAAGGTGCGATTTAGACATCGAAGCACACTTTTAATAATTTTAAAATATTCTGTTGGCTCAATTTTGCTTCCATTTTAACTTTTTGTTTTCTTTTTAAAATAGAGTTACCGAGTTTATCATATAGGCATATTTTTGGGGAAACGATTTACATTTATTATTAATAGTAATATTTTATTATAATTATTAATATTATTGCTCTTTAATTAAGAAACTCGAATTTTTTATGCGCAATTTAAGAAATAAATCATAACAGCATAATAATCATAATAATAAATCATTTAAAAAGGTATAACTTTAATTACAATTTAACAGCAATCCAGTAAATTTACATTTAATATTGAACAGGGTAACTTTGTCTATCGTTTTGACATTTAGTGGCATGCAAATGCCAAATTTTCACTCGCATGCAATTTTAGCTGCCACTGAAGCTGCCATTGCGAAAAATGTAAATGTATTAGTGAAAAGGTGTGAGTGTATTGAGTTTTTCGAACTCCTAGTGGCATGTGTAAACGCTAGGTTACATCTAACGAATTTTTTATGCGAGAATATCAAAATTAAAAAGGAACTCGCGCAAAGTAAATATTTGTTTATATTCCTGGTGTATAATTGTATCTCATTTGGTAAAGAACAATATTTTTATCCGAGATAAATTGTAGCAAAATAACCACATCATAAAACATACATGGTCCCAATTTAAATGTCTACTAGAAATGTGGCTATTAAAAATCTGATATTTGCCCAAGAGCGATTTATACACGAATGACCTTATTAGAAATTAGTTTAGCTTTTACAAGTGGTGTGAAATGTCAGTTCATTTGTTAAATTTATAAATTAAAAATAATTTTGAGTTTGTGTGAAGAAACCTACAAACGCTATAGTTTCCCATTTTTTTATGAGAACAACGCAGGCTAAACAGTTATTTTGCATTATGAGTTCCTCATGCCACACTTGGATGATTTGGTGCTGCAGAACATGTGGTTCCAGCAGAAACCTACAACTGCCTACACAGCATACGTTGCACAGTTGCTAATATTGCTAAAAACCGTGACAAAAGTCACAAATTCGTCTATAAAATTTTGAGAAATTAGTTAAACCATATTGCAGAGAATATTTTACGGATCAAAAATCAAAAAGCTGTAGTGAAAACTCAAAGTTAGCAATTTTTTGGACTGAAAAAAATTAATTTTCTACAAAAACTTTAGGATTACATTTTTTTTATGTAAAATTTCCTTCCGGTTACTACTTTTTTTGACATCATTGAAAAATATTGCTTAGAAATTATGCAAAAAAATTTAGTTGCCCGATCCTGCCCATTCACTTGCAAGAAAAATAAAACTGTCACAACCTCGTTATTAAAGCCAAAATACGTAGTGTTGGATATATATGATTTTTTTTTTTATTAAAATTTATATAACTTTTATTTAAGTAAAGATTTAAAAAGCATTTAATAAAACACTTCCGACACTACAAAATAACTGCTCAAAAATACTGTCACGCACACAAAGGGAGTGAAGACTTGCAACCAAGTATCAATGTGTTAGGTAATAAATAATATAAAATATTTCTAAGAAAATGATTTTTAAAAACCGCAACAAATAATTCATAACTAATTCCTTAAGATTTAAAAATGTGAAAAACTAGTATTTCCGACAGCCTATCAGTACTAACTTGGTAAGCCAAATCACTTTATGAGCACGCTTACACATACTTCCCTAAAAATGAGTGGTATTGTAGGAACTTGGCCTTATTTTCACATTTATGTTCTTGTGAGGATCTTCATTACTTCAAAAGTTATAATTTTTGCAAACCGTGCATTGGCGTTTCCAGGCCGTTTGCTATCGCGTTTTGGTGATTTTCTCTGAATGGTAACACTGAGCACTAGAAGTCAAGGATTTATATGATTTAAAGAGCAAGAAATCTAAAAGTTATTATAAGAATTGTTATTGTCAGAAGGTCACTTACATGATATCATCTTCGAAACATAATATAATAAAATCTCAACATCATAATAAATATTTAAAAAATAATGCATAATTAAATAAATTTTAGAAAAAGGACACTGAGTCGTTTATTTTGGGTCGCCTCGTATATTTTAACACTCACTAGGAGCTTAAATATAGAAAATAATATCTCCTATTATGAGATCTTGGTATAAATTCTTTATATTTAACTCTATATAAACATAAGCTTTTCATCACCAACTATTAGTCAGAGTTTGGCCTTACAAAAAGTTCCATTAATTACACTGCAGTGACAAAAAATATTTTCGTTTCCCTTGAATAAAAATATGACGAATATGAAGAGTTTAATGTTTTAGCTTTTTTTTCTATCACGTACAGTTTTTTGAACCAATTTAAAATAAATTCTTTAATAATTAGTATATGAAAGAAAGGTACAAAAATAAATTATATAATTTAGTGTTATTGTGTTCAATACAGGCTATAACTCTCTCTTTTACCCAAACGTACTGTACGGTAACAGTTTCTGCTAAAATATTGAGTACAAGATGGCACCTAATTTGAAATGTTATGAAGTTGTTTGAAATATTATAAAATAAAAAACCAAACTTACTTAGCATGAATAAAACTTTTCAAAAATTAATCAAATTTAAATAACATTATTAGTTATTCGACTAATTTCTAATTCAATTAAGTAAAAATTTCATTATATAAATAATGATAGCCTAAATGCCAAATTGAAGATTCCGCTTTTTATTTTATTCTTTACTAAAAAAATTTAACAAAATTTTCAGTCCATTTTAATGTGTTTAGGTAAGTTTTTGGTTCATTGTGAAGCAGTGTACAAATGCACAGCTAGTGGGTCTTTTTAGCGTTTTCATGGGTACCTTTATTTTAATTAAAATATGATAATCTGTAGACATATTATGATGAATTTTAAGTATATAGTGATCACAGCGCACCATACTTTAATAATATTAAGATCTTGATATTATAATTATATTTTTATTTTACTGTGTCAAGCAACTTTGTCGAACTATATTAAGTAATTTAATTGTTAGGCTTGAGTTCGTAATATACTCTTGGTCTTAAGGAAGAAAATTTGTTTGTTATGATAACTTTGACTGCAGTAAAAGTTACCTTTTTGTTGAACAACTAGTAGAATCGAATGCATTTTCTATGCCGCTACGCACGTTATCAACATTCTTTGTATCTTACAACTAATTTTGTGTCCACTATAAACATAATCTATTTAAGCAAATACTTAAGAGAAATATAATATTAAAATAAATATTATTTTAATTACATGTTCTTGCATTTTTCCGTTGGTTAAAACGAAGTTTTCACCAATCTAAATTTTTGTTATTGCATTCTTAGTTAACATGTGCATTTTGCTTCAGCCAACCAGCGGTCAGCAATGAAGGTATTGTATGCATTTCTATTTCCTTCCTACTGCATATAAAGTTTTCATATCAAACAAAGTGTCTTTATTATATGGTTATCATATGATTATATTACTAATACTTATATCGGTAATATATTAAACAAGCTTATGAGTCTGAGAGCATATAATTATTCCCTCCGATGACAACATGGTTTGACTACAACCATATAATCCAATCTTAAATTGTGGTTAACTCAACCATGTTTTCGAAACCAATAAATTATAACATATTTTCTGAGAACTTTGTGAAGTAACAAGTGTTAAGCCCAAAATTTCGCCCATACTGGCTGGAACATTACGTACAACCGGTCATACACAGCAGAAGAATTAAAAGCAATGCAACGCAGAAAACTCTCCGTTAATGTTAGGAAAAACGTCAAATTAGTACAATTTGTTAAAACACGCCATAATATATACATTCGTTATTATTAACACCTTTTTTCTATATAGTTTTTATCCTCGTTTGTAACCGGGTACCTTGCCGCACAAGGTGCTACGTTTCTTACCAATCATATCATATCTAATGGTCCAAAAAACCAATTTTACACACTACCCCGTCTTTCCATTTTTAAGGAGTTTAAATAACTGAAAACTTTACAAGGTAACTGTCTGTTTTCCAAGTTGACGATGAACGAACAACATTATTCTGCAGTGAACATTAAAAACAATTAACATTTGCAAATATTTTTTACACTTATTATAACAATCATAATGTATTTTTTAACATTAAACCTGTCAAATTGCCTATTTATTAAAAAGCGCAGAAAACAATTTCCTTTATTCAAAAACACTCATTAATTATGTATTGAGGTAATATTTATAAATGTTTACAAACCCTATAAATATATCGAACATCGCAATACAACAAAATATAGGGTGCCTCAACAGAACCGGACTATTTAAATTTTGTGGAATTTTTTTTCGATTATTAAAAATAGAGCATACTACATGAAAAACGAAGAGTGAAGACCGTCGCTGTTGATGGTAGCGCGTGTTCAAACAATGTTGTCCGAAAAGTTCTTCGCACAAACAAAATACACACAGGCAAAATAAAAAGTATGTATGTATGCATTCGTCTCTGAACACCCGTTCATAAACTATGTTGAGAATATGGAAGCAATCTCGATTAGGGGCAAAAAAAATAATGCTCAAACTGAACACGAACGTATATGCTCCACACAGAAGACCACGAACACATTTTTTACCGTTATTCTTCATGTTCGAACGTAGTGTAAGCCATTTCAGTAAAGACTAATTCTAAGCAAATAAGACTTAAATATGTCATTATCATAGCAATCAGATTAGCAAAGAACAAGAAATAACCAAATAAGGAAATACATATCCTATCTGTGATGACTAAGTTATTTTGGGGGTGTGTGTCAAATCTGTTGTTTATTGTGTATTCATTGACGCAGCACGGCATGTTTTATAAATAAAACTTTATTATAAAAATAAATGCCATTTGCACTAATGGTGGAGTAAATAATCTACAGGAACATTTTGACGGCATAGCAATCTCTCGCGGAGATGGCACAGCAATACTTCTTTTATAGAACTTTCTAAAAGCGCAGGCCATGAAAAAAAGCTTGAATTGACCGATCCCTTAACGCCAATATAACCTAGAGCATCAGCCGGATATATAAAATGTTTTGTCTTGATATTGTAAGCATTGTTTCTAGAAATTAATCAAAAAGTTAAAAGAAAAAATTGCAAGTTTCATGTTGAAAATGACAATATTAATTATAAACAGCAGATTTATATTTTCAAACTTAATTAACACAAGGTTCTATTAAAAGCATTGAACGATAGAATGAAAGTGCGGATTTTATTTTTTAAAGAGTATGTCCTCCAGGTGTCTTCCGTCGAGTTGAACACAGTGTTCAAAACAAGCAGAGCCTTGTATTCTGCGCCACACGTTGCAGTAAACTTGGTTCAATTGAGCTGATTTCTCAACGAATATTTTCCTTTAAAGCCACAAGAGATTGGGGATTATTATTATGAGCCCTCTCTTATAGATAGCCCCATAAAAAAATCCAAGGGAGTTAGAAACGGCGAACTCGGTGCCCATGGGATGTCCCCAAATCGACTGATCAGTTTTTGGGGGAAATTTTCCCGAAGCAAATTAATCGAAGCTCTGGCTGTATGTGCAGTCGCCCCATCCTGTTGAAACCACGTGTGTGAAGAGTACGATGGATGAGTTCGCAGGTTTGGCAAAAGAATTCCATAATTATGCGTCGATCATTTTCACCGTTGACATTTGTCGCCTGGCCTCGAGAATTTTCGAAAAAAAATGGTCTAATAAGTGAAGCTGCTCTTTTCCGTATTGAAAGTCGCGGATTTTCCCGTAAACTGCTTTCAATCAGTTCAATGTTTTCGGGAGTCCTTGAAGAACGACTGTGCCCTGGCCGTGGGATATACATAGCCGAAGCAGTTTGCACCCACGAACGAATTTAATTTACTCTCGGCCCATCACATATTCGCCGAATACCGAACTTTGATCGAAATTGTCGACGAGTAATTACCTAAGAATCACCACTCTTAAAAAATGTCTCCACAGCGAACGCGCGATACTCACTCGACCACTGCGACATTGTAACTGACAAATCCACACAATCGATAATTCCAATGGCACCACCCTCCCTACGCACTGTTTAATACTTTTTGAAATAATCGTATTTAAAAATATAAATTTGCCACCAGACACCATATACAAGGGAGTATGTCAAAATTAAAACAAAATTTGTATTTGGAATGTGAAAAATGCTACAAATTTCAGTCAACTTCACATAAGTTTATTATTTATCACATCCAATTTTATACGAAGCCCTTCAAAAGGTTATTACTTCAAATCTTTATATTGTTAAAGAATTTTAGAATCTGATTACAATTAAAATTAAGTTAAAAAATAACTAGATAAGTGTAATTAAACAATGCAAGATGTGTTAAAATATTGTAACAAATAAATAATAAAAATCCCGAAATTTGAAGTAACTCGGTTAAGCATTTTACGCCAATAGAATTCTTCTAATGCCCGATTATGATTTTTACACTTTTGGGGTATGAATTATTTCCTTTACCACCGCGATTATTATAACACATAAATTGTCGAATATATTAAAACAAATGAAGCAAAAAATAATTTTATAGAGCCATCACATTTAGACTTCAGTACTGCGTTTCTCTGAAGGCAACTGAACCCGTATCTTGCGGGTCTACTAAACCTCCCCACCTGAACAAATTCTAGTCAAGACCTAAAGAAATTAAACAAATGTTCATTATCATGCTTATAATGACATTGTTAAGAACTATTATTTTAATTTTTATCGCTTTGCATGACTGCGGAAATACACAGTTAAAACACGAAGTGACAAAAGATATTAAATATTTTTATTATCTATAAAGAACGTTTATATAATGCGTATAATAAAATATACTTAGTTGACTTGCTAAGTAATTTCTATTTCCTGTAATCCTACAACACTCTGAAAGTCACGCAACATGGAATAATAATGATTTAAATATTACAGAGGTGTTTAACATTAGAGAGTAATATATAATTAGAAAGAAAGTTTAACAGTTTTAAAGTGTTTCGATTTAAAGAAAAAATAAACAATTTTTACCTTCGATTAACTTGATAGACACGTTCGTTCCTCAGGTTGAAATTTTTGTATTAAAAATGAATATTATATTAAAATGAAATATTGTATTAAAAATTGTCTAAACAATATGCTGAAATGAACAATCTTCTTATTAATAAAGAAAATTTATATTTACAATTTATATTATACATCAAGGTATATTTTGAACCTCACGAAAATAACACATTTTTATACATTTTCTTTACTTATATACGCCAAGAACAGTATTATTATTATTATTATTATTATCATTATTATTATTATTATTATTATTATTATTATTATTATTATTATTATTATTATTATTATTATTATCATTATTATTATTATTATTATTATTATTATCATTATTATTATTATTATTATTATTAATATTATTATTATTATTATTATTATTATTATTATTATTATTATTATTATTATTATTATCATTATTATTATTATTATTATTATTATTATTATTATTATCATTATTATTATCATTATTATTATTATTATTATTATTATTATTATTATTATTATCATTATTATTATTATTATTATTATTATTATTATTATTATTATTATCATTATTATTATTATTATTATTATTATTATTATTATTATTATTATTATTATTATTATTATCATTATTATTATTATTATCATTATTATTATTATTATTATTATTATTATTATTATTATTATTATTATTATTATTATTATTATTATTATTATCATTATTATTATTATTATTATTATTATTATTATTATTATTATTATTATCATTATTATTATTATTATTATTATTATTATCATTATTATTATTATTATTATTATTATTATTATTATTATTATCATTATTATTATTATTATCATTATTATTATTATTATTATTATTATTATTATTATTATTATTATTATTATTATCATTATTATTATTATTATTATTATTATTATTATTATTATTATTATTATCATTATTATTATCATTATTATTATTATTATTATTATTATTATCATTATTATTATTATTATCATTATTATTATTATTATTATCATTATTATTATTATTATTATTATTATTATTATTATTATCATTATTATTATTATTATTATTATTATTATTATTATTATTATTATTATTATTATTATCATTATTATTATTATTATCATTATTATTATTATTATCATTATTATTATTATTATTATTATTATTATTATTATTATTATTATTATTATTATTATTATTATTATTATCATTATTATTATTATTATTATTATTATCATTATTATTATCATTATTATTATTATTATTATTATTATTATCATTATTATTATCATTATTATTATTATTATTATTATTATTATCATTATTATTATTATTATTATTATTATCATTATTATTATCATTATTATTATTATTATTATTATTATTATCATTATTATTATCATTATTATTATTATTATTATTATTATTATCATTATTATTATTATTATTATTATTATCATTATTATTATTATTATTATTATTATTATTATTATTATTATCATTATTATTATCATTATTATTATTATTATTATTATTATTATCATTATTATTATCATTATTATTATTATCATTATTATTATCATTATTATTATTATTATTATTATTATTATCATTATTATTATCATTATTATTATTATTATTATTATTATTATCATTATTATTATTATTATTATTATTATCATTATTATTATCATTATTATTATTATTATCATTATTATTATCATTATTATTATTATTATTATTATTATTATCATTATTATTATCATTATTATTATTATTATTATTATTATTATCATTATTATTATTATTATTATTATTATCATTATTATTATCATTATTATTATTATTATTATTATTATTATCATTATTATTATCATTATTATTATTATTATTATTATTATTATCATTATTATTATTATTATTATTATTATCATTATTATTATTATTATTATTATTATTATTATTATTATTATCATTATTATTATCATTATTATTATTATTATTATTATCATTATTATTATTATTATTATTATTATCATTATTATTATCATTATTATTATTATTATTATTATTATTATCATTATTATTATCATTATTATTATTATTATTATTATTATTATCATTATTATTATTATTATTATTATTATCATTATTATTATTATTATTATTATTATTATTATTATTATTATCATTATTATTATCATTATTATTATTATTATTATTATTATTATCATTATTATTATCATTATTATTATTATTATTATTATTATTATCATTATTATTATTATTATTATTATTATCATTATTATTATCATTATTATTATTATTATTATTATTATTATTATCATTATTATTATTATTATCATTATTATTATTATTATTATTATTATTATTATTATTATTATCATTATTATTATTATTATCATTATTATTATTATTATTATTATTATTATTATTATTATTATTATTATTATCATTATTATTATTATTATTATTATTATTATTATTATTATTATTATTATTATCATTATTATTATCATTATTATTATTATTATTATTATTATTATCATTATTATTATTATTATTATTATTATTATCATTATTATTATCATTATTATTATTATTATTATTATTATTATCATTATTATTATTATTATTATTATTATTATTATTATTATTATTATTATTATTATTATCATTATTATTATTATTATCATTATTATTATTATTATCATTATTATTATTATTATTATCATTATTATTATTATTATTATTATTATTATTATTATTATTATTATTATTATTATTATTATTATTATTATCATTATTATTATTATTATCATTATTATTATTATTATTATTATTATTATTATTATTATTATTATTATTATTATTATTATTATTATTATTATTATTATTATTATCATTATTATTATTATTATTATTATTATTATTATTATTATTATTATTATTATTATTATTATTATTATTATTATCATTATTATTATTATTATTATTATTATTATTATCATTATTATTATTATTATTATTATTATTATCATTATTATTATTATTATCATTATTATTATTATTATCATTATTATTATTATTATTATTATTATTATTATTATTATTATTATTATCATTATTATTATTATTATTATTATTATTATTATTATTATTATTATTATTATTATCATTATTATTATCATTATTATTATTATTATTATTATTATTATCATTATTATTATTATTATCATTATTATTATTATTATTATCATTATTATTATTATTATTATTATTATTATTATTATTATTATCATTATTATTATTATTATTATTATTATTATTATTATTATCATTATTATTATTATTATCATTATTATTATTATTATTATTATTATCATTATTATTATTATTATTATTATTATTATCATTATTATTATTATTATCATTATTATTATTATTATTATTATTATTATTATTATTATTATTATTATTATTATTATTATTATTATTATTATTATCATTATTATTATTATTATTATTATTATTATTATTATTATTATTATTATTATTATCATTATTATTATTATTATTATTATTATTATTATTATTATTATTATTATTATTATTATTATTATTATTATCATTATTATTATTATTATCATTATTATTATTATTATTATTATTATTATTATTATTATTATTATTATTATCATTATTATTATTATTATTATTATTATTATTATTATTATTATTATTATTATTATCATTATTATTATCATTATTATTATTATTATTATTATTATTATCATTATTATTATTATTATCATTATTATTATTATTATTATCATTATTATTATTATTATCATTATTATTATTATCATTATTATTATTATTATTATTATTATTATTATTATCATTATTATTATTATTATCATTATTATTATTATTATTATCATTATTATTATTATTATTATTATTATTATTATTATTATTATCATTATTATTATTATTATCATTATTATTATCATTATTATTATTATTATTATCATTATTATTATTATTATTATTATTATTATTATTATTATCATTATTATTATTATTATTATTATTATTATTATTATTATTATTATCATTATTATTATTATTATTATTATTATTATTATTATTATTATTATTATTATTATTATTATCATTATTATTATTATTATCATTATTATTATTATTATTATTATTATTATTATTATTATTATCATTATTATTATTATTATTATTATTATTATTATTATTATTATCATTATTATTATTATTATTATTATTATTATTATTATTATTATTATTATCATTATTATTATTATTATTATTATTATTATTATTATTATCATTATTATTATCATTATTATTATTATTATTATTATTATTATTATTATTATTATTATTATCATTATTATTATTATTATTATTATTATTATTATTATTATTATTATCATTATCATTATTATTATTATTATTATTATTATTATTATTATTATTATTATTATTATCATTATTATTATTATTATCATTATTATTATTATTATTATTATTATTATTATTATCATTATTATTATCATTATTATTATTATTATTATTATTATTATTATTATTATTATTATTATTATTATTATTATCATTATTATTATTATTATTATTATTATTATTATTATTATCATTATTATTATTATTATTATTATTATTATTATTATTATTATTATCATTATTATTATTATTATTATTAATATTATTATTATTATTATTATTATTATTATTATTATTATCATTATTATTATTATTATCATTATTATTATTATTATTATTATTATTATTATTATCATTATTATTATTATTATTATTATTATTATTATTATTATTATTATTATTATTATTATTATTATTATTATTAATATTATTATTATCCCGTGTGGGGTTGCTAGATCCTCCATCGGGACCCTCCCATTCGGCGAATTGGGGACGTTCACCATGTCTTTGCTAAGACCTGGGGGGCACTAGGGAAATAAAATACCTAGGGGTGACCAAAATCTAGCACGATGGGGGACCAGCAGGCATATTGGGCAGCGTTTTTCATGAACACAGATTGACAATAAAACGCAGATAGACAAAGCACAGGACACTCGATCGTGACCTACAGCGAGTAGCTCCTAGGATGCTTTACCAAATTGGTCCCAGGAAGGTGAGTTTAGATACAACGATAACCCGGAAACGACATGGACCTATGATTTGAACAACGTTTGTGAATAGTCTGAATTTGGGCTGACGGTTGCGGCATTCTGTTACCTGAGTATATGGGAGTGATATCACATAGAAATGGCTTTCAGGATAATGTCGCAGCTGCCTCCGTCCCGGTAAAACCTTGGCAAGGACTTGAAGAACGCTCTATACTTCGTAGCCATTAAATTGGCCATGCAGGTTTAGTTGATACGATATCCTAATTAACGCCCGACCTGGCTCTGTACACAAGTACTCATAAGGACTTGTGTCAACCCTCGCGAGGACCTCACTGCTAGCAAAGGGACCCTCGGGGTCGCTATAAGGGCAACTGCATGACGAGTATAGATAACGGCTTCAAGTTGGGACCCATATAGAAAAGATGACGACAAATTTCGAAACCCCTAAAAATGTAGAAGGAAGAGAAACGGAAGCTATATTCCGGAGTAGCTCAAGGATCAGGCGATCTCCAATTACTCCGCGACCCTCAGCGGAGGTCGTGGTACACGCCGTGGAGAAACATCTTGCTACACCGCAAGACAGAATCCCTGAACCAGAGAGCAGACCACACAAGAGCGCACAAGAATATAGCTCACCCAGACAGGAGTTCATCTTGAAGATGAGACTCTCCGAAGAGGAAGCGCTTGGCAAGTGCCAAAAGACATTGCGGAAAATAAGGCTGGCCATGAGTAAACAGAGAAACATCAATATGGACGTCCAAAACGGTGTATCCGAGTTGGAAGAGCTCATAGATGTAATCACAAGCTACCGCAAAAACTGGAAGACTGCGGAAAAAGAAAGGGATAAAATCAAATCTCAAACAAAGTAGAAAGAGACTACAAAAAAGTCAAATATATCTGAGAACGTTACAACGCGTCAAACATTGCAGAGTAAGCGCAGCGCAACCAGTCCAGCAGAAATGAACCCCACGAAAAAGCTGAAGGAGAAATCGTCTGCAATTGACGAAGCGGCAAATTCAGTTAAGACGAAAAGAGTTGCAAAGACACCCAAAAGGCACAGAGAAAAGCCTAGCAGAAAATCGGTTCCAGCAAAGCCTAAAGAACGATCAGAAGCCGTAATTATAAAGCCGCAGGAGGGGCACAGCTACGCTGACGTGCTCAGAAATCTCAGGCAAAATGCGAAGCCAGAGGAGAAAGAAGTAGCCGTCCGTTCTATCCGAAAGACAAAAACGGGGGCAATCCTGATTGTGATGGGAAGAGGAGGAAGAAAAAATGAGTTCTGCGAAGCCATTAGAGGTACCTTAAAAGAAGCAGCTACTGTCCGAAATCTTAAACCCAAAGCCACAATAGAGATACAAGACCTCGATTCTGTTTCTACAGCAGAAGAAATTGTTGAAGCTGTAAACAAAGCAACAAACATAGCAGAAGAGGATACAACTGTGCGTCTAACATCTACAAATAGTAGGGAACAAAGAAGAGCCTTCGTTGAACTGCCCGTAATAGCGGCAAACGTACTTCTCAAGACCAAGAGAATAAAAATCGGCATGACAATATGTCGAATTAGATATCGCGAAGAGACGAAACGCTGCTTCCGATGTTTCGGAACTGGCCATATGCAGTGGGAATGCCAGGGGATCGATAGGAAAGGCATGGGGCTATGCATTAGATGTGGCGAAAAGGGTCACAAGTTAAAGGAATGCAAGAACCCTCGGAAATGCTGCATTTGCTTACAAGAAGGAAAGAGCACGGTGGACCACTTGCCTGGCTCAAGAAGTTGCATAGAAAATAAGAAAAAGGCGCAGTGAAAATACTTCAAGCAAACATGCATAGAGGCAAAGTGGCGCAGGATCTCCTCCCGCAAATTGCTTTGGAGCAAGAAGCAGACTTGGTAATCATCAGTGAGCAATACACAAAGATGTCGAATGGGGATTGGTGCGACGATGACTCAGAAACTGCCGCAATATGGATACCTAGCAGCAGCTGTATACAACCAAAAAATAAGGGCAAGGGAAATGGATTTGTTTGGCTGCAGTTTGACCATATCACACTGGTAAGTTGCTATCTCACTCCCAGCGATAACATCCACGCTT
This sequence comes from Phania funesta, assembly GCA_963932375.1. Lineage (NCBI taxonomy): Eukaryota > Metazoa > Arthropoda > Insecta > Diptera > Tachinidae > Phania > Phania funesta. The sequence continues at coordinate 47,692,135 of OZ010656.1, forward strand.
TTGAAGCGAAACTCGACGCGATTGAAGATATCGCGAGAGAAAATGGTGGACACCTCATAGTGGCAGGCGATTTCAACTCCCGAGCTGTAGAATGGGGTATGTCAACAACGAATCCTAGAGGCAGAAGAATAGTACAGATGATGGCTAGGACAGGACTAACGGTCGCAAACCGTTCTTGAAGGAAATTGCAAACAAACGACCTGAGCTGCTACTGAAAATGTACAACAGTTGCTTAAGAGAGGGAGTGTTTCCGGTCGTCTGGAAAAAACAAAGACTCGTACTTATCAGCAAAGGAAAGGGTGACCCAAACTCGCCATCCTCATACAGACCGCTCTGTATGCTAGACACTGCCGGTAAATTGCTGGAGCGTCTTATAAAACCCCGGCTCGAGGAAGCTATCACCGCCGGGCTTATCGAAGAGACAACATGGTTTCCGGTCGGGAAAATCAACGATAGGAGCTTTAAAAGATGTAGAAGATGTTGTTACAGCCGCTCAGCAGTTGAGTCATTTCACGAGACCAGTTATTCTTCTAGCCACTTTGGACATAAAAAATGCTTTTAACAGTCTAAGATGGGTAGATGTTCTACATGCTCTTAAGAGAGAATTTGATGTACCAGAGTACTTAATGAGAATTATTAAAAGCTATCTGAAAGACAGAGTACTTATATATAACACGAGCATAGGAACGAGAAAAATGCAGATCACCTCAGGGGCTGCCCAGGGGTCCATACTAGGACCTGACCTCTGGAATGTCAGTTACAATGAGATTCTAAAAATGGAAATGCCTCAAGACACATTCCTAGTCGGGTACGCAGACGATATTGCTGCTGTAATCAAAGCAAGAAACACAGAGGACGCACAACGCAGATTGCGACAGGTAATGATAAGGACCAAGAGCTGGCTGAACTCTCGTGGCCTACAACTGGCGATGCATAAAACAGAGCTTCTGTTTCTTACAAGACGACATATTCCTGTAGAGATACACATACGAATAGACGATGATATAGTGATATCCAGTAAAAAGTCGGTCAACTATCTAGGAATAAGACTGGATCCAAAGCTGACCTACTCAAATCAGATCCAATATGTAACGACAAAGGCTGCAAAGATAAAAGCACAACTCAGCAGATTAATGGCGAACATTGGCGGGCCCCTGCCAAGCAAACGAAAGCTGCTAATGGAGACTTGTAATAGCATTCTTCTATACGGAAGCGAAATATGGGCTCGGACTCTGGAAACCAAACACAGAGCAAACACCCTACTGACTGTACAAAGAACAGCAGCACTACGGATAACATCAGCATATCGTACTGTATCCGCCTCCGCAGTTCTTATTATAGCAGGAATGATCCCAATAGACCTGCAGGCAATAGAGCGGATGAAAATATTTGGAATAAAGCAAAGAAACCCGCATGCAGAGACAGAAATAGCAGCCACAAAACAGGAAACTGCAGAAAAGTGGCAAGCCCGATGGAACAGCGAAAAACACGGCAGATGGACTTTCAGACTTATCCCCGACATACAGAAATAGACAAACAGACGGAAAGGAGAAGTAAATTATTATATAACGCAGATGATATCCGGACATGGCTACTTTCGGAAGTACCTACACAAAATGGGGAAATGTAGCACACCCTTCTGCATCTACGAAGCAGAAGAAAATATGGACGATGCCGAGCATACTTTATTTAAGTGTTGCCACTGGACTGAGAGTCGCAGAGCACTAGAAGAGCAAGTTGGCCAAATTACAGTCACAAATATAGTAGTAAAAATGACAGAAAGCGAAGAAAGCTGGGACGCTATAGAAAAATACATCCAGTACGTACTACGAACGAAGAAAGGAGACTTAGATGCAGCATAGAATGCTTCGAAATCCTCAGAAGAAATGAGCAGAAGTGGGCGCCTGGACGCAGGTAACCAATAAGAAATAGAGAGAGAGAGAGGAAGGAAAAAAAAGAAAGAGAGGAAAAGAGAAAAAGGGGGATCCACCTCGAAGTATTGCGAAAGCGGTGCCGAGGTGGTTAACATATCCCGAAAGAGATAAGGGGGGTTTTTAGCCGGTAGACTTCCATAGGAGCCCGGCATACGACGAAGAATGACGATTCTCGTTAGATGCGTAATGCATTTTTTCCCACCTTGTGCCCAAAAAAAAAAAAAAAAATTATTATTATTATTATTATTATTATTATCATTATCATTATCATTATCATTATTATTATTATTATTATTATTATTATTATTATTATTATTATTATCATTATTATTATTATTATTATTATTATTATTATTATTATTATTATTATTATCATTATTATTATTATTATTATTATTATTATTATTGGTATTATTATTATTATTATTATTATTATTATTATTATTATTATTATTATTATTATTATTATTATCATTATCATTATTATTATTATTATTATTATTATTATTATTATCATTATTATTATCATTATTATTATTATTATTATTATTATTATTATTATCCCGTGTGGGGTTGCTAGATCCTCCATCGGGACCCTCCCATTCGGCGAATTGGGGACGTTCACCATGTCTTTGCTAAGACCTGGGGGGCACTAGGGAAATAAAATACCTAGGGGTGACCAAAATCTAGCACGATGGGGGACCACACAAGAGCGCACAAGAATATAGCTCACCCAGACAGGAGCTCATCTTGAAGATGAGACTCTCCGAAGAGGAAGCGCTTGGCAAGTGCCAAAAGACATTGCGGAAAATAAGGCTGGCCATGAGTAAACAGAGAAACATCAATATGGACGTCCAAAACGGTGTATCCGAGTTGGAAGAGCTCATAGATGTAATCACAAGCTACCGCAAAAACTGGAAGACTGCGGAAAAAGAAAGGGATAAAATCAAATCTCAAACAAAGGAGAAAGAGACTACAAAAAAGTCAAATATATCTGAGAACGTTACAACGCGTCAAACATTGCAGAGTAAGCGCAGCGCAACCAGTCCAGCAGAAATGAACCCCACGAAAAAGCTGAAGGAGAAATCGTCTGCAATTGACGAAGCGGCAAATTCAGTTAAGACGAAAAGAGTTGCAAAGACACCCAAAAGGCACAGAGAAAAGCCTAGCAGAAAATCGGTTCCAGCAAAGCCTAAAGAACGATCAGAAGCCGTAATTATAAAGCCGCAGGAGGGGCACAGCTACGCTGACGTGCTCAGAAATCTCAGGCAAAATGCGAAGCCAGAGGAGAAAGAAGTAGCCGTCCGTTCTATCCGAAAGACAAAAACGGGGGCAATCCTGATTGTGATGGGAAGAGGAGGAAGAAAAAATGAGTTCTGCGAAGCCATTAGAGAAGCAGCTACTGTCCGAAATCTTAAACCCAAAGCCACAATAGAGATACAAGACCTCGATTCTGTTTCTACAGCAGAAGAAGTTGTTGAAGCTGTAAACAAAGCAACAAACATAGCAGAAGAGGATACAACTGTGCGTCTAACATCTACAAATAGTAGGGAACAAAGAAGAGCCTTCGTTGAACTGCCCGTAATAGCGGCAAACGTACTTCTCAAGACCAAGAGAATAAAAATCGGCATGACAATATGTCGAATTAGATATCGCGAAGAGACGAAACGCTGCTTCCGATGTTTCGGAACTGGCCATATGCAGTGGGAATGCCAGGGGATCGATAGGAAAGGCATGGGGCTATGCATTAGATGTGGCGAAAAGGGTCACAAGTTAAAGGAATGCAAGAACCCTCGGAAATGCTGCATTTGCTTACAAGAAGGAAAGAGCACGGTGGACCACTTGCCTGGCTCAAGAAGTTGCATAGAAAATAAGAAAAAGGCGCAGTGAAAATACTTCAAGCAAACATGCATAGAGGCAAAGTGGGGCAGGATCTCCTCCCGCAAATTGCTTTGGAGCATGAAGCAGACTTGGTAATCATCAGTGAGCAATACACAAAGATGTCGAATGGGGATTGGTGTGACGATGACTCAGAAACTGCCGCAATATGGATACCTAGCAGCAGCTGTATACAACCAAAAAATAAGGGCAAGGGAAATGGATTTGTTTGGCTGCAGTTTGACCATATCACACTGGTAAGTTGCTATCTCACTCCCAGCGATAACATCCACGCTTTTGAAGCGAAACTCGACGCGATTGAAGATATCGCGAGAGAAAATGGTGGACACCTCATAGTGGCAGGCGATTTCAACTCCCGAGCTGTAGAATGGGGTATGTCAACAACGAATCCTAGAGGCAGAAGAATAGTACAGATGATGGCTAGGACAGGACTAACGGTCGCAAACAAGGGGTGCGTACCCACATTCAGACGCCCCGGCTGCGATGGTACCATACCCGATATAACCCTAGTGTGAGAAAAAATCGTCCATAAAATAGAGGACTGGAGAGTACTAGAAATATACACTGCCAGCGACCATCAGTACATCTTATTCTCCTTTAAGAATAGTGAAACTGCCTTACCCTCAAAGAGAGCTAACGCTAGCACTCGAAAATGGACTGTAAATAAGCTACATATTTCCACACTCCTGGCCGGAATTGACAGACTAACAGAAGGAACAGAATTTGAAGGAGATTCTAAAACAATTGTGAGACGTGTGATGACCATCATCGAAAGGGGTTGCAATCAAGCAATGCCAAAACTTAAGATGACAAAATATAACAGAACTGCAGTACACTGGTGGAACGACTCAATTAAAGAATTCCGACAAACTGCATCCGGAAGAGAAGAAACTGCACCAGAGCCAAGCGCAGAGGAGCAGCGGAAGCCGAGCACACAGAGTACAAGGAAGCAAAAAAACAGCTTCGCAACGCTATATATAAAAGCAAAAAAGAAAAATGGGAGGAATTGAGAGAGGATATTAATCGAAATCCCTGGGGCCTTGGCTACAAAATAGTCATGAAAAAGCTTGGCATGAAAAATTATGTGAGGGAAATGGACGATGAAACCATGCAGCATATAGTGGAGACGCTCTTTCCGAAACACGACATAAGGAAAGACGACGCAGAAGTCGGACAAATGAACGACGTATCTCCTTTCACACCAGAAGAACTCAAAACGGCAGCTCGTAGCCTTCAAAACAAAAAGGCACCCGGTCCTGACGGCATACCAGCAGAAGTCTTGAAGGAAATTGCAAACAAACGACCTGAGCTGCTACTGAAAATGTACAACAGTTGCTTAAGAGAGGGAGTGTTTCCGGACGTCTGGAAAAAACAAAGACTCGTACTTATCAGCAAAGGAAAGGGTGACCCAAACTCGCCATCCTCATACAGACCGCTCTGTATGCTAGACACTGCCGGTAAATTGCTGGATCGTCTTATAAAACGCCGGCTCGAGGAAGCTATCACCGCCGGGGGAGGCTTATCGAAGAGACAACATGGTTTCCGGTCGGGAAAATCAACGATAGGAGCTTTAAAAGATGTAGAAGATGTTGTTACAGCCGCTCAGCAGATGAGTCATTTCACGACACCAGTTATTCTTCTAGCCACTTTGGACATAAAAAATGCTTTTAACAGTCTAAGATGGGTAGATGTTCTACATGCTCTTAAGAGAGAATTTGATGTACCAGAGTACTTAATGAGAATTATTAAAAGCTATTTGAAAGACAGAGTACTTATATATAACACGAGCATAGGAACGAGAAAAATGCAGATCACCTCAGGGGCTGCCCAGGGGTCCATACTAGGACCTGACCTCTGGAATGTCAGTTACAATGAGATTCTAAAAATGGAAATGCCTCAAGACACATTCCTAGTCGGGTACGCAGACGATATTGCTGCTGTAATCAAAGCAAGAAACACAGAGGACGCACAACGCAGATTGCGACAGGTAATGATAAGGACCAAGAGCTGGCTGAACTCTCGTGGCCTACAACTGGCGATGCATAAAACAGAGCTTCTGTTTCTTACAAGACGACATATTCCTGTAGAGATACACATACGAATAGACGATGATATAGTGATATCCAGTAAAAAGTCGGTCAACTACCTAGGAATAAGACTGGATCCAAAGCTGACCTACTCAAATCAGATCCAATATGTAACGACAAAGGCTGCAAAGATAACAGCACAACTCAGCAGATTAATGGCGAATATTGGCGGGCCCCTGCCAAGCAAACGAAGCTGCTAATGGAGACTTGTAATAGCATTCTTCTATACGGAAGCGAAATATGGGCTCGGACTCTGGAAACCAAACACAGAGCAAACACCCTACTGACTGTACAAAGAACAGCAGCACTACGGATAACATCAGCATATCGTACTGTATCCGCCTCCGCAGTTCTTATTATAGCAGGAATGATCCCAATAGACCTGCAGGCAATAGAGCGGATGAAAATATTTGGAATAAAGCAAAGAAACCCGCATGCAGAGACAGAAATAGCAGCCACAAAACAGGAAACTGCAGAAAAGTGGCAAGCCCGATGGAACAGCGAAAAACACGGCAGGTGGACTTTCAGACTTATCCCCGACATACAGAAATGGACAAACAGACGGAAAGGAGAAGTAAATTATTATATAACGCAGATGATATCCGGACATGGCTACTTTCGGAAGTACCTACACAAAATGGGGAAATGTAGCACACCCTTCTGCATCTACGAAGCAGAAGAAAATATGGACGATGCCGAGCATACTTTTTTTAAGTGTTGCCACTGGACTGAGAGTCGCAGAGCACTAGAAGAGCAAGTTGGCCAAATAACAGTCACAAATATAGTAGTAAAAATGACAGAAAGCGAAGAAAGCTGGGACGCTATAGAAAAATACATCCAGTACGTACTACGAACGAAGAAAGGAGACTTAGATGCAGCATAGAATGCTTCGAAATCCTCAGAAGAAATGAGCAGAAGTGGGCGCCTGGACGCAGGTAACCAATAAGAAATAGAGAGAGAGAGAGGAAGGAAAAAAAAGAAAGAGAGGAAAAGAGAAATAGGGGGATCCACCTCGAAGTAATGCGAAAGCGGTGCCGAGGTGGTTAACATATCCCGAAAGAGATAAGGGGGGTTTTTAGCCGGTAGACTTCCATAGGAGCCCGGCTTACGACGAAGAATGACGATTCTCGTTAGATGCGTAATGCATTTTTTCCCACCTTGTGCCCAAAAAAAAAAAAAAAAATTATTATTATTATTATTATTAGAGGCCATTATTACAATTTGCCTTTAAGGTTTTTTGAAAATATGGCAGTACAAGAGCGACACCGGACTACTTTCGACGGATTAAATTGGTTTTAAAGAATAGATAGTGGCAACGACACACTTTGATTAATTTTTTTTAAATGGAAAAGAACATCTGTGGTATTTTTATTTTTAAAAAATATTTTATACGAGGTCGCTAACATAATAAATATAATTTTGCAACGGTCCTTTTTTTCATTTTTATTTTTGATTTGCAAAACTAAATTAAAGTTGTGTTTTTTATTGTTTAAAATAGGGCCATTCCAAATACATAAACCTCACGTTAAAAGTTAATGTAAGAAAATCTTCCCTTTAAGATATCGGACAGTTTTAATTTAACGTAAACGCATTAACGAAAATCTGTCCGATAACATCCAAACTTTAATTATCGGTAAGTTATAATAATGGATATTATTAACAATGTTTAAGAAAATTGAGAAACATATATAAAAGTAATAAGAGTTTTTGATAAAGAGATTAAAAAAATTTATAACAAATTAAATTTTTAAATCATTGTGGTTGAAGTTTTTTACAATATTTTCAGTTCTTTTTTCTGGTTATGGCAACTTCAGAAATTTTAATTTCACCTCAAATTTGTATTTTTTCCGAAAAGCGACAAACCACAAAAAATCAATATGAAAAACGTCAAAACCTTAACCAAATGTTTATCAAACATATAAAAACATATCTCAAAAATTCACTACAAGCAGTAAATTTTTCAAAAGAATTAAAAAATCTCTAAAAAATCAAAATTCAGCAAAATATTTAAAAATTATAAATTTCCTCAAAAATATCAATTAATCTGAATTCTGGAAATTTACCAAAACCCAAAAATTCAGCACAAAATCTAATTTTAGCTCACAGATTTTAAATTACAAAAATGTTATTTTCTAAAAAAAGAGACTTTGCAAAAATTTTATGTTCATCACAAATTCAAAATTCTAATATAAAATCGAAAAACTGGAATCAAAAATGCAATTGCTAAAAAATCAAAATCCAATACAAAACCTCAATTTTGCGAAGAAATATCAAAACAAACCAAAAATTCATAAAATTTCGAATATTCGCCGTAAAATTTTAAATTTCACCACAAAATGTTCATTCCGCCGAAAAGCCGTAAAATCACAAAAATTAGTATTTAACAAATCTAAAAAATATCAAATATGGAGTAAAAAATTAACCGAAATTGTTTCAACAAATTTTCTGTTCATTATGTTAAAAAAAACCAAAATTCACCAAATTCAAATTTTCAAAACTAAATTTCAAGTTTGCCAAAATTTTTCAGTTATACTAAAAATTTGCTAAAGATATTTTATTTGTTTTTATGAAAAACGTAGCAATTTTAACAAAAACGATAGTATACAAGGTCAAAAAATCTACTTTTCACAAACAGAGAACAGAAAAAACTTCACTGTATTTATATATATACTCGTATTGATAAAATTTACGCAAGTGCTGAAAAGGCACCGAAAACTCTACATTTTATCAAATATTAAAAAAAAAACAATCCTTTGCACCGATAAAAATCTGTAGTATATATTTAGTAGTTCATACTTTTGTAAAGGGTAGATAGGATTCGGCACAGCCGAATATAGCTCTCTTACTTGTTTTTTTTTTTTTGCATTTTTAGATGTGTATTTTTTTTAACGTTCTTATTTAGAAACATATGCTGAGAGTGGGTCGACAGTTTTTTCAGTTGCATGATATACACCATCCACATAAGAAATGATAGGCCGCGTTATGATGTAGTAACGTGTAGTTTTTCATCTGACTTACTTTAACATGTGGTTCGTGTACACACAAAAAAATATTTATATACATGTATATAAGTATATATATATATGAGGTAATCTGAAAAGTACTAAAGCAAAGTTGTGCCTGACATATAATTCGAATTAATACCATTACATAAAATCTAAGAATAAAAGTGAATTAAACAAAAAATTTAATAAACAAGAAATACATTTTTTTCATTCAATCATTTAGCAATTATTGTTGCAGTTACGTGCGCAATGAAAATGTTCCTAGTCAGAAATATTTTTTATATAATTTTAAGGATAAAATAATTTATTTTTGTCCCCATCAAGAATAATTTCCTTAGCAGCGAAACAAAGAGTATCTGATATGAAAATGTAAGTTGTATGTAAATAAAGATACGTCGCAATAGAGCGGTGCACTGAAAGTAAATATAAGCCAAGCCATTGCTTATAAATGCAGGCAGATATATGTGACAAATTTAGTATTGTAACTGTGCCATCAAGCGAACACTAGACGTACTTTTTTAAAAATAAAAAATTCTATATTATCGCACACACAAACCAACTGAAAACAGCACCACTTATTCCGATCTATTATTTTGCTTAAAAGTTTTGCTTTTATGTTTCGGATTGCTTTTTAAATAATCATGGTTTCAAAATCCGGTGAATTTGCCAATATGTGCAACCCAACATAAAATAAAACATAATTTTGTAATAGCATGTAATCCTACTTTAAAAATTCTGTAAAGCATTTAAACGTGAATTTGGGATTTTACGAAAAAACTACCTCTTACACGTTTAACAAAAACGAAACTTATTAGTCAGCTCTCTTACATAAGAGTCCATGTAAAAATACGTATTTGATCTCTGGTAATATGTTTAGTTATGTTATTTACCTATGGGAGTTAAGGTATTGCAAGCTAAATTAATTATGCTCTTGCTGTTGATCGTGAACATTTCGCTCTAGGCCCTGTCGCAACGGATACAACTATAGGTCAAAATCTGAATATATATAGTAATTAAATGTTCGTATATTTAAATATTGAAATCGAAACTTGTTTGAACTCTTTACCTGCACGGTATAAAACGCTATTTGCTAATTGCAGCTTTAATACGAAACAACAAAATTATTACAAATAGTTTTTTTTACAACTTAAACTTAACAGTTTGCTATGAATATGGTATAGAATTTTTGTCCATTTTGTGGCCCCGATAATGGTTAATCAAATAGTTAGCGCCTGGCAGTTAAGAAAATAGCAAAGTGGTGTTTTTGTGTTGCCGAACTAATTTCTGGAAAATACGAAAAAGTTCTTCCTACTAACTCAAGCTTCGATATTTCTGTACTTTCCATGCATAATCGCGAAATTCTAAATTAAAATTTTTCAAAAGTGTTAATTTCCTATAAACTAAGAATTAAGCTTAAATAAATCAATGGTGTCCACTTGGAGCGATTGGGTCATATAATTCGAAACATTTTTAGTCCTATGTGTAGAGCATTTAAATTTAAGCGATTGAACCTATGTGGTTATTCATGAACACCACAGATTTTTGTGAATAGTTTTTCTATAAACAACAATGCTGACAGGATTAAATATTCATAAATCTCCAGAGTCTTAGATTTTTGTTTTGATTTTGCATGGAGGGCGCAGTTCCTTAACGCATTTGCGACATAATACAAAAATTTGGTCAATTTGTACAGTCGCGTAAGATGGAAACACTGGTCATTTTCCCTCACATTCAAAGTAAATATTAGTTTTATTAAATATATTTCAAATCTACACGCAAAGAAAAAACATTGTTGTGGCATAGCAATACATTGTTGTGGCAAACATTTAGTGGTTGTTTGAAAACAGTTTAATCGTTACTACAGTTGCGATAAATATGTTATTATTTACATTTAATCATTAAATGTTTGCTATCCATACAAATCGCAACATGGTTGGGTTGAACAATACAATTTTTAATATAATTGGAACCACAAATTTAGGGATTTAACCTCACAAAAACAAAAAATAAATTTAACTATAAAATGTTCTTTAAGTTAAATCAAGGTATACGAGTGCTGTGGTTTAGGTAGTTAGCGCATTGACAATCCAGAATTCTCTGAGTTTTGTCGCCTGTATTCTTACCATACTAAAAGAACTACTCGTATATTACAATTATTTATATTAATGATAAAAATTTTTTACGTACATAATTCAATCACAAAATCATGCAAATATAATATAGTCATCTCATTAATGTTTTTCTTCGCGTGTGAGGTAGAGAATTCAAAACCGAAAGCCGATTTATCAGATTTTTTTTTAACTAAAAAACCACAAACGGTTCAAGGATGTGTATCTCGGTTAACAGCTTTTGACTTTTGTCCTTTATTTTTATTCCCAACAAATTCTTTTTATAACATATCCCATTTTGACGAGAATACTTTTAATGTTTTTTATGTAAATTCCTTAGAAAATGATTTTTACAAGATTTTTGAAGTAGTAAAAACAACAACCACCGGTAAAATTCCCCGAACCGCGATTTAAAGTAGAAACAAAAAGAACTAATACAGAAAGTAAAAGTAAACAGAAGATACACACACACGAACACAAATACAAGACTACTAAGTCAGCAAATGAAATAAATGATGCGCAATATCACGTATGTTCGGGACGTTTCAAGAACCGGCCGTGATCTCTATAAAAAGGCGCAGTCCACCGCAGGAAGTAGAGTTGACTTTGAGATTTCATAGAGTGGATATCTGTGTGTACATAAGAGTGTTAACTTTACAGTTTAAATTAGCAATGAACAACTGTACATAAGAGTCATAATTGCCGAATAAAGTTGTGAATTGATAAAATCATTAAGGACTGTGTATTTAAATTCTTGCAATTCAATGAACCCTACAAAAATTTACATACATATAACAATATTTTTGAGTATTCTTCTGGGTTAGTACTTATTGAGTTTATATATGTGGATAAATGCATACAAAGTACAGAAGATTTAAATAAATTGCACATTGAGCTCTTTTAACATTCTGTCCAACAATTACATAGGGTTCTTTCAACAACTAGTTTTGCACAAAAATAAGCTAAGAAATTATTAGAAGCTGGTAAAATAATTATGTTCATTATTTGAATAAAATTGTCCTAATTAAATTTGTAAAAAAAACAAAAGTAACAATGTCAAATAAAAATACAAACGTAATAACTTTTTTATATAAAATATACATCTAAACTAAAACGAGTAACCGATTTTTTCTAAAATAAAATTTTCCTGTTACACCTTAAATTTATTTCCTGTAATGGCCGGTTTTTCCAATACTCTAATTATACGTTTCAAATTACGGGTTTTAATATCGACCTAAACTTACATTTACACTGCATTGGAATATATCGAATGTTATCGATTGCCGTAGTCTAGACCCTGTATATTAAAATTTTAGCAGTTACTTTTTTTAACAATATGTTCTTGCATTTTAATAATTTCCTTAGTGCTTTTGATGTATGATAAAAAATATTTGTCTTATACGAGGGGTGGCAAAATAAAAAAATAATAAAATGAATGCAAGTTTTCTATTTATTGAAGTATGCACTACTTTCCTAATTTATTACTGTAGAATGTTTCTTAAAAATATTTTAAATTCATCCTTTGACAGTTTACATAAAAGTGAACGTTACCTGGTGCAAAGTAGGGCCTTTTGAAGAGCTCCTATATCTTTCGCTATATGCAAATAATACATAACGTTTTGATATAAAATATTATTTTGTTGTTATATTTAATTAATTTTCCTAAGTTTTGTGTTATTTTTATTATTACTTATTTTAATATGTGTATATATACGAGTAAATATATGTATATTTGTTTTTGATTTCATACATTTAACATTTCGATGTTTTCGTTTCCATCCGCTAAATTGTGTTCATCCACGCTGAAAAGTATTTTCTTTGTAATACTGGTTTTTTTGAGAAAAAATATGGCACTGCGCTTTTAGGGCTTAGAGAAATGGCAACAACAAAGTTGAGAATAGCATTTTTTTCGTTTTGTTATCGTTGAAGTTTTTACTGTTACTTTCGCCATAACAATAATTGAAGTCTGAATAGTACATTATCACTAAAAGCAAAAAAATAATATACGCAATTGCTACATACACTTAGAGATTAAAAATGTTTTCGTTTTAAAGTAGATGTTTGACATTTTGCAATAGAACAAGTTAGAAATTTAAGGGGTTTCTTTATGTTCTACACATAATTATGATCGAATGTTAGAATAATACCAACCTCCGTAATTATATTAACTTCATATCATCAGCTGATGGACTTGGCTGCAACATAATCACCAAACTGAAAGTCCAACTGTAGAACTTTGAAGTATATGCAGATTTGTAATAATTTTATTATGTATTTTAGAATTATTGGTCAAAACTTTCTATAAGGGAGGGTCAGTCCGTGTTAATAATCTGTGGTGATCATGTTGTTTTGGCGGTCTCTGATACATTTTCATTTTACTATGTACGTTATACGTTGATCAGCAGATCCAAAATATATGTAAAACTTTAGCATCAATATTAGTGTTCGTGTGTGCAATTGTTGCGCACGTTACGGCCATTTTGTGGAAGACGCGGTAAAATTTTCACAGTCTACTCTCGAAAATTTAGCGGCCAGTTGAGAAAGAAATCAACAATCCCTGGTACGTTTAAGGAACGCAAGATCGGCAGAAAGCCTCGCGAAAAAATTTGCCCTAAAAAATCTAACTGGCCTAGAACTATTGGCAATGCCATTAGTCAACGCTGTTTGTTCGCTAAGAGGGCTCAAAAGCATTTCCATTAGGACTTCAATATAGGCAGATATAGTGAGGTGGTGATTTGTTTAGATAAATTATCATCGGAATATGCAAAATTGCCATATTTGGGTTGACAAATTCAACAAGCTGGCAATGCATTCACAAAAATTTGCTGTTGTGTGTCGGTCTTAGAATCTCTCGTGAGTTGGGTTTTCACCAGCTTTAATTGTGGAAACTCTCGTAACTAAAGAATAAAAAATAAAGATTCAGTGCGGATGGCATCATTGGCCCGTGGATAATCCAAATCAACTTTTGATAGACAACTAGCTCGGTAAGCAGTAGATATCAATGATAACTTCTTTCCTGTTATTCAAACCTGAAAGATTTTTTTGTGAGGTGTTCTGAAACCACAGCTATAAGCCAATAAGCGACAATCGACCTATGCCCTCAAAGCCAACATATCCCACGCTCTCCCAAATTCAGGCCAATCTATGTGGTGGTGCGATTATTATTAGGACGTATTGGAACTATGAATGACGAGATATTCCATTATAAGGTCGACCCACTCGTCGTCAACCAAACGTTGATATATAAAGTAAAACAACTTCATATTTTTGGCAAAGAAAATTTTTTTTAAATTTTTTATTGGCAGACTCTCAGTTAGATATATTATTATTCTATTGGACCACGAGATTTTAAAATTGCTATATGACAACACTAACGTTGCAAAAATTGAAATCATAAGTCTTCATAAGAGAGTTTATTTCATTAAAAATTATTAGGTAACAAATGCGTACTTCCAACCCTCTTTTCTTTATGTGTATCAATCCTTTTTATTTAATTTCGAAAGTTAACTTTTGGCATTGTTGTTTTTTAAGAGCGTTTAACTTTAAGTATGGGCACGTGCATGTGTGTGTGTGTGCGTGTGTGTAGATATCACTCCACACAGCCGAAGGGGTAAACGTTGCGTGAATTTTCCGCACATCTGAATACAAAATGTATATTTCTTCTCTTTTAGTTTGTCTTTTTGTTTTGTTTTATGACTTAATTCTGCGTTTCTCTCAAATTCCTGCACAACATAAAAGGTGACTATAAAAAAGAAATTACAAAAGATTTAATGGTCTTACATTCCTTCTAAGGAGTTTTGATTGTTGTGTGGCATTTTGGTGAGTTCTTTTATTATACAGGGGATGACTTTAATTTAATTTATTCCTGCATTGTGTATAGGGTAAACAGTATATCAGCAACCACCCACACACACGCACACACGTTCTAACAGAAGCTCTTAGAATTCCGTATACATGTGTGTAAAAATATTTACCTTTATTACCACATGTACGTGTAGTCCTTAGGTCAGGCGCGGAGATCCAGCTGGAAATTGTAGGGGTTGTATATTTAAAGGAAACCAGAAATTGTATTATTTAAATTTCTGAAACCTGCATGGAAACGTTAATGTTTTATATTTAAGAGAGGTAAATAAGACATACTACCTCTGTATGTTAAGAAATCATGTAAACCGTTCAACAACACTCTTGCCCTCTTAATAAGTTTCTAATGACTTTAATTAAGTTTTTGGTAAAGCATAGCCTCAGAGTTCAATGCTTTCAATTAAGTGGTGCACAAGTGTTTTAATAAAATATTTTTGAATAAAATAGAAGAAAACTAAACTTAAGGAATATTTACCTAAATAATTAAGCTGGCACTTAATAATAATAAACCAAATAAAAAACAATGCGCAAAATGTTATAAACAAAATAAAATCTCTTAACCCAGTAGTCAATAAAATGAATGAACTGAGAGCAGGACTTCCAACTGGACGCTACATTTTAAATTAGCATGACCTCAATTATGTGAAAGAGATAACAAATCTTATTTATTTTTTATTTAGATATCTCTTTCATTTAATCGTGTGAATTTAAAAATTTGTACTTAAGAACGCGTAGCACGTGGTTACAAGCTTTTTCAAATGGCACTGTTGGATATTCTATTCAAATTCTGTGATATAAAACATTCTGTTATCTTTTTTAACTTAGGCGTATCGACGATAGAAGTTCTGAAATTGCCGATGAGAGGTGGTCATTGTTGGCTTAGTTATTCAGAACCTGGCTCTAATCGTTAATCTTTTAAACCTACATGCTTTCCGGATTTTAAAGCTTTGGAAGTTCCGATCAGTGATCTCTTAAAAAGTACTGCTGACGTTAAATAATTTAATTTCAAAAAGGCACATAATTTATTTTTTTTTTTTGGAAAAGTAAAGCGTTAGATATTATAATTGCCACATAGATATTTAGAAGGATTTTTCGTCATCGCTTGCCAAGGGAAACTTATGGTAAGAATCACAAGAGTTAAAACTTCAACCTTTAAAAAGCAAGTGCTTATCAATATGAATTCTTTAAATAGCGAATGCTACAGAACCATCTAGAAGCATTATGACAACTTGACGACAGTTAGCTAACTTTAACTTGTTATGGGACAGATTATTCGTTGTTCATTACTATGATTGTACTTTAAGATAAAACTGTCGGATAAGCTAAAGGGAAGATGTTCCTGACTTTATCTTTTAACATGAGGTTGATGTTTTTGGAGTTACCATATTTCGAACGACAAAAAACAACAATTTTAATTTAGTTTGCAAGTCATAAATAAAAATGAAAAAAACACGTTTATTTTTTACTAACGAGCTAGAAAATATTTGTGAAAATAAAAATATCACAATGTTCTTTCTAGTTAACAAATAAATCAAAGTAAGTCGTTGCCACTATTTATTATTAAAAACCAACTTTATTTGCAAAAAGTAGTCGGTTTTCGCTCTTGCACTGCCATATTTTCAAAAAGATTATTTTTTTTTAAGTTGTAAGAACAGTCGGTAAGATGGGGTGTCTCAATAGTAAAGTACTATGTAAGTTGCATTGTTTTGGTACTTTGGTATTTAACAGCTGTCACCTATGATTGTTCTATTATAAAAATAGAGCGCTACACACAAGAAGAACGCGTTTGTCATAGAAAACCTAATACCTGAGACTGCAAGCAAACTTCGCAGAATTTTAGGTCAAAAAAGTTCATTAATTCGAGAAATTGTGAACAAATATAAAGAATCTGAATGAAATATGGAAAGTATGTCCCCCTCCGTTATCGTGACGATGGGTCTCTTGAAAACTATATGTACAGACACACGAGAGTGTTGCCAAAAGCCCGAAAACACGGATTTGGCAGTGACTTATAGCGGCTTTCGTGGCGGAACATGAAAACGGAATTATTGTGGCCTCAAGTAGACGGCGTGGCTCTGGACAACATGTGGTTTAAGCAGAACAGCTTACCACCCAAGGCCGTATATTCACGCTACAGTTTGATAATTTGAATTATGATAAACTAAAAGAAAAACGTACTAATAACCTCGCTAAAATTGATACCATAACTACAGTCGATAACTATTTTTGTAAGTAACGCAAAATACCCTCAAATTGTTGATCACATTATATTCAAAATACAGTCTATCAAATTTGTCGCAGAATTTTGGACCGATTTTTTGTCACTCCTTGTTGAATTTGGTTTGGAGATTTTCGAATATGAAATCAATAATATAAAATTTGTGCTTTCCTTTTATTGTGGCGATCTCTGTATTTTTTTATATAATTTTAAGAAGGAGCGTTGCCATATGATTAAAATAATTTAAACGAACGGTTGTAAAATATCGCCTAAACACGCTTAATTTTATTTTGTCGTTCTCTCTTTCGATTTGGTTGTCCACAGTGGTTCCAATTGATAGTTCTATAGCTCCTGCATAGCGAAGGTGATAATGACAAAGAACAATCGTAAGTCACAACATGAAGCTGTACAATTTATTTTTACTTACAAATTACTTGCTTTTTTTTTGTATTGGACAGTGTGAGCTACATATATTTTTTTTTCATATACAACTTATTTTATTATTATTAAACTAAATATATAAAAATTTTATTTAAGCTAAAATCTTTTAGGCGTATACTCGTATTGGAAATTTTAATTCATTTGAAGAAATAGTGTAGCTTCAAATTTTTAAGCCCACGTTTCATATTATTATCTATTTTTGTTACTATTTCTTTATTATTATTTTTTCACTACAAAACAACTTGTTGAAATACTTACATCTCGTTTGCGATTAGCGCCAATTGTTTCACAAATTTTACGCTAAACTATTGCAAAAATATCTACAAATGATTCCAGTTTATCAATTCACTTTCAAACTGAACAATCATATCGTCATTAATTGTTGTCAAAGGCGATTCTTGTAAATATTTCGTCGTGTTTTTTGTTCAAATTAATTCTTTCAGTTCACTACATTTGCCGATAAACTTAAACGAAGCGAAACGAAACAATTAAAAATGTATTAACAGGAAGTTCGACCCCAAAACTAAAAATAGGTTATAAAGTAACACGTGTCGAACGCGTTAAAGGCATAGGCCCACGCCCTGCGGTAGCGACCTGTGTCGCACGCGTTGTACCGGCGCTTCTTCACACGCACTTTAAAATAAACTAAATAACTTTTAGATGAAAATACTTTTTTGCCTGTCAGCTGCAGAGCATTTAGTTCGTAAAATCCAAAAAAGAAAACAAACACACACGTACAAAATTTCACAATATTAGTGTCCGCATCTATACAAAATTCAGACAAGTTTTCGCTTTCTGATTTGGCAGCAAAACTAAAATGCAAAGCCGCAAGTAGCTACTTTCTTCGACAAAGACACTCTAAAACTCGATTGGTTTTTTGTTGAAAAAAAAAGAAAACTATTTTTTTTGTATTCGGAATATTTAAAGAAGCCGAAATGTATTAAGTGAACATAAAGAGTGCTTCAAGAATTAATATATAAGAGACTGTAGTTGGGCAAGACCGTTTAAAGAATACCCTGCCATAGTTCCTCCTCTTCTGGGCGTTTATATTGAAAATTAAGTTTTTGTGTTATTCATTTACGAAAATGAGACTTTTAATTTGTTTTCATCAACAAAGCTTTCGTTAATTGTTTGATGCTAACACTAGTTGTAGGTATTAAAGAAAAGAATATAAAAATGTCAGAAGCAGGAGACGTCCCAACAATTTATCCATCGTTTAAGATATATCCCAATCAATACCGGAAGAATTCAAAAGGGTCAGGGAATCATACTAGGAGAAAGAATGGTTAAAGACTTAACAGCTCCGTTCCATGGAAGTGGGCGATACATCACGTTGGTTAACTTTTTTACCATATTAGCTTTGCAAGAACACCAATGAATTATGAATAAATCACCATTGGTTTAAGCCATATAGACACATATTTATGCAAAATAAACAAAACATAGTCGTCGTAGCGACCAGTATCGTAGAAGAACCAGAAATTGCGATTCAACGCCGATCAGCTAAAGGGGGCAACTCAAAAAATATAATCTGGCTTATTTTGTGGTTGGATTTGCGGTCGGTTTCCACATAAAACTGGCCAATAGATCATTCTTACATACTGCCGCAACGGCCATTTAAAACTGTTGTTCCATACATAATGGTATAAATTTCTTTTCATATCGTTCTTATTTGGTTGCCGTATGGATTGCCGAATAAAAATGATGGTTGATCCAACGATCACATATCAGGGAGTGCAGTAACATTATTTCTTAAGTCCAAAGGAATACATCCTGTAGTGTAGGGTGTAAGTTGACTTACTTCAGTATGTGGAAAATGTTTGTGCATTGCTTTGAATACATTTTGATATTTTGTACACAAATTTTGTTTGCACAATCATTTTTTTATGAGTTTAACAAACTCTACACAAATTTAAGGAAGTAAAAGTGCTGCCAACTAACAAAATGTGTATCAGTAGTTTTTGGTCTATTCTAATTTTATCTGACAACACACCCAAGTAACATAGACAAATAATTTTGTTCTCTATACTCGCACTCCGTCTAAACATAAATTTCACATATGTGTAAAGTTTTCTTTGTTTTTTGGTTCGGGTGTATGTATGTATATAAACGGTTTTTAAATAATG
The DNA here is from genome assembly GCA_963932375.1 of Phania funesta. Lineage (NCBI taxonomy): Eukaryota > Metazoa > Arthropoda > Insecta > Diptera > Tachinidae > Phania > Phania funesta. The sequence continues at coordinate 47,711,814 of OZ010656.1, forward strand.
GCAGGTCTCTGTGCTTGCAATGTGTTTTTTGGTGTTTTTTGTCAAATCCATTATATATTATTCAGTTGCTGCTGGTAAATTGCTATGACAAGTTACTTTATTGTGTAGCGCGTTCAACTGAACATTTGGAAGAGAATCCCGAATCTTGCCGACGCAACAGCATATTTTGGGTTGGCAGCATTATTGGTTATTGACGCTGTCAACGTGGAGCGCAACAGATCAATTAAAGACAACTCCTTTGGATCGAATAGAACAGCTACTGCCGCATTGAAACTTACTGAATTATGAATTTGAAAGTAATTTATTACTGTTGCGATGCGATTTAGATCGCGTGGTATTACCCTACTATACATTTCATTGTACGGTTTTCTAAAGTACGAGGTCTATGCCAATAAGCCTTCAACATAAACTAGGCTAAAATTCTGAACATTTGATAGCATTGAGTTTTTATTTGCTAACGTTTAGCATTAAGCAGCCCTTATTGACAAACACTATATGTACATGTTTTTATCAAATTTTTTCACTTATTTTTAACATTTGTTGGCGCTCTAATGTCACTCGGTATTAATTGTACGTGAATTTTTTAGTTTTGGTGCTTATTGTGAATTTGTTTGTTTGAATGTTTGTTGTTGTCACTAATCACACTTAGTTTGCGGAAAGAAAATCTTTATAAATAAAGTGTGTTTAAAATATACCAGTAACGACCACTTACGATCTCTCAATAGAAGTGTCTATGAAAAATAAAAATTTACTGAGTTCATAGTCTGTGTATTTATGTAAAGGCGTTTAAATTTGTCGTCAGTCACGCTTAAAATTTGACAGAATTGCGAAAGCATTTGTATGTAAAATTGAGGTTTAATATAATTCGTTTAAAAAGTGCCAGACAGGTGCCAGTCTAAAAGTATATTCTTACTTATATAAATGCGTCTTATTTTAGGAATGCAACGATTTTTTAGTCATCTTTAATAAAACTAAATATGGGTAGACTTAAATTATTGAACTAGTTATGAACGGGGCATATCGAAGCAGACTGTTAACTTTATATATCCCTTTTCCAACTACTTTCTTGGAATTGATTTCAGACAACGGATTTGTAATTAAAGATTACCTTACTCTCAATCAAGCCTCGTGGTATCATTAGTAATTACTATCGACTATAGGGATTTCAGACTGTCGACTGGCAACTCATCACGTATTCTGTTAGCATTTGTTTAAAGGTTAGGTCCACCATGACATTTACACTTTACAAGTGTCTGCCAGTGGTCCCAAGTCTTATGCAAGCTAGTGCAGGACATTCACACACATTGTGTGCTACAGAGTCAGCCTCTTCCTCAGGAGTATCTTTAGAAGCTGTCCCGTCCACGTCTTGCGAGGGTTTCTTGTCCAACTATTCAGAATTCATCCATTTGCCAATAAACACCGGAGTTCCTACAGAGATTAACCCCTCCACATCGTGCGAGGTTTGTCCATCCCTACCGGAATCTCACGGTCTAACGCCTAAGAAGTACCTTTAAAGATTGACCATCACCCGTGGCAAGGTATTGTTATCTATCTTTTCTGGTTCCTCCTTGTGCCAATTAAAACCGTAGTTTCTGTAGAGGCTTCCTGATATTTCATTTTAATGGAGAAAAATATACACCCACACAGAGCTCCATATGCACGGCTAAGTCTGTATTAAAGCTGGAGATCGACTGGTATCCAGAGTTCGCATACTTGAGACTAAGTACCCTCTTGCCACACATCCCTAGCGTATGCTGTTCCAGCATGGATTAGGAATTTTCTATACGAGAGTGTTAAACTTCTCTCCACTCGACTAATTTAGCCAGACTCCCTGCAGAGACAGGAACGTGTTACCGGCCGCCACCCCGTATGGTATGAGTCAGAACTTTTGACAGTGCACTCAGTTACCTCAAGCTATATCTTTGTGCCTGCCTGCTGACGACCTAAATAATATAATGCAATTATGCAAGAGATATCAGTATAAAATACTTTAACGCATAGATAATTTTTGTCAACATTTAGTATTTGTCGTAGCTGTTTGGCTGAATTTAGAATCTGCAGAAATTTTAAACGTGCATTTGCTTGGGATAATTTGCTAACTTTATATTCTAAAAATATTTTATAAATTAAAATAATAATTTTTTTTTATTTGGGACTTTCAATCCCCTGCTGTATTTGGAAAATTGTACTTGTAGTCAAACTAAACAACTCATAAGTATGTATAAATACAATCTAAATGTACCCAGGCACAATAAATAGCTCCTAAAGACCACTGTGTGATTTAATAATGGTTGTTTTGACAATAAAAGAAAACGATTTTATTAAAATAATATAATCAAAAAAAGTTGCACCAGCCACCACCTGGGATGACAGACGATTCTAGAAGGAATAGACATTTTTTCCATATCCATAAATTAAGCCCAATTAGTTTTATTGCTTATTTTGTCGCCGTTTTGAATTTGATCATAGAATATGCCATATCGTAGTTAATGGTTTGAAAACGGCTTCAATTTCAACCTAGATGGTTTTCTAATCGGACGTCCAATACTAGATACAATCTCTAATATCTCGGATCCTTCACCCTAAGAACCAATTCTGTCAAACCATTACATATTCCTCGCCATAAAAATATAATTTTTTTCCTTTTTGTGAAAAAAATTAATTATTTTTAAACTAATTATTTACTCCCAACTAATTTTTATTATAAAATAAAAACATTATTATAAAAACAGGAATTTTATTTTTCACAAAAAGGAATCAAAAATCCCAAAAAACTCGACATTTAAATTTTTTCCATTCTCAATGTGCAGCGTTCTTGTTTTTTTTTTAATTCTTGATATCACTTTTTGTATCTGTGATCATTCTCTTTTCATTTGAAATTTTTTTTTAACGACAATAAGCTTCTCTTAAAACTACATTAATTAAGCTTTTAATATTGTAAACCCTGCCCACTAGTTGTAATAATAAACTGATTAAAAAAGTACCCACAAGTGGAATATCTATAGTTCTCATGTTTTGAATTCCTATTAAAATGATTACTTAAACAAGTACCATTACCCTGAATTAACGTTTGACACAACCAATAAAACACTTTATTATAATTTTGTTTTTATTTTTGTATTAATCAAAGGAGATCTTTTTAATTATTTAAATACAAAAACCATTTTAACACAACGAAATACAATTTAAGTTGCGGTTTTTAAAAATTAAAGAACATCCGTTTTACAATTTTGCACATGTTGCAAAATCTAATTGTAATCCAACGTCCCAGTTACATTATGAATGAGAGTAAATCAAAACATGCCACAAAATTGTTGCCTTTTTAATATCAACAAGTGCCTTTTGTCGAGATGAACAAGCGATGAACGCAAGAATGGAAAAAAGGAATACGAGTATAATGGCAAATCTTATCATACGAAAAAACAAAAGAATTGTTATGACAGTTGCCACTACTGTGACAAATGTGAACAATTCAGGCAACGTATGAATTGTTCACCAACACACACACTCACGATGGTATACAACAGCAACAACCATATTGTATGAAGAAACGGGTACTGTTTTACATCTTAACGAACGAGCAACAAAAATGTCATGTTTCTTCGCATTCATTGTTGTCTTCATTGTCATTGTGTTTTACAGCCAACCAGATGACTAAACACAAAAAGACTGCAACAAAAAACATTTCAACATAAAAGAAACATTAACGAAACGAAAAAAAATAGAAAAACCTATAAAAAAAGCAAAGTTTACATTTAAAACTTTATGATGGAAAAAGGTAAAAAAAAAAAAAATATAAATTAACGCAACCGAGTTCATTACGGCAGTGTATAAAAAAGGCTTTTAACTTGATTGCTGATGACCGTGAAAATAGGATCTTGGGTGTTTAGAAGTTTTTGTCACGAATACAATATAAAGGACTAGCAAGTCATGGAGTAGAACAGTGAGAGTGCGGAAGCAAACATTGTATTCAATACCGAAACCCTACCCAAGTCGTCGATTGCAACTATGTTTAGGCAATGCAAACATCATTATAATATGTGTAGAGATAGTGCGCGATGTACACTGATGTGCGTACAAGTATAAAGGGGCTTCTATTGACAGCGTTTCCAGTGACTTGGATCCGAAAGGTAAAATGTTCGATGTCTCTGGCACCTACATATGTATGCTCCAGTGCATTTGAACGTTGACCAGGTTTTTGTTGATTGTGATGCCGTCGACACGGACGTGCGAACTTAGGCAATTCCACCAGAATTAGCCTAGCGATGTCAAATTACAGGTACACCTTAATCGTCACCTCCCTAAAAAATAACCATACTATCAAAACATTTGCTATGTGTAGTGCGCACAGTTGACTGTGGTCCCGCACAATGAACAGTAACTTTTTGAGAGCCCATTGCCACCTGACGATCTCAGTGTGAGTTTCTGGCGTCGTTACGGCTACACCAACTTTTCATATTTTTCTTTCTTAAATGGCAAACAATGTTTGCGAACACCCATTTAAAAAAAATTATTTGGCCATGCAGATGGTGATTTGCCATTAACAATTGAGCTCTAAAGAAGAGTTTCGATAGATATGGCCACCATAAACTGTCAACAGTGACTTGTGCTTAATGGATACCCCGCTAGGGAATAAGTGTTCACGTTACCCACTTTAGTCTTGCAGATTTTTAGTAGTTGACGTCGTCCTACTGCATCTTGATGTGAAATTGAAATACCATTTTGAAAATAATGAAGTTTAACTTTTACAAATATTTAAATTAAAAAAAAAAAGGTTTTATTGCTTCAAGGTTAATGTCTGCATTAACTGTTGCTATATTTGTTACTTTCTTACGTCAACACATAATTGCGTATAAGATTGGCAATGCAAGAACTTGACGTTAAGCACGCATATGAGTATGTTATGGACAAAGTCGTATAAGAATTTACGCATCTGACTGTAGCCGTAAAGCAACTCAAGATTGCGTCACAACTCACTCGTAGTTTCAATTATAGCTTAAGGCCCATTAAGACTGTTCGTTTTTCGATTGCTTTGTGTCTCACTCTCCCATTAATTAATGATTGTACTTCGACTTTCTATCGACCTCATGCTGTCGTTTTAATGTATTAGAAAAAAATGATTGGTTAGGAATTAGCAGTAGTTTGATATAAAATGCATGTGCATACGTGATGGTGGGATTACACATTTTCCACCAAAAACATAAGAACAGTAACTACTGGTGGCATGCCATACAACACAATCTTGACATTGGTGGAAAACTCTAGGAGTAGAGCTCAGAAGTTTTTAATTCGTATGCGAAGACACCATATCTTGAACGGGGCTGATATCAGAGTGATAACCGGACCACGTAAGTACGAATGGCCAAAATTTACTTTCATTAAAAAAAAAACTTTGTTATTTATATTTTAAAGATAAAGCAAAAAAAAAAAAAATAACAAACATGTATAAAAACAGAAATAAACTAATTCTATTTTTATTATAATATGATAAAGGACAATCATATTGTAATCCCATATTGTAGTCTGGCCACGGATATTTATTATCATTTTGCGGTCGCTGCAAATAATATTATAAACATTAAAGTATTGTGCAATAAGATTAATATAATTATTTGTATATAATATTATATGGTACGACCAAATCACAATCAATAAATCCAATCCAAATTTACAATTCTTACGTTTCGGCCGCCACAACAACTTTTTGTTCGTTTCTGAGTTTTCTGTTATAGATTCTGAATTGTAGGGAAAGATGTTTGCGGATGAATTGATAAAAAGCCATAATCAATTTAGAGACAATTATTTTCTCTCACTTTCAAAAATACCAGCTTAGTGGCCAATATTATGTGTTTCCTTCTATTAGAGAAATAAAAATGGTTACGATATAATCATCAGCATCATAGTAAACATAATTATCATCATCCTGTTTTCATATTTAAGTAAGAAAATATTAAAATAAAACGAATAAAACGAATAGAATACTGCAAACATTGTCGTAAAATATTTTAAGGTATTGTATAAAATGTAGTTTACTGGACTCTTTGCAACTCCCTACATGAATGCAAACATGTATGTATACCTACACACATACATACATATGTAAGTACTCGTACATGAGACCACTGCACCATTGTTTAATATAAAATCTAAGAAACATCACAAATGATAATGGCATAAAATGGCAACGACAGACATCAAGCTAAGCATTTAACAGCAACAATGGCAATATCAAGGACAATAACAGCAAGGAAACAGCAATTCTCTTGCTTTTGTTTTATTTCTTATTTAGAGGTAACCACGACCAAACGACCAAACCACCGACCAAATATTCACTCAGCCATTTAGCCCAGCCTTAGTTGTTACATTTACAACACAATGACTAAAGAATGACAAATAAAATCATTTTGGTGTCTCATTTAAGAAATTGTATCCAAGTATTTTTAAAGAGCCAGGGTGAGTGGGTGGGTGCAAGTCTTTCTTCCACTAAACAATGACTAAACAAGAAAGAAGTAGCAACAGCTAAAGAAAGCACTAAAAGCAACTATGTACTTTGTTTAAAGATGTTGTTGACGATGCTTCACTGACATTTGACTTTCTGCTATAGAAAACTGTAAATAAATAACTTCTTTTTACATTTTGTTGTAGTTTTTAATATTCTTGTGAAACGTTGCAAGTAGGCGAAGAAGTTTAAATGCCCTTCACTTTATATTTCTAATACGCAGGTGATTTTGTTAAGTATTTTATGAAAGTATCGCTTTATTTGTGAGAAAATTATGGAGTTTTCGGGTATTTTATTTTATTGAGAGATAGATAAAAGTTAGACCTTTCACGAAATTATCAAACTTTAATTCCAAAAATAGTCTAATAAATTGAAAAGATCTAATTTAGGAGTCAGGCTTTGATTCGTTATCCCAGTCGCAATGCTATAAAATGAGAGATAGTCTTTCGTTACAATGCTTGATGGTACGCCAACCACACAACTCGCGAAGGAAGTTGGCCAGTGCTTGTCCAATGGATTTTTTTCGAATTCTCTCCGACTTCGTGCAGACAGTATGCTATTCCTGCCGATTTTGAATTCGTTGTGCGCTAGACAACGTACCGCAAGAAATATGGATCGTTAACTTTTTGTGTGATGAAATAAGGAAAACATTTCATTTTAATCAGAACGAATTATGTAAGAACTCTGAAGTAATTTTTCATGGAAAATCTAAAGAAATGCTCCATTTGTCCGAATAATATTGAAATAATTTTTGTAGCGTTTTTTTTAAATAACAGGTGAAGGAAAACGTTCAGACTTTTATAAAAAATTTAATTTCTTTTTGACATTGTGCACAACGGTTTCATATTAATCGGTTGATATTTCAGAAAATGTGCAGGCGTAGCCAACCTAATGAAATCCCTGTCTAAGAAAATGTTACAAGCCTCGGTTTAACTTTTGAGAAAGATTCACATCCAACGTCAGCAATCAATGCGTTCTGGGTGTTTAGTAGAGTTGTCATTCGAATACCTGAAGAAATTAAAAAAAATTTTCTTAAAATAAAATTTTGCTTTAATTATATTTGAACTTTGTTTTCTTTTTGTCTGCAAACACACACAAACACACATGTATGCTGCAATCAGTTTAAAATTAGCTGTTTCAACAAAGCAGACAATTTGTTTACTTTTTACAAAATGAATTAAAGTTTTTAATATTAAGAAAAACATTGTGTTGAAAACTTACACCAATATCAAGCTAGAGTGCGTACAAGGAAAAAAACTAATAATCTATAAGAGTCTGGCGTAATACACGATGTCCGCTAACGCCTTCAGAAAATCAAATCTAATAAGCAACTACTTGAAAATCGAGGTTTAAATTCGCCTTTAGGCAAAATTTTGTTTTGCAAAAGAAGACGAAAGTTCGACAAAGTTTTGATCTCTCTTCTGTAAAATAGATCACTCAATGTTTGAGTCGGATTATTGCATATATTCTATATATAACCATGTAGTTATATTCATATTCATATAACTATGTATATGGTTACTATTAATGGGAACGAAGTGTGTCCGTCTCTGGTCCATATGGCTTTAGAAACTATGTGCTTTGAAATAGTTAAGAAAATTAGCATAAATATGACGAAAATATTTCCTTCATTGGTTTAGAGATGTGTGTCTTTTTACCAAATCGGTGCCGGTCTACGAACTGCTGGTTAGGTCATAGCTAATTTAACCCTTATACGTACTTATGAAAATGTTATTTAAAGAAGAACTGGAGCAAAAATTATTAGTTGGGCCGCCAAATGGTTTATTACGTATCATTTCATCATAGTGTGGTACACACAATTACTGGCGTTATAGAGATATGTCAAACCAATGACATTGAGGAAATTGTTGACTTCTTGAAGCAATTTAGTTAGATACGGAGTTGCTAGAGCTGCTCCTGGACTGTTGTTATTAACTGTTTTATTACACTACAGAAGCTCGCCAGTAGTAACAGGTATGTCTCCTTTTGAATGATCTTTGAGTAATGATATACTTTCTGTTCGGCAATTTTAGACAGCACTATTTGTAGGGCGCAAACCAAGTAGTTTTGACTTGTGCCATTTATGCTTTCAGGAGAAATAAATTACGACACATATTCTTTATGAATGTTATGTTTTAATAAGGGGTAAATAGAAGAGCTCATCCTCACCGTATTCAGATAATCTTTTCTTTACCTAGGAGCTTTATATATAGTGGTTAAATTATCTGACATAGAAAAGGTATTTTCTGGCGGTGGATAAGATCGTACCATGTTTATTTGTTATTTCACTATAAAACCAACAATTGGTCACAATCTTAGAACTTTAATTTAATATTCAGGTGCGTGTTGTAAACCTCTCGATTTTACAACGAGTCTTTTTGAAGGAGTGTGACGATATTCGGTCGATTTTGAAAACGATATGCATATAATGGGCTCATCACAAACTTTGTAATTGTTGTAAAGAATTAACGACCTACTTCAATATATTGTCTCTTAATTTTTTTAATGTTTAAGATTTCTGCTATTGGATTCTTTAGTTTCCTTTAAATAAGTTCTTTTCTATCGATTTATTAACTAAAAGTTGGTTTTATATTTATGTTTCAATAAGTAATTCCAACCACAACAAGTATTTAATTAATTATTCGTAGCAAAAATCAAACAATATTAAAAATCATATCTGAATTCAATTTCAATTGTAAATCTGTATGGTTCTCATTAAAAGTGCAAACATCAGCTTAAGGTATTAAGACCCAAATAGTTCATTGTTGTGCAGTCATATTCTGTTCTAATTATTCAACACACATACACACAAGCTTCTTTGTCCTCTTCTAGAATGTCCATTAATGTACTAAAATTTAATGAAATAATTTTCCTTTGTCTAATGTCAGCATAAGGAAACGAATGTACTCGTACTGTAAATGCACGTACACAACTTCTTGTGCTCTAATATCCTCGTTTGTATTTTCGTACAGTCGAAGTATTAAGAAGTAGTATTAGCATGTGTAAACCGGTATGTAATCAAATATTTGAGTAAATACAATCACATGGAAACGCAAAACGTATACACTCAACCAAATGAAGGGCAAACAAACCAATAGACACCATTAATAAAATACACATGCAAACATGTAGACATGTTTCTACGTATGATGAAACCTTAATGGCATTTCAATTTAGATGTGACGACATTGCTTCTAATTTAATATGTTGTACGTTACTTTATTTTGTTAAGGAACCAAATGTATAAGTTCGTCTTGGTCTGGCCTGCTCTTTCAAGTTTTATAGTTATTACGTACATGTATGTAGGTCTTAAACCAAAAACCTTACAAATCTATAAACAAATTTCCATATAAACGTAGATATACGTATATACGTCTGCATGTTGTTATTTTACCTTAAAATACTCGTACAATGAATGCTAAGTGTAATGAATATAGAGAAGAAGCTTCAAACAATGAAACAGGGAATGTTTGAATATACACATTCACACTTGTGAGTTAAATTTACATACAATTCACACATTCATTTTTTAATTAAGTACATATGTATGTATGTACGTATATACATACTTACTTAAGTATGTACTTTGGTGATTAACATGGCCAGTAAAAGAATAAAAACATAAAATTTTCAAATGGTTCTTAAAGTCGAACGCATTTATTTCAACATGTTCTGATGTTTGATTTAATAAGATTTAAATGAACACTTCCAGAAAAATGGTTTATGCGGCGACCATCAATATTTTGGTCACACTAAAGTGGATTTATTTAACTTGGTATTTATGGTATCATGGGTTAGTTTTATAACATTGACGGATGCTTGACTGACAATAAAATCTTTGTAATTACGATCTTTGGTCTATATGACTTTAAAAACCACGTACTTAAAAATAGTTAAGACAATATGACGAAAATATTTCTTGTAACATATATGCATCTTCATTGGCTGAGAGAGGTGTGCCGCTTAACTAATAAATGTAAAGCCAACAAAATGGCTTCAACGCAACCTGTCGCACCCTAATTGGTCCACGAACTTCAGGTCATAGCTAACTTAACTCTTATACAAATATATCCTTAAAATGTTATTTAAATTCTAGTTGGTGGTAAATTTGGGCCCACTAAGAAATTGTATGTGAGTATGGATCTTTGGAAAGCATTTTATACTATTACACCAGACAACATTTTCTCACCAATTAAAATTGTTATTTCGCTTCAGGTTGATATTTAATTAAGCCCTTATTTGTTTAAATTAATTATTTAATAAAAAATATTTAATATAAATTTTATTCTAGCAACGAAAAACTTATATAGAGACCTTATTGGATATCGATAAGGATCCAAATAACTCCGAGAATACGATGTAATATTAAAATTTTTATAAACAATGTAAACAACTAAACGTAAAAATTTTGATTTTAGATTTCCTTTTTCTCATCATCGAAATCAGTCATATTACTTGTCAGCAGGGAGAAATTAATTATTTATTGTATATTAAAGTTGCCTTGCTCATGAACTAAATTATTCTATTTAGGGATTATTACAGGAATGTGGTAGCAGTTTTACAAAAATTCCAAAAACAATACACAAATAATCTTGATGTGTCACACGCAAGAATTGCTTGTTGTTTTTATAATTCTTGTAAAGCTGCTTCCACCTTTCTGAAATAATATTTTAATTAATCGACCTAGTTCGAGACAAGTACCACTCTATTTTATATTACTAAAAACGTTTACTTTTTTCAGTCGAACAAAAGGGGAAAATAAAGATAATAGCATTTATTTACTTATCGTCAGTATCTTAAACGCTAAAATTTTGTACAGCGCTCTCAAACTAGTCTGGAATAAATACAACTACGTAATCCAACTCAAGGAGAATTTGAAGTATGCCGTGGTAGAATTTGTAGTAGTACATTTACTTTTGTAGCAACAAAATTTAAATTCTTTTATGCTATTAAAATAAAAAAAGGGTTTGAGATTACTTTTTAGGAGATAATTTTCATTTATTCAGTTCGGGTATATTTTTTTAAAGATTATTGACACCCTAAGTATTGCTTCCGATGAATATAAATTTGATCCATATCACCAGTTCTTAATCAACAGACACAAGTAAGTCGAGGTATATCTTTTGGGTCCACCTTTTTAAAGCGATTTTTTTAGTATTACTTATAAATTCTAATCCATATTTTTAGCACAACAAAAATAATATTTAAACATAAGAGACACGACGTTGGTGCCACAGAAAACGTAGAAAATTATTTATATATGCGATATTGTTAATGTAATCATAATTTGTTCAGCGAGACAAACTTAAGAACATCACTAATAAAATTCTACATCGCATATCATAGGCATAGCAAAACTTACGCCCACAAATATTATTACATCAGAAATCGAAAAAATGTACAGAGGAAAATGGGCACCTCTTATAAAAAATGTCCTTTTAAGAAACAACAAAAACATGAAAAAATATTAAATATTTTGTGGTTCTTCTCTGAACGGATATTTGGCACTTTTAAGTTTTGCAAACATTTTATTTATAAATCGGCAGGGTGATGAAACCCTCCCGGCTGCCTGTTTTTGGGAAACATCTTTAAACTATTGAGCTATCATCATATATTAAGTAAATAATAAAGCCAGTAAATTTAAAATTGTTAAACTATTGGAGATATGAGGCGGGTGGTTTCACAGCGCAAAGTATATGCCAATATATGACGAAATTTCTAATGGCAGCTCGTAGAAAATGCCAAAGATTCACGGTTTATACAAGAACATTTTTAAACTGCAATTTTAAACGCCTATACTACTGAAACTACCGCGGCTCAAAGTTCATAGTAATCAAATTTATTTTTATACTATTGTATAATCGCACACAAGCACTATGACGTAGGTCTAATGGTGATTTATCTGTATATACTGAGTTGTACCAAAAGTATTATAAGAAAAAATAAATTGTTCTTTATTATTATTAAATATCCTTTTGCCACTTAATAATTATATGAATTAAAAAAAAAAACTCTCTTATTTTGAATTATACTTTTATTATATTTAATTTTAGTTTAATAATTCTCAAGCACTTTTTTATAAAATTCTTTTAAGTAAATAATTTTATTTATAGAATTTTCGAACGAATATCCGTCTTCCCTTGTCAAGTTTGGTTTGGAGACAAACCGGTTTCGGCTATGTGCCATCTTCAGAAGATGGAAATTCGTTCCAAAATTCTATATCAAAACACCCTGTCGGAATATGAAATCAAGAAACAATTTTATTTATTAATTTCAAAATTTCCCTACGCCTTTGTGTTAGATCATCAGGAGATATATTCTGTTATAAAAAACGTCAATAAATAAATAATAAATTATGTAAATATATTTTACAAAATATATTACAAAAAAATGTTTTCTTATTTTATTCATTATTAGCAAAATATTGAGAATTATTGAACTAAAATTTTGAATTATATTCTCTTATTACTTTACCTCCCATTAGTAGTGTTAATCAGACAAAAGAAGCACAATTTATTGCTGTGAAGTTTATAAATAATTTACCTCCTTGACTAATTTCACTTCACAATTTTCTAGAAAATGATATATAATTTTATATACTTATTAAAAAATTTTAAATATAATTTTTTCGTATATCAGAATACAAGGTACATTTTTTATCTCTTTTTGTCGCCGTATTAATATTCTGACGTTTGTGGGCATTGTAAAAATCAAGCCACTTACTATACACATAAACACATACATATGTAAATCAAAGTTGTTTTAAAATTTAGAATTGGCCTTTTTGGATCTAACAACTATAAACTATTTAAATTGAAATTTAAACTAAATACACATAAATTATGTGACTTGCTTTTAAAGTCTTTTATAATGAATTATATAATAAGTGTAAAAGATACACGGCAAAAAGATGTATAGATTTTTATCCAAAAGCTTCGATTATGTTAACCAACAGTCTAAAGTTTTGACTTGAAGTTCTTTAATTTATAACACCTTTTCTAACAGGTGTGATCAGTTAAAGTCTTTTGGTTATTTTAGTTTATTTCGCACAGCTTTACAAACGTTTCCTTTCAAGCAACTTGCACCACTCAAGTTTTTAATACAAAATCACACTGGAACTAATACAATATCGATTTTATAAATTTTATATAACACGTTTCTGTTCACTATTTGTGAATCTTACACATAAATTAAATCCTTACACAAAAATAAATCTACCAGAAAGGTAGATTATTACTATTTGAAGTATTTTGTGCTATCGGTGTAAGCGAAGGATTTTTATAATAAGAAAAAAAAACGTCTATGTAATTCTTCATAATAAATAATCTTTCTAAATATGGCAGCGTATAATCAATGAAGGACATTTTAACAAACATACGTTATGTAAGGTCAGTATATATAAAAATTAATAAACGCTTGCTAAGAAATACAAAAATATCTGATTTGGTATGCACTCTCCATAGATCTAAAAAAAAACAGTTAGAGGACGTAACCAAGTCCATTTAATAAAGCCACTTGCGAAATTTAGTCTTAACTAAACGACTAAACGACTGTGAAGTTACCCTCGAATCGCTTATATGCTCTTTGTAGAATTCAGTATAAACAGTTCCGTTCTGGCTCACCTAGAGTTACCTATAACCTTTAGCGCTTAGGATATTTAAACTACTTGACATGACTAAAGTTAAGTATGGATATTTTTATACTAAACAATTTCACCCTTTTCTGTATTAAAAGTTATCATTCATATAAATTTTCTTTCCTCACAAATAAAAAAAAGTTATCTACTTAATATTAACCAACATTACTAATACCGAAATCACAAATAGCTAAAATACATTCAGTTAAAAAAATTTAAATTCTGTTTTTAATAATATATTGTTTTTGACTGAAATACAACATACTCCTCGCACATCTTCAACAAGAGGCAAATATATCAAAATTAGTCATTTTTCAAAAAATACAAAAAAATGTTTTTGACTCTTGTGCTGAATAGAAAAGAAAGTATGTTAAATTAATTAAATTTATTGTTAATTTCGTCAAGCTAGAATTATTAATAAGTAATTTAATTCTTAAACAAGAACATAACAAATTTAAATATTAATTCTCGTATTATATTTGTCTGAAGTGTTGGGTTAAATAGATGATGTTTACAGTTAAACTCCAAACTAGTAGAAATAACATGAAGAATGTTGATAACTTGTGTAGCGGTATAGAAAATGCATTCCATTCAGCTAGATGTCTAATAAAATTTTAATTTTTACTGTATTCAAATTTAGCAACTTTCTTTCTGAATAGAAAGATAAAACGAACTTATGCCTAAAGATTAAATAACTTAATATTAAGGTAATTAAATTAAAATTAAACAATTATTACTATCTATTCAAAATAAGATTAAAGAATTGAAGGAATGATTTATTTTATTATTTTGCTGTGACACGCTACATTTGATATATTTGCCAATTGCAGCCCATTGCAGTTCCTGTATTTTTCCATCTATTATACTCATACTCACCTTTATACACTCCTAAAAGTATGCTATTTTCCCACAAACAATTCTATTAAAAAGCATATAATCTGGATTCGTATGGAAGTGATTTATTGAATATATGCAGCTTAATAAATACTCTTATTAACATTAGAACTATGGTACACTTTTAACACTTAATCGGCATTACTCCATAATTAATATAAATATGTACTAGTAAACAAATTAGTACTTTGCTGACAGAGAGGATGGGGTTTTTATACAAATAAAGAGCGTATTTTCTCTTGTGTAAAAACTATAACCGATGAAATCATAAACGTTAAAAGCTTGAGAAGAATGCGACACTCATAGACGGTATAAGATCTCTTTATTAGAAGCCTGTCAATATTTTTTTATTTTTTTTTAATACAATACAATAAAACAGAATTTGTTTGTTTAAATATTCTCATAATATACAATCACTGCGACGTATTCTCAAATTAGGAAGCACATCAAGTTATACCTACAGTGCGTTAACTGAAATAGTACTTTGAGATTCATACCAAGTACAGTTACAAGGCATTAACAAAAATCAAATTCTACCAGCAGCCCACAACAAATCCAAACAAAGAAATCATTTATTTTTTGTTATTGAATTTAGCGATTATAGGCTGTGAAAGACTTCATTATTTTAAACTAAAGTACTGAAAGTGTGTAGTGCTCTTATAAAGCATATTATATGTATATTATATATGTATGTTATTTAGGTGATGTAGATTTGCTTTTGGCGCCGTTTAAATTTTTTTTTAAAGACTTTAATATAAATGAATGTTCTTTCGTCACGCAATCGAAATAACAATGACTTACGACCATCGGCAGCTTTGTAACAAATATATTAAAAGAAACAAGTGTTTTAATTTAAAATAGTAAATAATCATTTTAACAGAATATTAAAATATTAATCATATACGTATGAGTGACATGAGTGAATGAATCCGAATATGTGTACTCGATCACACTGTTGTTATAACCCATGGGAGTGTTTGAGAGATTTGTGAAATTTTAATCCATTGACCACTAACAAGCGAAAAATAATTAATAATTAAGAATTGAATAAAAGGATTTCGCATAAGCAAGTGAGCTTTTTTATATGTGTGACTATAGAGCAATGCCTTCAATGGTACTAAGAAATGTTCACGCTTATTATCACACGTTGTAGATTATTATAGGATAAAAACCTCATATTTCATTTTGTGATACATTTCTAAGTTCTTGATCTGCAGGAGTCATTCTCATTTCGTTTCATTTTCGTTGTTAAAGTTTTTTTAAACTGAGTTTGTTGAATTAAGCATAATAATGAATACCTGTTTTAAAAAATTTTTATACTTCTGGCGAGTAGGCGGGGACGCAAATGATTCCGCAAAAATTCATTCCCAGAAAACCAAGTGTTGCATTGGTTTTAGATTGTAAATTAAATTAACTCAACTATTTATTTGGTTAAAATTTTTTTATTTATTTTTAATATCGGTCTCAATTGCTTAATTCTAAGAATAATTTATATAAGGAAATTACTTTTGTCATACGCTACAACAATTTTCAAAAAAATGAAAATCCTGTACGGTTTAATGACGGCTTTGAATGTCTTCAAATTGGTGAATCCGTATCTGAAGTCAGATTTTTCGATACAGTGCTACTCCTCGCCTACTGTTAACTAAATCAATAACTCCCGTTTTAAAGAGGGTCGGAGGGGGTTAATATATATGAGCGACGCTTCTTACTTATTCGAGGGGATTTCTTTTCTTTGGAACCTCTCTCTTTTCGGCCCCCTCATGGAGGCCCTCACAAAAATGTTGTACTCTTGGTATAATTATGAAAAAATATTTTTTTTAGTTTAGTTAAATAGAACATGTTTTATTTTTATATATAGTTCTATAATATTTTTTTACAAAACGTATTTTATATTAAAAATTTATAAAATAGATTGGATTAACTTTAAAAGATTTATTTCTGTCCCTTCAGACGACGATTAGAGGATTCGCCTAAATCGTCTAGTTTCGCGGTTCAACCATATTCTGGGAATATTGCTACTTTCCCTTTCTATTTGAAGCATTTCTTGATGATACTTTTCGCCGTGTTCATCCGGGTTATATTTCAAATAGAATAACGTACTTGCAATCTGAACAAAAACATAAATGTGAAAATAAGGCCAAGGGGAACGAAAAATGACACTGAAGGTGGCACTTAGCCGAAACCGGATTGTCGTCAAACCAAATTTGACAAGGTATGACAGAAATTTGTTCCAAAAAACTACAGGCCCAAAAAATTTCGGACCTAAAAGGTACTGAGGTCAAAATGGACACCAAGTTCTTCATATGTACAATAACATCCCATTTTAGTAACATATTTCCCATAATCCTTTCTCATATTGGAAAAAAATGTTTCGCTTTTATGGTAACATTGTAAAACTTGGCCTATGAGGTCAGTTACACATATTCCTTATGTTTATGATTAAAGAAGCGAAACTATGAGGGGGATAAAAACAGCACGAATGGTTACGTATAATATACACACTGAACTTGGCCCGGCGCACTTCCCTGCGCCTTAATAAAATTTATGATCTTTTTAGC
Organism: Phania funesta; assembly: GCA_963932375.1. Lineage (NCBI taxonomy): Eukaryota > Metazoa > Arthropoda > Insecta > Diptera > Tachinidae > Phania > Phania funesta. The sequence goes on from OZ010656.1 coordinate 47,729,404, forward strand.
GACATAAAATGTTCTGACTTAATCACAAATACAAATGTTAACATTCCTTCGCGATTGTATGTAATTTTATTATATTTGATAAATGCATTATATTTCCATCGTCTGGGTAAATTATTGAATCCTGGCTTCTCGTCAAATATATTTTTATGTGCAGTCAAACAAATTTAAAGACACATTTGATAAACTATCTAATTTGTAGTCACTGACCATTGCTGTTGCTTTTCTTACATAAATATATACAAATCCCATCCACGTAATTTGTTAACAATTTTCCTTTAATTAATATAAATTTATTTATTTCAGTTTCATCCCTTCTACGTAAGACGGGCAATTGATGAATGAATCGATAACGAGACAAAGATTTATTACAAACTTGATATTAAACTTAACATACAGACTTCTTTTGCTGTTTGCCATAAAGTCCATCAAGTCAGTGCCTTTCTGTAGAGACGAGGGTACAAAAACTATAAAAACGCAAAGTACATTTTTTGTTCATCGTGTTGTTTGTATTTATTTTGTATTTTTATTTAATTCTCTTTCCCTTTGTCTGGGATTTTATGAAGACATAAAAGTTAAAGCTTAAGTTGATTTCATTTCCTTCGTTTTATTATACCCTTCACAAAAATAAAAACAGTATATATAGGCTTGTCCTTCCGTTTGTAGTTTCTACAATATTCACATCTGACGATAGTATATCTATTGTGGACCCTTACAGGTAGGGAAGTTCAATTAACGATGCCCATCTACCCGCCTGTCCGATGTTGAAATCATATTTCGGATTGCACTAGATATCCTCGGATCCTGAAAGTTGGACCATTTGATCGTCGCGAAAAATTGTTCGCCATTTTAAACCAGCCACATCTATATCGGTCACCAAGTTTCCGATATATGGACAAAAAACTATTTTATGGATTTCTTGGTATTTTCACTCCATATATACTTTGGTGGTTATTGTGGAAATTAATTGTAGAATTTACCAAACTCGCAAAATCATAACAAAATTAACTGTAGTAAAGAATTTTAAATTACCAAAAATCCACAAAAATGACGAAAGGCTATTATTCAAATAGTTCAAATTCGCCATAAAACTAAACTATAGTCCACAAATTTTAAATTGCGAAAATAACAACGTTTAAAAAAATCAAAAATTAAATTACGAATAATTCGAAATATTGCCAAATTTAACATTCACCCAAATTTGAAAATAACCCTGGAATAAAAAAAAAAAATTTGATAAAAAATCAATATTAAATAAAAAACGGCATTTCACCAAAAAAATACCACAAAACCTCAAATTCACCAAAATTGGAACTTCACCACAAACTTCTTAATTTCACCAAAATGTTGCTATTTCATCAAAAACCTGATAATTAAAAATAAAACATTTTTTTTATGAAAACATCAAAAAAAAGAATAAATGTTAAACGAAAAATTTAATTGCACCACAAATCGGAAATGACCCAAAAAATTAACAAATGAAAATTGTTTACAAAACCAAACTATAGAGTAAAAATTTTAAATTATGCAAATGATAGCAAATTAATTGCAAAAATACCAAATAAACACCTAAATTCACCAAATTTTAAAACTTCAAAACTACAGTTATAATTTCACCAAAAATTTGCAAAAAAAAATCTATATTTAAAAAAAAACTATTTACGCAAGGTCCAAAATACTTATATGCTACAAAAAACCCAATTTTCACATACAAGTTATCATAAAGAAATTTCAACATATTTTGAAATTAAACGCCAAAATTTACTCAAAATCGACTTCCGCTATTATCTACAATTCACAAAATAATCGATAATTTATCGCAAATTGATAAACATTCAGAGAAAAGGAAAACAAATTAAAGAGAGAATATCTCATCTATTAACCGATCGAAAATACTTATATTAAAGATCCGCAAATAATCCTTTGCACCGGGCAAATTCTATGGTACACTTTTAGTAGTTAATAATTTTGTGAAGGGTTTAGAGGATTCGGCACAGCCGAATATAACTCTCATACTTATTTTTCCTTTTCCATTGTTTTAGGGTTTTACTACTGTACTCTTGTGTTTGTTGCTTTCGTTACGTTTTTGTTCATGTTTTGTTTTGAATTTGCTTTATTATTGTAGTTAAGTGTTTTTATATTTTATTATTTAAAATGCAAAATTGTTATAAAAAGAATTGTTATGGAGTTGTTAATTTTGTTAAGAAGGAAATTTAAAAAGTTTGTTAATGTTGGGTATTATGAGGAAGTTGAGAATTAAAGTATTGTGTTTAGTACGTGTACGTAAAGAAGTTTCTGTAGTTTTTGACAGCTTAACACGTCATCAAGATATGTTAAAAATATATGAATAATGTAAATTTTTGCTTTTTAGTAGTAGTAGTAGTAGGTAGAGTCGAGTTTTAGGTATGTTCAAATAATTCCAAATAAATGCAGCCAAACAAACAATAAAAAAAAACAATCACGTATATAACTTAAAATTTATTAATTCAATTTAATGATGAAAAATTATTTAGAAATATAAAAATTGTTAAAGATAAAATTAAAGAACGTGCTTAATTGTTCGAGTTCAAAAAAGAATTAAGTAAAGGCAATAAAAAAATAACTTGTGTGTGTTAACATATTAACATAAATAAAATGGGACACAATGTAGCGTTTATCTACAATATTGAAAGCCCTAACTTTAACAAGGTATATTCGGTTGTACTTTGGGACGCGAGCTTAAAAATAAAGCGGATAGACGCTAAGGTTGATGAGGACTCTGGATTGTAAATCTGCCTCCACTGGTAGCTATTATGAGCTTGAGAAACAGCCCTTAGCAAATTTGAAGAAAATTGCTAGGAAAAAATTTATCCTAGAAACCCCCAGCAGGTTGAGGGAGTAAACTGTTGCTTGTGGAGGTATGTATGTAGAGTCACATGTTTATGCCGATAAACCAGCTTCAAGTACATCCTTGGAAAACAGCATTCATATCAACAGCAGTTTGTAAAATGCTACACATTACGCCTCAAAAAGTATGTCAAGATTGTACATCATGAATTGATAACTTGCAACTAGGATTTGGGGTCCGGGAATTCCCGGAAAATTTTTGAAAATTCCCGGGAAAACGGGAAAAGTTTTAATTGGATTTTATAACAGTAATTTTTTATTTCTTCACATTTTCATTTTGTTAAAATTAAGTATTTCATATGAGTCAATTCGAGAAAAAATTGGCCAAAGACGTGATGAAAAATGATAGCATTAATAAATTATTTAAAAACTTGTGATGTTAATACGAAAGTATCAAAAAATTCCTTAAAATTGTATGCTGAACCGCTATATAAACGGCTGTTTGATCAATCACTTTCTGAACTGTCCAGCAGCGATGATCTATCTGAAAACGAAATCAATGAATGTTTTAAAATTAAACTGAAAAAGGCTATAGATAATGCAAAGACTAATCCAAAATCCAATATCAACTCAGACTAGTTTGCTAAGAAAAGAATTTGCTTTAAATGAAGCGAGCAACATTCGAACTAAAAACTTATATAATTTTTTAAAGCTTTGCTAACAATAAAGCCAACATCGGTGGATAGTTAACGGGGTTTCTCCGTTGCTGGGAACTTTGCCACAAAAATACGAAGCCGGACACCAAGCAAGTTACTTAATGCTTTAGTAGTACTAAAAACTTATTTTTTGTCGAAATGATGTTATAAATTCTGTTATGTTTTTTTTATTTAAAAATGATCTCAAATTATTTCCTTAAGTTCTTTGTCTGTGTTCATTACACAAATTGAATTAACATGTGCTATTAATTTAATTAATTTTTGTTTTAAATGTATATGTACTTTATTATTTCATTTTAAATAAAACAAATTTAAAAGAAAAATTCATTGTCAAAAATTACTTGTTTTAATAGAAGAAAATTTCCCGGAATTCCCGGGAAATTTCTAAATTTTCCCGGGAATCCATTTTGCATTTTTGAATTAAAAAGTAACTGAGTCAATTACAGTGGTAATTGAAATATATTGACGTTGTTGATAAAAAGAGCCATGGAAAATTTGTACTTCATTTTTTCAGTATAGACTTCACTGCTCGTTGAAAATATACATATATTGAATATATTATGGAATAAACACAAATATGTTTTTTAGCCGACTAAAATCACATATCCAAGAATCTTGCCGAATATTAATTGTATATATTAATTTATATAGAGAAATTACATATTGTACCCGGGACAAAGTGCCAGCCATATTTGTGGTTGCTGGCGATAGTCGGAATGTCTGCGTTATTGTAATTTATGTTATATGCTGTAAACGTTGTTCTTCAGGATAGTAATATTAGTTTAAGGTAAATAAAATAAATTCGTTTTAAGTAAAAAACTGTGTTGCGTTTAAAGGAAATTTTGATACATCTCTTTCAAACAAGTTTTCAGCCCACCAAAGTACATATATATTTTGGATCCTTACAGGTAGGGATGTTCAACTAACGAGGTCCGTCTCTCCGTATAACCGATGTTGAAAACAACTTTCTGACAGCACCAGACAACCTAGGATTGTAACTATTGGACCATTTGATCAATGATAGGGGTACACAAGTTCTGAGATATGGGCAAAAAGCAATTTTTCTAGGTTTTTATTCTATTTTCACTCTTGCAGGAAAATGTTAATACATAAAATTTTCAAACCAAAATGTTGGATCAAAGAAAATTCGAAAACTTCGAAATTTTGCCAACATTTTAAATTACAAAAATTACAAAATTTAAGAAAAAAACAAAATTCTAAAATTGCATCCAATTATGAATAATTTAAAATTTGACAAAATTTTATATTCCCACAACTTCGAAAATTCACCACAAAATCATAAAACTGAGCCAAAACAAATAAATTCCAAAAATACCGCAAACCTATAATTCACAAAATTCGAAATTTTTATAATTTATATAATTTCGATTTTAGCAAAAATATGTAGTTTGACCAAAAATTAACAAAAATTAACATCGACTCTGTTAAAATTTCGAAGAATTTCATAAAACGTGATTACCTTTTAATTTTTAGGCCTTTCGGTTATACTATAAAATTGTGGTGTAATTTAAATGTTTGTGGTGAATACTGAAAATTTTGTGAATTATGGTTTGTTTTGGTATTTTTTTGAAAAATCTCGGTTTTTCATTGAGTTTGGATTTTTTGGCAAAAAAAAAAATATTTTTTTATCCGATTTTATAGTGAATTTTTAATATGTCGTAAATTTAAAAGTATAGCGAAATTTTTTTTAAATTTTTAATTTTTTTGTGAAGTTTCGGTTTTTGGAGGAATTCTGTTTTCTTTGTTAATTTTAGAAATGTTGACGTTTTTTAAGTTTTTAATTCGGTTAATTTTTGTAGAAATATTTTATAGCAAATTTGATAAGGATTCAGAATATGGAAAGTTTAAGCGTTTCCTCCTGATCAAATCGTCTAAATTTCAAGAAAGTTGATTTCAAAATAGGTCAGATAAATTCGCCAAAAAATGTAAAAACTGACCAACTAACTAAAAATTCACTAAAGTATTTAAAAATCATAAGAATGAAAAAACACTATTTGAGAGTTCACCGAAAATTTGCAGGAAATCAATATTGTTGCAAAGACGTCGCAATTTTAAACAAAATCGATGTTATACATGTTCCGTAGACGAATGCATATCTTACAAAGAAGGAACAAAAACAAACTTCACCACATTTTGAAATTTTAACGACAAAATTTACTTAAGCAATGAACTTTTCAACGAAAAATCAAAATTTTATCAGATATTAGAAATTTTACTATTATCTAGAGTTCACCAAAAAATCGAGAATTTATCAAAAATTTAAAAGCATCCAACCAAAAGAAAAACAGATTATAACAGCCGTAATGAAGGAAAAACACCTCATCTATTCACTGATCAAAAATTATCATATTGAAACAAAATCAGACACGACTAAAGCCGGAGAATAAAATTAAAAAACGCAAACAAATCTTTACACCGAGTAAAATCTGTAGTATATTTCAATTGGTCATACTATTGTGAAGGATATATAAAATTCGGCACAGTCCAATATAGCTTTTTTGTGTTTTTATTTTTTCTTTATAATTAAAATAGTGAAGCTTGTGATGATGAAAGTCGGTGGCTCGTTTTTACCACACATTATCAACAACAAAACCGAAGACATTCAGTTTGTGTTGTTGAATTTTCATATGTTTGTATTATTATTTCTTTAACTATTATTATAATTATTATTACTTTTATGATTTTCATTGAAATTATTTACAAGAATATGAATTATTATTTTTTGTACAATAACTTGTTAATTAGACATTACTATTAACCTGAATTTAGTAGTATATGGTAACATAAGACACAAAAGTGATATTACGACTCACGTGAACGTTTTGAATTAATTCTCTATACAAATTTCTTTGTATAAAGTCAGCCTTAAGATGTGCTTCACAAATTCATTGAATAATTAAATATTAATTAATACTGGCACCACCTAGGAATAGTTTTACTAAAAGATGCAACTAATTTTTGTAGCCACAAAAGGGTAAAAGTTTAATATTGGTGGCGTCTCCCCCTTAGAAAGTTATTACCAAGATTGAGGGGAAATTTGGAAGATAAGAAATTTAGTGGCGTCCACCATTTTTCTTATTGTACAAATTCTCTATTCCAGGTAAAGATAGGGTACCCGGGGTGTCTCCCAATTGTCATACATACATCTGTATCACGTAAGAGCCCATCTCGTCTAAATACGTTGAGGTATTGTGTCCGTGGCGCTCCTAGACTCAATACATCAGCCGTCGTTAAAGAGAGCTTTAGCTAACGTTAAGAGAGGTGTAGTGTCTCCAGGGACAATCCACCTATCTTAAGCAACCGCTACATCGAGGTAGTGCGTCAGTGGCGTCCACTGACTCAGTACACCGCGCGGCAGAAAAGTTTCTCTGACATCGCTGTAAGGTATGGTAGTGTGCAGGTGGCTTCGACCGGTTCATCTCCCCAATCCTGTCAGCGCTGATTTAGATATTGCATCCGTGTTGTCTCCCAGAAGCAATATACTCATTGTAAGAGAGCGTGTTTCTGTCAACGGTTTCGAAACTGTTCCCGTGGCGAACCACCGGGTCAGTTAAGCCCTCTGTCAGATAGTGGCTAACAAATAAGTCTCCGTGAAGGTAGTGGTGGCCAATTAAGTCAAGAGAGTGGCTGTGCTGTACTTAGGACTCTAAGAGACAATAAATAAAGTGCGAGTAATTATCGAAGAACGTGTTTCCTTTATTAAGGGTCCAGAAATAGAAATATTCTGTGACAGAACCTCCTGGACCGGCGAGTTATACCCCAGTAGAGAAGCATTGTTACAAGCCTAAAACGTGATATTAATTTATAACCCTGGATTATGGCTTTTGTGCCTTTTATTGCAATCTTGGTTATGAAAAAGATCCGTTATGTGCAAAACCTTCTTTGTTGAATTGACACAAATAAGTGTTCGTTCCAGTTTCATGTCTAAGAAAAAAATTTCCGCAAGTAAAATAGATAATTGTGTTGTCTCTTTATGTAAAATATTATAAGACAATCATATGATTTATTTTCAATAAAATTAACGAAACAGACCTGAGTCTTTCTTTAGTGGGGAAAAAATTGAAAAAATTTCTTTAAATACTGAAGATTACAAGTTTTGATAAATTTTGTTTATAGTTTTTAATTAATTATTACTTAAATATGCATCTATAAGCATTAAAATATAGATTTAACTCATTCATGTATTCATAAATTTATTTCAAGTTATTTCTACTCAATTACTAATTAAACAAAGAATAAAAATAGTAAAGCATAAACGTTGAAAAATATTTGGGAAAACTCTTGGCTTTAATTTGCTTACGAATGCCAAAAATGTAACTTATCTTTAGAATAATCAAAGGAAATAATAGATTTGGAAGTAAGCCAAACTGGAAGTGATATGTTACACTAACCACTGCACAAAAAGGCAATAGATAGAATATATTTTTTGTTAAAAAATCACACTGTTAGTGTGATGATTGATAGTTAAAAAAAATTAAATAGGAAATCTTTTCGTATTTTTAGCAAAATTTGGGGGGTAAAATTAAATCAAGATGTGTACAAATAATGCGTTAAGAATACAGTTAAATGCATTTTTCTCTAGGAATTACAAATTTTAACATGTTATGAAATTTAGTTGTTGTCTACACGCTTGTCAATGTTTCCACCATGACATATCAAAACATCAGAATTGGATCAACAACGATTATTCTATTATTACAATTTTGTTTAATAAAGTAATACTCAATATTAGTACGCCGGATGTCTAGTTAGTAGGGTGCTAGTCTATAAGTCGAGGGGTATGGGTTCGATTCCACAACAAACTCTGGTTTGTTTCAAATTAAAATAACTTATTAAACAAACTTAATCGCTAATTTATGTCAATTGTTTCTGCTTATGTGTGGCAGGTGGCACCGTCTTGTTCAAACCGTATATCCATAGATTCCATTTGGCTCAGTTAAAAATTTGGTTGTTACGTTACGTTAGCGCACACCGTTGACTTGAACCGCATTATATTTAAAGCAAGTTCCTATCAAAAAATGTCGGCCGTAAAATTACTGAGATCAACATGAGGACCACGTTCTTCCCGTTCCCGTTTCTAATCAACTTGAAGAAGGTAAAAAAAATGTTGCCAAGCAAGCACGTTGCCTAGAAACCTAATGATATTGTACATAACTTGGCCTTCTTTTCACATTTATGTTTTTGTGCGGATCTGAGTCCTTTTTTTCAAGTTATTTTTGTTTAGTAATATATGTATAAAACCTCTTTTACTTAAACCTTACAGACGGTTGGATCGTATCAAATTTCAGCTTTCTATAGTCCCCCTAGCTGAATAGTGCCCATTTTTCAGTATTTATTCTTCAAGGCCTAGATGTATACTAAATTTCAGCTCTCTAGCTATAGAGGAAGTGTCATATACAAATAAGGGGAGATTTCTAGCTCACCCTTAACGTGTTCGCATACAAGCGATAGTAATTTTTTATACGCCGCACCAATTAATTTATGTTCTAGGTCCATCCGTGATATTTCATAAAAAATATCAACTCAAGATTGTGGTTTGGGGAAAATAAAGGCTGAAAACAAAATATTAGCAATCAACGTACGGTTCTGAGCCAACCGACCGATCAGACGGAACAACTTTTCATGTTATGATTATAAATAGTGTTTTATACTTAAAAACACCTCTTTATGTTTTTTTTATATTTAAATGTCTAAGCTATCGAAATCGTTTTCAGAGAACGAAAAATTACACTGAAGAAGACTACTAGGTGTAACCGGTTTGTCTCCAAACCAAACTTGACAGGAATTGATAGAAATTCGTTAGAATAATCTACCTGTGAATTCTCAATAACATAATTAAAAAAAAGCACTACATATTCCGTTACAGACTTTCTTTAATCTGATTATAGTATAATTATTTTATAGTTATGCAAATTTAACGAAATAAATCATATGTGGCCCACATTGGTACAATTAATTGAATAGAATAAATAAATGAAATAAAAATAACCATAATATATTTACTGCAACCTATTATTGTTATGGGGAACTATGCTATACCATATTTTTTTCACTGCGTCCAGATAAATATATGTATATTACTTTCGCACGTATGACTTGTTTAATGATTTCAAATCATGATATGAGCTAAAATTTAGCAGTAGAAATCATTTTTAAAATTTTGAATCCAATTTTCACAGCACGTAACACTTAATATGATCGAACACAGACGAATGAAAAAAGCTATTACATGCTTAGTATTCACCGCGGGAGCCACATATCACAGGTATTTTAAGACGATATAATATAATACTTTTATTGTAGAAATAAACAGTCACTAGTTTGTAGATTTGACATGCTGTTTAATCAATCTGCCTAATTAACCATGAAATAAATTTATCTTAACTTCCAGTTCCAGAGTGACATTTTCATTATTTGCATTAAATCAGATTAGTTTCCTATGGGATTTTGTTACTAATTTCATGTCCATTCTTTCCTATATAAACTTTTCCCTAAGAGTGACCTGTAATCTTTTTGGAGAAAAAAAAATACCTTGAATAAAGTATTTATTGGCAACACTTTATGGTTTTCAATTAAAGCGCTGCAAACTTACTCGTAGATAAAAATCTATTTTTCTAGATTTTGCTACTGACAGTGCAAAGTGTAATTAAAAAATCAGGAATGACACTCTTGAATGCTTATGAACACACACTTGACTGAACTTTGTAATGTATTAAAACATTGTACACATGCATACATATCCAATTGTTCATACCTATCTATGAGATTGGTTATTTTATCATTGATTTTTAAGCCAAAACAAATAAGTTCAACAAACTACAGACCGAAACACAGGTAGAGCTAGCGAGAGAGTAATGAACAATTCCTGTATCTCTTTGATAGTTCTGAGCTTAAAATCTAAAGCTTATTTGCTCAGTTAATCTGCAACTAATGTAAAGTGAACATAAAACTCTGACATTTTGATGTTAGTGGGAGGATTAGTCAACTTTCCTGAAAACCCGCAAGCGTGTTTCATCAATCACTCAGTTTGACTGTAGAATTTTCCAGATTGTTGATGAGACGATGGAATGCCGCAAAATTACTTTTTCATACTTCTGATACATGTCAAACTTAGAGTATTTTATCTGTATTAATGTGCGAATTTGGTTAGTGTGTGTACCTTTTCACTATGAAGAGGCAGTGATTTTAGCAGATTTATGTCGTTAAAAATTATCTTAAGATGCTTGAGAGAATTTGGAGAGGAAATGAACCTGGACGATTGAGTTGAGTTTCAAACAAAAACTTTTACGATTAATTTCTTATCAAGTTCATGCAATGTGAATAACAATTGACTAATAAAAATGAAGGTAAACCTTCAACTTGTCTTACATTTTGTTAACGCACTTCAAATTGACAAAACAGATTTTCAAAATGTAGCAATACAAATCCAAGAGACTTTTAATTTTATTACCGGGCTGCACTAAACTCTTTTTGTGAAGACACAGACGTGTTACGATATATAGCCGTGTAGGAAAGATGGACCAAAACTTGCCAAAATGAAGGAAACCGGCCGGTTAGATTAGCTAACGTGTTTGAACGTATAAACAATTGCAATTCCATCTCACGCTGAATTTGGAGACGCAATTGACAGCTTGAAAAATGGCATAGCGCTTGGCAGTGACTGTATACCAGTAGAATATTTTAAGGCTTGCAGCGACATTATGACTAATAAGCTGTATCCTTTGCTTCAAAAAATATGGTATGAGAAAAATATCCTACGGGACTCGTAAGAGTCCTTAATAGTAAAAATCCCTCAAAAAGAGACTAGAACAAAATGTTGTAATTGGAGAGGCATGTCGCTTTTACCATCAGTCTTACAAGTATGCAACAAATTCATACTAAACAGAATAACTGATCTATTAGACAAGATGCTGCGAAAAACCAATTGGGATTCAGAGCGGGGAACTCATGCCTCGGGCACATTAGAATTATTATAAAGCAATCGATCGAATGCAAGCCTGTATTTGGCGTTTGTAGAAACCACATATGGAGTTCCCTTTTTCAAACGGAATACCGAATATAATTGTATTCATAATAAGAAATAGCTATGAAGGTACGACCTCTAGAGTTTTTTTGTTACTACCAGTGGAGTACGTCAAGGATGTAAACTATCGCATTTACTATTTATTACGGTGCTTGATGCGGTATTCTAAAATCTCGACGGAAGTACAACTGCACTAAATTGGAGAATGCTCAACAAACTCGGTGATCTGGAATATGCCGACAATGCGGATCTTCTAACAAAACCTCTTATTCGGATATGCAGATTAAGTTAAATAAACTATCCGAAGAGTCCTCAAAATAGGCATTTACCAAAATGAAAACTATTAGGATTAATGTGAACAACGACCAGCTTTTTAAAATCTACAACGACGAAGTAATGGGGGCTCAACCGGGATCGTTGGCGAAAATTCATACGAAGAACTAGAAAAATATTAATTTTGAAATGTGTGCATAAACAAGAGAGAAAATGTTAACGAAGAACCCACTAGATAACCAGGAAAAGTTATTAAAATGTTTTTGAAGAGGAGAAAGTGACTTATTGGGCAAAAGGCATTCTCATTCAAACGTTACATCAAAGACGAGTAAAAGCTGTGTATCTTGGGGAAAGCGATAGCAAAGGCTGTTAATTTGCAACATTACCACGACTAAAAGCTATGTCGAAGTGAGGGATCGAGAGATAAAGGAAGCAAACAGAATTTACTTACTGAAAGTTGGCCATTAACCAAAACAGAGAAGGCGTGACCAAGTAGAAAACGAGCGAGATTTATGACTAAACCACGAGTAATAAGATAAGTTGATAAAATTTGTATTTAAAATTGATGGCGCTATAGAACTTTAACAGAATTTTGAGTTAATTGTTAAAAGTTGTGTGTAGGAAGTTGTTGGAAGGTATATATATATATATATATATATATATATATATATATATAGAATTTTTAAATTAAAAAAGAAGTTTTGATTTTAAAATAATAGAATTAAATTCAGTTAATTTTCTTTTTGTCACTGAAGTCTGTCATTTGAAGTTTTATGTTAATAACATAAAATACGTAACATATAAATCGGCCATTATTATTTCTCTATTGTTGTTCCAGTGAAAAGTATTTAAAATTTAAGTGAAATTTTAATTGAAATTATTTTTTGTGTTTACAATATTTGATTATTTTATTTTAATTTTAATTAAATAATGTTTTATTATTCAAGGTGAGAACGAAGATCGAAATAATTAATTAATATTAACATTTGTATTTTTAACCACAATTTAACTCACTAATTCCTTTTATAGATATTAGATTTCCTTAAAATATTGTCTTTGGTAGAATTTATTATATTATTTTTGGCTAATAATTTTATATTTGTTGCTACGGTTGTTGCTGGATGCCCTACAATTAAAAATGGACATAGCCAATATTATCGTTATGAATTGCGTTTCGTTACGCAACAAATTTAAAGAATTAGGGTTGGACGCATCTGGGCTGAAACCGGTGTTACGAGACAGGCTGCTACGACACTTCGGTCATCAAACTGATAGCGATGAGGCAGAATCAATAGATTCTGAGTACCAAGATGTAGGAGCTGGAACGTCACCAAAAATTTGCAACGGTGGCCCTGTTTTTACGTTAAAAGACATCATAGATAGTTTGCCAACTTTTAGTGGTACGGATTCTCTTGATGTTAGACATTGGGTTGAAGATTTTGAAGAGAATGGTGAAACGGTGGGGTGGAGTGAAATTCAGAAATTTATTTATGCGAAGCAGTTATTGAAGGGTGCAGCCAAACTATTTGTGAGAAGTCAATCAGGTTTGAAGGATTGCTCGTCAGTAAAAAATGCATTGATCAGCAGCAGAAATTCATAAATTGTTGAGAAACCGTCGAAAAAGCACAAACGAAACCTATCGCGAGTACTTGTATGCGCTGATGGAAATTGACAAACCGATACAGTTGGACGTTCCCAGTTTGTTGGAATATTTTATTCAAGGCATTCCTGATTCACGTTTCAATAAAAGTATTTTGCATCAAACAAAAACAGTCTAACAAATGAAGGAGCAAATAAAAATCTACGAGAAATTTAATGTGCCTAAAAATCCCAATGTTATCATTAAAAACGAAGGAAGTAATAATGACAGACAGAGAAATTGTTTTAAGTGTGGTAGTTCAAATCATCCGGCCAAGGATGGCAGGAAAACTCAATTTAGGTGTTTTAAATACAACGGTGTAGGTCATCGCGCGTTTGATTGCAAAGTCAATAAACTTGAAGTCAAACACGAGCGCAGTAGTATCAATATGTTTAGTTACGACAAAGAACCCTTTGAGCCTGGAATGCAATTCAAGAAGATGTCGGTGAACGGCATCGAGTTTTATGGCCTTATTGACTCCGGATGTAAAATGTGTACAGTTCGCTGTGATGTTTACGAAAAGTTGCGAGATAAGTTTGAAATTATACCAGCACGACGGCGCTTGAGGGAAGCCGGTGCAGGAGTATTTTACACACAAGGTTACTTTGAGACACTAGTTATAATTGATGGGATTCCTCTTCAAATAAGATTTCATGTAATACGGGCTGAAGATATAGCATATCCAGCTGTTTTGCACAGTAACTTTTTGAAACTTGTAGATTTGGTGGTTACCGATGAAGGTGTTAAATTCATTCCTAAACGTAGTAAGGACGTTGTAAATAATCCACCAGTGAATAATAGCGTTGAAATTAAGCAGTGTGAGTCTCGGCAGGAATGCCATAATACTTTGGAGATATTTGCCTGAACATAGACGACGATGAGGAAGTCGTTGCCGATCTACAACATCTTAGTACCGGGTTACGATATGATGTGAATCGCATAATAAAGAAATATAACCCCATCAAAAATGAAATTGCTCCAGTAAGTATGAAAATTTTATTAAAGGACGATATACCAGTGGCGCAAGGTCCGAGAAGAACGTCATATGAACATCAAAAAACCATAGACAAACAAGTTTCAGAATGGTTGAAGCAAGGTGTAATATCAACAAGTTTTTCAGAATATTCCACCCCGATCGTGTTGGTTCCAAAAAAGGATGGCACTAAAAGGTTATGTTTCGACTATAGAAAGTTAAATGAAAAAATCATACGCGACGATTTCCCTTTGGTGCTCATGGGCGACGTTTTGGAGAGACTACAACAAGGAAAGGTAACACTTGATTTGAAGGATGGATTTTTTCACGTACCCGTGGATCCGTAATCTACAAAATACACCGCATTCGTCACCAGGAATGGATAGCATGAGTTCAAATTTGTACCATTTGGGATATCGAACTCACCTGCTATGTTTTGCAGATTTATTAATGTTATATCCAGGGACTTAATCGTGGAAGGTGTAGCCATAGTTTACATGGACGATATAATAATTCCATCGGAGAATAAAGAAGATGGAATAATAAAGTTGAAGATGGTGCTAAAAGTTGCCGAAAAAATGGGTTACACGTTCGATGGAAAAAAGTCAATTCCTGCAGCGAAAAGTGAATTTCCTCGGTTACGTAGTGGAAAAAGGAACCATTCCACCTTCAAAAGAGAAAAGGATGGCCATCGAAAATTTTCCCATACCCCACGACAAGAAGAGTTTGCAGCGATTTCTAGGATTAACATCATATTTTCGGAGACTTGTGGAAAGGTATTCTATTTTGGCTAAACCCATGTCTGATTTGCTGCGGAAAGGGAGGGAATTCAGAGTCAGTGAGGAGTTTATTGCATCATTTAGGCAGCTGAAGCTAGCATTGACAAAAGATCCGGTATTGAAATTATACAATCAAAACGCGTTGACGGAAGTTCATACCGACGCGAGTAAATTTACGTATGGTGCGGTTTTATTGCCGAAGGACTCTGAAGATCAATGTTTTTACCCTGTCCAGTACATGAGTAGAAAGACATCGCCGGCTGAAGAAAAATATCACTCTTATGAGCTTGAAGTCTTCGCAATACTTGAAGCACTCAAGAAATGGAGAGTATATCTTATAGGTTGCAAATTCAAAATCGTTACCAACTGCAACGAAGTTCCACTACGTGTTTTCAGATGGGCAATGTTTTTACAGGATTTTAATTATGAAATCGAACATAGATCAAGTAGTACGAAGATGAGATATGCCGATGCTCTGAGTAGAGTAACTTGCTTACTTGTTGAAGATTCTCTACCACATCGATCAAAGGAAGCTCAGTTAGATGATATGTGGGTGAGAGCTATAAGAAAAATTCTTGAAAATGACCATTACGAGGACTATTATGACATATTATATAAGGATCCTACGAAGGAACTTATAGTCGTACCATCTCAAATGGAAGTTGAGATCATAGATATCGCTCATAAAAAGGGACACTTTGGTACTGAGAAAACTCAAGAATATGTTGAAAAATACTTTTATATTCCGAATCTTAGCTCGAAAGTTGATAGAGCAGTTAAGAGTTGTGTAGAATGTATAATGATCAATCCAATCGATAAAGAAGATCCAACCTTAGGTAATTACCACGTGGATCACGGTGGCCCTATGACATCGACAAACAAACAGTATAATCATATACTGGTAATCGTCGATGGGTTTTCCAA
The DNA here is from genome assembly GCA_963932375.1 of Phania funesta. Taxonomy (NCBI): domain Eukaryota; kingdom Metazoa; phylum Arthropoda; class Insecta; order Diptera; family Tachinidae; genus Phania; species Phania funesta. The sequence continues at coordinate 47,745,575 of OZ010656.1, forward strand.
ATTTGTTTACTTATATCCCACCAGGATACTAGCACCGACGCGGTCGTTGATCGGCTGGAGCGGTAAGCGGCGGTGTTTGGATCGGGGAACTGCGTTCACATCTAATGCCTTTAAGCAGTATTGTGAAGACAAACGAATAAAGCATTTAGTAATAGCGAAATGAGTTCCAAGAAGGAACGGGCAAGTTGAACGAATACACCGAATTGTGGTACCCATGTTAGCGAAATTGTCTCGTGATAAGTATGTGAACAAGGTTCAGCAGTATATTAATAGTACTCCACCTCGATCAACTCATTGCTCTCTTAACTGGATGTGAAATGCGATTAGAAGAATTTCTAAATCTGAAAGAAATTATCGAAGAGCAAGCTCTAGAGGAGTTGCAAGTCGAAAGGGACACCCAACGAGAAGCGATTAAAGAACATATCGCCAGGATACAAGAGGAGAATAGGAAAAAATTGAACAGACATCGGAAAATTGAAGAAAAGTACAATATTCATGATCTTGTAGCAATTAAGCGCACTTAATATGGGGCCTACAGCTTAAGGAAAAGTATTTTGGTCCGTACAAAATTATCCGTAAAATGAAACATGGCCGATATGAAGTAGGAAAAGTTGGCGAAGTAGAATGCCCGATAAAGACTTTTACTATGGCAGAATTTATGAAGCGATGGGTACCAAGATTCGAGTCGAATACCTTGTCAGGAGGGCCGAATGTGGCATTGCATCCTAATCGTACCACTAGGTCTGACAGACGATTTTAAACGGTTAAGTTTATTTAAAATTACTGTACAAAACGTAGAAAATTCTACGGAGACAACAGTAGACACAACTAAAATTGTTTTATACTGACTTACTTGAGCAGAACAGAGACCAATATACTGAGTGTAGAATAATCTAGAACCCAAACCTAACGACTAGAATTTATGACAGGTAAAAATTTTACTCTGAGTTCAGTTCTTCAGTAGCAGCCAGGCAGCAAACTTTAAAGAATAAAAAACTTATTAAATTATTGCTTAACATTGTTCCATTAAATTAATATTATACCTACTAAAATTAAGAAAATATGAAACAATTTCTTATATATGAATAAATTCAAATAAAAACATTTTAAATTTTACAAAGAATTCTACATGTGTGAAGTCTATTTTATTATACGGTTCAGAAACATGACGTATCACAAGCACCATAATTAGCAAACTGCAAGTGATCATAAACAGATGCCGTCGAACTACATATGTATGTTAAAAATATGGTGGCCTCAATCCATATCAAATTAACGCTTGCCAACAGGAAATTCCAGGCGATATAACCGAACGAAATTACGATTTGCCCGAACACACTCTCAGAAAAAACGAGAATGAAATCTCGCACTCAGCTCTTCGATGGATTCCTCAAGACCGTCGAAACAGAGGTATACCAAGAAGTACATGGAGAAGAACATTAACCACAGAAACCAAATCTTTCATTAATGAATTAAGATATTTAGCAAAAGGTAGGAAAACATGGAGAGACTTTGTAAATAGACTAAGTTTGTAATATGTTAATTCAATATAAACATGAAATAAAAAAATAACTGATCTGTATATTATAATTGATTGATTCCATTCATAGATTTGTTGTTATTCTGAAAGCCGTAAAGGATGTTCGCGTCTACCTTTCCTCACTCTGCAGATATCCATCTTTGTATCTTATCCAGTCGATGAACGAAATCGCAGGAACAAAAATAGAGTTCTGAATCAAAACGGAAGTCAAATTCTGCCCGGTTTTTCTTCTTCTTGAACTTAACAGGTACTGGTGAGCATTACTTTTCCGATTGGCTAGATCCGCATAGAACAGAAACATAAATGTGAAAATAAGGCAAAGTTCCTATCCAAAAATTTCAGATGTTAAAAGTGCTGAGTTCAAAATGTAGACCAAGTTTTTGATAAGTACAATGCCATCTCATTTCTATGCAACTTGCTACCTTGCACTTATTTTGTTAACTTTCTAATACGGGAAACAATTATCCTACCAATTTTTCCTAGTTCCAACACAGTGCAGTGCATAAATACGGCTCATCAGCTGAGTTCTGGTTGAAAAAAAAATCGGTCTTTAAATAAAGTTCTATAATTAACTTTTCAAATGCAAATGCGATTTTTGGTTTCATGGCTGCAATCATGATTCAAAAGATTTTGTTTCTATATTTTTACCTTATTATTACCAATAATTATTTTCTAATGAAATTAACAACAACTAAACCACTACTGTTTGTGATTAATACCGTTAACAGTGATGGCTTAGGTAACAAAAGCCGATACATACTAGGGTGATCCATATAGTTTTTGAGCTGGTTTTCAAAACCGGTTTAAGTGTTTTGTAGCTGTCGATTTAACTAAAACGTTGTTTTTCGAATGACCGGTTTCGGCGGCTTGTATTTATAATTCGACTGAACTTTACATTCACATTTTCCATATTGTTCTTTGTCAACTAGGCAGCGTATGCCGACATTTCTTAATAAGAAATTGTAAAAAATGGAGGAAGTCGTCAAATAGACTTTAAAGAATGAAGATCTCTTATAAGTTTAAAGTTTTTGTAAAGCGCTTAAAAATGTTTAAATTTATTTATACTCAGAGCGCAAACCAACTTTTTTAAATTGTATGTCTTAGAATTATTGTAAAAAACCGAACAATCGACCAATCTGAAGTGTAAACACACAAATGTCTGCTTGGCCTAAGTTCAGTATTCTAAACTTGCAAAGTTGTCTCAACCTAACACATCACGTAACCATGCAAGCTTCAGCTCATGTGTTTGTGCATAAGTCTTTGTAATCGTACATCACTCACTCCCTGACTGACTGCTATTGATTTACTGAATAGAAACTTAATCTGTTAGTAATTTTTAAGTTAAACGTTGTTTATAGCGGGCGTATTTATTGCTGAAGTTGCAAAAGTAATTATAAGTATACATTTGCAAACTACTGTACATAACTACACTCAGGGAAATAGTTACAGGCATAAATTTAACTAATCGTATTTGTTGTGCTCAAATAAATGAGTACCGCATATAAGTTTGTGTATAACAATCACTTCAGAATCACTGACACAAGGTCCCTAACGGACTCATCAATTTAAAAAACATAGACACAAAGTAAAATAAACTGTAACGGAACCCATTATCAAGATTTTGGTGATCATGTGGTAAAGTACCATGCGGGCGAATTTCCGATAAACTGGAAGGTTGCCAATCCCTAAGAATGGCGAGGCAAACAACCATGGCAATTACTGCCCAACTGCAATTGTTCTGCACTTTCCAAAGTTATGGAAAGTAATTCCAACTTCCATTATGGAAAGTAATTCCAACTTCCATTATGGAAAGTAATTCCAACTTCCATTATTTAGAATCTAACAATTTACTAAGCAACCGTCAGTATGGGTTTCAAAGGGACGCTCTACGAGAGACATGCTGGCTTTGCTCTCGGAGAGATGGTGTCGTTTCATACATCATTTCGGCGAAAGTGGTGGCTCTTGATAACTCTTGCTTTTCGTGTGGTTAAGAACTTTTCGATATCATATCATGCTTATCAGAGATCGTACTATAAGGGCTGTTCTAGATGGGGTTTCGTCAACGAGTAAAAGATAACTTCAGGGCTACCGCAAGGCGCCGTGCTTTCCCCTACAATATTCCTTATATTTCTAAATGACCGTCTATGTCAAACTTCCAATCCCATCTATTCATTTGCAGATGATAGCAGCATTTACGATTCGTGCTCGTTAAGTAGTAGAGACACCAGGCACAATATGAAAGATGGGCTCAACAGAGATCTTGAGATACTCTCTGAATGGGGTCGCGCGATCAACGTCGACTTTTATGCACGAAAAAACCCAATGTTGTCTGCTTACTTACACATGATATTGTGTCATGTGTAGTTATGGGTGCTATATGTATTAAGGAATCAAAAGCTTTTGTTGTTCTTGGCATGAAAATCCAGTATTTCATTCGTTTAACTAAACACATTTTTCAGATCCTCAAAGATGCACCCAAATGTCTCGGTTTCTTAAAACTATGTAAAACTTAATTCACTCCATCTGATCTCCTTATTATTCATACTGCCTATATCCTACCGAAACTGTCATGTAGCGGCCGGTGCTTCTATTTTATATCTTCTCGACAGCGTACAGGAGATACCGATGATGCTTATTGGTGACACTGGGTTATTCAACTCTATTGATTCACTGGAACATCGACGCAAAGGGGGTTGTGTGTCGGTATTTTATTGCTACTACAACGTAATATGCTCGAATGAAATTAGGGAACTTGTTCCGGTCACCCGAATATATGTATTTATAACGCGTTCTTTATTAAGATCTCACCCGTTTGGGCTGAATTTGTGGACTGCACAAAAAACTACAGTGAAAAGTCGTTCTTCATACTGTCCGTATGTGCTTTTAACCTTTCTTCCTCGTTCTAGCCAAATGTAGTTTCAATCGATGGCCAAAACGAATTGGTACATTGTAAAACTTAAAAGAAGCTAAAGCATTATCAATTACCCTTCTTGTAGTTTACCTTTGACACTACTAAGTGACACTACTTTTGAGGATATAAATATTTTGAAGTGTGATGGCGAATTGAAGATAATAGCAGAATTTGATTTTTAGTATCATTTCTAATATTTGATTAAATTCAGAGTTTTCGGTGCTATTCCAGTCTTTGGATAAATTTTACCGGTAAATTTCAAAATATGGTGAATGAAGTTTGTTTTTCGTTTCTTGTTTGTCAAAATTAGGCTTTTTGTACGATATAGATATTTTGGCCTTTGTGTTGAAATTACGGCATTTTTCACAAAATAAAAATTTTTTGCAAATGTTTGCCGAAACTACAAAATTTTTATGAAATAAAAAATTTGTTTTCAATATATCAAAATATGGTGAATTTTTGTTTTAATCCAGTTATTTTATTTTATACGGAATTTTCAAGCTTTGGGTAAATTTAAAATAAACTTTTTTTCGATTTTCTTAAAAATTTCGCTTCTTGGAAAATTTTGTTACTTCGGTAATTTAAAATCTTTAGACCATTGTTTGATTTTGTGAAAAATGTTGGCGAATTTCGAATCGTGTTAAAATTGCAATTGTTTTATTTTTGAGTTAAAATTTTAATTTTTATGATTGATAAAATTTTTTGTTGAATTTTTATTTTGTGAATTCTTTTAATTTTTTTAAGAATCCCCGATTTATAGTTAATATATAATGCGCACAAGAACATACATATATGTGAAAATAAGGCCAAGTTCCTGTCCAAAAATGTTTGCCGGTAAAAGAGATTAAAATGAGAACCAAGTTCTTCATATGTACATTACCTTGGCATTTATAGGCAAATTGATAGTTTGGTAACATTTTTCCCATAATCCTTTCCCATATTAGAAATTAAAAAAAAATTTTCCAAGCTAGCATCTTGCCTAGAAATGGATTAGTATTGTACATAAGAAGAACTTGGTCCTCATTTTGAGCTCAGTACTTTTAACGGCCGAAAGTTTTGAGTCCTTTTTTCCAAGTTATTTTTGTTTCAATGTATAATTTAACTGAAATATAAAAGTATAATTAACTGAAATCTTACACACAGTTGGGTTATATCAAAGTTGAGCTCTCTACCTATAGTGGAAATGTTCCTTACAAATAAGAGGAGACCCTAGAGGTCCCCCTAGATGAAGAGTGCCCATTTTTCTCATTATTTGTTTTACAAGGGCTACCTGTATACCAAATTTCAGCTCTCTAGCTGCAGATTAAGTGATCCATAATATTAACGAATTGGTCAATGTTTTTGTATCAAGATGTGTACTTTTCATACCTCGAAAAGCTTGTGTAAGTTAACGAAAGGGTTAATGAATGCATTTTTTTATGTCAGATAATTTTTACTTTGGTGCTACGCCAAAATAGTATTTTGTTTTTCTTACTCATTGATATTTAAATAATATTATTTCTCTTTGCTCTTCGCGACAAAAAATTCCATTCATCTCTCCTCTTCTTTTCATTCAATTATTTTTTATGTTCGCTCATTCATATTTTATTACTATGTAACTTCTCTCCTTGGAAATTGTAAAAGAACTTTTATATTTTTTTGGAGTAGTTTTTGATCGTGTATCGATTTTTGGTTTAATTCATTTTAACAAGTCTAGAAGTTTTTAGTTTTTTAACTGGCTTCAGAAGGCGAAGTATGAAAAAATTATATATTGGAAAATAAATTATAATACCATGAACTTTAATTCTGCATAGTAGAAAAAAGTGGATTTATTCTAAATTAAAACTAACTGAAAGAAATATATTAAAAATAAATTTATTAAAATCAAAAACATTATATTAAAATAGAGATAATAAGAAAAACATTTAAATTATAACTTTAATTCTATATAGTGGAAAATATTAAAAAGAGAAATAAATTTAAAACTAATTGTAAGGAAAAGTTCTTTAAATCTTGATTAATACTGAAATTCTACGTATTAGAAAAAAACTAATTTGAGTCCTTTTAAAGTTAAAAATAAATAAAAACAGATTCCTTAAAAGTCTACTGAATTCACATCATCGAAATTAGTCTTGAATTTTGCATAAAAATTATATAAAAAAAATTTTGAATAAATTTAAAATTATATAAAAAGGATAAATAAAGAATTAAACTAAAAGTTTGGAGAGTTCCAATTTCTTTACTGGGGGGAAAACCATCGAAAATTAATTTGTAGTAAAACTTGGCCTATTTACCGTTACCGTTATGTAAAGTCCTTTATTTAAAGTTATAAGGGGGGTTAAAAACAGCGCGAATGGTTTCTTCTAATATACACACTCTGCACCCAATTTTGTCTACATTATTCAATTTTTGCGTTTTCTTAAAATATTAATTTTAATTTCCGGTTTTTTAGTCAAATTACAAAATTCTGTTGAAATTAAAGATTTCGTGGAGAAAATCCAAAATTTGGTGGTATTTTTTGGTAAAATTTTTGGTTCTTATCAAGTACTGATATTTTAAAAATGATATTGTTTATATCAGTTTTTTTGCTTTATGGTGAATTTTTGAAATTGTGGCTAATTTTGACTTTTTAGCAAGTTTATTGTAGAGTTTCGGTTTGTTTTTAAATTTCGATTGTGTTGGCATATTATTTAATTTTTGTAATTTTAGCTATTGTGGTGGCAAATTTTCGAATTTTCAAAAATTACCAAATTGTAATTAAATTATTTAGATTTTTTTGGCAAAATTTATAATTTTTAAATTTTTAATGAATTTAATTTTTTGGTTAAATTGGTTATTTTTTTGATGAATTTCTCATTTTTGGGGAAATTTGTTCTTTTTGTATATTAGTTTAACATCGATATTGTTAAAACTTCAACGTGCTTCATAAAATATTGGGTTATTGCAAAATTTACAACATTTTGTTTGAATGTTTGTTGTGACATTTCCAAATTTGATGAATATTGTTTTTTTTTCGTATTTTTAGATTATAATTCGATTTTTTATTGATTTACAATTTTTATTTCAGGTTTTCGATTTTATTGTAAATTTTTCACATTTCGGAATTCGGTTTTTTTTTGTTAGTTTTGAAATGTTGAGAAATTTTTTAATTCGGTCCAAAACGTTTGCCCGTAGGGAGACTATATAGCAGAATTTATAAGCCTTCAGAATATGCAAATTTTATGTACTTGTGTATAAGTGTTTCCCGGTAAGACTGAAAATACAACAACAAAAACCCAGAACCGTATGGCTTATTTCATATAGCGAAAATTCCCAGACGCGCTCATCAAATATTTCAAGTTTAAAGATTCTAGGCTGTCTAGCGTCGTCATCGGACTGACGTACTGACACATAGATATACGGACAGACGTGCATCGTTATTTGAACTTCCCTACCTATAAGGATCCCGAAAATATAGACTTTGTTGGGTCGGAAATGAATATTGTAGAGTTTATAAACGGAGTGACGAACCTTTATACATTATTTTCATTTTTGTGAAGCCAAAAGAAATCAGCACACCAAACTACATAAACAAATTTCAATTGCGCTAGTCTAAAACCTTGTTTACTTGTGTATTCGATCGTATGTGTTGTTTAATAGAATGTAGTAACCATCAATTGGTGCATTTAAAAGTAGTTGAAGGATAGACTCCAAAAGCTTTCGTATCGATTGCTGAATTTTAACCAGACGCCAATTTTAAATTGAATACTCCACTTATGCTGTTTTATATGACGTATTGTTTTTAATTAATGATTATTGCTCTTGTTGCCTCATATTCATTTTATGAAGTGTATGATTGCTACTTTCATTGTAGTTATTGTTAACTTTTAATGAAATAATGAGCAAAATCAATTTTATCAAAAAGTTTATTGCAGATATATTGTTCACGTTAATCTCTTTGCACACAAGCAACAAAGTGTTTACAAACAATTATTCCTTAACTCCTCCTCCCAGTCACGCACTTCTACATACCCAATAACTTTTTTCCATTATAAGACTATTTGTTGTTGTATGTGTGAAGCTCTCTGTGTTCCTTTTGTTAACTTTTCGTAAGTTCGGTATATGTTCACACAGAAAAAAGTAGAGACACAGACACAGCCATAAACATACACAATATTACAAATAATTAATACTGTGATTGTCTGTTTATCATCAGCTTAAGTAGGGAATTAACGCCAACATTGTCCAGAACGTCCAAGTTTTGTGAGTAAAAACAAAAAAAAATTAAAATTTACTGAAGCAAACCACACAAGTAAATGTAATGAAAAATTAAACTATAATCTCGTGTAACAACAATTGTAATTCGATTCGTTTAAACTTCATGTTGCAGAGTACGTCAATGGGCAGACAATTGAATTTTATATATTTACGAATAATATGGTTAACAAGTACAAAAGATAAGTTTTTTTAGCAGCTTTCTGCTAAAGAAATTCTTTCTTTGGGTCAAAATATTATTGAGAGAAGGCGACACAATTCGGTCCTAAAGTCAATCAATCATGATAGAGCTGCTGCAAAATCAAGGTATTTTTGGCTAAATTATTAATCTCATTCATCAAGCTAGACCGTAAATAATATAGTAAAGTGAGTGTGGTGGAATCTTTAGGCTCACATTTGTGATCATACAGCTCGAGTTTAACTGATATAGCTACGTGTGACATTATCCTCTTCCTAAAACTAAGCTTTGCATTTCAGGGAGGCGATAAAGGGAAACTCACACAAGAAACTTTTTTCAAAATAGGCCTATGAACAATGGAAAACAGCTTAGGAATACTCCTAAGCATGTCACTTGAATTGAGGATTAAATAAAATGGGATTAAATAATATCGAAGATTAATTAAGATATCTTTTAGTTGCTAATACAGAATAGAAAACAAAACAACCAAACACAATACAGCCGAAAAGAAGTAAGGACTCTAAAAATTAGTCAAAATCAAAAGCATTATCCAAAAAAAAAATTAAAGAAATTTGGCCAGAAAATGGGTTTAAGTAAAAATCCGCAAGACACCCAACATAATTAACTTGAAGTTAGAGACACAAAAACGATTGTAACATGATTTCCAAGCCAAACATTTAGAAAGGAGAACCTTTCAAAAGGTCGAAAGGTTCTTTCGTTAAAACTATTCTGGCAATTTTATAATATTAAAATTTTACCCGTGCTATGTCACATTCTATTCACTCAGTTAATCTTTTTGAGATTGAGTATCTAAAATTGAAAATAAATGACCTGAAGTAAAAAAAGTTGTTGCCAACTTAGGGAATTTCCCCTAAATTTTTTAGTTTTTGTTCTCTTTAGAGATATTTTAGAAATTTAGTGGGTAACTTTGGTTGCTAAAATTTATATATAGCTATATTTTTGGGGTTAGTGTAGTGGTTATATCTGGAATATCTAGCAGCTCAACATATATATAAGTGTTACATTATCTGCCTCCTGATATTAAAGTTGGTATGACATATTTAAATAATAGGAGCAACGCTGTATATTAATTACTAGGTAATTTTTTTTAGATGAGTTTAAAAATATCTCAAGATTCAAATTCGGTCATATCCAACTCTAGTTACTTGACAATTAGACTAGGAATATTCTGAAAATCTAGGCTTTTTAATTTTAAAAAATTATTTTTAGCTCATTTTTTATATAAACTAATTTTATTATAAACTAGCCAAGCCCGACGCGCGTTGCTACGACCCTTAATGAGCTCAATATGTGTGCAAAGTTTCAGAAAAATCGGTCCAGTGCAAGTACCTCAATATAATAGCTTTTTTATGGGCGTGGCCCTGCCCACTTTTCTAATCACGAAATTATATAGTTCTAACAGTTTAATATGTGTTCAAAGTTTCAGAAAAATCGATCTATTGCAAGTAGGTGAAAAATTAATATTTATTTTGTGTGGGCGTATTTCATTTTTATGTATATGTAGATGGGCGTAGCCCCGCCCACTTTTTTAAACACTCCCTAGAATGTGTACAACAACTTGCCAAAGTTTGAGTCCGATCGGCTTTACGATTTCGGAGTCTATAGCTAACATACACACACACAGACAGACACAGTTTCACTTTTATATATATATATATATATATATATATATATATTGCAAACTTATATTTATAAATCATCAGGAAACCTTTACTCAATTTGTTTTAAAAACTAAAAACGTCTTGTGCGCGAAACTCATAAGACCAAATGAGAAATTCAAAGAAAATCAAAATAAAAACTTTAAAGATTCAACAAAAAGCTCCCCACAACATTTTTAATTTTTCTTACTTGCTTTACTACGTTTGTTTGGTTGTTTCCCAAGTGTAAATTTAGCTGCAAGCTTTTTCAATTTTTTAACATAATATTTGGTGTGTGAAAATTTAATAATAGTTTTCAATCAATTTCACTTCCTAACGCGCTACGAAAATTAGATTTTCCTACAGATTAGCGTTATTATTATTATTTCGGGAAGCTCGGTAAAAGTTATGAGCACAACAAATTTTTGACAGACAATAAACGTTCAGGCATTTGTTAGGGATGGCTGTAAACTGGTAAATGTACAGTTTATATCTAGTGTTATTATAACACGCAGAATCATGCATAATTCAATATGTATGTATGTAGTAAAATAAAATTACTTTACCAAAAACTATATTTTTGTCTATGTTGATGGCTACTGTCAATCAATGTTGCCAGATATGGCAATCTATCGCCATTTTGACGATTTTTACATTCAAAAACTTCCTTCTATCGATTTGACTTTTGCCTTTTTATTTTTAATTTAGTTCGATAGCATCATTCAGAAGTTTTCGAAACTTTGGACTCAATGGAATTTCTAGTTGTCTAGAAAGTGAGTGGTAGTTATAATCACCATCGGAAGAATATATGTACACGTATGAGCTTATTTAAAAGTAACTAAAACGCATTTCGTTTAATGATAAATATTATTTATTATTGTAAACTTCAAAACATTTCCAACAGGTACACCTCGTACTTCTTACACATGTATGTATTGTTTGCGGTATGGGGCCTGAAACTGGAACAATTTAGGTATTTCTAATTTCGACCAGTAAAACGATGTTACATTCGAGTAAATAACTCCTGGTATGCACGTTCCATACTGGTTTTGGTGCTGGATCAATGTGGTGTTGTATTGCTACGAAGATTGTTAATACAATATCTACTTATGTTAGAAGAATTGGCAGTTCCAAACCGAAGTGCAGACAACCATGGTCTTCAAATGGTACCACTTTTGCAAATACGTAGTTAGACTTGTGCTGAGGTAAATCACTGATTATCTAATCAGATTTCCTTTCCGTCTATATCGTCTCAAACAAAAAGTGCTCTAGCGATTTCCGGCTGAAATTACAGTAGCATTTTTATTGGAACTTTCCTAGTTCTGTACGAAAACTGTGCAATCCCTAAGCTCCTTAAACAGCCGAGTCGATAGCATTCAAAAATATATGACACCAGCATGTAACTTTGTCAGTTCGTATTATCATATGAAAATATTATAAACTTTTATCATAGCCATAACATAAGTTGGTCCTGTTTTTATGGCAAAATATACTTATACATATGTGTATATACATACGGTATGCCGCACTATAAGGTTTAGACTTTTCGCCATTACTGGTTATAATCACCTAAATATTCATCATTCAATATCACATTATGTCATATCATACTTGTGAAACAAGGGTGTATTAACTCAACTTTTTTCTTATTTATACGTTTAGTATTTATATCTACAAATTGTAAGAATGTACTGCAGTTTTGCCCACTCTTTTAATAAACATTGATCATTTACATTTTGCCTTCCATATAGCGTTAGTGTAAAACCAAAAGGTTTTTAATGAGCGATTTGAAATATATAAGACTGTTCCTTTTTGTTGAAGTTACATATTTTTATGTGACGATTTTTTACGAATGCTATTCAAAACTTTTGACAACTTTTTTATCAAAATTGTTACTATTTTTCGAAAAAAAAAACATTGAACACCCATAATTATTCAGACACTGATCTATAGTGCTCAAAGGGTTGAAATTTAATTGTTGTCAAGAATGTTAATATAATTATTAACATTATTGTTGAGTCCAAAACTTTGAACTTAAAGGCCGTATTCATAAAAATAAATAAGTACCTAATGTGAAATAAATGTCTAATATACAGTTGAAATGTATTTTGATTTTACGCTGACGATTTTTTGATTGATTGACGATTTTCAACTAATTTTATCTGGCAACTATAACTACAAAACTCACGTCAAGTTTCAAGGCAAACATATATAGCAAGACCGGAAGCGGAAACCAACGACATCGCCTTAAAATATGCGTTCATAAAGCGTAAATTTTTAAAATGCAAATACATACATACATATGTATATGTATACAATTCTGTGTTTTCATTTAAAATGGCTAAGTATGAAATAAAGAAAAAGAAATACACAATACTATGCATAGTTACGCACGTAATGTGGCCAAAAAGAAATTATTATGATTGCAACACGATGGAAAATTTGTTTTAAATGTAAGAGAAACAAAAAGACAGGAGCCAAAAACATACTATAAAATTTTATACATTTTCTGACATCCATACACTGGGGAATCATCGAAACGTAAAATAGTGGTTGCCATAAAACGTGACGAAATTGGCAATAATTTAAAAACATAAAGAAAACGGATAAAAAAAATCGAATGCTGCTCTTAAGGCACATAAAAGTATAAAATAAAACTCTAAATAAAATGTTTATATGTTAGCTCCAGTCAATTTTATTTTCATTCTCTTGAGATTTCAAATTATATTCACTTTTTCCTCGCTTCCTTGGCAATTAGCATTAAATGCTCTTTAACATTATTAACTTAAAATCAAGCTACTTAGAATCACGAGACAGTTAAAAAAACTTATAGATATAGGAAAAATTAAATAAAAACTAAAGCAGACAAAAATTGCTATTAAAGCTTTTTGTCTTAATTTGCAAGAAAAATATGCAAGTTAATTTAGAGTGAAGGGAAGTTCCAAAATTAAAAAAAAAGCACTGATCTAGTTAAAAAAGGAGAAGTTAATTGTAACTTAATTTTAGTCTTCATTTGAATATTATTGCTAGTAGAGTATTGTTGAAGCCAGTTTTTTGTTCAGTAATGCAATTAAATTTGGTTAAGGAGCTACATTAGAAAAAAAGAACTCAAATTATAACTAAAGCGACGTTATGTTGGTTGCTTGTTTTTACAATAAATGGTCACCCCAAATAGAAATATAATTAATAACTTCTTTGGATTATTTCGTTATAGATGATGCCATACATGTAGCGCCACAATCAATTCACCGAAGTATATATTTATTAAGTGAAAATCTATCTCATTTAGATCTGTGAATTGACACCGGTTGTAGTACAATTTAATATCGCCCCATAATTTTCTATCGGGTTATGTGTATTTGCTAATTCGCGCTAATACGGCGGATGGTGAAATAAAGTCGCCTTTTTCTTACCCTTCCTTCCTACACTCGGCTAGTTTTTTCCAACTCAGCAGTATAAATGCAAAAGGTTATCAAAATAAGACAATTTTGTAAATTTATTGTTTATTTACTGCTTGGGAAAATTCGCTACAAAACCAAAAAATATTTTCCCAACTTTTCTTAATTTTAAAAGGCTGCGTTTCTTGAATAATTATTGCTGAGTACTTTAAAAATAATTAGAATATATACAAGTATAAAATAAAAAGCTGAATATATGTTTCTTGCATATTATGGAAAAACTTTACTTTAAAGAGACGTCATTTCGATACAAACGTTGCAGTACTTAATTTCAGACAATAAACAATCACCCCTATCGTGAATAACATGTGAAATTTTTATTCCCATGAACTTTTCATTTCCCTCGAAGGGAAAAGTGCGATCGTGAATCTCCCGAGAAATTTTTGTTCTCTTATTTAGTGCTATCAGTTTGCAGTGAATGAAATAAGAGAAAAGAAGATTAAATTAAACAAATTGGAATTAATTTTGTTCAAGAAAAGTTTTATTCTACCATGTTTAGAATCGGTGCATTTATTTTACTGCAGGAAGAAGACTGTAGAAAACAACACATTGTTCGTAGACGTTTGCGGGATGCATCCAATCCAAACCAAACCAAACTTTAATGAATTTTCCAAACCTTCCACGGATTCCTTCATGCCAACAAGCTCATAGATGCACTGCTCGTTTTCTGATAGCTACTTTGTTTGGTTTGGCCCTCCTCCCGTCTCTCGTTGGTTTTTTAAATTCGTGGCAGCTTTTGCTCGGACATATCTTTTTTGATCTATCCATACCTGTTGTGTGAATAAAATAAACTTTTTGTGCAGTAATAAAAAAACCATATTATGAACAATATATCATTACCTTTTTCCACTCGGAGGGCCAGCACTATTTAACTCTTCGGTAAGAGAATTCCAAAACTCAGACAGAACGTTCTTTGAAATTTTAACGAAACCACAGGCAATAGATCTATTGTTCTGCATTCTGTTAAGCATTATATCCGATTGAAATTTATTTACAGATCTAGACCTAAAATAGATAAATATACACCTGTATGTTTTAATATTATAATTTGAAAAAGTTAATTTACTTGATGATGAATGCTGCTCCCCAGTATAAATGATGTGAACAAATCGAAGGGAAAAGGGAAAATAATACGAAGGAAAAAAGTGTTTACGATAAGGGGAATTTTATACAAATGTAAATATTTTTGAGCTTGTTATTCTCAACTGAATTACATATCAAAAAGGGAATACTTTTCATGGCAAAACTTATTCACGCTTGCAATTTTGGGAAATGGGAAAAAATTTCGTGGGAATAAATGTTTACGATAGGGGTGAATATCAATTCCTATAAGATTATCTTTATTTAAATATTTTTTGAAAAAGCTAAGCTAAAATTGTGAAGGTGCCTTACAAAGCATCTCCATAATGAGCGCAATGCTCTAGGATAATTATATATTATGTATTGCGAAGTCCTTCTAAGCATTGGAAATAAATTCTTCTGTAATACTCTGGCCCAGGGCTTTATGCAAAGATCTAAGTTGAGAATGCTTAAAAACACTTCAGAAACCATTATTATCTGAATACTTTAAAGCCTGCTCATAAGCATGTCCTCTGAAATGAAATACTCGTAGATAAATATTGCCCAGCAAAAACTACTGCTTTGCCATCAGTATATTTGTAAGGGAATATCTAGTTGGCATTACACATGAACCTGCTTACGCATGACATAATATTTATTCACTATGTCGCACTTCGTTTTATTAATTTTTTTCCTGAAGATTCACAGCAAGTTTACTCTCACTTCGTTGTATCCTGTCTGTAACTCATCATGGAATGTATTGTTTAGTGCTTAATGCTTTGGTACGCACGACGGTAAGCGGATATTAGTTTTGCTTCCGCGCTTCCTATAAGGCGCGTTTGTGTGTACTGCTTCCGAATCTGGATTATTATACCTTTCACAAAAATTTCTACAATATGCACTTCCGTCCCAAAAAAGTGTATACTTATATATTCAGAATCGGTATTAATTAACACTGTCCGTCTGTGCCATTTTGAAATCAATTTTCTGGCGTCACTAGAAAACCTAGGATTTTGAATCTTGGACCATTTGATCGAGCTTGGCGAGGTATAGTCAAAAATCTTTTCTGAGTTGTTATTTTGTATATTCACTCTTACAGGGAAACGCTTATAAGCAGGCCTATAAATATTGCAAATTCTGAGTTTTTATCAAATTTTCCATACAGTCACCCTACAGATTTACTACGCTGAGGCCCCGAGTTATAAAACTTTTTCCAAAACCTCAAAATTTCGAAAATTAACAACGAAACCTGAATTTCTCCGAAAACCAAATTTAGAAAAATTTTAAATTCACCACAAAATCAAAAAACGGGCTTATTTAGTGGGCATAAAAATCAAAACTCAATCAAAAGAATACACTATATTTCGAAATTTTTTCTCTAAAACTGAATTTTTCTAAATATTTTTTAATTCACCAAAAACCCAAAATATCACAATTTTTATGCAAAATCTATAAATTTTAACAAAATCGATGTTAAACAAAAAAAAAAAAAAAAAAAAATAAAAAAGGAGTAAGCGAGCTATGTTCGGCTGTGCCGAATCTTATATACAATTCACAAAGGTATCATGTACTAAAAATATACTACAGTTTTTCTCCGGTGCAAAGGATTGCGATATTTTATTCTGGCCACACGTTTCAGCCCTCTTGTTTTATATTTAAACACTCCTTTCGTTTTAAGATAAGCATTTTCGATCGGTTAATAATTGAGAAGTTTTTTTTCTGAATTACGGCTCTTTTAATTTGATTTAATAAGATTACATAGATTTCTTGGAACTTGTGTAAAACCGACTGTTAAAAATGGGACGTCTTTCAAACAATATTGATATTGATTGAAAACTGCAAAATTTTATTTTGAAATTGTAAAATTTGGTGAATTTTGGTTTTTGTGATTTTTTTGCAATTATTATGATTTATTTAAGTTTGTCGATTTTGTGGTTAATTTTCTAAAGTTTGGAGAATATTTCGTACTTTTAGTAAATTTTAAGTTTTCTAAAAACAGTGTAAAATCAAATTTCAGTACAAATCGAAAAATCGCCAAAAAATTAAAAATTTCACCAAAGAATTTAAAATTCAGAAAAATTACTAAAAATCGTAATTATTCCGAAAATGAAACAACATTCACTATAATTTTTAAGAAATTTAACATACAACCAAACTGTAGCCAAGAAATTTTTAATTACAAAAATAAGAAACTTTTCAAAAAATTTAAATTGCACCAAAACAAAACGAAATTAAAAATTCACGAAAGAATCGAGAATTTGGAAAAATTAATAAGCATTCAGAGGAGGAAAAACAATTAAAACAGCATTAATTAAGAAAAATTATCTGAATTATAAACTGGCCGAAAATCTTAATATTAAAACGAAAGGAGAAATTAAATGTAAAATAAGACCGGAGGACAAAATAAAAGATCGCAAACAATCCATAGCACTTGTCTTAGATTGGCTTCTTATTGGGAAAATTTGAATAAATTAAGAAAATTTTAAAATTTTTCTTTTAGAAAAACATTTATTTTAAAACGTTTAGACAATGAAATGTCCTCCGCAGTCCCTCTGGATCAGCTCCTGCTTCAACATAATTAACTTAAGGTTTACGCATTAATAATTTCTATTAAATTCGCCACGCCCATTCATTCTTGACTTACCACAAATATTGATGGCAAAATAATATATCATTAAATTAAATATTCTCAATTGCAAATTTTTAGGTATACAACATTTTAGAAAGATATATCTACTGGTATAATCTTAAACCCAGCCGTTGTTTAAGTTTTTTCATACTTTTTTCAAAAAACCTTACTTTAAATGATCATTGATTTATTTTCAATATGATCGTGATATTACTGCTTATTTGGGAATTTCTCCGAAACCACTGGTTGCCAAAAGACCAGATAATTCTAGGGAAACAACTAGTCGTTTTTTTGTTGCCTCCTCAGGAACAACATTTTAAGGCGATAATGGCGAGTTCGCAGAAAGAGGTTACTTTGAAGCGCATTTAACTTTATAGTCAAAATGGCTTTGTATGGGTTTGCAACCAACAGAAGTAATGCACTTGCAGAAAAATATGAAATAATCCACACCATTACCACTCAGCTCAGTTCCAATGATTTTTCTTATACGTTAGTAAATTGTTATGCACTAGCGAATCGGATTGCCATATATCACACATATGTATGTGTAATTGTCATTCATTAAATAAGTTAGTATATGTGTGAGTATGTACATAATAATATTTCCTATTAGCATTTTTCGAAATAAGATGGATGGAAAGACAGACCAAATACATGAATGGCACAGTGGTGTTTAAAAATAGTAACCATAATAAATACGAAGTAAAGTTAGTCTCGTATTTATGTGTAACTGGCATTTAAGGGTAAAGAGATATTTAAAAACATTTGTATGCATGTGTATGTGAATGTTTTGAGTAGTTATTTTTATGATATATGATTGTAATAGTGCTTGAGGTGTGGTTGTTTAGAAAAATATTTTTTCACTTGTAATATGCCATTCATGTGGTAGCTACGTGATAACAAAATAAATAAATAAAACAAGAACGAAATGAAAACCTGTTTGTGGTAAATATGTGAACGTCATAATCTTACGTAGAACCATCCTGTTAACCCATACGCTATGCGATATGATGATCTTATTATTATTTTTTTAACTTTAATGTTATTGCATCTTTCTAGTAGAAGAAATTTAGAATAAGTATTCATATCTTATTTCTAAAATATAATTTATTGATTTTGCCAGTGTAATAACTAGTTCATTGTATTCAAATCTTATTAAGGTATCTACTGTTGGGTAGAGAATACCGCCTCTCCAGGCTCAATGTGTCAGTTCTTTGTTAGGATGCACGACTTTGTTTGTTTAGGTATTTTGACGTGTATGTTCTGGCTTCTTCCTGAATAGTTGGGCGCACACGATAATTTGCAAAATCCTAGATTATCTTCTCTGTAACTTTTGGATGTTTGATGCACAAGCAGTACCTAACAGCTGAATGCCATATGACCATATTGGGTTTATAAAGGATTAGTATGAAAGGACTTTGTATTACAAATCCAAAGTTGAGGTAGGGCCTATTAACAAGTGTCGATAGTTGATTCCTTTTAAGTTTTATGATTGTTAGTTTTGCCTCAGTATGTCTTACGTTTTGCTCAAAATTAAAATCAAATTGAAAACAGATTTTAAAAACTAAATTAATGTAAATATTCAAACCAACAAAATGTGAACAACTATCTCAAACAAGAAGATGAATTAAATCTTAAGACATATAATAAATATTAACTTAAAAAACAATTTTTTTTTCCAAAGTTAACTACATGAACTCATATTGGAAAGCCACGTATGAAAATCAGGTAAAAATAACCAATTTTTTCAATTTGAGAAAAATTTATTTCATTGTGTTGCGAAATCTGTGTTTTCCAACATTATATTCAAATCCTTTTGAAATTTGTCGTTTTAAATCATTCTTGATTTAAAGTAAACCCCCATGTTTAGGAGGTTATGTTAATTTTTGTAGCTTTTGAATTTCTGATGCCAAAAAAAGACAACTGTGTATGTGGTTCCTTTTTTTTACTATAAATTCACTTTTAAGGGATTAATTTCTCAAAATTTTATACAAAATGAATATTACTCATATTTACGTGTATGTCACAAAAATAGTTAAAACGTCATCATACCGTACCGAAGTTGCAAGCAAATCCTTTTTTGGGCTCGCTTGAAAAAAAGGTTTTAACACTTATCCAGGTATTCATGAAAACTATAATGTTGTTCTCGTAAGCAAAGTTAAGATTTATAAATGTGGTTATTTTTAATACCGGTTGAATCCAAAGCACTCTTACACTCACCATTACATTTTCAATTTGCATTCGATTGATATATTCACTTATATTGAATCATGTTTCCAAAACAGTGACTACATATAAGTTCTTGCACAAAAAATTTGTTTTCTATTTTATGCTTGTTTCTTCTTTGATATTTCTTTTTCACTTCCCTTTGCAGCCTTAAATTCTTTTTTTAATGCATAAACGGAGTGTTTATAACACAAGAAAAGGAGCCTTAAAATGTACTATATTTATGAATTATTAGGATTAAACATTTAATTGTGAGAATTCAAAAATAGGAGGTTTGTAGGAGGTCCATGAAAAATATACTATATTCTCTGCAGTATTATGTGCTTGTTGGTATTATTTACACTATTAATTATAACTTTAGAAAAAATATTATACAGCACTACAACACATATTATATATGACTGCAAATTGCGCTGTGCTATGCTGCAATCGTTTTTTAACAGCAATTTAAAAAATATAAAAATGTATTACTAAACTGCAGCCGTAACAGCAAAAAAATTGTAATATATCTTTTGCGTTTTTGAGCTGTTGAAAAAAGAAATTATCCCAGGAATATTAAATGTTGGCTGTAACTTCTCTTGCATTTGTTAGTTATTTATAGAAAAAAATTAAGACACCAATTATGTGTTTATGGGCTCGAGCTGTTTTCGTTACTGACGTAGTTTAAACTTTGCGAGCATAGCAATAGCATAAATAAATTACCAAGAAAGAAGTGCTGTTTTGTAACAGCCAATGTTTTTGAGTTTTGCTTTTGCTATTTTTGGATCGTATTTACTTTCAACAGCTCCGTAACAGCAAAATCAATGGTAGTAAGATTTGTCGAATTCGTAGCGTAGTACACTATCTCGCAGCTAGCACTTTAAAATTAAACTTTAGTTTAGATGCTAAAATAAGATCCCGTTTAAGTATGTTTAGCTTAGTATTAAGCTATTTGCTAAATTCAACACTGAAAGAATTATAAGTACACACAATGAACCCCACAAATATATGTACGTTTTGTATAAAAGCCGACAAGACTTTATATGTATGTATGTACACATTCTATTAACAAAACATTTTGATATAAAGCCTAGTACTCTGTTCGAATTTGCGAAAAGTGTTGAGCAACATTAATTATTCCGCTTGAAAAATTTGACAATACTGCGGTTTCGAAGAAAAATGTCGTTTTTATGGCCTTTAAGTATGCAACATTGAATTATGTAAACAAAAAACATGTTTTATGTATGTAAGTTAACGCAAAATATGTTTAAATTACAAATACATATAAAATATTTGTTCATTCCCATTAAATGTGCTGACACCATGTCCAGGTGTCGTATACCAAAATTAAGTTCACACCAAAAGTGCAACACATGCAGGCATAAGTAGCGTGATCATTTAATTCCAAAGTATAGAGTTAGGGTAGAAAATAAGAAGTATCGCTGTCGTTTTTACTTTGAAACAATAAACAAGTCGTTGAGTTGTCTTAAGACACTTAACATAAAAAATATTTTTTTTATAAAATAATAACTTCAATTATTTTAATTTGTACATACATATGTGTTTGATGAGTTGACAAAAATATTATTACAAATTAAACAAATGGAAAACAAAACAATATTATTAGCTTGTGCTGCTGCGCAACAATTAATACAAATTGCTGTCGCTACCGAATACCTTTTGAAAGACACACGGTCTGTTTCATGGCATTGCGGTTACAATGTAGATTATCTGACTTATCCCAAATATGTTTTCTTTTTTTACCGCTGAAATAAGGATATGCTTTTCTATGTCACTAAATTTTCTTTTTTCTTTTTCACTTTTTAATAAATTTACGCTTTTCTCTATTTTTATACTTTCTCTGGCGCAGCAAATTTAAAATTAAAACTACAAATGCTTAACTGTTCAGCAGTGCTGCTCAAATTGTTTCGTTGTTGAAAAAAAAATGTTGGCAGAAACATTTTTTAGCAAGAAAAACATGCTGCCAGAAACATTTCGTGTCTTTTCAAAAAGTGAACAGAGTACTACTTCATCAACATTATTTCTTTTTTATTTCACACGAAGGTTTTTATATGGGCTTTTGACAGCATTTAGCACGAAATCATGAACAGAGTACCATGCTTAACAGTTAAAATTATTTTCTGTGGTCCGGAATAAACGTTCTGATAGAACAGGAAGCAAAAATTTTATAAATAATTTAAGTTTAAAAATATTTGTTCATAATGTATCCACCATTAGCTACAATTTCTCTAGGTATCCGAAACGTCGTTGAAAAGGTTTTGGATTTTCCAAAACTGTTTCGGCCCTAATATAATCCCTTATATTTACAATACCGGTTGACTGGGGCCTTTGACGTTGCCAGTTTCCTACTAAACACTTTAAAACCAACCGTCCTTTATGACAAGGGATATTCGCATGTCCAAAAAAACGACTACCCAATTATTTTATCTCCACAAACGAATACATGATTATTCAGTACACCAGGTACTTTTGTTGGCTTATCGTTTCATCAATTGCGACAGCCATAAGCAGACACACATATCCAGAATATTACAGTGCCTCCACCATGTCACCCTGTTTCAGTTACTGAAGCAAATTATACTTTCCTTAAAATTGTTTGGGGTAAAGAAACGCAATTTTTTTCGGCGTGCTATGGGACTCGTGAAATTATTCATTTGCCATAGTACTATTCGCCAAAAGCTCAAAGGCATATATAATCTTGCGAATTGGAGACATTTTTTTATGGCTTGTTATACATTTCATTTTAGTTATGTTTTGGATATAATTATAATTGTGAAAAAAACCAATCTTTGTGCATCGATATTTATGATATATGGCTTATTTTATTCGTAATATATCTAGTCTTATAATTAATAATAAGAACCGGAAATATTTGCTGTACTTATTTCAAATTAACTTTGAAACTGTCCAGCATAGAAAACAGTTTTTAAATGCTTAAAAGGCTATTTAATACCGAACCTTTTGGTGCTCCGTTTATTGAAACCGGATTAGCTGTTCTTGAGTTATAGTGAAATGAACTAGTGTAGCCGCCCTATTAAGTGGGTCATATTTGCCACGCCCATTCAAAAATATTTTTGCGTGATAAAAAAACTGACTCTAGTTTTTGATTAAGCAAGTTCAGCCGTTCTGAGTCATCATATTACTCTCCTTATTTCTGCTGTATCTCCTGAATAAAACATATACTTATATGTCTTATTCAGGAGATTTCGGTTATAATATATGTATTTTAATAATTTATATGTTTTTAGTCCTGCTTCTCACAAGCGGGGGATAACTGCAGTTGCCCCATAGTTTCGTAATTCCAATTTCATGGCTTTTGTTGTTAAATCCAGTTTCTAGTCAAATTTTTGCTTTGCTTTGTCAACTTCTTTTTGCCAGTACGCGGTTTCATTTTTATTGAGACGGTATATTCATCATTACGCACCGACTGTGTCGATAGCTGAAATTCATGCCATGTTTTTCTCACAGAAACTTATATTTTGCAACTTTTCAGCATTTAATACAGTGTTTCTCCAAAGTTTTTGATAAATAATTTTTTCCAAAAGATAAAAGTGGTTTGATTACTGCTTGTTTGATAGCTAAGATGTACCTTAAAAACCTCTGTATTTAAAAATTTTCACCTTGTAGGAGAGAACATAGCATGTTTGCAAATTTGTTCCGCTAGCAATAGTAGGCTTTGTTTTCTGTGATTTCGTATGATATCACTAATTACGGTGCTATTCCATAGAAAGTGACATAAGGTTCAATAATGTTGACTGGCACCTTCCAAAAAGTGTTCTCTCTCAAAGACGTCACTGCTTTGTAACAGGAATCTACCGAAGCATGCAGCTTAAAAATTGTGCATTTACCAAAATTTTTTGTGTCGCAAATATTTCACAAAACACATTACTACATTCACACCTGTTGTTTGAATTGTATTGCTGTGATAAGAAGTATCAACTGTAAAAGACATATTGTCATACAAGGAAATTATAGTTACAAGGATAGTTATATCATATCTAATGCATTCAATGAATCCATTTATCAAAAATTAATATGATATATGTTAGAAATATAAATAAACATGTTAAATATCAACTTGTTTCATTGATTTATTTTATGGAGACGTTTAAATTATTAATACGTATTGCAATAAGCAAATTAAATATATTTACGTTATAAAATATTAAATTTTCTACAGCGTAAGGATACAAGATAGATAAAACCCTTATAAGATTTAAAACAAATATTTACATTAACAGTTCTCTCAAATCTACAGAGAAGTTGAGGAAGAAATTAGTGGTAAAATTTCTTCTAAGTAATTTAAAATTTTAAAACCTGCTTCGGTTTTCCAGTCATTGTGTAATGTTATTACTTACTGTTGTAATGATCTATTGTTTGTAAGACCTATGTAGTATTTTTGTAGAATAACATCTGGCCATGTTATATATTACTTAAGATATTTATTTTGTATCACCCGAAATTTTTTGATGTATGTGTTAGCATATCTTTTTGGTCAAGCTTGACATCAATATATCATAATTAGTACTGTGCACGTTTTATAAAAACAGTAGTTCTTAAAATTGAGTTGGCCATAGCGGTTCATAAAAATTTCTGCCCGAAAATCGTATTGAATTAAATTAGTTTGCGTTAAGAAAAATAAATTTTTATGTTCACCCTATAAATCGAGAAAGACTACATTTGTGTACGAAACAGATTTAATGCTGCAAATCGTTAAACCCCAATTAATGGAACAAGAAAAAGCTGTTTCTGCATAGCAAAGTTGCTTTCTATTTATTTGATTTTCTATTTTGCAATTTATATCGCTAACAGTTAAGATCGCAACTAAAACATAATTTAAGTTTTATTTCTTAAAGACATTAATAGTATAAATACTATTTTCTCGCAAAAGCTTTAAACCAAACTCTCTTGACAATGGCATTTTAACAATAAATCGCTCAGTTGCTCATTGCGTGGTCCTGGCCGAAGAGATTTTTTTATTTTCCTAACTATTCTCTTCTTTTGTAAGATCGCTTGCGTAAAATGAAGATGATTGATCTCTTAAGGTCGGCAAGATGGAAAAGCGTTGGTAAGCGAAGCCGGTTATGGATATATACAAACATGCACGCTGCCGAAGCCGGTTTTTGACATACGCTGATTTTGCAGTTAAGCAGAATGAATAATCACCCTTTTGAAAACCTACCCCCGACCTTTGCGTTATATGTTATACTATTAAAACACCATAAATAAATTTACCTTTTCAGTCAATAAATATAAAAAATGACCTAGACAAAGATGCGCAAGTTCTGGGTGAGTGTTCAATACGTCTAAACACTTAATTTCATTGCAAACAAATGCACAAATTTTCAAAAATCTAAAATCACACAACCTTGGTGAATAAATAATCTCTCAATTATTTTTACAAATATTTTTGAACGTTTATTCATTTTATCGTTTTGGGCGACTTTCGCTTTAGCGATTATTCATTTAAATAAATTAAATTTACCTCAAAATAAATGATCGTTCAAATTATTTTGTAAATAACTCGATAATTTCTGAATGGCTAGTCTGATCCACATAAAGTGATACACGAGTAGTAGATTTGACGCAGACCTCCCAGAAATTCCAGAGGCGGTCTTACATTTAAGATTCGTTTTTTGTCTTAAATCGCGTAGTGATTCCAACACCATTCACGGGAAAGCTATTATGCTATTCATGGATGTTTTCCTTCGGATTGCTAAGATTGATGGCTGAACAATGGCAAATATTTAGCAAGTGAATTTATTGAAGTTGCGAGTACTTTATTGGCAAAAATTTTGGCTTTGTGTATTAAAAAAGCCGTAAAAACATCACCGTAAGAACATCACATCCTGTTACCTGCATGATTACTTTATGTGTTTACCCAGTTTTGACAGCATTTGTAAAATATTAGAAAATCTTTATGTACAGTATATGGCCACTTGTTTTTACTTAATTGAAATCCTGCTAGTATCTGCAGAATAAATATATTCAATATGTAGCTACAACTATGGCGACGGGTCCACTTTAAAATTTATTAATCTGCATATTTTTAAATACTCGTTCATTTGAAATTCTAAATTTGAATGTATATGTGTTACGAAATTCAACACTTGTATGTAAATATACTTGTTTATCTTTAAGATTAAACTATCAACGCACAGTGGGAATTAAAAGTTATTAAGCCCCTGTTAAGAAGACGTATTTAAACAAGTAAGAGTATCTGGATGTAAACCCATCTATTGGTCAACAAATTTTAATAAGCTACCAGATGTTATCGACTTTGCCATTGCAAAAATCAGTTTACGGATGTCGTTAAAAAAATATACCAATCATCGGCTGATATACAGACTCTCGTAAGAGAAACGAGAAGGCTCAGAAGGGAATGCCATCATAATCGTTTATGTCAAAGAACGTTACGCAATAAACTAACCGACTCCGTAATAAAGATATATATAAAAAATTAGGATCCAACAAAAAACACAGACTATAGCCGATGGAAAGCTATAAGGCACTTCAAATGTCCTATCGCTAACGAATCCCCACTAAAACTTTAAAACCTCACATGGTCTAAAAACGGAATTGAAAAGCTAAATACCTTCGCAAATCTAAGTGAATAGGTTTTCATACCACATGCCATAAATAGCTTCACTATTCCAAATATCAGTAACACGGTGATTAATCCAGCGAATTTCGGCTATCTTCATTAAAGTCGACAGTGAAAAATACCCGATCGCATTACAGGATCAATAATGAGGCTGTTACCTATCTATGATGTGAGAATTTTATTATACGTATTTAATGCAATGTTACGAGTTGGCTTCTTCCCATGCTCTTGGACGATGTCTGAAATTGTAATGAGCCCTAAACCAGGCAAGGACTTAAGTCAGATTACGTCGTACAGGCCCATTTTTCTGCTGTTAATTTTATCAAATTTGTTTGAAAAATTATTCGTTTCGTGTTTAAAGCCGTATCTTACTTATCAAAACATCATCCCGGACCATCAGTTTGGTTTTCGAGCAAGCCATATTACAATTGAGCAGGTCCATAGAAATGTCACTGTTATTAGATCTGCATTTGAAAATAGGCAATATTGTTCAGCTTATTTATTAACATTTCCCAGGCGTTTGATAAAGTCTGGCATGATGGACTACTTACGAAAATAACCAGGGTTCTACCTGGGAACATTAACAAACTTCTGAAGTGCTATCTGACAGATATAATATTTAAAGTAAAGTCGAAAGGTCAATTTAAGAAAAATGGAAAATCTCTGCAGGAATACTTCATGGTAGTATACCAGAGCTGCTATTATATATCATTTACACAGCGGATATGTTAACAAACCCAAATACGTACACGTCAACGTTTGCAGATGACACTGCATTTATAAGTGTTAACAAAGACCCGAAAGTTGCATACGAACAACTTCAGTCTTATATTAATGATATAGAGGACTGGCTAAAAAGTGGAGAATACAGATAAATACATCGAAACGTTTTCCCTCAGAAGAAAAAACTTTCCACTTATAATAATAACACATACCACTGTTCCAGTGGAAAACTTACGTTACATATTTGGGTATTCTCTTATATTGAAGCAAAAATAACGGCAATAAAACTGCGAACAAATCAAATACACCGATTATTAAGTCCTTGGGAATACAAATTCCTTTTGTACAAAAACGATATAAAGCCAATATGGTCATATGGCACACAGCCGTGGGGAACTGCTTGTGTATTTTTCAGTTTACCGTATGGTCCCCCTGGTACATAAGAAACGAAAACATCTATAGGGATCTAAAAGTTCCCACTATACAGGAAGAAGCAAAAACATGCACGTCAAAATACGTAAACAAAGACGGCTCAATCTACCCAAAAGTAGGTAGTTTATTAAGAGTTGAATACATAAGATTAGTTATTACATTAGCAATAATTAATAATTAATTTTCTCTTTCAAAGATTCAATAAAATAAAACTAAAGCTTTGAAACCGACATTGAAGAAATCTCTAATTCATTAACTCGCAATTGCTTATATACGGTTGTTAGCAGTACACAAAAACCTTTTTTTAACATAAACAAAATACCCACCACATCATGCTTGCACAATACCATAATTCTGGTGTATTACATCTTTAGTATGTCTCACCGTGCCATTTGGCAGTTGAAGCGGAATTGTATTAATATGTTATTTGGTAATTTAGAGTGTTACAATTATTTAAATGTACTAGTATATTTTGCTTTTACCCGACGAAAAGGAGTATGATGGCATGATAGAATTATGGCTTTAATTCAACTGTAAATAAAATATTTAAACTATAAATGAAGTAAAATTTGTGATAAAATATTGAATCGTTGTAAAAAGTTATCACAACGTGCACTGCTACAAATGGTAAGTGGAAGGACCTACAAATAATAAAGCAACTTCGCTAGTTGATCTACTTATATACACGTACATACAGTCATGCATACTGCCTGTCAAAACATGAACTGAAATAATTGATTTTTTCTAAAATCAACAAAATCAATTCAATAGAAAAATTCGTTTAAATCAAAATGTGAAAAACCATAAAAAAATATTTCTATATGATAGATGCCGCATGTATGTTCTCTTTAAACAATAAATTTTTATTTTGATTAAACTTATTTTGAAAGCTGTATTATTGAGAGCGTGACGTCATAAAAACCACAAATTTTTTATTGAAGCAAATACGTTGAGTTGTTGTCAGACAGCGTTATTAGATAACATGGCAAAAACTTAACACGTTGTTGATTTTATTAACTCTTTAATGTTACAGGCAAAAACATATTGATGAGCTCTCAATTCTAACGTATGATGGTGTTGGAAACAAACAAAAAATATCATTACAAAATTGTTAATAACTTTTAACAGTTTTATAAGACTTACGAGAACAATCGTTGATGGGTTGATGCATGAACAGTTCGCTTGATTTATTACATTTTATTTTAAATTCTACATCACTTAATTATTATTATTTCCGAGCTCAAGTTTTTTATTTTAAATTTCACAAGTTTAGTTTTAAATTATAATTTAGAGAAATTATTTTTGTCTGCATCCGCATACTATTCATTTGCTATACCTTTGAATCCCTTTAGAATTAAACACATGCTGATATGTTCACAATTCTCTTTGTCTTACACACAGCTCTTCATCAAGTAATGCCGACAATCTTAGAATTTACTTATTCTTCGAACTCTTGCAATAATCATTCGTTTAATAATTAATTAATTTTGTATACGCCTATCGCTACTACATCTAAATATATATTTAACCTCTGCACGAAGTAGAGCTCGAAAATTGCTACAACAGACTGGACTTTTGAAGTTAAAAATTTGTTTAATTTAAATCGAAATATTAATTAAACATTAAATCTATTTCTAATTGAAATTGATGCATTGACAGTTCTAGCTGATTATAAAAAAGGAGAAACCAACAAATTTTAAATGACACTTGCCTCATTTTATACAAGCCATTTTAATTAAGTTCATGTTCACACTCATTAATCGCAGATAAAATATTCCTATGCAACACACATATTTCAGGTAATTTTATGCCCCATAAACATTGTTGGCCAACTCAAGTTATAACTGACAAAGTATGGAACAGCACATGTACATAATAGACACACTGCACTAACAATGCTAATGAAGAGTCGTAAGAACACAAGACGAAAGTAAAGAAGAGAATAAGTTAAAAGAACATTATTTTCATTACCACTCTTTCACGTAGTAAAAATGCATTTTCTGTCTCATTAAGAGTGTGAAAAAGTGCCGGTCAAGT
Source organism: Phania funesta (assembly GCA_963932375.1). Classification (NCBI taxonomy): domain Eukaryota; kingdom Metazoa; phylum Arthropoda; class Insecta; order Diptera; family Tachinidae; genus Phania; species Phania funesta. The sequence continues at coordinate 47,775,263 of OZ010656.1, forward strand.
ATAATTTTACTATTACACTGCTATCGCAAAGTAACTGTCCTATACTTATAGTCCGTTAAACAAGGTACTAAAATACACCAGAGTGCTGATTTTAATGCATACAAAATATCCTTTTAAACATGTTTTCATATCTGCAGTTATACACTTAACATTGTGTGTGTGTGTGTTAGAATTAGAGTGTATGGTAGACATTTCCATAAAATTAACTACATAAAGATAGTGAATGAGCAATATTCCATTATGTGAAGAGTTGAAGCAAGTGCAATGTGTGTTTGGGAATAAAGAGTATTCGGGCTGCTTTTATAATTTTTACCAGTAGCTAGGATATTAGTTAGGATGCTGTCGAATATGCTCGTAGGTACATATAATCAGATTTTTATTTTTACCTCTAACTTGATAATAGCTTACTGAACGAGTCAGGCTTTCTTGACTATAAAAGAAAATAAATACAAGTGCAAATTATATATCAGTAATGCAGACGATGATCTATCTCATTTTGTATAAACGATCTCTTTTTGCTAATTTTATATTTTTTATTGAATCTTTTGAATATAATTTGCAATAAGGATTCGAATCTTAACCATAATAATTACTTATTAATGACTTACCTATGTAACAATTAATTTATTGCATTTAAATCGTAATACACTAATAATTACTTATTAGGATTAAGAGAGCCTTCTCGCTAGGCTCAAATTGGAGGTACTTGTTTACGTCTGATGTCCTTCGAACTGCAACAGATCGCAGGTAAACGTGTTGAGATGTGCCATTAGTTTCTCTACTTAATTGTAAAAGTAATTTTTAATTTCTTCCCGGACGGCAGCGACATTTAGGCCCCTATGGATGTTCTCATAACGAATATACTATGGGGCGTGCACTATTTATCGTAATATCCATCTTTGTAAGTTTTGGATGTATGATGCGCATGCGGAATCTCACCACTGAATGCCATATGTCCATATTAGTTTATAATAATTATTTATAGTAAAAGTATATACTCCAAAACTAAGTTTGAGTTTTAACCAATGATCAAGGAAAGTTGAGTTGATTTTAATTCCATAGCTGCTGCCTTCGCTTCAATATGATGGACCATTTTACCCCTTGGTCTCAATAAAGTCCTCAATGTTTTATGTGATCTTCCATTGGAACAGAAATAACATAAAGCAATTTTGTCGTCTGAGCGTATGGTTTTTGTTCTTCGGAAATATGGATCTGTAGTTACTGGAAGTATTCCTTAAAACTCCCAGCCTCAAATTAAAGCAACAAATGTTTTTGTGAACTATGAGTGTAAAAGAACTATTACCTCGTTTACACGCACGTGTTATTTACTAATAGAAACGTAACATGTCGGCGCATATTTTTCATTGTAACTTACTATTTGCAAATACGGTGTAACACGTTGGGACATGCGATAGCAACGAAATGTATGTGTAGTTGCATAAAATACTTAAGCGTTAATTTAACGGAAAGATAACAAATTATTATTGATTAGTATTTTTTCTACAGCAATCTTACCAGATCGTTCACTAAGACGCACCCTATTTCTGTATGCAATTTATTGTATAATGGGTAAGTTAAGCCAAATTATAATTTACTTCAGAGGTTTTGGTCAACTTTCAAGTGTCATTTACTTAAGAGAGCGAAATAAAAAGCGCACATTCTGCACAGAGGCGTAATCCACACATAAATGCACTATCTGGCAATGGAGAACGTAGGTGAAAAAATATTATTTTAAAATTATTTTAAGGAAAAAATCATAATTTAGGGCTCTTTAAGTATTTAAATTGTTGTCGTCATTCTTAATCATAAAAAAATATAGACAAAATGATTTTTATGTTTGTTTTACAACTCAATGATGCACACTGTTGCATTTTTCAGTACTTTTTGCCATTAATTATACAAAGTATGCAGATTTTCATATTTATGCTATAAAGTATACAAATTACTATCAATTACTAAATTAAAATTAAATATCAGATACATATTAAAAGTACATACACTATAGTCAACTAAAAGTCAGTTGTAAGTTGCTCAAGCATTCGAGAGGCTTTTCGTTGATTTCTCACAGTAGCTAAAGCCAGCAAAGGCACATTGTAGTTAGCCATTAGGTATTTGCCAATTACTTCTGTATACAAATAGCTGCTCTCTGAAATATGTATATGTATCGCCAAGAATTTGAATTAATTTGTCTTTCTACAGTTATTGTTTTTTTTTTCTTGTTAAACGCAAGAAAACGCAAGCCATATACTTATAGAAACGTATTATGTAAATGAATTAAATGGTTGCAAGCAAATCGTATTATTACTATAGAACGATAGAAAAGCAAACAATGTATCTTACTGACTGGTAGCTGCTGCGACATGAACGCAAGCGACTAAAGCCATTGTATGCCTATTAAGTCAACTCGCTGTGCTACGCACTCTTATTTTGATAACAGTTAAAAGAAGTTTACATAGTTAGCTTTATTTTATTATTTTTTATCTAGTTACAAATATTGTTTCTAGTTAGGATTTCAGTAAAAATTATGTTTTACAGCCCAAGCATTTTAATTTTAATGGATGGATTCTGTTAATGATTAAATGAAAATAATAACTTGGTTATTGCAACTTAAAAAATGTTTAAAATGTTTTTAAATAACTTATGTGGAATTGGCACAAAAATATGTTGTTTAAGATAACATAATATGGTTGTCGTGACCATGTGTGCGAGTTTTGGTTTTGATAACAGAATTTCTCGGCTTCGACATTGATTGATTGGTTTTATACACCAGATTTTTTAAGGAAATTTTATGCCCATATATGACGCTCTCTTCTTCAAAAGAAGTCTGGAGAAAAACATTCGCGCCGAATGATTAATTGATAATGCAGCAAATTAGATTTAACTCTAAACGTGGTAATAATGGTTAGGTGCAAAATAATAAGTCGATATAGGTTTCAACAAATTGTCACTCATGGCTGTCAGAATATTAATACGCGGAATTCCGATAAGTTTCAATTAAAGCTAGATTTTATATACTTATTTATAACATCTAAATTCGGACTTCTTTCATTTTTGATTTAAAACAGTTCCTTTGATTTGTTTTACTCAAACCAAATAAACCAGCATAGTAATTTCAAGACTGCTCCCGCATCCCAATAAGCTACGTAAGCAGCATCCATAGCACGTGGTAGAAACTAATTAAACTATTCACACCAAAAACCCTACACTAATTTTGGTATTTTATTTAAGGAAAGATTATAAAGATGCAACCACTTATAATTTGAGCATTTGTTGTTGTTCATTAGTTGCATTTGTTTGCTCTTCAAAAAATACAGTGGCAAGCATAATTGCTAGGTCGGACTATGAATGGTTTTTTTATTAAAATATTTTCTAATAGTAGTACGAAAGTAACAGAATATATCTTCCGCCTTGGAAAAGTTTTTGTTTTGATAATTGCCAGAATATTGTCTATGAAACATTTATTGTGGTTATCAAATTAAAAAAAAAATTAAAACAGATCGTAGTCGATACCTGGATTTTTATTACTTCAAAAAACTATACTCGACGTATTTGATAAAATTCAAATTCATGTTATAAACGCAGTTAATAAAGATGTAATCAGTTGTGCTCACCAGTGTATTTATTTTCCTTTTAAAACCGTGAATATTATAAAAAGAGCACAAATCCAAGTGTATTTAAATGAATGAGTGCATTAGAGTATGTTTGTATGAGTGCTATCCGAACGTGTCAAAATTACACTCTACACAACTAAATAATTACTAGAGAACAGAATAAGACCAACAATCTTATCCAAAAATTTTAAATAAACAGTAGATATGTAGATACACTCAAAAACACACTTTGCTGAATAAAACTCAACAGTGTTTACATTTGGTTATGTACAGAATTATTTGCACAGAAAACCCATACAGACATATAATACGGAAATAAGTATGCGACTGATTACCCAGCGGTTAAATGGAAGTGGGGAAGTTAAAAACAAATGTATCTCATTACTCACCAAACTCATATTTAATTCACTATGTTGTTTAACGCGATAATGATTCTGTACGTACAAAGAGATAAGAACCGATGACAGTGGCACTTCAGAATCAAAACGGCTCATATCATGATGCTGCTGGTTGTTCATCACAATTTTACTTATTAAAAATTTCCCAAGGCCCAATAGCTGACCACATTGAGTCCGTGAAATATACTTTCGTTTTGGATAATAAAGTGACAATTTAAATTCAAAACCTACAAATAAGCAACAAGAGAATTATCGTCTAAAGGTCAAAGTTCAGTTAATGGATCCATGTCAGTTTAATATTAAATCTTTCTTATTTACTTACTGGGTTATGCATTTATATGTAGTGCAGGATTCTGCTATGATAGAGGCACGCGTCTAAGTATATTTTTGTTTGAGTAAAATTTATATGTGTATATGTGTTTATAAGTGGTTCACTAATTAGACCACATTAATTGCATGTTTGTTATTTCTTGAATATTCATTAACATTGTTTATACAATATTCTATTGGCAACGAAAAAAGTTGTATAAGAAATACAAAATTTCAGTGAGTGCCTTATTATTATTATTTCTATTTGCTGCATCGCAGCTCTTGAACACCCAAATTGATCCAAAATAAAGAAAGTCGTCTTGTATCGTCCTTGATAACCTTGTAAATAAACATGTGTGGCATATTTTTTTATATTTCTCCTCCATTAAAGAGAAATCTCTACCAGAAGGCAAAGGAGTATGACGGGTAACAAGTTGCAACCAAAATGATATTAGAAGCCAATTTTTCTTTTTCCCAGCGCAGTCGTTTTATTTTGACATATTTTAATAATACGGATGCAACTTTATCCCTTCCACGTTCTTGTCTTGCAGTAAAATCGTGTATTCCGAAATTAGGTCGCCAAACTTTTCTGCAGTAACACGATAGTCCAGTTGAAAGTTGGAGTTCAAAAGATAAAAAAGATTTTGTATATGTGTATCTTATTGAATTTTGCGTCTCTCTTTTGAGCAGATATTCCATAGCGTGGTTTTCGTGTTCATTATGAATTGCTATTAATATTTAAAAATTAAGATTGTTTGAGTTGAGGTTTCAGATTTATATTGGATTTTAGAAGTTTAAAGTCAATATTATATTCAGTAGCGTTTTCCTCAAACCAAGGAAAGCTTTATTTGTACGACTTGGAAATTGTCATTACATGGTTCAAATAAGTTCTATCAATATTATTGCATATGCTATAATGGCTCAGATATTGTGGTACGACATTTGTGTGATCTCTTGCAGACCATTTTTGTTAAATACTAAGTCTATTGGATCTACTTTCATGCTAACCTCTATCGCCTATTTAGGAACAACAACTCCCTCTATATATTTACCTATAATATTAAGTCTTTCTTCTCAAGTTTAAAGACCATGCATGACATGTATTTGTGTCATACTCTGGCCTTTAGAACTTAAAATTATTTTTGGGATTTTAGATTTGCTTTTAAAGTTTTGTTAAACTTCAGATTTTTTGTGGAATTTAAATTTTTTGGGTTTAATTTCGGAATTTAAGAATATTTTTAGTTTTCAGTGATTTTGAATATTTAAGTTTTCAGTTTTGGGTTGTGGTGACTTTCCTGTATCATACATATAATCAAAATTTTCAATTTTGTATGACATTGAAAATTTATGGTTTTGAAATTTCGTAATTTTGCAAAAAATTAGGTTTTATTAGGTATTCAAAATTTGTGTTGGCATATTTAGATAATATGCATTAAAAATGCGTTTTAAATAATTAATTTATTTTCAAGAAGAATTTTTCTTCATTTTCCCAAATTCAAAAACACAAGTTTTAACGAACAACATGAAAACAATTTCAGCAGTGAAATGCTAATTGAGTAAGCTAAACTAAATATGTGTGAACACCATAGTCTGTAACACAATTTAAAATATAATTGCCTTAATAAAAATGAAAAATGTCTGAACATGTTTTCCACTTTCGCGCCCCTGTTCGTTCACAAGCATGGCATTCAAAGGTATACAATTCTAGTTTGAAAAAATAATACCTTATAAACACATGCATACATACATACGTACTTACGTATTTTGACAACTTAATAATTTTTTTTTTTTTTTTATTTTGCTTTCAAAAAATGTAAAATTACTTAATACATACATACACATGCATATGCACATGAACAAATTTATTGTTATTCTTAGCTAGTAATGCCGTCTTTTAGAGTTTTTTTAATTACTTAATAAATATATAAATCAATGCAGACTTAAGTTTATTCTTAAACCATCGCATTAAATTGCATTAAGTGAACAGTAATTCAAAAGAGAAGATATGTTGGCTCTTTGGGTTTCTCTTAACGTTTTAAAATCGATGGCAATTAAATACTCATTTAGTGATTGTTATAAAAAAATTTTGAAAGTTGAGTTCAAATTCTAATTTCTAAAAAATGTTTTTTGTAAAATAATTGTAATTATTAACAAAGAAAAATTAAGACAAAAATAAGTTTATTAATACTATAATCAGTTCGATTTTTTGTTAATGTTGCAATTTTTTTATTTTTTGGTGTACTTTTTGGGTAAGTGCACTATTTTTTTTTTTATTTTGGGCTCTTTGGAAAAATTGCAAAATTTTATTAAAGTTAAAGTTTTTTGTGGTTTACTTCCAACATTTTTTGAATTTATATGTTGGCGTTACTTTTTTTTTAAATTCTGGTTTCTTATTAAATATCGATTTTTCGTCAATAATTTTTTTTTCCAGTTTTTTGATTTCATCGTGAATTTTAAATTTGTGCAAAATAATAACGTAATATATTTATGCAATTCCAGTTTTTTTTTAATTTCAATATTTTTTAAGCTTTTATGTAAGTTGAAATTTTTTGACTTTAGCTTGGTTTTGTCGTAAGTTTTGGAGTTTTGATAAAATTTCGCTTTTTATTCTATTTTCAGATTATTTAGATTTTTATTAAATAAGTTTTTTTGTGAATTTACTATTTGAGGTGATTTTTTTATACTCGTTCATATTTCGACGTATTGCAAAAAAATATGAATGTTTTGCATTTTGGTAATTTTTTTTTTAATAAAATTTCTGTTTTTTATTGAACTTTGAATTTTTGAGGAAATTGTTTTTTTATTTCAGTTTTCCGATTTTGAGGTGAATTTTCGAAATTGTGATGCATTTAAAACTTTGCCAATATTTCGATTTTTTTGTGAAATTTCGGTTTCTGGAGAAATTCCCCCGAAATTCTTGGTTATTTTTTTAAGGTTTTTAACATTTTTCATTTTGGTGCAACATTTAGGTCTGTAAGTAATCTGGGGCCTCGCCAAAAGCACTGGTCTTATGGTCTAAATTTCCAAATCGTAGAGTTTCGTGTAGTTAAAAAGTTGATTGCAACATCGGCAAACGGTCATCGTTAATTGGAAGGACATTTTAAGTGCCTTACGGTTTTCCACAGGCTTCAATCCGTATTTTTCTTTGGATTCGAACTTTTTAAAAGGCTGTCGATAGCGGAATAAAGTTTCTGTCTCAATTTATTACATATCGTGTTTTAACATGAAGTATAAGCTTTTATTTATGACACAAAAAATTCTTTCGGTTTTCGCGAAAATTATTCTGTCAGTAAAATTACATTCTCTTCACGCGCAGTTAATTTTTTGTCTGTAAGCACGGAATACAAAGTGAATTCCAAGAATTCACTGCATTTGAAGAGTGCTTTCAAGGTATATTGGAGCCTTATATGCTCGGAGATTATTGTTTGAGGCTTATAAGAGATTCCCCTGAATCAAAGTCGAAGAGAATAGCCAAAAAACTATGTCGTTTTATTTAAAACAGGAAAAAAATTAACTAATAAATTTATGATGAATTCGCTGCTGTTTATATAGAAATTGAGATGTCATAGGAAGTGCTTATTCTCCCATTTTTATTATATCATTATCAGATAAAATAAAAATTTTATTAATATTTTACACTGGTGGATATAAAACATTGGTTTGTTGGGTTTTTGCATTTTGGCGAACCTTTTTTCTGGTTAATAGATTTGCAAGCTACTGCAGCTCAAATTTACACCATTTGCTTTTATAGCAGTACGAAATCACAGTCGAAACTTTTCTAGCAATAAATATGTCCTCTCTAAATGTACAAGTAGCTACCACGTTGGCATAAAATATCCAATACTGTGGAGAAGCATTTAATATTGTTTTGTTTTTTTTTTTTTGTTTCTACTGTTTTGCTGTTAATGTAAATTTTCGACAAAAACGTTACATTTTGGTTAAAGCAGCACTTACTTAAATGCCGTAGGTTATGGGTTGTTAAAGAATATAATTATTAGGGTTATGAGGCTCTCGTAAAAATCTAACTGAAAACAGTATAAAATGTAGAGCTCTTGATATGAGATTTACCGCGACATAAAACGGCATAAACTGCACCTGATATGTTTCTACTCATTTCCCTTTTTTGGTCTCAGGTCTCTTGCATTTTAATACTTGCAAAAGTATGCACAAGTGCATACATTTTTGCACATGAATATGCATTTATATACGAGGGCAGAGCTAAAAATTCAAAATCCAAATTTTTTTCTAGGTTTTGTTTTACAAAAACAAGGCCAAACATAACTTTGTACGCAGTTTTTTTTTAGGGGCTCGATTAGGAAGCCTTTTTAAATTCATTTTAATTTTTTGTAATGAGGTTTTTCTTCTGTATATATTTTAAAAGTTGTTAGACCTAGCATATATCATGGATGCCATCAACGTTTAAACAAAAGCAGGCTTTTGACGAAAAACTAAGCCCATCAAAATAATACTCTTTTTCCACACCAGTTTGTATTAAGCAGAAGGTAAATTCCAACTAATTACTTGAGCGAATGTTATTAAAATCTTAGTTATTGCATTGTTGCTCGTATACCTAACATGCAGTCACATAAAAAAAGTAATACACAGTAAATACAGAAACTCACTGAAATTCTGTTATCATAAATGCACACTTACCGTGCACATACAGCCACACGCATGTGCAAAAACATACCCAGAGAACACTCTTTACCGACGTGTGAAATAATCTGTAACTTTAACAGACTCAAGTTTGGTTTTGGTTGACTTAATATCTCTTGGACCTTGCACTATAGAGTCAGTACTTTCATTACAAATTTATGTTTTTTTTAAATATCAATCGGAAAATTTCGTCATTTTCCGTCTGGTGTACAATAAAAAATGCGGAAAATATAACACAGGTGTGATAATTTTCCGATGTTTAATCAGAATTTCTCAGATATATTCCATAATACCTCTAATAGAAATCTATCTGGCATATATGAAACTATTCCCTAATTTCCTCAGAAAAAATGATATTAGTTGTAAAACACCAATTGTGTTCAAGTTGTCTGGCCGATATTGGTTTATAAAATCTGAAACTTAAGTCGGCTGTCTGTTCGAAGGCGAATTAATTATAAGGTGAAAGCATAGCGAATTCGGTGCTGATCAAATTCGACCTAATGTAAAAATTTGTGGTCTTAAGTCCCCTGATGTGTAGCAAGATAAGATAGGAACAAAAGCAAACAAATTAGAATATTTATTTCATAAATAATAATATGAAAACGAAAACAACTATAAACAACGTTTGCCGTTAAAATGTGAGGACCACCGTATATATTACTGCACTTTGATATATGCAAAGTCTGTCCGAATTTGGCTCAATGTTCACTGGGAAAACACTTGTATTAACGCACGCACAAATGCTCAAACATACTTAAAAATTTGAAACACAAATTTCATGTTACAGTGTATAACACTCAAAACGCAATTACTGTTTTGAAATTTCAAGAGTTTTTACATAATTTTGCGTTGAGCAGTTAAGCTTAGACAACTGACACAAAAAATTGCGCACTCACACTGGCGCACTTAGGTACTCGCATATGTACTCATGTAAGCAACAACGCATTTAGAGTCTCAGATTAAATTTTGCAAATAAACTTTTTTTTAAATGTCTAAATTACGGACTTATGTAAATATTTTAAAGAGTTAGGTGTAATTAAATTTTAGATACTTTTAATGGATTAAGGATCCTGGTGGTTTCCTGGAGAGACGATCTTTTCTAATTGAGGAAAAATGAATTTTAAAATGTAGAAAAATTATTATTATATCATTCTCGACATTCTCGTGCAAAACATAATGCTCTCAGATTATCGCTGTTACAGAAAAAAATGCTTCGTATTAATTTTAAAGCCAAAATTTGAAAGAAGCAAAAAATGTTGGCGAAACTCCTTCGACAGGTAGGTAAATTTCTTTAATTTTTTTTTTTTTCATTTTCAAATCGCATTTAAAGCCACGAGAACTGAGTTAAAACATTAGAGAAACGAAACTTAGGCCGACCAAAACATAGATAAAACAAAGATTATGCTAAAATTTAAAAAGGACGAAATTAGTTTGCTGCAAAGTATACTGACGGGACTCTCCAGTGAACAAGCACATCTTCTTCGATTAAAAAGAGCACACGATAGCGTTTGATTGACATGCACTGCCTAACTTTTATACAAATAAGAATATTACACTAATGATTCTATATAGCTAAATAAACCAATAACTTTAAAATTCGCCAAAAATCCCGATATTGCAATAAAAAGCGAAATTTACCCAGAAAACGCAATTTAACAAATTTTGAAATTTCATTACAAAAACGCTGGAATTGTACTAAAAACACGGAATTAAATAAATAAGTAAGAGAGTTATATATTCGGCCGTACAAAATCGTATACGAGTATTCCCTTCACAAAAGTATCAAATACTATCATTGTACTTCTGATATTTTTGGCCTGCGGTTGTAGTCGTCTAATTAATATAAGTGTTTTAGACCAGTTAATAGATGCGAATTTTTTTCCTAAGTTAGGGTTCTTTTAGCTTGTTTTCCTTTTCTCTGAATTCTTATGATATATTATCGACTTTTTGTTGAATTGTAAATAAAAGCGGAATTGGGTTTTAAGTAAAATTTTGAATATTTTATAAAATTTAGAGTTTCGGGTGTAAATGTTGTCGTCGTTCAAATGCAAAATATAGTGAATTTTGTTTTTGGTTACTTGTTTGTGAAGATACGATTTTTTTTTGTAAAATATACGTACTTTTGTCCTTGTGTAACATAGATTTTTTTTAAATACAACTTTTTTCAACAAAACATTGATTTTTCCAATTTTTGGAAAATTCGCAAGATTATAATTTTTAGGCTATAGTTAGGATATGTTAAGAATTTTTTAAATTCCCAAATTAGTCGAAATAGCATTTTTTTATTTTTCAGTTTAATTAAGATTTTTGGAGAAATATTAATTTGTATGATTAAATTTTTTTTGGTGAATTATGATGAAATTAAATATTTTACTATAATTTGGTGAATTTTTATTTTTGTGGCCTTTTTTCTAAAATTTTTTTTTATTTAATATTGATTTTAGTAAGTTTTCAATCTTTTAGTGAAATTCACAATAAATTTGATTGAATAAATTTTTTTGTGGTGAAATTCTAAAATTTGGTTGATTTTATCTTTATTGATTATTAAGCAATTACATTTATTATATCCCAGTTTAAGTGTTATGTTATTTTTGTAAGTTAAAATCTCTGAACTACAGTTTCGTGTTGTGGTGAACTTTGGTGAATTCCCAAGTAATTATATTTTTTATAGTTAATAATTTTAAGTAATTTAAATATATTGATAAATTTGTAATATTTTACTGAATTTTAAAATTTCTTGTGTATTCATCATCTGTGGAGAAATACATATGCATTTTAATATATCATTGTTTAACATCGAATTTTTTTAATATTTTGGGGTTTTTAACAATAAATATACTTTTTATAATTTTTCGGCTTTTTGTTAAAATTACAAAATTTTAGTAAAATCTTAAATTTCAATTTCGTTTTGATTCTACGATAAATTTTAAAATATGGGGTGAATTTATAATTTTTGTTATTTTTTTTGGAATTTTCGGTTTTCGGTGGAATTTTGTTTTCTTTGATTGTATTTGAAATTTTAAATTTTTTTTATAAAAAAATATATCTGGAGACCTCGACTTTATCATTTATGTAAGGGTACCTTATAGCTAATTTGATACGAATTTGGAATATGCACATTTTTTGGAGATGTGTTAGTAAAAGTAAAAATACCAAAAAAAAAAAACCCCCCAAGAAAAATGCCCTCGGAAACTCGTGGACCGAAAACAGCGAAAATTCGCCGATTGCGTTTCAAGATGATAGCTTATATAGTGCCGGCAAAAGTTGATTTCTATATAACGAACACACTGACAGATAGATATCGGTAATTAAACTTCCCTATCTATAAAGATTCGGAATATATGCAAAATGGCCTTAAAGTTGAGAATATATCAGAAATGCGGAAGAATTTGGATTGATAACTCTTAAAATAGAATGTAGCATTAAACTAGTAACATCGCTGGACCTTATACCAGAAAAATTCTGCAATCTTTTATGAAGGGTATAAACGATCCACCACAGCCCAATGTAATTCTTTTACTTGTTTTATAAATGATTTGAAAACAATTTTTTTTTTATTTTTTATTGTTAGTTCTTTATATGATTTAAAATATATTTTATTTATAAAGAAATTTGTATAAATCGAAGGTAAACATCATAAATTATATTAGCTTGTGGCCGACTGCATATAACTTAGGGCTAATATTCTGCCAATATTTTCTTTTACATATTATCAAAATCATTTTCAATTTAAAAAGAAATTCAGGAAGTTGCTAAAAACCAGTTGTATATGCTACTGCCTTAAATTAATGATTGCACATTTAGCTTACAAAACAAACGAATTCGACTAAAGTTGTTGATAATCGTCCATTTAGGAGAAATTACTTACTAATTCTTACATGCGATAAAATATTTGTAACGCATACATACATCATTGGCTTTTAGCAATAGTTAATTTTTATTAGGTCATAAGCGTTAGAAGTGAAATGTAATTTATGGATTTTTTTCTCTTTTAATTCTAAAAATCAAATGTTACAAATGTTCATCCGCCCAGCCGATGTTGTATACTAACAAACATTTTAAAGCAGTTGTCTATTATGAAATATTGTAATACTCGAACAAAATATATGCAACATAACAGACAATATTTTTCCAGTCACTGATTACAATGAGTTGCACAACCAAAATATGGTCTTTGGTACAACAACTCATAAAGTACACTTATGAGCAGAGATAAATGACCAAATGGACCACCTAAAAGTTGTTAAAACTTAAACAATATTTGCAAACATTAACGATGCAATACACTGACAAAAAACATTAACTATTTCACTTAAGAGGTACCAATGTAGTTGTAGATTTTTTTTATCTTATTCCGTCGACAATTTATTCTCAAATGTAATTGACAAGCTCATATGCCATTACCTACATTATTACTTTTATTCAACAGATTAATTTTTTATTTTATTTCGCAACACTTCAACGTATTTTTCTATCTGTACTTTGGTGAATAGAAAACCAACATTCAAAACTGGCGTGTTTAGCACATAATTTAAAGGGTATTTGCAGAGTGAAATATTGATTTAACATGCAAATATGGAATATTTGGCCAGCAATTAGCAGGTGGAAACCCCCAAAAGTATAAACTATGCAAATTGAGATGAAATGTAAAATTTCATTTATGAAAAAATATTGGATGTGCGTTATGTTATAATAATTTAAGTATGTTTTCCATGTCTCGTTACACGCTGGTGTTTTAGACATGAGAAATGTATTTATTTGGTTTTCAAAAGGCTACAATTTTGATAAAGTTAAATATATATAAAGTGATATCAATTTGACTTAAACAGATTTTCATTTTTTCACTAACATTTTCTGTCAAATTAACTTTGGCTAATCTAAAGATTAAAAACGATATACAACATACACATATATATACAAGTATGTATGCATATAAAAAATTACCAAAGCTGTAAGGTTTCTAAAACTTTATTACCCTACAATTATTGACGTTTTTATTATTTGACATTTAATTCGTCTGATGTGCGTGAGCTGCCAGGGAAATTATAAAGAATAATGTCAAGTAAAACAAAAGTTAAAGTAAAACTTTTCACATTTGAGTTGAAACATTAAAAGTTTTATAATTTTAACCTTGATAAAGTTTGTACACACCTTCACAATCATACTACTAATATGCGCAAACGTGTAATAAAAGACCCAAAGTCTCATAAAATTTTGAAAACTTAAGTTTGTTTTGCAAGTATTGACCATCCCCTCTTTCAAACCAGCTCAATGACAACACACATACTTCCTTTATTGCAAACAAAAAGGTGTATGTGTACCGTCTTAAGTTAACCGCTGTCATCAGTTTACTTTAACACTGTGTTATGAATTCGAAATCCGTCGAAAAGAGTAAAAATGTGATATTATTCTCAGGAAGCCATTAAAGGAAATGGTCGTCTATGAGTAGTGAGTAAACACGCATGTTAAAACACCTCGATTTCATTTCAATACTAGTATTACACATTAGCTAGTGTTAGTTTGGAAACTTTTAATAGTTTAAATAGTAGTTAGAAATGTCAACACGATAACAAGGAACATTTAATATTAATGTAAAAATTAACTTAGGCTCCGAAAAAATTTACTGAAAACGCTAAAAGTGTTTACAAATGTTTTTCCTCTTAATACGCTTTTATTAATAACAATATAACGCAATATAGAGAACTAATTTTTACTAACTTTCCGACCGCAGAATAAAATAAAAATCAAGTTGAATTCGGGGATATCGCACGGTACAATAAGTACACTATTACTTATTTCTTCTAGATCCTAAAATCCTATTTATTATTTTGCAGACGAAACCATTTGTCATTCGTTTTCTTTAAATTATACCCCATGCCCTTCTGATATAACACTTAATCCAGATCACGACACAATCTCTAAATGGAGTCGATTTTAATGCACTTAAGGCATAGTGCTTTAGTCTGTTTTTGAGTTTCTCGACCGCTTAAAGTAGAGGGCAAAACTGCTTAACGGTGACGGTTCTGTTTTATATTCACTACCCCGGGATGTGCTCCTATGGATTTAGGCGCCTAGTTCCAGCTACCAGAACATATGTATCTGCGTATATTGCTTCCTACATTAAGGACTCAATCGTTCGTGGTAAATTAGCTAGTGGATCGCACTACCGCTGGTATGTAGAAAATAGCACAAGATTTCCTGTGTGCTTGTTTAGACCAGCAAAAATTTTGTCACGCTTAAATTTGTTTATTTTTTCTAAGGAATAATAAAATTTTTGTCAAAACGAGATTCAATTAAAAATGTTAAAATCTATGTCAAATATTATATATCCTATACAAATGTACGAACTATTAAAAATGTACTACAGATTTTTCCAATGCAGGGGATTGTTTAGATGATTAATTTATAGTTCCGGAATTTTTCTAAATTTGATTACGCAATTTTGATTTTTGGGATTATCATTTTATTTAGGCTTTTTACTATTTTTGACTATAGTTTGTCTTTGTGGTAAATTTTTTAATTTTAATAAAATTCTATTTTAAATTAGGCTGGGTTTGATGAGTTTTTATTTTTTGGAAAAATTTTATTTTTTAGTGAATTCCCTATTTGTGGTGAAATTTGAATTTTTTAACAGCGACTTTGTTTGATTTGAATCATATTTGGAGAATTTTGGTGAAATTTAAAATTTTGTTGCAAAGTTTGTTTTTTTATATATTTTGGTAAAATTTTGGTTTTTCGTTAAACTGTTTTCAAATTTCCGATTTTGTGGTAAATTTTCGAATGCGTGGTGGATGCTAAGATTTTGAAAAATTAAAACCTTTGTGTATTTTCTGTGTTTTTAAAGTTGTGATATTTTGGAATATTTTGTTATTTTTGTAAGTTAAAAATTATAGGTTTTAATTTGGTGAATTACGAAGTTATGATGAAATTAAATTAATTTAATGATTCTTAAATTTTTTTGTGAATTTTCCATTTGTGTGAAATTTGATTTTTTCTATTGAAATTTGAATTTTGTAAATTTTGTTTTTCTTTTTTAGTTTATTTAATTTTTTTTATATTTTTTTGTGAATTTTTGCATTTGTGGTGAATTTAAAAAGTTGGAAAAAACTTAAATACATTGTAACTTTTTGCGAACTATTGGTTTTTGTTAGTTTATGAAATTTTAAGGTTTCTTTTTTATTTAGTCCGTCATTTAGGTCCAGATTAAAACGGAAGGACGGAACATATGTACTTTGTTCAGTTAGAAATGAATATTATAGAAATGAGTGCAGATATAACTTCGCTGCCGCAAAAAACTTTCAGTTGCTTCAAGTCGAACCCGAGTGTACTTGCATAATTTAATGAATTATTCAACTTAAATTAATAAGAGTATAAAAATTACAGGTACCTTATATAATCCTAAATTTGTGAAGACACAACAACATAAAAGTCGGCTTTTAGCGCACTTGATATATGAATCGGTTTAACTAACTTTTAGTAGCTAAAATTTGGCCAAGGTACTAAAAGATTTGTAAGAAAATGTATACGTTTTGTGAAGTAGTTAACATATCGTTTTTATTAAATGCATATACATATGTATGAGAAAAAAGGAGTACCAGTAACATAATATTTGCTTTGTAAAGAAAGACAATGTACAGTGTTTCCCTTCTGCGAATAAAACGTCAATTTTCATCTTTTAATCAGCTGCGAATTTCTATGACTTTTTTAAACTGCTTTTTGTATCAGTTTTATTTATTTTTATTTATTATTGTATGAGAAGTTGCACATTTGGTTTGAAACACTGTTGTTTATTACTGGTATAAAAGTTCACCTTTACTCATTATTTAAATTGGTAAATTAAAAGTTAAATATTTGTGTCAAAAATGTTTTCTTATGAATAAATAAGTGTTAACCGATTTCAGTAAAAATTGAATAAAATTAACACATATGAAAATACAACATATTTTGTTAAATTTTGTGGTTTTGATAAAAATAAGGCAATAAAGACACATTTTTGAAATATTCTACAGTTATTAATCAAATTCTATTTTCAAATACATGTATGCGGAACATCCAACAATGGGATCAAATATGTACAAAAGTTTTCGTTACAATAACTCCTACCGGAAAAAAGGTAAACTTCTTTATCAGTATGTGAAATTTTACTGTATATAATTATTACTGTATCAATACAAAAATTAAAAAGCTAAAAGAATGATAATTTTTTTCAATTTAGTACATAAAATATTAGACTTTTAGCGTAAAAGCTTCAACTTCAGGTACTTGGACATACCAAAAAGTGAGACTCTGTTCAAAAAGTAAGCATAGACATATTTTGTTATATTTTTTAAGGTAAAAAAATGCGTTATTTTTGATACTTGGGAGACCAGAAGTAATAACTTTGTTCTACTTGAGTTTAGAAATTAAGTTTTTCAGAATATCTCATCAAAATTCCAAAAAAAAAAATTAGCGCCTTTTGTGTGAAAATTCTTGATATCAAAATTCAATCAATTGAGCGTGTTTTTTGTCGCTTCTGTCATTCTATAAATGTTTCCTAATGTTGTAATTGCTGCGGAAAGCTTTGATTTTGATCATCCGTGCATAATTCACAAAATGTCGCCACATGACAACTTTTTTTAACAATAATATCAAACCTGTTTTGGGTCAAATAGTTCCTCGTAATTGATAATTAACAATAGCACGTTTGTTAAGAAAGTGTTTCACGCACTCATCCCTATTCCAGATCTTAATAGTGGTTTTTCGATCCGTTGTGTTACGTTATTATTAATTGTTTTATAAACATTTTAAGTATTTTTAATGATTCTGGAATTATCAGCTAAAACATCAATAGTTAATCTAACAAAAATAAGTTTATTTTTCATAATAGTAAGAAAAAATGTGAACTCGAGCCTTAATAAAATTATTTGCTTTATTAATATAAAAATAGCAATCTATCAAGACTTACAAATTTATAAAAAAAAACCGAAGAACCGGATTAATACAAACTTAATTCCTAAAAAATCAAAACTCACTATAAAACCGAAATTTTACCAAAAAATAGCAAAACAAACCAATTTTAAGTATGTTATGAAAAACGTAGCAATCCTAACAAAATCGTTGCTGGCGAAGGTTCAATAAACCTAATTTTCGCAAACAAGAAACCAAAAACTTTACAATTTTCGGAAATTTACCCAAGGGTTAACTCTAAATTTTATTAAATATTAAAAATAAATTCTTTGTATTGGCAAAAACATTTAGTATATATTTATTGCTTCATACGTTTGTAAAGGGTACATAAGGTTCGGCACAGCCGAAGTTAGTTCTTACTTGTACATATACTTAAAGCTACTTGAATTTTTCTTAGTTAAGTTAATTATAATTCAGCAAAATAATTATATTATTATTGCTCAAGGCTATAGCACAATATTTTTATATCTATCGATAAAAGTACGAATGTATTAATATGCATGGGGGCAGTCTCATAACTATATTTTTAAAAACTTGGAGATGAAAAATCTATCCATGTTAGCAAATAAAAGACCATTACGAAAACCGAGTAGAAAAGTTGAAAATATAAGTCTCTGAAATCAGTTAACTGTAAATAAAATCGTTCTGCAATATTTTAAGCTGTCATGGACTATATATAAAAAAATCGTAAAACAATGATGATTTGACCTCCTGCAGTAAACTTTTAGGATGTATTTTTACATTTACGAGAAATACAAAGAGTCAAATGTTCTTCAAACACAATTTGGTGAACTTACGTTGATCTCGAGTCATGAAATGAAGCTGTGGTCTAATGAAGAGCAAAAGAAGAGGATGCTTCCTATCTGCAGGCAATTTATCATATTAAAAATGTTTCTACAATTCAAATCATAATTGTTTACTATTGAATACTTTCTGCGATAAAACAAAAATCAAAATGTCGAATCGAAGAATTAAGAATTTCTCTTTCCTTGGTAATAGGCTCTCCTAAAGTGAAAAATTTTAACATGTACTTAAAGTGTGCAATTTAAGGTTTTTATGAAATAAAAAGAGTATTAAGCTTTTAAATATGGCTGCCAGAATCGTGTTTATCTAAAACGAGACTATGTTGAGAAGTTTAAATTCGTTTCGCCCTTTTTTCATCTTCCTCATGCGCCCGATAATTTTGGTACTGCCAACGTATATGTACGCAATAATTCAACATGAGAGTCACATATACATTTTTCCTTTTGTTTTGTAATAGAACCCTTTGGGCTTATAATATAATTATCAAGAGAAATAAAACAATATATGCGGGCGTCAATTAAATTCTATAAACATCAATATAATGTCATTTTACTCATATTAATACTGAGATAATTGCGATTTATTTGCGCTTAATCTAAAAGCTTTGATTTAATTCACATTTGTAGAACTATAACAAAAAAGAAAGTGACATTAATTATGAATATTAGAATATTTAATAAATTAATTAATAAGTTTACACGTAATACCTAATTAGTTGAAAAGGTCATCAATCAATTGAAAATAAATATCCTTGTGTGCTTACGCACTTTCATACCTACATAAACTCTAAGTTGTTATTATTGGCTTTCTAAGATATTGTACTTTTAATCTTCACGCCTTTATTAATTAAACACTTTACATATTTTATGACTTCAATTTACAAGCACAAATAATAATATTTAATCAAGAAGTTATTTTGTTATGGCCGAAATGTACTACTTACCTGTTACGAATTGTTGATACAATTAAACTGAACATAATAACAATAAAATAATACTGCCAAGATCTTCTTTATTTATTAAACATAACAGAATTACAAATTATATTCCCATTCACTTTAACCGAGCAAAGTAATGAAGGATCCCTATTAGTTGTAGTGAATAGCTACGTCTAAATTCGGATTTTTAATGGTGAAACTTGAACGCACCTTGTCGCTAAAAATGAATTTTCGGCTAAAATTTTGACAGGCTACTCACACATTTAACTTGCCATGGTGAATCAGTAGATCTAATTAAATCAACATGGCCACAATATATTGCCAACCTCGACCCGCCATTATTGGCAAACACTTTTTTATAGAACTAATTTTAACTAAATAGTAACGCTTATTCGTTTTAGTATTGAATGGTACTACAGCTGGTAATTTAACTCGAAAAACAAAACGCCTTTAAGTAGCCTTTATAGGGTAGTAAAATACATTACTGGCAATACCTTAGACGTCACGAAAGGACCTACATACCGATGCTCATACAAACAAACATCGTTATTAATATAAATGTTGCATCATTATATTTTTGAAGTTTGAATTCCATTTAGGAAGGTCTGTTATATTGTGTATTCAATAAATACTTACCCGTGGAACGCTTCAAATAAATATAACCTGCTGTGTAAAACTTTATTAGTAAGCAACATTACTTCCGTCAATTAACGTCACTAGTTATAGCTAAACTAAAGATAAAACAAACAAGCTTAAATTCAAATACCAGCCATCTGTGCATTACGTAGCTCCTTCGCCCAGTACAATGTATTCTTCAGTAGCAAAATAATAAATATTTGCCTTATTTTGCCATTGAGGAGTCGTTAAGGTGATTTTGTTAAACAAAATATTTTCAATACTAACTATTAAGCAAAAATAATTTTGTTGTGTTTCAGCGTGAGAATACTCGTATTTGTTTGATTACTTATGTAAGTGTATTTGTATATGGATGTATATCGACTGTTAGCTTCAGTATGAAAACTCATTTTACAAATACAAAACAGAAAAACTTTGGATAAATTGTGCCGTTAAACGAAGCCGTAATTAATATTAATATTATTTTCCAACTTTAAAATATGTAAATTAGCGTTAAATGTTTTAAAAAGCTGCACGAAATTGTCTAAACATAAGTTGGCGTAATAACAAATTAAATAGTAATGAGTTTTAATTAAGAACAAATGCTCGATACGAAGTTGGATTTTAGTTTGGTTCTATTTATTGTGTTACAATGTGATGATATTGAAACATAAATTTGCTTTGAATTGTTAGCAGATCCCTTTCACCACACAACTCAAAATCAAGTGGTTTAAAGACATTAAAGGAAAACCAATGATCTTCTACATAATTGCATGAGTGAAGAGAGTCTAAAATCAAAATGTAACAATTACTCAAGAATTTTTGGTTATTTGTCATAACAAAAAAACAAAAACAAAAAAAATTAACCCAATTGAAGAATTAAAAATCGCCTAGAATTGTGAGCAATTGTTCACTACAGCCAAAAACATATTTTACGAATTTTACGCATCGACGTATTGATTTCTATTTATTTCCATTGCCTTTGAAAATACATCTACTCTAATATCTTTATCTAGAGACTAACACATTCTTTCATCTCGCAGTTTTTTGTAATCAAATAGAACCATTATCCCAAGGATGATCTTTAGCTCTGTAACAATTACACTGTTTTGCATCCATGTGATGGGGATATTATAAACCATTAAGGCGATGTGCCTCTAAAGATTAACTTATTGTGACTGGAAAAATAATAATAAGTAATGTTTTTGCCATTTGTCATGTCTTCTTGTATTTGTCATACTTTTTCGGCGCAATTTTTTAATTCCGATTTTTTGGAGAATTGTGTTATTCTTGTAATTTAAAATATTCGGGCAATTGTTTGATTTTGTGGTGAATTTTCAAATTTCGCTAAATTCCCAAGTTTTGATGAAGATTTGTTTTTTTTTTTAATTTTTGTGGTGAAATTTTACAATTTGGTGAATATATATTTATTGCCCCAGAATCAACGAACTCATGAAATAAATTTTAACAAATAAACATTACAGGTGCTCAACCAAAAATAGTACAATAGGAAAAAGAAACAAGTATTGTAGCCAAACCCGTGCTAACAGGTAAGTGGAACTCCATTTCGAAGTCTTCGTAACAAGAGCGCGACGCCAAAGGGTAAAAAGTTTTTTAAATAGCTGCAATATCGGTAACTGAAAATGGATTCTCTGTACTGGCTACCCCGGATAATGAAGATGCCGAACCCCCTGCAAGGGAACAAAAACAATGCCATTGTAAATATGCTGTCACAACTCGAAGGTATGGAAAATTTCTATGTCGCTTCTATATGAAGAAGACAAATACAACAGTCCAAGCTCACATACAGAAGAATTATCGGCATCGCAATTCAACTCGATGCATAAAATAAGAGCTTTTATACGTATCAACTAAAAAGTGCTAAGGGTTCGGTAGTTACCGTTTCAATTTGAAATTTTTTGTGCATATCAATTTATTTTAAAATTGTCTATCTCTAACAAAACGCCGGGTGTAAATTAAAAACAGAAATGGGGCATAACGAGCTTAACCATATAATATGACAATTAAACATCCTTTAGCACTACATGCCTGAGTTAATATTTAATTTTTACTTAGGGCGTTTGTTGTTAAGCTCACTCACTCTTGCAGAAATATAAAAGCAGGCAAAGCAACAAGTGCCACAATAAAAATACTTATTAATAACATTAGTGATATTGATGGAAAATTAATAGAGGAAGTGAGGAATCATGGCTCCGTATATACCCTGCTGCCAAAATTCTACAAAAATCCAGAGGAAGGATCTCAGAAAACAACACAACATGCAAAAGCAAGAAATATTGTAGAGCGAACAATTCGGGTTTTAAAAAATAGGTTCAGATGTTTGCTACAGGCAGGAGCCCTTCATTATACTCCAAAAAAGCTACACAAATCATAAATGTGTGCGCAGCTTTGCATAATATCTGCGTGTTTTACAAAGTTCAAAACTCTTCAGAGAATTTACTTAATCAGCACCGTGAGACTGAAGACGCTTTTCGTGATGAAGAAGCTGACATTGAGTCTGTTGATAACTCAGAAGCAGAAGGGATTAGGGACGAAATATTAAGAATGTTATAGAACATATTATTAAAAACATAACGTACATATATATAAATAAAAAATAATACACCAGAGTTTATAAAATATAAAAAATATCACTTAATTCATTTATTGAACCTTGATTATGCCTTTAAAGCCGTTTAAGTTCGGAATATAACTAACATATTAATATGTTACTTACATTTTCAATAAGTTTCAAGATTGAAAATTCGTTGTGCAACGAAATTTTCGACAGTGCTACCAACTCATAATACGAATTTGACATTCGATGTTCGTTAGCCAGCGAAGATCGAAAATCGAATGCAACCCATAATAGGGGCCATAGACAAATCAGTTGAAAACGTCAGCAATTCAGGTTATTTGAGTTCGACGAAGCGCAACAGTGGCACAATCACTTGTGCAAGAACGGGCTGTAATGGCGATATTTCGGGCTTTGAACAAAATACCAAAGAGAGGAAAGGGAGAGTCGAAGGCTGTACACAAATTGCTTAAAAATCGGCCTTAGGCACTTCTTTATTAATAGTCCCAAAAATCGCCACTGTGTACTTTACATCAATATTATTACTTGCTATCAGTATTTTTATTTTTTGTAATCACTTCCTGTTTTACTTTTCTTTTTTTACCAAAGAAAAAATAAGCTTCAAATAAATTCCATCCTAAAAGCAGTAAAAATCCAAGAGCACGAAATAAGCGACAGTTTTGAAAGCCATATACTACTGCGATGATAAGATGAGAAGGATAATAACACTCAAAACAGGATATTGCCAAATCTACACAACCTTAATTTCCCCAATTTGAACTTCTTGCGTATAGTCGCGTTATGCTCTAACTACTCCTGTCCAAAATGTTTGTTAGTTACACATAAAAAAATAAAAACTTGCACTTGAGCCAAAGCTGCAGGATATAATGCAGCTTTACCAGTTCTTCCAATTCACCATTTTAATACCGCGACGCCATTCAACGCTATTCGAGACTTATATTCCAATAAGACAAAACCGCAAATAATTTGCTTGCACAAATAGCAAACCTCAATTGAAGCAAATAAGAACAAAGAGCTTATTGTAAAATGAAATTATACGAAAACAATGTCATGTTATTTAAAAAATAAAACTCCTTATGCAGATTACGAAGAAATTTATCAATCAACGTCCCCTATTTAACGTTCAAGTTCGTTTTGAATTGTATTCAAGCTTGTACTTGTTCGAAAATATATTTGTGTACTTGCAGAAATTTTGCATATAGCAATTAAATTTAACGCATCAAACCAAATGCTGTATTTAAAGCATCTCCGTCTAGAAATCGCTTCTTTTGTTCCCACAGCATATTTTCATCGTTAATATTCTTCATGGCATGCCATCCTTGTAATGCCATATAGATGACTTCGCTGGCAAGATTTGCTTGTAGAAGGAAGAACAACATCAATGTTGCCATGGTCGAGAAGACATTGGGAGCTTCATAAACTGAAGTAATGCTAAATAACATCAGAAATTCACCAACATTTTGAAACCAATTTTGTGTAAATGTTATTATCCATGGCAGCAAAGTCATCCAATAGTATTTATACTGAACGCCCATCATTGATTGCTCGAAACTTGCTAAAGTAGTCCCATAAATAGCACACCCGACCCCACCAACACCACCGCAGCCACAGAAGTAACCAAATAAGGAGACTGTCGAAAAAAAAATTGACTCGAACAGCACCATCGGCGTATGATGATGAATGCTAATAAAGCATCTTGTCTGCTTTTCTGAGGAGAATAATGATATCGACACCCAATGTACATCTACGTCAATGGCAGGACGCAGAAGTGTAGACCAAAGCAAAACTTGAAAATACAGAAAAACGAGAACAATCGTTACCAATTTTATAAATAAATTTTGTAGCGGTTTTGCTGACATGTTCTTCCGATACGAGATTCAATAATGTATTTGCTTTTATTTCTTCTCCTTTTTAAAATGGGTTTCTTTGTGTCCTTGCTGTACGGATTCTGGTTGATATTGTGGCAATCGTAGTATGTCACACCACGGCCAAGATGCAATGGATATTTATTGTTGTTATTAGTAAGAGTATATGTGTTTGTTGCGCAGAGACAATTTTTAACGAAGAATTATGTTCTACGATTATTTGAAAGAATATTTGTTTGCTATAATTTGTTTACTATAATTTGTTATTTTGTTGTTGTCATTTGTTTTGATTTAAAAAGCAAATAGTTCTGTTTTATTCAAAAACTAGGTGGAGTTTGCATTTAGATTTTCAAACTGAATTTGAAGCATGAAAGGGTTTCTTTAAAATCCTACACGAATCAAGTCAAAAATACCCTTGCTCCTGCGCACAGTGTGTTCGATAGCAAAAACAGTGGTTACTAATATTTGTGTAATAAATATTTACATATATATGTTGATAAAAATCATATGTATATGTAAGAGGGCACAAGCTTTTATTGAATTAAACTCCCGACTACTCTACTTAAATACAGGATGAGTATGTTGCAAGCAAAGCCTTGCAATAAGTAGACAGTATATATATATATATATATATATATATATATATATATATATATATATTAAAAATGGCCAATGTGTTAGAATGGAGGTCAAGAATCTCGAAAGCAATACAACTTAAAATTTTATAAATATGAAGGACGTAGCAGGTTGCTCAATAATAGTATAAATGTTAATATAAATTTAAAACCCAATTATCTCTTAGGTTAGGAATCAGAACGCCTACACCGAAGGCCCACAAGGTCCCACAAATTCGGTCTCTATGTATTACCTGAAAAGAGATAGGCGAGATAGAGGAGTAAAAGAGTGAAGAAATGGTTAAGAAAGTTAGGGAAATTTAGTAAAGATCGCTAAGTCTGTGCCGTTATGGGGAATTGATTCACCGCGGTCGTACCACCGATATTTCAGAGAGGCTGCTAAAGAAACTACGTCCGAGATGAGTCAGGGGTCTGTCCTCCAAGGCAGGACAGAGGCATAGGAGGTGATATATCGTTGCCTCTTCATTTTGACAACTTCTACAGAAGTCATTTGCAGGTAGCTTCATTTCACATGGCTGGCAAATTTTCAATGTTTGGTACTCGTCACAACGACGTCCCTCAATTGGGTCCTTTGAAAACTTAACAGATTTTTGCCCTTTATAAACTTGGCTAGGTTAACCTAGTGATACTGCATATGAGCTATTTCAACCATTTAGCCTTAGCCACATTATATATCGCTTTATGGATATGCCTCTTGCACACTGAGAGGGGTATGCCACAGAATTCATAAACGTTATTGGTCCCGTTGTCACGCACCCATTTAAGGGTGATTCTCGAATGTCTCGCCATCCAATATAAGTATGTCCGGTATTCCTGCATCAATTTAGATGTTGTATAAACACCATTGCAGCATGGCTGTCAGTAAAGTTTCGAATATCTCTAGCAGATATTCTGTAATACCTCCGACAGTTTGCTGCCTTTAGAATCGCTGATGTCTCTGCATTATCCCATAACAATACGTTACTTTAAACCCAACCGCAAACTTCCGAACTCTTCATCCATCGCTTTAATTCAGCTTGAAGTTTTTCAAATAGATTACAAGATAAACAAAATACACAAATTTATTTGGATAAAACTTTGAAAGTAAAACATATTATTCTTGAGAATGGATAGAGGTTTTAAATACAAGTTACATGAAAATAAAAGTGATGTTTTTCTTTAAAAACCAAATATTTCAAAACCTACTTAATTAATAAATTCAAAGTGTTGAACACATAAATCTTTAATTCTACATTTTAACATGCAGATCAAAGTAGGATCCACATAACAGATTTTCTAAGAAGCAAAAGGCAGTCTTTCGTGGCCATATTTTTAGGACTACTGATTCCA
The DNA here is from genome assembly GCA_963932375.1 of Phania funesta. NCBI lineage: Eukaryota > Metazoa > Arthropoda > Insecta > Diptera > Tachinidae > Phania > Phania funesta. Next base: position 47,801,964 of record OZ010656.1, read on the forward strand.
AATCGCCGTAGCAACTAGTACAATTAAGTAGCACCTCCTAGTACAGATTTGCCAACCGAAAAATCTTATTAAGGAAATGTGTAATGCTAGATACGATGAATCACCATAAAGTTAGAGTTGGGGAGGATTTTGGTTAGGTTTGGGGAGGATTAAAGTTACAATAACTGATTGCGTCATATCAGAACGACGCCACACGTATAAGGACTTTAACGGTAACCTAAAAAACTATTTAACATTATTCAAATTGGAATATTCCATGTTAATTGTAAGTTTACGTTAGATAATAATCTCGTGGTGAATTACTCAGCTTTTTTGTTTTTGTGGGAAACAAAACAATATGTGTCAGAATTAATGAGTGAACAGTTTGTTCATATTTTATGGATTATTTCAATACAAATTTCTTAAATGTAATTATATGTGCTATTACCGGTAATTTTGGTTTTGTTCATATTTGAAACAGTAAGTTAAAGCTTTTGATTATGGTGGGCGGCTTGTACGTGGGAACTTGGTGTCCAATATTACGCTTCTAAGTATGTGGGCGTAAGTAAATGGTAGAGTTTAAAGGTAAACAAGCGGAAAAGGAAGTGCGCTAACAAGCACCATGATTGCAAAAGTGCTTTGTACGTGAAATACAGTAGGCCTAAGTGTGTAATTATTTCCGTTCGCTTGTAATTTCTTATTCTTGTTTTGCAAATCATATTTGATGATGATTGTGTGTTCTTTCTATATGTGTGTTAGCTGAGTGCGTGTTTGTTGGTTTCCGTGAATGTGTTATTACAAAAGTGTTCGCATTGATGACCTTTTTCGTATTTTTTGCTAATATAAAGGGCATATGAATCATTGAAATAACAAACACTTTTCTTTTTGCAATATAATTTCCGAAAGGACATGATTCCTTCTTTTATTTTCATTTTTACATTCGTTTATTAAAACATAATAATTTAAGTTTACAATTCTTCACTCTCAAATATCTCTGATTTCAGTGCTTACATTTCGTTTGTAGCTTAGAATTCTTAATCCAAAAAAATGAACAAAGGACGAAACCTAATATTGGGCCATTTATTAAAATTTATTTAGCGAAAAGTTATAGAAAATTTATGTGTTTCAGTATTTGAAAAAATGTATGTCATTCTAGCCACGTTCTGCTAGTGGTAATAAATAAATAGCTTGTCCTTCTGCAACGTTTAACTAAGGCTACATCTCACCAAAAACACACTAACAAACAAAAGAACAAACAGAAAAGTATAGCACTACATAACCGTACATAGGCATTGTTTTCATTCCATCTGTCTGTCACACAGTGGCACATTTTGCATAACTTCATGATAAAATATTACAGGAATTTAAAAATACTTTATAAAAATTTCCAAATAATGTGAACCGGGAAAAGGCGCTGACAGCATACTAATGACATATCACATTAATAGAGTTTCTTTCCCGTATTTAGATAAAAGTCCCGGAAGTTTTATAATTGTATCTGTTAAAATTAAAAGAAAAAAATTATTATTATTATTAATATTGTCTCCAAACCAAACTTGACAAGGGATGACGGAAATTCGTTCCAAAATTCTAAATTAATATTTATTAATAGTTACACTTCTGATCAGCTGATAATTCTATATAGTGTATATATACAACGTTAGGTTCCTTAACTTTATAATCAAGAGTATCATGTTGGCTTTACGCATTTCCTACCACTGACCGAAAAGTGGACATTTACGAAAGTTTTAGATGTTCTGCATTCCACTTCCGAATAATTTCTGTTGTAAATTTAAAAAAATGGTGTTCTTCCAACAAAACTTTATTTAAATGTTTAAATGACAACTTTATTCACTTATATTCCGCAATACATTTTACGCTATTTCGGCTCAGAGTTCCTACCACTCGGAACTTTCTTCTTTAAATAAGCAAAATAAGTAGTATGAAAAAGGAAGTAATCCAAACAATCAACCTAATGCTCCGGAACGGAAGTCGATTTCAAAATATCCAAGAGAACAGAAGCCCTACGTCTAACTTAATAGATTTAGAGAATCTTTAATATTTAAAGTTACATATGTATATGAAATACTTTTAGTAGTTTAGAGATATGTGCTGTTTTCACCGGTCACGGAATGTCGTTATTTTTAGTACTAGAAGCGCTTTTACAAGTCAAGGCACAAGTGCGTGTAGACACAAATTTTCCCCAGGGTACACATTTCCCGCAGGGAGCCATCATAATTTTGCAAGACGATCAATGGAGTCAATTCTTATTTTATGTACTAGATGTTAATTTTGTTTGATAGTATTGAAATTGGTAATCCTAAGTCTGTCTGGAATGACTAATATAGCTTTTTTTCAAGAACTGTGTCGTAACCCGTATGATATAAAACTTCATTAAAACAATAAATATATTTTTTCTTTACTGTCACAAAGTTATTAGGTTGCATAGAGGTTGGTACTATGAGCTTTTAAATCCATTATACCTGCATCAATATCGTGAAAGTGCTAATGCTGGTTTCGCACCTACTATGAAATATTTCTTTTGTTTTTCGCAAAAATCTTTTGACTGCTTTTTGAAAATGTGTCCTTTTTTATGACCTTCCAAATTTATTTTTGTTCCATTTATAAAATTTTCGCATTTCTTGTGAAATATTACATAATGCCAGATACCCTTAGATACACCGTACAAAGTTTTGGTTTAATTTTAATACTTAGCATACTTGTTTTTAAACTTCTTTGGAATTAAATTTGAAATTAATTCCGAAATAGTTTAGATTTAAAACCATATATTGAAAACATAAATACTTGAGGGAATTGTTTTAACACCATGATAAATTTATAGGTATACTATAATGGAATAGTTTTAATTTTTTTTGGAATTGTTATATACACACCGGCTAGGCATTAAAATTAAACCAAAACTGTGTATGAACACATGTATAACAAGAATATACCTTATTAACAAATGATGCATTTTCGTAGCACCCAATTTAAGGAACGCAGTGCACCTTTAGCCAAAAAATTCTTAGTTTTTGATCTTAGGATTTATTGGCTAAACCTATTTAGCCACTTTTATGCTTAAGTCGGGATTAAAACTTTCATTTTCTTAATTTCACATAAGAAATATGTTACAGCCCATCACTGTCATAAATTATCTGAAAATTTTTTTAGTTTTAATTAAAACAAATAAAAGTCTTAATTATATATAAAAACCCAATTTGTACTTATTAATTCCATATAAGATTACTCAAAAGGTTACTGATTCGAAAAAGCAGCAGTGGTAGGAAGATAATTAAGGGAAATTAATTGAAACTGTGTAACTTTTTAATTGCACCTAGAAACTTATAAAAAATATATTAAGTACTGCAGAGGTTTGCGGGTTCGATTTTGGTACATTGAACCAAAAGGTTTTGGTACATTGAACCAAAATTCGTAGCAATATTTGGTGATTTTTTTTTGTATTTCGTTTTTTCAATGTAAGGAATATTCATGACATTTGGCAAACCCAAAAATACTCAGTAAGGTTTGCCCTTTCACCATGAAAATAGTAAACTTACCAACAGCGCCTGCAAATAATTGAATTTTATTATCAAAATTGGTGTAGTTTGAGAAATTTGTTTTATTAAAGCCGTTGTGATCAAATTTCGCACTAGTTTCTCTTTACTCGACATTAATCCACTAACCTGTATGCGAAAAATGCGTAGCCAGGAAAATATTGCTGCTGTATCGGGCAGTGTCAAATAGGATCGCGTTATGTCAACTATTGCGCTTCCCTTATTTGAACACCTGGACGATTTTACGTAACGACCTCGGTATGAAACCATACAAAATACAGCTGGTGCCGGAACTTAAGCCAGGTGATATACCATAACGTCGTTTGTTTTATTGAATTTGCCTTAGGAAAAGTGGATGAAGATCCATTTTGTTCCCGAAAAATTGCCTTCAGCGACGAAGCTTATTTTTGGCTTAATAGATACGTCAGCAAACAGAATTTCCGAATTTTGTGTGAAGAGAAACCAGAGAAGTGAGATACACCGTCCGAAATGCAAAAGGAAAGTTTGCCGAAATCGGAGTGCATGGAAGGACAACTTACGGCGTAGCCACGCGCACCAGTTACATGAAATAGTTTTTAAAAAATTAATGGCAGACATCTGAGTTTTTGTAAATTTTCAAAACCCAAGCGTTTCAAAAATCACTCTATAATTAACGAAAAAATTAATTAAGCCCTTACAGAAAGAAAAAGTTAAATTAAGATATTCTTTATTTAGATCCACATAAAATTTATTTAAAAAAACAAAGTTACTTTAAAACTATACAAAGGATTTTATTAAAAATTAATATTGTATACAATCTGTTGACTTGAACAAGAATTAGTTGAAATTATAGCTGAAGTTCCGTTAAATCAACAAAAATTTATTTAAAACGGCAGTAACGCATCGTAAGGCAAACAAAATATAAAAACATTTATATTAACATTCTTAAAATAAGTTAATTTCAATAAAGTATTCGTTTATTTGATTAAATTTTGTTAAATTGGAAGAGAAAGAATAAGAACAAAAAATAAAACAAATTTGCTAGTAAAATTAAAAAAAGCGTATAGAAAATAAATATTTTTTATCTTAACTAAGCGCATGTAAAATTGAAGAAATTTATATGTTTTTTAGTCATGCACACACGTTTATGATTCAAAATAATTTTAAAAGTTTTGAAGTTTAAAAAAAAATATAAAATAATAAAACAATAATAAAAATATACATATGAACCATATCCGCAGTTCATATACTTACTAAGTATTGAAGAGAAATGCGAAAATTTAATTTTATTAGCTCAAACTCTTCAATTTTACACCCAATTTTATAGTATTTAGTTGAATTTTCGGTTCAGTGTATGTTTCACTGCAACGGCTTAAAGCAATGAGAGATAAAAAATTCAGTAGTAAGATTTTTGTTGACCAAATTCTCTCAAAATCGACCACTGTTACTAGTTAGTCCATTAATACATTCCAGGCGATAGAAAAACAGTCCATATGTTGTAAGTATGTGCACTTTGCTCGGCTTCTGTGTGTTCTTTTTTTTTTGCTTTTGTTTTCAGCATATTCGATGTCAATTTTAAGTTCATATACAGACACATATTTTGAGGCATTTTTGTGAGTATTTATTTGTATGTTTATTTGTTTGCATGTCCATAATATCGATGTATGTTTGTAGCTTATGTCAATAATAAATCAAACTAACCCACTGAAAGGCACACAAACCAAATACATACAGCTAGAAAATGCTTGAACCATTGTGCCAGAGAGTCAGAAAATAAGAGTGAGAGTGATGGTGAAAGCAAATGAAAAAAAAATACAAATCACACAAACATTTCTAAAAAAAAATCGCAATGGGCTCATGTTGGTCAAATTAATGCTTTGCATTTTTAAAATTTATTGAAATTTTTACCACATGGCTATTTATTTCATTTATAGACACACTGCATGCACACACACACACACACACATCGAACATTGCATACGTACTCGTATATAGATGATTGGATTTTTTACATAAACTGTGCATTTCTACGCCTGGATTGATATATGGCTGTACGACAGCATATGTATTTTGTGTTCTTGTTGACAAACTGTCATTTCTTAAATTGACACTTAACTATATTTGCTCGCATGTGTCAAAAGAATGAAAGTACAGTTTAGAATTTAGGTGGATGCAATAATGGAATAATGTTTAAAATTAAAATGTACAATTTACGCTAGTAACATAATAATCCACCAAATAAATAAAGACATTATTGAGGTTGAAAATAAAATAATAAAAATGATAGCGAATACGCATACCTACATACATATATAGCTTTTACAAAAATTCAGGAGGATTATGTTTATGGGCCCCTTTGCTTGCTTGTAAATTATTTTTTTTTTTTTTTGATAAGTTGTTCAAATTTTTCCAATTTTTCCCCCAATTTCCTCCAACTTGCAGTTTTACATGGCAAATGATGACAGCGAAGTAGATTTTTACACAAAGGCAATGTACAATTATACCAGTAATATTTTTTTCATCATATTCAACGATTTTATTTTTATAAACTATCTTGAAACAATACTTCTACAGCTTGGTAATAGAACTAAGTATATAGTTTAATTCTTATTACAGTAAAAACATTCAAAGTAAATGTTTTGACCATAAAAATGAAGACCTTTTTTGTTAAAGTAACTAAAAGAAGCGTTCCCTTTGAGCCTGTGGGATTAAAAGAAAAATAACTTCAAAATTTTAAACTGTTCTCCTTAAATAATTTGAAAACAGTCTTAGGCTGACATGACGTTTGATTAGAGATATGTTTAGATACCCATACTAACATTCAAGGCATTTTTTAAATATTTTCAATATAATTTATAAAAATGTAAAACGGCTTTATAAATAAGTAGCTGAGATGCAAAACTTGTTTGTTACAAAATTAAAAAAAAAATGGAGATGCCAATTAATTACTTAAGTTCTTTTTTGTACTCGAAATTGCTCTAAAATTTCAGATTGTATCAAAACCAGTTAGAGCCATTCTCCAGACATTTTCAAAACTATTTACTAGCATGTGGTTCACTGTTTAAACTTTTCTGTATGAAATGCCCAAGATATCGTCGACGAAATAAAAACTTTGTCATGCCAAAATAAAAATGTCACTGTTTTACAAATGCTGTGCAAGCTATAACGTCTCGCGTAGTTATGCACTCATGTATTGCTCTCGATAGGGTGTTCGGGAGGATTGAAAAAAAGGTATAAGAAAAGACACGACACTAAAGCCAACCGAATACTGGGATTTGTTTACTCAATACTCTACCATATCGAAACATGCCAGTTAGGTTTCTTTAGATAATTGGAAACCTGCTGTAGCTCTTGTAGGGAAATCACCAGGCAAACCACATTTTAAATTTATAATTTCAAAGGGAATGATCGTTGCAAAAGCAGGAGAATGAATGTTGATGGTGCAAAGGAAGTTTAATTAAAGAATGAATGTTTGCAAACTTAATCTTGAAACGAGGAAAAAAATATAACATTATACCAGAACTACTTCCCATTAACATGAAGGTTAAAGTTGAAAAGAAACAAGATGTTAGAATCCTTTTACCAACCAATCTGGGAAAAATTGGAGAAATAATAAAGACTTCCAATTCTACGTTTCGGTTTAAAAATTGTTGTAAGACCTTCGAAAAATAAGCTCTTGTTAACTTTTTAGCACTGATGCCATGATGGGAATATTTTATCCGAAATTCGAATGCACTAATCGTAATTTTAACAAACATGACGCTAATGCCACCATCCGGATCATTTACCAAATTTGTGTACAACATTAACTAAAAAAAAATGTATGGTGTCGTCAACATAAAACTACAAAACTATTAAAAGCGTAGGTTGTGAAGTTCAATTAACAATGTTCGTCTGTCCGTCTATACGCCAGTCTGTATGTCCGACGTTGAAATAACTAGAAATTTGGATCATTTCATCAATGAGGTTGACGAAAATTTGATATTTTAAAAAAGCCATATAGGTCCACAAGTTCCCGATATAAATTGATCTCTACACTCTTGCGGAAAACCCCTTATACCCAAGTTTATATTAAATTAGCCATAAGGTGCTCCTAGAGAAATTATCATTGAAAAATGTGTACAAAAGCCTGAGAATTTCAAAAACTAACAACGAAACCCGAATTCCTTAAAAAAATTAAAATTTTACAAAACAATTTCGAAAACTATTGCCGAAATTGCGTTTGAAAATTCACCACAAATTTGAAAAAATGGAAATTTTTTTTAACTCAAAATTCAATGAAAAACTGGAATTTAAAAAACATCTAAATTCACTAAATTTTGAATATTCACCACAAAAATTCAAATTTCACCACAATTCGTAATTTTGCCAAAAAGCGGAAAAAAAATCAATGTTTAACAAACTTGTAAAACAAAAATTCAACACAAGCGGTAAATTTCACAAAATATTAAAAAAGCATAAAATTATAAATATTCTTAAAAATTAATCTGAAAAATGGGGAAAAAATTATACGACCATTTATGAATTTACCAAAATCCGATAATTCAACACAGAACTCAAAAATTATAATTACAAAAATATTAAAATTTTCCAAAACACCAAATTTTGTCAAGTTTAAATTCACCACAAATTGGATAATTTACTTTAAAATCGGACTAAAAAAATTTAATTGCTAAAAAATTAATATTTAATAAAAACCCAAAATTTAATCAAAATAAACAGAATCACCAAGTATCAAAATTTCACTACGAAAATTTTGTTTTTCCAAATTTTTTTTTTACAAAATTAAAATCAAATATATCAAACAAAAGAATTACGTTTTATAACAACTGGAAAATTCAGTATAAATTTTACAAATTCGCCGAAAAAAATGTATATATCATAAAAATTAAAACAAAATAATTTCAAAAGTACCACAAAATACAAAATTGTAGTTTCACCAAAAATATCGAAAGCATAAATATTTTATGAATAAACGTAGCAATTTGAACAAAAGAGGTGTTACATACGGTAGAAAGAAACCTACATTTCACAAACAATCAAAAAACCTAACTTACCAAAGGCTGAAATTGCAACAAAAACTCTAAACTTTATCAAATATAAAAAAAAATCCTTTGCACCGGAAAAAGCTGCAGCAAATATTTAGTAGCTCATACTTTTATGAAGGGTTTATAAGTTTCGGTTCAGCCGAATATAGCTCTTTTACTTGTCATAAATTAGATCGTTTACTCTGACAATATTATTAAACTTACACAATAAATTCAAGTTGTGTTTCTACAGCGTTGGTAATGGATGAAGGGAAAGATTTATTTATATATTAAACTTTTTCACTTGATGCTCTCTTCTCCTGATCTTGTCCTGATCATATTATGTCTTGGATCCTATAGATCTACATTGTTTGCTGCATGCAAGCTATCGTGGGAAGTCTCTCGTTTCCCACCTTTTAAATTATTAATCTAAAACACCGTACATATGTATACTCGTATGTATTTATGTGAACTACTGTAGTTGGTATGTGATTTATTTCATTCTTATGTTCCTTGTGTTTATTGTCAATGGTTAGAAAAAGTTCAGGTATAAAACATTAGTACATAGAAATACCTTGCAGTAAAATCCAAAAATTATAATAAGGAAATAAAACAACAATGGAAATCTCTTCAAAAAGCTGATATCTTTAGGGAAAATAATGTACTGTGTTCATGACAAAATTTTATTGCTCATACTAAACATGCAAACTCACGAAGTATAATAAAACTAACCACGACAAATACTCTCTTGCATTTGCACAACTACAGACAGACGTACACATCCTTCTAAGTTGCCCATGATACCTGTAAATCCTTTCACCATACAGTTATGTAACTTTTGCACGGCTATAAATTCATAAACATGTCCACGTACGATTCCTAAAAATGCAACACGTAGCAATAAATACAATTTTACCTTTTTTCTTAGACTTTATGTAACGGTCCGAATGTATGCAGTGTTGCAGTTACAGGCACAAAAATTCTTGTGTTCCGTGATACGAATTTAGAATTTGTTTCTCATAAGAAGCCACTTTTTTCACAAAAAGCCACATTCTTTTTTTCAAAAAGTCACTTTTGTTTTCTCAAAAAGCAACTTCGTTTTTTTCAAAAAATCACTTTTGTTTTCTCAAAATGCAATTTCTTTTCTCAAAAACTCACTTTGAAACCAAATTTGGCTTCAAATCGAATAAAAACGAAGGTGTACTTAACCATAATTTTTTGGAAGTTTTACAATTTCTAACTTATTTATTATCTTATGTAAATACGTGTACAATAAGCTCAAGAATTTTTGACCTATTCCAAAAATCCTTCTAAAACCCCATTAGCAAAGTCTGTTTTTTATCCATTTCGGTTATCAGTTAAATTTTATCTCTAAGTGTAGCTAGTTGACTTTTTATGATGGTCACTAGCATCCTTTCCGCACAAAAGATAAATAAATAAAACGTGCGATTCTATTTTTATTTGTAAGTACAACTGAACATGTTAGAATATAAGTTAAAATTGCTTTAACTGCATATACCAACGTTGGTTATATCACCGGTTATATTTGTAACAGACATTCAAACGTGATATATTATCTGAATGTACCTGTATGTATGTTGGGTGTTTGAAAGTCTGCTTAGAACCGGAAATGATATACGATTAAGTTGTATAATATTCGAGCTACACGACATGACGACACATGTAGCCAACGTTCCTCTAACATGCTTGAGATGTGTATCAGTTGACACATGTGTAGAGGTGGATTGCGATAAATGTCATCATCAGATATGTACAGTAATAGTTTTGCAGCAACAGATCAATTATTAAAAATTTTTTAAATTTATACTCGACGTGAGATGGCAATACACTTGCGAGCGTACAGGTTATTTAAGCAGTGTCACACAGGCCACAAGATTTTTGTTTTAAACTCTAAACAAAAAGTAATAAGTGTGTATATATGTTTGCCATTCCGTTTGTAATTTCTACAATATTCGATTATGCATCCTGATAGGTAGGGAAGTTTATTAAGCGATGTCCATTTGTCCGATGTAGCATTCAATTGCCTGGCGACACAACACAATTATGATCTTGAAAATCGGATGATTTTATTAGCGCATCCTGCCAGTTTTTGCTATTTGAAATCAGCAGTTCACAAGTTCCCGAGATATTGGCCAAAAACACATGTCTGCGCTATTTTGGCATTTTTGAACTCACGGGGAAACGATTACCGCAAGCCCATAAAATTTACTTTCAAATTATCTACTGCGAGGGCCCAGATAACTAACAGATCTAAATGTTGGGCCAAATTAAAATTAAAAAAAACCTACAAATTTGACTAACAAAAATACAAATTGCTCCAAGAACCCAAAATTCACAAAAATATTCAAAAAATTGCCAAAATATACAAAATACAAGATATCCGGAAATTTAACAAATACTCGAAAAAGAAAAAATAAATGACTTTTAATCGCCAAAAAACCCATGTTTAATATAAAACTGAACATAAAGCTGAAAATTCAGAAAAAACCATAGTTTAAGAGAAGCGTAGTAATTTTAACAAAATCTATGTTACTCAAATATGTAATAAAAAAATCACCAAAATCCTGAAACCACAAAAAATTAAAAACATTCTTCAAAAAATTTAAATATCACTAAAACTTAAATAAGACAAAAAAAAAAAATAATTGAACGGAAAATTAAAAAAATATAGAACAAAATTAAAATAACCAAAAAATTGAATGTTACGAATGCCCCTTACTTTATTCACTATTAGCCCGTAGTGTGACCAATAAATGAAATCTCACCAAAAATTACAAGGTTTATCCAAGAGATTGAAATTTTGCCACAATTCCGAAATTCAAAAGAAAAGACAAAATTAACAAACATTTTGAAATCATAAAAAAATTTTAAAATCACAACAAAACTAAGAATTTCGTAAAATCTGAAATTAAGCCGTAAAATCATAAAAACTTAAATACCACAAAAAATTTGTGAATTCGATATCTTTAGTAGTTCGTACTTGCAACATTGGTCACAGCAAAATATAGCTCTCTTACTTGTTTGCTTTGGAAAGGATACTGCTATATTTTCGTCACAAACAAAATTAAGTAAAATTCTCTAAAATTGAGAGAAAATATTTAGAAACATTTAAGAAAGCTTCATTCTTTCTCCTGCCATATTTGAGGGTTTGCTACATGACCGTCGACTTAATCTATGAAGATGACTTCGGCATTTGCGCATTCGTAATAATTTAGTAATATACGAAGCGTCTTAAAGATTAAGGTAATAAAAACAAATAAACATGATATGCTTAATTATGATCTTTTAAAATCCTAGGCATGGTTTTAGTCCATCTGCGGTCATATGGAATTGGGAAACCAATTGTTTGTTCTAAACCACCTACTGTGGGGTTGGCAGGTCTCTACGTAGCTCAGCTTTGAACATCACACCATTGAGAATACTTTATAAAATTCTCCGCTGGCTTTTGTATTACTGATGCAACAACATTAATTAATGGCCGATTTCTGCAATAACAGGAGATTGATGCGCTCGGTAGGAAGGCAGGCCAAGTTCAGACCGAATGTACATAGGGTGTAAATTACACGAAACCATTCGCGGTGTGTTTCCCCTCACAACTTTGCTTCCTTTATACATAAAACAATGAAAAATTAAACATAAGGACTCTATGTAAAGGTTACCTCATAGGTGACGTTTGTACGTTTTACCTTAAAGGTTTCCTGAAATATCAAGTTGTAAGAAATGAATATTTTGATACCTAAAGAACTTGACCGCCAATTTGATGTCAATAGTTTTACCGGCGGAAACTATTTTCCGAAACTATTAGGAAATTATTTTCACATTTATGTTTTTATGCGGATATACTTTGCGCAAAAGAAACAACGTTGTTGCATGATCCACATTATATTCTCTAGAACAGTATATTGTTGTGGCAAAAATATACCGGTTAATTGAAAACATTTTCAACATTACTTTAATTGCGACAAACAAGTTATAATTACTGGCACAAAGTTGCAAGACTTCTGTAATGTAGTACGGTAGTAAAAATTCTCGAAAGTTTTAGTGAGAACAGTTAACTGTAACAGTTATTTAGTTAAAGACCAATAATGGATGCCACGCCCTTAGGGTCGAACGCAATGGTTTTTATTAATGTTTCATTTATTGATATAAAATGAACAAACGCAAAGATTCAAGCGTTTACTGTATTATAGATAAACGATATTGAGTACTTATTTTGTACTGGCGATGGGGATCTTTTCGTTTTTTTTCTTTTGCGCAGTCTTATCTCTAAGCTTTAGGGCTTAGTTAGACATTCAGCCAGACGAATTATATTATTACTTTTATTACTTTGGATGTCATTTTTTAAAAACAACCTCATAAAAATATGTTTATGTATAAATGAAAGTCTATCGAATACCGCCGCGATAAAGAAGTTGTTAATTTGCTTTTGTACCTGTCATAACTTAAATCCTGTAACATTTATACCTTTTTTACATTTTCTAATAATTTGTCAGGAAAAGTTTTTAATATTTTTTATTTATGGCTTTGCTAAAGATTGCGAGAATCGTATAAAACATGATTACAGTTTCTGTTGTCTCATTCACATGTAATTGTGTCTTTTTACCTTTTTACTTTCAGATGGGCATAATAAAGTTGCCGACATTGATGATAAGAACTAATGGACTGTGGCATTGAATACAAGAATACAACCTACAAATTTCTCTCCTAAATTCCTGTATAACGAAAAGGAATGAATAGTGCATGAGTAAAGGAATAAAAAATATTTTGTTGCAATACCTCAAGTTCCAGTATAAACAAAATCGATATATGTCTTTATATTCAAACATGTATTTTTAAAGTAACGCGTTGGTGAATAAAATCATCACAATGAAAACAAAATATATTTCGAAGCGTTAAAGTTTGTTTCTATTACGAAACAATTTTTTATGAGTTTTTACAATCGACCTGCTTTTACTTCTGGATACAAAGTACAGACATAGAATGTTGTAACCTTTGCGTAAATACACCCTATAGGATGTATATATAGGCACTCAGTTCTTGTGAAGTTTAGTAATAAAACCAAAAACACTGTTTATAATATCCTTTGGCAAATGCCAACGTTCACACAGTTTTAATTGCGACCAATAAAAAGGATTGTAAATATTGTTGCCACATTTTGATTGCTTTGAAAATCTTATTGCTTTAGTATATCCAAAGTTTGCTTAGATCTATTTTTTTTTTTTTTTTTTTTGTAAAAAGCTTAAAAGACGATACCTTATTTTCAAGAAAAACAAAGTTATTATTTAACTGCTGCCTGTTTATGGTTGCAGTGGCAATAAACATTTTGTTTTGTAGGGGATATAGTGATGCATACAACTACTATTTGGAATAATTTTTGAACTTCGTGACATATATTCGTTAGCTTGCTGATAGGTAGCTTATTTGTCTCTAAGTGCCGAGCATTCATTAAGCTTTGTTCTCGCCCGCCTTGTGTATCACCAAACCCTGTGTAATCACTAGCAATTGCAGTTTTTTTAACGCATGCAACGGCTGCAGTAACTCTTCACGGTGGACGGACATTACTCAGCGACCACAAACGATGTAAAGACATATGCCAATTCTGTCTTTCCACAAATGCTTACTTATTTAATTATTTCTTTTGGTGCATCGCGAGTGAGTTTTGAACTTCATGAGAAAGAGTTTTGTAATTAAGTTTTACTTCATGTTTTATTGTGAATTGTAACGAGAAGAATGTATATTCGAAGAAATGAGCGCATGTGTGGGGGAAATTATTCCATAATTGTAGTATTACGCACATCTTCTGGTAATATTTAACAATTCTATTACATTCTCCTTCACCCTTACCTGAAGCAGTTTAACTCTTGACTTCGAAGTAATGGTTTTAAATTATCACACAGTGGTTCAGTTCAGTTTCAAAATTATCCGAGTAGCTTACAAACTTTATAAGATGTAGTAACCAAAATTTTGTCAATTATATGCAATCATCCAAAAGAGCAAATGTTGGCATGATTATTTCTTTTTTTAATTCTGTATATGGAGAAACAAATAATATTTTTTTACTTAAATTTCCATTCATTATTATGTTACCAAATATTGGCTTTTCAAAAAAGTACTATAAAATGACCAAAAATATGATTGCATTATAAAACCACAAGTAACCAGCTGTGATAAATAATTTTCAATATTTGGCCGCTAACTTTTTTGTTTCCGAGATATCGGGTTTTGCGAAAACGCACCAATAGCCATTAAGGTGTTTAAAAGATAATTTTAGAACGTGTAATGTTGTATTAAACTGAGTTAAACGATTAATTTGTTATTAAGGAAATTATTTTTGCATTTAATAATATAAATAATTATATAAATATTTATGATAATTCTAAGTTTTATGATTTTCATCGTCGAAACACTTAAAGTGTAGAGCAACATTTCACTTTTTGCATTCATAAACTGTTTGTGAGTGACATTTTTATAATCTTCTTGTTGCACTTGCAGGTTTCCATAACGAATCATCTAAAATGTCCTGGAAATTTTTGTGGTCTCTCTAGAGTTTTTGTGCATTCTGTTTTCTCCTCGGGTTTTTGTAGCTCTCTGGCCAATTCTATCCTATACTTGCGTTGTGTCATATGACGGTCGCATGCAGCCGCTGCTGTTAGGCAGTGGATTTGCCAAGCATTCACACGTGCAGAGTTAATGCAGTCAACCAACAATGGCTGTCACCATTTCACAGTAGGTTGGTGAGCCGCAATTTTTGTCCTTTCCTTGGAAGAACATCGAGAAACTGTGGATTATGAATTACAGTCTACAAAATTTTAAATCATTCTCGCTATATATGTCCCAGAGACGTAGTAATAATTTCTTGTTTGTGTTTAAAAAACAATCATAATCATGTGTCTTCATCTATGTTCACATTTCTTTCCAGTAGGTAAACTTATATTAGCACTCAATAAAAAGCAATCGACAAAATAAGTTATATGAAAAAAGGATTTTATGAATGCCAACTTCAATTTCGATTTTCCTGAACGCCATCATAGTTGGAATGTTACCGTAACATGTATACCTAACGGCGCCCCATAAGAAGTACTCCAACCTACTCAAAGCACAATTGCGATGCGGCCAAGTGGCGTCAGAATTAAGGCTGATTTTTCGAAAAAAATGGCACAGTATGTCACCTTCCCAAAATCAAACATATATACTTTTTCAGTACATCGGCTTCGCAATTTAGCTGAGCCATATAATCTCTGTTGCGATATTGGGCTCATCTAAAAAGATTTACTATAGGGCCGGTCTTACAGCAATTGAAATGATGTGTTTTGCGCTTAGATTTTTGTTTGGCCCATTCAACTTTCAAATCTTATTTGGATCACCTGTTATTTAATAAAACTACTGAGGTGTCATATAATTAATTTAAAATACTCTTCTGTTTATTCAGTCTAATTTCTTCCACAAAACTGCTGCATTTTATCTGCACAATCGCTACACACTCGCAATTATAAATCAAAACGCTTATTGACCAAATTTTGTATGACCACCGTTTAAAGCTTTGAACTAAATAAAGGTTATCTTGTGGTCGGTTATAATGCATAATTTTCTTTGGTGACTGTTGTTTGTAAACCGTTTCTCTTTAGAGATGACAGTGAAATACTTCATTGTTTTTTGCATAAACAATAGTAGATCTACTTGAACCGCTAACAATGCGTACAATGTATATTGTTAGTATATTTACGATACATTCATCTACTTAAACAAACACATAGATATTGGTATACAAGGGTACGAGCAATCTATTTAGAAGATGTTGAGTTTTATTACGGATGTCATAAATTGATGTGAGCAAAAGCTCATGAGGCAAATATACGCTAATCCCTTATCTTTATTCCTGCAAACGTTCAAAGTAGAAAACGAATTTCATATAACATATGTATGTAATCTTAGACTTCCTTGTTTTACTACTTCTTGTGAAAAGGTTCCATAGAATGGTCTCACTATGATAAGGCTTAGGGTAAAGTTTGAATGCTGTTCTTTTAAAGCCAATAAAGTTAAATTTATAAAAACTAATCCAGTCGTCTTACAAAGAATACTAGGAGATATTCACTTGCTTTTTTGTATGGGAATATAATCAAGTAGCCGGACGTGAAGTAAAGTGAATTTTATACCAATGCTTAGTTAATCGTATCATCTTCATTCAAGTCCAACGAGCTATACATACCGTTTTGATAAGGCCAGGTATACATATCGTAGCAGTATATTAATTATCTGTAAATTTATTTGGCAATAAAATACTCATCAAATGGCATTACAAGCTCAAACGTTTTGCTGGGATGTATCGTCTTTTATATGTATATTTCTATTTGCCTGTGTTTTATTATTATATATACGATATTTGTTTATTATTGTCTGGTGTATAACTGCCGCTAGCATACAAAGTGTCATTCATGCCCGCAAACCTTTATTAGATCCAACGATAAATATTAAAACAATAAAAAAATAAAATAAAAATCGTTTAAGAAATAAAACAGCAAAATCTTTAAGTATCCTTGTATCATATAAAGCATCCTGTAGTATTAAACACATAATATTTCGGTCACATAATCACACGGACACAAATAGATAAACACACACACGAGTACACAGCATTTATTTGGGGTTAAATGGCTGGCATAATATCAATGTTCATTGCATCTATTGAGTTTGGTTTTTGGCAGATCGCAAACAAAATATTAAATAGCTTAATAATCACTAAAATATAAAAATGCACTGGTTCAACCGAACAGCCATTAAGAAGGCAAACAAATATTTATTTTCACAGACACATTGTTACTATAGTATGTGTTATAAAAATAAATACAATTAAACACTTTTCATTTAAACGGGAGAGTGATTAAAGAAAAGACGGTAGAAATTGAAAATATTGAATAAAGTACAGACTTTTTAATAAGGACGGGTCAATATTAAAATCGAATAAAATCCAGGTATATTAAAAGGGCTATATACAAGTTTGATATTCCGTTTTTAATTCATACAATATTCGTTTCGTTACAAAGTTCATTTAATGATGTCTGCCTGCCCGATGTTGAAATCAACTTTCTGACGGCAGCAAGTGCGGCAAAATTATACAGAAGTACAGAAATTATCTACTCGAGGACTCCAGATAACATACGGACCTAAATATTGATGCCATTAAATTAAAGAAAAAAACTGAAAATTTCAACAAACTAAGAAAGCCAAATTTCTCCAAAAATCGGAGTTTGGCAAAAATGGCGAAAAATGCTTAACTTTGCACAACATTTAAAATTCACCTTAAAATCTAAAAATTTGATAATAAAAAAATTTAGATGCCAAAAAAACTATAAATATTATTTTTTATATTATAAATTCACCAAAACTTTGCAATTTCACCAAAGAACCTTAAGATCATTAAGTTCAATATTTTACAATTTCGATGAAATCGATGCTACAATAAATATATAAAAACAAAATGTAATCGGAATTTATCAAAAATTTAAGAAATCTTCAAAAATGACATATTCGCCAAAACTTTTAAAATTATAAAAAAGTGTATTTTAATCAAAACCAAATTAAACCGAATAATAAAAAATCTAAATTTAAAGTAAATCTAAAGTTTTAAATTACCAAAATTACCGAACAATACAACTTCTATGTAAAACGTCAAAACTTTATTAAAAGTCGGTAACAAAAAATTATATTATAAAAACAACAAATTACACAAAAATTTCAAAATCACTGACAACAAAAAATAGGCTAAAATCCGAAGTTACACCGAGAAATCATAAAAAAATCTAAATTCCTCAAAATATCGAAAATTCATCAAACACAGAGAAATCGACCGAAAAATATAAATATATCTAAAATAAATTAAGTTCCAGAAAGGCTCAAGTTTTACAAAAAGGCCTAAGTAATTTTGAAATAAATTATAAATTTTGCCGAAATTTCGAATAAAAATCAAACTCCATTGTTATCTAAATTAACGAAATATCAAGCATTAATAAAAAAAGCTAAACATAAAAATAAAATAGTAGAGCCGAAATTAAAAACAAAAACATTTTAAAATTGAAGGAAACTCACGCGATCATCAAAATGTATTTGTTTATCAAAACGCCAAACTTTTTCCACCATGTTATGAAACTCTCGCGTTTTGCTTGCGATTTGCCAAATCTCGAAGTAGCATTCAAAAAATAAAAACATATACTTTGCCAAAACAAAACATAAGCAAACAAGAATAAATAAAAAATAAATTAAAAAGCCTGCAGCATTCCTGTTAAGCATATTAGCTTAAAATATGCAATCGAGAAAAAAATGCATTAGATTAGATGGAACGATTACTAAGAAATTATTTCAATCTATTTTACACATCAGAACAACTGCCTTTGCTTTAGATATTTAATTATTTTGGTTATAGGATTGTAGGTATTAATACCTTAAGAAAATTTTACAAGTTTTAACATAAACCTCTGCACTTAACAAATTTTTTTTTTATATTTTTATCTATCATCGTTGGAAAAAGGGCGAATATCTTGGTTGCATTTTTCACAGCACTGGCAACTTAAATTTTCCAGAGATTATTTATATCAGCTGGTTGTTGAAATCGCCATTGCATAAAAACAATGGACTGACAAAATTACCAAATCCAATGAATATTTAAATATTTTGAATAAAAATTGAAAGCCAATATTACTAGTTTTTATTATACTTAAAAGAAAACATTTGATTTAACTTTTTCCTCATTTTACTGTTTGTTTAAAGAATAGTTCAGGCTAAATATTCCAGCTCACTTTAGTATAATCTTGCGATTTGCTCTCGCCAAGCTTCTCGCCTGGAAATGTGAAATAAGACGAGTAAAACCTAAAACATATTGATCTCAAACAATATTTTGCAGCGGTCAAAAACCTCTAGTACTCCTAAATTTTTGGTAGCTTTTAGTTGGGTGAACGGAATAGTTGGTTTTATTGGTTTATACGAGGTATTTACGAAAATTCAAAATCTAGTTTGTTCTTCCAGTCCTTAACCTACATCGATTCCGAATACAGCACCATTGCCAGTAGTTTATTCGATCCACATCAGATAAAACTGTAACATAAGACATTCTCTACGTTGTTCTCTATATTGTTGTTATCAAAACTGAAAAATCATTATATCGCAGTCATGATGGCACTTTGTGATTTAGTGTCCAATCAAATCAGAACTGTGTAATAAAATATAAATTACCTTGTAATTATTTTCCTACAGGCTCAACTTTTGTGGTGCAGACGAGATAGGGTTAAGAGATTCCTTGTGTGGTATATACTACAAACGTTTGTTTGCTTACACTCAAAACGCTATAAAAATAAAATTAGGTTCCAACAATTTTCAGTGTTGTGGGTTCGATTTTCACCTAAGACCACAGTCTGGTATCACTACAATAAATAAATAAAAAATAAATAAATAAAAATTATTTTAGCAAACTAAACCTCCGCTAAAAATATCCATATATCCAGAAAAGCAAATGGATTCGCCCAAACGGCTCTTAAATCTAAATGTCGCAAATTGAATTCTGTTTTAACAAAAACATCATCAGTCTTAAACGATAAAAGATTTTTATTTTTTACCACAAACTTTAAATTTTTTCTTCACACCATTTATTTTTTTTTATATTTTTTATAGTTTTTTTTAAACTAAATTCATCTATTGAAGGCATGACATCACATAGCATATGATTCTTTCATCACTCATTTTACTTTAGAAATGCTTTCTGTCACAATTATTTAGCATATTCTGCAATAGAACTCCATAGAAGTACTTTGTATAAAATGACCAATCAAGAGCAAAAAAAAAAAGAACAGCCAAAAGCAATATTAAATATGGGTGCATTGACGATATGCAACAATTTAATCGCTACACATCGCATAAAATAAAGTAAAGCATGCTTAAAGGCGTACACATGCCCGCGAAAATCTGCGAATGTGTTCAAAGGCGTTGTGGAACACACTATTGAGGTTCACATGACCGCAAAAATACAAATTCGCTGAAACGCATACGCATATTGAAGTGCGAGTAGACGAGTGGGTGAAAAGGCTTATATGTGTATAAGCAGAGTAAACTGAAATTTTGGATACAAAATTTTAGAAATATACAATTATTCAACTTGATAAGTGTTCTATTTTAAGAAGAAATAAAGAAATAATATTTAAAACTACGCGTAAAAAAGCCCAATGTTACATCGTTATGTTCCTAATTGGTGGAAGAGGAATATTAACGAAGATAAAACGTTAATTTTTAACCCCTTTTGGAAGTCCCGTCGAATTGTAAAGTTATATTATAGTTGTTTTTTAGGGTTCTGCTAAATCTAAAATATTCATGCGAAAGTCAATAAAAGAATTGAATCGCTATAGGAGTCACTTAAACGTATGTGTGTAGATATGCTTTGGATCCCTCTAGAAAGCGGAAATGATTTGATGTTTGTATCATCACTGTAGGTGTCAAATTATAGGACTAATGCAACAGCTATCTTTATCATACTTTTTCGAGGGTGAGAGGCATATAAGATTCGAAATCATATGAAATAGCTTAGGTTAGATTAGTTCGAGGGGAATTAGTTCAGGGGACATTCAGTCCCCTACCATGTATGCAAATATCTCAGCCAATACCTCAGCTCAATGTGAACTCTCCATTTAGAAAAAAGCTCCGACACAAAAACCTCATCAGTAGTTGTCAGTCGATGGTTATCAAATAGGGCACCATAGGTAGTTGTTGACAGCGAAAGATCTGGCCATTAGCTGTGTAAGAGCCGAGTAGTAGCACAGGTAGCTTTCGATCATCTGGACGTCCTCCACACATGCCCTGCACTCATCACCATCCGCACATTATATACGATGTTGAAGTGCCTCTAAGCTCAAGTGACCCGTCAATACACACACAGTCGAAAATAACTCTGTGGAATATATAAAGAATATACAGGCATTTTATATTTCAGAAGAGCGTCGTAAAATAACTTTATTTCATCTAGTACTTCGACATCACTTGGTCGAAAATACAAACCATTTAAACAACTCTGCTATTTCATTAAAACAAATGTCTCAATTGCCTATTCGCACTCACTTAATCAGAAATAAAATTTGGATCTGGTTTGAACTTCATTAGCAAAGGTCTTTGCACTGGCAACCTTTAATATATTGCAAATTTTAGCTAAAGTGCGTAGTAACGTGGCAGAGTCCTGACAACAAAGAGGATAGAAAAACGCTGCAATGGCCCAAATTAACAATCTCTTTATTATAGACGGACTGCGCCAGTCAGCAGGTAGCTACCGAGTCATATAAGCTGGACCATTGGAATTCAGTCATATGCACACACTATGTGCATACGACTCGCTACAGTGCGCTTAAAAAAACCTTGTTGGTTAATTTCAAAAAGAAATAAAAATATTAATAAATGACCTATACAAAAGTTATTTTGATGTAGATCATGGTGAAAAATAGAGTAACTTTAAGAGGCTATAAATAAGAGCTTACTTTGCAAAACCCTTTGAACGATTTCGGATACTTTGATTTCTTTTTGGGCTCACTCGGGAAACTTCTTCTTGCTGCACAGTGTTATTTTTAACAGTTGTTAAATTGGAAATTCGAACTGAACATGTGTAACATTGATTTTTGTCAGATTTTGGCAGACAAGAGTGGGGCACATTTACTTTAGTTGCCACTTTGCCAGTGTAATTAATTTTTATCTTAATATCCACATATACTGTAGAAAAAGTATATAAGTTTGATCATATATCTCGTATTAGAAAAAACGGAGATTGACACATATATATTCAGTTCAACTTTTATACTTTTAATTAAAATTTATATTACAACTTCTACAAGCTTTATGCATTTTGAGTGGTCCTGCAAAGTTATGACTTTCGATAAAATTTAAAGAGTGATTAAATTTTTCTGTCTGGTGTAAGAAGACACCCTAACAAACGTGCATGGTTTAAATGTTTTTTTCCATACTTACTAGCCGGTGTGAGGTAACATTAAATGCTAAAAAATCCATCTGAATTTAGGACCTTTTCAGTTCCTCTATAATTTGCCTTAACTGTTTTATTGGGCTAGCTTATATTTATTACCAACTGCTATGCAAGTAAACGAGTTTCAATTTTAACCGCTTGATATACTCACACTTTTAATGAACAACATACAACAATGTATGCCACTCTGTACACGGGCATGTACGAGTATTTGTTACTATATACAACGCAATTTCTGTTAATGAATATAAGTGGCAAACACAAATTCGTCATCATCGTGGGTCTCTGAACAATTTCAATACTTAAAAGGGCAATTGTATCAAATATCTACTTTCATGTATACACATGTATGTGCGTATGTGTGTACGCGTGTGTACGCGTGTGTACGTGTGTGTACGTGTGTGAAGCTCAATTCACATTTAATTTTTTTTCTTTATGACCAAAATTATACACTCACGTAGGACATTGTGTATACAAATATAAGTTAGCTGGAGCAAAATGTGGCAAGAAAAAAAAGAACATTCAGCTAAAGGCTAGAATTATAATAGTATTGTTGTTATATATAAAGCCCATGTTGACTGGCTTGGCTGGATGACTGGCTGTTATATTCTATAAAATGAAGAAGTTCACACAGCTGCTTGCACTTCATACGCTCCCTGCTGTTGCAATTGTTAGTTTCAATGTAAGTGGCAACTTTGGCATAATTATTGTGCACCGGTGTGTAAAATGAAATTGTCACAATTACCATTCATGGAGCCACTCGAACTGGGACCTTAAAATGTATTTTTTTATACCCACACACACATTCTGTATACATATGTACAATTTGCTGGTGTAAACACATACACATAAGTGGTGGCGTTCGAGAGAATCTTT
Organism: Phania funesta; assembly: GCA_963932375.1. Classification (NCBI taxonomy): domain Eukaryota; kingdom Metazoa; phylum Arthropoda; class Insecta; order Diptera; family Tachinidae; genus Phania; species Phania funesta. The sequence goes on from OZ010656.1 coordinate 47,825,399, forward strand.
TAAAAATATAGTTCACGGCTGGTTGGTTACAATTTTGTTTTTATTTCTCCGAAGTGTATTATACCAATTTTGTTTGCTATTTCTCTTTACATACATATGTGTGGGAGTGTTTGGGTGAATAAACAAGTTTTCATTTACCAAATGAAAATGGATTTTCTACGTTGTCGCATAAGTGTCAATTAAACAATTTTTTTTTGTTCTCCACTTTAATATGATGTGTATGTGTGAGTTAATGTATTGTTCCTAATTTATATTTATATCAGGTTTTTTTACCAGATGTATTTATTGTGCACCTACAAGTACTTGAATTATATGACCGCTTTCACAAGCAATTTTTAAAAGTGAAAATCAAAACAAACATAACTGGCCGGGAATTGAAACATGCTTGAAATAAAATCAGCATTTCAAATCAAAGTCAATACATTTCGTTGAAGTTAGACTCCAAGAATAAAACTTCATTTATAATTGTATTGAAAATTTCGATCGATATCGAATGCCGTAATTTGCCCCTAGCAGTTTGTTGAGATCTGTGTAATTTTTTAATTACAGCCATTTACGAGGTAAACATATGCATGTTCGGAATACAGAAAGATGTAACCGTGATATTAAATCGAATTTTGTCAACCTCAACCAATTATGATGGCCTCTAAAAAAAGTTTTTAATAAATCTTTTCGCTTGAAGAAATTTGATGTCTGAATTTATATGTTTTCACAATTTTGAACTCTTGTTAAGCTTTTCGAAGAGGAGATTTTATTAGGGACCAATAACACGCTAATTATAAACAATAGTACCGTTTATATTACCTTCACGGGCAGCCTAGTGTTCGAATGGGACGCTTAATGCCGTAGTGTTTTGCCTCTATTGGCTGAAAAATGAGTCGCTTATTTTTGAAGTTGCAAAATAGTGTATTCAGACATGCGCCTTAATTGTAAAGTTACAAGGTTTTCGCAATTGGGGCCCTAATTGAGAGCAATTAACCATATAAAACTCGATTAATAAATTAAGCAATTACTACTTAATTGCACCATAAATTCCGTCAAACCGGCCAACCCTGCTGAAGTGTGTCTAGTGAGCAGAAAATTCTTTATAATAAACACATGAAATGTAATAAAACACTCCACTAACTACAACAACGTTACCACGATTATATAAAAGAGATAACAAAGGGATAATTAAAGCGTATAGCACGTGGTACATGCTCTTTCAATCAAATAAATGGCTTAGAAAAATAACTGACTTCCATCAATTGAGCCATTTAATTCGAAAATGGCACAAGACTCTTTGTATTTAAATTAACACGTTAAGAGCCACGCGGTTTTTAGCGACTTCCTCGTCAGGCCGCGCGAGTTTCCGCAGTGCAAAAATATTGCAATACTGTCAGTCACCGGTGACTGACGCGACCTAAACGCAAAGGTCGGTGTCAGTCACCGGTGACTGACGTGGCACTCAACGTGTTAAAATATTTAAGGGTTTGTGTTTTAATTATTGATATTAAAATAATGATGCCAGCATTCGAAAAGACTTACCTGTGCTAATTTCATATATTCATAGAAATAATTTCATATATTCATAGAAAAATTTGCAATTTCCATTCTTTGGAAAAATTACTGACATATATCTATTTTGTTGGATGCTTTTTACTGAAGAGAAGTTTCGAAGACACAGCAATTTAAAAAATTTATGTCCAATGATCACATCCTATTGAAAATTATTTAAAATTATTTATTTAAAAGAGTACTTTACACACACTTATCTCGCTTTAAATAAAACATTAATTTTCTACCCCATTTCAATTAAGACCCGCAATTAATTTTCTTAGTACAGCGACTCACACCACTTTCGAAATAAAAAGGTTAAGTTATACCGTTAAGTATCAAACCTTCTCTCGAATAAAATCTTATTAGTTCTAAACGAGGAGATACAAGTAAATGGTAATTAATTATGATTTTTAAGAAAAGTGACATATGCCACTTTCAAAATAAACGGTGCGAATAAGAGAGATAAAGAACCCCTTATACATAATTCTTATTCTTGATCTCCTATATTTAATCTTACAAAGGTAAGCATACTGCATTTTATTCGTACAAATAGTTTTACCTGTCACTGTAATCACTACGTCAAACGGGCATCCACACACTTTCATTTACAGAAGAACTTACAGTGTTATTCGTCTACGGAAAACTCATTTATATGTGATCCAAATACGAATACACATATAGTGCTATTTCCTGCGAGAAATGATATACAGAAGTGTAATTGGAAAATATTGCATCGTGCGGTCTGTTTGTTCTGTATGCATCCATGCTGTAAAACTCCCACTTTCACTCACTTTTTATATCCAGTTCAGATTTTGTATTAAATTTTCTTTTTTCATTTCATATTTAGCTTTATTACAGTCGCGTTATTTAATGCGATTGTTACGTATGGTTTTTGTCCATTTCTTATACATATTTACTTATTTATTTATTTATGCATTTATTTGATTGTGTGCATATTATGTTTTTTAAATAAGAGGTTGTGTCCGCCGTTTCCATTCGAAAATTTGCGGACATAAAATGCAATCCAATTTGTAATGAGGTTTACATAAATTTTACTTGCGGCCAAATAATGTTCTCTGAAGTAATCTGTTTTTATATTTTTTCAGGGCATATGTGGGCATGTGTTGTGTTGTACAGCATTGCAGCAACGAATATTATGGGCCCTTTACACAAGTGGTTTGTAGTAGAAAAAATGTAGCAAAAATGTGTGTTTGTTGAGTTTAAGTTTTTGATAATATTTTGACGTTTTTTTGGGTGTGTTTATTATGCAAAACTAATATTTGTCTCCTATGAAAACTAGAATTTTCTATTAGTTGGTTAATTTTAGGAAAATTACTAAAATATTAGCAACATTAAAATATGTTAGCAATTTTTGGAAAATTGAAGCCTTTTGATTACATTTCGGTTTAACTTTTGCTTTTGATGATTTCGATTTTTAGTAAAATAAATTTTTTTTGATATAAAATTTAAATTTTGGAAATCACTGCCTTTTTTAAAATCGATATTTTGTAAAACTGGCTCATTTTGAAATTTCTGGCAAATATCGACTTTTTTTATTAAATTCCGTTTGTGGCTAAAATATATTGGTGAAATTTAAAAATTTAGTTTTCTGTACTTTTTTAATTTTTTTTATTTTAAAATATTTTCTTAAGCAATTATTATTTAAAAACACCCTGTCGGAATATCAAATCAAGAATCAATTATTTGTTTTTTGTTAATAATTGTTTTTAATTTAGTTTTTAGCATTTTTTGGGGGGGAATTTATATATTTTTGGGGCATAATATTATTATTATTTACCGATCTTTGCTCATTTTCTAAATGATTTTTTGAAAGTAAAATGATTTCTTATGGCTAAATCTAAAATATTAGGGTCGTTCCATATCTCGAGAATCTATAACCCGAAAGACTATGACTTTCGATGACGAATATTCGCAAAAGGTACTTATAAACTTGCCCAACTTTAAAGTTGAAAGTTGATTTCAACTGCAACATCGTTAAATGTATCTCTTCCAATAAGGATCTAGAATATATATTCTTAAAAAGCCCCGAAAAATATACTATGGGAATTACAAACGGCATAACAAACTTATTACACCCTTTTGGTGGAGGGTGTGTTAATGAATGAATGAATACACGAACACCTTAGTTTTTTTCGTTGAATATTTAAATTTTACAAATGTATTCGAATGACTTTATTTACTTCGACATTTTGGAGAGTTATAGATTAATATTTATATGCTGACATATAAATTTAATTCTTCTAGAACGGTTTTTAATATAAATGAATTAGTTCATCTTAAAAAGGAATCTCAATTTTAAATATTAATTCCTTAAGGAAATTGTTATAATAAAAAGACACATAGAAAATTTAAAATACGCCGTTTCGCGGTTTCCATTAGCAAAACTGCTGGCATTAAATGTTAATTATTTCGATCAATTTATTCGTAGTTTTTTTATGACTCCAGAAGAACTTTTAGGAACTGAGACAGTTATCTAGTAAAACATTAGTTTAACATTTTTTAGTTGCTCGCGCGTCTGGATTGTTTGCATAAGACTTGCTTTTCAGATATCCCCACATAAAGAAGCGCGGAGCAGTCAACTCAGGCGACCGTGGAGGCCAATCAACATCAGCATTCCTTGAAATAACTTGTCGTGGAAAGAGGTCTCGCAGAGATTCCACTGTAATCCTGCCTGTATGCGATGTGGCACCGTCTTGTTGAAACCACATGTTAGTCAAGCCCAAAGCATGCAGTTGTGGCGATAAGACAAGTCTGAAAACGGGAAGCTTTTAATCTAGGGGGACTAGAAGCCCCTTCTTGGTATGGTACACCTCTATTAAAAGTAGAGACTTAAACCCAATCGTCCGTAAGCTTTAAGTTAAGAGATGTTTTATGCATTAACAGAAACATATATATAATAATAAACCATAATGCACGATGTTAATTGTAAATTACATCTTAACAATTGAGCCGCGCGCTAAGATTGTTGAAGCATTTAAGAAAATGGACGCTCAAACCAGAATGCATTTCGTACATTTAGTGATTTGTTTGGTCAGCATAATCGACCAAATGTGACCATAATCGGGAGAACTTTACGCTTTTTTCAGCAACCGGGAGATATATGAAACACCTGTGCATGCTCGCTGTCCGATATTTTGTTTTACAAGTAATAAATCCTTCTATCATAATAAAAAATATTAAGATAATTCTCTGTTTTATTTGATATGTAAAATACCATCGAATTTCTAGTCCATCCGCTACATTGGCAATATTTTTTAAACTTTCTAATATTGGAAAGTTTTATGGGAAATATCTTACCAATCTCACATTTTACATAGTTGGTGTTGTACATATCAACTATGGGATAGGAACGTTGTTTTCACATTTATGGTTTAGTACGTATTTGATATCTCAGTGTACTTAAATTTTTCTCAGTATTAATAATTTAGTATAGTCACCAATATATATCACCAATTTTCTTTACAGTAAAGTGACTTAAGCCACTTTCAAATTAACTAGTTTGGAAAAATTACTGACTTATATGAATTTCGTCAGACCTATTTTGCTGAAGCGATGTTTGAAAGGAGAGCGATTTAAAAAGAAGGATGAAAAATATAATAAAATTATTATATACCACGCTTTATTCAAGAACTTTGTATTTTAATCGTCGTAAAATACAAACACTTTGAAGCTTAAGTATAAGTAATTTAAAATTTAGAACGTATTTCATATAAAAGTACATCAGTTAAAATTAATCGTTCTCATCACTGAGACTGATTAAGTCCTCGGAGATTATATTTCGTTAAAAGTTGTTAAAATACATGCGTTATACATAGGGTATATAATGACTTTATATTTTGCAGTTCATATTTTTAAAGACGTTTCTTTTTCCATTAATTAGTTTCAGTGTGCATATACATTGTTTCCTTTCTGCTTTCGATTCTGCTGCCTTCTGTTCGTTATCTTATGTTGTTTTATTTTTCTAATAACTCCATTGAAATTGCTTCTTCAGCGCATGCAATTAGTGTCATATAGCTTTTTCGAGACTTAAAGCTTTTTTGTGTTTCAAGGTATATTTATATAAAATAGAAATATGCGTAGAAATCAACTAAAATCCCTAACTAATATAAGTATGTCCTTTCTGAACCAATCATAGTTCAATAATGCATAGCTATGGCTATAATAAAATCTACAAAGCTGCACTATGCATTCCCACTAATCACAGTTAAAAAAAAGAATACTGAAAATAATGAAAAACAATATGACACACACTTAACTCTTTTTAAATAAAACATCAGTTCTGTTTTAAGAAGAATACTTGGGATTTTATTATTTATGTTTAAAAACTATTTCTAGCTAATTTTTACCCAACTAATTTTATTATAAAAATTCAATTTTTGTGTGTGTTACGCTGCTTGCTTAGGAATTTCGAGTATAAGATGTTCAAGTTTTTTTAAGTTGGGTAAAGGTTTCGTGATGAACTGGTCTAATCAACCAGATAAATACGCATAGAGACTAGCTTCTCCGCCCTCAACGAATAAACTACATTTTTATAACAAAATGAGTGGGGATAGAATTAAAATAAATTTCCCTAGTTTAGCGACTTATACCACTTTCGAAATAAATAGGTTTGTTTTACATTTAAGTAGGAAAACTTCTGTTGAACAAAATCTTATTGGTTCCCAACATATTCATATATACATATTATACATATTTATTCTCAGAAAACAAACGCATTAACAGAATAATATAATGCCGTTCTAGAATGTTGCAAAAATAAAAAATAGGAAAAAAAAAACAATAAGCAACTTCCAAAAAGTATAAAACTGCTTTTTATGACTTAGTAATAAAACTCTCTCGATATAATTAAGCTAAAATGTTGGTATTAACTGAACATTCGGTTATAGAAGTGAAATTCCATTATAGAAAATATGACAGAGGAAATAATAATAAAAGTAACAATTGTCAACACTTCATTTACGACCAAGTTAAAAAGTTTTTTTTAGGTATATCTTTTGTTTTACTCTGCTTTGTAAATGTTATTGTAGGGACATTCAAAACCAAAAAAAGAGCAGCAGTGAGAATGTACGCCTGTCGTTGTTATGTGTTCATTTGAATATTACGTTGAATTAAATTAAATATTTGCGTGACTTTTTGACACCCATTTATTTCTCATTTCATATATTGTGTGTACGCTTGTATATGTATGTATATGTTTGTATGGGAATGTTCGGTTTTATTAATATCTGCCTCTTGGCCCGTTTTATTATTTAAATTCATTCATTTTTCATTTCCGTTCTTTTATGATCCGTCTGCAGTTCACTTCTTTTCTGCCTTTTATTATAAAGTTACACCCACGATTAAAATTGGGAGCATGGCAGGAAAACTTAAACACAAAACATATTATTGAACATTCGACATTGTGGGATGGTATGAGGAGAATATGCGTAAGATTGAAATTGTGTACGTGGTTTATGTTATAAATTTATTAAATTTATGAACTAGATATTCCGGCAATCAGCTCTGTTCTGTTAAATACTACAACTTGGTTTGTATTATAGAGGTTTATTAAAGAAGTTTAGCAATGCATAATTTAAAAAAAAAAAAATTTATATCAGTTCCTGCATTATGAAGACCATTGAATAAAAGTTGTGAAATTGAAATTTGGCCTTTGACAACAGATATATAAATTTACGCTAAAAAATTCATTACTAAATAGTAGTTTTATTTTACATGAAGACACACACCCTTAAACTCGTTGCAATTAATGATACTTTCTAGTATTATTTACATATCTAATGTCCGATCAGTTGAAGGCAGAGAAGGTGATAACTTCATTAATTAAGAACTGAATTTAGTTGTTTTTATTCCAACTTTAGACACTACATTTGCTAACACCTCTGTTCTTTGATTTGACCTATTTCTGAAATTGAGTGATTTTAAAATACGAGTGATAGAATCATTAATGGTGTGTTTCTGTATGGCAAGCGAGCGACTCCTCCAGAGGATTTATATGAAAAACAGTAATTTATTTATTGTTGCTCTCTATACCAGTTTTTCCGCATGTAATATAAAAACAGACTAAATCTCAATTAAAATTATGAAAAATATTTTGAAATTCAAAAGAATAAATAGAAACAAGAAATCTCCTGTTTGTAGAGAAATGTGCGTCAATAAAGAAAACAAATTTCTGTGATTTTGTCGTTTTACAGGAGAACAATTTTAAAGTTTGACGTTGATTTTTACAAACATGATTACCTTTTAATCCAGGTCCTGATGTACGTTTTCAACACAACTGTAAATTAAGTGGAGTTATCGTTTCAAATGAGCAAGGTAAGTGGAAATAAATAATTTTTTCGGGAAGTTATACTGAAAATTTCCCGAAAAATATCGTTAAAAAGGTGATTTGCTGATGATTCATTTGAGTTGGGAAATCACAATGGAGCTGTTAGGTCGATTTCCACTTAAGTCAACTTAAGTACTTACTTCTAATCGCCACAGAAGTAATAAGCACTCGTACAAAAAGAGAGGTTTTTTGCATACAGATTAATTATATACACATATATGAACGATTATTCGACATTTTTCAAAAACCGGTTTTCAAATATTTCGAATATTTGAAAAATGCCGTATTCGGTTTTTAAATCATTATAAACATGGGTAATCCGTAAAAAACACCAACATTTGTTTATTCATAACTATGCTGGTTAAATTAGTTACTTGGACTCACTTTGCATTTTCAACGTTTGAAGATCTACCAGGCACAAAATTTTATTATTTAATATTATTAATTTAATTTCAATTGTTAAATGACTTATTTCAGATTAAGCAAGTTAATTAAAAAATATATAACAAAACATAAAAATAGTCCGTATTTCATCTGGACAAAAGTGTTCGGTAGTTTCGATTCAACTTTTTTTTCAAATCGAGTCAAATTTGTTAACTTTTCTTATCTTTTTGTTCGAATAATGAGTAATTATATTATATAATATATTAGAGCGATATCTGCTGTATGTTTAATGATCAGAGACCTACTGAAAGTACCTGTACTTGCTGACAAGTTTTCTATTAAATTTTTTACAAATACTCGTTTAAATATCTACAAGTTCGCTGATACTAGCAGCCTTCAAACAACTCTACATCATGGCTCTAGCACGACCGTGCCTTTTTCTTGTGCGAAGGAGCCATTAAATACAAATACCTGCGGTGGCGAGCAACGTGTTATTCTATAGCAAGAACTATTTCTTTGTATATCGTGAGTTTGTGGTAGACCAACTAGGGACAGGAGAGTATTGAACTACAAGAGAACTACTTGTACATTCTGACCACACGCCAACATACTAGAGATATATTTTTGATGTGTGACAATATGTCGCCTGCTGGGGCTAGTGACTTTTTCCAGTGTGTATATGTTCTGTCATTTGCTACAAATGAATCAAAAAGTACAACTGTGATAATCCAATTTAGCACTCCTTTTAAAATCGCTAGCACCATATGACATGAGGAGACGCTGGTGGTACTGTTAAAGAAGTGCACAGAGTTCGAGAAGCCTGCGTTAATTTCGTTTTTGAAAGCGAATCGTCTAATAGACTAAACTTTATCGAAATTAGTTTGCAGAACTATCGCACACAATAAAAACTTTAAGATGATTCAATAGTAGCATATTCAAATTTTAAGGTACCCATTGTGCCTATTAGTCGCAGTGATAGAATGGAGCATTAAATTGAAAAGGATGCAACTCCATGTCATTGTTGTGCTCCTATAATAATTAAAAACATTTTTGCTACATAAATATCATGTCATATTTTTCTACTTGTTATATCGTGCGAAGAGGTATTTTGCATTAGATTTAGAGAATATATAATGACAATAAAATAATGCCGTTTCCAAATATATATTTATCAATAATTAATATGTTTTCAGTTCAAAAATATAAATTTTGTCTAGAATGGGGCTAACAGTTAATAGACGTAGTTTATATTGACTTGAATATTGTTAAGCCATTATGAACTGCACATGAATATTTATTCATTCATTTTACTACTACAAATATACAATTACACTAAACATTGAATATGAATTCCAATACCACCTGACGATTACAAAATATAATTAGTTAAAAGTTCTCTAGCATTTTTATTATACTTATATACTATAAAGTTATAATTAAATAGGTCAAAATGAGTTTATAATTTTCAAGTAATTTAATTGACCGACCGGCCACTCATTTACGTCCTTTTCGGCGTTTATAATATATAAAAAATGGAATATACTGCGATTGTTTCCGTTTTATCGTTGTCATGTTATTTTAATGGTGATATTTCTTATCTATAAAGTATTTTTGATTTTAGAGCATTTCTTAATAAATTTCTTCTAATAAGAGCAAATGAAATAACACAAAACAAAATGGGTGTGAGGTATAATAAAAATTAATTATCCATCCAAAAGTTTGTTTTATGCCAAAGCACAGTACACAGTGCTTGATCGCGGCCTAAATTACAAAGAGTCTCCTCCGTATTTGAGAAAAACTTTTTTTGCTTTTCATGTATAACTCTTCTAAATATCAAAAACCTCTAGAGTTTTTTGGACGTTGAGCTGGAGTCTCGTGATAATCGGTTAAAGTTGAGAAATTCAAATGAAGTATTCCTTACATGGCTTTTTAAATAGATGCAAAATAAAAGTCCTTTTAGAATATTAACATTTGTAAAGTCAATCCACACAAAGACATGTGGAAATAAGACTTATTTTATCCAAGTTATTTTTTTATATATGTATATAGTTATATATATGTATGTATAATATTTTTTAACTCTCTATCTAAAGTCCACCTATATAAAAAGTTTCCTTTCATATCTCGGGAATCTTTTAGAGCAAAACTTTCAAACTTGACTTATAAGGTTACTTATAGTATAAGTCCTTATGTTTCAAAACTTATTATTTTATGAATTAATGATGCACACTTTTGAGGGGGTAAAAACAGCGCGAATGGTTTCGTGTGTCGTGCGCCTTATTCTACTTATTTGGCTGGTTTTGGCTATTAATAATATTTTTATTTATTTAAAAAAAGTTTAAATTTGGTATAAATATGAGATCTTCGGGTCTAAAAACTTAAAGCTTTATATAAAGCTATTTCAATATACTTGACCTCCGACGATCCACAAAGACCAACTTTTGTAATTTTAAAAACATTACCTACCTTTTTTTAAGCTATTTCCTACTATTTGTGGAACTTATGGAAAGGTAAAATAACGTGCAGGGAAGACGAAAATCATTTAAATTTAAATTAGGTGTTAGTTTCTCATCACCTTTTATGATAACTTGTTCGTAGTAAATTTTTTATGTTTTTTGATTAGGTAAATAAAATATGTGTGTTAGTAGTAGTAGTTCAATTGTTTTTTAAACCCACATCAGTATACTCAGTAATAGAAAAAGTAGTGCCTTAGCTGTTATATGTACCTGCTCATGTTAGGGACATTTTCCTTAAGAAATGATGTTTTGAAGGAATGACTTCATTTAAATCAAGGATTTTTTGAGAAGCCCAAGGAATGGAAGGCAAAGTAATAACTTAAGAATTTAATATCAAATTTTAATATACAGAAGAAAATTCAGAAGTTACAGAGAATATCGTATGAAGCTATATGGCGTTGGTGGATTTAAATATATATGTGTATACCATTTTCAAAAGCGGAAATAATAGCACAAGGGTTAACACTACACCCATTCTAATAATCAAAAAGAACAAGAAAAGGTTAGAAAACACAATCCAAATTTAACAAGATGAAGAGGCCACTGATGCTCGTGATGTCAAACTAAAGCAAAGTAGACCAAGGAATTCTATCGACGACAGCTCAGAGCACTCCAAAAGGAGAAAACTGCAATTTGTTACCCAAAAATCTTGGGGACACGATGCTTCCAAAATCAAATATATAACAGCAGTGAGCAACTATCACAGGTTATTTATGACAACAGTCGATGGTAAAGTTATGCAAGTACTGACAAGCACTAATTCGACAGCAACATGTTCAATCTGTGGCAATCCTATAGAACCTAAAGATGTTGAGTTCCAGGCGTCTTTTATTGTACGCTTTAAAGACTTCTTTGTATCGCATTGCTTTCAGCCGTCGTATATTTTTCTAACAATCCACCTCAAACATTTTCCATTATATTAAGATCCGAGGAATATGCAGCCCAACTTGAAATGTCTATCTCTTGCTTACGGATCTACTGTTTTACAGCTCTGAAGGTGTGATTTGGAGCATTGTCGTATTGATATAATCAGAATAGAAAGAATATCGCTTTTAAAATGCCAAAATTTTGTAATCCCTCAATATCTGGCTTATAATATATGCACATATATTCGTCCAAAATTTATAAAATTAATTGCCTAAACATACTCGTAGCAATCTTGACAATCTCTATTAGTTTTCTTTTCAAGATTTTACTCATATTTCCAGTATAAAAACTTTAATAATTTCTTTACAAATATTTAACGATTTTGAATGTTTTTAATAAAACTGTCCTCAGGTATGTCTATCGCTATCCATGCTGTAGTTTAAAAAATTAATTAAATAATTATGCAGCGCAGTTTTTTTATGTTGGAATTCCAAATTCTATAATTGGAAACAGACTAAGATGACGCTTAAGAAACTAATTAAACTTTCTTTTAAGTTTCTAACGTAATTTTTATTAAACCTTCTTTTCGTGAATTTGTTTGTTATACCTTGAAGTAAACTTTTTGTTTTTCTTTGGATTTTCTTCTTTTGCGTTTTTTCGGAAGTAAAATCTTAACGAGTTTAAGAGTTTTTTCTCTATTCCTTTCGTTTTAATTTTGTATTATCAACATGCAAACGAACACGGCATAGAAAGCCAAAAGTAAAATCTGATATGCTGTTGGTGTTGACGAAAAACTTTCCCACAAATATTTCCACGATTGTTTTTTTTTTCCTTTTTTGCTGTTATTGTTTCTGTTTGAGGTAAAACAAACTGTGCAAAACATGAATATTCTATGCGTCTTCCGTTGCAACAGTGAGAAATGCCCAATTTTTACATTTCGGTTTTAGTTTTCTATGTGGAGTATCGCAGAATTATACTGCGAACAAACTACAGTGGAAAATAGGAAAAAAAATTGCTTTCTAAGAGATTCATTAACACAGCTTAAATAATGTACAATAAAACGAATTGGGAATTATTTTTGAGTACTATTTTGAAAATTATTTTAAATTTAAAAAAAAAAATACTTCATATAACTTTGTTGATGCCACTGTCGGTTATACCCGCATTTAGTTTGCATACCAATTTCATTGTGCTCTAGTAAAAAATCGCAATTAATGTTCCCCATGGTGTTGATACAATTAATTCGTTTAAACTTTTCCCCAATACGTGTTGTAGTTTAATTTAATTTTTTTCAACCAAAAACAAGCAAAAAATATTGCTGCGTATATGGTCTGTGCTATTAGGGGGAAAAGTATGATAGGTCTCAGCCGGATCTAGGGCCAGCGATGCCAGAATGAAGATTTTAACTTTTTGATGGTTTTTTTTTAGGAAAATAAGAGTCTAAATTATTTTTCTCAAAATCAAGATTTTCGGAGACTTTTGCCAGACCATTTGCCTAAACACTGAATAACGCTAATAAAAACTAAAAAAAAGTAATTTCAATAACCAAAAATACAAAATAAATAAGTTTTGGTTTCATGAAATTTTAAGTCATATAAAATTAAAAATTAGAGTTATTCAGCTTGTTTTCTTACACTACATTTAAACTCTTTATTTTGATTGAACTCATACGTGTTAAATAGTTAAAGGCACAAAAATTTAAATATTTCTATATGTAAATTTAATGAAAACCAGGATCTACACTAAAAAACTCAAAAAACGAAATTTATCAAAACGCTAGATTAAAAACAAACATTTTAAAATAAATTAAACCGCAAAATCATAAGAAATAAAATAAATAGGAAAAAATTTTATATATTCCCAAAATCGAATTATACTTATCTAAACGTAATGGAAGAAACAGAAATTTAAATAGAAAAGGATCCAATTTTCACCGAAAAATCGAAATTATTCACAACCTCAAAAATCTTAAATTGCGAATAGATTGGAAGCGCCGTCTTACCAGGCTTAATGAGTCTGGTTTTTTAGCTTCTGGTGCCCATCAAATTGTGTTAGATCGCATACAGAGTATTGGAATAGAACACAAATTTGTTTACATATTTTCACGTAAATTTTTTTATTTCGTCCTGAATGGTGGTTATAATTTTAAGTCCTCGTAAATATTTCAATTTCTCATGTAGCAAGGGACGCAGACGATTAGGGGTAAAATTTTAGACTTTCTTCGTTGTAACTTTTGGACATTTGATACGCAAACAGTATCGCACATCTGGATGCTATATGACCATATTGGATTTAGAATGGGTGTGTGTAACAGGACTTTGTATTCGCAATCCAGCGTTGAATTGCGACATCTGCAATTTGTTTGATCTATATTTATTACCGTTATTTTCGACAGATTATGGCGAAATGAAGTAAGGCGTCGTTCTAGGTATATACCCAACTATTTAACTTGGGTTTCCCCAGGAACAGTGGTATTTGCTAGTGTTATTGCACAATTTCGTCTTCTAAGGGTACACGTTACATGAGCAGATTTCAGTGCATTTAGCTTTAAAATCCATCTCTTTTGGCAGGCCACTAACGCACAAATGTGAAAATATCGGGTATTGGTTAACTTACAAATGTTGTGTCATCTGCAAGCGTTTACGTTATTGGCATATCCGCTGATTATATATAATAGTGGCCTTAGTATACGACATTGCGGGACTCCTGCAGAGATATTTTGTTTTTACCAAAATAGTTCGTTAACCTTACTTTAGTTTTTTTTTAATAGCTTTTAAGAAGCTTGTGTGAATTTTCAGGTAAATCTTCTTCTTCTCTTTATAAAATGGCTGGAAAAGCTGAACGGTATTACTTATTCTCAAATGCCGATCTAATAACGGCAACAATGCTGTGGACTTACTCAGAAGTGTTATGCCTCTCTCGAAAACCAAAGTGATGATGCGGACAATGTTTTGCTTATTAAGATCGGCCGTTAAACACGCAATGAATAGTGTTTTAGCAACTTATATTAAGCTGACAGTAGACATGTAGGACGGTATCTGACTTGAATCCCTCCCAGTTTTAAGGATCATAACAATTTCAGGGAACTTCCGAGAGCATGGGAAGAATCCAAATAGCAAGATGGCATTAAATACGAATAGTAAAATTCTCACGAAATAATTAGATAAGTTTCTTATAAACAAGCAAGTCCAGATTATTATTTCTCGAGTTGTAATTGTCAATTTTAATCATTCGCAGTAGATAACTGTTCTCTAATTGATTAACAAAGGCAGTTGAGTTTTTATCTCATGTGCGATTTTAAAGTATTATTAAAAATCCGCAATAGGGCATTGTGACTGGCTTACAAGTTCCCACAGGCTATAATCCGTGTTTTTTTTCTGATGGATACAAGTTTTATCAGTAACTCTTAATAGCGGGCTGGAATTTCTGTCTCAGCTTATCACGTAACGTTCTGTAAAATAAGTTAATTTGGACCTTTATGTCTCGAGAACGGCTATTTGGTTATTGCTTTCTAAACCTTCCCTTCTCATTGACAAGAATCTGTATATCAACTGATGAATAAAACAAATTTAATTTAATTATAATTGTGGATAAAACTTAAAACTTCAAATAGTAGATTCTACAAAATATATCGAAATATTTGAATTTTCCCAAGTAACGAATATTCAACTAAAAATCGAAAAGAGCTTGGGCTCTATTCCCCTCTAAATAGTTAATAGGAATATATTAATTTTGTATATAAAGACATAACCTTGTTAATTGATATGCGTTGTTTTTATGAAAGTTGCGACCATAAGCAGCTTTCTTCTAAATTTCTTAAATTATAAGGAGTGAATTAGTCCGAATATCCATTAAAAGGTAATTTTGAAGGCTCCAGATAACTTACTGATCTACATATTGAATTTAAATGTCATATACATAAAACCGCTTGACACAATTGATTGCTCAGATTTAGCCAGGGAAAACCATAGTACTTTTTCACAACATATTTGTTTTTGAAATGCAGGCTTTTTATGGTAATGAAATTTGAAACATATAGACTTTACGTATAAGTATCCCCATAGCCAAGAAAATCTTTCCGAGATATGAAGGTGTAAAAAGCGCATACTTTGGTATATATTCACTGACTCATTGACTTACTCATCATTTGCCTTGGCGAATGAGTGAACAAATAAATATAAAAACGGGAATTTTTTTCGGGGGGCCTGGATTTCACCCTATTTGTAATTGACACTTCCACTTTAGCTAGAGAGCTGAAATTTGGTATACAGGTAAGCCTAGGAGTATAAAAAATTAAAAAATCTGAAAACGAGCATATACATTAAAAAAAAATTACTTCAAGAAAAGTAATATGATTTGCACAAAAACATAATTGTAAAAACAAAACCAAATCACTATCCAAAAATTTCGGCCGTTGAAATTATTTTGATCAATAACCCAGAGTTCCAAAGTTAATGACCGTAGAAAAGGCTGCTTTTTCAATGAGAGCGATTTCAAGGTGACGCCAATTTTGACGAGAAGAATCTTCGGATGAATTTCAATGTTAGCCAGCAATATTGAGGTAAATATGATGTCGACAACATTTACGAGGTTTAAGAGATGTGAATACATCCACAAAAAAAGTCGGTTTTATCGGGATTTTGTGCCGGCTGCAACAGTAGAAAACAACATTGTTGAAACCATAGACCAATAAAATGCCTTTTCTTTCGGCCTGCACATTCTGCTTAAAGTATTTCAGGGTTGGGCTATATCTATCGCTGGTGCCGCGAGCTGCTCAACGAATTCGGGTGATTTAATCATGCTAGTTTTTTTCTTTATTGCGGGGATTCCTAAAAGGAGTATATTCCAATCCACTGATTCTCTTAAATTAAGATAGTCCAGAAATTTAATTGTAACAATATGGTAGAATTATTGAGGATTTCAAATAAAAATAATACACGCAGTCTATACTAAAGTTTATTTTTGGCGTTGGTTAAAAGGTTGTTGTTACTGACATAACAGTTCCTTTTTTTGCATTATAAATTTTTTGCGTGTTCCCCGAGTGATCTGCTTTGACGAACGTCCAGGCATATCTTTATCGTGGATATGACTATCAAAATTGACGACATCAACATTAGTGCGCACGAACTGAACAGAAAAAATGTATAATCTGTATGATTGCAGATCTAAGGGCCTGTTGATATAACACAAGAAAATGTACATGAACGTCACTAATTTTTTGCAGTTGATTTTTGTACAAGTTTTCAAGGCAAGTCGCTTGCTTGTGTCACATAAACAGGCCATAAAACTTTTTTTGATAATATAAAATTTACCACAATATACATATATATATCTGCAAGTCTAATGGTTAATTACAAAATGGCTTGCTCAGTTTTCTTTCTTATCTAGTTGCTTATCTCTCTAACATATTGAGTGACTTGTTGTCGATGCACATTTGTCATTCAAATATTCGTAAGAAACTTCTTACAGCAAAAAGTTGTTAAATATTTTTTGGCGGCTGTTATGATATCATTTTCTTCGCAGTTACATAGCTAACTCTAAGCCGCGAATGAAGAAATAAATTTTGGATATTAAAACCAGCGTTTCCTAGCATAGCGTTTATATCGACTAAAATTGAGTTCTACCTCTACTTTAATATACCAGCTCAAGGCTTCTTTTTGTTGCTTTAAATGATTAAATTATTATTTTTCAACCTTTTGCTATAAAATAATGCGGTTAAATAAGGCATAAAACATGTAAATTTTCTAACTCATGAAAAAATGTGTGTTTCGAATCCCCCACTCACAAAAAAAAAACAATTATCTCCGTACATTTACCACATACTTTAAAAATTACGTGAGTTATTTGTAATCATGATTATAATGTGAAACCCCAGAAATACAGTGACAGCAACATATTTAAATATATATATTTATTTTTACCACATTATTCACATGCAAACGTTTGTATGAATTTTTAAGTTGTATGAATATCTAACCCCAAAATACTAGAAAATTAGTAAGAAAAGAATGCTCTTCACGAACTGCATTTCATGCACAGACGTTCTACATTTTTATATGTTTGACTACGTTGTATTTTTGTAAGTGAAATACTCCTTTTGCTCTGTCTTAAGTTAATATTTACTTTACGCACGTCTAGGAAAAAACTTTGGTAAATTTACACTCCTTGTTGTAGTATGTTTGTGGCATATTTGAATGTTCTTCTTTGTGTGTGCGTGTGTCAGTGTGTGTTTGTGTGTGTCAGTGTGTGTTTGTGTATTTACGCTTTGAAACAAGTGTATTAGTCGCTTGTTATGCAGATATCTATGTACCTTCATATAGCTCAATTTACAGGAACATTATACATACTCCAATACAAATACAGACAATAGTATAAAGTTTGTCTTTCTTGCTAATTCCGTAAAGTCATTAAATAATTTCAAAAAATCTTAAAAAACAAAAGCACTACGTTACAAAGGCAAGCAGGGCTTTGAACTTGTGTGTTAATTAATTTTATATAATAAATTGTAATATTAATATTATAGCTGTTCTTGGCCTTTTTTTTAAATTTAATTTATTTAAAATTGTCCAAGCTTGAAGGTCTTTTTTTAAAAAATTATATCTCTATTTTTCGATATTTCGCTACTCCATTGTGTAGCATCATCGTTATTTTTATTTCCTGATGATGCTACACAATGGAGTAGCGAAATATCGAAAAAATAAAAATATAATTTTTTAAAAAAAGACCTTCAAGCTTGTACAATTTTAAATAAATTAAATAAATTGTAATAATTTTTTTATTTTATACATTATACATTTTTTTTTCTAAACTTTAATGTTAATTTATTGAATCTTTCTACTGAAAGAAATTTAAAATAAGTATTCAAATCATATTTTTAAATTATATTTATTAGTTATTACCAATGTAATAACTAATTTATTGCATTCAAATATGAATAAACCATCTACTATTATGTAAAGAGAGTCAATGTGTAAATTCTGTTTAGGCTCTGCTGCCCGTCGAATTTCGATAAATTGCGTACAAGACTTTTGGGAGGAATGATTAGTTTGTTTGCGTATATGGGCGTGTATGTATTTGCTTCATCCTGGATAGTGGGAACTTTCAGATCTCTATTGATTTTTCCAGTTTTTATATACCAGAGGGTCCATACGATAAGTCGTGTAAATCCTAGACTGTCTGCTTTGTAACTTAATAAATGAATAATTGTTTAGTAGTCTTAAAGCACAGACACATTATGCACCATTTTTAAATGTTTGATAGCAACGAGCAAATTTTTTTTCTTAACACATTCATTCAATTATCTATAGTTATAAACAACTTAATTTTTTTAAGTTATAAAACGTGGGATAAACATTCTGCAAGGTCTACAAATATGGAACGAAATATAAGAGAACCTTTTTCAATTCTACAAAAATATAAATAAGAGTGATGGAAGTTTCAGTACTATTGTACGATTTTCAGTACTTATTCATTCAAAAAATGCCTCAGTACCCCCACTTAATTTTTAGTACCTTTTTCGTTACGCTTTCTTACTGTTTTAGAAATCTAGAGATGTTATTTTCTTAAAATAATGCTATAAACCCTTACTAGGGGCTACTGGAGCTACACATGATGCTGTTATGTGCTCTCGTTGCGACGCCGCACATGGGGTATTCTGACAATCTTGCCGGTCATTAGGCCAAAAATTCAATTAAAAAATGTAAAAATTTAAGTACGCAGCTCGACAGGCAACGAAATTCTGCAACGCTTGTGCTTGAGATTTGTCGTTTTGGGACACTGTCAGAATCAGAAAATTGATTAAATTGCTTACATTTTTATCGACTTTTGACCGTTTCGAGAGGTTTACAATATATTTTTTGTGGCTAAACAGATAAAGATTTTACATGCACTTTCTTTACAAAAAGGATATTTTAAAGTTTTGTGATAAAAAAAATTTGTTCAAAATTAAACAAAGGATTTTTTGTTCACTATTTTGTAAAAAAAAAAAAATGAAAAACTTTTTGAAAGTGAAAGCAGTGGATAAATTATTACACTTAACACTCTTATTACCTATGTAAAAAAGGAATGTGCGAAATAAGAACTTTCACCCACTCCTATAGCGGTTTTTACCTACCTATACAGCTGCGTTCTATATGACGTTCATATTTCTAAGCTCTAATTTGCTGCATATTTCTTATTATCCTAGTGCTGACTGTGTATAGCCTCTTGTCGTCTATGTGTTTAACGCCTAAGACTTTTAAGTGTTACTTACAAATAAGTTATTAATTATATTATGAAACCTAAGTTTACTTTAGATTTTTTTTTAATTTATACCATATGCAATCATAAATACATATTCATACTGACTTGAAGGAATTTTTTACATACATAAATACATTTTCTGAGTAATTACTTTAAGTATTTGTTTATTTACTACAAAAAAGGTTTTTTTTTCTGTATTCAGTATATCTTACTAATATTTAAATAAAATAGTTTTGCGTAGGTATATATTTTTGTTTTATTTGTAGGTAAACCTTTCCCAAAAAGTATGTTTTTATAAAGTTCAAAAAGTACCCTATTGCTTGGGCGCTAGTACCATTACATTTTTTTAATTTTCCATCCCTTGTGAATAATGATTTTTTTAATTTTCTTGCTTTATAACACTAAGATCGTACGTAAAAAATACTAACGAACATTTGTGTCGGAAATTTTTGCACTTTTGCATAAATATTTTTTCGCTGAGAATTATAGTTTTAAACCTAATAGCAAAATAAAACTATAAAATGCCGCTTTAGGAGAGCTCTTTTGCATGTAGCACTTACGTTAGAAAAAGAAAATCAAATAAAATACAATTAAAAAAAAAAATTATAAATAATAAATTAGTTAATTATTTGAACGAATTTGTCGAACTGATATTTGTGTAAATGCATGAATAATTTGATTATAATTCGATGGAATACTGAAAAAGTCAAGATATAAGGTACTAGCAGAATGGAATGTACTTTCAGTGCCGCTACGCACCTAATTAGAATTTTTTACGTGTTTCCTATGTAAATAGCATCCATTTGACCCAACTAATGATACTAATTGAATGTGAGGAGTATTATATATTTGGACCACTTTTGAAAATAATGAGTTAAAATATTTATAGTTCGAAGTGCAATACGGTATTTTAGTTAAGAAAGAAATATGCATATGCAGTTAATGCCAATAAGGGATTTCAGTAAAGTTTTGAATAGAGCTGTAGTTCCTTAATATCATAACTTACAGAGCTTTGGCTCCCTACTTTAATTTGTTTTATGTTGAGAGATTAGCAGAAACGTCTTAAATTTTTGTTGCTACCAACTTTAGAAATCTTCGGCATGATAGTTTTCGAAATCGCCAAATTTGTCAAATAACAAATGCATCCACAACGTTTCACGCTTTATTGCAGGGTGTACCAACGCAATTCAGCCATGTTAATGGAAATCGGTCACGGAAAATTTCGACAAACGGGTGCGAATGGCATAGCCATGGGGGTCATTTGACCTATTCCATAAATATCCTA
Organism: Phania funesta; assembly: GCA_963932375.1. Classification (NCBI taxonomy): domain Eukaryota; kingdom Metazoa; phylum Arthropoda; class Insecta; order Diptera; family Tachinidae; genus Phania; species Phania funesta. The sequence goes on from OZ010656.1 coordinate 47,846,577, forward strand.
TGTACTTGAAGTTAAAAAGAAAACACAAAAATGTGAAGACTTAAAATTGTTTTTTTTTTCTATTTAATTCAAATATTGGGCTTATTTATGGACACCCTTTAATAAAACATATGTATTGATTTTAAACCCCTTTTTCTCTCTAAAAAAATTCACTCAAATGAATTTAAAATATAAGAGAAATAAAAGCACAAATGTTACTCGTAATGGCAAAATAACTTCATCTTGCGATTTCATTGTTTTAATGCTCTTACAAACATACTCACTCAGCCACGCAAAAACACATACTGTGCTTAAGCATGTGTAAGTGGCTGAAGTGCACATGTACACAAGTGGCATATACACACACACACACATAATTAGGCTGACGATATAGCGTGTGTGTATTTCACGTTACGCAACGTGTCACACATAACAATTTTCCTTTTCAACACTTACCCAAGTCAAACTAGCGTATCTCTTCTGCAAAATACGTAGCTCTATGAAACTTGTAGGTTTGATAACAGACTGACTTAGGATAACACAAAATACGAAATACTTACAAAAACAAAACAAACAAAATATCTTTTTCCTTCTTTCTACCTTAACAGACAAAAAATACTTTAAAAAAAACAAACCAAAAAAGGCGAAAAACAACTCGGCAAAATAACACTCATGGGAGCTGGAGTGTGTGCATGAACACAACAATGAGCGTGTTGTGAAAGATATTCGTGCTTAACCTTCTTGATATACGACTACTACTTCAGTTTAGTTTTTCTGTAATCTCTTGTCATGTTTCCAAAAATTTCATTAGTCATTCCAAAAGAACAGCGTGAAAAACAAGTAAAGCAATTAATGAGTTTGTATCAGATTTGACATGTTTAGCAGAAACATTTAGATTTGAGCAATATCATTTTACAGAGGCTCTGCTAAAAGTAAAATTATGCTGAGATGGAATTAATATTCAAAGTATTTTGTTTAGCATCTTTCAAAACTAGTCAACAAATACATGGTAACTCATATATCAGCATTTAATTTGTTATCAAAAGAAAGTAAATTCAGAGCATGATATAGTAGAGAATAAAAGTTAATGAATAGAGCTCGAAATTTTATTCAAATGAAGAAGTTTACAGTATGGGCTGTTGAAAATAAGCAACACAAGTTATACGTGAAGTAACAAGGAAATGGTTTTATAGTGATTTGATTTGAAACCACTAAAAAGCCTTTTGCGAACAAAAATTTCTGAAAACTCTTGGCGACTTTCAAGCATTTTCCTTTAAACACGATAAAAGAATGGTTACATTGCCTTAATATAATGTGTTCTTTATTTGTTGTTGTAACAAAATTAATTAATTTACACAGAAAAACTGTAACATTTACGAAGACGTTGGTTTAGTTTTTTCTAAATTTTTGTTTGTTTTGTTTACATTCTCCGTGATTTTATTTTCCTATTTCAATTTATTGCCTATAAATTTGTCTGTTTAAGTTATATAATATTGATTGTAAGCAAAGCAAATCCGCGATTAGCCCATGGTTTAGACCGCCGAAAAAATCAATTGCGTGATTTTAAAAGGGAACGTAGCGTTCCCTGTGCGGCACGTAGCGAAACCACATACTGTCTTTAAGGCCAGTAGAAATTATTAATTTATAGCCGGTTCAAGATCCGCACCAAACGGAAACATTTTGTGGAATCATTATCCCTTGTCCTCATCCCATGTACTGCGGTTTTCCTCTCCAAATAGCTAGATATTGCAAAGTCATCGTTATGATATTAAACATTTAAAAGAGTTTATTTCCAAATATTTACCGCCCACAGGAAAATGATGTGCCACAAAAGAACTTTTGTGGAAAATATAGAAAGCCTTCTTGTTACTTATATAGCCAAATTATATCATCACAAGGAAGTATTGAACACTTTTTGTACAAAAGTAATTTTAACTGTTATTGTTCCTTCTTCAAGGCGATTTGGAATAACAATTAAAACGATTTGGTGAACCTGAAAGACTTTGGCTAAAAAAGTGGTAAATCCATGTCAAATCAACACCAAGAAGTACCATTTTCGACTCCACTTCGCTGCGCAGCGTGGGTCAGGTAGAAAAAAGTGTTACACTAATTGTTGGGTCGGTATCACAGACCCGTTTTTTTATATTTTTTTTTAGTACCTTAAAAGAAAATAACAATTTGAATTTACTATTAATCAATATCAAATAATCGTTTAAAGTATTTACTAGTGTTGCTAAATTATTCAAAATTCAAATTGTTCGGAGAAGAGTTCCTAATTTTCTTCTGTTCGAAAAAACGAACGAAATTATTTAATTATGCGAATATTCACACGAGTAAAGAATTAAATAATTTAGCAACTATATGATTTTTGCTTGGTGTATTATTGTTCTAATTATTTTTAGTATTCTATTAAAATTTTCCGAACAATATTTAAGCACCATTAATGGATTACTCGTTGAAAATAAAGTTTTCCAACACGGCTAAAAAAGGAAGTATCTAAAATAGAGCACTAAGGGAAAAAATCGTGGAAACTGTAACTTGCACTTAAACAGAACTAGTTACTGGATGTGGCGATATACCATTGGCACTTTAAGACTTGTGTATTTTAAGAGCTAAAGGAACAATGTTGGCTTTAAAGAACTGCAGCATCCAATTTGAATATTGCCGCCAACGAAGTAAGCATTTCTTTTGTGTAAACCATCACAAGCAGGCTCTCAGAAGTATATATAACACAGTTCTGCAACTAAAAAAACTGCAGAAGATTTCCATACAGTTTCTTATAGATTTTCATTTGATAAAAACGAAGAAAAATACCAAAAAAAATTCCATTACGTAAGTTTTTTGCAACGTTAAATTTAATTTGTTTTTATTTAGTTTAAAATTAACAATTAACTTAAAATTTTGTATTTTCTTTTTTATTGAAAAAATTAGTAGACTTAAAAAATGGTGTTTAAATATCAGGGTGACTATAGACAATTAACCGACTTTTTACCATACAACCCGAAATAACAAAAAAAAATCGATAGGTGCAAACATTTGATTAGAGAATAGATAATAAAAATGTTCTAAAATAAACCAAAAATGGGTGAAATCGGTGTAGAAACTTTTTAATTGTTGGCAAGAGTTTTAATGAAAAAATTCATAACTTTTTATAAAAAATATTCTTCTTTCAGGAATATCGAAAGGAGATTTCTACAACACAAATATTTGTCATACTAGGGTGAAAGGAAAGGGTGATTATCCTGTTATCGATATTCAGCGTTCCGCGTCCGATTTCATCACAGCTAGATGTACCTTATGGCGTTTCGGTAACTAGTCCAATTAGATACATTCAATAAATATTATTACGAATAACAGTGCAGATTAACGAAGCTTCGACTGTCAGCTAAATTATTCTACTATCACACACAAAGTGTCTCAATGGTATAAATTGTTGAACTTTTAGATTTGTTAATATCAGTTACATACTTTGACACAGAATTTTGTTTTCGTTTTTAGAAAGTCATGTACAGTTTACAAAAGTAATTTTATATGTTGTTTTTAAATCAATAAAGTTAAGTAAATGTTTTTTCATTTGTTGACAAGTCTTGATAACATAACTTTAATTATTCTAGTATGTCTTGATTAATACTTGTAAAAACAGGGATTTGAATTAACACACCTTTTAATTATATTGACATGTAAGAGAATTTGTTTATCACTTTGACATTTACAAAAATTTTCACATTGAATGTTACAAGATGTGTTCTTAGAAATTTTAAGCTCTCTCTACAGCAACAAAAACTACCTTTGTTTGTCTCTTTGATTTAAATTACTACAATTTCCATGGTGCTCGAAAAGTAGTAGCACATCAGACATACTTAACCAGCACATGGTTATGTTTTTACGTTTTATCTATGTGAACTAATGAGTAGAATATCCGAGCTGGTATAGAATTCTTATTGACATAAAGTGGTACATGTGGAATCCAAGAATGGTTTAATACAAAAAAGTAAAAGCTCTGGAGTCATTATTTTAAAGCGTGGTACACATAGCTATTTGGACACTGCGAAGGCTGCTTCCAAACAACTAAATAAATGGCTAATAGACGTAAATCCATCGAAATGTGCTCACGTAACATTTTCCCTCAGAAGGAGAAATTCCCCACGTATAACAACCATAAATAACACGGTGCCAGCGGAAACCCAATGTTAATATTTGATCGAGGCTTATGTCGGTCCCACCACAAAATAAACGACCATAAACTTAAAACAAATCAACTACATTCTCCTAACTCAATCTTGCTTAGGAATACAAAGTCCGTTTATACAAGGCTGTTATAAAGCTCCCACATTAAACATTTGCGACCGTTGGTACATACGAAATGAAAATATCCGTACAGAAGTAAAAACATACTTGTGTATATAACAGTCCATTCAAAAAGTCCATAGAATGACACATAGATGGCGTTACTAGAATTTTTTCCATATGAATTTTATTTAGTACAAACCTTCAAACGATACGTGTATAAATTTGATTGATTTGACTATTGATTCTTGAGTTATAGCATTTTGTGTGAATCAACTTTTGTTATTGAACAAAAAACTTTGTAAAAAGTGAATTTCGAATTTTGATAAAACTTCGATTTTTGATGAAAGAAAAAAAATACATTTTTTTTTTTTGCATTTTATTTTATTGAATCTTTCTATTAAAAGAAATTCACAATAAGTATTCAAATCTTATTTCTAAATTATTATTTACTAGTTAGTACCAACGTAATAACTAATTTTTCGTATTCGAATCTCATTAAACTATCTTCTATTGTGTAGAGAGAGCCGCCTCACCAGACTCAATGTGTCAGTTCTTTTTAGTCTCTAGTGGCCATCAAATTGCAATAAATTGCGTGCTAGAGTGTTGGGATGTGCGACTAGTTTGTTCACGTATTTGGACGTGTATGTTTTAACTTCTTCGTGGATAGTGGGAACTTTGAGATCCCTATGTATGTTTTCATTTCTTATGTACCAGGGGGCGCATACGATATGACGTAAAATCCTAGACTGTCTTCTCTGTAACTTCTGGATGTTTGATGCACAGGCAGTACCCCACAGCTGAATACCATATGACCATATTGGCTTTATAACGGATTTGTATAATAGGACTTTATATTCCAAAGCCAAAGTTGAGTTAGGACTTATTAGCCAATGCAGTTGATTTGTTCGAAGCTTTATGGACGTTATTTTTGCCTCAATGTGACGGGTCCAAGTTAGGCGCCGATCTAGGTGGATACCTAAGTATTTGACGTGCGTTTCCGCTGGAACCGTGGTATTAGTTATTGTGATTGGTGGACAATTTTGCCTTCTAAGGGAAAACGTTACATGCGCACATTTTGATGGATTTACCTTTATTCTCCACTGTTTTAGCTAGTCTTCTAGCTTATGAATATGGGACTGCAGCTTTTCAGATGCATCCTTTGGATCATTACTGACACTTATAATTGCAGTGTCGTCTGCAAAGGTTGATGTATATGTATGTGGGCTTGTCGGTATATCCGCTGTATAAATGATATATAATAGCGGCCCTAGCACACTACCTTGAGGTACTCCTGCACTGATTTTCCCACATCTTGAAAGCTGGTCCTTTGACCTTACTTTAAAAGTTCTATCGGACAAATAACTTTTTATAAGCTTATGGGTATTTTCAGGAAGAACCCGAGCTATTTTAGTAAGTAGCCCATCATGGCAGACTTTATCAAATGCTTGGGAAATGTCTATAAATAAAGCTGAACAGTATTGCTTTCTTTCAAAAGCCGATCTAATAATGGTAACGATTCTATGGACCTGTTCAATCGTACTATGCCTTGCTCGAAAGGAGTTACACTCGAGACGAATAATGTTTCAAATATTTTTGACAAAACTGACAGTAGGCTAATTGGCCTGTAAGATGTAATCTGGCTTGAGTCCTTTCCAGGTTTCGGGATCATAACAATTTCAGACATCTTCCAAGAGCATGGGAAGAAGCCGACGCGCAACATGGCATTAAATATGTAAAGTAAAATTCTTACAGCTGAATCAGGTAAGTTTCTTATCATTGATCCTGTTATACGATCAGGTCCAGGTGATTTCTTCATATCTGTATTTTTAATTGTCGATTTTAAAGAAGACAACCGAAATTTCATAGGATCATTCACGGTGTCACTAATAATTGGAATAGTGTAATTACTTATATCATGTGGTGCAAAAACCTTCTCTAAGTGATTTGCGAACGCATTTGCCTTTTCACTTGAGTTTTTAGCCCAAGTACGGTCTTCAAGGCTTAGTGGGGATTCGTAAGCAATAGGACATTGTAAGTGCTTTACAGCTTTCCACAGACTATAATCCGTGTTTTTCATTGGATCCAAGTTTTTTAAAAAGTTGTCGATAGCGAATTCGTGTTTCTGTCTCGTAAGTTTTTTTTACTGTGTAAGTTTTGTTGGCATAAGTTCATTTGCATTTTTATGTGTGGAGAACGACTATTTTGCCATTGTCTTCTTAGTCTTCTTTTCTCAATGACGAGCATCTGAATATCTGCTGTTGCCTGGTGCGATATTATTTTAGCTGATGGCTTTGTTGGCGTTGCAGCTATGGCTCCGGTAGTCACGACATCTGTAAAATGATCTACAGCTGCTTGAATATCAGCTGGATTTCTCAGTGGGATGTTCAAAGGTAAGTGAGAGCTCACATACATTTTATATTTTAACCAATTCGTGTTTCTGTTCGGGTAGAAACTAAGGGTTTTAGGTGCAGTGGCAAAACTGTCGTGTAAAATAACAATTGTATGTGAATGATCAGAAGATAGGTCATAGGATGAACTAACTAACAGTTGGTCGCGTTTGATGTTTTTTACTATAGCAAAATCTATAAGGTCTGGCAACTTATTAAAATCTGTGGGCCAATAGGTGGGTTTACCGGCAGATACGACGTCAAGCTTGTTTGTTTCAACTGTATAATACAACTGCCTACCTCTAGGACTAAGGAGTCTGGATCCCCAATATGTGTGCTTTGCATTGTAATCACCAGCGGCAATAAATTTTTGTCCTAGCGTAGCAAAGAACCTGGCAAATTTATGGTGTTCGATTTTATGCCTAGGCGGGCAATACACTGACGAGACTACAATTTTAAAATCAGTAAGATTTATAGTCGTGGCTTGCAAAAAGTCTTCGTTGAATTCAGGCAATGCAAAATGCCTTATGTTTTTTCGGACTATAATGGCGGTCCCACCACATGCCCTTTCGCTTGGGTGTTTTGTGTCATATATAAAAAACCCATCAATTCTAAAGCAGTTTTTTATAGTGAAGTGTGTTTCAGAGACTAATAGTATGTCTATATCATGTGCTAGCAGGAAGTGTTCTACTTCATATTTATGTTGGGATAGCCCGTTAGCGTTCCAGAAGCATATTTTTAACTGGTTCATTTTTTGCTCAGCAGAACTTGCAGAAGCATGTTTTGGGTTCGCATCATTTCCTGAAACATACCCTGCATAGTTGTCATGAAATTATTCATTGTTTGTATTAAATTATCGATTGAGCTCGAATTGGTAGTGAGGGGTGTCTGAGCACCATCTTTTAAGATGTGGGCATATGAATGTTTATGCGCATTAGAACTTTTGGCATTCGCATTAGGTAAATCATTTCTCAATGTTTGGGCATATGAAAAGTTTGGCTTAGTGTGTGGCTGTGTAGCTTGTGTACTAGCAACAGAACCAGCATGAAGCCGAGGAAATTGGGAAGCTTTATATTGCTCATAATCAGGTTTGCGTACGACCTTCGAATTATTTTTTACATGTTGAAAGACTTTGCAGCCCCTGTAATTTGCTGTGTGGTTTTCACCACAGTTGCTGCATTTTTTTACCTTGGGGTCTGTTTTGGAAGAAGTGCATTCAAAAGTCCGGTGCGCATCACCACAAATTAGTACACTGACGGGGACCGCTACGTTTTAGAGGCTCTTCCACCGTTATTCTTCTATTCAAAAGGTAGCGCAAATTATATATTGGATGAACCGAATTTTTTGATTTAAGTTGCGATGCCTTAAATACGATTTCAAAACGATGCATAGGTTGGGGAACTTTGTTCTTATTTAGAATATTGTGCACTGACCACCTCTATGGCACTTTTTATTTCATCAGTGGGAACAGAACTGTCAATGCCCTTTACAATGACAATCAAACCTTTAGCACTTTTGAGTTGATACGTATAATAGCTCTTATTATCTGCATCGAGGCGATTTGCGATTAGGCAGTAATTCTTCTCAGTGTGCGCTTGGATCTTTGTTTCTTGAATTTGACCTCTTCGTATAGAAGCTACATAAAAGCTTTCCTTACCTACAAGACGAGACAACATGTTAACAATTTCGTTAGATGTTTGTTCGCGCAAGTAAATCGGGGGAGGTTTTTGTTCCCTGACAGCGGGTTCAGCTTCATCATCCGCTGTAGCAAGTACAGAGAATCTGTTTTCGCTTACCGGCATTACAGTACTTTGGGAGCTTTTATATTGTTTAGCAATGCGCAATACAGTGGAATCCAAACAATATTCAAACTCTTAGCCATCGAGAGAAATAGTAGAGAAATGAATTGCTGAATTCAAACGTGGTCATACCAGCACAAATGGTGCAGAGCGCAGTAGACGCCCAGAGGCTGTTATTCCAGAAAACATAAAAAAAAAATCCACAAATTAGTTATGAACGATCGCAAATTGAAGGTGCACGAGTTAGCTAACACTGTAGAGATATCAGATGGTAGCGTTTTTATCGTTCCGTATTATAATTTAGGTATGTGAAGCCTCATGAGCTAACAGTCGACCAAAAACAACGACAAATTGATGCCTCAGAGGAGTGTTTGGCGCTGTTAACCCCAATAAAATGGAATTCTATCGTCGATATGTGAGAATGGATGAAACATGGCTTACTATTACACAGTGAAATGAATGCTGGAAAGAAATTTAAGTCCAATGATGAAGTAAGCGCTGAAACTGAGGCCTATTTTGAGAGAAATCGTACTATTAAAGTGGTATCGAAAAGTTGGAAAATCGCTAAACTCTTTGTATCGCCCTCGAAGGCAACTATGTTGAATAACAAAATCGAGCTTTGTCAAAATTGTTTTTTTCGTTCGTACTTATCCTACAAACTTATTGAATAAACCTTTTTTACGCAATTTACTGCAATTTGATGGCCACCATAGGCTAAAAAAACTGACACATTGAGCCTGCCGAGATTGCTCTCCCTACAAAATAGCAGATAGATTTTTTATTGTTAAATTCATGAAAACTCTCTTTGAATTGAGGTTTACGTGATGTATCAAAAATTAAGAGTAAAATAGTTCCTCGCCGAGCAACGCTTTAGGTATAAACAGACAAATAAACGAACACTTTGATGGCATTATTTTCTACGTGTCTGTCTTCATATTTAAACTTTTATATTCTTTTTAACAACATATTTAGATAAAACAAGGATATAAAGTCATACATGTTAAACTTCGTCAATCAGAAGCTGTAAGAATATATACAGGAAGTTTTGTTCTTTAATAGTTTAGTTTTTGATTTTTTTGTTTTAAGTTTTTAATATGAATTGTGACATGTGTGTGAAAGAAATTTCTTTCACCTTTCGTAAGAATAATTTAGAAACATTAAATTTTAAATTATGAGCCTGTGTCAAAATATCTTTTATTCGTGTTATCAACAATAAGAACTTTGGATATGTACATAAAAAATCAACCAGATGTCATAATTATTCTTGGAAAATAATTATCATTTCTAATTGCAATATCACTACAAACGCAATTGAATTGTACAGAATGAAGTACATGTATTACAGAACATAAATGGTTTTACTTCAAATCTGAATCAGAAGGTACCAACAATCTCGTCGCTCTCATAAGTTATGACAGAATTTATGTACCAGTTCCTCGGATTCTCTTACAAAACCTCATCGGATTCAGAATATCACTCTTCATGTGATTGGGCTACAATATAATACTTTGGGTTATTCCACAATAGTACAGTGAAATAATATGTATGCATTTAAGCATTTTAAAATCTTGCATAAATGTTTTTGCTTAATATTTCCACATGTTTTTGGTTTTATCGTAAGTAAATTGAGTTAGGAAATTAAAATACTTTCGATTTAATTCATAAAAAATAATATATTTCACCCCTCGACTGCACGAGTCATTGTTATATTTAGACATTTAACAAAAATCTGTTCGATCATGAATGTGTATCATAATTCTGTTTTTGTTGCTTTTCGGTCAAAGCTTTCAGAGCACATGTTCTAATAACGATGTCTGCTATCCAATAAAATAACTGTCAATAAAAAATTATAATAAACAGGAAGCACAAAGAAAAATTGAAAATAAAGTTTTGCAAAAGCGTGAAAAAATAAACGAGACATAGTTCTTTCCAAAATGAAAATTAAGACTAGACAAAACAGGAACATCAACGCGTATTCGCCAAATGTGTAAAATGGCTTAAAAGTTTTTAAACACAATAGACTATTGAATATAATATTAGACCCATGGATTTTCGTACAAAATAGCTTCTAACGTGGCAACAATTTAATGAAAATTTAACTTCAATCGACTGTAACTGTTTTTTTATATCAGATCATAGTAGCTTTGCCTCGTAATTTAACAATCTTTCAAACAAGATGCAACCTATTTTAATCAAACCAGTCTGTGATTATGGATGCACAGCAAACTTCGGTTAAAAAAATATTAAAATTTGGGAAAATTTTTCATTTAAAATATTCAGTTCCGGTTTTGTTTACAGGAACAAGAAATTTCCTGTATGAATTGTACGTAAAACTCGACAAATAAACATGACAAACAAAATATTTTAAATACAGATTTATATTTCATTCCTTTTTATTAGAAGTACAGTTATTCCAAATATCAAGGAATTTCAGGGGATTTTCCCCCTGAAGTGCTCCATATGTATTTTTAACGAAATTACTAGTTTTAAGGCTGCAAAATCTGCTATCATATCCTTGATAATTTCTTTAAAATTGTCTGCCTTGTGAACCCATAAAATGCATTTCCTTATTCTTCTTATTTTTATTATTGGTTAAAGAATTTGTTCAGTGGCAATATTTTGTGATTGCAAATTCTGCTTTAAACCTTTTTCTAACTTTATGACTCTACTCTGTGTCAAGAGATAGATTCGTTAAATAATTGAATGCTGGCAAAAAAGCTATATACACAAAATATATAAAAGGTCTAAAATAAAAATATAAACGGGTTTTAATTAGAATTTCAATTGGAGATCCTATATTTCTATGTGCAAGCTCAACGAAGCTAATTTTTCTGTTCATTAAATATGAATAATATCCAATTTTGAAGTTTTTTCTAAATCGAATACCTTTTTATATGTAAAAATACCAGAAATTAAAAGTTTCATCCTAAAAGTGCAACGTCTTAAATTTAATTTAACTTAAAATTTAAAAATTTAATTAAGTTACTTTATGTGTTAAATTTAAATCACTTTTTATGAATACAGTAATAGTTATCTGTCTTTGTCAGCTTACTGCAATATATAATTTTAATCTTCTTTTTTTAAACTTTAATTTTATTTCATTGAATCTCTCTTTAAAAAAATTGCAATAGGTTTTAAATCTCTAAAATATTATTTATTTATTATTACCAACGTAATAACTAATCCTTTTTGCAACTGTTGGAGGTTTAATGCACCAGCAGTACCCCACAACTGAATGCCATATAACCATATTGGCTTCATAACGGTTTTGTATAAAAGGACTCTGTATTCCAAAGGCAAGGTGGGGAGAGGACTGCGTTGTTCGCAGTTTTATGGCAGTTATTTTTGCCTCAATATGACTTGACAAAGTAAGGCGGCGATCAAGGCGGATACCCAAATATTTCACGTGGGTGGATAGTTTTTTTTTCTGAGGGACAACTGCTAAAGACAATATAAAATATATGTATACGTATATTCGGATATCTCAGAGTACCCTTAGTTACACCGATTTTTGATGTACTCTTTTCAAAATGTAGCTAGACTGATGTTGGTATGGATTTCGGCTTAGCCGACTATAGCTCCCTTGCTTCTTTTTTATGTGTAAATAAAGATGTCTCTTTCTTATGTGTTTTAGTTTTCACTATTAATTACTTAATTATTATTAATTAGTAACACAAATTTAAAATGTTTATTTCCCATTTTACTTACATTAGAAGAATTGGCTTTATTTAGTGTTTGCACCACCCATAATAATTAAATTTTTCCCAATAACAAATATAGTTAATCGCTGTAACTCTGTTTAATTTTTATAAAGTGTTTTTTACAACAGATAAACATTAATTAAATATCGGTGAGAAATATTTGTACCAATAAAAAAACTATTAACACTTTTTAAAATTGTTTTAATTAATAAAGAAAAGGCTAATGAATAAATAAAAATAAAAAAACTTTATAATTGAATTTTACACACACAAATATGCAAATAAATGTGTATGTACTCGTATAATGTGTCAATATGCTTGTCCAGCGGAAAAGCGAATTTGCAAATGAGGGCCTTCTAAGGGCCATTGTACTATTAATATTTCAGTTCAGAATATTTCTATGGTTTGAAATTACGAGCAAGGTCTGGATAGGAATTCCGTAACTATTTTATTCTTGGCTTGATGTTTCTCTAAGTTTTATATGGCAGGAGTTGCCTCGAAATAAGAGAAGCGAGAAGGTTTCGTTTTCGGAAAAATAAGCATTTAGTTTTCTATAAATTTATTAAATAAACTCGAAACAGATGTTTATATGATCCAATTACAAAAATTTACTCTATTACTCTTGCGAAATTATCCATCACATAAACGTTAACTAGTAAAAATTTATTATATATCGTAACAATATTTCGTTATGGAACCACCTTATATCTTATGAAATCAGGCCTTAATCAATATTACAATTATAACCGCTGCGTATTTCTGCTGCAATTAAACTTTAATTGAACGCTTTTTTGAACATAACAATTAATAACCAAAAAAAGATTAATTAAGTGAATTTAATTTGTCCATCGTTACACTAATACACTACCAACATATAGCACATATCTCGACAACTTTCAAAAATTAACACTTAAAAATTATCTTCGGTTAAGCATATACACGTTATTAAATTTATATCTTAAAGAACAAAAATGTGTGAATATTTTTTTTCGAGGTTCTATGGTAAATATGAGAGTAGTAACAAAATTACCTCAGCGTGCAAAGAAACTAAATGTAAGTCTGGGTTTCTAAGAGAAAAGATTTTCCAGCGACTTCTTTAATTTAATTAACAGTTCATTTTCTGCAAACCACACTAACCGCGTCCTGTACTTCCAGATTACCATACAGCAGTTGTTAGTTTCTTAGATAAAGAAATTAAAGCAACTAAATTAAATCTTGATTGATTTTTTTAGGTAGCGAGTGGAACAGATATAAGAACTTCTTCTTAAAATACTTTAGGATACCACAATAGTTTAAGAGTGTATTTCAGTTTGGGTATCGTAAGTTCGATACCTGCCGAATTCTGCGGTCTATTTTACCACAATGAGTAAAAGTCCACGTTACCGTCCTCGTTAATTTAATTTATAATTTAACTTATAATTGTATTGTAACGTTTGGTAAAAAAGAAATCAAATAAAATTCTTTATTTTCTTAACGTTATTTTTTTAAGTCGCAAATGCTTTGCATTGTAATGCATAATTGTAATATAACACAATATTTTGTTGTTAGTAACACCATTCCTGTGGCAATAAGGAACAAGTGCTTTTAGCGAATTTCACTTATTTGCCTAACCCGCTTCATTTGGAACAGTAACTTCACTTATAACTTCGTAAGGAAAAAGATCTTAAAAGAACATAAATTGTTTTTCAAAATCAACATTTTTTTTCCAACCTCTAAAAAACTTACGTTGTTTACCCTCGTGTATGGATTTTCACACATACGTTAAATCTACCTAGTTAATGCTACCAATACGATGTTTTCGTAGTCTAAAGCATACTTATTTATATATTTTGTTGTTTATTATACCAAATGTTAATATCTTTAACACATTCGATACACATATCTCGGTTATAAGTGCATAAAAAAAACAGTTTATAGTTTGATATGTATGTGTAAAGTTCTAAGTTTTCACCTTTTCGCTATAACAAATGTGATATATAGCTTCGCCTCCAATATTTAGAGGATAATTTTTTTGCCTTTTTGAGGAATCTACAGGAGGATCTACTGGAACCACGGAACAGGAAAGATGTGAACTGGGCTCCACTACTGACGTATTTTGTGAATTGTTACTAATAGCAGAAAGCATCGACGTCGAAGATTTGCTTAGAGGTAAGTCTTTCCAAGCTTACGCAAGCAACGTCGTAGCATTGTTGGTTTAAAATTTTTTAATATGAACAGCACGTTTAGAGCTGCACCTCAGCTCTAATAATATTTGCGAAAACAGCTCCGACTATTTTACATTTGCCAGAAATATTATATTCAAACAAACCTACTGCGCTGCTAGATCAATGTTTAGCCATGTCGTGGGTAAAACAAGAATGCCCATTTTTGCCTCATCAAAGCTAAGCTGGTAATGCTGGTCGTAAGTAATCTTTTTGTCAAGTGATTGAAAAAACAATCGGTGATGTTTATGGATGTTCACTCTTTTAAAGAAGAAGTTATATGGCTGGTTCACTTGACGTTTGCTTCGGCAAAATAAATAAGAAAAATTAACAAAAATTCACTAACGTATTATTGAATATAGGGGGATATCAAAGCAGACCGTTTACTTTATCGGTTCCTTTTCGGCACCATTTATTCCACGAATTAATTTCAGGAACTCACGATTACCTGATTTGCATTGAGGCTCGTGCTAACACTGTCCTTTACTTTTGATTGCAGGGATTTCAGACTGCCGGCATTCTTCCTCATCACGGGATTTCTCGCTTCACTTCTTTATCTAGACTGCTAGCAGAAACAGGAACTTGGTACCGCCAATACCACAAAGAGGTATAAGTCAGAATTTCCGATAGCCAGCCTGCTGACAGCCTACGTAAATAGTTTTTTGACAAAAATTTTCGGAAACCATAACAATTATCAATTGCAAATTACATGGTATATCGCCAAGATCTCTCAAAATTATTTCCCCTAAACATTTCAATTTGTAGCTTTATGCACTGTAATGTACACTGTAATTGTGCGTGATCTCCTTAGTGTTTGCTTTGCAACATTGCTCGTCTGTACAGCTACCATGTACTCGATTACTATTTTTTCTAAATTAAGTATTTTGTAAACAGATAAATTCGCTTCCGCTTGATAGATTTTTTATGAAATTAAAAAATTCCTTTGACTTATTCACCACTTTCACCCACTAGAAGATTAATAAAAAATACCTTTGCAACTATTCATTACTATAACTTTTTTTCGGTTAGTTAGTTCTGTTATCGCTCTCGTACGTACTCATGCTTGTATATATTTGTTGGTTTTATATGGAATTTTGCATTCATTTATTTTCATATCATTTCATCGCTAAACCAAAGATATAATAAAAAAATTTTAATGAAGGAAATTAAAATTATTCATATAATTTTAACAGACCTACAAATAACAATATGAAGGTAAAAAAACTATTAAACATAACTTAATTTTTACGTGTTCACGATTTACGGAAAATAATTTTTGAAAACACATTTGTTGGAAAAGTTCAACAACATCATCATCTCTTATTTTCATCCCGACATCTTTTTTTTCTTTATCAATTCGTGAATGAGTGTTCAAATGCCAGGAGCAAGTTTTTAATTATCCGTATGTTTACAACTTATTATGCAAATTACTAATTGTGGTTTAAAACAGAGTTTCTTATTTTTTTCTTGCCAAAAATATGCATGCTTTGTTTTTGCTAATTCAAGCTGGTTAAGGCTTATGTTTAGCTTTTTGTTTTTTTAACATCGTAATACATTATTCATTATACACATCATTATACATTATTTTGTGAAAATTTTAAAACGAAAGCTAAATAAATTTAAATTTAATAAACATGTCAACAAGAATTCACACTGATCTACAAAATTATTTTTTCTGTATCCTTTCTTTATAGCGCTGTACGAGGTGAGTTAATATGATAAAGCACTAGGCTATTTGTATTAAATGACGGATAACTATTTTCCCTGCTATGTTCTTTGCATCTCCATAATGTCCACGCAAGCTCTCTCCTCGCACATACTATAGAACATTTAAGTTTTCCTGGTAAGTATCTAGATTGATATCAAGAAAACGAATCTTACCAAAAATTTTTCTAAGCTTTATTTATTTTTTTCTAAACTTTATAAGCTTGTAGTAGTTTAGAAATCATGTGCGTAAAGTCTTTTGAATTTAAATTTCCACATAAAAATTTTAAATAAATCTTAAACGTAGCCATACTTTTTTAATTTCAGCCTTAAATTATATCTTTTAACTTCCCGAGCTTTTCTAGTCTTTTTGTAGTTAAGAAAGTAAAGTCAAAAAGAAAATTATTTCAGGATATTTATTTCGAATTACAATTGCAGTAATCTGGCGGTAAGTTAATTTTTTAGTGAAAAAATTCAACACTAAATTTTCTCAACTTATACCAACAATTGTATCACTGTGTATTGGATCTGGCTGGTAGTTTTAATTACACATTATAATTGTAGTTGAGTTCAGTCTTTTCTTTTGAGTATCATTACTTGTAATTAATATTTCTTATTATATTTATTGAAATGTAATTAAGGCTTGTTTCTTTCTAAATAAAAAATATTTAATAGAATATTAATAATTTTTCACATTTGTATTGAGTATATATTTTGATCGTTCAAAATTGATTTTTATCTTTTTTTTCTTGTACTTGAGATACGTTTTTAGGGTAACAACCTTCGTGGTTTTTTTAAGTACAAAGAATTAAAAACTTAATTTTTAAAAGCGAATATAGCTTTCTTTTCTCCAAGTTTTGCCAACGCTTTGAGTCCACTTTGGACAATTGTTCTATTTCCTATGCGTGTTTAACTGTACGAAAAATTTATATTGTCTCAATTATTCAAAGTGGAGCGCTGCACGAAAGAAGAATGCATTACCATTGATGTCATTTTTTTGAATTTTTCTACTAAAGAAATTGATAATAGGTATTCAAATCTTATCTCTAAAGTATTTTTGACTAATTACTACCAAGATAATAAATTATTGAAGTAAATTACGCTAGAGTGCTGGGATGGGTCACTAGTTTGTTTACGTATTTCCAAGATTATGTTTTTACTTTTTCCTGGATAGTGAGAATTTTTATATATTTGCACTGTCTCTGTTGTAGCTTATGTAGCAGTACCCCACAGTTAAGTGCTGTATAACCATAAATTGCTTTATAATGGATTTCTATAAAATAACTTTGTATACCAAAGCTAGTGTGGAGTTAGGACCGCAACCTTTTTAGACAGTCCTCTAGCTCATGAATTTGGGCGGATAGAACATTTGGATATTACCTGTTCTAAAGGCAGTCACGACTGCAAACATCGACGTATATGTATTATGTGCAACTGGGTATTTTATAGGTAGTATGTAAAATTTGTCGCGTTTAATGGAAATAAAACTGAGAAGCAATAAAATTATTTTTGGACCCACAAAAATTAATTTTAATTCCTCTTGCACTTCTTTATATTAGCTAATAGTATGCTTTATAAGAAGCTGGTCAATCACATATATAATTACCATCACGGATAGTAACATATGCATATTAATATATTTTAATGATATCAAGCGCTAACTGCTAAAATAGCGTAACTAGCAACAAAAATTACATTTCTTTTTTCATTTTTTTCAATTTGTTTGGAATTTTGTAATGAAACTTAAATGCTGCCTATTAATGATTTTATTAATGCAACTTATAAATTAGTTTTACATTAATTCTCCGTGTCGTTATTTTTTTCAGTTACTAGAGAATATAGTCTGCATTTCTAACAGATTGGTTAGTTTTTACATTGGTAATAATTCATGAATAATAATTTAGAGATAAGATTCAAATACTTAGTGTAAATTTCTTTTATTAGAAAGATTCAATAAAATAAAAACTACAGTTAAAAAACGAAATACTAATATAACCTAATCCACAGAAATCAAATTTTACAGGGGATTTTTTTTAATAAAATAAAAATTATTAACAAAAGCAGTTATAACTTAAAATGCAAATTTTCAGTGTCACTGTGGACAATCTTCAATTTACACTTCCCCCAAGGGTAGCTTTTATAACGAACAAAGAAGATCAAAGCAGAGATATACACTACACCGGTTACGTGAATTGCATGAATCGTGCATAATCACAAGGGATCACGTTTTATTTTTTTTTTTTCTAATTACGCTTTCATGCATGGATATCAGTATGAAAAATTTTTGTCTGTGAATGTTTTCTAATCTAGGTAAATTTTTTATTAGATTCGAGTGAGCTTATATGTGTGTGAACAAACACAAATTCCGTGTATTAGTAATATCTTTATCGTGAGTGTGCTTTATAATGAGTGTCACCCTGCCATCTCTAGATCAAAGTAACTGATTTACAAGTGTTACATATCTAAATTTTGATTGCACTTTATAACTAATTCATTGGCTTATTTCTTCGGTAACTCCCATATTTATTTAATCCACTTACGTTATGTTTGCGGGCACATAGAAAAGTGGATGGCGTTTATGTTAAAATTGAAAGGCTTACACTTTTGGAACTACGACTACTTTCGACTAAATATGTTAGTAAACGACGCGTCAGTTTCGAAAAATCTGTCAGTTACGTTATTTTCGCGCTTAGGACGCGAAATATTACGATATGTTATGTACATAATAATAATAATATCTTAGACAACATTGGGGTAATACATTATTCTAAAAAGGGACTATTTAGTGTCAGCAAAAACTATATGAGTTAACTTAAACCATATTATTTATTTAATGCTTTCGAATTATGGTTACGTCAGACACCTTTTTTCTTCGCCTGTAGTTATTATTGCCGAATGGACCATAAAAGCGCACGCTAAAAGTTTAATAGTATTTTTTATTATATCTAAAGCACTTTCTGAAGTGAGGCAAACGTCACACCATGCATTTAATGATATTCTGTATCATAAACTTTTATGATTACGGGTTTTCTTCCTTGCTTGCATTTAACAATAGTAATTAAAAAATAGTTCAAAAACATACAATTTATACGTAAAAATTACAGTTCAAGAACGTCTAAATAATTATGTGATTTGGTACTACATTAATTCACTTTAAAAATAACAAGGTTGGTGGTGAATTTTGTTTGTATGTTTATCAGTTGATGGAGAGGACAATGACAAAAGCAATACTACCATTGAGGAGATATACATTTACCTGGTCATGATCATAATTGTGTTCTGACTCAAGAGCAAAATAGGCAGAATACTCACTATCACAGTGAAGACTTTCAAATACATTATCAAACATTTTCTAAGTTTAACGTTTTTTAATTTTTCTAAAAGAAATATATATCCATAATGGTATTTATAATTATTATGAATATAATAAATTGTATTAAAATTTTAATATAATATCTATGATTCGCCAGGCGCAATGTTTCTTTTTTTAAGAGAGTGTTGGATTGAACCACTTGTTCGTTCACATATTTGGAAGTGTTTTTTTTTTCCTGGATTGTTGGAACTTTTAGGTCTCTGTGAATATTTTCGTTACTCACACACTAACGGGCGCAGACGGTTAGTCAGATGATTTTATCATATCATGATTTTTAATTATTGTTTTTAATAAATGAACGGGAAATTTAATTGTATCATTTACATTATCACTGACAGTTGGAGGGGTGTAAACACCTTCTCATTTGAATTTGTCTTTTCATATGCGGGCGTCAAGTCTTAGTGTGGATTCGTAGGAAATAGGACATTGTAAGTGTTGTGCAACTGTCCACAGAACATAATCCATGTTTCATTTCCATTTTTATATGTAGCGAACGACTATTCTATTCTTCTATTCTTCCTGTTAAGAATCTATGCGTCAATGAGTGATTGTTATATAGCGATATCTAACTCCTCTCAGAAGGAGATTTTGCCAAAAAATTTAAAATAAATCTACAATTTCTGAACTCCACATGGCTTCAAAAAGGGCGTTTTCGAATTGGAAATTTGCTTTTTGCACCATTCGTTGAGGAAAAAGCAGCAATACACTTTTTTCTTCTAACATGTTTAGACTCGTCTTTAATACACTTAAAAAGATTTTTATACAAGTGTCTACTAAAAGAATTAACTTTTTGATAAAATATGATACTTTTTGATCCAACTTAGTCTAGCATTTTAGTAATAGTGAAAAGCCATCCTTACAAGCGTTAATAATATTTCTTATGTTCGATTGCCATAACTTTTTTTAGTACTAAAAAGATAGCAATGGCTACAAAATAGTTTCTACTAAAAAAAGGTAATTCACCCAATAATTAAAAATGATCATTTTTGAATTTTTTGCAAGAAAATATTTTCTAATTATGACAAAAAGTTGTTAAATAAGTATAACACGTTTTTAATTTTCTGAAAGCCAACCTTTTGGAAATATTGTGGCCTTCAAATTATTTCAAAACTTTCACTAGGGATGGAACCAGCGTCTTCTAAATCAATAACATTTTTCTAACCAAAATATTATTTTTTAAGCACATTTTCTCTAATCGCATAGCAGATATCGAAAAATAAGAAACTCCTTTCGATGTCCTTGTATGTTCTTCATTATTCAGTAAATGAAATTTCTGCATTGGATTTTTTTATGAAAAACACAATAGAAAAGGTGACGTTCATTAGATTCCTTTTTTTTATTGCGGCATTTGCTTTCAATAAACTCAGTTTATTTTTCTATGTAAATACTTGCTGTATGTAATAATTTTTGTGTAATTGTGAGCCTTCATTAACATTTAATACATTTAATTTAATAATAGAATTTTTCAAAAACTTTAACTTAAAAATCTTAAAACTAAAATACAGCTGACACAAAAGACCACAACGTGCAGTTTCTTTTTGTACTTGCCTTTCCAGTTGGCAGATAGCTGATATATTCCTTCATCTAAAAGTTGTGCATCGTTGCTAAAAATTATATTTCGATGGGCTCCGTGTAATTTGCCACAGTGATATGGCACCAAAAACATAATACTAACCAACATATTTGACAGAAGCTTAAAAAACAACACTGTCGCTACGTAGTGGTAATATCTACCCGGTCTTATTGATAATTTTTAACATTATCTTGTGAAAACGAAAGGTTATCTCAGATTGTTTTTTAATGTAACTACTTTTTGTTTATTATCTTTGCGTATGGGAAATAAAACTCTTGCATTACACAGTTGTGAGCTGTGTTCAAAATTTCAAGCCACCGCTCACCACATTGTTGTACAAAGGGGATTGAAAAATTTGTATCGATCAACGAACCCAACAAAAAGAAGTCAAGTTAATAAAAAGGAATAACATTTGCTTGAACTTATTTAAAAGAGAAACCAAACACGTATACAACCATACTATTTGTAAATGTCAGACAATCCTTTGATACATTCGAACGCATGTCTGTATTTGCATTTCCACCCTGCATGTGTAATGAAAAACAAGGAATACGAATTCCACAATGAGTATTTAAGTTTAATTAAAATTTTCAATTTCGCTTGCAGTACTTACACTCTTATACAAATGAAAAACGTACATAGACACATATGGACAAACGCACACTTGTATATATATAATGGGACGTCTGATTGTAGACTTGAAAACCATTCATCTTTTCTTTAACAAATACCAGACGTGCATGTCCAGTGCACATGCACTCATTCACACATGTAACATTTATATGCACGTATGTATTAGTAAGAGTGGATATAAACTCCGATATAACTTCCAAAAAATACAGTTTCGGCTAAAACAAATTTGAGTTTGGAAAAAAAAATTTCATATATATAATAAAAATATTCTTTAATTTAGAAGAAGTTTTAATGTTACCGCATTTGTTTAAATTATACGGACTGCCATCAAACGAATATCGGTATACTTTGGTATACATCCAGGCTTGGTACAATTCTAAATCATCCCGAAGACTGTATATAATAATGTGTTCTGTTGTGTCTGTCTAGTAAACTACGTTGTTCATCTAAGAAGTCAAACAATTACGGGATTTTGGTCACAATGAACATTTTCCAAATTTTTAAAAATGTTAAAACACCCAACAAATTCTTTTTTGCCCGATTGTACATTTCTTTGTTTGAGTAATTCTTCACAAATTTTTGGTGCGACACACCACCCAAAATTCTTGGATCATTGGGATTATTTTTTTTATGCAATTCATATAACCGTCTCTCGAGAGGAGTGCAAGTTCCCTACTCTCTAAGATCAAACCAAGGCCACTTTTGGTACTAATCCGTTAGAGTGATAGTTTTACGTGACGCGAAAACTTATTAACACATTAACTTGATAATTCTACGTCATCTTAACAACCGTTAAAATTA
Organism: Phania funesta; assembly: GCA_963932375.1. Taxonomy (NCBI): domain Eukaryota; kingdom Metazoa; phylum Arthropoda; class Insecta; order Diptera; family Tachinidae; genus Phania; species Phania funesta. Next base: position 47,869,018 of record OZ010656.1, read on the forward strand.
AGCAGCTGAAAGTCATAGCAAAATAAATAAAACCTTAATTATTAAAGTCGTGAAAGAACGCAGCAAAAGTTTTGTTTTCAGTAGTTCTGCAAGCCAATTTGAGTTAACATTGCCTGCGAACCTTGTAACGACATGTATTCACAGTTAGCTGGACTACACCCCGCGCCTCCCAGGTCTCGTTATAAGGAAATATTTATTTGTTTCCAAGAGAGAGGAGACAGATTATTTTAAAATACAGCGCGACACGAAATAGGATGGGCCTTCGGTGGCCATTGACACATTCGCTGGTACTCTCATCAGTTTCTCACACCATCCGACGCTTACAGAAGATATCGCCACTATTTGTTGCTAGTGCACAAGAGCCGATTCTCTCTTCGGGGCGAATAAAATTCTGGCCCGATGGTAAGAGAGCACTTCTTACTCTGGCCTGACTCAACAATACTAGAAGCTCTGTGCCTCTCACTCAGATGGACTCTCTTCGTCTGGCTACAGTTCTAGGTGAAGGGACAAGGATTGAATCTCTTGTAGGGGCGAATAAAATCCTGGCCCGAAGCTTAGATGTCTCCTCTGCTCACTCAACTCCGACCGCACTCGGTAGGGTCGAATAAAATTCTGGCCTAACCGTTTACCGCCTGAGGAGTGTCTATCCACTACTCGCCTATACCAATTGGGCTAATAAGATTCTAGCGCAAGTGGTATAGCGTCACCTTACTCACTGGCTTCTCTTGTCAGAGCGAATAAAATTCTGACCTGACACGAAAACACCAGTAGTTTTGCTAACAGTTGGTGGCGCGAGAGACTAGCTTATTTAAGTTTAGTAAAACTCTAAAATAATTAAGCTACAAGTAGTTGAGTCTAATAAAATTCTGGCCCAACTATTTGCTGTCTGCCAAAGACTTAAATAATAAAGTTGAATAAGATTCTAAAATTACTAAGTAGGTCTTACCGCCTTGCTAGCAACAGGCTGACTGACTTCTGTACTGTATACGCATTGCTATTACACTTGCTTGGCTGAGTCTCACGTATGCAGTCCATCATACGATCCGTACCAGCTGATCATATGGCAGTCACGGTAGTGTTGTATTGAAACAGTGCTACCATTGAGTGGCGGTGCTACCCAAAAGATTTCCGTTAATATTAAATATAAGTTATTATCAATAAGAACTACGAATTTAATTAGAGAAACAGAAGGCATAATTACATGTGACCTAAAAACGAGTGGAAGGACTCTTGGTCGTCACAACCTGCTTAGGTATGACATAATATTTATTCGCGGTGTACTATTGTAACTAGTTGTAAAATGTATAATTTTTTATGTTATTCGAACCGTATTTTTTGGCAATACAGTGATGCATTCCGGTATATACATAGGTGATAAGGGAATATTCTGCGTTTCTAAAAAAATTCATATTATCTTTTATACACTATTACCCTCATTAAGGCAAATTATAAGTGCTTAGTACGATGCGTATTTGTTCGCCAAAAAAATATATACTGCTTACAAAATCAAAACCATTTTTCGATAGGAAGTAACATCGCAAAAGTCTCAAAGAGTTTCAAAATTTGAAAATTAAAAAAAAAAAATTTAAGAGAATGTTTTAAAACTAATTGGTATACGGCAATTCCACTGGGACGGTTCGGACTTTAACAAAATTTTTTTCTAACTGCAAAGTATCCTAATTTAATATTATCATCTTCTATTTAATAGGTATAATGCGAAACTTATGACAAACTATCCACCTTTTGTTTAGTAATAAGGTTTTGAGGTCAGGTGGAACAGCACCATGGGAAGAATTTTTTTTTGGCGAATTAATTCAGTGTTTGTAAAAAAAGAACAGAGAAAACTATTTATTTACACTAAGGTCTTTTATAAAATTTCAAACACAATTTTATTATTTATAATTGATATATCGCTAAGCCTTTGTGTAGCAGCACCACGAAATAAATTATATTACGAAAACTTAAAATTAACAATAAAATGCGAAAACTAATTTTCTATAATACTATCGGGCACTTTTAATCTCGGGGGCAACATATTTTTTAACTTTCTAATATGGGAAAGACTTATGTTATCAAACCTGCAAGTTACTTAGAAACTATGTGGCGAGCAAGTGTTTTTGATTGGTACAAATTATTCAACGCGTTGACGACGAACCACTTCCAGTACGGCCATCAACATCAACGGCCATGATAATCACCACGTCAATTAAATCAAGGAATTGGTGTACAAGAATCGATGATTAACAGTCAGAGACCTTACTGATATCGTTGGAATATCGGAGGGATCAGTGAAAACCATTTTAGAAGACCATTTGGGCCTAAGAAAAGTGAAATCGCGATTGGTTCCGCATACCGCATTGATTCTTCGTGAGTTTTTCGCCAAAAATTCAATCAATATCGTTCCACAACCACCACATTCGCCTGATTTAGTTCCGTGTGACTTCTGGCTGTTCAGCAAACGCAAGCGACCGCTCCAGGGAAACTGTTTTGAGTCAATTGAAGACATTAAACGTGAATCGCTAAGCGCATTGAAGGCTACTACGGAAATTGACTTTAACAACTGTTACGAGGATTGGAAAAAAAATTGGCATAACAGTATTGCAGCTGGGGGGACTACTTTGAGGGGGACGAAATAGATTTGGCAGAATAAATAAAGAAATTGAAAATTATGAACAAAGTCTTACTATAATTTGCTCACAGCAGTAGCTATATTTCTTGACTTTATAGCTACATACAAATTTTTACTATTCCTTACCGCCCAATAATATATTACTTTTCTCGTGACAATAGAAAAACATCAACACAAACAATCCCATTAAAATTAAACTTTCGAAGAAATGAGGTGGTCATTAAACACCATTGAGTTTCCTATATTGCAAACATACATACATACATTCCACATATGACGATCATGTAAAGAAAACACACGCAAACTTAAAATTGAACCCAAAGGCCGGCAAAAACATTAACTTATAAAGCATATTGCGAAATAAAAAGTAACTATATGTTTGTAAAGAGTAAATAATGACGGGGTATATGCTTGTAAATATAAGTGTAAAATTATTGTAAAATTTATTGGAGAAAAATAATTTCTGGTTTTCAAAAGTGTAGAATATTAATTAAAATCCTGGCAAAAGATTTTCAAAGAAACAACTTGTTTTGTACACTGTAAATAAATATTTCCATTCACTTTTTAAAATTACTTCAAGCTTCCAAATCACATGTATATCCTGAAGTATAAATAAAATTGGTACCGCTGTCGACAAACAAAAATGTTTTGATTAGAAAATAAACTAAAAAATACGAGGGCGTGACTTTTTGAACGAAACGCACTTTTTTTGCAAAAACAAAAATTTATTTTTCAACATAATCTTCTTTTAACTCAATACACTTAGTCCAACGTTTCTCCAGTTTTTGTATCCTTCCAAAAAGTAGGATTATTCGAGGTCCTTAAATGGGCCGTTTGTTTGGTCAATAATTTCATCGTAGGAGCTAAATTTCTTTCTACCGAGCCATTTCTTTAGGTTTGGAAATAGGAAGTAGTCACTAGGGGCTAAATCCGGAGAATATGGTGGATAAGGTACCACTTCGTAGCACAATTAATAGAGTTTTGCCATTGAGACTGCACACGTGTGCGCCGGTGCATTCTTGATATGGCCATATGGGGTCGTTTTCTGTTTAAATCCTCTTTAAATTGATCTTATAAGTTGGCATAATATTCGCCGTTTATTGTTTTTCCCTTTTGAAGGTAACCGACATGGATTATCCCGCGTGCATCCCAAGAAACAGTTGCCATCACCTTATTGGTCGGCAAACTTACCTTGGCCTTCTCGGAGCAGGTTCACGCGGAGAAACCTATTGTTAGACTGCTGCCTGGAATCCGTAGTACAGTAACGGATCCATGTGTTATGGTCAATTGAGAGCAAACGCGGCACCTTGCAGACAACTTTCTTAAACACATCGAAACCACACTGCCATATGAAATGCCTATGGCATCAACAATCTCACGCACTTTTATTCTTGGCCGACCACAGCGAAAATCAGTAAATCACTTTTTTACCATTGAAATCGATCGTGCAGAGTCCCCATAGTATTTATCGAGCTTTTCGCAAAAAATAATGTTTAATGAGTACTCGAAATTCACTTTTTTACATTTTTAGACAAATACACGAGGCTGTATGTTTCGAACAACTGTTAAACGCAAAGTAAATGACGACAATTGCTGAAAATTTGACAGTAGTCTATTTACAGATGGAAGTAAGACAAACAAAGTAACAATTTTTTTGATAGGTTTTTGTAAAAATTCAAATGATTTTGTGTTGAATTCCTTTAACTCTCTCATTTTGGTATACGAATTTCAAGCTTAACACATTGTTAATTGTTTTAAAAATTTGGGTAAAGTTTTCCCTTTGAGCTGGCTTAAGCAACTAGCGAAATGCGCATATTCCCCACTTAATCCCCAACAAATTTTTGCGAATTTCGATATACAAAAATATTGTTCGTTATTTAAAGATCTGAAGGAAGAAATAGCAATTGATCTAGACGCACCTGTCCCTTGATATGTGAAAAGATCTCTAGTACGAAAGGTAACGTAACATTCCCTACGAAAACAGCACAAATACGCAAATTCCTACGAATGTAACATTGAAGAATATGGGCACAGAGAAAACAACTTTGCTGTTCGGTTGAATCAGCTGCTAAACAAATTTCGTCGGTTGCAAGCAAGAAGTACTAAATATTATTGTAGTCATAACATTAATTTTTCTGTAAAGTGTTATCAGACCAAATACATAATTGTAAAACTAAGGCCAAGTTCCTATCGAAAAATAGCGGCCGACCAAGTTCTTGGCGCACTCAAAATATGAAAATCTACCTGTGCTACTTAAAAATTATTAATTTATAAATGTACTGTACAACTCTATATTACCTGTAATGCATTTAATATTGCAAATTGTATTAAATTAATGCAAATGGATTCAGCTTAAATCCTGACAAATCTGTGGCTATGAATATTGACACTTCGAAGTACATAACAACCTGCCTACCACCATTAAAAACAAGTAATGAGATCGTTTTATTGACACTGCAAAAAAATAATACACGAAATTTTTAATAAACAACTGGATTGGTCAGGCCGTATTAAAACTGACTGCAGTAAAAATTTGTGATCTTAAGAAACCTCTGAATGTCACTACTACAGGTGATGACTTATGTGTAGTTGCAAGATGTTTTTTAGTTGCGATGGTGTGAGACTTAAGTAATATAGAAAAATGTTGTCAGCTACGTCTTTGGGAATACAACACAATACTTAAAATGACATTTGAAAATTTGTTGTTGCTGCATAAAACTCTGTATACCAGACAACTTGATCACCTTAGTCAAAGAATTTCATTCTCAAGATCAGATAGAAATAAGAGAATAAATAACATCAAACATAATAAGTCCATTTCAAGGCAACTTTTCTTTATAAATCCCATATGTGTTTCGGGACAACTACCCCCTCAAATCCAAATAATAAGCAAAGCTAGCCAATTTAAATCTGCAATTTCTATTTTTTATAACCTGTTATTTGCAACATTTTTAACTATTTAAAATCCAAAAAAATACGTATCAAACTGAGACGAATTAGCTATAAGATGGGAGCAGCGCGAATTCTGTGTTGGGCAAATTCGAACCATTGTAAAAGTTTTTTCGTTTTCAATCAGCTGATGTGTTGTAAACTAAGAAAAAAAAACAAAAGCAAATAAACGAAACTTTTTTTAATTTGCTGGCGCAATTCTCTAGCTTTGACTTTAATATTATACAATAAATAGCAGATGCCTCTAAACCGATAGCCCCCATTTCAAGTTAATGAAACTACAGTGCAAGGTGCAATAGTCCCAATAGTTTTTAATGTTACAACAATCACTGCGATAAGTAGCACGCCTATTTCCCAAAAAAATTTTTCAATGTTTTGTAACAAATTCTGGACTCAATTAAATTATAGCATAAACGATTGTAGCGCATGAATCCGCATTTCAAAAAAATCCCCAAACACATTCAAACGATTTAAGAACACATAGATTTCATTTTAATTTTATTTTTACATATAATATTTTACAAGAAAAGTAGATTTAAAAAAACACTAAAATTACATTTTTATCCTTGAAAAGTACGTATAATATAAAAGTACCAAACGGGTATTCGCTTACTTATTGGCGGTATTGATATACTTTTGAAATTAGGATTTTATCTGTCTTAGTTTCGGAGATATTAGGTTACCGATTTTCCCCTTTTTCCCCTCTAGTGAGTTTCCTAAATTTCAGGTATTGGGTATTATTGATGAGGTAGTTGAATGAATGTTAAGAGGCTTGTTGGCAATAGGGTTGGGTATGTGTTCAAAATTAATTATTGTTTGTGCTTCAATGAACTGATCGGCTATCAGTAGATGTAGATGAAGCTACCCATAAACAGCCGTAGATATTGGATCATAAACGGCATTAATGGGCAACGATCTGCAAGACTTTAAAGAATATTTTCTTAGAAGAAATTAATTAAATTTAAAAACCATGTTTTTTATTTAATCCTGAATATCTTGATAGTTACTTTTGCATTCATTAATTTAATGAATTTATTTTGATTGTAAATATTATATTTAATAGAAATAAATGACAAGCAATTGTTATTTATGGATTCTTTATTAATTTGCTTCGCAAGTTCATGTGTCCGTTCGGCATTCGTGCCAGTGTTTACAAAGCAAGTAAATATATTGTTTGCGTTTCTTTCTTTAGCTAGTTGGCATTTTATATTCTATTTAATTTTATTCGTGTGTATTTAAAAAATTCTCATTCCTTTATTTTAATTTGCATGTTATAAAAAATATATTTTGAAAGTATTGTCCGATAACAATATGTAATAGAAGCAATGTTACATGAGAAAGTATATAGCTGGAGATTAACTAAAAGGTATTTTAAGTAGACTTTGAGAGGACTAGAGAGAAGCCTTTGAATATTTTCTTGTAAGTGTAAAGTATCAGTCAGTGCTTTAAAGGAAATTAATTTTGAATACTGATTATTTTATAATTGTTCAACGTGTGAAAACTAAAAATTATGTCAAATATTGCAATGAAAATAAATTGTTACGAGTTCCCTTAACTTTTTCATATTGAGTGTATTTAGGCAAACTGCACTTAACTTGTGTATTTCGCTGTTCCTTTCTTTACTCTTGTCCTTTCATAGTAAAATTGGTTGGCCAAACTTTATATGTTCTTTTTTATAATTTTAATCAGCATAACAAATATTAAGTGGAAGTTGGCGATTTTATATTCAATAAACTAAATGAAGTGTTGAGAGGGGGTTAAACAATGATGTTTCTTTGGTAAATGGTAAGTGGCATAGCGTGCAAGCGGAAATAATTCAATTTTCTTGAGTTTTTTTCTTTTTTTTTTAATATCATTTAATTTTTATATGATTGTTGTCCACAAGTTATTGAGTTGCATGCAGGACTCAGTAGGTAGAACATGAAAGGCAAATATTTAAATCTATAAGGAATTAAAATTAATTTCAAAAAGCACACAATTGGGTAGAAAGTAAAATATATTTTATTCACCACCATTATGATATTACTGGCGCATTAGTGAAATAATTAAAGTACATTTGAATACGAATATTGTTAAAGATGATACATTCATGTATTTGTAGTTTATAACTTCCAAGTGGAAAAATCATAAAGGAATAGGACCGGACAGACACAAAATAAATATTAATTTCTTTATATCTGAAGATCTACAAATGTGAGTCTTCAAATTATATGTGCGTTATTTTCAAAACTAGTCGTGTTCTCATGTAAAATATTAAATGAATATAAGCTGGTAGATGGCTGCTCCGCAAACAAAATAACCTATAGTTCATATATATAGGATATATAAAAAAATCGCAATATTACTACTCACCCAATTTGATGCGGATTTGACAATTAGCTTACATTTTTGAAAGCTTTCCGCGTAGCAGGTCACAAGGGTTTTCTCCTCTAGTACGGATTTTTTAATAGTAGGTATTTGTTGCGACCGGTCGCAAGACTTTAACAATTTTAAGATACTAAATTTCGAAGAGTTTTAAATAAATACTTACTTAAATTCTTTTAATTATTGATTACTCAATTCATGATTGGGGTAGCGAAGCTAGTATAAAGTAATAATAATTCTTACTCCGCAAGGCAATTTATATTTAATATATAACGAAGTATTGTTTAGAAGTAAATAACTAGGGTTGAAGGTTAGATCCACCACAATAATTTCAATTAATTTATTCCAAAAGTGATGACCTTATTGTCATCAATTCATTGGTACGCAGTTACTTATAAAAAAGTAATTTTACAAACATCGTAATAAATACATATGTATTTAATTTTGAAGACATGTGGGGTTTACGTATATTATTAAAATCGGTTCTGTCTTTTAGAGGCTTTAAGAGTTACTGTGATAAATGCGAACACGTATACTTGCTTGCAGGAACTTAGTGGTATGAATACTTGTGGCATTCATTGTAGAGAAAGTTCCAGAAATAAATAATGCAACTAGATTTGGCATCCACTGTACAGATAACGCTATAACAAGAACAAAACAAAACACCTATAAGCTCAGACAAGTTTCCAAGAAAGCGAATACACACAGATCAATAACAATATTACAGCAAGTACAGAGTGTCCGCCGGGAAGGTATACTAGTTTTTTTGTTTATAATTTTTGATTAAATGAAAGAGAAAGGGTTGTATATTGATAAATGTTTTATTTAATGTCGGAAATTATGTATGGAATACAATATCAGATAAATGTCTGCCTCTGTTAGCCTCACAAGTTGAAATAACTTGTTGTGGAAAGAGATCTTGCAGTAATTCCATTGTAATCCTGGCAGTATGCGATGTGGCACCGTCTTGTATAAACCACATGTTAGTCAAACCCAAGGCATGCAGTTCTGGTGTTAAAAAGTTTTCAATCATAACACGATATCGCACCCCATTAACAGTTACCGTTACGCCCTTTTCAGTTTCAAAGAAGTTAGGTCCAATGATTCCTCCTGACCAAATTGCGCACCAGTCTGTCACTTCTAATGGATGCAAAGGTGACTGATGAATAACTTGAGGGTTTTCCATTGCCCAGTCCCGACTATTCTGTTTATTCACATATCCATTCAAATGAAGATGTGCCTCGTCACTCAGTATGATATTTTCATGAAAATGGGGTTGTCATGGGCGTGCTGTAGCATCCTATTGGCATATGTACGGCAGAGTAAATGGTCTTCTGGAAGAAGCTCTTGTGTCAACTGAATCTTAAATGGAAACAAATGCAAATCTTTGTGCAAGATTGCGGCCAAAGTTGTTCTTTGAAGTCCAAGCTCCTGAGCACGGTATCGAATTGAGGTCGATGGATTGTTTGGAACACTTTCTTGAATATCAGTAATGTTATCAGCCGATCTTGCAGTATGTTGTGGTCCATGCTTGTGATCCATGATTGGGCCTATCAGCTACAGTCTCGCTGTCATCGAAATCATTCAATGTGCGTCTTGTTGGCACGTTGTTTCTCCCAAAAATTTCACGTAACTTTCTCATCGTCACAGTAATCGGAGATTGATTTTGATAAAATGTTTTAACGATTAAAAAACGTTGGTTTACCAAATATTTTTTCATAATAAACTGCCAAATATGAACTGTCCAGACTAATGCTTGCCAAAATGGCGGCAAAACAAAGCAGAATACCTTCCCGGTGGACACCCTGTAGTATGAGTAAACACAAAGAACACCATATTACCCAAAGCAGACAGTAGTTACAAAATCAAACATTATAATGAAAAAACAGTAGAAAAGATGTTTATCGCTAAAGAAAAATATACTGGATTCTTTCGTATTCCACAAGTTTCTGGTAACTGGACGGCTACTACAAAAAGACTTGGATGGTCGAGCTAAAGGTTGGTATCGAGTAAAACATTAAAGTGTGAACAGCGATAATAAAGAAGTGTTGACTTTAAGTTTTAAAGTAAATAAAGTAAGAGTATGTAAAAATAAAACTCTGACGTAAATATTATTGAAATAGACTTTTCAATTAAAAGAACCCACGAATAAATCAACATGTTTTAAAAAGGTTAAAGCGTAACAATATGTCAAATACTAGTTTTTCCGATTCTATATTTTCTAACCGATTCTCTTCTTTTAGTAATTAATAAATAAGTTAAAAGTGGGTCGATTTTGAAATGGCAAACAACAGGCTGTGTGTGAGGTGTTAGCGGAGTATATACTTGTACATTTTCACGGATGCGTTACCTCCCGTGCAGCCTTATATATTGGTTTGTACTTGTAAACTTCACCATTCACCGAAAAGTGCGCCTCCTGGCTTACGCTGAATTTCCAGGCGAAAATCAAGTGTCATTTTCCGAAACCCTATTAGCAAACAAACTGCTAAGCCTATGGCGATTAACTCTGATCGAGTTGGTTCTTGATTCGTGTATGGACACAAAGTCAGTTTGCGATGGAACATTTTTCAAATTCAACTATGCCGAAACACGATTTCTTATGCACGACTAGAAATCTCGTGCCTCGTATTCTTCAATCTAGCATCTGGAGTTATGTCCCATACAGCGAAGTATTAGAGACAGAAGAGCCGGTAACTTCGACTCGTCGTCGTGCCCAACAATTGAACATCTCACGAATATCACTGATGCGAATTTTTAATTAAGATTTGAATTTACACGTTAACAATGTTTCATTGACTCAAGAGCTGAAGCCTACTGACCATTTCAAGTGTCGTCAATACGCCGAATGTTTGGTTAAACAGACATAAGGGTATGGTGATTTTACAAAGAGAATCATCTGCAGCGACGACACGCACTTTTACCTTATTGGATTCGTTAACAAGCAGAATTGCCGCATTTTTGCAAATGAGAATCCACTAGTGATTGTTGAAAAGCCGATGCATCCACTTGGAGTGAGTGTTTGGCGTGGTTTATGGGCTGACGGTACTTCTTCGAAAATGAGGTCAGCCAAGCATTTACCGAAAATGGTGTTCGCTATCGCGAAATGATAACGAATTTTTTGTGGCCAGAAATTGAGGATATGGAGCTAGACGATATGCGGAGTGTAAAAGGGGAAATATTATTAAAAATCCTTTCTAGCAGATTTTTTCCCGACCTTTCCCTAATTCGAATTTGTAAACAAGATTAATTCTCTTGCTTCACAGGTTCTAAAGTTAAAACCTTTCATTACATTTGTTATATCAAGGTGTTGTTGCTTTCATCGGTATTCTTTGCACTGTTCTTAATGTTCATTTTTCATTTACATTTTACAAACGTTGTAAAGTAATTATAGGTGTGCCAGTTAACTGTAAAATGTAAATGCAAATATTATTAGCGTAACAGCTTGCCAACACAGTTAAATATACATTTACATTTATTTGTACAAATGTGTTCTTTATGGATTTCAAATGAGTATTTTCATTTCGTTTTTTCGTTTTTGTAATTAACATGAAAACGATGAAGAGGTTTAGTAAGTTTGTCATTAACTTTGTAACAAATCGAAACGAATATTGTAATGAGTGTGTTGCAAGTAAATATGAACCGAGAGGATTTGTAAAGCAAATGTTATAAATCTACATACATACACGTATATATTAAAAATTACAAGTTCTTTGAAAATGGCATGCGGTGAATTACAGCTGGTAATATGATAAAAAATGTTTTAAGAAACATTCAAGTTTAATTTCTTAAAATTAATAAAACGGAAATTTTCTTATACATAAATTTCAAAAAGAGGGTTCCGAAAATTTTACTCGTTCCCATTGCTTTTTTGTACTGAAAAGTTATGCAGAGCTACTGATGGGTGTATAATATTCGAAACAGACGCATGTTTTTATTGCAACTATTGTGCTTGATGGTTAAAACATTTGTACGATTACTTTTGTCAGTGTATGCAAAATTTGTTTGTCATTGCAATTTTCTGCTTCGTATGTATGTAATATGTTAATGTAATATTTATGTATTTGTTTTGTAGATCTATTGATAGTGTACATTCATAGGGGCATATTGAAATACGACATGTGTCTAATGGTATTATTTTCTACTTTTATTTTTCTCTTACTGTCTGTCAGTTTTTGTTGTGTTTTATGTCAATGTTTATTTTTGTTTAAAGGGTTTTTGACTACAGTGACAGTTGTAAGTCTTTTTTCGTTTTGCTTCACATACATACATGCATGACATTAAAACATGCTATACTTTGCTGCTTTATGAGATTTTGCGATTAAGCCTCAAGCAATCATGTCACTATTGACAACGAAACTCTTGGGGCTTATTTTATGAAATGGTTTGTTAAATTCAATTTGCAAATTAAAATTATATTGCTTTTTATACTTAAGTAATTTTATTAGAGATAAATATTATGTTCAACCTTAGAAAGGCAGTACTCGTAAGATACTTCCATAAAGTGTAAATCAATAAATATATATTTTTGTAAACATTAGAATTTTTATGTACGTATGAGTATGTAGAAATGTGCTATATTTTATTTAAAATATGCATTATTTAGCAAAGAAATTTAAACAGCAGATTTGTAGCTTAAATATTAAATCACAATCATAATGGTCTTTCTATAATGCGTATTTACTGCGAGAAATTAACAAGGTAATCAAAATATAACGTTTGTAAAGACATTTTATAAGGAACAGTTACTCTCAGAAGAAATCAGACTGAAGAATTTTAAACGCTAAAATAGTAAAAAAAGCTAAAATATGTCCTAATCCATATGCTGATATAATCTTACACTTTTTCATATTGTACAATAATATCGCCAGGGCGTATGTCATATTCGAAGATGGCAAAAGACATTGACAAACGTCAAGGCGGTAAGTTTTGATTATACATTATACAGTGTAATGTGTAAGCAGCACTGTTCAATATAATTTTCCCATCAAAATTAAGGCGTACGGTAGTAAGCCAGGCCAAGTTCAGAACCAATGCACACTGTGTGTATATTTCACAAAGCGATTCGTGCTGTTTTTACCCCTTTCATAACTTTGCTTCCTTTAATCATAAAATAATGAATCTTGAAACATAATAACTCTACATACAGGTAGCTTCATAGGTCAAGTTTGAGTTTCACAATAAAAACATATAAAGGTGTAAAAGGTACATATTTTAGTATCTATTCACTGACTCACTCATCAGTATTATAGGACAGTTCCACTATAGCTAGAGAGATTAAATATGGCATACAGGTAAATAAGTAATTAGAATAATCTTAAACCAGGAACAGCTAATTTTTAATATTTTTTTAACTTTTTATTATGGGAAAGAATTATGCGAAAAATGCTACCTGGCTAGAAAGTTGCATAAAATGGACTCGGTACTGTACATATCACAATTTTGAGCCCCAGTTTCATCTCAATTTTTTATCGGCCGAAATTTTGGATACCTACTTGGTCTTAATTTTTTGGTGAAATTTCAAAAGAGGCTATATTTGCTAATATTTCGCTTTTTTTTTTGGCAAATTTTGTTCCTTTAGTAATTAAAGTTTTATGGCTACTTCCCGGTTTTTTGTGAATACCCAATTTTGCTGAAATTAAAATTTGTTTTGATTTTTCCAATAAATTCAAGTCGTGTAATAAGATTTTAAAATGTTATGGGTTTTGTTTTTTGTGATATTTTATATTAAAATTTTTATTTTTTTTAAATTTGTGGTAAAATTTAAGAGTTTAATAAAATTCGGTTCTAGGTTATTTCTTGCGAAACTGCGGTATTATGGAAAATTTAGTTCATTTCATTTTTTTTGCGTATTTTAGTAATTTTATTGAATTTTTTATAAACTCTAGATTCATAATGGTTTTTATATTTTTGGGTGAATTTTTACTGTATTGCAAGTTCCCGATTAGTTGAGACATTTGAATTTTTTATGACATTTTTGTGGATGTCAGCTTTAAGTAAAATGTAAACGTTTTATCAGAAAATTTAATATTTAACAATTTACAATAAGGCTTAGAATATTGTCAAATAACCATTATATATTTGCTGCAACATTAATAAAAATTATATTTTTAATCTTAGTTCAATAATTTTTAAGCACTATTATTTTTTTAAATTCTTATAATAATCCAACTTTATTTATTAAATTCAGGATACAAGAAACGTAGTAGATATTTTACTTTTTTAACAACCTCCGTTTTTCAAAAGTCTAAAATTTATTAATCCAAAATTTTCCTCAACTTTCGTAATAGGCCAAATTGTGTAGTAAATTTGTATGGAAAGGTTTGTATACAAATATGTTATTATCTATTCCATTTAAATTTTTTATCACAAAAATCTTTAAAGATTATATAACATAAACTCTCTTCTCTTTTATTGGAATTCAACTATTATTTACTACTTACCTTGACGACTTTTTACTTTTTGTTTGTAAAATAAGAACGTGTTTTATTTCAGACGAATAGATTTTGCTTTTCATTTTATTTATTAGTGTGTTATTTGCTCTTTATATTTACTCATATAATTACTTCTTTATATAGTTTCGATACTTTACATACACATAATTATATATAACCAATCAACCACTTCTTCTTTTTTACTATCATATTAGTTTTATATAATAAATAATAAAATTAGACAATTTATTTACTATTTTACAATTAAACACACGATATTACGGTTACACATTATTAGACTTACAAACTAGATTCTCCCACTACACTTTTATACACATTTAGTTTTTAATATTAACTATCCAAAAACATTATTCATTTGTCAATATATTATACTATTTCCTTTTTATACAAAACATTCGTTATTATTAGCTTTGACATTGTATTAAATAAATTATATTTATGCTACATATATGCATATGTATGTATATTGTTTTAAAGTAATTTTTGTATAAATATTATTATTTATATAAACTTTGCAATAATTATTTCTTACATTAGTGTTTGCTGTTAAGAATGCAGTAAAAGACTTCGAAAATAGCAACTTTAAAGAGAAGTTGGCAGCATAAAATCTTATAATGACGTACGCTGTCACCTCGAAATTTTCCTTCCTAATTGCAATTTCATACAAACCTCTCAACGCTTCTACATAGAAGAAAAACCTTCATCCGTAAAACGAGTTCATACCTGATACGAAAAACAAAAAATAAGGTACGACTCTATGGATAAATGTTATGTGTTAGTTTTTTGTAACTTTAATTATATGAGTCTGAAATTGTTTGTTGTAATATAGAGTGCTGTTCTGAATTGCGAGTCCGAATTATTTTATGCGAAAGCGGACATTTTCGAAATTTTTAGCTGTTCTGTGTTCCAATTCGAATTTTTTTATGTACAAATAAAAAAGGTTGGTAGCATGCAGAACATTTAATTACCAAGTTCTTTAAATCCACTCGGAATACAGAAGTGGAACGATAACGTTGTTCTCTTTAGTTCCGTAATAAAAACAGAGAATTATGTGATTTAAAAACTTTACATTTTATATCAGCCCTATGTCGTATTTATTGAAGTTTAAGATTTAAAGCAAAATTATATATGATACACGTAAGGCTCACATTATTATTGTGTATTATTTTAACTACAAAAAGTAGTGGACTTAGTTAATGGATTTAAATGCAATAACAAATAAAAAGCAATTGTTTTCTTGTTGTACACAAAAAACTAATATTTACATAACTTTATAAAAATGTTTACGGAGCGTATGAGTAGTATTAATTAGAAATATTTATTCATTTCATACGTAAATATGCAAGAAGCAAATAGTTTTCTAATTATATAAAGTGAAAACGTCAATAAGACACAATAACATGATTTTACATTACCATCTATTGAAAGTGTCAACAATTGTGTTGGCTGTTTTATTTTATAAGAGTCTAGTAAATGTAATATTTTCAAAGAGATGGGAAACTTCTCAAATCTTAATGATTCCATAGATACGGAAGGATTTGATAGCTTACTACCTTGCTTGTCAAAATTATTTGAGCAGGTATTCGAAAAAACACATATCATAATTTTTCTGTTACAGTTCACAATTTGTTACCACGCGAACATCATGAAACCGTTTAAACGGAGACATAACAACTTTTGAATGTTGCACAGGCTTCTGATAAAGTTTGGCACAAGAACCTAAAATATTAAATTTAATTTTTGTTGCCTCCGATGAATATTAGACAAAAATTACGAAATTAAAGTTGGTGTTTCACATGAGAGCGTTCTTAATTCAAGCCTTAGATGACCCTCAACGCAATATATTGACTATTTAAAAAAAAACTTGCATTACCAATATTGCGTGCATTATGACCCATGGTTAGCATCTAAAAAACTAAAAGTTTATATCAGTCGTTTGGAGAGTATAGGTCCTAGTTATAGAGTAAAGATAGATGACTCTTAAATCAAATACCCAAGGCCGACTTAAAATGGAGTAGTCGTTATGCTGTTAAGTGCATTAAGAAATTCTTACGATTTTCACATCATGGTACATTAAAACTGAGAACATCATTCCTATAGAAACACGGCGGAAGTCAGGGAAAGGCTTCATAGAACAAATTTGGTACCCTGTAAGCTTAATCCTAGTATAAGTATCTGGTATAAGTTCCTTCTTTTACTACACGATTAGCAGATGATAGTAGGATATAATACAATCTGTCGTCTTAATTGCAAATGGGAAGCATGCAGGGTATTTCTTAAAATACCGCACCAACGTGCTGAAACGATATTTAGGATAACTTGCAGTCAATGAGTTATTTTTAGTTTTGAAATGGTTTGGAACATAAACATGGCGGATGTTTTTCTTGAAAAGTGTTTTGGTAACTCGAAGTTCCTTGCTTACTTAACCTAATTTAGCTTAGATTAAGTTTTTTGTAGAGGAGCAACTACTTAATTGGCCTCTGACCCGAGAAAATATACTAAATCATGTGGTTGGAATTTGTGTGCGCTCCCCATTATGAATCCACGAAAAAGCCTTTGGGGGCTGTTAGAAGTCGGCATTCCAAGCAAAATTGCTCACCATTTTCTAGTCAATACTTCTTAGGCGAGCTGTATTTAATAAGGAGGCAACCTATAAATGCTGAGTTCTTATTTTGGCGAAAGCTGGCCAGAAGCACAGAAAATGTTCTATAGTTTGTGTGTGCTCATTGCATCCCCTGTTGGCTAAAAGTAAAGATGCTAAATTTTGTTGGCCTTGAGGTCTTACTAAGCCATCTTAAGCTTACTAATTAGGGCAAAGGCCTCAGAATATAGCACCATAAGTACGTGGTTGCAAAAGCTTGAAAAAACAAGATAATACAAAACAATTGTACATTCACATACGTAAAATGTATGTTGAAGAAATTTTTGATCAAGGGTACAATTAAACAAAAATAAAACTTTTGAAGACAAATATACAGCAATTTTTCATCGTTGACTTAGAAAACTCTACTCGCCGCTTAGAAGTGGGTTACATAAATAGAAATGTCATACACACTGGAGCATTAAAAATTTAACTTAAAATTAAATATAATAATTCTTTGGGATTACTTTAATATTTAAATAAATTTTCTTTAACGCTTTTCTAAAGCCTTTATGATACTTGCTTTTTTCGTTTTTCTTAATTTGAAATTAAAAGGGTGAAATACGCGATATTTACTATCAGTCCCTTTGTTTGCTCAGGTTTGTACAAATTTTTATTGGGCTTTGCTGGATTTGACTTGATTTTACTGCATTGCATTCGTTTACCATAAATCTCGTAAATGAAAATATAAACTGAGAAGGTAAAGTAAATGTCTGACTATTTAAAAGTTTTTACCGGGTAAATTTTTTGCTAGCAAGATCCTATAAATTGGAACATTTACAAACTAGAATATAGAATGCAGTTTAAAATTATACATTTTTGGAAAAAATTCAATTTTCGCGTTTCTTATCAATTAACGTCTTTTGATTAAGTGTTTAGCATTTTAAAGTTTTCCGTCGGCATAATTTTAGAATCAGAAGTATTCTCTGAGAGTAATAATTTTCGAAATACCAATTAAGTACCCATCTTAAGTTCAAAATATCAATTTTTAAAAACATTGAATGGGATGGGATTTATTTAATCATTCTTCACTCTAGGTAACATCTTCTATTACAATATATGTTTCTGTGTAAAAATGCCGCAAAAAACAAGTATCATAAAGTCTTAAGGACATACTATATTCATGAAATTGATTGAGTTGCTTTTTTCACAATAAACATTTTCATATATTTAACTCAATATTTTATTACTACGATGCCTACAATACAACAGCAAGTGGGTATTAATTGTAACTGAATTAAACATAATTAAAGCCGATAGCGATATAAATACAAACAATCTCACAGCGTGACCTTTTGAATAAGGCTTAGGCTTATTATATTGTATTAATTAAATTATTTACTGGTGCATGATGAAAACACTTTGAACACAAATGAAATTCACTACATCGCTTTGAGGTTAAAGAAAAACAATGGTTTTGTTCTTTCCTTCTTAAAACTATTAAATAAAAAGCTGCCATAGAGATAAATTTTACAAATAGTTGATTTATGCTATCAGCAATTAATTTACTGATTAATTTTATGTATTCCAAGCGTAAGTCGCTCATGTAGTTATTAAAGGTGTACAATGTCTTTGTATGGTTAACAAAACGTTGCTTTTGTCGTTGATTTGTTGGCACAATAAATTGCGTATCCTCTTTGCATTTTATCGCAGACACACTCTCTGTGTTAGTAGCCGTAGTAGTGGTGGAACAACCTGTACTCATTGGTTTTCTTTGTAAACAATGGTTGCAATTATGTCCTTGCTGCTTTGATGTCATATCATCCACAATGTATAGTGGAATTTGGTCAAAGTGAGTTGATTCCTCTTGATGACATACTGCGCTATAGTTTGCCGCAAAAAAGGCCTTTAATTTTATCCGTGTTCTTATAAGTATCTTAAAAAATCGGTTCTGCTTAATTCCCTTGAGTTGTTGACATCTGATAATCTGCCTCAGTAGACTACACAAAACAAAGTCCCAACTACCCTGTAGGTAGGCCAATGTAACTGTGAATATCATCGTTAGCATTAAAAGAATTTTATCATATCCGCACTGTCGCTGAGCACTTGATCTCAATGCACTTTGTTCTTTTTCCAGGCACTGTCGAAATTCCTTGTAATCTACTCTTGTTATTGCACAATAGTGGTTCAGCATGCAAACCCCTTCACAGTTTTCATTCTGGTAACGTACAGTATTTGCCCGATAATACCTGCAAAAGAAGAAGGCAAAAATTAAAAAAAATTGTAAACATGGCACTCCTATCCCACCACACACGCAGACATATAAAATATTATATTTATCACTATTTTACATTTAAAGAATTTATACAAGTAAGCCAGCCAATAAATTAAAATGCTTCTATAGGTACGGAGAATGTGCTTCTTAAGAAATATACAAAGAAGTAATTTCTGAGCTGGTTCAAAAGAAGAAGGCATGCTGAAGGATTTGTTGATTTCACTTATACTAGTGAAATTGTCTTTGCACTTGCTACCTTCCTACCACTGTTTGTTAAACTATTTTTTATTATTTATTCCAGATCACCAATATGACTCAATAAACATAACTGCAACTCGACCTGTCTGATAGATTATTAGACTTATATAGAAACCAAGGCATCTAGGGGATTCTACTCCTTCGTATGCAAAAATAAAATATTGCTTCACGAAATTGCAACGTGCTCCTTCAGGTGCCACTTCTAGTGGGCTGACCATACTTACTGACAGCGAATAGCTTTCCTTACTAGATGCGAATGCGCTAAAGAAATAAAATTCAGCATTTTACTTAAATTTTAGGACATAATTCTACTCCTCCTGTAAACTTAGATGGCAAGATATTTACTTAAATAAGGTGTTATCATTAATATATATATTATTAGTCGATGTTCAAGTAGGTAGAAAATTTTCTATGAATAAGTAAAAAAGCGTGAAAATTTTAGAAGCCAAAATATTTCTATACTTAATACGAATATTCTGCTATGCCCCTTTTTATTTAAAAACTCTATTTATTTATTAAAAGTCCCTAGATAAAAAATCCTTACAGACAACAATACACATAATGATACAAAGACGTTGTGAATTAAAACTTTAGGTATTTAAACACAAGATAATAATTCGTTTAATAATAATTATGTATAAAAAAAAAAAATTAGCATAAGTTGTTCGAAATCCAGGAGACATAACAGTAGTTATATTCGGCGTTTCTAGTTTACAGATATAATTTCTAATATAAAATCAAATTTAATAAAGAGTGACACATTTGGAAGCATTTTCAGTTTGATCCACCAAATGTATAAAATCTTATGAGGCATAAAATATTGCTGTGCCAATTTGGGTACAATGGCTACAACCACAGAATATAAACAGAATACCCAACAATGACATTTGAAAAAGCGTGTAATCAGGTGTCCTGCGTTTTTACGTACAAAATTTTAAATTAACCCGATTACATGAAAGAGATAGCTTAATTAGAAACGATAAGGTTTTTTAAAGGTTTTTTATCTCTCTTATATAATCGAGGTAATGTTGTTGTGAGTTGTCGCGTCTAGTTAGTAGTCTATGGCTACAACTATACTTAAAATCTATTGAAATTGTAAACAAAGTTCGTTCTTATTTTTTTTACCAAATTTGACAGGTAGGTGTGTCCAAAGAAAAATAGCATAATGCAACCCCCTGCCACAGTAACGCCACCTGGGTTTCAATATCCGAACAGTGAATAAAAACTATGTACATATATAGGGACGTAATATCAAACAGCTGTTTATATTATACTGATTGTTTGTAAACAACGAATTTTTAGTTGATTCATTTCATTGGAGGTGTTAACACGCGTAATAGGTTTACAGAGATGAGCCGACATTACAGCGCCAGTAATAACTTCCGCGTCTTAGAGGAAACCGTAAATACCATAATAGAGGATAGTGACGGTGGCTTGAAATATGATTTAGTCATAATTCCGCCAGAACCTACCTTTCTGTAAGAACCAATTTACCACGTACATGGTCGATATGGCCATATCAAATGCGTGGCGCATACATGGATATTCCAAAGAAAATGCCATGGGCCAATTACGATTCCGTCGATCTAGCCAGATTTTATTTGAAACAGTCTTCTAAAACCCCCTCTGCTCACGCTTCATCATCATCAGTTAGATGGCGCTAATCAAGTTCCTGAAAAACTTCCAAAGCGTGTGCGTTGTATCATATGCCACAACAGATGTCGCTGGGACTGCAAGAAATGCAAAAAAACTCTTTGCATTGATAAAAATTGCTTTACAAATTTTCACTCACAAGTGGCCATTGTACCAACATGTCCTGAACAAACAACTTTCCAATTTTTATTTATATTTTTGTATTTTTTTATAATGCTAATAATAATTATATAAACGAATTTCAAAATTTTTCCTTGTAGTTTTTGTTTGGCCTTAAATGGGTTAAAGTCTCCAAAATGAAAATTTGAATCATCAACTGATCAGATTTCGATGGAATATAAGAACAGATTAAAATTGTTTTTTTCGAACACAGACGATTTCTATGTTAGAAAAATATCTAGAATTTAACTCTGAAGATGAAAAGCTTAAAAAATTTAAAATGGTAATTAAAAAGCCTTGGTTTTCGTGTCTATACCACGTCCGTATATGTTATAATCATTACAAAAAATTTCGGTATTAAATGTATTTTTATTTAATCAGGCTTCAGTAAGAAGGATTATACTGTGATTAAACTCAAAGCTATTTATATTGAGCGATTTGATAAATGATATTTTTTTATCTTCACTTGTTAGACTCAGTTTTTTGATCTGTTGACACATCTACCGCAAATCTTCTCGGATATATATAAAATTGATCTAAATATTCTCGCTATCCAGGAAGAGTAAAAACATACTCGTGCAAATATGTAAGCAAACTCATTGTCCATTTAAAAGACCTTGTTACGCCACTAGAACGGAGTGTAGATGGTATGTAATAGCAAAGTATTTTTAATGTAAACTTTTAGTAAGATAATGGAACATAAAGACGTATCGTAATGAAAGGTATCATAATGAAGAATAATGAGAAGAAATTTGTTTTTGTTCCTGTTCCTGTTCAGAGTGAGCATAATTTTTATTTATCATTGAGATTGTTTCTTTGTTCGTAGCATGGCAGGCCTGAAACGATGCTCGATGAAATGGCAAAGCTTACTAGAGCCCCTTTCCCACTATTATACAAGACTTTAGATTTTTGTTGAATTTGTTCTAAGAAAACTCGAATAATAATCGTTCAATAAAACCACAAGTAAAATATTCTAATCGCATTGTTTGTCTACAGTATTTCAATTCTGTTGAAATACAACCCTGATCAAATATATAAGCTGATTTTTTCGAAAATTTTTTAAAAATACCAAGTGTCCATCCGTATTTTCATGAGATTCATAACAATATTTTTACGCCATTAACCATTTTAAATTGTTTGCATTTTAGTTTACCAATCTAATATTGCAAAAGGGCCTTAAATATTTTTACAATTGAAAAACTATCATTAGAATCTGGTCACCCATATTTATTTGATTCAAAGATACATTTCCCCGCTGGTCTTTTATTTGAACCTTGGATCAAAAATCGACGGGCATGTAAAATGTTGTAAGGATGTTTTTATTTGTGTGTGTGTAAGAAATTTGTGTTAAATTTTAAATACTTTGCAGCTAAATATTTCACTAATAGCAACGAATGTTAAAATATTTACTAAGTTTAGAAAGTAACATTTGGGATCACTTGGTTGAGAATATCCTATTTTCCTATTCTCTGTATACGTAGCTGGGCTTTAACCATACATAGATAAAGTAAAGTGTAACAAAATATCTTTTTATATTCATTTTATATTCTTTAAAATTATTCGTTCCTAAGACGTGATCTATATTAAAAAAAACTATTTAAAAGCAATTATAATTATTAAAATTTCATTAGCACCAAAACCATTTTTTTTAAATGAATGTGACGTTAAATAAACAAATTAATGTATTATAAATCAAGTATTTAACTTTGTGAATTAAACAACATCTTGTATATGTTGTTTTTATTTTGGTTTGTTTAAAAAAAAAACTTCAAGAAAATATCTTATCATTCACTATAGCAATCAAAATAATATTTAATATTTTAAGTGTATTACCTTTAAGATAATACACAATGACTCACTAGATATACGAGTATATTTTGTCAACAAGGTGCAAGTCTAGCTGGCCTAGTTAAGACGACGTTTAAGTATTTGTGTATTAACACGCTTGATGTGTGTGCATATTTTAATTTACATAAATTACTAAGGCGACGTGAAAATGTTTATACACATGTAAGGGCATCAAATGACTATTTACATAATTATGTGTGTGTGTGACTCTGCATGTGTATGTGTGTGTGAAAAGATGTTTGTTTAAATACTTGTGGTTGAACAATGATAAATATTTATGGATTTTCTGCGCACACATAAATATGTTGTTATTATTTATAATTTATAACACACACGCGCAAACGCACACACACACATTATTGTTTTGGGCGTATTAACATACTTTAAATCTTAAGACGTACAAGCTCAATCGAATCATTAATCAGTTCAATAAATGTGAATGTAAATACGAACGTCTATTAAAAACAAATACACCTTTGAATATAATCGGAAGTGGCAGCAGCCTTTGTTATCCTTTCCTGTGTTCATACAAGTAAATCTTTAATCCTCTACTATAAATACTTGAGTAAATTATTGCAAAGAACACAGTCGTTGTTAAGCTTTTAAGCGAGCAATTACTTACAAAGGAAACTTACTTTACATTAACAATTATTATTAAACAAAATTGTAATCATATTAACAAGCAAAATGAAAGTGTTATGCTTTTTGATTTTAATTGCTGCTCTCTACGAGGTTAATGCTGGTACTAAACGTAATTGTGGTCCCGTGTTGGTAGAGGTTTTGGAAAGTGTTTGCACGGGTGGCTATAATAAATTGCTCACTAAGAAATCAGGTTGTTTTATTTAAATTAACTTATTAACACACTAACTAAATATTTCTCTTAGTGCCTGTACACAACGAACTGGATGTTCTGGATGTCTACAGTGATCTTGAAGATGATAAACCTCTTCATAATAAAGCTTCTATTTTAGACGACTTCTTATTGGCTGATCATGGCAGTACCTTTGCCAAGACCAGAAGACGTCGCAATCTTTTAGGAATTTATGAAGAGTGCTGTCTTAAAGGCTGCAGCTTTTCCGAATTGACTTCTTATTGCAATTAGGTGGTCTTCGAAACGATTTACTAAAGAACGCGCATGAACAAATTTTGTTTTAGTATTTAAGAAAATATCTGGTAGAAAAAGAATAATAACTAAAACTACAAAAATAATTGTCAAGCTTTTAATGTAACTACTAATGCTGCTTAATATTTTAATATTGTTAATACGTATTGTGATTGTTAAAACAAAATTCTAATAGTTATTAGCAGTTAGTTAGGTCGAAATGAGGCCTATAGAGTTAGTGGTCTGAGAGCACTTTGTTAACTGTAAAGATATTTAGCTTTAATTTATTTACTTCCAATCATAATCCATTGTTTAGCGGGGACTAAAACTTTAGCTGTTTTACTTTTTTCTACACAACAAAACTATCTTATTGTTTAAAATTTGACAAATAAAAATAAATCGAAACAGTCTTGTGAGAAATTATTCAACACTATGTAAGAAAACGGACAAGGCTATAAAGCTTCATTGCGATTAAAGTTATAATAAGTATATCTTAACTGTTATGTTATTATATGTTTTATTTCCTTTTCATAATTTAATATGGACTTTATATTGTTCAGAAAAAAACTACTTGTTTTAAGAGTTTTAAATAAACCATTACTTCAATGTTGCCCTTTATAAAATTAAACTGATACTACCATTACGGAGTGGAAGGTAAGTAATAACGTGAGCTTTTGGGATATTTTAACCCCGATATACTTATTATTCTTTGTTTTGGAACGTGATATATGTTTTATAACTAGTATTGAAATAGCAAATACAGTTAGTGATTTGTAACTAAAATTAGATCATTTCTACGATTGCACTATACGAGCAATTCCAAATTCTAATGTATTAAACAGTTTAATGGCAAAATTGGAGCAAAGGTAAAATAAGAATATTTGCAACAAATCTAAGACTACCATTAACCCTTCAGAATAAAAAAAATATTTTCAAATTAATTGAATAAGTTAACTACAATTACACATTGACAATTACATATTTGCTTCCAAATATTGATTGAAGTTGTAGATAAAATTAAATTTGTTTCATACTCATCGTCTTCCTCAAGACTCTCTATTGGATCATTCTACCTTAACGACAACCTCAGGTGGGTAGTTTAGATGTTGTAGAAATGACAGGGTCAGATGTATCAAAAGCTCTATTAAAAACATTATGAATATTGTTATATCGACTATTTTTGCGAGCATCATGCAATCTGTCTGCTCTACAAAGATTATGCAGCGATTCAGAAGAAGTTTCGCCAAAGAACCCAATTGGAAGTACACTGTCCTGTCTGATGACGTGCTTCAAATACATTAATACCTTGTGTACTTTAGTAGGTGCTTGATTGTGGCGGTTTGGAAGCAGAAGATTTTAAACTTGCTTTGATTTAAGGAAAAGTGGTATTTTGTGCAAATTAATAAAATATTAAAACGTAAAAAGGAGGACCTTGTCATATAATAATTTCTTTCAACCTTTGTGAATAACAAGAGTACAAATTTTATGCAACACATGTGCGGTAAGGGCATCATACTTTGTCTCCTTAGAGCGTTCCTTCTACCAAATGGCAACAACAAAGAAAGTATAACGTTAATTTTGCAACTTTGAATTTCGCACAGGAAAAGTGGCAACTGTAATAAGATGATTTTATTTCTTTCACATTTAGAACATACATAGCAAGACTTCAGCTTAATCATACCGAAATATATAATAAGCATAGTATGTCGGGCAAATATGACTATTGTCATGAATGAATCGTCTTAGATTAATTCTTTTGAGTAGAAATATAAAATTAATTAATAAATATAAATTCTATTTGTTATGAGAAATCCTATTTTTAATTTGCATTAACAATAAAGTTAATGCGTCTTGATTTGCCCCATTTTAATTTTTGAAAAGATTTTATTTTGCTCTGGGCTTTTTAACCATTTTCCTAAAAGTTTAAACCAAAAAAAAAGTATAGGTGTCAAAGCTTGATTTTTATAAAACACTCACTGACAAATTGTTCAGAATTGTAATTTTATTTAACTTAATTAATTTTTCTACAAAATTTTAATATACAAGAAATATGATCGCTTCAATTAACTATATTTCTTTATATATCAGGTTTACTTCCCATTTACCTTTTCTTGCATTTATGTTACGTAAAAGCATGACAATAGCTCCCATCCTGACGTGCACCTTGTGAGTTCACATTCCATAAAGCATGGCACTTAACCATTAATTTGGCATACTTCATGGTTTGTAGGACATACATTGTAAATTTGCAATACTTCTGAACATCAGACCGCTTCAATCGCTTACTGAAAACGTTTTTAAGCGACCGAGTCATAAGTCAACGTTTGGCTTTCATGGTATATTTCTAAAGTAAGATCAACGAATTTAAATACTTTAAGCATGATTCAACTGCATGCGGTAGCATAGGCAGACAAAACTTTGCCTATAAAAAGGGTGGTTGTTTCACGTCAATGCTTTTAGCAACTTATCAACAGAATTAAGAACGTAGCAAGGTTCCATTGTTGCCTTACCCTAAAGTATTAGCCTATCTGGCGTGCATCCATTGAATTTGTTCTTGTACTTGAGATTATTGTTTCTGTTCACGTTTCTTGTAGTTTAAACTGAGATTGAAATGCTATATCACCCCTTCTCTGACCATACTAAGAAAACTTTTGTACATATCTATCTGTACAAAAGTTTTCTTTTCCTTATCAACGCGGTCCAATAAAAAAGAAATATTTTCCTCTTATTGAGGAAAGATTCATGACTGGATCCTTCTATTTATCGTACAAAAGCATCTTGAATGCCCTTTAAGAGAATTGTAGGAGGTTCCTTAAAGTCAAAGTCTGCGCATGTCTTTTCATCTAAAATAAAAATGTTTTCTACTTGTTGCAGGACAAACTGTTCGCGGGGCAAGCAGCTCTGTATTTGATATTTATGTCGGCGTAATAAATTTTCTACGAAGCATTCAAATTTACCGCCAAAGACTTAAATATAAGAAAAAGTGCAGTTGGCCCGCGCCTTTTTATTGCCTCTTCTAGAGTCAACTTCCAAACAGTATCATTTCGTAAGAGAGCAAAGGCTAGTGCAGTTTCTTTAAAGCTGGAGTACGTTTTCCCGTTGACTGTTGTTAAATCGTTACAGCCTGTTGCACCTGGAAAATAAAGCAACAGCAACCTGAGGTCGTAACTTTCACTTACAGCATACATATGCACAATATTATTACCTACGCCTCTGCGACTCATCGTGCGTTAGCATTCCCTACAAAGCATCTGGAGCGCCTAGATATCTTGTGTCTATAAATGACCTGATTTCATTGATTCTACATTATCACAGTCATGACTTGAAAGATATTTAACACTTTTAACAGAGGAACTTACTTACACATTGATATGTTGTATGTCACAATCCACTAACTCGAATCCTGTTACAATTTTGTAAATTACATCAGTATTTCTCCGTCGATACCTGGGATATATGCATATAGTTTCCACTTGAAACTATTTTAGAAAACCTTTCAAGAATTTTCTTTCTTATACATATTATAAATATATTTAAATTAGTGCGAGTTACTACAAGTACCTACTAATAAATCCAGTTCAAATGGTCACTCTTAATATTTATTTTTGTTTATGCTGGCAACCTAAAAGTTACTACAATGTAGAATGGAAAATTTTAGCGAATATCAGGAAATATAAATCTGGCTTTCTTAGGTCTATCCACATTTTTAATACCTCTGGCACATCAGTTTTTCTCTTCACTGGTCTTCATAATCGATCTCCATAAAAATCTGGAAAATTTAAAAATGCCCTAAAAAATAATTCCCCTCGCAGACCGAAATCTAAAAGTCTGGCTCCGTTAAGATCTTTACATCCAGGTATACTAAGAAATTATGAATTGAAGATTTGCCATTACTTGCTTTATCTAGTTTTCATCGCTTAGTGCAATTCCCGTAAATCTTGTAAGCAAAATCCTATACTGCACTGTTTATCTGTTAAATAAAGAATATGTATTTGGATATGATTTGAACGTATCCAAATCAATATTATACGACTGCATTTTATCTACTACACCTGCGTTGTTGTAATTATATTATGATGTAAATATTTAAAGGGGCTGTATTAATGCGTTCAACAAGTTTTAAATTAAGTTTAATTATCATTGATTTCATTATATATTCTGATCCTTAATAAACTACACGGTTGACATAAAAAATTTCACGCAACACAAGTGTAAATATAGTAGTGTCTATTAGAGGTATGACGGCAATTAAAGCAACAAGTGACACGTAGATGAAGTTTGCACCTTGTAGTGGTAAATTAATAAAATGAACTAAAAAAATAATTAAAACAAAAAACCACGGAATTTATACGCTCGGCTTATAAAGGTGCATTAAAATGTCTGTTTGCTATTTAAAATATTCGCTGCAGATTTGCTCGTATGTGTATTAACGCAGTTGTATGATTTTAAATGTTAAATAAAAATAAATGTATTTTTTACCATTAAATTGCTAAATGTTTGTGACATAAATTTACAAATACATGCATGTGTGTGCGTGTGTGTATTCATATGTCTGTAATCGTTAATTATTTTATAATGAACCAAACATTTACCATTGCTTTTTGTACCCTTAAACCATTAAATGTTGCAGATAAAAATTAAATTAAGTTACATAGACAGGGTTTTTTCAAGTCTAGAACTTACAACAGAGACGAATTTATTGATGGCTTGATTTGAAAGATAACTTACTGCATTTTTAATTTAAATAAAATATCAAGTGTGCGGTCGATGCTGCCACGTGCTGTAACCAAAAGTAAGAAAAATAACGTACGAACAATTTTTTTTTGAGGAGTAATATAAACATTAGAGTGATAGAACAAACGGAAATTGTTACAATTGCAATATAGAAACAAAAGCTTCAAACTAAGAATCAACTTGAATTCTTGATAATACCAAGAATAAAACAGGTCCGGTTGGTATACATGTATTTACTAGGGCCCTTACCAGCTTATTACTTAAATATTTGATTTCTTTTATGTATTTAAGTACATCGTTAAATCTTAACCAATAGTGAAAAAATGGGGAAGTTATATTGCTTGGATAATCTTTGTAGGAGTTATAACATTTTTAAAATGAAGGATATCTGACAGGATCTAAAATCCTTGCTGCGATTACCAAGTGTAGTTTTTAAAACTTTTCGTTCCGATATATAGCTAAAATGAAATTTTTAACTTTAAGGTAATATAGGAGGTGTGCATGTCCCTGGCCCGATTTTTACCACAATCATAATTTTTCTTTACTATAGCATTCTCCCCTAGTGTTCCAAATTACAAATCCATATTACGCTTTTTACACTGACCAACATTTCGGTGAAACGAATGGAAGATGTAGAAAATATTATGAATTCGTTTATATTTGCAACATCTACCATCGCAAAAAAATAAAAAAATGGATATAAAACCATTTAACAATCTACTAATCATTAGAACATTAAACTTTTCAGATTAATTAATTCATGCTCTACTTTTTATTTAACTAAAAAAAAAGTAACCGAAATACAAAAACACATTTCATTCATGTCATTAGGGATGACACACAAATAATTGAACATATTTGCCTTTTTTCTAGTGATAACAAAAAGCTATCAAAAGATGTAACATGAAACAAAATGACATGTCATCTTTTAAGGATGTAGAAACATGTTGAGTTTTAGCCTGTATAATTCTTATTGGAAGGTGTTAATATCTACAAAAATTTATGGTAAATGTTAGATGTTGGTCAGTGTAAAATGGTTATGAACAACTTCTTCTATTTTTGACCAAACAAAATATTTCTTTGCAGTAAGTTCTGTTGTAACGAGTTCAAGATGTTCCAATTTAGGTATTTCGACCAGCCTTTGTCGGATCAACGTTGATAAATTCATATTGATAAATTCATATTGTTTTTGGAATGTGTGGTTACTATAATAATTATTATATATTATGATACTTTCAAAAATTCATGAAAATAAAGCCAACTTGTAAAAGTTGTTAAACATTTAGTTTACGCAAAACTGTTACACCAATACCCAAGTCGGTCCCACAGACCAATTATTGCTGAATAGTAAAAGAATAAATTGAGTGTTCTTTGTGTCTTCCGTCATCAAGAGTCTCAGAAAGCGTTCCTAGTATAGAGAAACAGTACCAGGATGACGCAATTTAGGAACGAGTGTTCCGGCAAGCATTTTGCCATTCAAAACTATTAGAAAACATGTAAAACAAAATTCCCGACAGTAACAATGGGTTATTAAATTATATTCTACCGCAACGCATAATTCACCGGAGTACGCAAAATCAAGGCAAATGAATTCGTATTATACAACACAAATCCTGTTAGAAACTAACACACCCATTGCTTCATTATTAAAATTTATTAACTAGTTCTTGTCTACCAATCCTAAAATCCCCATCATAAAGAACTGTAAAATTATTCCTAATGCAATCCCTTTTTAAGTTCATTTTGAGAAACTAAAATACTTTTAGTTGAGAGCTATTAAATATTAGCTAACAAAATTTACCTGTTGCGAGAGAAGCTAATTTGTGTAATTATTTGATAATTGTTTATGAGCCCCCAACAAAGCACATTTAATTTTATTGTAAAATGCTAGCAGCACTGGATTGGTAAAATTTAAATTCTATTAAAGAAAAAACTTCTTTAGACTTAAGTAAATGTTAGCATTTTATACAAATTTAATTTAATTAAAAATATTCAACCAACATGAAAATACAAGTCAGTCAATCAGTTAGTCAGTTCTATAGTCTCTCACAACCTTAAATCAACACACCGCCATGACAATAGCAACACGAACTGATAAGCTTATGTATATAAAATTGCACATAGTCAGCTGTATATACAGACACACAAAACACAAAGCCGGCTATTTTAAATTCGATTCCAAAGAAATTAGCATAAACAAACATTTTGCAACTGCTGCCAAACTGAAACTTTATGAAACAAAAATTAATTTCAGCAAAAGTAGCGAGGATAAAAACGTATCCAATGTTTAACAGCATAGAAATAAAAAAATATTCAAATCTTAAAATTTTGCTGTAGACGAGACTCATAAAAAATAAAGCAAACAAATACATGTATAATGGAAAATAACTTACTTGGCAAACCAGGATCCATCGTTGCTGGTAAAGCGATCCACAAAGTTGTGCAAGGAAATCGCTGATATATCACTTAATGCATAGTAATGTGTTAAATTGTACTCCGGCACCCAGTTCGGTTCTCCCAAAGTATTTGCCAATTGTAAATCCATATAGTACTGGGTATAGTCCAAAACCTGTAATTATGCATATCAAGGAAAAATGAAAGAGATTTTAACAACAATAAAAAAGCGTAAGATACCAGGAAAAATAACAAAGTGTATTTATGAGCAGAACGGTGACATGAGGAGGTAAGTATGTATTGTTATATATATGTATGTATGCATGTTGTATTTAGTTTGGGAGTAAAGTGTTGAGCTTGCTGCAGTGTGCAGTGTTTTTATGGGGCTTAATTTTAGTTTGTCAGTAAATGGAAACGATAAATGCAGCTATAGCAAAAAATACAAGAAAAACTTGTTTTTTTAATCTCGCCCCATTCTTTGTACATGCACAGCACATTTACATTTTTACCTTTTTTGCTTAAACAATCTTTCGTGTAGGCCTGGTGATTGAACAAAACATATTTGTATGCGAGGGTCATTTTAAGGCAATTAAAAAAATATTTAGAACGAAAATCTTCGCGATGGCCTAGAAGGGATTAGGGATTTTGTTATATACTTTTTTAATTTCTTAAAATTACTTAATGCAGCATCTTGAAATATTTATTATTTATGTAGTTCCAAGCTTAAAGTAATTTTATTCAAATTTAATTTCGGCTTTCTAGTGCTTTCTAGAACGTAATATTAAATATACCAGCTAAACCGTATAGTCTGCTCCTATATTCATGATAAAATAATGAATAAAAGGGTCGTCAAGCTTGAAATATATGGGGCTTGCCACTTGTTATAGTAAGCAAATTTGGCAAGGCATATTCGAATATATCGGATGAAATTTGGGTAATTGCACATCGGAATCATGTTTTCCTAGATTGCAATTGATACCTCTTTATTGGTGTGAGCGAATAATTTTAAACCACCTAGCACTCTCGCTTCAATAACATATTGATTGGAGACAGCTTTTGAATTTTAGATCAAAATATGAATATCATAATGGTTTTAAAAGAAATATTTAAAAAGGACTAAACCCCAACCCCTTCTTAACAATTTAAATATAAAGTATACGATGATTTATAATGCGTTGAAGAATAGTTAAGAAAGTTCTACACTGAAATTTAATATAGCAAATTGCGCCTGATCTATTAACGAAGTTCCTATTAAAAGACTATGACTATGAAATAGAATATGATTTTGTTTATATATTATACTCGGTGCGACTTCGAAAGGTCCAATTTTTATGGCTGCGCTGCTTATGTACTGCTGAGCGTTTTGGATATATTGTCTTTTGGGGCATCGGTCGATTGTGGCTTATTGAAAAAGGCTTGGGACAAGCGCACCAGAAGATGTTTCTCAGAGGTAGCATGTCCAGCCTCCGCCGTACATAACCATGGTGTCGTGTCGTTTATGCAGAATGACCATTATGGGGATCGCTGTTTAATTCGGTACACAAAATCTGTTATAATTGATTCGTAGCATTATCGTTGACGATGATGGGGCATCACCTACGTTGTTTTCGAAGTAATATGGAAGTATAACTCCTCTATAGCGAAATCCGCTCGTTATGTTTGTGCACGCAATCATTGGTTTAATAATGTTCTTGAGCGGTCAAAATTACTTCTCGGTACAATATGTGGTTCCCTTTTTTTAAACTTCCGAAGCCAAGGCAGCCAAAAAGTACCGTTGTCTGTTATAACAAACTTTAAGCTCCATGGTCAACTGGATATTGTGCAGCTGCAAGTCCACGTTCATCTTACTTTTTTACGGACAGCAGCGATGGTCTTGGCTGATCTGCTACTGTTAATTTGACTGATGGGTTACCGAATGGATAGTCTAAAATTTTTCTGCCAAATTAAAACGAGGCGATTTTGAAGGGTCGCAAAATTGTCTTAACTGGGTCCTAATTGGACATGTTATTCTATCGTGCAACTTGCCATATTGATTTGTTCGCTAAAGTTCCTATTTATTCATTTTATAATTTTAAAATCAGTTTGATATAAATTCGATATCCACTTAGGTGAATTTTATGGCAAATATTTTATATTCTGCGAATGTTTAATCCACCCACTTATCACTTTGTTACGTGAAAGTAATCCAAACAACTATTTAAATTGCATGAAATTTTTCTTGTTTTCAAGTTTTTGTTAAAGTTTTTGCTGAAATAAAGTGTGGCATAAATTTAAAACGCGTTGGATAAATTGTTCGCCAACAATTTAAGTTGTAAAATATCATAAATACAATTGTGTATATAAGATGCAGAAATGTACGTAAAATGTAGGACTCCTAGGACTAGTATGTGTTTATTTTCGTCCTTAAACATTAGATTATTTATGTATTTGCAAACAGCAAAAAATAAAGGCTTTAAGCCAATTTGTAGGTGACAAAGAACACACATATTATAAAACTGTAGGATTGAAACTTTAAGCTAAAATTTTTTCAAATTATTTTAGGAAATTAAATAGGTTTACTTTACTAAAATTCTTGCAATAAAAATAGACCTTTAAATATCTTCACCAAATCCATAGCTTAATTACTATTGACTTTTGTGTAAAAATATAAAATAATGCACAGATTAAGCCAGGAAATATTAGTGTTGAAAATGGGGAAACGATTTATTCGTACATTATGTGTTTTTACAAATTCTATGAATAATTCCTTTTAATAGCTTCGTTTTAAATTATGTGGCCTTTTCCGTATTCCGAGTGAATTAAAAAGTGAAAACACTCGAAAGCAAATAATTCTAAATTTAATTCACATATTTTCCACTTTTCGAAATGACTTGTCAACATTAATAAAAAAAATATATTTTTCAAAGATACAAGGGAAATGCGGATAGAGACTGATTCTTGACTTGATATTCCAAAAGGTTGTTTTGCTTCACCCTGTCAAAATGAAATATTTATATATTCATAATAATAACTTGTAAAACCATAGCGATAAGATCCAAAAAGGGGGGTTTTAGACGAGAGTATTGCCCCCACCGACGACTCCGATGAGCTGCCTAAGCAAAACTAATTGACCAAGCTTTGGAAGATTGTATAAACAGGGAATCTCTAAATAGAAAAAATACAAAATAATATGTTTCGTGCAAAGCAACACAGTACTTAAGAAGTTCCGCATATATTAGCACATGCTTTTATTTCCCGGCCCTGTGGTTCATGATATTGTATCGCTTCAGACACCTATTTTCTAAGTTTTAAGCAAAAGCTCATAAATGTTATTAATTATTTCAATCCAGCAAGAATTAATGTCTACGGTTGCTACTACAATGTTGTTTCAAATTTCTCGCGTACCTCCTTCTTCAAATTATTATCATATAAGACATTTCGAGCTACTTGATTTGGGTGTTGTCCAAGCTTATTTAAATACTAATATCACAATCACAACTTTCCTTCTCAGCACAGTAATGTTTCTTTATTTAATAAAAATCATATCTTTGGTAAATTTTTTTAATTTGTTTTAAATTATCGTCATATTTCTTTAATAAACCTTAGTATTGCACTGATTTTTATTTTCCTTTTTGGCTTTTCATTTCGATTTTTGTCTCAAACGCAAAATTGAAAGCAGAAAATATGCGATAATCTGCCATAGGAAACTGACACAGAACCTGAAATACATGTCGGTAAGGGGTAAAAATGGAAACATAGAGAAAATATGAAAGAAACTTTTTATTGTTCTAAGCAATCGTTTGACAAAATGTTGAAATTTACAATTAAATTGTTGAAACTAGATGATGTTAAATGAAGAACGGTCTAGAGATAGACATAGTAAAAGTAGTCTCACATGCCGACACAGTAGCAAAAACCAGATCGCCACATAGAAACACTGATGCACAGGCGAATTCATATCTACATGTTTCTACACATGACTGTTAGCGTGCATGTTGAATGTGTTGCAATGAGACAATACATAAATGTCGAACGAAAAAATCGACAAATCAAATTAGAATTGTCCATATGCAATGGTTTTCAACATCAGCAGTTAACAAAAATGCAATATACACTACCACACGTTTACATCTACATGATTGTATGATACACAGTAAATATTATGAATTTACACCGGTTCGTATGTGGCCATGCAACATCCCAGCAGATATTGTAAAGGATGGAAGCAAATTTTTATGCTTTTTATCCTTAACGAATTTTTCATACGATGTACGAGTATGTGTATATTCGAGTATTTATAAGGGTGTGAAACATGTGTCATATGAAAGCGTTCCTAAAAGCGAAATTTTAAATTTTAAGCAAATTATTGTACCTGTGTTGATTACGTTGTTCCTTTTAAATACATATTAATTAAAACAAAATACTGGAATCTTAAGAAGCTACGAAATAAAAAAGGCCTCATAGCCTAGGGCCTAATCGTCGCTGTCGATATCGAATATGCTATCGTACAAAAAAATGGTCGATACGTGTTGAATATCCTAATTACGACATTCGATTGCTATTGAATCGAGTTTTCATTGCAATTGTAATAGATTTCATTAAATTTGTAAAAGGCCTGAAGCATATGTTTTCACAAAAATAAACAAAACTAAAAGAAAAAATAAAACAATGTATGTAAGTAAAAAAAATATTTTTAATTCTTTAAATTAAGATTTCGTATTTAGAAGAATATGGACCAACAGTTTATGCTATATTATTTGTCTGCATCTGACTCAGAGGATTAATAGGGCTTGATGCATATAAGACGACAAATGCGGGATAAAAGCAACATCCTATCCTTGCCAGCTAAAACGTAAGTAACAAATTTACTTACTCACATGGATGTTAATACAAATTTGTAATTCATTTGTAGATTTAAGCAACGTTTTAGACTGTCAAAAGTGGCATTCACCTACGTCCTCTCACAATTAGATTTTGCTGGGCACATGTCAACAGCAGTGCCACCGATGCTTCTGTTAGCCGCAAGTCTATCTGTTCTAGCTCCTTTCAGCATGCGGTCGGAAATGATTACTTAATTGGCATGTGTCAAAGCATAGTAAGCAAAATGCTAAATAATGTGGCGAAAGAAATGGAGACAAAGCTTATGCCCAATGCTAATAAACTT
Source organism: Phania funesta (assembly GCA_963932375.1). Classification (NCBI taxonomy): domain Eukaryota; kingdom Metazoa; phylum Arthropoda; class Insecta; order Diptera; family Tachinidae; genus Phania; species Phania funesta. The sequence goes on from OZ010656.1 coordinate 47,905,559, forward strand.
TTCTGCAGAGCAGTCAACTGAATGCAAGGAAGCTTTTATGACAAAACATAAGATTCCTGGAGGTACATATGTGTTTTAAATTACCTTTTTTTAAAAACTCACATTGAGCTTCAAAAGCCTTGCCACAATGAACAATAGAAAAGGTTTTCATAGCCTTAACTCTATGGTGGTAAGGAACTAAAAAATTAATAAGTTGTTTAATAAATCTATTTTGTGTTACTAGATTTGTGACCATGAGTACAAACTTTTAGCGATCAACTCAAAATATGATGGTGCGGCTCACGATTCCTTTGTATTGAAACATTCCGATTAAAGAGATTTGTCAGAACAATTATTCAACAATAAAAAACTAAAAAATGCTTGGCTTTTATTATTAAATTAACACAACCTTGTTTTCAAAAAATTTCACTTTTGGCAAATGTGTGCGCAACATTATGCAATGTTTGTATTAAATTTAGAGTGGAGCAGTATACTGAAATAACAATTAGTGAATCTAGCCAAACTGACATTGATGTTGATGCTGAAACAAATTTGACAAAAATTGGTAACGAGATTCGAGACCATATCAAAGTTTCACTTTTAAATAATTTGTAAATCTTACTCAAACAATAAACAGCAATTACATTTTTAAATATAAATACATTAGTTTATTAAAAATGAACACAACCTTCTTTTCAATTAAGGTTGTACTATTAACGTTATTTTAAAAATAAAGCAAATATTGGGACTCCATGTCTTTCAAATAATATACATATACACATTCTACTGAAAAAGTTATACTTTTTATGTTTGTGTTTTAATTATATCGAGTTCAATAGATTTTATTTCGAGATCAATTTTTTATTCTCATATTGGCAGCGTATTCTTCTTCTTTAAGTATACATGACCACATCTTTAATTCAATTAATCGGTCTAGTTTGGAAGCCATGCTCATTTGGTGATCTTGAACTTTGGCAATATTCGACTTTAAGAGCTCTTATTTGGTTGCCGCTTTATTAGTGCATATGGTTGGTCTTGCTGCTAATTTAGATCCGCTATCTTCATATCCTTCTTCGTTTTTGTTTTCACTATTACCCTCCATGAGAGTTTGATCGACGTCATTAGGTGAAGTTGTGTTTCTTTTAGCAGAGCCGTATAATTTCAACTGCTACATCAATGGAATTTCTTCATAGGGTCCACCACCAGTTTTCTTTTTCGACGCTTTGTTGAAAGGTTTTTTCTTTTTAACATTGAATTTTTGATCTGTATAAACCTTAATAACAAAAAACAATATATAAAATATGTTAGGAAACATTAATACACACTTTTCGCCATAATTTAAAACTTTTAGTTGGTGACCCAAACGTGTTCAACAGCACAGTTAGAGTTTCGCAAGGTCTATTGCCAATTACTCTGCCCACAATTTGGCAAAATATTTTTTGCTAAGTTGAGGTGCTCCGACATGAAATCTGCCAACACTTTTCTTTCTGTTTGGAATTTATATTGTTTACGCTTGTCCTTAAAAATTTAACAAAAATTAATTGTATTTTAACTAAAATATATATAGAACTTACATTTTATGAAATTTCTTGTCAACCACACACAAATAATAAATTATTTTTTTGTTTACGATAGCTATTATAGTATAGAACAATGAATGCAAAGATTACGCTCGATCAATAACTCGCTATTGAAATTTTTTTTACTATTGTACGATATCGAATGCCGTGGTCTCAAAAATTATTCGATCAAAATGATTCGATATCGACAGCGGCAATTAGACCCCTGAGATAAATGAGAAATGTCGAAAAACACTTTTAATTTTCTCATGATGAGTGGTCTATTTTTATATAACACAAGAATTACGTTCCTGGAATATCCCCTGTTAATCGAGAACGTGATAAAAGATTCAAGAAACTAATAAAAAAAATGGTGTGTTATGCTTCCTTGAATTTTTAAGCTATTGGGAGATTTCCGAAGTTTTAAAACCAATCATTACTTGCAGAAAAATTTGCACTCAAATAAGGTTCCAACTTTTTTTCTATGTTCTTTAAGTTCACCTCTCTTTTTCTTTAAAAAACACTTTTCCCCTTTTGCCCATTATTGGCGAGCACGACGCGTAGAATATTTTGTGGAAGTTGAGGGAGCCACCAGTCACCACTTTTTATGCCGATTTAGTTTTCCACATTTGTGACGATTTATTTAAATTTAAACTTGTGACGATTTTACTAACTCGTTCAGCCTTTTACTAACGATCTGAAATATTTATCTGTTATTCTGAACATTTATAAGACTTGGTCGAAAAACCGAACGTTTAATGAAGCTGGTTGACAGTTTAACCGAAAATATTAGTTTGAAAAACCGGTGAATTGGCGCTAAGTAAATATTTATTTATTAAAAAAAATATATTTCTATTTGGTAAAAACAGTAGTACACATAAATATAGTCGTATTTGATAATGACTTTTTGCCATGGACTACATATTTTTATACAAATGGAAACTCGGAAAATGTTTTGTTATATTAGAAGTCACATATAAACTCATACGATATTTGAATAGTCATTTGCTACATATCGCTATGTTTATTTGTTTTACTACTTAATATCTTAATAACGTACTTGGTCGGTTTTTACAATTAATACGAATTGTTGCAAGCTATCACAAGAAAACTTAGCTCACGAACACCAGATATATGCAACAAGAGAGGGAAAATTAAGCGAACGTATTTAAAAGATACCAAGTTTTTAGCAAATTTGTATTCAGACAGCTGTTGTATGGGTATTTTTAAATTAAATATTTTAAAATAGATATTTTCAAAACTCGGTTAAAATTAGAAGTATTCGGTGATTTTCAAGAAGACAAAACGTATAAGTAAGGAATGCTGTATTGTTTTTCTTCGATTATAGAGCGACAAAGAAGTTCAAAGTTTCGTTTTATGTAACACAAAAGCAGCAATAAATGCAATCTATACTAAATATATTTAGCTCTTCAGAAGTGTTAGGTTGCCGAACTTTTACATTCACGTAAGCCGAAAGTTGTATGTAGAGTTATGCCAGGTAGATGTTTGGTGTTGTATAAAAACCATAGTGTAGCCTTCAGGGCATTTAATTTTTTTTCAAAATAGTAACCAATTTAGTGCATCCCCATTGTCTAGCTCTATCACGTATTCTTTTCTCTAAAATGTCTGTTAATAAGGCCATAAATAAACATACATTTTCTTATTCCCAAGGCCGTCATACAGTTGGTGAGCGTCATACCGTATATATTTGGAAAGTTTAGTTTCACGGGTCTCATCAAATGATAACTGCTGTTGTTTGTTGAACCATTTATTCGACCACGCCATTGATTGGTGGTGCTATCTGATGATTTCGGCGAACTATGAAAGGGCACGACCACTTACTTTAACCTCGGTTTTGTTAGAATTTTCGCCGCGGATATGCCCGAATTTAAAATAAGGTTGGACATTTTTTGTGCGACCTTTCAGATTTCTACCAGTGCTTTCAGTTTTGTTCAAGTATATAATTGTATTTCCTCCTTTTATTCGCTCTGCTATTTGGACGGCATTCAGTCCACTGGAATTAAATTTGTTCCATTTCAGAAGTGTTAAGAGAAAATATAAAAACTCCTTATTCATGTGATGCATAAAAAAATCTTTATTTGTTGTAGGGAAATAAAAAACAAAATTTCTTTAAAAGAAAAAACACCTCTTATTTACAATTTATATTCGTCCAAAGTTAACGATTCACATTGGACATATTGGAGTTTATCCGTTCAAATATCAAAAGAATTATTAACAATTCTACGTAGAATAAATAACTGCGATTGTAAATTAAACTTGATATAATATTTCAAAAATCTTACATTAGAAGAAACATTAAACTTTATTATTTCATTTTCCTATACCTCGGTGGAATTTTAAGAGTATTTTGCAATCCGTAGATATGATGCCTTTGAAAAACGAAATTGCGAGAAATATTGAGGCATTCATATAGATTGTCTCGTTTCGCAATCACGCCACTATTCTCTTATTTTAGCCCTTCTTTGTTTGGGAAAAGGCAACATTTTTTTACACAAGCTCTTGTAGTTTTTTATATGACTTGTAAATATTTTGCTGCTTTAAACTTCATAGAGTTAATGTTAAGTGGTTTTTCTGGTCAGTGTTCTTCAGTTTCGGTTTTATTTTTGTAGCACATGTCGTATTTTTGTACAATTGTTGCTCAAAGTGCTGTAGTGTTATGTTTTGTGAATTGTAATTGCAAACCAAAAGAATTTCAAATTGTTTGTGCTAAGAAAATGATGTCCTTATGAAAACAATAATAAAAATGAAAACTACATTTTCCACTTGCGTGTATGTGTGTATGCTTCATTGAGTCCCAGTTGACTAAATTTTGAGAAAATTTTATGAATTGTCGCCGGTATAATATTGTTTGGAGGACAAAGTAGTGAATTTTGTTCTGCATTGAAGTGGTCTCAACTTGTTTTGTTCAAAAAACTACTGGCGGTTGGCTAACGCTATTCGAATATTGCGTTGAATTTTCACTCCGAAAATTTCACGCATAGCTACAAGTACAAAGCATGTTATGACGACATGGCCAACTGGGGCAGCATTTCATTTTGTTACGTATTTGTGCTTGCACCTAATGCACCTAAAACATACAGGATCTGTATATGAAACTGTGTTGTTTATTTAATGCACGTTAGTTATTTTGCCATTGTATCTTTCACTCCCCATGCACTTGTGTTAGTGCATGTTACTCTTTTGTTTTCGGACTATATGCCTTCGTGTATTAGTCATTGGTAAAGTGCATGTATGTTCGTGTACATGAAATGAACACAGACATACCATAATATAATGTGATTGTTATTATACTGACCTGACCAGAATCTGTGTCGAACTTGTATAAGCGCATGGCTGGATTGTTGGACCCAACACTCATTTTCCTGGGTGTAACTGATGGTGAAATCATCATCCATGAAACTGGTTTGCCTGTAATGCATTTAAATTGAATAGATTTAGTATGTATGTATGAAAAGCAATAACAAAAGGACACAAATGAAAGAAAAAACAAAACTCAAAACACAGAAAATAAGAAGCTTCACAATTGAGATTGTAAAGTATAAATGTGAGTTGTGCAAATTGGATACAGATAGATGATAACTTTGTCCGATTTCATGATGTGTTTTAGTCTACTTATTCTCTTTAGCTGGAATTTTGTCTTTTGTTTAACACGAAATGGTTGAGCGATGATGCTACGTTTTGCTGTTGATTACTGCAATAAAATAGTTGTTGTTTAAAATTTCTAACTTTTTCTAATGTCATTAGAAAAGTAAACATAATGTCTAAAAATTGGTACAAATAGTGCTTTGGTGATTCGAAAGTAAAATCATTTTAATCCATTTGATGCGTCCTAATTTTTGTTTGAAAAGCTATTCAATGCATACAGAGAATAAGGCAATGCCATGTTTTCCTAATTAAGCCTGAAGATATTTTAATTAAAAACAATATATACAGAGATAAACAAATAAAGAGTTGCGAGAAACCCTGTGGCCAGAGCAGTCTATTGTCTAAAGGGTATGAGAATAACTAGTTGGAAAAATAATTTGATTTACAGTTTAGTTTGGTTTCGAGTAATTAATTTGGTTTACTTTAAATATCAAAACGAAAGTAAGAACCTGTATGTATGGCAAGTGCTGCCAATGGTCATCTTCTAGTGTCTCTAAAAGGCTACAAGCCCCCATGGTTGAGGTTGCCATAATTTAAGACCAGCATTTTATTGTTGTTTAGAATGTTATATTATAATTGTAAATAATAATACGGTACTCTTACAAGGATATAAAATAAAAATATTAATGACTCTGATTGGCACCAGCTGAGGTATTAACACAGGCGTCTAAACCCACCGAATGCTAAATAATAAGCAAAATATCTTAAGCCGCAGCATCCTTCTACTTTGATTAAACACCAAAAGAATTTTACACATTATGTCTATTTAGAATATTTCACTGTTAGAAATACTATATTACTTTTGTGCAGCTAAAATACTTCGTTTGCTGCTAGAACTGGACTAAAATTTATATTGTTCAACTTAACTTCAGTTTTTATGGATGGAAATCATTTAATAATTAAACGTAAACCATATCTTATTTATCGCAATTATAATAGTGTTAAAATATATTCAACTACCCATTACATATTTGCCAGAACGATATGTTGCTGTAGAGAACCAAATAAGGTTCTCGTGACAAACTTGTTTTTTTTTTGCTTGTACAAAAGCGGAACCAGAAGAAGTCTGAAGGTCACTCAGTTGTAAAACTATTTAACTGATTTTAGAAATGTCCGCTAATAAAAACCCGCGACTCTTGTTTCAATTTTTTTTTATTAGAAACGTTTACATATTATCGCTTTTTGTTTGTGTTATTTCATCCATATAATAATTAATTTTATTCAATCATAAGTTCGTTTTCTTCTTTTAGTTGAGTTGTAGTTTTACTACACGCTTCATAGCAACGGTCGTAACAATACTAATCTAGCATTTTTTTAACCCTACAATTTATATCTGCTGAGTTGGTTACATTAGTTCCATATTGGCACACTGAAAAGTGTCGGGGAAAATATACACAAATTCTTTCATTCGCACACGACTTTAGAGTTCTTTCCTTTTTTTATATAAAAATACCAACAACATTTTTATGCAAATCAAAATTTATCATTCTTAGACACTTATAGGAACTGAGTATCTTTTGGGCCATCGAAACTCTGATTGTTATATGATTTTAATAAGATTTACGTTGTATACGTTTTTATATACAAATGAATGTATGTGTATTAGTAAGCTTATTTTATGTGTAAGTTGTATGAGTTCATATAAAGTGATTCCTTTTCCCTCTACTTCTTTCAACATTATTTACTTCGATTGATTTAGAATAATTCACAATAACGAAGTTTTGGTTACATCTACCTTATTAATGGTAAAAACTTTTAGAATTTAGATAAATACTTCAATTAGAAATTAAAATGTTATTTTATAATGAATTTTAAAGAATAGGCTCTCCTAAATAGTTTGAGTTTGCACCACACGCGGTTGTTCAAGAAAATCACAATCATTTCTTCTCAACCAAGTAGCGCATAATATCCGCACTAATTGAACTTCTGCGTTCGTGTAATTAATGGATGCCTATGTCTTTGCCCAACAAACAATATGCTAACTAATTAACCACAACTGCATGCTACTATAAGCAAAATTACCATTTATTCTCTAAACAGAAAACAACTTCAGTTCTTATTAAAAAAAATAAATTTTAAATGGCTTCAATTGATTTATTTAATTTAACACTTGCACAATCTTGCATTTTTTATGTATTCTAAACTCCACTTCCGCTATATGTTTATTTACATCCGCTGTTTTTTTTTAACCTGAATTCTTTTTTCTCTACACTTTGTTAATTTTTCGACATGCAAAAGTTTGAACCACAACCCTAACTCCTTCTACGTGTTTTTATTACCTCTTATTTAACTGCCACGTCACATGCCTTGTTTTACAGCCTGTAAAAATCTCTGTAATATTAGGGCTGTTTTTGTGCTGCTTGTTCGCAGTATGTGGTACCCAAACCCTAACCCAAACAAATTGAGTTATGGTTTCCTAGTTGGTGTGTCATATTAGGACACCTATAAAGTACGTGACGAATGACCGAAACAACAAAAGACTAACAATTTGCTGAGTAATGCTGAACAGCTGAAACGAAAACAAGGCTAAAGCATAAGAAGGTAAGAGTATGAAAACCTGAAAAGGAAAAGGAGACTCAATGTTGAACTCTTAAGTGTCTTTTAACCTTAAATAACACTAACACCTGCATACAGTTACAGCAAAAAAAACTAACATGAGTCACATCACACGCACACGCATGCATAAGTGCGGATACAATTGCAAGTTTGTACCAACAAGTGAAAAGTACTTAAGTAGTCAAATAAATGAATTGTATGTATTGCTGTTTAACAACTTTTGGTTTTCGAAAGAATCTTTGTAATTTTCTTTCATCTTATGTTAACCAGGTTAAGTGAAAATGTGTTTAATTCATATGTGAAAATCATTGCATAACGGAGACCGCAATGAAAGAATATACGCAGAATTGTTTACGAAATTGATGGAAAATCCGCGTAAACAATGTGATAACTATTCTTCCTATAAATTATTTGACGGATTAGCTACTTTTTCATCTTTTTTGCAAAAAATATTTTCTACGATCGTAATACAGCGCCATTGAAAAAAAAACAATTTTTAAAACTTTTTTTGTGGCGTTTTATAAAATATGGCCGTTGATTTCTTTGACTCTAAAGTGATATGTAGATGCTCATATAAAAGAAAAACGAATGTATAGACAACGGAATTATTAATCAAAAATGAAAAAAAATCTTGTTTTTGTGTATGAACTTCAACACAAACAGCCTTTTACCGAATGGGCGCAAATGATTTTTACTTTCGTTCAGCCGTAGACGTATATGACACTGGATATTGCCAATTAAAAATATAGATGATAAGAGGATTGTCTACGACGGTTTGATATAGAACCATAGATTTATGAATGAATAATCTCGAAAGTGTAACAAAAAATTAACCATTGCCTTATAAGTGATTGATTAACATAATATTTTATAAACGAGATAAGTGATAAATAATGTTTTTCTTAGTCTAGTGTATAAAAAGATAATTTGTTTATACTTATTTTTCAATAAGATATTTAACATAAAAAAATAAAAAAAAACTATCCCTAACACAATAAAATATTAATAGCCTTTGATTTTGTCTTATTTTTAAGGAAGTGTTGTTACCTTAATTTGCCCATCTTACTGCAACTATTTTATTCAATAAAAACAACAAACTTTTAAAGCCGAATTTGTATATGTTTCAGGATTATATTGAAAGTGTCTTTATAATTTTTGAGTGTTCCATTTGACTGCAATAAAACTTCGAATAACCGGTATACAGTTTTTTTTTATTACTTTTATGTCGTTGACGACTTGAGGTAGGGTTCCTACCTCATTAATTAATTTTTCTTAAAAAATTTATAATTAAAAAAAAAGTAAACGAAAATGAAAGCATTCCCAAGGTTAAAATATTTTGCTGGCGGAACTTTATTGTATCTTCTTTTAATGTTGAAGTATCAGGGTAATTACGTATGATGTTTTCTAGTTACAAATCAATATCTACAAATCCAATAAACAATTTTAAAAGTGTATGTTTTAACAAGTCAGCAACTTGTGTTTTGAAAAATTAAATAAATATAGCAAATGAACTCACTTACAGTCCAAAGATGTATATTCTTTCCCGTTTTTTTTTTTTTTTTACTTTAATGAAGTGAGTTCTGTTACCCCAAATTATTTCCTGTTTTTTAATACAAGCGCCAATGTCGCCCATACAATTTATTAGAAAATCCTAAATTTGTTCTTGTTACCTCACCAGGCCAATCGATATAAACGTAGACCTTAAAGAACAGTTATCTTAGCCCTCTTGAAAAAGTTATAAAAGTTTTAAGAAGGCACCAAAGTAATATATAACTTCCGCGGCTAAACCGCTAAAATGTAAGGCTTAATGTATCTTCGAGACGCCTAAACTTGCACCGCGGTCGTCAAATTTGTGTTGTTTTACTGGGTACGTATATGCATGCTATATTAATCATACGCCACATCTTCTATCAAATTAAATGTTCTGCATAATTATGAATGAAGAGGGACGGACGACCATATTTCGCAACTAAATGCATCAATTTGTTCGTGCAGCCAAATCACTACGTTCTCTGTAGCATTTAATAACAACGGTTTTACAAGTTTTTAATAACTCTTAAAAGATGACATTCTTCTGATCTCACCAAATAGAGGGGATAAGATTCCGTCGTCGACTTTTGCCTTATATGCGATATCGATGGCTCGCCTGAAGTTAAAATAATTATTCTTCTTTATGTTGTATTTGAATTCGATTACTTCTGTGGCAATAAGAAATAAGTCGATTTCCGGTGAAAGCGTGTTTAGGTAAAATTTTAAAGAAGTTGTGCTAAAATGAATTTCAACTTATCATTTTTATTTACTAAAAGTTTTTATTCTAAAATTATATAATAGCCTGTCTTAAAATTCGATATTTTTAAAAACCAAGTTTAGGGGTTAATAAAAGCTCTACTGTAAAACGACAAAGTCACACTTAACCACTTTTTCTTTATTGCCACAGACTTAATGATGATAAGTATTCCTTGTCAATTATAAATTTCAAAAATAAACTTGTAAAATTGATTATTTGCAAGTGTGTAGGTACATGTAATATACCAATAAGCAGAAGTTCATAAAACATTTTCAATTAAAACAATGTGTCAATGAACATTCTTCTGTTTGCACTATTCACATACTTAATTGGATTTTTAGTAGTTGCCTTCAATAACATCACAGGGATGTGATTAAACACAAGTCTACCTTGAGTTAAAATAATATTCGGCTAAAAGTTCAACATTTTTAATGTCACAAGTCATTGAAATATGAAGCCATTTAGTAACAATTTTATCTATAATAAATATTAAAATATACACCGCTAAAAAATGTCAGTTCGCATACAAGTTTGTAAGGTACATTTCAAGGATTGTTTGTAAAAAAGTACATTTTTTAAAAATGAACTTCTTTTTGGAGATATTTATAAATAATACTTTTCTTAAAATCGTTAAATCGTTTTCTTTTAACACACGCTTTCTTACAGCTATTTTAAAAAGTACTTTTTTTACATGTGATGAAAAAATCATTTGTAGCTAATTTAAAAGATTATTAAGTCTGGAAACGTCCAAGTTTAGTGGCTCTATTACTTATGGCACCCTATTCAAGATAACCAAGTTGGATTTCTAAACACCAAAATTATTGAGAAACTTAAAGTATACCATTTAATTGTGCTCGTACTTAAGCAGTTCTATTCTTTTCCTTTGTACATAATTATATATCTGACATTATTTAATATATAAACGCATACATATACGCATATTGTTAGAAAATGTGTTTGTATTTTGCTGCTGATACATTTACATCTAATGTTTAATTGCATACCTCAGTGCAAAGGAAAACATTTCAAACTCAATTATTCTCAATTAATGTAAATCTTTTCGTAAATAATCAATCATAATGAAAGAAATAGGAAACGAAGATGTGAATCGTTTCAATTAGATTATCTGGGAACTCCTTAAGTTAATTGCAATGCAGACCCGAAAGATACATTACGAATTTATTTTGCTACGAATACATACGTACATAACATACATAAATTTTTACTTATTTACCCAGTTGACCAGGTCGTCACAGACGAAATTTTTAACGATGATGTCCTCAGGACTCTTTATAATTTTCCGTCTATATAATACTGTTGAGGACAAATAGTGTAATTTGTGGAGTGTTGTGATATGTTATCGACAACACTATGAAAATGTCTTGAATAAAGCCGTATTGAGGAAAAAGAGGCGGTAAACAAATTAATGTTTGTCGTGTTTCCACATGCACTTACGACAACATGAATGACGATTTCCTCGGTTTGTTCGCGCTTCCAGAAACATGAAACATTTTAAGCTGCTGGCAATTTTTTTTTTTTACTTTCTATGTTGAGAAAAAAATTGTAAATAACGCGGCCGTAGGAACTCAAGAAATAAAAAACATTGTTCAGTTTATATTTTAAAGCGACTGTTGTATTATAAAGTTATATTATAAAGTTAGGGCTTCAAATAATTGTGAAAATTTATACATATTCCTCAAAAAAAAGGTAATAAACGCAGTTGATGTTTTCTATTTTCTCCCACCTCCTAAAAAAAAAATAACGGCATATTCTCTTTTAAGGTGAAGAGTAGAAAAGATATGAAGATAAAATATATGAACAATATAAAGAATGAGATAGCGAACAATTATGCATCATCAAAATAGCGATATGCATGATGTTAAAAATGTGAAACTAAATTATGACAACATCTGTTCGTAAAGGAGTTGCATGGAGAAAAGAAAAGTTTTTAAAACGCATAAATGTTTCATACCTTGAATCATATAATCTTGCAGATAATATTAAATAAGGATAGAATAATGAAAAGAAAAATCTGGATTTAGATGTTCAGTAAAAAAAATATTTTTAGAATATCACGGTGGTATAATTTATGGCACGATATACTAAACATCGCTCGGGGTAGTACACTAAATGTTGAATATAATCAACATTGCGCAAGCACTTGTATTAAGTGAAAAAATATATATTTTGCACTACTACCCACCAGCTGAGTTGTAAAGAACAAGATCTTGAAAAATGTCTACTGCGCTCACTTAGTGCAAATTTTTAACCAGTATTAAACAAAAACTGCATTTAACGATCGAGAAAAAAATTACACTCAAGGTGGTACATAGTTGTAACTGGTTTGTCCCCAAAGCAAACTTACCAGAGGCTGACGAAAATTCGTTCCAAAAAATCTGCATTAAAACACTCTCACTAAATTTTCAGAAATATGGGATCCTTTCTGTTGTTTTTAAATCAGTTTATCCTTTTATTTAATATTGTTCTTCCTAATAAATGATTAGTCCTAAGTTTTCAAGTAGTGCACACAAATATCCAAAAATCAATTCCCGCTTAAGATTTAGTGCAGCATTTCTACTTTTCACTAAAATTCTTAAAGAAAAAAATGGTGAAATAAATTGTAAATGGCCCCTTTTACCGAAAATAATTTAATTATAGCGAAAATTTTTTTTACATCACTATTATTTATGTTAAGTAAGGCTGGTAATATTCCATTCACCATTCTAATATTCCATTCATCATTCTATTAGTGCAAACTGCAAAATTAGTACACTATCCCCATCTATGATACCAAACGATGTGCAAGAAACTTCCTGATGGAAGCAAATCGGAGAAATTATCCACCTTTAACTAATTCTCACTGATATCGACTGGGTTCAACGGGATATCAGAAAAGACGATATTCAAAAGTAGTTCCGTTCAATTATGTCTAATTTTAGGCAAAATCATAAATTAAAAAGAAGAGAGTGCATTTTTTCCATAGGAATTTATATTGGAGACGAAAACCCAGAGACTAATTATTTATTTTTCATAATTTTGTGAATAAAATAAAAGAGTAAAGTATCACTAGAAATTTTATCAAAAATAATACGCAATTTTTAGAGCATTTATTTGTAAATATATGTATTTTTGGCCATGACGTTTTAACATTGACAGGCATACAATCGTCAACAACATTGTATCATCGGCACTGTCGCTTATATTGTCACACGGTTTAATTACCCCATGTTTGAAAAACTAATTGGCTTGAACTATCCGCAATGTGTCGTCTAGAAGTTTCTATGTGTCTTGCACGCTTTTTCCAGGATTTCTGAGAAATATGTCCAACTAGGTAGATATAAAGGTAAAACAAAATATATAAAAAAAAATAGTTTCATGAGACAAGCTTAGATGACAGGACTTTGATAAGGATGTGTATTGATTTGTTTAGCTCACTTATGCAGCAAACACTATAACTTCTACGTATGTACATCTGTATGTCCGACTGTAAAAAGGATATATTGTGCGTAGAAATGTGTCTATTTGCTATTATAAGATTAGATAATACAACAGCTTCACACAGATGACCCTTCAAACTTGTTCTTTTTTGTTGGTTTTAACAATTTAACAATACTTTCACGTCAGACTGATTTAGGATTTTAGACGGCAACAAGACAAACAACAGCAAAATGGTAAGAAATCTATTAAACTTGACTAGTCTATAATTTATATTTTGTGTGTATGTGTGTCAGTGTTACATATACATAAATATAAGTATGTAAATAATTTGTTAAACCTTAATTTATGTGACATTATATTTGTTAAGGATTTCTTGCTACATATGATATATAAAGTTAATCTGAGCTCATTGAATACTACAATAGTCTTGCGGTTTGATAAGTTAAATGAAATCAAATAGAGTAGAGAATTTGCAACGTATTAACAAATAAATCAGAAAACTACGTGGTTATTGACAAATTAAATAGAGATACAAAAAAGGCTTTGAATTTGAGCAAAACAAACTGATTTTTTTTTAAATATTGGACAAACAAACTCACATTGAAACTACAACCCAGGATGACGCCTTATAATATTTCGCTGTATTAAAGTTGGGCATTTTATGGTAATTTAACTCAGAAATGTATTACGTGGATAAACAAACTCATAAATAGAAGCGGAATCCATATTGGCGTAGAAGATAATAAGGCTCAAGCAAGAATTCTTGAAATTTTTTTCAGCTTAATACGGATCAATAAAATCTCTAAACAATAACTTTGCTAATTATATGAATATAAAATTCTTAAATTGTTTTAGTCTTTTATTGTGGTTTTTCAATATTTAAATTTCCTTCATCATGTCTGATTAAACACAAATTGCTAACACCACAGTGAAAAAATCAATTTCTTCGAACTACTTGATCATTCATTATTTTGTTTAATCAGAGCAAACAATAGGTAGTTGCCCCAACTTTCACAGTTAGTTTTACATAAAACCCTTTCACGAAAATAATTTTAAGTCCTGCAATGATTTTGAATATGAATGTGTGGGGCTCATTTCAAAATACCACGAATTTTTAATGGCTCTGAGATATTAAATGTAGAAAATGAAATTCCAACTCCACGTTTTCTTCATGCTAAGCCACTTCTTCTCATTTTTATGCATATTTAATTATTTAATTGACTTTAAAATTTTCACAGAAATATTTTAGACTGTAGAAAACTACGACGAATTTATTTATTTATACTTTAAGAAAAATTATCGTCCCTGTTCTTTACTGGAATGAAAACGTATGAAATTGTAAAAGTAATCGGAATTAAATAATCGAAAAAATTAGCCGTTCTGTATTCCACATATTTTTAGAAAATATTTATGAAATTGACTTTCTGATGCAGAATTATTTTACACCCTCTAGAGCGTCATCTGGTAAAATATTGAATCAAAAATAATAATATCTAGAGACTTACAATTTTCAGTTTTAACGTAAACGACATGCATTTTTGTTGTGCGCCCTCTAAAGCAAGAAAACGTATCATTATTATTTACATATGTAACAATTGTCGATCAGTTACATTAATCTAGAGCTCGGACCGTAAATAACATTTACTCACGACCGTACACGCTCAGGATAAAAATATTGCTAATTCACAGTCTTGTTTTTTACTCACAAGGATGTACGCTCACGTGAATATAATGACAAATTGCGATAACAAAACTCATGGTCATGAGATACTCACGCAAAAATTCAAGTTACCGAAATAATTTTTATATTTGAATATGAAAACTTGCTGCCACTTTTTTGAACGTCGTAATTTTGTAATTGTTTTTCGGAAATTGCAAATGAAAAATTCGAAAATTCCAATACAATACGAAGGCGTAATTGGAGCGATATATTACTCACGATGAAAAGAAACCTCGCATGATCGTGCCTGATTCACGTAAGAAGTGCCCATCTCTAGTTTGATTTTCTTTCTTCGTTATAAAATCTACGCCACCATAAACGAGTAAATCGGCGGTAGATCCCAGTCGTATTGACAATTTAGACATTACATTGTAATTGCCTTGGTTAATAATTTGCTTTTCAAAATTACGCATGTAGGGTACAATTAAATTTTGATTGAAGAAATCTATTGAAATAAGAATAAAATTAAACAAACCTTCCTCTTTGCGGGTTACATTATTTTAGTAGTTATGACTCGATATATCTTAACATCCATATTTACATGAGGATGACGTAAAACATCAATATTTTTATGGAAAAGATAAATAGATTCTCTTCGAAATTTTATTATCTGTTTAAAATGTCAATTATAATAAAATTATAAAATTTATGTGGTTTGTGTTTCAAATCAATATATTTATTTTTCTTAGTAATGTGTCTTGATTGACAGTAATAGTTTCAATTCTTGACTTTTATTGACATTTGTATGCAGGTGCATACGTATGTGTAACACTATACAATGTTTTAATAAACAAGTGTGAGTGTAAATGATTTGGTATAGTAAACTTAACCACTTCCTATTGCCGAAAGGCTTGTTTTAGTAAGCACCATCAAAGGGAAATATAAATTTATTACCTTTTGTTACTACACACATGCAAATTCTCGTGTTTACAGTCACTTATATCCTTAACAACTTTAAAGGATTTTACTGAAAACTTTTATTCAGGTAGCAAAGATATAGTTGTTGAAATTTAAAAAGCAAACTTAAAATAAAATTTTTATTTTAGAAGCAATATTCCGCGATAGAATCATCAAAAATATCAGAAGAAATATCAAGAATTTTACACAAAAAATTAAACAAGTCAGCATATTTAAAGTGAAAAAAATGAAAATTTTAAATTCCAGGATTACATAGTTTGAAGAAGGATATCCGATCGTTTAAAAAAAATAATTGTTAGGGGGGAGGATCCGAGATATCAAAGGTCGTATAGAGAACTTGACGTTCAATTGAAAACCCACCAAAAACAAAATTGAAAGCGTTTTTAAACCATTAACAGCGATCGGACTTAAAATGGCGACACAATAAACAAAACACTAAATGCCGTTTCGAATCATCATTAAATATCTAGTTTTCAAAATTTTAGTTTAAAGAATAAAAGTTTTCTAATGAAATTAAAACGCGGTCATCAACATCACTTAATTTTCAAGCATCGACCAATTATATTCTATGAGAATTTTAATATACTTTCGTTTGTCTCCTCAAAGAGCTGTTCTGATTATCACTTATCGGGTATTAATTTAATTTATTGGAGGCCATGATTTATAGTCCAATGTTTTCTTGTCTTATTGGAACCCACCTTTTAAGCAATACTATTCTTTTGTTCGTCCAAATTCGCACTCTCGATGCCTGGGGACCAATACTTGTCTTAACTAGATTGTCTTTGCCTCTAAATCAAATTTTGTATCTACGATTTCTTTGTGTTTGTCTTAATAATTGCAAGATTCGTCTTTTTATCTTTTTACTAATATATCATTCAGTAACAATATGTGAAACTATATTTTAATATGTAGATGAAATACATAGCTAACTAATACAAAGAATGTTCATATATACAAAAGAAAAATTTGTATATCACAAAGATTTTCATATATTTACTCGATCAAAATTCCACACAGAATAAACCCTGCAACAATTTCTGGGCAAATAAATCTAAATTTTAGAAATTTTGAAAAAAGCAATAAATAAATTATTAGACACTTTGGTTAGATGTGTATAAAATACAACTTTATTCCTTTAATAGCAATTGTCGTTGAAAGAAACGGTGCTCAAGAAAATATTAAAAAATATTAAACATTTACAAACTTCACAAGATGTTATAATTTTATAGGATTTCCAGCCGTTACTGAATGACTTTTGTTTCTCTTTATTTGAATCAGCACTCTAGGAAAAAATATTAAGGAAAGGGGGATATCGAGACTAGTACTTGTTGACATTCGATTTAAATTTCCCCACACCTAAAGTGGAAGGAAATACTTCTACAGAAAGTTTATTCCCCATGCGAATAATACGGCTAAAGAACGAGTTTTCCCTGTGGTATGTTGTGAGGTCAAATGGCTGATATACCACGAACGGATGAGCTCTTAATAGAAAAAGTGTTATAAGAACAATTGATCGGGTATCAGGAACAAGTTCTTTAATTTTGATTCCGTTGTAGTAACGTTAGAACAATGACCTTAATATTTACACCACCCATAACTACAGATTAAGCAACACAATCTGTCGTACAACTGTGAGTAAGCACACAACAGTGGGTCTTACGTTCATTTAAATCGACCCTGAGATTATCTCAAGTTGAGATTATCATTCATGTTGTGCCTGGTGTCTCCACGTTGTGGAAGGCTTGATATATTCTTATATGAAATCGAATGCAAATGCTGCTATCATCTGCAAAGGAATAGATGGGCTTGGAAGTTCGACTTATATAATGTTAGTAAAGTTGCTTGGCGGCTTAGGCGTCCATATATGAATAACTGAATTTTCTAAGATCAGCAGCAGTTAAACATACATTTTGTAAATATCTTTATTTTCTGTCGCTTAAACTAGTTACTCCTGTAAAGTTAATAACCTCTTACGAACACATTTACTTGTTGGTCGTAATCATTTATTATATCAACAAACCCAAAAACAGTTTATGTGTTATCTTGTTATCCTTTCCATGTTTGTGCGTGCCTATTTATTATTATTTCAAATAATTGTCTTTTACAGTCGTCCTAACATCAAACAGCATTGACAACAACATAACCAACCGCAAACAACAATATTTAGTATGCATCTAGTAAATTTCTGTTTGGTTGCTGGTTAAATAGTTGTAGCACTAGTTGTATGCGTCGTAGCTCAGCATGTACAAGTACTTATCACAATGTGCGTGAATCTGGTCAATGTCATACCGGCTGCCTACATGCAGAAACATGAACAACACAATAAATACGACTATCTTAAGCTCAATAAAGAGATTGAGTACTACGAAATGTATTACGTAACTAGTTTCCTTTCAACTGTTTACATGTGTTTGTATAACTTTCGGTTGAAGTGCGTATGTATGTTAAGCATGGAAGTAATTTGTAACGTGGTTAACCCAAGCAAAAACCAAGTGAAGCACATCATTTGTACGAAGGCATATTTGAAATAATAAGAAATTTGATTTCTTTTTTATCTCACCAGTATTGATTAAAACCCCTTGATAATGAAAACAATTGTAATAAATTTACGTTTGAATTTTGAGAAAAAATCTTGTTAGAAAAATTTTAGGCGGAAATTACTGTGAGTAGCTACTAATAACAACTGGTTATATCTTTTTTGTTGATAAATTACAGTGTTGAAATAACTTCTAAACAAAAAAAAAAACAAAGAAAAAAAAAACGGTTGCTAGTAGAGGCAAATAATAAATAATTGTTAGAACTATTATGTTAATTTAGTATTAACTATACAAATGCTTTCGAATTTTAGTAATAATTATGTTATTCTAGTCAGCCATTTTGTAGTTTTTATGGTTGGAAATTATTTAATGATTAAATGTAAACATTAAATTGTTTAGCGCAACTAAGGTAATGCTTAAAACATTTCCAAATAGCCATAATATGTTTCCGAAAAACCTTTGATTGCTGTAGGCAACACAATATGCATAAACTGTGTGCCAACGAGGTGCTAGGCCTTATCGAAATTCTAGTTAGCAGCTTGTTGTATGCAATGTACAACGTGCTGCTAACTTTTTGTTATGCATATGGCCGTTAATTACTAATAGAACAAAAAAAGTTATTTGCCAGAAGTGTTCTTAAAATGAGTTCTGAGCCAAACTACCTCATGCGCTTAATTTTCGTGGAGTCGTGTCCTCCATTTTCTGGCAAAAGGCAAGCTATCGGAAACACTATTTCTCTATCCGTTAAAGATGCTTCAGTGCAAAGAAAAGTATCTTCAATTTTATTTTAATTTCCCACAGGCTTAAAATAATTTAAAATCTATTAAAAAAAATGCTTACTATCCGTATCTGCTTTATTTTTTTCGTGCTCATATACATATATAGGAGTTTCAAGCTTACGTTGCAAAATAATTGCTTTCCGAATCGGAAATTAATACGCTTTCTTAATTTTTAAGCGTTCAGTGATATTAACTGGAACTTATTTAATTATTTCAGATTTTGACGACTTTTAAAAAAAGTTATCAGCTTGTTTAAAATAAAAATATTTAAATTGTTTAGGTACTTTCCTATGAATTACGAAGTCTTGGTCTTCGACCACTTTGCGACAGAATTTCCCCACTATTGATTAAATCCATATTATGTCGAAGTAATGCATCAGACGCTAATTAGTGAACTGAACGTAAATAACCATTTAATGCTCTAAGTTACTACTCTTGGATCCGAAAAACGGAAATAGAAATTTTCGTGGATTTTCGAGAAATCGGGAACAAGAAATCCCGGAAAAGAAACTCTACTCTATATCACTGTTTAATTTGTATTCCTGTTATTATCATGTCGCCGTTAATATAACCAAAAGCTCTACACACGATTTCCGTTAGAAACACAAAAGTCCAGATCAACTCTTTGCTGTGACTAATTGTAGAACACAACAAGCAGTAACGTCTTCCAAAGCTATCAGGCACTTACAACCAAATCTGCTCCACATTTTGAAGAGCCAGGTGTACTTGTCAAACGCAGTCTTATTGGATGCGATAAATATGATATTTTTATTGCGAAGAAAGCCGAAGATGTTTAATGTATATATTTTTTGTGGGCAAAATATACATTTTTTATCATTTGATTGAATTGAAAATCAACTGTTTTTCGTAGTAAATAAATTAAATATTGCCTGTATAAATGCTAACTCACTTTCAAAATAAAAACTTAAAATAAATTTATAGATTCGATTGTAATTGCTCCCATATGTAAGAGCTAGAACAAATACCTTTGTCGTCATAGATTATGCGAAATGAATCTGAGTGCAAATGACCAAAAAATTGACCCTGAATAATTGATGCATATTTGCGAACTAATTCCAAATAACGTTTATTGTTCGACTCTGTAAAGGTGGTGTGACCATTTTGCTGCAAACCAATGTGTCTCTCATCCGAACCGGGCGGCACATGACCCACAATATACACCTGCAATGAAAGATAAAAACCAAATCAAATTAAATTTGTTGTTTATATTCAGTTAAACGGGGGAAGGGTGATAGAGAGGCAAAACAAAATTGATTTTAAATTATCATTATTTAAGCAAGAACGTTTTTGTTTAATTCTGTTCCTTTCTCTGTAGCTATTCTCAGTTTAGACGTTTTTTGTATCTGTTCAAAAACTTATTCTCCAAAATTGTGTGGCACGTCTTCTATTACCACTTTGTTAAGTAATACAAACAGTTTTGAAGATGATGGTAATGATGATGATAATGATGGCAAAGGATGCTTATCGTCCAACTAGTAAAATAAGTTTTGAAGTTTAAGTTATCTTCCAGTTGAATAGGCTCAAATTCTGCATTTAAACAACTTTAAAATGTAAACTTACAACAACACTTAGTTCAAAAACTTTAACCAACTTGTTCAACTTAAGTTTACTTCCAGGCGTCTCTATGCCTGCTCGTAAAGACACACATACATTTATTCATATTCTAATCTATGATAAAAAAAAAATGTTGGCATCTTATTCTCTTTGCTTTTTTTGCTTTTCGCACCAAATTATTTAAAGTAGAGTAAAAAGGCCTGCTGACTACAATAGAATTTATATACTGCAGACCGTTCTTATAGCAGGGGGGAAAGTAAATATCCAAAGAGAAAAAAATAACTTCTAAACTTTAATTTTCAAGAATCAAAAAAAAGTAATAAAAGTGTTTGTGTTGAATAGTACATTTAAAATTCTTTAAAAAATATGAAGTTTGCTTATTTTAGTAAGTCAAATCGCACGTGATAACAAACAAAGCTTTTCGGTGGTTTGAGCTTCACTTCAAAAAGCAACATGTCGATAATATACAGAAGTGTGAATGTGATTCATTTACCTACTGGCTGCTTAATGAAGCATATTACAAGTATAAAAGTAATGGCGAACTAGGTTAATTAGTTACTGATCTAGATTCTACACACAAATCTATCAATAGAAAATAAACACTTGTAGTGGTAGTAACTGGTAATAATTGAATAAAAGTACGGTGGCACGATTGTTGGCGGCGCTGACATGCTTGCGGTTGCTCCGGCTGTGGCTCGCCGTCTTGGGGTCGGGTTCTTGCCAACCAATCTGCTCTAAACTTAATACAAAAAAAATTCATGTCAGCCTTGTAACGACAATATATAAGAAAATTTATGGAGCCCGAAAGAGAGAAAACGGAGACTACAATTACATCCACTGCATCCACTACCGTTCACACACACAGTTCACGCGGTTAAGCGATGGAATTTTAACCGGGGCCGCCCACCCTCTGGAAACCTAAAGGATTCCACCATGATAACCTTGGCCATCTCGTTTTCAATAGGTTATCCCAATTTGTCGTGTGTCCTACCCTGGGTATGATAACGCAGTAGAAAACAATAGGGGGAAATTAACAGCTGACAGCAGATATATTTTTTTTTGTAAATAAATAAACTGAATACACGACACACTTTTAGTTAATTTGCTAAATTCAGCTTTAGGTGAGTTGGAAAATCGATATCAACAATTGAAATAGTCATGTATGCCATTATTTTCACAATATATTAATGGTCAAATATGCGCCACAGTTTCGCACGAAAGTGCAGATCCAGGATTCTAATAATCAATAACTCTGCTGCATAGATGCCCTGCATTAATCCACAGCGGCTTATTGGCGTTCACCTGTGACTTCAGAAAACTCCACAAGATAGAGCATAGTTATGTGAAATCGCACGATTTATTTGTTGCAAAAGAATATAGTTATCATTGTATCTGCAGCAGGTGTACTTAGAAGTATGGTGAAATACGCGTGCGTTGGCATCGTCCATATAATGTTACTAAATGTGGGTTTTTGTTTAAAATTAGAGGCCTCCTACAAAGCTGTCAGAAGCCCAATTAAAACACTAACGTCTCTTGGACATGGTGCTTAACCGTGTTACTCGCCAAAGTGATTTCGCAATAGTGACAGAATAACATCCAGTTTGACAGTGCCAAAGATTGTTAACATCGACCTGTCCTTATTGAAAATCATTTCCATCATTTTACAGGCAACAGCCAGAGTTAAAACATAAACCGAACCACCAGTAAAATGAAATTCATACCAGTCATCAGCTGATTTACAGGTTCTTGCCAGCGAGAAGAAAAGGTTTAGAAGGCAATGGCAGAATAGTCGCTCTAGAGATATAAAAATTTAAATGAACTTATGCCAGAGAAAGAGAGAGAAAACTTTACGCAATAAATTGCGGTAGAAAAAATGAGACCGTTATCGAGAGTTATTTATAAAATTATAGATCAGCATTTAAAAATAAGCAATGTATTTCAGCTTTATCTATTGACATAATAATAATTAGAATTCTACCTGGAAACTCCCACAAGCTGCTGAAGGTTTGGTTGAAATTAAAGTTAGGTCAGATCAAATTTCTTAAAAAAGAAAAAAATTCTGCAGGAGTCCCTCAAGGCAATAAATATACTAGGGCCGCTATTATATATTATCTATATAGCGGATATGCCAACAAGTCCAAATACATATACGTCAACATTTGCAGATGACACTGCGTTTATAAATGTGTGACAAAAGCCCGAGAATTGCATCTGAACAACTGCAGTCTCATATTAATAAGATATAGGTCTGGCTAAAAAAAGTGGAGAATGAAGGTGAATACCTCTAAATGAGCTCCGGAAATGTTTTCACTTAAAAGGAAAAAATGTACACCAATAACAATAACAAATACCACTGTTCCAGTTGAAACCCATGACCCTAGACCGACGCTTAATTGGTCCCGCCATCTGGAGGCAAATATAACGGCCATAAAACTGACAACAAACTACAGTGGTTAATTACTCTTCACTCAACCATAGCTTTGGAACACAAAGTCTTCCTTACAAATCCGTTATAAAGCCAATATGCTCATATGGCATTCAGCTGTGGGGTATATCCAGAAGTTAGAAAGAGGACAGTCTTGGATTTTACGATGTTCGGTTCGTTTTTTCTTTTCTGTGAATGCTTTAAAATTGTTAATGAATTCTCGACTCGTTGGTGAATTGCAGATAGTGAAGTAGTAAGGTTTCTAATATTTGATAAAATTGTGAGATTTCGGTGCAGTTACCACCTTTCAGTAAATTTTTTCAAATTAAAAAATTTGTTGAAGGTTACTTGTGTAATATCGATTTTTTTTAATTGTGCTGTTTCTTTATAAAATATTGATGTTTTGCAAATTTTTTGTAAAACGGCAAAATGTTGATAAAATTAAAATTTTAAAATTTGATGAATTTTGATTTTCGGAATTATTTTTTATTATTCCAGTTTTTCGATTTTGTGGTGAATTTTCGAAGTCTTGGTGAATACAAAATTTTGCCAAAAATTTACATTATTCATTATGCTTTGGTGCAATTTCTGTTTCTTTTAAAGATAGCTTTTTGTAAAATGTTGTTATTTTGGTAATTAAAACATGTATACACAATAGAGTGGTTTTATGAAAAATGTTAAAATATTAGTAAATTGCTAAGTTATGTTGATTTTTTTTGGTTTTCAGGTTAACCTAGATTTTTGATAATATTTATAATTTTTAAGATATTTGAAATTTTTTGATGATTTTGTTCACTTAATTCCATGAATTACAGATGAAACTTGTTTTTTTTTTTTGGATACATTTTTGTTAAATATAGATTTTGTGAAAATTTTGGAAATTACTAAATTTAGTAAATTTCCGGGTTTTTGGTGAAATTACGACATTTTTTTGAATTAAAATGTTTGTGATTAAAATTTTAAAATTTGCTGGATCTGGTTTGTCGAACATTTTTGTAAAATGTCAGTTTTTATTACATATTGATTTTTTATAAATTCAATTTTTTTTTTTTTGAGATTTTATAGTAAATTTTTAAATTCGTGGTTGAATCAAAATTTTTCACCTTTTGCAATTTTTTAGTTTCGGTATTTTAATTTGGGTTTTCTTTAAAATTATGATATTTTTGTAATTGAGAATTTTTGAATTCTAAATCGGTTTTGTGGTGAATTTTTGGATTTTGTTAAAATCCCAAATAATGGTAAAATTTCGTTATATTTTTATGATCAAATTTATAATTTTTATATATTTTTGTGATTTTTTTTAATTTTTAAGAATTCAAAATGCCTTTTATCACAGTAAAAACGTATTAACTCAAAACTTGTTAACACTTTTTGAAAAAAATCCTTATTCATTGAAAAGCCGTTAGATACAAGACCTCTCTTCGTGTTCGCAATTTATTTCTTCAAAACCAACAGTAAATGAAGGGAGTATTATGTGAGTACATCAAAGCGTTTTAGGGAAACGTTAAACGGTACCGGAAGAGGTAACGTTTATCACATTGTCTCCACCATATTTTACCAACTACAACATTTATTCCCGTTGGAAAAAGCATTTAGAGGAGTTTTTGAATAACATAGGTAAGGTTTTGTTTTACTTGATGTTTTAAAATTTTAAGTTTATACCCTACTGTTGAATAAGTGCCGATTATATTTCACAATATAATTTTAAATTTATGCAGGTATCTTCATTAAATATTAAAATACTAAAATCTGAGTGCAATTCTAAATGAAGGTAACCAGTATAAATAATTTATTAAATTTTGTAAGATTCAAAGTACCAAAAAACAAAGAAAAGGAATTCGGTCAATTTTCTCTTCAACATAAACATTTTAATATAAACTTTTTTGGATTAATGTTGGTTCAAGTATTTTCTATGTTAATATAACCCATATAAAATAGGTATAAATAATATAAAATTTATGATAACAAAAAATAGACAAGTGACACTAGTTTAAAACGTAGCAAGTGTAAAAAAGATACAACAAATTATGTTAGAAAATTTTAAAAATATTTTTCACTAAGCCAAGCAAAGTTGCAAGTTCTTATTTAATTGTATTGTGCTTTATTTTGTCTTCTACAAATTAACTGCTAACTGACATCTTAACAACAAAAATGGTTAACTACGAAGAAGAAAAATAAATAAATAAAGTGTTGATGAGTTACTGATAGATAAATAAAGTCAACCAGTCCTTCAAGCAAACTGACAAACCCACACACTTCTTTTTGACTACATTTTATTTATTAGTTTTTTGTTTAGTATTTTCTAGCTATAAACATTTAATCTCTAGCCATTCAAAGGTTAACTTTTATTAGACTTAATGAAAACTGGCAGCCGACAAGGAAACTCCATATATTTTCCCCCAAGGGATACTAAAAATTCTATACCCTTTACAATGCAATAAAACTTATATAAAGTTTAGTTTTTTAGTTTAGTTTTCATAGACACACTGAAAAATGTACTGCCTCCAAACGAATGTAATTTAAAAGTTTTAAAGAAGTAAGTAAAACAATTTTCTGCAAAACAACGATAAAATTGCAAAAACAAAAATAATTGATTTGAGTACAGTTCCTTTTTTAGAAGGAATTTAAATCCAACCCGGAACACCGATATTGAAACCAAGTGTTTTTCTTTCCTTTTCCACTGCTCTCACAAACTAAAATTTTATAAACGAACTAGTGGCCGACTGATAAAGTTGCATAAAAAATAAATGATTCGGCATTTTAGTTTTTTAATGCTGTTAATTTATTTTTCCCATCTCATTGAAGTGCTCTGAAAAATAATTGGTCCACCGTCTTTCATTGAGACTGCAGCGCCACCTATCGAGACCAATTATAAGTCGAAACAATCCATTAAATTTGGTGTTGAAAATGTATATAATCAAGAAATATTTAATATTAAAAGTAAAGTTATCGAAAGAACTAGTTTATAAGTGAATTATAGTTCAATCTTATTTTTGAAAGAAAAGAAAAAACTAATAATATAAATTGTGTTCACAAACTTTACCGAATTATTTTGAAAATAGACAAACACACGTTAAAGAGAAATAGGTAAATACCAGTACTGAATTCCGTTCCGTATGTGACGCTTAAGGCCTCGTTACTCATACGTAAACGTGTACGTTGCGAATCAGCTGATCCGTTTTGCTTATGGAGCTTGTATGCAAATGCGTACTCTTTCGTAAAGTTTGTGTAACGTTGCGGACGAACGTAAGAAATTTATAATTTCATTTTCATTTATTCATTCATTAATAATCCAAAAGCCCTTGTGGGCCAAAATGATTATATGGTAGTACAAGTTTGAGTATGAAAAAAATGTTACTTAATACGTTAATTATAATTGTATGAATTATTTACTTAAAAAAAAAAAAATTACCTAACACCTTAAATTAATTTCTATCCGTAATCAGCTGTTGTAAATTTTCAATGTTGCTTTTATACAATGTTGCCAACAGACTTTTCTAAGGTGAATTCGTTAAGGATTTTTTGTTTGCTTAAATACTTAGATTTGTTGATATAGTTTGCAAAGTCTAGACTGCCAAAAAAATTAATTATGTTAAGGTTAAAACTATGAATAAACAAGTAAGAGTGATATACTCGGCTGGACTGAGTCTTAAATACCTTTCATAATAGTTACGTCCGTATAAAGTATATGCTAAAAATGCTTTATTAATTTTTGACCTTTAAATAATTTTCTTTTATTACTAGAACTACTTTTTAGCACCAAAAATTGTTTTACTTCGCCTTAAAGGTGTATTTATCAAAAAATCAGTTTGTGCTATATCTCGGCTGTACATGGATATGTATGTATATGGACCAATATCGCAAATTTTGCTCTTTTGCCGTTAATAACCTAATTTTGCTATCAGAGCACCACTTTGGTACCAAAAATTTTTTTAGTTCGCATAATTGTTAAAAAATCGGTTTATGCTATATCCCGACTATAGCGTAATTATATATATATATGTATAAATTGGAAAAATAAACTTTAAAAAGAATATGGACCACGATGTTTATTTCTTTTCTTCACATTTTTATATAACACACAAGTAACAAAATTAACAAAAAGCCTTTTTTTCGAAGTTATTGCAATCAGTCACCACAATGATGTTTTTTTCATTAAGAAATTAAAAATATATGAAACGTAAACAAAAAACATGATACATTTCCGTTTTTAGTAACTAACAAACGTCGATGCTGAACGTAAAATTTACGTATCCGCAACATTTACGTAAGAGTAACGAGGCCTTTAAGCACGATAAAAAAAATAACTTCACATGTGTGTTAAAATCATTCGCACGTCGTTTTAAAAGAAATAAAGATTTTCATCAGCAATTTGAATAAGTGCTTAAGCTCTTAAGAAACTTAACTTCAATTAAAATTAAATTAATTATTCAATCTTAAATTCAAAACTATGTTTCAAAGAGGACTATTTTAATGAATAAACTCGAGGTATTTATTTGTATCTGTAATCTTTATTTATATACCCGAGCTGCCCTTGTCCGCTTAAAGTGAAATGTGTTTTTAGAAAATCTTGGGAAAAAACAGTTCCTTCTTTTATAATAAAATTATGTTAAATCAACAATTCGAATTCATTTATTATTTCTATTGTCTTCTACACAGATACGTCTAAAAATAGTATTAGAAAGTTGTGGGAAATTTTGGGTTTAATATGATTAAATTATACTTACAAATAAACAGTAAAGTAAGTTGAGTATGTTGCCCATAAACAATACAACTTAATGCACATCTTCGTTTTGCAAACTATTCTTGTTGAGTCGAGATGGAAAATCAACTCGAAGAACAAGCTTTTTGCTATGTGGCAGTGATTGAAAGTTCAGTGCTATTGTTTTTTGTTCTGCAAAATACCGTAGTACACCCCCCTGACATGTAAGGTATTTTTTTTTTCAATCTAAACCGTTAAATATTATACTGCACAAAATTATAATAAAACCATATACATTTGGAAAAACGGTTTAAATTTCCTATCTTATATAATTAAAAAACAATCTCAAAGAGCATTCTATACAGACAGAACAAGTTGTCTCTTTGAATTTTTAAAATAGTACAAAATAGAATCAGGTTGTACAACACCCTCATTAACGTTGCGACCGACTTAAAACCTGCCAGAAAAAAACAAACAAATTTTTTTTTTTTGGTTTTTCGTACAACCTTCTCAAGTTGTAGCAACAGTGGAAAGGTCCATGACTTGCTTGATGTGTTCCGACAACTGCTAGCAATAAAGAACAGTATGGAAGAGCGGCCGCTGCGCTGTGAGTACCAGCATGCCTTTAAAATAATAAATTGATGCTATGTTGCCTTCGTTTATAAAATAATAAAAACCTCATTTCACTTGAGTTCCTATGAAAAAATTACACGAAAAGAGTAGGTGATGCAACAATTTTAAAGCATTTAATAAATTAACAAATTTACTTCACTACAAACCTTACAATTTATAACACAACAACTTATCGTAGAAATAAAAGCGTTTTCAATACAGGCAGGATGCAGGATACCAAAGTACGTTTATGTGGAAAAACTTTATTATCAAGAATTAGCTCGCACCCGTACGCCAAACTATTGATATGAGGAAGAAACCGAGGCAGTCGATTACAAGAACCAAAAATTATTGGTTCGCCAATTATAGCCGAAACATCAGTTTATATAAGGGTGGGAAATTCTTTGATTTATTCTTATGTTATCAAGTAAAATTGCCAGTATATTAGAATAACCAGTGTTCGTGCACTCAAAAAAGTTGCTGTTTTGCGATGATTTTAAAGCCTATTTGGTTTCAACATAGAGCGCTACGTGTCACTCGCAGAACCCCTTAATGTACATCCTGCTTGAGGGTGTTTATTTCTGCCAATGAGACTTCAATTATCCACCAATCAAAGATCATGTTATTGAAGCTCGATAGGATCTTTCGTGTGGTTTTTTAAAGTTGCGGCTCTGCATGTCCTAATTAGCCGAAATAGACATCAAAGTCAACATAACCTAGAACATCAATTTAATTCAGCCTGAATTATGCGGCTGCACCCATGCCTGGGTTTCTCAAATAAAAAGATAGTTGCGTTAATTTTTCAAACACATATCGTTTTAATTCATTTCAACATTGACCTGCTCTTCTCGGAAAAAGCTTATTTACTTTTCATAAATCACATACATATGTAGCTACATATGTTAATTCAAAATGTATGTAATTTCTCAGAAGAATGTTTAATTTTATATGTTCATAGATATCAACACAAATCTATTATAATATTTTTACTAAAAACCTGTTAAAAGATTAAATATTTTTTTAGAGAAACTCTTCCACTGTAATTTACCATGAATGCGGTTTAAAAAAGCCCTTTTAATAAAGTTGTTTAAATATATTCATTTATACAAATATATGTATATTTAAATACTAGTGTTTTCCCATTGGTCGAATTTCTGCCACTCTCCATACGTC
Organism: Phania funesta; assembly: GCA_963932375.1. Taxonomy (NCBI): domain Eukaryota; kingdom Metazoa; phylum Arthropoda; class Insecta; order Diptera; family Tachinidae; genus Phania; species Phania funesta. Next base: position 47,935,485 of record OZ010656.1, read on the forward strand.
TAATATAGGGTTAAAAATTAAAGCTCGGCAATAGATACTAAACGATATAAAAAGGAAAGGAACCGGTTCAAAAGCAGAGAATGGTAGCAAATAGTATTTGATAAGTTATTTTTATTTTTTATTTTATAACTCCAAAAATTCGGAATTGATTTTAATAAAATATAGGTTGGGCACATCTGCAAATACATACATACCGGTTTTGTTAAAATAATGTGAGCGTAAATAATACACAATTGACTTGACTATTAACTAATCACAAAAATTACTCCTAGAAAATACGTTTTTGCTAAGAAGTGCGCGAACGAAAGCCCTGCAAAAGCTGATAAGTTAATCAAAACAACTGATTGCTAGGAGGTGTAAACCAGTAAATTTGGAACACAACACTTTTTAAAAAAGTTTTCATTTTTTTCAAATAGATCAAATCATAAACTGCATTTTATATTCTACGTCTGTAAAGGTCAGCATAATCCATTCATCACACTAACAAATGGTGGAAGTGCTCCCGCCTATTATAGTAGTGTTGGTCCTGTTGATCGTCGGATAAAATTTTAAAAATTCCAAATTCAACCATCATTTTACGATTTTTGATTACAACAGTAATTGTTTTTTTTTTTTAACAAAATCAATCATTTGATTATTAAAATTATTGAAACATTTTAAACAACTGCCTACAAGTTTAATACTGTAATTCAAAATATTCGTTGTAGGTTGAACTTTAAGAAAGAAAAATAATTGAATATGCAGTTTTTGTAATTGAAATCGGATTTAAATTTTCTCTGCGTATGTACAATTTATAGGATACAAATAAAGACTTATTAATTTTAGTTTTTAAAGATTATTGAATTTGGTAACATTTTATGTCTTCCGTATTTAATTTAGTTATGATATTGATTTCAAACAAATTTATGAAAAATATCAACCCTTTTTCATCCCTCAAAATTATACCACTTCTATTTATCGATCTGTTGGGCCCTTGTTAGAATAAAAATCAATAAGAATCTATTAGAATATTACGTGTAAAATATATGAAAAACTTTAGTAAACTTGGGAAAACACTAGAATTCTCAAAACTGAAATCCATCCATTTAAAGAAAATATTCAAATGACACAAAATATGTTTCGCAAACACTTTGTTTTGTTTGTGTAAAAAGGGAGATTCAAATATTGTCATAGGGTCATTCTTGACTCCAACATAGTTAATAAGCAATAAACATTTGAATGGGTAGATCGAAGAAATTATGTTGGATCAATTTGGTCACAAATGGATAGGAAAAATAGAAAACCTTTTGTAATTTTGTTTTTATAAAACCATTATCTGTGACGCTGTGTAGGACAAAATGCAATTTAACACACGAACAGGCTTAATGTAAGCATTCTGTTTGCCTCTGTAGTTCCCAAACAACAGACTTGGAGCTCTCAGTTACATTTCGTAGTTAATAACAAAACTAAATAATCAGGCTTCAGATTGTTGAAACGCTTTTGGATAGATTGACTATCAACTAATGGATTCATTCATTTTGTTTTGTATGAAAGAAGTATCAATGAAAGTACGTGGGGATTACAGTATTGTTTAAATGGATAGCACTGTTTCCCTGTTCAATTTTCAATACTCTAGCGCAGATGTAAGCCAAAACGTTGGATGATAATACGAAATATATAAAGTATAGTGTCTTACTAAAAACCATCGTAATATAACTGGCACCATTTCAAATTCAAGCATATTTTTTTTTATATAGAATAAACGATTTTATAATTATTATACAGTCGATATTCTTGTACAGAAAATTCATTGTATTTTGGACAAACCCCGTTTTTTCGTACAGGAAATAAAAAACGATAATATTACTGTAAAAATTCGCGGCACGACCTGTAGAGGAAGCATGGAGAGTGGGAGGATTCATAAGAACCTTAATTAAGAATATCACTATTAAGCGAAATCCTTTGATTAGGTCTTTCTCATAATTTTATATATGGAAAGATTTAATTTTACTTTCATTACTTAAGCCTGTTCCACGCCATTCTTATTCATCAGTTACTGCCAGCAATTCTATAATTTTTATGCTTAAAGCAAAGTGTATATTTAGAGTATTTTCCACTCCCATTTGGCTCTTTGTTTATTGTGTCGCCATTTTAAGTCCGATCAATCCGACGTAAAATTCTAGATAAGCCCTTACTACCTCGGACCCTTTCCCATTTTTTGCAAACCATTGCCCTCTTAAAACTATGTACACTTTGTCTTTAAAATATAACCTATTTACCGCTCCCATAATGCCATTGAATTGAATTGATATCAACAATTCTAGTATCCGCAATCCTTGTCTCCTAATATGTTTACCGAAAAAAGCTTCCCTTATGACTTCATGAAATAAGCTTCTAATTCTTTAATTCACTAGTATTAACAATACGCTGATTGAAAATTATTCTACAGAATATATATGGGAAGTATCCATATCTATGCAGCGAATTCAAAAAAAATATTTACACTTTCCATTATGAGACCATTGCTAAATTTCTCTTTGGCAGCATGGTAAGCTGAAATCTGAATTTTTCTAAGACAGTATACGTGGCAGATATCCGTGTCCTTGCGCGACTTTTTTCGAAATTATAATTTTTTCATAGCTTGATGATTCAAACCATGACACCAATTTTTATTTAACGTAGCTTTCAGCTTTGCATAATTATACATTAATATTCTTATATTTAAATGTTATTTGTGTCTAAATTTTGATTAACATATTTGCGAATAAATTCAATAGTCTGCCTTCAAGCGTGTTGTAAAATGCAATGCGGAGAAGGAAAATTTCATAGAAGTAAGTTTTATATTCAAACTCAAAATCAAAGCTTGATATGAATTTTTAAATTTTTTAACTTCTATACAAACTGCATACATGTAACGGTTGTGATTATTATGAACTTAAAAATTTCTTTATGAAATAATTATAAAGGCAAAGGTGTTGCGTCAAAACAATAACAGTATTATGAGAGTGACGCAAATGGTCTTGCAAAAGTACAAGTGGTAACTATCGTAGCTTTTTAATGACACCTAATAAAATACACAAAATTTCATTAAAAATGCTGTAATACTTTTCATTTGCATCAACCACTGAATGCGGCTGCTGTTTTCGTTTAATTCCTACACCTGTTTTGAGATTAAAAAAACCGGCGCTTTCCGTTCGTTTGAAAGCATCGGCATTCATTCATAAGCAATAATATTGGTTAAAGCATTAGCTGAACGCTGACTTTGTGTGTCGGTTATGCTGCCCAGACAACAGTTGATACAGCAAGCAACGAAAAAAGTTCAGAATATGCAGATAGTTTCTATATAGGAGCTGTACTTTATCCATCTTAAAGCCCAGTTTCATAGATACGGAACAACTGTGTTACTCCAGTTGAAAGCATTAAAAGATTATCAGTTCTTTAGTCAGATATGCACTTATTGCCAGAAACTTACGAAAAGGTCACATCTAGCAATGGCAAATACTTTGAATGGCATGGTAATTGAAAATTTGATTGTAATAAATTTATATTTTTAACGAAAAAATACACATCGAGAATTTTTTATGCAACCAATATATATTTTGCAGCAAACTGTTAACACAGCAATAAAAGCCTCATATCTTACAATGAGTGAACAAAATTATGTGGAGTTTTATGGTTTCTTTTTATTTTCCAGGACTTTCGACCTCTTAAGTTGTTATTTCACACATTTTTAAAGCTGACAAAATGTAAGAGTATCACCTTAATGCTAAATAAACATTGACAATTCGAACCGTATACGTATGTATACATGGCAAAAACATTGCGACTGTTAGTCACTTGAGAAACGCTTTATGCTAGAGAAAATGTAAAACTTAATTTACTTTTAAATTGCTTTTCTAGGTATTACATAAGATCAAATAGTTCGAAACATATTGAGTTACAAAAATATAATAGAAAACATAATCACGCTAAAGCATCTAGCAACGTTCTATATGAGGATAGAGTATTAAGGGATTTTATTCTTAAAGCTTGTTTTACAAATCTACAAACTCTCTTTTTCTAATATAATAACAATAACAAAATCTAATAACAATAATCGTTTTTGTATCTTTTAAAATTCCACATAATTATTTCTTTGCGGTCCTAAAGCATTTATGTATATTCAATGTATATCTACGATTAAAATAGGAGAGTCCTACCATGTGTATCACAGAAATAGAATTATTAAATGTATACCTAAATTCTGGGTACAATAATTTTTTATGTCCTTCTAAATTTGATTATCATTTTTCTAAAGAGTTGTGAAAATAAGCAAGTATTGAGCATTGCCAGACATTGAAATATCACAGAGAACAAGAGACGAACTCAGTATTGTTGCATTCGAATAGCGTTCAGCTCAAAATGGTTACACAAGGAGTTTTCGTACGTTCCGTATATCATACATGAAGATCTCAAAATTTTAGGTGAAATTCATGTGTTCATTTCTCAAACCTAACCAATATTATGCCATTCTGCGTTCCACTTGTAGAAGAAAAGCGTTTTAATTATAGCTCATTTCGAGCACAATTTCAATATATTTTCATAGAACTGGAAATAAAAAATATTTGTTCAGAACTTCTTTACAAGCTCGATTGTCTAGATTTGCAGCATTTTTGGAGAATAAATTAAATAAAATAGAATTTAAAAATCAGAACTTTTTAATAGCTTTCTAAAAATCAATTTGTTGTAAATTTTATTCCCATCGTCGTAAAAAAACAATTCCTGTGACATCGAGCGCATACTTTTTAACAGAATTATCTCCTGGGTTGCTACAAAAGTTTTCGCCCCTTTAAACATGTGAAAATCGATGAATTTTTCTTTTAACTCAACCTCTTTTTGATATTTCAACTAATTTGGTAGATATTATAGTCCAAATAAGTGTCTGAACAGGCTCTTGTTGAGGCTGTTCGGTAAAAAAAATAGCTTTGTACCAAGTACAAGTTGACCGCAAGCTGACAGGAGGGTCGCCCTTTTTTGGTTTTCTCGAATAAACGGTTGCGTTAGTGTCCAATGTGATGTTATACTTATCTCGAATGAATTTTCGTTTCCACTTATCAAGTTTGATTTACAGGGGATGACGGAAATTTGATCCAAATATCTAGATCAGACCACACTGTCTGTAAATCAGTTCATGAAGCTGTTCATCTTCTTTTTCATCAAATCAAACCATAAGCATCGGTACATACTTTACGGTAACGCAACTAAAGAAGGCGAAAATGCGATGGACATAAGGACAATAAGTCCCGTATATGCAACTAAGGACAAAACTTTGCCCTAATCCCTGCCAACGTTTTTTACCGACTTTATCATACATTCCGCAAACAAAAGAATTATGTCAAATAAAGAGTCACATGTCGTAAATTCTTGAGAATTCTAGCCAAAAAGCTTTTGATCAGTGTTCTTCATTTCCAAGTTTATAAGTTATGCTCAGACACGCTAAGCTCTTTTGGGCACTACCCCGTTTCAGCTTCTGATACTATTTTGCATCACACGCCGACACGGCCTAAGATATTTCTAGTTCCTCTAAAGTTTGGTCTGGCAAAATTACAATTTTATGATAATACAAAGGGGAACTTGTTCATATAAATATTACATGATAAATATTTTTGTTAAAACTTTTGTTTACCGCCCACGTAATATCAGCGTGGTGTTATAAAAATAATTATGTCTATATTTATGGACACTTATTTGTTTTAGTGTTGTGTCAAAAACTTTTTGATGAAAATCGTTCTTAAATTTCATCCAGCTGTTGGTAGAAGTGAAGAACTAAAATCCCGTTTTTTTAAGTGCCTTTTATTTTATTGCAATATAAACACAGCATTATATATGGATATTTCATTAGGCAACTATTTGTAACTTCAATGGCACATCTGCAACATATATACTTTTTTGTCTTACCTATAATTAGTTTGCGTAATTTTACTGGTGGATGTGAGCTTCTTGTAACCTGTAATAACCCTACAGAAGTACGTATGTATACCAAAATTCAATGGTGTTAAACCTCACGAACTTACTAAACCACGTATTGTTCATATTAATACCGTCAAATTCAGGCCAAAAATTTACAGCAGCGTTCGACGTTGCTTTTCGACAATCATATTTCGGTTCCCAGAACAACAAATGTTTTAGTCTCGACATTTAATACAGAAACTCGGAATGATGTTTTGATTTTTACTAACTATAAACAGTCTGGTGTCAAATATTAAAATTTTTATTTACGCCTTTTAGCCGTACAAATGGCAATAAATTCAACCAATCTAAACAAGTTTTGATTCGTCTTAATTTCAACTTGAAGCATTTATGATCTTACTTCACTCCTTTACTTGTACTCTTTTAAATTATCTACATTTGTATATTTAAATAAATTGATGTTCGATGGTCTCGTTAAAACTTAAAAACAGCTGGACCATTTAAAATTTTTTTTCTGTTCGTTATAATAAAGGGAAAGCTTAAGAATAAAAATATTACGGAAAAGTCAGTTATTACTGAATAAAAAAAATGCAATTAAAGTGAAAATTTGCATCACTATGAACAAAATGTCTACAAATAATTAAAGTTCACGAAATACTAAAGCGAAAACCGAAATTCATCAAAAATTTCGAAAATTATACAAAAATCGAAATATCGTCAAAATTTTAATATTATTCATATAAACGAAAAATTGCTAAAACGAGAATCGCAACTTATAAATAAGAATAAACAAATTTTGTTAAACTATTTTAAAATCACCACAATATCGAAAAATTTCCCTCAAAATGCAGAAATACAAAAATCGTATTTTTTTTTTTTAATAGACAATAAATCAATATTTCACTTAAAACCAAAGTATGCAAAAGAAATTTTAAAACTCCCCACGAAATTGCTAAAATTTTATAATTCACTAAAAATCTAAAAATGCCTAAAACTTACAACATAAACAAGAAGATCCTAAATTTTAATGTACAACAAAAAATATTCTATTTAAGTATTGAAACCAACATTCACCAAAATTTTTAAAATGCATCGCAAAAATTAAAAAAAAATCGCCAATAAGCTCACAAAAAATTCTAAAATCACTTACAAAGTACAAATTTTCAACAGCTTAAAATCTCTCAAAAAATCAAACTATTAAAAACAACAAATAAAGTTAACAATACCTTAAATTTTAAAATCCTCCACACAAGTTCGATCCTTTGCTTATTCCTTATATAAACACCAGATTTCTGTAGTTGATATAATGAAAAGAAGAACTCTATCAGCGTGTTTTTCCGGACATAGCGCAACAAATCAACCATAATTGGCAAAACCGAGTAATATTCGCGGCGCAAAACAAAGATGTCGATGATCTATGCGAAAATTCAAAACTTAATCCCAGGACAGTTGTTTTCTTTCAGTCAAACTTAATCCCAGGATAGTTGTTTTCTTTCAGTCAACATAGATAGGTATTAAACAAAATTAGCTAGTAAATGATCCCAATGAGTTTTTAAACTTGCTTGAATTACTTGGAATACCACCTCACAATTGAAATTAGAAGTAGGCTCAGTTATAATTATGCTGCCTAACACCAATCAACCTCGGCTATGCAATGGAACGCGACTGGATGCGAAAAAGGCGACGATCATCAAGGGAAAATATGAAGAAGAGGATGTTATGATTCCCCGTACTCCGATGATTCCTGCAAACTTGCAATTCTCCGTGCCTTTGCTAAAAAAAAATTAACTTTTGTGTGAATAATTTGGAGTTCCGCGTTTTGCGCACGATCTGTATGTCGCGTGTTTGCCTGGTGGATATTTATGCATATTTTGCATTAAATAACCTTATTTATCCCTCAATTAATACACTGACACTGAATCTATTTTAATTACAACCGAGTTCCATTCAATAACCCAGCGATGTTTTGACCATATGCAAAGCAGTCAAAACATATTATTAATCTCAATGAACTGAAGCTGTAGGTTAATTAAGATTAATAATCGCTGATCCAAGGTTATAATCGAATATATTGTAGGTGAAACTAAATTCACCGAGTCATCCAACAATTTCATAAATATTTTCATTTTATCTTTTTAATTCGAATTGATTAAGATATTCACTATAGCGACAATTTCATTTCCAATTGATTAATATTTACTCTATTAAGACAATTTCTTTTTCATTTCGAGTTTTTCACTCTTATTTATAGTGCTGCACTTCCTTAGAACTATAATCTGCTTTGTTTTAATGAAACGCTAAAATAACTAAATTTAAATCGTAGTGAAACTAATATTCACCACAACCGCATTTCGTATTCTGTTTTATTTTTTATAATAGTTTTAAACCTTAAAAAAACAACGACTTTTAGTTTCTGGCCAGCATGTTTTTGAAGCTTAAGTACTTGTAATAACATAATCTGCTTTAAAAATTTCGTAACTATATGAATGCGGAAAACGATGAACTGAAGAAGCTACTGCATGCATATACATACATATGTATGTGTTCCATATCTGGAATACATATTCATAATTACTACATATACAATATATGGTAAATATGCATGTATATGTGAATTTCAACAGGCAATAATAAGGTGGCAAAATCAATGCTGTTAACTATAGTGGAGAATAATATTTCGTATAACTTGAATATATTCTATATGGACATATGGCAGCTAACAATACTGAATATAGTTGTGAGTTCTTTAATCTGGTTTTAAGCTTCTCAGAAATATATTTAATACACTCAACAGGATATGTATAGTACATGTCTATATGTATTTAAAGTATACAAAAAAAGTTAAGAAACATTCCCAAACGCCTTGTATTGTTGTGTCGATTGTGTTATTGTATTATTAGAAAATATTGTGGTCTTGTTGTTGGAAATAATCATACTAAAATGTGATATTATAACACAACTTCATTTCATATGCTTTTACTGGTTTGTTTAATTAATTTATGTGCAAAAATTTGAATATTCTCAAATTGACGTATTGCTATAAATTATTATACTTATTCCTCTTGTTAAGAAAGAAATTTTTTTAATATAACTTTAAATATATTAAAACTTAAAATTTTTATTAGAGAACTACAAGAATGCCGATAGTTGACTAAAGCAAAATACGAGTAGTCGTACATATGATAACAAAGAATGCAATAACGAAAAGTTAGAGTGGTGTAAACTTCGTTCTAACCCAATCATATGAAATTTTAAAAATACTCATCCTTATATTCTCCTGTAGGAGAAATAGATGATGCTCGCAGTGGACTCAAAATAAGTAGACATACACAAAGAATGTTGCAAACGTGCGTAGCGGTGTAGAAACTGCACTCCTTTCTGCTAGATGTTCAATGAAAATTTTAGCTTTAGCAAATTGTAATTCTTTACAGATAGAGTAAATACCGAACTCAAGCCTTAACAATTAAATTACTTAATATTAATATTTATAGTTCATCAAAGTTACGTCAATGAATTAGGCAATTATGTATTAAGTTCTAAAAATTTACAACAATTTACTAAACTACTAGCAGTACATATTTTTTTTAGCGTGAAGCAAAACAGCACTGCTTTTATTTAATTTATAGGAACAATAATTTTTCTATTTATGGTGAGTTTTCGAAGTTTTGGGGAATTCAAAATTTCGGAAGTTCTAAATTTGTTGGTGCAATTATGGTTTTTTGGAAATTTAATTTTTTTTCGAAAAATTTTATATTTTTGTAATTTAAAAGTTTTAGTGAGGATTTGTTGTTTTTTGTAAAATTTTCAAGTTATGATAGAGTGTAATTTCTTTTTCAGAATTTTATTTATTATTTTCAGAATAATTCAAAGTTTAGGTAAAATTTAATTTTTATGATTTTTGCATTTTTTGTTAAAATTTTTACCCAATTCCGCATTCGTGATGTAATTTAATTTTTTTTTTTTATGTATTTGTTTGAAACAGGTTTTGTTAAGATTTTGTAAAATACAGATTTTAATAAATTTTCGGCGTTTTGGTGGAATATACAAAATTTAAAAATTTTAAAATTGAGTGATTTTTGGTAAAATTTGGCTTTTGTATTAAATTTTGATTTTTAGCAATTTATTATTCTTCGGTTGTTCGGCAAAATTTTGTTTTTTTGATAGTTTTTCACACTTTTCGTCCTTGTGGAGAATTTTGGGATTTTCGGCTAATTCTCAGTTTTTTTTTGTGGTACAATTTTAATATGAGATGGATTGTTTTTTGAAATTTATATTAATATAAAATTTAATTTGTTTCATGATTTTATAGTGAAATATCGGGTTTTTGGTAAAATTTGATTTTGTGATAAATTTCCCACTTCTCATCAGATTAAATATTTTCGGGATTTCAAGTAAGACTTTCGGATTTGTGATTTTGTTAATGATGTAACAATATGGTCCAACGAGTACGTCCGCATGTTCTCTGAGATCATCAAGATTATTTGAGCAGATAGTGATGCAAAATATTTATACCTTAAATGTTACTAAATAAATAGAAGCAATGGTATGTGAAATGATATAGACGGATTTGAGTTCCCTAAGTTATGCAAGGTCTAGACCTGATAAACAGGCATCGGTAAATTTTATGAAAAGTACATAATAGCTATCGAATTGTATGTTTGCTGTTGCATAGAGAAACAACAAGCAAATATATTCCCAAAAAAATTGGGTATAAAATCATGGTAAATTTTGAATAAACTAATATGCTACAAAGTTGAAACCTTCTTTAGCATTGCAAACTGTGCTCGTAACAGTGCTTTCATATTATCCACTAGAAATCTGGACGCTATAGAATCTTTAGGTATGATATAACACGACGAGATGCAATTGAAACGAATTTTTAAAATATATGTTGCGACTTACGCTCTTCCATGTTTACAATGATGTTTTCAAAAGCTTTCTGCTGTGTAACGTATGTGTAATTCGGTTTGTCATCACACATCCATGGCCCATATATAAAGATTCCCCGAAGTAATACCAAGTAACAATATCAGTTATATTTTAACTATATTAATTTATGGCCGCACAAAACCCTAACCACAGCATGAGTGTAAAAATTTGTAACGAATAACACTTAAGTTTCGTATGTTTTTAGCATAAAATTTACAATAACAATATTTCTATTACGAAGTACGACTGTTGTTTTACAATTGTTTACATTTCCTATTCATAAATGTTTTTTACGGTTTTTCAAAATTTCTTGCTGTGTAGCAACACCAAATAAATATAATCGTTTTATTCCCTGCCTGCGTCCCATATATAATAAAAAACCTACAAAAAAAAACTGTAGACTGTCAGTGCTCGTAATGGCCCTAACTGCAGACATCACATGCTGTGTGCTAAACAATATTGTTCCACTTTCTATGTATGCTCTGTTTCTCCTTGTTAAGATAATTCCCTTTAATAAATACAACTTGGAGCTTGGAAAATACGACACAGCAGGGGAATTTAAAAGCCACATACATATGATTGTACGTGCATTATCTTTTAAAAATGTGAAACAAAATATGATTTATAAGATGGTCAAACATAAAATGTTGGGGTTGCGGCTATAAAGGGTTTGGGAAAATCGTTTAATAATGCAAATATTGAAAGCAATAACAACAAATAACTCAAATTATGGTGCTGCCAATAAAAAAAAGGTATTTAAAGCTAGTATAAAGCTAGTATTTTTTGAACTTGCCGGAGGGAAGCATTTATAGCTGGAATTATTCGAGTTGTAATCCTTCTTGAGGGAAATAATATCAACTAAATATTTATCTCCGCCCTCTTCCATAAAAGAAATTGCTCTTTTAAATTGTATTTAAGTTACTCAATTATTAAGGAAGTTATTCTAATTTAATTCTAAAACTTAAAGATAGTTACACTCTTGAATCTTGGAAGAGTGAAAAAATATATAAATATACATACGTTTCCTCTACGGGAGCAAATGCTTTCCTGATTTATTTAGTTTTTCTTATTACCAACTACGGAGTAGATTCTACCTCTGAAATGTGGTACTAAACCCCTGGTCTGGACATTCGTAGTACTTAAGTGTATTTTTATACATATGTATTTAGATGTATGTAAATTAAAAAAACCGTAACTTTTATGTTTCGAGTTGTTAATTTATTTTTTTTTAGTTTGACTTCTCTGTAAAATTGGCGCTAACTGTTGAAAGTTATATAAAATTGAAAAAGGGTTGGTCTCTCAACAGCAAACTGCTGCCCAAGCTTTTGGGCGTTTACAAAGCTGATTCAAATACAGCTAGTGAGAAGCACATCGTTCAAAAGACGGCGCCTAATTATAAGAATCTACAACATAATTATTTTATAGGATCGCAAATGTATATCGTCGGAAGCTCAAATTAAGTGGCATACTAACATGTGATAGTTTTCAGATATAACAGCGAACAACTGAAGCCATATTTATTTTAAATGCTCTCTACATGAAACGAAACATCTTTGGAAATACATGAACGAATTCAATTTGTTTTAAATAATTTGAGTTTAACTTTGGCTTGAACGTGTTTGAAAATGAATTCTAATTAGAACTTCTCCATATCAAATTCAGAATATTAAAAATCAAAATCATCAACTTTGAATATTCTGGAAATGTTATTGAAAAAATAATTACTAACTCATCTGTGGATATCTAAACGAATTAATTAATAAAGTTCCGGAATTGTTGTCGGATTTCCTAAATAACCAAGTTAAGTTAATATAATTAAAAACTGTGTACGAGCGATAACTTCTGCCGATTGTAACAATTATTTCCTATATACATATGGCAATGAAACTGCCGTCACCTGGTTTTGAATAACCTTTGCATTCAATTAATTTTATTTTTCGTTAATTAAATTCATATCCATGTAGTATATATAATATTATTAATTATAACTTGTTCTTATTCAATTTTTTCAACTGTTTTTAATAAGACATGAACTAGAATTTCGAAATTCTGAATTTTATTTAAAAAAGTCTGATTTTGATTTTAAATATCCTAAACTTGATATGGAAAGTAAGAGATTGAAGTCAAAAGATTATATTTCCGTAACTTTCAGTTTATGGAAACTTTTTTCTCGCAAGAAATCCTCCTGTTTTGACATAAGTTACTTTATATGTGTACACCCTTTGTGTCCGTAATACTTGTTTCCTTCTTTGCTGCAAATTGAAAACACCGAGCTAGTGGTTTCAAGCAACACCTTTTATGGCAGAGGAACAGCGTACTTGAGAGCAGGTATTTTACGAAATATAGTTGCGGTATCTTTACGACTACTCCATATGAAATGGTATTTAGTCCTTATTGCTTACAGACCATAAAACCTAATTAAGGGGTAAAGAGAAAACTTACGTATAGAACCGTAGCAAGTTACTTTTAAATTGTAGAATAATTGCCAATGAATTTAGTTAATTGTCCTTTTAACCCATAAACCCCTTAAAACTACCGTAACTTTTAATACCGTCTCCTAAATTAGCTACATATCTTTTTGGTTGTGCTTCACAGAATCATAGTATACGTTTCGCAACCACCTAGTAACACACTTCAATTAAATGTACCTTACATCTATTTAGATATTCTGCGTTCTACATTTCACTATACTGTTAGTAGGTAACACACAAACACACACATCCGAAAATATACATATACGGCAAAATTTAATCTAAAATGCGTACACAAGTGAATAAAGAATCAAAAAGTAAATTAGCAATAGAAACTTTATGCAAGCGTAAAATAAAGGACCTGATTGTAGTAGAAAGGAAAATGCAAATAAATGAAATTAACAAATTAAAGCGACTAATGAGATACAAGTCTATGTCGGCCTTAAACTGTTTAAGTATTTTCTGGGACAAGTGACGGAATTTCATTTTTGCGGTATTGCGGTTTCTATCCTTGAATAAATTTTAATTATTTTCACTACGAAGAACTTTAAATAAAACCTTATATTTTGTTTTAGTTTGTTTTTGCTCGATTGATGTTTTGTTTGCTTCTCTTTGCTAATACATTTACACATTTATAATAAGGACAACAGGAATATGAAAGTTAAGAAATACTTTAATTAATCTCCTGGTTTTTTTAAAGGAGGATATCTTTTTTTCAACATTCTCAAAGGATAAACTTCTTAAATTGCTGGTCTAAGATTAAGAATATTTTTTTCATGCCGAACCATATTGGAACAGCACTATAGATTTGCTAGTCTGAAATTAATAATATTCGAGTTGGTCAGGTCATGTGTATGCCGGTCTCTTTATGTGTTAGAAGTTTAAGCAGATTCTTCATATCATCATACTTAACAATTAAATTTAGATCCTGTGGCAATTTGCCACAAAGATATTTGATTAAATAACCCAGAATGTAGCTGGCATAGAAGCCTAACACTGGACAGTTTAAAAATTGTGAAATTGTTGTGTTGCTTCACTTGAAAATAAAGCATAAAATATGTAGCTTATTTTATAAGATATCTGGATTTGAACCTTAAAAATTGTTAATGAGACCTCGACGCTAAGTTTCATACAGAAAATATCTTCCATGAATTTCAGTTGCAAAAATATTTTTAAAAAATTACTTTTTATATGAAATATAACAAGTGAAAAGTTTTAAAATTCTTTAAAAAATGGAGTCGTCTAATATTTTTCCCAAAGATTTATGGGAAAAAATATATTTGTTTGTGCCGGTATCACAAAGATAATCCCTACATCAAGCATTAAAAGTCACTTCACCAAGTGACCAGAAATTTAATTTTGTTAAGTCTAAGCTCCTCCTCTACCATTCATCTGTACATTATTTCCAATCAGATAAGTGTTTTGTAATGTATAGACTTACAACCGCAACAGCGACTGTAAAGGATAATTCAATTCGAGGCTCCACAATAAATATTGAAGAAGATAATAGTGGCCTCAACTCATATGGCATAACATAATGCGATTGACTTAATTTTCGATGACATTTCGATTATTTTGCAACATATGTTTTCCCAAATCCAGCAATTTTACTAGCTTAAAAATTCATTGAGGTGCAAATATATTTCATTATTGAGAAAGATATTCTTTGAAACACTGGCTGCACGCATTCATTTGGCAATTACACGATGCTGCTGATGGTCTCTGGACTTCAATTCCTGAGTGATTTGGACCTAGTGTGTGTAGAACTGCAAATTCTTTCTCAAAATTCAGTGTGGTGGGATACGAAAGCTCCAGTTGCTGTAATTCAAGTCGAATGTACATGATACGTCGGCCTAACTTTTAAGAACTCTGTTAATATTCTGGTCCTACCGAACCAATCAAGCATGCTAAGGAGTTTTCCCACTACATACTTTTTCAGTTTTTGCACATTTGTGGACCTAATTCCGAAACGTGTGCTTCGAAATTAATTTAGGTACATTAAAATATTCTCGCATGGCTGGGTATTGATATCGATTTTTGGAACGAATTTCCGCCATCCAGAGCTCAGAACGAAAATTGACATTGAAGATGGCACACAGACGAAACCGGTTTGTCTCCAAACCAAACTTAAGAATTAATGACGGAAATTCGTTCCTAAAGTCTACATCATAAACACCACTGATGAAGATCTAATTACCCGCGTTCATATATACAGAACATGTACATGTCTAGCAACTCTTGATCATGAGTAGACTTGGTTGAGTTATTCATTCTCAATAATATTAGGGGAACTCACTCTTGGTTGCAAACAACCCTTGCAAACCTTGCAAATGTAGCAGGTCCAGCAAATATGCTACATTTTGCAAGACCATAACAACAAAATGTATGAAACTAAGATTTGCTACACTTGAGCAAATATGCTATGGCGAAAATCGTGGCAGATTGGTAATTTTCAATGCTAAAATAACTGTTTATTTCATTTTATTATTATTAAATCAAAACAACTAGACACCTGCGCTTACAAAGTTTCACGCCGGTAGAACCGTCTCAACAATTGCCTGTGAAGAATTAAAATTGATGCGAAGACTGTTAAAATGTTTTTTCTAAAATATTAAAAATTTAAATATCAAACATAACTCCATTGATTGAAGTTTTTAGAAAGTTAGCGGCGTTAGCTTTTATATAATGACTGCGGCTTAGCTTATTGTATGCGGCAAAGTTACTTTATGCAACTCTGTAATAAATTTGCTAAACACTTAAAAAAGACACTCACGCTTTATGGCAGAAAATCATAGCAAGTGTGCAAAAATTGCAGATATGCAACGAAGAGTGATTTCCGCTATTATTTTATTTTTCATTGTTCAACTACCGAACGTGGCGAGTCGTGTTGCTTAAATAAACACCATCTAAGGGAAAACATAATAACACATTTGAAAACTTGGAAAATATTTGCCATTGTCCCGTAATTTTAATCATCCTTTACGTATACATTGTGTAAAGTTCTAGAGTAACTGATAAATATCGATAACTTAAATGTTAAACATAATTTAAAAAAATGTCCAGCAATGTAAAGCCAATAGAAGCAACTCACCAAACCGAAACAAAATTTATGTTAAAATATCCAAACCGACATGGCTGTATATTTTTGGTAATTATAAATTTAAGTAATGACGATCAAACAAAAGGAATGACGACCTCGACAATTACCAAGAGAAACATTATTTCTATGGCATTAGTATCAATTCAATCATTTTTTTATAGCTCGGAAAACCTTTTACATTTCTCGGTAAAAATTTTTTGAATTTCTTTTATTGATTTGTGAAAGAGATAAAGAAACAAAAACCATATTTACAATTTGAAAGGAATTACTTTATTATGAAGAACTCCTTATCAAACCCAATCCTATGCTACTGCTAATACAGGAAGGGCTTTTTCATCCAATTTACCCGCTCTTAACATTTTTATTAACTCTTTGCCTATTTATTTGTCTTTTTCATGAAAAAATTTCCTTTACTTTATTTTGGTTTACTTTTTGTAGTTTTTCGTTGGCAGCCTTTTGTTGCCACATTCCCGTTTAAATCTGCTTTGGTTATTATACGTACAAACGCAGTTGCTACTTATTTCTTTGTGTTTGTGCGTTAAACCAGACAACCATTCTCCGCCGGATGTTCAAGAATCTTTTTTTCCTTTTTTTTTTTTTATATTGAATTTAAGCAGAAGTGTATGCTTTGACAAAAAAAAAGAGAAGAAAAAACGAAAAAAAAAACAATTAAAATAGAAGGGGAAAAACAAAAATTAACGGATGTTAAAACGAAAGTTGATTTTCATCTCATTTTGTTGCAAAACCTCAGAATAACGCTTTGAATTTGGTTTAATTCCAAAATTGCAAAAAGTAGATCGTGGCTTCAATTGTGCAAAGTAATTTCTTTTCAATATTTTGAATACACAAAATTAGATAAAAACAAAGAATAAGACAACAAAGTTATGTGACTATAGTTTTGTGAACAAGTGCAACAAATGCTAAAGTACCGACAAATATTCAAAGAGATAAAGGATGAAAGATTTTTTTAATGTGAAGAAATAAAACATTTCATTTTATTTTAAATTTTAATCAAAAAATGTTCATAGCTGCATTCAAATATTGCGATGTATCAAATGTACCAATGCAAAAGTCAGAGAAGAAATAAGTAGATTCTTCGAGTGCTATTTGCAGAGGTTGAGCGATTGTGTTGCTCGATGATACCGAAGAAATCAGAGGACTTAAAAGACTACACATCCTGGAGTTGCCATTCAGAAACTAATCAGTTAGCTTACTACTTTACAACTATCTGTTTATAGTTGTTCTCAACGCAGTTGTATAACCTACTAAAGAAAGTCAAATCTTTCAATAGAATAAGATTTTGCGTTTTTAATCATAAGTTTTGTATCGGCTTCTCTGTTGCAACAACCCTTCCATTTCCAAAAAAAAAATTACCATGACAAGGAACATTTTTTGATTCATCTCAGCCATTCGAAATCCAGTCGACGGTGAAACTACATGGAAATATTTAAAATAACAAAGAATGCAATTACAAAAAGTTAGAGTTCTAACCCAAGGAAAAACACGAAATTTAAATCAGTTTACCATATTGGAACAATTTTAGATAAAAAAGATGAAAAATTTTTGACATTTGCGTGTCCTCACTAAAAATTTTGTGTTTTCTGTACAATATACTGTTATAAAAATTGTAGTGGAAAAAGTACCTAAATTTTATTTAAAAGAAAATTAAATATGTCCTTTTTTCCCTACGCTTACGTATTTTCATGAAAAAAACTTAACTGTAGGGACTTACCCCTACTTTTGGCAACACTGCTAATTGGATGAGCTTTGTTTTCTAGAAAACTAGAGTAACGCAGCACGCCGTATGAATGTAGTAAAGGAATATTTAACACCATCAACGTCTCATATGCTGCTGGTCAATTTATTTTTAAATAGGGTGGAACGCTATCGCATACGGCGAACGTAACAAATATATGGTTCACTAAAAATAATATTAGTCTTGGATTGGCCATAGCCAGTTTTTAATATATATAAATCCAATTAAGATGATGTAGAGAGTAATGAAGGGATGTCCAAGAAACTACCCTCAAATATCACTTGCCATATTAAAGAACAGCGGTCGTTAAATATTAAATTCCACACGCGGGATGGTCATATCAACTATATAATGCTCTCTGCAACAATATATGGTTTTGATAAAGACATTATGATTATTTGAAAGTATTTTAAACATTAACTTAGTTGCGATATACAAGCTCTTGCTGGCATTTAATTATTATACGATAATCAATAAAATTTGCCACATGGCTGAATTGAACAATACTAAGGCGCACGGTATGCCAGGTTCTGGCCTAATGCACACAGTGTGTATATTACACGAAACCATTCGCGCTGTTTTTACCACTTTGCTTCCTTTAATCATTAAATAAGGAAGCTTACACCATAAGGCCCCTAAGCATAGGTAGCCTCATAGTCCACGTTTTATCATAAAAGCTTCCCGAGATTTGATGGTGTTAAAAGGAAATATTTTGGTACTCGATTTATTTTAGTGAGTATCCCATCATGCCAGACTTTAACGTACGGTGACAA
Organism: Phania funesta; assembly: GCA_963932375.1. Lineage (NCBI taxonomy): Eukaryota > Metazoa > Arthropoda > Insecta > Diptera > Tachinidae > Phania > Phania funesta. The sequence continues at coordinate 47,954,442 of OZ010656.1, forward strand.
TTTTATGAACTTGCTCAATACTACTAAGCTTTGATCGAAAACTAATTGGAAGGACCGCGCTAATGTTTTGCATAGTAAGATAAGGCTTTGAGAACGAAACGAATAATTTTTCATCCAATTTGGATCAATTTGACAGCAGGATAAAGGGCCCATATGACGTAATCTGACTTAAGTCTTTGCCTTGTTTAAGGAGTATAACAATTTTAGACTTCTCCCAAAAGCATGGGAAGAAGCCAATGGGCAACGCAAAGTTTCTTATCATTGATTCTATAAAACGGTCAGGTCCTGGTGATTTCCTTCTATCTGTATTTTTAGTTGTCGATTTTACAGAAGGTATTAGAAATTTCATAATTCACGGTGTCACTGATAATCGGAATGATGGGACTATTTATGTCATGTGGTGTAAAAACCTTCTCTAAGTAATTTGCGAAGGCATTATCTTTTCAATTGTATATCTGGAAAACAAATAGTCTTTGTCTTCCAACCCTTCCCTTCTCTCTAACTAGAACCTGTATATCAGATGGTGATAATAACGAATTTCTTTTAACTGTTGGTTTTTTTTGGCGGTACAACTCTAGATGATATAGTAACGGTGTTTATAAAACGGCCCAGAGCTTCTAAGGTGGCAGCTCACATAAATTTTATATTTTAACCGATCCGTGTTTTTATTTGGATAAAAAATAAGCGTGTCAGGTGCAGTGGGAAAACTGTCGTATAGAATGATAGTAGGTAAATGGCCGGATGATAAATCGTAGGAAGAAATGATTAATAACTGCTCACGTCTATTGTTTTTACAATGGCACAAATGATAAAGTCTGGCAGCTAGGTAAAGTTTTATGGGCAAGAGGTGGGGTTACCTCCAGATACAACGTCTAGGTTATTAGCTTGAACTGTGTTATACAACTGCCTCGGTCTGTGACCACCCCCTTCCCATCATCTTGGTCATCCCTGCCTCCTTTATGGATTGCCACTGGGGGAAACAAGAGTACCAGTTCCTGCGGCTTGTCAGGAGCCTGAAATTGGAAGAAGGTATGACTTCTAATTTCGAACAGTAGCGAGAAAAGTAAACTGGTACCACGGGAGCCAGTAGCCTCTAAAACTTCTGTTCCAGACTGGTTGTTAGTGAGGCTCCTTCGGTGGTACACGTGGTTGCTGTGGTTTTACCCAAAGCGGGGAGGTTTACTGCAGGACCGATGTGGCGTTGCATTGCAATTCAACCTGTCAATGTCATTCGTTGACGGCAGGAGGTTAGATAGCTCCGAAGCCCTCAGCAAGGGGTGAGACCAGGGGCCTCACAGCCTCTGTCCTAGTTTGCTACCTATGGGAGTGCTATTTTGATGGTGATTATGTGATTGCATAGGTGCGCTGGTCTGGCCGATTAAACCACCGTGAGGTTGAGCCATCTGTGCTTAGTGTCACGTGAAGTATCCATTAATTCTAAAACCGTTTTCTAGAGTTAAGTGCATTCTGAGCAGGAAATGTTGAATTTCGTGTTTATGTTGGGAGAGCCCATTTGTATTTAGAAGCGTGTTTTCAACTTGTTCATTTTTTTGTAAGCAAAAACGTTTTTTGGGTTCGCATCATTTCTTGAAACATACCCTGTATAGTTGTCATAAAAGTTCTCATTAATAGTATGAAATTTTCGATTGAGTTCGAACTGTTCGTGATTACCCTCTTTTAAGACACGGGGATATAATTGATTTTGCGCATTCCTTTTTGGATAAACATTAGGTGAATCATTTTTCAATGTTGTGCATATGTATTGTTTGGTTTAGTGTGTACGTTACTGGGTTGTGTACCAGCAATAGAACCAGCATCTAGCCTGACAAATTGGAAAGTATTGTATTGTTTCTGTACTATTTTAACCTTTTTGACATGTTGGAAGATACTATAGCCCCTATAATTTGCAGTGTGGTTATCTACACAGTTGTATTCCGCAGTCCAATACGCATTGCCGCACACCACCTAAGGGTAATTGCTGCATGTTTTAGTGTGACCGAATTCCTGGAAACGCACTAGCGGGGACAATTATATTTCAATAGACCTTTTACCGTTATTCTTCTGTTAAGGAGGTATCGTAAGTTGCAGAAAGGGTGTACAGAGGTTTTATATTTTAGCTGAGCTGCACTAAAAACAATCTCCACCCGATGCATTGAGTGAGGAATTTTATTCTTGTTTAGCATATTATGCACTGATGTTACGCTGTAACCTTCCGCTTTTGTGCCACTTTTTAGTTCCTCAGTGGAAACAGAACTGTCAATGCCCTTTATGACAATTATTAAGCTTTTAGCTCTTTTTAATTCATAGGTGCAGTAGCTGTAATGTTCTGTGTCTAATCGGCTTGCGATGAGAAGATTTTTTTTGTACGGGCTTGGATCTTTCTGTCTTGAACTTGTCCTTCTCGTAGGGAGGCAACATCAAAGTATTCCTTACCTAGTTACAAGCTGGGACAACATGTTAACAATCGAAATCGATGTTTACCCGCGCAAGTAAATGGGAGGAGGTTTATGTTCCCTGTCGGTGCGTTCAACTTTATCATCCGCCCTAGCGAGTACAGAAAATCTATATCACCTACCGGCATTGCAGCTACTTGAGAACTTTTGTATTGTTTCGCGGTGTGCTTTTGCTAGGAAGACTTGGGGACTAGCCTCTCTCTTGGATGCGGTTCTATATCTTTCCATACCAGCTGGAATATTTGTATGGGATTTGTTGTTATACCTGTGTCGTTTTCAAATATTATCTCGTATTATTTTACATTTTCATCTTTTAAGAGCAGGTGCTTGATTTGTTTATATTTAACAAGTTTCTCTGCTGGGGCCAAATATATTTGCACATGTAGTAATTGACAGTTAAAATTTTGTAAACGACTTTTGCAAACATTGTCGTAAAAATAACATTTCACTTAATATATGTATATTTTTTTTTCATTTTAATTTTATTACTTTTGTTCCCTTATCCAGTATATTTGGAAATATGTTCATGTGTCATTCACCATTTTAAACACCTTGGAAGGAACCGCAATAAATTTCGACATTATTATATATTTCTTAATAATGTAACTCTCTTGAATATTTAATTTCAAATCAAGCACAATAATTGCTTTTTAACCACGAGTTTTTATGTGAGAAAAAAAAAATTATATATAATGTATATTAACGTACGTACGTATGTATCTGAGTATCAAAAAGAAATGCAATGTGTTAACTTTCATCGTCGTTCTTGTTAAGAAAGTATTTCTGTCTCGCATTATAAAATTCTGGTAATGCGCTTCACGTAAAAAGGGCGGTGATTTCGATACATTTTCTAGATGGGAGACATTTCTAGTAGTTTAAAGATGTTTCTATTATTAAAAGATATAGCGTGAAGTTTTCGAAGATATAGACGCCTTAGCCATTGCTATAGAAATCTGAAAAGTAATATTTATTGAAGAACTATTGCAATTTAAAAATAATATATTTCACATATGGATATAGGAGCTCTTCCTGTCAAAATAAAACGGAGAAAATTTATAAAAATCTTTCCTATGCGCAATAAAGACATTTAATAATCACAATAAGATTACGGAAGAACAGCCTCTTTTAGACAGAGTTTAATAATCTGATTGAAGTCATTAAAGTTAAGAAATACATTAATTCGAGAAGATGTATTTCTACCTTCTTTAAAGCAGACGTAGATATAAGATTCGACTTCTGCCTGCAGTTTGATTTACTTACTGATTTTATGTAGTAAGTATTTCAATGCACGTACAAGTTTTTTGCAATACAAAAAGATTTATTATGAAATCATAATTTTGCTTCAAGTCATATTTCTTTTCATTTATTCCCTCCCTTCACATTTTTTTAACACATAGCACTTGATACACATACATACAGTAAATGTAGCTTACGTACGAACATGAATGTGTTGGAAGAATAATGTGTCTGTGGCATATCTGTTCTATGTTGCAAACATTTGGTTTTTGAGGCGTATGAGGCACGCTTGGCTCACGATTACCCAACTGTTGTTGTGGAAATATATAATAATGTTTAAATTCAATTTTTTTTTACAACTTATTCCCTACGAAGACAGTTTCGTGTCGTACTGTGATATATTAATGATAATAAAATGTTGCTCTGTCTTTTTTGGTGTCAAAAGTTTCAAGCGATTTTGAAGTCAAGGATTTTGTTTTGTTCGCATAAATACTAAAGTTTTTTATTCACAATTGTTTTGTAATTGGTGGAAATTTGTAGAAAATAACATTTAAACAGTTGTTTACTTATGGTACTAATCTTGTGATTCCTTGGAATACTAATTAGATAAAATCTAAGCATACAATATGGTGCTTAATGAGAAAAATAGTACTTGGTTTCGATAAATATTGAGCCTGCTTCGTTTTAATTTCTGTCAAATAAGAAAATGCATGTGCGGCAACTAATATTTATTGGTTTCAGCATAAAACTGCACTGCATACGTTTAGTTTTCTACAGTCGTCAAATTATGGCCAACATAATTTTTTAATGCTTAACTTCCTACAGAAAGAGAAATAAACAGACGCAGCAGAGATGTAGCCTACGCTTCACTACTTTGAAATAATTCTGAACATGCTAAATAGATCAAAATTTACCCATAGCCATTTTGATTTACAAAGAAAAGGAATTATTCCTTCCATAGCAAATTAATATCACATATCAACATTATAGAAACATAACAATAGAAATATACACACACTTACACACACACAATCAATAATACAAAAGAACATTAGTGACAATAAGCTAATTCTAAGCTTGTTTTGACTTGTAGATCGCAAAACACAGATCCTATTAATTTATTGCTAGAAAATCGTTTAGCTTCGAACAAAAAACAGTGAAATAAAGTGCGGACGTAATGAATTTTAACTCTATCTAAATCATTTATACAAACAGGCAATAAAATAATAGAGCTATATTCGGCTGTGTCGGATCTTTTATGCCCTTCAAAAAAATATAAACTAATGTGTGATAAAATTTTTTCAGGTGCAAAGTATTGTTTTCGATATTTATTTTTGGCCTCCAGTTTTAGTCGTCTTATTTGCCTTTCGTTTTAATACACGTGTTTCGGTTAACAGATATTTAATTTTAAATATTTGTTCAAGTAACTATTTTGACAGTTTCATACAACTGTTATGGATTGAAAGAACATTATGATCTGCTTTAAATCGTGCACTATAATGTCATTCAGTTTATGTGGTTGACTTGTCTTGTCTTTACGTAAGTTTTAAATACGCAGCACTAGCAACTTAGTATACCACTATTAAGTATATATAAGACTTCCTTATTTTTCATCATTCTGCTTTTACAAATATTATCCCAAGCAATCAAAATATATAAAACCAAATTTCTATACTTTTTTATACATAGAAATCTTCTATCTGACCGTATTTTTTTTTTACTAAAGTAATCTAAAAACCATCTGATTTAATAATCTTATACTAAAGATAATGCCCCACTATTGTAAAGTCAAGCACGTTTTTTTTCCAAATTTTAATAAATACGGATTTTTTACACCTCTCTACATCATTTTTCCTGCTCATCTTTGTTCCATAAAAAAAACTATCTAATTTTTACCAGATGACAAATTTATTAAATTTAGTTTTACATAAAACTATGCAGCAAATATTAAAAGATACTTATGCAGCATATTTTTTTCATATCAAACAATGTTAATTCTAGTGCAAGTGCGTTTATTGAATGAAGTTAGAAAATTTGTATGTATGTGTATAGAAAGATTTTCTATACGCGAATACTTGAAGGTATGATGATAAATACATTCAAATACGCACAAACAAACATGAATAGCAAAAAATAAGTTTTTCTTCATGTATAATTTTATTGCATCTCTACACATACGAGTATAAGAACATATCCAACTTTATTATAAGGAACATAAATCTGGTATTATTTTACATTCTTGTGTTAATATTATTTCCTAATTTATTAAATTTTTATAAAATAACTAAATTTGGCAGGACGACACCGTTGTGCACACAATTTCTTGTTTTTTATAAAACAATTTCGTATATGCATTTTGCTGAGAAGTTAAATTATTGGTATATCGTGAACTTCTTAAAGTTCGCTCTGTGAATAAAAACTTGGTACTAAAACGCTTACAATAAGGTCCGGTCGATATTGAAATGGAATGCAAAAATCTGAAATTTTGAGTGATGGCTTAGCTTGACTCTGATTGACCAATCGCGGCTAATTACGCTAAAACTGCGACTACACAAGAACAACTCATCCAATTCAGGTGGCCTAGTTGCGTAACCTCCACGATAGATAACTGCACTCTTATATTGTTCATGCAGAATTTTTGTTGTGGCGTCTGTTTTGCGACACTTGTCTGGTAGAGGCATAAGTACAACTCTATATCGTTAAATTTGGGCACAAAGAAAATGGTTATCATTAAATTGTGGCCATTGACCGCTCAGGCATCATCAGTTTGAGTATCGCAAAAACACTTGTGACTCAAAATGTTTTCGATTTATTAATATAACTATATTACTATATAATTACTTATTCAATGTTGTAAAAATTGGTTGCATATATTTGAAAGCGCTTCACAATTCAATCCAATTTTTTTCTTCCTGTTCATGCGGTCCACTATTAACTGCAACCCGTGTTAGTCTAGTGTAAAACTAGATTCTGCTGAAGCCATATCGTGGCAATAAAGAAAAGTTTATAAGTCTTAGTTCTGCTTTAACACTGTCAATATATATATATTTTTTTGCCCAATTTTATTTGCCTCCGAAGTACCACTCTGAACTTTTGGAAATGATGCACATTTTGGATCAAAACCCCATTTCTTCAGTGACTTTATGCCATAAATTCAGCAATCGTGTGATAAACCGCTCTTCAGCTTTACACATGTCCACAAACAGCACCTAAACGAACAACTTTTAACCCTTGATAGCACGCGTACGTTTCTGTTTTTAACATTTTCGAATCTCTGTAACCTAGAATAGATTGAACACAAAATTTCAGATGATCTATTTGCTAAACTCTATTTGGCGTTAAGAAATTTGTAGAACAAAACAGGGGATGGCTTATTCGGAATGTTATCACCAATTAACTCGAAAAATGTACTAACCTATAACAAAAAATATTGAAGGATGAGCTGCTACGCTCCACCGCCAAGATTTAGCCGCATTTAGGTAAATATTTAAACTTTAGTTGCCACTCAAAATGTATCTGTGCATTGTATTTGCAACCGTTATATTCTATATGCTCGTAAAGCAAGTTCGCAGTTGGAATTTTTTTCCATTAACGAAAAATAATAACACGTAAAAATGCGATTGCATAGAAAATAACAACGTCAATATGCTTGTAATATAAAAATATTTGGTGAAATTCAAAAATAATTGCGTACATAATTAAACTTTGCTATGAATATATTTGTTATTTTTATTTCTCTTTCAAACGTTATAAAAAGAAATATTATAATGATGATTTTTCATAAAATAAAATAAATTTTCTAGGTCTTCGTTTTCAACTTGTCATGAGAACGTCATATTTTATAACGAGCCAGCAAGATAAGGGAGACTTTTCATACAGAATAAAAAATAAAAAAAAACACACTTAAAGTAAATTCAACAAATTCATAAACAAAAGCAAAAAAGAATGTGAAAATGAAGTAAATAAAATAGACTCCGTAACGCAATGTGCTAAAGTTAGCTATGACTCTAAACTATCAGCGCTCTCATCATGACTTGCAGCGGCTATGGTATTCTTTTATCATCATTGTGCTTATGATTATCATGGCTACTGTGTGTGCATATCTTGTATCCTTTTTATGTTTATTTACTTTAATGTTAATAACAAAAAAAAAACACCACATGCCATATTTTTTACACTGAAAAAACTTTGCGTAGCAACATTTGCTGTTGATATAGAAACTTTGCGACATGGCACGAAACCTACGATTATTTGTTATCTCCACTTTTTTATATGTTACGTAACTCTGTTTTAATTTCACACGAAATTTTCTTTGGATCTGTTTTTTATTTGCTGTTCATTGCACATACCGATTAAATCCATTAAATGAAAAGTTAAGAAATGGAAAGAAATAATAATCGTTAAAGTTTTTACTACAGAATAACTAAAGTTAACGAAAAACTAAGTTTAGTTGAACATTATTACAGGGAATCGTTGTTAAGTTTTATTTAAACAATGAAATAACTAATTTATTGTTGTCAAACCTTAATGTACTATCTACGATTGGGTTGATGGAGACATTTCGCCAGATGCAATGTGTGTTTTTATAATCTCTGGTGCCCACGAAATTGCAATAAATCGCGTGCCATAGTATTGGGATAGTTTATTGACGTATTTCCAGAAGTATGTTTTTACTTCACCCTTGATAGTGGGAACATTCCGAGAGCTATTGATATTTTCATCTCTTACATACCAATTAAATCCAGGACTGTTTTCTTTGTAGCTTCTGTATCCCACAGCTGATTACCATGTGACCATATTGTCATTATAACGGACATTTTACCCATTGTAGTTGATTTGATCGGGAGAAAGTTTTTTCCTACTTTTGTCTTTAAAAAGTATCATAATGTTTCCAATAAGCAAATAGCAATATCTGTGATAAACAAATGAAATTCGCTGTAATATCTAAGTATGTAGATAAAATCTCGAATATTAAAAATGTATATATTAAATATGTAAATGATAAATAAAGATGAAATTGCAAATGAAAAAAAAAATCGGGAGAAAGTTAGGCGTCTATCTAAATATTAGACTGTAATGTTTTTATTTTTATTGGTGGACAATTTTACATTCTGAGGGAAAAGAACATATCAATGAATTTTCCTTAAACTTCTACATTTTTAGCCAGCTCTTTAGATCATGAACGTGGAACTGAAGTTGGGCAGATGCAACCTTCGGATCATTATTAACACGTATATATGCAGTGTTGTGTGCAAACAGTAAGAAATACATATTTGGGCTTGTTGGCATATCCCCTGTATAGATAATATATAATAGAGCCCAATATAATTCCTCGAGGTACTTCTGCATAGATTTTCCCATTTTTTGAAAGCTGATTCTTTGGCTTTACTTTAAACGTTCCATGTGTCAAATATCTCGAAGAACCTTTTGTGGAGTTTTCAAGAAGATCTCGAGCCCATCAGACTTTATTAAACGCCTGTAAAACGTCTATAAATAAGGCTCAACAATATTGCTTTATTTAAAAAACCGATTCTCCATAGTACTATGCCTTGCTCGAAAAATAACTAATTATCTGGGGTAATGTTTTGCTTTTTAACATAATATTTTAAAGACGAAACGAATAATTTTTCAAACAATTTTGATATAGCTGACAGTAGTATAATGAGCCTGTAAAATGTCATTTCCAAGCGCATAAGAAAACCCGGACTCACATTTAAATAGTGTAATTCTGACAGTACAATTAGGTAGGTTTTTCGTCATTGATCCTGTAATACGATCAGAGCCAGGTGAATTCCTCATATCTGTATTCTTGATTACCGAATTTAAAGAACATATCCAAAATTTCATACGAGTTTTCACGGTGTCACTGGTTATTGAAATGAAGGGACTATTTGTATCATGTAGTGTGAAAACCTTCCTTAAGTGTTTTGCGAATACATTTGCTTTTCGCTTGAGTTTTTGTCACAAGTCCGGTCTTCAAATCTTAGTGGGTATTCGTAGGCGATAGGACATTGTAAGTGCCTTGCAGCTTTCCACAGGCTGTAAGCCGCAATTTCCGTTAGATCCAAGTTTTGTTACAGGTTCTTAATAGCCGAATCATATTTCTGGCTCAAATTGTTACGCGACCAGTTGTCGTTTAAGTGGAAGAAAATCTTATGTGGTTACAAATAATATTAGCTATAGTGAGGTGAAGATGGAGCAATATCAGGTGCAGCACATTCACTAGGTATTTAACTGTTCAGCCTATCATATTTGTGTAGGGCTATTTGATAATTGTTCCTATTCGATAGATTTTTTAGAGGTACAAGTTATATTTAGAACTAGAGATGTCTTTGACGAACAGCTTGTGTTGCATTTAGTTTCTTACAATTAAGAACCATTTCATAAAATATTATTTTGCATAAAACGTAAGGTTCTCATATCAGATCAGATTGGTAGCAGTTGGTCCGTGTAGATTTTCAAATAAATTAAACACATATTTGAAGCTAAGAAGCACCCACGAATTATATTGTCATTAATAATTTTATTAGTTTAATTTTCAAATATTAATTATTGACATCATGTTCCCCACAATATTATGAAGAATAATGCTCAACGTGTAGCTTGCAAGTGTTATTAAATTTAACTTCCTAAGTTATTCGCTGCGATAGAAATTTATATAAGTGTCCATAGTAACAATAAAAAATATAAGAGCGGAACATTCAATCTGTTAGAGTATAACATTTTTCTCTTTAACTCCGTCTTTCCTCTTTTGTTTAGTTATATTTGTATCATTCCACTTAACCCTGTTGCTATTATATTTAATTAAATTCCATTTGATAAAAGATTATTTAGAAAAAAGATGAGAAGCTGTAGACACAGAAATGTTAAATAAAAATAACAAAAAACATGCTGCTACAAAAGCATCAGGTTTCTTATTAAAACAAGAACGGACATGGTAAATAAAATAACAAAAAAAGTAAAAATATAAATTTATGGAATTTTTGCTTTCAATTGTAAATTTGTTTTATTTAGTTGGCTATGAATTCCAAAGTAAAGCATTTTTATTTACTTGATGTCAAGGTTTAAAACATACATTTGTTGCTGAAAAGTTATTTACATCAAATATTAAAACATAAAAGGGAGTACTTCCAAGTATGTGTAGCGTATTAAAAATAACTACAGTGAGTATGATTAATTCAAATTGAAAATATAGTTGTTTGTAGAAAGTATACGCCACTGTGAACAAACAAAAACTATGATTAAAGTAGGGTGCGTTTCCAAGACGGCAGTTGCAAAACAACTAAACAAGGTTTATAAATACAAAATTGTGAACTTTAACAATGTCATTTTTGCTAAAACATGTATATTATTCAAGAAATCGATGCGAAAACAAAAAGCTTGCTCATGCAATGTCTACACTTAAGCTTAGGATTTTATTTTACGATTTGTGATACTTTCTTTGGGGAAATAAAATCGTTACATACACACAAGCTATACAATATTTTATGCCGTTGTGCACTCCATATAAATAAAATTATTTGGGGGAAGTGTTTCAAAACGGCAAAATGTAATCAAAGTACAAGTCAATATTTACTTTTTCAAACTTTACCTACTAGTTTGCCTAAGACTTTTTCCACTTCTTCAGAATAACTAGGGCATGTCATCATGCTCAGACATTTTGTTAGTCGCCCACAAATACAATTCCTATTTAAGTTTTAGGTATTTAAACTAAAAATTTTCAAATTTCACTTCAAGTTGTCACTTTTGTAATTAAATTTACATTTTTTGTTACCTTTAATTCAGGTTTTAATAGTTAACTTTGCACAAACGTCACACTTTGCGTTTCTAAAACCGCAAAATATCGTTCCTGGTTTTAAACGCGCACAGTTTTCTTCCCTTAAATAAAAGCACACATATTGTACTGTATTATCATAAAGAACACAACCTCTTACATTTTTAGTTGGATTCCATCAAATATTAAAAATACTCTGAATTATGAGTATTTCAAATACAACAAACACAACAAAATTAATAAAAAAGATTCATTAATTTTTTCCTATTAGAGAACCGCAGCTTTTAAAAGTTTGACGAAAAATATTTGTCACTTTACTTTTAATTGCTGATTCTGGGCTTGATATTCCGCCAGGGTGATTTGATTTAGATTTTTGGAACGAATTTCTGTCATCCCTTGTCAATTTTGTTTTGGAAACAAATCAGTTTGGGTTATGTGCCATCTACAGTATCACTTCTATTTGGGGGAGGCTATCGGCGCTCATTCAAAAAAGAAACCTTATGAATAAAATAATTAGAATATGAGAGAAAAAATTAATAAAATTAAATATACGGAAATGGAAATAATTTATTAGACTCCAGTCCGAGCACATTTCAAATATTTTGTTCAACTGAATGAAAAATGTCATTCTGCTCGTTTATAAAGATAAGATAGATTTTACTTAAAAAATTGGCCGCCGACAAAAATTGTTTCTATAGAAAAAATTACTGTCGCCGACAAAAATTGTATCTGTTTTTTACTTTTATCAACATAAAATTTTGCCTACTATATCTGGTCTACAACAACAACTATGACAGTGATATTTAATTTTTTATACATTTACCCGACATACAGTTTTATCAACAAAAACTTAAACCCAATTTAATCCAAAACCAATTCAGCGCCACTTTGGAGTCGCTAAAACTCTGTGTGCGCCGTATACTAGGAACTACTGAATCAAATCAACTGTTTTAATTTTAGATGAATGTATAAAACTTCGTTGAAGGTAAAACTGAAGTTAGAATGTATCTCATTTATTGTTTATGGAGCTTCAAACGGAAGCTATGGTGGAAGGTGCGTACGAGCTACGTGTGAATATGCGGTATAATATATTAAATAAAAGAATATTATTACGTCTTATATAAAAAAGTGAATTTATTGTATCATCTGAGGCTGTATTTTAAACTATTTTTATAATCCTGCATTCTTGTGTGAAATTCTCAGCATATCGCATATATTTTTGGAATTCATTCTGATCAAATATAGCACAAACGAAGGTGGTTGCAATATATATGTGAGCGTAAACTAAATCTGCTTTATAAGCCTAAAATTCGTCTTATAAGAAATAGGTGTCCGCCGGGAAGTTATACTACTTTATTTTGGTAACCATTAGTCTTGACAGTTCATATTTGGTAGTCGTGAAGTAGGGACGTGGAAAATTTATTATAGAAAAATATTCGGTAAACCAACGTGTTTATTTCGTTAAAACATTTTATCAAAATCAATCATCGATTACTGTGACGACGAGAAAACCAACAAGACGCACTATTTATCGTAAAGTGAATTATTTCGAAGAAAGAGATACTGTAGCTGATAGGCCCAAACATGGACCACAACGTACTGCAAGATCGGCTGAAAACAATACTGCTGTTCAAAAAAGTGTTCGAAAAAATCCATTAACCTCACTCCGACACCGTGCTCAGGAGCTTGGTCTTCAAAGAAAAACTTTGGCCACAATTTTGCACAAAGATTTGCATTTGTTTCTATTTAAGATTTAGTTGAAACAAGAGCTTCTTCCAGAAGACCATATATGATTGAAAACTTTTTAACGCCACAACTGCATGCTTTGGGCTCGACTAACATGTGCTTTCAACAAGACGGTGCCACATCGCATGCAGCCAGAATTACAATGGAATTACTGCGAGACCTCTTTCCACAACAAGTTATTTCAAGGAATGGTGATGTTGATTGGCCTCCACGGTCGCCTCATTTCACTGCTCTGGACTTCTTTTTGTGGGGATACCTGAAAAGCAAGGTTTATGCAAATAAACCAGATACGCTAGAGCAGCTGAAACAAAATATTCGTGATGGAATTAATGAAATACCGCGTGAAATGTGTGAGAATGTAATGAAAAATGTGTTCAAAAGGGCTCGCATTTGTGAGGCTGGCAGAGGCGGACATTTATCTGATATTGTATTCCATACATAATTGCCGACATTAAATAAAACATTTATCGTCCTGGACACCCTGTATATTGCACGACTGTCCCACAAACCAAAGAAAACATGGATATGTCGCTATTGACTTTGCAGACCCACCGAAAAAATTGTCAAACTGATATACCACCACCGTTAGTGAACAGATTTGTTTTTTTTTTGTTTGAAATGTTAAAAGAAAAATTTTTATATACGGCTTAATAAATAAATTTTTTGGTCACAACATCAGGAATATCTCCAAAACCTTGAGCAGTTTAAACATGATATTAAGACTATTTGTAGGCCGTTTTAATTATAATTAGTGGTCACTTCAAATGAGTTATGGAAGACTTTGCGAAATTGCTAGAGTAGAACTGTTCAGCAACAATTGGGCTGTCATGTTCCACTTAGCTACAAATTTAAAAAAATGAGTTACTTTAACACGTAAACGTGTGCCAAATCCATCTAAACGAGAAGTCTGTTTTCAAGGGAAATTTTCTGTAATGGGACAGATTTTCGGCTACACGGATTTGTAAGCCAACTACGTAGCCGCAATTGGGGTTCGCGAAATTAAAGATAGTTTTAGAAGCCTAAAATTATAACAGCTGCATAACGACCAGCCAGTTGACAAATTTAAAAGAAAATTTTTATTAAATATTAAAGGAGTTTTAAATTATATATTTGTTTACAACTCAAAATTGTTTATACTTTTCAATACAGATCTGTAAAAATTTACTAAAAATAAATAAACCTTCAAGTTCTTTTGTAGTCACTAAAGGGTTGGAAATTTTTACAGCCACTAATAGGGAAAATAAATACGTGTATATAAGTTTTAGTTTGCTTTAAGAGTTCAATTTAATTAAGTTTTCAATAATTAAATTATTTGTTTAATAAATTATTTTTATGTCCGATAATAATTGGTCGATTCTATTGTTTATATAATCTACCAAATATATAAAATCAAACTTGATTAAATAGTTAACTGAATCAATTAAAACTTAATTCGAAGTCGAATTAAAACAAGAAAACAGCTGTTGTAATAGATAGAATTTTATAAATCTGTTTTATATATTTATTATTTTAAGCTTCTCACGTGGCTTAATTAAATTTTATTACACTTTGTCAAGAAATCGTGACACAACCTGCACTAAACTGTTATTGTAAACAATTATATAAGATACTTTCTAGTTGATATTTACTTATTACAAAAAGGAAATTAGCTTTATTAAGGTAATTTAATTTCACCCAGTTTACAGAAAATTTCATTCCTATTTTAACAGTATCCGCAAATTAACATTCTTCAGTTTCTTATTGCTGTGCTTTGTTTTATTAAACACTTCATAATAATTTCGACCGCTGGGGATATATAATTTTTTTACTTATGTAAAAAGGAAATTTAAGATCGACATTATTTTCTGTCATAATAAACAAAAATCATTGTACACTACCACCCGCGGCTAAGATAATAAAGCTTAGGAAGGAACGAAACACAAAGGATATGACATATAAAAAGGGCAACAACTGCTACGACAACAATAATAAGAAAAAAATTTCCCAATAAAATATGCTAATAAAAAGGATATCTTACATGCAAAAATGTTTCGACAAACTTGAGTGTTACAGTGCATGAAAAATAACAAGTACAACAAAACTGAAACCTATAGACACAAACAAGGCAAAAAAAGAATCTGGTCAAAGAAAACCAAATTTTGAAGCAGAAAAAACTGCCTAATTAATATTGTAGTTTTTTTTTTTTTTTTTGCTAACCGTTAAGAATTGAGGGAAAAAAGGACACCGTCAGCCGGAAAGGAAAATATTTAGGAAAGTAGCAAAAAAGAGCTAATATTTCAAACGAGAAATAGACAAAAAAATCTAATACACAATCACACAAATACACAAAAAAGATAACAAATTTAGGAAAAAATATACAAAAGGGATGGAAAGACTGAATAGAACTGGACGAATGATACAAGAAACAGATACGGTGCTTAATATTAACAAAACATCAAGTTGCATCAGAAAAAGATTGATTGAAGTCGAAATAAAATCAGGAAAGAGCTTAAATACTACACAGACGTTGGGAGTATAATTATTAACTCCAATTTTAATTTTTTTTATTGTTTTTTCTTACCGCACGCTTTTTTTAAAAATAGAAAAGCAATTCTTAGACAGATATTTAGAATTGAAGAACATTACGAATATTACGATTCGTAAGACAATCTTGAAGTTTAACAATTACGTATAACCTATAAGCAACTGTGCAAATGCATACAATTCATATCTGACAAACTTAAAGTACTAAAACAAATTTCTATATAGTTCATTGTTTTTCACCGGACAAAATCCTTTATCTGATATGGTATTGAATATTTTTAAATAACAAAAGCCTCTACCGTTCATGAAATTACCAATAATCGTTCCAGTTCTATGTTACTATGTTGCTTTCTATGAAAAAGTGTGGGAATTGGAAAGACACTCGGAACTTAGCAGTTCGAAAATTAGCTCTTCTGCATTTCACATATTTTGCATATACGAGTGTAAGTTTATTGAGAAAAAGAAAGAAAAATTTCAAAGAAAACCTATCATACTTTAATACAAAATTGTTATTTTAACATATAAATCTGCTCCATTCCACCCAATTTTTTTACTCTAAATGAATCGAAAAATTCGGAAGTGGAATACAGAACAGCTAATTTCTAATTTAGAATAAAATATTGCCGATTTCAAACACAGAACAGTACTGAATGTCTTTAAAAATTAATTATACACAAGATGGAGCCCTGGATTTTAAAATACATTTTTGAACAAAGATTTTAAAATATCTTAACTATAAATTAAGTAACCATTTTTTTAAAATGTATGTTTGGAATATTATTCTTTCTATTTCAAAAATTATTTTTAGCTAAATTTTTATCCCAACTCATTTTTATAAAGATTCAATTTTTATGTTGAGGCTAAGCTAAGTCTCTTTGTGAATTTCCCTGCTTAGGTCAGCTCATCAGGAAAACTTTAAAAACTTTTAATTCAAAACTCCTTAGACCAAATGAGAAATCCAAAGAAAGTCAGAGCAAAAACAAGAAGCCTCCACAACAAAATATTTTTATTTTATTTTTCCTACTTGCCTTACCTACGTTTGGTTGGTTGCTTGCCACCTCTAAATGTAGCTGTAAGCGGAAGAAAGGCAAAAAATAGTAAGTGTTGCCAATGTGTGCAAAAGCTATTGCATATATAATATGAGAAGAATTTATAAGATTATATTCTTTCTATTAAAAAAAATTTGCGAATTTTGTATCCCAGCTCAAAAAAAAATTTTTTTTTTGTTCTCCTGAAAAGTTGTGATTTTTTAGTATAGAAAGTTTTGAATACAAGTCGTCGATAGATAACACTATGCAACAACCAAAAAAACATTGGAGAACCACTATATTTTTTTGTTGAGTTATGGTTGCCTAACTACAAAAATCGTCTTTATTTCGAATTCTATGGATAGATTTTTTTTTTAAAATATGAGATTTTTGAAAAGGCCGCTTCACATATCTTATCATAACTTTCAAACGCCTTGTTCAATTTCGTTGTGCTATATGTCCACAAATTTCAAATTACAACAGTCATAAGTTATTCTTATACCATTTTTTACTATACCCATTAGTTTTGGCGTTATTTCGAATAAACTGAATTTTTTTAATATTTTTTTTTCGAAAAATTGTGAAATTTTTCATTTTCAAAAATTTATAAAAAATATAAAACCGCTAATATTTATCAGTTTTATTATTTTATGATGAAGCTACATATAATAAAAATAAAATGAGCCATCATTTATGAAAATCAATTAGTAAATACTTATCATGGCGTCCATTTTCAAATAATGTTTTCCTCATCGAACAACATAAGAAAATACGGTAGCGGGTGTCAAAATCTCTCTTCTTTAACAAAAGAATTACTTACACTTTTTTGAAGCATCATCTTCCGATAAATCATCTTCTGATAAATAATTTTTAATATCTCAACAGAAATTCTATAAATAATTTAAAGTTTTACAGGAAAAAATTGAGAATGCTAAACTTATTTATAGACAAACAAATCTTACTGTCGAAAACATATGAAACGAAGTTGTATTATAATATCACTTTTTTATGTCAAAATTACCAACAAGAAAACTACAATCGATACAGCCATACAAGGCGTTTTTTAATTGAACAATTGTTTTTCAAAAAATAAATGCTGCTTGCAAATGATCTTCCTTTCGTACAGTTCAAGAATCTATATCAATTATCCTGTCTACAATAATGCGTTAAAAATACCTTGCAGACACACAAATCCACTAAGGCAGCACTCCAATAAAACTTTCTTAATACCTTCTTTCTCTTATTATACTCGTAAATAATGATAACGTAAATGACACTAACAACCCTGGTTAGAACACGAAACGTGACACATGACATTATACAATTAAGAAAAAATTATTCAGACAGCGTTAAACATTAATTGAGTTTCCTATAATTTGACAAACGGACACACACAAATTAAATAAAACATAACAAAGTGAAAAGTTATAATAGCAGTGACAGAGAAAAGCAGATAATAGAAAAATACCGACCACAAAAAAAACAGTCCAAATGTCAATTGGTAAATAAATTAATAGACTTGTGGTAAGGAATATTTTATTACCAAAAAAAAAAAAACACACACACACACAACAAGAGAAAAAAATTGAAATCCAGAACAAGAAATGTTAGACAACTGGCCACAATTCTACCAACGACTGGAATGAATGATGTCGCACTACGTTGTGTAGACGATGAAAAAAATTAAACGCACAGCAAACAAAAAAGTCTAGTACAAAAAAATGCAAATGCGAAAATAACCATACAGAAATTAAAGTGTAGAAAAAATACAAACTAAAAACAAACTCAAAATAAAAGCAATGTTAGTTTAAATAATGAACTGACCTGTTGCAAACAGACACTCTTGTTTCTAACACATTGCACAATGATACCGAAAATAAAAGAAAAAATACTCCACTACTCTACACTAGCAGTGAGAGGAAAAGGATTAAACAGAAAGATGCGCAGTAGTGGGCTAAAAGTCCATACACCAAATCTTATTTTGGATCCGACAAACTATCCTATATGTGGATTCTTCTTAACCGATGGTAAACGGATGTGGATTATGGATTTTCTTGATCTTCTCTAATTCAGTTTATTAAGTTTTTTGGAATTTTGAAGGTCTTTAAAAAAATGATTTTTTTTCCTTCGATATTTCGCTACTTCATTGTGTAACATCTTCAGGAAATAAAATGGTTCATTATGGAAAAACTTAATAAAATACACCCTGATACCTTTCTTTGATTACAGGGGTGCCTTTTAGCATCCGACAAGGTAAAGAAATAACAGATGCACCACGTTATTGGTTTAAAATCATATTGAAATTTTCATAGATATTAAAATTACGAATGTACGGGAAAGATATTTGTTTGTTAATGCATTTTAGATTGATTGATTTTTTTTTTAACTATTTAAAATTTATTTCACAATGTTATTTTCGTATGATTTGGCCGGTAGCCCGCGCTACGGTTAGAACTGCTATTAGATAGTGGATACCTCTCGGATATAAATATTTAAGCAGTGTTTATTAGAAGCAACTAATACTGGCAATTGGGACACTGCGCTACTGGCCAATCTTCTTATTGAGTACTCAGCAGCTAATACTGGTGGTGGTACACCCTATCAATAGTAGATCCCATTCATATAGAGGTTTTTCGAAGAGTGGGACATCGCTTCAATATAATATCTGGGCAGTGGTGCTAGAGACTAGAAGAACTCTAAGGCGCTGGCTGAGTCGCAGCCGCACGAGAGAGTACTGTTAGCGGTGCCAACACCAAACCCAATTAATATGCGGTTGTTCTATAATAGAGTAGACTCTCTGGGTGATATTATAAAACAGGTCGTAATAGCAGTCCGGACTTCTGTGATGCCAATAGTAATTTGAGTCTACGTGCTGGAGGTTCGGGCACTCCTCGTATAAAAACTTTAGGTTGTGGTGCGAGAGAATGTTAATCTTACGTTCCTGGAGAATGAAACATCGACAGAAAGGCGAATACCACGATATCGCTCCCCATTGAGAGTAACCATTACGTCGTTTTCAGTTTCAAAGAAGTAAGTTGCAATAATTCCTCCTGACCAAATTGCACACCAGACTGTCACTTTTAATGGATGCAAAGGTGACTGATGAATAATTTGAGGGTTTTCCATTGCCCAGAACCGACTATTATGTTTATTCACATATACATTCAAATGAAAATGTGCCTCATCGTGCCTTATGATATTTTCATGAAAATAGGGGATGTCATGGGCGAGCTGTAGCATCCTATTGGCATATGTACGGCGGCGTAAATGGTCTTCTGGAAGAAGCTCTTGTGTCAACTGAATCTTAAATGGAAACAAATGCAAATCTTTGTGCAAAATTGTGGCCAAAGTTATTCTTTGAAGACCAAGCTCCTGAGCACGGTGTCGAATGGAGAGGTTGATGGATTGTTTTGAACACTTTCTTGAACAGCAGTAATGATTTCATCCGATCTTGTAGTACGTTGTGGTCCATGCTTGTGCCTATCAGCTACAGTCCCCCTTTCTTCGAAATCATTCACTACACGATAAATAGTGCGCCTTGTAGGCACGTTGTTTCTCCCAGTAATCGATGATTGATTTTGGTAAAATGTTTTAACGATTAAAACACATTGGTTTACCGAATATTTTTTCATAATAAACTTGCCACGTACTTACTTCACAATTTTTCATAAAATTATAAGTAGGCAACTAATTGCCTGAGTGATAAATACTTTAAAAATTTGCGGATGCAGGAATGAATTAAATAAAAATAAACGTTTGACGTATAATTATATTCAATTAAAGAGATAAAGCCAAAGGTTAAAGAGCAACAATCATTTAATTGGGACCATACATATTTTCTGGCAACACAAGATCGAACTTATTACTCAATATAGCTTTTTAGAAGCTTAGAGTCTCCTCCACTATTCCTATAGATATCGTATATGTAATTTATATACTGTCTGCTGCCCAATTAATAATAACAAGTAAGAGAGCTATATTCGGCAGTGATGAATCTTATAAACCCTTGACAAAAGTATTAACTATTAAAAATGAACTACAGATTGTCCCAGTGCAAAGCATTGTTTGCTATCCTTAATCCGGTTTAAGTCGTATTATTTTACAGTTAAACTCCCTTTTCGTTGCAATAAAAACATTTTCATTCGAAGGGAGATGTCTTTTCTTAATCTCTGCTCTCTTAATTTGTTTTTCTTTTCTCTCTTTTCTCTAAATGCTTTGGTTAAATTTTGATAAATTCGCGATTTTTTGTGAATTTAATTTAAAATTTTGACGAAAATCTGAATTTTTCGTAATTTTTTGTCGCGGTTAATTTAGATTTTGAATTTATTTGCGATTTGTTTAATTTTTTGCTGACTTCCCCCGTTGTTGTGGAATTAATTTTTTGTATATAATTGTGTAACATTCATAAATTTTGTTTCGAATATTTGGTGAATTTAAAATTTTGTCAAAATCGGACGGACATCATTGTTTTCCATATAAATTCTGGCATGGTCTTACCTTTTATAAATTGAAGCCCTAACCATGTTGTTGCCTGCTATCGACAAAAACAATCATGGTCACTTTGACCAAAATAGTTTTCAGTTTGTTTGCATCATTTTTGCTAGAAAAAACTCATTGCAACGTACCTAGAGAGAATCTCGTCCACCTTCTAAAATAATTTGAAAGACAAATTAATTTGGCTTAGAAAAAAAGGAAAAGACATCAACTTCTTTTAGCAACTGTCCTTGATTAATTCTTTTACAACCTTCACGTCATGATGATTTTTTCGCAAATTTCTGAGTATTGCCTAGAATGTCACTACTTCATATAAATATTTAATAAACCTATTGTCCGTTTATGATTTTTATTTTAAGAAAGTAGTATATTTTTAAGCAATTTCGGCTTGGCTTGCATTTTGGCCAAGGGGAAAAAGCAGCAACAAATCTAATTTAATATCGTTTCTTTAATTTAGTCACGTTCTGTTTACACAATTGATTTGCATTATATTCTTTATCTTATGTGTCATGGACGTCTAGCCCAAAGAAATCTTTAAAATTCTAATGTTGATACAGGAAAAGAAGCATGATATATGTATGTAAAACCAAGCAAATAACTAGAATTCTAATATGTGATTAAAAAAATTAGATTTAATTGCGGTCTTAAAATTTAAATTCAAATAGAAATAAATGGCTAAGAACGTATTAACCATTCCTCCTTAACAGTCAAAATCTCTTAAAATTTATAATGCTTTCTGATAATATAGTTTGTGCTATTCTCTCGAATCACTCATGAAATTATATCTTTCAGTCTCTAGAAGCCTTTTTTAAGCAGAAAAAAGCTTTTTGCCTTTCGGCATATTTGATTTCCTACAAGGCGTGTGCGCCCCAGCTCAACTGTTGGTTTTCAGCCTTACTAGCTTGTGAGATATTTCAAATGAGTTAGTATAACAGCAGCTCTGTGGCACGTGTGCACCACTCCTTGGCTTCCATTATATTTATAAGTTATATTTTTACAACTCACAAAAAGAAAAATGATGGGTTGTTATCGTCTATATTATAAGTTCTACTCTTTTATATTATAATTAATATTTTCAAATCGGTAGAAATTTTTCTCATGTTCGAATTCATTGATATCCGAATTCTGAATAAAAATGTTAACAGCAAACCAATTATTTAGTAAACAACAATTGACTTTCCTTAAAAAATTTTAAAATAAGGGCGAATACATGTTGACAGGCTGCCACGGCCATATTCTTTTGTTGGCGTCTGTCTAATGTCAAATTATATTGAGATCGCATTGGCCTTTAATCCACCCAGTAATGTTTGGTGATGAAACTCGCGGTGACCATATTGATAAACAGCCAGAGAACACCCATACTTCAAAGTAATAGCAGATGAGCCCAAAACGTCACCAGTAGCATGAAAGTGTGCAAGAGAATCCGACTGTCAATTACTCGCCGCGAACAAGCCAATGTTGCACAATATGCAACTACTCCGGAACTGCAAATCTAATAACCCCAGCCGACGCTGTTATTTCGCTTAGTACTTTGGGGCGTCTTCTGAATAAATAGCTAGGTAAGAAAACAAAATTGCCACAGATAACATGATGCTAACTTCTATGTGATTCGCCCGACAGCAATGCCTCTACAAGAAGTTACTGCACATTGTGCAACTTAAGGCTGGGGGTAACACTGGTGTTTCACCGGCAACTACAAGCGCTACGTATAAATGATAAAGGTCACAGATATGTGGCTCCAGTAGGTGGGCGATGTTGTAGCATTTAGCAAAAGCTACAAAAGATATTCTGCAACAACAATTTGAGCGTTTGCAAAGTCGCAGCGGGTATTTAAATAATGTAATATTCCGTATGTACATAACATATATAATGACATACGTAAACCTTTAAAGAAATCAGCTATGGCTTGGGTTATGTTGGCATTAAGGGCACCGGTCGATTTAAATTTATTGGCATAGACAAACGAATCCAGAAACCTCCTCAAAACGTCTTTTCAAAAAGTCTATCGCAGTGACTGTATTGCACGTAGCGTCATTTTTTTTAAAACAACATGTCGTTCGTGTCTAAATCGTCACTGACGGCGATGGTCGTGTGATAGAGTGACGGGTCATCAATTTTGTTTCTAAATTGATTACTTTTAGCAAATGAATTGCCCTCTATTCAGCTCGTTGGGGTGGCATTATATCATTCACAATAGTTTTGCTGGTTGACATAGCCGGTAACCCAAAAATGTGCCTTGTCGCTAGAGTGGATTTTTACCCCATGCTTGGATCCTTTTTAAGTCAACTTAAAGAATAAACTGCGTTGCATTTGTCACTAATTTTCAGTGGTTATGTAAGTCAGCAGACCCCCATAAAAATTCGCCATTGTGCTGTGTGAATATCGGAGTTTTTGAGCACGGAATTGACTAATTCGGATTCTCGTGTACTCTTTCATGAATAGCGGGGACGTTATAGGTCGATCAGACGTTTTTCAGACGCACATCAATTGGCAGAGTGTTCACCAAATACACACAGTTGAAATACACACAGTTTGAACGCAAAAAACTTTTATCGGTTCATATATAGAAAAGTATTTTAGTAGCAAATATTTTCTCTATGTGTAAGTTAAGCCCCATTTGCTTTTTGGGTTTCCTTCACATGTCTTTTATTTTCACACTGCTGCTTTAGTTGATATTATCTTCGTGCTATAGTTGTTTTATTTTTATATGTGGCTTTTTAGTAGCGCTTAAGGTCACTACCGTGCTGTGTATTAGTATTGGTATTATAAATACATAATATAAATTTATTTTATATTTTTTCCCTATTCCCTCTACATGTTCTCCTGTGTTTATCTTTTTAGATGAACGAATGTGTTAATGGTTTTCGTAGTATCGTGACAAACGATTGTAAAATAAAGATATCAAAAGTCATTGCATTATTGTTATCTTTAACGGGACTTCAGATCCCCCTTTCCTGCTTTAGAGAGCAGAAATTATTGTTACGAATTTTAACTGACCCTTGTTGCTGTGTATTTTGAGATTCCATTTTCTTCAGCAGTAAGTTTAAGAAACAAAGTAAGTTTGTTTGCTGCTTTTGTTTTCAGTTTTTTTCTGAAGTTGTTTTCTACTTAAGGCGACAGGTTGCGGTAATGATTTTGTATTATCAAATTTACGTTAGTGTTGTTTATGTGTCAAACATTGTGTTAAATATGATGACATGCTCGGTCATCATTTTCACTTTTAACTTGTGTTGTGCAGCAAATACTTTTTTGCACGTTACTTGAAATATAAAAGGATTGTAGTGTAAAATATAAAATTTAACGTAATTGTTGAGCTAATGTAAAGTTCAATTTAGCATGACTCAAAGCAATTTAGAAGAAAATAAATAAAAGAACACTCAACTATAATAATTTATTAAAACGACAAGAAAATAAGGGCGACCACTGTTGTGAGGAAATCTTGCAAGCCCCTTATAAATTTAATAATGAGGGATGTTATATTTATAAATTTATCACGATTTGTTGTGAGTACAAGCATATATTGTCAGATCCCACATTAAAGTGTAATGTCTTTTGATTGTAGAATTAAGGTAAATATAAATTTTCTTCTATGTTTGTATACATGAGAAAATTTAATTTTAAATTGAACACATTGAGATTTTTAAAGTTATCTGTGTAAAGTAAAAATTAAATGTGGGTCTGAATGTAAAGCTTTAAAGACTTTTCAAGTTATAGGCTCAGTTGAAGTAAATATTTGGGCAGATCAAACTGTGACCTATACAAGGCATTCTATAGCGATATTGTGTTGAATAACATTTCGATACAATTACGTAAATCATAGCATACGATATTAATTGAATCGAAATTTTTAGCAAATTGTATTGGATTTACGATCATATGATTTCCAAATGTAAACAAATAAACAAACAACCTGAATGGAAATTTGCGCACAATAATATGTTTTTAAATATAACTAAAGTGTTATAAGAATACATCATTCATTATTATATTCATCAGACGGATATGAAATTTGTAGTACCCATTCTGATACTTTGTCTTTGCAGCAACCGCGCAAGGTAAATAGTCGTTTCAACTTTTGAACTTGTTCAATTTTTTTGTTTTCAAATTAAAACTTGAATAAAACTGACAAAACAAGCATTCAGTGTACTTCTTTGCCAGCCAAATTTTATTGGGCATAATGAATCTGGAATTCGCAGCCACACATTTATTTTGGCACTTGGAAATTCTCAATACAGTGCGGGGAATATATAGTTCGTTAGGTTGTAACAAAGCACAGTTTCGGCTGATAAAAATTTGATAATTTATTGTTCTCCAACTATGGATGCTGAGTCATAAATTCTACCATAAACTTTCTTTGCATTTCATTTATTTTGCTTACATTACTTTTGCAAGTTTAAACATTCTTTATTAATTAAACTTAAAATTTAATTAATATGTATAGAATAGGCTCATACGTATCGAATAACAGCTCGATAAAAATTACGATATATTTAATACTACATTGAATGTAATGCCAAAATGTAAAATTTCGTTACATTTTGCTCGATATCGTATACGTCGATTAGACCCTGTGTATATAAAAACATAAATTTGGCAAATCTCTGAATCTTGTAGCTTGAGTGGTTCTTTGGAGATATGGAACGGTTCGAGTTTCAATACTTTGAATGAAAGGGACCCAGGGGAGGAGAAATTGACACCTATACGACTAGTCTCAGTTATAGTTTGTGTATTAAATATGTATCGGTTTATACATAATACCCAGCTAGCAATTGTTTGACGAACACGATCTTTTCACGACTCTTTTTTTAATCGTCTAGATGATTGTTATAGTAGAGTTTTGTAATGCACCTCCAAACAATGCTCTTGCAAGTCATTTCTACGATTATTAAACAGGTGAGTCGTGGTGTTTTACAAATTATATTTTTTCGAGACATTTTAATGATTGTTGGGTGAGTATCAAAATTGTCACCAAAATATTTCATAAAATCTGGAAATAATTTTACATTTTACATGAAATATGTGTACCTATTATGGAATTTATTTATTTATTTTTTTTGGGAATGTAGTAACAGTGTTCTTCGAGACGCCAACAACATCGGTTGCAATTTTTATTTAAAATCGTTAATTATTATATTTATTTTTATTCGCTTATAATATAATCTATAAAATTAAAAAAAAAAAACATTTTAGTGACAAATCGCATGTCACTCGAACACAATATTCGTCCCATACAAAACTAAGTCGTATTATTTTTGTGTTTCTTTGAATAAAACAATTTATAAAAAAATACTAGTTTAAAATATTAAAAACCCACTAATAAATTCGACTACCCAGATCAATTGAAAAATTTTTTATACAATCATGTCATGAAAATAAGATGGTAAAAAAGCAAAATATATGTATATGATTCTTGGTTTGAAATATTTATTTATTAAAAGTTGTTTATGAAAGCAAATATGAAACAAAGCTTTTTTAGGCTTAAAATGATTCTTATAATATATGGCTAAAAGTGTTTAAGGCGCTGAATAAAAAATTGTTTTCAGGTTTTTGCTATCATGTACAGATTTCGGTAATGAGCGTGATTCATATGATTCCCTTAATAGATCAGTTACAATAGTTTATTTCACCACAACCCGATTTTAATAAATAAAACACCGAAGCATAAAATAACCTTCCAATTTTTTTAACACTATTTCTTATATGATCCACAATTTTTGAGTTTTTTTTAAAAATTGGTGGGGAAAGAAATCTTTTTTTCATACAGAACTAAAAAAAAATACTGTTGCAAAGTTCACAAAGAATTTAAAAGCACAAAATGTTGGGCTTTTACAATAATCATAAAGCTATATGTAATAGAATTTTGGAACGAATTTCCGTCATTGTTCTGAGAACGAAAAATGACACTATACCCGAAACCGGTTTCTTCCAAACCAAACTTGAATAGAGATGATGGAAAGAAATTATTCCATATTTGAATATAGACACAACCCTCAATCGGATATATTTGAAAAATCTGGCAAAAGATTTTCCTACACACAATTAATATTCAAACTGCACGCTATTTTTTAAAAAAAGATTCATATTACACATATATAAATTCCTTATTGTAACAATAAAGCCTAATATCCTATTTTACTAATGTCTTCTCTTCACCCATTTCAAATATAACAACAAAAATTCTTTATTAAACAAAATTTGAAGCAACTGAAGAAAATATATCAAGTGCCGCAGCTATATTTAAATTAATTGCTATTGTGCTTTTCCTAATAAAGCCCATCCTTTTAAGAATTAATTAGCTGTGAGAATAGTTCTTTCAAAAATCCATAAAAATGCAATTAAAGAAGATATACGTACGTTCAATTGGACAATACAGAATCTATGTGAAGTAAAAATAGAAAAATTCACGTAAACTTGCTTTTGGTACTTTGTGAGCAGTACAGTATTGCACGGTCATTGTTCGTTCTTAAGTTGTTGTACAACAGGTTAAAAGAAATAAATTTAAAAGACTTTTAAACGACTTTTTTTAAAAGACTTACAACTTTTCTTATTTGTTTTATTTCTAACTGAACCAAAAATAAATTGTAACAAATTCTTTCGCCGGCATTATGGGGTCCTTTTAGTTGCTTATGAGGAACATTCGAAATTTTAATCTCTTTTGTCGCGTCAAATATTCAACATTTAATGACTTTATTCGTATGAATTCATATCTCAGCCGCTGATAATCCTTCCTCGGTATCACTCTTAGTACTTATAAGTAGGCGTAGTAAAATAGCTAATAAAATGGCTTTACTAGCTGCAAGTAGTGCACCTACACAACACCAGAGGCGCTGCAACACTGTTCAAAAGAGAAACGTGACACTTAACTGGACAATTGTTACCTGTCTTCTCCAGTCTATCTCGTTTCAAAGAAAACGTATATTTTTTATCTAAGCTTGTAGTGTTGGATAATAATCCTAGTTCTTAGCAGTTAATATATTAAATTTATTTAAGTCACTTTTTTTTTACTGAACTAAAGAAGCATTATAAGTTTTTAGTAGCCAGTGGGCGTGCATATATGGATTAAGATTTACAATACTTAAACCTGACATTTTCCACACTTATTAAATTGAAGCACTGGCTTAGATACATCTGTAAATTTGCAAAGACCCAAAGCAAGGTTCTCTCAGGATTTGTCATCGTGTAAAATGCCTAGAGATATAAGTACAAGAAATCAGTTAAATAAAGTAATCTATATTATGGCAGTACTGATGCCTGGAACTCTAACGATAAAGGTAATATGTTTCAACCTATTGCGCTATTATCTCAATAACGTCGATTTATGATTTATTTGAAATTTATGGTTCTTGCAAACATTATATTTTGTTCCACTGAGTTTTTCTTTCTTTTTGCTCTAAATGATAACAAATAATATTTGGCAAGGCCCTTTTAAGCTTGGGAGTTTCCTGAACAGCCGCGAAAAGTTTTGTTTAAAATTCCAGTTTTTTTTTTTACATTGTTTCTGCAGTATCAAAAAGTTTTATACAAATTGTTGAGACCAATATATCAATAGAGTAAGATTCGTGTAAGAAATATAATAAATATAACAACCTAATGTGTATGCTTATAAAACCACTTATGTCGATATAGGTGCTTTTAGTTAAATAAGTTTCAATAAAAATAACGAACTTCGTAGCGTTTCCGTGGCGTTGATTTTAATAGACAACTGGTGGTGCACGCTGCCAATGTCCTGCCAAAGGCCGCCTTTAATGAATACTTTATATACCATTCTGTTAGAAAAGTAATAATATTAAATTTTTTCTAAATTGTTCTCTGCTTGTGTGCCCCGTTATGTAATATTTTCGAAGTAACGGTTACAGTACTTAACCCTTGGTAGGTAAACTACATCTGCAAGATGTAAGCTATTTTTAATTAAATTCTATTCTCTCTCTACATCTGTTCTTAATTTTCGTTTGATGATAATTTTTCTCCGAAATATTACGAGTAATTGGGGAAAGAACAAAATACCTCTGGATATTGTCACTATCCAGATAAATTCTTATCTTTAACGTACAAAACAACAAAGTTACCTTTTTAGGGCTTATAACCAGAGTTCTACTATCTATTGTGTAGAGTGTACTTGGGCAAATAAATATAAAAAAAACTCTAAAAATCATGTTCGAGTTGTTCGTTAAACTTTTGCTTGTTAGTGTTTTTAAATGGAAATATTTTGCACAGCAATAATTCTTTTGCTCCCCCTCTTCAGAAAAGATGCTTTAATTTTTCCGATAGTTATTTTTGGTTTTTGTTCAGTGCAAGTACTTTTCACTTACTACAGATGAAATCAAGTGTAATGGTCAGAAAAAAGGAAGCAACCTCCAAACTACAAATAGAAACAAACATTTGTTAAAGCAACTATGTAAGTTGCTTTTACGAGAATTACCCCCAAAACTGTTGTAGAAATTCAAAATAGAAAAACGTATTCTTGAAAAAAACGTACAGTGAACGCTTAGTGCATGTAAGAGGTTGGCGAAAAAAGAAAAATTAAGCAATAAGTGGAAGAAATTAAAAGTTTACTTTAAGCATTACTGCTGCAGCTGCAAGTGGGATAAAAACTCCACTCTTTTTGCTTTCATTAAAATTGTAAATTTGTTAGATATTTTCCTTTTTTATTTTGCAGTTTTATATTTCTGTGTTACAAGTGGAAGTTAAAATATCACTGCAGACAAGTAAATAAAATTGTCCGGAAGTTTTCATGTTACTTTTTCTGCTTTTGTGGAAGTTTTTTGTTGCTGCCCATTTAAAAGCAATTGCTGCTGCTTTGGCAATTAACGAATTATATGATTTAATAAAGTAATTAAAATAAAGTATTAAAAAGGGAATTAGCAAACAAGTTTTCTAAAAATTGTTGAAAATTACCAAATTATTTTTATACATTAGAGCTCTGTGTTGCATTTGATAGAAATAAGAATTAAATGATACAAATAAATGTTGCCCATTAGTTTAAGTTTTCAAAAGTTTTTAATGTTAATTATTTTACATTATCTTTCTTCATTTAAAGTATATGCTGATTTTGTTTTTTAATTGAAATAAATTGTACTTAAGCATTTCTAGAGATTGC
This sequence comes from Phania funesta, assembly GCA_963932375.1. Lineage (NCBI taxonomy): Eukaryota > Metazoa > Arthropoda > Insecta > Diptera > Tachinidae > Phania > Phania funesta. The sequence goes on from OZ010656.1 coordinate 47,984,793, forward strand.
GTGAATAATAAAAAAAAGAATTACACTTAAATATCCAATACTAACAATAAATATTTTAAGCACAAAAATTAATTTTCCAGCTAGTTGGTCCTTCATTTTTCGGATTTTTCTTTTTTCAATTCCATACCAATTACGCAATACATTCTTTAATCTTAAAAACACTTTGCGAAGAATAGTTTTTAAATCACAAAAATCATTCCCCGTGGAGTTAACTTGGAGCTTTGGAACAGGAAAATTATTTTAAAATCCATGTAGAGCTAAACAGTATTAAGTAGTTTTGTTCAACTCACCTAATATCGGCACCCACCCCTCACCCGCCCGCTTTCCGAACTCGTAATTTAAAATCAAATGTAATCTCCCTGAATATGTTTCACAAAAATCTTTGTAACGTTTTTGATATTTTCGTGGGTCACTAACATCCTGCTTTACCTTATTTGTGCCACCTTAACGCTTGTGCTTAACACAATTTTCCATAGAGTGTCATATTGACTTTAAAGTGAAATACAAAACATCAGAATAAAGATTTTACACTAATTTTAAAGATTTTTTAATCAAGTTAAGATTTGAAGACCTTTTTTCCCAAATCAAGATTTTTGTGAGATTTAGTTGATTATCACTGTACTTACACTATGCTATAAAAGTTTAGGGACGACGGCGAATTTTAGTATATGTATGTTCTAAAACTGGCGGCTTATTACGGAAAAATTCGTTATGTGTGTATGGAATTTTATTTACGAAAGAGTTAGTAATATATATAAATAATGAAATAATTTTTTCAGTAAAGATTTTAATATAAATTTTCAAAATAATTGCTTTAAATCTTTACAAAAGTCTACAGACGAATTAGTATGTTTTGCTTTTATTGTTATAACAGCATAAACAAATGTTTGCTTTTAATTTCTAAATTCAAGAAATTTAGTATTAAAAAATTTTAAAAGGGGTGAAAAATTTAAGAAGAGAAATCTTTGTCTGAAATTAAAAAAAAAATTTAAATTTGTTCAAGTCTAGAGTCGATAGATACTATAATTAGAAATTGCAATGCCATCGGAGCATATGCTAGTGCCCCCAAAACTTATCGACGAGTGAACTGAACGGATAATAATCAGAAAAATGAGCAAGAATCACTAGCTAAGTGCAGCCAAAATATCCAAACATCCAGAAACAATGCGTCGTTGTTAGAAAAGAAAAGATTTGCACTTTTACATAACATAACGACTATGCACAAAACGTTTTTGGTCGGACTGATTTTTGTGAATTGATATTTTATCCTGCCGGGGTATTTTACTAGTATAAAAATCACCAGTACTAGCTCTCAACTGTAAACTTTTTTATACCATCTTAATGCTCAAATTGTGCATAGAAAATCACTAGTACTATTGGTTATAGATGTATACTTGTACCTTTGGACCCGATCGGATAATTGATCTGGTTCTAAAGTTCATAACAATTTCTTTTGTATAGTAAAAGTCTTCACAAACACCCCAATGTTTTTTCTGTTACATAAAAATTGTATCAACCTGCAAGTGGTGCCCTTGAACTACTTAAATCACCAGTTAGAATATTTCTATAAAAATTCTAATCCCTTTCTTTTAGACAATAAACGACTAATCTCCTGCAGAACATTAACTTTATTATAATTAACAAACATGTATAACTTTTTAATTGCATACAATAAAAAAACGAAAAAAGTTTATGGCGAAACAGAACTCGGGCATAAAACTATGTCCATAACACTATGTGCACCTGAATTGAGGCAATTTATTTAACTCAACTAGCATGGGGCAGTCAAAAATCTTTTTCACTTTCATGGAGAGAAGTCGGCTTTATGAGATATTTTAAAAAGAAAATAATTATTTTAAACGTATTGTTGTTAAAAATTTCATAGAATGTACTAATCGCCAATTTTAGCTTATATTTTTTTTGTTTTTTTTTATTTTTTTATATAGAGTTTGACAAATGCTATGGAAAATAATATGTAGTAGGATTAGTAATGCAGTTACCACATTGAACCTTCCTTAATTTTTACAGGGCTTGTGCTACTCGGTATTTAACCTAATTATTGGTACAATTAAGTACTAATTGCTTAATGTATTTATTAAGTTCAGATGATTTGGGGCTTTAATTGGGTCAATTTCCTAATGGCGCAATTAAGCAGCATATCTGAATATAGTATAACGAGTTTAACCATGTAATTTGTCATCAGAAATAGCTAAGCCATGCAGTCATCAGATATAATCTATCTTATTTTGAGTCACTCTCGCAACGGTGTTGTATTTATAAATACCTTAAATTTAGGGTTTTTTTATATTATGAAGTTTTAGGGTTATGAAAAAGAAAATGAAAAGAGCAAGAACTTGGAAGTAGGAGCGCGTGAGCAACCATGGCTAGATATGTATATAATATGCAGTCATAATTGTACAAAACCGTATACCAAGAGTGTATAGAATATAAATTTACAACAAAAATTGCTTAGCATTTAATATGTATAAAACACGTAAACATTAAAATACAATGGCAGCACATGTGGTTACAGTTGTAGTTTTTATTATGTGCCTTCTCTCTCTCACACAGTGGTTAGTGATTGCAGTTGCAGACGAATTCTGTTTCATCATTTACAGAAACTACTCGTATTCGATATAAGTATTATTCTTATTTTATACAGATTCGTTCAAGAACAAATTTCCGATTTCGGATGACGGATTTGATAGAATATCCCAAAACCATTTTCAGTGTGCTCATGACTGGCTGTCGATAACAAATATCAGTTTGAGAAAACTTGGATTATTTGAAATACATTTTTTTGGAAAATCTTAATCCAATATGAAAGGGTTCTCGAAGTATTATTATGTTAGCAAAAATAAACCTTCATTGATATCGAAGTCTTTTTGCCAACAATATCTAGAGATAATGTTTGTCGGTATTGTTGAAGTTGTCTTTCGTAAACATTTAGCCACATTGAGAAATTACTGTTTACAAATATTTGTCGACATTCAACTCGATTCCCTAAAGAAGTTTTTATGAACTAAAATTAATATTGCCTTCGATGTCGATAGATTATTGGAACAAATATACAACAAAACTACAATGTAAATTCTAATAACTTCATACACCTCTAGATGAAAGCAACATTTGTGTTTTTACAATCTAAAACATTTATTTGAATTTATATTATAGCGGGAATATTGAAGGATAACGTACATAATTTCATCGCATTTCTCAAATTTTTGGTTTATGGAGTTAATCGATTTATTCAATGGATGATTCATATATTTCTTTGCATTTATAATTCTTTATAACGAAGACCTTAATGACAGAGGCTAGAGTATTTTGTATGAAAGGAATACACAACCCCTGACTGATAGATTAACACACAAGTGCATACCAGGTCACCCAGTATTTATTATTTGTATATAACCTGATGTGTGCACTTGATGCCACAAACATGATTGAATTTACTTGTGTTATAAAAATCTCATTTATATCTTGAACAAAACAAGAACAATGCACTCCTATGGTATTAATTAAAAATCACTTACCGTTTCCTTGTTAGATTTTGATTTAGATAAAACATCTTCCAGCCAAATCCATTGCTTTTCTGTATCTTGATTTTCAAATTCAGACAATGCACTGACTCGTCCACCACCGTCCACACCATTCGTGTTGTAATGCATACCCCCAGGCATAACGTTGATGCCACGATGATGACTATTATAACCATAACCATGTCCGGACGATGACCAATCACTGGCATGTCCATGATGTTGATGCATATTGTTATGGTGGTAATAGTAGTTCTTGTATTCCGTTGAATCTGAACTCAAGCCACCAGCACCCATACTGCCGCCAGTGTTCATTGTATTTGAAGGCATACGTTGCCGTACGGCTGCCAAATGACTTTGGGAATATTTTGGATCATGCCGCATGAAATTTGTATTCAATGCTATAATACGAAGACGACTTTTAGTTTGTTCAATTGAATAGTAGCCACCTGCAAAATATTGAAATGATACAAAATAAATATAAAAAACAATATGACAAAGAAAATGTAGACGAACCAAATATTTCTATAGACACAATGAAACCAAATAACAATAAAAACAAACTAAACAAATAAGTTAGAATTCGAAATTAAAAATTTCTAAAAACAATACAAAGAGCATTGGGGCAGGTGTATGTAATTGGATATGATGTTTGTAAGTGTAATTATGCTGGTGGCAAAATTGCATTTCGGGGGAAAAATTACAAGGCCTGTGTGTTCTACAAATTTAGCAAAATTTATTATATTTTATATTAATTATATTGGAGCCTACTCGAGATTACGTTTGATTTGGTTGTTGTAAAATTTAAGAAATTTGAAATTAAGTTCTTCTGGTATGATAAAAGTGAACTGGAACTGGATTGGAACATATTCCAATGAGAAACGTTAATCGTTCAATTTAAATAAGGTTTGAAATTGAACCGTAAAGAGCAATACAAAAATATTTTTTTGCATAGAGCGGGTGAATTACCTTAGGTCACAAATGAACGGTACTTTTGCCAAGCTTCTAATACTGCTGTTTTGAGAGCAACAATTTTGCACATAAGACTCAAGATTTCTAAATGGATTTAATGCCGCACTTTGCCGTAGTCTTATATACAATATCAAATTTGTGTTTGAAGTTTATCGCGATAAAATTTAAATCATGCTTTATTCCCACTGACAAACCCAGATTTCATAGTACTCCTACTTAATTATCGGGCATCTGGTTGGCGCATATTTGTAACATAATATATATTTTAGTCTCATCCCAAGATATAGCGTTGTCTCACTACTCGAACGCTTACCAAATACTCATAGTGGCAATGGAAAAATCTCTTCGAAAACTAGTTCTTACGGTCTGATTTTGCAGAAATTTGATTATTTGACATAACTGCTTCATGGGAAACAAGATATCCAAACACAACCTCTAGCAATTTTGCGAAAACAACACCTCAATTTGAATGATGCCTGTATTTGTATGTGATGCCTGTATTGCTGACCATTGTGGACCAGACGCGAATCAAGAGAGAAGGAATTTATCTGCCTCAAGATATTTTGTTATGTTATTTTAGCAAACGGTGCTTATGACTGTGTGATATTTACTCATTTATACATACGTATGTTTTTATATACATACGTATGTATATTCCTTTATTTTTCGTCCTTTAAGGTCTTTTGAAGGCTTCAGTAGAAATATTTTTAAGAGTGTTTAAACAAGCATTTTACAAAAAGGCCCCTAGAAAGGCCTATCTAATTATATTATTATTCCAAAGGTTATTGAGTTATCCAAGAAGTGTAGCTGGATTTTGATTTGATTTTTAACCAACACTTAAATTCGTCCACATCTCTACACCCAGAGCTGTCGAATATAGTCCTCTTAGAAGAGCCACCTAGCGAATCTTTACTGAGCGATATTCATTATATGGATCTACCCGTCCAAATTGGACACCCCATTGTGTATTATATTTTACAATTCTTCTGCTTTGTTTACATACATAAATATTGTTCGGCCAGTATAATGTTAAAATTGTTTTCTTCATTTCGTTTTTGCTGTTATTAAAACAGTAGATATTTTTAATTTTTTGTTCTCCTGAAACGTGAATTCTGTATAAAATTTTTGATTATTGTTTTTGTTTTAATGTTGTTGCTGCCATTACTGTCGCATACAGGAGCACAAAACATTTATTATTTATGGTCATTTTCTTATTAGATTATAACTCTGTGTGTTTGTTTGTTTTGCAAAATATTAAATGGATTTACGATACGTGTTGCTACATAAATAATGAGATTGATCTGTTTTTATTTTCCTCCTTTATGAGTTTTGCATATTTAACGACACTTTGATAGTTTAAGGTCCCCAGATAATTTAAATTTAAAACTTTTTGGTATTACAGAATATTTGGTAAAACCCAAGTAGAAGAATAGATAGACAGGGTACTTTCCTTTCAAAGTAGAAAGTTTGATTGTGGTAAATATAAATTTTTTGTCGCAGTTGCAAACTTCATTGTATAAATCTAACTCTATCGAAATCGATTCAAAAAGCCATAACAAACTTTGGTTTGGAGACAAACCGGCTTCGGCTATGTGCCATCTTCAGTGTCAATTTCGTTCAGAATGAAAAACGATACTAAAGATGGCATATAGCTGAAACCGGTTTGCCTCCAAACCAAGCTTGTCAAGGGATGACGGAATTTCGTTCCAAAAATCTACATCAAAACACCCTGTCGGAATATTAAATCAAACTTTCATCCATTTTTCTAAACAGCCTAGATATCTTACAGACAGATGTGTTTAGATTCACGTGAATATCTGCCAGCGATGGATCAACCTCACGGTGATCTAACCACGGGTGTGACATTAAGCGGTCAGACCAGCGCTCCTATGCAACACGCATAAGCACCACCTGAATGGCACTCATGCGCATCCCACAGGTGGCAAATTAGGACATAGGCTGTCAGGCCCCCGGTCCCACCCCTTGCTGAGGAGTTCGGAGCTATCTCGGAGCCGTCAACAAATTACATTGACAGCTTGCGTTGCAATGCAACGTCACATCGGTCCTGCAGTGAACCTCCTCACTATGGGTATAACCACAGCCGCCACGTGTACCCCTGAAGAAGCCTCACCAACAACCAGTCTGGAACCAAAGTTCCAGGGGCTACTGGTTCCCATGGTACCAGATAAAATTATCCTTACTGGTCGAACTTAGAAGTCATATCTTCTTCCAGTTTTAGGCTCCTGATAAGCCCCAGTGGTAATCCATCAAGGTAGCGGAGTCACCAGGATGATATATGCCCCCGGAGGGCATATCTTACAGACATCCGATTTTGTGGTATTTTATGCCCCACGCCAATTCAACAATAATCATTTACAAGCTTTTTAAATACGTGAGTATTCTGGACGCTTGCTGGAATTAGAGTCCTTTTAACGATGTCGGCCACACACACACACACACATCTAAATTGCATTAGACATCAGATTGTATGTAAATGAACAAATCACCAAACAATCAAAAATTCAAAGAACGTACATTTCACGAAAATAAAATTAAAAATGTTATAAAAAAAATATTCATTTGTAGGAATGAGTTTAATATTAAGCATAACGCTCATAAATTGATTAAAATGCAATTTTATGAGCGTGAATTTATGAGAATTTATTCAGAATTCAGTTCTCTATAATAATGTACCTGTGCCTTCGTTGTATTGAACTTTATAGGAACTGATTAATGTTTGAATCATAAACCGATGCAGTAGTGTCAACTATAGAAATATAAAATACAATAGTTTGCTCAGGTAATTTCTTTTTTCATTTATAGTCAATATTGAGAATGTCTCCATTAACAAACAAACTACCACTTAATATGCAAACTTTCCTTGAACCGGTATGGTAAATTTATCGCCCATTACTTTACTTGCTGCCTCTTGCATACGAGTACTTGTTATCAAATTTTCAAAAATGTGACCATTTTTTTAACACAAACTTTTCTCCAATTTTCCCATATTCTTTTTTAGAAACTCGGAAAAGTGTTTTTGTGTGAGTGTAGACGTAGTATATGAAGCATACAATACACAAAATCAATTTCCGTTAAAGTCACTTTGCAATTGAATATCTTTCAACCGTAGTTGCTGACTTCAACACTCCTAGCAAAAACATTCATTCATACAGAGTAACAACAACATCAAGAGGATTAAAAAAAGTTAAAAAAACCCAATGCTTACGACACATTCACAAAGCTGCAAGCTTTATACGATACTAAACTGGAAAGTTTGTTAGAACTCGTACATTAGTTTGAAATAATTCTGAGAAGTTTTTTTTTTTTTTTAAATATTCAATGTGTAAACCAAATGAGATTTACCTAGAAACTGTTTTGCACATAATGAACTTCGTAAAAGGCAAATTATAAGTATTCAATGTGTTATAAAATATAAATGGCGTAATTCACTGCAACACTTTTATTGAATAGCCAGGATAAATTATTTAAAAATTAGAAACTTCATTACTATGGTGATTGATTATTCGAAATTTCCCAAAAGAGGTTTTCAAATAGTTCAATTATTTGAAAATTGGAAAACCCGATTACTTTTTTTAAAATCCTGAAAATCACGGTTGGCCGGTTTTTATGACAACTTTAACATTTCTTTATTTGATAATATTTGCTGGTGAAAGTACACGCATGGTTGAAATTTATCCAAGTACAAAATTCAAGAATTTTCAATGACACTGTAAAGAATTCGATTAACTTTAATTGGAAAAAAACTTACTTCAGATTAAAAATAAATAATCAAAAAAAAAAAGTTCATATTTCAACTGGACTAAAGTGTTCGTCACTGACAGTAGTGAAGGAAAAACATTTAAAATTATATTTGTGTACAAGGATTGATATTATCGGCTTGTTTTCCTTTGGAATTAAGATCCTCCTACAAATGGCTGAGCCTACAATTACCTACTTTTTCCCTTTCGGCCCATATTTTGCTTTTGCATAGTGTAGATAATTAAGCGAATATTATCTGATATATGTTCAGTAAACAGAGACCTACTGAAAACGCTTCCATACATACGTACACTTACTGACAAATTTTCTTTTAATGTATTTACAACATCCGTTCCTGTCAATATATTCATGGATTAGCCGATAAATAACCCTACAACACGACCGTGTTTGTTTGTTTCTTTTGCTAAAGAACAATTGAATACCAAAAATATATTTGGGGACAAATCGATATTCTGTAATGAGAACACATTCTGTGTATAACGATCGGTTTGACGTGTTTTAAGTCGAAGGCACGAGAATATTGCAATATAAGAAAAACTCATCCTGACTACAAGCAAAGATGGTGGCGTTATACTCTGGAAGTGAGCCATTACGTCGGCTGCTGGAGTCGGCGAGCTTTTGTTTATAGAAACCAGTTCTTTAAACGTTCGCATAGTAATGTTGTGTCTGTGTTTAACACTTTGAAATTCTATTCATCATCCCTGTTTAAATCGCTAGAATCCTACTGCACAAGTTGGTATTGGTGGCACTGCGAACTCTGACAAATAAAATGTACTAAAATAATAAAACTTATTAAAATTTTATACACAGGGAGAAAGGGACTTGTATTATAATGATATTTTCTTTCTTTTATAGTATAAATGTTTACGTTTTTTTAAATTTCACCCTTAATAATGGCAAAAGGCATTGCTTTCTATGATCTGTATAAAATCCCAAATAATGAGGGTGTGTTAAACATGATCCCTTTAAAAGGGCAACATTTTATTCAACAAACGAAAGTCAAATAAAAAAAGCATTAATAAAAAAATACGAAAATCGGGGGTTTCAAAAGAAATAATTCGGATTATTTCACATTCGAAAATTCTCCAGTACAAGAAAAATTCAGACCCACTAAATCTGGAAAACTGGTCGAAAAGCTTCATCGATCACCCCAAACATTACCCTAAATATTCTTATTAATGTTCAGACTGACGATGTACGTACATACATTTGTATATGGATGTTATTTACTAGTGGCTTAACATCAGTAAGTGTTACAAACGCTAAGGAAGTGTGTATGATAGTTTTTGTGTGCACAAAAAAAGTAGAAATAAACTAAACTAAAACTAAACTAACAACATTTTCGTTCACAAATTATTGCAAATATATAGATTTTTTACCTTTTTCGAATGTATGCAATGCTTCAGTTGGCAGCCAATGCCGCCACAATTCGCCCATGTACCGGAAATTCGTTGTTGTACCATCCTCATGTCCCAATACCGGAAATACAAATTGTGATGAAAATGTTCGACCAAGCAAATCAGTAATGTTGCGCAGGATTTCCAATTTTTTCATTTCAGACATTGGATGCGCTGAGTGTGATAAACCATCTCTGAAATTAAAAAAAAAAGATTACAAAAATGGAAATAATTATTGAGAAAAAGTAAAATAACATGGAAACATACAAAATATTAAAACTATGTGTACAGTATTGCAAGTTTTACTTTGGAATACTTTTTCTATGCAAAACATGTGAAAATAATGACAATGGTACTAGACGAAGGGAAATTGAGCGGTGGGGAAAATTACAAAATGAATTTAATAATGTAAATACATGTACATACATACACACTTAATATAACAGACATTGTTTAACTAGTATGCATTGGTTTACATATTTCTGTTTTTTTTTTTTTTATTTATTTAAGCACGACATTTTAAATAACTTTAAATTATTTTGTACTGGAAACTATTCTAAATATTTTAGAAAAACTTTGAGGATAAACTCACATTAGTGGGGTTATGTCAGAATATATTGTTGCTTGTAGGTCGAAGTAAATTAGTTTTAAGTAAAAAGTAATTTTGGGTATTTCAACAAGTAAACTGCAATGAATGCTATTGCTTTATCTACACATTATTTTAATATTTAAAACAAAATCCGGTGAGTTACACCATTTATAACTGTGGCATAGCTGGAACAATTTTATTAACATCTGAATTGTTTTGCCCCCGAATAGCCGCATGACTATTAATATATCTAACAACTTTACAAAAAAATAATGCAGAAAATTAATTTTTAATTAAATTAGGTTTAGATCTGTGCCATTTTCTGTTATTTTCAGTTTATGTCACGCATGCTTATAGCTAAAGTATTATATTTATATATAATATAAAGAAATAATTCTTCTGAAGGTATGTGTTATTGAACTCCTCCCAAACGGCGAGACCGATAAAAATTAAATTTTTTATGTGAGTTTTACTGGTTCCCTATATGGTTCAGGTTTACATAATTACCATACATCTAACACATCTGTTTTGCGACGTCTTTTATTATCAATGACAAATGGGAAGACGTCCTAAAAAGACGTCCTGAAGTTTTTAAACTAACTATTAGAGTAGCAGGACAACGTCGGCACATGATCACTAGTTACTTTCATGGACAAAACACTTTTGCTTTTTTTTATATTTTTTACTATTTTTTAGACTGCCTTAATGTTTAATGTACAATAGGAGGAATCGGTACCAAATTGTAACAAACACCTATATTTCAGGAAAATCATATTTATATAACGACATGGAAATCGGAAATTACTTTAATTGATTAAACGTTCTGAAATTAAAAATAAAAATTCTAATTTTCTAGCTGTGAACGTTTTGGTTGGTTTAAGCTATTTTTTGTTATTTTAATTAAAATAAATTAAAAACCTTTAAATATATACAAGTTAAACTGTGGTTCTATAAAAAACTTTAGATTAATTTGCAATAAGTTCCTTTTTTCTTAGTCTTAAGCTTACACAGCTTACAAAGGAAAAATATTCAATACATACAGTGGCCTCAAGCTAACGTGTGACTTGTTTTCCACAATAAACTAGATTTTTTTAATTTCCTTAGTATTTATTTCTATAATAAAAATTCTTATGACTTACTTCCTAACAAGTTTCTTTCTTTACTAGAAATATATACGAGAACATTTATTTACAAAATAAGCGCCAAATCATTCACGAGGAAAATGTAAAAGTATGGACCGCATTTATCAGCTCCTTTATACTGTTATGATCGTTCTGTCAGAGCTCCAGCCAACTAGTGTTACGTCTTGTCTAGCCACAAATTTGTTCGCACATGTAGATAGCGTCGGCAGAATGATGGGAAAAATTGTGTTCGTGGTGTTCCGTTTAAGCATATATTTCGTCTGCCTTCGAGATTGTTTCAATGTTCTCAGAATAGTTTATGTACGGGTGTATACAGAGGAGCGCATACTATATTTTTATTTTGCCTCTGTGTATTTTGTTTGTGTGATGGTATAACACAATTGTGCCAATAACTGTTCGGACAACATTGCTTGAACAAGAACATACCATCAACAGCGACGGTCTTTTGGAAGCTAATCGTAAGAACACAACGATTTATATAACGAGTCGAAGAGAAACTCAATTTATTTTATCTTTGAACTCGTATGACTTTAGCTTGATTATAAAGGTTTCGTGGTAATCAGACAACAAGCTCCTAAAATTCATAACAAAAATTTCAAGCCAATAAAAAGATATATTCTCATAATTGAAAAATGAATTCTTTATTTTTCCTACAAAAAAAAAGTCTTAAAGAATAATTTTGATAATTTTCTTAGATATCGATTTTGAACAATATTTTTCTAAAATGAGTATTTATGGAGATGCTTTGAAGAGAGAATAGATAACTGATTTCCTTGTATTGCAAACCTGCGTTTTACGCAAATTAAACCAATATAACCTTCGGAAGTAACCATACGCAGCAAGAATTTGACACCCCTGCTATACAATGTCTTTAAAACAAGTTATTTAATGAATAATAAATTTATAAAATGTTAAAATGTTCCGAAGTAGTTCCGTAGATTCTGCATGAAACCATCACTTGCTTTTAAAATAATTTTAATACGAAACCTGCCTGCCAACTTGTTATTATTCTTCCATTCTTTAAGTCCCATTTTATTTTTGTTCACTACATTACAAACTGTTAGAACTTGGTCGAAAACTGCATGCCATTATTATTTCACCTAAGCGCCATTCCCTTGAACACAAAATGTTATAAATATATTAACTATTTTCTGCATTGAATGCGGTTTCTTACACTTTTGCGAACGAAGTTAAAGTTGCAATATTTTAATTAAAACTGGAGACTATTTAAATCAGTGAACTATTGGCTTCAAAATTTTTGCTTCAAATCAATTTTCTTTAACATTAACATATTTTCAAAATTTCAATAATTTCTATAAACAATAAATCTAAATAGTTAAGATTGCTTTGAAAGATTCCTTTTCAGAAAATCTCTGTAAAATTCAGATCGGGGAATGTTCTAAAAATTAACCTTCTAAAACTTACGCCAAAATTTTTAAGTGTAGAGAAAATTTTAAGTTTTTCTAATACACATTTTTAAGCCGACCTTGTTGTTCATAAACAAATGAACGTATCATTTATAAACCATCAGCATTATATATTGTAGCTTATTTCCTGAATGGCTAAATTTAAAGCGCCTTTATTTTAAATCAAAAGTAATTGGCCAGCAAAAACTTAATTAATGCGACGTTTAATATAATTCAACAGTAGTTAATGTCCTTAGCGGTGTCATTTTAAATTGGCAAAATTTTTTGTAAAGACAAACAACAAAGAAAAAGTAAACCTATTTAATACGAGTAGATAGGAAATATAAGAATGAAAAGAAAAAGTTAATTTCCGTTTTTTCCTATGTCAGCAATTCGTTGTTAATGTAGATCCCTACGGTCTACAGGTATACAATGTTACACAGGCAACAAATAGCACCTAGTAGTGGTTGACAATTTTAAAAATTACTTTGTACATTTTGCTAAATGAAACTGAAACACCTAAGATTTGTTTTAGCATGCACACCCTGGAGTTTTCGAGCAACGACATATGAAGAAAATCTCTTCAATTTTAATTTCAATAATGTACCTACTCAAATTGGCTAAGTCGGAAATATTTTTTTACGTTGAACACTCATTACCATATACTAGTTACTTCAATACATATTTTCGATGTATAAGAAACAATGAATTCAAGAAGACATACAAACAAGTTTCTTCCTATTAAGGTTTTTTTATAATAAATTGGTGAAAACTGTTTCCATCACCATTTCTGCTTGGAAAAGAAATCTTAAAATACAAAATTTAAACACTCAACACTAAGGTTTGCCACAACGACCTTGTTGAATTTTACCAAAGTGTTTTTACAGAAATGAAAATGTCGCACAAAGGGAATGTAATTCCAGCTCTGGTCTAAAGCCCATTATCTTTAATATATGCGTTGCGGTGACAGAGATATTATGCCCAACATTCTGTGTTATTCTACTCTATTTATTATTTTCTTGCATGTAGATCTTAATAAGGCTTTTCAATAGCTAGGAATGCGTAGATATTTTTAAAGAATTCACAAATATTGAACTGTCTTGTAAATAACTTCTTACTGCTTTATGTGAGATAATATTTGAAATAATTATTTCTTTTTGCTCCTTCTTTCGTTTCATTTGTTTATTTTAGCATGCTGACCGTCTAGTTGTCTAAATTCAAATGAATATTGTTTCTTTTAATTTACTGAAATATTTTCAAAATACTCGTATGTATGTCAATTGAAAGTATATATCTTACTAAGCATAACAGCGGACCGTCAGCTGGCAGGCACAGAGTTATGGCTTGCCGCAACTGAGTGGCACTGTCAGAAGTTATGGCTGAAAGCGCCGCGTGCTGGCAGCCGATAACAGGTTCCTGTCTCTGCTAGGAGTCTGGCTAAATAAGTCGAGCAGAGCGAAGTTAACACTCTTTCATAAAAAATACCTAATCCTCGGTGGAACAGCATACATCAGGAATGCGTGACCAAGAGGGTGCTTGGTTTATAGTATCCAAACTCGATCTCAAGTTTTAATGCATACTTACCCGAGCAGATGTAAATCCGTGTGGGTGGACATATTTCTCTCCATTAGGGGGATAAATCAGGAAACCTCGGAAGCGGCGGAGAAGAAACTAGGGTTTTAATTGGGCAAGGAAGGAATCCGGAAGAAATAGACGAGACTGCCTCGCGAGGGGTGGACGGGCCAATATTTAAACGTACTTCTAAGGGTTTGGACCAGGAGATTTCGAAAGGGATGCACAGTGAAGCCTCGGGAGAGGTAGAGAAAATAACTCTGTAGGAAATGAGGTGGTTAGTGGCCAATGGAGGAATCCGGAAGAGAAGGACAAGAAAACCTCGCAAGAGGTAGACGAGTCAGTCTCGAAAGATAATCCGGCGGAAGAGGCTTACACGGTAGCGCAGATTGTATGGGAGTGTCCATGTCTATTTGTAGGTGTAAGGTTGCCTACAATTTGTGATAGATTTTAAAATTGAAAATGTGGACGAAAAGTGCCAGAAACCCACTTCACCAATATTGTATTTTTCTTTAAAAGAGAAGAGAAACGCGCCATGCTAATGCATAGCGCAGTATTGTAACAAGTCTTGTTTTAAATATATTAATTAGCTTGAAGTTATTATATACATATGTTAGTTATAATTTTAAAGACGAAAAACTTCTTTTTCAACACAAAATTGGCGCAATTTTGGCTTTGAAGAAACACATTGAGGATGGATCTTATTAGAAGAGAAATATCCAATTTCCCTTCCCCCTGAATTCCCACCTAATACAAGTAGGTACAAGCGGTTTTTTATGGAACGTGTAAATTTTTGAAAATGTTTGTCTTCTTCTGATTTTATATAGTATAAAAAACCCAATTCTTATCAAATCAAAATAAAAATTACTCAATATAAAAATTAATAATATATACTTGGGAATTACATATGCTCTTTAATTTATGAAGGTACTGAGTTCCTTTTAACTTTTCTATATAAAATCCGATTATATTTCAGAAAGTTAAAATTACTGGGGTTCAGTATGAGTAGAAACGAATGCATACACGAGCAATTATGTTACCCTTAGCAGTCAATCGGTATATTATTTAAAAGCATTTCCAACAAACTTTACAATTCAAACTTTACAATTAAAAACCAATTTTTGTTCTGACGTTAGGCCATTGAACAAATATGAAACCTCTTTATTTTTAAAATAAAATAAACTGAAAACATTTAAATTAACTTCCCCTATTCATATATTTGTTTGCTTGTACTTAAAGTCATTTTTATAGTTTTACTTAGAATATTTTTCAATTGTAAACCGATGAAAATACACACATACATAAGTATTTAAAATGATGTACTTTTTGGCAATCAAAATAAAACTGTGTTTTTCTGTAAGAAAGGTTTTTGATTAAAGTAGCAATAGAAAATGTCAAATATTTACTAGTTGTTTTAACTTCAAAATTATTATAGTTAACAGTATATTAACACTTGAAATATCTGTGGCCAAATCGTCGTACTAGTGATATTGACATTCGTTAGCTTTCGAATCGAAACTTGTTTAAAAGTGTAAGAGATGCATAAGCGAATTGCAAGTCCAACTGTGCCTGAACTTCATAAGGTTTAATCCTCAAAATTCATATGAATTTATGAATAAATACATGGGAATTTACAGGATTACCGGTGGCTAGTAATAGTGACTAAGTGTTAATAAAAGTGCTTCGTTTTCTCATTTATAGGTATATGGTGTATATATAGATGGATCATTCTCATTTCTAGGTTGTCTCTAAAAACCATCGCACATTAAATCAAAAAGAGTCACAACTCAAAAGTCATCAAAATCGGTTTGATTCATAAACCAGTTCTCAGAAAAGATTTGTAATGATCGCAGAAGTTTTATTTCACCTAAACATTGGGGTATGTGCTAGAAATCAGATGATTTTAAAACAATCTTTTTGAGGGTTGTGACGAATTTCGTTCGATTTTGAAATAGATTTTTGAAGCGTTTCTAAAGGTCATTCTACATCTAAAAAAAATTTTTGCCACTCCCTCATTTGCTTGAATGACCTTTGCTCCTGTCAAATGTTTTTGGAAATATTCGCTTGCACGGAATAACTTCTTTCTATTAAATTTCTTAAAAATTGGATTGAGTTTTCATTAATGAATTTATGGGTTACTTATCCCACTGTCAGTGATTTTAATTGCAGGGTTGTCAGCTTGCACGTAATACATACATTTAAATGGAAACTACCAAAATTAATTGCAAAATAATGATGGTGAATTAAAATTAAATTAAAGAAAAAATACACTTATTGTTTAGCAAAAAATTATAATTTTTACATATGAAGCAATATGTATATAACTACATACTTAATTGAAATAAACAGAGCAAAATTTAGCAATGATTTCGCATTATATTGCATAGAAAGTTTTTCAGCTCAGTCGTTACTCGTGGTAGGATGGAATATCTCAGAGTAAAAAGTTTTCGATTGACATACATTCTTCAGTTTATGTCTCCTCTTACTAAGTGCAAAAATTTTATGACAAGGAGTTTTAATTTTTGACACTCACCACAGTACAAATTTACACATTTATTTTCATCTCACAAATATCAAATATTCTGCTTCCCATTGTCAAAAACTAACCATCCGAGTAAAATGTTCTTGGTTGGAACACAGTCTAAAAATCGCTTGGGGACACTTACTTGTCTTTATTTCTATCATTCTTAATTGTTTCTTCGGGTTCTGATGCAGGTACATCATTTAGAGTTGTGTTTTTTGAAGGTTAACTAATTTTTGCCTTTCCCGAACATAGTGGCTGTTTTTGATTTAGGATGCGAAAAAAAAATATATGGTCGTAAAAAATTTCGTAGTCTCAACTGTGGTGATTAGTTTTCACTGTGTTGTAAAAACTAGAAATATTACACGGAAATAAAAAAGTAATTTGTATTTTTATTATAAAATAACAACAATCTATGTTTAAGCTTGTTTCCTATCGAATGAAATTTAAAGTTTCAATACTACTTATTCGATAACGAATGCATTGATTCCAGAAAGTAAAATTTCGAACAAAGTCCAGCGATCACAAGTGTGATCACAAATGTGTTTTTCCGACTACATCGTAGCAAAATGCAGAATTATGTGTTTAATCGGTATGTATGAGAATATGTACATATGTTCACTTGATCCCTTATAACTTCTAAACTCCTTATCATAAATTGAAAAATGACAAATAGGAAGCGCTTGAATCATGCGCTGGTTATATACTATGTACCACCATATTAAATTGAATAATGACACCCTCTAGAAGAGAATAAGAAACTAACGAAAAAATATATTTTTTTAATAATGCCAGTTGGATATCGAATGACAGAGCTTAATTAGCACACTTCAAAAATATATACACATAATAGATTCATTCGAGTACTTTTTTAGTAGAGTTTAGTAAGACCCCTTTCAGACCAGCAAAGTTTTCTTAGCAAAGTCTTGAGTTTGTTGTGGAGAGAGGAAAGAAGAGCGGGGGTTGGTACAAAACTTGTTGTACTCGCAAACTGATTTTGTGTTTTTAGTTCGTAAACCGAATTAATATGGGTGCTCTTTATATTTGACAAACATACAAACAAAAGAAACAGACTTTGTCAAAGTAAAATTATCCTGTCTGAACACAAGACAAAGTTTAAAAGAGAATTCAAGAAACTTTGTCAAAGAAAACTTTGCTGGTCTGAAAGGGGTCTGACTGAGTAAATTTTTCAATTTACTCTCCCAAAATAAATTTTGTCCAAAAATTACGCGAATTGAAATTTAGGAAAATTTATCCAACAGCTGATTGAAAATGAATGCAGTGTTGTAAAAAATGTATTCCTTTGACTACTCGACTTTTCTGTTGTTCGTACTCGGTACAGCACAATTTATTGTCTACAATTCTTACGAAAAAAAACGTAACTTGTGTTGCTTTATAAGTTGTTTCTTTTTATTTTATTTATATTGTAAGTTTTTCAGGATTAAATTTGTTAAATAGTTCATTATTACTCGTTTTTGTTATTGATTAGTATGAATAGCCAATTACTAGGTTCCGAAGTATTCATCACTTCTACAACACTAAAGAAGTAAATAAACAAAGAAACAAAATATTTTTTTTTCTAAATCCTAATTAAACTGCTGTGAACAGGGTAACTTAAGCAAAAAACACTTATTCTTGTATGCAAACGTAAATTAGTACACTTTACTGTTTTATTTACTTGTGTTTGCTTTAGTTTTCCTTATTTTCACAAAAATTTTAACAACTCCGTCAAAATTCTTTTTTGTTTGTTTACATTTTAAAACATATGTTTTTTCCGCCGACTAAATTCTACTAACAAACATTTCTTTAGCAGATTTTGCAATTGCTCAGTCATCGAACTGTCATTTTACGCTCTCAATCTGTGTTCTCATCTACTAAACTTTGTGTACTCGAATGCAGTTTAGTAAAGTTTAGGCATAATTATTGATAACTATTGGGTTCTTGAACGAAGCTATTGTTAGGTTTTGCTTGCGACTTTGGTATAACATATTGTTTTTATTTTTAATCTCTTTCAAAATTAAATAGAGCTGCTTTGCAATTACTTTATCACGAAATTAAGTCCCCAAGTTAATTTAAGTAGAAAGTAAATTTAAAGACCAAATACAGTTTTTTGAAAAATTACTGTCTAAAATAAAAAATAGAAGATTCTCACTTGAAATTGTTATGTAAAAACTATTCCTTGTTGATTTGTTTTTCCGACAGGGTGCTCTGATATATATGTCTGGAACGATTTTCCGTCATCCCTTGTCAATTTTGGTTTGGAGACAAACCGGTTTCGGCTAGTTGCCATCTTCAGTGTCATTTTTATCGTTCTGAATTGTTTATGTTAAATCGTTCACGTTTTATAGTCTGTTAGCCATCGGTCTTATGTGGGCAGGTAGCTGGTAAGACGTGTGTTAATTCGTACGTGTTTTAAGTTATTATCTAGTCATCCGTATAGTATGGGTAGGTATCAGGTAACACGTATATGTCTCTTAATTGTTTATAGGGGTTGATTTATGTATGTTATTCTAGGAATTATGGATTTTTTGTTTTGGATTGTTATCTTATGTTTTCATTACTTTATTTCTCTGTGTTGTTTGTACTCTACAATTTGGCGTTTACAGGTACCTTTTCTTATTGGTTGTTCGGTAAAGGTTGGAAAAAGTCCGTAATTATTGCTTTACGAATTTGTTTGTCCTTCGTGTATTGTGGCTTTATTATTTCATCATTTTGCGTGCCTTGTCCGTTTTTTCTGTTTTTTGTATTGTAGATTATTTTTAGTGTATCGAATATATCATCTGAGTTGGAGTTTGTTTGTTCGTTTATGATGCGTCCATCAAATGTCTTTTGTTTGTATATTTCCATGTTTTCTAGAATATTCAAACGTCGTCCTTTGCTCTGTGTATGAAGTATTTTAACGGTTTCTCTGATGTGCGTTGGGTGGCATTTGTTATTGAACATATGGTTGGCAAAGTTAGATTCGGGCGTTGAGTTGGGATTTCGTATTTTCTTGTTATAATCTCTTATATGTTCGCGGAATCTTGTTTTAATTTTCCGTCCTGTCTGGCCTATGTAGCTATGTTGGCACGTACACGTTAGCTTGTACACTCCTTGTTTTTCTAGTTCATCTTCTGTGTTAGTGTTGGTTCTTAGTATTCTTCCTAGGTTGTTAGTTGTTTTGTATGCTATGTTAATGTTATTTTTCTTGAAGAATTTGGCTATTTTGTGTGTTGATTTTCCTGTGTATGTTAACGTTGTCCATGTATTGACCTTGTCTTCCTTGTGGCGCTCCTTAGTTCTACGCATGTCCTTTCTGATTTTGTCTACAGTTTCTTTTTTGTAGCCGTTGTTCGTTGCTATCGTGCATATCGTACTTAGCTCTTTTTTATAGGCTTCATTGGTTAATGGTGTTCTTTCCAGTCTTGTTACTAGTTGTCTGATCGCGGCGAGCTTGTGTTGCTGTGGATGGTTGGAGGAGTTGTGTATTATTGTATCTGTAGCCGTGGGTTTCCTATATATTTCGTATTCGACCGTATTAGTGTTTTTGTTTGTCTTTATTGTGAGGTCTAAATAATTTATTTGGTTATTCTTTTCCGTTTCCATTGTGAATTTGATGTTTTTGTGTTGTTTATTTAGGTACTCCAGTATTTGTGCTTCGTTGTTTTTTGTAATTACGCATATAATGTCGTCTACGTATCTTGCATAGAATGTCACTCCTAGATTAGACATTTGTTCCATGTATTGTTTTTCCAAATGTTGCATAAATACTTCCATCAGTATTGCTGAGGTCGGGTTTCCCATTCCTAGTCCTTTTGTTTGTCTGTATATAGTGTTATTGAACTGGAAATAATTTTGTTGTAGTGTGGTTTCTAATGTTGATACGATTTGTGAAGTAAGATCCTTGTCTTTTGTGTTCTCTATTAATATTCCATGTGTGATCTTTATGGTTTCTCCTACCGGTATTGATGGATATAGGTCTTTAATATCGAACGATACTAATTTTGTGTCTCTCGTAATTTCTACGGTTTTCAGCTTCTCAATCAATTCTGTTGTGTTAGTTACCGTGTGTTCATTTGAAAGATGCAATGTCTTTTTCATTAGCCCTTTTAAATGCTTTGATAATTTGTAGCATGGTGCTGACTTATAATTAATTATTGGCCTCATTGGCGTGTTTGGCTTATGAATTTTCGGCAGTGCGATCATTGCTGGAGCCGACGGGTTCATGTTTGTCAGCATATGCGAAATTTTTGGGTCCACTATCTTGGATGCTTTCTTTATTGCCTCTTAGATGTTAGCCTGGTACTCCTCCGTTGGGTCTTTGCGTAATTTCCTACAATTTGTTTCCTGAATTCTTACCAGCTACCTGCCCACATAAGACCGATGGCTAACAGACTATAAAACGTGAACGATTTAACATAAACAATTCAGAACGATAAAAATGACACTGAAGATGGCAACTAGCCGAAACCGGTTTGTCTCCAAACCAAAATTGACAAGGGATGACGGAAAATCGTTCCAGACATATATATAAAAACTATTCAATATTTATCGTATGTGAAACAAACAACTTACACGTAAAATCGTTTACTGTATTTAATACATATTCATACTGTTGTTCAGTAGATAGTCGTAGTCATACGTCATAAACGTATAATCCCTTGCTACTGCTACAATTTGTTGTCTTGTTAGTCTAGGTGGCATATGCCCTCCATTGGGCTGCAAAAGTGAAAATCTCTTGTGGGCAGTTTTTCAGGTTTCCATTGTTTGAGCTGAAAATTGCAATATATGCAGGCTCATACCAACC
Organism: Phania funesta; assembly: GCA_963932375.1. Classification (NCBI taxonomy): domain Eukaryota; kingdom Metazoa; phylum Arthropoda; class Insecta; order Diptera; family Tachinidae; genus Phania; species Phania funesta. The sequence continues at coordinate 48,006,497 of OZ010656.1, forward strand.
ACTAACGCAGTAGGAGCGAAAAAATAACGATTGAAAAGCCTGGATTTTTGTCTACAAACGGAAGAAAATTGATTTATTGTCGATCATCACACATTTAATGCTTAAACTCATCACTGACATACGTACGAAATCAAATCTTAATATAATAAATTTTAGTATTGAAAGTGCATAATTATAAACAACAATAATTGATAATAAATACTCTGAGCCAAAGTAATATTTGCAATTCAAAGTATTTTTAATCATTTTTTTTTATTTATTAAATATTACCATACAACTACAAAATATATTCGAAATTAAATTGTCTAGCACTCGTTGTGTAGAAACTGGCCAGTGACGTTGACACGACTCACATTCGTTCGCTAATACACAAAAATAAAAAAGAGACTTAAAATGAGATGATATATTGATCGATATATAGCAACACAATCCAAATAAATTTTAAGGAACTCGTGTTTTTGACTGTCCCACATTTCACAAGAGGTCGCTAAGATGAGCAAACCATTCTCCATTTCTCTTAGAAGTAGTTGACGTTTCCTTTTTTAATTTTTCAATCTATTAAGAATTTGGCAATAATAAAATTTATATTAAGTATTTAATTATCTTTTATCGCTCAAAAAAAAAACATATACATAGAATAAAAAATGCAAATTACAAATGTTTGATGGAATTTAAAACAAATATAAAAAATATACATTTTTTTATTTGGTTTTTTCGAAGTTTCTACTGTTTACCCTTAAAAAAAAGAGCTCCGAAATATCAGAAAGCTTATAAATAATTAAACAAGTAAAACATGGATTCGAAAGCAGTGATGACGGAAATAGTGCTAGAATATTTTTCGAAAGTGACTTAGCCGCCGAAACAGCGTTGACATAGTGAACGCATTTATGATTTTGGTATTATACTAAAGGATCGCCATCTAATGTAAACAACTTCATACATTCTAAAATTTTAATTAATTGATCTGATTTTATTGAATTCTTCAATTTAGGAATAACTAGGTACACATATAAATCTACTTTTAAAAACTTCTAAATTATAAATTTATGGGCATATTATATACCATAATCACAAAGTTTTACCTCATACGAGGAAAAGTTTATGAAAAAGTACAAATAAGAATTTTATTAATAATATGGCATCGCTTTAAGATCCCACATTATATTCAAAAAGGAACATAAAGAATAAACATACATTTGCTTTAGACAATACATACAAATATGAACACAGAGTTGATTTGGAAGATGACAATTTTAAACAGCTCATAACTTCGATTAAATTAAGTCAAACTTTGAAAAAAAATGAAGAGGGTGAAAGGGAATGATCTTGTGTTCATTTTCGAATCTTTTCTTGTGTCAACATTTCTATTACTTGTTAAAGTTTATCTTTTACTCTGTGTTGTAGCGTTTGAGTTGTGTCGTGTGCAGTGTTGTAAATTATGTACACGTTGCTTTATATTTAAGCACATCCTAAGTACTTGTTGTCAGAACCATAGAGTAACAGACTTTTTACAAGTTAGCTTAGCTTTTATTGCTTAACCGTGGCTTTTTTTATCACTTTTCAATGTGCACCTGCAATGCGGTTCTTATGGCTGAATTTTATGTCATGTTTAAATGTTACTAAAATATACGAACACAAAGCTAAATATGCATGCATTTCATATTGCTGTTCTTTTGCTCCTGAGATATTTTCTCTCTTTTCAGTTTCTTTTCCTTTTGTTCTTATTTTAATACATTTGGACCCTTAAAAATCTACTAAAACATCAAGGGGGACTTTAAGAAGGACTTAGGTACTTTCTTCTTATTTCATTTGTTTTACATTTTGCGTTTATAAAATTAAATGCAACTGCATTTGGTATCACTTAGAGAAAGCCATGAATTATTAGTCAGCATTTCACTTAGTTTTAAGCTCAGTTAACAAACGGTAACAGCATAATGTTGGACAATTCTACGGCGTGCTGCTGTTTCAGTTGGTGTTAAGACAATATAGTTTTACGATTGCATTTATTTTTCATTTCTATTCCATTTTCCTTTTTATATACGAGTATACTCTTTTACCCGTCTTACTTACCCTGTCCAGAGTACAAACTCAACATTGTCACCCTGCCGTGATTTCATTGCTTTGGCAGCAGACTCAATTAGACTCCAAGGACTATCACAGAGGTAATCGCCATAACGACCTGGTGAATGTGTGGACGAACTGGGTGGCTGTCGTTCTATGCGCCAACAACCTTAAATAAAAATAAAATAAAACCAACGACATTAGCAGAAATAAAAAATTCAAAATGTTGTTTTAAATAAGAACAAAACAGAGCCATGATAATGTCTATTTTTCTTGCCAATGTAGAAAATTAGAAAATCAAATTAAGACAATTTGTTGTACGAAAATTTCTTTTCTTTTATTTTTTCATTACCAAACAAATTATTCGTCCTTCGCCAAAACGATAACGGACAGCAAACATTAAATACTCTGCGAGACTTGTGTTGTTAGGTTTTATACTTTTTACCTTAATAGACTTTAAAGCAAAAATAATATTTTTAATTTTTTTCTTTTTAAAAATAATTCCAAATTTTTATTTCTACAATTTGGCTAACGAGACATTAAGGAGCAGAAGTACAATTTCCTGATGATTTAAAAACTTATTTTAAATTTGTTTGCCTTACATTTGATTTCGAATTCAAGATGAATTTTAAATAGTAATTGGCTTAAAAATTCCCGCTTAGTTCCTCTAGTTGAGTTAACTTGAAGTTGCATGTAACATGAATAGTCCTGCGCTACTCATTAAAAAAATATATGGTTTATTTTAAATAAGAATATAACGACTTGTTCGTCTAATGGCGGCTGTTGTATTATGCGTTGATTAAATAAGTAGAAATAATAAAAAAAATGCTGACCAAGCTGTCACAAAGGACACATGTGCTACTATGTAGCAAAATAGATAATTAGTAATTACACTATAAAGCGGACTACTATTTAATCCAAATACGGCCAATATTTTCTCCATTAAGTATGACTAAACTAAGAGGCGACAAAATAACTTTTTCTAGCGTTCCAGCAATAAAATCTATGCTCATAAACCTAAAAATAATCACGGTTTTATCTTATTTCTCTTCTTGTGTGAAAAAATCGTGTAAAGCATTGAGCGCTATTAAAAGCTGTTGACAAATGAGAATGAATTACAGCACGTGGATGTATTCAAGTTCTTTTGAACCCGAATAAATAATATTTACTCCCATTTATTATTGTTCTCCTATCTATCTTGCCTCGTTGGCAAACTAGCGCCTATTAATATTAAGAATATGGCGATGGTCGGAGCCCCCATTGCTCATACCTTTTATTAAGACGATAGCTTGTCTCAGGACCTTTTTAGTTTCGCTAATTAATCCACATTTCCGTTTCTGTAGAAAAGCATCTAGCTGAAAATCAAATTAAGTTGTTAAAAAGTTAAGTGCGGATCTAAGTCTGAGTTATTTCTGTTTGTTAATGTATGTATAAGACCTCTTTTAACTTAAAACTTAAACACGGTTGGGTTATATGTTAAATTTCAGCTCTCTCCCTACAGTAGAAATGCTCCATACAAATAAGAGGGAACCCTAGTCCCCTAGATGAAAATTGGAAATTTTTTTCATTACTTATTCTCCAAGACCTATGTAACAAATTTCATCTCTCTAGCTATAGTGGATGTATCCCATATAAATAAGGGGCAACCTCCCCCCTCGGCCCAGGTTATCTATGCGTAGAGTCATTATATTTCAAGTTTCATTGATTATGATTAAAGAAAGTTATGAGGGGGGTAAAAACAGCGCGAATGTTTTCGTGTAATATACAAACTGTGTGTTTTAGGCCTGAACTTGACCTGGCACACTACCGTGCGCCTTAATCTCAATAACAAGCGCTACCGCATATGCAAGCAATCGATACTGTTGTAAAATATCATATGGAAAAGCTTTTCTAGCCATTCTTTTTTAATTATAAGGCCTATCTAGACGATAATCAGGTACTGTTATACCAAAAAATATATTAAGTCTAGAGTTTGAAAAACTCAAGATGTAAATTAGGTTGATTGACGATTATCACCTACTTCTAGCAAGCATACCTCATTATTGCATTTCGTTAAGTTTTTATCATTTGCAGCAACATGCATGAACCGTCGGTGTTGCTAGTTCGGTCGCTACAGGCCACCAATATTTCCAAAGTCAAATCCTATTGTATACGAATCTTCGGCAAAACTTTTTATATAAATAAAATATTCTTTTTTTACTTTCCGGACACAAATTCGTATCAAAAAATATAGCAACTACTCTAGAGGGAACGGAACCGCCACAAAACTTGTCACATGATTGGGTTTTGGAGACAGGTTTAAAACAGCGTTGTCATAGAACGCGCAAATTGATAACTTTTTTACACCAAATAGACGTTAAGAATCTTAACCAGTTTAGGATACTGTAGCACTGGTCTCGGTTACAATTTGTGTATTAGATACATATGTATGTGGTAATATATATTAAATGTGCTAATACATAATAAATATATTTAATTATGTAGGTTGTACTAGTTAAGTGATATACATATGTTTGCTGTTTTCATTCCCATAAGAACATCTATCACTCTCCATTCGGTAGTCGGCAAATCGTAACATATTGTTCATGCTATAGCCCGATTCAAGAAACCAACGGTTTTTAAAATTTTCTAACAATTTAGAATATATCAAATATTTAAGTACTTACTGCGCATAACGTCTCCCTGCGTTGAATATATTGTATCCAAATGTAAATCTGTTATATGCCAAAAGTAGCCTGCAAAAAGAGAAATGAAGGAAAATAGTTAATATTTATTATACATATTCAGTTATACTAGTAACACTTTTATCATAATCAGCAACATTAATATACAAACTAATAAAATGCATGGGAATAAACCTTGATTATATTCAAATGGTATAGAACAGCAGCGATAGAAATAATGCAAAACGACTTATTGGCGAATGTGTAAATATGCCGAGGGATTAGTTAATTGATATCTAAAAAGCTTTATATAGTTTCTGAAAGCAACTTTCATTCAGGAAAAGGAAGTTTCAGCAACAAATTATTTAAATTTTAATATATTTAAGGGTATGAGAAATTTTATAGTCAAGCAATAAATTGCCATTTATACATTAATATCTCACTCCTAACACGTTTTATAAGAGTTTCCAATGCTGCAATGTGCAGCGCAATTACAATTTCAACTGCCATCAAAAACCACATCAAAACGAAGGGCTAATAATTAATATTAAGTGAATTTGATGACTTTAGTCACGAAAAAATATCCAAGAATTTCTTGGAAATTGGCAACGTAAATTTTTTTATTATTTGTAAGCAATTGGCGGCATTTGATGTCAATAGAAATTTTCAATAATTATCAGGTGACGTGTTTTGCTAGTAAATTTGATGCCCAATAAACTAAATTTTATATAGCACCTGTGACGCATGAATGACTTGGCCACGTCATCGCCCAAAGTTAAAAATGAACAACCACCCAAGAAGTTTGTGTCAGAATAATAAAAAACCAGAATAAATTAACCCAATTATTAAAAAAAAATTAGCTAAAAATAATTTGATAAATTACTATGTCAACTTATACAATATTTGAATAAAGAATTGCCCAAAAAATGTTTTGAACGGTTTCATATTTTCCGAAATTTGGGCACTGGATTCTAATTGCGTAACTAATCACATAGTGAATGTCTTTTTAAAATGAGGTTAAATAATTTGATAATTCAAATATTTATTTTGCTTAATTTCAAATCTTGAAGGCAATCTTACCTATATCTCTTCTGCCATGTATTTGAGAGTATGAATCAGGCATGCTCTGAAACACGCTAGGTTTTGCAATAGCTAAATTTCAGAAAATAATAGAACTAAAAATCTAACTTATTGCAGTTTTTTAATTGGTTCTTATATCTTAGTCCTTTCAGATTTTTTTATCCGAACTTATATTTGAATGGGCTAAAAAAACACAACAAATTATAAAGTATACCACAAATTAAAAAACATTTCGAGAAGTTTTAGCAATTTTTACTACGTTATATTACCCAAAATTTGGATAACTAATCAACCAAAAATGTCCGTTTTGGTTGATTTTACATATTTAAAAATTTTATTATGACCAAATTAGTCACCTCTTAGTTGTTTTTTTTCTCTTTGGGCGATTTTCACTTGAGCGATTATTCATACAGCTGCGACGCATGTGATGGAAAAACGATGTTACTAATAGTTTACACTGAAAATCTGCGTTATTTTACTGCCACAGACCTAAGTTACTTTAAACTTATAGAAATATCTCCGAAATAAGAAGGTCGTTAGATAGAGAGACGGGGAGAGACAGCATGATAAATAAAATAGATTACCTTCTGGCGCAACTGAAGTCACTAATCTGATGATATTTTCTTTGTCTACAATAGTAATTTGTTCATCTCCTATATTTGGAAATGGAATGCCCATGAAAGAAATATTATGTACACAATCGTATTTAAAAAAAATAAGAAACAATTCATAGTTACACATTAAATTCAACTCTTGCTAAAGTATACATTAAACTAAAAATCTCTTATTATCTTTTTGCTTTCATAGTCAAAAATAAATGTGTGTCTTGACTCAAATTAGCTAATTTCTTGCAATCAATTTCTTACCTCACTGACTTGGCAATCTTGAACAGCATTTTTAATATGTTGATAGCAGACGGATGTTCATTTATAAATATTGTGTATTTTATAAAACGCCTATCACTAAAATAAATTGTTATATTGGAAAAAGAAATTGTAATGGACAATTAGAATAGGTAAGATGCAACTACATATATCACTTATGACGTTTTCGTTTCTTAAATAAATGTTGCCCTGTTATAAGAGTACTTGCTTAACACACTAACGTTGTTCTTAAGTGAGCTTCAGCTTTTTTTGACTTTAATGTCAAAAGTATACTGCAATTGTCTATGAAATACCGAAATCGACTTTTAAGTTGACTTTTGTTCTCTAAAAGCATGGTTTATTGTTCACTATCAATATGGACCAATTGCTTCGCTAAGGCATAAGGTGTATTTTTCTATGTGCCCTGACAATTACGGTTGTATTAATGGTAAAAATAAATCAAATTATACTAAAAGGATTCCCCAGCAGTTTTCTCACCAAAATGTAATACTGACCCAATCCGCATGCTTTGAGTTTTTAAAGGGGCTATATTTTCTACGCTCTCAGAACAATATCCGTGTGCTTAGCTTTGTTCAAGGCAGAGTAATATAATCGTAATTGGCCTTACTGGCAGCAACAACAGCCACATTTGGCTTTCAAAGAATTTGTGGCTGGATTGTTATACTTGCGTTGCTATAAAACCGAGTAAACTAAATACCACTGACAAGTTATTCGATTTAAATTATCAAGTCGTGCAAATGTCCTTTGTTATAGAGAAGGTGTCAAGTTTGGAGTGCTTTTGTATGAAACCTTAAATAATTGTTTTTGTAAAAGAAAATTTGATTTTTCATTAGTTTAATAGGTATTCAACTAATGGGTGTGTTTGCAAATGGTGAAATGTTTTTAATCATATATTGCGTATAATTATTGTAAATAATATGTATTACGTGGAAGAGTATATCGAATTTACTGTTCACACTATTGCAAAGGTATCACACACATACATATATGGAAATAAATAACATGTGTGACTACGACAAAAATAAAATGGTCTCTACAACAATATATTGTCTTGGCAACAGCATTATTTTAGTTGTGATAAATAAGTCATTGTTTATATTAAATCATTAAGAGATTGCCAACCATAAAAACTGCCATATGGTTGAGTCGAAAAAAAAAATTTTTAGTAAAATTTTTAACATATCTAAAGTATTTCAGCTATACAAATATAATGCAATAATTCTAGCAAAAAATATTATTAATAAACATAGTATATAATATTCTCTTGACGTTCGATCGAAGTATAACTAAGAAGTTTTCAAAAAAATTGTTATTCCCGAACTCGGTTGACTACCTTTCTAGCACTCTCCGAAGGGTGATATTATTATGGTATTGATGGTAATCTCATAATTCATTAATTTTATATTGCTCTTCGATTACGGTTTCCTCAAGCACGTTTTTTCTCTGATAAAGATCTATATTAGAGTACTTTATTGCAAATTGTCTTGCAGAAGTGCAAATGTAAAACACTGAATACCGGCACTTTTAACGGCAACAGGTTAACACCTGCAAAGTGACTTATATAAAGAGTGTTTTTTTAATAGAATAGAACTTTAAGTTGTAATAAAACACATAAATGTAACGTGCAGAATGTTGCCTTACACTTCGTCCATCTTCTATGACTTATCGTCGTATACCAGAAACTTCACATGGCCTCACAAAAAATTAGTCCAGCGGCGTTAAATTTTGATACCTGTAGTGCGATTCACTAACTTTTAGTGATTCGACAGTCGCAAAATTTGTCGACATTTTTTATCGTTTTTATCGACATTTTGATATCGTTAATTTTTTGTTTTTTCAAATTGATATCAAGTGGCATCACAGTCAAACGAAATAACGAAACATATAAACGAAAACCACATAGAAGAATGAAAAAAAACAAAGACTTGTTAAGAAAAGTTACTGAATAGCAACATCGTTAATTTTGTTGCTAAAAATTTTTTATCGATGCGATTGTCGTATATTTCTGTGTTGTTTATTTATTCGACAAACTAAAATTAATGGCATCTTTTAGGGGCACTTTTAATTTGTTTAAATATCACTTATACACAATATTTTTAATAAACAAGGCACTAGGTACATGCATAATATATTTATTTATACTTCATGTAGAAAAAGCTAAACGCACAAAAATTTTTTTTCCAAAAGTCCTTATTTTTTTCCATTCTTCTTTGAGCTTTTGGTTTATTTGATATTTTTTGAAAGAGATGCCACATGATGTCAATTTGAATAAACAAAAAATTAACGATATCTACTATTGTTCACTAGTAGTTAGTGAATCACACAATCGTTACTGCAAACAACAAAAATTGTCGACAAATTTTGCGACTGTCGAATCGTTAAAAGTTAGTAAATCGCACTGCTGGCCTTATATAATACAACAAGCACTTTTGCCAATAGTGGTCGAGGTGGCCGAGGCCAGAAACAAAAATTTTCGTCAGTATCGAGAAATATATTACCGTAAATTTTCCAAGATCATTGTAAAAATAATGTTTTCTTAAAACCGGATGCATTTTCAATGGGTTCAAAAAATATATTAAATACCAAAACCATTCGAACCGTAGACATCAAAACTGTTACTACCGTGGGTTGCAGGTTATCAAGCCAAATTCGCGAAGACTATAAGTAGTCAGATGAGTCAGTCTTATTTTTTAACAAAGCGTTACCTTTTTACTTTAACAACACATTATACTAATTACCTATTAATGATTTTCATTTTATATTTCCTTTTTTTGAATAGCTACCAAGCCTATTTCAACAAGACATATCTTTTATAAAAACAATTTAGTGCTATGAGTTTAAATAAAAAATTAAACAACTATTTTTTAAATAGTTTAAGTTGCCAAAATATGTTGTTTGACTAAAAAAAAGAGAACACGTGAATTTTTAGAAAGACTATCGATACTAATATTTGGAAGTGGAATATTCCCCCGGAATTATTAGTAATATTATCTATATTTATACTGTTATGATAGCATCGTATTTATAAAAGTGTTTTAAAAAGAGCATAAGAATATGTGTGAGCTTTTCTCTGCACAGTTATGCTATTAAATAGCTACCTACGGTTTAATCAAAACTGCAAAGACGATGGAATTAACATCGGGAGTTGCCGAAAATATTAATTTTATTCGAAAAAAAAGGCGAAGATTCACAAAAAAAATAAAATGTATCAAAAAATATACGGTACTAAAAATAGCTTAAAACGAATAATTTATATACAGGTAGGTTTGAGCTTGTTTTAATCTTTCGGTTACGAAAGAAAACATTTATTTTTAATTTTTGTTAGTTAATTTTCAAATTCTAGGTCTTTAAGAAAAATTTTTTATATAATATTATTTTATTGATTCTATATTTCGCTGCTTCTTTGTGTAGTAGCAAATTATATTAATTAATAGTTACCGTCTACTGTAAACGCCATCCATATAACCCAATTGAGGATAAATCTTATCAAATATTTTTCTCATATTGTCGGTAATTTTTCTGTTGGATTAGAAGGAAGTCCATCGTACTCATTTTTTTCACAAAGAATTAGATCAACTTTGATAAATTCATTTATAATAATAAATTTTAATCTCAAAATTTTAATGAAATATTTGATATAGATTTCGTTTGTATTGTTATTTGTGCATTACTATATTTGGAAAAACGACTTCATTTATTTTTCAGCAAAAACTATAAAAATCTGTACCATAAAATAAAAAAAAAACTTCAAATCTCGTTTTTAGAACAGAAACCATTTTTTAATCCGCAGCTATTATGAGACACATAATAGACCAATATGCAGACTATATTCGCAATAACCGATAACTGTATACTGACATAATTTAAGCATTTGATTAAAATTTTAATATTTTAAGCGAATATACGATTTCGTGTGATTTAAGAGATTTATGGATTTTTTAACAAAGTTTGAACATAAGGTTACCATAAGCTTTTACACCGCAACTCGGTAAAGTTAATGGAATATTCATTTCGTCCTTAAAAAAAGGAAAAGGAAAACCAAAACCAAAGATAACGTTACAAAATAAATATGCTTAAATGTAGCACAACACTTAACTTAATACTACATGAGTAAAAGTTAAAACCTGGCGAATGGTAACAAAAGAATAATTTTACAATAAAGGATCACAACCAAACGACAAGTTCTGACAAGATGAGATGAAACCAGAAAACAAGACAGTTATAAATTTGCACAGACACAAGAGTACATCTGTTGCATGACGTTACTGAATTAAATAAAAACAGAAAGAATTGCTCGAAGAAGAAGAGTAAGGCCAACCTACGTACATATAAAAGGTGACAGTGTTTTTGACATTGTTACAGTGGGTGATTGTAGGTACAACTTTTTTACTATTTATTTTCTATTTCTTAACTTGAGATTTCAGATTCTAAAATAATTCTTTTCTTTTTATTTTTAGTAGTTTTTTTGTATTTTTGTTTCGCTATATGTTGTTCCATCTGTAGTTATGCGGCGTTATTTTCGTCGTCGTGACTTAAGGACCAGCAGTGTGTCTGCATTTAATTTAAAGAAATTTCAACAAATTGTAACAGACAACGTAAAACTGATGTGACATTAATTGCAACAAATTTTCGCACACTTCTTGCTATTACTCGTATTTTTGTGTTCAAATATCTATCTGTACGTTTAGTTGCTTTTTCTTTCTTTTCTTCTGTTAGGATTCTTTTATTTTTAGTTTTCATTTTCCTAAAACTGTTGAAAGTTTTTCAGGATATGGCAAATGAAATATATCCCGGTTTGTCTACAATATTTGTTGTCATGAGAGGTGAGAAATTTATATCATGTGATAACAAATTGCAAAGATAGTGAGAATGTGACAGTGTAAGACTGTCGCCTTGTTAAAAACTAACAATATGTACGCGCATCATTGAATTAAGGTAAAATAATTATTTTTTTCTAAATGTGCTTATGACTGTATGTGTGTGTGTTTGCTTAAATCGTTGTCATTAAATGCACTTATGAATTAAATATATTATTTCTTTTCGAGTTAAAGGGGAAAATCTAATTAATTCAATTGGGATTATAATTATCTAATTAGAGTTTAACTGGGGGAAAATAACAAATTTATTTAAATACAATTTAAATAGAAGCTTTTAAAAAGTTTTAAAGAAATAAAGTTTAAACACTGTAATTTGGATTTAAAACATCAATGAAAATAGTGCAATATATAACTTGACATGGCATAAAGTAATTTGCCACAGAATTTTACTAAATAATTTGTTGTTTGAATTTTTAAATACCTCTTGTCAAGTTCTTAAATTAATTTCATTTGCGAGGCAATTCGGCACGACCATATTTCTGAGACTATAATAAGTGTTCCTTATATTTTATGTTTATTCACATGTGTTCGTAAATTTGTACGACACGATATTTGTAACCTATGTATATCCGATAACATTCTGTTCTTTAGTTTTAGGTAAAAAGTTCTGAATTTATGGTTAAAACATATCTAAACATGATTTCAGTTTATAACGCAATTATCGTTTAGGGAAATTTTTTAATGTTTATCAGTACTTCTTGTAGTTTTCACACCCCTATTTTAACCGAGCGACATGCTAGTAGTAACACGGCGTTCAATAAGTCCGAGGAAAGATAACCTAAGAATATTCACTGCAGAGAGTTACATCCCAAGAATACAGTATTAGATTATTGCTGTGGCGTTTCCGTGGGGCTAAAAGTGCAAGTTAAGACTTATGGTATACATACCCGAAAAGACAGGTTTTGATATTTATCTGTATTAAACAAATATCTAACTAGTGTTCACCTAATATTTTGCTAGTATAAAAATCTCCAGTAGTAGTTTTCAACTGTAAAGTTTTCTATCATCGTGTATGCCCGAATTAGCTTGGAGTGTGCCTGTCAAATATCTAGTACCAATCATTCTAGAACCAGTTTATTTCCAGTTCCTATCAATCTGCAAGTGGCACCTCTGAACTACTTCAAGTACTAGTACTCACCAGCACTAATATTTTTGTATAAAACATCGAACCTGGTTTGCAGTAGTGCTTGCTGTTCTAACAAATGCAAATATTTTTAAGGCGCACTGTAGTGCGCCAGGCCAAGTTTAGGCCTAAATCACACAGTGTGTATATTACACGAAACCATTCCCGCTATTGTTAGCGGGAATGAAGGTGTAAAAAGAAAAGAATATATTTTACTACATATTCACTGACTCACTTACTCAGGAATATTATGGGGCACTTCCACTGTAGCTAGAGAACTGAAATTTGGTACACAGGTAGGCCTGGGAGAACAAAATACCAAAAATATCTGAAAACAGGCAGTTTTTATCTAGAGGGGCAACATTTTTTTTGTTAACTTTCTAATATGAGAAAAATTATGGAAAAAATGTTACTGAACTGGCAAGTTGCCTAGAAATGAGATGGAATTGTACATATGAGAACGCTTTTGTGTAACAAGTAACGCTTAATCAGGGTTAATTGCTGTTTGGCGTTAAGTTAATTTTTACACTATTGAAATTTGTTTTGTATATTTATATACTTTCGTTAAACAACATAAGTTAGTCTTTGGGTTTTTTTTAAGGAGTCACAAAATTAAATTAACGGGTTCAATAGACTTTCCACGAATTCCAAAAGATTTGGTTTGGTAAATTTTTCTTCGACAAATTAAGTGTTTCTTTGTAAACACCTAAGCGAGTTTTATTTGAAGCTTGTTGTCTTAGCGTCATATTATTCTTCCTTACCCGCGTATTTAAATCCCAGAAAGCATTTTAAAATATTGGTAACGCCATTCAAATTTCATTAAAATTTAACTAATAAAAGTAGCACAAGCGTTGGTGGGTACCGTATTTACTAAACTAAAAGTAAAAAAAATTAACATATAATTACAACAACCTTTAATGTTTTAAAACAATTTTTTTAGGATTCATATTTCGTTTTGTTTTTCTAATCGATTTCCTTTACTCATAAAATCATAGATGGAAGCAATGTACATTAATATAACGTTCGACGGAACTACACACTCACATTTTCTATGCACTTGAAGTTCTGTAGTCAGATATTTGTCTAACAGAGTTTAAATATTTATTTATAAAATTAAGTGTTAAACTTTTCTGGTTAAAATTTATATTTTCCGCGTTGTCTTGTTGCTCCGTTTGATTTATTTCAAAGGACTTTTATTAAGTACAGAAAACTTTTTAAACGATTTTTTTTTTATTTTTTTACATAACGAACCAATATGGCACATTAAGATATTGTGTTCTATAAATAAATTAATGACGGAATACTTTATTCGACTTCACACCAAATTTATTTTAATATTTCGTTTACATTCTTCCTTGATTGTATGAAACGAATTTATTTGCGGCACGACTGTGGTCTTCGCACTGAATGTGCGGCCACCAATATCCCTATACGCACTTGTATAGATAGGTAGCAATCAAGTACCATGACCACCCGGACCCTAATACGCACCTCTTGCTAAAGGGTTGTAGCTACCTATTCTCTTGCTCTCAATAGCTATTCTATTTATAGCCTGCGTTGCATTACAACGCCATATTGATTTTACACGATGATATTTCAGCGATTTGAGTATAAACAACAGCCACCACGTACATGACCAAAAGATCGTTACCATTATTCACTCTGGGACTTGCACAAAAAGGTCTACAGGATCCCGTGGTACTTATGTTTTATTACTGGACAAACTTCCAAACTTCAGGCAGCAGAACCGGACTTTGACTAACAAACAAAGACAATACGAGTACTATAATTTTTATTTGCACGTAATTTAGAAATATTGCAAGTCGTGTCTTTCATTAGCGTGTTTAATTTTCCCTGGCCGCCTATATTTCACTTTAGGTAATGTAAAAAAATATACAACAACCAAGCGTTTAATATTAAGTCCCACTTATGGTTCAAATAAACTTCCGAAATCAATTAAATTTCTTTTAATTGGCGTTTATGAATGTTATCTTACTGCTTTTTTCAGCAGTAATGTGATTGACAAAGAATTGAAATTATAAAAATTTGATTTATATATATTAATATCTTTTAATTAATAACACAAAGAAAATTGTGGTAAATAGTGTTCACACAACTGTAAACGTTTAATTATTTTCAATTGGGGTCTTTTTGGAACTCCGATATTATACATATGTTTGAAAATATATTAATCTATATTACAACTTAGAATTGGTTGTATGAATACTTACTTAAACAAATAAGTTTATACTTTTTAGGCGTTCCAGCACACCTTCAAAACCTGAAGCTATCGATACAGAACGATTTTTCGGAATTTCGTAGGCAAATAAAACTTTTATACTAGGTGATTTTGCACTGATAATTTTAAACGTCCGTGCTTTGGAGGGATCGACCAATATTTTGAAAAAATAACTTTTTCAAATATGATGGATTTTTTTTAAACACTATTTTTTTCTTAGCGTAATTAGAAGCGTGTAAAATATAATAAGATTTGTTAAATATGAAATGGTATTTCTGGAGATAGGTTTTTTTTTTTAAATATTTAAATATTGAATAATTGGAAATTACTCGTAAATATCTTGCAGTGCAAATTATTCTTGATGTATAATTAAATTAATAATTCGAAGACATAATTTCGCTACGTGTGTATATATTAGGGACTGAACTTAAACGTCCCATGTGTAATAATCGAAATCAGTTTCGTTACGCCTCTTTGTTTTTCTTATACAAATAACGTTCGTTTTCAGAGCAAAAAAGGCTGTGGTTAAGCCTTTAAGGCCTTACTTTTGTCGCCGGTACAGCGTAGTAGTAGTTTGTATAAGCCTGAATATATTTATAGCTTGCTCTTTCCAGCTTGAACAATGGAAGTCTGAAAAGCTGAGCACAGGGATTTCGCCTTTTTCAAGTCCAATGGAAAGGCATCATCCAGTGCACCACAAAAAGAAAGATTTCAACTTCTGCCAAACCAAAATACGTCGCCGTATATAATATGCAAATATTTTAACGTGAACAAAGCAAATGCTAACAAAAAGAAGATACACCGAGGATTTAGTTTTCCGGTTGAAGCAGTAGATTATAGTGGAGGGCGATTTTAAACAAGGTCGTATAATTCGAACAGGGTTTTAAAATTAATGAAGCTGATAACAATCTCGTGTATTGTTTAGATTTAAGTAAATGATGTGCATGTCCCAAATATAAGTATCTGCCAGCGGAATGAAGATTATTCTTAGACATCCACCGTTCTAAGGCGTTAAAGCAGTGTTATTATGCAAAAAGAATCATTTTACATCTGTTTCAATAGCGTACGCATATTAAAATTGTATATCCTAAATATTATTTGAAATGTTAATTTTTTTTTAATATGATGTCTTCAGAAGTACCTTTACAATTTTAACAACTCTGCTCTTATTTGCGATGTTAAAGAAAATTTGAAAAGAAGAGGATTTGAAACGAAGTGTTGCAGCAAATACCGCCAAAGTAAAAAAGGCATTTTTTTCCTAAAATTTCTTTAAATAATTGCTTGATTTAAAATTATTTAAAAGTAATAAGGAAGCCAAACTTCTCCTTTAATGAATACTGTTTAAAAATTTAAACTATATGCAGAATTGACTAAGTTTAAAATTTCTTGTTCACAAAGTCGCAAAAACCGTTTAGATAAGTAACAGATACAAATAGATCTTTTCGGAAACTGACATTAATACTTTTAAACATATTAAAACACAAACTCTTGAATTTGTCGATATAAAAACAAAGTGACTTAAGCAAATTCCAAAATAAACGGCTTAGTTAACGCTTTTTTAAAAGCATCATTTATTTTCGGCTCTACAACCAGTGAAAGGCTAAATAAGCGAATAAGCTCTGTAATTTAAGTTAGAATGTAATTTATAGTTGTATTTGTAACATGTAATAAATAAATAAAATAAAGAAATTTCAGCTACACGACTCACCTACAATAAACGCGTTTAACCACTATTATGTTAATAGCGAGGGAATTCTGCAACTTTTGCTATTTCTTGCAATCAAGAGCCTTTCTTCTCGCACTTTGTTTACAAACTTACTTTTAATTTCTTTTTTATACTTTCTTAACTCCACTTAAATGTGCAAACATGAACAGAAACTGTAAACAATTAATATTTGTTATTCTCTTACTTCGTCTAAATAGCAAAAATAATTTCTTATATTTATTATGGAAGACTTTCAGTCTTCCCAAAACAATACAAAATATGAAAACAGCACTAAAGAATTTTTAGTTTTATTTTTTTGTGATGAATGTTTATTTAGCGAGCGACAGAACTTAAATTAACTTTTTTAATTATAAACTTTGTTACCTCCACAATGGTAAGTATGTGAGTATTTATGAGAGTGCGCGTGTGCGTGTGTATGCCCGAATGTGATATGTATCTCGCTAACAAAATAGTTCATTAATTTTATTTTGTAATCCTTTTATTTTTTTGTTATTCGTGTTCGTATATTCACTTTGCAGTAAGGAAACAGACGGTATTGATTTTTTTATGAAGTTGTTTTAGCCAAATAGGCGAGAAGGCTTTAATAATAATTTTGATATCAAATTAAAATTATTCATTAAAATTTAAACAACATTTCAAACCATTGTTAATAATTAATATGAAATTATATAATTATTGCGACATTTTTACTTTGTCGGGGAAAAATTATTATAGTATCAATATTTTTCTAAAAATTAATAACTGGGTTAGTATAATTCTGTGTCAATAACAAAAAAGTGCACAAGTGACATTTTGTCGTTTTACAGGAGAGTAATTTTAAGCTCTAAAGTTGATTTTTAAAAATATGATCGCTTTAAAAACAGTCTATTATATATTTTATACAAAGAAAAAATTGATTATAAAAAAATTGATTGTAAACAACTTCATAAAAAACCAATCTAAATATAAACACGTTATTCGAATACAATTTTTATTCCTTGCAAATGCAAATCGTGTGAGCTTTCATTTATTTATTTTTTTTTCTCTTAATTTTACGTAATACCAGAATTTAAATAAATTAAAAAAAAAAATTAATTTTTTTTTGAAATAATAAAAATTAATTTACAGATTTTACTACTCGGATCATTTTAGATACTTTAGCTTTATTTTGAGATAGTATTTCGAATAAAAATTCACTAGTTAAAATAATTTTATTAACATGTTTTCTTAATAAAGGTTTGTTAAGCAAAAACTTTTTATTAAATAATGCGCACTTTAATCCAAAAATATTTTTTTTAATGCGGCGGTAAATATGTAAACGAAAATAACTCTATGGACTTTTCTGGTGCCCATGTACCTTAAAAATTATTTATTGAAATTAATTTCTCAGATGATAATCGGGATTCTTTTTTAAGCCAGCATATCAGAAAGCCTTTTCAAAAAGTTTAAAAAAAAACTAAAAATATCTTATGTGCAACTTTTAATGAACAAAACGAGACTTGTTTGGGAATAGGAATTACTATCACTAAAAAATTCAAAGGTGTTCTAGAAACCAATCTTGATTAAAAGTGTAAAATGCAGACTTGTTATGTAAATTTTATATGAAAAAATTTGATATAAAATTAGTTGTAGTAAATAAACATACCATCCATAAATAACAGCTTGGGCTATTTAACATAGTCAAAAAGACAAGTAATCCGTAGCTTAGCACGGAATCAATGCTTAACCTAAATATTTGCTATTATTATTTTAAAGCTAAGCAATTGTGTTTTGCAATATCTTTTCGATGCTTGTGGTCTATTTTGAGACTCTGCTGATCAATAGAAACAATTTCTGATATTTCTCTTTTATACTATGTTAAGATATATACCTTAATTACGCAATTAGGACATTTACGCAGTTGGAGCTCTAGTTGAGTTCAATTTATTATAAAAGAACTTATTTAATAAAAGAAGCAATTATTACTTAATTGTTCAAGTAGAAAAGAAATTTGTATAAAACGACAAAATTAAAAATGAAAATGAAGAGAGAAAAAGAGATGGCCAGTGAAATTAGCAGTTTGTAGATTAATCAAATTTTAAATAAAAATACATTTTAAATAATTAATTTCTTTTAAAAATGCCATCACAAATAGCTAAATTTATTTTAAGTACGAATTTCTCTTTATTTTCCTGTACAAAATAAAAACGATTTCAGCTGTCAAATTATAGTTAAGAAAGATAAACTGAATAGATTCTTGAATCCAAGACTATAACTCAAATTAAAATTTAATTGCCTCAATTAAGTTAATTTCTGAATAGGTTTTCAGAAAATATTTTCTCGCAAAATTGCGTCATGTTAGTTGCGTCAAACATTTTTACATTTTATTCTTCACAAAAACTAAAATTTCGTCTCCTGAAATATTACGAACTTCAAGTAATGTAAACAATTTATATAATTTCATATACATACTGCATGGGTACCCGGGAACCTTGTCTCGAAAGGTGTCTCCCCGTTAGGAAATATGCAACCATATAGTATCGTGTCACATTCATCTCTAGGTGCAAAAAAAATGGTTATGGAATGGTCACCATAATCATGTTATTGACGTTCTCTTCAATAATATATTGTTGTGGCTAACATATAATGGTGGTTTTATAAATTTTTAAACATTCTTTTAATTACAATAAACAAGTTATAGTTTACATTTAATCATTAAATTATTTCCATCCATAAAACGGCAACTTGGTTGAATTAAAATCTGATGTTGCCCATTAAGCCTTCAATGGCTTTAGTCGCCAGTGTTCGTACCTCAGCCGCTGCCTACCAGTAACATAAATTTTGTGCTTTTCTACCGGTCTTAGAGGCCTATGTTATTATTGCCTACAATAATGATATAATTTTATTAAGACCCTATAATTCATTCATAATTAACTGCTCTTAGATTATAGTTACATCAAATATGCTCTTTCGGTGCGTGTAAATATGCACAAATAATTTAACGAAATTCAGCACAAATTTAAGGTTCAGTTATTCTAAAGTATTAAAAATAACTATTGGAATTTTTTTAACCACTTTTGTAATTAACACACAAGTTTCTGATTAAAATGACGTACGAGTATATTCGTGGTTATGGTGGCTAAAAGAATCATGTAGCGAAAGAAAACACTCTCTATTTAATGCATATAATATTTTTAACTTATGGCATGTTGTGAAATTGTATGGTTAAAAATAATTTTCTGTTGCATTTATTATCGTTTTTTCTTAGTTTTACTCGCATTTTAACACAACATTATGAAAATGAGAAAAAATAATTTTTGTTTCATTGTTTTTTCTAACACCATGATTTTTTTTTTTTTTGTTTGCCGCAGCCATTGTTCTTGTGCATTAATTTAAATTTTTTTATGAACCCTGTGCATTTATGTTGTTGTTTCGCCAGCGTAGTTGTACGATATCTAGCACATTTTCACTTTTTTAGCAAGAGTTTCTGCAAATGCTTTGTGCACTTTTGTTCACTTTTTGTATTTCCAAACACCCACCAAACTGCCGTTATAGGGGCTGCTGTTTACTGATTATAGACTACATGGTGTTGCATTACTTTTTTCTTGTTGTTATTAATTTTAATACTTTCTTGCTTTGTTGTTAAATTAATAATTGCCGGATCTTGCTGTTTTACCGCCATGTTTGCCTGTAAGCCAAGAAATCATCTTAAGAATGCGGGTTCGAAACCATTTTGCCATAAACTGAACAGCAACATTTGTGAAAATTACATTGTGAAAATTGTTGCAATTTAAAGTAAGGAGAAAAATAAGTACTGGTAATAAATATATATTTAAAGTATATATAATTTCTTTTTCATAATTTTAAAGTAGTTTCGGTTGGTCAAACACTCTTCGCAGTAAAAGATCCCAGCAAAGTTTGTTGACACAATAAAGAAAAACAAAGGAGACATATGTAAAGATTTTTTTATTATATTGAAAAAAATTATAATAAGTATTTAAATCTTATCTCTATAATATAATTTAGTAATTTTAATTTATTTATAATACTTTGAATAGATTGTTTTTAAAACCAAAGATAGGATTCATAAATTGGATAAGGCAAATATAGTTTATAAAATTCCTTGTAAGGGAAATGATCAGGAGACTTGTGATAAGGTTTATGTAGGGACAACAAAAAATAAACTGAAGACTAGGATAGCTGGACATAAATCAAATCTTAATTGCAGACATTCCCTTAATACAGCATTATCTTCTCATTGTTTTGAATCAAATCATTATCCTAACTTTGAAAACGCATCGGTTTTAAATACAGAAATTAATTATAAGCGTCGTTTTATATTAGAAATGTTACAAATTGTTAATACACCTAGTACACAAAGAATTAATTTTAAGGCGGACACGGATAATGTTGCACAGATTTATAGACACTTAGTTCATAGAATAAGATAGTTAATATAAGTATGTTTTTATCGGTTTTTGAATTAATGTTAAGTTTCGTTAACTGTATTTACATTTTTTAAAATATTTAAAAAAAACCTCATGTTATTTTTGTTTTATGTTATGTTAATATTTTTTTTCATTAATATATAATTGGTTCGTTATTTTTATTTCCTGTGATGCTACACAATGGAGTAGCGAAATATCGAAAAATAAAAATATAATTTTTTAAAAAAGACCTTCAAACTTGGACAATTTTAAATAAATTAAATTTACAAAAAAAGGTCAAGAACAGCTATAATTTTAATAATTTAGTAATTATTACGAATGCAATAACTTATTTATTGTATTTAAATCTTAATAATTTATCTAATAATGGGTAGGGAAAGCCGTCTCGCCAGCCAAAATTTGTCTGTTTTTTAAGCCACTAGAGCCCATCAAATTGGAGTAAGTCCAGCTCATATGTGTTGGGGTGAACCACATGTTTATATATGTGTTTGGACAAGTATGTGTTTAGTTCTCCCAGGCTTTTTGGAACTTCTGAACGTTGGATGCACAAGTAGTACCACACAGCTGTATGCCATGTGACCATATTGGTTTTATAACGAAAGTTGAGTTTGGGTTTATTAACCAGTGTAGTTGATTTGTTCTAAGTTTTATGGCCGTTATTTTATACTTAAGGTGGTTTTCCGCTTGAACAGTGATTATTTTCTATTATTGCTTATTTTCAAATGCAGATCTAATAATGGTTACGGTCCATTCCATTGGTCATCAATTCTATGAATTTGCTCAATGGTAGGATGTCTTGGTAAGGTTTTAAAGCTCGAGACAAACATTTTGCAAATAACTTGGACAAAACTGAGAGTAGGCATGAAGGATTTAATCTGACTTAAGTCCTTTCCGGATTGAGGGATCATGACAATTTGAGACGATTTCCAAAAGTATGGGAAGAAGCCTACTCGCAACATGGCATTAAATATAAATAAAATTACTCTCACAACGCATCAGGTAAGTTTCTTATCAAAGAAACTTAATTTTCATAGGACTTTAGCGGTGGTGAATTAAATACAATCTCAATACGATGCATCATTGCTTGGAGTACTTTATTTTAATTTAGAACATTATGTACTGACCTTACAACATAGTCTTCTTTCTGTTCCTTCTGCAAATTCGTTTCTCTCAATGGAAACAGAACTGTCTATGACCTTTATAAAAATTATTAAGATTTAAATACACAATCGAATAAGCAATAACTTAACTAAAAAACATAAATAAAAGTTTAATTGAAAGCAATCCAAGAAGATCTTTTCATAACTTTTATGAATGCTTTGCTGGGTAACTTTTATTACTGTAATTTCTAGTTCGTCTTCATCGTGTGGGTTGCATGAAACAAGTTTTTCGCTGGCCACGTTTAAGCAGACCGAAAAGTGGTCTCTATTTTATAAATGAAATTTTTTTAGCCTTTTTTTCAGGACACAAAAATGCTATTGAAAACATAAATGAAATTGAGTATTATATTTTAAATTTAAAGGCCTTAAAATAATAATCGCATAAAATAGGACAACCACAAATACACTTTTGGGCAAATACATACTGAAATAAAAAAAATTCAAGTTCATCGATATACTTATATAAACTATAAGCGTAGGCGTATCTGTTGTGGTGCTTACTTTATTATCAAAACGAAACAGATATTGTAAAGACGCATGCTAAAGGATATAATTTTGATTTGAAGAAGAGTTTTCTATGTAATCAAATACACAAAATGTGGCGCCTCCAAAGTTTGTTATTATCTTTCAAAAATATGTACATACATAGAGAGAAAGTAATTAAAGTGGCCACCAATATCGGGCGATTTGACCCCGCTTAACTTTTTATTGTGGTATTTTCTTAAGGCGCACATATATGCCAATGAGCTGCAAGACACAACATAAATCATTGCTAAAATTCAGCCGGCAGAGTCATTAAAACCCCTTTAAGAGATGTCGTTTCTTTACTCGTTTAAAAAAATTTTGAGCACGATCAAGAACAGATAAGCCAGTAGTATTTTTAAATTATATTTAGCACATTGGTCTTGAAGTTTTCATCATGCGCACCACGTTAGAGTAACAAATTTTCTTTTTTTTTTTTGTACTTAATATCTCCTATATATTTTCGAGAACACTACGAATTGTACTTTTCACAATTTTAATTAAATTTACTATCGTCAAACATGAAAATGCCATATATCTATTTATTGTTTTTATGCAGAGTAAATAAGTTAACCTAAAAACACTTCTTATTCAATCCTCATATAGGCCTCATTTATACACAACCAATTTTATCTTAACTGTTCGTTAGAAGTAAATTGTGATTTTCGTTTTGTGGCTGGCTGGGGAAAACTCGAAGCATATCTGTCAGAACAGTATGTAAGCTTACGGAGAAGACTTTTAAAGTGCCAACCGAACATCGTAAAATCCGATTGAATCCGGTGAACACAGCAAATATCACTTAGATAGTATAATTAAGATAATTGAATTTTAAAATTATAAATTATAACTGAGACCAGTGATAGAGGAATCGAAACTTGACCTAACATAGTGTATGAAGGAAATCAACTTCTCCTCCTACAGTAACGCCATGTTAACGACGCACGGCCCTTTCATATTTCAGCTCCGTTCGTTCTAAGGTTATAATTAAATTACTAACCTCCGTAAAAGTTTCCTATATTAAGATATTGTTTTCTAAAATTTGATTGGAATACATTCATCTTCTTCATTTATTATTTGACACGTTTTCTATGCAAACTATTTTTCACTTGCTGCTTTAAAGCAGAAACACTTTATTTTCTATTAGACCTAAATATTTTAATGCAACAACTTACTGAAATACATGTAACAATATTTTTTTTTAAATATTTTCATTAACTTTAATGCTGTTTTAGAAACGTTTGCTGTTTTCGTTTTTAGTATTTCTTTTGCCTTTTTCGCTAATATTCAAATTGTACCTCAACTTTCAAACCGCATATCTTAATATTCACACAAATGGGAATATGTGTCTCCGTGTGTTGAAAAACACACTACGTGTATTAGGGTAGATGAGTTCAAAAACCACAGTATTTTCACTGCATCCCTGGTTGTTTAACATAAGTATTTTATGAATAATATCAATATTCAGAGGATAAGGATTACAATTCACGAGTTTGGAGCAAATACATTCTTTTACAACAGCATAGTGTATTAATTGATGACTCAAGTGAAATTGACCAGGTTCGCAACGTATTAAAAACAGGAATTTATCAAATTAAAGAAAACTTCAGAAAATAGTAATATTGTTATCCTAGATTTTTACTTGTAAATAGTTCTTTATTTCCTTTTAGGAGCTCTCCTAATGCTATACATGTGTGCTAGTTAACCACAGATGTTACATGCTCGTATAAATTCTGATATAACCATCCATCTAACTAAATGCTTTTTACTTTTCTATATTTTTCTTCTTTGCGTTTTGCGTATGCTCTTAGGTATTACAGTGGGTCAATTGAAAAAAACCGGGGATAATTGCAGAACTACTAAGCCACTAAACAGGTAAAAAAAATCTTTGGGTAACTTTTAGTTAATAAGTTCACATCCCGGATGTAAAAAATAGAGACCTTCTCCATCGCTTAAATGTTTAAAAATATAAGGGGAAATCACTCTTGGTTGTAAACAACCCTTGCAAATGTAGCAAGTCTAGCAAATATGCTACATTTTGCAAAACCATAACAACAAAATATATAAAACTAAAATTTTCTACACTTGAGCAAATATGCTATGGCAAATATCATTGCAGATTGGTAATTTGCAATGCTAAAACAGCTGTAAACTGACTTCACAAAGGTTACAAAATTTGTAGTGCAATTAAGTACAATTTGTTCTTCTATGGTCACTTAGGCCAATTAACCGAACATGGTACTAGACTCCTTGTAACGCTGGGCTTTTAGTTGGTTTATATACTTCTGACATCCTGAAATAGTCTTTATTCTACTTTAAAGCTTTATTGATCTTTCTGGATTCATATTGAATATATATATATATATATATATATATATCTATATATCTATATATATATATCTATATATATATATCTTTAATTCTAATGAGTCCCAACGGGAACAAGCACACAAAAATTAAGAGATGCTAGCAGGTCATTGGCGCTCAAGTAAGAGGATGAATACTATTTAAAATATCTTTTGTAAAAGTTGTAATGAAGAAGAGAAGTAAGAGAAGTTAGAACATCTCACAAACTTATTTGGTTAATTGCATTTTTCCTGTACACACAAAATATAATGACAGTCAGTTTTAAATAAAGCTTTTCTTACATTAGAAATCGCATTTAATATATATGAATATTATGAAATAAAATATATTTTGTTACATAAACTGGATATTATACTGTTTGCGGGTTGTTCGTTTTGACTAAAGGATGGATTTTAGTCTTGTTAAAATGAACCCAATCAGTGGTGAGATAATAAGTCCCACTTGTATGCTAAACTAGAGAATACTTCGTTTTTACGGCAGGGTTTACAAAAAATGCAGTTGTCATAAAGCTGTTTATTCATTTTGTCCAGTCAAAAGTTCTTATAAGGTGCTTGATTTTTTTAATACTTAAAAAAACTAAAGGTTAAACCAAACTACAACAGAGTTCCTGATTCTGAACCTTTTTTTAAATTTAAGGGGTCTACGTATAAGCATTTCAAAATACCAAAACAAGCTGCTTTCCAAAAGCGATAATTCGCCGAACGCTGGGATCAAATGGTAAAAGTTTCAGGATCCTATATTATATAGTGCTGCCAGGAAATTGATTTCTACACCGGACAGATGGACGTCGTTAACTGAACTTTCCTATTTATAAAGATTATACAGATTTGGGTAGGTAATGAGATTTTAAAGAAATTATAAACGGAATGACAGAATTATAAATACCATTTTCACTTTTTGAGAAGGGTATAAAAAATATTAAGTGCTACTTCAGCTATTGCCTTTAGCTAAGTTTATTCCAAGATCGCTACTACAATTGCAACACATAATCAAAGAACCAGCGCATTTTAGCCAACAATTTCTTACAATAAGAGGACGTACATCGTGAATAAAAGTTATATGTTTTAGCAAATTTAATTAGACTTGATCTGAAAGACAGATGATGTAGTTGTACAATTAACAAATATGAATTGCAAAGTTTATTTTTGGAGTGTCTAACTGCAAGCAGAAAACTAGCTTAATACAGGGTGGCGCAAAAATAACCTTCCGATGTTTTTTGGCTGTAATTTAAAAAAAAATTAAAAACTTTGATTCTTCTTGTGGATTATTTTTATTTGGTCTTTTAATTTTTTTACATCAAGTCGAGAATATGATGTCATGTAAATGGCCGCCGCCACAGTTGATTGTCATTTGAGCCCTTTTTATGGCATTTTCCATCACTTTGGCAAAAACTTCCGGCGATAGGTCCTCACATTCTTGACGGATATTGTCTTTAAGAGCTGCAAGAGTCTGAGGCTTGTTGACATAAACCCGCGACTTCAAAAATCCCAACAAAAAGAAGTCTGCAGCGGTCAAATCAGGCGATCTTGCTGGCCAGTGCAAATCGCCAAAACGGGAGATTAGGCGCCCGGGAAATGCATCCTTCAGTATATCGGTTGTGGCACGTGCAGTGTGTGCCGTTGCACCGTCCTGTTGGAACCACATGTTTTCCAATCCCAATTCATCAAGTTGCGGCAAAAAGAACTTGTTAATCATTGCTCTGTAGCGCTCACCATTCACAGTAACCGTTTGGCCCGCGACGTCTTCGAAGAAAAAAGGTCCGATGACTCCTCCAGCGAAAACAGCACACCATACAGTGACTTTGAGCGGGTGTAATGGCTCTTCGTGGGTTACACGCGGATTTTCAGTGCCCCAGAAGCGTAAATTTTGCTTATTTACGTACCCGCTAAGATGGAAATGGGCCTCATCACTCATGATTATTTTTGATGAAAAATCATCTTCCTCTTGGTGGTGATTAAGGATGGCTTGAGCGTATGTTAGACGCGATTGGCGGTCAGCAGCTAACTGCTGATGCACCGTCTGGACTTTGTACGGAAACATCTTCAAAACTTTTACCAAAATTCGCTGTAAAGACCGTCGACTGATACCCATTTGCGTGGCACGTCGTCTGGTCGATGTCGACGGCGCTTCCATGACAGCCTCGGCTACAGCAGCAATATTCTCTGCAGAACGGCTACTCCGGGGTCTGCCACGCCTGGCAGCTCTCGTGTTGTGCCAGTCTCTTGGAGGCGAGTGGCTAAACGTCGCAGTGTTTCACCAGTAGGCGTTGGACGGCCAGGAAATCTGCGACGAAATTCACGTTGTGCCAAAGTCACCGACCGATTATTGGTCAAATAAATAGTCACCAATATTCCGCGTTCTGGACCAGTGTAGCGTAACATTGTTTATTAACGTGTATTTCGCAAGTGTATACCACACAAATGTCAAAACAGAATTGACATTAGGGACCAATCGCAAAATTTATAGCATTTTCTGATAGGAGGATTACTTTTGCGCCACTCAGTACATAGCTCGAGCAAACTAAAGGCCATGACATTTTACCGCATTGCAAACTCAAAGTTATCGATATTTTTGTTTACATAAGGGGTGCTTTTAATCGTTGCGGCCTTAACTAATATTACCTAAATACAGGTAATAATTCCTAACAATTAAATTACTATTTACATAATTAGATTATTACCTTTTAATTTCCAATATGTCCCACTGTGCTGGTGTTCTTTAGCATTAATGTGCACGTTTATTGCATCTCATATGTAAAAATGCATATTCAATAGTTTAGGAAAAAATAATTTATTTCGAAAAAAAATTGTTTTGTTATTGTTTTAAAAAAATATGGTAATTCATATGTTGTTTTATTTCAAATGTATGTACGAGTATTTATTTATGTACGAACATATGTACATATGCCTGGATACGTATCGTAGTTATAGTTTTGTGTTTGTGAATTCTATGGTTAAAAATAACATACATTTGTTTTCGTAAATGCATTTCATTCAGTACTCACTCATACGTAGACTGAAAAGTGCTCATAAACAATTGTAATGTTATTCTTATTTTTCAATTCTATTTGCATACTATTGTACCATACACATGCAGATGACACTTCAAAGTTAAACCTTTTGAGGGAAACAACAACAACAATATTTTCGTTTTCCATCTAACAATACTTAAAGTATGAATAAAGGAATATAAAACTTTGTTGTTAAGTGCTTATTTTAAGAATAAAACGAATAGAGGCTGCAAAGTAGTATTTATATCTGGGTTTTTTTCTTTCCCTGTGTTTAGCTTTAAGAACGGAGAATTAACATATTTATATATATCCATATTTCTAGTGAAGTTTTTAAATTTTGACCAATAATTTAAGGAATTAGAAAATGTAAAGCCTCTGTCTTAAATGAATACCAAATAACTGAATGCAAGATCAAATAATGAAAACTATTTACTATCAATAAATGCTAGTTCTATGGGATATACATTTTATTAACAATTTTTTATTTTAAAAGAGCAATTACGAAATTAAAAAGACAAATTAGTGTTTTTAATTAATGTATTTTAGTATAAAGAAAAATATACAGGGTGTCAGCCGAAAAGGTATACTACTTTGTTTTGCCGCCATTTTGGTAAACATTAGTCTTGACAGTTCATATTTGACAGTAGTGAAGTATAGACGTGGCAAATTTGTTATGGAAAAATATTCGGTAAACCAATGTGTTTTAATCGTTAAAACATTTTATCCATCGATTACTGTGACGATGAGAAAGTTACGTGAAATTTTTGGGAGAATCGTGTAGTGAATGATTTCGAAGAAAGAGGGACAGTAGGTGATAGGCCCCAGCATGGACCACAACGTACTGCAAGATCGGCTGAAAACATTACTGATGTTCAAGAAAGTGTTCAAAACAATCCATCAACCTCAATTCGACACCGTGCTCTGGAGCTTGGCCTTCAATGAACAACTTTGGCCACAATTGTGCACAAAGATTTGCATTTGTTTCCATTTAAGATTCAGTTGACACAAGAGCTTCGTCCAGAAGATCATTTACGCCGCCGTTCATATGCCAATAGGATGCTACATTTCGGCCATAACATCCCCGATTTTCATGAAAAAATCATAATGGAAAACAATGGGAAACCCTGAAATTATTCATCAGTCACCTTTGCATCCATTAAAAGTGACAGTCTGGTGTACAATTTGGACAAGAGGAATCATTGGACCTTATTTCTTTGAAACTGAAAACGGCATAACGGTAACTGTCAATGGGGAGCGATATCGTGATATGATTAAAAACTTTTTAACGCCACAACACAAAGTTACTTCAAATAATGGTGATGTCGATTGGCCTCTACAGTCGCCTGATTTGACTGCTCCGGACTTCTTTTTGTGGGGATACCTGAAAAGCAAGGTTTATGCAAACAAACCAGAAACGCTAGAGCAGCTGAAACAAAATATTCGTGATGGAATTAATGAAATACCGCGTGAAATGTGTGAGAATGTAATGAAAAATGTGTTCAAAAGGGCTCGCATTTGTGAGGCTAACAGAGGCGGACATTTATCTGATATTGTATTCCATACATAATTGCCGACATTAAATAAAACATTTATCAATATACGATCCATTCTCTTTCATATAATCAAAAATTATAAACAAACAAAGTAGTATACCTTCCCGGCGGACACCCTGTGCAATTTCCAGATTTTATCCCCGCCAAATATCATAAAACACCTATTTGACCAAAAATGGTACTATTTTAGTATCTACTGTTATGTTTTTTAACTTTTAAGTTTCTCCATCCTTTCATGTTAAAACCAAAAATATTAATCATTTGGAATTGAAAGCTCAAAACAAAAGAAGAAGCAACCAATTAACGTTAAGTGCTGAAATTTTCGACACGGTGGAGCGAATACCATACACCCTATGGGATGACCCAAATGAGAAAAAACAAGGAGGTTGCATAGACACTAGTCTACTGTGTTCACACATGCACCTTAATTGAGGCATTAAATTTTAAAACGAGTCTTTGCTGTTGCCAAATATGCAATATAGTATACTTATTTAGCATTTGACAGCTGAAAAGGTGTTCATTAGGTAGTAAAAACATGTTTTTGTAAATTCAGTGAAATGGAGAAAAATCCGGCTTTAAAAGACATTTTTTAAGAAATGAATTATTTGTTAAGGAAATTAAAAAATTTCATTTAATTTAATAACCGTCAATTTCAACTGACATTTAGTTGTTTTTTTTTTTAATATGGAGTTTGACAACTGTCGGTGTGTTGGTGAACTTTAGCACTAAATATACTTTACCGGAGTTGCATTGAGAATTTGACTCAGTTAATTGTGCAATTAAGTAATAATTGCTCCACTTTTTAATTGAGTTCTTGAATGGTAAATAAAGCTCATTTAAGTCCTCGCACTACGACGGATTGGAGTTTGGTGCGACCTTTATCTTTCACTGGAGCAGAGTTGGGCTACGAATAAATTATTAATCTTGTTAAGTTAGAGACCATATATACCTTGTAAAATTAGTGAGGAAAAGCCAATACTTTTGATCTACGAGAATCGAGACCTGGACAATCAGCACATGTTGCGATGTGTCATTACTCAGATCGCAGAATCTGAATTTTATAGTATCTGAATTACGTATCTTATATTGGGGGTATCTTAGACTACAGGGTCAGGTAAAACGTCCTGTGATTATCCTAAGTTCATTCTTACATAGTCTCAGATTTTTGATTGCTTGAGTCCAGCACGAGCTATCCAATGCCGAGAATAATCCGACTGAACCCAAGAAGCAAATTTCTCAATAGAATAGCTACTATTTACTCCTTCGGAGGATGAGTTGGGCTCGTCTGTTTGCTAATCAATCAACCCGTTTCAATCCCGCATCGCCGTTGTGTCCAGATATGCAGCATAGAGTAATTTAATTTCGGGTATGAAGGTTATTTATGGGATTAATGGACCACTTCTGATCTCACTTCATGCGATACTGAGGGCTTGAGTCCTGCCAGACTGTCACATATAATGCAAATCTTTAAACCAGTTATTCTTCTGCTCAGGCATTTCCAAGTAAAAGTGTCGATAGCGTAAGCTTCCGCATTGAAAAGTTCGTGTGTATTTTCCCATTGGAATTGTCCGCTGCATATTCTGTTCAACTACTACTACATTGGACCTTATTTAGTAAGCTCGAGCTCTTTCAAATGCAGGTCTTGTTTATAAATCAGTGTTTCAAATGCCAACTTCGAAATAACAATAACACAGAAAAAATACTGTTCGACGCTGAAATTCTAGAAGTTTTATCAACAATGATTTTGCTGTTACTGTGCTGTTGGAATATAGCAAAAACACATGCAATACATTTGCTGTTGCAATTATGCCATTTCTGTGGATGTATTGTTGAAAATATGACAGTAACAAAAGCAGAATCAGCACATCTATGACAGCAATCACATCGACTGTATTAGGAATATTATGCAGGATTGTCAAACAACCATAGATATTAAGAGGCATCGAAAGTTAAAGTGGAGTTCTAAAAATTCGTCCGAATCCGCTCCTACGATTCAATCTTAAATAAGTCTTCGTGGAGTCGATTTAAGACCCCGCTGAATTGAGAACCTTTTATTCACGAAATCACCCAATTGACAAAAATATGCCTAAAAAGGAAGATTTACTAAATAAATAAAAAACGAAAACGTGAAACAATTATGTCCTCCATGAGTGTTGTTAGTTGTTGTCGCCTACAGCAGACATTGAGCCCAATGTCTTGTATAAGCAAAAAAAAGAAGGAGGTAGCAGGGGATATTGAAAATGTTCTTTTTCTTGGCTTTTTCATATAAAAGGCCAAATTTATAAAATTATTTTCATGTAGCCAACAACAGCAGTGACACTTTATTATAAAAAAAAACATACAAACAAACATAAATAAATCGAAGGCAGTTGTGTAAAAAAGCATAAAACTTGGAAGGGATGTCATTGTGTAACCTAATTTACTGCGACAACATTGCAGTAAATTAAACGTAAGTTTTTTTAATGGATTTTGCTGTTAACTTAAGAATGAGAAAAATTTTACGAGTATATATTGGCAAAAAATATAAAGTTGATTGTTAACGGGTACAACTATGCTTCGTTGACTAGTACTCCTACTTGTAATAGTACCATCTCCGCCAAGCAATGCTGCCATGTAAAATGAAAATTTTGTAATAATTTTCTTCCTTCTAACTGTAACTGACACCGGCTTCCAAGCAAAAAAAACCCAATAACATAAAGAATAAAACAGTGAAAATTCAAATGCTGTTTTTGTTGAAGCCGCAAATATATACAAAAATGGAACGCAGAATCATTTTGTAGGTGTTTTGTTTTCGCTGCAAAAATTCTAAGAATTATTATTTATAGTGCGGTGCAAAGTCAAACGTACAAAAAATATAAAATTTTCTTACAAAATTCATGGCTTTTGATATTAAACCTGCTGAATAAATAGTTCAAGAAGTGTTAACAAAACTTTGCTACAACTTCGTACACGAAAGACCAGAGAATTATTTGTCTATCAGCAATAGTTGCGATTACATTACATGATTTTACGCAAGAGCTCCGTCCCACAGCCTAAATTTTCATCCATTGGACTTTGAGAATAGCGACCTAACTTAGGTCTTATTGAATAAGATTAGAAACCAAAATAATCTAAGTCGACTCTCTTCAAATGATTAACCGGCGGCATTGCAAAACATATAGAGCCAACAATACAAGTAGGATTATAATTGCTGCAGCTTGTGAGACAGAATATAAACCTCAATTTCGAGGTACATCTACATATGTATGATCGAGTTAAAGTGTATTTATTAAAAAGAATTCCAAAAATTTAAACTTTTAAAACGACTTTAACTATTTTTTACTAAGCCCGTACCAATGAACGACGATGGTAGCGGCAAACAATTGGCCACAACGAAACTGGAAATTACACACGCTATAGTTCGCTGAACCTGGTTTCCTTATTGTATAAGAAAAGGCAAATGAGCTAAGAGAAACGTCATCTCAGCAAGAAAAATATCATGCAACATGACTTCTCCAGCATACATTTTGTAATTTTATGAAAATACAAAAAAGTAATAACAATTGTAGCTTTAGTAAGTTATTTGATATCTCGCAGAGAGCACCTGCGGATACCACAGGATCATGATCGAGATTTATGCTACTTGAAAATAAAGAAAAATCTATAAACTTAACGCTTTAGAAATCACCCTATGAACACTAGGTATTTATTGGTAGGCAATTTATAATGTTGCAGAGCATTCGTTCATACATTTTTCACAAATATAAATTATGGCTAAAATGTCTTCACTGTTCACGCTTAAATGGGTTTTTTTATTTACTCTGACCCTTTTTTGATTTTAAACATAAACATTTGTTGTTGTGTTTTTTGTTTTTTTTTTTTTGTTTGAAAGGGGCCAAGGCTCTCAACCTAAATTTATTTCATTTGTTTATAAAAATTTTTGTGTAGTTTATGAATACAAATAATACCAATAATTGACTCTATTTGTGCTTTAAAGGGGTGTGTGTTATTTTAAGATTTTAATTCAATTTAATGATTTTTATTATTTCAGTTATCTTACGAGTTTAAACGCACAAAGACATATGTTGCATAATAAATTTAGGTTATGTATTAGAGGGCTCACCTTCAAGTACTCTCAGAAATAATACAATTTACACGTAATAGCTAACCTGATCTACTAAAACTTTATTATCCTATTAAAAGATTTTAATGCAACAATGAATTCTTTTCTTTGAAAAAAAGTTGCATTCTATTTTCCTTACCCGTAGATCAGCATCTGATCAAGTTTTCCCTTTTTTATTTTGTAAAATTTATTTGTCTAATTTTATAAACTGCGTGATGAGTTCAAATTTGATGTCGAATACATAAGAAAATGTGCACATCTTTTATTTCACAAAAATTTCCGAATGAGCTAATAAGAACTCCGATATTATAGCAATAGATTTCCACTTATTTCAATACTTTTAAAAGACCAATTAGTGCATCCACAAAGTG
This sequence comes from Phania funesta, assembly GCA_963932375.1. Classification (NCBI taxonomy): domain Eukaryota; kingdom Metazoa; phylum Arthropoda; class Insecta; order Diptera; family Tachinidae; genus Phania; species Phania funesta. Next base: position 48,040,638 of record OZ010656.1, read on the forward strand.
GAACCAGCTACGATTTGGCGTTAAAAATTTATAAGAGAAAAATACTTTTAAGTGAATAGGCCGCTAAATGTGAATAAGTTATTACTAAAATTGCGAAATATTTAACCACAAAAATGTTCAAGGTCATAGTAATAAAAGATATTTTTGATTTATAAAAGAGTTATAAATCAAATGTCTGTACAAAATTTTACAATACTGACGAAAGTACTCTAAACAGCAAGCACTAGGGCAAAGGGGGTTTCAGTTTTTATACAAAAAAATTAGTGCTGATGAGTATTAGTACAATAGCGCAAGGGCACCCACTAGCAGTTTGAAACATTTTGTGTAACGGAACAATGACGACTGTACATGAGGAGGCTTCTTCTATACAAAGGAACTAGTTCTAAAGCACATAATCCAGTCCAAGTACTAATGATTTTTCAATAACTTTCAATGCTATATTTGATCACGTTATAGGAAAGACTACAGTTGAAAACTAGTACTTGTGGTTTTTATACTAGTAAAAAAACTAGTTAGACACTAGTTTGATCTCCGGCAGGGTATGTATGAACACATACATATTTAATACACAAATTTCAATTGCGACCTGTGGTACAATAATGGATACTGGAAAAGATTTTTCACGTCTATTTAGTGATCTGTTCTACAGTGTCTAAAAGATATCAATTTTCCCCTCCTATGACAACGACATTTTTAAAGCGACAGGTCACTTTGATGCAAAATATTTTACATCGAACCGGTCCCTACCACCAAACAACCAATCACGTGACAAGTTCAGTTTCGTTACCTCTAGGGTTATTATTAACAAAAATTCCTCTGAAAAATCGTTCGAAAATAGACATTTTGCATTTGGTAGAATATATAGATAGAAATACTGTAACTTTAGAGAATTACTTTCACGTTCTGCAAAAAATGCATCACAAACTGCCGAAGTTATTTTGAATATTGTATTGGAAACAATGCTAACAAAAGAATTTTTAAATACCATGACTTCTTGTGCTACACAATCCTGCGATTACTTACCGAAAAATCTGACGGAATTATGTCCTGCTAAATAAAAACAGCAGCAAAATATATTTTGTAGTGCATTTTGTAGAAGAAAAAACAAATTAAATTACATAAAGTGTAAATATTCGAAAATACGAGAAAAACTTAAAATATTATCGTTATTAAGTGTGATGTACAAAATTAATAAATATAAAAATTAAAGATAAAGTTCAAGTCCAAGTTCTTATCATCGCTGATCGCATGAAATATCTTATGAATGTTTCAAAAACATTAGCATATCTGTAGTGGGATTCACTAACGATTAACTAACGACAATCCCCTCGATAAAAAAAATTAACAACAAAATTAATCGTTTATTCAGCTGTTGTTAGCTTAACGATTGTAGACTTATTCGACTAAAATTCATGGTATCTTTTAGGGGCACTCTTAATTTGCTTAAAAATCATTTATAAAAAATATTATTAAGGAACAAGGCACTAGGTACTACATAGTATGTTTCTACTACATGTAGAAAAAGCAAAAATAGCTAAACGCACAAAAAAATTTTTCCCAAAAAAAGTTTGGGTTTTTTACATTCTTCTTTGTGCTTTTCGTTTCTTTGATATTTTTTTGATAGAGATGCCACTTGATGTCGATGTAAATAACCAGAAAATTAGCGATATCTACTGTCGTTTACTAGTAGTTCGTGAATCACACAATCGTTACTGCAAACAACCAAAATTGTCGACAAGTTTTGCGACTGTCGAATCGTTAAAAGTTAGTAAATCGCACTACTAAACGACTTGTCAAAAATCTGTCGCACATATATTATTTTAATACACGCTATCCTAATACACATATAAAATTTTGACAGAACCGACGACTAAATCCCATATGCTTTTAGGTGTATGGTGTGGTTATTGAAACTAATTCAATAAAATTGCACTTATTCATTCGCACATAATCTTTAAAAAAAGAATGAAAAATAAAACTCGCTTAAAGTACTCTCTTATGCACCATATTCATTCTTTGCAAAATGCTTCATCTGTCTTCAACAGAAACATGTGATTTCTTGTCCCAGTAAATTACGAAAGTATGACCGTTTGAACCAAATAATGTCACATTTTTGTTCTGGCCTACATGAACCGAAAAATGTTGTTACATTATGTGAAAATAAATTGCGATATTTATTTAAATGTGTGTCAGTTTATCATAACAAAAATCGGTACAGATTATACTATTTACGCAGATAGCTGGATCTTAGGTTAAGGAATTTGTAAATTGTTTTATTAAAAAATATAATTTAATTTACCAAGGCTTTCGAATACAAATGAATAAAAATTATCCGAACAATAGTTATTACACGTATGACTTTATTTAAGGCAATAAAATAGAGTAATACATAGAAACCCCATAAAAAATACTCTCTGCATACATACGGGCGCTGTGTGAATTCAAATTTTCGTATGTGAGAATAAATTTTGCATTCTATATACAACAACACACTATCCTGGCACATTTGATTTACGGGTAACTGAATTTTGTTTAATATTTAATATTGAGTTTTAAATTTCATAAGTTTTGCAAACAAATATATTTTTCATTTGTTCTATGAAATTCATCGAAGAGGTGTTTTGTTTGTTTATGGACTTTTTGGAAATAAATAAAAAATACAATAGCAAAAAATATTTATTAAATCCTAATTTTTTGCACATATAGTTATTCAACAAACGACACTTTATTCATTTTTAATACAATAACTGAAGACAATAATCCTTTTTATACACCTACATATGCATACGTTAATGCTGTGGGGAATATTTTCTTCCAACGAATACTAATGCAAAATTTGCAACTAATACATTTGCACGAGTCATGACAGCAGACTTTGGTTGCTGACATTTCAGTGGGGTCTCTATATTTAAGGCTTTATATTATTCTTCCTTCATAAATAAAAGCAGCATAAACCGATTTTTTTTTCAATTTTCTTTGCTAAATGTTTTATATGGCCAAGCGTGGTAAGTAAATTGTGTTAGCAAGAGAAACTATTAACTCTTTAGAAAAAATTATTATTGCTTTCAACAGTATAAAACTGGAATCGATTGGCATAGTTACAGGAAGAAGTGTTCGAATAACATACTTAACACATACTATATTTTTTATTTTTTTTTCTATCCCAGTCCGTACCTGTTTCTGACAAATATCAATGTGTAACTTACTTCTTTGGTAGTATATCATGCTTCCTTTTCATTTCGTAAAAAAATAATGATAATTCTGATTGTGTCAGCAACATATTCAATCATAAAATTTCTTGACTTTCCAAACTAAATAATACATTGCAATAAACTCATTAATAAATGTAGATTTTCAGAGCAGACAAACGAAACTCTCCTATATATTTTTTACATATCTTTGAGTATCACACTCCATTCTCTAGCACGAATATAAAACCAGCAACATTAAGAGTGCACCACTGTGTAAAACTACTCTGTACAGTTGTACTTAAAAGTAAAGAAAAAAAATACTTTCATAAAGTAGGGAATGTACATGCTTTCACTTTTGACCTAAAAAACAAGAAAGGGTGTACATATATTGATGGGGAAAAATATGTCTCATGCGTGCATTATTAAATAATCTAGACTAGCATCAGCCGTACTATCAAAAGGTTGGGAACTTAGTATATTCCCCGAAATTCCTGTGTATCTTTCAAGGCAATTATGGTTCATGGCTGGCCGAACCAAGAATTTACCTTTGAATAGGAGCTAGAATTCGTATAAATACCAGCTGTACTATTTACGACTTGGATTAAATTTAATAACCTTCCCCATGCAAAGCAACCACGTTACTCCCCAGAAGCCTCTTAACAATAATTAGGCCATGATTTATCGTTCCCAGAATCAGAACTATTAGCTCACGTAGTATCTGTCTATCAGTCACTGGACGAACTGATCATCTTTAAGCCTAGGAAACCACCTACCTCCAGGAATAAAGGATCCCGAAAATATTGGAATTATAAAAAATTGAAATTTACTTTAAAACATTTTCAATCTTGTACACCACCATTGAACATACCCTCTACATTAATCTAGTTCTTTTTATGGTCTAGTTTTTTATACTTGTACTTTCTCTACACTATTTTTTGCAAAAGCTCAAGAGGAAAACCCCATAATTTACACAACTTTAAAATGATATTAAATTTGTATGCACTTGCAAATGAAAACAATAAAAGAACAATGCAGAGGGAATGTGGCAAATGCTGTAGCATAATGTTTGCTTGCAACGGCGTAATTTCCAGTACATTGTGGCAAAATAATTTTAGTGTTATCAAACAGAAAAACAAAAAATACTTTTAACGCATTTAACCTGACATATTTTAATAAAAGCTCCAAGGAATTTATTTATTAAAATAAAAAGTCCAGCAAATTCGAATATTTTGACGGCAAAAAATAATGCGGTAGTAAAATAATTCTTAAGCAGCAGGGATTTGTTTTATTTTATAAAGTTTGATGTCTATATAACAGTAGGTTATTTATAGGAACCCTTAACCAAGATTTATGGGCAATTTGACTCAATTAATACTTTCCAAAATTTTGTGCTTAAATGCCTAAATTTCCAAAAGTAAAATCCTCCAAAGGTGGTGAAAAATCACTCATTTTTGTACAAACGTTTTCTGGCACGAGTTTATTTGCTCTTCTGGACAATCTCCACTTGGGCGATACATCCAATAAAAACAATAGACAGTGTTTTCTTTAAGAAAGGCAAGAACAAATTCATCCGCAGGTCACGTTTTTGGTGCCGATATTTAGGGCTGCTCGTGATGTAGTTTTTTTTTTGGCTTTCATTATTATTGCTATTCGAAATTGAAGTAAAGCAACGAAAACGAAGAGAAAAACATCGAATTAGAAAAAATAAATTACAGACGTATCTCAACAATTTGCACAATTGGTTGGATGTACATCTATTAAGTTTCTGCTCAAATTTTGTTGGAGCTTGTAGCATCAGTAGATGAAGTATTGGGCTTATAAAATGTGCAGTTTACGCGCCGAAGTGGACAAGAGGTTTCAACCCTTGTAACTTTTGTAAATATTGGCTGATGTGTGACTTCAAAAAATTAATTTGGCATTTCTTAGCCCTAACTATATCGGGTTTAAGTTTACAATTATTCTTTTTCTATAATTCAAGCAAACTTCTAGTTGAAACTAAGCAAGTACATAGCTTTTAATAATCTCAAACCGGTCCGATTGAGATTAAAAAGATACCAAGATACCAATTTCTGTACATACCCTTAACAACAATGAAGGGGGTATATATGGGCTTGTAATTCCGTTTGTAATTTCTACAGTATTCATTTCTGTCCGATATTGAAATCAACGTTCTGACGACAGTGCGTTAGGCGATTTTCCAAAATTTTACCAAAAAATCTAAAGATAACGAAAGTTCACCAAACTTTTTAATTTCACTACAAAGCCGAAGTTAAAAAAAAATTGTATAAAAAATCTCTAATTTCACCACAAGTCGCTAAAATTAACGAAAAAATTTTCCGAACAAGTTCGAACCTTAACAAATATATATTTTTGAATTTTGTTACTGACAACACAATCACACTTTCTACATAATATTGCACAAAAAATCGTTTATTTGAGCCGAATAGTCGGACTTATAATTAGGTTTTTATTGTTATTAAGTTTTAAAATATTTGAACTTTGGTTTTTTGATAAAAATTTATATAAATTGCTCTATGAATTCAAATTACACAATTTAATACAACAATTTGTACAACTCACTTTGATATGGGTTGAAAATTGTATTCGAATAACGTGCCTTTTTTATTTGTTGTGATTGTATGTACATCACTTAAATAATTAATGTATTAACATTGATTTTTTCTATTTAAAATGATGAATGAAAGGGAAGACTTTAAATTATGAATGTGTAAAAATTAGAACGGATAAGATTGGGGGAATATTTATACCACGTGATGGCGTTAGTTTGTTAAAGAATATTGCTTCTAAAACAATTGCCTGCTAAAAAATTAACATGTCAATTTACTTTATAATCGTTTCGCGGCCATAAAAATGTTAAAATACGAAAATAACACAATTTGCCAAAAAAAAGTCAAAGTTTCAAGAAAACCGAAATTGTACCATAGTTTACGAAAAATTCAAATTTGGTAACGCTTTATATTCACCAAAAGTTTGAAAATTCACTACAAAATAAAAATTTTTAATAAAACAAAAAATTGCAAAAATAATACAAAAACCAAAATTCACCAAATTTTAAAATCAATTTGCAAAAATTTTTAAAAAGTTATATTTTATAACAAACTTTGCAGTTATAACCAAGCCGATGTTACACAAGTTTGAAAAGACCTTTGTTACAAAAACCCTAATTTTCACAAACAAGTAACCCATAACAAACTTCACCATCTTTTTAAAAATTAACGAAAAAAATTTGGCCAAGATCAAGTTGCACCAAAACTCAAAACTTTATCAAATGCTAGAAATTTTACTAAAGACCCAATTGCACTATTATCTACAATTGAAGGATCGCCGCGAATAACGTTGCAAATGAAAAAATAATAATTTTCCAGGAGAGCAAAAAAAACGTATTTAATCGGTTTAATTATCTCTTTCTTTATTGTTGTGTTTAGTTTATTAAAAACAATAAAAATAAAATAAATTCCGTTCGTAGCATTTATGACTTACAACGTTCTTCCTCTGACTGACTCATTGTAAATGCGTTTTGACGGTTACAAAATGCATAATTTTGATGTTTTGTTGTTTGAACAAATGTAAGAGAGTAATTTTAACGGCAATCTACAAAAATACAGGTTTTGCAAAATTTGGCTTTTACAACGTTATTCGCGGCTTGGCTTCAATTTACCAAAAAATCGAGAATTCATCATAAATTGATAAATATTCAAAGCAACGATTCAAAGAAAAATAAATTAAAAGAACCGTAATTAAGGAGAAACATATTTTGTACAATTCTCTACTTTAAAAAAGCTAACTAATTAAATTTTTTTCGGTGCCTGCTGTGGGAGTAAATTCGCCGGCTGCAGCTCTTATAAGTGTTTACCAAAAATTGTTTTCTTTAAATTTACTAAAAAATGTTAAAGCCAAAAAAATCTTTATCTCATATTCCTTTTCCATATTAGAAATTTAAACAAATTTTCCAGGCTAGCAAGTTGTCTAGAAATGGGATGGTATTTTACATATGAAGAACGTGATCCTCATTTCGATCTCAGTACTTTTCACTGCCGAAATATTTATACACGAACTTGGCCTTATTTTTACATTTATGTTTTTGTGCGGATCTGAGTCCTTTTTTCCAAATAAACTTCTCTTCACTAAAAGCTTACAGACTGTTGGGTTATATCAAATTTCAGCTCACTACCTATAGTGGAAATGTTTCACACAAATCAGAGGGGAGCCTAGTCCCCTTTTTAAAAAAACGTGTTAATTTTTAGATCCATCTGTTTACTTATTCTCTCAGTTCAGCTCTATAGCTACAGCTCTCATCTCCATAATATTGAAAACTTAGTCAGTGAATAGGTACCAAAGTATGCTTATTTTACACCTTCATATCGCGGGAAGTTTTCAAAGTTATGAGGGGGTGGTCAAAGTAACGCGAATTGTTTATACATATTGTGTGCATTGGGCCTGAACTTGAGCAGGCACACTACCCTATACTTGGCCACAGGCGCTAAAAGTTTTCCTACCCATTAAAAATGTTTTATCTCTAACTCTGTATGTAAGACTTTCCTTTACAGGAGAAAAAATTCATGTAAATTGTAAATTTTTCTAAAGCTTTAACTGATTTCATTGCATAATAATATTTTTTAAAATATTTTTTGTAAATATTTTGTATGAAATTGTTTAAAACAACCAACAAAATATGTGTAACAAAAAGTGTCAATTATTTAAAAGTAAATTAGTTTCTGTTGGTTAATGGTTTATTGGTTTTGACAGTTGCAAAATAACGCATTCAATTGACTAATTTCCCATAAAAAGTTCATAGTTCCTCTGGAATTATGTTGTTTTGTTGGGTTTTTATAAGGAAAAGTAGGTCAACCGAGCAAAATTCACACAATTAGGAAAAATAAATAACTCTTATCAATCCATTTTATTAATAAATGTAAATTTAAAACAAACAAACCAAAAAAATTTAATTAGGTTTTTTGTTATGTAGAGAGAGGGAGAGAGATGTAAATTTGTTTGTTAAAATGTCTGTATGATTGTAAAATTTAACTAGGATGTAATATAAACGCAAACACAGAAAGAATATTAATAAAAAGAGATAGTGAGGAAGTAGTTTTTTTTACTTGTTGGTCTGCGTCAAGTCAAATGGAAAGCATTTTAAACGTATAACTCGCACTAAGAGCTATTTGCTCTCAATTAGGGTCATGATGGACTAAAGAAGGATTGGGACCAATATTGTCAGGTATACCGATTTACCGCCAAGCTTGGCGATGAAACTCATTTTTGGTGATGAAAATTTCAGAATTGCGCTTGACGAGATACTTGACGAAATTTGGTCATTTGATTGTCTTTATTTTCCATTATTTTTGCCTATGGTAGAATCGCGTTACGTTGTATGCGTGTTTTTCTTATCTTCAGGATTTTTTATGACAGATTTAACCTTATTTGCTTCGAACTTGATAGTAAGGCCGTCTGACAGCTTTACTACATGTCTTAATGCCGACTACACATGGAGGAACATTAGGGAAAACATAGGCATGTTCCATTTACTGTTGCATCATCTGTAGCTAAGTTTCCTGTTGAAATTCATGATGTTTTGTGCTTCTAAATACCATGTTCCATCATCTGTGTCGATATTGACTATTTTTTATGGCCCAGTTTGGTGTTGTTTGGTGTGACAATCAATCATTGTTTTTTTTTCTAACGGCATTATGTGTTTTTCTGTGATTGCATCGTGTGTTCCAAGATATTAAACATAATTAGAAAGGAATGTACGTCGGCAAATTATGATATGTATCATCGAAAAATGGCAACGATACCGAAGCAGCTGGAAAATGATGATTACCATAAGATCGAATACTCCGAAAATGCTGGACCAAAAGTAAAACATTTTTAGTATTCTTTAAGGACATAAACATTGTAATTTTTATGGTTTATGATAAAACAAGTAAGTTAACTGAATTTTTAATATTGAAATGTTTGTAATGATAAAATAAAAATATTGTTGATAACTAAAATTACATACATAGTTTTGGCGATATTTGGGCTATTATGATACTATTTGACGACCTACATATATGGCGGCGAAGCTAATATAACGAGCAACACTGCTTGAGCCAAGTCTGCTTTAGATAAGTAGGCGGTACATCTACTAACAGTTCTTTTTACCCTTCTTTCAATGCCGATGTTGTCATTTTTTTGACACAGTATTTTAGGCTTGTTGAAAAGAAATTGTTAAATAGAATACGTATTTTTAAATTGGCCTTAAAGTAGTTCTAGTCAGGTTTTCTTTGCAGTCAATAATAATAATTATTACTTATTAATTATATTTCTAGTATCCACGTCGATTTAAAGCTAATGTGCTCAAAATAATATTTCGCATGAAATTAGCGATTACGATATGAACTCGTAAAATGGCAGGAGTTAAGTTAGCATTAAATTAGCGATATTGCACAAATAATTAAATCATTTTTCATTTGATTTCTTGAATTTTCTAACCTCTTACAAAATTATTTATTTTGTAAAAATATGCATCCTAACAACTCAGTACTTTTAATCTCAAAATAGCACTTTACTGGCTTGGAAAAACAGAATATTTCCAAATTGTACTTTTTTATGCCTGATTGTTATGTCAACAAATTTTACAAAATTCTTTAATAATTTCTATATCATCTTTACTGTTATGTATCCCTTTTTATACACTTCAGCGTATTTATAGGTTTGTCATTTCGTTTGGAATTTTTGCAATATCAACTCGTATTTTCCACCCAAAAAAGTATACATATTCTGGATTCCTATAGGTAGGGAATTTATTAACGGTGTCAGTTTGCCCGATGTTAAAATAAACTTTCTGATGGAGCTAGGCAACAGTTTGATTTGGGCCATTTGATAAGCGCGTTCGATGAAATTTCGCAATTTGAAATCAGACATATCGGTCCACAAGTTCACGAGATATAGACAAAAAACTATTTTTCTGGGATAATTTTGTATTTTCATTCTTACAGCGAAACGCTTACACACAATTTGCATATTCTGAATCCGTATCAAATTTGCCATAAAACCTCCTGCTGAAATGATTAACCCGAGGGTCACAGATAACTTAAGGACCTAAATGTTGTGCCAATTTAAAAATTGTTTTAAAACACTCAACATTTTAAAACACTAACCAAGAAAATCAAATTCCTCCAAAAACTAACATTCCACAAAAAGTTGCGAAAATTCAGCTAAAAATCAAAAAAACCGGACTTTTACCAAAAGAAACCAAAATTCACCAAATGCTGAAACTTTATCGCAAATATTTATCAAATATCACCAACGTTTTACCATAAAGCTTTTCAGCTTTTAAAAAAAGCCAATAATTTATGAAAAATGTCGAAATTCTAACAAAATCGTTGTTAAACAAATAGACAAAAAAAGTACTATATCATCTTTTTTGTTTTATAAAATTGTTTTAATAAAACAATTTTATATAATTAATTCAATATTTCGCTACGCCTTCAATTAACAATTAATATAATTTGAAAAAACCTTTTTTTTAATTGATTGATTATTGAAGTTTTTAAATTATAATTTATTTCGCCAAAATGTAAAATTTTTTTACAAAACCAAAAAAGTTTAAAAATGTTAAATTAGCAAAATAACGAAAATTTTCAAAACAGTGAAGTTTTAAGAAAACCGAAATTGCAAAACATTCAATAATGCAATAAAATCTAATTTCAACCGAATTTAAACATTTCAAATATTTGATTAAAAACTCCGCATCCTAATTATTACAAAAAAGTAACCAAGAACAAACAATATTTACCCAAAAGCTGAAATTGCACCGAGACCTCTAAATTTTATGAAATATTAGATATTTCTTTCTTGCATATTCAATAATTTGCTAAATCCTGTTTAATCACTCATAATTTAAAATAGTTCGATAACTTACCATCATGCACCACTGTATTTGCTTTAAAACCTTATATTCTTACATATTAAATTTATTCACTCAAAACATTATTACATTACACAGCTATACGTACTACTTTACAATTATTACAAATATGCATGTTCATATATTGCTACTAAGCGGTTTTCATAATATTTTTTTGTCGATCGTTAATCCACTTGTTATTTGCTTTTGTTTCTTTGAGTTTTGTAAGAAACTAAGTTCTGTTCTTAATTATATTTTAGCATTAATAAGCTGATCGTTGCATTTTTTTTTCTGCTTTACAATTTAATTTTCTTTTGATAAAAAAATGAACTGCAAAGTGTGAACAATTAATTAAGAATTTAACGAAATTAAATACTCAATCAAACACTGCGAAAAGAAAAACAAATGAAAGAAGACGTGATTAAGAAAACACATCTCATATAGTAACCGATCAAAAGGTGAGTTTAACTGTAAAATAGTATGTCTAAAGCCCGAGACCAAAATTAAAGATCACAAATAATCCTTTGCACATTTTAGTAGTTCATAATTTTGTGAAGAGTATATAAAATTCGGTATAGACGAATTCAGTTCTCTCACTATTCTAATGTAGGTGGGATATCGAACCAGACCGCTAACTTTATGGGTCGTTTTTCGACCCCTTCTTTCTTCGAATTGATTTCAGGCCGATTTGTAATTTACGACTACCTTACTCATTCAAGGCTTTTGTTACCACTAGACTTTACTCTCGACTGTAGTAATCTCAGGTTGTCGACTGGTGACTGTCGACCTTCTTCCTCATCACGGAGTCTCTTGTAAGTGCTAGCATTTGTTTATTTGTTTAAGTGTCTGTCCGTGGACATTCCTTGGTCTCTTCCGCAGGAGTATTTTTGGAGACTGACCCATCCACCCCTTGCGAGGTTTTCTTGTCCATTTTTTCAGAATTCCTCCATTGGTCAATAAGCATCGGAGTTCATACAGATAATAACATCTTCATCTCTTGCGAGGCTTCATTGTCCATCCATATTGGAATCTTCCGGTCCAACGCTTTAGAAGTATCGTCCACCCTTCCCGCGGCAGTCTTATTCAACTCTTCCGGATTCCTTGGCCAATTAAAACTGTAGTTTCTTCAAATATTAACCTTTTGCGAGGTTCAAAAGACATCTCTCTAACGGAGAATATGATGTCCACCAACATAGAAATCCATATGCACAGGTAAGGCTATATCAAAACTGGTAATCGACTGGTATCAAGAGTTCGCATACTCTTGGCCACGCATCCCTGGTGTATGCTGCACAACAGTGGATTAGGGATTTGCATAAGAGATGGTTCAACTCGCCCCACTGGACTTATTTATCTAGACTCTTTGCAGAGACAGGAACCTGTTACCGGCCGCCACCACGCGGAGCTATAAGCCAGAACTTCTGGCAGTGTACCTAGTTACGGCAAGCCATAAATTTGTGCCTGCCAGCTGACGGTCCTACAGCTCTCTTATTTCTTTCACGTTGCTTTTGGAATCAATGCATGTCATTGCCAAAAATGCTATTAACTTTTTTTTATTTTGTTTCTTATTTCATAGCATAAAATTTCTACTAGAGTTGTTTTCATATGGAAGAGGAATTAAATTAATTACCAGCATCACTATTTAAATCATAAAACCTATAACGACGGGCTTTTGTTTTGTGCCTAAATTTAAAATTCGAACAATTTTGCTTGTGGCAACAAGTTTAACACTTAACACTAATAGTTCTTACATATTTATCTAATGCTCTTACCCAATCGGACTAATCACTCTTATTTATTATTTTCATTAGTTGGACTTAATATGCAACATAAATGATGCAAAACATTAAAGTGTATTTAGTTAAATGAAAGGTGTCATCTTTAATGATTCTTTAAAATGACTGCATGAAATATTGATGCCATAAATGAACATGATATGGTTTAAGCTACGCATATTAAATATACTTACAAAAGTATTTCCGTAAACAAAGTGGTTGTATGCTAAATCTGCAAGGAAATGTTTATAGGATTGTGTTATTGCTGAGGGTGCATATAAAGTGTGTTTGCTAGTTTACATGTATTACTTTAGAACTTTAGTGTCTCTAAGTATACAATAAATCAGCACGTAAACATATTTACAAATAAAATATTTTCATTTTTTCCAAGTCATTTACTTCCTCCACCTCAGTCTATTATTCTTAGAGGCAAGATATGATAAATATGAGAATGTTTTTTGAAGAAAGTTAGATGTGCCACATGTATGCTAGAATTTACCCTTAGGAACACACAATATGTCCTTTTGTTTTTAAATACTATATCTTGTACATATGTATATAGAATTTCATATATTAAGTATTTTCAATACGAAAATCAAACTAAGATCAGGTAGAGACAATTTAACCCACTAACGTAGTTAACTTGTCTCTGTCGAAGTGAACGTCATATGTGTAAATAAATTTCATCATAATAAAAACACAAATTGGGGCACAATATGTGATAAACACAAAAATTACTTTTCTTTTGTGGGCACGTTTAAGGTTTATAGGCTGGAACGCCTTTTCTTGAAATATTATCTAGCAGAAACAGTAGGAGATACGTTTCGGCGAGAATTTTAAAGTACCACACCTTCCTCCCATATAAACATATATAAAATCGTATGTGTCGACAACTATGATAGGGACATTTTTAAATTCGACTAATAGTCCGTAATGTCCATATAAAAATGGGATTGTTCAAAATAGTGAGAGTGACCGAAACATGCGCACATTTGCATAAAAAGTAATTAATAATCAGTGTGTGTTTAGAGACCTATAACATTCAGATAAATTGCCATTAAAAACTTTTACAAATGTCGCATGTAATGAAACAAAAATTTTAGATGCAAACAAAAAAACTGTAATTTTATTTGAGTAAAAGTTTTACAATTATATATTTTGGAAAAATTATCCGTTTAAAATTAAAGGCGGCCAAAAAAATGTTTGTCCTAAATTTTGTTTAAACTAAAGCAAGGGTACATTTGGTGATTTGATATCGATCGAGCATATTTCTTGTAAAAATAATTTTGGAGCTCCGTCTTCGAGCCCCTTTCCCAATAAAGAGACGTGCGACTACAAAGCAATTCAATAGTGTCTCAGCTATGCCAAAACCAAATATTTTCAATGCTTCACAAGCTACCAAGTTATTAAAAATAAAATGTTTTCCAACCAATATGTATCGTAAGATTTGTTCACAAATAATAAATAATGTCTATATAAAAACTGTGTAATATTAAAAATTATTATGCTGCGAAGAGATATTTTTTATTTTTATTTGTTTGTCTTCCCGCAATTTTCATCATAAAGCTTTTTCGGAAAGAATATAAATTCTGATATATAATATTTCAAAGCTATAAATGTCTATTATAATATAAAAATCGCCAACATTATTATAACAAACAAACAAGTCAGCATCTTAATAAAAATATGTCGTGGGAACGTAATCTGTTACATAATTCCTTAGCCAATTTGATCCAAATTTATTTTACTATAAATTAAGTTAGCCTCTACAACCATTTTGCTGATTGCGAAATCTTCATCCTCATTGTTTTAAACTTTTTTACACCTCTCATTTGGTTTGAGAAATTTTAAGCATAAGAGAGTGTAATTTGCTTTTAAATTTGGGTATAGACTTCCTGCTGAGCTGGCATTACCAACAAACGAAATGCGCATGGAGGCTAGCTTTCCCTTAACAAATTGCAGTTTTATAATAAAATAAAGCAAAGAGCTGGTTTTTATAGCTTTCTGCTTTGTAATATGGCAACGTTTTGTGTTACTGAAATTTCGATACTGACTACCATATTTTTATTGTCTATTTATTGAAAATATGTCACCCTAAACTTTAAATAAATCATCGGCTCTCAAGTATATCATTATATTGCAGTTC
Organism: Phania funesta; assembly: GCA_963932375.1. NCBI lineage: Eukaryota > Metazoa > Arthropoda > Insecta > Diptera > Tachinidae > Phania > Phania funesta. Next base: position 48,055,662 of record OZ010656.1, read on the forward strand.
ACACTTAGTTTTTTTAACATAGTTAAGCATTCTTTTACATGTAATCAAAATTTAGAAAAATCCATTACTTTTATATTGCAGGGATGTGCTCAAAATATGAGGGGTATATATATCGGTAAGCAACCAGTACTTTCTCCTATTTATTTTTCTTATAACAGATATGTCGTTTGACTGAATACTATTTTCATGTCTACAACTGTCGGCAGTCATTGCTTTACTTATTATAGCTTTACTCTTAGTCTATTGATATAGTGAATAATAATAATAATAACTATTATCATTTTCTAGATATTCATTGATATCAAAGTACAAATATAGAATCGATGAGTTAACCACTCCTTGTAAAAGTCCATTTACAATTGTAACTTTTAAGAACTTATCTTCTGCATATTGCTTACCAAAAAGTGTAGTTATATAACATCTTATATATTAGAAAAACTTTGCATTATTAACTACCCTAAAGTCCTTTGGGGATGCTAATGTGCCTGGTATTTATTTTAGATAAAACGATTACTTTTGCAACTTTTCAATTGCATTTTTAATCATGTTGTTAAACAGCGTACAATAACAATTTCATTATGATTTCAACAGGAAGATTCTTTCAACAGGAAGATTATATTAGGAATACTATCCACACCAGATGACAATTTTAATCTTAGGTTGTGAACAACGTATTGTTTAAGTTGGCACGAAAATTGGCTTTCTTCGCATACTTATTTCGCTACACATTTATTGAATTGAACAGTCGTCTATAAGATGACTTGGATTTATGGTGAGCAGCTATTTTTTAACTGCATAATTTATATGAACTTCCAAATAATTAATATTGACATCTTTTAACTACTCTATAAGTGTACTAAATAAGTTTACAAGACATTTGTCAAAGCAAATAACTTCACTTGCAGATTTCATATACTTTACATACTTTAATTTCTATAACTCTTTTGTCTATTTCTTTAAAACTACACACTCAATATTTATAAATTCTTATTATTTGAGATCTTATAAATCGATGGATTGTACAAGCTTCAATTATCTTATACATAGTTTGCTACAACTCCAACCAAGGAGAGGGTCAATTATTTATTGTTCATTTTTGTAGTAAAAAAATCGTCTGCTTTCCTAGGCGAGTCAAAAGTTGATAATTTGTTTTACTAGACTTTTATACTCGTATACAAAGATTTCGTTTAAACAAAGTTCGAATACTAATTATAAACTTTAACTTGCAAATTATAATGATCGTCGATTTATTTATGAGAGTGGATCGATTCCATAAATGAATCCAAAATATTTTTAAACTGTATGTTGGTCTATATTTGTAATAATAATAATAATAATATAAATAATAATAAAAAAATTATAATAATAATAATAATAATAATAATAATAATAATAATTTATAATACTCAATACTAATGCAATTTAAACCTAAAAAGTATAAAATACAATTTTAAGCCTATAGTAAACCGTATAATGTTAAAGGTATTTATGTTAAAACTAGCGGTCAAAAAGTAGGCTTCTCGTGTCCATAATAAATAACAAAATAAAAATTAATTGCTAAGCAAGAGTCAAACGAGTCACTTTAGTTTGTTTTAAAGCAAAAATGTTTTTTTTTTTTTAAAAGTTCAAGTTCCTAAAAACTATTAGAAAAAAACACTGAGTCTTAACTTTTCTGAAATTGTCTGATTCGTTTAGTTATTTTTAAGTTTTAAATTTGCTTTTAACAAATTTATTTTATAAAAGTTATGAAGTTCCAACCAGTTATATCTTTTTATTGTCATCAAAATTATACTCTTTTCCCAATATATCGTCTGCAATTTCAATTTAAAGACGGATTTTGCAATCGAACAATTTAAGAGTACATCCAATTTTCTTAAATAAAGATCAATATCTGGATTTATTAAATTCCTATCATTTCGAATAGTATTATTATTAAGTTCTATTATAATACTGTTGTGAAACTACTTCCAGCTCGTTTTTTTATAGTTGCATTTCAGACTAGGTATGGCTTCGAAAAATGTAGACGGCTTATCTTTGTATTGGATTTTGGTCCTTTCATAGTCAACGGTTCTGAGACAATTAAACGAGAATCTATAACATGCATACAATTTGCATCTATACTGTATGTCGTTTTTCAGACTACTTCCCCAGTATGTGCTTTTACCGTAGAGGTATCCTGATATTATATAACGATTATCCAGATTTTGTAGGTCTAATGCTTGAAAAATGTTGTGAATTTCAAATTTTAAACTGCTGTGAATATTTCCTGATTTCATAAATTTTTTTTTTATTATTTGTAAGTAGAATATTAACAACACATGCCTCTAAGTATGTCATGTGTTTGGTATATTCTCTATATCCTTCAAGAAGGACCAGTTTCGAAAAATTTGTAAGAAATCTCAGAATATATTGTAGCTATTTTGAGGGCATTATTAGGAAAAACTGAAACATGAATTAGGTTTTTGAGCAGAACAGAATAGATTAGATACACTGAAAGACCAGATTAATTCATATAAAAGATTCTTTATTTTGGTTTCAACTTTATTACTCTTGCTGCTACGGAGGTACGTAGAAGCAGTACCGACAAATTTGTTTTAGAAATTACCAGAAGGCAAAAATGTTTACGCATATCTTAATTGCACACTCAAGTAAAACTAATGTCGCCTACAAAAGCAAAGCAAAACAGCATTTTCGTTAACATAATTTCACTCTTGTGTTGGTATGTGTGTTACTCTGTATTAAGCTGTTAAATTGTTGTTTATTTTGTTGTACTATAGAACATCATCATAGCAGCAGTTATTGTACAGGGGTGTATATGACATTATTATTATGTTTTTTGTCCTTAATAATAAGCATTCTTGTGTAGCAGACTCAAAGAGTGAGTAATAAACATTTTAAAGTTATTTATGACAAAACATTTACTATATCTACAATAACATATCGTTTGTGTTGTTCTTCTCTTCTTTCTTGTTCTCATTATTTATGACGCAAACAGGTATATTAAATGTCCTGTAAAAAATTCCATAAAAAGTCTTATAGCACAAAAACAAACAAACCTTTAATTTGCAAGAGATACACACATATGTGAAACCCCAGAAACAGTAAATTTAATATTATAGTGTGTGACACCTATGCTTAGGTGTGTATGCAAGACTGTATGTACTTTGCTTGTTTATATATTTTGTTATTATAAATTCCAAGGATAAAATAAGTTAATCAATTTGCAACAAAGAAATATATTTTCACAAAAGCTGCCGAACTTTTTTTTTCAATTATTTTAAATGTAAATAAAAAATTTTAAAAATCTTCTTGGTAGATTAATAGAATAAAAGATTAGTAAATTTGCTGCAAAAAAATTCAAAATTGTTAGTCAAGGTAACATTCTTAGCATTTTTAACATGCTTGGTGTATTTCCTCGAATAAAACAAGTGATACGTTAGGTCTAATATCATATCACAATGGCGTATAGTTATGGTCCAGTTGACGAATTGTTTGTGTAGTGTTTAAAGGAACTTTTTCAAAACAAAATTCTTTTTAATTAAAGTTATTTTTGTGTTATAATCTTTTTCAGATATAGAAATATATACCAATGCGACTAATACGTTTTTCGGACCCTAAATCATGGCTAAGTTAATCTTAAGAATTTTTGTTATTATTTTATTAAATTGGTTAAACAAAATGTCCCACAATCTTATCACGCGGCAACATATATAAGATTCTACAGCTATGTTCTTCGCTGAGTTTTAACAATTTTTTGTCTTTTTATATTTGTTAGTTATGAAATTTGCAATAAAAAAATATGTTCATCAAAAAACATTATTATCTTATGAAATATTTATCAATTCACAAATGAAAAAATGTATACTTACGAATTGGGACCAGAGGTAAAATATAGAGTAAATCGATCTTTTAGTAACAATTTTAACAAATATCACAACGGGCATCAAGTACCCAGTATAATTTCTTCTTAGAAAATATTTTATCTATCGCTGCACGTTATAGATCGACTACATGATCGATGCTTATATAAACGGGCTTTGTGCTAAATTTTATTTCTGCTTGTGAGAGGATGGATTGAATAACGTGCAAGAGTTATTAGTGACTCAGATCATAATAAAAATTAAAACACCAATTTTTAATAGTTTTTTTCCATTTCGCTTTCCTGATTTGACGTACACACGATTAAGCCACCGTTTGAGGATGGATCCCGATTTGGCAGCAAAATCATCATGAATATCTATTCGAATAAGTAAAATCGGCATATGTGTATCAGTCGAGGCTTAACTGCAAGAGTTTCACTAGGTACCAATACATCTACTTGAAGTTACTGATTAGCGCGCAATTCGGCCGGCGGCTTCGTTTGTCCGTACCACGAGCGCATCAGATCTATAATAAATTACCTTTGGCACCAATTGAAATGTACACTACATGTGGTACGGTACTATTTATATTAATAGACAATCTATAAAATTATGTAAGAGATCTTTTGAAGTCACACAATTGTGTCAATCAGCCACAATGGGCACTCAAACTGAACATACCGAAGGACATTACTCAAATTCGGCACGATCAATGAGGCAGAACAAATGAAATTAAAATAATCAAATTAGTGCCACCGCACACAGAAGAAAACATGGTTGAGGCAACCATAATCAAAGAGATGTTACAATGTTTTGGTGAATTTTTAAAATTTTTGGTAAATTTCTGATTTGTTGTGAAATTAGAGATGTTTTTTATTTATATAATTGAGTGAGATATAGTATATTCTATTTTGTTGTTCTCACAAGTTTTTGTGGTGAAATTCCAATATTTGGAATTCTGGATTTTGTGCTAATTTTGGAAAATTTCAGTTTTTCGACTTATGGTATACTTCCGGATATTTAGTAAATTTTGACATTTGGCAAAATTTTGCCAAATTATGTATTTGTCGTAATTTTTTAGTACAATTTAGAGTTTTTGGAAATTTTGTTAATTTTGTAATTTAAAATTTTAGTTTGAATTTATGGCGTATTTTCGAATTTATGTAAAGTCCCAACTTATGGTGAATTTTTTCTTTGTGTTCAGATTAAAATAGATTTTTGGTAAAACTTATCATTTTTACGATATTTAAATTTTTTCTTGAATTTTTTAATGTTTTTTTGTGGTGAAACTTGATTTTTCTGTTTAAAAGGAATTTTGTTAAATTTCGTAAAATATTTATTTTTGTGAATTTTTTATTTTTTTGTTAATAAATTTGGCGAAGTTATAACTTTTGTGGTGAAATTTAAATATTTAGTGAGTTTGTTTTTTCTTTTGGTAAAACTTCGGTTTTTTTATTAAATATTAATTTTTATGCAATTAAATTTTTTTATTCCAGTTGTTCGATATTATGATGAATTTTTGAATTTGTTGTATATTTAACATTTTTTTTTTAAATTTCAGTTTAACCAATTTTTTGTACAGCTACGGGTTTTTTTTTAATTTTGATTTTGTTTTTAAATTATATTTTGGATTGTTGCGAATTTTGGTGGACTCCCAAATGATGGTGATATTGAGTTTTATTCAATTTTCAGATTAATTGAAATTTTTGTTCAAATGTATAACTTTTATGATTTTTATTAAAAACTTTAGTGAATTTTTAATTTTGTGGTGAATTTTTGATTTTTATTTGTTTGTAAAACATCGATTTTGTTGTTCATAAAATATATATTCTTTTTAATTTTTCGGTGAATTTACAAGTTGTTGAGAGAGAAACTAAAAGCTTTGTGGTGAATTTTCGAAATTTGGTAAATTCGGGGGGTTTTTTTTGTAAAATTTCGGGTTTTCATTAAATTTTGATATTTTACAAAACAAAAGTCTTATCCCAGTTTTTAGATTTTGTTATGAATTTGAAAACATTTTTGGTTTTTGGAAATTTTTTTGTGAAATTTCGGTTTTTGGAGCAATTTTTTCAGATTTCCAAATAATTAAAAATTCCAAATTTTTTTTAAATGAAAGTAGCATTTATTTATTAACTATAAAAAACATAAAATCATAACTTCTAAACTAATTTAATAATTTAGGGGGTGGCATAAGTATTTTGACATATAGTATTTTAACTCTTTAAACAAAAATATGTATGTTATTCAAACTTTTGTAATACTTTTAGATCATTTTAATATAATGTGCATCCTCCTTTAGCGGCAATGGCTTTCCGGAGTCTTTTAGGAACTGAATCGATCAAGTTTTGAATGTATTTTGTTGGTATGTCCTCCCACAAAGATTTAACCTCTGAAATCATTCCTTCCCTGGTTCTTGTCAGATCTGCGGTTCTTTGGCGCTTTATATATGACCAAACATTCTCAATCACATTCAAATCCGGACTTTAGGGTGGCCAATCCAAAGCTTCAATGCAATCTTCTGTCAAAAATGTCTTAATCATTTTACTCTTGTGGCAAGGCGCATTGTCCTGTTGGAAAATAAATGACGGTCCAATCAACCTATCGCCAGAAAGAAATGGGTGTTCATTTAAAATTTTCAAATATTGGTTTTGGTTCATCGAACCGTCGATGGGAACCAAGTCTCCCAAGCCTTTATATGCTATACAGCCCCAGAACATGACTGTGCCACCTCCATGACTAACTTTTTAGACAACAGGTACGGTTTTTTTTTGAGTCTTTTGGTCTAGTCTAACAAAAACTTTTTTCTTTGACGAGTGATACTCGAAGGTACTTTCGTCGGTCCATAAGACGCTTCGCCAGAAGGATAGGGGCTTGTCCACGTATCTGTTTGCGAATTCTAGCCTTTTAATTTGGTTCTTGCTACATATGTACTAATGTTGGTTTCTTTTAGACGTCGTCGAACTGTTCTTTCGCTTAAATGACTATCCGAGTGCGAATTCCTTTGGCTTTGGGTGTCAAACCTGGATTAGATTTACATTTTCTGATAATTTGTCGATCTTCCACTGCCGTTGTTTTACATTTTCTTCCTGTTCGACGCAAATTAATGACAGATTCTGTTTCTTTACATTTATTTATTTGATAATAAACGGTTTGTATAGGTTTGTACTCCTTGGCAATATTTGTTACAGATATTCCAAGATTATACTTGGTTATAATTTCACTCCTGGCGGTGTTAGATTCCGATATTTTTCCCATATTTACACAATAGTAATAGAATTTTTTTATTCATCTTTCATCGAATGTTAATACTTAATACTCGACAACGACCGCTTTGGATTAAAGCTTAACACAAAAAACAAAATGAGATGAAATCATAGAATGTCAAAATAATTATGCCTTTACAAATTCTTGTACCAAATTGCATACGTATACTTAAGAATTAGCGTAAAGAAAATATTATGATAACTGTGCCGTTATAGGAATTTCAATATTAAAAAACATAAAACAATTCTGCACTATACTTTATCAAAATAAATATGCCGACCATTGTAGATGGAAATCATTTAATTATTAAATGTAAACAGTAACTTGTTTATCGCAATTTCAATTAACAACTATATGTTTGCGACAACAATATATTGTTGTCGAGAGTATAAATTGGGTGTAAGATCACAGCGGGAATTTGACCATTGCTCAGAGGAGTATTTTCCCCGAAAATTTAGCCGACACTATCAAACGAGTTTTTTAAATTAAAAGTTTGGGGTTTTTTAAAACTGTAGGTTTAATTTGATAAAAAAAAATGCAATAGCGGTTTTTCACGGAAGATTTCTTTTATATTATTTGTTATTTATATTCATTTATTATTTAAAATGATTTGAATTTATATTACTGATTTATATCGCTTCTGCTGAATTTCCAGGAATGCTTCGGACGATATAATCTGAAGTGATTATTTCTGGCTTCGGCAGCTTTTTCTGACTATTGTCAAGCTAGTATGATTGCTCGTGTTATTCACGTTGTGCCAAGTGAAGAGTGGCCCAGACATTTTGGCAGTTTTATATGCTATATTAATTAATATCAATATTAATGTCATGTATTGCTTCCAAAATTATATTCAGTCAATTGTGTAATTCTTCCTTTATGTCAATGATTTTAGACACAGTTTATGAATCCGAAAATAACATAAGAACATCTGCAAGTATCTTCATCTTGTCCCTAAGCGTTTTTTATTTTAATTATTATCTTCCTTTCTTTGACAAGTGCTCCATCGTCATCGCTCCAAGCACTTTTGAATATCCACTTTTTATCAAACATGAAATATCGATTCTAAAAAGGGAATGCGTACGGGGAAATATGATAATTCAAAATTCAAAGCTTCGGGATTTTGAAAAAGATTCTTCTCTGTTGTATCATTGCAGGTTTTCCGTCGACCATGGTATATAGCGTGGTGTGTTTAATTTTAACATATTTTCATTACATGGTACAAACTGACAAATTTCGGAATATGATGAAACACTGCTTCACTCCTAATAATATAAAAGCTACAATTTCTTGTTGATGGTTCTAGCATTAATTTAAATCATTTACTTTTTAAAATACCTCTGATCTAATGTAAACATTTTCCACCTTATCTTTCGAAGTAACAAAACAGTTATAATAAGGATTTTGTGCAATAACCCATATTTATTTCTCTACGTTAGTTCGTCAATAACCTGGAACATATTTACTTTTTTTAATCTAATATTATTTAAGACTTTAAACAAACAATTTTAATTTCTTTAATTTCTTTATATAAACTGCTGGTAAATATTAGAATATTTGTTTATTATTTACGTAATTCTTAGACGTAGTAACGCAACCTTGTTTGTCTGCGATTAGTTGACTACTTAATCGCCACAAAATTTTCGTAGAGATCATCGTATAAATCCTTATTATATACATACATACATATGTACATGTGTGTAAGTGTAATGTTAATAAGAGCAGACCTTCATGATGCTTATGGTTAGTCAATTGAAGATGCAACATAACTTGAGTTAATTGACAAATATTTGAAGAGCAATGTTTATCAATTAAAATGCACATAACAAAAAAAACATACATATGTATAAGGACAAGTGCTTGTATGTGTATGTGAACATCCATTCAATAAACCAACAATATTACACTCTCCCTCCCCTGGAAAAGCTGAAGCCCGTCTAACCATTTTGTCCTTCCATACCATGTTGTGTCATATCAGAAATTATGTTGCCTTGTATAACATTGTTGGGTTGCATTGTTATTCTCTATACTTTATGTTTCCATTTACTTATTTTTTATTTATTTTTTGCAAGAAGTGCATGCAGCATCACGCAACACATGTAGTTCTTCTACTTGACATTTTAATGGGTTAAAAAATATTTGAGGGCAGATATTTTTTTATATTGTTATAAGTATGTATTTGTTATAAGTAAGTATACACAAACCGTACGCATACATATAAAGTTTGCATCTACAGACCCGCCACCAGCAACAATGTTGTTGGGAGGGGGGTTAAGATTTATATGAAACGTAAAATGTTTAAAACTTTTAGTTTGTGAAAACGTTTATTGTTAATCGTTTTGGTAGACGAAATAACTCATATTCCCTCCCCTGGATCCGCATCTATGATATGAGCTCTTGTATATACATATACATATGTATGCATGTATGTAAACGGATAGAGAGCATAAGTCTTTGTTACGACATTAAATGAGTCTGGTTATTGTTTCCTGTTTCGTTGCAAAAATGTTTACTAAATGCTTCAAAGTCTTACTTAATTGGATTGTTTGCGGCATTTGATCATATCTTGAGTATTATTTAAGCACCAAGAAGGTTTAAAAGTGTAAGTAGTTAATAATTTAACCTTGCATTATTCTGCTGAATTGCGCAATTATGTGAATTAAGATGGATTTGTTGTTAAGGGTGGAACATACGCAGAGTAAAATTGTTTAATCTCCACGCGAGTATAGTGCTCTAGTATTTAATACGAATGCTGTTGCTAGCAATAAAAAACCAAAGAAAATATTTTTAATTTCTAGTAATAAATAAATTTATAACGTCTAGTATTTCCCAAGATCTTTTATTTATATATGTACTATATAATGCAGAAAATAATGTTTTAATGCCGAAAACCATTTATTAATGATTCTATTTTTTTAAATAGCCCTAAGTAATTTTATGAATTTAATATTGTAAAAACTATATAGAATATTTTAGTATCTCTGTTTTGCAAATTTACGGATGTAAAGCGTGTTTTTAAGTTAAATCGTCCTTGAAACTATACATAAACAAAGAGCTTGGTTGTTTTCCTGCACTTTTAGTTAAGAGATAAGTTAATTTAGTTCACGTTTGTAAGGTGGTGGGTTGAAGTTGGAATCAGATATCTGGTTTTTAAAAAAATTTTAATTTCATAATGGTGGCTAAAGGTGTTAAAGTGGCACGTGGCCAGTTCACATTGCCATATGTATAAATCGTACATGCTGAATGTCAACTGTGGCACGAAGCGCTGACTTAGGCCCAAAAAAGTGGTGATCATTGACCTCTCGCCCCTGTCGTTGACAATGATAACAACTCGCCGAAGAAATATGGACCATAAATATTGCCGGCCGAAAATCCGATTCAAACCGTACCATTTGCAGTTTAAACTACCACCACCATCATCTTTTCAAGCTAATGTTGCACAAAAATGTTTCATTTGATCAGAATAGTCAAATTTATAAGTAGGTTTTTAACGTTTTAAAAGAAGCAACTTTTGTTTTTGTGTATTAATTATAATTTAAAAAAAAAAATTAAAAATCAAGAACTCACACAACTTATCTTTGTAAGCGATGACAATTGTATTCGAATAAGGTGCATACTCTATTCGTTTTGCTTTTATGTACATAAATATACATCACTAAATGAATTTTTATATTTACATCGATTTTTTAATGAATTTTATGAAAAACCAATACAAAATTTTTAATATTTAGATTCAAAGTAGGTTTTTTGTAGGTGTCTACCTACTTTAAACCTACAATAAAATTCATTCATTATAATCGTTTTGTAATACAATTTTATTGCTTGTGGGTCCCACCAGAACGATTACATATTAACGTTTTCACGAAGAAATTGCAGTAACAGCTATCCTTAAATTAAAAACATCTGATTATTATTTATTAGAAAAATAAAAACCTTAAAAGAATAAATTAGTTTAATATGAACTTATAATGCGGCTGTTTGGAAAACTAAGTGGCATTTTATGCCGACTCTATGGATTTTACAACAGAATAAAGCCTCTATACAGAACGCCAGAGCTGTAAAGGAATTTATTTCAAGGCAATATTCGTGTTCCTTATTGGTCGCCTTATTCTCCTGATTTCAGCAAAATTTAAAATGTTTTTGGTTGGTCTACCCGGACATGAATGGGGAAGACAGTTCAAGGATAAGCAATCACTTAATGGCTTGAAATTAAAGAATATGAAAACAAACATCATTCGACGATTTAAAGTCATTTTATGACTCACTAAAAGATCGCATACCTGAAGTTATTGTAAGCCGTGGGGGACATTCTCGCTATTAAAATGTATTAAATATTACAAATTAATAAAAATATTTTCGTTAAGTAATAAATAAATAAGTATTTGGGTAAATTTAGTTTAATGGTTGTAAACAGTTGATTAAAAAAATAAAACTTTCTTTCGAAAAATATTATAATAAAGACTCCGTTGCAATTTTTGTTGAACCCATAAAATATCAAATAATATCAAATATTTGGCCTGCTAAGTACGAAAAAATGTGCAATTGACTGAACAGGAGTGTCGCACTCTTAGGCCGTACATTTCTTGGTGATCTTTAATATATTTTTTAATTTCAGATTTTATAAGTTAAGAACTGAATTTTTAGATTTTTGAGGAAAACTTACAATATTGGTGACGTTTTTTGATGAGGAGAGGGGCCTCGGATTTCGGCAATGGGGCCTAATATAGGGTTACTGGATTCCAATTTATTTTGTATCCAAAATTATAAAAAAGACTACTAAGGAATCATTTATTTAAAAGCGAATATTGCTCTTGGAAGTAGTTCCCTTTAAAATAAACGAATTTTGTTGTTGTTTGAAAAATATATTTTATTTCATTGCATAACTGATATTAAATCGGAGCCCCTTTTTAATATTCATATATGATCGTATTTGCATTTAACAAAAACAGCTGAAAACGTAATTGTGTAATTCCATTTTTGAGATTGTTATATATTCTTTTGAAATTGTGGGCTTTACGTTGAAAAAACGCAGTTTCTTTTTCCATTATCTACTTACCAAGAGTGTCCGTCCATAAAGTGAATAAAGATAACAAAATATTTTATAGCATAAAAATTTTCTTACAGCATAAAATTTGATTAAAACCAAAATTATAATTTAGGAAAATTCTTGATCATTTTTATAAAGACAATTAAAAAGTTCTACACATCGACACATCAGTATGTGTAGTATATTTTATATTATTTATCGTATGTATTCCACAAACAAAATGAATGAGAATTATTAATGACCTCTCGCAGTGAAATTTCTTTGTATATTTTTTCTTTGCAATCTCCCACTGTGCACCGGTACAAAAAGACATTGTTGGTGACGAGAATAAATAATCATAAAGCAATCGCAGAAAAGGGAGAGGGAGAAATGTTTAAAAGAGTGTAATAATTCAGTGCATTTGTTTTAAATAACAAGTCGGAGGGCGTGTTACCGACTGTGCCGAATCTTATAAACCCTTCACATAAGTATGACCTATGGAAAATTTTGAAAGTTTGCTGATTTTTTTCGCCGTAAACGGTTGTTAAAGATCTTTAATTCTGGGCTCTGATTTTATTCATTGCATTTTACATTTTAGCTCTTCTTTTTTTTTTTTTTTTAATCTTCGATTTTAGTTGTCTTATTTCACATATTATTATATTACTATTGTTTCTTGTCATTTCAAGCATTTTTCAATCGGTTACTTACATATATATTTTTTTTAAATTTTCGTTCTTTTTATTTGTTTTTATCTCTCATATTTAATGGGTATGTTCAACTGTTAGGTAAAATTACATTAATTTTATTTTCATTTGTTTGCCAAATTAAAATTTTTTTATGAAATTGTGAATCTTTGGCGAAATCAAATTATTAAATTTTTTGGTTTATTTATAAATATCTATTGATTTTTCGGTACATTTCAGAATTTTTAGTAAATTGCTCTTAAATTGTTTTTGCCGAAATTTCACTTAAAATTTTTTTTTTTATCAGTTTTGGTTATCAGTTTTCTTATGATTTTTCGATTTGTGGTGAAATTTTAATTCTATTACGAATTTTTAAACTATAAAAATTTCCGGCCGGTATACCATATATTCAATTTCAAATTCAGATAGCGTTCCATTTTTAATGAAATGCCGGTGTTTTGTGAAATATGGATTTTCGCGAGTTCTTGACTGTAGCTTTTTAATAACTTTAAAATTTATTGGTGAAACAAATTTTTTTTTTGTGAAATTTGGTTGTATGATAAATTTTCGATTTTTAATGAAATTTAAGTTTTGAATATTTTTTTTTTCGGTGAAATACTGAACATTGTTACAACTTCCACTTTTTTAAATATATTATTTTTTTTGGGGAAATTTGTATTTTTTGCAATATTTTTTGTGAGATATTGTTAAATTCTCTTGGTAATTTCTATTGTGTAAATGCTTTCGAATCTTTATAATATTTTCGTTTAATTTTGAATTTTGGAAAAATCAATATTTTTTAAGGCTTCTTATGAATTTTTTATGAGATTTCAATATTATGATGAGTTTTAGAGTTTTTTTCGGATTTCCTATTTGTGGTGAAATAGGCATTTTTAGTGATATCTCGAATTTTAATTTTTGTTTTGAGTAAATTCTTACGTAAAAACCAATTTGATTAATATTTTCCATAAAAGTAGATTTTAGTTCTTAATTAAATTTGAAATGTAGAAATTACAAAAGGTATGACGAACTTATATTACACCTTTTTTTAGGAGTATGAATATATTGAACAAAGCAAATACAAATACAACAATAAATACAAAAGAATATAAAGACAATCAAAAACTACAAAATTATTTGACAGTAGTTAATTTAGTTAAAAATCTCTGATATTATTAGTGTTTAGAAATTTTGTGTTATAAGATTTTTGATTATTTAATTTTGCTCATATAAAAAATATTAATAAATAAAAGCCCCCTCAAAGAATTTAATATAAGCAAAGCAAACCTCATGTGATATATTAAACAAACGAATTAGAATTTATTTTAATTAAGAGAACAGTTTTATTTTTAATTTCTCCGATGGCCGTCCCTTTTGTTAGAAAGGCTCTTAGCAGGTACATTAAAAACAAACAATATTATTAATAAGATTATTTCCTTTTTTCAAGAAATTAACAAGACAAATTTAAATATAGGGTGCCTCTATAAGAATTCAGTATTTAAGTTTTAACATTTCTGATATACATATAACCGCTGCCACCTACGGTTGTTCCAATGGAGCTCTACACAAAAGAATAATACCTTATCAGTAATGCAAGCTCATTACCCAGAGTCACGCTAGCAAACTTCGCAGTATTTTACCTGGGGAAAGTGTCAAAAATTTGAAGAGTTGTAAAAAAAATTTTTCGACACTGGGTCGATTATGGATATTAAGTCTTCTTTGCCTCGACGTATCGGTTAGACACTTGAAAATATTGCTTCTGTATACGTAAATATTGTTATTAAATGCAAATATTTATTCGGCATTAAAAATGACAATGGAGTTCTCGGGATTTCACTTGGGCAGCATGGCTTTGGTCAACATGTTACAGCACGGGAACTCTTATTGGGATACCCCATATTACACTCTTAATCAGATGATTAGAACCACTTTAATTTCTATCCTTAGTGGGCCATATCTTTTCGAATTTTCTGTCAACAGCTAAAATTTTACTATCACCGGAGAGAGCAGTTTCATAAAATTATACAAAGAATAACAACAATATTAAAGTTTATGCAACAGTATTTTAAAATTAATTTCTCAAAAAAAAGACAAACAAAATAATTACAACCACTTTGCATTTTTTAGTTTTTCCAACTAGTCGGATTCGATTTATTCGTTAAGCTATTAACAGACGAAAAATAACACTTTTCAATAAACTTTAGTGCAAAGTAGGCAAGAACGTAGTTTAAACTATGAAATTACTGGGAAAGATTCCAAACGCTTTAACTCCAACTGAAAAGAGAAAAATCTTGATAACTGCGTCAAACTCTGCTCTTTTTGCACCAAAAATTCCGGTCGCAAGCTGGTATGTAGGCAGTCCAGTTACATTTTATGTAAATAGGTAGCTGAAAAATAACAATTACCATTTATTAGTAATTACAGTTAATTTTTGCCAATTACATTTTGTAATTAACAACTCGCAATTACCAATAACAAGTAATTGGCTTTTACTGAAATTAATGTCCATTACGTATAATTGTTATTCGATAAAAAGTAATTAGAATTACATAATTAATAAGTACATTTTAATTTTAAAACAATAAATAATATAACGGATGTATTACAGAAACGCAAGTAGCCGCAAATTTAAGGCTGGCGTTAAAAAGGTATTCCTATTTTTTCTTGAATATTTGAGTTATATGAGATATTGGATTGAATTTTGGTTTTGTAAGTTTTTTAAGCAAACTTAAAACCGTTCTAAATTAAACAAAATAAATTTAGATAAAGCAGAATAGCAATTATATTTTGAGTTTTTGTTTCTTATAAACTTGTATAAATATAGATTATGTTATTTAATGATAATAAAATATTTGGTTTCTATTAATGTTTTACGTATTGTGTAGTACGCATTTTGTAAGAATAACATTTTTGGTAATAAATACTTTAAAATTAATCGTAATATAATTTTCATCAATTAAATTCAGTTTCAATTACATTTTATTCTATTCTAGCAATAAGCAAATACCAATTACTTGTAATAGGTAATTGGAGATCATCAATTGCAAATTACAAGTAATTGATTACATGTAATGGGAAATTAAAAGTCAAGAATTATAAGTCATACATCATTGGTAATTGGACCTGTAAACAAATACAAAATGTAATTGGTAGCGCACATGTCTGTATCGATGCAGGTTTATCAACGATGTGTTTTTTAGTGATAAAAATAATTTTAGTTTGAAAGGCTCTGATGGGTACAATTACTTTATTCCCGATATGACAAAACAGGGATCATTTTTACATTGCCATCACAGCACAGATAGTGGAGTTATGATCTTGGGTGCTATATTTAAAAATACAATAATAACAGAAAAAAATCCACAAGGCTCTGTTATAAACAGCTTTCCCTAAAATAAATTATATTGGTTGACCAATTTCTTGGATTCTGCAACAAGATATTGTTTCTATATACATATAGTACAAGAGTTGTGTATTTCAAGGCAAAATGGTTTTCTTCTTATTTGGCCACCATATTTTCCCGACCTACACACAATTGAAAATGTTTGTGGTTGACTTTCCAGCAAGGTTTATGAGGGGAAAATACAACTGGACTGATTTCAACCATTAAAAGACTTCTGGTATCAGATTCCAAGTGAAATCAACAAATTAGGTGTGTCGGACGAAGCTAAATTAATATAAAAAATAAGGTCAAAGTTGGAGGTACCAGACCAGATGGAGGCCCTTCGAAATGAAACATTTTACCAATTTCATATTTTCTGCATAATCGCTTCCGCTTTTAAAGTAGACTGGAAACGATTTATGCTTTATTTTTGTGGGCTGTAATGAACTGACTGGAAAGGTGTCCAGCTGAAAATTACAGTTTTTGATCGTTTTTTCGATATACCATTGGACGTTTTTTCGATATTCCATTGGACGTTGCTCGAATCGTGTTGTACATAGAGAATAATTTTTCTAAAATAATACCTTCTGCGAAAATAACGGTTGAAAAACTGATCACTTTTCTGGGCGAATTAAAAAAATCTAAATCTACTTAAACACTAAACGAGACAAAACCGCCCAATTTTCAGGTGGCTACTGTTCGACCACTTCATTGTTTGAGTTCACTTTTCCTTATCAATATGACATGCTCATTACTGTTCTAAAAAACAAACCATATATTATTTCGAAATTCAATAGTATTTGAAGTTATTATGAACAAAAGAGGTAAAATATTATAAATATTAATTATTTTTATTATTGAATTATAAAATAATGTATTTTTTATTAAAACTAAGTAAGTGGTTTCAATTATATGAACGAAAAAAATATCTACATTTTTCGTATTTCCGAACAAATTCTATGTTGTTGATAATTCCTAAACAAATGATCTCACCGATGGTGGTAAAATCTTAGCCTTCGACAAAAAATTCAAAAGGCCATGGCGTACTAAAAACAAAAATTTAAGAAGTTTTAATCACCTAATCGAGAGTGTATTTAATATTATTTATTTGAATAAAAAAAACGCTTACAAACCGTTTTGTTTTTTTTTCAATATATGTATGTATAAACATATGTATGCATATCTTGTGTTGGTTTTTTCTCACGAGTACAAATTTAAAAAAAAAAATAACCTTTTTACAACAAAGATGTAAACAAACCGAGAGAGACTAAATACATAGTTACAAAGTGATTGTTTCAGTTTACAAATGAAAACATACATATGTAAGTTTGTATGGATACATACATACGTTTATTAAATACGAATCTTCTCACTTCGTTAGCATCATCTGGTAAAAAGATTGCCAATAAATTACAATGACACCACTTAATATGTTAAAATAGAAAAATAGAACAAAGACCTCTTTAAAGATTATGAATAGTTGAGAATTACGCTTCTTCACTACTTATGAAGTAATTTTCATGGTTCGTAAATTTCCAGCTACCTATTGTTTAAAAAAAAAAGATTAACACCAATAAGTCACTTCATCCCAACTAACAGACAGAGTTTGTTTACAAAAGTAAATTTTGTTACAGACAAACAATGAAATGTCCCTGCCTGTTTACCTAAGGATTTAATATTCTAAGTCGTGCTGGGAATGCAAGCTGTAAAATATTGCCATTTGGTATATGATTTACAAAAGATTAGGTAGACTCATATTCGATACGCAGTATGTAACAAAATTTGTACTTGAACATAAAGGTCAAATGGATGTTGTAAATGTGCTTAATTTGTGTACCGTGAAACAAACATCATATGCAATTTCTGTAACGAAGAGAATACTTTGTTGGAAAATCCCTATGTTTGTACAAACAATAGAAACCAAATGTACCTAAATACATTTGTTTTCTACCGTTTGTGTATATGTATGTATATGTATGTGCATATGTACGATGTCTATGCGACTACATATTAAAAATGAAATGTTTACCTCTGCGGACAGTATAAATAGAATTGTCAATAATGGAATTGCACTTCATAAGTGTGATATATCCAAACTCTAAACATGTCATCGCAGTGCTCGTTCCATTTATATATAACAATTATTTTGTTATATTTAATATTATTCAGCACAAAGGAAGAAAATGTTTTGGCGCAAAGGAAAAAGTGTGGGCACGCTTTAACAGAGGTCTTGGCAACGATTTGTGGAAATCGCTTTAATAAGCGACTGAAAAGATATTGTAAGTAGAAAAATAATTTACACATTACTTCATATGTTCTCCTTACTCTACATTTTTCTAACGGCTTACATTCTAAATTCTTAAAACAACAACTAATGTCTGTAACTAATTATTACTTTCTTATTTTTTTTATTTCTTAATTAGTGGAACTACAGCAGGACGATCCAGTGATATCCGCTACGGATAAAAGTTGGTATCACCGCCTCAAAGAAGCAAAATGGACTTCGGATTCATATGATATCCAAAGTAATCCGAAGATGCCTGTTAGGAATCACCTTAAAGTAAATAAAAAGAGGGTCCTAATACGACGAAGGAAGCAAGCCTACTACGTGAATTCCAAAGGGGTAGCCGATGAATGCTGTATCCAGCCTTGTCTTTATACAGACATTGAAAAATACTGCGCCTAATTTATATAATAATGTCCATTTGGTGTTATAAATATTTCTTAGTTTTGTTTGTAAATATATATTTGTTAAACATTTTTTTAAAAACATTAAAAGCCAAAAAAGAAAAACTAAAAAGTTCTTGTGTTCTGTTTTTATTCAAAATTGAAGACGTTACAGGTAAGAAGTCCAATTTTAAACGCAATTTCCTCTATTCTTTTTTCAGAAAATAACTCTAATAGGAGGTGCAAATTCAGATGCATGTTTTTTGTAAATATATGTCTGATTACAAAATTCTCGTTGTAATTTCTTTCGCAGTTAGCAGCAGTAATAGTGACATGCCAGCTAATAATTTTCTTTTTAAACTCATAAGACCAGTTGGTAACATTACAAAATAAAATCTTTAGCCAAAAAGCGCTTTAAACATAAATTTTAACAAATAACAAGACAGCTATTGAACACAGAAAAAGTGTGGGCATGATTTAACAGAGGCCTTGGCAACAATCTGTGGAAATCGCTTTAATACGCGACTGAAAAGATATTGTAAGTATAATAATAACTAACACTTTACTTCATATGTTCTCGTTACTCTTCATTTTTCTAAATCTTCAAAACTGCAATTAATATCTGTAACTGATTATTATTTTTTTATTTTTTTTTTATTTCTTAATTAGTGGAACTACAGCAGGACGATCCAGTGATATCCGCAACGGATAAAAGTTGGTACCACCGCCTCAAAGAAGCAAAATGGACTTCGGATTCATATGATATCCAGAGTAATCCCAAGATGCCTGTTAGGAATCACTTTAAAGTAAACAATAAGAGGGTCCTAATACGAAGAAGGAAGCAAGAATTCCAAAGGGGTAGCCGATGAATGCTGTATTCAGCCTTGCCTTTATAAGGACATTGAAAAGTACTGTGCATAATTTATATAATAATGTCCATTTCTTGTTTTAAATTAAATTGTTAAGCATTTTTTTAAAAACATTAAAAGCCAAAAAAAAAACTAAAAAGTTATTGTGTTCTGTTTTTATTCAAATTTGACGTGAGAGGTAAGAAGTCCAATCTTAAACGCAATTTGCTCTATTATATTTTCAGAAAACAACTCTAATAGGAGGTGCAAATGCAAAAGCAGGTTTTTTGTAAACATATGTATGTCTGATTACAAAATAGTGACTTGCCAGCTAATATTTGTTTTTAACTCATAAGAGCATTTGGTACCTTTACTCAATAAAATCTTTAGACAAAAATCCTTTTAAAATTAAATTTTAGCAAAGAACAAAAGACAACTATTGAACACAGATCTACTTAATTTGTTTTGAACTATAATCGTGCGAATCTAAACACCCGTGCAGTTTAAAGGTGAAAACGAAACTGACTAATAATCAAAAATAATATTCTATTGTACTCAACAATCATAATTGGGTTGACACCAATTTGGTTTAAAATAATGTTATTTAAATCAACAAAGGGAGGAATAGAGAGATCTGAGAGAACGATTAGTACTCAAATTTACTGGAGATGAGCAAATAAAATTGAGCGGGTTGGGGGAAAAGAAATAAAAAATAATAACTTATATTTATTTTTAATAAATAAATAAGATTTTATTAAAAATGATCACTTTAGGATATGTTTGGAAATTTCCATTTAGGTTTCTTTAAACTTCACAAGTGATCAAACATAGCAAATTTTAACCACAAAAACTTGTCTATAAAACCGAAATAGCAGATTTTTTCCTCGGAAACACGCGATAGGGAAAGGACCAATGTTTTGAAACCAAGTTCGTTTTTACGAAAAATCCTAAAGAAATAGGAACGACCAGAGTGATTTTCCCACACAAAGTGTTTAATGCTTTACCTTTATCTTAGGAACTAAAACAGTGAAAGTATCTAAATTTGGTGTGCGGTATTTTAAAGCCTCAGTACGCACTTAGCAAAAATCCTGAAGTAAAACCCGCTACACCAAATAAATATAATTTCCATTTTCTTAAGAAACTGAAAAATTGGCAGTCTTTAAATTTGTTGGGGATTGTTTTCAAAACCAGTCGTGTGTGTGTACTCAAACCAAATAGTGGTAGTTAAATACTCTCCTATATATCTAAAGCTATCGGCTGGTCACAAGGTCTACTGCACGATCCTTCTAAAACTGGCATAGACCTAAAAATTTTAATATATTTCATTTTGAATAATTTTCTGTGTGTTCAGTAAATAAAACTCTCTTCTACCTCTTTATGTTTTACCGTAACTGTAAAAAATGTTTAGTTTTTAATCGAAATTACAAAATACTTTATCGCCATCTTTTAAATTTAGTTTCTTCAGCCACATACCTGCATTAAAATATTATCCACCTATTACAAATATTTTTTCCGTATCAAAATAATACACACACATACATATGTATGTACATAGAGGGCCTTAGAAAACTTTTTAATGAAATATGCAAATACCGATTGGGATATTAATACAAATTTAACTATAAAAAAAATATCCAGGAATTGTTATTTTGATGTAATATTGTTTGATAATACGTATGTATAAGTTAAATTTACATTCGCATCGTTAATAAACTAAGAAAAAACCTACAAACTTTTACATTAATGAAATTATTTATTTGAACGAAATTACTGAAGTGAAATCTTCATTAATTAAGCGAGTTATTTTTGTCAATCAATTCATTTTAAAGTTAAAAAAAAAAACGTAATAGAAATCTATAAAAAAAGAAGCACCTGCTGGCCTTTACAAATAAAATCTTTCGAATTGCCACCAATTTTGTTTAATATAATATTGTTTGGATTAACAAAGGGAGGACGAGATCTGAGAGAACGACCAGTATTCAAATTTCATAAGTATGATATATCCAAAGACTAAACATGTCATCGCAGTGCTCCTTCCCTTTGTGTATAACAATTATTTTGTTATATTTAATATTATTCAGCACAAAGGAAGAAAATGTTTTGGCGCAAAGGAAAAAGTGTGGGCACGCTTTAACAGAGGCCTTGGCAACGATTTGTGGAAATCGCTTTAATAAGCGACTGAAAAGATATTGTAAGTAGAAAAATAATTTACACATTACTTCATATGTTCTCCTTACTCTACATTTTTCTAACGGCTTACATTCTAAATTCTTAAAACAACAATTAATATCTGTAACTAATTATTATTTTTTTATTTTTTAACTAGTGGAACTACAGCAGGACGATCCAGTAATATCCGCAACGGATAAAAGTTGGTACCACCTCCTCAAGAAAGCAATAAGGACTTCGGATTCATATGATATCGAAAGTAATCCGAAGAGGCATGTTAGGAATCACCTTAAAGTAAATAAAAAGAGGGTCCTAATACGACGAAGGAAGCAAGCCTACTACGTGAATTCCAAAGGGGTAGCCGATGAATGTTGCATCCAGCCTTGTCTTTATACAGACATTGAAAAATACTGCGCCTAATTTATATAATAATGTCCATTTGGTGTTATAAATATTTCTTAGTTTTGTTTGTAAATATATATTTGTTAAACATTTTTTTAAAAACATTAAAAGCCAAAAAAGAAAAACTAAAAAGTTCTTGTGTTCTGTTTTTATTAAAATTTGAAGACGTCAGAAAACAACTCTAATAAGAGGGACAAATGCGGAAGCAGGTTTTCTTAAATATATGTATGTCTGATTACAAAACTCTCGTTTTAATTTCTTTCGCAGTTAGCAGCAGTAATAGAGACATGCCAGCTAATAATTTTCTTTTTAAACTCATAAGACCAGTTGGTAACTTTACAAAATAAAATCTGTAGACAAAAATCCTTTAGAAATAAATTTTAGCAAAGAACAAAAGACAACTATTGAACACAGATCTACTTAATTTGTTTTGAAATATAATCGTACGAATCTAAACACCCGTGCAGTTTAAAGGTGGAAACGAAACTGACTAATAATCAAAAATAATATTCTATTGTACTCAACAATCATAATTGGGTTGACACCAATTTGGTTTAAAATAATGTTATTTAGATCAACAAAGGCAGACTGAGAGAGATCTGAAAGAACGAAAAATTTACAAATTTACTGGAGATAAGCAAATAAAATTGAGCGGATTGGAGGAGAAGAAACTTATATTTATTTTTAATAAATAAAAATGATTTTATTAAAAATTATCACTTTAGGATATGTTTGGAAATTTCCATTTAGGTTTCTTTAAACTTTACAAATAATCAAACATGACAAACTTTTAACCGTTAAAACTCGGCTGTGGAAAACCGAAGTTCCAATTTCTATGAATAATGTCCATATTATCATCAACAGTGTTTGAAAAAGAGAAAAATGACCATATATATTTACTGGGTTTTTAGAATACAAGACTTTTCCCCGGGAACACGCAATAGGGAAAATATTCCCGTAATTGGGGTGATAACCTCCAAATTCGCTAAAGCATATTTCTGAAACCAACCGCGTTTTGATTCTAAAGATTAGGAGCGAGCAGAAAGTATCCCATATACAGCATTAATATTCATTTCCAAATATTTAAAGAACTGCAAATGTGAAAGTCTGATACTTTTTTTTAAACAAAGTGCGTTCGAGAAAAATTTCTACAGAAATAGGATCGGGCAGAGTGATTTTCTCAGGAACTACAACAATGAGTCCTACAACTACGCGCATACAAAAAATCCTAAAGGAAATTCCGCGGCGCCGATTAAATATAATTTTCATTTATGTGAGGAAATAAAAATATAACAGTCTTCAAATTTGTTCTCCTAAGCATTGAAAATTTTAATATACTTCATTTTGAATGGTTTTATTTGTGCGCAGTATAAAAATATCTCTTTTAACTCTTAATGTTTTACCTTAACAGTTGAAAAATACAGTTTTTAGTTTTCAATCGAAATTACATTTAATGTTTATTATCCACCTATTACAAATATTTTTGTAGCTTGAAATTTTTTAATGAAATAAACAAATATTAATACGAATTTACCTATAAAAAATTTCCAAGAATTGTAACTTTGATGTAATATTGTTTAATAATAGGCTTAGGCAACAATTTGTGGAAATCGTTCTAATACACGGCTCTGGCATATTGTAAGTATAAGAAGTTTTACAGGTTACTACCTACATATACATATTTTCATTATTTAATGTTTTCCTGAAGTCTCACTCCTCTAATTTGAGTGACATGCTATATTTCTAAAATAAAAATTTACATTTAAAACTAATTATTATTTTTATCTTCGTTTTAAACTAGTGAAACACAAAGGGTTGGTCCAATAATGTCCGCAGCTGGCAAAAGTTGGTACTACCGCCTTAAGGAAATAATAAGAAATTCGAAATCTAATCTTAAAAAAAGTATTCCGAAGCGAATGCAATAGATAACTTAAAATTTAAAGAAGTAAAGATTCTAAGACGACTACGCAAGAAAGCGTACTTTATGAATTTCAAATGAATATTGTATTCACTCTTGCCATTTTGCGAATATTTGAAAAAACATTGTGGCAATTTTTTTGTATTTTAATTCGTTTCCTGTTAATATTTTTTCTTTATTCTTGTGTCCTGTTTTAATTCAAATTTGAACAAGCGACAGGTCAGAAGTCAAATTTATAAAGTTGCAATTTCGCCAATTCTTTTTCAGAAAACAGTTCTTATAAGTGTGACAAATGCGGAAGCATAAATAGTGAAATGTAACCTAATAATTTTGTTTAAATACTTATAAAACTTGCCTTACTTGGTACCTTTGCGAAATAAAATCTTTCGAATTTTATTTGGAACAAGTCATAATATAGTTTTCAGTTAAAATGCCTACTACTACAAAAGACAACTTATGTTTAGAGAACCAAATTTCGTGGAACTATAATAGTAAGAATCTGAACACTTGTGCAGTTTTAAGAGGCAGACAAAAATTATTTATTATTAAAAATATTGTTGCATTATATCCAAAAATCAAGTATTGGATTGCCACCAACTTTGTTTATCATAATTTTGCTTAGATCAACAAAAGGAGGATGCAATCTGAGAGAACGATCAGTACTCAACTCAAATTACATAACTGGGATGTATCGAAAGAGTAAACATGTCATCCCAGTGCTCGTTCCATTTGCGTATAACAATTATTTTGGTATATTTAATATTATTCAGCACAAAGAAGGAAAATGTTTTGGCGCAAAGGAAAAAGTGTGGGCACGCTTTAACAGAGGCCTTGGCAACGATTTGTGGAAATCGCTTTAATAAGCGACTGAAAAGATATTGTAAGTAGAAAAATAATTTACACATTACTTCATATGTTCTCCTTACTCTACATTTTTCTAACGGCTTACATTCTAAATTCTTAAAACAACAATTAATATCTGTAACTAATTATTATTTTTTTATTTCTTAACTAGTGGAACTACAGCAGGACGATCCAGTAATATCCGCAACGGATAAAAGTAGGTACCACCGCCTCAAAGAAGCAAAATGGACTTCGGATTCATATGATATCCAATGTAATCCCAAGATGCCTGTTAGGAATCACCTTAAAGTAAACAATATGAGGGTCCTAATACGAAGAAGGAAGCAAGAATTCCAAAGGGGTAGCCGATGAATGCTGTATTCAGCCTTGCCTTTATACGGACATTGAAAAGTACTGTGCATAATTTATATAATAATGTCCATTTCTTGTTTTAAATTAAATTGTTAAACATTTTTTTAAAAACATTAAAAGCTAAAAAAAACTAAAAAGTGCTTGTGTTCTGTTTTTATTCAAATTTGAAGACGTTACAGGTGAGAAGTCCAATCTTAAACGCAATTTCCTCTATTATATTTTCAGAAAACAACTGTAATAGGAGATGCAAATGCAGAAGCAGGTTTTTTGTAAATATATGTCTGATTACAAAATTCTCGTTGTAATTTCTTTCGCACTTAGCAGCAGTAATAGTGACATGTCAGCTAATAATTTTCTTTTTAAACTCATAAGACCAGTTGGTACCATTACAAAATAAAATCTTTAGACAAAAATCGCTTTAAACATAAATTTTAACAAAGAATAGCAGACAGCTATTAAACACAGAAAAAGTGTGGGCATGCTTTAACAGAGGCCTTTGCAACAATCTGTGGAAATCGCTTTAACACGCGACTTTAAAGATATTGTATGTAGAAAAACAATTTACACTTTACTTCATATGTTCTCTTTACTCTACATTTTTCTAAATCTTTAAAACTGCAACTAATTATTATTTTTTTATTTTTTATTTCTGAACTAGTGGAACTACAGCAGGACGATCCAGTAATATCCGCAACAGATAAAAGTTGGTACTACCGTCTCAAGGAAGCAATAAGGAATTCGGATTTAAATGTTAACGAAAGTAATCCGAAGAGGCCTGCTATTGCCGCCTTAAAAGTCATCAAAAACAGGGTCCTAATACGAGGACCGAAGCAAGCGTGCTACGTAGATTTCAAAGGGGTGGCCGATGAATGTTGTATCCAGCCTTGCCTTTATACCGACATTGAGAAGTACTGCGCTTAATTTTTATTATATCCGTTTTTTGTTATAAATATTTCTTAGTTTTGCTTGTAAATACATATGTATGTAATTGTTAAATATTGTTTAACATTAAAAGCCCAACAAAAGTTTGAAGTTCTTGTAAGATGTTTACATTTAAATTTGAAGTCGTAATAGGTAAGATTTTAAATTCAATCACGATTACCTCTATTATATTTAAGAAAACAGATCTATTAAAAGTGAAAAATGCAGAAGCATGTTTTTTGTAAATATTTTTGTGATTGCGAAAATTCCATTTTTAAATTTTTTTTCGCATTTAGCAGCAGTAAAGGTGACATGCCACATAATAATTTTTTAAATAAGACCAGTCGGTACCATTACAAATTAAAAGCTTTCGAATTTTATTTGGAATAAGTAATAAAATAATGTTCATGTAAAAATCCTACTAGAAATAAATTTAAGCAAAGAACATAAAACAACTATCGTATACAGAGGTAATTTGTATTGAACAATAATGATACGAATCTAACCACCAGCGCAGTCTAAAGATGAAGACGAAACTAATTAATAATTCAAAATATTGTTTCATTATATTCCAATTGAATCTTTTCTAAAAATATGTCAACAAACCACGTGATAAACCTAGCATTTTTCTTGGTATAACATTAAAATACATTAAATATTAAGTAAATTTGATTAAGTTACCCTCCTTTGCTGAGGAAATATTAATTTTCCTATATCTAAAGAACTGTAACAGTGCGTCTTAAAATTAGCTATAGGCTTCTTTAAATGATGAAATTCTAAGGAATACTATTTCAATTATGAATTATGTTAGTAATTATGAATTACTATTTCCTTATTCTTTTGTCTTTTCTACTATTCAAACTTGCTATAGGCTATTTCTGAAACCAAGCGCGTTTCAGGAAAAATCCTAGAGGAATAGGAGCGAAGAGAATGCTGTCCCGTATACAGAGTAAATATCTCTTTGTTCCAAGAGCTGCAAATGTGAGAGACTTAAAATTTTATGTGGGTTTTTATCAAAAAAAGTGCGTTCCGAAAAATGTCTGCGGGAGCGGGGATTTTCCCACACAAATGTTTAATACCTTACCTTTATCTCAGGAACTGCAACATTGAAAGTATATAAATTTGGTGTGTGGTATTTGGGAGACCAAGTACTTATCTAGCGAGAATCCTAAAGTAAAATCCGCCACGCCGAATAAATATAATTTCTATTTGCGTGAGCAACTAAAAATATGATAGCCCTTACATTTGGTGTTGGTTGTTTCCAAAATCAATTTTTTTTGTACTCAAACAAAATAGTAGGGGAATATCACCTTGCTGAGGTGTACTCGGAATACACGGTAAGTAATATGTATATCTAAAGAACTATAATAGAAAGACTCACCGAGCGACTTAGATTCTTGATAGTTTTCCATGTATCAGGATTTCAACAGGTCACAAGGGTTGTAAGAAATTAGAACTGTACGATCTTTCCAACACTGGCGTAGAGCTTAAAACTTTTAAAATACTTCAATTCGAATAGTTTTCGGCGTCATTTTTTTATTAAAAATCTTAAATTCTTTTAACTTTTAATGTTTTACCTTAACTGTTGAAAATTCCGGCTTTTAGTGTGCAATCGAAATTACATACATATGTATGTACCAACTTTTTACCTTAGTTTCTTAACCCACATCTGCAATGAAATATTACCCACCTATTACAAATATTTTTTCGCTGGTTTTAAGAAATTTTTTAATTAAATGTGAAAATACATACAAATTGGGATATTAATGCGAATTTAACTATGTATAAAAGAAATTTCGAAGAGTTGTTATTTGATGGATTATCAAACTGAAATTTTCAATAATTAAGCGAGTAATTTACATAAATGGGCTAAAGTTAGTTTTTTATTCTTTCAATTAAGAAGGGGATATTTTAGTATTGATAGGAAAATACTAAGAAATGTTAGTTATTAATTAGACGTTATTAGATAAGCAGAATGGAATATATGCATTTCTTGGATTAGAAAGAAGTCTGCCCCGCTATAACTTTAGTAGTTGTATTTTTTATTGCAAACTTTTTCCATTATCATATACGATTTTTACATACAAATTTGTCAATCAATTGATTTTTAACCATAATATATTCTCCATTATATACATATATGTAAATATATTACAAGAGAAAAAAGTAGAGTTCATATTGAACTAATGAACGAAATAAAAAAACAGAAAACAAACTATTTACGTTGTAGGCGTGTCAAACAATTATTTTCGAACAAAATTCAGAATATCATATGTAAGAGGTATTTTTACCAATTCCAATAAATTTTATTATTTAAGTTCGGCATACTTTTTTCTACCAATTTATTGAAAACACTTCCTGGTACAAGCTACAGTAGAACACTCGTTTACTCAGCTGGAAAATAAAAAAACAATGGAAAGCTCATAACGCGGAAAGAATCAAAGGCGTGTAAGATGGAGATGCTTTGTGGAACAGCTATGCTCCCAAGTCAAAGTCTTTAATTAAGTAAATTTCTATTTTAATGATTTTTTTCTTTTTAGTAGATTTTGCAATTCTTGAGCCCCTGTTTGAAATCTTAAGCGTTAATTTTAAAGCAGTCAAAATCAAATTCGACTCTGTATTGTCAGTTGTATCTAATGGTTGACAGTCAGGGAAAAGTTTATCAGACAATACTTCTGCCATATGAATAGCTTGATATCTATGAATATGATTTATGCGATTTCCAGGCTATAGGAAAATTATACAAGAGTAAATACAGTATTAGTGTATTAATACTTTATACCGTCTCACTAATATTCGTTGGAATAATATCGATAACAAATTTCGGAAAAGTTATTAGTAAAAACTTAAATTTTCCTTCTGCAGCCAAAAGGGATTCTTTATTTCTTGGCGCCTTTTTAAAGCGATTTGCAGCGGCTTTAATAACTTCGAGAGATTTTACGATTCAGAAAATATTTCTAAATGTAATTGTAAAACAACATGATTAATGCAAGCTTTAGATAATACCGAGTTTCAACGATGTGGAAGGCGTATGATCAGATTTAATTGTTAATTTCCTTACAATTCCTAATTTATTTGAAGTATTTGAAGTCGTTCTAAGTCGTACATATATAAAATCAAGAATCAAACTTTGTCCTTTTCATTCGCTTTTTTATTCTATAGTCAAGCAATAGATTTAACGTGCAATTTACTGGTTAAAACAGTTACGTGCACAATTTAAATTTGATAGCTAAAAAAGTATCAATGTGATATACCTAAGTATATTCTCAAAAATGATTAATACTTCCACTCTGAAAACTCGATTTCTCAAATAACCCGTATTGAGGATTGAACCCGGTTTCGACAACTCAAGTTTTTTAAAGTGTTTGCTCGCCAAGCGATTTCATGGTGCACTGGTGGCTGCGCCAAATGTTTTAATTTTCCCATTCTTCAATGAGATTGACACTTCATGCGCAAATTAGGTTAGGTTAATATAACGGCAACCTCATCT
Organism: Phania funesta; assembly: GCA_963932375.1. NCBI lineage: Eukaryota > Metazoa > Arthropoda > Insecta > Diptera > Tachinidae > Phania > Phania funesta. The sequence goes on from OZ010656.1 coordinate 48,085,504, forward strand.
GCATTTGAATTTACACATTGTCGCGTTTGACCATTTCCTAGATGTTTCTGGTCATTTTATGGTAATAGTGTCTTCTTTAACAAAGTTCCTTAACTTTTGTATGGCACTCCCACAAGCATTTGAAGCTTTGAAGTGCAGATTATTAAATTACGGATCTTGGACGGTTTCTAAGGCTGCATATTTATTAAATTATCTCATATCAAATCATTCTGAATCACTACGTTTTTTTAAAATTGCGACAGCCATATTATCGTCATTATCTGTCACAACACAAGTACCTTTTTACAGGGTAATTTCCCGCCTAAAATATCAGCAGATATTCTGCAGTATGATTAAAATTTCTGGCGGTTTTCAAGACACTTTTCTTCAGAAAATGTATTGCTACTGCTAAAAACCTATTTCTATTTACAACCTCGGTCCATATGTGAAGCGTAACACAGATTCCTTTTAATTTATTTACAACCTTGGCTGCTTTTCAACAAAAAATATTTTTTTTAGCACTTGACCTTTAAAATTTTCAATCAACAAAATTTTTTTATATTAACTATAAGAAGAAAAAATGATGTTAATAATTTTTAGGCCAATATGATTCAAGAAACCCTTTGGGAATTTCCAGTAAAAGAGCGTTAACCGAAAGGTTTCGATTACTCTAGTTTTCACTACGGCTTGGGGACAGCCCAAATGCACCAGTTCTGTTCATTGGCACATTGCGATTCAGAATCATGCCCGATGGGTTTCTCGGCTTAAATCATGTTTCTTTGAACTTAATTGAACAAGTTGCAAACATAACATTGGCGTGAGTCTATCCATGATGAGTTGCCAAATCAATTGAGGAATGTCAAATCGGCTGCCAGAGAACACAATATCACATTGGATGAACAATTAAGTTTGATTGAATAAAAAGTGTTAAACATCTGAAAGTACAATATGTATGTACTTATGTATATGACAAAATGTCTTCACAGCTTTATTAAAGACATTGACGAAAATGTCCTGAATCGAAACGACACTCTTTTGAAGTTATAAAACAGTATCTATAAATTCTACCAAACATTATTTAATGTTTTGTTGATATGAAATCCTCTTTATTCTCAAAATATGATTATACGTCAATAGCTAAATCTTAAGCCAAATTTAAAGAATATGTTAACACGCGCGATAGTACAGGTGGTTTGGTGGAAAACTGTTTATTTAAAATTGTTGTCGAAATGTTTTAGTTATCTTTTGGTTAATCTTGTGTAAATATGCAAATAACTACCGCACGAGTTTATCGACTGAAGCATATGTACGTAGATATATTTTTAAATTTCTATTTTTACTATATAAATAATTAACATAAAGGTAAGTTCGTAGAAAGTAGACGCGCACAGTGGAATACAAGTAAAGGAAATATATTTTTCTCAATTAAATATGTAACCAAATATTTATTTACCTGTTCAGTGGATACATAGGCCTTCTATTACAGCAGTTAATATGATATAAAACAAAGTGGAAAAGGTAAAAGAAATATATTCATTTATTCTTAATTTGATATTCCGATTTGATGTAGATTTTCGGAAGGAATTTCCATCATCTCTTAGCGAGTTTGGTTTGGAGAAAACCCGGTTTCGGCTATGTGCTATCTTCATATCATTTTTGTTCATAATTAATATTAAAAAGAAAAAAAAAATTATATTTGAAATAATATGAAACAGTTTAATCAAAAAACAATTCCAAAGCTTCAATCTTTCAATGAGGAATCATCAAAATAATTGTGTTTAAGTCAATAGTTTGGACACATTTTTAATCATCTAATTTCAATTAATTTTACAGTCATATTTTTAATTCAGTAAAAGACAAAATATTTGCGATTTGCGATTTGCAAGTTTTTCACATCTAACACCTTAAATATTTAAATCAACTGACATTATTAGATTGCACCATAAAAGAAACCTTGAAAATTTGTTAAGTCGCAATTTTATTACAATTTCGCCACTGTTCTATTCTGTTATTTTCAAATTACTTATACGTTATGTCACCTTAAATTCAACACAAACAAATAGATGTGATAAAAATAAACACATCTTACGGATTTTTCATTGATTTTCGGTATAAATAATTGCTGAAAAGATGTAAAAATTATTAGTTCCTTTCAAATCCTTTAACAGTTAAGATAATTTTCTTGAGCAACATATTTTTAGCAATGAAACTCCTCGGGCTATTTTTATTGTGTTTATTCGTAGTTCAAATTAATGGCTTTGAAGAAAAAAACTGTGGTGCGGAATTAACTAAAGTTTTGTGGATTATATGCGCCAAAGGGTTTAATACTTTACCAATTGGTAAAAGAACTGGTAACGTATTTTTCGATTAGAATTCAATCAAATATTCAGTAAAGTTGTATTCAAAAAGTGACAGTGTTGCCAGATTTGCCCGATTGACTACTGGCATCTTTTGGCTAAGATCGATTGCCACTTGCTGCCAATCGAAAACATACAATTTTTAATAAGTTTTAGTTTCCATAAAAATTAACAATATACTCGCATTGCAGCAAATGGCGGTTCAATACTATCCTAAATTGCGCTAAAATTTGGCCTCTCTATCTCTCCCTCCACAACTAAAACATTTACCTTTATTCGAAAATAAATGCATACATCATTCGTTTATTTGTAGATTGTCATAAATCCAAAAATATGGTTTTTGCATTATCTATGCAGAACGAAAACTTTGGAAGCGTTTTTTTTTTACAAAATCAAAGTTTTTGTTTTATGACACTCTTGCACTAAATGAGATTCTTGCACTTTATTCACTCTTAGAAATTTTTAAACAAAAATACATATGTTTTAATCGTTACAGCTTATTCTAGATATATTTTACCTGCCCTTGAAGGCAAAGTGCGCTACCCGTATTTCGCAGGTGCGCTTTCCAATATATTTGAACTGGAAGAAGAAGGTTTTGCAGAAAAAAATCGTCGGATTAGAATGCTAGGCATTGTTGATGAGTGCTGCATAAAATCTTGTTCACTTGACCAGCTAAGCACGTATTGCGCCCGCTGAAGGATGGATGAGATTGGCAGTAATACAAATATTTTATAATACGTATACTATATATAATATTTAACGAATGCTCTTATTTCAAAAGTGTTGTATTGATGACTACGAAACACTAAACGAATATTTAAAACTTAAAAATAAAATTAGTAGTATAGTTTTTTAAATTGATAATTGATATTATCATTTTAATATGAACGCAGAGAAGAGTAATTTTTCTTTAAGACATCAAGGAATAATCGTATTACCTAAAGGCATATAAAAATATTATAGTTAAAGCTATTCTATGGCAAAGATTTTAGAAACAGAGTTTTGTGAAATTGAGCGTATGCCAGGGAACTATCGTAACAAACATAGTAAGGTTGTTTCCACTAAATTGCAGAGCATGTTTGAAGTAAATATTTTGGGTTAGCTGATATTATTCAAAAGCATCGTCAAAATTCTATTTTTGCGAAAAAATATTTTTTATATAAATAAACATTGATGAAAACTTGCAAAATGAAACTAGATTTAATCACTGTGGTCATATATATAAATGACGTTTTATGATTTTGTTTTCTACTTAGCTTCACGATTGTCGCTTTTTAATGTTAAGGATTATTCTATGTAGTCCACAATAATAAATCCACATTCCTGCTGTGAAAAAGTCCTAGTATAGTCTCTTTCCATATTCATACCTTAGTTTTTATTAGCAAAAATTGAAAAACCTAATAATTGAGGAAATGTGATTTTAAGGATATGTTACAGCTGAAGTAAGTAAAACATCTCGATTTAAAGTTATTTCGTCTATGATTTTCTAATCGTGGAATCATCATATTAAGCCTACAACTGGCTTATTCTATTTTTTGCTCTTTTAATTTTTTAAAGGAAAAACAATTTGTAAACGATCCATAATGCGGGATAGTTCGTCATATGAATTTCTAGAATAGCCGCATAAGACTGAATTTTGCAGAAGTACCAAAAAAGGTTTGCTTTAAAACCGTGGGCTCGCTATAGGAATTTTTGAGATAACTTGGTAATGTGCACGTTACTGCACATACAATTTTTTTTGGCAAAAATATAATAAGAATATCCCTATACCCTTGATGACCTGACCCAAGAATTGCCACTGGAAATTGACTGCTTCTTTAGAGATTGAGGCCGGTTCAAGTTCGAATACTTTGCATGAAAGAGACCTGTCGCTTTAACATGACGTTGTCATATAAGATGAAAAGTTATATCTTTTATACACTGAATAGACGCAAAGTCTAGTCCAGAGTCGGTTACTATAGCAGTAGTACCAATTATAATTTATGTAATAAATATGCACATATGTAAACACTAAATTAAAATTATATTCGAAGTGGGTCCCATAAAGTAAGGGGTCTGCTTCAATATCCCCCCTGCATTACATATATACAAACATAACAAAACTTCATTATCTAAATTATACTAGGTAAGTGGTATGTGCTGTCTTCACGGAACGTTTCCCGGAGGGTAGTGAAAAGGAATGTCGATAAAAAATCGTTTAAATGTTAGAATTGCGATTGGTGAAAAACTAGGCGATATTTGATGCAGGGTTCAAAGAAATGGGAGATTAAAAATGATAGCAAACACTGCCCTGTTCTATGCTGCAATAATTTTTTAACAGAAAATAATAACATTTATTTCTAAAGAGCAGCAGCGAAAGCAAAAAAAAAATCAATAGTGCTTTTGTTGTTTTTGTACTTTCACCTTTCATACTCTTGCCATTTGCCCATTTTTTTAAGGATATAATCAAAAAAATTTTAAAACAAATCCAATATACATGTGAATTTCGTCGTGTCATAAATTTTTATTAGGTAAGGGTTGAGTTTTTATCTATTTGGATTGCAGACACTTAAAAATAATAAATGAAATTATGTATTAGTGAAATTTTCCTATTAATACAAAATAGTGACTGTTTTCGTATTTTTGCTGGGGCTGTTTTCGTTGCTGTTGTATTATTAACAATACGAGCAATAACAATAGTAAAAATAAATTAGCGAGAAAGAAGTGATATTTTGCGACAAACTATGTATGTATAAGATTTTCTATACTGCTCTACTGTACTTATTTTGAATACCATTCATTGTAACAGCAAAATCATTGATTATTTGATTTGGAGAATTTAAAGTATTTTTTCTGTGCTATTACTATTGGCTATATATTACTATATAGCCAAAAAAGGCGCCAATTTTTTTATATATTTTTTATTATTTCTTCTACGATAGAATTGCCTTTAGAAATGAATGCTTATTATTCTTATCTCTGTGGATTTTTGTCACACTTTTAACGCTTAATATGACAGTACCTTATTTCTTTGGAACGCGCTAAGAAGACTGTCTGACTGGCTGTCAAGAATCTACTATCTGGCACCTTTATTACATGTGTTTAATTTTGATTAGCAAGGATTTTATAGTATATCGGCGAACTAGTGCAGCTCAGCTTTGACTCCCATATTCGTACATACCTTATTAGTCTTCGTGCATATAAAAATAAATATGAAATGGTAACGGAGTTACAAAACTAGGCAGTGTAATAAAAATTACAAAACATATAGAAAAGTATTAAAAAAATCTTTAAAGTTCATAAGTATCATCGAAAGTAGGAACGAACAACAAAGCAAAGAAAAATTAATCGTTCCCACAACACCGAGTAGAAGCAAGAACACCGGGCATTGATTTGATTTTCCAAGAGGCTAATTTGATATAAATATTTGGAACGAGTTTCCGTCATTCCTTTAGAGACAATGACGTGCTGGTGTTATACCAACTCTAAAATCCTATTTGCGACTGGAGGTGAAGTTTCCAATATGTGTTTCAAAGATACTCTCTTAATGAAACATTTTTAATATTATTTGCCATAGAAAAAGATATTCTCTCCTAGTCAAAATTACAAATGACTGACGTTTAAAGAAAAAAATTTAAATATTTTCATAAGACGTACAAAATTTTCAATTGTTCACCTTTCATCACTTCAAAGCATGCCATTTTGCATATTATTGTCATTATTTTATAAAATATTTCCATTTCTTTTAAATTTGATATACATACATATACTCACATCTTTATATTTATAATTGGTTGGTAAGGTTTTATTTACATAAAGAAAACATATTTTACAATCAAATTAAACACTTTGTTTCTTTGTGTCATGGAGCCAAAAGATTTATATTCCACTTTTATCATACCTTATTTATTTTAATGATTTAAATTGAAGTAAAGATTAAAGAATACACACACACACACCTTTATATATGGATATACAGGAGTAAATATGAGCTTAATTCAGGCTTAAAAATTATCACATCAGGCTCAAAAATTATCAAAAATATTCCTCTCCAGAAAATTCAATTAAAATTGTTTTCATTTTTTGCGCACCCAGTATTAATTTAATATCACTCAAGAATAAATATTAAGATTTAATTTTTTTTTTTTGCACAAAAACATAAATTTGAAAATAAGGGAAAGTTAACGACTGAATAGTTAAAAGTACTGAGAACAAAATCAGGACCAAGTTCTTGTTATATACAATACCATATCATTGCTAGGCAACTCGCTAGTTTGGTAACATTTTCCCAAAATTCTTTCTTTATAAATTACTTTACCTCGCCGACGATTTACTGCTATAGATACCGACGAAGGAGGTGCTGTGTTGCATATACTAGTATGAATAGAAGCTGGTACATACCAGAAGAAGGTATTGCAGGGGCTGGGATAGGGATCGAGACTAGACACCAAAATTCGAAAATTTGTAAATCTTTGGATTTTTATTAAATATTGTTTTTGTAGCAATTAAATTTTTTGTGCATTTTAAATTTTTACAAATTTTGTATTTTTCTTTAAGTTTTGTACCAAATTTTTTATTCTTGTAATTTAAAATTTTCTTAATTTAAATTTTTATAAAATTTATAATTCTTATGCTGGTAAATTCTTTATTTTTGTCTGATCTTCTTGTTTAACAAAGATTTTGTTAATATTTCGTAAATTTTCGAGCTTTTCATGAAATTAAAATTTATTATAAAATAATTTTTTTTGTAAAATTCAATATTTGGAGAATTTGTTTTTTCCGTATTTTTTGCCAAATTTAGATTTTTTTTATTAAATACTGATTCTTTAGAAATTGAATTGTTTTTATTCAAGTTTTAAGATTTTCTGGTAAATTTTAGAATTATTTTATATTTTGAAAAATTTTCGAAGTTTTGGGAATTTTTGTGTGCAGTTTCGTTTTTTAAAAGTTTTAATTTTTTTAGAAAATAATGATATTTTTTAATTTTAAATTTTGAATTATAGTTTGTTTTTGTGCTTAATTTTCAAATTATGGGGAATTCCCAAATCATGGTAAAATATAGTTTTTTTTTTTAATTTGTATACCATTTACAAAAATTAAAGGGGTACATAACATATATGTAGGTTTTCCATTCTGTTTGTAATTTCTACAATATTTATTGCTACCACAACCAAGTATATATATTATAGTATGGAAGTTCAACTAACAATGTCCGTATGTACGTTGTTGAAATCGGCATTGAGCGGGCACTAGAGTCTTGAAGCTTGGAACACTTGATCAGAGAGTTTGGGGAATTTTGTCTATTTGAAATTAGCCATGTGGCTGGACAAAATCCCGAGATATGGTCACAAAACCCATAATTGAGCAATTAAGGTTTACGTCTGAACATATTATTAGTCTGAGTTATCAGTATGCTTCTATCGTATTACAGTGTCGTTTGACAATAATATTTGTCCCAAAGATCATAAAGGGCATATTCTATAGAATGGTTACTGCTGTGTTTTAAATACGCTGACGTTCTTTTGCCTTGTCATACGATTTTTTATTATACCAAGCTTGCGTGAGTAGCTTCAACCCCGTATAGTGGAACATAAACTACAGGAGCTTTATTGGCAGTGACAGCATTCATTACCACCTTTTTTGAGGAGTAGTGCTTTCACCGGTTTTATGTGTTGACGATATTCATCTTCAGTTTTGGCATTCCATTGGCCTAGAAAAAACTGATACTCATCGAAGTTCTGCTCGAGATAAGATTAAATGTACTGCATTGTGGTTTCGTACGGCCCTATTTTTTATTTCTTCAGTCGGTGTCGATTGCTAAAATTGTTTCATGCTGGTAGAGTGTTACTGTACAACGGCTGCGATCAAATAATCAAAATACTCGATACACTCAACAAGAATCGAAAGACTATGATCTATGACTAAGAATGTTGTCTGCATGTATCGCAGTTGTGGTCGTCAACAACCGCTATTGATTTCGGTCCCTCGAAAAGTTTAGCCTGGTTCTCCTTTCTTTTAATACTTGACATGCAAAAAGCCTCCAATTCTTTTTCCTTCACTTCAATTACTACACTTTCTTGTAATGGATTTTCACGAATAAAACAATTTACTACATTATAAGTCATGGTTCTATAAACGCAAACGACACTGTAAAAACGATAGACGTATAAATATTTCTGTTTAATTTCTATTAATTTGACAAAAAAATATTTTATTAATTGTCAGAAAGGATATATTGCAAAAAAAACTGCTATTTGGCGCCATTTACCAACATGGCGGCGCGAGCAGCAAAGATATGAGGTGGCAAAGTTGAAATTTGGAAAGAGCACATAGATTGAATTAATAAACATTTAAACTAGCGGAAAACTTTCTAGATAAGTTCGGTTTGTCCAAGTCAAATATTTTCGATCAGTTTCCGCTTAAAGTAAACTCATAATAACAAAAAACAAATTATCTGTGCAGTAACATCCTATCTTTAACTATTGGGTAGTGAAAACTATCAACAGCACTACTTATGCACATGTACATCCAACTACAAATGCAGGCTATATATTCATAAATGTGAAATAACTTCTTATTAGTTATGACACATATGCAAATTTTAAGTCAGATACATACGCACCCACCACTTTAGGCAAACAGAAAAATTATTTTCATATATAAGCGCCACTAACAAAAAGAAGCATCATTAAAATTCTCTTGTAAGACCGAACAAAAACGCAGACATATTTTGAAAAAAGTCAACAAAGTTGCACCTTCTTCACACGTCTTTTTTCGTTGGCATTATTATGTGTGTCAGTAAACATATCTTCTGCGGCATTTGTTGATTTAGGTCTTCAGTTTTTTTAACTTCGGCTGCTGTACGTTTATAAACATAATTGATCGCTTAATTGCTGGAGGTAATGACGGTTTTGATACAATGATTCTCAAGGCTAAAAAATCTGGTAAGTTGACTATTAAATGGCATTAGTAATAAAATGAAGTTATCAGAATTACTTATTTTAATGACTAAAATTCATCAACGCCGATGTGATGGCGCCTGATCAATTTTGGATAGAAGTCATAGGAAACAAGTACAATCAAATTATAAAGCACAATAAAAGGTTAAATTCAAGTTCAATCAGACGAAGAAATTAAAATTATTTGTAGTAAATAGCATTGCTGCGATTCACGGCCACAGTCAAGTCAGTGCTATACTGCCAGCAGTCTGTAGTATTAAGAATAATTTTGTCGATTGGAAGAGCTGGCGGATGCAATTTTAATCTACGACTTTCTTGAAGAGCTTAGTACCAAAATGCCTAAAACAAGTTCAGAAGTAACAAGAAGTGTTGATCATTTATCACCAATTTTTACACTTCTTTCAAGAGTTTCAGTGACTAAATATTTTCTTTTTTGTTATAATCAAAAACGACATTTAAAAAAAACTAAACAAAACCACACGATAGTGATAGTTTTTTTTTTGGTTGCAAATGTTGCAACCACTACTTCATGTTCAATAATGTGTCACTAAACGAGTTAGAAAATTGTACAAGGGCTAGAAAACAAACAGTGCTCGATATTGCCACAAATAAGTTTAGGATTACATGTATAAATCAATATGGCCACAAGTCCTTTTTCGTTTAAACTTGTGAGAATCAATATGTCTTAGTTGTTCTAAATTGTTTCAAAATACATACGTAAATGTAAAGAAATTATTATTATAAACTCACCTATTCTGGCCTGTGTATTTTCCATAATTAAAGTAAGTATTAAAAATCCCATGCGCAGGTAATTAGTACATCTGGTGATACAGTTGAGCAAAGCCATTTTAATTATTTAGGAATCCTAAATAATTCGTAATTCGGTGTGGACGTTCTATTAACAGCAGGAGATATTTAGAAAACCCAACTAAAATATTGATCGCACATTAAACACTTAGATAAATATGTTGGCTGCTTTTTGCACAGAACATACATATGGCGTTGGGGTTAGTGGGCAAGCGTGTATGGGTGTGAGTGTGTGTGTATGTAAAGTATTATACATTTAAGTATTAAATCCACATTTAAAATGTCTGGCATTTGTTGTTGTTGTTGATGAATATTTTCTTTTAAACTTTTATCGTTTGAATTTTACGTGTTATGCATTTGTATTACGAGTATTTGGACGCTATTTTACGTCATCTAAACTGTTCTAATATATCCCAACTACCACTACTACTGCCGTGGTTACACACACTGAAATACGTATGTTGTTCAAGCACATATCTATGTAATTGCATAAGTGTGTCTGTATTGTTTTTGGTTTCTTTTTTGCGTTTATTTAACATATACTATCACAACTTTTTAACACCGTGAAAGCTATTTGTATATACACATATACGTATGTGTATAACATCTATAGAACTTTATCACAAACACACGCGCATTTTGCACTAGCCTTTTTTATATATTTCGCAAGGATTTTTTCTTTCTAGAAATACTTTCAATTTATTTTTCTTTTGCTATAGGTACATACATATGTACGAATATACACTTTGCTGCTATTGTGGCTGCTATTTACTTAAAAATTTTCATTTCTTTTTGTACTATGACGACAAGTCGAGTCGATATGAACATACAGGTATAATGTTGTATATGTGTAACCGAGTTTTCGTTGATTTAAGGTGGTGTGTGCTGTTGGAGTATTTGATATATAAACGACATTAAAATAAATTTCTTATTTGTATTTTACGTCTCCAGAAGTAACTATATACGATGTTGGCGCTATTATTGCTGAGAACAAGTCCTCACAAAAATCTCACTTTACGGCTTATTTCTGCATTATATAACAATGTAGTAAAAGTTGACTTGAAACTTAACGATGAGCCTGGAGTGGAGTGAGATATAAACGTAAGTCGGAAAAAATAAATTGTATGCCAAATGTGTTTTATTGTATTTATTTCTGTTATTTTGGGGAGCGAAATCCTGTGTTTATTTCTTCTTGGGCTTTGTACAATTTTTTGGTTTTAATTCAGAAATTCCAGATTTTTTTTCTTTTTTTTTTTGCCAAAACTAAACAGTACAAATTCAATACGTTCTATATGTTTTTTTTTCTATCACAACATGTTTCAAGGAATTACATGTGAAGCAGAAATGTTAACTTTTTCTTGGTTCTCATACTTGGTTGGTTGCTTTAAGTTGAAAGTTTTTTACAACATCTTGTTATTTATTTTTGTATTTCTTTCGATATGTATTTTATTTGTGGCTCAAGCTATTTTTTCTTTTAAATAAACATTTTTTCTAACGTTTAGCACTTCTTATTTTGCTTTGCTTGGCTTATTGTTAGTTTTGTTGCCATTTTTTTCATTATGTTGATTGAGTTGATGCTGAATTAATGCCACCGATTATTGTTGCTTAATTTATTTATTTCACTTTTTTGTTTTTTGAAAAGTCACACAATTTAATTACGGAATTTTCTGTAAAAAAGAGAAAAATATTAAAAACTAAAAGGCTGCTTCATAAAAGGTTGTAATTAATCAATTTGTCTGTATCAACCAAGTAACTATCAATTTACTGAATGTTTTTATGTTTTATTTCTATCTGTTCAAAATATTTTTTTTATATCTTGCCATGTGGTCGTGTAATCAGAAACTATGAAGCACAGATATGCAAATAACAGAACAAAAATAATTTGAATGCTGTCATTATTGCTACCAGTAAAAAAAAAGAATCGAATCCTGCAATTGGCTTTGATGAGTTTTGAGTAGATAATTATATAGAATTAACCCAAATCTGTCCTTTTAAATATTTGTCCATTGTAGGGTCGATGGCACAAATACTACAATAGTTACATTTGTTATCAAAATAACACAATGAGTACTGTTAATAGAAATAACAATGCCACATAAGGGCCTCTGCAGTTAATCGCTTTGTTAATTTAATAATTAAATGTTAAATTAACTATTTATAATTAATTACTGCAATGGCCTTAACCTTCGATGCTTTAACCTTGAGGAAAGAAATACAACAGCATAAAAGAAATTAAGGAATAGGCAAAAAATTAGAATAGCTTACAGGTCCTTATTATGGCACAGAGACACCATTTGGCAAAATGTACAAGATTTTTAAGTTACTCATCAGGCATATTTTACCGCCTCACTGTTGGAGTTCCATTTGAAAAATACAACATACATCGCATGCGTTTAATGTTAATAAGTATGCGCAGAATGTAGATAACGCTAAGAAATGTAAAAGCGCATTTCTAGAAAATCAAATCATTTTATTGCTGCTTCGCCTTATAGACTTTTAACACTGAAGAACATCTATCATCAATTTGCGAAGATTTTATCATCTTCCCATACGAATTATGGAGAACTAAAACTGAACATCTTTCTGCATCTTTAAAAAGTGTTCCTATTCCATTCTATTTCTTCTTACGTCTTTCGATAGTTTTAGTGTCTTCAATAGAAAAATGGCAATTAAGGTCGAATATTTTTGTGTCGTCACTAATAAATAGAATAAAGTGTATTTTTGTTTGTTTTTTGTTTAAATCAAAAATGAATGAATTGATTGCAAAAAAATAATTATTTGATTGATTTGTAGATGGATAAAATGTTTTTAAATATGATTTCAAATTAAAGAACCTGATTCGCATACAAATTCTCCGTGTCAGGTGGCTTGTAGACCTAACCTATGCTATAGTAGGGTGACTTTAAATGGGCTGGACCGCATATTTTAGAATAAATTCAGATTATGTTGTTGTATATTTTAACCTATACTATATTGAAACACCCTAGCAGTGATTTTTTCATGGACACAAAAATGGTGCTTCAAAATGTAACGACAATTTAAATTTTCGATATATAATTTCACAAGTGAAATTACGCGCACTTTTTTATTAGGTTTACGTTTTACGAGTCCGTCGCAAGATAGTTGGTAACTTGGGAGTAGTAATATCAAATCAACAGAGGGTAAACTTGGTACGAACGTTCTTTTATAGAGCTTAATAAAAATTAAAACTTTTTTTCAAATATCTGAAACGATTTTCAAATAACGGCCTTGTAAAGTTTCCCAAAATCGGCCAAAAACAAGTAACCGGCATTTTTTGTAAGCTTGTCTTCTAATTGAGCTAGAGATATTCAACACGACATCTTCTGTTATAAAAAGTTTTTTTCGACATGAAATTCAAAATTGTGATTTTTTAAAAAAGGGCCGTTAGAAAATTCTTTAAATTGTTTATACTTTTGGCAAGGGATTCTTAAAACTTCAAAGTGAGAGGCTAATGCGTTCGTAGTTAAATAATAGTTTTCACCAAACAATTTATAATATTCATTTTTGTTTTATGTAAAAATGTGAAAGCACACATACATATTTATACACAAACAAAACAAAAGTTTCCACTTAACAATTAGTCAGGCGCTATTTTGACTGATGTTGGCTTCGAGACTATATATTATTTGTTGTCTATAAAATACTGTTGTGGAGAGCACGACTGCTTTCAACCAACTAAGCTATCGAAAATAGTTAACATTGTTACAGACGATGCAACATTGTCTTTTGATATTTTGGGGATCCATAAACGTGAATTTCAACAGTCGCCATAGCTACAGACAATGCAACATTTAAGGAAACATGTCTACCTTTCCTCTAATGTGCCTTCGTCTGCATCTAGTATAAGGATGCGTAATGAAAGCTCATTTCATAGTCTTAATTTATGTTTTATACAGTGTGGTAGATCGTAAAATAAGTGGTAATAATTATATTACTTTTAAACTACTGGTCCGTTTGATATTATAAGATATATGGAAGTTCTACAATTTCAAAGAGTTTTCCTTGCTGATGTTCAGTTTAAGTGCATACAGCGGTGTAGTGAACTATAGTGTGGTATGAAAAACCATTTGCTCTTTGTAACATTCGTAAATTTTAAATTCTGCTCGAGAAATCGGAGAACTAGAATATCTTTCTTGTTTTAATATATTTGGTTTTAAAACTAAAGTTTTGATTTTTTATTCTAAAGCCAAAAATATTTTATAAAGGGCACTGAAACTTCTGATATTTTGCTTAATGGATTAAAAAAATGTTGTTTACCACAACTTGTTATATGCATTATGAGAGGCATTAAGTCGTCGTTAGAATAATCAGCATTGAGCTTGGTACAAAAAAATAAGAATTCAGTAATTAGTAAATTCACGTAGGTCATCCGTTAAGCGTTTAACACATTTTAAGACATAACGACCAAAGCGAATTAGTTATAATGTTGTCTAATGAGCGCATATAATGATTTCGCTCGTCACAACCTAAGGGCAAATAATGTGAATAGATACATGAATTTCAAATAAAATGTATGAATTTTAAAAATATATCTTTGAATTAACTAAATTTTCCTTTGTTTACTTTTGTTTCTTTCTTATCTTTTAATACGTCAAAGGGCGAAAATGTTGTCCAACAAAGAATTCGCTTTGCTCCCACCTTATAATTAATTTGCCTTAATAATGACTCTAACAGGGTAGACTACACAACCGCTGGATGTCAAATTACATATAAAAAATATTTCGCCTTTTCTGGTAATCACTTCGGGGATTCGCCTTTGAGTCTACCTGTTATTATCAATTCACCTTTGACTGTAATATACATATTTTCAAAACATTTACTAATATATTTGAACAGACTTTAAAAACCCAACAACGACTTTTCCACTTTCAAAATGCCATTTCACTAGTCATATTTCTCATATGGGTAGAAGTCAAACCACAAATAAATAATAAAAAAAAAATAAAATTGAGGCAATAAAAGCTTAATTGTCTTCTTTTTTAGATGGCTGGCTGTCTCGTTTGTTTGTTTCATTGTAATATTATGAATGGATTTTAGTTTAAATTTCATTTATTTTCATTTAAATGTAATTT
This sequence comes from Phania funesta, assembly GCA_963932375.1. Classification (NCBI taxonomy): domain Eukaryota; kingdom Metazoa; phylum Arthropoda; class Insecta; order Diptera; family Tachinidae; genus Phania; species Phania funesta. The sequence goes on from OZ010656.1 coordinate 48,100,678, forward strand.
ATCACCGTTTTTTATTCCTTTTTTCTTTCTCGCCATATCATGCATTTAAGTTTGTTTTATTTTTGTTGAATGGTTTGTGGTAAGAACAAAATTGCACATACATATGTATGTATGTACATTCGAATATTATTTTGCATTTTATACGCTGTTGTTGTTGCTATCGTTGTCATATAAATTCGTTGGCCAGGTGTGACTATTGTAAGTAAATATTTATTTTGACATTTTTGTTTTTTATTGTCATTCATTTAAATTACTCCTATCGCCGTTGTTGTAGTATTTTATTGTTGTAATTGATTTCACAGTTCAACTTTGCAATTATGTTCTGTGTGTCGTTGTAGTTTGCTGGTACTTTCTATTTCATTTCAGCACTTTTTAGTTGTTCTCCTGCGTTTATTTTGTAAATAATTTAGGACCCTTGTACACTCTCCAGCATTAGTGTATTATGTATATTTGTATTTTATTATTTCTGTAGTGGATTCTTTTGTATTGTTCTCCAAGTATTTCTATTAGAAGCACGAATTTCAACAATAAGGAAAACCTGTAAAGATACAAACATAAAAAACGACAATGAAGATTAAAGTTTTTATGAAAATTTATTATGTAAAATTTCATTAGAAAAAGTTATCAGTAATACTACCACGATTCTTTTGAAACAAAATTAAGGTGGTTCTCTTTTTATTGGAAACTATAAAGTTAGCCTGATTTCAACCGAAGAAAATGTATATTTACTAATTTATTTTCCTATTGAAAATAATCCTGATAGACTGTCTAAGTTAATTACTTTCAAGGCAAAAGGACCAAGCATGTTCTTTACGCATATACAACATTGAACTAAGTCCTAACTGGCTCACATGTAGTACAATCGGGAGGTCCATTCTCGTCATACATTGGTAATAACGTGGTGAATATTGTTTTCTTCGCCAATCCATAGATAATAATCTAGCGGCGGTGTTGAACTTTCAACTTCGCAAAGTTATGTACTAACCAAAAAAAAATTATATTGTTGGTCCAGATTGTTTTTATATTGAAGTATTAATTTCCATTTTGAATAGAATACAACAAACAATTTATATGCGGGTGATGTCAACCCACGTGAGGAAGAATAATAGTTCCGTTCCAAAATATAATACACTGGTACATTTTGTGTTTGAAATAGACAAACTTTAATGTTGCTTTTACTGAATAAAAAATTTTATCTCCTTAAAAATTTACGCCTGGTGGCAAAGCTCTCTATTGAATAAAGTTGTATATTGTACATTTGCAAAAACTGCAATGGTTCTAAAATTAAGCGGATAAATAAATCGCACATCTTAGATATTATAAACCTGATGATGGAAACTGGTGTGTCCACTATCAAGAAACGGACTATATACATATATATTTCCCTTTCAAATTCATCCCTAGACATCATATTATACCAGAAATTAATCACAATTATAAATATAATTGGAAACCCTAGACTCTAATCGGTGTGTATCTCTGTAATGAAATCTGAACCTAGAAATTCGAGCTATATTTATTAAGAAGCAGACAGTAGCATGTGGGTTTTAAATGAAGACCTATTATTGGCAGACCTATTTCAAGCTTATATTGTCATTGGCTTTGAAAGCCTACCAGTAATCTTTACCATAAAGAGTTACCGGCACGAATCGCCAAACTAGGATCTTATGTATTCATAACTCGCAACAAATTTCGTCCAAGTTGATGTCTGCAAAAAAATGGTTCATCTATCATCTCAGTTACAAATAAGTGCGCCCTAATTTTACTTCAGTAAAATAGCAAATATCTCAATTTAAAAATAAAGTAACTTATACCACTTGTGAAATAAACGGCTCAATAATAATTATTTAAAAAATTAGAAAATAATTCATTTTGTGGTCAGTTTTTTAGTAAAACCAACCGAAGATGTGAAGTATTTATCAAATACTCAAATTTTCATAGTTTCATCTATGTGCCAACTTCAGTGGCATTTTTCGTTCTTGTTTTAAATTCATTTAAATTTCATAAACCATAAAGGTTATGCTTGTACAAAGTTATTAGCTTCTTATTTAAAATATTGTGTTATAGTTTTTATTTTCAAATAGCAAGTATGATCAGAATATCATATTATTCAAACTTGTAAAAGAGCTCTAGTAGTAAATTCATAGGGTAAATGAAAATTGTGTACACAGCTTCTATATCAATAGTTACTCAGTTAACATCTTGTTAAGCCGAGTAATTTCTGATATGAAATTTAAAAAAATTTGGATTAATATTAAAAGATTTCTCGAGTTAAAAAGGTTTTTTATTCATTGAGTAATTTTTAAAATAATCAATAGTATTTCCATGATATTTGGGACCTCAGCCATTAATAACTATTTGTGTTTGTGTGAGTTGTAATTGGAAAAATATTTATCTAAGGTTATATTTTATTTGTAAGAACTCAAAGGAATTCATAGTTCCTTAAGATCTTTGACTTGAAAAGAGTCATATAACAAAGTTCGCTTAATTTTTATTGAATTTATATTTTTTTCTTTGATATAGTATGGATGGAACTGAGAAAAATTTATTCAAAAAGCAAAAAAAGAAAATAATGTGGCAATCACTAAAAGTGAAGCATATATGTAATATGAAATTTGAAATAAATTGTTGGTATTTTTTTATACACATTAATTATACAGAAAATAATTTTTTAAAGAAAATTTAAAATACACAATTTTTAATTATTTAAGAATGCATATTAACGCTTTTTATGTTCTTTCTGCAGCTTCTTTTGATTTATATATTAAACTTTATTTTAAACTATAAATTATTGATGTTTTTGTTATCTTTTATTATTTAGATTTTTTCTTGTATAAAAAACTGGAATTTGCTGCCGTTGCTATTTTAGCTGCTTATCCTGCTTAGTGAAGGCAGTAAGCAATCATCGCTGTGGTACGGCAGTCCTTGAGGCAACACTAGAGACTCCGACGCTTAATGTAGACGGCGACGAGTTTTTTTCAACATCATGCTACCAAACAGTTTAGACAATATTAGATTTAGGGCGGGTGGTGAGAACGTAAAGTGTAGAGTCAGGGATGAAAACGTTGAATCTGGATTTGGTAACTACTTTGAAGAGTCTGACATATTTGAACTAATGATGTCATTTGCCAAACTATCATTATCAAACACATTTGTTACTACTTTCGTTACGTTGATAATAGTGGCAAAAACAGAATAGGGGATAATATACTCGTTAGTTTCAGTTAAAAACAAAAGAGATAAAACAATAAACTTGACAAAGAGGATAAGAAATAACGTTCATAAATTAAAATAAAACTTTCCTTAAATTGGTTAACAATTTATTATACTTAGTTGCAAGATAATTAAAATTTAAATTTATGATATTTTTTGTCATATTACATTTTGTAACTTTTTGCATACTTGTTAACATTAAATGAAATATAAAGTTTTGTAGTTCTTCTTGGATGCCTAGTTACAGATGGTTTCCATAGTACAAGTTAATGATTTTCGATAAGCAAGAATGACGATGTAATTAAAACCATCAAATTTGTTTTTGCAAACATTTGGTATTGCAAACTTTTATTATGTGCTTTTGTCGCGACTATAGAAAATCTAGGAAATCTCTATGTGATTAAGAAAAGGATATGACATGTGTTTCTCCAAGCACTTTATTTTATAGACTACTAACAGTGAGTGACATAAAGAGTTGGCCCTACAACACTTTTAAACAGCAGCATATAGTTTGGGTTCATGAGTACAATTATAAAATGTTGACTTGACGAAATCAAAATATGTTTTACATTAAGTTTAAGAAAACTGAAGCTGCACAAAAAATTGCTAAGAATTCAAATTTTTTCAAAATTTAAAATTCATCACAAATTCGCAAATTTAGCATAAAATCGTAAAACTGATAATTAAAGTTTATTAAAAACCAAAACACTACCAATAAACATCAAAACAAACAAAAATTCACCAAATTTAAAATAATTGCAGGAAAAATTTAAATTTCACCACAATTTTGTAATTTCGCCGAAAAGCTAAAATATCACAAAAAATCAATTATTTATTAAAAACGTTTTAACAAAATATGTTTAACAATATATAAAATCAAAAGCTTACCCTCAAGTGGTGAATTCCCAAATAATCCAAAAAAAAAAAAAATACAAATTCTCCGAAATGTTTAAAATCATAAAAATTTGAATTTGAAAATTTGAATTTATCAAAAATTTTATTCAACCTGATTAATAAAAAAAATATTTTGCAATAATTTGGAAATTCAGCAAAATCGGAAGATTTACCACAAAAAATTTTAAAATACAAAAATATAATACTCCCAAACATCGAAATTGAAATTTAGCCAAAATTATAAATTCATAACAAATTCGAAAATTCACTTTAAAATCGAAAATTATATTTAATTAAAATACTAAAAATGCCTCAAAAACCAAATTGTATTAAAACAGAATATATCTTTCATAATTATAAAGAAATAATTTAATTTCACCATAAAAATCAAAATTTTAATATACTAAAATTTAAAAACAATTAACAATTTTAAACTCCCAAAGACAGTAAAGTTTTGAGAAACCAAAAAATTGTCATTAATTTAAAATTAGGGAAAATTTTATATTCACCAAATCTCATAAATTCGCTACAAAATCGAAAAACTGGAAAAAAATAAAATAATTAAAAAACCGCAAAAACTACCACATTTTCAAAATTCAAAACTTTATTTATAATTGCCCCAAAATTTGCGGTTTCACCACAAATTTTTGATAAACTAATTATGAAAAATATCACAATTTGAACAAAACCGATGTTACACAAGTTCCAAAAAAGCTATACCTTACAAAATAGGTATTTTTTCACAAAAACAAACTTCACCAAATTTTTGCATGTAACGGCTGATATTGCACTGGAGACTCTAAAACTTATGAGATATTAAAAACTTTATTATAAACCCAATTCCGCTATTACCTACAATTCACCCAAATATCGAGAATTTATCACAAATTGATAAGCAATCAAAGAAAAACACTCCGATCGAAATGTCTTATATTAAGACGGAAGGAGAGTTTAAATGTAAACTAATATGAATAAAGCCGGAGGCCAAAATTAAATATCTCCAACAATTCTTTACATTGCGAAAAATCTGTAGTACATTTTTAAAAGTTCATGCTTTTTTGAAGGATTTATAAGATTCGGCACAGATGAATATAGCTCTCCAACTTGTTGTTTCTATAAAATTTACAAAAGTATCATATTTTGGTTGCATTGCATGGAAGTATTTAGATACAATACACTTACGCACTGCTATTTAATTATTGAAATATTTTCGTATATAGAAGAATAAATGATTAAAATATTAAATATGTTTGTGTCTTCTCAAGTTTCGCTTTCTTGTTATCCACCACGAAAGTGTGTAAGCGTCATTAAAAACATATTTATTCATATAAAGTTTTCTTTTTTTAATTTTTATATCCTGTTGTTTACTTTCTTCAACTTATTTTGTGATTCAACGCTAAAATCATTCATGCATAAATTGAACATCCCATCAAGTTTAATTTTCATTAAAATACACACATCATGTTTACCCTTTAGTTTCACGTCTCAGTAGGAAAACTTTTTTGTTGTCTTTTTCTGCTACAATTAAAACATTGGATATTGTGTAATAAGAAAATATGAAAATTGTACTTTTCATTCATTTAAAAGATTCAAAGGAAGAAAGACTTGCTATGGCATTACTACGGTGCCAGTGAAAAACTGTGTATTGTGTGGTTTTATAAAAAAAAACTTTTTCCTTGTTTTATACAAATGTAAGTTTTTTATTAAAAACAAATTCTTTATAATTATATTTAAGAAAAGTAAAAATTTTAGATAATAAAACTAAAACTTTTCTACGAACATATTTGTAGTGTTTTGTGCAAGAGGGATAAAGTGTAAAAATAAAATTAAAAAAGTTTTATTCCAAATATATATATATATATAGATATATATATTTTGACTTTACTGCAACGTAGTCATAGCCAAATATATCAAAATTTTAAACTTACTAAAGGAAAAGTGATCGTTAGAAGTTTTTTTATTACAAAAAAAAATCAAGAGTCATAACTCAAGCTAAATCGATTGGTAAAGTTTGAAGTATTAATTTCACTCTAAAAATATTAATTTCATTCTTCGTCCAAACAAGAAACTGAATTCTTAAATTGAGTTCCGTGGGAAACTAGCTTGAAAATACTCTTTGACTTGTTACTGAGGATGGTTTCATGGAAAAGAGAGCATCTTAAAAGGTTATGACTACCTTCAAGTAAATTAAATTTTGCTAATAAAGCCTTATGTATCTCCGATATTATTTTAGATACTCGTATGCTAGTGCTACTAATTCTATATTGGTTTTCGTATTGTAATGCGCTCTCTTTGTATTCAAGATCAACGCTGTCTTCAATGATATTAATTGGATATAGGCTATGTAGCAAATCCTTTGGATCAAAAAAATTATTTTGGGCTATTGAAGTACTTTATTAATGTAATTAAAATTGTTGGCCTTCGAATATATAAATGATTTAACGTTTCTATTATAAACAACGGAATCCCTTAACTTTTTATAAAATCCATTTCATGTCGGCACGGTGCGTCGAAAGCTAATTTTACTCGGCGTAAATAAGCAATTATTTTAATTCAAAATATCTGAATAGTTATTTCACCTTGTCGCACAGTGTAACGTTAAGTTTAATTCTTTTTGATTTGTTTTATTTTATCAAGAATTCGGGGTTTTAGTTCGCCTCATATATATTGTTGTTTTCTCGGAAAACCGGAGCTATTATTTCCGTAGATTTCCAGGGCAACTAGGAGTGAGAAGTCGTAGAAAAGACAGCCTTGTATACGATTTATATAAATTTGGCATAACGTTTGTAATTAACAACCCCATTTCTTCTAGCTAACTACAATATACGGTTGAATACATTTTTGTGTTAAAATGAAAAAATTTCCTGCATATGGGTCAAAAATTATATCTCATAAGACTATGCATTTTTCACTCATAGAGAGAACTATCCGCATTCGAACAAAGAACCCTGTCCGCCCGTGAAAATAAGGACCCCCAGGACCTAAAGTTCTGATTATTTTAACGTGTTTAATATTCACTATAAAGTCAAACGTTTCCAAAAAAACGGAATATTAATTTGGAAAAGTAACGGAATTAAAAATTAACCAAGAAAGTCAATACAAAATTAAATAAAGACTGATTTTTCAGAGCAATTGCCGCAAAATAGAATCAAAATTTTGATAAAACAAAAAATATTAATTTTGCAAAAAAATTTTAAACCGATATTTTTTTGAAAAACATTCTAAATGCCAATTAATCGAACGATAAAAACTCAATATACTTTTAATCGAACAAAAATAGGCACGAATTCCATAAAATATTCATGTAACCTGAGTTGTTTCAGTTACAAAAACACAATAGGATAAGAAACAACAGAATTATTTAGCAATTATTGTTACAAATATCGAAGTTGATTTTGATATTAAACACGAATTTAAATGAGTTCTGACATAATTTGTTTCGCTAAAATTACTTGCCAAAATGCCAAATAGTCCTTGTTATAGAACACAAAAGATATGTTTCCCGTCAAGATATACTCGTATCTAACGTGTTTAAATAAATTGATTTTAATATGAAACCCATTCTCCGATTTTTGTGTATTATATTTTGAAATATTTTATAAAGAAAATATGTATATATATTTCTAGGCAGCTAGGGGAATATCATTTTGCTCTCACCTAAAGTTATATTATAGAACAACTTAGGATTCTTGGATATTACCTTTATAAATAAATATACTCGCAAAATCTATTCTATAGAAACTACAAAAAAATTATTCAAATTAAGAATGACACTCAACAACCCAACTACTGGCAGTTATTTCTAATGCATTCAGTTTTTAAAAATTAATTAACATTTTTGTTACAAACAAAATTTTATTACCAACACAGGAAGATAAAACTTTCCTACTGAATCATGCATTTCTATGTAACAATTAACATATCTTCGTCATTGTGCAGTAATAACAGTTTTAGTACGAGTATCGTTGTAATTAAACCACCATTTGTATGTGTCGAAACTTTACAGTCATAAATAAAAGAAGAGAAATATAATGTTTGCGGTCAGCATATAATTAAGCTATGTTATACATCTATTCCATACGGATAATTTATGAGAGTGTGTGCTGGTCAATATGTTTTTGTGTATTTCTGAGTGGTCATTATTTTTGTGGCTCACTTTTCATTTAATTTCAAATTAAATGGCCACCAATATTTACCACTTATGGACGCAAACAAATATTTTACATTATGGTAAAATTACGTATAAATGTACCGTTTTTCTACCCTTCACAAAAATGAAAAAGTGTGTATGTATAGGTTTCTCATTCCGTTTGTAATTTCTAAGATATTTATTGACCACCCCGCGAAAAATATATATATTCTGGTTTATTATAGGTAGGGAATTTCAATTGACAGTGTCCGTCTGTCTGTCTACCCGTATGACGTGGGTCCGATCTTGAAATAAACTTTCTGACGGCACTAGACAACCATTTTGAAACTTGGATCACTTGATCAGTGAGCTTAGCGAATTTTCGTTATTTGGAAACAGCCACATAGGTCCACAAGATTCCGAGATATGGCAAAAATTTTTCTTTATTTTTTTTTTTTGTATTTTCATTCTTGCTGAGAAACGTTTATACACGCAGACCTAAATGTTGTACCGAGTTAAGAAATTTACACAAAAAAGCGAACAAATTTCTAAATTTTACCAATATTTTAAATTCACCAAAATCGAAAAACAGGAATAAACAATGTCAAATAAATAAAACCGAAATTTTACGAAATAAGCCAAGGTCACAAAATTTTTAATATTCACCACAAAAATTTAAATTTCATCCCCATTTTGTAAATTCGCCAAAAGCAGAAAAGATACACAAAAACAATATTTCGCAAAAAACTAAAAATTCACCAAATTTTGTCATTTCATCAAAAAACCGAAAATTAACAAAAATTATTATTTTGCAAAATTTTAACAAAACTTATGTTAAACAAATATTTCAAACACAAAAACCAACTTTCACAACAAAAAGGTTGTGGTTTTGCACAAGCGGCATCCAAAGGCGTTGCTCATAGACGTAACTAATTGACAAAAAAAAACTAGTTGCGTAACTCCGTACTCACAAATCCTAGAGTTAAGTTCCCGTTTCGCGAAAAATATTTTTAATTGAGGTAATAAAGAAGAATACGTAGGTGAAGCTAAAGTGCACATCAATACAGTCCTCCTAAACGACTTTCAAGATTTAAAAACTCTTTTAGGTCTGTTACTTTGAAGAAAACCAGGAATAAGGAATAATTGAACCGATTTTGACGGCTTTGCAAGGCGAAACGGATCCTTGAGGCCCAATTTTTAATAGCTCTACTCTACATATCGGAATGATTTGCAGATTATTAGTATAGATCTGTGCGAATTGAAAATTGTAGCAAAAGAGTAGTTTTTTGACGAAGCTTACTAATTTTATCGGTTCAATTGATCAGATTACTCATTATTTGCTTGGTATATCAATAAGAGACAGAATTAAGTCTTTCGACTCTTTGCAAATGTAAATACTAACTAACACATTCGATACCAAATTTACGGAGAACGAAATTTTAAAACTCTGCTATTCTATTTAAAAAGTGCTACTTATCATAATAACGAAGCACTGAAGTGCATATATTCATTCCTTTCAAAAAACACTAAACAAATTTCAATAGTAGTGAGTTTTCTGTCCCTGGGATATAGTAAACAATGTCACATTAATACATACTTACATACTGATTTACACTTATAAATATATTTGTGTAAATTCAATACACAGTAGGAACAATAACAAATTAGCAACATATTATAGTGTTTAAACCAAAAACTAATGACCATAAGTTTCGAAAACTTTACCGCAACAAATTTTACCCAGAAAAATGATTTAAATCCTTAAATGCAAAAAAAAAGAACAAAACAAGAGCATCGACAACAATAAAGCTCTGGTAATAGAAGAACATACCAGCATTTTTTCCCAATATTTAGAATTTGTGCCAGAACAACAAATCAACACACACACACAGACTGAGCTACTCACACACACTCTGCTCCTACATTTAAAAGGAATTTATTTATGTTTCATTGGTATCTGCGCTTTATAAATGAATGTGTTTCTTTCTGTTTTATACACAAGTTTTAGTGATTTATGAAAGTTTTTATATCAATAAATTTATGAAAAAAGTTTTTTATTTATTTCAACAAGAACTATTTAATATTTTTGCCATACTAAGGTATTATATTGAAACCATTTAATAAATATGAATGTATTTGTATAAAATTGTCAATTAGGGAATGTTGCCACGTTGTCAAGTGTCAGATATAACTTGGCATTTGCATAAATTAATGTCGATAATATTTGTAATTATTGAACTTAGATTTTTGAATGCGTAGAGAATGTTCATCGAGGCCAAGTGTTCGAGAAGTTGTCAGTCATATAAAAAAGCTTAAAGTAAGGAAAATGGTCAGTGCCATTGACTGTAAGATTAACGCCGTTATCGTGTTCTAAGAAATACGAAATAAGAAATACGAAATCCAAATCCCATTTGCTTGATGCATTAGCGAACAGTTTCATTAATTGAACTAAATATTTTTAGTGCATGGTAAAATTGCGAATGATCCTCACTTAAGGCTCTTTCAGACTATTGGATTAAAAAAAAACTACTTAAGAAATATTCAAATAAAATAAGAAGGTATTATAGTAAGAAAACAATATGTCATGAATCTGATATGCGTATAGCAATTTGACAGTCGTATGGCTCTCACTATTTTATAAAGACTTTTTTAAAAGCCTAGACTTTTCGTTTTATCAGTGTTTCATTTTTACAGAAGTGCGATTGTGTAGACAAACAATGTAATGAGAATATTTAACTTTTGTTTTTTTGTCAGTCAAAATGATTATCATTATGTTTCTCTCTGCAAAAATCCAATAAAAATCTTAACACTTGCATAATCGTATGAAAGAGGCTTTAGAAAGTTTGACTTTAGGGCATTAAACGAATCAAAACAGAACTCTGAAATGTAAAAAAATTGGCTTTTTAAACAAATTTACAAAAAATGCACAAGTCAATAAAGAAAAATGAGTCCACTCTATTGCTCCATAAGTTTACTCCACCCTAAGTTTAATAATAATGAATTTAAAAAAATAATTTTTAGATTTTGTTCAATTCAGGTTTGCGGATTTTCCTAGTCGAATATTTTCCTAGTAAAATGAAATGTAGCTGAAATGCCAGTTCAAAATCTGCTTTATGCTTCAATAAAGTATGTTATTTTTACGTATTGAATGGGACAATTGTTGGTTCTAGATTTAACAAAAACAATTGTTTTAAAGTAGTAGCAGTTCAAGTGATACCGGATTTTAGGCGCAAGCGTGGGATATTAATATACCCAGAGAAATTGCCGTGAAATCGTTAATTTGCGCGAACGAGACGGTCAGTTAACGGCTTCATTTCGAGAAAATGCTGGTTTCTCAAATATTCCTTTCAGCAAGTAAATGCCATAGCGCGATTTATTATATGTGGCGCCGTTCTGCTGGATTCACATGTCTGAAACAATAATGTTCTCCTATTCAGACATAAAATAGTTAGCTGGTATGCCTCTGTGTCGCAAACCGTTAAGTGTATCGTTCCACTCATCACATTTTTTGAAGACATAGCGACCACCGGCTTGTGAGTTACCATTGCTTAAAATGCGGCAACCCAAAAGTACGTTTTACCATCGAACAAAATCTTTCCCGATAAATTAGTTGTAAACAAGTGAATTCCAAAATTACCGATTGATGTCTAATCGGCTGCTAAAGAAAACAATGTTGTAATGAAAAGTCGAAAGTTCTACAACGGTTCTAAGACACCCAAATATTTGGGATCGCCTAGTTTTTATCTCTTTCTAATGAAACTTGCCGTGATCAAGCACGGTTTTTGACAATATTTCTATATATTTCTGTTCCCTTAACTATTATTGTGAAAAAATAGTGTCTCAAGAAAAAAAAATATTAAATTCATTGAAATCTTGAGGTTTGTATTACGAGTTATACCAAATAATTAATATGATTTTGCTTTTAAACATCTTTTTTCTTTAATGTCCTCTTCTTAGATCCTGCAGCATGATTTGCAGTGCAAGTATTGTCCTGTATTTATAAATAATTTTTGGTAGAGTATTTAATATTCGCCGCAGACAAAACTACTACAAGGATATTTTTGGCTGTCCTTGGCTTTCGGAGCTGAAAATATTCATTTAAATAAATAGAATGCACCAGCAGAATCAACTTAACTAAATGATGTATAAAGGATAAAATATTTAATATCCGGTTATGGTGCGTAGTTTTCAAAAACAGAATACTGCTATTTGCTTTGGTCTATATTGTTTTAAATAAAAACTCATCGTCAAATAGATAAATATTTTTCAGTGTTTGCTTGTGTATTAAAAAGAAAAAAACTTAAAATTTATTTATGAATGTTTTTCTGCGTACAGATTCGCAAATTTGTAAATAAATATGCATATAATTCAAACAGAAATTGTTTTCACAAATGTGTAAATTCTTGACTATAGAATGCAAATAATATTTACAGTTCTAAAAACAAATTTTGAAATTATTAACAGAATTCATAAGTTTATTTGTGGGTAAGAACTTAAATATTTGAAGCAATGCAATGACATCTAAATAAGTTCCTGCAGAGATGTCCGTTAAAGCTATTCGAACAAAAATTAAAGAAAAAAGGTGTTTGTACACAGCGTTATCATTTGCAGTGCGATGGCTGCAATTTCGTCCTTCATGGCTTGGACGTCAAATTTTAAATACGACCTCTGATATCTCGGATCCTTTTCCTTTAAAAACCAAAAATATTTATTTAAAATATTTTTTGCCTGCTATTTTCAAAATTGTTTTTTTATCAAATTCTTGATGCAAAAAATATTCAACTTGTTCAACAGGGGGTGACTGGCTCAATTCGTTTTTTTTTGTATGGGGAATTGCAACGTCCTTAGATTATAATAATTCAAGGAATCATTCGTTATTAGTTAAGAATGCATTTTTAGTAGAAAGTAAAATCCTATCTCTGTGTGTGTGTGAGATATTTAATGACTTTCATTTAATTTAATAAGCATAGACTCAAATAAATCCAAGTATATCCATCGACTTGGCGCTAAGATACGATAACGATCCATGCAAGGATTATTTGTCTTAAAAAGTAACACTTATCGGACGGTGGAAAATAATAAGCTTTGTTTCCGCGCTTGGCCAATAAATTTCCAATGAGCTGCCTTGTTGGCTAAACAAGCAACTCTATTATAGCCTGCATGGCTCTCGTGACTACGCACCTAACGCAATGTTAGCCATGGTGTCGGATAAGCTTTTGAAGATTCAATATCTCAAGAACATATTTACGTAGTTTTAAGTGGTACCAAGTCAAATAAAGCATCCTCAGTGGGCTTTTTGCCGTGAGCATATATTCATAATAATTCCCCATCAGAGTACTTAGTTCGTTATCGCAGGGTTTGCTCTTAATATATCCTGAGCTGCGATATTATATTTTTGCTGACGAAACTACTGTTGCTTTACAATGGGGCTTATCGGACTTACATTACATACTTCTGCTGGCTGACGTTTTGCTAGCTATTTGTTCAGTTCACATACGTCTTGTATTGCTGTATCAGATGTATTATTGTAGTATAATACAACATTGTATTTTGGTTGCGGCTAATTTTGATACAAAAATGTGATATTATAATAAAACTTCAATTCATATGTTCTTGAAATTTTGCGTTGATACCACCCCTGACACTGTACTATTTTTGTTTGATTAATTTGTGTTTAAAGAAGTCAAAGATCTTAATTTTTACGTATAATTTAAAGCTTCTACAAATTTTTTATGAAATAAATAATTTTAATTTCCTGACGATGCTACACAAAGGCGTAGCGAAATATTGGAAAAAATAAAATTAATAATTTTAATTTAAATTATTAGCTCCAATGGCTAATTCAATTTTATGGTATTAAATTATGTGTTTTGATGTCTATAATATTTGGCCATTAATTGCATCAATACAGTAGTGCTACAATAAAATAAAATGTACTGTTCACCTACAACTAATGTTACAATAATATAATGCGTTTGTGTATTGAAGAATTGTAGTATTAAGTTTTAGTTTTGTGTGCCCTTGAACAATGAAAAATGTTCAACAATACGAAAAAATGTATTCGCAGCGGGGACAAAAACGCACTTGTACCTATATTGTGTCTATCTAATAACGTTTTACTTAAAAAAAAAATTTGCACATATTATACACTTTATACATTTCAGAAAAAAAAATTTAGAATATGAATTGACAACATGTTCTCTTCTAAATATGTTTGCTAGCGAAGTAAAAAATATGTTACATGTTTTACCCGTAATTTTATTTAAAAGTTGAATTTCCAATACTGTTGTACAGCTGGCTTACCTACATCTAATTTAAAGAATTACTGTAGTGGTTGTTCTGTTGTGATCGTCGGAAATGTACCTTTTTATAGAAATGTGGGTGCCATTTAGAAAGTGTTAATCAATTACATGTAACATTTTTCTTCAGAAAAGAAAACTCCATAAGACTGTACGATGGTTGTAACTGGATTGACAACTGTATAAGAATAACTAAGAGACCATATTATTTGAAACCCAAACAACAAAAAACTACGTTTTCGCCATATCGAAAAGGAGAACTACAATTAATAAAATTTACTTATTTTACTTAGAATTGTCTGACAGTTTTAGAGAAAACCTTTTTATAGCATTTAAACAACATTTTCACATTTTACTAGAAGTTACTTTTACTTTGACTTTTTCATGCTTAATTTGTTTCTCAAAATTAACTGAATGATGAAAAGGTTTTTATAATAAAGACCACAAAACTTAAATACAAATACGTCTGTCCGTCTGGTAATGTCCCTTAAAACTAAGAAAATCCCACAAAGAAGGAAGCAAAAGTAAACTCTTCTCGTTTTATTAATTTGTGGGGGTTCCAGATAAGTGGATATAAATAAGAGTTGAAAGCAAAAATATTAACTACTAAATGTTTTATTGCTATAATAGCTTAATTTGCTTGAAGCACAATTTGTAATACTCATAGCCACTGGGGCATTGATAATTTCCTTAATGAAAAGAAAACTTAAATATTTTAGAATATTTTCTTCAAATTCAAAACTACTCACACAAAGGGCCAAAAGCAAATTAATGTTCTGGTAAAACACATTCAACTTTAATGCTCATTTCAACTGTTATTTGTTTGAGTATTTTTATGTTTGGCTGCTTAACTAACACACATACATATTTCATGAGTTTTGTAAAACGGAATTCGAAATGCAGAGATGTAAAATTTTAATGTATTTTTAATTAAAGGGTACTACCTACCGCTACTCTGCTATGAAGGGTGTGCGTGAATAGTTTACAATTAATATAATTATAACTGTATTTTTTTGTTTGACACAATATGTTGACTTCTAATTTAAGCTTTTTTATGACGTCCTCATTGAAAAGGGGTTATACATTAATCATAAAGTGGAGTGTTGCACAAAGCCTAAGTTTGTGCTTAGCAAATTATGAATAACTTAACTCAAGTTTTTAAGCAGGTAAAACTTTTAGAAGAAAAATCGATAATTTGTTGTTGCTGAAGGATGTCTTATAATCGTAAACAAACTTCGCTTTAGTATTGGTTACTGGGGTTTCGACGTTGTAAAAAATACGAGTGTACGAAACGTGTACAAAATTAAAAATGAGCAATCTATCCGGGCACCTATCCATCTCTGGCACCGAGCCAAAAAAAAATCGGTTATTGAAGTTTATCGTGTGATCATAAGGGCGGTAGCAGCCACTCTTGGTAGCTTTGTCAGAACAACGTAATGCACGATGGTTTGGGGCGACATGTGCTGAAGCACGCCAGCACCTTGTTAACAGCCTATGGCTTGTATCTTTTAACAATTATCCAGGTAATTTTTTCTAATTTGTAAAGCTTTTCTAGAATTTAATGTATAGGCTTTGTATAATAGTCGTTTGCTAATTACTTAGGCGACTTTATAGAATGTATATGCATTCATATATTATTAATAAAATTTGCAGATAACACTTAAACACAATTATTGGTGTACAGCATAAATATTTTGACGATCTAAGAAACAAGAATTTATGTTAAATGTAATTAAAATCTGAAGTAAGTTTAAAAATATAAATTCAATATAAATCCACCGCCGCTTCGTCATGTATTCTACCAAGTTAAAAAGCATTTCAACTGAAACTTAGTTCCAAGCGTAAACAATTATTTCTTTTTGCTTTAATAAAACCCCATATTTTCTTAATAATGTTTAAATTAAGATTTGGGGTGACCACTTAATGGTTTCTGCTTCAGTTTCTCTTAAACAGCGTTTAACCAACCGTAGCATTTTTTTGGGTGTCCGAAAAAATAACTTTTGAAAAGGAGATGAAACTGAAAATCCAGGCTAAGATTAGCAAAGAAATTGGATTGTTGGTAGATGTGCTAAAGTCAAATTTTCGCAACACAAGTGATGATAACTGGTATCATTTATGATGTCGA
Organism: Phania funesta; assembly: GCA_963932375.1. Classification (NCBI taxonomy): domain Eukaryota; kingdom Metazoa; phylum Arthropoda; class Insecta; order Diptera; family Tachinidae; genus Phania; species Phania funesta. Next base: position 48,117,338 of record OZ010656.1, read on the forward strand.
TTTTGGAACGAATTTCCGTCATCCCTTGTCAAGTTTGGTTTCCAAGCCAAATCTACCTCAAAACACCCTGTCGGAATACCAAATCAAGAATTATCAGGTATGACTTAATATATGGGTTTAACGTCATTTTAGAGACAATTTCAGCGGATATATAATTGATACAGAATATATATAATTGATACTACACGCTTATATCAATCAGTTAATACCCTTGGCACCCAACAATGAATAAAATCCTAATGCATGGTACACCCATGTTGCAAAGACGCCGTGCTTCCTATTGGACGACTGCCTATCCGGCTGGGTTGCAAACATTTCTAGAGAAAACTGCAACAGACAATGATTCTTCGAGGAGCGAAAATGAACATTTTTTTTTCTGGAGAATGTTAACATATCTTTACCCTACTTTTTTACAGTAAAGCTGCTTAAACCTAACATACAATATTTGTTATTTTGTAGTATCACTTAGAAGAGAAATATTTGAAGTCCCATAATAATTTAAATACCAATGAGGTTTAAGTTTTCTAATGAAATTAGTGCATGTCTTGTACGATTTTTTTTTATGAAAACCACATTTTTGTGATTTTATTGCGCTTTAGAAAAGAAAAAACGTGCACGAGCGTTTATCAAATATTCAAAAGCCCGGTTTAAATACATTTTACTAAATAAATTTAAGACATACAAAATGTTTATGCATTAACTGATTAAAAATGTAGGATATACACAGGTATGCGAGCTTATGTAAAAATTTCTTCGTCTTGACACGAGCATTAAAAAATAAATAGATTTCACTTGGTTATAAAATTGTTCATTTAATAAAAAAATGTTTTAGCCGCTCAGATTATTCAAATACTTCTGTGTGCGTCGTTTACGATAAGCGGTGTGTGTTGTCTTGTTGTAAAAGAAACTACTCTTTAACCATTTAATATCCACCGACGAATGCGTGATTATTCAGTCAAATTGAACTAACTCACCCGCCTTTCACTCTTCGCACTGTTTCAGTTACTGGAGCAAATTTATTTCTAATTGTTAGAACTTTAAGCACTTATGTTTTGTTTAGTGAGCGATCGAACTCAAAAGAACTTTCTATTATATTCTTCGCCAAAAGCTCAGGACCTTGTTAGTATAATCTTTTACTCAATTGTATCGTTTTTTTTCTTATAGTTTGATGCAATATATGTTCTTTTTTTAGTGAACATGTTTTTCATACAGATTAATTTAAGCGGCGACGAATGATACATTCAGCAACTGCAGTCGCCTCATAGCTTCCAAATTTCATTTAAGATAGTACATAGCCAGACCGGTTTGTTTCCAAAATAAACTTGGCAAGTGATTGCAGAAATTCGTTTTAAATATCTATATTATGCTTCAGTGAATTTTTATGTGACGATTTTTTCGAGACTTTTGACGACTTTTTTGTTTTAAATTTTCACGAATTTTCGAAATAAAAATCGAATACCTCAGTTCCTATAATCGTGACAAATGTGACATGTGTGTAATTATGTCCATGATATCTAGAATGCAAATAATTGGACAGTGAAGTTGAATTTTTAAGTCTGCTGTAATAAATTCTGTACTAGAACCCTAAGATCTATATCCTCATGTTTTCTCCATTTGGCAAATGTATTTAATCTGCTTTAAAACTGCAGATTGGAAGCCCAAAAGAAATAATTGGCATTTTATTTTACTCTTTTTTTTTGCTGCTATATGTGATGCCCACTAATGTCTCTGCTTGTCAAGGTTTGTTGCGGAAGCAATTATATTCTTCAGAGCCAAAGGTATCGATTTTGCTTTGTTTGTGCTCCTGTATTATAGTTCGAAACCGCATACACATATGGGTGTAACAAAAGCCTATAGCCTTTAAAGAAAACATGGTTTTTAGTTTTACATATTTATTTTCACCAAAAAATTACACACACATTTATGAAACATATTGTGTGCAAATACGTGCGTATGTGTCGCCGAGCGTGATTAAATTCTTTATGAATAAAACCTTTAACAAATCTAATTTCACATTTCTTTTATTATTAATATGTCTTCCAAACATTTTAATGCTTGGTGTACCCTACATTATTGTTTAATAACCGACATTGTAATTTTTTTATTTTTTCGTAGCAATTTTTAGAAACACAAGTAAACTTTTTGTTGCTATTATTCTCCGTGTGTATGGCTGCGTGTGTGTATGTGTGCATTTAAAAGGCTTTTGTTGTTAAAGGATTATTACACAAGTACAAGGCGTGAGTTTTAATAGAACAAAAAAAGTCGAATAAAAAAACACAGGTATTACCCAAATATTTTCTCACCTTGATTTTGTAAACTCTTTTGTTGCATGAGGTATCGTTTGGAATATGTATGTATATGTATACGAGGGAGGGCTATGTAAAAAGTCAAAAAGTGAGCGATGTTTAGTTAGGACAGCCTAACAATAAACAGCCCTTGCCAGCATTTGCTGGACAGTTCTGTAATTTAAATGGCCGCTCTTCGCAATTAGTATCGAAAATTGTTTCTAAGTAAAACGAGTTGACACCTCAAAGATGTGAAGATCTGCGGAAATTGGTTCCGAAATAAGTTAACATGAGGAGATATGGAATGTCGTTTGTTAGCCATCTTAAGTGTCATTTCGTTTCGTTTATCTCCAAATCAAACTTGACAAGGGATGATGGAAATTCGTTCCAAAAATCGACATTTGTTAGTTTTTCGCTAATAGTTAGAAAGTTAAAGATTGTAAAATTTCCCATGAATATTTTCCTAATTATTATTTACGTAAGACCAACAAGATATGAAAAAAACTTGCTGTATTTATAAACTTGAAAAATGTAAGGAAAGCACACTTTTTAAATATCTTTTTTGCAAATGTGAATGCATTAATGTAGTTTTAAGACTGGTCATATTGAGCAGCTGGGAATGAGTGTTATAAGAAAATATAAAACTTATTTTAACCAGGGTTAAAATAGCAATTATTTTAGCTATTATTAAAAATACAAGAACAATATCTACCGTTTATATATAACGGAAAACCCTGCGCCTGCGTCTGTAATAAGTTTTTAACTGCGCTCTAAAATCGAAATTAGGAAATATAAAAATTCAGAGTCTAACAGCGGCAACAGCAAAACCTTTCTTGCTCTTGCTATTTTGTCTTTTTTAAAGGCTGTGATGGAAAATCTTAAACATATATTAAAATAAAGTGTTATTTTTTAGCCACTTACACAATACTTAAAATAAAAAATTACACACCAAAATTAGTAAGCAATTCTCGGCACCAAAAAACTATAAATCAACTTAAGCATATTTAACAATTCTCTATTAGTGCAAGGCTCACTTGCTCTGCTATTTAACTGCTATTTAATGTGATTACTGTCATATTTGTGCTGTTGCTGCTTTCGTTGCTGTCGTATTTTCTTTAGAACAAGCATAGCGATAGCTTTAATGAATTAACGATATGGAAATGCTTTTTTTGGCTTTCGCTTTGCTATTGCTGGACTGTAATTAAGTTCAACAACACAGTAACAGAAAAATCATTGTTAATAAAACTTGTTAAGAAAATAGTAGTCTTTTTTTGTGTTATTGCTATTTTGCAGCTAACATTTTAAACACTGATTTTTCCATGGTCCCTTTAAATATACTCTCGTGTATTAAAGAATTCTATGTAGTCATATTGTTTTCTTGTTCGTTTTGTATTACATTTTTGTTCTGCTAAAGTTTAAAAAAATGTATGTACATGTAAACACTTTTGCTTGCTTTTAAACTAAGTCAACAAGGTTAAAAGTTCATTGTTTCACTTTTATAAAATGTGCAATATACAACAGCCATTGAGGTAAATGTAGGTTTCCTATTTTCATGCACACATACACATCATATACATTCGCAAGCCCATTTTGATTTGTAAAAAGGATCTTTTTTAAGTTACAAAATAAAGCCAACATTTTCAAGGCTTCCTTGTTTTTTTTGTGTTGGTATAGAGGGTTTCGTACTTTCATCTTTTAAGATAAATTAGAAAGAAATTAAATTTTTGGAAATGCCGAAATTATATAAATAAATTTCTGTAATATGGCGACCAGGCGTGGTCGCTATATATAATGCTGATATCATGGCTTATTCTTTGTTCAAAACTGCTATAGATCAGTCATCAATGAATTAATTTGTAAGTCAAATAACAACTAAATAATTCAAACAAAGCACACTAGATCAAGGTTTATAAATTGAAAATTAAACTACTGCTTAATTTTTTATTTTGTTGTAATATTTAAAATGACCAATCTAACGATTAGAAACCAGAGGCAACATATATGTTGGAAGATCATATTCACCGTGTTATTGATATGCGGCCCCAAGAGTAGCAATAAATTTTTGAAATTAATCGTCCTGTATGAACAATCATAGCCAGCCAAGCCAGCCTCAAGACATGTACATATGTACGTATGTCTGAAAGTATATTGCAACTACATTGCATTTAAAAAACACCTCTCTTTTATTTATGTTTTAAAGTTTTCCATGTGTGAAAGACTCTTTTTATAAATAGATTTCGATGTTTTGTTTGTTATTACACTTTCTATATATAAATATTCTCACTCTAGTGTATTTAGAAAATAGATATTTGCATCTTAAGGTTTTCTTTTGAAGTTTTTTATTCCTATTTACCAATCTCTGTCTGTTTATTTTACTTGGGATTCTCTGCATGGCTGAATAATTTTTATGTTTTAATGATCTTATGCTGGATGTTATATTTGATTGGTATGTCAATTAAATTCAAGTTATGTAAGAGAATAAATAACAAAAATTCAAAGAAGTTTTTAATGGCTTTTCTTTACATCATCATCCACTTTCTAGTTCATGAAACATTTTTAAAGGATGGTAAAGCTTAAACAAGGTGGATTCATTTGAAAATAATCATCTATTAGAATTCAAAGGACTGTTCCATCATAATTAGAAAATATAATATTAGCTTAGGACTCGGACAATTCGATTCGGAGACAAACATTGCTTTGGAAACGATTGGTGATATTTATTAAAGTTTTATTTATTTACTTGTAACAAGTGAGTACTACCATCCCTTAACTAAAATGCATTTAGATGTTTTGAAACCACGAAACAAAAATATATAAATTTTTTTCGAAATTAAAGTTTAGTTTAATTTAATTGTCCAAAAAAGGAATCAGTTAGAAGTGGTTTTGAATTAAATATGTCCCTTCCTAGCCAATAAAAATACAACCTGCAACTCTTTATCATTAATTACCGGGAAACATGTCGTTATTCCCCTATCTCCCCACAAAAGTAAAGCGCGCTGTACTACCACTCGAGCGGAAGGACACATATAAAACTTTTGAATCCTGTGTTTGTTTTTGTGGGCTGATGACAGTAAATTCACAGTACCGCTTGCTGTGACACTCGGTTGTTAGTTTTGTGTGACGATTCATCATAAATTTTTAAAATAAGACTTTCTACGTAGAAGCCTTTTTGCATTTCTTTACCAAAAAATTCATACAATTGTGGAATACTCGAGCTATGATATCATGTAATTTTTTCACAATGTCCAAATACACTCGAATATTATTAACATATTGTTGTTGGGTTTCATACAAAAACTTTCTAAAATAATGAAATCTATATTTTTAGCATTCTATCGTATATTTTGTTTTATTTGAGCTGCTATTGTTTTTTTGCGTTCTTTCAGTTCTAGTATTACTTGTCGGGGGCGAGTTTATTTCTGGTGTTAACTTTCCTCACTAATTTTTATTTTTTTCGTGAAATTTTATAAGGACGTTATATAGTTTTTCTGAAACATCAGGGCGTTTCACAGCAGTCATATTTTTCAAGTTATTATTATAAAACATATGACTTTAAGACACCTCGTGAATTGGGTAAATGTTTGTAACTTAGCAAGTTGTGAACTCAATTGCAGGTGTATTGTCTGTGGTATTGTTTGTAGATTCTATTTTGCATTAAACCTACGCACAAGAAATGAAAAATATCCAAAGCCTTTTCCTAGTCATAATAATAACTTAGGTATTAACAAACTCTGATACCATATATATTTTGCAAAAAAATAAAATTTAAAAACACCTTATAAAACACTGTAGCATAAATAAATATTGCCTTTTATTTAAGAAGCAAAATTTTGGAAATTTAAGTTTTGAACAAACATTGACAGACTTGCTATTTACTTTTCTTTTCAAATTTACGAATTGACGCCATCATTTAATTTATATCAAACGCTTTCCTTGAAAGGGAAGACGTTATATGTATGTGAAATGGTGTTGCCAGTGGAGTATTTTAATATAGAAAAAATAAAACGTAAATGGCAGTCACTTACAAGAAAGCCTGTGGCAAGTTGTAAATGTAAGTGATGTGTTGTTGTACATATAAATATCAATCGTGTTTGATAATTTAGTAAAGCTCTTTAGGCTAAAATTAGCATCTTTAATTTTTCATTAATGTATGTTAATTAATACAACAAAAGAAAACTTTTCAAATATAAATGTCAAAAGGTATTAATGTCTGCTGGAATAAAGTCTATTTTGAGAAATTCGCTGTACGTAAAGTATGTGTGTATATACACGTATTTTCTGCCAATGGCTATACAATGCATTCGTTGTTTATTATTCATGTGGCCGTAAATCGTAAGCAATTCCCAATCTAAATTAAATTAAAAAAAAACTTATTAAGATTTCATCCTAACACCTTTTCTTGGTTGAAATTTATGACAAAGAATTAATTCGTTTTGAAAAATTATCGATTTTTATGCAGTCGAAAATTGTTTGCAGGACACGCAGATTTCTTTAAGGAAAGTAGTTTTAAAAAATGTGTAGGAACAAATAGACCACTAAAAAGTTTTATTATATTTTTTTGCCGAAATACTTAAACTAAATTTGGACAACTACAAGAAGTTTTGACGTTGAAACTTACATATTTTACATTATACTTTTGGTACGGCCCTATTGCGTATCGGCTAATGACTGACAACTGACCGACAGCTGCATTCCATGTGAAAGAACTTCGACGGCAGTCAACTTACTAGAGCAGCAAAACTCTTTTAGCTTTTGCATAATATCATCCTGCAAAAATGATAGGAGTGGCACAAGCATATTGGAATCTTGTTGGTAGGGTATCTTAATGTGCAATATTACACTGCCCACGACCATTTTGATACAGATGCCATGGTCCACAATCATTATGTCGTAGAATAAATAGACTCTATTATTAATTTTAAAAGACATCCATATTCAATGCCTTAAAGTTGTGCATGGCTGTATGTAGCCATCCATAGAGTAATGAAGGTTATAATTTTATACGTTATGCTGTAACGGATTCGTTTCAAAAGTTTTTCTAATTTATCCAGATTTTACCCTCTATCGATATTGTAAATAATAATTTGCTGTGCCATAATGTTAGATTTTGTATGTCGTGAACTCCCGGGTATTTCGGAGCATAATCCAACGTTATGTTCGTAATAATCTGCATATTCAACTGTGATATTTTATAAAAGTTATATTATGATTACATTGTGTTATGAAAGCTTTCTCGCTACGCTCGAGGTTCATGCTGTTCAGCTTCTGGTTTCGAACTGCAACAGATCAAGGGTAAGAGAGTAAGGAGGTTGGATTAGTTTTTCTACTTATTTGCGAAAGTAATTTTTGATTTCTGCCTGGACAGAAGTGACATCCTCATATGCAGCATTTATCATAGTGCCTTTATTTGTAATTCTCTAATATTCCGACAGGGTGTTTTGATGTAGAATTTTGGAACGAATTTCCGTCATCCCTTGTCAAGTTTGGTTTGGAGACAAACCGGTTTTGGCTATGTGCCAATCTTCACATCAAAATTTAAAAATTTGCATAGAGAGCACAAAAATCCTTGTAATGATTGTTTTTGTAGGTTGGATGTTGCAGAATAACATTCTGAAAATTAGAAAGTAATTGTCTATTCTAACCATACGGGTCCTTTAGCTGACCGGGCAGTGTGATATGGACCGGGACATTCTCAAATAAAATTAAAGTCAACTAAATGATTATTTCAAATTTGTCCGGAAAACTAAAACTGTTTACACAAGCTGTGCTTAATAATTTAGTGAGAGTTTCGCATTTGACTAAGGCCATGAGAGAGTTGTTTGTTAAAAGGTGCTAAAAAATAATATTATATATTATATATATATATATATATATATATATATATATATATATATATATATATATATATATATATATATTAGTTAGCCAGAACTCATTCCATTTGTGTTGGCACTGAATTCACTAATTTCCTATATTTTGCACCACTATTTTTTCAAAAGTTCTCTTTATATAGCTCCTCTTAATAGTAGATGAAAGAATAACCAATAAAAACAAATTTCCACCTCTCTCAGGGTCTTAACACATATTTAAGAGTTCATTGGGTTTGCGTCATAGTATCAAACAGAATTAATGTACTTGAAAATCAATAGGTTTACTGCAAACTCAATTACATTATACACTAACTTATCATTCAACAAACAACTGAATAAATATTGCCAGAACGAATGATTGATTGCCTTGCAAACATTCCAATAAAACCCTATTACACGTACCTTATCCTGTAGACATGAATGGGAAAATGAGTTTAGAAAAAAAGTAGAAAGCTTTTTTTAGGCGGCCACTTCGAATATGAGACATCCTCCTGTAACAACCGGAATTATTTGCACCTTAGGTTGCTCAAAGTCATGTGTTATACTTGAATCTATAATAACGTGAGATTTTGAATTATAAATTAAATATATCAAATATCTTTATTACTGAAACCTACTTAGTTTGAAAAATAAAAATTGCATCTCTCAATTGGACTGAGGCATCCGTCCCACATAAATATTGGCTCGTAAGTTATTTTTGGGGTTTTGGAAAGTTAATGCCACAATTATAAAAAAAGGACACATCTTTGCCCGTATTTTTAAAATTTTTAAACCATTTCAGGAATTTTTTCGAACTTTTTCAGCATTTGCGGAGCTAAAGACATCGATTTTTATTGTTTTATGAACAGATATGCGCATTTCGTAATATTTTCATGGCGTGTGGAAATTATGTATCAGAATTTTTGCCTACAAGCTAAATCTTAAAAATTTTTATAACTTGTGTTTTGTTCCTCAGGAGACACAGAAAGAGAAATATTAGATGTTGATGAAACTACTCATTTTTGTTGGGAGAGCATTCTACGTCAACACTGGTTAGTTCTTGATCTCGGCAAAGATGGCCACAGTTTGGAGTAAGTTACCTTTTCGCCGTAATGTTGGAACCAGAGCCGCAAATATAATTTATTATTTGGCGAGTGTTGCACATGCAAAATCTGAAATGTTCTCAGTAAATACAATAATATTATTTTTTTTCACGATATAATAATAAAGTAAAATAAATACCTTTTCTCTTATGAGTTTTATTATAAACTTATCCTTAAATTTAACGTACATGAACTTCAAGCTTAAAAACAAGACACAAGTTTTGAGTGAGAGAGAACAAATGAAGGGACTTAATGAACGGCCAGCACAGCTTGTGCGAACAGAAATTAAAATACATAGAGTAAATGTAATACAGCGCTGTGTGAAATATATATTTTACACCCATGCAATAGAATTTGGGGCAACAACCTCACACAACATGAGCTTTTCTAAAACGAAGCAATTTCACTTCAATTTAGTAACCTCAAGAAGTAAAAAAACAATGAGAATATTAACGAAATTCTACGGCGCAACGAATATATGACATACAAAAAAGTTTTTAAAGTACAATAAGTTGTTAAAAAATTATTGACAAATAGAGTTGTGTGGTCGTCCGGGAGATCACACCTAATCTTGCTGTCTCACTAGGATCGTGCAAGATGCTTTGGGCATAAAATATTTTTAAGCGAGTGGTTTCTTTACCATTTATTTCACTCAAAACAATATCGTTAGTTTAGGATATAAAAGGTGCTTAAGGTGATGACGAATTCGCCACATGAAAAGTGTTTGCAGGTTTCCTATTTAGATGAAAGAGGTTAATGAATAATTGAAGATTTTCGAATAGTTTTTAATTAAAACGTACGATTTTATGCACAAGTTTTCTTATGGAAAACATTTCAGTATGTCTAGTCGGAAATTATTGTTGTGAACTATTTATCACACACAGATAAATATAAGTTGCAAAACACATGTAGCTTAATTTTATAAGAATCTAAAAGACTCGTTTTTAATTTTCTTAAATAGATTCGATATACTGGCAAGAGATTTACTGGTTTTAATGACACTTTCGTTTAATCATACGATGTTTGGTTTCGCAAAGATCCACTCATAACAGTTGCTCTAGCAGCTTAAATCGTTACGCCAAAACTGACTTAGGAAAATTGTCTTAACGAAAGCATACTTAAATCAGTGCTCATATAGATTTCAATATCATTAAATATTTTATTGTTCATAATATTTGGCGAACTTATTTTAAAGTAAAAACTTAAACATAATCTATCGAAAAATCACACTTTGTGATAGGACAGGTATAATTCGTATAATTCCACGAGTTAGTGTATAAGATGGCATTAATTTGTATAAAAAACATGTTATTTTCACAAAATAAATCATTATAACTGGCTCAGTGTTGACAAGAGTTATAATCCAAAATGTATGTATGTATGTGTATTCGACTTTAATTCATGAAATATTTCAACAAAGAAGGTGGCTTTTAAACAAAGTTTTCGCTTAGATAGAACGAAGAAAAATGGAAAGAAAGAACTTTACAATACAACAAAAAGGTAAAGACCTAGCGAATTTACTTGCCTTTACTTAGCAAACTATTTTAATTACCAAACTTATTTGGCGAAGATCTTCCAACTATAATCACCTTCTTTCTGGCGCAACCAATACAAAGCAAAAAAGTTCAAATCAAATTTAATGACAAAATAAACTTCCTTAAGGAAAATTTTACTCCATAGTTTGTCAGCTTATCATTTATAAAGTTTGCATCAACATCAACTTTTAACCAGAGATGGGAGTGCGAACAACATTTACTCACATTTTTAGCACTTTTTACTATATAACAGTTATAGGACATTTTAATCTTCAAGTCGGCCTCTCTAAGTACTGATTAATTCTCAAAAAAGAAAATGTATTTTTAATTACTGCCACTGATTCCCAAGTGAGAGCCAAGCTTTCTACCGGTGTTTTCCAAGAAGTAGGGAAAAATGGAGGCGCCAGCCAGAAATTCGCACCAGTTACCATTCGACAAAAAATTCGTTTTCCAAACGAATTGTGCCATTGTGCTCTGACATCGATAGCTCATTAACAAAGGCATCACAGAAGCTCAATATGATCGCCACAAAACCTCAACGTAGGCCAACACTTTAGTTTCTTAAGATTCGAAAGCTAAATAACTTACCTTAAGGCCAGAATAAAGTTTTTGTTGAATTTCTGGTTGCAATAAGGAATAAAATAGAATAACGAAAGTTTTCGTTTGCAGATGTTTTTGATGAAGGATTGAACGTCATGGCAAGGAAATATCGTGTTTTTTCGTCTACAAAAAAACATTTCACCAGACAATTGCGTGGGTAGGAATGTATTTAAATTTTAAAAGAAGTCATTAATACTGTTAGTTAATTTCCAATTAAGTTATTCGCTGCTCTGAAATAATCTAAATATATTTCGCTATAAAATTCCAATTTTTTAACCTGAATTTCAAACACATTAGCTCACATACCCAAGCAGCGTCTTTTTTGTAGTTAATGGTGGAGGATTGTTCGTTGTCAGGCTTTATATTGTGTATAATTTTCATATTTATAGCTCTTCTACTTTGGGAGCAAATAGAAAACTTCAACTACGTTTGTCTCGAAATGGCATTTTTTGAGTTAGTGAGCGATATGTACACAACTGCAAATTTCTTTATAAGGAAATAGTACTTTTAGTAAAATGTAATGACAATTGAATTGTCTCTTGTGTTGCGCATGTGGTAGAGTCCAAGAAGCAATACATTCATCCCACATATATTTCATAATTCGTCGTAATTTTTGAAAATAGGCTTATTTAAATCATACCGTGCGTTTTTACTCGCATGCTAGCATTATTTATGGCAACCTCTAAATATTTCACATCTGCGTTCTATGTCTAACAATAAATAATGTCATACTTAATAATGAAGATAATGAATGTCAGATTGAATGAGTTTCTGCAAGAATGCGTCTTAAATACATGTTACTTTAAATACATGTCACTTTAAATAGATGTTACTTTAAATAGTTAAAAAGGATCTTTTCAAAAACTTATCGAAATATATTGTATAATCTTAAAGCACTGATCCTTCTTTAAGTACTTAAACAGCTTTTTGCCAAAGAACTTTCGGACCAAAAAGGCCATACGACTTGAGAGTAATGCAATAAGAAAAAATTTCTGTATATTTTAATAGCGTTATTTCTTCTCGTATGTTTTTTATATTTGACAAAGAATTATTTAACGAATAAATTACGATAGTTTTTGCTACTTATTGACCCTGGGTATTGACTTTTTATTGTTATTGGTTATTGAGCTTTTAACTAAGACTTTGTATTACCAACTGCCGGTTTCGCTCTTTTAAGGCTAAATTAATTTTTTTTTTTTTGGATTTTAAATCCTTGCGTTGTTCTAGTTTATCTATCTTAGTTTTCTTCTTCTAAATTGTAAATATTCACGTTGATCTTTAAGACAGCTTCGTCGTTGCTAGTACAAGCCATTCTTTGCTGGGTATGACCAATTCGGCTACAATTCAGTAGCCACTAGCGTGATCGATTATTCGAAATCGGTTCCCCGTTTTAAGATTTTACTTATCTAAATAAATTAAATCACTTAAAATGCTTTGACATTTAATATATATTTTTTGAATTTTGTATGTTTATATTAGGTCTGTTCCAGATGCATAACAAAGCAGTTCGGACTGTTGAGAGTAAAAAAGAAAGTTAATCTCTGAATATGACAAAGTTGTCCAAAATTGGTGGAACGCTAAAATACTACTGCTGCTTACTTCCTCAAATATATTTTATTTTAGTGATTTAAAATGCATAATATTTTTAAAGGAAAATATTTGTGTCATTGGCAACAGCTGAAAATGAAAATGAAAATGAACTAAAGAAAGTAAAAGCCTGATAATTTAATTCTAGTCCAAACTTACTCAAAGAAAAAGTTTGTACAACTTTGTACAGGAAGTGAAAAATTGTTCTCTCTCATTTTCTGTAAAAATTGCACAAAAATTGTTATCTGGAAAGCTTTTGGATCATTGTATTTGGACCTATTGTAGTATTTAATTCACACTCGAAACTTTTTTCAGTTTAATCGGTGAAGAACTTTCATCATCATCAGAACGAAAATTTCAGTTATAGAGAAGTATTTTAAAAAACTTACACTTTTAATCAACTTCCATATTATTTCATAACAGAAGCAGCAATGCCCTCAAGACATAAAGAAAATTAAGCCAAATTTTTCCTGATAAATTCCTTCTAAGTCAGATAGATTTTCTTGTACGTTAATTTATTTCAATCATCATAATCATAAATTATATAATTTCAATAAGCTGCAATCAGACTTAAAATATTTCCCAGTAGCATATTATAAATATGACAAATCTGTCCACTCACCACTAACGGCGGAGAATATAGCATACATTTATTTATTTGCATAAATTTATTTTTTAAACATGTTTTTCTCTTCTTATAAAAATCTTAAATTTGTTCTAACATGATGGATTCGGGTGGCATACTGTAATTATTGAATGAAAATATGAAAACTTGTTTTTTCTAAAATACTTGCTGATATAAGGTTAAGGTTAAGTCATACTAAAAAAAATATGAAAAGTCTTTACATTGGGACAAGAAAACTTGCGCTATTAGTTTTAGTCATTAAAAAAAAAACTAAAAGATAAAATTAAAACCCAGATTTTTAAAAAACTCAGGTTTTCGACATTCGAAATATCGCCATTTGAAAAAATTCAATTGTTGTCTGCCGAATAGCTTCGCTAATCACTCTAGTATTTACTAAAATTTGCAAGTCCGCATACGGAGATCTTTAGTGATAAGGTGCTGCAACTCCATCGACTCTGAAAAGATGTTCCTGGACTTTCACCAGCAGTTGCACGCACTTCTTCGGTACTATAACTTAAACGGTTGATAACGTGCTTTTGTGGTTTCTTGTCCACGTCCAGTGGCCAAAATTACTTTACGTAATCTGTTAACACATTTTAGTAAAAAGCACTATAAATAAAAACCTGATTTTCGCAATTAAAGCCTGTTGCACATTTTTAATTATTTTCTGAACGTTTTAGTATTATCCAGGCTCCTGACTACGGTGCTTAATATAAGTCAAATATGCGAACCCAACACGAACATTACTTCAAAGGGATTGGTAGAAAATCTGACTAAATATGACCTTGAGCTTTATCATATATAATTGTCAGGAAGTAGGCAAAATTATAATGGTTTACACAAACCATATGGAAGGCCAATAACTTGTCGTCAAATTTAGTTACAATCTAAAATGTATGAAGTTGTTTAAGTTTTTTAATAAAATTTCTTCATTATTTATTTTTCACTTGGAAATTAAAGCATTCTCTACTTGACATTATTTGACGTTATACACTTCCCATGATAGCTTTCTTTATATCTGTGTTTTATATTGTATATTGGATGTATATGTATGTAATACGCGTATGTATGTGCACTAAATATATAGCAGTTAAACACGCATTTTGAAAAATTTTGCAGTATTCCAAATAGTGTTCGCATATACCACACGACAGCACACAAACTTAAGCTTAGCAAAAGTAAGGACATGAATCTAGCCGTTGTTAAAGTAGGTTTTCTACACCAACATGCAAACCAAATGCTTTTTTTTATTTCATGTTTGTTTTTGTTTCAACATATTGTCACGCTACTCATTGATAAGCAATTTCTTCAAATTTGAATATGGAAAAAAATGTTAGAAGCCCGTGACTACATGATGGCGGCGTATTGTAATGCTCATATAATGAGTTTGTAAGTGTGGTTGCATGTTTTTGCGTGCTTGTATATATATTAAAGCTGTTATAGATAAGACCATAGATTATAAAAGGGTTGGTTCAATGTAGCCAAAAATTGTGAACCTTTCCAAATTATTTTATTATTTTTTATAATTCATCAAGTAAGTTTAACACAATAACATCAAACTTAAAATGAAAATCTGGTAACTTATTGAGAATTTCTACTAAAGTCTCTGATAAGGATCAAGTTAAAAAAGAAATGTAAACGGCTTTCTGGTTTAGCTTGTTGCACATTAACACATAAACGGAAGTGTCTTTAAGTAAATCAGTATCAAGTTTTGGGTTGTGTTCTTGTGAAGTCTACATACTTTTTCTTCAATTTTTTTTTATAAAACAAATTTTAAGGTTGTCATTAATCAGTATTATTTTTTATTTTATTTAATTTTGTGGTTTATTTAAAGTAGCATATTGCAACAGATAGAGGAATCGAAATTTTAGAAACTTTTAAGCTTTCAGCAAATTTCACTACGTGTTACATGGTTGACATGTATAAAAAATGCAGAAAGTGATTTCAAAAGTAGTAGCTTGTAACTACACGGATAGGCCCATAGTGTTGGTTGACAAATTTTTGTAACGTGTTAAAATGTATAGCAAGGCAAGTTGATAACATATAGACGGCGAAGCAAAAGAAATTGCTAGCTTGGAAAAATTTTTTTTAACTTTCTAATATGGGAAAGGATTATAGTAAAAGTGTTACCAACCTAGCAAGTTGCCTAGATATGGGATGGTATTGTACATATGAAGAACTTGGTCCTCATTACGTTTTACGGCCAAAATTTTTGAATATGAACTTGGTGCGGGTACAATTTACTCCACACTGCTGGATATTTTTTATATAAATGCTAACATAAACAACGTATACGTTATTATTATTGAAACTAAAATAGTTCTTAATAACAATTGAAGTAGATTATTAAAATTGCATTGTTCGTAACTAGTCCTCACCAATATTTGCGATTAAAATCAATATGGTGAATTCTTAGTGGCAGATATAATATTTGTATAAGTAGTATATTTTGGACATACAATTGTATAAACATATGTGATTATAAATAAAATTATTCGAAATCATATTATTACAATTTTAGTAGGATTCAAAGTATTTATATATTTAATTTTCTAGTACATAAGATCATTTATTCTCGTAGTTCACTGAAATGATACTACAGTGAATATTAAAATTTATTTCAGAATTATGGGACTGTTAACAAAATGATACAAACATAAAGATATTTAAATTAACGAAATATTTATTTAAGATAGAGCGTAACAAAAATGTTTAATGTGCAGTACCAAAATTAAGTTTATTACTTTTGAGCTAACTTTGACGAACTTTGACTAGAAACATGCCTAGAAACTAAATTACTTAATATTAATAATTGTAGTTCGTCAAAGTTAGCTCAAAAACAATAAACTTACTAACCGCTGGGCATGGCGAGAAATGTATATGTAAAATGAAACTGAAATACAACCAATGGTTGGCTAAACGCAAACCTAGAATTCAATAACAGAAAATGTTTTAGTATTGTAAAACTTCATTCTCAACCAAAGAAAAAAAGGCTAGAATATGAAAAATTGAGAAATAACTGATTCTCGTATTCCATATGTCTTAAATGTTGGTTTAAGTAGAAGATGTTTACAGTTAGACACACAATTGGTAGATAAGACACGAAGAAAGTTGATAACGTGTCTAGCGGCATAGAAAATGCATTCCATTCAGCTAGACGTCTAATAAAATTATAAGTTTTACTGTATTCAAAGTTGTCATATTAAATAAATTCTCTTTCTGAATAGAAAGAAAAACGAACTCATGCCTAGAAATTAAATTACTTAATATTGTTAGAATTATTTCACCAGAATGTTACGAAGGCTTACTTGGCTTGGAATTAACATCATTTGTAAAATCATGAATATATGTATGATAAAAGGTTCAAACGAATATATATGTACGAGTACATATGTACGTATGTCTACTAAAGATACAATGCTATTAAATAGCAAGTGCAAAATTCATACATTTTTAATTATTTAAAGCAGGATCTTTGCGATAGAATATTCTCAACTCTCAACAAATGGGCAGAATTATAAACCACTTCTAGCTAGCTTTGAAAAGTTCTTTCTCTATGGATCAATTTTTATTTTCATAAAATGAATCTTATACTTAGTGAAATATTATATTTTACTATTTCATAAATTCCAATTTTAATTATGAAAAAGATCATAATAACTTAAATGCATTATTCATATCAAACTATTTAAAAAGCTTTAATCGTTATATTTCCTTTTTATTTCCACAGAGCAAATACAAACAACCACCCTATATTTTTTAATGATTCATACAATAATCGTTACTTTGATATTATATCATTGATCTTTAGGTAACAGTAATGAAATTTTATTTGTATTGTTTAGAGCGCACTTACCTTTTTACAATAGCACGTTTCGTTAATTATTGGTTTTGCTACAATAAAACAGTACGCCGATTCATAGATTACCTAAAAATATAAGAGAAAATATATTTTTAAAAAAGCATAGAGTCCTAAAGAATATATATGAAATATTTTGCAAACAAGTTTTTTAAATTGCTTTCAAGACAAATTTTTTTATTCTTGATTTAATATTCTTACAAGGCGATTTGATGTACATTTTCGGAACGAATTTCCGTCACCCCTTGTTAAATTTGGTTTGATGACAAACCGGTTTCAGCTATGTGTCGTTCTGAGTTTTGTATATTAATTTGCACCACATCTATACATACAGCACGTGCCAAAACAAACAAAAAAAAAACACACACACACACCTCGAAAATATGCCTTCCAGTTTTCAATTAAACAATTTTAGGAAAGGCTTTTTATTAAATAATAGAAATAATATAACATTTACGTAATAATGCAGTTTTCTCCTATAAAATAACACAATGTCAGAAATAAATCAAAAAACAAAATCGAAGTAGAACTAAGTTTCAAAGTAGGACTCTTAGTTTATAAACCGAGACGCAACGCCAGAATTTATATGGAAGACAATAACCAATTTTAAAAATTTTGAGTAATTTTGTAAGGGAAAAGTTATCGGATTCAGTCCCATGGGAAATATTTAAAATTATAGCAGGAAATAAAGGACCCAAGAAACTATAAGACCACACTAACTTCCTTCATTTTGTTTTAAGAATAGAAGGATGTAAGTAGAATTCTGCCAAATAGTTCAGTTGAGTGAACGCTATATTTAGTTCAAAGTTCAAAATTAAACCAGGAAACTCTTCCGTGTCAAGTTTGGTTTGGTTTAATAAGATGATTAACAAACTCTACTTCAGCCATACATTGCTTCTAAAATGAGTGTAAAAAGAAACAAGTATTAAAAGCGACAGAATTACATATCAGTAATATTTTGTGTCGTAGTTTACACTAGTTCATTATTTTAAGCAATTGGATCGTTTAATTGAAC
Source organism: Phania funesta (assembly GCA_963932375.1). Lineage (NCBI taxonomy): Eukaryota > Metazoa > Arthropoda > Insecta > Diptera > Tachinidae > Phania > Phania funesta. The sequence goes on from OZ010656.1 coordinate 48,135,796, forward strand.
TACTTCATTCCTGAACTACCCAAGTCTAGATGTAAGGCTAATTCTCTGAGAAATGTGGATACTTGAATATTAAGCAGACGGCTTAAGACTTAATTGAATTAATTTTACTTTAACTTATTTTAAACACGTTTTTTTCTCTAATTTTATCACAAATAGTCTAAGTTAATCAACGTAACTTTCACCAGGTATTAAAATAAATTATTTGCAAAAACTAACATAAATTTAACAATAATAAAATTGTTTTAATATGCATTACGTTATTTGCTTTGCTGGGTAAAAGCAACAACCAGCTGTGTATGTAATTTCATATGTTATGACTACTAAGCGTTTGCTCTATCATACACAATTCTGCAATTTTCAACACCAGACCTTTGCTTCTATATCCATGCATACACTTATAGCGTTTTCTTAAACAGGAAATAACTAACTTATCATTTGTACATAATGAAAAGATATCACGGGTTTAGGATATTATACTCGTTACTTTGCTCCGTATGTATGTGTATGTCTACCATATATGTGCTTATGTATGCATGCACATGTGTATCTTGGGGTTTGTTTTACATTATTTTTTTTTAAATTGTATTTTTATTTTAACACACTTCTTAAAGCCAACAACAGAAAATAAAAAATAATCATGAAATATAATACTTACATTTCTGTGGATGTATTGTGTTAGTAAATATGTGTGACCTGAAGACAGAGTATGCTACAAGGGTCACTTAAACTAAAACGAGTACAAAAAAATAGTCGAGCGTTAAGTCAGACACACTATGAAAAATGTTTAAAAATATGGAAGAATTATAACAAATAACAAAATGCTTTAAATGTTTTTCAGCTAGCTAAAAGTACTATTAAAAAATAAATAGCCGTTTTCAGTGTTTGATCAAATGCAAAATATCGTAGCTTTTTTATGAAATCCAACAACAAATACATAAGATTACTGTTAAATTAAAAAAATAAAGCTACGATATTTTGCATTTGCACTTTTGTAACTACATTTGCATCAAACACTGAATACGGCTAATGTTTTTAATTTTTTATACATTAATGTTTTTTGTGTTATTGTGGTTTATTTTTCTAATGTATAATTTTATTAAACAAAATGCAGATAAATAAAAATATTAAGTGCTATTTGCTATTAGATTTTAAAAGCTGAATAGTTCTTAGTATTTAAACACTCATAAGTCAGTCCCCTTCAACACTTAAGTTTAAAAATTGTTAAAATAATTCGAACTGATGCGGAAGATATAATGGAACTACACGTTGAACCGATCATTCAGGTTTACACTACGAATAATTTTGTTTTTCCTCTGATATGGTTAGAATTGGGACGTGTTGGGAAGTGTGTATAATCAAAGTGTGTATTTTAAATAAATAAATACGCAAATAACATTAAACATGAAGCGAGAAAAAATGAGTGAATTTGCAATTTTAGCCCTATTCGAAAGAAGCGCCATAAAAGATCCAAACTCAAAAAACTTTACTATATTTGAAAAAAACTTCATTAAGTCCTAAGTACTAGCAACAAACAAGGAAAGAGGATTCAAAACCGCTAAAAGAGGTAAATATAAAAAAAAAAACATTTTAAATTTCTCAATTAAAAAATTGAAAAGAAAAAAGCATAATTTAAAAAATAATTGAGAGAAATGCAAATACGGTAAATTAGGAATAAAATTGATTATATCTTATAAATATCTTATAAATATTCTGTTAATATTTTGAGTGATATTTAACATCTTTACACTGGTTTGACCATCATTATTCGTGAGCTGTTAATTTTAGCACAATGTCTCCCAATTAAAATTTAAATATGGAAGTTCAAACCAGAGTAAAAATGTTAAATATCACTTAAAATATTAACAGAATATTTCAGAATTAATAAAGTGCAGAGATACTCGTAACAGTAAAACTATAGATTTTTGTTAAAACTTTAATGGCGTGTTTCATTAACAATTCTCATTTTGTTTATGAGACAGCAAAAAAAAAAATACCACACAAATCTGGGGAAAGCTTTCCTGATGAACCGGCTTAAGCAGCCAGCGATGTTCGCATAGAGGCAGTTTATCCCTTACCAATAATTTGGTAAATTTATTCTTAATTTACTAGTTCGAAAATCGGCACATTTAAATTATGTTAATAAAGTTTTAAATTAAAAACGCAATCAAAAGCAAAAAGAAAAAATATGAAAAGGTTGAATTTGGAGAATTTATTTTCTTATGTTGAACAAAACTTCTTTCATACAAAAAATTAAATTTTTAATAATATTGAATAAAATTACAATTGCTCTACGATTTGCTCGAATATTTAGGACGATTTTTATTTTAAATAATACTACTTGTAGCTTAATAGCTAATTACACACATTTTGAAAGTTCGAAAGCCTTTTAACAGGGTGAATCTTTTATATTGCCTCTATTACATATATTACTTTATAGGTACCAATCTAGATTAAGCTTTTGGCGGGAAGAAGAGAGGGATAGAATTACCTAAAACATACAATTTTAAAAATTTTTTTAAATTTTGTTTCTGAAAAAAAAATTCGTTTTGGGGGATAGTGAATATCATAACATTCTCATGCTTCCTTAGCTAATGATTTTAGCTCCTTCATTCGATAGAAGTATTGCCAATAAATAAATAAATTGTAATTTGTCATATGAAGCAGAAATACGCTAAAACATCAAGACTAACAACAATAGATAAAATCATAAATAAAAACTAAATTATTAATGAATTAAATTAGTTAATCAACAATTTTGCAACTCGGTAAAAAATATGCCGAATTGGCAACACACGGCTCATGCATAAAGTTACAAGAATACGATAGAGAAAAAAATGTAGAAAAGAAAGGACAAAATTCTAGTATACATTTTCAATAATTGCCTTTATACTACTTCGTTAGCCAACAAATACTACAATCGCCCTGGATACAGCAGCTGCACCAATCATAATGTAAACACGCTCTAAGACATTAATGCCCAGTTTTTGACTCTATATTTAAATGTCATTTAGCTTTAAATTCTATTTAAATACGAAATACAGGCTTATTTAATTGCAACTTAAATGAGCAGCATTTAAAGTCCAGAAAGTTAACGTATTACTTTGACGTTTGTTCACCTCTCAATTTCATGGTTAAAAAATATATTATTTAACACTGAAAAACTGAAGCTGTATTTAAATACAATTTAAATTTAAGTAACAATTAGCTAATTGCATATTTAAATATCAACTCAAAAACTGGGCATAAGTGTGCCTAAGTTATCCATGCTAAGTTTAAACCAGGGGGTTGTGTAAGCTAGTCCAAATTGCTGAGAAGGTGTGCGTTGCAATTGTTATTTAGATTAAAATTTTCCATTTGTAAGCTTTCGGTGTATCATTTTAAATCTGGCAAAAACTATAATATACTTCGGCATTACAATTATCCCTTATTTAATATAATTTTGGCCTTTTAGAAACAATTTATAAAGTTTTATAAAATATTAGTGATGTAATTAATGTTTTTTATTGGATGCATAATGTTGGAATATTAAATCAAGTCCAGTTATTTTTAAAGTGTGTGAATTTTAGCATACAAAGCCGCACACAAACACATACATACGTTTTTGGAATGCACTTAAATTTTAAACACAGGTACATTTTTTCCAATATGTTTGTTATCTTTGCGGAAGTAAATTTTAGAAGTAGTACAAATGATATTAGTAAGAGAATTTTCTTGGATATGAAAACTATAAAATAAAAATAAAATACCGAAGTATTTATTACTTTTAAGTTAGCTTTATTTTAATGACAGTTTCTGTTTATTGATAATAATGTGGCTGAAGCTTAAAATGTCTTTCAAGTCGAAAAGCGAAGACTAAGTATTACTACTATTCCCTCAGAGAAAATGAGTTGAATAAAACTTATATTAAATAGAGTAATTTTCATGGTTTTTGAAAAATATTGGGTTAAATAGAAGGTGTTTACCGTGGACACAAAATTAGTAGCAAGACACAGGAATGTTGATAACGTTCGTAGAGGCACAGAAAAAGCATTCCAATTTTCTAGTTGTCTAAAAGAATTTTAGTTTTTACTGTATTCGAAGTTTATTATATCAGACATTTTCTTTTTTAACCAAAATAGTAAAAATCGAACTTGAGAAAAACTTTGTATGGATATTTGTGTTTTTCTATAAATCGTATATATTTTCTATAAATAATTTTTAAAACAAATATAATTTCGGAAGAATTTTTTTTTGCTGACAGTTAGTAACTTCGTTATTTAAAGACTTACATCTAAACGACCTTTTTATTGTATTTATATTATTTCCCTGCCGTTTTGAGTACCTGTAAGACTGTGTACATAGAACCGCGAGGAAGTTAATTGAGAATGTGACAAAATGCTGGTATTGGCAATCGTCTTTGTATTTGTTGTCGACGTGCTTATGTAAATTCCGCTGGTATAGTTTCATTACATTGTCACCGTTAGTGCTGTATGATTGATGAATCCGATATTTTACCTAAACGAAGTAGTTGAATTTTGTCGCTGTAATGCTACCATAATGAAGTGGTTAGTAAATCGAGCTAATTGTTGCAACTTCTGGATGTACATCTAGATCGTGTAGTTTGTTGTGAAGTATCAATTTTATTGCGGAAAAAATCGTGACATTTTTTGAAAGCCTTCCTGGAAATGTATGCTAAGTTATAATTGCGAAATTTTAGGCAATCGAGAACTGTCCAGCCCTAAACTTGTCATATTTTGAAGCAAAAATTCGATTTATTACAACATTCTAAAAACGGTTTTCATTCTTTGAAGATTTTGGAGAACAGTAAAAAGATATTGAAATAGAAAACTTTACCAAGAGCGAAGAGTGTAGCTAAATTAAGGAAAATCCTATCGCGTAAAAAAATGTGTATGTTTGAAATCGGTAAACAAACGTAAGTTGTCAATAAAATAAAAAATTTTTAAATTAAAATTGACATTAATTTTTTGTTTGAATATAGCGATTTTTCGGGTTTTTTTCAATAACTTAGCGTTATCTTGTAGAACAAAAAGAAGCAACATTGTAAGGAATAATGGGTCCGTTCGTTTGCATTGCAGTATCGTCCACTGAATTAGTATTTACTTGTTATTTCGCAAAAATTACCCTCAGGTTTGTGCCAAAAATTACGTTAACAGAAAAGTTATTAAATACGAAATTCGCATTTCATTATAAACAATTTAAACGTACAAACTGCATTCGATATTTTACGCCTGCAAGCTTTTTATTAAATTGTACTAGCATCAATTTATCCAACAAAAACTTGAAAATACTCAGTCATTGAACTGTCACTTCATGGTTGGAATAAATGTATTATTTTCGCATAGTTAAAATACTTTGATTGTAGATGGAATTTGAGTAAAAATTATATTGTTCAACGCAACCATGTTGCAATTTTTATGAATGAAAATCGTTTATTGATTAAATATAAACAATAAATTGTTTATCGTAACCAGAGTAATATTTCAAAAATGTCAAACAACCATAATATGTTTTCTAAAAATATGTTGTAGGAAACTTAATATAGTTGTCATGTCAATGCTGCAATCAGTTTTTTTCTTTGCGTGTGATTGCATTGGTACTATTTTTATTACACGAAAACCACTCGTATCGACATAAATTCTTTAACGTGTGCAAATTTTTAGTGTTCTTCGTCACTTGTTTTTTTCTTCGCCAGGATTTTCGCCTGGTAATTTTCCATAAAGTTATTAGGATTCATACATACATATACTTAACACACATGTAGGTTATGTTGCAAAAACCGTCCAAAAGTGTTATACCATGCTCGCAGATTTAAACAAAACTATTTTTTGTTCACTTGCAATATTTACATGATTTTAAACCGGGCGGGATTATTCATAAAAATTACACAAGAATAACATGATTATAAATTATATCCTAATGTGTAAAATAAGTGCGGATCCAGCGTAAGTGGCTGCTCTAAAAACTAACTGTTCAAGTTTACTCTTTAAAAACACACTTTTTTGCCATGTCGCAGCAATGTCTTCAGTTTTACATTATTTGTTCTCTCATTCAATATTCTTTTATTTAAGTGCAACACTTTTCAATTTGAAAAGAAAATTCAGATAAGTAAGTTTGTCTGTTACGCTTTTCAAAATATCTAAGAGCACTGGCATTATACAAATATTTGCAAATGGAATTTATTCTATAAGATGTCATGTACTATGAAGAGTTTCTTTTATATTTCGCATATATTTTCCTCCAAAGTTGTCATCTAAGATGCCCTTTAAAACACTAACACAATCCCGCACTTAAACTGTCCGATAACTCACATCCATAAATAATCGATTTGAACAAAAAAGTCTATGACCGGCCGTAACAAACAAACGCTAAGAGATACTGTCGCAACAAATTCAATTAAATCAAATCAATATAGTTTTCTCTAGTATAGAAACGGCCATAAAAACTATCTGTCAATTACTCGAATCATTCGCTTGGTTACGTTTGAAGCATTTGTGTGAATTTTCATTCACAGCGGTCATTACGGTATTTTTCAATTTAAAATCCAAAACCAATTTCTGTGCGATTATACGGATTACGTTTTAGACTGCAAACAAAAAAAAAGGAAGTTTTTGCTAAATTAATTTACTAGACAATCGAGAGCAAAAAATAAAATAAAATACTTATAAAAAGCGATTGTTCAAAATGGTGCTTGATATTAAAATGTGTCGTTTTGAAAATGTCCCTTGGGGCTTTCGTCTAGTCGGTGGTTCGGATTTTGAATATCCATTAACAGTGGTTAAGGTTAGAATTTGTTTTACACAATTAAAATGTACAATAGACAAAATATAAAATCAAAATATTGTATTACAATTTATCAAAAATGCAATGCTTCTGTTCAAAAGTGATAACTCCATTCACTACCTGCCCCCACTTTTGTTTATTACATTATCTTTTGTTCATGAAGTGCTAAATGGAAAAAAAAATCGACACAAACATAAAATGTAAAGATTTTTATTGATGAATAAAATTGCATCTAATGCATTTTCAATGTTGTTACGTAATTCAGAGATGAATTGTGTAAAATATACGAACAGTAACAAAATATATAGAACTTTTTAGTGTTTTTAATGCACAATATGGTTTTCAGTGTGATGAGGAAATGTTATACATATTTTCTTTTCACCTTCTACATCATCTCTTAAAGTGCTCAAGGTATTTGAGTTCGTTAAGAGTAAAAATAAAAAGTCCGAAAAAAAATAACAAAGAACGAATTGCATTTGTTTATTGAACTTAAAAGGAACAAACAGTGTGAGGACGTGTGTGACCTTAAAATATTTGTAATAATGTTAACATAAACCTTTTTACTAGTTAGTTAAAATATTATCTTTTGGGGAAAGTCTAAGCAGTAATAAGATACATTCAAAACGAACTGACTCTTTCTATGCAACCATTATTTCTTTGATAATAATAAAGTAGCCAGTTCTTTAAGGCAGCATTGTACGTATCGTTGTTGCTTATGTACAGAAAAACCTAACGATTTAGTTAAAAATTTTTCTTAAAGACAAAGCTGATTGATTATGTGCGTTTCACCATGAACTTGTCTGTCATAGACATTCTGTAGTTAAAACTAAAAACTGCATATTAATTTTATATGAAAAAATTTTGTGTGTAATTTATGTAAAGTTGGAAAAACTTGAAATTTATAAATGCAGTCTATATCACAGCAGATACAAGGAGCCGACTAACCCCACTCTTATGTTCGCTACTATAAAATTTACTGCCCTCGACAATTAGTTTACAAAGTTTTGATATACGATAGATAATATCGCCGATTTGATGATCAGAATGCAGTCAGACTAAGATCTATTTAATTTTTCTTGCTTTCTGTGGCGATTCCCTCAGTTTAGAAATAGTTCCAGAATAGAATATGAAACTTCCTCTTCGCCCACATAGAGGGAGGGGAGATTATATGTAGATGTTCCTGTTCAGTTTGAGCATAATTTTTTTGTTTCTCATCGACATTATTTCCTTGCTCTCAGCATAGTTTATGTAGGGGTATTTACAGACCTGCGCATATATACATATTTTTTATTTTGCTTTTGTGTAATTTCTTTGTGCGATGGCAGAATAGTGTTGTGCAAACAACTATTCGGACAATGTTATTCTCGAGTCAAATTCCTGTGCGAACAGCAATCTGTACGTTGGCAAAACAGATCTATGGCTAGTCAAGACGGCATGTTAGCTATGTTTGCCTACAATAGGTCCAGTCAGGGTTGTCAGATTCTTTTGCACCTATTTCGCTTATAACATACATAACTATACACATTTTTAAATTATAAAAATATTTTTGTATAAATCACAAATAGTGAATTTAATCGATATCGCTAAAATGCACCAAAAGTAGAGAAATATATTTTTTAATTTTTATTTAAAACTAGGCAAAATTTATTAGTGTACACAAGAAAGATACAATGTTTACTGTAAACTCATTACATTCGTTACCGTCTCTTTACTTGGAATACATTGTATGGGAATTGTTCAGTATTTCGTGAGAAGGCACATAACCAGTGCAACATGATCTAGTTACATTTCTATTATTTATAAAATGTAAAAAAACATCAAGAAGTTCGTATTGCACTCTATTTTGCAGGGGAGTTTTAGTGGAATTCGTGATAGAAAATACTCTTTCTTCACAGGTATTGCTAGTTCAAGTACCAGCCAAAGCAAAGTTCTTTAAAATGGTACGTACCTGTCACATTCTTATAGTTATAACGTTTTGGGCAAAACTATTGTAAGTTAGACGAAATATCATCATTAAAACTGGCTACATTGTTAAAAAAAGATATATGAGGAATCACAACAATTTCTGGCCGCAGGAAATTTTGCTTGTACTAGAGAATTGCAACATTTTTAGATAGAAAGATGGACATAAACTTTAAATACATTTACAGTTTCAGAAGGTTTGATTATTAATTCCTTGAAAGCAACTTTAAATATGGAAAATGGTTCCCTCGTAGAGTTTCAATGTCTTCCTCATCCACTTAAATATTGCTTATTTCCGTTTCGAATGTCGACCCAAAGTTGATGGCAGTTAGGGAAAGAAACGTGTTCAGTATATCAATAGCTATAGAAATATTACATGTAAATTGTTTACTACTATGTATGTATTTCACTTAAAATTGTTGACTTGAATTTTTTTTAGGAAAACAAGAGTAAAGTAAAATAAAACCTTTGATGATTGAAGTTCTAAATGTACTTGTAATTATAAAAAAGGGGGTTTCGACACACTTGAGGTTGATCTAGCACTTTCCTCTGTTGAACTATATGAAGAATCTTACTTCAGCTCAACCCAATCCTCCAAAATTCGTCTCCATAAGATAACCAATGAACGAATCGCTAAAATTTGTTCAAGTTTTCTAAAACGTCAAATAAAAAAAGTGTTTAAGTGTGATTTTGTCTTTTGCAAAAGAACAATTTTAAACTTTAAAGTTGATTTAAAAAAAAATTATCGCTTTTTAAGACAGGATATTATTTAAGTTTTTATAAAAATTTAGATTTAAAAAAAACAACTTACGTTTTTGTTTGCTTCTAACTAAATTGTCAGTTAATTTTATTTACTGTTCCAAATGAAGAAAATAATCAGAAATGTACTTCAATAATACAGCTAAATAAGTGAAATTTAGTTTAGGAGTGCTTTTGGATTGGGAAATCACAGAAGCGCTATAAACTCGATTTCATCTTAAGTCGACTTAAGCACTCCTTATGGCCACAGAAATATTAATCCAACCGAAAGCACGCGTATATAATATTGTACACTGTGACCGATATACACTGTGACCGATGTACACTGTGACACTATAAATTTCTGAATTATTTTACTAGCTTTCAAGTTTTGAAAGAAGAGAGCCTAATGTATATATGGGGTTTCTTTCTTCAAAAAGAGTAAATAGGGGGTTTTACCACATAGATTACTACCAGTATCCGCCTAAATTGCTATCATATTCACGTTTTGTATGCCAGAATGATAAGAGTGTTCTCTTTTTTTTATATATCCACATTTATCAAAAATCGCGAACAACTTTATTCATCATGAAAAAATCGCCATTCCGCCGAATTAATTAACCAATTAACTTTGAAAATAGACATGTTTTTCCAAAACCTGCACATCTGACAACCCCGGATCCAATAGTAATTCAATTTTGAATTCGAATAACGTCAAAATTCCTAGTTTTGTTTTTAATATCTATAATTTTTGATTTCGCCAATATGGCTCCCATTTAAATTACCACCGTCGGCTCTTATATAGCAAAACAATACGTGTATACAACAGCATCAGTTTCCTGGGGACTCGATGTGAATTAGCTTAGGAAATATTAAAATGATCACTAACTTTAGCCAAAATGTGCTATTTTAGTATCTTCAGCAAGAGTTTCAAGATTTTTAAAGGCGAATTTAATTTTTTATTTTATTTTTTTATGGTCTTTTCAAAATAATAATGAAATCATAAAATATTATAGAACTTTGTGTATAACATTTCGCCCGTATCTTATAAGCTTTAAAAGCTTCCTTATTCATAGATTTAAAAAGTCAAAATAGTTTAAAACAGATCGTTGGTATCTAGATAACAATTAAGCGAATAATTTAGTCTGAATGAAGTTTATATATTATTTTTTTAGTTAAGAAACATTTAGTTTTATTAATACGATAAATTTTTAGAATACTGAAAAAGTTAAGACATTAGGCACTATCAGAATGGAATACGTGGATTTTCAGTGCTGCTACGCATGTCATATACTAGTGTCGAATAACTTGCAACTTATTACTAAACCAGGCCGATTCGAAAGCAAATATTTTCGAATCACAATGTATTAGGCATACCAACTCGAATGACTTACTTTACCAATCGAATTACGTAGCAACACCCAGTACTTTTGAATACTAAAAGTTCGTTATAAAAAAGTTGTTAAAATGTTAAAAAAAACAACTTTTAACTAAAACTTTCCGAATTGTCACAAAAATTCATTGGAAATGGATGTAGAATTCAAATTGCTATTTGCTTTTATTTAAAATCAATTTTGTGGAATTAATTCAAACATTTAAAAAATGTATCAAAATAATTTTCCGTGAAATGTGACCGTGTACATGTATGTGTGTTTGGCATTGGCATGATAAAAAAGACTATAAAAACAATAAATGCCAAACAAGAAGAAGAAAAAGAAAACACTGTGCCAAAATAAATAAACAAAAATTGGAATGCAAAATGTTATAAAGTGAAAAAAAATAATTAATGAGAAAAATATTTATTCATTTTACAAAGGTTATAACTCTGTTTTGGGTTTGTGCTGTTTTATATTTCGTTTCTGAATTCTCTTTTAAAACGCCACATACTTTCATTGCACTACATTAATTTGAACAAAAAGATAGCAAAGAAATAGAGTGGCATTCTAAAACAAACAAAATAAATAAAATACAAAAAATAATGCAAAATAAAAGTGTTGCCTCTTGTATCGAACACATACTTATGTACAAAAGCTCCCACAAACCCAGGCAAACACATTGACAAGAACAGTAGCAATGGTATAATTTAAATTTTCTAGTTCAATAGTTTAAAACGTTGTTGTTTTCTTTTTCCATATCATGATGATAATCTAATGTAATGATGATTATAGTATGCCTGCTTAATAGACATATAAACTGACAGTGAGCCAGCTTTTCATGCCATTATAAATTGCACATAATTTCTACACCAATTCGTAACACATACAGGCACACACTACGCTGATACATCAGCATTCTAAATACTCAATTCATTTAATTATTTTTATCTTTCCGCAAAATGTATTCTTAGCAATTTAGCACGCGTCTAATTTAATTGTGATTTCAAACGCCAATACACAAGCACTCCATAAACAACAACAAATAATGTGATAAAATGTGCCAGATGAGAACGAGAATTGAAAAGGCAGAGTATCCCCAGTTAAATGAGAAATAAGCTATATAGATCGCATACAAAATATTCCGCCCTAATCAATTCATTGGTATTTTATTTAGAATTAATGCTTTTATTGATTCAGAATTGGCATTTAATTTGTGCGTGCTTGCCTTTGGGTAAAAATGTCAAATGTGATAGATACCAGCTTTCAACAACCAGCTAAACATTAATTTAAATGTTTTGTTTTCTTTTTATATAATTTTATTTTTGTCATTGACTTTTGGGTTAGTGTAAATAGAGTTTATTTAAATAATTATAATTATGTACTTTGTTGTGGCTTAATTTTCAGCCGCAATTTGAAAAAGTTATAAGATTATTTTGAAATATTTTTTAATCACATTCAAATACAATATTTTAATAATGGAAGTTTTTAAAAACTAATAGCATCTTCGCACATGCACCTTATTTAAGTCAATTTACTTTTAAGTTGAGTTATAAAGTCTGCTAGTCACACATATGCAATTTAGTTTACTGAATTCGCATTTTATAGCTCAAACTATTTTCATGGCCCGACAATGACGATTCAAAACACGTGAAATCATGTGTTATGCATATTTACGCAAACAATTTTCAATTGTCACCACAATATAAAATATATAGCTAGTGGTCTATTATATTGAATGTGTTAATTTTACAGAATTTTCTCTTCCCTAAACACTCTTCGCCAGAGTTGTATCGCAAATTTGATTCAATGTATGTAAATGACGTCTTGTATAATAAATTGAGCTTAATTAAGGCACATATGCAAACATACTGCAACCCAAGAGAGGAAGTAATATTAAAAATTTCACTGATCAAGTGAGGGCAGCAGTACTCATATACTACCTTTGCTAATAAGCTGATCCATTCTTTTAGGCAGAGTTTCGAAACGTGAAGATATGTGGTAGACATGTCAGCTGTTATTGATCTTAGCAGCAGATATGTGTGGGTTTTTATTTCTCAATTCATATCGTTAAAAATAATAACTTACATAAAAGTAGGTGGAAGAAAAGTAAAACAACTATGATATAAAAATCGTAATTAGATAAAAACGCATTAAAGAAATTGTGTAACTAACAGGCGTATTGAAATTAACCCCATCACTGATCTCGGCAATTCTTTTACACACTTATTGCACTCAACACAAAATAACCCCAGCTTGCTGCAATCGAATTTTGTTCAATTTTAAGAAATTGTTTACTGCTTAAGTAATTACAATTACCTCATTTAAAATATTTAATTACAATTACTTGAATTTTCTAATTGGAATATGTGCAATTAATTATAATTGGAAGTCAATATGATTTTTTAAGCTTTAACTTAATTTTTTTTAATCTTATTTCTAAAAAAATATATATTTATTAATAATTACCAATGAAATAACTAATTTATTGTTTTGAAATCTTATTAAACTATTTATTACTGGGTTGTGTGACTCGTCTCGCCAGTGTCAATTTTTTTTAGTCTGTGTTGGGATGAACCACTAGTTTGTTCACGTATTTGGCCGTGTATTATTGTGCGTTTTCTTGGATAGCGAGAATTTCTAGTAAATATAACTGAGATTTTTTAATTAAAACTTCATATAATTGGAATTGAATTAGACATTAACTTCTTCACTAATTACTTATAATAGCAATTGTGTAAATCTCAATTATAAAATGCATAGAAATATTATTGGGATCGACATGTTACTAAAACTTCACAGATCCGATTAGGACGCAATAATGCAAAGGTGTTTATTCACATTATTTCGAAGTTAAAATATTACTTAAATAAACGCACTATATAATCCACAAACATTAACAAATCCTATGATTAAAATATTGAGAAGCAAATAATCCAATAATAGGTTACCTCCTCCAGCATATGTCAGCTGCTTCTTAGGTTGAATATTATGCTTCTGAAAAAATATATTCGCACGAATACATTAATGAAAAAAAAGGCCAAGTTCCTATTCAAAATTTTCAGCCATTAAGAGTACCGTGATCAAAATGAGGACCAAATTATTCATATGTACAATACCATCCCATTTCTAGGCAACTTGCTAGTTTGGTAACATTAATCCCCTTCCATATATGAAAGCTAAACACAATTTTGCCAAGCTAGCAAGTTGCCTACAAATGGGATGGCGCGTACATATCAACAATTTCGTTTGGATGTTTGTTATGTATAATACTTATTTTAACTTAAAGCTTACAGACGGTTGCGCGTTTTCAGGTTTTTTTTTTGTTGTTTACTATTTCTCCTGTATAACAAATTTCACCTTTCACTATAGTTACCCATAATATTGATGGGTAAGTCAGTGAGTCAGTAAATAGGTACCAAAATATGCACTTTTTACTAATTCATATCTCAAGAGACATTTATGATTTCAAACTTGGACTAACTTGGGTTAACTATACGTAGATTCTGTTTAAAGTTTCATTATTTTATGATTAAAGGAAGCAAAGTTATGAGGGGGATAGAAACGGCGCAAATGGTTTTGTGTAATATACACACTGTGTGCATAAGGCCTAAACTTGGCCTGGCGCCTTATTTTTTTTTTTTATACTATATTGTAGGTATATTATCTACAACAACACAATGTTGTAAAAAACATATAACGGTTATTTGAAAACATTTCAACCATTACTTAATAGTAATAAACAAGTTATTGTTTACATTTGATAACTAAATGGTTTTCATCTATAAAAATTCCAACATGGTTGAGTTGAACACTACAATTTTTACTAACATTTTAGCCATAAATAAAGCGTTTTAACTGTACAAAAATAATATAATAACTGTAACCATAAAATATTTTTAATAGACAACATATATAAAATGCTCCTGGTGTTTAATCAAAGTATGAAGGTGCTCTGACTTTAGTGGTTACCGCATTTACCACTAAGCATTCAGTGGCTTTAGTCGCCTGTGTCCGTACCTCAGCCGATGCCAATCAGTAACATACATTTTATACTTTTCTACCTTCTTAGGGCACCATATTGTTATAATAATGTGATCTGTTTACAACCATAGAATTTAATCATAATATGTTGCTTTTAGATTATAGTTACCTAAAACAAGTTTTTAAATACGTGTAGGCAGTAATAATACCTCCCTATTTTAAATTCAGCTTTCCTTAACTGGGCGCCTAATTGTCATGGAGTGGAACAGTTCCAATGTCTTTGTCGCCAATAGGATGCGGGTCATTCTTTAATATCTTCCAGTTACTTCTAGGTAAAAGCTTTAGTTAGTTATTTTCCCTAACTTTTTCAAAAATTTTCTAATCCATTCAGATCGTAAATCGCCTTATTTGGAGGTAGTTAAAGCCTGATGATAAAGCTTCAAATATATTTTCATAAGCCAAATCTCTTGTCAGTTTGTGTAGGAAAATATTAATTACCAGCGAAGCCAGTATTTCTCAGTAAGCTAATATGCATAGATTTCATTATATCTCATAATCAATATAAGACTCCTTATATCGCGTTCCTTATTAAGGGTGCCCTAATAAAGACCGCTATCTGAATAATCATGGATTGTTAAAAACAGTTCAGTAATGCGATTAAAAAATGGAAAAATGGCACATTTGAGTCCATACTTAAGAGCTACAAATTTTGTATTGTTTTAAAAGTCAAAATTGAATTATATTTTATATATTTTTCGTATTCTTAAGGTCACTGAAGGCAGCATCGCCGAAAATGCAGGGTTAATGGTGGGCGATGTTATTGTACGTATTGACGACACCGCCGCCTCACCACTCACTCACGATGAGACCAATCGACTTATTAAAAGTTGTGGCAATGTTTTCTACTTTGGCGTGCAAAGGTAACTAAAGCAAAAAGTAGGGTATTTCTTTGGAATATAACTAATTTGTATAATTTGCTGCAGAGAAAATGAAGAAGAATATACCACGCCCAAGACTTTTCCTGTTACTGTGCAGAACGACATGCCGAAGTCCTTTCTGGATGCTAGGACTGGTAGTGTAACACCTCCTGTTACAATTGAAGCACCAAATGTGGTCAAGAAAAATATATATGATGTTGAGTATATTTCCGATTTAGATGAAAGGCCTTGTTCGGTCATGTCCGAAGAAACTGAACGAAAACTAGTGGAAGAAGAAATCGCTGCCGTATTGTCTGGTGAATCTGAAGTTCTGAAGGAACATAATACCTTAGGGTTTGTATTTAGTATCTGAGTTTTGTTAAGTAGTTTATAAATATGAATTTTACTATTATATTAGAGTTAATTTTTATAGAATTTTCCCCAAGCCTGGGGTCTGCATGAGCAGTGATGTTCTGCGTACTCTTAACGAGGAGGCCATTAAGACGAAGGCAGAAAAGGATAAAGAGAATCGCAAATGGACAACATTTTTACAAAAACCAGACCGTCCTATACCAAAAAGTAAGCAACAAATAGAAGCAGAAAGACGCGCGGCCAATGCTTACAAAGTTACAATTTTTAAGGGAGGTTTATCACGTTCAGTATCTCCGGCACCACAAGTAAGTAGAATTTATATGCGTTTCGATAATTGTTGTAATTGTAATAATCTTTAATGTGTTAAAGGCCAAGCTAAAAGTAGATGCTATACCACCCAAAGAACCTACGCCACCTCCAGTTGTTGAACGGGAGCCTGAGCCAGAACCAGAACCAGAACCAGAACCAGAACCAGAACCAGAACCAGAAGCTCCAACACCTATTGATACTGAAGTACCCAATTTAGAGGAAACTAATGATAATGGCAACGAAAAAAACGACCAAGAAGAACCGGAAAAAACTGACAAAGAAAAAGAAACCGTACTTGAACAGAAAGAAGACGGAGATGATGAGATCCTCGACTCCAATAAAATTACGGAAATTAGGGTGGAGGAACCAAAGTTAGAAGTCATAGAAAAAACTGAGGAAGAATTGGCTATAGAGCGGCAATTAGCTGATGTACAAAAACAATTGGCTGCGTTATCAAGTTTGCCTAGCACTATCCAATCGACACTAGACTCAGTCACGAAACAGTTGGCAGATTTATTGCCAACAATTAAGTTACAGCAAGAACTACCGCGTAAACTCTCTGGCAGTGTTGCACGAAAAATTAAATTAAATGTACAAGAAGAAGGTATGTGAGTAAAATGAAGAGAAATTGTATTAGACATTCTGTTAACAAAAAAAAAGTAATATTTTAAGTTCTGGAAAAGGCAAAAGTGTGTTGATGTAGCCAGAATCTTTATAAATTATTTAGGAAGATAGAATTGCCAATTGGTAACATTGAAGTCTATTAGTGTACCAAACAGATCTCAGTATAATTATTGTTCCTTGTGTCCTTTGTTTCTATACTCAATGAAATATATTCATTTAAAACTAAGTCTATAACAGTCGTCTATAACACAAGCCTATAACACGTAGGTAGCTTCTAATTAAAAATATACACAGAATTATTTGATGAAACGAAAGCAGTTCAAGCATTACTAATATCCCATCGCTAGCTCTATTCGTAGAAACAATCTTCATGTACAGATTTTCCTCTCGCCTGCGTTTTCGAGGCGATTTCCACGAAGCGGGATAGAAAATACTTACATGTCAGGAAATTGCAAAATAGTAAAACCGTTGTTTTTGTTACAATATTGTATACAGATAAGATGTGATAAAGCTACTTCGAACTTTAACGCGTTTTATGATAAAAACATTGTAAATAACACTCGGTACAGACCCACACGTGATCAAAAGATCGGCTGATATGTTCGTGCTGCTAACACTTTGATCTGAGTGCAAATGTCTCAACTTTTTCGACATTTCTGTCGGCCAAAAAGTTAAATGGACTAATTAATACATGTTTCTGACATCTTCGAATCGCTACAAAATTTCAGTTTACTTTTTGCTACAAAGCTATAATGTTTCAGTTCGCGATCGATAAATAAATGCTTTTACGCCAGATAAGAGACATACTTGCAAAAAATGCAATGATTCCGATTATATTTCAAACGACGATTCCTTGTACTATTTTATCGCAAGGTATATTATGGCATAATGAAATTCAAGACAAATGATCGGTTTTATCGAATTACTTCCAAATACAATTTCTTAAGTTTTTTATTATTGGATAGTTTGCTAAATTGTACCTTATTTACTTAGTTCATGTAATATAAAAAAAAATATATAGCTGTGGAC
Source organism: Phania funesta (assembly GCA_963932375.1). NCBI lineage: Eukaryota > Metazoa > Arthropoda > Insecta > Diptera > Tachinidae > Phania > Phania funesta. The sequence continues at coordinate 48,153,884 of OZ010656.1, forward strand.
GAAAAGACAGATAGTTAAAAACTTGAGTGATTGACTCGGGCTTTCAATCCGCTTAAAACCCGTTAATGAAATCTTTAGGTTTTTTAGTTAAAATTATTCAATGTTTATTTTCCCGTATAAATATTTTTTTGTTAAAAAAATTGCTCGCTTTTGTGATCGTTTTGAGGCCATAAATACCTTCTTCTCTTTTTCAAATAATGCACTCCGTTTAGAAAATTTGTTTGAAAGCCACATAATTTTTAATATATTTTTGAGTTATTTCTTTACAAAATTGAAAAACACTGACCATGAAGATGTATTTATTTCGTAAATCTCATATTTCAATCACAAAACCGCAACATTCTGTTTACTTTAACTAACCTTTTGGTCCACATAAAAACAGGAGCGCCAAAAATTCAAAAGTATTAAATTTTTATGGATCTTGAAACAACTAAATAAATCTTTGTTTTTGATGTGATTAATATTCAATGATAATTATGATTATTAAAGAAAGGTAATACGACAAAAATTCGCTTTAATTTTACTATATCGTAATTTATTTTTTGTAATATTTACATATGTATATCAAAATTATTATTAGAAGAAGAAAGAGATGAACATAGAAGAAAGAAATAAATTTGTTGATGTGCCGCTGTGCCCATTCTCATAATAATACTACCCATCGACCACGACATATCTATGTATATATCAATTAAGATTGCATAACTTTTGAAGAAGTTAGAAATTAACTTCCAGAATATCTGCTGATATTCCTTCATTTTCAATATAAACTTCTTGCTGTTTTGCCTTTATTCGAATTGCCGAATCCTGCATTTGGTTAGTCTGTTATCAGTCTAATTTTGTTCTAATATTTATTTTAGTAATTCTTGTTTTGTTGTCTACAATTTGTTTTTATTAGAATCGGTTATAACGTGTCATTGTTTTTGGTAATTTATAATAAAAATAAAGGAGATGCCACTATCCTGGTAGCTTTATTTTATTTTTTTGTGTAAAATATTGACGAAATAATAAAAAAAAATTAGTGAGGCTTTTTTTTAATAGTTGTAATGTAAAATCATGCTTTACACACCCTTATCTCACTTGATTTAAAACTTTAGTTCTACCTGGAATCTACTATGCACGCTTACAACAACAAAAACAAAAACAGCAGTAATATTTTCAGCCGATCTTGCAGAACGTTGTGGTATATGCTTGGGCCTATAAGCTACAGTCCCTCTTTCTTCGAAATCATTCGCTACACGATAAATAGTGCGTTTTGTTGGCACCTTGTTTCTCGCAAAAATTTCAGGTAACATTCTCATCGTCACAGTAATCGACTATTGATTTTCATAAAATGTATTAACGATTAAAACACGTTGGTTTACCATAACAAATTTACTACGTCTCTACTTCACGACTGCCATATATGAACTGTCAAGACTAATGTTTACCAAAATGGATGCAAAACAAAGTAGTACACCTTCCCGGCGGACAACCTGTATTATTTATAGTGTAACAATATCAATGACAAAACAAGTTAGATACAAGAGACAATTTTTGTTAACAACTTCCTTTTAAATCATGCTTAAATGTCCTGATAAATTTCCGTAATAAAAGTATCACTTATATAATGAATTTTAATTTTTACATTTGTACGCAAAAAAAAAACGAAAACTTTTGAAAATTTAATGCCAGTCAGCCCGAAAACTAAACTACATATAACATTAAAAATTTCCGCAGTGATATAGAATTTTGCACTCTTTAATTGAGTAGTAAATATTTTTAAACAAACTAGTTTTTGTTTTTCAATTAGTCTCCATTTTTGGCAAATTTTTCAAATGTACATGAGAAGAAATTAAACATTTCTAAAAATTTAATGTATTTTGACTACGAGAAATTTTTAATCTAGCATTTGAAATACAAAATCCTTAATTATGCTCGATATCCAGTTACAGCGTTCCAATTTTTGGCTACTGATGCCAAAACTGTTATCCTTTCAAATCAGATAATTATTTTTTTTCGTTAAGCAAGAAAGTAACATCATTTAGTTATTTAAATTGTTCCCAGTGGTCACTTTAGTTGCTGCTAAATTACACATGCTGAAATATTTATTTGTGTAACAGTTGTTAATAAGCTGTTTTGATGTAGAGGTGGAACCGTGAATAACTTTTCACTCATTATCATGCAAGTGATAATAATCCATGGCCTTTTTCTAATGAGTTTATCTATTTATTCATCCCTGCTTAATTCGAAACCTTGTTCCCAATTTATTTTTAAAATATGAATTGTATGAAAATATGACTGATAAATAGAATAATTCTTTTTGCTCTCAATCAATTTTATTATGAATGATATATTAAGGCACCTTATTGCTTTTAATTTTTAAATTTTATTGAATTTAGCATTTTACTTATGCTACATTAAATTTTAGTAATACAGATTTCTTACATTTGCAAGATCGTGGAGACAAGAGGCTGAGGCGGTAGTACACATCGTGTGTGAACGTCTAGCACTGGCTAGCATAAGACTTAGAACCACGGGCAGACACTTGTTAAATGTCAATGCCACGGTGGACCTTAGCCTTAAACAAATATTAGCAACTACAAGAGACTCCGTGATGAGGAAAAAGGACGACAGTCCGAAATCACTATAGTCGGAAATAAAGGCTAGTGGTAGCACGAGACTTGATTGAGATTAAGGTCATTTTAAATTCCAAATCGGTTGTCTGAAATCAATTCGTGGAAAGAAGGGGGTCAAAAAGGGAACCATAAAATTAGCGTTGTTCTTCGATATTCCCCCTACATTAAAAAAAGTGCCTAAAGAATCACTTAAAGTTCAATTGCAGTATTATTAGGTGCTTATATATTTTGCGCAATTTCTTAAATCAATAAACTCTGCTACAAACGAGAACTAAAAATATAACAAAAAACACAAGGCCAAAACACATATTCTGAGCAAGGCTCTTAGTAAAACTTTATTCGAAAAAGGTATTTTAAATTGGCGACGTGTTGAAAACAATTTTAGCAATTAATTAAAAATAAAATGTTAAACTTTTGAAATTCCTGTGTTATATTCTATTTAAAAAAAAAACAAACAAAATTAAGCAAAAAACAAAAAAATATCATTCATGTTATTAGTGCTGACCCAAAAATAATCGAACTTATTTTCCATTTTTCTAGTGTTGACACTAAAACTATCGAAAGATGTTAAGTTTAAGCCCTGTATATTTCTTATGATGTTAACATCCATGCGAATTGATGGCAGATGTTAGATATTGGTCAGTGTAAGCAGGCTATTAATTTGAAGGTTTGTGAAAAACCTTGAACTCAACATTGATACACTGAAAAAACAACATTGGTAACAACGGAAAAATTTCGAATCTAACACCTTGACCGCATTTCAAAGTAACTTGTATCAGTTACAACGGGAAAAATAATTTCATTACAAAGTGAGCCTTGTGCTATACTGACCCATAATGTCACAAATTAGCCACATAATTTTTGAAAGTGATAGCGAAAGTTTAATTGAAAAAAGAGATTTAGGTCAATCTACTGACTACAGTTATTACAGGTTACAAGATACTTATCAAGCTGTGGTAGTGAATCTTCCACTGAGGACTTAGATCAATGAATTTCAGAAGAAAAAGACAATCTTGTGGAATACCCCGTGGACGTCCTGCAACTGGCGATACACCGCTTCGTTTACAGGAGTATATTCGACCAACCAAATGCAAGGAACATCCTCAAAAGAGGTACCGTGTTTGTTTTAAAAAGAAAATTAGAAAAGACACCACCTGGCAGTGCAAAGAATGCAAAGTACCACCCACCTGTTTTGAAGCATACCATACTCTTCAAAATTATAAATAAAATTCGAATAAATTTCCACCGAAAGGGTTAAATATAAAATTCAAACCTCTGCCTAGTTTTGAATTGTGTTTAATATCAGTTGATAAAATCGTAGAAAGTTCGACTTCCTATTTGCTAGTATTTTTTAGTTTACAAGAACTTATAATTGCTTCTGTGGGTCTAGTTGTGTTAAACGCCGTGGCTGCTTGGATTAACAGCATTTTGGCTCGAGGGTTGACAATAGTTGTTTTATAGTTTCCCTAACACGTTGCTTATGCATGGATCTTCACTAGAATTCCATTTTATTTATATTCTCATCACGGTTATACCCTTCAGTTCGGTTTTGGTTTTAAGGCAACCAAAAATTGGTTGACTGCCCACAAGTTTCTATTTTTTTATGACACTTTAAAAACTTGAAGCCGCTGCGAAGTAAGAACTTGTGTCAGGTATTGACAAACCGTATTGTCAGAAAGGCTTTTCAAATACACGCCACGTATTCGAACATCAAGCCATATGTAAATAGCAATAGGTTTAGAATCTTAACATATTGTACGTCATGGTCTTTCATGTTTCGATATACATGATTTATGCATTTGAAACGGATTTATTATTACAATATTTAATTTTGCAATACCTTCGAGATCTTAACAGGCATAAAGGCAACCATAGCGACTATGGAAGAAGAAATGAATATTTCAAAAAAATTCAGTAGCAAGGAAATAAAATGCACATTGATTGGCACACACAAACATACATATATAATAACAATTTTATTATTTTCCATAAATTAAAATCATTCATTTTATCTTTTGTTTTATTATTCTCTTATTTTTTCTCTTTTTTGTCTGTCGCCCTGCCGTTGCTTGTACTTTTCTCATTTCCATACCTCACTCTGACCTAACAGACGATGGAAATGAGGAAAATAAGGATATTAAACAAAATGACAATGAAGCTGAAAAATGTCATGAATCAGTTGATAATGTAAGCACTAATACAGTCAGCCAGCTAGAGCCGGTGACGGAGTTGGAGACGGAGCAAAGGGAGGATAATAAAGCCAACGAACAAATTGCGAATGACACTAATGAAGCGCGTGATACAATTGACAAGAATCTAATTAAGCAACAGGAAGTTGCTACCATGCATAACAGCAGCATGAATGAGGAAACCCTTCAAATGGAAGAAGAGCAAAAAGTAAAGAAACAAAAGGTAAGTGATTTATCAAAAAATAACAAAACATTTATTTGTTTTTCCTTGTAATCGTAACAACCCGACTGCTGTTATATTTGTTACCTTAATTAGAAATTATTTCGACAGAAAAATTATTTGTAGCAACGGACAAACGAAAAAAAATTGTTTTTAACCTTGACAGATCGGGGAATATTGTGAAAAGATAAATTGTTGGCATTTAATCCTATTAATAAATTGTATAACAACACTTAACAAGAACATTAACAATAAATATTTGCAGAAGTTTTGACACGATACAAGTTAAGCAGAATTTAATAAATGAACGAAGCAGATCCCAAAATACCTACTAGATTAATCTTTTTTCTTGGAAATAACTTGGAAATAAAAATTGCAAATAAACAGATTTTTAGAAAGACATTTCGTCAATCTCTGCTATTTACTCAAATTAATTTAAAAGCAATAAAGCTCAAAATTCTTCGAATTGTTCAACACAAAAGAATGTTGAAGTATTTGGGCAAATAACGAACAATAAAATCGCAAGGGCATATTTTCGTTTTATCTGTAATTTTTTTAGGGAAAGCAAATGTTCAAAAAAAATTGCGCACAAAGTCAAATTAATTTCGAAAGAAACTAAACATTCAAATCAGCTGAACTTTGAGTGCAAGATCCGAACACGAGGTTTTCAAACTTTGTTTATATGCGAACCAACATCTTTCAGATTGTTACACCGCAGCATAAATTCTTTCTTTTGAGAACATTCTGGATACATTTTTCTAAAAATAGTGAAGGCATATTTAAAATAAATACGAAGAATTAGTTGATCTAACAGATTTTAAATTTTAGCATATTCTCTTTATCATTTCCTGTGAAGTAATATTTTATTTTAAGACGGTTCTTTGGCCGTGGCGGCCATATTACAAATATATACCCGGTTGTCCTGATATCCTTGACTTAGCAATAGTTTCCGAAGGGCTGACTTTCTTAAAGTACGTTTACAATGCACAATGTTGTTATATAACACGTGTTATTATATAATAGCAAGTTTGGTTTGGAGACAAACCGGTTTCGGCTATGTGCCATCTTCAGTGTCATTTTTTTGTCTCCTAACCAAACTATAATAGCAACTTTGCGTGTTTGCTTTGCACCTAATTTTAATAATAGCTCGCATTTCTTCGAGTATTGACAACCATAATGATGCATCTGGGAACAAAATTCATAGTCAATATTTCCGAAAGCTTCCACTAAGCTAAGCAATATGTGTTTAGAAAAATAATCACGCACTTCCAGTCTACCATCAGATTTACTCGTATTTGATTTTGAAAAGGACAACTTCTGCTCCAACGAAAGGTTTTGCAACTGTAGTGTATCATAAACTCCTATTGATCTTTAGATGTTTTCACCAAAACTACTTTCGAAAACAGCTTACCGCAATTAAATTTTCCAAGTGCAAATATAGTCCGCTGCAAGTACTAAAACGCATGCACGCCAATATTGCTCATAATCCCCAACTAAAGAAGTTTACACAAAACTCAACATGAATAAGCAATCCTGGGGCAAATTACGACATTTGATACAACAGTTTAAATTTACCATAATGCAAAGAAACATTACGGCACAAGTCTTCAATAATTCGTTTAAGCAACACATAAACAATTCTCAATTGATTTCTATAATTTTTACATTTTACTTTAACTATCTTCGCGAACACGATATCAAAATTATAACGCCTTTGCCACTTTAAAACAATAATGGAAGATGGTATATTAGTTTACTGGACTGCATTCAAAGACATAGGGAAGGATATCGAATTCCTTAAGAAAGTCAGGATTCAGTCAAAATTTACAATAAATTGTTTTGTAACCACAATTAGTGACAGTAAACACATATAAAACAAGCTTCTTGTAGATCTTTACGATCATCAACAGTCGGTATTTGCGTTTGCAACCGCGAGTCTCGTCCTTCTTTTCATACGCTAAGTAATTTGCAGTCACCTGATTAATTATCAAATATATTTCTTTGGATTGCTTTTATGTTTCTAAATTACATCTAGCTTTTCTTAAGTGTAAATATTTACTTTAAAACAACGTCAATAAAAGTTTTTGCACTTTTCTTGACGTTTACTTTTTTAAACAAATTTTAAGGCTTTTACACGTAAACATTGCAACCTTTACGGTATAAAAGCACTGCTAAGGAAAATAATAAAAATATGAAATTTAATAATCGACTTTAGCCTCATTATTGTCATCGATTTCTAACTCTTTACATGCTGTTGTAAATGCTATTAGAGTATCGTATCACAGTTGCCATATATATAAAATGAATATAGCAACAATTAGGTGGCGCGTCTGCTATTATTTTCAACACAACTCCATAACCACTTGTAGCCATTTTCGATAAGTTGTGAGTGCTTCGAAAATATTTCTTTACCACAACTCGGGCTAAGAAGTGTTTTTAAATAAGTTATTTGAATTTTACCCGATTGAATTTGTAGCTAATTTGGATTTTTGGTAAAATCTCTGGAAACCTAAAAATTTATTGAATGGAAATAACAAATCATAAAGTATAGAAAAAAGTGCTTAAATGTCTTTCGTTATTAATAATAAAAACAATGAAAAATTTATTACATTCATTAGTTATGGAAAAATACAAGAAATGTTGATTTTGCTATTGTCTTCCAACACTACTTGAAAAGTATAGCGTCCTGTTTATATGTTAAAAATGTCAAAAAATACAAGTTAATATTTAATTTTAAAATAATTTAGTGTTAAATAATATTTTGCAGAATTTTGAATTTGTTGCACTTTCGAAAAAATATTAATAAGTTAACAACAACAAAAAATGCTGCACAGTATTAAAATAACAATATTTATACCAGTTCTCTATGGATGCTGCTAACTTCCATTACCACTCAAATTATTGGCTTACGTTTATCCCCTTCTTAGAAATTGTAAAGGCGAAAGCAATTTACTTTATATTGATTATTTAGGAAGGCAATTATTGCTTGAGTGTATTTTTTCAGGAAAAATATTATTTCAATTGCAGGCGTGTTTTTATAATTGCCCAAGGGCAATTAAAATCATCTTTTTTAATTGAAGGTTAATAAAATTAGTATTTGAGAATAATTAAAACATTTGAATTGAAATCAGAAAAAAAGTTGGGGAAAGAATCTTCTTTTTTCGCTTGTCCTGGCCTGAAGTCCCCCTAATGACTTCTACATAAGTTAATTTTTTTATAAGATGGTTACATCAAATTCGGTTACTCAAATCCAGTAATTCTGCCTTATCTTTTAGTAAAGCTTGGGCTTTGGTTAAAACCACATTGCTATCAATCAAGAATCTTAAAAAGGTGGAGGTGTAAGGACATTGCATATCTGGTGTTACGTCAGAGTAGCTGAATGGCACGTGTGTATGGCCAAAGCAACCGTCATTTGTATGATTAGTAATTGCTTAGTTATGGTTTCTGGTAATATTTCCAAGCTAAGCAAGGAAGAGGTTGCTAAAGGCTGAGTTATTGGACATTTCAACTAATTAGATTCACTTAACGACGTAAGTACTTATCAGAACTTACGTAACATTATCTAAAAAAAACTTTCATATTTCCACTGGGGGAAAACTTAGAAATCATAAAAATCATAAAACATGCGTATTTACAATGTTAACGCTGGTAATCACTAAGTACTATCAACTCGTGTCATATATGTACATATGTGACACTTTTGTTAAGATACTCGCTGCTTTAATAAACAAAAGTGAATTAAATGAAACGATTCAATATTCTTGATTAAGATGTACTTAGTTAAGTACCATCAGGTGCTGATCCAGTGAGAATGAAACTTAGATATACCGTCCCCGCCTCCCCACATACTCATTAACTGTGCTGTGGCTTAAGTGGTTAGTGCACTAAATATTAAGCATTCGATGACACTTCAATTTTGTTGATATGTACTAGTTTCTATTCATACTCTCTAGAGCACTAAGTCGTCGGCGAAGTAAAATACCAGAGGCGCTGCAACACTGTTCTAAATATAAAAAATAAATATAAAGCTCAATTGCATTATGTAAACACTGAAGCTTTTCTATCCCATCTACTTCACTGTCTGTTCTATTATTCAGAAACCAATTAGTAGGCTTTAGTTGCCTGAGTATTATTTTTTTTTTTAAAAACCTTAAAAAGCTTAAGCTCAATCTGTGCCTGGACGTACCAAAATAACGTAAACATTTTCAGGGTCATCCCAGTACCAAAAACGAAATTAGGTTGATATTGATTTATTATTATAGTGCTACAGTTATTTTTATATGCAGTGAGGTAGAGAAAAATTGAGTGAGAATATTAACTTCTTATTTATGCTAAAATATTGTAGAGTGATGAATTCACATAAAACAAAATATGGCTTTGGCATTGTCACCACAACTAGATAATGTGCTCTACATCAATATATTGTTATGACAAACATGTTATGGTTATTTAAAATATAATTTTGTTTGTTTAGTTTCGATAAATAAGTTTATTGTTTATATACATAATCATATTGGACAAGCAAACTATTGTAACTATGGAAAGCGCTTGACATAAAGCGTTATTAATAAAAATAAAATGTACATTTTTCTAGGTTAATCATAGTATGCTTCAGAAGTAATGGTTAAATACTATCATAAAGTTTGGGGCCGTATTATTACTATCTACCATAATAATATGATTCGATTACAACTATATCATATAATGTTTGTCTTAGACTATGGTTACCTATGCCATGTTTTTTATGCATATATTCTTCTTTGGCAGCGAGAATTTTTTTTAGCAGTAAACTACTGCTTTTTAATTCAAGGTTGAGTTTAACCTTTTTTTCGGCCAAATACAGCAATTTTATTAAAATGCTGGAGTTTATAGAATGAATATATTTATATCATTATTATTGTCCCAGCTAGTTCCACAGATGGGAAATGCAGGTGGATTAAAATTGTTAGCGAAGCTTACATGAAGTTGTTGTAATAAATGTGTCGAGTAAACAACTTATGAAGTTTTTTAGCAAATAACTTATACCACATAAAAGGTTCTATAGTAATGATATAGTTTTCTAGACGCGGTTGAAACTGCACTAGTTTCAAGCCGGAAATATCTTTGTTAAATTTTAGGGCTTGTAACCATTTGATATACATGCTCAGATTACTAAAACTACGTCTTTTGACTCTTATGACGATTTCTCGCCTAAAATTTAATGATTTTCGACCAATATCATCTGGCAGCTATGATACTGTTGCGTTTTGGTTAATTTTGCTCTTGACCACGTCTGTACATTGCACGCCCAACAAAGCGATTATTATGAACAGCATTGTAGTAAAAAGTATAACAGCATTAAAATAAATACGTTAAAATAAACAGAACGATTTTTGTCAAAAACAAACACTACTGTGTGAAGGCGATACACGTGTTCACATAACCACCGCTTGATTTGCAAAACCAAAATGTTTTGAGGCTTAAATTACATTCTCAAGTATCCTATTTATCAGTTTTATCTTGTTCGTGAAAAACAACTTGATTGTAAAAGATGTTCCAAGAATATGGATTGAGGCTATTGAAGCTATAACTTTTTCTTAGCAGAGGTATATCGACTAAGAATAAAGCTGTTTATTTTATTTTTCTGGAAGTACATTCATTAAAAATTATTTTAATGATTGCCCGTGACAGTTTGAGCTACTATTCGCAAGTAATTTATTTTGTGAAATCCCTTAGAGAAATAATTTTACAAATATTGTTGTTTCATATATCGTGTTTATGCTTGAGTATTTATCTTTGTTAAAATATTTTTTTTATTTTGTATATGGCTACATTTTTGAGTTAATTTTTTTTTAAATACATTTTTTATTCCATATTTTTATAACTTAATTATATAAATATCTGATTTATTGCTTCAGACGAAAATCGTGATAAAAGTTTCCGCTTTTATTTTCTTGTGAATCAGATACATTTAAAAGCGGAAGCAATGAAAATGTTGTACAAAAATTTTTATTAATTTTTCAATTGAAATTTAAAATTTGTTTCAGAACGTGAAGATATAAAACCAAAATTAAACCCCCCCTCCCAAAAAAAAAACAACATAAAACTTGTTACTAATTCATCATTTCAACTTAGTAGATTACAATGTCTTATTGTTGTAATATTTCTTGTCATAAATTAATTTGACTTACAATTAATTATTCTTTTCTAACAGCTGTGTTTTTATGTTTTTCTTTCTAACCCTTTACACAAATTAAAAAAGTTTATTTTTACTTTAAAACCGTAAATTAATAATAAAAGAATTTAAAGTCCAAATTCAAGAATTTACTTTTTTACAGCGACACACAGTACACTTTCAATTATAAGACAAAATATTTAAAGAAGCTGCCTCTAAACCTCAATATCACAATCAAAATAATAAAGACTTTAGTAGAATTATAAAAAGAATAAAAATAAAACATTAAATGACTTGAAATTAAGAAATTTCACACAACTTATTAATTATAATTATCAGCTGTACTCTATTTAATGTTAGTTCAAGTTTTAACTCTAAATTTAACATTAAAAAACATAAACACTTGAAACCACAAATCTTAAAAAGGTACATAAGTTATTTCAGACATGGTTGACAGTGTGGGCGATATGTTTAATTGCACCGATAATAAGGTTATGCCTCTTGCAAAAGTTTAATTAAAAAATATCGAAACCTAAGAGTGATTAGAGAATAAACTGAAATAATATTTACTTTGTTGGTCTTAAAACATGTTCGTACGTAACTACTCGTATAAATTGATATTAAAACAATGCAATTTCGTTATTTCGCTCATACATGTGAAGTTAGATTTAAAGCAAATACTGTTGCCGTTACAAATTTTACTTTAGGTTTTTTACTTTTATTATATAATATATTTATTCCGTAGTAATATTCATATCATTTGTCTGCTATTGATGGTTGTAAATGATCTGACAAATGCGTAATGTGCTAAAAATATTTTGTGTTGTAACTTTTATTACGAAAATTATGTAAATATAAAAATATAGTATCCTTTTGTTTTCTGAAAAACTTGCAGCAATTTTAGAAATATTGTAACATTATTTTGAAGGTAAAATTGGCACACCTATCCCCCTCCCTATCATTTTATCAAAAAACTGTCAAATTTCAATCGGTATTTTTATTATATTCACAACACTTTTGGCAAGTCGTTTGTTATAACCAATCTAATAGCGTGAAAGGAGGGTTTAATGATTATATGAAGGCCTTTTCGTATTTCATTTTAACTGGCATATGTGAAAGTAAACACCCGTAATATGACTGGGGATGATTCATGGAATTGAAGCAAAAATTGATTTAAATAAAAAAAACATACAAATTTAGCGTATTGAAACGATACAATTGAAATTTTACTGCTCAAGACATTTAAACTCGCATTATTCAGCCTTATTATAAGTATCGTCTTCATTTCTTGACATTTGTCGTAGTCGTTGTCAGGTTTAGTATTTTTTTGGTACCATGTCAAATAAAGTCTTTTTGGTAATGAATTAGAAAATGTAGAATATTTCACTACATGATATTCGCACAAAAATATAAATACGAAAATAAGATCAAGTTCCTATACAAAAATTTATGTACAATACTACCAACCTGTTACCATGGTAATATTTTTCTTATAATTATTTCCCATATTAGAATATTCAAATAATATTGCCAAGCTGGCAGGTGTGCTAGAAATGATAGTATTGATAGAAATGATGTAGATATCAAGAACTTTGATCTCAGTACTTTTAACGGCCAAATTTTCTTTTAGATATTTCTAATTACTTATTTCCCTGTATACAAAATTGCAGCTCTCTAGTTATTTTGGGAGTGCCCAATAATATTGATGGATGAGTGAGTAAGTCAAGAAATAGATACTCCAATACTTTTTCACACCTTCATATCTTGGGAAGCTTTTTTGGTAAAACTATCAACCTGGACCTGTTTGTGGAGTCTTTGGGTTTCGAGTTAAATTATTTTATGATTAAATGAAGCAAAGTTATGAGGCGATGAAATTAGAGCGAATGGTTTAGTATAATATACGCAATATTCGCCCTAATAAATTATGAGTAAAAACTGTCGAAAAACCATAAATTAATACAAAATATTTTATATATGTTTGGAACGATTTTCCGTCATCTAATAAACGATAAAAATGACACTGAAGATGGCAACTAGCCGAAACCGGTTTGTCTCCAAACCAAAATTGACAAGGGATGACGGAAAATCGTTCCAAACATATATATCAGAGCACCCTGTCGGAAAAACAAATCAACAAACAAAATATTTTTTTGTGCGAGAAATTATTAATAATTTAAAATGTTAAATGTACTTACATTCTCGTCTTCTGAAAATGAAGAGCAATATGCCGCTGTTGAGCTAAATGTTCAGTGAAGAGAATTACGGTAACAGTCAAATACGTTTGTAAAATTACATCACAAGATCTATATATATGTTTGTCTAGCATTTTAAAGCTTGCGGTGACAATGCGCACTCCAGCTGCGGGTTGCTATCTAATTGGTGCTGGTGATAGCTTTAATACCAATCGCAAGCAGCAGTTTTATTTCAGTCCTCTTTAGTATCGACTTTATTAACACCACTGCTATACCATCTTGCCAAGCTTGGATTCCGTTCCAAGAATTGAGCTGTGTTTGTTGGTCAAAAGTATAATATATTTTAATATAAAAAGTAATTCACGTTGATTTTTGATAATCCGACAGGGTGTCTTGATGTAGAATTTTGGAAGGAATTTCCGTCATCTCTGGTCAAGTTTTTTTGAAGACATGTCAATGAATGACCGGAATTAGTTCCAAAAATCTACATAATTCACGTTTTCAAATGTTTAATTTGTTTTTGGCTTATTGTGAACAAAAACTTTAGGAATTAACTTTGTGTTATTTGACATTTATGTAAATACGACACTCTTGGTACTGAAAGTTGTAATAAACCTGTAAATAGTCAGGCCTGTTCTAAAAATCACTTTTTATCAAAGGAATTTCAAATCACTAAAATGATGTTCTGATGATATTAATAAATATTTCTGGAATTGCGTGATGCTAAGTGTCTGCCGATTTCAAATCACTTGCTTATTTTTGCGCATATTTTATTGTGACTTTACTAATAGATAATTTAAATGAATAACTTATTGCATTCTTTAATTATTGTTGTAGTAAAGCTAGGGATTTTACATAGAAAAAAGTTTATAGTTTCTAAAAACAATTTTAACAAACATTCTTCGTGATTTTGGGCTTTACAAATCGTATTTGAAAACTTCTTCGTTGCTCTCTTTTATAAATTATAAATTTTTTGACCAACTTTGAGCTCATGAGCAATTTTCTCACTAAATAGGCCTGTGATTGCAAATGAATTTAGAAGCACCTTAGCTCTGAAAATGGGAAATTTCATTAAAGGATCTTTAATAGTTCAAAAACCCGGAAAAAGTTTTTCCAAACACTGTTTAATTCGAAAAAAAATGTTTGTCCATAAAAAAATGTTTTTTGTATTATAACCGCTGTTTCAGTGGATAGGAAGGGAAGTATATTCTGCCTTTTTTCCAGCTAAGCGATTGAAATTATATCATTAATAAAAGTCTTACCAAAAGTCCGTGTTAAGTTAGCGTCAAAACTTTAAGATGAATCAGCGCCTGTCTATTTATGGCCTATTATACTTGTGTCTTATCCTGCTATTAAGACACTCTTTAGGAATTTCTTCAACAAACACTTTTTCGTTCAATTTTTTCCTAAAGCGAATTAAATAAAATTGGGTTTCCTTTCAAAACATGTAACTTCACCAAGATTATAGTATAATTAGTATTTTCCTTAAAATTAATACACCCACCTACCTGCCCAATGAAATGATATGTTAAACTTATTGCCCACACTGTCAATAGTACAAACAGACAAAAAAAAAACAAAAATGAAACACATAAAACACAACATTTAACTTTAATGTTAAAAAAAAAAAAACAAATGAAAAAGAAAAACCAAGAAGAAGTATTATTCATTTTGTCACACAAATATATTGTAAAACAGAAATACGATGTCATTGAGGAACTCGAAGATCATTTGGAGCGTAAAAGCAATCCAAAACGTTCGAAACGTTCTTTTGGCCCGTTAACACCAGCTTCGGATCGTCCTTTGGTATTACCGGGTGGTCGCCGTTGGTATCGTCCCAAGGATGCTTATAATGACGAATTCATAGCGGAAACATTAAGTGCACAAGCAGAGCTTATTACCGGCACAACTTTAGGGTAAATTTTTATTTATAATTTTAATTTCTTTTCACCTTCTCTTATGCTTCTTTAGTTTTTAATTCACCCACATTTCGTTTGAAGACTTTTAGTCCGTTTTCGTGTTCTTTTTTTCATTTAAATTTTTTATGATTTTTCATTAATTTATTTTTTGGCCTTTTCTTTTCATTATCTGGAACAAAGAAAAAAATATTTATCTGTATATTAACATTCTTATAAACAGAGTTGTTGTTGGCTCGAATGCAACTACCCAAGAAAACCGTCCTTCAGTGCGGATGTTTTGCTGGATATTGTTACACCCACAACAGCTTCCTTTGCTATTTAAAACCAAATCATTAATATTACGGGAAGAGAACAAACAAAAGAAAAAAAGCATAACTTGTGCAAAAAAAAAAGAAAATAAAAGTAGTATAAAGTTAAGAAAAATATTTTCCTACGTAATTTTATTTTCTTGATAAACATTCTTTTTTTCCATTCCTTTGCAAAGTATTTGTGATTTTATTCCCTTATTTCATTTTCGTTTGCATATATAGCATAAAATTGAAGTTATTTCTTAATCTTCTTTTCTCTTTCATTTTCTTCATGTTCGTTTGATTTGCATTTCTCTGTCGTCATCATTATAATCATCTCGTAACAAATTGAAACTGAAAGGTGTACCTATGAAAGTCCTTACCTAGGATACGATTCAAGGTATATCATCCCTCTTTCCCCCCAAGAAATATAAGAAATAAACACACAAACAAACATGGCATAAATAAATATGTATGTATTCGTAGTACGAGACTCGTACAAATATGTATGGAGAAGTATGTTGTTTGAGTGTGCATGTATGCGTGTAAGTGTCAATTCACACTGAAAGAATAATTCAGTTGCCATAATTGCCTCGAATTTAAATTGAATGAACTGAGCAAAATTCACGTGTAACAAGCGGACGGGTAACAAACGACAGTAAATAAATGAGTTTAAATAAAGTTAACTATTTTGCAGGAATCCAATTGTAGTTGTGGCATTCAAATTGTTCTTTTAATTACTTTGCAATAAATATAAATTTTTTATTTATGCATTAAGCTCATTTAAATTTACAATGTAGTCATTTGGAGTCATTATTGTCTGGCTTTAATAAATTTAGTTACTAATAAGCTTTTTATATCGGGAGTTTTTTTTAGCATAAGAACTATCGATATCGATAATTATGGTTTGACTGCGGTATCGATATCGATAATTATGGTTTGACAGCGGAGCATATCAAACTGTGTTCTCAGTAAGGTTTAGCAAGTTACAATAAATCGGTTTTCGTCAGAAAAAACAACACTTCCAAATTGTGGAAATTTACTTTGAAAAGGACAAATTGTTCGTGAAGTTCATAGAGCACTTCGTCCATTTTACGGTCAACATAATTATCCTAGGCAACCAGTAATTTGTGCAGTTAGAAATAGTTTTCGCACTAATTTTACTGTTCTTGGTTCAAATTTTGAACTTCAAAACCATCAACAAGAAATGAAAATGCGTCCCGAAAATAATATTGCTGCTGTAGCTCAAAGTATTGAAAAGGACGCAGATTCGTCGATTCGTCGTCGTTCTCAACTTGTTGACCTTTGTCTTTCGCCTATATGGGTTTTTTCGGAAGGGTGTTGGCTTACATGCCTATAAAATACAACTCGTGCAAGAATTGAAGCCAAATGACCATCATATGCATCGCATTTTTACTGATTGGGCTCATTTGAAACTGGAAGAAGATGAGCATTTTATAAAAAAAACTGTGTTTACTGATGAAGTTCATTTCTTGTTGATGGTTAAGTCAATAAGCAAAATTGCCACATTTGGACCGAAGGCAATGCTCAAGTTGTTAACGAATCCCCATCCATTAATATTGACTGTTTGGTGCGGCTTACGCGCTGGCATCATCATCGCTCCGTTTTTCTTTCGAAAGGAGCAAGGAGCTGCCGTTGCGGTGAATGGCGAGCGCTATCAACCCATGCAGACTGTATTCTTGTTTTAAAAAATTAACCAGCTAAACATCGGCGACATTTGGTTCGAACAAAATGGCGCAACTTACCATACAGCGCGCTTAACAATCGATTTATTGCAAAATCAATTTGGTGACAACTTTATTTTCAAAAGTGGTCTTGTTCACTGACCTCCTCGTTCGTGCGATTTAACGCCTCTGGATTACTTTTAATGATGTTATGTTAGGACGTTGGTTTGTGCCGTCGAACCACCAACTCTTGAAATGTTGAAAGCCAATAGTCAAGTCACCATTGAAGACATACGGCCGTATAACTCATAGTCGCCGCGTATGCCCGAAATCATAATTAAAAAATAAATGCCATGAAATTATCTACCAGGTTATAATAAAAGAATTTTATTCCAACAATAATTCTGTCTTGTATTATCATTTTAAGTTCGCATGCAGCTAAAAAAAACACCCGAAATTTTTCCTGAACTCTAAATTTACTTTCTTCATTAAAAAGCGTTTATGATTCTAAAACCTGATCGAATGAATTTTTTTTACTAATATTTGTGTTTAGAAAATACTATTTCTCATTTACATATTTTTTTGATTTTTTTTAATATCTTGTCACAAAAGTACAAAAGTACGTTTTTCAAAGACAAACTTTTGAAGTTTTTTCTATTTTTGTTACTGCTTCTAAATGTAGCATTTTTAAAATGTACTTAGTCTAAAAGAACTATTTTTGTATTGTTTTAAAATGGTTTTTCAAAAAGAAGCTTGTTAAGATTCTCAACTTCGAAGGCTCATTTGACAATGCAATTTTCTTGAAAGGTTCCATTTTAGGTAGGGTTCTTAAAGGAAACCTTTTGTTTTTAAGAGGTAAATTTATAAATTTATATATTTTAAGAAAGTTTGTTTAAAAGGATTTCTTCTTACCGTACGTTCTTCTAAAGAAGACAGTTCTCTTGTACACAAATATTTAAATTATTTTAAAAAAGCATATGTGGTATTATGAGAGTTTTGATTTCCAGCCAATTCATTGGTACTATTTTTAACAAAAGTGTTAAAAATTAGGTTGTATCAAAAAACCTAATTGAAAACTTATAGTTACTTGTAGAAAGTGATTGATTTTAACTATTTATTTCAAACATAATAATCAGACTTCTCACTCCCTCTCGCTCTCTTTCTCACTCTTTTAATATCTCTTTAATTACGAACACATAATAGAGGTACATAAGTATTTTTGTAACACATCTGAAATATCAATAAATTAAATTGCTTGGAATTTTTTAAGCATGAAAGCTTTAGTACTCGTTCATGCATGCCACGTCAAATGTATGTTAAATTTTATGTAATTAAATTTATTTGATTAATATTCTGTTTATGCGCTCTTACTTGGCCTACATCTTTGGAAACCTGTACATGTTTTATGTTGACTTCATTTATTTGATTGTTTGGTTTTTATTGTAGATTGCAGTTTGGAATCGCTTGTTTAATGGTGAAAACATTTCTCGTTCCGTCTTTTGGTAAGTATGTACGTGTCAAGGAATATACATATGTGTATTGATTTTTTTTTTTGAGGAAACAAATTAATAAATATTTGAGGAGCAGTAAATAAACAGTTAACGCTTCATTTACTGCAGATGATGTAGCATACAATGCTTGTATATTCGCTTGCTTGTCTATTTTTTTTTAGCAAAGTTCATATAAAAATATAAACATAAAAAAACGAGTTCAGTCGCATAGGGATAGCAAAGAGGTCATGTATTACTGTGTAGCACTTTTTAACGCTCCCAAATGCAGCAAAGATATTAATGTTCTTTCGTCTTGATTAAATTACGATTTTCACGTTTTTTTTAGAACTTATAACTAGTTTACTAGATTGCAGTTGAATAGGCTTTGTTTAATTAATTTTTTTTATTTTTGATTTTTTAAACCGAAAAACCTTTAAAATATTTTCAATTTTTTTTTTAAATATATTGTCCTTGCGCCCTCAGCAAAATACGCAATATTCACTAACGAGCGTTAACTGAAAGAATTGAATTGAAGATCTTTAATACGATTACAATCTACTTTGGATTGGAACAGTATTATTTCAGTTAATTTATAGTTCAACAATAACAATCACTGAATAAAATTTTGTTTAGCAAATTTTCGTAGCAGATACTAAGAATGCAATCACGAATAACCCTCCAAATACGTTAAAACACACTCACGAGAAAAAAATTCATATTTTCGATAAGCTTTTTTATTGGATCTCGATCATGAATACTCAACCGGGCGTGAAACTAAGCGTTGAATAAAACAAAACTGCTGCTTTGGCTCTGATCAAATACCATACTTCTACATTCGTTATATTGCTACTTGTATTTGTTATATTATAAAACATATAAAATTCGCCCTCACTCACTTATAAACGCTTATTATATTTACGCCACTCTTATGTTCCATTCAAGAATATCACAATCAGTAGCGCAAATCTAGCGGGCTGTAAAATCTAGATCCTTTAAACTTTAAGACATTATTCTTGTAACCAAACTTATAATGGACGAAATAAGGCCCGAGGGCGCGTCTCGGCCCATGCATATCAAATATCTATTACCATTTATCTAATTTTTAAGCTATCTGTAAGTTAGTAGCCAGTAACATTACGTTCACTGGACGAGAGATTCGAGATATATGAAAAAAATACTTTTTTTGTCATTTATATTTAATGATAGTTTTCAATCTATATCTAAAGCATTTTGTTAGAATATAAAGGCTGTGTGAATAATCGCTCAAGTGAAAATTTAGATGTTTTGAGGACCAAAGAAGTAAAAATAATTGGGCGATTATTGAAACTTTGGGTGACTTGAATTTTTTTTTTAAATTTCGGCCCTTCTTGCCAAATATTGAAAAATGTAAAATCGTCCGAACATTTTTTTTTTGCCGGTTCATGCGAGTTTTAGATAATTTCACGTGGTGATTCAGGGCGATTGTTCAGTTCCTGGCTTGCATAATTTTTGATATATTTTTGGTTAAGTGGGTGAATTTTTCATTATTTTTTTGGCGTGTCTTCAAAGTTCGTGGGTGATTAGAGATTTTATGTTTTTGGCGATATTCAAAATGGTGGTGGGTTATTCACACTGCTTAATTGAAAAGTACGTACAGAAACGGATTTGTTTAACGCCACTTTTCAGCATTATCGGTCTTCGGCCGAATGTCCAAATCTGCAATGGTTTACTAGGGTTTCTCTGTAATTGCGAAGCCGTTTTTAGTAGGAAAATCTGCTTTTGGACATACACATGAGGGGAAATTCTTTATGTCTATTCAGTGAAGCGGTGATGGTTTTGGGTATGATCCAAGGATAGTCCGACCGGAGACCGGAAATGTAGAATAGCGCTGGAAAGCGAAGCGAGTTTCGAACATACTTCAGATGAGAAAGTCCCTGCGATCGGACTGAGGGGGGCACTGCAGTGAAGCTCACGGGTATATCTACATATTACGCAAGGCGAAGGGCTTCTGCCCTGGCTGTAACACCTTAAAAATTTTGCTAATATTTGGGTAAATATTGTAAATTTTTTTAGTTCAGGTAATGCTTTCCAATTTTTTTTGTGATTGGGATAATTTGTTGTATTTTTTTATTATGACCCATCACCCAAAATTATTGGCTAATTGCTAATTTTTTATTTTGGTGATTTTCACTTGGACGATTATTCAAACAATTGTAAAGGAAAATTTTTTGGTAGTAAAAAACACCGAACACTAAATCACTAAAAAAAAAGTGAAATAAATCATAATGTTCGGAAATTGAAGACTAGGCCGGATTATTCAAAATTCATTTATTATTTTGTCAGATTTGTCAGTTCGAAAATTTGCGCAATGTTCATTCCGAACGTTAATTTCAAACATTTTAAACAAGTGGTCATATTTCTTTCCATTATCCACCAGTTAGTTATTTGTAAAATAAAAACGGAAAACTTTTCAGAAAATTACTTGACTAAATCCAATGAAATGTCGACTAAGATTTTTCCAGTTATACTGTTTATTTATATTTAACACATGCCTCTATTACACATATGTATATGTATGTATGTAATATATAATATATAAATTCGATTAAAACATATTAAAAATAAATAAGATCTCACATAATTTATCATTCATTAATAAATATTATAAATTTTAGTAAATATCATAAAAATTCTGTAAAAACCCAACTGCAACGTGAAAGGTTTGTATTTTATAAAATATTTTGTTTTTTTTTGCCCTTTCCTTGATTGCTTGAAAAAGTAGAAGAGCATGTTTTTTTCATCGGTTTTTTGCTTCATACGTAAAATGCTTTTTTAAATTATTTAAATTTCTTGTGTAACGAACCAATCCCTGAGTATTTTTTTATTTTATGTTTTCCGTCTTCTTTTCATTTCAATCATTTTCGTTACAATTTAGTTGCTGTTTTAAAAATCATAAAAAATATGCATTTTATTTTTATCTATGTATTGATGTGTGTGTGTGTGTGTGGGTGTGTTTGTATGAATGAAAATCTTTCATAGCAAATCAACATTTCATTATTGTAATATATTCAATATAAGTATTTCTTTTTTTTTAATTATATTTTTGCCCCATAACTTTTTTAACATAAAATATCTTTTTATTTCTGTAACTACTTTTTCTTATTTCTTTTAAAATGAATTTTATTTTGGTTGCTGCTACGAACGAACTGAATTAAACCAATAAAAACTCTAAAATACACACAAACATGTAGAGTCAACTTCTTGAAGTATAAAAAACCTGAGAAAAAAATTGACTTGAATAGAAGTGAAGTTTACAAAGTAATACATCATTTGGACCGACAACCAGTGCGCGGCATTGAAGTACGACCACCCGTAGTAACAGCAGAAGTCGATATCAGAAAATCCCTACATTCTTAAATAATCAACTCTACAAAATATATTTCTTTATCATCCCCAACGTATGTGTCCCACATACTACAATTATTGTGTTCGTTGCAAGCTGCTTATGGTATTTTGCTGCGGTTTTTTTTATTCCTATGACTGGCGAAACCAATGTGAATGTTGCAAACGTAAAAAAAAACAACTTTCAACAAAAAAGTTTAACATACTGCTGGATTTGTGTCATCCTAGTTGTACATTAGTTGTTATGGTAGTTTTACAACAAGAACAAGTCTATGTGTAAAATAAAGTTCTAATTTTCGAGTACTGTGTTTGATTTAGGTTTTTTTCCTTTTAAATTTTTTTATTCTTTAAAACATTTCACTGTAAAACGTCAGACAATCCAAAGAACTTTAAATGTAACTTTATAGAATAACCACATATATTTATACGTATATAATTTTCTTTTATTACACCACAATTGTTGGCAATAAACTCACTTTAAAATAAGAGAAAAAGGACAAAAAAGAATACGCTCCTTTTTTTGAAGTTAAAGCCGCCTACAACAAAGCTTTTAATATTTCAAAATGTTGCCAAAGCTCAATTTGCCACTGCTGTTGCCAGTAATTTGGAATGGATGTATGGGTAGGTAAGGCATTGGTGTATGTGAAAGAAAATCAAGCAAGAGTGCTACATTCGGTTGTACCGCACCCTTTAACTTTTCACAATATTGGTAAACTAAGATTTTAGAAAAGTTAATCTTCTCTGCATTAACACAATTAAACAACCCGTATTACAACTTTATTAGAAAACCAGAAAAGTTTCAACCAATCAAATCGTATGCGAAAAATCTGTAATATAAGCAAAAGTCGAATATTGATGAAAGAAATTAGAAAATAGCAAATTAGCACAAAATAACTAAAACATCATTGTTTAACACGTTGACTGCCACGTCACCCATATTCGGGTGACAGTAAAGTTTCTTATCGGACCGCGTCATCCGTTTTGGGGTGACGCTTATTTGACTACTTGCGAAGGATTATCATATGTGTTTAAAAAGATATTTCGCTGAGGAAGTAACAAAACTATTGAATATTTAATTAATATAAACTATATCTATTAATATACATTTAAATTTATTCATTAATATAAACTATTGTTATACAAGAAATAGAACACACAGAAAAATACGCTTCGTACAGCGGTACGCGTGGCCTGAACGTTTTAATGAAGTATTGAAATTTTTTTCAACAAATTTTTGTTTTCCCAAAAAAAAAAAAACGATCGACAAACAAAATAATTATTTTTTTTACGAGAAAACTGAACTCAAACAGATATCTTTCTATTCAAATTACAAATGCCTTCTATTGTTGTATCGATTTTATTATTAGAAAATATTGTATTTTCATATAAAAATGTGAATTGTAATACAACCTCATTTCATAAGTATTTGTAACGACTTAGCTGGGACTATACTATTTGTTGGATTTATTTGTGTTTAAATAAATTGAACATTTTAAAATTTTAAAAGTAAAAATTATTTATGAAATTATATTTAAAATTTAAAGAATTATTGATCATCCGCTCTTTTTCTAATAACATGTTTTACCTTTAAGTGTAATTGTTAGTAATTTAGTGTTCCCAAGCCTGATTCGAATCTCTGGTATAAAATGTTGTGCTTTGACATCTATAGTTTTATATACAATAGCATTTACTGTTAACAAAGAAATATACCAACGGTTTATTTTTATACTCGATACAATAATACAATGCGTTTGGGAGTTGCATAATTGCAACTGTCAATATTAATATCACCAGAAAAATGCAAATTCTACCAAAAATCTAAACATTTCCATAAATCCAAATATTTCAATACCACCGAAAAATCTAAACTTCGTCGAAAAACTGAAATTTCAACGGGGGGGTAAAATTTTACAAAGCTACAAATTAATAAATGTATTATGTTAAGATATCTCCATTGACTTAGTTTTCGTCTGACTTCAATAGCTAACTCTGAGAATACGCAGCTAAAATTAATATTGTATATTAAATTTTGAACCAATTTCAGATAAAAAATTTAAAAAAAATATAGATAAAGGCAGGTTTATATTTTATATAATTTTATTTCGCTTCGTTATATTTTATTTATCCTTGCGAAACTTCATTCAGTTTTTAATTTTTCAACATCCCACGGAGTTTTAAAGTTTTTGGTATTTTTAAATGAGTTTTTTACTGTTAGGAAATTTGCGATTTAATTATATTTTAATTTTTTATATTTCACTTTTCAGTATATTTACGTGTCTTTTTTTTGCTCTTGATTTTTTTTTTATCGTAAATTGTATTTTTTTTTTTTGGTGAATTTTAGTTGTCGGTAATTTTACCTTTTATTGTGAAAAGAATGGATATAAGTGAAGGGGGAAGAAAGCAAGTCAGAGCGAAAGAGAGAATGTCTAAGCCAAGTAAGTAATCAGAAGGAAAAATCTTTTACAAGTTATTAAAATGTTGTATACTTTGTGGTCCCTCCCAAAATGTTTGTCATAGTTGCCAGATATATTGATAGAAAATTGGTCAGAAAGTTGTTAAAATTTTCAAATCATCACCATTTTGAAATCAAGTAAATACAATTTTTAATGTATACTTTAGAAATATACAATGATGGAACTTTCACAATTAGATAATGTATACGTAGAGATTGGAAATAGACCACTCTACGTCGATAACACTAATGCTCGTCAATAGCTACCAAATCAACAAAATATAATGTCTTTACAAGCCTACACATATATTTTGATATTTTATGTATAGAATTTATTTACTTTATGTCCTTAGACCATTCGGTTTATGCAAACCCTTTTTGTTACCAGAATTGCCGAACTTAGCTCATAACTTACATTCTATGCACTTTGAAATTTGCTAACCATTTTCTTAAGAAAAGAGTAAAATTTCTTGCAATTGACACAATAATAATAATCTCATTTTTATCGTGTCAAAATCATAAAAACGCCAACAATATTCACTGCCAAGAGGTACACAAGCATTATGTAAATATATATTTGTATACTGCGGCAAGGAAAAAGTGTGTACATACACATATACTTTATTTTAAAATTCAAATCCATAATGCGAACATTTATATTTAATCGATTGTTGGAAATCCAAAAAGAAAAGGAAAAAAAATTGAAACCAAAATTGAATTAACGTTACAATGCAATCAAAAATTCATGTACATTGAAGACAAACTGGAAGTTTTATAGGAAAAGTTGATTAAACGTTAAAAACTGTACAGGTAATAAATTGGAGTTTGAGTTAAATAAGTATTATGTCAGAAACATATTTGGAAATTAATTTTGAAAGGACGGAAAGGAAAATAAATGTTTACACGAAATGGATTAAATTAAATTTTAGTGGGAAGGGTTAAATAAAGGGTTCAAATACATTAAATTCTGAGAGGGATACTGACGAAATTTTTTAAAGTATCCGTCGTCCGGCTACATGGATCGGTATAAATTTAAGTGACCACTTCGCTTAATAATTCACAACACCTTCGCGAGAGATAACCTTACTCCCAAATCAGTCCATTGTGAACTTTGTTGTATGGCTTGTGCTGTTGGGACCACACGGCATCTATTTAACTCAACTAATGATGAAAATGTAATGCGAGAGTTTCGGATTTTTCCTATTTCGTTATTTTTTGTATCGGGATAGGGGAAGGGTGCCACCAAACAGACAATATAAATATTTATTTCCCTATATATAAAGAACTACAGCATTGAGTGTCTTCAAATTAGGTGCGAGCTATTTTGAACAGTAGGTGCTTACTACGAAAAAAAATCCCGAATACATATCAGCTGGCAGATGGGTGCTTCCCATAGAGAGTAAAGCCAAGTGTGTTTTATAATAAATCCTAAAGCGATAGGAGTGAGTAGAAGGTACCTCCTATACAAATATTAATTTCCCTATTCGAAAGAACTGCAAATACGAATTTTTTAAATTTTACGTAGGTTATTATGAAAAACAGATGCGTTCTCGAAGAAACTTCTAGAGGCAGTGGAGTAGCAAAGCACGCCGAGTCAAACTAGTATATAATAAAATATTCTTTAAAAACAAGCTTTTGCTGATGTTTATTGCTCTTTTCAAGTTTTGTATTTTGATAAAAGAAAATCGTGGTCGGTGTGTCTATACTGCTGATTTCAAATGGCAAAAATTTACCAAACACGCTGACCAATTGATCCTACATTCTAGTTTGTAGGTTAGTTGGTTTTGACTTTAGACAGACGTACATCATTAAATGGATATCTCACTCATAAGGATCAAGAATATATAAACAATATGGGGTTGAAAGTGATTGTCGTACACCAAAGGAAATCGTAAACACATATCTACCTGCTACTACCTCGGCGAAGCACATAAAAACAAGCTCAATGAAACATTCAGTCAACGGATTTCTCTTATTCGAAAAAGTTTTCCGTCATAGCTGTATTTTGAAGTAATAATCTCAATAAGTTTCTCTACCTTTTAAAAATACCAAGGATATGCTATAAAAATGTGTTCTGAATATGAAGAAAAATCTGGAAATAGTTGCACATAAAAGTGGGATAAAAACCTGAAAAAAATAATAATTAATTGAATTTTCGTCTAATAACTTTCCAATATAAATAAATCAATAGTTTGTAGAACTATATTTATAAAAAGATATGTAATGCAAGTTTTTACATACATACATATAGTATGTACTTGCTCTCAATAAGTGCATTGGGCACCATTGCTGCACTTCAACGTATACTTAAACTTACAATGCATACTTGTGAAAGTAAACATGAATGTTTTGTAAAAAGGCGGTTATGTGTGAGGGTTGGTTGTATGAATACGAGTAACTGATACTTTAAGCTGTTGATGTTGCAAACATATAATAGACTTGCATGTTCGTGTGCAAGTACATAATAATTATAAGTGTATGTATGTGTAATATAAAACTATTTGCAAAGTTCGCTTGTTAAAAAATAGCCGCGGGTTATAACAAAACAAGTATCCTGTTCTTATTTTCCAAAGAACAATCAATAATTGTATTCATATACGTAAACATACACTTGCACAAACATGCTCGTATTTTTATGTGTTTCAAATGCTGATAGTGCTGCAACGCATCATTGTCCCGGAAATGTTTTTGGAAATATGCCATGAAAAATACACAAACATAAACGAATAAAGCTTTTGTAAACATGTTTGAAAGAGTATTAAACTATCAAGCAATACTTGGGGTTTTAAATATGCTGAAGGAAGTCGGTGCTTTTACAACACTTTTGGAAAGGTGTACAAAAAGATTACATTGAAGTTTTGTGAGTATAATTGCTTACTTCCATTAAATTTTAAAATTTTAATAAAAAAAGGCTCCAAATAAGTGTTATTTTTGGTTTTTTTTGTTATTTAATTACGGTTTTATAGAATTGTTCCTGTACAACTTTGAAACAAATTTAAGTAATTTCGTTAAGTTTTAAAAATGTCAGGAAATTTATTAACTGCTAATTTCACTTGCCATTTTTTTATTTAGTCTTCATTTCTTATATATAGAGGTTTACAAATGCCATAAAGAATAAAATGTAGTGGCATTGGTGATGCAATCACCTAGTTTATTTTTTAATTGCATTTTTATTTTTTTTCTCTCTGAACAGACCTCTTTAGAGTGGAGTAAGGAATTTGAATTAATTTATAGTGCAATTAAAAACTAGTTTCTAATTTAATTCATTGAGTGCATGTATGGTAAATTGAGGTCAATTAAGACTTTAATTGCATACATTTTAATATATTCTTCAGCACAGCCTCTTAACTCCAAATGTAGCAGTTTTGCTTATTTCGGTAGCCACTAACACTGATTTCAGCTGAACGATAGGACCAACAGTAACATATTACTTAACCCATTGAGCAAGAGTTCGTTTTGGCAAGCCGACAATTTCGATGATGATTCAGTGTCCTTTAAACTACAACAATGCTTTAAAATCTTTACGAACAACTTGCTGCTTGTGATCGTGATTTTATTTTTCGCATCTTACACCCCTAGAATATTCTTTGTTTGATATTCCGACAGGCTGTTTTGATGTAGCTTTAAGGAACGAATTTCCATCATCTCTTGACAACGGATGACAGAATTCGACAATACCTACTATATACTATTTTTCAATTTAAAGATTCCCTCTATTTCTAAAAATGTTACTTATTTTAAAAAAATAATAAAAAAATTAAACATAACAAAAGAAATTTGCATTAAGGAAATTTAACGCAAAATTAATATCATAATATTATTCTAAATATGTCCTCCTTATGAATTAAATCTCTTACGAACCATGTTGGTTTGATTACGAATTAAAGACCGTCTAGCAGCAAGAGGTGTTATTTTCAGTTCGTACTACATTTTCCAATATCACTTCTCGGCAACGTTCATTCTTCCAAAAGGTCTAGCCTGGTAAATACAGAGTACATCTGCATCTTAGTGAAAATAAATACCTTATTTTATCTTAGCACTCTGTATGAAGAGTTAGGTATGTATTTACATAAGAAATAAACTTATAGCGGTTAGCAAACCAATTGTTTCAGTATGTATTCAAGCAAGATGTACAATGATTTTTGTATCTGTGGTATGGGTGAGATTAAATTTATGACACATTTTTTGTTTATCTTCACACTTAAATAAAAAGTTGTATCGTACACACTAGAACTGCCATTGCTCTATTAAGCCAGAAGAAAAAGAGGAAAGTGAAATGGAATTTTGCTTAAAAGAAAAGTAAAAGCTCAAGCATATTTGACATAGAGACTCACTAATGTATTTAAAACTCTTAGTATGAGTGTCCAAAGTCCTTCAGTTTACAGACATGTTTGTGGTTTTATTTTGGTTTTGTAGTTTACTACTGCCAGCAACAAAGCAACAAGCGTTAAGAGGAATATAACGCGGCTACATATATTTGCAGTTCAAAGCGAATAGATTGCACTTAAAGCCAAATGCAATAGAAGACAAATGTTAAGCTAAATAAAAAAAATAATCCAAACCAAATCACATGCATCACGGGTTTAAACAAATTTCATATTAATTTGTTAAGTTTGTAATCAAAATAATGTTGCGTGTTTCGTTGGCCTCTTTTACGAAAAGTGTTACAATTTGATATATTTTTTTTGTTTGTATCACTATGTATGTACGTAAAATACTAATCAAAAGGCCCAGAAGTGCAAGTACCTACAAAACTAATATATTTAGTTTTGCAAGGTAAACAATCAGTGCCAACGAAAATAAAAAAGTAATAAATGTTACTGTTCTAACCAGGCATTATCAAGTACTTCACTGCATGATCACATTTATTGCAAATAAAATTTTTAAAAATCATGATCAACAATTTTGGTCTCCCGAAAATATGTTTACTTGGCACAAAAATCCTTCTAATAGTAGAAATAGCAGATTCGTATCGTTTTACTTCAGAAGGTTCAGCGACGTCAATCTATTGGTATTAGTTATTCAAAACTTATTAACTAAAGCAAAAGTGTCAGCTTTTTATTATTGAAATATAACAAAGTATGACGTTCGTACAGAAACTAGATTTGTTCGGTATAAAAGTTACGTTGCATATAAGATAAACAGCAACCAGTGTTATTTTTGTTCTAAATTTATTAAAAAAAACTTTGAGCGCTGATTCTCCGCTGTTCTTCTGTTGGATAACGTATCCATGTTTGACAAATTGCAACGTCAATAGTATCCATAAATTGAGAAGGTCCTTCACTGATCTTTGGTTTTGCCAGCTATTTGGGTCTTTTAACACTTTTATACAGGGACAATTCTCAAGCGTTCACTGTGAGAAGGTGAGTAGCAAATTTTTGACTACGGAGGTGGTAGATAACTTTTTAGCTTTCCCAAATGATATGTGATCGGGTACAAATGGATTAAAATAAATGTATTTTCAAGCGTTCTTAACGTACTGTAGATTCGCCCATTCACTCTTAAACTTTTTTGTTTCAGCTTCCTTGCGTTACCAATATTAACTTACATTAACTTTTAACAATCACCCCTTTTGCTTATGACACAGGTCGTCCTCTCATTATACTCACATCCGTTTTACTACATTGGATATTTTTAGTATGATACGTAATTTACCTTTGAATATACAATGCTGTTCTGTGTTCCGAATCCGCAATATTTTACTCGAAAATGGAAATTTCCGAATGTTTTAGCTGGACTATATTCCACTTGGGAATAATTTATTCGATTTATTTTAAAGCAAAAAGGTTGATGGCATGATATAGAATCAGGTATTCTTCAATTTGAACTTCATTTAAATGTTAAAATCAAGAATCAGTTGAAATAATAATCTCTTATTAAAATCTTAAAGCTTCTCTTTTAATTTAAATCTATTTTCCACAGTAAAATTTAAAATAGATATGGGATGTCTGAACAGACTTGATTCAAGGCTCTTAACATAAGCGACCACACGTGCCTTATTTAAAAAAAAGGAAAACATGTGCAATGGAGAGCAGTTAATTGCTTCTAGGCCAAAGTTGCTTAGAATCCTAAGTAGAATAACTTCCGCCCTACGATTTTTTGTCAAAAATAAATTTGTTAAAAACTTTTGTTTAAATCATTTTAAATATCATTAATTTAAAAAAAATATTGTTAAACTATAACCTAATAAAGTCTCATACAGCCTTTTAATTTAATTGAAACGTTAGAACTCGTATATAATATTACAATAACATGGTTCTTTGTTGGTAATTTTCTATTCTGTACGTTTGCAGACGACTTTTATAATTTTTAAATTATGAATTTCTTGCTAGATTTTTCAAAAGAAAAACTTTATGCACAAAGATATTCTTAGGGAAATCTGCTTATATTAATCCATACAAAAACATACACGTGAAAATGAGGCCAAGATCCAAATTCGAACATTTCGGCCGTTAAAAGTACTGAGATCAAACTGAGGACGAATTTCTGGATATTTGTAATACCATCCCAATACCAGTTCTTTTCCATATTAGAAAGTTACAAAAAGTTTTACCAAGCAAGCAGGTTCACTAGATATGAGATGGTATTGTAAATAGCAAGGATCTTTACCTTATTTTCACTTTTATGTTTTTGTGCACTTTATCTATAGTGCAAATTTCCCGTAAAACTAAGGGGCTCCTTAGTCCCCTAAGATAAAAAGTGTCCTGAATTCATATTACTTGTTCGCGTACTAAATTTCAGCTTTCTACCTATAGTGGAAGTGCCCCATAATATTGATGAGTCAGTGATTGAATAAGTACAAAACATGAACCTTTTACTCCTTCATATGTTGGGAAAAACTTTCAAACTTCACCAATGGGGTTACATGTATGTAGAATCTTTCAAGTTTCAATATTTTATGAATAAATAAGTAATATTATGAGGGGTTAAAAGCGAATGTAATATACACACTGCGTGCACAGGTCTAACCATGGCCTGGTTCCCGCCGTGCGCCATAAAACCATTTATATGCAAAGCGTTAAATACATCTTCTAACTGAACATCTAACTATAGTCTTCTAATTGTGTTCTAATTGTCGACAATATATCTTGAAACACGGCAAATTACATGATTGTCCTCAACAGTATTTTATAGACGACAAAATATAAATAGTTATTAAGACACCATTGCTACCACTACTTCGCTATATGGACAATGAATTCATGTAACTCTTATTGGATTAGCTCCACTTGCGCGCTTAGTGGTCAAAACGTAGGGTATGATGGGGCTTAAGAAGATTTTTTATGCCTAGAATCCTACCGCAGTCGCTGCCAATAAAAATTCAATGATCTGTACTAGCATCTATTAATATTAATATATATTGCCTGCCTTGGTTGGTACCACTGTATAGGATAAATCGTCATCGGCAAAGTAAAATAATTAATAAAACGGCAATACTAGTATCAAACAGTTTGCCTACATAACACCAGAGGCGCTGCAACACTGATCTAAAAGTAAATATAACGCGCAATTGCAGAGTTGTTAACACTAAATCTTTGCTACCCACCTGCCTTCTCTGTAGTAACTAACACAATTATTTATAATAACTAGTTGGCGTTAATTGCCCCAATGTAACTTCTTTCAAAACAAAACAAAGTCAAGGAGGAAACGATCATCCGTTTTCCTTTCCTTTGCTCAGGACTGCAAATTGTACGCCTGCCATTTACAGGATTCCCTTTGTAAGGAACATAATAGAAACGTTTACGGTAGACTTTCAGAATACTTGATCTTTTTGCTATTTGTTACTTTCCCATCCTCAGCCATTCCATGGCAATTTTTCTATTAGCTTCAATATTCCTTTCCATTTATATTTTTCTTCCTTTCCAAACTTTTCCTGTGTTCTTCACAAGATATTTTAATTGGATAGCTTTCCCTCTCAACCCTCCTAAAATCAATAACAAAAACTTTCATTAGAACCTCTTTATAAAACGCAAACCTAAATAATATTTTATGGGAACAAAACTCAATACCTCATTTTGAAATCGAAGTTTTCTTTGTATGTGCGTATGTACTGCTACGTATAAGCGAGTATGAGTATAACAAAAATTTAAAGAAAAACTAGGTAAAACAAACCCAAACTGTACAGCGACGATGCTGACATTTAGTATCAAAATAATGCGTGGCAGGCAGCCATCATAATGTTTAAAATCTAGGTAAGTGGTTGCTTGTACTCGTATGTATTTAATGAGAGCGTAGTAGTACATACAAATTGTACATGGTCTTCGAGTGCAATAGAAATTATGTGCACGTAGGGAATATATGATTACAGCAATGGATTTAAGGGCGGTTGGCGGCATGATTACTTAAGCTTTTACTTTTGGTGTGTTTTTAGAACACAAAACGTATCGCTTTTTTGTGGTTTCTGTTGGCGTATTGGCTTGGCTTGAAAGTAGTTTTGCTTTTCTTAAAGATTAGGTCATGAATATAAGAAACTTGTATTTTGCTCAAAGTAACTATTACTCATGTATGTACTCGTATACTAAAAGGAAAGAATAAGCTACGACATACAATATTGGATTAGCACAATTTCGAATGAATGTCGTTTGAGGTTTCTTTGTATCATTCAATCATACTCGTATATTCTAAATTAGTGGTTTTATTTTAAATTTAAATTAATGGCTTTTCTTTCGATTTTAGGGTTAAACTTTTTGCACTCAATTTAAGCTTCTTAGCATTTTTCGCCTATACAAGGCGCAGGTAAAAGATAAAGCGATACAATGGATTTAGGTAAAAACCTAGGCTTAATTACGTATACTTAATTTAGGAACTTGCTAGCCATGTTGAAAAATAAATTTTCATGAGAATCAAATTAAACATTCACAAGTTTATTTGTAATGCATGATTACAAGTATTTAAATAAAATTATATTATAAATTCTTATAATCAGAAACATTTAAATTTATTCCAATAAACTATAACAAAAACTTTTTGTTTAAACATAAATTAAATTATTGTATTATCATATGCTGTATAAAAATAAATATGCGTGAAAGTCTATGAAAAAGTAATTAATAAAATGAACATATTTGTTAAAGCGTTCGGTGATTTTAATGAAAGGTAATTTGTACTTAATAGGAATTACAAATTGGATTTTATTGTTTCAAATTGAATTTAGTTTGTTATTGCTTGCACTGCATAAAATGTCTGATAAAGACAGAGGATTCCAGTAAGGGTTGTTCGATGCCGACATTCTGTGACAGCCATATTGGTTTGGCGGCGTATGTTAAATAATAAAAGATATACAGCCAATTATGCCAAATCATCGAGCCAAGTTGCACGGCTAAGCAGAACGTCCAATGATAAAACTTTATATAGATATTTACGGGCCATCTTCTGGTGCTATTTTTCGTTCAGTAGAATATTCGTTCTTAATATCGATATCAGACGACCCTGTCAGCATAAAGTAGTAAACAGAGGTGAAACGACAATATAGTGATCTTTCTCTCTATCCGTCTCGTTCCCTCAGAACCTTAGTTTTGTTTTTAGATTTTTGTTTTTATTTTGATTTTCTTGGCGTGTTTATTTTTGGTGCTATTAAAACACATTTTTTTGGTAAGTTTAAGGGTGTGTTATGTACTTAAACACATTTTAAATTTGTTTAATATAATTTTTTTATCAAAACATATAATGAAACTTATTAACAATATTTTTATTTTACTTTTTGAAATTTGCACTTATTCACATTCGCTTTTTGTTTTGTTTATTTTTCTGTATTTCGTCACAAAATGCTATATTTGTCTCTTTCTAACAGAACCCATAGTAAAAAAACTGAGTTTTTCATTTTTTATGTGTCAAAGACTAAATCGAGAATAATACTTTGTTACCAAAATGAGTATTCGTTAATGAAATCAGGGCCTTCCAAGGTCTATTCTCTAACTGCTTCGACATCAAATCAGCTAACAGCCGTAAGTCAAGGAAATGCTAGATCGGCAAAAATATCTCAGCTGTCCGCAATTGTGTGGAGAAGACTCGGAGACAGTCTATACCTCGCCGTGCGCAAGAACTCGGTTTTTTGTAGCCTTCACGTTGTTACATATTGTGGCGGCATTTGAGCCCATATATGATCCAACTAACCGAGTAGCTCACAACTAATGGCTACAGTGAACGCCATTTCTTCGCTGAGTAGGTCTAGGAACTTTTATAAAAAAATCAACTTTAGAGAAGAGGTACATTTTTGGAGGAATGGCTATTTTCAGAAGCTAAAATGCTAGAGCTGGGATGATGCCAACCCAAAACACAGTTGTCCTGTCCTGGTGGCTATACATTTACATAAGTGCAACAGCGTAGGTGAGGCTGCCACCTACTAAGATAGTACTGACATACACATGTGTGACTATAGAATTATATATATATTTCTTTGTAAGTATAATGAATATTTAATTATATTTATTTACCATTATCAAGTATATAAATTATATACGATTTAATTTTATTATAACTTATGCTGCTGAAAAAGTTTATTTGTTATTAAATTGCATTTAAACTGTATTTAAAATTAAAGCGTTATTAATTAAGCCAATCTCACTAAAATTTAAAGCTTTTAACAAGTATGCAAAAAAAATCTAACGAACTTATGTTCCCTAAACTTGGTTTGTTGTGTGTTCTTAAAATTCTAAATCGAAATAAACATATTAAACCTTAGCGTGCTTAGCAAACATATTTATTACTTTCGTACTTGCAAACAAATCATTGCAATAGTTAAAGCAACTTATTTACGGCTAAAACTTTTAAAATAGCGGTTTTATTAAGTCAACAAAAGATAGACAAACACATTTGTAGATATGTATCTGTTTGAACTCCAGCTTATTCTTTAATCACGTAATCCCGGGAATTCGGTGTGTGAATTTAGGTGTTTTGGAATACTGGTTGTTTTTGTTTATTGATTGTGTTTAAAGTTATTTACCCAAACAAAAGTATTTTCTGACGGTAAATATTAAATAATGTTAAATGCGATATACTATAAGATTTAATAGTTAGACCTGTCAAAGAGATGTATGTATGCTAAAAAATTTAATGTTTAGGAAAGATTATGTTAATAAATTTTAGAAAACTTTTTTACGACCTGAGTTGCATTTTATTTTTGCGTGTTTTTTGTATGAAAGTGTGATACCGACAACTTATGTGTTTTTTCTTTTTAGTGTGACAAAATCTTATCCTATATTTTCTAAAGGAACCGCACTACTTCAAGTGTAATTCATTTAGAAAATATCGGATAAGATTTCACGTCCAGTCCAGTTCAAGTCCAGTTAATCATGGTTTGAAATACTTAATCAAACACAAGCATCAACAAGTGCACTTAAGATTTATATTTGTTACAAGAACGTTAAAATATACAAATAATCAAGGCTTTATTACCAATAGTTTCCTCACCTCAGGTCATAACGTACTGTTAACTTTTTTTTTAATGAATAAAATCTTCAATCTTTACATATATACTAAAGAATACAACTAATGAAATGTAAATATTAACGATGCATAATATGAATGATATGAACATGTTATGTTAATTTATTTCTTTAAAACCAATTTATTTTATTTAATAAATCGTTCATATATAAATACTAATGTTAAAACAAAAAAATACTATAGTTAAAAGAATGGGAATATAGCATTATTCCCGATTTCTGGGAAAATTCAAAACATCGGGAAAAGAAAAACTGTAACGGATACATCTGCATATGGATGTAAATTTGTCCCCGGAAAAATATTTTTGTACTCAAACAACCTAATGGCGTTTTCGTTTCTAAAGAGATTATTAATTTTTTTGCCCATTTGAGAAACTCGAAATATGTTTTCGCTCCCAAAAGATAGTGTTTTTTCAGATTTACCATTAATAATACCGAAAGGCATTGTCATTTATGATTTGTATGAAATCCCAAATAATTAGGGTGTGTTAAGCATGTGCTTTTCAAGGTGCCAAAGTTTTATTTAAGAAACGAACAGGCCGTGAAATATTCCTAAATTGACTTAGTGAGTTTATGTCTGGATAAGTGTACATCCACATTCCTCGAAAAATAAAGCGTAAAAAATATTCGATTGTTAAAGAGTAAAAGGAAATAATTTAAAATAATGACAATTTTATATCTTATTTTACAAACTTGCGGTTGAATTCCAGAATGTCAAGCTGCTTGTAGGCTCTACAACGTTAGAGACAGAACCGAAGTTATTTAGTTTTATATTTGTTTTATATTTTTGAAAAAAACTGGTGAGTTTTGTTGTTCAAAAGTAAAAGCGCATTCCGGGTGGAAGGCATTGTTTGAGCTATGCAAAAATCTGTACAAAATAACATCGGACTTAGCATTGGATTTTACTAATTGTCAAAAGTGTGTGCCAGATATACATCCATATGTATTATACATATACATACATGTACATCAAGAGCGCCGCAACGAAACTTATCCTAAAAATTTGTTACAAACACCTACGTCAAGTATCCAACAACACTACTAGAAATATTTTGCTTTTTCAAATTTCAATTAAAAGGACAACACTAACAGAATCGGTGAAAGTTATCAAAGTATACAAAGGTATTCCGAAGCAAAATGTTGTCATATAGCAAATACACCGTTTACTTACTCCTGATATGTGCGTATTAATATTAGCTTTTCTATTTAAATCACCGGATTCGCAAAAATTTTACTGCATTGTACACATAAACGAATTTAATACATGCAATTAATATTCATTTTTCTCTTATGTGTTATTTTTTTATTACGGATATAAATTTATATAATTAGAAAATACTTGATTGATGAAATATGAATTAAGTGACGCCAGCAGAAATTTAATAAATCAAATCAAATGTGTGAAATGCCACCAAAATTCCAACAAGCAAAAAACTAACTAATATTACAAGAAGCTGAGCCAAAAAGCTTCCAAATATACATATACTTATCCTGCAAACATATGATATATTTGCAGAAAATTTATTGAAAATTAGGACAATCGCATTACGTCATGTGACATGAGCCAGGGCTGCAATTCGATGATACAATCTTTCACACGTAATTGTAAAAAATGGAAAAGGCAGTTTTTGGTACAAGACTGGCGGGTTTCTTGGAAAAATTAATTATTTCTCAATAATTATATTTTGAAGCCCAAATTGAGTCACCCTTTATATACGTACATTTAATATTAATTGATGTACTAATAAGAATACAAGAAGTAATGCAGCTTTGGGAATGGGATTATTATAAGAATGTGAATAATCCGAAAGAATTACAATTACAGATACTTGTAATGTATAAATAAAATATTTCCAATTGTAAGCAATTAAACTCGTATATTATTGTATTGAAGTGAAAAATTAATTAACAACTGTATTTGAGGCTCTTCTGGTTTGCTATATATAGATCGAACTAAAGACAAACATACGCCAGGATTTTTTAATGCCAGAAAAATTCAGTCCTTGTTATATAGCAAACAACAAAAAGCTATAAATACACTGTCATAAGAGTGTTTCATTACATATTTTTCTATATACTGGATGGAGACTTCAGACCAAACTTGACAAAGGATTACGGAAATCTACATGTATATCAAATCAAGCTGTCGGAAAATCAAATAAAAAATCAACGTTTATTTTTTATCTCTGGACAGACTAACCTCGTATGAATATATATATATTTTAATTTAAAGATTTAGTATTTTATGTTTTTATAGAATATACAATATTATTTTATCTAATCGTATTTTTTATTATGTTAGTGTGTCACTCGGTAACACGAAGATGGATCGCCTTACTGCGCATTTGGCAGCCTAGATGTGTTAACAAATTGTTTGTAAAAGTCCAGACGTCATTTCAAAAAATACGTAATTTTCATACCAGCCTTTTAAAATTCACTAGTAAGAAAAATTTTTTAATTATTTTGAATATTACGATTTTTTTTAGCATTGCATGCGTTCCCATTCTGCTTGATATAACTTCACATAAATTAATAAACGGTTACTTATTTCCGTGACCATCTTTCACCTCAAAGCCAATGTTTTATGTGTAGAAGAACGAGTAAGAGCCATTTTATATCCAATGGTGACTCTGCCGGCGAACAACCATATATAAACACCAGACCGGAAAAGAGAGAACATTGCAACTGTCCGTCGAAACCTTAGAACAATTGGCACTAGAATATTATAACACAACCTACATCAAAGACAGTCACAACCAAAAATTTATAAAAAGGTATTATTTTTAGTTATAGGTATACAGAGCGCATATTTTGATGCATTATTTATAGTTGTGTATTTTGAAAGTCAACCATTTTTGTAATAACAGTTTTTTGAGTTATGACTGGTTTTAATTTAGGTGCGATATTATTAATGCGAAAAGGGAGTGTGTATGGAATATGTTCCATTGTAAACTGAAAGGTCGAGCGTCTAGCATTCTTTGAAAGAATCTATATAGAGGAGGCACAGTTCTCGCATTAAACCACTTTTGTTCTCTGGCGCTAGTAGAACGTATAATATTTTCATTAAAAATGTTGCATTTAATTTACACTTTGTACATTTTTCTGTTCTTTTGTAAACAAAATACATGTATGAGAGTGTGAATAAACTGAATGTTCCTTTCTAAATATGTTGCACAAAGTAGTGTAACATACGTTACATGTTTTACAAAAATTTAGTTTCAGTCTTCTACGTGCAACACTGTTTTAACAGCTGGCCTAACTGCTTGGTTAGTTTGTTCAGCCATTACACAAACAAAATACACACACGCAAAATAACACATGTGTGTGTTTGCGCTCCTGTGTAAGTTCCAGTGAATAAACTATTCTAAGAGCATGGAAGCAATCTCGATGAGGACAAACAATTTTGCTCAAAATGAACAGGAACATCTCCATGTAGTCTCCACACAGAAGACCACGAACATATTTTCCTGTTATTCTGCAGTCGGTCTCTCCATGTAGGAACAAATTTGGGGCTATTCAAGACATATTGTAAAAAAATGTAGAAATATGCGTAACATTTACAGAGTGTTATAGGTATCACATGTAGCGTTTTTCTACAGAAAATAAAACGCTATTTATAAAAACTTTTTTCTGTACATTCGTTTTGCTCTTTTTGTAAAGAATTTTGAAGCCTGGTTAAAGATAGACAGATAATATTTAAACCAAATTCTCTCTTGCTTTTCACGGTAAACATGATGATATCAAGCCTATGAATTTAATTTTAGCGGTAGTCTTAAAAAACGCTCGTAATACCTACATCCTAGTTAAAAAAGTATGATGCAAAGGTGTAGTAGACGGCATTATTCGTAAGATACAATGCCATTTAAAATAGTTTTCAACAGAATTCATTGCAGATAGAAAACAAGATAAATGTCTTCAAACTAACTTGAAAAATTAATCTATCCAGTCTTGAATACTCAACTGTGTGTTTTACTCCATTATTTTCCTGGTATTATCAGCATCAACATTGTGGCGAAATATGATTATGTAGGGTATAAAAAAGTAACTCGATTTGTTTTAAAAGTTGTAGATGTGTTAAATTAAATTAGTTAGAGCTAAGCAAGGCATGAATTAAAAATTTCTTGTCTGTTGCACTCTTGAATTGTCTAAAACAAACCATCCCCTCTTGATTTTAATAGTTTTCTTTATGAATGAAAATCAAATAAAATACAAACCTAGAAAATAATATAAAACTAAATTAACACACAACTAAAGAAGAAGGATAATGGTCCACTAGCTAGTTATTCATTTATTCTCACTCCATCCTGCTTTCATTCACATTTAACAGATGAAGTATACATTTGACAAGACGTAATAAGATGTAGAAGAACGAATGAATGACTCACTGACTGAGGACGTTTTTCATATAAATATTTGGAAATATGTACATATTTATAAATAAATGTATATGCATAGTGTTTGTCTGTATGTTCGTTAATTCAAATGTCAGTTTGTCAAAACATGGATGTACGATGAATGGAATACCGTTAGACAAATGGTTAAGTATTAGCATTATACATATGTATTTGTACGGCCTAGTACAGTTAGCATTATCTATTCAAGTATAAGAGTACATGTGTGTGTGTGCATGGTATATGTGTTAAGGAATGGTAAATGGGTGTGTGCGTTACTGGCCCATTGACTAACAGTTGTGCGTGGCTTTTGAGAGGCACGTTAAAAAAAGATAAATGGGCGTGGAACACTCTTAAGGTATGTATGTGTAAAACACTGCATACGGTGAAGGAATTTTTGAAATTCCTCTTCCACAAAAGCAAACAAACAAGTCTATGCGTAGATCTACATATGTATAGGTATTAGAACCACATCCCATATATTTGAGTATCTGTGCAAGTAAAACAAAAATATATAAATTAATAGGGTGACCAGATAAAAACAATAGGAAAAGAAATGTTAATAAAAATTAAACGGTTTTATATATTTATTCCATTATGTATGAAATTTCACATGCTACGATTTCATTAACAGCTCCAAGTTAGCGAACTCACGGCCTTGTCTATGGCTGTCCGTATTCAAGTTATGCGCCAACACAATCTCATACGGATGTATGCCCACTTGCAAACGTAAAATAGACTCTCTGGTGGTGCTCAAATCTCTGAAACGAGATTTCTGGGTCTTCTACAGTACTGGCCGCTACGTCGGCTATGTATCACTCTCGCATCAATCTCTGTCCAGTTGCCGACTTACGGTCAAAAATAGTCAAATCACGCTAAAAATTTTCTGCGGTGCGACTCATTGCCTGAAACCATGATTCGTATTTACAACTTATCCGGAATTCGGTATTATTTTTTAATAACTTCCACGCGTTCAGAAGACGCAATATGGTATATAATAAAATGACAAATCTTGCTGAATATTTTGACAGCTGAATGGCATTAGCAGCTTTTTATATACAACAATTGGGAAAACTATTGATTAATTAATTGCAGCAAAATGGTGCTCAGAAATGATTGACACTAACGAAAAAGTCATGATCAATATTTACTTGAAATTGTCTTAAAAAAGATTCTTACTTATGTTCAAAGTTGTCGGTTTTTTAATTTCAAAACAAAATGCCTAAGTGAACACCCTAAGTATTTTATCCTCTATGTAAGCGTTTGTAAGATTATGTATTTTTCGCATATAAATGAACAAAAGTTATATAAGTAAATACGTATGTATATTAAGCACTTTACACTGAAAACAATAATACAAGCTAATAATCATTAATCTTTTAAAGAACGCCCTGAGACGTCCTTGGAAATCAGTAAAATACAACATAATACACAGAACATATACATTAATAAAAATATAGAATTGCTTGTCTGTTTACTTTGCGTGTGGCTTTGTCATATTATAATGTGAACAAGTCTATTGTATTTATTTTGTGTATTTACAATTGGTATCCTAATTTTCATTCAAATTTAATGTGTACATATGATGTTATTGTTTGTTATGCAGTTGTAGTTGTTAAAAGGCTTTATTTGAATTCCATATTAACGCATTAAAGAAGGATGGCGAGAATTCACAAGTTTTTATTTTTAAGCCATTTGAGATGGGTGACGTTAATTCACGTTATTTGCACATAGGATTTTAAAATAAACTTAATAAATTTTATCCTAGTGGTATTCTGTGTTTGGTGCAAATGGGTTTTGCAAAAGTGCAAAGGCAAAATAGCATAGTTTGTTATGCAATACAACAACAACAACAAAGTACACACAATTTCTGCTGTATTTCACGCAAAAGCTACGATATTTTGCATTTGCACTTTTCCAAGACCATTTGCACCTAACACTTAATACCGCCACTGTGTTTTAGACATTAACATTTTTTATTTATATATTTTATAAAAATATGCTTGAATTAGGTTTTAGCATATTCACTTTAATATGTTAAATAAACTAGCTAAGAAGTTCTCTACAAACATTTTTATCAAGAAATATTTACAGGATGAGACAAATTTCACTATGTGGGAGGTATTTGGGGTAGTGAAATACACAAAATAACATTTCGGTAATTCTCTTTTGTAGAAGAGTAAGATGCTGAAAATCCCAAATGCTTTTATCTGCGTATTAAAAATTTGCCTAACCCCGAATGTTTCATATAGCTCGAATATAATTTTTTGTTATCGACGATATTCTTAATTAATTGTGTTACTTACATATTAAAAAGGTCTTGGTGTTTTTTCAATTCCCATGATGGTGTTGAGTAGTATCACTTCCGTATAAACATACAACACCAAGTTCAAAAAAAAAGGTCTGATATTTCCCAAAAATAGGACAAGGCTTACTATATTTTTTTAACACTACTTTGCTTCTCAGGTTGTAATCCCTTACACTTAATGTATTTTACTTCCAAGCACTTT
This sequence comes from Phania funesta, assembly GCA_963932375.1. Taxonomy (NCBI): domain Eukaryota; kingdom Metazoa; phylum Arthropoda; class Insecta; order Diptera; family Tachinidae; genus Phania; species Phania funesta. The sequence goes on from OZ010656.1 coordinate 48,196,816, forward strand.
GGACTTGGTGTCATTCTGAACTTCTCTATCTCAAAAACTACATTGGTGCTTACTTAACGATAGAGGAAAAATATCTGTTTCTAATAGTATAAAAAACCGTATTTTGAAACAAAAAATTGGACTACCCAACTACCGATATTTGTAAATTCTTCTGCTCTACCATCCCTCCCTTGCTCTTTTTTACTACTTCCCAAACATATTATGTGACATAATGCGATACATTTATTTATTACAACGATACAAACTCATTGCGGAAATGAACTGTTTTGTTTAATAATTCCCTCTTGAGCACGAAAGAATTCCTTCTAAACTTCTATTTTTATTGCATGGTTATGCAGAAAAGTATGACATTTTGATAAGTTAGAGTTTTCCTAGTCTATTGAGTTCACGATTTTAAATAAATTCATGGACAGATGATTTCTAAAACGCTGGCATTGGTGAATATTGTTCCAATATCGTAATTTAAATTACAGAAAATCTAAATTTTAGTCTAACTACTGTATCCAGTACAAATGTATCAGTGTTCTTAATATGCCGAATATAAGCCAAATAAAAACTAGCACCAGCCGATTTTGGGTTTATATCAATATCAAGCCTAAAACTACGATTAATATTGCCTTCAGAATCTTAGATATGTTGGCAAGTGTATTTTGTTTTCTGGTTAATGGGTTACGTGTTTATCACTGCAAAGAAAAACATAGAATTTGTATGGGACTTTTTTAGACTTCCTAGTGAATTAGTCCTGCACGAATTTTTATATTTAATATAATTTACATAATGATTCTTCAAATAAATTCCGTAAAACACATTCTTCAATTATTTGGAGAAATAATTGGATTATACTATTTTTATCTGATTCTTTCCTTCTCACTTCGTTAATGACATATTTAAATGAAGGCATCTCCTGTGCCACAAAAAATCCAAATATACATACATATATTTAATGTATTTAAATAAAATTAAAAGTACTTATTTTTTATTCCTTTAAGAGTTTTTCTATGGATTTTGTTGATTCGTGTATAGTATTGCTAAATTAATTACCTTAAGTCGCTTTGTTGCTCGAACCAACCCAGCTGGAAGTACAAATGTATGTGTGTATGATTACATATAGAACGCCTGTGGGTGCTTACTCCTAACAGTGCGTGTGCGTTACAACATTCCTTCAAAACGTGGAGAAAGTCTTAGTTTGATATTAGCAAAATTAAATTTGTTGATTTGTAATTCAGTTTATTTGCTAAATTGAATGTATAAGTATGTGTCACATAATTAATGATGTTTTATTAATGATTTATTTGTCAGATAATTTAAAAGCCTTAACGACTTCTACACGTAAGTATGTATCAGTATACGACTACATGTGTACAATGTATTTCTATGTCTTTTCGTTTTTGCTTATTAGTTACACTTATTTTCTTATTTTATATATTGTTTTGTTTGATCAAACAAGCCAATATATAAATAGTCCTTAACGTGATTTATGATTAGGTTTGGCATATTCATGTACAGATTGATCAGTATATATTGAACTTTTGATACATGTAGCGTAGTTGAGTAAAATGTTACAAAAATTTTAAACATAAATTAGAGGTAAATCAGAATTAGTTGTGAATTAGCAATAAGAATTTAGTAACAATAACTCCATCAGGATAAAGAAATTTTTGTTTTAAAATTAAAGCTTATGGATAATGTGATATTAAAGAAGAAATAAATAAAAAAATTTATCTTTTAACCACATTAATAAATTAACAGATCTCAATGTAAATACTACACTTTTTTTGTTAAATCCTGAAATGGCTGGTGAATATCTAATTAGGCTGGTTAAAATTATTACTAAAAAAATAATATTTTTTAGCGAAATATGAGCGGTTTTACTATATGCTGTACTTAGTCTAAAATTTTCAAAGAGATGGATTCCTAGATCTTTTGATCTAAAGCAAAATTTAGTTATAAAAGACTAAAACTTTTTAACTTTGTAACATATGCCATAAACTTAGAAATAACGTAGAAATTATAACATTTAAAACCCAGGTCAGCTCGATAAATTAGTAATGTACTTTTAGGGCAAAAGAGATTTTCTTTTCTTTCAAAGTAAAACATGTAGACTTAGAATTTTTGCTGCAATATATATGTTTACTAAGACGAGTAATGTGTTACATTTTAATTTAAAAAACGAAAAAGGTTTCGGGCTTATAATTTTCTTGGTTTATTCAAAAATTTTTGTAAACTTTTATTGAAAACAACATCACCAATTATAACTAATATGCACGAAAACGTTCTAAATGATCCTGATAGTAGAATCTGTTAATAAGTTTTTATTGTTTTGAAATCTAATAAATTTTTCTTGTCAAAGAAGACTAAAAAAATGAAAGTTATAATGAAAATTTTAATGCATGTACGTCACTAGCATAATCTTTTTATTCACTTTGCTAAAGGACTTTACTACAAATCAATTAATGTAAATTAAAAAGAGGGCTTTAAAATATTGGAACGGAGAAGATAAAGGCAGCATTTATACTGAATTATGGACGTCAGCTAGCAGGCACAAAGGTATGGCTCGCAGTAACGGAGTGCACCGTCAAGATTTCTGGCTTATACCTCTTCGGGGTGGCGGCCGGTAACAGGTGCCTGTTTCTGAAAAGTTGGCTCTCTTATAAAAAAAAAATCCCTAAACCACGGTGGAACAGCACACGCCAGGGATGCGTGGCTAAGACGGTGCTTGGTCTCTAGTATGTGAACTCTAGATACCAGTCGATCTCCAGTTTTAATACAGATTTACCCGTGCATATGGAGCTCAGTGTGGTTGGTTATCTTTTTCTCCATAAAAAGAATGAATCAGGAAGCCTCGCAAGAGGCGGGAAGTTATTCTCTGAAAAATATCCGGTTTTAATAGGCCAATGGCGGAATCCTGAACAGATGGACAAGAAAACCTCGCATTGGGTGGCCGTCTCAGTTTCCAAAGATACTTCTGAGGAAGAGGCTAAGACGGTAGCGCATAGTGTGTGTGAATATCCAGCACTAACTACCACAAGGCTTAGGACCATGGGCAGATACTTGTTAAAAGTGAATACCATGGTGGATCTAAGCCTTAGCTAAATGCTAGCAATTACAAGATAATTCGTGATGAGAAAGAAGGCCGACAGTCAGCAACTGACACTTAGAAATTACTACGTGAAAAGTAGGATGTCGAAAGCGGAACTATAAATTTAGCTCTCTACTTTGTTACCACCCCACCTCCCTCGCCGGATCTTGAATAATATTGTTAGTTTCTATAAAAATATTTTTTCCAAAAATATTGGAACTTTTAAGTATTTCAGTTTATATTATTGTATTTTAGAATTGATTGTAAAGCTGTGTTAAGTTTTTTTCTATACGGTCGATTGTTTTTAATTCAAATAAATTGCTACAGGATTATGAAGGACTTATATGGCATAAAAAATATAGTTTTTATGTGGTAAAAGAATAAATTAAGAAAGGTTATCGTGCTTATGTCTAATTAAAAACATGATCTTAATAAATTCTTTTTCAGAAAATAATAAAAAAAATAACACACGGTCGGCTCCGACGGTGTTTAGAATCGGGGTATTTGACCATAACTATACACTAATATTTAACAACAAAATTCCTACCGAAGAAACCATATTAAAATTGGTCAAAATTAAAAAAATAACAATAATAAAAGTGCAAAATTAAGGTAAATAAAGAATTACATCGTACACCACTTCTACACAGTAGAAATTGCCTTTAAATATTTGCAGTGCTTTACAAGCCAATATCTAGTGATTATCATTTACAAGTGAACGAACAATTAAGTTTTACTTTGCGAAAACGTTAAAATTTAAAATATTAGATTAGTGCATAAAGTTTTCTTATTTTGAATTAAATTAAAAACCGCCCGGTATGTTGGCTACTAGGTATAAAATTTTAAATTGTTGAAGTATAAAATAAACGTGTACGATAAGACTCATTTAAGATTTATTATTCCTTTAAAAAAGGTAATAACTAACCGTAATCATTAAAATTGCGTTATTACGAATAAAATTATTATAACCTTAATACACCACAAGAGAAACTTTCCTTGAAAGTTCTTTAGAAAAAACAAAAATATAGCGTTTTATGGTTTGATACGATATAATTTTTTATGATTTAATACTCCATATTTGGTGCGTTTTATTTTAGTCGTCAAGATGTAAACATTCTCACCTCACTTGCTATGTGGAGACCAAAGACAAAAATTTTTACAAATCTACGTGAAAATATTCAACCCACAGTTGCCAGATGAAATTAATTGAAAATCGTGGTAAAAAAATCATTAATGTAAAATTATGAAATCTTTCAGCGGATTTTTAAACAATTTTTAATGAAATGTAGGGTTTCGGAAACGGATATTTCCGGGAAAAGACACAACTATAAGCCATGAAATGGTTTAACATTTCCCAGGAAAACAGTATGCATTAATGGAAAAGTATGTAGAATTTTCTTGTTTTATTTTAATTTTTTATGCTTAAAATTCAATAATAGGCGTATTCTTTTATGTATAACTAAATAACTCATAAAATATTATCGTTCTATAAACAAAAAACAGCAGTTTAAAAAATAATTTAACACATGCGTAAAGGTAAACAATAAGTTCTTAGAGGTGGTACCGAAACTTAAAACTATAAAGGATTGCTTGAGTTGGTTAACCTTTCTTTTATGAAGAATATTTTTAAAAAGTATATGACGCACAATGTCGCCCCAAATGACTTTTGATTAAACAAGGTATCATCAGCGGTCTAAAGCGACACGTTTTATTGGTTCATAATATAAAGTTTAATATGAGATTTTGTTTTAGAACCAAAGTAATACCAAACTAATCTACCATTAAAAGTTGTATGATAATTGAAACGTTGCCGGAAATTGTTTAAGATGAAGGACTGCTCATTCGAACATTTACTAAAACTTCTCGAATACGTGAAGGTTGTCATAGTAGAAATATGATGTTAACACTATATGGTAATAAAATATTACAGCTGCGTTAAGAAACAATCAAAATTCGACGGCAAACCAAATTTCCGATAATTTTGGATTCACACTTTGTCTTCATGAAAATCTGTGCTTTTATAACCTGAATTTGGTTTATATGTGTATCTCTAAGATGTAACGTAGACGCAATAAGAAAACTCAGTCTAAACTAGAATAATTTTTTTGCTGTTAGCATTTCATATTGTTGCAAGTATAGCAGTTATAAACGATTTTTTTCACAAAGTCTATTTTGTTCAAACAACAACTATGTAGAAAATTACTTTATACTAAATTTTGTTTTTTACGCTACATATAATTAAGAGCGTAACTTCTGGCCAAATTTCGAAGAAAACATATATCAATTTAATTGAGCTGTAAATCCTAGGAAGCTACGTTTTTAAGTGAAATATAAAGACCATAATTACTTACTGCAGTGCACAGCGATTATCTCTTTCAGAACTTTAAAGAAGACAAATTAAGAATAAAGGATTTGTGAAAATACGCATTTAATTTATCTTTCGAAAAATTTTCAATTTTGAGGCAATAATCGTCAGAAGAGTGTATTTGAAGTGCAAAAATAGACGAAATTATAACAAATTCTCCAATCTGGCCACATTGACTCAATCTTAGGTTCAATTCAACTGCACCCCTGCTTTATTTCATGCTTATATACCTTCTTCCTGTAACAATAAAATAAAAATTCCTATTGTTTGAATGTATGAGTGAGTACATTTTTAAAGCATAATATCAGTAACGAATTCGAACAATACATATTTTTTTTCCTTTATTGGTGTAATATATGTCTCTTTATTTTTATTTAGGTGGATAATAACAATTTTAATGAATTGGTTAGTTTTTACCACAGCGACTATTAAAACAATAGGTGCCATACTACGCTACAATTTAGTTTTTCTAAAAACGAAATATCTGAATTTTTGTTAATACGATATTGAACAACTTTTATCCAATTCGGTATCCGGCAGCTTACAGGTTACTTAACGAAATGTTGGCCGTTTTTTACTATGCTGCAAGATGCAGCATAGTAAAAAACATTTGGTGAACAATTTCTAAACATTAACACGAGTAAAATGTACTGCATTTAATCAAAATAAATAGTCGAACAAATTCTATAGAAGATTACATAAAAATCAATTATGTTTTTCAAAATATTTTCATATAAGAAGACTTTATTACAGTTGTATTTATTTAGTTTTATCATTTTAATATTACTTATTATAAAAAAGCAAAGAACCATAAACCAAACTGTAGTAAATTAATTAAACCAATAAAAATAATACGAAATATTCATTTTATTTCAAATTTTTAACTAGGTGTATAAATTTGCTTGTGTAATGGATCTAAGTAATAAATGGCATACGAAAAAAAAATTCCTTAAATAGCACTTCTTATATTTACATATCCATAAATATATAATAGTCTATACATACTTACGTAGCTCATATTTTAACAAATATGCTAAATTTAGGACAAGCATATTTTAATGTCCCAACTATGCATGGAACCATTTACACATTCATACACACACACCAACGGACCTTTCAAGTGTACAACTATAGATTTATATAAAACAAAAACAATTCCACCAGGTTACTTATATGCGCATGTTTGTGTAGATATGTAAATTCAAATACTAACATGTGTTTGTATAAATTTAACATGAAAACCACACAAACATATTTTAAATATTTTGTTATACAATACTTTATATATTTTTATCTCAAGATGATGGAAAAATATATTAACAAGCAAATTTATAACATTTTATTTGAATCTTGTTGTCTCATGTACACATGTTTTATATAAAATACGAATACATATTTCAAACAAGCGCTAATTTTTATGTTACATAATATTTGGTTGACAATAAATGTCTTTTTAAGTATATTTCTAAACAAGCACATATGAGACACATAACATGATTAACTTTTCTTTTTAATATATATACATATGTAAGTATGTTTCTACTAGATAGAGGGTGTCCCGAAATGTAAGCAAGATTTGAACTTAATAGCAAGCAAAGATTTTTTTTACATATTTCTATTGAACCCTGAAACATCAAGAACATGGTTATATTTGAAAAAGCATGTACGAAAAATAACCTCCACAGCTTAAGTGGCACATAGACACCCTTCTTCCAAATTTGTCAAAATATATTTGAATGAAATTCAGTGATGCGTCGCACTGTGCGAATATGTTTAAAAAAAACTATTTTCGAAAATAGATTTTTTTTAAATCTCACAGTTTTTTTCTAAAAATGCAATACTTTGTATTAAAATTTCGTACATCAAGTTTTATTATTAGATGTGCTCAATAGATATGACCAAATAAAAATGGCTTAATAAAATGCAGTGCTTGCAATTTGTGCTGGAAAAATAAAAAGTTAGCTAGGTGTACCTCCTTCTTCTTACTATAAAATATTTGAATATACCTCAATTCTTAGCAAACAAAATTCACCGACTTTTACTGATCGATGAACGAACATACAAGTTTTATGAGAGAGAGAGAGACTATCAAAATTGCAACGCATGCTTACAGTAAAAAACAATCAGAGTTTTCCAAGTGATTTAAGCGGCAACAATCTGATATTGCTACCGATGATGTCTTCAAGTTTAGAACTAAATACTAAAGAGCCATCATCAACCAGATGCTATCGTCCCATTTTATTCTAATTTTTCAAGGACACAAAAAAAATTCCGAAATTATTGATTTGACTAACACGGAAGTTAAATGTGAAACACAAATGGGAATTCACATTTCTAGATGGCAAAACGACTTAAATAGTTACAAACACTACTTCAGCAGCGTATGTAATATTTGTAAAGCAAAGAGGATTTTGATTTGAATGAACAACTTTATTATGTTTATGGTCTAGACTGGTTGTTGGTGTGGCTCCTTCGGGGGTGCACGTGGTGCCTGTGGTTATACGCAAAGCGGAGAGGTTCACTGCAGGACCGATGTGGCATTGCATTGCAACGCAAGCTGTCAATGTCATTCGTTGAAGGGAGGAGATTAGATAGCTCCGATCCCTCAGCAAGGGGTAGGGCCGGGGGCCTGACAGCCTCTGGCCTAATTTGCTACTTATGGGATGTGCATGAGTGCTTCTCCGGTGGTGCTTATGCAATCCCATAGGGACGCTGGTCTGGCCGCTTAATGTCACACCCGTGGTTGGACCACCGTGAGATTGAGCCATCACTGGCAGGTGCTCACGTAAATCTGAACACATCATCCTTGCAAGCACAAATGCAGACAGTAATGTTATATATTTATATTTATATATTGAACTTGCAAAACCCACTTGATTTTTTATTACAATTATTTATTTATCCAATTTAGATAACTATTATTATGCACGTTTGGACTCAATCGTTAGACTCCCTCCAAGAAATTAAAAGGTTTTTTCCGCCTTTAAAAAATTATAAATATATAATTTTTGATGTAAAATAGTGATGCACAGAAAAGATATATTTGATGGAGCATGCTTTTCGAGGAAGACAACAGAAAGTATAATGTTCTCCAGAAAGTGCACTAGGACCTCAATAAGTACTGCTATCATTAATAATCAGAAGATGTAGTTAAACAAATAACAGAATAAATTTTTTGTAGTTTGTTAATACTTAAACGAAGACAAAAAATAATTGTAATAATTCACATACGACCAGAGTAGCTACCTCTTAGGAGTGACCGATTTCCCAAACAATTTGTGAAGCAGTCTCACTGTGCGTCGCTAAATCCGCTTCCACACAGAGAAATCACGTAATTTAAGTAGTTAATTTCGTTCATATAAACGAGATAGTACACAGCCATATAATATCTATTGCAGTAATTGAATTCAGTTTTTATTAGAACTCCATTACTTCAACATTAATTTCAAACAATTCAGGCATTAAGAAGACGGTTATCTAATTTAGGATATCGGCCACAATCTTTAAAATCTAAAAAAAAAACATACAACTAAAAACAAGAAACATCATATAGAAAATTGTTAAAAGCTTTTATTAATAGGCCTTGGCAGAAGGCACACGTATCAAGCCATGTGTGTCAAGGAATGGTGAGAAAAATGTTTGGGGTTTCTAGTGTTTTTTATAGAGTTTGGGAGGCAAAACAGGAATACTGAACCGGTAGACATATTCATACCTAACTGTAAAAATCTGACAGATTATTTTTATTAACAAAAATCTGTAAAACTTTTTGCGACACACAAGACATTTCTCTAAACAACAAATTCATCAGTAGTGACGATTCACGTTGTCTCAAGATTGATTTGTTTTGCTGAGTATCTGCAGTTAAGCTGCATATCCTTTGTCAATTCATATTTGCAAGCATCAAGACAGTTTGAAAACTTTCATTCTTGTCTAGAATCAATGTTCCTGGACTTTTAACGAACCAAGCTTTGTTTCGATTTTATCACTAGAAATTTATAAAGCTGTATTAGGAAAATTTCCTTTCGTGTTTTTTGTTTTTATGGTAAGCAAAACTTTACGCCCGAAATGGCAGAAAATGTAAAGTTTTGCGCGGGTTTTGGAAGCATCTCTGACTGTATGAAAAAATTTTAGACTTCACTAATATACTCGTACTATTATATTAAAATATTTTGTTCTTCTTGATACGAATTCGGTATGTAAAAGCGGGTAAATGAATGGGAAGTAGTAAATAAGAAATTTACATTATTTGCTTCAACTGTTCGCCACTAACTATTATTACAATACAAAAGTGTTTATATATTTTCGCTCAATGATCATCGTTGTTTCTTTCTGCCTTTACACGATGCACAGTGTGGCCATTTGAGTATTTTCTTCAAAAAACTTTTTTTTTTTACAAAAGGTATTATCAAACACAAACTGCACTTATAACAGAACTTCTTACAATTTAATATACAAGTATGTACGTAGTGCTCAAATACGATTCGAGATCTGTATGAGCCTTCAAACCTAACCCTCCAAATTCAATATTATATTCGATACGTATGTATATTGCATTTTCACTGACTAAAGTTTTATTTATATAAGAAATACATACATATACATATGTATATTTTTGAAATCTTTTATTTATTCAAACCCAGCTAGCACTTGGAAGATTGTTTGACGAACACGATCATTTCACGACTTTTCTTAATCGGCCTGACGATTGTTGTAGGATTGCTGCTCCAAGTGGTTCTTTTAGGTGTCAATTTTTTATATTTTTGGAACGTTCAGCACGAAAAATGCACTGAGAATGACACATAGCTGAAGCCGGGTTGTCTACAAACAAAAGGGATGACGGAAATTCTTTTCAAAAATCTATATCAAGGCACCCTGTCGAAATATCAAAATACGAGTAATTTTTACGATTGATGGGCGAGTGAACCGTCGTTTACTCATCTTGGTGATCACTAGAAGGTGGTTACTACTCAACGATCATATTTGACTCTTCTTACTTTTCAGATTTTTTGATTACTTATTCCCTATGGCCTATCTGTATTCGGCGTTCTAGCTGTAGTGGAAGTGTCCCATATAAATAAGAGGCATTGTAGACCCCCTAGATAAAAAGTGTTCGTTTTTAAATCTTTCTGATTTCTTATACCCCTACTTCTACTCCTACTTATGTGCCAAGTTTCAGCTACTAAAATATGAATTTTTTACACCTTGATACCTTGAGAAGCTATTATGATGAAACTTTTAAAATTTACCTATACCAACCGGTATATAACGCGACTGGTATGATCACATTATTAAATAATGTAATATTAATTCCAGATATTACAAATAGGAAGTTAGCAGATATTTTAGGAGAAATGCGTGAATAAAATAAATTAATAAATACGTGAAAGAAGCAATTAGAGGGACGCCAATAAGTTTTTTTCTCTTATAAAAATTCCTGTTACCAAAAAATAATAAAAAAAAGTATAAAACACAGAACAATACTTTTTATCTTGCAGCATTGTTTTAAGCACGATTCTCTTCAGCACATCGAAGACGACTCCTATGAAAGAGTGGCCGTTATGACACAATTTATTCTGTTGTACTTAACTTGCGCGAACGGAATGTGACATCGCAGGCTATTTGTTTAATCGCCCACTCTAATCGAGGAAGAGTCTTTACGATTAAAAATTAAAGCTTTAAATAAACTTTACTTATTTCTATCATTCATTAACCTTTATTTATTTATTTTTTATATTGATTAGACAGACTACCTAAATGTCAATATCAGGCTATGAAACATTTTAGTAAGTAATTTAATTTTCACGTGAAGACTTTTTATTTTCAAACCAGATTTTGAATGAAAATATAACCATGTTCTTTTTATATAAGTGTAACCGATTGTACTAAAACTTACTATTAATGTGTGAAACATGTTTTTACAAATGCATATAATGGCAGATGCAAGAGTAAGTATATTGTAATGTTAATAAATTTTCTATCATTGTAGTTATCTTTGGGCTATCGAGAGCATTGGTAATTGGTATTTCTGTTCTTTAACTAATACTAATATGTATGTATGTGTATAGCCATATGCAAACAGCAAGAAAATACACAAATGCATCGCTAAAACACGGAAACAAGTGCTGGAAGACGTGCTATCATAAGTCCCTCCTTAATATATTCTAGTAATTATTATATTATACAGTTCAAGCAAACAAGGTAGATATCGTATCTGGCGGAAAACTCAGACTTTAATGAGCTTCCAGACCGTATAGATTTTACTATAGTAAAAAACATCAAACGTGTTCAACTGTTAGCTAGATCATCCTCTGACCTATTTTCTGATCATTCACAGTTTTGTCACTGCGCCTGAAACCCTTATTTTCTTTCCAAATAAAAAAACAAATTGCTTAAAATATAAAATGTATGTTAGCTTTTACTTATTTTTGAATATCCCGCTGATAAATCCAGCTGATATTCAACCAGCTGTAGATCATTTTACAGACATTGTGACTGCCGCTGCCAGAGCTGCAACGCCAACAAAACCATGGTTGGATTCTATGGACTTGTTCAATCGTACTTGCTCGAAAACCAAACTGATGATCTCGGATAACGTTTTGTTCATTTAGAAAAGGAGTTCGAGACGAATAATTTTTCAAATATCTTTGACAAAACTGACATTAGGCTAATTGGCCTGTAGGATGTAATCTGGCTTGAGTCCTTTCCTGGTTTCGGGATCATAACAATTTCAGACATCTGCCAAGAGCATGGGAAGAAGCCGACGCGCAACATGGCATTAAATATGTAAAGCAAAATTCTTACAGCTGAATTAGGTAAGTTTTTTATCATTGATCCTGTTATACGATCAGGTCCAGGTGATTTCTTCATATCCGTATTTTTTATTGTCGATTTTAAAGAAGACAACCGAAACTTCATAGGATCATTCACGATGTCGCTAATAATTGGAATAGTGGAATTACTTATATAATGTGGTGCGAAAACCTTCTCTAAGTGCTTTGCGAACGCATTTGCCTTTTCACTTGAGTTTTTAGCCCAAGTACGGTCTTCAAGTCTTAGTGGGGATTCGTAAGCAATAGGACATTGTAAGTGCTTTACAGCTTTCCACAGACTATAATCCGTGTTTTTCATTGGATCCAAGTTTTTTAAAAAGTTGTCGATAGCGAGTTGGTGTTTCTGTCTCAATTTACTCCGTAAGTTTTTTTGGCATAAGTTCATTTGCATTTTTATGTGTGGAGAACGACTATTTTGCCATTGTCTTCTTAGTCTTCTTTTCTCAATGAGGAGCATCTGAATATCTGCTGTTGCCTGGTACGTTATTATTTTAGCTGATGGCTTTGTTGGCGTTGCAGATATGGCTGCGGCAGTCGCGACGTCTGTAAAATGGTCTACAGCTGCTTGAATATCAACTGGATTTCTCAGTGGGATGTTCAAAGGTAAGTGAGAGCTCACATACATTTTATATTTTAACCAATTCGTGTTTCTGTTCGGGTAGAAACTAAGGGTTTTAGGTGCAGTGACAAAACTGTCGTGTAAAATAATAATTGTAGGTGAATGATCAGAAGATAGGTCATAGGATGAATTAACTAAGAGTTGATCGCGTTTGATGTTTTTTACTATAGCAAAATCAATAAGGTCTGGCAACTTATTAAAGTCTGTGGGCCAATAGGTGGGTTTACCGCCAGATACGACGTCAAGCTTGTTTGTTGCAACTGTATAATAAAACTTCCTACCTCTAGGACTAAGGAGTCTGGATCCCCTATATGTGTGCTTTGCATTGTAATCGCCAGCGGCAATAAATGTTTGCCCTAGCGTAGCAAAGAACCTGGCAAATTCATGGTGTTCGATTTTATGCCTAGGCGGGCAATACACTGACGAGACTACAATTTTAAAATCTGTAAGATTTATAGTCGTGGCTTGCAAAAAGTCCTCCCTGAATTCAGGCAATGAAAAATGCCTTACGTTTTTTCGGACTATAATGGCAGTCCCACCACATGCCCTTTCGCTTGGGTGTTTGGTGTCATATATAAAATACCCAATTCTAAATTAAAAATATGGATATAAGGAAATCACCCGGACCTGATCGTATTACAGGATCAATGATAAACAACTTACCAGTCATATAAAATAAGTGTATTTGAATAACAAATCTAATATTTTAATATGCCTTTCCTTTTCCGTCGATTGCGTCTGTTTCGGTCCAGTTAATACAAATGTATAAACTACGAGTTATAATTAAATCTTAGAGTATGTGTGTAATAGGTTAGCAAAACCAAGTTGGTTTAAATTTAACCAAAGTTCTGAATTAAAATAAATTATTAAACCCAAAGGTATGCGATCAGCTTTATTCCAATCCCGATTCCTACCTCATTTATAAATTTACTACCAGGCCTGCCACTTTGATGTGATCAGACCGAGATTTTTTCGTGTAGGAGTTGGTGGGTTGTTAAAAATTGTTCAAGTTTTCAAAATTTTAAAATATAAACATTAAAAAAATAAACACAAAGATAGTCTTTGAAATCGTATTTTAAATATTTTTTTTTACCTAAAGTGCGAACTAATTTATTAGCTTTAGTTTGATAATTGATGAATTTAGTGTACTCTGATCTAGGTAAAATAGTAACACAATAGACTATGGTTCACTTTAAGTACTGATACAAATGTATATAAGTACGTTTTGGGAAAGTGTTTTGAGCTCAATAGAAACAAAATGAGCGAAATATATTTTTCGTACATATAAATATGGATTTTTTTCTTAAATAAATATCTAAGTCGTTGATTTTTTACTTAAAAATGAAAATTTATTAAAAACTTTTAGGTTTCAGTAGAATTTGGTGGGGAATTTGATAGACAAAATTTTTCGATGTGGCATCGATGCAATTGGGAATGTAAATTAAATCATAATTGTTGGTTATCGACAAACTGCTTTATCATAGAAATTGCCGAGCGGAGTAGTTGTTAAAGTTGACTTCCAGAAATATGTATCTTATATTTATGCTCTTAGTTATATTTTATACCTTCTCATTACCAGGAATAAATCGTACTCTTTCAAAATATTTATTTTCATTTTCCTATAAGTTATTTTTCGTAATGGAAGTTAAACGTATTCCATATATGAAAAAATATAGTTTTTGTTTATGAAGACGTAGAAATGAACACATAGAAACTTGAAATTTTCTGCACCTCAAGAAATCAACAACAACAAGTTTATATTATTGTGATTAATAGTACAAGCGATGTAATCTAAAGTGTTGTAAATTGGACAAATTAAATATTTACCTTCATACAATACAACTGGAAGCGAAGAACAGAACGGTATAATATTCCCAACCATACTTTAAAATGGTGTTTAGTTTACAAATCCACTTCACCACTACTTATACCAGGAATATATTTTTTTCTGTATTTGCAAGAGGCTTTACAAAATATCCCAACAAATGCAGAAGTACAAATGTTTACCTAGTGTATTACGTATTTTATTGTATGTCGGAACGCTTTAAAACCTATTTTCATATACAATAGATCAAGTAGAGTCAATGCTTATAGAATAGTTACTTATAGTACTTACAAAATTTCTAAGCAAACGTATAGGTGAAATGGATTTTTTAAATGTACTTAACTGTTATACCGTGGTACAACTTCTATAAAGATTAAAATACTTGTGAAAACAAAACGGTATAAATTGTAAAAATAATTACATTAAACATTTACCCGCGACACACACAAACATGTGCACGGTGTTTCTGCATGTCAACATGTAACAGCTAGAAATGTTTGTCTGCCGGTAGAGTATAAATAGAATTGTTAATAACGAAATTACATTTTATACGTGTGATATATCGAAGCAGTAACCATGTCGTCCCAGTGCTCCTACAATTTAAGTGTAATAATTATCTTGTTATATATAATGCTGTATTGTAACGTGACAGAAAATGTATTGGCTGAGGGTAAAAAGTGTGGGCATGATTTAACAGTGGCCTTAGCATCGATTTGTGAAAATCGTTTTAACACTCGCTTGAGGAGATTCCGTAAGTAAAATGAAAATTATAAAACTTCTTACGCACATTATTACTGTAGAATTTGTATTAATTACAACTAAAAAATATAATCAATGCTTTAAGTTGTATATAATTTATATCTATATAATTTATATAACAAATCTTTTAAATTTTTTCATCTAGTGGAACAGCAAATGGATGACCTGAAAACTTCCGCAACTGATGAGAGTTGGTACTATCATCTTAAGGAAACAATAAGGAAAATGGAAACCGATGAAAGCAATAAAGGGAGTTATAAAGCCGATCAGGCGAAAGCAAACCAGAAGAGGATCTTAAAAAGAAAACGCAAGCAAGCGTACCTTGTAAATTCCAAAGGTGTTGCCGATGAATGTTGCCTCCAGCCTTGTCTTTATGCCGATATCCTAAAATATTGTGCTTAATATGTTTATGTTTTCTTATAATGTTTTTATATTTACTTATTCTACTAATAATAAAAAAAAGAATTTAAAAAAATGTGTCATTTACTTAGAGCCATGAGGTTTTTTATTAAAGCAGACAGCAGCGTGAATGACGTCCCCTTCTTTTTTTACATCAATATTTTATTATTGATTTTTTCAAAGCAACTGCATAGACTCCCGCTGCTTCAATAACAAACTCTGATGGGGCAGATTGTACGTGTGCTTTTTACACGAAAATATTTCGTCAGCAACGAAGTTTTGTCGTTGTACTTCGATACTGGTGAAGACCTGAATAAAAAAAAAGAAGCTGCGTTGATATTTATTTAATAAAAGAAAATCAAAATATTTTTAGACCCATGCAAACGGCATTTGAAAAAAAACACATGGCATCATAAACGAATCTCTAGAATCTTTCCAACACTTATTGAATTTTTGACCTGATTGCAGATGCTTATATTATTACATATTGTCAAGCTTCAGACTGTCCACCAGTGGTCCAATACTTTTTTGTGCTTTGAGAACGACTTGTGGTTCGAAAATGCAACCTTAAAATGTTGACAATGCATTTTCTTCCAAACTCATCAATGATGTTATGAATATGCTCTCCAAAGGATACACAAACTTTTATGAACTCAACTACACAATTTATCAACACCGTATTAATACTTTATAAATATATACCTATGTATGTACATTGCTAACATACGTTCAGGAAGGCAACCTCATTAAAACTAAAAAGAAAAGTTTAGTTAAATATTGGTGCGGTCTTTAAATAAATTTGACTTGCTTACCTATTACCATTATCTTTTAATGTACTTAGTAAGTACATAGTTTTGATATCGGTCTTTACTCTTTGATTTTCATTATTTTATTTGCAGTATACGTGACTTTATGACTAATTCATAAAAAGGGTAATTTTTTTACCTTTTTCGATTTCGTATGATTTTTTTAAATTGAAATTTTTAAATTTGGAGGAAAAAATTTTTTTTTTAATTTATTTCTTAATAATTCCGAAAATTGTAAATGCATTCAGAGATAATATTTATAATAAAATTGTGTAAGTCAATTATGATAAATTTTATGGAACCGACTTTTCAACAATGCTTAATATTAATGCATGCTGCTTGTAAATATGTTCGTGCTATGCAGTATGAAAATGCCAACACGTGTTGGGTGTTAGCAATTAAATAATGAAATTTGGCAAATATTCAATGGACTTTGAAATGTGTTCTCTTACGCATGGCATTCTGCTCAACATATCATACGAACTGTTGTCAAATTCTAACATTAATATGAAATATACGTACATATACATATTTATACACACATTCATATACATATGTATTTAGAATAATCTATATTGAGAAAAAAGCGAAAATTCAAAAACATTGAAAATAATGTTTAAACTTAACGAAACTAAAAGTTGCAACTTCTCATAAACATACAAATGTAAATATACATATGTAAGTACATAAGTATTTCATTTGATCAATAAAATAGTTTGTCTTTATTGGTTTAATTAATATATTTGTAGTAGGTAAACTTATAAAAATCTTACCGTCACGCATGATTTTTTATGCAACATCCAAAGTGAATTAACGTATTTTAGCTACGTAAGTATGTACGTGTATATAATTCGATCCGGTTTAATATCTTAAAATATTCATTTCTTTTTTAGGTAGTATAAGTGAATTTGACTTGTAGCCATGATGTTTATTTTAATTCTTCTTTTTGAATTTTTTTTTACATTTTATACAAGATTTGTTCTTTTTTAACGAGACATTTTTCGCTTGCGGCTGCGGTGGAATCAGCAAATGCAAAGGTATGACAATGATTGTCGTAATAAAAGTCTTCTCTTAAGTTAATGTTATAAAATGTAATACTCCATTTGAAACAGAGGAAAGGAAATACTATACGCTAGCGGTTTGGGGTTGGTGACCGTTTCCTCAATTGTTAAGACAGTAGGAGCACCAAGTAACCGTATCTCGCATCACGGCTGGCATTTTTCTCTAGCAATAGGCCTCACAACAGCGGGGTGTAACCCACAAACCATGTGAGCTTTACTGGCTTTGTGTGCTCTAGTTGCTATGGTTGTTTCACCAATCGTCGAGGGCCTCTTAGTACCAAGAGCAAGTATAACCCAGAACCGGTACTCTCTATTCTCACAACAGTGGCTCTTTTGACCAGTACTATATCTCAGAGAAGCAGAGTATAGCTCACAAAAATATAAGCCTTTCATCGTTGGCACCTGTTACACGTACTGTAGTCGCTATAGTTGTTCCACCAACCCCGAACTACACTTAAAATTCCAACAGTCGGCCTTTTCACCAAGTTGTAAGTCATACAAAAGCGGAGTATAACCCTCAACTTATGTAAGTTTTGTTCTTTTTGCTTGTTTTCCAGTAAAGCGTGCATTTTATAGCTCTTGGCTTGGCTTGCGAATGGTACTTCGCACCATTTTGCCCTGGGTATAGTTGAAATTCATGGCATGGTTTTTATGACAATGGCGTGTATACCCGTTAATTTCAAAAACAACTTAAACTTATAGGGTACTGTTACGAATTAAGTGTTATTCAGTAAATAACTGATGAACAAATTATACTGAAGTAACAATAGTAATAATAATAACAAAATACTAATAACAATAATTTACGGGCACTATGTTGAGGTGATAACAGTAAAATATTTGTGGGACAAAAACGAGTTCCACTATGTTCGTCGATACATCTTTTAGTTAAATTGTTTACACCTTCAAATACATTTCTATTAATTATAATTTGTTAATTGTCATTATCTGAAAATGCCCTTAAATTAACACACAACAACATTTTGTGTAATTTTGACGATTGTTAAGAGCGAATTTACCAAAATTACGATTGACGATTTTTAGCGCAGAAACCTTTGCATGTTGACCTTACCATTACTACTTTTTCTCCAACAAATTCAATCTGATTACGTATGGGAATACGGAATCAGTTTCTTTCAAACGTTTGTAGTTGAGTACAGACGTACATACATCATAATTCGCGCCTAACAAATATTTGTAATAGGTCATTTCTTTTTTTTATCAACAACTAGTATAGTTGAACAAAGAGACAATACGAATTAAAAATAAATAAATAAATAAAAAAGCATCAAAATACGCATTGCATATTGCATCTTTTTGTGAACAATATTAACAAGTGTATGGTAATTATACCGGTTTAAAAAATTGCACTGATAATCAGTGAATGAATGTAGCAAACATTGATGACAAAAATATAAAATATCAAAAATGTTTAATATTTTTTTTACTGCAACAGATGATATCGCATTTCTAACCGCCAGGCCAGACGCTCATTATCTGCAAATATAAATATATGTATCTTCCCCAGAATTGACGAACTCATCAAATAAAAGTCTAAAAAAATTGAGGCTATAAGAAAAATAGTAAAACAAGAAAAAAAAGCATGTACTGTATCCAAACCTGTGCAATCTTGTATGGATAGGTACATAACCATTATCAACAGGAAAGCCAGTACTAAGTCTTCGCACCGCCAAACAGTATGAAACTTCTCAAGTAGCTGCAATATCGGTAAGTGAAAATATATTCTCTGTACTAGCTACCCCGTATGATGATGTGTAACCTGCTGTAAGGGAAAAACTCCTGCACCAATCTACTCGCACGAACAAAGTTCAAATCACAATGTCGAAAAGGGCATTGACAGTTCTGTTCTCAGTTTGACATGTATGTTTTTACTTCTTCCTTGATATCGGGAAGTTTTAAATCTCTATGGATATTTTCCATACCAATGGGCGCATACGATGTGTCGTAAAATCATAGGCTGTCTTCTTTATAACGGTTTTGTATAAAAAGACTTTAAATTTCAAAGTAAAGGCTGAGTGACGACCCATTAACCAGTAAAGTTAATTTGTTCGCAGGTTTATGGCCGTTATTTTTGCACAGACAGAGTTAGTCGTCGATGTAGGTTGATTTCCGCTGGAACTATGGTATTTAATATTAAACAAATTATGGCTTTTTTGACCTCTTTTAATTCAGTTTTTATATAAAATCTCTTCTATTCTTCTTATTTCGTAATGAGTAGCGAGATATCGAAAAGAATAAAGAAGTTTTTATATAAAAAAGAATTTTGACATTCTGCGGATGCAACTTTCGGGTCTTGGTTAACACTTCCAAGTGCAGTGTCATCTGCAAACGTTGATGTATATGAATAGTATTTGCGTATTGGATATCTTATACGAGCATGGGAAGAAGCATTAAATACGAATAGTAAAATTCTAAGAGCATGATTATGTAAGTACCTTATCATTGACCCTGTAATACGATAAAGTCCGGGTGATTTTGAATAAAGTTAAAAAAATATTTTTTTACTCACCAGATTCTGGTAGTCTGAACTACCAGCGATACAAAAAATCAATTGATTATTTGCTAATCTCTTTTTACTTAATTTAATTTAAGACTAATTGGGTTTGGGTTAGTTCCTAGAGTAGCAAGCGAAAAAAGGAAAAATATTTGGTTAATTTTTGTACTAGCTGCTGTTTTCTAAGTGCTGCCATTTCCTTATAAAAATAGCTGCCAGATTGCTGGCCGCGCTGCACAGTATTCGATTTTTAAAAAAGAAAAAAAATCATCCGTATTTAAAAAAAAATACATGTATTTTTTTTTAAATTTATTATTGTATACATATAACGGTAATATCATTTAAACTACCGCTGCCGAACAGTTTTTTATGATGATGCGCACTATCTTTTTTAACGGCAAACAAAAATTTAAGATGCCTGAGCTTAAAAAAACCCGAGCAATGCATAAGGTACCTTCTGTATTTTCTTTTTTGAGTTATTTTTAATTTTACCAACGTGAGCGCTTTGTTATGGTCGGTAGTTTGCGCGACCGTGAGCGAATCATTACTCACGATCCCATCTCTTGTAATTAACAGTTGGTTTACGATGTTAGTGTTTCACGTTCTTTTGTTGTTGGCAACAAGAATGTATTATATATTATTTATTTTAGTATTCTGTTCTGAATAAACAAAATAGCGACAAGAATTAAGCCTGAAACCAAAAATTAAATAATACCCAAAAAACCTAATCTGAAACAATACATTTTTTAGTTAATGGAAAAATATGAAATTACTAGGCTGAAGCACTAGGGCAATAATAACCATTTCAAATATATATAAAGGATCCAACTACAACAATTATCAAAAAAAAAGAAATAAAAACGAGTAATTTTCTTGGAATTAATATCGATGAAAGTTTATTTCGTTGGATTTTTTTGTCTTGTAGCAAAATGCTTTTTATATACATTTTTTATTTCAAATATTATAAAATTTTAGAATTTTTATATTTATTTTGATTTTGAAAATGTAGAAAAAAAATGTGCAAAACTATGACAATTCGCTGGCACTACCAAAAAAAAAAAAAAGGAAAGAGTTTGTCAGCTGGGCTAGTGCTTTCACCTAGTAATATAAATATAAGTAGATTTCGTCATCAAAACAAAAAATTACTTTAAAGATTGCACATAGCCGAAATCGATTTGTCACCAAACTAACCTTCACAAGGGATAACGGAAAATCGTTCCAAAAATCTACATGAAAACACCCTATGGGAAT
This sequence comes from Phania funesta, assembly GCA_963932375.1. Classification (NCBI taxonomy): domain Eukaryota; kingdom Metazoa; phylum Arthropoda; class Insecta; order Diptera; family Tachinidae; genus Phania; species Phania funesta. Next base: position 48,218,325 of record OZ010656.1, read on the forward strand.
ATGAAATTAAGAATCAAATAAATATACTTTGATCGAAAATAAGATATATTAAATTCCGTTATGTTTACCACGCTTACTTACAACGTTGAAAATTCAATAAAAATATTTGTAACTACACACCAAAATATCTTTGAAGGAAATTAGCCTGAAAGTTATATATGCAGTGTAAAGACTACTACTATTATTTAAATCTGAATAATGAATTTTGGAAATTTAATTCTGTGTACAATAACGTAACTAAGTCTGATTGCAGAAACAAAACTTGCAACGCAAAAGTTAGTTTGCAACCTGATGGGAAATTTGAGGAGTTGAAGGCCCTTCAGCAAATAAAGAGTGAGTGTTAAGACTTTACAGGCAGGCGACAGGACGGCAATAAGTTCTATTAAATCTTCGTTCCGTAAGATTTGTGAAAGGTAAGGGAGCTAAATTTTAAAATTTTATTTTAATCTACAATTTAAAACTACAAATATCTCGTTTTCAAAAATAAAAACGGACTTGCTGCAAGAACTAAATAACACTTCTTAAAAAAGCGATTCAAGTTATTCAGGCATTCAACTTAGAAAGTGTTTGGACAGCATTCGGAATAAGTAAGCAAGCCCAGAGCATTTTTTAACTACTTCTATAATTCATTTTGTTTGTTTTCGTCGCTAAAAATCATGGATTTAGTGAAAGAAAATATTCAGCATTCGCTCAGGCGATATCTAATGGACGTTATATTTAATATTGTTCAGAAAAGTTGTTTTAAGCTGCTTTTGGTTATAAGTAAGTATATATTATTTACTCTGAACAGGTGAAAAAATATAATACCTAAATCTAATTTTCTCTATATTTAGGTATTTTACAGTTCCTCTTCCTTTTTGTTTTCATGGATTAAACAACAAAGAAGATATACAGTTCTTTTTTTTCGGTATATAAAAGATAATGTACTATATTTGACTTGGAAACACTCATATTCATATTCATAACTCATTTAGAACCAGCAATGAGAAAAGGATTTCTGATATCTCTCCACTGGGAAAAGCAGCTGGATGCTGGAAAGAATCTATACCATCTAAAAACGTTAAAGCTGCCGCCTGAAAAATCCTATGTAGATACCACAACGACCTTCAAGTAAAAAATATTTTGATTACTTTGTATAAAGTTTATGCCACAATATCGCACAGTGGGGCTTTTGATGCCAAAATCGTGACTTAAATTCAAAAAAGTTTTGGAAAACCGAATATATTTTTGCATTCAGTAAAATTGCACAGAATTCCACATCACTAGCGCAAAAATTTGATTTCACTTTTGGCAACTTGTAAGCGATAAAAAACTTTGAATTTTCGATATAATAGCGGAACCTTCAATTTCAGATTAGTGAGATTATTTGTATGTTCTTTTGCTTTTACTAGTAACTTGAATTTATATTTTTAAATTACATATACGCGTGGGAAATATGTCGACCAATAGTTATAAAAAACATTTCTGTCCAAAACTACTTACATCCATTTTTCAATTAGATTGTAAAAAAAATTTCTACACTTTTATTTTAAATGCTTGCTTTTAATTATTAAATTCTATTATATGGAAAGAGATTAAAAGAAGAAAGAAAAGCACTAAAAAACAGGAACATTTAATATTGTTAATATTAAATATAACAATAAGGAACAAATAAAAAGCAATAATGTCAAACAGTGCTGCCAACTGTTTAGTTCTTTAATACCTACACGTCTCGAGCAAAATCTCTTCCCCTATATTTGAAACATAAAATTCCCTAAAATTATACCTACATTTTCCACTGCCGAATTTGAAAATAAATAAATTATTTTTAACGTAAACAAATGTTATTCACTTTTTATTCTTGTGATGTAAATAAAACTAAATTATGAGTAAAACATATAAAGAAATATGTTCCATATTAAATTAATCACTTGTAGAGATTAGTGGTAAACATTTCTTTTTAAATACTTAATTTCCTCCAATCAACTTTTAAACTTCTTTTGTTCTAGCCAAGTTTGACACAACTTTTGTTTTTGATATTTCTTTGGCGGGACATCACTTTCTGCTGAAGAACTAATGTACTCAGACATTGTTTTACATATGTATATACAAGACACTAAACTTTACTAGAGCACTTTTAAAATTCTGTTTCGCTCAATCAAACTGGAATTTGGTAATTTTTTTAACATAAAGTTTTGTTTTCAATTTTCCAGTTAAATTTTTCTTAGAAGAATAAAAAGTAAAACGTCAGCAACTACTGATGTTACCATATTGAGACAATTTGAAATTAGACAAGTAAGATATCTTATTCGGCCGTGCGGAATCTTTTATACCCTTCACATATGTATGAACTGCTAAAAATGTACTACAGATTTTTCCCGGTGCCAAAGTTGTTTGAAATATTTAATTTTGGTCTCCGGTTTTAGTCGTATTATTGGACTCTTCTTTCGCCGTAATATAGGCATTTTCGATCGGTTTTTTTTTCTCTGAATTTTCATCATTTTTTAAAAAATTCTAGATTTTTTGGTGAATTGTATGTAAGAGAGGAATTACGTATTTAGTAAAATTTCCAATATTTGGTTAAATTTCAAAATTAAGTTAAGTTTGTTTTTGGTTACTTGTTTTGGATCTTCTGTAATATGGGTTTTGTTCAAAATGCAACGTTTTTCATAAAATATTGAGTTTTTGCAAAATTTGGTTTATTTGATTGTGTTGCGAATTTTCGAATTTTTGGTACATATAACATTTTGCACAAATTTTAAATTATTCCTAAAGAATTTTAAATGTACCGAAATTTAAGTTTTTTTATGATTTTAAAGTTGGTTGGAAAATTTCTATTTTTTGGTGAATTTTAAAATTTTTTCATAAATTCCCGATTTGTAGCGAAATTAGAGATTTTATATATAATTATTTGTGTAAGATATTTTGAATTTTTCATAAAGGTTTGTTTGTTCCTTTAATTTTCCGCTCCTTTGTTAAATTTGCAAAATTGTGGTAAGTTAAAGTTCCAAAATTTGGACATTTTTGGTTTTGTCATTTTTTATAAAATTTGGATTTTTTTTATTAAATATTGATTTTGTAGCAATTAAATTTTTTACATTTTCGAATTTTCGGTGAAATTTAAATGTTGGCAATTTCATAAATTTTAATGCAATTTCGGTTTTTTTTTGTAAATTTCGATTTTATGATAAATTTTTTAATATTTATAAGTTATAATTTTTTTGTTGAATTTTTTTTTAATTTTCAGACTTTTTATGATGTGTAAATATTTTGGTGAATTTTAACTGAATTCCCCGTTTGATTTTTTTATTTAAAATATTTATTGGCGAGATTTTGTCAAAATTTTGTAAAATAATAACTATTGTGACTTTTCGGCTTTTTTGTGAAATCTTAATATTTGGTGAATATGATTTTTCCGTATTTTTTGGTAAAATTTAGATCTTTTATTAAATATTGATTATACAGCAATTACATTTTTTATTGCAATTTTTCGATTTAATATTGAATTTTCGAAATTTGTGACTATGAAATTCATCACTCCTTTTTATGATTGTTAATAATAAAATATTGATTTTTTTTCAGCTTTACGCGAAATTACAAAATTGTAGTGAAATTAAAATTATTGTGGTGAATAATCAAAACTTTTTAAAAAAGTTTAAATTTTAATTATATTCCATTTTTTGATTCAAAATTATGGCATAATTTCGGGAAATTATTATTTCGGGAAATTATGGTGTTTGGATGAATTTGTTTTTTATTTGTTCGTTTTTAAAATTTTGACGTTTTTTTAAATTTTTTTTGCGTGTTCCCGCAAGAGTAAATATACTAAAAAACCCAGAAAAATGGCCCATATATCGTGAACTTGTGGTCCTATATGTCTGGCTGATTTCATGTAGCGAAAATTTGCCAAACCTACTGATGAAGTGGTCTAAGTTTCAAGATCCTAGGTTGTCTTATGCCATTGGAAAATTGAGTTAAAATCGGATTAACGGACACCGTTGGTTGAACTTCCCTACATATAAGAATCGGAAATGAATATTGTAGCAATTACAAACAGAATGATCCTTTTAATTTTTCTGAAGGATAGAAAAATGAGTAATCATATGAATTATGATTGACATTTTAGTGTGTTCAAACAAAATTGCGGAAAATTATTTACTTTTTAGTAAAGGCTAAATCTAACCCATCTTCCCTAAAACCTATTTGGAAGGGATACTCCTTTGGCAATACTGCTGTCAATGCAGGCAAAGTAGTGATTTACTTTAAATAAAATGTGGGAATTTCTTAAACTAAAAATAATTTATATTATTAACAGCAGTATAAATTTTAAAAAATTTACATATGTATAAATTAGTTTTTAAATGAAATGTCATTATGAAAAGAGCGGCAAGTTGCTAGAAGAAATGGCTTGGAGTTTTTATTCTTTCAAAATGTAAATTCAAAAAGTCAGAAGATGCGAATGTCCTTATTCATCTGCTATATTTACTTTAAAATAAAGGATTCCGAAGGGATCGTATACCAAAACACGTAATATGCTTATAGTTGCTTCTCCACCTTTCTTGCATGTTGAAGAATATATTTTTATTATTCACTAGAAACATTAAGTAATTTAATTGTTAGGCTTGAGTTCGTCATTTACTCTTTCCCTTAGGAAAGAAAATTCGTTTGCTATGATAACTTTGAATACAGTAAAAGTTAAAATCAACAGCAATAAACGATCGACGGTTGGATGAAGCAAAATGCATATATATAAATAACGTAATTATTCAGACAAACTCAATAATTTCAAATTGAATTAAATCGGCGGCGTAATTTCTTACTTCTTCAAGAACGATGAAAATCGCAACGTTACGTTTCGAAGATTACTGACTTTGTTTTGCACGAAATAAAAGATTTAGACTTGGTTGACATGTGATATGCCATACGGCACGCGATACCAAGAACCAAGAACCTTGTACAGTAACAGTCCAGCCACAATTCCAACCCCGGAAGACAACATTACAGACGCCATTAGTGAGATAACGGCTGAAAGGATAGAAAAAGTATTCCAAAATTGGAGCCCACACTTGGATCACTTACGACGTTGCTGCGGGAAATATTTACATGAAATAATATTTAAAAAGTAAAAAGACAATAAATATTTCAAATTTTCTGTGCTTCTTTAAATTTTCAAAACTCAAACGGCTATTTTTCCCCACGGCCTGCTTCTGGAAATTTTCGTAGAAATAGCAAAATGAAATTTAATAACAATAAATAATTCTGAAAGTACACATTGAACAGAACATAGTTCTGCTGAGAGTAGACACAAGCACGTTTTGGGGAGCCTGTTACTGCCAGCCATCATCTTCAACTGCATTTGTAAAATAATTTTAACCAGAATATTTTCCAAAAAGAGGAAAGCACCCACATTAAGTCGGCTACATTAGTTATTTTCAAAACACGTTGTTGTTGCGACATCTATCAAATCTTTTTTTATTTAATCATTAATGTCACACAAAAACATGGCAGATTCCTCGATCCTATAATTGTTTTAAAGTTCTGAATTTATGCCAACAATCTGCCACCGATCGATGCCCGGCAATCGTGCCATCGTGTTAAAGCGTTTAAAAATTGAAAGATATTCTATTGTAATATAAAGTCGCATTTCCTAAAAAATTCTTGAAATAGTTGCTTCATGCAATCTTCAAGCCATCTTTAATTATGTAGATCTTACATAAGGTCTAATAAAATTTCTTGGTAACGAATTAATCAACTTTATTTGTTGAGGAATTACAATCCACACAAATTAAACAATCATATTCATAAACACATAGTGTACATTGTCGTGTGAACTTTGAAAATGAAAACTCACAAAAATAACTTCTTTGTACGAGTTTCTAATAAGGCATTTTCAATGCAAGCTGCTATTAAAGAACTAAATCTAAAACCTTTTTAACGCATAGAAATAAGCAATGTAATGTGGGTTACAAGTTAAAATTTTCACGAACAAATGAATTGAAAATTTTTTTTGTTTTAATAAAACTTAGATACTTCTACTACAATCTTCTCTATTTTCAACGTTATCAAACCTTAGTTAAGAAGAGAATACTTCTACGTTACTTTTGAATTTTACCAGACATTCTAATCAAACCAGTAGATTAGAAATTAGACACTTCTGAACAAAAGATTGTATTATAGTAGACTTTTCAAAAGTACTAATTTTCATTCAAATTCTCTTTAATTAAACGCCGCATTAAACGCCTTCACCGGGAAAACCAACAATTATTTTTAACTATTTTGTATAATAAGAAAAATTTAATTAAATACAAGTAATAATTCTTATTTAGGTCATGTGTATTTTTGAAAAATATACTTAAACAGACCGTTTTTAAAAAGGATTTTATTTTATTATATAACTATGTATTGCTAGTATACATTTTCTTTGTATTCATATATATATTTTACTGAAGAAGTACTTACATACAATTATCAGCCATTAAACATGCTTAATACATCGAATGGCCACACGTTGCTTTTTGTGAATTTAAATTGATGAATGAGCTCCCATTTTATATTTCAGTGTAATCATACGTGAGAGCATTTGTATTTTTTTATATTTTTTTTTTTGCACCGTTTATGTTGCGTACGTTTTTTCTCGTCCATTTGAAGATGCACATATTTTGTTAAAATTTTTCCAATTAAGCTTTAACGTACATATTGATTTCCATAGGGGCACATTTATTTATGCAAAAAACAGAAACAGCAGTAACGAGTATTGCACTACAACCAGCAGCAACATTGACGACGATGACAACAACAAGACCGATAGCAAAGTTACATATGATATTTACGGTGTTTGTTTTTATTTTTATAAGTAAAAAAATAAATATAATGAATGCAAAAGAATAAAAAGAAATGTTTTACTTTATTCCTAAATGTATGCAACACATTTTATCGTGTGTGCGTGTGTATCCAGACTTCTTATATGGATTCGTTTGCATACGTATTGATTATGCACAGAGAAGAATCCAACACCAACAAGTAACACTCACCTATACCAAACACATATTTGAGCAAACATTTTGTGAGACCGGAAAATTAAAAAAAAAACACAAGTTTTGGACCCAATCTGTAAGTATTTGTAACATTATTATACTTAATTTAAATAGAGGCATGGTTTTCAAGAGATTGACTTGACCTTTGCTTTTCAAAACGGGAATTTAAAAAATGCTTAAGTATAGCTCGAGCTTCTATATAAATAAATTTACAATCAGCCAAGTATTTATTTTTTTCACTTTATGAAAAGTAGAATTTAAAAGGTAAATTTTTTCCCAAAAGTTCTTTGTGTTTCGCAGCATGTTAAAACGCATAACACAGAAACATTTCCTTAAATTGTGTACCACTTTGTGTATTTGCAAATGAATCAACCATCCGTAAAAGTTTTCAGCATTAAAATGTACATATTTAAGTCTTTAACATGTATCTGCTGCTGTGCTGTTGTTGAATGCAATGGAAATCCAACAGACAATATGTTTCGAAATATTCTGATAATTTTAAAGGTATGTCAGTTTTTGTTACTGTAGTGGATAAGTTTTTTGGTTGTGTTTTGATGTAGTTCTTCTTTTATATGTTTTATTTTTTCGATTGTTTCTCTTTTACGACAGTGCAAAGCAAAGTCCGTTTTGATACAGGCAGTTGGTCGTCATCATCATCCTTTTGTATGATATACTATTTGTTTGTTTGTTTTTTTCTCTACAAGTGAGAATGTATATGTATGTAAATTTGTATGTCTATGCGTCATTATGCATGTGTGTTATTTTCCCATTTTTTCGTTTTTCAAAGTGTCTATCAATTCACTTAAAAACATATAGACTGAATGAGTAGCAGGTTTTAAAAGAATTGGAACGTAACTGTAAATAGATTCAATAATGCCATTTTAGAGTGCATGGCTTTTAAAAATTAATTGTTTTAAGTTTCAGAGTAGTGATGTATTTGTCAATATTTGACAATTTATTTGACAACCTTTTGAAAAAGTTTCCTGTAAGAAATAAAAGTTATTTATACAGTTTAAAATATACACGAATCAGATTTTTATTTACGGATAGTAAAAAAAAAATTTAAAACAATAAAATTTTACCAACAAACCTCCTAAAAAACTTTTGACAGTTAAAAGTATTTTTCGAAAAACTCCGCTTGGAGATTCATAGGTCGTTGGCCTTCACGGTAATATGGAGGCCCTTAGAAATTTGGGCATATGCTAATTTCACTAAAAGAGATCATTGTAAGTTAAGTAAATAAATTATTATAAGATTCATGAAAAATAATTAAATGCAGCGCTTTTATGTTAAAATACTAGTTGAAAAATTTTCACGATACAAATTTAATTGAACAACATCGACACTACAAATCGCTAAATTTAAATGTAATACGACTTGACGAAAAGCATCAATACTGTTTTTGATAATAGAGAACAAAATTCTAAAGAGAACGCGGCAAAAATCGCTCATATATTTCTTAATTAGAATTTTCAAATTCTAGCATGATAATTGTTTTCTCATCGTTTTAAATTTTAAATTTAGCAGTTCTGATGATATAACACTATCACAAATTAAAAAAAAAAACAAGACTTTAAATTAATTGATCTAAACTCATGTTTTTGCCCGATGCTGAAAATTCTATAATGGAAAGATAAGAGTCCTTTTGTCGCATCAGAAACAACTAAATAAATGGATTGTTTATTTTACGAGACATGGTGCCACAAAAGTTGGCCCCTGGTTTTAGTAATAACCTAAAAACATGAAACAAGTGTGCGGAAGCCAATGGTTTCAAAGTTTAAATTATATTTGTTTGATAGAAATATGAAATGCACTCTACTATTTACAAAATATTCTAAAATGATGTAAGATATTTACTTTAAACCTCAAGATAATCCCTAAAGACATCATAAAATCTATTTAGAATTGCCATAAATTTGTTTCCAAAGCTGCGCCTCAATAGTCATATTCAGGATTTAAAAAGTCATAATTAGATTTATTCACATCAAATGCAGGATTTATTAATAAATTATGCATATATATTATTTCTTTTCCTTAAATTAAATTCTCCTGAAACAATTAAGAATCGAAAACCATATGGAATTAAATTCACTAATCATGCCACTCGGCGCACACCATGTCGAAAGATAACGTTCGTTTGAATTCTAAAAAAAAACTGATTTGCGTCTTTCTTGTTAACTGTTTTATGGATTAATTTTTTTTTATTATTTAACCTTTAAATAAATAAATAAATTCATAAAGAGAGCTATTGGTACACATATCATACTTCCAACGCTACGAAGGAGCAAAGTGTCCTTATTAGGAGTTTTGTAAAAAATAATTACTAACTCATCCATAAACATCGATACTTTTATGGATTTCTCGAAGCGTTAATAAATAAACTTCGAAAAGAAAATTTAGTTAATGACTGGTTAATTTTGGACAATGCAGTAATTCACAAGACACAAAAGGTACTGGGTATTACGAATGAGCCAAATCATACCTTACTCTTTCTTTTTCCATATTCTCCTAAGCTGAAACTAACTGAACACATTTTTTCTAAAACTAAACTTAAAGCTCGAGAACTGTTATCGGATCCTGGGAATAACCAGTCTATAGTAATATGATTAAAGCATCTGTGAGAACCATCACTTCTGGCTATTGTTGTAATTATTTTCTACATATGATGATAAATTGCCATCAGCTGTTTTTAAACAACCTTTACATTCAACTGCTTATTTATAAATCCTTAATTTGATTTAAAAAAAATCTAATTTTGATTTTAAAAATCCCGATGTGAAAAAGTCCGAATTCGAAGTTAAAAACGTAATTAAAAACATTATGAAGACCAAATATTTTTAAGTTTGATAAATGAGTTCAAAAACTGTCCAACAAATATGTGATTAAAAGGCGAATGACTCTTTATTCGCATTAATCTGGAGAAATTGAATATATTTGGCATTTTGTTAATATTTTTAAGTAACACATTTTTAAAGCAATTGTAAAACAAATATTTAAGAGCAAAAAGAGAAGTTTAAATTTCTAGATTGTGATTTTAACCTAATTCTGTGAAAATATATTAATTAATTTACCCTACATGTTATTAGTTATCCTCATTTTAAAAACAAATTGAATTTCGAAAGTATGAGAAATTCAGTTTTCGTCATTAGTTTAGCCAAATAGATGATATTACAGAGGACCTTAACTCAGTAGAGAGGCACAAAGAATGCAGATGAAATGCGTAGCGGCATAAGAAACGCATTCTATTCTAATAAAGGCTTTACCATTTTAATCATTGGATGTAATGAAAATATTTATTTTTGATTCTAAATATTGTTAAAAATAATATTAAACAATATAAAAGTTTTATTTAATTGAGACAGCATGATGCAATTCCGAGCTTTATCAACTTAAAATCACTTGACTGGTTAAAAGTTACCATAAACATTTTGGGAAGCTTTTATAAATAATTTTTGTATATTTTGTTTTATAATGCCAGGCTTTTATATTCCTGTACTAGAAAATCTCTGTTTGATTTATAAATTAAATGACTTTGTGGTTTTTTAAACAACTGGAAAAAAAACTTTTTTAAAAAATATTGTCTTTGCATGCGTTTAAATAATAACTGTTTAGTGTAATTTATAGCTAATGTGTGTTTGTATGAGCGTGTGTGAGAGAGAGGTGTTTTAAATGAACATAAACTGACACAACATAAATATACATAATGTCTAAAGACATTCTTCCTTCAACATACTATTTTGTGGGCTATATATGAACTTGCCAATCGTTTGTCAAGTTATTGCTTTTTTCTTTTGCGTTTTCAACATGAATGTACGAACTGTTGGCTCTTACGGACACTTCCTTTTTGGGCAAAAGTAAACTATGATGTGCTTCAACTGTTTGGTATCTTTCAAGTGGTCGAAATCTAGAGTGAAGGTATTGGCAAACTGTGTCAGATTTTTTTCAACAACTTAAGCACACGACAAAGAATAAATCAAAATGTTGTCAATTCTTAGCATTCGTATTAAAATAGCATGATTTTATACAAATTTTAAGCGAAATTTAAATTATATTTTCATTGTAATTATGACCCAGTTGTTCAATAACTAAGTGATATTTGGTTGATACATATTTTCTTATTCTGGATTTTCAACATTATAAATTAAATATTTTTTTTTTAATTTATTTATTTTTTTTCTTAAACTTACACTTAAACACTTTATTTTTAAATTTTTTATATATTTTAAATACACTGCTGAAACAAAACTTACTAAAACAAAGCACACAAGGACTACGACAACATTCTTTTTGCGAAGTTTGAACACGATTTATGCTTCAACCGCTAGCCTACTACGAATGGTTAGGTGCAACTAATAAGCACTACGCCCGGCCGACTATTTAATACGAACTGAAATGCACACATAAACATAGAACGGAGTATTAAAATATCATATAATCCAACCACGGATGTTAATGTTAATTAAACCGAAGTCCGACGCTTAACTCATTTTACTTCTAATACTTTTATTAATAACCTGTGGAATTAAGGTTATTTTTAAAATAATTTACATTTAATAACATGACACTATTTTCTGTATATTTCATTATTATTATATCCCATTTTGTTGTATTTTCAATAGCGTTATTCAATTTCTTTAGTTAAACTTGCACAGCTTTAACCGTCTTTTCAGTTTAACGACACGATTTATACTGATTTTAGAATTTCACCTTCCATTATGTTAAGTACACCGCTATTAACCCCATGCCTTTAGGTTTAAGCTTTTACGAACAAGTGTTGACTATTTCCTTGTTGTTGTTTATTGTGCTCTATTCAACATCATATGATACACGAAGTAAATGTCCTTCGGCTACATGGAAGTGGAAACGAGAAAAAAGCACAAATACAACTATACAAAAGTAGCACGAAAAATATAGGGTAAATATTTGACTCAATACTAAAGCTTTTTGGGACAAAAATTGAGTCATTTATATTTGAGAGAATATAAAAAGACACACAGAGAGAGGGAGAGACGGAGTGCTAGTAATACCAGAGAAACTTACCATTATTTTTATATAAAAAAGTAATTTAAATAATTCTAACGGTTTCGTCGATAATAGAGTAACTTATGCAATTTAAAATATAAAAAGTTCCGGTACAAGGCGACCATTATTAATATTAAATGTTGATATTTAAAAAATGAAAGCAAAATAATTTGTTATTTTTAAATATTTAATTGTGGATTGCTTGTGCTACCATTTCCATGATGGGCTTCTCCCACATGCTGCCTATGTTCTATTTGACAGATAGAACATATACGATTAGATCAAAGAAGCAGCTTTCTAAAAACGGTAAAATCTCTGCAGGAGTCCGTCAAGGTAGTATACTAGGACCACTATTACATACTCGTATAATCTACATATACATACACGTCAACTTTTGCAGACGACACTGCATTTTTAAGTGTTAATAATGATCCGAAGGTTGCATCTGAACAACTTCAGCCCCTTATAACGGCCATTAAGCTTCCAACAAAAAACTACTCTGGTTAATAAGTCATCTCTCAGCCTTGGCTTTGGAATATAAAGTCTTTTTATACAATCCTGTTTATACACTAATATGGGCATATGGCATTCAGCTGTGGGGTACTGCATGTGCATCAAACATACAGAAGTTACGATATATCGTATGAGCCCTCTGGTATGTAAGAAATGAAAACATCCATAGAGATCTAGAAGTTCTCACTACTCAGGAAGAAGCAAAAACCTACGCGTTCAAATACGTAGACAAACTAGACGTACACCCTAACACTTGTACGCAATTTATTGCAATTGACGGGCACCAGGGACTAAATAAGACTGACACATTGAGCATGACGAGACGGCTCACCTTACGCAATAATAGATAGTTGTAAACATTTGAATACAACAAATATTTTAGAAATACGGTTTGAATATTTATTGTGAACTTCAATAAAATAAACTTAGGGTTATACAAAAAAATATGTATATTAAATGCATTAAAAAATATGTGGATTTCACAGGGAAGACATTATTTATTTTTTAAACAAAACTGATCACTACCCTAATTTTAATGCAGTGTTAATAAGGAAATATTCAACAGAGAATTAATATTACATTTAAAAGTTTGAAAAAGAAACTATAATTTTTAGTTTCACATAAATAATTCATTTATTTATAATTTTCTGTTCCTTTTCACTTCCTTTTTGTGTGTTTGTTATGCTCAAATTGCATATATGATAAGTTTACCTATTTTTTACTTTTGTTACTTTAAATGTATGATATATGAGCGTTAGGTTATGTCGTTAAAACTTGAGAATAAAATTTATATAGTTTCATGACGATCGCAGTAACTGCCAGAAAAAACGAAATAAAACTCATAAAAAGGTTGAATTTACACTTTACCATTTAAAAATTTCAAGCAGTGAATTGAAAGAGAAATATGAGTTTTACTTAAGAAAGCAAAAATTAACAAAATTGTTATTTAATTAAAATTATAGCTGTTCTTGGCCTTTTTTAATTTAATTTATTAAAATTGTCCAAGCTTTAAGGACTTTTTTTAAAAATTATATTTTTATTTTTCGATGATGTACGCAATGGAGTAGCGAAATATCGAAAAATAAAAATAAAAAAGACTCTTAATTTGATATTCCGACAGGGTGTTTTGATGTAGAATTTTGGAACGAATTTCCGTCATCCCTTGTCAAGTTTGGTTTGGAGACAAACTGGTTTCGGCTATGTGCCATCTTCAGTGTCATTTTTCGTTCAGAACGAAAATTCTACATAAAAAAAGACCTTAAAGCCTGGACAATTTTAATAAATTAATTTTTAATTAAGTTTAATAATATTCGTTAAGGTATTTTTTAATCTAGAACTATTTAGTTACAGTACATAATGTCTAAACCAAATAAGTACTGCATTTTTTCAATTATATTTTAGGTAACAAAAATCCACACAAAAACATAAGTGTGAAAATGAGGCCAAGTTCCTCTCCAAAAATTTCGGCGGCTAAAAGTACTGAGATCAAAATGATGACCAAGTCCTTAACATCTACAATACCATCCCATTTCTAGGCAACTTGTTAGTTTGGTAACATTTTTTCCATAATCCTTTCCCATATTAGAAATTAAAAAAAAAAATTGCAACGCTAGCATTTCATCTAGAAGTGAGATGATATTGATCTCAGTACTTGTAGCGGCCGAAAATTTTCGATTGGAACTTGGCCTTATTTCAAGATTTTTGTTTTTGTGCAGATCTGAGTAGTTATATCAAATTTCAGCTATCTACCTATAGAGGAAATGCTCCATACAAATAGGAGAGTTCTCTGGTCTCCCTAGATAAAAATTGCGTATTTTTCTCCTTATTTACTCTCCAAGGCCTACCTGCATACCAAATTTTAGCCCTCTAACTATAGTGGAAGTGTCCCATAAATAAATATGCTCGTAATTTGGAAAAATTATTTTTTTTTTAATATTTAATATTTATGGTATTTTTTTGTGTCTCCCTTTTTAGTTCTATCCTTTCTACCTTTCAAAGCATTTTGTTTGGTTTTAATAAATGCGGCTTTGCTGAAAAGGTAACAAAATAACTGGCAAATTAAACTTTATAAATAGTTGCAGTTATTTGCATTAAACATTTAGTTTTAGCCTTAAGAAAGGCTATTTAAAGTTTTTACATTGGAAAATTTATCAGATTTAGAAAGTATTGGGAAAAATACATTTACAATTGTAACCTATTTGGAGAAGCTGGATGTATTTTAAAATCAGTTGACCAATTTATAGCAGGTAAAAGAGCGAAAAATTAAATAGATTGTATTCTGATGGCGCTGTAGTTAGCAAGCTGTCTATTGGGTTGCATTCAAAATGTATGTAAATTAATTCTCGACGGTAGTTTTAGTGCTGATTTGTACTTAATGAAACATAATCTTTATACTATATTCTTCGTTATCAATACCACATAAACTGGAAATATAAGGACGCATAATTCCTTTGTAGTTGTAAAGCAAAATGGGGATAGAACTCGAGTTCTCTTTTACAAAATCGTGAAAATACTCGTATGTTTGTTCATTAAGGTTTTTCTTAGGCGATTTTAAAATGAAACAAAAAATATTGTGATCGTATAAGGGTAACCCATGCCGAACAGCGATAAAGAGAGAAAGAGAGGGACTGAGGGAGCAAACACAACCCAGTAACAAACTGTGTCTTGTAGTGCCGTTACCCCTAAATTGCCTTTTCATTTTTTTTCTTTGTCTGCAGCATCGTCAAACAGAGGTAAGATACACGCTTTTTTTAAGATGCATTTGTCAATATGTTCGTAAGCTTTTAATACATTAAAAAACACGAATCCTGGCAAAGTACTTTTACCGATAGAAGCTATTGCAGCCAAGACTTGCTGTGGGATAAGGGGATAACGTGGGAACAGACGTCTAATAGAGCTCCCTTATCAATCTTTGCAAGTCTGAGTTGAAAACTAATTTTTAATGTTGTTATTAATAAATTGCTCTCGCCATTCCTTGAGATGGGTTCATGGCCGAATCTTCAACTTTTTCTGCGTATTTTCTCGATGAAATTTGACAATAATATTTCTTTAGTTATATCTAACCATTTCTTCAGTCAACTTGGTTTTTTTTTAACGAGCAGCTTGTACATTTCTGAAACATTCAAGCATTATAGGTTTTCAGTCAAGTTTTGTATTTTCTCGAGATCGATATTTTTGCAGTTTTCTCGAAAGTTTATGAACAGTGATGGAGTTATATGGACGATTGACTCGATAAACCACCGAATTTATTATACTAGAGTGCTAAAATATTATCTCCCAGAATATTTACTAACATTGGGCGCTGTCGGATTCCACAGGCAAATACTCTTCTAAATTCGTTATTTTACACGGAGACGACCAGTCTTTTGATCAAATGACCAGATTGCCGTAGATTTCTCTGCTTTCGCAGAAATGCCCTACCTTAATTTATCTTCAGTAATTGAATAGCATCGACATGTGCAATGTCAAACAAATTGTTTAAGTTTTTAACAAACTCTTGTCGATGCTTCTCATGCACATCTTGGGGTTTGTTGCAGGTCCAGTGGCATCGAAGATGAGATGCTCGTTCCAAACGTATACCTTTATTTAGATACTTTGCTTGACTTATCTATAGTGCCAGCGGTTCGTGCTAGGTTTGACATGACATACACAGCAATACCGATTAGAAGTCTGTATCGAGAAAATTTTTGTTGTACACGTGAAGTTCTTTTACTTTTCAAATACAGCAGATACTTCTTCTTTCTCTCAGAAAACAAGCAGTGAAGAGAACTGAAGGATTGTTTGTCAAATACCAGCAAGAATATAGCCGCAGACAAATATGTTCCTATTAATATGTTCATACAAAAATAGGAACATAAAAATTTGTGAACATGAAAAAAAGAGTACTTCAAAAATGATTTTCCTATTTTGCGATACAATGAGTATTTACACACATATGTAATTATGTACATGGCGAAACTGAAAATAGTCCAGTGAGCAGATGATGACAATTATAACCATATACATATATGTACATACTTGTGCATACCAAATGTATGTACATACATAACAAATAGCTAAAAAATAATTAATTTTGGTAGCAATTAGATATTATTTTCGCTGTCAGTTTTTAAGGAGTACATATGGTTTTTTAAACATTGATTCATCATCAATGGGTGTATTTTTTACAGGTAAAGAAAGAAAAATTTGCTAATAACATACTTTTTTTTACTTTAGTTGTTATAGGAAGACAAAAAACAACAAAACAATTGTATTTAGGATGAAAATAAGTCTGGTAAAACCAAATCTATTTCATACATACACAGGAATATCAATTAACATTTATTTTAAACTATTTATTTATTGTATTTATTTAAAACTTTATAAAATATCTCAAAACATATAAACTTCATTATAATATGCGATCAATGTTTTTATTATGAAAAATAAAATTCAATTTCACGTAAAAATAAAACACTTAAATATGCACAGCAAACACTAATTTTTAGTGAGCCTTTAAGGTACTACATAAGTACTAATAGAAGTATTTTTAAAGTAAGAGATCAATAATAAAAAATTTGTAGAAAAAAATAATTATATAAATATCTTGTTTAAAAAATTATAACAAAATTTAATCGTCACCAAAAAAAAGTTTAAAATTTAATAACTTACATACATATTACGAAAAAATAATAAAGCAAATAAAATTAAATTAGTTTGAATTATTAGGTACACGTGAAATTGAATTCATGAAAACAATTGATCTCTTTGTCGAACTGAACGTTCAACATTTTCTTCATGTAGAACTTGCAGTACATGTGAAGTTTTGAGGTCGTATTATGTTTCTAAACGAATATGAACAACATGCACTTTGTAGGCGGTACCTGCAAATAATGAAAATGTACACGTAATGGCCCGTCAATTTTGTTGTTCTCAAAATTTAGTACTTTAATTTGGTCTGACACTTCGAGTAAGTATTCATGCCTTGCCGCTACACATATACTTCACGTATACAAACATAATTGTGCAGACCTCTAATACCAATGTTCGCATGAAGTGAGTGTATATTGAGTTTTATTGCGTCTCACAAACAGCTGGCCTTATTACTTGAAATTGAAGACGTTAATTCAAAATGAAAACTTAAAGTAATAACAAAACTTTATATGTGTATATAATTCTAATAATATCAATCAAAGGTCAAGGGTAATAATATATAATTATGATTTGACCGTTACAATGCTAAACAAACAAACAAATGCTAAATACTTATTATTTGGCATTATATACAGATCATAACAGGCAATGCCTTTCGGCATTATTAAGGGTTAAATCCAGAAAATACTTTTTGTGAGCGTAGATATGTTTCAAGTATAACCAAAGGGAAAAAAATGTTACATTATTTCTAGAAACGAAAACATCATTAGTTCGCAAGTACAAATATGTTGCGACACGGGTTATCGTAGTTCTATTCCTTGAAAACTTTTTGAACAATTGTTTTGACACCATTCAAACAAAATTGAAGGGTATTCGCTGAACAAATAACTTCTATTTTTTTTCCAACATTTTGGAATTTCAATTTTTAATTTTGTAAACATAAATCAAAGCATAAGTTAAATGGAGACATAACTAAGACGTTTTAATTTTTAAATATTTGTTTTAACAACGTTGGGAACCAAGCAGGTTTCTGGTGCATTTCAAACACTTTTTCTATTGTTGCAATCAACACACATAAACTAAAGGTGAAAATAAGCATAACTCTTGGCACTTTAATTCTTGCTTAAATAAAATACAAATAATTATTGACCGACCAGCTCAGCTCCCCAAGACGATCATAAAATGTGTGATTTTATGAAACAAACTACTAATACAAATTTACTCTGGAGAAATATGCCAACGTTTTTCGAATTTAAAAATGAAACAATTTCCAAAAATTTTAATAATTTTTTTGATAATTATTTCGAAAAAAAATATTAGAAGCTTTTATTATTAATTCACTGATAAGCACTGAACGAAACTAAACAAATGGAAGTTGGGTTTGTTATTACGTGCGCAACAGTAACTAGAATGGTAATTATTGCATACATACATAGTTAAGTAGCTGTGTATGCTCCTTGGAATGTGTGTTAAATTATAAACGTGAAACAAGTCAGCCCAAGTAAATATCAATTACCTGCACGTACTTTTACGCACACGAGAATTCAAGTTTCTACTCAAATGGGCCCTATATAAGTTACAAAGGTGAGAGATACTTATTAAAAACGTGCGCAATTCATAAAACGTTTAAGGTGTATCCACGACATTCGGCTTTATTAATAAATGCATAAAAAAAGTTATTTATGAAATTATTTGCACTAGTATGTAATGAAGTGATACGGAGATTATTAAAACAATATTTAAACGTGAAAAAAATCTAGTAAATTAGTTACAAACCTAATTTTGATTATAAATAGTTGACAAGCACAATTTGGAAAGCTTGAAGTCCTGCCACTGAATTAATTCTTTTAATTGTGCATTTAAGACATTTTACTATTTCAATGAAAAGACAAATAGTAATATAAGTAATTAGTGAAGAATAAAATTTTCAGTTGAAACATTTAAAGGAATTCAAAACAAACACCAGTTCAAACTGAACGAAGTCTATCGTTTCTAAAAGCAAACATGTAAATTTTACCGATGTCTCTGCGTTAGTGACACGTCATGAAAACTTCAAGTATCATCTGGCCAGGATGAAAATCATAGAATACTTGTAGACTATGCCTGGAAGAGCCTGAAATGTCCAGCACTGGCTAGCATAAGGCTTAGGACCACGGGTAGACATTTGTTAAATGTGAAAGCCATGGGGAGCTAAGCCTTAGACAAATGCTAGCAATTTCAATGAGGAGAAGTGTTACCAGTCGACAGTCTGAAATCACTATAGTCAAAAGTAAAGGCTAGGGCAAGCACGAGACTCAATTAAAAGTAAGGTAATCGTAATTACAAATCGGTTGCCTGAAATCAATTTGAGGAGCGAAGGGGGTCGAAAAGGGAGTGGTCTGCTTCGATATCCCCCCTACATTAGTCTATATACTTACCTATGTTAAATGTTACAAAAAATGTAAAAAATAATTTTTCTGTGCGTAAGTAGGCAAATTTATGTTTCTAAAAATTTAAATATTATTTTCATCGATTTCTGTTACATTTTTAGGGATCAAATTCGACCTGAAGTAACACATCCAACTTTACAACACAGTCTACTAAGCGTTTTTATAAAAATAAAACAATAAAAAACCAAAAACCAAAAAGCGATCTCTGCGAAGTATTTAATGTTTTCGAATACAGAATTTTTTTCTGAAGAATAGTTCCGCGGACGGCTCAATGGTTTAACCAGAAGGTAAAAAATAATCCAGCATGACCATCTGTTACAACTACATTTCATATGAATGTCGTCCACATTAATATATTCGTATGTATGTACATACAGTATGCAAAATCCTTACTCGTACATTTCTCGACGCTGCTATTACATGAATTGTAGAATGACTTCTTTTTGTAATTTGTCCTAATTTTACAAACAGCCTTTAAATTGCTTCGAACAGCTAAGTTACAATCCGTACAGCCATCGTCTGCGAATACAAATTTTTCCTATCGTTGAAAATTATAATTGCCATATCATTCTTTATTACTATAATTTCACATCTATTTTTTTAATTCTTACCATGGATTTTTCAAAATACAATTATTTCAATTCTTTTCAATATATTTGAAGATATTTTGTAAATACCTAATACAGTAAGGGTGTACAAAGGACTTCAGCTGACAGGCTCCAAGGTATGGCTTGCGTAACTAAATGCACTGTCAAACGTTCTAACGTATACTTCCTCGTGATGGCGTCCGGTAACAGATTCCTTTCTCTGCTTGGAGTAAGTGTTTATTAAGTCGAGCGGAACTAATCCACGGTGGAACAGCATACGCCAGGAATTCGTAGCCAAGAGCGTGCTTGGTCTCTAGTATGCGAACTCTGGATGCTAGTCGATATCCAGTTATACTACGAACTTACGCGTGCATATGGAGCTTCTCCATAATCACTTAAGCCAGTGCACGCTCATACTTAATGCGTATTAAGAACATTTTATGGTTAGAGTTTACATATAATGTATAATTGTACAACTACTTTGTATGAGGTTAGATTTATTTAATTATTAAATGTAAACAATAACTTGTTTATCAGATCTAAAGTAACGCTTGAAATGTTCTCAAATAACTAACTATTGTATGGTTATAACAGACTTTCCTGTGCATGCGTACCCCTTTGTGGATTAGACCTCATTTTCTCCATTACAGGGATGAATCAGGAAGCCTAACATGTGGCGGATGGTTTAATCTCTGAAGAAACTTAGGTTTAAATCGAACAAGGGAGGAATCCGGAACAGATAAACAAGAATTCCTTGAGAGAGGTGGACGGGTCAATCTTTAAATGGACCCGTGAGTCGGGTTAGTCTCTAAAGATTCGAGAAAGATAATGAGTGTCTTAAGACCACGGGAAAACACTTGTTATATGTGAATGCTATGGTGGACGTAAGCCTTATACAAATTCAGCAATTACAAGAGACTCCGTGATGACGAAAAAGCCCGACAGTCACCAGTCGACAGTCTGAAATCACTACAATCAAGAATAAAGATTAGTGTTACAAATCGGTTACCTGAAATCAGTTCAAGGCAAGAAGGGTGTCGAAGAGGTAGCCATACTACACTATTGCGTGGAATTTTTTAAGAAGTTTTGCAAAACAGCGGTAATATTTGTGGGCTAGTTATAGCTATGGTCGTACCTTGCTTTCGTTCAAATTAAAAGTTGGACAGAATAGTATTGATTATGTGCCACTTCTACTTCGTCCAAATCGTTCACCGTTTCCAAGTAAGGACATATCGCGCTTTGTTTAAACATTGAGCTCAAGGTCAACATTCTAAAACAAGGCGATTAAAGTTTGAAGGACAGGATTGTTATACATAAGCTGTGCTTATTATTATTATAAAAAAAACTATACATACCCAACTCTACCGCTGACGGTTTTGTAAAAAAAATAAAGCTAAAACTGTATTTAGAATAAAATTTATTTAGAAAGTAATAGTTATAACTTATTAACAGGTTAAATTAACGTATACAATTATATTGATGTTAAACTACATTAATAAATATTAAACTTTGTTTCGTCTTTAAGGTTTATTTTTAATTATCGATTTCCAAAGTTGTAAAGTGTTTGACACTTAATATCACTAAAGTAGAATAAAAGTACTCTGTTTTCTATTATATTTTATAACTATATCTAGTCATTTACTTAATTATTTTATCAAATTAAAAGGCAATTTTATGAAAGCGGGGCATTAAAAAATACAAGTGTGCAAATTGGCTTTAGTTTTTTCCTAGCAGCCACAAATAATAAATCCCTTTATTAACTGATCCTTTGAAAAGGATGTTTCGTATCTACTTACTTCTCTTTATGCTCATAATTTTACATGATCATTATTAGGTGAGAAAATCAGAAGGGGCTGTGCGAACCGTAGAGGTTAGATTTTCAGCAGCTAGCTTGAGCCAAGTAAGGAAACTAGATTTGGAATGCTGAAGAAAATCTTCAAACTGTATTGGATGCCGCGCGCTCTAACAAATATAGAGAACATTCCAAAAAATGTTTTTCATGACAAGTTAACTAACAAACTTTTATCATATTATAGATATGTGCAATATGCTTGCACCATTTGCACACCGAGTAACAAACACAGATTTTGAACGATGTTTACCCTCGACCTGGAGGTGCTGCACAGAAACTATATATGTGCTCCTGTTGCGCACAATCTCACACAAGTTATTTACCAATCAAATTAGAAAAGAAAACTAAATTGACATCTGAACATATGCTATAGTTATAGTTAGTATGAAGTATTTAAATTATGAATTTCATACCTATTCGCCCTAACTCGGTCAACTCTGGTACCTATCTTGCACATTTATGTATAAGTATTATAAATTGAACTTAGAAAAATTGCAATATTTTAGAACCTATTCTTATAGCAGCATTTAGGTTTAGCTCAGCTAAACTAAAAATATATTTATATTTTTATTGCTTATTATGTACTTTTTTATTTGTCTGAATGTTTTGATTTTAGTTTTTCCTTCTAACCAAGATGTATTTACTATTTTGTCATCTTAAAAGTTGCATTTCTTAACACAGTTTATTCAGTATTAATAGTTTTTGTATCAATTTTATAAATCCTTGACGATTTCATGTTTATGGAAATGTAATATAAGTTTGTATTGTTCCCAACCTGATAAGTACTCAATCACAACAATTACTTTTTCTGTAAATTTATTTATTCAGTTCTCTCTTAAAACTATTTTAAATTTCAACAACACAAATAAGGTACACGTCAAAAGGATAAGGCTACTTACCATTTACCTTTTGTTCTGGTTATGCAAAAACACTATAAATTGTGTTGCAATCCATACGCGTTGCACCCGTTAGTACAACTCGGTTGGTAATCAAGTTGGGTGGTTTGCCCATAAACAATACAACTTTTATGGTTTTCGCCATATGGCAGCGATGCTACTGTACTTTTTTCAGTACTTTGATTTGCGATTTTCCAATGTTCCCCCTTTTTTCAATCTAAAACTGCACAAAATAATATCAAAATCATACAGGTTTACAAAAACGGTATAAGTTTCCTACAAATGTTGCAATCTCGTGCAATCCCTTCTCAAGTTGTACCAACGGTTGCATCGTCTATGGCTTGCTTTTCTGTTTCCTTTGATAAATATTGTCAAACAGTGTTCATAGTTAAATTATATGCTGTTATTTGTTTAACGCCAGTTTTAATTTTTTATCAAAATATAAACAATGCAAACTTAAAAATGTGACAAATCGCTATTGAATTTATAATTACTGGTTTAATTTAAACCGGCTTTGGACCTGAATTTTGTACAGTTGTTGATATACGCATGAAATAATATGAAATGCGACAGTAAGTACAGAAATAATGAATACAGTTCGACATTGCAACACAAATAATATTACGAGACTACTCCATGTTTCACGCGAGACTTATCCATGTTTCACGCGGTTTTACTTTTAGATGAACAGTTTCCATGGCGGCTTTCGAATAAGTTAGGATGCAGTTACATACATTAATTTTCCTTTAATGTTTGCTAGCAGTCTGAATGCGCGACTTCTTTTATAGGTTTTAATACATCTATCGGTGACTTTATGTTATGTTTATATTATATTTATTTTACCAGATTCAGTAGGATCTAGGGCCAACTTACAATTTTCTTAACAAAAAAATTCCCTTAAAATTCTATTGGATGCCATACTTTGTCCTTAGCTGGTAGATTTACCAGAGCTATAGTTAGAAAAAAGGTGCAGAGACTCTCTCTGTTGCTCAAACTTGCCAATATAAATTTTTGGGTGAGCAAAGAATGGCTGCTTCGAATTCTCATCGCCATATGAGTAAAGAAATAGGAGAAAACGTGGCTTATTTTTGTACCTAATGAATAATAATAAAAATATATAAATATGATGATGATATGTATAATAATTTCCACAAAATAGTATTTGTTACGATGTTCGTCGACACGAGTTTTTTTATTTTTAAAATACTGATCATATTCCATATACTTTCTGCGTAAAATCAACAAATTGTTTACTTCCATTTGAAAATTTTAAATTTTGAGTTAATACATTATTGTGCACAACGTGCGATATATTAAATTCACATCTTTATACAAATGTTCATTTCACAAAAACATGGTAGTGCAGTACCGAGTGTATTATAATACAATATTGTATTTTTGTTGCAGGTAATTTAGAAGAATGTGATATTATAACATAACTTCATATTATATGTTTTTGAGAATTTATATTGACAGCTTACGTGGAACTATACTACTTGCGTGATTAATTTGTGTTTAAACAAGTTAAACGTTTGAAATTTTTCGTATATTTATGAAACTACAAATCATTTATGGAGTTTCTTTTGATATATAATTAATTATTTATCATTTGTTCTTTTGCTAATGACGTTTTATTACATTTAGGTGTAATTGAAAATTCCCAAACGGGATTGTCTTAACGTCTACGATTTTTTTTGATATTAGCAGTACAATGAGACCACAATACCATAATACACGACGTATGTGAATTGCATAAATATATTTCAAATTGTATTGAATTTTGAAATGAACACAATTGTATTTTTTATGATTCCTCATTTTCAGGTTAAAAATTATTCCAAAAACAATTACAAACAAAATTACATATGCTGTCAATTATATGCAGTCAGTATATACAACTGTATAAACCTAAGGTAATGTTATCATGACGAAATAAACACATAATAAGTACTGGATCAATTTTATTCATCCCATTGATGATAAATTTATAAGGGAAAGGTAAAATGTGCCTGCTAACTACTGGCATCATACCATGTTTCGCTAGGCATTACTAGGTATTTAGTTAGATAATTAAAATTGAAAATTTTGCCCGCTTTCGAATGACATCATCAACTCCCAAATGTCTTAATTATTGACATAATATGAACCACTGAGAGCAAAAGGTATTATGTACAATGAATTACATATTCATTTTAGTAAAAAGTATTTTAGATGACGATATGTATCGTCTAACGAATGTGTATAAACAGAACAAATTCATAAGTGTACTTATCATTTTCACGTGCACCTTATTCTTACTTTCGCAAACCTTTCTTTTTTTATTATTAGTTACTAACTTTTTGAATTATACAAACGTACTGAATACTTTTAGTTATAAAAAATATATTCGTGTTTTCTTTTATTCTCACGTAAAGACAAGATATGGCATACAAAACCATTTGTTATAACAATTTACAGTTTTCGTTTTTAATTGAATTTTATACTTTAAGTACCTCTTTAAGCTCACAAAATATAGTATGCTATGCTATTTTACTTATTTATTCTATTTTCTTACACTTTTACAAATCAAAAAAAATATTAAATTGTTAAAAAATTACTTAAATAAGTACAGAGTGTTGTAATATATAGTATTCTTTTTTTGCAATTAATCTTATGTAAAATTGTTTTAACCTAAAAATTAAGTACTTACATAAAAATTCTATCAGTGTTTGCAGTTTTTTTTTGATTAATTAACATTAAGTAGACTTTTATACACTTTAACATTATAACAAAACAAATAACACTATTTATAAGTATGTAATTATTATTTTCTGTTTTGTGCAATAATTTATTTTAATGAATATTCTATGCAGGAATGGTTGCCTCTTCGTAGAAGTCTGGCTCATCTTCATCAGCGTTGGCTTTGTTACCGTCTAACTAAAAAGTGGAAAATAAATGATTTAAAAAATATTTATGAAATACTTTTCCCAAATAAATGTTCTAATAAATGTCCTTATGATCCTAACTTACTAAGCTTTAAAAAACCCCAATCCGAAAACTTTTTTTCTTAAGTAAAAGGTGGATTTCACTTTCTTAAATTATTTCACGTAATTAAAAAAGGTTGTAGAATTACTTAATTGTGGGGAATCTCACCAAGGGCTGCATTCTGGATTTACACAATGATGGCGCAACATATAATAACTTATTTAAACGCGTCTCAAACTACAATTTGGATATAAAGTATGTGGTGCAATTCACACAGCTACCGTTGGAAGTCAACGTCCGCAATGTCAGCTTTGCGTAAGGCATAGCTTTTGGCCCAACATCGGGCATAGGAGTACTCTGGGCCTCGTTAGAAAAGAGGTTAGAGAGTCAGATGCTTATGGCACACATGAGTAGCGGAAAAGTAGTCAAAAGACTGCATCGAATACTCATCGCGGAAGGCGTTATACGAAATGAGTGTACGAGGAATCAGCATTTTACTAATGTTTATCTTTTGGAGGGCTGGGCAGGAGCAGCTGTATACTTAGCTGAGCTGAACTTATCCTGTAGTTTGGCAGAATTGCTCAGGTTGCTGCAGGCGATGGAAAGTCGGGTGCAGGGAAGAAAAGTTGTGATTGTACTTGAAAATCAGTCGGTTATGAAATGCATGAGGTATGTGAACGTTTACTACAAACTAGTGCTGAAATGTGTTCTAAGACTAAACAAATATGCTTCGGGGAATGAGGTAACGTTGATTTCATCTTAAAGGACACCTATGCAGAGCTGAGAATGCAACAGCAGACGAATAAGCAATATGGGGATTTGCTGTGAATTTATGTGGACCAAAACATACAGTTGCACTGGGGAATGCCCTAGTGCTAGCAAAGGTCTTACAATGGGTAAAAAACGTAAAGAAGTGGGGAGATGCTACCACATGTAGACAGGCTCGAAGAGCTGTGCTTAGATATAACAGGAGTACCTTAAGCGGGATCACTACTTTAGTGACAGGTCATTGAAACTTCAAATATCATCTGGCCAACACCAAATCGAAACTGATTATACTTGCAGACTGTGCACGGAAGAGGCGGACAGGGTAGACAGGGTAGCGCACCTTGCGTATGAATGTCCAGCACTGCCAATGTCCTACAATGCAAGCAATTACAAGAGACTCCGTGATGAGAAAGAAAGTAGACAATTACCAGTCGACAGTATCAAATCACAATAGTCTTTATAGGCTAGTGTTAACACGAGAAAATAAGGTAGTCGAAATTTACAAATCGTTTGCCTGAAATCAATTCGAGCAACGAAGAGGCTCGAAAATCGACTAATAAAGAAGTGGGCCTGTTCTATAACCCCTCTTCACTAATAATAGTATTAGTTTGGCAACAGGACGATTTAAATATAATTAACCTAGAAAGGTTGTGAAGAGTATTATTTACTAGTTAAGAATTACGAGCAAAATAGTAGTCGTCAATCTAATTGAAGTTATAAATTATCCGTTACAAAAAGACGATCCCTGGATATGAAATTATAAAATCCCGGGATTTATCCAGCCCTGTCTGGCTTCCCTAAGATCTACGTATGTACGAGTATGAACTACCAAGTCTGATAGAAATACGCGATTACGCCGTCCTGTACATAAATTGTGCGTATATAGCACAAACGACGTCACACAAAGTGTGTTCCTAATTGCTGTCGAACAAAATAGTTGGATAAACATTACAGTGGAGAATTTATTATTTTCCTCTTCAAATTATTTGATAGTGACAAGTTAAACTTTTTTATATTACTTTATTTTATTGAATCTTCTCTTTCGTGTTTTGTATTTTTTGCTTTAAATAACCTTTTTATTGTGTACATTCTACATCTAAAATATAAATTTTCTGATATAAAAGAATAAAATCCCAAAAACTCTTCAATATATGCAATAGCGTCTGCAATCATTGGCAACACTTGCTGTGTTTTGCTTTTCCAACTAAAGCAAATCATAGCCTATGTTGTTTTTATTTTTATAACGGCTTACTTACATTTAGAGTTAGCAAATACCAACCAAACGTATTATGTCTTGTTTAGACTTTTTGTTTATTGTAATTGTTGCTAAAGGAAAGAAAATTGAAATATTCAAGAATGAAAAAAAAATTATTGCATGTATTTATTTGACCTGTTAATCTAATTTTAGTTCATTCATATTCAAGCACCAGGTCTTTATATAAAATTTTTTTAGTAAAACAATTTTATTTATTGACTTCAATATTTCGATGCGATTTTGTGTAGCATCATCAGAAAGCAAATTATATTACAAAAACTTAAATTAAAAATGAATAAAGTATGAAAATGTTTTTTTTTTTGTTAAATACATAAATTTAAAAGTATTTTCAGTTATTTTGAAACTTTTTTGTCTTTTTTTTTTAATTTTAAACTTTTTTATTAATATTATGGAAATTTCTTTTTTTAATTTATTCATTGTTAATTGAAGTTTTTGTAATATAAATTATAAATGCTCACAAAGCGTAGCGAAATTTAATAAAATTGTTTTATTAAAAATATTTTATAAAAGACCTAGTGCTTAAAAATTACTGCGCTAAAAAAAGTATTTTTTAATTGCTTGACAGCTGCATGTTTTCCGTTTTATTCAATAATATCATTATATATATATATATATCAGGCGCGGCTCCACCTAAAAATTTTGAAGGGCCAAGTATTATTCCTAACGGAACAGAAAGTAATGACAAATGCTGGCTTTAACTATGAAACCGACTGTCATACTGCACTCATTTTTGACATTTATGATCATAATATGGGAAATCATCACGAATAGATAGATGGACGCTTGAACAACGCAAAATTGTGTTTAGCAATGAACATCATTTTACTGGGTTTGTTAATAAACAAGTTCAACAATATCGGGCTTGGGAAACATTGTACCAGGTATGTTCTACATTCTACTTTGAAGTAAAATTCATTTAAAATCACTTCAGTTTAAATTTTTTGTTCTGCATTCTACTTATTACATTTGTATTTCAATATTTAATATAAATAATAATCTACTTTTTCAAAACATCATAAAATGAAAGGTTTACTTTTAAAATTTCCATTTCACTCACTACTTTTCTAGAACATATTTATTTTTATTTATTTTTTCTTATTGCACCAAATTCCGAAATACAAATAATACACTTGTAAATAAAATATTCATTTGTGCTAAAACAAAATTATTATTTTATTAACTATACTAGAGCGCTCAAGTCAGAGACTTAGCCAAATCTTATATACCCTTCACAAAAGTATTAGCCGTTAAAAATGTACTACAGGTTTTCCCGGTGCAAGGAATTGTTTGCGATCTCTAATTTTGGCCTCCGATTTTAGTCATCTTATTTTACATTTAAACTCTCCTTTCGTGTTAATATAAGAATTTCCGATCGGTTAATAGATGAGATGTTTTTTCTTAATTATGGCTCTTTTAATTTTGGTTGCTTTTTTTATTCTGGTGGATTGTAGATAACAACGGAATTTGATTTTTAGCAAAATTTAAAATATTTGATAAAATTTTGAGTTTTCGGTGCAATTTCAACGTTTGAGTAAAGTTTGGGTTTAAATTTCAAAATATGGTGAAGTTCGTTTTTGGTTCCTTGTTTATGAAAATTAGGATTTTCTATAGGATTTAGGTCCTTTGAAACTTAAAATTATCTTAGGTATTTTTAGATCTGGATTTTTGAGTTTTGATAAACTTTTGGTTTTAATTTTTTTTAGCTTAATTTCGGAATCTGGCGAAATTTTTAGTATTCTGTGATTTTGTAGTTTTTTTTTTATGTATTTTCAATTTTATGTTGAATTTGCGAATAGAGGCAACTTTCCTGTAAAATTTAATAAAAATTTTTATCTTTTGATAAAATTAAAATGTGTTGAGACATTTGTCTTGACATTTCAAAGCTTAGGAAAATTCGATTTTTGTCGCATTTTTTGGGAAATTTTGCTTCTTTGTTTAATTTTTCTCTTTTGGTAATTTACGGCTTTTATGATTTTTATATCCTTCACAGAAATGAAAAGGATATATATAGGTTTGTCCGCTCTGTTCCGTTTGTAATTACCTATGCCCGTCTGTCCGATGTTAACGGCATTACACAACGTAGGATCTTGAAACTTGGAACGTTTGATCAGTAAATTTGTCGAATTTTCGCTATTTCAAACCAGCCTAATAAGTCCTCAACTTCTCGAGATTCTGGGGATTTTTGGTATTTTCACTATTGCGGGGTAACGCTTATACACAGTTCCATAAACTCCGCATTTTCTTTAATTCGTTATAAAATGCCCCTATAGAAATTATCACCCCGTGACAACCAGCGAACGGACGAAATGAACCGAATTTAAAAAAATATCAAAATTCCAAAAGCTCAAAAAACCGAAATTTCTTAAAACTATTCAAAAACTCTAGTTTTTGTTTCATAATAATAATTCATTAATTAACCGAAATTTTACGAAATCAAACATCAAATTTCACCGCAAGTTTTTAATTTGGCCGAAAAGCCGAAAAATCACACAAAAACAATTTATAAATTATAAAGTTTTTCACAATACCTAAATATGCCTAAACAAAATTAAATTAACAATAGAATACAAGTTTTCAAAACAGTGATATTTCCATAAACCAAGTTAAAATATGAAATTTCACTGAACTTTGAAATTTCACCCCAAATTTTACCAAAATAAAAGTTTAAATTCAATCTTTTGTGAAAAACGTCTAAATTTAAGCAATATTTGTCATCACACAAATATATTATAAAGTAATCAAATTTCACTACTAATCGGAAATTCACCAAACATTAAAGAAAAGTGCAGAAAAATTGGGTTTTACAAAAAACCCAATTTAAACTAAAAAAAATAATTACATTAAAATTTGGTACTTCACAAAAACTCGAAACTTCACCATAAATGCTAACAAAAACTACATACTCGTATTACCAAATCAACTAAGGTTTTCTAAAAATCAAAAAAGTCGAAGTATACAAAAATTAAGAAAAAACCTAAACTTAATGAAAACGCGAAATTTCCACATTAGACATCATAAAAACAAAAATCCATAAATATCACCACACAAATTTAAATTCTACTAAAATGTTGATATTTCATTGAAAGTCGAAATTTCACCAAAAATTAAAATAAATTTTAGCCTTTTCTTGAAAAAGGACAAAAATACTCTCCTTAAACAGCAACATCACTATAATGTCCTACAAAAATGTTTGTCATAAAATTCTAGCACGAGTCTTCAAAGACACTGAATTCAACTTGAACGCTAGAAATAACTAAACCTTAAAATATGTTTAGGGGCTAATTTCGTACTTCTCCACAATTAGTGCTAACATATTCCACATAACCGGAGTTTATGAGGCTAGTTCCTATTGAAAGTATCTCTTACGTAAAATTGCAACATAAGTTATAGTCACCATACAAAAGAATATTTATTTACAGCACAATGAAATCAAATGTTGGTATTTAAGAAAGCATTTACATATTTGCTACATTTCTGCTTTAGCTCTAGGCAACTCTATATCGTTAGCAAAAAATTTTGGACAGTTGGTATAATTCAGCGTTAAGCCTTTTTTTAATCAAATTATATAATTCGATAAAATTTGTAATGGAAGCTGTTAAAGATGAAGAACAAAGGTCTGTTGTGACCATAAAATTAATTAATTTGCACTCGGGTAAGCAGGCTTGGTACACTAAATATGCGTGCCTTTTAAGTAGATGTGATAGCAGATAGAAGATCAGCCGAAATTCCAAAGACAATTCGAGTTATTATCATTCCTCTACCTTTAGTACAAATTGAGAAAATAATTTATTTTCAAACCGCCGATTCACGTATATTTTTTTGGTCTACTCTGCCGGTATCGCTTGTCAGAACTTTGTTATTTTATTTGTGGTATACAGTGTTAGCACTCTGGTGGGGTGCGTGGTCTCTAGTATGCAGACTCTGGATACCAGTCGATATCGAATTTTAATAGAGACTTACTTACCTGTGCATATGGAGCTCTGTGTGGGTGGACATATTTTTCTCCACTAGAGTGATGAAGGGGCGGAGAGCTTAATCTCTAAAGAAACTACAGTTTTAATCGGCTCAGGGAGGAAACCGGAACTGCCTCGTGAGGGGTGGACTGGTCAATCTTCAAAAGTACTTCTAATGCGTTGGACCAGAAGATTCCCAAATAAATGGACAATGAAGCCTCGCAAAAGGTGGAGAGATTTATATCTGTAGGAAGTTCGGTATTTATTGGCCAATGCAGGCATTCTGACGAGTTGGACAATAAAACTTCGCAAGGGGTGGATGAGTCAGTCTCCAAAGGTACTCTAGCATAAGACTTAGGACCACGGACAGATACTTGTTAAGTACATATGCCATGGTGGACCTAAGCCTTAAACAAATGCTAGCAATTACAAGTCAACAGTCTAAAACCACTATAGTCGAGTGCCCAGTGGTAGCCCGAAACTTGATTGAGACTAAGGTAATCGTAAATTATAAATCGGTTGACTGAAATCAATTCGAGGATTGAAGGGGGTCGAAAAGGGATCCATAAAGTTAGCGATCTGCTTCGATATCCCCCCTACATTAAAAAAAAAATTTATTTGTTTCTATACCAGAGTTGCACACTCATGATACTCTTAGCCTCGGGAGCAAAGGCGTTTACATTTACATTTTGTATATCTAGATGTGTTTTTTTTATTGATGAGTATGTTTCTGATTTCTTATATATTTTAATCTTAAATTTTATATAATTGTTAATGAAGAAAAAAGTGTTTTGGTTTTTTCACTATTATTTCCAAAAGAAGACTCAATAAATATAATAATAAATTTAAAACAAATCATTAGGCCTATAACCGATAGCAAAATTATCGCTTTTAATATTCTGTTGTATTTATTGAGTCGGTATCGTTGGTTTTTAATGTAAATAAAAATAATTTAGCTTGTTTATTTTCAAAACTATTGCTCAGATACTTCATGTGTACTTTAATATTTTCAATTTCCTTAACATCTACACACTTTTATTTAAAAATCAAACTCACATACGTTTTTATTAACATTTCAATATGATATGCAGTGTGAGAGTATACTCACACTAATACAGTAAAGCCCTTAATTCTAGGTATATTTGTGCACAATGATTAAAATGTATTTATGCTGGAATGTTCATGGATACTTACTGCTTGCATTTCTTGTGGCTTATATAAAGCTGCCAGTCTCTGCCTTATGGGCACCATCATAATTAAAAAGAATGGAAAGGCCAAGGAGATTTTTGATGATTTCACAGCCCAAAGTAATGCCAAACATAAAACTTGAATAAACGTAAACAAGTGCATCTTCCATGTTGGAACTCTTTTCACATACGGAGTGGGTGGATAATGCTTTACTGGCATAAAGAACAAACGTATTCTGGAATGAAAGAACAAATAAGTAAAATACACAATGTAAGCTGGTTTAAGTGCCTGGATTATACAATTTTAATTCAACAGAAAATGAATTTAATTTTCCATAAACAAAATTTCCAACTTGGTGCCAAGGACTTTGTCTTTTTATCTACCTATTCTATAAACCTTAAGGAGCAATAGAAAGCATAATTTATTCCACTTGCCTTTCAAAGAATTGTACTCCGCTCATTGATGCAATACCCATATAAAGGAATACCCCAAACAACACAGCCATTGGTATGAGGCGCAGCAATGGTGCCATTGTAACCGAAAGACCAATCATTAACGCCACAAAGAAACCGGAGATGCGTTGTTCTTTAACATCGATTATGCGTGGAGATTCACCAGGAGCGTGCGTTCTGTAAATAAACATTTTGTTGTATAAATTATAAACACTTGCTTTCCACGAAAAATGACACGGAAAATGGCACAGAGCCGAAACCGATTTGTCTTCAAACAAAAGTAGACTAAGGATGACGGAAATTCATTCCAAAAATCTATTTCAAATCACCCCATCAGAATATAAAAACGAAGAATGTAAATTTGGCAAAATCTCAATGAAAGAGATATACTTAAATAAAATTATTATTCAGAAAAATATGTAGGAATTGGCAGCACCAGGATCCCAGAGCTGATCAAAAATTACATAAATTTAGCTGGTAATGCCAAAAGCAATATAGACAGATTTTCTTCAGTATAATTTCATTAACCGGCTAACTCGTTTTATGAAAATATGTCCATAAAGTATAACCTCGCAAAATTAGATGCTAACGTAAGATAATATAACCTTCCCGATCAATCGGCCGAGCGTATCGGATTCAATTATAAGAAATTTATTGTCATTTTCTAATATTTACACCAATAATATTTTTATTAAATAAAGTCTTACTTACCTCGACATAATAGTAAGAGCTGAAACATGTGCCACCGAACGAACAGTAGCCGCACAATGCCATGGCATACCAAAGAAGCCACAAAATGTGTTAAGACAGCACAATAATACAATATCAAAATGTAGACCGGAACCTTTCTTCAGACCTCGTTCTGCTTTATCTACGATCAACTCCGAAATATGTGATTCCATGAATATCAAAATGTACACTAAAATGGCAGGTATGCCGGCAGCAAAGGGTATCCACGTCTCGATTGGTCCCAAACTGACCAACCAGCCACGAGCAGTGGGATCACTAGGTGATAAGCCCTCTGGTACACTTAATTTCTCTGTATAAACAGCAGGTATAAAATAGTCTACCATTACAAAAATTGTAATAGCTATGGGCACACCAAAGTCGCCAAGAGCCCGTCTAGCATTGCGGCCTAAAAAGTGCGAATTACGAAATAATTTTAAGTAGTAGGCTACGGTGAATGTGCCCAATGTTAGGATGGTGCAAAACAAAGCAGTATTTGGCATATTTAGTTTTACAATATTATTAAAAGCTACATTAACCGCAGTTATATTCGTTGAAGTTTCATTGACATGCGCGCCCTTAGCAGTTTCAATAGCACTGGAGTTATCAAAGTCTAAGGTAGCATTAAGGCCTAAGCTGGGAGGTGGTAAATTATAATCAGCTAAAAGTGGGTGTTTCTTGTATACAGACACTAACTTCATAAGAGTTTCTACGATATAAATTAAAGTAATGAGTGCAGAAAAAATTTCTTGTGTAAAGCGTGTGAGCAGGCGTACATACACACTGCCCTCAAAGGCCGAAACTGAAATTGATATAACTGCCAGCCAAATGCCAATGTAGGCTCGGATCGTTAGAAAGCTGATATTGTTTTCTTTGCAAAAATTATTCAAAGCCTCATCGAACAGAAGCAAGGGACCGGTTGTGCCAATAATCACTAGAGGCTGACCGGCCAAGCTATGAAATATTACTCCCACAACCGAACAACTCAGCAAGGTTTCCGATATACCAATAAGATTGTGAGTCTTGTCCGAAGCCAAACCGCCAAATGTAATCGCCGTCGAAAGGCAAGCAAAGTACATGAATATGGTAGCAGCCAAGGTCTCGGTATTCAAGCCATCCAATATGTCACTTTTGTACATGGGCAAACGACGTTTGAGATCATTGCGTAAGCCACCCCAAAGTTTGTGAGTTTTCTCCAAGGGATTCTTTTTTTTCTTTTCACTCTCATCAACAGTAGCTTCTTCCTGCTTCTTTTCTATGGCAGATTTCGAAACCTCTTTACGAAGATTCGCTTTATCTTTCATCTCCTTTTTCACCTGCAAAGCCTTGTTCTTACGCAAGCGAATCCAGTCTTTTTTCGCTTTCAACTCCTCGAAGGGCAACAAGTCATGGCGATCCCAGTTACCAGGTGGCAAGACAATAGAGTCATCTAAAAACTCATTAATCGCTGATAGCATATCTTTGCGGTCATCTGCTTTATATGCAATAGAATGAAAAGATTCATTCGCCATAAGCGTGGCTATGGACCGACCAACTTCATGATAATCCATATCCAAAGTGGGTGGACCCAATAAGATGAACATGAAACGTACCGGTATGGGAACTTCGGTAAGACTAGGCATAGGTACACCTTCTGCCAAACGTACAAATGCAATCGTAGGTTGTTCCAGGAAATCCACAGCACCAACCTAAAATGAATTCAATTGTTTTTAAATAATTTAAAGCATCCGGAGTTTTGTCAAAACTTACCAAGACAGTTGTTGCCTCAGCACCTTGTGGTATCCTTCTAAGAATGGTATCATTTTGGAGTTTCTTTAGGTCTTCCTGCGACGACGAATATAAGTCATCTTTCATGTCAATTTTTAATTCATTGCTCTTCTTGCTTCCACCCATTTCCAAAGCAGGCATAATTTTAATTTTTTTATCATCGCCAGAAAGATTCTAAACAAAAATTAACACGAAATACACCATCATTTATTTATATCGCTGTGAAAAAAACGTTTTAAAGCTAAAATAAGATATTCATATTACATGCCAAATAAGAAAACTGAGACCTAAAATATACATCGATTTAATACATATTACAATAATAAAAAGGAACGCCATGGATATAAGATGCAGGAAGTTTTTTATTTTTTAATTTCTATTAATGCATTAAAAATTAAGCGATAAGACTCGTTAAAACAAATAAATTATTTTAAGCGAATACAAAAAATGTTTTGTATAACAATAAATAGAGGAAAAGGATAAACAAAGTGTGAGTATGTATTACACAACCACCTAAAAAACATTTTAACAAATTATCTAATCAAAGATACAGTGTCTCACAAGTGTATTCGGATTTCGAATTTTCGATACTTTCTTGTTTGAAAATTTCTTCTTTGTATAAAAGGCAAAAAATATATTGTTTATTGTAAGGACTACGATTTTGAAAAATTTAATTCATGAAATATCGCCAGTCTATTGTTGTGAGACTAGTGTACTAAACTTGCGTAAAAATTATAGAAATTAATAATTATTAATAATACAATTTCCAGAAGTACGTGAATAATTTAAAAGAAGGAAAGCGCTATGCTTAACGTCATCGGTATGAAATTCTTTAAATATGGTTGAATTTATTGCTCGCAAGGAACGTAATAGATAATGCGGCTTCATCCGTTGTTATGGCTTAAAAAAGTATTAACAAATCGGCATCTTTTGATGTACTTGACCAAAACAATCAGTCCACAGTTGGACAGACCAAATATATTTTCAAGCCACAAAACAAGCATTTCAGAGCTTGATCCATCGGATCTAATTACTATTTACACCAATTACGATATATTGGACTGAAATGGAAGAATACCCTAACGTATTGGCCAATGCTAAGAAGTATATATTTTAAATCTGCTCGACAGAGTAGCGACTCAATGTTGGTTGTTTAGCATTACTTAATCAGAATATCGCTCATTCACTCAAACAACGTCAAAAAACAAAAAAAAAAAAAAACATTCCCACAATACCTAAAAAAATAACGGCATATTCTCTTCTAACATGGCAAGTAGAAGAGGTATAAAGATGAAATTTATATTCAAAGCCTGACATAACAAACAATTCTA
Organism: Phania funesta; assembly: GCA_963932375.1. NCBI lineage: Eukaryota > Metazoa > Arthropoda > Insecta > Diptera > Tachinidae > Phania > Phania funesta. The sequence goes on from OZ010656.1 coordinate 48,255,694, forward strand.
CATCTTAAATCCAAACACGATTTTTTTGAGTAATGACGTTGTTTAAGTAAATGAGGGATACGTGGTAAGGAAATTAGGTGACTGGTCAATTTGGCATTTTATATAATTTAAGTTTTCTTTATTAAAGTGATTGGAATGCTCCAAATCAGCTTTTTTTGCGTACCAAAGAAAAACATGTAAAATGCTACCGTATGAAATTTGGAACATTAAGTTACGGGCTTCAATTAATTATGTGTTTCACTAAGTTTGAATTTATATATTGTTCGGATTAACTCAGCAACTCAAATAAAATGTTAATCGTTAAAGCAATTTTTCAGTCTATATTACGCTGTGGGTGTACAGTTTGGAGCAGTTGCGCTAGAACTCGCATAAAACGCCTTGAAATAGCTTAGAATAATATCTTAAAAATGGTTCTTAATCTACCATGGCATTTCTTCACCTCTAGATTGCATATAATCAGAAACACCAAAACTGTATTTGAGAGTTTTAGAGCAATATGTGGCTACTTTGAAAATCCTCTTATAGGTCTTGGGATTAATCTTATGATTGTTATATAATATTGCTTTAATTTTGTACTGTACTGTATTGGAGGTCTTTGCTAACAGTTTTCCTTCAAACTGTTAATATTGTATTCTTAATTTCTTTTGTTTAAAATTTGTTTTTACAGAAAATGTCGTTTTTGCGGTGCTAATTGAAAACGCAATTGAAAATGTTTAAGCTTTATTTTCTCAGTGTACGCTTTTTACTTTAAGATTTTGATTTTAAACTATCCCACTAAAATAAATAAACATATATTCTGCACAAATCTTTATCTTCTAAACTATTAGTTCGGTGGATATCTGCTGAATATATATATACATAAGCGGCAGGACTTTTTGATAAAACTAAAACAAAATACAAATGACTTGCTACAATCGACATTAAATTATGATATTGGGAGAGAAAAAGATAGACTGGAGTTGAGGCATTCAAGATTCTAACTATTTATGGCTACCCAGCAAAAACTTGGCACCATCACTAATTGTCATTATTTTTAACTATAAACAATACGGATTTCTAGCTAATAGTCTAGTAAAGACTTGCTTTCTATGTGATATCTATATTATTATGTAATGGCGTCAATAATAAAGACATTTTAATTCAGTATTTGTTAATGGAAGTTTTTGCTGGGTTGGTGATTAAAGTTTTTGCTTAATATCTTCATAAATGGAGTAAAACTCCAAGACAGAAAACTTAAGTTATGAGCAATTAAAATAAAAGACTTAAGACATTTACACCCAAATAGGATAATGTGGAATGTCGGCGACAGTTTGCACTCGGTTCGACGACAATTGCAGCTGGTGGTGCACTTAGAGTTTCACAAACAGATCGCCGCGGATGTGCAACTGGATTAAGACGATTTTGTTGCTGAAGTTGCAAATTCTGATGATGTTCTTGTCCCATCCATAGCAACTATACATCATGTTTAATTTCATAATTAAAATATTTATGTGCGTGTTTAAATAGTAATGAAGTGTTTATTAGAAATGAAATTTGTTATTGAAATGTTTTATCATATTTGTTTTAAAATTTCAAATAATTGGAGAAAGAAAGAAATAGATTTTAAAAATAAAAGTTTGTTTAATATTTTTATTTCAAATATAATTAAATATAGTTATGTAAAATGATTGATGGTTTTCGCAAAATCAGAGTCATTTCAGAAAAATGTGTCAAAAATTTGCATACTTTTCTAGCTAATTTAGAAGTGAAATCTGTAAGAAGATTAAATCACATATCGACTCAGCACAACAAAATTCGGTAGTGTGAATACTATCAGAAATAAATTCCATATTTCGTCTCAATTTTGTCTCAACTAATCTGACTATGTGCGCTTGAGAGGTTTTTATATGTGTTCATGTGTTGGTTAGAGGTGTTGTTTAATACACTCCAAATAAATTAAATAAGGAATTTAATTTTACAGTTTTTTTATATATCACTTTAATAAAAAGCTAATTTTATATTACTTTAAAAATTCAGTTAGACATTGAGCGGTAAAGCAATCCTATATAATGAAAAGATATTGAGCTCCAGGCATATTTTATTGGGTCCTTTAAAGAGTTCTTTGTATTGAATTACCTTCCGTCGTCATGTCGTCATATTCGAAGAAGCCGTTCCATGATATTTTCCATTATATGATGGCCAATTTAAAAGTTATACACTTGGCTCACATATCCACTGTTATACATCTCTGGCAGTATGACATGGAGCATCGTCCTGTTGCTCCATTGCATAAGTCCAAAAAAGTTTTTAAATTGTGTAAACGCTTCTTCCAATATCCTTTTGTACGATTCTCCAATTATTTTTCCCGTTTCAAATGCCACATCTATAGTAGCATATGGCATCCTACATCCTGATGTGTCTATCTAATATTTTTTTTCGTCAGAAAATGCAACTTTAAGCCACTTATCCGACCACGCAATTGTATTCCATGCAACTAGGAGGCGCTGAGCTTTACGATTAGTCAGATTTCTTTTGCAGTTATCGACGAACTGTCAATGGACACGACTATAAACTACGCCGCAAACACTTGCTTTCACCACGCTTTCTTGGCGGATTTTTGCTGCGGATATGCACAAATTTAAGACAAGTCGTCAAATTTATTTGCTTTTCTCTACCCGCTGTTGTCATTTTGTTGTGTTCTTTCATATTTCTACCATAGCTTTCACTGTTGTTCAAGCAACTGTATACAACTATCTTTCCTTCCATCTTTTGGTGGTCTCTGCTATTTCAACGGGATTTAGTGCATTCCTAATTTGATATCATTACAGGGTGATTTGATGTAAATTTATGGAACGAATTTTCCGTCATCCCTTGTCATGTTTGGTTACAAGACAAGCTGGTTTTGGCTCTATATCTCATCTTCAGTGCCATTTTTTTCAGTTTACTGCATTTAAAGTGTTAAAAACGTTTTCGCGTCCCAAGTTTGGAAGTTTAAAATATAACTATTTAATTTTTATGAGATAATAACATCCGTCAATTGGAATAGGCATACTTTTTTAAATATAAGAATCCTTGATTCAAGTAATTCATAAAAACTCTTAATTTTCATAGGTAACATAAATAAAAAAAAACTTTCTTTAAAAGAAAAGAATCCGTTCACAAATTGCACCAAATTAATAGTAAGATAAAATAGCCCTTACCAGTCGAAAATTTTGTAATCCCCCAATATCTGGTTTACATTACACATTCGTCCAAAGTTGCTGAAATTTAAATTCTTATTCAAGTGACTTGCAGTGTATTGTATGTATTGAGCTACACCACAGATCCATATACATGTTAATATTTTGAATTTATTCACGAGAAATCTAACACGAGTAAGAGGAGGTTCTAAGTATGTAATACTGGATAGGCTAGGTTGCACAGGAACGCAATACATATTTGCAGCGTTATTTGGCTCCTAACTATGGTCTCACTATGTTCCCTGGTAGGAGTATGTTGGAAGTTTTGGCGACTTCCTAGATATTTACGCTTAGTTCAATATCAAACGATCGCGAAGCTTGAGTTAATGAATTTATACTCCTTATATCGCAGTTCGAGAGGTTCGCTAAGTTTAGCAGTACTAGACTGCCCAGATGAGGTGTTCTAAATTTGTTCCTTCTTATTAAGACAACATTTAAAAAAGCCGTTACATTGATGATTTATTCTTCTTGCATAAACAGTCATGATGCAGTGCCCATCAACACAGACACAAATTTTCATATTTCCAAAGGACGCCCCATATTTTTTGTGCACATTTCCATTAATGCCTTCATGCACGTAATCGTGCCCTGGTATCAACACTAGCTCTAGGCAGGAATATGGTTTTAAAGTGGCGAGTAATAATTAAGTGTAAAATATCACAATCCCGAGGTCCAAAAAGCAGATTTATTGAAAATACAACTACAAAGGACTTATTGACACATTTAAAATTGATTAACTCCTTTTAATGAATGTTTTTAAAACAAAATTAGAAAAAAGTTATGTTTTATTTCAAATAACTAAAAAACTTAAAGAAATTTTGAAAAACTAAGTCTTGTAAGGCATCTTTCCTAAACAAAAGTCACAAAGTAAAAGTGATAAAATAACTATAATTTACAAAGCTTGCAATAAAAATTGTATATTTACAATTATTACAAAAAGCCAATTATTTTAAAAGCCAATTCAATATAAAAATACTTGCGAGTTAATATCATAAAGTAAAAAAAATATATAACAAATATCACAATGATTAAAGACAGATAGCTTTAGCAATGAAAATAAAGAAAATAAATATAAAATTATAAAAATAAATATTCAAGTGTAGTACAGTACAACATGTAAGTATGTATTATCATTATTTTTCATCATCATACATCAATAGTATTGTAATACAAACGAATAAAACAACAAAAACACGCTATAATGGAAATTAAGTTCATAATAAAGTTCAAAATGAATTTATGACGGCGAATGTACTGCACGTGTATGAATCCATTTACTTATGTACATACGTATGTGTATGTGTGAATTAAGGTGAAGAATTAATTTTTAAACATACCTGTAGACTTGTATAACTGTTGTATTTACGTTTCGTAAAAGGAAAGCCACTTTGATGTTCATTCACATGACGATGGCGCAGCAGAAGAGAGCGCAAAACTGATGGTTTGTCATCAGTATTTATTAAGTCCTCTACGACCATCTACACAACACAAAACGAATAAACAGAGTTGTCAATTGTGGTGAGAAATTAAATATATTTGTTTACTTTTTGTTGTTTTTAATAAATTTTTTTTATTTCATCAGTTAAACACCTTACCTGTTCGACAACACGATAAGCAACGGCTGGCAAATCCTTTTCATTTAAATCCAACAAAACTACACCGGTCTCCAAACAGCGACGCAAATTAAGCAAAGAATGAAATGATAGCGAGGCAACGTGCGGTTTGCCCCAACGATCTGAACCTTCCTGGACGTCTTCTTCGTACTTGATCCAGCGGGCTGTTTCTTTCCATTCTCTATCCTCTCCAGAGCCGATAAGTTCATCAAGTTGTACAAAAATCTATGACGGTATTGTATTATAAAGAGATGTATAGAATATCGGGAGTCTTATAATTTTCAAATGTCCATTAAAAATAATAGTTGAAAGAAAGTACATTTTTCAATAGATACGTATATCTTAATTATGACCTTTGGTGCTGCTTAATCAATACTCTTGGTATTTCAAAAGATCTATATAAATATATTAATTAAGCCCAATATACTGATTGGTGACAGTATCAGCTGGTATATTTGATATTGTTATGAAAACGTAACGTCACAAAACAAATTGAGCCAGCTTTTAGATTTTGGGACGTACCAAAACTTTACGTTTGAATGGTAAAAATAAAATTTATGTAGACTTTTAGGGTATAAAAATTACGATACACAAGCTTTGTTACGATGTCATTCTATCTTATACAATGTTCAGACATGTACCTAAATTTGCAATTAGAAAACTTACGCAATTGTGTAACTAATTCATTAATAAATTGAGAACTCAGTACTTATTTGCATCATTAATTGAGTCAAATTCCTAATGCAACTATGGTGAAGGGAAGATATTTATTAATGTGCCTGGATCACCAAGGCAATTACATTTTATTGTGCATGACAACTGGCAAAGTCTATATATAAAATATAAAAAGAAATGACAAGAGAAATTGAGGGTTAGTACATTTCGTGAAATTTTTAACACAAATAAAGTTTTAAAGAATTAATTTTTTTTTAAAATATTTCATTTCTTCAAAAATTTCCTTACATTGTGTCGAATTCAGTTCGGAAAAAATGAACACATTTTGAACTGCCAAAAGCTAATTGAGTAAGCGAAATTGCATAAGTGTGTATACCAGAGTCTATAACTCAATTTAAAATTTAATTGCCTTAATTAGGATGGTGCATATCCGAACATAGTATAAATATCTTAATATTTTACAGTAGTGTAAAAGTATGTTTGTTGGGTTAAAAAAAAACGCCCTAAAATAATAAAACCGTTTGCTCTATGTTTACTGTTTTGTCGTATTTGTTTATTTTTTTCGATTTGTTTTTTTATGATTACTATTATTTCTTTCTCTGTTCTAGTATTATTTGAGGGTGGTTTATTTCTGTTGTTGAAATTACACAGTAATATAGGGTGGTCCAAACAAAACGCACGATGTTAATTGTAAATAAAACAAAAAGGTTTCGGAGAATTATTTTAATAATTTTTATTATGATAGAAGGATCTATGATAATTATTTGTGAGACAAAATATCGGATAAATGCTCGCCACGGCTTTGGTGGCATACCTCTAACCATGGTCGATATTATCAATGACTCTTAAGATATAATTGGGGTTCAATGTCGATAATGTGCCGAATAACTTCTGCTTTACCTTTTGAATTAAAAATTTTTTTTTTTATATCCAACGGTTTCAAATCAAATAATCGTGACGGTCAATTGACATGGCCATTCAATTTCTCGCGAAAAAAAGGGCCATTGTTTCATTGACTGTGTGGCAAGTGGCACCATCCTGTAAGAACCACATACTGTGCAGGTCTATATCCTCAACTTCTGGCCATAAGAAGTCCGTTATCATCTCGCGATAGTGACTCACAATTAACATCGTGCATTATAGTTGGACCACCCTATAGTGGTTTCGTTGTAAAATTGTATTAAAACTACGTAGTTTTTGAAACAGTACACTAAATTAAAAGTTGTTTATTGGAAAATAAATGTAGAAAATTCGTTCGAAACGCTTATTCCAGAAAATCAATTTGGATTTAAACGTGTCTTTTCAAATGTTGACGCACTTTTTCAAAATGACGTTAAGGAACAAGAAGTGCAAGGTTGCCGTTTCTCTAGACATCGAAAAGGCTTTTGTTATTAGTAGTGGTTGTGATCCCTTCGTAGTGAAGTTATTTAAAATCTATTTCGAGCAGAGGCTTTTCTTTTTGAAAACGAATAACTGGAGATTAGTCCTCGATAACATATATTGCGGGGTTCCACAAGGTGCGGCTTTGTCCCCTTTTTATAAAACATTCTAGTACATGCCTTTCCACATAATTTCAATGGTTCTAGAAGTATCCTGTTTGCAGATGATTATTTTATATTTTAGCGTTGAGTAAAGTTAAGTACCACCATTCATTAATAGACAATTTCTACAGTGACTGGGGTATTAAAATTAATAGCTTAAAGTAGGAAGCTATTTGTATTCGTAATACTTCGGGCGAAGGAACTCGTGATGCAGATAAACAAAGTAAAAAACTTTAATCTCTCTTTTGAATATTCAGAAATTCCTTTTAGAAGCCATATAAAATACTTTAGGATACCTCTAAATAAACTGTTTAAATTTAACCAACATGGGAGGATGGCAATCAAAAAGGGTCTACACATAAAGGGTCTGCTTTCAAGGTTATTGTGGAACAGACATTTGAGTCAGCGTACCAAACTCTTAATTTACAAAGTCTACATTCGTTCAGCTATTCTGTATGACTTTCCTATTTCGTTCGCGATCTCTCCAACAGTTCTGGGTGTATGGGAAAGACTAGAACGAAACTCCTTAAGGCTATGTGTTAACGCCATCTACGAGAACTTAGTTAAAAGGTTCCCTAACGTAATCATCTATAGGAAAGCGGAAGTTAAACCTCAGCCATAGTTTGCTTTAATGCAACTTAAGACATACATAAAGCGTCTTGAGTATCATGAGAATAGCTTAATGAGCAACGTTCTTCATTCCCAGATGTAGGCTATTTGGTTCAACAGTGCTTACGCACCTCCAGTGGGAATTTTTCAAGAGGATTTTAATACTTTACTTATCTCTAATGTATACAGTCTACCAGAGTTTTATGCTCATTCAGTACCAGCGTCCAACGGGGGCTAATGTTAAGTTTTAATTTAGTTAAGTTATTCTTTAAGATCTTACTAGGCATTCAACAGTCTACCTTAACTTTTTCTTTTTGAGCAATATATGTAACTCTAATCGTTATCTGTTGTATTAAATGCTAATCGTCTATTCTATTCTTGTCATCATGTAGGGTTCTTCTATATACATATATATTAACGTCATAATCGTTTATTAAAACACACTATAATCTATTTCTAAGTCTCTATAAACATAAATTAAATTCTTCATATTATTAATATAAACACTACGAAAGTACGACAGTTTGTGAATTTGACAATTACATATGTAAACAGTGACATGTTTCATTTTGTCAGCAGGTTCATACTGTAAAATATATGACTTTTGAATATATTATTTTCGTTTATTTATTTTTTTACTACCATTTACAAAGCGAACTCTTTTGTTAGGAATTATGTATTTCGGAAATTCTTACAAAGCGAAACGCAATTTTCATTCATGCGGTTCACCAATCAATCTAGTGTGCATGTATGAACAAATCTAAATATACATATAAAATATTTTCTATAACTAACCTCGTGTGGGCTATGGTCAAATATCTTTTTTGCCTGCTGTAAACCGGCCACACTTATTTGTGGCAACTCTCTCAATTTAATCGACGAATGATGTATCTTGTGCCTTCTCAGTGCTCTCGGATCATCTGAACGATGTGATCTTAATTCGTTAAGATCCGCTTCCTAAATAAAATAAAGGTAAAATTTAATATAACTTCAATAAATGTTAAGAAAATAATATTTTAAATTATTAACCTGGAAGGCCTTCGGAAATGCCTTAAATTTAGATTTTAATTATACAAAAAGGAGACGGCACAAAAACAAATATTTGCAAATATTAAAAGAATAGAATATACAAATTCTCAAAGTTAATAACAATTTGTTTACAAAATATAAACGAAAACATTTTTATTAACAATATTTACCTCCAAAGTGGCATCTTCCGGTACTGATATTTTACGATTGCCGGCATCGCCGTTTTCTTCAGTAACTTTTTTGGCTTCCACGCTGTCTTGATGGGAAAATTTACGTTGTCTATAATACTGATGGCGGCTAAAGGCACATAAGCACACACATGAAATGAAAGCAAAATTAAAACAAAAGAATAAAAAATAAATAAAATTGAATAACTGTCATAATACCAATTCTATTGTGTTATTTAAATCGAGTGTTTGGACAAGTGTTATTTGTTATTCATACCTTTTTCTTCTTTTACGTTCGTGTATATTGTCGTTGGGTTGTTCATCATAGCTTAAACTGGGGGGTGTAACAACTGTTGTCTTCTTCTTACCAAATTGTACGTGTTTTTCTTCGCCCGAATTATCCTATGAACACATGTCGTAACATAAACTTATTTTTTATATATTTTTCTAAGGAAATACTAAAAAAAGTCTTACGGAATGATCACCATGCCCAGCACGTTCAGAAACTAAAGGGAAATCTTCTGGTATATCATCGTAATTTTGGGCATTTGATGAATCGTTATTCTGTTCATTTTCCAAATCTTCCTCTATATTTAAGTCGCTACTATGATTTTTGGGACGATGAACTAAAATTGTAAAAAAAATAAAACGCAAAAAGAATTTGTTTTTTAATCCATGTAAATATTAAGGTATGAATTATATAAAGGGGTTTCCAAAAAAGACGGAACGAAGGTGAAATGGATTAAAACAGACATGGTCAAAATGCCTTATTTATTTAAAAGGCCTATTATGCAAGAAAATGATATCGTTCAAACAGCCGCCGCCGCGGTGACATGGATCCCAGAGGTCGAATTTTCAATAATTCTACCGCATATACCTGGCTGAAGTTGGGCAATGGTCAGTCTTATGTTGCCTTTGAGGGCAAGGAAAAATTGAAGCGCCATCAAATCACAGGATTTGGTGGGAAATTAACTTTACCTCCGTGGCGCTGTACATAGCGTTGTACTGCTGGAATAACATGTCGGGCCTGGAATGATTTCGCGTTGTCGCATATACGAAAATTGTTCTTCTTAACATCCATAAAAAAATGCGCCTCGTTGCTATAGGCGATTTCCGAAGTGGCATTGTTTAAGGCCATTAACTTTAACCTGTAGGGTTATCATGATTTTATTCGATTGTAGGCCCATGTCACGACAAACGTGCAATTGCTTATTCACGATGAGAACTATACTATTTCCGGTACTCCTACGCAATTTACCGGACAGCCGGATAATTTTTCATTCCGCTACCGTAAGGGTGTTGATTCCTTGCTTAAAGAATTTATCGCCTCGAATTTGGCCACCTAATGTAATAAAATGGGCGCAACGTGCGATACGCTTGCACAAACTAAGACTAATTCTTTTATTAAAAATTTTAAATTAAAATAATAGTTTAGTAATTAATTTACTGTGTCATGATTTCAAAATTGAAAACGGAAGACATGCTGGTTTAGCTCATATGAGAACAAAGAATTCATGAACTAAGAAGACTAAAGTGTTTAATGTTTTTCACTTCTAATAGGGTGATTCAGGATGCAAAAGTTTTAAATCATAAATTTAATAAAACGTGCAATGAGAGAGCATCTCAATTAGTCGACATAAATAGTGGCAAGACGCGTCCTTAAAACACACTTTAGCATTTTGAGTGCTACCATAAAAGTCAGTAGTTTTCCTTCCAATACCTGATAAATGTTGGTATGATAAAATTTCTTCAAGATTGGTGGCTGATTAAAGCAGCTACTAAGAGAAAACTTGACAACTTTTTCTATCTAAGTTATCTCGATTTTTGTCTTGTTTTTGTAGATTGATTCGTAGATTTAATAAAAATTTATAACTAGGACACTGAAAAAAGAATCTAGATTGTTCGCCGCAATCATGTAACCGTTCGAACAGAGGCCACTGCCATGAAAAGCAACCCTAGCAAGGATATTATCAAACAAACAAAATTATCGCATATGGAGTGATTCGAACGCATAAATTCTCTATGAGAGGGAATGGCATCCAGTTCATTCACGCTGTATTGTCGGGCAATACTTCTTTGAACAAATCGGACACAGCGTTACTCTTACTGCAGACCGTTACTTGACCATGCTAAAAGAATTTTTTTATCCGGAACTACATAGAAAACTCTGTGTGGTTTCAATTAGGTGATGCAGCTGCCAACTTAGCTCTGCCGGTTATGACCCAATTACGCAGAAACTTTCCTAACAGGCTCATTTCACGGAACTCATACTTCCGTTGGCCCCCCATGTCGGCTTCTCCGGGCTTTTTCTTGTGGGGCTATTGTAAACATGAAGCGTACAATTCGCTACCCACAAATGTGGCTGAACTAAAACAAGCAATTCGAGCGACAATAGCTGCAATTCCAGCCTCAACTTTACGGGCAGTAATGAACAATTTTTTGCTAATATGCCCCACCAGCATAAACGAACAGGACAGGCATTTAAATGCAATTATCTTTAAGACTAATTCAACTATTTTTAATACAACTCAATGGGCTTTCTAATGAAAAAAGATTCCAATTTCTTAATGTAGCAAAATTCATCAGCCTGTATTTACATTGTAGCCAAAATTATCATCCTTTCGTAAAACAAGCTCGTGAAAAAATGCCATTACATCAAAAGGTACCAGAGAACTTTTCAGACATTTTAAGTTTTAAAATAGCTTTAATATTCTACCTCCCCAACAATTTGGATTTCGTGGAGTGAACAACGGTTTAATTTTCCATCATATATATATTAAAATAATTCAAAGCTGTTTATCATCAAGGCCTTTTAGAGTTCGCATCGGTTGAAAATTTCTGTTGTGTTACAAATAAATTCCTGATGCCTAAGAGATCCTGTTTGTCACCGATTCTGTATAATATTTTTACAGCAGATATTTCCACTATGGATTATTGTGTAGTATCCTAACACTAATTAAGTATTTCACAAAGTGAAAAATAGTATTAAATTGTAATAAGAGTCAGGCAATCTAATTCGCCCGGAAAAGGAAGTTATGTTTCGTTCCCTAGAATAACATAAGTCTTAACAACATGGTAATCGAATAGGGGAAGCATATAAGTTACTTAGGCGTATTTATGGATGCAAAATTGATGTGAGATCGCTATTCTTATATTGTTGATAAGAGTGAAGTACTTATAATGGCACTTTACCCCTTAAAGTCAGCTGTAGACACGGCTAACAAAATCTTAATATTTAACCCGATGTTTGGGCAAGAAGTGCAACTGCCCTTTAGAGAGGATTGAAGTGCTCCAAAATGAGATACTAAAGGTAATTTATAACAGGTTGTACGAAAGTTTTAATGCTAATTATTCCTTTTTGGAGTATGAGCATATATCTGAGCTGGATTAGCAGTTAAGTAGTTTTAAACGTTAACACAGAATTTCATAGATATTCTTGAAAATGGTCTAATCCAATTACTATACCGAACTAAAATTGGATCCACCATTAAACAGAAGAAGGAAGGTCATTAAACTCTTTAAAATATAAATGGATATATGATAGTTTTATATTTAAATTTGTAAACACCAAAAGCATAACAAAATAAATAAGTAAAATCACTTTATCACATCTCGTTGTCTAGAGCACTTTCAACATTCTAGCTACACTTCCTGACTCTACTAGATTTTTTACTTACCATTTTTGTTTTTATAAGATCCTATTGGCTGTACCGTATCTTGAAACGTGGTCACATCAAACTTGTCTTTCAATGAATTTGGACCAGCGAAAACTTTTTCCATTTCCGAGTCCAAGAGAACTTCATTGGGATCCTCATTTCCATTGGACTGAAAAAAATTAAAATTATTTAAGAAATTTTAATACATTTAATTATAATTTTAGTTAAATAATTTTTTGAGCACTAGGCCTTTAATAGAATTCTTTTCATAAAATAGTTTTATTAACTATATTCGATACTTCGCTACGCCATTGTGTAGCATCATCAGGAAGTAAATTATATTAGAAAAGCTTCAATTAATCTATATATATAAAAGTGAAACTCTGTCTGTCTGTCTGTGTTAGCTATAGACTCCGAAACCGTAAAGCCGATCGGACTCAAACTTTGGCAAGTTGTTGTACACATTCAGGGAGTGTTTATGGGTGGTAATTTTTAAAAAAAGTGGGCGGGGCTGCGCCCTTCTACATATATATAAAATGAAATACGCCCATACAAAATAAATATTAATTTTTCAGCTACTTGCACTTGACCGATTTTTCTGAAACTTTGCACACATATTGAGTTCATTAAGGGGCTTGGCTATTAATCAATAAAATATTAAAAAAAAAATATTGTTTGGCGTAACTTTGTCGAGCTATATTTATTAAAAATAACTAATTTAATAGTTAGGCTTAAGCTTGATTTTTATTCTTTCTGTTAATTATGAAAATCTTGGTTGACATGACAACTTTGAATACAGTAGAAGTTAAAACTTTTATTAGATACCAAGCAGAATGGAATGCATTATCCACAGTCCTTATGTCTTTCTTCTAATTTTGTGTCTACTGTACTGGAGGTCAATATTTTGAAATTTCATGTTTTTACGTATATAGTAACGGCGAAAAGTCCAAGTCCATGTTTACTTTATCACAATCGGTTTGATACTCAAATAAAAAAAAGTAAATACAAGAAATTACTTTTATTATTTTAGTGAATGTTAAAAATTTAATTTTATAATTTATAAATGTATAATTTTCTGAAGGGCAGGTCAAGTACATGTATCCTTTTAAGACTTTTAATTTCATTTCTATCATCTAACAGGTTTATTGCTAATACTCAGTCTGTTAAAGTATATTTTACTGAAGTTATTAATTTCAACTTTTACCATTAAAATACGAAGATCTCTGTGAATATTTTTGTTGGTGATATACCATGGCGCATTTAACAATAGTCTGAGAATTTTTGACTGAAAATTAAAAACTTAAGCCTAAAACTGAAATTACTTAATTTCAAAATATGAACAAATTGTAATAATACTAACAAAAAAATTTTAATGTCAACAACAAAGACATACAAAACATGAAAATAATTTCACATTTGAAGAAAGTTTCAAAATAATTTAAAACAGTTTAACATTTATTTATATATATGTAAACATTTGAACAAAACTTACTTGTCAAAATTGCTTCCCGTTAATAATTTTTATGTTCACACGTACTTATGTTACATACATATGACATAACAATAATCAAATTGCTGAAACAGCTGATTTTAAAATTATTTTCGTGAGTAGAGCCTAATTTTTAATTTAATTTATAACTTTAAAAAAGAAATGGATTCCAAAACATTTGAAAAAAAAGAGCCAGTGATGTCAATCACACAGTAATTATGCAGTAAATTATGGGCCTACACGACTGTACAGAAAATAAAATATGTGAAATAAAAGGAATTAATTATAGATATTGTTATTAAAATCGGAGAACGATTTGTGACCGGAAAAGGTTGTTATTTCTGTTTTGCATTAGGCCTTAAATGTGTTCCAAAAACTTTGGATAAATATATGATAATTTCATTTACCTAACTTCTTTTATACTATTTGAATCTTATAATTTGGTCTGTATTCTGTTTTTAAATAATTTTATATTGGTTAACAAGTGATTCCCACAATTAATCGAAATTCATCATCAGTATATTGGAATGAATTATTTTGATCGTGCTCAAGACCGTTCATTTCTAGTCGCTGGAACTATTGGCTAGACAAAAAGTAATGCGCAACGCACACTGAAATATACACCCTTAAACAGCTGATTTTAAAGTTTTCCGTCGACCAATAGTTCTTCATATTATTTCGTATGAAAAAAATTTTACTTGGACTTGTACTTTGCTGTACCAGGCTTTAAGAATGAAATGTGTTTTTGTTAATCATTTCTATAACAATAGAGAAAAACTTAATTCTTCGTCTAGTTGAATGGAATGCAGCATATTCGGCTCCCGCAATACCTTAATAGCTTTCTTTTTGTCCAACGGAAGATTAATATAACATATGTTGTTAATATCACAACTTGCATTCTTAATAAAAAAAATTTTTATATGAAGGTACTTAATTATTGGGCCGTTTTATATACGACGTAAGTGCAGAATTAATGTGGAAAACAAAAAGAAGTTTTAAAACTTTTTTTATTGTTTTCCATACAAATTTGTGTGCCTATAAAACAGGAAATCTTTGCAAAAGCCGAAAAGGTTTTGAAATTGTTGTTTTTGGATTCCATACAAATTCATACAAATTTTCGTTTTTATTAAATAATGACCAATAGTTCAGCTATTAATAATAATTGATTATTAATTCTTAATTATGATTTATTATATTGCTGAAAGGAATCGGAAAAAAATATATTGATTATTTTTGTTCACGTTAATTGTATCTTAAAAACCCTCTGTGCAATAATTTATAAATAAAAGTTAGCATCACTGAAAACAGTGATAGTTTTACAAATCAAAATAGAACGTCAATTAATAAATAAAAATGACACACGTTACTGCAAATACTAAAAACACTCAAGTTGTATATATTTATTTATTTATTATCGCTTATAATTCTTCTCAATATTTAAAACTGAAGCACGTTCAGAGTTAGGGTTCAGCACAATGGGAAGATAGAGCTGTTGTATGTGAATTTCTACATTTTTGGTCTGACCTATGTCCGGCTAATCTAGTGTTTAGCATTTTTTATTGTTGTAATGACAAATATACCTTATTGCAGCTCGCTGGTCATTTCCGTTACAAGGTATTTTGTACACTACACACATTTAACAAATCGAATTTCTTAATTCTATCTTTAGTTTTACTAAATAATCTATTTAATGAGAGCAGTTCTGTATTTATCATTATTAACGATTTTTGATTTTCCAGTCGCTCTGATTTTCATAGCAAAAATATTGGGCGATTTACTTAAATTTTGAAATGATTAATCAAGATATAAGAAAGTTTGGTTAACTGTTATCAAATGATACATATGTTTCATATATTTTCTTCATTCTTCTTGTAAAAGTCTTTGTCACTTATCGTTAAAATCTTTTATATCAAATTTGTAGCTTTTTTATAACGATTCTTTTACTGTGCTTAGAAAACTAGTTATTAAGTTTCCCAGATGCTCTTGGCAAATTCAAATATTTGTGTCGTCTGATGGTACCGTAAGACTATATTGTTATTGTTCCAGTTTTGTGCCGATATAAGGATTTTTGTAATATGGATCTGGTGCGTTTAAGTGTTAGAACATTTTTAAAATGGACCTTATTTTGTACTTACAGTATTTAGAACAAACATCATTTCTTGTATAAGCGATCTTGCATTGTATCGTTTGAATTCAAAACTGTCGTATAGTATACCAAATATTTCAAAGTTGTGTGCAAAGTTTTAAATTGTTCATTAGACAAATATTTGTGGGCATGTGTTTTAAGTATTTCCCAATAATATTTTTGTTTATTTACGCTTATTGAGAGCATAAGTTGTTGACTACTTAAGCCTAAAGTACTAGTGTTTATGGAAGGGTGCGGATAAACTTGATAAGTGAATTATAGATATATAATGTCATGGTTATTTAATAACAAAGCTAATATTGTATTGTGTACTTGGAAAACTGTAGTGTGAAACTGTTTACACAATACAAAGGTGTTGATAATGGTAATAAATCGTTTGTCAATATGTTTGTAACGCTTAGTATATTTTTATTCAAGCTGCGTTTGTTATTTAGAACCATAATTATAGTACTAATGTACTTGTTCACAATACTCTGGATACAAAAATACATAAATTTAACACGAACATCAAATAAATTTAATACGATTATAAAAAAATAAATAGTAAAACATAAAACTGTAGAATTCGTCAAATCAATGGAATTTAACGTCCTTTCCCAAAAGTTTTTTAATTCATATTGCGCTCTTAATGCTCGTTCGATTTTATTAGCCAGAGATCTGTATATATGCACTTTTTACTTTGTATAATATACTTTAGAATTTATTATTAGATTTAAGATTATAAAAGTAGGTCTATGTTTTGTTGGTCCAGAATTTTTTTCCTCTTTAAAAAAATAATATAAAAAACTTTATTAAATGCAGTTGTGTATGTGTGTAAATAATTAAAATGTTTAAGACATAGCCTAGTAAAACTGTAGAATCTGCAATATTACCAACTTCAAAGTTATCACTAGGAACAGCTCAAATCTCAGCAGCACTAGGTTGCCAAATCGGACTAGATGCAGCAGTAGAGCAGCACTGGCAATTTAAACAGGAAGAATTTAATGACAATAAACATCCTACACAGCAACCAAAACAGCAAATGCTAACAACCTCTGTAGATCAAGCCTCAACCAAGTAACAATTAATATTTTTTATTTTTATTAGTATTATTATAATTATTATTATTATTATTATTATTTTTATTTTTATTGCGGTTTTTATTTCGCGGTTACTTGTAAATTCTCCCTCCCCAAACAAATTTCGTCATCATAAACGTTTTAGTGATAACATGACAAAAAAAAAATACTTTTTAATGATATTATGCATCTGTCGGGATCACGCTTTTGAACCCGAGCTTTCACAAACAGAGAGGATTTACATAACATATTCACCTAAAGGAACACTGACCAAATTGCAGCGCACAACATTCTCTCAACACAAGAGTAAAGTTTAAGAGCAAATACAAATATCTTAAACATTTCAGATTAGAATTTAACACGCATAACATTCTACAACCCCAAATTAAATTAAATTCAAGTTGCCATAATTTTTGGACAAATGTCCTGGAGCATGGTTTCTGGGTCAATTTGGCAGCCATTCCACAACTGACTATAACGTCAAATTCCAAACTGTCCTAATTGCCCTACAACGAGAAAACATTTTCAAAATTCAGGATGTGACAAATTCCCCACCAGCTGCAAATAAATACAAAATTATCAAAAAAAAGTTAGAGAAATTATTTTGAACCACGAAATTTGGTGATCGGTCACCGTCCGAACTTTTTCGTTTGTTCAGAAATCTTTTCCTTTTTGAAAAAATAAAATAAAAAATTTTAATGAATGCAGTTGTGTGTGTGTGGAAATAATTAAAGTTTATACGACATATCTGTTGCTAGGAAATTAATACTTGTTTTATAAGAAAATTCAATAAAAAAAAATTTTTTCTACGCTTGCTTCAAGACCACATGTTTCTTATCCCACTCGTTCTACGAGTGCTTATTAAGATTTTAGGAAATACAGTTTCAAAAACATAAAAAGTTATTGGAAAACGTACTAAAACTCCAAAAATTTTTGCAAATAATCAATATTTTGTGAAAAACGGTGCGATTTTAACCAAGTCGATGTCACAATTATATATAAAACACTAATTGCAGCACAAGTCTTGAATTCATAAAAAATTAAAAATTTACAAAAAAATTTACAACAAATTTTAATTAAACTAAAAAAAAATTAATTGCACCACAATTTTGGAGCTCACCAAATAACAAAAATTCACCAAAAAACCAAACTATAGTAAAAAAATTTACAAATACGAAAGTAAAAATTACAAAAAGCGATAGAATATCCTTGAACTTTGTAGTTTTACTATAAAATTCTCTTATACAAAAACTTCACCAGAAAGTACTGGAACTAATTGCCAGAATCGATATTCAAATAAGACTGACAGAAATTTATTTTCCATGTAAATTGCAATTTCAATGTAATTAATAAATTTGTGTTTACGTTTAAAAGAGCACCCTTTATAATAGAAATTCTAATGATAGTCAATTTAATGTCATTGCTTATCTAAGCAATACATATATATATTTGTTTTTTATTGACGTGACATATCGATCAGAAGAATAAATGCCAAAATACCTGACGTGCGTACGTCGCTTCCACTATTTGCTAACCATTTTTTTGCAACACTCTTACTATGATACAAGTTGGTATTATTTTTCTTAATTTCAAATGTTTTTTAGGCAAGTATTTTCAAATAACATTAATCGATTATTTTCCTTGGTGTTACAAAAAAGGTAACCGGAAAGTCCATTCAATATTAAATAAATTTGTTCTGCTGAAGTAGTTATGTCATCTGTAAATAATTATACGCATAAAACCATAAATGTCCCTATAAAAAATTTTGACCGTAAAAAGTACTGAGATCAAAATGAGGACCAAGTATTTCACATGTACCATATCATCTTCTTAGCTAGGTAACATTTTTCCCATAATCATTTATAATATTAGAAAGTTACCAACAATATGTCCAAGCTATCAAGTTGCCTAGAAATGGGATGATATGGTACATATGAAAAACTTGGTCCTCATTTTGATCTCAGTACTCTCGAAATTTTTGGATAAGAACTTGGCCTTATTGTCTCATTTATGTTTTTGTGAGGATCTGAGTCCTTTTTTCCGAGTTATTTATATTGGCTAATGTATGCATAAAACCTCCTTCAATTAAAAGCTTACGGAGATTTAGGTTATATAAAATTTCAGCTCTCTACATATTGGGGAAATGCTCCATACAAATAAGAGGGGACCCTAGTCCCCTAAGTGTCGATTTTTTTTATTACTTATTCTCCAAAGCATACCCGCATACCAAATTTCAGCTCTCAAGCTATAGTGGTAGTGTCCCGTACAAAACAGGGGAAATCCTAGCCGCTCCAGATAAAAAAGTGCCCGTTTTCAAATTTTTTTTGTTTACTAATTTCTCAATGCCTACCTATATTCCGAATTTCTGCTCTCCAGCTACAGTGGAAGTGGAGTCAGTCAATCAGTGAGTCAGTGAATATCTACCAAAATATGCACTTTTTATACCTTCGAGATATTCGTTTTTATGGTAAAGCTTGGCCTATGCGGTTACCTATACGTAGAGTCCTTATGTTTCAAGTTTCATTGTTTTATGACTAAAGGAAGCAAAGTTATGAAGGGGGTAAAAACAGCGCGAATGGTTTCGTGTTATATACACACTGTGTGCTTTAGGCCTGAACTTGGCCGTGCGCACTGCCTCAATTAACATCAATCGTAAAATATTCTTACTAATCATCACTTCTGGCACGATTTGGCCGTCCAATATATTTTTTCTTAAAAGCTCGAGACTTTATATGTCTAGGAATTTACACCAAACAAGCAGTGAAAACGCTAACACAAACATAAGTAGAAATAAGGATCTTAAAACAAAAAAGTCTTTTTTATTAACCAGATTATTGCACTCCCAGCACTGGTTACAAAATATCGACTATATTAGTCACCATTTCATGTCAAATATGCCTACTTATCAATCGTCATATTAAGCGCGTGTTTTGATATATCTTCGGTACAGAATAGCGGAATTTTTAAGATGTGTAAACAGCCCAATTATATGTATGTTTGTATGTATAGTTATGAATAATACAAAAAGCAAATTTTTGACTTGGAAAACCTACAGCCCTAAACAGAGATGTGCCCATAATTTTATAGACAAACATTAAATCGTTAAGTGTTCATAGAACCCAATTGAAAGTTATTATGGATATATATGTTCACCTATAGAAATGAATAAAAATATTTGTGTATAAAAAATAAGGTGGCACATAAGTAAATTTAACAAAACATAGAAAGATTATAAATTAATCAAAGAAAAGTAGAGGCAGTTTTTAAAACAACATTTACAAAAATATAAGCTTTTTTAATTAATTAGAATTCTGTAATATTTAATGATCAACAGAGATGTTTTTACACGATGGTGATTCAAAAAATGAACCCAACATATGTCTGAAGAGACGTACATACATTGTTTACATACTTACTTGGTTTATACTATCATTAGGTAAGCGTTTATACGACTATTAACCATTGTCTTTGAAGCAATTAACAAAATATCATGTTTATGATTATAATCATTTTTATTTAAAAGGAACACGGGTGAAACAAAAAATGAGCGTACTTGTCAGAGCTAATAGGTATAATTCGAAATTTAAGACCTTTTGTTCAATAACTTTTAAATATAATATTTCTGAAATTATATTTTTTAGTTGTTTGAATCAGTTAAGAAAAAGTTTCCGAAGACCTTAATAAAAACTCGTCTTTTAGCTGAGAATGAATGGAACAAAAAACAAGAAGGAAAAAATGAAAAATCCTATTACATTATATATACAAGATTAATGATTTGAAGGAAAACTTATTTCATATATTGATTTCATTTCGAAGCCACTAATTAATTTTTTCAACTATGGTGTAGTTTTCTCTGAAAATGCCCTTATTGCTTTTAAGTGTAATTTAGTACTGTGTAAGTCCGGGGGTTTTGGGTTCGATGAAAGACTCTGGTGTCTTTTACTACAGCAAGTAACAGTCTGCTTTTACTATGCTCGGCAATTTAAGTTACAATATAATTTGTAATTTTGTTGTAACAGCTATTTATTGTATTTGTAACGTAACTAAAAAAGGAGAATATTGCCTGTTATAAACAAGTCAATTGCAACGGCAAGTAATGCGACCACTTAATAATACATATTGTTAAATTTTCCCCATCTGACATACGTGATTTATGGAAATATTTGCTTTTTGAAGTAGACGGAATATATATGTACAAAAGTACAAAATTGAATAGAGGCAAATGTTGGAAATTAATAACAACATCTTGTGCTGAAAAGCCATACGGACGACCTATTGTTTTCATAGGGTCGCTTTAGCGGGGTGTACTAGGCGTATCCAAATCTGTATTATGAAGTTAATTCTAAATTAAATGATCAGTTATGAGCTAGGATTGGATCACGAGCTGTAGGTTCATATTAATTGATCTCATAGATACAGATCTCTGGCTAATAAAATCGAACGAGCATTAAGAGCGCAATATGAATTAAAAAACTTTTGGGAAAGGACGTTAAATTCCATTGATTTGACGAATTCTACAGTTTTATGTTTTACTATTTATTTTTTTATAATCGTATTAAATTTTTTTGATGTTCGTGTTAAATTTATGTATTTTTGTATCCAGAGTATTGTGAACAAGTACAGTAGTACTATAATTATGGTTCTAAATAACAAACGCATCTTGAATAAAAATATACTAAGCGTTACAAACATATTGACAAACGAATTTATTACCATTATCAACACCTTTGTATTGTGTAAACAGTTTCACACTACAGTTTTCCAAGTACACAATACAATATTAACTTTGTTATTAAATAACCATGACATTATATATCTATAATTCACTTATCAAGTTTATCCGCACCCTTCCATAAACACTAGTACTTTAGGCTTAAGTAGTCAACAACTTATGCTCTCAATAAGCGTAAATAAACAAAAATATTATTGGGAAATACTTAAAACACATGCCCACAAATATTTGTCTAATGAACAATTTAAAACTTTGCACACAACTTTGAAATATTTGGTATACTATACGACAGTTTTGAATTCAAACGATACAATGCAAGATCGCTTATACAAGAAATGATGTTTGTTCTAAATACTGTAAGTACAAAATAAGGTCCATTTTAAAAATGTTCTAACACTTAACCGCACCAGATCCATTATTACAAAAGTCCTTATATCGGCACAAAACTGGAACAACAACAATATAGTCTTACGGTACCATCAGACTGCCTTTGTAATCTTTTTATAAAACAAATGTCTATACCAAATAAGACATATCTTCCAAGTATAACGGCCGTATTCGTTTAAAATATATGTACAAATGAGTCACAAATATGTTCAAGGCTTGGGGAATCCAATTACGTTTTAATTATAATTAGGAGTAATATGTAATATTAATTTGAATAAAGGACTGAACTTAGCTTCAATCCCAATTACATTTAATTAAAAAATCTAAATTGCAATTGTAATTTCAATTGCGAATTTATATTATAATTACACATTGCAAGTAATTGTATGTAATTTGCAAAAGGGCACTTTAAAATTACAGGCTTTTGTACTCGCAATTAGGCAACAAATACTTACTTGTAATTAAACAAAATTTATGTTAAGCTTGCTTTACACTATCTGAGTTCTGGTCAGATTTCGATGGCCAAAGTGTCTACAGTGTGTTTAATATATGTACGTTTTTTTAATTTTTCATCAAAGCTCTATTCAAAATAGAACCTATTCTATTTTCATTCGGATGAAGACTCAGACTATGTAAAGACAGATTTAAATTATTCCACCGGCTTTCATTGTATTTTTATTTGAAGATATAACACCTGAGCTATTTGTTTAATTCACAAATGCGTTGTATTGTCGTATCAATTGTATCATAATTAGAGTTGTAATTCGAGCAAGAATAATACGCATATTCGAATAAATTATTTTGAATTTTGTTGCAACGAATACAATTTTAATTTAGAATGAAACATTTTTCGAACGATATTCGTCGAATATTCGAAAAACTTTTTAAATTATTTAGCAACAAATATCTTAAATAATTGTTAGCAAAATTAACAAGTCAAGTGGAGTTAGAAATAATTGGAGAACCTGGTTATGTAAGAACCACAAATCGAACTTTCGTTTTTTAAGCGTACCATATACAGACTAACATATATTTCTGCAGTTCTTAAGATCCCTAAGCCCACTTATTGATTTTTATTTATGACTTATTGTTCATGGAATTTTATTTTTTAATTATCAAATGCCTTTTTGAAAATATTCAATATTTTTTAATGTAATTTTAAGTCTTTGAAATCCCTAACCCCCAAAGACCCATTGATATCTCGCAACAATTGGTAAATGGTTCTTCTATTTAAATGGAAGTTACAATTTCCACGGTGGTTTTTTCTCTAAGATATTGTTTTCAACGAGGACGCCGTTAATGATGCTTAAATATCGTTCATTAAGTTTTACTAAACACTACCCGGTCACATTCTAATCCGATCGAAATTGTTTTCAATTCCGTAAATTGCTTTTTCGGAAAACGAAAACCAACAAATTTCTTCGACATTAAACCACTTTTCGTTTTCTAAATGGAGTTGTTTTTTTTTAAAATAACATTAACAGCGGAAACGCATTTCTAACCTCTTTTTACTATATAAACATATATTTTTTGCTTTGATACGATTGCGTAAAAATGCCAAATGAAATCCTATAAAAGAGATTTTTTGATCTTTTGGGAATTAACAAAATAGATCGGAATCTAAAGAAACAAAATAAAATTCGATCGGAATTGCAAATACGAAATTAAAGCAATTCCGATCGGAATATGTGACAGACCTGTTTCTTCTATAAAAGTTGCAAATATATATATTTAAGTGGTTTTGCGTTTTAGTTATGTATATATATATATATATATACACATACATATATGTATATACATATATACATGGTGTCCGCTGGGAGGTCTCGTAGTAATTCCATTGTAATCCTGGCTGTATGCGATGTGGCACCGTCTTGTTGAAACCACATGTTAGTCAAGCCCAAAGCATGCAGACTGTCTTTTTTAACTGATCTAAAGGCGACTGTAAATAATTTGAGGGTTTCCCATTGCCCAGAACTGACTATTCTGTTTATTCACGTATCCATTCAAATGAAAGTCATTATGATTTTTTCATGAAAATCGGGGTTGTCATTGGCGAGCTGTAGCATCCTATTGGCATATGTACGGCGGCGTAAATTGTCTTCTGAAAGAAGCTCTTGTGTCAACTGAATCTTAAATGGAAACAAATGCAAATCTTTGTGCAAAATTGTGGCCAAAGTTGTTCTTTGAAAACCAAGCTCCTGAGCACGGTGTCGAATTGAGGTTGATGGATTGTTTTGAACACTTTCTTGAACAGCAGTAATGTTTTCAGCCGATCTTGCAGTACGTTGTGGTCTATGTCTTGGTATCTTCGAAACCATTCACTACACGATAAATAGTGCGTCTTGTTGGCACGTTGTTTCCCAAAAATTTCACATAACTTTCTCACCGCCACAGTAATTGATGATCGATTTTGATAAAATGTTTTAACGATTAAAACGCGTTGGTTTACCGAATATTTTTCCATAATAAATTTGCCACGTCTCTACTTCGTGACTGCCAAATATGAACTGTCAAGACCAATGTTTACCAAAATGGCGGCAAAACAAAGTAGTATACCTTCCCGGCGGCGAACACCCTGTATAACTAATATGTACTTATTTTTTATAATTTTTAAGTTATTCGAATAAATTTTGTATTTTTCGTTCGTTCGAATATTTGAATAATTATAAAATTTTATTCGCTTGTTTAAACAGAAAAAAAAATTAGACACTTTTGTGCGAACAATGTTAAACCCGAATAATTTGATATATTTGTTGTTGGTAACTTTCATATAAAAATGTTATATGTTTATAAGCAGCGGTGTATTTCATTTTATTTTTATAATCAAAGCAACTAGACACCTGCGCTTACAAAGTTTCACGGCGGTAGAACCATCTCATCAACTGCCTGTAAAAACTTAAAATTTAACTTAGATTGTTAAAAAAAATTTTTGCTAAAATAAACTTCATTAATTGATAAATGTTTTTGGAAAGTTTATGTACACACCAAACACTTTCCTTGCGTAAACATTTTAGAGGCGGCGTTAGCGTTTATATACTGGCTGTGGCTCAGCTTATTGCATACGGCGAAGTTACTTTATGCAACTCTGCAACCAAATAAAAAATAAATTGAAAAATGAGTGGTGAAGAAATTAAAAAGAAAATTAAAATCATTAATCAAAAACCAAACAATAAGCAATGGATAGATAAAGAAATTTAAAAAAGAATTTGAAGTTTGTTGTTCGTTTCCTTTTTTTTCTGAAAATCAGCTGTTGTAATAAATTTGCTAAACGCTTAAAAAACCCACTCACGCTTTGGTGCAGAAAATCATACTAAGGGTGCAAAAATTGCAGGTATACAACGAAGAATAATTTCCGCTAATGTGTTTTTGAAATCTTGTATTGGCACCATACCTGGGACTATGCCATTTTTGTTTGATTGATTTGTGTTTAAATAAGGTGGGAATTATAAATTTTTACGTACACTTATAAAACTACTAACATAACAGAGACAATTCAGGTCTGCTATGTTCTTAACCAATATTACCAGGACCTGCAAGAAGAAAAACCTATATTTCGGTCTTAAAGAGGTAGGTCGCTTTAAAAGTTTTAACATAATTAAAAAAATATATAGAAAATAACATTACTTTTAATTTACCGGTAAAACGTTGGTTAATATATACAAATCGAATTTGATCAAGTACTACTGTTGATCCTGGGAGAATGTTTTGATTTTTGGTGAAATAAAAATTTATGTTTGAAATTTTACAATTTGGTGAATTTTAACTTTTGTGGTATTTTTGCAATTATTTTGTTTTATTCCAGCTTTCGGTTATATTGTGAATTTTCGAACTTTTGGTGAAGAGTTTATAATATATTTTGGTGAATTTAAATTTATTTTTTTCGGTTCAATTTAGATTTTTGGTAAGATTTATAATGTTTATGATTTTTATAAATTTTGGTGAATTTTTAACTTTTTGTTAAATGTTTTATATAGTTGTCGATTTTGTTAATTTTTTTTATATTTTCGACTTGTTTTGGAAATACTACAAAATTAGTTTTTTTTACGTTAATTTTATTTAATTGAATATTTTTTCTAAAAGAAACTTACAATAAGTATTAAAATCTTATCTCTAAAATATTATTTATTAATTGTTACCAATGCAGTAACTAATTTATTGTATTCAAATCCTAAGCCGTCTCGCCAGGGTCAATATGTAAGTGTTTTTAGCCTCTGATATCCGCGAAATCGTAATAATTTTCGTACAAGAGAACTAGTGAAGTGTAAATTTATGTTGTGATGTTTCAAAGCATTTAAAATATAGTTTGATTTTGTGATTTTCGGAATTTTATGTATTTTCCCAAATTATGGCAAAATATGATTAATTAGGATTTTTGGTAAAAATTATTTTTAAATATTTTGGTGAATTTTTAATTTTCTGATGATTTTTTAAAATTTTTTTTTGTGAATTCTCGATTTGTGGTAAAATTGATTTTTAATCGATTTTGTTAAAATGTAAACGTTTTTCATAATTTTTTTTTGTGATTTTGCGGCTTTTTGGTGCAATTTTGGTTAAAATTCGAATTTTGTGGTGAAATTTAACAATTTTGTTTTTTTTCTAAAATTTCGGGCTTATGATAAATATTGACTTTTTTGTATTTAAAATTTGTTATTCCAATTTTTCGATTTTATGGTGAATTTTTGCAAAATTTCGAATTTTCGCAATTTATTTGTGGTATTTCGGTTTTTGGCGGAATTTGGTTTCGTTTTTAAAATTTTTAGGGATTGTTGACGATTGAATCGAATTGAAAATTTTTAATAAATTTAAAGTGAATAATTTATTCAGACTCATGTTCGTGTTTTATTCTTTCAATTAAGAAAAACCATTTAAATTTATAAAATAATTATAAAAATCGCAGGACAACGCGAAACGTGCAACTAAAGTAACACTAAACATAATAAAGACTTGCTTTCAATGCTAGCAGCGAGCTCCCTTATATAAAATTTAAGAAAAAGATTACGACAAAGAATGTAAGGCAAGTTCGTTGCAACCTAAAGAAAAGTTATTGAAAAATATGAAAATTATGATAAATTATGAAAATTTTTAGAGGTTTTGAAAAAAATTTAAGTTGGTCCAACATTAGGTCCGTAAGTTATCTAGGGTCCTCAAGTTGATAATTTTTGTATGGACATTTTATAGCAAATGTGATAAGGATTCAGAATATGCAGAATATGTGTAGCATCACCAGTATATATATTTTTTTATTCATTATTAATTAAGGCGTAGCGAAGTATATAAATAAAATTGTTTTATTAAAAGAATTTTATAACAAGTAAGAGGGCTGTGCCGAATATTATTTATCCTTCACAAAATTATGAACTACTAAATATATGCTACAGATTTTTGCCAGTGCAAAGGATTTGTTTTTTTTAATATTTGTTAAAATTTTGAGTTTTCGGTGCTATTACAGCCTTTCGGTTAAATTTGTCGTTTAATTTTGAAATTTTGTGAAGTTTGTTTTTGGTTCCTTGATTGGCTAAATTACGTTTTTTGTAGGATAAAGTTTTTCATAAAATGTTGATTTCTTCACTTTAGTGCCAAAATTCAAAATTAAAAATTTAATTTTGATATTCTAAACTTTGAAATTTTCGTTTTTCTTAAATTTCGAATTTTTTGAAAAATTTTGCTATTATTGCAATTTAAATTTCCATTTTATAGTATTTTTTTATTTTCAGATTAATTAATATTTTTAAATTTGTTGGTGAGTTTTTTAATTTCTTGATAAGTTCCCCACTTGTAAAATTTCGAAAAATATTGATTTCATGTGAATTATTCGCTTTCTGGTAAAATTGCGTTTTGAATTAAATATTGATATTTTGGCAAATAAATTTTTTTTATTCCAGTTTTTCGATTTTATTGTCAATTTGCAAATTTATGGTGAATTTTAAATTTGGGCGAAATTTCAAATTTTTTGGAAATTTGTTTGGGAATTCCAGGAAGATCGAAAACTTTTTAACTTGAATGGGTACTCCGTTGTATTCATTTTAATTGCTATCCGAGCTATGTATACAGATTTACCGAGAGCACAGCTGGTAAAAATAAAGACAAACTCTTCCCGATTGGCCACTACGTGGCTAATATCAAGAACTGGTATGATGCCATATAGTCCCACCAATTTTCAATGATTCAACAGTCATTGTGATAAATAGCAAACCTCTTTAAAAATATTTTATTGGGAAAATGTACTCAATTCAAATAAGTTATATTTTCAACTAATTACTATTCAATACCAAAAAACGTTTAAGATTTTTTAAGAAGAGAAAACTTTAATTTAAATTTTATTCCAATTTTTAATACTTTACTTTTAACAAAAACTCGCACTGTGTGCGCTGTTTTTTGCTTTTGAATTTTGATTCTCTATGCCATAGTTACGGAGATATTAGTTTATCGATTTTAACGTTTTTAGTGTTTGAATTTCCAAAAATCCCTTCTTATTTGATCTGGCCTTTGCATACCAATTTTCGGGCGTTTGGGATTAGTGTAGATGAGCCAGTGAATCAAGCCATAAGTAATGTTTTGTATTTTTATATAAATACATATGTATGTGAATTCGAATTAAGCCAAGCAATTCTTTTTCATTCTTTTTTATTAAAAAATTTATTTAGGCGTTTGCCACCCCATTTCTAGAAAAAAAAATGATTGGTTTATGAGACTGTGATCACTGATAATTTCATCATTAAGAACAATGCTAGCAAGAAGTCTACAGTTGATGATAAACTTTAAATTAATCGCCTTAATGCTGTTAGAATATATATATGAACTCCATGCCAGAGGCAATTGTTGACTTGAAGGACACCTTCGCCATGTTATAACCGAAATGCGACTGCTAAAATGTATTCAAAAGTTGCACTACCCAATAGAAATCATGCTTACATAAAAATTACAATCATTTTTTAATGCAATTTCCAATTTTATACCTCAGCAAAAGTTGCGAGGGGTTGGTGGTGTCTTGTGACATCTTTCACAATTGGACAAACCAATTATATAACCAGTTCATAGATTTATTTTAAGCAATTTTCGCTTACCTATTTTTATTTTTATTCCTTTAGTAAACCAATGCTCTCTTCATTCGCTGTTTAGTAAATATAACATTTTTATAAATGCATATACATATGTATGTATTTCTAATATCAAATACTACGAAGTCAATCAAAATCTCTATACACAGATTTTCTATACTGAACACAAAGATGTTTATGATGTGATTGATTGTTATATTATATATGTATATAGAAGGTCAGTTCAAAATCCCCAGCTCGTGAATGTTCTAAAAATAATTTTAACTTACATGCAATTATTTTTTAATAGGTCCAAACATGGCTATACCAGACAACGATAGATTAAAGAAAACAGCACACAACGACTAGATAATAATTACACCATATTCTTTTTTTCCTTATCACCAAAAAATTTAGTTTTTTCAAGGTCGATGGCTGTCCTTCTCGTATAGTTGAATCAAACAATTGAAGAAAATCACATCAATGTGTGTGTGTGAAATAACAAAATGCTTTTCATATAAATATTTTAAAAATGTTCTGTTTTATATACATACATATGTATTTCATCAATGACCTTGGTTAATTTTATTTTAGATTTAATTTATATCTTTTGGTTTTAAAAGCACAACAATATTTTTTATACTTATTAAATTTGTCTTAAATTTTAAATTGGTATATTAAAAAGTATTATATTTAATTAAACTATTTATTTGATTATACTTATGTATTTTTTCAGATGTAAATTTCTAAGTTTAACACTTGTATAGAATGGTAAATAATAAAAAAAAGTATATTTTTAGGTGCGTTAATATCTTTCAAGTCTTTTCACTTTGAATAACTGGCTGATAACTACAACAAAAAGGTATGCAAACATCACTTCTACAAATGGAACTTTTGCTTCTAGTCATGTTTATAATACACTTTTGTTTACATAAAATGTTCACTACAAGTTTCTCTTGCTTCAATTTTTAGCAAAATTTTCTCCCTCGCTGTTATAAATAAGATATGTATATAAACATTTCCTGCTGATGTGAATTACGGTTGAAGTTTATTAAGACATTTTGGCGGGTATTTTTGAAACTGTTAAATACAGAAAGCCAGACATACACTCACCCACATAGAGGATTAAACTATCCTTTTAATTTTGTTTAATAATTAGTTGTCTTGTTTAACAAATAATTAAAAATTGTTGAATAATAAAACAATTATTTTTGTGGGTTGCTAAACGGTTTTGGCAATTTTCCACTTCCGCTTGTGAAACAATACTGTTATGTTTTAACAGTTTAATGAAAGTTCATTCCAAAAATCTATTTCTTTTAACCGCGCACGCTCTACATTAACAGCTGTTTAATAAGCCGCTTATGAAAATAGTCAAGGATTTTTAAATTGTTGATCATTATATACGTTTATTTTTTTACGTTCACATATAATTGCAGCTACATAAATTTGTTTTTAACTAGTCTACGTACATAACATAAGTACTTGAGAAAATGTAGGTCCACTGAATAGTTTTCATTTATGTGCAAACTTAACTGAGCTTTTTATATGTATTTCTCTTTACATTTAGTGACGTAAATAAAACATGTTCATGAACCTTCAACCTGTGGCTGGATATGTTGTTAGGATTTTTTTATTCTTTTTTGTGGAAAACAATTTGCGTTTAAAATAGAGCGTGAAAGCATTTACTTGTAATTATAATCTTATGAATGAGACTT
Organism: Phania funesta; assembly: GCA_963932375.1. NCBI lineage: Eukaryota > Metazoa > Arthropoda > Insecta > Diptera > Tachinidae > Phania > Phania funesta. The sequence continues at coordinate 48,286,769 of OZ010656.1, forward strand.
ATATCCGCTAAAGGAATTTAATCTAAAATATAGCTGCAATAGAGCAAGAAAAATAAATGAAAACAAAAACTGTTTTTTAAAATTTTAAATTGTTGATGGGTTAGGATAGAATATGTATAGTATATGTATAGTATATACATACATACATGTATATATGCAAACAATAAAAATAAAAATTACACAACTTAAGCCGATAGCGTTACTGCTGCTGTCAACCTATAGTTTGTTGTAAATTGAATTAGCAATTTGCAACGAAATAAAAGAGCATTAGAGTATGTTCAGACATGCACCTTAATTAAGTCAATTAATATTTAAATTGGTTTATAAAATTTTTTGACAATTTAGCTTACTCAACTAACATTTGATAGCTGATAATGTTTTCATGGCCCTACAATGCTGTTTGAAAGGTAATCTTGTGTTATGTGTTTTTACATACAAAATGTGCAATTTACCACTATAATATGAGTGGTAGCTAAATTGGTAACAAAAAGATTTGTTATCCCTTTATCATGTATATATGTATGTAGATTGTTGTGAGTTGTCGGATCTAGTTACTGGTTAATTACATATTTCTGCTCGATAAACACACTTTACCAGGGTTGCATGGGCAATTACGCAATTTATGATGCAATTATCGTGCCCAATTCAGGCGTTAAATGCGAGAACTTCGTAATTGCGCAATCAAGGTGCATGTCTGAACATACTAAGTATTAGACAATCACACCGATCGCAAAATAATTGTTCTAAATAAAGGCCTTAAATACATGTTCACTAAAAAAGGCACGACTTGCAGAAATTTCTCTGCAAAAATGTTGTACCTAATCCTATTAAGCCAAACACAACTACTCATACTTTGTATAAATATGATTCCTGTTAAGGTGATTTTTATTATACTATTTAATTCTGCTTCATTGTGCAGAATTGAAGTTCAAATATATCGAATTATATATGCTAGTTAGAGCCATACAGGAAGGTACTAATTGCCTTTCCTTACTTACTTGGCAATGATTTGTGTTTTGTAGCCTGAAAAACTGGGCTCTAAGGTCCTATGTTAGGTCTTCTATAAAGAAACAAATATTGAGAAAAACACATAAATATCGTATCTAAGCAAAAATAGCACAGTTATAAAAATTCGACAGCAACCCTTCTATAATTAAGCAACAAATCTCTAAACCAGAAGAAACATAAAATACGCCTAACAATTCGTTCTTTTCAAACCCAAAGTTTGTATCCATTATCTTAAAGGTATTTTAACCCCGTTATAAACTAAAAACTCATACCAAGTCACATAAACAAGAACATAAGTTCAAAAACTACACAGTGAACACGGTACGTTTTGCGTAGTTAAAGAAAATTTTCACTTGAAAACATTACACGCACACACTTCTTAAAAAGGCAAAAAGGCAGAACACACACTTTATTTTATTACTTGGGCGTAAAATAATAATAGCATAATAATACTTATTAACATATGAGAGTATAATTTCTACAGTTATTTCCTATACTGCTAGGAAATGTGAGGAGACAAAAACACAAAAAAAAACTTCTTTATGACCGACGGTGGTATACAATATATTTGCACATGTTTCCTTTTTAGCTTCTCATATTATTAAATTAAATTAGACAAAATTTACAATAATGCACACAAGCTGAGTTCATATAAAGCTACAACATACAGCTCACGCTCACTCTACTAACTAAATGCTCGTTCATCTAAAACAAGTTAAACAGAAAGCTTAAAATATGTTATAAATGTTAACAGCACGAGTATAAGAGTAAAATATCAAAGCATGTTAAATGTACGGATGGGTTTTGGGGATTCTCTTCTATTTTATAGATTTTGATATGTGCTTATCTCTGCACATATACACGGTCAAGGCCATTCAAGGCCAAATGTAACCTGTGGTGTGTGTGTTTTGTCTGTGCATGTTTTTTAGTTTGTAAATGTCATATAAAAATGGTTTAGTTAAAATGTTATAACACTTCCTCGTTCAAAGAATTATTTATTTATTAAGAGCGTTAGTATTATTAACAAAATAACGCTTAAACTACTTGAAATACAGGGGACTGTTTCTAGTCAACAGAATTATGTGCATTATTCTTGCACTTGTGAACTTGTATGTATGCATTTCAGTTCAAACGTTAGCTGACGGAACTCATATAGTATTTTATTAACTATTGTTCATTTTGTGTTGTTTGCTTTATATAATGCATAATTTTTTACAATTGTTATTTGATTCATAAAATGTATTAAAGTGAAATATACTCAGATAAAATCAAAATTTTATCATGCTATTACCAGCTGACAAAGACTACAATGTAAATACAACTTGTTACTTATAAATCTACAGAAATTAGAAGTTTACGTTAAGAACGGCAAAAACGAAAAGTTGGACACGTTCTGAATTCTACCAACGGAATTCGGCAGGCGGCACCACAAAAGATAACTGTATCGGCCTTTTGAATTTAAACGTCTGGCCTTTTGCATATTGTTATAGTAAATCCGCATAGGAGATCTTGTAATCCTTAGATTTTGGGTATAAGTTGTGTTGAGCACTTTTATGTAAAACAATACCGCGAACATTTTTGTGAACGATTTTAGCCCTCTAACTCTTCGCTGTGTTCTCTTGTTCTCTTCATGGATTAAAGTAAAAAAATCTCCTTTAAATGGGATATAGCAGGCTAAGAGGCCCTACAAAAAAATTTGTCATAAAATTTTTCTACAAGTCTTTAAAGACACCAAAGCGTGTAATTTAACTTGTACGCCAGAAATATGTAAGTCAAAATATAAAACATGCGCCTCTATTGCGCAATTACAACATATCTGCAATTAAGGTCTTTATTGAGCTCAATTTACCATACAAGAATTCAACGAATTGAACAAATAGTCCTTAATAACACAATAAATTAAATTAAACGTACAATGCAGCTCTGGTAAAGTGTTTAAAGTAAGTAGAAAATTTTGTAAATTAAACAATATTTGCAACTATAAAATGGTATTGTGTAAGATAAATTGCATATCTGTGAACAAAAAATTGTTTAACTCAATTTAAAATTTAATTGCCTCAGTTAAGGCGCATGTATAAGTGTTTAAAACCGGTTTTTATGAGGACCGCTTGTATTGAAAATAAGCCTTACGTAAAATTTAAATATAAGTTACTATGCAAAAGAAAGCTGTAGAAAAACGCCTATTAATAAAAAGATAAGCGGAAATTTGGGTATTTAAGAAAGTATTTATTTATCACATTTTTCTATTGGCTTTAGGCAATTCTATGTCATTATCAAGTAAGGTCCAGCATATTTCGGTTATATAAAAGGGAATCGGTTAACGATTCCAACAAGTTTGCTTATTGCAACAATATTGAAGACGTAATAAGAAATACTACCCTGAGATTCAAATGTTTGTACACAAATTGATCGGCAATCAATTCCATAAAAAATGTTTCCTAAAATTATTAAAGCAAAGATAAACGAATATATGAATGCTTCAGTGTATATTTTAACAATTTCTCGGCATAAATTGCAGCACAACTTAAGGTTGTTGAATGTTAGAACCCAAATTCAGCACATTTAGAAAAAAATCTTTGTTTATTTTTTTATTCAAGACTTCGATCTTTTGAACGTCTATATTTTTGTGCGAGATTGATACATAGCCGCCACAGCGGTCAGTATCGATTCGACGTCGGTCAGATGTATCTGTCGGATATTCTACCTACTGGCAAATGTTTTTATTTCCCAAATCCTGAACTAACTATGCACCACATAATCTCATAAAATGTTTATACACCGAACCAAATGTTAAACTAAGTACGACAAAGCGGGGTGTAAAATTGATGAAAATTAGGTTATTACACAACTAAGAAACTCCTTATTCAAATCTGCGGAGAATTTTCGTTAAAAAAATTATTTTAGTAAATAGGTATAAAGAAGAAATTTTTTTAATTCGGCAGCTACTTTTTCGATACTTATGTAAAAAACTTTAGTTAAAGTGAATAAGAATTTCGGTAACAATTGAGTTAAATTTGATTAATACTCATGAAATTTAGTCATATTACCTAATTAATGTCTGCATTTGTATAAATATTTTACCACGTAACGAAAATGAATTGATATTTTTCATATACAGGGTGTCCGCCGGGAAGGTATACTAATTTGTTTTGTCGCCATTTTGATAAACATTAGTCGTGAAGTAGAGACGTGGCAAATTTATTATAGAAAAATGTTCGATAAACCAACGTTTTAATCGTTAAAACGTTTTATCAAAATCAATCATCAATTACTGTGACGATGGCAAAGTTACGTGAAATTTTTGGGAGAAACAACGTGCCAACAAGACGCACTATTTATCGTGTAGTGAATGATTTCAAAGAAAGAGGGACTGTAGCTGATAGGCCCAAGCATGGACCACAACGTACTGCTAAAAGCTAAAAGCATTACTGCTGTTCAAGAAAATGTTCAAAACAATCCATCAACCTCACTTCGATACCGTGCTCAGGAGCTTGGTCTTCAAAGAACAACTTTGGCCACAATTTTGCACAAAGATTTGCATTTAAGATTCAGTTGACACAAGAGCTTCTTCCAGAAGACCATTTACGCCGCCGTACATATGCAAATAGGATGCCACAGCGGGCCCATGACAACCCCGATTTTCATAAAAAAAAAAATGTATGACGAGGCACATTTTCATTGGAATGGATATGTGAATAAACAGAATAGTCGGTTCTGGGCAATGGCGCATTACCACTGTTTTAACTAAATTCAACTAATTTTTTTTCAAACGATTTTCTTTTAACAAAACATATTATATAGATTTGAAGTAATTTTATTTATTTGAATAAACTTTGTGTAAATTGGAATAGAGAATCAGTTGATTTAACTATATTTTTTCGTTAATAGTTTAATAATTTTTTTGGTTAATACTATCTACGGAATTTGGCTCAGTATACTACATAATACAATTAATTAAGTCCTCCAAACAATATATGGAGCTAATTTTTGTGCAATATAAAAACATATTTCACTTCCAAACAAAACGAGTACCACTCCATTATTTTCCATTATGTATTAAATCATTCCTTAAAAAAATAATACATGGCTCTTTCCGACCTATTGCAAAAGTTGCGCAATCATATTGCTGGTAACTTTGCGTGCTCAGTAACATTTGTGTTGAAAAGTATTTTACTTTGGAATGGTTTCCTAGATGAAAATACCACAATTTAATTAAAAGTAATATGATTTTAAACTATCTCGGAGGAATTTGGTTGAACATTATTGTCTATATAATTCAACCAATCGACGTCATAGTTGCCAATAAAACTCCAGGATCTCCAGTCCGTAAGAACCTGGAGCTTTCCGTGTTACATCCATAAGACAGGTCCTGAAAGAATCTTTGAACCAAATATTGAAGGCTGCGTTCTTGGAGAGCCGGCAATCGCAGAGAAGGTGTGGAACTGACTTTGGCCCCTCCTCATCCAGACAGCTTTTGCAACTCTCACCAAGAGAGATTCCTTTACGCTCTAACGTGCGTTCAATTAAACAATGCCCCGTTATGATGGCAACTAGTAGCGATATCGAATTTCTCCCAAAGGCCTCAAAAATATCAACAGCCATGGTCTCTGTTATTTCCACCTGGAACACAGTGCAGGAATTGGATATTCTTCGTGCGAGCAAAAGGTTATTATCCTTAGAGAAGAAAACTGATCCAGTCCTTTTGCATTGCAGCCATCCGTAAAGGATAATTTCTCAATAATTTTTCTTTACTGCATGGCCAAATAGATGTTGCAACATTTTCTAGACGATGCTGGATATTTTTACAACCATATTTTGACCCGATCAGACACACATACTTATCTATAGAAAATTTAAAAACTCATGCATGGTATGGCATGATTTATTCAATCTGTCTTTCACGAAATTGATTAACTGAGTTATTATTATTTAAGATGTATTTCATATATTGTTACACTTGATCCATCAATGTTTATCAGCTGCATTGCCACCGATGTATGTTCATATGTATATTCACTGGTGTAATAAAAAACAACATTTTTGAAATCCATATTAAAGATTTAGGTGGATAAGAAGTACAGTTTTGCTAGGGGTGTATATTACGTCTGCAAACATTTAGTTGTTGATGTTAGACAATAAATGGAAAATATAACTGCAACCTTGGCCGTGAATATTGATTTTATTATTATTTTCCATTTTCCGTAAAACACTTTGTGTCTAAATATTTGTTTACACAGTGTCCGAACGTTGAAAACATATGTATGTACATACATATATATCGCAGTAATGTGTCTAAAAATAATTCAAATATATATGTTAAGGAATATCTATAATTACATTTATCATGAGCAAAGATCATATTGTCCATGGTAAAACGACAGAAGAGACAAAAATTTGCTCAATTAAACCGTCTTCCTAAATTATTTGTATACGCTTAAGCAAAGATATGCTTCACAAAGGTATACAAGTTTGTCATTCCACTTGTAATTTGTTCATTCTCATACATGTATTTTTATGTATATATATATATAGGTAAAGAAATTCCATTTAGTGATGTCGGCCTCTCCGGTATAGAAATCTGGTTTTTTATTTTGCTTGGAGCAATCTGTAACACACCTTTTGCAAAATTTTTCTATTTTAAATTGGCATCATGGTCCAAAACTTCCCGAGATCTGGCCAAAAACCGATTTTTCACAAAATAACTATAACAATTCGAACCAATTCAGGACGAAATTACTAACAATTTAAAAATAGCAGTAACAAATTTTAAGTTACCTAAAAAATCTGAATTTAATAAAATACCGAAATTTATACAACAAAAATTAAGAAGCCCTAAAACTCCAAATTTTTTTGAAAAATTAACACAAACATTCTATAATTTCACCAAAAAGTACTTTGCATCAAATTACATAGTTTTATGAAAAACGTCGAAACTTTATACGCCATCAAAAAGTTATACACAAAATCAAATTTCACCACAAATCCGGGATCTATCCAAAATATTCCCTCATCAAGTCAGGAAAACTTTGTAACAAATCCAACCAAAATGTAACTCAGAGGCACATACAAACAATCAACGTATTAAGATTGTTAACTACTATTTATTTAATTATATATTTATAAATGACAAGAAATCAAATAAAATTAAAAACAACGTTAAATACATAAATTTAGTTTAATTTCGAGAACGCAAAATTTGTTAATCCTAATCCAGTCAACATTAAAAGCAAGAATTCAAGGAGCACCAACTTAAATTTAAAAAAGATACAACATCTAAAATTAAAAAAAATGTGCCTGAGAGAAACATAAAGAATCGAAATTCCACGACAATTCAGAAATTCACCAAAAATCCCATACAAAACCAGAAAATGTTCACACAAAAATTCCTACAAAGCGAAATTACACAATATTCTATGTAATGTGGACCATAAAAGTCCTGAACACACCTTATACCTAAAATGTAAGCCTTAAAAGATTTCCTATACCGATTCACAATAAGAAAGACTTAATGGGGGGAACTTTAAACCTGACGCCCCTTAAATAAAAGCCAGACGCAAACATTAAAAGCACTATTTCTATCACATATATTTTTTTGGTTCCCTCTACCAGAAACCTTGTTATTATACCCTTTGCAAAAATGAATAGGATACACTTATATATATAGGTTTGAAATTCCGATTGTAATTTCAACATCCGAGAAAGTGCAATTAACGATGTCCGTCGGCGCGATATTGAAATCAAATTTCTAACGGCACTAGACAACCCTCACTCTTGCGGTGAAATACTTATACCCAGCTCAATAAATGCGCATATTCTCAATCCTCATCAAATTTACTATAAAGGTCCCCTAGAGAAATTATCACCCCGTGGCTCCCAGATAACCTATGGACCTATATGTTGAACGGACTTCAAATTTGTTCACAAAAACCTGAAAACTTCAAGAACTAACAACGAAAATCGAATTCCTTTATAACCCGAAATTTGTGCAAAATTTTAAATTCACCACAAATTTGAAAATTCACCACAAAATCGAAAAATTTGAAAAAAAAAATAGTTTATCGAAAAATCAAACTTTAATAAAAACCCGAAATTTTACGAAAAAAACAACCAAATAATAAATATTCACCACAAAAATTTAAATGAAAAAAAATTAAAATCTTAAAAATTCACCCCCAGTAGTGAACTCCCAAACTATTAAAAAAATCACAAAAAAATCCAAATTCACTCAAATATTTTAAAATCATAAAAATTACAAATATTCTCAAAAATCCCAATTAAACTGAAAAATAAAAAAATCGACATTTTACCATAATTTAAGAATTCACCACACAGCCAAACTATAGTTCAAACATCTTAAATTACAATAATATCATTTTATTCCAAAACATCGAAATTAAAAAAAAAACCGAAGCGCACGAAAAATTCAAAATCAAAAAAACTGAAACTAAAAATTTTTTCTCAAAAAATCAAATTCAATAAAATCCAAAATTTTACGAAAAAAATGCACCGAATTTGGAGAAATTTGTATCTCACAGCAATTTTGTCGAAAGGGTGAAAAACCACAAAAAATCAATATTGTAAACGTCTAAATTTTAACAATTATTAAAAGAAATCTCAAAAATTAACCACAAGTAGTAAATTCTCCAAAGAATTAAAAGATCCCCAAAATATTTATCATAAAAGTTATAAATTTACTAAAAAATCTCAATTATTTTGAAAACTGGAAAAAAAGAAATTTTACCAAAATTTAGGAATTTACCACAATCCGAAAGTTAACCACAACATCAAACTATAGCTTTAAGATTTTAAATTACAAAAATATTAACATTTTCTTTTAAAAGCGACATTTTGCCAAAATTCTGATATCACCACAAATTCGAAAATGGACTAAAAATCGAGAAACTGGAACCAAAAATATATTCCTTAAAAAATTAAAATTCAATACACATCCGCAATTTTACAAAAAAAAAATTTAATTTTCACCACAATTTGTAATTTTTTCGAAAAATCATAAAAAGTCAATATATGATAAAAAAAAGGGGATATTTTAACAAATCAAAGAATTTCCAATAATATTAAAAAATTTATAAAAAATTTTAAATGCACAAAGTATTAAAAAATTATAAATATTATCAAAAATTATATTTAATCTGAGAAATAAACAAAAGAAATTTTATCATAATTATGAATTCACCAAAATCCGAAAATTCATTATAACAACAAACTTTAGTACAAAGATTTTAAATTACATAAAAAAATTTCCAAAAAATCTAAATTCTAGAAGAACGAATGCCAAAATTTCAACATTTTGACAAAATTTTATATTCAACCCAAGTTCGCCAAATGTATTACATAAAGTCGAAAAAGTGGAATAAAACAATTTAGTTGCTTAAAAATTAATATTTAATAAAAATTTTGAAAAAACGGATTGACCAAGTATTAAAATTTCACCACAAAAATTTTAATTTCATCTAATTTGTCATTTTATCAAAAAGCCGATAACTCAAAAAATTTGTATTTAACAAATATGAAAAAATCAAATATTTCCAAAAACAAAAATTCATTACAACTATGGAATTCAGTAAAAAATTAACAACTTCGCCAAAAATTGTAAACATTATAAATTTTACCAAAGTCCCACATTAATCTAAAACAACAAAAAAATAAATTTCACAATTATTTAACCTATAGTCCAAAAATTTTAAATTACAAAAATGAAAAAAAATTCGAAAAGTTTGAAATTAAAAAAACGGATTTCACCAAAAATTCGAACATTTGTCACAAATATACAAAACTGGAATGAACTAATTTAATAGCTTAATTTAACAAAAACAAACTATAGCCTAAAAATGTTTCAAAGAAAAAAATTACAAAATTTTCCGAAAAATCAAAGTTTAAAAAACCAACATTTTTCACAAAAAATTTATATTCATAAGTCCAAAGATACCACAAAAACAAAAATCACCAAATTTTAAAACTCAGTTTCACTAAAAATTAGCTAAATATATGTATGTCTTTTGTGAACAACGTAGCAATTTTATACAAGGTCCAAAAAATCTACTTTTCACAAACAAGAAACAAATGACAAACTTCACCGTATTTTAAAATTTAACTACAAAATTTACCCAAAATTACACCGAAAATGCTACATTTTATAAAATAAAAAAGGAATCCTTTGAGCAGGGAAAAATAAAGGACATATAAGATTCTAATTTGTTTATTTTTGATTTTGTTGAACGGTATACTTAGTATTTAATTAATTTAAAAGTGATACTGTCTTAAACATGGGAGTTATAATTGCATTTTATTATAGTCAGTGCTTCAGTTGAGCTCTTATTACACTCATAGATTGGTCGTAAATATTTTTATTTGTTTTTTTTTTTTATGACTTTGAAAAGTTTGGAACATGTGGACACAAATGCAATGATACTAGCGAAACAAATTTCATTTCGTTTGATTTGTTTTAATGTTGAAATAATTAACTAACGAATTGAATAAAGCGATAGTAAAGAAAATTAAAGTTGACTCACCTTTTTAGTATTAAAGCCAAGAAATGATAATTTTCGAACATTATTATCATTCGATGATCCCTGGCCGCTGAAACTCATTTTGCTTTATTGTCTGTTGCTGTTTACGAATTCTGCTGTTTAGTTACGTTGGCGTCTGAATATATTTATAGGACCTGTATTCCAAAGCCTATGGTCCTATAATTCCAATAGTTTTTTTATATACTTCTTTAGAAAACCGAGACATTAATGTGATGTTATGCTGATAAAGTTTTATATATTATTTAATTGCAACTGTAAACAAAGAAAAGAAAAATAATGAAAAATTAAGAATTATTTATGACTGTGTGCATACATAAATATATAAACGAAATACATATTCCGCCTAATTGTTTAATTAAAGTCACGCATTACTTATATCACCCAACCTAAAATTATCATCATCACTTCCATCATAAACTTCTTATTAATAAAAGCACGCGACTTTTCTTATACGATCAATTAAAAAGAACTTTGTCGATCACATTGCAATGATGTGATCATAAATAACGCCATTATTATTATTCTTATTTCCTCTTCAGTGTGAGTGAATATGGACATCCAGTACGTACTCTTGCAACTCATACAAACATTCTTTTTAATAGTTTCGAATAAAAAATTTAATTGAATTCAATTTATTGACAGTGTGTTAATGAATTGTAAATTTTTATTGCCTACAATTATAAGTTATAAACAAATGCACGGAGCAGAAAAAGAAACTGTTTCGTTTATATCATTCATTCTAACATGGACGTCATATGACCGTTAAAAATATATTTTATATACTGGTTAAGTAATAAATTGATAAGTTTTGTAAAAACAGACTTAAGAGTGTTTAAGTAGCATTGTCAGCCAGAAACACGAGAGAATCTCGAGACTTTGATTTTCACTTCTTCAATATAGACGAAATAGAAAAAGAGTAGATTTTAAGATCTAAATATAGTAAAGTGTGAAAAAATGTATTTATGAATTAAGTTTTTAATTATCTTAGTTAAAAATGATATATGTTTACAAAAGAAAACTGAACATATTAGAGTTTGTTCAGAACCCTAGTGGAGAGGTCCTAGTATTGAGCGAAACCTCAAATTTCTCTCTAAAAATATGCTAACATAGGTATGACATCTTGGCTACTGATGGCAAGATTTATCGAAAAACGATTAATATTCGTTTATTTCCTTGAAATTAACGATTTAATTGTACTAAAATTTCTCTTGCAAAAAATCAAGGATTAACCGAATATTTTCAAAATAAGCGAAAAAATATATAAACAATAAAGACTTAAAATTATTTTCTGGTATAATCCTAACATATTTGTCATTTTTAATATCATTTTCAGAACTAGAACGACATCAGCATTTTTACTGATTGTTCTCTTATGGCCGCCAGCGGATACTCAGCTCAGATGAACTTGTCCTGTAGTATGCGCCTGGATGAGTGCGTATACGTTTGCTAAAAAGTCGGGTGCATATTAGAAAGGTTCTCATCGCATTTGAAAAACGGTCGGTTATAAAATGCATGATGCAAGTGAACTCGGTGAATGAGCTAAAGTTGATGTGGGTTAAAGGACACGAAGGTACAGCTGGGAATGAAGTGGCAGACGAACTAGAGAAAAAGGGGTCTGCTATGAATTTCTGTGGACGAGAACCCAGAGCTGCACTGGAAAACGACCTAGTGCGAGCAAAGGTCCTACAAAGGGTAAACAAATTTAAAAGATGGAAAGAGGCTACCGCATGTCGACAGGCTGGAATGGTGCTCAAAAAGCACCTCGGCAAAAACACCAGTAAGTAAGTAAGGATTAATGCATTTGTGACAGGTCATAGAAGCTTCAAGTATTATCTGGCTAAGATGAAAATCGAAGAAGATGAGTTGCTGAGACGGTAGCGCACATTGTATGTGAATGTCTGGCACTTGCTAGGATATGGCTTAAGACCACGAAAAAAACTTTGTTAAATATGAATATCATTGTTGACCTAAGCCTTAGGCAAATGCTAGTAATTACAAGAGATTCTGTGATAGGGAAGAAGGCCGACAGTTACCAGTCGACAGTCTGAAATCACTACAGTCAAGAATAAAGCCTAGTGTTAGCACGAGACTTAATGAAAGGAAAGTAGTCGTGGTTTACAAACTGGTTGGCTGAAATCAATTCTAGCCAGGAAGTCGAAAAGGCACCCATAAAGTAAGCAGTCTGCTTCGCTTTTCCGTCTACGTCAATAGCAAAAGAAGTAATAATTTTTAGTATCAACTCTAGTAGGCCCCAGATTAAAAGAAGTCCTTTATAATTTCATTATCGCTATCTGACATTATGAAAGCGAAGTGATTAAGAAGGTCCCTCAGGCGACAGTATTGAAAGAAGAATTCGCTTTATGGTCTCAACGCAACTCTTTGGCTCATAAGCGAAAAAGAAATGCCAATGACAAATCCACAATCTTCTTTCTCAATGCTCTAGTGCTCGAATTAAAAAGAAATGTCGTTAACGCCTGGGATGAAATGAAGTGTTGTCTAAGATATCCACACGTGCACTAAAATGTTGCTTTTTGATTGAAACTTCTGTACAACCTCAGTTCGATTAATAAATCGATTTACATTTATTTTTGCCATCACTAATCTTGACCTTGGCATTGATCGCGTTAATATTGATTAAGCTACAATTATGAGTAATTTTAAATAAATTTATAAACATTAAAAATCTGTTTATTATTTGCAAAACAAAGCATCAGGTTTATTAAGCAGAAATACAACAACGTCTTTTTTTATTGCAATTCTAATAATTCCAAAGTCTATACAGTATCTTAGTGACTGACTTTTACAGACAAAATTTATGAAGAAGAGCTCCTAATTACCGGTCTTCTGGGAAATAAAATTAACTTGAGTTTATTGTTTTATGGAATTAATTGGCTTTAGGTATTTTTATGGACTAAAACATCTACGAACACATATAACAGTATTAAATATCATTATTTTCTCACTATTCAATACTATTCCTTTAAAGCCAACAACCTCCAACAAATGTTTATAAATACATTGTCACTTTGTGTGGGTTGCAAAAAAAAATAAAACGTGTTTCTGTAATAAACGTATTCAGTGTTTGGTGCAAATGGTCTTGCGAAAATGCAATTGTAAAATATCGTAGCTTTTTAGTGAAATTCAATAACAAAATACATAAAATTTCGGTAAAATGTCATAAAAAGGCTACGATATTCTGCATTTGCACTTTTGCAAGAACACTTACGCCTAACACTGAATACTGCAATGATTCTTTACGTAAAGACAATGTGTTGCTTATAAACATAAAAATAAATTACTATAGAACATTTAACATTCTGACAAAGTTTTACGACACATATTTTATACGGACTGAAATCTCATACAAGAATGAAACCCCATGACATTTTATTGGACTTTAAAGTCCCTTGTTTGTAAAATTAACAATATAAAATTTAACACAAAATGTATTTAAGAGTAATATGTTTGTGTTTTGCAAATAAATTATTTCTAAAAGCTAATGAGAAGGTAATATATTTATTATATATTAAAGAAAGCTAAGGTGCAAACTTAGAAAAATGGTTAAGTTGGTAAATAAAATTGCACTGGTTAAAGTGATAACTGACAGTGTGACAAGTGCAAACATAATCTCGGCGAAGCATATTTTGATTGAATTATACGAGTATAGTTGTATTCAATTCATTTTATTATAAAGCATTCAACCCAATTCGAAAATAAACTGCTCTCAAAAACAAACAATATATAATTGCTTCTTAATTAGACTTTTTTCAAAACAAGAATACATATAAAGCTTATTAATATAATATTATTTTATTAGAATTATTGAACTATTTTTGAACATTTCATTTGTTAGAACTTTAATAAAAATTATATTACTGCAGTTTTAATGAATTGTAATTCTTTAATGGTAAAATTTAACCAGTAACTTGTTTATCGCAACTAAGGTAAGATTTAAATTCTTTTTAAATAACCAATTTATGTTTGCCATAACCATATATTGTTCTAGAGAACATGACAAGATTATCATGACCGTGCCACTTCAATGTTGCTTTCCTTGCGTGCAGTTTTCGATTTAGACTTATATATTTAAGGTATGAGAATTCGATTTAGTACCGTCATCACCTTTTGCAAAAATATTGCGCGGTTTGAAGAAATATTAAATTTTCTCATAAGGAAAGTTATGGCCAATAAGGGCCGATTCCAAGACCTGTGGGTTGATACTTCCATATATATGTATGTACTTCTTAAAATAGGAAATTAAATTAAAAATATCTGTTTATTTGAGAACGGAGATGTACGTTTTGCAAACTTTTTAAGATTGGTAAAATGTCTTAACTATAAGCAAAAAAGAACACGGTAGTGGCATGGTCACTACGACCATATTATATTCCTGACAACAATATATTTTTGTGGCAAACGTATAATGGATATTTGGAAACATTATAAACATTAATCGGGTTGTAATAAGAAAATTTTTGTTTGCATTTTATTACTTCGGTCCATAAAAAGTGCTACATGGTTGAGTTTAACAATAAAATTTTTATTATAATTCTAGCCAAAAACTAAATATTTTAACGTTACAAATATAATAAGTACACCATAATAACTCTAACCATAATGTATTATTAATTAACATTAAATTAAATATTCTCTTAGGCTTTGATCAAAGTATAAGGGTTATGTGGATTTAGTGGTTAGCGTAACGTAACATTCGATGGCTTTAGTAACTTGTGTTCGTATGTTGGCACTTGCAATCCACATCAACTTTTTGATCTCTCGTTCTAAAGGTACCATATTATTATCTGTATGATTTGTTTACAACCATATAATATGGTACTCTTAGATTATCTTTAGCTAATTATTGAAAAAAGAATTAAATTACCACCACAAATTCTAGCTATATTAGTTAAATTTATTTGTGTTGTTTATTTAAAATTAGAAACTATTTTAATCTATTTTCTACCGGTTCCTAAAAACGCGATTTATTTAGTTGACAAACAAATTGTTGACGTGACAAATATTTTCTATAAGTGTAAATAGTTCAAATCGTGACACTTTAACAGAATAAATATAATTTTAAATAACAATAAAACGCTGCAAAATTAAAATATTTATAGAAGATATGAATCAGCTTAACCAGTCATGAAAATATATAAAAAGTCCTTAAACGCAGCACGTATAACCATTTGTTGCCGCACATGTTGTTCTAAACTTAAACAAATTTAGTCATGAATTAAACTTATTTGAACAAAATAAGAATTAATTTTTTTGCCAGACATTTAACTTTATTCTAACATCCTTTTTTGAACGTTTATTTCAATGTTAAGGAATCGGATAGTATTGTTATATTGTTGCAGGATAATTTAGTCTTTTGATTTCATTTAAATTTTTGTTTCCCAATCATTCATTGTGCAATCTTACATTAAAACTGTTGTAAACAATAATAAATATCACAAGTCCTATACATATACATGTATGTAGTATGTATGTGTATACAAACACAATAATAAATCTAACACATATTCATATATGTAAGTGCTGAATATTGATTTTTTTTAAACTCTTGAATAATATTTTCCTTTTTATAGTCTTTTGCAAATTGAAGGCATACAAAAGTATTATTTGACTTAAAATTATTATTTTTGTTGTTACTTTTTAAATTTTTTGATATTTTAATAAAATACTACAAAGCACCCGATACATTTAAGCAGCAGTAAAAATGTAAATAACTAAATCGTCGAATAACGACAGTAACGAAGGATACCGGCAAAATATGTGAGAGAAAAAATAAACAACAAACACATATATCGATTATGACACGACGAACGACAAAATCAATATGAACTTGTTGCTAAAGAACACACATTGATTTATGCACCCCCAAATTTTATAAAAATATTGTACGAACATCAACAACAAAAACAACTATAGCAACACACAAACTCGTAAAATAATCTTTCTTTTCTTCTTTTCCGTTATATCGTAAAGACAACAAGAAGAACGTCCACGTTACTAACTGCTTAATACTCTTTCGTGTTTTCAACTGCACTCTTCGAATCTTATGTGCGCCTGTGTGTGCAAAGTTATTAGAGTAGGGAATTGAATAGGTATTTGTATTTAATGCCACCGTGCGTGCAGGTGGGTAAGTGCCTTAAGCTAGACAGTGTTTGTTTGTTTTGCACATTCATTTGAAGCATGTGGTTACTTACTCAACTATGTGCAAAGTGAGTTTGGGTCTACGCTAACTTACTTTGCAAGAGGGAATTTATGGATGTGTGTAAAAACTCAAAAAATTAATATTGAAATGTCTGACTTTCAATAGATTTAAGTGTTTAAGTATTCAAATATTTACTGTTTTGACTTATTCTTGGAAATGAATATTCACATTTAACATTTCATGCAAATGCGTTAGTGTATGTAATACTGCCAAGAGTTCAAATCTAATTTATCAATTATCTTTCACACAAATATAAATTCATATGTAGGAACTATAATGTGCCGTTTACTTTGCAAGTGACATAGGTCACTTTGTTATTGAATTGAGATATTTAAGGGCTTGCCACCTTATGAGTAGATTTAAAGCAGAGTTAAACATTTCATAGCACAATTGTGCTAAAACAATCACACGTATACTCTTACGCTCTCGTATTCAGTCGTCGTTTAGGTATTGATGACTACACATGCGCGGATGCTTACGCATTTTTTTCAGGTTTTTTCTTGTTTTTTTTTAGTAATTCTTATCCAGCGAACATTTTGAAGTCAGAATGATATGTGAAAAATATTTCATGATAAATAATGCATTTGGTAACATGCAATGTCTTCTATGTTACCAAATGTTTAAAGAAAATAGGGAATATGTTATTAAAAGACATTACGATTCTTTTCATAGTGACATGAAAAGTTTCGAAGGTAAGAAAAGAAAGGATCATTTAGATATGGTAAAAAACATTTATGTAGAAAAAATAAAAGAATGGCTACTTAGAGTTGATGAAAACAAAGCAAGGACAGAAAATAAAAATAAAAAATTGGAGGTATCAAGCTTAATAAGCTTAGATATTGTTAGGCATGGTAGGCCTTTCACTGATGGGATATTTTTTAAAAACTTATTAGAAAAAGTTTTTGAAAAGCTTAACTATAACACTAAGTTTATAAAATCTCTTCCGTTGTCGGCCCCAAGTGTATTAAGACGTATTGGTCATATAGGAAATGCGGTGGAATCCGCTATTAGGGAAAAAATAATAAATTGTGAGTATGTTTCTTTTTGTTTAGATGAAAGCACGGACATTAATGATCTTTGCCAATTGGTATTATGTATTCGCTGCGTGGATAGCAACTACGAGGTTTTTGAGACAATGTTTTCTCTAGAAACATTTCATGGAAATGTAACGGGCAAGCTTTTATATGAAGTAGTCAGTGAAAAGCTTTTTGAAATTATAGATAGAAAGAAAATTGTTGGAGTCTGTACAGATGGGGCAAATGTAATGACCGGAAAACACGAAGGCTTCATAGGTTATCTAAAAATAAAACAAATATCAGTTTTAAGTTTTCACTGCATTATTCACCAGACCGCTCTTGCATCAAAATTTTTATCCAATCATGCCAGTATGAAGACTGCAGAGTCTATAATTAATAAAATAAGAGGAGGCCATCATGCACTTACTCACATAAAGTGAGTGATTGTCTAAATAGGTTATTTAACTTGAGGGAAGAAGTGCTGCAGTTCTTAGAAACTGAAAATATAGCAGACTGGGCAATGCAGGTTTTAAAAGATAAAAAATTTATTTTAGATTTAGCATTTTTGGCCGATATAACCACTTTTCTGAATGGCTTTAATTTAGAACTGCAAGAAAAAGAAAAAAAACTTGTGTGATCTCTCTAAAATTCTATTTAATTTTAAAACAAAAATATTTTTACTCATCTCTGAAGTTCAAGCTGGTGACTTTTCAAGTTTTCCAAAAACTTCTCTAATATATGTCAAACAGGACGATGGCACAACATTGGAATATACAGCAGTACTTGAAACAATTTTTTATAACTTTCAGGACAGATTTGTAGATTTTGAAAATATACAGCAAATTATTGATCTTTTTGAAAACACTTTTAACTGCGATATTACCAAGTATGAGTTTGATATACAATCTGAACTGATAATACTACGAAGTGAAATAAATGCTCCGAAGGTAAATAATGTATTAGATTTTTGGCTAAACTTGGATAAAATATCATACCCCAAAATTACAAAAAATGCCTTAAAATATTTGTCATTATTTCCCTCTACTTACCTCTGTGAGCAAATTTTTTCAGACTTGAAATTTATTTGTACAAAGCAGCGAAATAAGTTAAGCTCGGTACACTTAAAAAATATTTTGTTAATAAGAAACTGCCATAAAAGCATAAATATAGATAACTTTGTAGGTTAGTGGTTAAATTAAAAAGATTTTCAAAGACATCAAGCATAAGAACTCTTCCTATTTTTCGGTTTCTATTTTTTACCATTATTTATGCAATTTATACAATAAAAATACGTATCAGTTTAATTGCAAAAGGGTAAAATATTTCTTAAATAAATTATATTTGAAATGATTCACTTTGTGTTTGTTGGGTAATTCTCTCTCATAATACAACCTCATTTTTAGTTTTGTTTACCCCTGATTTAAAGCCTGGAATCGAAAAAAATTTTACATTTTTAATTTTAAGTGAGATGACGTCTGTAAACAACATTGAAAAATCCCGTTGTTTTTTCATCTCTCTTGTATATCACGGAATTATAACAATTGCAGTTTTCACCGCACATTAATCAGTCATGGCATCAGAATCGAAATTATTTTTAGAAAATCCCACTACTTCTTATGCTAATATAGCAGTATTATCTGGTACGTTCCGGGCAACCACCAGAAATGTGATAATTCGGTTTAGGAAGAACCAATCTATCGACAGAAAACCTAGATCTGGTTGATCTGCTGGATTTTTGGATTTAAAATTGGCGAAAAAGATAAAAAGAGAAATCATTTTAAAACAGTGCGTCGCTGAGGGATTTGGCAAAAACATATCACGTTTCTTATACTTATGTACAAAAAATGAAGAGGAAATTTAAGCTAAGATCATATGCGGTTATAAAAGTATCAAACGGAAATGATATACAAATTATAAAAGCGAAGGGAAGAGCGAGAACACTTTTAAGAACAGTGCTGAACAACTTTAAAGGTTGTGTAATAATGGATGATGAAACATACGTGAGAGCAGATTTCAAACAACTTCCTGGCAAACAATATTATACGGCATATATGAAGGGAGGCGTAAAGAAGATATTTAAGTGCAAAAAAGTTGATAAATTTGCAAAGAAGTATTTAGTTCGGCAAGGAATTTGTAGCTGTGGTCAAATGCCAGAACCATTTGTTACTAAAGGTACATTAAATCAAGAATTGTACATATCAGAATGACTACTGAAAATACTGTTACCCATGTACAACCAGCAAAAGACTGCTCCTATATTCTGGTTAGATTTGGCCACCATACATTTTTCTCATAAAACAGTGGATTGGTACAAAGACAAGACTTTACATTTTGTGCCAAGGGACTGCAACCCCCATACCTGTTCTGAGTTGCGACCAAAAGAAAAGTTCTGGGCAATAATACAGCAAATGCTACGAAAATCATTTAAAGAAGCTAAGAATGAAAAAAATTGTTATTTAAGTTGGAAAAATGCTGCAAGGTGTAGATAGGGTGTTCAAAAGCTAATGACGGGTGTCTATGAATAAAAATTCGAAAATTTGCTTTATCTAAGAGTGAATTGTAGACGATTGTCATTTTCTGTATCCTTGAAGTAACTGTATTAATTTGTTTTATTTCTTTTTTGTTAATTGTTAAAGGTTTATAATTTATTAGTTAAATAAACTGTAAAATTTTTTTCGATTCCAACTTTTACTTGTATCTGTTTTATATTTTTTTTCAGTGTACAAATAATCGTATGATTATTAAAAAATCAAAATTTTGGATTACGGTGAAATGACTTATGCCACTTTCAAAATAATTAGTTTTGAAAAATTACTGACCTACTCATATTAACTTTGTCATATTAAATCGTCGTTATTAGAAGTTTTTGATTCCTAGGAAATCGTGTTGTTAAACATTTCTAAAATAAATGTAATATTGGGGATATAGAATGAAGCCTTTTATACTTATTGAAGTTCACAGTATAATTTTTTTTGTTTCTGCTCCTTTCGTTTCTGTTGCTTTTATTATGTTTTATTTTTCTAATGATTCAATAGAAGTTATATAAAAGTTATTTTAACAAAGCAATTACAATTATACGTCTTATGTTATTTGTCAATAAATATGTTCACTGATCACAGTTTTGTAATTCTATCTCCTTTCCGCTAAGCCACGCAATTGATTTCCTTAGTACAGCCACGTATACCGTTATGTAGCAAGATTTCTGTCATAAGAAATATCATTACTTATCAACATAATAGAAAAAGTGACTTGTTCCACTATAAAAAAACGGTGCTATGTACATAAATATAAGTTCTTTACTTTTTCTAAATATCATTTGAATTGTCGCCAGAAGTTTTGATTTAAACAACTTTCAATACACTGCTTCTTCGGTACATACTAACTTCAATAAATCAGATTTTTTATAACAAAAAAGTTGGCCAGTGGAACCAAATATATGTATATATTTTGAACATAAATCTTGGTATCGATATTTAACGTATAATTACACTGCTCTGCAAAAGAAACCATTTTTGGTCCTTTGAATAAAAATAGGGTTACTCGAAATCGGACCAATAACCGCCCTTCTAAAAACTTCAAATTCACCCTATACGAGTGTTTATTTGAAAAAGGATTTCATTGCTGACCGACTGACTGTTGCCTGTGATTGATGCTAGGAAAATCTATATTTTTGGAAGAAAATCCGTCATTCCTTTTCAAGTCTGGTTTGAAGACATGTCTCCAAACCAAACTTGACAAGGAATGACGGAAATTCGTTCCAAAAATCTACATCAAAACACCCTGTCGAAATATCAAATCAAGAATCCATATTTTTTAATTGAATTAAGAACAAATGTGTTTAAAATACTGAAACGCAAAATTTGTTCCTATTAGTTAATCAAAAGACATGTTTTATAATTTTTTTTAGAATGAAAATTGCATTAAAATTTGTAGCAACATCTCTTTTTCTATTAGGTCGTTATTTGTAGTGTTCGAAATAAACTAAGTCATTATAAACAAGCAATATTTATATTTAAGATTTGTACATTGGTGCGCTTATTTTGTTAAAAATCATTATTGTGTTAAAAGTCAGCATATAACATTATTTTCTTATCAAAAATGCCTCACTATTAGGGAAAAGCGAGTCACTAAGTTATACACGGATAGAACCCTTTTACTGCAAGTTTAGTGTTAGTTTATTAGCATGCATAAATAGTGGTCCGTTCGGGTGACGAACTATTGTTGCAATAGTAGTGCTGTTTGGAAATGTCCTTACACCAACTAAAACATAGCACGATTAAGTCCTTTTTTATCAACTTTGTTATATTGTTCGCCGGAAATCCCGATACTTATCTAATACGTACACCATAGAAAATTTAAGTCCTTTTTTGTGTTAATTAGGCCTATACACACATTTGCGCTGACTGTGCCTCATTTAATCATAAAATAATAAAACTTGAAATGTAAGGACTCTACATATATGTATGTAACTTCAAAGTTTTGCAGTAAAAGCTTCCCGAGATATGAAGGTGTAAAAACCTCATATTGCAGTACCTATTCACTGCCTGATTGTCTCACTCATCAATATAATGGCGGCACTTTTACTATAGCTTGGGGAATAAGTAATCAGACAAATTTTAAAAAGGAAACTTTTTATTTAGGGGAACTAGGGTGCCCCTTATTTGTGTGGTACTCTTCCACTATAGGCAGAGACCTGAAATTTGGTATACCCCAAACGTCTGTAACCTTTAAGTTAAAGGAAGTTTTATACATGCTTACAAATATACACATTTATAAAAAAAATAACTTGGAGTCAGATAGATCTACACAAAAACATAAATGTTAAAATAAGTTTTAATTCCTATCATCCTAGCCCCCTGCTAGCTTGACAATATTATTGCACCTTTCTAACATAAAAAAGAATTATCGGTAAAATGTTACGAAATTATCAGGTTACCTAAAAAAGCGATGGTATCGTACATTTCTAAATTTGGCCTTTATTTTGATCCCAGTGCTTTTAACGGCCGAAATTGTTTGACAGGAACTTGACCTCATTGTCATATTTATGTTTTTGCGCGGATGCTTTACTAGAAAGTGTTGTTTCTTATACATTTTACTATACAATTACTGACCTCTAAGACAATTTTTAGATGTTTTATAAATAAGTAAAGAAGATAGAAATTCGACTTATGACATAATGTTTCGCGTAACTAAAACTAACTGTTTTTGTAAATGTAGGCTTTACTGGACATTCTAAAAGGTATATCTAGATTCGACACTAATATGTTACATTAACTAGCGACGAAAACGTGACTTTTTAGCCAATGGATCGAAAATTTAACTTCCATATGCTTGCAGGCCTCATCATACCTACATAGATTTCAAATGGTTAGAGTAAGTTTTAAAACCGTGACATTTGTAGCTAAATAACATTAGAAATTTTTTTCAATTTTTATATTCTATATAGATCTTTGGAACGAAGTTCCGTCATCCCTTGTCAAGTTTGGTTTGGAGACAAACCGGTTTCAGCTATGTGCCATCTTCAGTGTCATTTTTCGTTCGAAAACACCCTGTCGGAATATAAAATCAAGAATCAATTATATTCTAACTTAAGTCACCGAGCATTGTAACGCAGACTTTTACTCGTTGTAGCAAAACAGACCAGCAGAGTCTTTGCTGCGAATCCCAGACTGATATACTATCTTACTACCAACTACAACTATGATATTTTTTAAGTAATACACAAAATAATGGCATTTTCCATATTTATTTTATATATTTTTGATTATTATCATTTCTAAATTACAATCCTCTTAAATTCATGGGCTTTGTTTGTCTCATTTATTAATTATAATTCCCCTCTGTGATAATTATTTCCACGTGTTGTGTGTTACGTTCACGTCTTTTTCAGTTTCCTATTTTGTTTGCTAAATATATTTAACGAGGCTTAGAAAAGAATAAACTGTCATAAAATTATAACTGATGTGTGGAAGGTTTAAAAAAATGCAAATAATAAGTCTTAATCATTAAGTTGTGAACTCATTAATAACATCGAGTTAATAAATAAGTCTAGAATTTTGTTAACGATTTTTTATCATAACTTTTTATTTGACGTTCAAAGGCTCATAGGTAATTCGAAACAAATTAAAAGATTAATGTTTTGTTTTTCATTTTCGTAGAAAGACATTTGGGTTTTACTAACAGCACCGCGCACGTTTTTAGAGAAAATGGATTTCTTAATTTTGAAGGCGATTATATCGGCCAAAATTAGTGTTTATAATTATCTACTTGCCGAAAGACAGAATAATTTGTAAAAATTTATGATTTTTCCAGTCTAGATCAAGTGAAAAAAAGACTGAATGCAACCGTCAGATTTCATACATTATGTCTTACAGACGTCTTTTAAAGAAACGATTTCGTTAATGCCTCACAAACAGCTTCTCAGCAAAAACTACTGCCTTGCCATCAGTAGATTTGTAAGGGAATATCGAGTTGGAGTTGGATACGAACCTGCTTAAATATGACATAATATTTGCTTGCGATGACCCCCTTTGGAGCATTTCCTTTGGTCGTGATATGTATAAATGTGTATTAATTGCCTTACAGTAGTTTTTTAGTTTTTTCTGCATTGGTGAAAAATTTACGTTCATATGCAAACAATTTTACATTATCTGCATGAAATTTCTATTCCTTGCAAGGATTCTTTGCATATTTTGCTGGGAAGGTACAACTTAGACATTTTCAGATTTTTTAGTTTCAGATGAACTCCCGATTTTTTATGGAATCAAGTATTTTTTTAGTTTTAAGTGGTTTTCAACTTTTTTGGTTAGTTTCAAATTTTCTGTTGAAATTGCAAATTCTGGCAACTTCCTTGTAAAATATTGACTTTTGGCAAAAGTTTAAATTGTTGGTGCAATTTGTGGTAAAATGTATTTATTTAGTTTGGTAATTTAAATTGATTGCTATTTTATTTTATAAATTTTAAAATGTTTGATAATTTCTTGATTTTTAATTTTAATAGTTTTTCATTGAATTCTTAATTTTGCGGCGAATATTCAAATTGTTTTGAAATTTCAGTGTTGGTAAAATTCCATTTTTTTAACACTTAAGATTCAATGAAATTTGGAAATTTTGGTTGAAAATTTTGTTTGAAAAATTTCGAAGTTCAGTGATATTCGAGTTTTGGGTTGTATTTTGTATAATATAATTAGCTTTTTTTTAAATTTCGTTCTTTTTGGTAGTTTAAAATTAAATTTTTTTACAGTTTTCTGGTTTTAAGGAGTGAATTTTCGATTTAGTAAATTCTTAAATTTTGGTGAATTTAAATTTTTAATTAATTTGACAGTTGTTTTTTATTTTTTTGGTAAGTTCCGAAATTAATTAAGATTTTTGCTAAAATTTCTGATTATTAAATCATTTGCGAATTGAAATTTTTCATGGATTAAAGACTTGTGGTGAAATTAGTTTTTTTTTATATAATGGTGTAATTTTCGGCTTTTTGGTGATTTGGGTGTATGTGAGTTTTCTTTTTTTTTTTCTTTAAATTTCAGTTTTTATTAGATACATACTAATTTTGTGGTAAATAGATTTCTTAATCCAGTTTTTTTTTATTGAATAGTACACTTTTGAATGGTACATTTTAAAACTTTTAATTTTTCGTAATTTTTAGAAAAATTACATTTTGTGCAAGTATTGGTTATTTGGAAAACTTTAA
This sequence comes from Phania funesta, assembly GCA_963932375.1. NCBI lineage: Eukaryota > Metazoa > Arthropoda > Insecta > Diptera > Tachinidae > Phania > Phania funesta. Next base: position 48,312,251 of record OZ010656.1, read on the forward strand.
ATTTTTTAGAGTGCTTTTGTAGTGAATTACCGAATTTTGCTGAAATTTCAGGTTAATAAATTGTTTAACTTCAGAATAATAAATGTATAAATTGTTTGCTTTTATAATTTGTTTGGTAAAATTTTCCTGAATTTTTTACTTTAAGGTAAATTTCCGATTTACGGTGATATTTGATTTTTTTTATAATTATGTAATTTCCATTTTGTTACAATTTCGACCTTTTTTACGTGATGATATTTTTAAAATTTTTGGCTTTTTGGTGAAATTACAAAACTTTGGTAATATTAACATTTTTGTAGTAAAATTAAAATTTTTGGTGCATTTTAGTTTTTTAGTTTTTAATAAATAACATTTTTTTATCAAAGTTTTTTTAAGTTTATGGTGACTTTTCGAATTTTTGGTAATTCTCAAATTTTTGCAGATCTTCGAATTTGTTGTATTTTTGTTGCAATTTCCTTTTTTTTAATTCGATTTTTTTGAACATATTGTTATGTAGGTTATTTCCAATTTCTTGACTATAGCTTGGTTTTGTGACGAATTATTGAATTTTGGTGACTTATATGATTTTCTAATTTTTTGGTAAATTAACAAATTTTGGTGATTTTTTTAATTTCTGGTGATCTTCCAATTCGTGGTTATAGTTTCAAATTTAGTAGTGAAATTTCAAAATTTGTGGTGAAATTTAAAAATTTAGTTAACTCCGCTTTGTTGGAAATATTTTGTAGAATTTGGGTTTTTACTAAATATTTTATGGTGAATTTTCCCATTTGTGGTGAATTTTAAGTATTTGCAAAATTTACAATTTGTCAAATTTTTTTGTGAGGAATTTGATTTTCACGGTTTTAAAATTTTTACACAGTTATAAAAGATACGTGATCGCTCAACAAACGACAGTTGCCTGGCAGCTCGCACTACGGTTAGAACTGATGTTCGAGAGAGTGGGGCCCCTCTGATGTAAGTACTGAAGTAGCGTTTGTTAGAACCAACTAATACTGGATGTCGGGACATAGCTTCAGTGGAGGATCTTCTCATTGGGCAAAGTCTTCCTGTAGCCAGGAGCTACTATTGGTGGAACGACACCTAGGTTTGTAGGGGAATAGGCCACCCGTTCGATAGGCTATCTGGACAGCGTGCTAGAGACTATGAGCACTTAACATTTATGAAACGTAAATTTTTATGCGAATTTAATCAACTTCAAAGAGGTTTTATCTTGTAACACTGGAATTTTTTACAATTTGATTTCTGATTTCAAAAGATAACGCCCAAATGCTACACCATAATAATATATTCTAATAAATGAAAGTGTTGGAAGGCTATTTTAAAATATATTTTTTAATAATTATATTTCAAATTTTTACATATTATCTTTTATAAAAACGACAATTTTAATAATTTAGATTAAAGTTAATTATAGTGAAAGTGTGTTAATTTTACAATTTAGAAGTTATACACAATTGAAAAGAAACTTAGGTTACGATAAGAAAGTTTCTCCTTATTTCTTTAGCCGGCCTTTATATTTTGCTGGTTTTAATTAACACACAAATTTGCAAAGTTTAACATAAAAATTCAATTAATTATATAAGCGATTTAATACCCGATGACTTTGAAAATGTTTCTTTCCGTAAAGTAAACCTCACGTGCTCTCACACCTTTCGCCATAAAAAACCATTTTTTTAACACTTTACCTCTCAAGATCACATGAATAAAAACCAGTAGTAGTTACTACTAGCTAGGAATGTTCACTTTGATGCACATACAAATTTAACATACAAATTTATGTATGCTAATTCAGGTGCGATTACAGACACTAGTTTTTTTATGTAGGTACACAACACAAGAATGATTAGATCAAATAGCTTAATTTATCTAAAAAATAAAAAAAATTACCATAATTTGGGAATTCACAACAAAATCAAACTACAGTCCCAAAATTTGTAATTACAAAAATATTATAATTTTCCAAAAAATCGAAAGTTTAAACCGAAATCACCACTAAAATTTAAATTTCACCACAGTTTTATTTGACGGAAAGCTAAAAAATCAAAAATAGAAATAAAAATTCATCACAAGTGGTGAATTCGAAAATATTAAAAAATCCCCAAAGAAATCAAAATTCACCAAAATATTTGATTATTATAAACTTTTCAAAAATCTCAAAAACCCATAATTTGGGAATTCAGCAAAATCCGTATAAAAATAATTTAAATTTTTAAAATACCGAAGCTGCACAAAAAAATTTACAAAATTTTAAATTCATCACAAGTTTGAGAATTTACTATAAAATTGAAAAACTGGAATAAAACCATTTTAATACAAAACAGACATTTTAACAAAAATATCAAAACAAATTCATATTCATCATCTTATGAAAAACGCAAGGTCCAATAAACTGAATTTTCACAAAGAAGGAACCAAAAACAAACTTTACCATATTTTGATATTCATCCACAAATGTTACCCAAAGGCTGAAAGTGCACCGAAAACTCTGAATTTGATCAAATATTAAAAAAAAACCTTTGTAACGGAAAAATCTAAAATATTATATATTTAGCTGTTCATACTTTTATGTAGGGTATACTTGTTATTATTAATATTTTCGTGTTACAAGGGATCGTTTTAAAATACATACTAAAAGTCTCAATAATCAGGCAACTTTATTTTTGTCGTTCCAGATTTGGCCGCCGAGCCTACTTGCTAAAATTAATGAATAAAATGTTGTACCATACTTTGCAAGGACTACTCATAATACAATGTAGTGTTTATCTTTTCTTAAAATGTCTTCACAGCTAGAGGTGATTAACGGTCTAGAAGACAACATCTACCAGGTTATTATCAATGTACTCAAATACTACGAAAATCCGTAGAAAATTATACTTCCGATTCCAACTACATCTGTGCCAGACAAGTAGATCTGTCTATGTAAAAATATACCCCTAATAATTTAATACATTATCTCGCAAATATAGTAAATGTTTTAATACCCATATGGGCCATATGGACAACCGCCTATTAGTAGCAAATGTGAAAAGGCGGTAAATTTTTCCTAAGCATCCTGATTAGCATCGTAAGGGCTATGGTCCTTGGTAACTAGCTGATAAGCGTATGATGAACAGTCCTTGAAACTTTTATATTTTTACTACAGGTTTTTGGGCAGTTCTTGCACTAAAATGCATTTATTTGGGCTAATTTTCCAGTCACCTTAAACTATACAAATGACATAAATATTAAATTGAAACATAAACTCATAAAATATTCTAGATACATGGCCGAATATAACGTTTTTACTTGTTTATACGCGTACATATGTAAATATCATTTTCATTCCATTATTCAGCTGTTACTTTCTTATGTTTGAGATAAAACCAGTTTTATATATGTATGTGCATGTGTATGTATGTAAAACTAAAATAAAATGATTTGAATGAAATGCAATCACACGACATTGAACTTGACATCATCCGTCCGTTGTATCATAATCACGTGTACGTTTTTAAAAGAAACGAAAGAACAGAGGTACGACTCACTCTTAAATGTTTAAGTATGTGCATGGATGTATATGTAGTTATTTTCATTTAATGTGTCGTTAAATACAGGTTCCGATGACTAAACTTAATATAATAAGTATATATATATGTATATAAAATGGTACATAAAAATGCATTAAATGTTAAGAGTTTTTCTTTTTTGTGATTTTATTTACTGGCACAATTCATTGCAATGCACTTTTACAATAATTAAGAAAGAGAGAAGTAGAAACCCGTTTTTGAGAGCATAAAAATGTGCACGAAGAGAAAGTGTTGTTAAATGATCAAAATGGAAAAAATCGCTAAATTTTATACCCTCAAATGAAATCAAGTGTTAGATTCTTCTTTTAAAAGGTTATTGCAGTAATGTTTCGTATATCATGACCCACACTCATTATATTTGGATAAGAAAGGTATATACACACATAATCAATTGTATGTATAAATATATTAATTTTTTGCCGGTTTTGAATTACATTTTTTATGCACTAATAAAGGTCAAGAACTTCTTTTTTTTAATTTTAAATTCGTTTTTATATAAAATTATTGTGAACTTAATTGTAAGAATTTGGATATTTTGCGGCCTTTTAATAATGTTTTTTTCAAAATTCTTTCAGTTACAGTATCGTTAAGTACCCTCTGAAGTACCATTACTAGTAAGTGGGATAAAGCTACCCATTACCTTTTCTTCACAATAGCCACTGGTAATAAAAGTATGATTAACAGTGTCGCCAATTATTTCAGATTGGTCTTTTTGTGGACCTGGTTCCTGCCTTTTGCTGTAGGCCTCTCAATAGAAGCTCAAAAATACTCTCACTGTTAAATTCAGTGCCCTATTGAATACAAAAATAGGTTTGTATCTTTGCATATTAAGTCTCACGTTATTGCGCCAGGCCAAGTTCAGGCCTAATGCGCACATTGTGTATATTACAGATAGGTCTGGGAGAATAAGTAACCAAAAAAATATGAAAACGGGCACTTTTTATCAACCACTATAGCTAGAGAGCTTAAATTTGATACACAGGTAGGTCTTGGATAAGTAATGAAAAAAACTTAAAATTGGCACTTTTTATCTAAAGGGACTAATTTTATGAGACACCTCCACTCTAGCTAGAGAGTTTACAAGTAGGCCTTCGGGAGTAAATAACCAGAAAAATCAGAAAACGGGCACTTTTCATCTAAGCAAGCAAGGGTGCCTGCCCCCTTATTTGTAGGAGCATTTCCATACAATACTGTTTTAACTTATGGGAAAAATGTTACCAAACTAGCAAGTTGCCTAGAAATGGGATGGTATTGTACACATCAGGAACTTGGCCTTCCTTTTGATCTCAGTACTTTTAGCGGCCTAAATTTTTGGATAATAAGGCCATTTTTATTTTTACGTTTATGTTTTTATGTGCATTTATCTTCACACACATTCTTATTTATCTATTCTGTACAGAATTTGCCGTCACATCGAAAATTATCTCTAATAATAATACATTATTCATTTTCTTTAGACACCACTGTTTACAGCCAAGTTTATATGAAAATATACATTTTTAACGTCTGCATAGATATGAAACTATTCATAGGTTTAAAAATATTTAGCTTGTTTAAAAAAAGTGTTTTAAAATTAAATAAGTTAGTCTAACATGACCATGTGATGCGCTAAAAAATTTTTTTTAAATTTCATTTCAAACATTATATTAAGGTACTTCGTTATTTGCATACATGTTCTTTGTTAATTAGAGATATTTATGAAATCTATTATTTACAAAAAGAACTTGTTTATTTTTAATTTCTTTTTGATATTTGTTTTTTGAGTTAATTTTAGAGTTTTTGACATTTATTTGATTGGTAAAGTTTCGACTTCGTAGTGAGATTTTGATAATTCAATAAATTTAAAGTGGACGAATTTAAAATTTGTTCAAAAAGTGCAAGATCAGAAAATGCAACAAATTACTTTACCCAACAATTTATACACCCAATATGTCGTTAAGGAAAATAATTTACAAATTAAGTCTTTATTATAAATTTTTGAATTTAGAAAGTGTGAATCAAAGTTTAGATAAAAGTTCAGCTATACATTCGCTCAATATCTTTTCATTAGCAATACGTCTACAACAAATAAACCGGCTGTGCCTACGCTTTATATAAATAATAATACCATGTGTAAAGTATTTTCTTGTTCTCATGATACGAGTATATAAGCACTAAAATAAAAAAGCAGACATACTGACGCTTTAACGCATACATTGGTTGTATGTATGTGCTCGTGTGTTAGATTGAATGTACGTACATACATAATCGTTTAAATATCAATTATTGTCATCAAACTATAAATCTATATTAATCGATTTTCTGCTTCACTGTCGATAAACAATTATTGAACGGTTTCCTTCAAACAAATGCTCTTTTTTCGTCTACCATTAGGGTGGCCAACTCAGCAAATGTAAAAATGCCATATACTTCAATATAGATATTTTCGCAAAAGTAAATTTCTTTTTCGCGCTACTACGAAAAACTATAATATTCCTTCGAAAAGATAATATAAAAAATCGTGAAAAATGTGTTCAAATGCGTTTCATATTCTTGTTACAAAATATTTATTTTCTCTCTAAACAAGCTAAATTTTACCCAAATAAATAATCCGAAGATATATTTAATGAGAGTTAACATATTTTGCCACAGTAATTTATAACTTCCTTTAGTTTATTTTAAATTCAGAATTATTTGTGTCCCAGTTTCAGTTTATTGTAGCTCAAAACGATAATTAACTGATACTAATCAGTTTACTTAAATGTTATGTAGAAGAATTTGGATACAAAAATGGATATCAAAAATTAATTGAAATGTTCTATGAAGCAGCTCATTCGGCTTTGCATCATTTCGTTTTCAAAATCGATTTCTATTATTGATATTGTATATAAAGGAGTTGTTGTCATTTTTGATATTGGTATAGATGACATCAGAGGATCAATATATTTTAAAGTAACCTCAAACCGAAAAAAAAATGTTTTTACCATTTCAATAAATTAACACTGAAGATAAAGCACAATAACTGCGTTAATAAATTAATTAAAAACTCTACATTTTATTTCTTAATAATTATTAAAATCACACATAAACAACTTGTAAATCTACTCATACATCATTTTAGCATTAAGCCCAGCATGTTTACAAAATTAATTAATGAGTGTCGATAACTGCCAACAAAATGATTAATGTTTGCTTTAAGTTAATAATATTTTATAAATTTTAATAATATTCTTAACTTTTTTTATTTGCTGATTAATCATTTTAAAATTAAACAGACTTCGTATACAAGTATGTATGTCTATGAGTGTGTGTTTATAATATTGTTTACCATTTGAAAGCCATATGATACGACAACAAGTAACATTACGAAATAATAAATAATAAAAAAAAGTTAAGTTGGGAAATAGAATAAAAATGAACTCGTTAAAGGTTCTGATTATTTATCATAATGAATAAGCACGTTGTCCACGAATCCTATTCATTTTTGTCGGCCCACGTTACCTCGTCTCAATGGGCTTCTCATCCATCAGAGAATTTTAAAATTTGGAAAATTCTCAAAATCTCGTTTCAACTCGCTCCGTTAGTTTCTGATTATGGATAATAATGAAGGAGCACTTTGTCCACAAATCCTATTCATTTTTTTTCGCCCACCTTGCCTTGTTTTCTTATAAAGGACATATGACTACGTAGATAACATTTTTTATTATGTCCTCAGATATGGAAATAGTGTGACCTAGGCCAGGTAATACATTTTTTTTGGCCCATTTTATCCAAAAATGTGATTTTGAAAGCATACAGCAAATTTTCAATATCAAACATTGTTATGTTAGTACGCTACCGGCGCTCTGTTAATAGGTGTGATTTATGTCTTGATTTAAAAATTTTAAAAATTACCTTCACACAGATGATAAGAAAATCTTAAGAAACTTAATTTTTAGTCAAATGCATTATGAGAAAGTGATCTACAAGAAAATAATGCAAACTGGGACTTCAAAGGCTTATTTTTTATGAAGAATAATTCAAATCGGTAAATTATAGACAACTTCAAGTAAAGTGTGGCAAAGCGCGACTTTTAAATTGTGTGTCTTAGCATCTTCTACTTATACCAACATTTAAGGCAAATGGAATACGAGAATGAGTTATTTCTCAATTTTTGAATTTTTTTTTTTCAAATTATAGTCTCTTTCCTTGGTTGAGGATAAAATTTTACAACACTATAACTTTTCTGTTATTGAATTCTAGATTACCATATGCAATTTGCTTTTACCCAATTGGTTGGCAATGAAAGCATTGTATGTATTTCAGTTTCATCTTGGTTGGATCTATTTTAGTATCCAATTGATTATGATGAAGGAAACATCTATATTATTATGTATATAAATTTCTCGCCGTGCCCAGCGATTAGTAAGTTTTTTTTTTGTATTCCATTTGTCTTAAATGTTGGTATAAGTAGAAGATGTTTAGACACAAAATTTGTAGATAAAGCCTAGTACTCTGTTCGAATTTGGGAAAAGTGTTGAGCAACATTTATTATTTCGCTTGACAAATTTGACAATAGGCTAGTGGTGACAATACTGCGGTTTCGAGGAAAATGTCGTTTATATGGACAAACAAACAAAACAATCAAGTTTTAAAAAAAGACCCAACAACAATATTTGTTGTGTAAAATTATCAAATTTTTCAGAGAAGGGATGCCTATGATAAAAAGCTTATATTTTGTTTCAAAAAATAATCATTACATAGAAAAGTTCAACGTTTAAAATGCCTTAAGCTTCTGAAAGAAAACACAAAATCTGGTATACAAATCTGTAAACAAAGTTTGAATTTAATTAACCACAAAAAGGTGAAACGTTATTTTTAGTAACTGAAAAAAAAATTGCTTTAGCTAAAACCTAATGCTTTTTTATGCAATAAAACTACAATAGATATTTTCAATATTTAATCTCTTCTTTTAAACATTGCTTTGACAGCCTTATATTGGATGTTAAAGTTGTTGTTATGTTTTCAATTCCAATAAAAATTTATAGAAACAAATATAATATTAAATATTTGTTTTATTGATTTGTATTTCTTCATAACGAACTATATTTTATTGATTTAATTGCGTACGAACAAAAAAGTTCTCATGAATATTTTCAAATGTCTGTCTCCACTTTTATACCCACAAACTGTTTGGAAAACTATTTAAATGCAAATATATAAATAAATGTACATATTTGTAATTCAAAATATTTGTATTTAGGTGAAAATATCCCAGTAAACATATTGATCAAATATTTACAAAAAGTTGCAAAGTAAACAAAAATCTATTGCTCAATTCACAAGCCTCTTGTATTAATATATCATTTGTATTTTAATACAAAACTGCAGTATAATTGTTATTTAGAATATGAAAATTTGATATTATAATACAACTTTCTTTTCATGTGTTTTCGAAATATTAACACATACCTGGGACTATGCTATCTGTTTGATTAATTTCTGTGAAGGTAATTTGAACATTCAAAATGTTTATTTGTATTTATAAAACTACAAATTATTTATGGAATTTCTTTTGAAATGTAAGCAATTACTTACTATTTGCTCTTTTGCTAATGACATTTTGTTAACTCTTAGTGCAATTGTTAGTAATTTAATAATCCAATGCCTGATTCGATTTCATAGTATTAAATGACGTCTATAATTCTGTAACATTGGCACAATGCAATAGAATTTACTGTTCACAAACAAATATACCAAAGATTTATTTTAACGTACGATACAATAATACAAGGCGTTTGTGAATTGCATATATAAATCGAAAAATTAATAAAAATGTACGATAGCGTACGGTTTTCTACGACCTTTGCAATGTTCAGTAATTCTGTATTATATGACATTTAGAACAAACCAATACTACTCCAAATGAAGACCAGTACGCAGGTGCTCGCCTGATAACATTCAAACACTTAAGCTCAGATTAAAAACACCTGTTCTGTCGCTAATTAAAACAATACATTCACAGGGAATGCACGTCGATGTTCCATACTCCTCAAGCCATAAGCGACACAAAGGAGAACTAATCCCATTTCCCTTTTACAAAGGATAGTTCAGTCGTGACCGGACAGAAAGCCAATCAAAAGTCGAAGTTCGTTATTACTTAATTTATCAAGGCTTAGCATATCTTATACCCTGCGAAGAATACCATGCTTCTTTTGCGGACCAGTAGCGTAACCGGTAACCAATTAACGCCGCGAAATGCTCTGGACCAAAAAAGCGAAGTATCAGGATTCCGCCTGGCTAACTCGTTGACGCACGATATTTCAATATCAAAATCAGATGACAAAAGTTTTTTACTGCCTTGCCATATAAACTTTATTGGTAAAATATTTTAGTTACGTTTGGAATTAATAGAAATTTCTAACCTTGCACATTGTAAAATGAAGCAGGGAAAGTTGAGGCCTTATTGTTTTTTTTTTTTTAAATTCAGCATTCGTATAACAAATTCTTCTCGAATGTCTAATGACTAACTTCAATAAAACAATTTGTCATTGATATTTTCATGCTAACCGAAATATTTACTGGTTTACCACTATTGTCATTGGTTCTCAGTTATTTACTCATACTCGTTTATATTTTGCAAAACAATTGTCTAATGGAAGTTGTTAACTGATAAAAAAAACACAACATAAGTAAACGTTTATTAATAATAAAAAATAAAATATAGTATTTAATTGTGATTTGTAAAATACACATTCGTTTTACAGTGCAGTAGTTGTCGAAAGAGATGCAATGTCAAAAGCCATGATTTTTTAATGAATGTAAACTTCCGTTTTATTTATTTATTTTCTACGGTTACTTTCATTAAAATAACTTTCAGTTTTTGCAAACAATTATAAATAATAGCTGATAATTAACTGATTACTTGTAAATAGAACAAAATATTAACAACAATTAAATTAAATATAGAAAAAATATGTATGTGCAGCGTAAGCGGTAACATGATTCTTAGATGAAATAATATCATTGATTTACAAATGAAAGTAAATTTAATTGAGTAATTGAATACTTGGGACTAGTGCGTAGTAAAAAGCAACAAAATTGTTATACACTTAATTATATGTACAAGGAAAATATACATACATATGCTTGTAAGCATTGCTTACATATGTTACATACATATGTATGTAGGAGTTTATTGAAAATAGACAACATAGTACCCCTACATATAAAAATGATCTTTTAGAGATTTTCAATAAAATTTCTTAAAATTGTCCAAATAACTTACAAAGCCTCCACCAAAATTAACATCTGTGGAGGTTTTAATACACAACCCATTGTCAGATTGGGTGATTAATTTGTATATGTAAAAATGAGGTATTATTGAAGGTTAGTTTATGGTCTGTTCAACCTGGCATAAGGAACGTAAAATATTTAGCACAAATAAATTTTAGAAAAGCATAAATACCCTAGAAAATCTCGTTTTCGAAATGACCTTAGCTCGTATAAATATCCTGTTAAAGTTACGTTTGATATAAGCAGATACTCTGCTAGATAACGGCAGCGAAAATAATTTGATCTGGTATAATTTTCCTAAGAATAACTTTGTGCGCAAAGTTTTTCTCATAAAAAGTTTAGCAAGCAATGCACTAGTTAAAAATGGTGAAGTCTAATGCAAAGAAATTACAAGCCAAAAATCATGTTATTGTAATACTTTACTTCCGACTAAAAATTCTATTTAATTAAATTAAAGGCTGAACAAAACTTCATTAAATTACCCTACTGAACACTAGACAATAAACTCACTGTTCATTATGACCATACGATTAGGCACACTAACAAATATAAAACTACATCACTAGAATTTTTATAGCACGTCACAATTAGTAGAAATACGCACTTTTTACTTTTAGGCTAAATATGCACCTTTTTGCATATTTCCAATTACGACTTTAAATTTATCAAATGTTTTTACATTTAATGTTTAATATTTTAGTTTTGTTTTCGTTATAGTGTCAGGATAACTTAGTTTCATGACAAAGGACTTAGAAATGTCCTTTTACAGTTATTTTTTAATTTTGTTTCAAAGGAGTTTCCTACATTTGGATTGTTGGTAAAAAACGAATTAGTTTTTCGTTAGAACATATGTAATTGTCCATGAAGGTGTTCTGAGTGCAAACCGACTCGGAGCTGGAGTACTACATTCATTTTCACGTGTAGTAATTTGGTCCTCTTTATTCAAATAATGTAACAGCATTTTCGCTGGTACCAATTTCAGCATTCGTTAAGACATTTCCAAACCATCAAATTATTAAATAAATTGATGTATGAGTAACTTCCTTTTCCTTTCCCTTGCAGATTTTAATTTTTCTCTATAACGCTACTTAATTTAGTTATCTTCCCCTCTAAACCCTAAAACAATAACAAAAACGGAAATCACATATGAGAAACCATCACAACAAAATCCATACATAAAAATTACAATTTATTCTTTTCAAAAAATATTTAGTTCTATTCAACACTCGCCTGAATTTTTGAAATAAATATGAATGACAAATTCTGAGGAAACTGGTGAACCTCATGCTACAAATTATTCGATAAACACTTGGTTTTACATGATTTTTTCATAGAGTTTTAATTAATTATTTTATCGAATTATTTGATAATCATATTTAATATTATAGAAAAGCACGAACGACAAAATACTTCAAAATAAGAAACAAAACATAAGATTAGAGCAATATGCATTTATTATAACATCATCTCAATATTAAAATTTTAACAAAACATGGTATTTTTTTTGCAAGAATTTTTACCAGGATTTAAAATTATTGCTATGTTAGTCAAAAGTTTCTGTAAAATGTGCACATTTCTAAATCGCAATGTTTTATTTCATTTAATTCTGTTGCTGCAAGTTGTTGTACTGTGTTCACAAATTACTTTAAAAATTGCATCGTTGGTTTGCAATTGTTATCAGCACACACAATTAGTATTAATCCTTTTTATTTTACAATAATCAAAATATTTTTATGGTGATCTAGCAATGCACACGAAAATTGTTGAATTAATGTTGCTAGTATTTATTTCTATTTTGCTTAGTGCTGCTGCGGACAGCAACAAACAAATATTTGTTTCTTTAACTGCAAGTAACTTGATTTGATATTTTGTATTGTATATGAGGGTCTCTATGTTAGTAATATATTCTGCAAGGCGAATACAATACAAATTATCAACTCACAGCTACTATCAGTTAAAGAATTTTTTTACTGCTGCTGCGAACACTAAGCGAAATAGAAATAAATACTAACGACATTAATTAAAAAACTTTCGTGTTTACTGCTACAGCAGTAAATGCAGTCTAAATGTTCATACCTGCTAATAGAAGTTTCAAGCACGAGTTAAAAATTGAGTATTAACACGAACATTTAGAACTATTTTTTTTACAGCACAATAATGAAAAATGAAAAAGTTTTATATACTGCTGCAAATTTAAATCCTGACTTTTACTTCATAATTAAACGAATAATTTATTCAGGCTTAAGCTCTTTTTTTTATTCTTTCTGAAAAAGTTTTGTTATTAGGTACTAGGAGAAAGTAAAAATAGATTACAGGAAAGAATTAAGTATAATGCATCTATCTGTCTACAGAGGTCTTCGTTTGGAATATTATAATAGAAATGTACATTTTTAAAGCAGCAATCAATCTCCTGCAAAGAAAGAGAAATAAACGAAAACATATTCAAATCAAATTCTTCTAGTTGACAGTAAAAATTTTATAAATTACTTCTTGGAGTTCTTGAGGACCCTTTGTAGCATTTTAGTGAAATTTACCAATCTTTGATATTAAAATATGTAAAAATCTTAATTTTCTTCTCGTATTTTACTTGTACCGTATTTGATAATCGTTGTTAAACTTAGCTATGAGTTAACGTACGAGTATGCGTAGCTGTGTTTTCATTTTGATTTATAATTATAGAATGCATTGAAGCGAAGCATGCATAGAATTTGTAGTTTTTTTTAGCATTTGTGTTTAAATGGTAAAATAAAAGTGTATTGACCTTTTTTTATATTATTATATATATTTCGTAGAAACTTAAACTTCAAAAGAACAAAATATGTATAAATAAACTTTTACGTGTGTATACGGTGTTATTTACATATTGTGTACATACATGCATACATACATACATACATACATACATACATACATGCATACATACATACATACATACATACATACATACATTAATACATACATACATGCATACATACATTCATACATACATACATACATACATACATATGTGAAGAGAAATGAGCAAATAGTCAAATGACATTTTATATTTTAATATATTATTATCATTAAAACGAAAGACTTAGGGTCTCCTATAGTCTCCTTGATGACAAAATCACTTCATTTTATAGCTAGTTGGTTTTATTTCTAATATATTAAAATATTCAAATAAATGTATACTAACTTAAATGAAATGGAAAAATATAGATTATTAAATTTTAGAAACTTAATTACAATTACTGAAATACTAAGTAGCACCTAGGCGATCTGTTACCTAAATTTGATCACTATATTTTACATAGAATTTGATTATATCAAGAGCCACTCTACATAAAAAAAATATTTGTTTACATCAGTTGTTGTTTGGTCATTAATTTAAAGCAACAATTCTAGTTGCAATATAATTGATTGAAGTTGAAGTAGTAGAAACATTAAGAAAAAAAATTACAACAAAACGCCAACAAATAACTACATGACCATCGATTTTATTTACGTCTGATCAATTTAATAACGATTTACGTAAATTTCCTTTCTGTTTTTCTACAATTTGATAAATAGTTCAATTGCTCTGTGCTCAATTGGTTATAGGACGATATTTTGTGAATACCACGATGATGCAAAAGTTGGGTTTCCCGCTAAGCAAATTTTTACAGTTCGCGCCGCGGAATTTTCTATTCATTACAAAAATACCTGAGCTTAGCTCTCACAGATTGTTGATTTTATTGTAGCTTGCAGCAGTACTACCCTGAAATACATCACAATAGCACGATATTTCCATTTTATTTATTAGTGTAGCTATAGCGTACGCGGGATTAATCATTGACATTGGATATCGGTCGTGTATTAGATTCTAAGTGGCTAATGATTTAGTAGTCGAACAAATTGTCAGTCCAACTTTGCTAGACCATTCGCTAGTTTTTTGTAACAAATAGAGTAAAATAATAGAACAACTAGAACTTTCGAAAGATGCGTAAATGAAATTCTTTATTTTCTGGTCTTTTTGAACACTACTTTATCAGCCATTTGCCTTTAAAACTGGTGAAGGGACGACAACTCAAACTTTTTCTAACCTACATTTATTTATAAAATAATAAAACTCAACGTTTAAAGTTTTTTTTTTAAATAACTGGGATTAATTTTATACACTAGCATTTCACTTTTAAATGTAAGAGAACACATTGTTGCAAATGTTTTACACATTGCAACTCTAAGTATCTCTCCATAGATAAACATTTATTAAAGAAGTAAGGAAAAAACGCAAAAGGTTTTTTATGAAGAGTATTTTGTGGAAGGTAACTCCATGTAAACTATGTACTTTAATACTCCGGTTTGCATACATGGTGAATTGAGAGCGAACAAATACGCCACAAGTCAAAACAACGCAAAACGAATAACTTTTCTCCACATTTCTATTTTTTGTAATATATACATACATATATATGTACCGCATGATTCTACACACATATTGCTATTTTTATAGTTGACAGTAAAAATAAAATTGAAGGTAAACAACAATTGTTAAAAAATATTGACTTAAAAGTAAGTTATACACCTAAAAATTATTGCGCATAACTATTTTACTAAAATATATTTTTAAATATTTTTTTTACTCCAACACATTCTTAACATTGGGGATTATTGAGCGTGGTAGTGTGTCAGGCCAAGTTCTGGCCTAATGTGTATATTACACGAAACCATTCGCGGTGTTTTTAGCCCTCACATAACTTTGCTTTCATAACGTACAGGAAACCTCATAGGTCAAGTTTTACCATAAAACCTTCCCGAGATATGCTGGTTTAATATTTTAGTACATATTCACGACTGACTTACTTATCAATATGCTGAAATTTGGTATGCAGGCAGGCCTTAGGGCACAAGTAAACAGAAAAATCTGAAAACGGGTACTATTTTTCTGGGGGGTTAAGATTTCCCCTTATTTGTATGGGACACTTCCACTATAGCTGAAGAGCTGAAATTTTATATACAATTAGGTATGGAAATACAAGAGACCCAAAAAAATGAAAACGGACACTTTACCTAATTTATATGGAACACTTCCACTATAGCTACAAAGCTAAAATTTGGTTTATAGGTAGGTCTTGGAGAATAAGTAATGAGAAAAATTGCGACTATTCATCTAAGAGGACTATGGTGAGCGCTGAAATTTGATATAACCTAACCGCGTGCAAGCTCTAAGAGATTTTATATATACATTAACAAACAAAATGTACCATATGTACCAGTACTCAGTACTTTTTACGGATCTGATTTTGTGCGGATCTAAATTGATGGCAATTCTGACTTTTTCAACAATCGTTCTTACTGAAGTTCAACAGATATTTTGTAAATGCTAAAAAATAATATGCAGCAATATCAGACATAGCAGTTCCGCTTTTAGTCTGGATTGTTAACTACAAAAAATTCCGTGAACCTTGCTCACTTGTTTAACGAGTAGGCAAAAGTATAATATACGAGTATTAATATACATATGTACGTACATACGTAAATTTGAGAAGTGTGCCAGCTTAGACCGTTCACATGGTTGTATTGATTGTATCATTGTAGTATGATACAATGGTGTACTTTTGTTGTTGATCATTTTCATATAAAAATGTGATGTTAAGATCTTCTTGAAATGTTATATTGACACCATACCTGGGACTATGCTATTTGTTTAGCTAATTTGTGTTTAAATAGTTTGAACATTTTAAATGTTTACGTATGGTTATACAACAAGAAATTTTCCCGCGCTTTTGCTAATGACATATTTTAAAGTGTTATTGTTAACTTTAAGTTGCCACACCTGATTCAATTTCATGGTATTAAATGACCTCTATAATTTCTTGACATTAACCAAATATTAATACCACAATACAATAAAATTGACTGTTATTCACGATACAATAATACAAGACGTTGGCAGCGGCGCAGCGACGCGGTGCAAGAGGGGCCTTATGTAAGTTATTTAATAGTAATCAGAAGAAATACAACTTAAAACGCATGAATGAACGTGTGTATAAAACGAATGCATATACATACATATTTAAGTATCCATGTACATACGTAACTCTTTATTATAGAAATAAGTACATAGAACTACGCTCAAAATGCATCTTTGATGGATTGACGATTTCATGTATATTTAACATTTTCGGTGAAATTTCGTGTTTTGACTATTTTTTCGCTTTAATATGCGTTTTTTTTTTTGCAAAATGCTAACAAGTTTTAAATTATTTGTTGATGTAGAAATTTATTCATGCATTTCCGATTTTTTTTATATGAATTTTCAAATAAAATTTAAATTTTTTGCGAAAACATTTTTGATAAACGTTTCGGTAAAATTTCGAGTTTTTGACGAAAATTAATATTTTTGATAAAATTTCCAAGTTTAATCGATAATGTAATTCTTCTGGCAATTAATTTGTTTTTTAATATGTTGTTTTTGTTGAAGTGTCGATTTGAAGTATTTTTGGGTTGGTGAAATTTATAATGTTTAATGATTTTTAATTTGTCTTTTTTTTTTTTTATTTAAAAATACATTTTGCAAATTTAAGATATTTCGTAATTTCTCAAACTTTTTGTGAATATTTGATTGGTTGTGAAATTGTTTCAACATAATATTCTGGTCAAATTTCAAAGTTTATCATAAAATTTTGGTTTTGGTGAAATTAGTTTTTGTGTAAAAATTTCAAATTATGGTTAATTTTTTGGCAACATTTAGGGTATTTAATTTAGAATTTATGGCAATTAAAATATTTCGAGTTTTTTCTACTTATGGTGAATTTATAAGTAATTGTAATTTTTCGATGAAATATCGGGTTTTGCCAGAATTAGGATTCTTGGTAAATTTTGATATATTTGTTGGTTTTTAATCAGGTCCGTAATTGATCTGGCGCCCTCGAATAAACCAATTTCAATAATTGAACATGATCGGGGTTGTTAATTACAAATAGCAAAGAAAACTCCGCGTATAAAACAACTCTTCTAATAAATTATTGTATGCTAAATTCAAATCTCACAATAAAAAATTTAACCTATTTTTTTGTACTTTTCGTGTTTATTTTTAATTTTTTTTTTATACAAGAAATAAAAAAAAACACGTAAATTAAATTCCAGTCACAAAAAATTTATATTTATTTCGGTTTAAAATAGAAGAACTAGAAGATACATATTTTTAAGGCAGGCACTTTATTCTATTGTTTCTTGCATTTTCTTTATTACGAGTAAATCTACGTACTATATAAAATTTCTGAAAATCTGTTCGGAGGAGGCGGCATTAAGGTATCATACACCGAACGTTAGACCAGCCCGCTACGCGACTGGGCGTTTGTGAATTGTGCAACTGATGCAATTTTATCCGGAGTAAGAATTATATTCTAGTTCTTAAAATAAGCAAATTCTATACTAATGTTAATTGATAATTTTCAGTAAAATATTTTAAAAATGAAAATCTTGTCAAATCGATAAGCAAAAGTAAATGGAATGGAATCTTCTCCTTACTCCTCTGCATCGTAACATTACGAACATAATTCAGAGCCAGCATATCTTACGTGGTGAAAAATAGAACTAGCGATGCTATTTAAAGTCGTGCAATACTGTCCTAATGATGGAATTATTTTATAAATATTGGACATTATTTTTATTAGAAACAAACTTAATCATTTTGCATATTTAGACTTATGTTCTTCAATTCGTATTTAATTTAAAAATCTTCAAGTATCAACTAAAATTTGTATATTTTCTTATCAAAACTTTTTTGTGTCCGTTAAACTTAAAAGTAGGTAGACGTTAATGCCTTAAAAAAATTCGAATTTAACAGATGTAGGTTACAGTAAAACTGCTAATACTCTGTTTTATTGTTTTATAGGAGATTTTAAAATTACGATTTCAAAAAAAGTTTAGGTATTATAAAATAAATTCCCTTAATTTGAAGAAGAGAATTATAACGATACTTTTTTTTTAACATAATATGATAAGCATGCGACCTTAAATTGCCAAAAAATTGTGCTTAAAATGCGAAATTTATTACTTGAACGCAAATATAACTTTAACTATAACCGATAAAAAAATTTAAATGTTTGAAATCGTATAATATTAACTGCGCCCAGCCTAACTTCCCACTATTAACATACAGCCGTATTCATAAAAACTTACAGCAGACATACAACCCCTTAATAATATTATTGTGAAAGAATTGTTTTAGAAGCAATATTCATCCATAAACTAACAACTCCATCCAGTACAATTATTCCCCCAATCTTATCCGCCCTAAATTTTACATCTTCATAGTTTAAACTTCTGCTTTTCATTTATGATTTTTATTTTTTATTGGCTTTCCATAAAACTAATTCAAAAAAATTAATTTTAATACAAAAATTACTTTAGTTATTTTCAACCCTTATCACAGTAAGTTTAGCAAATTGTTAGTTATTAATTTTATTTTTGTTAATTTTACTTACACTTGCAACATTTTTTCCAAGTTCTTATGTAAAAAAAACCAACAAAAGTTAATACATTTTATAACAATAAAATCCTATTTATAAATCTGACTACTCGGATCAACGAAAACCTTTTTGTGCAACAATAGCTTAAAAACTGTAAGGTGTTGCCAGTCAAAAAAGTATACATATTTCTTAAAAACTGTTTATGAATACGCATTCCTGTTAACTATTGTGTGTTTTAATGTCCATTGTCCATTGACATTGCCAATAATGTGTTTATCATAGCAAATTGTTATTCCATTCCAAAGAATTTCTAATTTTCGGAGAATTGTTTTGTAGAACTGATAATTATGCAAAATTGCACATTATCCTTATCTTAGCCTCCTTAATTGAATAGTTTTTGGTAATTATCTTTTTAAAAAACGATTAAAATAGTTTAAGTTAAAAAGTGAGTACCTATGCACTTTATAATATAAAATCATCTTATCTGGCAACACACAATAATTGAAAGGAAAAAATGATAAAAATATATTAAAAAGAATTTAAGTGACACAACAAAACGAAACTACTCACCCGTATCGAAAATGGTAAATAACGTTGATGATTTGGCGTAAACTAAAAATACAAATAATTTTTATAGGTTTCAGTTTTTAGTTAACTGAAAACAAAACACATCGCTAAAAGAATTTGTCTCAGTTGTATGCACATACATTCATTCACAGTGTGTCGAAAAAATACAAATAATTTTATTTATACAGGGTGTTTTTTTAACATTTCTAGAACCTAAAGGAGGCAGCGCTGCTTACCGAAGCATTAGCCAATTCCACTTCTTTCTCGTTTTACTTTGCATACATTTAATTCGGTTTCTTATTTCACACTAAGTAGCCGCATAACGAGTCGGTAAATAGGGTTAAACCAAGATTGCCATAGCCGAGGTGATCGATTGAACTAACTTTGATCCGACCAAAGGGCCCATAAGACAAAAATGATATTTAAATATTGGATTTTTTAAATTAAAGTTTAATTAATTGTAAAAAAAAATCGCCTATATTTATTGTTTTGAATTAAATATTAAGAAATTTTAATATTTAGGCATGAGTTCGTTTTTGAGTTAAAGCTTGAAATTTTAGTTAGGTGGACTCATTTAAATTGGTCTCTAAAACAAATATTAAGACACGCTTGGGTACTTTAATTAGATTTACACAGAAATATCATGCCAACATAATGATTCATTAAGTTAGTAAATTTTTTATTTACAAAGGTAATTAGAAATCAATTTAATCTCATTGTAGGTCTCCTTTTTAAAATTTAGTAATTGATCATCAATATAAATCTCTTCCCCAATACATCAATTACCCAATTACACATCGTTACAAATCTTTATAGTTCGTATTACATGGGTAGGGGAACTACCCATAAAAAAATAATGCAGGTTTTGTAAGCAGCACATACATATTTTTTCTGGCGCACAAACTCTCTTCATAGTGAGCACATTTATTTTGCCTTGGTAAGTGAAATACTGTATGGCAGAAAATGTTAGGTTAACATATATTTTTAGGTATATTTTTTAGATGTAGAAAAAATCTAAAATATATACACATTCGCTGACAGTCGTTCATTCCAGAATGTGCTACTGTGAGGCAATGAACACATTATACTACATTTCGCGATGAGTTACGAACAGAATACGACTAAGAAAGTAAACATTCAGTGAGTCATTAAAAGCCTATGAGAAATATTGCCTTACAAAACTACTGATGGCGAAGCATAACTTAAATAGTATTTTGGAAATAAATCGAACGGTTATTAACTGCTGATCCGATTGAGATTTGTTAAGGAACTATCCAGACCTATTAGAAAATACACAATGGGGTACTAAAGTAGTACGCACATTGTGGAACGTTTTCGATTTTTGTGTTTCGTCTGCAGTCCGGGCATTCTTAAATCCCTGGCCCATGTAAAATATAACGTATGTTTATAATGTACTCATAAAGTATTACTACGGTGTTGATACATTGTCACAAGGTAACACATTGTGTACAATGTACATTGGTTACTTTTATAGTTCTTTGTGTAGGCTTTGCAATTAATTTTTTTGATGCGTAGCTTGCTTTTGTCTGCGCATCGATAACAATATTTGATGCATTTGGGAGCAAAATACATCGTCAAAATTTCAAGGGTTGCATTTACGAATAGGTTTTCATGTAAAGCTACAAAGCAACATGCGTTTAGGAAGAGTTATATGAATTTAAAAATTAATAGTTCTTAGTTTTACATAGTGATGTAACTATAATGATTTTCTATGTTTTAAAAGGCGTTTTATGGAATACGATGGTTAATTGGAATATATGACCAATACTTATATTCTGTTACACATGTTTGACATATTTTTTTAGCGGTTCAAAAAACTCGTAAAATTATTTCTAAAAGTCTTTTCGCTAACGCTACACAAAATGTGAATTTTATGGCCATATTTCGAAGAAAAATTTTTGTTGTATCGTTTATTTTTTTGGGAGTTGTAACATAAATAAAACAAAATAAATTTGTTGTAATTGACGGTAGATTGTACTTAAAAACCCAACCATAATAAAAATATTTACTATGTGGGGTTTTCATGACAAAAAGAGAGAGTCCAACTAATAGTGACAATCTGAGAAGCCTAGGGGTTATACAATATGTGCATAAGTAGGCCACTTCTTGGCGCATATTTTTGTAATTTTGTATATTGCCAAGTCTTTTAGAAAATTTCCAGTCAGAATATTTCTTAAATTTTCAAAAGTTAACTACCTATAAAGAAAAGAAGAAAATAGGAAGGGATTTTGTTTAGAAATCAAGTCTAATATATTGTGAAATACGGATCAAAGTATTGCACGATTGCGAGGTAAGTATATTTTTATTTAATTGTAGCCTTTAGTATCATACGCTAAAATATCCCCATAGCGCTGCTTCTAAGAGGTGCTTCGTCAAAACTAAACGTTTTATAGATTGTATTCATTGCTTCGTAAATAGACTTGCCTAACTCACTGTGCGCAATTATGTATATGCATATGTATGTATGTATGCATGTGTGCACAAACATTGTAAATAATCAATAAATATTATATTTCTATTGTGACATTTTTTTTTGACATGTTTTGCTATTTTTTTTATCTTTTAGTTTGCAAGTTATATTCGCGTGATCAACAAATGTCTACTTTTTTCTTGTTTGCAAGAATTTGTAAAACAAGAAATGAAAACTTTCCACTCGTTAAGATTCATCATCAATAACGTTACTTATTCAGAGTCTTGTTTATTTGGATAATAGTTAATTCGGGGTGTATTTGGTAACTCAACGGACGGCGTAGTTTTAAAATGTCTGATCTAATGTAGATGAGTACTTAATTATTTGGTGTGATTGTTGATGTTCAATGTCGTAAGGAATGACGAATATCTTCTTTTGTATTGTTTATAAAGGCTGTAGTGGATTATTCTTTACAGCCTTTTTGTTGTTTTTAGCCTTGAGTTATTTTTAATTGATTTTTGTTTGTCTAGCCAATAGAAATAAAGAAAACGCTATTTTGACACTTTTATATTTAAGGATTTGTAATTAGGCATTTTTTTAATAATTTGTAATTTCGGCTTAATTTATTTTTAATTACACCTTTAAATTTAATTTACTCTTCAATATTTATCGATTTTTAAATTATATAGATATTTAATTATTTAATTTGTTTGAATTATTTAATGCATTTGAATGTACACTAACCACAATATTGCATGGGCAAAGTATTTATTAACGTATGTATGTGTGTTTCCATTAGCATTGGACACTAAAAAGTAATTTTTAGTTTTCCTCTTTTAACAAAAACAAAATCAATATAAACAACAAAATAAAAATAATAAATTATAAGAACTAAAAATGTCCATGGAAAACAAAAAACAACAAAAATTATCAACAAACAAAACTTGAACTTGATCGTGTGTGCTGCCGTTTTCACGTTTCTCACTGTAATGATTTACTGTTTCTTTGCTCAGCACGTTTTAAACAAAAGAAAGAATAATAGAACTATGAATCAAGAAACAAAAAACACAACAAGCATTTAAACAACAGCACAATTCACATGTGGATATAGATGTGTGTTTCCAAATACATACACACAAATGTGCATACATACATATAATTCAATGCTTGCTGAACAAAGATTCCCCACAGCGCCCAAGGAACCGATTAAACTGATCAGCAAAATTCACAAAACAGAAATTTTGCTGAACTCACATGTTCACATATCCATACTTCAATTTAGTAGTACATACATACATACGTACGTACGCATGTACATTGTGTGTATATTGAAATTATGAAAAGAGATAAGGCAGAGATGGAAAATTGTAATAATTTTTGATTTTGGCACCTCTACAATGAAATCAAAAGTACTAAAGAAAATGCTTATTTTTTCTTATAATACAACTGTAACAAATAGGAAATCATTTTTTGAGATCACTTTGTGTGCTTAGTAAGTCATTGAATAGCAATATACGACAAAATATGTACAAATGTTTTACCTACGAACATCTTGAACAAATGGGATTGAAAAAAGTTTTTCTGCTTTCAGTAATCACAATATTTCGATTTTCAATCATTCCAAGTATTCTCAATTGTATTAAGACAACGTCAGATTGTCTTGCTTCCGCTGCAATTAGGAAATTACAATTTTTGGTGTATGTATGGTAAAATAAGCTTACAGTGATTTACCATACCAAATAGATATATTTACATAACTATAGACTATTAAACATATTTGACATACATACGTTGCAACGAATTATGAATTTTTTGTAGTTTAAATTAAAAATACTGATTGCTAACAAAGGTACAAAGCTCAACTTCGGATCCGTTACAAATAAGTTGGCCGTATCATTCGGCTTTTTTACTAAGCGCATGATCTCCGCATAATAACTTTTGATCCTTCTTTGTTTGTCTGGCAAATATTATCCTTTTCATTTCATCTTCAGTAATGTTATATTCAAATAAACAAGGACAAGCACACTGTTATATTCAAAAAGTCTAAAAAGGGTAGAAAAATGTCACGTTAATAACGACAAGAAGCCAAAGTTCCACCAACGTGAATTTAAAAATAATACTACTGATAGCATAAGTAACTCTGGAACTAACACTACAGAAGATATGAATAATAATAAAATAGCAGTGCTCGTCGAATCTATGGACGTTTATACTTTAGGGTTACAAACAAAACCTCCTCCGGGCTTTAATGTGGAGGTTAACACTATATCTTTCACATCGAGCTGGTCGAATATGGCCTCATTCATATGCTCTTCGAATATATATGCTTAGAATCCTTAGACTCAAACGCACTTAGCAAAATCTTAATTAGTTGATATTGCTTATTAACATACTATTAAATGGCTACTAAATATCTACCATATGAATTACTTGGAAGTAGTACTTGACATATTGTTTGAAATATAATACTTTCTTAGTTGGTTAGTTAATAGCATCAATGTAATACGTACTAATATTGGTATTTTTCTAAATAATTAGTACATCTTGCATCTTAAGGAATTTAAGTAAAATTTAATATATTATAATTATCACTCAAGGCCAAATTTAATTAATATTAATTACGTTCGCTTTAATATTAAGCGTACAAAACGCCTTCTGCTTATAACTTTTTGATATACAGACGTGTAAGAACTGATTTTTAAATATATTTCTAAATACTGTTAATACATAAACAATAAAAGTTTTGTAATGTCGAATTGAAACAAATTATCATTATAAATCACATTGATTTTATATGTACCTATGGTAATTGCAAGTGTTTAAATCACTATTTTTTGTTAAGTATATTAAATTATGCCTGCTTATTACTTTCACAAACATGTTGTAACAAGGAAACGCTTAAAGAAAATAAATCATTAAAAAAACATATATTTAGCACAATAGTTCCAAAATTGTTGACTACTATTATATAGGATCGATGCAATTGTCACTAAAAATAAAAGAACGATATACAGAATATGTGTTACTTCATTTTTGTACTGGTTTATTTTCGAGTAATTCCAACCCTGATATTTGTTCTCTCTTGCTTTGATGAAATAGCTATTCTTCTCTCTATATATTCCTCTCAGTATCGATCTTTTTGGATTACAAATTTTGAAACATCTGTGTGTGTTTGCAGGCTACGTCACAATATAAACTGTTATATTTGATTTTACACAAATTAACCACAAATTAAGTAATGCCAATGTCTTGTTTTTTTAATGTAGGCTAAACAAAATAAAATGTTTACAAATTAACGGTTATTACTAAGTCTGATTAAACTGTTTTTGGTTTTATAAAAAAGTTCAATAGACAAAAAAAACTTGGCAGAGAAGGAAAAAGAAAAACTTTTACAGTGTGGACATCATTTATTAATCAAGTTTATTTTAATCGTTGTGTAACTTTGGAGTAAGATACATGTCATGTACATGTATGCACATGTACATATATATGTATGCTCATACCACAATTTCACAGCTAATTGGCATTGTTTTGAATTAAATTTTGTTAATATGTATTTGTTATTTGTCAGAGAAATATAATAACTTAAAAAAAGGCAAAAAGTTTCCACAAAAATTACAGCGTCTTCATAAATTTGTAATTTTAATGTTTTTCTATGTAAAATAACTGATTTGATCACAAAAACAAATAAGGAACATATCATATTATGTATATTTGATCAATTTCTTACCGACTACAAAGCAAACTGCTTAAAAAGACGCACCAAGTGATTTGAAATCGGCAGGCAATTAGCCAACCGGTTTTAAATAACGATATTCATAAAATGTTGTGTTCAGAACAGCTTTTCAGTGACTTCAAAATCCACTTTACACCACTAAAGTGGTTTTCAGAACACGTCTGTATATATTTTTTAAACAGCTGATTAGATACAATTTAATATGTTGAGACCAATTTTTTAAGTTTCCATTTTATCTCGACCTCTTTGTAGAAAAGATTGTTCACAGCCCTTAATTGTGGAATTGGTAAAAAGTGCATTAAACTGTTTTGATCTAATTCTATCTCACAAATATTAATTTAAGGCCTCTTAGAGATTTGAATCAAGCATAATTTTTTTTAATTTGTTTGGAAAGTAGGCGTGATACTTGCCCAAATTCGCCCATTTTTTGCTGAAGCTAAATATTAATCCAGTAGCTCGTTGTATCAAATTTCATAAACCCAGCTTCATTATTTTTAAATGTTACATTACAATAACTAATTATATTCTTCCATAAACAACAGAGCCTTTGAAATGTTAAATGTACGTAAACACATTATGAAATAAAATCGGCTCGAAGTTGCTGTTTGGTAAAGCGTGTTGTGCATTCTGAATACGCTTCTGACCACGGCGGAATAATTTTTTTATTTTCTGTAACTTTTAAATTTTTCTGCAACGTCTTTAAAGATTTCGCTATGATTTTTTCTAATCAGTCGTACAAATTACACAAGATTTACAGTCAGATTCACAATTTCTTCCAATAAAATATTGGCGTAAATTTAGACAACGCTTACTTCAAAAATTTAGTGGCATATAATCTATTTTCGATTCGTTTCGGATTGTCGATCTTGAACGTTTTACACGGAATTTGTTCGATATACATAAAAGCATGTCTTCGTAAAGTGGGAATATGTACATTTTTTGTTTGGTAATAACTGATTTAATACAATGTTCTTATGTTTTATACCTAAAAGTTCCTGGTTTAAATGTAAATTAATATTTTTGTTTAATTTATCCGCAAACTTTTCATAACTACAAATATTTATAGTCGTATCAGATGTACAAATGATTTGGTAAAATTAAAAAAAAAACATCTTGTGTTCATCATCTTTTTTTAATATTTTATATGTGTTAAAAATTTAATCATTTCACTTGTTACACAAATAACATTAAGTCGTTAATTACAAGTTAAATAACGTTCAATTTGCATTCAATTTTATTAACACTTTAAAACAAACGCAAAAAAAAGTATAATTTATCAAAATTTGTCATTTTTTTCCTGACAAAAAAGATTTGCTATTTTTAGGCATTTGTTTTATTAAAAATAATTGTTTCACTATGATTAGTACAGATGTTCATGAATGTGTATGTACGTTTTATAATTAACAATTAGATGATAATTGACATGATAATAAGAATAATTTGAAAGATTTATTTTTTACTTTTGTTGACTTTATTGGTTTTGGGTATAAGCTAAAGAACATTAATTTGATGTATGAATGAGTTGAATAAACTTAATAATGTAATTGCTGCATTTAATATTAATGCGAGAATTATTGTTGATTTATCGAAAAGTAAGTCAACATTTCGTAATATTTTACATTACGTTGTAAAACGCTACGACATTGTAAGCAACATATGTACATATATGTATGCATACATGTAGCAATATGCAAAAAAGATATTTATACCAAATTATTATTCTTTCAGGGATATATTGGGCTACCTCAAGTGCGATATAGACTGGCTATGAATTTACTGGCATGTGAAATACTGACTGAATTTTCCGTTGTACTTTGTCCAACCAAATAAGAATGTTGTTTTTTTTTAATACCAAATGATATTTTCACAGATAATTGATGGATAATAATTGTTATCTTCCATTATAAATACAAAATTCGTCAGTCCACTTAAAAGAAACGAATTATAGATAGAGTACTAATAACAAATTTTGTACATTAGTAGAAGCATTCCATATGACGATAGTATTTAGTTTGGCAACAAATTGACAACAACTGGAAAAAATAAGAGAAATGCCAAAAATACCGTTGTTTAATTATTATATTACGCGAAAACTAAGCATTGAAACATAAAGCGTAATATCAATATGTTAGATATTTATGTCTTGAACGAGTAAGCAAAAAGTCTTGGAAAAATATTAAGCCGTTTTTGTGCTATTTACAGAGCAAATGAGACAAAGAAATTTATAAAATCATTAAATATATACATACGTATATACAAATGACAAATATACATACATATCGGTTGAACCATTTCGGGATATTCACGAAACTCGTTTATCTCTAAATATTTATTAAAAATCTCAACCGACAACACTCTAGATATGTTGCAAAAAAGAGATAAAAAGGCTGAAAGAAAATTTTATTTTAATACTTTTGCCACTAGTGGGCACATTTTTATCAGATTTTCATAAAAGAAACCTTTCGGAGAGATCGAAAAATTATCTTGTTTATTGCTTCATCACTTAATTCATACAATCTCCGGAAGATGGCGTTAAAATATTGCTCAGACAATTTTAAAAATTTGTCTTATGAAATGTGGATTAGGGATTTTTTATAAGAGAGTGTTAACTTTTCTCCGCTCGAGTTATTTAGCCAGACTCCTGGCAGAGACATGACCTACCTAGGAACATGTTACCAGCCGCCACCACGAGGAGGTATAAGTCTGAACTTCTGACGTCCGATCTACGACAAACCGTAGCTATGTACCTGCCAGCTGACGGCCTGGACTTTTGGTAAATACAGGAGTTTTGAAAATAAATGCGCTTCTATTATTATTTACCATTTTTTAGCGTTAATTAATTCGATAATATAGAGAAAAAGTCGTAAACAATGTTCAGTGCTTTACTTACTTGTGGCGGAACTTCGTCTTTGAGGTACTTAATTGGAATACTGCAAGCTTTTCACAACTCGAGTTTTTCTACGAATTTTACACAACAACAAAGATTTTTTCCCAAATTTCGATATGAGAAGTGGTTTTTTATTCCAACTGTAAAGATTTTTCGACCGAGTAAATTTTTCGTTTTTAGTAAGTTGATGATTTTATTTAATTTTTTTTATTTTTTTGGCTTAAATTTGCTTTGGCCTAATTGGTAGATTTTAAAAAATTTGGAATTTTTGATGAGTTTTAAATTCGGCGTGAAATTTGGTTTTCGTGTTCTTTTTATACAGTGTCGTTTTTCTTATTTGTAGAAATTTGATTCTGGTTTACAGCAAAGTTTCCCATTTTTGTTTCATAAATTTTAAATTTCTGTTGAAGTTTGTAGCCTTTAATAAAATTTAAATTGTTGTTGGTGATTATTAAATTTTATGGTCTATTTTAGATCTTTGGTGAAATTTCTTTCTATGGTGAAATTTCCGTATTTTATATTATTTACCTTTCTAATGCTGGGAACACAACTGGGACGAACGAAGAATTTCGTCCAACACGACGTATACGTCGGTAAAAATTCGCAGTGTAAATTCGTCGTATGAAGCACAATAACGACGAAAAAATAACAGCTGTTATCTATATATGTAGGTTTTTAATGAAACCAACTGTTGTGTTAATATTTATTTATATTTATTTAAAGTTAAAATCAAGTTGCTCTTATTTACGTGTTGATTAGTCAACGGTCTTCAAAAAACTGTCCTCGTTCTCTTCTGTTGCGCCTTTTCGTTCTCTGTTCAAATATCCTTAGTTTCTGTCTCGTCACTTGTCATCTACAGTCAGTATGCAACAGAGTTGCATTTTCAATAAGTGTTGCCGCTTCTAGTCGTGCGTCCCTTTGTCCCAAATCCTACATATATTATATATGGGTGACCATATAAAAAATAATAGTTAAAAAATTAAACAAAAACACAGCCAAAAAGTAATTTTATAGTTAACTACTACTTTGTAAACTTATTTTAAATACTATAAAACAAAATTAAATTAATTATTATTAAAAAAAAACTTTATTTACTAAAATACTTGGAAACTAAAACCAAACATGGCCACATTGTGCTGTTTTTTTCGTCGTACGCCGGCGAAAGAAATAGAAATAAATCTAATTCAAAGTTCGCCGCGTATGACGAATTTCGACCGACGTCGTAATTGTGTGCATTTTGGTATACACAAATGTGTTCTATATTTACCGACGAATATTCGCGGCGAAAAATTCGTCGTTCGTCCCAGTTGTGTTCCCAGCATAATATGGGAAAAATGTTGCAAACTAGTACGTTGCCTAGCAACAAGATGGTACCGAACATATCAAGAATCTGATCCTCAATTTGATTTAAGTACTTTTATCGGGCTTTGTTTGAACATTTATATTTTTTCAAGTTATTTTTTGATAATAAAGTTGAAAGTATGATGAGATAGAATCTATGCGTATTTTGTCGGTAGCTTACGCCAGTTCATCATAAACTTTTTAGAAAACCTTAAAGGTCTTATGCTCGAAATTCTTCAGACCAAACGAGAAAGTTGAATAAACCTCGAAACAACAACATTAAAGTTTTAATTTTTACTATTAAACACGTGCGTGCGACTTAAGCAAAATTAAATCAATATGATAAGCCCGTTTTTTAAAAATTGTTAATAGACTTCATCATAAAAACTATAATTAATATAGCAGATCTTTGCAGTTTTAAATATAGTAATATTTTTTGTCATCTATCAAAATTAATTTTTTAATTCAAATAAATGCCGAAATAGATAAATAACTTGAGTACTTGCAAATTCGTTATTTTTCAATGGCTTCTTATCGCAAGTACGGGAAAAAACTGTAATATTTTTTATTGCAAAAGTGTCTGGCACTTCAACACATTTAATGAATTCTGAATTAAAAGACGATTGCCATAAATTTTCTTTAGTGTTTTAGTTCTATTATAAAAGGGGGATTTTTTAGATGCATAGAACTTAAAAAACAACCCTCAGACGAGTTTACTAATTGACTTGGAATAGGGAGGACTAATTTTAAATGTCTTTCAAATCGTCAATATTTTACTTATTGGCATAGGTCTGCTAATAAGCCAGCAGCATTATATCGTATGAACGTAAAGGCCTATACACCAACTGACATAAGAAAATGTGAGATCATTAAAGTTTTGTGGCGTGCCCTCCTACAAAAATATTGATATCCTCCTATAGCGGCTTTGATGAAAAAACGGACAATGATGCAAAAGCATACCAACAGTCCTCATTTCTGAATTTAGAGATGCCTCAACAAAATGATCAGATTATCTTCTCTTAAAAAATGACAGAAGTAGACCAAGATTAGTTTCATCGCTGAACAATAGGTTCTTGGAAAAATTGTTGGACTCAGTAGCAAAAGTAAATGTCAGAATTGATATTAAAATAATAATAGCAGCAACCCTTATTCGATATAAATTTCAATTTCATTGTAATTAATTAATTCATAAGTACGTTTAAAAAATCACCATTTATAATCAGAACTCTTATGGTAGTAAATTTAACAGAATTTTCTATCTAAGATATATATTTATGTTTTATTGACGTGAAATATCGATCAGAATAAGGAATTTATTTTGGCACGTGTGTGCGTCACTTCCACCACTATTTCCTAGTAATTCTATTCAATATTAAATAAAAATTTTTTCAGTGGAAGTTCTCATGTCATCCATCTGTAAATAATGAATAATAGTTAGTGTAAATTATTCCTACGATTCATCTATTGTGGTTGAATTTGACTTTCAATTAAAACTGGTATGAAAAAAAACAGATTTTTCGTAAAAACATGGGACTTTAAAATTCCAAGTTTTTCCAACGAGTGTAGTAACTATCAAGTGCCGAAACGTAACTAAGCCACTTTATTCAATACTTAACTAAAAATAATGATCGTAAAACACTACAAAAACAAAAGTGTGAGTGACAGGCATGGAAAATTAAAATATTTTAAAGCCAATTTTATCATATTTTTCGATTATAACTCCTTAAATAATTACGTATTCCGGAAGAATGGAAAAAAAATGAATAATCAAAATCGAATGTTATCGACAAAACCCGTTCTTTTAAAGCGTATTTAGCAGCGAGTATAGTAAGACCAGAGGTCAATTCGTCGTACTCGGGATCGAATCACCAGGTTGTATAATTCGATATCTTTCAAACCAAAATTTGTTAAAAACTGTAAAAGATTTTCTTGACTTGTTATAGAATAAAAACTTATCTTCCTAGTAAAACATGAACAAAAATTTATAATAAAAATAAAAAAGGGAAGCAAATATAAAACTAATAAAACTGCAACCTTTTATTTATCTTCATCTGATGAAGAAGAAGAAAATAAATTATTTAATAAATTTAAATCCAAAAAACGATTTAGATGGACAAAAGAAGCATTCAACTTTGTGTTATCCAAACTCGACGTATCAACAGTACTGTAACCACTGTCACTTCTTCAATACATGTAAGTATATCATTGGAAATGATTACACTGTGCTCGAATTTGACACTTTTTTTAGCAAGCTGGGCACCTTGCTGGTGAAGCTAATTTGAGTACGCTGAATTGAATGGCATTAGCCGTTTTTAGAAGCTAGTGCTCGTATTCGCGATTTAAAATTTGTAAGCTAAAGTAAAAAAAGGTATTTTTGTACTTTTGGGATAATTTTTAAATTTAAATCAATTCAACTCTCTTGAATAAACACAAGATTACATGACATTCTTATATTTTTTTTTTTCGCAAAAAATCAATACAAAATTTTATAATTGTTATTTTGCTATTAAATGTCAAATGTGCTTTATTGTCACATCGTTTAATCATTTCTTTATGATTCTTCTGTTTCAAGCAATTATTCTTGTGAGTTTTCCATGCTCGTCAGACTCAGCTGGTGATTGTTAAGTAAACTTGTTGGTATGAAAATTCTAACATTAATACGATGAAAAGCCGTAAGCATTTTTTCTATATGAATGCGCCAGTTGTCAGACGGATTAATTCCTAAAACGTTGTCAATAACCGCTTTTACAGAGTGCCATACCTCAAGCTCATCCATACTGAGGGCATCTTCAAATAACTTATCCTTCATCAACCGACGGATATCGAACCCATTAAGTATTCCTGTAAAAAACGAAATATGAATTCAAATTTTCAACATATTAGTATAAGATAAATTAATACAAACCTTCTTTTATTTTCATACTACTTAATTTTGGAAAAATCAAACATAAATCGTTAAACGAATTTCCACCTGGATTAAGTACTTTAATAAAGTTTTGACAATGCCTACTTTTATATGTAGCGACGGTAACAAATCTTTATCAATTGATGCAAGTGGATTTTCAACAATGTTATTTTTGTTGTACTGATCACCACTATATCGTGTATCCCATAGACACATAAAACACATATCCTTAGTGTAACCGGTTTGCATACCTCTTAAAAGAGTTATCATTTTTAAATCAGCACAAATTTTCCAATTATGATCGTTGTATTTCACTACATCGAGGATTTTTTTCAATGATAAGTAAGTCTCTTTTGTGTTAGTACTTAGCGTGATTGGAATTGAAATTTTAGAATTTGTCATGTGGAGCAGTACTGCCTTTAAGCTGCTTTTAGATGCATCGATGAACAATCGCCAATCTTCGGGTTTATACTCATGATGTATTGTTAAAATTAAACCGCGGATGTCAACACAAAATGCGAATGAGTTATTATCAATTGCTTTAAAAAAATTTGTAAAATGACGATGACGACCGATTGCAGCTGTGAAAGTTTAAGGCGACGTACCATAATGTCCAAACGGTTTTGTGTAATTTTCAAATGATTACAATTGTTAGTGACATTAGATGGTTGGTATTCTGATAGTAATGTCTCTCGTGGGGTTTTCATTGTTGATGCCATGTATTCTTCTGTTGTAATTGGTCTTCTGGGAATTGGAATATTTTCCGAGTGCGGCAACGGTAGTTGTGTATATTTTGTTTCTGTATATGAAAAAGTACGTAATTTGTTTCTATTTTCACCAGAAACAGAATTAAAGCACGCATAACAGTCCTCCGAACTATGAACTTGAGGATCCGACCAAATCATTGGATCACCAAAGGGCATACAATCAACCTCACCTTTCTTCTATCTATTTAATAAAGACAAGCATCCAGTACAAACGATAGATGGAGTCCACTCCATATTACGAAAAACTGGCTGATTAAAGTATCGGTGATATAATTCTGCAAAATCATCGCCGATTTTCCGCTGAGAGTGTGTAATTGTACGTTTTCCGCAAACATAACAAAAATTATTAAAATCGTGCTGCTCCATTTTGATACAATTAGTTTCTCTGCCGAAAATTTTTACAACAATAAAACAGTATAAAAATATCGTTTTTATAGTACTTTAGCGTACAAATTTTAAATCGCGAATACGAGCGCTAACTTCGAAAAACGGCTAACGCCATTGAATTCTGCGTACTCGAATTAGCATTACTAGCAAGGTACCCAGCTTGTTAAAATTTGCGACTAGTACACTATTATTAGTTAGTCATATACCATTGCACTGTATGAAAATATGTAAACGCATGCTCGAATTTGAGGCTAAACTGTGCTTTGATCCTCAGAATTGATATAAATTTATAGATTTGTGAAAAATTTCAGGATTGCTGGATGTTAACAATAGTTAATATATGTTAAAATAGTTATTTATTTTCCTATTTATATTTATAGGTTGTATATACAGATAGCACACATCTTGCTTCGCAAAGACAATGTAGTAATGAGCATATCGCACCCTAAATCAAAAACAGTCAAAACTAAAAATTGATCAAAATGTTTAGTGTTTTGGGGCACACACACGCTTCAAGTAAGTTTTGTCCATATAATTGGTACTTTTGTTTCACTTACAGTCGTGCATCCTAGAAAGCACTACTATATTGTACTGAACGCTAGATCATACATATTACGATGGGTTACGAAGTTACAATTATTTTTTTTTTTTTTTTTGGTACATTGTCAATCTTCTTAATACCGTGGTACTAATTTAAAGTTAAAATTTTATGAAGTTTTCTTTTTGAAATTTTCTTTAATTATCTTCTAAACTTTCATTCATGTCTACATACTTAAATTTTTGTAATAAAATTATATACTTTTGCATGTTTACTTTAACATTATTTTTCGTTTTTGACATTTCCTAAATAATAACTAAAGCAAGTTAACCAAAGGTTTAAGAAAAAATGTACATATAGAGCGAAAACATAAGAATTTGCAATGACGAATTAAAAAACACAACAGAATTTCTGAGTACATGAAATTCTGTTCCACATCACATTCTTCTCTTCCCTCTTACCAACAAACTCAGACTTTCTGACAGAAAAAGTTAATAATGTGAACGGAGACTATATTCTCTTTAATTTTTTATATCGTTTTTAATGTACAATTAAATGAATAATTTAAATTTTGTTATTTTGAGATTTTATACACATTTCTTTAGTTTCTGTGTTTAAATATATAAAATATTGTACCATCATGATCTTTATACTTTGACTATATATAGAACTTTATATAGTCAAGCGGAATGAATAAGTAAAATTTGGTAGCAAAATGTTACGCCGTTATTTGCGATTTAAAATATAAAATTTAAAAAGTTTTTCCTACAATTTGTTTTCTCTCAGTTTATTTATTTATAATGGAAAATAACAAGTCCAATTACCTATCAAAATTAACACGGGGCATACTATTAGCTATTAAAAAATTACAGCGCAGAGTTTCTACTCGGTTGAGAAAAGTACGATGGAAAAAACACCGTATATCTAGTTGTTATTACAAATGGTATTAAGCACAAATGTTTTCTTAAATGTGGACGATATGATATATATAATATACATAATGCATGAGAATGATAAGAAAGAAAAAGAGTGAAATTTGTGGACTATCAAAGGTATAAAAGAGTAATTTTCACAATACCTGTAAGCACCATTTTAGAATTCGTATCGTTTTATATATTTGTCTGTTCCAAATGTGAAGGCTATTGGTTAGACAGAACGTGTTACCGCAAACAAACTAGTTAGACTTTTGATTTTGGAATAGGTAGCGACATACATATGTACCCAGGTATTTTAAAGTTTGACGTTCGTAAATTAACAATATATTTTCTGTGTTTTTTCTGCCAAACATTTTTAATTGTCATTATTCACATCTTAAGTAATTTGGTAAGATTTAATTATTTATATTTCAAAAGGCCTTTTATCCTTGTTAATGGAAAAGGTCTAATAATTTTGTTAACTAGTTTTTCATAACACAATGCACAATGTAAGATTTTGCCATTCTATATATTTAACAAATAAATAAATAAATTACAATTATTGGTATGGTCGCAAATTTCCGTAATTGGCGACTTAACTAGTAAATAACAAAAAAAAGCATATCTCCCACTCGAAAAATTTAAAAAAGCCATTATTGGAACGGTCCATGATTGTATTTCTTGAACAATTAAACAGCCGATTCGGCTTAACGGCATAAACCTCAGAAAAATCGCAAGGAAAAGTTTAGCGAAGTCACAATTTTTTGCGACAAAGTTACGTCAGCTTTGCGAGAAAAGCATGCCTTCAAATCATTCATGCAGAATGTCGATTGTGGCGCTAGCCGTCTAACTCGAAATTTTAAGGAATAATCACTAAATCTCAAATTAACGCCATTGCAAATATACACAAATACCTATGTAAATATTATACAAAAAAATTTTACATCATAATAATTCCAAATTTCACAAAAATATACTAACTTGAAGCCACATAAATATTCTAAAAGTACAGAAATCATAAAAATCTGAAATTAAACAAAAATTGTTACATTAAAATATCTCATTATAAAGCAACACATTTTGTTAATAAAGTATCCCAGAATATATTATATTTAATAGAGCCTGTCATCCCTAGTCGAAACATTAAAATTTTAATAACAATTTTCGAAACACCCGTTGTTATACTTGTAGATACAATATACATGGTAATAACGTGCAACAATCTATTCTACCTAATAAAATACCGGTAGTACATAGTGTTGCCAGATATCATTGTTTACAATTAAAACAAAATTATTTACGGCATAATTTTAGGGATATGTTTATTACCCTATACTTTTATACTAAAGAAGTTGTTCTTAAAATATTCGAATTGATTTATTTTCCAAATCTTTTAATGCCAGTTATTTGTTGAGTTTATTTCATTGATAAAATTTATACATTATGGTAGGTCACTTACGTAAAACTCTCAAGCTTTTAAACTTGAGTGCAAATTCTGATGCTCTGAGCAATAAGCATGCGCATTCCTAATTCACCAGTTTGCCAAAAAATAAAAAATTACTCGTGTATGTTTGTCGTTGCAAAAAAAATGTGTCACTTATTTTTACATTTGTTTTTGATTTGGTATTTATCATAAGCTCTGAAAGTTTCTTTATGATTGTTGTTTTGAAGGTAAATGTTGGTTATAAGTTTGTCCACAATAGTTCCACATACATATGTATTTGTTGCAGCTAATAATTTTATATGCAGTTCCTTTGTTATTTATTGAAAATGGTAGATTTTTTTTATGACAAAAGTTCTTTATAAAGTTCTTATATGTTTGGCTATATCTACAATTCACCGGATTTTTTTATTTCGTTCAATGGAATTTACAAAACTTTCACCTTTTTACTATGATTATTATTATTTTTGTTTGTTTATGTTGAAATTCAGCTTCCCCCCCTCAGAACAATGCTAATAAATTATTCAATATTTATTAATCATTGAAAAAATCAAGAAACTGTAAACAAAATAAAGAGACACGACTGTGGTTCATATAATCTTTTCAGAAAAATCATTCAGAGATGCTTGGGACTATTTGAAAACATTATACATTTATCATAAAAATTCCAATTGTTCCCTTCAACATGCTAAAATATTTTCCCTAAGCTAAATTAATTTTTAAAATATTTTTTTTTTTTTAAATCGCGCAGTTTTAAAATGCACAGTTCAATGCAATGAGACTTATTCCTTTTGATTTAATGGTCATCTGAAGTTATGGAATAAATTTGTTCGGCGTTCGCAATTTTTCGAGCACTTAAAAGAGAATGTTTTTTTAATGTTAAAAATGTCGTTTGGACTAACACTTTTCCGTTGTTCCCATGCATTTCAAATTACAAATAAGGGAACGTTTCGTACACCTGACATCACTATGTGTATTTAAAAAAATATTATTAGAACTGTTTTCTATGACATCACTGTGTGTCTTAATTGATATTTTTAAACAATTTTTCTTAGAAAATATGTCTATTATTAGAGTCCAAGGGATGTTAAATGCTGAAGAAGTGCAACCTTTTCAGAAGTTTGACATATTATTTCCGCTAAAATACTTCAATATAAAAAATTGTTTATTCATTGTGTTCCGTAGCCAAGGTAACGACATTGTTTTTAGGCTAAAATATTATTTAAATGTTTTAATTATTTTGCGTTATTTTTCACCACCTCTATGATTTTTGAGAAGCGGCAATATAAGTTTAAGAGTAAGGTGGCTGCGGCGCGATGTTCGTTGAATGTCGCATATATTTTATAAGCTCTACGAGGCGTTGCCCATAATTTTTACGCTTTCAAAAGACAATACTATAACATTCCAATACACACGGTTGAAGGGATTTTCGAAAAGAATTTTTGAGTAACACTTTTTTTCAGTAACACTAAGGTAATTAATGCCTATTAACCAATTTATTGAATTCTCTTACTTTCTTTAGAATGGGATAAACGACTAGAAAAGACCAGTGGCGAAGTATAGGAATGGAAAAGCTTTAGTGTTTAACAACTCTGCAACTGCGAAGATTTAGTTCTATATAGTGATACCGGCGAAGGGCTGCAATATCTACTACACTGAACCTAACTAAAAAGCAGTTAAAAAAATTGCTAAAGTTGTGGGAACTTAACAAATATTTATTTAAAATAGTAGTAACGCATCGTGGGCTAAAACAACATATAAAAATAGTTATAATAACAACTACAGTTTTGTTTTGAATAAAAATTCGTTAAATTTTGATTAAGTGGAAAAAAGAACTTGTTAGTAAAATTGAAAAAAAGTCCAATAGATTTGAAGAACTTCCGTTAAAAAAATATCTTTTTTTAAATATTCATTAATTAATGGTTCAAAACAATTTAAAAATTGTTTAAGTTTCTTTAAAAAAATATAAGACAATAACAGCAATACTTTCGGTTGAATTCCCTTACGAGAATATATGTATGTGTATATAAAGAAATAAGATCCGCAGTTTATTTCGAATACGTCGTAAATTGTAAGAAGTAAGTACATGTGATCATACTTAGCGTACATATGAATATAT
This sequence comes from Phania funesta, assembly GCA_963932375.1. Lineage (NCBI taxonomy): Eukaryota > Metazoa > Arthropoda > Insecta > Diptera > Tachinidae > Phania > Phania funesta. The sequence continues at coordinate 48,351,545 of OZ010656.1, forward strand.
AGTAATTTCTTGAATATTAATAAGACTTAGCTAAACTTATTAAATTTTTATTCAACAATAGTTTTTGGGATTTTATTCTTTCTATTTAAAAAAAAATATATTTTGCTAATTTTATAATCCCAACTCACTTTATTACAAATAATACAATTTATTGTAGAGGATAAGCTATTCGGTGGATAAGCATTTCGGTGCTTGCTTAGAACAGCTCGTCAGGTCACCGTTATCCAACTTTTTTGAACACATCTTATGCTCGAAATTCCTTTAGACCAAAGTAAATCAAGACAAAAAAATTTAAGTTTTACCAAAAAGTCCCCACAACAAAAGAATTATATTTTTTCTTACTTGCCTTTCTACGATTGGTTGCTTATGTGCCAACTCTAAATGTAGTTGTAAGCGGTAAAAAATGAAAACAATAGGTTATGCTTTGCTTTAGTTAGAAAAGCAAATAATAGCAAGTATTGCCAATGCCTGCTCAAGTTATTAAATATTTATTATAACAAGAGTTTTTGGGATTTTATTCTTTTTATGTTAAAAAATTATTTTTAACTTTTAGCTAATTTTGAGTTAGGATTAAAAAACTAGTTGAAAATATTTTTTAAAATTGCCGAATTGAAGGTAAACTCACCAGTGCAACTAATGACTTTCGCCATTTCCGGCCATTTTTTTGTATGGAGTTTAACTTCCGTAGAAAAGCCTTTGAATACTCCCGTGAGTCTAACTGTTATCAATTTGCTTTGGTCAACATTGTGTTTTAGTGGAAGGTAAAATTTTTCTTATTAAAAATAATGCCCAAGTGTATAACATGCATTACAAACCCACGCTTGGCTTTCTGTAATTGTGCTTTAATTTTTCTTCACTTTCTTAGAAATCCTTTTAAACATGAGGATTTCCAAAGTTTGCGATTACACCAAATTCATCGAAATTGTAAAGCGAAATACATACGTACACGTATATGCTATTTACTGAAAAGTAATTGACAAACTTCAACTTATTACTTTCCAATAGAGCTCAATTAAAAATTAATATTTGTGTAAACAGATTTGCAATACTACTCCCACATGTTTCAAATCAAAGAAGATTATCTTGCGAACGCAAAATAAGGGCACACACAAACTTATACTCATTAAATAACATACAGTACATAATTCGAAAAAGCTTCATCTTTTTGCAAAACTTTTTTCTTCATTCCCCATTTGAAATCTCATTCCACATTCGTAGCATAAATGTACCGAAAACTTTGCCTAGAACAATGCAAAGAGAAGGCTTAAGCCAACTACAGGAACAGCTAACTTATCAGCATCTTGGCCATTGCTTATGTATGTATACGCATTGTTATCAAGTACTTTAGAGTGAAATTTGTGTTTTGATTTAACAGTGTTGTTCTTTTTTAACTCTTAACACAGAGGAAGTTTAGTTTTCACCAGTGGTGTGTTGTGAAAATTACAATCTCCAATTTCACTTCAAAGCTTCAATGCATTTGGTGTGTAAAGTACCTTGACTTTAAAACAGGATTACTTCGTTTATTTGAGTCATTGAAATGCATGATTTTATAACATGCACGTAAGGTGTAAAGAGTATATCTAGCGATGGGTTAATAGAAGAAAGGTGTAACTTGATTTTTTGTTACTTATTTGAGGTAAGATGAACTTAATAAAATCCGTAAAATTTTAGATATAAAATAAGTTTTTATGGTATTTATAATAATGAGAGGCAACAAATTTTATTCTTCAATTTATTTTCAAGTCGTAATGCTCGGTGACTTTTTAGGCACTTAAAATCAAAAACGTCGGTCCTCAAAATCGCGATATATGGGCAAGAAAACATTTCTCTGGTTTTTTCGCTCATACGGGAAAATATTTGCCGATGTTCCCATAATATACATATTCCAAATTCATATCGAACTACTTATCTTGATCATATATTGAAAGTATATACAGATAACTTACTGTTCGAAATGTTTGACCAAATATCTAAATTCGAACAACACCGAAATTTCACCAAAGATTAAAAATTAAGAGAAAATTTAAGAATTTCTAAAAAAAGGATCAAAATAAAAAAACATTGTTTTAGAAAAATCAATATCCAATATAAAAAATTATAATATCATCAAATCCTAAAACTGTTCCACAAAATTTTAATTTTATCAACAAATTCGAAGCTTTCCAAATTTTATATTTTTCCCTAAAAATTATCATCATTTTAATTTCATAACATGTTTGGAATACACCAAAAAACCACAAATTCACCAAAAAGTCGCCATGAAATCAGAAAATTTTCGAAAAAATTAAAAGCTATCAAAAGAGCAAAATTTTACAAACAACTCAAATTTTACCTGAAGATATTGGATATACCAAATTTCATGAAAAAGTTGAAATTTTAGCGAAAAGTCAAAACATTCTACTTTGTCAAAAACATATGAAAAAATTGAATTTTTAAAACAAGTCGTAAATTTGCAAAAAAAAAAAAGAAATATAAAATCTACAAAACTTTGAAAATAACAAAAATTAAAAAATCATTAAAAAATAAAATTTTAGCACAACCGAAAAATTGCAAAAAACCCAAAATTTCACTCAAAATTGAAAAGTGAACCACTACAAACAACCTAAAATTACCAAAGCATATAAATTTTAAAATTTATTTTTCTTAAACCGAAATTTCCCAACAATATATTAAAATTCGATATTTCTCTTCAAAATTTATAGAAAATAAACTTCACAAAAATAAAAAAAACAATTTTAAAAATCACCAAAAAAATTTTAACATCACTAATAACTTTAACGTTCGCCGAAAACTAAAATTGAATCGAAAAATTACCAAAACCAGTAGAAAACCGGCACAAAAAATTAAAAATTTTAATAAAACAAAAATTCACCAATAAACTTAAAACTAATTAGAAAATAAAAATTTCGCTATAAACGAAATTAATCCGAAAATAATAAAACCGAAATTATTATTAAAAATCCTAAATAAAACTTAAAAATACCTAATAATCCAAAAAATCGGAACTTCACTTGCAATATTAATCGATTATTTTGTCAATTATTCGAAAAATAATTTACGATAAAAGTAACTAAATATTTGAAATAAAGCAACCGATTTTAATACATTTTGCGAGCCATCACTAACTAAGATATATTCGCTTGGCCTTGACACAAATTTATGTTTGCTGAAAAAATTTAAATTTAAAAAAGGAAATGTAAATGTTTTTCCTGTCGAGAATATTTGAACAATATTAATCGAATAAACTCAGTAGTATATCAAAGAACGATAAAAATGGCACTGAAGATGGCAACTAGCCGAAACCGGTTTGTCTCCAAACCAAAATTGACAAGGGATGACGAAAAATCGTTCCAAACATATAGTATATCAAAGATTTAAAATTTTGTTTTTAATGCTCAAATTTTCCAATTAGGACTTGAAATAAATTCACTAATTTGTTGGCGATAAGTTGGGCCCTGTGCATAGCAATAGTAACTGAAATTTCCAAAAATTATTTTATTTGCACATCTGCAATGATAATTTATGTTAAATAAAGTCCGTTTTTATTTCAAAGAGCTGTGCTAAATACCCAGATATCGACCGCTCTTTCTTAATTTGGATCTGCACCATAAAGAGCGTGTAATATTTAGTACCAACTGCATCATTTCCCATTTACAATATTCTGCACAAGTATTTCACTCTGAATTTTTTCTTATTTTATTATTTTTGTTTTCTTTTTCTGAACTCCACAAACAAAAAAATTTATTTATTTTCCGTTTTGTTGGACTTTTTTGTTATTCTTTCTTTTCAAACATTGAAATAAACTAAAAAAAAAAATACAAAAAAAACTGGAAAATCGGAGTACACTTGCAAGTGTGTATACATTTGTGTAATTGTTGTGAATCTTATATTGATAACAGTAGCCATGGGACTATACAGCAGTTACAATAAGAAAATAAAACACAACTACTAAAAAAGCGAATGTTTAGAAAGTTAAAGAAAAATTTAAACCGAATTTTTTCATTCCTTCTATTATTTGTTTCGTTCGAAACAATTGTCTATGTAAAGCAATTCTGCGTGAGTAGATCTCTGTATGTTTAATGTAGATGTTCATGTACTCCATGTGCGTCCTGACAAAGGCATGTGTTTCTAGGTGGTACGATGATCGAAACGGTTATACTGTGTTTGTGTGGCTTACAGACTCGTATTCTTGATATACACCCAAGATATGTACATATGTTTGGTTGTACTTGCATAAGTAAACATATATCTTACGGGATATCGGATGTGTACACGTATCAACCGGAAATGCAAGTTTAGCACATGTTTTCCCTGTTCTTAAACGAAATACATACATGCGAGTATGTGAATGTTTAAGTTTTTACTTCTTTTAGTGTTTTTCGTTCATTCCTGTTTATATTTATATAAGCTTTAGTGCGAGGGTAATTTGATATGACCAGAAGAGTAGATTGCTTAAAAAACGTCCGAAAAATATTTGATAGAATTGGGGATTTTTTTGTGGGATCATGCGATAGAACTCTCAAGTAAAATTAAATTTAAATACCACGTTAAAATTGATTTAGGAAAGACATCGTGAATAGATATGAGTGTATATTGTTTTCGTCGTTTATCTTTATATGGATTTAGTATATGTGATAATAAATATATTACGCGTTTTATGCCTGCCTCGTTATAGTATTCGAAGTTGCAATGTTATTTTAAGACGCATATTCACTTGCGGAATAAAGGATTTAAAACGCTTCACAACACTTTACGAAGATTCGTGTTGAACTCTTGAAAATATTTGAATACGTCTGAAAGTCAAGACAGGAACGCTGCACAGTGGGAGCGATAGCTTAAGTAATGGTAATAAATAAGTACATTTAAAGCTAGTGAGAATCAAGCTTTCAGAAAATCAATCATAACATTAAATAAAATGTGTAGAAATTTGTTTTGTACTTATACTCATTAAATTAAAACTTACTCTTTTAAAAAATCGACCCTCGCTGAGATGCTTTAGTTGTTAGTATTTCATAAACAAAAGTTTACTTTAGTGTTGAGCTTCTTACACTATTTCACATTTTCTGTCTGTGTGTGCTAAATGAATCCTTTTTGTATTATAACTCATGCGTACACATACGCATACAAAAACACCAATCCATTCAAGAACAAATGCCCATACAATACAGACGAAAACAATAAAAGGTGGCAAATGGACATTGTTGCTTTCTTGCCTTTGTGAAAAACCATATTTTTTCGCCAGCCACTTGGTAATTTAAAATCATGCTTTTTTTGGAAACGTTTTTTTTGTTTCAGCAACTGTTTAACTAAAAGTTTGTTTTTTGCAGGATCAAAAATGATTTTAATTTCTCTCTTTGAAAAAGTGTACTTGTGTTCCTAGTAATCTGTGTAAAAGTCTGTGTTTGAGTGTATGTGTAAGAGTTGTATTTTTTTTTAATCAAAGCTTACTATTTTTTCTGTTTTATTACTCACAAAACTTTAGCAGCTCCTTACGGTGAAAGTTTTAATCAAGTAACTGATAAATTTGGTAGTTATAAGTTTCAATGCATGACTAATAAATTGAATGCACTTTTTCTTATTTAATTTCAAAATCGTTTTCAATTTGTTTTTATAATTTTGTTAATAACTGGAACTGAGAGCTTTTGCAAACTCCGCCCAAGTACTTCCAAAGAGATGTTTAATTAATGGTAAATTTGCGTACAGAAACTAAGAAACTGGGAAAACATAAAAGTGAAAAAAAATCTTATCCTGTTTACTCTGAAAAAAAAGAAAGCAATTTATAAATTACAAACTGACTTAATGCATACGTGGCAAAATCTCTAAATCAAAATTATATTTTTTTACTGATATAAACATATTGAATTACAAATAAGCGTTTCTCTTGCGTCTATTTATTTATTAATACATTTTTTTATATCAGAAATGATGTGAAAAGTATGACTCTTTTTTAAAGAGATCTTACAATATTTGGCGGTCCGGCTGGTTGCCTGTCCATGTAATCCTTGTGAATAGACTTCAAAGCTGATTAGGTCCATGTTGGTATAAAACCATTTATCTCCAAGACGAAACTTTTCGCACTGAATAAAGATTTTCATATTGTACCGCGTTAGAATTTTAAATTGTGCGGGGTTTGTTATCTACATTGATCGTATAACTCGAATGTTTCAAAAATTGTATATTCGCTTGTTAAAAAAAACGCCTGCATATATTTTCCTTCGATTTTAAATTTTTTAACATTTTATTAATTAAAGTGGAATAAGGGAAATTCCAGTGAAAACGTAGTTGTTTAAAATAAATTAGGAGTTGCGTAATGTAATTTATATATAAAATTTAGCTTGCTTAATTTATGGAAACCAGTAATTTTTGTTGTTGATTTTTTTGCAGTTTGGTTGTTGTATTGGTTGTTGTGAACTTGTCCTTTTTTTTTAAATTCGCTGCGGTATTCGCCTTTACGTTAAATCAAATCTGAAGAACACAATTCGAAGGCTATGGATGTGGGTAATATATTCCCTCACTTACTCATTAATATTATTGGGCACTTCAATATATCTAGAGAGCTGCAATTTTGTATACAAGTAGGTCTTGGGGAATAAGTAATAGGAAAGATCTGATATTTTTCTTAACTTTCTTATATGGGAAATAATAAAGGGGAAAATATTACCAAACTAGTACATATCAAAAATTTGGTCGGAATTTTGATCTCAGTACTTTTTACGGCCGACATTTTTGGATAGAAACTTGGTCTTATTTTGTTCTTTTAAGTATAAATTGTTATAACCGTAACAAATAACAGAGCTATATTCGTCTGTGTGAAATCTTATATACCCTTCAAAAAAGTATGAACTACTAAAAATATACTACATATATTTTCCTGCTTAAAGGGTTGTTTGCGATTATTTTACATTTATACTCTCCTTTCCTTTTAATAGAAGAATTTTTGATCATATATATTTTTCTTAATTACGGTTCTTTTAATTGTTTATCTTTTCTCTATGCCGATAATTTCTTGGTTTTTGCTGAATTGTAGATACTGGCGGAATTGGATTAATAAATTGTCTAAGATTTGATAAAATTTAGAGAATTCGCTGAAATTTTAGTATTTGGGTACATATTGCCATTAAATTTCAAAATGTGGTGAAATATCTTTTTGGCTCATTTTAATTCGACCCAACATACGAGTATATGTCCATAAGTGATCTGCGGCCCTTGGGTTAGTAATTTCCGTAGGGGGACTTTATGGAAAACTTGAGGAGGATTTATGGGAGTGTGTATAAGCGTTGCCTCGTGAGAATAAGTTTTTTCGCCATATCTCAGGAACTTTTGGACCGGTATTGTTGATTTCAAATAGCAAAAATAGCAAAAGCTACAATCAGTGGTTGGTTAAATTCCCGCACATACTTTTCGGGTTTTCGGGATTTGAAAACTTTGCAGAATTCCTCTAGTTACAAGTTATTTCTTCTAGAGGAGATGGAGTGACATTTTATAAATACGGGCGTTATTGTTTTTCATTTACTGTGGTGTTGTGTTCTTGAGGTAATTCAGAGGTTTCTTATATTCATCGTAGTTTTTCCATACTGCAAAATATTGCCGAGCTAAACTCATGCCAAGATATCCTAGAAAATTCGTGAGCACACTTCTTAAGTAAGATAAGCCTTATAAGGTACAAGGTACATAACATCAAACTAAATCAAAACTACTCCCTGTCATTACTTCGTGTAGCATCCACAAACAGTTAGTTTCATGCGTGTAAAAGAACAAACACTTTTCGCATGAAAATAAATTTTTCTTTGCAAATTTAACATTCTATGAATGCAAAACATAAGATCATGGCATATTTACTCCGCTGAAACTGAAGTAGACCACGTAGTGCAAGGATTGTTGCATTGAAAAATACTTTTGCAAGCCTTGGAAATACATATACATATGTACATACATTCTCATACACTGATTTAATTTGATTAATTTTTTTATGAAGAATGCCTCTGTTTTTTCTGTACATTAAAAGATTATAAAGGAAAGGTGAAACAGCTTGTAAAGAACTCGTGTAACACAAACATTTTTGAAAAAATTACAATTAGGGCTTTTCCAAATCTATATTCTTTATATGTACAAATGGGTAAAGACAAAACAGCTCAGTTGCATTTCCTCCTCTATTTGTCGAACTCGTTTCTTCTTTTTTAACGTGCTTAAACCGGCATCACACGCAGGAATATTTGCATTGAGAACAGAAACTTCAGCACGTTCCAACTTTGAAATTGTTTCCTGTTGAAATCCACGTTCCTTTTTTGATTCCAGAAAATTTTTTTTTTTATTATTTTTGATATTTTGTGATAGTATCTCTCTCCGTCTAGATTCAATGTCTTTTGGGCAAATTGATCTTTAATGGTTTTGACGGCTTAGTCCGTTGAATGCAGTTGTGCTATGATGGCAATATGCATATCATATGCTTTTCTTCCGCGTATATTTGTGAATAGGATTTCGGATATTTCATTAATGGATTTCTCTGTGATTGCATCGTCTGTATCAAAAGATGAAACTATCTTTCTAATGCATGTACCTCAAATATTCCCTCGTGTGTATCTACCTTACGTTTTAGCAATAATAAACAGTAATTTTCCGGCATTTTGACGTATATGAAGCTGAACTTCTCGTCAACCGCTAAACGGATTTTAAATAAATTTTGTGTATGCGTTTGAAATTGTCCCTGTATGGTTTGGATTCTCAATTGGACACCGTAGCACGGTCTTAGGGTCTTATGAGTTTTAAATGCATTAAATATCTGACAACAGTGCCACATGTCTATATAAAAGGCAGTTTACATAAAAGTTGGTCTGCGGCAGGACAACGTCTGTGAGGACTTGCTGAGTGTATTAAGTTTTGAGCTCTTATTTGCTTGTTTTTCGGTTTTTAGCTTTGTAGTCGACTAAATATTTATTTTGGCACTTTTAATTTGTCCATAAATTTTTCCCTTTTCCCACTTCAAACAAAACTTTCCATTTTTGGGTAGTTTGGAATTTTCTGTTGTAACTTAAATTTGTATGATATTTAAATTTAAGCAAAAAGTATTTGCGAAAATATCAAAATATATCTAAAAACTGTCAAAAAGCCAAATTCGGACGTAAAGTCACCATCGAATCAAATACATTTTTTCGACAAAGTTACGCCAACAATAAATTTAAAAATCGCATGCCACGGCGGCACATGCATGTACATGTTTTCTTCATTACAATCGGTTAGATACTAAAATAAAATCAATCGAGAAAAAACGTAAATACATACAACGCTTTCATTGCTTTCATGCATTCATGGCTGAACCAAAAGTTAGAGCGGTACTTGGTTCTAACCCAAGAAATAAAAATATAATATATAAATAAAATAATATATGAAATTTGAAATATTTATTTTCATATTTTTGTTTTCTTGAGTATTGGGTTATATAGGTGATGTTTACAGTGGACACAAAATTAGTAGAAAGACACAAAGAAAATGTAGGTAGTGGCAGAGAAAATGCATTCAATTCGGCTAGTTGTCGAATTAATTTATAATTATCTTATCAAACAAGGTTATAATATTTAAATTTTATCTTCTGGCATAATTTATGATTGGGTACAAAATGATTCTGAAAATCGGTCGAAATCTCATGATTCTTAAACGCTCGATTTAAAATTGATAGATTTTCATCACATATTTAGTTTCTATGGAAAGTTTTCTTATTTTGTTGAAACTAAAATTTTTGGTGTTTTTTTAGTTTCATTTTTATATTGAAATACCGGAGTTTGCAAATTTTTTTATGAGCTGCAATTTAATGATTTTTTATTTAAAATCAACCTAAATTTATTTTATATAAATTCCAAATTTTTTTGTAAAATTAAGTTTTTTGGGTAACATATATATTTTTAATAAACTCTGTCTTTTCGGTGAAATTTCGGATTTCTGAAGAATTTCCTATAAAAGATTATGGGTAATAAGACGGAAGTTTCGATGAGGATCCATATTATATATACATATATGCTTTCTGGGTTTCTATTGCATGACTGCTGGGTGCAAAACTCAAAGTAACAAAGAAATCGTTTTTCGCCAATAACCCGGAAATACATGGGCTTGTAGTACTGATTTGATTAGTCTAACCAGTAGAAACTGAAAGCTCATCGGGCATTGGACTACGTATAAGGAAAATAAGTGTAATGAAAATCTGTGCAGAACAAACGGTTTATATATTCTTATGAAGTCTGCAGAAGGCTAAAAGCAAGTCATTTTATAAAATGTATGAACTCCACGAAAGTGCTCCAACAACAAGTTTTCAAAAGCACTAAAAAAATATTAATTTAGCTGATAAAAAATAAAATATATTTCCTATTTTATTCACATTTGGTTCTTGCTTCTATCAATCAGCACATTTCTCAAGAGGTTTCTAAGCAAAAACTCTCCCATATGTCATTTTGCAATATGTTTAGCAAGCGAGACATATGCTAAATAAAAATTGTTTGTTAATAAAAATGATTTTCATTCTGGGTAATCTTTTCAATTAAATTCAACATTAACGTTACAGGAAATACATATATTTTACAATAAAGGAAGAAACCTGCAAATAATCAAACATTACCACACATTATGGGTAATAAGCTGTTTAACTTAACAGCAAGTAACGTGAGTTTAATGTCAGATTTGTAAGTAGAATAACTAAACAAACACGAATCAATGGTAACGTGATATAGAAATGGGTAAAGCAAAGAGAAAAAAAAACTTAGAAAACTTATAGGTGTTACAGTGCACATAAAAATTGACTGTTTAAACATTCACATGTTAAGCACATGTACCCAACTGTCTGGACCAATCCATAGGAAAAAACAACGGAAATCAACATACCCAAACAATCCCAAAGGAAACGGAAAGTCGAGGAAAAAATATTTAAAATAAAAACATAAGCATGTTATACCAACAAACACATATAATATTTTATGTTTCCAATTTCCTGGCCGTACTTTAACGTAGAGTATTGGGTCTGAGGTGCTGGTGCTGTTGTTGTTTTAGTTGTTTTCGCTGGCTGCTACCAAGGATAAAACGAACCAGTAATACAGGCAAATGAAAAGCAAAATGTTGAAAATATGTTTAAAATATTTTAGTGTCTCATTTTAACAAAAAACAAAAAAAAATGTTTTTAAACAGGAATAAATGAAAACTTTTCATTAAACAAATAATAATCACTATAAGATAGACAATGCATGGAGCTGTTACGAATGATAATGTGTTGTACAATAATTAGAATATTAATTTCCAGTATGCGGTAGTGTTACTTGCTACAACAACAAAATTAAAGAAACCCCCTTTCAAATGAAGAACAAATGTAAATATCTAAATAAAGGAAACTCTATATTTAGCAATAAAATACGCTACAAAATATTTTTTATTTAACCAGATAAACTTTTAACGATCAATACTTTTGTTAAAAATATTTTATAAAAATCAGCAACTTTAAGTTGTTGTCTGCACTAGATACAACGAAAAAGAACAAAATTTCGGAATGGAGTTAATTGTGTTTGATGGCCAATTTCACGCCACAACTTTTAATAACGTTATTTCAAAGGACCTATAAGTATAAGAATGTCTGATAAAACCGCTCTTACTTAAATTCTGACTGGACCAATGCTGTCATGGTATTTTTCAAATATTTTCAAAAATATTTATTAGCTCTTTAATAGAAAATCAACTCGGTCTCATCTTCACCTTTATTTTCGATTTGCAAACTAAATTAAAATTGATTTTTTGTTGTTGCTCAAAATGTGAAAACTCCAAATCCATAAACCTCTCATTAAAAGTTAAAGATAAGAACATTTTCCCTTTAGATCATCGGACAGTTTCATCTTAAAGTACACTCATAATAAAGAAAAACGAATAATCTGTGCGACAACATCATAACTTTAATTATCTGCAAGTTATAATAATGGCCCTTAGAATGATAGAATAGCAAAACATACACAACAACATATTGTACAATATATTGTAGACAATATAATATGGTTGCCGTGGTCATGCCATTTTATAATAAAATGGTTTGGGATAGAAGTAAAATTTTTTGTGCATACTTAGCCACTTTCGGCCAGTATTTTCATGTGTTACAAGCGGATTGAAAAGAACAGAATATAGCTTACATTTGGGTAGGTGGCGGAAATGTTGTCTGTAAAAAATCAAAAATGCCAACATGGAAACAAATCAGAAAGAACTTGTTCAATTCTGTACGAATAGAGGCCAACTTTACTCCAGTACAAATAGGAAGACGGTATGTATGTAAGTATAGTAAATTGGCAGACATTGCTAGCCACACTTTTAAAGTGAACACTTCACCGTTTGGTGTCTTAATTCGAAACGAATGGTTTTCTGAACTATCTGAACATCCGTGCATCACAGTAATGCTAGATCGCCCTAGAACATTGTTATGTCAATAAACAAAATTGCTAAGTTGACCAGGTGTCAATACATTTACAAAACGTTGCCGAATGTTTGAAACAAACACACCACCATTAAAGGCGAGCGCTACATCTTGATGATTTGGTTTGGAAGGGCAACGCTACGTGACACACAGCGAATGCCACAAAGGACATTTTACAAGCACGATTCGAGGGTATAATATCTTTTCTGAAGGTGGTGTTGTTTAACCACCAAGATCATGCGGTTTGACCCCGCTAGACTTTTTCTTGACTGTTGCAGCCTTGACAAGAGTGGATGTTTAAAAAATGTTGAACTTTTTTTCTCGTACTCTATGCAAAAAAAAAATTAAAACCTGTTTTAAATTCTTCGGTTTATTATTAAACTTCTTATATTAAATATTAGCTCTTACCCTCGGCTCCGCTCGACTATACCCCTTTGATCCTAGCTTAAAAAATATATGGGCTACGTGTCCTTATAAATACGGATCTGTTTACAAATGTATTAAATTTCATCGAAATCGGTCGGATAGTTGCGGATAGCTGAAATTGTGCAGTTATATTATTAGTAAGGATTAAGCCATTCCGTATCAGCTTTCATCATTCAATCTTGCAAATTTTAGCTACCTTTAAATTTGATTGAATAGTATTAAAAAGTCTGGATTATACGTACCGAGCAGAATAAACAAGGAATTAAAAGTAGTGGTGGCAAATTTCTTTAAATTTAATACTTGCACAAGGGCTAGTTCCTTAATATATCACGCATAATCTTGCAGAGTAAATAAAGTGAATTGATTACTTTATTATTTTAAACATTCGAAAAATCATTTCAAATTCTCAGTAAAAGTTCCAATTTATAAATTATAGTAACTATAAAAGAAATGGAATGAAGAAACCATAATATTGTAAACACAGTTATATAAAATCATTTTAAAACAACATTTTAGCAGAACTTTGGATATGAATACACTTTGAGTATAATCCACTTGATACGTTTATATACAGGAATACAATATCACATACGAATACTTAATATAAAACCAAACCAAAAACTGTATTCAGATTAAAAGAATAAAAATTTATCTACGTACTACTTAGTTCCTCGGCTTTTTTGTTTAAGAATGTTTAAAAAATTTAAATTTTTTTTTCTTTGTTCAAACAACTCAAATACAGTAAATGCGAGGGAGTTGTGCTCTTATAAAACACAAATGTATCCTAGCACAGACATCCTCCATGTAGACATCCCATCAAACACATCAATACTTTAAATGTATTGCCTAAAAAAATTATATTTTACGAATAATCGCTTTCGTGTTCCGGAAGATATTTTATTCGCCATCAGATATTTGTTCGCGATGTCTCATTTTGGAGCATTTTTTAATGCTTATTTTAGAGCTTTGTTAGCATCTGGAGATTCACAGAATGATTATTATCGCTTTGTCGCGTTGTGTTCGTAACTCATCGTGAAATTTATATTTTCATTGCCTTACAGTACCACATTATAGTTATGAAACTAGACTATTTTTTGCTGGGACGTGTCTTGATGACGATTCTCCCAAGCAATAAGAATGGGTACTAGCAGTCAGATAGCCAATTAGGTACAAGAAAATATCACCAAAATATGATTAGGGATGTATGCATAGCTTTTTGATATTAAATATTTTACTTATCTGAAATAATATAAAGGCATATTATTAAATATCAAAATATCTTGATTGTGGGAAAAAGATCTTCAAATCTTATTTTGATTAAAAAGTCGTTAAAATTAAGGTAAAATCTTCATTATTCCATCGCTGTGGTATACAGCTGCTAGCCGAAATTTCAGTGAAAATGTAAAAAAATACTAATTTTGCTAAAACTTCAAATTCACCACAAAATCGAAAATCTGGAACACTACAGATCTTATTGCCAAGAAACTAAAATTCAATGAAAAAACGAATTTTTACGAAAAAAACATAATTCACCAAATTTTGAATATTTACAAAAAAAAAAAATTAAAATTTCACCACAATTTTGTAATTTTGCAGAAATGTCGAAAGACAAAAATCAAAATTTTATGAACAACATCAAAATTTTAACCGAATCGATGTTTCACAAACATATAAAAGTAGAAACCAAAATTCACCGCTAGTAGTGAATTCCCAAAAAAATTAAAAAAAAATATTTAAAAATTATAAGTTTTATAAAAAAACCTAAAAAAACGAAATATTACCATAATTTGGGTATTCCCCAAAATCTGATTATTAACCACAACACGAAACTGTAGATAAACAAATTTTAAAGTACAAAAATATAATAATTTTAAAAAAATCACCACTAATTAGAAAGTTTACTAAAAACTTTAAAAACTGGAATAAAAAATAAATTAAATTCCTAAAAAATATAAAATCAACACAAAACCGAATTTTACCAAAAAAAAAAAAAAAATATCAAAACAAACCGATATTCAGGATTCCATGAAAAATATAAGCAATTTTACCAAATGGATGCTACAGATCAAATAAAAATAATTTTCACAAACTAGGCAACAAAAACAAACATTACAATATTGTTACGTTTATTACCACAATAAACGTTATTTTAAAGGGTTCGTTTAATTCTAAAAATTAAATTACACAGTCCTTAATGATTTTTACCAGTACACAACTTTATTCGGCAATTAAGACTCTATTTACAACTATACTAAGTACTTATTTACACTGTACACTAAGACTTTTGTACGCACAGATATTCACTCTTTGAAATCTCAAAGTCAACTAACTTTTCTGCGGTGGACGGCACCTTTATATACAGATCACGGCCGCTTCTTGAAATGTCCCGAACATACGCGAATTTGCGCATTTGTTATTTCAGTTGCTGGCATAGTAGTCTTGTATATGTGTTTGTGTGTGTGTGTATCTTTTGTTTACTTTTTCTTGCTGTAGAAATTGTTTTTTTGAATCGCGGTTTATGGAATTTCTGCTGCGCAATTTGTTTTTGCTTTGTGTTTGTGATATTGCGTATTTGTACATTTGTACAATAGGTCGTTTCACACACCTTTGACTATTACTTTGTAACAATATTTTGCACTTCTGCAAGCCCATTTGCACCAAAGATTGAATACGACTAATGTATTTTTATATCACGAAAACAATTGTAAAAGAAACATGGCTTTTTATCATTTTTCACCATATGTATAGAACAACAATCCACTTGAATTTTATGGTTTCCCGTAGCTGAATAACAAAGCATATGCATATAAACACACTATAATTCTATAATTTAGATGGATATATTTTTTATTAAAACAAATAAGGAAACTTATTAACAATGATTGTATTATACTTTTAAAAATATACGCTAATACGCAATAGTAGATTTTTTGTCACGACTTTTATCACGACAAGTATTGCCGTTCAATTATTTAACATTGGCATCCGCTGATCCTACCACCGCCACAAAGGAAAAACGTTTTAGAATTCTTACGTTTTAGATTGAAAAAATTACCTCTTTTACATAATTGCCTGTAAATAAAGTAAAATAACTTAATAAATTAATAGACAAAACTTTAAAGTTTCTATTTATAAATAAACACTGGTAACACGTTCTCCGGATTGTAACTTCCAACGTTGCCAACGCGTTTTGTTTTCAGTATGAATTATTGTTTAGCCAGTGATGGATTATTTGAACAGTCGGGAATTTCTGCCTGGTAATCTTTATGAATTTTAATCAAAACACAAATGTCACTTTATTTAAAAATAATAAACCCCTGCTTAAGTACTTAAAACCTGAAATAATTTTTTTTTTAAATTAAATATGGCCGATAATAACTTTGACATTTATTAAACGATTGACTTTAAAACATCAATCTATTAAATTTTTTTACCATGTATCGCTTTACACCAAATAACGCGCCGATACAATGACATTGCTGTACATTGAAAATAGTCTTTTACTTATGTTAACTCAACGTGCATATCTTCAAAAACATGGTGGACAAGATGCGCCGTCTGAAAACACTATTTGTCCTTTAGTATCGACTTTTGTTGAACGCTGGACGTTTAGACATGGCGTCAATTTGCGTTTCTTTCTGAATAAAGTAAAATTCAGTAAAATAACATTGCTACCTTATATCGCTTCTAACACGGCCAAACAGTTGCTTGGCCAAGCAGGTTTAATTTTTGGTAGTAAATATTGGTCATCGATTAGGCCCATTTCTTATTCAGTGCCGGGATTAACAAGCAAAATGGCCGCATTTGGGGAAAGCATAATCCCTAATTCTGTTTTTGCGACAAAAATACACTGGGCGTGTGAAATCAAAGAATGGCGGTATTGTTTGGCCACTCAGATATCCAAATCTCACCTACCAAAAATCGTTTTATAAGGTCATTTGAAAATCAAAGCCAGCAATTCTCAGACCACTGACGAGCTCTAGGCAAATATTCGTGCCGTAATCATCGCTATACCGATCGATATGCTCGAAAAACTTATAGAAAATGCAGCAAAAAAGGCACACTGTGACCAAAAAAATCGGCCATTTGATTAATATTATTTATGTTTAAAATGTAATCCAAATGAATTGCAAAGAACCAAATTTGAAAGATGGCGAACCCATTATGAACCACAAGCAGCTCTACAATTCAATATAGTCGAAAATTCATCCAGTCTACTATTTCGTCAAAAATCTAAATCTTGTTAAGCATTGAAATATCTAAAAGGAAAAACCAATGAATTTATATTACAAAATAATCGTGTTAATCGTGAAATTTTGAAAATAAAATATATTCTAACTGATTAAGAGTGCAAAAAATCGATAACATTTACAATGCGAAACAAAAGGGATTATATCGGAACACAAATAAAAACAAACTTCAGACATCGTTTGAGCCGATTAAACATCTATAGCAACCAACAAATTATTTTCTCTCAAATATTTTTTGTTAAAGGCACCCGAGTTGCCCTTGTTTGGTTTTCAGGACTCTTTTTAGCTCAGCCAACTCCTTTAAAGTTTCATACATTTTTGTTTTCGTTAGAATGTATTATATTCCAGAAAATTAAAGGAAAATAATTATTTAATTATTTTAATTAATTAATTAAATTAATTTGTACACTACACGTTTGTTTTGTGTGCAAAATTGTCAGAATAATTTTTTTTATTCTTAATAAATTTAATTTTCTTCTAAATGATAATTTGGGGATATAGCTAAACTCTTTATCAAGCGTATATCTTCCATTTGTTTGCGGGGATGTCTTTGCTCGTTAGTATATGTGGCTGTGCGGCTAAAGTTTTAGTGTTAACAAAAAACATACTGGGGAAAAAGGTAGGAAATTTAATGTTGAAAAGTATGTGCGAGATTAATCCGAGAGATAAAATGGACAAGTTACGAGCTGTTACTATAGTTAGTATTTTTTGTTGCAATCGTTGTTTTGTTGCTATTACAAACGAAGTTTTGTTATGAGTATGTAGTTCTCATTTTGGACAGAGGCAGGCCATCAGACAAAGAACGGTAAAAATGAATTATTTAAAAATATATAAGTTTATAAAAAAGCTTTGTAAAACTCTACTTTTAATGACATTAAACAAGTCATCAACTTAAAGGTTTCGGAAATAATTCCTTTACACTCTGCAAGTATATTGATGTGTAAAATATTTACTCCAATCTTACTGAACATATGACCAGCTTCTGTATGCAAAAAACCCATACGGTATAATCGGATATAGTGTTGAATGGTATAAAACAGGGCCATTTGGTGTCCACAACATAAGATTTCAGTGAATGTACAAATGTGTTTAATGTAAAAACAAACAAAAGAAATATTCACACATAAAATAAGAATAGAAAGATGTTGCCTATCAGCTTTTCGAGGTTCACATTCATACATATCGATAGATGCCAAATAATTGAAAACCAGTTAAAATCCTCTCAAAAATAATGAACACAAAATAAAAAATACTTTAAAACGCTGCAATAAAAACTATGACAAAAAACAAGTGCTCGGTTTTAGAATTTGTCATCTGTTATTTTTGTGCACTACACCACAGGCACAAACCGTATACAAAGCACATACATATGTATACAATGTTTATTTACCATTCAGTTAGTAATCTGCGATCCTCTTTCTATACAGAGCAAATATTTGCAATTGTCACAAATCAATAGTCCTAGATTTGGTCTTTTGAAAAAGATAATTTCCACAGTTTAGTTTTACTTAATTTTCTTTTTTTTACATTAGCAATCAAAACCATTGTTTCTCGATTAATTAAATTTCAGGAATTTCCCAACATTTTCTATTCAACCACCGTCGAGTTGATATTTTTTCTTTAGCCTACTTTTCATTAGATACAATATCATCCTGTAGCTAGAGAACTCTAATACCCAGAGTCTTTAAATTTTGTATGAATTACTTTGTTATTATTCCGCGTGGGCGTGGCGTATTATATTCATATCTCTAGAACTATAATGGTGTAGTCTTCATCCTTCGTAGAAATTACTTTGCTAATGGTTGGCATATTCCAGGTTAGACGCGGTTAGTACTGTAGCAGTGGGTGTAATCGGAACAGTGGACGTTGTACCTTCCATGCAGAGTAAATAGTTCTTAACGCATGTAAAGCAAGGATCTTTGCACCTAATGAGAATTTGTTTATTTAAAAGTGCATAGGCTACCCAAAATTTAAGAAATTCGAACAGTGGGTACAGCAGCGATCATGCAAAGTAAGGAGTTTTGAAACTTTATGCCCATAACTTTGTTCTTATTTACATTCTTTCGTTGGCTCTGTGGCAATATCCTGCTGGAATCACATGTCTCAATTTCTGCCCACAAGAAGCCCGTTTTCATCTCGCGGGTGTGATTCACAATTAACATCGTGCATCGGCATTTGCCATCATATATATTTTGTCGTAATGGGTATAGCGAAGTAAGCGGATATGCAGCCGGTATTTTAAACACCCTAATGAAACGGTTTTTGTATTTTTTAAATCCTCTTAGTACTCCCAGCAAGCTTTTTGCCGATAGGCAATCTGGAATCCTCGTTTGTGTAGAGCGATTAGCTTCAAACTTGATGTTCTGTTATAAATTTGCCTCTACCATCAGCAAAGACTAGATTTAAGTGGTCACATATTTATCCTTAAATACTGTCCTTTTTAGTAGGATCTATTCACAATAATTTTTATTTTGCTGTTTGCTGAATTGTAAGGTCCTAATTAAATATAATTATCTTTGATAATTAGACCCGTATGCTGCGAGTTTTTGCCTTGTTGGAATATCCAACTCTCACCATGGCTTAACTTATCAACCGAGGGTATCAGATTTTGTTCTAGCATAGATTCGTATTGATACCGATCCATATTATTCTCAATAAATACCAAGTATCCAGAAGCATATGAAGCTATCTTCTCTTCTATGAAGTTTCTTGGGCGACAACTAGGTAGCTTATTTTCAAGAGTACCAGTGTTTTTAAAGTTACTAAATATTTTCTGAACAGTAGATTTACTTAAATTTAATAGCTTGGATATTTCACTAAAGGATATTATTTTCATTTCTGTACTTTACGACTAAATTTCAGACTTCAATTGAAATTTCTTTGTAACAAGCCATTATTCCGTTCAAATAATTAATGAAGCACTATTAATCACAACTAAAAAGTATTTAAATCAATCCTTCAACGCAATAATAATAAGTAAATAATAATAATAATAAAAATAATAATAATAATAATAATAATAATAATAATAATAATAATAATAATAATAATAAGTAATTATAAGAAAAAAAATAATGTCGGTACTTTTCTGTTAGTATTCAACGACAGCAACAATTGTATGTTTGTCGTATGTAGAATTTTGTCGATATATTTTAAATGTTTTTCTTGTATAATTTTTTAAGTTTGTATTAATAAAAGTAGATTTGAACGAAACTGCATCATTATTTTTTATTGTCGATTTTTATTATTTAATTATTTTCACTGCTGCATTTTTGCATTTCCTGTAACCTAAACGTTCATTTTTTTCGCTACGTCTTAGCTTATAGTGTTTTGTTCGAGAAACTGATACAGTTTATTAAGGTGTTGTTATTAATATTCACTTATTAAATATTTGTTATATTGTTTGGTTTGGATCAGCTGCGACGAATTTTAAAAACACGTTCGTTCACTTCAAACAATATTTGTTTTTTTTAATTTTTTTATTTGTAACTTCTAGTCTTAAGAAAGGCAACAAGAACATTTTTAAAACTTTACCAAAACAAAATATTTTTATACAAATAAGGCCGGAAAAAGCTTTTATTTCTTTGTTTGCTGTTTGGTTTAAAGAATTATAATGCATTCTTTTATTTTTATATAACATAAATGCTTTGTAGGCGGCCTTGGGCAAGATGACGCTAAAGTTTGTCAATGAATTATGAAGTTTTTGGGCAAATATAAGAGCTCAAATTTCTTTGATTATTATTGGATTAGGCTGAAGGACTGACTGCATAATAGACAAAATTCGCTTGTTTTGTTCCTTTTTCAGAAATTGAAATAGAGTAAAACTTTTCGATTCCGACAGCAGCACACATAATTACACTGATTTAGAACAACAATAAATTTTCAATAACTGGAAAATTATTTAAACGGATCGATTTTCGCTTTCTAAGTTGTAGCAAAATATTGTTGCTCATTCCGTCACTTAAACAAACAAAATTATTTCGTTGAAAACTATTTAACGTTCTTCCGTTCAAAGACAAAAAAGACAAAAAAAAAACACTAGTAAAACTTTTTACATAAACAAAACGGCATAATAATGATTTTGCTGAATGACCCTTAACCCTCATGTAATAAATATTATTGCATTCTATTAGATTTTTTCATTAGCTTTTGCTGGAAAACATTCATCATAAAGTCGTTTTTGTTCATTATATTTTTTATTGTATTATTTTTGGCAGGATACTTAATATTCACTCACACAAATGTGTAGCTTGTTCGTATTGCTCTTTTTCGTTTTTCTTAAAATTTCTCTTTGTTCTATAGTTTTGGCTTTACTGGCCACCATCGAAGAAATGGGGTTATATTTAGTTCATCATACCTTTAAAAATCATGGCCGGTTAGAGCCATGAGAAATCAACTGAGAGAGATTTATGGGGATTGCTTTGAAATAAGGGAATACAACATACATACCTCATTTACTACCGTCTTTTATATTAAAATAAACACATACAATTTCCGATTTACTACAGTTTACTCATCCTACATATTCCTCAATAAAAGTTCCTTGAAATAGCGCCGCCACTATTTTTGCGCAAACCGCCTAGTAATTAGTATTAGGTGCAATTGTACACAATTTACTCCGTTAAGCGTTTTAGTGGAATGCAAATGTAATTTTCATGGTAACAAAAATAATGCAATGCAGACACATTTTCAAAAATATATACTAGAACTTGGTTCAAATGTTTTTTTAATTATATGGCAACACCACGACTAATGCCTCTCAAAGTCAGAGAAAAACTCTAATCGTTGTTCCCATTTACCCTAAAAAAAATAATTGGCTTTGCTATTTCTCGATTTATACGTAAGTTACGTTTCTCAGAAAATAATGTTAATTAAAGTTTAAAATTTTTCGTCGAAATCGAAAAAAAATATTGTAAAATAATAAGTACAATGTGTCCAAAAGGGTATCTAGTGTTTAATAGCCGAATAAAAAGATATGAATAACCAAATAGGTTGCAAAATTGTTTAGAAAAAATAAATTAGACCAGATGCCAACAGGACTGAGTTGGATAACTTCGTGAAATCCCTTTGTTCGGGAAATAATATTTAGCGTAATCAGTGTCTTCCCGCCGTTTCATTGTTTCCCAATGCGAGTTGAATAACGTTTGTCCATTTTTTTACTTAGTTGTAGCAGCCTCAAAGGCTTTGGATTATCTATGTTTATTTCCTGTAATCTTCTGGCTTTGATTCGCACAGTATTTGCCCGTGGCCTGGTACATAACACACATTCTCCAATTGATCGGTCTTTCGCAGTACAAAAACTGCCTTGCTCTGAGTCTTTCGGACTTAACTACCTTGATAGGAATTTTGATTTCTGTTGGTCTTGTGGTCTAAATCTTATACACTCCGTGATTGCTGTATTTTGCACTAAAATCAAATTATTTTAATTTGCTGCTAGCGTAGAGCTGTACGTGTATCAGCAGGTGCTGTCAGTTATATGCGCTGGATTCCATTTGACCAAGCGTGTCTGAGTGGGGTCAGTATTTTGCAGTTAGAAGGTGAAATAATCAAAAGTGAAGATATGTAAAGTGAAAAGTTTTATAATTAAATTAAAACAACTTGTTGAACAACTAAGTCTTATAAATGATATTCGAAAGAGCATCTCCCTTTACATGGAAGGGCGGAGAAAAATATTTGTGTAGTATAATTCCGGAATTCATTGAAAAAGTTGTTTAATTTTGAGGTGGAGTATTCTTATTTAATTACTCAATATTCAAGCCATTTCCTCTTATATCACTGTTTTATTTTTCTAACAATAATAAACCAACAGCAGCTACTTCATCAAATCCGCAATTGAACAGCGCAAGTTTACTAGTCTATATTATTGGGCAACTTACTAGGTTTGTGTAAATAAATTTTCAAATAATTTTTGACAGTTCATTTGTGAGAGTTCAAAGATGCATAGTTTTTAGGGTTTTAAATGATTTCATTAGTAGACTAGTTAATAGTGTGCTAGTATCTCAGCAGGGATTTTACTACAAGGACGAATGTAAAACAATTGTAATCCCTTAAATAACAACGAAAAACTTTTTTATTTAACAATTCGCAGACAAAAAAATCTTGCTTTATAATGCGAATTTCTTGTTTAAGTACTAGCCTTGAAAAAGTCTCCTTTTTTAAGGTTTTAAAATTTTTGTTGTATTTTATTTTTGCACCCCAAAAACTTGTATTTTTGACATTCAGATTCTTTAGCAGTACTTGGTATCGAAAATGGTGCTTTTTAATAAAGTATAAATCGATATTTAGACACATAGCAATTTATATATTGCAAAAAATGGTTTCTGGCAAATGACGCCCTAAAAATATATTCCGACATGAATCCTAATTGTATCAATTAAATATTAGATTAAGTTATTTAGCTTATCGAATTTAACTTATTATTAGACAACTGAAAATTTGTGTTTGTGAATTCGGATTGTATTTTTAGAACAAATTAATTATTTAAAAAGCATTTTCGTTGCATATCTTATAAACCTTACTAACCCTCAATTTCGCCTGCCATTTCTTTTCCTTTTTTTGCATTTTCAATACATTTAATTTTGTCATTGCCTTGAACTTTTCTCTTCCCACTGAACAGATTTCACAAGTATTGCAAAGGGAATGTAACTCAATTTATGGTGCAATTAAGCATTTATTGCTCAATTTATTAAAAAGTTTTTGTATGGTGGACTGAGCACGATTAGGCCTTAATTACGCAAATTTCCTCATTACGCAATTAACGTGCACGTCTGAACATAATAGCTCGTGTTTTTTAAGTTGCATGAGAACTTAAAATATTACCACAAGACAGAAATATAGTTGGCTTGAAATTTTGTATCATAATCTGGTAGATAATTTCATGGCATATATTTTTTAAATATGATTTCCGGCATTCGTACGCCGCGGTTACAAGTTACATGGTCCATTCGATCGGTCCAATTTTAGAATACTTTTTCCAACAAATCTGGAAGTATGGCTCAAATGCTTGCTATAATATTGGCTTTAATACTTCAAGAGTTGCTGGTTTGTCTGCTTAAACCAATGACTTAACATAGCCTCCTAAAAAGTTATCCAAAGGCGTTAAATCGCACAAATGAGGAGACTAGTAAACAGGACCATTTCTGAAGATAAAGTTGTCAGTAAATTAATTTTAAATTCGATTGTTAAGCGTACTATATGGCAAGTTGCGCCGTCTCGGTGATGTTTAGCTGATTAATTTTTGAAAACAAAATTTCAGTCAGCATAACTCGATAGCGCTTGCCATTCACCATAACGGCAGCTTCTGGCTCAATTTCGAAAGAATACCGCTAACGTATAAACTGCATCAAACAAACAATGTCAATGGATGTAATGGTGATTCGTTAACGGCTTGAGAATTGTCTTCGCTTCCAGTACGGCACTGACATAACCATTTAACCAGAAATGATCTTCATCACTAAACACAATTTTTTTATAAAAATTCTCATCTTCGGCCAGCTGCAAACGAGCCCAATCAGCACAAATGCCAGGTAAACGACCATCGTTTGCCTTCAATTTGCATGAGCTGTATTTTTTAGGCACGTAAGCCAAGGTTCTTCCGTACAATTTTCCACGTAGACGAAGGACAAAGGTGAACAAGTTGAGAATGACAACGAATGGACATTTCGGCATCTTCTTCAATACTTCGTGCTACAGCAGCAATAATCTCTGGGCCGCACATTTCTTTGTGTTGTTGATGGTTTTGAATCGCGAAAAGTAAAATAAGTGTGAAAACAATCCCCAACCGCACTAATTGCATGCTCATTAAGCTGATTATTTTGGCCGTAACATAGATGAGGTGCTTTATGAACTTTTTCTCAAAGTAAATTTCCACAATTTGGAACCGTTGTTTTGGCATTAAACAATTCATGACATCTTGCCTGAACAGAAATGTTAACACAGTTTGACATTTTCAGCTGTCAAACCATAGTTATCGATAATTCTCATGCAGCTAAAAAAAAAAATTCAATATAATATGGCGTGATGGTGATGTAATCGAACACATTTTGCAGTATTAGGGAACACACTCCGATAGAGTCATCTGTGTTATTTTGCATCCTATATTTCTATATACCTAACTGAAACACCCTTTACATTTTAATTACTCTATTACCATACCAACTAAGTGTGTGAACTTAATTTTGCTATGACTCGTATATAAACGAAACAAATATTTGGAGTTGCACACACATACAAAAATGAATGTGTATATGTACGAATCGCGACGATAAAGAAATAAACTCGACAAATAAAAACGCGTAAATCCCATTGCAACTATTGTATGAGTTGCTGTGGTCTTCAAC
Organism: Phania funesta; assembly: GCA_963932375.1. NCBI lineage: Eukaryota > Metazoa > Arthropoda > Insecta > Diptera > Tachinidae > Phania > Phania funesta. Next base: position 48,376,987 of record OZ010656.1, read on the forward strand.
CGTGTCACATAGTTGTGCCACCGTTTTGAATTAAAACCAAAACAACAAAACAAGCTGCAACGCCGTCACTTAGTTGGTAGCTGCCGTTATTTGTTTAGTGAATACGCCACTAATATGTACTAAATAAAACTGCAGCTATTTCCGCTATTTGCTTAAATATCTTTTTTTAATACTTTAACATGACATCTGAAATCCTTTGAGTTTGCTTTTTATAAACTTTACTAGAGTTGTATACAAATTTATGTGGAAAAAAAGAACCCCAGAGATCCGAAGAAGGAGCACGGAGAAAAGAGGACAAAACAAAAACGTAAACAGAGGGTAACTGAAATTTCTCACCTAAACTGAAAGAAAAATATTCACACTTTGTTTATGTTGTTGTTTGGCTGTTGGTTGCCGGTAGCTGCTGTTAACTTTTGCTTCTCTTTTTTGCTTTTATTCTTCTACTGTCTACTAATTTTATTGGCCTCAAAATAAGTTTCACTTAAATTTCAAGCTGAGGTTTACTTATGCTTTTCGCAAACTACATTTGTACATTATAATTTATTATTTAGTTTAAAAGTTTTGCACACAGTCAAAATTGTAACTATGAATCCTTGGTCCTTAGTGCATTTTTTATGAACGTGTGCATGTTCGTGTTACCAAAATCTGTTGGCAAGTCCATTATTTATGTGTTTACCAAGTAGCCTGTCGGCTGCTTGGCTACTGGTTGCAAGTTTACTTTACTTCTTGCCACCATTAACCTACCTACATTTCAACCTAACCACTGCGAACAATGTCTAAATGCTGTAACATCTAGCAAAGTTTTACTTTTGTTGTAACACAGAACAAGAATGTACTTGGAAAAGTGGCGCATGTTTTTATTTAAAACTTGAAGTAGTGTATAGATAAAGACATGACTAACGTACGCACAAAGTAATTTTTAGAAAACCTATATTTACATGTCTGCAAATACATCTTTACTTTGCAACCGTATGCGAATTATTTTCAAAGTTTGTCCTAAATATGATTCTTGGGAATACAATTGTCCTGTTTGTAGAATTTTTTTGCATATTTTTATTAAAGTTAATATTACCTTTACTTCCATATAATTCCATGCTCTACCGTAGCTAATAAAAGAAGCCAACAAATGATAATAATTTTATGAATATTCAAATCAGTTTTGTATTTTCGCTAGAATTTATTTGTTGTTATAAATATTTTTCGTTTTAAGAAAAATATTTTTAAAAATCCAAGTGAGAGAGTTTTGACTTAAAAAAAAAGAACTACCAAAGTCGTTATAAATGGGTATTAATTGGCAGTTATAATTAATTTTAAGGTCACACCTTTAAGCGTCTAAGAACTTTTAATATCTATGGTAACTTGATCTCAATACCAAAACTAACAAAACGAAATTGGATTTCTGTTTTATTTGTAAGAAAACAACTACTTAAAACAGAAACATGCAGGTTAACAATACTCCCTCCGTGCAGTGAACTAATCGTGACTGTACAAATAACAAAAGTACTCTTTGCATAATTCAATGAAAGATTTACTAGAAGCCTAATTTTCGACGTAAATGGCATTCAAATTCGGGTTATAGTGACGAGATTTAAAATGTTTTTGCGAATGGAATAACCAAATGTAACTCAAAAGTTTCGATAACAAATCAAATTCAATAATGCACTGTTATCTGTTTTATGAGCAAACTAGAAGCAAAGAATGAACGTATCAAATACATTGTTAATTTATTTTTTCAATATCTGTAGTAGACATTAAGCAACATTAGAAACAGGCATCATAACGAATTAAAACGACGTAGCGTTGAGTGTACTCGTCTATGGAGAATAACTGCAAAATGTGACAATGCGTTAAAATTCATTTGCCAGAATCAGATTCGGTTTGGTTCCAAGACAACTCGCTTACAGATGGCTGCTTACTTGGATCCGTACAATGTTGGTCTCATTTTGGTACTCGGGATTAACTGCGGTTATTCATTGCAGTTTCGAGTGCTATATTCGTCAGCTCAAACTCGTAGAGGTATTCTGATCGCAATCTAAGGGAACTGAAACTGTTACCAAACATTTTTATAACTTCTGGAATAGTCATATAAGGCGAATACTGCTACACGGCAATTTTAGTGAGAATCAACTATTTATGGTGGCAGTCACTCTAATAAGGATCTGCTGTATAAATTAATGTATTAATATAATTACGTAGTAGTTGTCAGGTCGACTAGGAACCGCAGTTAGCGACATTATGTATCATTGAGACATTGAAGCACTGAGTAGAGTATAGATATTACAAAAGGCTCAGAACACGGATCTATTCGAACACATACTCATTGTAACGGTCTATTTAACATAATCTAGTACTCTAATGTTGCGGCAGCCATAACAATGCTACTCCTATAATATTATCTCCTTAAGGCCAATACGTATACATGATATTATCCAAAAAATCAATACAGTGTACAAATTAATTGCGCTGCCTATCTAACTATATTCAGCTGTGCCGAATCTTCACAAAAGTACGAACTACAAAAAATGCAGTTCCAGGCTTTGGGTTTGTTTTTAGTTTCTTGTTTGTGAATATTTATTAGTTTGTAAGTAATAGGTCTTTTGGGCCATGTGTAACATCGATTTTGTTAAAATTTCGACGTTTCTCATAATAAATGAAATTTTTTGTCAAAACTGCAAAATGTTGGTGAAATTAAAAATCTTGTAATATATTACAATTTTGTAGCATATTTACAATTATTTTAAATTAATCAAGTTTTCTGATATAATTTTGAATTTTCGAACTTTTGATATATTTAAAATTTCGGTTTTCTTAAAAAATTAAACATAAAACATTTTTGAAAAATTTTATTATTTTGATCATTTTTGTGAATTCTTAAATTGTGTTATTTTTTCAGTTTAATTTCGATAAAGTATTAAATTTTAAATCTTCCAGTGAATTTTAAAAATTTTTTTGGCAAATTCCCGATTTGTCTCGAAATGAGATTTTTGTTAAATGTTTGCCAAATTTTGCATTTTCATACTTTTTATTTGGAAAGTTTCGTTATTTAGTAAAAGTTTGCTTTTGTGGTGAATTGACAAATTTTGGTCAATTGTCAAATAATGGTGAAGTTTTGTTTTTTTTTAAATCTTGTGGTAAAATTTAACAATTCGCTTTTTTTTTTTGTAAAATTTTGGATTTTATAGAATTTTTATTTTTTGGCAATTAAATCCTTTTTATTTTAAATTTTCGATATTATGGTGAAATTAAAATTTTGGCAAAATTTAGAATTTTTTGTGCAGTTTCGATTTTATTTATAAGTTTTTAATATTATGTTATTTTTGTAATTTCATATTTTTGAATTATAGTTCGAATTTCCGAGTTTGGTGAATATCAAAGTTACGGTAAAATATGTTTTTTTTTTATTTATTAGAGTAATTTAGATTTTTGGTGATTGGTTTTTTATATTTTTTTTTCGAACTTTTTTTAATATATTAATGAATTATATTATTTCTTTAGGCTTTAATGTTTTAACAAAATTACTTTTTAAATATTATTATTCACTATCGATATTTCCCAACTCCATTGGGTAGCGTCATCAGAAAATAAAGTAAGTTTTATTTTTTGGTAAATTTCCATTTGTGGTGAATTTCATTTGAGCGGAAAATTGATTTTTTGGTAAAATTTCGGAGGTTTATCATAAAGTTTTGAATTTTTGCAACTTTTGGACTTTTTGACAAATTTTCAAAAGTGCAATTTCGAAATTTGGTGAATTTTTTTTTTATAGGTAAAACTTTGGGTTTTGATTGAATATCGATTTTTTAGGTGATTTAAATTTTTTCGTTTCAATTTCTTGATCGTGAATTCTAAAATTTGTGGTAAATTTTAAATTTCCGAGTTTTTGCAGTTTCGAATTTGGAAGTAATATATTACTTTTGTGATTTAAAAATTTTGAACTATTGTTTGGTGTTGTAGAGTTTTTGAGTTTTACTGAGTGCACAAATTATGACAAAATTTGTTTTTTTTTGTAGGACTAATTTAAATTTTTAGTAAAATTAAGATTTTCTATGCTTTTAAATATATTGGTACTTTTTAAGCTTTTTGGTAAATTTCCCATTTGTGGCGAAATTAAGGGCCTTCTTTTATAAAACGCAAGGCAACGCTAGAATTTGTATGATAAACAAAAACAAATTTCAAATATTTACACATTTTTTTATTGCTTTCATAAAAATTGTTGGGCTTTTGAAAAGGAAATCAACGCTTCATGTTTTATGGCGTTGAGCGGCAATAAAATTTCATACAAATATTTTAAATGTTTAAAATTTGTTTTCCATATAAATTCTGTTGTTGCCTTGCGATTTTTAAAATGAGGCCCTAAGCTTTTTTAATTTTTGTTTAAAATATGACATTTTCAAAATTTTGGTGAAATATAAATTTGTTGTGCTGAAATTTCGAAATTTTGGTTATTCCAATGAGGGAATTTTGGAACTTGTACGAAATATAACATTCTTCTGAATTTTTTTTTTCGAAAATTCTGTTTTTTTAAGAATTCGGGTTTGTTTGTTACTTTTTGAAATTGAGGTTTTTTTTAAATTTTTGAGTTCGGTCCAACACTTAGGCCCGTACGTTACCTGGGGACCTTGGGGTAATCAATTGTAAGGAGGGAATTTATAACAAATTTAATGGGCTTGTCTATAAGCGTAAGATGGTAAATAAGAAAACCCCCGAAAAATGGGTTCTACCCATATTTTAGGAACTTTTGGACCGATAGGGTTGGTGATTTCAAACGATACAAGTTTCATCATCGTATATAAATGAATATTTTTGAAATTACAAACGGAATGGCAAACCTATATCCCTTTTCATTGTCGTGAAGAGTATAAAAATAGAGCGTTTAGCGATATTACTTTTGTCCATCCGTGACGACTTTTATTATTATAAAAACTTCTCTTTGGACACATGTCATCAGGGAAGGGAAGGGAGCTGCAAATGTAATTCCTGAATAAGTTGAACTTTATACCAAAATATATATTCTAGAGATGTTTTAATGATTCGTGTAAATTCTATCATCGAGTTTTCCCAACCTGAAAAATAAATTCTCATGTTATTTGGAAGCTGTAGGACACATAAGTACAAATTTACTTTCAAGTCATATCTGCATAAGACATGTGTGTTTATAAATTAATAAATTACATATTAACATTGTGTAAATATATACTCGTACTCCGACATACTTAGTACTTAACACATAATTATTATATTTTCCAGATAATGAAGTGACAATTGTCATGTCAGATTAAAGTTAACACGATATTAATCATTGCTGCAAAATATACAATTTCGTCGTTTGTCAAAATGTCAATTAATTTTGTGAATGTACTTCTTGTCAAGCCACTTAAACATTTGGGAGGTTTTTGATGTAATTTCAATTATAATGTTACATCTTCTTTGCATTTCGTTTTCTAGCTTTTTTTTTTGAAAAACATAATTAACAAATCAGTTGTTATATTATTGCGTGTAAAATAACTTATTTAATTTTCTAAACGAAAATTTACCACTTGATATGTAAGATTTCTGTACATTCTCCCAAAAGTAATATGTATTTCTATCCAGTGGAGCGTATGATTAATTTCGTATTTTTGTTATATTTCAATTTGTTATAAGAACCTGAACGTATGTTCGTACTTACAAGTACACCCCCATATAGTCAGATGAATGGATGTACATGACAATTGAAGCAATATGAGTGTGTGTAATTTTGCGGGACTTGGATTTTCGCGTATTCATGTGTTGATAATTACAACATCATGAAAACATGAACACCCCGTCCCGTGTTCATATATAAATTTTGAAAGCCATTACGTTGTGTCTCAAAAAAGAAATTCTTAATTAAATAAATGCTCATTGTATTTTTAAGTTCCTAATAAAAAGAAAAAAATAGAGTTGGCTGACATATGTTAAATTTAAAACAAACACAAACAAATAATATATATATATATATATATATATATATATATATATATTATTTAATTAAGAATTTCTTTTTTGAGACACAACGTAATGGCTTTCAAAATTTATATATGATATTCTTAAAATATACCTATCGATTATACGGTTGATCTCCTTATGACATTTTAAACTCTATACAACCCTAAGCCACAATTCATATTGGTAAAGCATGGACTGTTACCGTTTGTGTGAATTTAAAACAACCATATGAACTTTAAAAGTGTAAGATGAATTTTATTTGATTTACAAGTGTTGTCTTCACATCTTGTTTTATTCATATTTAAAATTCAGGAGTACGACTTTAACAGTTAAAAGAGCAATTTAAAATAACCAATACTTAGCACCAAAATATTGTTTTGTTTAAACAATACTTTTGTATAACGCCCAGCGCGCGGTTGTTTCTACTAATAATTCTTATGCTTTTGGGTTTTTCAATGCAACATTTTTGGCAGATTGGGGATATGTTCCAAGCAAAACACGTTCGAATCTAAAAAACTCATTTTCTATGTGAAATGCTTACTGTATTATTTGGGCATGGACCTACCTCTTGAACTCAAGTAAGTCTTAGTTTTAAAGTACTCGTAAAATACGCATAAAAGAATTTTGGTGAGATTAGAAAAAACTTGTTTTTTCCTTATAAATTCAAACTACTTAATTGTTTTTCAATTTTAACAATGTTTAAAGCTGTAATTCTGAAATAAATAGAAAATTTAACATGATTTTTAAAAACAAACTTTTTTAAAACTTTTCTTAAAATTTTAATAAAAAAATTTAATTCAAAATATTGTTTAGTTAAATTCAAAACCTAATTTATTTTTTTTTAAATTGAAAAATATTTTAAAGTTTTATTTTATTGGTTCTATTAAAGCTTCATGCGCATTAAATTACAAAAAATATTGAAATATGTAAAGCTAATTACTAAAGTTAGTAATCACCATAAATTTCCATATCTAGCCAAGCTTTTTTTAAATTAATTGTTAAAATACGGATAGATACTCTTCACTGATCATGAATAAACAGGTAAGAGAGCTATATTTGGCTGTGCCGAATCTTATATACATACACTTCCCAGAAGTATGAACTAGTAAAAATGTACTGCAGATTTTTCCCTGTGCAAAGGATTGTTTGAGATATATAATTTTCGCTCCCGGTCTTACCCGTATTATTTTATATTAATTTCGACTAAATATAAGCATTTTCGGTCGGTGGGTTTTTTTTCTCTAAATGTTCATACATTTTTGATTTTTTCGTGAATAATAGAGAATAGCGGAATTTGGTTTTCTGTAAAATTTGTAATATTTGATAAAATTTATAGTTTTCAGTGCCACTTCAGACGTTGGATAATTGTTTCGTTAAATTTCAAAATATTGTAAAGTTTTTTGGGTAACATCGATTTTGTTAAAATTGCGATTAAGATATTGATTGATTTTTTTAAAATTTTTGATGAAATTGAAATTTAGTTTTGAAATTTTAAAACATGGTGAATTTTGATTTGTGTGTTATATTCGGAATTAGTTTGTGTTATTCCTGAATTTTCGAAGTTTTAATGAATATAACATTTTGCAAAATTTTAAATTATTTGTAATTTTTTGGAGCATTTTTTTTTTGTAAATTTGAATTTTTTTGGAAAATTTTAATTTTTTTCGAAATTTAAAATTTTTGTATAATAGTGGTTTTTCTAATTAGATAAATTTCCAATTTATGGTGAAATTTAGTTTCTTTTTAATTTTCGGATTAATTTGGATTTTTGTTAAAATTTATAATTTTTATGAAATTAAATTTGTTTTGGTAAATTTTTTACTGATAAAATTTGATTTGTTCTTTTTAAAATAGATTTTGTTAAAATTTTTTAAAATACAAATTTTTTTAATTTTCGGTTTTTGTGGTGAAATTTTAATATTTTGTGAAATAATTTATTTTTTTGTAAAATTTCCGTTTTTTAATAAATATTGATTTTTTAACAACTATTTTTTTCATAGAAGTTTTTCGATTATATTTCGAATTATTATTTTGCAGCAATTTTTGTGCAGGTTCGATTTTTTTCGATTTTTTGGAATATTATGAAATTCTTGTAATTATAATTTTCGAAGTGGAATTTTGGGATTTGGATAAATTTCTCAATTATGTTAAAATTTCGTATTTTTGGAAAAATAACAATTTTTTTTATTAATTATTAGTTCCGTCCCACATTTAGGTTTGTAGAAGGACTTTATAGCAGATATTAAAAGTATTCAGAATATGCGAATTTGATAGGCTTGTGTATAAGCGTTTCCTTCAAAAGAGTGGAAATACCAACACGAAAACCCGGGAACTTCTTGACCTATATTGCTGGTCCAAGTTTCAAGATCCTAGCTTGCCTATTGCCGTTAGAAAGTTTATTTCAATATCGGGCTGACTGACATCGTCCCTACCTCTAAGGAATTAGAATATATATGTATGTATATATACTTTGTTTGGTATGAATTTAATATTGTAGAAATTACAAACGACGTGACAAAACTATATTTGTAGACACTTTTAATTTTTATGAAGGGTATACAAATAAAGGGAAATTTTTTTATATTTTGCAAGCGGGCTGCAATATTTGATAAAAGTCTTAAATTAACATTACAAAATTAAGTACACAACTGTAGAAATTTGAAAGTGATGTGTTAAAAATTATTTAAAAAAAGTGTTAATGGTGTTACTTTTGAAGAAATAAATTGTCAGATATCGAAGCAAATATAAAAAGAATTGTTATTTTAAAGGCGCTACGAAGTAGGGAACTTTCGAAAGTCATAATAGTACACAAAATAATTAAGAAGTTAAAAAATGAATTCGATATGGAAACCCACAGCAAAAATATCCAAAAAAAAACCTAAACCAAGTGCTCCAAAGATACGGACGGAAATGTCTACAGCCAGGAGAGACGTGCCACCCTGAAACTATACGCCATGTGTTATAATGTTACATAAAGCTGCATATCACGCTCGTAATAACAACAAAAAGATTTATTTACATAAGCTGAACGGTAATGCTATCTTTCAAAATCCGATCTAATAATGGTAACTATTCTATGGACTTGCTCAATAGTACTATGCCTTGCTCGAAAACAAAACTTATTGTCTGGGATAATGTTTTGTTCATTAAGATAAGGAGTTAAACTCGGGACGAGTAATTTTTCAAATATCTTTGACAAAACTGAGAGGAGTCTAATGGGTCTATAGGACGTAATCTGATTTCGGGGTCATAACAATTTCAGACATCTTCGAAGAGCATTTGAAAAAGTCGACATGCAACAAGTTTTGCAAAGAATTTTTAAAATTTAGGGAATTCCTAAATTGTGTTTAAATTTCGGGGGTTCCTATTTTTCAGTTAAATTTAGATTTTTAATCAAATATTTAATTTTTGTGATTTTTTTCTGCGTTCCCTACCCACTAGTCGTGAAATTAGATATTTTTTATTTAATTGTGTAACATACAATATATTTTGACAATTTCGTAACATATGTTTTTTTTTGTGGTAATTTTCGGCTTTTTAGTGAATTCTAAAAATGTGGTTGAAACTAAAGATTTTTAAGGGGAATTCGATACGATTTTTTGATATTTTAGCAATTAAATTATTTCATTTCGACTTTTTGGTGAACTTTAAATTATGGCAGATCTTTACAAAATTGTTTATAATATGAATTCCCAAATTATGGTGAAAGTAATTAATTTTTTTTTTATTTTCAGATGAAGGTGAGTTTTTATTTGTTTAACATCGATTTTGTTAAAATTTCGAATTTTTTTTAAACAAAATATTAACTTTTCTTGATTTGTCTGCTTTTTGGTCAAATTAAACAATTTGCGTAAAATTAATATTATTGTAATGAATTTGGTTTATTAGTAAAATTTTGGATTTTAATGCAATATTGATTTTTTGGTAATAAAATTACTTTTATTCCAGGTAAATTTAATAACAGTGAAAATACCAAATAATAAAAAATAAAATGTTTTGTTACGCATATATCGGGAACTTGAGGGCTGATATGGGTGATTTCAAAATCCAGATTCTAAGTTGTCTAGCGCCGTCAGAAATTTGAATTCAACATTGGATAGACCTTATTGTGTTAGAATCGCAAAAATAAATTATGCGGTACATTATATGGAAAGGCGGCGAAGTATCGCCATGCCCAGTATACCTGCGGCAGTTAAGTTAACTTTGCACATCTTTAAGATACAGACACAAGTCCCTACAAATTGTGCAAGTCTAACATTGTACACTGGGATCTCACAATACGGTGTTTTGAAAACCATATCTGGTTCGTTGTATATTGGTCCATAAAGAAACTTGTCCTGCTCCACATTACAAAATTAGATAAACAATGGTCCCACCTCCATTTTAAGTATTGACAACAGTTTGCAAGGCATGCTAACGGCTAATATGATTCCATTGAATTCATGATTTCAAGTCGATCGATAGATAATCTTAACATTTAAAGTGTCAGCCAATAAGGAAGGCCTAATATTTAATTACTAAGAAACAAAAATATGGATAAATTTTTTAATGGGCACAAACCAGTTGTTGCGGCCACAACGGGTTTGGCGTAACGCGAAACTTTTTTTCATAATTTTATATAAAATTTCTGCAAAACTTAACAATAAAATCGGTTATTTTGCGTCGCAACTGCTGTTTCACATATGCAGTTGCATTACATTTTATTGGAATGTGTATGTTACACCATCTCCAAGCCCAAATAATGTTGCCATGTCGTAAATAGATGAGGCCTTTAAATTTGGCGTGCAGTGGTGCTAGTGTTCTTGCTGAAGAGGTCACCGATGTTCACATCTTCTAATTGATCTCACAAAAAGATTCTTTATATTATCTTAAAAAAACTATTTGTCAATAACTACTAAATGAAATATTCTTCGGGAATGCATCTTCTTATTTACGCATCAATTCTTAAGGGATTTGGACCTTTGTTAAAATTCATTAAATAGTCGTGTCTACAGCCCAGTTGCTGTGATCGCCAACGGATCGATGTGAATGGTTCGTCGGCGACACTCTTACGAACGCTTTCAATATTCTGGTTCGAAAGGCCTGTGGATCATGTTGGGGTTTTTAAATTTTAAACACTAGCGCCGGTTGTTCATAATTCTGTCCCAACTTCCAAATCGTGCCTTTACCAAAATTTAAAGTACGATGTCATATTGCCTCGAACGCCTGGATAAGTCGAACATTAAAATCAGTTTGGTAGTGATGCGTGCTTTAATATTTTTTAAATATATTTGATGCTATAATGTAAAAACTCCACTTAAATCACTCTGCATAAATTTAAAGAATTTATCTTCGGATCTGCCTAAAACATCTCGAACTATTCTAATAAACAATTTAAGGATCAGCTACTTAAAATTGCAATGAAATGTCAGGTTAAATAAAACTTATTCATTCTTGTCATTTAAAGTACTCGTTCTCGAGTAAAAAACTGGGATTTTAAATTCTTACATGAGATTTCAACAGTTGGTTTCTATGACATGCATAGACATGTGAGTATATAAATATGGATTTATTTACACACATTAATTATTACATCCTTGTGGCAGCGAAGTATATATTCCTTGTGGAAATTAACATTTCTACAATAAAAGTAAATAGCTAAAAAAATATCGTACACTCCAAATTAAAGTGCAATGCTTTGGAAAACAAAGCAACATTGCAGACTGCACCGATTAGAATGTACCAGTTGATGTTGTAGAAAGCAAAAATACTTTTATGGTGCCTCTAATAAAATTATATTTCGTAATTAGATTACCAAAGCGTTATATGAACCCTGTGTCTTACAACATTAGCTATACTATAAGTAACTTTTGCAATTTTCTTAAACAACTGCATTAAGTTTGCAAAAATACTACTATCGCACTAGCACTAGCACTTGCTATTGTAGGGTAAAACCAGACGGCTATAATTTTGTGCAGTCATTTATGTAGACAGGCAGACATTGGTGGATACTTCTAACTCTTAGCAAACATTAAACATATGTGCCACTGTGTAACACTTCTTTAGAGGTAGTCGACATCTGAGTTGCACTGCTGCGGAAAAGTTCAATTTGCAGCAAAAAAATAGAAAAAAACAAAGCGCCTAAACAATCCGTGGATGTTTCGAGTTAGGAAACAACAGTATTGCAGATATTGTAAAGGAAGCTTTAAGACTCCAACATGCGAGTTTTAAGTTCTAATATATTTTCAAAACATTGGAACAACACTCACTTACATGAAATGAAACAACAAACAACAAGTCGTAAATTTTGCTACCCATTTATGATGCACATACACTGCTGCCAAGTTATACCAATACGAATAGTAGCCAGTCAGCCACCCAATTTTAACAAAGAGTTTTAAGTAAAAACTGCAATGCATCAGCCGTTATTGCATAAATGTTTGTATTTGGCTTCTTATTTTAATGCATAGTTTTATTTTTTATACTTTGTAGAACATGATAAAGAACACCGAGAACTGTTTTGACTAATTATTTCTTATCTATTTCTTCTTTTTTTTTTATATATAATTCTTCTATAGTTGAAAATCTAATTTTACTCCTCCTATATGGTGAAGTGATCTATTTAGCTTTCGGTGATTTGATCTGGTAACAACCAGGTGGTGTTATGCTTACGCCTGTGGGGAAGGGTACCCAACCAAGTGCCCAACATATAGTTCGCAATTTTCGTTCATAGTACCTATTCCGTGTTTTCCCATTACGTTCTTCAGGGTCGTATATGAAGCCCCTACTTGCACGTGGATTGTTGACATTGTCCGATCTGTGATTATTCTATATGGGCAAGGCTTTACCGGAGTTGAGGAAGATTAATCCAGCAGATGTACTTTCTAAGTGCTCCTGATTTTTGGCATTTTGTCTCACACATATAAGTTTGGTGTAAAATATAATTCAATTTCAGGTTGCATAATACAATGACTATTATAATATATAATACCATTAATATAAATTATACAATTGACTAAAAGTAATGAATATCAAACCATTATTTTGGAAAGTTTTTATCAAATAATATTGTTAAGGGTGATTACTTTTTGTCTCTGAAGGTACATGATGTATTCGCTAAAATTCAAATTTTCAAAAGCATTGTTGATCTGTAACTTCCGATTCAGGGCAATTTTATATAAGTAAGTACTTAAGTTAACATTTAAGATAGTTTTGTTAATAATCGTTATTTCTCTGGAATCGTTTCGATGCACGGTTAATACGCTTAAGTATTAATAAATATATGTGTACCCTCGATAACTGAGTAGTCATTCTTTAAAATATTTTAGGGCCACCCATCTGAAGTCCTTAATTGTGTAAAAAATTTAACGCCCAAAACGATGTCGAAATTATCCCTTAATATCAGAAACGCATATCAGAAGTTTTTATAATATACTATATAAGTTATACTAGGAATAAAATCCTTCCAATTATCAATGACCTATATAAAATGTCGGTTACCTGCGCTCAAATTGGCAATTAAAAATACTGATGTTTAAAAACCCCCCGGACCTGAACGTATTATTGGATCTATGGTAAGGAACTTACCTACTTCCGCTCTCAGAGTTATACTGTTAACATTTAATGCCATGCTACAAATTGATTTCTTCCCTTGCTCTTGAAAGATATCTGAGCTGTTATGCTCCCAAACTCAGGAAAATATGTTACTCAAATTACGTCAATTAGATGATTTCCGAGCTACACTTTATCCTGGAACATCAGTTTGGATTTATTAGATCAGCCTTGGAGAACAAACAATATTGTTCGGCCTAATTCATCGATATTTTCCTGGCGTTTGACAAATTTTAGCATGACGGGCTACTCTTGAAAATCTCGCGACTGCTTCCTGAAAATGATCAAAAACTCTTTAAACGCTACCTGATAGATAGAAAATGTAAATTAAGATCAAAGGATCAATTTCCGTTAATTTGAAGAGTGTCGGCGGTTGTTCTTCAGGGTAGTATCGTAGGGCCCCTACTGTATATAGTTTACGTAGGAGATATGCCAACAAAATCCAACACATATACGCCAATCTTCGTATATAAAGACCCGAAGATTGCATCGGAGCACTTAGAATCTCATATTCTCAAGCTAGAGGATTGGTTGAAAAAAGTGGAAAATAAAGGTTGTCATGTCACTGTTGCACCACAAAACCACGTGAAATATTTGGTAATTGATCGTGATCGACGCCTCACATGGTCCCGCCATATTAAGGTAAAAGTAACAACTAGTTCATTAGCTTATAGGACCCAAGTCAATTTTCATATTAGAGTATAAAGTCCTCTTCTACAAATTCATTACAAAACCTATATGGAATCCAGCTATGGGGTACGCGCTGCTTGCGCATTAAATATTCAGAAGTTATAGCGAAGGCAGTCTAAATTGCTACGACATTCCATGGTACTTATGATATGAGAATATTTACCGGGATTTAAATATTCTGACAGTCCAATAAGAAATTAAAAGTTACGAATGCCAATACGTAATTAAATTATCAGTCCATCCCAACTCCTATGCCCAGGACTAGCTACATTTTGTTGGACACCATAGACAGAGAAAATCCATACTCTGAATCTTGACAGACAGCTCTCCTAACCCATTATAAAATAGTCTAAGATTTGAACACATCAATTTAGTTACTACATTGGTAGTAATTAATAAATATAATAAATACTAGAATTAATATTTGAAAACTTATTGTAATTTACTTTCAGAAAGATTCAATAAAATTAATATATAAAAAAATTATCTAAGTAATTAAGTGATATATGCTGTAATCATCGGAAACGGAACATTGGATTTTTGCTACGGCGACAAATTTCACTTTTGTTGCGAACTAAGGAATTTGACTGATTTTGACGATTGTTGCTGGTTTGCGCCTTTTCTGATTTGAGCGTTTTCTATTGTAATTAAACACTGACTGCGATTCGAAGTGCTTCCTTATTGGTGTTGCCATGCATATTGATAGTAAAAATAGCTACATTTATAGTTAGGTTTAAATGTCCCTAATGTTTTAGTTTTTTTGACATTCGAAGGTACGGGATGTACCATTATCACTGTTGCAATCATGCCAATTTTTGATTCCCAAATTGCTTTGAAGATGTTAAACATTAGTAACGATAGGCAAGTTATAGTTTACATTTAGTCATTAATTGATTCGTATCCATAAAAATTTCAACATTTGAGCAATATCATTTTCACTAGAATTCTAACCACAAAAAAATGTTTTAACTATACAAAAAAAAAAAATAGAATAACTTCAACCATAAAATATTATTAGAAACCATAACATCGCTCATTTAATCAAATAACGTCATAACTCAAAAATTGCCAATTCGAGATAAACGCAGTTGAAATTTTATATTTCCTCCCACTACCTGCAAAAAATATCGGCATATTCCATTCAATTTTGCATCTTTAACTGCGTTAACTGCGTCTTTACAAAAAATGAATTTCTGAGTTATGACATTGTTTGAGTAAATGAGTGATATCTAAAATTGTTTTATGTTTAATCAAAGAATGAGGATGTCGTTGCTTTATTAGTTCGAGAGTTGAATATTAAGCATTTGATGGCTTTGCCGCTTTTGTAGCTTCAAAGTTTTCATCTTTGTGCAAAGTTAGTTAGAAGTCAATTCTAATCAAACTGTTTATAAAATCCAGCACGAAGTAGGTTGGAAATGGAATTTACATCCAATTCCTATTTTTTCAAGTGCGTTAATGAAATAGTAACGTATACATTCATCAATATAATTTCATCTTATTTTTTGCACTCGAAATAGAAATTGGATTTGAATTCCGTTTCCAATCCTATCCGTGTTGGATTTCATGAACAGGCTGAATATCTTTACTAAATAAACATTTTAATCATGGGTAACAGCGTTGAGATCCACTACTGATCCATCTTAAAAATTTCAAGTTTTGGCTTAACGGATTGTTAGTTTGAACGGCTATCGGTCCTTACCTAAGCTTGTTTCTTTACTATGTGCAGAAATATATTCAGATCTACAAGTATTTAATTTGAATCGTTTAGTTCTGTAGATAAAATAACCCTAAAGGATATAGTTAAAATGAAAATTGTAATGAAAAATGCCGGAATATTCTGTGGTGGAGAAACTTAAAGATCTTTTGTTATAATCAAGATCTTTGAAAAAGCAATTACTTTTATAACACGAATGTTAATGCATATTTCATACATTTAAGCTGTAAAACGACGGGTAGATATTACATTGTTCTCGCAAAGTATTAACGTGCCAACTAAGAAAGAATATTTAAAGATCCACTAGCTTTCAACTTGTGCTTGTATATAAATTGTGTGTCTTAAAACACAAGGATGCATTCTGTAACATAAAAGATTTTTTTTAAATTTGTGTAGTAGAATATTAAGGTTCGTTCATGCATTTGTAGGAATATAAACATTTCTTTCTAAAGAAAATTTGTAAAAATATGTGAGATGTTCTTCCTTAGAAATATTGTTTGTAGCCCAACTAAACACACATATCGTTGATAATTAAAAAAATACGACTTGAATATTAATTTTTCAAATGTTTGTATTACCATCAAATCACCTTGAAGGCGTAACTTAAAAATTCTATCATTCCGTAACAGATTAGTGTTGATTAGAGATAAAAAGATACTTTTTTATAGCATCCTTTAAAATTTGTTTTCATAATAACCGAAGGGATTAGATGACGGTAAAGTAACGTATTTATAAAGATATTTATATAATGAAGCTTTAGAAACTAAAGTGCTTTAGAACACAAAAAACTTTTAAGTAGTATCATTAAGTCTAAGGTTGATGAAAGTATTAACATGGTCGCACATGTAGAGGGTATTACTAGAGCGATTATTTCAATCCAATATTTTTGGAGTGTAAAACTGAGTGTGGTTATTAACAAAAAATATATGATATAACTAAAAAATATTTTTTAGGTTTTATTTTGTTAAATTCATTCTTTTGGTATAAATAAAAAACTCACGTTCATACATATGTAACATATGTATGTATATGTGTTTGCTTCTTGTGCTTTGTATAAAAAAAATTAATAAATCGCATTCAACATTTTATTTACTGTTCCATAAAAAAGTAACCATAAAAAACCATAAAAACATTATAACACTCATCATTTTTAATTTACAGTGTTAGTGTTCAACATCAAATGGTGTTGTATCTCTTCATCATCATTCGTATCAGCAAATGTAAATACAGTAGTAGTCATTCGTATTCTTCAATTGAAACTAAATCATATGTACACAAATCTATAGCCGGCAAGCTCGAATATATAATGCCCTTTATCTTGCACAGGTAATGGAATAGAAAAACTGGAATTTGCAATGGTACTCAAGCCTCAAACAGCTATTAGTCAGACGTGTACTGAAGACCAGCGCAGCCATGCGAGTCATCGTAAATTAAGAAGATGGGAGCTTCATGACCGTTATTTTTGCCGCAATATAGCGGGATCTTTTTAGGCGTCGATCTAGATTGATAACCGATATTTAACGTGTGTTTCCGCTGTAACAGTGGTATTTGTTATTGTTATTTGTGGACTGTTTTGCCTTTTAACGAAAAAGACTACGTGAGCTCATTTCAATGAATTTAACTTTATTCTCCCTTTATTAGCCAGTCCTTTAGATCATGAACGTGAGATGCAACCTTTCAATCCTGGTTTACACTAATAAATGCACTATCGTCTGCAAACTTTGACATATATGTGTTTGGGCTTCTTGGCATTTCCGCAGTAGAGATTATATATAACAGCGGCCCTAGTATAATAAATACCTTTCAAGACTTTTGCAGGGAGTCTCCATGAGCCTACTATTTAATTTAAAAATAATATACTTATTTATTGGACAGGTTGTACTGTTATTTATTGCAATGTAAAGTAGACATGTTTCGATTAAAACTGAAATTAAATATCTAGCAAATGACCACCCGCGGCTATGATGAGAAATTTGAGATTTTGACAAAGATGTGGCTGTATCTCACTGATGTTGCGGTGCATCTCGATCTTGATCTTAAGAACTTTTACTAGTTTATTGACACAGTCCTAAAATTTAACAAAACCACAAAGACAGAATTCGCATGGCACTAAATCGTATGATACCGCCGGACTACTGACCTTATGTTGCCAGATACATGCCGTTCAGTGTAGCTCCCAAGAATTCCGTTGTCATGAATGCCGTTTGCAGTCAACTTTCTAACAAACAAAAATAATGTCCAATCACGCTGTCTGATTACAATCCATACCAGATATTTGCGAGTTGGATTTGTTTCTCAAAAATCGCGCCTGGATTTTCCATTCCTAAAATTCGACCACTTTGATTATCCACGACAATTAAGTGAAACATTATTTGGCGCTTGTAAATATTTTAGTTGAGCGTGCTTTATTTATTTACCCAAATTTGTTTTTAATTACATATATTTTCCACAATGCCTTTACGTGATGCAAGCAAAGACAAAACTCGTTAATTCAATATACAAACTCTGGTATTGTTGTACTCGCATCACGTATTCAAATACACTTTTCCTTTATTTACTTGTGAACACCCAGTCGTTTTATACACACATAATGTATCTTGTATTTTTTTTAAAGCAAAACGTCAATTAATGAACACGAAGGTGTACAACATTGCCTGACTTGAAATAAATATTCATTTTTATTTATAAACTTAGCAGAATTGCAGCTTTTTCTTTTGGCCATTTTTAGTTATTGAGCTTTTAATATATTTAAGTACAGATGATCTGTTATCAAAAAATTTACTGACAAGCCAGATTGATAGCACGAAATACCAAGTTAGAAACACACATCAAATCAAAGTGTAAATCTGTGTCACAGTTTCCAATTCAAGTTACTAATAACGAATTTACACTGTTGTAAAGCAATACTATAATACAATCGATACAACAGTTTGATGCAGGTTGTAAGTTGAACAATTTTGTTCCGCGTTTTTAATTGGAAATCGTTGATATTTTTGTTTTCAATATGAAAAGTAAGATTAGAGTCTGAAATCGTACCAATGTGTAAACAAAATTTAATTTCTAGATCAAACTCCTTTAATCGACATAGGGAGGGATAAAATCTGCAAAATACATATAACTTCAGGTCACAGTGAATGTGATACATGCTTTCTAATACTTACCATTGGTCGCGTTACAATCTAATTTATTAAATATTCGGTTTAATAAGAACGATTCAGCGTCATCTTAATAGTTCCGCTTCTCATTAATGATATAAGCTAATCTTTAATCAACAATAAATTTAGTGAAGTTTACATTCTAACCTGTTCTGGAATACATATGGCCTACGAAGATGTAGTGTAATGAAAGAAATTGCTTCGTGAATAGCAAAAACTCTAGCAGCAATAGTCAACAAGAATTTTATCACTGCTTGTTACAGTGTTAAAAATTACAATATATCGCACTCAAATTATGAATGTATTTTCACTTACCTTTTCATGAAGGTATCTATTTATGTACAATAGTATGTGTATTAACACGATTCAGCATTATATAATATGTATATCATGTGGTGTGTATGTGGTCATAAATGTTAGCAAACAAAAATATATACAATAATGTGGTCATGTGCGGAAAAAGAGGGAGGAAAAATATCACATATACTTGTATATCCCCCCAAAGTGATGAAAAATATATGAATTTTTTTATTTAATTATTGAACGTTTTAACAAAAAACAAAATTCCCCTTCCAAATGCTTAAGCTCGATACGCGCCTGAATATGGTACTTACGGTACATCTGAATACGAGTTGTACGCTTACATCCTTACACATAATACATCATCATCATCAACTTGTAAAATGTGAAGGTATTTGAAAATGCAAAAATGATCAGAATAATAGATTAGAAGATATTAAAACTCTTTAAGCACATCCGGCTAAGCCGATTGAAATATATTGCTTAGTGCTCTACAGCTTCGCATTTTTATCTGATTTTAAGTTTTTCAAATGTTCTAAATTCACTGCAACACAAAGTAGAGAGCTAGTTAGCAGAAAACCATTTGAACGCACATACAAGAAACGCGACAAACTAATACCGTAAAAACTCTCAAGACTTTTATTTTTGAAGCTCTCAGAAGTGTAGAAACAAAGAAATAAGTACATATTGCCTTATGTGTATTGATGAGCCCAAAACGCACTGAGAGAGTAAAACAGATACATTTGTATATCTTTCCATTTTGTTTGATTTTGTTCAAATCTGGTTTTACCCTAAATTATCAAAAAGTTATTTCGAAATAAAAAAAAACCTTAAAATTCTGTTGGGATTTTTACATATGCCATTCATCACATGTTTTGATTTTAATGCCACTTCGTCGATTGATGTTCAGGCGCAACACCGTTGCTATAATTCGGCTGGCGTATTTAGCTAAATTTAACCTTAAATGTAGAAGATGATGGGAATTAGTAAAATTTCACATAAATCTAATTTTGACATTGATAGTTGACTCTAGATGTGGCATACTTCTTATACGAAGGTACCAATACTTTTTCAGTTATTGAATCAGGATGCTATTGGTTTGATAATCTTGCAACATAACATTAATAGTAAGTCCAAAACTCGAAAAGTCCTACACAAGTACTACCAAAGCCAATTGTTTAAAAGAAAATGTTTCATTTAATCGCTGTAGTTACAAACTTTAGGGCAAAGTGTAAGTTGTTGGAATTTCAACTGGGAAACAATGTTCCAATGTAATAAAAGGCCGTCAACTGGCAGGCACAAATATATATCTTGCCGTAACTAGGTGCACTGCCAAAAGTTCTGGCTTCCACGTGTTGGAGCCCTGTAATAGGTTCTTGTCTCTGCCAGAAGTCTGGCTAAATAAGTCGATCGGAGAGAAGTTACCACTCTTTTATAAAATAATCCTAATGCACGGTAAAACAGCACACGCTAGGAATGCATTGCCAAGAGGGGTGCTCCGTTTCTAGTATGCGAACTCTGGATACCAGTCGATTTCCAGTTTTAATACAGACCTTGGTGAGATACGGGCATATGGAGCTCTGTGTGGGTGGACGGACATTATTTTCTCCATTACAGGGATGACTTATGAAGCTTCGTAAGGGGCGGAGAGGTTAATTTCTGAAGAAACTACAGTTTTAATTGGCCAAAGGAGAAATCCCGAAAGGATGGACATGAATGCCCCGTGAGGGGTGGACGGGTCAATCTTTAAAGGTACTTCTAAGGCGCTGGACCGTGAGATTCCGATAGAAATGGACAATGAAGCCTTTCAAGAGGTGGAGAGGTTAATGTCTATGTTTATTGACCAATGGAGGAATTCTGAAGAGTTTGATAAGAAAACCTCGCAAGGGGTGGACGAGTTAGTCTCCAAATGTACTCCTGCAGAAGGGGCTTAAGCGATAGCGCACATTGTGTGGGAATGTCGAGCGCTGGCTAGCATAAGGATTAAGTCCTCGGGCACACACTTGTTAAATATGAATGCCTTGGTGGACCTAAACCTTAGATAAATACTAGCAATTAACAAGTTAGCGGTCTGCTTCGATATCCTCCCTACATCATAAAAAAATTATAATAAAAAGTACCACTTAGTTCTTTCACTAAAAAGTATTTCGCCAAAAAGTAAACAGAATTTGATTTCTCACAAACTTGTTTAAAAGCCGACAATAAAATTCCCTGTTACCAAAGAACCAGCAGAAGTAAGTACTGAACACAAGCAAGTTATAGCTGCACATTTTCTCCTTCAGTTGAATTCAGCTCATTTTCAAATACTTCCAGTTTGTATGTATTTGTTTACTACTGTTTAGGTTTTGTTCGGAACAAAAAGTTTCCGCAACAGTATTTATATCATGACCGGCACACTCTTAGCCAGTAGTTAGTTTTGTTTAATATACAGAATACGAATCGAGTGCATTTGAAAATCAGCCTCTAATAAAAAGCACAAGTGTTAAACAAATGTATTCTAATATTGAATTCTCTTTACGTTAAAACACAGAAAGATTTCTCCAATTTTTTGACTTGTTATAGAAGTTATTAATTGTATTTTATTTAAAATTTTGCCAAGCATGAGTAAAAGTTCTGAACATACAAAATATGTTAAAATAAGATACAAGTTTGAACCAAACATAGCCGTCAAAACTTTTTTAGTTATTTAATTAAAGATCGCTTATACATACATGTATACATTCCATTAGTTCGTGCCGGTAGTAGCTTTACTTGACACGCTAAAAATCCATGTAAAATAGTTAACACTTTGTCGTTCAATATCATTTAGTTTTTATACCATAAAGTACATAATTTGATGCTGTTTAGTAAAGCTTCTTCCATACAATATTGCAATTTTTAATTTATGTTGAAAAATTCTCTAAGGAGGCACTTGCATTTTTAATATAAATTGTGCAATTACTTAGTAACGGAAAATTGAGAACTACTGTTGCATGCAACAAAGCCTAGAACACATTTGTTCACAAATACAAATTGTATCCTTAAAATTTTTATTATCATGTGTGTTTGCCAAAGAGCAAATAAACGCTCCACGTACTTGTGTACTGATACCTACAGGTGAATGTGCCAATAAAAACAAACAAAACAAATACATATAAATATCCTTTTTTCTCTAGGTTCAGTAATTGTATCCTATTGAGTTTTTACTATTACTATTATATATTTATTTTTTACACACGTATAATGAGAATATCTCTTCTAGGTATTTAGTTTCGTATGTGTTTCTTTCTGCTACTTGTTTTCACATTACTTCCATGCATTTTATATAAAATAAACACTATAAAATGCAGAGATTAATTTTAGAATGCATTTGCAGTGATGTGTGAGTAAGAGTTTTTCCTTTGGACTCAGGATAATGCCAGCACATTAATCATACAAGTCTGTAATTATATATAATGAAACCGGAAAATGGAGTTAATACCCTGCGGGAAATTTGTGTCAATTGGTCTAGACGCACTTTTTTCGTGAATTGCGAAAATAACCTTTAACACATAAAGTAACGCTCCATGGCTGGTAAATATAAAACTTAACAAGTAATATTAAATTTATGTATATGTACAAGTGCATACATATTTAATACGCAAACTATAAATAGGGCAGTGCTACATGAACCAAAACTGAATAAGATTCTTTATGTCTATTGAGTGACTAGAAGATATCAATGTGCAATGTGGTAGAACTCAAAGAACCAGTCACGTGACAAGTTCTGCCCCAGTTCTTTTACCTTTAGAGAATAAACAACAATTACACGGTGTAATAAAATGACACTTTTTTATTTTTAAACTTGAAAAGCTACTTAACATGGGTTGTATAGCTATCTGAGCAGATCATATATCAGTTTTCAAAACTGCTAAAAAAAACCCTTAAAAGTTTGACTTATTTAAAAAAAACGGATTTGAAGTTCGTTGGAGTATTTCACAGCGTTAACCTTTGTTTTACTTTTGTTTGGAACTTTAATTTGTTAACTCTTTTGAAGAAGAAAACCACATAACCCTCTTGGTACTTGCGTTAAAACTATGTGTTGAGTTTAACAAGAATGTATACTATGTACTTTTCATATTAGTTTTTTCGACTCTGGCAACAATGTACTAAATTTTGTATGTCAGGGACAGATCAATTTGTATACACATTATTTAAGTCCATTTTATTCTATATAAAAGTAGATGTCATTTGTTAAGATCGGTTAAAAACTGGCCAAGTTGTTAATCTCTTCTAGTGTCAACATTTTGTATATGGGGGACTTTTTAACCGATTGGGTTTGGTAGTAAAAAAAAAAACGCAGAAACTTTGCAGAGGTGAATGAGGTATTTATTTTGACCGAAAAATTAATGCCTGTCATTTAGTGTTTAAAGACTATTTCATTTAAATTTTGCTACGCTATTGGTGGTACATCCATTAGTTCCAATTTCGGCATACTTTTTCCAGCATTCGGCCGGTATCTAACCAAATGCAGCTGTAATGTTGTCAACAGCTGGAATTGTGGCTGGCTTCGCTGCACATGAGTTCACGTATCCCCACAAAAATTATCTAGTGGGGTCGCATGAAACTGCTCCAAAACGTTAGACAACCAACTAAAATTCGTCCATTTTGGACAAAAATGTCGGTAATCATCGCACGGTACCTTGCTCTGTGAACTGTAACAGTTTGGTGCGGCGCACAAACCGCACCAAACAGTACATCTTTCAGGATGCATTGGTATTCTTGAACTGCCTCTAGCTGCTCTTCACACCAAATACCGCAATTCTAATATCATCTTTAGAATTAAATGTGCAATTATAAACAAATAAAACATTTGCTACAAACTTAAATTATGTGATAAAAATTGATTATTGGATCGTTCGTGGTTTTGCAACTTATACTCTGTTTATCTTTTGAGTGCCCACCAGCATTATTTCACGATTTTTGACATCTCTTGGTGAAACCGTTCACCTCGTCCACTCCTTAATTGCGCGAGGTTGTGTTGGACAAAAACTAAGTGTACATGAAAATGATTTGTATAGACTTTCTGGTAGACATTAATTTACCACTTTACTGCAGTTGACACTGGTTTCATTTCATAAAGATTCTTGCATAAGAACAGAAACTGGCGATCTGGCCTGCGAGCATAATTTCCCGTCTTTATGGTCCAATAAATAGGCCAGAAAAACATATTACACCCTTATATACAAATATTGTACATCGTTATCATACTTAACTAACAACTGTCTCTTACTTTGCCTTCACTTATTCCCGCAAACAGAATATGATTCGACCTACTTTGAGGGAGGTTTAAGATGGCCATTTTTTGATTATTTATTATTGGCCTTTTTCCCGACTCTCATATTCTAAAATAGCAAGGAAACTTGGTGTTACCGCCTGGGATCGCAAGTGAAATAGTCAGAACTTTTTAAGATAAAACAATTTCTCACTAATATATTTTTTAGCTTATTAAATCAAAAATCCTTTTCATTGTTGCATTTAATACTTTTATATTTATATTTTAAGTTTTCTCTCGAAGGCCTTTGAGAAAATCCTGTATCGACAAATAAGTGCTTATGTTCATGTTAATAACTTGTTGTCTGATAAACAATCAGGTTTCCGGCCAAACCACAGTTGCGTAACTGCGTTGGTGAATGTTTCGGAGTGTATCAGATGCAATTTAGATGACGGGAAAGTAAATTTCTTGGTGCTTCTCGATCACTCGAAAGCATTTGATACGGTTGACCACGGAATATTATGTCACAAGCTTAGACGTTTTTTTTTAGTTTCTCCTTGAATGCAGTTCGGCTTGTACAAGCCTACCTTACTAATAGCTTACAGTCGGTATATGCGAATGATATGATTTCTAATTCCAGACAACTGACAAGAGGTGTTCCCCAAGGTTCGATTCTGGGGCCACTTCCATTCTCGATTTACGCTAATGAATTGCCAACTAATCTGTCTCACTGCGATATTTATATGTATGCTGATGACGCACAGCTCTGGCTTAGTAGTCCAGCTCAGTCTATCGCGGAAAATATCAGAAAGCTCAATTATGATTTGGATAACATTTATAAATGGGCATCCGCTAATCGTCTGGTAACTCAGAAAAAATCAACGCATCCAATTTTAAATGATGATATTGTCATTAACCAGGAGAAAATTAAGGTCGTGGTCACTCCAAAGAATCTTGGAGTCGTATGTAACTGCAACTTAACATGGTCAAGCCATGTCAATGCATTGATTGCCAAATTATATACCAAATTGAGAACGTTATGGATTGTCTAATATGTCACACCTCTGAGAGTGAGAATGCTACTTGCTAAAGCGTATTTAATTCCAAGCCTTACTTATGGGTGCGAATTATTTTATGGCTGCGATAGCGCTAGTTGGAGAAAACTTGAGGTTTTATATAACAACATTGTAAGATATGTATATAATCTGGCCAGGAGGGATCATGTTTCGGCATACGCAGGTTCTTTATATGGGGTGGTAAGGATCAGGGCTTTAGTTTTCCTCCATAAGATCGTGTACACTGAAACACTACAATATCTATTTAGGAGAATAAGATTCGCTAGATCGCTAAGGGGTAAACAGATTATCATTCTTAAACACAATTGCCTCGTTTCAGAATGGCAGTTCTTTCTACATACTATACGCCTTTGGAATGCTCTTCCTCACAATCAACAACTAAACGACAACGCAACGTCTTTCAAAAAATTTCTTTATGAATATTTTAATTAAAATTCTTTTTAGATTATTTTAATATGTATATGCGTATATTCATGTGAGTGAACATCTTTTTAATTCCATAAAATCACTTATGTAAAGCATATTTCTTTTGTATTATTTTTAACTAAATTTGCTTTTGATTCGCTAAACATTATTTCATAGGCTTGTGAATATCTACTAATATGTTATTACTTGTTATTAATATTAATATATAATATCTAGATCTGTAACCGCTATTTTATTCAATTATGTAACATATATCTGTATTACTTCACTTATGATAACGTTAATATTGTATTTTAATTAATACCCATACACTATAATTATAAGACTTGGTCTTATTGTGTAGGGATGCTATAAATAAATAAATAAATTTAAATAAAATTTAAATATATTTGTGACGTACGTAAGTTGATCTGGTGGTAATTGATTTCCGTTGTGTAACAGAACTGCTTTAAGATCTAAAGAATATATTAACTGAATCCAACTCAAATTTTTTACCAGAAACATCGGCGCTATTTACTCTGTTGCTCAACAGTGAACCGATATTTTCCCTTATGACAGATATTAGGGAACTCAACCCCACCCGAGAAAGGACTGCACAAAAAGCAACACGAAAAAATCGATCTTTTTGCCTTTTTTTATTGTTTTACAAAAATGCATCCGTGAAGGTGATTCAGAGAAAAACATAACTTAGGAAGAATAAAGAGGCGTTACTGTATTAAACGAGGCTCGAATGCAGGGCGAACGTTGCTTGCGCTGCTTCGACCTTACAGCAGGCACAGTTGGTTTTAACATTTTAATTTTTTCGCCGCTTACGACCGAATTCAAGACGTCCTGTACGTCAATATAAGGCCAAAACGGCGAAGAATATCGTCGCTGCCCCTGAAAGTGTGCAGAAGATCCCGGGGGATGTAAATTTAAAAACTGTTTTATTAAAAAAAAAAATCTTTTTAATAGCAATATAAATATATGAACTTTTGTAGATGTACCAAAAATGTACTACAGATATTTCCCTCTGGAAAGAATTGTTTGCGATATTTAGTTTTGGCCTCCGGCTTTAGTCGTCTTATTTTACACTTAAAATGTCTTTTCGTTTTAATATAAGCATTGTGGTTAATACATGAGATGAGATTTTTGATAAATTCTCGACATTTTTGGATTTTTATTAAAATTTATATTATTTGATATAATTTAGAGTGCAATTTTAGCTTTTGGGTGCAATTTTAACTTTTAAAATTTTCGTGGTGAAATTTAAATTAAGTTTTGACTTTTTAAAATTTGGTGAATTTTGGTCTTTGTAGAAGTTTTGAAATTAATTTGTTTTATTAAAGTTTTTCGTTTTTATGCTGCATGTTTAAATTTTTGGTGAATGTGAAAATGTTTTAAAATTTTGGAATTTTTTGGTAAAATTTATAATTTTTATGTTTAAAAATATTTCGGTGAATTTATTGTTTGACTTAAATTTGTAGAAATAGAATTATTAAAACTTATGAAGTAATTTTTAATTTTTAGGCATGAGTTAATTTTTCTTTCCATTCAGAAAGAGAATTATTTATTTAATATGGACAACCTTGAAAACAGTTAAAGTTTCAATTTTATTAGACATAGAATGGAATGCATTGTCTATGCCGCTACACACGTTATCAACATTTTTTGTGTCTTATCTACAAATTGTGTGTCTAAACATCTTCTATTTATACCAACATTTAAGACAAATGGAATACGAGAATTATTAAAACAATTAAGTGGTTTTTACACCACTTAACTGATTTTTTGCCCATATCTGGATAACTTGTGGATCGATCGACGAGCGCGCTGATCACATGGTTCAAGTTTCAAAAACTTAGACTGTCCAGTAACGTCAGAAATTTGATTTTAGCAGCGGACATTGTTAATTAATTTTTTTCTACCTATAGGGATCCATATTATATATACTTTGTTTGTACCGCAATGAATATTGTATAAATTATAAACGTAATTACACATCTGTAAATAACCTTTTCAATTTGTGAAGGGTATAATAAATAATAAAAAGCTGGCAAACTCAAAAACCTACCAATTTTTTTTTTAATTTCAGATAGCCTTAACGAAATTGATGTCCATATTTGACACTTACATTAAAAAAAATATATGCATAGAAAGCTCCATTATTTTGCTTCCTTAGATCATTTAAGCAGGTATCGGTTAAAAAAAAAACTGCGTTATGCGCTCATAAACTCTCGACCATATCCGAAAACAGTTTTTCCAGAATAACCTGAGATTTTGAAGGTGTTTCTTGAATTTTCAAGACAGATTGGCGGACGACCTACTTAACAACACTAATAATCTGCACCTAGTTGTTTTTCAAGTATATTTTAAATGTAAAACCGTAAGGTTTTAAGAACATGTGACTCATCGTATATGTGTAGGTATGGTCAGGTTCAAAGGCAGCCAGCTTAAATATGCGCAACACCGGCTCAATTTTAATACCTTGTATGCTGTGGAACAGTCATTCAGACGGGGTTTGTTAATGTCTTATTAACAAAGGCGTATAGTTTATTAATTTTAATATCGTCAATCAACAATATTAACATTGAACCCCGCCCTTCCATCTTCATCAACTTCCGGTAATTATTAAGTTAAAACTCGTTGCCAGAGCAAGCATCGTTTCTTATAAGCGCATTTCGTTGAACTCTAAACAATCTTTGAAACCGTAATAACGGAAAGGAAATACATAGTTTAAAATAGCGAAAAATCACCACATAACAGAAAAATTGTGTCTTAATTAATTTTATATTTGTAGTGCATATTTTGTGTAGTAGCTTAGCCTCACGGTGTATATGTATATTCTGACAACCTATAGGTAGGATCATCATTGTGCGTAAGGTTGTATGACCGTCTGTTTACCTAGAAATAGAAAATAACCACTTTGTTTAAGCCTTCGGACATATATTTGTAGGTGGTTGGTAATCTACTCCAAGTTATATTTTTTACAGTGCAGGAATTAGTATTTCTTCCTTCGTCGGCAGCAAAATTCCAAAAGTTCTACGTAATGAAGTTTTTGAGATAGAAAATTTATAAACGGCACCAAGTCCAAAGTGTTTAGACGTAAAAAGCAAGTAATCTTTGTGTTCTTAGTGTAAAAGTTTAATAATATTTATAATATATTTTGAAGACCAAAGTGCTGCTCAATACAATCATGAAAGATAAAGAAAACCTAGCCTTTTGTAATAAGAAACTGTAACATTTATTGCCGTAATTTTATAAAATTTGTTGTCTAAATAAAAAAATTATGTTGTTTATAAAAATATAAAACCGCTTGATTTTTTCAACATATTTCGAAGTCGGCTGTGAAAATTTCATTATGTGGCTTGGTGCAGTTTAACTCTTGCCCACATATTTTAAAGAATTTTGCTATTGAAAAACAAACTTTTACAGATATTAAACCCTGTTCTATTATGGTTCTTTAGTTTCGCGTGGAGAATAAACAGTTTTTTTTTAAATATTCTGGTAATACCTTCCACAAAATTAAAATGGTGTACATAGGTTTTTTACACTGTTTGTAATATCTGCAATAGTTATTTCCGATCCAACAAATGTATATATTCGATATTCATATGGATAGTGACGTTTAATTAACGATGTCCATCTGTTAGTCTGCCTGGTGTTGAAATTAAGTATTTGACGATACTAGAGAACCTAGAATGCTAAAACTTGGACCATTTGATCAGTGAGTTTGGCGAATGTTTGAAATCAGTCATATAGATTCACAAGTTCCCTAGATATAAGCTAAACACAATTTTTCTGAGTTTTTTGGTATTTTCACTAGTGCGGAGAAACTGTTATACACAAGCCCGTATTATTCGCATATTCTGAATCCTTATCAAATTTACTCTAAAGCCCCCTTACAAAAGTGATAATTCCGAGGTCCCTAGATAAGCTACGAACCAAAATGTTAGATCGATTTATTTATAAAAAAAAACTAAAATTTCAGAAACAAAGAAAACCGAATTCCTACAAAAACTAAAATTTAAGAAAAAATTCGAAATTGTGCCATAATTTTTAATTCACCACAAAATCGAAAAACTGGAATGAACAAAATTTTTTTTTATCAGAAAATCAAAACTAATGTAAAAGCTGAAATTTTACTAAAAAAAATATAATATGACGTACATACATCTGTACCCAAGCACGTTTACAACGAGTATTAAATTTTAATAAAATCTTTACATAAAAGCCTAAAATTGTACCCGAAATCTCAACATTTTATCAAATATTAAAAGTGTTGTATAAATCCATTTCCGCTTTTATCTACAATTCACCAAAAAGTCGAGAAGTTAACAAAAATTGATAAGCGTTCAAAGAAAATAAAAACGTACCGATCGAAAATACGCATATTAAGACGAAAGGAGAGTTTAAATGTAAAATAAGACAACAAAAGTTAAATAAACAAGCCAACAATCCTTTGCTCCGGATTAAATCTGTAGTACATTTTTAGTAATTCATCCTTTGTTAATGGGATTCGGCATAGTCGAATATACCTCTCTTCCTTGTTTTTGTGGATTCTAGATTTTATATAATATTATTTAGAATCGAAAATATAAGAAACTACTTGTCTGGATTTTATAACCATTAGATTTAATCTTTAGCTTAACGAAAACACAATCTTCCGAGGAGTAGACTGTTTACAAAATTTGTGTAAGACCATATTTGGATGTGGTTTACAGCAAATGAGCGGGTTTATTGCAGAAAACATCATCATAAAACTCATTTAATTTGATATACTAATTTCGCACTCATTGCTATACATGAGTGTTACAAATGGAGTGCTGCTCACCTGTACCTGCAAATGCAAAAAGTGTAGCATTTTCTGCATTTTTGCTTTTACTTAGACAAAATAAATGTGTTTACTATGAAGTGCGTTTGTGGGCCAGAAAAAGCACTCACTGTTCATTAAATTTAAATTATTCTTGCTTGGAAGTTAAAACTTGTGAAGCGCATCGTAAACACTATTACGCATAGAGCGGTTTTCTTATAAAATGGGCCTCACTTGAACTTAAGTTCTTCTTAGCAAATTGTATAATATATTATACAACTTGGCAAACGAAGGTAAAAAAAAAACTATTATCAACCTTGAAAAATTTGTATCGTAAAACTATCTGTAATTGGTCGAGACGTACCGCCGCAGCTTTATGTTTTTGTAATATAAGTATATGACATAGCCTACAGAAATCTGCTCTTTGTAGATGTTTACAATATACACATATGTTTATTATTAGTTTAACAGTAACAAGTTTTATTTGACGCTTTTCATCAGCTCTCTTTTTAACAGCTCAATACAAAAATTTACGCATTCTCCCATTATGCTACCACAATTACAAAGAAGTAAAATATACTCGTACCTTCACAAAGTCTTAATTCTTATCACAAAATGTAACAATGGGTTAATGTGTCAACTATACGTCATCGACTAAATTGAATAAATCATATGAGTTTTAAAGCTCTGTCGCATTGAAAAGAGAATGTTAAAAAAAAATAAAAAAAAAATAATTAAATAACAGCTAGTATACATCAGTGTTGGGATGTGTGGTACATTTGTACCAAAGAAGTTGATGGGTAATTGGTACACTTAATATTTTTTGGTACACTTAATACTTTCCGGTACAGAGGATTGTTAACAATCTTTAATTTGGGGCTGCGATTCAACGCGTTTTATTTTACATTCTAACTGCTCTATTGTTTTATTTCAAGAATTTGTATTCGGTTGGCTGTAATTATAATTTTGGCTATCGTTATTTTTTTATGGCTTGTTCATATATTTAGATTTTTTTATTTTTTGGGTAAATTATTGGTTTTCTTTAAATGTTAAATTTAAAAAGGTTAATTTTTTGTGTATAATATAGTATATATTCTATTGATTCTTGATTTGATATTCCGACAGGGTATTTTGGTGTAGATTTATTGAAACGAATTTGCGTTATCCCTTGTAAAGTTTGGTTTGGAGACAAACCGGTGTCGGTTTTAGAGAGAATTTTTAGCTGCAGGTGCTTTTAAAAGTTTTTACTTAGTTTTAGATTACCTGCTGAATTTGCGATTGCTGGTAAAATGTAATTTTTAGTTAACTTTAAAAATGTTGCTAAATTGTCAATATTTAGTAAAATATGATTTAAGAACTTGGTGAATATCGATTTTTATGTAATGTGTATATGGTGAAATATGCCCATTACAATTACAAAAATAGCACAAAATATGTACATATGTAGATTCGGTTTAATTTTTTTTTGTATTCATTAACACAACTATAAATTTGCATATTTGTGGTATAAAGAATATAAATTATTTTCATTCAATAATATTTTGTGAACAAATTTTATCTCTTTAAAAAACATACGAAGTAAAAAATGTCTGCAAAAGTACGAATATTACATATATATGCAACTGTGTCTAAATAGTTCCTACATTCATCCAAGGACATCATATACCCTTAAACGCCATTCGGAAGTTGCCTAAGAATTTGACATTTCGTTGATTTTTGACAATTTAAACGTATTATAGTTCAAACTTTACACTTTCTGTGAAGCGTATAACCAGTTATTGATATATTCACTTCATTGATTACATAAATTTATCATTAATACCAATGCGAGTATTTGCCAGAAGTGTTAAAACTTATAAAATATATCTGTGGAATTTTGACAGAAGAACTTAAATCTAACATTGTTCGGGAGAGGAATGCTGAACAAAACTTTTCTCACATTTACTTATATAAAATTAAACACTTTGTAATATTAACTTTTTTTTTGAGTTTCATTTATTCAAATGTTTAAAAAAAACATAAACCAAAATATAAAAAAATAAAGAAACTTTTGCAATAACTGGTGACGTTTTTGGAAATAATGTATTTGGTCAAAAGAAAAACGTAAAAATTTTAAATCAGCACTTATTTTGAAATTGGAATATAAGATCCTTTGTAAAAAAATTGATTTTATTTTTGACATATTTAAAATACGTTTTTTTTTGTCAAATATAAATTACTTAAAACAATAATATTTCTAAAAATGTACATATACATACATATCGATTAAATCAAAAGACGGGTCTTGATATATTATTTTTGTAATAAAAAATTCGGGAAATTTTTTTATGTCGACTTAAGAACTTTAGTCAAAAGATATTGAGTTTGAATTTGAGAGAATGCAAAGAGCAAAACTAAGCGCTAAATTATTTTCTATGTTTGAATAATCATTTTGTACTCTCCCAAATCGAAATTGGTGACATGCATAACATTACTATTAACGAACTTTGAAGAAAAAATAGCGGTTGTACATTTTATAAAAAAAAGAAAACCGGCTTTCAAAATTGTTTCTTCAATTGGATTCAAATATTTTCCAATGAACTTGTATTGGGTGGAGAAACTAACACCATTGCGCTCTTCTTAATATAAAAGTTAATAATTTTAAGCTATATATGTTAAAACATTGCAAATCTTACGTATACTGGATTTTCCTACAGAATGATTTGATAAAAATATTTGGAACGAATTTCTGTCATCTCTTGTCAAGTTTGGTTGGGTGACAAAAAAGGTTTCGGCTATGTGCCATCTTTAGTGTAATTTTTCGAAAAGTTTCAAAATCATTCCAAATATCCGTAGTGGATTTAATAGATGAAATCTAGCATCATTAAAAATGTTTATAGTGAAATGAATACGAACAAAGTATATTTGATTACAATCAAAATTCCAAATATGTACCAAATCCCTACAAATCATCATTTGCTTTAAATCAATAATTTAAGGTATTTAATTTATTGCTATATACATACGAGTACATTTACATTTACACAAGATGTAAGATGATATGAAAAATAAATCTGTATTATTAACTAATAAAACATGTTTTGGATTTGAGGAGTTAAGTTTGTGTTATGATTTCTTATTGGTGGTTTTTATACCAAAGTTTTAGTAAAATTGGTGGTAAATTGGTGCCATTTTACAGTTGAGATGGTACAATTTAAAAGTGTTCAGATGCCAACAGTCGTATAAGTGCACTACACTATCTCTCTTTTTATTAATTGTTTTACCTTGATAAAAAAAAATTAACAGCAGCTAAACATCGTATACCTAAGCGAGCAGTGTAGCCATATTAGAAATTTGTCACTTTACTATCAATTTTTATTGTGTATTTTTGCGACGACACACTAATTAGTACTTCGTCCCACAGGGACATGTTGGATGACCATTGGTGAAAACATAAAATACACTTCAAGACTTCAGCAAGGTTTGCGTAAAAAGCTTTTTATGCACTTTGTTTTTAACTCTGTTCAGATAAATAAGTTCGTAAAATTTATATATTTTTTTTTAAACTTTACAAAAATATCTCATTTGGTTTCAAAAATCCGGCTTTCTGAGTAGTTGGTTGACGATTTTCAGATGAGCTGGCATAAGCGACTTGGGAAATGCGCATAGACATAAAGTAAAGTGCCAACAATCAATTGCGGTGAGTTTACAGTTGAATATTAATTAGGAAATTAACGCGACAAATGTTATATTCATTAACTATATTTGAATAATTGAAATTCCCAATAAAGAAGTTTGAATTTATTAAAAAGTTCGAGCTTAAAGATCTTTAATAAAATTAATATTTTTATCGATATTTCTCTACTTCATAGTGTAGCATCATCAGGAAATGAAATATTTCTTTTTCATCGAAATATCGATAAAAATAAAATAATTTTTTCTAAAAAACCTCCAATCTCGAACAATTTAATAAACTTAAAAATAACTTTACATTAAATACAGTTACTAGTAAAAAAGTTGCACTGGTTGCTAAAGATCGTTGATGATATTTTTTTTAATTAGCTTGTTTTTTATTTAATAAAGGTAAAAAATTACTCTGTAACTAAAAACAAAATCCATAATACATTTTACTTTTGAAAAGATAATATTTTATAGAAATTGTGTTTTCATAAAAGCGAATTATTAGAGTTGTTTGATTTCCTGCATTTTCGACATGTAGTTTCTTGGAGTCCATTCTCATAAAGGTTAGTTTGCAATTTCTTATCAAATAATCGTTTTTAGTTGTGCCCTATAACTACAACGCAATGGCAGGTTGATATAAAATATGGATCTATACTTTTTTTAACGAAAATGAGAACAAATAATAATCTCATCCTTTTGTTCCCGCATACATGTTGTAATCAGTGGCGATTTTAGGGTATTTATAATTTAAAATTAGGAGTGATTGGACAAATTAATCTGGTTATACTGACAACGATCGTTGACTAAAAACAATACCAGCAATATTTAATGGCAACAGCAAAAACACGATTCACAGAAAAAAGCAGTTGATCAGTGTTAAACCATAAACACATAAGTCAGTTGACTTTGTTTTGTTATTTAAAGAGTTTCAGATAATAATTATTTATCTAATAAAAATAAAATAAAAATGTAAATAGGTAAAACACCTTAAACGGAGTGTGCGTATAAAATAGTTAGAAATATTACCTTAAATATCACCAACAAAAGAAAAACCTTTAACATTAATTAAAAATAGAATCAAAGGTGATAAACATATAAAAGATATTTTAGTCATAAAAAGAAACAAAGTCAATAAATCCAAAATACAAATAAATAGTCTGTTTGAATAAATTTAAAATTAAAAGCCAACGCTGGAACTTGGTTGTCTACACTATGCCTTCAATAGATAAACATTTGTTGGCGTTGTTCATTTTGAGCCATTAGGTAAGTAATTAAACAAATAACAATAATATAATTACCGCTTTATTTTTCCGCTGGTTACAAATGTTTGGATATTTTTTAATTTTATTTGCTGTAAACATATATGTAAGAATTAATTAAATATTGATCTGGAATCAAATAGTGTAGTGAAATACGAATGAAATGGATTGATGCCTTACATTTTGTTGGAATATCTTTCCCTTAGTAGACAACTATACCACAACTTAAGAGTTAATATAAAGTTTTGTCTACATCAGAAGTAAGCAAAAATTCTGCTGATAAAATCTCAGATGTTTTAAATATTACCGCTCTTGGTGGTTTTCCTACTGAAAGCAATCGTGGTTGGACCGCTGCTGCTGCTTTTATTTATTCCGCTGTGAATAGAGTGTGTGCCCAAGACAATTTAACTGTTGTGCCTGTATCTAGTGGTATAATATCCAATGTTTGTCTCGTTTCATCAAAAATAACTTCTTATATAGCCAATCAAGTTAAAGAGCAACGATTGGAAAAAGAAGTCAAATATTCTTAAAATATGATGTGAAATCAGGAATTTACAAGCGATAATCCCTAAAAGATATTCAGTCTTTGTCCAGTCGTCGAATTAACTATCAAGAGCTTAATGTAGCTGTTGTTGGGATTGATATTTTCCCAACATTTAGTGTCAGCCATTACAAGAAAAATGGCAAATAAGTTCGAGTATTTTTGTGTTACCACTAATATCATGAATAAAATATATTTGTTTTGTATTTTTCATTAGATAGAAAATAGAACATGAAGGCATTAATTTCAAAAGTTTAATATTTTATTGCTTATTAGATTGTTAAAATACGTTTTTTTAATACGTTTTTATATTAACAAACGTATTTCGCCTAAAGTTTTACTAAAAGCATCATATATTTTGCTAGTCCCAATTGATCAGTAGATGTGTTGTTTCTTTGTAGTAATTGGAGGGCAGGTTACATATATTGATTTAAGAAATAGTGCAAAAGAGAACAGCACCTGCAATTGAACTTTTGGTGATTGCTTAAGCCCTGGATTCGAATTTTTTAATGCTCTTCATTAATCACTGCAGTTGTTCTTGCAAGGCAATAACTGGACCATTTATTAAAGTTTAAATCAATTTTTTTGCTTCTACTTATATTAACAAAAATTATTTTCTGTAGTTACTTATCACTGAACTTCCTTAAACCCTTAAAAAAATATAGTTAAATTAACAGATTTTCTTTACAACTCTACTTGAAATTGATTCAAGTGACCAAAATCTCTTCAAATCTACATAATGATTAATGTTAAAAATAATGTTTTTAGAATCTGTTGACTTCAATATGATAGAGTTAAATCATAGCGGAAATTTTGTTTAAAAAAATATTTGTTTTTTGTATTCATTAACAGACATGATATATATGAAATATATGAAGCAAGTAGAACCATGAGAATTGGTCAACATCTGTCGCTTTTAATAGGAACAAAATGAATACAGCCAGACATTTAAAAGGTATTTGCGGTAATTCATCAATTTTTTATTTCAAATAAGCGAAAAACCAAAAGTATCTTTTAGGAATGTTCACTTAATTGCTAACGAAATTGACAATTTTCATGATTCATGGCTTGTCTTATTTGTTATACACGTGTCTTAAAAAAAAGAAATTTTAAACTAAAATTGTTTTAATAGTTTTTAGACAGAAACAATTTTGAATTTGCATTAATTCCACTGCTTTTCTTTACAAAACTTTGAATAACTAAGAAGTCGTTGATTAAGTAAAAGTCTTATTAAGGTAGTTTGAAGGTTAATTTACCATACTCCTCAGCTTTTTAATCGAAGTCAGGCATACTGTCCTCCAATTAGGGTCAAAAAATCTGATGTAGCTAGTGGATATATTATGGGCATAAAAATAAATCTGTAGTTTGATAGGGAAAACTGAAAATACAGTATTTTGAAGCGCATCACACTGATTAGAAAGTTTTCAATGAAATTATTATATTTAAAATTTAAAAAAAAAATAAGGCGAGAAATTCTACGAGACTCAGAAGGAGATTAACGTAATCCTTGTTGCGTGGACTACCTTCGGCTGCATTAATTTTTTTTCTTTGAGTTTTATTAAAAAAATTTACTTTTGTCTAGTTTTATTTCATTTTTGCCAGTTAACAAGTCAGTTTAGAAAGATAATTTTCTCCTCAAAAAAATTTTATTAACTGATTTAACGTCAATATTAAATTACAGAGTTCGTACATTTGCTTAGCAAAAAAAAGTAAAGTAAATTTCATTAAACCAAAAGCATAACCGTCTAAACGGATCCACCCAAAAGTTATTCAAAAGTTCATGTACTGAAGCAAAGTGGCGTAACAGGGGATGGTTCAAAGATAAATTGCTTAGCCAAAGTTCAGAATTGAAAATGTAGCGTTAAGCATAACTGTCCGACTTTTTAATGTTGGCAAATGAATCAGAGATAAAGTTCATAGTAATATAATTTAATAGAAATAAAATTATATATTAATTAATTTGTTAAAATTGCTAAAACATTTTTTTAAATTTACGCTTGTATTCATAAATGAATTAATTTTAGCTAGCGATTGACACATTAGATCTACTTTTTCTGTCTTAATACTCTAGGTTCAATGTCTGACTATGAAGTCATCGATATACGTAGTAAAAAAAAATTACTATTTAAACTTCGAATAGATTTCACTTACATACACTTAATTAATACAAAATATTCAGTTGTCCACACTGTGTAAAGCAATGAAACTACGAAGTTTTAAAATGTCTTACAAATCTTTGCATTTTATAATATGTCTGTAACTTAGAAAAGCATGTTGTTACTCTGTACGTACGCGAAGATGAATTTATAGTACGCTTGGTTGAATTTAAACATTTTTTCATTGTAATTTAGAAAATGCTTTGAATTTTGGAATGTGAATACCACGACTATAAGATATTTAGCGGAGAAAATGAAATATGATCTCTGCTAAAACAATATCTCAGTAAAGTGAATTATGTGATATGTTTGATCAGGTAGGGGCTTGACACGCCTTATCAGAAATGGAGACTAGTTTGTACAGATTATCCAAAATAAATTAAACCACCCACAAAAGCTACACTTACGTGTATAAATATAACTCAAACAAATCTTGCTAATAAAACACACTATGATAGATATAACCTCGAAAATTTTTTGAAGTTTGTATTTAATTGAACATACACATAGATTCCATTTGCCAAAAATCCTTTTACGTCACATGAGTTTCGAGTCTACAGTGGCATGTAATAAGGAGTATATAATTTAATCGGTTCACTAAAATTTTAAGTGCTAACAGAAATCTTTGCAGACGTGCACATTTTGTATACCCTTCATTCCGTTTGTAATTTTTACAACATTAATTTTCGACCCAAAAAATTATATATGTATATTGTGGATCTTTACTCGTAGGGAAGTTCAATTAACCATGTCCGTCTGTTCGCATGCCCGTCTTCCGCAATGTTGAAATCAACTTTCCAAAGGCATCGGCTATTATCTACAATAATGACTACAGCTAGAGGGCAAAATTAAAGATCGCAAATTCTTTGCAGTGGGAAAAATCTGTAGTACATTTATGCTCGTCCATACTTTTGAAAGAATATATAGTATAAGATTCGTCACAGCTCCCTCGCTTGTTTACGAGTATTATTTATTTATTAATTCAGTGTACAATACATTCCTAATTCAGATCAGCCTCAGCGTCATTATGTCATTACTAAAGGTGGCAACTTACATGTGCAAATGAGAATTATAATTGTATTTATGTGTATTAATTTAACATATAGTATTTTTTAACATTAATTTTACAAATTACTTCATTATATGCAGTATGTGTTACGACAAAAGTTTTTCGAAATGTGAAAAAAATATTCTTTAAGTTTTGTTTTAAATTGCGATATTTTGCTGTGCCTTTTTAACAGCAGCTGATTATACTTAAAGCTACCCATGTCTAACCTACATATTGCTACAAGTCTCTAATCTGCATCTTGATACTCTAAGATATTGCTAGTTTCTCTTATCTATAATTGTTTGGGTTTGCATAAAACTAATATTATGATAACTCATATTCCTTAACACACGATATTGGTACAGTCCATGAATAGGCAAGACTGGTTTACAAACGTGACACAATGTAGAGTATGTAATTGGTAAATTAAATCTGCACAAATACTTAAATATGAAAATAAGGCCAAGTTTCTATCAGAAAATTAAAAAAAAAAAATTCCAAGCTAACAAGTTGCCTAGAAATGATAATTTGTACATATGAAGAACTCAGTACTCAGTACATTTCGGTTCTCTAGCTACAGTGGAAGCGTCAAATACAAATAATGGGTAACCCTAGGAAGCCAAGTTCGAGTTTTGAAAGTGCTTATTCATTAAGATATCATTAAGAATACTTCTAGCAGTAATAAGTTAGTTTTTAATGAAGAAATGTACGCAAAATATTTATAGCATGCAGCCCTCGTATAAGTATATAATAGTAAGGAAAAACTGTCCACACTAAAACATAAATATGAAAATAAGACCAAGAACCTATCCGGAAATTTCGGCCGTTAAAAGTACTGTAATCAAAAAGAGGCCCAAGTTCTTCATATTAAATTTCAGCTCTCTACCTGTAGTGGAAATGCTCCATACAAATAAGAGGGGACCGTAGTCCCCCTAGATGAAAAGTGTCCCGTTTTCCCATTACTTATTCTCCAAGACCTACCTGTATATCAACTTTCAGCTATCTAGCCCCAGTGGAAAGGCCTCATAATATTGATGAGTTATTCAGGGAGTCAGTGAGTATGTACCAAAATATGCACATTTTACACCTTCATGCCTCAGGTAGCTTTTATGGTAAAACTTTCAAACTTGGTCCATGGGTTATGATTAAACAACACGAATTGTATCTTGTAATACACACACTGTGTTCATTAGGCCTTAACTAGGCCTCGCA
This sequence comes from Phania funesta, assembly GCA_963932375.1. NCBI lineage: Eukaryota > Metazoa > Arthropoda > Insecta > Diptera > Tachinidae > Phania > Phania funesta. The sequence goes on from OZ010656.1 coordinate 48,417,803, forward strand.
TACAGCCGTGCACCTTAATAAAGATGTGAGTAAAGCAAAACTATGAATTTTTTACCACTCCATTTTAGCCATTACCAATTTTGTTCAAGATTTAAAACTTTGTATATCTAACACATCGGTATAACATTTAACAACCTTATTTATCTGCGGTACTAAGAATATTCATTTGAAATACTTTTTGTATATTCATGCTGTGGTGATGGGTAGAAATATAATTATTGTCTATAAAGGAATGTGCATGCTTCATGAAAAACACATTGCAATCTTTTAGATAAATGACTAAAAGAGTGGTACCCAATTTTATTAGTAATTACTTACTATAAAATTAAATACAAGATTATTTCTTTTTGGAAACTGAATGCATAAATATTGAATTTAAATATTTTTATTTCACAGGCCAATTGCTTAATACGTGTATCTACATATCATAACATGGTAAAACCTAAATTCTAATTTGCGTTCATACCTCAATAGTTTAACTATTTCCACCAATGCTTCACGCATACATACATACATACATATACTTGCATATTGACAACTATTTATGTCGTTCTCATTTTCAAACTTGTCATTGATAAAATGATCAAGTTTGTAGAGTTTTGAAAGACTTGCAGATAGAATTACATGTATCATTAAATTTTTGCAGTTTTTTTATGGCTGTAATAAAAAATATCTTTGTTGCTAGAGAAAAGCCAAATTTAGAGGTTTACAAGCAATGAACTGTGTTCTCACGAAATCAAATAAAACCATATAAGCCACCATTGGAAGAAGGGAATAAAGTCAAGAATATAAAACGATATTAAAAATAAACTGTCTAACTTTTAATGTTTATCAAATAGGCTATTGTGACATATGACATAATTATCATTGTTTACGGAAAGAGAAGCTTAAAAAAACTAAAACTCGACTTAAATATATAAATATATAAACTTTCTGAATTTATTCCCTTCTTTAAAATTATTAAGTACTGGCATACAAATTATTAAACAAAGGACTTATTGGACCTATATAAGTTTTTCTTAACGATATCTATGCATCGATATTTCAGCAATTTCCAATGTTGTAGTAGGCAGGGCCATAATAATAAGGCGTTAATGCAATATTTAAACATCACTGTTTGTTGCTGTCCGTTATCGGATATCGTTTGTTTTGAAACCTGCCAACTTTATTGCAATTGACATAAGCGTTTTAGTTGAAAGGAAGAAATAAAATACGTGAATCTATTTGAAATGGAACTGAAGTAATCAACAACGTGTAAAAGTGGATTTTGCGAAAAGGGCGTTTATTCCAAGTGGTGGTTTAAGTAGTTTTCATTATCTGAGGCAGTTGCAATGATTGCGATGAAGAGGACATCATTTACAGCCAATCAATTTAAGAATACCTAGAAATGGAATGTTATTACACTTATCTAGAACTTGGTCCTCATTTTCATATCAATACTGTTAACAGTCGAAATTTGTTGATAGGAACTCGACATTATTTATGTTTTCGTGCAGATCTGACTCCTTTTTTTCCAAGTCATTTATTTTTGTATAAGTTTCTTAATTTGTATGTATGTATGTATAAAACATCTTTTTACTTAAAGTTTACATATGCTTGGAGTATATCAAATTGCAACTCCCTACCTATAGTGCAAGTGTTTCATAAAAATAAGGGGCACCCTAGTTCCCCACAAAAAAAAGTACCCGTTTTCGGATGTTTTTGATTACTTTTCCCCTAGACCTACTTGTAAACCAAATTCCAACACTCAAGCAATATTGAAAGTGCCCCATAATATTGATGACTGAGTCAGTGAAAAAGTACTAAAATATGCACTTCTTACACCTTCTTATCTCGGCAAGCTTTTATGGTACATTTTTTAAACTTCACGTATAACCTAAACATACAGTCCTCATGTTTCAAGTTTCATTATTTTGTACTAAAATGAAGCAAAGTTATATACACCGCGTGTGCAATAGACCTGAACTTGGCCTGGCGCACTACCGCGAGCCTTAATCATTTTAATTAAACTCTTGTAGTAGTTATGGCATATTTCAATTTAACCCCCCGTAATTATGCATGTTGTGCTTAAAACGAGCATACGATTGAACATGATTACTCGCAAATATGTACATAAGAGTACATTGAAAGCTCTGCACAAACGTCATAATATATTGTACTAAATGCACTTCAACATTTATTCTCTTTCATTGTTACCATGAGCAAAAATGTGTAATTAGTATGAATAACGCGCACGGCATATGGCTTGTATATAAAACATTCTAAGCAAGAAATTAAAGAAAAAATTTACTCAACTTTCAAGAGGATATTTAATTACTGAATAGGGATACATATGCTGCCTTCAAGTACTTGTTGTGAGTAACTTTTTTCTATTTTTTCTTCAAATTTCTTTCGCTCATACACACACATACACACACGCGAAATAAGTTCTAATTATCTATAGTGCAAGGCAATGCTTCTTCTGTTTTTATTCAATTAACTTGTGCTCGTATAAGTACTACAACCTTGTATGCATACATACTTACATACATTCATATATTTTTTGTAGGCCTACAGGCAGTTGTGTATAAATATATAACTTTTAATAACGTAATTACTTCTGCATTAGTACGCTGCGTGAAAAACATCCCTTAGGTCCCGATAATTTTTCACTTTTGCCATTTTCGAAAATTCGGTCTTGAAGTTTCAACGTTTTTTTGTTTTCGTGCTATTACTGACATTATGTATTATTTGCTCTATTTTTGCCAAACACTGTGCGATTAAAACGTGCGTTTAAAATACAGTACAAGTGAAATTTCTTTGATGCAAATTTTTTCTATGCGCTTTCATAATTTTAATGAAGTAATAATGCATGAAATTCAAAAATACAAACACATTTGTACGGACCAATATTAAATATTGCGATACAACTCTATATATGCTGAATTTATTTCTATTTTTTCTCATACTATCATAAGCTGTTATTCAGCGTTTAGAATATTGAAGGACTTGCAATGAATTTTTTTCATTATGAATTTGTATGCAAGAAAACATTTAATAAGTGTTAAAACAATTTTTTGTTAGACACGTTAATGAATTTTTTGCTCAACAGTCTGTAAGATTTCGTCTAGTAGGATTATATAACATTTATTACATTAAGCAACTTTGTAAATCCTTATAAGTGTAGTATGTTTGAAGACGTATGTACACACAGATACTTATGTGTACTTAAGTATATACATATGTATGAAGTCCTTCAAAGAGAAACATATTCTTTAACGCTTTTATAAATAATTACTCATATATTTCCGTATGAAATTGCATTTCTATTTATCACTGAATGCATATGTCAATGGCTGTTGAAGGAAATATTAACTCATTCATTATTTTAAGGCAAATTGCAATTATTTTTAATTTAAACAAATTAGTTTGGTTCATACGATGAAAATCATGTACTACATCATATTGAAATATTTTTCGTTTTCCACCCTTAATGCATGACTTTTATTATATTTCAACACTCCTGTTCAATTGATCAAAACCACACAATTTTTTACTCAGCAGTCCATATATTGTATTTTTAAATTTGATGGTGAGAAACAATCAGAGGATAGGGCATTTCATTAAGTTAAGTAAAGTAAGGAATACTTTCAGCATATTATTCGCTAAAATTAATAAACAAAATATATTTTTCTAGTTCATTTGATTAACTGAAAACTTATGAAAATTGTTCAACCAAGAATATGAACGTTTAGGCTTCAAATAAATACTTTTACAGTTAGGGCATTTACATTATGATTAGCTATATATTTTATTTTTGTGTAGTTAAAAACGGTTTGTGGGTTGAACTTTAGTGAGGATTACGCTGTTCAATTCTATCATGTTTAAACTTTTACGGATAATAATTATTTAGTGATTCATTGTAAACAAAAAAATAATAGTAATCTGTTTTTCACAACCATACGTTCTTGTAGAAACGTAACATATGTAGGTGTGTGACCATGCCACAACCATATGTAGGTAGGCCTTCAGGTTCTGTGGAAAATTGTCAGGATACTATAAATTACCAGTATTATAGAGCTGTCAATGTTAATTACTTGCTAACGGGTGCCCTACTAAACTTTTTAATATTAAACAATTCTTTATTAATAATAGACCTTTATCAAAATAATGATATTAGCAATTTATAAGAATATTCAGCAACTCAAGATAAAACAGACAAAAACAGATTACACGTTTTTTCTAACTAACAACATCGGTTTATATTTTATCACATCATTTTGATATTTAACCCAAATTGAGGCATTGGTCTCACATACAACGAAAATGGTCAGAACGGTTAACAAAGGCTTCGCATAGGTACCGGAGAACGCCAATGTACCTCAAATAGGTGAGTACTGTAAGTATTCAGTAACTCTACATACTCTTCTTTTTCATACTTTTGAATAACTCTACGCATTTGCTTTCATACTTGCATGTACCCCTACGTCTTCTTATTTATACGCAGTTATGCGCATATATACCTTTTTACAAGCCATCGAAGTTGCGACCTTCGGTACAACTCAAGTTGGCTGGCTTGCCCACAAACAATACAACTTTGTGTACATCTTTATTTTGAAAAAAAAATCATGTTGAGTTAAAAATGGCAAATAAGACTCGTACAGCATGCTTCTTGCTATATGCCAGTGACGGAAAAGTTCAGTGCTATTGAACTTTATGCAGAATTTTTTTTATTTTTCGAATTATGGTAGTACCGCCACGTCATTATAAGTACTTTTTAAATAATATACTGCACAAAATAAAAGCAAGATCATAAAAATCATATATATAAAGACTGGACAAGTTGTTTCTTTGAATTTTTGAAATAGTACTTTTTATGTAGAACAAATACTTTTGAAATACAATTCAGTTCTGTTTTAAAATCTTGATTTTTCATCAATGTTATGTGGTCACTACGATAATAGGCACAAAATAGAATGAGGTTGTTCAACATCCTCATTAATATCATGACCAGGATACTTGGCAAAATAATATAACTTTTTTTGATTTTTCGTATAACCGCGACGCAAATGTGCAACACTCTCAAGTTGTACCAATGGTACCGCAGCGTCTATGGCTTGATTTGCATACCGTCTTGACTAGCCAAAAAATTGTTCGCACATGGCAGAATTACGATAAGAAATTTGTTCGTGTGGAGAATATGTGTAGACATAATTTTTTGTTTGTCGTTGAGATTGTTTGTTTGTTTTCAGCACAGATTATATACGGGTGTTAACAGTCGTATGCATATTTTACATTTTGCCTGTGATTAGTTTGTTTGCGTGATGGCAGAACAGCGTTGTGCGAACAACTGTTCGGCCGACGTCCACGAGCTATATTCCTGTGCGAACAGCAATCTGTATGTTGGCAGAACAGATTTATGGCTAGTCAAGGTGGTATGTTAAGTTATGTCGATGACTTGAAATCATTGTAAAATTTATTTAGCTAATTTTGCCTTAATTTTTCTCATAAAAATGTTGCTATAATTTTCTGATTTTCTTCGTTATAAATTTTTCAGTATTCAAATTTAAACACTTGCACATTTTTTGTGACTTAGGTCTCAAGATTAACAAAAGTACGACAGAGTTTTTATAAAAATGTTTGTAATTTATTGCATTTTAAAATAGCGTTTTTATATTTATACTTTTAAAGTCTGGCAACTCTGCTCATATTTTATTATAAGCATACCACAGATAGAACTGTAACGCATACCTTGAGTTATTTGAGTTAATTTATGAGTATTCATGATAACATGATCATACCCCCGAATATCTTTTCGCATACTTGTTAGTTCCCAAATCGTGCTAGTTAAAACTCATAGTTATTTGTGAGTAGTTTCTCATTGGTTTACATGCCTGCAAGTACTTATACCTACTGATATTTAATGCTTTTGTGTATTCATACTCGTTGCGATATTTAACTAATAAGTTTGCAGAATGGGACCTTGTCGTTCTGTGGTATGTACATTCCATCCTTATAACATTCTGAGGGTTGCGTCATTCATACAAAGCTTTTTTCGGGAATTCCTATAAGATCAGATTAAGCTTGCGTATAAATATATGAATAATTTTAATTGGAAACATTCCTTTTTGAATTAAAAGCATTCTATTTTTCAAACCATATAGTATTATCACTGGCAAAATATGCCAGAGTGATTTATGCTCATTATGTTTACTTGAATATAAAATAAAAATACACTACTGCACAATGGGAAAAACTTGTCTTTCTAATAATTGTTTATATGCAAAACGTGTATCGGTTTTTTTTCTGTTTAATAACTATGATTCTCTTTAATAACTATGATTCTTGCATAATAATTTCATGTATGGTGATTTCATTTACAGAAAAAAAAATCATTGAACTGAAGAGACGTGCATTTTCATCACAGTAGACTACGTAGGCCAATCCATTACTATTTTCGGGCTTACAATCGATTTAGTCATATCTAATAGATTAATGTATGGGAAGTTTTGGAAGTTAACGTTGCTGACAATATTCCCTTTTATTTTCATGCTACTTTATTAAATGTTTTAAAAATTTTACATATTATTAAATACTAGGCGGCGCTTCTGATTGATAAATTAATAAATTAATATTAATTGAAGGCTCAACTATAATATGCATAAGCTGGCTTAAGCAACTGTGCAATTACATATAAATCATATGTGGCAAACTATAATGTACTTAACAACACTTTTCGTTAAGTTTCGTCAACTGTCATTTGCTTAAGCAAAGTACGAAGCTGATCGCACATTCCGTACGAAAACAGCTGATTGTGTTATAGATACATACATTAAAAAACAAGCTGCAATGGAGGATGAAAGTGACATTTTTTTTTTTAATTTAATAGAAAAAAATTGTTTGTATCAAAAAAGAGACGTATTTTATTATAATTGCAATTCAAAGAAACGAGCATGGAAAAAAGTAGCACAAAAATGCAAAAAAATTTTTATTGTTTATAAGTTGAGTGATGCACACCGCTGCAGTTTTTAGTACTTTTGGCCAAAATTACACAAGCACCAAAAATTGTGTATTTTTTTGTTCGAAGATTTCTTAAAACTAATAAAAATAATTATTAATTTGTATATGAATGGTATTAAATATATAAAATATATTTATTCAACACCTTTTTGTTAACGAATTTTATTTATTCTGAAATAAAATATGTTTTTGCAAAAGTACGAATAAAACAAATGTGCAATTGTGGCATTATAGTTTCCAGGCTCATGTAAGTACATTGTAGCCACCTAAAAGTCTTCAATAATTTGCTTAAGCATTTGTCAAGCTTTTCGTTCAATTTTTGACATTAGCTTAAGCTACCTTAAGCATATTATAGTTGGGCCTTGAGTTTGTAGCCATAAGTAGGGTTATTTAAAGATAACCACCATAAAGTTGGTTATTACTGCTTTTCCTTTATTGTTACTTCTTAAGTTTAGCAAAACGAATGAGAAAAAGATGCAAAATAGTACTTATAAATGATTTTCAAATAAGGGCAGGTGGATTTTGGCAGGCTGTGCCTATAACTCCTATATAAACAGTAATATTCTAATATTTTTAACCATTAAATATTATCCAAATTATAATCATAGTATGTAAACGCTACAGCTGCAAAAGAATTTATTTGAAGGCTAAAGGTTCTCTTTCTAAATTTCACACCTTATGCTTCTCACCTAAACATAATGAAAAAATTTTAACTTAGCTTCTTCGAGTAATATATGAATGCAAAAAACACCACATAATCAAGTCCTTGTAAGAAGTGTTGGAAAGGCATATCATTGAGCTTCATATCTTAACTTGCTAAATAACCCATATATTGCGTATTAATAGCATATTAACAAGTTTCTATTTTCTTATGTAGGGAGGATATCGAAGCAGACCGCTATCTTAATCGATCCCTTTTCGACCCCCTTTTTTCCGCCGAATTGATTTCAGACAACCGATTTGTAATTTACAATTATCTTAGTCTCAATCAAGTCTCGTGCTACCACTGTCCTTTACTATCGACTATAGTGATTTCAGACTACCGACTGGTAACTGTTGACCTTCGTCCTCATAACGTAGTCGCTTGTAAATGGTAGCAGTTGTTTAAGGCTTAGGGCCACTATGGCATTCTTATGCTAGCCAATACTGGACATTCACACATGATGTGTGCTACCATCTCAGCCTCTTCCTGAGGAGTATCTTTAGAAGCAGTCCCGTCCACCCTTTGCGAGGTTTTCTTGTCCAAATCTTCAGAATTCCTCCATTGGCCAATAAACATCAGAGTTTTTACAGGGATAAACATCTCCATCTCGTGCGAGGCTTCATTGTCCATCCCTGTCGGAATCTTACGGTCTAATGCCTTAAAAGTACATTTAAAAATTTACCCATCTACCCCTCGCGAGGCATTCTTGTCGATCTTTTCTGTATTTCTCCTTTGGCCAATTAAAACCGTACTTTTTTCAGATATAACCTCTCCGCCTCTTGCGAGGCTTCCTGATTCATCCCTCTAATAGGGAAAATAATGTCCACCCACATAGAGCTCCATATGCACGGGTAAGTCTGTATTAAAACCAGAGATCGGCTTGTATTCAGAGTTTACATACATGAGAACAAGCATCCTTTTGGCCACGCATCGCTGGCGTATGCTGTTCCACCGTGGATTATGGATTTTTTATAAGAGAGTGTTAACTTCTCTCCGCTCGACTTATTTAGCTAGGCTCCTTGCAAAGACAAGAACCTGTTACCGGCCGCCACTACGTGGAGATATAACTCAGAACTTCTGACAGTGCTCTCAGTTGCGGTAAGCCTTATCGTTGTGCCTGCCAGCCAGTTAATCAAATAAAAAAGGAAAAACAATTTTTTTAATTTTGTTTGAATTCTGCGAAAAATAATCCTTAATTCTAACTTAAATATATTTTTAATACCCAGCCAAAAAATTTTCAGGTTTTGTAAGCAGTACATAAATTTTTTGGTGCCCAAAAGCACTTCATAGGAAGCACAAACATATATTTTGACTTAATAAATGTAATACCGTGGTGAAGAAATTGTGTATGAATATTATTATTTAAAAACACAAAGTTTTACACATTCGCTTACTGTGCAGCATTAACGAAACAAACAATTCTCAACATTTTTTAAACCTGTTTTATGTCAAAACGGTGATTTTAATTGTAGTGGGAAATTTTCCTCTTCTCTTCTAAGCCAAAATTTTCTAATCGTAACACCTTTGCCGCAAATAAAAATTAAATATCTGTCACCAGTAGGGTCTAAAACGACAAAAATTAATAATTTTAAATGAAAACTAAGGAAGTATTTGAGAGGTAGAAATGTTTTCACAGTTTTACTAGAAATATTTATATCATGAATTAAGGGTTGTGAACAACTAGGCACGAGAGATGCTAAGAGCGGCAATATGTTTCAAATAGCAATTAACAACCCAAACAAGCAAACTTTTATCGTGGCAAGATATTTTTGCAAACCCGCTGCTTTATACAGAACGTTTTTTTTTTGCTCTCCTAAAATTTGGAATTTAAGACATGCAATATAATTAATGAAAGCCGCAGAAATATAGTTTTGTAGTAGTTTTGAGATAAATACTTTTTTTTACCAATATCATTTCTTTAAATTTCGTTCAATTTTAATAACTGCGTTCACCATCAACTTTTTCAAATATTCATGTAAAAACTGACTTTATTTTTTTTAAATATAAATTTTTTCTCAAGTTTTCCCGTAGAGTTCATTTAAAAATAAAATAAACAACAATAGAGAGAAATACTTTCTTTATTTTTGGTTTGTAGACAGATTTTATTACTTTAACTACACATTTTTAGTTTTTAGCAGTTCAGTCGAGAAATGACAGATAACATTGTTTGTGTCATCGCCAACATAGTCATCATCGTAGTCGTCAACATCAGCGCCATCATTTGTACGATACAAGTACTGCAATAGACTGAAAATAAAAATGAAGACATCAGCAATTGTTAGATTTTTTTATTTACAAAAACTATTTCAATTAAAACCCAAGGAAGTCATTTGCCCTTTTTGTTGGGTAATTGGAACTTCCGCAATAAAATATTGTAGATTTTTTTCCTCGTTAAAATGAGTTGTTCTGATTTGGTTGTTAACAACCTGTTGTTGTTTTTTTCATTCAAATACTCGTACTAAATTGTATTCAGCTTTACATATGCATTTTATGCTTTCTTATGAAAATATGTATGGATATCAAGGGGATTTCGGAAGATTTAAAGTCCTGAGGAAAGTATTAATTTAAACAAGGTTAAAATTCCTTAAATAAAAAGTTGTATATTTTGCTTAACTTTTTGCTGCATTTTTTATTTAACACTATTTGCAACCAATTACATTTTTCATAGCCATTTCTATTTTAATAAATTTCTAGGTTTTTATATAATCTAATTTTCGTTAAGACAAATTAATGTAAGAAATAATTTTATCTGGCTAACATAACAAACTGCGACTTGAGTAACTTTATTTGAAGGTGTTAACGTTGCTTACGTCCAAACAAAGTTTTGAAATAAGTAGCCGCGTTGAACTTTGAGGGTCGTGAAGAACTGTGTATTAACTTATCGCGAATCCAACATCGTTCTCTTGTGATATTTATATAGAAAAAGAACTTAGGTATCACTGTTATACGTCATTATCGTAAAGTAATTCTAATAAACAATTAAAAAAGAGTGAAAGTGTCATACGCTTTGTTTATGCAAATGACATACCGTGCATGTGCGCTAATACTCGTACAGCAAAAAAAAAAAACCATAATTGATGGCAAAAATACGAGAATATTGTATAACGGGATATTAAAAATGTTAATGGTCGAATTTTATGGATTCTTATTCAATGTCCGCACAAAACGTTGCGTTTTTTCAAAATGTAAAACCGATGTACAGTGGACGATTTTGTGGCAAGAATTTCGTTAGACCCCTTTCAGACCAGCAAAGTTTTCCTAGCAAAGTCTTGCGTTTGTGGAGGAGAGAGGAAACAAGAGCGGGGGTTGGTACAAAACTTGTTGTACTCGCAAATTCCTTTCGTGTTTTTAGTTCGTAAACCGAATTAATATTGCTGCTCTTTATATTTGACAAACATACAAACAAAAGAAACAGACTTTGTCAAAGCAAAATTATCCTGTCTGAACACAAGACAAAGTTTAAAAGAGAATTCAAGAAACTTTGTCAAAGAAAACTTTGCTGGTCTGAAAGGGGTCTTAGAAATTTGTGGAATATAGTGTTTAGTAAGATTATTTCTGGTACTCAATCGATTTTAAGAAATATCCCCAGTAAACTCTTACTTGCCAGATGGCACAAAAATAATAATATTGACAAAGTACAGTAGTTGGATAAATTTTTGTTTTTCGGGAAGTTGTTTGTTACCTTGTGTACCATTGCATTTATTTTTAATGAGAATGTGTATTGGCATAGCTGAGGTATTTGATAATGACCGATAATTGTTTGGCACTTTAGTTATACGTTATAATTCTGATTTAGCTTAACATAAATATTAGATATAGTTTGTCATGAAAAGAGTTGTCGCTACCATACGAATTATTGTTACAAGCAGGCCACTTGAACTGTAGTACGAGAGCTTAACTGATTCTTGTTCCGTACATAGTAAAACTGTAGAATGTAGATTTTCCGAATACAAAGTCATATATATGGTCTTCCAAAATCATCTTATATTCTTTGTATATATTCATATTTAACCGTATTATCCCGCATACAAGGTCCCACGAAATAATCTTACTTTGCTGTAACTAAATTTAGTAAGATGAACATATTCAACGTAATAGTTTCGTTAACATAATAGCTGTGTTCATACAATACCCATCTACGTACTAAAGAAAGCAGACCTTAAGTAAAATCCTGAGAAGACTGAACGTAACCGCAGCTGGAAAATAAAACTGCGTTAGAATTTACAAATATTTTAGTTCAGGAGATATTTGAGTCTACAAAACTACATTTTGAGGACGCTATTTTGTTGATTCAACGGGGTAGACCGTATAGAATCAGTTAGTATTTTGAACAATAAAATAGCATGCAGCCAAGTTCCGACAAAAGTATGTGTTTGTTAGAACGTTACATGTGTGCATATTTAAAATACAAATGCCTCGTTTCTTAGGTTTTTTTTCCAAAACTCTTTTCCAGATAATTTTTGTGCAACGGTGGGTTTATTAAAGAACACTCGCAAAAAAATATGTCTCAACGCTTGCACGCTTAAGAATTTTGACATTAAAGTAAAAAATGGATACACGTTTTCTAAAAACAAATAATTATTTAACTTAAAATAAAATTTAATTATTTCGATATCTGCTCAGATCCCGGCATAAATAATTGTTTTTTATTGTTGCTTTCACTCTCTAGTAATTTAATACGAGTCCTACTTTCGAAATGTTTTTCTAAAAATGTTGTCTCTGCGGATATTGCTGGACACGCTACGAAGAAAACAAAAAAGCTTAAAAAAGAGAACAACTCATAAACAGTACCTACATATACGAGTATAATAACCAATATTACAAGAAAAAGCTCCAAACTTGGTTGATATTTATTTCAGTAATCAGAGAAAGCCGATTCTTAATTCTATTTTTCGACAAGGCGACAGGGCGTTTTAATTTTTCGACAAAGATCGAATTTTTCGTTCTGTTGAAGATGATCTATAAGAGAGAAAGTCACTCAAATCTATAGCGACCTTAAACCGACAAAATATTAGAAAATAAAAGAAAAGCCTATAACAACCTAATACTTTTTCATAACAAAAAATATGCTCTAAAAATTCGGCATAGTATGCAAATATAGTATGTGCTCTAAAGGGTAAAATATGCACTAAAACTTGATGCTAAAATTCATAAAAAGTGTTGAGTTATATAATTATGTTACACGTGGGTCCATACATCGAGGGTTTAGTGTACTTTTAGCTCAGGTTTTCGAAGTCCCAAGAATCATCGAAAGTGAAAATAAGAAGTGTAATGATTTACTAAAGTGAGAGTGGAAGTATTGTAGTTTCTTAAAATTTTACAAACAACAACGAATTAATTTATTTGTTAACACATTTTCCTTTGAATTTTATTTTATAAATATTATAATCGAATCTTTTCTAATTATGTATGCTGATTTCATAAAAAGATCTTTTCAATTTCTATAAAAATCTGTCTAATGTACTTGTATTAGCTTTAAATTATAAATGGATTTTATGTGAAGATATTTTCATCGCTATGTTTTTTTTTTCTTCTCAACCTTATTGACTTTATTATTTTCATATTCAATTAAAAGCAGATATTATCAAAAATATCGAACAAAAAGTATAATACATACACAATGTATAAGTTAAGTAAATTTATTCTGATATCATACTTTATACTCGCTCGTACCAGCATTAATGCACGCACACATACGCACAATAAATACGTAGATGTACTCGTACATTAAATTCACCCACACAACTGATATTTTAGATGTCGTATACAAAATACATGCAAATCTTAAAATTAAAATTATGCGCATAAATAACAAGGATTAATGCTAAGCACACACATACGTACGAATATATGTGTGTGGGTTTATTAGGGACTCCAAAGTTTTATAGTTAAAACTAATTTCAGCTTTTAGGTTAGACGCTGACTAGCAATTTTTAATTTGTGAAATTTGTTACTATATTTTGTTTTACGTAATTTTTTAATGGAATGTTTTTTATCATGTTTTGTTTTACGCAAGTACGAAAAATCCCTTATTTATTACAAGTATGGATTTTTTAAGAGGTAGAAATAACAGTCTTGGATGTACCTTTTAACATCAGAACGTTATATTAAAGTCCATTTTCCTAAATTGCAACACGATTTAAGGTCCCATCCAAATAATTTTTTTTTCTATTTCTAATGAATTCGATGAATTCTTGGGCATTTGCATATGAAGATACAATCTCCATGAAAGCTATTTACACAGAATAGGGATGACCAGTAAGTAACACTACAGTAGCTTGAGTTGTGTAGTCTTTATTACAAAATAGTCTCCTACATTCCTTGGAATTCTCTTTCTGGTACAAACCTCCTCAATAATTGCCAGTCGATGCATCTCAAACGAATCATATTAAGTACAATGTCGACCGTGAAATATCGCGTCGTTGGTTCAGTGAAGGCCGGGTAGTGACATAGGAAGTGTTTCTTCGACTCGACGTCCTCCTTGAATGTCTTGCACACGTCACTAATCACACATCCTGTACGGTGTATATGAGCCTGCAGGTTCGAGTGACATGTCCTTCTTTTATCTTCATTTGGGTCCCCCAACAGGTTCTTTGTTAGTTTGGCCACTGCGTTTTTATTCCACTGTATGGGCCCTCAATGTCCAAGCGGCTATAATTAAGTCTACATCCTTACGCTATTTGGCCCTAATTGCCAGACCGTTGGCGTCAGTTCATCGTGTTTTTTTTCATTTCTGCATTGTCCTGGACCTAACCCTCTCGGATATAAATATTAACAGTATTATTATTATTAATGTATGGGGGGATATCGAAGCAGACCACTTACTTTCTGGGTCCCTTTTCGACCCCCGTTTCGCTCCTCAAATTGATTTCAGGGAACCGGACCGTAATCACAGCTACCTTACTTTCAATTGAGTCTCGTGCTAGCCCTAGCCTTTACTCTTGACTAAAGTGATTTCAGACTGTCGACTGGTAACTGTCGACACTCTTCCTTATCACGGAGTCTTTTGTAATTGCTAGCATTTGTCTAAGGCTTAGTTCCACCATGGCATTCACATCTAACAAGTGTCTGCCCGTGGTCTTAAGCCTTATGCTAGCCAGTGCTGGACATTCACACACAATGTGCGCTACCGTCTCAGCCTCTTCCAGGCATAGTCTGCAAGTATCATCTTCTACGACTTTCATCTTAGCCAGATGGTACTTGAAGTTTCCATATCCTGTCACTAATATTAACAGTAAATAAGTAAGAGAAAATAATTATTTTTTATTTACAGTTTTCGAAACAGATCGACAGCAAAAAGGGTTAGTCTTCAGCGTCTCTACTTTTTGCGCTTTCTCTTCTAAAATTGTTAGAAATCTGTCTTCTTAACTTTCTTCATTATATTTCGTTTTTAAACCTTTAGGCGTTAAAGACGGCTGGCTGTCCATATTCCACTTCAAAAACGATGCTGACACAACTATTGTGAATTGAACAAATACTAAGTTTCCTACTTTCAAGAACGGTAAGTTTGCTTGCCGCTTGTCGATAACGTCTGCCATGATGGACTACTCGCTGAAATAGTTCGGGCTTTTCCTGGAAACATCCACAAGCTTCAGAGATAGAACGTTTAAAGTAAGGTCAAAGGATCAGCTTTCAAAAAATTGGAAAATAAGTATGTGCAGGAGTACGTCAAGCAGACGACACTGCAATTATAACTGTTAATAAAGATCCGACGGTAGCATCGCACAACTTCAGTCCCATATTAATGAGCTAGAAGACTGGCTAAAATAATGAAGAATAAAGGTACATTCATTGAAATGTGCTCATGTAACGTTTTCCCTAAGAAGGCAAAATTGTCCACCAATAACAAATACCACGGTTCCAGCTGAGTATTTTGGTATTCACCTGGATCGACGCCTAACTTGGTCCCGTCACATTGAGGCAAAATAAATAAATAATTTATTGCAATTTGATGGGTACCAGTGACTAAAAAGAAGTGAAACATTAAGCCTGGCGAGGTTAAATGTTGCAATTAAGTTGCTTGTAATTGAAACATAGTTCAGTTTGATATTAAATACTCAAGTTAATAAAATTCACAAACGCCTTGCTTTACTGTATGTAACGAGTTTTAAGTTACCGAAGGTTTAATTTATTTTTGAACATTCGACTTTACTTTATTGTGGCAATATTGTATTGATAATGTCAAAAAGTTGTAGACATCAGAATACCATTAAATTGGGTTACGAGTGAACTCTAAATTACTAGAAATTACACTTAAAAGTAACAAAATTTATATAAGATATTATAAACTATATAATTATATTTCCAAAGGAATACCATAATTAATTTATAGTTTTATAATTATATGTTAAAATTGAGAATGTTCCAATTCTTTTAAAATCAAATTAATTGAAGAAATAGTTGTGCAATAATATTTCGTTTTGTATGAAAACTACTAACAAAAAATACAATATTTTATTATAATACAATAACACAATCGATACAACAATACGAGGCATTTGTGAATTGAACAAATACTTAAATACGCAAAACTGGTCAACTCTTAAGGAAAGTTTTATGGAAGTTGGAGTAGAAACTGAACAGTATATTCACATCACTTTAGAAAGCGATATCATTAGATAATTGTAATTTCTTTGGCTTTTAAAAATAAATATGAGGATATTTGAAAATGTTATGTTTTCTCATATTCTCGTGCTGCAGTCTAATAATTCTACCCTTGAGGTAGATGTGCTTTTATGGATGTGTTTGAACATATGCAAAAGCATATGAATGATTAGAAACACACGCACATGCATTGTATTTGTATATCTATATAACACGTAAGTAACATGTAAATACACACATACATTTGTAGGAGTGTTCATACATTTTATTTGGATTGAAATAATCTTAGGTACTAAGATTGATAAGTAACAATATGTTAGACATTAATGAATACATTACACATTGTACAATAAGTTACATGGTGCTCATATACTAACACTGGAGTTTGCACCACGATATTTAGTCCCCAAGGCTTATTTATATCTCTTTCCAAAGTACTGTGGATACCAATTACGTTAAGGGATGCTTGCAGGGGCCACGAAAGTTTTGTCGTAATAATTACATAAGTAATAGTGCGATAATTAAATAAAAATTAAAAATATATAAATTTATTTTTTTTAAACTGATATGAAAACACCCTCGCATTTTTAAGAATTGAATCACAGGCCTTTTTGGTTGTAATGAATGTTGATTGTTATATGAAAGCTATTCCTTACTCTTTGCTTAGAAATATTATGCAGAAAACACACGTAATTTATAAATGCTTTTGAATTGAAATACATATTTGTTTTATCCTCGTTCAGATAAATGAAAAGTCAAAAAGCGTAATTAGACTGCATCAATAGGTTTGATTAAAATTTCCATAATTTTGTAAAAATAACAATTTCAATAATTTGTTTTGCGAATATAAGTACATTTTGTAAGGTTAAAGGTTATACAAGCCTATGCAGATTATTTGGAACTATTACATGTTGGCGCTAGGGTGCCAGCTGTTACAGGTGAGATTACACATAATTACATATTTTCATTTCAAATTACGTTCCGGTAATAATCGAATAGGAGCTTTAACGGATACCTTCTCTTATTAGACGATAGTCAAGGAAATTTTACTATGAATACGATAAGCTGAAAATATAGCACATCCTATTAAATACTGATGTCTTCCAATATAAAAAAAAATACATATTGCGAGACACACTTCCTTAAGTTTTCTCAAAGAAACTTCACAAAGAATGAACGTCTTATCTTTTAATCAATCGAAAAAGCTTCTATTGAATATAAAATACGACGGCTAAAACCGGAGCCCAAAAGTAAAGATTGAAACCAATAATTTGCAACGTGACAAATCAGTACTTAATCTTTAGTTTAAACTTTTTTGAATGGTACATAAGACTCGGCACACCCGAATATATCACTCTTATTTTTTTATATTTCAATTAGCTATGGCAACATAATTAACTATCATTGTGCACGTAAAGAATTATAAGATCTAGTCTCCAAATTTTGTGCGTATCTTTATCGCTAACATCCTTAAGAAAAACCGATACCCTGAGATTTGCATCGTCTCGGTGCTCTTAGCCCATTGTAAATTAGTCCAAGTTTTTAACACAACAATTTACTTACTACATTTGTAGTAATTAATAAATATAATAAATCCTAGGATTAAGATTTGAAAACTTATTGTAATTTTCTTTAAAAAAAAAGTCAATAACATAAATATATATTGAAACAAAATACTATTAGAAGCGGCAAGAATTTACCTAATCTGAACAGTGGGTGTGAATATTTATTCAATTGTAGTCAGGGTCTTAACTTTTTGTGTGAAAAAATCGGTTATCAGCTTGATTGATTCATGATTCGTTTTTCCGGCCAGGTGAATTGATATAGATTTTTGAAACGAATTTCCGGTGTTAATTACATAGATTTTGGTAAACAAATTTGTACTAGATTATTATTAATTGCAATAGAAAAACCGTAATAAGAAAGTCAACAGATATAAGTTTTCTGTAAAATTGCAACTTCTGACGGAAACGGCTAAAAAATCCCGTTGAACTTTTCATATAATTTAATTCCAATTTCTACGTATAATAAGAAAACATAACTTCAGGTACTACTATGTGCAACCCACTCACTACCTTATTGCATATTTTTACAATCAACTCATATGAAATCACTTGATTTCTTTAATTTTTGAATCGAAAAATTGTTTTGAGCAATATAATACACAAATATTTCAGAAAGGTATAGAAATTCGATTGAGAGTAAGATTAGGAGAGAAAAGTAGGCAGCTATTGGAACAAAACCTGTCAATTAAAGCAACAATTTTAGAGTAAAAAGAACGAATGTCTTGAAAGCGAATTAATTTACGGTGAACCAGAACGTGCTCTAAATTTTAATATTTATTATTTTTAGTATCCTTAATCACTTCAATTAAAAAAAATGTACATTTTGAAGTAAAATAAAACATTATAAAATTAATGTTAAGAGATAATGAAAAGTAAGATGAAAAAATACGTATTCCATTCTGCTGGCGTCAAATTAAAGTATACAAAACCTGCTATGATATCACCAAACAGAGACAAGAAGCAGCATTTCCCACTGTTTATGTGGCTTTTTAAATTAAAATCAAAAAGCTTCCAAATTACAAGATTTTAAGTTTTCAATAGAAAATATGCCCTTACAAGGAAAGCTTGAGGTCGACCAGCGACCGCATTTGAAGAGGGTTCGGATTGTACCAAAAAAGATGCTATTGCAGAAAGTGCGTCAATTTTTGAGTATAAGAACATAGAGGATAAAAGTATCCTGGCTTCAAAATAAAAAAAAACTTAGTATATAAAACAAAATTAGTTCAGGTTATATAGTTGAGCTCTGTACAATAGTCTTGTCAAGTTTCAAATTTTCGTTTAACATTAATAGCATTTATTATCTTCAGGATATATGATTGGTAGTTGGATCCTTGCTTCGATTTTGAAAGAGGTTTTGTTTGTTTTAGGAATATAAGAAAATTTCCAAATTTTACAAAAAAAAATCGGTAATACTACCCCGCAATGTACCTGATATAGAAATTAAGCTATTTCAGATATTAAATTCTTCTAAATCCAACTTACGTTTGTTTTCTTGTTTTTATGTACTCTTCGAGTTTAGGCCATTTAATTTATAACCATCTTATAAATAAATGGTACACGCTAAGCCTGTAATAAGAAAGCCTTTAGAAGGGTGACACACACACACACGCACATAATATAACAGTGGCAGCGTAAGAAATCATTATTTAAATGCGTTAAATGACAAATGATATTGTATAAATTGCCATAATCAAAATACTTGTTTATATGTTTTACTTCTAAACAAAAATGAAAAACATAAGTTGAACTTTAGCTAAAAGAAAATCTGCAGTAAATTATCATAGAGAAGTTACTAAAGCGGATATCCGTAAGAAAACTCTTGACATAACTTAAACATAAAAGTTTAATAGTTTTGTGAGTGTGTGTGTGTATATTTTTCCTATGCAAAAACTTTACTAAATAGTTGTGCATTTTTTATGAAGTTATAATTCTATTTAACCACTCATGTAAGTTCATTAATTTTTTTCCGCTCGAAGTTAAAGGTGGGGTCGTATTAACTTTTCTTATTCGTTTGCAATTCGGAATATTTGAACATTTAATACGAAAATGTGTCCAAGCTTTTTGCTAAGCTTGAATAAACGACTGTAAGCCGACATTTATATTAATAAATGTTTAAAATTTATGAAATTGAATTTTAAGTAGCAAGAGATCTTTAGTTGTTATCTATTATTCAGTTAAAAGAAATGTTTTTATTAAAAATTTAATATGTTGCCTTACAACAGGAGTTTACTTTAAAACAATAGATAAGCAAAAACTTTGAAATATTTTTATAAAGAAATGAGCGAAGATGATTGTTAGGATCACTCATTGTCAATCCCCTGCAAGAGATGCCAGGTCCAACAAAAACATAATATCTAAAGATAATAATTCTAGGCAGCTATTTGCAGCTTAATAGTCTTCTGTATTGAGAAGCTTAATTTTTGAAAAGAAGTTATATTCATTACTGGTGTCATGCAATTTAAAATAAAGAATTCCAAATTGGAATGTTTTTTTTTTGAACTATGACGACTTTTAATAACTAATATTATAAAATAAAACGTAAAAATGTGTTAACAATATATGTGTGGCTTACGTAGTGCCCCGAAACCCACTTTCTACCCTTAAGGGTTCATCTTATTTTGTACAACTTGCACTTACATCAGCATCTTTTCGGATACAAAGATGAAAATGTGTGTAATAAAAAACAGTAACGTTTTCTTTTTGCCGCTGGCATTCACACGAAAACCACAAAACAGCAAACTACATGATCCCTTAAAACACAACTATGTTTAATAATAGCTACAAAGATATTATAAATTCATTTGTTTCGAGTCTTGACGAACTAGGGCTATTTGCTTATAAACTAAAAAGTACGCGCTAATAAAAGATATATGCATTTGCAATGATGATACCAAAATTTGAAAGCTCCTTACCGGTCACCTTAATTTATTGTGTGAACGAACAGTTGCTTGCTTATAGAAGACGCACAAAATTTACACAGTTGCTGCCATCTAAACCTCCTCGATTTAATAAATTCAAGACTGCAGAAAATGTTAATCAAAACAGACGTTTTCTCATGGAGTTGGTTGGTCCATACAAGAAAGCGGGTAGCAATGTGGCAACTTAAAAATAATGAAGAAAAGTATGGCTAATTCTCGATCGTATCGTGAAAACTAATAAATTTAAAAACGAAAAACCCGTCGATTCAGCAACTTTCTACGCTCAAAAATTAAACCACCAAATTCGCAATTGCTGTAAAATGGAATGACTTGTACTGAACTGTTCATAAAATTATTTGATAACTAAAAAATTTCTATTGAGTTACAATAAATTATTTGTAGCAATCTGTACGGGTGGAACGTTCTCACCATCGTAATAGGGCATATGGACAAATGTTTCGAGCGGCAGATACTGCAATGCTGTTGCGGCAATAGCCTATGTATTAGAAACGCTGCTAATGCAGACAGTTAGACTTTATGACTTAACCATGTAACTAAGGGCTTCATTTGTTGGAAATATACTTTGCATTAAAACACTTTCCATATTCAACATTTATATTCACGTAGCATGCCATGAAATTTGTATAATATTCTTTCTTGATACATATAATTTTATACACACAACTTTTAGAATGTTCAATTGAAATGGTTAATAAATAAAATATAGTATGCCGTTTTTATAAAAAAGGAAAAACCTGTGTAATTCATTGAAGAGGTTTTTCATCAGGTTATGGGCCCAGACATACCGTTTGGGATAAAGAAGTTATTTTAAAAACGTAAGTTGTGCAAGATTCTGAAGATGGCATCATCATCATTGTACCAAATAGAGAAGCTCGACGAGAAAAATTACGAGACGTGGTGCATTCACATGAGAAGCATTTTGGTACATTCCGGGTATTGGAAATATGTAAATGGAGATGAAGAGACTGATTCAACATGGAGTGCCGCAAAAATATTAGAATGGGAAAATAATGATGAAAAAGTCCTGGCCACAATATTGTTAAGTGTGAAGTCTACCCAGCTGAATTATATCAAGAATATTAAGAAATCTAAAGACGCCTGGAACAAACTTAAAGAAGTATACAAACCTAGCGGCCCGATGCAGAAGGAATCCTTATATAAGAAATTGTTAAACTTAAATATGAAGGACAGCAAAGATATGGGTGAATATTTAAATAATTTTTGTGAAATCACGGAAAAATTTGCCGATATTTGCATACGTATACAAGATGAATTGCTTGTTATTATTGTATTGTCAAGCTTTCCTAGGGAATATGAAAATTTTGTTGCAGCAATGGAGACCAGAGATTCTCTGCCAGCATTAGGAACGCTAAAAATAAAATTTCTTGAAGAATATGAACGTCGAAACCAACAAGATGAATTGCTAACAGTGCAGCAAGCTTTTGGTGCTACCAAAAGGGAAATTAGGCAAAAGAGCAGTACAGCCAAAGAAAGTAAGATGGTAATAAAAGGGAATTGTTTCAAATGTGGTAAGAGGGGTCATTATGCGAACAAGTGCAATTCAAAACATGATCCAGCAAAGTCTTATTCCCTGATTGCAATGGTAAAATCTAAAAGTGTTAGTACATCGATAAGCTGGTACATTGATAGTGGCGCTACAAGCCATATGTGTGCAAATCGTGTTTTATTTTCAAAAATAAGCAGATGCAATGAAAATATTATGCTAGCAAATAAAGAATCAATTGTCGCCGAAGAATTTGGAACTGTCAATATTTTTGTAAATAATAACAGGATTGAACTTAAAGATGTTTTGTATTCTCCAGATTTGAATGGAAATTTTCTATCCGTTAGCAAAGTCGTTCAATATGGTGGTAAAATCAAATTCAATAAAAGTGGTGCAATCTTTACTGGTGTTGATGGTGAGTCAGTTTTAAAGGCTAGAAGAGAAGAAAGCCTATTCGTGTTTAATGTAAAAGTTCCCGATGAGAAAATGTACTCAATACGTTCAAACAATGAAATTTGGCATCGCAGATATGGACATCTGAACTACCAAAGCTTATTAGAGCTATGCAAGAAAAATATGGTGAGTGGCATGAATTTACATAAGGAATCTGAAGATCCTTGCCAAACTTGTATGGTGAGTAAAATTCATGCAATAAAATTTCCGAAACAATCAGAAAGTAAGTCCAGTGAGTTACTAGACTTAATACATTCAGACGTATGTGGTCCTATGAATGTTGATTCAATTGGAGGATCAAGATATTTCCTTACGTTCATAGATGACAAATCCAGAAAAATTTTTGTTTATTTTCTGAAGTACAAGAGCGAAGTATTCGAAAAATTTAGAAGTTTTAAAGAATTGGTAGAACGCCAAACAAATAGACAAACAAGAATATGTTAGTAAAGAGTTTAATCGGTATTTAGAACAATGCGGGATACAACGTCAGCTTACTGTACCTTATACGCCACAACAGAACGGCGTAGTAGAAAGGGTTAACCGTACTATTGTAGAAATGGCTCGTTGTATGCTAGTAGATTCTGGTCTTAGTCAAAATCTTTGGGCTGAAGCAATAGCAACAGCAGTTTACTTACGTAATAGATCTCCAACAAAAGGAATTGATGGCAGTACACCGTATGAAATATGGACGAGTCGTATGCCAAGCGTAAAACATTTAAAAATATTTGGGTCCAATGTAGTTGTTTTGAATAATAAGAAAGGAAAGTTTGATCCAAAAGGTTCAAATATGGTGATGGTAGGATATTCACTAGTTTCTAAAGCATATCGTTTATATGATAAGAAAAATCGTGAAGTTGTTGAGCGTCGTAATGTCTTATTCAATGAGCATAAACTACCTGTAGAAGAAAATGTTAGAGATGAATATTTTATTAATCTTGAAGAAATTATTAGTAAAGAACAACCACGGAATATTAAAAATTGTAACACAAATGATGCAGATTTAGCTTATTTCGAAGCACAGGAAGTTAATAGCGATAGTTCTATTAATGAAGTTGTACAGCGAAATGGAACAGTTAAACGAGGCCCGGGTCGACCAAAAATTTTTGGAAATGGAAGGCCAGGGCGTCCTAGAAAGATTCCCCAAATACTGAATAATGCGGTGGAGGAACAAGTTCCGAGAACTTACGAAGAGGCATTATCCAGTCATAACAGTACAAAATGGAAAGAAGCTATGGCAAAAGAAATATTTTTATTAGAGAAAAAGAAAACTTGGTCGTTAGAAGAGCTGCCAAAAGATCAAAAAGTTATTAAAAGCAAATGGGTGTATACATTAAGGAAAAGTAGTGAAGGTAAGGTCGAACATTTTAAGGCAAGATTGGTGGCTAAAGGATGCAGTCAAATATACGGTATTAATTATGAGGAAACATTTTCGCCTGTCATAAGATATGAAACGATAAGAATGATTTTGGCCTTAGCAGTTGAACACAAGATGCATTTACATCAGTTAGACGTGGTTACAGCATATCTTAATGCAAGTCTACAAGAAGAAATTTATATGCAGCAACCGAAGGGTTTCGAAGATAAAATCTATCCAAATAAAGTTTTACGTCTACACAAAACAATATATGGTTTAAAACAAGCTGGTAGGGAGTGGAACCTTAAATTAAATAATATTTTATGTAAAATGGGATTTAAAAGTTGTGAAAACGAACCTTGTTTATATAAAAAATTAATAAACGAAAGTTTGATTATCGTTGCAGTTTACGTTGACGATATAATTATTGGTTGCAAAGAAAAAGAAGAAATACTAAAACTTAAATCTGAAATTAGTAAGGTGTTTGAAGTGTCAGACAAAGGTTTACTGGAACATTTTTTGGGCATGAAATTTGAACGTGATGGTGAAACTGGCGATATTGAAATTAGTCAAGAAATTTATATTAACGATTTATTACAAAAGTATAATATGGAGAACTGTAAGCCATCGTCAGTACCTTTAGAACCAAATTATCAAGTAAAATGCAATGAAGAATGCAAAAAGATTGATAGCTCGTTATATCAATCACTTATTGGAGTACTATTATATTTGGCACTAACTACAAGACCAGATATACTACATTCCGTTAATAAACTGGCACAAAGAAATGTCGATCCACATGCAGAGCATTTTGTAGCCGCGAAGCATATTCTACGATATCTTAAGGAAACTCAAAATATTAAATTAAAATTTTCCAAGGGTAATAAAAGACTTATCGGTTATGCAGATGCAGATTGGGGTGGATGCACAATTGACAGAAAATGGTATTCTGGTTATGTATTTTACCTTGGAAATTGCGCAATATCGTGGGCATCAAAGAAACAACAAACAATAGCTTTGAGCAGCACTGAAGCTGAGTATATATCTGTTTCAAATGCGTCAAGAGAAGCAGTTTACTTGAGAAGATTGCTACAAGAACTTGGTTTTTTAAATGAAGAGACTGTAGAATTAAACATCGATAATCAAGGCGCATTAAAATTAGCAACAAACCCAGTATTCCATAATCGTCGTAAACATATAGATATAAAATATCACTACGTTAGAGAAGTCATTAACAATAAAGATATTTGCTTAAAATATTGTCCTACAGAAGATATGGTTGCGGATATATTTACAAAAAATTTAAGTAAATCAAAACACAATAACTTTATTAATTTGTTGAATTTAAAAGATTAACATTATTTTAGAGAAATATACATGTTGAGGAGGAGTGTTGGAAATATACTTTGCATTAAAACACTTTCCATATTCAACATTTATATTCACGTAGCATGCCATGAAATTTGTATAATATTGTTTCTTGATACATATAATTTTATACACACAACTTTTAGAATGTTCAATTGAAATGGTTAATAAATAAAATATAGTATGCCGTTTTTATAAAAAAGGAAAAACCTGTGTAATTCATTGAAGAGGTTTTTCATCATCATTTACCCTGTTGTGATTCTCATCACGATGAATTGCCTAACTGATCCAATGTCGAAACAACCAAGAAGTCCAAAATTGGCTGTCATAGAAGCCATGTTGCAAATTTTAAGTTGTCCTGCTCAAAAATTTTTTAAATGCTTAACTACGTTCTTTTACCAATTGACAGAAAAATATATTTCATAAATTGTTCTGCAGTTTAATTCCCCTTGATGCAGAACTTTTATTCCATATTCTAACAAATATAAGAAACAAGAGATGGAGACACATTATAAACTTCACAAAAAAACCTCTCATACATATCTACGCCAACGATTGATTGTCTCTCGTGAAACAAGTTTTTATTGTTTTATTTATTATTATTAACTGTTACTCACTACAAACTACACTTAGTTGTATGGCATTTAAAAAATTTATTCCTAGGGGTAAAGCTCGTTTTGTTGTGTATATGAAAAACGATTTGCTGTTAAAACAATTTAACTGGAACCAATAGTCAAGAGTAAAACAATTTTCAACAAAATCCAGGCAGTCCGTTTTACTCAACTACTCACACATACGCATTCTCACATACAACTAAAAGTCTCCCAATAGAATTGAGTCAGAAATGTAAAAAATAACAATTCATATCTGATAATTTCACACAAATACAAATACACATGAAAACAAGCGCACTAAAGGAGAAGCTAAGGATATGTCAAAAAAATTAAAAAGTTTTTCTTCAAAAATCAAAACTTTTATATTTTAAGTCATACAATAAATGAAGAAGCATAAAACTTTAGAATTCTTTATTTTTATCAATAACTACAAAACAATTTTTAAGGGTTTTCTTACTTTTAACAAGACATATACTTACATATTATACATATCTAGACCTACATACATATACGCAGCTATAAAATTTGAGTGAAATATTATGTTTCTTTGTATGATGGGTGTGTGTTTTTCTAATCAATCCCCTGCCATCCGTAATGAGAACAAGTAATTTGCAACATGCAAATGAATTTAATCTGTATAAACGAGTATGTACATATGTTACCATGTATATACTCGTAGTGTGGGAATAAGGTGCATACATATATATTGAACTAAGGTAAATCACTTTCTAGGATATTTTCGGATAGAATATGCCAAAACCAAGACTTAACTGGAATAAATGCAGTAGTTAAATGTTAGAGTCCTTCTTGTAGCTTCGAGTTAATAGATTCACATGCAAATAGCTGTGCTGGAACGCCATTATTTCAAATAAACTAATTAAAACTGATTAATTAGTTCAAGGACAGACTCGACCATATAGCAGCCGTTTTTATTTTAAATACACCTTTCTCAAAGTTACATTCCCTTCGAAAGTTAAATTAATTTCTCACACCAGACTAGGCATACTATAAATTTGGAGAAGAATTGGTATTCAGTAATTATTAATAATTTTACACGAAATTTCATATTTGTTTGACTTTCATGGAAAACCGGTTCAATTTCCGAAATTAGTTTCTTCATTCAAAATTATTTAAACTCTATAAAAATATTTTCAGCATAAAGTTGAAAGTGGTATTGGGGAGAAGATCTTATACTGAACTCTTTGACAGACAGATTCATTTTCAGTCTCACGAAAATGAGAATTTTGAAGTCATGTTATGTCCAAAGTAAAGCGTAAGGCTCTGTAAACAATAATGTTTTTATTCAGTTTTTTTTTTAGTAAACAATGGAATTTTTGAGCTCTTTCGTATTTTTCGTGGTGGACAAATTTCAGGCGATCATTCAATAAATAACTTGTTAACATCCACAGGTCAAACGAACGCTAGTGTATGTAGGGGAATCCAAGGAATTCAATTCCTGGTCGTTCATAATAACTCGAAAGGAGGTCAGAATTAATGAAGATAGTCAACACCGGTTTTTCGTACAATCACTTCTGAAGCGTGTGAAAGAGAGGCAAAACTGTCGCATATAGGATGACGATAACTTAGACCAATTAAATTAGATGGCAATGAACATTCTGCAAGACGACTTCAGATAATGGTTTTGTCTCGACGAGGTAACATGAATTGAGCACCAATATCGTACGATTTGAGCCCTCTAGGTTTTTTTTGAGGGGTTTTCTAAAGTCAATTTGAATATAAGCCATAGATCATGGCATATATGGGGATTTTAAAAGGATTTTGTTTTTCATACTCGTAACTGATAAATGGTAGGCATGTTATTGAAGATATATGACAATTTAAAGTTTTGCTTTAGTCCAAAATAAATAAATTAAATGACGTATCAAAGTTTGCTGTTAAGTCACACTACAGAAATCATCATTCCGAGCACCCCAGATAACTTACGGACCTAAAGGTTGCAAGTGCAAAAATTCACCATAAAATCGAAAAACTGGCAAAAAAGAAATTATATTTTGCCAATAAGTCAAAATCCAATAAAAAACTGAAATTTTACCAAAGAAATAAAATTTAAGATTCTCCAAAATTTTGCAAATTCACTAAAAAGCTGAAATGTTTTATGAAAAACTTCGAAATGTCGACATCAATGATGAAGAAATATATAAAAAAAAATTAATTCCAACTTACATGGTGAATCCCCAAAACAAAATTTTAAAAATTTACAAAACTTATAAATTTTACCAAATATCCCAATTAATCTGAAAAAAAATTTACCCTAATTTCGAAATTCACCAAAATTCAAAAACAAACTATAAAAATTTTAAATTACAGAAATATCCTAATTTTTCGCAAAAATAAAATGAAAAAATTTTAAAAATACAAAATTCAACAAATTTTGGAACTCCCCCAATAGTTGAAAATAAAAAAGCCATATATTATGTAAACACCAAAATCGAATATGTGTTTACAATTACACAAAAAAAAACTAATTCACCACAATTCGAAAACAATTAAAAATCATAAAAATCAAATATTTTATCAGAAATCTAAATTATACTGAAAAATAAAAAAATTAAAATCTTCACAAAACCGAACTGTAGTCTAAGAAATTTCAATTACCAAAATAACAAAGTTTTCCTAAAAAGCGAAGTTTTAAGAAGACCGAAATTCCACCAACAAATTACAAAAATTTCAAAATTTTGGCAAAATATTAAATTCATCAAAAGTTTAAAAATTCAACATAAAATCGAAAAACTGGAAATTCAAAATCAAATGCCACAAAATTCACCAAATGTGAAAACAATGTTTTTAACTGCAATCGTCAAATTCTACCTGCGAACTATGATATGTCAGATCCTTCTCCCTTAATAACCCAACCAACCCTTCATTCTAGAGGGTGACTGGTCCAATTGTTCTTCAAGCCACTCTAGTGTATTGTCTGCATGCCCATAATCCATAAACTGGGCTACGAAATACTATTTTATCTAGTATATTTTCCACAGCAAGAAATGGCACGGCGGTACGGGAATAAATACGTCATCGCTGAAAGAAGCACCTATTTTGAGTGCCTATTAATTGAAAAAAATTAAATAATTGAGAAAAGGATGAAATTAATATTTTGAGGTGAAAGTCGACTTTGTGAAGAAACAAACGTTTTTTTGCTAAAACAAAAGTCACGGAAAAAGTAAGATAAAAAAATCACAAAATTGTTGTCAGGTTTTTATTAAAACTTTAATATAGAGTGTTAGCAATATCATTTTGTTTATGAAACTAGTTTTTCTAAAAATTAGGGTAAGTTTTCCTAAGCAACCAGCGAAATACGCATATAGACTAGCTTAACAATATTCATGTGAATTTATTGTTAATTTACTATTTGGGAAATTAGCACGTTTAAATTATATAAAGTCACGTAGTTTTTAATGTGAATAAACCTACCGCTGAAATGTATATGTAGGATGATGTGACTGCGAGCTGCTCATTGGTCACTTTAAGCTCAAATTATTTTTATAATAAACTAAAAAGTATCTCTATTCTTTAACATTCGATTAATTTTACATCTACCACATAACGAAAACGACACTTAATTATATTTTCATGATTCTTACAAAAGCAAAGGTGACGACAAGTAATTTAGAAGACTTAACATGCGGAAGACTTAATGTCGCTAGTGATTTTAATCTATAAAAATTACCAGATAAGTGCTGCTCTTTCAAACTGTAGGCTCTTTACTCTATATGTTGTAGTCATCCTAAACGTTATTAAAAATCAACATATATGTAGTACATAAATACATATGCATGTCTATTAATATTTGTGTTAGTATATTAATATTACAAGGATGTTTTGTTTTTAAAAATAAAGTCCTGTTTATCTATTACCTTTAATAAAAGAAAACTCATAAAACCTAATTGAAAAGTCATCAACATTTATGTGTTTTCTGCACACACACACGCACGCACACAGGCAAACATTGTATGTGTATAATTTTGTTATTTTTTTGCATGGCAGCATTCACTTAAAGTGACAAACATAATACCCAAAGGGATTCTTATTTCTGTTTTATGTCTTTAGCCCAACACATTCTTACACTCCACAAATTATTGTATAGTAACACACCAACACACGAACATCCTCATACCTTTCTAATACTTGCTCGCACATATTTGTACGCTTTTACGCTTCAATGAAGAAAGTAAAATTGAAGTGTATGCCTTTGGCACCAAATAAGTAAACAACCACTTCTGTGGTCTTTTTAACCAATGCAGAAATATATGTAAGGACGTTGTAGTTCGTCCTTTTATGCCTTTCAGACTGTTGCTGTGTAAACACATTTACTTGTTTTATATAAAATAAGAACAAACCAATGAAATTTCTAAGAAAAGCGAACAAAGTACATACTTGCGTACGTATAGAGCTAAAAGAATGTAAAATTATTGACACCAGAGCATCTTACAGTTGAACACAAACTTACCTCCATATAGAAACATTTACAAATGTGAATAGCAGCTCATAAATATTATTTTATTTTTCATTTTTAAAATAAGTATTTATTGTACCTCGACAACCTTTGTTTTGTGTACGCAGAAGAAGGCTTTGGAATGAAACAATTCAACTTGCGAACTGTGCTGTTTTGCACTTCGTAGAGCTTACTATGATTTCAATAGAGGGCAGCTTTAAAACTTGTCGACTTCTCAATTCTTTTGTTATTTTTTGATGGAAAGCCAATGAAACAAGTTTTAAAATTTCCTGTAGTAAATGTCATCCGGCTTGGAATTATAAATAAATGCTATTAATAAAAGACCCAATCATGAAGCTAGATCCAAAAAGTGCGACAGCGTTCAAATACCACTGCTCGACGTTCAGCTTCTTTAATGCGTAAAACTTAATCCTAAGGGGTATTTAAACTATCAGAAGTTCAGAAAGCACCAAATAATACCGCGAAAAGCAACCTTAATCTTAGACAAAAAACCAAATAGGTTTAAAAAGTGGAAACACGATTATCCACTTGAACACACAAATTGGTTAAATTGGTCAAACAGTAATTTACTAAATATTATTAAAATCCAATTCAAAAATGATAAAATCCCTTTTGTACTATCTGGATATGTAAAACCACAGATGGATCTGATTGAGATAACGGAGGCGGAGGTATCTACGTAGGTGAACTGGACGTCAAAATGCCCTTTAGAATCGCCAACGAATGTAGTCCTCTTCAGGCTGAAATATCAGCGATATTAAATGCGGCAAATTGGCTGTGGAATTATATAATATTTGATAAAAATAAAAGAGATTTTCTAGGATTTCAAAAGACCCAATTAAGCGCAAATATTAACGGACATTACAGGCTTGGCAAGCACGTGAAGTAAATGAGGTTGCCTACATATGACTTCTGTCGAAATTGTCTCGATCACATCTCGAATTGTATGTCAGATTAAAAATCGCCAAAGGGAATAATAAAAAGCCGTAGTCAAATAATTGAAAACCATAATCGTATATCGCGATCGGAGTGTCAATAGCGACATAATGCTTAAAAAAACGGATTGTATTTTGGGGCATAGCAAAAACTCATAATTTTGCTTCTACTTATATTGGTCTACCCTAAAAAGACCACAACATCAATAAAAATTACAAAAGGGAGTAGAAAAGTGCGATGATATACATTTGAACTTGTATACAAATGTGTTTGTGTGTTCTTCTTCATACATTTATATGGACAAATACTTGTGTGTGGTTTATTCGTTTTGCATATTTTATTCACGCAGATGTATGTGTTTATAATATTTAGCAAACAACAATTTAACTCACTTTTGTTCTAATATTATTTCACTTGCTATGGCTTTGTGTGTGTACATTTCCTTCCGTTTTTTTTATACTTCTACATACATATGACAAGTACTCATGCACATGATGTTATTTATTTACAACTTCAAAAGAAGATACCAGCGGCAACTAATATGTAATTTGTTATTCCCAAAGTTTCTTATACCAGTAAATGCTTCTTGAGAACTGATAAAATTCTGTTTTATTTTATTTGCAATCCTTCAGTATTTACATACATATGTACGTACGGCTCTCAAAAAGGATGCTCTTTTTCGAATTGTATATTGATACGATTAACCAGATTTGATTTGTCCTCTTCACAGCTTTTGATTCCATTTATTCTATTTATCCCTTCCTTTCAAAGTATTAGCTTGCCAACTTTTTTTCTACATCTACTCATAGGTGAGGATTTCTAACACTTTAATATTACAGATAAAGATTTTGTTATACAAATCCAAATTGCTCTGAGTAACACTAATCTAATAAGTCCAATCATCGGTCGTTTTATTTAATTGACTTTTCTCTGTATAAAATACCCGTAACAAAACAATGTTTTGACTTAACGTAAATATATAAAGACCGCAATTAAAGGGTGGTTTACATTATCACACAAGTCTTACGGCGAATTCTTGTGTTCAATTGTATGAATATTCTTTAAACATAATATGTAATGTGGATAGGGCATTCAGAGAAAAAATTTGACAGTCGTTTGTCTATCTATTAATTCATACTTTTCGTACCTTAATAGATCATTTAAAGCATTAAAACTTAATAAATGTCTGCCCGTGGTCTTAAGTGTTATGCTAGCCCATGCTGGACATTCACACACAATGTGTGCTACCATCTCAGCCTCTTCCTCAGGAGTATAATTTTAAGCCATCCCGTCCACCTTGGGAGATTTTCTTGTCGAACTCTTCATAATTTCTCCATTGGCCGTCAATAAACACCAGAGTACCTTAAGGATTAATCTCTTCACCTAGAGCAAGGCTTTATTGCCCATCAAATTCGGAATGTCACGGCTTAACGCCTTAGAAGTACTTTTAAAGATTGACCCGTTCACACATCGCAAGGCATTCTTATCCATCTTTTCCATATTCCTCCACTGGCCAATTAAAACCGTAGTACTGAGATTAACTTCTCCGCGTCTTGGGAGGCTTCCTGATTCATCCCTCTAATGGAGAAATGGAGATCCATATCCACGCGAAAGTCCGGCTTAAAACTGTACGTCGACTAGTATCCAGAGTTTGCATACTTGGGCCACCCATCCCTGGCGAATGCTTTCCATCATGGATTAGTGATTTTTTATGCGAAAGTGTTAACTTATCTGTGATCGACTTATTTAGCCAGACTCCTTGCAGAGACAAGAACCTGTTACCAGCCGCCTCGACCTGGAAATATAAGTCAGAACTACTGACCGTGCACTCAGTTACGGCTGCCATATCTTTGTGCCTGCCAGCTGACGGCCGCTAAAGTGGTTACTATGCGTACTATACATGTATTAAAACGGCGTCTCTCCAAGACGAATTGTATAGAAATCAACAACTACATTTTTGATTTATATTTGAGTCTTAAACGTCAGTTGGCAGCAACAGTGGTTTTTCTGTCTGTCCGATATGTCTGAGAGCCCTAAACGACTTAAAATATTGAAACCTCGACCATTTGATCAGCGCGTTTGGCGAATTTTCGATATTTGAAATGATCGGTCTGCATTTTTCTAGTGGTTTATGGTATAAATCAATAAAAGTTGTTTATTCTGAATCCTTATTATATTTGATATAAATAGTGTCCCAGCTTACTTACGGACCTAATGTTGGACCGAATTACAAATTTTAAAAAACCTAAAAATTTTAAAAATTAACAAAGAGAATTATTTTTTTCCAAAAACCGAAATTCCATAGATAATTGCGAAAAGTTTGAAATTTTTCCCAAATTTTAAATTCCCTACAAATTTAAAAATTCACCATAAAATCAAATATCATAACAAAACTAAAATTTCAACAAAAAATTTAAAAATTCAAAATTTTCCAAAACCTAAATATGAAATACATTGACGATTTATTCTGTATTATTTCTGAAGGTGCAATTAGTACAATGTTGGATACTTTTAATTCGTTTAATAATAAGATTAAATTTACAATAGAAAAAGAGCAGGATTCAAAACTTTCTTATTTAGAAACTTTGATAATAAGGCGAGGTAAAGAGTTAATAATGGATTGGTACCAGAAGCCGACAGCTTCGGGCAGAATTATTAACTATTATTCAAAGCACAATAAAGCTATTATTATGAAAACAGCTAAGAAATTTATAAATACCAAGTAATAGAGAATTTCATAAAAAGAATAAAGAAAAGATTAAGAATATATTAGACGAGAATAGTTTTCCAAAGGAGCTGATTAATACATTAATTAATCAGTATAATGTTAGGAGAGAACGTAATATAAGCAACGTATTGGAGTCAAATATACACAAGACGTTTACATATATACCAGGAATATCAGAGCGGTTAAAGAAGACTGAATTTTTTAATAAGGAAAAATACAAAATGACTTTCAAAATTTATAGCACATTGAATAGATTGTTTGGTAAAACGAAAGATAGGGCTCATAAATTGGATACGGCAAATATAGTTTACAAAATTCCTTGTAAGGGAAATGATCAGGAGACTTGTAATAAGGTTTATGTAGGGACAACAAAATATAAACTGAAGACTAGGATAGCTGGACATAAATCAAATCTTAATTGCAGACATACCCTTAATATAGCATAATCTTCTCATTGTTTTGAATCAAATCATTAAACTAACTTTGAAAACGCATCGGTTTAGAATACAGAAATTAGTTATAAGCGTCGTTTTATATTACAAATGTTACAAATTATTAATACAACCTAGTACACAAAGAATTAATTTTAAGGTAGACACAGATAATGTTGCGCAGATATATAGACACTTAGTTCATAGAATAAGATAATATAAGCATGTTTTAAGGTTTTTTGAATTATGTTATATTATTTAAATAAGTTTGGTACACATGTTAATACAATTGTAACATTATTTTAACAACATTTTTAATGTTAAGTTTCGTTAACTGTATTTACATTTTTTAAAATTATTTTTAAACCTCAGGTTTAAACATTTTTGAATTTTTGTGACAATAATTTTTCATAAACATATTACATATTTGTTTGTTGTTTGGTAAAATTTTTATTTCCTGATGATGCTACACAATAGAGCAGCGAAATATCGACAAATAAAAATATAATTTTTTAACAAAAGACCTTCAAGCTTGAAGAATTTTAATAACATAATTTGGAAATTTACAAAAATTCGAAAATTCAGCCTAAAAGCAAACTGTAGTCTAACAAAAAAGAGAGCTATATTCGGTTGTGCCGATTCTTATATACCCATCACAAAATTATGAACCACTAAAATTGTACTACAGATTTTCTCAGTGCAGGGGATCGCTTGCAATCTTTAATTTTGGCCGTGTTTTTTTGTTTTACATTCAATCTAAACCTTTATAATACGAGTATAAGCTTCTTGATTTGATATTCCGACAGGGTGTTTTGATGTCGATTCTTGGAACGAATTTCCGTCATCCCTTGTCAAGTTTGGTTTGGTGACAAACCGGTTTCGTGTATGCGTCATCTTCAGAGTCTTTTTTCGATGGCACATAGCCGAAACCGGTTTGCCACCAAACCAAACTTGACAAGGGATGACAGAAATTCGTTCCAAAAATCTACTCGAGTATAAGCATTTTCGATCGGTTAATGTATGGGGGGATATCGAAGCAGACCACTTACTTTCTGGGTCCCTTTTCGACCCTTTTCGATCGGTTAGTGATGATTGTTTTTTCTTAATTTTTTTTATTTTTTCTATCCAATGTTTATCAATTTTTGATATATACTCGATTTTTGGTAAATTTCAGATAATAGCGGAATTGGATTTTTAGTGAAGTTTTTCTTTGTTTGCTTGTTTCTCAAATTTAGGTCTTTCGTACCTTGTGTAACAACGATTTTGTTAACATTGGGGCGCTTTTTAGAAAATATTGTTTTTTTTCAAATTTTCGGTACAACTCTAAAGTTTTGTTAAATTAAAAATTTACTTTTAATATTTGTTTTCTTAAAACTTTGCTTCTTTAGTAAATTTGTTATTTCGGCCATTTAAAATTTATATACAACAGTTTGGTTTTGTAAAGAATTTTTAAATTTTATTTTTTTAATATTTTTAAAACGAAAAACAAAATGATCTGAGTGATGCCTTTTATAAAGGGAACACAGGAGGTTTTGTGGATTTTCATGCCGCTACTTCTTGAAGAGGCTATTGAGATATTCTTTATACTCTCTATACTCTTACTCTCTATATGGTGAACTTATATTACCGGTTTGGATTGTAAGAGCATGAAATTTTATAATTTGAATATGACAAAATGTGCTGCGGAAGTTTGGACCAAACTGCATATTTTTCAGTGTGTGTTCTTCTTCGAGATTAATTCATTTGTCTACAATAATCTTTTATTGTAGTGGATTATAGTAAACTTACTACTTCATTCGCGAAGAAAAGTACCCATAATATCCATGTCTGCTATTTTATATGGCATATTACATCGTTAAAATGTCTGTCGGATTTCCCTCGGTAGTGCGAATCGAAAAGATTCCAATTTTAACGACCGTCACATAGAGCCGCCTGAATTTTAGCCATCATCATGTGCACATAGGCTAAAGTCGGCATGAAATATTTATTTATTTTAGTTTTAATTAAGATTGGCGCTTGCTCAATTTCGTGTAGGTTGGCGTCATGCCATGTATGGAAATTTTGCTTGTTAACAAAGCCATTCACCCAAAAATGCGCCATGCCGCCAAAGATGAGCTTTCGGCCAAAATTAATGTACATTTTGTTCACATGCCTTATGCGTGAAACATGCCATGGTGACCTGACATTCAAAGGCTGAATAATAAGCCTACAGGGAACTGGACTGACACAGTTCACTTTTTAGCACTTTGCATGAAATGAATCTGTTATTTTAACATGGCGATGTCATAGGAGAGAAAAATTGATATCTTTTAGACCCTAACAAGTCACTAAATAGACGTAAACACTACTGTCTATAGTCGGCTACTATAACACTTGTCGCAGTAATAATTTGTGAATTAAATATGTATGTAATTTAATTTTTTAAATCATAATACTTAACTGATATGTGCTGTTTTCACCTGTCACCGAACGTTGCTTGTTGTACTAGAGCCCTTTTAACAAGTCAGCTGACTAGAGCCTCTAGACCAGTTGACATAAAAATCACGCAGGGATAGCACATTCTTGACAGATGTCGTCATAGACTCTGCATATCGACCCTCCCTTATATTATTTACTTTAAGGTATATTAATAATTTTGAAACAATTAAGTAATGAATTTCTTTTAAAGAGTTATTCTTTTGAAACCTGCGCAGCTTATAGTCATATGACTTCTGTACTACATAAAACTTTAGTCTTGATAATCGTAATTGTTACATTAACACATAAACACTAAAACTAAAATCATAATGATAAGAACTAAAAATATATTTTCTTTTTCTTTGCTGCATTTACAGCTAAATTTTAAGAGATTTATCGAGTAAAGTAACTATCTGCACTCCTTTTGTGCTCCTGTGCATGCGGATAAAATCCAAAATTTAACATTTTCAAGTATTTGGCAAATAACAATAAACAAATATTTAATACAAAGTGCAGTATCAATAATATAACTCTAAACTGGTGCATGTATAAGTACAAGTTCACATACTTCTTATCAATTTACCACAACAAGTACCCACCACCACAAGAAAACAACTTAAAGTATGTACTCACAGATATGATGCCGCACATTTATAAATACTCGTATGTGTGTTGTGAGGCGCCAGTATTAAAACTCCAGACATTAGAACTGAATAAAGCTACCCATGTATGTACCTACCACAACAAAATAATAGAAACTATTTCAACAATAATGGTAGGATATTGAAAAAAATAAGATTTTCATTTCTAGTTCGTTTTTTTTCTTTCTTTCATTACGATATTTAGTTTTTTGGATAATCGAAAACATATTACGGAAAAACGATTTCAATATTATTATAAAACAATACTTTATTAGTTACTAAAAACCTATGTGGTCGGAACAAAACAAGAACACAAGCAAAATAAAACCAACGACATATTATGGCAACCTATACACAATTGCACAGTGGGAGAGTTGTAAGTAACAATGTATTCATTTTATATTAGTTGCGTTTTTAAAATTTGTATGGCTTTTCTCTTTGTTAGCCCGGCGTTCCATGACATATTTTTGCCTGTTGTCCAGTTATGTCTAGATTAGGACTAGAAAGAGAAGTAGTGCTCCATCAGTTTCGATAATCAATTAAAAGATTTAGTCGTAATATTTCATTACAATGAGTTTGCTCTCGATAGATGTTCTGGTATTATTTGTGAACAAATAGGAAGAGCAAGCATGTTTCCTTTTTCAACTGAACAAAAACAGCAAAAGCAATATCGTAAATTTTTGTTTCTGCTGTTTAAAAATACCATTTTATGTTTTTAATATGCTTTTTAATATACAGCACATTTTATTGTAGTGTTTTATGTGATACTTGAACTATCGCTATTGCAATGCTTCATAACAACACTAATAGACATTTTAATTTGCATTTTTTTAACCTTGAAGAGAAGTGTAAAAAGTCATTTGCTTTGCAATTTTCTTTTTTATTATTTTATTACCAAGTTACTCATATTAAAGCAGTATTAGAAGAAACGCAATAAAAGTGTTTGCTTTCGATGTGCTATACATCAAAATATTAATTTTATCTAATACAATTTCTTCGAACCACCCATTAAAGTTTTTTACTTACTAATATATGTTATTTCAGCGCTAAATGAACCTTTATTAATAAGGCAATGAGAATAAATCCCATCAACTAAACTTAAAGTCTCTACGAAACATATTTTGTCTCACGGGAGTATTTGCTTTCAATGGCTTGATTTCTGTTTCGAGTGTTGTCGAGTTTTTCTATTGCCGTTTTCTTTTGTGACGAACGTGTTGTATGGACTAATGCCAACTTCATGTTCTTTTCTAAAAATGTTACACAATTTTACCTTATTAAATATGTTACATGTTTAACCCACAATTTTATTTCAGGGTTGATTATACAACACTCTTTTAAATTACATCGCATATAAAGAATTGTTGTAGTGGTTGTTTATTGTTTAAAACACATATATTTTTTTCTATTTTGATCATAAAAAATGTAGCATTATCTAGAAATGTGGGTAACATTTGGAAAGTGTTACTCAATTATATGTAAAAACTTTTTTAGAAAAGAAAACGCCGTAAGCTTACTAACATTTTTCGCATATTTTACACTATTGCGCAAGAAGAAAATTAAGAAGCGTCAAAAATAATTTTCAAGTTTATTTGTGTTTTATCGTAATACTCGGATAGATTCTTCTGATTATCAATTGCAGCAAGTAATTTCGTCAAAGATTATAAATGTGGTGTAATCTGAGGGTTGTAGAAATGTTAAATCAATTAATGATTTAATTGAATTCTTATAAATTTTATTCAATAATTTTGGAGAATAAATTACCTCGTTAATATATTAGACCCTTATCTTTAAAGTATGTATGTATGTTTAATGAAGGTTACCTTAACGTATAATAACTTTTACTTTTACCATTAACATAACGTAGAATAACCTAGTTCACACATATAATTATTTTTGATTTAATGTATAATTTTCAGCTACCTCCTTCAAAAAGGTCACACTGTGCATCGATATTTAAACTCAAATCAGTTCTTAAGCAAACAAGTGAATAAAAGTTTATTGCTATTTGGAGGCACTCGTATAAATATACACTGACAATTGTCTTTATATCTTTCAACTTACTACCTTTGAGGGCGACACCTTTGACATTATCATTAGTTTGCCGTATAGAAAGAGTGAGCGCATCGTAATAAGAAGCAGAATCTATGGGCAAGTGTATATCGAAAAATCCTACAAGTTTAACGATTGCATTATCTGAAAAAGATTTGGCAACAGCCAGCCATATTTTAAGTAAATTCACCGATAGTTCTGAGTATGTTGCACTTAAGGATGAGCATAAGCATCAATTATGTGAATACTATGCTGTCAAGAGTACAGCAAATGGTGGCGACATTGTTGTCATTGGTAGTAGTCGTAATGCTAGCCAAAAGACGGAGCAATCACGGCAAGAACAACAATTTCAACAGCAACAAATTTCTAAAGACGACTCTTCCCAAGAAAACACTTGTTTACATTCATTGGACCATTGGACAGCTACAGAAAGTTTACAAAAGCAGCAGTTTGTTAACAATGATGACAAGAGCAATGATGCAGTTAATAATGTACACTACAACACAAATAACAGCAACGGCAACAGCATTAGCAACAATAAAGACAACAATCATTATGGCGACTTCGGTGAGTCTATGCTAGTTTATAACGACGTTGTTGACGATGAGTATGACTCTAAGGATAACGTTGAGAATGTAGACAAATATATAACCATTATTAAATGCTCTACGTGTTGTAGTGATAATAATAATAACAAAAATAATAGAGGTAGTAAAGAAAATATTATCTATGCTGATATCAATCTTGCCAATTGTAATAATATTCGTAATACCGCCAGCATTAGAAATTGCAATGCGAATAATAATGATGAGAATCGTTATGAAGAAATATCGCCTTATCTTACGGGTTTTCTTATGTACCAACAATGTAATAAACAACAAGCAAATCATCAGCTTTTGGATAATTCAACACCTGAAAATGCGACAACACTTAAAGTGTGGGAACTGCATCAAAATAAAGTTAAGGAACAATGTAAAAAATCTTTGGCACCTGATGACTGTCTCATGGAATCTTTAACTGTTATTCCAAAGGTATGTTTGCTTTATAAAATTTTTTAGGACATTAGACATAATTGCCATTTGAAATTTGCCAAAGGATTTTCGTATGAAAACTTGAAATTAAAACTCAATATTTTCCAATAAGACCCGAGTTTTTGACTGTTTATCTGAATACAATATGCCGTTTAGATCTGGCAGAATTTGGTCTTGGTTATGTTGATCGTACTGGCCAATTGCGGTTTCTTGAAACACACCTAGGTCTAATCCTTGACATAGAATACCTATTATAGTGTTCGCTCTGTGTCACGCAGCAGCATTAATTCGGGCGTAGCTCTGGCCGTTGGCGGCGTTTTTTTCGAAATAGAACATACCCGCAACAACGACGGCCCAAAATCCAAAAGAAATAGCGTTGCAATATGGTAAATGTCATCTTCGCTTATGGGGCGATTTTAGTAGATAATATAGCCATTCATATCCCTGGTCGCAAAAGACATTTTTCGGCTCCGAAGCCCACTGATATTGTCTGTGATCATTAACTTTAATCTTCTGAGTCGTCTAGCTCTTGTGCCGGTTCAAGTCTCGATTCGCCAAATACAGTAAATAAAGAATAGGTTATTTTGATCCTAACAATATCAAACGGTTAATTTTTCCGAAATGTTAATGTTCTTAATTATTAAAACAAAAATTTTTCCGCTTGTCGCCATAATCAGTGCAAATTAACGAGTTCTCCGATCAAATCAAAAAAAATTTAAATGTGACTTCAAATAGACACGGGTTGAAGATGTCCAATGCATATAAATATGTATTGATGTATATTCTATTATTGATGTTTCTGGTTTTAAATCTTTTTAGAATTTTCATGGTTATTAAAAATTTGCCATTACAATGTTTAGAACAATAATTGTGCGATGATGAATATTGAATGTTTACAAGATAGTACGCTGGAAATTTGTATTCCAAAAATATATATTTTTACTGTTTCTTTCGGGTTTAAGATACAGTTTAAGTTTGATTTTATTGAGTACCTATGTGAAGTATTTAGTTACTTTTTATGACTAAAAGCAATCTACAAGATCTAGTCGATCACTACTTGTTGAGAGAGAGAGAGAGAGATTTGCTTCATGAGGAAGTAAATTAGACATCATGAAACATTAGGTCTGTTCAGTAACTTTACCAGCAGAAACTAGCAACGAGAGAGTAAGGCTGAAAATTGCAAAATTACTCTCCCAAATGTGAAAAAGTAAATGAACGCTTTTCTAGTAAAAATTAGCAAGTAAATTGCGGTCGCAATATATAAGACTTAAAAATTGTACTGACTGGCCATTGAATAGTACGTTGTTGACAGTAATTGTACTAAAGTAACCATAATAACATAACATACCACTATATGACGACAGTGATG
Organism: Phania funesta; assembly: GCA_963932375.1. Taxonomy (NCBI): domain Eukaryota; kingdom Metazoa; phylum Arthropoda; class Insecta; order Diptera; family Tachinidae; genus Phania; species Phania funesta. The sequence goes on from OZ010656.1 coordinate 48,460,022, forward strand.
CTTTTAAAGAAATTTATTTAAAATCATAAAACCGAAATTATTATTAAGAAACTAAAATAAAAGAAAATATTGATTTAAATTATCTATGATATTTCGATATGATGAATTTAATATATATATGAATTTATCATTTTTTTTTTTTTTGTAGCAAGTGGTAATATGCCTTCTGACTTTGACGTAAATGCCAAAATATTTATGTCAGAAATAATCTTTAACGAATATACATATATGTATTATTATTTAAAATTATTTATAAAAAAATGTGTCATCCCTGGTTTGTTTACTTTTGTTTAATATAATAAAAGTACTACTTATTTCCGTTGTTTTGCACTTCTTTGCTGTCTGTTGCTCTCGCTAAATTAAAGTAAAATAAAAAAGCAACAAAATAGTACTTGTTTGTTATATTCATTTAATTACTACATAATTACATTTTCTTCCATATTACAAAATTATCTTTTTTCTAAATTTTTTCCAATAATTTATTTTGTAAACAAAAGCACATAACAGCTGTTTGAGAAATTCTTGCTAGTAAAAATTTCACTAGCAAAAACTTGCAAGTGTTTTTTTCTCTCACATTTTTATTCTCTCTCGTTGATAGTTTTTCGAGTTAATTAACACTTTTCCAGTAATAATTAGTAACAACTAGTAACAATTAGTACTAACTTTCAGTTACTGAACAGAGCTATTGTTCTTCATAATTATAGGGATATTAAAAACAAATAAAAACAGTTCTTTATATTGTAATTCATTTACTTGATAATATTATCGAACTTGAACGTTTGCCAAACATTTTTCGTATAAAAAGAGAACTTGCAGAGTTCACCTGTCGCACAGTTTGTAGCTGAAAGACTTTCGATCTTGAAGGTTTGCTTGTGATATCACCAGCAAATCGTTAGCAATATCTAAAGCGAATAAGTTTAACGGTACCACGAAATATCCACTAATAATATTTTTCATTACTTCATTTTGATATCCGCCAAACATTCGTTCTTAACAGTTTCATTTTTTTTTTTTTTAAATAAAAGTTATTACGAGTAATTACATACATATGTACATTAAGTCGTTTCATAGTCTCGAAAGATGTGCTTTCATTATGGCTCTGATAAAGTTACATATACCAAATTTTAAGAAGATTGGATGATATTTAGAGGTTGCACATTCTGACGAGATTTGCGGTAGTAAAAACAACGATTCATTTTTATTAATTTTTATTGGGTGGAGTTCGTTCATCAAAAAAGCTAAACCGATATTTGCTTCCGACAGATATCATCGATTCCTATTAGCGACTTCGAGGGCTCTTCTTTTTACTTAAACGTCCGGATTTTAGTTAGTTAGTTATTGTAGATATAGTACCCTTGGATGATCGGATTCTTCCAGAATATCCTGAATGTAATTTACCATACGCGCACGTTATTCTTCCAACAGGATTTGCTTCGTTTAGTATTGTCATATAAACGTTATTTATTAGAATTCCACAAGATTCGGCACTCTTGAACACTCCTTTGAATGTAAGTAAATGGGTATGATGTCGAAAAGCCAACTACAGCGATGTTCGACCGATTTCCATGGCATTGAATTAAACTTATAATACGTGTTGTAGCATCAAAAGATATGCCGACGAAGAATTGCTTGAGCACTCGCAGTTGCTAAAATGTACAGTTGGTGTCTGCCGGAAACAAACGTCAGTTTAGTTTTTTCTAATAAACTCATGTTTTGGGGAAAAATTGTTTTAGAACCAACTGGTTTAAAGTCGTTATTTTTATCATTGGTCTGTAAAAAAATTCTTAAAAAATCAATATAAATATAACATTTATTTTAGTGATACGAATACAATGTGTTTCTCTTACAAAATTAAAAAGCGTGGATTTTTGTTTATTTTTTTTTATTTTTGTTGATTTCCCTTACAATTATTATGGACCGATTTCAAAACAATCTTTTTGAAAAGATGTGATGAATATCGTTCCATTTTGAAAACGGGTTTTGAACAATTGGAAAATTATTGTAATTGAAAGTGTAGACTAAGAAATAAATATCATACATATTACAGAACGTTGTTAAACAAATTATGAGAAATTAATAAACATAATTAAAAACCGAATTTTAAAATACATACAAAACTTCTTCCGTTTTGTAGCACATGAGCACATTACAACCTTTTCTAAATCGTTTCGCTTTCAAATCGATTGGCATTACATACCCGTTACAGAAAAAGAATGTGTATAATTGAAACCTATTTCTGTGGTCACAAGCAATAACAGCCTAAGTCGAAAATGATACTTTAGAGAAAAATGCAATGAAGCCTCATTACGACCTAGGTCAATATGTTTTTATTAATAACTTTTTAAAGAATATCGTTAGAAAAATGGGGATTTTACGTAAATAGAAAGTTTTGTTAGTGGAATATGATAGCATACATAGCTCACATTGACTTAAGTCGACCTAGACGGTTATTGCTTGCGACCACAGATTTATAGATTTGACTACCCGGATATATTGGGAATTTGTAAGCATTATTGACTTTAATTTGTGATAGTGTTGCCATTACTTTTCTGTATACAATTCCTAACAAAAGATTTTTAAGTTTAAAGTGCACTTTAAACCAAAAATAAAATGTTTTTTTGCACACGGCCACTGTTCTTTATCTTGTGAAAGAATAACGTTAAAATCAATTGCAGAATCGGGAAATCAACACAAAATGCCGCTCAAATAATTTTGTTTTCTTCCAACTATGTTGAAAAATTAAGTTTAACTTCAAGTTAGCCTTTCTACCATCGAAAATTAGATCAAGGAAAATCCAAGGAGAAGTAAAGTATATACCCAACAGAAGCATTAAATGACCACTAAAACACAATCTATTTCAAAATTTGTCGCAAACAGAACTATTATTTAATACAATAATTATTAAAATAGAGCCTTCTAAAGCAGATAAACCTGTTTGCGAAAGCTCTAATAGCTGTTGTAAAAAGCTGCACAAATCCTTGCAATGTTTCTTTTTATAGAATGAAGAGTTTTGTTATGGAAAACTTAAATAACATGCTAAAGTAAAACCTTTCAAAGCACATCCATTACAACAACCACTTGTGTCACTAGGTGTAGCTTTATATAGCCGAACTTTTTAAACAAAACCACCACCAATATTAAAATGTCAACTTTTACTTTTCAATTTATTTTTCTTTATATTGCGCATGTTTCGTGGAAAATCTTGCCATCCACATAGGCAGACATTGCAGTGCTAAGAAAATCCCAGAACTTCCAGTGTCACAAACATTTTATATACTGAAGAATTAAAACGTTACGGTCGCTGGAAAAACAGGAAAATTATACATAATTAAATTTGTGAAAAAATCTAAAATTACTTTCAGAAGTTGATATGATTAGGAAAAGTTATTAAAAAGAATTACTAAGATATAGAAAAAATACATGTGAAGTTTGAAATCAAGGACTTTTTACGCAGTAAAATAGAAAAAAAAATATGTTTTAGTGAAATAACTTTCCAAAAACATTGTTTTAGTTTTAAATGGAAGAAAATTAAGAATTTTGTTAATAAATTATTTGTGCAAATATTTTTTTAAAAAGTTATATGAACAAAAATATTCAAGAAAAACTGAATAAAAATATTGTTATTGTGAAATACGGCTGCAAGGTTGAAAATTCAATATATCAAGGCCCGCCTACTCAGGGGGCTACAAAATAAAAACCTACCAACAAGATGGATGAGTGCGAAAACCTCGTCATCGAGTTAGAAGAATACGAGAAGCTTGATATTAAGCAGCAGCATTTATTAAATGATAACGACGTTGAGATTTTCGAATTCACAGCATCAATTGACACAGAAGACGAAATGGTAAAACTCTTTTCCTATTTGATTAAAAATTCAAACAGTAGTCTAATACGGATTTAGGATATCAAAGAATAAGAAGGCACAGTGTAGAAAAAAATCATACTTCTCGCACACACACACACACACACTTGCGTGTAATAGTATACATACGCCGAGAAAAGTTTATAATCCACCCTCTTTTGCTTTTTTCAACATGCCTATGTATTGTGTGGATTATATCAAGTGCAATACTTTCAGCAATTATCCCTTAAAGTCCTTTTTAAATACGTAGTTACGGATTTTCTGCTGTAGTTACTGTTGTTTGTTTTGTTTTTATTTTCAATTTTATACCGCCGGAGTGTGAATGCATTCCACCATATGATATTCTACAACGTGGGCTCGATTATTCATGGTTTGTTTTGCAGGATTGACATATGCTGCCGCATTGACGAACTCAATTAAAGGAAATATTTATATATTTTAAAACGTAGATTTTCTATAATATTTTTGTTTGTTTTTGATTTATTTGTATGAGCATTTTATAATACCACCGTACCGATAACAACTATTACGTCTTCATGTTCATTAATTTGCATTAAATATCCATTTACGAAGGTTCACTGCTTTTGTAATTGAATTATTTCGAAACTGTTGTCAACAAAAAGTATAAGTTGTGTGCAAAGAAAAGATACAATGTCGGTCTGCTGATGTTTGAGATGTAAGAAACGATTGATCCTAGCGTGTTTTTAACTTGAAGATAACTGATGTAATTTGGCACATACGGTATTTGCAATTTGGCACGTTTTTCATTTCGTTCAAAGTTTAATTTGTGGAGTTATAATTCGCTTCACAGTTTTATTTCCTGAGTTACGATTTGATCAATATTTGCAGAATAAACTATATTTTATTTGTATGGCTAACGACGAACAGCTTGTTAAAGACCATTGTCGAAAACTTTTGCTGTTCTTTCCAAACAGTTTGTAGAAAACAAATACAGATTTTATATTTTGACTATCATAAAAATAGAAGGAATGAAATCTAAAGGTGAGATATCTCTTTTACACCAATCACGATGGCATCCAAAATAATGTTTGCATCGGTTTATAAATTGGGTTAGTAATAATCTCCTGCTGGAAAAGGTTTATACTACTTTTGATACAATCTGGCCTGTTTAAACATTTTGAAGTTTAATGCATTGACGAAATCGCTATTCTGATCGCGTTCTGATCTTTACGACCCAAATTACACACGTTAAAGGCCACAATTGCTAGCCTAAACTCTTCACAACTGGATCATTGTAAGGGATTCAATTGCTCTTGTGCTTCTTCAACTACACCTATATATAATTAAGGACGGCACCCAATTAAATAATGTAGTTAAATCAAACCAATTGAAACTGTTATTCATTTGTTAATGTAAATTGTGGTTGAAGATAGTTTTAGATTACACATCATTGATTATCCACATTACAGATTTGACTTTAAATTACACACGTACAACTAAACACAAAACAAAAAACGAAATCAAAGAGATTTAAAATTTTTCAAGTAGGTTATCAAGAGTAAAATAGATATAACATACACATAATATATTTTCAGTTTCTTAAAGCAGGATGTTGTTCCAAAACGCGAACGACCATACATGTAAATGGATTAAAAGCTATCTAGTAATACCTGGTTATTATATTTTACTTTCTTAATAGTATTGAAAAGAACAAAAAATCACTTACTGCAGATATCTCATATGTACCAATTAAACAAACCAAAGGTGTTAAAGCACATACCTTACTCATATATACAAGTTGTTTTCATCTTGTATTAAACAACTCAAGTATATACTAACCGCTAAAAGTTCTCAATCAGTTTATACAGATCCAGGTCAAAGTATTTGCACAGCAGCTTTGGCTTGACTGTTTTGCCACAGCGGCTTCGGCTGACTGTTTTGTTAGTTAAGTTAGCTTAAGCATAGCGTAATACTATATAAAGATTAATTATTAAAGTACCGCCGATACACCGGAGTTCCCTGTCATCCACACCTTGATGGATTGCCACTGGGGAAAACAGGGGAACCAGTTCCCGAGGCTTGTCAGGAGCCTGAAACTGGAAGAAGGCAGGATCTAGTTCGACCAGTAACGAAAACGATTGGTACCGCGGGAACCAGTAGCCCCTGGAACTTCAGTTCCAGGCTGTTGGTAGGCTCCTTCGGTGGAGCATGTGGTGGCTGTGGTTGCATGCTGTCAATTGTCATACATTTACGGTGGAGATTGGATAGCTCCGAACCCCTCAACAAAGATTGCATAGGGGCGCTGGCAGGTACTCACGTGAATTTAACACACACCGGAGTTCCCTAATACAATTCCGAAGGAAGTCATAGCTGCCGACTTTAATGAGTATTGTGTAAAATAATTTAAACGACTAAATATAGATACGCATATTGGATCCAGAGGGGATAAATCAGTTGAGTATTACTTAAGGCTCGTGGATCCGTGATTCAACGCCTAACACTACTGATATGGCTGATGTTACCTATATTTTCACAAGGGGGATTTTTGTTTTTTATGAATTTTTAATAAATAAAAATTGCAAAACTTTGCATGACTTTTCCGTCACAACTTTGTTGATATCTCAAACCCAAATGAGAAGTATTTACGACAGTGGTATCACAACTTAAGATAATTTTAATGCGAACTTCGTACTTAACCAAAACGGACAAACCGTTCTCGAGGTATGCTAATATAAGTCCTAATAGAAGTATGTGCCCCAAATAACCTAGGAAACAAATTCTAATTGCGCTGGTTTAAAATAATGTACACGTACTTATGCAATTACCTAATGAGCATATTTAAAGAAAGCGCCAACATTTTATTCTGTTATAAATTAAAAAAAAATAATATAGTCCATGAATTTCGTAGCGACAACGATTTCGTTAAGAATTTGCTAAAGCAGAGTTGTTTTGAACACTTCAATTCAGAACATTTTTATTGACATTAATTATTAGTTTTGTAAGTGCATCGAATTATTTCGTAAACAAAATTGATCATTGGAAATCATATATCTCTGAATAATCTATATAAACTGTAAGCAAGAAGAATTTACTGAAACATTTTTTTAAATTTTCGAAGGCAAAAATATTTTTTGTTGCCACTTTGCTGGAATTCTCGAGTGGAATACTCGAATACTAACATGCGTTTTTTGTTTTTTTTCATTTTTAAAGGGTCAAGCCGAAAGTAAAAGAGGTTCAAAGAAGCACAATGCAGGAGAGGTTCAAACGAAGGGCACAGCAATGTCTTTCGGCTTTCGCAAGAACCTCAATACAACTCCAAAAAAATTAAAAAAACTAATAAAGGGAGAGAACAGCAAACATTCCAAGGCACAGGACAAATGCAATGCCAACGACACTGGTAATTCAGAGAAAACTGACGACGGTGTTGTTGGTATTGGACACCATACAGGGGATGTTAGTCATAAACCAGATACTGTGATAGATACAAACAATAAAACTTGCACAGACAAACTAGTCAGTAGGGACGATAATGGAAATGCAGGTGAGTGTAATTGACCAGGATTCAGCTTGTCATATTGTATAGTTTTGTGGTGTTTGTTATGTATGTTATCTATTTTTTATTTAACTAGATTTGCTGAACAATGTATACTTTGAAAAAATGGGAGCAGCAGCTGCTGCTGCTATACAAACAAATCACAATGCAGCAGTCAGTAGTGGTGGCAATGTTAAATTACCGGGAGCTGGTAATCGTTTTGGCTTTCGTGGCTCCTATAGGCCCTCATCTACAGACATAACATCGTGCCAACAAAGAGAATCCCATGATAATAACAATTATGCCTCTAATGGACATAATACAAAAGGTGTGCTGGTTAGCAATTGTAAGTTGTATTTATAATTTATATTTATAAATATACTATTGATATCGGAGCGACACAAGATAAAATATCTATTACGAGACTTAATTGAGAAAAAGCTAAAGAATGAACAGAGCCATTTACTAGTACTAGAAATACAGAGTGATAGTAATTCAATTATATGTTTTACACATACAAACGAACATGTACCATTTAGAGAAGAAGGTTTTCTTTGCCAGCATATGTATATGTACATACATGCACTTGCATATTCATGTGTACATGCAAAGAAAAAACATTGTTGTCGCCTTGTCACTACAAAATATTATGTTACCATAGCATTATATATTGTTGTGGCAACCATATAATGGTTATTTCGAAATATTGTGAACATTACACTAAATGCGTGAGTTGAGTAATAGAATTTTCCTAAAATTCTAACCACAAACGAAGTATTTTAACCACGCAAAAAATAATATTATAACTCGAACCATAAACTGTTCTTAAATATGTATAATTCTCTTATTGTTTAATCAAAGTGTAAGGGTGCTGTGACTTAGTTCGTTAGCGCGTTCACTATTAAGCTTTCGGTGGATTCAGTCGCCGGTGTTCGTACCTTAATTACTGGTATTCAGTAAAAATGTTCTTCTTTTCTATCGTTCTAATGCCACCTAGTCGTATCTAATAAAAATATATTTCGGTAAAATGTGATTAGAGATTTGTAAATACTTTCTGAGCGGCTAAAAAATATTATTCTAAATTCGGCTTAGCTGGAGATATGACGCTGACATTTTGATTAGTAACTTAAAAATTTTGGCTTAAAGTAGCAATATTGTTATTCAATAATAGTAGGATTTTTTACAACCATATAATTAAAGCATAATATGTTGCTCTTACATTGCGGTTAACCTCAGCCATGGTTTTGTTTACGTGGATATACATTAGTGTTTAAAGAATTTTAAATTCAGATAGTATTAGCGAGAGATAAATATAATATTGAATGGTTTATGCAGAATAGCCATGTAGTGGCTTTATATATATATATATATGTAGATGTGTAGTAAGATTTCTGCCTCGTCCAAATGCTGTATTGGCCGAACAGCCAAAAGTAGCACAAATCACGGTGACCAAAGTCAGCAACTGTGCAAGAAAATACAAGAATCCGACTTTTTTTTACAAGTACCCAGAAATTGTACATAAAGAAGTCAAAACCGAACATCCAATATATGCTGGATTTCCCAATTTCTAAAACGTTTATTTCCGACCCACAAAGTATATATATTCTGGATCCTTCTAGGGAAGTTCAAATACTACCTAGGATTTCAAAGCTCGGACAGTTTGATCAGCGCCTTTGGCGAATATTCCGTATTTTAAATAAGCAATATCGGTCGAAAAATTCCCATTTTTCTGGGTTTTTTTTTATTATTCCAAAAACTAAAAAATAAACTCAAAATGCTTAAAAAACCGAAATTTCATTAAAAAAAAACATAAATTTCTTATAATTTTAAATTCACCACAAATTGGAATATTTACCATTAAGTCGAAAAACTGGAATAAAAGAAATTTAATTTAAAAAAATCTATATATAATGAATCCTCAAATTTTACCAAAAAATCTATATATTCAATAAGCAATTTTATATAAGTATATATATAAAACATACTTGTATGTATATAAAAAAATCAAACTTCTCCACAAATGGGAAGGAAATTTACCAAATATTAGAAAAAGTTACAAAATCACCAAGAAGTTTAAAAAATATGAAAAATTAAAATCTTTACCGAAAATTTTATGTTTAATGAATATAAAAACAAGCGAAATTTTACCATAATTTGGGGATTTAGAACAATGCCACAATAAAATTCAATTTAAAAAACAAACAAAAAATTCCAAAAGTACGAAATTCCCCGAAAAATGCGAAAAAAATCTAATTTTACAAATTACCGAAATTTTAGCCAAAATTACATCGGCTGTGCCAAATTTTATATACCCTTCACAAGACTATGAACTACTAAAAATCTACTACAGATTTTTCATGGTGCAAAGGATTGCTTGCGATGTTAAGTCATTTTAGTTTTCTGATTTTACACTTAAACTTTGCTTTCGTTTCAATATAAGAATTTTCTATCCGGTATTTGATGAGATGTTCTTGGCTAATTACGGTTCTCTTAATATATTTTATTTTCTCTGAATGCTTCTCAATTTGTAGTAAGTTCTCGATTGGTTAATTGTTAATAATAACGCTATTGGGTGTTCAGTAAATTTCTAATATTAAATAAAATTTTCGGTGCATTTCATCCTTTGGGTAAATTATATTGTTAAATTTTAAAATCTGGTGAAGTTTGTTTTTGGATTCTTGTATGGTAAGGTCTCTTTTGGTAAAATTGCGACGTTTTTCATCAAATAATTTTTGCAAAACTTTTGTGAAACTGCAAAATTTTAATGGTAAAATTTTTTTTATTTTTCAGTTTAATTTAGATTTTTTGTAAAATATTTAATTTTATGGTTTTAAAATTTTAATGGGAAATTTTTAATTTTTCACCGAATTTTGAAATTTCTTGGTGAGTTTCCGATTTGCGGTGCAATTAGAGAATTTTTATATTATTGAGTACCATCTCTCCTTTTTTGTCGTTTTATTAATTTATAATTTTTGTAAATTTCGGTTTTTTATTGAGTTTGCGAAATTTTGGTGAAATTCAAGTTTTTGTGAAATTTTTTTAAAATAATTTCGGTGTTTTAATAAGAATTGATTTTGTAGGAAATGTAATTTTTTTGTTCCTTGTTTTTCGATTTTTTGGCAAATTTTCGAACTTTTGATGAATCTTAAATTAAAACGAAATTTTGAGTTTTCGTAATATTTTTTTTTGCAATTTCGTTGGTTTTGTGGTTTTCGAATTATGATAAATTCCCAAATTATTTTTTTAACTTCGGTGTAGTTAATATTTCCACATTTTTTTAATTTTATGTGATTTTTCGGCTATTTTGGGAAATTAAAAAAAATTTTGGTAAAATTTAAATTCGGTAAAGTTTGGTAAATTTTTGTGTTTTTTTTTTTCTTGTAAAATTTTAGTTTTGTTTAATTGAATTTGGTTTTTTGGTAAAAAAAAACAATAAGATTTATTCCAGTTTTTAGACTTTATGGTAAATTTGTGGCAAATTTAAAATATTTTGCCAAATTTCGAATTCGTTACAATGTTTTGCGAAATTTCGGTTTTGGGAGGCATTAGGGTTTCTTTGGTAGTTTTGAAACTTTTATGTTTTTTTTTTATTATTTAAATCGGTCCCCAACATTTAGGTCTCTAATATATCAGGGGGTTCTGGAATGTTAATTTCAGTAGGGGGACGTTATAGAAAATTAGATGCGGATTTAGAATGTGGAAACTATTATGTATACCGTTTTCATTTTTGTGAAGGGTATACAAATTTCAATTTCATTCAAAAATTAATATTTTTATAATATATTACAGGAAATTGAAAACTAACAACAGAATTTCAAAACCATTTATAATTTCGCTGAAATCTGAAATTAAGTTCACAAAAACTTAAAAGTTCAAATCTGAAAATTCCTAGAGTAATTTAAAGTAATTAAAACATAGTAAAGTAAAGTGAACAACCACTAAATTTTAAAATGACAAACGATGAAACGACAAAGTTTACCCAAAGACGGAAATTACGCCGATAACTCTAAATTTGATTAAATTTTAACAAACATCTGTTATCTACAATTTATCGAATGTTCGAGAATTTATCAAAAACTGAAAAGCAATCAGAGAAAAGAAAGAAAAAAAGACAAATGAAAATATCCCTAATTAAGAAAATGTAATTAAAGAAACAAGCTTTTCATCAGTTTTAGTTGTTCATGTTTCTGTGGCGGGTATATAAAATTGGGCACAGCCGAATAAAGCTCTCTTACTTCTTTTATCTACCTTAGGATCGATCCATACGATTCTTGATAGCTCACTTACTTTTTAAAAACACTTTTTTCTTTAGGTATTAAGTTAATAAAAAACTTCTTTTTAGTGCAATGACAAATTTAAAATATGTATGTATGTGTTTAAATAAATTTTCATCGTTTCATGTTTCAATATATTTTTGTTTTACTTAACATAAATAATTCCCACAGAATTTGGAATGTGTTTTTTCGAATAATTCCTCTTTCAATCATTTTCCCTCAATTGAAATATTTGCTATTTTGTGCACACACATTACTTACTATTAATCTCATTACTTATCTTTACATTTAAGTGAAACGTCGTTCAAAGAGTGCACATGCCGGCAGAACAACATCATCTTCAAATGAAAGCGATACTGAATCAGGCACAGCGCCCAGAAGTACTCAAACAAAAACGATAACATTTAATTTAAAGCAAAATAGCACTATCGAGTATGATAGGCGTCAGTTCTTTGAACAGCCGGCACTTAATATACAAGCAAAAACAAGTGGCAACATAAGTGCTCATGCCAGCCAATACCACAATAATGTCATGTAAGTGCTTTCAAAAATAGACATCCATACTACTACAAACACTTAAATTGAATTATATTTCTTCTTTATATGCAGAGTACGTCCAACACCCAGAGTAGCTGCAACAGCAATGGCAACAGCATATTCAAAATTTACTTTACAAACTGTTAGCTTGCCAAAGCCTGAATTTGCTGTGGCCATTAGTATTAATGCTACCACACCTACAACACCAGCAAACAGTTCATATGTATCATCGCCTTCATTAGGTGCGGGTACGCGTACCAAAGATCATTCATCCAATCGACATTTATTAACAGTGGCACAGCCATCATCTACACAGGTCGGACAGCGAATAGATTCAAAACAAGCCAAACATGTGACGAATAGTACAAGACGTACATTTAGTGGCAGTCGAGAGATATCTGCAGATTCAGGCATTGCTAGTTTAGATATGGCTTTGGATAGTTCAATATCTAGCGGTGCTGGATCAGCAAAACGTGTGGCTTCTCCTAAACGTAGTCGCAGTCGTCCCAGGAATTTGCAAATGGTGATGAATGGTCGCCATAGATTTGAAGTTAAAGATTTGGATGATTCACTATCTAGTGAGAGTAGCTCGATAGTAGAGTCCTTAGCTCTGCCAAAATTGCCGGCTGAAAACCAAACGGTACCTTTGCCGCTGAGTGGTTTAATACGTTCGAATACGGTGCTAAGTAGAGAATCATATGAGCTAAGGAATTCAGTTGACAAACACAAGAAAACTACTAGTGGGGGTATATAGAATAAAAGCAATATATCCTTTCCTATATGCTAAATTTAGTAATATTATTTACAGCTGAAGAGCAGCCTCAGAACCAGACGATAACAAATTTAATTAGGCGGCAGCCATCGGAGGAGGATAGCGAATCTGTTGATGAGGAAAAATTACATTTGGATCGATCGGCTACCGAAAAGGGGTTAAAAGTATGTTAAATAGATTGTTTAATAAGACTTGTTTGCAAATATTTTTCATCTTCAGGAACGTCAATTTAGGGATATCAACACTTGCTCCAGTAAAAATTCATCTCCAGGCAGCTCAGTAATATCTTCCTGGTGCAATGCAGGCGAATCGTTAGCCGCAAATGATTTCAGTAATTTAAGCATCAGCAGCAGCGAAGACAGTAACAAACAAGACAATAAGTTGGAAGATATTCGAAAGGAAAACGAAAACAAATTATCGTTTGATCTAAATGATGATGATCTGATTACATTGAATACTGATGTACCAATTAGTACAATATGTAAGTATAACATCTGGTAACTCAAAAAGCAAAATCATGTATAATTTCCTTAATTTTTAGCTTCATTCTCAGAACCTGTACCGGTCAATGCAACCGATGAAGTAGACAAGACGGCAAAACTTAGCACAACTCTTGCAATATTTGAAAATGAGGCAGATAGATTTGAACGACCGAAATCAATTTGTAGCGCTTTGAATGAAACAAAATTTGCAGAAATGGCTTTAGAGGGCAGTGCGTTTCTTTTGGATGATGAGACTTCGCCCACAGACAGTCTAGTGAGTAGTACGGAATCCGAGGAAGCTGCTTGTAAGCAAAAGAAACACAAAATAAATGAAGAGCTGCAAGAAAAGGATATTGATGAAATATCCCCTGAATTGGACTTGGCTAGTCCTTTATCGCCAGGTACTCCTACACATGCTTCTCATTCTTTGTCTTTATCTGATTGTGGTAACTTAATCGACGATGAAATAGCCGATCAGCCAGCTCTATTATTTAATCACGAATCTCAAGATGGAGGAGCTGAGAATGGCACATCCCGTAGGGATAAAACCGATACACCTACACTAATGGAAAGTATGGGTTCAATGAAAGCTTCTATTAATAAATCACGTAGTGCTCTTCATCAAGCGATGGAGCTAAGTTTGCGCACACCACTTTCTCTGCGCAAAGCGGTTATGGAAAGAGCCGAATCCTTAGATACACTTTCGCCATGTGAATCGATTTGTTCAGACGATCTTATGATGGACTTTGATGCTGCTAGTAGCATGGATTCAATTGACAGGTGAGCCATTGTAAATTTGTAAATTTAAAATCAAGGCCCAACGTTTTGTTAACTTTTTTAAGGTCTGCTTCAATCAAAAGTCGTAGTGGTTCCGATTTAAATAATATCGATGACAATGAATTGTTTTCCGACTTCAATCGCAAGGGCAGTGAAGTTATGAAAGAATTGAATTATATTTTACGTACGCGTTCTCAAAAGAATAATGACAAGGATATTACGTAAGTTTTGGGTTTTTATAACTAAATATTTTAGAGGTTCTAATTACGAATTTATTGAATAAGCATAAAATAAAGGCGTGTTCAGATTCGAGCGAAGATTATCGAAGAAGAAAATACAAAAATAAGCAAACATTTTTCATCTGTGCAGTTAACCACAAGGTGAAAGAAATTTCATTTTAGTTTGCGTCCAACTAGAAAGTTTCACCGATAATATCGTTTCGTTAGTCTTAGGCCTGTCCACACTTTGCAGTTATAGATACATAAGTCGAAATAATCATTGTGTTACGGTGACTCTTCAGCCAGTATTAAGTGCCAGACTAGAACTAAAACTTTTTTTAATTTCAATCAAAAGAATTTTAAGAGATAAGAAAAATCCATGAAAACGGGGGTTTTTTAAACGAGCTGATATCGAGACTCTGGTTCGTATAATTATTATTTGATACTCGTATTTGATGTACATATATATCGTAATAGTTATGTATGTAAAAAACTTATTGATAATTAATTTCTCAGAAAACTTATTCTTTTTCATAAATTAAGATCCGTTTTATCTGACTATCGTGTAATTGTTTATGGAAATTAATAAGGCTGTAATGCAGGGAACACAACTGGGACGAACCACGATTTTCGTCCAAGACGACGTATACGTCGGTAAAAATTCGCTGTGTAAATTCGTCGTACGAAGCACAATAACGACGAAAAAATAACAGCTGTTATCTATATATATACAGCACAAAATGTGTTTGTTTGTCGGAAAGCTATAGCTGCCTTTTTCTGGATTTTTTTATAGTCTTTTGATGCCACATTATACAGGCATTCTTCGTTTTTACGCTTTCAATTAAAATTTCGTTTATTTTCATTTTATTTTTTTATTTCCAATTAAATATGCATGTACATACATATGTAGATGGAACAGCTGATAGGAAGACCATATAAAAAATAATAGTTCAAAAATTAAACACTAACAAAAACACAGCCAAAAAGAAATTTTATAGTTAACTACTATTTTGTAAACTTATTTTAAATACTATCAAACAAAATTAAATTAATTATTATTAAAATACTAGGAAACTAAAACCAAACATGTACTGTTTTGTTCGTCGTACGCCGGCGAAAGAAATAGAAATAAATCTAATTCAAATTTCGCCGCGTATGACGAATTTCGACCGACGTCATAATTGTGTACATTTTGGTATACACAAATGTGTTCTATTTTTGACGACGAATATTCGCGGCGAAAAATTCGTCATTCGTCCCAGTTGTGTTCCCAGCATAAGGCTTAGCTATAATTTATTCGTAAAAATTTATTTATCATTGCTGCTACAATACCATCATAATATATTCAAATCCTTTTTTCTACAATATTTGGTACAGTCAACTACAGAGATTTGAAAGAAAGTTCCATATATGGCTTTTGACATCGCAATTTTTCCTTTAGCTTTAAGGCTTTTGCCTAGTTTCTTTTCGTTTCAAGGGGTTAGCGAAGTATCGAATTTATAAAATTAAAGAACTAGAGCTTAAAATTAAATTATTTAAAATTATAAAAAAAAAAGTCAAAGAGGTATAATAAGGTTAATTCTTGATTTGATATTCCGACAGATCGATTTGATATAGATTATTTGAACGTCATCCCTTCTTAAGTTTGGTTTGGAGACAAACCGGTTTCGGCTTTGTGAAATCTTCAGTGTCATTTTTGTACTGAGAACAAACGGTTTCTCTCCAAACCAAACTTAACGAATTTGCTCCAAAAAATCTACATATAATAAAGTTATTATTGATTGGTATGTTTTTAGGTTTTAATTTATGAAATTTTTTATGAAGAATTAAAACTTTTATATGGCAGCAAAATATATAAGTACGTAGAAATGTAAAGTTTCTACAAATAGTATCCTTATATATACTCGTAGACAATGTAAATACATTGCTACTATATATACTTACTAGACCACCTGATTCTTTGACACTAAAGCTCATATTCATATGAATTGTAATCAGCTGTGCTGCATAGTTATTCTGTGATGGAAATAAACGTAACCACTATATAGAGTAGAAAAGAGCTTTAATTCAAATGAAATAAATAAGCAAAGTCCTCTTGTACCCTAAATAAAAGTATGCGGAACACTGGCACAGTTGGTCCTTGCTACATATACTTAGATAAAGTGATGAATCCTAGGGTGTGGGAGAGTAAGGGCGGACTAGAGATAGAGGTTCCCTTTTAAGGTGACATACATATCTTGGTTTATTACTATTAAGTCTTAAACCATTTTGATGTTATTAGGCACCGACAAAACACACATTTTAAAATAATAGCTTTATTTTTAAATTTAAGTCGTATACACGACATCGGTAGAATGTGAATCGCAGCTTTGCACGGTGGCACAAATCCGAGAGGTCTAACTTTCAATGACTCTGCCGCATGTTTTCGGTTGAACTTCAACATTGGCCTATGTAGTCAGAAACAAGAAAACCACTCAACTAAAAGGTCCAGCGAGGTCATATCGCATGATTAGGCAGAATGTCCACTGTGACGTTCGCTGTGTGGTACATAAAGTACGTCGACCCATCCCTATCGAAAAATTAAGCACATTTAAAACCAGGCAATATACGATTTTATTACACACAAAATTTCAATAGAGTTGTTAATGAAATTAGAAATACGAGTATTTATTACGTTTGGTTCGTTATTCAACGACAAGTCTCATGTTTAAAGAATGTTGGTCTTAAATTGCAGTAACCGCTTATATCTATAAGAATGACTGAAATACAAAATTGCATCATACGCATGATTTCCCGTTAGAAGACATAGTTTCTCCCTTGTAGGGTTTGCCAAGTGTGTGTACGTATTATGTGAGAGTTCGTAGCCCTGCTATTAAAATTACTTCAACTGCTAAATAATTTTTAGTAGGAATACAGTTTGCCTGATGTCATTTGTGTCACGTTCGAAAAAATTTCAATTTTATGCGCGGGACGGCGTAATCTTAAATTTTTATCATGCAACTTAAATATGACTAAGAAATATAGCTATGTATCTAGACAACAATTTATTTCTTACCTTTGGAATGGAACAACTTCTTTCTTAATATTATTTCTTTTTTTAAAAGCAATATTCTTGGGTCGTAAATATTTTCTTTTTGCAATAATATTCCATTTAATATTTATAAATTCGTTCCAAAAATCTACATTTATAAAATCTTTGTTTTTGTTTGAGCTTACCTATTCTTCCACACAACCAATTATGAGATGATATATTTATGTAACCGATTTTTACTGCATATTAAATAAAAATTTTTATGATTGCAATAACTTAGTGAAAGGAGTTGGAGAACTTTCGAATTGTACTCGTAGTTAAACAATTGAACGTATTTCAAATGGCTTTCTAAAAGACTATTGCCGACACTTGTTTAAAAATGAACTCCTAACTATGCAAACATATGTTTTCACTTATTTGATTATGATCAAACGATTGTGTACACAAAAGTATTGGCGACATACATACATACATCCATTAACATGTTTGCGAATTGAATGCCATTAAATTGATAAACAAAGAATAAAACAAGTAAAAGATTTATATTCGGCTGTGCCGAATTTTTTGTACCCTTCACAAATAGTATGAAATATTAAAAATATACTAAAGATTTTTCCTGGTGCGAAGCATTTTTTCCGATATTCAATTTCGGCCTCCAGTTTTACTCGCCTTATTTTATATCAGCATTTTCGATCAGTTATTAGATGCCTTTCTTTCATCTGAATGCTTACAAATTTTTGATGAATTCTCGATATTTGATGAATTGTGGATAATATCGTTGTATTTTTAAATATGTGGAAGCTTGTTTTTGGTTACTTGTTTGTGAAATTTTAGTTTTGGAACTTCTGTAAGATCGGTGTTCGTAAAATTGTGAAATTTTTCATAAAATATTGAAGTTTTGCAAATTATTGGTGAAATTTTCAAATTTTTAAATTTGATGAATTTTGGGTTTTTTGGAATTATTTTGCTTTATTCTAGTTTCTCGATAATTAGCATATTTCGAATTTTGGTGAGTTTTCATTTTTGGCCATTTCGTAATTTTTTGGAGCAATTCTGTTTTTTTTTATATTTCGATATTTTCTAAAATTTTGTTGTTTTTGTAATTTCAATACTTTGGACAAGAGTTTTAAATGTGTAATTTCCTAATTATGGAGAAATTTATTTTTTTTATTTTCAGTTTAACATTTATTTTTGGTAAAATTTATTACTTCCAATTTCTGATGAAATTAGATTTTCTTTATTCTATATATTTATTTGACATAGATTTTGTTAAAATTTTGTAAAATAAAAATTTTTGTGAATTTTAGGTTTTTTGGTGATATTACAAATTTGAATAAATGGTGAATCTATTTAAAATTCTGGTTTTATATTAAATATAATTTTTGTTAGCAATTACATTTTTTTATTCATTTTTTTTTACTTTATAGTACATTTTCGATTTTGTGGTGAATTTAAAATTTTGGAAAAATTTCGAATATTATTTGAAATCTTTTGAGAGGTTTCGTTTTTTTTTTAAATTTCGATTTTTGGATATTGTACATTTTTTTAATTTAAAATTAAACTTTATTTTCGTATCTTATTTTTTTTAGATTAATTGATAGTTTTGTTAAAATTTATCATTTTTATGATTTTTAAATATTTTGGTGAATTTTTTGGGAATTTAACACTTGTGGTGAAATTTTGATTTTTGTTTTTATAAGATTTTTAAACATCGATTTTGTTAAAGTTTCGATGTTTTTTATAAAATATATTTTTTTTTATTATTACGCGAAAAATATGTGGTGAAATTTATATTTTTGTGGTGAATATGCCAAATTTTGTGATTTTTGTTTTTTTTTTTTAATTTCAGGGTTTTATTAAATTTTTGATTTTGTGGTGAATTAACAATTTTTATTTTCGAGGAATTCGGGTTTCATTGTAAGGTTTTGATATTTCAGTTTTTTTTTAATTTTTAAGTTTTTTGATCTGTGGACCTCGGGGTGATAACTTCTGTACGGGGATTTTATAACTAATTTGCTAAGAATTAAGAACATGCGAATTTTATGGGCTTCTGTATATGATTTTCCCGAAGGGGTTTGTCTAAATATTTAAAATACAAAAACAAAACCAACAAAAGATTTTTGGTCTATATCTAGCTTGTGGACCTATATGACTCATTTCAAACAACGAATATTCGGTAAACTCACTGGACAACTGGTTCAATATCGTTTTGATTTCAGGATAAATCTACTTCTAAGTTTGGTACTTTAATTCTAGAAATTTGTAATAGCGTTGCCATTAATTATTTTAAACAATAAGTAGACATAAAACTTACCTTCGATCTCCTAATTATTGGAAATATTATTTTTAAAAGTTCGGTAAGAGAACCACTGCTATGTTAATTTTTACAGCGCATATGGCAAGAGCAATATTTATTTAGTTATTGAGTTTTAAGTGTCAGCATACATACCTTAGGTTCTCTAGTTTTGGGACGGCCGTAATAAACACAATTAGCTACCCGGCTGTCTGTATATGTGATTGTCGTACGTGCACTTGGCTGTGTTATAATTGTACTGAGATGTAGTTGTTCGGCAAACCGAAAAGCTTATTCAAACTCAAAATTGTTTGTCTCTGTGATTGCACTTGTAGGACTTAAGACATTTCGCAGCAGTCTATATTGCATGTTACTTTACAAGCATTAAAATCTAGACTCTCCCTGTTGTATTTCTTTGGAAGTTTTTACCACAAAAAGTTTTTGGTGAAAGGTCAGTATTATGTGGTTGTACGTTTTTTATTTTTGTAATCCAATACTTTATTTGCCTTTTTCGACAGTTTTTTCCAGCCGTGATTTAATAGTTTAATTTAATTTGCAGTTTTTATGTGTATGTATTTGTTTTATTTGATTACTTCTTTCTTTATAAGTAAATGAACTCATATTGTCATTTTGGAGTTTCCTTTTTTCGCTGCGGAATTTTTAAGTTTTTATTGTCATGTGGGAAGCTTTATAAAGAGATTGTGAGAAACTATGTTTGTGGAATTGCATGAGAGAAATTTTTTTGCTTTAATGGTTATTTTTGGTAAAAGTTAAGTTTTTTTTGAGGATAATGAAACATTATTA
The DNA here is from genome assembly GCA_963932375.1 of Phania funesta. NCBI lineage: Eukaryota > Metazoa > Arthropoda > Insecta > Diptera > Tachinidae > Phania > Phania funesta. Next base: position 48,480,565 of record OZ010656.1, read on the forward strand.
TCATGCAGTGCACTTCGTTAAAAAAAAAAACAATTTTTGTTTAAAAACAAAAATTTTGGTTTAAATAAAACCAATGAAAATAGATTTGTTGATGGTTTTTATTTAAATGGTGGATTTTTTTTTATCTTTAAAAATTTAAAATATTAAATATTTCAGGCTTGAAAGTGCGTTATAAAAAATTCATCAGGATATAAAATATTTTTTTAAATCAAAAAATAAGAAACTAAAAGTTACAGAAAACAACAAAACCATGAGCATTACAAATAATTTTACATTTCCACAAAAATACTTCAAAAAGGTTTCAATATTCACAGAAAAAAAAATTAATTAATTCCGACGGGTTTTAAATAATCTTTTTTTATATTTTTATTCGTTATCATCGGTATATGGCCTACGGCTTAGTGTAATATCATCAGGAAATATATATTTTGAAAACATTTCAAATAACAAACAAGTAATAATTAATATAAATAATATGTTAAAAATTGTGGCCTAATTTACAAGTTTAAAAAAATGTTTGACACAAACAAAAACGACAAGAAATTTAAAAAAAATTAACATTTGTGTCTATACATACATACATGCGTATGTGTACAAAACTTATTTAAATAACATAAATTAAATTAAGATAAATTAGACTCGAATCGATTTTGTTATTTTAATATCTGCATCTGCTTTAAAATTGATTCTGTGAGTTCTTAGTGGTTAAACAATTTGCAATATTTCTAATATGACGCTTATAATTAATTTCTGTATTTAAAACTGATGCATTTTTAAGGTTACGATAAGGATTTAATTCCAAAAAATGGGAAGATAATAGACTGGTACCAAATGCTAACAGCCAGATCAATGTACGCCGCCAAAAATACTTTTAATTGACATATCGGGACAAAACTTTTACTGAATGTTCTGTCAACAGTATACTTTAATATGTAAAACTGGGCGTTTCCCCCTAAAACAAAAAAATAATAATAAAAGGGCTTAATTTTTTTTTAAATATCCGGAGTATAAAAATGGTCATAGTTAAGCTCTTGTTCACCAACTACGACCAACAAGTAACCGTGTTAAAATATTTTCTAAGTTTATGATGTAAAAACTAAACTATAAAATGAAAGAGTTAGAAGTTTATGTACACAACCCAAAAAACTCCAAAAAGAAATACCATGTTGAATAACATACATACATACATACATACATAACTTTTATATTAAATCATGAAACAAATCGATAGCTGATTTTAATAGCGTTGACTTCTGTTTGCATAAATCGGTATTTGCGTAAAATTTTGCGTGTAAGCTGCAGTCCAAATACTTTTGTGTACTTGTGTACACTGCAGCTTCTGCAAAAAGCTCACCGAATGATACTAAGCAATTTAATATGATATCAGGAGCGTGAAGAAGCCTGTAATCTAAAATTCAAAGCCTTAATGACTATAGCCGCAATTGATATTGTGCTTCGTTAAGTTGCCCTTGTCTGCATTTTCGCATCACCCATAGTAAGTTGCAAAAAGTGTTCAATTTCTAATCTTTTATTTCCTGTTACAAACACTGTGCGCCCTGTAGGCGATCGATTTTGTGATTAAAGTATCTATCTTTTACAGACCTCGGCCTATATGTATATTTGACAATCATAAAAGTAATTTCTTCATCAATCGATAACTTTTTTTTTATTATTGCTACTGTTTAGATAAAAGCCAATATGTGAAGTGGTCCTAAGAATAATTTATATATTTTACTAAAAATAATTTCCAATAATAACAAAAAATTGATTTTAGTATTTAACGTAATTATTTTGGTACCAATTTACTTCACAAAAAATGCGGATAAAAACTAAATCAAGTATTGAAATCAGAGTAGCAGCCGCTGCTACGAATTCCAGGTATCGAGACAAACGGTGCATTCTCAGATTAATAAAGAAAATTAGACTTGCCTAGAAATGGGATGTTATTGTATATATCAAGAACTGGGTCCTCATTGTGATCTCAGTACTTTTTATTGCCGACATTTTTTGATAGGAACTTGGCATTGTTTTCACATTTGTGATTTTGTGCGGGTCCAAATCTGTTTTTAAGTTATTTTTATTTGTTAATGTTGTACATACAAACCTCTTTTATCTTAAAGCTTACAGACAGGTGATATTAAATTTCAGATCTCGACCTATAGTTCCTCTATGCTCCCTACGAATAATATGCTCCATACAAATAACCCTAGTCCCACTAGATTAAAAGTGCCCGTCTTCAGATTTTTCTGTTTACTTATCCTTCCAGACCTACCTGTATACCGAATTTTAGCTCTCTAGCTATATTGGAAATGCCCCATAATATTGATGAGTGATTCAGTGAGAAGGTACCAAAATATGCAGTTTGTAAATTTTCATATCTCGGTAAACTTTTATGGTAAAACTTTCAAGCTCTGACTACGAGAATACCTATGCAAAGGAAGCAAAGTTATGAGGGGGTAAAATAGGGCGAATGAGTTTTGTATGAGTGTGTGGGACTTGCAAATATATAGTTTTTCACTCGAAACGGTCTGTCATTAAACAATATCTGAATTTTAAATTAACTATACTGTGTTCTTACATCGGACTTAGTAAAAGTCTCTACTTTATTCAAAACTATATATATTTATTTCATTCTGTTACGGCAATAATTTAATATGCATACACACTAAACACATACATATACATACATATATACATACATACACACATACATACTTGTAGAAAATGTCCCGTTAAAATAGTTCTATTACAATATTGGCAGAGTAGACAAGTTCATATGGTTGGCATGGCTCAGATACCAAACAATCAGATATAAACGTTTTTGTTTTACAAGTTTTTGCACTGCAGCAAAATTCCTGTCTGTAACAAGAACGTGCAGTGCAAACTTTCCAAGCACCTTTAAACCAGACATACACAATAAAGAAAAAAAAACTACAATGATAAATATGCATGTATATAAGTATAAATGTATTATGGGTATCTATTAAGTAAAAAATTTAACACTTTTAGCGCTGGCGGATTCATAGTCTTTTCGGCTTTATTATAAAACATTAAAAAAAAGTTATCAAACCAAATGATTTTTGTAAGCGTTTGGTAAAAATTAATTTGTATTTTTTTATTTCCAAATATGTCGACTAAATTAATAGTAAATATGTTAGAGGATTATAGAATAGATTGCTCGAAACTATAGGGTGCGTTCAATGATATAGTGCATAATTGCCGTTGTAGCTCCCAAGCACGAAGTTTTACACCAAGTACACTTAATTAGTTTATCACCACAAGGCTACTATGATATGACCGGTCTATTTTATCCCAGGGAGTCTTGCTACTGTGGTAATAAATGCCTGTCATTTTTGAACAATTGTGCACTAAGGCGTTATATACGTATGTTGTTGAACCGTTTTTTCCGCCATTTTTTAAGAAACCGCATCTATTTGAAGCTAGTTAACCATTTACTCTTGCGAACGGAAGGGGTGCATTTATATACTAGCATAACTATTATAAATATATATTAGAAATTTGATGATACTGATTGAAAGCGGCTTAAAATCAACCCAGGCAATTTCAAGTTCAAACGATCTGTATGTCTCATGTGGAATTTTCATTTTCACACACACACACACACACATCCGTATGTATTTTCATATGTATGTTATACAAATGGTATATAAAATACAAAATTAAAAAAAACTAATTGAAACAATAGAACGATATATATGCCGAATCCTTCACAAAAGTATGAACTTATAAAAATGTACTAGAGATTTTCACGGTGCAAAGGATTGCTTGCAATCTTTAATTTTAGCCTCCGATTTAGACGCATTATTTTATATTTAAACTCTTTTAATATAATAAGATGAAATAAGATGTTTCTTCTTAATTATTGCTCTTTTAATTTTCTTTTTGTGTTGGTAGATAAAGCGAATTTGGATTTTAAATAAAATGAAACTTATTTGAAATATTTGAGAGATTTGGATGCATTTTGAACGATTGAGTAAAATTGGAGGTTAAATATTAAAATATGGTGAAGATTGTTGTTGGTTACTTGATTGCAAAAATTACAGTTTTTTCTACCATTTAGGTCTTTTGGAACTTAAAATTATCTTGGGTATTTTCAGATTTCGATTTTGGTTTTGACAAACCTTCGACTTGTTTTTATAGTTTTAAATTTTCTGTCAAATTTCCGAATTGTGGCGTCTTTCGTATGAAATATGATAAAAGCCTTCGTATTTGGATAAGATTGCAATCTTTTTGGTCAATTTTAGTTGAAAAATCTCAGTTTACTTATTAAGGCAAATTTTGGTCATTTGCAAAATTTATCTTCTTTGGTAATTTTATTTTGTTTGAAATATTTATGTGTTGTGTTGAATATTCGGATTTCAGTGAATTACTTAAGTTTTGTTAAATTACGTGTTTTACGATTTATTAGTTTAATTCGATTTTCGGCCAGATTTAAAGTTTGTTGCAAATTTAAAAATTTGGTGAAATTGGTTTTTTGAATTTTTTTATAACATTTCGGTTTTATATTTAATATTGATTTTTTGGTAATTACAACTTTTTCGATGTGGTGGTGAACTTTAAACTTTCGCAACATATTTTTAATTTTTGTGTGAAATGTCGGTTTTTGTAGGAATCCGGGTTTCTTTGTTAGTCTTTTAAATTCTAAGATTTAAAAAAATTTTTAATCCAGAACCCTAAGTATCCTGCGGGCCCTGGGTTGATAATTTCTGTAAGGAGGCTTTATAGCAAACATGATCACGATTAAGATTATGCAAAATTGTATGGGCTTGCGAATAATCGTTTACACGTAAGAATGAAAACACAAAAAAAAATTAAACAAATATTTTCCCCATATCTTGAGAACGTAAGGACGGTAATAGCTGAGATTTTAAACGGGGAAAATTCGCTGGACTAATGTAAAATTTTAAATGAAATTGTGTACAATTTTAAAACGAATCATAATAACGAAACATTTTACCGCAACACATGGGTTAATTTAAAATCAATTTGCGATACAACAAATAGTAATAATCATTGTGGTATGTTTGCTAGAATGTATGCATGTATATGTTTATTATATTTAAACTACAAGTGCCGCATTCTTTTCGTCATGGCAACATTTTTCTTACTGTTGTTTGGTGGTAGGACTATTGTTTTGTCGTGTTGTTACCAGCAACATTTATTAACATGTTTGGTAGAGGAAAGAAATAAAAACCAGGCAAGAAAAAAACGCGCGTCTTGCTTACCAAGGAAACTATTGCGTCTTATTGAAGCGTTTGGCTGTATGCTTTGATGCTGGTTGCAGGAAAAAGGCCAACAATCACTTGGCATTGTCTATTGGTATCTATAACCGTTTTGTGTAGAAGTCAACGATGAACCTGTTTATTATTAATATTGGCATTTTACTTGTTTTCGTATTTTATATACTTATGTATATTTGTTGTTTATTTTTTCACCATTAACAACAAATACAAACGTCAAAACTTCAATAACTGATACCTGTAGGTAAAACTTTATAAATACCATAACAAAATAAAACTGAACAACTAGAATTCGTTAAGAGAGCATGCAGACGTTCGGCAATGAAACGTTAAAACAGTTTTTTAAAGTTTAAGAGAATATATTTGAAGAGCGTAGGTATGGATAAATACTTTTTGAACTTTTAAAGAGAATGGTTATTTCTCAACAGTTTCAAACAGCCTTACCGACTTAAGGCCCATATAGTTTTCTTAATCATAATACCAGTTACATGAACTTATGTCCATTTATAACAGCTCGATTTTTATTGCTTGTTCTTCGAAATTGTTCCACAATAAAATTGAACACATCTTTGTTATTAATTTCTATATTAGGAAAATTTATGACAGATAATTTACGCAATTCATAGTGATTTCACTTGCAAGTCACAAACGAATAATTTAGTATATTATCATAAATTTTCTGTGCATCGCGAAGAAATTCGAATTGAATTTTATTCCATTTTCAAATTTTGCTCGAGATTTATGCAAGATCAAGCCAAATGCAGTAGTTGACCTTTAGTAGTTCCTAGGTTAAATTTTAATTCAATGTGCATTTGATTTTGCAATTATTTTTCTATAATATTCTACAGGAACTTTATTGAATTTATAAATTACAAGGTTAACCAAAGTGTTTCCAATAAACATTATGTTAAAATATATTTAACATTAGCTTAGTTACTATGAACAAGCTCTGCTATACATTACCTTTAGATGGTAATTTTCCCGACTGCTTATTCAATCCCGGGACTCACGTTTATTAAAAATGTATTGGAAATTCCCGTAATCGTTGGATGTTTCCAAAAACTAATTATTAAAAAAGACTGAATTCTTTGAAAATAAAATGGCTTTTAAAGTTTAAATTACATTGAATAGATTGTTTAGTAAAACGAAGGATAGAATTCATAAATTGGAAAATCCAAATGCAGTTTAAAAAATTCCGTGAAAGGGAAATTTACGGAGAATTGTAATAAAGTTTATGCAGGGACAACAAAAAATTAACTAAGAAGTAGAACAGCTGGACATAAATTAAATCTAAACTTAACTTAGGTCGTAGAATAAGATAGTTAATAGGAGTATTTTTTAGTGATTCTTAATTTGATATTCCGTCATCCCTTGTCGAGTTTGGTTTAGAGACAAACCGGTTTCGGCTTTATGTCATATTCTGTGCCATTTTTAGTGTTTTGGATTTATGTTACGTAAAATTATTTAATATAAATAATTGTTTTCTGTATGGATTAAAACATTTTTTAATTATTTTTGTAGAAGTGTAAAACTACTTTTACAGCTCATGCATGTTAATTTAAATTTATGTAAATTTTGCAGCATTTTTGAACTTTTATGACAAATAAATTTTAATATACATATAATAAGTTTTTTATTTTTGGTTGTTGTAAAAAATATTTTATTTCCTGATGATGCACAATGGAGCTGCGAAATAGCGATAAAAAATAAAAGATTAAAGATATTTATAATAAGCCTTCAAGCTTGACAATATTATTAAATTAAATTAATAAAAATGCCAAGAAGATCAATATTTTGAATACTTTATTTTACTACACACACTCATATAGCTTGCAATTGTAATAAATATACAAACTTATTAATATTAATTAATTAAATTTTTAGGCTTAAGTTCGTTTTAGTTATTTTGTATATTTTCGAATAGAGTAAAAGTTAAAATTTTATTAGACAACTAACAGAATGGGATGCATTTTCTATGCCGCTTTACACGTTTTCTACATACTTCGTGTCTCTTCTACTAATTTTGTGTCAACTGTAAACGCCATCTATTTAATGAATATTTTTAAAATTTCGTATTTTTGCTTGTTTTCTTGAGTTAAAATCCATTCTTTGTTATTATATGCATTTTACTTTGTCGAACTATAATTGTAAATATTAAATGATTTCATTCTTAATTTAATAGAAAAAATAAAAGAAAAATTACATTATTTAATACAAATAATTGTAGTTCGACAAAGTAACGTCAAACAATAAATCGAAACTTATTCAATAATAAATTTCTTCAAGAATTAAATCGTAGGTACATTTTGTTTTCTTTTAAGCTTTTTGAAATTTTGAAATTTATGCAGAATTAAAATCAATTTTTTAATTACAGAAATATTTTTTGTAAGGACACATTTAAATAAACAATTAATTTATGGGGTATTTTTAAGCATCTTCAAGAATATCTTCACCCTCATGTTCAGTTAGAGGAAATTCTCATTAATGGTTTACACAATTTTTTTAATTTTTTTAATCGATCTCCTTGTCTTGCAACTATTTCATTACATATATCAAGACTGTTTCTTCTGTCAGGCAATTTTTGTGTTATTGAATATAAAAATTCGTTGAATAATTCAGTGTTAATTTTTTTCATTTTATTAAAAATGAACTTTAAAATTGTTTCAGCAGTTAAAGTTCGTTTGACCAAGCATATCCACCGTCAAATTTATTGGTTTTACTGTTACCGGCAATTCACGAATCTGTTGTATAACATCATCAACGCGGTAATTCGAATAATTTCAAGCTGTTAATTGAATAAAGAAATCATATACGATCAAAAATTAATCGACCACATTTTGTATACTATTCCACTATGATGTTTTACAACCAAAAGCAATGAGTTCTGTGTTGTGTTTCATTCGAATATAATTTGGACGAATAGCATTTTCAAAAGTTATACAGTCTTTCTAACCCTGTTTAAGAAACTGGAATATTCGATTCGGATGTTGGATGTAGCGCTTCATATTTTTCGGAATTGTGCTAGTCGTATTCTATTTCCTTCTGCTGCTAAATTAATACATGTTTTTTTTATAAACTGGTTGAACATAAGTAAGCTGAATTCCGTCAATATGGCAGGGCTGATGTTGAAAGAAGTCAAACGTCCAAATTTTGTCCATCAGTCGTGGACACTACATTATCATTTAAGGCATTTAGCTTAAATTAACGTATTTTTTGGCAATTTATTCTTGTGCGATTTCTGCAGGACAACAATTATAATAAGCACTAAATTAAAAAAATTGTCATTGGCTAAATGGAGATTTAAACGAAATTTTTAATATTTCTTTTTAAGAGTTTTTTGTTACATAAATAGTTTTGTATCTGCGAAATCTTAAAAAGAGTATATAAGCTCCACATTATATTACGCTGCAAAGGACAAGGAATAAGTTTATAACTCTTCTACCAACTGGCACACAAAGATAACACCTATTTAATGCCAATTTTATTCTATTTTGGGATTAAGACATTAACTATCCAATATCTTCATTTCCTATGCGAATGTTCCTTGTGGACCAACACTATAAACTCAAATATTATCTCACCCCACGATAAAAAAATTAGCCTTCTAAAAAAATTTCTAAAATAATCGAATATATATAAGGAAATTTAATATTTGAAAGGATCTCACATGTTCCTTATAGTTCAATTTAATGATTAACAATTGAAGATATACATATATGTATAATACATTGTTATGTTCAACCTTTTTTACCGTTTTTAATTTTTTGCAGATACTTTTAATAATAGTTTCCTCTAGAAATACACGACCGATTACATTTTACACATCGGTTCTTTATCACTTAAATAACACACAACATTTCTCTCATTACTAACTTCTAGCCTGACCACCCAAGTCTTTTTGTAGTAGGCATCTATTTTCTCAAGACTTGTAGAAGAACCAAGAATCCTGTAGATACTTCTTTAGCTATTAACATCATGTTTTCTGTTGTTTTTTTTCTTATAATACTCGTGGTGGTGCTTTCTTTGCGTTGTTATTGTTTCACAGTATTTAATGCATGGAATTTGTCTGTACGTATTAATTTTATATCGTTTTTATTGTTCTGTATGTATTCACTTTTCTGTTAACTTGTATGAACTTAGGGGCTGTGTTTGTTGTTTTCTAAGTACAGCACTTTGTGTATAGTGGGTTCCACAAGTATTCATGCCCTTCAATTTTTGTATTTCTGAACAGTAAGTATCACACCTATTCAGACCTTTTAATTCTTACAGATAAGAATACTCGTTTACATTTACCTTTGTAACAATATTTTAGTTTCGGTTGAGCTGAAGGCCATAGATGCTATTGCTGGTTTATTTCATTTAAAATTTATAATTAAAGGTTGATAAATAAATAAATATTTTTACTTTTAAGCCACTGAACGATTGTGCAATGATTCTCCTTTTGCAAAATCCATGTATAGAAAATCCATCTATGCGAGCATTGCAAATATTTCAGACTGCCTTTTTACAAAATATATATACGATTCTTCCGAATGTGAATATTTGCATTTACAACTAAGAACTTTATATAGGCATTATAATTAATTAATTAATTAAGTTCCTGTATTCGCTTTCCAAGCCTTCGCAATGGGATTCCTGTATTTTTGTAATTAAAATCGAAATTACTTAAGATATTGATAGGTATTGAACTATATTGACACTAATATATTTCAATTACAAATTAATATGATTAATTAATTTTCGTGGCGGTTGATTGACACAAATTATAGGTTTTTTCTATTTTCTCGTGAATCGGGATTGCGACCAGCTGTTGATTGCTACTCCACTAACTACCCTGTATAAAAATTGCAACACAGCTGGTTGAGTAAAAACTTTTAATAAAGCACCTAATCACAAACGACGTTTTATAGGTATACAAAATAATTTCATAATTGTTTTCTATTAAGTATTTTTAACAAACATAATATGATTGCTTTCGTATGATACTTAGTCAATCATAACAAGTTGCGCTTTGATTATTGTTATCTCAGCTAAGTTTTTCCTACATGTACACACACATGAATTGGTGTATTAGGAAATTGGGGAGCTACCTAATTTTGTTGGAAGTCATTCCGCCGTAGTAACAATAAAACAGTGAAACATAATCGGAAAGCTACTCGATACATTGTTTATGACTTAAAACGGTAAAGTATCGACTGAAGCATATAAAACTTGGTACATATGTGGGTTATATAACAACTTAAACCGATTCTAGTGCATATTAATGGGCGTTGTCATTGACTTATAAACACTACTTTTTAAATTGTATTAAGATATCATTTCTTTTCATTGTTGGCTAATATACTTTTAATTGATATGCAGTATTTCGAAATATAAATACAGTTTTTAAGTTACAATTATCTAATGGTGACATTTTCGTTATTCTAGCGAATTGAGTCACCGCAACTTCGAAAATACTTTAAATTTACAGTATGATCTGTATATTAAATCTGTATGTATTATATGTATATTATAACTCAATGTCAGGGGCAATTAAATCTGATTAGAATCAGTTCAAGCAAAATACGAAGTATCTCTTGAACAAGTCACGCCACTCAGTTATTAATATGTTGTTTTAAAATCGAACAATCTTGGTAACTGCACTTTTGGTGTCAATATGCGTTTGAAGTCATTTGATATACGTTTTCGAAATATGTGTTTATTTAATTTGGTTACTAATTGAAATATAATAAAGATTTCTATCACAATATTGTTTCTATTTCAAAAGACCACCTTTTAGCGTAAACACAAATCCCAAAGACACAAGCTGTATCTCAAAGGTCTATATGAATAGTTTGGTATGTGATAAATTGGTTTATACAGCTCTAATTGCATTTACAGAGAAATTCTTTGGTAACGGAACAAGCACGTGAATCTGACAACGAACGGCAATCATTGAATTGGAATTAAACACTTTACCAACAAACAATTTTTATAAATTTTCTATCATCACAAGCGGTTTGGGTGATTTTGGGTAACCATTAATACTGAGTAAATTGTTGAGTTCGACGTAATATGTCTAGCAATTAATGTTTTGATTAAACCCATCTTATTTGCTGGGTTATATGCAATTTTGTTCACAGTAACGTTTCATTTTATTTTGTTCCACCACATATTGATTAACAGACAAAAACAAACTGCCAGTAGTATAACAACAGAGCTTACAGCGTAATAACGTGCCTTAAACGTGTTTAGGAAAAAACCCGCTAAATCGTATTCGCTTAAATCGTGCTTTATTAATCCAACATTATTCTATGAAAAGAATAATCAAGATACGAATTAGAAATGTTAGTATTTTAATAAAAATAAATTAGATACGCAACTCCAAGTTATGGAAGTATAAATTTATGTAAAAAAGTAAACACAAATTTAAATAAATTGTACAATACAAAACATACAAAAGCAAAGAATTTACTACAAAAAATAGTAATAATGGGAAACAATGTACATTTGTATCTCTAATCCCAATCGTAAATTATTTGTTACCAGTGGTCGTAGTGTTACGCATTGCTAAATTCAAGCGGAAAGTGCAAATCTGTGGAAAGATTGAATTTTAGAAAGGTGTCATTGTTTTGCTCTCAACCAAAACTAAAAATTAAAATTACGAAAAAGTTGGAAAATATCATTAAGCCCTTGTTTAATTTTTTTTAAAAAAGGTATATTTTAAAGATTTCCTTCTGTATTAAATACTTCTTTAACAAATATTATTGTAACATTTTATAACCAACCTGATAAACAATTTAATTATCAGATATCAAAATGAAGAACAAACATATTGAAATATTTCTTATAAATGAATTCGTGTCATGTCACCAAGCAGTTTAACTCTAGAATTGAAAAAAGTAAAAACAAATCTATTAAAATGGCGGCATGGAATCTATTTATAAATTCTAATATCTGTAGGTAGCAGGTAAACTACACCAAGTCAAATATTTTTCAATACGATTCTTTATACTGTTAGCGTCAGACATTTTCCTCTATCTAAATTCCAATAATCCCTATCTAATGTAGTTCTTGAGATAGAAAAGTTCAAAACTACGACCAGAACAAAGTGTTTACAGTTAAAGAATATCAAGTGGAAGGAACTCTTTTTTTTAGTGTAAAAGTTTAATAAATTGTATAATGCATTTTAAAAAACAAAGTAAGTAAAAAGCCTGATATTATTTTTGGGAAATAGCAGACCTTTTGTTGTTTTAGTGCTGTATGTTTCAAACGAAGTGCTGCAGCTAAATACATACCACCGTGGAAGATAAAAAACTAATTGTCCTTTTTTATAAGTAACGGCAATATTATATGATCAAATTTTATTAAGGATATACATATCATCGACATAAAAAAATATTTTTAGAGTTATAAAAAATATTGGAGGTAGGGCAAGTTGTTAACATTTTCAACATGGTTTTGGGGTCTCATGTACAATTTGCAAAATGTGAACCTGGATTTATTTTTTTTATTTGTATATCACGAAATCACGAAAACAAATATTGATTTATAAAACTATTTTCTACATGTGTTAACGATTTTGGGTTTTTTCGACCATTCGACCAGATTTACATGTCAACAAGTGTTTGCTTAAACAAATGTCTAATGCAATCTATCTTTCCATTAATTGGATTACGAGACTAACAAGTATTTTTGATTGATACATTTTCTTTTAAATATCAATCTATTTTCATATAAACATTAGCGTCCTTTTTATAGCAGCGTTGCCAGATAATTTTGTTTCTGCATTGTGCCCACTACAATTTGAAACTATTTCTGTATGTAATTTGCTGTATAAACGGTGAGTTAAGTAGTCGCAAATAACTTTTATTTGAATATAGCTGCCGTATAAACGAGTTAAAAGCATCAACGGCGTATTGAGAGTTCTTGGTTTGTTTAACTGAAACTTAACATAGAGCTTTTTTTATCTAGGGGTTTTCTGGTACCTTTTTTGCAGTCGATGTTTGACGAAACCAGTACTTAAAGCCAGATTTTGTCACTAACGAGCTACCTTAAATCTATATGAAACTATGATGTATTTTATACACCTGGTTCGTTTATAACCTGTTTGGTTTAAGGGACCCCCAGTCAGTGATGCCAACTCTACTCTATTTTGTGGTACATTTACCTTTATTGGCTACTTTTCTCAAAAATAATGCTAACGTATTGTTTCCAGAAATTTTTTTTTAACTAAACCAGTCTAGAAGTTTAACTAAATAATTTGTTAGTTACAATGAGTGTATTAGCAAGCTGTAACTGAGATTTATCATATGGATTTGAAATCAATTAAGGGTTTAAAATTACTTTTGTAATGTGTTTAAGATATCCGAAAATAAAGGTGGAAGATTCTACTACTTATCTAAATAAGACTTGTTACTATCTACTCTTAAAATTTTATCTACTTCTTAAACGTATTTTGTGTTGGCATCACTGCTCCCAGTTGATATTTGCAGCAAATTATATGTTAAAGAACTAAAGCTAGGCGCAATTGTTTTAACAAATAATTATGTTTACCATTTCTAATTGAATCTGTATATAAACGAAAAACAGAGAAATTGAAGAATTATAGAATATGGGCCTCTATGAACTAAGAAACTAAGCTTTGTGCATCAAGTAAATATGGATTCCATTTTTATAAAAGTAGTTTTCAGCACGAATGACGTTTATCAGCAAACATTTGATCGTTAATAAATTGTTTTTTGTTTATAAAATACATACGCTGTTACTTCTGAATACATTTGCAAACTAAACTCCCAATAATATACAGTGTTTTACTATGGTGCTAGCTGTAAAACTGGTACTAAATCTTTTATCTCCAACACGTAACACGTTTTCGATTGATCTGTAGTATAATTCATTTTTAAAATAAAGTATTCGTAAAGGACTAGAATCTGTAAGTATTGCTTTTGCAATTTGTTTAAAAAGAAATTTCCGTTCAAGATCAAATTTAAGTTCCTTTACTTAGAAATGGTCCCTAGTGCGTTAATTGTAACCACAATTTCAATGACAATATCTTTTATGTTTAAAATGCTATAGCGCATTCAAAAATTATTCCATTTTCATAAAACAACTTTGATTAAAATCAAACTATTACTTTAATCTTTATGTCGTAAAAACAGTTTATAACTTGTTTTCTTTTTTTTTATTCCATCCCACTTGATATATTTTTGGGGTTATTTGAATAGCAATAAAAAATATTTATGGTAAAAGATTTACCAAAAAATATCTGTTGATTTGATTGCCAATAAAATATAAAGCTTAAAGAAAGAAAATAAATTTTGTTTTAGCAATTAATTTTCTTGTAAAAATGAAATCTCAAATTTAATAATTTTTGTGAACTCCGGTGGCTTCAAACCATAAACGGTTGTTTGAAATTGATTTGACCCATAATATTAATTATCCAAACTAATTTTTCGTTATATGTAAATATAAGACGAAATGGACTGTTCCCCGCCTGTGACGAATATACTCTACGTTTTCTATAAATTTCTGTTTAAGAAAATCCATTTTGAAAAGCTTTCGAAATTTTTTCGAGTTTGATATTAAGTCAATGATAATAAGTTGCGCTTTTATTATTGTTTGTGTTTGACTTAAAGATGCATATGTTTCCTACCATTTTTACAGACCTCCATCAGGGATTAAAAACCTTTTTAACATTGGAGTAAAAGTTGCAAAGCGGAATAAATTACGAATAAAAAAACAATCTTAATTTAATTTTATTGAAAACAATGTGAGCAATTTGTAGGGTCAAAAATAGCAGTAAGCAAAGAATTACTTCTTCGTTGGTGTGACTTGACGAAATTAATTTATTTAACAAAAATAATTAATTAGTGATATTACGCCAAGCCTCATTTGAAAAGCGAAAACTTTTTAAGGAGGAATCCATCTTATTTGGTTCATCTTTTATCTTTTGTTACAAATTAATTTGTAAAAGATTCAAGTTACGAGTATTAAGATGTTGTTGACGAGAGAACGAAAAATGACACTGAAAATGGCACATAGCCGAAACCGGTTTGTTTCCAAACCAAACTTGACAAGGGATGACGGATATTCGTTCCAAAATTCTACATCAAAACACCCTGTGGGAATATCAAATCCAGAATTAATTGAATCTTCTTTTTTTTTGTAAACAAAGTCATCTTTAGTGACAGACAAAACTCAGGATGAATGCTGATATAAATAAGCAAAGCTGCCGTATATGAAACAAATCAACTCATATAAGTTTTACCATTATCAACGACGAGAATTGAAGGACATGGACGTGAACTACATGTGAGTTCAGTACCGAATACCACAATGGACAATCTGTATGGACCTCTCACAGAGGTGACTTGAACTGCCCATCAAGATTATAGAGTTTCCTGAGGTCGCAGTTCTATGCCCATAAGCTTCAATCGACCAATGCGATATTACAACATCGAGCAGACCTTATTAGAAAAACCTCTGTAATAGATCCTACATATGCCTTTATATTAGTAAGGAAATTAAAACAAAAGGAAAGAAAAAAAGTAAAAAAAAAAATAACCCACACAGAGCATTGCTAAATTTGGCAGAGGTTTTAACCAGAAGCTCATTTGTAATTTTGAGTGTTTTATTATTAGTTGTTGTTTTATTATTGGTAACTTTTATAACACTTGCAACAGCAGCAACTATGTATTTAAAAAACTCTACAACAATAGCAGCAACTACATACTACTCGTATTTAGTAAAAAAAACCTGTTCAGCATCTATGAGCGCATGCGCAATCCAATCTACCAATGTGTATCATTTTACATTTAATTTGCATATTTTTAGTGTTTAGTGTGCTATTTTTTGTTTGTTGCTATTATCGTGTTATTGTTATTAAAGCTGTTGCTGGTAAAAAGACCTGCATGTCTAAAATTTACATACATAGTTTCTTCATTTCGTTTGTTTTATAAGAAATAAGAAAAAAAAAACAGAAACTAATTATTTTTACTGCAAACTTGCAAGCGAGCGTAAAATACAGTCTGAAATAAAAATGGGTTATATGCATATATATTTTAAAATCTTTGTTAAGTGTGTAGTGTTTACCGTGATCATGACTAGTTTGTCAATTGCGGACAAATATTTATTTGAACTAAAGGACACGTCCTGTCATTGTATACTGAATATTGGTTTATACCGTATTCTCAAGGAGTTGGATAAATTGACAGTACTCAGGGTGTTCCACAAGTAAAAATAGAGGACGATTAATTTTTTAAACGTTGTATGCAGTGTGAACCTGAAGTCTGTTCAGTTAAAAATATATTTTTAAAAAAATATACAGTATGTGTCGGTTTTCCCAGTTCACAAAGAGAAGCTAAACACTACCGATAACAAAGTCAAAAATATCTAGGATGGAATCCCCACATAATTTTTTTCTTAAAATAGAATTCTTTTATATAAGAAAGTTTCGACCAGAAATATCTTTCTACTAATGATTAGATGCGTGGTATCTACCCATTTTGGCAAATTTTTAGTTATTAATGTTAGAGTCGCTACCTCCCTTTAGCTCGTTCCTTCTACCACCAGGACTTTTTATTTATTTTAAATATATATGCCAAGGCACATCCGGGACGATTTTCAAAGCTCCGAGAATTGTATCCTTAGATTTGTCTAATTTGACTGAGCTATAAAAGGAGTATTGGTTAGTGTATCTGTAAGTAATACTTTCAGTACAATCAAGACTAAATAAAAACAGAACACAACTCTCAATTCTAATGGGCTTAAATTAGAATTGAGAGTTGTGTTTTTGAGTTCGAGCTTAAAAGAACTGAATCTATATTTTCAAAGCGGCGGGTGTAATTTGTTTACTTTCTGATATCAACACTTTTGCATGACACTGTATGAATTGTTGTACAATGTTCCTATACCCGCATACGTATGTACATACCCCAGCAAACCAAAATGCTATAAAAAGAGTTTGTAACAAACTTACTATAATAAGTCTAAGATTAGAAAACTGTGAAAGGCTTTTTAACAATTGTTTAATAAACAAAGGGTTAAGACCCTTGCGATAATATTGCTTGTGTGTAACATATTATACAACAAACTTGGAAGTCTAATTATACGAAAATATTTTTTTTTAGACATGCATATAGTAAGCTTATTTTTGTAAGCTTTTTATAAGCTTATGATCATAACGAAATAAAAGCTTTCTAATTATTGTTTACTGTTATTTATTTTGATTTTATAAGCTTTTGATTATTCTTTTTATTTCTCACGGTCACTGTGTCTTAATGCATATGACATATTTAAAACATAAATTTATATATTAATTTTTGTATATCAATTGATCTTATATGTATTAATTATATTTATATAGGCTATGTCGTAAGGTCAGTGCACAATATTTTAAATAAGAATAAAGTTCCCCAACCTATGCATCGTGTTGAAATCGTGTTTAATGCATCGCAGCTTAAATCAAAAAAAACTCGGTTCATCCAATATATAATTTGCGCTACCTTTTGAACAGAAGAATAACGGTGGAAGAGCCTCTAAAACGTAACGGTCCCCGTCAGTGTACCAACTGCCAGGAATTCGGACACACGAAAACCTACTGCAAGCTACCATCTGTATGTGTTGTTTGCGGTGATGCGCACCGGACTTTGGAATGCGCTTCTTCCAAAACAGACCCCAAGGTCAAAAAATGCAGCAACTGTGGTGAAAACCATACAGCAAATTACAGGGGCTGCAAAGTATTTCAATATGTAAAAGATAATGCGAAAGTCGTACGTAAACCGGAATATGAGCAATATAAAGCTTCCCAATTTCCTCGGCTTCATGCTGGTTCTATTGCTAGTACACAATCTACACAGCCACACACTAAGCCAAACTTTTCATATGCCCAAACATTGAGAAATGATTTACCTAATGCGAATGCCAAAAGTTCTAATGCGCATAAACATTCATATGCCCACGTCTTAAAAGAGGGTGCTCAGACACCCCTCACCAACAATTCGAGCTCGATCGAGAACTTAATACAGACAATGAATAATTTCATGACAACTATGCAGGGTATGTTTCAGGAAATGATGCGAACCCAAAACATGCTTCTGCAAGTTTTGCTTGGCAAAAAATGAACCAGTTAAAAATATGCTTCTGGAACGCTAACGGGCTCTCCCAACATAAATATGAAGTAGAACACTTCCTGCTAGCACATGATATAGACATACTATTAGTCTCTGAAACACACTTCACTATAAAAAACTGCTTTAGAATTGATGGGTATTTTATATATGACACCAAACACCCAAGCGAAAGGGCATGTGGTGGGACTGCCATTATAGTCCGAAAAAACGTAAGGCATTTTCCGTTGCCTGAATTCAGAGAGGACTTTTTGCAAGCCACGGCCATAAATCTTACAGATTTTAAAATTGTAGTCTCATCAGTGTATTGCCCGCCTAGGCATAAAATCGAACACCATGAATTTGCCAGGTTCTTTGCTACGCTAGGGCAAAAATTTATTGCCGCTGGCGATTACAATGCAAAGCACACATATTGGGGATCCAGACTCCTTAGTCCTAGAGGTAGGCAGTTGTATTATACAGTTGAAACAAACAAGCTTGACGTCGTATCTGCCGGTACACCCACCTATTGGCCCACAGACTTTAATAAGTTGCCAGACCTTATTGATTTTGCTATAGTAAAAAACATCAAACGCGATCAACTCTTAGTTAAATCATCCTATGACCTATCTTCTGATCATTCACCTACAATTGTTATTTTACACGACAGTTTTGTCACTGCACCTAAAACCCTTAGTTTCTACCCGAACAGAAACACGAATTGGTTAAAATATAAAATGTATGTGAGCTCTCACTTACCTTTGAACATCCCACTGAGAAATCCAGCTGATATTCAAGCAGCTGTAGACCATTTTACAGACGTCGTGACTGCCGCAGCCATAGCTGCAACGCCAACAAAGCCATCAGCTAAAATAATAAAGTACCAGGCAACAGCAGATATTCAGATGCTCGTCATTGAGAAAAGAAGACTAAGAAGACAATGGCAAAATAGCCGTTCTCCACACATAAAAATGCAAATGAACTTATGCCAAAAAAACTTACGCAGTAAATTGAGACAGAAACACCAATTCGCTATTGACAACTTTTTAAAAAACTTGGATCCAATGAAAAACACGGATTATAGTCTGTGGAAAGCTGTAAAGCACTTACAATGTCCTATTGCTTACGAATCCCCACTAAGACTTGAAGACCGTACTTGGGCTAAAAACTCAAGTGAAAAGGCAAATGCGTTCGCAAAGCACTTAGAGAAGGTTTTCGCACCACATGATATAAGTAATTCCACTATTCCAAATATTAGCGATATCGTGAATGATCCTATGAAATTTCGGTTGTCTTCTTTAAAATCGACAATTAAAAATACGGATATGAAGAAATCACCTGGGCCTGATCGTATAACAGGATCAATGATAAAAAACTTACCAAATTCAGCTGTAAGAATTTTACTTTACATATTTAATGCTATGTTGCGCGTCGGCTTCTTCCCATGCTCTTGGAAGAAGTCTGAAATTGTTATGATCCCGAAACCTGGAAAGGACTCAAGCCAGATTACATCCTACAGGCCAATTAGCCTACTGTCAGTTTTGTCAAAGATATTTGAAAAATTATTCGTCTCGAGTGTAACTCCTTTTCTAAATGAACACAACGTTATCCCAGATCATCAGTTTGGTTTTCGAGCAAGGCATAGTACGATTGAACAAGTCCATAGAATCGTTACCATTATTAGATCGGCTTTTGAAAGAAAGCAATACTGTTCAGCTTTATTTATAGACATTTCCCAAGCATTTGATAAAGTCTGCCATGATGGGCTACTTACTAAAATAGTTCGGGTTCTACCTGAAAACACCCACAAGCTTATAAAAAGGTATTTGTCCGGTAGAACTTTTAAAGTAAGGTCAAAGGACCAGCTTTCAAGATGTGGGAAAATCAGTGCAGGAGTACCTCAAGGTAGTGTGCTAGGGCCGCTATTATATATCATCTATACAGCGGATATGCCGACAAGCCCACATACATATACATCAACCTTTGCAGACGACACTGCAATTATAAGTGTCAGTAATGATCCAAAGGATGCATCTGAAAAGCTGCAGTCCCACATTCATAAGCTAGAAGACTGGCTAAAACAGTGGAGAATAAAGGTAAATCCATCAAAATGTGCTCATGTAACGTTTTCCATTAGAAGGCAAAATTGTCCACCAATCACAATAACTAATACCACGGTTCCAGCGGAAACGCACGTTAAATATTTAGGTATCCACCTAGATCGGCGCCTAACTTGGTCCCGACATATTGAGGCAAAAATAACGTCCATAAAGCTTCGAACAAATCAACTGCATTGGCTAATAAGTCCTAACTCAACTTTGGCTTTGGAATATAAAGTCCTTTTATACAAATCCGTTATAAAGCCAATATGGTCATATGGTATCCAGCTGTGGGGTACTGCCTGTGCATCAAACATCCAGAAGTTACAGAGAAGACAGTCTAGGATTTTACGTCATATCGTATGCGCCCCCTGGTACATAAGAAATGAAAACATACATAGAGATCTCAAAGTTCCCACTATCTACGAAGAAGTTAAAAGATACACCTCCAAATACGTGAACAAACTAGTGGCACATCCCAACACTCTAGCACGCAATTTATTGCAATTTGATGGCCACCAGAGACTAAAAAGAACTGACACATTGAGCCTGGTGAGGCGGCTCTCTCTACACAATAGAAGATAGATTTTTAAGATTTGAATACAAAAAATTAGTTATTACGTTGGTACTAACTAGTAAATAATAATTTAGAAATAAGATTTGAATACTTATTGTGAATTTCTTTTAATAGAAAGATTCAATAAAATAAAATACAGTAAAAAAAAAAAAAAAAATTTATATATGTATTTATTATAATTATTTTAAACACGAATTATCTTTGTGACAGTCCACTTTCAAACAAAATAGAAGAAAGAGAACTTAAATAAACAGTTAAAAAATCACACTGCTTTTAAAATAACAGCAAAAACACTTAGAAAGCTATAACGATCATAAGCCATTTGCAATCACATTTACCAAACTGATATCCACATAAGTTGCTATGTCAAGTGCTTTTAAGACACTATTGAAAAAGTAGTCATATTTTACATATAAATAAACTGATGACAGTTTGTAGCAAAACGTTCATTGCAAATTTATTATTCAATTCCGATACATTTCGCTTATGCGTTGGTTTGCTGGGACATGTTGCAGTAGTTAGCAATTGTGTCAGTACTCGTTTGTCAGTGAGCATGTGTTCAGTGTTCCGTTTACTCTTGTAACTACTTGATTAGTAAAAAAAAGGGAAGTAATAATTTCCGTTTGTTCCTAAAATGGATTGAGACTTTAACACCAGAACGTCAGTATATATTAACGTACGTGTTTTTCCTACAAGGCAGCAAAAGCAATACACTTCTATCACGTCTTTTCCACAACTTTTTTTGTAATTCAATAGTTTGTAATCATATACATTTACATTGTTCTTCATTTATACGATTTTGCTTCGGTACCTACATTTATGTATATTTTTCAAAACTGTGTCAAAAGGGGGCATTCTTTATGTTATTTTAATTCACAATTTCGTAGGTGATTGTAAGAAAAAATCTAAACAAAAACTGGGCTCTTGAGAAGCGGAAATGTTTACATTTGCATAAACCGAATTCTTTTTAAAAATATGTTTTTTTTAAGTTTCTAGTCTAATGCCACCAGAACTTTATACGTTGCGTTCACTTTTCGTTTAGTATACAAAATAAATTTTAAAGATAATCTGCAGGTATCACATTTTAATGAACACAAGAAATCTTTGTTATTAAAATTTGTTTACGGGATTTTATTAAAGTGTGTGTTTAATACCCATGACCTAATTATTTTAACACAAGAGAAAAACGAAATTTTAAGCCATGTTTACATCATCTACTTGATAAATAAAAATTCATATAACTTCGAATTTATTCAAACCACCAGAGTTTAGCTATTTATTCACATTGTTAAGCTATAGTTAAAAAATAAACATTATTCAAATTATGTAACAGTTTATTCATAATTGATGTATTTCAATTCCTATTTTTATACAATGTATTGATATAACATCAATTCAATGTATTAGGATCGTAAACAAGATTAACCGATAGGTCGTTGGTTGGATAATTTTATGATTCAGCACAGCAAAAAAATATTTACACCTTTTAAATCTGTTGTTTTGTTTCAGGTTTCAGCAACAAGTTTTTATTTAATTCAATTAGTGACATGTTACGATGCAGTCTGCAATATATCTGGTGAAGCACTTTTGGCTTCTCCAAAGTTAGATCTTCCAAACGTTAAAACTATAATTCAACATAAGACACAATTTGCTCTAAAGATCCTTGTCTTCTATAACGGGTACAATTAATGTGCACATCTTAAATTAAAAAGTCTTTTTAACTTTCATGTGAATTTGGGGTTTTCAAATTATATTAAAATTAATTTAAAATTACATTATAAGTACCATATAATTCAAATTAAATTATAGGTATACTCGTCGCTATATTCATCAAAATAATATAAAAAATACTCGTACACTCTGTGCTTAAAAAGTCTCATAAACATAAAACTACATAGAGAAACTTCATTTGAATTTAAATTGCTTTTGCTAAAATAACAATGACATTAAAAAAATTGCAAATTAGTTTTAAAATCTGCAATTTTTTTCCAAAATTTAATACATATAATAAAATTTTCCAAGATAATAAAAAAGAATTGTAGTCACGTTATGAAATGGAAACTTAAGTGTATTTTTAAAAAGATTTCAAGTTATATTTGACTATAAAAAATACTCTGTTGCTTTTCATATTGCTCTGAAAAAAAAACAACATATTTATAGAGCAACAGTCGTTGGTGGGAATCAAGCACGGTGGTAAGTTAGCCTACAACACTGGTAGAGTAGTCTAGCACTCGGCGCAAAAAATATAATTAATTTTACTGTTTTCGAATAGTATGGCTTAGGTCAATGAAAATTTATATATTTTTGTTCAACGTAATGAGAGTGAGTTTTTTTCCTTAAAATATTTTGTAGTAATGATCACTGCAATTTTATTTTTTTTTTTTGGCAAATGAAGAAATCGAAATTTAATTTCTTGCGCTATTTACGCAATAATAAAAAGAGCTTCACTAAATAAAAGTATAAATTCCAAAACCTCTCAAATATTTAAAAAGTTGTTTGAACTCCTGCTTTTTATAAGGCCAAAATATATAGAAAACTCCAATCGTTAATATTTAAGGTGTTAACAGACGTTTCTTTATATGGATAATAATCTCTGAGTTTGAAATACTAATATGTAAAGAAAATTAAATATTGGCTAAAAAGTAGCAAACTTTACAAATCGTAATAATTTAAAAATTATATATAACGAAAGAAAAACAACATTAACGTTAAAAAAAAAACAGAAAATGGACATAAGAATGGTGGAAACCTCTCTCATTTCAAATCAAATTACTAACTAACATATTGGAATCGACAGTTTTAGTTTGTAAATATTCTTGTCAGATTTGTAATCAACGTCTTCGAAAAGCATTACTTACCGAATCTCTGACCTCTGAAACTGCTTACTCTAGACTAGTGAGAAAACAATGATTTGCTTTTGAAAAAGTAAAGTACATTTTATAGCCACCATATTGATTTCGCCATCTTAAGCTTTAAATTTAATAATTACAAGGAGCTCCAGGAATTTCGTTTTTATTTTCACAAAATTCAAAGATTGAATTTATTTTCGAAATCTTTACCGCCATGGTGAATTCTTCAAACGTTTCAAGCTTCAAATCCGTGTTGGCAAAAAACCTGATGCAATTACCATTTTCGAAGTATTCGCCCATTTTCAGTCAACCCTCTTTAAAAACATTTGCGATGCGACTTGAAGTTCCATGATACTTGTTCTGTAGGGTCCTTATCACAAGAAATTGGTGAATTCAACTTGCAAGAGAATACCGAAGTGTACCGATTTATTTCGCTTAAAATCAGCTTTAAAGTGACAGTACAATCATGCACAAACTCAATTAAATATATATATTTTTTTTAATTTGGATATGAAACATAAAACGTATGTTTTGACTTTATTAGTTGTGTATGGCGTGTCAATTGTTTTTTAAAATACTGGCGATTTAAAGAACTCTGAAATAAAACTGTATGCAACTAAAATGCGTAAACAACAGAAAATGGAAAACTAAATTTAGAAATTTAAATATCAGTTCAATACTTAATTTATGGCAAGAATTTTTGACACCACGCCTATCGAGCAATGAAGTGTTTCTCTGCTCGTTTAAACCGTAAAATGGCACAAAAGCTCTTATAAAGCCTGACTGGGGCCTGATGCCATGGCAACCTTTATAACCCACCAAACGTGGCATTTGGGATATCTTTGTTGGTTTTCGTTTGTCACTGAAAACATCCGAATCAGTGCATTATATAAATCCGATTTGCTCATATATTTTTTAAATATGTTCTTCAATTTTTCTGAAGCTCTCCAGAGTTTTTATCATGTTTTGTGTCATTATTTAATTTGAATTATTCGTTTTACTTGTTGAATATTAAAGTTCAGTATATTTGATTAAGAAATTTAATGTCGATTGATACTTCTAACGATTACATCGTTATTTACATCTTCGCATAATGTTTTCTGTTAAAGTATTGGAGTGAATTGCTGATGGTGAAAGTGATACAATTGCGTGTTAACTAATAAAACTCTTTTTGAGTTTTTCCTTCTTAACTTATACGAAGAGTAATTTAAAGTTGAATTATAGCAAATTAAAAATATTACGTTTTTAGTTAATTCATTTACACGCACTGTGCACAACACCAAATATCAGCATTATGCTTTGATGACTTCTGCTGGAAATAATAAAAAAAATATCATAAAAATCAATGGCATTACAACGTGTTTTGGATTTAGTTCAACTAATGATTGATTATTAAATATTATTTTCTGCTAAAGCTTACACAAACACACTTGCAATATGCAGTCCAACACATGAACATGTGTAGATGTCATAATTTGCTTTTCTTTTCGATGTGTTAATGAAAATAAGCCATTGAACTTGACTTTTATTTCCCATCGCACACGATAAGTTAATTATGAAAATCTAGCTAAAGAAGCATACATTTCATGCTTTATCAACACGAATGATCTTTTTTGTGTTTCTTATACTTTTAAATTTACTACTTTTGCCTCTCTCCATAAAAAAAATTTTAATTTTATGACAGCCTTCCTTACATTTCCATTTAGAAGAAGACGTGTTCTTTCGAATTTACTATATTAAGGTGGCCAACTTTTGAAATTTTCAACGCTTTTGACCTTCTCGACCTTTACCGAAAAATCATAGCATATTTTGATTAATGATTATAAGACTTCCAATTTTGTAACTAGGTAGGGAAGTTTTAATGTAGCCTGCAAATAAAACCGTGATACTTTTGATTAACAGGTAAAATATGTTTGTAAGCGTTTTGTTCTAGGATCCAAAAGTATCAGATATTTTTGAAATGTGTAAGAAGTTATATTATAGTCATAAAATAATAGCCTTAAGACATCAAACAAGATAAGTTAAGATGTTCCTAAATTATTTACAGTTTATCGATGTTGGCGCCGGCGATGATCTATTGAAAAAATATCCAGGGCAAGTTAAACGATTAAGAAGGGGGCCAAATTAGTCCTTAAAGCTAAAAATCCATTAGCAAAAAATACAGTGTCGATATAATGGCTATATTAACAAGCAAAATTCAAACATACATCAAATTCTTCAGGCGATAATAAGGACCGTACTTCGAAAACAATGTCCTCGCCTGTAACGTCAAGCGTTACAGATCAATGATAACCAGTTCACTTGCTATGAATTGAACAATATGACGACATGTGGTCCCAGCCTCACTGTGTTACGTTGGGTAAAGCGAACACTAGAATGGCCATTCTGCAGGAATGATTTGGCAATAAGATCATCTCTCTCATATACGTAACGTACCCATGCTATTTAAAATTGTACCCATCTAAGCTGTGTTACCTTGCGAGGCTATCGTGAATGTTGGAATGATGTCATATTGCATACATAATGGCGTATTCGGGACTTTTACGTAAAAAAGGCCTTGCTAATACCTCACCTATTCTTATTTCAAACTGCTTTGGTTCATTATTTGTTGTTTATTAAATAGAATTTGGAAAAAATCCTGACATAAGCAATTGCATATGCAAGCCATACACAGTTAAGTATCAAGTTGGCTAGTTTACCCACAAACAATACAACTTTGTGTGCAATCCCTGCTTTACAACTTCTTTTTACAAAAATCGCAAAGCGCGCTTTTTGATATGAGGTAGTGATGTAAAATTTAGTACTATTCCACTATTTTCAGAATTTTTTTAACTTAAAAAGTACTTAACAAAAGTACTCCCCGATAGTAAGAGTACATTTTTCCAATCTGAAACGATATATAGTCTTCTGCACTAAATTATCGCAATATCGTCAAAGAGTATTCTCCACATATATGCCAAGTTGTCTCTTTGAATTTTTTGAAAACTACCCTTAAAGTGAAGAAATTATTTTTTATTTTGAAGATCAGTAGCATTTTAAAATATTTAATTTCCGTCACTGCCACTGCGAAAATAAGCACAATATAGAATGAGGTTCTGCGTCAAACCTATTTACGTTGCGATCGAGTCGTACAACTTATCTAAAATTCTAAATTTTTGGATTTTTCGTACAATCAAGGCACAAGTTAATAAAGCAAGCCTACAAACTTTGCAATCTCGTGCACAACTTCGTAAGTTGTACAGACGGTCGCAACGTACATGGGTTTATTTACGGAAGTGTGTATAACAAAAGAATTCTTATATGCATTTTGTTAACATTTACGATTTTTTATACGTATGACTGCTTGTCAGTCACTTAAAATGTTCTTCTTTACACAAAGAACTATATAAATACGTGTATTCATAAAAGCCATAAAAGTACATTGATCTTGATTACTACGATCTCAAGTTGAAGCCGGTTTACCAACGTACATAATGTTGCAGTAGGTATCCACAAGTATTAGCAAACCAACAAATCAACTAAGCATTGCAACAATAAAATATTCACATAAATCTACAACATCTACAACAATATACAAACGTACAAACGAATGTGAATAAATCTATATCTCTCTTTAACCAGCATTAAAGAATGCAATTAAAAATACAAATGTTCATAAGTACCTTTATATGTAACCAGTTGTTGGTTTAAAGTTGATTTAATACTTCTTGTTTTCTTTTTCATATGAATTACAAAAACCAAGTTGCATCTATTGACGTCTTAAGATGTTGTTAAATAAGGCAGTTTCATGGTAATTAATTTGATTTCCTGTTTCGATATCATTTTGCTTTGGAATTTATAACTACAAGTATTTGCGGTTGGTTATTAATATTTTGCAAATTGTCTCGTATTGAAAGTGCAAAATGGCTTCTTCAAATACTTATTTATTTACCTGGTTCTGTGGTTAAATAGCAGTGAAGTGACATGACTTCTACAATTATCTAACTGATATTTGTTCGTGAATTCAAAGGAATAACACTGTAATTGAATATCAATTTTGGAATCTTAATTTCCAATTTTGTTAATTTTGCTAATAAATATATGTGAATCGCCCCGCTGCTTTTAAAATAAACAGATAATTATGGGTGTATTTTTAAAGGCTCCAATTATTTATTTATTCTCAGGATAGTTCGCCATTTTATCATGAATAGACTAACGCCAGAATAACTCTTACAAGTCGTGGTTCAGTTCAGGAATGTTATTGTCCAATTCACGGTCAACACAATCGCCCACCCGAGCCACTAACTCGTTTGACCATAGATCGTTTTCATACCATGAATATTCTTAACATTAATACGCACCCGAAAAGATGTCGTATTGTGCGGACATCAGAAGCTGTAGACCGTAGTATTGAGGAGTGCCCAATCGAGTCGTTTCGTAGTGTAAAGCCATGATTACTAATTATTATATTTATATTTATCCCACACGACGCTATCATAAGTCACAAATGGCGTCATCAATCGACTTAGTAAAGGAAATATTTTGCGAACGCATTATTTCTGGAAATCGTCCAGTCAGTTAACCACAGAGGTCGTGCGAGTTAACGCTTTAGCATTCTATTCTCTGGGGTTAATTTATATCAGATTCAATGTCAGTCATATTCAAACACTAAATTATCATCATAATAAAGCCCAGTTTTTGTTTGAAATTACACAATCTCTATATTTTCCCAATTCAAAATGGTACATATTTACAAAAACACCCTTTGTATCAATAAACTTGTAAGCTATCAATATAAAATTACAAGGAAAAAAATACCACAACAACCGAACCGTTTTTTATGTAGGCAAATAATGCAAAAAATTATTTTGAACAAACTAGAGAATTAGAGGGATAGAAAAGCTTTGCAATTGCGCGTTGTTTATTTTTTGAACAATGTTGCATCGCCTGGGTTGTCATGTAGGCGCATTTCTTGAAGCCAGTATAGCCGTTTTAGTAAATACTTTACTTCGCCGACAATATAGTGTTATAGAGTAGAAATAATGAATAGATGATGTTTACAGTGGACACTAAATTAGTAGCAAGAAACAAAGAATTTTGAAAACGTGCGTAGCGATATAGAAAATGCATTCCATTCTGCTATTGTCTAATAGGAATTTTTACTTTTGTCATATCAAAAGAGTTTTCTTTTTTAACAGAAAGAGTAAATAACAAGCTCAAGCCTAACTACAAAAAACTACTTAATAGTAATAATTATAGTTCTACAAATGAATTGTGGTTCATTCCATAAAATCCCATTTAGACAGTTACAAATATACGATGTGATGGAGGTGACTTAAACGCAAGAGCTCGTTGTTAAATTAAATTAAATAGGTGATGATTGGCATCATGTGAATCATAAATAATATTTCTTATAATAAATTGGAAAACGTTAAAAGAAATTTATGGCGAAAATATTAAAACTCCAATGAACAGCAATTATTATTATATATTTTTTTTAAAATAATTGTTAACAAATTTACTACAGGGTACTGTATTGGCCTACATTATTTTAATTTACAGCTTTTATTGTAGAAAGAGAAGAATTATTCCTGTTTTTCAATTGGGGGTTACTAATTTCGCTGAAATCAAAATCTTTCCTAAACTTTCCTTACTCGGTGAATATTTTTGGCCTATTTTTGCAATATTTCACTTAATATTTACGCTTTGAAAAGTTTGTTTGTTCTCTTCTGGTTTAAATAATATAATGTTCCGTCTTCCAAACCCCAATTTATTTCGTAGATTATATTAGTTTGTATTATCTCATTTATGTTAAATATATCTGTCCTGTGTAAAACTGTAAAGATTTATTTAGCAAAGTTAAGAGAAAAGTTGCCAAATGTTTTGTAGAAACGGCACGGCGTAGGAAACGGAGTTTTAGCTCTCGCTATTAAAAATTATTTTTTGATGAATTCTGTAATAAAATGTTTGTTTCCTGTTTACTTTGTAAACGTAACCCAGGGTGCAGAAAAACATATCTTTGTATATTGGTTTATGGGACTTATAGTTTGATGTGAACCCACATACTTAAAATTTGCTATTTATATCGTTTAAACAAGGAACGACGATTACAAATTTTTGTGGTTCAGTTTTTGTTTTCTTTGGGGGATGCGCTATTAGATCTGTTCGATTGGGGGTTCATTCTTTAAAATCGTGTTCAAACATTCAATAAAAAAATTTTATTTCTAATGCAAAGCTTTTTTCCCGAGGCATACTCGTATATAATATATGTACTTACACTGATGGCAGCGTATTGAGCTGGGTTTAGCATTCTAAATAACGTAAGATTTTTCAGAGCCGAGATTAGTTTTACCTAGGCGGGTCTAAGAAAAATTACAAAAATGTTTCATTTTCCCTCAACTATTTAGCTGAATCGAAGCCTGATTTTCGCAAATAATTTTTTCAAAATAATCTCCATTACTATTTAGTTTTAAACTAGCCAAGCCCGGCGAGCGTTGCAACGCCCCGTAATGAGCTCAATATATGTGCAAAGTTTCAGAAAAATCGGTCCAGTGCAAGTACCTCAAAATTATAAATTTTTTATGGGCGTGGCCCTGCCCACTATTCTAATCACGAAATTATATGGTTATGACAGTTTAATATGTGTGCAAAGTTTCAGAAAAATCTATCTAGTGCAAGTAGCTAAAAATTATTATTTATTTTGTATGGGCGTATTTCATTTTTATGTATATGTAGATGGGCGTAGCCCCGCCCACTTTTTTCAAATTACCACCTATAAACACTCCCTGGAATGTTTACAACAACTTGCCAAAGTTTGATTCCGATCGGCTTTACGGTGTCGGAGTCTGTACCTAACACACAGACAGACAGAGTTTCACTTTTATATAACTTTTGATATTGTAATAAAAATTATTATTATACTAATACTTTGCATTTAATATTATATAATCTTAAATTTTTTAATTAATATATAATAATCTGACTACTTTTACATAATATGTTTAGTCGAATTTCGAATATCAAAGCCCATTTTAAAATTAATTACTATTGATTTTTGCATCTCACTGAAACGTTTACTGTTCGCGAACGTGTTAAGCAAATCTATTTAGTTAATCTCATTTGTGATAAATATGGACATTTTTAAAATATCCTTTGGAAACAAATGGCAACAGTATCTTGCTCAAATCTTTGACAAGATCTCTTTTGGGAAGGTGAGAACGTAGGGTTGACCCCATTATTATAAAATGGATAAACGCTATGCTTCGGACTAGGGCTATAAATCTCAGAGATGGGAGAACCAAGATTCGTGGTAGGGTAGTTAGGGGGTGCCCACAGGGAGGTGTATTGTCACCACTTTTGTGGAACATCACCGTAGATGGCCTTCTTTGGAGATTGGACTCAATAGGCGTCCATACGATTGCGTATGCAGACGATCTGGCACTAATGGTTGGTGGTAAGTTCATCGGGGCCATTCAAGGTTGCATGAGACAGGCTCTTATGGTGACTGAGACATGGTGCAGTGACCAGGGTCTAACCATAAATGCCAGTAAATCCGAAGCTATGCTTTTCACTCGTAAGAGGAAGGGCGTAGAAGTTTAAGCCTTAAAGCTTTTCGGATCGGAAGTAAATGTGTCCAGGAAGGTGAATTATCTGGGCGTTACCCTAAATAAGGAACTTACCTGGAATGAACACATCGAAACCAAGGTCAGGAAAGCAAAAAGGATTATGCATCAATGTAAACGAGTGTGTGGCCGTAGGTGGGGAATCTCGCCGAAGGCTACATTCTGGATTTACACAATGATGGTGAAACCCATTATAACTTACGCATCCGTGGTGGTGTGGTGGCCGAAGGCCTCTCAGGGCACAATTAAGCGTAAGTTGGATGGGATTCAGAGGGTTGCCTGCATGGGTATAAGCGGTGCAATGCGCACGGCGCCAACACAGGCAACCGAGGCAATGTTGGGATTGCTGCCATTAGACTTATTCATTAGGTCAACGGCCGCATTGTCAGCTTTGCGAATGAGGAGCGATGCGGTTTGGCATAGCTTTGGGCCGAACATTGGGGATAAGAGTATCCTGGACCTCGTTGGGAAAGAAGTTAGGGCTGCTCAGAAGCCGATGGAACGCATGAGTAGAAGAAAGGTAGTCGAGAGGCTGCATCGGACACTCATTGCGGAAGGCATTATACACAATGAGTGTATGGAGAATGACATCAGCATTTTTAATGATGGTTCTCTTATGAGTGGCAGGTGTATTCTCAGTTGAACTGAACTTGTCTGTGTCTGGGGAGGTACGTATCAGTTTACCAGGCAGAACTGCTTGGGTTGCTGCATGCGTTGGATCACTTGCTTGAAAGCCGAGTGCATGGGAAAAGGGTTCTCATTGCACTTGACAATCAGTCAGTTATAAAACGCATGAGGCAAGTGAGCGTATATTCCAAACTGGTGCTGTAATGTGTTCTGAAACTGAACAGATGCGCCTCTTTGAGTGAGGTGACGTTGATGTGGGTTAAGGGACACATAGGCACAGCTGGGAATGAAGCAGGAGACGAACTAGCAAAAAGGGGATCTGATGTGGATTTATGAGGACCAGAACCCAGGGTTGCCCTGAGGAATGGCCTAGTGCGAGCTAAAGTTCTTCAATGGGTAAACTGATTACACATGAATAGGTGGAGGGAGAATACCACATGTAGACAGGCTAGAATGGTGCTCAGAGAGCCCCTCGGCAGGAAGGCCAGCAAGGTGCTCGGGTATAACAGGGCTACTTTAAGCTGGATCACTGCGTTAGTGACAGGACATGGAAACTTGAAGTACCATCTGGCTAAGATGAAAGTCGTAGAAGATGATACTTGCAGACTATGCCTGGAAGAGGCTGAGACGGTAGCGCACATTATGTGTGAATGTCCAGCACTGGCTAGGATATGGCTTAAGACCACGGGCAGACACTTGTTAGATGTGAATGCCACGTATATGATCACATAACATCTGCTTCATTTTCTGTGAGGCCAGCTTCATGTTGAATCTAAAATCTTACATTTAATCTTACATCATAAACTTATAATTAAATTAAAATTAAAAATAGTTTATCATGTGTTCGCATTTTCGCTAAATTAGTGTTAGGTTAATTTAGGAAAAATATAGTTTCCTAAAGTGTCATGGCCATACATCAAACTGATCATCAAATTTATGTAGAATTACTCACAAAAATATTTTGCTTACATTATTTTAGCATAAATTTCATATTTAATAACTAATAATATAGAAAGTATTACATATTCAGGTAGAATTTTTTACATTATACATAAAACAGACTCTGTCGAACGAATTACAAAACAAAAACCACCAACTTGCATTTCACTTAAGGTTTTGTTGCTTTTATTTTAACAACTGTGCGATTTAAAGGTCGTAAAAGTATTTTGCCTAATGGGGGTATTTTTATTTACAATAGTACTTATGATTTTTATGATGGTTAATTGAACTAATATTCTTATTATGCGCAGACCTAAAGTTTTTGTGGTTAGAATGCCTAAAGGAGAAGAATTGAATTGTTCAGAAAAACCTCCATAATCAGGTTAAATCAATAAAATACATTTGTAATATGTTTGAACGATGTTGAAAAACAATTGAAATTGTAGTTAAACGGGCAAAGGCATGTGGTAGTATTCAAAATATTGCACGAAAGGGACGTCCTAAGCCATTAACTTTGCGAAAAAAGAGACAAATTCTTAAAGAAAACCAAGAAAATCCCAATTTATCTCACGCGAAAATTAACGAGAATCTTAGGAGGGCACTACGAACAAACGTAAGTGACGAAACGATGTATAGGGTTCTAAGAGCCAAAAATATTAACGGTCATGAGGCAAGAAAGAAGCCTTTTGTTTCTGAAGTCAACAGATAAAAGCGTTTATGATCTACATGACACTAAAATTTTAAATTTTTGTAAAAACAGAATATTCAGTGACGAAAGTAAATTTAACTTATTTGGATAGGATGCCCGCAAGACAAATGAATCTCTCAATCTAAAAAGTATAAAACCAACAGTAAAACGTGGTGATGATTCTCTGGTGGTGTGGGGCCGTATGTCACCATCTATAGTGGGAAAGATGGTTTTTATTAAGAGCATTATGGATGAGAATGTGTATTTGTCAATTCTGGGGGAGAATCTAAATGATAGTGCTGCAAAAATGGAGCTATTTAGGAATGATTATTATTTTCAACGTGACAATGGCTCAAAACAGAGCTCTGGACGCTAAACTATATCTCTTAAAAAAATCATGCAACTGCTGATACCGCCCCAAAGTACGGACATGAATCCTATTGAAAATCCTTGAGCTTATCTGGATGAAAAACTCCGAGAACTCAAAATTTCCTCTAAGCAACTTTAAAACGGGTATTGGAAGAGAAAAATGCCGAAACTTAGTGGAATCAATTCTCAGATGTCTGGAATTAGTTCTCGCAATCAATGCGTGTCACACAAAATAATAAAATTACCATATTTATTTATAAAGCCATATAATATATGTAAAACAATTGAAAAAGCAAAATACTTTTGAGATCTCAAAAATTGCCACACCAGCATTATACATAAACGTTTTTTAAGTAAAACTGCATTAAAACTTAACTTAGCCTTTATAAATATTCAATAAAAACCACACACATTTTTATGAAAGGATATTTTTATAAATCATTATTTCTTCAAACTTACTTTATTTCACATAAGCAAACTACTTATGTGAGTAACTGTATGTGCTGTTTTGCTTAGCATAGCCACACATCAAATACTTTCCATTACACTTAATTTCATAGTTATATTAAAAGAAAAAGCACGTATAATTTGGTGGTAGCAAAATATTTCCTTATTTTCTAAATATTTTTGGATTGTTGAAAATTATATTTTTTTAAATTTTGAAGTATTTTTTTATAGAAACACGAGCAACATAGAATAGTGAAAATCAAAAGTGTTTTGATTTTTTTCACACCCACATCAATCAATAATTGTGAGCTTTTTTCTAACTAAAGTATTCATAAAAAATCTGAGTTTGATTTGTAACTACGACGCTTTAGCTGATACTAAAAGCTGGGTATTTTACTTCAAAATTATACATTGAATATAGCTTTATATTTTCAACTGGTCTTCAAAACCATGAGACACTACGAGATTTAGTCGTTAGGTCTGGAAAAATGTCCATGTGTGCTCAAAAGGTAGGTTAGTGTATATTCAAATAAAATATGTGTGACAGATGTTATGACAAGTCTGTCCGATTTTCCGTTTTTGACAAGTTTCATAAAATGATTTTTATGTAGCCGCTGACAAAAATAACAACAATGTTTGTTTACATTACAAAAAACATAATTTTGAATTCTGTTTTTTTTGTGACAGTGTCACTACCAAATACACTTTGATAGAATTCCATCAGATTTTCTTCTGAATGAAACGTACGATTGTGGAGGATAGTGAGTCATGGCCTTCAGCAGTGGCAGTTTACTTGTTTTGCTTTGCTAACAGCTGTAGAAATAAACACATTTCTTAAGATAATAGGGTATTTACATTTCGCTTTAATGTATCGACAAACTGCTATATACCATATTCAGTAATGCGCAAGTCTTGATTGTGTCATACAAAGGTGAAAAAGGACTAAAAAAAGATTTTAGTTAGAAAAATAAACAGCTGTAGAGAAGAAGTGAAGCCGACTTCTTAAGGATTATAAAAAAAAATTATAAAAACATAAAAATAAAAGTTTTAAAATTTAAATTAAACATGTCATATTTACGAACGATGTCAACAACATCAACAGTAACAACCCTATCACCAAGTAGTGCAAGACGCGTACGCACTGATTTAAAAACTTCGGAAAATGTTTACTTGACATCTAGTTTTATTGGATCAACACGTTCAAGAACGTCATCACCCAAAAATATTAAATTAAGGCCACAACACAGTACAACAGCAACAGCATGTTCCTCCCCGCAAGAACAGGCTTTATACCATCAGGGCCGCTGCAACATCCACGACAAACTCAGTGACTATAGTGTGAAATCAACAGCATCCCCAGTCACAGTAACAACACAAAGTAGTGGTAGAAATAAAAGAATTTCTTGTAAAAGTTCAAATATACCACTGGCGTTAACAGCAACGCCGACAACTGTTGCTAATACGAGTAGCAGAAAATATTTCAAACGTAGTAAAAATGTTTTAGATGACTCACATGTATTATCGACTAGTGCTCCTCGTGAGGGTTCCACATATCTTAGGTGGTTTTTATTCGCCTGCTATATAAACAGTACAGAATGTAACATTAATTTAAATATAAAACCAATTTAAAATTCAATTATTTGTGGATTTTATTGTGTGCTAAGAACATGTCTACATATAAATTGATGTTCGATTTGCATTGTGTTTTACCTTTTGTTCTTGTTGCATTTCTATTTACAGTGCACATTTGCCTGCACGTGCCACTCGCCTATTGAATCGTTCTCGCATGCAGCAACATTGTACTTTAAATAACGAAGATTCCGACAGTGCTAAATCGCCTTTGACGGGTCGTCGTCGTACAAATACAGCATCTTCACGCACCTCAACAGCCTCGTCGACGAACAACAACCAAAGTAACAATTCAGCAAATTCATCACTGCAACGTAAATATCCGCATCAACAACATCATCATCATCACCTTCATCATCACCAACGTGATACGCACAGTTCTTCGGACGATCTCATGTTGTATGACAAATCATTTAGGAATGCCATGATTCAAGATGTGTTGCAGTTCAAAAAACAATTGTTACGTTTACGCAAAATACTGCAGGAGGTAAGTTTCCTTGCTAAGACTTTTTCCATTCTTCTGGTAGATTTTAATTTATTTTATTTATTCCGTATACCACAATCATCACGATGATGCATTCTTTTCTATCTGGCACTTTTCTTGAACAAACCTACACGCAAAATGCACATTTTACTCATACTCGTACTACTACTTGCTGCTTTGTTTTGTATATTTGTGTTTTATTGGAGCTTTCGTTTTTGCCTTTGAAGAATGAAAATTGTTTGACGAGGGTATGTTTTATTTAATTTTTTATTTGGTTGTAAGTCCCTACAAATAAGAGAATAATAATAAAAAAAAGTTAACATTTGGCTACGAATTACTAAAATGCACCGACGAAAATTAATAAAAATTCTTTCAAAAACTGTAATTACACTAAAGTAAGAGTAAGAATACTTACAACTGAGATGCTGTATTTTCTTCAACTGACTCCTTTTTAGTCCTAGAAGAAGAAGTACAGGAAAATCCAACATGCTCACGTCAATTATATTTTGTTCTCTACACCAATATATTTTTGTCCCGAACATATTAAGGTTATTTGAAAATATTTCATTGCTTTAATTGAGATAAACAAGTGTTTATTTAGTGTTTACATTTATTCATTAAATGTAAAAATTTATACATGGTTGCGTTGAGAAATGTAATTTTTAATAAAATTCTAACCACAACCAAAATATAGTGGCTATACAA
Organism: Phania funesta; assembly: GCA_963932375.1. Taxonomy (NCBI): domain Eukaryota; kingdom Metazoa; phylum Arthropoda; class Insecta; order Diptera; family Tachinidae; genus Phania; species Phania funesta. Next base: position 48,517,928 of record OZ010656.1, read on the forward strand.
AACAACATAATAATTTTTACCATAAAATGTTTTTCATAAACATAAAAAGATGTACAATTTTTGGCTGCATTTAATCAAAGTATCACCAAACAGCATATCACCAGACCCATTTTCTATGGGTCTAAGAAGTGCCAGGTTACTAATATCTGCAATATCTTAATAATCTTAGATTATGGCTAACTTTACCATGTGTAGAATTTTGGAACGAATTTCCGTCATCCCTTGTCAAGTTTGGTTTGGAGACAAACCGGTTTCGGCTATGTGCCATCTTCAGTGTCATTTTTCGTTCTGAGAAGTTTGTATCAATTCGTTAGTGTTTTATTGTTTGTCAGGTCATGTTTGTCATGCGAGCTCTATAAAGCGTGAGCATCTGTAAGGTGTGAGCAGGTAGCAGGTAACGCTTGTATGTCGGGTGTTTCTTATGGATTGGTAGGTGTAAGTGATGACTGTTTTTATGGCTTTGTATTACATCTAAATTTGTGTTTTCGGATGGCAGGTAGATGTTATAGGTAATTTTTTTTCCACGTAGCTGCCTGTAATTGGGACCTGGTGTTTTTGTATAGATTAGACTATTGTGACTACTATTTTATTGCATCATAATTTGAGCGGGCTTTGTTTTTAATTCTTTATAGTGTTTTTTGTTGGGGTTGAAAGAAGTCAGTGATTATTGGATTATGAATTTGTTTATTATTTTTGTAATGTGTTTTTATGGTTTTTGGAGTGTCTTGTCCGTTACTTTTGTTGTGTGTCTTGTAGATTAATTTTAGAGGTTCGAATATAACGTCTGAATCTGAGTTTGTTTGTTCGTTTATGATGCGTCCGTCAAATGTCTTATGTTTTTATATTTCCATGTTTTGTAGAATGTTTAGTCGTCGTCCCTTTTGCTGTGTGTGTAGTAGTTGTACCGTTTTCCTAATATGAGCTGGATTACATTTGTTGTTGAACATGTGGTTCGCGAAGTTAGATTCTGGTGTCGAGCCGGGATTACGCAACTTCTTGTTATAGTCTCTTATATGTTTACGAAATCTTGTTTTTATTTTGCGGCCTGTTTGCCCTATGTAGCTGTGTTGACAGGTGCACGTCAGTTTGTAAACCCCCTGTTTATATAGCTGGTCGCCTTTATTTGTGTTGGTTTGTAATATTCGTCCTAGGTTGTTTCTTGTTTTGAATGCTATATTTATGTTGTACTTCTTGAGAAAGTTGGCTATTTTGTATGTTGATTTTCCGGTGTAAGTTAAAGTTGTCCATGTTTTTCTTTCGTTCTCGCTGTTGTGTTCTCTGAATTTTTTAAATTCTTTTTTGATTTTGTCTACCGTGTCTTTCTTGTAACCGTTGTTTGTTGCTATGGTATATATCGTATTTAATTCTTTGTCGTAGGCTTCTTTTGTTAGCGGTGTTCGTTCTAGTCTAGTTATTAGTTGTCTGATCGCCGCGTGCTTGTGTTGGAAGTCTTATGTATTATTGTGTCTGTGGCCGTAGGCTTTCTGTATATTTCATATTCGAGTTTGTTGGTATTTTTGTTTATCTTTATTTACCATGTGTCTTTGCGTGTGTATGGAAGCCCAAGTGAAAATATTTAAAAGCTAACTCTGTTGTCAATAACGTCACTAGCGGGAATGGATTGGTAGAATATTTTCTTTTCCCAATAAGCAGTTTAGCTATAAATGAAATACAAAACAAGTGTTATTGCAATTAAATTTGTCATTACCATGTCATTCAAAATATTGAACATTAGCTGTAACATTTTCCTAGCTTTCTGGCAACAGATGTATTCAGCGCCAAGATAAGTTCGCGGACATCCGCGAAGTAGGTAAAGCGAATTTCAGCCAGATTGTTCTGCAGCCTTTAAAACAAATAAACGACACACGGGGCAAGGTCTGGGCAAGGCAATATGGGACAATACCTAAAGCAACTGATTATCTGCCGTTTAGTTTTTTACTGGTTGTCTAAATTCTATCCGTTTAACTTCATGTGTTATCTAATTTCCTTGCTTTCAAATAAACTCTTTAACTTTCAGACGAAAGTAAATAGCCAGTTGCGTTACTTCACCCCACTCTTCAAATTCTTTCTATTTTTGACACCAATATTCATCGAGTAATTCCACTAATTCATCATCTTCAAACTTTTTTAGCCTTGTATAATTAATTACATGCCTGTATTCGTGTTCTAAAGAACACGTATTTAAAATAAGAGTCAGTACATAATTTGTCATATAAAAATTCAAATTCTCAATAAAGTATAATTTTGTCTCTAAAAGAGCATTGAATAAAAAAATAGAAAAAATGCATCAAATGTCAGTGTTATTTTTGAAGGAGATAAATCATATCCTATAGTTTCGTAAAAATTATTCAAGCCAAGCGCACATAGACCGAAAATAATGTTATTTTTATTACATATTCCTAAATACAGCAAAATTTTACAAAAAAAAAAAAAAAAATGAAAACCACACTTCAGGAAACCCAGAAATACAAACTAAACATATAAAATGCATCAAATAATAACATAAAACGTACTCTCTCTCATATTAATAACATATTTATGTTGTAAAATTCCTCTGATTCCAAATATCACTTTAACAACCAACTGTTACTTGCAGACCGAAACTCTCAATCCATTCGAAAATGATAATGGACAACTATTTACATCCTGCGGCTTAGACAGCAAGCTATTAGATGACATTGATTTGGCCAGTTTGACGTCATCAACAACCGATGACCCCTTACAGGAGCTGGCGGATTTACGAAGACAGGTGGTTTATCTTCAGGTATTTGCACGTTATTTGAAATTTTACTTTTGTTGCTTAATTTTTTATTGCAATTTGTGTGCCACAAAAAGAAAAGAATATAAATTCAAATTTAAACAAAAAACCCTCTAAAGAACAGCCAATAATCTTAACAATAATTTTAAAATCAAAAATAAACTTTAGTTGCAGGTTAATTTTAGTTTGTTTTTGAAAGGTAAAATTTCAAAATAATAAACGAAATATCCTATGAACTGCCATATAAATCTATTTATATACATCAATGTTAGTTTTTTTATACATACTTACCTTTCTTTGAATCGTTTTGTTTAAATTTCTTTTTTGTTGTACAAAGGAAAATATTTGGACAAAAAGATGTCACTCCGCATGTTCAGCATTTTCTTTTGTTCTCGTGTTGTATCTTCAGTTTTTACCGTTTAGTAAATTTTATACTGCTGAAATTTAAATATGAATTATTTTGCTTTTTATAAACTCTAAAAAATTGTTTTATATACGAAATGTTTACTTTACTTAATATATTTTGTACATCTGCATTCATAAAGTAGTGAGGTATAAGTTTTCGATTAGAACTTTCATGTGTTACAGTAGTTGGATTAAAACTCAAAGTTGTGTATCATATTTACTCATGTTACAATTTAGTTAATATATGATAAATGATTTGGAAAGGTCTCTGGGAGAAACGGTTTTTATAGCTTTATTTTATAGTTACAAAATATCGCATAGTAAGGCAAAGTTATAGTATTTTGAAAATCCAAAAAACGTTACTCCCTCGCATATCTACTGTCACAATATATTTTCAATGCTATAGTTATACCGCTATAAATATTCATATTACGAAAGTTCGCACACAATTGCTAACCTTAATGAAGTCTTTTGAATCAAAATATTATTGTTTTTCAAATAAACAATCAAGCTGTCTATATCCGGCTGTGTCGAATTTTATACAATTCGCCCTAATCTGAAGTAATAATTATGTAAGTTATAAAAAGGGTCCTGTGGAAAATTGTTCTTGTTTAACTAAAAACTTCTGGAGAATTTCATTCTGTTTTTTGCAAATCTGCAGAAATTTTAGATAAAACAAAAATTTTTATTTATTTTCTGGTGAATTTTTGATTATTTGCTAAATTTTTCTTTTTTAATAATTTTCGATTTTCGGTAAAGTTTAAATATTTTGGTTAATTAAATTTTTGTGTATCTTTTCGATTACACATTTGATAATTTTTCAACTTATTGGCACTATTGCCAGATTTGACGATTTATCCTCATTTTTGTGATTTTCTCAGTAAAAAAAAAATTGTATTGACAATTTTACTATTTTTTCTTCAAACTTGATGTTTATTTTTCGGTAATAATTTTAAACTTCTTGAATGTTTCAAAATGTCTGTTCATATTTATGCTATATCTAATATTTCTAAATGTTCCATTAAAAATGTTAACTTTCAGAACTAGTTTCCCACAACTAATAACAAGTCATTCCTCGCTCTTATTTGGATTTTCATTTGAAACCTTATTAATTATTTTCTTTGTTTCCAACCCAATTTTTTTTGTTATTCTCAAACATTAAAATTCTTTTTACATAATTAAATTCTTTAAGAACAGCTAAAGGATTTTTTGGGTTTGATCTAATGACACAGCCGAGCACCAGTAAATGTCTTAACTTTATTATCAAAGTACTGTTACATTAAAAGCTTTAATGTAGTTATATAGTTCCCTGACAATTTTCTGTATAACTAAAAATCGTTTTTAGAATTTTATGGGGATGTTATGATTTCATTGCTTTTTTGTTAAGCGTGTTTGATTCCAGTTGTTTGTATTAACTAAAAATATATATGCTATCATTTAAAAGAGAGATTCAATACCCGAAATCATTTGAATAAAACTCGCGAGCCGCGAGAATTTCGAATTCTAATAACTGAGATATAGTCTACAACATTTTAACTATAGACAAAAAAGATGTCGAGATGTAAATCTGGTGAAACACCCCAGCTAACAGTTTCTAAAGTGGAGAAAGCAACCTAATTGCGTGTTTTAATATAGTAGTATTTAGTTATGACAGTTTAATATGTGTGCAAACTTTCAGAAAAATCGGTCAAGTGCATGTAGCTGAAAAATTAATATTTATTTTGTATGGGCGTATTTTATTTTTATGTATATGTAGATGGGCGTAGCCCCGCCTACTTTTTTTAAATTACCACCTATAAACACTCCCTCGAATGTTTACAACAACTTTCCAAAGTTTGAGTCCGATTACGTTTCGGAGTCTATAGCTAAAAACACACATAGTTTCACTTTTATATACATATATAGATAGATATAAATTAAAACATTATTCTGTTGTTATCGATTGTTTCTCTCCTACATTTCTACAAATAAGTTGAATGTAGGCGAACAAATTTTGACATTGGGTTGAAGTTGTCAACTACCGAAACAGATTGCTCCCATCTTATAATTAATTCGGCTTGAAAAGTTGTTTAGCCTAAATAAAACTTGAGAAAAAAACTTTCAGATTTTAATCCACAATTGCCATTTTAACATTTAAATCAAGTTTTGATTGAAAGCCTAAGTATAAATCATTCCTCAAACCTCTTTTTTTTTGGTCTAAATAAAACGAAAAAAAATAAATTATTTGGAAGTGGAATACAAAACAGCTCAAACTTTCGGGAATTTCCACCTTCGAATGAAATATTGTATATTCGGAATACAGAAGAACTCTGTCTATTAAATGTTTATAGTTCTTTACAAACTTTTTACGCTTATACTTCTCTAATTTAAGCCAATAATTATTAGTTTAATCCATAACATTTTTAATACCGTGTGAGTCATAAACTGTTTGTAACATGAGATAAAAATTAATTAAATGAGTTAATTTTTTTTAATTTCCTATTTAAACACAATTGAATGTTGTATTTTAATAATTCTATTAATTTTAATCAAACCACTTTTTTTTATCATGCAACCAACTTTTTTAATACACAAAATATTGATTAAAATTCTTGCGATTTACATTTTTATTTTTGTTAATGCATTTTATTGTTATGGCCACGTTCATATCGTCAAATAACAGGGTCAAGTTGATGATCGTGATCGCACAATACGTCTGCAAAAAAATCTCATTGAAAGATTAGAGGCTGAAAAACTCAAAGCGCCACATGCTACTAATGACATTTCCACAAAGGAGTGTGTGGATACTGCAACACAAACTGAAAGGGTACGTGTGCTTTTTTTACTTTTGTGTGTTTGAATTATGAAATTCTTAATCATTTTCTATGAAAAATATAATAAATGTGTTTTCTTTACAGACAAGACCCTTAACAATTGGTACAGAAAGTTTGTCCAGGTGAGAATTTGTGTTAATTTAAACATAATTAGGATTTCAAGTAAATTTTAATTGTACTATTTCTTGTATTATTTATGATATTATTATCAGTTTTAATTTATAATTGAAGCTGAAATGTATTGTTATGCTGGGGTTTTTAAGACTGTTATTAAATTTTAAGTAGGAAATATTAATTCAAAAGCTAGGTACACAGTGCCTAAGTTCAGAGTGTTAAGTTCGTTGGCCAAACCTAAATTTTTTGATTTCACCAATTTTCAAAATTTCAAAGCCATTTAGGTAATTAAGTAAAAAATATTGGCAATTGTGGGCGTGGCATGCATGTGGATTTTATTGAGAAGAGAAGGTCAAAAAATTAAAAAAAACCTACTTTTAATGCAAAATGGTAAAAAAAAATCCAAAAGTTTAACTTGAATTCCTCACCAACTCTTAAATTGATTGTAATGAAGTTAAACGTGGCTAAAAGCTCAACAAGTTATTAACTATTTATATAAAATATCTTAACCGGTTCAAAAGTTATAGAGTTTTGCCCATCGACAAGCGATTCTGAGCCACTGTGCGGGACTCAAATTAACGATATCCATTTGTCTGAAATGTATGTGTTTACATAGAGTTAATTGGACCACTCTGTCAGTTAAAGGCGAAATTTCTTCAGTAGTCGTTGTCGAGTTTTTCGGTTTTTAGGCATATGGGCCTCATGTGCTCATTTGTCAGATTATTTTTCTGTCTTAGCTTACTCGGGCATTGTAAATTGGGTCAGTCCAATTTAAGAATTCTAATTAACCCAAGATGCTGTGATTTAAAAAACCCGCACAAAAAATATCCCATAGTCTAAATCACGAAATTATATCTTTACCAAGTTCTAGGCTTTAAGGCCCACCGCAGCGTTTATAACCCCAAAGTTTTAATTAAATAATGATCGCCAAAAGTTTTCTTTAAAACAAAGCAATTTGGTTGTGATTAAAAAATTAAATTTGCATCCATATTCCTTTCTAATGCTCTGCACTTAATCTCAGTATTACAATATGATTTTTCATTAAAACATCTTAAGGGTTTGTAACATTTCTTATTAAATATTTCAAAAATGCTTGTTAAACTCTATAAATTTGCATATCAGTTGAATAAATTATTTTAGGTTGCAGAAAAACACGCTGCAGTGATTGCATGTTTCAAAGAAATTACATTTTAATGTAAAAACGCGAGAAAACTTTCGAAACATAATCAACTGATTTTCCTATGCAGCAATAAATTTAGGTTGAAATTTATTCACTTTTTCGTTAAGTTTGCTTTAAAGAATATGTAAAATGTATCATTACGATTGTAAATTTAATACATCTAAATTTAATTTATACTTTCATGCTAACACTTTTAAAATGGTTTGGTATGGTTTGATATTCTAATTACATGCTATCATTTCTTGAATATATTTAATAACAGACTACAACATTATGGAGAACAAAAGGTATTATACTGTGATTTTTTCTTGGCTGTAATTTTATTGTGCGCAATTAACATTATTTGTATTTTACATTTAAGTTACACCTGTATTAAAAATTGTTCCTCATGATTTCAATTCTTGGAATAAATACAATTTTAAGTTTTGTGTGTAAATCTAGTAATTGATTTGATTATATCTTTTTTATTAAATTATAATAAGACTATAAAGTTTTAAGATGAGTAAGAATAACAAGTTTATTTAGAATAATGTTCAATTATCAACACAGTGGTATAAATAAACCGCAGAAATTAGAATACATTGGTTTTAAAAAGCAGTAGAAATACAATGAGTCTACTAGTTCTGTTCAAATTGGACTTTGAGAATATAAAACTTGGCCGAAATGTAGGAATAAAAACGTGACAAATATTTCTAATGAATTTTCAATAAAATTTATACATTTTTAACAAGAAAAGTCAGTCTTGTTTAGTACAACTTTTTTCGAGTTTTATTTTGTAAAACTGAATTATAACATTTGTAGAAAACTGCTTTTCGACTGTAAAAATTATAATTGCATGATTTTTATATTCATGCCTATGTTCTTATTATTCTTTCGATTTCGAAAGAAAAGTTTATTTTTATTAACACAAAAATTTTCTGTGCCGCTACGCACCTCATCAGTTTTCTATGTGCCTTACTGCTGAGTTAGTATCTACTACATATTTTATTTAACCCAGTTAATGGCGCGAATTTAATTTGAGAATTCTTCTCAAATTTCGTTATAAAATCGGCAATTTTTCTATTGGGTTAGAACAAAAATCACTCCACTGTAACACTGTACTTAACCTTTTTTATTATTCTAGAATGTATCGTATTAATAAAGACATTTCTTTCTTAACTAATGACTAAAGAATAAAACAAACTTAAGGCTAAATAAAATTATTCATTAAATGATTTAAATATTTAAATATTCGTTCAAAATTTGTAAAAATTATTTGTATTCTTGATGTCAAATTTTAAGTAACGGCCTTGTGCTGACTACGTGATCAGTTTTAGCTAAAATTGATTGACTACAACATGTCATGTATTCTTGTTCATTCATACTTGTAAATGTTACAGTTTAGAGGAAAAATGTTGCACAGAAAAGTTTTTCGAAAAAGAAAAACGCAAGTAATTTATTACAGCACAAAATAAATTTTCCAGCGTAGTTTTGGTAATGGGTTCATTTTTAGCCTTTCTTAAATAATTATATTAGAGTCGTTTAAGAAAAAAAGTATTTACCTGTCCATTAAAAAGTTTTTTGCAAATATTAACTGTAAAATTAGTGCGAAAACAATGAACAAAAGCGGGAATTGCTTGCTCACTAGGCCAGGGCGTAAAATAGACAAATTGCTATATGAACTTCGCGAACAGATTAATTTTTTCAGAGTAAATTTCCACAATTTGGAAGCGTTGCCAAACCTTACTAAATAGAATTATCAATGTCGAATAGGACAGTGGTAGATTAAAAACAGATTTTAGTGCCAAATTGAAAACCAAAAATGAAACAAGAATTTCAACAGGAAACACAATGCAACACTTTGAAACCCTTGTGATTTATTCGACGTGTTAATGAATAATAAAATCGCTACAATAGCTTCACAATAATGCACCTGCTATGTTACTTTTCTAACAAAATAATCATAGCGAGCAATTGCATTGTTGTTAAAAAAATTTTTTACACAAAGCGGTTTGGAATTACTCCGATCTCATACTTCTGCCTTAAGACATCTTAATATTAAAGCACCAACTTGAGCTCAAGCATTTGGGTTTGTAGGGTAACAGCAATATCATCTAATTAAACATCTTTCTGGCCAACTGGAAGTTAGATCAATATTCCTTTACTGTTCAACGAGTAACCTCTTGACATGGCACACATTTAGTTTAAGGTCAATACAGATAAAATTTAGCAGAAGTCCACGTGCATTCGCCTCCTTAGAATTCTTTTGTAGGAAGTTGATAAGGCGTAAAGATTCTTTTCAAAATTAGAAACTTGTTTAAATTTCTGCCGTAATGTTATTTGGCGCAATAAAACTTATTATTCGCTTAATTTAATCGTGCTAATTTCCCAAGTAGTAAGCTAATATATTCATGAAATTTTTGTTAAGGGATAATCTAGTCTCTGCGCATTTCCCTGATTACTTACGCAGGCTCATTAGGAAACATTTACAAAAAGTTTTAGAAGATCTAGAAATATTGGATCTTATGCTTGCAGTTAGAATTGCTAATGAAACCTAGCGCACAATATTAAAGAGTTAACCAAAACCAATTTCGCTATTTGTTTGTGTTATTTTCATGGACTATCAGACCTTTTAAAAGAATATCCCTAAACTTTGTTTTGCGTTTGTTTTTCAAATAAGATTTTTTAAAGCATAAATTGTGTAGTTACCAGAATGAAGACGAGACTTAATTTATAAATTGCGACTTTGGAAATGCCGTAGAATGTTTCTGCTTCAAATACAATTGTTTAATAAAATAAATTAAACAAATCAATTGCCACAAAATTAAGACTTATTATTTAAGAGAAAAAATAGTGATACGTTGTATGTTTTAAATTAAGATTTTTTAAACATATAAAAACGTTTTGATTGCATGCTGCAAATTCAAACAGAAAGTTGAGGTAAATTTTCACTTACTAATAAATAACCTAAGCACTAGCAAAAAAGCATGCAATTCAATACAGCTTTGCAATCCTTTCGCCACATTTTATAACTCTGAGTATATTTGTGTAAATAAACCATTATTGATTATTAACTAAAAACATTATTTTTGTTTCTTTTTTTCTATAATTCTCTTCGATTTAGAAGTAAGCCAGAATACACCAGTTATACTACATACTTCCCAGCAATTTGCAACGATTCTACAACCATCGTGCAGCATCATCAACAAAATCCTCTATGTTTAGCCAATAATCAAACAAGACGTCATACAATTATTTCTACTACGCTAACAAATTATAATCAACAATTATCAACGCCTAGACATACACCGAGGAGAGCTTCTATTGCCTGGGAAAAGCAGACACCTTCATATAAACCCGTCAAAATCACCCTGATAGGCGATCCATTGAAACATTGGCAGAGTGAAGGAAATTCATTAAATAAGAGCAAAGATGAGGAATTTAATAAGAATTTTATTAATACAAATATAAATAGACAACAGCAACATCAAAAGGCACATCAACAAACAGAACAAGAGAACACCCATAATAATATAATATTAAATTCTAAACATTATCATCGTTTACAGGACATAATGGTGGCAAATGAGATTAAAACACAAACACATACGCATCAGCAGCAGCAACAGCATCAACGCCAACAAAACAATAATCATAATCAAACGAATCAACATTATCAGCATCTGCAGCAGCAGCAACAATCGCATCAATTTTACAAAACATCATCACATCAACACAATAATTTAAAACCAACAGTTACTATAGTTTAACAACAAATATAATTCTGTACTTTAGTAAAAATAGTTACTTTTATAACAAACCATTGGTTAAAATTTTCAACGAAAGGTTGAATTCGGTTAAGCAATTTTCTTTATATGTGGAGAGTTTTAAAGTTAAATTCACGTAAAAAACAGATTTGGTTTTACAGAATTTAAGCTTGTTGCATAAGAGATTGACAATCTTCTTAGTCCCTGTTCTCATTTAGGAGATTTTCTTTGTATAAACAGTACTCCCCCTATAACACTTCCTGCGAGTTGAGGCTGTTAGAGTGAACAACTGAATGTTCACTACTTATACATTAGAGTTGTAACTAATGCTTTTTATCCAGCAACTATATAGGCTTTAGAAGTCATTATTAAAATTTCTTGCAGAATTTTCTATAAAGATAAATTTTGATCTTGAGCTGATTTTATTTAATATTAGTTGGCATTACCTATTACAATTATATAGCGTCGACACCTCTTTCCTCCCTTATCCAATGGCGGTCTTTCCTCTGATTAATTATAATGCGTCTATCACCCCCCTCCTTGTGCACAATAAAATGCATAGCTTTAAAACTGGCACAACCACTCCACGATTTATGTTGAAACCGCATATTCCCTCTTACTCTCCTAAAGGGGCTTCTCTACTGAAGAGCTTGGGACATAAAGTCCCGCAGGTCAATTAGTTAACAGTCAAATTTCGAGGTTTCTTATCGTTCAGTCTGAGGCCCCAGCTCATCCTTGGTGTCTGGTTCCTCTAAATCCGCCGGATATAACCACGACAAGGGCAATAACCAAAACGACACGTTTGGATTAGAAATTTTACGCAAACGATCAGACACCTTTTAAACGGCCCAGGTAGCTAAGATGAAGAAAATATTAATGCTAAGTATTATAGCGAATGTCGTACCACTTCTTTCCAAGTTATGCGGGTATCTGCTGGGAACGCCTCTTTTCAGAAAATGTTTCATGAAATATTTGAAATTTCTGATAAGTACAATTTTAACGGATATTTGCGAACCGTTCAAATGTTTCTACGATATTTAGCAGGTGGTACCGTCTGGTGCCGCCCAGAGGTTCCCAATGTCGGCATATTCAAGGTTAATTATTATATACCGATAGTTCGCACTCTAACAGCATTTATCTTTAAAAAAAATATTGGCCAATTACACCTTTAGATCACAAGGCACCCTAAAAAGTTACTCCCTGAGGATGTAGTTCCGTTTGGAAAATGTGTCTTTTATTTTGTGAGCCTTAAATACGGTAATGTTGCTTGCTTACAAATGCGATGAGGTGAAGTATGCCTTACCAACATTTTCCTCGATAAACCTATTTATGGTGCACGCCTCCATTGGTCAAACACACGTCACTATTGATGGGCTCTCGACATCAATTGTAGAGTGATTTGAACTTTTTGAATCAAATTCCAAATTGTAGACGAGATATTCACGTAATGTGCGATATTCATTATTTCCCGGGCACCCATTTTCATAACGGCTTAAGAATTCTAGGGCGTTCTTCCCATAACAAATATTGTAAAGGTGCCTTGAATAATAATTTCATTTGATTAAAGATGCGTATTTTCATGTTTGGGAAATATTTGCCACTGCCATGTGGAAACCAAAAGTTTAAGCTGATAATTCTTTGAACAAATACTTTGTTGTAGCATACAGAGTTTCTCAATATGATTTATTACTTCCGTCCCGTTTGCATTTTTAGATACAATTTACTTAATTTTTACTTTAATCTGATATTGACAATCTTGCAAATCAATTTATGAAACTCTACTAGAGAAAATACTCCTACAGTTGTGTACATACATACCGAAGCGTCTTGCTGAAACCACAGCTCCCCCACAATGAGGGTATTAACTTGTGGTACAAAAAAGGTCAGTTGTAATGTTCCAGTAGATGTTAGCAATGTCTGTAGCGTTCTGTCCGGCATCGTTTTTGAAGAAATACAGACAACGGACTCCACTGGGCCGTAAAGCACACCACACAGTGACTTTCTTTAGACGTAATGGGGTTCCGGTAATGGCTTGTGGTTTAACTTCACTCCAATGAAGTGCCAGTTTTGCTTATTGACGCATTCACTTAACCAAAAATGAGTTTCATTGCTGAACAAAGTTTTGTTATAAAATTCGCAATGAGTATCTCGTACCGAACTATGTTCAAGCACGCGTTGTTTAGATGTCAGTCTATTCATTATAAAATTGCAATCCAAACTAAGCCCGAATCATATAACTGTTGTTAAAATGGCGCCAATATCAGTATTGCCAACCTAAAGTTTTATACCTCTAACAAAAACAGGCGCTAGAATGCTGGCTCTGTTTCAGCAAAAATTAAGTATCAAATTATTGCTTTCCTTAATGAAGGTTTTATGAAACGTACAGCAGCCTTGAAAAGCGTTTTGCAAAAGCTAGTTCGAAAGTTTTATTAACTTGTTTTATAAATATGAAACATTCCTTATGACAATTTAACCTATAGATTGTTTGCTAAACGAAGATTGTGAAACTCTGACCTTAGAGTTGTTATGCTCTCTCTTATTCTTTTTTTATTAATTAACGCACACTTAATACTTATACATAACATTTTATTAAACTACCTTAATTAACAGCAATTTAACAATAAAATTTAAGCCTTTTATTAAGAGTAAATAAAGTCTAAAAGTGAAATAAATCCCTAACATTTGCCACATATATCGCCTTTTCCAATACATAAGTTCATACATACATAATTAAAGAAACAAACAAAAAAACACACACCCATTAGTTGCAATCAACACTACGTATACATTTACAAGTAAAAGAGAATAATAACAAATACAAAAAATAATAAGAGTAATTAAAAAGAGTATTATTAATTCAAGTAACTATTAATACAATTCAAACATTATATTTAAAACGTATGTATTTATTTTATTTTAAACCATAATCCCCCATTTAATCAAGAAATAGAAAAATATCAAAAATATAATACTAGTATAACATACACCAGCCCAAATGTTTCCAATCAAACATTAAGTTCTCATTTTCCTTAGAGTTTAGCTCGTAACAACTATTAGACACATCTTCTTTATAGATTATAGATTATATTTTTATAGTTTCTAAGTTTTATCTCATTTTTGTTATTAATTAATGCTTCCTAAGAAACTAAAACTATTATTACTATGTAAAATGCATATGTAAGTAAATAATATATCAATAAAATTCACTGAGTATTTTTTGAAGTTTTCAGTTTGTTTCGGATTTAAGTAAAAATAATGCATTCAAATGTTCATTTCAATTGCATCAAAGCTAAGCTAATGTAGTCTCTATCATATTATTTTTCGGATTATTTTCAAAATATAACTTTTTGAAACATATACAAAATCTATATATAAAACAAAATACTAAATACTCATTTAATCTTGTTTTTATTTATAAGGTGGGAAGTGAAAAACTTTGTGTTTTCAAATGCAAATTTTTATTCAAGTCCTCTGAAAAGTTATAAGGTACTGTGTATAATAAGGGAAGTTATTATTATGAGGGAAAAATTTATTTCAAGAAAACCTACTGCACATATGCCCCTTACTGAGTGAAGATACGTTTACACTACGTGTTTTCCGTATGTATTAGGATATGTATGGTACCTGCGATGGCGTGTATTCTATATGAAAATTAAATTATTCACAATTCATATATAAATTCTATGTTGTAGGTTTGACAATTAGTGCGCGAGCTATTTTCCAATAAATGCAACACTGCATAGTGGGATAAAAGTAAAAAAGGGTTTTCCGAACATAAAAGTTTCATTAATACAGTTAGTATTAATTACTTTACTATTAATGTAGGCAACCGATTTTTAATTTACCTTTACCTTGCTCTCATTCGAGTGCCACGCTTCGACTAGTTTTTACTTTGGAATTTAGTGATGTCTGGTTGTCTAAGTCTTAGGTCCACCATGGCATTCACATTTAATAAGTGTCTGTCCGAGGTTCGAAGCCTTATGCTAGCCAGTGCTGGACATTCACGCATAATTTATGCTACCGTTTAAGCCTCTTGCTCAGTAGTATTTTTGGAGACTGACCCGTGCACCTCTTGCGAGATTTTCTTGTCAATCTCTTTAGCATTCCTCCATTGGGCAATAAACATTGGAGTTCTTATAGTTATTAATCTCTCCCCCTCTTGCGAAGCTTTATTACGCGGAATCTCAATGTCCAACACCTTTCAGAAGTACCTTTTAAGATTTAAAGCTCCATATTCATCGGTATGTCTGTATTAAAATGGAGATCAACTAGTATACAGAGTTTGCATACCAGAGACCAAGCACCCTCTTGGCCACGCATCCCTGGCGTATGCGTCTTGCAAAGAGAGGAACCTGCTACCGGCCGCCACCATGAGGAGGTGTAAGTCAGACCTTCTGACAGTATTTTCAGTTATGGAAAACCATATATTTTTCCCTGTCAGCTGACGGCTGTTAATTACTTAATAAGAGCAGCAAGGTGTGTAGCAATATAAATACATTTGAAAATTATGAACAATTTTCAGAGACAATAAGAGGTTATGTATTTGATAACAATAATTTAACGTGAACGAATATACTTATGTGTAGTAAACAGGTAATTTAAACATACCTTAAACGTTAATTTAATAGATATGTATATATTTTTTCCACATATTTTGATAAATTTATTTATATATATATATGTTGCAAGATAAGTTTTTTTTATAAAGTTATAACCTAACTTAAGGGAACTTTTCTTATATTTGTCTCAAAGTTCTGCGATTTCAGCAAAAATTACGTTCTAGGATTTCGGTGAATAAGCGATTTTTTAGTTTAATTTCGTTTTTAGTTAATTTTATATATTTTTGTGTTTTGGAAATTTGGAAAATATTTGGTAAAATTGCCAGTTTAATGATTTTTCGGTTTATATTCAGTTTGGGACGAATTGGTGAATTATCGTTTTTTCGTGAATTTTTATAATAAAATTAAATCTTTGGTGAAATATAAAGATTTTTCAATTTTGTGGTAAAATTTCAAAATTTGCTAAAGTTAGATTTTTTTTAGTTTTTAGTTTTTTTTACGCATTTTTCTTGACTATAGTGAGATTTAGAGTTTTTGTTACAGTTTCGATTTTGTTCGAGTTTGAATTTTTGTACATTTTCATTAATCTTTATGCTTTACTTAAGGAAATTATGTCCAAAATTTTTTCTGTAACATTCGGTTAGGTGATTTCAATAGGTAGTTAAAATAACTTTGACAATTCCAATTAATTTTTCAATTTATAAGCATATATTTTTATATTAAAAGGTTTTATTCCAGATAAACTACAGTTCAACTAAATTAAATTTTTAAGAAACAAGTTTTGTCCCTGCAAATCGCAAAATTCATCTGCGTTTAAAATGCTATGCTAAGACAGCAGGGGATGGATAGAACAGCTATTGAATACCTATTCTCTTTATCTTTTAACATAAGAAGGTTAAGACCTTCTAATCATTCTGAGCTGATATCAATATACATGTGTCTGTAACTTAAATATTTATTCACCTCTTCGAATACTTTATAATACTTTTGAATATTTTGTTTTTTTTTTTTGCTCTTAATAATTCAGCCCCTCAAACAAATCTATAGAAGTGATATTTTTAAATAGTACTTTTGGCTAACAAAATAAAATAAAATTGGAAGGTGTGGTCGGTTTCGTCAAGTTGATCCTAGGTTTGAGACATAACGTCAAATAAAGTAGTAGCACGACAAATATTAGTATAACTAGTGAACGGTTTGTTCCCTTCACTTGAATAGAAGAATCATCATGGAACTTGTACCACGAAATTTTTTTTATATAAAAATCATAAAAAAACAACAAATATGTCGTTCTTCTTCTACTAGCATATAGGTAGATATATTCCTAACAAGAAGAGTCATATTTCATTAAAATTGATGTCCAATTTTTGATTTTATTTAGAGTTAATTGAAGGTATCCCTCTTCAACAAATGTTGCCGTATGTACACAACAGTAAAATGTTCTTTATCAAAATTTTCATGTTCCGCATTGCGGTATGCTTATAGCAACTTTATTCAATTGTGATTTAATTGTGAATAAGTTTAATGAAAAATGACACTGAAGATGGCACATAGCCGAAACCGGTTTGTCTCGACACCAAACTTGACAAGGGATGACGGAACTTCGTTCCAAAAATCTACATTAATAATAAATCCTTTTTTTTTGCCTCAACTGTCTGAATATTGCAATAATTTCTAAGCAATTTTAAAAGTAATGTAAGTAGAGATAATAGTTTGTTTCGGAAATTACAACGAATTAAAAAAAATAAATTTGAATTCAGCACCCAAAATTACATAAGGAACAACTTTCAGTTGCTCCAGTCCAAAACCTCGTACACTTGTATGTTTTAAACACCAGCAGTACAACAAAGAGAGCCAGTTGGTCACATTATCCATACATGAATAAAGTAAGTGAATGACTAACTAGTTTTAATACGCAATTTCGTTTTTTCTGTTGAGTTTAATTCGTTCTCTTGATAATTTTGAAGAGAATGCAAAATGTTTTACTTTTGCATTTTAATAAACAAACGCACTATATTCTCCAGAGTCAGTCTTATCTTGAACACAAGCACCGTAGGAACATTAATGATTTTCTAATGAACAAAAATGGTGCATATATTATACAATAAAATAAATTTCATATTGCCAGTGGCTGTAATATGTTTAATAACAAAAGGTTTTGTAAGCTCCCAACCTCAGTGTTCTCAGAATTCCTTAAATAAAGAATTTGCTGTATGCAGAAATGTGCAGTTTATTAAAGATTTAAGCCGGTTGATGCAGAAGGATTGGAAACAACTGAAAATTATTAATGAAGAAGTGAAACAATTGGAATGGAACGGTAAGAATTTTGTAGTAGTAACACAATATTTTAAGTATTGATTCGATTAGTATTTCAGATATTCCCAAAGCATTTACAAACTTGGAATATTTAGATTTGTCTCAAGCTGGTGAATTAGATTTAGTCGAAGATGGATTCTTTAATTTGCCAACTCTAAAAACTTTAAATGTATCCAGCTGTCAAATTGACGCCCTAAAAGATACATTCTTTAGTGATGTCAATTCCTTAATAAATATAGATGCTAGTTGGAATTCATTGGCAAATATATCCTCTGAGTTGAAAGGGAAATTGCAGTCATTACAAGTAGCAAATTTTTCTCACAATGCAATTCAGTCTATAGACGTCGATGGGGTATTAACAAAAATGAAAATTCTTCATCTCGATTTCAATGAGTTGAAAAGTATAATGCTGCATGATTATCCAAACTTGAATATTTTAACTTTGAGTGGTAATTTAATCGAAAAGGTAAGTTAATGCTTAATGTTGAATCACTTTAAAGAAAGTAAGTCTTGTTTTGCGTTAAAATCTAAAAGTTGGTGGTGTAAAAGTTCATAGACAATAAAGTTGCTTTAACGTTTTTCATGTTTCCGCACAAATGTTAAAATATAGCCAAGACAACTGAGGGATATGTGTATTAAACCATCAATCAAATTTGCTTTCTGAAAATTGGAAGGCAAGTTTTGTAAAAAGTTACACCATTTTAATAAAAAACCAAGGTCATATTTTCCTCATGAAGTCGACGAGAATATGCATATAATTAAATAAAGACTATAATAATAAAAAACAAAAATTTTCTTCAATATTTGTAAAAAAAAATATTATACTTTATTATAAACAGGTTTAATATGCTATCTGCGAAATAGCAATAGAAAAAAAAAAATACTGTAGTACTATGCAACAGCTTCTACAGGTTGAATTATTAATATTTTTTCTGTTATTAATAATAAATACATTGCAGCATTAGCAACAGCAAAATGACAAATAGCAATTGATACTCTTCAATTTATATATGCTATTGTAATGCTCGAAATGTGTAAATAACAACAGTAGTAACAAAAGGAAAACCAGCTCAAATATGGTAGCAATCATATTGATAGCATTGTGAAATAGTACAGCAGCCATGTTTTGTACTAATATGGAGTTTTAAAATACACATAATAAGATTTATTAATTTGTAAGTACCTATACCTGCATTGTAAGTTTTATGTTTTCTTTTCTTAGTACTCAAGTAGGTTAAAAATCAACCCTTATATTATATTATAAGAAGTTATAACAATCAATGTAACAGTAAACATTTGCTATCACTGTGCTGTTTTCTTTTATAACAGCATCAAAACATTAAAAGCAAGCTTATAAATATTTTGCATTTGCTGTTGCTATTTAGAATTAGATTTTCATTTGCTTCATAGCAACTGTAACAGCAATTTTTATATAGCACACTCATTTAGAAATGTAGAAGTCGTTTTGGTACTCTTTTTTTCTTTAACGTCTTCTTCGAAGAAGGGAAGTGTATTGGCTTACATATTCGCTTCCGAGCATCTAATATAACAAAATTATGCAATTTTTGCTCAATGTGACACGAATCAAAATGTTACGAAAATTATGCTAAAAACCAAAAAAATGGTACATATTACTAATAACAAATATAAATGAACAGCTGACTTTTTTTTAATTTTTTAGTTTCATTCGTGAAAAGAATTTTGATATTTATACGTTTGCCAGCTAACCTTGTTATCGACGGCTTACTGTAAAAGTCCATATAAAAGTTAGCAAAATCGATAGTTTAATTGAAATAACTATAGAAAATACGATGAAATTTGTATATTTTGATTTAAAAAATTCCACTTATAGAATAATTTTGTGCACGTTCCTGATTGATTCTCTAACATTTTTAATTTTTTATATATAAATTATTTTTTAGATTTTTTAGCACTTAATTAATAAACTAAATCATTTATTTTTAGTTAACTTCAAACTCCGTCAAGCACCTGCAATCAATGGAAGATTTAATCATAACCTACTGTCCCCTCAAACACATTGAAGATCATACATTTGAAAGTATGACAGAGTTAAAAAATTTAAACCTATCAGCGAATAGTTTAGTACAATTATCACCTGATACTTTTGCTGGTCTCGGTCGTCTAAGACAATTGGATCTCAACTCAAATAATATAAAAGAACTGGCGCATTTACAATTTCAACACTTGGTAAAATTGGAATATTTAGATATAAGTCGTAACAGCTTAAAGTTCTTAAATTCCAGCAATTTTTATAGTTTGGTAAATTTGCGAAAATTATTTATTTATGAAAATGATATAGAGGATATTAAATCTAATACCTTTTCCAATTTAGTATCATTAGATACATTGGACTTATCTTACAATGGTATAGAGCAATTGGATGCAGATGCGTTTGGTTCGCACACGTTTCCCCGTCTGCGCAAACTTATACTCAAATCGAATAATTTAAAATATTTACATCCTTTAGCTTTTGCTTCCCTACCATTCCTAGAATATCTTTCGCTAGGTATTAATAAATTGAACAGCTTGGATGTCCGCATGTTTGCCCCCATGAGGCGTTTGGAAAAATTACATTTAGGCAATAATCTTATAGAAAACATTTCAGCTGATGTCTTGGAATCTTTAACCGATGTGAAGGAATTACTTTTAGATAAAAATCGTTTATCATTCCTATCAAACTCAAAGGCTACTTTCGAACAATTGGAAAAAATTTCCCTAGAGGGAAATCCATGGCAATGTCCTTGTTGGGATGAAATGGCCCATTGGCTGGAGGAACGTGGAGTTTCGTATGTGCGACCTCAAAGTCCGTATTTTAAAGGGCAAAAACCGTTGTGTGTGGTTACACCTGTTGACTTTTGTGTCAAGAACTTACGTTTAGTAAAAGAACATAAAATTGAAGAAATATATAATAGCGGGTTATGAGTTAATATTTGATTGAAATCTAATGAAACATAAAATACTAAAAAGAATTATTAAATTTTTCCCACCACATTACAATATTACAATATATGTATATTGAAAAAAAAACGTAAGCACTAACAATAACATGATTAATATTGACAACAATAAATAAATTTAACATTAATACAAAAAACATAAAACAGAACATTTCTAACACAAAGTAAAATGAATATCACAGGTTGTTGTGAATAATTAATTTTATAATACAACTTTATAATTGGCGTTGCTATTATTGGTATCCTCTTTCATGAAAGAGTGTAAAAAATTAAAATCGCTCTCTAACAAAATTTGCAAGTATCACACTGTTGCATATAGAAGCTTTACACTTTTGTGAAGGACACAGCGAAGTATAGATCGCTTGTTCGTTTATATATACCAAGTCGTATTTTATAAGGTTTGTCGAGGCAAATATTTGATGAAGTAAACGTGAACACTAATTTTGGTTTCAAAAAGAATTTATTTTCGGTTTGAAATACATATTAGTTAATACACACTAAGCTTAACAAACCTTTGCTAAAAAAACGTATTCAAAAAACTAGTTATACTAATGTATGCTTTAGTGAACTTTTACAGAGTAAAACATGTAAGAGAGCTATATTAGGCTATGTCGAATCATATACACCCTTCACAAAAGTAATAACTACTGAAATGTACTACAGATATTTCCCACTCCAAAGGATTATTTGCGATCTTTAATTTTAGCCTGCGGTTTTAGTAGTCTTATTCTAAATTTAAGCTCCCTTTGTTTCAATATAAGCGTTTTCGATCGGTTAATATGTGAGATGTTTTTTTTCAATTTCGGCTCCGTTTATTCGTGAAGGTAAAACCTTTACTCTGAATGCTTATGAATTTTTGATAAATTCTAAATTTTTTGGTGAGTTGTAGACAATAGCGGAATCGGAATTTTTTATAAAATTTCTTATATTTCTTATATTTATAATAAATAAAATTTGAGATTTCGGGGTTTCATTAAATTTCAAAATATGGTGAAGTTTCTTATTGGTTACTTGTATATGAAATTATTGGAACTTGTCTGTCATAGATTTTATTGAAATTGGTGCGTTTTACAAAAAATATTCATTTTATGCAAATTTTTATACCCTTCACAAAAATTAAAAGTGTAATTTCTCCAATATTAATTTCAACTAACGATGTCCGGTGTTGAAATCAATTTTTTGATGGCAGTAGACAACCTAGGATCTTGAAAACTTGGACCACTTAGTCCGTGAGTTTGACAAATTTTCAATATAGGTCAAAAAACATTTTTCGGGTTTTTTGTGGTTTTTCACTCTTGCGGGGAAAGATTTACACACAAGCTCAAAAAATTCGCATATACGGAATCCTTACCAAATTTGCTATTAGGTCGCCCTACAGAAGTTATCATTAATCCAAATTTTTCCAAAAAAAAAACACCAATTATACAAAAAAATATTTTCAAAATTTTAAATTTACCACAAATTTGAAAATTCACCCCAAAATAAAAAACTGGAATAATTTTGTTTAAATAGTTAAAATACGAAATTTTACGGAAAAATAAAACATATTTTGAATATTCACCATTTAAATTTTACCAGAATTTTGTAATTTCGCCGAAAATCAATATTTTATTGAAAAGGTGGATATTTTATCAAAATCGATATAAAAACAAAAATAAAAAAATCACCACAAGTAGCGAATTGCCAAAGAAATTCCAAAAATTACCTAAATATTTAAGAAGCAAAAAATTGGAAATTTTCCCAACATTTTCTATGCACTATAAAATCGAAAACTGGAATACAACAAGTATTCGGCTCTGTCGAATCTTATATACCCTTCTCAAAAGTAGGAACTACTAAAAATATACTACAGATTTTTCCCGGTGTAAAGGATTGTTTAAGATATTTAATTTTGTCCTCCGGTTTTCGTCGTATTATTTTATATATAAACTTTCCTTTCGTCTTAATATAAGCATTCTCGACTGGTTTGTTTTTTTCCTTTTGCCTAAATGCTTATCAATTATTGATAAGCATTTATGGTAATTTTAGAATTTTTTAGTGAATATATTGGTGCAATTTCGGTTATACTGTAAATTTAGATTTTTTTTGCAAAATTTTGTTATTTTTGTAATATAACATTTTAGGTCTATAGTTTGGACTTTTGGTGAATTTTGGAATTTTGGTGAATTTGCAAATGATGGTTAAATAATATTCTATATTTTCTGAGTTATTTAGACTTGTGGCAAAATTTATAATTTTGATGATCCTTAAATGTTTTGGTGGATTTTTTTCTTTCTGGAGAATTTTGAAATTATTTTTGGAATATCATATTTGTGGTTAATTTGTTTTTTTTTTTTTTTTTTTATAGATTTGTTTAAAATGAAATATTGATATTTTCTGAATTTTCGGTTGCATGGTGCAACTTAAAAATTTGGGGAAATTGAAATTCTTGTGGTAAAATTTTACAATTTCGTGTATTTGGATTTTTTGGTTACAGTTTCGGTTTTTATTTAATATTGGTTTCTTAGCAATTGATATTTTTATGCCAGTTTTTTTCATTTTCTAGTGATTTTTGAAAATTGTGGTGAGTTTTTAATTTGGGCGAATGTTTTTTTTTTTAATTCTAAGTTGTTTTTGTAATTTAACATTTCTAAAATATAGTTTTTGTTTGTGGTGAATTCTCAAAATTTGCTGAATAATCAAATTGTGGTTATATCCCGTTTTTTCGCACAAATATCAGTTGTAAACCAATTCATTGAAAAATGTTAATTATGCTGGCTTTTTAGTCTGGCAATGTTAGACCAAGTTCAGGTCTATTGCACACAGTGTGCATATAACACGAAACCATTCACGTTGTTTTTACCTCCCTCATAAATTCTCTTTATTTAATCATAACATAATGAAACTTGAAAGAGAAAGACTCTACATATAGGTAACCTTATAGGTGAAGCATATAAGGTTCCCGTGATAAGAGGGTGTAAAAAACATATATTTGTATTTGTATTTATTTGTATTTATTATTAATTAGATTTTCTAATACAACAAGACACAATATCTTATAAATTACAGTATTAGAATCAGACAAGTTAAATTAAACAAATTAAGTTTGTTGATATTTGACTACCTATTCACTAACTAATTCACTCATCAATAATATAAGAGATATAGCTAAAGAGCTGAAATTTGATTTACATGTGCCGCCTTGTTTATGTACTATTGCTAGGGAGCTAAAATTTTGTAATTTCTAAAAGGAGTAGGGTGCAACATATTCCACATAATTTGTTCTTATATAAGAGACATAAAAATTATTGCACAAGCTCTCAGGTCGGCTAGAGATGGTATTGTCCATATAAAGAACTTATTCTTTATATGTATTTGGTTTATTATGTCTTTCATAATTCATCTAGTTTTATCAGCTCATTTAAGCATTTGGAAAAAAGTACACTATATGTTAGGGACCATTTATAAATTTGTGTACTGTTTCTTATACGTTAAAACGACATCAGAGTTAAGTTTTTATTATTCAATTGTAGAAGATAAATCACATAACTGTTACAATATAATTATAAAAACGGAATGATTTTCCATACTAAATATTTTTTTCTTTTTGTTCATGTGAAAAGATTTTGAACGGCTGAAATCTTACATTTAGTCACAAAAAGACCAAATTGGCAATGCTGCTGCTGTTAAAGTTGTGTGCTGGCAATTCTTGTTTGCATGATGTAGGTAGTTCACAAACCATTAAATGAACAGGGTGACATGAGAAAGTACAAGAATGATTCTTTTCAGTTTTTATAAAATATGAAAAGAAGTAAAGTCGAATTTTTGTATCAATGTTGGTTTGTTTTTAGCGCTCTTTCGACAGACTGGTTAATTTTCGACATTATGTTAAAATTTTCGATTTTATACAATTTTATTTTATGTATAACTTTTGAGTGCCATGTGGTGAAATTTTCCATAAAGTTTCCGTTTGAAAGTTCTACAATATTCATTTCCGACCCAACAAAGAGTTTATATTCTGAGCCCTTATCGATAGGGCAGTTTAATTAACGATGTCCGTCTGGCCACTTGTTCGATGTTGAAATCAACTTTCTGACGGCCGTAGCTAACCTAGGGTCTTGAACCTTAAATCGGTATTTGAAACATCGGTTTACAACTTCCCAAAATATGGGAAAAACTATTTTTTGTTTGTTTTTTTTTTTTTTGTATTTTCGCTTTTACGTAGACGCTTATACAGAAGCCAATAAAATTTGCATATTCTGAATCCTTATCAAAGTTGCTATAAATGAAATGATCAACGCGAGTCACCCAGTTAGTTTACGGATCCAACTAACAGAGAAACCCGAATTACTCTATAAACCGAAACTTCGCATAAAATTGCAAAAAACCCGACATTTTGCCAAAATTTTAAATCAACCGCCAATTAGGAAATTTACCATTAAATAGAAAACCTGGAATAAAAAAATGTAATTGCTAAAAACCGAAATTCAATAAAAAAAAACAAATTTTACCAAAAAATATCTAAAAACTAGATTTTGAAAATTTTCAACAGAACGTCACCAATATTTTGTAAATCCACCCTAAAAGCCGGAAATTAAAAAAAATCTATATTTTATGAAACACGTTCGACAACAAAATCCATATCAAACAAATATACAAAAAAATAAAATATCACCACAAATAGGGAATTCAACAAAATATTAAAAAATTCACCACCAAGCAAATATATTGTCAAAAAATGCTAATTTTGACTAAATTTTAATTTCCTCGAAAATTCGAAGATTAGCAAAACTTTACAATTTCACAAAAAAGCCGAAAATTAAAAACGATGTTTTATAAAAATTTAAGCATTTTAATAGAATATATTATGTTACTCATTTATATAAAAAAACAAATTTCACCACAAATCGGGAATTCAATAAAAAAAATTTTAAAATACCAAAAATTTTGAAAGTCAAGAAAATTACCAATTTTACCAAAATTTAATTACACTTAATTTCACAACAGTTTGGGAGTTCACCATATTTAAAAGTGCTGCACAAAACCAAAATAGAGTCCAATATAACAAAACTATCGAAACTGCACCAAAAATTGCGAAAATATTTCCAAAATTTGAAATTCACCATCAAATTAAAAAACTGGAATAAAAAAATTAATACCGAAAAAAGCCATATTTAATAAAAGATCGAAAGTTTACTAAAAGTACTACGAAAATCAAACCTCATCAAATTTTAAAATTTCACCACAAATCTGGAAAAATGATTTGCAAAAAGTCAAAAACTCAAAATAATTAATATATTATGGAAACGTTAAAAGTTTATAAAAATCAATGAATGTTACACAAATATAAAAAAATTAAATGTTACCACAATTTGGGAATGCAGCAAAAAATTTAAAAGTTCTCCGAAATCAAGCAATTCAATAAAATTCGAAAATATTCCAACAAAAAAACACAAAAATAACAAATTATTAAAGTAGCGAAATTTCATAAGATTTAAGCCAAAAATCGTGTTTAATTAAATTCTGATATTTTTTAATGGTTTGTTTGCAATCTATTTTCCAATTAAAAGCAAATAAAGTTAAAATTATTATTTACTAAAGATTTAACCTCCATTGAGGTCAAATCATATTCACGCTAGGACTATTCCATCTCAGTACAATTATAATTATTAACAATGTATATTGTGTTTCACATAACATTTTTACAAATACTTTATGTTTATTTACATGTTTATTTTCTAAAGAGAGGCGAAGCACATGTGTGCCGTTTTAGCCTTTTTACTTCCTCACTGTCATCTACTAATATTATGGCTACGAGGTTAGAATGGTTGCGAAGACTTCCAAGGTATCAAGACCTGAACTTGTTTACTTCATTTTGTACCACTGGTATATATATAAAATATTTATGAATCGCATCGGTTAGTACACACCATAGAGCATCTATTATCATCCTACGATTTTTTATTAATATCGTTTTGGTATTTCTATGTTGGTTTTGCTTGCCGTACACCACAGTTGAATACCGTACGTTCAGAAAATATGGGTATAATCTCGAAATAATTGATAAAATTTGTCGGGTAAATCTATAAGATTTCGTAAAATAGTTTGTTTTCGGGTTATTTTGTTTTCAAAATTTTTGTAATTTTTGTTGTAGAATGTAAGGGAATCCCAAAATTTCGCTCAAATTTTAATAGTTCAATAACTTTTTAGTATAATTTTTGGGTTTAGTAAAACTTATGGTTTCTTTTTCTTGTTTGGAAAAAATAATTTTTTTTTTGCAACTTCCGATTCTTTGCCACTGACACTAGCATATTCAAATTAATTTGACTATGTATTTCGCTTAAACAAAACAAATTACACAGACTTATATAAAGACACATTAGCATATACTAATTCCTTATATCAGTTTGGATTTAATAAATTCAGGATGGAAATTTGTAGTTCTGACAGAAATACATATGTTTCATATTTCATTATGTAAAAGTTTCGGAGAGGCTAGAAAGAACTGAAATTCACAACAAGAATTTGATTCAAATTAAAGGGCATTGATACTTCTTCAGAATTAAATTGAAAAAGGATGTTTGGGAGTTTTGTTTTATTTTCCATTAATTTTGTGCCATATAATTGGGTTTTCATTTTACGCTGACATACAAACTAAATGCCTCTCAAATTAAACATTTGAAACTTTTAGAAATCATGTAAAAATTTGCCAACCAACAAATATAAATAGAAAATTCCAATAGTTACACGAAAGGAAAAGATCGGATATATATTAACGAAATACAGCATATAAAATGTTTAAAGGAAGTTGTCAAACAAGTTATTTTCTGATAACGATTCTTTCCGATACCCAGTCAAGTGTGATTATTACTCAAACAAAAATTTATGGCATAAGTATTAATCATTTTGCAGTATCTCTTAAGGGCTTTTTATACCCTACACAAAAATAAATTTCCACAATATTAATTTTCGACCCAACCATTCTGGAGCCTTATAGGTAGGGAAGTTCAATTAACGATAAACAATAACATAATTTTTGTTAAAATTTGTAAATATTCAGCTTTTTGAAATATTGACTTTTTAGTAATTACTTTGTTTTTTAATTTTTTCGATTTTGATGAATTCCCAAATTATTGTAAAGTTTCGTTTTTTTATTTTTCAGATTAATTGAAAATGTTGGTAAAATGTATAATTTTTATCAAATAATTTTGTAAATTTTTAAATTTTTTTGTGAAATAATTATTTGAGGTGACTTTTTGATTTTTTTATATATATCTTTTAAACATCGATTTTGTTATAATATTGATGTTTGTCAGATTTTGTTATAATTACAAAATTGTGGTGAAAATTATATTTTTGTAGTGAATATTCTAAATTGTTTGATGTTGCTTTTTTGTGGTTTCTTTTTGTAAAATTTGGTTTTTCGTTGAATTTTTATTTTTTGACAAAAAATTATCTTTTATTCCAGTTTTATAATTTTGTCGTAAATTTAAAATTTTGGCAAAATTTCAAAATTTCGGCAATTTTTTTCCGAGACCTCGGTATTTTAGATTTTTGGAATATTATGTTAGTTTTGTAATTTAAAACTTGTGCAGTATAGGTTGGTTTTGTGGTGAATTTTTAAGTTTTATTGAATTCCCTAATTATGTTAAAATTGCGTTTGTTTTATTTTTTCATGTTAATTGACATTTTTGATCAAATTTATAATTTTTGTGATTTATAACAAATATTTTAGCGAGTTTTTAAGTTTTTAGAACATTTAAACATTTTTGTATGAATTCTGAGTTGAATTTTTGTATAAGTTAAACATTGATTCTCTGAAATCTTTAAATATTGATATTTTATGATTTTGCGGCCAAACTACAAAATCGTAGTTAAATTTTTGGAGTTTTCTTTGAAAAATGTCAGTTTTTTATTGAATTTTTCTTGTTTTAGTTTTTTGATTATTTCTTATTTATTGCAATTTTTATGTGAAATTCATATTCTTATAGCTTTTGAAATTTCGGGATTTAAAAAAATTTAATTCGGGTCTATAAGTTAATTGGGAACCTCCGGAAAATAATTTCTTTGTTTCAAACTTGATAAAAACTCAGAATATGCACATTTTATGGGCTTCTGTGTAACTATTTTCCCGTAAGAGTGAAAATACCGAAAAATCCCAAAAATGGCGAATTGTGGACCGATATTGCTGAATTTAAATAAAGAAAATTTGCAAACGCTCTGATGAAATGGTTCTAGTTTCGAGATCTTAGGTTGTTTAGTGCCGGATGTCGTTAATTTAACTTTCCTACCTATAAGGATCCAGAATATAATTACTTTTTTGGGTCTGAAGTGAATATTGTGAATATTGACAAACCTATATATACCCTTTTTTGTGAAGGCCATTAAAATGATTAAAATTTGATTTTGTTTTCTATAGAAATTTTGGCGTTGCGTTTTATTAAATAAGGCCCATAAACTACTACACAATACTGTTATATAATTATTGTTCTTCTTCCTTTGTATTATACGGAAATAAGTAAATAAAAGGACCTTTGTTACAAAATTAGATGAACATATCTATTTTCTAAGAAGAAGGTTGCTTTTTAAAAATGTTAAAATGCTGCCAGGTTAAATCAGTCTCGATTTTTAGAACAATGGATGGTTGATACGTACATATGCAGATCTATTCATTCAAGTCACTCTTTTGTTTAGCAACACATTTTTATTGCATTTGACAGATATCAATTGACATGTTAATGAAATATTTTTGATGTTTAAATGAAGTCTTTTAGGGCAAATACTACGTATTTATGCATGTGTGCATGTGGAACCTGAAAACTATACGTATAAATGCTGTGCAACTACACACATACATATATGTACGCATGAATATATTGACATATTAAACATATGCGTTAATGTAAATCTATGGATATAATTGTGCTGTTTCCATAGGAAATGCATTCATTATATCGACAATAATGTGTGGATGAGGAAAGTTTGTATAGTATTCACATATTTGATATGTTAAGAAAAGTTTATCCAGTTCTTATTTTATATGAACTCAACAGGTCTTGATGTTGAATTTAGTCACTTTCATTTGCGAAGTGTGGAAAACACAATTATATATATAACATTAGAATTGCAAATTATTTTCATTTTAATTTTTTCTAAACAAAAAAAGTTTTGAGTAGTATGAAATTTTTAAAGAACATGAGTTAATTGTTTACAAATAGAATGCCCGTAACTATGTTCGAAACAAGAGAAGGAAATACCAAATATCTTCAAGAGTGTCTATTGATTTTTTATTTATTATACTGACTTTTATGTGGAAGTATTTAAGCTATTAATTTTTGAAGTAAACAACACACATATTTTGTTAGGAGCTTAAAAAGAATCGTTTTTATTAGAGTTTTAAGCTTTGAAAAAAAACTTTTATTGAGAGAAATAATTTTTGCTTAATTTAATTCTAACTATGCTAATTAAATTATTCAATTTTATAATTAAAATTCAGCGTCGCACATTGGGGCCAAAACCAGTCATTTGAGGAATTAACTAAAGAAATTTTTTAATACAATCAGAAATAAATGTAATCGCTTAAATGCCAAACATTTAGCGGCGTTTTGGTAGTGATGGTAAAATTACAAATTTGTAGAAAAAACTGAAAAATAGACAAAATACAAGTAAAATTTCTGCGTAATTAAATTCCGTTTGCATCAACTAATTTTGAAATCTTGATAAATTTAACCACGCAACCGTCGATTTCAGGTAGTTATTCGAAACTTTCGCTTAAATTTGTAATAGAAATTATTTGTGGAAGTGCATTTGTTTTAAATTGTTATGGTAGAAATGCCAAAAAATTGATTTTCTCAGTTTAACCCTTTGAGGGCCATATATTTTGGATGAATGAGTTTTTGTATTAGGTTTATTTTTGTGATGTAAGACGAAATTAGTAATAACGTAAAAAAATGTCCCTTTTTAATCTTTCCTTCTCCCCCTTTTTCATGGTAAATGTAGTTGTCTGTGGATTGAAAGGGAAGTTTTTATCCAACAACCAATTGTTGTTGAGGAAAAAGATTGTTTTGTATATCTAGGAATTTTATAATTAAAGTATCTGTATAAAAATATGACGAATTTTGACAAATTTAATGCTATTAGTGCTTCTCGTTTAGTGTAACAAGGAAACGCACTTTACTGAACGCAAAAGTATTTGTACGGCTATTCTTTTTATTGGATTTTTTCATTTTATGGAGAGGTAAGGACTTTCTTTAAAGGATAGTTCCAACACTAGTTGTCTATGGGAATGCACGCGTTCGAACATTGAAGGTTTTCTTTAATTTTTTCGCCAAAGCTTCCCGAAATACAATAGAATTCACATTGATTCAACAGTTGTAACAGAAATTTACCGTGAGTATTCAAATTTTATCTCCATAAAGTTATATATAAATCACTGCCAATGTAATTACTAATCAAATCTTAATAGGTTAGGAGAGCAGTCTTGCCAGGTTCAACTTGTTTGTATGTTTTAGTCGCTCGTGTCCTTCAAATTGCAATAAACCAAGTACGAAAGTATTGGGATGGACCAATGGTTTGTTTAGATACCTCGCCGTTTTTTAGGCCGTAATTTTATGTTATTGAATCTTTCTAAAAGACAATTACAATAAGTATTCAAATCTTAAAATATTATTTGTTGATTACTAACAAAGTAATAAGTAATTTATTGTATTAAAATTTTGATATAATATCCATGGTTGGGCTGAGCGTGCCGTCTCAGCAGGGTCACTGTGTCTGTTCTTTTAATCTCTGTAGCAGTAAATCGCGTGCTATAGTGCTGGGATGGACTACTAGTTTATTTACGTATTTATACATGCAGGGTGTTGCTTCTTCCTGGATAGCGGGAACTTCTAGATCTCTATGTATATTTTCATTTCTTATATACCGAATGCTAGACTGTTTTCTGTGTAAATTTTGGATGGTTGATGCGCAAGCAGTACATCACATCTGAATGCGATATGACCATATTTGCTGTACAATTTTATTGTATTAGAAGGTTTAATTAGGACTTATAAACCATTGTAGTTCTTTTGTTTTATGTCCGTTATTTATGCCTCAATACGGCAGGAACTAGTAGGCCTTGATCTAAGTGGATACTCAAATATTTAACGTGGTGTTCCGCTCGAACAGTGCATACGTTACATGAACACATTTGGATGGGCTTTATTTTTAAATAGAGTTTTTTGCCCATGTGCGTTTTTAAAGTCATAGTGGGGATTTGTAGAAATAGAATATTTAATTGCCTTGCAGATCTGCAGATCAAAGTTTTTTAAATAGATCTCAATGGCGGAGTAGTTTGACATAATTTTGTTTAGGACTAAGTTGCCATTACCATCTTTTTCCCCTGACAAGAGCATGTATATCAGCCGATAAATTTCTTTTAACTGATCGGTTGTTAAGTGATGCATCATTGGCTGCGGCAGTGAGAGCTAACATACTTCCTCGTGGATGTTTTTTTTTCTTAAATTATATTTGGAACTCTTAGGTCCTTATGAATATTTTTATTTCTCACTTAGCAAGGTCCGCAGACATTCCTAGACAGTCTTCGTTGTAACTTGGATGTTTAATGCGCAAGCAGTACCCCACAGCTGGATGTCGCATGTACAGAACTTTGGATTTTAACGCCAGCGTTGACTTACAACCTGCATATTAACCAGTGTATTTGTTTGGTTCCATGTTAAATAGCCGTAAATATCAAAAATTCACCAGCAGTGGGAACTCTCTAAAAAAATTAAAAAAAAATTAAATTCACAAAAACATTTAAAAATTATAAATTTTATCTGGTCGGCATACTTCGGTTAGTTTTGCTAAAACCCATTATAATATAATATTCCACAGGTAGATGATATTGGAGTTTAAACAATAAAAAAATGACTTAGAAAGCAAAACAGCTTTTGTGGGTCAAGATATTTTGTTAATAAATTTTCAATGTTTGCAAAGCAAATAGCAGAAAAATTAGTAGAACATGTAACCTACTACCGCCATAAACCAATCGTTTCTCCTGAAATCGTTGAAAACCCTTTTAAGAAAATAAACTTTTACACATGGAAATAAGGCATATATTATATGTGTTAGATTCAGTGTTGCCATATATTCTTTTAAAATAAAAAATAAAATTTTTTAATAAGTGCCAAAATTAAAAAAAAGAACACAAGAAATTAAACATAAGAAAATATTTAATTAAATTTTATCATTTTAAGAATAAGCAGGAGTCACGCAAAACAACTAAACCCACAAACTTACTTATAAAGTTAGGTAAGACAAATTGGAATTTTATCTTAAAGAGAATGAAAGGCGTTGAGAAGAAGGAAAAAGAAGTAAAAGAGTTGTATTCAGCTATGCTGAATCTTATATGCACTTCACAAAAGTATAAACCACTAAAAATGTACTACAGATTTGGCAAAGGATTGTTTGCCAGCTGTAATATTGGGATGCAGTTTTACTCGTCTTATTTTAATAGATGAAATGTGTTTCTTTAAATTTCAGCTCTTCAAATTTGCTTACACATTTCACCTTTTATCTGAATGCTTCTGAATTTTTGATAAATTCGAAATTTGATTTTTGATAAAATTTCTAAGTTTTGAATTGAGTAAAACTTTTCGATACATTTCCAATATAATAAAGTTAAACTTTAGTAACTTATTTGTGAATATTTGGTTTTTTAAAAGAGTTTATGGGATTTTATTCTTTCTATTAAAAAAAACAAAGTTAATTAATTAAAGCTAATTTTTTAATCCTAACACGTTTCATAACAAAATAATACAATACATTGTTGATAGGAGAGGAGCGCATTTCACTGGTTGCTTAAGCCAGCTCATCAGCCAATCCAAACAAAATCAACACAAAAATATTAGTTTTAATAAAAACGCCACAACAAAAAGCTAGTCTCTATTTTTGGTTTAATTCTTTCATAACTTAAAATTATTTTGATTTTTGAGTTTTGGTGGACTTACTTTTTAGTAGTTCTAAATTTTGTGTTAAATTTCCAAATTGTGGCGACCTTCTTGTAAAATATAATAAAAAATTTTATTTATAGATGAAATTGAAATTTTTTAATGCAATTTATGTTGAAATTGCTGCGATAAATAAAAATTCGATTGTTGCCCTATTTTTGGGAAATTTTTCTCTTTTGGGAAATTTTGTTAATTTGCTTTTTTAATTTTATTTTATATTATGGTGAATTTTCGAATTTTGGTAAATTTCAAAAATTTTTTGAAGCTACGGGTTTTATAACTTTAATTTAATTTTGATTTTTGGTGCTATTTAAACTTTTTATGACTTATTTATATATTTTTTTCTGAATCTTGAATTTATTTCTGTATTCTTAATATGTTGAAATGCATCTTTTTATAACAGCGAATCTTCCTTTTCATTAGTTTTTCATTTCACACGTTTTTTTTTTATAATGATGAATTTTTTGCATAGTTTTTTTTTTGGTGAAACGTCTAAATTTGGTGAATTTACCAATTAATTTTGTTTATTTCAGTTTAATTTAAAGTAATTTTTCAAACTTTTGGTGAATTTAGAATTTTAGCACAATATTTAATTTTTCATATTTATTTGAAAACTCGCGAGTTAAAATTTGGTACTGCCAAGAATTTTTATATTTTGGTGAATTTCCAAATTGTGTTGTAAATATTTAATTTTTGTTTGTTTTACAGTTTAATTTAGATTTTTGATAAAATTTGAAATTTTTGTGATTTTTAAATTTTTTGGTGAATTCCCAATTTGTGGTGAACTTTAATTTATTTTAAATAAGTCAACATATTCTATAAAAATGTTGTCTGTTCGGTGAAATTGCAAAGTTTTATTGAAACTAAAATGTTCGTCGCTCACTTCCAAAATTTGGTTGATTTGGTTTTTATTGGATATTGATTTATTAGTAACAAGCTTCTCTTATTGCAGTTTTTCGATTTAAGCAAATTTTCGTATATTTTGTGAATTTAAAATATTGTGAAAATATCATATTTGTGATGTAATTTGGTTTCTTTTAAAATTTTTAGACTATAGTGGTGAATTTTCGAATTTTAATCAATTTTCAATTATGGTAAAATTGTTTTGTTTTTTATTTTTGAAATTAATTTAGTTTTTTTTGTGAAAATTATAATATTTGTGATTTTGAAATCTTTTGGTATATTTTAAGTTATTTTGTGAATTTTATAATATTTTGGTGAGTTTCTCAATTGCTGCTTAATTTTGTTTTTTTTTTTTTTGGTATATTGGTTTTATATAGATTTTGTTGAAAATTCGACGGTTTTCATAAAACATTGAGTTTTCGATCAAGAACTTTAAAATTTTGGTGTAATTAAATTTTTTGTCGTGAAATTTTGAAATTTGGTGGATGATAAATTGGAAAAAACTGCA
The DNA here is from genome assembly GCA_963932375.1 of Phania funesta. Taxonomy (NCBI): domain Eukaryota; kingdom Metazoa; phylum Arthropoda; class Insecta; order Diptera; family Tachinidae; genus Phania; species Phania funesta. Next base: position 48,553,173 of record OZ010656.1, read on the forward strand.
TAAATTTTGTAACATAACTTTTTTAAAACATTAAAAAAAATTAAATAAAAAATGGGAAAACTAATAACGCTGGTTGAAATTTGTTTAAAGTTTACTAAAAATGTTGATTTTCTTACATTTTACGTCAATTTTGGTTTTTTATTCAATCATTTGAAACAAATTAAATATTTAAATTATTTGTAATCCTTGGTCATCTTTGCAAATTGCAAATGCTTGTCAAAGTCAAAATATGAATGTTTTATGTGTAAAGTTGTCCATATAAAATATCCAAAATATGTTTGTTACTTTCGCCACAACTTAAAAAGGACTTTCATTAGTTTTGCTTATGTTTTGAAGTTGGTGGTCTGAGTAATTTATTCCGCACCAAACAGATATTTTAAAGGCACACTCAAAATATTATCTAGGTAAATTCAAGAGAATAGCGTACACTAAAACAATTAAATTTTTAGTTGAAAAAATGAACTGATAATATGAGAAAATATAAATGATTGTCAAATGGACACTCAAGAATTGTAGTATTAGATCTGTAATGAATTTAATAATTAATAATAATATTAATATTTTTATTACGAGTATATATTGTAACAACACAAAAATGTATAACCAAAACTAGTAAAAGATGTGCTTTTAGTTCTTGTTCTTTGTTAACTTTTAACAATTTTACATTTGCGAAATTTAAAGAACTTTCTTTCACTGGTAGCTGCGTGACGGCTTTCTTTAAAATTTTAAATATAGTAATAATTTGAATTTTTCTCTCAAGGTCTCGTTTATGCTAAAAGGAAGCTGAAAATTTTAAATAATAAGACTAAATAATATGAAGAGGTTAAATTCTTCAAACCCAATAATTTTTATTTTTTGTTCTGTGATGAGAACGATATATCGCTATTTTAATACATAATAGTCATATCTCAAAAAATCAAGTTTTAGAAGTTACTGAAAAAAGTATTCTTCTTTTATCTGCACAAAAAGTGTCAGAGGTACGAACGACATCTCAAGCAAACCCGAAGATATAGCTGATATATTTAATCCACCTAGAAAATAGAGCCAATATTTTAACAATTTCAATCACTTTGCCAAGTTTTTGGAGATATATGTACTTATGTTGGATTAAAGAAGCGATATACCATAATTTGTCTCTGAATATTTGTTTATGTTAATGATGGGACGAATATGATGGTTATATAAATATTTTATCTCGTGTTAAAATTGAACTCATGGCCTAAATATTAATCGGTGGTTTTCTGCAAAATTGCCCAAGATAAAGTCAGCCATTTGGCAGAAATGAGGTCCTGTTAAGTAAATGTGAATCGCTTAACGATATTTTCTTGCGGTAAATAATTGCAAGTATTAATCCCAAGTATTAAGATATCAAATACAATGCTTACTCTTATATTTTACAATTTAATGCAATAAAAAGCAACATTTTATTTATAAAAAAATCTTGTTTTTATTAAAGCTTTTTTTACTGAGGTTGAGAGAGGTATTCATTTATAATAAGTTTATAAACGAAATCACACCATCTTACCCAACGTTACACAAATTTGCCCACAAGCGTTCCAGAATACAACCATTTTTGTTTAAATTAATTATTATAAAAATTTAGTTTAGTTTTTTTGTGTTCCACTAGTTTTGGGTAACCGCGTCAATTTCAGAAAGCAAATTAATTTTTACTCTCATTTATCCGAACTTGTCCAAAATTTCCCTTAGTAAAACAAACAGAAAATTTGTTTTATAAACACACTAGTTTATTTTATTTTAACTAGAGAACAGTTAGGTCCGATAAACAAACCACAGAGAGATGTAGAATATTACTTTTCAGTTATCTTAACACTATTTTGTATATGTAGCTTCGGAGCTATTCAGATAATAGTTGCAAAGAATTACTTTTTTCATGCAAAATTAAACTAATATTGCTATTTTGAAAATCACAAATAATCCAAAACGACAAACATTTTTTGCTTTTTTATTATTAGTCATAAATTTAAGGTACTAGCAGAATGCAAAGAAATTTCTATGCCGCTTCACGTCTTTTAAAAATTGTTTGTGTATTTTCTACTAATTTTATGTCAACTGTAAACATTATCTATTTAACCCGACACTAAAGACAAATAGAATACGAGAATGAATGTTTTTAAATGTTCATGTTCTTTTTGTTTGGGTGAGAATGAAGGTCTAAATAAACATCATGCCTAAATAAATTGAAAGTATTAATTTATAAAATAGCAGAATAGGAGTGCCCATATTATGGTTTCAAATAATCTAAATTAAAAGAACGTCAACATAATAAAATAACGAATTTACGAACAAACCCATTGTTTTATGGTTTATTGTTTGTTTGGTTCATGACCAACTTGCATAAAACTTTCGCAAATAAAATTTCTTCATAAAATGACAAGACTCTCATTAACTTAAAACTTAAACGGACAACTTTAACAATAAACCAACTACAATCAGTTAATGCAAAACTATTTTGAGTGTACCGTAGTTTCCATAATTATAAAGGTTTTTAACATACAAGTTCATTCGTTTCTACAGCACACATACATACACGTGTGTACTATTAAATCGATGTATGTACATACATACATGATGTTTTACAAGCACATAGTAGTTGTTAGGGTTTTTTGAAACAAGTGCTCTTTTTGCGTTTGGACACATGGTAGTTTCAGAGATGGCAGAACAACACACGTAGTTATGTAATTGGGTCAAAATTCGGGTTTTACATAAAATCCTTGAGAGCGGTTACTCGTAGAATATAATGTATACAACTTTGTGTAGTTTTTTTTTTACGAAAATATTTGTGTTTGTAATGTTCTCTTTTTTGAAAATATTTTTGTTTTATTTTAAATTTTCAACTTTTTCTGATTACCAGCAAAACTTTATTTGTATTCTTAGGTTTATTTTCTGTGTTAAATTTCAAAAACCTGCAAATTACATACCATGAGCCGTTTAGAAATAGTTTGTAATTTTCAATGTTTAACAATGTATTGTGTGAGTGTTTTTTTTTTAATAATATAAATAAGTCTTTGCATTTTCATGACAATACAAATGATTATTTGTGCAAAAATTTTACATAAAGTTACATTTCAAATAAGGCGGAAAACTTTCAATTAGATAAAAATTATATCAGACAATCAAGTAATAAATAAGACGAAAAAATGAACTGTTGTAAAACAAAATATAGCAAGCTAAGAGAAAGTATGCCCAAAGCGCCGCCAATATAGTTTAACCACTCAAGTTTATAGAATTTTCCTCTTCGTTTACTTTCATATTTGCTTTCAACGTTTAGGACGAAAAGATGTTTAAAGGTGCACATTCACTTACTTTTTCATTCGTAAATATTTTGCCTACTACTAAGTGGTAGCACTAAAACCAAATTTAGCACTTCAGGCCAAGAAACGAGGACATCTCAAGCTTTCCAAAAATAAGGCTGAGAAAATAATAAGCGCTGGTAAATATACATATGTTCTCACAAAGTAAGCAAAACGCTATATTAAAATGGCTATTGCTTTTGCTATGAAGCCTGTATTAAAATACATCAATAGCAACAGTTCACATATGACAGCAAACACTGTGATTTTCCATGGTGTAATCAGTTTTTAGCAGCACGCTAAAAGGAAATTAAAATTTATTTTTAAAAGCAAGCAATTTAGGATAGACATTTGCTGTTTTTGTTCTGGTGGTAAAATAAAAAAACACCACAATACCAAATGTTTGCTGTCACCTTTCCCGTTCTTGCAGTCTGTTAATTTTTTTAGGCTATAATATAAAATCTTAAACAACTCAATTATAACTAAATATGCATTCTGTCTTGTGTAAGATTCTTATAAGGTAGGGGTTGATTTTATGCTTAAATACTTAGAACAGAATACTTAAAGAAAACAAAAATTACAGTAGAATTACCGGTACTGAAAAATTAATAAATCAAATTATGTGTGTTAACAAAATTCCTATTAATGCAAAGCACAGTAGCTAAATCATTTCGCAATGCTGTAGATGTGATTGTTGTGGTGATTGTGCAGGTTTTTTTTCACAATAGCATAAATAAATTAACAAGAAAAGATTGCTGTTTTGTGACAGAAAATGGTTCTGATTTGTGACATTGCTATTGCTGGACTGCATTTACTTTCAATAGCATAGTAACAGACAAATTATTGTTACTAAACTTGTAGAATTTATAGCATAGTTACAGTATTTTTCCTTTGCTATTGCTGTTTTGCAGCTGGCATTTTAAGCACTGTCACAGAAAAATTTTTTAAAAGCTGGCAAACATCTTGATGTTGTCTTTCTCAATAGAATTTGGTTTTTCGTGTTACCGTTCTTTTGGAAAGATTTTTCACCTACCGCCAAAAAGTACGAAAACACACCTAATGTTTACGTTTTAAATGAAAGAAAATATGTAATTTGAATATAAGAATATCTTATATGTTTAACTAACAATAAAAACACACATTTCAGTGTTTGGTATAATTACTTTCACCCAATTATTATTACTTTTAATTTAACTATTAAATAACTTTAAGTTCTTAATTTTATGCTGCACTCCGATTTCATTTGCTGCGATTATTAGCTCAAATAGATGCTGTTTACAGTTGACTCAATAGAGAGATGATAAAAAAAAGGTGAAAAAGGCGGCACATTGTCTGTGCATTCCCTTATGGTAGTATTTAATAATTTTACATTCCTGTACTCTGTCCAAATGTATTATATGAAAATCAAAATTGTCTTTTTTGGAAAAATATAGAATTCGTATAGAAAAGTAATAAAGAAAACCTAGGAAAAATTAATTTTGCCTCCTGGAAATGAATATAATTTAAAAATTCAATTCTTTTGCATCACTGTAACAATGTATTCTTTAACGGATAAAATGTTTCTACTTTTGAGTTTTGTTTTTATTTTGCCTAATGGCAGCAGGCAATTTAATGTAAAATAAGAAGTTTTTCTGTTGAATAGAAAGGGCACCACAAACTGCCTTGATTGTGAATGGGGAAATCTTTTATATTTGAACTTCAATAGTCCCTATAGAGTTATCGAAATGTTTGCTACAAAATATATATAATTTTCTAGTTTTTATATACTTTTCTCCACGAAAAGTTCTAAGGACGATTAAATAACAAAAAAGTTATTATCAGATTGTTATGAAAGTAAGACAACACAGTGCATTCTCAAGATTTGGTTTCAAGCACAAGAATAAACTAAGAATTATAAATCTAAAGTTGTAACCTGTAGCATTTGGTTGAAAGCAGCAATAAAAAATATTTACGAAGAAATGGAAATGAAACTTCACAGTTTGAATTGAAGTAAAACTTTATATTCCTTGTTTTCTTATTTGTTATCGAGTTTGCCTATTGAGAATAAAAAAAGTTTGAGGTACGGCAAACATCAAAACATCAAATGCGGTCAAATGTAAAATAAAGTATTTGTAATTCACAGTGAATACAAGTTACTTTCGGAGTGAATTAACTTTAACTGAAATTTAAAAATTTATAAAAAAAACTCTAATGTTCCCTATTGCACATACTCGTATGTATGTATGTAAACAAATGTACGAACAAACGAATATAAAATTACTCATCGCTTCAATTTTTTTATTCATATTTTGTAACATTATTTTGGGTCAAATAAAAGAAACTTAGAACAAAGTTTTTCTTCGCGAAAAAAAAACAATTCAAAAGCTGAAAAATAAATTTAACTTTTAATACGATTTCAATAAATTGGGGACCTATTTAATTAAATCAGAATGTTAAACGACCACAAAAAATCATAGGACGATAAGTCGACAAATCACTTCGGTAGCATATGCTGTCAGAAATCTGAGAACTCGAGTGACACCTTTTTTCTATGCTTCTAAAGCCCAAAGCACAATATAAGCACTTAAAATTCAATTATTCTTACTGTGAAGTCATAAATGTTTGCTCATACAATCTTACACACATTTAATTTGGACAAGACTTGTAGCATGTTAAAGTTTATTCAATAAGTCATGCCCTGTGTGATATGTTTATTTGACATGGGTCAAGTTAATACACGTATTATAAAAGTCAGGAAAGCAAGTATCAAATAAAACATATACATTCATGTGTACTTAATGTTAAGTAGGAAAACCCATCTGAAAACGCTTACTTCAATATGACGAATAGAATAATAGCCAGCACGACAATGAAACTACGAATTAGTGATTGGTTGTAGATTCATATTTTCATTTGTAGGATTATTAAGAATTTTTTTTCACATGTATGGGAGCCTTATCCGCGAAAATAACGTAACCTACAAAAATAAAATTCTACAAGATTTGTTACTTGTCTTCCAACTTGTTCAAAATATTTTAATGAATATTTAAATGTAGATCTTATGCCAATTATAGATAAGTTTTACGTTTATTCTTGGTATAGAAAATATGTTTGCCAGTAATGTCAATTTTGTCGTCTACATTTTTTTGTAACAGGTTAATCTCTAATGTGACCGCAAATATAAAGTAAAAGTTTTTTTTTCTAATTTCCCCAAAAAATTTTTATGAAAATTAATTTAATAATAGCATAGTAATGATCTAGTGTCTCCGTAATGATCTAGTGTCTCCGTAATGATCTAGTGTGCGTAAATTTAGAAATAAAAATTATAACCAAAAGCCATTATAATTTAAACTCCAAATTGTCGCTGGAAAAAAGCAGTCGAAGCAGTAATGTTATTTTAAGATAACAAAACTTTGTTCGCGTCGCAGCGTAGAAGTGCATATTTAAATCGAATTTGAATTACAAGTGCGTTAATCCATATTGCACATGTGCCCATATTAAAACTTATTAAGTACTTAAGTTAATTTAGCATGTGTTTGTGTGTGCAAGCAAATTGCAACATTAGCAAAGATACCACCTAATAACAAACCAATATCTGATTGAAAGCCTTAGGAACCCCCATGGAATATTTTTAGGACAACAGAAAAGTTTGAAAAATCTCATATTACAGCACAAGAAAAGGACACATGCAGTATTTTGACACTATTGGCCTTTTTTGTCCAGTCACTTAAGCATATTTCGTTAGGTTGTCACATATATTTGACGTTTTGGAAGCCCTTACAAATACAAATTTTATTATATTTTTTTTGTCTAAATTTTTCTCAAGGGATTTGCTAGTTTAAAACAATAGCAAGGAACTTTCACATACAAATGCACAGTTGCTGTGATTATTATTATCCAGCCTACCGAACACAGCTCAACTGATTACTAAGGATGTGTTTATACATACATACATATGTATTTGTGTGTGTATGATTTTTTTTGTTTATAACATTGACTTGTTGTTCTACAATTCAAACAATGTTTGTGCTGGTATGAATATGAACAAAATTGAGCAATCCTTAACCTAACCAGACCGACCGTCAGTTAGTTGGACGGAAGGATTTATATTATGAATCTACTTGTAAACGGTGGTTTTTATAAGCGAAACAAAAACAACCGATTAGAAAATAGAGAATGGTTTTTGTTTTAAGTTTAAGCCCAAATCATTCCAAATTGATTTATTTGCCAAAAGGGACATTCATCAGCAAAATATTTGACCACATAGCTGAACAAATAAATGTCAAATGTTTATTGTTTTGCTATTGTCGTCGTTAGTGTTGGTACGATTGTCACTGACTGACCTATTGTTGATTCTACTGCAGTAATAAATATTTAAATTTGTTTAAAAAAACAAAAGGGGGAAAATAAAACAGTAAGCTTTTTAAAACGTGGCGATAGTTTGGAAATAAACCAAAATACAAATTTTATTTGTTAAATCATAAACTATTATTTAAAAAAAATTCTTATAAATATATTTATGAAAATGGCTTGTTAATATGAGCGTATAATGGATGTGTGAGGATAAACATTTTTAATTTTTGTTTTATTTGCGAGGCAAATATATTAGCAGTATTTAGTGTTTGAATCCATTGGTATAAAACAGCAACTGCAAAATATCGTAGGTTTATGCAATCTAACAACTAAGTACACAAAAGTTCTGTTTAATTTCATGAAAGAAGCTACGATATTTAGAATTTTCACTTTTTCAAGGCCATTTGAACTAAACATTGAATACCGCTACACTACAAATAAGTTGGGTTCATTTTTGATTTTCCGAGAGGGTGGATTGATAATATATGTTTGGAATGAATTGTAGTTATCCCTTGTCAAGTTTGGGATGGAAATAAGCCGGTTTCGGCTAGGTGCCAATTTTCAGTATATTTTTTCGTTCGTAGTAGTTCATGCTAATTCTTTGGTGTTTTAGTGTTTGCAGAGTATTAATTTGTCGTAAATGCCCTGGTAGCAGGTAAAAGGTGGGAAAGGTTGCAGGTATGGCCCGTAGCTAGGGTGTGCTTTTCAAGGGGTTGTTAGACGTTAGAGATTACTGTATGACGAGTTTAATTATTAGCTGGGTTAAATTCACTCTCAAGTATTAATTGTAATATTGTTTAGTATTAATTGTTTATTATGTTATTTCGGTAATGTGTGTAATAGAATGTAACTTGAAATAATGAGCCGGTAAAATGCCACGTACCATTGCAAATGGTGAAAGAAATGCACGTTAAGGGCAATATATGTATACAAGGTGTTGAAGCTCTGAACACAACAATGGCACATATCACTGATCCTCTTGAACATTTGGACTTCTTTCTGAAATAATATATTCTCGGGTTCATTCATTCTTTGTTTAATTTCGTCTCTTACATACATGCGGCTGTGTAGCCAACAACATGACATCATAACTTTTTTTTCATACTTTTCCCAATTTTATCAACTTTTTTTAAATTTATTTATTTCGGTAGTTCAGATTGTGCTGCACTCTTATTCAATGTGGTGAGTTATATCTGGCATGGTGCTAACACTGAAATACATGGTTCTTATTTCTACGAAAGCTGGGCAGTGGCACAGGAAATGTTACATCGTTCAATGTCATCATGACGTATTTTCATGCCTAAAATCATTTGGAGTGCATGTCCGCATGTCAAAAATTACTCTAGAGATAATACAACTGCATGAAGTAAGCGGGGTACCTTTACCATTACAATGTCCTTATAACAGCATAATATCAGAGTATCGCAAAACTACTGTATATCATTACTTCAGTTGAGATTCTACCAGTACATATGAGTGGTTTTGACCCTACACCGTTAAGGCACACACGTGTTTGGAACTGCGATTGTGTTCAATAAAACATGTACACTTGCCGCATAACAATAAACTCCTCTCTTGGAAAATTAGCTGGTCACTACATTTTCGTCCAACGGTTTTTTACGACTTCTAAACAGGTTTTTAAAATCGTCCTTTCTAAAACTGTTACTGTGTAAAAAATGATTTCAAGGTTTTCTTGTTAAGTAAAAGGAAAGCTCTTGCTTACAATGGTACATCTTGCTTGCTTAATAAAAATTTACTTAAGTATTGAATAAGATTAAAGCGAACCAAAATTGTGCCACCTTCACTTTCTACCACACACTTTAAAATGTTCTTTTATACCAATCATTCTACAAATATAAGTACATATAACTTATCGAGCCTAGGGTCATAATTGATTCAACACTGCCGAAAGAAATCGGTGTTCCTTAAACTGTGTCGTAATCGTCTTTTTCTAGTCATAACGATGTAAACTACGTTATCATTTCATTTATTGTTATTTGAGAGCTGTCAGTTGATTTAAGTCAGATGTACGTAGATAATTTTATTTTAAATACTGTAATACGTGTTTTGAGGCCGCGTGCAAGGCATATAGTGAATGATAAACAACACATTGCGAACAGCTCAAGCCAGTTATTAACGATTTTTGTGAACAAGGGGCATTTAAATTTCGCAAGACAATAATGGTCTCGTTCATAATTCGTAACTGTTGACCTCAACTGGTACGATACTGTTGAGCATAACAGGTACGTTTTAAAAAAGGATTAAAAAATAAACGACGAAATTAACAGCATAACGCTCTTCTATAAGCTGTTGAAGCTTGTTCACTAAAGGTAGCTAAACAATTTCATGATGGACAAAATGGTAGGCGTTACTCAACTACTGATTTGATTGGAACTGATCAACTATGCGATTCTCAGACAAACATTCAACGGGTACCCAAGAGTTAGGTCTTCTGAACGTGCACAATGTGAGCAAGAGTGGCATGCACACTATCGTTGACGATTGGACACATACATACATGTATAGTCGACTTTTTCTAGTGTGTTCGTTAAAGTTTACTGCTTTCTTGTTTCCATATTATATTTCGATAGGAAATTCACTTTAAAGTTATGATTTTGCTTAAAATTTGACATCATTTCACAGAACTGATTTAAATAGCGGTAGTCCATCTATTCCATTATCCAGTTCAACCAATTTATCTACGAACGGCATAATTAAAGATTTCACAAGTTATATAACATTTTTTTTTGTCATTAGAGTCATGCTAGGAACGAACGCCTTAGAAAACAGAGGAGCAATCAAAACGGTTCATTACGTCGTCTCGTCGAAAATCCAAAGGGATCCTTAGCCTTTCTAAGAACGAGCTCGGGATAATTACGGGTAGTCCAAGACACGTCCAATTTAAATAGGAAACTCTGAGAATATCAAACGCAGAATCTGCCATCTGAATAATGAAATATGTGAGCATTTGCTCTGCGATTGTCCACCTCTCGATTCTCGTAGAATACAGGTATATCGCACGCCCTTATTAACTCTAAGATATATATTCATACATTGACCACAAATGTAGTATAGTTGGCACCACTAGTTGTATAACTTGCTTGAAACGTCTGTGGGCATGTCGATCAACTTTGCTTATTATCGTAGTGAATACTTTGCAAAAAGTATTGCAAATAAAGTTGTGCACTGAGATTGTAAACAAAATTGTATTGTTTGCGGCCAGACGCCCTTGATTAATAACCGTTAAACCAATGGGTGCAATATATGTGGAAGATCCAAGATATGACAAAGTAGTTAAGTATAATTTTATCCTCTTTTTGTTATTTTTTTGTTTTTTTTTATTTCGTTAAGTAGCTATTGACGGACTTTAGTGAAACAATATTAGTACTATTTTCATATGATGTGTGGTGGAATTTCGACCTGTAAACAAAAACTCGTTCTAAAAATGCACGTTATAACTTAAAACCTACAATATTGAAAACTATTTAGCAACCTTTATTCATTGGAAAAATTTTTAACAACACACTTTTCAGTTTGAATCACTACACCTTAGAACTTCCTTCGTACGCAATCAATTTACACAATTGAAGTATGCTTAAGGAAAAAGTAGAGCAATTTTTTACAACATTTTAATCACACGGAAATTGCAATTTAAACGTCGTGTCGCTGACAAAAAAAACCATTTCAAATCTCGCGGAAACTTTGCTTTCGTATAGGAAAATTAATGTTAAAAGAAAACATTACTAATCCTTAAAGATTTCCTAAATAAATCACTGAAAGTGCAGGAAATTCAACGGAAACCAAACGTAGGAAAAGCGAGCAAAAGATGTTTAAATACATTCAAGTACATCGCTTGACTCTGCGAAATCTTGCGACATTCTAACAATGAGCCTTAAACGTGTAATCAGCGTTAGAAAGGGCACCCTTAAAAAATGGGAAAAACGTCTCCAATGAAATGTCATAATCATAACATTTGTTATTCCAGCACTCCACACAAATGCGAATGCACAAAAGACTACACTTACATACACCCCCACCTTTAAGCCATGCTGATGCAAATACCCGCAGCAACATTAATAAGATTATATTCAACGACGGAAAATAAATTTAAGGAAGATAAGTATTCAGAGGAGGAAACTAATCATTGTTGTATTTTTTATATCTCTCGCTCGATGTAATTATACGTAGCCTTAGATTTAAAAAAATTTAATTTCTATAATCTCTTTTTAAGTCGAATGCACAAAAGTTTCATTTATTCTTTATCATGGTGATGAAGATACAATTTATCTGACCATACACAGATGAAACAAACGTCTTAACAAAAGTGAGAAAATTGTACATAATGAGTCCTAATCGCGACAATAACGTAACAGATATATTTTTCGAAAGTGAGTTTTTGATGAAGAATTGTTGTACAGTCTTCAACACGTCAGCTGGTAGAATAATTAATCGAAAATAGTAATAACTACAGAAATACGAGCCTTTAAATTTTAAACGATACTCACCTTTTCGTTTGACCGCAAAAATATACTGGCAAAAAAATGTGAGAGTCGACGAAGAATTAGCGAAATAAACAATGAAATTGTTATAAAAGGCAATCAATATACACATGTGTAACAGTCGTCAAACAGTTATTTCGAATTAGAGATGGAACCGTGAAAAACTGGTCACTTATGATTTTGTACGCTTACGAGCAAAATATTACTAATGATCGGCGTTCTTTTTTTCGTTCATACTTATGTGTGCTTACGCGAATGCAAAGAAAAAGTAAGTATGAACACAAGTAATCATGGTCACAGAATACTTATGAAAAAACCAAATGAGCAAAATTATTTCCAATTTTATTATCAAAATTTATATTAGCCATTTAATACAAACTTGCTGCCAATGGATGCGCCACTTTTATTTGCATTTTTTAATATTCTTATTGTTTTTCAAATATTTCAAATGAAAAATCAAAACATCCCAATCAAGAAACAATGGCGTGATTAGAGCGAAAAATTACTCACGATCGAACTTAATCATGCCAAATGAACACGTGATCAAGTGAGCGGTGCCTGTCTATACTCCAGTCGTCTTTTATGTAAAAGCGACTTTTAAAATTTTGAATTACTCCTGTTAAAAATTTTTATTTCTAAATTAAAATGCATAAGGAAGGTCATTTTAGGCTGCAATTAAATTTTCACTACAAAATTTAAAAACAATATAAAAAAATCCTGTAAAATTTAGTTTCTGAGGGTCACGTTACTTTTACGCCCGCATTTCAGGCTATTCTATTAGAAATGTAGACTACAAAATTAACGTAAATTAAAAAAAGAATTCTATACGGGGAATTAACGTAAAACTTAGCTATAACTTCCATAAGAACATTAGAAGGATACATATAAATTGTCATTAAAAAAAAATCAGAATAAATTAGAGAAAAATCATATCAATTTAGTTTTGTGCATGTTACGTTATTTTAGAAGTTAAGGATCGATACATACAAACGTACATACCACTATCAAAATGATATATATAGTACCTAATTGCGCATGTTTTTAAAAAAAATGTATGACGTCACCGCTTAAATATCTAGTTTAATATTTTAATTCATTAATCATTTCGTTAATCACATATACCAATTTATCTCAAATATTTATATTTCGAACAAAATTATACTTACGCTTAAACAAAAAGAACTCCGAAATTTAATATTATGTTTAATCTTGGAAACATGAAGTCACAGAACAGAATTGTTAGATGAGGCAGAGGAACAGTATGAATACTGTTGTAGAGCAACTGGGGTGAAAATATCACGCTCAAGATTTCCTTGGCGCAGCCTTTAAGCTCAAAGTTAGCTGATGTTGTTAATACGGTAGCCTTGAAAATAATTTTGCGATCGCAGAAGTGCCGGCCGGAACTACTCAGATTATCAAAGCCCTTAAGAAAGCCTTGACAAAACTTTCGACTACTCGATCTAATATTGACGATTAAGCAACAGAATGTTGACCCATATAATATTGTGGACCATCAAACTAATGCAAACGTTACAAGAATCGTATGGGGTAATCCTAAGGTACATAGGAGAGCTTTATTCGGCTGTGCCTAATCTAATATACCCTTCACTAAACTACTAAGACTGTACTACAGATTTTCCCGGTACAAAGAATTGTTTGAGATATTAAATTTTTTACTCCGGTTTTAGTCGTATTATTTTACATTTAAACTCCCTTTCGTCTTCATATAAGCATTTTCGAGCGGCTTCTGACTGAATGCTTATAAATTATTAATAAATTCTAGTTTTTTGCTGCATTGTAGATAAAAGAGGAAGTAGAATTTCTAATTTTTAATATAACTTAGAGTTTTCGGTGCAATTTCATCTTTAAGGTAAATTTTTTCGTTAAATTTTAAAATCTGGTGAAACTTGTTTTTGGTCACTTTTTTGTAAAAATTATTTTAATATTTCATACATTATTAATTTTTTAAAATTTTCGGCGCAACTGTAAAATTTTGGGAAAAATTAGAACTTAGTTTTGAAATTTTAAAATTTGGTGAATTTTGATTTTTGTGGTATTTTTGGTAAAATTTCTGTTTTATATTAAATATTTAATTTTTTTTATTCTAGTTTTTCGACTTTATATTAAATTTTCGAAATTGTGGTGAATTTAAAATTTTGTCAAAATGTCGAATTTTTTTTTTATTTTTTTACGCGGTTTCCGTTTGTTTAGAATATCATGATATTATTGTAGTTTACAATTTGGAACTATAGTTTCATATAGCGGTGAATTTGTTGGGTTTTGGTGAATTTCCAAATTATGGCAAAATTTCTTTTTTCATATTTCAGATTAATTTAGATTTTTGAAAAAAATTTATAATTTTTAAATATTTTGGTAAAATTTATTTTTGTTATTCACCACTTGTGATGAATCGATAAATTTCACATTCTTTTTCACATGAACTAAATTGATAACTTATTTTTTTTAATGGATGAAAACAAATTTATTAAAAAATTTTAAAATTATTGCATATCTTTACATATATTCTGATTTTATATACACGTATGTATGTGTATTATAATTACAAAAAAATTACTGGAATTTTTGCAACGATTTTATACATTTTCGTGATATTTAATACGATTTATGCCTTCTTCTGTTATATTGTAGTACATTATGGGTTAATAAAAATGTATGCATAAATGTAGAGAGATTTGGAAAATTTTATTTTAGTATTATGAAATTTATCGATATATCAATAATAACATATCCATTGACCTTTTAAAAATAATTTAATAAAAATTTTCATAACAATACAAACTTACGCTTTAAACACATTCACGGCAGCAGGCTACCGACTACAATCTGTCAAAATTAAAATACACACGTTTATATGAGAACGATTATTTTGACGCCAACATGGCTGCAGGTTGTTGTCCATGCTGCTTTTGTCGTTGTTGTCAAATTAAACTAATTTCCATTTTTGTTGGCTACAAAACAAAAACAATGTTGACAATAGAACAAAATATGTAAAGCAAATTAGTGCTTAGAAATATTTATTATTTTATATTAAAAGAGAAAATTGAAAAAATTTAAATGTTGCAATACATATGCATCAAAAGTTTTTAAATAAATAAATTCATTTGTTTTATTTTTATATACATGTATTTAAAATATTTAATTGTATTTTTATAATATTGAGTGAAGTTTATGTACATGTCTGGAATCATGTATTTTTTTTTTTGGCTTAAGTCTCGTTTATGTCTCGTTTATGTAAACCTCTCTGATTATACTCCAAGTTTCAGCGTTAAAAAAAACTTGACAGTATTGTTTGTTGGCAACACATACATTCGAGGGTACAGCAGTTGAAAACTCCTCGCCCCTATATCACAGCACTTTTATTTCTTTTAGTTATTAACAGCTCTAGAATATTACACATCAAATAAATGCTTATTGTCTCTGCTTTTGGAGTATATACACAGTACACACTTCGAACAGCTTGATGCATCGTATCTATTATATTTCTACTGGGCTTGCTTCATGAAAAAAAGCGAGCCTTAGAAACGTAAAAAATCTAAAGTGGCATCACTGAAATATAAATGAATTGTTAATATTTTAACATTACTATGTAGCTGCCGTTTTCAAAATAACTAAGTAACTGGCTACAGGGCGTCATTGATAGCCAGCGGGTTTTGTAGTCGTATAGCCGTATGGCCTGATGTGATCAATGTGTTTAATGCCTTAGCCTTTTATGCAATTTTAAACCATAACTCATGGCAGCCCAACTCAGATAAGCAATATATCAATTATATCTTAAAGCTTACCAAAACGATTTTTCGGCAATTGCTTGTGAATTCTCTGTTATCGACATATTTATATTAAATGGCGAACGTTAAGTCATGATTTCTCTAATTTCATAACAGAAATTTAAAAGATAGACATGATTTTTTTCCGAGAACTGATCAAAATCAAATTTTTTATTTGTAATTCCATTTTCATATTTTTTTACTTAATAGTAACTAGCTTTTAGTTAGTATGTGATAGGTTTTTAGAATTTTAAATATTTCGTATTTTGTAGTGGCTTTGCGACTTCATGAGTTACCATCTTTAAGACAGGAATTATTTCTACCAAAAACTATGTTCTGTTTTACTGTGTTCGATTTTTTCAATTAAGAAAGAGTTCTACACAAAACGTGGCAAATCCGCCTAGTTATCGTTATCTACTTGTGTAAAATAGGTAAAAATACTTAAAATTTCAGTATATAAAATATACACGTATATTTTTTTAATTTTATTTCATTTTGAAACAAGTAACGTGAGATTATTTTTGCTATTTCTTTTTTCAGTGTTCATTTTTGGCAAAATGAACTGTATGTTGCGGTTTTTGGGCCAGTGGCATCATCATTGTACTTATTTGAGAACAATGAAACGTTGCATTCAATTGAGCAAGGTACCATGGGATTATTACCGACCTTTTTCCCAAAATGGAAGAATTGGCATTGGTTGAAATCTAGTTTTAACAAGACAGCACGCGACACTATAAACATATTTATGTATTAAATTCCAGCCAGTCGTAACTAATATTTTACATAAATATTAACATCATTCTATTTTACCTGAAGGCAAGCAGACCATTGTGCAGAGATCATTACATATTAAGGTTATGTAGCATTTTGTATTTTCGAATTTTTAACTGTAAGTTAAAATATAAGTTCAAATAAAAGTGGCGATAGTTGGCAGCAAGTCCGTGTAAAATATTTGTATAATTTCAGATAATAGACATATGGAAATGATTTTGTGCATTTGATTTTCTTGAGTGAGTATCTCGTGAGTTTTGTGATCGTGGTTAATTTTTCCTTGCATTCACGTGACCTTAATGCGTGTGACGAAAAAGCAAGGACGCGCAGTACTAATATTCTTATCGTGTGTGTTCATAATCGTGAGTGAATATTTATTTACGGTTCCATCTCTAGATCAACCTAATAGACAACTATTATACGCAAACAAGAATCATTGTTAATAATTGTATGGTCCCCTAGCAACGATAGAAAAGCAAAAAATTTATATTACTGATTGGCAGCTGCTGAGCCACGAGCACAGGCGACTAATTTCATTGAACGCTGACACTTTTTCCACTGCACTTTCATATTATGTTAAAACACTTAACTTATCGCAACTAAAGTAAGGTTCAAAATTTTTTTAAATGTTTGCCACAAAAATATTGTTGTAGATAACATGATTTGGTTGTCGTGACCATGTCGCATCCATGCTTTTTCCTTGCGTGTACATTTGTAAATATTGATTGCACTTTCTAATAAATTTATTTAATTATTTCTACAATTATTTGACGACTCAGACAGTTACGTTATTTTTGCGGTCACATAAAAAGGTGGGTGTCATTTATGCTAAAATTTAAAGGCTCGTATTTTTTGTAACTATTCTTATTTTTGATTCAGTATTTTACCAGCCGACATATTGGAGTCTGAAAAATAATTCTGCAGCAAAAATTCACTTTCGAAATACATCTCAGTTACGCTATTTTCGGTGTTAGGACTCAATAGATATGTAACTTATAGAAAACCCCTTAGGACAGTGAAATTTAAACTCAACTTTGATAAATCATTTTACTGTGTGTAATTGTAATATTGACCTGAATTTTTGTATCCACATCATTCTCCCAAGCGTAAACTGTTATCATTTCCTAAGATTAGCGCGACTCGACTGTACTTATTGCTACTGAATAGAATAACAAATATCACAAAAGGAAGCTTCATTGGCTTCTTTAAAAATCGAAAAAATGGATTGATTAATAATGCATATCTGCTCTTTAAGTATATATATTTATTATATGTAAAAAATACCATACACATTGCGCACTAAAGCGATATCATTCTCAAATGAAATAATTCCTATCTACTGTGTTTTACAAGCAAACATCAACAATGAGTTAGCTCGATAGGACTCAAATTGATATGAAGCATGTGTATGTACTTCAATTTATGCACAAATTTTATCATAACTAATGAATTACCTAAACAAATCATTTCTGCATTAGAGTAATCAAAGCTTGAATGATGTAATGAATCAAATAAAATGATTTCTATAAATTTGTATGCGAAAACAAAGAACTAACTTCACCAAGCAAATGCTACGGAATAATGTTTTGTATAAAAAAATAATGAACTTGAATATTTGCGAAGCGTAATCAATAGGGTGACCGCAAAAATTCGATGTTGGAATTTAATCAATGGGATCCCCACAAAATTATCAGCCCTTCCAACTTTTAAAGTAGGATAACTTTGATTTCTATTGGAGCATGCTAACCCGTGCCGCTGGGCAGGTCTTAAATTAAAGACAATATTATTGTAACTATAGACATTTTTTTACTACTTTCCTTTTGTTAATTTTATATGTAATCTCCGAAACCAGTAGTCATCGTAATGATATTATTCATTTTTATAAGACTAAATGAAAATAGACAAATAATGGTTTCCAGCTACGCGATAAAAAGCAGAACGAATGATATTTTCACTTTAGGTTATCCGACTTACCAGATAACGGGTTGTAAATTATCCCCTTATCATCAAGTTTCGGCCACTTTGTTCTACAATATGCGTACTGTGAAAGTGAACTCAAGAATTTCAGCCCGAATTACCATACAAGAAGTATATGTGAAATACGCCATTACTAAATTAGATCATCTTTGAAATGTAGAGAAGGAACTAGGAGTTGCCATAGCAGACAGTATCTGTGAGGAACAATCCTTGCATATTTATGAGTGTGTCGAGAAATCATCAAACGCAGGAAGTCTCAACGGAGCTTGTACAATTTTGGAGCCCACATTAGGTATGGAGCTATTTTTCATAGCTTGCCGCCACCATATTCTTTAAGTTTTCGAATGTAGGTTCTTTTCAACAACTGGTACTCAACCCGATGTATTCAAGAGATTCGAAAATGCATGGATGAAGCTCGACAAGGAACAATAATGCACGGCTATTAGCTACAAAATTGTTAAAAAACCATCTACCTCCTGAAGTAATTACCACAACTGCAGATTTTAACACCAACTCATGATATCATAGTACATAGCCGATTACAAGAAACGAAAGTGTGATTTAAATCTCAAGGTGGCATCAGTCATGCCAGGTGGATGGCCAAGGTCACTTTCTGTCTGAAAATATTCTTATTCCGCGGACAATTCAAACTGAGTGATGAAGAATAAATTGCCTTAGATAATATTCTTCTTAGAGTGTAGTGCAAAACTTGGTTCAATGCCCTCAAAGCACACTCGAATCCTAAGCAAGACTAAAATATTTTTCGATATTCGTTGGACTAGCAGGAGATTAATAATATCTCAAACAATTTCTGGTATTCGATGCAGAATTGGTAGTACTTGGGTTCGATGATCACACATTTGCAAACGAAGATAAATCGGAAAAGGCGAACAAAGTTCTAACTCTGACCGAGACCGAGACAGAAAATTCAAGAATTGCAAACCCCAAATTTCGAGGACACCAATTGGAGAAACTAGTTTACGCAGAGTTGTCTGGTTAATTTTCAATTAGCAGCATAATTTTCTTTGAGCATTTGCAGATTAACGCAGTTTTTCTTAGATAACCCCCCAGTAGCTGGCCTGAAAATATACATTTTAAGGAAGAATCGGGGAATGTGAAGTCGCTAAAGTTTGCTTATTATGTGGCACAACGAGGAGTGAAATGAATAACTGACTTTTAATTTCCCGATAAAAGATGAGTAACAAAAACAATATATTTTACAAGTAGTACACAAATGCCATTAGCTCTGTATTGAAATTGCAAAAAACACTTTGAGCAAACCTTTAGAATAGATTATTCATTATTGTACCCTTCTGAAAAATGGCAAACGATACAATCAATGTCACTCTTTTTTTCTTATTAAAAAACATTGAAATATGTAAAAGAAAAACATAGTCATTTTATTCCACAATAATAATTTTTATACTTTGAAGCACATTAAATATTTCTCCTATCATATGTTCGCGAATTTGGACGAAAAAAGCTGTTATAAGTAGGTTCGAAACTATTTAACATAATTATGTGAAGAATACTGCTTATGACTTGAGACAAAAATCATGAGAAAATAGGAAGAAGTTTTAGAGATACGGCCGAAAGATGTCCCTTGGCAGCCTCGAACGTACAGAGGCATGGATTAACATGCTCCCATCGTACTCAAGCTTTGGCTATCCTAAAATATGCAAAGACTAAGCTCTTGTGGGACTCCCGTTGGGAAACTTTGGGAAATCATTTTCTCCCCTTATTAACGTAGTCACTCTAGTAAGCAACAGTAATGTTATCAATAATAATCATAGATTAATCAAATCCTTAAGATAATTCTGTTTTTCTACATATTATTTTCATCAAGTTATTTGTTTATGACGTTTTAATAATACCTTTGAAAATGTCTTAAGCCATAATAATTTTTTAAGATTAATAAGCCACATACATACATGCTCTTACACATGTTTATATAGGATTATACTTTATATTGTATACTTTAACAAAATTCACATAATAAACAGGTTTTACTTACTTAATTAACTTCTGTTCTACTTAGTACTCAAGATGTTTTCGTAAGGAAATAAACAAGTTATATTAATGAAACTTGGCTCGTCGAGTACGAACAAGAAACTTTTTGAACTCTTGATGGTATGCAGCCTGGAAAATTCTTATCAGTGCAGGGTTTCCTATAAAAAAATGATTACGTGGGGAAAAGTGGCAAATTCGGTTTTTGTATCAGAATTGACGTTTTATACATTTTTTATGAATTTGTACAGGAACTGTTGTATTATAAATGAACAATTTTAACAATTACACAAAAATTATAGATGAACTTGTGAATAATCACACACTTTTTTATTAAGTGGCATTCTAAGTTTCGATTATTTACGCAGCGAGTTATTAAATACGCAGAAAAACTTTGCATTGGTGGTGCGCAAAGATTTTCATCCTGGAGTATGTCCAACAACGGTTTCGCTTACTAAAGCTCTTCTGCATTTTAAACCATATTTAGGGCCATTATTACAACTTACCTTTAAATTTCGCGTTAATAAAAGGTACCTTTAGCTAACGTGAGAAATTAAGCGACCTTTAATTCGTGACCTATTATTCGTTATTACATCTTCCTTGTAAAATGAAATTAATCTTTTTGAAAATATAGCATTGCAAGAGCGATAACCGACTACTTTTGATAAATGAATTTTGATTTTAAGAATATATAGTGGCAACGACTTTTTTAAAATTTATTTGTTTACTGGCACAAAACCATTGTGACTTTTTTATTTTCAAAAAAATTTTCTAGCTCGTTAATATAAAATGAACGTGGGTTCCCTTTCATTTTTATTTTTGATTTGAAAACTGAATGAAAATTGTTTTTTGTTGTTGTTCAAAATATGGCAACTCCAAATATATAAACCTCACGTTAAAAGTTAAAGGGTAAGAGCATCTTATCTTTAGCTTATCGGACAGTTTTATCTTAAGGTACACTCATAATAACGAAAATGCCAACTTTAACTATCGGAATACATCAGTGATTAAAATTCTTTTTTTATTATTTATTTTTAAATTTAACATTTTATAAAAAATCCTTTAGTTTTATTGATATTTCGCTGCTTCATTGTGTTACGTCATCAGAATATAAAATATTTTTTCATACAAAGTTTTTATAAAAAATAAAAAAAATTATTAAATTGAATAAAAAAAAGGTCAAGAAAATCTATAATTTTAGTAAATATTAATGAAGGGGAATTTTCACTTTGGAAGAAATGGGATATGTATACGAAAAATATGTGGTGTAAAGTCTCAATCAGAACTTAAACTGTATCAAAGATTATGTTCTTATACATAAGCAGATGTACTTGGGTATGTTTGTAAAATTTATTTTTTATACTTCAACGCAAGAGTTTCAATCTATATTTAACAGGAGGATATATTTATTCTTAAAGCTCTTATCATGACCTGTTCTTTCAGACATTCTTTTCTACACATAATTTACATTCACACAATTCAAATAGAAAACGGGGAAAGGAAAAAATAAATTGATTAATTTTAAAATTGATAATTATTATTTATACTGTCACTATTCTTAATTAGAAGAATAGATTTGGAAATAAATTGCATGGAATGGAGAGTACATAAATTAAATGAGAAATTCGTATTGACTATAACTGAGTATTCGAATGTTAAAATTAAAGCAATCAATTATATTATCAAGCATATTTATTCTAAAAATTAATTTAAACTTCTTGGAACGATAAAAATATTAGCAATATCAGACCAGACAATACATAATTCGTAGTACCGGCGTCCACAGTAGTTTAATTCCCTGCTAACTATGCACCCGTAGCGTCCTTTTGTATCTCCCATCGTCAATAACAATTTGTCTAAAGCATTATAAAAGTACCTAGAAAACTTTTTGTTGAAACGTTATTTGGAATATATATGTATCTTTGACATTGCCAACCTGCAGTCTCATATAAATCTCTACTAAATTCCTGTATTTAGCAATAGTTACGAGTTTGCTCGCCTTTACACGTCGTGTGCTAGAGGTTTCTGTGATATGGTACAAGCTGATGTTAACAAATTGTGCTAACATTATTTTAGAGGCAATTTGACAAACTGTATTGCCAGGTCCTGGAGAAAAAAGAATAGGCAGGGCTTAAAAAAGGGCTAAAACACACTAAACTGCCTTCAAAAAATGCTAAAAACGGCAATTGTTTTCAATTAAAGAATTCCACACTTTAGTAAATGTTTACCAACACATTTATTACATATGGAATAAATTAAGTCATTGAAAAAATAACTATATATATATTCCTTTAAGCCTGATAGAACTTACGAAAGAGCTAACTATCAAATGAATTGACGCTTAAAACACACTACCAAATTATCTAGACATACTTTTAATACCAGTCATCATCAACTGTTCCAATTTTTTATCACAAACTTTTGTTCAGAGATGGGCTCATTTTTGGCTCAATAATAAACAACATTGACGCATAAGGATTACCACTCTATTATATCTAAACATGCTGTGGCATCAGTGGACCTTATTCCCTCAAAAATTATGGATATTGGATAGATGGCAATGGCCTTATGCCCGAAATCATTGTCAAAGCTAATATTTGTGTGCTATTTTTGTTTAAGAGCTATATTGTGCTCAAAAACTTCTTATACATAATTATGTATATACAAATATACATAATTAAAAAAATATGTTGAATATAATTCAGGTACCGAATTAAAAAGAAACATATTTGTTTTAAACCTATTACATTAATTTAAATATCAGTTTGTATAATTATATTCTAATATATATGTACGTAACCAAAAAAAATTATTCTGATTTTAATTCAGATATCTAAGTATTATCCAAAAAAAATTTATTTTAATTATTATCTAAAACTTAAATTTTCATAATTTTTATTTGATATATTGATATAATTGCTTATTATTAATTTGTCTACCCATAAGCAAAATTCTTTCATGTTTTTGTTATTGTAAATGGTGGGAAAACACCCTAGTTGCACTAACATGCAATTGGTAAATATATAATATGAAGCGCCTTATAAGCAGGTATTGAATCAATTAATTCAATGTGTCTTAATTTTGCTTTGATTGCAAAATAATCAGTTTTTTTTTTAATTTTATTTATTGCGTTCACTTTATGTTATATTTATAGTTCAGAAAAAAGGTCATAAAATTTTATAAAAATGACAAATTTTAAGTTTTGTCACGTTTAAAAACGGTGCTCTATCGGAATCATTTTTATATTACTTGTGCTTTTTATATACCAGCTATTATAATGCCCTCATGACTGGAAGTGTCGTAACTTTAAGTTGCATATACGGACCCGTTACGAGAGTCCAAAACCTTTATAACATCAATTACGTTAACACCACGGCAACAGTTTGGCACTTTCGTATTGGTACGAATTCTTTGTTCTGTATTCATAATATTCATGGTGCTTAAAAGTCCTGCAATCACAGCATAACTTAAAGATAAAATTTAATACTGCATTTACATCTACGCAAAATCTGGTACTTATGAGATTTTGAGCGAAATCAAGTTCATTTCCGCCAGATTTCCCATACAAAACAAAATCTACTTACGAACTAGATTTTGGCAAAATCTCTCAAAATCTTGCAATACTGAATGATGCGCTGAACAAGAAAATTTTGACATTTGCAACAAAAAAAAAAAAGCGCGGTAGAAACAAAATATTTGCAGCAACATTAAAAAATAATAAAAGTTTAAAATAAGTGTTTTCAATATGGATAAAGCAATAATGAATAAAGTGTAAGTAATATTACATATGTAATTATGTAAATGTAGTATAACAGTTATGTATCAATTTATGTATGTCATCAGTACTGCGATTCACTATTCTTTTTTAACGACAATCGCATCGATAAAAAATTTTAACAACAAAATTAACGATGTTGCTATTCAGTAACTTTTTTAAACAACATTCGCAATCGTTTAGTCAGCTGTTGTTGTTAGCTTAACGATTGTAGACGTGCGCCAAGATAGCGTAGAAAGTTAGCGTCGAAATCGCATGATGAATTGGCGTTTTTAGGAATTCGAAAAAATGGGAATCTAAACGATTATGAAATTGGGGAAATAATAATAATCATATATATGAAAATGGGAACATAAATACACACTGTTTGAAAATTAGAATTTCAAAGGAAGAAATATAATATGAAAGAAAATAAAATCAAACATTTAATAACTAATATATGTATTGAATTATGGTCTTTAAAAAACATTAAAAATTAAGTTTTTATCGCGTGAAAAACTGCTTAATTAAAAAATCTATTGAAAACTCTTTAGAAAGTGATTTGAACAAAACTGGTCAGTCAAATTGGGGATTATTTATGGCATGGAATCTAAGCAACGTCAAGCAATAAACGCTATATATTATGAAACAAGATCAACTATAGAATATAAAACACTTTCCGTGCAAAAAATCGTGCGGCCAGTTTTCCAGAAAACTGGCTTTATCCAAATTGGTCCAAAAAAACACAAAATTTTTACCTTTCGCAATGGCTTAAAAAATGTGCTTTTACGCGCCATTATTTTCATACTCGTTACGCGCTTTTTTTGTGATTTCTAAATAATCAGTAGAGCCAACATAAAAGGCAAGTGTTGTAGACAGATTAAAATATACTACTAATTTAGTGGTTTTCTTGGTACTTTTTTCAAGCTAATTTATATCTGAAGTTTAATTTTTGAAAAAATGTTTACCATTAATAATTTTATATATTATACAATACTCTATCTTAATCTAACCGTAACAGTATATAATGTTCAAGAAGGTTTTTTTTATATTTTTATTTAAATTGCAATCTATCAGTATATCCTGATAATAAGCAAATTTTTTGAAACATAAACATGACAATTGAAGTTGAACTTTTACATATAAGTACAACTATAAAAAAAATCTTATGGTTAACAAAATTAACAAAAATAAATATATTTTTATGAATATTACTTTCAAATGATTAATTTATAACAAAATTTTATATATATCGTATAATATTAAGTGTTAACAACAACTAAACTAAAAAGAAAAACTAAAAGTTAAAAATAAAAAAATAAATGAATAAGTAAAAAAAATTATACAAAAAGGGAAATATGTATTAACATTTTTTTTCTTTGTTAGTTCCTGAATGGAAGATCTAAGGTATGATATATCTTAAGTGTATTTATTTCTTCAGTTTCATCTAGCAGAATAATTGCCGAGGGGTTTACTTGATTACCAAGTCTTAATAAATATTTTTCACTAAAGGAATTAATTGTATCTTTTACCGTTTTAATCTTGAGGTCATTGTGAATTGCTTCGTTAGTAATATACCAAGGTGATTGAACTATGAGTCTTAGTGTCTTGGACTGGTATCTTTGTATTATTTCAGTATTTGAATGACTTGCAGTTCCCCATAACTGAATTCCGTAGGTCCACACAGGTTTTAAAATAGCTTTATAAAGTTTTAATTTGTTTTCAATATTAATTTGAGATTTATGACCAATTAACCAGTAGAGTTTTTTATTTGTTAAATTTAAGTGCTGACGCTTATTTTTTATATGTTGTTTCCATGTAAGTCGACGACCCATGTACAAGCCAAGATATTTAACAGTCATTTTTAGGAATCTGAACATTATTAATAGAAAGATTAGGACAATCTCCCTTTCTAAGAGTAAAAGTGACATGTGCAGATTTTTCTGCATTTACTTTTATTTTCCATTTCTTTTGCCACAATTCAATTAGATTTAATTCATTCTGTACAATATTAGATGCAATTAAAGCGAAGTTATTTGCTGCTAAAATTGCTGTGTCATCTGCATATGTGCAAACATTAACATTTTCTAAAATTTGCAGGTCGGCTGTGAAAATCGTATATAACACCGGACTTAGTACGGTGCCCTGTGGGACCCCTGCTCTAATACCAAAAATATCCGATCTCTCATCTGCGATTTTTACATAAAAGGTTCTGTTTTGTATATAAGATTTTATGATAGAAAAATATGTAGCTGGAAGAAACTTTTTTAATTTAAATAAAAGACCATTATGCCAGACTCTGTCGAATGCTTGTTGAATGTCTAAGAATATTCCAGAGCAGTATTTCTTTTCCTCAAATGATTTACGAATGACGTTGATTACTCTATGGCACTGTTCAGGAGTCCAATGCTTTTGTCTAAATCCAAATTGATGATACTTAATAGACTAATCCGTCTGTACGATGTTATTTCATTTTCCGGTTTGCTTGGCTTCTTAAGCATTATAATCTCAGCACATTTCCACTAAGATGGAAAGTTACTTAAGCGCAGAATAAAATTAAAAATTAATGTCAAAAATAGAATGGCCTTTTTTGGTAGCTTTTAACAACTCTGGCATCAATATTATCATATCCAGAAGACTTTTGAATTTAGGTTTTTAATTTGAAACTTGACTTCAGAAGGAGAAATATGCTTTATTGGTAAACACATTTGATAAGGTGCATCTAAGAATTCTAATATTTCTTCATCTTCTGTAGGATTGCCAATTTGATGAGTTTTAAAAATATCATAAAGGTATTGCGCAAATGCCTGTGCCTTTTTTGCGTCTGACTTACACCACGTACCGTTATTATCTTTAAAAGGAGGATTTCTTTTTGTTGGTCGTTTTAAGTACTTTGTGGCTTTCCAGAAATTGTAATTGTTGTTAATTGATGCCATATTAATGTTGTCGAAAAATTCACCAATAGATTTGTTTTTTAAGCTATCTAAATGATGTTTAAGAATTTTTGTTGCTTGGTTTAGGCGTCTTTTGTCCAAGGGGTTTCTACTAATCTGCCAAGCTTTTCTGAGTCTTCTTTTAACTCGAATAAGTTCACAAATCTGTGAAGAGATTTGAATTCTATTTTGAATAACAGGTAAAGTGCTTGATGGATTCGAAAAGAAAGCAGCTTCATGGATTAATTTTGTAAAGTATTCAACTCATAATTATTTGTTATATGCAGGCTTAAATTTAAATTTCGATCAATCAAATATGAAAAAGATTCTGTAGCAGTTCTATTTGTTACCAACTTTTGAGTTATACTATTAAATTGCGGAGAAGAATTATACGTTAATAAAATTGGTGAGTGGTCTGAGCTAAGATCGTAATTATCTAATATCCAAATTGACTTTCAGGTAGTCCAGCATAAACAAAGAAATCAATTAAGTCCGGAATTTTAGAAGGGTCGGAGGGCCAATAAGTTGGTTTACCAGTTGAAAGTACAGAATAGTTCTTTGAAGTCAGACTTGCATAAAGTGCTGTGCCTTTTGGATTTATTAGACGCCAGCCCCACCAAGGATGATTTGCATTGAAATCTCCTCCAACAATAAACCGTGGACCAAGTATTTGAAAAAAATTTGTTATGACGAGGTGAAAAATAAATTGCACATATATGTAGTTACTGAAAGCATGTTACATTTAATTTTAATGTTAGTAGCTTGTACACTTTCCTGGATGAAATATTCTTCTTGAACATATTTGATACACGATTTATTTAAGCTCTTTCATTGGGATGGTTAGCATTTATCAAATCGTATCCTTTAATCTTAAAAAATGACTTGCTAGTAAAATGCGTTTCTGAAATTTTGCTTTAAACACATAGACGACAGCAGACAGCAATATGTCAAAAATAAAATCCATGTGTTTAAATGAAAACGATAATTTTGACAGCAGCACGACAGCATTTGCTGCTGCTGCCAACTTAGGCTATTTTCTATTTTGACGGGCAGCAACAAACAAATATAGTGTTGCCATTATACTTATAAATTGGAAAAATTAGAACAAATTTTTTTTTTTAATATTAAACATAAAAGAACATTACAAAAATACAATAAAGAAATAAATTTATGTTTTTTATAGTTTCTCGTGGTATTATTACATATTTTTATCAATAAATTAAATTTTATTAATTATAAAATATATATGCGGCATCCCTGAAATTTGTATTGCTAAAATACACAGCTGTTCATATTTAAGTTCATGTCTTGTTTTTTGTGATAATTTATTTCTTTTTCCATTTTAAGATGTTGGTAAGTATTTGTTTGATTTTCTGTTGTTATTTTTAATACGTTTGTAAAATTTTGCAGAGGAACAGTATGGACGTAGATGAAAAGTTAATTGAAGAGATGCGCAAACGCACAATTTTGTTCGATTTGGGCCATACCAGCTACAAAAATTTAAAGAAAAAAGAGCAGCTATTGTGAAGTTAAATGGTACGATAAATTAATTTGCATTTATGTATGTATGTACTTATGTATTTCTTTTTAAATTTTGATTGTGCTGTTATAGAATTGGACTGTAAGAAAAGGTGGAAGGTGCTTCGAAACTCTTACAAGCGGTGTAAGAGAATGGAGCAAGTCGCTTCTGGCAGTGGTGCTATCATTCCTAAAAAGAAGTGGAAGTACTTTGATGCCATGTCATTTTTGGACAATTTTGCAAATTCGAGACCGTAAGTAATATTTGAATGTAATACTAAATTCCATATGTCGTAGTAGAACTTTATTTTTCTTATGCCAAACGCTATGGTAAATATATTAATGTTTATTTATTATACTTTTTAGCACTGTTGGAAATATGTACAATGATGTATCCATGTACAGTGAGCACTCAAGCGACTCCTCAAATTTTCCCAGCAGTGAGTGTATTATTGAGAGTCCACGTGAAACAAAGGTACATTTGATTAATTCACAAGCGTAGTTGAATCGTGTGCATTGTATAAAAAAACAATTTCAAAGCAACTTACTTTTGTTTGAAATTTTCTTAGCCAATGATAACCAATACAATTGCGTTTCTGAATTGAACAAACGTTTGAATGTATTTGTTTTAAAATAATTTCAAATTTCTACTAATATATCTTTTAGAAAAAGGACATCGAAAAGTTTCAGGAATTCCTTGATTTGGCCGCATCAAGCATTTCCGAGACCTGTGGGGCTTTTGCAGCAACGTCGAAGACTAATGACTCTATTTCAGCACATTTTTCAAGTTTAGCTGCAAAAATAAAGGAAGCAAATATGCCAAAAAATATTGTTAACCAAATAGAAAGTAAGGTATCTAATTTAGTTTTTTCAGAAATTGAACAATTTTATTCAAATAATTCTTAAATTAAGATTTTAATTATTAATATTGTTTTATATTATTTTGTTTTTGTTTTTTTTTTTTTTTTTGATCTCACGTGGAGTGCAAATTTATTTTTAAATACAGTATTAATATAATATGTATATACATATATTTTTTCTTAAATGGTAAAACCATCTTTAGTTTAAAAAAACTTCATTGGTTTTATTTTAAAAATGAAAAAACTTGATGTGATTGTTTTATTTTAAAAATGATTTATTCAATAATTTTTTCTTCTTAAAGGTGTGTACATATGTATGTAACATAAGAAACAATAATACATATGAATATACCAATATTATAGAGTATTATTTTGCAAAAAATCTTTTAACGTATTTCGGAGTTCAAATGCTGTAGTGGATGAGTGGTTCGATGCTGTAGGTTGGTATTGATTTGCACATCAGCTGATTATTATGTTGTTGCTGTCTTCAAAATAATTATGAAGTTGACTTCAGAGCAGCATTTGAATTGGGCAGCATTTGAAGCCGCGAAGTCTGCTGTCGTCTATGTGTTTAAAGCATTAAAAATATATCGATACTGTTTAACAGCAAAAATGCTTCAACCTATCGTAAATGATTAGGAGACCGTTAGCGTTCCATGTTGCTAATCGAAGATCTATTGGCATAATTTGGTACATAGAACTGACATCATATTAAGAAGGGAGTTTGTTAACTCGATCTGTTTCGTTAATAAGCTCTCAATTTCTTGTGACGTTGTCATTGCTTGAGATAGACGTTCCTTTTACGGCATCAGAATAGGAAAAATTTGGCGCTGATTGGGGGTTGATATTTTGAGGGGGGATTCGGAAAATAACGGTTTTTTGTTTTTGGCATGATGAAAATTAGAAAATTTTTGCTGCAACATTCTTTTATATTCCTGATGTATAATACGTCCTCTGCAACTTGCAGGGTGTGATTCTTGACAGTTTGCATATTTGGTTGGCAATGTCTTGCTTTTTGTACATTCAGCTGATAAATGATTTTCTCCGCATTTTACACATTTATATGGTTTGTTGCAGTATGAGCGGGTATGTCCATATTGCTGACATCGGTGACATTGAGGAATACCTCTAGAATTCCGAGGAGGTTCAATTGTGATAATAGCATTATTGATAACGGTCAAGTTATAAATTTCTTTATTATTGTCACTTGGTTTAAGATCCAGAAAAAACATGGAAAGTGGTTGTTTGGTAATGTTACTTCTAATATTAGAAATATTCCTTACTTTATGGCCATGATTTTCAATGAAGTCTATAATATCATTTACGTTGGTTGAGTAGTGTAAATTTTTTATTATCACTCTGTACGCTCTTTCCTGTTTTGTTTGAAATGTATGAAAACTTATTTTTTTAAGCTTAAGACTTGAGACAAATGTTCGATATGCCCTAATAGATTTAACCATAACTCTAACTTGGCCGTCTTTAATAGCCTTATAGGAATATTGGTCTCCAGGAATAACATCAGAAAAATATTTGGTCATATCTTTAATATTTGTTGCATTTGGAATATATAATGGTGGTGGTTTTGGTTCGGTGGGTTTTTAAATGTTTATATTTTCGGAATCTTCAACGGAAAGGTCGATAAACCTATTGCTGCTCGATTTTGAGGATACAACATTGTTGATAATTTGTCTTCGTTTATTTACATACAACATTGGTGAGTTGGGACGTTTTCTAGAGTTTGAAACAGCTTGCCATTCTAACCCGTTATCCTTTTGGTCGTCATCAATTTTATGTGCACTAGCACCAGAGCCAACGGCACTAGTACTAGCCATAGGGACTGCTTTATTTTTTGTAATTTGTATTACACTTATGCACTTTTATAAAGATAATTTTTTTTAAGACTATATACAATGCAAACATAACAGAGGCTTAATGTTTGTAATGAGAAAACGAATCGCAAATTTAAATTTTATATTTTATTAAAATTAAATTTTTATTTTTCAAAGCAAACGAAGCCTTTAGATGTAAAAATCCAATCCAAGAAAGTTTGAAGGAAAAATTTATGATAAAATAAAAACGCTGTTTATTTAAGCCCTTATTTACAATACAAGAATGTTATAAGCAGTGTTATTATGACGGGAAAGGTAAACATACATAAATGTGTAAATAACACATTTGTACAAACAAAAAACCCAATAAGAATGAATGACCAATTTGTAATTGTTGACATATCTACATGCAACGCATGCTAATTAGTATTTTTCACCCATACAATAAATAAGAAACAACTTTATTTCAATTGTTTACGTTTTCCGTCATAATACTACTTAAAAGTTGGAAAATTTTTATATGTGATACTTTTTGTGATTATAACGTTCCTTCTATTTCGAGTTGCTATCTTTGTTTTATTTGAATACAAAAAAGTTGTTGTTCCATTTGTAGCTTCTTTAGGAACATCTTATTAAAAACTATATTCCTGTTGCAACATCGATCAGTCTCATCATTAAATAGAGCAACCAAACTTATAATGAATAAAAAAATTGCAAGAAAAATAGTTTTGTTTTCATTTTTATTACGAAATACTGCTACATTTAGAATTGGTAAATACAACACAAATTCAGAATAAAAAAATTTAAATTCTTAATACAATATTACAGATATGTACTGTACGCTTTTGTTTTACAGAAAAGTTGTAAGCATTATACTTTCATTACCTAAATATCATGGGTACTGTAAGAAAATAAACATACAATTTTTAATAAAACAATATTAAACCATAATTATAAATTTGTATTGTTATTATTAAATCATCAAGTTATATTACGTTTCATAAAATTACACTCTTTTTATTAATATATACAATAAATGTTTAGAAATTTATTTTAGTACGCTTTATAAGGGTATATACATAAGTATATTTACTAAATTGCTAAAATCCATTTACTTATGTATGTATGTATAAGTTTCTTCTATATATCTTCTTTGGCTATTAGTTCAGGCTGTTGTTACTGTTCACATTTGTCCAAACACATATTTGGCTCTTGTAACAAATTCTTCTTATACTACATTTACATCTACGCAAAATCTGGTACTTATGAGATTTTGAGCGAAATCAAGTTCATTTCCGCCAGATTTCCCATACAAAACAAAATCTACTTACGAACTAGATTTTGGCAAAATCTCTCAAAATCTTGCAATACTAAATGATGCAACTATGTATTTTTTGCTAATGTACTGAAATATACAGCGCTGAACAAGAAAATGTTGACATTTGTAACAAAAAAAAAAAAAACGCGGTAGAAACAAAATATTTGCAGCAACATTAAAAAATAATAAAAGTTTAAATTAAGTGGTTTCAATATGGATAAAACAATAATGAATAAAGTGTAAGTAATATTACATATGTAATTATGTGTATAAAAACAATTGTAGCACGAATTTAAATAAGTTTAGAGCCAATTTTTTATTCTTTCTTCAGTCAGCTGTTTTTGTTATGAAAATGAAATCCAATAATACTTCAAAAAGCATTGGTGTAAACGGCAGAGATTTTCTTCGAGATTTGAGCTGAAATTTACTAGATTTTGAGTAGTTGTAAATGTGGTATTAGACAACTTGGTGCCTTTCTTTCCTACAAAATTTTAATGATTTAATTACTTTAGTTTTAAATACTATATTGAATAACGTGGTATAGCATTTGAGGTACTACACATTGCGCGTTGCCATTGTTTTTATATGGTTGGCTTCCCCTGTAGGCCTACACCATAGACGATGATTACATCATAGCACGAAATTATACTAATTTTTCGAAAAAGGAATACAATTATAATAATATCTTAATATACATCACATAACTTACATGCAAACGTTGTAGTGTCATTTATTTTTTTTGTTATTAATATTATAAATTTGTTTGCAAAATATACAAACATATCTTTGGCATACATTACATTTCAACTTCCTCAACGATTTTGAAGTATCATGAGCGCAATGCAAGCATATACTTGAAAGTAGATCTCCATGCTTACAAAGCTTATTTTTAACAACTAATCTATACTTTAACTGGTCCTCGAGGTTAGTATAAGTCTCGTTTTTCATAAAACGTTCAGCGAATTGAATTGTGAATATTCCGCAGTTGCATCCATCATGTTGGTAATCTTGTTCCACAATTTTGGAAAACCAACTTATTTGCGGAAATTTTGTTTTCAACATATCTAAATAATAAGCAGTAAACAGTGAAGCAATCTCAGATTTGCCCCTTCGAAAGCACTGCTCCCTCATCAAAATCTATGGAAACAATGTAGAAGTGATGCCGATAGCATTGAGGTATAATAATTTTTTTTTTTTTTTGCTCCTCGTAACATGTATTCAATCAAGAAAAGCTTATTATTAAAACAAAAATTATTTATTTGGCATGGTATATACAAATAGTTTCTAACCTTATTTTCAAACATAAGACATGAAATTTGTTCCATTTAGTGAATATAACTCCTTTAAAGTTATATAGGAAGTTAATGAAAAATGATTGTCATGAGTTTCTTTAAAAAGATTTTCGAGTTTTAACAAATAAAACTCAATAATGCTTTCAGCAAACTTGTGTACATTTATATGTATAAGGGTACTGAAAGTAGTGGGTGGTATTGGAAGGCATATTCTCCTCTTCTCTGAGGTTTACATTCTTATCATTAAGGTGTGTATCACTTCCTTCGACACTTATCTCATCAAAAACTTCTCTTTTATTATTACCATTACTTAAAGCATTATTAATCTCGGTCATTTTGGCATTGAACTCTTCAATTGAATTGTTTACCATTTCAAAATTATTTTTAAACATTCCATGAGGAAACCTTTTTAATTTTTTATTCCAGGATTCCGTTATTTTTGATAAATTTTTGCTTGAATCTTTTCCAATTTTGGTGCTATTGTATATATGCTTGCGTTTACAATGTTCTATAAGTGTCCCGGTTGGAACAGGCCGTTGAAAAACGTTTTGACAAGCTATTTTTATCATTTTTGTTTTATACTTGGTTGATTCCTCCATGACACGAATAAATAGCCCCAGCCGAAATGTTCTCCCTTTTAAATAATTTTGTTTAATGTCCTTGAAATACGTTTCAATCGCACCATTGCTAACCCTTTGGTTACGATCCTCATTGACAGGATTATCAATAAGTGTGCCAATTATACTGGACCACATTGGCAGAAAGGGAATATACTTTTCTAGCAAAAAAATTGCCATTTCGGGGCAAAACAAAATTTTTTATTTCCTTGTACTTCTGCACAGTAATCAATATTTGTTTTGTACTTATTAAATAGTATATATATATATATATATATATATATATATATATATATATATATATATATATATTTCCAATATTTTCCTCATTTTTATTTATTGTTGATTTTTCATCATCGCCTTCAGTCTCAATTTTAAATGAAGGGTCTTCTTTTTCCTTTGCCATTTTAATGAATGCTAATGCATTGTGAACTTTTTGTATATATTTCCGCTATCAATATCCTTACACATAATTTTTGAGTACTGGCTAACACAAAATTGTATACAAACAAACGATGAATTTAGTTTTTGCTTCTTTGTAGCTTCAAAGCGTGCAATTAAATAGTCCAAGAGATTATCCATATCATTAAACTCTCGAAGCAATGCGCCAATAATAGTAAAACTCACGTCTGGAACAATTCTTTTGCATATAGGCCAATTAATTTTATTTAATAGACAAAAGGAACGAACGGACTTCAAAAATCTGCCTATATCATAACTAGTATGGTTTGACAATATAGCATTGGCCACTGAAAATAATTTTTTTTCTCTTTAATATGTCCAACAATTGAGTATAAAAATATTATTTTTGTTAGAAAGAGCATATCCTCGACCACATGACCTGTAGCATCCTCATGCAGCGTATAGTTAATTTTTTTTAAAACGAAATTATTGTTTTGCCTTAAAATCTCTACTTGCTTTTTGGACCATAGAAATACTTCGAGTTTCGTTGAAAGAAGTTGAATGTAATGATTATATTTTGATTTAAACATAATGTAAGAGTCAAGAATCTTTGTCATGTTGTGCAGCTGATTCTGCTTTAATATTTCTAATATATGACAAAGATTTTACCATTTGACTTCTTCCTACCAGACGAAGTTCGTCTGATTGTTTAATTACTTTATTTTTTTGGTAATTTAAAGCAGTTTC
The DNA here is from genome assembly GCA_963932375.1 of Phania funesta. Classification (NCBI taxonomy): domain Eukaryota; kingdom Metazoa; phylum Arthropoda; class Insecta; order Diptera; family Tachinidae; genus Phania; species Phania funesta. The sequence continues at coordinate 48,589,125 of OZ010656.1, forward strand.
CCTAGAAAGTTCTGCTTTTTCCAAATATCGTTGAACACCAAGACACTGGAAAGTCTTTTTCGTTTTACTTACAGAATGCATAATTTGTTTCTGCGTCTTAAACACAACAATATTGCCGCTCATTTACCTTTGAACATGTATAAGTTATATTGCGGATCTGTGCAATATCCGTAAGCGAGAAATGAATTTTGATTTATTCTTGTGTGCTTAAAATTAAGATCGCACGCATTGTTTTTTGTTAAATAAACTACTCTAATAAAATCTTCTAACAACTTTTTTATAGAAAAGTTTTTTAAATTTCCTTTAAAAATCTCCTCAATTTCAGGAATATGTATTTCTGTGTCTTTGATTATGCATTTTGTATATACAAAGTTTCCGTTCGCAAGTGTTCCTTCCACCATTCTAACATCTCTATTTAGATGAGTAGTTAGTTTCAGGTGTTAAATATTTTTTATCATAGATATCGCAAAACTGACGTCAAGAGAACAGGTTCCTTTAATAATACTTGACTCATTGATGCAACGCTCGACACTTATTTCAGCATTAGTTGCATTTTGAGAAGTATCGATTGTTTTGTTTTCTTTAGATATATTAATGAGTGCATCAAACAGAGTTCAATTCTTCTTTTGTACCATTCTCTTCTATACAGTCTTCAATTATTGTTAGAGATTTCACGTCATCTTCATGGTCCTAGAATTAAAACATTTCCTTATATTCTAGCTCATTCTAAACAAAGTTTACAAACAACAATTAAGAGATCTTATTTGGTTGTGGCGGAACTTATATACCAAGGGCAAAAGTGTGAACTACTAAAAATGTTCTACAGATTTTTCACGGTGCAAAGGATTGTTTAATTTTTGCCTCCGGTTTTAGTCGTAGTATTTTATGTACATTTACTCTTCTTCCGTCTTAATATAAATATGCATTTTCGATCAGTTAAATGTATTTTTTCCTTAATTACTGTCTTTTAATTGTTTGTTTTTTCTCTTTTCTCTCTATGTTTATCTATTTATTCTATATCTGTTTATTATTATTATATATTCAAATAATAACGGAATTAGGCTTTAAGTAAAATTTCAAGTATTTGATCAAATTTTGAGTTTTTGATGAAAAACCATTTTTTTTTCTACCACAGCACACAAATAAACTATACACATGCAAAATAAACAAGTAAGGAAGCTATATTCGGCTGTGCCGAATCTTATATACCCTTTACAAAAGTATAAACTACTAAAAATATACTACAGATTTTACACGGTGCAAAGGATTTGTTTTTTAATATTTGATACGATGTTGAGTTTTTGGTGCAATTTCAGCTTTTGCGTAAATTTTGTCGTTAAATTTCAAAATATTGTGAAGTTTATTTTTTGTCCCTTGTTTATGAAAAGTAGGTTTTGTGGACTTTGTGTAACATCGATTTTGTTCAAATTGCCACGTTTTTCATAAAATGCATATCTTATGCAAATTGCTAGTTAAACAAAAAATATTTTGGCGAACTTAAAATTGAGTTTTAAAATTTGGTGATTTTTGGAATTATAAACATAACATTTTTAAAAATTAAATTTTTTGAAGTAAAATTATGATATTTTTGTAATATAAAATGTTTGATCTATAGTTTGCTTGCGTGGTAAATTTTCGGATTTTGGTATATCTGAATTATGTTAAAATGTTTTTTTTCATTTATGCGATTAATTAAGTTTCTTGATGAAAATTTTATGATATTTAAATATTAAATTTTATGATATATAAATTTTGAATTTTTTGGGGATTTTTTAAATTATTTTGGGAATACGCGACTTGTGGTAAATTTTTAAATTTTGTTCTTACATGTTTGTTAAACATCGACTTTGTAAAAAGAGGATTTTTTTTTCATAAAATATAGCTTTTTTGGAAAATACAAAATTGTTGTAAAATTTATTATTTTTTTATATTATTATGGTGAATATTAAAATTTTTGGGAATTTTGGTTTTTTTCATAAAATTTCGGTTTTCAATCGAATTTTGACAAAAAAAAATTTAGTTCCAGGTTTTCGATTTGGTGAACTTGAAATTTGGGAAAATTACGAAATTTTTCCATCGAGCATCCGTTTTTTTAAAATTCAGAATTTTGTAAAATTATAATATTTTTGTACAGTAGAAACTCACAAAAGTTAACCGAAATGTTCCAAGGGCTATTAACTTTTTCGAACTTTTAACTTTTCTAAGCGTTTTTTTAATTAAAAATTGTTGGATATAATATGTTAAATTTTTTATTGACTTAGTTTTCATCACTACAAAAACTTAGATTTAATTTGTACTAGCTAGTTACAGTTCGCGGGCAAAAAATATTAATTTGTACGGAGTGGTTTAAAGAAGCAGTCAAGGCTTGTTTGTTTTTTTTCATTCGTGTAATACGTCTTAATCATTTTCGTGCGCATATTGACAAGGTCTGCCACCTGAATTGCATCTTTATTATTTCCAAACCATTGTATTACGGTATGGATGCTTTCAACTGCTTTCGAAAAACTTACTTTAGATTGTTGAACATCTTCCTCTATAATTGACCCGTCGTTTTCATTTTCCGAATCTTCGAAATCGTTGTTATCTTCTGAAATTTTATCATTGTTCCAATATTCGATTTCATCAATGCTCATATCAAGAGTATCCCCACCTTTGACATCAACAATTGAACTTCTCGAAGTGTATCGTTGTATGCACTATTTGATTTAATAATTTCTGAGAGTGGAATTTCGTCTTCGCTATCGTACTGATCGCCATCCCATTTTTTTTATCTTATTCCATGCTTCTTGAGGCAGTTCATCCCACACGGATTTAAGCAGCAAAATAGCATCACGAATTGTATGTGTCTGCAAAATATTTTCGACCGGAACGTTTTCTTGCGCGACAATATTGCATAACAATTTAGATCGATATCTTATCTTGACCAATCTTATTGGATTTTGATCCATAGGTTGTAAAACCACTGTTACGTTAGGTGGTAAAAGCATTGCTGCTATGTTTCCATCATCAGATTGTAACATGTAAATGGGCTTATGGGCAGTATAGTTATCAATAAGCAACAATGCATTTGGCGGTAAATCATTTTCAGCTGCAAATCGGCGAACCTGCAAAATTTTTCATGCATAAATCTAAAAAAAATTATATAAAATCTTAAAATTAAGTTTACCTGCGTTACAAAAGAATGATGTAACCAGTTGAAAAATAACTCTGAATTCATCCACGACTTTTTCGAACTTGTATACTCCAATGGGTTTTCAAATCACTTCAAACAGCGAGTATTTGCAGATTTACCAATGACCAACGGTTTCAACTTGTGCGAACCATTGCGTTTGCACACAATAAAAATTTTATTCTTTCCTTTGCAATTTTTCGTCCCGGCGCGGTCTTTTCGATTGCTGTGACGAATGTTTTATCCGGCATAAAACGAAAAACAGTCCAGTTTCATCTGCGTTATAAAGTTTCATCTGCGTCGTAAATTATGAATGAAGGGTGTAACATCCGACGTTTGGCTTGAAAGGATTACTTCACAAATTTCAGATGGCGAATACCGTATCTCCTCTTAAAATTTGCTAGCCATCCATCACTGGCCTAAAATTTTTTCCAGGGTGCATTGTGGCGAATTCGTGCTTAGCTCTGGATTTTAAAATTGGTCCAGTAATTCCACAGTTACGCTGCCATTGGTACAACCTTGCCTCAAGATCAGCATATTCCGGTTTACGAAGTGTTTTCCTGTTAGATTTTTCATATGTGTTCGCCACAGCCTCTAAGATTTCATTACGTTTTTTCTTTATTTTTGAAATGGCTACTTTAGATACGCCATAATTCAACGCCAATCGTTTTCCGTGAATACTTTGATCAAGCTTTTTTAAAATCTCTACTTTCTGCTGCAAATCCAATCTGATTTGTGATGATTTCTTCTGCTTTGGCATTTTTTAAATAAACACAGCACAACTCACAAGCTTAACACTAACGACTGACACAATGTTATTTGTTGTTGAAGATGGTCAAACTTTTTTGCAGTTCAAATTAAAAAGGAAGTTCGGGAAATACCATAATTCAACAAACAAATTTAAGACTTAGCGTTGCCAGTTAGAATATTTTAAATGTGGTCAAATTGCCACTATTATTACTGAAAAAGACATTGTTTTAAAGAAAATCTACACGATCTGAAAAGTTAACTGAAAGGTAAATGAATTTTTGTTTTTACATGTTTGTTTAACAACGATATTGATTTTTGTAATAAAATATAGCACTTTTGTGACTTTTTGCTTTTTTGGAAAAAATACAAATTTATGGTGAATATTAAAAATTTGATGAAATTTGGTTTTTTTTTGCGAAAAAATTTGGGGTTCTATTATTTTTGAATTTTTTGAAGAAACAAATTTTTCCAGTTTTTTGATGAATATTCAAATTTGTGTTTGTTGATTCAGAAGTTTTATTAAGAATGAATTCCAGTTTTAAAACACATACAAAAATGGCGTGATGCTTATAAGTTAAAATAACAGTTATAAATGTGAATATAAAAGTAAAGAAAAACAAAAGAATAATATGCAGAGTTGTATTCTAGGGAAATCTCCAACAGTGTTGAATATGAAATTCGGGAAAATATAAAATTTCATTAATTTTTGCTTTAGATTTTTTTGGGAAATTAAAATATTATGGTAATTTTATATTTTTGAGCTGTAGTTTGGTTTTGTAGTGAACTTTCGTATTTTGGAGAGTTCCCAAAGTATGGTATAGTTTGCGTTTTTTTCATTTTTGAGGTTAGTTAAGATTTTTGATAAAATTTAAAATTTTTGATTTTTATATGTTTGTTAAACAATGATTTTGTTAAAATAGATTTTTGTCATAATATATACATAGCAGTTTTATGATTTGTCGGCTTTTCGACGAAAATACAAATTTGTGGTGAAATTCAGTTTTTTGGTTTTTTCCCTAAAGTTAGGTTTTATATTGAATATGGATTTAAAAAAAAATGTTTTTCCACTTTTTCGATTTTGTGGTGAATTTAAAATTTCTAATTTTTTAGATTTTTTTTTAAATTTCGGTTTTAAAAACAATTCAAGTTTTGTTGTTAGTTTTTTAAATTTTGAGGTGTTTGTAAAAATTTTTCATTTCGATCCAACATTTAGGTCCGTAGGCTATCTGGGGCCTGGGGATAATAATTTCTCCAAGAGGACTTCTTAGCAAATGTGATAGGTATTTGGAATATGCTACTTTTATTAGCATAGGTATAAGCGTTTTCCCGCAGGAGTGAAAATAGCAAAAAAAAAAAAAAAAAATACACGAGAAAAACCTTTAACGGCCTATATCTTGGAAACTTGTGAGCCTATACCGCTAATTTAAAATAAATTATCTACTGGCGTCATAAAGTTGATTTCAACACCGGACAGACGGACATCGTTAGTTGATCTTTCCTACTTATAAGATTCTATAATATATATATTTTACTCGGTCTGAAATGAATATTGTAGAAATTACAAATGGAATGACAAACCTATATACGAGTATTCCCCTTTTCATTTCTGTAAAGGGTATAAAAATTTGTTTGTACGCGCACAATTGTAAAACACCGTACATAAACTATGCTGTTAACAACAAAACAATCTTGACGAACAACCCCTCATAATTTAAACTATTGTTCGGACAACTCTGTTTGAGTACGAAGCGACCATGAAAAAATAATTTAAATTTTAATGCCAAAAATAAGTATTACTAAAATAAAATATACTAAGCATTACAAAATTTAAAATTATAAAGTTAAAAAATTGATGAATGAATCGGAAAACATACATATAACACATACATACGTATGTATGTATGGATCAATAATAAATTCAAATTTTACTAACGTGATCAAACGCCTCCAATATCCTTTGGGAAAATTCATCAAATGATAGCTGAAAATGTTAAAACAATATTAAATTCATTTAATTCCACAGCAAAGCCAGGATACTTACGAATTCATGTTCCTTTTCTTCCTTTAGTGCATCAATTTTCGAAAAAAAACCGAAATTAAGATTACATTATTTTATAAATATAATTTAGATTACTTACGTGATTTAAACTTTTTTGAATTTTGTCTTGTAAATACTTTGAGCCAATTATTCTTATAACCTTGCTCTTGCAGTATTCTTTAATCCTTTTTATAATCCGATCAAATCTCACAGTAGATTGGTCAAAAGCGCCCTCATTGCATACATCTTTGATGGTTTTACTTATTATACACCAGTAAAAAGATATATTGAAAAAAATGGTAAATAAATTCTACTCAGATTAATTAATTAAACATTTCAATCCAGTCTTACTTACCCCTTCATCACAAAGTAGTAAACAGAGGTGAAACGACAGTATAGTGATCTTTTTCTCTATCCGTCTCGTTCCCTCAGAGCCTTAGTTTTGTTTTTAGATTTTTGTTTTTATTTTGATTTTCTTGCCGTGTTTTCCTGTATTTGTTGTTGTATTTCGTCACAAAATACTATATTAGTCTCTTTCTAACAGAGCCCATAGTAAAATAAACTGAGTTTTTTATTTTTTATGTGTCAAAGTCTTCACCTCTGGTTACCCTGTGCCTTCATTTTGATTATAGTTAAAAAAAAAAAGATAATAGACCTGTGCCACCTACTTTATCATCGGCGGCTCGTGCAAGAGGTATTGGTGGCGGCTTATAATCAGTCAACAGGTTGATTCTACGTAATATGCTTCGAATTTAGTTTAAGACAGCAACTCAAAACAGTATTCCAGTCAGAATGTATATTTTAAGAACAAATTTAAAACAAAATTCAACAAACTAAGGTAATTAACATTTCTAAACATTTATTGTATATGTTAATAATTTTATGTTATGTGTTATAACTTGATGATTTAATAACAATAATACAAATTTATATTTATGATTTAATATTGTTTTATTAATTAAAAATTGTTTGTTTATTTTCTTAGAGTACCCATGATATTTAGGTAATAAAAGTATAATGCTTACAACTTTAATAAGATGTTCCTAAAGAAGCTACAAATGGAACAACAACTTTTTTGTATTCAAATAAAACAAAGATAGCAACTCGAAATAGAAGGAACGTTATAATCACAAAAAGTATCACATATAAAAATTTTCCAATTTTTAAGTAGTATTATGACGGAAAACGTAAACAATTGAAATAAAGTTGTTTCTTATTTATTGTATGGGTGAAAAAATACTAATTAGCATACGTAGCATGTAGATAAGTCAAAAATTACAAATTGGTCTTGCATTCCTATTAGGTTTATTCGTTTGTACAAATGTGTTATTTTTTTAAATGCTCGTCTATGATAAGCTAAAATTGAATTTTCAACCCCTTAATGCCGTTCCCTTAAACTATACTTTTTATTGATATATGGTTAAATCAATTTTCACAATTACTTATAAGCAGAAATAGAATTTAAATTACCTAAAAATTATATGTAAATAATGTAATGGTATGACAGAGTTGTGCGAACGATTGTTCGGACAACTCATTTTGAACATGAACTGACCATGAACATCGGCGGCCTTGACTAGCCCTTTTTCTGTGCGAGCACCGAAATGTGCGATGGCTAGTCAAGACGCTATGCTAAGCCGGTTGAACGAGATGAAATATGGACGGCGATAGCTATCGACAAAAAATGGCGGGTCGGCGCACTTGTTCCCCTGCGATATTAAAAATGGCGATATTTCAATGTTGCACACATTTATGTATGTTTACCTTTCCCGTCATAATAACACTGCTTAAAAATTGAAAAAAATTTTATATGTCACACTTTTTCTGATTATAACATTCTTATATTGTAAATAAGGGCTTAAATAAACAGCGTTTTTATTTTAACATAAATTTTTCCTTCAAACTTTCTTGAGCACTATATATTGTTACGTTTAGATTAAGATATAGTATTGTATAATATATAAAATTATTGATGGTAAAATGCATTTTTTTCAAATTTAAACGTCAGATATAAATTAGCATGGAAAAAAGTAACAAGAAAACCACTAATTTAGTAGTGTATATTTTAATCTGTCTACAACACTTGCCTTTTATGTTGGCTCTACTGATTATTTAGAAATCACAAAAAAAAAAGCGCGTAACAAGCTTGTAAAAAAAGATATGAAAATAATGGCGCGTAAAAGCACATTTTTTTAAATGTACAAATTTTGTGTTTTTGGACCAATTTGGATAAAGCCAGTTTTCTGGAAGTGTTTTATATTCTATACGTGGTCTAGCGTTTATTGATTGACGTTGCTTAGATTCCATGCAATAATTAATCCCCACTTTTACTGACCAATTTGGATGAACCCAGTTTTCTGGAAAACTGGTCACACGATTTTTTGCACGGAAAGTGTTTTATATTCTATAGTTGGTCTAGTGTCATTATATATAGCGTGTATTGCTTGACGTTACTCAGATTCCACGCAATAATTAATCCCCACTTTTACTGACCAATTTGGATGAACCCAGTTTCCTGGAAAACTGGTGATACGATTTTTTGCACGGAAAGTGTTTTATATTCTATAGTTGATCTTGTTTCATAATATATAGCGTTTATTGCTTGACGTTGCTTAGATTCCATGCCATAAGTAATCCCCAATTTGACTGACCAGTTTTGTTCAAAGGGTTTTCAATAGATTTTTTAATTAAGCAGTTTTTCACGCGATAAAAACTTTATTTTTAATGTTTTTTAAAGACCCTAATTCAATACATATATTAGTTATTAAATGTTTGATATTATTTTCTTTCATATTATATTTCTTCATTTGAAATTCTAATTTTCAAACAGTGGGTATTTATGTTCCCATTTTCATATATGTATATGATTATTATTATTTCCCCAATTTCATAATCCTTTAGATTACCATTTTTCCGAATTCCCAAAAACGCCAATTCATTTATGCGATTTCGACGCTATCTTGGCACACGTCGATTGTAGACAAAAATAAACGACGTATATTTTTGTGTTGTTTATTTATTCGACAAACTAAACAATATTTTTAATAAACAAGGCACTAGGTACATACATAATTTACTTATACTTCATGTAGAAAAGGCCTCAAATGGTTTTTAGTTATCTTTTGCAAAAATAGCTAAACGCACAATTTTTTTTTCCTAAAAGTCTTTGTTTTTTTCATTCTTTTTTATGCTTTTCGTTTATTTGATATTTTTTTGACAGTGGTGCCACTTGATATCAATTTGAATAAACAAAAAATTAACGATGTCTACTGTCGTTAACGAGTATTTAGTGAATCACACAATCGTTCATGCAAACAACAAAAATTGTCGACAAATTTTGTGACTGTCGAATCGTTCAAAGTTAGTGAATCGCACTGTTCATTCTTTAGGAAACGAAAGTAGTATTTTTTAATTTCCTTAAGCCATAAAGTATGCTTTTCAAGTTTTATTTTTAGAATGTTGTTAAAGTTATATATAATAGGGTGGGAAGTTCAACTAACAAAGTCCATCAGACAATCAGACCGATTTTGAAATTAACTTTCTGAACTTTCAACTTGAATCATTTGATCCGCGTGTTCGACGAAATCAGTAATATTTGTTCACAAGTTCCCGTGATATGAGCAAAAAAGCATTTTTCTAGTTTTTTGGTGTTTTCATTCTTACGGAGAAGAATTTAAATTATTCCTACAGAATTGATCATTAAAAGTAATAAATATGACCAAAACCTCCAATTAATCTGAAAAATACAAAATGAAACGAAATTCTACCATAATTTGGGAAGCAAACAAAATTCGGAAATTCACCACAAAACAAAACTATGGCTCGAAATTTTAATTACATACATATATTCCATGGTTTTCTAAAAAAAAGTTAGGAAATCGGGATAAAATTCGAAATTCAGCCCAAATTCGAAAATTCACCATAAAATCGATAAACTGTAATAAAAAAATTTTAATTGCCAGAAATTCAAAATTCAACGAAACCCCAAAATATCACCTAATTACAGAAGAAAAAACGCAATTCACCAAAATTTAAAATTTTACCACAAAAATTAAAATTTCACCACAAATGGGGAGGGAATTCACAAAAATTCACCAAAATATTTAAAAATTTTAATTTTCCCAAAAATCTCAATTAATCTGTAAACCGAATACAAAACAAAATTATACCGTATTGTAGGAATTCGCGAAAATTAAAAAATTCGCCACAAAACAAAACTATATTTCGAAAAGTTTAAAGTAAAAAACACATAACATCATTTTTCAAAAATTCAAATTTAAAAAAAAAGCAGAAATATTACAAAAACAATTGTGAAAAATGAAATAGTGTCGAAATTTTAAATGCACGACAAACCCGAAAATTGTCAAAAATCAAAATGTAATATAAAACCGAAATTTTACCAAAAAATAGTAAATGAATCCAAATTTACCAAATTTTTAATTTCACCACAACAATCTTTGTAGTTTCTTTCACCCAAAAGTCGAAAAATAACAACACCAATATTTTACGAAAAACGTCGACTTTTGAACAAACTTTATGTTATACAAATATAAAAAATGTTAAATTTTACATTAAATATGGAATTTACAAAAAAAAAATTCACCGAAAAGGTAAAAAGTCACCAAAATATTTAAAATCATGAAATACATATATAGATTTTACAAAAAATTCACCACAAAACGAAACTTTAGTTCAACATTTTTTAATGACAAAAGTTACATAATTTTCCAAAAACTGATATATAAATTAACCGAAGATGCAAAAAAAATTGCTAAAAATTCTAAATTTTTCCAAATTTACTACGAATTCGAATATTCACAATAAAATAAAAAACTCGAAGAAAAAAGTGTAACTTCTAAAGAATCAATATTTAATAAAAAACTATAATTCTTTCATAAAATTCCACAAAAAGCAAAATTTTGCTGCTATAAAAAAGCAGATAATTAAAAAACAACAATATTTTATGACAACGTCAAAATATATATGAAATAATATAATATATGAAATAATATAATTATATATGAAATAATATGATTTCACCACAAATCTGGAAATCATCAAAAATTTAAAAAATTCAACAAAAAAGTAATAATAAAAAAAAAAATTAAGTAATGTAATAAAACTCGTATTGGAGGTTTTTGTTTATAGCTTTCCTTCAAATCATTAGTATTGTATTCTTAATTTCTCTTTTTTTAATTTTTTTTAATATTTAAAATATAAGGCAAAGCCAAGTCTGTGCAATACCTCTTTTTCTAGCAAGTCAGAAATTTTGTAACTTTCTATTAAATAAATAAATGTAATAAAAATCTAAATTTTGATGTAGATTTTTGGAACGTCATCCCATGTCAAGTTCGGTTTGTAGACAAACCGGTTTCGGCTATGTGCCATCTTCAGAGTCATCTTTTTTTAGTGTTTTATTGTTTGTAAGGTGTGAACAGGTAGCAGGTAAAGCTCGTAAGTCGGGTGTTTTGTACGGATTGGTAGATGTAAAATTTTACCAAAAGTATGCAGTTCCGCCAAAAATGTTCAAAAATAATATTGATAAAATTTGCAATTTCAATTTTCATAAACAAGAAACCAAAGACAAACTTTACCATATTTTTAAATTTAACGACAAAATTTACCTAAAGGCTGAAATTGCACTTTATCAAATATTTGAAATTTTATTAAAAATCCAATTTCGCTATTTTCCACAATTCACCAAAACATTCAGAGAATAGAAAAAAAATTAAACGAACCTTAATGAAGAAAAAACATTTCATCTATTGAACGATCAAAAATGCTTGTATTACTCCGGAAGGAGAGTGTAAATGTAAAATAAGACGCCTAAAACCAAAAAGTAAAGATCGCAAACAATCCTTTGCAGCGAAAATATCTGTGGTACATTTTTGGAGTACATCTTTGGTAGTTCATACAGTTGAGTAGGGTTTAAACGATTCTTTATCTTCGCTAGATGCCTATTGTAGAGTTCGCTTTTTTTAATGTAGGAATTTTATTGCATGGTTTTCAGTATATGCAAAGATTTAGTAAAAAAAAGCTTTCTTATAAGTTATAAGGAACGGGTCCCATAGTTTGTGTGTCTTATAATTTGTAACTTGTTCTATAGCGCATCTAAAACATAAGAAGGTCAATGGGTATTTTACGACTTTGCTGCAAACGAATATAATCTTTAGTTATTTTTATTCTAAAAGTACTTATAAGCAATCAATACGTAAACACTTATATCGTTACAATATTTGTTTGCCGTCATACATATTTTTACATAATGAATACCTTTGTCTATCCAATTTTTGTATGCATCAAACAGTAGAACAAAATTGAAAATAATAATAATGAAGGAAATGTAGTGATTCCTAATTTAATTTCATTCATCATATCCATTTGCTATGGTCATCATTCCTCTGGTCGTTAACTTTATGTTGCTGGAATAATTTCGTTATCATCAATTTTTATTTTCCCTCCTTATTCTTCTCTTAAATTTTTGATTTTATTCAATGGGAATTTATTTTATAAAAATCAATATGTTTGTAATATAAGAATCATCTATGAAAGGCATTGAAAATGAAAATACTTGAATTTTATAAAAGTTACACAAATAATAAGATTGACCAAATGTGTATGAATAAAAAAACTACAGCAAACCGGTCCATATGTTAGAAAAGCTTTAGGTTTGCTTTCTTTCGTCGAAATTAAATTCGTCTCTGTCCTCAGATGCCCTTTTTGTTTCAAAAATTTTTTTGAGTCCTGTTTTGATTTTGTATTCGTGTTTACATATTGCAATTCCGTCCTTAAAATTGTACTTGCTTCTTCTCTTCTAACATCAAGTTGAAGTGTGCGAATTTGAAAATCAAAAGGGAATTGCAAGTGCATGCGTGAACACTTTCAGGTGGTTTTAATTAAATTTAATTTTGCGGATATGACTAACTTTCAGGAGAAAACTTTAATGCCCGGCCAAATGCATTCAATGCACAAAATCTGTATCTGGCTTTAGTGCGCAAAGTCAGATTTACCGCAGAGAAAGCTATCACAAACAACAGGCGGCTCTCGAAAGTTTCAGTACACAATAAATGTCATTCCTTTCGTTTATATATTGAGCGCTTATTCAAACAACCTTTATTTTAACCACATCATCTTTTTTGTGGACCATCCTAATTTATATACATATGTATGTATGTATACACATACTTACGTATTCGAGTGCTTGCACACAAATTTATATTTGATTGAAAAGCAAAAACAGAGTGCAAGTGTTTTCAGTGGCAGCAGTTTAATACTCAAATCATACATGGGTGTATAAATCATGTGCACATACAGATAAAGGTCATCCTTTTTTTTCTAACGTGTTGAAATAAATATGTACATACGTATATATAGATTTATAACTGCACTTGTGTAAATAGCCGAAATTCCTTTTTGGCTGCTATTGCGACTGCCAGAACTATTTCTACCACTTTCACCTACTTCACCTGTTTTCACTGATTTTGTTGGAAAACTCAATAATTTGTTACCACCCACACATAACTGATAATAACGCATTGTTAGATCACTTTGAAAATAAACTTTTATTCAAAATTTTAAAACTTGTAGAGAATAATTTAAAAGAAAGTAGAATCGCTATATTCGGCTATGCCGAATATTTTATAACATATCCTTGGCACAAGTATGAACTACAAAAATTGAATTTTTAGTTCGTGTTGTTTTTCAAATTTATGCTCCAACTAGCTTTTTCCCGCGGCATCGGTCGTATCAAAAATCTGTCTTAGGATATGCTAACGATTAAAATTTCTTATTTTTTAGTTTATAGTCAAAGTACTCCATAACCACACATTAGAACTTTTGCCTCCGGTTGCTAAATTTGCCACAGTGCTATGTGAGTTTACGTTCGAAAAGGCCATGTGAAAGTGGTCATGCGTGTAACAGTCGCCTCTTAGATCAACTCACCCTGTTTCCAGTGACTAATCTTGATATTTATTTCAGTTTTTTAACACGAATGTGCATACCCATGTATTAAATAATATACAATTTAATAGAATTGTATTTTAATCTAAGTACTGCTAAATTGTACCGTAAATGGTTGCATCGCATAATCCGGAATTTAAAACAATTACCAAAACCCTTTCGATAATATTTTATGAAGAGAAGAATTAAATCAAATTTGTATTCCTATATTTAATACTGTAGAATATTAATTGGATACGCCTTTTATCCTTTTAAAGCGCTAATATAAAAAATTATCTAAACACATGTTAGTTTATTTTTGTACAACATTCATATGTATAAAACGGAAGTGCCACATAAATTGTCACATGATTAGTTGTTTGGCGATAGGTAGCAGTTCGAGTTGCAACGCTTTGCATGAAAAGGACCTGTTACTTTAACTTTGCATTATCATAGTAGGGGAACATTTATATCTTTTTGACACTCTATTACAGGTCACTGAATAGATGCAAAGAATGGTCATATCTTCTGTATTCACAAGCGTTACTTAATGCCGTAAAGCAATTTTCACAAGTCTCGGAACAAGTGCGTCTATACAAAATGACAAAAATTCCCCGCAGACTCTCTGTCATTATTATACACCACCCGGGGGCATATCCACACCTTGCTGAGTTGCTACGGGGGGAAACAGGCGCACCAGTTCCTGTGGCTGTCAGGAGCCTGAAACTGAAAGAAGGTAGAACTTCTTAGCTCGACCAGTAACGAAAAACGACTGATACCACGGGAACCAGTAGCCCCTGGAGCTTCGATTCCAGACCGGTTGTTGGTGAGGCTCCTTCGGGGGTGCACGTATTGGTTGTGTCAGCTGTCAAGCATTGACGGCAGTAGATTGGATAGCTCCAAACCCCTTATCAAGGGGTGAAATCGGGGAGCTGACATCCTCTGTCCTAATTTGCTACCTATGGGATGGGCATGAGTGCTATTCCGGTGGTGATTATGCGGATTGCATAGAGGCGCTGGTCTGGCCGCTTAATGTCACACCAGTGGTTACACCACCGTGAGGTTGAGCCATCGCTGGTAGGTACTCATGAATCTAAACACATCTGTCACTATTATACAAGTGTTTAGATTTTGGATTTTACCAAATAAGTTTAACTGTTCTGACTATGAAAAAAATTAAAAGTTAAATATTCACATTACATTTTTGTAATTGACAAAATGAAAAGTCTAGGCTTTTATAAAATGTTCATAAAATAATTAGAGTCATACGGCTATAAATAAATTTTGTATCTATAATCTTATCAGATTCATAATATATTTCGTTGATATTGATAATACTTTCCCATTCCATTTTTAATGTTGTGAAAGAGCATTAACAAAAAACAATATGCTTTAATTTAAGAGCCCAAATTACAACATCGCCTTAACTTCAGAACAATTACAATTCATAATAGTTAAAGGTTACATTCCTGTGAAGCACCGAAGCATTGATTTAAAGGTAATGTTACATCACAACTACAAGTTAAATTGTGTTGTGCCTTTTTGTTGTGAGTAAGTACATGAATACCTCAGAAACTGTAAACTTTGACAACTTATTTTATGAGAAGTATGCTTGTCCCAATTAGTTTTCTCAGTTCATTTTCTACTTTCTCAAATTGAAAGGAGCAATTTTCAAAGAAGAAATAAGTAAAGATGAACTGCAACCTCTGCCGTGCTGTAACTGTTTTAGTGGAAAATTTGTTTCGTAAGTAGAAGGCATTTGTAAAGAATGAATAACTAAGTTAAGACGGAGTTATAAAAATGCAAAAAGGACCCTCGTTTCTGCTGTTAGTGCGTACCTTTCAGATATTGTTAAAACCTAGTAGTCGTGAAAGCAGATATTAAGTCAGCAAAATTTTATTTGCCTTCGAAATTACGAACTTGTAAAATTTAAACTTAAAATATGTAACGCAAATGGAAAAATAATATCTTACATCTCATTTTATATATCGGCTAAAGGGTGATTCAACTAAGGATTCTTTTGTATAATTTTTGTTTCTGAAAGAAACGCTCTGAAAGTAACGCTCAAAAATAAATAATGCCTCCTAATTATATATATTGAATAATTGTCCTACTTTCTCTGGAATGGGAATACAGGTAGTGAAGTAAAGAGGATAAAAAAGCTTTACCGTTTAATTTCTCTGCAATTGCGCGTTATGTGTAATGTTATAACAGTGTTGCCATGCTTCTGGTGTAATATTATTTGTTATTATACTTTGACGAGGCTACCAATGGAAGAGGACGTTGTGGTATATACTATATATGTGCAAAGTAAAAAGTTTTGGTTTAATTTTTAAACTTTAAGATGTTCATACTACACTATTTAGGAGTTATATTTTGAAATTAATTGCGAAGTAGTTGACATATAAAATAACCTGATAGTTATTGAATTACTTGAGGGAATTGTTTTAACGCCATAAATATATGTGCGAATTATTTTTTCATTTCTTGGGGTAGAAATAATACCAAAATGAAACAATTCCTATTAGTTTTCATACAATACCGAAATTCATGCCTCTTAATTTTATTACTTGCAGTTTTATCGTAATGCCTCAAAAGATTTAAAGTTCTCTCTTTCTATAATTTTATTCCTTAACGTTTAATAACAAGACTAAATAAGAAATTAAAAACATCTGCTTGTAAAAGAAACACAAAAAAAAACAGAAAAACAAAGTTGTTTCTCTACCTGGAACTTCTCTGTTGGGGTTACAGACAACACCTTCAAAGGAGACAATATCTCCTATTTTTTCTCGAGCGACTGTTTCCATAATACACTTGCTTAACTCCACCACGATAAGAATTGATTTTGTCATTTAAAAATCTTAGCTTGAATCATCCTTTATAAAAAGATGGTATTGTAATTTTCTGTCTTATCTGTTCCATATATGAATTTTCAGGTTCCGGGCAGTTTAAAAACAATAGACGGGGTTTTAATTGTAAAGTGAAAGCGGACACTGATGGACTCATTAATTCCGTCAGTTCCTTTTTAAGGGAATATCGCGTTGACATTGCATACGAACCTGATTACAGGTACAATTTTTTTTAAATTCGCGATGTCCTACTTTGGAGCATTTCTTTTTAAATGTTTATTCCAGCGCTTGATAGGCATTTGGAAATGCATGGCAGTAGTCTTTTTATACAAAATTAATTTGTTTTATGCAATAGACATCATACGAGTATAACTTAAAAAAAAAGATTTTATTCCTGAATTCGCCTTCCTGGATTTAATTTAAAGTAAAAAACTTTGTGTATAGCCGAAGAGTATAATTTCGTGAAATAACAGACACCATAATTTTAGAAATTAAATTTCCACTTGACGAACAGAGTAGAATTTATGTTTGGTTAGGAAAATATTTTTAGTCTAATTTATAGCAAATCTTTGGTTACGAATGTTTCTGTTTTTATATCGAAAATGTATTTATTAGATTGGAAAGTACGGACTAATCGAACAGTTTCCTTTTGTATAAAATATATTTCTGACGGGCTCCATTATCGCACTTATGAATGAATTTAGCAAGTTAAAGTGCACTACAGATGGCAGTTGTTGTCATTTTTCGAACAATTATTCATGAATTTACACTAAAATAAAATTGGTTATTTTGTTGTGTCCTAAAATAAACACTAATGAGAAAATTACATAAAAGACATTTTGGGAAATAAAATGAAAAACACAAAAGAAAAATTATGCCAACACCTGTTGTCCTAAATGTACGATGAATAAAAAAATTCCAAAAATATTATAAGGAAATAGAAGAAATCAATATTGCCAGTTTAGCATTTCTGAGAGAAAATATAATAAATCATACGTTAGTGATGCCTGGCCTAGAGGGTGCTTGGTCTATAGTATGCGAACTCTGGTTACTAGTCGATCTCCAGTTTTAATACAGACTTACTCATGCATATGGATCTCTATGTAGGTGGACATCTTTTTCTCCATTACTAGTGAAAATTATATGAATTTTCTGAAGGGACTTCGGTTTTAATTCGTCAGGGGAGGAATCCGGAAGAGATGGACTCAAATAACTCGCAAAGGGCGGACGGGTCTATCTTTAAAAGTATTCCTAAGGCCGTGAGGAATGAAGCATCGCAATAAAACCTGACAAGAGGTAGAGAGGCTAATATCTTTAGGAACTCCGTTGTTTATTGGCCACTGGAAAAAATCTGATAAGATGGCCAAGAACACTTCGCATGGGATAGGCGGATCAGTCTTCAAAGATACTCCTGAGGCTAAGGTTGAGACAGTAGCGCACATTGTGCGTAAAGCTTAGGACCACTTGATAAATATAAATACCTTCGGGGACCCTAGCCTAAGACAAATGCTGGAAATTACAAGAACTTCGTGATGAGGAAGAAAGTCGACAGTTACCGTGATGGCAGAACAAGATTTAAAAATGGTACTGAATGGTACAAAGTGACAATTTAACCCGTCTGTATGGAATGGTTTTTAAATTTTTTACATTATGTGAGTTAGAAAATTTTGCGCATTTAATTAACGTTTCAGATTGGAAAATAGTACCTTCCATGCTATGGGCCCTACTACGGCATTTTGCACCTAAAAAAGTAATGAAAATAGTATAATACTGAAATTTCCATCACTGCCACATAGCAGAAAGGGTGTTTTATATGCCATCTTTACATAACACGGATTATTCGCTTGTACACAAAGTTGTATTGTTTATTGGCAAAACACCCTGAACTTGATTACCAACCGTAACAACGGTTGCAACATCTATAGCTTGCATAAAAAGCGTTCTGTTCATGACAATGATACTAATTAAAAAACGCTCTCTTGTGTATTTGCCGTTCTTGTAAGTTTAACTTTAATACCGAGGCGGTGTGAATATATAACGAATCAAAAAAAGAATTGATATTATTCCATTTTAGTATAATTATCATATTTTTATGGTGTTAAAACTATTACTTCAAGCATTAAACTAACTTAGTCTCGAATAAAAACTACTAAGGTTTCAATTCAAAAAAGTATACTAACATTTTTTTACTATGGGAATTTAGGGACCAAAAACAACAATACTTGTAAAGTTGTTGCTTTTTTAAATATAAATTTATAACTTGTACTTTTTTAAATTGAGCCCCAGCCTGACATTCCCTTTGTTATTTGTAGAATTTTAATTTACGAACTTATAAAGTGTTCTGAGCCTTTAGAGATAGAAAATGCGAAACAGCTTTATTTTTAAAGGTTTGAGAAAATATATGTGTATAGTGAGGTATGGTGTCTTATTATTGATAATCCCTTTAAAAACGACTAAAATATGAAGAACAATCGTGGATAAGATTAAATTATCCCCAAATAATACTTATTATTTCCTAAATAATCCTGGCAATACTGCGTACAAAAAGTAAAATTTATCAAATGTTCTAATAGGGAACTTTGAAATGTATTTGTGTTGGTGTTTCGTTAGCAATTCATATTTAGTTGGACATCATGGTAAAACTTTTCTTTTTCTTGTTATGGCTGCTGACTAAATACCAAAGAAAGAATTTATTATGCAAATATTTGTAATGAAATACACAAATGGTTGGTAATGAAATATGTTTATAAATTGATTAAAATTTACGTGAATAATAGAAGAGACTTGAAAAATTATAAAAACAATTATATTAAAAATTTTAAATATTACGGTTTTCTTTATACATATGTAGGGTAATATGCGGACTGTCATTTTAAACAGAGTTATTTGTAAAAAATCTGAGGGCACTCAATACTAAAGGTATTTACTTGAGCGATAATAAATTTTTTTTGTATGGGAGTTATTATGTTCACTGGTCCCATTACGTCCATTTGTAGCGCGACTATGTAATTTATACAAAATTGGAAGACTATTGCTGTTATAAGTCTTGACCTATACAGTGTAGCGTGGTATATCATATATCAAGACAATATGTAAGAGGCTTCTAGCAGTTGCCTAATTAAACGGTGTCTTCGGTACTGTTCTTGTAAAAATTGTCCATTGGATAGTGGGGCCATAGTAGCATTCTTGTATATAAATTAGCATTTTAAAACTCCTTAAGCTACAAATTTTTACATTTTTTAAAATCATTAAGCTTTTAATTATTTTACTTACTGTCGCAATTAAAGACTGCAGAATTGATGCCTACAAATCGTTACATACGAAAAAATATAAATTTTAATAGAGCATTTTTTCGTTGCTCTCAAACAATCCTATGATATTCCATTGGTGTCAACTTTTTAAAAGAGGCGGGTAAAGTCTTGAAAGTTTACGCATATTGTACGTTACAGCGTAGTCTGATATCTTTACTTAAGTTCAGGGCCACCAAAGATGCCGAATATTTCAAAAATGCCATATACTAGGTATGTGTGTATCGTTGATATGACCTACAGATAAAAGAAGTTTGTTAATATTTAACGCGAAACTGGTTTTAATATGCAAAGGAATTCAGGAAAATTTTTTTCTTGAAAACTTTAAAAAATTCTTTTGAACTAATGCACGAAATTCCGAGAACTACGAAGAAACTTAAGGCTACACGCAGAAAAAACAACTGGTAGAAATCAATTGTAATATTTAATAATCCGTCATTGTAATTGAATAGACATTGATCGAATTGAAAATTTAATTGTATAGTCCGGTTTTAAGTTGATAATTAATTTTGGAAGATAAAGTGAAGCAAAGTTTTATCGCAAAACGATTAATAATCGAAACAAATACATTAACTATTAAGGTCCATTATATGCCACTATACTTTTTTTCTGGTATAATGCTAAAATATTTGGTTGCAACACAATAAAAAATAATCATTCTGAGCGAGTGTGAACACCCGTTTAGGAATATGGACTATAATTACAGTCATTGTGGCGTAACAAGTGATATGGATGAATATTTTCGTTCAGGCGACAGTATTTGAAGCGCAAGCTTCTATTGATGTTGAATTCGATATATGACTTACAACGGAAAAAGAAAGACAATGGTCCTATAAATTTCCAAGATGAACTAAGCTTCTTGCTCAATGCTTCCGCCTTCGAACAACAATGAGCAACTTTCTGAACAAAAGTTGGAATTTATTCAACTAATATAAATAATAATAATATAAATATAACTTCGATACAATAATATATAACAAAAAAGTAACTGTCAAATTAAAGAAATTTCTTCTATGTAAATATTAACGAAAAAATATTTTTTTAAGAAAAACATCCGTAGATATCAGAAGGTAGTTTTAGTGTTGCGATTATCAGCACTTTGAAGTGAGCGCTTTTTAAGTTTGGCTCACTTGGTTGAGTTAGTCCGTTCTATGGCTCAGTAGTTCAGTAGTGTCTTTTGTGTTAGTAGCTCATGTTTCAATGGCTCATGTGTCATTACAATTGTTCTTAAATGACTATTTTGCCAACCTGTTTGTAGTAGAAATACTACAGCAGAAAAGAGAAAACTTTAACTAAATAATTTTACAAAAACGAATAGAGAAATATACATATACACTTTTGTTAATATAAACATTTAAAGAAATATGAAAAAACATAAACGTGACAACGAACTTCTTAAACGTTTAGTACTGAACTATAGCTAAAAAGCATACGCGTATAAGAAACATAAGTACTGAACTGTTGAGTTGAAAACGATCAGTGCTCTTAGCGGCTCAGTTAGTTCAGCTGCGTGAATAGTGCAATTGAACTAGATCGTTCATGAACTAAGGAGTTGTTTAGATATATAATAGCCTCTTTTTTTTCTAAATTTTACATCCCATATTGCAGTATTTATTTCAAATTTTGGTATAGTGTAGTACATTTTTGCTTGTTTGTAGGAATCCCCTTTTCCACTTTTACACCAAAAATGGCCATTTACCTTTAGATATCGATTATAAACGAATTGTTCGCTTTAAAACTTACGAAATATGGTTATACAATATTTTTTTATTTCTATAATGTTTTAGAAATATTCTCTGTTACAAATAAGTACAAGCATTTTTGGACTTCGAAAGTCAACTACCGGGAAAATATTCTTAAAATCGGTGCATAATTACGAAATTCAAGGTCTAAGTAGCTTAGAAGCGCCTTATACGTTAATCGTTTTTTTTTTATTATTTCACTTTTCATGTCTGAAAGCAGCAACAACGGAATAAGGAAAAATTCACTTTTGAAAACTTAAACTTTTATTTTGAAAAGAATAATACGGTTTCTTAAGCTATATATACATAAGCAGTGCAGGAATAAAATTAAAAGTAACTTCACACATAAATGCACACTGTACCTTATATGGTACGTCTCTTTTATCATACGATACTCTAACCAATCAAACTTAATTATGGCATTAAAGGAACTCATTTACCCGCTTAAAACTGTCATTTCTGCAATTGCGCAAAATTGCCAGACTTGAAGTCACTTTTTCAGCTTTTTTGTGCAACTTTTAGACAATTACTGTCAATTTTATAGAAAAGTCAAATCAAAAAATAAATTAATTTAAAAATACAAACACAAAAACGGAGAATTTTTTCAAATTTACATATAAAAATTTCTAATAAAGAGAAGAGATAATTATAAGTAGCCTGAAGTAACCCTTCTATTACGTTAGATTCAGTCGAGAAGAGGAGCCAGTTACTGGATTCATGCCCGTAGACATCTAATGTGAAAACAAGAAAAAGGCCCATGTGGATATATTATAGCAACTGGGTGCTTCGAGTGAAGTTGCTCAGAATTCTCTTCTTAGGTGAGTTCTGCCTGGTAAAATACCTGCGAAAATTGTATAATCCTAAAGTCAGAAAATAAATCATTGTAACTAAAACAGTGTAGAACAAAGCACATAAAATGCTTATTAGTTGTGATCAGTTTAGTTTTATATATCTATTAAAAAAACTTATAAAAAATTTTCGAGCCTAATTTTTAAATCAAAGTTGGTTCACGTTTTGCATGAATCGTACTTTATTATCAGGCTAATCAAATTCCGTTGCAAATTAATTATAATAGTTATTATTTGCATACAAATAGTAGCCAATGATATATTGTTTAAAATTAAATGTTATATTAAACAACAGATTTATTAAAACGTTTGAATGCAATGTGGACGCAACAATTTATAGAATTTATTTTATTTGTTTAAAGATTATAATAAAGTAAATATTTTCATAGAACTTATTATCACACAATGATAAATTTAAAACGAAATAGAAATGTATAACAGGACGACATCATTCATAAATAGATAAAGACTTTAAATTATTTAATTTCTAAATAAAATTCGTGTTAATAAAATATTTCAGTAGGAATAGTTAGGTGCATGAAGTGATGAAATACGAAACTGCTTAAACTCTCCATTACGATAACTATATTGATCATCATGATCGTGGTGATGCCAATTATAAATAAAAAAATCTACAAACGACAAACACTTGTATAATGTCGTACATACACATACTGTATGCGCACACGCACATCCTCAACTAAAGAGAAAGTGCCCCTGGCAAGTTTTTGAGTCTTTGAATGTATGCAATAAAATAAAAAAATCTAAAGAATGTCAATTTATTGTGATTATAACTTCAGCGTTTACTAACGAAAACAAAACATACACACACACACACACACATTCTCTTATAAAAACGAGCGTTTTTCAAGTGGTAACTTACGCCTGACAAGTATTCACAATCACACAGTTACACATGCTGAAGCAACAGAAACGAAACAAAGTTTTATGAAACGCTTTCCCTTCCTGTGCTCACTACTGACTCTTTAATTTAGTGGGTTAGGCTGAATTCAGTGTTTTTTATTTTTTTTTCTTGTTCAACTTTATTTACATTTTTCATCTTCAATTCGTGATAATATTGACCGTTGAAAGTAAAAGCGATATTAACGTAAATTTTGATATTTGTTTGTGTGTATATGTTTGGATGTGTTTAGTACTCGTATTGTGTTCAGAAACAACTTTTTCTTTTTATTGATTCTTGAATGGCCACTTTTTATGAATTCACGTTTAGTTTGGTATGTGCCTACAAGTTACAGCATACAGATGTTGATTTGGGTTTTTCTGTTGCTTTGTACTTTCGTAAACAAGTTTTTCAAGAAGAAATAATTTTATTCTGACGGTTTTTACGATTAATGTTAAATTTGTGTTTGGATTTAAAAACGATGCAGCTGACCTACTTTAGATTAAAATGTAGTTGTTTTAGAAAAGACATGAAGTAGTTACAATGTTTACATGTAAACGGCTGAAGAGGTAAATTTTGCGGGCATACATATGTAGTTTACAAATATAGGAATTGGTTGCATGGTTTTACATATTTTACCAACATTTACGTAGGTGTAATTGTGCTAGAATATTGAAATATTTCGTATACAAATATGTCCTCTAACAATTATGAACAACAATGAATAACAACTATATTTTTCATTTACTTTTCAATAGAGTGAAAATTATATCTTGTGATACAGTAAACAAATGTACTCTTTTGATGTATTATGGTCTCCTTAATATAAAATTAGTTAAAATGTTATGTACTATGAATAAATATAAATGAATGTTTGCAAGGTCATAATTCGATTTATCCCATTTTATTATAAAAAAAACAAACTCCAAGTTATTCCAACATAATCTTTGAATTTGCGCAACAGGCAATAAAGTCAACTGGCCTGTGGCAATAAATGAGCCAAATGATACAAACATTTCTTTTTTACGCCTTTTCGGAATGCTTTGATTTTTAAGTTTGTACACTTTAATACAAAATTACATATCTTCCGACTGTTGACAAAAGACCATAAGTCGACATTAGAACAAATTTCAGATTTTTTAAGGTAATTTTGAAAATGCGTCTTTTGATCTGATCAAGAGTACAATATATTGCTTTCCAAATAATTTTTGCTTAAAATCAAGATGTGTCGAGTATCAACTCATTTACATTTGACAAAAAACTTTTCCTTAATAAGTCAAAAATATATTAGAAATTTGAAAAAAACATCAAGCGAACTTTTGACAATATATCCTATATTAGGCCTGTTCCAGGTGCATAACAAATAGTCCAGACTATTGAGAGTAAAAAGAAAGTTACTCTCTGAATTTGCCAAAGTTGTCCGAAATTGCTGGAACGCAAAAAACCACAATTGAACATCTTTAAATACTAATGGTGCATACTTTCTCAAATAAATTTTATTTTAGTAATTTTATAGGCTTAAAATGCATAATATTTTAAGAGCAAAACATTTGCATCATTGGCAGCAGCTGTCCATAACTTCTTAACTGATCGATAAAATAATCTTGTTTATTAAATAAAGTGATAAATATGCACAAATATATGTACTTACAACTTCAAGTTTATTGGAAAAATTTTCCGTTTTGCTTTTTAATAAATTTAAAATAAAATCTTTTTTCCTTGATTTAAAATTTTTTTTCATTTCTAAAAATAAACGAAAAACAGCTTATAATTTAATTCTAGGTCGAACTTACCCAAAGAAAAAGTTCGTACGACTTTGTACAGGAAATGAAAAATTTTACTCTCTCATTTTCTCTCAAAATTGCACAAAAATTGTTATCTGGAACGCGTTTGGACTAACTCGGACTAGTTCGGACTGTTTTGTTATACACCTGGAACAGACCTATTGTCTTAGTAGTCAACGTTTTCTTGTTATTTATACTGATTTTTTAAGATTTAATTTTATTTTATTGAATCTCTTCTAAAGAAATCTGAATTAGTACTGATATTTACTTTTGCCAAAAGATCATTAGTTCAGAGAAATTTGTAGGTATATATGTATGTATGTATATTTTTTCTTTTAACAAAATTGAGAATTTTATTGCGAAAAACGTGGAATTTGATTCTAAAAGTCCGTACATATAACAAAACTCGTCAGTTTTTTTTGTCATCTATTGCTTTAAAAATATATTTAAATGAATCTTAAACTGAGATGGATACTACAAAATGTTTAATTACCCTTTACAGTATTTTTGGAACTGCAAGTCCAACCATTAATCGCTGTGAGAGAGAGGAGGTCCACAATTAAAGCTATATACATAAATTGTTGTTGAAAATTTCCTTTTTCGTTGCGCCAAAAACTTCAAAAACCTGTGTTTTGTTAAAAAATGTATCGAATATATGGCAGCACTGTTCTGAGAATAAGTGCCTTAAAACGAGAGCTTACGAATAATGACCGTCGTTGAAATAGATTCTATCACACGACTGCATGGCTTAGGAAGTTTTATGTGTCGAATTGTATGGGACACTCGTTATGCCCCAGTCTTGTTTCATAATTTAAGTGAAATTTTGACATTACAAACCAAGAGTATGTGGACATATTGCTGTGTTATAATAATGGGAACTTTATCTGATCAAAAGATTATCTCTAGAAATTAATGCAAAGGAAAAAAATTGCCATCAGTTGTTGATCATATATATCTCATATGGTTGTCACAATAATTTTTACTTGTCCAAACCGAGTGTGAGCACTTCGTTGTCGCTTTGATTGTGTTATAGTTCAGTGCTACACTATTGTCGTCATGTCTAAGGAATATAATATGTTGGTAATAATTCACCTTCACTTGCAGTGAAACTTTTGAGAACGGAGATCGTTAGATTAACAAGATAATGGAATTCTTAAGGCCATAAGTGGTTGGTATGAAGTTTTTGCAGAACGGTGACTGTATCCAGCCAATTCTAAAATCATTCGATTTAACGCTACGCGATTTTTGCTTCCGGAGTTTGTGTAATCCGCGGTGCATGCGAATAAAATAATTCCAGAACTCAAGAACGAAATTGAATGCATCATCGGCGCGATAAGGCTACATCTTTGTCAAAAATATAAAATTTTTTTTTAAAAAAGAACCGCGGTGGCCATTAAAAAAAATATAGCTCAAAAAATATGTAGGTGTTTAATTTTTGAATCAAATGCAGATTCGGATTATGATTCCTTCTGCGTTACTAAAGTTTATTTTTATTTTATTTCAAGTTCTGAATTTGCTCCATAAAAATATATCATGATATATTAATATTATTTCAATAAAGAAAAACACAAACAATAAGCGCAATAACAAAAAGTTATAAACTTTCTTTTCACTCAAACACACGTACACACAATTTACTCGTATTTATTATGTAAAGGAAATTGAAAATTTTAGGAACGTAAAGTGAAAACTTTAAATTAATAATGCCAATAATATTTGGCATTTAGTAATGCAGCTCCAGCCCCAATACAGCAAATTTTAAATGAACACGTTTAAATGCAAAAATGTTTTTAAGTCACTTTGTGTTAATAAATAAACAAATAATTCAAATTTATTTGTCTGTTTGTAGACATCGACAAGCGAACAATACACTCCTTCGGTCACTTGTAGTGCTAGAAAGTCAATACCAGTGAGGCATTCATCTATAAAGACGTGTTTAGAATAATATTTGGTGTTAATTTCATTTTCGTTTACCGTGGTGTTTGTTGTAATACATGCAATTTATAAATGATTTAGTGTTTTCGATTGAACACCATGAAACCACGAACATGGACATTAAGTAGTAGATACACAATTAAAATAAATTCGTATAAACTAATGTATGTGGACATATTCTATTTTACTGTTAAAAGTGGCGTTCTGGGAAGTAAAAATTTTGACTAAACCACGTTATAGTATGTAATGTGCGAAGTAGCTGTACTTTAATTATACAAGCTTACAAGGTTTTGGACTATAGCAACTAGAATTTATTTAAAAAAAAAATTGGTGTGCTGAATTCAAATCTGCACTTCATCTTGTTAATTGGTTTTGTTTAGCGAGATATACCGTTATCTGGTGCGACATTTATTAGTATTACTCGAGAAGGGCTTTTCCTATTTGAAAAATACGAAAATCCACATTAAAATGTAATTAGTACCTGTAAAGAAAAGAATATTTTTTATGTAAAAAAATTCGTTAACAATTGAGAAAGTCACAAATTTTACTTTTTTCTTTATCTTTCAAATTGTCAAGCAATACGTTATTAAAAACAATGCACCACTATTGATTTTATTCACAATAAAATTGTTTTATTTTAAATAATATAATAAAAATTGGCAAATGTATTCACCAGAACTACAATTGAAAATTTTTTTATGAGACTTTTTTCTGTTTACTGTGATTACGGCAGCATTTGTCGAAACGAAATATCTTCTCTTAGTTCCGAACAAATTTTAATGAAATATGACTCGTTTTTTTTTGAAAAGTATTTACCTGTATGTCATAGAAAAACAACAAATATTTTAATTTTCAGGAATTTTCTAAAACCAAATTTTTTCTGCTAAAGTTCCACAATATCTCTGAAACTACGAAGCAGATTAAAAACAATCTTAGCATAGTATAGTGTTAAATTTTGAATTTTTTATTAGCCTGAATAGATCGTCCTATTCAAGTTATATTAATACTGTCTGGTGGAAAATTTATGTGTTTAAATACGATCATTTCAAAAAGTATTAAACGATGCGGAATGAAGGTGGTGCCGTTGGAATTATCGATTGTGCGGATTTGTCAGTCACGATGTCGCAGTGGTGGAGTGAGCATTGCGCGTTCGCTGTGGATACATTTTCTAAGAGTAATGATTCTTACGTAATTGCTCGTCGACAATTTTGTTCAATGTTTGGTATTCGGCGAATACATTATGGACCGATTGTAAATTTAATTTGTTAGTGGATGCAGAGATACCGCACAATTGCTTCACTATGAATGTCCCACGGCCAGGGCCAAGTCGATCTTCAAGGACTACCGAAAACATTGAATTGGTTTAAAGCAGCTTACGAGAAAATCCGCGACTTTCAATACGGAAAAGAGCAGCCTCACTGGGACTTTCAAGAGCGCGTATTCATGAAATTTTAAAAAAGGGGCTGAATTCCCATTCCTTTGAAATTCAAATCGTTCAAGAACAGAAAGAAAGTGACTTTAGTTTACGCAAAAATGTTTGTGAAACGATGTTGAAGCGTTTTCCCACTGTAAATCCAATTGTTTTGAGCGACGAGGCTCATTTTCACTTAAACGGCCACGTCAACAAGCAAAACTGCCGTTACTGGTCTCCAAGAACCCGCAATCCTTCGTTGAAACACCAATACCTATTGTATTGCCTCGGGGTAACTGTTTGGTGTGCCTTATCCCTGCATGGAATAATTAGACAATTTTTTTTCAAAAATTCTCGAGGACTGGCGACGAATGTCAACGGTGAAAATTATCGACGCATTATTACGGAATCCGTTTTGCCAAACCTGCGAGCTCATCCATCGTACTCTTCACACACGTGGTTTCAACAGGATGGGGCGACTGCACACACAGCCAGAGCTTCGATGAATTTGATTCTGGAAAATTTCTCACAAAAACAGATCAGCCGCTTGGAGGACATCTCATTTCCACCGAGGTCGCCCGATCTAACTCCCATGGATTTATTTTTCTGGGGCTATCGCAAAGAAAGGGTTTATAATGACAACCCGCAATCTCTTAGGGCTTTAAAGAATATATTCGTCGAGAAATCAGCTCAATTGAACCAAGTTTACTGCAGCGTGTGGCGCAGAAAACAAGGCTCCGTTAGTGTGTTAATGCGGCGGAAGACATCTGGATGACATATTTATTAAAACATAAAATCCGCATTTCCATTCTATCGTTTAACGGTTTTAATAAAACTTTGTGTCAATTATTACGTTTTTATTTAAGTTTGAAAATATAAATCTGCTACCAGACACCCTGTATTTGTCGTGCAGTTGCTTCCTTTTTGACATAACGCAATATCTCGAAAGCTAGAATAAATTCAAAGAAATCGGCTAGAGACAGGAAATTAGCGCCCCAGTCCAAATTGGTTAAAGTCGGGGTTAAAGTACCAATCGTTATTTTAAGCATATTTTTATATGGTATATTTTAACTTCAATTTCCATTTAATGTATCTACTGCTTGACGTAAGTAAGTGTATACCTAAAACAAAAGCGATTGTAATATTATCAGAGTGCGTAGCATCCTTTAATAATGGTGTTTTCGTTTCTACAAGAAATGTAAAATATATTTACGCCCACAAAAGACCCTCAGTAATGCCGAATAAAAAGAAAATATTTGGTTTTATCATGCGAAGTGTTTAAACTAAGAGCTCGTTAGTTTGGTTTAGTCGAAAACCTTTTGTCGTAACTAAAGTTTTGTTTAAAATACTCGTATATGAAAGTAATCATAATCTGTTTGAACAAAATACACATATTCTATCAGAGGACATAATATAGTGCTCTTGACCATGTTTTTCTCTGCGTGTACAAATGTTCTGCTAATAATTATGAGTTGTTCTTTTACAGTTCAAAAGGTCAATCGTCTGGCTATTCAATATGAATGGGAAGTAGGTAGGTACGTCAAGTCATAGACCCATTCGAGCGAATTCTTTAGGTGAAAAGTGCTCGTCTGTGGTTTTTATGAACAAAACTTTTAGGAGTATCAAAGAAATGCTTTGTTGTAAACTGAGGGCTCGAAATATAATTTCGTAACGCATGTGTCAATTTGCCCCATAAAACAGCTATGATTTTTTCGTAAAAGTCACAAAATAGGTGTTATTTTCTGAATTTTCATTTTTTAAACAAAATAAAAAGTTATTTTCCACTTATAGTTTTTGGCCAGAAATAAATAATGTTTTCAGCAGACATAAAAGTTCTTTTTAATATTTAAATGTTTTTTTAACCTAACTTTTAATTTTTTAATGCAAAATAAAAATGAATTAAAATTTGTTAAGATATGAAACGTTACGTTTAAATAAAAAATAGCCTATTAAAGACACACAATTATAATAAGTCCCCTTAATAAAATCAAAAATAGGTTTTTTTTGCCGAAATATTAGCGATGAGCTTTTGAATTTAAAAATAGCTAAAGGATGAAGTTTTGCTTTTAAATTATTAATTATTTTGTTATAAGTAAAATCCAATTGTTTAGTGAAATATAGAATTTTGTTATTTAAAATCAGCAATATAAGTTCACAAATTTTCGCTATATGGAGAAAATATTATTAATGGCTACTTTTGGTTTTCTCTATCATACGAAAAAAAATATAACGCGATACTGATGATAACTATACTGATGTTAATTATAATTCTTAAAAGTCTTTAAATAAATATCATTCCTTTTAGTATTTTCTATTTATAACATATTTACAAGCTGAATAGCTTTACTTCTTAAAGTAAATTAAAAGAATTTAAAATTAGAAAATTCAGTAAAAAATCCCAACCATTTATCGAATGTTAAAATCTATATCCGAATTTGTAAAATGACGTGAATAAATTAATTCTGCTAGTGTCTAAACTGCATTGTGATGATAAAAACAAATACATGTAACTATATGTGCCGGAAGGAATCAAAAATAGCTTTTATACAAGATAAGAGTTAAAAGAAAATTTTATTTCTAATCGAAAAAAAGGAAGAGTTAAAAATAACTTTATTTTTGCTTAATAAAACCAAAATCAAATAAATAAAAGCACAGCATTTCTTAAAAATATGTTATATATATATATATATATATATATATATATATATATATATATATATATATATATATATATATATATATATATATACATACATATAAGCAAATATCATAGAGTCGATATAATAAACCATTATATATAAATATATATATATATATATATATATATATATATATATATATTAAAGGTAAAAATTACAAATATTATTATTATTAGTTGATTTAATCTCCAGAATTAATTCTAAGACTAAATACAGATTTAAGAGCATTAGCTGCACAGACTATCAGGTCTAACAAATTATAAATAAAAAAGGTGGAATGTATATTAAAAGTACGTGCGGATAAACTCACTTATGTCAACACAGCTGACTTCTTTCGGTGATCAAAACTGATACTAATACATACCCATGAAGAAAATCGCATATAATATTATATATAATTTTTAAAAGATTTAGGAATTAATAACGTATAACGTAACGAAATAATTTTCCAAAACCTTAACATATGATCTACATTCTTCGCTAGATTTTATTAAATCAATTTTTAATTTTAAAGAAATGCTGAAATAAAACAATTTTGCAAAAATGTCAATAATTAACATACGCGGTTATACATGAGAACGGGAACGAGTAGATAAATATTGGACTTAATATTGTCTAAAACATCTCGTATTTTGGTGCTCTAGGGCAACATACAGATAAAAAAAGAGAATTGTTGGATGTATGGATGTTAGGATTCCTTTCAGTAATTTAAAGAACAGCAGAAATTTAATTCCCTCACTGATGAAGCTTTTAAATTATCCACCAATTTTAATTTCATAATATTTGTCTTCAATATAACAGTTTTATATACATACACTACCTGCAATTATATAAAGGGCATAATGGTTGTCTTAATAACTACATGTGGCAATTCATAGTGCCACATTTGGCCAATCTACCATGCAAAAAATCTAAAAAAATAGTCACCCGATTGTCATGATTTTTTAGTATGTTCATATTATAAAAAAGCATTCCCTGTAACAGGGAAAGAATTATAAAAGGTTGATATGCATTACTTAGTTATTAGGATATGGTTTCATAAAGTTGCACCTTGTGAAAATTTTTTTCTAATTGGTATGCATGCCACACACGTTGCGGCAACCATTGGTTCAACTAATTGCATTTTATTATAGGAAATAATATAACCCCGAAAAATAGTTCTTATTCGATTGATGAACAGTGTATAAATATGTACATATGTATAAAAATAACAAGAATGAGTACATACAGCACCCGATGCTAGCGCGAAATGTCAATACTTGTTAATCTCTATAGGAGCTCTTTTCAAGCCAACAAGCGAACAAAAAACTTTCGAATGCATACAATATGAATAAATTAGTTTCAATTGTTACCGCAGTTGCTGAGAACATGTTGTTGTTAATGCTATATTTATCGTTGTTGTTGGTATTGCTATTGGTGGTGTTTATCATGTTACCGTTATTGTTTTTGTTGTTGTCGATGACACTGTCATTGTCATGGGCAGAAATGGTTAGTATGGCGAATGAATTAATGGGCAAATTTTTGGTTGATCATTTAGGTATGAACCAACCTGTGGGTTCGCCTGTTCGTCCATTCATTTATGTGTGTTAGTATGGCTTACTAGCAATTCACATTATGTGACTGATGTATGTATGTGTTTGTTTGCGTTGACGTATGTAAATCATACAGTGCATTTGAATATCAAATGTATAATAACAATTTAGTTAGTTTATTATAACTGCTACATATTTATTATCAACTTAAAAACACAAAAATTTGGTACCGTGAAATAACCGGTACCGTGAAATAACTCCCAAATGAAATAACTCAAAAAAAAAATGAAATAACTCTCAACAAAAAAGTTCAAATTCCATACAAATTGGTGTACTATTTACATATCTGTGCTAGATTAAGCTGATCTCCGATTAAAACGCTTATAGTTAATACCGTGCCAATTATCAACAGCAGAAAAGTTTCTTCTCATACCTCCATTCATTGCTTAGAAAAGTAAATATTTTTCACCAATAATCTGGAAGGTATATAAATTAAAGCAGACACGCTAGTATCGAATGTTTTTCTAAACCAGGTTCCAAAACATTAAATTTTAATATATTTGCTTTGGAAGAGGCAAACGTTTTATTTAATATATTTGTCACGAATATGGCTAATATAATTTAATCCAAAAAGAATTTTCCGCGGCCACTTACTAGCGAAATATAAAAACCCTATTTTTTTACATTTTACTTATCAAATAAATATTGTCATGATTTTTAAACTGTTTTGTTGCTTTAAATCTGTGGTCTTAAGAAAGCTAATGCCAAGAGGCGTTATGATATCACTGCTGAGAAGAACTTAAAAATGTTTTTTAAATCTTACCTTCAGTGTAATTTTCCGTAAAATTCAAAAACTTTTAGTTAAAGAAAATTTTTCAAAATTGCTAATGTTTAATTTTTTTTTAATGTTACTGTACCTATATATATTTTATGCAGTGTACATTAACTATTTTGAGTGTTTATATACAAAAAAATATTTTTTAAAGGCAAGAGGAAAAAAACTCCCAACAAAATGAAAAAAAGAGTAAACTAACTTAGGCATAAAATATTTTCTTGAAATTTAAAAACAGTATCCCAGCTTTTGTACATTTGGTGCACAAGTAATAAATCTACAATTGAGAAATTACACTAAAACACTTAACAACTTGGAATTGTTAAGTGACGTTTTTGCTGAAACTGTTAACTTTGTTTTATTCATTAGGTGATTTTTTACTATTTGGTTTTTTATATGGCTATGCCAAAAGAGCTTAGTAAGATTTGCATTTCACCATAATAGACTAATAAACGAACAACGCTTGTAAATGATTGAATATTAATATCGAAATTCGTGCTTTGTGAGAAATGTGATTTCTATCGAAAAATTGTCTTCATCGACGAAGCTCATTTTTGACTTAACAGAATGGCCGAATTTGGTGTGAAGAGCAGCCAGAGGCAGTTCAAGAACTGCCAATGCACCTAAATATATGCAATCTTTAGTGCGGTTCGTGTGCCAGCGGTATCATTGCACCGTACTTCTTGAATAACAATGAAAATCGCAACGTTACAGTCAATGATGATGAGCACGTTGCCGAGCGATCATTACTGACTTTTTTGGCCAAACTAGCAGAATTGGACTTGGCTGACATGCGGTTTCAACAAGAGGCGAGATTGGTAAGCAACTAACTGACGTTTTAGAACGGTGGATTGACCGCGAAGATTATGCGATATGACACCACTATATGATTTTTTGTGGGGATACATGAAGTCTCTCCTGTACAGGGTCAAGCCACAATTACAGACCTGGAAGACAGCATTACAGTTGCCACTGGTGAGATACGGGCAGAAATGCTGGGTAAAGTATGCTAAAATTTAAGCTCATAGATATACCAACTACGGACAACATTTATTTGCAATAATCTTTAAAAAGTAAATAGCAGGCATTCATTTACTTTTGCAATTTTCTGTATTTTTTTTTTTTATAATTTTCAAAATCCTAGCGGCTAAAAAATCAGCTGATACTTATGTATATTTATGACTACTACGAAGTGCTTTCATATTCAGCTACCAGTTTTGCAGGCATTCTGTTTAAAAAAAACTTTTAATTTTTTCTAGCAACCTAGAATTATTTTCGTTTTATATCGTGTAATTGATAAAAGCATAGGGTAGCATACTTCCCATTTTAAAGCGATCAACTACACCCTCACTGGTTCCGTAATTTATATAGCGACCGTTTATTTTTGAATTTTCAGCTCAGAATTTTAAGAATGGCTGTACTATACGAACGCTATAAATTTATCAAAATAATTATTTACACTAAAATGCTTCGAATGCATATAACAGTGTGAAAAGTGAAAGCACAACTGCATAAAGCAAATGATTTGAAAATAGCCACAATACCTGTGCCCCAGAAACGCGCATGTAATGGATTTACAGCTGAATAAATTCCTTCTTGCTTATCATGCAAGCGACGATGGGCGTTATGGCACCCCATATTCGTTCTAATACTGGTGAATATATCAGATTCGGCTTGTCCATTAAACACTCTTACCGCTTAAATTTCTTTTTTTGTTGTAATTACCAAACTGTACAGTATGATATTTGACCCCAAAGGGATAGGCCCCTTTGCTGGATCTCATTAGCAATATTGTTTAAATGTTAATAAATTTGTTCACGTTTTCAACAACAATTTCGTCAAGCCTGGCAGTTTGAACCATGACTTTCATTTTTTTTTTAATTTTTGCTTTTACTGTTTCGTATTTTTCATTGACGTTGATTGTGTATTGACGCTAATGACCATCTCACGTACACTCATGTGCATGTGAGTTCGTTTCTGAATTAATGCTATTGTATGTGGGTATCATATGCATATCCATTCCATTAGCCTTTTTAAATTCTGTTCTTTTGATTTATTTATCATTTTCAACACTGGCTGACTTCCTAAACGTATATATACAATGTACTAACACAGTATTAATACTTTGTTGATACATTGTGTAAGGTACTTTTATCATACTTTGTGTACGCTTTGCATCTAAGTGTCTTAGGATCTGTAGTTTATTTTTTTCACGCTTTGACAACGAAATTGCTGCATTTGGGAACAAAATTTTAATGGTTGCATTAACGAATAGGTAGGCATGTATTACTACAAAGTAACATGCGTTGAGGAAGTCCACCCATCCTACATTTTACTTGTATATAACGCACCATTTTACAAATATATTGTGCGATTTTATTATTTTATACAAATAATATATTTAAATGTTTTAATATTTCTTTGGTATTTCATTTTAATTTTAATTCAATAGTTTTCAAGTACAATTTTTTTTTATAAATTTCATTTAATGAAATAATTTTAATTATTAAGTTCAATATTTCGCTACGCCTTTTGTGCAACATCATCAGAAAACCAAATATAATTTATATATAACATTTGTTGAAGGTAAATAATCTATAAGCATTTCGCTAGTTGCTGAAGCTAGCTCCTCAGAAAACCTTTACTCAACATTTTAAGGAAACTTAATCGTTTTATGCAAGAAATATCCTTTGACCAAAGGAGAAATCCAAAGAACCTCAATACAAAGATATTCAAGTTTTAACAAAAACTTTCCACAAAAAACAAATTGTTTTTTTTTTTACTGTAAGCGGAAAAAATTTTATTGTTGCGCAATGGAGTCTTTTTATTTCAAAAATCATGAATAATAATTCCTTGAAAATAAAAAATAATAATAAATTCTAGTTAAGGTTGAATATTTATAGCTACTCATCACTGTACTGCCCTTGGTAAAACTTGGAAAACACTCTACGTGCTCTTCTGAGAAAGCACCTATGTTATACTTTAATTGGTCCAGATGAGGATGTCGCTTTAAGGTCACACGGCAGCTCATAATTTTAAAACTTTTAAGCATAGTTCCAAATAAATCTTAATCATCTCTGTTGTTTCCAAGAAAATCATAACCTACCGCTGTAAAACTGTTCCTGGCTAGTTTTTAAATAGTTCATAACTTTTTTTTATTTGTCGTCCTACGAAGACGCCTCATTTAATCTTGACTTCAAATATTCGAAAGCTTCGGAATTCAAATCCAGGGCTTTACAAATTGTTTTATAAGGTTTAATTTTATATGCAACGGCGACATTAGGGTCTAAAAATGATTTCCATTTGTCCGGCCAAGTACTGATTCTGTTCTACTACCCCATAAGCAAAGGCGACAATATTATTAATGTATATTTGAATTTTTCCACTATCAATTTTACACTGTCGTAATTTTTTCTAAGTATTTAAGAATGCGCCATGGGATGACAGAAAATGGGTTTCCATTGTGAAGGAAGACAACCTTTAAACTTGTTAAGGAACTATCAATAAAAAGCTGCCAGGCCGGCGGAATATCCTCCAAAAAACCTTATCACAAAATTTATGCATTAAAGCAAAAACCCGAGAAATTGTTTTCAGCAATTATGCCAATGCCAAATAACCAATTCCGATGTAAGAGATGGCAATCTTATTGGCTAATAATATATTCGAATCTGGGCTGAAATGTCTGGTAGACAAACCGTTAGAATATAAAAAACCCAAAAAGTCACATTTTCGGAGAAGACGACGTAAAGTCTACAGCTTTGTTACTTTTAAATTTTAGTTTAAGATATGTTGTTTCTTTATTGTTTACTTAATCGTTTGCAATAAACTTTAAGTAATAACCGATTTCCTTAACAAGTTTCTAGTAGTAGTAAAAAATTTCATATGCTAGTATATTATATATACATAAAATAATACTAACAGTTAAGTTTCCATACTAAATACATAATCAATTTTGTTTTGTTTCCAATATATTTACATGCTAGTGGAATTTTTTATATTTTCATCAGAAAACAATATTGACATTATTTAAGATAATATTGTTGTCAAATTTTATCTAATTAAATATGACACCCCGTTTTCCCGTTATGCAAATACTTGTCGGGCAATTGCTTTATTTTCACATATATCGAATACTGGAATCAGTTTCAAAGTAAGCACCCCAAATTACAGTACAAAAAATGACCTGAATTAATGTCAGAAAATGATAGCTAAGAAGTCAATACCTCGTGACGGGTCTTGCAACATAACGTAGTGAACAGACAAGGACCACTGTAGGGTACTGTTAAACAACTTTGTAAAAATTAACTTGAAAATTTATCCTTTTGATTTTAAAAATTTTAAGTAGGATTTTGTGTGATTGAATACGATGGTGTTGTGTGCATTATATAAATGAACACGTAATATGAGTTAAGACTTCGTAAAATACTTAACACTCACTATGGATTCAAAACACTATACAATATTTTTAAAGTATATTTTAATAATATTTTAATTTCTACTTGGGAATATAAATAACCTACTTTCATTTCATTTTTAATATACATATTTAGTAATCCAATTATATTTTCATATAGAAGAAAAAAATAAAAAATTTGTTATATTTTGGACAAGAAAATACGTAGTTTTCAATCGTGTAATGGATTTATTAACTTATTTAAGTTACATATAATTAAAACTTCTACCCAAAGACACTATTTTTATAAAATAGTTGAATTGACATTACGGTGATTAGAAATATATGTGCACAATGCAGTAGGTGTCCTAAATATACTCATGTGCTGAATATACTTACATATGTGCGATAGCATATCAACATACCTGAAACATACTATCAGAAGCAATCAGTTAGCTACCTATGGAAATATGTGGATTTTGAAACTATTGTTACGTTTAGCCTTTTTAAACGTCTTTACCACAGCAAGTTTCATTACTGTTAAAGCCATCAATAAGGTATTTTTTGGTCAAAAACAATATGAAATCTAATTTCAAAAGAACTTTTAAGTTTATGCCTCTCATCATTTGTGGATGTATTTGAGTGTCTGTGCATGTGAATTATTAAGGCTTATGTGTAGAAAAACTAACTATTTTATATAACATATTTAACACATACTGAAATAATCTGTAGCTATATACTATTTTCTAATTAAATATAAACATATAACCATGATCCATTAAAAAGTCAGAGTGAAGTAGTGTAATTAAAACTAAAACAACAACAAAGCACATAAAATCAAGTAGAATATGTTGGCTGAGTTGTTCATTTAGTTCGATTTGTTTTGTACATTAAGCACACACATACATGTTCTACGTTTGTGTTAACATTTATTTAGTTGATAAAGTTTGTTGCAAAACCAATTTGATGTCGACTTTGCCGCACGCATATACTCATACGATTACATATAGACACTGAAAGTTGTTGAAATGATAATGAAAAGAAAGAGTAACTAAACAATCAGCTAACTAACTAACTGGGTTTCTGATACCATATTTAAAACAAAATAACTGCATTTTGTTAATGAAACTTTAAGTGAAAAAATGCGACAGAAAACTTTATACAACTACTTCAAATACATGCTAAGCATACAAGCTTATACATATATAAATGTACGTACGTAATTATAGATAACTATTATAAGCTTGTCTATATTCCCGGGCATATACAAAAAGAATTGCAAATTTACTCACTTAGAGACTGTACGTTGTAAAAGTTTTTTAAAGACTTTAAATTTTTATATTTTTGGAACGAATTTTCGTAATCCTTTCTCAAGTTTGGTTTGTAAACAAACCGGTTTCGGCTATGTGCCATCTTCAGTATTATTCTTCGTTCTCACTTTCAAGATTCAACTTTTCTTTGGAATAATTTCTGTAATAATTCCAATTTATGATGGGTCTTAACCAAATACCGATGAACAAGGGTTACTGTTGGCATAATCCACAAGGTGATCGTCACAGAAAATTACATAAAAACTACTAGTATTTCTAATTTATTGCGTCGAAGTAAACGATTTTCGAATAAATGCGGGTCAATGTTAGAACGAAATAAAGCAACCTAGACCAGCGGTATTAACAATTTTATTTTTTTTCTGCCATTATGCATTGCATATGATATCAATCAAATATACGCCGCGGCTTCCGACGGTTCTGCGGCTTTAAAAAGTCTAATTTTTAATGAATCTACCGCATAAATTATGAATGTGACCGCTGGCGTGGGTTGTATTGATTTTGAGGGCATCAGTCGGATACTACGTCTTCGTATATTCAAGTAATATTTTTGCCTAATAATTTCTCACAATTCAATTTTTGACAACATTTTTTTAACAAATCGAAAAAGTTGTTTTTTTGGATAAACAAAATTGTTTAATGGAAGTGTTCGAAGTTGTATCAAATCAGAAAGTGGAAAAAGAAATTGACCTCATTTCATGCAAATCCCATAATTTCCATAGAGTTTTTCAAAAATCCTATAAATTTTGTAATGTCAGCTATGCGATTAGGGAAAATACTTGAGCCTATTTCGAAAGGGACTGGATCCAGTATAAGCGGAGGTTTTGAA
The DNA here is from genome assembly GCA_963932375.1 of Phania funesta. NCBI lineage: Eukaryota > Metazoa > Arthropoda > Insecta > Diptera > Tachinidae > Phania > Phania funesta. Next base: position 48,629,411 of record OZ010656.1, read on the forward strand.
ATAATTTTTGTATTTTAATATTCTCCACGATGCTACCTTTCGAAAAACTGTTAACACACAGGGAGGTTCTGACGGCCTATCGTATTTATTGGTATCATACCAAATACTTTAGCTTAGGTTGTTAACATAGCTAGTCAACCAAGAACACAGTACTGCTAGTAAGATTTTTTTAATTTGGGAAATTTATGGACATTTTTATTATCAGAAAATTGTTCATGTTTGAATAAAACTTTTTAGGTGTATTTATTATTATTACTATTAGTTACAGGCTATAATAGCACTGCGACTTGTAAGATCTTGTGTGCAGCCTCTTGTCCAGCTATTATACATTTTTTATAAGTATCGTTATAAATGTGGGTTTTTATTTAACTAGGTTGTGCGCAACTAGTTCCACGCTGCCTGCGTAGTTGAGTCTGGGACTTGCTACAGCAAAGCAATCGCATATAACACGTTCTGATGTTTGCTGTTTATCTTGACAGAGTCTAAAAAAGTTACTTACTAGCACACCTATTTTATTCATGTAATAACTGCGCCTTCAGTGTCCTGTAGTAGATATAGTAGTGTAGAGGTTGATATAATTTTTTGCTGAGATTTTGAATATCGTCTTTCTTAATACTTGTTGTTTTGTGCGTTATAATAAAGAAACTTTTCCGTACACAGTCTTTAAAAATTGAAATAAAAACGTACACTCTGCTAAAGTTTGGCTTTGGCTAATAGTCATATGAATAAGACACTTTATTCTTCATTTGGCATTCATACCACATTATGTTGTCGTTTTTAAAGTATTCCAGTACTTGTAACTAAAATTAAAAGAAGAAAACCAACATTTCATTATAATTCATGCATATACATATCTACTGTTTCAACACGATTTCACTTTGGTTAACAAAATATATGCAAAATGAATTTCGTATATATATATAAAAAAAAAAATACTCTGTTGGTTTCATTTTTCTTCGCCGTTTTGATAAATGAATTGAAAGAAATTTATTTAACCCCTTAATTTTAAAGTACTGGGGCAATACAATGCCCCTTTTATGGTTGTGGAAATTTATACTCGTAGGAGCTCTTCAAGCGATTTTTGCATATAAAATGACATTTGCTGCAACTATCCTTTTGACTGTTAGCGATATATATATATATATATATATATATGTATGTATACGTTTATTGTCATGGCTAGGATTTTAAATGTCAATGACCCTTAAAGGACAATGATATATTGAACATGTCACACTTAAAAAAAAAGACAGAATTGCCAAGAGTTCACTTGAATTAATAGTGATGGCAATAAGTGGAAAGGAACAAGCACAAATTATTGTTGGCAATTGTAAAATTTGTTTACAATAAAAAGAAATATTAATATATAATAGATATGTAACATTGCTAAAATAAATGTTTAAATTTGAAATACGAGTATTTCAACTATTCAACACAAATACATATACAAAAAGTAGTCACTAGATCCTTAGTTTATTTACTAACGAACAAATTAGCATATGATAAATCTAAAAACCTATCTTTTACGAATAAGGAAATCTTTTTCATTAAGTCCATTTACAGAACTAATTTTTAATTTAACAGAATTCCGACCGAAGTAAATTGCGTTTCGTGATTGGCACTTAAAAAAAGGCGAAATTAAAAACTTAAGTTTAGCTTGTTGGTAGCCAAAAGTGAAGTAAAATGTCAAAGTGTCACAAAACTGAAGGTATATTGGTGAATTATTATGTTAGAGTTCGTTAATTGGTCATAGTTTCTTCACAGTCATCTATTCCGAAAATCATTTCAAGCCAACAAAAGTTTGTTTTTAACTACCTACAGACGTATGTTTTCTTTTTGCATATTTGCTTAATCCTGCAAGTACAAGTTTTAATAAATCTATTCAGATATGTGATAGAAAATGATCGGTATCAAACCAATCGATTTTGAAAATGATTTTTGAAACATTTTATGAGTATTGTAACGTAAAATGCAGACCAAGAGATGAAATTCACATCGTATAACCAGACTAAATCAAAACAATTTTAAGAAAATAATGGAAATCTTGAAAAAAATTATTTGTCACAACTTTTTCATGCTTTAAATCGGTCTGTTTTCAAAATCGGTTTCCGTCACATTTCTGATAAAGAATTTTTGTAATCATTATCCGCAAATTACTTTTTAACTCGATTTTGTTCATTAGGCATTTCTTCAGGCAAATCATCTTTGCTAGCAATTTGCACTGAAGTAGGTATTATTCCAATTCTAACCCAGAAATATAGGGTTATGCGAACCGAGTGCACGTTTGTTGTTAACCAACTTAACACTAAATATAGTTACACAATTAAGACTGGCAAAATAGCTGTAATTCAACCTTAAACACCAGAAAACAAATTAAAGCACCATGTACATAGTTAATTCTTGTATTTACTTTGGTTATGGAAACGAAAAGAAAAAGAAGAGCAATATAGAGATGACTTACTTAAACCAGTATGTAGAAGCAAATATTTCTAAAAGACAACCAGAAAGACAGATAGAAAAGAAATTTCATTTTGGACAAACAAGTTTGATGGTAAGTTAAAACCTAGACGCAAGATCAGTTGCAGACATAAAGTCGTACAAAACAGTTGTGTACAAAACGCGACGCGTTGTTCACTTGATCACTCAGTAACTCGAAAAAAAACACACAAATAATAATTTAACAGCAAAAAAACTCAAAATAAAATTTAAAAAAACAAATAAATTTAAATAAAAATTTATAAAATTTAAAAAAGGTAAAGAAATCTTATGAATAAAAGAAACGGAAAAAATTTTTTAAAATAGCAAAAACCAAAACCAATCAAAGCGTTTTAAGTCATTTTTATGAACAGTGTTGTTGGTAGCAGAATAACAGCGTTGGCCGCAACATTTACGCCAACATCAACAAGTTCCAATTCAACTTCAGCTTAAGCTTGAAATTTGTATAAAGCTGAAGTTGTTGGAATTCAGTGTGCTAGTGTTGGTGGTTAAAGACGTTTGCTTCAAGTCTACCTTGCTCTATAGCTCATTTTTTAAAGCTTAGGCTCTGCTGCCACTTTGGTATAATTTTTTTTTAACATCAACAAACACTGTGCGGTCTACTTAACACTAAAAACCGCTAGAGAAAAGTTTCTACATTATCAGTCGTGCTGTAAACGACCAAGTGAAAAGTTCAAGTTTAAGTTATAACGGATATTTAAAAATATTTATTAATTTTTTTTTAAACTGACAAAATATAAAATAACTATTTAAATGAACTTTTAAAGCCTAACGAATATTTTGCGGATAATTAAAGAAATTCCAAAAATTTAATTAAATAGTTAATTAAAAATCAATTTAATAATAAAATTGGTGATCAAACTAACAGGAATATTTAATTATTTTTCATTGCAACAACAAATTCCCGCAGGTAGACCTTTTAATAAAAAAAAGAGAAAATATTTTTAAATATAAAAACAAATATTTGTGCGTGAACTTAATACATTAATTACCTAAACTTTTTATTATAAACTTTGTTGATTTTCTTTTTTGTCGTAAAATATGAATTTTAAACGGCACAAAGAAAGTGTGACATTGTAAACTGAGTTAACATGGTTTAGCGAATGTTTGTGTTAGCCATACTTATTCTATACAGTATGTATTTTTGTTCGGAAGCTTTTACTATTTTTGTGGCAGTTGAATTTTTTTTTGCCCTGAAAAAGTTCTTTGAAATGGTTTTCTATTTATTTTTATTACTGCATTTCAATCACTTCCAATTTAGAAGCGTGCAATGAATATATAAGCAATTTTACATTATTTAAGCCGCAAAGGGGGGAAAAGGTTTCAAATATAAATTTTTAATTCTATTAAAACTTATCCAAGTCTTCTTTTAAGGAATCTAATCTTTTTTAAAATAACCGGTATATAATGCAAATAATATTATATACTCACTTCTGCCTTCAAATTTAAATCAAACACAGATAATTTTCCAGGTTTAGAAGAAATGCTGGATTAAAATTGCTATTACTATTGCTTGCATTAAAAATACAACAGCAATAACAACAGTTCAAATATGATTTTACGCACTACTTTGTTCTATGCTGCAATGTTTGTTTATATTTTTTTTAAGATCATGCGTGAAGAAAATTTTAATTTATTTCCAAATTATTAGCAAAGGCAAACAATTTAAAATATGGCTTTTGCTGTTTTTGTGCTGTGGAAAAATAAAACAGCACAGCAATAGCGAACATTTGCTCTAGCTGTTTCTTAATTTTTCATGAATTCTTATAAGGCAAGGGTTGATTTTACCAACTTGAATAATTAGAAACGAAACATAAAGGATAAGCAAAAATTTCAATGGAATTCCGGGTACTTAAGAATTAATAAACCAAATTTTAAGTAATTAACTAACTCCCTGTTAGTGCAAAGCACGGTTGCTGTACCTTTTCACAATGTTGGCAATGTGATTGCTGTCCTATTTGTACTGGTGCTATTTTCGTTACTGCCGAATTTTCAATAGTACAAGCATAGCAATATCACAAGTAAATTAACGAGAAAGAAGTGATGCTTAGTGACATCACGCAGCTTGCATTTTAAATACTCTAATTTTTAAAAGTGCAAGAAACTTTTACTAAGCGAGAGTTTAACTCCTAAAGCACTTGTTTGGGTATTGCGACTAGTATATGAGACAGTGACGACTGATTTCATGCAGCCCTACATAAATTAGTGTAGAACTGTTTACACACAAACACAAAACATGGTTGATGAAGTTTATGGTTGTAAACAAACCATATTATTATTGTAGATAATCATAATGTGACGATCGTAAAACGATAGAGGAGCACACAAATTTATGTTACTGATTGGCAGCGGTTGAGTTTTTTGTTTATTAGGAACCTTTAATGGTGAGGGATATATTGACTCAACCGTGTTGGAATGTTTTTTAAAAGGCAATCATTTAATGATCAAATATAAACAATAACTTGTTTATCGCAACTAGGGTAATGTTTAAGATACAATATAACAACTATATTGTTGTTGATAATATAATGTGGTTATAGCGCCCATGTCGTTTTAAATTAAATACAGACTAATTCTATTGACCCGTAAAGCAATTATCGCACATTGGAACATATCGACATTTCTAAAACTAATTGAGACATTCGCAGAGTTAAAAATATCTTTAAGGTAAAACTTGCTTCATTATCCATATAAAGTAATTTGATATTATTATCAGATTTGTATAAGTAAATACAAATATTTGTTATTTTTTTTTTTATTAAATATATAATTTCTATTCATGCTGGAATTTTAAATTCATTTTATTCTTTCGGTTAAAAAAGAACAATTTTTATTAAGTCTTTTTAAGACAGTTAATAATATTGTGAACCTAATGGTCTGAGGTGTATTTTTCCAGAAATAAGTGAAACTGCACCGGCAACCAGCATATTGGAAAGATCCTACTTAATTCAGTTTAGTCCATAAAGCCTTAGAAGTAATAGTAAATTAAAATTTTCGGTGTTCTTCCTTTTTGAGCTTTTCAAATGGCGATCAATTTACAATTTACTTGCAGCTTTTAAAGATAAGAACAATATCCATCCAATTATAATATAATAACCGACACTAGTAATTTAAGCTGTTACTTCATAATAAATAAAACCCATGTGGTCATTACCACCACTTACCACCACCGTAGTTATAAGCTTCTTAGAAAATTCATTTGAATAATTTTTTTTATATTTTTTGCTTTTCTTTGGTTGCTGTATTTCGTGAATAGGTTCTTGATAACGCACCTATGTCTATTATCCGAGAAATGTTATTTAAATCGTACACTTTAAATTTAACAAAGTATTTGTAATTGCATTTAATCATCGTAAAAAAATCTTCTTTACACCAACAAGGACAAGGAATCTGTTAGCTGCCCCCTTTAATAAATAATTCATTACGACGGCACCTATAATTTTACACTTGCAAATTTTAATTGTAGATTGTTATCTGATTCCCTAAAAAGTTTTTGTAATCGCACTTTTTTGTATAACACATACAGTAGACAATTGAAACTGTTTAAAAATAAATTATGAGTATAACCAAACACATAATTTACCTCTAAAAATATCTAACACCACATACAGCAAGTAGCCAGCCTAGCTTTGATTATTTAAAAAATTTCCTGTTTATTTACAGATTCCATTAAGTTTTTTGTATAAAAATTGCTACTTTTGGCATTTCTTTATTCGAATTCAAATCTATTCCCCATTTCTAGTCCTTTTGTGAAACATTTAATGAAACAAAGCTAGTTGCACCCTGTATTGTTACATATTTAGTTAAATCTGTTATGGATTGTGGTCTCGAGTTTATTTTTATTAAATGCATTTAAACAACTTTTTATGATCTTATTTTATTCTAACTAAATATTATCTTTAAACTATAAAAATTTCATTCATTGCTAAAGAAAAATATTTAAGCAAAATAATGGAAAATAAGAAACGTAAGACAATATTAGTTAGAATGATGGTATTCTACCTGTGAGCATAAGATGAAAGCTAAACAATAAATGTGTTTGATAAACTATTAAAACTTATAAAGACTTAAGTGTTATAGCAATTCTTCTATACAATTTTTCCTTAATATCTTCTATTATTACTTTCGGTTTTGCCATATTCTCAACTAGTTTTCTTCGTTTAGTGGTTAAAGAAATGTTATCAATTGTTTAGTGAATTAAAAAAAATATATTTAGTAAAGCAACAACGAGCAGTGAAATCAGAAATGCCAGAAATGCATGGTACTATGAGAAGTGTGTGTTCAAGGAAATAAGAAAAATAAACAATTCAATTGCATTTTGTTCAATCTGTTTTCAGCATAACGATGTTAAAATATAGGGGATTTCATATTTCATGAAACTAATAAGAATATTGTGTTAAGAATAAAAGTCATATTCTTTTCTTTTAGGCAGTTTATATGAAAAGTTATTTTATTATTTTTAACAATAATTATAACTTAAATAATCGTTTCTTTATAAAACTGTCCAGTATATGTTGCAACTAAACATATTTACATACATATCTGCTAAATTATTTTATTTAATATAAAAACGAAAATACTTTTCGATATTTCTACTTTGCAAACTTCTTTAGGTTGCTTTTATCTGTTTTTCCAAGTTTAAAAAAAACAATATTGATTGTTGTAAGAAGGTTGTTTTAAAAAGGGATAACTTATTTAGTTTATTATGATCTTTAGCAGACTTAGATAAGGTAGCAAGTACATTGATAGCAAGCCCCTTAATAATATAGTGCCAAGAATATTATCAGTTTACATTAGGCAATCAGCAAAAACAATCCTCAGGCGAATGTCCAGCCTATGGACAACTTTGCGGTTTTTTAATATTATAAATACAGGAGTATTTAATGTATGAGTGCTTGATAACATTAGTTATAATTTTTTTAATTTTTACATGTTTCTTATGCTAGATACACGCGAGGAATCATTAGATTAAACATGTTTTAGATCCCCGGTTTAATTTTTTGATACAGACGATACAACTACACAGGAAACCATAAACGAAATATCAGCTCTGTGCAAATACCATAAGCGTGCATAACAGCACAACTGCTTTTAACGAACTAAGCCCCCAAAAATTTTAAATATCGAAACAGACGATTAAACATTGTATTTATAAACAAACAACAGCCACAAACAAATTTGATATTTTGCGAACCTAAAAGACAGCTACAGACGATGGAATATTAAATAGCACATACTAATTTTTCCTCCTCTGTGTGTAGCCGTCCAAAATTGTTGTGAAAAATTGAAGGATTATTCTCCAATTATGGACGATTTTACAGTTTTATATGTAAGAGCATATCTTCATAATAAACTATTGACTGAATTTGTAATCAATTTTAATTTAATTTTTACTTTAAATTTTCTTGTATTAAATTTGTTGACCTTTTTTGCATTATGAAGGAGCATCTAAATTCTGGGGTAATTAGAGTGCTGGCGAAAGTACAGAATCATCGATTCGTCGTAGAGAATAAGAATACAACAATTTCAGGCTTTAGAAGTGCAATTGGCACCGGAACTGAATCATAATAATTACACTGGAAAGGGAGTTAGTTAAAACACTGTTGCAATCAATGTTCGTTTGGGAGTGCTTTAAACTTCTAGATAGGAATTATTTTGCTTTAATGAGGGCACCTGAATATTAGGGGCAAGTAGGCAATGCAATGGCAGACTATCTGGCAAAAAAGCCACATAAACTCTTTTTATAGGTCCTTTCTGTGGAGTAGACAACAGATTCACAAATAACCTAATACGCACAGGGAAAACAAGTCCTACTAGTGGCAGTTGAAAAGGCTCACTGACATCGAAAGTATTAAAATTAAGGCGGTTATAAATCGCAGCAAAATGTTATTAGACTTTTAATTGAGCTCTTAATTGACTTCTTCAGACTCTGTTATGGAAGCCAGGAAACATCAGAACATGTTTTATGCGAAGCAGACTTAACTATCTAGGTAGTAGAACCCTAGTTCCAGACAACTGATTTAAAATCAAGACAATCATGATTACAGGATTTTTAAAAAGTCTGGAATTGTTCTAGTTGGGTACGAGATCAGTAGATCTACCTATAACTAGTAATAATAATCAAAAAGTCAGTGGTTATTTCTTGGGGAATAATTGCCCATTTTAGGGGTAAGAGATCAGATTAGCTGAGAGCAAATACATGAACACGTGTGACTGTTTGAAACGGAGTAACCAAACGCATCATTAGTGCATAGTGCGTGATTCTCGATAATAACAAAGTTCCTTCTGCCAAAATGTTGTTTTTTTTGCTATCACATCTTCAACACCGTCTCTTGCATGCCATTGTTTTTTTATAGAAATTTCATAAGATAAATATATTTTAAACTTTCAATATATATGCTATATCGGAGTGTACTAATCAAAGTTTTGTACAACAAATTTGAGTAAATCAAATCGCAAAACTGGAACCACTTACTGGGAAATTGTGCTTTAACTTCTTTACAAAAGATAAAGAAGACTCGAAAGCACTTTTTATCGCATTTGTCTTTAATAATTCTACTTCCACTCATAAATGGTAATAGTAAGTGAATTTATGAGATAACCCTCGTATAAGTGAATACTTAAGTTTAATATCTGCTATTGGACATATTAATTATGGCTGATTACATGAACAAACCGGTCGGTACCCATGGGTATGTAGAACAAATGCATGGTCAGTTTTTTTTATCGTTTCTTACGGCGAACTAAATATAAAACTTTTTAAACGTTTCTCTTCTTTCTTTCATTTATTTAGCCACTGCGGCTTTTGATCACTTGAAAACTTGCACTCTTCGTGGTTTATTTTACTTAGTGTTCCTCCTTGCATGGTTGCTTCAATTTTGATTCACGTACTAAATAAACACACGTACTTTTATGTGTAACGAAAGATTGTAAATTAAAAAATATATAAAAATACTTTACAGAACATATGTATGTGCATGTGCATGGCTGTGATTCTGTTTGCATTTAAGTTACTAACTTTTAAGTGTGGAAATTCTGGTTGCTGTTTTTGTCTGATGTTGTTAATACTTGAATAAGTTGGCAAAAACATACATACAAATTTTCAAAGAGTTATCTTAACACTACTTCTTACAGTTGACCTAGTTGCTAAAAGAGAAAAAAACTACTTTATTATATTGTTGAAATGCAGGAAATTTAAACGTATCCTTCTTGACACTACTACCACTTTGCTTAGACAACATAAAACTAGAATACGATATAAAAGTAAAATGGGAAACAAAACACTAGCAGTGAAACAACAACTATCAATATTTTTTCTTAGTGTGTTTTTATTTTTCTTTTAACCAAAAAAAAAAAAAAAAATTTATATAGAGACTTACAAAAATAAACTTCTGTATCTTAATATGGGCACTCAATTGTTTGTATACGTGAGTTTACCTAGGAGACATTCCAAGTTAGAACTACCCATCAGCTGAAATACTAAAGTTCAGATTATTTACTGGATCATTTCAGAATATAGTTTTACATATCCTACTTTAAAGTTCTTGTGAATTAAATATTTTTAAATAAAAATAAATTCTTTACTAGTTTCTATAAAAATCCTTTTCTTTTTAATTGCCTCAATGTCATTGCCAACTGTCAACCTAAATTAAGATTTTACACTTAACCATTAGATGCTACTGGATTTAAACACTCCACTAATATTAAAGGGCCAGCCTGTGTATGATCAAAACGTAATCTAAAGTTTAAAGAAGAATTGTAAGAGAAGATAAAACTGTAAGAAGATAAATTCAACACTTAAACAAAACTGTAATACAACAAATATTTCAAGTGTTGCTTTCTGTTTTCATTAAGTGAATGAGTAAAGAGATGGTAAAATATATTAACATCATGGAGTGCAACCTCATACAGGCGCACTGCATTACACACACACACATACATCCATAGCAACATGGAAAATCTTGAGCAAAATAAGACTAGCTATTAAGTGTTGTAGTGCTTAATAGTAATGTTTTGTTATTATTATTTTCTTTTTTAACTTTTGCAGTTTTCTTTCTACTTGATCTTCACATACGTACAAATTTACTTTATAAATATTAAGGATGTTGCAATCGTCCGCCTATTAAGATTTACTTTATAATTTCTTAAATAGTTACTACACTTAAGAAGTTTCAATGATCCCTATGTGACTTTGCATCTTCGCTTCGGCCACGAATTGGTCATAGACCTATGTATGTCTATGCGGTTTGGCGTTGTTCCATATATCATGTACGAAACAGAACCGTCCTAATTTAGGTCCCCAGTACTACTGCAAAGTACACATATCTCGTGTTCTTTTGTTTCGTGTTTTTTGTTCAAACATGTTCATACACGTTCTATGTATCTACGTAGTAAATTAGGTACTCAAACATACCGTAAAGTTGTGTTGCTATAATTTAAGATAGTTGCTACATACACATAAAAAACAGACACGTAAAACCATGCATGCAATTCTATTGTTCTACAATGCTGGCGTATGGGCTCGTTAATTTACGTCTACTGTACTTGCACTATAGATCTTGAACGAAAGGCCTTAGTTTTTCAAAGTAAACAGCGCAATGTAGTCAAATATTCCCTTTCCTCATATTTCGCTGTACTGGTTTGAAATGAATTTTAAGAGGATAGGGTCTTGCTAGCATTGATGGGATAAAAAGAATAGAGTTGAAAACTTCTTATAGCAGGTTTCACTTTATCTGACATATTCTGGGGTAAAGCCTCGATCTTACACAATTTGTTGTTTTTCATGAGACATTGATTGCTTTTTTATTAGCGGCTAGACTCTGGTATGTATTTCGCTTATCACAAATTTTTTAAGTTAAATAACACCCGTCCAAAGCGAGGAAGCGCATTTCATAATAGCAATCAGGTCTGACATGGACTCATACGTGAGTGTATGGTATCATTCAAGCAGTCCAAACTAATAGGAATAAATTACTAAAGTTGTAAACCCTTAATTAAAATTAACATGTTTGTTATTTTTTGAACGCACCTCGTATGCAATTTTGTTAGTTATTTCGAGTAACAGCTGGTTAATTAAATTGCTTTTTCTTGCCATACTGACCCGTTACGAAACAAATTACTGTCGATCATTAAAACGAACATAATGAATACCGTCTAATGGTATTTTCTAAAAATAACCGCGATATTTCTGAAGCAGTTATCAACGTTTTTTTACTTCTGTTAATGCATTTTCTTTTATGCCATTTTGTTGTTTTTTTCTGGTTTTTAGTAAAACTTACATTAAGTCTTGCAATTCCTTCAGCTATTTATGGATATGCTTACTAACTACTCAAGTGCTTAATTCACACCATTAATAGTATTGTAAATGTATTATATTAAATTTCGTAAATTGTCTGTGCTTTGATAAGCTTTAAAATGCAACAAAAAGTACAAGTGTCCAAAGAAAAGAAGTAAAAATTGCAAATATAATAAAATTTTTGGTAATAAGGACAACTCTGAGCAATGTTCGGGGACTAAAAACGAAGAAATTGGTCTCCCACATTCGTTGAGATCAAATGATATTTCTATTGTATTATTTATTACATGTATTATTTATTACAAACGAAGTGACTAAATACTTTATACGCCGCATATTTGAAAAAATAATGATCCGAATGAACAATTGATGTGCTAGTACTCACAGGTCTAATACCTTCCTGCTGCGAAATTCCTGTAATGGTATGAAACTCAGCATGTTGAACTTTTGAGAACAAATCGATATCACATTTTATTGAAAAATTCAATTGCGACTTTTTATAATTCCTTAACTGCGTACAAAAAATAGTCTTTTAAATGCACATCAATTCCTACTATCAATTATTTGCATTCGTGATATAAAGTCTTTCTACACTTACCAATTTATTAAAGACGTTCAAGAGCTTTTAGCGAGATAACCCTTCAGCTGGAGGAAAACTTTATTCAAAATTATTTCTAGCAACCAACCTAGACTAAAAATTTAATTACATTGTAACTGAAAATTTTGTTTGCGATTTCTCACTTTTTACTTTATCAATAACTTTTATTTACTTTTAGTTATTCCGTATGATTTCTTTCTTTTTTCATAGCATTTATGAACAATTTGTGTTTATTTCAAGCCCCTATTTCTATTTCGAAATAATTTACAATTGATATCAAAGCATTATATAACTAAAATATCTCTCCTGCCCCATTGCTCCTAATAAATAATTGTAACAAGTTGAATTATATTAAAGATTGAAAGTTTTGTTTTTAAAACTATCTTATATCGCACTGTGCCTCGCTAACGCAGAGACGAGTAGCAAATTTTGCCATTACTTTGTAACTTTCTTATTATTTTTGCATATTTGGATAAGAAAAAGGTACTGGTTTTTGTCAGGGTAGTAGCGCGGTAATTTTATCTTGCAACGTATCAAAAGAAGTAATTTCTAAATAAAATACAAAGCTTAGAGCATGGAATAGTTTTCGGAGATATATTTTAATAACATTTCTATACAATGAGTGCGATTGTGTGAACAATAATAGTAATAAGTAGTTTCTAAATATGGATCGCATATGGAGTTTAATAAGAATTTGTTAAATGTATCTAGTTACAATAAAAAATATTAGGAAACCATGTGATTTCTTTGAAAATATAAAATCATGAAAAATAAATTGTTTTCTCCATTAATTTGTGAATCACTCTGAAACTCTTTAGCATGCAAAATATTCATGTTCTTGAAATAGTTGCGAAGTTTGCTTCTTTCATATTCGTAAAAATTTATATTCTTCATTTAGCGGAGAGGTAAATAGAAATAAAATACAGAAATAAAAGTTCTTGAATTCCTTCAATTGGGCTTTAGCTAAAACATAATATTATAGCATTTTAGTGTTATGATTAGCGGCATGTGTAAGAATAGGGAGATTTTCATACAATCTTCGCAGTTAATCAGGCTGTATATCGGAAAAATCACCTTAAATATGGCCCAATAATAGGTTCTAGCGTGGTACTAGCGTGGATAGTTAACAGGACGTGCTTCTTTTTTTCAAATTTGCAGTTAAATCTCTGTATCGCTCAAAGCGATCTATATCGCTCTGATGATAATAACTTTTGACGACGTAATAAGAAGCTAGAATCATCGAGCTGGAATTACCCAGCTGCTTATTAGACTCAAAAAACACTGGATGATATGGCTGGCACATAAAGATGTGTTGGCAGATTAAATTTTTAAGTCTCCAAAAAAAAAAAAAAGAAAACACCCGATATATACAATTTACTAGTACGTATGTAAAGTTAATAAGCAGTTAGTTTTTTGTTAATTACAAGGATAATATATCCGCACTAGAAAATGTTTATTATTCGTCCAGTGTTCATCTGCAGAAAATTAATTAGGAAAAAGGTAGGAGTGGGCGCAGAGTTAGATTTCCGTTAAAAAGGTGAGAAGGCGGTATTTGAATATGAAAGAGTGAAAAAGTAAAAGCAGATGGATTTGCTTCGCCATCGCATTTTTTAGGTTTAATAAATAGATTTTAAGAGAATAAATATATTTTATTTTATATCATATGGTGTAAAAAATTTAAAATATGAATATATTAAATATTTATCAAGCTTTAAATTATCTATTAATATCAATTGGAAAAACTTTTGCTAAGATGATCAAATTCATTATTAGTAGAATTCGTACGTATTGAAAAAAAAAACAATTTTACTATTTATTATTAACTGACGAGTTTTTTAACATTTTAAAACAACCGCATGTACCTGTCTATTTTATTAAAAGTACAATGGCGTACACATCATCAGCTCGAACATCAGCTGCTAATTGACAAAGTTTAAATCACATTTGAAGAAATTTTTCGTTTCATGTACATGTGTAGGAAAATGTGCGTAGAAATCTTAACAATATGCAAGAAATTTGCACTGAACGCTCTACGTTGTATGAAAAACAATAGTCGTGGAGTAATGATTAAAAGCAGCTTGATTCGATTCATAACCAGGTTTTAAATATGCAGCAATAGCAACTTTCGCATTTTTGATCAATGTGCTACAAAAAAAATTAGTTCTAAATGTTCGTGTTAATATTAAAACAGTCTAGACAACTATTCACATTTTTTTTGGTGCTGTAAATGGAAAATGTTTGAATTAATTTCGCTATTTATATTTTTCTTAGTGCTGCTGCGAACAGCAATAAACAAAACTTCATGTTGCTAATTTGTATTGCATTTATCTTGCAGCAGTCATAACATACATACATACACACACACAATATAATTTATAAAATCACTGATACTCGCAGTAAAGAAACGAAAATTTGTTCACTGCTATACGCAGCAGCATTAAATAAATACCATAAAAATATTTTTAATATTGTAAAACAAAAATGAAGAATACAAGTTGTGTTTATGCTGATAAAAATTGGAAAGCAACAATGCAATTTTTAAAGTAATTTGGGAACACAGTACAACAATTTGTAGCAACAGAATTAATGGAAAAAAAATGTTGGCATATTTTTGTCATAAGGATTACAGAAAATGATGACTACATAGCAGCAATTTTAAGCCCTGCTAATAACAACCATACCGCATTAAATACACTTATTAGCACCTCAGAGTTTCATTAAACTTGCCACCTGATGGGAAGGCATGCAAAATTCAATGCCTTAAAATTTTTTGCTGTACTGCTGCTATTTGATTATTAGTGCGTATCAGTTATTGAGGTGCAGTGTTTATTAAGTGACATTAACTTGCTATTGTTGTGCGAAAGTTTTACCCAAACTTAATAATATTCTTTCCACTTCAACTTCAATTTTTGTTGTTTCTTTACCATTTTGTTTCTGCGTAAAAGTATAACATCAGTTTTTATATACAGACGGGCATGCATACTCATATATACAACTTTATGTTTGTATGTGTAAATTATATGGGGTTTTTATATTTGTATGTACACACATGTATAATAGAAAACACATTGCATGGATTCGAATATGTTTGTATCCATGTACATTTTATACTTAACCTACTTGGAGTTCTTAGAAGCATCTATTTTTTGTACCCTACATTTTATCAGGAGATATACTGACATAAAATTAATTTCTGGAGTTTTTATGTTTATGAAAGAAACTTTTGTGATAAACAACTAAAAATTTCTTGCATAAATAAGTAAAAGAAAAGTAAAAATACATATAAACATATAAAAAAATAAAATTTCTTTAAACATGTAATTGAAATTTTTATTAGTATAAAAGTTTTATGGTGCAGGCTTTTTAGATTTTGTAAAATTGTTTAATAAAAATACTTAATGAGAACTAAAAACCAAAACAGTGCAAGTAATTGTAACTGAAATTTAGAAACACACAGAATTGTAATAAGGTGAAATTGAAATTTGAAAATCTCGATTACAGGTACTTTTAATTATAATTAAAGAATTAAATACACATTGTAACTTTTTTCGTTAAAAATAATCATTTTGTTTTTGTAATTAAGGACCAAATAATTACTTGTAATTAAAAACAATTGGGTGACATTTGGAAAACTTTTTTATTTACACGTAACTTAAACTGATTAAACGCAATTGCAATTGCAGCGACTTGTAATCGATAGGTAATATATTGTAGCTCTAGGTCTAAAAGTGCAACTTTTAGCAAAAATTGCTTCATTTTTCAACAAAACTGTTTTCAAAAATTTTTTAGGTAGGACCAATCATTTTTGAGCTTCGAGTTTAAAGCCAAGAAAAACAAGAAAATTTAAAAAATGTCTTTATTCATATCCCAGTCAAATAAGACATAAAAAGGAATTTAAATTCCGGACTTTTGGAATAAATTCCGGACTTTTGGTATTTATTTATTCTAGCAAAGTAAATGAAATCATTTTTTTTTATAGCTGAAAAATGTTTGGTCGTCCGTAAAAATATTTAGAAAAATTTGTATAAGAAATTTTGTCAGCTTAAGCATTTTGTTTCTGTAATACTGATAGTGTGTGACCAATTAGCAAGTAACTAAATAAAGTCATTTTCGAATAGCCTTCCCCTTTAGCTCGCTCCCTCTACCTGGACTCATTAGTTTCATTCAATATATACCCTAAGAAACAGTTGTGCTAATTTTCAAAAATCCTGAAATTATTTCGCATTTAAGACTTATTTGACTCGGCTATAAATAAAGCCATTTTGGAAACTTCCCTTTTTTCCTAGGCTTCTAACTCCAAAATGGTTGGTCTCACTTAAACAAGGATTAGAAACATTTCTATAAAAATTTAGTAAGCGTTGACTGTTATGTGAATCAACTTTTGCTAAAAGTTGTAGTTTCAGATCTATTGGCAAAAAATTATGCTTTTGCCCACTTTTTTCCTGGTCTACTTTTCGAGACGCTCAAAATCAGGAAAAGGGTGAAATCTGGCGCAGACATTCTCATGTTAACCACTTAGTCATAGATTATAAATTAATGCGGCAGTCCGGCTACTCTCAGTTGAAATGGTTGGCCATATCCCATAATTGTAGCAAACAAACAAAAAATAGACTTTGATATAACTATCACAATTTATACTTAAAGAATATTTCTTCCACAAAACAAAAAAAAATCAAACAAAAACAACAAACAACAAAAAACAATTTCAAAAGCAAAAAACTTGGATGTAAATAATATCGATAAAGAAAGTGAATTGAACTGAATAGATCTTTTTTACAAGTTCTTTATTAAAATGTTTGTTTTTATACAAAATATATGCAACTATTGTAAATAATACCTCCTTAGAAATAATTGCGGATTAGACCCATTACGATTGCGTTAAAGCCTGAATTTTTTATGTTCTTCTTAAAGCCTTGATAATATTATATCACTTTTGCAATAGTGTTAATGAAATTCGTCTTAAAAGGTAAAAAAACTTGTGCTTATTTGCTGTCGTTGACTGTTTTTTATATCTACTAAGGCAAACATTCCACAAACTAACGAAATTGAACTTCCCAAACACTGGGTAGTATAACAACATTGTTTGCTGTCATTGCATTAAAAATATCAACGGCAGCCACCACATAAACAATAGTCGCACTAGCAGCAGCAACAGAAACTAGTAGAAAGTACGGTAACAAGGATTTTTTACCTTGTCGTTGAAATGTTCAGCTGTTTGTACTTATGTATTTTAAGCAGTGTTGCCAGAACGTAGGCAAAAGAACAAAGTTTGCCTTTAAAAAGCTGGAAGGAATTACTTAATACTAGAAATCGCATCAGTGGTTTTGAAGGTGTTGGTTGGCTTTTGCTTAGAATAATTTGAGAAATACAAACATTAAAGTAGATTATCTGAATGAAGGAAAATTTAGTGCATTGAAAGAATTTAAAAAAAGCTAGAGAAAGGCCCGAAACTAAAACGTAAATTTCAAAGAAGTTCAAACTTAATTTAGAAAAGCTAAACTGGCAACACTGGTCATAAAAACTTATCCAAGTTTGCAGCTGAGACTTTAGTTCAGGGAATTATTGATTAAAAGTTTGTTTTTTCTAGAAATTTTACCAAAGCCCTACCTTGTTGTCACTGATGTACTAAGACTTTGCCGTTTTATTTTATGTAAAATTTTTTGTTATGTTCTTTTTAAGAAAAGAACACAATTAAGTATTACCATGTAAATGCAAAAGAAGCAGTGGAGAAAAAACATGAAACAGTAAAACTATATGGAAAATAAAAATGAATATAAAAGAAAACCATTTAAGAGTTTTTAATGAAAAACTTTTATAATCAACAACTATAGGTAGAATTAGCAGCAGCTATGTACAACTGCATCTTATCATCGTTTCTTTAAACAAATTCCTTTAATTCAACAATAAATAAAAATGTGCATTTATTATAGCACTTAAAAATGTTCCGAAGAAATAAAACCAGAAAATAATACGTTAACTTAATTGTGTTAAAATTGTTTTTACTGCGGTTTGCGTTGAACTGTTTTCCAGAAAATTAAATTTTATTCATAGTCACCAAACCAGTAATACCAATGTCAAGCACCAACTTTTTTCTTGGCATTATATATTTTGCTTTATTTAAGCGTTTTACAGGAAAGTTAAGATTTAATAAAATGTCGTCTTGCTACTCTTTATAAAAGCGTTTGTATCTTTGCCTTCAGTTAGTTTGATAAGTATACATACGATATAATAAATGGCTAAACATACCACTTACTTATCAACCTTCTTCACACCTACTTGCCACATACTTAATTGGTGCACTAAG
Organism: Phania funesta; assembly: GCA_963932375.1. Classification (NCBI taxonomy): domain Eukaryota; kingdom Metazoa; phylum Arthropoda; class Insecta; order Diptera; family Tachinidae; genus Phania; species Phania funesta. The sequence continues at coordinate 48,648,104 of OZ010656.1, forward strand.
TAAATATGTGTATATAATCTCTTACCGCTTTCACTCTTGTCATATACTGTTGCCACTACACACAAGTTCGAATGTTGGTGTTTTCTCAAAATCAGTGTCAGTCAGCCAGTTATGTGGTATTTTGGATTTGTTCGCATTGCTCCTGGTTTTTGGGCCAGACCATGCATTCTTACCAACAGTTATATACATCTGCATATGCACATATATATACATACGTATTTCTATTGCTATGTAGAGCACAGTGGGTAGACTATATACAAATTTTTATCTTTTGGAACTTAGTTATATTTACGAGTAAATCGTGTTGATTGGATTTTGGGTGTAGAGACATCTATAATCGAAAAATTTTTCGGAGTGGTTTTGGCTTCAAATGTTTAGAGTAAGCTCAAGTAAACTAAAAGTTTAACAATCGCCCATAACTTCACTGCAGAAAATTACCTAAAATTGGAATGAACAACAACTCAAATATTTTTAATTTAAAAATTTTTATTTAAACATTTTTTAACAAATTCTTAGATATATAAAAATATTAAATATTTTTGCAGAGATTTCTAACCAATTCAGTGGGTAAATTTTCTGTATATTTTTTACAAAGTGAACTATTATTTAGAATTGTGTCCCTCATGAACTAGTTCGTTCAATTGAAAGATTATTTCAGTTATGTGTAGCGGGTTTACAAGTATTAGAAAAAAAAGCCCAAGATTATTTTGATGTGGTTGGTGTTAACCACAAGATTTAAATATTAAATGTTCTGAATTAATCTCTAAATTGAACGAACTAGTTCGTGCCCGATACATATCTACTATTTTTGTATCTTATTATAATTTTATTTTGTAAATAACAGCTGTTTCTTTCAACTTTTTTTACACCGGCAGTGTAGATAGTTAGGTGTAATTACCAGACCTCTCTGGCGGGTTATCTTCCTGCGTAAATTTTGAAATAAAATCTGTTAACAACGGCAGTTCTAACTGAAGGTCCAGCGTTTCAATGTCAATGGGGATTAGCACCGACTTACTCGTCTAACCAAGAGTAGATTTATAACGAACAAAGAACATAAAGATGAACAAAGTTGAGGGATGCGCCGCTCAAGTCATTTGATTTAATCATGCATTATCATGTTTGGATGCGTGTAATTTGTTACTCCAATTTTTCGTTTGAAATTTCTGAAAAACTTTTAGAAAATTGTAAAATGCAAATGAAAGTGGTGCATTATTGGCAGCAAATTTGTATAAAATATTTGGATAAATTTTGATAGTATAAATATAGAAATGATTTCGTTAATTTTTTTTTGCATGAGTATCTCTTGACTATGCCTGTTTTGATCTTAAACTTAATTGATTACTACTTTCACTTGAGCGTAATTGGGTGTAACAAGGCCGAGCATTAGAAATATTTTTATCATATACGTGCAAGATCGTGAGTACAAATTTATTCAGGGTTTCAGCTCTGGAGCAAAATATATTTTTTTATTTAACTAATTTGCTTACTTTAATAATTCTTCGTCTCTCACATTTTTTTTTTTGTTTCAGTTTAGATACGCTTACATTTTTAGTCACATCATGTGACTAAAACATCTGAACTACTTGAGAAGAGTACTACATTTTCCTTGAAACTAATGTACTTTTATTAAGTAAAGTTTCTACTTAAGATGAAGGGCAACATAATCCCAATGTTATATTATTATACCCTTCACAAAAATGAAAATGTTATCTGAACCCACAAAGTGTATATCCTCTTGATCATAGAGCAAGGCGAGTTATAGACCAATTTTCTGGGTCTTTTTTTTTTTGGTATTTTCACTCTTGCGAGAAAACACTTACAATACCGAATTAAAGTAGTTTTATAACATCCTCTATATTTTAAAAAGTTACAAAGGAAACTAAATTCTTTAAATACCGATATTTAATAAAAAAAAATTAAAAAAATCCGAAATATTGCCGAAATTTTAAATTCCCCATCAATTTGAAAATGCACATCGGAACCCTGGCATCAAAAATTAAAAAACCCAAATTCACCAAATTTTAAATATTTACCACACAATTTTAAACCTTACCACAATTTTATACACAAAGCCGAAAAGCAGAAAAATCACAAAAAATCTTATTTTACAAAAAAAAAAAAAAAAAATACGAAAAATACAGATTCACCAACTATTAAAATTTCATTACAAACATTTTAATGTTATTTATTTAGTAATTTTTCAAAAATTAGTATTTTACAAAATTAAATAGAAAAAAAATCAAACAATTAAAAATTTTACCACAAAATCTGAATTAATCTGGTAGCAGAAGAAAAGAATATGTTTCAATATAATTTGGAAATGCACCAAAATTCGAAAAATCACCTTCAATCTAAACTACAATCTAAAAATTTTAAAATTATAATAGCCACAAAATTTTCGAAGAAGCCTTAATATTCAAAACAAAACCAAATTTCCACTAAAAAAATACGAAATTTCCAAATTTAAAACTTACCAAAAATCGCAAAACTGGAATAAAAAAATTTAATTGGAACAATATAAAAATTTAATAAAAAACGAAAATTTTAACAAAAAATACTACAAAATCTTAATTTGAAAAATTTTTGAAATTTTACCACAAAAACTTTAATTTAACAAAACCAAACTTTAGTCTAAAAATATTTAAATTACCAAAATAACAAAACATTGAAAATTCACCACCAAATCGGAAAACTGCAATAGAGCAAAAGAATTCCAAAAATACCAAAAACATATAAAATTTCGAACGTTAAATTTCTATCTCAACAAAATTGTTCAGGTTCACCAAAAATGTGCAGAAATAAGAACTTTAGGAAAAACGTAATAATTTTAATAAAATCTATGTTAAACAAAGTCCAAAAAATCTACTTTTTATAAAAAAGATACAAAAAAACAAACTTCACAATATTTTTAAATTTAACGACAAATTTATACTTTTGCGAAGGTTATAGAAGATTCGACGCAGACAAATAGAGCTCGCATACTTTTTTTGGCCTCATTTTGTTCTATAGATGTCATTTTATCGTAAATTTAAAAAATGTGATCTATTTTTTGCGGTCACACAAGAATTTGAATGTCATTTATGGTAAAACAGAAAGGCTTTTATTTCTGTAACTATAATTTTTTTTTTTTTTGATTCAATATTTACCAGATGAAGTGTGTAGAACTATTCTAAATGGATGGATTGCGATATGGATGGAACTCTAATTTATTTTAATTTTTTCAAACCTAATGTAATCTTTAAATACCTCCTTTAAATGTTTTTATGTACTCATATTTTATATACCAATAGTAATAACTAAGAATTGTTTCGTTATAAAGTCGTACGGCTAAACTTTATTTCATATCAGAACAATTTTTGCTCTTCTTCGACCAATGTGCAATTTTGGTTAAGAGTAAATATACATATGTATGTATGTATGTGTGTTCATATGCGTATCTCCAAGTGTTTGTTGGACTTTTCTTTATTATCAGCCACCATTTATAAAGTAACTGTGGCAAGGAATTTACTCACATATGTACATCTATTGACATAGTTATAACCTGATTTTAGTAGTGGCGCCTAAAGGCGAAGGCTACAACAACTTTAACAGCATGAGCAAATAAAACAAAGCAATGAAGAGACGTGAATTTACTGCATTGTAAAATTAAAGTTTTTTTTCGCAATCGACACACAAAATAGCAGCAGACGTTTTGGCGTGTGCAACAAAACTATAACGTTAAAAGTACGTCTCTTGCAATGTGTTGAAAGAAAAGTAAAATATACTTAACAAAGATAGTAAGAATACTTAAAAGAATCTTGTTTACTTTTACTCTACTTATTTTTTGTTACTATAATATATGTATGTGCACACTTATATATGCACAAGGGTACACGTGTACATGCTAAGTGTTTTTGGATTACAATTACAAATATTTATACGAATTTATTACTGTTTATTTGTAGTTTGGAAGTTAACATTTGAGTTATTTACGTGTTTACGCATGTTGCAACTAAACAACAAAAACTTTGTTTTCAAAGGCTGTCATGTTCGGCCAACCTGATGTTCATATTATGGCAAACTTTTGCTGCGAGTTTTTTTAATTCTCTTTTTAGGCTGCTACGCTTATAAAGCGTATGCGAAAACTAATGCAGGATTTAAATTTGCCATCATTTGTGTAGTAAAGTCTTGGAAACCTTAAAATTTAGTAAAAAATAAGCGTTACACTATGTGACACATTCCAAAAAGGCCGTTAAACAATTCAGTTAATGAATGAGATATTTTCTGGTCGTGTACTCAATCGTTTCGGTGATTAGAATTTGCTTCATAGATCGTGTGATTTAAGCCCAATAAGATATCTTTTTATGGGATTATTTAAAGTCAAAACTTTATGTTATCAACTTATATACAAACGTTGTCCAAGACGTTGGAAACTTAAGATTCGAATATTTTCAAAATATGAATAACTTCTAAAAAACCCAGATGTCTGGACTTTCAAAATTTATGTTGAGTTTGATTTTTCAACATATGAATAAATGTAGCTAAGATTCGAGAGCTGCTATTTGGAAGTGGTAATCATGAAATGAGCCACTGTATTTAACCTTTATAAATTAAAATTTTACAGTCTACTCGTAGCTACTTTTATAACGTATAAAATAGAGTTAGAAAGTTAAGTTTGGTTTCACGCACTTTAAGTCAATCAGTAGTGATCTCATTCTTATAACTTTTTATCAACTATTCGATAATAGAGTTCATAATAATTGTTGCGTTACTGCAGTGGTAGATGCGTTAATAAGAAGATGCTTCTTGGAGTTTGTCAAGTTTATACGATATCTAAACCAATCTGTAATTTATATTGTGCCACTGCTTTACGAATGGTTCACTCAATAACGCCACTGCATTCAGTTCATAGGACAGAGTACCGCGGTACCCAGACCAGTACCGTTTTTGAACGCATTAATATTAATAAAGCAAATGAAAAATCTTTTTGAAATATGAATTTCTAAGACAATGTCTCCTGAGCAACACAATGTCTCCTGAGCAACATTTTCTCCTCAGAAATCTAAAATCAATAACTATGGGGTAACAAACTTTCGATTTTAATTAATTATAAAACTTCACTAAGTTTCTCATTTTCTTTAAAATTTTTCAAGAATTTCGATTAGTAAAAGGGATAAATAAAATAATGTATAAGAAAAACCGGAATTAAGACGAAAAAAGAAAGTTTACTTGCGTGATGTTGGTATTTTGGTCAAGCCAAGTAGGTGAATTTATATCAACGCACACAATACACAGACATAAGTTGTTGTTTTAATAACACTCATACGTGTGTGTTTTCTTTCTACTGTCAAAAAAAGTAAAAGTTTTTATTTGTTATGCGCTTTCGAATTTTTCTTCAATTTTTAAGAGCCAAAATTTTTTTCTCTTCTTACTCAATTCTTTGTAGTTTTAAACTAATATTGATGGTTGACTTTGTCAACAAATAAAAAAAATTTTACTATTTATATTATTATAAGCGACGTTTTACAAGCTTTATTAGATAACTTTAAATTTTTCTATGTATACTCGTATGTTTTTGTTTATGTTAAAATTTACAATGGAAATTTTGGGTATTCATGCTTAAAACTGATGATATTGAAATATTATGGTAAGCTGATGCTGCTGTCAAGACCACCTGCTGTACACCCAAATTTTCAATAGTTTACAGCGGACATATCGTGCTTCGACAGTCACCATACAAACTTGCCCACGAATCACGTGATATTTGTTCACCATGCCCCACTTTGTAGCATTTCTTTTGAAGTACTTATTTTAGAGTTCATAGACTTTTGGATATTCACTGAATAATCACTATCGTTTTGTCTTGTTCTGGTAATAATTAATCGTGAAATATATCATTTTGTGTTCATTGTCTTACCGTAGTGTTTCTGGGATGCACGACTGTAAGTGAACATATATAAACAAAATTTAGATTTTCTGTCATAGAGGAATACATATACATAAATGCAAAATATTTGTATGTAGATAATTTCTTACTATAAAGCGCATTTCTGCTCCAGGAAAAGTATTTACTGGCTAAAAATCTGAATTATTTTTTGGGTAGATATCTGATGATAGAGCTGAAAGGTATTTACTGGTACCTAGCAGAAATGTATTGAGATCTCCCGCGTGTTTAGGCATTCTACATTCTGTATAATTCGCCTTGGTGGGCTTCATGCTATGAATTTTGGTAATTTGAACTTTCATAATTTGAAACTTAATAAACTTGAAATTCGTCTTTATAAAGTTGAACTTTATAATTTTTATATTATCCACGTTTGGCGTCAGGGAACTACCAACCAGGGCGCTTATCTATATTTGGTTTTATTCAAGCCTGAGCTGAACACACAGATTTCGAGATTTACTTTTTCTTAGGACCCAAAATAAATTCGGAATTTGCTGTATTGTGTTAAATAAACAGACCTGCCAGATTATACATTTTAAGTATTCAAAGATATTTTAGTGGAAGTTTTGTTGCATGTCCATTTCATGTAGACTAATTACTTTAGGGTTGGATATAAAAAATAACAAGACTCTTAATTAAGAAACTATTGGTAGTACATCTAAAACTTACCATAATCCGATACGTTAATTTATTAAATGTGACATAGAATCGCCGAAATTTTAATTGCAATCATGTCAATAAAAAAGATACAAAGCCATAAATTTGTTTTCATAATTAAAGCAGTCATTGTTTTGTTAAATATAATAACAAGTTATACACAGTTTATTTATATATTTAACCTATTATTATTTCCATTTAAAATATGGTGGTCCACTATGCCCAGGCATATAATTTAAGAACATCCCATATACGAATACATGGGTCAATTCCATTTACGAATGCATACCTACTTCAGTGGTTTATTTTTCTTTTTATGCCAGCAAAACACACAAAAAACCTCTCACATTTTTGCAATTTCCAATTTTATTCTTTAATATGCTTGAGCTGTCTGCCCTGTCCCTCCATCCACGCCGTGTATAAATATGCATCAATTTTACCTGTCAATACATAATGCTACCATAGAAAACGTAAAATAAAAAGCAGAAGAAAAAATAAGAGAACACAAAAAACTCGCAAAAATAAAATACAAAAATGTATAAATAAAAGAAATAATACTGGAAAATATTTCTACTGACACCATCATTTTTGGCTACAATGGAAAATACTGCCTGTCTATACATCGTTTGAGTATTGATGCAAAACGATGTGCTTGTTGTTACCACCAACGTGATACGTACAAAACGAAACCATGCCACTTTAGTTTAAAACGAACAATATATATTTTTCTACACCCATATGTATCTGCTCCATGTTGTAAAAGTGAGATTATTGTCATATAAAGTGACAAATAGTGTTTGGTTGTTTTTTTATTTACTTTATTTTTGCTGAAAACAGTTATTCATTCGATTCAGCGATCTAGTGGCATATTTCGATTAAGCACAGAAGAACTAAGTACGACAAGTGTAACTGTTATTTACTAAAAAACATTTTTTTTTGGTCTTGAGAAAAATCTTAATTAAAAATTTAAATAAATAAATTTATTGCTAAAAAGGTTTCTATTTTCATTTTAGATCACAATGAAATTTGTTATTTTACTGTGTGTACTTAGTGTACTGTTACTGCAACAAGCTCAAGCCTCACCCGTCAAACTAGTCAAACGTCAAGAACGTGTCTTGGCGCGCCAACAAGCTTCTGGTATAAATGACATTGCTCCCGCTGCCGTACAGTCTGCCGATGACGATGATGATGAAGATGATGATGACGATGAACCTGATATTGGAGATCTTATTGACGATGATGACGGTAAGCATTCGTTCATTTCTTTTGTTATTTCTTTTTCTATCTAAATTCTGTTTTCTTTTAAAAATTTTTCCAACAAAATATTAGGGTTTATGGTAACATGGTAAAGTAGACTATCTTATCCCTTTTTTGTATTTTGCAGCACGGTACCAGTATTTATTTCTTCTCTAAAAGAAACAATTATTTGTAAATGTAAATGACAACAGCTGTTAAAATGTACTGACGCACATAAAAATTACATACGTTAATTCTGCTTTCATTTCTAATTGATTCTTCTCACATGCAATATTTTTTTTTATTGTACTCAATGGACATTCAATAAAAAATTATTGCACATGACTTAAGAAGTAAAAATACTATAAAAGCTAAAAAATTTATAGTCTGTTTGGTAATAAAAGGATGCCATGAAAATACACAATTCCATATCCAAGTGGGTTTAAATTATAAAGAAAACCCTGGAAGCGTCCTTACTTTCCATCAAATAAAATTACTTTTAGTCTTAAGATTTTTTAAACAGAATTTATTTCAAAACGGACAGTTATATTTTCTTCTATATATTCGTATCCTACTGGTTCTCCATTGGTTGTGTATGTGCGCATTTAAATCGACACAATTAGCCAAATGGTTTATGTTTCCTTGTTTTAAATATGATCGGGAATATTTTTTTATTAATAGTAACCTTAAGGCAACAGAAATTGTTTAAAGTAAAATTGGAAATATAATTGTTTATATTTAAAAGAAGAACGGGTTGGATGTCAGATGGACGTATTATTTGAAAATCGTTCAATAACTTTTTTTATTTAATGTTTCTAAAATTGTAAATAAATAATGAAATTTATTTTATAAATTACGGACAACTTGTTACAATATTAATCTCTTGTAGCTGATGACGACTGGTACAGCACCTTGGGACGGGTGGGATAAGAAGGCTTGAAGCAAAGGAAAAATTCGTTTTTTTACATAAGTAAATTGTGACTTACGAACCACTTGGACCTAATATCAAATATATAATTATAATCCACATCCATTGCTTCGGAATTTTTTTCAACATTGTTAATTTAACTCAAAAAATTTACAAAAATCTGGAAAGTAATTGGTTTCTAAAAATTTATTAAACACTAAAACTTTGCTTGGGTTGTAGCTTTTGGGACTTGTCCAAAATATGTTTTATTTTTTTGAGACTGACATTAGCTTCCGCTTCTTCGGCTCAGTACATTTATGTTTTTCTTCAAAATTTTCTATAAAATCCAAACTTCTGTTTCCAAGTATTAGAAAAAATCTTGGAACATAGTAAAGTTAGTAGTTTTTCATTTTTTTAAGGTTATGTACAACCAATTTTTAAATGTAGATACAGATTACGATGGAATTGCTCACTAACTTTATATTTGCTGTCACAGATTGCTCACTGCAGCTCACTTTAGGATTTTAGTTTAATGTTGCGATGTTATGGGAAGACGTACGAAGTTAACTGAGTTTTCTAGATTACGCAATGTGTTGGGAGGCACAAAAGGCACAAACGTAAATTAACTGTTTGCGGACAAAACATAAAGCTTAAGCTACTGTTTTTCGAGATATATTGTTAAACACTTTATATATAATTGACCACATTTCGACATTTATGTGCATCCTTTCTATGCCTACAGTTTCTTTTTCAAATTTACTTTCTATTTCTTATTTCTATACTAGTATTGTACTTGAAATGATATGTATGCATCAACTTCACATAGTACTAAGAGCAAAATAATAAATTTAAATCTATATAACAATAATAATTACTTTCTCGCCAAAACCACCAGCACCTCTATAAGTATTTGCAATTGTAAAAATCCAGGCAACTCAACGCTGAATAAATCACATTGGCTGTAAAGAGAGGTTTCTGCCAAATACACGTAACTAGTCTATCAAACTATTTTGTTGATTTGATCTCTGTACATTCATATGTGTGTTTATCCATCTGACTGGCTGTTTGCCAATTTCACTGTTAAACAGTAAGTCCTTCAGTCAGTTGGTAGGATAAACAGAGTGAAAGTGTTTCCTTTTTGTATGGCCATACCATAATATTTTGACGTTCTTTTTCTCTTTCATGTGTTACTTCTATGCATGAATAACACAGTTCTCTTTATTTCGGGGCTTTCAGATGATGACGAAGATGATGATGAGGAGGATGATGATGATGAAGAAGAAGACGATAGACCACAAGGTCAAGCTGCCCCCAATTCGCCAGCTGCCGATGATGATGAAGAAGATGATGACGATGACGATTACCTGGATAGATTGTTCGATGATATCTTGGGTGGTAAGTTTATTTAAAATTGGTTATTTAAAATTGGTTATTTTATATTCATACATGTTAGATATTGGCAGAACGAGTAGAACAAAACATTTTTATATAAAAAGAAAGAAGAACTTGAGTAAAAAGCCATTTTATTGGATATTTTAAATGCAATTCTATAGCATCACATCAATTTTAGATGGGAGCACTAAAATATCAACAATTTGATGTGTCTACAGAAATTTACAGTTTTTTTTAGATTTTAGATATTGGAATGTACATATTTATGTATTAGTGTACATGTATAGGCTGTTTTTTTGCAGTATAGATCGTTAAAATTTAAATTAAACCCAGAGAAATTATTTGCCTTTTTATTTGAATATGATTTCCGGTATAGAGCCATCTTAGCTGACTCAGTGGGAGTCCAATTGGAAAGTCTAGACCTGTAGTCCATCGGTGTTAAATTGCATGATCTTTACCCACTTCACGGTTTCATTACGCAAAAATATTTGTGAGTCGTACGTTTCTTCCAATAAATCAATCGCGGGGCATGCTGTGCGACAGGTTGCACCGTCTTGTTGGAACCACAGCTCGTCCACATCAACGGCATTCAATAGTGGAACAAAAATATCAGTGATCATGGCCCTGTAGAGGTTACCATTAACTCTAATTGTCTGGCCGCCATCGGTTTCGAAGATATGTCTACCAATTGATGTATTCATTTTCTTGTGGAATTCGCGATAAGTTTTTCGAATAAATTATGTCTTCGTAAAAAATCTGCGTTGCTCAGGTGTCTGTGCGAAATGGAATCAAATCGGAATCCAGATGAAACACAAAACATGTAACAGCTCTCGAAATGGTGCACATATCCAACAGTAGTGCTAACTTAAAAAAAACACGCGATATTTTACTTAAGTATTTTGTTAAAAAGTCTTTGTAGAAATCTATGAATGATTTAATTTTTCTATAGCTAAAAGCCAATCTTACCTTACCTTAACACGTCAAATAGACCTCAACCAACACGAGAACATTCACAAAACGTTACTTTTTGGTGCAGATATGTGGGCGAGTGGCAATTATTGGACCATACATTTTCCTAAAGAACATTAGTGAGCTCGATTTTCGTGGCGTGTGCTACAGGTCAATGCTAACCGTTTTATTTTGGATCAAATTGAATAATATTAATATTAATTTAGAGGATATGCAGATTTAGCGCACACCACAATGAACGATTTAATGTCGGGTTCTAAAACCTCAAGTCTATTCGAATGAGATAAATAAACTTAAAACAAAGTTACTGAGAATTTGGTCTCTTATTGCAAAATTCTTAAGTTCATATAATTTGTTTTCTCTGCATACAAGGTTTTATATAAAAACTGGAATAAGTTAAACACAGCGAGAAAGAAATTATTATGGAAAATTATTTGACTAGAAAAAAGAAAAAAACACTTTACTAAAATCAATAAAAAAAAGAAGAACTCCCAAACCCGATCCTTACTAAAATAGAGAAATTCATTCATAATAATGAAAACGCCATTAATAAATCTTTTATGTCTCCTGAAAAGTACACGTCCCTGAAGAATTTAAACACGATATTGTTGGTATTAAACAATTATCGCGGGTAGTAGAGTTTTGCCGCATATGAACTAATTTGTGAGATTATTTCATAAAGGCAGTAGAAACTAGACAACAATTTAGAAAAACAACATACAATTTATTTTATTATGTCATAGAAAAGAATTGCGAATTGCACGTTGTTAGTTTAAAACGTTGCTATAATTCTTCTGAAATAATCTCTCAGTTGAACGAACTAGTTCGGGACTGACACAACTATATAGGAGATATTTAGTGGTAACAACTAAATTTGTTGACAATCGAAAATTTCTGTAGCGATGTTTAAGTTTTTTTGGTTGTAGGGGCAGATTATTCATAACGAAACATATTCATAACTGAAAAAAGTGTTATAGAAATTTAAGCATTCGATAGATATTTCATGGCACTGAAAAACAACCACCTAAGATTAATTAAAATAATACTTGAAGCTTAATTGTCAATATACACTTAAAACGTTTTCGTCTTCTCATAGTCTAGATTATTTAACACCAAAAATAACTATTGTCCACATCACTATGCTTCGTAAAACTTCACATATGACAATAGACGTTGATTTAATACACATAAATATATATTCTAATATTGATTATAATGTCCCCTTTCTATTGCAGATGAAGATGACGATGAAGACGATGACGATGAAGAACCAGCTGCTAGTGTACAAAATACCGTAGCTGCCGTTCCTGCTGCACCAATTGAAGATATTGTTCCTGTAGCTCAAGCGGCTGCCGCTGGAATATCTGATGGTGTCGATTTGCCTGCCGAAAGTGGTAACGCCCATGACTCTATAGCATCCGCTAATGCAGCCGATAATGATATAGCTCCATCTAGTAGCAGCAACAACGAAGGTGAACAAAATGTTTTTTATGACGAAGATGCTAGCAATAGCATTTTAGATGGTATCAGTAGTAGTAGTAGTAGTAGCAGTAGTATTAATAGTGGTAGTGACATTAGTAACGATAACAATTTCATCAGTAGTAGTGTTAGTGGTAGTAGTTTAGTTGATGGCACTAGTAGTACAGATCAAATTCATACACATGAAAAACATGAACATGTAGAAAAACAACAACAACAACTACAACAAAAACATCAACAAAAAGTACAACAACAGTTTATAACAAACAAAAAACCAAATAAATTGAAACTCACAACAAATGTCATTCAAACATCCAGTAGTAGTAATACTAATAAAAATCATAATTTAAATCAGACTCCAAGTTTGACTCAAAGTCCTGTCACAATATTAACAGCTGCTAGTGAAAGTACCAGTATTGTATCTGGTACCCCTGGGGGTCCTTCAGTTGCTAATAATGTCAAGGATAATGATGACGATGAAGAGGATGATGATGATGAGGAAGATGATGATGATGATATTGATGATGGAGTCGATGATATTACAGGTGCCCTAACAGGTGATGATGACGATGATGCTGACGACGATGAGGATGATGACGATGATGATATTATTGGTGACGATGTCATTGAAGCTAGACGTGAAGCACGTGAGTCTAACACATCTAAGAAACATAAAACTGCTTTCAAAACTAGCAGCAAAAAATCAACAAGTGCTTTGAAGAGTAAAAAATCCTTAAAACATTAAAGCTTCTTATAATTCCGTTATTTAAAAAAAAAAAAAAGAAAACGAAACACAAACGACCTCAAAAAGGACTTAAAAAAACTTACTCTCCCTTTCGCAGTCTGAAGCTCTTACCTTCTTAACGTTAATTTAGATAATTAATAGTATTTACTTGAATTCACAAGGACCTAATGATGCCTCCTGTTAAGCTTTTTACGTAAAAAGGCTTAAAGACTTTTGAATGCTTGACAAATTTCACTTTCTTCTTTGTGATCTTTTTTCTTTCTAAATTGTACGTAGAAAAGTCTATTTGGTAGCTTTCTCGGCTAATGCCACTTTATTTTTCCTTTCCTTTTGCTCTTTTTTCATTTTAAGTAGATAACTGATTATGATAACGAGTTTGGTGCTAGTCAAACTATGCAAGAAAGCAACTTTAAACAAAATCTGCACATTTGCAAAGAAAATTTCTATCTCTTGTCGATTTTTGTTTTTATAAAAACACGGACGACTATTGTCATTTGCACAAACTTGTTGAAACATTTCAACTAAACAAATTGTAAAGCAAAACTAGTTTACTACATACATACCTATTGTAAAAAAAGAAAGTCATGGCATCAAACAAGCAAACAAACTTCTTATTCACTAGTTTTTTTTACTTTTAAAAGCACAAATTGTTGAAAGTATGTAACTTCATTTTTATTTATTTATATATGTATATTTATGTATGTATTTGCCTTTACATTTATATGTATGTATTTAGTTGTTAAAGCAAACACACCAGGTAACAGCGGTCTAAGAACTCTGTTAGGCTGTAAATTTATCTTACGGTAACACAATGTTAGTTAATTCCATATTTTATCCTGGTCATCTATTTGTTGACTGCAAAGATGTGTAAAAAACTTAAAATCTTAAGAAAGCAAACCACGAAATGGCTTAAGTTTTAGTTTAATTTATTTCTATTTATTTATTTATTTATTTATTTATTGATATATGTAATTTATTAATTTCTAATTTTTTACCAAAAACAAACACAAAACTTCCGCTCAAAAAATAATTCTCATTCATACACATACATACAATTATACCATTTTTTGTTTTGTAAAATTTATTCTTCTTAAATACACTTCAAGCTCTGAAAATCTATCTGTCTATTTCACTACCTATTTATATATCTTTCTAACTGTCTATCAACTTTTAAGCAGTAACTAAATTTTAAAGCATGGAAGAATAAATTCAATCTGTCTGTAGTTCTGTTGGGTGTAGGCGATGCGACAGCAACACTTGAAAAATTCACGCAACCATATAATTTACCCTGTTCCGGAAATAGTAGGCAATTTTCTCAGAAATCATTTTTTATGATAAAATTTTTCATTACTTCGCCGCAATCGATATGCCTTTGAGCTGTTATAAAATTAACAGAGGTTTGCAAAAATAGCCGACCTTAACAAGAAAAGACAAGCAATTTGTTTGATACGCTAGCGCAATCTGTTTTTTTCCGCTGATCTAGTTGGTTTAGTTGTGAGAAAAAAATATTAATCCCTAATTTCCAACACTGATTTGGTTTAATTTCTTGGCCAATGAGGTTTTTTTGTTAACATTTTATCCCGCGAACGCCATATTTATATTTAATTACACCCGTAATGGAAAACAAGTTTAATCATTTAGTATACTGGTGCCTTTATTTCAGTTGGTTGACTGAGAAGGGAAAAATAAAGCTTGGTTGTGTTACGAATTTCATTCGTGCAAAAAATATTACTTAAAATGTGTTTTATTAAGGACCATCAAAAAAAGTACTAAAGGCCCTTTTGCACTATTAGATTAAGTAAAACGACTTGTCAAAAATTTAAATAAAATGAAAAAGTATTGTAGTGTGAAAGCAATACGTTATGAATCTTATAAAAAAATACGAATGGAAATTTGACAGTCATATGGCTCTCACTATTTATGTTAAAATTTTGGCTCTGTTGTGAATGTCAAACTCCATATCCAAAAGTTGGGGAAATGGAGAAAAATTTTTTATAACGGAACTTGACATCTAAACAGATAAAAAAATTGTCATTTTCGTTTTTTAAATACCTGCATACTCATCGTTCAAGTTGAGAATTTATTGGGGCTGCCTTTTTCCTAAAATCTTTCTTCTGCACTTCAGTTAACAAAAGTTTAAAATTTTAAAATATAATAGTTTCAAAAAATTTCCAATGGTATTTTTGAAAATATTTCGAATGTGTATTTCTCACAGATATTGCTTTAAACAAAACTTTAAGATCAGGACTGATTTTATGTTGTTTATAATTTTTTTTTACTTATTAAACACTTCTCCTTCCGAATTTGTTTGTTGTATGAAATTTTTTTCGTATGTAATTTGGCGTCAAAAAAAAATCTTACACGATTTTATTTTATAACCACAATCTTTAAGTAACATCAGCAACAGCAAAAACTATTTACAATAAAACACTTTTCAGACATTGTATTTTTCTTTATCTCCTGTTAACCACCTTAAATAACAAGCTACACACGCACACAAACAAGCAAATAACCGAAATTGTAATTGTCCTTATAAGTTTATTTTGTTGTATATTTAAAAGTTAGCAAAAATACAAAACAAACATTTGAAGAATGAAAAAATAGAAAATGAAATTTATTATAGAAAATAATGTGTTTTATTTCTCCATAAAATCTGAAAAAGAAGGCGTGGTTTAGTAAATAATCAATAATCAACCTTTAATTGGCTTCGTGTATTTTTCAAGCGTTTGTTTGTAAAAGGTTTATTTAGTTTCTTCCTTTTTATTTTACTTTCTTTCATTCGTCATTCTTGAAGCTTTTCTTTGTTTAAATCACAATTTAATTTGTCACTTTTAAGTCTTTCTAATTTTCATTTCTGAACTACGCCTATTTTTTCAAATCTGTTTTTAAAAGTAAGTATCTTTATTATTCATGGTTATGGCTTATGATTTGGTATCTGTTGCAACTATAATTATGTAAGTTTCATTGGCTATCAGTATATTATTTATTCTGCTCTAATTAAAGTGAAGGTGGTGTTTAAAACATATTTACAACTGCTGTTGCAATTGTAAACGGATTTACAAAAGTATTTTGCATAATATATATAATATTTCACTATCTATCAAGTTCTGTTTTGAACTTTTGCTTAAATTGTTACAATGAAATTTTTAATTAATATGGTAAGAATTTTTAAGACTACTGTATTTACAGTGATTTGGGGCTTTTTAAATAAATTTCTACAGTACTCGACATATGCTTTATACGTGTCTTGCAAAAATATTCCACTATAGGCAAAGGTTTGAATTTAGAATGAAAAGATTGTCATAACACATTTTTCATATGTAATTCAGTGCTCTTGAAATGGATTTGGCCATTCCGTTTGTAGTTTCTGTTCGTCTGTCCGATATTTAAATTTTATTTCTGACAGCACTAGATAATCTAGGAACTTAAAACTTTGATCATTTAAAAACAGCAATATCGGTAAAAAACTTCCTGAGATATTGAAAATTTTTTTTGGTATTTTCACTCTTCCGGGGAAACACTTATACACAAGCTGATAAAATCTGAATCAAATTTATTATAAAGTCACTTGACAGCAGTTATCATCTCTAGGCCACCAAATAACTATAGGACCTACATTTTGGACGAAACAGAAAATTAAAAAAAAAAAAAATTGCAAATACTAACAAAGAAAACGATATTCCTCTATCAATCGAAATTTGAAAAAAAAAGGCGGGAAAAATTCGAAATGTTGTAAAAATTTTAAGTCACCATAAAACCTAGAAACGGGAATTAAAAAATGTTCTTGCCACCAAATCGATATTCAATGAAAAATCGAAATCTTACACAAAAAACCCAAATTCATCAAATTTTAAATATTCACCTTAAGAATTTAAAATTCAGCAAATTCACCAAAATTCAACATGAATATTTTATAAACAAAAATCGCTGAAATTTTAACAAAATCGATACAAAACGAAAACCAAAAATTCACCACAAATGGTGAATACTTAAAAAAAGTTGCACTTTTTGAGACTGATTTTTGAAAAAACGTGCACTTATACAGGCTGCAATGTAAACAAATTAGTTGTTACGGTAATCAGGGTGATGCATTAATCAGTGGTTGGGCAAATCGAGCTCGCACCGTATTTGACAATGGAATAAAATATTCTACATTTAACTTAAAAACAGGTTTAATAAGTTCTTTTAGGGTTATCTACACTGTAGGGGAAATATACATACATACGTATCTTATTCTGAAAAAGTACAACTTCCTTCTAGGTTTAGTCGGCCAGTTTTGTTCAACTAATTTTCTATGTAATCCAAAATTTAAATAGAAGCCCATAAAATTAAAGACATCAGTTTCGCTAGAATTTTTCATCAAGCAAATTTCTATTAAATATCAACATTCTTACAAAGAAGCTATTGCAATAAAACTTCTGACTAAATGGGTTTTATTATATTTTCCACTTCAGTATAAATAAGTATTTCAAATCGTATTCATTACGTACATTGTTCTCTTTATTTTTAAAATAAAATCATCACCTTTTATATGAGTATCCGTCAATAAATATAAGAAAAAGAAAACTCTGGACATAAGGTATGTGCATGTGAATCTAGAAAATCAGGAAGGCACTAAATTATTGCAGTTAACCTTAAACAGAATGGTTAATAAAGTTTAAAGAAATCGGCAAATAAAACATCATGCTGCGCAGATGGGGAGCCATCCCTTAATTATCTTTAACTAATATCAAGCAGCAATAAAATACAATCAACACGAAAACGTTATCTTTGGTTTAATTACATGAATTTAATGAACTCATACTTAATTTAGCTGATATTATCAAAGTTTGTCGATTTGTCATCCATTAATTAATCAATCAGTTATAAACAAATGGTTATAGTGACTAAATCTGAAGTTTTTAAAACAACCGTGTATGTCTTAAGGTTAAACGGGGCAAATATAAGAAAAATAAGCTTAACCACTATTTTTGTATAAATTATACAAAATAAACAACCATATTGTTACGTTTATTACCACAATAAACGTGATTTTGCAGGGTTCGTTTAATTGTAAAAATTAAATTACACAGTCCTTATAATCTTATCAGTACACAACTTTACTCGGCAATTAAGACTCTATTTACAACTATACTAAGTACTTATTTACACTGTACACTTCACACTTTTGTACACACAGATGTTTACTCTTTGCAATCTCAAAGTTAACTAACTCTTCTGCGGTGGACGGCGCCTTTATATACAGATCACGGCCGCTTCTTGAAATGTCCCGAACATACGCGAAATTGCGCATTTGTTATTTCAGTTGCTGGCTTAGTAGTCTTGTATATGTGTTTGTGTGTGTGTGTATCTTTTGTTTACTTTTTGCTTGCTGTAGAAATTCTTTTTATTGAATCGCGCTTCATGGAATTTCTGCTGCGGAATTTGTTTTTGCTTTGTGTTTGTGATATTGCGTATTTGTACATTTGTACAATAGGTCGTTTCACACACCTTTGACTATTACTTTGTAACAATACTAACATAACAGTTCATTCAATAAGTCCGTAGGAAAAGCAAGAAAAATTCAAAATTTAGACAAAACTCGATTTTATTATTCAACATGGTTGTCTTCGAGGCCGATACAACGAGTATAGCGATTTCGATACCACTATTACAGTACGACTTCTCTTTCTCGTCAAAATAGGCCTTAGTTTCAGCGATTACTTCATCATTAGACTTAATCCAGTTCTCTACCATTTGTCTCGATAGAGCAGTGTTCGGATAATGTTTATAAAGCCATTGTTTGGTTTCCACGGTATTTTTCTTTCATCAAAAAGCAATGCTTTATCAAAACTCGCAATTCACTTTTTTCCATTTGTTTTCAATAAGAAAAGTTGCTTTACACAAAATGCTATAACTCGTGAATCAATGGTTAGATTGCTGTCAAATTTTTACACGTATCTTTTGAAGGTTAGTACTAAATAAAAATCATATGGAGTTTATGAATGGACTGTCATGTATGCATATAGCACTTTATGTCAAATAAAAATTGGTATGACTTCAAGAACACTGGTTGAAAGATATGTCAGTATTTATTATTGAGTGGTTTGATCGGTTTTCAAGCCGAAGTTATTTATGGGAGAAAAAATGAGATATAAAAAATAAACTTAAATAACTAATTTAATTTCATTTTATCGAAGTTGGACGAATATTGTAAGCTAGATATTGGCAGTTTAAAACATTGTGGACTTTTAAAGCCATGTATTTTCTTACTATCAATTTGCTGAAAATTGTGAACAGTTTTTTCCTTTAGAGAAAATTTGTTTTTTTATTTACGCTTCACTTGAATAGGAATTTTTGAAGTTGAAATCCACAAATGTTATAATATCTTAAAACAGAAATAAGACGCGCAAAAGCTCTTCCAAAAAAGAAAAAAAATTAATTTTAAATCCTGTGCATCAAGTGGCGTCCAGAAAAGATAGAGAGAGGAAAGTCGGTTGTATATAGTTATTTGAAAAATATTGAAAGCTATGGTTAAAATATGAAAGGACGGACGAAAATGGCAACAATCGTAGAGAATCGTCACAAATGTGCAGAGTTGTTTTAAATTCGTTCATGTCTACCGCAAAAATTCGTAAACAAAGCCGGCTGAAAGGAAGTGTTTTACACAGTTCGTCGTGTTTTAAAGCCATATCCTTCATAGTTTGCCGAAAACTTTAGAAGAAACAACCATTCAATGATAATCATATAGCGCGGGCCTCCAACTTGCAAATAATAAATACCGCGGGCGCAAAGAAAGCGGGGTTAAAGCTGATGTTTGCACAGATCTTTTTATTTTAATGTCGTGCTCAGTAGAAACTGCCATACAATATCCATCGTAAAGCTCAGCGCCACCAATAGAAAATGCAATGATGCGGTCGGATAAGTGTTTCAATGTTGTATTTTATGCAAGGATGCAAATGACTGCAGCATTGTACGAAAAGGCATTAGAGGGCTCGTTTCTACAAGTTAAAAACTTATCGGGATCCATACCGTGGACCTACCAGCACGACAGTGATCCAATTCACACTGCGAGAGCTGTAAAACTGTGGATTCGTGAGCAAGATGTGCAACTTTTAAATTACCCTCCATCCGGATCTTAATATAATGGAAAATATCTGAAGGTGACTTGTGACAAAAAGTATACGACATCAGTAGCTATAGAAAAACCCTAAAGCTCAATATCATTACATTATATGGGCTTGCTCTAACGCTCAATGCCTAACCAAGTTTTTGAAGTAAATTTTAATAATGATGGCGGTACTCATTATTAAATTATGTTGTTTCACTACTAATCTTAAAATTGAAACTAGACTTCTTATTAAAGTGATTTTTGCCCGAATACAACCTTTATTACGAAACAATTTGGTAAGTCCCTAATATCCGGCTTACAGGATTTAAAAATTTTCAATTCCTTTTTGAAGTGATTCAATATACTCGTATTAATCTATGCTTGCATGTGTTTCTTTACACGGAAATAGTCCATCAACAAGTAAATGTGTGTCAACATGTGTTGTTAAGGCCTTTAGTCAAATGATTAAGTAAAAAAAATATTTGTGACATTATTCTGTTCCACTCAAAGAAAATCGCAACTTAATAAATAATCGATACCATATTAAAGTTATTATATTTAAAAAAATACATATAGGGAAACCAAATGCAGCTCCGATCCTATAGAAAATACTAATTTATGAAAAATTGTATAAATTCATACGAGCAAAGGGAAAAATCCTGTCACAAAATTTTTCACTTTTGATGCCAACTGTTATTATTTTGACAGAAGAGCTTCTCAATTAACGTAATTTAGAATATTAAATCAAGCAGCACCATTAGCTTAAAATCAACGTAAATGGATATACGCTGTTGAAACCAGAAAAATACTGCACAAATAAATTTTTAGTTAGGTTAATGTATCATGGGTTAAGTTTATGCCATATCTGAACCCAAGGAAACTTTCATTCATGCTCAAAGTAGATAATCATAGCGAATATTTAGAGGTCTATCTATATCAATTGGGGCCTTGCATGTTCGAGCTATTATTTTACGAGTATTAAGAATAATAATTTACAGAAAGCAAAAAGTTAATGGGGCTCTGATTTTTATTTCAACTTATTATCTCCCAAAGTCTCTATTTTACACAATCATCGTAGTTTCGCTTGCAGCTCTTTAATTTTTACAATTAAAATATATACGCCATTTGTGCTGGTAATGAAAGCAATGAAATTAATTTTCACGGCAGTTAGTAATTATACGTATTTATAATTATCCATATTTATTTACCCATTAGTTACAAACAAGTGCGCGTAAATATTCCTGCTTATTATTTACATAGTTGTTTGTGTGTGCGAGTAATAAAACATGAATTACAAAACGATAAAGCGGTATAAATAAATAAAGGAAACTGTATAAAGGCAGACACACTCGTTCTACATATTTATATAAAAAATTATTCAAAGCTTTAATTATTTTTTATTTTTTTTGGTTTGACTCTATTTTGTGCCCTTATTTTGCTGTTGTGTGGTTTTTTTTTTTTTTTTATAATAATTACAATAATTGCTCATGTAATTCTGTTTTTACTCTTTTGTATTTTTTTTTTACCAAAATTATAAACATCAGTTACACTTACACAGATGGTATTTTTTACAAATGCTTGCATTTATAAGTATCCTTCGATGGCTATAATTTACGGAAGAGTATTTTAATAAAGTAATAAAGTTTAATAAAGTAAAGTTATGGAGGCTTATTCCGTCCGATCATACTTTTATTTTTATAATAGTTCAATATGTTTAATATCCATATTTTCTTATCAAATGAAGTTTTAATTGTTTAAAAACTAATTTATATGTATCTCCTTTACTATTCTGTAATAAGCATAATGAGGTGTAATGAATATCTTTACAAACGTGTAATTACTTAACATTGGCTTATATTTCATTTCTTTTAATTATAGAATTCGATATTAAACAGTGTACATATGTATGTTTGTCAGTCAATAATTAATATTGAAAGCAACTTTTACTTATACTCAACTATTTAAGACAGCGTCTTAAACGTGCACTCCGGTAAAATGCTTTATATTGGGTTCAACTTAGATATGAATTTATCACACTTTTTTGAATTTTGTATTTAAAATTTAAACTTATTTAAAATTTAAGCCAAAAAATGCAAACCGTAGTAAAAGAGTTTAACAAGTTTCTAAGTACGAATTGTGTTGTAAGAATTTCGGCCAACTGACTGGAGTTTTCAACAAATAGGTCCTATACCATTAAATAAACAAATACTTCAGCTCTACAGCAACTTATTAACAGTATCATTTCTATTTGATAAAAAAAATAGCCCGGAATAATCTCGCCGTTAAATTCCAGCTAATATGTTAATACCATATTTTTGGCAACCATTTTTAATGCATAAGTTCTTATATTCTCAGGCCCCATAAGCGCCGACGCGAACAACTGCTGTTGATGCCTGCCTAATCCAAATTTGGGCTTAAAAATTCAAGATTAAAATTGCTCTTACTCTTGCGCTGAAGATTGTATTACAACTAAAACATCAATAACAACAGTTCCAATATGTCAGCAAATACTGCGCTGTTCTATGCTGCAGTCATTTTACAACAGTGTGCTTAAATCCAATTTCGAAAAATAATATCTCTAACTAGCAGCAAAGGCCTAACTTTTACGACACAGCTTTTGCTCTTTTTGTGTTGTTGAATAAGAAAACAGCACAGCAAAAGCAAATGTTTGATTTGTACATTTTTTGCTCATGCTATTTGTTCATTTTGTCCTACTATAAATTCTTATAAGTTAAGGTGTCATTTCTACCTACTTGAACACTTATAAATTTAATATTAAAGGATAAACAAAAATAAAAATGGAATTCGTGGAAGTTAAAAAATTAATAAATGGAATTATGTGTCTTTAAAAATCCCTTACTGGTGCAAATCACTATTGCTGTACCATATCACAATGCTTTTAATGTGATTGGTGTCATATTTGTGCTAGAGAAAGGAGTGCTGTTTTGCTGCAGAAAATGTATTTAATTTTAACAGTACAGCAACAGTAAAGTAAACATTAACAGATTTTGCAGAAGTTATGGCATAGTGCTGTAATTTTTCTAAGCTGTTGCTATTACGCAGTTAGCATTTTAAACACTTATCAAACGTTATATACGAAATATGCTTACATCCAGACATGGCTGGAACTCAGTCATAATATAATACTATACGACGAAGGCCCTTTCGCATTAGTGCCATCATTAATACTTCAACCAGGCCAACCATCGCACGGTAGTGCGCCAGGTCACGTTCAAGCCATTGCACACAATGTGTATATTACACGAAACCATTCGCGCTGTATTTACCCTTCTTATAAATTTTCTTAGTTTAATCATAAATTATAATGCATTTTTAAACGAAATGTTACCTCATGGGTGAAGCTTGAAAGTTATACCATTAAAGCTTCCCGAGATATGAAGGTGTAAAGTGTGTATATTTCAGTGTCTATTCATTAACTCACTTATCAATATTATGGAGCACTGCCACTATAGCTAGAGAGCTCAAATTTGGTATACAGGTAGGTCTTGGGGAATAAGCAATCAGAAAATCTGAAAGCGGCTACTTTTTATCTAAGGGTATTAGGGTGGCCCTTATTTGTACGAGACAATTCCACTATAGGTTGAGGGCTGAAATTTGGTATAACCCAACCGTCTGTAAACTTTAATTTAAAAGCAGTTTTATTTCTACATACAAATTTATACAGTTACAAAACAAAAATAACTTGGTAAATACAAGTCATATCCGCACAAAGTCATTAATGTGAAAAGAAGTCATAGTTCCTATCCAAAAATGTCGTCCGTTAAACGACTGAGATAAAAATGAGGACCGAGTTACCATCTCATTTCTAGGCAACCTGCTTGGCAGTGTTTTTATAATTTTTTAATATGTGTAAAATGTTACCAAAATAGCAGTTGATCTCAATTCTATTAGCGGCCGAACAGGTTTTTGGCCTTCTTTTATTGCACAGAAAAATAAATCGAATTAAAACAAATCAAAATAAAATAATAAAAAATACAATAAAATAAACCGTGATCAGGTAGGCTTATTATAGTGTGCTAGGCTATCAGTTTGGGGATAGTGGGCATGACTCTGGTCTCTTCTACTACAATGAGTAAAGCCCTTTGTTATTATGCTCGTCAATTTAAGTTGGAATATGGTTTGTAATTAATTAACAAATAAGCAAAATTATAAAATAATAAAAAAATTACATTCAATAATATTAAATAAAATATACTAGAAAATAGATTTAATAATAATAATAATAATAATAATAATAATAATAATAATAATACAGTATACGGTCACAAATTGGAAACTCTTGGTTTTTAAGATAATTCTAATTTCTGAAGTTTTCTAATTTCTAGTTAGCTTCTACATGAAAAACAAAGGTAAACCTGACCGTAAAGGTATGATAAAACTATATAATTGTACGAAGTCTACGAGTGAGGCATCAATCGGTTGCCTGAAATGCGTGCCCATCTTTATCGGGATATTCTTCAGTTAGAACTGTTTGAGCTTTCTCTTTGCTCAGCTCAAAAATTTTTTTACATTAATTTGGAAATGTTTTGAGTGCAGCAAGGTTTTATATGATGCATGTTTGAAATAATTTCATAAATAATTCAAGTAATTTGTTTTTTGCCCAAATTTTGGTTTTGCCAAACTGCTTCTTTTTTAATATTTGCCTCTAAAATAATTTTTTAGTTTTGATTCTGAGCATTTTTGATTCCTGTGTATGAAGCAGAATATCAAAAATAACTAATAACTTATATGTATATTGTATGTATATATGGATGTATATTATATAAAACCATTAGATATAAATATAATAAGTAGTTGTTATTCTTACAATTATTTAATTAATATATTTTATTTAAACTCAAGCTTAATATTATTTCTATGACTAATATTAAGTGTTTTATGGTGTTTCTAGTTATTTATGTATTTCAAATGTGGTTTGTTTTATAATTAAACATGGAACACATTTCACACTTATATATTTGTTTTTGGCTTCTTTACATATTTAGGTTTTTATAGGTTTGCAAAGGCTGTTTTTACATGTACACAACATAATGTGAAAGAAACTTAGATAAATTTTAGAATTGCGATGAAATTGGTCTTATTTGGCGATAATTTTCTCTTATTTTCGTTTAAAGATATTTCCGAAGGGTCTTATTTTCGATATTCCGAATAATTTCCATAATTTACGGTAGCAAATGAATCTCAAATGTCAGACTACTCGTTTTCTTCAATAACAAAAAAAGAATTATTTTCTGGATCCAGATGTCCCTAGAGAAAGACTGTTTTGGTATTTAGTCGCACGGTCTTCGATGCAAATTTTCAGACTCCATATGAAAAATTTAATTCAATAACAGAATTAAGGACCCTGATGTCTCCAAAGAAAATTACCGATTACAGCTACACTTGGAGTTGGCAAACAACCAATCAAATGTAGAGAAGCAGTTAAGAAAAATAAAATAACAATTTGTTTATTATGTGGGCTTTTTGTTAAACTCTTAAGATGTTTAAGTTTTTCTAAAAAGTTCGCTAAGAGTTTTCCCGATGAGCTGGCTTAAGCAATAAGCAACTAGAAAATAGGTATAGTGACTAGCTTATCCCCTTCAACAAATAACTTGAATTTTCATAGTAAAATTAGTTGCGATAGAAATAATATGTGAAATGAAAATTTGCGATGTTTTCTTCAATAAAAAAAAATGTACCCAGACACTGGAGACAAACTCGTAGCATCAAAAGGCTGCGGCCTAGATTTACGCCAGAAATAGCACCAGTATTGCCAACTATGACTATTTGCAATTACTAAATTCATATGTGTTTTCTTGAATTTCACAGCCTAAACGTCTGAAGAGAACACCCGTTTTCACCATTTGAAAATCCATACAAAAATGGAAAAATAAAACAAATATATTAATTTTATTACACATTTTACAAATGAATATCTATAACATTCTCTATTCAATTATTGGAATAAATTTGCATTCGTTATTTTCTAATTACAATTTTATCTTTTCGCGTTCGTGCTTGTGTTGTTTCATTATGCACATTTAGGTTCATTGAAAAACAATATAATTGATATGTCGAGCGATGCCTTCCAGGAACGTAATAATCAGTTTGTCGATGCGATATTTGCACGTATCAATCGCATTGTATCCGATAACTATGACCCGTTTGTGGTACAATTGAATGGTCGTTCAACAGTTAAACATGAAATAAAATCAGCCGCTGCTGCATCCGCAACCAAAAGCCAGCTGAAACAGCAAAACAAAATAAAAACCACAAAACCACACACCACCAACACATCAATTAAGAAATTGTAAGTTTTTTGATAACACAAATAGGGTATAACATAAAATTGGTAGTACGTATAGTACGAGTACATAGAGCATTAAAAAAGAAAATAATCGTCTGTGGGTTTTTATATAGTACAAACAGCAACATGAACAGTTGCATGAACATAGAATAAAATAACTTGCCACAGACACACATTTCTGCGACTTACGTACATACATGCCCAAATTGGATCAATTGATTTTATTTGTAATTTCAGTTTCTTTTTTTCAATAATTTTTTGTTGTTGCCTTTTTTTGTAGAAAAAATACAAAATCGGAACCACGTAGCAACACAAACAACAATGATAACAACAACGAAAACATTGACGGCAACACACTCAGCAGCTTTGGTGAAGAGTCTATGCCAAAGGACAATAAAAATGAGCCAAAAGAACTAAATAAGCAGCAACAACAATTGGACCAATTCGAGGGACAAAAGAAACAAACCAAAGCCACCGAACAAATTGGGAATGATGATGTTGCAACAAATGAACAACAAAAAACTGAAATATATACTGAAGAAATGAAACAGGAAACTCGCACTGCATTTGTCAATGATGTTGTCAAATCAGGAAATCAAAAAAAGAGCTCCACAAAGGCAAACAAACAGCATGGCTCAACAAAAAAAGTACACAATGGCAGCAGTGCGACCGCCAGTAATAGCAACAACATAAACAAACAAAAATTAAAATCCAACAATAAAAGTGGCAGCAGTAAGGATGCCATTGACTTCCTAAGAGCTGAAGGCAGTCTATCGGGCTTGGCATCATTGAAGCGTGTCGGTAATGTAAAACTGGCCACTGATCCGGAAGGACGCAATTCAACCATTAAGGCCAAGTTTACCTTGGGCCCTCTAATACTTCGCGTTGAGAAATCATTCAAACGTGCTGGTGTGGAAAATGTTAAAAGTGCTACAGCACGTACAAACGAAATGATCGGGCGTATTAAGTTTAGTGTAGTTAATGATCGCGCTTCATTGATGTCCATTAAGGTGCAACAACCGAAACAGGTAACAGTGGTAGAGAGTGCATATAAAAATAAATCAAAATTTTTCCATGTATGGCAAGTGTAGTAAATATAATCCAATTGGTCGTTAAAGGTTACCAAATATGGACAAATTTAATTAACATAATTTTTTATTGAAGAACCTAAAAGTACAAAAGACAAACAATTCGGTAATTGGCCACTTATTAAAGTATTTTAAAATAATTTTCTAGTATTCAAAAGATTGGATGAGAGTACTTCAATAATCTTAAATTTTAATATATTTTCATAAATTTTTATGTCGAAGATTAGAAATGCTTGCAAGTACTAAATTTAGGAAACATACAACATGCAACATATTTTCTTTCTGGCATTTTAAAATTAAATACTTGTATGTACTATAAAAGGACTTCGGCGTTAGGGCTTACAATTTTTACCTAAGGCGGTTGGTTGAACCTTGGATTCTTTCCGCTGACTTTAAGTTAATATTAGGTCGTGACTTAAGCATGCACCCGCTTGAGATCCAACTGAGCCACCTGGTCAAAGTAACTGACCACAGTCAACGCTGATGGTTCGCCGAGTAGGCTTGGAAGTGTTTGGATTTAGACGAGACTTATATCGGACAATGCCAACCCATAGTTTTTTGAAAGGATCAATGACAACTAATTTTTTTGAAGGAAAGAGTTCATTGGATCAAGCAGGATGTCGTTATATTACATATAGCGAACCGCACGATAATGAGTCTGTATGAACGTCTTGAAGATATAGAATAGAAACCTCTAAAAGAACGAACAGAAAGTGTGAGGCGATTATTATTATCAAATACTTTCTCAAAAGGTTTTTTATTCTATTAGATAAAATTGTAGCTCCACAAGCTTAAGTGCCGTTTGTCAGCTTCTCTCATATCACAAATGTTACTGATAAAATATTATGCCATATGGATTCTCTGAGAAAACAAAATTATGTAAAGCGAAGATGACAGCCACAATTTCTATCCCATAGCCAACGCTTCAGCTTGGGTTTCTGAGTCTTGAGATGATTGCGGTAAGGATTCTTCAGTAATCCCCAATTGGCTACCCGGCAGATCAAATATATCAAAGAGAAAGTACGATGTCCATTTGTGTTATCCGCAAACATAAAAAAGACGAGGGGGGAAAGGAAAAAATGAAAAAAGATGGTTACGCGAAAGGCGGAGATCTAATTAGTTAAGCAAAGTAAAACACGATAACGGAGAAGACGTTCACAGTGTCTGTGCTAATATGAAATCAGTTCTGAAAGCAATCAGCACAATGGAGGAATAAATATATTCATATTTTATCTAATTCTTCTGTTGTTAGTCTAGAGTGTTAAAAGAGATTGTTATCACAGGATGATTCGCCGGTACTTTAGGAAAGCATAGCTGGGTATAATATAAGGAATTAAGTTGAAACAGCAGCCTTGAAAAATGCATTTAGCTCGAACTCCAAAATACATACTTACATACATGGGTTATTTAATATCAGTAACGGTATGTTCCATATTGTAGAACATGTGACGACCTCATAACGGCTGCTATTAAATCTTGGCAATTATATCGACCTCATTTGAACTACACAACAAATATTGCAAAACCTTTAACGATATAGTATTCAGGATTTGAAAAAAGTGTAAGATTAAAATTGCTATTAGTGTCGCTATGAAACTTGTATTAAAAACTAAACACCTACAGAAACAGCTACAGTCAAAACATTTCAGCAAAAAGCTGCGCTGTTCTATTCTGCATACATTTTTCAATAACGCTCTTAAAGATAATTAAAATTTAATTCTAAACAGCAGCTGAAAATCAAAAAATGCAGGATATTGCTCTGGCTGTTTTTTCGCTTTTGAAAAAACAACACAACATAACAATACTAAACACACGTTGTCACCTTTCTTGCTCTGGCTATTTGTGCATTTCTAAAGGCTATGATAGAAAATTTGATTACTTAGACATGAAACCTAAACAAAAATTACATTAGAATTATCTGTACTTCAAAATTAAAATATCATGTTATATGTATTAGAGCAATCGACGGTTGCTGAACCATTTCACGTTAGCAATAGCATAAATAAATTAACAAGAGCAGTGCTATTTTGCAATAGCAACTATTATTTTATTTTTACTACTGCAGCATCGAAATGATTGTTAAGAAAAAATGAAATGATTGTTAATAAAACAATAAATAGAACTTACTCCAAAGTATAGTGTTTGTTCGGTGCTATTTCGTATCTAGCGTTTTAAACCCTCCTTACTTTGTTAAAAGTTAATCTTTAGCAGCTAAGAAGGACAAAATGTTATATCAATATTTTTCATTTAAGCAGAATTATTAATGCAGATTACTTAGTCCAAGTCTTTCTCATAAGCTCATAATAGGAAATAAGAAGAGTTTAAGTGACCTACATCTTCACCCAGATTTCTAACAATCGATTCAGAGGGATAATCGTTATCAAAAAGAATTAAATAAAAGAAATCTTCTAACCATATATTGATACTGTTTGAAAACTTCGACTTTTTTGTTCAAGTACTTTAATTTAATTAAAAAATATTTGCCTCAGAGCTTCCTATAATATTCAAATATTTACAACTGTAATTCGATTAACACTTAAATGCAATAAGTTTATTGGATTAATTTCCAATAATGAACAAAAAACCCTTCTCCTATTCTATTTGTTTGTCTGCATGCAAAAGTGCCAATGCCCAAGGGCTTGGTTTGGCAATTCGTTTAGCATTTGCATGAACATTGAGCACGAAACACGAAACAAACATTATAGAAATTGTCTACATTTTTTAAATAAATCAACATTTAATTAAAAACTGCTTATTGCAAGTGAAAGGAAAATTTAATTATAAAACCTCATGTTTTTCTTTAATTTTTTTCTCGTTTTCTTTACTTAAAACAATTGTAGGTCGAAGTTGAAAGCAAAGACAACCATGACCGTACCAGAGAATTTGTCTGGCGTCGTACACCGAAAATTGCTAAATTGGTCAACGAAAAACTTAAATTGGCAGCAGAAACTCTTTTTGCCCCACAGGGTGTTCAAGTGGTAAGACTTTAAGCCAAACAGCCAGCCAACAACGCAAAATTTCATTGACTTAAAACTATAATTCACACTCTGCTAAAGTTAACAATATTTATTGCAACATGTTAAAGGAAGAAATTATTATAATTTTATATGGGTTTTAAATTATTTATACACATGTACACAAAAATTTATGTAAAGAATAGAAAATTCTAATTATTTAAATATTTTAGCTTTAGTTATACGTAATTTATTTATTTTTCGCCGTAAGCTTTATTTATTATACTCTATTTATGTAGGTTCTCTTTTAAAACATTTAAAATTAACGAAATTGTACTTGTTTTAAAATACGAGGCTGGTCTCAACGTTATCCAATACAGCAAGAAAGAACTGACCACTTGGGGCCATTTAGGTTGATTCATTACTTCTGCGCAAATATTTATGAAATTACGTCAAAAACAATCACTGGGCGCAGATAAATTCATTTGATTTAGCAACAAAAAATGTATCTAATGATAAGTTCACATTTATTATTTAAAACTTTTAAAATATTTAATTTAAAAATAAAGAATTTTTATAATTGAAAATATAACTTTTTGTTTGCATATATGTGTTTTGAGTAAATAAGGAACAAATTATTAACCGCGTGTTATGTTTCACACCACAAACCCCAAAGGGTCCTTAGGAGCAGACTTTATTCATTAAAATAATATAAGCTGATGTGTGTGTGTTTGTAAGTCTAATATTGTTTCGGTAAATAAGTATGTATACATCTAAGTAAACAAATATATAAACTCATATACATACATATCTTTGGCAATGATGAATTTCTAAAGATTGCTCCTATGCATACTATGAATAGACACGTAAGTATTCGTATAACAACATCAATGTATTTACATATATATTTATATACAATTTTTATTTTATGTTTTACCGTTACAGTGTCTGCCTATAGTAGTATGATGATTGCTTGCATTATGCTCTTAAACCAAATGGCTTAAAATAAGAATAATATAAATAAAACAAAAAATAAACAAATATTAAGGACTGTGAAAAATCAAATGAATACAGAGTAGTCGTTCAATAATATTACCTTAAGCAACTGTGACCAACGTTTACATATGCTACATGCCTGTTAGGGAACTTACTTCCTTCTAGGAAAGATATAAGCTGTATCAAATCATGACGTACTATTGAGGGTTTGCTATTTAGTTTATATTAGAGACACTGCTGATATTGGACTCAAGAGATCATCCGAAATAAAGACCCCCTGCACGCGTACACACGACAACACTCTGCAACAATATATTGTTGTGGCAAAAATTCATTAATTATTTTAATTTATATTTTTAACATTACTTTAAACACATAATCGTTTACATTTAATTATTAAATGAATTTCATCAGTATAAATTGCAACATGGCTGAGTTAAGCAATACAATTTTCACTAAAATTCTAACTATAAACAAAATATTTGAACTATTCAAAAAAAATATAAAAACACTAACCAGAAAAAGTTGTAATAGACTTTTCCGAAATGTCTAAAATAAAATCTACTAAAGAAATAAAAACAATACAATAAAAGCAAAAGTACAACTAACTACGAGTAAATTTAAAAATCTGGAAAGATCAACATATAAATAAAATTCCATATCACCAAAAAATCTGGATCAGGAACGATATTTTAAAAAAAATTAAAATATCCAAAATTTACCACAAATTTCTCCAAATAAAACTAAAAACGAAAATATTTCAAAACAGTCGAAGATTACAACAGAAAAATGTTACATGAGAAAAGCTAAAATTTAGAAATTGCTTTAGCCCATTAAAGAGCTTAACTCAGAAGAGTTTCTAAAGCAACAAAGCGGATAAACTTTAGCAATGTTCCATATTCCAAAATTTATTATTGAAGACAACGATGTGCATTTATATGATCATATTCTACTCCCGTGTTAGAAAGTCCATTTTATTAATTAGCTTTAGTGTAAAAGGAAATTTTTAACTTTTGATCCATTACCACAAAACATTATAAAATATTATTTTTATAATTTTTTTTTGGTTCAAAGGCAATATCTGGACTAAAGGAGGATATACTTTAAAATGAAATCAATAGTTTGACCCAAAACATATCAAATTCTTTCAAGTTGAGTTTCCACAAGAAATTCGAGCTTAGGTGTGTGCATCACTATCAAGGTAAAATAAATATTCTAGGAGCCTTTACAAAATAATCATGCAGCAGTACACAAGCGGGGGCTTAAAAAAATATTCACATCGGATCAGTATGTAACATGAAACACCTCTGCATACTCGGCCAGGTATGAGAATATTAATAAGTGTGGCCGGCAAAACAGAAACATCAATTCGGTGTCGTCCGCAGTAAGTGGTACATCGTATTCCATACCCAGCACATTTTGCCAAAGGATTTCTATTTGCACCTACTCAAGATCCAAATCAATCAACAACATTGGGCTTTTGGTGAATGGATTCGTGAACAAGAAGTTGGTTTTACGAAGAAAATTTTGATCAGCGATAAAAGAAACTTTTACATTAACCGAATTGTAAACAAGCAAAAATACTACAATGCTACAAGTGATTCTTGATTTGGTACAGTTAATGGTGAGCTCTATCGGCCGCATCATTTCACGACATAGCGACATTAATTTACCAACGAGATCGCATAATTTTACATCGTTTTGCGATTTCTTTTTTTTGGGCGTAGAATGTGCAAAGCGTAATCGAAGACGATTGCAGAAAATAGGATACGACGTACAACCTACTTCAGTTCAGCGATTCGCAGAAACGTTACCAAAAATATGACAATTCCTCATTAGCCGCATATAGTTGTAATAAATTGAAAAAAATTTGAAATAAAATATTAAAGGTTTCTTTGTAAAAATTATGCGCATCTGATTAATTTAATGTGGAAGCTCAAACTGAATCACCCGTCGTATGCAAAGAAGATTGAAGATACAAAACACTGATTAAAACAATTGTTGGGCACATATATTTTGGATTTGGAAGCATTTTGTGTTTTACGTAATAAAAATTTTGTTGAAACGTAAGCACCTCTTGTTTTAAAAATATTTTACACCTTTTTTTAGTTCTTGTAAACATTTTTCTGTTGACATATTTTTCTTTTAAAATTGATGTTTGGATCATATAAGCAACGGATCCTTTGTTCGACTTTTTATTTAATGCATTATATTGCTTTATTTTTTTTTTATATAAAATAGATTTTTATTTAAAATTTTTTTATTTTTAAAATATGTGATTTTTTATTTCCTAATCTGCATGGCCAGAGTACCTTGAGGTTTTGGTGTTAATATTAAAGAAATTGCAAAATATTTCTTTCCTTGACTGTTATTATGAATTTTTTGCAGTTATTGTGAGTAGACTAATACCGTTGAATAATTTACTTCTATTCCCTTAACACCTGCATGAAAAATCATTATAATTCGTACTTACAATTGAAATATGAACATACCAACAAACGTTATATTCACAAATTTAAAGAAAGTACAAAGTTGCAACAAAAAAAAAAAAAAAACAAATTGAAATGTTGACGAGACTTTTCTAGACTATTTATTATACAACAGCAGTCAAACATGATGAAGATGATTTTACGCATCAGCTGGCATTATTCTCTTTTTATGATGATACCAGAGCATATTTTGCGCTTTTGAAAAGTGTTAACAAACATTTTTTGGTTTTGTCACATTCTTTTATTAATAGGCCCGCAATCTGTTTTGTTTGTTACTTTTTAAAGGTGTGAGTGAAAGTGTGCCTTTGCCAACAAACAACTTAATTAGTTTGATAGACTAAAGAAAATAATGAAGTTACTCTTAATATTTTTAATTTAAAATGTTTTGTAACTGACATTATATATTTGCCCATCAGCTTTTTTATATATTTTTTCCAAAACTTAAAATGTCTTAAGCGATATCTTATATAAAGCTTGTATTTATAAAGTCCAATAAACTCGTAAAAAGGTAACCGGCCGTATTCATAAAAATATACAAAAGGCATATAAACCATTAATAAAACTTTATTCCAAAACGATTAATTATTGAAAAATTTTATTGAAGGTTTGAAATTTTTATTTTTTTTTAGAAAAAGTCGTCAGCAATATTCCTTCAGGAACTAACATGATCAGTATAAATATTCCCTCTATCTCTTGGGTTCCAAGTTTTACATATATCTAAAATTAGTCGGGCATATTTTTTTTTAATTTTACTTAATATAATAATTTTAAAGATTTTTTTTAAACAAAAGTTACTTTATTTGAAAACATTAAAAATCTATTTATTGAGTCAACAATAACTTGCAAACATGATGGTGTTGCCAGTATATATATCATCAAAAATATATACATATGTATATGTATGCCTCTGTCTTATTGAAGGTTCCATATCCTAGAAGAGTTTATTAAGTGGAGAGTACTTTATGAATACGGTCGAAAATTATTAATCTGCTTCAACGTGGCGTTAATAGTACTGATTTTCTTAAACGCCAAAACATGTTCCTGCCATTCTTTTTAGTTAACGAACCCAACATGTTTGATTATTGCATTAGTATTGAAGGCTTAATGGCTGTAATAAATATGGAATATAAACCTGAGGAATAGCGTATTTTTATTGATTCATTGAAGAAAGGTCTAAAAACTGCACTCCTTTATTACATTAATTTCAAGAGCCTCTTGTGAATTCAAAGTAATTAGTTTCTTCTCGAGTATGATTAGATACGTTAAGAATGCGTGCTTTTTAAGTAAATGCGATAGGAGATGGAAGGGCAGTAAATATACAAGCACATTATGCATGCACAGTATCATTCATCCAACTGTGATATTAATTGAAAAAAAAATGATTTACTACCTTTCATATACATACATAAAAGTTGTTGTTTCTTTAATTGATTGATAATCAATTTCATAAAAGAAAAAAATATTTTTATAAACTTAACGCAGCAAAGATAAAATAAAATATAATGGCTTTTGAATAAGTTTTGTCCTTGACTTTATACCAAATTACTCTCGGATATTTTTCGCCGTATGCAAAACTGTATTCAAAAACGTTTATTATGGAAGGATTTTATTGTAGGTTTAATGTACGTAGACACCTACAAATTCTAATATTTATTTTTGTGCAAAAAATATTTTAGAAGCAATAATTTTTCCGAAACTAACAAAATTATCCAGTACAAATATTCCATCTCTGTCCCAATTTGTACATATTTGTACTCGTATATGCCGGACTTTTCATTCGCCATTTGACGTATTTTAAGTGATTTGTCAGAAAGTTCATAAAAACCCAAAACAAATATAAAAACAAGTAAGAGAGCTGTATTCGGCAGTCCCCAATCTTCACAAATGTATGAACTACTAAAAATGTACTACCGATTTTTTTCCGGTGCAAACGATTGTTTGAGATGTTTCATTTTGGCCTCCGGGTTTATAGTATTATTCCATATTTGATAAATTCCCAATTTTTCATCAAGAATTGTAGATAATAGCGGAATTGGGTTTATAGTAAAAGTTGATTTGATATTCCGACAGGGTGTTTTGATGTAGAATTTTGGAACGAATTTTCGTCATCCCTTGTCAAGTTTGGTTTGGAGACAAACCGGTTTCGGCTATGTGCCATCTTGAGTGTCATTTTTCGTTCGAAGAAATCCGTTCCAAAATTCTATAGCAAAAGTCTTACATTTGGACATATTTAGAGTTTTTGGTATAATTTCTGATTTTGAGTTATTTTGTTTTGGGTAAAGTACCAAAATTTGGTGAAGTTTGTTTTTGCAACTTGTGTAACTTCATCGGCTGAGTTAAAATTGCGACTTATTTCATTTTTTATTAATTTGGTAATTTTAATATTTTTAGATTATAGTTTTTATATTTTAAATTTTAAAATGTGATTTTTTTTAAATAATGTTCAAATTTTTTTTTTATAATTTTATAATTTTTAAACTTTTTTGTGGTTTCTCGGTTTATGGTGAAATTATAGATTTTTTTACGTTTTCACATTGTTTATTTGAGTTTTCGACTTTTTTGGGGAATTTGCAAAATTTTGTTAAAGTTCTTCCAAAATTGGTAGTTTTAGCTTTTTGGTATATTTAGTAAAATTTCGTGGTTTTATTAAATATTGATTTCATAGCAATTACATTTTATATTACTGTTTTGAGACTTTTTGTGAATTGAAAATTTGAGCAATTTGATTTTTTTTGAAAATTTCTGTTTTTGGAAATTTTTTTGTTTTTGTAATTAAAAGTTTTAGTTTGGATTTGTGGTGAATTTCCGAATTATGTTGAAATGGATTTTTTTATTTTCATATTTCTTTAGATCTTTTCAAAAATTTATAATTTTTATGATATTTGATTTTTTTGGCGAATTTTTCAATTTTTTACTGATTTCCTCATTTGTCATGAAATTTGATTGTTTGTTTGATATTGTTTTTGTTTGGGCTCTATAGGAAAGTTGATGAGTATGCAGAATATGCGAATGTTATAGGGCTTTTTATTAGCATTTTCCCCCAAGATTGAAAATACCAAAAAAAAACCCCATATATCGTGAACTCTGGACCCGAATGATCCAAGTTTCAAGATCCAAGGTTGCCTACTGCTGTCAGGAAGTTTATTTCAACATCGGACAGACGGACATATTTAAGTGAACTTCCCTACCTATAAGGATGCAGAATATATATACTTTGTTGGGTGGGAAATTAATAGTTATAGAAATTTCAAACGGAATGACAAACCTCTATATACCCTTTTTATTTGTATGACTTTACATACAATCAAAACGAATAAAAAGGGCACCTTACACGAACACAATGTTAGTTCCTTACAAAAGTAAGTTTTGTGAATTCTTATTTATTCATCTTATACAGATTTGTGCTAGAAAACGATCTATTTGAGGGTTTGTCTTCTAGTTTGTTACGTAATTTCTGGAGACAAGGCGAGGGATAAAGCTGGTGCCCATTTTGTAAGGCGCCTACTTCAATGCATATTGTGAGTGAGCTCCAGAATAAACCCCAGCTACACTTCTGCAAGGAACTAATGACCGAAAACTCCAATAATGCGGCGATATTATCCCAATAGTATCACGTGTATCCCTTTTAAAGCAATAGTTTATGAAATTTTTGAATTAAACTCACTTGTTTTCATATTTGAATTCGTGTAAATTAT
Source organism: Phania funesta (assembly GCA_963932375.1). Taxonomy (NCBI): domain Eukaryota; kingdom Metazoa; phylum Arthropoda; class Insecta; order Diptera; family Tachinidae; genus Phania; species Phania funesta. The sequence continues at coordinate 48,686,031 of OZ010656.1, forward strand.
CCTTCCTTTAAAATAAATTTTTGACCCCGCAACACAGCAAACCTGCATAAAATATTTGAAGTAAATACTCGTAATTGTAGGGTAATTAACGTTTATTGGCGTTATAACTTTTAATTCCTTAAAGGGTTTTTAGCTCTTCTCTAACAATATGATTTGGTTTATTTGGAAATTAATATTATTGCACAAAATTGTACTTATAATAGCAGCTACAGAAAATCATAAAGCGAAAAATAAGTGGGTGGAACTTAGTTTATTGACTTCACTTTTCCAATTTTTTTCTCGATAAAAAGTATTAAAGCCCACAAATATCCATCGTTGTTATTAAAAGCCCTAAATATTTAACAAATTAACTTTAAGAAGTAAAATCAAAATGGAACAGCTTTGATTAGGTATTAAATGGTATTGTGTGAGATTGAAAGGAGTTTTAAATCATAAGAATTTTTAAAAAGTACATTGAAAACCCATGCACCCGTAGTGGATAGCTCCCAAATTATATAATACTCTTTACCACTTGCATCGCTTGCACTGTGGTGCAATTATAGCCGTAAGCTCTTTTTAAACATTTCTTATGTTGATTCTTGATTTGATATCCCGACAGGATGTTTTAATGTAGATTTTTGGAATGAATTTCCGTCGTTTTCGTCGAACGAAAAATGACACTGATGATGGCACATAGCCGAAACCAGTTTGTCTCCAAACCAAACTTAATAAGGGATGACGGAAATTCATCCCAAAAATCTACATTTCTTATGTCTTCTGAAAGAGCAATGAAAATTCATAAGAAAAGCAACAAAGAATTTTATTTATTTGTATTTTACAAGCCGTTACAGCAGGTAGTTCGTTTTTAGGGTGGTAATTACCAAAAGAACAAAATTGTCTAATATGACACTTTTAAGATTTAACCTAAATATCATTTAAAGTTATAAAAATCAGAAATTTACCAAAAATTGGTTAAAAAGGAAGCAACTCAAAATTAAAAAAGTAAAAATTTCGCTACAAAATGTATCAAATTTCACAAAGTTTTCATATTTTATCACAAATTTCACCAAATATTCAAGCTTCACCATTTCATAATTTTACTTAAAAATCTAAATATTATCAAAAAATTCGAAATTATACAAAAATTTCATATTTTACAAGAAAGTCGTCAAAAGATTAAATTTTCATCATAATACAGCAAAAAGAAATTTAACCAAAAAAATTGCAAAAACACAAATTTTTTTTAAGCTTTTATTATATTGAATCTTTTTTAAAGGAAATTACATTAAGTATTGAAATCTTAACTCTAAAATATTATTTATTATTTATTACCAATGTAATAACTAATCTATTTTATTCAAATCTTAATACACTATCTATTATTGCGTTGGGTCACAAATAAATTGAAAAATCGCTAAAAACTAGGAATTTTGCCAAAATCCGAAATTAAATTAATAACTCAAATACTAAATAAAATTATGGAAGTATGATATTTCAGAAAACTAGATTTCAAAAAGATTTCTATAGTCCAAAACACCACAATTTTACCAAAAAAGCGAAATTTTAGAAAAAAAAAAAACCAAAAACAAATCATCAACAGATATTAAATATCTTACGACAAATTTGAAAAAATCTAAATTTTATCAAATTCGAAATAAAAATTCACCAAAAAATAGAAAGCTCCACTAAAAACCAAAATTTTGCAAAAAAGAACAAGTTATAGAATTTCCACAAATTTTTTCGAAATTTCAACAAACACTGAAAAAAAAATTATTTAAAACAGTAAAGCTTGGAAAATTGATAATTAATTAACAGCTCAAAATCTTCTTAAAAATACGGAGTTAAAAAGAAAACAAATTCCGTTATTATCTAAAATTTCTCAAAACAAAAATGTATAGGCATTCAGAGAAAAGGTAAGACATATAAACAAATTAATAGAGCCGCAATTATAGAAACAGCTATTAGACAATTAAAAACGAACGAAAAACGACACTGGAGATGGCACATAGCCGAAACCGGTTTGTCTCCAAACCAAACTTGACAAGGGATGACGGAAATTCGTTCCAAAATTCTACAATTAAAAATGCCTAAAATACAACGAAAGAATAGTTAAAATATAAAATTAGACATGTAAAACTGAAGGCCAACAATTCTTTGAACCGAAAAAAATGTGTAGTAGTCCTACATTTTTAGCAGGTCATACTTGGTTAAAGGGTATAAAAGAATTGGCGCAATCGAACATAATTCTCTTACTTGTTTGGTACTAAAATATCACAAAACACATTGTAGTACATCCATTTCACTTTACATCTAGTTGAAAGTGATTTCACAAATAGACGTTTGTTTTTGCAGCTCTCTATAAATTTGATTAGAAATTGAAAAACAGAGAAAAGTTGGATAATTATTTCGTGGAATATTAAATTGAATAATAAATAAAAATAGCGCATTTGGTTTCATGTTTCTGCCCATCCTAGGGGTGGTCACACGCATCTCTTAGGAACTCTTGAGCTCAAGGGACGAAGTTAGTTCTTTTCTATTTCTGTATAATTTAAAAATAACAACGTCGTTGATAAATACAAAACAGAGTTAAACGTAATGAAAAACTAATATGCAGCCCTATTTGCAATTTGCTAAAATAAAAACAAGGGGAAAATTTGAATTAAAAAAATATACATACATACATATAATTATGTATTAAAGATTATTGCTCTGCAATAGCGCCTTTCAAGAATTGTTGTTTCCATAATTCAATTAAAAAAAATCGAAAAAGTTCTTTAAAAACACGGATTAAATTTTCGCACAGCTTTTTGAAGTGTTTACCCTACACTGAAAATGTGTATGAAAAGTACTCCTATTCGTTCGTAATACTAAATATTACTATAATATTGGCAGATAGTTTTGTAACGCTAAATTCCTAGGGCTTCTTTTTAACTACACAACGATTTATAGCTTCTTCTAATATTGTGTTATTTATGAATATTCCTTACACAAAGATTCTGCAAAGATACCAGTCTAAAACATTAAGAACAATTACTGATGCTCCTTGGTTTGTGCTCAATGCAAATTTTCACCGCGATCTCAATATACCTACTGCTAAAGAAGAAATTAACAAATTCAGTAATAGATATTTACAAAGACTGAGCAATCATTCAAATTTACTAGCCATTAGCCTTTTAAATGATATTGATGAAATAAAAAAATATCATGTACTTGACCTTTCTTTTAGAAAACAAAAATTGTTATATGTAATTTCACCAGTATCTAATATTAATTTAAGTAAATATATGCAAACAAATTGTACTTTTTTTTGTATTGGGTTCATTGGAGCTCAATAAGCTAAGTTATTTGTTAAACTCAACAGATTTGCTTAATGTTTCTGTGGAAAACAGATTGCAAATAAAGAAACATAATAATAAAAAAAATATTCAACTATCCTAGACCAGTGGACATAGCTGACTTGAGTGGAAGGTTGGGTTTCCCCTTTAGCACCCTTGCGCGTAGATTCAGCTATATAGACAGTAGCTGTTGTCAGCCACTGACCTGTACGTGAAGGATCCATCTGTGTGGGTTTCCCCTTTCGTGTTCTTCTCTTACAGATCTGACTGAGCCGTAGGCACCGTCGACTTTTGGTGAACGCATACTTCTGCGTGGGTTTCCCCTTTTAGTATTGGTCGCCAACTGTCAACTGCAGTGTGACAGCACAAACCTCACCGCAGCAGCAGCGCATAAGCGGCTTAACTTCCACACGACGTTATTACGTAATCTGACGGCAAACTATAGAAGTAACTGTCGTTAGTTTTAACAGAAATAATAACAAACACTTATTTTAACGTTTATAAATAAGTGTGTTTTATTCCACGACTCTGGACTCTGCTGAGCAGACCCTTGCAACCAGCGGAAAGGTGTTACAGTTTCTTTATAAGTTACTTGAAAAGCATTTGTAAGGACGTACATTACAAACACTAGCTCGAAAGTTCGAGAGCGGCAATAAAAGGAGTGTTGTCAGAGTAGCCTTTGAGGGATTTAGCTTTAAGTATCGAAATAAAAGTTTTAGCTGCATGTTTTTTCTAGTTTCTTTATGAATAACGCGTTAAATTTTCTTTCAAGTCACCTTTTTTTAATAATTAAATTATTTTGAGAGTTCAACTGAAACTTGTTAAGAAAGCAATTTGTTTTTAATATCAAACACATTTGACACAAATAAAATCCCATCAAACCTATCTAATCATTGATAAAATTCGCAATTTTACTTAATCTATCGGCTAAAAATTATAGAAAATATTAAAGCTTTGTGTAAAAAGGAACAGTTTAACTTAAAATGCAAAATAAAATGTTTATTGTTATAATATGTTCAGACATGCACCTTAATTAATTCAACTAAATATTCTATAAAAACCTCGGTTGTGAGTAGACTTACATAGCACTAGCTGTGCTTTATTTTTCTTTACAAATTAAAAAAACAAACAACAAAACGAACCAACATTCATTAAATATTTGTTGATAACAACAATTTTCATATACATTAAAAAAAGTAATAACAAAAACTAAAAAAAAAATAATAATAATATTAAGTGATAAACAAACAAAACAACATATTTGCTAACAAAAACAACAACATGCCTACGTTGAGTGAGGATGATTCTGATGACAGCGAAGGTATTTGGCAGCAAGTACCAAATAATAAATCAATTAAGCGACGGCAAACTATATCACCAAAAATGCACTTACGCAAAAAAAGTCATCTATCAGACGAACCAAGTACATCAAAAGCAAATCAGTTTCAGTTGCTGGACGTGGATGAAGATGATAATATAAGTGAGAAGGAAAAGCCAAAACCACCAACATTAATTATCCCTGATGTGGAGAACATAAGTATAATGACCAAATCTATTGCAAAAGTAATTGCATCTAGCGAATTTAGCTATAAGTCCATGAGAGAGGGCCATGTTAGACTGATGATTAAGTCTATTGATTCTTATAGAAAAATTGTAAAGTATTTAGATTCTAAGAATAATTCATATCACACTTATCAGTTAAAACAAGAAAGGGCATATAGAGTAGTCATTAAGGGAGTGCATCACACAACGCCAGTTGAAGATATCAAAGCAGAACTTTTGCTATTAGGACACCAAGTGAGAAATATTTTTAACATAAAAAGTAAAGTCTCCAAAAGTCCGCTGCCAATGTTCTTCGTAGACTTGGACCCAAACACAAATAATAAAGACATATATGATATAAAAATTATTAATAATGCCATCGTTTCTGTAGAGCCGCCTAAAAAACAAAATGATTTAGTTCAGTGCTTTCGTTGTCAGCAGTTCGGTCATACCAAAACGTATTGTAAGAAGCCATATAAGTGTGTAAAATGTGGGGATAATCATGCAACTGCTGAATGTAAAAAGCATATAAACACACCCCCTAAATGTGTTCATTGCTCTCAAAATCATACAGCTAGTTATAAAGGCTGTAGAATCTATCAAGAATTAGTGCACAAGAAACAACCAACATATGCAAGAGATAGACCTAGAACCGTAAGTTTTCAAACAAATCCACTGGATTTACCACAGTCAAGCTCGCATTATAACAGCAATACAAATCCAAATGAAGCTGAGCGTATGTCATATTCTCAAGCTGTTAGAAGCAACGTATGCAATAAAGATGTTAGCGTATTATTATCTAGACTGGAAGCAATTCTAGACAAACTAATGAACTTAATGACTGTTATTGTTACAAAATTATGCAAATAAATTTAAATATTGCAACATAGAACGCTAATGGTGCCTCCAACCATACAAACGAAATCGAAGTATTTCTTAAAAAAAATTTCATTGATATATTATTAATTTCGGAAACTCACTTTACAAGAAAAACCTACTTCAAAATTAAAAATTTTGACTTAATCGAAGCAAATCACCCAAATAACAAAGCTCATGCTGGCTCAGCTATATTAATAAGATCATCCTTGAAATACAAAGTTTTAAATCCAGTAATAAAAACATCAATACAAGGAAGTGGAATTCAAATTAATTGTAATAACGCTGATATATCTATATTCTCACCCAGACCTAGCATAACACATCAAGAATATGAAATTTTTTTTAAAGGACTCGGTACTAGATTTATTGTTCGTGGAGACTTCAACGCAAAACACCCCTGGTGGAGGTCTAGAATTATTAACCCGAAAAGAAGAGAACTTTTCAGATGCTTAAGCAACAATAACTATAAGACTATATCAACTGGAAGTCCAACTTAGTGGCCAAGCGATAGGCCTAAAATCCTTGATTTACTAGATTTTTTTGTATATTCCGGAGTACCAGATCATCTTCTTAATATTAAAGATAATTACGATCTTAGCTCAGATCACTCACCTATTATATTAACTTACAATACTTTTTTGAAAAATAAATGCCTTAACCAAAAAATTATTTCGTCGAAAACGGACATTGCATCTTTTCAGTATTGGTTAGTCAAAAATCTAAATCTTAACACCCAATCCAAACTGGCTGCGAGATAGACACAGCGCTAGAAAATCTCACATGTCTCATTCACGAAGCCGCGCTACTATCAACACCACAGCCAAGTACCAGTAGAAATAAGACACATGATTTTGCATAAAAGAAGGTTAAGAAGAATATGGCAAACAACAAGAAATCCACTTGATAAAACCAATTTCAATCGTGCATCTAACAACTTGAAAAAAGTATTATTTGATCTGAAAAATTGTGAAACCACTAAATTGTTGCATAAAATCAATACCGCAAGTGACAACACACATAGCCTATGGAAAGCTACAAAATATTTGAAAAGACCAGCTAAAAGAAACGTTCCTATCAAGAGGATGATGGCACTTGGTCCAGATCAGACAAAAACAAAGCAGAATTGTTTTCTAAACACCTAGAGCAAACTTTCGAATCTTTCCCAGCTTCAAACTCTCCTCATGAAACCAAAATGCTAGAGTTCCTAGATTCGCCTTGTTAAATGGATTTACCGATTAAACCGTGTACTACTACAGAAGTCAAAAATGAAATATCTAAGCTCAATAATAGTAAGTCACCTGGCTACGACAAAATAGATCCTATAGTAGCTAAAAATTTATCGTACAAAGCTGTACTATATTTGACATTAATATATAACTCGATTTTGAGACTGTCGCACTATCCCACGCAATGGAAATGTGCAGTGATTATTATAATTTCTAAGCCAAACAAAAAGAAAATTGTTTCAAATCGTCTCACGCTAATCTTAGAAAGACAAAATATAATACCTGACTATCAATTTGGATTCCGTCACAAACATGGCACCCCTGAGCAATGTCACCGTATAATTAATGTAATTACTGATGCTTTTGAAAGAAAATTATACTGCAGTGCAGTATTTTTGGATGTCAAGCAGGCCTTTGATAGGGTCTGGCATCAAGGCTTGCTTTTCAAACTCAATAAAATATTACCAGCGCCTATTTACTTGATAATAAAATCGTATTTAGAGAAAAGATCGTATTACGTAAGAGTGGGTGATGAAAATTCTGTAATACGTTTTGTTTATGCAGGGGTACCTCAAGGAAGTGTGCTGGGTCCAATATTATACACAATTTATACAGCCGACATGCCAACTTATGACAAAACTACAATAGCAACTTACGCTGATGATAGCTTCTGATGAATCTCCGATTACAGCCTCATCTTATGTTCAAAATGAGCTCAATTTATTACAAGAATGGTTTTCGAATTGGAAAATCACTATAAATACTGATAAGTCGAACTTTATTTTATTTACCCTTAGACGTAAAGATTGCCCACCAGTTTTTATAAATAACACTCAAATTCCTAGATCAGAGAGCGTTAAATACTTAGGTATGCACCTTGACAAGAGACTCACTTGGAAGCAACATATTACAGCAAAAAGAAATCACTTAAACATATTAACGAAGAAATTGTATTGGCTTTTGGGACAAAAGTCTGCTTTAAACCTTTGTAACAAGTTATTAATTCATAAGGCTATTTTAAAACCAGATACCACATGGTATCCAGGTATGGGGAACAACAAGTAGCTTAAACTTGGAAATGTTGCAACGATATCAGTCTAAACCTTTGAGACTTATAGTTAATGCTCCTTGATTTGTTAGCAATAAAAGAATACATAAAGATTTAGATATGCCACTCGTCATTGATGAAATAAGAAAACTCAGTACACGTTATCTCAAAAGACTAGGTAATCACTCGAATATCCTAGCTATATCTTTATTAGATGAAACAGAAGAGGTTAAAAGATTAAATAGATTCCATATTCTAGATCTCCCATATAGGAAATAATATTAAAAAAACAAAAATCCTGTAAATAGGTAAATACATACCATTAAGCAAAAATTAACACAACATAAATATATTTGGAAATATGTAGGAGTTTTTAAGCTTTATACAAGCTTATTAACGCATGTTAAGTTTTAATGTAATGTTACATTTTATATCACACAATTTACTTAATATTGTAGAAATAGATTGTAAATAAAATTATATAAAAAAACATGCAATTTAGCTTACTCAATTAGCATTTGATAGCTGAAAATGTTTTCATGAACAACAAGACAATTATGCATGAAGAAGCGTGTAATTATGTGTCATGCATTTTTTCGTAGGAAATTTCTAATTACTACCAATAATATAAAAGGGATAGCTAAGATATTAAGAATAAGATTTGTTACGCCTGTCGGGTCTAGTTAATGATCCATGGCATTTAATGTGTTATACGGCCCGCAACACTTCACCATAAATTGCCAATATCATCAATTTAACGCAATTTGTGGTGCAATTAAGTTTTAATTGCGGAAATTGAGCTCAATTAAGGCCTTAAGGTGTATGTTAAAAAGAAACACCACTGACTACTGCTTCTTATTTTTGTAATAGAACTGTGTGGGTGTTTCTAGGTTTTTATGTTAGGGTATATATTTGCTATGATTGCACGTACTCATTTGGGTTTAAAACTTCGCCTCTGATTAACTGGGCTTATCGTTTAACCTTTTACTTTTACATACCGAAGTATTCCGCGGTAAATAAATTCATTAGTATTAAACGTGCAACATAGATGGCAAGCTGTCTGCTGATTAATTTAAATGATTATATTCAATCAAGAAAATGACTAGCTTCGTATGTAAAGCGAAATTAAAAGTTACATATCTTGGCTAATAGGAAGTATAAAATGAATTTATGCCTAACAAATTTAAAATTATTCACTTAAAGTGCAACAACTGTCAAAGTTATCATCTGAAAAAAAATTGAAGTCGTTTTTTTCTCAAAATTTAAAGGCAAAATATTAACTCTATGAAATTGTCTCTGAGAAGTATTGCATGTCCGAAGCCACGCGCTACGCAGCAAAGATGCAAGCGGTTTAATTAAAGCATATGGAATGCTTTGAAATGGCTACGTATTGAGCGGCGCTTCTGGCCGACTAGGCGGCTGTGCCCAGATATATAACTTGTAATTTTTAGTTTATTTCTGAGGTAAAGGCAACAAAAATGTAAAATAAATAAAATATTATTTTGATTTGTAAATTTAAAAGCTGAAATGTGCCTACTCTAGAACTTACAGCATTATTAGAAACGGTATTAGCTTTCTCTAGCAAAACATTAGAAAACATAGAGTAGCACACAGTCAGGCTTGCCCAGTAATAATTTAATATTTATTTTCATTTCAATATATTTTTTGATTCTCCTTTTAAATTATAAAAATATTAGTGTTTGGAACATTTTTCATGCTGAAATATGTAAACTTGACATCCATATTGTCCATTCAATAAACCATTTATTGTGCTTAAAAACATTTTTGTTCCATTTTTCGTTTTGGCTTTTAGATAAAAGTGTGAATGTGCAGCCACACTTGTGGTGTAAGCATAATTTAATTTTAATAAAATAAACTACTTTCAAAATTTTTTATTTATTGTTCGTTTTCTGTTTGTGTGTTTGCTTGCATTCATGCCATAAAACAAAAGTGCAGCAAAAAGTGCATTTGAGAGGAAGTCACATTTCGCAGAGCGGATATAAATCACGAAATAATATTAACAATAATAAAAAAGAGAATCCATATTGTATCATTATAATTTCAGTTATTTCTTTTTTAGCATTTTATTAATAAAAAGGTTACACTTTTTTAAAAACCTTGACTCGGTGTGCAAAATTAATGTGATGGCAAAAGGAAGAGTTTTTTTATTCATTTAGCAGCTTGAAGGTTGCATTTTGTGCACAATTTTGTTTGACTTGCTCTATTTAGAAATTTTTAAAATTATATTTAGTTTTAAAAATTCATAAATAATTATTTTATTTTTATTGTTTCATTTAAAAAAAAAGTTACTCGTAATAAGGATATAATTGAATACCAAGCAGTCTTCATATTTATTAAAAAATATTTAAGAAAGCATTCATTTCTTTTTTGTGTAATATTAAAACATATGAAAATGACAAAATATTTAGGGCGGACTCAAGATGAAACAGTGGAAATAATGCATGAATCAACCCCACAAACAATTTTTCTACCTCATGTGCCTAAAAAACTAGTGTGAATTATAATTTTATACTTTATAGGAACCAACGTGGGGAAAATTTAACAAAAACCGTAAACTATCTGTTCTTAACCCTGTGCAAAACTGCATTATAATCCATTCGGTTCTATTAAAAATCCGATTGGAATCCACAAAAAGTTAAGCGTCTTAAAACTAAAACAAATTGCTTATCATAAATCTTTAAAATGCTTATTTATACGTGTGATAGTGAGTTGGCTTTAGAGACTGAAAAATTCAAAAAATTCGGCCCTCAACATACACTCGGTTGATTACATCCACTTAAATTGCTATTTTTAGTCGGCTATATATTTTCTTAATTGTTTGACGACAGCTAATAAACTATCGGAAAGAGCACTTTGTTAAGATTACAAAAATAAGAACAACAACCTTAAAATTCAACTGAATATTACTTTATAGGTCCTTATCCAAAAAAAGATTTAACAAAATTCATATGATAGGAACCACTTTGCGTTTAAATTTTTTTGCAGATTTGATTTATAAATTACTTATTAGTAGTAGAAAAATATTACTTCCTAATAAACATATGGGCAAGGAAAATATTTTAAATATAGCGAAAAGCTTCAAATTCGATGGTTCACAAGTATTCCAATCAGGCGGAAAATTAAACGAAGTCCTAAAATTGTGCTCAGATATTTAAAAGATACTTAAGGCTATGAAAAGAATTACAAAGGATAGATTCCAACTATTTTAACTTCAACCAAAAAGAGAAAACTGTTGAGAATTGTGTCCAACTCTGCTTTTTTAGCTCAAAAAATCGGGTCTCAAGCTGGTATCCAGGAAAGTATCTCAACGGTGAAAAAACCGCCGCTGAAAAGAAAATCGAGAACAATTTGTTGGAGGGCATATGACGTGGGATATTCACGTTAGAGGTCATGGTAATGATTGTGGCACTGTGGTTTTTAGTGACGAAAAGAAATTTAATTTGGAGAAGAGAAGCTGTTTTTAATTCGTCATTACAGCATAGAGCGTTGCGTTATGGTCTTCGGTGCTACAATGCATTACTGCACAATCCATTCAGAATTTCAATGCGCAACAATTACTGGAGAAACTTATAAGACTCTGTTACCACCGGTTTTTCCTGCGAAGAAGATGATGCTTCTATACATAATGGCAGATTTGTAACAAATTTATATCAAACCAAATCTTTGTGGTTGGCTTTGTCGCAAGGCTTATGTTGGGGGAAGACAATTCGACGACAATCAATTGTAATTAAAATTAGTTAAATGGCTCTAATTATATGATTGAGAAACAAATTCAAATTTGTAGTCTTTTTCTGGGAGGAATTCCAAGATACTGTTGGAAAAAATGTTATTTTTATTGTTCATACTTTTGTAATCTTAAAAATATTTTCTTTTCGATAGAATGGAAGCTGCCGGCAAAGGATTCAAAAAATAAGCAGAAATTTAAGTGTTTATAATCATCTGATCGGGAGTGTATTTAATACACATAACCTTGTGACTACCTCAGATAAGTATAATTGGCTAAAAATGTTTGGTTCTTATTACTGTTCGCATACGACAAAGATCAATGAAATGTGCTAAGTAGTATATTCATATCTGACCCACTTCCACCCAAAAGGCAGCAAAACGAAAAGGGGTGAAATTGCTGTGAAGCAACTTTGAGTAACTTTCAACCTGCCCACATTATTGCATGTGGGTTCGAACGGAAAAGGATGTATCATGTGTAGATTGCATTATTGTGCGTGCGTGTGAATGTGAATACACTTTTGCATTTTTGTCGTTGCTAGTTTGTTTTTGCCAATTTTATATTCGTATTCAGTTAAAGTCGATATTTTTTCTGCGTTGCAAACTATATTATTATTAATTTGTCTCTTCTAGTATGCTGTTTTCACTTTCAAGTGATTAAAAGAAAATTTTTAGAGCTGGTGTCTCTTTTTTTTATTTAATTCTATTTTATTTAAATGTCCAAGATTATACCAAAATATCATTCAAAGAAATATTCGCCTACTGATAAAGTAAACGATCAAATGAATATGTTTTTATATATTTTATTAAAAATAATCTTGCTTTTAGGGAAATACTTAAATTTAATGAACGGTTGTAAAGTTCGCGTACAGGCTGCTTTAGTTTTGCTTATTCTTCCGCGTGCTTAAATAGGCAGACCTTTAGCGCGTCTAGCACTGTCAATTCTTAACTAACACCCATTTCATTTGATCTACACTACTTAAATGTACTACAGATTCTTCCCGGAGCAAAGGATTGTTTGCGATTTTTAATTTTGAGTTCCAGTTTTAATCGTATTGTTTTACATTTAAGCTCTCTTTTCGTTTTAATATAAGCAGTATCGATCGGTTAATAGGATCGGTTTTTTTTTAATTTCTGCTCTTTCCATTTATTTATATGTTTTACCTATTTGTCTGAACCCTTAGGAGTTTTTGATTAATTCTAAATTTTTTAAGAGTTGTAGATCATAACGGAAATTAATTTTTAATCAAATTTCGTATTTTTCAAAATGTGGTGTTTGGTAGAATTTAGTTCTTTTGAAACTCAAAATTATTTGGACATTTTTTAATGGATTTATTTGAATTTAAGTTTCCCTTTATTGCTTTTAAAACTTTTTGGTTAGCCTTAAAATTTCTGTTGACTTTCGAATTATTATTTTATTCAGGCTTAAGGTCGATTATTATTCATTCAACTAAGAAAGGAAAACAAAATTTTTTTATTATTAATGACATAAGTTTCAATAGAACATTGAAAAAGTCAAGTTTCGGACACTGGCAAAATGGAACACATGTATTTTCCGTGACGCTACAGACATAAATAGAATTCTCTACGTCATTTTACTGATAAGAGTCTATTGCAAACATCATCTATTTAACACATCTAATAATAGAAACTTGAATACGAGAGCTTCTCAAAAATGATCGGTAGAAAGACAGAGATAATGCTGATGAAGTGTAGCTGAATAGAAAATACATGTATTCAATTGTGCTAGTGGTCATTCTATTAAAAATTATCCTTTTAAAATTTATTTTTATTTAGGTAAAATTTATAGTTTTTATGAATGGCAAATTTTAAATATTTTTGGTGAGTTTATAATTTTTGATGAAATTTGATTTTTTTTATATATTTAATTGAGTGACATTTTCACAAAATATTTTTTTTAACTTTCCAGCTTTTTGCTCAAGTTAATTTTTTGTGGCGAATTTTCAAAAACTTGCAAAATTTTGATTTTTCATGCATTTTTTAATATCTGTTTTTTATTATGTACTAAAGTGAAAAATGTTTTTTTTTTATATTTGTTTAACATCCATTGTATAAAAATGTCGACATATTTGTAAAAATATTGACATTTTGGTGAAATTTAAAAATTTGGTGAATTTCGGTCTTTTTTTTTATAAAATGCCGGTTTTGTACTAAATAATGGTTTTTTTTTTAAATTATTGGTAGCTAATTTTTTAAAACTTTTTGTAAATATTTTTTTTTTGAATTTGTAGGTTTTTTAAGAGATTTTTAATTTGGCCCGTAAGTTATCCGGGTCCCTAGGGTTAGTAATTTTTGATTTCGTAACAAATTTGATAAGGACATGATTTTTAGCGATTTTATTCTTTTTATTTAAAAAACAATTTTTGGCTAACTTTTTAACCCAACATATTTTATTTTTAAAATTCAGTTTATTTGTTGAGGGTTCATAAGCTAGTCTCTGTGCGCATTTTTAGAAAAATTTAAACGTCTTATCCTCGAAATTCTTCAGACAAATCCAAAGAGAAAATGAGGAAATCCAAAGAAGAGTTTTAACAAAAAGCCCCCACAACTAAAAAATTTCTTCTCAACAATTTCGAGCATAAGACGTTAAAATTTTTCTAAAAAGTTGGGTAGAGTTCTGGATGAGCAGGCCAAAGTAATCAGCGCATAGAGACTAGCTAATTCACCCTCAATAACTAATATTATGATAAGAGTTGAAATTATGCATATTTTATAGGCTTTCGGATAATTGTTTTTCCGTGAGAGTGGGAATACTCAAAAGCGCCAAAAAAATAGTTTTTAGCCCATATCATGCGAGTTTGTGGACCCCGAACATTTAGAGAACAATCTAAATATTTTTTTTGGTGCTGTAGCAGTACACACAAAAGTTTTTGATTTAATAACGCTAGCATTTTTTATTTGGCTTAGTGCTGATATAAACAGCAATAAACAAATGTACAATTCACTCACTGCGTGTAGCTGTGAGTTACTAATTTGTATTGTGTTCGCTTTGGAGTACATATTACACACATACAAGCATCCGCATAATGTCAAATTAGCAAAGCAGCAGAATTAATGAATATAAAAAAGATCGCATACGTTTGACATAACGATTAACATATAGGCATATTTTATGGAAAATGTGGACCAACAGAGTAGGAATCTAAAACATTGTTGAATAAAGTTGATTATAACCCTTAAAGTATGTTACACTTTATTATTACTATTTATTTTTACCAGCGTTTTCATTAAAAAAAATGTTTTAACACCCACCAGAGTTGTATTAATGAAATAATTTTGTATCAATTTTTATTGTTATGGTTACTACCTAATTAAAATTACCAAGAATATCGCAACGCAAATATTTAAGGCAATAATAATAATTATTGATAATTTGATATAAAACTAATTGTCTCCTTTATGTATATGTATATGTCCTTTCATTTTATTTTCAGAAAATGTCAAAATGTATCTTTCATCAAAATATGGATGAATGCTAAATGGAAAGTGAAAAAAATAAGTGTGTTAGAGAAGAAGTGTGAGTGTGATTGCGACTTTCCGGCATTTACTTTCATATGCAAACACAAGGTTATGCAGAAACTTACAAATTTGAACAACTTTTTCAAAACTACAAAAAAGTTTGCAAAAACGTATTTTATGCACAATTTAAAATGTGGAAGATGAAAATACATATTATTATTCATCATGACAAAATGGAAAAAGAAATTTTTAACCTAATTCATATTTTTTAAATCAACCTTTTTTAGTAAGCCTTTCTTGGTTTTAGGCAGTAGTGTTGCGTTACTGTGTGCTCATTCTTTTTACCTTGACAGGGTGCCTACGAAATGCTAATAAAACGTCTTAGTTTATAAAGGAATAGATTCTATTTACATCTATGCTGCCTTTTTAGTGTAATAAGAAATTCACTTTAGCTGGTAGCAGAACTTAAACCTAATATTTTACTCTCCCAGTTGTTAATTAGCCAAATATACGGTAGTTTTATGATTTGATCTTTATATGAATAAATCCTTCACACGAGTTACTTAAGAAATGTAAAAGCCTTAAATTGTATAAATATTTAAACAACATAATAATTATGTAAATAATTTCTTTAACCAAGTCAACACATGCCACACTCAGTGGTATAAAACAAATGTGGAATGACTACGAAGAAATCGAAACCGAATCGAATTTATCAAGTAAAATATTTGCCTTTCTGTCTATTGTTCGATAAATCAATTATGTTTATAATATACATAATTGATTACTGGAAAAGGCAAAATACTTAAAACACAAATGTAATAATTAAGTTAATAACATATTTATGAAATATTTATAATATATTCCCAATAGGAAAATATTTGATATGTACATTGAAAAAGTTAAACAGCACTTCATAATTTATAACAACAGAGAGTGTTGTGATGATGCCGGTTTTAAAACACAAAAAGACTTAAAAATAAGAAAAGTTCCGAATATGACAGCTGGCTGCAGTATCGTCATTTTCTAACGAGAACTGTATGTTTCGACATAAGTGATTTTGTAATCAGTAGCACTTTGTTTCTTCTTTTTAAGAGGACCCTTTTCTTATAGTATATTTTCTTTATTTAGAGACACAGATATGAGTCATATAAACATTGGCTTAGCTTCAACCTAATCTTTTTGTAACTTTTGTGTAATTTTGATTTTAAGATGTTAATAATTAAAACCACAAAATTACTTAGATTTTTGGAACGAATTTCCGTCATCCCTTGTCAAGTTTAGTTTGGAGACAAAACGGTTTCGAGTATGTGCCATCTTCAGTGCCAATTTACGTTCTTATTTCTACACAGATGACAGAATTTAGTTGCAAAAATTTATTTCAAATCCCGTTGGTTTGCAAAATATTTTTCCATAATAAATTTGCCACGTCTCTACTTCATGACTGCCAAATGTGAACTGTCAAGACTAATGTTTACCAAAATGGCGGCAAAACAAAGTAGTATATCTTCCCGGCGGACACCGTGTATATGTATAAATAAACTTTTAGTTCAAGATGAAACATAGGGGATGCAAAACTATATATCCATTGAAAGTTGAGAGGGTATAGCATGTTATTCACACGAGGATTAGGTTGTTTATCCCAGCATTTCCACCGAGAAAAATTCCATAGTTTCTGCTTCCCGTGAATTTTATGCGGGAATTCCTGGGGCTTAATAAACTCCATTTAAACTACAATTTTTATTTTCGAATTCAAAATGTTTCAATAAAAATCGTTTATACCTGGAAATTTCTAACAATTTGTCAAAAAAGTCAATAACACGGAAATTAAATTCTTGGGAACCAGCGGAGAAAGGACAAAAAGTATTGATAACTTAACTATTCTAGCGACTTCTGTCGAAGAGGTTTTTCAGTAACTGGAATCGTATGTCAGAGGAAACAATCAATTCATTAAGAAACTGCTTTACAAAGCCAATATTAAAAAAGGATAGAAAATCATTTTTTGTAGAATATTTTTAAGATATAATTTATGAACTTTTTGCAATAAAAATAACTTTGCATTCTAAACCTATCCCTACTACTGTACTGATCGTTTAAAAATAATGATTTCTTAATAACAAAATTAATCAATAATTTTATATAAAAATTTACTTATTAAGATTTTATTAAAAATAAAATTTTTGCTGTGATTTCTTTTTATCTCACCATTTTATAAAATGTTTTTTACATTATATAATATAGAAAATATATATTTAATACTTTATAAAACTGAATACAACGCCAGAAGGCAACAAACACAAATTTAAAAATTTTTTAAATTGTTTATCCTTTTTCATAAAATAAATGTTTAGGTTTTTGAAGAAGAAATTAAGGCTTCATTTCTTAGTGCGTTGATTTGTTTATTACAAGCGCAAAAATGTATATGAATGAAAATAAAAATTTAAATGTTTGAAATATGTTTTCGTTTTCCATATAAATTATAAAAT
Source organism: Phania funesta (assembly GCA_963932375.1). NCBI lineage: Eukaryota > Metazoa > Arthropoda > Insecta > Diptera > Tachinidae > Phania > Phania funesta. Next base: position 48,703,750 of record OZ010656.1, read on the forward strand.
TAGGCCCTTGATTTAACAAATGTATAAATGCATTTCAGTTTTACAGATTTGTAAAAACAATTTAAAAATTTAACACTACTTAAATAGTTTTTTTTTATCATTTAGAGCGGGAATCCCTGTATCCCCGAATCACCCGGATTTTTTATTTTTTCCCGCTCACCCGGGAATCAAGAAATTCCGAGAAATAAAAAACTATAGTAGAAATAAAATCGCAACAAAAAAACAATATAATCGTGACATGTATTAGCAAAAAAAATACATGCCAATGCTAGCAAAAAATAATTTGGATTATATATGTAAGCAGTACATGATTTTTCTATCGCACATATGGGCTTTATAGTAGGTACTTACATTTCGCCTTGATAAACGAAATAGTGTATGGCAGAATATGTGAAATTTTATTTATTCATACACACCTTTTTTAGCAATGCAGATAAAAACTAATATTTTTACACGTTCGCCTTGCGTCGTGCATCCCAGAATGCACTACCGTAAGGCAATGAACACAAAGTTATACATTTCACAGTGAGTTGCAAACACGATGTGACAAGACGATAGTAATCATTCAATGAATCTCCAAGTGCCCACGAAGCGCTGTGATAAGCACTTAAAAAGAAATGCTCCAAAGTAGGACATCGCTAATCGCTAATCATCGTTTTGGTATTACCCCTACATTGGTATTATTTTTTATAATTTATACAACTAGAAACAAGTACTTGCTTAAAGCATTAAGACAATTGGAATACTATAGCACTTATTGTCCATGCAAATACCAGTTTGTTCTAAAATCATGAAAGCAAATATTTTATCTTAACCTAACTATTTAGTGTTAGAAGACCTTAGATTTTTGCGGTATTTCGTTAAAGTTATCGTTTTCTTTTTATTAATTTTTGGTAAATTTTCGGCTTTTTGGTTAAATTTGAAATTTAGTTAAATTTTGATTTTTGGGTGAAATTTAGTCTTTAGGGTAACGTTTCAAAATGTTGGTGAAATATAAACTTATTTTGTGAAATTGAAAAATTTTCAAATTTATATTTTTCTATATATTTTGGTGAAATTGGAGTTTTGTAATTAAAACTTTATTTATCGAATATTCAATTGAGTCGACATTTCGGCCTGTAAGTAACCTGGCGCCCTCTGGTAGATAATTTTTTTAGGGAGAACCAATACATGGCTTAATGTGTTTATTTTATGGTACTGCAGATTTCAGTAAGACAATTCACAAAATTTTATACTAGTTGTAAGACGTAAATTGTTGTTGGTAACGTCTTATAATATATATTACTTAAGAACGAAGTCTATAAGTTATTCTGGATCCATCAAAAAACTGACTTTAACACTGGTCAGACCGACATATAATAATCAAAATATATATTTTGTGTGGACGGAAATAAATTGAGTAGAAATTACAAACTTGGAAATGGATAATACTAAAAGCTATAAAAAAGAACATCGCACAATTGGGTCAAAGAGCTGATAAACCAGCCCACTCTTACTTACAAAAAAGAGTACAAATTCGAACACGCTAAAAATCGGATTAATACTTTTAAATTTTTAATTCACACAAATCGTTAAGAAATTGTAGGAAACCAAAAATTTTAAGTTAAAAAAAAAGGACAGAAAGCGGTTTACCAAAATAACTTCTATAATTCATTTATACCACAAAAATGCTTTCTTCTATTTTGACATTTAAATGTACCAATTTAAAAATATATAAATATTTTCCCATCTAGCAATGTATTCTAAAGTGCATAATTTCATCGATTAATCTCATAATTTTTATTCGAATAATGTATCCTATGTTAGCCCAAATTCAACAAATTTAATTAATAATTTCGAAAAGTGTATTTTGAAATTCGAGATCATAAACTAACTTAAGTAATTTTGTCTCGATATTTCTCGCTTAATTTGAAATTTATTTTTAGTTTTTGTTTTTTTTACAGAAGTAGCTCAAGTGGTTCTTAGCCAGAAAGTGCCTTATTTATATTTATGACTCCGTCAGTAGAAGAGAAAAAGAAAAATAAAAATTTAAATAGAAACTAAACAAACCCAACCAAATAAAAACATCTACATAGTAACCAAAATTTAGAGAACAAACAATAAGCCGGATATAGTGTTTATAACCAGCAAAGCTTTAACGCCATTAGCGAGTTAGCACGAGCCAGGCAGGATATTTAAAATGGAGAATATATTAAGAAATTAGCATTACAAAATAGCAGACCGCTATACGACGACAAGAAATGTTATAAATATTTGAATGTTCCAATAGAAGAAGTAACTCACACATATACAAACATATTTGGAAAAAAAATATATAAAAAGAAAATTAGTTCCAACCAAGATATTGCAAAAGCTGTTTTATATCGTCATCAACTAGTTTTTTGTGGTCAATGGACTTTTTATTTACTTTGCATTTTTTATTTTATTTTCCACCACAAAAACTAAAAGGAGTAAAAAAATCAAAATAATTAAATTGTCACTACTAGGACACTGGGACTATACGACCACAATGAACCAACAACAACAAAAAAACTAAAAAATACAATAATAAGAAACATAGAATAAAGAAAAAGGCAGACTTTGGTGTTTGGTAAATGTAGGACATTAAATTGCTCATTTAGGAATAATTTACCAAATTCGCCTTATGCTTCGGAAAGCAGCTTTTAATATAAAGAGGTTATACATAAATGAATAGAGCGCATGCTACTTACTCTCTTTACAACTCTTAATATCGTAAAAATATTTCTCTTAAGTGATGAGAAAATACTGACCTATGTCTTTCAATATTTTGGTAAATTAGTGTCTGTGTGTTACAGCAAAAATTCTTGTGTTGGTTTTTTTAGAACAATCACTCTTAAGAATATTTACAACAACGTAGAACAAATACCTTTAAAGGATGTTCAATTCAAAGTTCAATTCCTTTAAATAATTTAGTAGTCATTGTACATTGAAGACTCAAACATTTGGAACATATGAACGTACGTTAGCACTTTATGTGAAGTGCACATGTCTTTATTTCATTAAATGTGTTAGTGTAGTTCATACTACGTGCCACCGCCTTTCTTCATATTATTCTTTTAAATATTTAAAGCAAGGCCTTATGCATACTTACATATGTTCATATACGTTTAATAAAGCAACATAAAAGAATAAGAAGTACAGCTAAAATATTATATACGAGGTGTATTATTAAAATTCACTTTCGGTATAGGAAAAAAATATAAGTGAAAATAATTTTTTTCATTTGTTTTTCGTAAACTGAATCGCGAATGACTAATTCTTAAACTTCCAGATAAATGTGCAGATAAATTAAAGTGGAACGTACATATTTACTTTAACAAAATCATCTTCAAATTTGGATGTTTAATGGAAGCGAAGATATGTAGCGTATCTGTGACATATGGATCTAGTCAGATCTGTTTTAGCAGAATTCATTGCCAGGAATCTTGCACTACATTTTACAAATTAGTTGCATTCAGGGGTTTTTTGTTTGAACTCTTTTCTTTACGTCTTCCAATAGATGTTCCGTGGGATTGAGGTCAGCGTAATAAGCAGGCCACGACAGAACGGCAACCCCATGAATCCTTGCCAAGTTGCATGTGCCCTTTTGTGCGTTTGTTGCTTATTTCGCATTTTCCGCTCTTCAGTTACGTCACAAATTATTTCCACTTATACTAATTGCTGACTCATATCAGAACTTTATCACCACCATGTTGTGTCACCTATCATATGTGCTGCACTTTAATTTTGGCAAGCCGCTTCTACCAAACGAAACGAGTTTATTGTCATCTGCAAGATAACATGTTCTTGCAAAACATTTTAAGGGTTCCTTTATAAACATTAGCACTACTCTTTGGACCGTAATTCAGTCACTTGTTTTCAATCAAGTTCCTACGAATACCGTCAATAATAATGGAAAAGCTAAAGTAACTTCTGGATATTGTTTGATATTGACGAAATGTCATCCACACGCGATGTTTTACGGTTGCGCCCACGAAACTCAGCGTTGTTTTTATATATTACAGCTTTCCCCATTGTTTAGACATGGCGCGAACACATTTCAGTAATTTTTTTATAATCTTTTCCGTACTTAAATTTCGGTTATCTTTAGTGCTTGTGTTTTTTCGTGCAAATATTTATTGGAAAAAATTATTTAAATAGTCTTCGCATAACTTTTTCAAGTTAATATTTTCTTAAACCATTTAAAGACTTAAATACAGTATTTAGAAGAACACTTTTAATATTCCCATTTTTATGATTAATGCATTCTTAAGGGAAATAAATAAAATATTGAACAATAATACTGAACATTAAAAAATTTAACATACCAAATATTAGGTATCACCATATTTCTTATATTGTTAGCGCTTTTTTATACTGGTACATAAAGTAAAGCTTTCAACTTTTATAGTTATTGTCTCGTTAATGGCAGCCAAAACGCTAACATTCCAAATGCAAAAAAGTAGTCCGGTATGAGGAAAACCATGGCAAGTAACATATGAAAATAACATCTAAGAATTCCAATATAATAGTAGAAGTACAGAGCGGGGTTTTTCATAATTTTAAACACACCTCGTAGTTTCTTGTATGACCGGATTTTAAGGATATTGCCTTCAATTATACCAATCTGCCGCTGCTGACGTTGTTCTTTATTATATTTTCGTTAGTTTGCTCTTGAATCTTGAGTGTCATTGTCATTATGCTTTTAAGCCAGGTGCTTTTCTTTCGTTTGATTTATGACTGTGTATAATGATATTAAGGCAGATATGTTAATATGAGATTTTCACAGAGAATTTTGATGTATAGCTTAAAGTATGTTTAAAAATCGCAAAATATGTGTGAAATTATTACTAAATACATTTATTATCAGTCTTCAGGTGCTACTAATACATTTGTAGATATTAATTAATCATTTATATTGTATTTATTTCATCGCAGGGAGCTTATACCAGCTATTTATTTCATGTTTAAAATTCCTTCATTTTTTGTAAGACTTGGTCTAAAATATTTAATTTTAGTGAAAACCGATTTTCAGCTTGTACTTTTTCTGTGTATACATATAGCAAAAATATTGGCTTTATAGTGATAAGCAATCTATTTATCAGAATTCTTGCAGTAACTATAATCGAATTATGTGACAATAAATGGAGTCGACAAATTTCGAATGGCTCCTAATTCGGCTGTCAAAACGGATTTCTTGTATGTAAGTAGTATTACCAAAACATTTGTCTTTTGTACGACCTTTATCAATCACTAGAATAGATTAAGGTTACGAATAAAGCGAGTTACCTTGTTCAGTGAGATACAATATACACCTTATTATATTTTTTGATCTTTTGGAAAATTTTATTAAAGATCTCATTGTGTATAAATTAATGAAATAGGCAATATAAACATATCGTAGTTAATGAAGGCATACCAAATACCTTTGCTCTACGAGAATCGAGAGCTGGACTGTCGCAGAGGACATGCTCACCTGTTTACTACTGAGGTCGCGAATCTACTGAGTCTCCTATCTTAAATTGTTAGTATCCACAGTGACAGGTAAATCATTTCTTATTTACCTTAAACTTATTTTTATCGAGCATCAGAAGCATAGAGGATTTGTCCCAAATTATTGTAGTGAGCCGACTTTATTGCTTGAGACCGACCACAGCTGTCCAATGGCGAGAAAACTCCGAATCCACCAAAACTTTAAATAGTTACTACTTGTTCTTGATAAAGTTTTCGATCCTATGAAGGTCCGCTTTTCTTGTTAAGATAGATACAACTCCTGACTCCACTCCATACGCTAATAAGGCCGTGTGTGCTGCCTGGCTGCCCATCATTATGAAGATATGTATACCCTAATACAGATAAAGATAGCGTAAGTTCCAGATTGAAGAATTGTTGGTACTCTTGCCCCAGTGTCACCATTTTCTTGGTTGGAGCCGTCAGCGGTTGACATATACATACGTACTATCCCTCCATACACTGCAGTTCATTTTAAACGATCAGATATCATAATATACGGCTCGTATGTTATGACTTATATATCGCCAGCTTATATACTGGAAATGCCATGTAACCATAGTGCTCTTCGGCTGCTTTCTCCTTTACATATATATGTAATGCGGTTAAGTGCTTAAGTCCAGCATGTTCTCATTGCATGAATTATTAACATACAGATTTTGACCTATTCTACTTTTGGCCAAGGCATCGTAGGCCACTATTGGTCTTAATATTGTGATAAAATACAAATAAATGGTTCTTGATTTTAGTCCCTAGGAAAGCCTAGAGCGCCCTTAGTGGCTTATATGATAGTACAGATATGTTGATTCCATATAAGGGCTGTATCAAGAATAACCCCAAGTATTTTACATTATTTTAGAACTTTATAGTTAAGCCCTTTAAAGAAAGCTTCTTAAGTCTGTCGGCTTAGTTATATGAACGAAACCCAAGGTTGTTGTGTTTCTCTACGGGTTCATAGAATACAAAAGTCCGCGGGAGAAACGATAATACGAGGACAACCTAGATAGATCGTGGTTGAATAAATAATATGGTTTATAATGTCCTGTTATTTTATTATCAATTGTTTGTTTTAATGCGTTTTTTTGGGTGGTTTTTTTTCTTTGATTTGATTTATCAAATAAATAAATAAAATTTTATTGCAAAATTAATTGCCGCCAAAAAAGTACTCATGGTGTTAACTTCTTCCGTCGTTATGTTAATGTCAGCTGAAGACGGCAACGTATAACGTACGACGGATTCTAAGTGCATCGGCCTTTAGTGTTTCTCCCACCATGATATAAAAAGCTGGTGCACATTATTGTTCGTATTGTTTCAACGACAATTGCATCTATTTAGAACTTGTCAACATTGAAAATAGACAAAAATGTAACAATTTTTCCTACGTTTTCATTTTGTGTTCTTTTTTAAACTGAATAAATGTTTCGCCGTAAAGCATTGGAAATTTTTTGAGCAAACTGACAACTGCGCAATCATTTCCAATTTTGTGCGAAATGTGCGTTCATGCAAAAAACAAGACAGTACACGGCCTTTGATGCGTGTCCAACACAGATGTACGAGTATATCACCCTTGTCTAGCGGGTAAAAATGCATTATAGAAATTTTACACATAAGGAAAAATAATTGATAAGACGCAAAATATTGTTTTGTTTCCTTCTCGTAGGAATATTAAATACTTTTTTAAACTGTGGTTTCAGTCTAAGGATTGAACTCTTACATATACAAGAATAGGTCAGTAAGCTAAGCTTGATTAAAAATCGGTTGTTATAACGAATCTGCTTTCTCTGCGTACATACTGACATTTAAGGTAAAATAAGTTTGCTTATTATATTACAAGATGGTGTTATATATAATTCTTATTAAATCTTTACGCAAAATCCAGCATAAAACCACTACGGGACCATTACTACTGCCTTCAAACGGGTTAAAGAAAGCAAATAATGGCGTTAGTTAGATGTGATTCAAATCACCACGAAATATTTATTTGAGCAAATCATCTTTTTGCCAAACCCAAATAAAACATTTCTATAATTCTACAAATAAATAAAAATAATAGTGTACAAAAAAATCAGGCGCAGCTTTTAAGTAATTTGCTTTTCAAAAAAATGCAGACCTGGAAAATCCCTTAAGTGCTTAAAACTGTTTTAAACATTTTACTATTAATAAGTAAGCACAAAAATCATCTAACGAAAACCTTTGGGAAGCGGTTAATGATTTAGCGCACTGAAATCCCCAATACAATATAATTTGATATATATCCTCTTCTAAAATCCACTTTTCAATAAGTGACCACCTAAAATTTCTAAGGTGGTATAAATCTTAACTAAAAGTTTGTTGTCAAAATTTAAAGAGTAGAAAATAATATATAATTTAAAAAAAGTCCAAACCTTCAATAATGTCACAATTTGACATCTTTTAGAAGGCCAATGACTTTTTGTGCGACTTTTCCAAGCGCAAAAAGGATTTGACCGCTTTTAGTAGTGCAGAGATAAGTACAAACATAATTTTGGGCAAGAAAAACAGATTTACTAGCATTAAATACTAAAATAAGATGTGTTACTATTACTATTTGTAGTTGGCAACGTTTCCCGTATTAAATTTAATTTTATGTGAATTTTCGGCTTTACTGCAGCGAATTTGTGTGTATATATGTATGTGTTCCATTCTGCTTGTCTTTTTCAGTATTCTATGAAAATGATCGTATTAATTAAATAAGAATTTTTCTTTCTGAAGCCTGAACTAAATTAATTCATATTAATTATTAAAATTTTCAGTTCCATAGAATCATAAAAAAAACAAATAATGGCGAATTATAGTTTTTTGGGATTTTTGAATTTTTCCTAATTTTGTTGTGAAATTTGATTTTTGGAGGAATTTGGGGGTTTTTTTTAAATTTCGATTCTTTAAGTTTTTTTCAAACATTTTTAATTTGGTCCATCATTTAGGCCCGTATATTTTTCTCTCATTTTATTAACTTATTTTTTATTTGAAACAGAGATTAAACAAATAATGGGGCTATAATGAGGAATAACTTATTTTAGAAAACAATTTGTAGTGTATTTGCTAGATGTAGAACTTGCACTTTGCTTAAACGAATACAAAGGATGTAATAGTTTTTGGTTTCTTTTGGGGATAACTTCATTATGCATGCAGTCACTTACCTGTCGCTTTATATGTAGCAAGTCGAAATATGCAATTGCAATAATGTGTTTATTCATTTAGTTATGCCATCCCTACATACGAGAACCCCTTTGCTAAGAGGTAAAATAAAAAGTCGAAGTAACGACACTTGTTATGCCTGGAAGCAGATGATACTAATTACATATTAATGAATTTTAATCAATTACAGAATAATAGTCGTATGCTGCAAACCTGTTTTGAAATTAATTTCATGAATACCAAGCAGATTTAGTGTTTATTGTTTGTAATGAACTTCAGGTGAAGATATGTGATCATCTTACATTTTTAATGAGACATTTGTTAACAGTAAGTTTGCTAATTATTACGCTTTGGGTTTCAGAAACACAAAAAAAAAAACTAAGTTCGTGATGTTTGTAGAAACTGAAATATTTATGTTGTATCGTTAAACCGAAAGCAATATTCGGAGCACCAGTGTTTAACCACATTCAATAGTATTCAAATGGAAACTTAATGCTGTTAAAATATCAAAAGTATTCAATGGTTTGATTTTATATACAATTGATTGTAACTTCCTTTTACCAATTGTTATACTGACCGAATCGCTTCCACATTTTTCCAAGAGCTTAAGATGCCTTAGATGAGTTAGTTTACTTTATATCGTTCGATACAGGTCAAAAGAACTTGGTTATCATCGACCAGTGGTAAGTAACAGGTCCAAGTACCCACACAATTTTCATCATCTTCAAGCGTAATTTCATAGAGTAGTGCGCAGTGAGGAATTGGTTGCCTCGATTTATACTATACGCGTTAATGGCTAGATGCGATGTTCTGGCCTGGTTTATCTTTCCCTGACGCTTCATTGTATTATCGATCAAAGTTTAGAATATTTCTAGCAGACACATATTAATTAGTTAAGGTTGACTCAATACAAATTGTTTCCGGCCAATAAATAGATTCTAATAGTTAAATAATTAATTATAATTAATTTATTGACTAAACAACTATTAGTTAATTAGTTATTTCGTAAAATTTACTGATGTGTGATTAAAAAACTACTATAGTCATTAGGGTAGATCAATTTGAGGAAAAAAAGCTTGAGAAAGAGTATAGCAGAAATTTAATCTGCGGAAAATTATATGAATATTTCCCGAAAAAACCATGGTTCTAAAATCAAAACGTAGCCCCCGATTTTTTACGAGGCAGTTTTTATTTATTTTCAGAAAACTTTTTAATCTACTTGTTATTGGTTTTGTATGCATTAGTTAGTTTGTTTACAGTAATTTTTTACATAAATTATTTTTAAAGATTGCAAAGCATGCTCAAGTAATAAGCGTGTTTTAGTTTTTTGCTATTTAACATTAGCGTCTGTTAAAGCTTAATCAAAATTTGTTTCAAGTATGGATTCGCCAGCAATGTCTATTGTTTCTTTGAATTCGAAGTTAGATTTTTAACAACTGACTCCAGATTACGTCACAGGCTCGATCAAAAATATAATGCTTTTGGGTTGCCTAATAACATTTCCGTACCTAATTTACCTAATATAAGACATGTTTTATTAGGTAAGAAGCAAAATGTTTTCATAAGTACATTTTACCTCGCATGTTGTGGATGGACTACTTTATATATGGAGAAATTAAGATATTGCTATCATTAAACCAACATCAGAAGTGACAATGCTTTCTTATACACAATTAATGATGTATTTTACATAGGGAAATGCCAGTGTAATTTAAAAATAAATATTTGTTCCTGCAGATTGATTCCTAAACATATAAGAGAATTCGTGCTAGATCAGCATACTAGCAGCATAAACCTGGACCAATTATCCACTCTCAACAACAAATTCTCCATCGGAAAATTTGAAAGTACTAGCACAATTCATTATGAAAGTTTTTGTGCCGTATCAGAATATATTTGTGATGAAAACCAAAAAACTCCTAATATAACGTCTACTTCAAATTAAATTTTTGTTAAAAACATTTTTAATATATAAGATGTTTACTAAAGTCATGTCTTTAATTTAATTCCACGCTTTGAATTTATATATCAAAATTAAAAATAAGTTTGCTTTGCTTCTCATTTCTTAAGACACGAAACAATTTAACTTTTTCAGAAAAATAAATTTTAAGATCAGATACTTCACTCGTGGTGTTAAACTTAAAATTTTCTGTGTCCTCAGATATGAAAACAGCAACACCAATGACATGAAATAAGTATAAAAAAACTACGATAAAAAGAAAGTATATAATAAATTGTAACACTTGCTTAAAGCGTTCGTTTGTTTGCTCTTAATAACTGAAAATTATATTAAGAGCAAAAATGTTTGCTGAAAATGTATAAAACACACGTTGCGGCGAATTCAGCATGAAAAGAAGAGTTGTACATTTCGTGTTAAAAAAACAAGAGAGGTAAAATTGTTGTAAAGTAGAAAAGAAAATTGAGTAAATATCCAGCTGATTCGGAAAAAGTACCCGTATGTTGTTGTGTTTGCTTTTATGGGTGAGAATAAATAAAAAATAAAAAAAAACAAATAATAATAAACAATATATTGTGAGAAATGTGCTCTTTAGAAGAGTATTGTTTTGTAAAGGGAGCTTATGTGCTGTGTGTTGCTGTTGTGGTGGAGCCCAATATCCCCACAGTTGTGCTGCTTTTAGATCAACCAACCCCAGTTTTACACACAATCACAAGTGCAAGGCCCAAGCATAAAATCAGTAGAAGCGTGACAATGATTATGGAAACATCGTGCATGTGTTATGATACGCACATAACGTCGCAAGCAATATAACGTGCAACATATGTGCAGCGTGTTCAATATAAGTAAAGTGCATTAAGAGCAAAAAGAATATTGCTAAAACGAATGCAATAAATGAATGAATAAAATAATTATCATCAAAATAATTATTATCAATCAAATAAAACATAATTGAATGATAGTGTGGAAGAATTTATGTTATAGTTAATAAACAAGTTATTATGAAGCATTTTAAGCAAATGCTTTAAGGTTGTAAAAGAGGCATAAATGAGCAGTGAATATATTTAATAAGGGAAAAATAGTTCGGTTTTTAATTATTAATATTGTTAATTAATTAATAATTACTATACGTGTGTTATATACATTGTATATGCGTTAGTGTAAAATGAATTACTTTAAAAAATAGAAAAATTGTTTGGCAAAATCTTTAACTTGAATTCGAAGAAAAAAAATATATATTTTAAATTAAACTGAGGTTTGCAATGTAACCAAATACATAGATGTGTCTAGGCAAAACATTTCGAATTTTAAGTGCCTAAAAGTTATCTATTTAAATTACTTGCAACCAATACTGGCCATTTGTAAGTTTTTTACAAGAAATTTAAATAAACATCAGAATAATGGAGTGAAATACTAGACAATGTGAAAGCAAAATAAATTAAAACGTGTCTAAGAAAACAGAAGTGTTCATTAAAAAATTTTTTGTGAGAGTCGAAAAATGAAAATGAAAATCAAATTGAGCTAAATTAAATTACAGTTAAATTAAAAATTTATTTAAAAAGTTTTTAACACCTTAAATTGATTAAAATAATAACAATAGGTAAATAATTAGCCCTTATTTCGAAAAAGTTTTTAAGTAAGAAAATTTATTCTGTGTACAACTTTGCTGCTGCTGTTTATTTTTTTTTTAACCAATTTACTAAAAACTAGTCAAGCTTATAACTTGAAGCATTACCTATGGCGAGTGATTTCTTCACTTTCCATAATTTAAATGTGGCTTTGACAACTCTTTTTATTTTTTTGAAGACTTCAATCTGCAAAAGCTGCTTGCAATAGCGCTAAAATTGTGCTTTTGGCCGTTACCAATCGGAAGCATTATATTTGATTAAAACATATAATACTTTACAAGTAAAACTTTTTTCAACCAATTACAGATCTCCATAGTCGAACTACATGCATTGCGTTTGGATCTTGTCTATATAGCCAAACCTGCAAATAATAGTCGCTCTTAATACCCAACCAAATTTATTCTGAATCATTTCAGTCTTGATAATATTTTAGAACACTTCACCCTAGTCCTAACAAAATTCTTTTTTTACGCATGCCATCACTTAGAATTCCTCTAACTCTGTCTACCCCAAAACCACTAAGTAAGGCTTTGAAGAGTATGAACGCTCCTTATATCGTTGAGCACACTAAATTATAGATTTTTTCATAATGAGAAGAAAAATGAAACCTCTAGCGACTCAGAATTGTTTTAGAAAATAATATTTGTTCGCTTATTTTCGCTTAACTAACGGGATTTCGAATAAAAATGGTTTGATGTTGAAAATTGGTTTTAAGTTACATGTAGCTCTCGTCGTTAACTTTAATGACCTTAGCAATGCCACTTTTTCGAAGAAGTAAGTAGCACTGAAGCCGCCGGCACTAAACAGTAACTTTCTATAGAAAAAGGCGAAAGTAAAGTTGTACGAAAAAATAGACTTTTCCATTAAATTAATTTAAGTTTACCACAAGTATATACATAAATTTATAAATACAGCTTAAAAAATGTAGTTAGAGAAATATAAAAACTTAAAAATATACAAAATTAGTCTACTGAAAAGCTTTTGCATTTACTTCAATTTAAATAAATTCTAAAAATTCAAAGCAAACAATTAAAATAAAAAAAAAATAAAAAGTTTGCAAAAAAAAAAATCCATGCACTTTGATTACTGAAGTAAATAAATTTAATAAAAGGCCACTGAAAAAAATCAAAGTATTTCATTTGTTAAAATAAAAAGCATGCGATTCAATAACATTTGGTTCAATGAACCTAATTGTTGTTTTATTGTAATTCTAAAGAATAGCAACTTCAATACGGATTAAAAATTAAATTCATGAAATGCATGAAAGTATTGAAAAGTAATTACAAAAAATCATTTAGTTATAGTTCAGATGAATTTAATAAAACTAAAACTTCTTTAAATAATTAAAATCAATCCTAGAATTTAAAAAAGTTTCTAAAGTACATGTAATATACAAATTGTGTGTAATAAATTATAAATAAACATACGAAGAGTTTGGACTAGACTTCTACTGTAGTGTATTCGACAATATATTGGATGTGTTTTAGCACAGGTAAGCCCAATTTCACAGTTCTCAAGGTAAATAATTTTTGTTATTAACAGACAAAAAATACTACAATATAAGGTTTTAAGAAAACGAGTACTAAGGAATGCAATGCCGTTAGATCGGTGGACATTTGTGCTTGAATTTAACATTTTTAAGGAGAGCAAAGAAATACAGACTTAATTTGAAAACACGAAATCGATATTAAGTTTTGAATCTTTTGTTTCCAACATTATGTATACGATATATGCATATACCATTAAAACTGGAAACAAAAATCCTTAATCCCGTAACAAGTTGTTACTAAAAGTTATAGTTAAAACAACTTATGTTTACACAGGTGATTTTCTTTGAACAAAAAGAAGTTCTTGTAAAGTGATTAATAATCAAAACATTTTTATCCCTTAAAAAAAAGTATTTGAAAAAAGCAATTATACAAGAATTTATCATAAATTACCAAAATAATATTTAAATTAATTTAAACGATCTTCAAAGCTTTCAATATTTTTTATATTAGTTTCGACTGTTGAACTAAATTTTAAAGAAGAAAATATTTTACTTCATTTATCTACAGGATGTTTCGGCTTGGGACTTCGAGTTTGTTAGGAATCAACCTACAGATTCTTTTAAGTTTAAATTTGATACGACTTTCTTCGTAATTAATGCAATTTCATACCATTAAAATTCAATTGCAATTGTTACAGTGTTAAAAGCAGATTTTGTAATTTTCAAATATTCCATTATAGACGCAGTGAGACTCCTTGTAGCGTATCGGCAGCAACCAAGAAGGACCTGAAATTAAAGTATAATGGAAAGATCCACCTGATTTTTTTCCAAGAGATTAAACATATTTTGACCAAACCTTTAAATTCAATCACAACGAGTTTAACTCAGCTATTAATGTCGTAAATCCAAATACTGCAATTTGAAAAGATACCCCAAAAGCAAACAAAATAATATCTTAAAAAAGAAACTGAAGTGTTTTTTTAGAGTCATCTAAAAAGTTTTTCGACGCTGCCGCTTGCAAATGTATTTTATTTTTATCGCGTTCGTGTTTAAAGCCTAAAAAATTCCCATAAATAAGAAACGTTTTTTGTTGTATCACAGATATTACAGGAATATAGTTCTAGACGGTATTGAGAAAAAAAAGCCAAGGCAGAGACAAATTAAAGATTCAGTAAGGGCAGGAAAGTTGTCGTATTCTACACACAGAAACGCAACAGATTCTAATGAATATTCGGTGTTGAAATCCGATAACAGAGGCATCCCCGACAAATATGCCCTTGAAAGAGATACCATTCACTTCGACAGCGAATCGGAATATATTCCTGTTACCAGCAGTTTATAAAATCTGTGAGAAATACAGTTTCACGAGGCAATCGGCTGCTGCTGTTCCATAAACGGTTTTATAGATTCAATATTTTTAGAAATGTTTAAAGTGCGTTTATATGCTTTAGATACCCCTTCGTCATTCATGCTTGTCAATGGGGTTTTTACATACGAAAAGGCGAGTCCCAATGCCCGAATTCAGCGACGATTTTCTACAAGCTACGTCTATAAATCTTACCGACTTCAATATTACAGTCTCATCAGTGTACTGTCCGACTAGGCACAAAATCGAATACCATCAATTTGCTACGTTCTTTGCTTCAACAGGACAAACGTTCATAGCACCGTACAACGCAACGCACACTTTTTGATGCTCTAGGCTTCTTAGCCCAAGAGTGAGACAGCTATTCGCCACCAGAACTTAATAAGCTGCCATATCTAATTCTTAGCCAGTTCGTCGTATGATCTAGCTTCCGATCTATCACATACAGTCGCCGTTTTACAGGAGAGTATTCTCACTGCCCATGAAACCCTTATTTCCTATACAAATAAAAACACGAATTGTATTATGTATAAAATGTATGTGAAATGGGAACATCCCAATGAGAAACTCGGCTGATTCAAGCAGCTGTATCTCACTTTACGGACACTGTGCCAGTCGGAGTCAGAAATGCAACACCAAACAGACGATCAGTTAAAATAAAATTATATCAATCATCGGATGATTTACAGACTCTCGTCAGTAAAAAGAGAAGGCTTTAAAGGCAATAGCAACGTCTGACATAAATACCCAAATGAACTTATGTCAAAGAACTTTACTCAATAAACTGAGAGGAGTCCGCTATAGATGTATGTATATTAAAAAAAGTAATACAACAAAAAACACGGATTATTGCTTGTGGAAAGCCGTAAAGTACTTAGAATGTCTTATTACCTACGAGTCCCCACTAAGACCTGAAATCCGTACATGAATTAAAAACTCAATAGAAAATGTAAATGCCTTCGCTAATCACTTAGGAAAGGTTTTCACAACACATGAAATAATTAGTTTCACTATTCTAAATATCTGTGACACTGTCATTAATCCTATGAAATTTCGGCTATCTTTATTAAAGTCCACAATGAAAAACATAGATATAAAAAATCACTTGGACCTGATCGTATTACAGGATCAATGATAAGAAATTTACCTAATTATGCTGTGAAAATTCTACTATTCGTATTTAATGCCATATTACGAGTTGACTTCTTCCAATGCCCTTAGTGCAACTATTATACGAGTATAACATCCATACAGCTGATATGCCAACGAGCTCAGGTACATATACGTCAAAGTTTGCAGATTACACTGCGTTTATTGGAATACAAAACCGTTATAAAGCCAATATGGTCATATGGAATTCAGCTGTGTGGTACTGCTTGTGCACCAAACATCTAATATGAGCACCAAGTTCTTCATATGTACAATACCATCCCATTTCCATGCAACTTGCTTTATTGGAAAGTTTAAAAATATTTTGCCAAACTGGAAAGTGGCCTAGAAATTGGTTAGTATTGTACATATGATACACTTGGTCCTCATCATAATCTCAGTTCTTTTTACGGCCTTAATTTTTGGAAAGGAACTTGGCCTTATTTTCACATTTATGGTTTTGTGCAGATCTGAGTCCATTTTTTAAGTTACTTTTATTTGTTATTGTATGTAGAAAAAATCGTTTAACTTAAAGTGTATATAAACGGTTGGATTTTATCAATTTTCAGCTCTCTGGCTATAGTGGAAATTTCCCATACAAATAAGGGGGAACACATAAAGAGGTCGCCCGTTTCTAGATTTTTTGGTTTCTTCTTTTCCCAGACCTACCTGCATACTATATTTTAGCTCTCTAGCTAGAGTGGAAGTGTCCCATAATATTAAAAAGTAAGTTAGTGAATATGCTCCAAAATATGCACTTTTTACACCTTCATATCTCGGAAAGCTTTTACAGTTAAATTTGGCCTATAAGGTACCTATCCGTAGAGAACTTATGTTTCAAGTTTCATTACTTTATGACTAAAGGAAGAAAAGTTATGAGAGGGTAAAAAAAGCACAAATAGTTTCGTGTAAGATACATACTGTGTGCATTAGGCCTGAACCTGGCCTGGCGCACTATGGTGCGCCTTACTAAATAATATTTTAGAGATTTTAATACTTCTTATAACTATATTTTAGAAAGATTCAATAAAATAATATTAAAGCATGAAAAAACCGTTGGGATTGGAGCTGCAATGATTAATTTTAACTTCTGTAACTTCTTCAAAAGAAATAAACTCGTTATCACGCCCATAAAAAAATCTGTACACAAGAATTTTTTTTAAATACAGGGTAGGTATACTACTTTGTGTTGCCGCCATTTTGGTAAACATTAGTCTTGACAGTTCATATTTGGCAGTCGTGAAGTAGAGACGTGGCAAATTTATTATGGAAAAATATTCGATAAACCAACGTGTTTTCATCGTTAAGCCATTTTATCAAAATCAATCATCAATTACTGTGACGATGAGAAAGTTTCGTGAAATTTTTGGGAGAAACAACGTGCCAACAAGACGCACTAATCATCGTGTAGTGAATGATTTCGAAGAAGGAGGGACTGTAGCTGATAGGCCCAAGCATGAACCACAGCATACTGCAAGAAAACATTACTGCTGTTCAAGAAAATGTTCAAAACAATCCATCAACCTTAATTCCACACCGTTCTCAGGAGCTTGGTCTGTAAAGAACAACTTTGTCCACAATTTTGCACAAAGATTTGCATTTGTTTCCATTTAAGATTCAGTTGACACAAGAGCTTCTTCCATTTACGCCGCCGTACATATGCCAATAGGATGCTACAGCTCGCCCATGACAACCCCGATTTTCATGAAAAAATCATAATGAGTGATGAGGCACATTTTTATTTGAATGGATATGTAATTAAACAGAATAGTCGGTTCTGAGCATTGGAAAACCTTCAAATTATTCATCAGTCACCTTTGCATTCATTAAAAGTGACAGTCTGGTATGCAATTTGGTCAGGAGGAATCATTGGACCTTACTTCCTTGAAACTGAAAATGGCGTAACGGTAACTGTCAATGGGGAGCGATATCGCGATATGATTGAAAACTTTTTAACGCCACAACTGCATGCTTTAGGCTTGACTAACATTTGGATTCAACAATATGGTGGCACATCGCATACAGTCAGGATTACAAGGGAATTACTGCGAGACCTCTTTCAACAACAAGTTAGTTCAAGGAATGGTAATGTTGTTGTCTTCACGGTCGCCTGATATGAGTGCTCCGGACTTCTTTTTGTGGGGATATCTGAAGATCAGGATTTATGCAAACAAACCAGAAACGCTGGAGTAACTCAAACAAAATATTCGTGATGAAATTGATGAAATACCGCGTTAAATGTGTGAGAATGTAATGAAAAATGTGTTCAGAAGGGCTTGCATTTGTACGGCTAACAGAGGCGGACTGATGTATTGATGTAACTGATGTATTCCATACATTATTGCCGTTATTAAATAAAATTATTTATTAATATACGATCCATTCTCTTTCATTTAATAAAAAATTCTAAACAAAGAAAGTAGTATACCTTCCCGGCGGACACGCTGTATATAAAAAAATTGTCATACGAACCACCTTTTAAGTGCCATAAAGGCTTTGTCAGGTTTTTTTAATCATCTTGATTGGCAGTTGAAGTTTTTTTTTATACCATCGTTGTTTATTAGCACATGTATGGTTTGTGTTTAAAAGTGCGCACTTCACATGAATACTACTCGTGTCTTACAAGAATGTATTATATAACTATTTACATACAAGTATGCAAATAATAGATATTATTACCATATGGTAGCTACTTTATTTGCAGAATGTTCTTTATGAGAAGCAATATTTAAATCCTATAAATACAGTTCAATGTTCCATAGACATCCACTAGTTACATAAATGTTGACGTACGTTGCAAATCTCTCAATTAAAAAAGGTGTTTAGAATGTAATCTATTATATGACGAAAAAAATATAGACTAATGGCTTGTTTCGAAGTTTCTATACTGGTGGCGAACACATGCGTAAAACATACAAGAGAAACCAAAGTGTAGCAAAGTAAATTTTTCATTTAAATAAGTTGATTGTTGTCTACAGAAAATACTGATTGATATTGCTATTGAAGGTCTATTAAACAAACATGAGGTTTAAAAACTAATCAAATACAGAGTCGATAACCTGTGTAATTGATGAGGATAGATGGCTGCTTTATATAAGGGCCGCATCAGAAAATGACGTGAGTGCTAATATAATTTCGATTAACATCAAATTTTTTTGTATTCATACCGGTTGAGCTCACTATTTGTAATATTAATATTAAAATTTTTTTGACATCATACAGCCGATTTGCAGATCTCTGTGTTATCAAAGTCGTGTTATTGTTTTAGGTGCTATAAGGATTTAAAGTTGCTACTAACACTTGCACAAATAATACAATAAATCAGGTTAAAAAAATGAATAAAACTTGCATGCATGTGTGTATGTTTCAATAATGGTTGTTGGCGTGGCTAAGTCTGGCAACAAAAGTTCACATTTTTTTGATTAGATACAATTCGTAACCACACATAGAGTGGTTAAGTTTCGAACAATAGGCGAATTCTAGTAAATTAATTCTGTTTTTAATATAAATTAATTACAACACTTTATTTCCACTAATTACAGTTGTATTATTTTTATTTTTAAGCACACAAATCACACTGATAATGCCAAGAAAACCATAATTGTTATATCGTAACCCTTTTTGGTGACCTTTTATGACTCTCTGCTTCTTCATTGCTCTAACGCAACTCCCTATCTACACTGATCTAACGTTAGAAAACAACATTGGTCAACGACAGCAAATTTATTTGCCTCGAATTGAAAGAAATTAACGATTTTTTGTTCTAATACGACGGCGTTTGAGGATATGGTTAAAGCTGGCGGCCCGCTAGACTTTCGCTTGTTGAGCTTAATGTAGCCGTTGTATATGCCAATAAGCAGCAACTATCTGTAACTTTAAGTAAACATAATTCTTGCTTTCGACCAAGAGAAATGTCTTAAATATCTCAAACCAACCTTGTTAGAAAATTCTTAATTTAGAGATTTTAAGGCACACGGTAGGGCATTAGACAAAGATTAGGTCTTATACACACAGTGTGTATATTGCACGAAACGATTCGTGCTGTTTTCACCCCTCTCTTATCATTGCTTCATTTATTCATAAAATAATAAAACTTTAAACATTCAGAATCTACAAATAGGTAAATTCGTAGGTGTAGTTTGAAAGTTTTACCGTATAAGTCCCACAAGATACGAAGTGCATATATTTACTATTGATTTACAGACCCATTAATATTGAGGGACTCTTCAACAATAGTTTGAGAGCTGAAATTTGTTATACAGGTAGGTCTTGGGATATAACTAGAAAAATTTGAAAAGGTGCATCTTTTATCTAGATGGACAAGGGTAGCCCCTTAATTCTAGGGGCATTTCCAATATAGGCACAAAACTGAAATCCATTATAACCCTACCGTCTATAAGATTTAATTTAAAACAAGTTTTCTACAAACATACAAATGTATACATTTAAAAAAAAAATAACTTAAGTGAGATTCGCACAAAGCCATAAATGTGAAAATGAGGGCAAATTCCTATCCTGAAATGTAGGCCATTAAAAGTAGTGAGATTTAAACGGGCGCCATGTTCTTGATATATACGATACCATCTCTAGCAAGTTTCCATATCTAGGCAATATTTTTTTTAACTTTCATATTATTCTCATTCTGTGAGCTTAAACTTAATCCAATGACTACGCTCTATTGCTTCGTAGTATATAACTTATATTAGCGAATCGTTTGAAGAAAATATGTATATATTTTCTTGGTGTGATATTCCGACAGTGAGATTGTGAACGAATTTCTGTCATCCCTTGTCAAGTTTGGTTTTGAGCCAAATCGGTTTCGGCCATCTGCCATCTTTAGTGTCATCTTTTGTTCTGAACGAGAATAAAATGGGTTTGCTCCAAACCAAAAGGATAACGGAAATTCGTTCCAAAAACCTATACTACTTCGTACTTGGACTTCTTCTGAAGATTATATGTTATATTCATTAATTAATTTATCCATTCCATTGATTTTGCGGCGTCTTTTTTGGAATTACTTGCTTCTAGTTTCTCTTCTGTTACAAAATTACTAAATTCTGGGAATTTCAGAAAACTATATAATGTTAGAATAAAACAAAGCACTTAAGTTAAAAATGCAAACTAGTGTACGTTTCGCCCTCATTTAATTAAAAACAAAATGTGTTTTGCCCCTGGGTAATAGAAGTTTATTTTGCACAAACTTTGTGATTTCGTTTTTTTATTTTTATTATTTTCCATTTTGTTGTTGGTGTTCTTGTCGGTGGTTTAATGTTTGCGACACTTGAGTTTGTGTTCACACACCATTTACAATATGGACTATACTTTTTGTTTTATTTTCATTATAGTGCTTTTTTTAACGCCGCCATTTAGGAGAGTTTTGATATTTTTACATGTTTTTCGGGGAATTTTTTAATTTGTTTTGTTATTTAACAACTTTCTGCTGCTCTTTAGTATTATGGCCCTTTGTCTAACTGATTGATTTCGACCAAAGAGAGATGTGTATGTATGTGTATGTAGTACTAAACATTGGACAAAACAAAAATGTTCACTGTATAATTAAACTTAAAACACAGTGGGTGGGATTAGCAGCTGTGATATCTGCTTTTGACTGAATGTACTTATGTAGTTGCTGCTGCGGATTGATTTGTTTATGTGTGTCAAGTAGTCTTTAGTAAAATAATTTTGACAATTTAAAAATTCCTATTTATTTTTTAAATTTATTTATTTTTTCTTTGTATTGAGGAAATTGACTATTAAAATTCCGTTTTAGTAGAGTGTTTGCTATACAATCTGGAGATAAAAATAAAGTTTACTAAATGCAAATAAACTAAGCTCTACAATTAACTACATAAAATGAAATGTCTTAAAATTTTTTTTAAGATAATCGTTTACAATTCGTAACATGTTTAGAAAAAATGTTATCTGTTTTCTAAATTCTACAGCTGTCTTCTATTAGAATTTCAAATCTTCCCAATAGGAATTTGTAAACTACACAAGAGTTATTTTTTTATATTTCTAATTTCATACTGCTGTAATCGTCGGATTTCAATAGAAGAAATTCCAGCAGGTTTTCTATGATACAGAATTTTTACCAGTTTTCCGTCAAAAGAATTTCGTCATGTTTAAAAAATATATTATCCATTAAAAGACGATTTAAAAAAAGTGGAAAAAATCATGCCGTTGTCTGTATAAAACTTCTCTAGCTAGCTGTATATAGAAAACTCTTTCGTTAACTTTTATTAAAAACTTTTTGACCTGCTTTAATAGAAAAGATTCTGCGATTTTTAGAGAGAAAATTCAATCAGCCAGTTTCCTTGTGATTCACATTGTGTGTAAATATTTCAAGGTCAATATTCCTTAAGAAAGATTAATCAATTACTTTTCTAGAAAATAAATTGGAACTTTTTTGGGCAAACTTATGAAATTTTCTATAAAAAATATTAATTCAAAACTATTTTGTCCAGTTTCCTAAAAAATATATATATTCGTCTATTTATTTTGTTTAGTTTTTTTTTTTTACCTCAACCGTTTAAGAATCTTCTTTGGTAGGCATTTTTTGTGTTTTTTAAAATATTTATTTCAACGAATTTGTCGAACTAAAATTTTTACTAATTAAGTGAATAATTTATTCATTTAATGTAAAAAGAAAATTTTTTTAATTTAAATTAGTGCTATAGGTTTTCAAAATACTGTAGAAGTTAAGTTTAGAACACGAGCAGAATAGAATACATTCATCGTAAGTGCCGCTACGCAAGTCATCAGCATAATTTGCATATATATAAAACATCACCTATTTAACCACTTAATGATGAATTTTAGTTTTAGCAAATGTAAAACTTATTAATTAAAAGAACAAAATACGGACTGGAGCCTGTATAATATTATTCGCTTAATTTGTTATTGAAAATTTACATCAATTTTCTAGCATAAGTCTTTGCCATTCTGGTCAGGTACAATTTGAAATGTTGTGTGAGGGCTTCAAATATTAAAAAGAAATATAAGCAGAAAATGAGCTGTCCACTTCTGTAGATTTTTAATTCAAACCCAATAATACTATTTCATTGTTTCTAACAATTCTTACACTGATTATTGAGGAAAATCATTTTTGCAATAAATGTGGATTTTTATAACGAATTCCTTAATCTTTGTTAATTTCAGCAAATCTACTTATTTTTCCGTAATAATTTATGTTTCACAGAGCAAACTGATTGAAAAATGTTTTCTTCATTTATACCCGTTGATTATAAAATCCCTTTATCTGTTAAAGACTTCAATTAAAAATGTATTTTAGGACTATTTAAAATAAGTATTATTGGCAGTTTCATCTACATATTTAAATAATCCTTCTACCACTTTATACCAACCTTCACAAATATTAAAATGGTATTTAAAGTTTGCCATTCCTTTTGTAATTTCTTGAATATTCCTTTCCGACCTATCGAAATATTTATATTCTGAATCAATTATTGATATCCGTCTTGTCAGAAGTTCAATCCTACCGGGGGAAATAGGGGCACCAGTTCCAGGGGCTGGCAGGAGCCTGAAACTGGAAGAAGGTAAAACTTCTTAGTTCGACCAGTAACGAAAAAGAACTTGTACCACGGGAACCAGTAGCCCCTGGAACTTCGGTTACAGACTGGTTGATGCTGAGGCTCCTTCGGGGGTGCACGTGGTGGCTGCGGTTGCAGCTGCCAACTGTTAAAGCATTGACGGCAGGAGATGCCTAGCTCCAATCCACTTAGCAAGGAGTGGGATCGGGGACTTGACATCCTCTGTCCTAGTTTTCTACCTATAAGGTGTGCATGAGTGCTATTCCGGTGGTGCTTATGTGGATTGCATAGGGGCGCTGCTCTGGTCGCTTAATGTCACACGCGTATTTGGACCACCGTGAGGTTGAGCCATCGCTGGCAGGTGCTCAAGTGATCTGTAAGATGTTCAAATCAACTTTCTGGCGGCACTAGGAACCACACGTTTCCGAGATATGGAAAAAAATATTTTTCTGGGTTTTCTTGTTGGTTTATACACCCTTACGGATTGACGCTAATCCACAACACCATACAATTTATATATTCTGAATCTTTATAAAATTTTCTTTAAAGTCTACCTACAGTAATTATTAACCCGAAGCCCACACATAGGGTCCGAAATATTCGTCTAATTAAGAAATAAAAACAAAATCCTCTAATCTTTAAAAAAGCTAAAATTCTTCCAAGAACGAAAATTTTACAAGAAATTTGAAACTTTCCAAACTTTTCCAAGTTTTTATTTCAGTACAAATTCGAAAATTTACAATAAAATCGAAAAACTGGTATAACATTTTTTCTTTGCAAAAAAAAATAATAATATAATAAAAACCGAAGTTTTACCAAAAAATACAAAAAAGCGAAAATTCACCTAATTAAAAATTTGACCAAACAGCAGAAAAATCTCATAAATTAAATAAACTATAATAATAACAAAATCTAAAAATAAAATTTTACCATATAAGGGAAATTCCGACAAGAATTAAAAAATTCACCAAAATATCTAAAAGTTATAAATTTAACCATCAATGTCAATAAATTAAAAAAAAAAATACCATAATGTTGAAATTCAGTACAACTCGAAAATTTACCACAAAGCCACACTCTAGTTTTAAAATTTTAAGTTATAAAAATTACATAAATTTAGTAGAAATCGAAATTGTAAAAAACCGAAAGAGCACAAAGAAAATTTCTAAAAGTTGGAAATTTTGCCAAAATTTATATATATCTGTAATTTACAATGTATTCATAAAAAAACTAAATAAAATGAATACTGAAGTTAGGATAATTGAGATATTTTTACAATTGTGGTAACACAGTCAGCAGTGTGAACAATTTGTGAGCAGCAGTAATCAAGGGGTTGTGTTGACCGAGGTTGTACTGTGTTTAAAAATTATAAAAAATAATCATTTGATATAACATAACTTGAATTATATAACATCAATATACACATATATGTATGTTCTAATTTCAATAATTAATTGACACATGTAAGCAAACGTTACAACAGTTTCAAGACTATATAAAATGATTAGATATTGTATTTTATACAACTACGAAAGAGACACATAAAAACATAATTTGAAAATAACATACTCGCATAAGTTAACAAATTACAAATGTTATTTGACAACGAGTAAAGAATATTCGAAAATTAAATTAATACAAATACAGTCAAGGAAAAAGTTATAAGTACACCATACGATTTTAAAGTTTTAGAGATTAAGCAGCTATAATTAAAATAAATTTCTATTTATGCCACAGCTATTAAAAACAAATGAATAGAGAGAAACATAACAATGAGCTGGACAAAAGTCCAAAAGAGGGAGAAATGGAAACGCCCCATCTAAATTATTTAAATGATTTTATAATTACTTAAATTTTCATTTTGGACAATGGCAAACTAAAAAGTAGTATCGATTTCAGTAAACGTGTTAAAAGTACTACAAATATAAAACCGGAACTAAGCAGACCTACAAAGGGTTATGAGCATCAACATATAAGATAATGAGTTCCACAAAAGTCGTGGAACTCACTGATTCCAAGAACAATGACTTATAATCAGAAGAATGCGTAAAATGCCACTAAATTCAGCGAAGAATTGTAAACTTGGCCTTAAATTTGCTTTTGCTATACGGGCTTTTGCAATAACGAAGAGAGCCGTAATATCTTTTCGAGTCTGAATTTTGCTTGCAACCAATACAGACATATATAAGATGCTGTAGGACAATTTCTAAGAAACTGTGGTATTAGAAGCTGTGAAACAAACAATATTACAATTTATTTTGTATCATTAATGCATAACAAGTAACTGATACTCCAGGGGAACCAATCAAATGCTTGAAGTAATTTTTATGTTTTCTTTATTTTCGTACACAATTTTTTAAAAATATTTTTTCTTGTGCTGTTGTATATAGACTTCCTTCGTTTCTAGTTAATATTGTTTTCCCAAATCGAAGGGCGTATGTATACCTTTATTATTGGGTGTATATATAATTTAAATTACAACGTCCGTTAGAGCTGATGTATTTTAAAATTCTTGTCAGGAGCAACATAATACTTTAGTATTAATTATATTTTATACAATGCTCTTCTCATATGTTACGAACTTTACTTATTTAATATATCTTATTTTAGAAAAATTAATTTAAATTAGAAAAGTATTCATTTATTATATGGCTGTGTCTTCAAATGGAAAACAGTGTTTTATAACATACAAGTAACGTATTTGAATTAAAATATATGAATACTGATACTGATGGTAATCAGTCATAACTTTTCCTTTTGTCAATAAACAATATTTTAACACAATAATGCTTTAGTACCATGCGACAGTATTTAACTTTTGACAAAACTTGATTTTTTAAAATGCTTACTTGGTAAAATGTGTTAATATTTGTGAGTATTAAAAAACTTATTCGTAGGCATAAGAGAAATGGTGACTTCCACAACATCAAATCTTTTGCATGTGATGCGATTTTTGATGTATCAAAAGAAAGCAACCAAAAGTTTAGTATTCTATGTTAAAAATGTACTCTGTACATTTTGGAACAGTTTTCTGCAATCAGTTTCTAAAATGGCATTCACAACGCAACATATATTGTGTTGTATATCTATTTTCTCTCGCTAACAAAAATCAAAACTGCACCAAGTTTTTGCGATGGGCAGTTTGCTCTTTGCATGCGCATCTATAACCGTGATAGTATATTTTGGAACTCGGCCGTCAGTTGGCAGGCACAAAGATATGGTTTGCCGTAAGTGAGTGCACTGTCAGAAATTCTGACTTACCCGTGGATATGGAGTTCTGTGTGGCTAATCTTTTTTTCCCCATAACAGGGATGAATCAAGAAGCCTCGCAAGTGGAAGCGAGCATTCATCTCGCAACTGCGGTCTTAATTGGCCATGCGAGGATTCTGGAAGGTTGCATAACAAAGCTTTACAATGGATGGATGGATCAATATTTTTAAAGGTACTAAGGCGTTGGACCGTAAGATTCCGATACTGATGGGTAATGAATCCTGGCAAGATGTGGATCTCTGCAGGATCTCCGGAGTTAATTAGCCAATAGAGGAATTCTGAAGAGATGGACGGGTCAGTCTTCACTGGTGATCCTAAGGAAGAGGCTGAGACGGCAGGGCACATAAAGTGTAAATGACCAGCTTAGGCAGACACTTGTTAAATGTAAATGCTAAGCTGATTGAAATTATAAAAGAGTCTGTGATGAGGAAGAACACCAGTCTGAAATCCCTACAGCGACGTGGTAACACGGGAATCGTATGTGAGTAACGTAGGGGTAAATGACTAATCGGTTGTCTGAAATCAATTCGGGGAATATAATACTAATAATAATTATAATAACAATAATAATATGTTGTCAGAGATTACAATTTTGCATTTAGGAACTCTTGACTTTATTTAGTTGCTTTGCAACTGACGTTATAAACCTCACCCAAAGGGAAGTAATTTTTATATTGGTACTTATTTCCATTTCTTTAAGTGAATTTTGGCTTTCAAATAAAGACACATTGTATATGAAGAAAGAAAACTCTTCTTGATTTCCAAAAGCGGCTATGGTCATAATATTTCTGATGAATTACAAACATCTTTAATTTTATTAACATTATTAACTCTTCATCACATATTTTTTTAAAATACAAGAACAAACTTTTTTCAACGATAAAGAATTTTTCAAAATTACATAAAAATCTAATATACGAGTATCTCGGACCTTTGTGTAAAAATCCTTTAAAAATCCCACCCATCGAAGGGTCTCTAAATGACTAGAAGTCAAAATCTATTTTTCTACAAGATCGTATACCAATAAGCATATCAATTTTGCACAGATTCTATAATTTATTTCCATGTCTGAGAAAAAGAAAACGTCAGGAGCTAAAAACTAAATCAATTTGTTTAGGTTTCGACTATTTTATTTCCTAATCTTCTACTAAAAACATATTCGTCCATTTTAATACCGTCGTCATATAAATCATATCAATTTCTGAAATCTAGTAAAAAAGCATTAAGCTATTGAAAAATTAAATAGGGATCAGCTTGGCAGTTTCTTTTTTAATATTTTTCTCATTACATACACATTTTTAAGTAGTTAGATGATGGTGAGCTTGGGCGTATACATAATTAGTGTTTACGTACGTTATAATACTCATACGTACGTGACAGCATGCAAAGGTTTTGGACTAGAGCAACTGAAAGTTGTGTCTAATGTAATTTTGGGAGCTGTATTCAAATCTGCTCTACATTTTTTTAATTGGTTTTGATTTCTGAGATATACCCTTATCTCCAAATAAAGAAAGTGGCACATAATATACTCGTATTAGTATAATTTGAGAACATATGTATAACATTGTGTTTAAATCTGCTCAGTACTTGCAAACATATCAGGGAAGATGGGCTCGACTTCGCACGGTAGCATGTATCCGAAAACTTTACGTGTACACTAATTTGCTGCATAGATATTGCTGATTTACAACGATGGCTTTAATTATCTTAACTTTAATGGCACTGGACGAAAATCCCACTTCTTGCTTTCAGCTGTTGTTAATTTAGCACCACATATGTTGGCAAAACTCTTAGGCCACTTAGTAGTCTGCTTTGAGTCTGGGTATTGTGGTTTTGGTTTCTACTTTATCCTTTTTCACTAGAACATATGAAACGCCGGGAAGGTACACTACTATGTTTTGCTGCCATTCTGCTGACAGTTCATATTTGGCAGTCGTGAAGTTGAGACGTGGCAAATCTATTATGGAAAAATAATTGGTAAACCAACGTGTTCATCGTTAAAACATTTTATCAAAATCAATCATTAATTACTGTGACGATGAGGAAGTTACGTGAAATTTTTGGGAGAAACAACGTGCCAACAAGACGCACTAATCATCGTGTAGTGAATGATTTCGAAGAAGGAGGGACTGTAGCTGATAGGCCCAAGCATGGACCACAGCATACTGCAAGAAAACATTACTGCTGTTCAAGAAAATGTTCAAAACAATCCATCAACCTTAATTCCACACCGTTCTCAGGAGCTTGGTCTGTAAAGAACAACTTTGTCCACAATTTTGCACAAAGATTTGCATTTGTTTCCATTTAAGATTCAGTTGACACAAGAGCTTCTTCCATTTACGCCGCCGTACATATGCCAATAGGATGCTACAGCTCGCCCATGACAACCCCCATTTCCATGAAAATATCATAATGAGTGACGAGGCACATTTTTATTTGAATGGATATGTAATTAAACAGAATAGTCGGTTCTGAGCATTGGAAAACCTTCAAATTATTCATCAGTCACCTTTGCATTCATTAAAAGTGACAGTCTGGTATGCAATTTGGTCAGGAGGAATCATTGGACCTTACTTCTTTGAAACTGAAAATGGCGTAACGATAACTGTCAATGGGGAGCGATATCGCGATATGATTGAGAACTTTTTAACGCAACAACTGCATGCTTTGGGATTGACTAAAATGTGTTTTCAACAAGACGCTGCCACATCGCATACAGCCAAGATTACAATGGAATTACTGCGAGACCTCTTTCAACAACAAGTTATTTCAAGGAATGGTGATGTTGATTGGCCTTCACGGTCGCCTGATTTGAATGCTCCGGACTTCTTTTGTGGGAATATCTGAAAAGCAATGTTAATACAAACAAACCAGAAACGCTGGAGAAACTCAAGCAAAGTACACTGCGTAAAATTTGCGAGAATATAATGACAAATGTGTTCAAAGGGGCTCGCATTTGTGAGGCTAACAGAGGCGAACATTTATCTGATATTTTATTCCATACATTTTTTTTAATACTGTATTTTATTTTATTGAATCTTTCTATTAAAAGAAATTCACAATAAGTATTCAAATCTCATTTCTAAATTATTATCTACTAGTTAGTGCCAACGTAGTAACTAATTTTTTGTATTCAAATCTTAAAAATCTATCTTCTATTGTGTAGAGAGAGCCGCCTCACCAGGCTCAATGTGTCAGTTCTTTTTAGTCTCTGGTGGCCATCAAATTGCAATAAATTGCGTGCTAGAGTGTTGGGATGTGCGACTAGTTTGTTCACGTATTTGGACGTGTATGTTTTAACTTCTTCGTGGATAGTGGGAACTTTGAGATCCCTATGTATGTTTTCATTTCTTATGTACCAGGGGGCGCATACGATATGACGTATCTTCTGGGTGTTTGATGCACAGGCAGTACCCCACAGCTGTATACCATATGACCATATTGGCTTTATAACGGATTTGTATAAAAGGACTTTATATTCCAAAGCCAAAGTTGAGTTAGGACTTATTAGCCCATGCAGTTGATTTGTTCGAAGCTTTATGAACGTTATTTTTGCCTCAATGTGACGGGTCCAAGTTAGGCGCCGATCTAGGTGGATACCTAAATATTTGACGTGTGTTTCCGCTGGAACCGTGATATTAGTTATTGTGATTGGTGGACAATTTTGCCTTCTAAGGGAAAACGTTACATGAGCACATTTTGATGGATTTACCTTTATTCTCCACTATTTTAGCCAGTCTTCTAGCTTAGGAATATGGGACTGAAACTTTTCAGATGTATCCTTTGGATCATTACTGACACTTATAATTGCAGTGTCGTCTGCAAAGGTTGATGTATATGTATGTGGGCTTGTCGGCATATCCGCTGTATAGATGATATATAACAGCGGCCCTAGCACACTACCTTGAGGTACTCCTGCACTGATTTTCCCACATCTTGAAAGCTGGTCCTTTGACCTTACTTTAAAAATTCTATCGGACAAATAGCTTTTTATAAGCTTGTGGGTGTTTTCGGGTAGAACCCGAACTATTTTAGTAAGTAGCCCATCATGGCAGACTTTATCAAATGCTTGGGAAATGTCTATAAATAAAGCTGAACAGTATTGCTTTCTTTCAAAAGCCGATCTAATAATGGTAACGATTCTATGGACTTGTTCAATCGTACTATGCCTTGCTCGAAAACCAAACTGATGATCAGGGATAACGTTTTGTTCATTTAGAAAAGGAGTTACACTCGAGACAAATAATTTTTCAAATATCTTCGACAAAACTGACAGTAGGCTATTTGGCCTGTAGGATGTAATCTGGCTTGAGTCCTTTCCAGGTTTCGGGATCATAACAATTTCAGACTTCTTCCAAGAGCATGGGAAGAAGCGGCCGAGCAACATGGAATTAAATATGTAAAGTAAAACTCTTACAGTTGAATTAGGTAAGTTTCTTATCATTGATCCTGTTATACGATCAGGTCCAGGTGATTTCTTCATATCCGTATTTTTAATTGCCGATTTTAAAGAAGACAAGCGAAATTTATAGGATCATTCAAGATGTCGCTAATAATTGGAATAGTGGAATTACTTATATCATGTGGTGCGAAAACCTTCTCTAAGTGCTTTGCGAACGCATTTGCCTTTTCACTTTAGTTTTTAGCCCAAGTACGGTCTTCAAGTCTTAGTGGGGATTCGTAAGCAATAGGACATTGTGAGTGCTTTACAGCTTTCCACAGACTATAATCCGTGTTTTTCATTGGATCCAAGTTTTTTAAAAAGTTGTCTATAGCGAATTCGTGTTTCTGTCTCAATTTACTCGGTAAGTTTTTTTGGCATAAGTTCATTTGGATTTTTATGTGTGGAGAACGACTATTTTGCCATTGTCTTCTTAGTCTTCTTTTCTTAATGACGAGCATCTGAATATTTGCTGTTGCCTGGTACGTTATTATTTTAGCTGATGGCTTTGTTGGCGTTGCAGCTATGGCTGCGGCAGTCACGACGTCTGTAAAATGGTCTACAGCTGCTTGAATATCAGCTGGATTTCTCAGTGGGATGTTCAAAGGTAAGTGAGAGCTCACATACATTTTATATTTTAACCAATTCGTGTTTCTCTTCGGGTAGAAACTAAGGGTTTTAGGTGCAGTGACAAAACTGTCGTGTAAAATAACAATTGTAGGTGAATGATCAGAAGATAGGTCATAGGATGAATTAACTAAGAGTTGATCGCGTTTGATGTTTTTTACTATAGCAAAATCAATAAGGTCTGGCAACTTATTAAAGTCTGTGGGCCAATAGTTGCGTTTACTGGCAGATACGACGTCAAGCTTGTTTGCTTCAACTGTATACTACAACTGCCTACCTCTAGGACTAAGGAGTCTGGATCCCCAATATGTGTGCTTTGCATTGTAATCGCCAGCGGCAATAAATTTTTGCCCTAGCGTAGCAAAGAACCTGGCAAATTCACGGTGTTCGATTTTATGCCTAGGCGGGCAATACACTGACGAGACTACAATTTTAAAATCTGTAAGATTTATAGTCGCGGCTTGCAAAAAGTCCTCCCTGAATTCAGGCAATGAAAAATGCCTTACGTTTTTTCGGACTATAGTGGCAGTCCCACCACATGCCCTTTCGCTTGGGTGTTTGGTGTCATATATAAAATACCCATCAATTCTAAAGCAGTTTTTTATAGTGAAGTGTGTTTCAGAGACTAATAGTATGTCTATATCATGTGCTCCATACATAATTGCCGACAATTTTACGATTAATGAGTCGAAAGCCAATTTTTTTTAATTCGTTGCAGACATTTTGTTAGATATGAGTTAGATATGAAGAATAAAACATTTGCTCAGAAACTAAGTTACATTTAATAGTATTGATTAGGTTATGCCAATCTTTAAACAAATATGTTTTGCAATTGATTTTGAACGTAGAACACTCAGATCACTACTACACTCACTACTTGCGCAAGACAAGTAGCGGACCAATCTAGACCATCCCACTGCTTGTTGTTTTCAATACACCAGATGTCAGCACTGCACAATATCAGATTTGTCTAATTTATCACTTCTAAAAACTCATAAGTCAATAGATTCGTTATCGCGGTTCAGGTTATATTGCCAACATGTTTACCAAAAACTCTTTTATGCAAAATTTCTATGCGCATTGTAGTTTTACGCGCCCTTTTAATGAATGTATACTGTGAAAAAGACTCTACTGCATTCTCCTGAATACTATAACCCTTCTCCACTAAAACTTCCGTAAATAAGGAAGAAGGCTGACCTTAAATATATTTCAGAAATATTGCTTCCATTCAATAATTATAGGATTACCTTAAAGAAGGAATGACACAATCATTTTCTGAAGACATCATGTTTTAATGTAAAAAAAAAGGAAAAAATATTGTCACCGGAAAAGTTATTAATATTCAAAGTTTAGTTCTTATATGTTTACATATAAGAAATTATTATTGGTAATCCACGGATTGCTTTTTACCGCATTACATAAAGCTTTTTGAAAGAGTAGCCATTATTTTTTAAAGCTAAATCCCACTTAAGCAAGCAAGTGTGATGATAGTTTAAAGGAACAAATAAAGCACTTATAATTAATTTACGAAAAATTTGCATTGTTGCACAGCCGTGGTGGAAATTTTAGTAGCCCCTTATAGACGACTTTATTTTTTTTTTAACAATGTGGTCTTCTTCAACCTAGCATCGATACTAAGGCTTGGACAAAATAATATAGGACCATTTGGTTAAAGTTCTTTTTTTTAAGGAAAGTGACGCTTAGGCGTCAAATAATTAATACTAAGTGATTTAATCAAATATTTTATTACTTTCTTCAGTATACGATAAAATGGTGAATATGGGTGATGAATTAGAGGGAAATCAACGCTTCCGTGTGTTTTGCATTTGCATCATACTGTTTGTAATTTCTACCATATTCATTTCCGACCCATCAAAGTATATGTATTCTTCATCCTTATAGGTAGGAAAAGTCAAATAAGCCTGCCTGGTGTTTGAAGTCAATCTTCTGACGGCAATAGGGAACTTAAAACCTTGTACCTCTAACATTTGACCAATTTAAGCTATTGGAAATTAGCTTAAACATTTCAACAACTAAAGAAGAGACCCAAATTCATAAAAAAATCGAAAATTCAACATATTGAATTGAAAAACTGGAACACAACAAGTTAATTTCCTAAACCAAACACACCAAATTTCAACAACTTCATAATACCTAAAAAAAATATTGCTATTTCTCCAAAAATCTGAAAGTAGACACACGTCGCAATTTTTACACGATCGATGTTAAACCATTATATAAAAAATTAAAAATTAAAAAAATAATAATAAAAAAAACTTCATAAATTCACCAAACTTTGAAAAGGCGCCGCAATACCTAAAAATACCAGAATACAATTAAATTATATAAAGAATGTAAATATTCCGATATACCGAAATTTGACCAAAAACGGCCTAAAAATCGAAATTGGAAATTAAACTGAAAAGTCAACAAATCTTATTTTCATCAAAATTCCGGAAAATACCAAAATTCTAAATTCACCACAAAACCCAAAAATCGCAAAAGTAATCTAAACTACTAAAAGAAAAAAATCCAAATTTTAATATATCGGAATTTTTACCAAAAACAAATATCTAAAATTAAAATTTCATCAAAAATGCACCACACGATGCGAAATTCAACGAAAACTCTATAACCCAAAAATTTTAAAACTGCCGAAAGGCGAGAATTTTATTTAAAAAAATGTTTTATAATTTCATACAATTTGAAAATTTTGTTTCAAATTGCACAGAAAATTCAATTTCAACCAAAAATGGCAACCTTAAAAAAAAGTTAAAATTGTTCTAAAATTCGACATTTTACCATACAGTTTCCAAATTCAACAGAAGATATAAAACTAAACTGAATATTTCGCAAAAAGCCGAAATTAAGCAAAAAACGAAATCATAAAAAACAACTCCGGCAAAAAATCGACCAAAAACTCAAAAATTCTAAAAACCCGAGAATAATATAAGTTCGATAAAAGGTATATGTTACCAAAAAATCCAAATTTCACGAAAATTAACCAAAAAACCGTTAAAATTCTCAAGGTATTTTGATATTTAACGACAAACTTTACACCATAAACACCATACAGGCAATATAAAAAATCCAATACAAAAACTGCAAACAGGCGTGGAAAGATACACAACCAAAGGCAGGTCAGTCATAAGTATTCGCAACAAGATTGCACAACGAAGCAATATAAAAGTTCTAAAGTAGCTGCAAAGCCGGTAAGTGATACAAGATTTTTCATATTTGCCACCCCGGATTATGAAGATGCTCAACCCGCTGTCAGGGCACAAAAACCTTCACCAATCTACTTGTGAGAGCAAACATCCACTGATATTGTAAACATGCTGTCACAACTCGTAGGATAGGACAATTTTCACGTAGCCTACATTTTACGGGGACCAATCGAAAAACCAAAGAACCAAGCACATACGAAAAATAAATATCGGATCATCGCAAGTCGACGTGAAACAGACAATAAAAGCTGTTTTACATATTAATTTAACCATTGTTGTAAAGAGCATGGAGAGTTCTGTTAAGACTGAGGTAACAAAAAGTGCCATTGAAGGGGAAGGTTATTTTGTAAGGTCAGTGCACATTCTCCTTAATAAGATAAATGCATCGTGTTGAGATGATATGTAATACAACTCGGATAAAATCTAAAAACTTGGTTTTCCCAATTAAAACGTAATGGTCAATGCACCAATTGCAAGGAATTCGGGCACACCAAAACTTGCTACAAACTACCATCCGTATGCGTTGTTTGCGGAGATGCCCATCGAATTTCAGAGTTCACTTTTTTCAAAACTTGTCTGAAGTTAAAAAAAAAAAAAAAAAACAGCAACTGCGGTGAAAACCACACTGCATACTATAGGGGCTGTAAAGTCTTCCAACGCGTAAAAAATAATTAAAAATCGTACCTATTATTCATGCTGAATCCATAGCTAGTACACAATCTAGTAATGTACCATACACGAAACCAAACTATTCGTATGCCCTAGCTTTGAAAAATTATGCACACTTATCTAATGGTAGACACCCTTCACTAACAATTCGAGCTCAATCGATAATTAAATGGAAACAATGAATAATTTCATGCCGACAACGATGCGCACCTAAAAAATACTTCTGCAAGTTTTGCTTAGCAAAAAATAAACCGGTTGCAAATATTCTTCTGGAATGCAATCGGGCCCTCTCAACATAAATATGAAGTTGCACATTTCTGCTAGCACAGGAAATAGACATACTCGTAGTCTCTGGAACACATTTAACTATAAAAAAACTGGTTTAGAGTCAATGGAATTTTCACATACGTTACTTAATATCCGAGTGGAAGGGCATGTGGTGGCACCATCGTCAAAATGTGCAAAAGCGTAATGCAGTTTCCAATGCCAGAATTCAGAGAAGGTTTTATACAAGCTACGTCTATAAATCTCAGTGATTTCAAATTTACAGTCCCTAATATGTATTGTCCGCCCAGGAACAATATCGACCCCCATCAATTTGCCAACAAGTTTTAGGACAAAAGTTCATTGTTTAGCATAACAACAATTATTAGACGTGATAAACGTGATTTACCTTGCGACCATTCACATACAATCATTATTTTTCGGAAGAATATTTTCATTGCACATGAATGCATTATTTCCTATCCAAATAAAACACAAATTGTTTGAAGTATAAAATTTATGGAGCTCTGGAACTGAGAAATACGGCTGATATTCAAGCCGGTGTGGCGACGTGGCGGCCGCAGTCAGTGCCATCATAAAATTGATTTCAACAGACGGACATTGGTAATTGACCGCCCTACCTATAAGAATCCAGAAAATATATATATAGTTAGGTCGAAAATGAATATTGTGGA
Source organism: Phania funesta (assembly GCA_963932375.1). Taxonomy (NCBI): domain Eukaryota; kingdom Metazoa; phylum Arthropoda; class Insecta; order Diptera; family Tachinidae; genus Phania; species Phania funesta. The sequence goes on from OZ010656.1 coordinate 48,740,749, forward strand.
ATTCCAAACGCAATGACATATACCTTTATATACCCCTTTGTGTTTTTGGGAAGCCTGTAATAGAACGTGTTAAACCGAAGGCCAGAGGTAAATATCACAAGCAAACATTGCATCGTACATTTATAGTAGTCCATACTTTTGCAAAAAAAATATTGCACAACCTCTAGTGTTACGTGGAGTCATTACTTGAAGCTGGTACTGGAAATTTATTAATTATTTTACTTTGGTTTGATTATACTTTGATTGACAGTAGCTTATCACATTTCACTTCCAGCATCGATCAGACTTTAATATCATCGCTTTTACAAAATCTATAATGCATTTGGTTGCTCTTAGAATGAATCCAAAATTTATCTTTAGGTTTATTATAAAACAAAATGTATAATCACACAAGTACCTTCTAATTTAATATAGGTTCTGGCTTGTATAAGCTGACAATTATTGTGAATATTATTTAGATAAATAATCAAAATTCTAAAAATCGTGCGAAATGTTCCTTCTAGGAATTTAATTATTGCACAGTATGTCTACTTTGACTAGTCAAAGTTTTTGGATAATAAAATGTAAAAGGGAAACAGCAAAAAATTGGTAAATTTTTTAGTATAAAATTTGTCATAGAACTGTGTCTTTTACTAGACCTAGATTAATATACTTATAGTTTTAAATTTAGCCTTAAACATCTCTTCTTTTCATATATTGTCCCATATTCAGTTAAAGTGGATGTCGTAATTCGTCTCCCCGTATTCCATATAATTTACGAAACGTCAGTTTTTATCTTTTACGTATTAAAAGCAATAGTTTTTGTTAAAAAATTCAGAACTGTTATTATAACCCAGTATAAAATACTAAAATGTTTTGTGAAAGTCTTTAATTAACATAACTACTGTGTTTTAAATGCTTTGCTGTATCAGCCGAAACTTAAGTTCTTCGTATTTAGAGACAATACAGGCTTTATTTCTAGGATGTTTTTTTTGCTGGGAAATCAATCGCATATCAAAAGGTTTTACAAAATATTTATGTAAAAAATTTGTTTTGGAAAAAATCAATCATAAATAAACTCTGGCAATTAACACATGGGATAAAACTAATATTTACAAAAAGCAAACAACTAACCTCACTATACGTAAATCTGTCATCAACGTGGAAAGTATTTGCATTTAAAATATCTAATATTTAGTTTTGTTGTGGAGGTAAAGAAACAATTGAACACAGATAAATATTTACAATTTTATTTGGTTTAAATAAAAAAAAATAAAAAACAATGTTATCTGGCTTTTTGGTCATTGTAAATTATAAATATGCAAAGACCTTGGAAACAATGAAATGTTTTATATTTTTACTTTATTGAACCATGCAACAAGAAAAATATTATCGATTCTAGATTTTAAGCTCCGACAAGGTGCTTTTATATAGAATTTCTATGATCCTAAATACTCTTTACGGAAATATCAAAAATTGTTAAAACATAAAGGCAGCGTAGAGTTTTATGACGAGAGGAATGGCAGAAGTTCGCCTTAATTGCCTAAAGTGGCCTCAATCTCATTGAGCAAATACATAAACGCTTTTTTGTTTATTATAAAATAGCTAATGAATCTAAAATAAAAAAAATTTATATAGCTTATTTCGGTTTCCTTAATGCATTAACATTGGCAGTTAGTAATTCCATTGGGCTGTTTTGGAATTTTTATCAGTAAATTTATATTAAATTTACAAACGTTGAATAATTGCATTCATAAAAATTTTGCGTTTTTAACAGCTGATTCCAGTTGCCAATAACTTAAAAAAGACAGCTAAGATTGTGTGAATCATAATAAAAAAAATATTTAAGTTGATTTGTAAAGTTGACAATTCAACTTATTGGAGTTGGCATAGGGGCATTAAATGTTTGTAGAGAAACTTTATGTTTATTTAATTGCAATCGAAATTTCCTCTAAGTTCTTATTGATGTTAAAAGTCATAACATCGTAGCCATTAAACAAAAGAGTGCTTACTCCAATTAAAGGAATTTTATTTAATTATTACTAGTACTGCAGTGGAATATAGAAATAAAAACAAGAAAATAGCAAAATCCACTTTTACAACTGCAACGATCACATTTTTGTTGATCAAAAGGGCTTATGCGTAATCGCTCACATTACTCAAAAAAGGATTATGCATAAAATCATACACAACATACAAAATGATTATTGTAGGCATTTCTCAAATGTGTGACTATGCATGTTCAACACTCGTTTGACACACACATATTTGTCTGCAGCGGTTGATTTGATCAAAACTACGTAAGGACATACGCACTCTCAATATAGGTTCACTTGGCAAACAACAAATAATATTACGCAAGAAACAAACGAATGTGATTATTAGTGCTTATTCTGATAAAAAACATACATTAAAATTCTTGTTATTGTAATGGAATAAATTATTTGTTTAGAGTCATAGAATGTTTTATTATGTATTTTTATTTCTTGTAATAAAATATTTTTTCTTGCATTGTAATAATATATATTTTTTAATATATATTTTTAATTATTTGTTTATGATTTAATCAAACTGAAAACACGAATAATTTGTTATTATTAATTTGAAAAAGAGTACGATAAAAGATTACAATAAGTAAAGTTACAGTGGCGCAAGCTTCGTTTTTATCCAACAAAAAATTATTGAAAATTATGAAAAATTATGAGAAGCTCTCGTATTCAGTTTTTCATCATTAGGAAGGTTAAATAGATGATATTTGCAATAGATTCTAAACAATGGAATACAGAGAATGCTGATAACGTGTGTAGCGACATAGAAAATACATGTACTCCATTCTGCTTGTGTTCGAAACTTAACTTTTCAGTATTGCATTAAAAAAATTATCGTATTAATAAAAAAAAAAAAAATTTCCTTTCCTAATTTAAAAATAATAACGAATTTAAGCCTGAATAATTTATTCATATTAATATATTTTATACAAATATTTCGAATGAATTTCCGTTAGCCGTTTTGGCTGTGTGAGATCTTCAGTGTAATTTTTCGCTCTGAGTAGTTCGCACAGTTGAGGCATATTTGCTCGGTTGAGAGAAAGTAGCTCGCTTTTTTGAGTGTTGCACGTCCATCTAGTGTGACGTTATTGCCTCTTATTTTTTGATGAATAACTTTTATCAATACAAATTTGTGCCAAATTATAAACACGTTAGCAGATTTTATGGACTGCGGAAGGCGGCATCTAGTTATAAAATAAACATTCTCCCAAGCAAAAGTTGGAAAAATTGCTTGCTCCATTTAACAAACTATTTAATGGTTGGCTAGAGTTGGATCAAAATAATAAATTTTGAATTCTAGTAACAGCATATTTTAGTTTATGAGAAAAAATATTAAAACAATAGCTGAATTCGGAAAAACTCGCTGCAAGCTAGTTGTTGTAAAAGAAAATAAAATAAACTGTTTCGTTGAGTTTAACCATAATCGATAAAAATATTTTAATAGATTTGTTGTTAAGAAAGATTTTTTTTTAATATTTTTTCTGGTCAACTTCTCAGTTATACACATACATATATACAATTCGCCAGAGTCGACTAGCATTCCTAGAACTACTGTGTTGATACAACATCCATACGTTTTTTTATAGTTAATAGTTTAAGAGATTCTGGGAAAATTTTTAAATATTACTAAGAAGATTGTCACCCAACCAGAATATTTAATTCTGATGGACTTAGTGTAGTATCGATTCTTATTTAACGGATCATTCTGACCGACAATGGTTCATCGCTTTATTGGAGTTTATAAATCCCTGTAAATTGTAAAACTTAGAATTTATGGTAGAAAGTTTCTTATATTCAGTTTATCAAACAAAATTTTGCTTGCAAATAACTCGTTATACAGCTTTACAAAAAGTAAGTTTTTACAAGAATACAAATTATTTATACTAATTATATATATGTATATTATATACAATACTTACTTCTATAGGTATTGCAGGAACGAAGAGTATGAATTTCTTAAAAAAAGAAAAAGCTTATGTTGTGTGCTCATTAATTTGATATTCATTTACAACACCCTTAACTATTATGTATGTAGGAATATATTGACTAACTGTAAATCACTTTCTAATTTGGCCTCAATAACTACGTGTGACTAAAATGACACATCTGCAAAAAATATTTTTATGGTTAATCACTACAAAAAATATTTTAAAGCAAAGTTTACATCGCGGCTTCAAGTCTTGTACAAGTTGAATTGTTGACCACGAGAACGTATTGATGGAATTTCGATCGGCATATTGTAAAGACGATCTGTAATATGTCGATGAGTTTTTATTCTATTGAACCATGGTTTAAAAAAATATTTTGATTATTTGCAGAATAAAAAGTTTTGGTTTAATTTTAATGCTTAGCCGGTGTGTATATATAACTATTCCAAAAAGAATTATAACTATTCCATTATAGTATACCTATAAATTTATGTGTTAAAACACTTCCCTCAAGTATTTAAGTTTTCAATATATGGTTTTAAATTTAAACTATTTTTGGATTAATTTCAAATTTAATTCCAAAGACGTTTAAAAACAAGTATGCTATGTATTAAAATTAAACCAAAACTTTTTACTGTGTGTCAACCTTTTCTCTTAGTTCTCAAATATACTGAACAACTAACGCTACATTGCTAGGGTACCCTACTAATAGATGTTTTGTCTAAGAGCTGCTACTCTATTATCCAAAGTTGTTTACGGTTACAAGACACTGTAAAAAAATGAAAAAAGTAATTAAATGGATCGGAAAATCAACGCAAATTAGCTAACTTTGTCAAGAAATACGACATAAATATAGCATTCAAAATAAGCAACCTAGGACGAATGTTACACCTCAATACATACAAAGACGACCAGTTAGATAAACAGTGGCACATGTCAACAGAGCAACATAGGACAAACCGGACGTAAAATAAAAAACAAGATATCGCGAACATATAAGAGACGGTAACAAGAAGATACGTAATCACGGCTCGCCATTAAAGCCAAAGTTCGCCAACCACATGTTCAACAACAAACGTAATCCAGCGCAGTTTAGAGAAACCATACAGCGCAGAGGAGGACGACTAAACACCTTAGAAACTGTGAAAATATACAAACATAAGACATTTGACGGACGCATCATAAACGAACAAACAAACTTCTATTTAGACGTTATATTCGAACCTCTCCAATAATCACTGAACTTCTTCCAACTCCCATAAAATTACTATAAATAGTAAAAAAAAAAAATAGAATAAATAAACTTTGCCTATTACGTCTACCTTTCATCCGCAAACACCAGTTCTTACGCAATAAAACAGTAATCACTAACGTTTATCAATCCTTACAAAAACCCTACGAGCTGTACCTGATACTTTTTCACACCTTACAAATATCTACGTGATAAACGATGTTCTCCTGCTGCAAGCTCACATGACAACTAGATACTTGGCAAACAACGAATTGATATACACTTCTCAGAACGGAAAATGATGTTAAAGATGACACATACTTTAATCGGCTTATCTCCAAAGCAAAGTCGATAAGAGATGATGGAAATTCGTCCTAAATCTTCCAAAACGCTTTTGAGTTTAAAATCATGAAAATATACGAATGAATGTATACATTCTGTCAATCAAATATACACATACATATTTGTTTTATAATATTGTTACTTTTCATAATTTCTTTGTTTAAATCCAACTATTAATCAGTGCGAGAACGATACACAAAACCCTCGACAATCAAACAACAAGGCAGGTCTGATTGTACTTAAGCGAGACTTTCCTGAAACCAGAGCTGCTTGCTCAGTAAGAATTGTTAAACCAATATCGCTTAAAAACCGCAAATCAGCTGTCACAAAAAACAGTTCTGTTAATTCAAAGTTCTCTGCCTGTAAAGAAACAAAACCCGATGTAATTAATGTCTTCTACTTTATTTTAATTTTGAAGTTTTATTGTATATAATTTTTTAACAAACAATAAGTTATTACATGCTAACATGTACTACACGCAAAAGCAACATGATTGCGGTAACCATAATCTAAGAGCACCATATTGTGATTGAATTATATGGTTATAAACAAATTAAACAATAGAAAAGACTGACACAAGAGCATAAGCGAATCAAACCATCGAATGCTTAATAGTCAACCTGCAAAGCACTTGAGCCACAGCCACCTTATTCCTTAATAAAAAACCAAAAAAAATTTTGTTATAATGTTGTTGCGTACTCAAAATACTTTGTGTTTATAATTTTAGTATCAAGTGTAGTGTCCACCTCAAGCATATTGCATTTTTGTTAGATGAAAATAATTTAATGAATAATTGTAAACTATAACATGTTTGTCGCATCTAAAGTAATGTAAAAATGTTTTCAAATAACCATTATGTGTTTGGACAATAATATATTTGTGTAAAGACCATAACATGGTTGTCATTATGTCATTGTGTATTATTGTATAATCTGACAGTTGAATATGTAAGAAAAAACAAATTCTGGAATTAAAATCCGTAGTCCCATACTTTGTAACGGTGGAATCTCTTTTAATGACATACGGATATACTTAAGTCATAAAACATAAAAGTATTGTGAAAAAAATTTTCAGTTTTAATGTTATCAAAAATATGATAAGGAATTTTTCGCCTTTTAAATGGTTTATAACTCGAACTTCCATATAATATTTGTGTTAAAAATTTTATATAAATCCAGTATGGTCCCATATATTATGTTTTAGTTATTTAAAAAACAATTAATCATAATATACGTAATGTATTTCTGGCCAATATTGTATAATTCTCGATTTGTTATAAAATTAATGTTTCCTTTAATTAATATTTTGTTTTTAGGGACATTTAAAATTTTTCTGCTTCACGTAAATTTGTGGAACTAGATTTCTTAAATTAAGTAGTGAATTTGTCAGGCTTCAGTTCATTTGTTATTCCTTCAGTAAAAGTTGAAATTTTTGTATGAGAACGACATGCAATACAAACAATACAATTTTCAAATAGCAAGGCACGATTGAACGCCCTCAGATTGATAAACCTTGGCAGAAATATGTCTTATGATCATAGACTGTTAAAATCCCCCCTTTGAGGGCGATGCCTTAAAATATTATTTGGAACAATCATGTAATCATTTAAAACCATAGAATTTATGTATTAAGTAATTTAATTGTTTGGCTTGCGTTAATTTTTTACTATGAATAGCCCAATTAGTGTGTAAGGAAATAACGATACTTAGCAGAAAATGGGATTATATATTTTTGTGTTTTGTTTTTCCAGCAACAGAAACCTCTCAACCTCCAAATTAATTATTATTGCGCGATTTTTCATGTGGCTTAACAAATAAAATGAAAGAATTTTCTAGTCGCAAAAGATTCTGTTAACATTGGTTTTATCTATCTAGGATGGAATTATTCACACAAAGTACAGAGGATGTGAGAAACCTCCGTTTATTCTGTATTGTGTTTGCTGTTGTATAGTATATGTTTATGCCACGATTTTCAAATGATTTTAAATTGTAACGAATAGTAAGAAGTTCTTTTCTTCTTTTAATATTGAACTTGTTGTACGTAATCCAGCTTAATTGACAATTTATCAATGGTAGTAGGTAAAAATTTCACTGTTTTTCTGTTTTCATAGCTTTCATATTTGAGAATTAAATAACTTGATTGTGAAAAGTTATAAAAATGTATGAAACATTTCTATGGAAAGCACTTAGCGACTGGTGAGATTGTGTGATATTTGGTTTTTGGCGTAAATAATTTAAAAATTGTGCTTGTTATGTAGTATCCGCTAAAGACCCTTTTACACTATTTCACTTTTCGTTAGACTTTCAGAGAATTTTGAAAGTGTGAAGTAAAATGCTTTTCGTAAAAAAATATTCTCATATTATTGCGTGTTTACGATATCACGCTTAAAATAAAAAATGTTCAGCTATTCAAAACTAAAACAGTGATAATATTTTAAAAAATATTTTTGGTTATTGATTTTTTTGTGGCTAATTCGTTAAAAGAAATTCTTCCTTTAAAGTTTTAATTATGATACGTAAATTTTTTTAGTTTTCTGGCGGCAACTAATTAAACAACAGGAAAATAAGTCGAATCAAAACTTTCAAGAATTTTGGGAGATTAAATATGGCCGCAGCTCTTTTTTTTAAAGAATTTTTCTAAAAAGTCGCAAAAATTGATAAAAACGGTACAAATATATTCTGCAAAAACTATCTGTGGCGGCACGCTATCGTCTGCAAATTCGGCGTGTTAGTTTTAGTTAGTTTGTTTGTAATTTTCTTTTGACTTGGTAAGCACGCATAGTTGGTAAAACGAAAACTTTATGTTTAGAAATTTTTCTAAAACTTTTGAGAGCCGTAGTACTATTAATTTTCTATCCGTGTTACATGACAGTGGTATGGCATACTGTTTTCACCTTTCTCGTTTTATATTGGCATTAAAATCTAAACTTATTTGCCTAAAATGTAGTTTATATTTTATCCATTTTTAAGCGATACCTGCTATCAAATAATTTGATGCAAACTCGTAATTATACAAATCTATTTCAGCATCTGGGATACAAAATGAGTTATTTCTAATGCAAAAAAAGGCGAAGGGTATGATATTCGTTATCATTTGGTGGAACCAACTGCTTTATCAGTAGTATGTGAAAAGTAATGTTTTAAATCATTTTAATCATTTTAATTTGTGTATTTTCTTATGTATTTAACAATCAAATGCTATTAATTTAGGTACAAATCAATAATTTTATAATACCTTATCACAAGATTAATTGATTGAAACCAGATGATATTATAGATGCGATTTTATGCAATACAATTTTTTTTTTCAATAATTCCCTGAAAATGATTTATATTTAAAGCCTGTTTCCATTGAATTGTAATTATATTACGTTTCTTATTTATTGAAAAAAAATTGCTACAGGTTTTTTTATCACTTAAACAGTTACGTATTTAATATATTTTAACAATATGTTTTGTTTTTAATTTTTTGCAGACTTCGGACAACTATATTGGGCACCGAATGAAATAACAACTTTAAAAAGTAAAACAAATAAAAACAATAACTAATTAATTACGTAAGATAACAATAACAAGTCAAATAAAATGAATGTTAACAAAGAACAAAATGAATGAATGTATGAATAATATTTACGAAATGATACAAATAATAATTAAAAGGTTTTGTGAAAATCGAATTAAAATATGTGAATAAGTGAATAAATATAATTAAGAGGGAAAAATAACAAATTGAATTTGAAACGGACATGTGTGTTGCGGTTAAACAAGTAATTTTGCGTTAGTTGCAGTCATTATCGATACAAACATTAAGACCAATATAATAAAAACTAATTAGTAAAACCAACCAAATGTTTTAATGATCGATAAAAATGTGTCTTTCAGCAATTTGCGGAAACCTATAAACTCTTTAACAATTTACCTCTATATGATTTATTATATTTAAAACAATTAATATTAATATTTACATATATAACGAACGAATCCATACCACCACAGTTAAAATCAATTATAAGGGATAGTTTTATACAGCAAGGAAATAATTGTTATCGATTTACCATTGTAAATTATGCGATTTAATGTTAATAACAAACTAGCTATTGAAATTGGAATAACTATCATCTAAAGTTTGCAAAGAGAGACTATGAATTTTCTAATTTCCGTTGTTAAAGAGTACCACTGTGAGCACGTACACATTCATATGAATCTTGAACATTCTGAAACAACATCACCAATGTCTTAAAACAAAATAATCAACAAATCTAACAATAGAAACACAAATACCATTTTAGCTACGAACAGAAAGAAGTTAATGTCTATTTGAACTCTACGAGTGGAGTGTGTAAGAACTTTCTCTGCCTCTCTTTTAATCACATACACAAACACACACACACATGTCGGCAAATACCGTGATGGCAAAACTAAACGTTGTGAACACCAAACAGTAGCTGGCAGATAAATTTTTTTGAATTTCTTATTTACTGAACAGGTTTTCATTAAACTTAAATTACAGTGAATGAGTACATCACTATGAAAACATGCATCTCAATTCAAGACTCGTGGTTGTAAAAAAGTTGCCCCATAGTAGGATTTTCAACATTGTTGGAGTTTAAAATAAAAAATATTTATTCTACTTCGATAAAAACAAATATCTAGAAAAATTAACTATTAAAAAATAAAACTCAAGAATATTTCTTAAACATCACAAATAAACCGGCTGCCAACATGATTGCATTTTTCACACTATTTCTCTATATGACAAGTAAGTATTGATAACTTTTGCTGTTTTTTTGCCTTGACGTAACTATTCAAATTCAAATATGGATGTGTGAACATCAATGACAAGTGGTTAAATTGCTTAGCACAAACAAAATTTATAGCTAAAGTTTCTTTTTAGTTTGCAATTTGTTATTCTTGCTTTATTTGGTTTTGTCAACTTTATGTCAAAGTTTATGACCTTAATAAAAAATTTATTAGAACTGAAACTTAAATATGTAGTTGTTCCGTAACAAGCATTTTAAGTTTTTTTCTTTGCTTGTACATGAAAATTGTCGAACAGTTATTTAAGAAAGATGTAAACGCAACCTTGAAAAGTAATTTAAATTGCTTTACTGACCAGCAGGAAAGTAGCTTTAAGTCGCAGTTCTGAAAAAAAAAAATCAGGAGAATTTTTGCACAAAGAAAAAAATTTCCTAATACGGTCGCTAAATTTCCTAATACGGTGACGTTGGTTTTTGGTTCTTTGTTTGTGAAAATTAGGGTCTTTTGGAACTTGTGTAACATCGGTTTTGTTAAAATTGCGACACTTTTCGTAAAATATTGCTTTTTTTCCAAATTTTAATTGAAATTTTGGATTTTTCGTAATTTTAATGCGCAATTTTGGTTTTCTTAAATCTTTGCTTTTTTTTGGAATATTTTATTATTTTGATAATTTAATATTTTTAGATTATAGTTTGCTTTCATGTAAAATTAAAAAAAAAATCCTAAATTGTGTTAAAATTTCAATTTGTTTTTATTTTGCACTCTACTTTAGAGTTTTGGTAAAATATTTTGTTTTCATGATTTTAAAATTTGTTGGCGAATTTTAAATTTGTTGGTGAATTCCTGATTTGTGGTCTATTTATATAATTGTGTTACATTTTGCCAAGCTTTTCACTTTTCTTAATTTTTCGGTTCAATTTGGGGTTTCTTAATTCGAATTTTTTCGAAACTTTTGATATTTTTGTAATTTATCAAATACCCAAATTATGATGCTATTCGTTTTTTTTTTATATTAAGACTTAAAATTTATAATTTTTATCATCCTTAACTTTTTGGTGATTTTTTTTTTTTGCGAAATCCCCATTTTTGATGAAATTGCGTTTTTTCTTAAATATAATTGTTTACCAAGAATTTTGCTAAGATTTCAAATATTGATTCTCTGTGAATTTATGGTGAAATGCAAAAATTTGGTGAAATTAAAATTTTTGTGCTGAAATTTACCAAATTGGGGAATTTGGATAATTTGCGGTAAAATTTCGTTTTATATTTTTTAATTTATTGTGAATTTACAATTTTGGAAAAATTTCGAATTTTTTAACTTTATTGCAGTTTTCTTAAAATGAAGATTTTTTTGGAATATTATGCGATTTGGTAATTCAAACATTTTCAACTACAGTTTGGCTTTGTGGTGAATTTTTAAACTAATTTAGATTTCAATAAGTTTATGATTTTTAAATTTGTTGGTGAATTTTCCATATGTGGAAAAATTTGGTTTTATTGATTTTATAAAAATTTTTATATTTTTTATAAAATATTGATTTTTTGGTAAATTTCCAAAATTTTTATGAAATTAACATTTTTGTAGCGAAATTTCAAAATTTGGTGAATTTTGTTTTTTGGTAAAATTTTCTTATAATTTTTCGATTTTGTAGTTAACTATCGAATTTGTGGTGAATTTAAAATTTCAAATTTTTCGCAGTTTTTCTTTGACATTTTAGTTTTTTAAGGAATTTTAGTTTTTTTTTTCTTTTGATTTATGCAATTTCGAGAATTTAAAAAAAAATCATTCGGTCTAACAGTTAGGCCCGTATGTTATATACGGGTTTTGGGATGATCATTTCCGCAGAGATTTTATAGTAAATTTGATAAGGATTCAGAATATGCAAATTTTATGGGTTTGTGTATAAGCGTTTAGCCATAATAGGGAATATAAAAAAAAAAAAAAAACAGAAAAATTGTCAGCATAGGACATGAATATTATAGAAACTACAAACGGAACGACAAACTTCTATATATAGTTTTGTGAAATTAATGCTTTATAGCTTAACTTTTGACAATCTTTAAATAATGGTTCTTATATGATTCCAACCCATCATTCACCCACCACTAAAATTTATAATATAAAAAATACAAAAATATACTGTGGGCTTAACAACCCGATCAAAGATCCAATTAACTACCTAGAAATAGAAATGCCATATCCAATTAATTATTCTTTTACATGAAGATACATTGGGCGATTGTATAAAAGAATCCATATTTGCTCAGTTTTGCACGTTTCGCACACATAGCGAATACTAATTATTTTTAATTCTTAGTCTAGCATCCTTTATATTTTATGTTGAGAGTATTGTCATCAAGATTTGGAATTTGAATCCACTCTTGTTGCATCCGTGGCCATACTTCTTCCATATTCTCAGGAGCCCTGTGATATTTTCTCAGTCGCTTTTTTACTATTGCCTACAAAATCTCAATTGGATTGAGATCAGGGCGTTGTGCTTTGCCTGCACAACCTGAAAATTTTGTTGCAACAGGCGTTACTATTTTTCAGTTAAATGACTAAACTTTTGTTCAGATTAGCTCGCTATTGTACATATTTTATACTCATTACAGCGTTTCGCCCTTGGGGGTTCTTATTTCTATTGAAAGTTATACGCTCATTCGTGATATAAATTTCCAAAAATATTATTCTTTCGTATAAAACACTTAAGTTAAACGCATTTGTTTGTCCTTACAACGACTGTCTGTCGAAGTGAAAAATATATTGAAATTCTAAACCAGATACATAAAATGCTTTAAATTATTAAATTTTTCAGCGTTTTTCGCTTATTAGACATATGTATGGCATATTGTATGTGCATATGTATGGCATATTTAAGAATAAAACTGATTTAAACATTTCTTAGCTCGAACATACTGAGGGGTATAAGTGGGCTGCGTTATAAAACAATATATTGTGTTCGGTAGGAATACTTCCAAGGTTTTGACAATTGGAAACCACCCTCGTATATTCACACAGAAATACTTTGCTATAGTTTATATAGCCATAATTTATGCTGCTCTGTGGTTACAAATGACATTTTATACAACCATAGGTAACATACCAGAAAACACAAAAAATGTCATAGAAATGTGAATTAAAAAGTAGGATACATTTATAATACACCCTACACTCTTTACAATAATATTAAAGCTAATGTTGTTCATACTGCCGACAGAACCAAAGCTCTTGTGCAATAGTGAGTGAAAATATACCTTGTTAAATGAAAGCAACTATACAATGAAATAGTCAGCCAACAAACATATAGAAACCAAACTAACCAACGAATCAACCAACAAACATTTTTACAATCACAAACACAGTCGAATATCTCATAAATCAGGTTTCTGTTATAGCTTTTGTTGTTAGCATTATTTTAAGTTTTTTCTCTATTCCATTAAAACAAGTTTGTTTGAATGTATGCGTGCTGGGATATATAAACTCTCAACTATAAAACCTAATATAAAAAGGCATACTCGTACACATACAAACACATATGATTTTAAAAGGATTCATAAACTAGTAATGCAATAAAAACGAACTAACTGTAACAAAAGCAAATAGAAAAGCTTAAAATAAAAAACCTCATCATAAACAAGAATTTTGTAGCCTTTTATGCTGGTTTTCTGGCATTTTGATACGCAAAAAATGCACCAACACTAATGCACGCACACATGCAATATCTAATATTCCTTTAAAACACGTTGTTATACTTAAATGTATGTGCGCAAGTATTTTTACCACATCTCTCCACACATGGCTTGATTGTGAAGTATTATTGAAACTATTGTTTGCCTGTTTCTCCCTCTTACCTCTTCATTCCTCTAGTTAAATTATTCCTTAGGATTATTGTACTTCACTCTCTGCTATTCTGTTACTAAAATACCCTTCTGTTCAACAGTGCAGATGAGCCACAGGGTGGAACAAGAAATCGCAATGTGGGGCAAACAAAAAACAAGGAAAGATATATGGAATTATGGGCCCATCGTAAAAGTTTAATAAGCTTTCCGAGTTGTTAAATGCCGTTTATGGGCCTGAGTTATAACGAATAATTTGTTTATAGTTCGTCGCAATTAGCGAATATAAATATTTTTCAATTAATTTTAAAGCAACATCCTCTAATAAAGTTTAACAATTTTTCCATAGACAATTCATTCAATGATTTATACAAAGAAGAAAACACGCTCATTAAAAACCAATGAGAAATAAGTTCATTATTTGAGTTGAAAACCTCTATCCTTTCCTAACAGTGCACGCACATAGTTAACGTACCTTATCGTTTTATTCATCAATTACAATGCCTCAACATTTTTTGAAAATGTAATTTTTACACTCTTTTATATTTTCCTATAATGTTTAAGAGTGAGTAACTAATTACTTGCTAGTAAGACTACCATGGTATTTCCTATAAGAGCTAATTAGGAAATCAGTTCCCTACTGATTTTGTTTCAGCCGCGCTGTTTGCTTCCTTCAAGTAATTCATTATGACAAACGTGTACGCAATAAATCTTTCTGCAATAGGTTTGTTCACACTAATTGTAAACACAAAATTTTGTTACGGTGTCTAAAGTGCTAAAAAATATTGGCTTAAGATTATATAAGACAATTTTGAGACTGGTATACACTGCTATTCTGTAATTCAAATCCGCAATATTTCCTTGGGAAGTGGAAATTTTCGAATGTTTTTGCCGTTCTGATTCCACTTGGGAACACAAAATGTTCGTGGAATGAACTAGAATGATGGTTTCTTCACTTAAAACTTAATTTAAATGATAATAATCCTCTTTAAATTAAAATTTTTCTTTAAACTTAAAACGAACTCTCAATTTAGACAAAACCAGAAGACGCAAGAAAAAATAAATAAACGTTCTAGCCAACAGCAAAATTTTACTTTTTCCTCTAATTAACAAAGCAAAACTATACGAAGTAAATAAAATACAAAACATTTTATTATTCAACAACAACTTTATTAATGTTCGAAGAAACCAATATTGCAGCAATAAATTTAAACACAAAATTTTTTATGTGTTGCAAAAATGAATAGCTACAGTAGAATAATGTTGATGCCAACCTAAACTTGTAAACTTTGTTGTTAGAGAACGACACGATTTCATTCCACACGGAATATAGAAGAGGGATATATGTGGTCCTTTTCTGTTCCAGAAGTCAACTATTTAGTTCATTAAGAAAGTCAATTAGGTTAAATGTTGCTACTACACTCAAAATTAATCAAAGTTAGGAGAAGCTAAATATAATTTTGTTTTACTCTACTTTTTTCAATACCTAATAAAATAACTTAAAGCTGGTGGATGTTTTGCAAACAACATTCTACAAAGAATTTCTCATTCTAAAAAATATCTTTTTCGAAAAGTTGTCGTTAAATTACAGAAAATATTATAAACAAGTTGTAATAATTATATTTAGAAAGAGACTATTATATTCTATTGTATTTCTTAGAAACAAATTTTTTTTCAGAAAAAAATGCCAAAATTTATTTAGTTTTTTTTTAGCTCCTAGTAAATTGATTTTAAACATCTTTTAGCCTAAAAAAAACTAGACAGATTCCAGAGAAAAATTTAAACTGAAACACTTTCCTACTTTTTTTTCCAAACTAAGAAAGGTATTCATTCATTCCTTCACATGTAACCTAGTTTGACACTGTCGATAAGGATACAAACTTTTGTCAACATGAAACATCTATTGTAAATTTAACTAGACACACTGCACACATGAGCAAACATATACATACCGTACTCTAGGTACATACATATATAAATACATCCATAGGTACAAGTACTTAATCAAACACCATACATATGTCGTCATTTCTTCATGTACATAAGTCCCCACTCACATACATTCGTGAGTAAACATGCCCTAAGTATAAAACAATGGGCTAAATAAAAATTCTAAAATGCTTATCAGAGATTTGTTTAAGGCGACAGGTTATGCATTGAAGACTGCAATGTAATTCTTTAAATAAAGAATTTTAATATTTTTCGCGAATTCATTTGTAGAAATTAGGGAGTACTTCGAACATATCAGTAAATACGGTTTCGTTCTCAGAACAACCACAAGAAACCTATACAAAGAAGGACTTGCGATTGTGTAAAATACAAATATTATTAAGTTTACACTTTATATTTTGAAATATCACGTTCACTGGAAAATTTTTAAATATGGACTAAATGACAGTAGTTTAATTATAAATATGAGAACTTTAGAGATCTGATGTTACCCGATTGAAAATATTGCGCCAAGTACAGCAAAAACGCTAGAAGGACTTGTGGAATTATAGTTTACAAAAGGATGTAGACTAAAAGTTAAGTAAAACACTGCTAAAAAGTGAAGAATTAAAAGAAAATATGTGTCAGTCGCAAAAAGCGGGCATTTCTTCGATTCTCTTGATTTACAAAATTACGGACACAAATCTGCTATGCTAAAATGTCTACAAGTTTTACTAACAATAGCTTTTCTGTTACTGTGCTGTGAAAAATAAATACCGTGCAGCAATGGCAAAAGTCCAATAAAATTACCTGTCATAAAGAAGCAATTCTTTCTCGTTTATTTATTTATGCTATTGCTATAGCCGTAAGGTGAAAAATACGATAGCAATAATAACAGCAGCTGGTCAAATATGACAGCAATTACACTGACAGCATTGTGAAATGATACAGTAATCGTGCTTTGAATTACTATGATATTGTTAAATACTTATAATTTGAATTATTAATTTTTAAGTACTGGGAATTCCATTTATTTTCTAAGTATTCAAGTTGGTAACAAAAAAAAAACAACTATTACCTTAAAGGAATTTATGGCAGAACAAAGTGAACAAATAGCGAGAAAGTAGTGAGTAGACAATTTGTATTGGTGTGCTGTTTTCTTTTTTCAACAGCACAAAAACAGCAAACTCAATATCGTAAATATTGTGCTTCTGATGCTGCTGTTTAAAAATAAATTTTTATATATTTTAAATTGCGTTTAGTGCCTTGTTCAAAATTATTGCAGCCAAGAACAGCGCAGTGTTTGCTGTCATATTTGAATTATTGCTATTGCTGTTGCTATTGTATTTTTAATACAAACTTCATAGCAACAATAATAGCAATATTACTCAAGCATTCTTGTTAAACCATGACCAAAAACTCTAACCAAAGCATATTGTTTTTCGACATTGAATCATACGAGACCGAATTTGCAACTTCCCATTAAACTAATCTAAATTCCATCGCTAATTCAAAAATATATCCATCGCCTTAATATGCCGTAGGATCTATAGGTACCATTAGACATAATTACTTTTTTAGTGTTGAGGGAAAAAACTGACGAAAATACGGGATTCGGTAGATGATCTGCTCTTTGCGATCTGTGAAGGTTTGTAGCTCATAAACTTTTTTTGATCAATGTCTTATTTCAATTTAAATCATTATGGGTCGTCAATTACTTGACCGGAAGTTTAATAATATCAATTGACTGAATATTAAGATGTATACTAAGTCCCCATTAGAAATAAAAAAAATATTAAGAAATATCTGAAATATAAAGTCGTTACCCCTTATTCCAAACTATCATATAAAAACATTGCACACCTGCTTTTAATAAGGCTGTTGTTGAAAATTGTTTTCTGAATACAGAAGCAAAAAGCAATAGACAAAAGGGTGTAAAAAAACACACACAAAACAGAATGTTTATGATGTAGACAAAATTAGAAGAGACAAAAGTATGTAAAGCAGTAAACAAAAAAATATATATTTTTGTGTACTAAGACTATTTTACGAAGCAGTAAATAAAGATACATGATTCCAATGTTATTTTCTTTAACAATAAATTTATACATTCTGCTTTACTAAAGAAATAAACACATACAGCAAAGTTTGTATAAACATAAACAAAAACCCATTTGAAACTTCATTGGGACAAAATTAATTAAGTTTCTTCCATATTTCGAAGCTTTGCTTAGATCCGTTCGTGTATCTGCGCTGGGGTTCCGTTTGACCAGGAGGGTCTGTTTGGTATCAGTGTTCTATAGCCATATGATACCTGGCTGTTGGTAATAACAAGAAATAAAGATTATAAGATTTAAATACATCAAGAATAACCCATCTTCCATAGAGGGATGTTAGTATGATAAATTAGTTCTGTAATAATTAGGTAATATAATGATATTTGCCTACAAGTTCCGACTTCATTTGAAAAATTATAACATTTTGAGTATGAGCCTAGTGTGCGTTCCTATTTAATATCTCAATATTCAAACTAATATTTTTTATATCACTATTATATTCATAGAAAAAATATAATAAAAAATTTTAGGAACGTTGCGAAGCAGTTTGCGAGACTCTTAATTTCATTATATATATTTTTTCAAGCAGAACACATTATTACCATTCGAAATTAATGTGCCAAATATGTTTTTCAAGTTTGCTCGCCTTGCAGCCAGACTGACAGCCAAGCAAATCTATTATATTTTTACCAAATATACATTTTGAAATAACTTCATTTGTTCGACTGCTAACTATTTTCAATTAAATTATTTATATTTAAATATTTAGATTAAACAAACCATATAAATTTCATTAAATTTTCCAGTATAACAATGTACTTTGACCAGCTCTGACTAGTATATGGCAAAACATAATTTCTATTCGCGTTGTGTCGTTCGGTTTTTGTTTTTTTGAGTAATAAAATTCATTTACAATCATTACATTTTCAAAGTAATAAAATTACAGAATGATGTGTAACAATTAAACCAAAATTTATATGGTTGAGCATAGTGTCATAAACTTTCATAGATAATTGCATTTGCAAAAGAATAAAAATAAAACTACGAACAGAATTGAAGTTGTGTGTTTCTGGGGCACTCTGTCCCCAATTGGGATTGCACACGACCCATATGTGAGCGTGTGAAGAGTTGTAATTATGTCACAAATACAGTGGGTCTTAATCGAGGATTTTTGAATGGATTAAATATTAAAACTAAACAGTCATTACAATTTCATTTATGATAGAAACAATGTTCAATATTTAATCATCATTTATTATTAATAAACAAACTTTTAAATTCTGTCTAATATGTTGCGATAATAATGAAGGGGGTATATCGAAGCACATTCATTCTAAATATTTTTATATTTAAAATTTGTATACTACAAAAGTCTATAAGTTTTACCTTTAATAAGATTTGGGTTTTAGATTACATAACTGTCAAATTTATTATCTTTTTAATAGAGTCCTAGAATAATATTCTGGTCGATAGATTTTTAAAGCTAATAGTTCATTACGCTACATTTTTTGCTCTACATTTATTGTCGGCTTGATCATCTAAAATGTTGAATGTTTGTGATTCATAGTAATCTTTGCACTGGTTTTTAGTATTTTATATATCTACAGCATTTTTGTTTGGAAATTGCACGCTATCAACATTCTTTGTGTGTTTCAACTGAAAACATTATTTTTGTAACCCAATAGTCAAGCCAAATGGAAGATGAGAGTGAATATTTTTTAAGTTTTATGTTCTTGCCTTTTTCCCCAAAAACAAAGTAACATAATAATAATTGTTAATCTTAATATTCTATCTAAAACTGCGCCTAATCATAACGCAAAGTAAATATTTATCGGATATTTTTTGAATGAATTCTCACCATCCCTCATCAAGTTTGGTTGGTGACAAACCGGTTTCGGCAATGCGCCATCTTCAGTGTCAATTTTCATTCTGAGGATATTATATCTAAAAAAATATAGCGGTGAGAGTCTCTAATATTTTGTACGTAATTCTATTATCAATGGACGTGGTAAAGTCAGAAATCGTGACCTTCAACAAAAATTATTTCTTTCATTGCTACGGAAGTAGCGAAACACGCTGGGTTTGCGTTGGTGCCTTATAAAGTTATCTTCCAGAAAAGTCTATACATATATAATTGCATTTTTCATTTTTGTTTAAAAATCTCTTGCTGATTTCATCCTAATTCTTTTACAATGAATATTCAATTGGTCTGTTGTGGTAGAAGCTAGTCTCTGTGTAAATTTCTGAGCTTTAACCTTGAAATTTTTCAAACCTAACGAGATGTTTAAAGAATCTCAAAACAAAATCTTTAAAGTTTTATCAAAACCCACATCAGACAAATAGGTCATTCTTTCATCTGTCTTAGAAATTCAATAAGCCCTTCCTGTATTATATACTCGTAATTCTAATAAACTTTACCGATCGCTAGAATAAAAGTACAAAATAAAGTAAATCAGTTTACGAATGAATAATCTCGCACTTTTTTATGGTTGCTGGAAGTGGTCTTTATTAACATTTCTTTAGCATAATAGTAATTAGTTTATATAAAAACTTCATCATGTTACAGCTTAATTGTCCTGTTGACGTTGCTGTTATATTTAGACGTGTTATTTAAATAATTAATAATGTTTTTTGTTATTGTTACTATTTTTTTTTTTTTTTGCTAAACTACCATCTACATAAATTATGCATTAGCAAACAAACGCAGCGAACTGAAATTAAAAGGTTAAAATTACTATCCAAATTAAAAAGACATCACATACACATAGACATATATAAACACTATTAAAACACTTACACTATAACTACATTTACACATACATACAAAAGTTAAAACAGGCAAACCCACACCTAGTTTTTGTGGTATATACCAGTACTCTTCATGCACTTAAGTTCATTTTGATGCCACATTTATTAAATACGGATGAAAACATTAAATGTGGTTTTGGATTGTGGCCTAAATTAATTCCGGCTTGCACTCACACAAACACTTTGCCTCACACAACCGAATATGACTCACCATACGCCCGCAAAATGCACAAGTGCATGAGAGTTGGAAAAATAAATTCAGTTCTTTTTCATATTTTGTGACTGATAATTATATAATAATGTCATTTTGATGTCATGAAACTCAAGAATAAAATCGACTAAATAACTTTGCCTGAGTGTAGTCACGAAGCGAATAATTGTAAATGAAATGCGAAGTGTATTTAATGAAATATAATCAGATAGCACATATAATTATTTAAAATATTATTAGTTTGATTTAATTTTTATAGTGTAATTTAATGAGGTTAGAATCAAAATATTTGTATCTGTAGCGGCAAAATCTAGAAACACCGTATAATTTACTTAAAGGTACAAACGAATCCGTTCCATTAGGCTATATAGACAACTGAAGTAAGAGAGGTACTCATCGTTCTGAGTCAGTTAATTTATAACCAGTATACTAATGAGCACAGCTGACAATCTTCAAAGAAAAAAACAACAAAACGGAACAGCACAAAGCGGCAACAGAAAATCAAGACCTTTTAAGCCGTTTAACCTGTTTACGACTCCTGATACCAAGTATCACGTGTTATCTTCTCCAGCTCCATCTATCTTAAAGACAATTAATCAATCCAAAAAAATCTCAGTGAAACCGTATAAAATTCTTTTAAATTATTTTAACTTATTTCGTTAACTTTCGGACAATATAACATTTATTACAATAAAAACATAATTTTTTTCTTATTTTAGTCTATTGAATCAAGCCAACCCAAACAAGATTCACTAGATGGCAATCGATAGACAGCTATTGGTTTCCGCTGGTTTCCGATGGGCAAGACTAACACTGTTGGTCAATACATAACCGTCAACGACGAGCGCCACAGTTAATTATAAATAATTTTTTTAACTGAATGGAAAGATAGTGGAGATTCTGTGAGAACGAAGTTATCGTGAATGCCTTTGTATTGTTCTTCATGTAGAAAAAAGTTTTATTTAAACAATATGGGTGTTTTCCAGTTGCAAGCACCAAACTCCCTCAAAACAAATTGAGTAGCTATATTTTCTTTGAATTTCGTCATATCAAACCATTTATGCTTTTGTAATTGTTATGCAATTCAATTGCTCTTTAAATGAGTAAAAAAATATTTCCCTAAATTTTTGCTTTGAGTTACAAATATCGATCTGCTTTTGCGAAAGCATTAAATTAGATTTCCATAAACTGTATCCCATTATGACCACAATTTCTATGCATTATCGCATATGACTGTGCGACAAATCTTTCAGAAATATTTCTATGCGAACGTATTCATTTTGTATGTAAGCCATTGAAATGTATGGGCAAAATATAGCATAAAAAAGAAAAAGAGGGAAGGCAACACTTAAGACTATTTGACCATAAACATTGAACTGAATTCAAATTTAATTTATCGGAATAATGGAGTGAAAAGGCTGCACAATATGATTGCAAAGCAGCCCTATTGAATTGACAGCGTTTCAGTGACACACAAGGTGAATTCTAAGCTTTCCATAGATGGGTTTTTATGTGTATCTCACTATAAAGCAGATGTGTTTTTTATTCAGTCTTTATTTTCATCCTATTTTGTGATTTTCTCTGGTATTTATATATATATTTTTTTTGTTGAAGTTCTCTGTGCAGATGCATTTTTGCTTGATGAATAAGTGTTCCTGCACTCTTTAAATAACGAGGTTTGATTTAGAAGATCAAGAAATGCAATGTTTTTCTTTCCTTTTTATAATAAGTATATTATTTTCAGCATATATTAAAAATATATTGCTTATATCTATTTTTGTGTTATCTCATTGAAAAGGTTATTCGGATTTAGTTATCGTCTGTAAAATGTATAAAATGTGTACCTTTTCATCAGCTTTAGCTTCAAATAAAATCTATGCACCAATCGTGTATTAGATCCATTTAGAAGAGCTGTATTTACAGAATTTTAAAATTTTTGATTCTTAAAGACATTATACAAAATAGAACTAGTAAGCAAATGATTGTTTGTGACCTTTATTTACAGCCTACAGTTTTAGTCGTCTTATTTTAGATTTAAACTCACCTTTCGTTTGAATAAAAAAATTTTCGATCGGTTAATAGATGATATGTTTTTTCTTAATTAAGATATTTACTGCTCTTTTAATTTCTTTTTCGTTTCTCTCTTTTCTCATACCAATTTTTCATAAATTATCGATTTTTTTTTTAATTGTAGTAAAATTTAGAATACATGATCAATTTTTGAGTTTTCGGTGCAATTTTAGCCTTTGATAAATTTTGTCGTTAAGCTTCAAAATATGATGAAGTTTTCTTTGCTTGATTGTTAGTGAAAATTAGGTTCATTGTAAGATGTAGGTCTTTTTGGACTCAAAATTTTTATGATTAATTTCGTGATTTTCTGAATTGGATTTTTAGTTGTGGTTTAATTTCGAATTTCGACACAATTTTTATTTGTCAGTGATTTTAAAATATTGTTAGTTTTGATTTTCTTGTTGAATTTTCGGATTTATTGTAATATATAATAAGACTTTAAATTTTTGGATGAAATTTAACTTTATTTGATGCAATTTGAGTTGCAATTTCACGAATTGGTAACATAAGATTTTTTTTTATAAATGTAGACGTTGATGTACTTTTCCTCAATTAAAATTTAAGTTTTTGATCTGACCTCGTAAAACTACAGTGCATACATGCACTTAGTTGTGCAATGTCAAGACAATTCGTGCCAGTAAATATTTTTATAAGCAAAAGCAGTAATTACCAAGAAGAGGAGATGCATAAGGGGAAAAACTATAAAATCTACAAAGCACAAAAGTAAAATATGAATGAAAAGAAAATATTTAAAACTTCTCTCCATTTTCCTGATAACTTCATTACGACGTTAAAGGAGAAAACTTAATAAAGAAAAACATTAGGGGTTATATTTGTTGAAAATAAAAAAATACACGTAAATGGAACTACAAATTGCCTCTTAAAAAGGGCAGCGTTAAATAAAGTGATTCTAAACCTCTTCCATTTATGTGGCCCTCTTCACTTAAAGGGGGCGTATATTTTAATTTGCTTTCTCTTCTCTCTTTTTGAATATTTGTATAATTTTTTTTTTGGTAAATTCTCGCCTTTTTCGTGAATCGTAAATAATAGCGGCATTTTTATTAAAATTTCGAATACTTAATAAGGTTTATAATTTTTGCTACAATTTCGGTCTTTGGGTAAATTTTGTTATTAAATTTCAAAATATCGCGCAGTTTGTTTTTGGTTCCTTGTTTGTTAAAATTAAATTTTTTAGACCCCCATTCGAACCCCAGTTAATACTTTTTTGATTAACAAAGTTTGCAGATTTTCTGTAATATAAATTTTAATTATTTTTAATTTTTATCAAACATATCTAGCAATTTTCGTAGTTGAATAATGCTATAACAAATACGGCGCTAGTCTACACAATTTCTGAAGTTGTACCAAATATTTTCCGGCATTGTTCAAGCATATACGAAATTTCTTTAGGATTTCTCCTGAAAATTTTATCAGAATATTGTCACAGAAAGGTTACGAAATTCGTTAGTCAAAGCATTAATAGCACGACTGAAAAAATTGGCGACCACAGGCAAGTTGTTCAATAGATATTTCTCTACTGAAGTCAAAAAGCATAGAGTAATATTCAGGAAGAGTTAATTTTTCTGTCATTCTGTCGTGCGCTAAGATAACAGGTGCATTTACCATCGATCTTTACTAATCGTTAATGGTTTAAGAAAAGATTCTTTAAATAAATGAAAAATATTGTTGTTTATTTGCTCCTGTTGTATTGATCATGTAACATAATTCCATCACAATAAATTCGTTTTTAATTTAAAAAATATATATTAATACTTTGTAGCTCAAAAAGGAATCGGTGCCATTATCAGCAACTAGCTGATTCTATCTAGGCTTCACATCTGCTTTCTTAGGTTTTAACCACACACGACATTGATTTGTTTCTAGGTATTTTCTGATGAAAATTTTGTTTTCATTAGTGCATGCTAAGAGTTTCTCTGCCGCCTTTCGATATTTTATACATCTTTGTTGTTCTTCTCCTGCAGCGTAGAATTCTCGCTTTTCGAATCTTTCAATATATTTTTCGAGTATGACTTTTGTAATTTCCATTTATTTCGTAAAAGTATCACTGTAGCCGATGCACCTGCAGTACGAGACCGCAGCTATTGTCGTAACTGGTAGAGTTCCTATGTTATCCGATGATGAATGGAGAATGGTTAATTTGCTAGGTAGAAATGCTAATTGGCGTTGTTTTCCAAGTAGTTAAATATTGGAATATGGGGACCATCTATGTATACGATGGGATTAATTCCGCGTTAGGTATTATGAGCTACTTGAATCTATCAACAAAACTAGGGCGATCGTTTTCGACTTTACTTTTGAATCTTTTTTCTTTCATTTTTGCTTTGATAATTTTAAATTTTTGGATAAAGCAACCTATAATTTTTTAGAATAAATTGGATATGAAAAAGCAAAACCGAAAAAAATAATATGATAAAAAATATTAAAAAATCTCCTAATCAATACATAAAACGAAATTAAAAAAAAAAATTCCATTAAGTCAAAATATAATTTAAAAAAACTAACCGCCTTCAATGATTCCTTGATTTTTCCGCCAAATGTAAATTCACGAATTATAAATAACACCCTCTTTGAAGTTAAATAAATGCAATTTGCTTTTGATTTTGTCAATTCCCTTTTAAGTATATTTCTTTTCGAAAGACTTAAAGGATCATCTAGTCACAAGGCAATATATTTCCGCAGACAAGCACATGAACTGGTAAAAGACGATGATAAAAGATTTGTCCTTTTTTTTTGGTTTTGATTTGTTTGATTCACATATTTTAAGCTGGTTGGTTTTTTAGCTGTTCAGTTTAATATTTTCTATGAGTATTTGCTTATAATAAATCTATTGAGACTTTATAATATATTTGAGATTTCTTGCTTTACTTTAAAAAAACTCGTAAATATTCACAAAAATCTCATAAATATAATGAATATATAGATTGATTTAAGCTCAAGTTACATTAAAAGTGTTTTTAGTCGGCATACTTGATGTAAGAAATTACGTCAAAATTTAGCGGACAGTAACTATATATCTAAATCTTTCTTAGCCAATGCTTTTTGGGCGTTTCTGCATATTTTCCGAAATATCAGTTAAATAATTAAATAGTCTGGTGGAAACAAATTAATACATCTTTAAATTTTCTAAAAAGAAATTTCTATTCTGCACTTTGTTGGAAGGCGGATTTCGCTCAATGTGTTGAGGTTTGCAATATGCATTTTGAACTGCATTTTAAAATAGTGTTTTACTTCTATGCAGTACATCAAAGTGTCGTCAGATTTTTCAATTATTGTGGCCATATAAAAATACAAACGTTAAGGTGGACTCTTTTTTGTTGTGTGTTGTTAATAAAATATTTCTTGACATAAAAATAAATAAAAAGAGTCGACACATTGCCAAAAGAAACGTGTGTGTTCTATTTTTGCAATAACCCAAGAACATGTACTGATATTCGACATCATTCCGATATACTGAAATTTTTTTTAAACATGTCTCAGGAGTAAAAAATTATAATAACTGATAAAAAAAAAGAATTAAAACGTTGATAAATAACGTCAAAATGCAAAGAACATGATGTTTTGATTCCGCGTATTTTGAAAATTCCAAAATTTTTATACTTTGCGGTAACCATAAATCACAGAGACAGCTCTTAGAAGTATTTGTCTTTTTGGAACGAATTTCCGTCACCCCTTGTCAAGTTCGGTTTGATGACAAACCGGTTTTGGGACTTTCGTTCTGAGAAATTTGCATCAATTCGTTAGTGTTTTATTGTTAGTCAGGTATCTGTTTGTCATGTGAGCTAGTAGCAGTTGAATTTCGTATATCAGGTAGGCATCTGAAAGGAGTGAACCGATTACAGGTAAAGGTTGTAGGTCGGGTGTTTTGCACGGATTGGTAGATTTTAGTGCTTACTGTTTTATTGCTTTGTATTACGTCAGAATTTCTGTTTGCGGGTGAAAGGTAAATGTTGTTTTTTGTTTTTCTACTTTTGTCACATAGCCATCTGTAATTGGGAGCTGGTAGCAGGCCTTGTGTTTTTGTATGGATTGGTAGACTTTTGTTTTTTTTTTTTTATACTTTATGTCATTTTATTGAATCTGTCTATTAAAAGAAATTCACAATAAGTATTCAAATCTTATTTCTAAATTATTATTTACTAGTTATTACCAATAACTAATTTTTTGTGTTCAAATCTTAAAAATCTATCTTCTATTGTGTAGAGAGAGCCGCCTCGCCAGGCTCAATGTGTCAGTTCTTTTTAGTCTCTGGTGGCCATCAAATTGTAATAAATTGCGTGCTAGAGTGTTGGGATGTGCGACTAGTTTGTTCACGTATTTGGACGTGTATGTTTTAACTTCTTCGTGGATAGTGGGAACTTTGAGATCCCTATGTATGTTTTCATTTCTTATGTACCAGGGGGCGCAGGCTGTCTTCTCTGTAACTTCTGGATGTTTGATGCACAGGCAGTACCCCACAGCTGCATACCATATGACCATATTGGCTTTATAACGGATTTGTATAAAAGGACTTTATATTCCAAAGCCAAAGTTGGTATTAGTTATTGTGATTGGTGGAGAATTTTGCCTTCTAAGGGAAAACGTTACATGAGCACATTTTGATGGATTTACCTTTATTTCCCACTGTTTTAGCCAGTCTTCTAGCTTATGAATATGGGACTGCAGTTTTTCAGATGCATCCTTTGGATCATTACTGACACTTATAATTGCAGTGTCGTCTGCAAAGGTTGATGTATATGTATGTGGGCTTGTCGGCATATCCGCTGTATAGATAATATATAATAGCGGCCCTAGCACACTACCTTGAGGTACTCCTGCACTGATTTTCTCATTTCTTGAAAGCTGATCCTTTGACCTTACTTTAAAAGTTCTGTCTGACAAATAGCTTTTTATAAGCTTGTGGGTATTTTCAGGAAGAACCGGAGCTATTTTAGTAAGTAGCCCATCATGGCAGACTTTATCAAATGCTTGGGAAATGTCTATAAATAAAGCTGAACAGTATTGCTTTCTTTCAAAAGCCGATCTAATAATGGTAACGATTCTATGGACTTGTTCAATCGTACTATGCCTTGCTCGAAAACCAAACTGATGATCTGGGATAACGTTTTGTTCATTTAGAAAAGGAGTTACACTCGAGACGAATAATTTTTCAAATATCTTCGACAAAACTGACGGTAGGCTAATAGGCCTGTAGGATGTAATCTGCCTTGAGTCCTTTCCTGGTTTCGGGATAATAACAATTTCAGATATCTTCCAAGAGCATGGGAAGAAGCGGCCGAGCAACATGGCATTAAATATGTAAAGTAAAACTCTTACAGTTGAATTAGGTAAGTTTCTTATCATTGATCCTGTTATACGATCAGGTCCAGGTGATTTCTTCATATCCGTATTTTTTATTGTCGATTTTAAAGAAGACAACCGAAATTTCATAGTATCATTCACGGTGTCACTAATATTTGGAATAGTGGAATTACTTATATCATGTGGTGCGAAAACCTTCTCTAAGTGCTTTGCGAACGCATTTGCCTTTTCACTTGAGTTTTTAGCCCAAGTACGGTCTTCAAGTCTTAGTGGGGATTCGTAAGCAATAGGACATTGTAAGTGCTTTACAGCTTTCCACAGACTATAATCCGTGTTTTTCATTGGATCCAAGTGTTTTAAAAAGTTGTCGATAGCGAATTCGTGTTTCTGTCTCAATTTACTCCGTAAGTTTTTTTTGGCATAAGTTCATTTGCATTTTTATGTGTGGAGAACAACTATTTTACCATTGTCTTCTTAGTTTTCTTTTCTCAATGACGAGCATCTGAATATCTGCTGTTGCCTGGTGCGATATTATTTTAGCTGATGGCTTTGTTGGCGTTGCAGCTATGGCTCCGGCAGTCACGACGTCTGTAAAATGGTCTACAGCTGCTTGAATATCAGCTGGATTTCTCAGTGGGATGTTCAAAGGTAAGTGAGAGCTCACATACATTTTATATTTTAACCAATTCGTGTTTCTGTTCGGGTAGAAACTAAGGGTTTTAGGTGCAGTGACAAAACGGTCGTGTAAAATAACCATTGTAGGTGAATGATCAGAAGATAGGTCACAGGATGAATTAACTAAGAGTTGATCGCCTTTGATGTTTTTTACTATAGCAAAATCAATAAGGTCTGGCAACTTATTAAAGTCTGTGGGCCAATAGGTGGGTTTACCGGCAGATACGACGTCAAGCTTGTTTGTTTCAACTGTATAATACAACTACCTACCTCTAGGACTAAGGAGTCTGGATCCCCAATATGTGTGCTTTGCATTGTAATCGCCAGCGGCAATAAATTTTTGCCCTAGCGTAGCAAAGAACCTGGCAAATTCATGGTGTTCGATTTTATGCCTAGGCGGGCAATATACTACAATTTTAAAATCTGTAAGATTTATGGTCGTGGCTTGCAAAAAGTCCTCCCTGAATTCAGGCAATGGAAAATGTCTTACGTTTTTTCGGACTATAGTGGCAGTCCCACCACATGCCCTTTCGCTTGGGTGTTTGGTGTCATATATAAAATACCCATCAATTCTAAAGCAGTTTTTTATAGTGAATGTGTTTCAGAGACTAATAGTATGTCTATATCATGTGCTAGCAGGAAGTGTTCTACTTCATATTTATGTTGGGAGAGCCCGTTAGCGTTCCAGAAGCATATTTTTAACTGGTTCATTTTTTGCCAAGAAAAACTTGCAGAAGCATGTTTTGGGTTCGCATCATTTCCTGAAACATACCCTGCATAGTTGTCATAAAATTATTCATTGTCTGTATTAAGTTCTCGATCGAGCTCGAATTGTTGGTGAGGGGTGTCTGAGCACCCTCTTTTAAGACGTGGGCATATGAATGTTTATGCGTATTAGAACTTTTGGCATTTGCATTAGGTAAATCATTTCTCAATGTTTGTGCATATGAATAGTTTGGAATAGCTTGTGTACTAGCAGTAGGACCAGCATGAAGCCGAGGAAATTGGGAAGACCTATATTGCTCATATTCAGGTTTACGTACGACTTTCGAATTATTTTTTACATGTTGAAAGACTTTGCAGCCCCTGTATTTTGATGTGTGGTTTTCACCACAGTTGCGGCATTTTTTTGACCTTGGTGTCTGTTTTGGAAGAAGTGCATTCCAAAGTCCGGTGCGCATCACCACAAACAACGCATACAGATGGTAGCTTGCAGTAGGTTTTCGTGTGTCCGAATTCCTGGCAGTTGGTACACTGACGGGGACCGTTACGTTTTAGAGGCTCCTCCACCGTTATTCTTCTATTTAAAAGGTAGCGCAAATTATATATAGGATGAACCGAGTTTTTTGATTTAAGCTGCGATGCATTAAACACGATTTCAACACGATGCATAGGTTGGGGAACTTTATTCTTATTTAGAATATTGTGCACTGACCTTACGACATAACCTTCCACCTCTATGGCACTTTTTATCTCCTCAGTGGGAACAGAATTGTCAATGCCCTTTATAACGACAACCAAACCTTTATCACTTTTTAGTTGATACGTATAATAGCTCTTATTATCTGCATCGAGACGACTTGCGATTAAGCGATAATTCTTCTCAGTGTGGGCTTGGATCTTCGTTTCTTGTATCTGTCCTCTTCGTACAGAAGCCACATACAAATTTTCTTTGCCCACGAGTTGGGACAGCATATTTACAATGGCATTTGATGTTGGTTCGCGCAAGTAGATTGGTGGGGGTTTTTGTTCCCTTACAGTGGGTTCGGCATTTTCATTATCCGGGGTAGCAAGGACAGAGAATCTGTTTTCGCTTACCGGCATTAAAGTACTTTGGGAGCTTTTATATTGTTTAGCAATGCGCTCTTGCTGCGAAGACTTAGGATTGGCTTTCCTTTTGGTTATGGTTATATAACGATCCATAACTGTTTGCACTTTTTTGGCGGGATTTTTTAAATTACCTGTTTCGTTGGTTTGTTGCGAAGATAAGTTTATATTTCCGGATAAAGAACGCGTTCGGTCAATTGGCCTGGCGGTTAAAAAAGCACTGTCATCTTTTTTTTATTATTTGAATTGTTCATTGCATTATTAGCATTTGTGTAAGTAAAAGAGTAATAAGCATTGTTGTTATTACCTTTTATACTTGTTTCGTTAATGTTTGGTGCGCTTATGCACTCACTATCAATTGTTCAAACCGGTTTAACCATGCACTATTTGTTATTGTTTTTTTTTTAACACACAATATATTATATTGTTGTTATTTTTTGTTGTTTATTTCTTTGTTATTGCTAACTGTTCAATTGAATACTTTAAATATATATATATATATATATATATATATATATATATTTGTTATGCGTTCGATATGACGTACGTCTGTACTCAAACACAGTCACTGTTGAACTGACTTACCGCCTTCCCTAAATAAGAGCGACAAGCGGAATGTTTTTTGCCACTTAGCTTTTACGCTCTGCGGCCATACCTAAATAAAAGCGCCAAACTTACGTCAAAACGATAAAAACAGGGTTTTTAAACATTTTTACACCCCTGTTTATTTTGACAAGTATGTACATTATATCTTTGTTGTGTGACTTACAGTTTGTGAAAGTAATAAAAGAAATAAAAATTGTGTAAAAACAAAATATTAAAATTCATTGTCTTTTATAAATTAATTTTTGAAAGAAGGTGGGTGATTTAATGTTTTACTATTGCATTTTTAGAGACAGTATTGGCATAATCAGTGAAATAATAAACAGAAGTGAAATATAAATAAAAACAGAAAAAATAATTATTATTTAATAATAGAATAAAACTTTTTACATTAGGAAATCGGAAGCTGTTTAAAAGTCGTGAATCACACGGATTTTATTCAACGGGAGTTAATATTTTAATTGAAAAAAACCTGATCTATTTTTTAAATCCACCAGAATGGATCATGAACAATTCTATGTTCTTTTGAATTTAGTTAAACCCTGGCTAAGAAAATACTCGCGCAGGAAACCCATTTAACGAGAGCAAAGGCTGTACATAACCTTACAATAAGTACATACAACTTCATTATTGGTTAATCTGGATTGTAATGGTTTGTGTTATATAGTTATTTAGCTCACGGAAGCGCTATGCATATTTTATCCATGAAGTTCAGAATAGGCGTGGAGACCGCTAGATGTATAATTATAGAAACCTGCGAGGTATTGTGGTCTGTATTAGGAAGTAGCTATGCAAGTCGACCTAATGCAGAAGAGTGGGTAAAAATTGCTGAGGATTTTTATCGAGCCACTAACTTACCTCATTGTATAGGAGCAATAGATGGAAAACATGTAAGAATAACATGTCCGCCTAATTCTGGTTCTCAGTATTTTAATTATAAAAAATTCAACAGCATCGTAAGTAATATTTTATATCCATAAATTTTAGAATTAATTCAATTGTTTTTTTAAGGTTTTACTTGCGGCTTGTGACAGCAATTATACAATTACATTGGTAGACGTAGGTGCATATGGCAGTCAAAGCGATGGTGGAGTTTTTAGAAATTCGAAATTTGGAAAAATGATTTTAAATAAAACTTTAAATTTACCACCACCAAAAAATTTGCCAGGGTCAAATGTCCAATTCCCTTACTATTTTGTAGCTGATGCAGCATTTCCATTAAAAGAAAATATTATGAAGCCACACGGAAAAATTACAGATGAAGCTAAATAGGTGTACAATAAAAGGATATGTAGTTCCAGAATACGCACTGAGATTGCATTTGGTAAGAAAAATCATACCACTCGCCATTAAACTAAAAATAATAAAAAACGTTTTTTTTACATTTAATTTTTTAAGGAATACTAACATCTCGTTGGAGAGTTTTAATGACTAGCATATCGTTTTCACCAGAAAATGCAAAAAAGGTATAAGCATTCATACATACATTGGCTAGATATTATATTAACAAAAATACTTCTTTACCCCATTAGATAGTGTTGGCAACTGTTGTTCTACACAATTTCATGAGGTTTGGCAAAATTAATTCAACCGCTACAGAGGAAACAGACAGTCAAAATTTAAATAGCGTGAATAGAAATGATTTGCTTACTTCAAATGCTTCAAGCCAAACAGCCTGAGAAATGACCTTTGCAACGATTTAAATTCTTTATAAAAAAAATCAAATATTTTTTATTTTCTGTAAGATTTATTCATAAAAAATATAAATTCATATAATAAATTCTGAAGTCTACATTTACATATATATGTGTATACCTATATTTATTATATTAAAAAGGCAAAACAATGAGATCAGTTAAGTTTTTGATTTGTAATCATTTAAGGCACGATTAATTAATGTATGTATAAGTTGATTGACCTTTAATTTAAATTGTATATTTAAACATATTTTAATAAATATATATTTTCAAAATAAGCCTAATCATTTTGCATATTTGTTAGATATTTTACTTTTTTTGGACAATTCTGACGTTAATTAATTTTAAAATTTCAATTTGAACTGTATCCACATCATTTTCATCTAATTTTTCAAATTTTTCTTTTACCAATTCAAAAAAAGTACTATATTTTTCTTTACTTGATGTTTTTGGTTGCTCATATTTTCTTTTTATTGCCATTAGAACATCAGTAAAAATGTCGTCATTCCATCTAACTTTGCAAGCTTTAACTAAATAAATTTAAAATAAATCACATCATTTCCTTAACAATTATTTATTTTACTACCTGGCAAGTTTGCCTGCTTTCCAATATCCTCCCATATTTTTTCTTTGTACTTAAGGTCTTTGTATTTCATATTCCTTTTGTCATATAAATATGGATTTTGATGCACCAATTCTATTATTTTCTCATTGAAATTCTATATTAAAAAAAATATATAAAAAAATATTCATATTTAATTTTAAACATTTACTTACCTCCATTTTATAATAACATATAACTTTTTTGCAAATGTTTACTTTTTCCCTCTTTTTTTCTTTGCTTACATTTGTTGTCTTTTGCAACCAACTTCACTATTTAACGCTCTGTCAAAATTGGATTTTCCAATTGCAAATATTTGCCGTCGCGTTGCCGCCGCGTCATTTCGGGATGCTCCATACAAATTGTATGGGCATGAGAAATTTTGACAGATAAAAAACGCTTGCCGCTTTTATTTAGGGATGGCAGTTAGACTTTTGTGATTACTATTTTATTGCGTCAGAATGTGTGGTGCTGACGGTGTGGGCTTTGTTTTTAATTCTTTATAGTGTTTTTTGTTGGGGTTGAAAGAAGTCAGTGATTATTGGATTATGAATTTGTTTATTATTTTTGTAATGTGGTTTTATTGTTTTTGGTGTATCTTGTTCGTTGTTTTTGTTGTGTGTTTTGTAGATTAATTTTAGAGGTTCGAATATAACGGAGTTTGTTTGTTCCTTTATGATGCGTCCGTCAAATGTCTTATGTTTATATATTTCTATATTTTCTAGGATGTTTAGTCGGTGTCCTTTGCAATGTGTGTGTTGTAGTCGTACCGATTTCCTAATATGAGCTGGATTACATTTGTTGTTGAACATGTGGTTAACGAAGTTAGATTCGGTGTCGAGCGGAGATTACGCTTCTTCTCGTTATAGTCTCTTATATGTTCACGAAATCTTGTTTTTATTTTGCCTGTTTGTCCTATGTAGCTGTGATGAAAGGTGCAAGTCAATTTGTAAACTACCTGTTTATCTAGCTGGTCGTCTTTATTTGTGTTAGTTTGTAATATTCGTCCTAGCTTGTTTCTTGTCTTGAATGCTATATTTATGTTGTACTTCTTGAGAAAGTTGGTTATTTTGAGTGTTGATTTTCCGGTGTAAGTTAATGTTGATCATGTTCTTCCTTGGTTCTCGATGTTATGTTCTCTGACTCTTTGAAATTCTTTTTTGATTTTGTCTACAGTGTCTTTCTTGCAACCGTTGTTTGCTGCTATCGTATTTAGTTCTATGTTGTAGGCTTTTTTGTTAGTGGTGTTCGTTATAGTCTAGTTATTAGTTGTCTGATCGCAGCGCGCTCTAGTTTCTGTGGGTGGTTGGAAGTATTATTTATTATTGTGTCCGTGGCAGGAGGTTTTCTGTATATTTCCTATTCGAGTTTGTTGTTAATTTTGTTTATATATATTGTCAGGTCTAGATAAATAATTTTGTTAACTTCTTCCGCTTGCATTGTGAATTTGAAGTCTTTGTGTTGTTTGTTGAGGTATTCCAGTATTTCCACTTCGTTATTTCCCGTAATTGCATATATTATGTCATCTACGTATCGTGCGTAGAATATTACTCTTTCCAGATGTTGCATATATACTTCCATAGATGGTGTTGATGAATTTGAAGTAGTTCTGTTGTAGAGTAGTAAATTTAATACATTTTGATTACAGCCATGTTTCCATATTCGGTCCCGTTAAAATGAATAATCTTAACGAAATGGAACTATAGAGTTATTATAATCTGAATCGCTGATCACATATAAGCAAATAAAGTGTAAGAAAAACTCAGTTCATATAGTCTTAAATAATTTATATTGCTACATACCGAAGGTAGAACACCGAATGTACCAAAAGGAATTCTTTTTTCTAAAGGTTTTCTAATAAATCTTTCAAATTTAATTTTATTGAGTATTTTCGTGCTGAACTTGCTGAGATGAAAAATGTATCTTTTGAATTTGAAATGAAGTCTTTTTTCCCTCTTTCAGCATAAATGCTTTATTGACTAATATTTTATTGATTATTGCGCTAAATGCAAATGGTGAAACTCAATGCACACCCTGAGAGTCGTATCTACTTTAAAAATGTGAATCATGCAGCATTTTTCTTAAAAGGGTTGCTACATTGTTAGAAAGTACTGCAAAGAAGAGTTCATACTTTATTGTAAATGTCCTGTACAAATAAACGAAACAGGGACCTTTAAATATCTTAAAACAAATTGTTTATGACTTATACCATTATCAATCCCACTGGCATATTTAATATTTAAATGTATAGAAAATGCAAGTAATAAAACCTTTTATTGAACTGAAATATAAAGTTCAATATTTATTCTTCTGAAAAAGCATGACTGAAAATATAAAAAAGATACAGCTGCACTGGTTGGCATAAAAAGCTTTTATAAATATCTGGATTGGATGAAACCACCAATAATAACTATTTTAAATAGTCTTAAACATTTTTATTAAGTCTTTAACAGATAAAAGGATTTTATATTAAAAAAAAGAAAACTATTTTCCTTTAATTTGATCAATAAAATTCCAAATGTATTGATAGAAATTGTTATTAAAAAATAAATATATTTGCTGAAATTAACAAAGGATAAGGAATTCGTTATAAAAAACATTTATTGCTAAAATTCATTTTCCGCAATAATCAGTGGAGGATATGTTCGAAATATTGAAATAGTATTATTTGGTGTAAACTCAAAAAATTAGAGAAAAAACGGATATTAAATTTAAAATTAAATACATAGTACGACAAGTGCAATAATACTCGTAGATCATAATTAGAAAATTTTGCCTGTCACTTAAGAGAAATGTGAGAGTGATGAAATTTAGCTCAAATAATATTTAATTATCTTGTTCATTGTGTGTTGACAAATAGCAAAATCGTTTATGTAGATTATATATATTGTACCACAAAATACTTTAATTTCTTTTTAATCGTTTAAGTCCTGGCTTATTATAGAAAGTTATCTTAAATAAAGAATTAAATATTAAACGAATAAATTTATTTAGGCTCTAGTCCCTATATTTTTTTTCAATTAACAAAGAAGATTTCTCGTTTGTTAATAAAATAATAATTAGAAACGTCAACGGAATTATCGAAAAAGAAAACCTTAGGTATTCAATTTCTCACAATTAGGTTGGCAAACAACATTTAAATATTTTGATATTAAAAATATTGTATTAATAAAAATGTTTCTTTTCCTAATTGAAATACTAAAATATAAATTTCAGCCTGAATAAAATTATTGTCTTAATTTGTAAAGGCTCGTTTCGTCAAATAAGTTGAATTAATAATTTAAAGAATTAAAAATTAAAGAGATAAGCTAAGTTAATATAATAAACACTTTACATATTAAGATTGAATTAACGACAGTAATAAATTTTTACCAATTCAAAAAATTACGCTTGTAACAGCAATGAGGCCAATTGTGAAGAACATTCACGAAACTTATTGGTTTTAGTGTTTAATTTTTTTCTTTTCTAATATGAGAGAGGATTATGAGAAAAATGTATCCAAGATTGCAAGTTTCCTAAAAAGGGGCGGATATTGTATATATGAAAAACTTGGTTCCCATTTTAATCTCATTGCTTTTTACAGGCGAAATTTTTGGATAGGAACTTGGCCTTGTTTTCTCGTTTATGTTTTTGTGCGGATCTGAGTTCTTTTTCCAAGATATTTTTATTTGTTAATGTTTGTTATCTATTAAACCTCTTTTAACTTAAAGGTTACAAATGGTTAGGTTATATAAAATTTCAGCTTTTTACCTATAGTGGAAATGCTCTAAAAAAATAAGAGGGAATCTGTTGAATTAAAACACGAGTGGAAGTTTGAAGTGTTTATTATAGAGGTTAGAAAAGAAGTAAAATATAAGTTTGCATATACATACGTATAACTGTATCGATATAGAATTATGTGGATAAAGAGGAGTAGAAAAATAAGCTTTGAGTGTTGCTAATTAAACAATGTTTTCAACAGAATCCCATTCGCCTAGATGCAAAGCTCCCATTTTTCTCATTACTTATTCTCCAAGGCCTACATTTATATCAAATTTCAATTCTCTAGATGCAGTAGAAGTGCCCCATAATATTGATGACAACTTCATATCCTTCGTGGACAAAACAAATTTTTATTTTTTATTTATAATAGAGGAGGAGCTAGGCCTCCTTGGTACTTTTAAATAGTTTTGAATCGAGCAAAGTATTGAAGATATATGATCCAAAAATATTTTAACATTCTAAGCTAGTCTTGTTGAATCGAAAAGTTTTTTCAAAAAATATTTTTTTAATGAGAATTCATTTTAATATTATATACTTATGTAAGTATGTACATTCTACATGGTTACCACATACCCAGAGTTGCATTAGGCTAGTGCAAGCAAAGGTACTACAATGCTTAGACTCATTAAACCTGAAAAGGTGAAGGGAGCCTACCACATGTAGGCTCGAGTTGTGCTTAAAAGACCACTCAGCAAGAAGACCAGTAAAAAAGACTTATGTAGTTGGAGTACCATAAGCTGGATTACTGCATTAGTGATATGCCACGGAAACATCAAGCATCATCTGTTCAAGATGACAATCGAAGAAAATAGTACTTGTAGACTGTGCTTGGAAGAAGCTGAGATAGTAGCGCATATTATGTGTTAATGTCCAGCATCGGCTAGCGTAAGCCTTAGGACCATGGGCAGATACTTGTTAAATGTGAATACCATAAGGGTCCTAAGCATCATACAAATGCAGTTACAAAAAACTAACGTCGACAGTTTGAAATCACTACAGTCAAGTGCAAAAGCACGAAACTCAATGAAAGTAAGGTAGTAGAGAGTTACATATCGGTTGCCTGAAATCAATTTGAGGAATGCAGGGAATCGAAAAGGCATCCCATAAAGTAATGGTCTGCTTCTATATCCCCCTTCATTACTATACATATATATGTATAACTATTTGTGTTTCTTTTGTCCATTTAAAGTTTCCAATCCCAATTACTACATTAATTTGCAAGTGGTTGTAATTATTAAAGCATTCTTCTAGGTTATCCAAATATATACGTACGTCAGCTGAATCATTTATTCCCTTCAACCGGCTTTAAAAGACCAAGAAGCTTATATACATAGTAGAAACTAGACTTCTTTTTTACTCCACATTTATCAACGCGTGTAAAAGTTATT
This sequence comes from Phania funesta, assembly GCA_963932375.1. Lineage (NCBI taxonomy): Eukaryota > Metazoa > Arthropoda > Insecta > Diptera > Tachinidae > Phania > Phania funesta. Next base: position 48,779,818 of record OZ010656.1, read on the forward strand.
CAGGGAATATTTATATGTTTTTAGGTAATTTATATATTTAGACTTATTCTACATATACGTACATACCCATATAACATTTTTTAATAAAGTTAAATTAAACGTAAGTTCAGTTATCCGAAAAAATTTCAAATGAATATCGAACTTAAATCCGGCAATAAATAATAAGCTTGTCCTATCGTATAAATTATATAAGGTAATACATTTATGGGTTCATTTTAGTTAAAAATTTATTATGTATTCGCTTTTTAGAGCATTTAAACAAAAGTTTATTGAATATTTTTTTTAAAATAATATTCTTTAAATTAAACTTTCGAATACTCGTGAATATATTAAACCGACCATAGTTAGTCGCACAAATTTTTAGTCATAAATAATTAATCACTCATTTTCAAAACTACAGCAAAGTGTCCTTTAACACAAAACCAATACAAAACATTAACCGCATTTTATTAGTAAAACATTAAATATGTCTACATACTCGTATGTACATATATATATATATATATATAGCATATTACCCTTTAAATTCTAGTCAACGACTGGTAGAGCTAAATTGATTGATTTTCTGTCATATGCTTATGAAGTTTAGTAATATCAGTCATTTAATAAAAACTTTTATTTATGTTAGAATTAATTTATGTAGAAGAGGGAAGAGAACAGAATTGGATACAATAGTTTGTATTATGCATTTGCCCCATTTGAAGACAACCAATACATTACGTTTTCGAACGTTCTTGAGGGGTGCGATCAGTCTAAGTTGTTTATATATTTAACACTTTTCTAATATTTGCGATACAGCTTGCCTATTTTCATACAACAGTCTTGATAGCTATACTATTCAAAAACAAACGTATCCAATTATTTTTCAATTACCAATTACAATTTTTCTAAATACAAATTCAATTACAGTTTGTAATTTGCAAGCTCGCAACAAGCACTTACAATTACGCCGAACTTTAGCACTCAAACGACATTAAGAATATTATTAAGAATATTTTAAATTAGAGATATTTCATTATGTTTGTATAGTAGAAACCTTCGTTTATGTTAAAATTGCAGTAAAAAGTTTATTGATCAACACAACCACCTTGCAAACTTTATGGACGATAATCAAGTGATCATAGAATGCAAGCAAGAACTTCTTTTTGATTAATAAAACAGTGTTTACCATTTTGGAAAACTACATTAATCTGTTTGCCACAACCTTATGTTGTTGTGGAGAGTATAATATAATTGTCGTGACCATAACGCAGTCTTCTTTTTTGGCCGCATGTACATATACACGAGTAAACATCAAATCATCAATAATTGGCGATTATTGAAAAAAAGGAAATTCAAAGCTTTGTGGGTTAAACGGAAGACTCATCAACTAGAAGAATTTGGTATGATAAGAATTACAAGAATTGCTTTGACTGACCCTTAGCCTTTCAACTTTACTAAACCGTTTCGCTCTTAGTGTGCAACATTAAATAAACAAATACGAACTCGTATGTAGTTTGTTTTTCTCTCTTTTTTTTTTTCTTCCAGCATTGATTTATTGCTGCTTGAGTTCGCCTTGCCAAGTTTATGTGCAAAACTATTTGAAAATATTTAGAAGGGTTTGCGTTAAAATTTGTAACGTCATTCAACTAACACTACTAGCGCATAACTAACTACATAGGGAATTACGTTTCTTTAACATTGATTAGTCTGCATATCCTTTGTAGCTGTTTGACTGCTTGCTAGATGTTCTTTCTTTGTTTTTATTTTCGAGCTCTTTTAGTTGCTGTTTTTGTTTTTGTAAATGTCAGTTATTTCTTTTGCTGCTAAATTGCTACAAGCAAATAAATTGTATGAATTATGCATTTAGATTTGCTTTGCCATTAATCTTAATTTAATTGAAAATTACCAAGAAGGAAATGAACCACCAGCTCGTGCTTAAACCCGTTTTGCCATAAAGTTCATACTCACACATGCACAAAGCCATGCTCATACAGAAACAAAAACACAAACACATTATTTTTTCCTTTTAAACTTTATACCCTACAGGATAAAGTCAATGTAGGTTAAGATATTATAATATTTGATTTATTCTTGTTGAATAATTTTGGTGTAATTTGATTTGGATACGTATGGTTTGCTTTTAAAAATTTCTTTGAAAATTTACGAGTTTTAATTATGAAGTTCAGCAGTATGATTTACTAAATATATTTAATGAATTGACGCAACAGATTGGCTGGTTGCAGCAATTCAGTCGACTTTCTAGAAAATTAAAAATCTGCAAATAAAATTTGTACAAAACAGATAATTTAAGTTGGACGAAATATTTGTTAAAAAAATTCTCAACTGGTTTAAGAAGTCTATTACATGGACATTCGCGTACTTTTAGACTTCTTTAAGCAATTTCGTCAATTCGATTTTCAATAGCATGTGACAACAATATACGAAATAAAGCTTTAACCGCAGAGAGTGGTGCAAAAGAATTAATTAAAATGAACCAAGAAAGCCAATCAAACTCCAATTGAAAAATTTGCTCAGTAAACCGGGAGGGTAGTGCAGGTCACAAGGAAACTGACACTTTGGCAAGAATATTATGTCATTTGATAAGGCGAGAATGAACGGTTACTACAAAAATCTACCAGCAATTATTGATTAATTTTAATGCAATTGTTAATTATTTCAATGCAACAGGTGGTTTCCATAAAGGTAGAATAAATATCGAATTGTAATAAAACAGGTTTTAACGAAAACCAAAATTGCTTTTACTCGTATGTATGAAATGTGACACTGTGCAAAAGTCCGCTGCAGTTTTGAATGGTGGCATAGATCCAAGTGGTAAAATGTTCAATAACTATGGCGCAAAGGTGCGGCTATGTATTTGAGTGAAGGCCTGGATGCTGTTAATTTGGAGAGCTTTAGCCGATTACAGGTTTTTGGGATTGTCTATGACTTCAGAATCCCTACAACCAAAAGTCTAGTGCTGTCGAACTGATCGCACACTCTTAGTGTACAATTCATGTTTCCGTCGCGAAAGATAACTATACCCATAAGTTTGTCATGTAAGAAGTCTATTAAGGCGTTCGCTGGGTAGCAAGTGGCGTCGTCCTACTTGAACAACATAACGTCCGAGACCATATCAACCAAACGGCGAAAAACTTGGTTTTTGATGGCCTTACTAACGTTTGCTATGCGGAAATTTTGCTTATTTACACAGCCAGTAGTCCAAAACTGTGTCTTATATCTGACCATGATTTTCGGTCGAAATCGGGAGCCTCTTTCAAACGTTATTACGCCAAATCACTGAACAAATGACGTTGTCTATTGTCATTAGGTTGAAGCGGATGGCCCCTGCGTGCAAGTTCCGAAACAGCATTTGTTATTGTTATTGATATACCTGTTAAAATGTAACTGTTGCCAGAAAAAGTGCTTTTACGCATGGTCAATTATTACTGAACCTAGATCCGGCATTCGTAACATACATCGGCGTAACGCACGATTTTTAAAAGGCTGCCATAGTGTTAAGCACTTGTTTGCACCAATCCATTATGAGTTTTTGCTTCCTGGCACAACTAGATTTCTTTTTAAATTTGTGTTAAAAAAACGATTTCAACCGAAAGTTGAAATCGTTTCACTGCGTATTAATGTTCAATTATTACCTTCTTTTTCTTTTCCTATTTTCTCAAAGGTTTTGATTTTCCAAATACATATTAACGTTGATCAGAAATGATTGGAATTAACGCTTTTACAGTTTGTCTATGACATAAGGCAAAAAGTTTCTAAAGAAAGATTTTAAAGAAATTTTGCTGAAAATTTTTTTAATGCTTTTATTCATTTTGCAAAGAAATTTAACATGTTTCTCAACCAGATTTTTTAGCATTTGTAAATTTATTTGTTTTTAATAAAAGCTCTATATTACGTTTTCTTAAAAACACAAAAAAGCCTTGAAATTCACTTGAAAATGTCGCACTTTTAAATTCCGCAGTTCTATTAAAGTTATTTTTTTTAATCTTTATCGTTCTGCTTTACAAAATGAGGACTTAATTGTGAATTCTATGATCGAAATTTAAAATAAGTTTTTTGATAAGCTTTTCTTTTTCATTTTGTGTAGAGTTTTTAAAAGTCTACCACATAATTCTTTTGTTTTTTTGAAAAAAATTGTTTCTTTTATTGCTTCCCTGCCTATCTTTAAAACACAAAATGTAAAAGCAATAACCAAGTTATTGTAGAAGAACATCAATCCTGAAAACTGTAAAAATGTGCGTGATAGAAAAATGAAATTTCTGAAATGAAAAATTATTTCGAATTTATAATAATTTATAGTTCAATTTTAACTTACCTTAAAGGAGTCAAGTAGTTTTACAAAATGCAGACACTTGTGTGTTTATGTGTTTCTAATTCATTACTGTGGACTTCTAAAACATCCACGTAGTTTTACATATTTCATAATAAATATTCTCAGATTTATATAAATAATTGATATTTAGTACGAAAAAGTAATAAATATTTCAAAGTGGTTGTGTGCGTGTATTTATGAAGGTGAATAAATTATATGAAGTTAAATCATTCGTCAATTCATTAATTATCATGGAGGGTAGAATAAAACTTATGAATACCACAGATTGCATATAGACAAATATATATGTTAGTAGTGTTGTTGTCAAATAATTTATGGCTAGAAGTAAGGACACGCAATACATTCAAATAAATTTTTAATTTCTTTTCTGAACCAAAAAGCAATTGTGTTTGTATGTGTGATAAAGTTTTACGGTCTCGACACAAGTTCAGAAGAAGCAACAATTTTAATTAAGCACAAAAAGTTTAAGTTACAAGGTTGCTCTAATTGCAATTACGATAATGATTCATAATTGTTTTTTGTTGAAAAATATCTAAATTGAAATAACAGGTTTTGCTTTAAGCATTTTTATATTAACAGCCATGCCTAAATAAGAGCGTTGAGCGTTGCGTTAGCAGCAGGGCACGTAGCCATAGTACATTTGATGTAAAATTTATATCTCTGAAAGCTTTGTAGCTACGTAACCTGCTGGTAACGCTTCGCTCAACGCTCTTGTTTAGGTATGGCTGTAAGACTAAATTTGGTAGGTTATAACACTGCTATAGTGTTACAAAAAATTTAATTTTATAAATTTTGGATCAGATATTGGGGGATAAAAAACTTGAGACTTTAAAATTTTTTATTATTAATTTTATGAACATTTTGAACGAACCGCAAACTTCAGAAGAAACGACCACTCAAGCGTAAAGCTCACTGCAATGAATACAATGATGTGGCCGGATAAGTGGCTCAAAGTTGTGTTTTCCGAAGGAAATGACTCGACCAATTTAATTAAAATTTTTTCCTGCTTTTATTAACAATTTTAAAAATTTCGAGTGCGAGCGTCCTTTCGCAGAAGCTTATTATCATGTACCAATTGGCCAACTTGGGCAAATATTTTCTATTATCCTATAACAGGATACATATTCAAAGGCGTAAGTTTTTCTTAACAAGTTGTTTTCAACGTAAATGCGATTAACGGAATACAGGAACTCGTTGTGTATACGACCAGTATAATCCTTTAGAATATCAGGTTCCCTCTCCTTCCTATATATATTTTAAAATTCCTTAAAAATAATATAGGAAATAATCCTCTAATCCTTGTAATGAACCTGGTATTTCGGCCGGATTACCTGTTTGAAAGGCTGCTATACTGACCATTTCATTAGAATGTCAGAATGCTCCTCATTGATTTTTTTCCTTTGCATATTTTTACACTCCCTTGAAATTATTATATATAGTGTTTTGTCAATTTTGGAATCAGTTCACACTGATACCCATGCTCTGTTGGAAGAATTTCTGAAGCGTTGCTCTAAACCATGGGACCGCTAATATGAATACTAGCAGAATGCTAAGCCTACAGAAATATATTTCTAAAGAATTTTGTATGAAAGTTCTGCAAGACATTTCGGAATTGAGAGGTCTGAATAGCATAACTTTATAGAGTCGAACTCTTAATGTTCATTGGAAAGATAGTACCTGACTTGATAGTACCTGATTTTTGGAACGAATTTTCGTTATTCCTTGTCAAGTTTGGTTTGGAGACAAAACGGTTTAGGCTATGTGCCATCTTCAGTATCATTTTTCGAACGAAAAAGAATGTCCGTAGGCATACACTTAATCCACTGATTTGGATTGTTCACTGTTCACTGTTGGTGCGTTCTTCACTACAAAACCAAAATAGGCCAATGCATATTATAGTTACTCTGGGCTTCGTGGAAAGTTGCGCAGACTTCGCCTCTTAGGTGAGAAAATTTTCCACCGTTTTAATGTCCTTATTCCATGCCTGCAGATATTATTGTCTGCTCTAGGTATTCGAAGCAAATGCACTTTTGAAATTAAGTACCCACAATCTTACTAGTTTTGGTCTTCTTCAGTTTCAGCAGGCTCTTTGTTTGATTTAGTAATATTTCCAACTGTTTCGGTTTTTCATAGTGCGATATGGTTCAACTTTGCCCATTTTTTTAATTCCCATTATTGGCTTGATATTTTCGTAGTGTTTTCTCGTTCAATTTCAAATACTGTCCGGTGCCCTGGCATCTTGTCGTATAGTCGTTTATCGCTCCTATGCAGATCAATAATGTCCGTGTTCTTACTCTTTCGGACGCGATGGTCTTGATAGTCATTTGGTTATCAGTGAAAGTATTGACTTCTGTTGGCCTTGTAGTCTTCCTGAGCCGTCTTATATACTCCGTAATTGACGTATTTCTGCGTAAAAAATCGTGCTATGATCAGAAAGTCGGAAGTACATTCGGTGTGTGGTTTCTCTATAGAGATTCACAGTCCTATTTTTCCGTAGCGTAGAGCCGCTCTTGTAACAGCTGGTGTCCACAGGTATTTGCACTATGATTTATATTCAAGAGTGTTACTTTTGAAAAGTTTTAGAATTAAATTAGAATAACTTATTTAATAAGAAAGCTACCTAAATATAAAATAATATTTAAAGAACACAGCAGAGAGAAATATGTCCACAGTATAATTACTCAATATTTCAACTATTAACTTTATTATATCACTATAATATTTTTCTACAAATAATAAAAAAAATAATTAGTTCATGCAATACACGATTGAACAGCACCAGTTTATGAGCCTAATTTATTGTGCAAGTTTACAAGTGCTTTGCAAATAGAATATCAAATCATTTTTGACAGTTCATTTGCGAGAGTATGAAAATGCAGACTTTGCACAGTTTGCGAGACTTTTAAGGTTCATGCGTACCCTTATTATGTTCACATATGCTCATTAATTGAGGCAATTATATTATAAATTGAGTTATAAAATTTAATTACCACCACCATAATCTGAAAGAGACAGCACAATTGGTAAGAAATAAGACCTGTTGATCCTATAGATATTGTTGTTAGAAGTTGTCGGGTCTAACGAGGGGTTGATTACAGTTAATTTTATTGAATTTTCTGCTCTCAAACATACTTAACCAGTGTTGCATTGTGAATTCTTATTCAATTCATGGTATAATTAATCACTAATTGTTAAATTTATTACTTGAACTTTTGTACGGTAAACTGAAATCAAATAAGGCATAAATGCATTGTCATATTCCACAAAAAAAATAGCCTTCAGCAAGATTTTAATTATTAATTTAAATTTTCTGCTTACCTTCTTAATTTCGGAGCATATCTTACCTTAACTTAAAATTTCTTTAGGAATAAAACCTTAAAAGTACAAAATATTAATTGTCTTTCAAGCGTATATAAACAGCGAACAAGTTTTAAAAACCCAACCTTAAAATTTAAGACTGTCTCCCGTAAAACCACAAAATCACACTTAAGTACTTTTTCTTTATTGACAAAAATATTTGTTTTTTTAATCTTCATAAATCTGTTTCCATATGTTTTCAATAAATTTTACTATAAAAATATCTATTTTTCAGAAATTGAATAGCCAAAATTGTGAGTGCGTTTTATCACATCATTTCTCAATGACATAAATAAGCAAACTAACAATATTGTATTGGTATGAATCTAAGCTGCAGCTGACAGTGCGGCCTTTTACTATGAATTGTTCAGCTTAGTGTTTGGCATCTAAGAAATTAAATGTCATTTCAATAAACAATAGGTGGTCAGTACAACAAAAATTGTACAAATATTAAATTATAAACTTATTCTGTTTACGAGTGCTCTTATTTTTTCATTTTTCTTGCAAACTAAATAACAAAACCGGAATAAAGAAAAAGCACAAAGCTATTCAACTGTAAAGATGACTTTGTGGAAATAGTAGAATAATATTTTTTTACTGATAGTTGCAGCACAGTTTGGTTTTTCCTGCAGAAGAAATGAAAAAGAAAACAGCATTAATAGTAAAAGTATAGACAATATAAATCGAATAGTGAAGACCACTTACAGGTTCATCATGGAACATGCTTCTTCTTTAAAAGCCTGGCGGTTCAACTGCTGAAAAAGCGTAGAAGAACCAGTGAAATTGAAACTTAGAAATAAGAATGTTTGTCACAAAAGTAGTTTTACTTTCGCTTACACACTAGATTAAAAGAGGCAAGGTTTTTATAAAGCGACATTTTAACTAGAAGGCGTTAGATTGATGGAGGCAATAGAATTTTCGTTTTTAGCACCAAGGCGTTGGCGATTACACTTTTTTGGACGAACTCTGCCGTTTTGCCTCTGTGGTCACACAATGTCATTACAATGGTTTCCCTGTCTTTGCTATTCCACCCACAAAAACCCAATGACTTTGTGAAACCTTGTGGCATTCCAAAAAAACAAAAAAAAAAAATGGTTTCACTTAATTTTTAACAAATTTTTTATTATACGTTTTGTGAATAAAAATTTGATATATAAAAACAAGTTCTAATTATATAAATTAAAGAAGTATATGTTCTATAAATCTATACAAAAATCATAAAATATGTGTGGGAGCTCGCATAAGGACAATCAGGACCCAAAGAATAAACTTTTGCTCTCGATAAGTAGAGGTCGGTCATATATTGTCACACAAAACCATTAATAAAATGGATAATATTGGTACTTCAACATTAAAAGCCGTCACGAAACACCACGGGATTTTCGCTCTTATAAAATTTTTGTACAGTGTAATTATGGACAATTGCGATTAGAACAAAAGGTTGTGCAAAAAAGACGGGTAGTCAGACAGATATTAAGTGACTATTTGTTGATGTGATCTCTAGTAAGAAATATTAACGTGTAGCATTAATAACGGTACTCGCAAAAGCACAATACTCTTCCCTGCAATATTAGTTAACAATACTCGTATAAAAGGAAAATAGAAAATAATCACGACGTTTTAAACACAACAGTCAAGGGCTTATAAATTCAGTAGCAAATGATGCGTTCATAAAAATAGTTAGTTATGATAAAAACAAAATGGCACTAACTAAAGTGCAAAGGCAATGTAAAAATACTTTGTATTTTTATACTTCCATAATAAACAAGGCAATAAATTATGGAGAATTTATATTTGCGTTTGATTTGTCTCCCAGTAGTTTAATATTAGTTTGTACGAGAAACTGTGATTTTACATCAATTTTGGGGTTCAGATAAAAATGCGTTACAAGTGACGTTTTTACAAAAAGCTGGCTTAAAAAAGAAAATTGTTCACTAAATCAAGTTATTTAACGTATTAAACCCGCTTGAAAAAGTATAAAAATTTTGTCCAGCTATAGTGGCTTTGTCCTCTGTGGTGGACAAGTTGTTTTAAAATTCGAAATTTTTCTATTTAACTGTTATTTGGAAAATATAATAGACTCGTTGTCATGGTTGTTCGCATTTCCAAATTTGACCTTGTTCTCAAGAAAATATTAACAAGAGAGCCTATATTCGGCTGTGCCTAATCTTATATAGATTTTTCAATACAAAAATCTAACTACGTCTAATTGCTCGATCTTCGTGGCCAATTTACATCACCTCTACGATATATCACTCTAATCGTTTATGCAGAGATCGAGATGGTTAATGCCAGGTGGCACTTTACGATGTTGTACAGGAACCTTATATCGTGCGCGCCCATATTGTTCAATACAAGCACTGGAGGGGGTCTATTGCTCACCCCTACCGAGAGCAGCTTATATTCCACTGATCTGGAGTTCCAATTGTTGGCGAGTCACCTTTTAGGAGCTTTCGCATGCCATCGTAATTTGGCATCATTGACGTATTAATAAACAACAAGTTTGACGTACATCGCAGGGAGAATATGCCGCTGCAGATAGTCAAGAGTCGACAGGACCTTTTCCTTAAACTCCGTTACTTGAAGATTTGGCTCTTAAATTTATTATCTGACAAAAATAAGAAATTTGAATAATGAAATTGCTTGTGTTTTTATTGGAATTTCATTTCTATTTAATCACAAATGATATTTATATGAATGCGCTTTTATTGCTGTTTCTGTCGGAATACAGGGATGAAATTTGGCTGGAAAATGATTGTATCAATTAGACTCTGAGCCAATCGATGAAACAAAATAAAATTTATGTTTTCTATTTTGTTTGCTCGGAAGTCTCCAAACCCAGTAGGAAATCACAGAAAGCAGTGAAGAAAAAATAAAACAAGGAAATTAGTGGTTTGGACAAATGATTTATTGAATAATGCTGTGGTTACCTTTCTATTCTGCGGCTAGAAGAACAAGGCCGGTTTTTTGGTTTACCAAACCGGAAACAGCAATTTTGACAGTTTTGCCAATATGACAGGCACACTTCAACGTTATGGGCGAAATAGCCAGGCAGATTAGGCAACAATCAGCCTGCATATATATACTAGTTACAAGGGGGACATTTTCGTCCCTCGTTATAATTAATGTCAACGGCTATGAAAAGCCTTTTGGCATTAACATTGCCGGCCCCCTTGCAGTATGTGCAATGAAAAATAGATGTCAATTTTGGTCCTGTCAAAAATGCTGTTCAGAAGAAATTATAAACCGATTTAAAAAGGTAATCTTAGGAGTAAGTATAATTCATTTTTGTTCTTAATTGACTACAAGGAATTCTTTATGTGTGGTGTATGTATACAATAGAAATTAATTATAATAATAAGATTTTAATTCAAATAATCTCAGAAATGAAAATTTATAAGTAAACTTAAACTACAGGATTTCGTTTTGTTATTTGCTTGTTACTGACCATATGTTATAGATAGAAAGTTAAAGTGCATTATTCGAAAATCTACAGACTGCATGGACCATAAATTGTCCATCCAAATAAGGTGCTTTGAGCTGTTGGAAATCCAGTTCTCGAGAAAACTCCCTGGAACATGATCTTAGGATATAAATCAACTCCAATGACTATATCTATTGCAGCAGACTCATGAAAATGGGAGTCCGCTAAAAATAAATCCTTAAAGTGTTTTTTGTAGGATTCAGGAAGTGACTGCGAAGGGGTTCGGATTGCTATACGAGGGTCTACCCTGAAGGTACCCTCGATCTTGGAAGTGGAGTCAAATCTTGACTTTAGTATCATCGGACATATTGTCTCATCGCGTAGGGTGTAAGCAGTTAAGTGCAGTTTATCAATTAACGCTTTTGAAACTCAACTTATCGGTGATCCGGAATCTAATAAGCATCGCGCGTGTGACGTGGTGGAACCCACTTTCACCAGTACGGTAGGTAGAAGGACTAGCGTATTTTGGTATAGTATAGACGTCAAAGAAGATGCTTTCGTACTTGGTGCTGGCGATAATACGGTTGTCGGCTTAGCGGCTGGCAAACCACGATTTTTGGACGATGTAGATGGTCTTGATTGCGGCGACCTAGATCTTGAGCGGGATTCAGAACGCGACGTTAAAAGACCTTTCACCAGCTTAGGGTGGACATGCAGCAAAGTATGATGGAATTTTTTACAGTATTTACATCCATGTTTAGAGAAACATTTCCCCTGTGAATGTTCGTGTGCCAAACAGTTAGGACAATATTGGTTCTCTCGTACCGCACGAATACGATCGGACATATTCATGGCCAGGAATTTTCTGCAGGCACGGAGCGGATGGGGGCGGTAACAAAGACGGCAAGGAAAAGAGTTGTAGGTATCAAGAAAACTTTTGGATTTTGTAGATACAGTGGAAATTTTTGGCATCTTGGGCTAGAAAAAAAAAGAGATATGCTGTAAAAAATATACTTTAAAGGAACCCTAAAATGAAACGGGTAACAGTATGAGTTTGACTATAGGCCTGGTAATCAAGCCACGCTGAGTAAGAACATCGGCGACTCTTACGCGACTATCACCACCCGTATAAATTTTTACAACTCGGCCAAGTCGCCAACAATTTGGGGGGAGGTTTTCGTCTTTGATCACTACCATAGCTCCCTCTTTAATATTCTCTTCTGGTCGTTGCCATTTAACTCTCTTATTCATTTCCCTTAAATATTCGTTTTTCCATCTTGAACAGAAGTTCTGCTGAATTAATTTTAGTCTTTGCCATCGATTTATCATGGACATTGATGAGTTCTTTATCTCAGGATCCACTGGAGCTAATATTGGCGAACCTATGAGAAAGTGTCCTGGGGTCAACGCACAAAGATCGGTAGGATCCGTCGATATAGGGGAAATAGGTCTGGAATTCAAACAGGACTCAACCTTGGATAATAGAGTTGAAAGTTCCTCATAGGTATATTTGCAGCTACCGGCGATCTTTCGGAAGTGGGCCTTGAAACTTTTGACCCCAGCTTCCCATAATCCGCCCATGTGAGGGGCCCCTGGTGGAATAAAGTGCCAGGAAATATTTTGATGAGCGTAATTACTTTGTATACGCTGTTTGGAAGTGGTAAGAAATTCTCTGGCTAAGACTTTAGAGGCACCAACGAAGTTTGATCCGTTATCGGAATGCAGATGAAGTGGACAACCTCGGCGTGAGACGAAACGACTAAACGCTGCTAAAAACGATTGTGTGGACAAATCAGAAGTTGCTTCCAAGTGTATGGCTTTGGTCGCGAAGCACACGAAAACGCACACGTATCCTTTTGAAATGCGACAAGAACGTCCAGAATAACTTTTTACGTCGAATGGACCAGTAAAATCTAAACCAGTATGGGTAAATGGTCGCGTTATTTCAGTTCTTTCTGCTGGAAGTGCCGCCATTATTTGCTTTTGACATTTTTTCTTGTAGATAAGGCAAATCTTACATTTGTTGATAGTTGCTTTTATTAAGTTTTTTGCCTTCGGAATCCAGAATTGTGTTCTCAGTAATCTCAGGACTAGTTGATTTCCCCCATGTAGACTCACGTCGTGAACAAATTGAACCAAAAGCCTTGAATATTGGGAATTGTAAGGGATGATGATTGGATTCTTTTCATTATACGTAAGTCCAGGTGAAGATTGCAGTCGACCACAAGAACGTATTATCCCTTCAGAGTCCAAAAATGGGTTTAAATTCAATATAGTGCTGGATTTTGGTATGGTTTGCCTGGCATAAAGAGCTTGGTACTCATTGGGATACCATGCCTTTTGAGCGACAGATATAAGCTTGCACTTAACCAGAGTAAGTTCAGAGCTAGATAATATGTGGGTGTTCTGAGAAAAATCCAGTTTGTAACGATGATGAGTGCGGTGGAGAAACCTGTAAACGTATGCCATTACGCGCAGCGCTTTATGAAATGAGGAAAATCTCTCTAGTAAATCCTCGAAATCCGCAAAATATGAGAAATATACCTTAATTGGTTTAATTTCGAGGTTAGTGTTAGGAATATCGGATAAGGCAGAACAGGGCCAATGTGATTTGGAACTTCTAAGCCATTGCGGCCCAAACCACCAAAGCTCATTGTCTATTAGTTCCTTTGGACAAACACCGCGACTGGCGAGATCTGCAGGATTCAATTCCGAGCTAACATGATTCCATTGTGAATAATTTAGAACCTGAGATATTTTTGAGACTCGGTTCGCCACAAAGGTCAACCAGCTACAGGGTGGTTTTGCAAGCCATGATAAAACTATCGTTGAATCCGTCCAACAATATACAACGTACTTTTCGACATCTAATTGTGGTATAAGGTTATCCACCATTTCAGCTAGGAGAACCGCTCCGCATAATTCTAATCTCGGAATAGAGAGTGTTTTTATAGGAGCTACTTTAGTTTTTGACAATAATAAATGGGTAAAAATGGAGCCAGCATGTGCTATACGTACATATAATGCCGCTGCGTATGCCTTCTCAGAAGCATCACAGAATCCATGGAATTGGACATCGGCATTTGGACAAAAATCAACCCATCGAGGAATTCGAATGGTATTGATCACTGAAAAATTGGATTGAAAAGCTTTCCATTGTGAAAGTGTATTTGGAGCTAGAATTTCATCCCAATCGGTGCGATCCATCCATATTTGCTGCATCAAGATTTTCGCTTGTACCACACATGGTGCCAACCAACCAGCAGGATCAAAGAGTTTGGCAATGTTGGATAGAACTTCTCTTTTAGTATAGGGTGAATTCTCTGTCCATGGATTAGCAGAGAAGTAGAATTCATCCAAGCGTGCATTCCATCTGATGCCCAATGTTTTCGCTGAACTGCTATCCGTAAACTTCAGGAAGTCTTCATTTAGAAGATGACCGGATGGAATATCCGCTAAGATATCTTTGAAATTGGACGTCCACTTTCTTAGTGAAAATCCCGCAGAATTTAGAGCATGGACGAGCTCAGTTTTCGCTTTTATGGCCTCATGTTTTGTGTGAGATCCGGCAATTACATCATCAACATACATAGAACTTCGAAGTATGGAACTTGCTATAGGATAAATAGTTTCGACATCATTGGCTAACTGTAGTAAGGTCCGAATAGCTAGATATGGTGCGCAATTGACACCGAACGTTACCGTTTTCAGCTCGTAATCGCAAATCGGATTATTTGGATTACTTCGAAATAAAATTCGCTGGTAAGGAGTATGCTTGGGACTCACTAAAATCTGTCTGTACATCTGCTGTATGTCCGCATTAAAAACAAATCGGAAAAATCGCCATTTTAACATTAGAATTGTTATGTCATTTTGAAGAACTGGTCCGGTGTGAAGTAAGGAATTTAGGCTTAGTCCATTGGATGAAAGAGCGGAAGCATTAAATACCACCCGCACTTTCGTGGTAGTACTATCGGGTTTTACTACCGCATGATGTGGTAAATAGTAAACTTTTGAAAATTCAAAGGAGGTAGGTACTTTAATTTTAACCATATGACCTAAATCTTCATACTCTTGAACCACGTTGTCATAAGTACGTTTAAGATTTGGAGATCGAAGAAGTCTGGCCTCATTTCGGAAGAACTGCGCCATTGCATTGGATCGCGAATGGCCGATATTTAAATTATCAGGAAACCCTTCCTTAAAGGGCAAAGAAACTATATATCTCCCGTCAGGATTTCTCGTTGTCGTCCTTAAATATAAATCCTCACATGATTTATCAGCGGGAGACATGAAGTTCTTCTTCGGAAGATTCTCCACTCCCCAAAATCGTGAAATCTGCTTATCTAAGGAGATTTCACAAAAATGTGACACGAGTGTACGGCTGTGATTTGAGTTTCTTGAGACCGGACCTGTAAGGATCCAGCCGAAAATGGTTTCTTGTGCTATTAAGGATTCACAAACATTATGGATTATGCCTGTACGAACGATGGAAGGGAAGATGTCACCTCCAATCAACAGATCTATCTTGGAACTGCAATAGAACTTAGGATCAGCTAACTGAATGTCAGGAAGGTTTGAAAACATGGCAAAAGAAATGTTTTGGGAAGGAAGGTTGCTCGAAAGTTGAGGGACCACGAGGGCATCAACAGAAATCTCCATATTGTCATTCTCTAGGGGGCATAACACAAGGGAGCACTGACGGTGAACTTTGGCTGAAACAGTGTTATTCAATCCAGAAATTTGCGCATTTGTACTTTGAAAGGGTAGCTTAAGAAGATTGATCAGGCGTTCTGAAACAAAGGTTCCCTCTGAACCTGAGTCTATCAAGGCGCGGGCCTTATATTTAACTCCTGAATAACAAATATTGACCCAGGCAGTTCCCAATAAAACGCATTTTGAATTGGTAGCAAAACAAGATTGAACATTGCCTGATCCTGAAGTGGTAGTGGACTGTATAAAGTTAGGATTTGGGCGAGAATATGGAACAGAATTCGGATTCAGTTTCGAAATTTTATGGTCGTTCGCGCCATGTGAAGCTGAGCTCGAGGGCTCTTCTTCCCTATGCAAGAGGGTATTATGCCTTTTCTGACACTTAAAACAATTATTTCTACTACTACAATTTGTTACCGTGTGTGTTTTGGAAAAGCAGTTCAAACATAACCCTTCCTTCTTAATTTCGCTGAGTCTTTGCTGGTGATTCATTTTTAGAAATTTAGGGCAGAGGCGAATGGCATGGTGTTCCTTAGGGCACAGCTGGCATTTAGGACCCGCTACGTTCGCCTGAAAACTATGAATCCTTTTGTTGGCCTTTGAAAAGGAGGATTTTTTTGGTTTTGATTCAGAATCCTGCGAATATTTTGAACCTCGAATTTCGGATACGGACTCTAGCGTTCCGTAACGACTGGTAAGGAATGCATCAAGATCAGACCAACTCGGAATAGCCGTCTTATCCTTTAACTCCTGTTCCCACAACGTAAGCGTGTTATCAGGTAGTCGATTTGTACAAATAAAAACAAAAATCGGATCCCAACTTGCCACGTCGATACTGTACAGAGTCAAAATGGAAATACACGAGTTTATTTCTCGTTGTAATTGCTTCAATGCCTTGCCCGTTTCTGAATGTATGACCTGAAGGTTGAAAAGGATTTTCAACTGGCCATTGACCAAGACTCGGCGGTTCTCGTAGCGCGAACACAGGTTTTTCCACGCTAGGTCAAACCCTTGATTGGTAAGGGGACTCTTTTGGACAATTTCCTTGGCCTCACCTTTTGTTTTTTGAGTTAAATAAAATAACTTCTCAATATTACTGGCCTTTGAATTGAAAACGACGGCGGTGAAAAGGTCACGAAAAGTGGGCCAGGACGCATATTCACCATTAAAGGGTTCAATCTCTATAGGAGGCAAAGGTAGGCTACGTGTATCGTATGAATGAGAATTAGTAGCCGCCAAATTCTTAGAAGAAGTATCAACCTGACGCGTGCCAACGTCTGGATTAGAAGTGACCGGTAATTTGAGGGCTTCAACGATTTCGGATAATTTGACCGAACAACTACAATATGTAGTATAAGTACTTTTATACTTAAGTTTGACCGATTCGAGGTCCATTGGATCGTCGCCCTCATCAGCCTCTTTATCAGCCTCTCCTAGAAACTTTTCGTAGGCTGCCTTGACTCGACTCCAAATTGTCTTTAGTTCATACCTATGCACTTCAAGCGCATGAACTGAAGTCATCGGGAAATTATTATCATTCAGGTCGGCTTCGAATTCGACTATGCTGTCGGCTAGGCGTATAAACTGATCCAAAGACATTATTGGACTTTTATTTAAAATTCGAACTCCGGAAACAAAAGAAAAAAATTGAGACAAAATGCACTCGAAAGTTCGAAAAGTTGTAGTTGGAATTAGAGTGGTATTATAACTACAAGATCGAATGCGAAAGAACGCAAAAGAAAAGAATCGGTAAAACTTTCAGAAAAGAAAAAATTGATAAATTAAGTCAAGAAATCAAATTAAGAAAAATAATTTCGATGCATTGAAAATCATTCGTTTCAAACTCTAGATTACAAAATACTTGACGAATGCATATATTTAAGTGCCTCATCCAAAAAAGATTTCACACGTTTAAATTGCTGGAATGCAGATCAGCTGTTCAATTCGAATTATTTTTTAAGTTCATTCACCCTTTCGTTTATTGGAAAGAGCACTTTTATTATATGGAATATACGGTGATTTCGTATACTTATATCACCCCAACATGAAGTAACAGAAAATAAATTCTTACTAAGAGATGATGAGTAAAATATTTTACACACACTAATTCTGTAAACGCAACCCAAAGCGACCAGATTTCCAATGAAGAGAAAAAGCAAGGAAATTAAACAGATTTTAATTTGATCCTTATTATTTATTCGCTATTCCAGTAGGATTCAAATAATCGTAACTCGTCCCCACTTTAAAATTTAGTTTAGCTATGTAGAAAATTTATTTGAATTCACTTTTTGAATAAATATAATTTTAAATGGATACGGATGCGAACCAACCTATTGTGTATGGCATGCAAAATCCCTTTTTCGCTCAATATTTCCAGTTGCTTAACAAATATTCCAAGTTTTTGATTTATATGAAACAATGTTACCGCGGAGCACTTTTTAAGCTTCTTGAATGCTAAAATCCGAAAACCAAAAAACAAATTTGATTCGTTTATTTAACAACTAACGACCTAAGCGCATTACACGGCACGCCGGTGTTGATAACCATCGAATTTAAAAAAAGGTGTTATAAGTTATCCGCTGGTGGAGGACCAGGTATGGAGATGCCTGAAACGGCTGGATTTTTCACAAATATATAAAATTTTAATTTTATTTTGGGAGTGTAAGTCTTATAGCACTACGGTAACACTTTCGTAACAACGACTGGATGAATGGAAAAAATGAGAAGAGCGTACCAACAAAACAGATTATTAAGTAATATGGTTTAAGAGTATTGCAGAATTAAATTTTTATAAAGAGATATTTCATGTTAAAGGTTAAGAGTCTCTATGAGTAATATATTAAAACCGCTTAACACTTACGCTTTTGATAAAACTGCATGTGGATTGTAATTAAAAAAAAGAGAGAGCACGAACAAATGAACACTTGTAAAATCCAATAATTAAGAGTGTTTAATGAAGCAATTGAAATTAAGAAAATAGATCTGGAGCTGAAAAAATGTTAAATAAAGCACAATCATGCATACATGAGTCTGACCAATGCAAAATAGAAAAAATGGAAAAGGGGAAGAAAAAAAACTTTAAATGCCGCGACTTTGACACACCGACTTAAAACAATTTTTACAAATTTAATTTTTGAATTATTTATTTATTTTTTGTTTTTACTAATTTTGTGTGAGGATTTTGCAATATTACCTGCTGCTGGTAGTGATCAAATAAATCCTCTTTCACGTACGACTCTGACACGACATGAATATTTTTTATTGGTTTTATTGTTGTTTTAACTTTTCTCTCTTTTGATAATAATTTCTTTCTTTTTATTTTACTTTGGTTTTAAATATATATTCTTTTAATATTATTTAATCAATTAATTTTATGGTTTATTTGGATTTTATATACATATACCTTTTTTAGGTTTTATATATTTATTTTGGAAATTTTAATTTTTATAGTTTTAAGGGACCCGATTATTAGCACGTTGTTGAAATGCACTTTACTTACTAAATTAGGTAACAAGCAAAAAAACAGAACGTACCTTTTGTAGAGTAAATGAATTTGGAATTCTATAATAACCACACGCAATCCAAAGTTGAACTCTCAGAGTATTGATGTTGATTATTTTCCAATCCGGTTCGAAGGACCAAATGTTTCTGTCGGAATACAGGGATGAAATTTGGCTGGAAAATGATTGTATCAATTAGACTCTGAGCCAATCGATGAAACAAAATAAAATTTATGTTTTCTATTTTGTTTGCTCGGAAGTCTCCAAACCCAGTAGGAAATCACAGAAAGCAGTGAAGAAAAAATAAAACAAGGAAATTAGTGGTTTGGACAAATGATTTATTGAATAATGCTGTGGTTACCTTTCTATTCGGCGGCTAGAAGAACAAGGCCGGTTTTTTGGTTTACCAAACCGGAAACAGCAATTTTGACAGTTTTGCCAATATGACAGGCACACTTCAACGTTATGGGCGAAATAGCCAGGCAGATTAGGCAACAATCAGCCTGCATATATATACTAGTTACAAGGGGGACATTTTCGTCCCTCGTTATAATTAATGTCAACGGCTATGAAAAGCCTTTTGGCATTAACAATTGCAATGCAAAAAACACATAAATTTCCATCCACTTGAAAACTCATAAATTTTCATGTTTAAATAAAATTTATATTTAATAAAACAAAACAAAAACAGAATACTAAAGTTTCAAGACAAAAAGTAAGCTTTTAAGAGTAAACAAAAATAATAAAAAATTTAATAACAACAGAAAAAACTTCAACTATAAATAAAAACAAAAAAATGCAAATCATTAAAATAATAAAATTTAATTTATAACGCAAAAAGTCTAGTGAGGATAAAAAAGTTCCTATAAAAATGATTTTAAACCCGAATCACAATTTAAAGGGTGCTCCAGAGCATAATAAATATTTTTGAACGTGGGGAACCTGTTGATCATATTTATATAGTAGATATCGCACACCCCCTGCAACTCTTAATTTGACATTTTTAAGAAACCCCAAAAAGCTGTGTTGGAGCTGTATTAAAAGTGAAAGCAACGCATAAAATTAAAAGAAAAAACTGGTTATTATTCATGCATGAAATTAAAAAAAAATTAATTTAATTAATTAATTTAATATATGCTTGTAACCGCTTTTATATCACATACTTGCCGATTGCCGCGGCGTAGAGCAATTAATGTGTTTTATCAACAATTTACAAAAACAAAGCAAGGTGGAGTTTTGTGTATTTTTAGGCAAAATAATAATAAGCAATTTCCATAATGTTAACTCCACCCCATTAAATTTTGAGTGTCAATTTTGAAATATTTTCAATGCGGTCAAAATGCTCTCAAATAAATTCCATAATTTATACAAACTTTTTTAATCATATTTTCTAACATTTGTTCTTATTTTAATTCAAACAAACATAAATACAATCATTATTCAAGCATTTGTTAGCAATCGACTTTTTTATAACCAAAGTTCTTTTACACATTATCGTAGGGTATACGATGAAAATTTTCCGCATTGTTGAAAAATATTTTATTGTCGATATATCACGCCTTTTTCTAACAGGTAACAACATCAGCATCAAATAAAATTCCACAAAATATATTACAGGAATTATACCAAACATAGTACAACAAAACAACGAAAGAGGTGCTGTACCCAAATCCGCACAAAAAGATTTACAAACAGGTATATGCCTGTCCTAAGTCTTTGCAGCGAGAGCGAACCGCTAAACCGTAGATGCAATACCGCCAAGTGAAAATAGATTCTTTGTATTTTCTAGGGTTATAATTTTTCAATAATTTTTTTCAATAAATTTTGTAACTAAATTTTTAATTAAAATTTTATTAAAATTTTTAATTAAAATTTGAACAAAGTTTCAATTAAAGATTTAGTTAGTTCGAAATTTTTGGAATTTTAAATTATTTTTTTAATTGATTCCATGTATTTTTTAACTGAAACTTTAACAAGTTTAAAGAAACGTACGTGATTCAATTATATTCCTAATTAACCTTTAAAAAATACTACAAAAATTTTATTTGATATTATTATTTAATTTTCTTAAATTAAGTTTTTAATCATTACTACTGCTGATAGGTTGAAATCTAATTATTTACTTATACCAATACAAGTTTTTTTTTTAATTAAATCTGGACTTAATTTCTTTGTAAGAACCCTATCTTACCATTTTTATTAATATGATAAGATTGAAAAAGAAGCCATCATCCGGTGTTATTCGAAATTAAAAAAAATATCACAAAATCAAATGAATGCGGCAGTTCCAAATAAAATTTGTATACCTACATAACCGTAATGAAAGGAAAGTTACTTTGACTTTCTGTTTTTATACCGAAATATTATGACAAATTTTAGAACAACAATTTTGAAATTGATATTAAACATTTTTTTAAAGTTTACACAAAATCCTACATTTTATAGAAAAAGATATATTTAAAAACTTCATACCAATTTAGCTAAAAATTTAACTCTCTAAGTACTTACAACATGTGCATGTAAATACAATATGTTTGTTTACCGACAAAGTTTGTATAAATAAATTGATTATGGTTTAAAATGTGATTTGCTGTTGCTTTTTTTATTCGCAATATATGACGAAAGTTTTAAATTTCACATACCAATGTAAAATTTACTGATGTGTGTAGTTTGGATCGCATTGTTTTTTGCAATGTTAATGATCTTCTTGGAAATCTATAAACCAAATTTTTAATATTTTAAGGCACATACAAACATGCACACATACAAATACATTTTTCATATTTGCTATTCTAGAAATGTATTGCTTCAAAAGTCATATACAGTATGGTGGCAACGCATTTACGCGCTGCATGTAACATTTCATGCAATGTATAAGCGCTAATCAATCAAGAAAAGTTTTATATAGCTCCTTTCGTGAACATAATAATGCGAGAATCTTGTCTAAAATTATAAGCACAAGCTTATCTAACTAAAGGAGTATTTGCTTAAACGAAAGATTTCAGTTAGCCATGTCAACTAGGCCCGTGTTGGTAAGCTGTATTTTTTTAGACCCTTCAACGGACTAATTTTTTGTAATGGCGGTTTTTCAAATGTCAATAACCTTAAAAAACCTCGGTTTTCGATTTTTTTCTTTAAATTTATTTTTACTTGACTAAAACTTGCAGTACAAGTTCTCTTCTGCCAGTGTAAAAGTTTTTCATATTTTTTTTCAGTATGTCAACAAATACTTAACATTCACCTCATAGCGCTGAGTATTTTACAAAAAAGCAATTTGTACATTTATTTGTCAGAGTCAGCAAAAAGTTCACACTGCCCTCAGTACCACCTTGTACAATAAGGTGTTGGCGATTTGACTAGATATGATAAATTGAATTTTAAAGGTTGTGCTTTTTAGACCTTGCATTAAAATGCACAATATTTCAGGAACTGTTTTCAAACAATACAAGTTCACCGACAAGAGTATTCAACCTAATAACCGATATCAACAGCATAACACCACCATAATGGCCTGTGGTCAGAGAATTTCTTGTAGTGCAATACTCACATGCCTGCAGACCAAAACACATCAAACCGGCGATATATGTATAAAAAATTAATTCTCATTACAGAATAACATTTTGTACCCACTCGTACTCAGTGGCTCTTTAGGAAAAGGAACAGACATAGTCATGCGGTAGTCAGCGCTCAGTACTGCCCTATACTATGTTATATACATCTAATAAAATACTTCCAGTACCTATCAACTGTAGTTAAAATTATGTTATACCACGAGGCCTCTCAATGTACATTTGCTGAAAATTCTCCCGATTGTGGACACAATTGGTCAATTATGCTGACCAAAACCATCTTGAAGTGCTCGAAATGCATTTCAATTTGAACGCCCATTTTCGTGTGACTCACTTAACATCGTGCATTATGGTTGGACTACCCTATAGTATGTTGTTTTGTTCCTATTTAATAATGTTACACAGAGCAACTGAAAAATATTAAAAATCTAGCGACACCAGCTTAAAAATGTATTCATCTCAACTAGTTATTATACTAGTGGGTGGTGGTATGACATCCTTAAATAAATCCCATATTGCATTAACAAGGGTAAAGGGCAAAGAATTACAACCAACACGAAACGACAGGAAAATGCTTATGCACGAACTTTTTATAACAATGTGACGTTCGAAATTTATAATCAACTGTGTAGTTTATAACTTTTTTTCTATGGATGAGTATGTGTAAAAATAAAGTTGCAAAACCTCGGTGTTGCTATTGTTTGTGTGTTAGGGAACGATATAATGTTAAGAACGAACGAATAAGTTGCGGCAAACGAGCACTTACCACAGGCTTGTTGTTAACTTTTTTCTTTTAACATTCGCCATCCAAAAAATTTAACAGGAAAAAGGTATAGAACTAAAAAAAGAGAAAACAAGAAAGCTGGTTGTATTTGACTGTGCCGGTCCTTTTACCGAATCATGAAGTAATTTATAATATAGAGTTTGGGGTTCCCCGAAAATGATTTTTTATTATAAATTCAATATATGCTTGAGCAAACAATGTAACATATTTCAGTCAAAACGACCAATTTTTTTTGTTAATGAATGAAAAATTTTCGAAATGATATCTGAAATGTAATTGTAAGTTATTTAAAATCCCTAGCAACTCCGTTTGAAATGATTCTTTTAGAACTTATAAACTGTGCGATATACCCATTGCACACACATGTATTCCCCTACCTTCAGTGGCAAAGAAAATAAAAAACAAGAAATTTGAAAATATATAGAATTTTTAAATTTCCTTTGTTAAGTTGAAGGGCTTTTAAACGATTTTTTGTGCAATGTATTTTTTGTACTTCTAATATGTGTGTGGTGAATGAGTTTGAAAGAATGAACGAACGTATGAAATGTACTTGATTATAAACGAGCGCAATAACAGCCACTGAAAGGAATATGCTAAGGACAGAGAAATATTAAATTGCTAATTTTACTGTGGTAAGGAAAATTTTAAATCTTTTGCATTGGTTGAATGAAAGCTTTTGCATATAAATTAATTAGAAATTAAACACAAGGATTTCTACACTGCCAAAACAAAGCAATAGGTTAGATTAGGTAATCAGGCCGCCTGCACAGCAGCCCCACGTTGGTCCGCCAATTCCAAATTCGGGGGAATTGAAGTGACTAATTCTGTGCCGGTATGGAGTCACTGCTAAACCAGCGACTGTTCCTAATGAAGGAATTGATTCTCCGCAGTCCCATCTCCGATATTTTGGAGAGACTGCCGAAAGACCTCCGGCAGAACACAGACACAGGAGGTGATATATCGTTTCCTCTTCATTTTGAAAACTTCTACAGAAGTAATTTGCAGACACCCTCATTCTTTTCGTATGGCTGCCAAATTTACAATGTCCGGTAATCGTTGCAACGATGTCCCTTAATTGTGTCTTTGAAAACTTAGAAGAGCTCTGGTACGAGCTCTGTCCAATCTTTGCCAGGTTAATAAAGCAGTATATTGACCTCAAAAATGACCTACTAGAGAAGGGAAATATATTAAAAAAGAGATGTGACGGGGCAGTACACAGAAGTAAAAACTATGTTTGAGTTTTCAAAACCAGTGTATTTGTTTTAAGGCTTATTCATATATGATAATCATTCTTAAAAGTCTACTAACGGTACTTAGTTAGATCAACTCAGTCCTTTTTTCACTTACATCTTGTTTTGTGCACAACTTTTGTTCTTCGTTCTTATTTTCCACCATACTATATTAATTTTTTTCTTAATGGAGCAGGAGAGGGGTTTTAGTTGTAGTAAACGGAAACAAATTGTAAAATATATTTATTTTGGCTCAAAGTGGCAATATGGATCACAATAGCGATGGCGTGGTAATGGTTAAGTAACAAATTTCACTTCTTTTACATTAAATAAGTACCTATCCAACTCGTAAATTAACTTAATTGATTATGTACACTGTAGAAGTTGAAAGCGAGTATGTTGCCTTCACAACACACACATACAATGTCTGTTAACAAAACCCATTAACTAACACACGCACACACATAAACACACATACACACATAGCACTAGTGCACATAAACTAACTGTAGAAAGTATCTAAGTCAGTATTTGCTCATGTGTTATACACACATTCATACTGTATCTATCATATGTATTTATGTAAACTTTTGCATTCCCAAAAACGAATGCAACGATATTACGAAGAGAGCTTTTAAAATATTAGTTTTATAAGTGGGCTCATACGTTGTAGGAGTAGAAGCGTTTCTATGCAAAAATAATATGAACTTTCGGTAAAAAGAAATTTCTCCATTTTCCTCATCAGAAGGGCTGAAGTTTGAGTAAAACAAATCCCGTAACTTATGTATAAATTAAATATTTTTCTATACCAGTACTTAGTTTAACATTGTGTTACAAGAAAATGTTTTAACTAAATTAGAAGCTTCTGAAATAAATATATTTCAAATTTAAACAAATATATATATGTATAACCTTCAACCAAGTAAAAGCCGCCTAAAATAAAAAAGGATGTAATAACAAAAAGTTAGAGTGATGTAACCCAAAGAAAAAACGCAATTATATGAAATTTGAAAAATGTTCATTCTCATATTCTATTCCTCTTGAGTATTGGGTTAAATAAATGATATTTACAGTAGACATAAAATTAGTAGAAAGACACAAAGAATGTTGAAAACGTGCATAGCGCCATAAACACCTTATACCATTTTGCTAGTTGTATAATAAAAATGTTAACTTTTACTGCATTCAAAGTTATCATATCAAAAAAATTTTCTTTCTTGACAGAAACAATTAAATTTTTTAATAATACATAATTGAAAATGTTAAAACGCTAAAAATGTATTCCAATATAATCGATTGTTAACTTTCTTTATTATTCGGCTTCGAGTTTACTTATTTATTTTAACGTATTCACTCCTTTGGTTATATGTTTATTCAAAAGACACTTTTAGACTATTCAACCTTTAATAAGAAATCGTATTCATATTCAGTTATTAACAAATACAAATTAATTTATTTTTATACTGGCAACACCCTCATCCATTCAAGCTAATGTTGCGGAAAAATGTCTAAATTTATTTGGATAGTTGACTTAATAAATAGATTTATATTATTTGAAAATAAAGTACCTTTTGTTTTTGAATACATATTCAAGAAAAATTTTGTACTACGTAAAATAAATCAAAAAATGCATAACCCAAAAGGTTACACGACTTATTTATGTAAGGGATGAAAATTGCCTTTTTTATTCGGTTTGACAGTTTACACATTAATTGTGAGTACACATCACTTAAATAATTTTTATTATTAACGCGGATTTTTTTTATTATTTTTATGACACAACCAATAAACAAAATTAGATCGTGGACGATTATTGCTTTCTTTTGTAGGTGTTTATAAAAATTTTTATTGGTTTTTGATAAAATTTGCATTTTTTTGTGATATTAAATGATTTCAATTTTTTTTTTCGAAATTTGGATTCAAATTTTTTGGTGAGATTTTTTAATAATTTTTTCGTGAATTTTCGGAGTATTTTGGTTCGCTTTTAAATTACTTTTTTAATAATTCAAATTTTTTTTAATTTTTAATTTTATGGCAAATTTTTGACACGTGGTGAAATATTATCCGATTTGTTATAAGTTATTTTTTCAGTTTTAGAGTTTTGGTAACATTCAAGTAGTTGTCGAATTTCAAATTTTTCTTGTCTAGGTTAGAATTTTAAGTGAATTGCCATTTTTTCTTGGAATTCAGTTTTTACAGGATTTTTCGGTTTAATTTCGGTTTCGATGAGTTGTCAATAATACTTAAGATATATGTTTTAGTATGTTGAATTATTTCACGGTTTTAAAAAGGTTGCAGTAAATTTTTTGTACGCGCAAAAAAACATTCGAAATGTATCTGCACAAGTACTTTTTTCGATTTCAACAAATCTGGGCTTATTTTAGTCGCTATAAAATACGTTTTTAAAGAAGTTAAAAAATTAGATTTGAAATAAAGTGTTGAAAATGTTGAAAGATTGGTCGCATAAAATTTATTAAAACGTAATAAGGAAGCTGGATTCTTCTCCCTTTCAGCAACGTTTAAAATTGTAATATCGTTGCAACACTTTTTTTCAAGCTAGGGTGTAAAATCGCTAACTTTTAATTTGGATGTTGTCTTCGATTTTTTAAAAATGAGAAAATCATCTTCTCAATTATACACTAAGTATTTCCAGAAGTACACTTACACTGTCTATCCGTGCTATTAATCTGTAGTAAAATTTTAATTTTGCATAATTTTAGTTTAAATATCCAATTTTTGTACAATATCGCATTCAAAGAAACGGCGCGTCATTTAAGTGAGTTGTTATGACTTCAAAAAATCGGTACTTTTATTGGGTTCCTTTTTCAATGATCACCGTATTCTATAAGATTAATAAAATTAATTACATAGTATGCGTTTAAGCAGTTTAATATTAATCATTTTATTATATTCTAGGTGCACATTTGCAACGTGTTCTTTTAAATAAATGGTTAGGAAACCATTCTTCTGTTTTGTCAAATTACTTAGAAACACACGTATCAATAAAATCCATAACCTTCTTAATAATTATTTAATTGATCTAGCAGCTGATCTCCAAAACACATTTCTTTGACACAAACCCAAAAAAACCGTTTATACAAAATAATTTCTATATTCTTGGCCTCTATTCTCATTTTTATGCCATCCTCAGCCATTTTGCTTCTGATACGGCTTAAATCTATTTCTTTTTCTATTAATCATTTCAATATCTTAATTTATTATTACTGATTTTCCTACCATTAACATTTTCAAATATTAAAGACATTGAAATTTTTTTTATTTTTATCTTGCAATGCAACAAAAACTACTGCTTCATCAGAAGTAGATTTGTAAGGGAATATCAAGATGGCATTGCATACAAACTTTCTTACGGACGACATGATATCTGTTCCCAATGTCCCGTTTTGGAGTATTTCCATTTAAATATTTATTTCAGCACTTCCGTGGGCATTTGGAGATTCACTGACTTACTTAGTAGTGCCTTCCGGGATATACGGCTGTATGCAAATCTGTGAAAATATTATTTATTTCAGTATTGCTTAAGGAAGAGAAACTTAGGTTCTTTGTGAAAAAGTATGTACTGTTTACAAACTCTGTATTATTTTTTGCTGTGCAGTAGGAAACTAAGTAGTGTGCTAGTAAATCAGTCAGGACGCTTTGGATTCGATTCCTAATTTGTTCAATTTTACTACGACATATGAAATCCTTCCTTTCTGTAATTTAAGCCAAGGATTTATACACATAGAGCAAAGTGCATTACTGTATTATAAATAAATTACATGGCACTTATTTATTTCAAATTAAATATTAAAAAAAATTGAACAAGACAAAAATTTTAAAAATAAAAACGATAAAATTGGAAAAACTGTTTAAACAACTATGTGCCTGGCGCAAATAATCTCAATTTATCCTCTTATACCTTTTACACTTTTAATGCTTTTGTCCTTTTCTACATTTGATATAAAGTATGCACTTGTTTGTTGCAATTTAATTAAAACACTACATACTGACAAATATACGTCACTCACGGAAAAATAGAAAAATAATTCCTTAAAACGTAACCACAAGAAAACTAAAAAGTGCGAATTTTGGAGAAAGACTGAAGGAAATACTCAGATTTGCGCAAGTTGTAACTCAAATGAAAGCTTACTTATGGCTGAAGTTTTTTAAATGGCTACTTCAAAAATTCTAAAACTTTTTTTTTATATTCCGACATATGCATACGTTCTCTGTTCTTAAAAGGAAATGCATACAAAAAGCAAAAGTTTTTAGTTTTATTTAAATTTTTGTTAAATTTTTTTAAAGACAAATTCGTGTAAAATATTAACCCTGGTTATAGGGTATTTTTTAAACCGGTTGTGTCTTGAATTGAAAAAAAAAAGAAAATTAATCCCTTCCATTTAATATTTAAAGATTATTTCATATAAATGTTGCCCGCGGATACGCCGTAGGCAACATCTGTCAGCTCCGATTTTGGCATAATTATTCCAGCATTTCGGCCGGTATCTCACCGATGGCAGCTGTAATGTTGTCTTCCAGGGCTAAAATTATGTCTGGTTGGGTCTCTGTACTGGAGAGACTTCACATATCCCCAGAAAAAGTAGTCTAGTGTGGTCAAATCGCATTATCTTGGCACATGTCACGAATCTTTTTTACACTGAAAAAGCATTCTCACCCATTATTTTAAAATTTGTTTTTAAATTTGATTCCTTTTTTAAATTTAGTTCTTTATAAATCATGTAATTTGTATTTATTTCAGGTAGTTATGGTTTAATTTTTCAATTTAGTTCTTTACTTCGGCTCTAACGATTAGTTCCCATTTAATTATTTTGAATATCCAACATGTCATGAGAATCATAACAACAAGAAAACTATTTGAGTAAAAGAAGAAGTCGTCTTTATGTGCTCAAATTCCAGGGACATATATACAGATTTCTTAAAGCAACATTTTTTAAGGTTTTCGTACCTCGTAGATTTGTTACACATCTGAGTTTTTTTTAATGATTAAAGCAACAAATAGTTTAGGTTGCACTGGCCCTGAAGAAAATTTATATCTTTGGAAAATCTATATCTTTAGTTTTTAGAAAAATACATAAGATCTAAGGTTTATGTAGCTCAGAAATATTTCTTTTTCGGTAAGTTAACTTATAAGCAGCGCAACATGGTTTAGATGGGTTTCAAAGACTGCCAGTAGATATTTTTTAACTCTCTTAAATCGATTATGTTGCCAGAACTGAGTTTCTTGCGAGTTCTACTTCTACAAAGCTAGAAAAAATTAATTTTTTCTTTTAAATTAAAGTTAGCCAACCAGAGGTTCTGCGTAACCTCTTTTTATTCATTCTTACAATTTCTAGTATTCGGTGTATTCGGCACTATACAGCCTTTAAGTTTTCCCTAATTGTTTCTATACAATTTGCATATCCACAATAAGAAACTCAAATATCTAAACGCGGACACTCAATATAAAAAAGTCACTCCCACAAATTTCCCGGTTAGAGCATTTTACCACAGATGACTTTGTCGTATTCCAGCACTTGAAAATCTCAAATTGAATTTACCCATTTGGAGGCAGTATACTATTTTGTTACTGTATTAAAATGTTGTAAAATAATATATGTAAAATAAAACATCTTCCTCAAAAGCGAACATCTCGCAAAATCGGACAAAAATATCGCGACCTCAGTGTTCTGTTATGAAAGCGTTCACTGTATTTATCTTAAAACACCAATTAGATCATTTCCCGATTATGCAACAGACATCTATGAAGTCCCAAGAGTGTGCTCGAGTATTCGACATTTCCAAAACTGGTTTTCTAAGGGATCGAATATACGAAATTGTTAAATTAGATAGAACCCGGTTAAGATATACTTCAACATCAGATTATTTATATTTATTGCTGTACAAAAGTGGAAAATCAATTTATCATACATATTCAAATCGCTAGCACCTTCGGTAAATCCCATTCCTTCAACAAGAACTAATTGGTTTTATTATAAAATATGAGCTTTACGTAAAAATGTGAAAATATTTTACACTAGGAGAAGAGGACTTGTATAGGGCGTCGCAATAAGTTTAAACTAAGGAATTCGTTACTTCAATAAATCGATTGTTTCATGAGCGGTATGGCAGGTAGTGCCGTGCTTTTTGCGACTTGTCGTCCAGAGCCATGCCGTCCATCACAAGAATTTTGTTATCATGTTTCTGTAACGAATACAGCTCACAGTCATTGCCGACTTCATGTTTTCGTGTTTAATGCAACAGTATGTAATGAGGCAGACCAACCGGCGCAATAATTATCAGTTTGGGCTAAAAGTGTTTAAGTGAAGTGACAAATACAAATAGTGACAAAAGAGACAGACCGGTGCGACGGCGCAAAAGCCACCTTATTCGCCATAACTAATCAGATTTCTTAAATTTACTAGGAATGGTGTTTACATTAAGGGCGAACGGTATGAGCATAGCGGGTTTGGGGATGACGAGTCTAAAAGGATTGGAACATTTATATGTGACAGAAGTTAAATATCAGAGTTACCATTTGTACGAAATATATGCCACACCATTTAAATAGTGCATTCATATTCGCATACCCTATACTACAGATTTCGTCAAATAAAATTCAACTAAAAAATCAAAAAGCGAGTGTTTCAAATCGGCATTCGACAAATCACCCTACTTTTAAGACAACTAGAATAACGAAGCATCTAAATTTCGGCGGGAATTTATAGATTTGTTTAAAAATTACTTTTTTTAACGCTTTATTATTGAATTGAAGTTGTATATGTGAGTGATATACAGAATGTAATTGCACATTTATTGCGAAAAATGTTGGTCACATGCTCGAAAAGGTGTAGACACACATTTTTATGAATTAATTCTTTACTTGTGTTTCCTTGCAAAAAAACTGTATGGAAGCAAAAATATGATTTTCTTAAGACGCTTTCGTTTTCATAAGCCGGGTGTTTTTTGTTGCTTATGGTGTTAAAATTATGAAAAAACATTTTTCAGTTCAAAAGAAAAATTGTAGTGTGTTAACATTTTTCTTTTTACAACACACATTTTCTTTCACCCATTTAAATTTTCTTTCCGTTTTTGTTATTCTGTATGTAGCTATTCACTTTGTGTGTAATTATGTATTTACTTTTGTTGTCAGAAAAATTATTAAAGGAGATTTTTTTAGGTATTCTTACTTTCATAACCCAACAAACAAAACGGTTTAAAAAATTGAACAAATATTTTGTGAATTTTTACTGTATAAGTTTAGAAAATTCACTATATAATCGAAGATTTATAATGTCAACTCCTTTTATAAAACATATGTTTTGTGGGAAACAACCGCCAAGAAAAACTTTAAGTCCATTGTCAATATCTTCTTACTTCGTTTTTAATTACAAAAATAAAGGGATCCCATGGGAAAAGTTTGGAAATATTTTGCGAAAATAGAAAGCGAAGAGAAGGCAAAGTGTTTAAAATGCCCAAATAAATTCATTAGTTGTAAAGGATTATTTACAAGTGGACCCACTAAATATTTAGCATCAAGCCGTAGTATTATATGTAAAATTACGATAATTATCTTTGAATATGCAGCAAGTTCCTGGAAAAAACCAAACATTCACATTTGGAAACATCATTATTATCGTTTGTAAAAAAGCAGTATCAAGCTGAAATAGTTGCAAGGCTCCCATGATGGGATGGTTTTTCTATCATGGAATTTGCAAAAGTTAAGTAGCAAACTATTTTCTTTACCTAAAGATAAATAAAATCTCATGCAACTTATACACTATTTTAACAATTCGACGAAAACAAAAATTATTCAAGAGATAAAAGCTCTGTGGACCAGTTTAGAAAATCGATGATACTTAAATAATTAATAATTTGGGGCTTATAATAACTGCTCCATTATGTCCTGCAGAAGTCGAACAAGAATTAATGGAGAAAAAAGAATTAAGTGAATTTGAATTGATATTGTAGCATCAACCATAGACTGATCATTTATAATGAAGACACTTCGACGCCTGACTTCAGCAATGTTATAATCACGGAATTAATATCGCTGTCAAACTATGATAATGAAGGTGATAGTAAAAGTCAAAGTCAAAATAGTTCAGAATACGACTGGAACCGTTCGGAAGACATATATTTCAGTTAGCAAAATGAAACATTGAGCACAAAATCCGAGTGAGATTTTTTTAAAACCAATTAATCTGGCGTTAAAAATCGACCAAAATTTATACTCAAAGGACTCAAATGGCAAAAAGCTCAACGAAATTAATTCTGAATTTTCCAAAGAGTTCTTATTAGCAATAACAAGAAATTGTTGAAGAGAACCAACAAAGACATGATACCTTCAATGGAAATATATACAAAACAAGAATAATGATATTACCCCTGAATGGCGTCCCTCCTCTAGTATAAAAATAAAAAAAATTTGTTAACAGTTAATAAATCAATTATATCTTCAAACAGAACATCAGTGTGAACTTGATGAACATTCTTAAAAATACACTAATTTAAATGAAAAGTTAGCTGTTGCTAAAAATATATCCTTAAAAAGACACTTCTGTAACTAAAAACATTGATTCTGTAATAAAAAAAATAAATTTTTGTTTACACAAGCACCAATAAATTTCCAAAAAACATAAAAGCTTTGTGCTTTTTAAAAAGATTTATTTAAAGAAAACAAACTGGAGCAACGATTTGAACCTTAAGAACAGTTTTCCTTGAATAAGTTTTTTGACGTCCTGTTATATATTTTTAATTATAATTACAAACTACTTAAGCATGTCCAACGAAATAAAGTATTAATAATTTTAAAAAGTTATTATATTTATTTTATTTAAATTTATTTTTTCCACCATATCCCTGGTTTACGGGATTTCTCGCGATGAAATTTTTAATAATCCCGAATCCCGGTTTAAAAAAACAATTGGAGAAAATGATCCTTTATATGAGTTATATTCTTAGTACAACTATTTAAGCTGTCTGTCTTATGTTAAATTATGATATGGCTTGTTTTCGATTTTAAATCAAATTAAGATTTGTGTTAAGTATAGATATACATACCTATTTGTAGTGCTATTGAGCAAACTTAACTACTGCGTTTTATTCAGCACAAATATTCATTGGGTGCATTTTATTTTAAATTTATATTTTGTGTGAATGTGCACGCGCCCTTAATGTATGAGTGAGTGATTTAATGAGGAGGCGTTTTCTGCAAATTCTCTATATAATGGGTTTGTTTATGTGTGTTTTGCTGATGAACAACCTCTTATTTTATTAATACTTTGTAAGGCGAAAGTCGGAAATGGTAATTATTAAGACAAATATGAAACAAAGTACATGGACGATGTTTATGCAAGAGATGTTGTTTGCGGTAAAGCCGAAAGTTTGGATATTATATAGCAGCATTTGTTGCAACATGTATATTGCTCAATATATTCCGTGAATAATTGTAATCGGGATAATGTTTTCGAAACTTGTACTATTTACGTTTTAAGAGTAACAATGCAGCATATGTATACAAATAAATATTTAAAAAAAACTTACTACAAACGTTATTTCTATGTTAAGTTTTTACTCTTCTTGGGAAGACCGGAAATTTGTATATCTGATGCTAAAATAGTTGTTGAAGTTTTAAAATTCGGTATCTGCATTATACGCCAACCAAAATTTCAGTAATTTCATAATGAATTAAGACCATGAAATATTTTTCACGTTGTTGCATCCCTTTCAGAGAATAAACCGCGAAAATATTAAACTGAATATGGTTAGTTTAATTTTAATATTTTTGTGAGGGGCATATGGCGTAACGCGGAGGTAAAATTTTAGCAATAGATCAAGCTGCATTTTGGCAATAAAGACTTGTTGCCTTAACTAAAATATTGTATTCGTCACATTTACGAAAATTGTTTCATCGCATTAGGTCTTGTACACACTTATAACTTATAATTTTAAGCTGAATAGTTCACACCTATCCAAAATTATCTACAACACGAAAATCTGGGTTAATAGACCGAGGAGTATTGTGTAATTGAACCAATTTTTTTAAACAAATTTTAATATCTTGCAAAGGTGAGTCCCGCATGATTTACTTATTATAAAAATCTAAACCAAACTAAACTATCTTTAAAAAAAAAACTAAATGAAATTTGAATAAACTGTCACAGAGAACTGGGTTGTCAATTAAAATTTTTATCAAGTTTTGTGACCATGGATTTCTAATTAACCAAAGGTCTAATCCGTCAACATAAAGAAATCTTATAAAAACGTTGTTACCTAGATAAACTGCTCCGAATATAACTTTCGGGTTTGCAAAAGTCTACGTATAAATTCTGAGGCACACGATCTATAATTTCGTTACCTTTTCGATACTGGTATACAATATTCAACAAAAACTTTGTCTTTTCAAAGGTCAATCATTAGTTTACCATAGTTCGCACAGAAGATGAAGGGATAACTTAATGATCCTTGCATCTTAATTTAATCGCCTACTATGATTGTATATAAAAAAAATTGCTGTAACTTCCCGACATTGACCGACACAGACTTATACAGCGAAGTGCTAAAGGTTAAAATCTTTCATAAAAATGTTCTTCGTAGTCTTTTAATTTAAAATCAGTTTCCCGCGGGATTTTCTAATATCTGCAGGCTTCTTTTATTTTTTTTAATTTTTACTTTCTTTCTTATGTTGGCGAATGGAGTACCTTTATGAAAGGTAATTTACAATTTATTTTTCGCTAATTTGATAAAAAAATATTAATGTACTCGTAAGCTTATGGCCATAAAATAATTCACAAGCAGTTTCATTGAATTCTTTACAATGTTCAATATTATTTTCACTATTTATAGCAAATAAGACTGCTACGTACCAAATTAAATTGAAATAAATTGCTGATTAATATACTTCAAGTATGAATGAATTGGTTAGTAGAAAATAACACACGGCAAAAGAAACCCGCTTGAACTTAAATTGCGACTCAACCCTGTAATAAATTACCTTGTTAATGTTAAA
Source organism: Phania funesta (assembly GCA_963932375.1). NCBI lineage: Eukaryota > Metazoa > Arthropoda > Insecta > Diptera > Tachinidae > Phania > Phania funesta. Next base: position 48,815,735 of record OZ010656.1, read on the forward strand.
AATCATTTAAATTGTAAAATATCGAAAAAAAACTTTCTCTCCAACCCAATACCGTAACAATAACATAAACGTCCTATAGTGGATTACCGTTTCAACAACATCATGAAATATAATTGTTATGCACTATTTGTGGAATTTTCTTTCCCCTTTAAATACTTAAAACGCAGAAAACTTTACGTAATTCACATAACAATGTGATCCTTTAACACAATAATTATACAAAATAATAAACAAAATGCATAACTGCTTACATCCGTATATAATACCTTCATCGGCTACACTTGCGTTTAGGTAAGTGATATGAAAAATTCAACGTCGTGTTGTAAATTATGCAGATAATTTTTTGCAACAGTGAAAAAAAATGCAAGAAACATGAAACCATATTTAACTTTCACATGGTATCGTTAAAAAAATAAAAAGTTTCCATATTTATTCAACGAATTTTTTACATTGTACAGTAAAACGCAAACTTGTTTACTTATTTATATGAATTTGTGTTATATACACATTTTTTTACTAGATACTGCATAATGTAGGTATACGACAATTATATGGTTCTCGAACTTACCTGGAGAAGAACATTATCAGGATAATAATAACCTCAATGGAAAGTTCATTGCTTTGTCCTTATATATTGATAAGTTGATTGCGCCTACTATTAGATTCCAATTGTTTTCGTCTTCCTTCAATAAACTTCAATAAATATTAAATTTTAACCTAAACTATCATCAATTTTGAGCACAAATGCGATTTTTGAGAACCATAGCGACTAAATATTATAGTGAATCATGATTATGTTTAATTCTTCTAGGGTGGCCCATTGGGGCCGGGTATATCATACCCATGTACATTATCTCATATGTAATCAACTTTATGTATTATTATGGGTAAATATTATTGAATTCGAAATTAAAAATATAATTTAAAGTTATAAAACATTTTTCTTTTATTTTAAGATCAAGCAGTCATTAACAAAAACGAAACAATGTTATCTTTCTTCCATAAATTAACTTAAAATATGATGCCGTAGCGTTTCAAATATTTGAACGAACTAATTATGTATAATTATGTATGTGTTATACTTATTTTGGCTGTATATCTAGGGCTTTTTACGACAATGCGACTTGAGTCTATAAAAACTTATTTAAAGATTAATAAACAAGGTAAAAAAATAGGCAAAAGTGAAGAAAATTTTAAAAACAGTATAAGACTAAATTTTTATATGTAGCCCGGTATAACACTCACTCTTTACAAATGTCAATAATTCAGCAAAACTGAAGTTGGGTGCTAGGACGTCCGGACATGTTAACAGCTCCAGCTACTGTGGCTGCATACCAGCTAATGCAAAGAGAATCGACCCAAAAGTAATGACTATCCCAACACTTTCTGTCAGATGCTGCGGTACTTTAAGAAAGCCCTGTCGTTACAGAGGAAACATTGTCACTATTTGATAGGTGTCAGACTTAACTTTAACATGCTTTTTAAGGGACATTTACTATTAAATTGTCTACAGTTACTATTTCTGACCAATTAAAGTGATACGTGATATATCCTTTATTCATTGCTCACGATGTATAACGTTTCATATCACTCCTATTTTTAAGTTATGGGATGAGTAGGTTTGGACTAATTATCAACAATTTACTGCAAAGTATCTTGTAGCAATGTTAATTAATATAGAGCAGGCGGAGATCCGATAAGAGGGAAAATACAATATTTTTCTGATCCCTAAACGGATTAAAAATAAACGCCTTCTTAAGCAGAAATTTAAAAAATTTCTGAAATTAAAATTACTAAATTCTTATATTTCCGAGACCTCGGTCAATCCTTAAACGGACTCCTCTTTTTATTCGGAGCCAGTATGGCGCTGCAAGGGAATATACATATGTGTATTAATATCGATTAAAATTAATAAATAATACAAACATTTATTTTCTCTCTTAACTTGGAACTTATAGATCGGCCCACCATATTATTACATTAATTATCTTGATTTATGGGATTGCAAAGAAGTTTTGTTAAAATTAAAGTTTGTAAGTACATATATGTATGTATACAAATTACATTTTACAGCTTTATTCCAATTATGAATTTTCTTTACTTTTTTTCTATTTATTAAATTTTTCAAGATTGAAGGTCTTCTTTAAAATAATTATATTATATAATCATCAGGAATTAAAATATCTTTTTATGTCAACCAAAACAACAAACTAATAATATGTACATATATAAAAATATATTTGTCACAAAAACTCAAAAATTTTTCAAAAATTCAAAGAAAACACAAATAACACACTTACATGAGTATTAAAAATAATTGAACATATTTGACACCTTTAGCTAACGCCAGGAGCGGATTAAAAATAACGGCCATAAAACTTAGAACAAATCAATTGCACTGGTTAATAGGTGCCATTTTATTGTTGGCCTTGTAACACAAAATCTATTCGAGCAAATCTATTATAAAACCAATATGGATATATGAAATTGAGCCTTGAGTACTGCTGGTGCATCCAACATCCTAAAGCTGCAAAGAAGACAGTATAGGATTTTAAGACTAGGATTTGAATAATGAAATGTTCATAGAGATATAAAAGTTCCCACTACCCAAAAAATAAATATATACTCGTGCAAATATGCACACAAACTAGAGGATATATTGGGATACTTTTGCACGGGATTTATTCCACTTTGACGGGCACCACAGACTAAAAAGAACAGACTCATTGAGCATGGCAAGACGGCTCTCTCAACCCAATCATATGTTGTGTATTCAGATTTGAATACTTCAAATTAGGTATAACATTGGTTATAATCAATAAATAATAATCTAGAGCTGAGATTTGAATAATTATTGTAAATTACTTTTAGAAATTGTTAATAAAATAAAAGTAAACAAAGATATGTATTAAGCCGATAGAATCTTGCCTCCCCCTCTCTTTCTCTCTCTCTCTCTCTTTCTTAGAGCCAAGATAATACAGTATTAAGTTACTTATCAGAACTAAGTGGAGTTTGTGCGGCTGCAATTCCTAAGCAAGCGTAGTAATGCTTGCACTTTTTCGCCTCAGTATTATATAGATTCAAACAAAATGCGGCAGTGGGTCGCAATCAAAACTCATCAGTATCATGAGACTGATTGCTAAAGGGTTAAACTGCCGTGTTAAATGAATAAACATTTTGTACATTATTTTATATCCGGCAGCAGAAGAACTTCAACTGCTACCACATTGAACAAAATTTTTACATAAAATAACAAACGTAATTCTATGCATCTACAAATCAAATATGCATCTGTTAAATTCATGGAATATGTTAGTCCGTTAAAATGTGTGTTCATACGTATGCCAGTATAAGTCGTATGCAACTGTATTATGCGCAGTAATAAGATGTCTAAGGGAATTTAAAGTTGAGTTGTTTTATTCATTCCTGGCTTAACTCGGCGGAGCAGGCTTTTAGAGAATGTTTTCTTTTCTAAATAAAGAAGTATTTTACAACCACTTCATTTACGGTAGCAAACATATGATAATGCAAGGATTTAATATGTCAAATATTAAATTCTGGTTAACCTAAATCTTTTCTATTAAGGCGTATATTGATTTGATTTCCTAGATAACAATTCCAAAGATTTAAATTGGGACAACTGTTATGGAGATTATTGATTACAAACTTTTTCAGAAAAATTTCATAGACACCTTTTTCAAAGATTGTACTTACTAAAGGGAGATTAATACAAGTCCTGTAAGCTTGAGTATACTCATTTGAACGTAATTTCCCAGACTTTATTTCTAAGATTGGCAGATTTAATGAATAAATGCAAATGTCTCAATATTATCTCATCATGCTCGTCATTGAGAAAAGAAGACTAAGAAGACAATGGCAAAACATTCGTTCTCCACACATAAAAATGCAAATGAACTTATGCCAAAAAAACTTACGGAGTAAATTGAGACAGAAACACCAACTCGCTATCGACAACTTTTAAAAAAACTTGGATCCAATGAAAAACACGGATTATAGTCTGTGGAAAGCTGTAAAGCACTTACAATGTCCTATTGCTTACGAATCCCCACTAAGACTTGAAGACCGTACTTGGGCTAAAAACTCAAGTGAAAAGGCAAATGCGTTCGCAAAGCACTTAGAGAAGGTTTTCGCACCACATGATATAAGTAATTCCACTATTCCAATTATTAGCGACATCGTGAATGATCCTATGAAATTTCGGTTGTCTTCTTTAAAAGCGACAAATAAAAATACGGATATGAAGAAATCACCTGGACCTGATCGTATAACAGGATCAATGATAAGAAACTTACTTAACTCAGCTGTAAGAATTTTATTTTACATATTTAATGCCATGTTGCGCGTCGGCTTCTTCCCATGCTCTTGGAAGATATCTGAAATTGTTATGATCCCGAAACCTAGAAAGGACTCAAGCCAGATTACATCGTACAGGCCAATTAGCCTACTGTCAGTTGTGTCAAAGATATTTGAAAAATTATTCGTCTCGAGTGTAACTCCTTTTCTAAATGAACAAAACGTTATCCCAGATCATCAGTTTGGTTTTCGAGCAAGGCATAGTACGATTGAACAAGTCCATAGAATCGTTACCATTATTAGATCGATTTTTGAAAGAAAGCAATACTGTTCAGCTTTATTTATAGACATTTCCCAAGCATCTGATAAAGTCTGCCATGATGGGCTACTTACTAAAATAGCTCGGGTTCTACCTGAAAACACCCACAAGCTTATAAAAAGCTATTTGTCCGATAGAACTTTTAAAGTAAGGTCAAAGGACCAGCTTTCAAGATGTGAGAAAATCAGTGCAGGAGTACCTCAAGGTAGTGTGCTAGGGCCGCTGTTATATATCATCTATACAGCGGATATGCCGACAAGCCCACATACGTATACATCAACCTTTGCAAACGACACTGCAATTATAAGTGTCAGTAATGATCCAAAGGATGCATCTGAAAAGCTGCAGTCTCATATTCATAAGTTAGAAGACTGGCTAAAACAGTGGAGAATAAAGGTAAATCCATCAAAGTGTGCTCATGTAACGTTTTCCCTTAGAAGGCAAAATTGTCCACCAATTACAATAATTAATACCACGGTTCCAGCGGAAACGCACGTCAAATATTTAGGTATCCACCTAGATGGGCGCCTAACTTGGTCCCGTCACATTTAGGCAAAAATAACGTCCATAAAGCTTCGAATAAATCAACTGCATTGGCTAATAAGTCCTCCTAACTCAACTTTGGCTTTGGAATATAAAGTCCTTTTTATAAAGCCAATATGGTCATATGGTATTCAGCTGTGGGGTACTGCCTGTGCATCAAACATCCAGAAGTTACAGAGAAGACAGTCTGCGCCCCCTGGTACATAAGAAATGAAAACATACATAGGGATCTCAAAGTTCCCACTATCCACGAAGAAGTTAAAACATACACGTCCAAATACGTGAACAAACTAGTCGCACATCCCAACACTCTAGCACGCAATTTATTACAATTTGATGGCCACCAGAGACTAAAAAGAACTGACACATTGAGCCTGGCAAGGCGGCTCTCTCTACACAATAGAAGATAGATTTTTAAGATTTGAATACAAAAAATTAGTTATTACGTTGGTAATAACTAGTAAATAATAATTTAGAAATAAGATTTGAATACTTATTGTGAATTTCTTTTAATAGAAAGATTCAATAAAATAAAATACAGTATAAAAAAAAAAAAATTATCTCATCCACGATAGCCGAAATAAGTTTGTGTTAAATTACAGATTCGGTATGAAAGTTTTCGGTATGGGTTTTTTTCGATTTCAAGAAGATATAAGTTACAAAAAATTTGTATAAAAATCTAGGCCAATAATTACCTCGCCCAAGAGAGAGAGAGAGAAATACAATAAAGTTGAAGCAAATAACCTGGACGTCGTATCTATATATATGTATATATGTTTTTCGCCGTTCCCGGCGTTTTTATTTAACGTTACTTTATCGAACTACAATTCTTAATGTTAAGCTGTTGGGAGCTTGGTAAAAACTTTAAGTCACATATTCGTAACTTAGTTAAAAAACTATATACTGAACAGTACTACTCGTATTATTCGGTGATTGGCAAAATGGGTTAAATGTAAGCCAGTGCTCAAATTTCCCATACCTAAAAAATAGAGTTGTTGAAAATTACGTGACGGAAAATTCTTGAAATGAAATAGCTATTTTTTATCAACCAAAATACTCTGATCACAAAAATGGAAGTTAATTAGGAAAAAGGAAAGTACTGTAAATTTCTGAAAACGAGTAATAACTAGGGGTAGCAGCAGATGTCAAGTTCAGCACAGTTTAGATTTTCGAATTCAATACTTTTAATGACATCAAAGTTGAAGTCTTGATCCTTAACTTTTTTTAAAAATTAGTATTTTTTAAGAATTATAAAATTGTTTTCATTTGTATTATTTTATTTGTTACGGTTTCCAATATTCTGGCAAAGTTGCCTATACTCGCGATGCTGCTTGTTTTATCTCTGGAAGAAGAACATTATTTAATTATTTTTGGGACGTAACAATTATTGTTCAAACGTCGAAATGTGAAGTACATACAAGTACATTGTACATACGATTATTTTTATATTTTTCAAATCCACATTTCCTTCTTATTCGTGTTAGGCTTGTTATAGTTTGTTGTTGCTCTGCCTTGTTAAAATTTTTTAAACATGAAAAATATAGAAAAGATTCTTTTAAACAGTGAAATGTTTTTCCAACAAAATTTAAACTATTTTCACCTGTGACCTAATTTCGTGTAATTTTTTAGCTGGTTAAAAAGGAATAAAATATACAAGTGACTACAGCGGCAGCTAACGTTTACAACGTAAACGATACAAAACACAAAAAAATAAAATAGATGAAAATAACAACTACGACAAGCATAGAATGAAAACAATGGATTTTATGAAGTTGTTTTCAACAAATTTTTGCTGTTGTTATTCCTTTGGTTATTTTCGCAGTTTTTGCAATGTTTTTTTTCTTTCACTTCATTGTTGTTGTTATTATTTAATGCTCCTGTTTCATGATGTGCAATTTTCTTGTTGGAGTTACCGTGTTCATAAACTTACACAATGTTTTGCTTTTGTTCTCCTTAAAAAAACTACGCTAACATGTTAAACAATAAACTGCACAAGCTACCGAAAAAATGCACTCGTGCTTGAAAAAAATTAATATATAAATATAAAATAAAGTGAAGGAAAACTGCCATAACGGAAATGGAACTTTTTTCGGTTAAAAATTATGGCACCTTTTTAAGTAGCAGTAGTGCATGGTGACATGTGTATGTATGTATATGCTGGTGAGAGTGCTTATATTTTTAAGTTGTTTATGCGGGTAAAGAATGCATAAAGGTATGTATGTATGTAAAGGGTTTACGGTGTAAATGGTGTATAAGAATAAGCATAAGTAAAGAATAAGAAAGACGAGAGAAGTTGAAGAGAACCAGATTAATTAAATTTTACGTGCTATTTTTATTACTTTATATTGTCTACTTATAATCTACACTTTTAATTACTATTATTTATACTATATTGAATTTCGCTGTAAATAAAGCAAAAACCTACATAAGTATTAAAACTAATCTAAAAGTTTACATGTATATATATTATGCAGACTCCATTTTTATACATAAACCAGAAATAGGCAAACACTAGATTCTATATTCGAAAGCATGGAATGCTTTTTGAAGTTTATCTTTGAAATTATAATCTGACAGGAGTTTCGAGTTTGATTTCAGCGTGGAAGATAAAGCTCACGGAGTGACTATACACAAACTAAATCCGTAGGCCAAGATTTGGAACCATTGATGTTGTCGTTGTGTATTATTAAAAGAGCTTGGAAATATTTTTTAATTAATATAAATAGACTTTAAAGTAGATCAGTTTCCCTTAAATAAGTTGGAATATACCAAAATGGCCACAAGAGTTTATGTATTGAAATGGCAAGTATATCATTCACAGTTTCTTTATATGAAACATGGCAACATTTCCTCATTACGTTCGCGTTCAAGATATCTGAAAGATCGTATGTAATTAGTAACTTATATCTTTATGCAATGGAGCGATGTGAAATACGTTTTACTTATTCTTCCACATGCCTGGTCTAAATAAAACTAATTGCACTAATTATATTGGTTTTGTTGATCAAAATGAAAAAAATCAATTCGCACATTGAAAACGCCCATTTACAAATTGGTTGATTTTTTTTCATGTTCAAAGCCGTCTTTACCAAACATAGAAAATTGTAGCTACCCTATTGTACATATTTTCATTAAACGCATTGAGGTAAAGCGATATTTTCAACTATTATTGTCGATTGGCAAAATATGCTTTTATATAAAAAAATATTTTGCTGTTGTAAAGTGCTATTTTAAAAAGGAAAATAAATACAAAGTAAACATTTAAGAGCATTCTTTGACTGGGGGGAAAGATTTAATTTAACACATAAGAATTACTTAGCTAATTATTGTTGAGAGGCAAAAGTCACAAACAATATGGCGCAATATATATGTGTTTTTGTATAATACATACCTACACATGTGTATTTTTTCTTTTTGATTTTCTACAGCAATGTTTGCATATTAACTATATCTCTTTGCGTTTAATAAATCTGGATGTATTTGATTTTTACAAAACTGTATTTAAACTAAATATGAAAAATTGTTGATAATTAATCCAAACCACGAATACCGCAACATATTGTTCATTGTTTATTTATACATAATCATGAAGCTGCAAATGTTTTTTATATCAAGCAATAAAAGCTTGTTTTTATGAGAGCACAAAATTCATTAGCTAAACCATAATATTTTGATTAGTAAATAGCAGCTTTTACACGTGTTCTTTGGCTCCCTTTGTGTGACTAAAAAATTAAAAATATTTCATTCAGGATTTAAAATGTTAGTCAAAATTTTCTGTAAAATGTGCATATTTGTCAATCAGCATGTTAAACATATGCAAACTTTTTTATATCCATTAATTCTGCTGCTAAATTGTTATACTGGGTTCACAAATTTCTTTAAAAATTACATCTTTGGCTTGCAATTTTGATCAGCACACACAATTTTGTGTTGCAATAGGGGAACTCACTCTTGGTTGCAAACAACCCTTGCGAATATTGCAAATGAAGCACGTCTAGCAAATATGCTACATTTTGCAAAACCATTACAACATAATATATGAAACTAAGATTTGCTACACTTGAGCAAATATGCTATGGCAAAAATCACTGCAGATTATTAATTTGCAATGCTAAAACAGCTGAGTATATAATTTTATTTTCAAAATCAAAGCAACTGGACAAAGTTTAACGGCGATAGACGCGTGTCAACAACCACCTGTGAAGCCTTAAAATTGAATATAAAACTGTTAAGAAATGATTCCAAAAATAGTAAGAATTAAAATATCAAACAAAACTCCATTAATTGATAAAAGTTTTTACAAAATTTATGCACACACCAAATATATGCTTTGTGTTAACATTTTAAAGGCGACGTTAGAGTTTATATATTTGCTGCGGCTTAACTTACTGCATGCGTCAAAGTAACTTTATGCAACTCTGTAACCAAGAAATTAAAAATAAAATTAAAATAATAAAACAAAACCCAAATATTGGATTATGTACTAGACAATCAGGAATTTGAGGTTTGTTGTTAATTTTTATTCCTTTATTTTCTGAAGAATTAGCTGTTGTAATAAATTTGCTAAACGCTTCAAAAAGACACTCACGCTTTATGACAGAAAATCATACTGAGTGTGCAAAAATTGCAGATATGTAACGAAGAGTGATTTCCACTAATATTAAAAATGTTTGTATGTGCTCTAGCAGCACTCACGAAATTTTTTTATAAAATGTCGCTAGTATTTATTTCGATTTTTGATTAGTAAACAAATGCTGATTTCTTTAACTGTGATTTTCTAAATTGTATTGTGTGTGTAATGTAAACTGCAAGGCGAATACAATACAAATTAGCATATCACAGTTACTCGTAGTTAAATAAACGAAAGTGTACGGAATTAATTTTTTTTTTTAACTTTTGTAGTCTTATAAAAACATGAGACATTCGTTATAGAGCCTCTAAAAATATTAAAAAAATGCCAAAGGAAATGTCGAAGTGAGGATTTTAGGTAATTTTCAAACTTTTAATAATTTTCCTTGCTTACCAACTAATGAGGTGCTTCTGAAAGAAAGTGAATGGCTCTTGATATATGTCACTTTACGAGTTTGATATGAAAATATAAAAAGTAGATATTCTACGCTTTTTACTTGTTTAATTATTTACATATCCATGCTACGCCGTCTGTATTTTACTTGGTTTTAAAATATGGAATAGAACAGCGCTTGAAAACTCTACATATTCGTCAGAAAATAGTTATAAAGATCCAGGCTCGGATCCAAGTGACGAAAATTTCTAAAACTTTTTGATTTATTTACATCCTAACTTCAAAATATGTAAGCTGTATCCACTCTTGCCCAGATGCCCCAAACATATAAATTGGCAAATATATACAGATACATTTCTATAAAGCCTATAATCTTTAAAAACAAGGCCATCAACCGTCCACATCGTCGTTTAATAATACACCCACAAATCTATCATTGCTTCTAAAAATATTTGCAGTTTGTAGGTATTTGGTATTTTTCTTCAGAAAATAGTTAACAGTTTGATTTAAGGCATAGTGTATTTTTGTCATTCTTTAATGAAATATAAAAACGTATTCTTATGTAATGCGTCTGCTATTTATTATGATTTTCTATACAATATAAATTATCACAAACTTATTGCAAAACTAGAAAAAATTTAAAAATTCTGATTGTGACATTTCGCAAGGGTCATTTGATGTAGATTTTTGGTTCGCCAACAAATCAAACTTGAGAAGGAATGATGGATGTTCGTTTAAAATAATTAAAATTAATTATTATATTAATAAAGCCAAACATCTTGGGAATGATCACAACTTTGCACTCAGCAATTTTTTAAAAATATTTTAAATTTTATATATGTATGTAATTCCTTTAATTCGTTTGATTTTTACTCGTTCGGAGTACTCATTTAATGGGAAAGCCCTGAAATAGTGTAGAATGTTACGAAAAAAATTGTTAGGGTTTCCTTCAGTCAATAATGTAGCGCATTAAGCTTCGTAAACAGTTGGCATTCTATTTCGAAAACATTTCTAGTTTTTCTATAGATTTGGATAACTTCAATGAACCAATTATTAAAAACTCGTACTAGTTGATGGGTTAGCATGATAAATAAATATAATATTAACTGTAATAAAAATTTAAATAATAACCAAATACTAATTAAAATATATAATTAAGACTTCGAAGAACAAGCCAATTGAATAGATATCTTAACCTGCCACTAATAAAGTTTTTTAAAACTTCATTTTTCGAAAGGGATTTAACCGTCATATGGTTGTTTGATCTGGCAACTCTATTATCATTTGTTGCCAGTTTGATTTGCCATTTTATCGTGAACAGACTAATGTCAGAAAAACGCTTTATTGTGTTAATTTATTTCGTTTTTAGTTAATGTTTCAGCACGACACTACTCAAGCAATCCAAGCAATTAATCATGGATTGTTTTCACACCGAGTAACCTCGAATTGGTAATACGCATCTCAAATATGTCCAAAGTACCAATTCCTTCTGTAGGGCCTTATATTGCGGAGATACAATTTGGATTGGATATTTTTTGAGAATATATTCTTCCAACTGAATGGCGTCACATATAGTGCATGTCAAACATACTAATGAAAACATTTTCGGAACGCTTTACTTCTCAAAATGGTCCATTAAAGTGGCAAACAAGATTGAGCGATTTAAGGATTTGTATGATGTTCTCTGCGGTTACGTGAAGTCACTACTTTATGCGAACAACCCAGCAACTTTGGATGTAACGAAATACTATATTTAACGGACCATTGCCAATATATGGCCCCAAATGATTAAACAAATTTGTGAAAATTGCACTTCCAATTCGCTACGTTCCAGGCAACCGCGGCGCCCACATGCTCGGAATCATATAGGAATATTAATAGCATTAACTTATCCTTTTAATAAAGCCAATTTTTTAATTAACATTATATAATTCCAGTATATTATAAAAAATAAAAGTTCTACATTTAAAGAAAACGCACTTATTTATGTATCCAAGTACTTACAAAAATAGTTTTGCTTTATCATTTAAGTCATTTATTAAATTTAATTCATTAGTCACCGCATAAATCGTTTCAAGAAAATAATTTTAATTGTTAATGAATAAATTATTCTGATGCTTCTTAATTAGTAAAGATACATACTTAGAGGAATATTTGATATTGATATTGATTTAATAATGTTAACCTTTGAAATCAATTAAGCGAAATATGCAACTTAAATCATAATTTATGAAATGGCTTCAAGTTATTTTATATTTCGTTAAATCGATCCAATGCAAGCAACCCATTTTTTAAAGTATCAAGCATAAAACCCAATAATTAGCTTCTACTGTATAGAGCGTTCCTAATCAGATTAACGTTAATGTATTTTAGTTTTCTTGTCACAACATAATTCTTTTGGACATACCGTAAAGCCCCTCGAGGCGAAACATTTTTTGGCTGTTTTTAATACAAAAGAATACTGTCTCGCTTGAGTTAAACATTCTAGACGAGTCTTTTTAGAACAGTTGTCACAATGTAGTCATCGCATTGGAAATGTTACAACAATCATTTCCCCCTACATGATGTACAAACAAACAAGGAAAAAAATATACCATCAAACATATGTATTTATGTATGTGTGTAAAATTGTGTGGCAACAGATAAACAACAAAAATGCATAGGGACTTATTTATATGAATTATGTTGAAGTATTTATGTACCTAAACATTAGTGTGAATGTTTGTACATATTCACTTTTTATAAAATACATAACAAATTTATTAAATTGTCCATAGAATAGAGACAATTACAATACCAAGGCAATACACTCGACATTATGTCTGACTGCTGTTTATTCATCGTAACCCAGTCAGCATTTCATGCAATTGTTCAACATATTCAAGTCTTCTCTTTGCGAGTGAAATAATTATTTATGAGCTTGTTTTCGACTCGAGAATTACTGTTTTGCCTTGAGGAAATGGTACCCTAGCCATCAGCCTTCTGAAACAATATTTTATGACTCGCCTTGCTGTGCAATTACAACTCAGTTTAGAGACGTTTTGCTTAAATTATGTCACTTTTTTATTTTAAAATTGTTTTTTACAATACGAGTTTTTGTCATAAATAAGCCGATTTGCTTGAAAATCTGTAAAAAGTCGCTTTTTAAAAATTGTGTGAATTATTATCGAGTCTTATTTTTTTTTTACAGTTGTTATTTGTCTATAGTAGTCTTAAAAAATTTAGTTTGGTAGTTTTTTCTTAAGCAATCACTCGAATGCTTACTGGGAAACGAAATATAATACAATCACTCGTACTGTTTCTTACACGTCAAAATGATTTTTTTGTACAAGTTTAAGAGTGGACAGAATATATTTCCGTTTAAATTGCTCTTTTTTTCAACAATAAAATCTAAAGCAAATTTGTACACTTCTCTTTGATGTTATTTCCTTGATTGTAAGCACATGCAGGAAGGACATAACAAAACTGGCAAACAAATATGAAGTTATAATACGAATGCCAGTGGCCAACAAATTCACTCAACAACATCAAAGGCTCTATTTTTTAGCGTAATGTAATCTTAATTGTTATGTTCAGCAACTTTAATATTTTCATAATCTTAAATCGTATGGCTTTTCTTAAGAAAAAAAGTTTAGGGAGCAAGTCCATTAAGAACAAAAAATTATTTTAATAAAAATTAGTTTGTTTTGAAGTTTAAGCGAGATTAAAAAAAGAAAGAACAGACACAGATTAGCATATTGGAAATTAATTAAAAGGAATTCGAATACTGTCATGATGGTCATTTTAATAATATCTGTCCGACTGTGCACCCTGTTCGCAGAATAATCGGTATTTTTGCCGTCGGTCCTGTACTATTTTTGCATTCAACTTGTAATAATTTCGGCTACAAGTTCTGAACAGAGCCTTTATTTTGCGACCACCGGAGTTTGGAGCTTGTGGAGCCTCAAATCCAACTTGAAAGTAGGAGGCCTTACGGGGAGATTTGTAGCAGTTGATAAGCATTATAATGGTGTTGTAGTAGAGAAGAGACCACGCTCAAATGCATCGTTTGAAATTAGTGTTCATTTGTGGCAGTCCGTTTCATATCAGGGCATTGGAGGACGCATTATTTCATACGATGTTGACAGCATCTGAGGTTTATCTCGATGGGCTGGTACTTACGTTAATCGCGAAAACATACATATAACCGACTTTTCTAATATTTTTCAATGAATGATCAAACGGTTTGGAACCAGATATCTCGATATTTTAAATGCGAATATAGAATATACTTTATAATTGAGGGCTCAAAACTAAAGAGGTACAAGTGAAAAAATATTGTTTTAAGTTAATTCATTTGTTTCTAAACTTAGGATTTTTTTTTTAATTTCTGGGCTTCAACTATCGTCTTTTCCATTTAAATTACAATTTGTATTGTGCAGTAATTTCTTCGGCTGTGTAATTTATTTTTACTCTCAATTGCGGTTTTGGCTATTCTTCTGAATTATTTGAACTTCGCGTTTTATTTTCCTTTTTCGTTTTTGGTGGAATGTGAAATTCATATCAGAATCTTCAAGATAGGAGATAAGGGCATTATACTAAGGCGCCATTCGACATAAGCTCGATGATAATCACATCACCACATAAGCAAGTAAATAATAGACCTGGACTCGTCTAGCAGTAAAAATGCACGTAGCAATATCTTCAATAGACATGGAAAGAAAAGTCACTGTTGATGTAACTTTTATGCAAGAGATTTGCAACTATCCGACGAATCATATACATAGTTAAGTTCTTAACTGTAAAAAAAACCAATTGGAGGGTAAAGAAACTACGGCGGAATTATGGCATATATTTCAGGAATAGCAACATTGAAAAGAGAAGCTACGCAGCCATATTCAGGCAAGTGAAATCTGACCCAAACTAAATGCTCTTCCCATAAGAAAAATCGTTGAAAAAAGATAAACTGCTCTTCGAGCCCTCAAAAAACATACCTACAAATACACAATTTCTTTGCGAAATTAAAACAAAATATTCATATAATGAATTGTATTTGTTGCGTGCTCTATGAGCCTATATTGCGCAATCTCATTCCTATTAGAATTGCTGCTACAAAACGAAAGGAAGCTAATATTTAACAATGGCGATAAATTAATTGCAATAAATCTGGCAACGGTTATCACCACACACGGAGTTTTTCCACACATTGTTGGCACGCTCCTACATGCAAACAGTTCTAAGTCATGCTAAAATAAATAAATATTTCTATCAAGAACAAAACATAAAAAGCAACACATCTTCACAATTAATGTTTACTGTTTTTCGTCATGGTACGTATAGTCTTAAATATATTTATTACAGCTACAATTACACTTCCCACGTAAATACACAATCGTACGTAGAATACAATTATATTTTCTTACATACCAACATTTCTCTGTGTCTCATTTGTAGTTTTACATCGAAATGAACATTCAAAAGATACTACCTTCAATTGTGTGCCAGCCTGCCAGTGGCGTGCCATATACTTCCGATTTAAATAAATGAAATTGAACCTGGTCACCAAAATAGCTAACGCCGGCCCTGCTGACTGCCTATCTGATATACTGCCTTCTTCCCATGTGCGCTTCTGTTATATAAAAATGTATTCTTTTGCTTCCCAGAAGAAAATATCTGCATATTAATATATGAGTGTATTCTTTCTTAATTGGTTGGGTGGAGCCTTCATTTAATTCATCCAACATTTGTTCTCTCCTCTTGATATTTTTGTTTTTAATTTCACTGAATGTGTTTTATGTCGAATTACATGCGCGTTATCTAGCGTTACATTATTATTTTATTTGGCAAATGTTTTTCGTGCTTTATGTTCTTCAATTTTAACGCCTGTGTGTTCTTTTTTTTGCGACAAAGCAAAACGGCCCTTGTAATCACTGCAGATTGAAAAGCCGTGTCAAAATTTATGCACTGTCTTGTGAGTTTAATTATTTGATGAAATATAAATGTTAATTTTAATACGAACATACACGAAAAAATTAATCCTTAGTGCAAATAAGACATTTTAAATTATGTTAATTGTATAGGTTTCAGTTTTTATGTAGTTGTCATTAAGGAACACAGCAACTAATTAGTATTAAGTGTACACCAGTGGAAAAATGTTAGTTGAGATTTTTTTAGCACAACAATTTATTCGAAACTTTGCAACGTTGTGGGTTTATATAATTTATAGAAATTGCGAAGACTGCTATTGCTTTTTATTTAACCTCCGATAAATTTGTATTTGATTTTCACAATTTGTTTAACGATATATATATATTTTACTACTACCAAAATTGTTTTAAATGTGGACTGCCTAAGAAAGGACATCGATTTTTCTCTTTTAAACTAATTATTTAATAGTAAATTCTTCAGTAAAGAATTTTGAATTTAAAATTGATAAACCGATTAAAAGTTTTCAAGAGTGTAGACTTGTTTAACCTTCGCAATCTTTAATGCCCAGGTAGGATTTCCGATTTTGAATATTACTTAACTTAACGAGTTTTAGGCAAAAAACATGCTTTTGACCCATTTGCTAATTTTTAATTTTTATCAAAAAGTTGTATATCATGGACTAGTTGAATACAGCTTCTAACTGATCCGCAGCCGATATGGGTTTTAATAGAATTTTGGATTTTGAAGACTTTTTAAGATGTGTTGTTTCAGTATAATAAAATTATCTTAAATTGCAGTGTGAATAAAAATTTTCGCTTTTTGGATACAAGCATATTCTGTCACATACTGGTTTTTGTAAGTAATGCCGTGCTGTCTATTATTTCTAAATTTTTTGTGTCACGACATATACTTATAACATTTGCCTGTCTGTTTGATTCGAATAGTAAGATCTGGATTTTCGCCTTTGATAAATTTTTTATAAATAGACGTCGCTAAAAGGAGCTCTCCTGCAATGTGCTATTAAAACATTAGCTTCTTCTAAAATGCAGGTCACTTGTAATAAATACCTAAAACGCATATAATTGCTGGCTGGATACTAACTTTAACATCGACCAGGTTATTTTTAGTCCAGGCCCTTTTATGTGGGACAAAATGTTCTTCTCGCAAATAATGCAAAAATTCGACCAGGAGAGTTTTTGATGATATCTTAACATTAACTTTCCATAAATAATAACAAGAATGCACCGCAATAGCTGCTGTATCAATAATGTTAAAAATTACGGCTATACTGAGATAAAATTTTGATACGAAATATAATTTGCTTTCATGTATAAATATATTTTTTTGTCTTTTGGTCCAGTTATATCTTTATTTCATCCAATCCCGCGAAACCCATTAATTGTTGATAAAAAAAACTACAGATCAATTTTGAACGGGTATATAAGACACTAAAGTCACATTTTGGGAAACCCTATGCCAAATATCTTTTTGTTTTTTAGAGTACCGACGTTAGCTTCTCCTGTTTGGAGTAATAAAATAGTGTTCCTTCATTATATCTTTCTCAACATGTGATGAGCTTAGGAAGTGGAAAGGTTAAACCAATAAAAGAATTGTTAACGATTATTTTACAAAGAGAATTCCGTGCTAATATTGAAACGGATTTTTTAACGATCTTACGAAATTAATCCAGAGTCATCAAAATTATTCGCGAAATAAATCTCTTAATACGTATTTTTGTATATTTACAAACTAAATGAACTAAAAATGGACTTCATTGAAGGTACCATTGTGGTTATCGTTACCTTTTATACAACAAATTTGTGTCCATCCAATTGAATTTGAAGATATTCAATATCATAAATTTAATGCAATTGATCATGTATAATTTTGACATACTAGTATGTAACAAATAAAAAAAAAAGCCGCAAAAAACTCTTTGTATGAAAATATCGAAAGGTCACTTAAAAGTACTCAAGACTTAATCAAGGTATAATTAAAGATAGGGCCTAGGCTTAAATTACACGCCGATTTTTATTTATGGTGTTTGGTGCCAGCCAATCTCATTTCTTTTCTGCTTCCAAAATCGCTTTACAATCACGCAGTATGGCATATTGTCTTTTTTACTGTCAATAATTTGGGAGTGTCGCAGATGAACAAAATAAATTGCCTGTCAGAATATTTTGGTATGTTATAAATAACACATATGTATATGTATATGTATGCACATGGAAAAATTAAAACAAAATATTTTAATTATTTTAATAAAATATTTTAATTATTTTAATAAAATATTTTAATTATTTTAAAATTAAATATATATTTTCGCATTTAGCATTTTATATCCTCAACAATAAGCATCATCTGCAATTATTTGTGGTTTTATGCTTTTTAATTCTACAAAAGCATTCGGTTTTCAGGTTGTGTGTCCCCGTACTTGGAATCCGAGTTGTTTTTGACTCAGCAACGAAATCTTTAAAATGTCTGAGAACAGATAAAAAAAATATTTTATCTGGCTGCTATGAAAAAATGTTTTCTCAGTATGTTTCGTACTGATATAGATGTTTTAAAAATTTTAATTCATTAGTACCATTTCTGTTCAAGTAAAATTATTTCTATTGATATAAGTTGTTTTAACTAAACACACTTTTAATGTCCCTAATAAATATCATTTGTTCATCGCTAGGCTCTCCATCTGATGAAATTTTGCCTGAGTATTTGTACACAGCTTATATATTTGGAAAAATGTTTTTCTCAATAAGCCTTTTAAGCAAAATATGATTAGATATTTATGCTCGTTGTGATAGATAGATTATTGCTAAATATAATTTTTAAGTGTGTATAAAACAAATCTTTTCCTTCATCGCCTAATTAAATCAGCCTAAAATAATTGCTATGTACTTAAAATGAAATATAATAAATAACAAGAATCATGTTTTCGAATCTTTCGCCCGTCAACATTTTCAAGAAAATATCATATGTTATGTATTTCCTTTGCAATCTCTATTGGAACATTTTTAGTAGATACCTAGAGCGTTACATTAATTATATGCGAAGGTAAATCTTTATTATTCATTATTTACTCATCATTTACATTTGCCTTAAATATGCGAAAGAAGAAAACATATGAGTATTTTTTCCTTTCTTGACTTCCATACATAATTTTAATATCAAAAAGTAGATTGCAATGAAATACCACATGTCGTATAGTAAGTAAGAATATATAGAACAATAATTTCTTTAACCATCAATTGAAAAGAATACCACATGTGTGCTTGTAAATGTATGTATGCAAAATTGTACATGTGTGCGTTTCAGCGAATACACACAATTTTTTTGCTCACACATACAAGGCTTCATTAAATTGAATTGCATCATTAAAATGACAACTTTTATCGTTAGCAGTCATCTCCATTCAGCGCTATCAAACCATCATCATTTTCAGTTTTTTCCACATTTTTGTTTGTGTTTTTTTGTTGTTGGTTTCTCTCTCGTATTTAAGCTTTCAGTCAACAGTAGTAATGGATGTGTAGATGTCATGTTATATGCTCTTCTATATTTGTATGTATTAGTACTTGTCAACCAAATTCATGTATAAAACATATGTATGTATGTATATATGAATAAGTCAGTGTCAGTGATTGTTCCCTGTGGTATGTGACTACTATGAAATCTATTGCAGACAAGCAGTACTTCAATCGAGCCAGAAGAATTTATGAATAAGTCTATTTCAAATGCGTCTATTTAAATTTTTTCTTGTCGATGTGTTTGTTATTGTAGTGGTATGTTATCAACGAATTTTGCACCCTATAAATATATGATTGAGGTACAAATATTGGGGTGTGAATGTTAAAAAAAATCAGTACTTAATAAACAGATTTAGAGCTTAAATTGGTTTTTCAGTCGTCAATGATTTTATTTTCTAAAGCTTGAATTTAAATTTGATTTTATCAACTGTTGCGTCATTCTACCTGAACTAGTGGTAATCAAATTATAGAGACAGCTTAAATAATTTGTTTGTTCAGTGTGGATGAAAAAAGTAGCAAAAATCTAAAATTTTTTAGAATCCAAAATATTTTTATACGATAAACAGAGTACTTGGTAGCGTCTTTCAAAGTTGGTTAAGAAAGAGACTCTTTTAGACAAACACTTAAACCTATCCTTATATTTTTTCCGTCGTTTGTATTTATTTTTAAAATATTTGCGTCGAAATTTATGTTGAAAGTCTCAGTAGAGATCTTTTTATTCAATACTTTACCGAAATTAAATAATGTAAGCTGCTGCTTCGTGTGGTTCTAAATGCAAATTGGAAGTATTTTGTTCGGCCGCATTTTCTTTACTTTTAAATTTCTTAAAGTGTAAAAGAAATACTAGAAACACATGAAATCGGAACATATTTTTTTGTGAACACTTCACACAGGTACACACATTTTTCCTTAATTTATTGTTTAACGTAAACTAGCTGATGTACCTGGCTTCATTCAGGGAGCTAATATGAGATTGTCCAAAATGTTCAAGAGCTTCCCACAATATTTTCAAGCAGTTTGGAATGGTCCTTAATAATCAGTAATGTATCGAGTTGCTTTTGAATGTTCTGGATTTTTCTTGAAATTTATAGACAGCGACACTTCCATCTGTTGTATCTTTAAAAGTACGTCCTTCAGGCGAAACCGCGAACCTTCTTCAAGTATAGTAGATAGCGGTCTAACACACCATATAACTCCTTTGATCATACCGGTACTCGTGGCTGAGTTTTATCGGCGCGTACATATTACAGTTTCTTTTTCAATATATATTGGTATTAGTTAGTTATGTTTTATAATTTTCCTTGTCATATCAATAATAGCAAATGCTAATGTAGAATGTTTAAAATTATTAAAGTTGTTTTCGAAAAAAAATATTTCTATCAACAAAATATATTTATTTTTTAATATAAGAGTATAAAATCACAAAACCTCTTATTAAAATAAATATACTACAATAGCCTGTGCAAACATTGGCCACACTTGCTATTCTTTGCTTTTCCACCTAAAGCAAGTCATAGCTTGTGTTGTTTTTATTTTCTTACCGACTTACAGCTACATTTAGAGTTTGCAAATACCAAGTCAAATAAAAAAAAGAAACAAAAATTGTCGTTAACTTTAATGATTTTGCATTGATTTTCTTTGGATTTTTCATTTGGTCTTAAGAATTTAGGGCATAAAAGGTTCCTGATGAGCTGGCATAAGCAAACAGAGAATGAAGCGCATATAGACTACCTTTTCCACCCTCATCAATACATTACATTATTTTATAATATACTGAGGTAGGATTAAAAAATTAACTAAAACTAACTTATTTTATTTTTTAATATAAAAATGTATGCTTAGTTTTCATTGAAAACTATTCAGTATGCAGCAATTTTATATAAAAATACTAGTCCCTTACAACACTGAATTTTAGCATGCCCTTGCTGCTTGGTATGTATGTACGTGTTCGCGTCTAACAACTCTATATCTATATATTTTCTTATTGCGCATTCATTCATCTTTTCATCACACGCTATTTGTGATGCTAAACGTTTTCAAGGAAGATGATGATTTTTTCTTTAAAGTCACATTCGTACGAAAAAGACGACATAAATCCAGTTCTTACAAGTTAAAACGACAATGTAAGACAAAAGCAGCAAAAAGACAAACAACGGAGATTTCGAGAAGAATCTCTGAATAACCATAAAATATTTATTCAAATACACCCGATGTATTTCAATTGTAATGGTGATGTGGTAATGTCAGACTTGCTGGAAATGCTCTTTTGTCTAAGTTTATCGTTGATGATACCCAAAAGCGTATTTCTCTCTGTTGTTTCTAATGGATTTTAAAGACACAATCACAATTCACTAGTGAAAAGAATTTATTATTTCCATCCACTTCATCAGCATAAAGAAAAACAATTGGTAAAAGGAAGATGTAAGATGACTTAAATATGAGAAAATTTTTCCATTTCAAACTCATTATAGGTGCTCACTATGCATTTGACGAAAATATAATTTAAAACAAAAGTCCAAATTGCTTTTAATTTAGTCCGTAATTTTATGCTAGAACTTTATGACAGATTCAGATCGTTAGCTTAATTTTTCATGTGATGACATATTTCTAGAATATATTATTTTTAACATTGAGTAGAACAATTCAAGAAGGTCATCCGTTTTAAGAGTATTTTATAGTTTTTGTGAAAACGCACGATCTGCAACAAAGAAAAAGAAATATTTTAAAAAGTTTTTGGAAAATACCATATTTTGTAATGAGAAGTTATCATTAAATATTACGAGCAACAACCTCGTTATACCATCATCTGGCTTATTACGACCCATCATATGTTTTTTATACAGCAATTCTCTTATATAAGTCAACATAATTTGGCAAACATTTTTGTTTTATAACTAACTGCTGCTATAGTTGGAGTTTTATCTGTATGTCTAAAATAATAGTGAACTAAACCCTTCAGCATAATTTGGATTATAAAGAAGAAGCATGTGTATGTAATCAGTGTTGCCGTTTTGGTTACTTTTAACTAAAATTGGTGATTTCATTTTCAATAAATATTTGTGTACATTTTATCTTTTTTTACTCCATATATTATTTTTGTGATTATTTCGACTTTTACTTCCATGTTATTCTACGACTACGTCAGTACTGGTACTACTTCAGGCACTATGTCCTTTGCTAGTTAAATGACTACTTATGCTACTAATCAACAATTCTTTCATTGCTACAATAATGTGTTAAATGGATATTACCTGAGCAAGGGAATATTATAAGCTATACAATTTTCATTTCTTCCTTTTGAGTTACTACCAAAGCCACTGCTACCAAAATGTGAAGGTAGCAATAGTAATACTAAATGAACGTCGCCATATTATGTGTTGCCGTTGCTAATTGTAGTCTAGTCATCAAGCGATTAATAGGGCTTTATTATTATCTATAATTATAATATAACTTGTTTGCAACCATACAGTTAATTCAATAATAATATTTTTTTTACATAATGGTTGTCATAACTATGTGTTTCCATTGCAGAACTTTACAGAAATTTACAGCAGCATTAATACTATCGGGTATTAACCGAATTATTCCTTTTCTAAGCTGCGTCTTGAAATTTTGCTAAATTACCTAATTATATAACATGTAGCCTCGCGCTCTCCCTATCACACCCATTCATAGTTAAAAAAAATAGCTCCTAGATGTCCTTTTAAATACGAATCTATCTATATTTTTAATATAATCAAATTCGGTGGGATTGTTTCTAAGATTCATAGTATATATGTTCATTCAAATAGGGATCTAATTGTCTAAGTTTTAAATTTCAGTAAAGCAACAGTGGTGGTTTTCAAAGGCAGAAATTGCTTCCTACCCACTCTAGATCATCGTACTGAAAACCGATACCGCCTATCTTTTAAATTTCGTCAAAATCAGTTCAGCCGATTAGCCGGTTAGCCGTTAAAGCGTAACAAACAAAGTAACATCCGCATTTGTAGTATTTGTAAGGATAAGGATTTAGCACCCCCGACTCTATTCCGAGCCTGTGTCCGTTTAGGGACTCCATTTTACATTTTGCTGAAAGAGTTTTAGAAATCGGATAAGTAGTTCCTCTTAAAAACTAACAAACATTAACTCTTTAATATACATATATTTAGACTGCAATGTGACAATGAATCATACTCGATGTTAACTGAGAGACTCCAGTAGGTGCCCCGTAGATTAATTTACATAACAATACTTACGGTATTAATATTAAAATACTTCTTAATTTTTGACCAAAATCTACAACACTATATTACGGAATTTCAATATAAATTTTCTTTCACTTAGCAAATCGATCAACTCCCTTATTCCGGTAAAAATCTTAGTTCTTTTTTGTATTGCTTTAATTTTTAATTTAACAGGAAAATATAATTTCCGCTCTAAATAAAATATTTATAATTTTCTGTTCTTAAGAATTAAGCGCTTTAACAAGTGAAACGTTTAAAGTGAAGTCTTTTTGAAGAAAAAGGTTCTTAAATAGAGATCTGATTAAAATTAGCTGTGTATCACTAACATTTATTGTTTTTTAGTAGTTGATAATTCCTTCTTCTTTTCCAGAGATATTTTTTTCTCATTAACTCTTTACTTTCATATATTTACTTTCATATATTTCATAGAATTTTGCTATAGTTGAAGTTATTTTCTTATTAAACAGTGTGTAATGCGTAATAATGTTTGGAGAGGATTGCAATATATTTAATCTTATTTAATGCTACATTAATTCTATCCATATAAGGATTTACAAAACTAAATTGTGATTTAACATAAAATTCACCACAACAAAGTTATATAACGAGAAACTACAGCGGAATATTTATTGAGAATCGATACAAAATTTATCACCCGAAGTTTTGTAATATTCTAAGTTAAAAAAAGGACTATAAATTTATTAGAACTTCGTTAATATTTGGTCCCAACTCAAATCTGATTTAATATATGAAGTTGTATTATTAAAACAAATGTTCATATAACACCTCGAGTTTTTCCGTAACTCAATGTATGATTCGCTATTTTTTTATAAATATTAAAGATTGGGTCCTGCCTGGCTTTTCACTCATAACCACGACGTTTCCTTTGACTTACTTTGGATTTTATTCTAAAATAATTAAGCTAATTAAAAACTTAATCTTTATTACTATTTGTTGTAAAAATCTCACTTAAAATAAAACTTGCCAAAAGTAGCATATTGATAAGAAATATTAAGCATATTATTCTAAAAATGATCCTTCCTCCTTTAAGAGTTTTACTAAAACAAGTAGAATAAATAAAAAAAATTATTAAATTGGTGCGATTCCGTAAAACAACCACTGATTGCGTGCATTTTTATTATACAGTGACTTATCTGACATTCCAGTGAATTAATTAAACTCCTTCTTTACATATTAGAAATGCTATTCAATTCTGTTATTTCATCTCCGCTCCTTTTAATGCCTAAAGGGGTAAAGGGAATATATATGTACGTACATATATAAGTTTGTCATTCCGTGTGTAATCTCTTCAATATTCGTTTTCATTTAAAGATGTCTGTCAGTTCGCTGTTGTTTGTTCTCAGAACAACCTATAATATACCTCTGGCAGAATTTTCATAGTTACTAGAAATCAACAACACAGGTCCAAAAATTGTCGAGCATTGTTTTTGGGAACTTCTAGAGTTACAGCGAAATATTTTGCCTGGTGGCAATTTAATAAAATATACGTATTCTTAATTTATATGCAATAAAATATAACGTGGCCCTAGATAACTTTAACTCCTAAATTTTAGACCAAACCGATAATTAAAAAACATATATGAAAATACAAACAAACAACAAAAAATAAATAAATCACGCAAAAACCGGAATATTATAAATTTTAATAAAATTCACAAATAATTTAATTTATGATGATTTTAAAATTTATTAATTTATGACTTCAATAAAAAAAATTTATTTCAAGAGAACCCGAATTTCAGCAAATTATTAAGTTTTTCTACAAAAAATTGTAATTTCATCAACATTTTTACACATTAATAAAAACTCAATAATTTCAACAAAAAATTACATTTTTTTGTAAAACGTTAAAATTGTATCAAAACTAGACATGTCACTCAAAAAATTCCATTTTCACCACAAATCGGAAATTAACCAGTTGTAACAAAATTCACTAAAAATCTATTATTAACAAAAATATTCAAATAAATATATTAAATTGTATCAAAAGCCAAAATTAAGCATAAACATATTCGAGAATTCACCGAAAAGTTAAATTCAGCACAAAACTAAAAAATTTAAAAAGAATATTACAACAGAAATATACTTGCTAAAACAGCGAAATTTTACCAAAAGAAAATATCACCCAATATTTTAAATTTTAGCAAAAATTCTCTCAAGAGTTGAAAATTCATAATAAGGTTTCAAAATCCACAAAAAATTGTAAATTGTTAAAAACCAAAAAATGTTGCTTAAAACCGAAAACAACCTGAAAGAGAATTAAAAAAAAAAAAATCTAAATTTCAGCTGATTTTGAAAATTCACCTAAAACTGAAAATTCACTTCAAAACCAGAACATAGGAAGAAAGGAAATCTAAACTAACGAAACTTTCGAAAAAGAAAAATGAAATTTCACCAAAACAATAACCCAAAAGGGAATTTAACTAAAAATCTTAAGTTTCACCAAAAATTAAGAATATCGCAATAAGTCTGCCAAGAGGCCAAAGTTTTAACACAAAATTGAAGACCGAAAATTACCAAAAATAATAATTAAAAAGCAATAACAACCAAAGATTTCGCAAAAGAAAAATATTAAACCAAACAAATCCTTATAGTATTGAAATTTCACTATAATATTGAAAGTTGTTCAATAATTAAAAACTCGCGAAAAACAGCAAATCGGTATCAAATTTTATTTCCAAGATACCAAAACTTGATTAAAAAAATATCACAAAAAATTTAAATTCTACCAAAACCGAAAACTTCATCAAGCAATCGAAAATTTACCAACAAATTTAGGATCAAAATAGGATATCAATTTCTCCAACAACCATAAGTAACATAAAAGTTTTTACCAAAATTCCAATAATTCACTAAAAATTGCAAAGATAAACAGCTTGATCAGAAAATTGTTAAACTTAGCGATGAAATCGAAGAAAAAAAACGTGTAAACCGCTAGCAATCTGTAATAACCGAAAAACTCTGTAGTCTTCCAACATCTTTAGTAGCGCTTACTTGAGTAAAGGGTACAAAAGATTCGGTAAAGACGAGTATGGTGCCCTTGTTCCTAAAAGACTTGCAAACACAAACAAATCTGGTCTAATAGGGAAACAACACACATACATATGTGTATGAATTCTATTGACATAAGCGTACATGGGTCTAAAAATTCTAAGCAATAGATTCTTTTACACATGCAAATGAATTTATTACATGTACGTATGTTTTTCTTCTTTTCTTTCTTTATTTATTTAAATACAGATGTAAAGATTCATTCTGTTATTCATTTGCGAAGAGTTGTGCCTGTGTGTGTGTATGTGTTATACATACATATGCATATCCTTGAATAGTGTGGCATGAAAATGGAATAACTCTTTTATTACTTTTTTCATATATTTTACCATCTTCTTTGTTTCATAAGCGTATCCTATGCCACAAGTCTAACGAAATATTTTGTGGCAGTGTAATTGTCACTGATTGTTGCTTTAAGGTCACTTGGAGTTTCCATAAATTTGCGTACCAAATAACGCTCTTGATCGCATTTTACATGTAGAAATAGATTATGATTAATGAATTGATTTGTTTCTTAAACTATAATGGGCTACGGTGGCCTAAAATTAAATAATTTGCGTGTAAAATATATTAAGTCTCTTGGTTTAATTTAAAACCTGTTAACTTCATATAATAAAACTTTTTAGCATTTCACTTTTAATTTTTCTGAGCCCCAAAATACCCTGGGAATTTTTTGAATGGGGTGAAAATTAAGGATAACAAAATTAACTATTCTATTATTTTATTTAAGAATTTGAGTATGAGTATCTCAAACGGTATTAAAGTAATCGGCGCAAAAAAATATTTACATTTATAAAGCCAATCAATCCACTTATAAGACCGGTTGTGGCTATTAACAATATTCTAATTAAATAAAAAAATCTTAAATTTACTCTAAATACCTTCTAAAGCTGATGAGGTGTTTAATAGTTTGTGAGAATTTAAAGCTTTATATAAAATACTTCCCCAAACATACTTTACCCCTGACGATCCTGGGAAACCTTTTTTTTCATTTAAAAACATTAACTAACTGTTTTGATCAGCTATTAAACAACTAATATCAGGGAAGCACTAGGCACCGGCACGATAACTCCCGGTATCTCTTGGTGAGGACCCTTCGAGCAATACATGGTGGCTGTAGTGTATACGCGGGAAGATTGTGGTGCATTATCGGTAGATCTAAACAGCCGTGGTACTACCTATGACGTTCATAGTCGCACCGCCGGATAAGTCGAAAGACGTAAAACACTTTACGTACTGTATAATTACAACTGGAAGATTAAAAGTTTGTAAATGAATTACTCAAGCTTCCAAGAATTTGGATCACAAGACTGATATAAATGTATATATTACTATTTCCAATGCAGTCTGCTCCAGTGTGCAATGACTGTTTATGAAATAAATGGAAGCAAATAGAAAATAATTAAAAATTTGTATTGAAAAGAACTTTTCTAACTTCTGTTTATTTTTTGCAAACTTTTGAGGTCGATTTACTATCTCTAGCTTATGATGAAACAAATTGCACTGGACCGCAAAAATGATTTTTTTCATCATTTGAATAAAATTACAAGACAAAACATTAAGGGTTTAACGTTAAGCGCGCTTAATAAAAATCGGATATTTCGTACACATTTTTTAATAGCCGTGGTTAATATGACACCCTTAAGAGAGTAGTTAACTGCAGACAAATGTAACTAAACTGAGTATTTATCATCAACGAATATGCGATGGAGATTATTTTATACGCAGTTAATTTAAATTACTTGACTTTCATATAAAGAGTTCTTTCATATAAAGGTTATATTAGAAAGACAACTAATTCTGCGTAGAATATGCCTGCAGACAATTGCTCGTCGTTGTATCGCAAGAGACGTATCGAATAGAGGTGCGAGCACAGCTCAGTCTAAATATTAATGGCGGATTGTTTTTTTTTTCTTTTAGAGCAGTGCTTGGCTGTAGTTTACGGGCACAAGCCGGCGACTGTAAAAACACCACAAGAAAAAATTTATGCATTGTCGTTTGTAAGTTGAAATGATGGGGTTTCCTAATAGTTTAAATAATAAAACAATATTTAAGACAAATTGTTGTATTCTACCTACCCCCGTGGAGAACGCTACAGAAATACATGCCTTTTAAACTTGTGAACTAACGTATGCGTAACTGTTTATCTAAAATGTGTGCGCTTTTGTTTGCAATGCATTTAGAAATATAAGAAGATTGTATTTAACTTTCCCAAGGCAGTTTATATAACATTCTTTTCAAACTTGTCAAAGTGTTGTATTAAGTTTGAAGTTTAAATAATTACAGTGTGTATTTAAATGCACGCATGTAAGTTAGATGGCTTAATTTGATGGTAAAAATACCTAGAGTTAAAAAAAAACTTCGGTAAACTCTATTTGTTGTAGTTATTTTGCTTAAACTAAAACGAGAGAAATTCAACTAAAATATTAAAATTTTTGGAAAAAGTAAAGAAATATTGAACATCACCGCTTCTGTAGTTGATATGCAAATTTTTGTAACCAATTGTATTTCATAAGGTCGAAGACTTTCGGAATATTTCAATATGCGTTATAGGAAGAGCTTCCTAGCAAGGGCCCTTAATGTACGATTGCTAAATCATCACACTAAGTTACATGATTGAGCAGCACGTAAATTGCAGTATGCTTCACCGGGTGGCAATACATGCACAGTGGGGTTTTCTGACATCGCAGTTCTATGCCAATAAGCCGTAATCGTTAGATACCGCTTTAGAAATAGCTATCTACATTAACAAAAATTTTTTTTGGTGAACATAGAGGGGACGACCCCTGCCAATGCAATGCATTATGCTGGAACTAGAAAAAAGGTTAAAGGAAGGAGTAGTGTTAAAGGAGGGTGTTGTGTTTTTGACATTCCATTTAAATTTTACTTAATATAAATTGTCAGGAAAGACTTCTAAAGGGAATAATACACAACTTACGTTACGTAGATGTTCCAGTGTATCAATAGAGTTGAATATCCCTCTATTGTACGCATTCGAGAAGCTTCAAAATAGGCTTCAAAGCACCGGTTTATACACTAGTGAAAATATTGGTCTATACACTAGTGAAAATATGAAAGTAAAAAGTCCTCGAGAACTTCGAAACTTCGACTTGAACACTTTACAGCTTTAGCGACTTATTCGTTTTAATTGCAGCAGGGATAATTGTACCTGTGACATATCTTTTTATGGTTAAATCTTAAAATCGATAACTCTGTGATATTCTGCATCTTGCGAAATAAAGGAACTCTAAACTTTATAAAAATGTAAGTAAATTTTTTTACTAGGATTTATTACGTATGAGTAATACTTATGAAGCGTATCCCTTATACGTTCACAAAATACATGAGTTATATAGTATAGGGTGTTTTTAAGCTCGATAGAACTTTCAATTTTAAA
Organism: Phania funesta; assembly: GCA_963932375.1. Lineage (NCBI taxonomy): Eukaryota > Metazoa > Arthropoda > Insecta > Diptera > Tachinidae > Phania > Phania funesta. Next base: position 48,846,057 of record OZ010656.1, read on the forward strand.
AAATTACACACAAAATTCGATTTTAATAAAAAATAAATTATTCGAAAGGTCAATATAAGGCCACCACGGTTGTTCTTGACAAAGCAGTCTGGATGTCCAATTCTCTTAATTTTTTAGGAAATAAGGTGCAATGATACCAGCAGCGTTAAAACCGCAAGGTCTGCTGCGGATTAGTTTCACTGCATATGCGGCCATTTCGTTTATTAACAAACCCGTTAAGGCGAAAATGAGGCTTATCGCTAAACACTATCTTGCGATAAAACTTTGGATCGGTAGATGACTGACATTTAAAGTGTATCTGGATAACTAAGTAGAGTTATTCATGCGTTAATCTATTTATGATGATATGCCAGAGTATACTGATCATAAATGTCAAAAAGGGAGCTAAGGATGACAGTTATATTTTTCGTAGGTACAATAAGACTGTAAAAACACCCTAAATAACATTATTTTTATGAATATAAGAGTAAATAAATGTGCATTTATTATTAAAGATCTAATAATGTTGCGATGAAATAATTCTCGTTATATTAAGAAAAAGTCTCTTCCTCTGCTGTCTGCACATTAATATTTGCACATATCGTGTTTCTGGCATAAGTCCAGCCAAGTTTTCAGTATGTTTACGTGAAGCCAAGTTTCTCCAGATTACATGTAACAAGCAAAGAGTACGTAGTAGTGTTATTGGGAGCAGTTTCTGGAACGACAGTGGTGCTGTTGCCGTCCGAATTTTTGCCAAGATATGCTACAAATGTAAACTATATATGTAAGTGAAGGGACTTAGTTTCAACGCTCGCAAAATATTGATAAAGAGTGGAGAGTTTTAGAAGAATCAAATAGCTGTCGTCAGCAGAGACAGTAATAAGTATTTTAAACTCAATCCGAAAAAGAGTTATACTTTACTATAAATATTTTGTGTTTTTAAAATATAAAAAAAACGTGTTCTGTTCAACAATATTAGTTTTATATAAAACTATACAGTTAGCTGTTAAAATAAAACAAAGAAAATGGGAAAAATTAAAAGAATATACAAAACATAACAAAATCGTTATTTACAGAATTAGTGACATTTTGTGTCAAGGAATACAGATATCTTATTTATGATAATATATGTTATGGATAGTGAAAGGATCTCCGGTATCTCCGGTGATTGCAGTTATAGCCATGCAAGAAAAAGAAGAGGTCTAGTAAGATACTTTAAGGATCTTGAACATAATTTTTAAAGAAATTTAATTTACAATATTAAAGGAAACCGACAACAAATTACATTCAAAGTATTAGAAAACGTAGTACAGTTAAGTTAGACTGGTGTTACAAAATTCTTACATCTACGATTTGTTACGAGAGTGTTGTATACCAGTAGTACGAAGAAATACGCAGAAAATAAGAGATATGCGGCTCACAAATGACTTATCATTAAGAGTAATAAGTGGAATAATTGAGGGCATTAAGAAAAAGACAAATAAATTATATATTAACGAGACAAGAAAAATATTCCACCTTGTAAAATCAAATTTTTTTATATTATGGAAAATTTTAATATATAAAATTTGCTGTAAAGGTAACAACCTGGATGTATGTGAAAAAATATATGTTAGTACGACAAGAACAAAGTTAGACAGAATTTGACAGAAAAAGCAGATCTCACAGTCCACTGTGCAATAATTGGACACCAACTAAGTTTTAATATAGTGTGAATTTTATAAGGGAATAACATTACAAGCTATGGATGCTACATATAATAAATACACCGATAAATTGAAAAACAGACACCGACAATTGTGCTCACATTTATCGACATATAATAAATAAATACAGAGCTGATAAATAAACACAAAAACAGTGAGTGACTAAGCTCAGAAATATAAACAGCTACCGGCATTGAAAACAGAATGTGAATATAGATAATTTCTTAATATTTGGTTTTTAATCACATACTTCATTCACTTCAAAATGTAATATTGTTCAATCATATATTTTAGCGTTTTCCGAAGCTCCCCATTGACATCATAAATATAAAAAATCGTAATAAAACTAGGAGACTTTCATATTTTTTGAAAAGTTATTTTACAGTGTTATCAGCTTCATCCAAGCCATTCTATTTAAACTAATATCATGTCCACTTAATAGCGTTATTTACGCACCTTAAATGAACTGAAATCAGATTAAAATAAGAAATTAGCAATAATAATTTCCTCAATATCGTTGTTGTTAATATCTTTTTTTATGTAACACAAGTCGAAAGAACAAAAGTCAATAATACTAGTAGATTTCAGCTCAAATCTCGAAGAAAATCTCTGCCGTTTACACCAATGCTTTTTGACGTATTATTGGATTTCATTTTCATAACAAAAACAGCTGACTGAAGAAGTCATAAAAAATTGGCTCTAAACTTAATTAAATTCGTGCTACAATTGTTTTTATATACATAATTACATATTTAATATTACTTATACTTTATTTATTATTGTTTTATCCATATTGAAACCACTTAATTTAAACTTTTATTATTTTTTAATGTTGCTGCAAATATTTTGTTTCTACCGCGTTTTTTTTTTTTTTTTTGTTACAAATGTCAACATTTTCTTGTTCAGCGCTGTATATTTCAGTACATTAGCAAAAAATACAAAGTTGCATCATTTAGTATTGCAAGATTTTGAGAGATTTCGCCAAAATCTAGTTCGTAAGTAGATTTTGTTTTGTATGGGAAATCTGGTGGAAATGAACTAGATTTCGCTCAAAATCTCATAAGTACCAGATTTTGCGTAGATGTAAATGTAGTATAAGATATTATTTTGTAATTAAAAAAAATTGTATAGAATCTCTGTCTTTCCATTTATTATTTCGTAGTTTACCAATAGCAACTGATCCATTAGAATGATCCATTAGAAACACTATATTTTGCTTGTCAACTGTAGTTTTCTCGTCATTAGCATATTTCTATCAAATCCAACATTGTATGTACTTGCGCTTATTGATTTTAGAGCCCAACCAGTTGGAATATTTCATCTCTAGACATGTTTTCTTTATATGTTGTTGTGATATAATCTAGGTGAATAAAAATAACGATTCAGTATCATATACAAATTTTAAACATTAAAATTTTTGGTGAAGATTCCACATTTAAAAAATTCTGTCTAAGAAATAAATATTATGTCAAAATAAATAAAGAAAATTAATTAGAATAATTCATAGATAATAAAACATTCCTGATAACGGGCTTCTTCAGAATTAATGTTACGGTCGTTCGTATTAACCCATTACAGCATAACGTCCGGTAAATCGGACAGCAGTAAATTGCGTATTTTCAAAAAATAAAAAAAAATTTCTTGTCTACTTGATGGTAACAGAAAGTTTAGAGTATTAGTTGAAGTTTGACAACATCGCTTGTAAAGACTAAAAGTAATTTAGCAGTTGTTTTTCATCATTGTTTGAAATGTCTGATCGCGGTTGCAGTGTTTTGAAGAAGAGGTAAGATTAAGATTTTGTTAAATTTAACGATAAATTATTGCAAATAATGCTTTTCTTTTATAAAACAATTATATTTCTACATAGAAACAAACATTATTCTTTACAAAAATTATTATTTTCATTTTTATATGTGGTTTTTTAAAAGCGTCCGATATATCGGACGTTATGCATTACAAACTTTTGAGTGTGATTATTTGTTGATATTTTTTTAGCTTGAAAGTGCATGAAATATTAGCTATATTAGAATGTGAAGATGAAACAGAGACTTCAGAGCGTTTAATTTATGTTGAACCACCCTTTGAGCAGAGCGGACAGGCAACAGATGAATACAGCGACAAGTCTGACGATGAACACGTGGGGAACCTTAGCTGCTTGGGGCGCACATTGCTTCATACCAACTGCAAACTTCAAAGTTCAGCTCGGAAGGGAGACGATACCAATAGAACCACAACTTCAGATGAAAAGGCATTGAAAGATGAAACTGATAGCGACGATGATGTACCGCTATCTGCTTATAAAAAAGGAATACAAAAGTTTCAATCCAAAAAGATAAAAATAGTGCATTGGGAAAAACATCTACCAAGCTTCACAAATTCAGAATTTTTCGGAAAATCAACTTCGCTGGAAAGTAAAATTTGTCAAGATCCATTGGACTACTTCCAACTTTTTTTTCACAAGGATCTAATAAAAAATATGGTTGATCAAACCAATCTGTACGCTGGCCAAAAAAACCGGCCTTTGATGGTAACTGAAGATGAAATTTACGTAGTTTTGGGAGGAATGTTATTATCTGGCTACGCTAAACTACCAAATAAAAGATTATATTTTTCAAAAGATAACGACGTCCCAAAAATTTTAGCGGAAAGCACGAGATGTAATAGATTTGAAGCGATATTGCAAAATGTTCATCTAAATGACAACACTTTGTTATCGACTTCATCAGATAGATTGTATAAGTTGCGCCCTTTGCTAGATAGTTTGAGTGAATCTTTCAAAAAACACTGCGGAGTTGATGAAAATTATAGCATTGATGAGAGCATGATCCCGTACTATGGAAAGCATTACGCAAAACAATTTATCAGAGAAAACCCGATACGATTTGGATTCAAAAATTGGGCTTTATGTTCAAGTACTGGATACATGGTGGCTTTTAGTATTTATACTGGTAAAAGTGCAGAAAAAAAGGACTTTGGTTTAGACGGAGATGTAGTTTTGAATCTGATAGATCGCTCAGATTTATCAAGTCAAAGTGGAGTAAAAGTATACTTCGACAACTACTTCACATCATTGCCATTGATGAGGCAGCTCAAAGTACTAGGTTATTGCGCAACTGGAACAATAAGGGCGAACCGTGTTGAAAACTGTTCTGTATTAGACGTCAATCAGTTCAAACGAGAAAAGCGCGGCATGTATGATTACAGCTCATCCGAAGAAGTTTTTGTATGTCGATGGAAGGACAACAACGTTGTTACAGTAGCAACAAATTTTGAAAACTGGACGTTAACATCTGCCACACGTTGGTCTAATGAAAAAAAGCGAAAGTTTCTGTTCCTCAGCCTTCTCTTATTGCCAGCTATAATAAACATATGGGCGGAGTTGATAAATGCGAGCAAGCTGTCGCGAATCTTCGTACAAGAATGCGTGTAAAGAAATGGTGGTGGCCAATTTTTGCGTATTTCTTAGATGTATCGGTTGTAAATGGATGGCTATTAGCTAGAAAGAATAATTGCAATAAAGGTACGGAATCTTTGTTTGCATTTAGAAGATATGTAGCTCAAAGTCTACTTATTAAATATGGTACAAGCTGAGAAGCTGCCGGTTTCGTGTATTCTGGCCACAAGTCAAAGATTTCTGAGGTAGTTTTACACTCAGATACTTGCTTACAACGAAATGCCGCTCGTTTTCTCCAGTATAAATCGAAATCGTCCGCACTAATTTCGTCGCCTCTAAGTATTTGCACAATACTATTTATGGAGAAGATTCCTGTTGCTTGAAAGCCTCTTTGGACATTCGTTTTAAATTTGCTAACTTATTGTAGATCTTTCCCCTTTTTCCGTTAGTGTAAAAAGACTCAAAAATAAAAATAGTTTGGGTATATTATTATTGTATAACAAATAATTTGGAGGCAAATAATTACCAATTCGTCTGATGGAAACAAAGAGCAAATTTGTTTTTCCAACTCAGCACAGTCAGATAGCGAACTGTCGCAGCCATTTAGATCTAAGTACTTTGTTATCGTACTGATTAATAAAGTCCTGGGCTCTTCCTCTTTAAATATTAACGCATTTACACAAATGTTTCTTAACTTTGAAAGATTTTCTATATGACCAGAAAAAATTTTATTACACGCACGCGCAAAAGGTATCTATGACAACTTTATATAATAAATTCTTTCACAATACTAAATTTTCTTTTTATGCGTTGATGATGGGGTTGTCATATTTTTTCCACCAAATTCGTAAAATTCAATGTCAAAAATCGCCAAAATAATATTTATATATTTTTTTAAAATAAATTAAATAAATAACTTACTGTTTCATCATATATCACAACACCACTCAATTTTTTTTTTAATTTCTCAACATTTCTTTTATTTTTGAAAAATTTTATAAAGAAATTTCATTCACCATCTAACTTTGCACTTACCTGTATTAATTCGCCTTATCATGCATAGTACTGAAATAATTTTTCACTTGGTTTGCTAAAATATGTGATAGCAAGCCTAATAGTTCACGATTAAATTTATCCCTAATTTCTAAGACAATTTAAAATGAAAACTCTGCCAAGAACCGTTTTCTATTTTTTACATTTTTATGGTATACACATTATACTGATTTATATTATACGTATATTTATATCAGTGATGTGATTTGTGGTACAATTTGATTTTTTTTTTACCCTTGATGTTGAACCCTTTTTTGGTAATTATATACAAATAACTATAAATAAATATGCATCTACATGTATAATTAATAGACAAGACCATTTTTGGCTTGTTTTACAATTAAGGCTCACATTATAAATTTTTTTATATTTTACCATTTTAATAAAATCTGTAAGTATAATATTACATATTGTATAATATGTAGTACTATACTTAATTAAAGTTAATTGCAGAAATGTAATAAAAATCTATATTACATGGGTAAGTGTTAATTAAAAATATGAATAGAGACAATTACTAATAATTTTATATATATATAAGTAGATAATTGAAATATAAAGAAAATTATATAATTAATGGAACTTTTTAAGTCAATCGACACAATACCTATTAACACTTAAGTCCCATCACTGGTATAATCATTTTGAAACAGTGTTGTGTGCTTATATTAAACATACTTGAAACAAGCGTTTATGTAAAATAAAATTACTAGTTTGTGTATTTTACATTAAAATATGTCTGTTTGTTCACTTTTATGCTTATTGGCACCATTTTTCTGCAGAAAAAGTCTATAAATAATTAAAAAGTTAACTAATTACATTAAAATATTAATTGAAACTTTGATTTTAATTAAAGGGTTTAATTGAAAAAAAGTAGACAATAATTTTTTCTGTGTACGCAACATTTTTGAAGCACATGGAATCCAGTTTACTGAAAAGAACTTTAATGGTGTACCTCTTTTGAATATCTTCGTAAGCCTGTTCACATCCATTTTGGATTTAGTACTGTAATACGTGTGAGTAGTCTATTAATGAAGTTTACTGTCTCTTGGTCGATACCGACTGACTCAAAGGCTTGCCCAATGGAGGTCGGTTCGACAGTATTTAAAGCACCCTCTATGTCAAGGGAAGCTGCTAATGCGTAGTCCCTAACCTCTAATACCTTTTCTAAATACCCCACTAGTGAGTGCAAAGCCGTCTCTACTGATATCCCTTTAATGTAAGCTTATTAAGAGTTTAGTATCACCAAAAACAACCGAAATTAAATTTAAACCATAAAATAAACAAAAGCCGAAAAAATAACCAATAAATCTAAATTTTACCATATGCCAGTTGACTACAAAAGTTACACAAAACATTGAAATGGATAAGCTAAGCTCTATACACGCTTCGCTGATTGCTTAAGCCAGCTCACCAGGAAATATTAACCCAACTTTTTAGAAAAACTTAAACGGCTTTTGCCAGAAATTATTTAGATTAATTGGGAAATTCAAAGAAAATCAAGAAAAATATAATAATTTTACAACAACAAACTGTAGGTTGTATTAAGTAACAGGTTAAAATCATGTTTTAATTCAGAAAACTCAACGATATGAATTTTAGTTACAACATCTTTAATACAGTGAGAACTAATTATCTAAAACTCCCACTAGTAGAAAATGTTTCATTAATAAATAAAAATCGTGTTGGGGTTCGAAGTATTAGTATCTATGGTTATAATGATTAATTACTTTTTATACGTGTTTTTCTAGAAAAGAAGATTTTACTTATTTATAGTTCCTTATTTTTCCCCTTGCATTTTGTTGTCAAGAATTAATGTGATATATGTAGATACACACGTAAATATCTTTTGTGTACGTTACTTACTACGTGCTAATCAATTAATCTTTTAGGTTACATTCTACCTCTAACCATAATAATGTTATAAATATAAAAGAGAATGAATTCCATACTATATAAAATAACCAAACGAATTCCTTTTCCGGGTTACACTACTTACTAGTAGAAGGTAAAATCTGAATGCCTTAAATAAAAATAAGGATTTAACTGGGAACTTTAACTTGTGTTTTTCTAAAAACGATTTTTTTTAAATTTTAGCACCTTAAAACATGAGTTACAGAACAATAGGAAATTAGGAATAAACTGATTTTCTTTTAAGCTGTTAAACATTAAGTTGTTGTTTTATTCTAAATATCTTAAAAAATAATTATCATTTAAAAAATTCATTGTGTAAAGTTTATTACTTGTATTTTTTCCGAATAAATCTTTTTGGAAATTGAAAGAAACATTACTTGATTGAGCGAACAAGCTTTTGTATGAAATATTAGAACTTTTCTTTATACATATAAATTAAATCTACTATAAATCTACATGTGACTGTAATTTATTTACGTAGTCACATCTGAAAACGTCATAATCCAGCTCGCAGAAGAGATCTCTAACAACCGCTAATATGTCTTTTTTCTATCACTGCCTTCACTTTCTTGCGTCTATTTAACTAAAGGACGCTATATTTAGTTATGCCAGTGCGAATACGATCAATTGAGTGGTTTTGTTCCAACTAAACATTGTTATTTCGAGTCCTGACGTTGGTACATCATTTAGAGGTGTGTATTTTGAAAATCAAAAATTTTTGAAGTCATAGGTTTTTGTTGGCTCTGAACATTTTCGGCTTTTTTGAGAATTCCACTATCTACAACTGTTCTTAATAATCAGAAAAAAATTAAGACAATATTTAAAAGATAAATATATAATACTAAGAATTATGTTTTCTTGACAGAGAACGCACATTTAACTGACTCACGAACAATGCCCTTTTGCGGCTGTGTGGACTTTAAACATGACCGATTCCCTTCAATTTAGTAGGATCAATGAGACAGGTTCAGTGACAATTGGGTTTGAGCTACCATGCTAATCCGATAAGAAGAAATATAGTTGAGGTAGCTACAGTCTAAAAGCAATGATTGAATTATATTATTATCGTATATAACTATAATATGATGCTCTTAGAATGATAGAAAAACAAAAATTGTTGTTACTATCACTCTTTGTTGAAACACCAAAAGAAAATTACATACTATGCATATTAAGAAGATTTTACGTTTATTGGCCAACTTGTTAACTTGTTATCAAATGTTATCAAATAACCACGATATGTGCGCCAAAACAATATATTGTTGTAGAGACCATTATGTAGTTCTCGCGACCATGCCACAACCAAGGTTTTTCCTTTGCGTGTTCACAGCTATACATAAAAGAAGAATTTTGTTATTAATCACACGGCTTCTTTTATTCCCTTTCAATATACAACAATCCCAATAAGAAACCGTATACCGGTAACACAATAGTGGAGTTAAGCATCAAAGTATCGGAAATTTTGTTCAATTTTTTTTATATCCTGCGTAATGATATTAATAAAAATTGTTTACTATTTTTGTACTAATTTCTGTTTTTTTTCTTTTAATTTTAGGTAAGTAAAAGACTGTTAACAATATTTAATTGTGCGAGAGGTATGTAAGCATTTAGTTAACAAATTTATTCAATAATATTTTTTTGTGGCAAGCGTGGTGCTTTACGAATTTATGGTATCTTAGCAAGTTGGAACATATGATACGATATAAAAACTTGCTCGAAATTACGGTAACCTTGATTGGAATAGCTCGATAAAGCAAAACACATCTTACAGTTTTTTCTTTAGCTATCCTTCAATAGCTTTGCAATTACAGATTAAAATTAAAATCGACATTTTCTTCTACTTACTTGTTCTGCGAGCAACATTGTTAAACTCTTTGATTTTATTATAAAAAATTATGGTATGTGAGCAATATTTATTACGATGTTTCTCGTCAGTTGTCATGCCAGCATAAACTAATCTTAGATAACTACGGGCACGTATTATTTGTGAGACACAAGTCGCTATGCACAATGGCAGAACTGAACCTTCCGAATTGATCGACCCAATTCAAATATTCTTACAATTCTAAAAATTTTATTTGATTTCTTAATTGAAACCAAAACTTACCGTTTATAAATCCAACTTATAGAGCGTTCACTTTACCAGAAAATTCATTAGATATCATTATTTTTACGCAATCTACTCATACGAACCTTCGAATGAACTTAGTACCTTTTAGATATGTATGTATGTATCTTGCTGTATTTCTTGTTCTTAGAAAGTAAATTGTTACGGAGTACCACAACATTAAAAATTTCCTTCTAAAAGAAGTTTGAATTAGCGTAACTTATGGACTCTTTTTTTTAATGCAAACATAAATATAAAATAAACATTCTGCTTGAAATGATTACTCGGAAGAATTGTTTATCATTTTTCATTCATATCCAATCTTTTATCTTCCCAGCACAACGAAACTTTCTTCAATCTTCGAAACACTCTCTATATGTTTGTCTAAAGCCGTGTTCTCCGAAGTAGTAACTTTAGCCCTGATATGATCCATTATTGGTTTTTCCACATTTCTGGATTCTTGCATCATGTGTACATTTTCCCTCCAACGATCAAATTCAAAGTGGTCCCCTCCATGGCAATCAAACAACTTGGTTAACTGTTTTTAGCGACCTTATTGTGTTTTTTCTACCTAGACTGAGAAGCGCCATTCGAATGACTGTTCGTTAGTTAGGCCGTCGTATTTATAGTTCAAATTCTCTCGCGCCAGCGGTATTGACACATTTAATTAAAGAACATTGTGGTTCTCACCGAAATATCCACGCGATTATCTTTGAGCAAAATGTTTTGACACTTATAATATTTTCTTCCAACCAAACAGGAATTTTAATGGTTTTTAATTTGAAACAAAAGCTTACATTTTTTAAAGTGTTCCAATATCGTAAAGAAAACCATTTATTATTTATGATAACAGATATACGCTCCATACAGATATAACGCTACTTTTTTTTATAAATCGATTTGAGTAAAGAATTGTTCTCTTGCGACTTGTGGCGTACAATAAATCTATTTTGGTCGTCTATAAATTGACAACACAAACTGCTGCCTGACATAAAGAAATATTTGTAAGTTGAGTAAAGTCACAGCTCCATATAATATTCATGCAGTTATTTGACTTTGTTAAATACTGTAGCATATATAACTAAAAATGGAAGTATAACATTTGAATTCTGATAAAATAGTGCTGTATCAGAAAGATGAACTCATTTATTTCTTAATAGAAGGTTGTTGCAAAGATCTGCCAACAATTTTTAAAAATTGTAAATTCTAAATATTTTTTAACAATAATGCTGCATTTTGAATTAACATTTAATTGTATTTTATATTCTCTACATTTATTATAATTCTTTAATTTAAATGCAAATGCTATTTGAAAACATGTGTGAAGAAACTTTTTGAAAAATAAAATTGTGAGCGGTTTTCGCTTTTTTTTATTATGGACGTAATTAAAGTTAACAATAAAAACTCATTTAAAATTCAGAAGCTTCTGTTAAATCAAAACAGATTTTAAAAATCAAAACATTATCCCATAGGCTACGACGACAAAATAAAAACTTATTTTATTCGTCTGCATAAAATAGCTAAAAGACACGTACTAATCTTAGAGCAGAGTAACAACAAATATTTTTTCTTCCAAACACACATTAAAAAAACATTTACAAATATTTACACATTTATAAGCCAACAGGCGACAAAGAGACGTTTAAGGATAACTGCTCTTTACAACTTTGCTCTAACGGTACAATGAACATTTTAAGGAATACGAAATCACGTTCGCAAAGAACTTTTCTTAAACATATTTGTCAGTATGTGAAAGTTTCTGAGTATTTCAAATAACGAATTTAATTTTTAAAAATTGTACTTTCATACAATTTCTTTCCATTAAGACTTCATTTACTCTAACAAATATTTGTGTAGAAATGCAAGCGCTTCCTTGTATGATTTGCTCGTGCGCGACGTTATGTTAGATGTGTTTGGGCTAGTAATCGAGCAAATAACAAGGAAAAGTTCTCATGTTTAAGACGTTGCGCACGAGAATTATAATATTTTCCTGTTAGCTTACTACGTATGGGAAAGATGATAAATAAACAATTTTTTGAAACATTTATCGAAATTTAAACAGAAGAAATTTCTATCATGTTTTGGAGTTGTTATTTCCATATTTTTAAATATATATGTTTGCATGTGAACGCTTATTACTCTTTAACAACCAATCATTCGTCCATTCGTTTTTACTGTTTTGTGCACATGGAAGTACATTCTTATATGTTGCATATTTATGAAGAAATGGTGTACGAGAAATTCGTATTTGTATGCCCAGCTTTATATAAACAAATTGGTAGTTTCACAGCTATTCATATAAGGTGTGCGGGTAGCAAGAACAGAAGTAGAATTAGTAACTGTATTTAAAAAAAATTTAATTAAGTAAAAAAATTATCAGCTTCAACTCATTGGAGATCCTTAATATTTATTGTCGCACAAAGTGTTCTCCGAATTGTCCACTAGTATGCTTTATTCACAAAACTGGACAGCAGATGCGGGAAATAAAGACGCACGGTAGTGCGCCAGGCCAGTTTTAGGCCACAGTGTGTATATTACACGAACCTATTTGCGTTGTTTTACCTCCCTCATAAATTCCCTACTTTAATCATAACTTTAAACATAAGAAGTTCAAAAGTTTTACCATAAAAGCTTCCCGAGATATGAAGGTGTAAAAAGTGTATATTTTGGTACATATCTGAAACATGTTCCATCTGAGATCTGAAATTTGGTACAAAGGTTGCCCTTGAAGAATAAGTAAAATAAAGTAAATGGGCACTTTTCATCTACCTGAGATGGGTCGCCTATTATTTGTATGGAGCATTTCTACTATAGGCAGGGAGCTCAAATTTAATATGAACCAACCGTTTGTAAACTTTAAGTTTAAAGAGCTTTTTTACATACATTAGCAAACAAAAATAACTTAAAAAAGGACTCAAAGCCGAACAGAAACAGGAATGTGAAAATAAGGCCAAGTTCCTAACAAAAATTACTGAGATCAAAATTAGGACAAAGTGCTTCATATTTACCATACCATGCCATTACTGTGCAACTGGATAGCTTGACAAAAATTTTTTAACTTCCTAATATGGGAAAGGATTATGGAAAAAATCTTACCAAGCTGGCAAGTTGCCTAGAACTGGGATGGGATGGGATGGAGAACTCGGTGCTCATTTTTATCTCAGTACTTTTTACGGCCGAAATTTTTAGATACGAACTTGGGCTTATTTTCACATATATGGCTTTGTCCGAATATTTATTTCAACACATCCCAAAACGACTTAAAATGGACATATAAAATATTCCATTGATTAAAGTTTTTTCGCTGTAATGTATCTTTTTCGAACCCTTTGTGATATATGAAAATAAAGCATACAAATATCAATAGATCACTGTTAGTTATAAATTTTTGTAAACAATAAATTTGAATTTGGTCCTTATAAAAAACTTTATGATGAAATACGTACGTAATGGAACTATAATCGCAATCAGCTGTATTTACTATTTGGGGTAAATATCGTAGCTTTTTTTTAAATTAAATAGAAATTGTGTGGATTTTGTTGTTGGGCTATGATATTTTGCATTTGCAAGACTATTTGACAAAATAATATAATTAGATATTTTTCCTGCCACATTAAACACGTCCATATAAAGGCCGCTCTGTAAACAGAAGGAAAATTCTCCGGATATGCAGCAGATGGAGCCCATTACACTTAAAATTTTCAAGTCATATAATAACCACTACCGTAGTAGTTCTTCTTCTTGGGGTTATCGCGATACTGAATATCTCAATTTGCTGCTAAACCGTTGGGTTTGATTTTTGGTTGCCCTTAAAGCAAATTTTGCCTTTCAGGCACCAATCATAAACTTTCTAAAGCATGAGACACACTTCTTTTGCAAAAAATTAAACCATTCCGCAAACGTTAGCTGTTACACATTCGGTATTCATTATGGACAACAAAATATAAAAAAAAATCCTTTCTATCAACGCGTATTATATAAAAGGACATTAAATACTGGTCAGAAAACTTTTACTTAAAATATTTATCATTTTGTTTTTAGCACTAAATTCAAAGTTCCAAAATTGCTCCTAGTTAATGTTCCACAAATGCAATTTGACATAATTTTGGCTTTTGAAAAATAACGAAATTTAAGGTGGTTTATAAAGCTTCTTTAAAAATAAACAAAGAAATTACACAGGTTTATGTGAAATCCGCAAGTTGCTTTTTACTTACACAAAAAAATGACTCATAAAAAGAAAAAGAAACTGAAAGAATAAACTAATCGGATTTTAAAATACCGCAACATACTCGTCGAATATTGTAGCTGGGATACTACACAAACATATGTTCACATTTTTAACAAACATAGTTATACGAACTTGTGTGGAGACAAGTGAGAGAAATAGGGTTTATTCACACAATCTAGCGAACGATATACAATGATTAGGATGGTCCTCAGAAAAGTTATCGGTGTTTGTCAGCAAAACTGAAAAAGTTCATGAGTTAGGAAATTCTTTTAATATTGGCATGTTCAGTGTTTCCTTGTCCGTGGAAGAGGCTAAACGCAAGGACAATAAATATCCTAATTTTAGTGGCTGTACAAAAACCTTGTCGCTATTTGACGAAAGATGGCTCCTCTTATAAGATGTTGTTAACGATCATACAAATTTTTCATAAAAACAAAGTTTATTATTGCAATATTTTCAATCAAAAGATCTATATAATTGTTTTTTTAATGATATTAAAGACAAAGAACTTCTAAAACTTTTTAAAATTTTTTTTCCAAAAGCTAATGCTGATCCGAGCCTTCTATAGTGTATGCATATACATAAGTATGTTTTGCAGAAATGCCTAAAGACCTCACACGTAAATCCGAAAATTCATGACCTAAGTCCGAAATTTATGTTGTGAACGAAGGCAGGAGTATAAATTTTCCGTTACTATGAAAGATAAACCACCCTTACTTGACTGATGACTTACTGGCATAGATAGGCCTGCCACTAAAGGACACTTTCTAATACACACTCTGGTGGAGGTCAAAGCTCATAGTTCACACGGTTTGTTATGAGCTTCGTACCGGATTTATAAAATATTGCGTTTTCTAGCCTTTTATTATACATCACGTTTTTATATATTTATTATTTACATATTTATTGATTTATTATACATACATATGAAGCGTACACAGCGACGTTCTTGTATACACTACCAATATAACTTATAAGTTATAGACAAAAGAATTAAAAAAAATTAATTTGCTTCTCGTATTCATTTTTCCAACACTGTGAGTATATACTACACAGAACTATGTATACGAATATCTACGTTCATATACAAATTTCTTTATGTACATATATCCTGTTTATCAAGTTTGTATTGGAAGTATGATAATAAAATGTAAGTTTGAGAAAGAAACCTTACAAAAGTTTTAAATAACAACACAGACACTCATACATACAACAAGTTCTCATATTCACATACATAAGCGTGTCTACTTTATGCGCTCGTAATGTGAGAACAGGAGACTTTAGTCAAGGTTTACAATTGTATTTTTAAATGTATTTTGCCACTGACTTTTTTAATTGTTTTCCCCTTAGGATGAGGTTAAGGACACATGAGTTTTTTTTATTCACTGAAATAGTTATCGTTTTATTATTATTTACTAAGTTATTATTTTTGGAGTGTAAACATTTCAAGAAAATTCATAATTTGGATTAAATACTTTTCAAAATTTCATAATAAAGTGGATTAACGAACTAAGCATTAAGATCTAGTCGATAGTGCCAGTCATCTTTCAAGAGCAGTAACGCATTGGAGGTGCAGAACAAATTATTCCATTTAATATAAAATTCTAATTAATTTGAACTATGACAAGTCACATTAAAAGCTGTATAAACCTAATATTACTTGAACGGATTTTTATGATTGAGAGGTCCTTAGCTTATTTCAGAACGAAAACTTTTCAAGTAATTTCAGTCTTGGCGTAATTTTTTTACGTGCCTGAGTGATTTCATCACAGACTCGAGTGCTCCGGCAGGCAAGTGAGTGGTGTGCTAGTCTATCAGTCTAGGGGTCGTGGGTTCGATTCCCACCAAATAATCTTCTGTTTCACTACAACCAGTGAACGTCTATGTTACTATACTCCGTAATTTAAATTCAAATATGATTTGTAATTTTATTGTAACAATTAATAAATAAAATTAAAAAAAAATACAAAAAATGAAATGATACATTTGGGCGCTGAAGGATCTGAAACACGAACTGCATGCTCGAGCGATAAACCGATTTCTCTTATAATTATTAATATTCTTCATTGCAGAGGATTTTCTTCCAGGATGAAGCTTATAAAATATATCTCAGCCGGCTTACTAAAAACTATAATGTTTTTATCCTTAATTTAGACAATATTGTGCTGTGCTAAAAACAAAGGGATCAACATGGCTATATTTTCTTGCAAGAATATAAAACCGGAAAATACCTTCTAGTTTCAATATATTAGAAACAGAATAAGAGACTAATAATATCAACCACCTTTTGATTGTCTGTGTAAATATACCCTACGTTTGTATTAAGTTCTCCAAACTAATATTGGAAATAAGTTTATACTTGCAATTAACTACATATTCGCCTTTCAAGCATTTCACCTTTGTTTACGTGTTATGCAATCGTTTTTAAGTTGAACTTTTATTTGAAAATGAGGTTATCGGTTCATAGCATAAGTGGCTTGGCACATAAAATTTAAAATTCTACTTGCATTTCAATAACAATGAGCAGCAATTCTAGCATAAGGGTAAATATGAGTAGTAAAGGCGATTTTTTGTGAGGTTTCTGTTGATGAATTCGAGGATAAATATGTATAGTGTGAACCTGATAATGAAAAAATATTTATTCGATCGGATTAAAAAAAATCAAAATTTAATACAGAACTGTAACTCCACCTTAAAATATAAAAAAACAAAACTTGCCAAATTTCGAAATTTTACTACGAAAATTTTAATTTAACAAAAACAAAAATTCATCAAAAAATTTTTCTTTTCGAAAAAAAACCTTGAAATTTTAACCAAATCGGTACTAAGCAAATATATCAAGAAAATAAAATTTCCTTATAAATAGGAATTCGCGATTTCACTAAAAATTTGATAATTCACCGCAAAACCAAACTATAATTCAAAAAATGTAAATTTCAAATATAACTTATTAAAAACAACTTAATTAAAAAAAAGTCGCAAAAAATAGTAATTTTCCCAAAATTTTAAATTTAACAAAAATTTATAAATCAAAAAACTATTATAAACCAAATTTTAGAATTTCACCACGAAAATTTACACCAACAATTATTGATTTGACTAAAAAAACCGATACAAAGGTGTACAAATTTGAAATTTTTCCAAAATTTAAAATTCAACATAAAATCCGAAAATCGGAATAATAAAAATTTAATTATTAAAAAACCAATATATAATAAAAAACAAAAGTTTATAAAAAATAATGAGTAAAGTTCTACAAATTGTGAAGTAAAACAAAATTTTACAAAAAAATAAATAAATCAATGTTCGCCACAAAAACTCAATACATATATTACAAACTTTTGATGAAAAAGATGTTAAACAAATGTATCAAAAAAAATATCAAAATTCACCACATATGGGCAATTTGCAAAAAAATTCAAAAATTCACTAAAAAATGTAAAGATTACAAAAAATTATATATTTCATCAATAATCTTAATAATAAAATTGATACAAACTTCTCAGAACAAAGAAATGACACTAAAGACGGCACATAGCCGAAACCGGTTTGTCTTCAAACCAAACAAGGGATGACGGAAATTCGTTCCAGAAATCTACACAACATTTTTTCATAATTTGGGAATTCACCAAAATTCGAAAATTCACCACGAAATCAAACAATCAAAAGACTTTAATTTACAAAAATAACAAAACTTTCAAAAAATATAAATTAATAAACTGAAGAAAATAAACAAAATTTTGTAAAATTTTACTAAATTACCAAAAAAAAAAAATATTATTCTTACCAAATCAAAAACTTTTATATTTCCGAATTCAAAAAGATTTAAATTTTACATGGAACCAAACTATCTATAGTCTAAAAATTTTAAATTACCAAAATAGCCGAAAAACCAAAAGTACATAAAAAATTGAAGAAAAATGTATAATTTGGAAAAATTTTAAAATTGACCGAAAATTCGACAATTCACAATAAAATCAATGAACTGAAATAAAACAAAATAATTGCAAATTTAACCCACAGATATATATGGTAATTTTTTAAATTTACGCAAGGTCCAAAAAAGCTTTATTTTCACAAACAATTGGTTCTAAATTTTGAAATTTAGGCACAAAATTCACCCAAAGGCGGAAATTGCGTCGAAAACTCTAAATTTGATCAAATATGAGAAAATTTATAAAAAACATAATTCCCCTTTTATCTACAATTCACCGGAAAAAATAGTTGATACTTTGGTTGAATAGTATATAATATTCAGCACAGACGAATATAGATTTATAATATTGTAGTGCTAAAAAAAACTGACTATTTTGTGCTCATGTGTGAGACCTCGAATTTTTCACCTGACAAAAAGAGCTCAAATGTATTGTAAATAATATATATACCCTCGTAATTCAAATACTATGATAACATACATTTTAATGAATAACTAAGTTTTATTTAATGAAGAGAAAAAAATAAATAAATGGTTGCTTTTTACTATAAACTAATTTAGGGGCGATTTAACACAACGGGTTTCGTTTAAATAACTTTATATAGACAGAAAAAGAGAAAATGCTTGTGTAATGGATAAAATATGGATTTTTTTTCAATATGTAGATTTTTAAAAATACTGAACTAAAAGATCTAAAGCAAAAACAAATGTTGTTTTCACCTATTAGCACCGTAAGCAGTTCAAAAACTGCAAAAAAGGTAAAGAATTAAAACAAGCCATCAAACAAGTTTTTGAAAAGCGTAACAATTACAAGAACAGTTTCGCAAATTTTTTACTTCAAAATAAAAAGAGGGCTTAAAACCAAAAAGCAGTTTTAAGGATCGCAAATTATATCATTACGAAAATTGTTATTTTTTTGACCTGTGTTATGTTGCAACATTTGTATTTAAAGAAGAACCACCTATTAGAATTTCAGGGTGCCACGAGCACATATTGATTGAAATTATTATCTTCTGATGGCAGAAAATAATTAAAACAAATCCTAACCTGCCTTTAAATGTCGAATTAGTCTTCCAAGCTTTTGTATAATCCTGTCGTTCCACCTGAAAAAAGAGCTATATAGCAGGTAAATAAATTGACTGCACCCCTTATGAATTATTATCACATTATTACTTGTTAGTTATATCGTTTTATTCTTACACACATGCAAATAAAAAAATATGGTTATGGCAAAATCAGGACATATTATGTTCTCTACAACGACATATTGTTGTGGCAAATATAGATTGGATTAGAAAATGTTTTAAAACATTGCTGTAGATGTGATAAACTAGTTAATGTTTATAATTAATTATTAAGCAATTTCCACAAAAAAAAAATTGCTACATGGTAGTGTTTAACAATAACATTTTTACTTCAATTTTAACCACAAAAACAGTATTTTAAATACCAAAAGTAATATAATAATTCTAACCTAAAAATGTTCTTAATAGACAAAATATGTAAAGTTCTTTTCGTGTTAATTAAAGTATTAGGGAGCTGCGTCCTAAGTGGTTAGCACATTGACTATATAGTCTTTGAGTGCTTTAGTCATCTGTGGCCATACCTTAGCCTCTGACATCCAGTAAAAGTTTTTTTTTTTAATTTGTACAAGCTTAAGCTGAATTTATCACTTATATTTTATTTAAGATGTAGTAACAAAATTAAAAGTATTGTGGCAATAATAATCTTCGGGTCGCCCTATGGCATTAAAAATGTTTAATGCTCAATTAATGTTTAAAAATTGTATTATATAACTCTTATCTCACCACTTCAATAAATGTTTAAAGCAAGAAACCATAGTGATCTTTAATCTATCATTCTACTACGGTTACACAATTTTATTTCATCATATAAAAATTTAAAAATGTACAAAAAATTTAAGCCGCCAAAAATGTTCAAATTTTTATGTTGGAAGTAAAATAACCATTTGTCATAGAAATCAACAGAAAAGTTTTGTCCAATAATATCTCAAATCCGACCGGCTTTTGTCGAGTTATGGTGAAATAAGCCAGTGTAACTACCCTATTGAGGAATTCACATTAACCATGCCCATTCAAAGATCTGTGCGTAATAGAAACAGCTAAAGACAGATTTTATATCGCACTTTAAACTCTTTCAATTTATAATATTTTGGTACTACTACTGTTATATAACATTCATTAATTGGCGATGGTGTTTCCAAATGAGCAGATACGGTGGAAAATAATATAATTTAAAGTTTTTTGTGTTTTAGTAATAACATTGTGGAAACTTGATTATTTTTCCGCTCACGCAAACGCGCCAAAAATGTTGCATGGAACTGTTACCTAAAGTACTTATTGCTCAAGTGGCTGTGTGCAATTATAAACGAAAATATGTGTTTTCAATTTCATAAGCTAAATGTAAAAAGACATTTTTAAAATATTTTTTAGCATGCTTAGCTTTATAATGATCTGGTAACAAGCGCTGGAACCGTAAATAACTAATTTTAGTTACAAGAAGCGGGTAAGATGTGGTTCCGCTTAAGTAAAATCATTTCGATGCTTTTAATAATACATATACACATATATAGTATTGATAAATACAGCAAAAAACAATAAAGCTAAGCTCCAATTGCTCTGCGAACTGTAACTTTCAACGCATTATTAGATAGTCTGAAAGCACTGGGTCTTTTTAAAGAAGCTGTTTCATTTTAAATTATTTTGTTTACGTTCTTCAGTTCTTTTTTTTTATAAATATAAGTGTTGTTCTGTTTCGGAGATACCGAAAGGCGTAAGTATTGCAGAATAAATGTTAATTTTTACGAAGAGATCCAACGGCAAACAAATACGAGGTACAAATTATTACGAATAGAATTTAAGCAGAAGTTATTGAAGTTAGCGATATAGCGATGGAGACATAGAAATGGCAACAAGACTTTAAAAAACTCGATGCGATTATAATTGAAACACGACTGTGGGTTTTATAGATTTTTATTATATATTCGTCTATAATATAAACATGAATGATTTTAAACGATTTTACTAATTCCAATGCAGTTGGCTTCATTTGACATATCATTCAGGGTAAGGCAACTGATAGGAATCTTTTTAAGGTCTCCAGCTTGGAATTAAACATTAAATTTTCAGGAAATTGTTCCTTTACAAAATAACACAGTTAATTTTTATTAAAAACTTATTTTCAATTAATTACAGCGATGTATCGCAATTACTTAACTAGACCGCGCATCGTAGAAAAAGGATTCTAATTTCCCTTGTCAAGTTTGGTTTGGAGACAAACCGGTTTCGGCTATGTGCCATAATCAGTGTCATTTTTTGTTCCCAAACGAGAACGAGAACGAAAAAGGACACTGAAGATGGCACATAGCCGAAACCGATTTGTCTCCAAACCAAACTTGACATGGGATGACGGAAATTCGTTTCAAAATTCTACATCAAAACACCCTGTCGGAATATCAAATCAAGGATTATAATTTCTTTATGCGCTACATTCCTGACATATCCTTTAAAGAACTATTTGCAAGGACTTATATAATAGTGGCTTGCATACACAAACAGGCCTTTTACTGATTGAAAATGCCACAAGTTTTTGTACAAGAGTCCTTATTATTCAAGTGACTAATGACAGAGACGAAACTGTGAAGCCTAGACGACCATCGAACTTGTGTTTGTAAACATTTTTACTATCAGCAAAACAACATTTGATTTTTAAGAAAAAGTTACATTTTAACAATAATTAATAAAACTGTTGGTATTCTCCAAATAACACCTGTTCGTGATAAAAATGGGAGAAAGAAGATCATAATGTGAAAATTTTTTGTGAATTTCCCAAATTGACTGAAGTTACGGTTTTTATAATGTTCATTTAAATTTTGGGTCAATTTGATGGTCAACTAATAAATTTTAGTGAATTTCTGATTTGCTGTGAAATATTAATTTTTAATTCTTGATTAGATATTCCGTCAGGGCGTTTTAATTTTTTTTAAATTTGTGATCAATATAAAATTTTCAATTTTTTTTTTTTTTTTTTTTGGTGAAATGTTGCTCATTGGGGGAATTGGTTTTTTTGTTACTTTTTTATATTTTTTAAAACATTTTTATTCGGTCAAAATTTAAGTTATCTAGAAGCTTCAGGTTGTTAGTTTCTGAATTATGCACATTTGTTGGATTGCGGATAATATGTTACCCATGAGAGTGAAAATAGCAAAAAACCTCAAACAAATGTTTTTTTTGCCCATATTTTGGAATGTGGCCTTCAGAAAGTTGAAAGACGTACATCGGTTAATAAGGATCCGAAATATATATATTTTGTTTGGTCGAAAATGAGTATTGTAGAAATTACAAATGAAATAACAACCTATATATATAATACCCGCTTCACTTTTTGTGAGGGGCACATAAAATAACCAAAAACGATAAAAGGAGCAAAGATAGCGCTTTTAAAGCCAATAGGGTATTATTTTAATGACCGCTTCTTTCGCTTTATTGGCACATAAAAGGTATGGATGAAATAAAAACCATGTCGGCTTAGAGTTATAAATAAACGACACCCCACAAACACGTACTTACACTTACACACAATGACATTTAAAATCCATACCACATACAAACAATAGCACCCACAGATATGCATGTGAATATGTCTGAAGGTGTGTTGTCATGGTTAAACATTAGAGGTTGCTATTTTATCTGCTGTAATTGTGCTCGTTATTGTTAAAACCTTCTATTAAGTCAAACATGTTTATCTTTTCTCTCGGCTTGAAATGTATGCGAATACACACGTGGGAGTTCTTATACATGCATATGTGCAAAGATGTTTTTCAGCAACAATTTTTCGTTTATAAGTCGTCTTACACAGCATCTAACAGTGTAATAAATTGGTGGCATTTCTAAGGTTATTGTCCCTTAGAGTTTTAGCGAGTTTTTAGTACTATCGTTTTAGCATAATTTGCATTTTTTGTTTTATGGACGTTCAAAGCACTTCTAATATCAATAAACCCATTTGGTATAAAAAAGTACGCCTTTTAAATATTTTCCGAGCTTAAGTAAGTACCAAGGCAAAATTCCTTTGCAAGACATATGAAAAAAATCTAACCCAGAAACAATCAGTTCACTTTCTTACTGATATACATACTATTTATTGATTATGAATTCGAATGGTATTTTAGAAGACATTGGTGATGGAAGCATTACGATTCAGTACATGGACTGTTAAAACTTAACCTGCTTGAGATCACATCTCAAACCATTTACTGCTTCCTATGAAGAACTATTCTATGAACAGTCTTTTCGTTTTTGATTAAACGCAAAGCAGAAACATCTACATTTCATCGAATATTTTCTAGCTTTAATGAAGTTTGTTGACTTAAGAGGTTTTATCTGCGCACACTTTTAATGACCGTAAAACTTGCTTTTATTATTCATCGTTACGATTTCACTCTTACATGATTTTTAATTAAACAGTTCTTATAATCACTTTAATGTCACAAAAGCAGTTTGAAGAATATTATTCCAAAGCCGTAGTTGGTGCTAAAGCCGTTAATATTTTCTAGAAAAACTTGATTTTAAGACATACGCGTTTTTTTATGAACACTAGCATATGCACTAAAATAACAACAACAAAAAACTTTTATGATTTTTTAGCAAAAGAAAATAAGTTGCATTCAAATATTTTTGTCAATTTTGTATTATCGAACATTTTATCAGCACATAATCCTGATTCCAAAAGACAGACCAATAAGTAATTGAACATGTGGTTAGACAATTTAATCATTGTGTTCATATTGCCAATGGGAGGTTGAATGTGCATTTGTCTTTACGCATCCTTGTGCGTTAAATAAGAGTATTTTAAAGATAAGGACAGATGCACCAAATATTTTATGAAATAAACGCAACTGCTAGATACAATAGCGCACATAGATATCAACAAGTTTTTATCGAGTGATAGAAGCTTATACTTAACATTATATACATTATATTTCATGTAAGTTTGAAAACGCTCGTCCCAGAAATAGTGGTTACGCTTATTTCATCAAATATTTTCCTCATATGTCTTTATCCTGCGATAGAGATAAACATAGTAACAGTATTTTCGTTATTTTAGCAAGAAACCTATTTTGCTAATTAGGAAATTATTGATTTTCAACTCCTGCCAGCAGTTCCTTGACTTATTGGCTAGAAACAGGAAATACCCACAGCTGCTTAAGTTTGGCAGATTGACACAAGCAATTTTTTAGGAGTAGCTAATTTTTTATGTGCGATTTAAATGGAAGTTGTGAAGAAGTTCTAGATTTATCTGCTGGAAATATAGAAATTTATGAATTTTTTAAGTCATATTTCTTAAGGGTCTTTTTATGAGCGTTATTCAATGTTTGGTGCAAGCAAACTTGTAAAAGTGCAAATGCAAAACATCGCAGACGTCTTATGAAATCCAAAAACAAAATAAACAAATTTTCTCATCTATAAAAAATTATTTATTTAGTTTCTTCTTGTGCCGTAAAACAGACGTGATTGCGGTATTTTATAAAATTACTTCATTGGTAAATCATACATAAGGTTTGAGTTTTTTCCATGGAAACATTTAAAAATAGAGGAGTTCGAGTCAAAATCGATTATAAGGAGTTTTAAGAAATTATTTTTTCCGGCCAAATTTAAAATTTTTTTTTTTTTTAGTTTTTGAAAGCATAACTTTTTTGAAAAGTTCCGACAAATTATTTGTAAAATTTTGTTCAATGCTTATTAGAAAACAGCATGGATTAACATAAACAGATTTAAGCTCCGAGACAATGTTTTTCTTTTCTTCTGAATATTTCATCAAACTTTAATAATTTTTTGTATTTAGTTGAACAATAACCGTTTTTTAAATCACTAAAAATAAATACCTTGGAAAAAAATAACTTAATATTCTTTACGTATTTAATTGCAACTATACGTAGCTATTACTGGATAAAATGTCAATCTCATAATCCAAACAAAAAATTTTACGTTGATTTTGACACCCACTTGTAGCACCAAATAGTGGTAAACCTTAAAAGTTCTTTAAGATTGATTTAACTTATTTAGTTACCTGTCAAACAGTATAACTTTTTTACAATAAAAGGCATATATTTTTCTTATTCTTGCCGTTGGAACAAAGTACTGTGCGGCGTTCCATCGTCGGCCTAACAAAAGATGACTAATTGTGGATGCATTTTTTCTTGGAGGAATATCGTTCTAATTGATCTTAAGGAAAATTTTGAGGTTCCACTAATAACAAGTTCACTTTAAATCATTCCACATAGTAGTATTTGCTTGCTGAAAATTTTTGTTAATATCACACATTGGGTTATTTTCAGGTTATAAGAATATAATTTTTGTTGTGATTTTATATTTAATCTCAATGGATGGATGTATTTTTAGCATTTTAGTCGAACATAAACTGTTTGCAGCGATATATGTATATTGTTTTAGCCACACATACTTTTAGTGTCTTGCGTGACACTTTTTTATTTATAATCATACCGAGTCGAAGTTTGTAATAAAACAATTTTGGACTTGAATCAGAATTCTAAATTTAAGGCACAAGCGGTTATTTATAAACTACAGCATTGTCTTATTGTGTTTTCTTTTGTAGAAAAATTCAACATTTTTTGTCCTTTTGTTATACTCCAAATATGTTTACGCCAATAAAAGGTGGTGTTTATTTAGATGGTGTAACGCTAAAAGTCGTAGGACTCGTTTTTAACTACACAATGAATGATGATATCTTATTCTAATATTGTGTCATTTATGAATTTTATTATTTTTAACTAATAACTTTGTGAATGAATTATTTTACATTTGCGTTCTTTATTAGCCTTTTATATTATTCTATTATTAATATATATAGTATTAAGAAACTAGATTAAGTTTTAATTCAACGGCAGATTATTAAGTAACGCCATCTATGTATCATTTCATACGTAAGTATCATAATCATTGTAAAAACAATACTGTTATCAGTTGCGAGATGACAGCTGTGTAATGCAACAAAGCTTTGCTGTGTGTGTGTGAATGTGTTTGCCCACGAATAGGTATAAAAGCACGCGCATTCATTAGGTCGAGAGCAGTGCACAGACTGCGTGTTAGTAAGAATAATAGCGGCGTGTTGGTTCTCCTCCCATTTTTCTTTTCAACACGTATTGCCTGTTGGCAAAGAGTTTTTCCTTTTCTGTTCTTATCCATCAGGATCAACTGCTAGTAGGCATGTGGTTATAGCTGAGCTGTGTTGAAGGTATACTTCTGTGTGGTTTTCGCCTTTAGTATCCCTTACGCACAGATTCAACTATACTTCTAGGTGGGTTTTAATACACTTTCGCGTAGATTCAGCTATGTATATAGATAAAAGCCGTTGTGAGCCGCTGACCTGTACGTGCAGCATACGTCTGCGTGGGTTTCCCCTTTTGTGTTTTTCTCGTATAGGTCCGGCTGAGCCGTAGGCATCGTTGACATGTAGTGAACGCATACTTCTGCGTGTGTTTCCTTTTAGTATTCGTCGACAACTGCATACGGACAGCAGTGTAATATACTGCACAAATCTCACCGCAGCAGCATCACCGATGAGGCGTATTATCCACTCGCCACTATTACCGTGCAGTAGTATGATATCCTGCACAAACCGCACTGCAGGAGCACCGCATAAACAGCATAACTTTCACACGGCGTTACTACGTAATCTAACGACGACCATTATAGCTGTAGCAATAACTGTGGTTAGTTTTAATATAATAATGAAATAATAAAAATGACACTGAAGATGGCACATAGCCGAAACCGGTTTGTCTCCAAACCAAACTTGACAAGGGATGACGGAAATTCGTTCCAAAATTCTACATAATAATAAACATTTGAATCCGCTTAGCATACACCAGCAACCAGAGGAAACCTGTCGTTACAACAGTTATGTTAGGCATTTACCCTTTACAAGGCAACATTTTATTAAAGAATCGAAAACGCAATTACATTCTATATTTACACACCCAATAAATACGTAATTACATTTTGTACTGTCTATTTTGTGTCATCATGTATTTTTAAAGCGTCTTATTAATTGTATTATTAAATTTATAAATCATACAAAATATAAGTTTTTTGCACAATTCCACCATTTCCTTTTTTGCCAGCTGTCAAACCGTAAACTATTCTCAACAATAAGAGCATAGAAATAAAATCTCAGGATCCTTTAGAGCAATTTTATAGAATTTTCATTATTGGACTTTCGCAGAAAAATAACTTCTTGTGAATGTCATGGAAAGGATTTTCTACAGTTTAATTTTTTATTAGAATTTTGTAACTGCAAAGCGGAAAAAGTTTGTTTAACAATGGATATTTAAAATTATTTTTAGTTTTTTTGTTGCATTTTGCTTACAGCACAGTTAGTTGACAAATACTTAAATTGTCAACCTTTTTAGTTTTATTAGATTTATAAGGATTTATATAATAAATGTATATCTTTTTAGCTTTTTCCACGTTTGTGTAAAAAAAAGAAGTAAAAAGAAGCCTTGGAAAACAATAATACCTTTTGAGTGCTATCACGACTTGCCCATTCACTTGGCATTAATAGAATATATTTGTATCTAAAAGTGTATTTTAGAGCGATACAATAACAATTTTATAAAAATAATCCCTCGGCTACAGAAAAATACAATAGCAGCTGAAATAAAAATAATTATAGAAAAAATTCACTGTGAAATGAGGAAAACGCAATTATCCGTATTTAATTAGTTTTACGAAGGAAAACATGTAAAAGATGACAATATGAAAAAGAAGAGAAAAAGTTAAAATGGGAGTGAAATATCGTACAACAATAAATGGTCTGTAAGTAATGACTATGGAATGAATACAAGAGGATTGTAGGCAAAAACTATGCAGTCAAAAAAAAAAAAAGTATTTCATGCTGTTTTAAATTACTTAAGTTGGCAGGTGTGTGTGCTATATGCCTACATAGAGCGAAGCTTTTTGCAGTGTAAAATTGAAATATATATTTAATAATTCCTTTTGTTTGTAAAAAATGATAAGTCTTTTCAAAATGGTCGCAGAGTGCTTTGATCCCATATAAAAATGGGTCGAATATAGAAGCAGTTTCAAAGATTTCCAATTTTTTACACTTTAGATACAAAATGTAATGATTTTTGGATGGAGAATATGCCCGCCTCCTGTATATACAAATGCTACTTTAGCTAAATGTGTAAACCCCCAGCTATGAAAATCGGCTCACGTGATATGTATAAAAGCAGCGAGTAGCACATGACTTTTTAAGTATAATTATGATGAATAACCATTTATTTTCCCAACGATTTCTTATTATTATCATACAACAAAGTGGTTACAGAGTAGCTCGAGCAGAAAAAAAATTTTAGAATTCGTATTTTATTTAAAACAATCTCAATAAAATATTTTTATAAAATTTAGAAAAGCAGAAGTAAATTGCTATCATTTCAAGCTATATGCTGAAATTAATAAAGAATCCTACAACGAAACTAAATAAAAAGATACAAACAATAAAAATAATTTATTTAAATACAGTAATAGATTGGATCTCATCGGGTATATAAGAGGAAATTGTGTCATTTCAGTGAAGCGTTCTGATCGTAATGATTAGAAACCAAAAACTTCTAGTTCCGTGAAATATTCAGATTAGTAAATATGAATTTAAGTATAATACATACAAGTATTCTTAGCATCTGAAAAATGACTCTTTGCCACGCCTGGGCGCTTTGCCATAAATTCAACCATTTCGCTCATTTTAATTAATGTAACTTTGTTATAAAAAATTTTATATTTGTACGTATATTTGTCCTTTATAGCTAAAAGATGAAATATGGGATCGTAAAAACACTCGGAATCAAATAATTAAGAAATTGATTGTTTTGCATTTCATTTATTATTTCCTCCCTCGAACTTAATGATCAAAGTTTACGAAAATATAAACCAGTGTGGAGTATTTTTATTTTATCAAGATCTCCATATGGCCATATAAAACTAAATTCGAAAAGTTAAACTTATTTTAGTAAAACATTATTTGATTAAATTTTTAATAATCAAACAAATGAGGCCATTCTTTTTCCCAACATATTTAAAATACTTAATTTATAGTAATAATATCGGAAATATATAAATATTATTTATCAAAAATTAAAATAAATACAAAAGTTTATTTTTAATATATCGAAAACTTTAAATTATTATTTGTTTAAAATTTATTGCTACAAGAATTATTAAGTAAAGCTATGTGAAGTGAAGCACACCGAATTCTAATGCATTCTACCAATTATTTTTAATTCTAAATAACACTAAAAATTATATTCGAAAATGTAATACAAGACAGTGTGGAAATATCACTTTAAAATAAAGTATATCCGATAATGAATACAGAACAGTGCAGATTATTTAAATTTTGAATAAATACTTTCTTGTAATTTTTTACCTTTCCTATTTGTCACTGCAGAAATAGCTTTCAAGCAATTTGCTTTCGTTTCGAAATATAGATATAGAAAAGTATTTTTATTTTTAAAAAAGAAAAATATTCTTCACGGTCGAAAAAAATCTTTTCTCTTGCTAATCAATTTTACACGATATTTTGACGATCAATGTAGAGACATGCTTTGACATACACAAGTCCAATAATTCGTAACGTAAAATTAGTAACGAGACATGATGCTTCAATTGAAATTTATCAGGGACGACCCATAATTACATATATATTGTGTGGATTCACCTCGAACCTTAATTGGGTTTTTTAATTAATACAACTATTTAGTTAACGTCAGCATTTTCCTTTGATTTTTGTGATTCACATTTTATTCATTTTAATTAAGAAAATATAAGCAATATCTGCTTTACCAAGAAAATATATACAGATATATTATCTGTTTCACTAATATCTAAAACTATTTTTTATACCAAATAATTATGTTAATTCATCATATGATCCCTATGAGCCGTAAAAATGTTACTGTAGCAAAGTTGCAGGTAGAATTATTAAATTAACATTATATATCCTTGCTACTATTTCGCACCATTCAAAATATGTTTATCCAAACATTTGATGGTCTTTCTTGGTTTTACAAACTTTTCCGACATTAAGCAGTATTCATCGATAAAACAGTTTCTAAATTTTTTGCTTAATATTCATATATTTAACTATTTTCTAAATGAATGACTTTAATGCTTACAATGATTTTTTCCGCTTCCATAAAGTATATAATCTGAATCCTTGTAGAGATTGGAGTTAATTTTACGATGTGCAACTGTCCGGGAAATCAAAATTTAATCAAAAAAGTTACTAAAGTAGTAAATACCATATTTTACAAAAATGTGCTCAAAAGATTGCAATTTCGCCACATTGAGTAGAAAATCGGAAGCAAATTAAAAATTTCCCACCAAAAAAAAAAAATCCAACATCACTAAGAACTAAATATTTCGCCAAAATCCGAAATTAGATAATAAAAATAACAAATCCATCAGCAAAGTTTAAGTTCCAAAAAACCTAAATTTTACAAAACGCAAAATCGTACTTTGAAATTTATCGTTAAATTTCACTTATAAATTTTACCAAAAAAATATAAACTTTATCAAATAACTCGATTTTTTATTTGAACGAATTGTCAAACAGAAGTTTTGAATTAAGCTAATAATTTATTAATGCTCAAGTTTATATTTTATTTTTCCAATTAACAAAGAAAAATTTATTTCCATTAATACGACAATTTTTTAGAACACTGAAAAATTTTCATATTAGACACTAGCAGAATTGAATGCGTGTATTTTCTGGACCTCGATGCATGTCATTATCATTCTCTGTGTCTTTCTACTGAGTAGTCTTTAGCACAAAAATGTTCCCCAAAATTCACCAAGAAATGGAAAGCGTCATCAAAAAGCGAAGGCAACGCCAGAATTTGTATGGAAACAAAAACAAATTTTAAATTTTTTTAATGTTTTTCTCACAAATTGTTGTCGCTATGTACGCCATAAAATAGGCAGGCTTGACTTTCTTTTCACAAGTCCAACAATTTTTATAAAAAATAAATTAAGAATATTTAGAATTGTTTTTTTGGTGTTTCAAATAAATTCTGCTGTTGCGTTTTATAAAATAAGGTGCTTAGTAATTATAATTGAATTTTAAAAAATTTTAAAACAATATCCAGAGGTAAAAATTTCACAGAAAACTTTAAATTTTCCATAAAGCACGAAATACCCTTATTATCAAAAATTCACAAATAAATCTAGAATTTACCAAAAATACGTAAATCTAAAACATAAAGTCAAATTAAAATAGCTGAATTAAAAAAAAAACATCCATAAACTGAATGAAATTGCTTGTAATAAAACCAAAGATGAGTTTAAATGTCAAATAAGACAAATCAAATCGGAGTACAAAGTTAGAGATTGTGGACGTCCTCATATTTTGGAAAAGATCTGAAGGGTATACAAGGTTCGGCACAGTCATAAATATCTCTCTTATTCTTTCTTAATACACTTTAAATTATTAGCTTCGTTCGAGAACCCAATAATTATCAATAATTATGCCTAAACTTTACTAAACTGCGTTCGAGTACACAAAGTTTAGTAGATGAGAACACAGTTTGAGAGCGTAAAATGACAGTTCGATGACTGAGCAATTGCAAAATCTGCTAAAGAAATTTTTGTTAGTAGAATTTATTCGGCTGAAAAAAACATATGTTTTAAAATGTAAACAAACAAAAAATTTTTACGGAGTTGTTAAAATTTTTGTGAAAATAAGGAAAACTAAAGCAAACACAAGTAAATAGAGATTTGAAAACAGTTAAGTGTACTAATTTTCGTTTGCATACAAGAATAAGTGTTTTTTGCTTAAGATACCTTTCCACAGCAGTTTAATTAGGATTTAGGAAAAAAAAAATTATTTTGTTTCATTGTTTATTTACTTCTTTAGTGTTGTAGAAGTGATGAATACTTCGGAACCTAGTAATTGGATATTCATACTAATCAATAACAAAAACGAGTAATAATGAACTATTTAACAAATTTAATCCGGAAAAACTTACAATATAAATAAAATAAAAAGAAACAACTTATAAAGCAACACAAGTTACGTTTTTTTCTTCGTAAGAATTGTAGACAATAAATTGTGCTGTACCGAGTACGAACAACAAAAAGAGTCGAGTAGTCAAAGGAATACATTTTTTACAACACTGCATTCATTTTCAATCAGCTGTTGGATAAATTTCCATTCGCGTACTTTTTGGACAAAATTTATTTTGAGAGAGTAAATTGAAAAATTTACTCAGTTACTAAACTCTACTAAAAAAGTACTCGAATGAACCTATTGCTTGTGATTTTCGATATCGGTTAGTAAATATTCTGTTATCTACCAAATATTTTGAATGTCAAAGTTTTAAAATACTAAATGTTTTGAATACTTGTAATATAACATACCATATTAAAATATATGTAACCCATATATAGTTTTAAATAATGACCAATTTTTTTTCGCTAATTATTTAAAAAATTATTTAATAAAAAAAAACAAGAGGTGCTGCCAAAGACTTTAATTTAAATATATATTTTAAGAATATATAATTTAGCCGCAGGTGAAAGAGAGATTGAAGGTGTTACAAAGTTGCTTGTACTGACGTTTGTAATTAAATAAGATTTCTAGTTTGTGGAGAAAAATAAAAAAAAACGTTAAAAGACAATTTATTCACTATGAACTGAAAAGAAAACTGAATTTTTTACTTTCATTTTTTGTATTTCAAAATAAATTTTCCTTATAAACTTTTTAATGACCTATGGATGCCTTCTTAATAAAAAAGAGAGACAAAATAATTTTAAGTATTTATTCATGAAATTAAACTAACGAAGGATAATAAAATAAAAAAGCCGTAGTTGTTTTTAGGGTATCCAGTAACTATGTCAAATAATCAAAAATTCGTTATTTGCATTTTTCCTAAAGTTGGCTTGGAATAAAAGTGACAGTTTGAATGCCATATTAATACCTACGTATTTTCGCTTACATATATTAATTTATAAGTCCCTGTTATCAAGACATAAATTCCAAAAATTCCAAATTTTCATGACAGGATTTTATTATTGTTATTCGATTTTCGACGAATTATTGATGGAATACCCTAGTAATTGTTCCCAAATACACAGGCACATACTTAAGGATGTTTATTTAAAAAAAAACTCATTAGTCTTAATTAGGGACACGAATTGAAAAGAATACTAACTTGTATAATTAGCTTATTTTCCTTTTTATTCTGAAGGTGAAGAAAAAGTAATTTAATATTAAGAATTTTATTTGATTGTTTGATTTATTTTGTGCATTTTAAAAATTGTTGCTTAAAATTTTTTGGCGTCTATACTTGGTGTTCCTATATTTCGAAAAAAGGATAATAGCAGCGTTTTTTTTTTTAGCATAAAACATAATTTATTTGGGTTTTCTTATTTACATATCTTATTTCAATTTAAATACTGAACAACTTTATAAAGTGTTTTTCAATAAAGGCGGTTCTAGGTGCAACAGAGGTGTATTAAAAAGTTCTGTGTTGATCAGCCACTGATGCCAAATCACCGTGAGCAGTTTTCGAGCTGCACATAAAAAGCAGCGTTTAAAAGACGACCGTATAATTTTCATTAGACACAAGGCGATAATTTTTGATGAACGGCTATGCTAATAAGCAAAATGTCTGTATATGGGGCGACATTAACTCAAACGAGGTTCACCAGACATCAATGTATCCGCAAGAAGTAACTCCTCGCTGCGGATCTTGGGCCACCACTGTCAACGACCAGCGCACACTTATACTTCGTAAAAGTTACTTAAAGTGACCACTAGTGTTATGAAACACTTTGTCAAGCATAGTGCATAGTATATATGCATATAGTCCTATATTGGGTGTCTATATGCTAATAATTTCATTTAATAATCCGCTACTGCTAAGGAAGATCAAATCGAATTTTCCAAAAGAAAAAAAATGCCAAGGCCTAGATTGCCTCCTATTTAGGTTATGTGCATAGAGAGTTTCCCTACTTAATAAAAAAATATATAAAATAAATTTGAATATAGATTTCTGTGAAAACAATTAAGTTTATTTTTATCTACACATGGCTACAAAATGATAATTGTTCTTCCCCAAAAATTTATAATTTCTTTTTATTCGAATCTTGTGAAATTGTGAAAAGTCAACAACGAATTTTTTATAATTATTTCTAAATAATATTTATGTTTCTGTAATTTTCTGTGTAATGCCAGTTAAAGTGATACCTTTGCGAAAACCTTATTTGTAACTAAACTGTCATGCAGTACGGTAATGCTAAAAAATTTATAATGAGAACTAATTTGATAAGACTTCAATAAGTGACTAGTGTTCGATTGGAAAAATGTAAGAATCATTTTTCTAAATGCTTTAGGGTTTAAACAAGTTATTATTGTGGAAAGCATTACGTTATATGTAGATATTTAATTTATTATTTTAAATCATTAATGGATAAACCGAAATCGAAATTTTTGTAGAAATTAAGACAAATATAATAAAATAACCCTACGACAGTAGAGAGTCATTACTGTGCAGTAGGGTGGTTCGAGAAAAAGTTGAGCAGTCGCCTCGATCAAACATAAGTTGAATGCGACTCCAGATTTTTTTTCCACGTCCCTAGATACTGCCTGTTTTCCTGCATATCCTTATTATTTTTTTCCACACGTCTTATAATTATTACCTGCTGTATTTTGTTTATAAAGCTTTTTTAAAGAAAGTTGGTCGAGCTCTAGAAGAGAAGCTTAATCTTAAGAAATATGAGTGTACAAAGGTAACATTAAACCTGGTGAATTGTATAAATAAATTCGTTTATGTGATCCCCCCAAAAATTTTAAGCGGCTGTACTTTTCGTAGTTCAGGTAACTCTTTTCAATTTTCCGGCGTTTTTTAGTCATAACGTAAAATTCTTAGGTGATTATTCGTTTTAATTTTAAGCGACTTTCACTTGGCATATTACTTCTTGTAAATGTTTATAAGACTCAAATAAAATTCGTTGTTGCTTTTGTTAAAAGTTTGTAATGCTGTTTCAGATGGAATAAACAAATAACTTTTGTGTGCATGTGAGAAATCCTTAAAATTTATATCCGCCTATAATATTGCACCACTCAAATATTAAAGTCAAATATAAATTCAATTATAAAACTTAAAGTGACTGTATAAATTAACAAACAGCTCGTACTCGTATCATGTATTTTCATAATTTTGTTCTTTTGCATGTTTCCTATTAGCAAATGATAATATCGGCTTAATCATTGACAAGTTTTATTTTTATACAACATAAATTCATTCAAGCCTTTATATTTAAATTGAATTTGAAAATTGCTGTTGTGACATAATAAAAGAAATTTCGACATGCTAAAAAATGGGTTCGGCCTTTGGGCCATCAGTAGAATAAAATGCTATATTCTCTGCTTTTTTGTGTTTACATTGTTAATGCCCAACTACTAAGTTTATATTTAGTTATGTGATTTACGGTTTAGCAACACATATATGTATATACGTATATATATTTATTTAAGCTGAAAGTTATATTCTTGGGACATACTCTCTTTTCTTTTACAATATTAATGCCTAAATAAACTGTTAAAATTACAATCGGGACTCTGATACAATTCACTCTGTTCTTGTCGCTTAGCGGCAAAAATCAATGTGGTAAAGTTTATCTACATGCTTTTATTTGTTTATTTTCCATTCCGAGTCACAAAATCATCGCTGACTTCGCTCCAGATTTCATGCACTAGCGCAGTTTATTTTAATCTTTAAACAATTATAAAATGTTAGAAAATATAACCGGCATGACAATATATAAAAAGTATTTTAGAAAATAACAATATTATGATTCTGGATTTGATGTTCCAACAGGGTGTTTTGTACAACAAAATTACGCTTTATCACAACTGCCGCCGCTGACAAAAACTCCTATAAATTTAATTCTATTCGTTTACCTTTGACGTGCTTTCTTACATATTATACTAAAATTCTGTTGGAATTAACTACATCAGCCTGGCTATATATTGTTTTCTATAAATAATTAATAATTAAAATTTTTATGCTCATTACAAATGACAATTAAAAACCTTGACATGAAAAAATCGTCCGTACCTGATAGTATTACAAATGTACTTGGCGCTGCTGTGAGATTTACAGTATATATATTTAATGCCATGTTGCGAGTTAGCTTTTTCCTACGCTCTTCAAAGATTTCAGACATCTTCGATTGTCATGATCTCTAAATCCGGAAAGGACTTAAGTCATTAGCCTGCACTCAAATTAACCAAGTTATTTCAAAAATTATTTGTAGTTGAAAATAAACAATATGGTTTAGCTTTAAATATTGATATTCCCCAGTATGAAACTTTCACAAGCTTCTGAATAGCTAATTGATAGATAGAACATTTAAATTAAGTTCAAAAGAGTAATTTTCTACAAAAGTGATAATCTCTGCAAGAGTCTTTCAGGGTAGTATACTGAGGGCGCTATTATATATCAACTATACAGCGAATATATCATTTGCAGACGACGCTACATTTATAAGTATTAACCAAGATCGGAAATGTGCTCACAAATGGTACTGTTCCAGCGCAAACCTACGTTAAATATTTCGGTATCCACCTAGATAAACGTCTTACTTGGTCCCGCAATATTGAAGCAAAAATAACTGCTATAAAACTGCGAGCAGCTAAACTACACTGGTTAATAGATCCTAACTTGACGTTGGCTTTGAAATACAATGTCCTTTTTTCACAACACCTCTATAAAGACAATATGGTCATATGGCATTCAGCTGTGGGGTACTGCATGCGAATCAAACATGCAGAAGACAGTCTAGAATTCTATGGCTTATCGCGAGGCGAAACATCCACAGCGAACGTAGAAGTTCCCAATACATAGTCCATTTCTACACGATACTAGATAGTTTATTTAGATTCGAATACAAAAAATTATATATTACGTTGGCAGGGATTAAAAAATAATATTTTAAAGATAACACTTCAATACTTAT
Source organism: Phania funesta (assembly GCA_963932375.1). Lineage (NCBI taxonomy): Eukaryota > Metazoa > Arthropoda > Insecta > Diptera > Tachinidae > Phania > Phania funesta. The sequence continues at coordinate 48,883,430 of OZ010656.1, forward strand.
TGTGATGAATAAGCGCGAAGTCGAATTTTTAAAAGGAGATGTCTTTTTTATTTCAAATTCTCGAACTTTGTGTCTAATATTCAAATTCAAATTGATACTTATTTAAAAATATTTGCTAAATATGTTTTAAAAACATACAAAATAACGTGAATTTATCGAAAAAATATATAAAAATAGCGTTAAAAAATTAAATAAAATTATATTATTAACTTTTCTTAAACCTCAAACAACAAGTTTTAAGAAAAGAGAATAGTTGTATATTTAAATTATTTTTTAATAATAATTTCATTGAATGAATTAAAAACCCTTTTAGCATTTTGGTAGTTTAAACAACAAAAGCGCTTTAAAAACTTTTCTCTTTTCTTAAAACTTTAAATTTTATTAAATAATTTATTTTATCAGCAAAAAATCTTTGTTGAATTTTTAACTGCAACTAAACAACATATTAATTACGTTTACGCATTCAACGTTTGACGTTTAAGAATAGGCTGAAAATAAATATGAATTTCTAATTATTATACCCTTTAGAAAAGGTGTGAAGAGTGTCTACTCGTATAAGATAGATAGAGTTTATTTACCGACAGACAGCTGCCCTGTAGATCAATCCAAAATTCATATCATATTTCTAATTGCCTTAGGAACTTGTAAGTGTGACTATTTTATCAGCGCGCTCGGCAAATGTTTGTTAATTATTACAAAAATTTCCGACATATGGTCAAAATTATTATTATTTTTTTTTTGGTATTTTCACTTTTGTCTGCGAGGTCATAAAATATACTCATTCTATTTCTATACAAAGGACCAAGGACCCCAAATAACGGATATAATTTTTCCTCGAACTTATAGTGAATACAACAATACCAAAAAATTCAAAAAAATTTACAAGCACAGAAGTCGCACAAAAAGCATTATTTTACCAAAATTAACAATTCACTAAGAATTTCCAAATTCACCATAAAATCGAAGAGTGCAATAATAAAAATATAAATTGTAAAAAAAACTACCAAAATCCATTTCAATAAAATTTTTTTAAATTTCAGCAAAAATTTAAAATTCACTAAAAATATAAAGTGTTAATTATTTTTACGAAACTTTTACAAACTCAAATTCGATATGCCACCAAATAATTATTGGAAATTTACCAAATTTTAAAGTATTCATAAAAAAAATTTTAAATGTTCCTACAAAATTGACTAAAAGTAGTTATTTTACCTAAAACCGATAAACAATACCATAAATTACCAAACAAAAGAAATTTTCATAAAAAACGGTATTTCACAAAAATTGGGTTATTTACTAATCATTAAAATTTCACCAAAAGTTTTCGTTTTCACTAATTTAATTTTCCCCAAAAATTCGAAATTTTGCCAAAACACCAAGAGTACAATTTTTACGGAAAATAAATTTAAAATATAAAATAAAATATATAATTTCACCAGATATCAAAAGTTCTAAAGTTCACCAAAAAATCTCTGAAAGTTCGAATATTTAAAAAAAATATTTCTATTTATCCCATTTTTAAAATGAAATTTATTGCTGAGGGTGGATAAGCTTTTCTCTATGCGCCTTTCGACGGTTGCTTCGTCAACTCATCGGGAAACCTTTACCCAACTATTTAGAAAAACCTAAACTTCTACCTTTGCTTTGAGGTAGATTTAGATTTGTCAAAAAACTAACTAAACGTAGTAAGGCAAGTAAGAACAATAAAATGATAATTTCTTAGTTGGGCGGGCTTTTTTTGTTAAAACTCCCTTGTTTTTGTCTTGAATTTCTTTGGATTTTAAGGTACTTCGAGCATCAAACGTCTTTAAGCAACCAGCGAAATGCGCATAGAGACTATCTTATCCACAATCAAAAACTAAATTGCATTTTTATAATAAAATGAATTGGATTAAAAAAAAATATAGAAATAATTTTCGAAATAGAAGCAATAAAATCCGAAAAATTCTTCTTTAGAAATAGTTTATATTTTACCGGAAACCCAAAATTAAAAATAAATACCCGAAATAAAAAATTTCCTTAAATTTTGAAATTCCATCACCTACTCATCACAACCATAAAATGAAATTTCGCCGGAAAATAATTATATTATGTAAAAACCATTGTCATACATTGTCATACATACCGATATGTCCTACATACAACGAAATTCCCCAAACACAGAAAGGCGCTAATAGGAACCTTATTTTCCGGAAGAATAAATCCAAGTTTTACAAAGAAGAAAAAATAGAGCCAACAACAATTTTTATCATAAATAAAGAGAATTCTAGGGACCTCGTGCGTTATTTAAAAATTCTTATATTTTTAAATATCATAATAATGATATGCAATATTTCACCAAAAATTCGTCAATGTCACTATAATACACAATAAAATCGAAAAATATAGAAAAAAATTTCAAAATCATAATAAAACTTAAAAAATATTACCAACTAAAAATTTTACTACAAACCCAAATTAAAATAATTAAACTTCAAAAGTGAGGATTTATCAATAATTCCAATATTTATTACTAAATTAGAAAATTGTCAAAAGAACTAAATTTGACAATAAAATTCATAATCCAAATTTCGCCCAAAAAAAAAAAATTAAAAAAGAACCAAAAATTAAAAAAATTTAAAACCACTAAAAAATATAATTTTTAACCCAGACCTAGGAACATTTGATGTTATGTTTTCTGTGTAAGAATTAATAGTTTTGCTCTTTTTTTAATGAAACCAGTAAACAAACAATTAAATGTAGTTCCCCTTGCGTTTATCTGGTGCCATACGCTTATGTCATTTTTATTATTAGAGGTTTTTTGGCTTTAAATCTACCACAATAATCGAAAGTTAATTGTAAATTTAATTTGTGATTCAGAAATACTGCCTATATCTACCTAAAAATTTACCAGCTGAATATTGCTTCAGGTATTCCTGAGTAAAGCGGCGAAAGAAAATTTATGTTATTTATACCAAGGTTATTTATCCCTAAATTTGTTTATTTAAAAAACCTTGGAGAATGTAATTATTTACATTATGAGCACAAGAGTACAAGATTTCATAAATCCTTAAATCAATTTCTTATTTTTATTAAAAACATCACATATTAACTAAATAACGAGTTCAACCTGTAGCACATTTTACTTTGAATCCACATTTTCATTTGAGATTCATCTTCAATTTCATAACTCGTTAATAACAAGTCGAGTTCACTGAATTTAATAAACTTTATACTATTGTACTAGATGCTTTAATCATACAATTAATTTATAATATGAGAACTTGGTTTTATTTGCTTTCCACCATAAAAATATTATTAAGGAAATTAATTTCATACGCGTAAGTTAAAGTGGAAGCGTATGTATGAATACATAAACTATAAGGTGAGGTATGCAGAAATATATTTCATATTTTTAATAAAATAATCTTTTTCAGCATGACCATCAAAATCTTGAGCATAATTATGGAATTTGTTTAAAGCATCGTGAATGTAGAAAACCTTGTAGTTATACTTTTGTTCGCTGATAAATATCGTCGGTTAAACTAAATTTGGCGGCTTAAAACTGCATAATATTCCAAAAAAGGAGAAAGGCTTTAAAGAACATACAATCGTATGGCATTTATATCTGAATTCCTTATGATTTGAAAGCTTTGCGTTTTTATGATCTTTCCTTTGATTGAAAAGAAGCCGCAAACCATAAATCGACTGAGTTGATTTTTTTTTTTACTTTAATAAGGATATTTTCAATTTAATTTTTCGATGGTGCTTAAGTATCAGGACGATTTTCCTACGTATAAACTGAAAGTCTATACAATAATGGGTGAGCGCTTCTTTGAAGATCTAGGACTAGGCATCAATTTTTGTTATTATATTTATAGGCATATAGAGATAGCGCGACATTAGCGACAGGATTAATGCCTTTGTGTACACTTAGCTCTTAAATCTAAAACGCTAGGTCTAAACCCAATTAAAATCAGGAAAGAAGAGGTTATTAAATCGGCCAATTTCGGCCTCAGTCTCGTGGGCGTAGTTGTTTTAATTGTTGTTGTTATGTCGTGAGCGTGTTCACTCGTCGCTTATTTCCTAAAACCGCATGCTGGAAATATATTCAAGAATTTATCGACTTTTTTAATTTTTAACAAAATTAAAAAAGTATGCTTAGCGCTGCATTATTTTACATTTTTGCAAATTTCGAAATAATTTAGTTAATTTAATTAAAAATTTCAAGAAAAGTTTTTTAAGTTGGAGATGATGAAATAATAAAAATAAATAATTATGAGTATATCGGAAGATGTTACGAAAGAACGTTAATGTCTTTGCCATTCTTGATTCAATACATAAAACGTTATTTAAATAAGATTATTTCAAGAAATATAATTTTCTTAAGTCTTGTGAACAAATTCAGATTCTTTTAAATTTCCTTTCAATACGTCCTTGAAAAAATTCGACCGAAACTAAAACTTCCATTTCAACTACGCGTAGGGAATAACTTCAATTTAGTCCTGGCTCAACCCAACCTTTTTCAAATTTTATCCGCTGTTTTAGGCGCGATGAATAAAACAATTTGCAATAACTGCGTTCGGCATAAAAGGAATTAAATGAAGTTCCAAAAACTTTAATCATTTGGGATTTTTAGTAGTTCCGAAATCCCTTGGCATATGCGAGGAATATTTTAATTTCGGAAACTAAAACTTGAAATTGTCGTTCGATGTTCATTCACAATGACGACGACGACAGAGAGCTATCTTCGTCTCAAAATGAAGAATACCGATATATTTCCAATAAATGTCATTATTATATGATGAAAAATTTAGTTTTAAATTGACAACGCCAACAAGAATTTTTCCGATTAATTGTATCGTTGAAGACGAAGCAATTCTTATTTCATATGTCCTACGAAAGGCTGACTTTTACTGTATATAGTCCCAACAATGGCTAAAATTATCCGAAATAATTTTTCAAAGTTTTTCATTGCGTAAATTCAGTTTTCTTTGCTGCTCTACAAAAATTACAATTTTAGATGATGGAAAATTTAAAACTCAATTTAGCAAACTATATGTGTGGGTGTGTATACGTGAGAGAAATAATGTGTTTGCATTTAGTATTTATTTACACACACACACATACACACTTCCATATTTTAAATTTTTTATACATAATATGTATTTTTGTTAATACAAGTACTCGTGTGCACGTAGTTTTATAAAGTTAAAGTAAATTTAGTCCTTCATATTCCCATGAATGTACGAAACAAGGTCAAGCACAATTCTATAACATGATGCACGTTTTGGAATAAATTTGTGTTGTTGTATAAATTTTTGTGGAATATGTATGTACTTTTTCTAGTTATTTAATTTTATCTTTTTTCTATAACATAAAAATATTGTCTTTTACCTGTTTGCACACAATATTGTTGAATTTAGTACAAAAATGAAACCAAAAGACGACTAAAAAACTAAACATGAATTTGTTTTTCATTACCTTTTAAGCAAATTTAATTTACATTGAAATTAAAGTTTTGCATGAAAGTTTGTTGTAACAACATGAATAATTCAATTATAATTAGAATTACTGATGTTAACTAGAATTACAATTTGTAAATTAGTTTAAAAAATTTTAACATCGACAAGTTCATCAAAATTGAAAAGCTTATGTAGCTTAAGAATTAAAAGACTGGCTTCAAACACAGGAAAGTAGTTTGGGTTAATCTTAAGTTTAAAATAAAGAGAGAATTAAAAAATCAAATGTGAGTGAGAGTAATGTACAATGATTTTGATAGTGGTATAAGTCACATTTTCCTTGTTTCGACATATTTTGAGTTTTGCATTTTAAAGGATTACAAAATATTTTTGCATTATGGAATATGATTTTTCGACAGTAAAGTAGTGCTAACAAACAAGTATTTATTATGATTGTGAAATTTATAACCATTTTTAAAAGGAAATGTTTTTTTTTGAAAAGTTGAAATGACTTATGCCACTTTCAAAATTAACTGCATGACTTTATAAATGACATACACCATCAAGAAAACATTTCACTGTAACCAAGTAAGTAATTTATTAGTATTTAGGGAAATAAGGTGTTTGTGCAAAATTGGTGGGATATGGAGTAGTAAATCCATCATAACTTTGCATTTTTCTGTTTCTGTTATTGGTTTATGGTTGTGTATAATGGAAGCAAATCAACATTTTCGAATATTCTAGGTCTTCCTCTTTTAGGTGTGAGATCTAATACTTTGAATTCGGAGTTGTCATCCAAGGAAGTTTAATAAAACATCTTATATGGAGCATTTGTTAGAAATCTGATCCATTGCATTCTTAGCCAAGACACAGCTTCTCCATTGGTGTTTTTCTTTCTAATTTTCATTGATTCTTTTAGTTGTTTTGTCAAAATGAAATCTTTCTGAGCCATTTGTACTACCAAAAATGGGTTTCTCTTTTTACATACCTGAACCTGAACCTGAAGACATGACAGAATTACTAATTATTTTGCCAAATTTGGTGAACAGACTGACTTATACCACTATCAAAAAAAAAACAGTAACTGTATTTTGTTTACCAACCAAAAAAGTAAACACATTTCATTGAGTTAATTTTCATGGCATACTGCTAAACTCTTCAGATTATGTTATTTTATAAGGATTTGATATGAAATAGCTGGCAAACACAAATTTTTAAAATTTTTGACTTATACCACTATCAAAATCAAGGGCTCATATATATTTATAAAAAAGACAACTCCTATACGAACAAGTACTTGATGTAAAAAAAATAATGTAAACAACGCTCGAATTTAGGGAAATACGAAGAAAGTCAAGTTGTACATTTAGTTGCACTTATGTTTTTCTTTATTTTTGTGTTTTTATTTATTCCCGAAAATTTGTCAATAAGTTATGCTGAAAATGACAAAACTTTGAAATAAATATCGCAACTGGGAACGAAGCCTGCCACATAGAAAACATGATATAATATTTTGCTATGCCGTTTTTAGTAAAACTGCGATTTGATATAATTTTATAATCCATTGATTTTAAATTTAATGGTAAAATAAATAATATATAAAATATTTTCTTTTAATTATTGTTTCTTGGTGAAATTAATTTTTGTTTAAATTTTTTTGGTGAAATTTGGATTTAAGTTTTGTTGTAAAATTTATATCTTTTGGAAAATTCTCTTTTTGGCAATTTTATGATTAAGTATTATTACTGAAATGTTGGCAAGTTCAGGCTTTTATTTGTTAATATTTTCGAGTGAAATTTTATTTTTTTGACGAATTTTTGGCGAAATATTACATTTTTGCAGAACTTTGTTGCGATATTTCAAAATATGATAATTTTTAATATGGAACGAAGTCCCAGAGATTCTTTTTATTTATGATGAAATATATTTTTGGCTTGTAATTTTATAAATTTAACAAAAATTAATATTTTATGAAAAACAACGAATTTCTAGTATATTCGATGCTAAACAATTATATAAAAAGATCAAATATCACCACGAATGAGAAATTCGTTAAAAAATTCATAAAATTTTTAAAACTTTTCCACAAATCTAAACTTAAAAAAAATAAGAAATTTAACACATTTCACATAATTTAGGAATTCACAAACATTTCGAAAATTCACGTTGAAATCAAACTGTGGTTCAAAAAATTTAAAATACATTTGATTTTAAAACATTTAGATTAAAAAATTCAAAATTTAAAAAAAATCGCTACTGAACAAAACAATTGCACAAGTTCGAAGTTTTTCGAAAATTTTAAATTCACCTCAAATTCGAAATTTCAACATAAAATACAAAAGCTGTAATAAAAAAAATTTAAATGCTTAAAAACTAATATTTTGAAATTATTGTAAGTTCTTCCAGGAGAAGTTAAAAGACGATGTTGTTTCACGCATAGACTACTAACTAGATGCGACAACTCACAACAACATTACCTCGATTATATAAGAGAGATAAAAAACCTTATCATTTCTAATTTAGCTATCTCTTTCAAGTAATCGGGTTAATTTAAAATTTTGTACGTAAAAACGCATCACACCTGATTACACGCTTTTTCAAATGTCATTGTTTGTCTAAAAATTTTCCTGATAAGCTGGTTAAGGAAATGAGCATAAAGACTAGTTTTTCTTTTTTTTTAATAAATAGTGATATCACTAGAAATCTTTTGATGAAAATTTAAGTTATTTTTTAAAACTAATTTATGAAATAATTCTTATACAAAACATTATGACATATGTTTATCTCTAAGATAATAAAGTTGTTTACTAATGTGTTGAATAAGGCAATTTTATTAATAATTTTATCTATAGCAATTAAGTTTTAATCCACGGACTTTATATTATATTTTTCTATCTAAAGTGTGAAAAAGAAATTAAGAAACATTATTCGGCACCAAAACTTTTACGTTATTTCAAACTTTCATATATTGCTTTTAAGGTTTCAAGTGTTAAAGGTGTAAATTAATCTCTCAAAAAAAAACTAAATGCGTATATACTATTTCTTGTGATATTGTATGCTTAACACTAATCTAGTTAGTATTTATTTTTAATATGAGCAGTTCCGTACAAATAGACATGTGTGTTTGTTTATCTCAATCCATTTATAATCTTTTGCATTAAATACGAAAAAATTCACATTCTATACGACGTACAAGGCATGTTATATCTTGTATTTAATATGACGACAACAACTCACCACTTAGCATGGGAGGCGGAGAAATAAAATAAAAATGTCTAAATTTAATAGACTATAATAGCGTCTTTTTAACACTGAAGGTTAAAAACAACACCAACGCATCTTGGAAATAATTTTTCTTAATTGGCTATAAATATATAAAGTCATCCGAAAGTGTGGGAACAAATTTTTAAAACACACATACATACACAAATATATCCATATTTATGTATTTACAAATTAAGATTTTTCTTGAAATAGAAAAGAAAGAATTTTGTTTTGACATAAAACACAAACATTAAAATATGCAATTGCCCGATGTTTTGCTGCGTTTAAGAATAGTATTAATACCGAAAAATTTTAGAAAGTTTTATTTCAATTAAAAGTATTTTATCTGAGGTTTAAATCTCTCTGAATAACAACAACGTTTTTGCAGGCGGCAAAACAATATGGAAACATACATAAATTCTTTCTGTAAATGTCCGATTATTGACAAGGTAATTTGTGTGTCACTAAGCAAGTATTAATTAGAGTTATTACTTTCCTGCATTCAAAACAGAGTTTTACATATGTGCCGACTTTCTGCTGTAGAGAAAATTTTACTCAGAGACAAAAAATATGTTTAACTTTCTTGAAACTGGCAAAAGTAACTAATATCTGTTGAAAGTTTGATTTTCCTACTTTTTTGGCAGTAAATCAGTCACTAAAGCGTCGTACATTGCCTTCTAAGTTCTCAATTCTTTTCGATTTATTAGTGTAAATATAAGACATTATATATTTATTTTTATTAAATATATTCTATAAGTATCAAGTCGCGCGAAAAACTAATCTTTGTGTAGTAACCCTCAATAGAACGTGGTGCTAAAACTGCACATCTGCAAAATTAATGGCTTCTTATTGCGGCACTAAAAAGTTAGTACTCATTTCAGTACACCGCTCAGCTTTGACTCTATTCTGCCGACCGCAATAAGACATATGAAAAATAGATTTAATCGGCGAATGAAACATAACACAATAGTAACTATTTCAAAATCAAGTGGTTTATACTTGCTTACAGCCATTCACCTAAAACTTTTGAGCACTGAACAAAATTATCAAATAAAATTTTTGATTAATATCAACACAGCCTCACTCACCAACAGCATTAATTTCGGTTGAATCTTGTACGTACATCAATAAAGCTTTGCAATCAAAATTGTCCATAATGGGTATGGACACAAATTTAATTGTAGATTTTTTGAACGAATTTCCATCATCCCTTGCCGAGTTTGGTTTGAAGACACGAAAAGCGACACTGAAGATGGCACATAGCCGAAACCTGTTTGCCTTTAAACCAAACTTGTCAAGGGATGACGGAAATTCCTTGGCAGAATGTTAAATCACCCTAGCGGAATATCAAATCAAGGAACAAATTTAATTTACGCGCACACAAGGATAAATTCACTTAATTGTGTTATCATGAAAACTGCGCTGGACACTGTCAATTGCCTTTTTTCTGCAATATACGCGCTATAGGAACAAATAGGACCACACGAAATGACTAATGAGTTTCTCGAACAATTGTCTGAGTCTGCTTACGATGCAATTTTAAAACAACCTAACACCAAAAGTGCTATTGCCTCCATAAAATATAAAAATGGTCCAATGTGGAAAAATTTTATTTAACTTCGAATTTTGCGTTTACTTGTCAAGAAAAATAATATTTACAAAACAACGATAAAGCTTTTATCAAAAATTCGCTTTCTAATTTTGTTTTAATTGCATACTGACGGATTATTTTATCATTATTTATGTTTATGTTCTGCAATTGCAAATACTATTTGAAAATTTGCTGCTTTGGGGAACACAAATATTACCTAGGTAAAAAATAAAAAAAATATACATACTTATATTATATATATGTATGTATATATGTGAATACCCACGAAGGGAAATACAAAATTAACAAAGCGACAAATTAATCAGATTTAACACAAAGCCACCCGCCACAAATTAAATGTCACACAAATAAAACACAAACCTGACCTTCCTGTTACTTCCAAACACGTTCAACTCATTTTGCGTACAGATGACAACATAAAATGGAAAAAAACCCCAAATATAAGCCAATGCTAAAATAACAGCATAAAGAAAATCGTTTAAAATATGCGCGCAAATATATGAGATGGACAGATGAGTGGAAGAACGTATTCTTATCAGATGAGAAAAAAATTTAATTTGGACGGAACAGATTCATATCCCTGCTATTGGCATGATTTGAAACCGAAATATGTTCGAATGTTGAAACCTAATTTCGGTGGAAGAAGTTTTATGCTACGACACCTTTTTCTGCTGTTGGTAACGCAAGGATTTGTTTTATAAAAAAATGTATAGCACAACCTATACGGAATATTTAGAAGATGGTCTTCTCCCATTTATGGAAGAAGATTGTATATTTCAGCAAGAAAACGCTGGAATCCACCTTGCAAAGCAATCCTATCAGAGGTTCAGTCAACATAACATTCTGGCCTGCTTACAGTCCAGACTAAAACTTGATGGAGGACTTGTGGTACACAAAATTGACTCAAATAATGCCCAAAATGAAACCATAATGACAATAACTGAGCTTAAACTAAGTGTTCAACAATTGCAAGCAAATCGGCAAGTCTGCTGTATCAAGCCATTTGAATTTTGTAGGGAAATAAGTGCAAAGCCTTATAAATTATTGTCTAATTTGAGCAGATAATATCCTTGCTGTATGACAGCAGCGGAAGGGGTTCGATTATGTCAAATATTTTATAACGAAGGTTAGATATAATGGTCTTATACGTCGTGATTTTCATGTTTTTAATGCATGTGGTACAAACGTTTTAGCAATGAGTTTTAGGTGGGTGATCTGCCCAATTAGGCTTGTTTTTCTCTTCGGAATTTCAATGTTTTCTCTTAAATTAAAAGAACCTCGTTTTCTAATGGATACATGTAATATACTTCTGCCTCTTTAGCCAAAAGCTGCCAAATATTTATACATATACTTCAATAACAAGTAATTTACTTAGTGATTTATAGAAAGAATTAAAAAAAAAATAAAAGGAAGAGTTCCTTTTTCATAAATAAAAATTTGAATTCTTTATTTTAGTTTTCCCTACAAATATAACAAAGAAACTATCGTTCGCTTTTAAATGAACAGAACAAGATATTTAAATACGCATAAAAACTGAGGTTTTGGTTTATTTTTTGAGATTTTTTCCATATAATAAATATTACTAAATTAAACATATTTAGGTTAAAAAAGAAAACACAATTTGGGTAAAAAAATTAAGAAATTGTTGCTGAAAATAAGACAACACCAACAAAACTATTAAAAAACTAGTTGTGTAATTTTCTGTCAAAAATTTTCGGTAAAATAGTGCCCACCTTTATCGACCTAATTTTCAGCAAAAGTATTTTAGAGTGTGAACAACTTCTAGACACAGGCTACTGAGTAAGCCAGATGGTGTATGCTCTGAGTAATTTAATTATACTGCTAGATTACTTAGGCAGCCTTTGTAATGATTTTAAGAATTAAATAAATAATTAGAAAATTTATTTAAAGTCAAATAAAATTGGCTTTTACACCCGCCAAAGTGAAAATTAGTAAAGCAAAAATAAAATTTTCGATGTTAAAAGCCAAAAAAGCTAAATTAAATGGAAACGTTGGTGGAAACTCAACATTAATTTACATTATTATGAAACTTTGTGCTTTACAAATATTTTTCTGCAATAGCAGCTTGTGAAAAGTCTTAAAAATTCAACAATGGAAACGCTCCAAAAGAGCAACAGGTTACGTGAAAAAAAAAACACGAAAACTTATTTTAAAAATGTTATGTTTGTAGAAACTTTACCTTACGTCTTTAAAAAGCTTCAATGTAACTTTTTCTACTATAAAGTATTAAGGCGTACGCACTAGACCAAGTTTAGGCCTAATGCACACAGCGTATATACTACACGAAACTATTTGCGCAGGGGCCAACCCCGCATAACTTTGCTTCCTTTATCGCAAAATAATGAAACCTAAAACATAAGGACTCTACTCTATTTTTTTAACTTACTAATAGGAGAAAAATGTTACTTAACTAGAAATGGAATGGTATTGTACATATGAAGAACTTGGTCCTCATTTTGAGCTGATGAATATTGTCAAAATATTATTTAAACTCTAACTATAAACTCACGATTTGTATCACCAACCAGCTGTATTAAAGATAATTTGAGGTTTCAATAAATTAAGGAACAATCACATCATTTCTACACCAATGTGTACGAATTCCAATCATGACTACTGCATTTAATTTATAAGCATTTAAATTGAATAATTTAACGCAAGTTTCTTGCTTAAAAATTTAATAAAATAGTATTATTAATTTTAAAAATTTGTGTTTCTTAAGTTTTAAAAACACTTAAAAATACATTAATTTTCTATAACAAATTATTAATTTATTACATTTAAATTTTGTTCTACGTCTGTCTATTTTGAGAAAATTTGTTTACTACGTGTAATTTAATCTACCCTTTTGAACTGAATGTAGGTATGTGTTGAAATATGCAAAGAATACTTTAAGATTTCCTTTCTTTTCCTGCTTTCAGCTTGAATACACATTCACATTCTTATAGCTTTGTAACACCTTCCATGATTTATGTTTTCTTAACATTCTCTCTTTTGTAAATTTTTGAAAATTCCTTGCGATATAAACGTGCACGTAGTGCAGGTGACAAATGTTTTAACATCCTTGTGTTCGTGAGTAAATTTCTGTAAAATCCTTTTTCTGACAAAACAAATCCCAACTAAATATAGTAACACATTTACCTGTACAATGAATAAATAGATATGCACACAGGCACAAGTACGTGTATACACACGTAGACGCTCGTGTCCTTACGTACATAAACATTTGTAAGAGAATATTAAGATAAATGTTTATTTATGTCTTTGAGCATTCTTCACTCATTCTTATTAATGATTAGCTATATACATTAGGTTAATGTATGTAGGTACTGTTAAAATGTGTTTATGTATGAAACGATGTAGTAAATGTGTAAATAACTGTGATCATAATATTAGCAGTACTTAATATAAGATGTAACACTTTTTAGCCGTGCTGCATTTCATTTCCGAATAATTTCGATATTTAATTTTGAGTATAGATAGTTGTGTGGCAGGAAGTAGCGTCAGATTTTCTTCAATTAAAACTTTGTTTACATAATAAAACCCCAATTTTCTTGTAGAACTTGAATGCTTTTCTTTCAATATCAGTATTCAGCGTTTGGTGCAAAAGGAATTGCAAAAGTGCAAGGGCAAAATGTTGCAGCTTTTTATGAAATCCAACAATAAAGTACATAAAATTTTGTTGTATTTAATGCGGTAACTCTAATTTCTTGCAGAAAGGCCGCTATCGCTATTTAAATTCAATAACTCTTGTACCAATAAATCCTAAAAAATAAATAATTAAAATTTTTCTATAAATTTCAACAATAACTTGCAAATTTACTTAAAAACTGGAGCAGAAGAAAAATAAAGAAGTATATACAGTTTGGAGACAAACCGGTTTCGGCTATGTGCCATCTTCAGTGTCATTTTTCGTTCGTTCGTTCAGAAGGATAGCACATAGCCGAAGACTATGACAAAAGATACACGCAAAATAAATAGTATGTGTGTGTGTGTGCGCGCCTCTGTAAACACCCGTACATAAACTTTGCTAAAAGCATACATACAATATTGATGAGAGACAAAAAATTATGTCCAAACTGAACAGGAGCACCTATACGAATTCTTCAAACAGAAGATCACGAGCACATTTTCTCTCTTTATTTTGCAGACGTTCTCTAAATTTGCAAACAAATTTATGGCTAGACGGAACGTAGTGTTAATAACGGTAAACAAAAAACAGGTGCTATCATAAATAAATTACCAATAATTTCATATGCGGAAAATAAATAAAACAGGGACGTCTATATTTTAAAAAATTAATGCAATATTGACTTTTAGGGTGTTCAAAATATATTCCGTATATTAATATTAATGTCTAGATCTCTTTATCTGCCCCTAACTGTAGAATTCATGTGTGTTGATGTTATTGAGCATCATAAATGTTTAAAGAATTTACTTCTACTTAGTAAAAGCTTTATTAATGAATTTATATATAAATGTGTTAGTAGACAAACGTTATAAATGTATATTAATGCATCGTTATTGCACATGAAGTAAGAATAATACTTTTGAGAAAATATTGCGGTTGATATAACATTCAGAGTAACAGATGCAAATGTACTTCATTTACATGGTACAATAAAATGTAAGAAATTGTCTTTGTAAATTCAAATCCTTTTGCTCTTTAAGGTATTTAAGGGAAATGTTGCAAATTTTTAATAATTTGGTTTTGTTAAAATATTGTTAATGTTCGGAAGTTCTTAAAATTGGGATATTTAGATTTTTAGAATTCGTAACTGAGTTCTATCAGCGTGTAATGCTGTAATTCACTACTAAACACATTCGAACCGTCTTTTTCACGGGTCTGGTTTTCAACATTTATATAACTAGTGTTAAGTATTAATAAAGTATGTCAGCATTCATTAGTCTTCTATCAAATTACACTGTACAACATAAAATATAATAACAAGATTCCAGTAGAGGAAGGAGACAAAAAAAAATATACGTGTATCTACGTTTAGGTCTAAGGTGTGCTCAGCACTTTTATGAAGATCACTACGAGGAACACTCTTGTTTAGCATTTTAGCCCTCTAACTCTTTGCTGTAGAGTTTTTTGTCCCCTCTATGAAAATAGGAAATGAAATTTGTCATAATATTCTACAGTAAATCTACAGAGGCAATGAAGATTAAAATTCAACTCCCAACAGCGCCAGAAAGAAGCCAAACCTTGAAATGCGTTTAAAGGTTAATTCTAAAATCCATTGAGAACTTATGCTAAAATATTGCTTGTTTAACTAAAGTTAAAAGAAATAGAATTTCCAACAACGTATTGCCAAAGAAAAAACTACAGTTGAAAAAAGTGTTAATTAAAATATTTTTTCATATTTATTTAAACGATTGGTCGATTCAAAATTGTTTAACATAATACGGGAAGCCTTATTTCTGCTCAATTCACCATAAAATATTTTGCGCAATTGCACAAGTGGCAGTTTGAAGCATTTAAATGGCTGTCATTGTTTAGTAGCTCAATTTTTGATTTATTATAAAAAATTCAATCAAACCACCATACTCGTTAATACATGTGGTAGATTTGCTTAACTTTGCACACTATTTAATATATTATTTTCAATTAAAGTAAATTTAATTACTATTAAAAAAACGTTAAGTGAACAAGCTTGAAGCACCCACTTTTATTTTTATGGTAAATTTTAATTAATTTAATTGCATGATATGATGACTTAATATGTTCATACCTACATTTGGAAAGTTTAATTTGTGTCGTTTCAGTCTTAGTATACATAATTTCATTCAGCCCCACAATTTCTGTATTCAAACTTACACATACAATTATTTACGATTTAAACTTCAACACGTCCCAGGGGTGTGAAATAAAAATGTAGAAACAAATATTTAACTTCAAGCCTACTTAGTCTATTTGCATAACAAATTGCAATGTATAACAGAGAACCTAGACATTTTGAAAATTCTATTGAAAGCTATGCTATTTTAGTACAAGGACAAATTTAAGTGTAAAAGAAAACCGGTTTTAATAGTTTTTCTTCGACAGTAATTTGCTCTCAAGGGAATAGAAAAAGTTTCTTCGAGGAGTTATAGTACCTCTTCCAGCTTTAAAGTATTTTGACCTTAAGAAATAAAATAAGGTGTTCGAAGTAGTTCTGCAATGTCTTTTTTAAAGAAATTAATATATAAGAAAAATTGTATTGCAATTGTATTGAAACTTACATTTATTACTGAAAAAGAATTCTTCATTTCCTTATACAGCTTAAAATATTAGCAAAGCAGTTTGATGGTAATTCTAAAATATGATTTTGTTCTCTTTTTACATTTTGCTATTAACAAATTTAATTTTAATAACTAAGGCGGTAGCTTAGACAAAATTTTGTTAAGAAATAATTTTGTTTGCATAAAAAAGTTGTTTCCTAATTTTACATTTTAAACCATTCTCACTGTTACCAGTTACCAATACTTTGCACCGAGAAAAATTTTTGAGTAAATTCAACCCATCCCTTTGGTTGGAGTTGCATCAATAAATAAAATGAAGTGCCCTAATTTGAATATATGAAGAAACTTGGTATCCAAGTGATGATAAATCAAGAATTTAGCTCTCGTTTTTTATATTTTTGTTTAATAGAAGCTTGGGACATTTTAACCATTAAACGCTACACTTATGAACAACCAACTGTAGCTAAGAATATTAATTAGTAACAACTTCCAGTGTATCATTTCGTAAAATTTGTAAGCTGACTCCTTCAGAGATCACTGAACATAATTAAATCGCCTTATTTGAATCCAACAACTAGCCTTACTTCTTCGGGACAATGTCGTGTCGTGTTTTGTAACTGTTGGCTCGACTGACGGCTGATATCTTACACCATTAAAACTTGGACAGATCTTGATATTCATAGTGTTTTACTAATAACTATATGATAGATAGCGCTACTAAATTAGCATTTAATTTCAAAACTAAATGAGTTAATAATGCTTATACTTATAACACTAATTTGATTATAATTTATTAGCAGGATGTTGAGGTGATAATGTCTTATTAATTGTGAGACAAGCACGCGTTCCATGGCTTTTGTTCTTACAATAGTCCTATAATGCAGATAGACAAATTAACTAAACAAATAAAGAAGAAGAAACTTTTCAAAATTTTTGTGCCAGAGGTAACTACGCCA
The DNA here is from genome assembly GCA_963932375.1 of Phania funesta. NCBI lineage: Eukaryota > Metazoa > Arthropoda > Insecta > Diptera > Tachinidae > Phania > Phania funesta. The sequence continues at coordinate 48,900,949 of OZ010656.1, forward strand.
ACAATCATTGTTGAAAGATACGCACAAATTCATGTCTTGCTTATTAGTAATATTTGTGCACGTTTCAGTCGCAACTTTAAATCATTGCAGCTCCAGTAATATTCAGCTGACTTGAATTGAATATAAATTGTTTATATCTGCAAATAAATACCTTTGGTCTGGCATACTTTTTCATAAAATAGGATAAATAATATAAGCGTGAAGGTGATAACAAAAAATCCGTTCCCCTAGAAATTATATAGAGTGATATTGATTCGATATATCCGTTCACACAAGTTACAATTAAAATCCAGTTTTAATTTATAGTTTAAAATTCTTACAAAAACAACAAACTATATTCTGTGCCTTTGATTTCGTAAGTAACATTAATTAAGTTTATATTTACATATAAAATATATTAATTTAACAAACATATATCAAAAGTCAAATCTTCGAACCATAAAAAGATAAAAGTTTTTAAGAACAACATTTCCTTTTTTGTTTCAGGTAAATGGATACTTGAAGTAAAAAAAAAATATACTCAAACAATTTTCTATAGGAGTAATTATATTTTTGAGTATTATTTATATATAAAAATAAATAAGGCTTAAGAGAAGTAGTTGTTAAATCAAGACGCGATATGATTTATTTTAAAGTGGCAAACGTAGCGTGGAAAGTTTGGAGGTAAATCGTCTTTTTAATTAAAAATTCAATGAATTCAGTGATGAAGCTCAGTAATGCTTTAATGGGAATGTAAATATAAAAACTAGCGCTGGTCAAAGAGATTATCCTTTTCGCAAACAAAAATGTTTAAAATAATTTTTTTCTTTTAACAAGAACTTTCTGAAATGTTTTTAATATATCGGCCTCAGTGTTTAATGCACATGGTCTTGCAAAAGTGAAAATGCAAAATATCGTAGCTTTTCTGTGAAATTCAAGAGAAATTTTGGCTAGTTTGCAATCGCACTTTTGCAACACCGGTTCCACCAAATACTTAATACCGCCATTTATTCTGTCATTGAATACTATTTTTTATAAAAATTAATTTATCATTTATAATGAAGCTGTCATATATTATTATGTTGACTAAGCATTTTTAATATTTTTCATTGCAAATAATTAAATTTCTCATTACTCGCTCATACGACGTATGAGTGTTATGAACTCGTCCTAGGGAAACATATTTAGTACTTATACGTAACGTGTGACAGTATCATATTAATTATGTATGTGAATTGTATGTACTTGCATAACAAATGAGAATATGACAGAATTTTGTTTAGGCTGGAATAATATACATATGTATGTAAAAATGCTTAATTCTGAAAATATGTTTTTGTTAAATATATTTTTGCATTACCGATTGTGGTAAGATGGTTACTAATTAGGATGTGAGCTGTAGCAAAATATGGCACGACAAATGTCTCTTTTTTTATTGAAACATTTACACAAATTTGAAAAAGAATTTCAAGAAGAATGATAAAATGTAAAAATAATATTCAATTTTTTGAATCTGCTTAAATAAAGCCGTTCAACCGTTAATGGTTTTGAGTAAATAAAAAGTACAAGAAAAAACATAAGTGTACAACGTCGTGAATAGAAACAGATCAGATGAAGAGATAGAGATCATTTAATAGAGTCTAAATAACATTTGATTTATATTTGAATCAATAGAAATACAAAGCTAGTTTCCAAAGACATCAACTTTATAAAAAAATGCCTCGACCTCAGAATTACTAGATTTATTGGATACTCCAATAATAAAAGTTGATAGTCAGGAAATTTAAAGTGTTGAATAATTTATCACTTCCCTTGAATCTTAAAAATTTGGGAATATATTTAATTTTTATTTAAAAATATTAAACAGTTGATTTTTTTTCACCTCATAAGTACTTCTTTTATACATATTTATATTCCAAGGCAGTGCTATGTTACATGATACAACTGATCCTTTTTCTTCAGCAGCATATATTAATGAAATAGGTAACGTAATATGCAGCAAAAAAATTTTTATTTGTATATTAAGTAGGCGCGTTAGTTATCCATTTCCGCCCATATTTTTACCAAACTTGTATGTCGATCCAGTAACCACTTAAAGGCCTTTATATAGAAAATGTGCAGGTGTATGTTTCTACTGCTCATTTCCGAAAGATTTTTTAACAGCTGTCTGTTTAAAGTTAAGATTAAAAATCGTCAAGATTAAAAATCGTTCAAAGGAGTAAAATTTTATTTAAATTATTTTTTGCTGCATTTGTATTTAACAGTGAAACTATTAGCAACTGAGCTTGTTTATTTTATTTGTTACTTTTAAAATTTATTGTTATTATTTTGCACAAGACCACCCAGAAAAATATACAACAAGCAGGAAAAATATGTTTAAAATATACAATAAATATTAAAGATACTGGAACATTGTATACTTGCGACATGAAATGGGCACTGCGCATTTACCCCTCCCCAACCCAATGTTGTTAAATCATTTTTACTGCCCACAAGCAAACTAATAAAAAAGTAGAGAAATAAATAAAATAAAATAAAAAAGAATAAACATTAAATACAAGCGAAAAGAAAATTCCCAAAAAAAAACTAATGAAACTGCAAGTAAAAAATGAGAAAACTGAACATTTTATTTCATTTTTATATTTTGTTGTACTTGTATATGGCTTTAGCTCTGAGGGCAAATAGTTTTATTTAATTGTTATTCAATAATAATAACAATAAAAACCCTGGTGTTTTTCGTGAACAAACTTTCTTCTTCTCCCAAAAATATCTACGAATATGAGTTAAATAGAAACCTGCCAAATATGCAGTAAGAATGGTAACAATGGTGCTTAATACTGTTCGTAGTACTTGTAGACATTATACAAACAAATGGTTGAGCTACAGGCTGCAGAGTTAAATTGCAAACACCAGTTATTTGTATATTTTCGTTTTTGGAATATTCCGAAGGTTTGAACGGGCTAGTGATTTAACCTCTTTAATAGCATGGGCAAGAAGAATTGGCTCATGCTTGCCCTTGTTTGTGCTTGAATCGAACTGTATTTTGATGAAGGAAAGGCAAATAAATATTTATAAATAACAGTTGTGTATTAACTTTCGAATAAATGCACTAAGATTTATAGTCGAACATAATGAAAAATATAAGCTTCAATAAAACAATGTTTAAAGACATCAAAAAGAAGACACAGCTGAAATAGATTACCTTCTCAAAATGTTAACAGCAAAAATTAGTGGACAAAATTTAGGTTCGTTAGTGTATTAAAAGAAAAGAGGTATCCTGCTGATTTTTCGATTTATGATTTCAGATTTGATAATTTCTAAAAAAATCACTCGTCTAAATTATTTTGATCTTATTAACTTCAGAAAGTCTGGTGTTTGCTTAATTAAATATGATAACTTTCATTGCCGCTACCCTTTTGTCGTTTCGATTTTGATAGTAAGTAGTTTGCTGTCAAATAAGTTTTTCTTAAGTTTCTATATAATTCGTAATGAAGTACCAAAACTTCGGCAAAATTTGATATTTGTTAAAAAAAATATTTTTTTCGACTACGGCTTCAGACAAGACATATGTTTTTTCGAATAATTATATCACTCACTTCCTATAAATCCTGTTCTGTTCAATAATTCATTCTTGATTTTATATTTCGACAGGGTAATTTGATTTAAATTTTTTGGAACGCATTTACCTCATCACTTGTCAAGTTTGGATAGCACACAAACCGGTTTCGGCTATCTGCCATCTTCAGTGTGATTTTTCGAAAAAACGATGACGGAAATTCATCCCAAAAATCTACAATAAATACTTTCTTTTGGTCCTAGGAGTAAAATAAAATTAAATAACACGATGAATAAATGTCCAATGCAAATTATGAGAAGCTTTCGTATTACATCTTTTATCATATGGTGGGGTAAATAGATAATGTTTGTAATAGACACTACTAATTAAAAATATACAAAGAATGCTGATGACGTGTGTAGCGGCAGAGAAAACATTATTCTGCTAGTGTTCAAAACTTAACTTTTTCAGTGTTCTATAAAAGTTATCATATTACAAAAATGTTTCTTTCGTAATTGAAAGAATACTAATTGAAATAATAACGAACTTTAGCCTCGAAAAATGTTCTCGCCTTCTTGCTGCCTGTGTTATGGGACTAATTAGTATCAGTTCCGTCCAATTTCAGAATCAGAAAAATAATAACTGTGCACCAAAAAAATACCTAAAAAATTTTTGTATGCTGAGGACAATAATTGTGTTCCAAGAGCGGCTCCAGTGACTAAAATCGTCCATTGTATTGTTAGAAAACAATTAATTACTTTAACAAATTTAAACTTTTCACAAAAATTTTTAATTGCGGAAACCAAGTCAATTCACTCATTTGCTTTTTATAAATTCTATGTTAGGACTTTTTGAAGGGGTTTTTAATTTTTTATTGGCCTCTTCAAACTTAATATTTTTTTAATCCTGGGGCAAATTATGTGGAATGCAATAATTTTCTCCTTGAATTTTGTATATTTGTGCAGTTTTATTGGACTTTTACTGTTTTATACTCCAAGCAAGCTTTTGACTGCAATCAATAGTTTCTCTATTACCATTCTGGCAATGGCTCCTTCTTCATAGTTTCTTTCAGCACTTTGGAAAATATAATCAACAACCTCTAATGAGGAAAATTTAACTAATAATAAATAGTAATAAATAAAAAATAATAAAAAAGACTGATACCGTAGGCGCGTGCGGGGGCAGCCCCTCAGTTCAGTCATATCAGTCAATCTGGTATCACAAGATTCATAAACAGATTCTTAAAAGTAATTATTAAATATCATTATAATTTTTGATTATTATGAAAGTAATAAATTAGAACCCACAACCCGATTATAATATTTTACAAAACCCGTATGTGGAACCATTATAGGCTACTACACAAGGTATTTCGTTAGAAACATAGAAGTTCCAACAAACTCTCTGCTGAACTAAATTTGACATTGCGAAAATCGAAAATAACACGGCGAACAAAACCTATAACGCACCTACTACATACAGATGTCGCTCGCGTTGATAGTTAACAACAAACTAAAGGTTATTTTTTTTTATTCCAGGATTACGATAATACTAAGTATATAATACATACAACTTACGTAATTACTTATAAATTTAAACACGAAGTGGCGGGGGGGGTTGGGGGGTACAAAACTAGAAACTTTATACATGTTATACGGCATTGTTTGCAATATACGACAATACGAATGAACATAGTCCGTACAATGTTGATGTAAAACTTTGTTACAGAAATGTTCAGAAGCTAATACTATAAAGACAAACACATTAATAACTTCCATCGGGAGTGTTAACAGTCCATGACTATAGGACTTAGTTTCCGTGTATTTGTTTGTAATTATTTGCTTCCTGTAAAGCATGTTTGTCCAGTGCAGTGAAAAGGGGTGTTAACTGGGAAATGTTTCCTTTGTAAATTTGTGTATAAAGGAGGACGTGTGTTTTCTATTTATACATGTGTAAGTATATTTCAACATACATTCGTATTTCAACATACATATGTACGAGTATACTACTGTGGGCAAAAATAGTAATACTTTTTAATTTAAATTTCGCTCGAAATTCATTAGTCGATTTCTTTTTTCTACGTTGGTATGACTATCAGTAATATCTGTGCCAAATATCACATCAAAATAATCATTAGTGTTTAGTATACGCTTGCCTTACTGAAGTATAACAAGTGCATTCGGCGATTTTTACAATGCGTGAAATTATTCAACAAAGAAGTTTCATTAAATTTTGTAGGCGGAATGAAATTTCTGGTGCCGAAACGTTCAGAATGTAGCAATAGGCCTTCGGTGATAATTGTATGTCTCGAGCAATAGTTTTTGATTGCTACAAATTATTATTCAAAGAGGGTCTAGAACGCGTTGACGACGAAATACTTTCAGGACGGCCATCAACATCAACTGATGATCAACAAGTCAATAAAATCAAGGAATTGGTGTTCGAGAATCCACGTTTAACAGTCAGAGACCTTACTGATATCGTTGGAATATCGGAGTGATCAGTGAAAACCATTTTAAAAGATCATTAGGGCCTAAGAAAAGTGAAATCACTACTGCTTCCAAAATCACTCAATTTTCTTGAAAAACAGCGTTGACGTCTGTTGAACCGTGCTTTCCGACTACCAGGATGATTATAAATGGCGACGAGGGTTGGATCGACGCTTACGGCCTGGAAACAGATGATCAATCGGCAGAATATCGTTCCAAAGGTGAGCCGAAGCCGAAAAAACCACGTCAAAGCAAATCAAAAATCAAGGCCTTGTTGACAGTTTTCTTCGATCATCAAGGTGTGGTGAACTCCGAATTCCTTCCGACCGGCCAAACTGTCAACAAGGAATCTATTTGAGTATTATGCGCCGTTTGCGCGGAGCTATTCGTAAAATGAGGCCGGAATTATGGGCCGACAACTCTTGGTTTTTGCAACACGATAATGCACCGTCGCATACCGCATTGATTCTTCGTGAGTTTTTCGCCAAAAATTAAATCAATATCGTTCCACAACCACTGTATTCGCCTGATTTAGCTACGTGTAATTTCTTGCTGTTCAGCAAACCGCTTCGGGGAGGCCGTTTTGAGTCAATTGAAGACATTAAACGTGAATCGATACGCGCATTGAAGCCTATTCCGGAAATTGACTTTAACAACTGTTACGAGGATTGGAAAAAACTTTGACATAAGTGTATTGCAGCTGGAGGGGATTACTTTGAGGAGGACGAAATAGATTTTGCAGAATTAATAAAGAAATTTAAAATTATGAACAAAGTCTTACTATTTTTTGACCACAGTAGTATACGTGAATGACAAAGTTTATTTATTTCTACCAATATATAACGTATTTAGTTGGTATGAATAATGTGTGTTCAAAAAAGCTCTAACAACTTAGGGTTTGACTAACAAGTCTGTCATAAAATAACAAGTTTGACAGTTAAAATGAAGGACAAATACCATTGAAAATAAAAATGTAACAAAAATTAGGACTATATGAAGAACGTGTGTATGTATCTAACTATATGTAAATTATTGCCATCGCACGAGTTTAAAATATATTCAGGGGTATCGAAACTTTTCGTACTTTCGCCTACACTTTTTTTTTCTGATTGACCTATGTCAAGCTTTGCGCAACTTGCAGCCATTTGGCACAATATGAATCATAGATCGCCACAGATTGTGTTGGTTCATCTGTAGCCAATTGTGATATAAGTACTAAGTAGCTCGTACCAAGCAAATCTAGTATAATGTTTGCTGTACGAAACACATACTCCAGATCTCAAACGACTAAAAATATTTATTGGAGACAGTAGGGGATCCAAGTCTATTGACTTACTCGTATATCGACCCAATGAGGGTTGTGTGTCATTGACACTATAACAGAATACAATTACAGAACTTGTTCTTAATACGCAAACATATGTTCGAACAAACGCTTTCTCATTAAAGGGGTCTTCCGTTCGTGGTAGATGTTCCAGGAGACCACACAGCACACTACAGGGAAAATTTTTTCTTAAGCGATACTGTTTATAAGCAGAATAAACTGGCTTTCAACGTGGAAAGTCTTATGTCGAATATTCCTAAACACCACTCCCGCTAGCCCCTTTCAATTACACTGTGGAACAAATTCAGGTTAGCAAAAGTCATGTCGATTCTGAGAGTGAGGGGTGAAAACAGAGGATAAATTAGAAGATCCGTATCGCGGCGCGTGTTTATGTTAGTTCGAATTTTTTTTTAATCGACGTTCGAACTTTGCAGTCAAATGCCGATTTTCAGCATATTGTTTATATGATTTTTTGGCTATAACTCGTCGACTAATTGCTATTTTTTAAATCTGTAAATTGTTGCTAGAGACCTGTGTAACAATTAACATTTTTAAAAAAATTGATTTAGAAAATTTTTGTGGTGCTTATGAAGCAAAATATTGGAAAAATTATTTGTTTTTCATGCTTTTTGAAAATATTTTCCACAAATTATTAAGTAATTTAAATTTTTAGGCATGAGTTCGTTTTTTCTTTCTATTCAGAAAGAGAATTATTTATTTAATATGGACAACCTTGAAAACAGTAAATGTTTTAATTTTGGTAGACATCTAGCTGAATGAAATTCATTTTCTATTGCGCTACACACGTTATCAACATTCTTCATGTCTTATCTACAAATTGTGTGTCTAAACATCTTCTACTTATACCAACATTTTAGACTATTGGAATACGAGAATGAGTTATTTCTCAATTTTTGAATTTTTCAAATTATAGTATTTTTCCTTGCTTGAGAATGAAGTTTTACAACACTCTAACTTTTTCTGTTATTGAATTCTATGTTACCATATGCAATTTGCATTTAGCCAACCATTGGTTGGCAATGAAAGCATTGTATGTATTTTAGTTTCATCTTGGTTGGATCTATTTTAGTATCCAATTGATTATGATGAAGGAAACATCTATATTATTATGTATATAAATTTCTCCATTCAGCTAGAAATCTAATAAAATTAAACTTTTTACTTTTTTCAAGGTTGTTCACATTAAATAAATAATCTTTCTGAATAGAAAGAAAAAACGAACTCATGCCTAATAGTTAAATTTACTTAATAATTATTAATATTTGTAGTTCGAAAAAAAACATTTTCCACAAAAATAAGTATTTTTTGCTAACTGTTTGATCTATAATACGCTTCTCAGTTTCTTCAATAAATTTCATTTAAAAAGAAAACAATCATAACACAAAAGTTGCGTTTTCCAGCTTAATATTAATTTACTCCTCATTTTTTATGTACCAATTTTATTCAGTGTTGGTTTTGAAGAAACATTGAAAAATAAACTAGAAAACTATGGAAACAATATAATTTGAAATGTTAGTTACGAAAAGTTTTAAGTAAAATAATTAAATTAATGAATTGGCCAGTTGCCGTTTAGCAGGCGGCTGTGGATCAACATCACTGCTTTCTCTAAGATCTTGGTCATCGTCATCATCATCAGAAAGGTCGATAATTTCATCCAACAGATAGTATGGAATTTCATCTTTGTCGTCCCCTTCTTCCTCTTTTTCCTCGTCTTCTTCCTCTTTTCCCTCGTCTTCCTGTTCTTCAAAGGTGTTTTTATACCACCAACAAATTTCAGCGAGTATTGCATGTGGTGATTTCTTTCCTCTGTACCTGAAACTAAAATACTTTTCAATCGTTAACATGTTCAAATTGTGCAATCTCACAAATTTATTAGGAAAATCTAGGAATTCAAAATATGCACACTCTATAGTTATCTTATTTCAAATGGAAGCGCAGGTTGGTGATAACGTTCGCCTTGCTCATCAGATTGAGTTGGCAACTGTTGAGCGAGTTCATAAAGATACTGATGCAAGAGATGAATTTTGTACGATATATTAACCCCAATTTCATCGAAAGCTGCCAACATGTTTACTACAGATTGCCTGTCTTTGCGTTCTTTACTCAAAAGCCCTTTACTGACTGCCATCAATTCGAGCCATGCATTTAATTCTCGGTCTGTCAGAACTTAGTCAAAATCTTGACGACTCATTATTTTCCGTATGTCGGGACCCTTCCTGAATTTGTGGCGTTACATAGTCTTAGGCAAATGTCTTTTAAGCGGTTGAATACTGCTGGTCTTTTTCCGATACATTTCAAAAAAATTTTAGCATTGCCAAGTTTAATGTGGAGCAACGGCAACAAAATTTTCATTTCGAGAATAAGTCTTTCGTATAGCCTATTGTCTTTAGGCCATTTCCGTCCAATGCTACTATTCCAATTATGCTGTTTGTACTGGTTTCTTCCTTTAATACCCTCTCCTTATCGTGAATCTCAATCGCACAAAAAACGCGGATATTTTGGACGCCCAGATGCTGTTAAGCCTGTAATCAATGAAACTATTTTGAGGTCGCACTGGTGTTCGATATATTTGACTACTTCCAGAATGTGTTTCAAATTATCGAAATTTTCACTAGTGTCAGTGTTATACGCAATCGGAACTGAAGGCATTATATTTGCCTTGTGCAAAAGCACAACTTTTAAGCTGAATAAACGCCAACCATCTTTTTTATGGGTTAACTCCATTAACTTTTCAATATCGTTGCAATATACGAAATTTTTTGCATCATTCACATTGAAGTACTTTTCTAACTCTTTTTGGCGTTTTCGATATGCTGTTACTTTGGTACCTTTCGCCAGCAAATTATTTCCTTTCAAAAATGAAGCAAATAGTTCTGATTTTTTCTTAGTCAAACACATATTTGCAACAATTATATCCAATTGGCTTTGTGTCACTAGGATTGCGTCCTTTGATGTTTCATAGGATGTATGCTGAGAATAAATTATTATAATTATAATAAATAAATTAATTACCGGGAATAATTTTACTGTGCCAACGTATATGACAAGTCCTAGATATTCTTTGTTACAGGTACAAATAACGACAAGTAGAAATTTGAATTACAATTACATGCAATTAATTTCAATTATAATTATTTTGAATTGCTACTCTACTTTACAAATACACAATAAAGGTAGTCAACATGAATGTGCCGTTACTAGAAACCCCTTCAGATTAGTATAAAGAATTACTTTCTTGCAGACAAATACTTACATTTTGTAAACGAAATGTACATTACGTAAGAAACAACATGCATTTCGACGATCACCTGGATATGCGCGAGTCTTTCAATTCGCTGACTTTAATAAACATAGCTTTAAATAAAACTTTACTATTAAGGTACTCAACTGATTAGTACATAAAGTTTTGCAGATAAAAACAATGCGGATAATAAAAAATTTCAACATTGTCATATTTAATATAATAAAGTTTAAGAACGACGATTCAAACATGTACTCTTAATGATCTGAAACATTATTAGGCGTGCAACAAGGAATTCTATTTTTAACTAAATCGTTTTCGCTTCTTATACCGTTCACAAAAAATATAAATCCTTTGTTATTGCTACAATATTCAGTTGTAACTCAACAAACATAGTCCATTTGATAAGTACGTTCGGCGAATTTTCATTATTTACAATCAGCCATAACGGTCCACAAATACACAAGATATGGGCTAAACACAAATTCTGGTGTTAAAACTCTTGCGAGAAGAAATCTATCCGCAGGCCAATAAAATATTCTAAATCCTTATTATTTTAGTTTTTAAAGCCTCATCCAGAAATTATCAAACCCAGTCCTCCACATAACTTACAAACATAAATGTTGAACCAAATTAAAAAAAAAAACCTAAACATTAAAAAAATAACCAACATTTTACAAAAAAATAGATATTTTCCAATATATAAAATTCACCACAGATTTTAGTTAAATAATTTTGAAGTACTTCAATCGAGTTTTTATAATATAACTTATTTCCTGATGATGCTACAGAAAGGCTTAGCGACGCATCGAATATATAAAATAAAACAATTTTTTCTGAAAGACATATAACATTAATATTATAGAACTAAACCTATAACAAAAGGTCAATTTGAAATTTCGAAAAACCGCAATTTAAAAATACTAACTGCTGAAAACCAACATTTAATCAATGAAAAAGTCGAGGTTTTACCAGAATTAATATTACACAATTCTATAAAAAACAAAACAAGTCCAAAAAGCACAAAATTTGAAAAAAAATAACGATAATATTTAAAAATCGTAAGAATTACCAATTTAATTAAAAAACTTAATAAAACTGCAAACTAAAAAGCTGAAATTTGACCACAACAAAATTGCTGCAAGAAATTACAGAAAATTATAAATTTTGCCAAAAATTAAGTTCACAAAAAATCCACCACAAAATCGGAAAACTGGAACAAAAAATGTAATTACAAGAAAATCAAAATATTAAAAATACACAAACAAATTTTAAAACTAAAAGTTTTACTTAGAGTCTAAATTGAACAGAAGAATACAAAAACCTAAATTACACCAGAATTTTGGTATTTTTGGAACTACCCCGTAAATCGAATTTCACTTAACTGAAATTTGAATATAAATCCGCCAAAATTTTATCAAAGGTTTCAAATATATCGTAAAACAAGTATGATAGCTATAATCGGCTGTACCCTCCACAAAAGTATGAACTATTTAAAATATACTACAGATTTTTCCCAGTGCTAGGGACTTAATTTTGGACTCCGGTTTTAGTATCTTTTTCTTTTTTCTGAATGCTTATACATTTTTTGGTAAATTTTCGGTGAATTTTAAATTTTGTTAAAGTTCCGAATTTTTCGAACATTTTTTTTTAAATTTCGGTTTGTTTTAATATCGATTTTCTGGAAAATTTGGTTATTTATATAAATGAAAATTCGGTGAGTATAATTTCGATTTGTGGTAAACTTCCGTAGGTTGGTAAATTTCGAGAATTATAGTAAAACACCATATATTTTTATTTTTCAGGTTACTTTAGATTTTCGATAAAAATTTAAAAATTTAAGCACGAGGACTTTTATACATTATTTTAATAAAAAATGTTGTTTAATAAATTCGATATTTTACTATGTCTTTATGTAACATCATTAGGAAATAAATTATATTGTATAATATTCAATGAACCATTTATAAAATATGAAAATAGTTTTAAAAAACTGAAGATTATTTTACTTTTAAAAATACTTTCAACATTTCAAACCAAATGAGCACAGAAAACAATCTTATATTTATTTATATAGTTGTATGTATGTATGTTTGTATGTATGTATGTATGTATATATTTAAACACATGTAAACAAAACTTATTTGTGAACACACTGAGCAAATTACTCTAAATTAGGTTATTTTATGTATTGAACAGAAATACAAATTTTAAAATTTAAAAAAAATTCAAGAAGTACCAAGCACCGTAAATTCTCAAAAAAAAATTCCAATGACTATAATTTCATTTCGAACTTTCACCACAAATTTTGCGAAAATATTACAATTTCAGCCAAAAACAGAAACTTCATCAAAAAATGCGATATTTTAAAAGTAACCACTAATTTTCCAAATAACTAAAATCTAAAAAAAAACTTTATTCGACAAAAAGTTGGGAAATGCCCAAAATAATTTAAGTCCCAAAAGCCCTGCATTTTATTGAAAACCTCTGTTTTGAAATTTAACGAAAAAAAAAACCAAAAAATTTCGAAAATTCAAAATTACCTAAAAACAATTTTAAAACATACAAAATAAAAAATAAAACATTTACCTAAATATTAACCGATTAAGAATTCTTATATTAAAACGAATTAGAGTTTTAATGTTAAATAGGACAAGTAAAATTGGAGTCCAAAGTTAAAGATCGCAAACAATCATTTGACTTGGAAACATCTGTAGTAAATTTTTTAGTAGTTCATTCTTTTGTACAGCAAAATATGCCCTTTTACTTGTTATTTATAAGCACAATCAAGTATTTTTACTAAACTTTTTATCATAGTTGTGGCATCGATTTGGCACTGATGTGTTCTTGTTTCATTTTAAAGCGACACAAAACAAGTTTCACAAAATTTCTTTTCAACAAAATTTTAGTTTGATTTAATTTTTCAAATTAAATAATGGTCCAAAAATAAAACAAAAACAAAAATCCAAATATTTGTATTTCAATTAAAATGCCAATCCTAGAGAATGAAAGAAATATTTTGAAGGAAATCAAATTTACATTTGATATTAAACCATTTTCATGTGATATCTCGATCTAGATATTTGTAAATGTGTGAATGTATGTGTATGATATTTGTTATAATTAAAAAGACAACACCCACCAAAACTTGTGAATATAATAGAAATCATTTCTTTGGAAAACCCTAAAAAATTATAAGTTTTATAACCAAACAAAAAGGCACCCACACACGCATACTTGCACATAAAACACAAATTTACATACAAAAAGAAATATTCTCATAAGTTGGAAGGAAATGTCTATGTATTTTTTCAAATGCCTCTAAATTTAATATTCTAAATCAATACCCACTTACTAATATATTTGTAAACAAGAATATAGAAATAGGAAACAAGTTAAAACAATGTAAGGCATTTCCTAGTGATTTGTTTCCTTTTTTATTATTAATAATAATAAATAATATCGTTTTATTATTTTTTTTTATTTAAATGCATTTATTTTTAGTCTATACTTATGCCATGAACCATTAGTGGTTTTTCATAAAAAAGAGAAAAAATATATATAATTTAAAGCAACATCTGAAATTTAACATGCTGAAATCATTCTATTTGGACAATAAAACAATTTGATATAAATATTTAACATGACATGTGTTATCAACACATTTACTCACAATTAGTTTTCATAAAATCATTCTTATAGTCTGGCAAATATTAAATGGGGCTTCAAAAAATTCAAAGTTTTATTAATAATTATTTTTGAAAACAAAAGTTTTGTTATTATTAAACGCCAAAAATGTTCAATAAAATTAATTTAATGTTAATAAAATTAATTTAATGTCAGTTCTTTCTTATGAATTTAATGATAATTCTTATAGCGTAAAATGTATATAAAATTTTGCCTTTTTTTGATTTTATCCTTGAGGTGTTTTCTAGCCTTTAAGCCTCAAAAAAACAAGATTTATTTGTCTAGGCAATATATTTTCTTTGTCTTATATATAAAATTCAACATTAGGTTTATTAAAATGGAAACTCTTCGCAAAGACATAACATGAAAATGATTTACTCTGCTGTTACTTGCCCGGCGAATTCTTTTTATGCATTCAGATTTTTCGGTCGTGTTAAAAAAGGAAATTAAAAGAAATAAAGCTAGATTTGCATTACGATTATAAGCCATATGGAATGTTGAAATTGTTATCCACATGGAATTGCATGTCTATGTCAACAACAGTGTTTTACTTCTGGTTTATAATAGGTCTGTTCCAGGTGCATAACAAAACAGTCCGAACTAGTCCGAATTAGTCCAAACCCGTTCCAGATAACAATTTTTGTGCAATTTTGAGAGAAAATGAGAGAGTAAAATCAGCTTTTTTTGTTTATATTTAAAAATCCAAAAATTGTTAAATAAAGGAAGAAAGTTTTTATTTGAAATTTATTAAAAAGCAAAGCGGAAAATTTTTCGAATAAACTTGAGGTTGTAAGTAAATATATTTATGCAATTTTATCACTTTATTTAATAAAAAAAATGCTTTTATCGATCAGTGAAGAAGTTATGAACAGCTGCTCCCAATGATGCAAATGTTTTGCTTTTATAATATTATGCATTTTAAGCGTATAAAATTACTAAAATAAAATTTATTTGAAAAAGTAGGCACCATTTGTGGTTTTTTGTGTTCCAGCAATTCCGGACAACTTTGGCACATTCAGAAAGTAATTTTCTTTTTACTCTCAATAGTCCGGACTATTTTGTTATGCACTTGGAACAGACCTAATTTTTCTGTTCAGACGTACACTTGTTATATACACATGACCTCTTGTTGTCAAAGACAAAAGTAAAATTGCTAAAACAATTAATTTTTAAAAGTTTTTTTGTGAGTAAATCTAAAACGTAAAGTAAAATTTGTGTTTGAATTTAGAATTTTAAATAAGAAATGGACTCCAAAACAGTTGAAATCGTTTTACGCAGCACAATTACAATATTAATTGCAAAAAAGAGGAAGGCCGGTGTTGTCAACAATACAGTAATTACTTGATTGTGCTGTAAATAAGGGGCCTGTGTAACAGTACAGACAATTGAATATTTAAATTAAAAAGAAATTAGTCGGAAAAATTAATTATGGAAATTGATATTGAAAGTGAAGCGATATAAAACAGAAAAAAGTTGTGATGTCCTCTTTATTTCTTTTACCCAAATTCTTTTATATCGTTTGAATTTTATGTTTTAGTCTGCACTTTTAGCTCAAACAAATTTTATATCGTTTCTAATAATTAAATTGGTTTTATCATTCGAACTATATTGGAAATTATTAATTGAATAACTTTTTTCATGTTCAGGTCCGTGCAATTTATTCTCGCTTGAAAAATTTAACAGTCCCACGTAGTCTCCAACACACTCTGAAAAGTACACACTTGGAACATCTGTTTTTGAAATTTCACTTGAAACAAATGCCCTTCATATTATCTCGTATGAAAACAAGTTTTGATTGGATGTTGTAGTACCAGGTTTTAAGAATGAAATTGGTTTGTTTGTTATTAATTTTTATTACATTACCGAAAAATTCAATTCTTCGACGAGTTCAATGTAACACAACATATTCAGAAGCCGCAATACCTGAACAGTTGTCTCTGTTCGAACGGAAGATAGTTATATATTCTAATAATATCTAATTTACTTGCATTCTTAATAAAAAAAAATAAAAATGCGCGGACTTAATTATGAATAAAATAATTCACATATTTATAATAATTAATATTAATTTTAAATATTATTTTTTTAACCTATAAGATATAGATATATGCCTGTGATCATTAGATTATTAACAGGAATTAAAAGAAAAATACCGTGGTGACTTTTGCCTACGTGTTAGTCTTATCTTAAAAAAGCGCTGTGCTAAAACTTTAACACAAATGTTAACAACACTCAAAACAGCTGTTGTCACATTGTTTTACACTTCAAATAGAACGTGCTCCTAATAAATAACACAACTTATTGTACATATGAAAAACATACGTATTATATTTCATAGGGATCGCACTACGCCTTTTACATCTGCAATTTTGACATTCCATGTGACTTTTAAAAAAACAACACTTAGATAGGAAAATGATTTCAAAAGTAAATTTTGTAATACAATAGATTTGTCTCCAACGACTTAGGAAGTGCTTAAAAAGAAATGCTCCAAACTGCGACTTTGTGAACAAATGTTATGCAATACGTAAGCAGGATTGTACGCTATGCCAAATCGATATTTGGTTACGAAATTGCTGATTGCAAAGCAGTGGATTTTCCTGGGTAAAAGTATTCTTTAATGAATTTTTACTGGCAAGACCACAAAAGTTGCAAAAATAAACTTTATTTTTCGAAAGTCTTCCCTCATTAGATGTGATCAATTTTCTGTTTTAATAAGAGTCTTTAATTTCGTTAGAAATATGATTATAAAAAACACATTTTGCTAATTAGAGCATAGCAAGCTTTTTATTGCATAAATATATGCCTTTTTATTTTGTCAAGTCATCTTCTCAAGATAAACCGTATTACGTGGTTTCTTAATGGTACTGACATACTAAGACAGACTTTGAAACAATAGCAGTGCCATCACAAATTTGGCAAAATTTTTATTTAAAAAATAACAAAAATTAGTTTTACTTAGTGACACAGTTCGATACATATATATGAAATAGAAAAGAATCAACTTATCCAAGTTTCTTGCACGCTACAATATTATACATAATTTTTTGGTATTACCACATTGTATTGAATTTGATTACAAGATAATAGCTAAGCCTCAAACTAATAGGTTTTGCAAAATATGGGTAATGTAGATGCGGCAGAGGTGCTTTCAAATACTTTTTAATTACGGCCAACCGGACATCCATCGGTGATTAAATTATGTCTATGTTATTGGTTAAATCTTGGAGTGATTCAACAGAAATCATGCTAATTTAATCATAATCTAATTCCTCCTCCCAACTTACAAGACATGCAGGCAACATTGACGTTGTTAGAGCTTTAGACGACAAATGCACAGGCTTAAACCGGGCACATATGCAGACCTAAGTTGTATGAAGAATCCTCTAAGTGAAAATAGTCCAAACTCAAAAATTAACAATCACGTAATCATTTTTTGCGCAATATCACGCGAAAATGTATCGAAAATATACTTTGTCTGTTTTAAATTTTTTGAAATCTCAAATTTATTTATAAAAATTTTTTGACTTTTCCTGCTAAAGCTTCCCTGCAGACGTTTGGCCTTTATCTCTGTCTCCCCTACGCAAGCTTTTCTGCATTGGCGCAAGAATTTCTGCTCTCACACCGACGAAATTTGGGTGAGTAGTCTTGTTGAAGAAGGCCAAAAAACGTACCCAATCACCTTAAGTTTTTTTTAATTTTCTACAAACTAAAATAAGAACAATCGCCTAGAATTACAAAGAATTGTTTATTGCGCCAAATTTCCCACAACAATTGTCAAAAATGTTGTTTTGGGCGATTTGGGCAATAGTTCATTGTAAAGTTATGTTCAAAATAACGTTTAATTTTATAATATATTCTGGAATAATTATTAATTATCATAATATTTATCAATCTGTAATAAACAACGAACATAATAATATAAATATAGGTTTTTTGCAATCATTTTGAGGTCCAATATATTACTTTAAGTAAATTTTATATATTTTATTTTAGGTTTGTGACTTTTTATAATAATTTTATTTCAGAAATGTTTAAGCACCAGGTTTTTTATAAAATTGCAAAAGTGTTTCTTATTTTTTACATAAATTTCAATATGCACATCTGCTGCAATAAAAACCTCAGTCGTTAAATGCAAATTATAAAGTAGCCCAACATAACTTCTGCTTTTAGCCATCATACTTTTCAAAGATCTTTGAATTCTTGGTTAAAATGTTTTTACAGTTTCTATTTTGCTATTGTATATTTTGAACAACAAACAAACATTTAAAGTGGAAACCCATTTCATTTTTATTGTGTTTCAGCCAAGGCCACTTCTATTGTTTTTATTAAAAAGCTTTATTTGTATGGCTGGTCTTAGAAAGTTTTAGAGAAAGAAGCATTTTGGCACTTTGAAATAATTAACATTTTTGATGTTTCTTGTTGCATTTATCACAAAAAGAAAAAAAGACGTTTTAGTGTCTCTTCATTGTTGCATTTATTGGGTCAAAAATGAATTATTCACAAAAAGGCTATGAGCATAATTAGTAAAGATTTTGTTGCTGAAGTGCTTTTAATTACATTTTGTCACCACTTCTCGTCTTATGATCCAGTACTGAATTTAATAAAAATAATTGGACGAAATTTTTTTAATGGGAAACTGAATTAACATAACAAATCGATTTCATTTTCATATAAATAATAACTTTAATACATTTTATGTCCATAATTAAAAAAATAATGCTCTATTCGAATGGAGGTACCTAAAATTAAAAACGTGGTTGGGTTAACCGATTTAGCCGTTTATAAATTACTTTTGCTGGCAAAAGTAATAAAATTCTTGAGACGCGACAAGTTGTAATTACCAAAATATAAATGTCGTTTTAGTTTTTTTATACTGTATTTTATTTTATTGAATATTTCTATTAAAAGAAATTCACAATAAGTATTCAAATCTTATTTCTAAATTATTATTTACTAGTTATTACCAACGTAATAACTAATTTTTTGTATTCAAATCTTAAAAATCTATCTTCTATTCTGTAGAGAGAGCCGCCTGGACAGGCTCAATGTGTCAGTTCTTTTTAGTCTCTGGTGGCCGTCAAATTGCAATAAATTGCGTGCTAGAGTGTTGGGATGTGCGACTAGTTTGTTCACGTATTTGGACGTGTATGTTTTAACTTCTTCGTGGATAGTGGGAACTTTGAGATCCCTATGTATGTTTTCATTTCTTATGTACCAGGGGGCGCATACGATATGACGTAAAATCCTACACTTCCTACTCTTCTCCGTAACTTCTGGATGTTTGATGCACAGGCAGTACCCCACAGCTGGATACCATATGACCATATTGGCTTTATAACGGATTTGTATAAAAGGACTTTATATTCCAAAGCCAAAGTTGAGTTAGGACTTATTAGCCAATGCAGTTAATATGTTCGAAGCTTTATGGACGTTATTTTTGCCTCAATGTGACAGGACCAAGTTAGGCGCCGATCAAGGTGGATACCTAAATATTTAACGTGCGTTTCCGCTGGAACCGTGGTATTAGGTATTGTGATTGGTGGACAATTTTGCCTTCTAAGGGAAAACGTTACATGAGCACATTTTGATGGATTTACCTTTATTCTCCACTGTTTTAGCCAGTCTTCTAGCTTATGAATATGGGAAAGCAGCTTTTCAGATGCATCCTTTGGATCATTACTGACACTTATAATTGCAGTGTCGTCTGCAAAGGTTGATGTATATGTATGTGGGCTTGTCGGCATATCCGCTGTATAGATGATATATAATAGCGGCCCTAGCACACTACCTTGAGGTACTCCTGCACTGATTTTCTCACATCTTGAAAGCTTGTCCTTTGACCTTACTTTAAAAATTCTATCGGACAAATAGCTTTTTATAAGCTTGTGGGTGTTTTCAGGTAGAACCCGAGCTATTTTAGTAAGTAGCCCATCATGGCACACTTTATCAGATGCTTGGGAAATGTCTATACATAAAGCTGAACAGTATTGCTTTCTTTCAAAAGCCGATCTAATAATGGTAACGATTCTATGGACTTGTTCAATCGTACTATGCCTTGCTCGAAAACCAAACTGATGATCTGGGATAACGTTTTGTTCATTTAGAAAAGGAGTTACACTCGAGACGAATAATTTTTCAAATATGTTTGACAAAACTGACAGTAGGCTAATAGGCCTGTAGGATGTAATCTGGCTTGAGTCCTTTCCAGGTTTCGGGATCATAACAATTTCAGACATCTTCCAAGAGCATGGGAAGAAGCCGACGCGCAACATAGCATTAAATATGTAAAGTAAAATTCTTACAGCTGAATTTGGTAAGTTTTTTATCATTGATCCTGTTATACGATCAGGCCCAGGTGATTTCTTCATATCCGTATTTTTAATTGTCGATTTTAAAGAAGACAACCGAAATTTCATAGGATCATTCACGATGTCGCTAATAATTGGAATAGTGGAATTACTTATATCATGTAGTGCGAAAACCTTCTCTAAGTGCTTTGCGAACGCATTTGCCTTTTCACTTGAGTTTTTAGCCCAAGTACGGTCTTCAAGTCTTAGTGGGGATTCGTAAGCAATAGGACATTGTAAGTGCTTTACAGCTTTCCACAGACTATAATCCGTGTTTTTCATTGGATCCAAGTTTTTTAAAAAGTTGTCAATAGCGAATTGGTGTTTCTGTCTCAATTTACTGCGTAAGTTTTTTTGGCATAAGTTCATTTGCATTTTTATGTGTGGTGAACGACTATTTTGCCATTGGCTTCTTAGTCTTCTTTTCTTAATGACGAGCATCTGAATATCTGCTATTGCCTGGTACGTTATTATTTTAGCTGATGGCTTTGTTGGCGTTGCAGCTATGGCTGCGGCAGTCACGAGTCTGTAAAATGATCTACAGCTGCTTGAATATCAGCTGGATTTCTCAGTGGGATGTTCAAAGATAAGTGAGAGCTCACATACATTTTATATTTTAACCAATTCGTGTTTCTGTTCGGGTAGAAACTAAGGATTTTAGGTGCAGTGGCAAAACTGTCGTGTAAAATAACAATTGTAGGTGAATGATCAGAAGATAGGTCATAGGATGAACTAACTAACAGTTTGTCGCGTTTGATGTTTTTTATTATAGCAAAATCTATAAGGTCTTACAACTTATTAAAATCTGTGGGCCATTAGGTGGGTTTACCGGCAGATATGACGTCAATCTTGTTTGCTTCAACTGTATAATACAACTGCCTACCTCTAGGACTAAGGAGTCGGGATCGTTTTAGTTCAAAATATGTTTTTACTTACTATAATTAATTTTACTTATCGTAAAAGTGTTTCCACGCCTAAACACCTGACCACAATTTGATTAGAATTGTTGCTGAAAAATTTCCAAAAACCCCAAAACTTCGCAAGTATAATCTGCTAAAATTAGAGATATTTAAGCAGATGTTTTGCGTTTTTGTGTATGAAATAATTGTTTGGAAAATGGTTTAGAGAAACATGGTTGTATTATCGTTGAAGTATTTTCAAAACACATATAAATTTAGTAACAACAGCTCCTGGCAGAGATATTTAATGTACATACTGTGCGTTTAATACATAACGATATATTTATTCCCTTACATATATTTCGTCTCTCAAACAGTGGGAGATATCTGGGTCGACTTAAAACTATCATGAAAGTTGAAGACCCCACACAGGATGAACAAGGCTACGGTAACCTAATACACCTGCCGTAAGATGGCTTGCAACAAGGGAGAAATATGTAGTGGACCAGTTGTACAAAATCCTTGTCCTTCAGGGGCACTAAATACTATATTACACATCATTCCCATCGACCTTCATATAATGTCCACATCTGCTAGTAGCGCAATAAGGCTAAGGACATTGGAATGTTGGAGATCGAGAACGTGGGGCCTTGGGTCTATTTTGAGCATACTGCGCACGATCCTAAACTAATTTTCTGACTATATAACATTCCATATAGACAGAGATAGAGTGTTCAAAGCACAATCCGCTCCAGGGGGGGAAAAGTGTGGGGGTAATCTCGTGGAAATCAATATCGTCAGGGTATAAACGGACGGGATTTTGTAACGATCTTGAGGTGGATATCTCATATAACCTCCCGGATGGATGCAGTGTTATTTCGGCTGAAATCTCTTATATCCACGAGGCATTTAGGCTACTTTATGAAAGTCAGGCGGCACTTCTCTCACCTAAGTCGCACACTTCTACATCTGTGTTAGTCAGTCAATGTAAGAAAGATTCCCATGACTGTAGTTTGGGTTCCTACGCATGGGAAATACTTTGGTAATAAACGGGCAGACGAGCTAGCTAAAGTACGATCTACTTTAAACATTTTCAATGTGGGGTCAATCGCCATTCGCGTGCTATCAAGAGTACTACCTTTGGACATTTTTGATGTAGCCATTCTTTGATGCTAAGCCAACTATGCTACTGATGGGTAGTAAAAGGAAGAACTTAACAAGGTTGCGGTCAATATAACGAGTCACTGTGTGCAAGGAGAACATGCCAGTCGACCCGAACTCCCCTTCAATGACCGCTGTATTAGTTGTAAGGTTAGGGAAAATAGGGAGACAATTTTTCACCTTCTCTACGAATGCTCTGCCCTGGCTGTCAAGTGGCACAGATTTCTGAGGAAAATTATAATAGATAAGCTTCAGGAGATATCTGGATGTAGTTTTAATGAACTAATAAGGAACCTCTCGCCAACGGGATGGATCTAGTATTTTAGGTGTTAGTGCGGGTCTAGGCTGTAAGAAAAAGTATACCTGAAGAGTGTTATGGTTATGTCAAAACGGGGTCATTTATACCCTAATTGACAGTATGCGCGTAGCAAATTTCAATAGAAACAAACCAAACCATATACACACTTTTGATAAAATATTTTGTACCACTTTCCTTCTAAGACGCAGTCTGAAGTAGCTTTGGATAAAATATTTTTTCGATTTGGCCTTAACCCATTTTGTACCACTGCCCTAACACGTTAAGTTAACTTAATGAGATTTGAAACGAAGTACTAAAGTAACTCATATATATTTTTTGAATGCTTTGATCCGCTAGATTTTATTGGGTGTTGAGAAAACTCATCCGTGGTCAATTTTGTGTATATAACGTTCTATATTCACAAACATGTAATTTTGTATTAAATTGAGTTAAAGGATTAACTTTTCATTATTACAATTAGCTTTATGTTTAATATTAATATGACTATAAAACGGCCGCGTTCATAAGAACTCTAAGGCACCGGATCAAATGCTCATTTTAAAATGGCGTTATCATAAGAGGGAAAAGTTAATATCTATTAGACACTCTGAAGCAGGTAACTGAATAGATGCAATGAATCTCGTTCATCACTGGTCTCAACTATAAATTTGTATATTAAATATTCATGTACTAGTTAAGTGTTATGTGCTGTCTTCGTCGGTCACGAAAAGGTATTTTGTGCCAGAGCCATTATCGCAAGCCACGTGACAAATTCGTCTTGACCAATTTACACAAATTTCTCGCAAGGTAGTGACAATTTTTATGGTAATTTTTTACAAAAGCAGCACGTAGGAAAAAATGTGTAATTAATATACAATTAAAACAAAGACAGCTTTTACTACATGTCCAACTTAGTCCCCTAATCGACTTTATCACTTTAAATGCCTCTTTTACTCTGCATAATCTTTTCAAAACAAAAAACAGTGCTTCTTTAGAAGAGTTTATTTATATTTATTTATAGTAGGTTAAGTGCAAAAGTAAGAAAAGCATCAAAAAATTAATCTTCTTTAAAAGAAAATGGAGAAAATAAAAAGGAAAATATACGAGTAAAAAAATGACAATATAAATATTCACTGTTGTAGAATAAATATGTATGTCTGAGATGTTTGCACATAATTCTAGGACTTGCATATATTTGGTTATACTTTCAAATAGGGAAACGTATTTACATTCGCATTCACAGGGGCCTGTTATTTTTCCTAGATATTTACATAAATATATTCATATTTGAATGAATTTTTAAAGAAAGTATGTAAATCATTATTTTATAAATTCATACACCTCCTTCAAAGCCTAAAAATTAAAATTGTTATCAAAACAATATGCAAGTGCTTGTATAAATAATTTAAACCTAAATATTTACTTTACTAGTTGTTACTTTAGTTGCACATATCCCACAAATCAAAACAAGCTATAGCTTTATTAGGAAATTGTGTTGAATATTTTTAGAATAAACAAGAGAGCTACATATATTCGGCTAAGTCGAATCATAAATACTCTTCACAAAATAACGAACTATTAAAAATGTACTACATATTATTTCTAGTGCAAGGAATTGTTTGCGATATTTAATTATGGTCGCTTTTATTCGTCTTACTTTTCACTCAAACTCTCCTTTAGTTTTAGAATAAACAATTTGTATCGGTTATCAGATTACATTCCGTTTGTATTTTCTACGATTTCATTACCAACGCAACAAAGTACATGTGTTCTGGATCCTTAGAAGTAGAGAAGATGGGTTTTAATGGTATTTTCACTCTTGCCCATAAAATTCAAATATTCTGAAGTCTGGTCCAATCCAAATTCCTCCAAAACCAGAAATTTCACAAAACACTGCAAATAATTCCAAATTTTGTCAAAATTTTAAATTCACCGCAAATGCAAAAATTAATCATAAAATCAAAGAACTGGAATAAATAATTTGTTTAACAAAACTTAAAATCGGAATTTTACCAAAAAAAAACCCAATTCGTCAAATATGGAATGTTCACCATGAGGTTCAAATTTTTATTAAAATTTTTTAATTTCACCAAAAGTCTGAAAAATCACAAAAACTCAATAATTTATAAAATCGGTTAACAAAATCGATGCTTCACAAATATATCAAAAAAATTTAATCTCACAACAAATGACAAATTCACAAAAATTAAAATATTTACCTAAAAATTATAAATTTACCATAGCAATTTAGTAACCGTAAAAATTAAAAATCGAAATTTAAATAAAATAAAAGCTGAAAAAAAAGGAAATTTCACCATAATTTGGGTTTCCGCCAAAATTGAAAAATTAACTACACAATCAAATTATAGCCTAAAAAATTAAAAAAAACATACATAATTTCCATAATTAAAATCTTACAAAGGAACCGAAAATTCACGATAAATACAAAGTAAAAATTAACAAGTAAGAGTGCTATATTCGGCTCTGCCAAATCTTATATACCCCTCACAAAAGTATGAACTACTAAAAACCTACTACAGATTTTTCTCGGTGCTAAAGATTATTTAACTTTGTCCTCCGATTTAAGTCGCATTATTTTACATTTAAACTTTCCTCCTTTCCGGAGTGTTTTTCTTTTTTCTGAAGGCTTATCAATTTTTGTTAATAAATCTCTATTTTTGGTGAATTATAAACATTGGCAAAATTAGGTTTACGATAAAATTTTTAATAGTTTCGGTACGATTTCAGCCTTGAGGTAAATTTTTTCGTTAAATTTATAAATTTTGTAAAGTACGTTCTTACGTTTTTTGTAAGATACGGGACTTTTGCAAAATCGTGTTTTATTTCTAAATTGTGAAGTTTTTCAAAATATATTTGTTGCAAATTTTTGATGAAACTGGAAAACCTTAAATTTTTAAATTTTGTTTTTTGCATTTTTTTCAACTTGTTTGTTGTGTTCCAGTTTTTTGACTTTGTGGCGAATTTTCGAAGTTTTGGTGAATATTAAATTTTTTGAAATTTTGAATTATTTGGCACAATATCCGTTTTCTTATTGTTAACTTCAAATTTTTTTTTTTTAATTAAAATATTTTTAGACTACAGTTTTGTCAAAAATGTTATAAAATGTCATTCCTAAATTGTGTTGAAATTTCAATTTTTATGATTTTAATTTTCATTGATGAACTCTATATTTTTTTTTTCATTTCCGATATGTGGTGAAATTAGAGATTTTTAAAAAAAAGATATATTCTGTTTTGAAGTTTTTTTGTAATTTTTAGCTTTCTGCTGAATTTGCAATATTTTAGTTTAGTTAAATTTTTTGTGGTAAAATTTCAAATCTAGGGAATTTTGGCTTTTGTGGTATTTTTGATAAAATTTTGGTTTTTCTATTAAATATCTATTGTCCAGTAATTAAATTTTTTATTCCTGGTTTTCGATGTATGTTACATTTTTATGATAGTTGGGCTTTTAAGTAAAACTACTAAATTTCGGTGAAATAAAAGTTTTTGGGGTAAACTTTCAAAATTTAGTGAATTTGGTTTTTTTAATAAAATTTAAATATTGAATTTTAATTTGTTGCGAACTAACATTGTTTTATTTTAGTTTTACGGTTTTATGGTGATTTTTTGAATTATTGGTGACTTAAAAATTTTGGCGAAATTCCGAAGTTTTCCCAATTTTTTTGAAATTTAAGTTTTTGGAGGAGTTCGTTTTGACTTTGTTAGTTTTGGGGACCTCAGGTTGGTCATTTCTGTAGCGGGATTTTATAGCAAACTTAACTAGGATTCAGAATATTCAAATTTTATAACCGTTTCCCCGTACGAGGGAAAATATAAAAAAAAAATGTATTTTCGCCAATATCTCGGATACTTATGGACCGATATTGCTAATTCAATACACGCAAATGGTCCTGTGTTCAACATCCTGGGTAGTTGTTGGGTCGGAAATATTGTTCAATTTGCAAACGGAATGACTATCTTCTCGTATGTATGTCTACCCCTTTCATTTTTGTGAAGGATATAAAACAAACACAAATAATAGGTAAAACTATTCCGGTGTCTTGTTATATCTACAAGATGGGGTTAGGTTTGTTTAGGTGGGGAGCTCGCAGAAAGCGAGTTCACCCGGATGCCATTAGGCCCATTGTGATGAGTAAGGCAGGCCAGGTACTGAAAGAATCTGTGGCCCAAGTATTTTACCTTTCGTTGTTGTAAAGCCGGGCAGTCCTCTTTATCCAGATGGCTTCTGCAGCTCTAACCACAAGAGGTTCTCATACGATCTGCCGTTCGTCTAATTATATAGTGCCCCGTTAATATGGCAATTAGTAGCGATATATATACATTTTTCCCGAGGACCAGTACTGCCTTCGTCCTTTCCTTATCGATTGAGGGCCAAAGAACTTTTGGACAGTCTGTAAGTGATTATCGTAGACAATCTGCTTTTACAATCTTTAAAAACATTTGAATTTATCCATTTTTGACAAAAAAAATAACACACACACCTAAATGCTCTTGATGCCAGTCACACTAAAGCGAAGCGTTCTCTACTCTACTGCAACGCTTGTAACATAAATTTTTTGATATTTTAACATCCAATAAGCTTCTTTTCTCTTTGCCCTTTCTTGTTTTACAGAAAATGTGTGGGTTTTTTTAACAAGGTACAGCTCTTCAAATGTGTAATAAATTTAAAATAGAGTTGTGTTTGTTGTTTGTCCTGAAAAGAACACAAAGAACACAACCGATAAAGAAATTAACACAGAAATTTGTATTCCTTAGATTGTGTTTGAGTGTTGGTTTTGTTCTCTTGTCTCACTGTGCTTAGGAGGGGGAATGTTCTAGTTGCTGTTACAGTAACGAGATAAAAAAAAGACTTTGACGGATTATTCAGAACTGGTTTGAAACGCAACAGATTAATAAACAAAATGTTTTCTGCAAAATGGAAAAAACAACTAAAAGAAAAAAATGTTAAACTATGTGTCAACTTGAGATGACTAGAAACCCAAGAAGAGAAAAAAAAAAGAAATATTAGTGTAACAATAAACAGGTTGCTCTACTCTGTTAATTATGTGGAATGAAATTCACTGTAGCATTAATAATTGCTACGTTTTATTAACTACTGAGCAGTATGAGGGATTGTGGTTAATAATTAAATTACTACAACTAATTGCAAATAATAAATTGTTAGCATAAATTGAAACCGCACTATATCGTGAATTAAGCTAATTTTTAATTGTTAGGCGTATGTTTTTTTTTAAGCGGTAAAGCCTACCTGTGATCCGTTCGTGCTTACCAAAAACACTTTTTTTCAAATTGTAGACAAAACAATTATTCTACATTCGTTAAATTCAGTTTTTTTGAATATGGATTAACAGATATTATCTAGAATTGCTTTATTTTTGTTTAAATATACATTCAGGCATATATGAGCTTTGGAACATGACCTGTTTTTTTTCAAATATTAAATTAAATTTGCATGCCATTTTACAATACCAATAGATTTGACACGAATTATCTATCTTAGCATAGGTTTGGGTTAACTAATACTAAGTAGTGCAGGATTAATTATTTTGGATTAAATTGCTTGTTGAATTAGGTTGGCTAAAGCGAACGCGATAAAATGGTGTTGCAAAGCGTAAATGCATACAATAAAAACAAATCAATCCTAAACGGTATCCGATTTGGAAATTTTAGCAGGATTTAAAAAATTACATTTTTTTTCTTAAATTATAAAATAAAATAAATGACCCTGGTCTTAACAAAATATATTTTTAAGCCAATATATGCATATAACAAAGTATATAACGGTATCAGAAAATTACACCTGTTATTGGCAATAAACATACATTGTAATTTTGAGCTAAATTAACCAAATTTTAAAATCGAATACCTTTTTTATTTTTCAATACTTTTTCTTATTTCTTTTTTACATTGAACTCAGATATTTTAGTATTATAAAAGTTTATTAGATTTTCGGAGTAAAGCTAATCCTAATAAAATGAAATTTTTGAAATGGTACTCTGTTTGCTTGATTTTAAAATTTATGTAACTAAATTTATTTATAATGCCGGCAAACAGACGCAAGATCATATAAACCTTTTGAAAATTGCTGCGAAGGGACAAAAACAGCAAGGCTAATTCTATTTTGGAGTCATCGGGACACTCAAAATTACCAATGTATATATCATATGACTTTAAATAAAAAGTTGAAAGTCTGATGGCCGCTAT
Source organism: Phania funesta (assembly GCA_963932375.1). Lineage (NCBI taxonomy): Eukaryota > Metazoa > Arthropoda > Insecta > Diptera > Tachinidae > Phania > Phania funesta. Next base: position 48,930,178 of record OZ010656.1, read on the forward strand.
ATTGAATTATATCGTTAGAATAATATTTCCAGAGGCCTTCATAAATTGTAAGTTTCGCTTCCGAACTCTCTGCTGCTGCTATTCTATTTTGAAAAGAAACACATGTAGTGATTATTACTCGGACCGTAATAATAAATGTATCGACACTCCACTAATTACAGTCAGGCAAATAATTTAGGCGTTACATTAAATTTTATACGTGAAAGCGGCAAAATATTGCCACGGTCATATCAGTTTCTATCCATATATACATACATTGGATCATAAGACAATAAGATAACAAAAATCGTGGATTTGTCTCTACACATTCTTCAGATAGGGACATTTAAAAATTTTTTTTTTTTTATTAAAACATTCGAAAATTTTTAAACAAACAGAGTTTTTAAATCTTTGTCAAGTCTTAAAAAATTACCAAAATACCCAAAATATGAGACGTTTATGTATACGGTCGTACTCATAAAAACTTACAATTCACATATAAACCAAAAATAAGAAAAAATTGTATTCATTTACGTTTATTATGGAAGTATTTAAATTAGGTTTAAAACAGTTAGATACCTACAATAAAATGAATTTTTATATTTTTTGGGATATTTTTCCAGAGATTAACATTATTATTCATATTAATTTTTTAAGGGTTTACCATAAAATTAATAAAAGATCAATATTTATAAAGAGTTATTGTTCGTCGACTAAGGTTGCGATTTTGGAGTTTTTTCTACTTTTTCAAAATTATATAATTTTGCTACATTTCCTCACCTCTTACAACCTTTTGCAACTCTTTGCTTTTTTCTAAGTCCGTAATTTTATTTTACATAAGTTCGGTGCAAGTTTAGCCATATTTGAATTATTTTATTGCTAAAAGTACATTTATATAACTACAGCAGTTAATGGGCTATGGTCGCGGAAAAACCGTACAGTTAATGATAATAATCAAAATGTTTTTAATTTCTTTTTTTTATTTTTTTATTATAAGATTAATATACAAATTCATTTATATACCTAATGTCCCGCAAAGCTTATAAGCTTGTCTGCACTATATTCTCTTTACGTGTAATATGTAGATCAGGGTACGTACATATTTGGCTGTTCTTTCATTTTCAATTTTAAGTTGCTTTTAGTTTTTTTCATCGCCCATGAAAGAACTGTCATTTTGCTTGTTGTTTTTCTACCGCACACGAATGAATGTTTCGTGTGTTTTTAATTTTCGTGAATATTCGTGTTTCCTTATTGCTCACAACTAACTCCTAATGAAAGACATTTGGTGGCGTCTGTGTTTGAACTAAATGATCACGAAAGATCAAACATATATGCTTTCATTTTATGTATCGATATTTACTGTTTTTGATTATTTAGTTTGTCGAAAGCAGTCGTACTGTGATGAGCATTTGTACACATTACTAATATCTCTTTCTTTTCTTCCGCGTATACATGTAGTTGATTAAGAGTATGTGTGATAGTTACATAGAGCTGATGTATTGTAAATGTATATATAACATATAAATGTTGAGTGATATCGAAGAAGAATATTGACTTGTTGCTATTAGCTTTCTACCTCATCACGGGGACTCTTGTAATTGACGTGCATTTGTCTAAGGCCTACTTCCTCCATGCTATTCACGATTAAAAAGTGTCTGCCCGTAGTCCTAAGATTTACTATACCTAGTTCTGGACATTCACACACAATGTCCGCTACCGTCTCAGGAGCTCCTTAGGAGCACTTTTCAATACTGAACCGTCAACACCTTGCGAGGTTTTCATATCCATATCTTCAGAATTACTTCTTTTGCCAATAAACGCCGGAGTTAGTACATAGATTAACCTCTCCACCTTTTATGAGACTTTATTCATTGTCCATTACTATCGGAATCTCACGGTACCCTCTACCTTTAGAAATTGACCTGTCTTCCGCTCTTTCGTTGGACAGGTATATATACAATAAAATATTACTATACAAACTCGATAGGTATCTTGTAGGATCTAAAAGAAAAGCTAAAAATAAATCTAATACTCTACTTACTCAGGACAATGATTTTTTTTAAGTTTCCTGTTTTATCTGAATTATTAATTTATGTTTTGCTTTTATTGTATGAGTTTTATTTAAAAAAAACCATAAAGCCAACATGACTTTTGTGCAAACTTTTTATAATGAATTTTTGTTAAACTTTTTTAAATTTGCAGCGGTAACCCTGTGTTTATACTTTCAAAACGAATAAAACAGGCACGTTATTTTCAGGTACATAAAGTTTCAGATATTTATTTCATTTTTGCTAAATTGCACTTTATGCAATAATTTATATGATTTTTTTTTTATTGTGAAAAAATAAACCCATATTTATAAATTCGAATACTCAGATAAATTGTGACATTTTTGTGCAACATTAGCGTAAAGATAAGATGGTGTTACCAGTATCAAAAGTAAATTGTTTGTCTACACACTCCCACTTCAGTATAAATGCAACCCTGATAAAATTAAAGGCTTTTAGAAAATTTTCAAACAATTATATTTTCTAATTTTATTTAAATTCTTGACAGGTCGATAAGCCAATGTAATATTGGGCCTTAATTACGATTTACCGTAGGCTCCAGAATAAAATATTTTTTATTCAAACGAAAATGTCTAAGTGCAAATGCAAAATACCGTAGCTCTTTTATGAAATCAAAAGCAAAATACATGAAATTTGTGTTGACTTTGACAGAAAAGGTACGATAATTTGCATTTGCACTTTTGCAAGACCATTTGTACCAAACCCTGTGTACAGCTATTTTTATTATCATTGTTTACGCTTTTTGCTCATTAGGAATTTGTGTATTAAAATTAAATATTTTTACACAATAAAAGTTTTCCTAATGTCCGCATATGAAACATTAAAGCAAGAACAAGAGCAAATCTGATGGGGAAATTTAAAATGTCAGATTTAGTTATATATATGTGTAAGCAAGTAACCAGCGCTGCTGCCGATGATGGTTATACCTTTAACCTTTTTAAATTTTTACCCATTTTATAACTCAATAGAACGCGTTGTAATCGCCCTGACATTTAAAATGCCAGGTGTTTATTAAAAGGCCTCACCCACTCAAGCAAATTCTTCTATGCATTTTAGTATGTGTATTTATTTATATATACATATGAACATATACATAGAAACACGAAGGTTATAGCAAATAATTCAATTATATTGCATGTTGGTTATTTTATGCAATTTCCTTTTAATAAAAAATTACATTTTTTGCACCTCTCTGACATAGAAAATAAAAGAACTCAAGTAGAATAAATTGTTTTGCTACCTATGTAAATATTTATTTCTAGCAACTCACTAAATTTAAATACAGTGACTGACTTCACACTAATAAATCACAGTGATTTAGTCGAATAATTAAAGCACTGAGAATTTATTAATTTTGTCGTTTAGTTTGCTACAGAATGTCAAAATGTTGGTTGACATTTTCTTTTCATAAAAATTAGAAAATAAAACATATCGTATACAAAACGATACAGGGTTATAACATATTGGATGTTAATTTTTTTAATTGACCACGTTGTTTGCTGTGTCTGCTAAGTTCATTATATACTGATTCCGTCGCTAACAACGTTGCAAAGTTGTTAAAATTTATTTAGTAATATATATTTAAATTCCAGAAATCTCTAGAGCGTAGCCTTAATTTTAAGATACTCATAAACGTATTTAATTCAAACGCGAGTAAACCCTTTAAACGATATAACGTGTCCTGCAAAACGTCATACAGTGCGCTCTTATATAGCGATGAATAGTGTGCGGTGTAGGGTTTATGATGATTTAAATGATTCAAAACCGTTTAATTCAAAACTTTGGTAAAAGTATTCTTTTACGTGCTTACAATATCCAACTTTTACAGCAATACTCACTCAAACACAGTAAAAAGATATAAGTTACTTTAAGTTGGAACCTACATGGTTTTTAACAAATAAGCGAATAATTTATTCACGCTTAATTTGGTTTTTTATTGTTTCTATTAAAAAAGAAACAATTATTTTATTAATACTATAATTTTTATAGAATACTGAAAAAGTTAATTTTTTAAAACTAACAGAATGGAAAACATATGAATATTTTCTGTGCCGCTTCCCACATTATCAGTATTCTCTGTGTCTTCTACTCAAAAGTTGCTATTGCAAACATCTATTTAACCCATCTAAGGATACAAAATTTAATATGAGATCTTACAATTTTCATATTTCGAATATTCTTCTGTTGGACCAAGTTTGCATTACTGTAGCATAACCCAATGTATTCTTTAATGTCACTTCTGTTGGTACTGTTTCAGTACCAAACTAAGTGCCATAAAATGAACACGCTTCCCGTCACGGAAAATTCCTGAATTCCATACTGCCCGTGTTTCAAAACTTAACTTTTCTATACAAATTGTCATATTTTTAAATTAAATTTTTGTAACTTAGTTGTTAGAAAAAAAATTTTTTTACTAAATATGCTTAATTAGGAAAAATTTCCGTTCGATAAAATTGAAGTATCTTAATGGTTTTTATTTTAGACTAATCTGAAAGAAAATTGTTCAAAAATTTTGTTGTTTAGCGTTTAAAATAGGACTTGTGATAACACAAAAATATAATAATTATACTGAAATATCAGTTGTGATACATATATAAACACCGTCTTGGTAATGTTATTACCACTAAAACTTTTTACTGTGTGGTCGCCACGAGAGCATCATTTGCGTAGTATATTTGGTGAATTGGCTAAAGTAAAGACACGGCATTTGTTAATACCTGTAATTGTTGCTTTCTGAGGGATGTTCTTCGAAACATTATGACATCATGAAAAAGTCCAATTAAGTGTTGTGTATTGGCTGCTGGAATTACTGATCCATATTAATTCAAAAATGATTCTTGTCGTGACCTTATTAGAAGAATTTTATGAAATAATTCTTGCTATATTAACAGTTTTGTTCTTTTTTAAAGGCTTATTTTCAAGCATATTTGGAAATATTTTTCTTGGTTATGGCAAAAAATAATGCCAACACAAAAATATACTAAGTTAGTTATATAAATTATTTTACCCATAATTAGTTCGCAAATTAGCTTATTTGATTGTTTTAAGCCGCGTTACATCATCTTTACTTTTTCAAACTGCTTTTATTCGTGTTGGTGTTGTATATATTAAAATTTTGCACTCTACAGGTTTGATAGAGATAGAGATCAAATATCCTGAACTTTTTTTCAAACCTTATTGAGTTTTCATAACGCCCCATAGGTTTTCAATATGGTTGCGGTCTGGGCTAGAAGATGGCAAAAAGACAATATTAATTTAATTATCCTGTAGCAAATTGTTTGCTATTTTGTAGTATGGGAAGATGCACTGTAATGTTCAAATACATATCTTCAATAGTCCGCAAGTTGTGCTATTCTTGTAATGAGGTTTTCATTTACAATTAATGTATTTTTCTGCGTTTAGGGTTCCAATTATAAAATAAAGTTGTACAACATCCTTCAAGGACATGCATCTCTACACCACAACACTGGCTAGATTCTTAACAGTTCGTTTTAAGCAGTTTATATTAAATTATACGTTTTATCACCCTAATGCTAACATCCTATTGCGGTTGTACCTACACGCGTATCTCCTCTGTCGATAACATACGCTTTTTTCCTATGAACCGCAGTTCATGGTTACTTTTTTACAGTAAGTGAACACTAAGCTTAGCTTATAAAATTCATAATCATTAGTTTTCATTTGTTGTCGATTCCGTTCACGTTTTATCCATTTTCCAGTTGCTTCAGAGCACTCTAGCAGTGTTTCTTCGAGCTTTATACATGTATGTATGCTATAGCGTTTTAAGTTCTTTTGTACCAAAACGTTGTTGCTAAAGGCCTTTACTGTTTTGTACTTTTTATCAATACTTTGCATTTTTGATCTGGAGAGCTTCAGTTAAGTAGATATTTCGCCATACCTCTTTCCCGATCTAAATTTGTCAATAATAATGAATTTCTTAAGAATTTGGTTTTCTACGTAGCATCGTTTCGTAACTTAAAGAATTTAAAATAATATAATATTAAAAAAGTATTTTTTATTTTTTACATAAATTTTAATGCTAAATATGTTTTTGTTAACTTTTAGAATTTTTGAACTTTATTCTATTTTATACGATAACTTCGAATACAGGAAAAAGTAAAATTTTTATAAAACACCATCAGAATGGAATGCATTTTCTATGCAGCGAGACACGTTAGGAAAATTCATTTTGTTTTTCTATTAAGTTCGCGTTCACTGTAAACATTATGTAAAAGTACAAGACAAATTAAATATGAGAACTTCCTTAAATTTCATGTTTTTCTGTAATTTTTCTCGGACTAAAACGAAGTTTACACCACTTTATCTTACTGTTATTGTTTTCTTTGGTATGATAAGTGTGTGTGTTTTTGGGTTAACCAACCAGTTTTAGAAAATTGGTAACAAAATAAGACAAAAAATTATGCGTTTTCATTTTGCATGTTACACCCACATCCGGCCTGATTTTTACATAAATACTGCTCGTATTCGAATATATTTTCATAAGAAAATTGTTTAAAAGTCGGGTTATCCTGGCAGTTGCTTGGAACGGCTTATATTAAGCATAAATGAAGAAATATATTATTGTATTTATCCCAAAAGTGGGTATTTGGTTTTCAGCGTTAATGAAAATTTTAGGACTTGCTTGGATAACACTAAATAATGGGAGGAAGAAATAAAATAAAAAAATGTTAACTTCCACAGTAGATATTATTTTTTGACATAAAAGAATGATTGTGTATACATATTTAAATAAAAAACAAGTAAGCGACTTTTATTCGGTAGTGTCGAATCTTATATACCCTTCACAAAAGTATGAACTACTAAATATATACTAAAGATTTTTCCCGGTGCAAGGGATTGTTTGAGATATTTAATTTTGGTCTCCGGTTTTATTATTTTAATATAAGCACATTCCTTCCCAATATAATCATTTTGGATTTATTTTTGTAAATTGTAGATAATAGCGGAATTGGGTTTATAGTAAAATTTTCAATATTTCATAAAATTTAAAGTTTTCGGTGCAACTTCACAGTTTGGGTAAATTTCGGATTTTCGGAATGATATAATATTGCTGTAACTTAAAATTTTTGAACAAGATTTTTGGTTTGTGGTGAATTTCGAAGTTATGGTATAATTTCCTTTTTTCATTTATGATATTAATTAAGATTTTTGATGAAATTTAGCATATTTATGATTTTTAATTTGTTGGCGAATTTGGGGCTTATTTAGGTTTTTTTGCGAATTCATTTGGTGAATTTTTTGTACATGTATGGCTAAACATCGATTTTGTTATAATATTGATTTTTCATAAAATACAGCTTTTTACGATTAGTCGGCTTTTTGGCGAAATTGCAAAATTGTGGTGAAAGTTTCATATTTTTGGCGAATAGTGAAACCTTGCCGGATTTTGGATTTTTTTTTGTAAAATTTCGGTTCTTCATTGAAATTCGACCAAACAGTTTTTTTCATTCAAGTTTTTCGATTTTACGGAGAATTGTAGTTTTTAGCAAAATTTCTATTTTGTTGTGAAGTTTAGATTTTTGAAGGAATTTTGCTTTTGTTGTTACTTGTTGAAATTGTGTGGTTTTTGAAAAAAAATTCAATTGGGTAACCCGTATTTCATTTGGGGTCCTAAGGATGATAATGTATTCAGGCGGACTTTATTGAAAATTTATTAATCTTACTGACCAAGTGGTGTCAGTTCGAAAGTTTTTCTACTTCGTTCACACAGATGTCCTTAAATGAACTTCCCTAGCCAAAAGGTCGGAAATTAAGAAATTACAAACGGAATGACAATTCTACATACGCCCTTTTCATTTTGTGAAGGGTTTAATATAAAAAAGTTGAATGTTTAAGAAAACAGAATAAAATGTAAAAAATATTCGATTAACAACAAGTTCAGTTGCCACAACGAATTTGTTTACACTGTGCGCGGGTAAAAAAAATATTTCTGCAAAATAATTTATAGGTGAGGCCCCTTATTGGTGCAAAATTGAACAAAAAACAATTGCATTTGCAGTCGCTTTGTAAGAAAACAGTGGGCGTTTTACAACCGCACATGTGCATGACGCTGAAAAATTTATTTACATATAATTTTCATATTTTTTTTCAGACAACAAAAGGTACGTACCGGTTTATTACTTTGTACTTTATGGTTTAAATTGTTTTATTATTATTAACATCACGAAAAATTGTGTTTCTTGCATGCTTAAGAAAACATAAACCATACTATCTCTAAGTTTGTAATAAATTATAACAAGCCTCTTCGTGTAAACTGACTATAATGGTCTAGTTTTAAAGTTTACACCAGATATGTTCACACACATGCAAACATGTTTATGGAAGCTAAGCAGTGTGAATTTTGAAGTTTCTAAATGCACTCAAATGGCGGTGATTTTCGAGTGCATGCATAAATGTTTTTTTTAATAATCAAACGCGACAAAAATCAAGTTTGTTGAGAAATACAAATTATAATGTGACTAAAACTATTAAATCTAGTAAAAGGTATTTCTTGAAATTTATATTTTGATGTTAGTCCTTGTAGTTGAAATCTTTTTGTAAAAGATAATAAAACCTGGGAAAGGTCCTTGTTAGTGTAAATACTTTATTTGGGAAAAGCAATTTGCGGAAAACTTAAGTAATAACAGAAGGGGAAATAGTACACAAACCAGCAAAATATGCAGGTGCAATTTTCTGCTAATTTTTCAGAAATTTTACCAGCAGAGCCAGTTTTTCTGTTCTCTGGTTTAACAGCCATTTTGGTGGTCGTTTTGAAGCAGAACATTTTCTTAAATATTCAAGATAACAAGTTTTTTATATAAATATTAAACTTTCAATAAACATCAATTTAATATTGGATTACGAAAGCAAAAGTTACAGTGGTGTAAAATTTACACTTACCCAAAAGAAAGATGATTGAAAATAAGCAAAACATGAAAATATTTCTCAAATTAAATGTTCATCATTAGTTGGGTTAAATATATGATGAGTAGACACTAACTCAGCACAATGACAAAAAGAACGTTGATGAAGTGGAAAACGGCACAGAAAATGCATTCTACTCTGCTAGTGTCTAATAATATTATTTTGTCAAAATTTTTAAAATAATAGAGGCATCTTTTTAATTTAAATGTTTTTTGACACTAATACATTTGTTCTTTCTGTTTGTCGATATTATACCACCGCGGCCAAAATGGATCGCTTTACGCTTGAATAACATTTGGTACTATTGCAAACTTATTTCCAATCCAAGAACGCTGACTCGCCGTCGATTTCGACAACTTGGCATTTCACGCACTAGTACGATTGATGATAAGGATCTCGTTTTATACGCCTACAAGATCCAATTGGCTAATTAATTGTAGGCAAACGACCATCTACTCCATTATGGCTGCTCACTTTGGGTCTTACAGAAGCTACAATCTGACATTGAATTTTATAATGCGACTTAATAAAAAATGCGTAAAATAGTATTGAAAATATTTGCCAAAAATATGACTTTCTTTTACAAGCAGCGTTGCCAATTCTGCAGATTTATAATTTTTTTTCCAATGTTAGGTAACATATATTGGTGAAGAGAAATTTCATTGATTTTTTTATACATTTTTACAGTTTGAGCAGAAAAAGAGCTTACCAGAAAAAACACCTAATAATAGAAACAAAATCTGTCCCTACACTAAAACAGCTGCTAGGCAAATTAATATTCATTATCAATATTTACATTTGTCGTAGTAAATATATTGAAACTTGTGTCAAACTATATCCATGTTATTTATCAATATTCATTTATATGTAATTTTCAAGAAACAATACATATGATATCACGTCGCCGCCAAAACACTAATCTAGTGTTAGTTAGCCAAGCTAAAAAATTAATTGCTGGATAAGTAGAAAGTGTTGTATTGCCATTGCATTAGCACTAGCACATAAAAAAGTAAAAAAGTAGGAAAGAAACCAGTAAGGATTAGGGGCTTGTTACAAAATTACTTTAATCATGAGAAATTGCTAAAGGAGCTTAGGTTTAGCTCTTATTGTGGTATTCCTAATTTTTTACGGGTGTATGAAGATGTCCACAATCAGCTAAAGTATTGCATTTCCAGTGTCTGCACATTTTTCTTTATATAGCATATTGAGCACTTTTCATATGTTGTTGCTATGGTCTCTAGTTTTTGTATCCCAGAACCACAGATAACTTATGAATGTGCCAGTGCGCTGGCAACGTCAAATATATATGTATCTCTTGCGAAATTTCTTTTATATTAAAATTTTAGATACATTTTCTATTATTTTCTATTTATATTCAAACTTTTGACATGTTCACTTGAACCATATGCACAACAAAAGGAAACTTGTCAATACGAATGATATACTACGTCAAACTACTTATAAACACACAAACGCAAATATTGAATATTGATTCGTCTAGCAGCTAGTTAAGGTAGCGTCATAAGTGAATAAAAGCCTATTACAACAATTATATATATTATCATTTTTTTTGTTAAAGATTTTACTATTAATAAATATAAGTATGTGGAAATATTAAGTTAAAGTCGTATACGTTCCAAATCTTTTACACAAAATTTTCAGTTTCAAAACATTTTAACAATTAATTGATGAATATTTTTAACTTTTAAAAATAAATACATTTAATCAAAAACATATTTTTGTGCTATAGAAAATCTGTAGTGTTTCCAGAACTTGGGGAAAAAAGAGGATAAATTGGCGTTTAACGAAAGCTGGAAAAGTTAAATCGTTGGAGGAAATATTAGATATCAGCTCAACAAATTTAAGTTTTTATATGCGATTTCATAAAACCATGTTAACAAAATTATTTCCTTACAATTAAAAAACTATGCATTTTCACATATGCTTATTATCCAATTTTACTTTTAAATTCAAGGAATTATGGCTTTGGAAATGGGAAGTGCACAAACTATGTCATAAATGATAGATTCCACGGGAATCATTGTCACATATTCCATGTTAGGCTTTTTTGTTTTTAGGATTTTTTGTTTATAAATTTCATTAGTTTGGGTGTTTGAAAGACATTTAAAATGCCACAAGCTAATAAAAGTAAATATTTGACACACTTCAATAGTTGGGCTGTACATAAAGCTGCGAGTTACATAAAATATGCAACATATGTCGCATTAATTTTTTATTTAACTCAAGAGTGTGAAAGAAGTTAATTTTTAACTTTATTTCAATATATTTTGCACCCTAATTTTCAGAAAGCCTATAAATTACTATCAAATCTTCGAATAGAAGGCAAAGTGATATTCAACTGAAAGACATTTTTGAAAAAATAGGACAAAGATCACAGAAAAATATCATGAAAATGTAGTAAGAATTGCAACATCGTCTGTTGAACCCGACATCGAATTGCTTGTTCAACAAAAGCAAATTAAATTCATCGAAAAGTACCTGAGACTATAACATACATATGCTAAGGACTTACCAACATGAAAATATTTTAGAAAAAAACATCTACGATAAAATCTTAAACAAACTTTTCCAAATTCCTCCAAAATTCCACAAAAGATGAAATTTGTTCCAAACTAATTTTCCAATTGCTATTTTGTAAAAAATCGCCAGTTTGGGGAAACTCCCTAATCCGACAACACTGGTGTGTGCACGATATATAAAGCAAAAAACTATATAGAGGATGGCGCAAAAGTAATCCCGTAATTTGTACTGGCTGTAATTATGTTTTAAATGAAAAGAGAGCAATAACAATAATTCCACACACTTGAGGTGTGTGTCGCTCAAGGCTTGTTGATAAACATTTTTCTATATATCCACATCATAAATGTCCAAGCAGATTGACCTGGTGCTATCTTCAAAAATATCAGCCGTCTCAAGTTATGACATTCCTTGTGCCACACTATATTAAAAAGTATTTTTAATTCTTCTCATAAGCTAAATTTTTTGCGCTCCTTCGGGCATAAAAATTTAATGCTGGAATTTAAACTTTTTAATGTCAATTAGTTGACGAAATTTATGGAAGTAAAACTCAATTTGGAAAACCAAATTTTAATGTGTTTCGATACGATAATTTTTAGACAAAATTTAGTTATTAGACACTACCAGCATGGAATGCGCATTTTCTGGTCCCCTATGCACATCTGCTTCATTCTTTCCGTCTGTCTACTGGTAGGAGTGACTATTGCCAGCACTATATATTTAACCCACCTAATGCTGAAACTTGAATTTGTGTAGTCTTCTTAATATTTCATGTTATCGATCATTTTTCTGTTGGGTTAAAATGAAGTCTACACACTTTAACTTCAAACGATTTTTTTTTACATTTTTGCTTTATCCAATTAAAGCAATTCTAAAATTTATTGTTATTAACACCAGACTTATGGACATAATTGTTTGAACTTTTATGTTCTATTGCACCTAAATTAAAAAAAAGTGTTGACATTTAAAAGCAAATAAATATTGAACAAAAATTAGAGTTATTTGGCACAGAAAATTTCACAGATCATAAACTTTAATGTGGTAGCTTTTTACTAATACAAGAATGATAATAACGTAAATGAAATGGGTGTATTTATTTATGGTTTTCATGTATTTAAGTGATACTAATGCTTATTCAGTTCACTGTGGCATTTACGTAAATAGAACAAAGTATTAAATCCTTTAACGAAAACCTTCAAAGATATAAAAAATAAACAAATGCACTTTTGTACTCAAAAGTGTTTGTGCTTGTATGTGGATAATGTATAAATATGTGAATGTATGTAAAAATATATGACAAAAAATACGAAATATGAGTTAGGATGAATGCAAACATATTTATGTATGTGAATGAAATGTAATGCAAATATTTACAATATTTCCGCTATCCGGCTATTCAGTTTATGCACAAATGTACGAATATACAGAAACTTATGGTAGGCCTGAGATGAGTGAAAACACTCAAGACGAGTTGCAAAAAATTATAAGAGGCAAACTAAAAATTACACGTTTCTCGGCAATTTGTTTATAATGTAAAAATTTGGGGAAACTAGATTTTTAATTAATAAACTTTAAATAGCCATCCTAATATTAATCATATGGGAAAATGTGCCATAGGGAAGAAAAATTTGATCAGATAACACTTATGTGAACACACAGCAGTCACGTTTTGTAAAAATTTAAAAATTATGTTAATTTAAAATATTTTGAAAAAAAAGTTGAGTCATTATACAGGCCTAATAAAAATCGCTTACAAATCTTAAATTTAAAAACCGAAATTTTGTAGAACCGATATTAATATTTTTTGGAATTTTTATTGAATGCTTAGTGCTCTTGCGCTGTGAGAATGAGACTAACAGCCTTTCCCACAGTGTTATTTGTTAACGTAGATTTTTGAAATGAATTTTCGACATCCCTTGTCAAGTTTAGATTGGAGACATCTACAGCCCCTTATATATTTTGCTCATCTTTGGTGAACAATTAAATAATGGCACCACTGAAGTTCTTCATAGCGCTAACATAGTAAGAACCCAAGACTTGCTTAAGAAACTGTTTTATTTCACTAAATACTCAAATTTGAATTGATTATAATCTGATATGCATTCGAAGGTAAAAAGCTTCTCGTGTCGCCGTTTAAGCTTCTGAAAACTTAATCTCCATGAAAGTACCTGCAAGCTGCCAACATAAATCCAAGAATTTGTGTATCAGTAGTGCAATTCACTAACTTTTAACGATTCGACAGTCGAAAAATTTGTCGACAATTTTTGTTGTTTGCATTAACGGTTGTGTGATTCACTAACTACTTGTGAACGACAGTAGACATCGTTAATTTTTTGTTTATTCAAGTGGCATCACTGTCAAAAAATATCAAAAAAACGAAAAGCTCAAAGAAGAATGGAAAAATACAAAAATTTTTTGGAAAAAGTTGGTTATGCGTTAAGCTAATTTTACAAAAGCTTAGTAAAAACCATTTGGGGCTTTTTCTACATGTAGTATAAACATGCTATGTATGTACCCAGTGCATTGTTCGCTAAAAATATTCTTTATAAATAATTTTTAACCAAATAAAACTGCCCCTAAAAGATGCCATGAATTTTAGTTTGTCGAATAAATAAATAACACAAAAATAGACGTCGTTTATTTTTGTCTACAATCGTTAAGCTAACAACAACAGCTGACTAAACGATTCCGAATGTTGTTTAAAAAGAGTTACTGAATAGCAACATCGTTAATTTCGTTGTTAAAATTTTTTATCGATGCGATTGTCGTTCAAAAAGAATAGTGTATCGCACTGCAGGGATATTGAGTATATTTTAGCCAATTGCTTGACAAACAAAAAAATACATATTTAGCAATTTTAATACAATAGCAAAGTTCTTACTCTGACCTTAATTTTCGTACTATGGTCACTTGTCCCTTCTCTAATTTAATATATTCTGGAGTTTGCTACAAATAAAGACAACTCTTTCATTTGGATTGTTTTTTAAGCCAATACTTAAACTGTTTGTCTCGATATTTTCTTTAACCTGCAATTTAATTTTTATTTTAAGTACAAATTATTCAAAGCATGTACTGTAAAGTGTCTTCCATATGTAAGTTAACCAATTTTATTGCTCCCATTCCTTAAAACGTTATATAAACACAACTACATTCATTTATATTATACAAGTAAGAATGTTGTGGTTTTGACCATTAGAACAAATTTGTTGTTCAACAATTGATTTATAGCTTTGAATATTCAAAATTTTAGTATCCTCTTGTGATATCACAAAAACCATAATGCGACAGCAAAAGTTGCATTAGCTTGTTCCTGCTTTATTTGCAAGCGCACAATTATGCAAGGAAAAGCAACAAAGCCACTAAGAACCATGACGACGATGCATACCATTATGATGATTTCAATGCTGTTGATGTTAACAAATACAATGGAGATAATGATAAAATAACAATGATCATCATTATGATTATCTTTGAAAATATAATGCTAATTGGATTACATTCAGTTGGATGTGTACACGTTGTAAGTTGGCTTGTGTTTTTATAATACTAAAAGCTGTATAAAGTTATGCCTTCCCAAATACATATTGTAGTCATAACTTACATATGTATTTAACGGCATATGAATCGTTGGCTAAATTTGTAAGCCTTCTTGCAAGAACCCTTTATCGTTCGCCTTAGTTCTAGTATTTTATTTTTGTACATATACATATGTACATGGGTAAGTTTGTATAATTAAGTGCGCATTAGTATTCATTGATATCTTGCGTAGTCGTGTAAATATTCTCTACAGAGTTTGGTAACAAATTATGTGTCACATGAAGGCATTAAAATATTCATAATGCTTATCGTAACACATAAACATACATGATTTGCTTAATAACAAAGGTTTTATATCTTAAATAAACTTCACCAGCAGTCCCAACAATAATTCAATAACTTGAGAATACTAATAATCCGAAGATCCTTAAAGATGAAAGAGATATCCTCTGCACTAAACCAAGTTGCTGCTCATCATATATTATATGGTGTTCATATAAGAGTGTCTGAACATTAATTTGAAATAAAACACCAAAACTGAATGAAATAAATACAAATTTTATTTTATTTTTTGAGGTCAATTCCATGGCATTTTGAAAATGATATCAGATAAATGCCCACAACGACTAGCTGTTGCATAGAGTATCGTAAATGTTAATTTTGTATAACTTGAAGAAATTTTGCTCTTATTTTATTAGTGACCTCCAAATAGGTGCGTTTCGTGAATTGTGTGGCACGTAGCACCATCCTCATGAAATCACAAATTGTTAATGTTAGTTCAATGGATGTTTGGAAAGAAAAATTCTTTGATCTTACGTCGATAACGTTAGTGTATCTATGTTATCTACGTAAGACCAAAGAATTTTTCTTTCCGAACATCCACTTTAACTGCAGCTCCTACGCCATTTAGAAAGAAATGTGGAAATACTGACGTTGGCTGACAATCCACACAAAACAGTAAATTTTTATGGATGAAATAATGTCGTATTTAATTTTAGTTACGTATCTATTTCAACAAAAATGACTCTTATTAAACAAGGTTTTCCGGTTACAAATTGCATCAGGTTGCAATTGTACTTCGACTTAGAGCGATGGTTTTCTCCGTACGAACATTGCTTATAACTTAGTGTGGTGAATAAGCGCTGTAAATTTGTCTAATAGTTTTTTTTTTAATTAAAATGAACAAAAGTTTGGAGAACAGGACACTGATTTTTAAAATAAATCTAACCAATCAAAGCATGCTGAATGGAAAATGTAAAACAAATTACAGTTTTCGGTAAAAGTTTAGACAAGCTAAAAAAGCACCCTTTATAAAATTGCATACCGGTGGAGCAATGTGCAATCTAAATCTTATAATTTAACCAAATATTGTAAACTAATCTCAAAGAAAATTTAAACACAATAGGTAACAAAAACCACTTATGTCATGGGCTGAAAAGCAATTAATCATTACATTCCTCATTATCCTGTAAACTATGGGAATTTATTACAATAATGAATATCCGGTACGTAGGTGACAATAATTTAATTGATTCAACGTATCGCATAGCAACCAACCATTAACCCAATATACATTTATACACATTTCCTTTTCCGTATACACATTGAGTCATAGTCAAAACAACACATATTTTTGCATTGGCCAGTGTAGGTGTAATTACAATTTTATCATTTATCACAATATTAGGACAAATTGTATGCAAGTATTATAATGTATATTGAAACATGTACTTAGACAATATAAAAATCATTTACATGCACATATAAATAATAAATAAATAATTTTTTTAATTACTTCTAAATTTTAGATTTAACCATGGGCTATCAAAGACTGTCTGGCAATACAAACCACAATAATGTAGATCAGAAACCAACACATTTACCACCGGGCCATTATACACACGGTCACAGATGGAATGAGCCATATTTTGATTTAACAATGCCAAAAAATATTACATCATTGGTGGGAAAGTCCGCATATTTGGGATGTAGAGTGAAACATTTGGGGAATAAAACCGTAAGTAATATTTAATAGATTTTCTAAATGATTTAATGACATTACTAACGTGCACTGCTATTTAAAAACATATTTATATATACCCTAGAGGGATCGAAACTGACATAACACGTTACCAGACTGCTTCTTTCGAGTTCTAACACTTTGTATGAAAGGGGCGTGTTATTTTAACACGGAACTGTCATAGGGGGGCAAATTGATATCCTTTAGACACTGTGTGAATAGACATAAAGAATTATATCCAGTTTCGAATACTATTGTGTGTGTATTAAATATGTATGTGTTCATAATTAAATTACATACATACGTATTTGTGTATATAAAAAATTTAGTTATCTATGTTATGCTAATTAAGTGATATTAGCTGACAGAACGTTACTCGTTGTTACAGTCATTTCCTCAAGTGACGTAACCAATTAACACGAATTTTTCACTGGGAAGATTTTAATATTTTCCCAAATATGTACCTTCTATAAAAAAAGTGTGATATAAATTTTGCTTAATACACTAAAAAGTTCCGAATAAAGGAACAAACAGCTGTTTACCTCCAAGGGAACTGTGATATATAATCTGCGGGTGATTTTCTGCCCGGCCATTTTGAACTAGCCTCTGTGAATGAGTTTATGCCTTGAGGAGTATGAAACAAGTTAAAATGTGTCGTGTTAATTAAAATTAAAATGTGTTGTGCTAATTATTAATAGAAGCCGTGTCTTTAACTTTAAGCTCTTGTGCTTGGACGATATTACGCGACCATCTCCGACCTGAGTACTGACCTCCATAAGAAGTGTTAACAGAGATTGGTTTAATAAATGATCTGAAAAAGATTCAATTAATTGTTTATTCTTGAATAAATGTGGAATTATGATTACATTAGATTAAATGTAACGAAATTTCTTCGAGTTTTCTTTGTTTGCAAACTTCTTCTCGATTGTTAAATATTTAATAAGCAGTAAAACGTAATCGTGTTCATGCATTATCTTGAGAGCAGCAAGCTTGAACTTATTGCTAAAACACTTCACCTACTCATATGAAGCACAGTGTACATAAGAATACTCTTAATCGATTATACGTAAATAAAAAATAATTTTATGAAAACAATAAAGACAAATCACGTGCTCCATTACTTATATTATTAATTGCCTGAATATAGCCCTCATATCGCAAAGATTTCGTAACCGTTCAGTATCTGACTTACAATATATATTCGTTCAAAATTGATAAAATTAAATTCCTGATTTAATCTGCGTACTTCACAGTGTATTTATTTTTCAAATTCTTTACAATATCAAATGCCATTCAGTTTGTTAGTTCCACAGTATTTGCTTCTTTCAATACTTTATATATTCCGGATCTTTAGAGGTGGAGTAGGCAATTCAACTATGACCTTTCATATGAGATTGCAAATAGTTTAGGGTATCCTACTTGTGGCCAAAATTATGGCCAAAAATAAAAACTTTTATAACGAAAATATCACAATACCAAAACTCAGGACAAAATTTTAATTCCACCAAAATATCGAAAATGTATCGAAGCGTTTTAAAACCTTCCACAAAAAATGGTTGAAGTATAGAAGCTCATAAAATTGCATCCTTTTAACCCAGAGTTTTTTGCGATGCTGATGGGTATGAAGATTAAACAAAATGTTACCATTTTGGTTTATATTACGTTATTGTGTTAAATACAAATAATATCTCTTGAATTATGTTTGTTTTTATAGTACACAACTTTTAAACCCCGTTAGTCTAACATTAAATTACTTTATTTATATTTCAGTTAAATTTGGTAATAACTACAAAAACAAACAAAAAATTATATTTTTTTATTTCTCCTCTTTGTCGTCTGTTTTACTATCATTATTTATATCAAAATTTTGATTTACTAAGTGTGTTTTTTGCAGTTTCAAAGCTCCTAAAGAAGTAAAGAAGACTATAGCAACTTTTAATGTACGTTTTTTTTCTTCCGAAGAATAAACCTTGTCTCTTTTAATTTTGATTTATTTTCAATTTCTCCTTATTATGCTCCAGTTTCTGTAAAAAAATGGTTAAGAATTTATTGGTTTTTTAAATATAACACCAAACACCCAAGAAAGAGAGCATGTGGTGCCACTGCCATTATAGTCCAAAAAACGTAAGGCATTTTCTAAGACCTAAATTGAGCAAAAATTTTTTGCATACCACGACTATAAATCTTGCTGATTTTAAAATTGAAGTCTCGTCAGTATATTGATCCCCAATCGAACACCATCAATTTGCCACACTAGGACAAAAGTTTATTACAGCTGGTGATTACAATGCAAAGCATACATATAGGGGTTCTGGAATTCTTAGTCCAGTAGGGAGGCAGTTGTATAATACAATTCTGTAAACCCACCTATTGTCCTACAAACTTTAATAAGTTGCCAAGAGTTATTGATTTTGCTACAGTAAAAAATATCAAACGTGATCAACTAGTATTCAAGCAGCTGTAGATCATTTTACAGACCTCTTGAGTTGCAACGCCAACAAAACCATCACTTTAAATAAGACCCCACCAGTCAATAGTAGATATACAGATGCTCGATATTGAGAAGAGAAGGCTGAGAAGGCAATGGCAATTCAATTGAACTTTTGCTAAAAAAACTTATGCTGAAATGAACTTATGCTAAAATTGAGACAGAAATATGAATTCGTTATCTACAGCTTTTGTAAAAAACTTGGATCCAACGAAACACATAAATTATAGCCTTAGGAAAGCTGTAAGTTACATACAATGCCCTATTACCTACGAATCACCACCAAAATTGGAAACCCCAAATGTTTGCCATGTTGCGTGTCGGCTTCTTCCCAGCCTCTTCGAAGGACTCAAGTAATTACAAGTCCATTATCCTATCGTCAATTTTAGCAAAAAACCTTACCTTAATGAACAAAACATTATTCCACATTATTTGCTTGGTTTCCGTGCAAGGCAGAGTACTGTAGAGCAAGTCTATTGAATGGTTACCATTAGTAGAGCGACTTTGGCTTTTGAATAAAAGCAATATTTTTAAGCTTTATTTAAAGCCTTGCATGATGGGCTGCTCACTAAAATAGCCTATATCTTAAACTAGCTATTTGGCAGAGTCATTGGAAAGATATCATATCTCCAAGGTCATGGCGTGGAACAAGAATTTTTTTAATATCTCACACACAGCTTGCTTTATTCCATTTCAATTTCGACCCGCCTATATTGGAAAACTCTTTATAAGAATTATTGGGACTTTAACTGATTTTCTTTAAAGTCTCCATCTCTTACAAACTGTTTATAAAAAAGTGGTTTATTAATAAAAGCCGATGAATTTTTTAGCAAACATTTTTAAAAATAAAACATTTTTTTACATGAAAAAAATGAAGATAATTTCTGTAATTATTAAAATTAATTGTTTTATTTTATACAAAAGACGTTAATTTAAAATATACTCCTTTAATAAACAATATCATTTCCAGATAGCTATGGCCAACAACTATATTTTAAGAATCTTAATATGCAATAGAATCTCAATAACCAGTCACCCTACCAAATATATCATATAAAACTTAATTTATTATAATCCCAAAATAGCAAGTGTGACAAATTTATTATGTTTGTAATATTTCGACACGCTGTACAAAATTTACATGGTAACTTACTTAAACTTCTCATATGCAAATGTAAATGTATGTATTTCAAATACAGCTTAATCCTATACATGCTTGTAATCCTTTGACTTTTAATTCTATTTAAGTAATTGTAATGTATTCACGTCACTTGTAAGCAACAACAACAAACAACTAAATACACTTAGTATTGCATATTCCAATACAATAAAGCTACATGTAATTAGCAAGATAAACTGCAGGTGAAAGAAACAAAATACTTAAACAACTTGCCAGTGGGATTAGTGAATGGGTAAGAAAACAAGATGCACAGTTTAACAGGGTAGATCATAGTGGTAGTTTATAGTTGTTGTTTAAGAAAATTAAACCGCATGTTAATTTACTAAGTATTTCATTTTCAAGCCACAATTCTAAAAGACAATTTAGAACGTTCTTATTATATTCAGCAAGAGACTTCTGTGGCTTAAATAGCTACGTCCTTGACTATTAAGCACTCGATGGCTTTCGCCTAGGTTCGTACTGCCAATCGACATAATAACTTAAATGTTTCTGATATGTACTGTATTCTATTCAAGCTATTAAAATAATTAATAAAATGAGATGTATTAGCTTCGAATAAGGCGCCTACATACCACCAGAGGCTTTGCAACACTGTATTAAAATTAAATATAAAATGCAATTTTAGAGTAGTTATTACATAACCTGGCTTCCCTTTTTTATACCTTTCTAAAGAAAGTAACGCACAAATTAAAAAATTAAAATGGTAGGCATTAACTGCCTGAGTGTACCTTTTATTTAAAAAGGTAAGATACCGTCGTGCTTATAGAGGCTTTTTATCCCCAAAATTTATATTTTAGTTTCTTGGCTTTTTGTAGCTTAATTTATATTTTTTCAAATAACATTAAAAAAAGTAATGTAACCAAACACGTGCTTAAAAGTCATAGATTCTAAAGTACTTGTTGGTTATAATGCATAGAGTATATCAAGTACATACACCAATCAACCTGTAACAGGCCACTGTTGAGCCTTACAGTTTCAGTTATTCAATTGAGTTTTAATATTATTTACTTAAAGAAGTTTTTAATTTTAAATTCGGAATTTCTACAAATTATACCCGATCATCAATTTGGTTTTCGAAACAAACATGGGACTCCCGAGCAGTTCCATAGAGTTGTAAAACCAATAAGAGACGCTCTTGAAAAGAAACACTACTGTTCATCAGTATTTCTTGATGTAAAAAAAGCATTTGATAGAGTATGGCATAATGGCCTTTTGTGTAAATTAAAACATATGCTGCCAGCTCCATTTTACCTACTGCTCAAGTCATATCTTAGTGATCGTAGTTTTGATGTCAACATCATTGATGAAGATTCAGAAATAGGGTTTGTTAAGGCAGGTGTACAAGGAAGCGCATTGGCTCCAACTCTGTACACATTATTTACTTCTGATATGTCGACAAACAACGATGTAGTAGTTGCAACATTCGATGATGATACCGCAATACTAGCAGCCAACGAATCCGCAACCATCGCAACAAATATTGTTCAAACGCAGCTTGACTTAGTTGGTAATTGGGTAAAAAATTGGAATATTAAAGTAAATGCAAAAAAATCCACCTACGTGACATTTACACTTAAAAATGGTGACTGCCCTGATGTCAACTTAAATGGTGACGTATTACCCAAGTCAAATGAAGTCAAATATTTAGGTCTTAATATCGATCGACGCATAACTTGGAGAACGCATATAAAAATAAAAAGAAAACAACTAAAAATAAAAACAAACAAAATGTTCCGACTTCTTGGTCCAAGATCGGAGTTAAACATAAACAACAAATTACTATTATATAAGACAGTATTAACACCTACATGGACTTACGGTATCCAATTATGGGGAACTGCTTCCTACTCCAACATTTATATAATTCAAAAATATCAGTCAAAAATTTTAAGATTAATTATAGGTGCTCCTTGGTATATAAGAAACACTTTAATTCACAATGATCTCAATATTCCAAACATAAAGGATGAAATTAAAAATTACAGCACAAATTATTTGAAAAGCCTAAGCGACCACCAAAACATTCTTGCAATAACTCTAAAACGAATGCACATATTAGATCTCCCCTTTAAATCTTAAACTGTAATAGCTCTTTGAATATATAGATAATGTACGACTAATTCCTCAATATTGATAAATTTTAAATTCTTAAATTCAATGGAATTTAATGCTACTGTTATTTATCGTTAATGTATTTATTAAATTTGCTTATTATTACATTGTAAATTGTTTTCATTTTGGTGATAATAAAAACCCTCAAGTAAAGTCGATTTCTTATTTGAATTTTTATGTGATTTACAAAACCGTAAGAGAATTTTATTCAAAATATAGCATTCAATTAATCACGAATGGTGAATTTTTTTAAGTCTGGATGTTATTAAAAAAAACCCCTAAATAACATAACTTCTGTTTAGAGATTTTAAATATATGAAAAAAAATATTTGAAATATTTGTTATAGCAACAAGCTAAAAAAATATAACTTAAAAACTTCGCTAGATTTGACATTAAAGGTTAATGAAAATTGTACTCTAAACCCCACACTTATATACATTTAAAAATCAACAAAAAAAGTTACGGACGCTGTTTTTTTGTTTCTTCAGCTGTAAATTTGACTACTCAGCCTGCTTTTCCAAGTATCTCACCTTGTTACAGCTGCAGATTTTTTTTTACTATATATCGAAAATGCTTAATAGGATGGTGACCGAGCGGCTTGAGGGGGTTATATTTTAAGCTGTTTTGGAGAAATGTACGAAATCTAAGGTCTAAAGGCATTTGCTGTGTATATTAAAACTTGTTGCAACAAAAAAGTCGTTGATATATCAGGGTTTTCTGCACGTAGTTTTAATTATCGTTCAGTTCAAATATCCTTATATATAGAGTTTAAATTCAATAAATTTAAGCTAACGCACACCAGCAGCCAACATGCAACCCCATATTGTAATTCCACCACCACCCTGTTTCACTCTACCAACAACATTTAATTTCTCAACCACAGGTTCTCATTTACACAGCAAAATTGGCAGCTTTTTATACCAAAAATATAAAAAGTACAGAGGAATATTATAATTTTATCTGCAACATTCCTATGGGTTTACTATTTTAAGATTTATACTTTAAACAATATACGCCACGATTAACTATAATAGCAAGGAGTGAAGGTTGCAAAAAGGAGAGTAAATTTTAAAAATTACCGTATATATATCCCGTTTTCCCAAAACTGATGAGTGGAGTCCGGATTTTGTTTACCATTTAAACTAGAAAATGTAAAGTGGAAATTTGTTTAAAGAAAGAATACATTAATTTTAATGTTTAACGTTCCAACGCACTGAATAAGTAATAATTAAGTTCACAGAAAATTCGGTAGCGGTTTAATTATTCATTCCCTCGCAAATTTAATTTTTTCGTAAATTTTATTTATAAAATTGTTTAGAATATGAAAAATAAAAATCGCTTGAATTCTTTTCACATATGAACGCCACAAATTGCAACCACGTTCAAACTCTGTTTAAAAATAACTTAAAAATGTTAATTAAGACAAATCAATAATCTACGTGTAGTGGACGAATGCGTATGAAAAATTGAATCATTAATAATACGCCATCATATTGAGCGAGAAGTTATCATGAGACAGAAGAAACATGTACAATTAAAGTCGCTGCTCACGGTATTTTTCGACTATTTTATTTAAAACACATCACTTCTTTTTACAAATGTGTGCACAAAATAAAAAATAAAAACAGGATCGGCAGAAAAAGTAAAAAAAGTTATACACAAAATGTGTGTAAACTCATTGTCGACTGTTCTTGTGGTGCCACTTTTAATTCGTAACACAGCAAAAGAAATAGATTTTTCGAGCTTTAACTTTGGCGGGTTTGAATCGTCTTATTATAGAAAAAAGCGTTTAACTTTGGTTCCAATCGATCGGTTAACAGATGAGATTTTTTTCTTAATCTCGTATATCAAGTGTGCGTTGCGCATCTTAACACATCGTTGTGCTGCAAACAAAATATCCCCGAAACATTTAGGGAAACCTGAAATATTACCAGTATGTCGATATCGGTACCGAATGCATCCCTAGGTAAAACCGCACTATCTTTCCTTATTGGGTATTAATTTTTATTAGTATTTTTGTTAACGAAAAAGAATTTAAAAACATTCATTGAATATTCATTTAATTGTGTGCAACCTTTGCTAAACACTATTATCCACCTGGCACATATTTTAACTAACCTTGTTCTCATTTAAATAGTTTTCTTTTCTCCACTCACAACTAAAAAGTGTGGTTCTGCAAGTATTTGCTTATTACAGCTGCTTCAACAAATTGCTAATTCAAGGGTATCTAAACCAATTTGTATTTAAATGGATTTCAATTAAATTGTCTGATAAGAAGTCGTTTGGTTTGTTTTGTTAAACAAAAAGGAAAGTAAAGAATAAAAGATTCAGCGAATAAAATTAGGTGAATTTATTTAATTAAATGTAAACAATGCTCAAGACCTTCCAGTTTAGTGCAAACAGCAGGTAGTTTTAATATGCAAATATTTACAATATTTTCTAAAGAAATTAAATCATTTACATATTTTTGTGATGTATTTTTCTTAATTTTTTAACTAAACCAACTCAAGATTAAAATATACTGACGTTAATTCTACTCTTTTCTGTCTTTATCACTAAATAAATAAACCCTAAGAAAAATCCAAAGACTTCGAAATTACTGTGTTTAAAAGGAAGCAAAATTTATTTATGCATAATTTAATTTTACATTTTTGGCCAATGTGAAAAGGAGGAATTTAAAACAAAAAACTTTTCTAATGCTAAGTATACAACACCCACTTAACATTTTTTGCTGCTTTTTTGCACCTAAAATATAAATATATATTGGCCTACTTTTAACCCTGTAAACTAAATGATTATCATAATTTTTAACAGCTGCCCTTTTAGCTCTTTGGGGTACCAGATTCCGTTGGCATTATCATCTTTAAACATATTTGAGTTTGTTTGTTATTTTATGCTTTTAACTTGATTCTATCTTTTTTAACATTTTTTTACTTTTTGGCAAAATTAAAATAAACACTATCGTTTACGATATCAACAAAAGCAAACGGGGCAAAAGCTTTTAATTAGTTTCCAGAAACTATGGGAAAACGAAACTGAAGCTTAAACAAGGTGGACAATAATTTAAAGCTACGAAGAACAAAACATATACTATAAAATTAGCGAATTTTGCCACTTATATAAGCATCAGAAAAAATGTCATTTAATAAAACTTTCGCCTAGTTATGAATATATTTTATCATTAATGTATCATTAATTTGTTTTTCTGAGTAAAGATTGTTAGAAAACTTCCTAAAATCGGGAAGACATTAACCACGATTTTTGTCTGATATTAAAACCTTTGAAATAATAATTTGTCACATAATCTCGAAAGAAGTCCGATAAAATAATTAAAATAAAATAGGGTCACCTATATTTTATATATTTTTTTAGGGAAACAATTTCAAACAAACATAGTTGAACAAGAAACTTGTTTAGAACACTACTAAGCATTTCATAAGCCTTCTGCAAAACTCCAAGTCAAAGCAGTAGTGAAACTCGAACTGTTTTTCCAGAGGAAAGTTTTCTTTTCTGGTTGAGCAGTCCTGCCAGGCTCAATGTGTTAGTCCTTTTTAGTCTCTGGTATCCACGAAATTTTAATAATTTGCATATAAGAGTGTGGACCTCTGCTTGTTTCTAAGTTTCTAAGGCCGTTCTCTTTGCCTCAGTATGGTGGGACCAAGACGTGGGCTTCCACTGGAATAGTGGCATTTGCTATGTTATATATTATATATTTTTTAATTGTTGTCTGTCAAATAGCTCTTCAGAATCTTGTAAGAGTTTTGAGGTAGCACTCGAGTTGTTTTCGTAAGTAGCCCAACATGCCAGACTTTATCAAACGCTTTAAACATGAAACGAATATTTTTTCAAACAATTTTGAAAAAATTGACAGCAGACAGCAGTACGACGTAATCTTAGTGCTTAGTTCTTAGATTCTAGTTATGTTTAGCAAATATTATAAATGCATTTTACACACAAACGGCTAGCAAAGGCTATACAAGCGTTGTCTAGCGATGTATTTATGTATTTCAAATCATATAGAATGTAATACATAACTTAAATTATTTAATGGTGAATGTGGCTTCACTTAAACACATTACATTTCTTCTACTGACTAAAGCAAGTGAGTAAATTAAAAAAATATTGCATCACGCAAAATCCTTTTATCGTGCAAACCACTATATGTGGGTGTGTTCTATGCAGTTGTGTTTGCTTAACTTAAGCACTTTTCAAACATCACAATAATACAGCATTAAAAACACATCAACCAAAAACCGTGTTTCCCTGTGGATTATTTTTTCAATTTAATTGTATCTGTTCAAAAAGTGTGTTTCACGGTACATTTCATCAAAGTTAAATCCGTTATTAATTAATGTGTTGGTAAAAGGAAAAACATGAAATAACAAAAGTGTATGCAAAAAGGTCAGGAAATGTAAACTCTTTCTAAGAAGAGGAAAACATATAAAAATACCTGGAAATTGAAAACCTAAGAAAATATAACAACAACAAAAACAAGGCAATCAAAAATACGGAAACAATACAAAAGTACAACTTTCCAATGTTGTCAATTGGCAACAAGTCAATTTAAATAAAATTTAAAAAATAATAGGTTGGGGTAATACGTAAAAGTTTTCGTTGGTTTTAATGTAGGAAATTATTAAACAGCGACATCAAAGGGAAAACTGAGGCCTGGAGAGAGTTATTAATACATTTCCCAAATAAAAATATAAGTAATTAAGGCATTGGCATAAAAATAAGCCATATAAAATTGTACGTTACTCTAAGGGACACTTATAAAACTAATAAGGAGGCATAATTTAATAATAATAAAATAAAGGGTAAATTTGGGATTTTACAAAGATCATAAAGGGCAATTTTCTTCCGAAATTATGAAAAGTAAAAAAAGTGCGAAAATTTTCAAATTTTTTAGAAAAGAAAACGCGATAGGTTTATGTCTTGTTTAATCTTATTATATTCTGTATTATAATAAGTTTTCCTTATTAATAAGTCGTTTTATGTCAAACATTTTTATGCTTGCAAAAAACTTTCATTTGATAATTATAATTTATAAACACGATAGGGGTCGTCAGTGCATGTTTATTATGAAATGTATTTGAAGGAGAAACTAAGGTAGTACTTAAAAAAAACTTTTTAAAATACACAATAAAGTCATAGTCTTTATTTAAAACTTTTTTGTTTATTCTTCTTTATTTCATTTAAAATTTGTGTGCATGTAACAGTTCACAAGTCACCGTTTATTACCCTAAAGACAATGGTGAATTAATTATCTCGATGTCAGTTCATGAATTGATCAAGCTTTCACAAAAATCCTGGAAAGGAATTTCGCAGCTCTATTAATTTTTTTTTAATCTCACGAAGCGCTGAGCAATGACACTTTTTAGTCATCCCGTTCTAAGTAAGGAAAAATACGCACGAAAGGCTGAACAACTAATTGAAGAAGCAAACAGTAGGAAAATTAAGAAAGACCATTCTAATGAATACCAAGCCATTGCAAAGAAAGCGACAAAAATAATCAAACCAATTATTACACATGCTCTAACAAATATAGGGCCTTCAATCCCACCGATGATCACACTACCTAAAAGACATAAACCAAGTACTCCAAAACGATAAAAAAAAATCAGCAGCAAGCTGCAAGCATTTGAAAAAAGGGTTGCCAAATACTTTAGAATATTTGAACACGTTCGCAGTCTTCAACAGCACAGAGTTAATTGAAAAAGTAAACGCCGCAAAAATACAAAATTTCATGACAAAATTTTGTGAAAAGAATGAAAACATCGTAAAAAGAACTACCTACTGATCACAATTCAAAAACGTTGTCCTTAGTTGCAAAAAAATTATAGTTTGTGGAGCTGCTCAAAGTCGACAATTGTTTAGAAAGCAAAAAAGGGTGATCTTAAAAAAATAAATGCACTTTAGTATTAAATTGTCAGAAACATTGCCGGATGATTACTTCTAATTCGTATTTTTTTAAGGTATGTTTGTTTTTTATTAAAAAAAGTAGTAAAGTGTTTAGCATATGCCCTAATTTTTCGGCAGTAGCCGCTTTTTAGACACCCTATATTTAGGTCGTTTTTATAAATAAAATAAAGCATATCTAGAAATGGTCAGAAATGGTCTCGCCCATATTTCCTGAGCATATTTGCTACATAATACTTTAAATAATTTAACTAAGTTTGGTCGCCGCAAGTTGCCGCTGTAGGTGAAATAAGAAGAAAACTATTACAATCTCATAGCGAAAACGAAACAATTTTTTCTCCTTTTTAAAGTATATAACAAAGATGCGTGCAAAATGTGAAACGCAATAAAAAAGGGTTTCTACATTTTTTTTCTCTGCAGCAACTTTGGTGTAAAATAAAGTTACTTGTTGCATATTTTTATTGCTTCTCGTTAAATAATAAACAATATTTTGCTCTGTCAATCAGGTAGGCATAACTACTGCAATTTTTTTATTTATTTCAATTTAAAAACACGTGTTATAAAAGTAGAAAGGTAGTTTTAACACTTTTTTATATTGAATGAAATATAAACTGCAGGTATATATTCCAGTTAATTTTAGTTTGTTCCTCAAATTAGGTAGTTTAAACCCTTTTTTTAAATTTTTAGGTATAAATTAAACCGCAATTGTATAATGCAGCCAGTTAAGTTTTTACTTTCAAAAATTAGTGATCAGTAACAGAACTTATACAGTTTTTTTAAAGTGCGATAATGTCATTTACCAATTTAAAATTGTTTGAGTTATTCAGAAACGCAGATAATGAAAATGCATTTAAATTGGCTATTGTGGAAAAACTACACGATTTACCAGGATACCACGAAATGGATGTTCATAGCAAAACTCACTTCGTTTTCCTAACAATTAAAAAAATGGCTTGCATCACACCGTCCGAAAAAAGCATTTATGAAAAACATCCCAGATTGGCTAAATGGAGTTCCAACTTTTGAAAACATCGTAAAACCAGCATACATCCTCTGACAGCAAAAGAGGAAGACCTGCAAAAACTATAAACGAGTGTTCTGGGTACACAAGAAAACGTAAACTTGAAATGCCACAAAAGATATATCTAAATCGCATCTTTCAAAAAGAATGATGTCTTAAGTTAGTAAAAGATAAAGATAAATCAAGGTCCGACATTACAAAAGCTGTGGTGCTTGTAAGCCCAGTTCGACTGCAGAGAATCAAAGGGAGTATTCTTACTCCACCAAATGCTTTACCCACAAAGTATAATATAGAAGAAGCCTTAGTGTTTTTGTGGAATTGGGATTGTCAAAGGAAAAATATTCTATTTTACGAAGCTCTTTAAAGAATCATAATGTGAATATTCTTCCTGGATACAAAAAGATTACATCCTGCAAAAAAGGAGCAGTGTCACCTAATGTAAAGGTTACAGAAGTATCGGTAGAGGTAAAACTGCAAGACTTAATGGATCATACAGCCAAACGCCTTATTCAAAGTTTGCCTGAAGAGGAAGCAGTATCACTTCCAGATAGGCTTACATTGATAAATAAGTAGGGATGTGATGGATTATCCGGTCAAAGTGCTTACAAACAAACAATATCGACAAATGACACAACTATTATAGATACAAATATGTTTATGGCATTGAAAAATCCTCGCCCATCATCAGTTCATTTTTGCCGTCCGATATTTTTTCAATATGCAAAGAAGTCTTCAGAAATAATCAAATCTACAGTGAACGATATAAAAAAGCAAATTTCGAAACTAAAGCCTTCTGTTATTAAAATAAAGAATGGAAAAAGTGTTTCGAATGATTATGAATTTTTTCTTACAATGATTGATGGCAAAGTCTTAAATGTAATAAAAGATACCCCGTCAACTTTAAAGTGTGCAATTTGCAAACAGTCACAGAAAGACTTTCAAAATTTGTATGACACAAGTGAATTGCCTGAATTCAGGCAAGCCACGACTATAAATCTCACAGATTTTAAAATTGTAGTCTCATCAGTGCATTGCCCGCATAGGCATAAAATTTAACACCATGAATTTGCCAGGTTCTTTACTACGCTAGGGCAAAAATTTATTGCAGCTGACGATATACTATATAACATAGAAGAAAATAACGGTTACAAGGAAGACACTGTCGACAAAGTCAAAAAGGCTATCAAAGACAAACCTGGACAACTTTAACATTAACTAGAAAATCAACGCACATTCAAAACGAGAAACAATCTAGGACGAATATTACAGACCACCACCAACAAAGACGACCAGCTAGATAAACAGTGCGTATACAAACTAACGTGCCAACACAGCTACATAGGACAAACAGGACGCCAAGTAGAACCAAATTTCTGGAACAAGTAAGAGACTATAACAAGAAGCTACGTAATCCTGGCTCGACATCAGCATCTAATTTCGCCAGCCAGCGCACATTACTAAAGCTGTAGTTGCTCTCAGCGCAAAGGGCGGCGACTAAACATCCAAAAAAACATGGAAATATACAACCAAAAGACATTTGACGGACACATCGTACGCAAACCAAAAAACTCCAATTAGGACGTTATATTTTAAACTCCACAAAACACACAACAAAAATAATGGACAAGATACACAAAGCAACACAGTACGAAAATTATAAAAAAATAAATAAATAAAAAACGGTATAAATAATTCAAAATATATACTAACGCAAACGCTAATTTTGAAGTAATACAAAGCAATAAAAGAATATCAACAATCAATCTACTTTACCTGCCACCTATTCACACCTGACAGTTGGCTACTTAATAAACGAGGTTAATAATTACGTCTTTGGTTTTCGAAAATTAAATAACACGATCGATATATTTTTATTTAATAATTACATTTATTAAACTTTAAAAAAAGGGATCATGTCCTGTATTTTAGTAAGGCTTTAGTTTTATTATTTTCAAGTTTTCTTCCAAATTAATTAATTCTTTTACAAAATTTTACCAACTATGCTAAAATAATGATTACAATAGCCTTGATAGTGCATGCCAATTGTTAGGAAAAAATAAAAGTAGCTTTCTATGAAAATCATTCATGAAAAAGGCGATCACTATATTCGTCGCGAATGCCTGCCGGTTTGTTTCCAAACCAAACTTGACAAGGGATGATGGAAATTCGTTCCAAAAATCTACATTAAATCGTCTTTATCTCACCTGAAAAATGTCACTTTAAGCCATACCCGTGTATGCATCAGTGCTATATCGCGGCACATTCCAGCGTAATCCTACTTCAATGCTACTTTTATTGAAGACAAAATATATTATAACAAAAATAAATTTGTTTTTGTTCTCAATATTGTAATGTTGTTTGACAATTGTTCAGGCTTTGTTAATGGTGATGGCTTGTTTTGTCATTCTGTATTTAGCCTCTTTTCCACCTGACGAGAGATATAGTGCGCATGAATGGCTTAGTTATTCTTTCGTTGAATGTTTTTCTTAAATCTGAAGGCAAATATATGGGACATCCACAAGATGTATTATTTAACTTATCTGCAGCGATCATGATTTACAGCTGCCTGCCTCTAGGACTTACAAGTATAGATCCTCAATAGGTGTGACGTTATAATCCGCAACAGAAATAAAATTATGTCCCAGAGTAGAAACTAAGGAATTGGTCCAAGTCCTTCAGAGAGAAGCGTGTTTTAAGAACTAAAAGTAAATACTAATACACTTTTGAAAAAAAGTATTTATATTTCAAGTTAACGGTGAGAGAATGCGTTTGAGAAAGAAAAATGAAATGCCTACTTAAACCACCTTGAGAAAGTTCTCACACCATATGACCCAAATATATGAAGCTCTTTAAACTGATGACAGTAAAAAATAATTCTGAAAATAACAAAATCATTACAGATTGCAACAACCAGGGGGTGAATACTACTCGTATGATGGATGCTTTTGAGAGTTTTTACATTGCATATTTTTCAAAATTTGTTAAAATCACTATCTCGTTAAGAATATTTATAACCTTTTTTTTAACAACTGACATAAATATTGAAATATTTAACTGAGTTTTGAGATAATCCAAGGGTAAACATAAACATGTGTTTAAACCTTTCCTAATCTATACAAATTATATCTCCAGCTTTTGACCCAAATAATATTTTGTCAGAAAAAAAGTTTATGAAAATTTAAATTTGAAAAAAACAATAGTATATTTCATACAACAAATGATTAATTGATTTCGTTTTCTTGTTTCCTTCTTTTTTTTTCCATTTTTATCTTTGCTGAATAAATAAAGGTTGCTTGGATAAGAAATCGTGATTTGCACATACTGACAGTGGGCACATACACTTATACAACAGATCAACGATTTCAAACCTCATATCATCGTGATATCGATGAATGGACACTGCAAATAAAGTGGGCTCAACAACGTGATGCTGGTGTCTACGAGTGCCAAGTATCGACCCAACCAGTGAGAAGTTTTTCCGTTAACCTTAATATTGTGGGTAAGGAAAAAATAGCCAAAAATATATTACGACATAATAAAACGCATACACAAAACTTAAAGATTGGAATTATACACACACATACACACACAAATAATGTAAAAACCAATAACATGAAAAGAAATGTGTGTGTTTGTTACAGAAGCAATAACAAACTTAATTTAAAAACCAGAAAATTTCTTACAACTACCGCAACCAAGATCATAAAGTAAAAAGTCAAAAAAGTTTAATATTTTTTAACTTTATAATAATAAGAATTAATGATTTTGTACAAACATCTTTATACATTTACTTACAAATGTGTGTTTATTTATGTAACAACCCAAATATACAAATATTTCGAAGTAGGTTACATGTAGCTTGTTGCAACATGCATAAAGCCTCATTAAGGCTGCGTATAAAACTAAAAAAAAATTTTAAGAATTAATTCAAGTCACTGAGGCGTATGAGCAACTTTTTTGTTTTAGGGTTAATAACGTTTCCGCCATAAAAATTATGTAAATTTAATGAATTCACTTCTCCTCTCACTCTGACCGAGAACTAGTACATGAGTGTGTTTAAATGAAGGAAAAACTAATATTATCGCTGACGCCATCATCCTCATAATAATAATCACCACCATCAACAACGGCCACAGAAACTGCATCAGCCAGCAACATCAACAAAAATAGCAACATCGTGAGCATCAACGACGACGACAATGCCACTATCAGCCAGTAGTTTTAATTGAAACAGCTAAAAGGAATAAAAAGACAACAGCAATAAAAAGTGCCACATTGAGTAGTGCATCTGTGTGTAGTGATTATGAGTGGCAAATTTTTTTTAGTTTCATTTGTCGTTTATTTTTCTGCTGCATTATTTTTTCTCTTTAAAATGTTAAATATTTTCTTAATACACTCCAGAGTAAAATGTATTTTATATACCTACATATATTAAAGACGTGGAGAGCAGTAATGAAGGGGGGTGACAAAATTTATGAAATTAAGTATGAGGTTAGATTTTAGAATTGCAAAAAAACCAAATTTGCGCGCAACATGTTTAATATCTCTTTTTGCCTTTTTTAAAAAGTCCCCATGGTGTTATAAGTAAAACATGGATTTGCACAAATGGCCGCTACGTCTCTGCTGGAAAACGTATTGTCGAAATTTATTTTTCGCTGAATCTAGCTTGAGCGGTGGCGTAAAGGAAAACTACAAAAGCCTCTTACTAGGTGACATTTTTCAACTAAATTTTGCTATTATTTAGTGCTCTTCCTTATTTTAAAGATAACCTTGACACAAATAATCCCCAGCGTTTATATCTGTTAAGAGTATGTATGATATTTTAATTGTTATAAATAAACAATTTTAAATATGAATTATAAATAAAAGTTTTCTTTTAGAGCACTAAGGGGCGTAACAAAACTGTGTATATTTGTAAACTATAAAGATCATAATGGGCAAAAAGGTTGGAATTCCACCTGTTCCGAAATTATTAAATTTAGTGTTTAAAAAACATACCACAAAAGATTTGAAGACTTTGAGTTAAACTGCATTTTAGTACTTTCTTTTCCACAATACTCGTATTAAACAAAGTTGAAATATTAAATTTTTATTTTACAAATATCGTACCCTAATCGCGACCATAACGCAACTGGCGTATTTTTTGAAATTAACTTATTAATGAATGATTTGGTAAAATTATGAATAACAATTATAGTAATTAAAAAACACAGCCTACTAGGTTTAAAATAAACGACGTCCACCTTTATGTGCGAGACCGTAAATAACCCTAAGTAACATTAAAGTATACAAGAATCGCTAAATTATTAGTGAAATACAGTGCAATCATCTTATGTACCAGGTGTCAGTCAGTTATTTTGATCTCGAAAAGGAACCGTAAATAATTTTACGATCACGATCAAAAAGTAACTTATACACGGCCTTACTTTTCCGTTCACATGCAAGTTAATATAAAGAAAAGTAGCCACACAAAACCCATAGTTACGAGATACTCATGGGACAATAATCAAATCAACGAAATCATTTATATATTTTTACTATCGAAATTTATCCAAATATGCTGTCAATGATGCCCAACTGTTTACCTGTATTTTACAATTTTCTAATTGTTTTACAGAAATATGAAATGAAAAATCAGAACATTGCATCTACGAAACAATGACACGAAAATTCTACTCATGCACGTTAACGTATTCGGATATATATCTTGGAGCGAAAAATAGCTCACGATCACCCGCATGAACCGTGCAAGGTTTTCGCAAGTCACGTGAGCCGCTTACACCTCTTCTTTGGTCGCCTTTTCAATTCTTTGCCCATTAAAAAATTTACGATTACGCGTAGGTGAACAATCTAGACGCTATGCGTGGCTTGCTGGTTGCTTAAGCCATCTCGTCAAGAACCCGTTACCAAATTTTTTAGAAATACTCCATAAATCTTATGCCTGAATTTTGCTTAAACCAGTTAAGAAAGCTTAAGGAATTTTAAAACTAATTTTATTATAGTTTTTGAACTTTAGTTATCAATTTTAATAATAATTTTTAAGCTCTAGGACAATGGTAAACAAAGGCGTAACGAAATAATAGTATTGTTTTGTAAACAAGTTTTATTAAATACCTAGAGCTTAAATATCTATTTTTTTTAAATCCAAAAACATTCAAGTTTTAACAAAAACCCAACAGGTAACATAACGCTTAAATCATACCGTGCGGCGTCCAACACCGTGATATACGTAGCCATATCAATGGGCCTAAACTACTTACTGAATTCGTCATCTATTGGGCGTAGAAAGTCTGAGATAATCCAATCATCAGCGATTCTGTTTCCAACCTACGTAAGTGCTCGAAGTACGCCAATAATACTCAGTGATTTAATTAAACTAAGAAGAAAGACCACAGTGGGTCAAAAACTAAATTTGTTTTATTAAAATATTTTCAATATAATTTAATATCAGATTATCCTTGTCCTTCTTCGAAATATTACTTTATTTATAATTACCGTAGGGACTATTACTATATTCTATCATATAATACAATTTAATTGTGCATATTTATGAAAGTGTTCTCAGTGCTTGGATATAATACACAGTTCTATCGTATCGTATCATACTTAATACAACCAAAGCAGTAGTGAACAAAAATGAAAATTATGCCAGAGAAACCAAAATAAAATAAATCAAGTAAAGGAAAACCTACAACTCCCCCCGGTATGATACACAGCTTCGTTCACTTGTACTTGTGTAATTTATGCAAAAGTTTTAACAAACATTTGACTTTTTGTTATCATTATCTCAAGATCTTCGCGTTCTTCAGTTCCAGCATGAATATTAATAAAATAATGCATGTGTGTTACAACTACTACTGCAAGTTAATACATGTGAACGGTACGTTCTTGTATCAGTAGTAGTTTCAACTTCATTACACATTTCTTTCCAACTGCTTAAGGGGCCCTTAAGAATATATTCAGTGATAATTCTGTATGGCAAAATATACTTATATATTTTTAGGGTGCAGCAATTGAAAATTAAGAGAAAAAACACAATCAATTGAGTTTTTCGTAAAACATTTTTAACTTGTGATTAAATTTATATAATAAAAGCTTGAATTGCTGTTATACTTGATTAAGATTTTATCACATGAGAATGTGATGACATGTTATAAGTGCTTAAATAAAGTGTTTCCTATAGACAAAATTATGCTATAATTTCTTTTTATTTATATTATTTTTTATTCTTACTTTTATCTTTTACTTTAGATACTCTTGATTCGGAACAATATGACACTTTGCAACAGTTCTACAACGATGATTCATTTGTCATTTCTAATGACCGTATCTATCAATCGGCTGGCGATGAATTTGCAGGAATGTTTGGCCCCATTCAAACTGTTGCTGGTTTGTTTTGTTAATTATTTTTTGCTTCTTTAAATTTATTATTTATTTATTTAAAATTTTTTAGTTGCTCTTTATGTGGCTTTTAATTATTATTTAACAAGACACTAACACTTAACTTAACATAGTTTAATTGAAAATTGTATCGAATTGAAAATTTTATTAATTAATATGAATAATTTAATAAGCCCCAAGTTCATTTCAATAACGAAAGAAATACTTTCTATTTTATTAATACGATAATTTTAAAAAAGGACACTGAAAAAGTTAAGCTTTAAATATTATCAGAATGGAATACATGTATTTTCTTAGCCGCTTTATAATCATCTGCATTCGATGTAGCTTTCTGAGTGGAGTTTTTTGCAAACGTCATCTATTTAACACATCTAATGATATAAATTTATTGCGAGAGCTTCTCGTAATTTTTAATTTTTCTGTTAAGTAAGAACGAAGTTTGCGCCACTGTAACTTTACTCATTGTATTCTTTTATCGTATCCTTTTTTAAATTTCATTTTATTTAGTATAGCAAGTATTTATTACGATTAATATGACTTGTTTAGTTGATGCTGTTTTAGTAGCAAATCAAGAGCGATGAAGTGAACATATTTTGCCAGGCCCTGCGATTTTTCAATTATATGCTTAACGATTTTATCGAACTGAAAGTATTAATAATTAATATGTTCCACACGTATTTTGTCAATTCATTTTCATCGTATCCCAATGGCTCCTTTTTCCTTAACCATTCTTTATTAAGCCCTAATTGCATAGAATCACAAATCCTAAATTTTCTTGCACACCGATATTTTTTGATAAATTTCCTATGAAACTTCAAATAAACCTTCATTCGGAATAGATTGAACTAAAAAGGCACAAGATTGTAACCCCTGAAAATTAAAAATTTTTTAAAATTAAATACCCTCGACAAAAAAAGATATTCCATAGAACTCTAAATCGTTCGGATTCTGAATAATCTATTATTATCTTAACCAATACATTTAACATACATTATTATTAAAAGACAAGTAATGCAAGAGCAAGCAACAATTATCCTTTGCAAACTACTGCTAACCAACAGATTTATAATATAATTGGGTACTAACAAATTTACATCTTAGAATTATCCTTCAGATGGTGTAAACACTTACTGTGATTCGCTTAAATTAATCAAAATGAAGGTATATTTTTATATGATTTATAATTATCCGAGAATTATTATCGGAACTTATCACAAATTTCAGAAACCATAAATTTTACTCTCAATAATTAACCAAGTAATTTACAGCTACTCACAAAAATATTTTACTTCCATTCTTTTAGCACGAATATCATTTTTGATGGCTAATAATATAGAGCGTATTCAGCTAGAATTTTTTTCTCTATACATAAAACACACTCTGTTGGGCGACAATTACTAACCGAACAACCCACAACTTGCATTTCGCTAATGGTTTAGTTGCTTTTCTCTAGACAACTGCGCAATTTATGGGCCACAAAGGTATTTTGTGTCTTTATTTACAATATTACATTATTTTTTTATATTTGTTAATGAAATAGCGTTGCTAGTGTGCGCAGACGTGAAGTTTTTGTAGTTAAAATGCCTTAAAGAAAAGAATTGAATTGTTAAAAAAAAAAATTATTTTGTACCTTCATAATCATGGTAAATCAATAAAATATATTTGTGTTATGTTCGACCGATGTCAACAAATAAGAGAAAATGTAGTTAAAGGGGCAAAGAAACGTAGTAGCATTCAAAATATTTCACAAAAGAGACATCCTAAATCATTGACTTTGCGAAACCAGACAGATACAATGTCTTAAATAATACCACGAAATCCCCACTAATCTGCCCCAGAAATTAACGAGAAGCTTAGGAGGACACTGCAAGTAAACGTAAGTAATGAACTGATCCGTAGGGTTCTAAGAGCGAATAACATTAACGATCGTGTGGCAAAAAAGAAACCTTTTATTTCTGGAGTCAACAGACAAAGACGTTTATGAGCTCCACAAAACTAAAACTGTCGACTTTTGGAAAAACATAATATTCAGTGACGGACGTAAATCCAACTTGTTCGGATCGGATAGACGACATATGCTGTGGCACAAGCCAAACGAATCTCTCAATTTAAAAAATATAAAACCAACAATAAAACTTGTTGATGATTCTCTAGTAGTGTGGGGCTATATGTCGGCATCTGGAGGCGAGAAGTTAGTTTTTATTAAGAGCATTATGGATAAGCATGTGTACTTGTCAATTTTAAAGCAGGATCTACATGATAGTGTTGAGAAAATGGGACTATCAAGGTATGGGAATTATTTCTGACATGAGAATGACCCAAAACATACATCCCTGCACGTTAAACTATGGTTCTTATATAACACCAAAATCATTCGACATATCTGGATGCAAAATTCCAAGAATACAACATTTCCTCTCAAGCTACATTCCTAAAGTAACATGGGAAAAATTAAAAAAGCGAAATACTATTGTGACCTGAAAAATTGCCACCTATTTCATTTTATTTTATATATCTCAAGCATTATAAATATATTTTAAGTTTAAGAAAAACTGAACTAAAACTTAATTTTGTCTTTAATAATATTCAAAAAAACACACACATTTATAAAAAATATATTTTTTAATAAAGCAATCCTTCTTCAAATTTGTTTTATTTCACATAAGCAAAATATTTATGTGATTAACTGTACATTCGTTTTCAGCTCACTTTTCGTGTACTAAACACAGAATTATGAAAGTCTATACAACGAATTTAAGAAGAGTTTTTTTTTAAATATTATTCAAAAAAAATGTATAGGGTGTCCGCCAGGAAGGTATACTACTTTCTGTGTTTAAAATTTTTGATTAAATAAAAAAGGGAATGATTGGTATATTGATAAATGTTTTATTTAATGTCAGCAATTATGTATGGAATACAATATCAGATAAATGTCAGCCTCACAAATGTGAGCCCTTGAGCTGTTCCAGCGTTTCTGGTTTGTTTGCATAAACCTTGATATCCCCACAAAAAGAAGTTCAGAGCACTCATATGAGGCGACCGTGAAGGCCAATCAGCATTAACATTCCTTACAATAACTTGTTGTTGAAAGAGGTCTCGCAGTAATTCCATTGTAATCCTGACTGTATGCGATGTGCCACCATATTGTTGAATCCAAATGCTAGTGAAGCCTAAAGCATGCAGTTGTGGCGTTAAAAAGTTTTCAATCATATCGCGATATCGCTCCCCATTGACAGTTACCGTTACGCCGTTTTCAGTTTCAAATGAAAATGTGTCTCGTCACTCATTATGATTTTTTCATTAAAATCGGGGTTGTCATGGGCGAGCTGTAGCATCCTATTGGCATATGTACAGCGGCGTAAATGGTCTTCTGGAAGAAGCTCTTGTGTGAACTGAATTTTAAATAAAAACAAATGCAAATCTTTGTGCAAAATTGTGGCCAAAGTTGTCCTTTGAAGACCATGCTCCTGAGCACGGTGTCGAATTGTTGTGGTCCATGCTTGGGCCTATCGGCTACAGTTCCTCTTTCTTCGAAATCATTCACTACACGGTAAATAGTGCGTCTTGTTGGCACGTTGTTTCTCCCAAAAATTTCACGTAACTTTCTCATCGTCACAGTAATCGATGATTGATTTTGATAAAACATTTTAACGATTAAAACACGTTGGTTTACCGAATATTTTTCCATAATAAATTTGCCACTTCTCTCCTTCACGACTGCCAAATCTGAATTGTCAAGATTAATTACTTAAAAAACAAATCTGGAGAGCTTAAAAAGGCCCAAATGGGACCTCAATCCGAATATCTCACACTGGCTCTACAAGAGCGTGATTAGGGCAGTTGTGACTAACAGAAGGTTTAACCAAAATGGCGGCAAAACAACAATTATCTTCTATTCAGTTTTAAAAGTGGTCATTCTACAGTTGACGATTTACTAAAATTTCAGAATGATTTAGTTTCCGAGCTTCGGCGGCGCTGTTGCACTTCCTTCAGATGTAGTTAGTTAGTGTTACAAAACAATTTCAAAGCGCTTTTACTAATAGAAATATTTGTATACAATTCAATAATTTGTCAGATATTGAAAATATTAGTTGTGGTAAACCAGAGGGATTTTAGTACCATATCTCTACAATAAATGCATGTACCATTTCTCCTTAGCTCTGCTGTAGGTGGATAAATCTCTTATATATTAATACAACGAATCGCCTGCTGAAGACTAATGCAAGCTTCCAACCATTTTGGAGTGATTAAACGTTTTTTTTTTATAACTTCATAATGTCAAGCTATCTGGAATATGTAGAATTTTTTTCGTCACAGAGATTAAAAGATTTAAATTAATCTTGAATCATATTGAGATTTCCTTTACAATAACTTAAATAATCTTATGAATCTTAATCATTATGCTAGGAGTGTTTTAAAATACCATGAGTAAATTTTTAATTACAAGCGTCCTGCTGAAGTAACTCACAATCTCATGTTATCTTTCCAACAAAAAAATTATGAAATATGTTTATCTAAAATTTACAGCAAGTGACAAGTATTTATGGCTGCATCAACATAAATTATATTATAAAGAGTAAAATAAAATTATATTTTGTTTTTATCAACTCTCTAACATATGAAAAATATGTCAGAAGTTTAAAACAATATTTGATATCGAGAACTCATATACTATTTACACTCTACATTTCTTAGTATGTGTCCATGCGAAAATTGAAAAAAAAATATATATGCAACTCTTCATAGTATTAATGTGGATTCTATTGAATTCTATTCTAAAGTGTGACACCAAGTAACGTCGGAAGAGTAGAAAAATATTTCTTGTGCAAATCTGTGGTGTAACGTCTGTGCTTATGTTTTGTAATCAGTAACTCTATACGAAATAGGAATAATATCCATTATTAACATGCCCTATAATACTATAATCAGATTTGTGTGTTCAGCGCACAGAGGAGCAATTTGCTTAAACGGAATAAAATTATGTGACATTTAACAAGATTTTAGTTTTCTCAATAAAATTGTATTTCGAGTCTTAAATAATTAGCATAATGCTCTCGCACATTGGGCAAATGAAAAAAGCTGGATATCATATCGAAACAATAGCGCACCGTTGACATTAATGGTATTTTAACGTAAAGTACTAAGTCAATAAGTCAAGTGTTTACTCTAAAAAAGAATATTTCGAACTCCACAGTGCACTATTTTGCCCATCAATGCTCATATATTTACATATATTAAAAGGTTTCCCAATAAAAGCGAATTGATGTTCAAATCAAATACGTTGATAAAACTACTTGCAGTCCAGATCCGTGCCGTTTAATTCGAGCCGTTGAAAGTGATGGTCTCAGCAACTTTAGAATCGAACAACTACGGATCATGATGCCGCCAAGTCTATAACTACGCAGTAAACTTAGTTCGTCTCGTTAGTGATTCGTTGAAGATAATTTTTTTGCACTAAATTTTGAAGTATATTTTTGCACGTGCTGCCCTACCGTTATCTTATTACCGTTATTTTTTCGTAACTAACTGAATAATAAATAACAGATTTTACAGACTCTAAGACCCATGTAACCACCACAGACAACACCGACCCACCATTGTTAAAACCCCCTTTAAAAATATGCAATTTGTGTGTTTGTGTACAAGTGAATTATATTTTTTGTATTGTTAATACGAGGGCTGCTATATATATTTCTGGCCTGGCAACACTGAGTGCTGCCAAGTGCAATCTGACATTTCCATTGGAAAGTTTGTCATTTTTAAGCATAATCGTACTCAAAACGTTTTGACGTACGACCATTATTTGTGTTGTTTACAGTGACTTGAAAAAATTAATATAGAAAAAAAATGGAATTAACTCGTGAACATTTTCGTGCCATCAATTTTCACAACTTTCGACGTGGATTATCACGACAAGAGTGCATTGATGAACTTAAATCTCTGTATAGCGATGAAGCACCATCCTATAGCACTGTGAAAAATTGGTATAATGAATTTAATCGTGGCCGAAGCTCGCTCAAAGACGAATTCCGTGAAGGTCCTCCAAAAACGGCTGTTGTTCTAGAGAACATTGATGCCGTGCGTGAACTCATAATGCAAGATGGACATGCGACATACCGAGAGATAGAGACATCCTTGGACATTTCTTCCACCAGCATACATTCGATACTGCATGAACACCTGGCTGTAAAAAAGGTTTGTTCTCGTTGGATCCCACACAATTTGAAAGTCGCTCAAAAAAAGGCTCGTGTCGATTGGTGCAAAGAAATGTTGCAAAAATACGATTACGGTGCTTCTAAAGACGTTTATAAGATCGTCACAGGTGACGAATCATGGATCTATGCGTATGAGCCCGAAACGAAACAACAATCGACCGTGTGGGTCTTCAAAGACGAGCAAAATCCAACGAAAGTTGTTCGTGGAAGAAGCACTTCGAAACAAATGGTCGCCTGTTTCTTCGCCAAAACTGGTCATGTGGCGACTGTTTCGCTTGAGCAACGTAGGAC
The DNA here is from genome assembly GCA_963932375.1 of Phania funesta. Classification (NCBI taxonomy): domain Eukaryota; kingdom Metazoa; phylum Arthropoda; class Insecta; order Diptera; family Tachinidae; genus Phania; species Phania funesta. Next base: position 48,973,873 of record OZ010656.1, read on the forward strand.
GGTCACTTCTGAGTGGTACACTACAATTTGTTTGCCTGAAGTCATCGGAGAAATTCGAAAAACCAACAAGAGAAGACGAATCATTGTTCACCATGACAATGCGAGCTCTCACACATCGGCTCAAACCAGAGCGTTTTTGACCGGCCAAAACGTTGAATTAATGGGTCATCCGCCGTACAGCCCTGACTTGGCACCTAATGACTTCTTCTTGTTTCCGCACATTAAGAACAAAATGTGTGGTCAATGATTTTCGTCGCCAGAAGAAGCTGTTGAAGTGTTCAAAAACCATGTTTTAGAGGTGTCTCAATCGGAGTGGAAAAAGTGCTTCGACAACTGGTTTGAGCGCATGCAAAAATGTATAAATCATGCTGGAGAATACTTTGAAAAACAATAAAACCATTTTTGATTATAAATATTCGCATTTTCACTATTAGGCCAGAAATATATAGAGCAGCCCTCGTATAACCATTATTTAAATATGCCCGATAATGGGTTTTTAATGACTTACTTTTTTATTTTACTATTTTGCTTTACTTACATGGCGCCTATGGTAGCTACATATGTACGTAGAAGGGACTATAAAAAAAGAATTAATTATGAAATTAGTTTTTTGGTGCGCCAAAAAACTACACAAATTTCAACAAAGTGGTTGTTGTGGCAACACCAGTATGAAATTATGCTATTTTCTGTTCGTTAAATCATAACCACTAGCTGTTTTTGATAACTCAGTACAAGGTTTCGGTTTATTTCAGCTAAATTAAAATTGTTTGCTTAATTTAGTAATTAACAAAAAATTGTGTTTTAATGATATAAATGCAACATTTTGCTTTAACCATAATTTCCGTTTTTTGTTAAAAGATTATTTAATTACACACACATTTCTGGTTTATATATCCAGCTCAAAAGTTGTTGGTCAAGGGCACAAGTAAATACTCTTATTTGTTCAGTTATGTTAATTGCACTTTCTTTCATGATTTTTTTTATATTCTTAATTTATCCGCGTCAAAATATTGAAAATTGGCATTTTCTTGCCCTGCAAAATTATGTGTATATTCTGAAGGAATTGTAATTTAAGTCAACAGCCCAAAAAATTTCCGGTATTACAACTGGTAACAATCAATAATTATTTTTCTTTTTAATTTTAAGCATAGAACACTTTGCTATTTTTTACCATTTGGTTTTAAATAAATAAAATTTTTGTAATTATGATACACCTAAGCCAGTACTTCGGCCCGTTATGCGCTCCACAGTCATACACAGTTTTTACCCTGTATAGAAAGTGTGCCATCGTCTCGATATGCCCCTGCATTCCCTGCACTCATCACTAACATCACAAGTTATACGGTGTAGATCTACCCACAAGCCCGAGTGACCCGGCAGTAAACTCATCATCGTACTAATTTCAGATTTACTCGGTGTGAGCAACCTTTCTCTTTTATCCTGGTTTGGGTCTCTTCATAGGCCCTTTGTTATTTGCCCTACCGTGTTTTCTTTACACAGTGCTGTAAGAGCCCTTTCCTGTAGGTTTACAGATCGGCTTTCGTGGCATCAAGCGGCGTTGCGCTATTTAAGCTCGTCCATTTTCGACTACATAGAAACTGGCTCCCATATAATGTGTAGCCTTTCATGCGCTGCATTCTAGAATCGTCCTGGACTTAGCCCTATCTGATTCTAGCTCCATTTTTGTTGCTTAGGTGTCCGTAAAAGTGTTAGCCTCCACATGCCTGTCAGTATCGCTGAGTCCGTTGAGATACTCCATGATGGCCGAGCTTCGGCTTTTAGTACCGTGTTATGATTCGCCAGCCGGTAGAATATTTCGGTTACTAGTTTCCAAACCCGTCATATCCCTAGATGGCTTCAAGGAAAGAGCTGATTATCTCGGGCATCTGTGCTAGGGTTCCGTTTGACCAGGAGCATTTGTTTCATCAGTATCTCACAATTTGTTTCAGATATCTGGTCCTCTAGATCCGCGCTTTGCAAATAATCTTCCATTACCTCCCATATTTTTTATTGTCGTGATTTGTGATCTAGATTGATCCACTCACTCAACGCACCACCTGCGAGTATGCTGCTGAAAGACACGCCTTATATATTTTTTGGGCTTCCAATAGTTAGATATTCAATATATCCTCAAGTGGCTTTGTTGGTGTGATTCTGATTGGACCTTTTATTCCAAGATAGCGTGTTCGTTAAACCTTCTGTTAGTCACAATTGCCCTAATCACGCTTTTGAAGAGCCAGTGTGACACATTCGGATCGAGGTCTCATTTGGACCTTTTTTATTCTCTCCACTATGTGGGGCATCCATATTTGTTTTTTAAGTAGTTAATCCTGATGGTTAAGTTAATATAAAAAACGTGGTTTCTCGAAGAACGCGATTTTCGTCAGACAGACGGAATGACAAACTTTTACATAACCTTTTCGTTTCTGTGAAGAGTATAAATCGAAATTCACCAAAATTAAGAAAATCACCACTATACCTTAAAATGCCAGAACAAAAAAGTAAATTGCCTAAACAACAAAATATTCTAAAAAAAAGAGCGAAATTTAAAAAAATACTACAAAAATCAGATTTTTCTAAACTCTGAAATTTTAACCGAAATTACGAAATTACACTAACAAATTTCAATTTCATTTTAGAATTCAAAGTCTAATTATACGTTACACAAAAGTCGTCATAATTCGAAAATTCAACAGAAAATTAAAAACTAACAGAAGAATTAAATTCCAGAAAAAAATTAAGTTCACCAAAACTCCTAATCTGAAAATCCCTGAATTGATATTTAATTCTAAAATTCCTTAATCTTAAAAAAATCCTAATTTTCCAAAACTAGGAAAAAAATTACCCAAAGGCTCAAATTGCACCGAAAATTTAAAATTTTATAACACATTAGAAATATTTATAAATAGCCAATTCCGTTATTATTCACAATTTACCAAAAAATCTAAATTTTATAAAAAGTCATAAGCTTTCAGAGAAGAGGAAGGAAAAACAAATTAAAAAAGCAGCACGTCTCCTTAATTAACCTTCGATAGGTTTATGTTTATAATTAAACGAAAGAAGAGTTTCAATGTAGACGAAAACGATTAAAACACTTCTGTGCACCGGGAAAGAATATGTAGTACATTTTAAGTAGTTCACACTTTTAAGAAAAGTACATAAGACTCGACATAGAGCATTGCGTAAAAATAACTAGGCATATCTTTCTAAAAACCTTTGTCAGCTGTATCTTCTATATGAAGTAAGTTTTGCTATCAAGACTTTAAAGCTGGCTTTATGTTTTAGGAGTTAATGTTTTGGCATTGCTTCACTTTTTTAAATAGAAAAATCCAAAGGCTTAAAAAATTCATGGCTCTCACATTTCCTTAAGAATAAAGAACATTACAAAGCCATAGCAGGAACTATTTTCCTTCAACGTTGGTTGGATTTATTTTATATTTATTACAAGTCACAGGATACTAATAATAATTCCAACTACATGATATGTTGAATAAACAATTATCAATTGAAGAAAAATAAATCTTTAATTAAATGTGTATGCCCTATTTCAAAACTAATTTCATAACACAACGTATAACAAACCCATATATTGCTTTTCAATAAGCTCTACTCACAATGTTCATAAAAACCTTTTTCTTATAACTAAGTAATAAAAATAAATAAGGTCTTGCTCCATGTAGATATTTATTTTGTTATTTAAGTGTTTAATTTATAATAATATGGTGTTATTTCTATTTCAGTACCAACGGCAACCATACTGGGCGGACCTGATTTATATGTTGATAAAGGCAGCACAATTAATCTAACATGCGTTATAAAATTTAGTACAGAACCTCCAACCCATATATTTTGGTATCATCAAGATAAGGTAAGTAGAGGTAACTGCAACTTAGAATACGTATAGGATGTTTATTGGTTAAAATACAAGTATTTGTTTGTATATAATAAACAAACATACATTTACTAACAAATTGTATGATGCAATGTGATAGAAGTACAATTAAAAATCAAAGTTTGCTAGCAGCCATAAAAGCGTGTACATTGAATTAAGCAATAATCCTAGATTTATAACGCCATTAGTCGGCTACTGAAATTTATGTTTAAATATGTGTGGCCAGCTCAGCAATTATCTATTATTATAGGTTTAAATGCATGGTAAGATATATTAATGTAGGGATATATCGAAGCAGCTCATTTACTCTATTGGTCTCTTTTGACTTCAGGCAACTGATATATAATTCTCGACTGCCGTACACTAGCCTTATTTACTTTTGGCTATATTTCTTCTGCCTCATCAGGGACTCTTTTGTAACTCCTAACATTGTCTAAGACTTAGGTCCACCCTGGGATTCGCATTCAGATGATACTTGAAGCTTCCATGATCTATCCTATTATATTTATGCACCTTACTGGCCTCTTGAAGGCTTCGTTACAGCCAGGAGGCTCTTTGAGTAGAATGATATAAATTTGTGATACATAGACGTTACGCTGTTTGCAATGTTAACATATCTAATGATATTTCAAACGATATATTAGCTACCCCACGAAAATCAATAAGTTCGACTAACAAAATTCAGATTAATTACATTCTGATCTAAGTCAAAACAATTACTTTGGTCAATAGAACTTTATACCAAAAAAAGTGCCGACTAGTTTTGGATTACATCTCTCATTCTTCTCATTCGAACATAATATTTATTTTGATTTGTTTAGCTCTAGTTTTTGTGTTACAGCTACTACTGGAATGTAAAATCATTTGATTTGCTATTGCAAAAAGTTAGAACCAAATTGGGGAAACAAACAAGTGATTTTTGCGGATTTGACAAAAATTAGTTTCGAAAAAGTACCATGAAAACAACCCACTATTTACTTGTATAAATACAAGGAAAATATACATTTTACCAAACATTATATTCTTTGCACTGAAAAATCAATTACAAACAAAAAAAGAGACTTTTCGGCAAAATAATTTATACTTTAAATTTAATTTCTAGCAAAAGATAACTTTTTTACACCAAGTACACAAAAAAAAGTGCCTACAACAAGTACGCATTTTGTATTGAAGAAATACCAAACAAGGATGATCTCAAATAGCAAGAGTTTTTTCGCACAAAAATGGGTTGTTATTCTATGCTTTTGAAAAACTTTATAAAATTGTTCCTACAGATTTACGACGAATGAAAACCGAACGAACTTTGTCAAAAAGGAAAACAAAATATTTGAAAATGTAAAATCGAAGCGAATCTTTTTACAAAAAAAAAAATATTTATTAAAAACCTGTTACGCAATTAATAAGGCGCATGGAAATGCGCAAGACCCACTTTAGGCTTAATGCACACAGTGTGTATATTACACAAAACCATTCACGCTGTTTTTACCCAACCACCTCCCCCCTTTTAACTTTGCTTCCTTTAATCATAAAATAATGAAACTTGAAATATAAGTAGGCAATCTCATAGGCCAACATTTTAGCATATAAGATACATATTATGGTACATATCCACTGACTTACTCATCAATATTATCGGGCACTTCCACTGTAGCTACAGACCTGAAATTTGGTATACATGTAGGCCTGGAAGAATAAGAAAGTCCTCCTTTTTTGTATTTGACATTTCCACTATAACTAGAAAGCTGAAGTTTTGTATACAGGTAGGTCTTGGAGAATATGTAATGAAAAAAATGTGCACTTTACATCTAGGGGGACCAGGGTCCCCTCTTATTTGTATGGAGCATTTCCACTATACCAAAGATAAAAGAGATTTTATACATACATTAACAAACAAAAATAACTTCGAAAAAAGATTCAGATCCGCCCAAAATATAAATTTGAAAATAAGGGCAAGTTCCAATCCAAAAATTTCGGCAGTTAAAAGTACTGAAGTCACAATAAGTACCAGAACTTGGTTTTTTAATTTCCCAAAATTTAATAATTTATCGTTTCATATGAACGTTTTTGAAATTCGCGTTTACTTTTGTGTGGCCAAAGTTTACGAAATTTGTCTTTTTATCACGAGTAATGAAATTGAAGCATATTAATATATTGCCTATATAAAGAATGGAGCAAGCATGGGTAAATTTAAGTGAAATGTTTCTAATGAGTATAACTCCTCACCTTAACAAGCGGCAGATTATCCCGAGACACCAGTTTGGATTTCGTGCGAAGCATCGAGCAAGTTCACACTCTCATTAGATCGGCCTTTGAGAACAAACAATATTGTTCGGTCTTATTCAGAGATATTTCCTAGGCGCTTGATAAAGTACGGCACGATGGGCTACTCATCAAAATCTCGCGACTGCTTCCTGGAAACACTCACAAGCTTCCTATATGCTATCTAAGAGATAAAAAATGCGAAGTATAAATTTTCGTCAATTGGAAGAATGTCGCCGGGTGCGACACAAGGTGGATATTAGGCCCGCTACTGTATATAGATTACACAACAGATACGACAACAAAATGAAACACATACACGTCAACCATCGCAATTAATACTGCACTTGTAATTGTAAATAAGGACCCGAATATTGCTTTGGCGCATCTACAATGTCATATTCTCAAGCTAGATGATTGATTGAAATGTGAAGGATAAACGTTAATCCCTCGAAATGTGCTCCCATTCCTTTCACGTTAAGAATGCAAAATTGGCCATCAGTAAAAATAACTGATGCGGCTGTTCCTGCCGTGAAATATTCAGCAATTCATTACGACCGTCGCCTAACATGTTCCGTCCATATTGAAGTAAAAATGACAGCTATAAAACTCAAAAGTACCCTGCTGCATTGGCTTATAAGCCCCAAATCAACTCTGGCTCTGAAGTATAAAGTTTTCCTGTACAAATCCACTATAAAATCTAAAATTCAAGTACTGCTTGTACATCAAATATTAAGAAGTTAAAGAGAAGAGAGAATAATTTACTACGACCTGTGCTTCATGGTACATACGAAATGCAAATATTCACTGGGATCTAAATATTCCTGCAGTTCAAGAATAAATTAAAAGCTACTCATACAAATACGTAAGCAGCTTATCAGTCCTACTCCTATGCCCGGGACTTGCTGCAGTTGGGTGGACACCAGAGGCAAAGAAAAATCTATACCCTGAGCCTTGCGAGCCTCTGAACTTATTATAAAGTAGTCTAAGATTTGAACACAGGACTTTAGGTTACTACATTGGGACTAATTAATAAATAAAACAACTAGGATTAAGATTTTAAAACTTTTTATAATTTTCTTTAACACTATGTCCATATTAAGAAGAATATTGTTTTCTTAAAATTAGATGTTCTGTTGTTTGCCTCTCAAACTGTGATCTAACGAGGGAAAATAAATATTTGACTTGTTGATCAAAAGTTTGTCTAATCTAACCGTGCATTGTGACAGAATTTTAATGAATAATTAATTTAAAACTTTTATGAAAACAGAACTATGACAACAATTTATACAGTAAACAATTTAAAATTTTTAAAATTCACTATTGCTACTTTAATAAAGCGCTAAACAATATTCAGCTTATATCAATCAACAAACAAACACGATCAAATAAAGTATCAGAGTTCAGCAGATAACAGATAAATATACTTATCGCATTATGTTGTGTTTAATAACCGCTACTAGATATCCAAGCTGTATAAAATGGCTAACAAGTTGTAATATGTCATGTATTAATGGAACTAATTTTTATTACTCACTATACTGAGTTTTAGTTTACTAAAAATGAACTGGTTTTCCAAAATTTACTTCATTAAAATTCCGTTCACTGTTGTAAAAATGTACACATGTATAAATAATTTTAATAAATTATTAAACTTTTAGTTATTAATTTCTTCGAATTTATTTATATGCAAACCCTTAAATAGCCACATTTCAATATATATGTACTTATACCACTTTCAACACAAAAGGCTTGCATTAAAAAATGTTTCAAAATATTCGTGCTTGTATAAAGTATTTTACTTAAACATGCAATTAAGGCATACCACACTAAACCAAACCAAATTGAACCAAGCCGCAGCCAACGTAATATTATCTTGTGTTAGAATGGATTACATGGTTAGGAGTCGTGGAAAATTTAAGGAACATTTCTGTTCAGTAACTATGAAAATTAATACACCGCACCTAAACGTGCTTGCCTTCCATATCAAATTATCCATGAACATGCAATCAAAATACAATGGAGCACACAGAACAAACGGAAAAAATAAAAATTAACAATAAAAGGAATAAGGAAAAAGAAAATAAAGATAAAAGTATTTGTGCAACAACGCCGGAAATGATATTCATCACATTTAAACGAATACAGCTACCACACAAACAAAAATTACTATAATTCTATATCAAACTTAAACATTTTAAATTGCAATAAAACTGGTACATTCGAATTGCATATAATTAATTATTACAACATGTATTTAAAGGGGCTTTTATTATTCTTTTTCATTACTTTCAATTAAATACATTGAAAATATATTTTGTGTTTTTTTTGTTCCAGGTTTTAAGTGAAGAAAACTCAGGCGGTCGCCTTAAATTCAAAACCATTAAATCAGATGAGACAAAATCAATTTTGCTTATCGACGATGCATCTCTGTTGGATTCTGGCAAATATTCATGTTATCCATCAAATACAGAAATCGCTAGTATACGAGTACATGTGTTACAGGGTAAGTGCACCATAAAGTGTGAAAGTGAAAAGAACAAACGATAAAATAAATGAAAAAATAAAATACACAAATTCTTAAAAATAAGGAAAAATTACAAAACCATCCATTTTACCTTGAGAAAATGTGCATGTGTCTTCAGTAAAGCAAAATGCAATATTTTCAATTTATTTTAACAAAAACCCATATGTGTGCAATTCTTAACGTAACATACTAAAGGTGTTTGTTAAATGTTTGTTCATGCATCTTAAGTATCTTAAGTGCTTATTGCAACAAAAAGCACTGTGACTATTTAGGTGAAATATGTTTAAACGAAAAGGAAACGTAAAAAAAAATTCAAATTGACAACAAAACCATTACAAAATCGCAATTAATAATTTTAAATGGAAATCTAAGCTCAGCATATCGAACGCATCAAATTTATTTTGCCTAAAGCCTCTTTCAAATGAGGTATAACAAAGTGGGTTGGATATACTTTAGATATACTGTAACTATAATACTTTTGCTTTTATATGTAACAGTACGTAAAGTAGTGTAGTATTATTAAGGGTTAAAGAAGATACGTGCAAAACTATGTGTCAGGTTATTCCCTTAATAATAGTGTCTTGCCAGTAGCTCTAATAGTGTAATGTTAACATCAGGAAGAACCATATCCAACATCATTTTACGGATCGTTTCTTGTTAAGTTGTTCAGTTGCTAGAGCTTCAAAACTATCGATGTTACTATCGACAGTAGCGGTAGTTTAATTTTAAGTGGACTATCTATATCTTTTGCGAAAACGATACTATCCACAGAAAAGTAAAAGCTAACCGAACGAAAATTAGTCAACGGTAGCTTTAGAATACAGTGGACTCTCGATTATTTAAAACTTGATAATGAAAAAAATGTTAAATATAATATTTTATGAAAAGCTTTGCAAATTTGCCAAAGTTGTTCCAAAGGATCTACTATATATCTTTCAAAAACCCGTATTTTTGCAAACAAGTTACCAGAAACAAATGGAAATGTTTTAAAATTTAACGACAAAATTTACCCAACGTCTAAAGGTGCACCAAAAACTGTAAGTTTTATTAAATATTAGAAGTTTTTATTACTATTTGCAACTTACCAAAAAATTGAGAACTTAGTCAAAATTGACAAGCGTTCAGAGAAAAAATAAAACACGTAAACAAAATAAAATGGCCGGAATTGAAACAAAACATCTCATCTTTAAACCCATCGAAAATGGTTATATTAAAACTGTAGGAAACCTTCAATCTAATATAAGACGATTAAAAACGGAGGTTAAAATTAAAGGTCCCAAACAATTCTTTGCACCGGGAAAAATCATTTACAGTTTTAGTAATTCATACTTTTGTAAAGGGTATATAAGATTCGGCATAACCGAATATAGCTCGTTATTTAAAGAACATATAAATCACTGCAAGAATAAAATCTAAAATAATAAAAATGAGTAATGATTTACAAAAGATTTGTTAAACCAATTTCTTTTAATATATTAAAATGCTTTTTTATGGATAAGGAGTTAAAACTAGCAAATTGTAAAAACCCTATCGTTCTGCAGCTCTATTAGTTACTTTCAGTATTTTTTCCCTTGATATATTTTTTCGCAACAAGTATTTTGCACCAGATAATGGTTCAATATTTCTAGATTTAAATAAAAATTATAAAAAAAATGTATGTGAACACATAAAAAAGTTTATGTGAACACTGATGAAGTATAAAAATAGAATATGTAGAATTTTTTGTATTACTCAGTAATTCTACAATTTACAAAAGCAAAAATATGCAAACGTGTTGCCTCCATATGACTTTTTCTATTCTAATACCACCGATCACAATATTTGCTAAAACATTTGCAGCATAAATGTAACTTCTTGTAAAAATAATGTTTTAACCCAAAATGATTTTCAGATTAAACACGATTTTCTTAATCAAATAACTTAACGCACAGTACTTATCCTCCAACAGTTACCTACTTATTTACAAAAAGCACCAGTACTCAAATAGTACTTGCATGATATTATTTTTATAATTATGACGCCATTATGTGGTACTTGTGTGTTATTTGCACAGAATTTTTGTGCAGACGAAGTTCTTAACAGAATTAAGTCAATAGCACACTTAAATGCTGAAGCTGTTAAAACATAATAATAAAGCGTTTCCATAATTTATTGAAGTTATATTTTGCTTAACAAGAAATCGCAAAAAATGTTGCAACCTGCATGATATACAGGATATGTCAAGAACAACAACAACAATATTAATTAAATAAGTTGTAAGAGGACATAAAATATTAAACAAGGCTATTTTAAAATATTTAAACAATTGTATTAAGTGGAAAATTTTCTAACAGTTGCGTTATTATTAAGTAAAGCCAATCTCGTATAATGACGTCTGTCAGTTCCTGCGTTTATAGTTCTGTCACTGATGCCAAACGACAAGAGCAGCACATCTAAAAATTGGAACTTTATTATCAAAACTTTGCTAGACGTGGTCAAGATTGACCGAGAACCTTGTCGCTGTCCGAGAAAGTGTACTAGGAATCCTAAGGCGCTCGAATCCTCGTAGAGTGTCTGAACTCGGCATTTCTACGGCTTCAGTTTACGTCTGCACTTGGGCCTGCCCAATAAAAATCTTTAGAGACGAGGCACAATTCGGGATAAGGGATGATGCTAATTACCCAGCAAATACTACTGTTTCTCCATCAGTAGCTTTATAAGGGAATATGTATACGGCATTGCATACTAAGCTGCTTACGAATTATATGATAAATATCTTCCATATCCCACTTTGAAGCATAATCTAGCTCTTCTCTGGCTCTTGAATATTTGCTAATTGTTTACAATCGTTTTGACGTGTTTTGCTCGTGCCTCGACGTGAAATGTGTAATTTCGTGTTTATTGCCTTACAGTACTGTTTCCTGGGATGCACAACTGTAAGCGATTGTGAAAATTTTAGCTGTTTTCTACAGTGCTAAAACATGTCTTCACATATATAAAAATATTTCACATTTTTAAAAATAATTTCAATAGGAAGTTACATTTATTAAAACAAAATATAAGTGCCTGCTATGAAACCCGTTTGTGGGCCAAGAAAAGTATGAACTGCGTACAAAATCTTTAATATAACGATGTCCTTCTATCCGAAATTGAAATAAATTTTATGAAGGCCTCATATAATCTAAGGATTTAAAAGTGGGGCCATTAAATAGCGCTTGAGACATGGGCGAAAAACTTTTTGGTGGAAATTTTTTAATATTTCTATCCTACAGGAAACTTGGCCGGAATCATTGCCCATCCGACCATCATATGCATCTATTTATATCATCCGTAAATATCTGCTCATCGACAGTCCGGGGCATATGCCGTTTCCAAGTAGCCATCTGCGCAATTCATATACCGTCCAACGCAGCTAATTTGCTTCAGAGAGGCCACACTCTGCATGGGTGTTACCGTAATCGAAACATATGTAGGTTGTCAACTGCTAGAACTTACTGAGGGCATATTCAAAGTTCCAAGGTTCAACAAATTTGAAAATTGTATCACATTACTGCATAATTTCACTGAAAGACCAAAATTTTATTGAAAAGACCAAATTTTGCTTTCAATTCCACATTTCACCATTCACCGCCAGTTAACACAAAAATTTAATTTAACAAAATTTAAAATTTTCCAAAAAGTTACAATAAAAATTAAATCACAATACCGTACTAGTGACACTACATTACCATAAAAACTCTTAATTTCTCTGAATAATTTAAATTTGGGCTGATTTTGGCCGATATTTTTACCACAAAATAGAAAACATGCAAAAATTGCAATTAAATCGACAAATCAGTAAAAATGAAAAAATTTCCCTAAAAAGAACAAATCAGTGAATTAATATTCACCGAAAATTCTAAAGTATTCCCTATGAAAAATGGAAAATATACAAACAATTTGAACAGAGCCAAGCTGCCTAAACATACTTAATCAAACTAACAAACCTTCAATTAGCTGTCAGATAAAACAGTGTTGCCAATTTCGAATTATCCACCCCAAAGGAAATAAATAAAAAATTAAATAATATGTTCTTCAAATTTTTATCTAGCTTTCCTTTACCATGCAAACCATTCCAGTAATTCTTTGTATTTTGTTTATTACCATAAAGTGTTTGGTATCACCTGCCAGATTACAAATAATCTTTGAAGTGTTCGAGGGTAAAAGTGTCCTTTTGAAGCATTTAACCACGTAACAATCAATGTAGATATATATTTAATTCCCACACATTTCTGCAAATACAAGTACATAAAATATACAACAAGAACTTTGAACTTGAACTTTCCTCATTGTGGCAATTTACATGCACTTAACAAAGATAGTTTTAGAAAAATCCAACTCATTTCTTCTTGGCATATCTATGTTTTTTTATTTCTTTCTTTATATTTGAAATTCTTTCTCTTCTTTTCAGGAGAACGCCCTGAAGCAATGCAAACAAATGCAGCTATAGCCACTAAAGTGCAAACTTCAAACCCTTTTACAGCTTTTACCACATTTGTGGCAACATTAGCATTATGGTACGCACTAGCAACGTTTGCTAAAAATTTACAAAACATCAGCAATGGCAACAGCACTATTACAATACAAAAGAAAGCAGCCAGTAGCGAGAAGAAACCTGCTAACAATTTCTGCAACAAAATCAAGAACGACAATAAAAAAAGCAGCATCTGCAGCAGCATAGTCAACAGTCATAGCAGTAACAGTAAAAGTGGCAATTACGCTACAACAAACGACAAAGACTACGTCAACGACAGCGTTAGCGACGATAAATATTACGATAATGATGATAATGCTGTCTTTGTAGCAAGTAAAAGGGCAGGAGAATATTGTAAAAAATTATGCAACATCAACGACGTTGTTTGTTGTGGAGAATGGCAACAGCAGCAGCCCAAGCTGCACAATACCGTAGAATATCATAAGTGTTTTAATATTGTTTTAAAGAAATGCAATCAAAGCCATGCTTTGCGGTGATTAAATTATCAACAATCTAAAATTACCATAAAACATGGTAATTACAATGTAATGTTGTTGTAAATACATATAATTGTAAAACATTATTTCTTTTATACTTAAACATCATTTTCGTTGTGTTAAACTCACCAAACAAGAAAACCAAAAACCATTTTTTTAAATAATTAAATTAAGAACGTAAATCTTATAAGAAAATAAAAACAAAAAATGCAACAAAAGCTACAAACAAACTTTAATAAAAACAATTATGTGGAAAATAAACCTAAAAGTATACTGTAAATAAAAAGTTTGCCTATTTGAACGCAGGTCGAAAACAATTTTATTTTCATAATTTTAATAGCTGTCATTTTGAAACTATTTGACAAATTTTACATATATTTTTTATGCACTTCCAAAAACGAGCTCAAAATAGGCCCTCCGAGTTTGGTGCGCAATGAATTTATTCGCTTATACAGTGGTACGAGTAGAATGGCTGTATGATGCAAAGTGTAGCGGCGCAACTAATAATTTATCGTGTTTTTTTAAATGTTCAAGAACTTGTGATTATTTCAGATGACTATTTAGCAGTTACTACCCGTTATTGTTTCTTGGCTTCTGGGTTTTATTTAAAGAATCAAGTTCACACCTCGCGACACTCTATTTCATAAGCTTTAACGAAAATAATTGTGTATCTCTGTTACCCAATATTATTTTCCAAGTTTAATATCTTGTATCTTAGTAAATTTTTAAGTTAAGTAAGCATCAAAAAAGGTTTCAATTTGCCTTTATAGCACTTTCCATTCACAGAAAAATGTTAAGCATATCATTTTGGAAACTTTTCTAAAATTGTTACCAGAAATATTTCATTCTAATAATTTTCAAATGGGCGGTATTATGCCGAAATTTGAACCTGATCTAGTGCCTCTGCTTGGTCTGATTGGTCAAGAAGTTATTGAATGCTTCCAACTAAGAGAATTTTTGGTAGACCCTTCGTATATTCTACGTAATAACTGGGAGATGATCTTAATTAAATAAATTTTGAAACACCACATACGTTATGTTATAAATGTATACTTTAATATACTGCCTGTAATTTTATAGCACAGCAAAACGAAGATAATTGCATGAAGAATAAGATATTGAGTTGAATATTTCCAAAAACAATTTTAAGATATTTTAAGCAAGAAATGCAGATACACAAATACTGATGACCATAAATTTCGTTTACAACACATAACGTTAAGTTCTTGTATTAATCATTGTCAATCCGTAAAGATAGTTTTGCTTTTTACAAAACTAAAATGCGAGTAAATACACATTCCACGACAAAATCTCATATTGATAAAGTTTGTCAATTAAAGTAAGAGGTTAAAATAATGCACCCTACAAGTTGTGTTCGACCTCAAAAGTTAATATACGACATCTTTGCCGAAAAGAGATCGTCACAACGATCTTATCTTATTTGTTTTTTCTAGTGACCTATGAATTTTTGAAACTTTATATTAGATGGCCTCCAATCGTGATGAAATGCTCTCAATCTACTCGTGGAACTGTAAAACCAAAACCTATTTGAGTGCCAAGAGACAGGCGAGTTTCGTCAAAAGTATCAAGGATCTTCCGTTACAATGTGCTTGTGCTTTCGTTTAACCAAAAATATATTCAGAATGCAACAAAATTTATTTTGTACGTAATATAATAATTACCATCATCTTTTTATGTTATAAGTACTAATTCTTTTTATTTACATTGACTGCTTTAATTATTATCTGACTAAGAGTGAATGAAATCAACACATTTCAACCACACAAAAAGAATCTACTAAAATCAACATAAAAACATAAAACCATCGGTATAAAATGCTTTTAAATGTATATATAAACAACTATCGTTAGTGATAATTAAGCTAGTGTAAAACGCTACTTGAGAAAAAAACATAAAAAAGTTATGGGAAATAAATAAAGCTGCATAAAATACTATAAACATAAAATAAGAGAAATATATGCAGTATTTTATGTATGTGAAGCAAAAAAGAAAAAAAATTATCTACTAATATTTTCAATTTAAGATACCTTTTTGTACATGCTGAAGTTGCAAATGACACACAGGTGTTTTCAATTGCCTTTTTTCATAGTTTATGTCTGTTCTGACGTTTTTTCTAAAAACAAATAAATAAATAGAAAAAGAAATGAAAATTGTGTAGGTATTATTAATCATTTAAAAGGAGATTTTCTCCCCTTGGCAATTTTTCTTTTCTTTTTTATTTGAACAATTATGTGACAATATATCGAAGAAGTTCTTTAGAAAGAACTTAGTCAGCTGGCACTTCAAGTGTCCTGGCGCCACACAATCCAGAAATGTAGAGTAGATGCAAGAACAGTTATCAATTTAAAATGATTTATATTATTTATTCTTTTAATATTTATGTGTCTATACTTCCTATTGTATTATTTTTTTGCTTGTATTGCAAGCAATACCTTATCAAAACAGTTTTCCAAAATGCTAAAGACAGGACAATCAATTGCAATAAATGTTAAATTATCAACAGTGTTAATAACTTTATAACTAAGAGCTTTTTACCGTTCGTTTGCGATTAATTTTTTTAGATCTTGGAAGTTTTGCATATTTATTTAGTATTAGTTTATATAAAATAACAGCGTTGTATTTCTCATTAACTTAATTTGCTCAGGGGTCAGTAACTAGAACCAAATTTGATTAAAAATTGAAAACTATTGAGCCACGGGGATTTTGAAAATTACTGCCTTCTTGAATTAAAACAGCAGTGTCATTCACTAACTTTTAACGATTCGACAGTCGCAAAATTCGTCGACAATTTCTGTTGCTTTCAGTAACGATTGTGTCGTTCATAACCGATAGTAGACATCATTAATTTATTATTTATGCAAATTGCCATCAACTGGCATCACTGCCCAAAAAAATATAAAATAAAAGAGAAGCACAAAGAAGAATGGAAAAAACGACGATTTTTTTGGAAAAATTTGTTTGTGCGTTTAGCTATTTTTGCAAAAAGTAAGTAAAAAAAACATTTGAGGCCTTTTCTGCATGAAGTATAAATATATTATGTATGTACCTAGTGCCTTGTTTATAAATGTTTCTTAAACGAAATAAAACTCCTCTAAAAGGTGCCATGAATTTTAGTTTGTCAAATAAATAAACAACACAAAAATATACGTCGTTTATTTTTGTCTACAATCGTTAAGCTAACAACAACAGCTGACTAAACGATTGCGAATGTTGTTTAAAAAAAGTTCCCGAATAGCAACATCGTTAATTTTGTTGTTAAAATTTTTTATCGATGCGGTTGTCGTTAAAAAAAGAATAGTGAATCGCACTACAGGGTGTTTATTTAGAGTTTTAAATTCTTGTTATTTATATTGCATTCGGAAATAGTGGTCTCGGTGTAGAAAAAGTACTTATTTTTTACCCTTCGTTCCTAATCAAACAGAACCATCTATTGTGGCAAAATATTTTTGATTCAGTGCCGAAAATAACTCTCTATTTGGTGGGTATATTGCTTCGGCGCCTGATAAAGATTTATTATTAATTTGTACAACCTTTACCGCGTCGCGCTCATTTCTCTGCAGGCACGTTGGCCTTTCAACCACTCATTGATGGTTGAGTTTGAAACTACCGTTTCCGTAAATAACCAGCCAACATCCGAATGAATGAAAGCTTGTCAAAATATAGAATACACCCAATAAATTTACATTACATATATTTTTTTTTACTTAGAAAGCTTATTTAAACTAGCTTTTAGTTAACTATCAATACTTTTTTTAATTTATTAAACTGTTAAACCTAAATTTATATATACATAAACAGACTTATCTATCTTTTTCGCTAAACGTTATTTTATAATAATTTCTCTTTCTCATTCCTTAAATTATGCTTGATAAATGTTAAAGGAAAACAGTTTCAGTTTCTTGCCACTTACAACCTATTTGTTTATCTATCATCATCTGACAGTAGCTTTGACAAATACATAAATCAAAATTTGTATGTTTTATGCTTCAGTGCTGGAACTTTAAAATAACAAAACTTTAAGAATGACATTTTTTATCGGAAAACTAATAAATTTTCTTTTGTGTGCTTCATAAATCTCAAAAATAAATAAAAAGATTTGAATCAAAAACTTAGTTTACTTTAAAAATTCTACACAAAATTAGTTTATTTTCTTTCGAATTAACGCTTGCAATAGGAAATTTTATAATTAAATATCCATCCAATATTGAACAACATAAGTTATGTGCACAAACACACAAATAAATACGTATGTTTGCATACGTTTGTTATGCTATAATAAATTTATAATGTTTTTGTAAATAGTCATTTTTGAAACAATTTTATTTCCCTTCCTTTTTATACATAGGCCAACAAAGCAAAAATAATCATGTTAAATGCTTTTTAAACAAATGTAGATAATTTGCAAATGATAGCGATTCTTTTCTAGTGATATATAACTATTATATAACGAATTAATATATGTATAAATTAAAAAAAAAAAACAGATAATATAGGAATAAAACTAAAGTTAATATAAATATTATAAGTGAACAAATATGTATGTAAAATATAATGTTCTTGAGAATAATTTAATTAACTTAGTCAAATAATCGAGTTAAAATGCAGAGTACATGTGAGCAAAAATAAAGGAGAAAATATTATAAAAATTAATAAATTGTCTGAAAGGAAAACTAAGTTATGATATCTGTATAGAAATACATACATTTGAGTATAAAGAACAACCAAAATGATAACTAAATAATAAATAATTTGAATATTTGTTAAAACAATCAGGCATGTGACTTTTATTGTGATGCACAAGGAGAAAAAACTTAGTTGTTGTCTAATTAGTGTGAAATATAATAAAGTTCGAACTGAGGAAAACCTATTAATTTTTGTCTAATACTGTAAAAGTTGTAAATTTTGTTCTTGTAATTAGACACTTTAAAGCCTTGTTTTTAATTAAATTCGTTCTTTTAATTTATTTATGTATATAATATTTTCCATTTATATAAATATTTTATTAGCTGGTATCCTAGTGTGCATACGAGGAATTATTTAAATAAAAAATTTAATTTTATTAATTTTGGACGAGTATATTGTAAGCCAAATACTGGAAAATTACAAAATTTTGGAAATTCAAAGGCTATAATCTTACTATTAATTTGGTGAAAATTGTGAACCGATTTTTTTATACCCCCAAAAAGGAATAGGGTATATCTAGGTTTGTCATTTCGCTTGCAATGTCTATTCATTTCAGTATATATATCTGGTTCCTTATAGGTAGGGAAGTTCAATTAACAATGCCCGTATGTCCGATACAAAAATTAATTTTATGGATCTTGAAATTTAGATAATTTGATCAGCGCGTGTGGCGATTGGTATTTAGAGTCCACATTGGTATTTAGAGTTTTAGAGATGCAATTTTAGACTTTTGGTAATTTCTTCCTTAAATTTCACAATTTGGCGAAGTTTCTTTTTGGTCACATGTTTGTCAAAATTACGCTTTTTTTAAGATACCGGTCTTTTGCAACTTCTTTAATGTCGGTTTTTTTTTTAAATTTGGTCGTTTGCGTTTTCGCAATTTTTTGGTAAAATCGCGAAAATTTGGTAAAATTGAAATTAAGTTTCGAAATGTAAAAGTTGGTGAATTTGGAAATTTTTGAACTATAGGATGGTCTTGTGATAAACTTTCGTATTCCGGGGAATTTCCCAATTACGGTAAAATTTTGTTTTTAAATTAGTTGAGATTTTTGATAAAATTTATAAATTTTATGATTTTTAAATATTTTTGTGAAATATTAAGTAATTTAATTTTTAGGGTTATGTTCGTTTTTATTTATTAATTCTATTCAGAAAGAAAATTTGTTTGATATGTTAACTGTGAGTACAGTTGTTCATAAATGTTTTTTATGTTCAGAAAAGGGAAATGCCTTTTGTATTTTAGTATATTTATTTCAAGGAATTCCGTTTTTTACTTTCGATTTGAATATTTCACACTAACTACTGTTTCTTGATGTTGCACGGTGGACTGTATTCTTGCAAGTGTTGTTCTTCATACGAAACGCCGGACTCCCTCTCTCGTGGTATGTGCTGCAGATATTCTCTCTGTGTATGTGTGTGTTTGTATGTGTGTGTAGGTGCATATAAGCAATTTATGGTAGAGGTGTTATTGAGGGAAGGTTCCTCAACATCAGTAAAAGTTAAAATTTTATTACACAACTAGCAAAATGGAATGCTTTTTCTATATTACTACACACGTTTCCATCAACTTTTTTAACCAACACTATAGACAAATAGAATATGAGAATGAATATTTTTAAATTTTCCTTCATCATAATTAATTGGATACTAAAATAGATCCAGGATGAAACTGGAAAAAATACATACAATGCTTTCATTGCCAACCAATGGTTGGCTAAAAGCAAAATTGCATATGGTAACCTAGATTTCAATAACAGAAAAGTTAGAGTGTTGTAAAACTTCATTCTCAACCAAGGAAAAGACTATAATATGAAAAATTCAAAAATTGAAAAATTGCTCGTACTCGTATTCCATTTGTCTTAAATGTTGGTATAAATAGAAGTTGTTTAGACACACAATTTGTAGATAAGACACGAAGAATGTTGATAACGTGCGTAGCGGCATAGAAAATGCATTCCATTCAGCTAGATGTCTAATAGAATTAAAACTTTTACTGTTTTCAAAAAAGGTTGTCCATATTAAATAAATAATTCTCTTTCTGAATAGAAAGAAAAAACGAACTCATGCCTAAGGATTGAAATAACTTAGCAATTTAAATTTTCATGTTCTTACTTTTTCCTTGGGTAAGAACGAAGTTTACAACATTAAAAGTTTTTGTTATTAAATTCTTTGGTATCATATTGATTTTGCTTTTAGCCAACCATTGGGTTGCAATGAAAGCATTTTACGTATATCTGTTAAATCTCGGCTGATTCAACCGATTGTGGTAAAGTAAACATATATGTAAATATTTCGCGATCAGTTTATTTATTGTTTGAAGTAACTTTGTCGAACTATATATATTAATTTTAAGTAATTTAATCTTTAGGCTTAAGTTATAGTGTTGTGTTTGCGAAAACTTGGCAAACTCAATAATCAAGTAGTGCAAGTTTCAAAATATTAGGTTCTCTAGTGCCGTCAGAAGATTTATTTCAATAATTAATAATATTTGTTAAAAAAATTTGCGTTAAACAACAATTTCTTCTTAAACCACAAATATCGAAATATACATATATGTATATTCCTCCCTGTTATATATCCCGAGTGGAATAAAAACGCGTGAAATCGCAAAAAAAATTAGAAATTAATTTATTCGAATGGCGGCTGTTCTCCATTCTAGATATTTTTCTATTTTTCGAAATTATTACACAATATTTTTGATAACACATGTTGTTGTTTACATTGATTAGTAAGAATCTTTAGACAAATCTGTTTAGACGTCGATATGCAGTTTAAAAATTTATTGTGGAAAATAAATTAACAAATAATACAAAATTACCATTTACAGATTTGTATAAAGTTTTAATTGAATGAAACCTAATTCTAATTCATTCCACAAGCTTTTTTATTCTAAGCAAAAGAAAAGACTTTAGTCGTAAGTGAAATACAGAACAGCTAAAATAATTGGAAATTTTCAATTTTGAATAAAATATTGCGGATTCGGAACAGCAGTGAACAATCAAGAAGTTTGAAAATCAGTGGTGAAATTCATAGTGGCATAAAAAGCGCATTCGCGTATTCTATTGTGTTGATGTATAATAAAAATTTTAAGTCTCTTACATCATATACATGTATCATATCAAATAAAAAAAATTCTTTCTTAACATACAGAATATAAAACTAAGTAAGAAAAAAGTAAGCTTTATATAATAAAAATTTCGTCAAAAATCAAAAATCCTACACAAGACCCAAATTTCGCCAATAAATTTTAAACCAGTAGAAGCAAAACCAACAACAGTTCATCCAACAATTACCCCAAAAAAACAAAAATACGCAAAACTAATATAAATGTTACTTAGAAACAGAGATTTCACTAAAAACATACATATGTTTGAAAAATTGATAAAATTTGACAAAATCCAAATTCATCAAAAAATCGAGGACTCCCCATAAATTTGCAAGCCTGGGAGGACGGTAAAACATATGTGAAAATAAATTAAAACAGTCGAAATTGGAAAATTAAAACCGATTTGACATGTGTAAATTAAGTGAACGAGAGCTAAAATATAAAACAAAACCAGTAAATTAGGAATCAAAATTAAAGACCGTTTATACCGGGAAAAATTTTTGTCTTTCAACACTTTTTGGAGCTTATACCCCACTACACCCGAATATAGCAATCTTAATTTTTTTGCAAATGTTCTGTTTTTATTGCAGAATTGATGCATTTAAACATTTTTGTGCATCAATATTTTTAATTTGTCACGATGTTGTCAGTATAAAGTTCATGTAGTCAATTTGCGTACGATTTTAGACGTGCGACGTATAGTGAAAGCTATTATTAAATTTGGTTATAGTTTTACTTTTATTGAGATTTACGTCAGAGAAACGCTGGACATATATTTATAGCTCTAATCTGATATAATCATTATATGAAAAATAAGTGGAGCTTATGTGTTTTCAAAACTTATATTATTTAATGTTGTAAACATATCATTAATATCTGACATTTGTGAAAAATAAAAGATATTATGTTAATGATACATTAGCTGTTAGCAACATGCCTGCTTAACTTTCCATTTTATTCATGATATTTTGTTCCTATCAGCCACCAACGTACATCGTCATAATACATATTCAAATAATACCCCAGCTTTTTTTCAGTTTACATGGCGTATGACTATTTTACGGCAAGTAAATTAAAAATTCATTATAACGACATCAAATTATGTAATAAAGAGCTTTGATTTAAGTGGAGTTACTTTGGGAAACATTTATATATATGTTAAAATTATCAAAAATATGTTGTTTGAGATATGATAAGTGTTTAAAAGATGTTGCTTTTTTAATGTTTTCATTTAAAGGGGGTTGCTTGATGTGGTGTGAAAATTATAAGTATAAAATAGGTTGACACCTACAATAAACTGACTTTAAAAGGCATTTCTTTTCCTTTATCTATTTCGTTTCAATTTTTATATCTTTATTTTTATTATTATTTGCCTTGATTTAAACCAACAATTAACATTCATGTATTTTTATTTATTGGAATACTTTTGTGGATCGTTAGCTTCATTTTGTGATGGTATTATTATATTCATTAAAGCATACGTTAGTTAAATACTTATTTGCATACGGTTTTTAATAGACGATTGTTAACCTTAAAGCGGTAATAAGCTGTATGTCAACAAAATATTTAACCACTATGCTAAGATACCAAATCTATTCGTCCAACATCAAGACTAGGCTTTCAAAAATCTATAATCATATTTGCTTTATTAATTTCAAAATTAAACATATACAGTTTCGAAGTTATTTAGAGTGTAGCCTCTCTCTATGCAGAACAACCGTTCGTCCTTATAGGCTTAAACATGACTTAAACGAATTGATTAAAATCGCAAGACCAATTCCCTGTAAATGAATACAAATCAATATTTATTATTTGTATTTAACTTCAATTTGAAGTTTTAAGAAGTAAATTGTTAAATATTGATAAATTCAAACTAGCTTTAATTAAATTTTATTACTATTATCCTTATGTTTATGTGTCATGATGCTGTTGCCTGATTATCCAACTGTTAAAATGTGTTTACACTTTGTATTATAAATTTATTAAATTATTACACCCAAAGGAATCCCTCGGTAAATATTTATGTATATTGGTGTTAAAAAGTTGGAAAAAATATAAATAAAACTTGTCTCCATAACAACACTGGTCACTTATTTGATGTGTATGACCGCAATATACAAAACCAACAGAAAAGGACAATAAAAATACATTTTCCTTTGTTGCGGGATGAATAGGATTTTAAAAAGAGCATAAAACTTTGTTAAAAACCAAACATTTTTCTTTTTTCAATATTAAATGATTTAAATTAATAGTCTGAGCTGTGAAAGAAAAAACCTAGTGGGAAGTACAATAAAGACACATTTTAAAAGCCTCAATAAAAAGATAATCCTGAACAATATATTATCACGAGTATGTAGACAAATTGTTTTTAAATCGAGCACAAAGAACCCATCATTAAATATAAAATGCTTCACAATAAAAACGATTAAAGCAACACAAATTAGTGTTTGCAAACCACTCAAGAGAAGGTGTCTGTGTCCGTATGTGTTAGTGTATATTTTAACTTCATTCAGCAGCCATTTTGAAAATAAGGAGTATGTACCTGAAATAATATAGCAAGCATTTTAGTTGGAGTTGGCAACGGTGTGAACGAATGAGTTTGTATTAAAAATTAATCCAAAAATAATTTAAGGCCGTCCTGACAAATCGCTTTATTGCTTTAAATCATTCAGGTCTTTAATTATTTTTACGAGGATAGGATTTGGTGTTTTTTCGGGACACAAGAATCGAAAATTTTAATTGTTTTGAAAGCAGCAATTTGGCATTCCTTTTTAGTTTTCTACATTGATAATTGGCTTCTGCAAGCATTGTCGTCATTATATACTTTTTCCATACAATATTAGACGTAGTATACGAGAAATTGCCGCTTTCTGAATATTAAGATTTTAGTATTTTCAAGTCGAACCATACAACCAAGAAATAAAATTCCTCTGTTTTGCGTAGAAAGTAGAAGTGGAAATTCAATAATTTTGTAAGAAATGTATTCTTGTTATTATGCTGAATGAGTTGACGTTCACATTTTCTTGAGCAGAATTAGTAATATTATAAAGGGTTTCCAAGTAAGAGCTGGGTCGAGCCCATGTGTTAGATATTTATGAATTTATTTTTTTATTCTATGGGTCCATGTAGGACACAATGTATGGAATATGACATCGTTTAAATGTCCGCCACGGCTTCAAAAGGCCTCTGCCGCATTAATCCCGCTGAGTTAGATTGGTTTTAAGGGAATCGTACTGCAACTTGTTAATGTGAACAGTGTAGAGTGTAACTTACAGTGCTACCAAATTCGCTGCTAAATGGAAATAACGTCAGTAATATAGCAATAGCACAAAATGTAACACTAAGACTAAATTATTTTTTAAAAAAAGACAGACCTTAGTTTATTGCAACTTTTGTTTCTTTACTAATTTTAGTGCAACGTAGAAATTTTTGAAAGGGTGTGATGAACTTCGGTCATAAAATCGTTTTCAAGGTTTTTAAGCATTTTAAAAGAATTGTAATTAAAAATGCTAACCAAGAGAAAAACTTTACATTATATAACTGAATTAAAGCAAATAAGAAATTCATGAAAATCATAAAAAAATAATTTTAAAATAAATAAAAACGGAAAAATTAACACACCACGATTGCCATCATTAGAAAAAATCAAAACCCAATTTATTTTTGCAGAAGAAATTAAAACATCATAAAAGCGTTTACGAATTTCATGTAATTCTTGTTCAGAAAAAAAAATTTTAATATTCATTAAAAAAAAACAAATTTTTAATTTCCTGCAGTTACATGTTCTTTGCTTTAGTCAACAATATCTATGTATGGATACACATATGTTTGCTGTGGTGCTTGTTATTTTTCGTGTTTGTCCGTCTGTATTAGTTCTCCTATTCTCTTTCTTTTGAACACTTATGTATTTATAGTAATTCTACAAACATATATATGTAATTAAAATTTGTATTATTCGAATTTGGGATCAATAATATCATGACCACTAATTTTTGAAAGTTTAGCGAAAGTATGTTTAAATATATATATAGCTTGTTTTAATACTGGTTCAAATTTTGCACTAATTTTATTTAATTGCTAGTAAAGAAATGGTTTTTATCACTAAGCTGTTAAAAAATAGTGCAAAATTGGTTTTTGATTTAGTGCTTATGTAATACTTATTTCAATCAATACTATGTGTATACTCCCAGCTCTGATGGTAATCAGCTGATTTCTGCTGTTACTTAGTTACGTTGACAAATTTTTTGTTTTTAACAGGTTCGTCCTCAACAGAACGGCAAGATACAGAAAAACTAACGCTACATACATATTTTCATTTCGCAAAAACAGAACAGCTGATTCGTAACAGAATGGAAAAACTAATTCTGCCTTTATCCTTTATTTTTCTTTTCTAAGTAATCAGTAGTGAATAAAAATGTATCTTTTAGGAATTAATGACAGGATAAATTGAACAAATAGCAAGAGTAATGAATATGACAGTAAACACTTGCATATGCTGTGCTGTTTTATTTTCCAAACGCACAAAATTAGTAAAATTAATATCAGAAATATTTCTCTTTGCTGCTGCGCAGCAACTAATATATCAACAGACAATGCTGTCACATTTAAACTGTTGCTACTGTTTTTGCTGTTCGTTTTTTCATACAAGTTTCATAGAAATAGTAGTACAAGTTTTTATCTAGCATTTTCTTAGAATCCGTCTAACAAACACTTATTATGATAACAAAACCATCTCACGTGGGCTTGCCACTTAATCCTTTAACTAGGTATAGTGATTTGGCATCCGTCATAAAGTAATATGCAGAACATTTGACAAACGGGAATAAAACAACTTGGCTATCAAGATCAACTCGCCCGTATTAAATAACTCTTTACTAATAAGACAATGTCTACGTGTCAGAACATTTAAGCTTAATGCTTTAAATAACAATTCGTTTGTTCATTTCGTTGTATATTTTTTGATGTTTCAAATTAAGTGGTCTTAAGCGGATGATTAATTACAAGCAATGAATTCATGGGTTGTTTTAGGCATGTTACTCTTTAAATAAACGACAACTTCGTAAATACAATGAGATTATTTTGTATTTAGAATTATTTCAAAATAAAAATATTCACACATACCAATGTATGTCGCATAGTAAAAACAAATCGGCTTCTTTATACGGTTGATCGGAACTTTTTGTCTTGTAAATATAATAAGCTTAGCTGAATGTTGACAGAAAGGTTAGTTTTTGTCAGTTAGAAAAATAATTGCAAAAATAACACAAGAAATGATTTGACTCCTAAAGTTCGATTTTGAGTCATGAAAAGCATTTAAATGCAATTGAATTGTAAAAAACTTGGGTCGAGAAGTAAAATTTATTAATATTACGTAACTAGTTCACATAGAATGTAATTTAATATTTAGTCAAAGAAAAAATAAACTTAAAAAAAAATATTGTAAGTTGACTTTAGAAATCTCAGAAAATTTAAAATTCTTGTTATTAGTTTTCTATTAAAAAATATTATATGCCCCGAAACCTAAATGGTTGATTACAAATGGCAAAAACTGCTATTGTTTCTAAAATAATATCGATTGCTTTGAACTTTTAACGTAAAATATCCTTTAGGAGAATGAATAGAGCCTTGCGGAACCCATAAATAATAATAATTTCATAAAAAAAAGCACCGAATTTGTCAAACTCCTCTAGAACTCTAAGTTTTAGAGTAAACCGGAAAAGCCCATAAATTCCTCAACAAAGAAATAAATCGCAAGAAAGAAAGAAAATCCAAATTTAACAACAATTTCAGAGTTCGTCAAAAATTCGCCAAAAAATTTAAAATCAAAATTTTACCGAACCCAAAATTTAAAAAAAATAACAAACAAGCCGTATAACTTACAAAATATTTCAATAATATTTAAAACTCACAAAAAAATCAACATAGAAGGATGAGGGCATTTTTCTTTTTGGAAAAAGCTTATTAGTAGTATGAAAACGTGTGGCTTCAAATACTTTGATAATTATCAAATATTGCTCGAAGAAAACATTTCATGTATAATAAATATTATAAAATTTTACTAACAAATTATTAAGCTATATTTAT
Organism: Phania funesta; assembly: GCA_963932375.1. NCBI lineage: Eukaryota > Metazoa > Arthropoda > Insecta > Diptera > Tachinidae > Phania > Phania funesta. The sequence continues at coordinate 49,001,434 of OZ010656.1, forward strand.
TTTGTATTAAATTTAAATCTACTTATTTACCAATAATAAAATTACGTGTGTTACAATACAATTATTATTTTAACTTTTTTATTTAAACACGCATCTATTTGGGGTTTTCATTTAATGCACAATTAATACACGTGATTATATTGGCATTAGAGATTGCTGGGTAAATTTTTCCTAAATTTGCGTTATAATATAAATAATATTAAAAACATACAACATATTAAAATTATTTTCTTAGGCATTAAATACATTGAAAATAGTAGGCTACACGGCTACCTGGCTACATGACTACAAATGTCGCCCTGTAGCCCGATACTTAAATATTTTGAAAATTACAGCTACATAGTAATGTTACACATGTTAATAATTTTGCAACAATTCCGTTATATTTTATTGGTGCCACTTTTGGTATTTTTTTACTTTTTTTAAGTTCGGTTTTTTCATGGCCGGACTGGCCTGCAGAATAGATAATATAATTAGGTATATCTTCTGAACTATAACGAGCATCGTAACGAACTATTTAGTAAATCAGAACTTATTAAGACCTTTCCAACAATGCATCAAGCTTTAGAGCGAAAATTGTGAACAACTTTGTTAAATTTATCTGAAATATCGAGAAAAATCATGTATAGAAGATACAATACGCTAGGTAGATAAAAAATAAAAGAAATAATCGTGCAGAAGTACAAGGGCGAGCGGTTGTAAATTTTTGTGCCCCACTCGCTCGAATCTATGCGTGGCCTACAAATAATACTATCAATTTTGTAATCAGTAAATTGAAGTATTTGTCAATGCTGAATCTTTAAGTATGATCGTGGTGTGTACGTACATTCCAGGCAAGCATGTAAACTTAAAAATAATAAAATTACGTATTTTGAATACATGTACATGTACAGGGTGTCCGCCGGGAAGGTTTACTACTTTGTTTGTTTATTTTTTTTTTATTAATTAAATGAGAATGGATCGTATATTGATAAATTGTTTTTAATGTCGGCGAGCCCTTTTGAACAAATTTTCATTACATTCTCACACATTTCACGCTGTCTTTCATCACGAATATTTTGTTTGAGTTGCTCCAGCGTTTCTGGTTTGTTTGCATAAACCTTGCTTTTCAGATATCCCCACACAAAGAAGTCCGGAGCAGTCAAATCAGGCGGCCGTAGAGGCCAATCTGCATTACCATTCCTTAAAATAACTTGTTTTGGAAAGAGGTCTCGCAGTAATTCCATTGTAATCCTGGCTGTATGCGATGTGGCACCGTCTTGTTGTTTCAAGTCTTGTTAGTCCAGCCCAAAGCACGCAGTTGTGGTGTTAAAAAATTTTCAATCATATCGCGATATCGCTACCCATTGACAGTTACCGTTACTTTGTCATGGGCGAGCTGTAGCATCCTATTGGAATATGTACGACGGCGTAAATGGTCTTCTGGAAGAAGCTCTTGTGTCAACTGAATCTTAAATGGAAACTAATGCAAATCTTTGTGCAAAATTGTGGCCAAAGTTGTCCTTTGAAGATGAAGCTCCCGAGCACGGTGTCGAATTGAGGTTGATGGACTTTTTTGAACACTTTCTTGAACAGCAATAATGTTTTCACGACTTCCAAATATGAACTTCCAAGACTAATGTTTACCAAAATCGCGGCAAAACAAAGTAGTAAACCTTCCTGTCGGACACCCTGTATAACAATAAAACAAGTAAATTTATTTATTTATAAACTCTTGACGCATATTGTTATGTTGAGAAGCGCCAACAAGTTTTCTTCCCTGTAGGAATTAAGTGGTATGAATACTTGTGGCACTCAATGTACAGAAAAATACTGAAATATATAGTGCGACCATATTTGTCATTCACTGTACAGACAGCATTGTAACAACAAAACACAACACCTATAAGCTCAGACACGTTTCCACGAAAGTGAACACACACAGAGCAACAACAATGATATAACGTCAACACAAATTCCAGGAATTGAGTAGTATGAATAACCACAAACAACACCATAAGAAAGAAGAAAAAATATGTATTGCTAAAAAAGTATCTACTGGATTCTTGCGTATTCTACCAGTTTCTGGAAACTAGACGACTACTATAAAATGACTTCGATGGTCAAGCTAACAGTCAGTATCCAGTAAAATGTTCAGCGATTATAAAGAAGTGTGGATTTTAAGTAAATAAAGTAACAATGTGTAAACATAAAGTTCTGCCATGTTTGTTATTAAAATAAAATAGGCCTTTCCATTCAAAGAACCCACAAATAAACAAACACATTTTAAAAAACTTAAAACGTAACTTTATACTCGTATATTGAAACAGTTAAATTTTGCAATTTTCTTCTTTTATTTTACAATAAAACATATTCCTAAACATTATTTGCTTAAAATATTTTGTGTTATTATGAGCATTGGTTTTGTTTTGTAGCCAACAGAACTAGAAATTATTTCAATTTGACAAAATCAGCATAGACAACAACCTTTGTCTTCTATGTATTTAATGCATTTTCATTCTATTAAACATTGACTACATTCGATTAACTCCACTATTTAAAAAATTAAAAATTTAAGTGTCAAAGCTATATCAAGACTTAACTTTTTATATTTGTATCATTAACTTTTTTGAATAATGTCTTCGCCTGTGAATAATAAATAATTTATTTCAGAAGCCATTTTTATTATTTTCTTACTCATGTAAATCGTTGTAATAAAGATCTCAATGTGTTATCAAGCGCTGAATGACAAAGGTAGTTTGATAATGAGACCTATTAGAATTAAAGTAAAAGAATTTAGTTATTTTAAAGTAAATTTGTCAGTAAATGTGAATTGTTCTATAATACGGTTTGAAACCGAAAGTCTGGCACAACAAAACATTTATCCTTGTACTCTTCTAATTGCAATAGGTAAAGTATTGGATAAAACATATTTGTTGGTATGAAAAGAAGTTTTAATCCTGATAATTGGGCCTTTATTATTTTCTAAAAGAAGACCTGTGACAAGATAAAAAGAAGAGACATGATGGCTCAGCTAAAATTCATTCCCTTTACAGATTGAATTAATAACAATAAAAGTCTTCAATATCTAAAGATTAAATGTAAATTGTTTATATAGTAGGGTCAAACCATAATGCACGACGTTAATTGTAAGTCACAATCGCGAGACGATAACGGCCTTTTTGTTCTACAGGATAGTAGCACTTGCCACACCGCTAACGAAACAATTGTCCTTTTGCGAGAAAAAAATCAATAGCCGTGCTATCTCACATCGTGGCGATGTTAATTGGCCGTCACGAGCATGTGATTGACACAATTGGACTCGATTCTTGATTTGATATTCCGACAGGGTGTTTTGATGTAGATTGGTGTAACGAATGTCTGTCATCCCTTGTCAAGTTTTTTTTTTATATAAGTACGTTTATTTATTTACAACTTATAATATGCTTACACCATAATAACGAAACATGACATTGAAGATGGCACATAGCTGAAACCGGTTTGTCTCTAAACCAAACTTGACAAGGGATGACGGAAATTCGTTCCAAAAATTTACACAATTGGGTTTCTTTCTTTAGGGTTATTTAGAAAAAAAGTGTTCGTCTATAAGCCAAGAACAATTCAACAGCTAAAGGATGAGATAACTCGGCACATTAAACTGAAAATATCGACCATCGAATAGAAGTATGCCACCGAAGCCGTGGCGAGCATTTGGCCGATTTTTGTTATGTTTTAATTACAATTAACATCGTGCATTTTGGTTGGACCACCCTATATTTAGTAAATAATATTAATAATATTTATTCAGGCTTAAATTCGGTTATTATTGTTTAATTAATAAGGAAAAATTTTGTTTTGTATTAGCACGATAACTTTTTTATAGAATGCTGAAAAAGTTAAGTATTGAACATAAGCAGAAAAGAATACATGTATTTTCTGTGTCGGTACCCACGTCATCATCAATATCTATTGCAAAGATCAACTATTTAACCCACCTATTTATTTAGTTATTTCTTTTAATTATGTATATTATTAAGTTTGCAAAAATTATTTATTTATTAAAAATTATAAATAAATTATATAAGTTACTAAAGTTCAGAAAGACATAACGCCCAACAAGGTGCAAATAAATTAAAATTAAATATAAAGAAGTTAAAATAAATACATAAATCCTTTAAGTAAGCTATAAGTTACATTTAATTGTGTTTCAGTTTTTTAAATTAAATTTTGTCACACAGTTTTCATTATTCCCAAAGGTAACAACAACCAGTTAAAAGGGTTCTTCATCCATATCAAGAAAAAATAGAGCTGAAAACTAATTCTCATGGAGTGAGTGGAAATTCATTTTAAAAATTGCAGAACAAATTTTTTATTACAAAAGTATTTTAGTTGTTGTTACCCTATAATTTTCTATTCCACGTTTTGTTTTACTTTGTTCGTTATTGTTCAAAACAAACTAAACTAACGGTCTGAATGAAGTTATTGCAAATATAATAGAATTATATTATGAAATATTTTCTCCTTTGCATCAACATTTATTCAGTGCTTGACCTAAATAGAAAAAGCAAAATAGTAAAAAAATACAAAAATACGCTTTCGAGCAATCAGGGCTGCTTGCGATTAAAATAAAAAATTAACTCAATTGTTAAATTAAAAATGTGTAAAAAATAAAGTAACTACAGCATTTAAATAGATTTTTGATAAAAAGTTTAACAACCAATAGAAGCGATTGATTCGTGAAGTGTCAGTTAGATCAAGTCACAATATATTTAGACGCATATTGATTTTTCGATTTATACAAATATACGGAGCGGAGGGATCCAAGTGCACAAACTCTCAAATTAACCATTGAAGCTATATTGAGCCTGTTCTGTGACTTGAATTTGCAAGAAAGGTGTTCTGTACATCGTAATGGAAAGAAGTTTGGTGAGTTCAAATAATGAAAATATACTAAGGCGAACTGATATATGTATTTTTCTGTACCAAACTTTAACGAAAGCATAATTTTATGAAGGAATCAAATTAAATATGTTTTCTTTTAAAGTTTTAAAGTTTTTATTAAAAATATGAAATTTTAAATGTTCTTTCGGTTTGTAAATTTTGTCTGACCACTGTTTTCTAATGCCATGGTGATTTCAACAAACAGCTGATCTAAATGATCTTTGAAAAATGTATGTTGGCAGTGTTGTGAGTGATTGAATTAATCGCCTACTTTTCGCTTATTTTTTTCCTTTGGTGGGTGCTAAATAAAAATATTAGAAAATTGCAAAACCCCGAGTTTTATGTTAAAACTAGTAAAATTATTTGAAAATATTTTTGATATTACTTTTGCGTGTAATTATTTTTAATAATAATTGTATAGAAGAATAAAAACATATTTTTTAACGTCTAGGCACAAGTGTTGTACGTGACGATTTTATGTCGCTTTAAAAATTTTTAAGAGCGAATTTACCAAAATTACGATTTTTGGCGCAGAGCCCTTAGAATATTAACGATTTGTCACCATTTTTTTAAGAAAATTCAAGCTGTGTATTTATGCAAATATGACATCACTTTTTATATTAAATTTCGGGCTGGCAAGTAAAATATTTGTCAACCTAATAAACCTGCAGAAAAATTCTTCCATTATAATTATTATTGAATACAATTTTGCTTATTAATAGTCGATATGCCTCTTGTAAGTTTTTATGTCTATATACAATCCAAAATAATGTTTACGAAGTATAATATCTATTTTTTTAAACCTTCATTGCTCTTTGTTATACAAAAGTTTGCTTATTGTTTCAGCAAAGTATTATTCCTACTACATACGAGGGGACATTAGGGGAACCATTGGAATGTTCTATCTTGCGGTCTTGCTTGCTGAAATTCATGTTTTATTTTGGGTTCCCCAAATATCAATTTTTTGGTATTTTGTGTTTCTAAATACAATGTTTCACGGCCTTTGTCGATGTTAACTGTTTTTTATGGCTTAGTTCGTTGAAAGCAGTCGTCCTGTGATGATCATTTGCTCAGATTAAGACCATCATTTGTTTTCTTTGGCGTATATTTGTTTAATACCACGGACGGATAAGCCCTTAGTTAAGCAAGTATTATAATAGCATATCGCACGCCCACTTTAACGGTGATGCAACTCAAAATTTGACATTTTTCAGAAAAATTAAGAAATCATTTTAGATAAAATAAAATATGATGATCCTTTTGGTGAATTTAAACTATAAGAAGTGAAATAAAAAAAAAAATAAAAACACTGAAAATTATTTATTTAAGATTATATACAGGTTATCTGGTGGCAAATTTATATTTTTTAAATACGATTAATTCGAAAAGTATTAAAGAGTGCGGAGAGAGGGTGATTGCCGTTGGAATTATTGATTGTGCGGGTTTGTCAGTTCCGATGTCGCAGTGGTCGAGATATTATCGCGTGTTCGCTATGTAAATTTAATTCGATCGTGGGTGCAGAGATTCCACGCAACTACTTCGGCTATGAATGTCCTACGGCCAGGGTCCAGTCGATCTTCAAAGATTCCCGAAAACATTGAACTGTTGGAAGCAGTTTACGTAAAAATTTGCGACTTTCAATACGGAAAAGAGCCTCACTGGGACTTATAAGAGCGATTATTCATGAAATTTTAAAAAAGGATCTGAAGTTCCATCCTTTTAGAATTCAAATCGTTCGAGAACTGAAGCAAAGTGACTTTAAATTACGAAAAAATGTTGTGAAACGATGTTGGAGCGTTTTCGCTCCATGAGATAATTGGACCATTTTTATCGAAAATTCTCGAGTCTAGGCGACGAATGTCAACGGTGAAAATAATAAACGCATAATTACAGAATTCTTTTTGTAAAACCTGCGAGCTCATCTATCGTACTCTTTACACACGTGGTTTCAACAGAATGGGGCGACTGCACACAGCCAGAGCTTCGATGAACTTGCTTCGAGAAAATTTCACCCAAAAACTTTGTAAAATCAATATTTATCGGTAATACCACCACTAAGATTGTAGGGTAAACTATAAGATGTGAAATCAAAAAAAAAATAAAAACACTGAAAATTATTTATTTAAGATTATATACAGGTTATCTGGTGGCAAATTTATATTTTTAAATACGATTATTTCGAAAAGTATTAAAGAGTGCGGAGAGAGGGTGATGCCGTTGGAATTATAGATTGTGCGGGTTTGTCAGTGCCGATGTAGCATTGGTCAAGAGATTATCGCGAGTTAGCTATGTAAATTTAATTCGATCGTGGGTGCAGAATGAATGTCGTACGGCCAGGGCCCAGTCGATCTTGAAGGATTCCCGAAAACATTGAACTGTTGGAAGCAGTTTACGTAAAAATCCGCGACATTCAATACTGAAAAGAGGCTCACTGAGATTTTTAAGAGCGATTTTTCATGCAATTTCAGAAAAGAATCTGAAGTTCCATCCTTTAAAATTCAAATCGTTCAAGAACTGAAGCAAAGTGGCTTTGATTTACGAAAAAAATTTTTGTGAAACGATATTGGAGCGTTTTCGCTCTAATTTCTTTTTGTCAAACCTGCGAGCTCATCTATCGTACTCTTCACACACGTGGTTTCAACAGAATGGGGCGACTGCACACAGCCAGAGCTACGATGAATTCGCTTCGAGAAAATTTCACCCAAAAACTTTGTAAAATCACTATTTATCGGTAATATTACCACTAAGATTGTAGGCTAACAATTTTTATTGTAGATTTACAAATAGTTTTAGAATTACTGTAAGTATAGTTTTTAAACTATACGTAATTGGTAAACTAAACAAAGTATGATTATCAGGTATGTCACAGGATTTGTACGAAAGTGAATATTTCCACATTATTCAATTCGTAACGTTTTTATTTTAGTTCTCCAGCTTTCAACCGTTTTTAGGAATCCGAAAAAAATAAAAACATTGATTTTTTGGCATTAAATATGGTAGCACTACTGAACAGATGGTTGCTAATGGATATAAAATAAAATAAAAGGAATACAAATAAACGAAAGTAAAGTATTTTTGAAGTAATAAAAAAACTACGTGGCAACGCATTTTCTGTTCGTTTTCACACTTTTTTGCTGTTGATTAATTACATTTGAAAAAAATACAAAAAATGTATTACAAACGTTCTTTTACATATGTTTGAAGACACAATTTAAATAAAAACGAAATTATTACCTATTTAAAATCTGTTTTGAGCACCCTTTTGGCGCAACAACTCTTAAATACACTTCAATTATTTGAGGTGAAAATATACGCAAAAAAAATCGTTTTACTTTTTCTGGAGAAGAAAAAAACGTTTTCACTTTCGCACAAATTTGTTTTCTGTGACATACCTGTATATTCTCGAATTATCACAGTAAAACAAAGTACTCAATTTAGAGAACAAATGCTTTTGACGAAACACTACGCGTACATGTTCCTATATGTGTTGCTAGCTACCGCGTACCCAGTGCATATTGTTCACATGTATTCAGCTGTGTTCGTTTTAGGTACAGGATACGCGTTACACAATAGTTCTACATAAAGAAAATATTCCACGTTCAATTCGACAAAGATATCAATTGCTTTAATGAATTGAATTCGACCTTGTGGCCTTTTGGCTTTTAATCTCACATGGACACCCATGAAACATTGGTTTAAATTTACAAAATAACGAATAATATGAAAATATTTTTGATTTACGAAGGATTTGTGAAACCAATTTTGTATAAAAATTAGTTTAAAAATTACTTTATAAATCAAAATAATTTTTAAAAATGAGGTCATTTACAAAGAAGTTGTTTTAATTAAGAAGTCAAGCTTAAACTAAATGCAGCTCACGTAGATTTAAGCTTAAATTGCTTAAGTAAAGCAGACAACGGAAATAAACACTAAATGCTACCAAAATCATGTTGTAATTACGGTCAAAAGTAAAAATTATTTTTTCAGTCATTTGCTATAGATGTACGTACATACATATGTAGGGTTGTAAATGCCATCATCTGCTTGCTGCACTATTTTCCGTTTTGTCATGACTCTTTTTTCATGTTCACATCTTTATATGTTCCTATTTTTGTATGATCATCTTCGTAGGAACATATTTGTCTGTGGTTAGATTCTTGTGGTATTTGATAAGCACCCGTTCAGTTCTCTTCATTGTCTGTATTCTGAGAGAAAGTAAAAGTGTGTACTGTATACAACAATTCATATATATATAACAAAAACTTACTACATGCAAACATATAATGTACATATCCCACATTAAATCTAAAACTTTCCTCGCTTACCTCGTTAACTAAGGAATATTTCGGATTTTAGTGTTTCTGATTAAATGTACGATACGATACGTTTGTTATTATATGGGTATCGGATGCTTCCCTAATTATCATTATATTTATCAAACAGTATTGCAGATGATTTCGAACACCTCTTATAAAAATAGATTTCCTTAAAACCTAAACATTTCATTAGGAACGTAGATTGTACGAATGTGAAGATATTATCTTGTGATCACAGATATAGTCCTATCTAATTTTGACTGAAATTTTTTCAAATGTACTTTTCGCTGCGGCGCGCCGGCTTAATTTTACTTTGATAATCCAATCTACAATTGCATCTATTAATATTTTTTTGGGAAAGTGACTCGGTATTTTTTGATACTTTTAATCTTCTTTGACCTTTTATTTCCTTAAAGTCAATAAAACTCTTTGTTCAAGCACAAGCAGACTTCGCTGTCCACTGGATAGCATCATCATAAATCTATAGAAGTATATACAAGTCCAACAAGTTACATATTACAATTATAAAAAACAATTACACTTACAACGAGCGACAATCAACAGATAAAAAAAGAAAATAAAGAAACAGGTCTTTAATTTTCATTATTGCACTAATTGTTTATATTTCTGTTGTAATGTTTTAAACTCCTACATATCTGTATCTGTTTTGTAGTTCATTCTTTCGTCTTTGTTGATGCAAATAATATGCAGCGTTTGTTGTGATTATTTTATCGTTGTAAGATATCTACAGTAGTGTGACCGTTAATTTATTTTTTTCGTATTTTCACTTGGCAAACCTCTTAGATTGATTCCAAATTAGAAAAAAAATATATATAAAAAATTATAGATCGTTTACATAATTATTGGACGTGCCTTGAGCCCACAAAGTTTGCTAAAAATTTTTCTCACTATGGCTCGCTTTAATTGTTCATAACTTCAGTAATATTTATTTTAGAGAAAAACTTTATGCACAAATATTCTAGAGCTATATCTGATCAACAAACTTGCTCTATAATAGTTTTCATTAACATTAATATTTAATCCAGAAAAAAATAAATTAAAAAATAAGAGCGAAATTTTTACATATCTTCGTATTCTTTGCTTATGAACATAGTTTCTCAGTATTTATTGCTTTTGTTCAGCTGCGTTATGTTTTATTTTATTTCTCAATCATCATTATTAAAAAAAGTCAAAAACTAAAATTAATCTATAAGACACACAACAAAAATAACGAACAAGACGCTCTAAAAACAATAAAAACACATTACAAAAATAATTAACAAATTCATAATCCAATAATTACTGACTTCTTTCAACTCCAACAAAAAACACAATAAAGAATTAAAAACTAAACTTCTCAGAACGAAAAATGACACTGAAGATGGCACATAGCCGAAACCGGTTTGTCTCCAAACCAAACTTGACAAGGATGACGGAAATTCGTTCCAAAATTCTACATTATTTTTGTTGTTACTTAACGATGACTACATTTCATTTATTGTCGTGCATTGAAAGTAATTAGACATGTCATCAAGAATTTTGCGTGAAAAAATTTATTTGTTAGGCTATTTTTCTCCTTCCTTAAGTGGGTGAAAACTACCTTCTAACAAAGAAATTATGAAGGTATTATTTTTTAATTTACGAGCACTAAAATTAAATTTACGTGAGAGTGCTAAATTAGTGGTCGAAGAAGTGAATATTTTTTGGGATAAAGCTCGAATCCCCACTACAACCAAGCAACACTGTATAACAAAGCTTGAAGGTTTATATAATGCATGGAGGAAAGTGAACAAAAATTCTAAAATTAAATCGGAAACGCAAAGAGAAAGAGAAGAGGCGTGGACGTCGAAGTTAGATGACTTATTTGATATAGCAAGTGCAAATGCACTGGACCTTATTAAAAATTCAGAGGACAAATTATTTTTGGAGAATCAACGAATGAAAGGTAGACCGGGGTTTATGTATGGCATCGATTACAAAACAGCAGTAAATGAAGAAAGAATGGAAGAACGTCAACAAAATCATTTAAAACAGAAAGAACAGAGCGATCGTGTATTAGCTGCTTCTAGTAAGAATAAATTGTATATTGTTTTTAATATAGTATAACATATATTTATTTATACTGTCTTTATTCAGATGAAACGGCTGAACTTTCATCCTGCAGTTCGGAGAGCGATATCAGCGAAATTGCTGCTAGCTATGAGGTAAGTTAAAGTTTATAAATTATAAGTAAAACGTGAGCATGAAACTATATAAAACGTAGAGGAGAAATAATTGAAACACACAGGGTTACCTTACAAAAGTATAACCAGAACACTTATTTCCTTTTTAGCAGGTCTTGGGAGCAGAAGCTGTAATGCCAATGCCAGCCAAAAAAAATGAGAGGATTTAAAAATATAATGACTCCAAAACTTGCAGCCGCTTTATATGGTTGCAAGGTCAGTGACCGAAAAGCCGTGCATTTAATTATATCTGTGGTGGAAGCAATAGGTCTTGAAGTACAAAACTATATTATAAATAAAACGTCTATACATAATGCAAGGGAAAAAATACGAGCAGAACAGTTCAAATATAAAAGAACGTTTCAACAAGAACGAACTTGGTGCAATTTGTTTGCACTGGGACGGAAAGCTGTTGCCAGCTCTTACTGGGAATGAAAAAGTTGACAGACTTCCAGTCATAATTTCATGCGGTCGTACGGAGCAACTACTTGAAGTGCCCGCACTTAAAAGTGGAACTGGCAGAGAGCAGGCGTCTGCTGTTTGTAAAGCTATATTCGAATGGGGACTTCAGGATCATATAAAAGCCTTGGTGTTCGACACAACTGCCGTAAATAGAGGCCATTTTAATGGAACCTGTACGACTATTGAACACAGTCTTCAAAAGCAGCTTCTTTGGCTACCTTGCCGTCACCACATTTTGGAAGTCGTATTAAAAAGTGCCTTTGAAGTTAAGATGAGCAAAACCGAAAGCCCAAATGTAAAAATATTTGAGCAATTTAAAAATACATGGGGAAATATAAACCAAAATAATTATCAGTCTTCTTTTCGCGCCCCTGCGGCTGTCCACCACACGAGATGGATGGCAAAAGCTATATACTTCTTAAAAATATATTTATTTCGTCGTGAATTTGATTTGGCAGTAAAAGATAGGAAAGCTTTCCGTAATATATGTATTCTTATTGTTTCAATATATGTTGCTGCTCAAGCACCATACAAAGATTTCCAGCTTTTGAAAAAACTGTATTCTTTTAAAAAAAATTTATGCTGATATATCGCAAGTTGCATTACACAAATTTAAAAACCACTTATGGTACTTGAGTCCTGAATGGCTTTATCATTTTTAGATAACAGTGTTTTTGTTGAGTCAAAAAAAGAGATGGTGAAGGCATTGAGTCGTGAGACTTTAGATGAAGACGTAAAACGCGCCTCAATTCAAAATTTAAATGTTATGCAGATTATCGAAGGCGGAATGGATCGCTTTAAAATCAATACAGCATTTTTGACAAATGATCCAAGTTAATGGCCTGCAGATAATAATTTTAAAACTGCCCTTCAAATTGTTAATGGCATTAACGTGGTAAACGATACAGCTGAACGAGCGGTAAAATTGATGCAAGACTACAACTCAATGCTCACAAAAGACGAGGAACAAAAACAATATATATTGCAAGTAGTCAAAAACTATCAAAAACAATTTTCTATGAGCACGAAGGAGATTTTAATACAAAACTTTTTATAATTACACATTATTTAATAAAAGAAATAATCACCAGGCAGAGAATTCGAAGATATGTGAAAATTTCGTTCTTATTTTTTAATTTATTTTTTTCTGGATTAAATATTAATGTTAAAGAAAATTATTATAGAGCAAGTTTGTTGATCAGATATAGCTCTAGAATATTTGTGAATGAAGTTTTTGTCTAAAATAAATATTACTGAAGTTATGAACAATTAAAGCGAGCCATAGTGAGAAAAATAGCATTTTTAGCAAACTTTGTGGGCTCAAGGCACGTCCAATAATTATGCAAACGATCCAAAATTTTTTATATATAATTTTTTTCTAATTTAGAATCAATCTAAGGGGTTTGCCAAGTAAAAACACGAAAAAAAAATTGTCCATATAACTTGCGGTCACACTAATCTACAGTGTCAAAGTTGTGTCAAAGTTTTGTTTTTATTTTTAATGTCTGAACTATGTCTGGCAATTCATGTTTTTAGTTTGTGTTTTTGTTTTTTGTAATTCCAACATAAACCTGTTGGCATTTATCATATTCTCTCCAAATACATTTTATTTTGTATACGATATTTCTTTTATCTAATGTTCCATTTCGCTTTTAGTGTTTTCGGCGTATTATCCGACGTAAATGCTATTTTGTAATTTTCTCTGTGATATATATTTATACACATCTGTCTTCTCTACTTTTTGTGATACACCTGGTACATATCTCATGGTTTTGTAAATTTTCACGTTTTGACAAAATATTTATATACATTTTATAAAAACTGTGATCACTTATGTTAAGAACTCCCCTAATTAGGTTGACTAGAATACAAATTTATTATACGGCTAGATGAAGTTGTTTTTTTGTTACCAGTTAATAAAACAACTATATATAGGTTGAAAAAAGGAAACTATACTCCTTTCTTTAAATGTGACCGAATTATCAAAATAAGTACAATAAAAAAAAAACTCTCTGAGAACTAAACAATTTTCATAGGAGAATTGAATTTACAAGGGAAGAAGACTGCTTACTATAAATGGACACGCTTATAGTACGAAAAGGACAATTTTATAATGTTATTGCTTCAGCTATAAAGAAAAACAAATTAACCAGTTCTTTTTTTTTTTTTTTTTTTGCTAATGTTATATTCCTGTTAATATTGTAGTGTGACTATTATTTTATTGTAGCTTTACTATAGAAATTGTTAAGGTATTGTCCCAGCTTCAGTCAAATTTCAAGATCTTTTTTTTACTATCAGTACTCTAAAGCTTTTGAGCACAGCACAAAAATGCTGCTATATAGGATTATATGTGCATGAACATTATTTTATGTAAACTTTGTAGTTTAATATACCTGAATACAATATCTCATTGTAGTTTTCTTTTATAAAGAGTTAATTTAATTTGTACACACATTGTTACTTGATTCACTTTGTGTTACGAGTCATGAACAGACGTCTCTTAACAATAAAATAATTTAAAAATATCAAAAATTTTTAAATTTTCAAAAAGGAAAACATAAATTTCATTTATAAAAGACGTGTTGAAAACCCTTGGCAAGTGCTAAGTAAAAATACAAAGAAAAGACAAAAAAACTCGATTGTTACAAAATAAGGCTTTCAACAGAAATTTCAAAGACAATTATGTGCATTCATTTAAAAGAAATAGAAAAACAATAACAAAATAAAAATAACAGCAAGATGTCGAAAAGACAAATTCAAGCAATGATAAGGATGTATGGAAGCAAGTGCCACGTGAATAGAAACGGCGTTTAACAAAACCTTCAAATATGCAGCAACAGAAAAAAAAATAGAAACGGTGAGTCAAAAATAAATAAATTTCACTGGCTTTGGGAGAAATTAATATGCTAAGGAAAAACTGGAAATTGATGACCACCGAAGCCTCTACCAACTTATAATCCTGCTAAAAAAAATAAGCGATGAAATAAAACACTTTAATTAGGGAAAGTGAAGTAAGATTAACGATAAAAAGTATTGTGTCCTACAGAAAAATTGTTAAACTATTTGAGTCAAAAAATATCAACTTAACAGGAAAGAGCTTAGAAGGTAGTTATAAAGGGCATTCGAAATTCTACCCCAGTTGGCGATATAAAAGCAGAAATTCTATTGCCAGTTCATTTAGTTAGAAACGTTACTAATTTCACAAAAATAGGGTAACAAAGTTGATATCGCTAATGTTCTTTGTATACCTCCATCCAAGCAAACGTCACTACTAAAGCATTGAAAAAGCGAGAACATAGTTCAATGGCCGTATCAAAACCTAGTGCAAACGGCCGCTTAAGTGCTTAAAGTGCAGAATTGTCCATCCCACTGTGGAATGGGCAACAATTTTAGAAACCTTAAAAAAATGTGATAACTGTCTTCAGGATTATACTGCAAATTATAAAAGCAGCCCTTTTTACCAAAGAATGCAACAAATACGAAACAACGCACATATGGACAAACACGGAGCAAATTCTACTTTAAACAACCACAGTAATAGCGAAGGCATCACCTCTGCTCAAGCAGTTATCGGTAATACACCTAGTCCCGAAATGAGGTTTTTAGAAAATTAGTATGTTTTTTTTATATGATGAAATTCACGAATCGCAGCATGGATTCCGTATGGAGCATCTAATCACACAAGAGATATAGAAATTTTTCTTATAATATATATATTTTACTAATATCTGAAACAAATTTTACATCTAAAACTTACTTCAGCGTTAAAGGTTACAATGTGTTTTAAGCCAATCACCCAGATAATAAACCCTACGCTGGATCAGCTGTTTTAATCAAGTCTAATCTGAAATTCGAATCGCTAAGCCCCGTAATAGAACCCTATATACATACTAGATTGTGGCATAAGAATTCAGTACATCAATTATGTAGTTAAAATTTTTACTATTATATTCCACTTCGGCACAGTTTATGTGCACAAATATAAAACGTTTTTCAAGACTCTTGGTGGCAAGTTTATTATCAGCGCACACTTTAATGCTAAACATCCATGGGTGGTTCTAGACTATATAGTCCTAAAGGGAGATAACTTTATAAGTGCATCTCAAAACTAGGGTAAAAAACATTGTCCACGGGAAGGAAGCCAGATGTATTGGCCAACTGACCAAAATAAAATTCCAAACTTATTAGATTTTTTTGTTTATAGCGGATGCTGTTCTTATGTTACAGATTCGGATGACCTTAATTCGGATCATTCTAGCAGCAACTAGCAGCAACTAATGAAAAAAAGTTAAAATGAACACTCATAAAACTGACATTTACACTTTTCAGCATTGGATAATTTGGAATGCTACTGTTCTTGGCTAAAAATATAATGGTTTGATGTCTGGAATACTTTTCCTCAACTCACACAGCATTTTGCTACTTACAACTTTAATTTTTTATACTTTTATATAAATTTTTTGCGCTTCAAACAAATTAAATACTAACGTTTATACGGTTGGAACAAAGTACAAATTCTATTAAAGCTGGAAAAAAAATTATTATAAAAATTATCTTCCGTCACACACACATTAAAGGTTACATAAATAAGTATGTGTGATATTATTAATAATAATCAATGTCCACTCATTCGCATATTTTAGAGCGGGATGGGGGAAAAAATAAATGCCGTTATTTACAGTTGATGTGACAACTACTATATTAGTTAGTTTAATCAATATAGTAGCTAAATTGTTTTGATAACGATGAGAAGGATTTTGCAAAAATGAACAGTGGTAAAGATGATAAAGTCCAGTTGGTTAAAGCACCGCCAATTAAAGTTTTAACGCAGAATACTGAAGATATTAAACGATAAGGGTGTAACGGAGTACCTTGTAAAGAAAATGTCTATTGGTTTAAAAATCGTGTGTGTAACTATGGAGACTTATAATGTAACAATACAACTTTTGCGTGAAAATAATATTCAGTTTTTTAAAAAACGATAAGCCTTTTAAAGTTATTCTTCATGATCTCGATTGCAAGTCAGAGGCACAAGTGAAAGCTGAACTAATCTCCCTTGGCTTTGAGTGTTCTGAAGTAAGGGTTGTTAAAAGGACCTTCCAAAACTATGCGGATTCAATATACATCGTCTATTTTAAAAGTGGTACAGTCAAACTGATCGATCTAAGATCAATTTTTCGCGCCATAGTAACGTAGGAATATCAGCGTGAAATAAAAAATAAGCCGGTTCAATGCAGGAAATATCAAATGTCCGGGCACGGTGAAAGGGGGTGCAACGTTAAGGCTAGATGCGCAAATTGTGCAGGAAAACACGTAACCAATGATTGTAAAACAGAATGTAAAATTCAGTGCTAACAACCATAAGTCAATTGATCCCTTATGCCCCAGTCGTTTGGCATATATTCAGATGAGAGAGAGAGAGAGTTTCAAATCGTTCTAAGAGAATTTGCTTAATTTTCCTTATCTGATTAACAACAGAAATCCAGTAACCATGCCAACGCAAGGGAATCTGCGAAACCGGAGACCAATCAATAGTAACAATAAGAATAATAACAATAACAACAACAATAACAATGATAATAGTAATAATAATGGTAATTATAATAATGCAGCAATTTCCTCTAGTTCAGTTCGACGTAATAATGAGAATTCTGCTGCTGGTATTCATCAGAAGGACCTGCTCTCTGAGCAAGAATTTATTAATCTCACAATGGAATTAATCACTAAACTAAGTGAGTGCAAAAATAAACAAGAACAATTTGGTGTTATAACTCAATTAGCTTTTAAGTTTGTCTATAATAGTGTATAAAAGATGGCTTTATCTAATATAAAAGTAGTATACTAGAATTGCAGAAGCATCGGTAACAAAATTTCTGAATTTATTAATTATTTGAATACTTAAGATATAGATATTTGTCTATTGAGTGAAACTTGGCTCAGGCAATCAAATAATCTGTATCATCCTAATAATTCTTGTGTAAGAGAAGACCGTATGAATCAGAACGGTAGTGGTGTTGCTATACTTGTTAAGAAGACTATTGCCTTTACAATGATTCCCAAAATTAAAACCTATGTAATTGATAATGTCGGCATTAAGCTAAATACTGGACAGGGGGTAGGTGTAAATATTTATAGTGCAATTTTCCCAGGAGGGCAAAATGATTGTGTTCGTAGGGCTCAATTTAAAAATGATTTGCGGATATTTTTGAATACTAGCAGTGAGTACCTTATATGTGGGGACTTAAACTCCAGGCATAGTAATTGGAACTGCTTACGAACTAATTAATGGGGCAAGATTCTTAATGAATTCACATTCTATTATCCAGTATCCGTTCTGTTTCCTGTTTCTCCTACCTACCCTTGTTACTATCTCTGTTACTGTTAATGACTTAAGTTCTGATCTTTTACCAGTTTCGTTTAATCTCTCTGCGACCATACCCAGAATTCCAAATCTTGGTTATAATTTTGCGTATGCCAACTGGCATAGGTATGAATATATTGTGGCTAACACGTTGCACTATTCTTTACTTAGTTCAGCATTGAGTACTTGTGAGGCTATAAATGACAGTCCTATTGTTTACGAGTATTTTGTTGGAAGCTGTTAGGCAGTCGGTTCCGAAATCTCCACCTACGACTAGCTATATTATGCTGCCTGGGGGTCTACTCTGTATTTCGATTCGAAAGAAAACATTTTCAAAACACAATGTGTTAGGCATACAAATTCGAATGATATTCTTTTCGAATCGAATTACACGGTAACCCCCCTGATTACATTTTCGGGTTCGCAGGGAGTGGGCTAGGTACAGGATATTATCAGTTAATGAATAAGTATACACTTCTTATTCGCAATGATATATCTTCATACAGGAATCGGCTGTGGAATAAAAAATTAAGTGCAATGGATAAGGGTAGAAATCCTTTCTGAAATGTAACGAAAATATT
Organism: Phania funesta; assembly: GCA_963932375.1. Taxonomy (NCBI): domain Eukaryota; kingdom Metazoa; phylum Arthropoda; class Insecta; order Diptera; family Tachinidae; genus Phania; species Phania funesta. The sequence continues at coordinate 49,020,296 of OZ010656.1, forward strand.
AAAGAATAAGACAAATAATTGTCATTCACTCCTTACTAATGGTGGAACCTTAATTTCAGAAGAGGACAAAGCCAGCGAATGCTTAATCTGCTGTTGTTAATCAGGCTGCTGACAATTTTGATTCAGCAACTTTTACTACTCCTAATTCTGAACATGTCACAGTTGGTGAAGTGAAAATTATTATAAATAGTTTAAAAAAGAGGAAATGTTGTGGGCTAGATGAGGTAAATAATGAGATGTTGAAAAATCCCCGCGATTGTGCCTCGCGTTTTCTCACGAATATATACAATTCGTGTTTAACTCATTAGTACTTTCCGAAGAGTTGGAAAACAGCAAAGGTTATACCTATCCCCAAGCCGGGCAAAACGCTGAATAGGTCTGCGAACTTCAGGCCAATAAGCCTTCTAAGTAGTCTGAGAAAAGATTTTGAAAAGGTTATAAGCGATAAGGCCCAGGTATTTCTTGATAGTAACCATATTTTACCTGATGAATAGTTTGGTAACTGCTCACCAGGTTAAAAGAATATGTAATGATGTTGATAATGGTTTGGCATCTGGCCAATCAACTGCACTTGTGCTGCTCTATATTGAAAAAGCCTTTCACTCGATGTGGCATAATAGCCTTGTTTCAAGCTTATTCAATTTGGTTTTCCAAAGTTTCTAGTTAAGCTTGTTAAAAACTTTCTACAGGATAGGTATTATTGTGGTTCTGTTGGCGGATATGTGTAAAATTCTAGCTGACGTACCGCAGGGCTATGTTCTTAGCCCTATTTTGTACAACGTTTTTTGTGCTGACATGCCCTTAATCAGTCCCAGTAAATTCGCAGAGCATCCTGGCTGAAATTCAACGTTCACTAGACCGGTTAGCAGAGTACTATGCTAAGTGGAAAATAAAAATTAATCCCAATAAGACATGCGCCATCTTTTTTACGAAGTAAAGGAAATCTTGCTTTCTACCCACTTGTAATTTAACTCTTTTGGCAGCAGCGTAAATTGGTCAATTAACATTATATTTTTAGGAACTTGTTTAGATACTAAATTAACGTTTAACGCTCATATCTGGCAAGTTATTGATAAGGTTAATAAATATAAAAGATTATTGTATCCAGTTATTAAAAGAAACTCTCTTCTCAGCAGCTCAAATAGAATGTTGATCGTTAAAGTAATTTTTCAGTCTATATTAATTTATCGGTGTCCAGTTTGGAGCACTTGTGCTAGTACTCACATAAAACGCCTTCAAAGAGCCCAGAATAAAATCTTAAAGATGGTTCTTAATCTACCATGGCATTTCTCCACCTCTAGATTGCATATAGTCAGCAACACAAAAACAGTATCTGAGCGTATAGAAATTTATTTATTTATTTATATAGCAAGTAAGTAATTTTGTAACTTTCTATTAAATAAATAAATAAATATATATGTATATATTTTTGGTTGAAAATAAGCAATTTAAATAGCGGAAAATAAAACAAGAAGTCTCAATTACAGGCTATTAAATATTTATCGTATTTGTTTCGACTAACAAAAAAAGTATAAAATACAACAATCCCTAAACTATTTCAAAATGTTATTTTTAGCAGAAAAATTCAAAATGTTATTTTTAGCAGAAAAATTTGTTATTTTAAATAAATAGCAACAACAATTGTTGAAAACTTTTATTTTAACTAACAAAAATAGTTTGATCAGCAAAATTCCAACAACAAATTACGTTAACAATGAAATACCAAGGTTGAAATTGTTATTTTAACCAACAAAAATAGTAATACTCACATAAAATACAATTACAATATCCATTAACAATGAAATAACAACTAAAATTATTTAGGTCTACCCACATTATCTTTTTGGGTGTGCTTATGTCACATATAACTACAGATTAACCAACATAATCTGCGTGCATCGGAGTGTAAGCACAGAACATTGAGCTTTTCTTGCATTAAAATTAGCCATTTTTTAACAACCCCGTTCACCGATTATTAAAAGATCTCGAGGATGGGTCTATTAATGAAAACGAATAGGAAATGCTGACCCCATCTAGAAAAGAATAGATATATAATTCTTCTTAGTATTACAAACTGTACTACTTTCAATGTTAGGATAGTGATTTAATTAAGAAAAATGGGAAGATAGAGCTATTTTATGTAAATGTCTACATCTTTGGTCCGACTTATAGCCGGCTATTCTAGCTTTTGTCATATTTTTCGTTGTACCCACATAGAGATAGAGAGAATATTTTTAAATAGAAAGAAAAATATCCCAAAATTTCGCTTGTGCAAACAATGGAGGAATGGTAACCTTGTTAAAGAGATAACATTTGTCATTTTAGTATTTGTTTGTTTTTTTATTGTATTGTCATTGTATTCACTATGTAAAATAAAATATGGTTTTTATTAAGCTTAGTTTAGACGATATGTTGAATCAGCATATATATAATACTAACTGTATGATTAAAAATAGCAGTAAATTTCTATGTCATCATATATCATATGCTAGGTGTTTGCACTATATGCTGAAACTACCAAATTTTTTAATTCAACATATTTCAGCAAATGAAATGGAAACATATGAGTTAGCATACAATTGTTGCGTTTATACGATATGTTGATATTTATATGGTGGTATATATGCTGAGTCGTATAAGCATTTGCTTGTGGAATAAGAGAGTTTGACACTACCTTTTATTTATATAACACGTTATTAAAGAAAAATTTATTTTTTTAATTAAAAGAAAAAAACGTCTTCAGAGGAAATATCGCATGCTATTGCTTGCGCAGTGCTAGTTTTTGATAGTGATGAAAGTGAAATAAAAAGAAAAAGACGCAGAGTTTGGAAAAGAAAATGGGTACAACGGCGGGAGGAAAAAGGTTTTTGTTCAAAATTATACAAGGAATTGAAAGAGGAAGAAGAATCCTGTATAAAAATTTTCTACTTATGGATATCCATCAATTTAATAACTTGCTTTCTTTGGTGTCACCAATAATTACTAAACAAGACTCAGTGATGCGCAAAAGCATTACAGCAAAAGATCGACTTATTTTGACCATTTGGGTGTGTGTGCTCGCCCGCACATTTTCAAGAAGAAATGTATTTACATTAAACAAAATTATCGGCGGCTCGACTACGCCATTCGGCAAATTTGCTTATAAATTTGGCATATGCTGAAAAGCTTAAATAGGATTTTTAACAAATAGCATATCAACTAGCATACACAGAAAATTTTGCAAACACTGTTCACACGATATGCTAAAATTGTCAACATGCGTTTGTTGATATTGTTATCAAATTGCTTGCAAATGTGTTTAGGCATACGTATACTGATAAAAATTTTGCGTTTACACGATATGATGACACTTTAGCAAATTTTTAAGCATAAATTTGCTGATCAACATATCGTCTAAACTAAGCTTTAAGTTTTTTAATTTTTTGTAATATATTTATTAGTTATACTTATTTTTTAGAGAATAAACCCAAGTTATGCTTTGTTGCATTTGCGCTACATGTTTAATGAAAAAAGCTCACGTTTTATTTGTTAAAAGTGGAAAAAGAAGCTAAAGGAGCACTAAAAGGAACATGCCGAATAGCCAACCACAAAAACCAATTCTGCCGCAGGGGAATTTAGACACACAGCTTTCAACAAGATCACCGACAAATGCCAGTTCGCCCACCACTCAACGTTCCTTAAATGCACAGCCGCAACCACACGTGTAGTTTACAAGCGCAGTTGCCGCTTCAAGCTCAATATTCACCAACTCGTCCAAACGGACAGTTGCAACTATCACCGGAATATGTATCTGCAATGACAGTCGATTGCTACAAAAATCTTGCAGAAATGTAGAACGAATTGCATCTTTTTGCATTTGTTTAGAATTCCGCAGTGAGTGTCACTTGGACAAAAAAGTATGCCAACGAGAGAGTAGTGTCCAATGATAGTCGTGTCAGATCATTCGAACAACGACAAAAGAAAATTAACCCGCTGCCAGCATTTACAGGTAAGCCAGAAGAGTGGCAAAGCTTTATAGAATCTTTTCGAGCACCACCAGCGAGTTTAACTATTTCTTTCTTCACAACACCATAAAATGCTAGGGATATATGGAGGTACACTCATCAATTTAGGCTAACGTGAAATTTTAGAAGAAACCTATGGCAAGAAGGATAACGCCAATAGGTGAGGACAAACTTGAACAACTCATTAATTTGGCCAATAAAGTTACTAATTTGGCAAACGATTTTAAAAATGCAAACAGTGAGCATCAACTGTCAAACCCAACACTCTTAAGTGAAGTGGTGGGAAAGTTGCCTATCACTCTTCAATTACAACGGGCCAAAAATATATTTCCCTTAAAAAGCCTGTAACTGTAATAGAGTTTAGTGAGTGGTTAAATGATATACGTCATATTGCGAATATGGTTTCTATTTCACTTCCCATAGCCTATGGACTGAAAAGACCAAAAACCCCATTAACAATTCTGTACATTTCTCAAGAACTTGTGGACCGGTAATGCTGATTTCAAATAGCTAAAATTCGTCGGACACGCTGATAAAATGGCCCAAGTTTCAATATCATAGGTTCTCTACGCTGTCAGAAAATTTTACCATCGGACAGATGGACATCGTTAATTGGGCTTTCCTACCTATAAGGATTCAGTATATATACTTTGTTGGAATACAAACCCATAACCTTTTAATATTTTTTATAAAACATAAATTTCTCTGAAACTTAAAAAAAAACAAATATTACAAAATACTGATATTGAAGACAAAATTTCAGAAAAAAAACTGTAGCCTTTCATTAAAATGAAATAGTATTCACAATCGTCTAATCTATACATAAACACCCGGCCTGCTACCAGGTCAGGTGGCTACGGGAAAAAAATTGTGCCTATAACATCTACCTGGCATCCGAAAACACAAATGCTGATGCTATACAAAGCAATAAAACAGTCATCACTTACATCTACCAATCCGTATAAAAAACACCCGTCTTACCTGCTACCTGTTCACACCCTACATATTCCTAAGAGCTCATATGACAAATAGTTAGCTGACAAACAATAAAACACTAATTAATGCAAACTTCTCAGAACGAAAAATGACGATGAAAAAAGACGGGACATAGCCGAAACCGGATTGTCTCGAAACCAAACTTGACAAGCGATGACGGAAATTCGTTCCAAAAATCTACAGAGACAAACCTTGTTTGGAGTAAAAAATTATACCTGAGAGTTTTCAAAACAAAATCTAAGAATTAATTAACAGTTCATAAAACATGCAATTTTGTTTCAGCATTTTTTAATTTGAAAGAAAAACTAAAAATTATTAACTTAAAATTAAAAAGCCGTTTCTTGTTTTCACGGTCGAAAACCAAATTCCAAGTATATGAAAGATATTGTTCATAATCCAATTCGAAATTTGGCAGTTCCACTGCAAAAAAAACAATAATAATAAAATGCCATTACCGGTTTAGGGTTATATAGTCCTCCAGAAATAATTTATAACACGGTATACCCAGATTTACAGAAATAATGCTTTATAATATAAACCCATATTTACGTAAACTTATTCGTTATATTCGTAGATAGAAATCCACCTAAATCGAGTTGAATAAGAATCTATGAAATTAAATTTAATAAATAATGTTACTTTTATATACATTTTACCTTGCACTACATGACAAACACATACACATGATCATTAACACCATGCGGCAGTGGAAATTCTAAAATGTAAAATATAAAAAAATATTCACTTGCACGTACAACACATCAATAACACACTTATCCGTATTCACTTTTATGAAGGTCTAAAATTTTGATTCCACAAGCCAGTAGGTTGGGGATTTATATAATCAGATTATTTTAATAGCGTTGCAAAAAATGGAAAAAGAAGGCATAATATAATGTAAATAGCAATATTTAATCCGATGATATACGAGTACATTTTACTGCCATGAAGTCGTACATCTGAAGGGGAAAGTAAGCTCCCATGTTGGCAAATGTCAAAATACGTTGAAGAAATTTTGTTACAACTGATTTATTTATAAGAGTTGTATTTAAAGTTAAGTACATATTCCTGTTTATTGGACGACGTGTATGATATTTATCAGTCTACCTAGAAAAATATAAAAGTCAATCTTATGGGAATTAATATCCTACATCCGTGTAACAGGCATACTTAAATCAGGCCAGAACGCTACATTTGCATGCACTATTTAATATAGGATCTTAAAACTTGCATTTTATAGAATCTTAAAACAGCGTGTATAGCGAATTTTCCCGATTTTAAATCAGCAGTATCGGTCTACAAGCTCCCTATTTTTCTGACCTTTTTTATTATTTTCGCTCTCACGGGTACACAATCCGCAGGCCGATTTAAATTTGCAATTTTCTGATTTCTTATAAAATTTTCTATAAAGTCTTCTTATAGAAATCATCAACCTGAGCCCGCTAGATAACTTAAGGACCTAAATGTTGGATCCAATTGAAAAAATATTTTAAAGAACATCACCATTTCAAAAGCTAATAAAAAAACAGAAAAACGAAATCTTCAACAAAATTTTGAAAAATTTGCAATTTCTCTTAATTTTCGAAAATTCACCATAAAATAGAAAAATTGGAATCAAATAGTTTTAATTACGACAAAAACAAAATTCAATTTAAAAAATGCTAAAATTTATTAAATAATAAAATTTCACCACAAAAAATTTATTTTTAAATTTTGTAATACTAAAAAGCCGAAACATCACAAAAGATCAATATTTTATGAAACATATCGTAATTATAACAAAACCGATGTTAAATATTTATATAAAAATCCCAAACTTCACAAATGTGGAATTCACCAAAAAATAAAGATATTCACCAAACATTAAATATTATAAATTTTAATAAAAATCTCAATTAATCTGAAATTAAAAAAATATAAGTTACCATAATTTGGCAATTCCCTATAGTGCGACAATTCACCAGAAAAAAACAGAGTTTTCAAACAATTTATTTCAAATTCGAAAATTTACCATACAATTGAAAAACTGAAATAATTTATAAAAAATCAATACGTAAACCAAACCATTACCAAAAATACAAAATTTATAAAATTCTAAAATTTCACCACAACAAATTAAATTTCATCACGAATTTGTAATTTATAGAAAAGTCACAAAGAACCAAGATTTTATAAAAAAAATGTCGGAATGTTAACTAAATAGATATCAAAGAAATCAATTTTCACCACAAATGAGGAATTCAACAAAAAGTAAATAATTCACCAAAAAAACCAAAATAATCTTAAAAAAACAAATTTGGTCCTAGTTTTTCAATTCACCAAAATTCGAAGACTCACCTCAAAATGAATATATAGCCAAAAATTTTTAATTACTTAATTAAAAGAATTTTACGCAAACTGAAATTGCAGAAAAAAGTTAAATACAATCTATAATTTTGATAAAATTTAATATTCATCAAAAATTCGAAAATATACCATAAAATAGAAAAACTGAAATAAACACATTTAACTGCTAAAAACATTATATTTCTTAAAAAACCGAAATTTTACAAAAAAAAAAAAAAAAACAAAATAACACAAAACATATTCATCAAATTTTGGAATTTCACAAAAAAAAAACTCAAAATTTTAATAGAATAAATGTTACAAAATTATGTATATAATAAATCGAATATAATTGCAAGTGGGAATTCGCCAAAAACTTAAAAATTCAACATAAAAATAAAAACTCACCAACGAATTTAAAAATCCAAAAAAATTTAGATTTTACCAAAAATCTTAATTAATTTGAAAAACAAAATAAAAAACGAAAAAAATTACTACAAAACATAACTAAAGTGCAGACACTTGTTAAGTGTAAATGCCATGTAAAAAGAAATACTAGTAATTAGAAGAGACTTCGTGATGATGAAGAAGGTCGACAGTCTAAAATCACTACCGTTGAGTAAAGGCTGATGGTGTCACGAGACTTGATTGAGTCTAAAGTAATCGTAAATTACAAATCGGTTGCCTGAAAGCAATTCGAGGAAAGACGGGAATCGAAAAGAGATCCGGAAAGTACGGCTAACGTTAGATATAATATTTTATACTTTATCGGGTCCCGAATAAATATTTCCACCTTTGACGCTCGGAAGGAAAACAACATTATTTATCAATGTTTGTACATATTACTAAAATTTATGAACTGACCTTGCAGAGTTTTATTAGCATAATTTAGCAGTACTTGATAGATTTTTCCTATCAAAAACTACTAAAAACACGACCAAATAGTTTTCTTTTATAGTTTTTCTTTCGACAATTTTTAATAGTAGATCCGATATCAAAACAGTGTATGAGTTAGGGTGATAAATGGTTTGGTTCTTTCGAATAGTTTCTCGCACATGGCTTTCTCTTGTACCCATTTATTAACTAGTTATAACACCCCCAGATTTTATTACTTGAAACATGGTTTAAGATGTTTTTTTATTTAGTAATATTTTGTACGAAACTGTGATGTCGCGAGGGTACTGCTGTATATTCCTCTTCCAAAAAACTCTGCAAAATGCGAAATACTGCTGCATTTCCCTTCCAATTTGCCCAACATTTACTACGAGCTTACAAAATTAAAACATGTGTCATAAGAAAATACATTACATACGTATGTAAAAAAAAAGCTCTAACGTGTGTTAAAAAATAAATTGTTATATTCATTGCATCTAATTAAAAACATTTATTTATTTAATAGAAATTTGAAGTCACGAACCACAACACCTTTAGCAAAGATTTAAACTTTCTAATCCATTTAAATACTATTTTGCTTCAAATTAATTACCACTGCAATGGGACATAATTGTACTCTGTACAACCATCAAACAAACAAACCAACCAACACAAATGTCTTAATTAAAACCTTTTCCACGATACGAATGCGTACAAGGAAAAACATTCTTTTTTTTTAATTTATTTTTTTATGCCCGACTTTCGTTTTGCATAACAAAGTTAACATTTCTCAGACAAGTGAAAGTGTAGTGCACGCAACGTAAAACTGCATAATTTGCAAATAATTAAAGTTTAAAAGCAGGTCACTTCGCGAAAGTGCGAATACACATGTTTAGAAATACTAAAGCCTGTGATAAACTTAATACGCAAGCATAACTAAGTGCACAGGGGAGAAACAATATTTGTTTTAAAGAAGCGAATGTGCCAGTTTTGATTATCGAATTTCCGAAAATGAAGGCTTGTAAGGCGATAATAACGGGTGATTTTTTTGGTATTTGTTTTTTTCAGTATAAAAAGGATTTGTTACATGTGTCAATGCCAAAAATGCTTAGTAAGATTTACCAATTCACGATGAATAGACGAACAAACGAATGACGCTTGCAAATTATTAAATATTATTATGAAAATCTGTGCTATGCGAGAAATGTGTTTTTTATCGAAAAATTGTCTTCAGCGACGAAGGTCATTTTGATTCAATGGGTACGTCGACAAGAAGAGTTGTCCAATTTGATGTGAAGAGTAGACAGAGGCAGTTCAATGCACCCTGAAAGATTCACTGCTTCGTCCGGTCTGTGGGGCGACGGCATTATTAGACCATATTTTTTCAAAAATGAAAGAATTGGACTTGGTTGACATGTGGTTTCAACAAGACGGTACGACATCGCACACAACACGCGATACTACGAACCTATTGAGAGTCCGCCAAGACCATGCGATTTCGCCCCACTTGACTATTTTGTGTTAGCATACGTAAAGTCTCTTATGTACAGAGATGAACGAAACACAATTCCAGCCCTGGAAGACAACATTACAGCTGACATTGATGAGATACCGATCGGCATTGTGGAAAAAGTCTGCCAAAATTAGAGCTCACCTATAGGCCACCTTACGACGAGACATAGAATACATTTACATGAAATAATTTAAAAATATTAAATGGCAAGCAGTTATTGATTGGCTTAAATAAATATTTTATTAAAATTTTCTCTACCTTTTTTTTTTTCTATTTTTAAAACTCCAGTGGTTAAAAACTCACCCTATAGAAATATATTTTATTTGTAAATACTTTTTTAAGTGACGTCAATCAGTGCATATAATCAAATTATACGCTATTACATAAAACAAATAAAATTCGGTTGTCATAAATATTCTGTACATTCTTTGTACTGTTAAAATAACCCCCACCAGAGAAAGAGTAACCGTGCCAAAGTGAATGATATCGGTGGACAGTTATAATTGGCTTCGCGTGAAACAATTGTTTACAAACAGATAGTGCAGAGTGATAATTGTGTAATCGGGTATCCGGTTAACATATGGATTAACATTCTCTACCCAATAAGATGCCTGACCGATGAAGATCATATTTTTGTATAACTGCTCCTTAAACCAGTAAGCCCGAAATCTTATTTAAGATCGTCCTCCTATAGCACCTAGTTTTGAGCCGATCGATATACGATACAAAACTCACCAAGCTTATGCCTGCTGAACTCTTATACGAGTAACTTCGCAACTTTCATCCCAGTTTACGAATGATTGTCGTAAAAATGTAAAGCAGTACAATGTGTATAGAGACACAAAAAGCCTAAACAAGAAATCATGAAATCCAAATATAAATGATTCCTAAAGGATACTTAAGTTCACGTCATGCCCAATAGTATCTTAATGATCACATTTATACTCGAAAGTACATACACGTACTTACATACATCTTCGTTATAACAACTTACTGCAAAGATATAAATTCTAGCATCCACATGTTAAACACGTAACGTACAAACTCACGACGTAAGATTTTTTTTACCCTCACATGAGTGCAATTATTTACGGTAAAACTTCATTAGTTTTATTTATTCTTTAAGAAGCATTTTAGCAAATTAATATAAAGTGCTGCTGGTAACAAATGTGTAAACTAAATTTGTGGGTATGTCTTTACGGATGTTCAAATTAAAAACAAAAAAATATTGTTATTTTCATAGTACACGTGGTATATTGGTACGCCATTAGGCAAATGTTTGTCTTATGAAGAATATTGTTTATATTTTTTTCAGATGTAAAAAATACCAAAAGAGCGAAAGGTTGACTTTTTACGATACTTCTTGCTTCAATAATATCTATGGGAATTTTTAATTATTTACTAATTTGCATATAACATTCTTACTCATACATCAACAGACCAAGGCTCTTAGAGATTGGGGCCATAATGCACCGCATGAATGATTCGTTAAATAATGATCTTGTGACGATCACAGAATGGGGTCGTGCGGATAGGTTAAATTTTAACCCCAATAAGACCCAGTTTTGTATGCTAACACACAGACGCACGACGGACTTTGCTGCTCCATCTGTAGTTTTGGGTGGTATAGATATTGAGGAATCAGAAGCTCTTGATGTTCTTGGCATGAAGATTCAATGTGATGTCTGATGGACCCAACACATCTTTCAAGTGTCGAAAGAAGCATTCAAGTGGCTAGGCTTCCTCAAAGAAGTACTTCACCCCATCCGATCTCCTAACTATCTATACCACTTATATACGACCGAAAATGAAATACAACTCTCATGTATGGGCCGATGCTTCAAAGTCTATTTTGGAGTTACTTGACCGCGTACAGGAGAGGGCGAAGGTGCTCATCGGTGACAGTGGGGTATCCAACTCTATTGACTCTCTCGAGCATCGACGCAATGTGTGGTGTGTTTTACTGTTCTATCACTACTACAATGGATTGTGCTCTGATGAAATTAGGGATGTTATTCCCGAAACCCGTCCATTTATACGCACCACACGTACTTCATCAAGAGCACACCCATTTGTGGTCGAATGGCCAGTGGATCGCACAACGCACTGCAGACAGAATTCGTTCTTTAGCCGGACCATTCGTATGTGGAATAAGCTTCCAGCAGAGGTCTTTCCCCCCACTTTCTCTGTGGAAAAGTTCAAGTCAAATATTAATAAACACTACTCCCTTTATCCTCCTTCCCATAACCTAGTTCTAGCACAATGCATTGCATGAATAGGGGTCATCCCCTGAGTGCTAGTCCTATCATAAAAAAAAAACTAATTTATAGAGTCTTCATTATGATACTTTGCAGCTATGGCATTGTTTGTGGCTTTGCAATGAAAGAATTATAAAATAAAGTTTATTTTATTGATCGTCTGTATCAACTCATTTACCGAAATAATTTTTTTTTTTAATTTTCAGAGACAAAAAACAAACACAAGAAACAATAGAGAAACTAGGTTAAGCACATAATTTTGATAATTTCGATATCATAGAATCATCTAGTTATTCAGCAAACTATACGAACTTATGCACGTATATCGTAAGGTCTCCGCAGTTAATCCAGGTATAGGGAAATCTGTCTGGGACTTAAAACTAGCTGATAAGGGCTCTTTCATAACAAACGAACTGGTACCAAAATATATACTCGTATATTAGTTCCCGGGACAAAAAGTGCCCCTTTCGGGGCAGTGACATAGTGGCTGGGATTTAGGCCCCAAAATGTTAATGCAATTATTATCAGCCTGAATTAAAACATATTGGGCAAAACGTTTTGCCAACTGTCTATAAAACATTTCTTCTGTATCTGTATCAAAAGCTCGATTTAAAATACAGACTTTTGACTTCAATTTTCGTCGTTTTCAGATGGAATTAGTTTTGTACTGTAATACAAATAAATTTGGAAAGAAGTAATTAACACTAGTTAGCCACTGTTAGCGAAAAGATAGGTCGCTCCAATGCTTGAAGAATAGATTTAGTTTCAGTTAACACTGCCATTACTTAATGATAATTTTATTTATTATTGGTATTCTTAATTTTCTCTCCCCGATTTTCTGTAGATAGAGAAAATTTGCATTTATCCAGAATTTAACGGGTGCAACTGTCTTGCGACAAAGTGTAGTTCATCACATAAGTCTCAAGTATAATACCTTGGCTGCCTGGACTATGAAACCTTTGCTGAGGGGCTTGGAGCTAGCTGACTCTAATGCCTAATGGCTTGCATTTCAGTGCACAGCCACATTCATTTTGTACCACAATTTTCCCACGATGTGGGTTTAAACTACGTGCACTACACTACTGCAACGGAGGCACCTCTGCATCTACCAGTCTGCCACTTATTTTCCTGGGGCCATTTACAATTAATACCTACACATACATATATGTAAAACTTTTTTTTAAATTTTTAAGACATTAGCGAATTCTTTGTACTACGTTCAATAGGGAATGCTCCTTTTTTGAACTGATATTAACTCATTGTAAAGCAGTTTAAGTTTGGCACAGTTTATACTTGCATACATGCATATCTAATAGCATCGATTCGCACTGTGGGATTTACAGGAAAAGCAATTATGTATTAAATATAATGAGGTACTATCTCACTAGTTCATAAACATTCATTACCTATCAGAGAAGAGGAATTTCTAGTTTTAAAAATAATAACCGACGGAAAATATTTCATACAGATGCGACAAAGACGAGAACAGCAAGAGATAGTTTCAACTAGATTAACTGTAATGGTTCATACTCATTTAACAAAATGAGATTGACAATTAGGGAAAGGTTTGTGTTGGATAAAGTTAAAGTAAAAGAAAGATTCTTAGGAAGTAATAGAGATATACTTATTTTAAAAGCGGACACAGGTAACACTATAGTACCTTTAAGGAAACAAGATTATGACATTCGAATTAACAATCGTGTAGGAGATATTATAAAATATTAGTTAAGGTGAGGGTCGGACAAATAAAGTGCAGAAGATAGATAATGAAATGGTAGAAGAATTTTTTATATCAAAAATTATTATAATTTTTGAGAACACAAAGGCGTAGCGAAATATATTATAAAGATCTACTAATAAATATTGAAAAATTGCATATGACAATCATGGACAAATGAGCATGCTCAAAAAACAATTCAATTACTGCATGAGATAATTCCTGTACACTAACCCATAGGCCCACTACATCATGTGATTTAATGCCCCCTGCTATGTCACCTATAGTAGGAAAAGAAGAGCTCAAAAAGTGAGAAGGTAATTTTCCTGATGCGCTGTTTTGTATATAACCATATTCTATATCTTTACGTTTCTATGGGTAAATTATTTTGTGACACTGGTTTTCTTTTCAGAAAAGGTAGGTTCGTTATTTAGACCTACTATGAATGTAACCCTAGTGGCATAACTAACTTCTTTCTACGAAATTCGAAGAGCTTGTTGTAATTTCTCCAAAGAAATTAAATAATCTTACTGTGTCATGGATTTTTCTTTTATTATCTTTCCAATTAGAAACAGATAAAATCAACGTTTACATAAATAAAATAAAAGCCGAACAAGAACTGATCCATATTGTAATTTAGAAAACGTTTTTGGTGCGTTTTTTTTCCAGAAAAAGTCTCACTGAAAATTTTTGTTGGTGATTTTTTGAGTATTTTTTTTTTTTTTTTTTTGACAAAATAAAGTTTGTTTGATGATCTTTAAGTTTAAAATTGTTTTTTAAGCTTGCAATTTTCTTCAATTTTTTTCGAGTTGATAGTAGCATTTAGACCTTTTAGTGAATTTTTAGAGTTTTTTTCAAAATATTTTAAGACTTTTCAGGTACTTTTTTAAAATATTTGTTCTGATTTTTATTGGCCGACTATTTAATTCTTTGATGACGTTTAGGATCTTTGAAAAATTTAAACTTTTGAAGAAGTTTACATTGTTTATGAAATTACAGATTATTTAAAAAATGTTAGCGTCCCATTTAGACTCTTATATTTTTAGGTATACTTTGTTTGTTTTATAAAATTTATGATTTTTTTTTAGTTTTTTTGGCTTTTAAAAAGTCGCATGATCATATTATTAATGTGAAATTATATATATTAACAAATCCAATAATATATTTATAAATCCATTAGTCAATTTGAAAAGCAAATCACTTGGTTAACTAATCTTTGCGATAAGGGTTTACTAAATTTTTCCGTCGATATAACCTACAAAATTTGGTTCAGTGTATATACGGGAAAACGCAGCTTTTCAAAAGCGTTGTCGGTTAATATATAAAAACATTTCTTTATTTACTAAATACAAAATAAATGTTTCATCATGAATTAAATGTATTTTAAATGTAATTCAGAAACGCCATCATCATCTATGTATTTGTTATTCTTTATACCATTTCCTAATGAGAAGTAGATTGTACATTGCAATCCTAAAATTTTATTTCGCAAACTTTAATGATTGCAATAGAAGTTATGCAAAAATAAAAAAAGAAAAAAAAAGAAATACAGTATTGAAAAAAGCTAAAAAAAAGTTAAAAGCTTATAGTTACACTTCAAGCTAAATCATCTAAAAAGACTAAGAGGCCTGTTCAGCAAACCACGTGATTTCAAATCATTTGTGCTTTTGAAATCACACGTGTGATATTTTGCTGCTCTGTAAAACACGTGTTTTTTCGGTGTGCTTTTTACTTTAAGAAGTCACATGAACTATATCCTAAAAACCAAGACAATAAATTTACAGAAGAATTGGTGATTTATTTTGAAGCGTTTTTTATATGAAAAAAACTATTTTACTACAAAAATCAATAAAGCTATTTATTATAAAATCGGCATACAAATACTCACAAAAACAAGCGTGATTTGAAACTAATTTTACAAAAAAAATATTTTCCAGAGCTGTAAATTTAGCTCGGAAAAAGCTAATAGGCACACTGTGTCTTATATAATCAGAGAATAAATGATATCATTAAGAAAATTTACAGCATCCATCTTGCTATTTTATCCTCTTGTTGGTTTTATTTAGTTGGAATGCCCGAAAAACAGCTCTCAAGTCTGTATAACCCGTGCAAACGCTTAAAATAAATTTAATTTTAAATAATACCTTCCACATATAATCGTAATGTTGTTGGTAGATAATAATTTAACTAAAACAAGAACTTTCAACTAAATTTAAAAAATCAGCAGCCAATTGGTTACGAGCGTTTCTTAAATTACCTACAAATGTGTAATATATTTACCAGAAATTCAATATTTATTTGCTTAGTGCGATTATTATATCAAATTTACAAAATTGAAATTGACATTTTAAGTTTAATCAGATTAGCAAAATATGTGAAATAAATAATCATATTTATGAACATTAGTAATTGATTTGTTTAGGCATTAAACGTTCGCTAAACTAATATTTGTAAATGCAATTTGTTTTAACTGAATATTTGCAATACTCATGATTTAAAGGCAAACAAAACTAAAAATATTATTCACACACTTGAATTTATTTATGCAATAATGAGCTAAATATTCTGATAAAGTAGATTACTATTAGGCATGAAGTAGCGTATAATTCAATATTATTAGCTTATTTTATTTATGTTTCCCTAAACTACTGGGTATATCCTGTGTTGATACGAAAATTTAATTAACCGACATGAAACAGAAATGCATACAATTGCTTTCGTTGCTAACCGATGGTTGGCTAAAAAAAAGGAACGAAAAACACGAAATATGAATGAATTTCTATAATTCCATTTACGTTTGTTATTGGGCCAAATAGATGATGTATACAGTGGTTATTAACTTGGTAAAAAGACGCAAAGAATGTTAAAGACAAAGCTTAGCGGCAAGTGTCTAATGAAGTTTTGCTTTTCAAAATTTAATACGAATTTAAAATTAATTTAATATTATTATAAATTAGTAAAAGTAAGCTCGGCACATACACATACATATGTTGTAAATATTGTATAAATGTGTGTGTTGAATACAAATTTAAAACATGTGTTACACTAATATAATTTTTTTCTTTCTTTTTTTTTGCAAAAATTGTCTTTAAATTTAATCTTCCTTTTTCAAACATTCAGACCATAATAATTGCGTTGTCTGTTAAATCATTGCAGAGGAACGGTAGCAAATGATGTGTTTCTTTAAAAAGCTCTTTTTGAAACAAAATTTATTTTAAAAGCCTGCAAGCGCATAGCTACCTTACATAATAATATGTGCCATAGATACATAATTTGGGTATACTCGTGCATGTAATGGTTGTAAAGAAATAAAGTGTCTCATATATAAATTAAAAAAATAAAGGATTCCGGTATAAATAAAATATTGTTACGTTTATTACCACAATAAACGTTAATTTGTAGGGTTCGTGTAATTGCTAGAATCAAAATGCACAGTCCTTAATGATTTTATCAATACACAACTTTTTTGGGCAATCACTACTCTTCTACACCACTCTTCAGTACTAATTTACGCTCTAAACTGAACAGAACACAGATATTCAACCTATGAGATTTCAAAGTCAATTCTAATCTCTGCGGTTGACGGCGCCTTTATATAGAGATCACGGCCGCTTCTGGAAATGTCCCGAACATACGTGAAATTGCGCCTCATTTATTTAATTTGCTGGCTTAGTAGTCTCGTTCCTATGTGTGTGTGTATTTTTTGTTTACTTTTTCTTTCTGTAGAACTGTTTTTGTTTCTACTTTCCACTATTGTTTTTGCCTTATGTTTATAACACTGCGTATTTATACAATAGATCGTTTCACACATCTTCGATTATTACTTCATTTAAAATTCAAATTTAGTAGACTAGAAGTCATAAAATTACTGCGGTTTAACGTCATTTTTAAATTTACCTTTCTACTCTTATATTCGTATATGAAACATGGAATAAAGAGAGGGATTCTGACGTTGAAATCGTCTGGAGTCAATTCAGTTTCGTTTATAGGACTGAGATTGTACACCTCGTCGTATATATTTGCTTCGAACTGAGGCCCCCAATAATCAGATAATAAATACTTTTGGTGAAAATAAATATGAATATATATTTCAGATTCTAGTTTACAATGTATAACGAAAAACTACACTTGGTTTTGTTTCTTTAACAGCTGTTATCACGATACTTTGTTTTTTCACTACTAGGTGTCTTCTTGTCTTTTAGATGACATATTCCTCAACCATAATGCAAGTGCATACATACGTAAGAATTCGCTTAAAAAAACAACCGCATTTATTAACAGCAAACATTATAGAGATATTCTAGGATCTAGCCAAAGAATAATGTGAATTCTAGTAGTAGTTTGGCGAAAAAATTTTTGTTATTTTCTAATATGGGAGAGGATTATAAAAGAAATGTTACCAAACTAGCAAGTTTCCAAGAAATGAGTTGGTATTGTACATATGAAGAACTTCGTCCTCATTTTGATCTCAGTACTTGTTACGGACAAAATTTTGGGATAAAAACTTGTTAATATTTTAACATTTATGTTTCTATGCGGATAGTATTTACGATAGCAATTGAATATTTTTAGTAAATATTTATTAATATGAAGAGATATTATTGTTTTTAATCATAAATTAATTAATTCAATAACGGTGGTAGTTAATTCAATTGCGTTAGTAATTGATATATGTTGGAGGTAAAAAAAAAATGATTGAACATTTTCCTCCTCTATTTTTTTTTTCTGTCTAATTTCAACATAAACTAAATTTTTATTTTGTTTTTGTAATGGTATACCGAAGATATAAAAAGCATAACAATTAAAACACAAGCACACAAAAACGTATACGACCTTATGTTCCGGCACGATATGTTTATTAAATGTGAAATTATTTAATTAATCAAATAATTTTACATCGCATAAGTCGAGTTAAATCTCACCAAAGAATTTACGAATAATTGGTATGACATCATTTTAGTAGATGTAATAAAAAAATACTACGCACTTAGCCCAACAACTACCTCAAAATTATTGAGGTCTTTAGAAATGATCAGTGCTGAGGTTAAAAACATTTGGGCATTGTAACTTCGAAATTAACACAGTCGACTTTGTTTCGGTAGTCATTATTGCAAAAACATTATTTAAAGTAATTGACCTGCCCAAGAAAAAACAATGTTCTAATAAATTAATGTGTTTACGTTAGGATTTGTACAAAGAAAACATTTACCATTGTACACCTTTTCCTTGTTTCTGTTACTTGCTGAATTTTGTATACTTTTTCTTACTGATTCAATGTACTCAATTGCCAAATGAATAAGTATTTTGTAGACAGGTTCGTATGAGTGCGTAACTGATGAGTTGAAATCGACATGATAAATATGTCCCTGGGTAATAATTTTCTTTTGTATACATGTAAAGTTTGCAGGGCTGCCATTATGTTTTATAGTTTGTCAGTACGCCATAATAAGTGGTTTGTTATGTACGTCAGTACGTATGAGTGACATGTTTTGAATTCTTTGTAAATAAAAATATTTAAGGTAATTAAGTATTGTGTAAGTAAAATTTTATCAAAGTGGTATTGTGTGCTACTAATGCTACATATGCAAGAAAAGTGTGATACAAAAAACTATTGACTTTTGACAGAAAATGTTTAAATAAGCATGATAACAAACATGGTAAGTTCTAAACACTGTAAATTTTACTTAATTTTTGTCGATATGGTTTTAGGTATAAAAGTAATTATTACTCGATCAGAGAGATATTTCTCTGTTGATATATAAAGTAAAAGTTAATTTATTAGACTTCAACGTTTTGGAGATACGAAAATAATATCTCACAAGTAGGACAATGAAAAACTAGCCAGTTTGCTTTAATTATTCCTTCACAAAAATATTTCGACTGCAGACATTCTTAACGATTAACAAAATATACACTTGTTTCGATCGAAATACAAATCTTGCTGCAAAAAGGAGTTTAATGACTTTGGGGTATATAATAAATATGGAATCATTTTTGAATGCAATAGAATAAATTTTTTGGTGATTCTTGATTTGATATTCCGACAGGGTGTTTTGATGTAGAATTTTGGAACGAATTTCCGTCATCCCTTGTCCAGTTTCGAGAACGAAAAATGACACTGAAGATGGCACATAGCCGAAACCGGTTTGTCTCCAAACCAAACTTGGCAAGGGATGACGGAAATTCGTTCCAAAATTCTACACATTTTTTGGTTTTTAATTTATGGTTTGGCGTAAGTTAGGTTTAAGTTCTTTCTATTAATTGTTTGATATGATAAACTTTAAATACAGTAAAAGTTATAAATGTATTAGACAACTAGCAAAATTAAAAGCACTTTCTATGCTGCTATACTTGTTATGAACATTCTTCATGGCTCTTCTACTAATTTTGTGCGAAATGTAAAAACCATCTGTTTATCTTAACAAATAGTATACGAGAATAAATATTTCAAATTCATGTTCTTACTATTTCCTTGGGTGAGAACGAAGACACAGGCTAGCATAAGGGTTCAACCAAGTCCACGTGTTATGAGTGAATGCCATGGTGGAGCTAAGCCTTATACAAATGTTAGCAATTACTAGCGACTCTATGATGAAGAAAAAGGCTGACAGCCACCAATCGACAGTCTGAAGTCAGCGGACAGGCTACTGTTAGCACGAGACTCGAATGCAAATAAGGTAGTCGTAAATAACAAATTGGTTGGCAGAAATCAATTCGTAGAAGGAAGGGGGTCGAAGTGTGACCCATAAAATAAGTGGTTTGCTTCGATATCCCAACTACATTAATATATAATAGTACTCAAATAGTTTGTCAGTAGTATGAACATCATTCGTATTTGCCTGAACAGGCGTTAGTAAATAGCAGTAAAGGTTGTGCTTATGTTACAAAATTCTAAAATTGTATTACACAAATCTATAAAACTATAATTTTAACACCAACTAACGAACACATACATCAACATCCTCTTCCAAGCAAAACAGAAAAAAATATTTTTTAAATCACATGTATTGAGAAAAATTTATAACGTAGACTATATTTAAAATAGTAGTGATAGTAGTAAAAAGTAGAGAAATATATGCAAAGCAAAGTAGCAATAAAAAAAGTAATTAATTTATATACATATATAAATGTATGTATGTATATAAAATACACAAAGACATAAAATACGTTATTGCGTTCAAAATGATAAAAACAAGAAAGGCAAGAGGAATTTATATAAAATTTACGCAACATAAAGGCGAATTGATATCAGATTTACTTATACAACAAGTCCAACGTTACAAAAACAAAAAGTATTTCGTAAGTGTAATATACATATCAAAAGCCAAAAGAAACTGACTAAGGAGAATTCAAATAACAAATACGATATGAGCAAGTAAGAGAGAAATATTCTGCTGTGCAGAATCTTATATATCCTTCACAAAAGTATGAACTGCAAAACATATGTACTACAAATTGTTACCGGTGCAAAGAACTGTTTGAGATATATAATTTTGGCCTCCGGTTTTAGTCGTCTAATTTAACATTAAAACTCTGCTTTCGTTTTAATATAAGCAATTTCGATCGGTATATTTGTTTAATTTTCTGTCTTTTTGGTGAAATTATAAAACTGTGGTGAATATTTCAAAATGAGGTGATGTTTTTTTTTTTTTTTTTTTTGTAAAATTCAGTTTTGCAATGAATTTTACCTAAAACTAATTTTTATTTTAGTTTTTCGATTTTACTGTGAATTTTTCAACTTGTGGAGAATTTTAAATCCAGAAAAAATTTAGAATGTTTGAATACATATTTTTTGCAGCTTCGGTTATTTTAAATTTTGATTCCTTAAAAAATTAGGATATTTTTATAATTTGAATATTTGAAATATAGTTTTTTAGTTTTATGGTGAATTTTCGAATTAATGCAAATTTTTCATTGATTTTATGATGAATTTTCGTAGTTGTGAATATAAAATTTTGCTTTATATAGGATTTTTCTCAATGCTTTATGAAATTTAGGTTTTTAGAAGTAGTTAGTGTTTGAAATTTTGATTACGAACAAGCGCATAAAATTTAGATACTCTTAATTCTTATCGAATTTCCTATAAAATATTCAAACATAGATTTTCTCTATAAAAGTTTAAATTTCGGAAAAAATCTTAAATATTACAAAAAAATTATATATTATTAAAAATGTCGATATTTAAACGACAAATAAAAACATTCAAATTTCTTCACCAAAAAAATTTTTAAATCATAAAGGATTTAAAATTTTCCAAAAAACCGAAATTTAAAAAAAAATATTGCTAAATTTTTCGAAAATTAAAAATTCGCCATTAAATCAAAAACGTGGAAGAAATATAATTACCAAATCTCTATATTTTATATAGAACCTGAATTTGACTAAAAATTACCACTAAAATCAATATTCATAAAATTTTGAAATTTTACCACAAATAATTTTAATGTTACTAAAATTTCACCAAAAAGCAGAAAATTAAAAAAAAAACATAAATTTCACAGAGTACGATAAAGAATACAATGAGTAAAATTTTACAGTGGTGCAAATTTTGTTCTAACCCAACAGAAAAATTATTAAGCTCTCGAATTAAATTTTTCATCACTAGGTTGGGTAAATATATGGTGTTTGCAATAGACACTAATCTGTATAAAGACACATAGAATGTTTATTATGTGTGTAACGGCACAGAAAATACATGCATTGCATTCT
Organism: Phania funesta; assembly: GCA_963932375.1. Classification (NCBI taxonomy): domain Eukaryota; kingdom Metazoa; phylum Arthropoda; class Insecta; order Diptera; family Tachinidae; genus Phania; species Phania funesta. The sequence goes on from OZ010656.1 coordinate 49,042,691, forward strand.
GCTAATGTTCAAATCTTACCTTTTTCAGTGTTCTACAAAAATGATCATATTAATAAATTAAACATTTTTCTTTCCTAATTGGAAGAATTATGAACGAACTTAAGCCTGAAGAAAATAATATTTATATTAATTATTAATATTTTCACTTCGATAAAATTATAAAAACAAGTAAAAGAACAATATATTATGAACATGTCAAAAGCTTATCATAAAATATAAAAACTCAAAGACATTTTGGACAAACAGCGAAATCTTTAGTTGATTTTGGCTTAAAATAAATAGCTATGAACTGTGACAAGGGTTATAAGTTAAGGATAATAGAGATATTAGTAGGTTATCTGATCTTGGCCATGTTAGATTGTTAAAACTTGAGAAATGGCTGGTGACATAACACTATCAGTGACACTTTTACGAAACGTCCCTAATTGCTCAAGATTAGGCAAAACTGTTTTTCATCGCTGCATACTCTTAAAAACCTTTCCAAGGATTAAGTTATTATTGAAATAAAGTAAAAAAAAATAGTTTTTCAATTAACTTTTTAAATTCAAAGTACTTAGAAAACAAAAATAAACAGTCACCAAAGTTGTTATAAAATTGCCATCGAAGATTAAGCATTTTAACTGGCGTTTAATTTTTTATATCCTTAAAAATTGCAAACAAAATATATATTTCAAAGCTGTAAACCTAAAACTAATATTCATCTCGCAATATGGTTTTTTATTCATGCACATGAAAATTATGAACATCTTCATCCAAGTACAACAAATTCAGTACTCATGTGCCACAAAGTGTGTTCTATGTAGGTAATAGACACACTGTCAGACAGACAGGCAGGCTGGCAGGCAGTTATGCCAACGTAACACTTTCATACATATTTTGGCCGATATCCAACATTTCACATGTACAAATGAATGTACTCATGGCAGTATGTAACAACTATGCATAGATTTTTGAAATGTTGTTTAAGAACGAAATACCAAAAGGTAAATATTTTGCACAATACAAAAACTAAAACCTCAGTAAACATAATAAAAGCAAGAAATATTATTCAAAACATTATTTTAATATTGACTGTGAAAGTAGAGGTAACGAAAGGTACGGGCAGTAATTGAATATTATTTTTTATACCGCTTCCACGTTGTTTATGATTACTATTCCAAAGGGTATTTTTTAGAGGTTTGTTAAATTAAAAAACAACACACACACACAACAAGGACTACTTTTTTATTTTTTTAATGAAATTGGTTGTAAAATATTCACTTAGGACTATTATTGTCTTTAATTATTTATTGTCATAGGAGTTAAATCGCACGATTTTGCCGGTTAATATACAGGCCCAGAACGAGAGATAAGCGCTGAGTAAACGCTTTCTCAACTAAATTAGTGGAAATTATACAAGGTGAAATAGAAGCAAACTTTTAGTCGTGTTGTTGAGTTTAATTTTTAATTGCTTTTTACATACGATTGTAAACTAGTATTAAAAATAAAGGGTTTCGAAAGCAAAAATATTCAATTCTCTTGTTTTAAATGTTAAAAATCCTGCCACAAAAGCTTTATAGCACCTTGATGCATGGACTAAAAAAAAAAGAAAAATACTCACAAAAATTAATATTTAGCAGCGAATGTGAACGCCATTAGTTACCATAACAAGGTAAAGTAACACATGGGACTTCAACTGGCCCGATTGGATCTGGATGATATATGATATCAGCAAGACAACGCCACCTGCAACAATGGATTTATTACCAAATCAAAAACATTTTCTAAACTCAACACCAAGATTCAACATATCATCGGTGAGATACAGCCACATCTTTGTCAAACCCCCATCAATAGTTTCATTAGGAGAGCAGTCGTCTACCATCAGAGCCACAGTACTTAATCGTAATTTTGTAATTTACAATTCAATAAAATATAAGTCCTCAAAACACAACGTGGTTAGTATTAAAGAAAAGAAAATGTACTCTTAAAGAGACACCCTATAGGTACGTAATAATCACAACTCCTATTGCAAATATGAAACTATAAACAATATACAACAGGAGATTTATGAATTTGTGTGTAATTTTACAGATATATGAAAAATATTTTGTATCCACTTGAGCAATAAGAGCGAAATTGCAAGCAATTTTTGGGGAATATAAATCTTAAATGGATAAAAATATATTGTAAATGGGAGATATAATAAAAAATCGACTTGGGGAGCCGCATACAAACTTCGGTCGAAACAACACCACTGCAGATTAAGCCCTTGATTAAAAAATCCTTTTTTGACCACTTCTGTTACTTGCGAAACAAGTGGAATCCTAATCGAAATTAAATGTTTTACATAAATATTTAATTTGTTTACCAGAAAACGAGCCAGTAGTGGTGAGCTTGGCATCTAGTAAAAAGAAACATAAATACTTGCATATTTTGTTTTAAAAAAGTATGCAAACTTATTGCTCTGTTAGTAATTTACATACGGAGGCTTAATATACAAGTATAAAAAGTGACGAAAACTTGAAGCAATCGCTTGCTTTTTGTTGAGTTGTGATACTGTCGCTAGTTTATGTTAATAATTTCACAATGTGTAAAATTTTGTCTACGGGTTGTGATGACTTTTTAAGTGACAATCGATTATGCTGCAACAACAAGCTTTGTACTTGCCTCAATTTTCCTGACATTAGAAAAAATTGTATGCTGTCAAGTCCAGTCCAATTATAAACCTATTCTTTTGTTTTTTATTTGTCTATAACAATACTCCTTACAGACGTCTTAAATAATATGCATACGTGAATATATTTTAAGAAAGTAGTGTGTTGATTAAACATAAAAAACCATAAACTAAATGTAAATAATATACACCCAAATTATGAGCTTAAAATATATTACATTGTTATTATTATTATTATTTATTGTATTAAATCCCAGGATAACAAAAAATTAACAAGATTATAAAGTTTCTCAAAATCATTCGGTATCTTCTCAGAGGAACCGGTTTCGCATAATAAACATCTGATAATGGATAATGGAGCAAAATAACAAAGCGAGCGTCTGAGAACCTCGAACTAGATATAATTGATTAAGAATCTAGAAGAAACGTCCGCAGCAAAAGAAATGAGCTTGATTAGATAAAGTCTAGCAGAATACGACGGTAGAATTTAATCTACGAATATATGTAGAAGAGAATGAACTGTTTTTCGATGATTCAAGAACGTCGAAATCTTTGCAATATATATATATAGGGTCCCAAATTAGAGATTCATATTCCAGAATAGGCCTTACAAGCGATATATCGATATATGATATATATTGAATTCTTTGTTGATACAATTATTTAACATAAATTTTGTTAAAATTTCGTCAAATATTGATTTTATGTGAATTTTCGGATTTCGGAGGAAATGCAAAATTTTCTGAGCGTAGATAGGCTAGTGTCTATGTGCATTTCGCTGGTTGCTTAGGCCATTTCATGAGAAAATTTTTTGTAGTGAAATTCCTAAATGTTGATTATTTTAATAAAATTTCGATCTTATTTTAAAAATGAATTTTTTAGCAATACAGTTTTTTTGTTCAAGTTTTACGATTTAACGGTGAATTTTAGAATTTGTTGTGAATTTAAAATTTTGCAAAATTTAAGTTTTTTGGAATTTCGATTTTATTTTCAATTTTGATTTTTTGGAAAATTATGTTATTTTGGGAGTTTGAAATTTTTGAAATATAATTTGGTTTGCTGTGAATTTTCTAATTTTAGGAAAAGTTTTTTTTTTTTTTTACTTTTTATGTTAATTGACATTTTTGATAAAAGTTATATTTTGTAAGAATTTTTTTAAAGATTTTTTAAGGTTTTGGATATTTTTCCGTGAATTCTTACTTAACAATGATTTTGTTAAAATTACGATGTTTTTCTTTAAATATTGTTTTCTTTTTGATTTTCCGGTATATTGGTGAAATATACATTTTTGTGGTGAAATTTCTAAACTTGGTGAATTTTTTTTATTACTTGACAAAATTTCTGTTTCTTTTTAAATTTCAAGTATTTGGCAATTAAACTTTTTTTAATTCAATTTTTTGATTTTACTACTTTATGATGAATTTTAAATTTTGGCAAAATTTCGAAACTTTTGCAATTTTTGTGAAACTTCGTATTTTAATTCGGTATTCTTTGTAAGTTTTTGAAAATTTTAGGTTTTTAAAAAAAAATTTCATTCAGTCCTTCTTTTGGGCCCGCCAGTACACCGAATTTGACAAGGATTCAGAATGTGAAAATACCAAACAGACACAGGAATATAGTTCTGTGTAAATATCTCGGGAACTATTGATATGATATTGGTTTTAAATGTCAAATTTTCGCCGAATACGCTAAGCAAATATTCCTAGTTTTCTCCAGAAACTTTAGTTCAAAATCGGACAGACGGACATCGTATATATAAAATGAATATTATAGAAATTACAAACGCAGTGACAAATCTATACATAGCTTTTTCATTTTTGTGAAGGATATAGAATTCTCAAAATTTGTTAACTTAATCTTAAATCAAAAGCATGTCGTTAGCACGGAACCTCAGACATATACTGGCACGTGATTTTGTTGGGATTAGGTGAGGGCGGAATCATATACTAAAACGCATTGGTCCAATCTTGCATCAAAAAACCCTCCTTAAACATTTTGAAGAAATGAATAAGAAAGTCTCTAATACCCATTTTATTTCCTGTCACGAATGACAGTTATTCGAAGGGATCTGAATTCATAGAGTTTTTAATTAAGCCTGATAAAATTTCTACAGTACGTACTGACTTAACCTGGAAAGGCTGGCCGTTTTCCATAAAGTAGTATTTCTAATCTATAAAGAATTTAATACCTTTATAGGATGGTCCAACCATAATGCACAATGTTAATCATGAGTCGCTATCGCGAGATATTAACCGACTCCTTGTAGTCAGAAATTGAGGATATGGGCCAACAGGATGGTGCCCTTTGCCACACAGCCAATAAAACAATAGCTCGTTTGCGCGAGAAATTCAATGGCCGTTTTATCTCAAGTCGTGTCAATGTTAATTGGCCGTCACGATCATGTAATTTGACATCATTGTACGTCAATAAGCCAAGAACAATTCAAGAAATAAAGGCTGAGAAACACTAAACCTCAATTATGTCTCAAAGTCATTGAAAATATCGACCATCGAATAAAGGTATGTCACCGAAGCCGTGGCCGAAATTTCATTGTAAAAATATTATTAAGATAATTCTCAGAACACTTTTTTTATTAAAAAATTAACATCGTGCGTTTTGGTTGGACCACCCTATATAAAGTTATTCGTTGTGACCCATAATTTGTCTCGTTCCTAACCAATCTATTAGGATATTATTTTTATGTCCCTGTGCTTGATTTCGATCGAAGAAATTTTTAAAGAACACAACCTAGGTTGGGCAGTGAGAGTGGCTGGCTCATCGCGACTATTGAACGGCAATAGTGTAACAACTCTCTATGGTTGCAGAAGTTACAAAAAAATCTTATTGCAACAAAAAAATTCTTAACAAGCAAACGCAAATGTTATAATGGGGATGAATTATGACTTTAAACTCAATTTAATGATGCGTCAAAAATTATACTACGTTGAAATAAATGTCTTGTATATAATTTATCATCCTGAAACTAAAATCTATTGTAATTTTTGTTCAAATCTGTGTCCTCTCTAAACCTACATACACATTTAGTTTCATAGACACGCAGCTCTCTGCTGCAAGTTCCAAAATGTAAACAACAAAAACTTGCTATAAATTAAGATTTGCGAGACAATAAAAAGGAACTGTAACAAATCACTCGTATTTAGGAGAATCATTAACACTTAAATTGTTAAACTTTACCACATTTCACCTGTCGGCCTCAATTTGGATAAATTCACGGGAATGGAAATTTGTGCGTAACCACAAGTACGAACACATTTACTCGCACACTTACCCACCCACTCGGTGTTAAAAAGATGACTATACTTTATGTGAAATGTGCAAAATCAATGTAAATGTAATTTTACACCTTCCCCAACACACATCCATACGTACTAATGCACGAAATCCCCGAAATATGCAATTTGAACGGAGTTGTTATGGCAGCAAAAGGAAATAAAATATGAACATTTGTGTATAGACGACTACAATTGTATGGTCATTAGCACCCAACAAACCCAAACAAAGTGGATATAGAAACAGAAATGGAGAAAAATTGTTGGCCCATTCATTTACAATCATTTGATGAGATTTCATAGCAATTTTTCTTACATTTCCCTTTTACAAAATGCATCGTTTGCAATTTTTACGTGCTTTGATTCTATGTGATGTTGCAAAATTTCTATTTTACACACTCTATGGCACTTTTATAGCTGGTACCTCATATTCCTGCCCCCGTTCGTAAATTACTTACAAATGTGGAAATAAATGCTTGTGTTACACTACCGCTACTATTCCCATCTTGGCGAAGCGTTGACAACAACGTAGGATACATGAATTTGTATGTTTGTATGTATATGTATGTGTGCATTGTAGGTATAAAGTTGAACGTTTAGAAGTTGTTTGTCTGTTGTTATATCTTTCTTACAATAAAAACATTGGGTAAACATTGTACGTTAAAACTGGAAAAGATTAATGATATCCCCAAGGCAAACTTAAGGATAATGTACACACACTCATGCTTTTACACACAGGAACACAGTAGAGTAAAGGATTTGATAAAGTTGGCTTTTAACGAATGGCTGAAATATAAAATGTGCATTTGGTGAGTGCACAATGTTTATTTTTGGCACAGCTACACAATTTTGTATAATTTAATCCGATCTCAGTTCAAAATTATAAAGTATTTATGGCACGATTTTGTTACTTTTTAACAACAGATCAAACTTACAACAAGTAGTTTCAATTTCACGTCTATTTTCAACTCGGTTGCCAACTGGAGATTTATGGACGAACGTTGTGACAAACAGTTAAATAATATAAAATTTGAATACAAAGTAGTTCAGGCCGTATGACTAATTGAGTTTTGGGGGTATCCCGCGATCAACTTGTCCTCTCTTAGTGTTTTCGTTTCTAAGATATAACTAAGCGCTTTTGCGTTCCTAATAACTTAACGAATTGGAGAGGATTGATGGGTCGATGAGAACTTGAGACCTTGTAACAATTAAGCTGTTCTGTAGGATATAAATTGTGTATCCATACGAACACCACTCCTCTCTTTAAAACTATAACTTAAACATAAGACTGGATAAGATTGAAAAGAAACAAAATTCGCCACAAAATATGACCAACTGCTTGTGAAAGTAGATAACTCTTGCGCTAGTCCAAATTTTTCGGAGCGCCAAATAAATTCTATTTATGCAAAATATTTTTTTTTTTTTTTTTTTGGTTAAACGTAAGCGATAAAAAATAGAAAGCACGTACATAATTATTTTAGAGACTACATTTCAAATGGTTTAAATTTCAACAGTTCGATCATGGTGAAATACGGAAAGCAGCAATGTTTCGATTATATAAAAAGGTACTAGCAAAATTTTGAATCAGTGGTAGCAACTTAAGAGTGCAGAAGTGTTGTGCATGCTATAGTGCATAAATGCGGATCAAGCTACATATTTACTACCGGATGTTTTCGTGCCAGTGATATAATGAAAATTCCTCTGATTCAGCTTGAACTGATCTAAATTCTTTTATATTACGGTTTTTAGAGAATCTCGGCATCCTTAATTAAGTCTACAACGATAGGTTGCTTAAGGTGATCATCATAAACGAAATCACATAGAATAAACATCCTTTCAACGACTTCATTATGTAATTTTCATTAATAATATCGTCTATTTAATTTCGAATTATTGATGCCAAATTGTTTAATTTTGAATACTCTTTGCATATGTCTAAGAATGTTTAGAAAAATATAGACCAACTCTAATTTTGCATATCAAACATTAGCGTTGACGTCAAGAGCTACAAATGATAAATAATTTTTTGTTTGTCCAAGTTACAGAATACGCATGTGGTCAACGGTAGAATTACACCTTAACGCAGTTGTGTGCCAATCATAACAATCGACCTGTTTCGCTGGATCTATACGACATAATCAATAAAAAAGTTACCTCTTCACTGCAGCGGACATTTGAACGATGTCATTTTCGATACAAATGACACTTCACAAACGTACCTGCCGAAACAGGAAACCCCTTTATCAAATCTCCTCTTTTGTGTCCGCATAAACATTCCAAGTAAATTAAAATATTACTAAATTTAATTGCATGTCAAATGCAATGATGCAAAATTAATTCCCAAATGTTGGTACTTTATATATAAAGAAAGTACTATGCAACAGGTACTATTTATAATTTTATACTCGTATTTTCACATCACTGAAATGTCTTCCTCTACCTATATACAGCTTAAGCAATCACGAAAACAACTAGACGTTGGAATAGACGGACACTCAGACACTCACTTAGTTTATAAAGGATACGGGCGCGATTGCTTGTACTTGTAAAAATAATATTTTCAAAAGAACTTAGAGCAGATGCATTTTCAACAATCAGCCAGGAGCCAAAATTTATCATTCGTCCTGTTATACTGGTGTTGTGTTAGTAAGGAAATAAACCACAGTAAATGTTACTGTTGTTGTTGTTGTTGCATTTGCTGTTCCTGATGTTTTTTTGTGGTGAGTGATAGTAGAGAACGACAAAAAGACAGAAATAAACGAAAAACAGCATCCTCCCGCATTATCATAATGCAAAAGTTGTTGTCTGTTTCCATTAGTTCAGTGATCAACTTTTTTAAAAATGAGTAACTTGTAAACCTTAAGCAGTAAACGCCCTAACTGTTTAATATTTATGTCGCTTGAGGAACGTAACATTTTTTGAAATAGAACGTCAAGGTAATTTAAAGGATTTCTAAATTAGAGTGCAATTTACCTCATAGGACTTAAGCGAAAACTTAAAATTATGATTTATTTAGAAGCAATCTGAAAGTAAAAATTATATTAAGCATGCGAGTTAAAGGGTGTCTAGGGGTAATTCCAGCGAAGTTTTGATATAAAATTTTATAATCTGTGCGATAGAGCTCTTTTTCTCTGTGGAATAGTAAACATTATAAAGTTGTTTATTCCGCTGAGTTCTCATTAAGGGGTTTTGATTAAGATACTTCTCAACATTTTTTTAGAGGATGTAATTTTTGTACCGGTAGTTCAAAAGATGTGTGACTAAAAAGAAGCCGCCACTAGAAATTTATTTCGAAATTTTTGTCAAACATTTTCAAATTCAGATGACTTAAGTTTTAATTAAAAAGTATTTATCGGCAGCACAAATTTGAGTTTTATCTTTTCGTTGACACTGATATAAAACAGCTTATGCATAACGCTTAAATTTTCTCACCAATTCAGCTGGCCGCATGGAGGAAAGCATGAAAGACGTCATTTACAACGTATCAGTTGTCCTTGATACTGCTGACACATACGTCGACGGCAAGCTAAGTGCTTTTGAAAAACTAGGTGTTCATATGTCATCGCATAATTTCATCAAACGCAATAAATGCAAGAGTATTCCCTCTGTAGATTTTTGGAACGAATTTCCTTGCCAAGTTTGGTTTAGAGACGAACCGGTTTTGGCTATGTGTTATCTTCAGTGTCATTTTTGGTTCTAAAAGAATACTTTTTCTAGGGGGACTAGGGTGCCCCCTTGTTTGCATGGTACACTTCCACCATATGTAGGGAACTGAAATTTCTTATAACTTAAGCGTTTGTAAACTTAAATTAAAAGAAGTTTTATACATACACACATAGAAGTATATATATTTATAAAAAAAATAACTAGGAAAAAATAAGTCAGATCCCACAATTCTTTAAAAAATATATTACCAAGCTAACAGGTGACCTAGAAACAAGATGGTATTGTACATATTAAGGATTTCGTCCTTTCGCTGGAATCCGTATTGTTATATTGAAAAAAAATTTCAATTTGTTGGCCAGTGTTATTTATACCATTAACGTGGCAACTTTAGTGTAAACTGAAATCACGTTACCATTGCTAGCAGGCGTTTAGATAGCATTTAACTCCCCAACTAACCAATTAATTTCGCTATATTGGTAAGACCATCACGAAGGCCGCAGGACAGATAATGGCGTAAATCTCTAATAATATTTGTACAAAGCTAAACCGTCAAAATTCATTATTGTTCCTGGTATGTATTACACCAGATTGCGTACGATGAATATTCGTCTATGCATTTAATGGTATTTTCCCCAGGTAGTCAGTGGGTTTAGGAGCTTTTGAAAAGCTTTTAAGTATTTTGATATCATTTAGCCAAACTAAATCCTTTTTTATGAATATAGATTTTTGGAACGAATTTATCGTACGACGACCCTGGTTAAGTTTGATTTGAAGACAAACCTGTTTCGGTTATGTGTTGGCGTTTTATTGTTTATGTAAGCTGGTAGCAGATGAACCTCGGTTTTCATGTAGCCTTCTGTCAGGTGTGAACAGGGACCAGGTAAAGTCCATAGGTCTTGTCGAATTTTAAAATAAACTGCATTATTGCGGGTAAACGATGTTATGAATCTGATACAATAATGAATGGAAATATGACATGTGCGATAGTGAAGACAAAAATGTCTGAAATTTGTTATAAGTAATTCAGAAAAACGATTATGATTTGTTTTCCGGTTTTTTTACAGTAGCTTCAATTTTCTTACTTAGGTAGCGGACAAGTTAAGCCCGCAAATTTTAATTGAATTATTTACAGTTTGTAAACGAGAAAGGCGTTTACTCCGATTAGTTCCTGGTTTTTGCTTCCAAATTTGAATGAGTCCTTAAGAAATGTTTTTAGTTGCTAATTTACATATTTCACTAGACTGCATTAAATTTCCTATAGGTTAAATACAATTGTATATAATATTAAATTTTAATGTTTAAATTCACTTACATTTTAGATCAAAAGCCAAGAATATTGAGCTATACAAGTTAATCCTTGCTCTCATGTAGGTTGTCTTTCAGGAAATGACTTTTAGATAAAATGCCGCAATATTCATTAGCTTTACACGTTTCAGATAAAGTTTTTGACATATATTTTATCTTTTTCCAACGTTTGTGTTTAGATTACAGACTAAACCTATTACAGAATTAATAATAAAAAACAATTAAGTAAAGAAAAACAAGTATATATAACACATAAAGTGCAGAGTTGGGCAGAAGCGGTAACACAGTTCAAAATAATAAATCTTGCTAAGGTAATATTTTTAGTTGATTTCGGATGTTAAAAAGATGGTAAACAATTAAATAGAGGAATAACAATTTTTTATTAAAAAGACACACACCCTTCAAATGATAAATATAGGTTATTCGATTTTTCAATTTGTCTATAATTCATTAGAAAAGCAGGTACTCGTTTCAATGTACGCCTTTTCCTGCTGCCAGAAAATATATTCAAAATTGAGCGGCTCTACCATTCAAGTTTATATCTGTTTTAATAAGCTCGTTCCCTTGTGACAAATTTCTTTCGCAATGCTTACAAACATTTCATCAAATGGTTTTGGCACATTTTTATTTTTGCCAAGCTTTTTAGGAAAAGTTTCAACTTTGTGATGGTTTTTGCTAAATTTAACATTAAAAGGTATCGAAAGTTTTGCTAAATCGGCACATATAACTGCTTGTTAGTATAGTTTGTGTCGCAATTATATCACAAATATTATTTAAGAGTAAATTCACTGAAATTGTTTGTTAGCAGTTAAGCTGATCTGTGTTCGTATTGTGCTGAATGCTTATCAGAAAACCAAACATTAGAAAAACTAAAGAGAGCGTATCCGAGCAATTTCATAACCAAAACGTTTTGTTCACGAGACCTAACACACGAAAACGAAAGTTTTTACAAACACCCAACAACGATTTCGTAATTTTATAAAATGGTACTTTTATAACTATTTTTAATTGTTTATTGAGCATATTTATATTTTTTAAAAATATAAATATGCGACTAGGACACTCATAATAAGCCTTTAAATATTTAAGATGACGGTATGACGGTTATAAAAAATTGTCCTTGAATGTTTAGACGTTGTTAATAAAATTCTGTAGAGCAATTTACTATACTTTAAAGAAATTAATGCATTTCAGATTCTTTGCCTGTATTCCTTTTAATCCACCAGAATGAATACGATATTTTTAGCTTAATAATTCATAAGGTGAAGATTCTTTTTTAAGATTTTATTTACTTTTTCCTTGGCGAAATTTGGTATGCCTTTTGTATTTGTTGTCCCAAATTTCTGTTTTACCTTTTACATCACTCAGGAATCTGTGTGCATTGTAGTCACGTACGTGCCAGTACCGGAGTGTTGCAGTTCAGTTGTTGTCAACGAATGTCATGGTAAATTAAAAGTTATTTTTTCTTCTTTGGCTCCCTCCTTTCATCTTTTTATTCAGTCAATATAGTTTTATGTGAGAGCGTGCTGAAATTTCATAAGTATTCACTGAAGCTGTTAAGCTTAAGAAAAGAAATACAATTTGAATTTGCGAATGATTTTTATTCGATTTTTATCTTGACATACTTTTTTTGGGAGACTGTAGAAAAGCCAACCAACTTTAAATAAAACATGTAGGAGAGCTATATTCGGCTATGCCGAATCTTATATACCTTTCTTAATATTCTTAATATTTACTACAGATTTTTGCCGGTGCAAAGGATTTGTTTTTTAATTTTTAATTTTTTTTATATTATAATATTTTTCTACTTTAAAATTTTTAAACTATAGGCTGGATTTATCGTGAGTTTTCTGATTTTAGTAAACTCCTAAATGATGGTCAAATTTGTTTTTTTTTTTAATTTTTTAGATTAATTGAGATTTTTGATATAACTTATAATCTTAAAATACTTGGGTGAATTTTAAATTTGTTAAAGATTTTTTAATATTTTTCGTGGTGAATTTTTATATTTTATATGTTTCTTAAACATAGATTTGGTTAAAATTTCGATGTTTTTCATAAAATATGTTTTTTTTTGTAAATTTGTGGCTTTTCGGCAAAATTACTAGATTGTGGTGAAATCAAGATTTGTGTGGTGAATATAAAAAATTTGGTGAATTTTGGTTTTATTTTCGTAAAATTACGGGTTATCATAAAATTGGGTTTTTTTTTTTGGCAAAAAGAAAATATACCAGTTTTTTTATTTTGTGGTGTGAATTTTTAGTTCTTGGACGAATTTAGTATTCTTTGTTAGTTAGCAATTGTTAGATTCGTAGGTTTTCTCGGGGCCTCGGGATGGTTATTTCTGTATAGGACCTTTATATTAAATTTTATAAGAATTCATAATACGCGCATTTTAATAGCCTGTGTACAAGCGTTTCCCCAGAAACCTCAGAAAAATGTTTTTTTGGAACTCACTGATCAATTAGTTTAAGTTTCAAGATCTGAAAGTTGATTTCACATCGGACAGATGTGCATAATTAATTAAGCTTTCCTGCCTATAAGAATCGAATATATATGTATATATATGTATGTACTTTGTTGGGTCGGAATGAATGAATATTGTAGAGATTACAAACGCAATGACAAACCTATATAAACCCTTTCATTTTTGTGAAGGGTATAACTAAAAATCGAACAAAAGGAGTAATGCAAATCATCAGTATACGCAGCGGAAAACTCCAAATCTCTACGTACAAGAAGTTTTATAAAGTTGGGAAGAGTGAAAACTTATGTATATTTACAACAAAGTCTTTTGTTTGTTCATAAGTAACAAAGTGTGTGTGTGGCATTCTAATGTTTTTATGGAAACTCATTGGCATTTGCTTAAAGCAATTGTGTGGCGCGTGGGATGAACTAAGAAAATTAAGATTTTGTGATTATTTTATGTAAAAGAACTTTAGTAAATAAAACGTTCTCTTCAAACAAAAATATTCAATTTTTCTCCTTCACCGAAAGTATTGAAATCATCAACAGGAGGACCAAATTAGAAGTACATTTAAAAAGCAACGAATTTACCCAATCCTAGAAAAAGTCTAAATTCGCGCAAAGCCCAAAATTTCATAATGAAAAACTTGCTAAAAAATCGAACAATTGTAAAAAATGTGCGTGTTATTTATTATCTATATTCTTAAAACATCCCAAGCAAAAATTTCAAAAGAATTTAAATTTATAATTTCACAAAAGGCAAATTAAAAAAGAAATTAATTTTGAATTTTTTTTCTTTAGAATTATTTTATTCAGAATTCAAATTCTTTCTTTAAAACGTTATCGCCGACGTAAAAACAAAGTTATTGCATTTAAAGTTCATTACATTATCTATGAATAGGTTAACAGAGCCGTCTTACCAGGCTGTCTGTTTTATAATTTCTAGTGCCAATTAAATGGAAATTATTCGCGTGCTAGAGGTTTGGGGTGAACCATTAGTTTGACTGCGTAATTTGATGAGTATGCTTTTATTTCTTCCTGAATAGTGCCAACTTTCAGACCTCTATGGATATTGGTTTATTATATACCTTGAGACAATAAGTCGTAAGATCCTTGACTGTATTTGATGCGCAACCAATACCTCACAGCTGAATGTAACATGTCCGTATTGGCTTTCCATAGGAGCACTTTGTATTCCAAAGTGTTTCCAAAGGGTTTCAGGGGCAGTGACAAAACTGTAAATGAATGATCAGAAGATAGTTAATGGGAAGAAATAACTAATAGTTGATCAGCTTTGATGATTTTTACAAAAACCAAATCATTAAACTTATTAAAATCAGTCAGTCAACAGATCGGTTTACAGCCAGATACGAAGTCTAGCTTGTTTTTTCTTTACTGTATAATAAAACTGCACCACCTAGGACTAATGAGTCTGGAACGCCAAAATGTGTGCTCTTCATTGTAGTCACTATACACAATAAATTATTGTCCTAGTTTATCAACGAACCTAGCAAATTGATGATGTTCGATTTTGTGCCTGGGTAAGAAATACATGAACGAGACTGCAGTCCTAAAATCAGTAAGATTTATTGTCGTGGTTGCATAAATTCTAAAGCAGTAAAGCGGAGACAAAAGATACTTGTATGTTGGTATAGACCATTAGCTTTCCAAGAAATCGTATTTTATCGATAAAATATAATCTTGAGGGTGTAGTCGAACTTCTGAAGGCTACAAAACTATCTACTCATGTAGGCCTACAACCTACACCAGGTCATTTCAAAAGAATATTCACAAGGTATTTTTTTATTACTCTTAATATTGATATAAATGTAAATCCTTCCATTGGTTATAGATAGACTGGGCTATCAGAATACTTGTAGAAGTATTTTGAATCCATTGTTATATATAATATTAATTTTTTACAAAACCCAACCTAGATTTCACATATAAATCTATTGCTTCTATTTTTGTATTATATTTTATTGCTTTTTTAGGCTTATTATTTTGTGAGATTATGTAGCCTTGTGCATTAACAGCCACAAATCAAGGTAAAATTGCGATAAATATGTTCATATTTAGGTATTTCGTACAGCATATTGTAAATAAGAGAAAAAGGAAACCGAAATGCTTTGAATTTTTTGCATTGTGGAACTTTCGTGTGTTAAAATATTTTCAATTGTATTATCAACCCAAATAGAAAAATAATAAAAAAAACAGCTAATTTGATTATCGACCAACAACAAATTAACGAAATATCTATCTTTCACTCAATGCCATTTGCACCCTACATCGACAGCAACAAGTTTTTTTTATTTCCATGGTCGAATGTTATTATGCTAGAAAAAACGGTGTGCAAAGGCGTACATACATATATGACTCCTTACATTTATTCAGTGACTTGTCGCACAGTTCCTAAAAATATCAATTTTCGCCTCGTGAGACAACACCATATTAAAGTGATAATTCCCTTTCATGCAAATTGTTAGTACTCGCAATGGCGCCTATCCCCATATAATTGGTCATGTGACAAGTTCTGTGTTAGTTCCGTTCTCCCTGGAGACGCGTCTGAGCTACAAAAAAGCTATAGTCTCGGAAAAAGGCAGCAGAAGCAAAGGTATTTATGAAACAATTTCAATTTTTTTCCTTTTTCTTCGGAACCCTACTGACTATCTGCCGATGTGGGAGGAAACCTTAGTTGAACCCCGAATTATTTAATGGGGCACCTAGTCTCTAACTGGTCAACATGAAAAACCTTAATAAACAAATCAGAGAACCTAGTAAGCGTAGCGCAAGTCGGTGTTAAAAGAGCTTCAAGAATGAGTCTCACATCGCTTGTATTTCAAAGTTCATTTAGTAACCTAGCAACTAAACGGAAAATGGATACGTAAGAATATCTAATTTCTAGTGTACCAACACCAGGTAACCGAACGATGTCGCAGTAAGGACACAAGTGAGCCACTACTTTAAAAACTAACCTGAACAAGATTTAAAATTTGTTTAAATTAGAAATTACAGTACAGTACAGTATCCCATTAGAATTAAAAACAAAATATATCCTTAGGGTATTTTTCAAGTACCAACGTTCTTATTTAAATGTACTGTATAAATGTATGAATGTACATATTTGCATTTATGTACACTTTGCTATTATGTGGAATATATTTTAACTGGCTATAAAAATGGTTTTATGTAACAAAACACATAAATAATAATAAACAAAACGTTCTACGATGTGTGTCACATTATAACACCATTTGTAAAAAATATGGACAAAAAAATAAGGAGTGAAATTCAATCATTTTGGCATGACGATGAAAATTACTTCAAAAGCAAAAAACCAAATTAATGTGTGCTTTCAGTGTTGTCAGTTGTGTTTTATTAAACGCACCAAATATCGTCAATATATTTGTATATATATAAAAATCAATTGCTGTTCGTTAGTCTGGCTAAAACTCGAGAACGGCTGAACGAATTTATTTTATGTTGGTATTGAAATGTTCGTGGAGGTCTAGGGATGGTTTAAACGGTGAGAAAAATTCGAATAATTACCGGGAAACCCCTAAAAACAGCCCTTTTCTTTCCCCCATATATCTATCAAAATAGGCTTCGCGTGCGCGTTGGATGATATAATGTCAGTGATAATATCGCGAATGCAACCAAATTAGTAGTACTGATTTTCAATTCGATCGGCTTCGCAAAACTTAATTTTAGCCAACTTCAGTTGTTAAAAGTTATAATTTTGAAGTACTTGCACTGGACCGATTTTTCTGAACATGTGTGCAAAACATGTTCAGCTCATTAAGGGGCGTAGCAACGCGCGCCAGGCTTGGCTAGTTTGTATATAAAATTACGAAGTTCTATTTACTAATATATTGTAATATAAAAAAAGGAGTTTTCATATTCTTAAGGTGTGTATGATGAAAAAGTTTTACATTATGTCCATAGTTCTTGCTCCCAGTCGGTTTTATGGCAAAGATAAATATCCATCTACTTTATTGTAGAAACTTAATAAGTTTTAACGATTTTAAAGGACTTTTTTTTAACTTTTTTGACATATCTTGTATTTTTCACTACACTGTTTTTCTTCTTGCAGAGGTATTACAGTTTGATATATATTAAAGCCTTCTTAACCATAAAAAATCTATAGGGTTGTAATTCCTTTCGTAATTTCCACAATATTTATTTTCCACCCAACAGAGTTTATATATGTCCTGGATCCTTATAGGTAGGAAGTTAAATTAACGTTGTCTGTCTGTCCCATATTGAAATCAAATTCGTCACGGCCCTACACTACCTACGATCTTTAATTTTCCGTGACTTAATCAGGGATTTTCGCTATTTGAAATCAGCTACATAGGTCAACGACTTCCCGAGATATATTTCTGTGCTTTTTTTTGGTATTTTTACTCTTGCGGGAAAACGCTTATACACAAGCCCATAATGTTCTGAATCCTTATTAAAGGATGTAAAGGCCCCCCTCGAGATATTATTGCCAAGAGACCCCCAGATAACATACGAATCTAAATATTGGATCGAATTAAAAAATTAAAAAACAAACTCAAAATTTCAATTTTCGATGGTTTGATGAATATAAAATTTAACTAAATTGTTTATTATTCTTAAATTCGGGTTTCTTTAACTTTAGCTTTTTGGGAAAAATTGTTACTTTAGTAATTTAATCATTTTTACACTATAGTGAAAAATTGTTAAATTTTAAATTATGTTGAAATTAAAGTAATAGAGACTTTAAAATTTTCTGATGAATTTTTTACTTTTCTTGCGAATTTACGAAATGTAGTGAAACTAGAGATTTTTTATATAATTCTGTAATATATGTTTTCTGAAGTTACCTTACAAAATTTAAATTCTAAAATATCTATATTTAATAAAAAACCGACATTTAACCAAAAAATACTGAAAACCAGATTTACCAAATATCAAAGTTTTACAACAAAGAATTTATTTTCACCAAATTTTGTATTTTCATAAAAAAAGCCGAAAATTACAAAAATTCTTTTAAAAAAATTGTAACAAATCTATGTTAAACAAACAAATCAAACAAAAAATCAAATTCTATCACAAACAGGGAAATCAGTAAAAAAAAATTTAAATTCACAAAAAAAATTTAATATCAAAAAAATTAGAAATTTTATCAAAAATCTAAATGAACGGAAAATAAAAAAATCGCCATAACTTGGAAATTGACCACAAATTTAAACTTAAAATTACAAACATTTCCACAAAAAATTGAAATTTACAAAAACCTGAAACAAAAAATTATAATTTTGACAAAACTTAAATTTCACCGAAAATTTGAAAATTTCGCAAAAATAGAAAAAGCCGAATATAAACATTTAAGTACAAAAAAACATTGTTTCCTTAAAAACCGAAATTTTACAAAATATACACCAAAAAGCAGAATATTAAAAAAAACAAAATTTTATGAAAACATTTAAACAAAATGTATCGTACACAATTATCGGGAATTCACCAAAAAATTTCAAATCATAAAAAATTTTAATTTCAACACAGCTTAAGAATTTACTGAAAATTCAAACTATAGTCTAAATATAATTAAATTACCTATATAACAAAATTGTCCAATGACGCAAAGTTTAAAGAAAACGGACATTGCCTAAAAAATTAAGAATTATTTAAAATTTGGCAAAATCTTATATTCACCATAATTTCGAAAATAATTCCAAAAACACTAAAAAAATCAAAATTCACCAAAATTTCAATATTAATTACAATTGCACCTGATATTTTCATAAAATAGATATTTTATGAAAAACCAACATTTTACCACAAATAGCACTCGTGGAAACCTCTATAACTGATTTCTTATACAGAACCCCTTATATTGCATATGCCGAATCCTTATCAAATTTGCTTTAAAGTTCGACTATAGAAATTATCATCTCTTAGCCCTCAGATAACCAACGGACCTAAATGTTGGACCGAATTAAAAATTTTTTAAAAAACCTAGAATTTCAAAAAGTAATAAGTTTTCTCTAAGAACCAAAATTTCACGAAAAAAAACCAAGCTCACCAAATCGTAAGTATTCACTACAATTTTGTAATTTCGCCAAAAAGTGGTAAATTATAAATTTTGTCAAAAATCTTCGTTAATCTAAAGAATTAAAAAAAATAATTTTACCATAATTTGGGATTTCAACTTTAATTAACAAAAAAGATGTAAATTTACAAACATTAGTACTCTTAAAAATTTTGTTAAACAAATATATGAAAATCATTTAATTTTATGACAAAGGGAATTACAGTAAAAAATTAAAAAATCCACAAACACATTTATATAATCATAAACATTAATTTTACCAAAAACTTAAATTGATCTGAAAATAAAAAACATCAACATAATTTGGAAAATCTAAGATTTACAACAAATATATATATAAAATCCAAAAATCTCAAATTACAAAACAAGAACATTTTCAAAAATATAAAAAAAGACAAAAAACCAGAAATTGCACAAAGAAAAATACAAAATCGTCAAAATTTAATATTTATCAACAATTCGAAAATATAATATAAACCGAAAAACTAGAATGAAAAAATTTAATTGCTACAAAATCATAATTTATTAAAATCCCAAAATTTGCCACAAAAAATACCAGGAAACCCTAAGTTCGCAAATCCTGGAATTTTACCACAAAAACTTTAACATAACCTAATTTTTGTAACTTCAACAAAAGGCTGCAAATTCAAAAAACTCTAATTTCACCACAAATCAGGAATTTATAAAAATTTTATAAATTTACCAAAAGTTTTAAAACCATAAAAAATCGAAATTTCAACAGAACTTAGGAATACACGAAAATTTAGAAATTCTTCATAAAACCAAACTATTGTCTAAAAATTTTTAAGTCAATAGAACAAAATTTTCTAAAAAAGCAATGTTAAAGAATAATCTAAAATTTGGAAAATTTTATCTTCATAAAAAAGAGTATTGTTTAGTGTTTTGATTTATGTTATTATGTTAATACAAATCTAAAATTATTTTAATTTTGATTTTTTGATTTATCAAATTTTTAAAACATTTTACAATTGTTTTTGTTACTTGCGTTCTCAGTAAATTTTGGAATTTTTGCCACAAATATTTGTGCATATACAGAACTTCACTTTGTTGGTTTTGGTTGATTTAATATATTTTAAATTTTTATATATTTAAATTTTTTATACTAATAGTATGAAGAATGAAGTATGTCAAGATTTTTAGGTCAATTTGATCTAAGTACTCGTTGACCGATACCAGAGTTTTTATCCGATATCTACTTGGTACTCCGTGATAAAGAATTGATTACGAAAGTACTTGATATCGAAACAAAATTACCGGGTATCTATTAGTATTTCCTCGTATTGGTTCTTGGGAAATTAGCATTCAAAATAAAGTTTATTCAGAAAATTTAAAACATTTTTCCACAGCATACATTTTTAACGCACCACGCTTGGATTAGAGATACATAAGAATCGGTACAGCTAAAGCACAATCATGCAAAATAATATTCAAGCAATTTTTTTTATCATTTTCTGCCAATTGAATAATTTTTGGTTTCTCAAATTCAAGACTTAGATTAAGCTATTAAGATTTTTTTATTGAAACTGTCAACAAAAGGTATTCGAACTACTCTACAGAACGTTTTTACCTAGACGTAGAATACAGTACACACAAACGAATATACTATGCAGCATTTAGGATCCTGTTTGATGTTGCCAAAAACATTTTATACAGCAATAAAGAGAAATTGTTAAACTAGTTTAAATAGCAACTATGCTTTAGGACATATGAAGAATGTGTTCATACCGTTCATAGTAACATGTGTGAAACTACACTGTACAGCACAAGAAACATGGGCTTATTAACGGATTCCGGTAGAGAAGGCCAAAAAAATGTTCATGTGTTGGCGTTTTGAAAGTTTATACCTGGCGTTTATTTTAGGAGAAGTTAAAATTGCCGATTGTTACAGTGAATGGGAATAGGAAATCGTGCAATCGTTGCATTTTACGTATAAAGTTTGTTTAGCACTGCTTTGTAAGACACTACAAGGAATATTTTTGTGGAGCACTTTAACCCTCTAACTCCTTGATGTAGGAGTCTTTTACGTCCCTTTCCTGAGAAAGAAAAAAAAGCTCGCCTTTAACAGCAATGCAACGGGCTGAAGTCCTCCAAAAATATTTTTATGAAACTCTACTATGAACCCCGAAATAAGTTAAAACTTTAAATGCGTTTAAGGGTTAATTTCGTAATTATTCACCATTAGTGCTCAAATATCCAGCAAACCCGGTTTTTATAAGGCTAGATTGTATTAGGTAAAATTTCACTATAAGTCAACATATAAAAGAAAGCTGTAGATTATTTATTTATTTTTAAAATGATGAAAGCAAATTTGCGTATATACTGTGGGCACCAAAGCATTGTTGTCGAAACTCTCACAACGGATTATTGCTGTGGCATAAAGGTAATATAGTTTTTGTTTTAAAATAACGCAATAGTATTATTTTTGAATTGCCCCTATACGCTGGCTATACTTAGGTAAGCATGAGCCGAAACTTCCTACGTAAGACAAAATAGCGACATTATTAAATTTGTATCGGAATAGGAATTTTAGGTATAAAGGTATGAAGATATAAAGAAATATCGTCGATCGTGCTCCCAGTGCCCATATTCTGATGAATTCCCAGGACCTGTGTTACACCTCAGAAGACCTAATCATCATCTTGGTACTACTGCATGCGTTGAAACAGAATACTATGATTGCTTAAAAAATTAAGCAGCTCGAAGCTCGATATTAATTGGGGACATCCAATAACAAATCTGAATTTTTAACTGTTAGTTTGAGAATCTGGCCTTTGTGTTACTGATTTGCCTAAACACCCTGGTGAAGGGCGTATCGTTATAAATTCATCCAAGAAAAGTCTAAATTCTATTCCTCTATTACGATAATTCCAAGAATACTTTTCCTATTGTATACGTAGTCGACATGAAGAAAGATTTTATAAAATATATAGATAAATATATAGAACAAATTGAACGAACCACAGTTAATAATTAAGAAGGCTTCTCGAATCATTGATCATTGGTTGGATTAAATATGTGATGTTTGCAAAAGACACCACAGGGTAAAAAGACACACAGATTGCTGGTGACGTGCATAGCGGCACAGTAACTGCGCATTTCATTCCGCTAGTGTCTAATAAATTAAGTTTTTCAGTATTCTAAATATGATCGTATAAATAAAAAATTTTCGAATTCGCTCGCCTTCTCGGACTGCTACTCCTAATTGCTTTTGATGAATTAGGGGTTCATATGTACATAAATAATAACTTTTTATAAAAATATTTTTTTTAATATCACATGGATTATTTTGAGCAGCAGTTAGCAATAGGATCCAATGAAAATAGTGAACAATATTATTGGATTTGTGCATATATTGAAGAACGCTATAAAGGCAAGACTACTTATTTACTCTCTGCTAATCGTTTGAGGAAAACAAAAATGTAATAAATAAATATTTTCGTTTCGCACAAAAAATATCACATATATTTTATGTAAGAAAATATGACACAAACTAGCCTTCTAAAATCCGGTTTGGTGGGATATTTTAGCATTAATTGTGAATAAGTTTAAAATTAACCCTTAAACATATTTTGAGTTTTGACTTATCTCTGGGGTTCAAGTTGAATTTGGACCTTTCGTGTCTCATCCGCCGGAATCCGTAGTTAGAACATTAATATTAAAAAAAAATTACTATGCTGCAGAGGGTTGTTTCCACAGATGCAAGTTAAACACAGATTAAACACATATATATCTATATGTTTTTAAGATTTTTGGTTTAAAATTTCATGCTCTATATTTATATAAAAAATTAAATTATTTGGAACAAAATTAAGACCTTCAAGCGATTCTTATTCCTCGAATAGCCGCACTTTCATTAAGCCTTCATTCGCTAAACATTTTAAAGAGAAATTTCCTTTAATAATCACTTAGTTATCCAAAACGCTTTTGTGTCAAACGTAATGCAGCTGGAAAACTACCGAAAAGGCCCTTAAGAACTTTTTACTCCTTCTTTCTTATATATAAATCTATATACTCATAGATTCTCCCAACCAAATATTTTTCTAGTACTTAGATTTGCATGTGTGTGACTTATACAAACAAATACTTGCAATAAAAACACACTGAAAGCCCTTAGGTAGATTTTAAGGGCGGGTTGAGACTTCTGTTATATTCCTACTTGAAAAACTAACAAAAACGAATTGAACTAAGTTTAGTTATTTTAAAAATCTGCAGGCTTGAGATAAAGAGCTTACGGTAAAATAAAATAAGTTTAATATTGGGGTTTTTTTAATTTTATTAAATTTAAATAATTCTTTATGCAAGCAACTGCTATGTATATAAAATAGATTCAGTTATCAAAAATCTCAAAAAATAAAACAATACCTTAAAGCGTAGTCTGCACAATATCGCAAGACACATTACGTTTCCGTTATATTAGACATATGACTAATTAAATGTTTTAAAAATTAAAAATTTCGCCCAGACTCACATTAAAGAAAATTTAATTATTGTATATTAAATACAATTTAGCTGGCTCTTTAGTTGTCATTACCTGCCTTGCGTTCAGTACGACTAATTAATATATTTTCACAACGCCTTTAGCTGTCGAACTTTTTATTTAATAAATCAGTTTTCAAAGATGCAATGGAACAACTTTCGTGCTACAAAGAAATGAAAAAACTTTTTAATTCAAACGTAATAACTAAAAAAAGGTGCAACTACAATTTAATGATAGACATAAATGAAAGGAAAGTGTTGCGCTAAAGAATTGCAAAAATATACAGGAAATAATTAAATTTATTGCAATAAAATATAAGAATCGTTAGTGATGAAGCTAAATAAATATCTTATGTCTAGATGTCACACTAAAATTTAATGATTATGTGCACAGTATTATAATTCCAGTAGATTATTGGCCTTTGCTCCGAAATTACTACGATCCAGAAGAGCAAAATAATAAAGTAATAACAACAAATTGGGTTCGATATGATTCACAAGTGGCACTGCGACCCTTATATAGCTCATTACTGAGACATTAATTAAAACAACAAAAATAATGTGCATGGTTGTTTTATCCTCCTCAAGGCATAAAAGATATTTCAGTCGGAGTAGAAAACTATTTTGTTGCATTAGAAAGGTTTATTCTAAAATTTAGCCTGCTTTAAATAAACTTGTTTTTTGTGATTAGCAGTTTCTTAATTTTGATCAGTAACGTAACCCTTGACTATTTAACGCCATAAAAGTGTTGTGAGCCAAAACGCAGGGAACGAGCTGGCTAAATCATCCCCTAATTCTTTGCTTTTACGGCCACTGTGGGCAGGTATCCACTACAAGGAAACCAGTAGAGTGTTTCAAAACACAAGTAGAGTGTTTCAAAACACTCCAAATCAGTCCTGGCGCGAAATACCCATGATACAAGGGATTTCAATGGCAGCTCGACTATAAAAGAATATAACAATATGTGTTCCCTATAATCCCCTGTATTTCGGAATTATCAATGGGGTAAATGGGTAAGCGTGAATAAGATATTAACAATTTTGAATTTGAGTTTTATTAGTAACACAACAGCTCAATTAAAGTATATAATCAAAATATTTTTAATTGAAGGCCAAAAACGATGTTATCTACTTCATATATGAAGTTTTGTCTCAAGCACAAACTTTAAAATTCAGTTTTTTGTACAAATGAAAGCCAATGTGAGAGGTAGTATCAACTCGACGTCAATCGGTCTCCGATTTAGCCTAATGTCCATATATGTAGATACGTCAAAATTTTAAGAGAACACAATGGTTAGCGTCCAACTTTACGATCTATTAAATCTTGAGTTTACAGTATAGCAGGCTTTCCCTAGCGTAATAAAAAATCGCATGGCGAAAATATCTCCAGGTTTTTTTTTTTTTTAATTGTGAACATTATAAGCTTGCACTCCTACAGGAAAGCCTTGCGAATGTAGAAGAACTCAAACATATCTTAGCTCTAGCTACATGTGTAAAGTCTCATGAAAATTTGCGATTATTCAAAAAATATGTTTACAGTAAAGAAGCACTAGTCTAATACTGTCCGTCGGCTATTTATCTCTAGCATTACATACTTTAAATGTGAAATAATATACAATTTTTAATTAATTATAACAAGTAGTTTAAAACTTCGCAATCAAGAGCCCACCTCGAATAGATAAATACATAATGTACACGATGTGTTATCGTATTAAAGCAAAAAATGCAAATAAAGACTAGAGTATATATTCTCTAACAATACAATTAATTATTGTCATTAAAATGACAAAAGATAATGAAAAATATTTCGCCTTTCTTACGTTATCATTTTCAATTTTCCCAGGAATAAAAAAACTGTTAAAAGGGACAAAAAACAAGGTCAATATTTAATTGTGCTTGACACATTTATAATGACTTTTTCCCTTCCACAAATAAAAAAAATTTTTCATGCGATATACCCCCTGCTGAAAATATGCGAACACATAGGAGCACGAATATATATGAAAATAGGAGGGGAAAAATAAATGAAAATCTTTTGAAAAAAATTTTTACATTCAACAATTTGTAATAAATAAATTATTATTGGAAAATATAAAATTGGATTTTACATTTAATTTATTGCTATAAGCGGGAACGTAGTACATACCCTACACTACTCCACTTAGACTCATCGAGAGGGAGGAAAATTTAATATCAAGCCCTTGAACAAATTAAACAATCTACAATGTAATTGTACATTGTAGCATGTTTTTTTCTAAGAAACATCATTAAGCCTGATGTTTTTCTAGTGGGTTTTCATCTAATTTAAAATGCTGATGACAGATTCAGTGTCCTATCTATCACACAGTGTCTAAAAGTTATAAATTTTGCCATCCCATGACAACACCATGTTAAACTGAGAGGAGGGCCCCTTTATACAAAGTGTTAGAATTCGAATCGGTCCCTATCTTCAAGTTCCAGCTACTCCAGTCGTGTATATTTATATATGATTTAGTTATCCTCTGATAGTGTTTAGTTTTCTTAACAAATTTGAAAAAATGTAATCCTTTCTCCAAAATTTCGCCTCTGCAGTATCTCCACATTTCGTAAATTTGTGATATTAATCGATTTTTTCATTTTTGACGCTTTGTACTTTTTCTCAAATAAAAATTTCGAAATTGTGTATTTCATTTCAACTTTCCTCTCGCAAGATCTTGATGCGGCATAAATAAATTTTGTACAAATAAAAAACGGAATGGAAAAAGTTTGAGTCTAAAATCCAAAGTTTATAAATAATGGCGAATCATTAAAAATCTTTAATTTCTAAATTGTTTTGAAATTTCGTTTTTTTTTAAGTTTAGATTTTTAGTAAAATATATTTATTTTTATGATTTTTAAATTTACTGGTGAATTAACGATTTGCGTTTAAAATAAATTTTTCTAAGTAATTGTGGATAATTTTGCCAAATTTTGGATTTATCGTAATTTTTTGGTGCGATTTCGTTTTTTCTTTAATTCTATATTTTTTAAAATGTTGTTATTTTTGTAATTTAATTGTAATTTTCAAATTTCTCTAAATTTCCCAATTGTGCTAAAACATTTTATAATTTTTATGGTCTTTAAATTTTATTATTTAATTGTTATTAAATTTGGATATTTGGGCAATTAAAATTCTAATATATTCCATTTAGTTTTCTTTGTTAGTTTTAGAAATTTTGAGGTTTATTCAAAAAATGTTTCATTCGGTTCAACATTTAGATCGGTAGGTTATCTGGGGGACTCAGGATGATAATTTCTGTATTGCGGCTTTATAGCAAATTTAATAAAAATGCAGAATATACACGTTTTATGGGCTGTGTATAAACGTTTTCACCGTAAAAGTAAAAACACAAATAAAACCAAGGAAAATGGAACTTGTGGACCAATATGGCTGGTTTCACATTCGCCAAATGCGAAAGGGTCAAACTTTTAACATTCTAGGCAGACAAATTTTTTCAACAACGGACAATCGGGCATCGTTAATTGAACTTTCCCACCTAAAGGGATCAAGCATATATATACTTTGTTGGGTCGGAAATGCATATCATAAAAATTACAAACGGAATGAAAAACCTATATAGCCTTTTCACTTTTGTAAAGCTAAGTGATTTTAGACATAAATTCTAAATTTCAAAAAAAGCCAAGTAGTTTTGGCATTTTAGTATATTCACTTCTAGATTTAAAATTTCATTATGTCTTAAAGCATTGCTATTTCTACCGAATTAACTGAATGCTGTTTTAGCATAATTCTGTTGAAGAACACGATTACTCTATTTCTTCCAGTGTAACAAGTTGCTACTCTTTTGAAAGTTTAATGCAGCGAAATATTCTTTTAAATATAATAATTATTAAAGATGAAAAATAAATAAGAATTTTTTTTAATTATTAAAAGGGTTCTTAAGTCTGTTGAGAAATTACTTGTCAAAAAATATTTATTTATTAAAATAAAATATTGCAAAATTTTCTTGTAACTAAAGCCTGATATGGGAACTACTGTGAAACTCTCTAAAGAAGTAAGTTGTACGAAATATTTATGGAATAATATTGCAAAAGTAGTAGCCTGCTCATTTTGTGAAAAACATGCAAAATAAAATGAAGGGCAATTCTTTTTCGTCAAAATTCAAACAAGAGTGTGTATTTTTCAATAATGTAATTTTGATTGTGCGGATTTTTGCTTTGCTTTCTAGAAAATGGGAAAAAGTAATGATGTAGTTAAGTTAAATTTACTGAGTCAGAGAAGCAACCACTAAAGCCAGTCTCAAGAAAAGGGAACGAAAGCATATTTGTGTAAGTCTCTCTTCTATCCTGAAAAAAGAGGCTTGTTGGAGACCGCGTGTCGTCCAAAGGTTCTTTCACAGCAAATACAATATGCATATATTTGACCAAGCAGTCAGTATTAATTACTAGTATATTCAATTTTTTATGTGAACGTCAGAAAAAATACGAAAACAAAAAAATATGCGTTTATGGAATTGTTTCAAACACTAAAAAAACGCACGCAACAAAGAGGCGCTCTCTACACCAAAAATTGCATGCCACTGATTTCATTATGTACAAAAATGTAGTCAAAGTTTAAGGTGTAATTTGTAAGTCAAATTTATTTAATTTGGTTTTGGTATCTGTTATAAACAAAAATGTGTGTATGTACAGACATATGAATGTATTTGAACATACCTATGTGTTTGTGTACTACATACACATGTACAATATGTACAAATCTAATTATAAATAATTATACAAAGTTTTTATTTAGCATTTTTGTTTTCTTCCGTAGTCGGTTTTGCATTCTGCTTTTGCCCTTTCAACATTTTGCAAGATGACTTTTCTGGCAACGCTGCTACTAACCCATCATCTAAACAAACACACCAACCACTGCATGGCATTAGCAAAAAGGGTACGCTTTATTGATTTCAAACAATATTAATAATAGAAAAGAAACAATATTAACATAAGGGAGACAATATTAATAAAATATAAATAAGACGAAGGTACGAAAAGGTCCCTTTGTTCAAAAAAACCTTAGCATGAAAATCTTGGAAAAAAATCCATAAGGATTTGCATTTTGTACTGTTTGTTTTTTGCTTTTGGCCATTGTTTAAGCTCAAAATGTGGGACCAATATCTATTTTTTTGTTTTCTTAACTTTTGTGGCATTAACTTATAAAGAAGAAATTTATTTGGTAGCCTTATCCTTGTATTATAAATGTATTTATTTAAATTGGTTGTTCTATTTTTCTCTTGTTCGTTTTTTATTTCGGGGAGATTCATGTTTAACATAAATTTAATCATAATAAATAAACCTTAAGTCGTCAGCGGTAATTTATTATTAAACGTTGGTTCTGCCCGGAAAATATTACGAAAGTCATAAGAAATATATTTTTCGGCTTAGAGATATTCTTGTTAATTTAAAAGTTTTGCATGCAAATTATACACTTCTTTAAATAGTCCCTGGCAAATAAATTACGTGTATAGCAATATGGCTTGATTTCGTTTGTGTTCCAATGTAACGCAATAAAATCGAAGTGCATAACATTAAGAGAAAATAATTTGCGGCTTGGCCACGACCACCACATGTTTTCGACAATATAATATGGTTGTGGCAACCATATAATGGTTATTTCAATAACATTTTAAGCATAACTTGCGATAAACAAGTTATAGTTTGCACTTAATCATTAAATGATTACCATTCATAAAAATTACAACCTCAGTCAATTTGAGGCAGCAGTTAACTAACTGTAAAACATTGCTGGTCTTAAAATACTTGGAGAAAACATAAACTCTTTAGCTGCGAATTAATAATACCGCGTCGAAATAATAAGTCTTAAACGCCATGATCACACATCAAACTGGCTCATTCAACCCATGTATGTGATGGTAAAATTGTGTTTTGCTTCGTATAGCCACACATCAAATTTATTCAATCAAACTAAATTTCAAAGTTGTTTTGAATGTGAAGAAAGCACGTATAATTTGTCGGTCTTAAGGAAAGTGAAGCGTTAAGGGTCTGCATATGATTTATATTAAATTCAGAAATAATTATTATTTTCAGGAAGGCATTTAGCACATGGACAACAGCAACAAGACCTTTGAACAATAACGAGCACAGTAATGAAATTAGAACATATAAAAAGACCTTTCCAACGACGCATCAAGATTTTCGAAGTATGGGTACCCAAAAAAATTTACCTCAATTAGAGGGCAAAATAATTTTAAGTACATATTTTGTGTATAAATTTTAAAAACAATAAGCTCTCATTTGATGTATAATATGCTAGGGTAGGTAAAATTAAAAGAAGTAAACGTGCAAAAATAAAGGGACGAACAGTTTTAATCTTTTGACTATGACTTAAGCCGAAAAACGTACATGTATGTAAATTTCACTCAATATAATAAAAACACAATCGCTTATTTTGACTACATGTATGTACATACTTATATAACAATACCAAAAATGCACTTATTTTTATAAACACTCCTGATGCATACATATTTTGATTTTACAATAAAAAAAATTTCTAAGCAATAATTTTCTTTCCATATTTTGTTCTATTGTCAAAATAATTTTTGTTTTTAGCCAACAAAAATTCGAAAGAGTAAATTTGACAACAACGACAAAAGCAGCATAGACAACAACCTGCAGCCATGTACCTTGTTGGCATCAAAATAATCATTCTCATTTTACAGATTATAATCGGTGACCTGCTGTTTCTATGTATTTAATGCAAAACTGCTTTAAAGAAGGCATGTATTTATGCAAAAGAATCGAGCTAAAATTAAGTTCTTCAAGTGATTTTCCGAAAGCGTTGTTGGTTCCAAAACTAAACCAAAAATTAAATTTGACGAATTTACGCGTACACACATCAAATTGACTCAAATTTTCAAAAGCGCAAGTGGAGAAAATTAAAAATATTTAGTTTTTCGTCAAACTAAAATCAAGTAAAAAATTCTTAAATTCTATAAATTCTAGAGAAATAAACCCAGTTAATAATGGCTTCTGCGCTCAATACAAAAGAATACAGAAGAGAATATTAGCTGAGCAGTTTATTTTGAAAGTGCCATAATTCAAAAAATTTAAAGTTTTTGGAAATGATTATTGTACAACTTGACAGTATTTCTCTCTTTATATAAAAAAAAATGTCAGTATATATGTATGTTGAGAACTCTTGGGATGTTGTTTGAATGAAGTTTTGCTAATTAACGGGAAATTACACATATTCATTTTTACCGCTTAGTACAAAAGATAATTTTTGTTTTGAATTATTTTTCGTGTTTTCTAAAACGCTATGATCAATGGAAATATTTCTTTAAAGTTTCAAAGAAGAGGGCAGTTGTGTAAATTAAATAATTCTGGTAGTTAAGTCTACACATTATTTTTATTATTTTATTAAGACAGTGAGTCGGGTAAATAGTATTTATTTTAGCTAGTTATGGAGTTATGTTATTTTTAATGCAAATTATTAATTTATAGAACTGTTCTCTGTAATGCAAAAAAGCGTTAACCCCAGCGAAAATTTATAAAAGTGGTTTTATTAGACGGATAAGCAACTTCTATGGAGTCACTAAAAAAGGAAACAACCTAGCGAAAGTAAAAACGAACTTATCGTGTAAGAGAGGATGATGCGGAATCAAACAAAAAGTGTACTTAGAAATTTAGTAAGTGTAAAAGCAATAGTGTTTAAAAATATTTAGTTGTAAAATATAACGTCTTAATAGACTTGCTTCGAACGACAATAACTCTATTGAAGATTTATAAAGATTAGGCTTCATAAATATCAAAAGGGTTGAGCTCACTAATACCGGTGCTGCCTTGGATCTGCTCGAAAATATGTTTTAGACCAATTTGTGTCTACTTTAGAGTTTTTTGAAACCCAAACATTTTATGGTGAAAAGAACAAAAGGTAAGCTTAATTTAAATATGAGGCGTTTTTTCAAAGATGAACAACTTTAAATTAAAATAATATATTGGGGTTGTATAACAAATAATTGTCTTTCAAGCATTTGACAATCTTGTGCACAATTTTGTCTTTTAATTTGTAGAAATTGCCGGTTCTTTCGCATAAATAAATGACTTCACCTTACCCCAAAGAAAAACTGCACGATTCAAAACACACGGCGTTCGCAAAATGTCTCCTCTAGTAAGTCGAATGTTTGTTGCGCTGTGTGTCATGGGGAAAAACATATTTGTTGATTGATGGAATGGTTGATGGTAACGTTTGCTACGGCCACATTTTTAATGATATTCGTCACTCCAAACGCACCCACTTTGCTTACTGACATGAACCACATAACTGAACAGAATATTGCGATACTTTTGCGTCTACTATTCTCCTGGAAACAATTTTTTTTTTTTGGGACACAAACTTCTCTTTATTTTAACTTAATATTAAAATACCTTTGCTCAAAATTTTATCAAAATCCATCTAGTCGTATTGAAGAGATTCGTTTGCAGACAAAAAAGTCCACAAATTGCTGATTTGTATATTAACCCTTTCACTAGTCTTTCACAATAAAGTGTATACATACATCTAGAGACTTTGGTAATATTTTTTTCTGGACGCAATGCTTAAAGATAATGCCAGAAAGTTTTTATATTCTCTATATTTTATACATATGTATTTGTTAAACATATATTTTAGCGAAGATTGCTTTATATGACCGGAAACAATTTTGTCTCCTTCTAAAGCCTTTAAGATCAATTTATTTACTATATAGATCCGGTAGATAAAGTATCGCAATCATTTTTGGTAGTACAGTAAACATGGTATTGGTAGTAAACTATAACAATGTTTTATTTTAATAAAATTATTTAACAATTATCGAAAAAGATACAAAGAAATTCCAATTTATTTTTTTTTAATATCTGATACAACGGAAAATGCGGAGCTTTTAACAAATTAGTAAAATATTTACAGGGAGTTTTTAACACTGACGAAAGTGAAATGAACAAAGTTGCTGAAATTTTTCTTTTAAAAGAATAGAGAGGGTGAGTACTGTACAGATAATATGGATTTGATAATTATCATGAGGAATATGATGAGAAAAATAGCGACGTCTACAAAATATGTAATGGTTTGGTTCTGTATCATGGCTAACTCGCCTTTTCAGGTGTTAACCAATATAGCAATGCCCATTGAAACCATTCTGCACCCATATTCTGCACCTGGTGACTATATTTGTGAAAACAAAAAATGCTGTAATTTGCACACCTTTTATATTTGGAAAAATTTAAGAAAGCTCAATAGAATAAAACCTTCATATCAAAATTGTCAGCACTAAGTAAGTCCCATTGTTATTAGTACAATTGCGATGAATATAATGAGAAATCGATTTTACGAATTGCAAACAGCATTTATTTTTATATTAATTGTAGAACACAATTAATTTTTAATACAGACTTGAATTTTTTGTATTAATTAATTAGTATCAAAACATGAACAGAACTACCTATATTACATTGTATGACCGGTGTACTCTGTAATGTACATTTACAAAATAAGGTGACCTAAATCTTCTCTGCATTCTAACTTAAAGATATTAGATAAAAATCAGAAGTCAAAAACATTATTAATTTACAAACAAAACGACGGTAGTGAAAGGGCTATCTCAATTACAATCCATTCTCCGTTATCAACATTTTCCAAAAATGTTTTATTTACACGCCCTTGTTACAGTTTCATCATTAGTTTACATTTAGATAAGCATTTTTAAACCATTCGAGCAAATTACTGTGGCATATTTCAAGAGAATTATATTGCGTTTTTTTTTATAAAGTCTTCTTAACGTTTTACAATTTTAACCTTTTATTATTCGAGTAGAAGTTTTCAATAATTGTCTGCAGTTGTACTTAAGAATATTAACACACAAAAGTACAAGCAAACATAACATCATACATTGGCTGCAGATGGAAATTGGTGGTAAATGTGGTTTAATTTATGTCACACACAAGCGCGGTAACAACTGCAGCATCGAGTGTACAACAGAATATGATATGCTGCCTGTGTACGTAGTAGTAAATTTAAACTACACACGAAACAATCTCGGATTTAACCAATTGTAAAACTTTTAATACGAGTAAGTTATATGAAAAGTCCGAAAAAGAAATTTTTTGATAAATACTAATAAATAAAAATAGTTGCTTAAATTCATATATCGGCAGCCATATCATGAGCAGAATCTATGAGAAGTAAATAAGAAGTATTATGTTAATTTATCGATAACAAAATTAAGGATTTCTTAAGTTTTAGTTCACTTTTTTACTCATTCTG
The DNA here is from genome assembly GCA_963932375.1 of Phania funesta. Classification (NCBI taxonomy): domain Eukaryota; kingdom Metazoa; phylum Arthropoda; class Insecta; order Diptera; family Tachinidae; genus Phania; species Phania funesta. The sequence goes on from OZ010656.1 coordinate 49,076,934, forward strand.
TTTAGAAAGCAATATGTTGTTTGATATGATAACTTTGAATACAGTAAACACTAGTTTTATTAGACAACAACTAGCAGAATGTAATGAATTCAATTTCTGTTCCGCTACGCACATTATCAATATTATCATAATTTTGTGTCCACTGTAAACAGCATATATTTAATCCAATACTCAAGCCAAATGGAATATGAGAGTGAATATTTTCAAATTTCATGCTTTTGCCTTTTTCTTAAGTGAGAACGAAGTTTACACCACTATAAACTGCTGTCATTGGATACCACAACGTTCCACTCACTACTTAATACGTTTATATCTCGTGGTTTTTCGAGCAAATTATGTTAATTTTAAAAATATGTAAAGATTACAATACATTTTTTGGTCTTATTGATTTTTCATTGAATACCATTAAATTTGTTGCATTTTTTAAATACTTACTGGTGTAAATTTACCTCGCAACTTATTTGTATCATTATATGTATTTTAGTCTATAAGGACTTATTATCTAATGACTTTTTATAAATAAATAAAGATCATGCGGTGTGATCGCGACAGCGATTTACGCCATCGGATGGATAGATGCGGCACAGAGAGAAAATTTGGTCATATAAAATATATAAAATGATAATCCTGGGAAATTCAAAAGTAAAATTTAGAATGCTTCACACACACAGCTATTCTTTAGATATGAAAGGAATCTTTTAATTATTGAATACATAAGTATTAAAATTTTCACAAGTTCAGATGGAGTAAATATTTACTTATGCTCCTTCCCTAGGAGTGATGGTTTTAACTGTAGACAGCAAATAAGGGGATATTTGAGAGCCAACGTGTGGGGAATCATATTATATGACAAATTAGACCATTACGATTTGGACATAATATATCCAAGTGATTTTATACACACAACAACCGGTGCAAGAATCTACGTTAGGTATATTTTTTTAACAAATATATTTGGTTCATTGTATCATACAGAAGTGTTAAACAACTTAATATCAGAACACTTCTTGGTGAAAATCGTGTTAAACAGTAGTCAAAATACTTCAACAACTTCTAATTACGATTTTGTTTATGCTGATTGGAAATGTTTTTCTAGAGTTTTAAATAGAAGACTGAATCTACCGGACATTGTACGCAGCATATAATTAATGACACAATAAACCATAGTATTCCAAAGAAATATCCTGTCCAAACGAGCAAACCCATCCCTTGCAATATAAGCTGCAGGATACAAAGAAGAAACACTTTTAGACAAGACTGGCAACGATTTAGGGATACAAATGATCTAACAATCATTTTCAATGTTACGTTCTTAAAGAATTTAAAGAATCCTGAGTTATTTCTATAAAAAACAAAAAGAAAACACCTCACTGTCCCGACCTATTAGTTTATTGTCCTCGATAAGCGAAATTCTAGATAAATTAATTGAATCTAAATTAATTAATTTTATGGAAGCAAATAACATCATTTCACCTTAAAAATTTGGCTATTGCATAGAGCATAACTGCTGAATAGAATAAGGAAATTAGATAATCAACACACATGGTTTTACTAGATGTAAAAGCTGCCTTTCACTTAGATGGGCTTATTTTCAGAATGATACATTTTGGCTCATATAGCTTGCAGCTTTCTCACCCTACGTTCTTTCAAAGTCCATATAGGTTTAAGTTCTGACAAGACTCCTGTTTATCTATAACTTATACACATCCTATTTAGCTTAATTAGGTTACTACTTTGCTGAAAACAGAGCGATTCTTAACTCCGAATTGTTGGCAATAGATATAATATCTAACATTTAAAGAGCCCTTATTGTCTAATTTTATTAAATGGAAAATAAAACTAAACTCTAATAAAAGAAGTATAATTAATATATTCAAAAAGAAAGCGCAAAGCATGTTTCCTACCACAGAATAACATATTGAATAACTGCACAACCCAGTGTGAAAAAAAGTTAAATACCTTGGTGTCGTACTTGACTCTAAAGTGAAATTTGGAGACCATAAGCAAAATAAACGTTCGGGTGCGAATACTATACGCCCTTAAAAAATAAATTCTGCCCTTAGCATTAACAATCAAAAGTTAATCTTGAAATAAATTTTTAATGCTATTCTTTTATACGCACCACCTATTTGGTCGACAAGTGCAAACTGTCAATTAAAAAATTGCAAATAGAAGGGAAACTCACTCTTGTATGCAAACGACCATTGCAAATGTAGCAAGTTTAGCAAATATGCTACATTTTGCAAAACCATAGCAACAAAATATATGAAACTAAGATTTGCTACACTTGAGCAAATATGCTATGGCAAAAATCGTTGCAGATTGGGAATTTGCAATGCTAAAACAGCTGAGTATATCATTTTATTTTTAAAATCAAAGCAACTAGACAACTGCGCTTGCAAAATTTATACGGCGGTAGATCCGACTCAACAACTGCCTGTGAAGACTTAAAATTGAAGATAAGACTGTTAAAAAATGTTTGCTAAAATATTAAGAATTAAAATATCAAACAAAACTCCATTAATTGATAAAAGTTCTTAGAAAGTTTATGTACACACCAATTACTTTCTTTACTTTCAGAGGCCGCGGCGTTACCGTTCATATACTGGCTGCGGCTTAGCTTAGTGCAAAGTCACTTTATGCAACTCTGTAACCAAATAAATAATAAATTTAAAAATGAGTGGTGAATAAATTAATATAATAAAACAAAAACCAAGCAATAAGCGATGGACGGACGATGAAATTTAAAAAAAAATATTGGAATATTTACTAGACAATCAAGAATTTGAGGTTTGTTGTTCATTTTCTTTATTTTCTGAAGAAGACACTCACGCTTTGTGGCAGAAAACCGTACTAAGTGTACAAAAATTGCAGATATGCAACAAAGACTGATTTCCGCCAGAGTAAAACAAATTGTTGAAGTGATTTATAATCTTCCATGGTTTTTTTCGACCGTCTTCGTTCTCCAGCAACTTAATTGGCCTGCGGGTATGGAATTAGTTAAATCGAAACTAGCCATATTTAACGAAAATTATAATATCAGATGCTTATGATCGGGTTATAATCAGTGATATCAATGAGGTGGCTCAATGTACTTAACGTAATTAGGCTTTAGGGTTTTTCTCTTTTACTAAAAAGTTTAAATATGTTTTTGCTAAGTTTTTACCTCCATGTATGAAGAATATTGTTAATATAAAAACACAATTTTATAAAATAATGTACAATATAATTTAACAGAAAAAGATACTAATCTTTAACTCTTTTATATTAGTAACAGAATTAAGTAAAATGCAAAAATTATATAGAATACGAATAAATTGATAAATTCAATAAATGACTCTTTTATACGTTCGATTCGCTCTATCTAAATATTTATCCAAAAATAAAAGCTCCACATATTTAAAACTAACTCACATAATCGACGTCGAGAAAAAGACTGACTTGAGTTTAAAACAATAAAGTGGCTATATTCGGCACCGCCGAATCTTATATACCCTTCACAAAAGTTTGAACTACTAACAAATGCGATCTTTAATTTTGGCCCCCGGCTTAAGTCGTCTAATTTTACATTTAAACTCTTCTTTCGTTTTAATATAAGCATTTTCGGTCGGTTATATGATGAGATGTTGATTTTTCTCTTCTTTTAAGGCTCATCATTTGTTCATGACTTTTAACATTTGAAAAAAAAAAATTTTGTTTTCCGTGCAATCTCACAGCCCTTGTGTAAATTTTGTCGTTAAATTTCAAAATATGGTGAGTTTGTTTTTAATTCCTTGTTTGGTAAAATTAGATTTTTTGTGATGTAGCTCTTTTGAATTTTGTGTAGCAACAGTTATGTTAAAACTACGATGTCTTTCATAAAATATTAATTTTTGGCGAAGATGCAAAATGATGCGAAGGTGAAATGACGAATATAGGTTTGAAATTTTGAAATTTGGTGAATTTTGGTTTTTGTAGTATTTTTGCAATTATTTCGCTTTTTACAGTTTTTCGATTTTATGGGAAATTTTCGAACTTTTGGCACATCTAAAATTTTTGCAATATTTGAATTTTTCGTAATATTTTGGTAAAATTTCGGTTTTCTTAAAACTTCGATTTTTTCGTAAATTGTATTGCTTTGATAATTCAAAATGTTTAGACTATAGTTTTGATTTCGGGAACAATTTAAACATTTTTGTGAATTTCTAAATTGTGTTGAAATAAGTTGTTTTTTTTTATTTTTAAAATTATTTAGATATTCTGTAAAATATTTAATTTTTACGATTCTTATTTTTTTTTATATTTTTTAAATTGTGTGGTGATTTATCGATTTGTAACTAAGATTTTTGGACTACAGTTTCGTTTTGGTGATTTTTTGAGTTTTGCTAAATTCCTCAATTATGCTGAAATTTGTTTTTTTTACAGATTAATTTAGATTTTTGGTATAATTTATAATGTTTAACGTTTTTAAGGTTTTTTTTTGAATTATCTATTTGCGGTGAAATTTGATTAAATGTTTCTGATGTATTTGTTTAAAATTAAGTTAATTAATATTACGTAAATATAAATTTTTTGTGAATTATAGACTTTTTGGTGAAATTTCACATTTTATTGAATTGTTGATTTTTTGGGTAACATTTTAGTTTCTTTTTATAAAACATTGGTTTTCTATCAATTTAATTTTTTTTCGATTTTTGAGTTTATGGTGAGTTTTAAAATTTGTGGTGAATTAAAAATGTTTGAAATTTGTGATTTTGCGGAATATTATGTAATTTTTTAAATTTAAAACTATAGTTTGTTTTTTGGTGAATTTTTTATTTTGGTGAATTTCGAAATAACGGTCAAATTTCTTATGTTTGTGGTGAAGATGCGAAGTTTGGTTCTTGGTAATTTTTTTTTAATTTTGATTTTTAGACAATTAAAAAGTTTTATTCCAGTTTTTCGACTTTATGGTGAATTCCACAATTTGTGGTGAAATTAAATTTTGACAAAATTTCAAATTTTTAATGTTCTGCTGAATTCTCTTTTTGTGGTGAATTTTGAATTGTGATTTATGGTGACTTATCGAACATATAGTAAATTTTAAATTTTGGCATAAATTCGAATGTTCGCAAAATTAAGAAAAATCATCTTTTCTATTTATTAACTAATCGAAAATGCTTACAGTACAATGAAAAGAAAGCTTAAATGTAAAAGAAGACCACTAAAACCGGAGGCAAAAATTTAAGATATTTTGCACCGTACATTTTTAGTAGTTTATAATTTTGCGAAGGGTATATACGATTAAGCATAGCTCTCTTATTTGTCGTTAATTTGTTGTTTTTATTTATTTCTTTGTTTTTTTAAACTGCTCCCACTGCCTCTGCACTTATCCTATTAAATTTTTAAATGAAAATTACGAGCAATCATTATGCGCTAAATAGGACGAACGTATGTACTCAACCACGGTCACAAGTAACTGGATTTACGATTTTATGGTGAATTTTAAATTTTGGAAAGAGTTTTTGTGAAATTTCGGTAATTGCAGGAATTTGGGTTTATCTGTTAGATTTCAAAATTTTTAATTTGGTCCAACATTTAAGTCCATAAGTTATCTGGGGCTTTAGAGCTGATAATTTTTGTAGGGGGACCATACCGCAGATTTTATAAGACTCTACATACTTCATGGGCTCGCGGATAATCGTTTCTCTGTAAAAGTGGAAATAACAGAAGAAAACACCTTATAAATGGTTTTCGCCCATATTTATCGAATTTGTGGACCGATATTGCTAATTTCAAATAGCGAAAATTCGCCGCTGATCAAAAGCTTTAAGGTTCAAGATCCTAAGTTGTCTAGTGCCGTTAGAAAGTGATTTTGAATATCGCACAGACGGACACATTCATTTAGCTTCTTTTCTTACCTATAAATACCCAGAATATATATATATATATACTTTGTTGGGTCGAAAATGAATATAGTATTGCAGAAGTTACAAACGGGATGACAAATCTATATATATACTCTTTATAATTTTAGTAACAAAAGCTGTTTAATAATAACATAATAATGATTTGAAAATATGTAAATATCTTAACGTTTACGAACGTTTATTCAAATCACAACCGATGAACTATTTTGTATCATATAGTGTAAAACACTCTATGATCATTTACTTCAGACCAGCCACAATGTATTGTAATTTAAAATAAGAAGACAAAAAAACAAAAATATTAAAACTTCTGGAAATAAGTATTTATTTTCATTAATAAACTTTTTAAACTTTAAGTCTTTTAACTTATAAAAAATTTTAGTGTTCACTGCACTGTTTTCTTTTTATTCGTCTTGCTTTCAAAAAACTGGCGCTGACATTAAATTGATGTCATACAATTTTAAACACAGAAACTAAAAGCGTAAATTTTTAACAAATCTTTTATTGAAATTTGCCAGCACGAATTTTACACTCCGTAATACAAATATTTATATAAAACACATTTTATCCCTATGAATATATCTATGTGTGTAAGTATTTTATTAACCACATCAATCGAAAGCTTATCCTGCCATGCAGTGTGTTATTTTAATTATGAGTGATTCTTGTTGTAAACCACACCTGTTTTAGGGTGTTAAGAAAATCCCCCATCAGCAGCGGTTAACCACAAGTTTTGGTGGATTTTATTGTGCAGTTATTGTTCAATTTAATTTCTATGGGCAATCTCATTGTTCTCACGTAACCATCTATCCTTGAGGTGTCAGACGAAATTAGATGGAATAAATTTCTGGTTTTTAAATTATTTAGTCTCGTAGGAAAAATTGATTTAATAATTTCGAGGTTTAATTTGTTAAATTGTGTGTTTAGTACAATTTCTGTTACAAATAATGTTAAATTGAATATATTTCATATTTTTAGAAATGCTTTTGTTGCCATGTTTGGCAATTTTTTGTATTAAATTTAATATTTTAAAGATTGTTGTGTTTGTTTTAATATTAAACACTTTTCAACTTTAAAATGTGGCTTGTGGCCAGTGTAGATTAAACAGGTAAACTCATCAGCGCAGCTTAGTACTTTCTTGAAATTGATTGGTTGTCAAATTTTATGTAAAAAATATTTTCGGTACATTCTTTATATTTGGAGTTTGATATCCTTAGATTATAGTATATAGGCTTTGTTTCTGTAAATAAGTTCATTTACTCAAAATAGATATTATAGGCGAAAAGCAACATGTTATGATTGTTTTATATAGTTGTTACCGCGAGTAAAAATATTTGCAAAAACAAGCACTGAGTGATATCATCGTAGCCATATTTTGATTAACCACCAATGTAACTTTATATATTATATTTATTAATCACATTTATGGTTAGAGATATTATATTATTTTAGTATAGTTAAAATAAATTGTTTTTGGCTAGAATTTTAGTAACAATCGTATTGTTCAACTCAACCATATGGCAATTCTTATGGATAAAAATTATTTAATAATTAAATGCAAACAATAACTTGCATATTGCAATTCAGCTAATGTTGTAACCTTTGTAGAGGGCATAATGTCGTTGACGTGATAATTCCAAAACCATGTTTTTTTCTTTCGTGATGCTGAGAATCCATTCAGTATCTAGCGGTTTCAATCTTCGTTAATCCAAATTTTATAAAAAAAAGTTTTCTACACACACTGTGCTGTGAAAAAAAGCTAACACATATATCTAGGCGCACAGTAGTGCGGCACGCGAAGTGGCCTAATGCACATAATTTGTATTTTACAGGAAATCATGCGCGCTGCTTTTCCACACATTTTTTAAAACATAAGAACTCCACATACAGGCAACCTCCTAGACCAAGTTTAAAAGATTTACCATAAAAGCTTCCCGAAACGTGAAGGTGTAAAAAGTGTATATTTTATTCACTGACTCACTAAGTCACTCATCAATATTATGGGCACTTCAACTAGGTCTTTGAGAATAAGTAATCCGAAAAGTATGAAAACGGGCACTTTCTATATAGAGGGATACTTCCACTATATCAGGAGAGCTGAAATTTAGTATAAAGTTAAGCCTTGGAGAATCAGTAATCAGAAAAAAAATCAAAACGGGTACTTTTCATCTAACGATACTGGGGTACCATCACATTTGTATAGAGCATTTTCACTATAGGTAGAGAGCTGAAATTTGATATAACCCGTCTGTAAGCTTTAGGTTAACGGTATGTACATTTACAAAAAAAAAATTATTTGCCAAAAAGGAGTCAGATCCGTACAAAAACATAAATGTGAAAATTAGTCTTAGGACCTATTCAAAAATGTCGGCCGTTAAAAGTACCGAGATCACAATTAGGACCATGTTCTTCATATGTAGAATACCATCACAGCTGGCCAATAATTTTTTAGTTTTCTCATATGGGAAAAATGTTAACAAACTAGCAAGTTCTAGATCCCTATAAGCCTTACTTGTATTGGCTTCGTTCAAAGAGCAGTCTATTAATATACCTTTTTGCAAAATTTTGTGTCAGTAAATCCTATCCAAAGTTTGCGAGATATGGACCAAAAACATTTTTTTTTTTTTGTTTTGAGCGTCTTTTTCTTACCGAACGCAGAGCACGTTCCACTTTGCCTAGTTGAATTATAAATCCGAAGGCCCAAGATCAAAAGGACCGTATCAAAAATGTATTCAAAAACAAAACCATACTAAAACTGATCGGAAAACTCACCCGAACTCTCCCTTTGCAGCAATCTAAAATTCATCATAAGTTGGAGAACGTCCAAAATATTATATTACCAAAAGCCTGAAATTTCACAAATCAATCTAATATCTATTAAAAAAAAAACCCTTAAAATTCACCACAAAATCACATTTCAGCAAAAAAGTAATAGATTGAAATACACTAAAATGATTAAGTAATAAAATCTAAGTTTCAAAATAAATCGGCATCTATTAAAAAATTAAAATTTTACTAATAAACAATTTGAAATATAACGAAAGAAACTGAAACTTCAAAATATAATCTAAATTTAGAAAAACAACGACAAAATCGGAAAATATCCAATAAAGTTAAAAAAAAACTTATAATCTTAAATATATAAAACACAACCCACTATCAGAATTTATAAATTGGCGGTAGCCAATGTTTGGTGCAAATGGTATTGCAAAAGTGCAAATGCAAAATAGCGTTGCCATGTTTTTAATATACTACAACAACAACAAAAAATTAAAACGGCAAAAAGAACCACTATTATTACTAGGTCATGAAAGTACGTATGTATTCCTCAAATGAAATAAGCTATATTTCATGAAAATTCGCGGGTAAACGGTGATTTTATTTCCAGTTTAGTGAAGTTACCTGAAATAAGTTTTACAAACTTAAACAAATTATCAAAAATTTATTTCGACTTTTGTTCGTCAACTGTGATTTACAGGGTTGGATTTGCTTATAAGCAACCAAATAAGATCTTTCATCATATTTCCGTACCATATTGCCTAATACTGTGGTTGTACTGAACATAAAAATGTTTACAAACGTACTTTTCAAGAAATATCGCTTTCTAAGTGCATATAAAAATATATTATTCAAAATTAGCAACCGTCCCATAGTTCCGAATAAAATCAAATATTCTGGACTTATTTTAATGAAAATTAGCTCATTTTATTTGAAATATATTTACTCGTACGTAGCTGTACATAAAATAGTACCTTTGTTGTATTTTTATTTACTATGAACTTTTAGAAACCAATTATTAAAAAATTGTGTATTAAAAAGTTTTTATTTTGCCGCTGATGGGCAGATTTTTAGTTTTTCATTCAACCAAATGGTTCTCAAGTTTTGCTAGCATATAGCGTAAAACTACCTTCATTTAAGACACAACGATATAACTCGAAAACTAGAGCTGATAGAAGAAAACTAATGAAAGGATTTAATTCAGCGTCACAGAACTCTTTTCAGTTGTGTGACAACAAGAAGTTGACCGGAATTTGTTGACTTCTGTAATTAATTATGTTTCAAAGAAAATTCCATAAATTTTATAATTTTACAATTATACACGAAAATTGAGAATAATCATCTTAAAAAGTTTCCTACCATTTCTTCCTTAATTACCACGTGTGTAAAATACCGCACAAATATGTTTGGTGAAAAACATAAATATGATGATAAAGCCTTCGGAAGGCGAATATGCATTTATTTGGTTTATAACGATTATACAAAAGAAAAAAGCAATAAAATTTCAAGCACAGGGTGGCCCAAATGTCGTCTTGTGATGTGAAACACAAATATCTTTTTTATTTTTTAACATAATTTATTTTTTCTTTTTGCAGGTTTTAACTGAACTTTTGGACATTAAAAATGAATACAACAACGTATTAAAATTATCGATTTTCATTATTCTTCTCAACGATCAACTGTTGTGACGCAGCGAAATTATCGCCATTTTTTTAACGTAAGATCAGCGCCCACATCTTCCATGATTACAAGTTTAGTTCGCCGTTTTGAGGAACTGGGTTCAGTTGCCGACCGTCCAGGAAGAGGTGCTCATCGAAATATTCGTACTGAAGACAACATGGAAGCTGTGCAGCAGAGTGTTGCAAATGATCCATCTGTCTCAACTCGTCGCCGTTCCGTCCAATTGGGTATACACAGAACAACATAACAGAGAATTTTAAAGTTGAATCTTAAGATGTATCCATACAAAGTTCAAACTGTGCAACAGCTTCTACCGCAAGACCCCCAACAACGACTACAATACGCTATTCGCTTTACACAATTAGCCACACAAAATGATTTTTTAAACTATCTTTTGATGACGGATGAAGCGCATTTCCATTGAAGTGGTTATGTGAATAAACAAATCTGTAGGTTGTGGGGCACCGAAAATCCAAGGGAAATACATCAGATGCACTGTTTGGTGCGGTGTTATGGCCACAAAAATCATCGGCCCATATTTCTTTGAGAATGAGGACGAAACGCCAGAAATGGTCTCCGGGGCTTCTTACAGAACAATGATCGACAACTTTTTGCGGCCAATGGTGGAGCAACATCCTAATTTGTGGTTTCAACAAGATGGAGCCACTGTGCATACTGCTAGGCAAACTATGGACATGCTGCGTAAAATTTTTGGTGAACGCATAATTTCAAAAAATTCAGATTTCCTTGGCCTCCTCGTTCACCAGATTTAACAGCGCCCGATTTTATTTATGGGGTTATTTAAAAGACAAAGTTTATGTTAACAAACCACAGACACTTGGACAGCTCAAGCAGAATATTCGAGACGAAATACGGCGCCTGCAACCAGAAACATTACGCCGTGTTATGCAAAATGTGCTAATAAGAGCCAATGCCTGTATCGAGCAAAATGGTGGTCATTTGCCTGATGTCATATTTCACACATAGTCACGTTAAATTTCCATAAAATGTATTTAACATATAAAAATAAATCATTTAAAAAAACCGTTATTACAAGAGTTATACGTGTTTAACATCACTAGGTCTCATTTGGGCCGCCCTGTACAAACCCACTTAACGCAGCAACCTTATTAATGTAGAATATATGGGTTGCATTAGAAAAGCAAAGAAATTAAATGTTGTATAAAAAAAAGTGCTGTTTAAACAAATATCGCAAATAGCAAGCAACAGCGCAATATTCGGCTGTACCGAATCATAAACAGATACATATATATCATTCACTTAAGTTTGAACTATTAAAAGTGTCTGTTGTAATGCTTCTGATACAAGTGAAAGCAACATATTTTTGACGGTACTTTACTTGCAAAGTGATTTCTCTTTTTATACAACATTTAAATTTTACAAATCTTTTTTGCTTCAATGTCTACATTTTGTGAAATTTTAAATTTTTGGTAAAATTTCGACGTTTCAGATAAATATAGACTTTTATGTAATTTTTAATTTATTTATGATTTTTCGGTTTTCTGGTAAATATTTGAATTTTTTGTGAATTTTTAATTCTTGTTTTGCTGACATCACGATTTCATGTTAATTGAGAATATATATTTCAAATAAAATGGGCTAATTTTCATTAAAATAAGTCCGGAAGTTTTGATTTTATATAGAACTAAGTGACGGTGCTTAATTTGAACAATTTTAACGGTTATCTTTTATTAGTGAATTACAAAGTTGTGGTGAAATATTGCCCTTTTTGTACATCTTAGGTTTTTACTCAAGTTAATATTTTTTAATTCTATGAGCTTGTGAAGCGTTACTCAAAACATCCATAGTACGCTCCTTGTGTTTTAAAATAAGTTTTTACTTAATTTACACGCATATGAATATGTAAGGATGCAAAGCTAAATTCATTCATAAAGGTTCCAAGGACTTCAGATTTGAATGTAAATACTTAAATTTGTATGACAATTTTTATGGAACTCGAATCTGAGACCTTCTAGGTTATAGTGATTATATATAGTATTTGGTTTAAAACCAATATTATTTTAACTAAATTCTTTGAAAATTATTTATAAAAAAATATTATTAACAAAAACAGTGTGTGACTCTTTTTAGGGAGCTTTTTTCATAAATATTTAATATTCGTAAAAAAATTTTCCATAGACCAAAAAGTGAACAGTTTTGCTACCTTGTTAAAAATTTTTTCTATTTAGTTTGTTGCGGGTATAACAGATTACGATCAAGTTTTTCTTGTTTTTTAAAGTTGCTCACAAGTTGTCTTCGTTATTAAAGAACATTTAAACTCTTATATTAAAAGCAATTATTTTTCTTTGGCAGTCTTTTATGTATTCTTTATTTTTTTCCATAACATTGTAAATACATTTCGAAAGCCAAAATAGAAATAGAAATTTACAACCAAAAAAAGTTAACATTTTTTTCTGCACTAAATATGTGGCATTAATGTAAACAACATTTTTCGAACATCCATACCCTACAAATAAACGACTTAAAATTCTCCCAAGTTATTTGCACTTTAAGGATAATTTATTAGGATAATAAAATCTACTACATGAAAATATGATTTGATAACTCTTGATTATTAACGAAAAATTTTATTGAACCGTGTTCGACTTTTATTTCGAATATACTTTGCTGCCTTTTAAAAAAGTATTTTTTATCGTTACTTTTAACGATCCCTCATTTGTTTGAAGAACTAGATTCTTCTTTTTTGATCTACACTCTTCAACATTACTTAAAATATTTTTCTTGTCTAAAGTTATATGGATTTTGTTGCTATTTGTCTTGAGAAGACATATCTTGTCTATTTCCACTCAAAAATACTAATAAATCTGCTGTTAGAAGTGTTAATTCCTAAACAAGGTATGCTTAAAAGTCAGCAGCATACACATATTTATGTGTATGTCTAAATAATATTAAAATAGTCAATATTATGTTATATATATCTACTATAAAAACAGCAGGAATATTTTTAAGCAAAGCATTCGGAGAAAGAAGAAACATTATCGTGCATACACCTCTTGAATAATTGAATAAATATTGTTAAATTACATTCTTCTGCAATTATATTATCCTGCGTTGAATAGAAATTGAAACAATTTGAAGTTTTCTTAGTTCTAAGTTTTTTTCTTTCACGTACATTTTTTTAATTGACCGGACAATAATAGCCTTCTTCAAAGGGGAGTTACAATTGTTGTATACCCTATACTCGAGAACGGCTTGTCTTTCTGCAATAATAGGCTTCCGTTATCCTTTTGTTTGGTTTTTTACCATGCGAGTTCTGTGGCTTAAGTAGTTATCGTGTTGATAAACAATAATTCGAGGGCTTTAGACGCCTGGCTTCGAATCCCAGCTGCTGCCTGCCAAACAATAACATTAATTTTTCTGATATGTACTTGCATTTATTCATACTAGTATATATCGCAGCGCCTTTTTTGGGCGAAGTAAAGTTATATACATAACACCAGAGGCGCTGCAACACTGCTCTAAAAATAATGCACAATTATAGAGTTGCAAACGTTGTAGTTGATGAGCTGGCTTCGAATTATAGTGCAATAAATCCTACTAAGTCGGTCGTAGTTGTCACGCCAATTAAACAAATCTGTACGGAATAGAAGAAAACCTGAAAGCAGATATTTTTAACATATTTATTAACATGGCTATACAGTTTAAATTGCACTAAATATTGTTTTCTAAGCGTGTAGTTTTTTATACCTGCCACTGCACTTTATTTTGCTCCTTGATATTTTTCACAGTCAGTTACTCTACACTTATTTCGGTTTTAGAAAATTTAGCAGCAGAATTTTAATTGCATCATCACATTTTATTCAAAAAAATTTTGGATTTTGTTTATCTTAAGGGAATTGTAATATTATTTGTAATAAATTATTTATAGTAATTAAAAATTTTCAATTAAACGATACTTTCATACCCTTAACATATATGAACAGAATGGTATATAAAAATTTGTTATTCCGCTTGTAATTTCTACAATATGCGTTTCCGATCTAACATATATATTCTGGAACCTCATAGGTAGGGTAGTTCAAATAACGATATCCGATGTTGGGATAAGCATTCTGACGCCACTAGATAACCTCGGAACTTGAAACTTGAACCATTTTATCAGTGCATTCGATTTCGAAATCAGGAATTGGTCCACAACTTGCCGAGGAATGGGACACAAACCATTTTCTGGATTCTTTTATTCTTGCGGGGAAACGCCTTTAGACAAGCCCCTAAAGTTCCCATATTCTGAATGCTTATTAAATTCGCTAGAAAGTCCTCCTACAGAATTGATCAACCCGAGCCCACAGATAAATTACGAACCTAAGAGCTGAACCGAATAAAAAATAAAAAATATATATCAAAACATACCAATTTTACCAAACTTTAATATAATTTTACCAAAAAGCCAAAAAATTAAAAAAAAATACTGCATTTTTTGTGAAAATCATCGAAATTTTAAAAAATCGATATTAAGGGAATATTTAAATGATAAATTAACTAAAATTAATTTGGGAATTCACTAAAATTCCGAAGTTCCAAACAAGCGAAATTATAAAACTAAAATTGCGCAAAAAAAATACCACAAAATTTTACCCAATTATATAAAAATATCTTATTTCAGCACAAAACGGAAATTTACCGAAAAATTCACAAAAAAAAAATCAAAATCACAAAAATTGAAATTTTAACACAGTTTCCGAATTCACAAAAATTTAAAAATTTCTCTCGGAACCAAACTATAGCCTAAAAATTTTAATAAAGAAAAATACAAAATTTGGCAAATTTTAATTGACAACAATTCGGAAATTCACTTATTGTGAATCAAAAAACTGTAATAAAACAAAATAATTGGCATAATGCTACAAAACTTACATTCGCCATATTTTTAAATATCAAAACTAAATTCTTAATTTCGCCAAAAATTTGCGGTTCGGACAACAATAGGCAAAAGCAGTATTTTATGAAAAACAAGGCAATTTTAATAAAACAAAAACAAAAAACCTATTTTTTACAAATAAGGAACCAAAGACAAATTTTACCAAATTTTGAAATTAAACAAAGTCTGAAATTGCACCGAAAATTCTAAATTTATAAAATTAAAAATTCTACTCGAAATGCAATTGCGATATTAGCTACAGTTCACAAAGAACCGATAATTTATTAAAAAAGAAAAGAATAAGCATTCAGAGAAAAGAAAAAGAAGTTACAGGATCCGTAATTTAGAAAAAACATCTCATCTACTGATCGAAAACGCGTATATTAAAACGAAAGAAGAGTTTTAATGCTAAATGAGACGATTAAAACCAGAGGTCAAAATTAAATTTTGCAAACAATCCTTTGTACCGGAAAAAATCTGTATACATTTTTAGTAGTTCGTACATTTGTGAAGGGTATATAAGATTCGGCACGGCCGAATTAAACAAGATTAATATTGTAAAAACCAAATTATGAAACACCTTAACGATAGAAATTGTGAATGCAATTTTACATGTAAAGTGAGTTAAGTTTGCTAAACTTTTACACATTGTGCTCACTATGTATGCAGCCATATAAATAGATTATTAAGCGTTACAATTGATTTTAAGCGATTTTATATGTAGTTTGTGTTCAGATTCTTTAGCCAAAACTTTATATGTTAACCTTAGTTGGCATTCAAAAAAACGAATTTTAACTTGAATCCACAAATTTTGTTTAAAATTTCATTTAACTAATCGAAAAATAAATATTTAAAACAATGATTATTTTTAAGCAATAACAATTGTATACAAGAATATAAAATCGTTACATTTTTGTTGAAAAATAAAAATTAAATATTTATTAATTAATATTTATAAATTTATATTACAAAATATAAAAGATAGACATAGCTCGTAAATTCTATGATATTGGTGATAAGCGTTACGATCCCTGTGTACAAGTGTTGTGTACTTTTAAATAAATTCCTTAGCTCAAGATTTTGTAATTTTAAATCTTATAGCGCAACGGAGTGGAGTATTATATCAAATATTAGCATTCGAAATCGCTAATATTACATTTGTAGAAACTAATTGTATGTATGTAAATTAATTTAGATAAGAATCGAAGAGGTGGAGTTAAGCTTTTAATTATGACCACTTCGAGTTCGTTCGTTAATCTTTCTAGATCTGGTAACGTCTACAAATATAGGCCGACTTCGAGCGCTTGCAACAGCTATAACGTACATACCTACGTGCTATAAGCCGACTATTTTAGCCTAATAATTTTCTTTTGTTCTTAAAGATTTGTCTTGTAAAATTCTCCAATTTTATTTTCCACATAATTAATTACTTAATTAAATAGCAATCAATTAGATAGCTTAATGGAATACAAATGTTGTGAATATTTAAAAAATATAGAAAAGACTTTAGAAGTAAATTGCATGAATTCTGTTTTATTACGCAGCTTATGTTTTTCAATACATCATATTAACCTCTCCGAAATATAGTAATTAAATGGATTTATGTTTTACTCGCCCAGTTCTGGTTCGTGGTCAAACCTAATAACAAAGTTACAAAGGATTGCCTATTTTGAAGTTAATGGATTATAAGTATTCACTCTACTCAGGAACACATTGCTCTAAATCACAATAAAAAAAAAATAAAGCTATTGGTATAACAAAAAATATTTGTGAACAATGGGAATATGCACGTATTTTCAATGCCCAAATTGTGTTTCGAAAATGCTGTCAAAAAGCTGCACACTTATTGTGTGAAACGCATAAAAAACTGATGCTCTTTCTTTATTGCGTTTGAAAACTTCACAACTAGGACAGATAGATCGGCTAAACCTTTTATTCTTTGAACAAACCGCAATTGCAATGTTGCACATTTGCGAATATATGTCAATGGGAGGTGATACAAAAGGCTACAAAACATTGACAGTTGCATTGACAATTTCAGCATGTATATAGATTTTCAATTCAGCAAGACTCGCTTAAGTACATGTATCGCGGATTAAGTGCACACATGCACATTTGTCAGCAAAAAGGAAAAACGACAAAAAATTTAATTGCACATACTTTTTATTTCATGTTTAGTTGTGCATATTATCACTCATGTATTGAGCGAGTGTGCGACAATGAAGCAGCAGAAGACTCAAACGAAAAATACAAACACAAGTATGAATGTATTTGTGTCATTTATGTGGAAAAGCCATTTGCGAACGAATTTACTCCTGTGTTAATTTGACATACTGGTATTGGAAGAGAGCGCTCGTACGTAAGGGTTTACAACGTACTCGGATTTTAACAGAAAATAAGCATAAAGTACAGGAAATGTTTGTATGTCTGTCATTTTTGATGAATGAAACACAATTAAATGGATGTAATTGTTACATCATTACCAATGTTGTAAAAGTTTCATACGTGCAAAGTGAAACATAAACGGAGTTTGTAGTTAAAAGCTTTTGAAGTATTAAATAAAAGAACATGTTACTTTTATCAAAGTAATCAAAATTAAAAGGCTGCCTTTATTTTATATAAATTATGGCAGAGTGATTTATAGTTATTCGTTTACTTCGAGCAGTTTAAGTGTGAGGTGTGTTCAAATAACAACCGAACTAACTATGTGTACATTCATGGATTCGATAATTGGTAAGTAATATAATTCTCGTATGTCGATATACTATATATATTCCGATTTTGTGTTTGTAATTGATGAATATTTTTTTGGTTTTCCATCACATTCTAACTAGTTTAAATATCTGACATCTTTTACATTTTTCTATTCCTCG
The DNA here is from genome assembly GCA_963932375.1 of Phania funesta. Classification (NCBI taxonomy): domain Eukaryota; kingdom Metazoa; phylum Arthropoda; class Insecta; order Diptera; family Tachinidae; genus Phania; species Phania funesta. The sequence continues at coordinate 49,095,053 of OZ010656.1, forward strand.
CGAAGGACAATGTTTTGCCACCATGTACGAGAAAATTAACTGAAGTACGCAAAGGAGGTGAAAACGGTAATTCTTAAATAATTCCAAACACACAGCAAGCTGGATTAAATGTATATGTAAGTATTTCGAGACTGTTTTTAATTCTGTTGTATTTTGGCACACGCCTCGTATATTCAAAAACAAGAGTATTTGTTTAATAAGGCTGCGCTGCTTACATGGGCATGGTAATGTCAATTTGTTTAAAAAAATATATATAAGCATTGTAGAAGATAATGTTTCTAAAATGTGCGTGGAAAATTCTACGAATGTGAAGCACAAAGAATCTGTATGGATACGATGAGTGCGATCAGTATACAAAAATGCTAGCGATTACACGGAACTTAGTATTCAAGGGTCCGTGACTTTTTAATAAAGAAAATCCTGGTAAGAATGCAACGAAACGCCAGATCGGTTGAGAAGAACTGCGATGTCTATTAAAGTTCCTGGCCATGCTCAAGAACTGGGACTTTCGCAGACTTCAATTTCCTGATGTCCAGACTTGTCCCTGAACCTGCAAAAGTTGTAACTCATCAAATAGTTTATATTTAAAGGCATCTATTATTTGCCCTATCCGCTTCGGAGTATTTCAAATTAAACCACTAATTAGCGTCTTGGCGAATTTGTAGATGAACGGAACAAGCAAAATCGTGGTATATGTGCCATCGGCTTCATTGGTCCTTACTTCTCTGTTAACGGTGGGAGATAATTAATTCCTTTTGGCGGGAATTCCTTAAAATTCAGCTCTGTTGTTTTACTTTTTCTAAACATCGAGCTGCCCTAATTGTAAACCCCATATTATGATACGCACTATACCTTACACATGATTGATATTAAAACTCCTAAATTCTCATAAAATAAAGCAGAAAGGTTTTCTAAAATCTAAGCATAAGTTTTGTTTGCATTTCATTAGTTCTTATTGGCTTTTGAATAACACGAGCATTTTTAATGAATATTTGCCTGTGGGCGGCACAAAGTTGTAAAAATTCTCTTAACTAGTTTAATGCTGTCAAAAGGGAAATGTTTTATTTTGTGGTAAATTGCATTCAATCAATAACTTTTTTGCAAATCTATAAAAAGTAGGTTATCAATACTGACTTTTCGCATATTTCAGTTATTATGTATTGATGTCAATGAGATACGTCGTTCACAAACCACTAAACATATGCCAACTGAAAATTGTGTAACGCATGTAAAGAGAACTCGCTATTTAAATAAGCATTTTATAATGCCTTTGCATACTCTGCGTGTTAATTGGATTAAGTAAAAGTTTTTTGTTAAATACTTTTTTGCAGAAAAGCTAAAATATTAAAATAAAGGAGAAGTACAGACCGTATGTAAAATTTGACAATAACTAAAGAAGGGTTTATGCACCATAAAAGGAAGAGTTTTAAACTCTCGGCAAAGTTTACAAAGAATTCTTTTTACAAAATTTACTTCTCTTCTAATGTATTTAAAAGTAAAATACACATTGAAGTTACAAGTATATTTTAAAAGAGCTATATTCGGTTTCCGAATCTTTCACAAAAGTATGCGCTACTAAGAGTTTACTACGGAATTTTCCGCTGGATAGGATTGTTTGACTCGGGCCTTAGTCGTTTTATTTTACACATTTAAGCTCTCCTTTCATTTTAATATAAACATTTTCGATCGGTTAATAGATGGAATAATATTTGGGTAAGGTTTGTCCTTAAAAATCAAATTATAGTGAAGTTTGTTTTTAGTTTGTTATTTGGGGAAATTAGGTTTTTTGGACCTAGTGCGACAACGAATTTGTAAACATTTTTTTGCATATTTTCGGCAAAACTGCAAAATTTTGGTGAAATTAAAAATTTAGTTTCGAAATTTTAAAATAGGACCAATGCAGGTTTTTTGTTGTGTTTTCACAATTATTTTGTTTTATTTCATATTTTGTAATTTATTTTGAATTTTCTAACTTTTGGTCAATTTTAATTTTACCAAATTTTGTGATACCAAAACTTAGATTTTTTTTAAATTTTACTATTCTAGTAATTTAAAGCTTTTAGATTATAGTTTCGTTTCTTGAAGTTTTTTAAAACTTGTGAGAATTCCTAAATTGTGTTGAAATTTGGTTTTTCCGATTTTGCAGTTTGATTGTGATTTCTTTCATTTTTTTTTTAATCTTTTAGGTAAATTTATACATTTTTTGGTGAATTCCCGATTTGTGGTAAAATTTAATGTTTTGTTTGATATTTTTTGTAATTTTTCGGTGCAGTTTTGGTTTTTTAATTCAATTTTTTTTTTTAATTTTGTTATTATTGTACAGAGTGGCCCAAATGAGACCTAGTGATGTTAAACACGTATAACTCTTGTAATAACGGTTTTTTTAAATGATTTATTTTTATATGTTAAATACATTTTATGAAAATTTAACGTGACTATGTGTGAAATATGACATATGCTTGAGCTGTCCAAGTGTCTGTGGTTTGTTAACATAAACTTTGTCTTTTAAATAACCCCATAAATAAAATCGGGCGCTGTTAAATCTGGTGAACGAGGAGGCCAAGGAAATCTGAATTTTTTGAAATTATGCGTTCACCAAAAATTTCACGCAGCATGTCCATAGTTTGCCTAGCAGTATGCACAGTGGCTCCATCTTGTTGAAACCACAAATTAGGATGTTGCTCCACCATTGGCCGCAAAAAGTTGTCGATCATTGTTCTGTAAGAAGCCCCGGAGACCATTTCTGGCGTTTCGTCCTCATTCTCAAAGAAATATGGGCCGATGATTTTTGTGGCCATAACACCGCACCAAACAGTGCATCTGATGTATTTCCCTTGAAATGGAAATGCGCTTCATCCGTCATCAAATTATAATTAAAAAAATCATTTTGTGTGGCTAATTGTGTAAAGCGAATAGCGTATTGTAGTCGTTGTTGGGGGCTTGCGGTAGAATCTGTTGCACAATTTGAACTTTGTATGGATGATTCTTGATTTGATATTCCGACAGGGTGTTTTGATGTAGAATTTTGGAACGAATTTCCGTCAGCCCTTGTCAGGTTTAGTTTGGAGACAAACCGGTTTGAGCTCTGTAACGTGTGAGCATCTGTAAGGTGTGAGCAGGTAAAGCTTGTAAGTCGGGTGTTCTGTACGGATTGGTAGATGTAAGTGATGACTGTTTTATTGCAATGTATTGCATCAGAATTTGTGTTTTCGGATGGCAGGTAGATGTTATAGCTAAATTTTTTCTCCACGTGTTGGTATTTTTGTTTATCTTTATTGTCAGGTCCAGATAATTTATTTTGTTATCTTCTTCCGCTTCCATTGTGAATTTAATGTTTTTGTGTTGTTTGTTGAGGTGTTCTAGTATTTCAACCTCGTTATTTCCCGTAATTGCACATATTATGTCATCTACGTAATGTGCATAGAACGATGTATTGGCTTTCCAGATGTTGCATAAATACTTCCATGAGTATTGCCGAGGTTGGGTTTCCCATTCCAAGTCCGTTTGTTTGTCTATATATGGCGTTGTTGAATTGGAAGTACTTTTGTTGTAATGTAGTTTTTAAGGTATATGTGAGTTGTGAAGCAAGGTCTTTGTCTTTCGTGTTTCTCAGTATTTTTTCGTGCACTATGTTTGTAGTTTCTGCTATGGGTATCGATGGATATAGATCTTTAATATCGCATGATATTAATTTCGTGTTTTCTGTAATCTCTAAGGCGTTTAGTTTTTCAATTAGTTCTGTCGTATTGGTTACTGTGTACGTGTTTAGTAGTTCTAAAGTATTCTTCAACAATACTTTTAAATGTTTGGAGAGTTTGTAGCTCGGCGCTGATGTGTAGTTCACTATTGGTCTCAGTGGAGTGTCTGGTTTGTGTATTTTTGGCAGTGCGATCATTGGTGGGACTGATACATCTTAAGATCCAACTTTAAAATTCTCTGTAATGTTGTTCTGGGTATACCCGATTGGCCGCAACGGCGACGAGTTGAGACAGATAGATCATTTGCAACACTCTGCTGCACAGCTTCCCTGTTGTCTACAGTACGAATATTTCAATTAGCACCTCTACCTGGACGGTCGCAAACTGAACCGAAAACGGCGAACTAAACTTGTAATCATGGAAGATGTTGGCGCTTATCTAACGTTAAAAAAACAGCGATAATTTCGCTGCGTCAGAACAATTGATCGTTGAGAAGAATAATAAAAATCGCTGTTTGGACGTTGTTGTGGACTGTATGTATTCATTTTAAATTTCCAAGAGTTCAGTTATAATCTCATTTGGGCCACCCTGTATATTAAAGTTTTTCGGCTATAGTTTGATATTGTAATAAACTCTGCATTATTGCGACAAATACAAACATTTGAAAAAATACAAAATTCAACAAAAATCAAAAAAGAATATATCACAAACTGAAAAACTGTAATAACAAAATTTATTTGCTACAACGAAATCAATATTGAATTCTGGAATTTCACCACAAAAACTTTAACACAACCCAAATCTTTGAAATTCATCAAAAATCCGAAAATTAAAAAAACAACATTTAATAAAAACGCCAAGATAGAATATATCTTACACAATTATATAAAAAGTCTCTAATTTCGCCACAAATTGGAAATTCACAAAAAATATTAAAATTCATTAAATTAAAAAACAAGTAAGAGAGCTGTGCCGAATTTATACACCCTTTAGAAGTCTATGAACTACTACGGTGCAGAGAAAGGATTGTTTTAAACATTTCATTTTGGCCACTGCTTTTAGTCCTGTTATTTTACATTTAAACTATTTAATATACGAATTTTCGACCGGTTTGTTTTTCACTTTCATATATTGCAAAATGTTGGTGAAATTAAAATTTAGATTTAAATTTTGTTTTTTCTGATATTTTTGGAATTATTATGTTTCATTCCAGTCTTTCGCTTTTGTTTTTCTGGAAACTTAGATTTTTTTTGGAAAATTTTGTTAATTTAAATTTTTAGACTATAGTTTGGGCTAGTTTTTTTTTAAGGAAAATTTTATTTAATCAAATCTTTCTAACAGAAAATTACAATAAGTATTAATATCTTATCCATAAAATATTATATATTAATTATTACTAATATAGTAACTAATATAGTTTGGTTTCGGGTTTGTGAAGAACTCTTCAGTTTTAGTGAATTCGTAAATTGCATTGAAATTTCGTGTTTTTGTTTAATCGAAAACTGGAATAAAAAATAATTGTGAAAAATAGAATAAAAACTGAAAATTTAGTACGCAAAGTACCAAATATTAAAACACTCCAAAACTTTTAATTTCACCAAATTTTGTAATTTCACCTAAAAGCCGAACATTCACGAAAATTTTTGAACAAATCTATGTTGGCGAGTCCCGTCAGAATGTTGATGTCAACATTGGCTTAAGCTCGGAACAATCAAAGTTTTCGAAGAAGTCATAATCCCTTCTATAAGGCACCAGTTTTATTTAAATGTTTAAAATCTTTTTAAAAATGTGTCTTTTGTTAGCAAAATTATGCACGAAAATAATTTGGAAGCACCAGTAAATCAAATACTGAAAGTCACAAATTCACTATTTGACGTTTCCAATAGAGTTTTTTGTGTAGTAAATTCAGGAAGTTACAAACATATTTAACATTGTATTTTTTACATTCAATAGTATAACAACTATGTTGTATGTATTACTTCCTTTAAAAATAGTTAAACAGTAAGTTCGCAAACATGTATATTTTATATTTGTTGACGTGGTTTTTTTAACGTATATAAATTAAAAACTGTATAAAACACAATCGAATTACTCCATTTCACAGAAATGCACTTTATCGGTAAGCTAACTTCCTATCAGTGTTGCAAAAGGCTCCTGGAAATGTTTTGCAGTCAGCGATTTTCTTTCTTAATCGATAAAAATCAATTTCGCAAATAATTAAAACTGCCACACTTGGGGGATATATAATCCTCAAATCAGCGTGTTCCCTCAGCAACCGTCCTTTGGGTTCTACTTATTTGAAACAGTTAATAATACTTCTTCTTATTTGCCAATAAGACATAGTTGAACTGGAATCGACTTGTTGGGAAAGTGTTTCGTAAGCGCATACATTTGTGACTTTATCAGTAAATTTGTGTAATTTAGTACTATACAAGAGAGTAATTAGAATTATTAGTTACGCTGATATAGCGGGAACGACGGACCATCCAGGTATTACCAATATATCACGCCAATGCGTCGAAAGTTAATCGAAAAGTCGGCCTCTACCTAAACGTATTTTATTTCACTAAAAGTTCCTACGAAGTAAAAAATCACCCTTTAAATTTGCTTAAATTTACATATAAATATTGAATGAAACAGAAAATAAAAATCAATGAAACTTAATGTCTCCATAAAAATTGGCAACTTTACAATTTTGTTTACATTCTGTGTGGACTTTTTCCGCACAGAATTTATGTTTTGTTGCCAAGACAAATGGAAAACAAATTGTCTGCGAATGTAATAGAATTTAAACATCGAAAGAAGATATAAGTCTTATTGTTGGTATTTGTGTTTCTCCTTCCTTTTTCCAAACCAACAACTAGTTAAGTTTTTAACGGAAAAGTAGACTATAAGAAGAGTTTTATTTGTTCATTGTTAAATTTAATTTCTTTTTGTGTAAGTTGACAGTAGTTTTTGTGTTGCAAAGATTTTTATTTTAGTTTTATAGAATTATTAAAGCATTATTAAAGCAAATGCATTCTGTTTAATTTTAAATTGAAAATAATGTGAAATGCCTGGGTTCCCCCTCAGATATACTGCAGTTATGAGGGCGCTTCTTCCATTCCTCGAAGCACTTCTCAAATGAGCTCGGTATGGCTATCAGCTCGTTCTTCGATACTGACTTTAACTCATCGATTGTGGTCTCTTCAGTTTTGGGTATAGGAAAAGGTCGCAAGGAGCCAAATCTGGTGAATAAGTAGGTTGAGGCTTGATTATAGTGAATCATTTTTTTCAAAAGTCAAAAATCAAAGAACACACACAAACGTGACTAAACTTTTCAGTTGTCAAGAGCAAACTACACGTCAACATATATAATCGAAATTGGCTGATAATGCCGACATATGACTAGTCGAATGTAAAGAGTTAAATTGAATCCAAAAAATTAAAATTCGCAAGATACCGAAATTTGGCAAAAAAAAAAAACTAAAACAAAAATAAAATTCCACCAAAATTTAAAACTATTTCCAATTTCCCAAATCAAAAAATTTTAAAATTATTAAAAACCATAAATTGTACCGAAAACTAAAATAAACATACAAATCGAATGAAATCCAAAATTTTACCAAAACCTAATTTAAACCGAAAAAACTAAAAAAAAATAAGCAAATTATCAAAAATTCGAAAGTTTGTCAATAATCGACAAATACGAAAATATCTACTAAATTTTGCAAAAAAAGGAAATTCAATGGAAATTATATCGAATACAAAAACAATTCCAAAAATATATATCTGTAAAACAAACCGTTGATTTCCTTTTCAAAAACCTTAAAATTTTTATGAAAAGCTTTTAAATGTATAAAATTTGTTTTTGTTAAAATGCGCTGCAATTTATAAAATTAGGGCCGAAATTTCATATATAAATCGAAAATGTAACATAAAGATCGAAATTCCATTTCATTGCATTCACATAAAAACTGATAATTTCACAAGTTTTTAAGTTTGCCAACAATTGAACATATATACTATATATATGTATGTATTAACCGCGTGAGAATTCTTATAAAAAAAGACACGAGTTAAAATGTGAAGCAAAACAAGTAAATTTATCTTTTTTAAACTTTATTTTAAAAATTGACTAATTCTGCTAAAAGAAATTTACAATAAGTATTCAAATCTTATTCCCAATATATTATAATAGTTTTTACAAATGTAATAATTAATTTTTCGTATTCAAATCTTAATAAAGAATCTGCTATTGGGTAGAGAGAGCCGCGTTGCCAGACTCAGTTCTTTTTAGTCCCTGGTACCCGCCAAATTGCTGTAAATTGCGTACATGTGTGCTTGTGTATGTTTTAACTTCTTCCGGAATAGTGGAAACTTTTAGAATCTTATAGAAGTATTGATTTCTTATATACCAGGAGGCGCAAAAGATAAGACGTAAAATCCTAGACTGTCTTCTTTGTAACTTCTGGATGTTTGATGCACAGGCAATACCCCATAGCTGAATTCCATATGACCATATTGGCTTTATAACGGATTTGTATAAAAGTATTTCGTATTTCAAAGCTAATGTTAACTTAGGACTTATTAGCCAATTTAGTTAATTTTTTCGAAGCTTTATAGACGTTATTTTTGCATCAATGTGACGGGACCAAGTTAGGCGTCGATCTAGTTGGATACTCAAATATTTAACGGCTGGAAACGTGGTATTTGTTATTGTAATTGGTGGACAATTTTGCTTTCTAAAGGAAAACGTTATATGAGCACATTTCGATGGTATTATCTACTGTATAAGCCAGGCGTCTAGCTCATAAGTATGGCACTGAAGTTGAGCAGATGCTACCGTCAGATCTTTATTCACACTTATAATTGCAGTGTCGTCTGCAAAGGTCGATGTATATGTATGTGGGCTTGTTGGCATATCCGCTCTATAGATGATATATAGTAGTGGCCCTAGCACACTTCCTTGAGGTACTCCTGCACTAATGTTCTCATTTCTTGAAAGCTGATTCTTTGACCTGTTTTTAATCGTTCTATCTGGCAAATAGCTCTTTAGAAGCCTGTGGTTATTTTTAGGAAGAAGTCGAGCTATTTTAGTGACTGCCCTTAATGCCAAACTTTATCAAATGCTTGGGAAATGTCTATAAATAACGTTGAACAGTATTGCTAAGGGCGGTAACGATTCTGTGTACTTGTTCAATAGTACTCCCACGACAACCAAACTTATGGTCCGGTGTAAAGTTTTCTTCATTTAGATAAGGTTTTAAGCTCGAAAGGGTTAAGTTTTTATAAAACTTGGATAAAACGGAGAGTAGTCTAATGTGGCTTTAGGGATCTCAACAATTTCAAATATATGTCAAGAGCAATGGGAAAAAGCCGACTTGTAATATGGTATTAAATAAAAAACAGTATAAATCACACAGCAGAATTAGATAACGCACTCATAGTGTGAATGATGATTGTACTTTTTATGTCATGTGGTTTGAAAACCTTTTCAAAGAGATGGCGTTTGTAGCCCTTGTGTCTTAGTGGGGATTCGTAGCCAATATAACCTTTTAAATGCCTTATAACTTTCCACAGTGTTCTTTGATGGAACTAAATTTTTTAAATATATCTCTATAGCGGAGTCGTGTTTCTATCATAGTTTTTACGTAAAATTCTTTGACATAAGTTTACTAACAAATCAAAAATATTTATTATTTTCTATTCCAGACTTTTGTCAATCAAGGGTTGCAATTTTTTTACTACTTCACCATTTCATTTTGCTACATTTTACAAAAATAAATTTGTCAAAAACTTGAACTGATGAAAATTCTCTCAGCCGTTGAAAGTATCCTTTCGGTTTCTTTGTCTGCTACTTGCTCGACGATAAGAACCACCTGATTTTGATTTTATTTCAAGCGTGACATTGTAGACTCACAATATAATGTGAATATTTTAATTTTCTACAATATAGTTGCCCGAAAGTGTTTTATATTTACAAACTCAGCGAGTAACGATTCCGTTCAATATGGTGATTAATAAACCGGGGCTTTATATGTATGCATCTATATCTTTCATTCGCAAGTCAAGTTGTTACAACTTTCGAAGCTTTATCTATTGTTCAGAAATTAATTTTAAACTTAAGATGGAGGAAACATTATTTTCATGCCCAGCCTTTCTCCTTTTGTGAATTTTTAACTCATGTAGATTTTGTTGGTGTGTCTGCAAAATCGGTTACAGTACTGCTACCGTCGCGAAGGTGTATCTTATATGTAAAGAACTAATAAGTTAATAAAGTTTGTGATTTAAACTTTTGATTTATTTAAAAACTGGTTTATTAAATATTTGTATACATATTGAATTAAAATTTTCATGTAATTTTTTGTCTCAACAACATAAAAGGACATTATTATAACTTTTCGTCCTCTTCTTACCACTTTTGTCAGTTATTCTCAGAAACAAAATTTTAGTAGCTAGAAACGAATTAATATAAAACTTCAAAGCATGTCACTAGTATATGGCAAGTGCCCTCAACAGGCGCATTTATAAATAATTGTATCTCCAGAAAAATATAAAGAAGCTAAATATCTGCACGCGTTTATAAAGTGTTCCAAGAACGACAAAAATGAAATGCAATCGACTTTATTAGTAGAACATCAACTTCTCCATTTAACACAACAAAAAACATTCGTATTCACGGAGGCAAAAGTAAATGAATACAAATCAAGCTTACATGTCTCCGTTTGTGTGATGTGTGTGTGTTTATACGTTTCTTTGAGCTTCTGTCGCTATGCAAAGAGTGTGTACTTTTTTTAAGTTGGTTGTAATTTCTGTTGTTTGTACAGTTTGTTTTCCTTTGCGAATATGACATATTGCTGTATCCAGGGCCATCACCTCTACTAAAAGTGATTACTTTTTTCAACAAATCGTTCTGTCTTTGTACTGTTGAAGAACGTAACGAATTACTGAGTGGCTGTCTAGCTGCCCGACTGCTTTAGAGAAATGAATGGATAGATGGGTAAATGTCTGACTATGTGTCTGCTCAGCCCAGACTCTGGTTGACTTAATGTCCTGTTTTCATGACTAACATAATGTTACAATATCATAATATTTAACGCCATATAAATACAACTGCGAAAATTCATAATATTCATGCTGGTTTAATTTAAACACTTTTATTCGAAGCAAACAAACAATTGAGTTTCTTTCTTTGGTTTTTTTCTCTTTCATTTTGATTTAATGTAAAAGTATTTATTTTAGGTTTCGGTAGCATTTTTCGGTGTTATGGGGTTTACAATTAGTTTGCCAAAGTTAATTAACATCTCTAAAGGTAAAAATCTCTCCGCAAACAGTCACGTATGTAATTCAAACGACTATACATTGTCTATGAAAAATTATAAAAAACTTTTTATTAATTTAGTAAGCGATTTTAATACTAAAAGCGCTATATTCGGCTGTGCTGAATCTTATATACCCGTCACAAAATTATGAACTACTTGAAACGTACTACAGATTTCTCCTGGTACAGAGGATGTATGAGATATTTATTTTTGTCCTGCGTTATTAGTCGGATTTTTTTTTACATTTAAACTCTCCTTTTGACTTAATAGGAACATTTTCAATCGGTAAATGATAAAACTTAAGCTATGTAGAGACGGTTGTCATATATAGCAATTCAATATGGCTACAAAAAGTTAAATGGTTAGTTCAGACGGTCGTTAGAAAAGCTTACAATTTCATTGCCATACAATTGTCTGGCAATAAATTTATCTACCAAAAAGAATTGTCAGTTCACACGGTTGTTAGGTTGTTGTACTACAAATTTGTTGTTTGGCATTGCCAGAAAATTTAAAACATTTGACAGAAGTTATTAATTTTCAATTGTGTGTGTTTGTAAAAAAAAAAATATAATATGGAACAGCAAACAAAAATAGCAATTGCCATGATTTTGGCTGCATATATTTTAGAAGATACCGTTAATGAAAGCAAAATAGCAACGAAACGCCGCAAAGTTTGGGTAAAAATTGGGTGCTTCATCGTCAGCAGGAGGGTTTTTATGCTAAATTGCTGACAAGCCGGAGATGTATCGCAATTTTTTTACGAATGGACTCGGAACAATTTGATACCCTCCTTAATTTAGTAACTCCTTGTATTCAGAAGCAGAATACAAAGATGCGCAAAAGCATTTCAGCAGGTGAGCGACTCGTGCTAACCCTACGTTACCTAGTTACTGGTGAAAACTTTAGGTCACTGCAATACCTATTTCATATCCCTGTATCTACGATATCGTCCATTATTCGAGAAGTTTTAGATGCCATTTACAAAGTACAAATACAATTTATTTTTAAACGCCAAAGACAGTAGATGTATGGAAAGGTATTGCTAGCAAATGTGATGAATTATGGCAATTTCCTAATTGCATTGGAGCAGTAGATGGAAAGCATGTCGTGATAGATGCGTCACCCAATACTGGAAGCATTTTCTATAATTATAAGGGCACTCATAGCATAATATTAATGGGCATTGCTGACGCGGAATATAAATTTCTGTACGTTGACGCGGTCGCAATTTTCTGATGGTGGTGTATTTAACCGTTGTACTTTTGGGAAAGCGCTGGATACTAACCAACTAGAAATATTTTCACTTGAATAACACAAAGAATTTGATACTGTTGTTTGTATTTTTTTTTTTTTTTTTTGCTAGAAGAAATATTTGTCTGACAATGATGCTATTGTCAGGTGCATTACTTTAAGCATATCTACCAATAAAAAATGAACTTACAACGTCTGACAATTATCTGGCAATAAATTTTTTTCTTTGATTTCAAAATTTTGTGAAGTTTGTTGTTCGTTACTTGTTTGCAACTTGTGTAACATAGGTTTTGTTACAAATGCGACATTCTTAATAAAATGTTAATTTTTTGAAAATTTTTGATGAAACTGCAAAATTTTTGTGAAATTAAAGTTTAGTTTTAAGGTTTGGAGGATTTTAATGTTTGTGGCATTTTTGGAATTATTTCGTTTTATTCCAGGTTTACGGTTTTGTGGTAAAGTTTCGAAGTTTTGATGAACATGTTATTTGACGAAATTCAAAATTATTTGTAACAATATGCTACAATTTAGATTTTTTGATTTCGTAACTTTAAGGTGTAATTTCGGTTTTTTTGTAAATTTATTTTTTTTTGGAAAGTTTTGTTTTTACTGCAATTTAAAAACTTTTAGACAATAGTTTGCATTTGTGACGAATTTTCGGATTTTTGGTTAAATAACTTGTGGTGAAATTTTAATATATCGTAAAATTAGGTTTCTTGTTAGATATTAATTTTTAGCATTAATTTTTTTATTCTAGTTTTTGAATTTAATAATAAATCCTCAAATGCGTGAATAATTTAAAATTTTGTAAAAATTTTATTATTTTGAAATTTTATTGGGTAGTTTTGTTTTTTTTTTTTTTTTTTTTTTTTGTTAAATTCCATTTTTTTAATGTTATGATGTTGTTTAATGTAGAATTGAATTCCCAGATATTGGGTAATTCCCAAACTATTGTAAAATTGATTTCTTTCATTTCTCGGATTAATTGATATTTTTTATAAAATTAATAATATTTAAATGTCTTGGTGAATTTTCAATTTTTGGGATTTTTCTAAGAATTCACCACATATATTGGATTTTCATTTTTATATGTTTGTTAAATTTTCGACCTTTATCATAAATGTTTTTATGTGGATTTTTTGGGCTTTTTAGCAAATTACAAAACTGTGGTTAAATTTAAATTTTTGTGATGAATATTACAAATTTGGTTTGTCTTGAATATTTTTTAAATTTTAAATTTCGGTTTTGTACTGAATTCGTTTTTTTGGATAAAAATTTCGAAGTTTTTTTTATAAAAAGTTGATTTGCTTGCGTTTTTCCTGCTTTTCGGCAAAATTACAAAATTGTGGTGAAATTTTAATTTTTGTGGTGTATATTCAAAATTATGTGAATTTGGATTTTTTCGCTTTTTTCCGTAAAGTTTCGAGTTTTCATCAAATTTTTATTTGTTTTTTTGATTTTGTGGTAAATTTAAAGATTTTGCCAACATTCCGAATATTTTTTGTGAAATTTCGATTTTTGGACGAATTTGGTTTTCCTTGGAATGATAATTTCTGAGGGGACTTTATATCAAATTTGATAGGGATTCAGAATATTTTTTTATTATACTTATATTTCATCTTATTGAATCTTTCTACTAAAAGAAATTCACAGTGAATATTCAAATCTTATTTCTAAATTATTATTTACCAGTTAGTACAAATAACTAATTTTTTGTATTAAAATCTTAAAAATCTATCTTCTATTGTGCAGAGAGAGCCGCCTCAATGTGTCAGTTCTTTTTAGTCTCTGGTGACCATTAAATTGCAATAAATTCCGTGCAAGATAGTTGAGATGTAGGACTAGTTTTTTAACGTATTTGGACATGTACATTTTACCTTCTTCGTGGATAGTGGGAACTTTGAGATACCTAGGTATATTTTCATTTCTTATGTACGAGAGGACGCATACGATAAGACGTAAAATCCTGACGGTCTTCTCTGTAACTTATGTATGTTTGATGTACAGGCAGTACCCCACAGCTGAATACCATATGACCATATTTATAACGGATTTGCATAAAAGGACTTTATATTCCAAACCCAAGGTTGAGTGAGGACCTATTAACCAGTGTAGTTGAGTTTTTCGCAGTTTCATTGCAATTATTTTTGCTTCAACTGGAACTGTGGCATTTCTTATTGTTATAGATGGACAATTTTTCTTCTGAGGGAAAACGTTACATGCGCACATTTCGATGGATTTACCTGTATTCTCCACGTTTTTAGCCAACTCATTAACTAGCTCATTAACATGAGAGTGAAGTTGTTCGGATGCTACTTTTGGGTCTGTGTTAACACTTATAAATGCAGTGTCATCTGCAAACGTTGACATATACGTATTTGTCCTTGTTGGCATATCTGCTTAATAAATGATGTATAAAAGCGGCCCTAATATACTATCTTCAGGTACTCCTGCAGAGTTTTTCCCTTTTTTTGAAAATTGATCTTTTGACTTTACTTTAAATGTTCTATCCGTCAGATAGCTCTTCAGAAGCTTGTGAGAGCTTCTAGGTAGTACTCGAGTTATTTTCGTAAGTAGCCCATCATGCCAGACTTTATCAAACGCCTGGGAAATATCAATAAATAAAGTTGAACAATATTGCTTGTTTTCAAATGCACATCTGATAACAGTGACAATTCTGTGGACTTGCTCAATAGTACTATGCCTCGCACGAAAGTCCGGAATGATGTGTTCATTAAGGTAAGGTTTTAAAGATGAAACGACTAATTTTTCAAACAACGTTGATAAAATTGACAGTAGGCTGAAGTCTGTATGACGTAATATGAGTAAGGTCTTTACCTGGTTTAGGGATCATTCTCACAGCATAATTAGGTAAATTCCTTATCATTGATCCTATAATACGATCAGGTCGTGATTTTTTCATGTCTATATTTTTAATTGTGGACTTTAATAAAGATAGCCAAAATTTCACAGGATTAGTGTCACTAATATTTAGAATGGTGAAGCTAATCATGTCATGTGGGGTAAAAACCTTTTCTAAGTAATTTGCGAAGGCATCTGCCTTTTCTGTTGAGTTTTTAGCCCATGTGCGGTTATTAAGTATTAATGGGGTTTCGTAGGAAATAGGACATTTTAAGTGCCTTACGGCTTTCCACAGGCTATAGTCCGTGTGGTTTGTGGGATCCAAGTTTTATTTTAAATTATATCTCTATAGCATTACTACCTAGTTTTCTCATTACAACAATGCTAAAATAAATTATTATTTGTTTTGTATATAAAAGTTTGGTACTTTTTTGGCTTTGAGATATTAGTGGCAAGCATATCAAAAAATTATTTAAGACAATATTATATAAATAAGAAGCGATCTTATTTCAATTATATGCATTAAGTTAATAAGGAACATATTCAAAATTAAGAACTTTATTTATTAAAACGCTTACAAATTTAAAAAGAGGAAGGAGTACTCTGCACTAGTTTGATCGTCGTTTGTCTGTATAGGAAAAAGAAGTAAACTTATCGAAGAAGTTGTTACGCAAGACGTATTTCGGCCGACACAATGAATGTGTGTATTTTTAAGTAAACGAATGTGTTTTCGACGATGAATATTCCTTTAGAAAAGTTCGTCATTCCCAGTTGTGTTTATACTTTTAGATACAAATTATTGATTTTTACAATCCTCAATTGTGACTAGTCTAAGATTTCCCAAAATATCAGAATCCGAAATTTCGGCAATATATCAACAAAAATGTGGAAAAGATATTTGATTAATCCACATAAAAAGTTAACATTCCACCAAACACTTTTCCACAATTTTAAAAAAATCCTTTAATCGGCAGTTCCATAAAAACTGTACTTTACATAAAATAAATTTTTCTGTATCAGTTTCATGTGTAAAGTTCTTTGACATATGTTCATTTGGGTCTTAATATCAGGAGTACGACTATGTTGTCATTGCCTTCTGAGCCTTCTCGTTTCACTGACGAGAGTTTGTATATCAGGCGATGGTTGGTATGAATTTCTCTTCCCTAATCGTTTGCTTGGTGTTGCATTTCTGATTGCTGCCGTCACGACGTTCGTAAATTGGTTTACTGCTGCTTGAATATCAGCCGGATTTTCAGTGGGATGTTTGGAGGTAAGTGGGAGCTCACATACGTTTTATATTTCATCCAATTCGTGTACTTATTCGGATAGGAAATAAGGCATTCATTTGCAGGGACAATACTGTCTTGTAAAATAACAATTGTAGGTGAATGGTCGGAGGATAGATCATAGGACGAACTGACAATTAAATTATCACATCTAATATTTTTTACAATTGCAAAATCAATGAGATCTGGCCGTTGGCCAATAGGTGGGTTTACCTCCAGATACGACGTTTAGCTTATTTGCTTTAACTGTATTGTATAACTGTCTCCCTCTTGGGCTATGGAGCCCTAAAAGACCAAGAGTATGTCTATTTCCTGTGTTAGCGGAAAATTTTCAACTTCATATTTATGTTAGGGGTTGCTTTGCAGAAGCATATTTTCAACTGGTTCATTTTTTGCTAAGCAAAAAACATATATAATTGTTGTCAAAAAGTTGTTCATTATTTGAACTAGGTTTCTGATTGAACTCGAATTGTTTGTAAACGATATCTGTGGACCCTCTTTTAAGATGTGGGCGTAAGAGTGTTTTTGCGTGAACTGACTTTTCGCATCACGATTAGCTCAATGTGAATCATTGTCCAGAGCTTGGGCATACGAATAATTAGGTTTAGTGTGTGGTACGTTACTAGGTTGTGTACTAACTATGGGTTCAGCACAAAGCCTAGGAAAGCCGTATATCGGTCGTATTCGGGTTTGCGTACAATTTTGGAATTATTTTTTACGTGTTGGAAGACTTTACAGCCCCTATAGTTTGCAATGTGGTTTTTGCCGCAGTTGCTGCATTTTTTTAACTTGAGATCAGTTTTGGAAAAAGTGCACTCCGAAGTTCGGTGGGCGTCCCTGCAAATAACGCATACGGATGGTAGTTTGCAACAAGTTCTGGTGTGCCCGAATTCCTGGCAATTGGTGCACTGGCGGGGACCATTACTTTTTAATGGCACTTCTACCGTTATTCTTCTGTTAAGTAGGTATCATAAGTTGTAAATTGGGTGGATGGAGTTTTTAGATTTTATCTGAGTTGCATCAAATACAATCTCAACTCAATGCATAGGTTGGGGAACTTTATTCTTGATTAGGAGATTACAGCGTAACCTTCCGCTTCTATAGCACTTTCTATCTCCTCAGTAGGAACGGAACTGTCTATGCCCTTTACAACAATATTTAAACTTTTAGCACTTTTTAGCTGGTTGGTATAGTAACTCATGTTTTCAGCGTCAAGTCTAAGTGATATGAGCCGATAGTTTTTTTTTTAGTATATGCCTGGATCTTTGTTTCCTGGATTTGAATGGAAGCGACGTAGAAACTTTCTTTTCCTATGAGTTGGGACAGCATGTTAACAATTTAATTGGAAGTTTGTTTGCGCAAATAGATTGTTTCTCTGTACGATCTTGATGGGAAGACTTAAGACTGGCCTTCCTTTTAGTTATGGTTATGTACCTATCCATACCTGTTTGCAGTTTTTGTACTGGGTTTGTTATATAAGCTGTTTCGTTGGGTTGTTGCACTGATTTTGGTATAGCACCTGTATCGGTTATTTGTTTATATTTATTTAATTTAGGCGTTGAAGATATGAATGCGTTCGGTCAATTGGCCTGGTAATTAAAAAAGCACTGTCATCTTTTTTTTATTATTTAATTTGTTCATTGCATTATTAGCATTTGTGTAAGAAAAAGAGTTATTGTTATTAGCTTTTATATTTTTTTATGAATGTTTGGCACAGACATATACTGACTATCACTGGAAGTTTTTAACCATGCACTTTTTGTTTTTATTTATAAAACACAATATATATATATATATATATATATATATATATGTTGTTGTTGAATGTTTTTTTTTCTTTTTTAAATTGAATTAGTTTTTAATATACTAGTCTTTGGATAATTACTGATACTTATAATTGCAGTGTCGTTTGCAAAGGTTGATGTATATGTATGTGGGGTTGTCGGCATATCCGCTGTATAGATGAGTACTTGAGGTACTCCTGAACTGATTTTCCCATTTCTTGAAAGCTGATCCTTTGACCTTCCTTTAAAAGTTCTATTTGACAAATACCTTTTTATAAGCTTGTGTGTGTTTTCAGGTAGAAGCTGAGCAATTTAATAAAGAGCCTATAATGGCAGTCTTTATCAAACGCTTGGGAAATGTCTATAAATAAAGCTTTCTTTCAAAAGTCGATCTAATAATGGTAACGATTCTGTGGACTTGTTCAATTGTACTATGCCTTGCTCGAAGACCAAACTGATGATCTGGGATAACGTTTTGTTTATTTAGAAAAGGACTTACACTCGAGACGAATAATTTTTCAAATATCTTTGACAAAACTGACAGTAGGCTAATAGGCCTGTAGGATGTAATCTGGCTTGAGTCCTTTCCTGGTTTCGGGATCATAACAATTTCAGAGATCTTCCAAGAGCGCAACATTGCATTAAATATGTAAAGTAAAATTCTTACAGCTGAATTAGATAAATTTTTTATCATTGATCCTGTTATACGTTCAGGTCCAGGTTATTTCTTCATATCAGAATATATGAATTTTATAAGCTTGCTTATAAGAGTTTCCCAATTTTTAAGGATCCAGTATATATATACTGCTGAGGAAATGAATATTGTATAAATTACAAACCTATATATATTCATTTTTCATTTCTGTAAAAGGCTTTCTGAAGGGCGTAAATAAAATCTAATAAAATAAATACTATAACGTATACGTAATATGTATTTAAAGTAGCAGTATTGTAAATAAATCGCACATACGCTTACTGCTGTAGAAAACTATATCTCTTTGATCCACGAAATTTAGAATACCACTTAAAGGCTTCGTGTTGGCATCTTCAGCTATTTCAAAATAACCAGCAGTTTAGAAATGAAAATGTATTTTTTTCAAACAACACTAAAAGGAAAATTACACTGTGATACACAAAAAATATTCAGGGGGTCTAATGTACCAATTCTATTTTGTTGGAGTCCATGGATGACAAAAATACCGTTGGTTTTTTTAGGTCTCTTCATAAAGTGATTTTATAACGGTAAATGTAGTGAAAAACGGGTTTTCTTAGATTTTCCGCTTTAAACACGTGTAACTTCTTTGATCGAATATTATCTTTCAACCAAGATATATTTTTTGTTAATCGACTAACAAATGGCTAAGTTACAGTCGTTGAAGTGTACAAAAAACGCATTAAAAAAGTATTCTTTTGTATTCCTTAGGCTATAAGTTGCTTATGAGTTACCAAACACTACAGATATTTATGATTGCAAAAAAATCTAAATTAGCTTTCCAAAATGGGTAATAACGGTAAAGTCAGATGACAAATAAAAGACCTTTGCAAATTTTTGTGCTTTAATTTTTTGGTTTTTTATTTAGAAATAACTTGTATTTCTGTACGACTCAAATTTTATCGATATTGAGTACCGCGGTAAAATGTGAATAAACCCAATTATATTATCCGATTGACCTTAATTTTGCCAGATATTCATCTGTCATAAAAATGTAAAGTATTTTCCTTTTCTTTTTTTATTGCGCTTTTATACTGCTGAATTTAGTATAAAAGGGCTACGGTTGCAAAGCTGGCACAATTTAATTTCTGCAAGTGAACAGTAAGCGTCGTAGTGATTTTGATACAAACAATAGTGGTATTTGATAAAAGTACTATTAATAAGTGATTTAATACAAACTGTTATTTTTAAAATTTTACAAAGATAAGAAACTTAACTGTATTCAATAACAATGTGTCACAAAATCGACAATTTTTGTTTTATATGTGGATTGTTTGTGGATAAACGACATAAAATATACTTGTCGGTAAAAAAACATATTATTCCCCTATATGAAGAATATTTTAGTCGTTGCTTAGTACGGGGGAAATGGTATATAACATCAGTTTGTTGTTCATCGTGTTGCGCAACACTAAGATCCTGGAAAAACGATCCACGTGGTTCTTTTGCATTGCCGTTTATCGAACCTCTCAACTGGCCTCCACTACGTGTGCATAGAGAAAGTAATTGCTATTTCTGTTTATCAAAAACGAAAGGATATCATTTCAAAATAAGACAACAGATTAAATACGCAAATGTTGATAGTGTTATTAAGGGTGTATTGCGTAAGAAATTTGTTAAAGAAATATCACCAGATTCATCTGAGTTTGAACCATCTTCAAGCCAAGCTATGAGCCCCGCATCAGAATATGTTCCACCTGAAGGAGAATTGAATAAGCAACACTTTGTTTCCCAAGCGGAATTTCATGATCTTGTTCGCGATTTGGAATTGTCGAAAAGACAGACCGAGCTCCTAGTTTTCAGATTAAAACAGTGAAAGTATTTGCAAAAAAATGTAAACATTACATTTCGGAGGACCGAGGAAACTAGTGTGTTTGGATAACTATTCAACGAAAGCACTGAAAATAGTGTTTTGGCTTACTGCAGTGATGTAAATAAATTGTTTGAAAAACTTGGATATAATCATGTCCCACAAGAATGGCGATTATTTATTGATGGTTCCACAAAAAGTAATATAAAAAGTTCTTTAAATCTTATATTTTTGAAAGCAGTGCTTTTGCATAATGATGGATCACTTCCTTCAGTACCGTTGGCTTACGCTACGAACATCAAAGAATAATATGATAATATGGCTCTAATACCTAATGTCATAGATTACAATGCACACAAGTGGCTGATTGTATCAGATTTGAAGGTACTATCAATTTTGAATGGAATGCAAGGTGGTAACACAAAGTATCTCTGCTATTTTACTGAATGGGACAGCCGAGACTCCTCCAAACATTACATACAGAGCGATTGGAAACCGCGTACAACAGCTATTGTTGGTGAAAAAAATAGCATAAATATCCCATTAGTCAATCCAATAGATATTATTTTACCTACGCTGCACATAAAGTTGGGCTTGATAAAGCTATTCGTGAAAGCATTTGATAAAAATGGACCCACATTCAGATATCTTGAACAGGGTTTTCCATGAATAACGAGTGTAAAATTAGAAGAAGGTAAAAAATATATTATGAACGCATGCACAAGAAAACCAACTTATAATCAACAGGTATCTTTATTGGTCCGCAAATACGGAAATTAGTAACAGATGAAAATTTCATGCAACAAATGATACTTGCAGTGTGTGAAAATTTCCTTGGAAACAAAAAATTGAAAACTATGAGCAAATAGTAAACAAAATGCAGTCTGCCTAGCATATGGTGGGTTGAAAAATGTCAATAAAATTGCAGTATCTGCATGCTCACTTGGAAAGATTTCCAGCAAATTTAGGACAGATGAGTGATGAACAAAGTGAATGATTTCACCAGGATATACTTAAAATTGAACAGCGTTATTTAGGAAAAAATAAAATCAGTATGCTTTCTAACTACTGCTGGTCTTTAAAGCGGAATCCTGACAGCGAAGATTATAAACAGTAGAGAAATACAAGTTATTTCTAAATAAAAAACCAAAAAAGTTAAAGCACAAAAATTTGCATAGGTCTTTTATTTGTCATCTGACTTTACCGTTATTACCCATTTTGGAAAGCTAATTTAGATTTTTTTGCAATCATAAATATCTGTAGTGTTTGGTAACTCATAAGCAACTTATAGCCTAAGGAATACAAAAGAATACTTTTTTAATGCGTTTTTTGTACACTTCAACGACTGTAACTTAGCCATTTGTTAGTCGATTAACAAAAAATATATCTTGGTTGAAAGATAATATTCGATCAAAGAAGTTACACGTGTTTAAAGCGGAAAATCTAAGAAAACCCGTTTTTCACTACATTTACCGTTATAAAATCACTTTATGAAGAGATCTAAAAAAACCAACGGTATTTTCGTCATCCATGAATAATTTTTTTTCTCAACGTTTGTATCACAGTGTTATTTACTTTACTAACAAGTAGGCGAGACGGTATTTAATACAGTTACTCACGATCCGTAGGTTGCATTCGAACTACTTCAGTTTTACATTTAAGTACTAGAGAATTTGCAAACAAGTTGGAGAATAAAGTTTAAAGAATCCATCGAAATATGCATACGACCATAAAACTTGGCACAAATCAACTACACGGTTAATAGACCCTAGCTCAATCCTGACTTTGGAATCAAAAGTTTCTTTATACGAATCCATTATGGCACTCAGCTATGGGGTACTGCACACGCATTGAACACTATTGAAATTTAATAAGGACCAGAAATAAAAACTCTGATGAGACGGCTCTTTCAACCCAATCATAAATATTACTCTTAATAAAAAAAATCTTTGTGTCTTCTTACTAAGTTAGTGACCACTGTAAACATCATATATTTTTTGCTCACTAATCCAGACAAATGGAATATGAAAAATGTTTTAAATGTTATGTTTTTGGCATTTTCTTTTGTTAATACACTTCAACTTCTTGTTGATGTATTGTTTATTTTCATATGTGTTTTTGCTTCAGCCATCCACTGGTTAGCAATGAAAACATTTGTATACATTTCTCTATGTCCTCGGCTCATTATATTATAGTATTGTTTCGCCATTGCCTTGCGATGAATGATTATTTTTTAAGTTAATTTTTCGAAGAGGAAATATTATATTCAATGATTTAAAAAAAAAAAAACTTTTGTATTATTTTCTTATTGATTTAGGAAATGATTAGAAACAAACAATAACACATTTATATGGGTTGAAAGTTAAAATACATTTGGAATACACAAATATAACTAGTGTTCTTTAATGGTTTTTTTTTATCTATAGATAACGGAAGTGTCTAAAAACTCTTCACATTATGGGTTCTTTAGTTATAAGAAGCGATTCAATTTGTAATATTTTGCATGAAAGGGATCTGTCGCTTTAACGTTGTCATAGAAGGGACACATTTATATCTTTTAGACACTTTGTGGCAGGTCGGTAAATAGAATCAACGAATCTGGGCCAGTATCGATTAGCAATAGTCTCACTTATAATTTGTAAATTGAATATTTATGTAAATACCTATGTACGTAAATAGATATTAAAAGTTACATATATAGTTATATTCTTTTTGCTGTTTTCACAGATCACAGAACGTTACTTTTTGTGGTAAATCCATTTTTACTAGTTACGGCACAATTGACACATTTCCTGTAGGGCAGGGGCAGGAAAATGTGTTCTCTCTTGAAACACTCAAATAATGCTATTTAACTCGATAGATTTCTTGTTAGATCTAAAGACAAAACGATACTAAGCAATCAGTAAATCTCAAAATGTCTGCGAAATATAAATGCTCAAAAGTTTGAAATCGCGAACAAATATCCTGCCATATGTTTGTGTGCAATGTCATCCCGTGATTTTCTAAGAAAAGTTCTATTGGTGAACTAGGGCTACTTAATGTTAGGCCGAAGGAGTTATGCAACTGCTACAATAGGTCAGAACCCAAAATTTTTGCAATAAGTCAACTTGAGAGAAATTGATTTACCTTTATTCTCCACTTTTCCAGCCAATCTTTTAGTTTTAATATGAAACGTTGCTTGGAAGAAACTTTCGGATCTTGATTAACACTTGTAAATGCTGTGTCATCTGCAAATGTTGACGTACATATACATATGTATTTAGGCTTGGTGGCATATCCTCTGTATGGTAGAAAATTTTCTGTTTTTAGAAAATTGAACCTTCGGCCTTTCGTTTATTACTTTTCAGACGCTATTTCAGGTAGAACTCGGGTTATTTTCGTAATTAGCGAGACTTTATCGAACGCCTAAGAAATGTTAATAAATAAAGCTGAACAATATTGCTTATTTTTAAATAGATATCAATAGCGGGGTCGTGTTTTTAGAAATATTATTAGATAAAGTTCTTCGACACAAGTGCATTAGGGTATTGATGTCAAGAGAAGGATTGTGTTGCTAATGCCTGCTGCGCCATCCCTTTTCTCTGACGATAGTCTGTATAAAACCCTATTATTAGTATGAATTTCTTTTAACTAAGTTTCTCAGAGAGGTATTCTAAGTTAGGTAAGGGCGTACTATACATGTAGTGAAAAAACTCGTGTAAAGTCATGATTGTAGGTGAGTGGTCAGCAGATAGATCGGGCAATACATAGATGAGACTGCAATCAGTAAGATTTATAGTCAAACATTCTGTGGAGAATTCTGGGATCAGAAAGTGCCTAACTTTTTTGCGCACTATGAAGGCGGTGCCTTCACGTGCAGTTTTTAGAGCGAAATGTGTTTCAGAGATTCAAAGTATGTGTAATTCTTGTGTTAGCAGGAAATGTTCCATCTCATATTTATGTGCGAAGAGCACTTGCAGAAGCATGTTTTGGGCGTGCATCATTTCTTAAAACATCTCCTGTATAGTGGTCATGATGTTATTCATTTTTTATATCAGGTTCTCTATTGAGTTCGAATCGTTAGTAAACGATGACTTTACATCCTCTTCAAAGACTGAAAGTGTTAGCGCGTTAGAAAATCGTGCTTACTTTAAGTTAATTATTCGTAATATTTAAGCATATGAATAAATAGGTTTAATGTGTAATATGTCAAAAGGCTGTGTACTAGCAATAGTACCACCATTAAGCCCAGGAAATTGGGAAGCATTTTTTTGCTCATATACAGTTCACGCAATATTTTAGAATTTTGTTACATTCTGAAAGACTTTACAGCCATTATATGTGTATGGTTTTCACGGATGTTGCTAACTTGTATGCCATGGGATAATTTCATAGGTAGTGCATTCCGAAGTCGTCTGTACAGAGCCGTAAACAACTATTAGGGATGGTAGTTTCCAGTAAGTTCTCATTTGCACGAATCCCTAGCAATTAATGCACTGACGATGAATATTATGTGGTAATGAGTATTCTATAGCTATTCCTTTATTATTGTCTCAGGAAAAAACAAATAATAACATAGCATGAACAATATAAGCTCTTAACAGTTTCCCCTTTTTATTACAGAGCGCCTATATTGTTCAGTTTATTAAAAATAATTCTCTATTTACGTTACTTTAAACCCTTTAAAAAATTTTTAATATTTTCAATTAAATATTTCGAATAATTCTTTAAACGTAATCTTGTTTTTCTCATCTGTTATTTTAAATGCCTTCAATTTATATCAGTTATAATATGTATATGCAAATAACAAACATATTTCGACTCTTTAACTAAGATGTATTTAATTGTTACAATATTCGCATATAACTTTAAAACATCGTCTACGCATATCCGTATATGAATGTAGATATGTTCTGGGGGTGTCCCTTAGCAGTATAAAATTTTGTTTTAAAGACCTTTTTAAAAATCTAAAATATTTTACCAACGTTTTAAATTTACAGTAAATTCGAAAGTTCACCATAAAATAAAAAAAAAACTTATTGCAAAAATTAAAATTAAAAAAACCTCATTTTTCTAAAGAAAGCAAAATTCAGCAAATTTGTAATTTTTACCACAAAAATTTAAATTTCACAAAAAGCAAAAATAACAACAAACATATATTTTATGAAAAACATCGGCGGGTGTCCGCCGGGAAGGTATACTACTTTGTTTGTTTATAGATTTTGATTAAATGAAAGAGAATGGATCGTATATTGATAAATGTTTTATTTAACGTCGGCAATTATGTGTGGAATACAATATCAGATAAATGTCCGCCTCTGTTAGCCTCACAAATGCGAGCCCTTTTGAACATATTTCTCATTACATTCTCACACATTTCACGCGGTATTTCATCACGAATATTTTGTTTGAGCTGGTTTGTTTGCATAAACCTTGATTTTCAGATATCCCCACAAAAAGAAGTTCAGAGCAGTCAAATCAGGCGACCATGGAGGCCAATTAACATCACTATTCCTTGAAATAAATTGTTGTGGAAAGTGGTTTCGCAGTAATTCCATTTAATCCTGGCTCTTCTTGAAACCACATGTTAGTCAAACCCAAAGCATGCAAAATGTCCCTTTTAGTGGATGCAAAGGTGACTGATAAATAATTTGAGGGTTTTTTTAATTGTCCAAAACCGACTATTCCGTTTATTCACATATCCATTCAAATGAAAATGTGCCTCGTCATTATGATTTTATGATTTTTTCGTTATGATTTTTTCATGAAAGTCGGGGTTGTCATGGGCGAGCTGTAGTATCTTATTGGCATAAGTACGGCGGCGTAAATGGTCTTCTGGAAGAAACTCTTGTGTTAACTGAATCTTGAAAGTTGTTCTTTGAAGACCAAGATCCTGAGAACGGTGTCGAATTGAAGTTAATGGATTGTTTTGAAATCTTTCTTGAACAGCAGTAATATTTTCAGCCAATCTTGCAGTACTTTGTGGTCCATGCTTGGGCCTATCATCTACAGTCCCTCTTTCTTCCAAATCATTCACTACACGATAAACAATGAGTCTTGTTGGCACGTTGTTTCTCCCAAAAATTCACGTTACTTTCTCATCGTCACAGTAATCGATGATTGATTTTTATAAAATGTTTTAACAATTAAAACACATTGGTTTACCGAATATTTTTCCATAATAAATTTGCCATATCTCTACTTCACGACTGCCAAATATGAACTGTCAAGACTTATGTTTACCGAAATGGAGGCAAAACAAAGTAGTATACCTTCCCGGTGGCCACTCTGTATAAAGGAACATAATTTTCCACAAAATCGAAATTTAAAAATGAAACCGAAACTGCACAAAAAATTGCCAAAAATCTAAATGTTAGCCAAAATTTAAATTTTATTTCAAATTCAAAAATTCACAATAAATTACCGAAAAAATTTAAAAATCATAATAATTTGAAATTTTACCGAAAATTAGAAATTTGAAAAATAAAACAATTTTACCGTAATGGGAATTTATTAAAATCAAAAAATTCAACACAAAACCAAACTAATTCCAATATTTAAAAATCACAATTTTTTTAATTTCAAAACTAAATTTTTGATTTCACAAAAATTTTCAAGATTATACTTTACGCTCTTAAATGTTTTAACTGGAAACCCTTTATAAAAACATAAATATTATTTAATACTTGTTTACTTAAATAATTATACATATCAACAAGGATATTTTTAATAGCGCAGAAAAAGGCATTGGATCTTCAGGTAAAAATAAATAATTGCAAAACTCATTAACTTATTATCTTATTACATGTTTGCATATTAATAATTTGTAGCCTAGTGGAAAAACTCTGTTGAGTAAAAGTGGATTTTGCAGTATAAAAATGATATTTAATATAGGGACGGAGTGAATACAAAAATTTTTATGAATTATAAACAATTTGTTTTACATGTCTTTTGTATTATTTAGTATACCGTGATAGTCCACAAAAATATGTTAAATTTAATTTAAGAGACTAATGAAAACCTCATTTAGTAACAAAAAATCCTAGCAAACCAAGCAAAAAGACTACATTTCGCAAGGACGCAGCAACAAACATATGAAATAGTGTAGAAAGTCCGTGTTTCATATGAAAGAAGTTTGAAAGACTAAAGAAATTTGTACACTCGATGAGCGCCGATGATCCACCATTTAGCTTTTCATCTGAGTTTTTAACCCATGTGCGATTTTCAAGCCTTACGTGCTTTAAAGCTTTAAAGCTTTTTATGTTTTTTATAGCAATCGATAGCGGAATCACTTTTTGTGTCTCAACTTATTACGCAAATGAAAAAAAATTATTTTAAACTTTATTGTAGTTTTTTGACCTTTATTATTATTATGTTTGTCATAGTCAGGACGATGCTACACAAAGGCGTAGCGAAATATTGGATAAAATAAAATTAATATTTATTATAATTTATAATAAAGGAAATTTATTGAAGACCTGGAGCTCGGGAAAATTAGACAAACATAAAATTATTTTATTTTGTATCTGGAGCACGACTCTGCCATTGCATATCAGCTGACGTAGTCGTACGAACTTTTATTTAGTGGTAGATTCGTTGGTGTTGCAATTCTAGTTCCTACAGTCATGATGTCTGTTAAATAGCCCATAGCTTCTAGAATATCACCGGGTTTTTCAGTGGAATGTTCTGAGAGAAGTGAGAGCCTGCGTACATTTTATATTTTAACCCAGTCGTATTCTTGTTTGGGTAAATGGAGAAATCGACGTAGAAAATAACGATAGTATGTAAATGATCAGACGATGAATCGTAGGGTGAATTGACTAATATAGTTTTATATGTTTTGGCAATATGTTTTTGGCAATGGTGAAATCGATAAGGTCTGTTACTAAATAGGTTGGTTTACCTCTAAATCCGACGTCGAGCTGATTGGCTTTAACAGCGTTATACAGCTGCTAATAAGTCTAGAGCCACAATAGGTGTGCTAGTATTGCGATCGCCAGCTCCAAAAAACTTTGGTCCTAATGTAGCAAAGAACCTGGTAATAGATCGCATTCAATATTATGGCTAGGCGGGTAATATTTAATTTCAAAATTAGTATGATGTACAAGTGCCTTTTGCTTTTTGAAAGTGCCTTACGTTTTTTGCGCACTATGCCACCATATGACCTTCCGCTCGGACGCTTAGTATCGAACTTCATATTTATGTTAGGAAAGCTCATTCGCATTCCATAAACATATTTACCACTCGCTCATTTTTTCTACGCAAAATTTGCAAAAGCATGATTTGGGTGCAAATCATACCCTGCATAGTTTTCAGAAAAGTGTTCATTATTTGTGTCAGGTAATCGAATAAGATCGAATTGTTCACCCTCTTTTTTAAACATGGTCATATGAATGTTTTTCCGCTTTATTTTTTACATTAAGATTAGGTAAATCATTTTCAAATGTTTGTTCATACGTGTAGTTTGGCTTATTCTGTGGTACGTTAATGAACTGTGCACTAGCAATAGAACCAGCATGGAGGCTGGACAATTGGGAAGCCATATATTGCTCAGATTCGTTTTTTTATTGTTTACGCTTTTCCATATACTGGAAGACACTACAGCCCCTTTAGTTTTTAGTGTGATTGTCTCCACTGTTGCTGATTTTTTTTTTGCTTTGGAATCGCACTAACCACGCATACTGAAGGTAAATTGAAGTATGTTTTAGTGTGCCCGAATTCTCGACGATTAGTGCACTAATGAGGACCACTACGTTTTAATGGTTCTGCTATAGTTATTCGTCGGTTGAGAAAGTACCGTAAGTTGAAAATACGATGCGTTAGTTGGGGAACTTTATCCTTGTTTAGTATATTAAGCCCTGACCTTACGTCATACGCTTCTGCTTCTAGAGCACTTTTTACTTCCTCAGTAGGAACAGAATTATCAATGGCCTTTATAACAACTATCAAACCTTTTGCAGTTTTAAGCTGGTGGTTATAACTCTTTTTTTCGGCGTCAAGTCTACTTGCAATGAGCCGATAATTCTTCTCCGTGTGGGCTTGTATTTTGGTTTCTTAAATTTGTCTTCTTCGTATGGAAGCGGCATTACCTAAGAGTTATATTAACAATGGCATTTGATGTTTGTTCTTGCAAGTAAATTGGTGAGGGGTTTTGCTCCCAAACAGCGGGTTTGTCATATTCATCAAACGGGTTGCAAGTACGGAGAATCTATTTTTATTTATTGGCATTCACGCTACTTGAACATTTTTGTATTGTAAGGCGTAGGATTAGCCTTTCTCTAGGTTCTGGTTATATATCTATCCATGCCGGTTTGCACTTTGTGTAAGGGAGTCGTTGTATTAACTGTTTGGTTTTTTAGTTGTACTATTTTTGGTATAAATAACACCGTTTTCGTTTTGTTTTTTTTTTTTTTTTTGAATGTTATTTGATTCGGGTGGTATTGATATATCTACATTTTCCAATAATGACCTGGCGGTTAAAAAAGCACTATCATCTTTTTTTATAATTTTTTTTTATTATTAGTGTCCGTTGCACTAAACAAGTTAAATTGTAGTTCTCTTTTATATTTTTTGTTTCACTAATATTTTGCAAACTCACGCCCTGACAATTTTACTGATAATTGTTTAAATCGGTTTAAATTACCACCCACTATTTTTTATTGTTTTAAACACACAATATATAAATTGTTGTTATTTTTTATTTTGT
The DNA here is from genome assembly GCA_963932375.1 of Phania funesta. Lineage (NCBI taxonomy): Eukaryota > Metazoa > Arthropoda > Insecta > Diptera > Tachinidae > Phania > Phania funesta. The sequence continues at coordinate 49,125,445 of OZ010656.1, forward strand.
GCTATTTATTTCTTTGTTTTATTAACTCTTCACGGAGTCTTTTCACTTATTCCATTGATTTTTTTTTATAAAAAAAGACACCGAGTACGAATATCAATTATGCGCTAAATATGACTAAACCTGGGCGGTCACTGCGTATTTCGATTCGAATGAAAATATTTTCGAAACACAATGTATTAGGTATACAAATTTAAATGAGTTTCTTTCCGAATCGAATTACGCAGTAACCCCACAGAGTCATAACTAAAAATATAATAATAAAAAAACAAGATGAAGATAAATATGTCGTTATATGAGATTTGCGAGTGCTTGTGATATCTATTATCATAGTCATATTCAACGTTCATCGTTTCTTGCCTCGTATCGGCGCTTAAAATATCACCCTGATATTTATTTTGAAAGACAACTTGCGGCCAATTTCACCTTTATTTTTAACCAACTCTACATATATTTATCCTAATCCTTAGCTGTGGCAACACAACTTTCTAAAATGAATAAAAATGCATGCGATTGTAAAAAAAATTTAATAGTTTTTTATCGCCATTGGACACACTGTTTTTGCTAAAATATTTTACTTGCTATGTGATATTTACATGACATCTAATAGGAAAATACACTGAGAGCTCATTGGTTTACCGTGAGTTCATTTTTTAAATACGCTTTTTTTATCTTTTCAAATAAGTAACAAATTATATTTAAATATGTAATACATCATTTTAAAGTTAAATAAGTAGAAACGTTTTAAAGTAAAACCAACATTTTAACCATCAAGTGAATAAAATAATTGTAGTGGTGGTTGGCTAAAAAACAAAGAATCTAGGTGCTACATTTACTCTTTAGTACTTAGATTTCAAGTTTAGTACTTCAATTCATCGTAATGCGGTAAAGTTTGAGCATGAGTACACACTTTTGGGTCTTGAGCCACTGACCAGGTAAGGATTGGTGTGAGATTGGTAACTAGCCGCCGTGACGTCCAGTATTGAATCAGACCTTGAAATGTCGAGTTGATGTTGATCATCTGAATCGGAATTTTCCAGAGAGTCAATTCAGCTTATTGCGGCGGTTGGGCTTCGGCCTACATTATTATTGGTTATGCTGATGAAAGAATTGAAGCCGGACGTTTCTCGATATTATTTGAATATCATCATCAGGGTTTTTATTATAAAAATGTTTAACTGGGCAGTTATAGACAGTGTGCTTTTTAATAATATTTAGTGTGAAATTAATTGCAATATGTGTTTCGTTATCGTTTTAATTGTAGTGTCTATAAGTTTTATGGGTGTTTTGTAGATGTTTTTTTTTAGTTATGTAAAAATTTCTATAATAAAAACCGTGATGATGATATTCAAATATTATCGAAATATATTTCAATAATTTTAAGTTTTATTTTATTTGTTTCAAAAATTTTCAAATAATTAACGAGGAACAAAATACTGTGAATTTCTAAAGGTTTCAGATATTTATCTAAGGCACTGTGAACGCAATCGACCTCTTGGATTTGTGAATGTCCAGGCTCAGAAAGTTTTTGAACAATACTTTCGATCTGTAAGTGGTCCGACATAAATTTTAAAATTGCCGTGGATAATATTTGATTTTTATTTTGGGCAACGCACGAATCACTCCACATAACTATATTTTCAATAGTTGGGTATTCTGTCACCAGATTATTTAGTATTTTATATATACAACTACTTATTTCGTTACCTCCACGACTGTTATTAAATTCATCCCAAAATAAGTAAATTTTTCCTTATTGGAGAAAATAACTGTAGCGGTCATATTATAAACATTAATTTTACGCTTATAATAAATGAAGATGCAAAACCTTTAGGAAGGTTAAAAGTGCTTTGCAAACCAAAACATACAACAACTGTAAAATGGTCTTGATTCTGGCGATCTACATCACGTTCCCCTTTAAGACCGTTCGCCTCATTTCTATGAATATTGAATTCTTCAATTTCATTCTCCGTTGGGTCATTTTTTGCCAAAAATTGTACATAACGGTCGCATTTGTCTTTTCTAGGTGTTGAAAAGGACAAATTTAAATTGTGGTTGAACAGATCTCTATAAAATCTTTCTGAAACGGGTTGGGAAAGTTGCTGCTCCAAATAAAATGCATACATTTTTCTGATTGATAAATCTGAACCTAAATATTGTCTGCTGGTTGATGCGCGACAATAATGGGAGTCAATCGTTGCGAAACATCTAATATGTTGTCTCACTTCCTTCACTCTTCCATCTTCGATAAAATTCAATCTGATTTTGCCCTTTCGCAAAGGCATTGGAATTTCAGAAGATTTGTCAGCCAAGTTTTGAAAACAATAGTAGATCCTTTTTGCTGATATGCTAAGAGTATTAAGAAAAAATAGTTTGCAAACTTTATGAATTTCTTCGTTGCAAGCCAAAGAGTATGAAAAGGTATTTTTCTTTTTACATGACTTTACGCGCCTCCTTTTTGCAGCTTCCTTTTTGACAAACTTGCAATAAAATGTTTGTTTTTCCTTATCGGTCAGTGCCCAAAATTTTTTGAAAATTTCCGTTCTGTCGGTTTCAGATCATTTTTGCCTGCAGCCATATGTACATTCTGCATTACAAACTGCTTTGATTTGTCGAGCTTCTACAATTTTTCCTGTTTGACTGCAGAATTTCTTCCCTCGATCGCGTAATTTTTTTGTGATGTTCCTTTTCCAAGTTTCCGGCTGACGTCGTTTTTTGCTTGATGGCTCCAAATTTACATTCGCTTTTGAAAAATAACAAATTAGTATTTTTAAATGAATACTTATATACACATTTCTGATATTATGTACCTAATGCCTCCGTATCGCTTGTAAGTGATTCAAAGTTAATATATGTACATTATATTATGGCGAAATCTTGATCATGAAGCAAGTCATCTACAGAGTAACAAAAATTATAATTTTAATTTAATTATGTGTGTAATGTATACATAATATGTATATATTACCACTAGAAAAATCCAATTCGGTATCAGAATTTGCTGTCAAAGCTTTAGAAGCTATTTCAGCAGTTGTGTTTTTTCTTGGCCGTTTTGGTCTGCTTTCAACAAAAAAACTCTCATCTAAAAAATTGGTTTATTATGGGACATATTTATAGATAAGTATGTTGTAAAGAATTCAAAAATTATTATTTTAATTTACCATTTGTAATATCTCCAATAGTTTCTTTAAAACATGTTCTTTTTTTTGATATTTTTTTTTTGCACAGACAACATAATAAATAGAATGTTTTGTTACTGGATTAATTAGAAATTTTAATTTAATATGTAAATTCACATCAAAAATTCATCAGTCAATGTAAAATTATTGTTGCAATGGTTATTACTAACACCAGTTTTTAATTTTTAACTGTAAAACAAAGTACTTAAGAGATCATTTTTTAAAATTCGTTCACAGTACTCTTTCCCTCTCTTAATGAGAAAGAGAGAGTATACAACAGTATTCTGTTTGTAAAAAAAAACTCTTACAAATTTCTTATAAGAGAAAAATATTTTAAAAAATATTTATATTCAGCAATATTAATTACAAAAATCAATTTCAACTTTTTACATTGAAATTTTGCTCTATAAGCCACTGAATGGCATATAGAGCAAAAACGCAAAAAAATCTGGTTTGAAGGATATAGAACAAAACAGTCACTATTTATCTGAGAAACAAGATGAGATGGCCGAAAACGGATTACAGATTTGAAAAAATTGTTGTCAAAAACCTAAAGTGGCATCATTAACTCAAAATGTGTAAAATGGCGGATAGAGCACATAAACTCCCGCACGACGATATAAGTAAGTTTAAAATTTGTAAATAAAATAGACCTATTATAACATCAAACTACTATTGATTTACTTACTATTTCGCTCGCGATCTTTAGATCTTGTCGAATACATATTAGTTGTTTTTTTTATATGAACAAAATCACATGTTGACATGAAAAGTCAAAACTCACGAACGCGACCGATTTTGTGCAAACTTTTGATAAACCATCTACACGACCATAGGAACAAACCCTAAAAATCGAATTCGGTTAAACCGTTCGTGAGTTATAAAGTCACAACGCACTTGCAACAATTTTTTATATATATTGATATATATATATATAGATTTATTGTCGATCAAGTAACTTGGTGAGATTTGTACAACAAACATAATATTTATCATTAAATTGTCACTCCGCCAAACAGTCTTTCGCAAGTCTTTCGTGCTATGCTAAAATGCTGTGGAGTCAAATGAGAGAAGATTTTTAGTTATCACCTTGAATTTAACATTTAACTCCAAACAGAGTTTTTTTTTACGTTTTCCAATGTACAGTATACTTTATTAGTAAATCAGGCATTTTGTATTTAAAATTTTGGTAAAACACCTTTCGAAATCCATAGTTCGGATAGGATGTTAGCAACCAAGCGCTATTGCAGTTACTGATGCTAACTTTAGTGCCGCAGAGCCACTTTGTTCTTCTAAAATATGTAGAACGATGAGCCAACAAATTTTAAATAAACCTGCACATAAACCAATGAAAACTACATTTATCCTACGGCACAATATTGTTAACCTCAAAGAAGAAATATATTTTCTGACAAAAACTTTGCTTATATGTTACCCATTGTATTTTCCGAAAGAATGCCAGTGTGAAGAAACGCTTCGTTCTTATCAAAACGTGTTTTATGGAAGTGTGAAAAGGTGTTGCGCCCTTTTAACCGATCATTAATTATTTTGCTTTTAAAAAGAAAAGAGCTCAAATGTTTTAGTTGATGTTTTTGCGCAGAAAAAAATATTATTTGATTTTAATTTATAAATTTAAAATTGTTTTTCTAATCATAAACTGTGTAAGGCTATCTAGAAATTTAAATATCCTTTCAATTGTTTTACCCAATTTTTCTTCTGAAAAGAAAACTCTCCACTACTAATTTATCTTTCTTCAAATTAAAATATGAATTGTGTTCAGAATGTGGATAAAATATTGACCTTTGAATCACATTTATGTTTTGGAAAACATACTCCTATTTATTTCACAAATTTTATTTAATTTTTCAATATATTTTGCCTGCAAAACAGATTTCATATGCATTTCTATTGTTCGTAAGAAATATCACAAATAAAGCAATTTCAAACACTTGACAAAGTATTAAGTAAATGTTTTAACAGCAAATTTCTATATCAATTTTATTTCAATATTTTTTACAACAATTGCAAAAGACTTCATAGATCCTTTCATGCAGATAGATAAATGTTATTGTTTGAGAGTTTTATATTAAATTTCGAACAAAGAAATAAGAATTGGTCCTTGCAACTTAACTCTCCACAGATACATTGTACGTACCACGTGCTACATATTATGTAGCGACATCTTGCTTAAACAAGCGACTTTCTTTTTGGAACGCGTTATTTCTGGGAATGGTCCTGTCAATTGGTCACAGAGATCGTGCGATTGAATGCCCTTGGATTATTTTCTATAGCACTACGTGAAGTCATTAATATACCAACAAACCAGCAGCTTTGGAGGAATTGGCATTGCCGAGCTATAGCCCCAAATGCTTGAAAAAGTAGTTAAAAATAGGACTTCGATTTACTTAGGTAGTGAGCGAATCACAGGATTCATGTGTTGCGGGCGGCACCATCTTATTACTCAAACATTTTCATTTTTCTATTTTCTAACTGTTTAAGTGTCAGTCTATGTGAAATGTTTATTGAATAATCTTGACTAACAGCGCAAAAAATGGTTAAGTTCTACCTGCGTAAGATTAAACAAGTAAATTTTTGATCTTTGGGATTGCTGAAAATAATAAACGTTAAATATCGATTCTTTCATAGTTTAACCATGAAAAACACATTTCATCCCATTTATTTTGATATCTTCATTATCCTTTACAATTATATTATGTTTTTCATTCCAAAATCTAAATGTTCCATATTTTCTTAATGAATCATTCGATTTTATTCCTATTTTGTCCGGATTTGCTTTTGGGGAACGTAGCCTAACATTAATAAATTTCAACGTAATCGTATAATTTTTGTAGGAGTTGTAGCATTTTTCTTTATAGCATATATGGCAGGCGTAGCTGCTATTGCGTTGAAATTAGCGTGCCAGTTGCTGCTGTAATTTGTGTCACATATACAAATATTCCTAATTTTTCCTTTCCATATGTAGCTAAAATAACATTTTGAACGTTTAATGTTATAAAAGAGAGGAGCTTGTACATGGTCCGACTTTTCAAAAATCTATTATTTTTCTTATGCCAAATCCTTCTATTTCGGCTGATCGTTATATGGGACAAAAGCTATGTGCGCGGGGCCTACATGTGCGAAATAAAATTCAAGCACAAATTGCATAAAGTTGTCCTTCTAATAAAACCCATTCGCAGTTTGAAATTATGTTATCTCAATATATTTTTTCAATTCAGAGTTGTACACTTAAAAATTACTCTTTACCTTTAAATGATTCTTTGGCATATGAACTCCACAAACAATTTTGTTTTAGATATTCTGATGAATAACACTCTTACTTCTACTTGAGCTTGTTTCATTTTGACATACATATGCCATGACTGAGAAAGAAAATGTTAACTTCCCACAGCATTGTGTCACCCTATACAAAATTATTTTATGTTTTAATTTTTTAAAGCAAACCAATTGCCCTTAAGTATTTTAATTTTATACAAGTATTTACATTTTTAAATCTCAATGAAAGAACACACATGGTTCACAATTCAATTCATAACTTTTGAAACTAAAGTACATGCTGAAGCATGTCTGTTTCAAATATAAATAATAGTTGAACTTAAGTGGTAAATGCTTTTATCAATATCAAACAAATATTTACTTATGAATATTTTATTTAAGTTTATTATTAACACATGCAAGTGAAAGGTTCAATTTCATTTTAAAACTCTTAAGTAAGATGTGTAGATATTGTTTAAATATTATTACTAAAGACGACTTAAGCATATAAAGGGCTTCAATAATTTAAATTACCACTTTTTTAATGAAATGGAAACTCAAAACTTAGAATGGACATAACTTTGGAGTTTCAAGTGTGTTGCAGAGAATATTTTAATTTCTAAGGCGAAAAATGAACCCTCTTCGAAAAACATTAGATCCGTTTTTCTTTTGCATTTTTTTAAGCTCTAATTTTGTTTTATTGAATCTTTCTAAAAGAAAATTACAAATAGTATTAAAATCTTCACTAGAATGTTATTTATTAATTATTACCAACGTAATAACTAATTTTTCATATTCAAATCTTAATAAACTATCTACTATTGTGTAGGGTGCGCCGCCTCGCCAGGCTCAATGTATTAATTATTTTTGGTCTCTGGTGCCCGTCGAATTGCAATAAATTACGTACAAGCATATTGGGATGTACGGCTAGTTTGTTTTCGTATTTGGACTTGTTTGTTTTAACTTCTTTCTGGATAATTGCCCTTCTTTTACGGCTGTTTCTGGATTAAGGATAATTTGCTGGAATTTACTTCCAGAACCCTTTCTTAATTTATTAATAAATTTATGTCACACTTTCTTAGGTTGGACAATTCTGTTTTATTATTTCTTTGTAAAAATAATATTGGAGTATATACTTCTTCTCAATGCTCACACAAGAATGAATAGATATAAGAATAAAACACAAATTTAAGTCAAACTTCTAGAATAAGTCATGCTTAGTTATAAAAACAAAATATAAACAGTTATTTTATTCTCCTTTTCTTACACAATTTTACATTTGTAATTATGGTACATATTAATGTTAATATGTATGGTAAAATTGTTTAAGTAAAGCTTTAATGAGAGAATCTTAAAACCGTATTTGTGATCATCTCTACGTACATATTTATCAATATGATCATGATTGAGTTTAAGGGAGACGCTTGCAATCATGAATATAATGATAATTATCTTCATTTAAATATTATAAAATAACTACAATAAGGTGGTACCAAATATACTAGAATAACTTTTAATACAAATTGTATTTAGAAAATGGTTGAGAAAGCGTTTGTACATATTTCTCAACATCGGCTGAGGATGTAGTGAAAAGATTTGAATTCATAAAATCAGTGCCAACATGCATTAATTGTTTTAAAACAGGATATACAGTAGTAAGATGTTTGGCTTCAAAATGCAGAATTGGTAGTGGGTCCCATAATTCACTTCTACATATCTAATAATACAAAACACTACTCTGAACAGCCGTCCACTTTTCATGCTTCTGTTTATTATTCACCATCGGAGGAAAGAATTATTCTTGCAACAACTGTGGTGAGAGTAAGAAACTGTTCTGATCAATTTATACTTGCCAGAGCTCTTTTAGATTCCGGATCTCAGCCAAACCTGATATGCGAGGAACTCGCACAGCTACTAAGATTAAAAATATAGAAGAAGGTAGATTAAATATAAACGGCATTAGCGAAACAAATTCTATTTCATAATCGTGTATAACGTTGGGTATTGAGTTCAATTACACTAGGTTAAAAATTTACAAAAATATAGAATTGGCATTTTACAAACCACAGAAAATTGATTGGCCGAAGCCTACTAATTCTTCAAAAGACTTTGCTTATAATTAATCAAAATACTCGAGTAACAAGAAAGTGTTTCATTTAAGTATACCACATATAGAAAACGAGAGCAATATTGACTCAATTGTCAGGAAATTCTGGGAGTTGGAAGAATTTCTAAACTAATCCACGAAAACATATATATATATATATATATATATATATATGTATATATATAAACAAGAACCCGCGAATAAAATTATGAGTATTAAACAAGTATTAAACTAAAGTGGTTGAGTATTTAAAACAAGTTTCAGTAAACCTAAAACCAAGACTAAAAGATACAGAACCAGTGTCAATAACAAGTGTTCCAACTTCTGGCAGTATTGGTGGCGTTGAAGTAAGATACCTGGTATCCATAGAAAAGCCTAGAAGGAGGCCAAATTTAGTGCTGGAAACTGGAGGCTGTACGAAAAAGCAAAATAAGTCAAGAAATCTCAGTAGATACTTGCCACCGAAAGCGCGCTCGAACCCAACATTTTTACTTTTTTGCAAGCGCCAAAATAAAATTCGGTAAAATTAAATATTTGTTGTTTGCACTTGCATAAAAGAAAGGAAAAAAGCATTTCAGCAATTTTAAAATTTTAAAAAACTTATTTTTTTTAATCAGTATTTAGTATTAATACTTGGTTTAGGTAAATTTGATGTAGTGTAAAGTACAGTAAATTATTAGAAGTAAATATTTTTATTGTAAGAAAGATTTTAGCAGATAAGGTTATGGAGTTTGATCGTTGTGTGCATAACTAGAGCCTAGGGTTTCTATTTGCTACCGAATTCATAAGGGAGGAAATTTAAATCAAAGAAATATAGAAGAAATAATTGCATACAGTCAGTCCTCGAATGAGAGCGTTGCCAACCTAAGGGAGCTCTTTTAGGTAGGCTGTAAAAACAGAATACAAACAATGTTGAAATGTGTGTTTTTTAATTTTGGTATATTATCGCATCCTTTAGCTCTTGGATTTTTCTTGTCTTATTGGCGTCCAACGGTGTCAAATCACACATGATCGTGACGGCCAATTCACATCGCCACGACGCCATCGCGCAAAAGAGCTATTGTTTCGTTAGCTCTGCGCCACCATCATGTTGGAACCACATATCGTCCAGCTTCATATCATCAACTTTTGGCGACAAGAGGTCCGTTATCATCTCGCGATAGTAACTCACAATTAACCTCGTCTATGATGGTTGGACCACCCTATATATAAAAATCGTAATTTTCGTTCTTAGAATGAAAGCATTACGCGGATTTATACACTTTTAGTAATGCAACGAAAAATTTCATTGATTCCATTATAAATTTGCATGAAAATAAATAATAACAAAGTAATTTCGGTAAAATAATTTTATAAAAGTAAATTCCTCCTAAAATATCTGCCTGCGCTTTGGTTTTAAATTTATTTAGCAGCAACTTTTTTTTATGAGAAGTTCATAAGTTTTAAGAGTTCAGTCAACAATAAACTTTACTCTTTACAAAATTAAACAGAATATTTAGCTTTTAATATCTTGCATAAGGTCACAGGTTCTGAATGAAAATCATTGTTTCCACATATTGGAAAACCAACATCAAGAAAAATGTATTTACTAGAAAATATTGCTAGTTAAATTGTACTAGTGCATTTGTAATGTATGTATGTACGTGTATGTGTGTATGGACTTTGTTGGCCTTCGTAAGATCATGAACAATTTAAGGTGTGTTTGAACAGTAAAGAATTTTAAAATTTCAATTACTTTTAAATGTTTAGCTTTTTGTTCTCTATTCAAGCTAAGTCAAAGGAACGTGTCCGGTTTAAATAATTTCTCTTATTTTTCAATTGCAGGTTAAATATATATTGCAACGCACTTACTTGTGTACATAAATATTAGCAGAAGTTTTATTACGATGGCAGAAATATACCAACGTAACTTCAAGCTTTACTCTTCAAGTGAATATAAAAAAATTTTCCAATGAACATTAAATAAATCATCAAATACTGGTGGAGAAATTGTTGACCTTGTAAATATAGCATCATTATTTTCATCCATTTTTTTGAAAGTGAAATAGATCTATGACTAGTCAAGACGGCATGTTAACAATTTGAATTTGACTGCCATATATGTATATTAAAAATTAATTCAATTTATAAAAGAAAAAAAAACATACAACAACATAACATATATATATTGCGTTTTATAAATCAAAACAAAAAGTGCATGGTTAAAAACTTCCAGTGATAGTCAGTATATGGCTGTGGCAAACATTCATAAAAAAATATAAAAGGTAATAACAACAACGCTTATTACTCTTTTTCTTACACAAATGCTAATGATGCAATGAACAAATTAAATAATAAAAAAAAGATGACAGTGCTTTTTTAATTACCAGGCCAATTGACCGAACGCATTCATATCTTCAACGCCTAAATTAAATATATATAAACAAATAAGCGATACAGGTGCTATACCAAAATCGGTGCAACAACCCAACGAAACAGCTTATATAACAAACCCAGTACAAAAACTGCAAACCGGTATGGATAGGTACATAACCATAACTAAAAGGAAGGCCAGTCTTAAGTCTTCCCATCAAGATCGTACAGAGAAACAATCTATTTGCGCAAACAAACTTCCAATTAAATTGTTAACATGCTGTCCCAACTCGTAGGAAAGAAAGTTTCTACGTCGCCTCCATTCAAATCCAGGAAACAAAGATCCAGGCATATACTAAAAAAAACTATCGGCTTATATCACTTAGACTTGACGCTGAAAACAGGAGTTATTATACCAACCAGCTAAAAAGTGCTAAAAGTTTGAATATTGTTGTAAAGGGCATAGACAGTTCCGTTCCTACTAAGGAGATAGAAAGTGCCATAGAAGCGGAAGGTTACGCTGTAAGGTCAGTGCACAATCTGCTAATCAAGAATAAAGTTCACCAACCTATGCATTGAGTTGAGATTGTATTTGATGCAACTCAGATAAAATCTAAAAACTCCATCCACCCAATTTACAACTTACGATACCTACTTATCAGAAGAATAACGGTAGAAGAGCCATTAAAAAGTAATGATCCCCGCCAGTGCACCAATTGCCAGGAATTCGAGCACACCAAAACTTGTTACAAGCTACCATCCGTATGCGTTATTTGCGGGGACGCCCACCGAACTTCGGAGTGCACTTTTTCCAAAACTGATCTCAAGTTAAAAAAATGTAGCAACTGCGGAAAAAATCACACTGCAAACTATAGGGGCTGTAAAGTCTTCCAACACGTAAAAAATAATTCCAAAATTGTACGCAAACCCGAATACGACCGATATACGGCTTTCCTAGGCTTTGTGCTGAACCCATAGTTAGTACACAACCTAGTAACGTACCACACACTAAACCTAATTATTCGTATGCCCAAACTCTGAAAAATGATGCACATTTATCTTATGCTAATCGTGATGCGAAAAGTCAGTTCGCGCAAAATCGCCCACATCTTAAAAGAGGGTCCACTGGTATCGTTTACAAACAATTCTTACAGATTTCAGTCTTATCAGTGTTTATTGCAGCCGGCACTTATAATGCAAAGCACATCTTTTAGGGCTTCATGCTTCTTAGCCCAAGAGGGAGACAGCTATACAATACAGTTAAAGCTAAACGTCGTATCTGGAGGTAAACCCACCTATTGGCCAACAGACTTTAATAAGCGGCCAGATCTCATTGATTTTGCAATTGTAAAAAATATTAGATGTGATAATTTAATTGTCAGTTCGTCCTATGATCTATTATCGACCATTCACCTACAATTGTTATTTTACAAGACAGTATTGTCCCTGCAAATGAATGCCTTATTTCCTATCCGAATAAATACACGAATTGGATGAAATATAAAACGTATGTGAGCTCCCACTTACCTCCAAACATCCCACTGAAAATCCGGCTGATATTCAAGCAGCTGTAAACCAATTTACGAACGTCGTGACGACAGCAATCAGAAATGCAACACCAAGCAAACGATTAGGGAAGAGAAATTCATACCAACCAACGCCTGATATACAAACTCTCGTCAGTGAAAAGAGAAGGCTCAGAAGGCAATGACAACATAGTCGTACTCCTGATATTAAGACCCAAATGAACATATGTCAAAGAACTTTACACATGAAACTGATACAGAAAAATTTATTTTATGTAAAGTACAGTTTTTATGGAACTGCCGATTAAAGGATTTTTTTAAAATTGTGGAAAAGTGTTTGGTGGAATGTTAACTTTTTATGTGGATTAATCAAATATCTTTTCCACATTTTTGTTGATATATTGCCGAAATTTCGGATTCTGATATTTTGGGAAATCTTAGACTAGTCACAATTGAGGATTGTAAAAATCAATAATTTGTATCTAAAAGTATAAACACAACTGGGAATGACGAACTTTTCTAAAGGAATATTCATCGTCGAAAACACATTCGTTTACTTAAAAATACACACATTCATTGTGTCGGCCGAAATACGTCTTGCGTAACAACTTCTTCGATAAGTTTACTTCTTTTTCCTATACAGACAAACGACGATCAAACTAGTGCAGAGTACTCCTTCCTCTTTTTAAATTTGTAAGCGTTTTAATAAATAAAGTTCTTAATTTTGAATATGTTCCTTATTAACTTAATGCATATAATTGAAATAAGATCGCTTCTTATTTATATAATATTGTCTTAAATAATTTTTTGATATGCTTGCCACTAATATCTCAAAGCCAAAAAAGTACCAAACTTTTATATACAAAACAAATAATAATTTATTTTAGCATTGTTGTAATGAGAAAACTAGGTAGTAATGCTATAGAGATATAATTTAAAATAAAACTTGGATCCCACAAACCACACGGACTATAGCCTGTGGAAAGCCGTAAGGCACTTAAAATGTCCTATTTCCTACGAAACCCCATTAATACTTAATAACCGCACATGGGCTAAAAACTCAACAGAAAAGGCAAATGCCTTCGCAAATTACTTAGAAAAGGTTTTTACGCCACATGACATGATTAGCTTCACCATTCTAAATATTAGTGACACTAATCCTGTGAAATTTTGGCTATCTTTATTAAAGCCCACAATTAAAAATAGAGACATGAAAAAATGACGACCTGATCGTATTATAGGATCAATGATAAGGAATTTACCTAATTATGCTGTGACAATGATCCCTAAACCAGGTAAAGACCTTACTCATATTACGTCATACAGACTTCAGCCTACTGTCAATTTTATCAACGTTGTTTGAAAAATTACTCGTTTCATCTTTAAAATCTTACCTTAATGAACACATCATTTCGGACCATCAGTTTGACTTTCGTGCGAGGCATAGTACTATTGAGCAAGTCCACAGAATTGTCACCGTTATCAGATGTGCATTTGAAAACAAGCAATATTGTTCAACTTTATTTATTGATATTTCCCAGGCGTTTGATAAAGTCTGGCATGATGGGCTACTTACGAAAATAAATCGAGTACTACCTAGAAGCTCTCACAAGCTTCTGAAGAGCTACCTGACGGATAGAACATTTAAAGTAAAGTCAAAAGATCCATTTTCAAAAAAAGGGAAAAACTCTGTAGGAGTACCTGAAGATAGTATATTAGGGCCGCTTTTATACATCATTTATTAAGCAGATATGCCAACAAGGACAAATACGTATATGTCAACGTTTGCAGATGATACTGCATTTATAAGTGTTAACACAGACCCAAAAGTAGCATCCGAACAACATCACTCCCATGTTAATGGGCTAGAGCATTGGCTAAAAACGTGGAGAATACAGGTAAATCCATCGAAATGTGCGCCTGTAACGTTTTCCCTCAGAAGAAAAAATTGTCCACCTATAACAATAAGAAATGTCACAGTTCCAGTGGAAACCCACGTGAAATATTTGGGTATCCACCTTGATCGACGCCTAACTTGATCTCGTCATATTGAAGCAAAAATAATTGCAATGAAACTGCGAAAAACTCAACTACACTGGTTAATAGGTCCTCACTCAACCTTGGATTTAGAATACATAGTCCTCTTATACAAAACCGTTATAAAGCCAATATGGTCATATGGCATTCAGCTGTGTGGTGCTGCTTGCGCATCAAACATTCAGGAATTACAAAGAAGACAGTATAGAATTTTAAAACTTATTGTATGCGCCACCTGGTATATAAGAAAAGAAATTATCCACAGAGATCTAGAAGTTCCCACTATCCAGGAAGAAGTAAAAACATACACGCCAAAATACGTAAACAAACTAGAGGTCCGCCCTAATACTCTTGTTCGCAAATTATTACAATTTCATGGGCACCAGAGACTAAAAAATACTGATACATTGAGATTGGCGAGACGGCTAATCTAACCCAATAAAAGATTTGAATACATTATTTTAGTTATTACATTGGTAATTAATAAATAATATTTTAGAGATAAGATTTTAATACTTATTGTAACTTTCTTTTAGAAAGATTTAATAAAATAAAATACAGCTTTAAAAAAATTTATAATAAAAGGATGGTTTTTTTTACGTACTTTACTAAAAAAAAGAAAACTAAAGGATGCAATTCGCAATAGAATTCCCAATACATAAATACAACTAAATCAGATTATGTGAATTTAAAAATTCCATATTAGTTCAAAGCTCAATTGCTATACAATTTTAGAATGCTGTTAATGTGATTGCTATAGTATTTTTGCTGGTGCTGCTTTTGTCGCTGTCTTGTTTTTAATAATACGAGCTTAGCAGTAACAAAAATAAAGTAACCGGAAAGAAGTGATATTTTTGTGACAGCAAATGTTGTTGATTTTTAATACTACTGGACAACATTTTATTTATTTTTTTTTTTTGAGAGCACAATATAAGCAAAATCATTGTTCACCCTTAAACGCTCTAGAGCACCGATTTGGATGAATTAAATATAAGATACGTAAAAAAGAAAAGAAAACAGAACTGCGTACTCAAATTTTAAAAATATGTTTTTTTTTTAAAGTTACTTAAAAAAATTGATTGTATCTTATAAGATACAATAAGCACTTACCACTGAATATCTTTGAAAGGTTTTTAAATGAATTATAAGTTTAGCAAGAATTCTTATGCATTATGCATGTGTCATATACAATATTAAAACTCCTATTATATAATATAATAAACACTTGATTTTCTAGTTTTCGGAATATTTTTATTTCAGGTATAGGCATTTAAATATAAAAAATAAAAGATAACAAAAACGATTTCAAAAATAATAGATAAAATTCATTATATGTATGTGCATATTAATAAAAAAAACGTAAAACAATAATTCAATAAAATAGAGCAAAGATTCATAAAAACTGTTTTAACTGTGATGATAATTATGATAGCAATTTTTTTCGGCTTTTAAGCAAAGATTAACCTTACATTTTGAACAAAACATCCGTGTTTGTCCAGAGCAATTCGGTAGCTTACATCTTCCCTTTTTATCAATCACAGTCCAATAGTTTATCATATCAAGCCTGATATCCTTGGAAGGCGCCGTTTGAGCGTTTGGCTTTTGTCGTTTTTCTTCAATTCGTTTCTCCAGGGGCAGGCGACCACGCTGCGTAGCAACACTTGATGAGGAGGAAAACAATAAAAAACTTTCGTAGAGTACATTTGCTCGTCTACATAGTCTACATAACTTCGGAACACTTCCAAATGTTTTTTCAGCGCTTCAATAACAGGACGTATTAGGTACAGCCTGTCACGGGTAGGATCTCAAAACGCAGTCTACTCATTTGGCTTTTTATAACTTCAACGTAACGATGATTGTTTTCCGACCAATATCTCTCGAGTTCGGCAGTTTATAGTAACTCATATAGAAAAAAATACAGATAAATTGACGTAAATCCGTTAACTCAAAATTGATTTGATTTATGTCAGAATATTTTATAGACTCGCTGACTACAATTTCCACCAGGTCGTGCAAAAATGACACCAAACTTAGTATGCTGTCTGTAAATGTTTTAAGTTTTTGGGAAGATCGCTATCTCCTTCAAACTTAACTTGCTTATCACTAAACTGAAGATTTCCTTTTTTCCACAAAATTCTTTCAAATTAGAAGATTTTGGATGTACTTTTACGTCACTAAACATGGACGGAAATGGATTAGAAGTTTCCGGAAGGAATAAGACTGAGGTGAATTGTCGACTTCTGGTTGTCCGTAATCTATTTCTGAAGCGAAATTCTCATCGTTTTTATTGTGTAAAGATGTATTGAAAAAGAATGACTAAACAATAAACCAATAAACAAATAAAATGTAAACAATAACGAATTTTCTTTTTGCTAGCGAGTGCTCAGTGTATCTTTAAAGATACAACCATTAAATAAAGCTTCATATAAAGGTTTCGAACAAAATGTTCCTATAAGTCCTTAAAGTGAATAGCAAATATATCGATACGCAAGTCTATATTTTTTTCTTGCTTATATTTCTCCCTTATTTAGAGATTTTGTCACGTGAAAATCTTAAATAATTGAATATGCAAAATAAATCTTTTTGAGATTTAAAAACCAATTAGCCCGACTATTCTAGTATATCTAGTATTCTCAAAAGCTAATTTAAAATAAATTCCTAATGTTATGTTCATTTTCCAATGCTGTCTGAAACTCATTATAGCTAAAAATGTACCTGTAGGAGCAATTTTAATGGTTGTATCTTTAAAGATACAGTGAGCATTTAAGGGTTAATATAACTTAGAGAATTTAAAGCATAGTACATGATTTTTTTCTTTGCTATTGCTATTTAGCAGCTAGCATTTTAACAACATAAAAAAGTACACTAAAAGAGGATACTTAATAACTTTCGCCTCTAGATTTTATTGGATTTTCGTAAATACACCTTACTGAAAAAAATAATAAAAAATTCACACCAAATAAATATTTTATAAAAACATCAAAATACATAAAAAATATCAAACTTCCTCATGAAATCTAAATTAGTCTAATAAAATAAAAAGATAATAAGTTTTTCCATAATTTAGAAATTTACCTAACTTTAAAAATTAACCGCCAATGATGGTTGAAAAAATTTAAATTCCCAAATAACGCAACAGTATTTTGCCAAAATTTAAAATTTACCCTAAATTCAAAACTCCACCATAAAATCTAAAGACAGAAATGAAAAAATTTGTATAATTCACAAAAAAATAATATTTTAGGAAGTTTAATCGATGTTAAAAATTATATAATAAACAAATTTCACCACTTTTAGGCAATTCAGAAAAAATGAAAAAAATTCAACAAAAAGGTACCAAAATATTTAATGACCATAAAAATTATAAAGTTAACCAAAAATCTAAATTAATCTGAAAATAAAAAAAAGAAATTTTACCATAATTTTGGGAACATACCGAATTCCAAAATAAAAAAAAAATCAAACCATCGGAAGTAAAAACGGTAATTGCTCCGAAAAATTACGAAAAATATAAAGTGGGTAATATTTTACACAGTTATCTAAAAATACCTGACTTCACCACAAATGAGATATTCCATAAAATTAAAAGTATAAAAATTAATATTTTAACAAAAATCTAAATTAAGCTGAAAATTAAACATTAAATCAAAATTTCAACAACTTTTAGAAAAATTTACAAAAATTTTAAAATTCTTCACGCAACCAAACTATAAACTAAAAATTTTAAATTATCAATACAATAAAATTTTCCATAGAGCGAACTATTACGATGTTGCACCAAAAAAATACGAAAATTTAAAAAAATTGGCAAAATTTTTAATTCACCAAAATTTCGAAAATTCTCCATAAAATCGAAAAACTGGAAAATACAAAATACATACATAAAACTAAATGTTTAACTTCGCATAAAGTTTGCAAAAAATCAATATTTTATGAAAAATTTTGAATTTTAAGAAAACCGATATTACACAACTTCCAAAAGACCTATACCTTACAAAATAACATAATTTTCACAAACAAGGAGCCAAAAACGAACTTCATCATATTTTGAAATTTAATGTTAAATTTACCCAAAGACACCGAAAACCATAAAGTTGATAAAAAATGCAAAATTTTACTATAAATCAAATTCTTTTATTATGTGCAAATCATCAAAAAATGTTGAATTTTTCATAAGTTCATAAGCATTCAGAGAAAAGCTAAAACGTATAAACAAATTAGAAGGACCGAAAATGAAAAAAACATGTCATCTTTTAACCGATCGGAAATGCTGATATTAAAACGAAAGGAAAGTTAAAATGTATAATAAGGCGATTGAAACCGTAGGTCGAAGTTAAAAAAAAAAAATATCCCAAACAATATTTGTCGTACTCTTTTAGTAGTTCATACATTTTTCTCTGTTCCTGTTTCTCTTTATTTTTTAATTTTTTCCAACTAAACTAATAGTTTTCAATAACAGTTCAATTTCCAAGAATTTATTTTGTTATTTACTGCAATGACATCTATAAAAAGTTTTTTCGTAGTAAAAGAATAAATGCAAGAAAATAAATTAAAAACAACATATAATATTTTGCTGACGGTAATTGAAAGGCACTTAAAAAAACCACAAGGAACAAATAAACCATGTTAAGTTAAATTTTTTTTTGTATACTGTATTTTATTTTATTGAATCTTTTTATTAAAAGAAATTCACAATAAGTATTCAAATCTTATTTCTAAATTATTATTTACTAGTTAGTACCAACGTAATAACTAATTATTTGTATTCAAATCTTAAAAATCGATCTTCTATTGTGTAGAGAGAGCCGCCTTGCCAGGCTCAATGTGTCAGTTCTTTTTAGTCTCTGGTGGCCATCAAATTGCAATAAATTGCGTGCTAGAGTGTTGGGATGTGCGACTAGTTTGTTCACGTATTTGGACGTGTATGTTTTAACTTCTTCGTGGATAGTGGGACCTTTGAGATGTATGTTTTCATTTCTTATGTACCAGGGGGCGCATACGATATGACGTAAAATCCTAGACTGTCTTCTCTGTAACTTCTGGATATTTGATGCACAGGCAGTACCCCACAGCTGAATACCATATGACCATATTGGCTTTATAACGGATTTGTATAAAAGGACATTATATTCCAAAGCCAAAGTTGAGTTAGGATTTATTAGCCAATGCAGTTGATTTGTTCGAAGCTTTATGGACGTTATTTTTGCCTCAATGTGCCGGGACCAAGTTAGGCGCCGATCTAGGTGAATACCTAAATATTTAACGTGCGTTTCCGCTGGAACCGTGGTATTAGTTATTGTAATTGGGGGACAATTTTTCCTTCTAAGGGAAAACGTTACATGAGCACATTTTGATGGATTTACCTTTATTCTCCACTGTTTTAGCCAGTCTTCTAGCTTAGGAATATGGGACTGCAGCTTTTCAGATGCATCCTTTAGATTATTACTGACACTTATAATTGCAGTGTCGTCTGCAAAGGTTGATGTATATGTATGTGGGCTTGTCGGCATATCCGCTGTATAGATGATATATAATAGCGGCCCTAGAACACTACCTTGAGGTACTCATGCATTGATTTTCCCACATCTTGAAAGCTGGTCCTTTGACCTTACTTTAAAAGTTCTATCGGACAAATAGCTTTTTATAAGCTTATGGGTGTTTTCAGGTAGAACCCGAACTATTTTAGTAAGTAGCCAGCCCATCATGGCAGACTTTACCAAATGCTTGGGAAATGTCTATAAATAAAGCTGAACAGTATTGCTTTCTTTCAAAAGCCGATCTAATAATGGTAACGATTCTATGGACTTGTTCAATCGTACTATGCCTTGCTCGAAAACCAAACTGATGATCAGGGATAACGTTTTGTTCATTTAGAAAAGGAGTTACACTCGAGACAAATAATTTTTCAAATATCTTTGACAAAACTGACAGTAGGCTATTTGGCCTGTAGGATGTAATCTGGCTTGAGTCCTTTCCAGGTTTCGGGATCATAACAATTTCAGACATCTTCCAAGAGCATGGGAAGAAGCCGACGCGCAACATGGCATTAAATATGTAAAGTAAAATTCTTACAGCTGAATTAGGTAAGTTTTTATCATTGATCCTGTTATACGATCAGGTCCAGGTGATTTCTTCATATCCGTATTTTTAATTGTCGATTTTAAAGAAGACAAGCGAAATTTATAGGATCATTCATGATGTCGCTAATAATTGGAATAGTGGAATTACTTATATCATGTGGTGCGAAAACCTTCTCTAACTGCTTTGCGAACGCATTTGCCTTTTCACTTGAGTTTTTAGCCCAAGTACGGTCTTCAAGTCTTAGTGGGGATTCGTAAGCAATAGGACATTGTGAGTGCTTTACAGCTTTCCACAGACTATAATCCGTGTTTTTCATTGGATCCAAGTTTTTTAAAAAGTTGTCGATAGCGAATTCGTGTTTCTGTCTCAATTTACTCCGTAAGTTTTTTTGGCATAAGTTCATTTGCATTTTTATGTGTGGAGAACGACTATTTTGCCATTGTCTTCTTAGTCTTCTTTTCTCAATGACGAGCATCTGAATATCTGCTGTTGCCTGGTACGTTATTATTTTAGCTGATGGCTTTGTTTGCGTTGCAGCTATGGCTGCTGCAGTCACGACGTCTGTAAAATGGTCTACAGCTGCTTGAATATCAGCTGGATTTCTCATTGGGATGTTCAAAGGTAAGTGAGAGCTCACATACATTTTATATTTTAACCAATTCGTGTTTCTGTTCGGATAGAAACTAAGGGTTTTAGGTGCAGTGACAAAACGGTCGTGTAAAATAACAACTGTAGGTGAATGATCAAAAGATAGGTCATAGGATGAATTAACTAAGAGTTGATCGCGTTTGATGTTTTGTACTATAGCAAAATCAATAAGGTCTGGCAACTTATTAAAGTCTGTGGGCCAATAGGTGGGTTTACCGGCAGATACGACGTCAAGCTTGTTTGTTTCAACTGTTCTACTTCATATTTTTTGCCAAGCAAAACTTGCAGAAGCATGTTTTGGGTTCGCATCATTTCATGAAATTATTCATTGTCTGTATTAAGTTCTCGATCGCGCTCGAATTGTTAGTGAGGGGTGTCTGAGCACCCTCTTTTAAGATAAATAATTGTTTAACATTTGTCTGAAGAACTCCTAAAAGTGTTGAACAACATTTAAGAATCGCCTGCAGCAGTAACATATGTATTTGCTTTTACTCTATAACGCGCTACAACTACATGCCGAAAGTAGTAAGTAACATACACAACTAAAATGCAAACAAAAACTTAAACCAAAATGCAAAAAAATATAAATCTAAGAGAAAACACGTAAAGTAACTATATCCGGTTGTGCCGAATATTATATGCCCTTCACAAGAGTATGAACTAGTAAAACTGTATTTCAGATATTTCCTGGTGCAAAGCATTGTTTGCATTGTTTAATTTTGGCCTCCGGTTTTAGTCGTCTTATTTTAAATTTTGACTCTCCTTTCGTTGTAATATGAGCATTTTCGATCGATTAATAGATGCGATGATTTTTGTTAATTACAGCTCCTTAAATTTTTTTTCTGATTGGCTCTCAATTTGTTGATAAGTTCTCGATTTCTTTAATTGTAGATAATAGCGTAATTAGATTTTCAGTAAATTTTCTAATATTTGATCAAATTAAGCGTTTTAGGGCATTTTCCACTTTTAGGTAAATTTTGACTTTGACTGAAACCGAACTTTCCGTTTAGGCCGCGTCAGTCAGTCACCGGTGACTGACAGTATAAATTATGATAATAAAGGTAAAAATTGAACATTTTTACAGAACATTTTAAAGGTAAACATAAAAGTCCCCCGCAAGTGTCACAAAATATTATAATCTGTTTGGCCAAATTTCGTGCTATTTTTCTGCCACTTTGTGCCGCATTTTCTTAATAGCACGATTTGCAATATTTTCGCGCGGCCTGACAGGCAAGTCGCTATAAAACCGCGTGGCATTCAACGTGTTAAAACTGGCGCTTTTTCATAATATATTTTTTTTGCAAATTTTTGGCGAAACTGCAAAATATTGGTGAAATTTGGAGTTTGTAGTTTTTTTTTTTTGCAAATATTTTGTTTCATTTCAATTCTTCGATTTTTTGGTGAATTTTTGTGTAATTTCGCTTCTTTTGCAAATTTTGTTAATTTATACTTTAGCTTTTTTAGACTATAGTTTGATTTGTAAGGAATTTTTAACTTTTAGCGAATTCCTAAATAGCTTTGAAATTTCGATTGTTTTTCAGTTTAAATCAGATTTATTCTGAAATATTTAATTTTTGAATTATTTGGTGTAAATTATTTTTCGTGAATTTTCGATTTTTGGTGAATGAGATTATTTTATATAAATAAATCAATTCAATTCTATTGTGGCGTTTTTATAAAATATTTTTTTTTAGTTTTCGGGTTTAGGTAATATATCCAAATTTTTGTGAAATTGAAGTTTTGTGGTGAAATTCCAAAACTTTATGAATATGGATTTTTGTGGTATTTTAGCTAAATTTCTGTTTTTATTAAATATGAAATTTTTCCGAAATTACATAATCCGATGAAGTTTTTATTATCGTGCATTTTGTTTTTTTTTTTTTTTGTATTTTTTGGTTAGATTTTTTAACAATTTTATATTCCAGTTTTGCGATTTTGTGGTCAATTTTCAAATTTAAATTTTGGTAAAATTTCGAATTTTTGTCTACTTTTTTGCGCGGCTTCAGTTTATTTAAAATTACGGTTTTTGGAAAATTATGTTGTTTTTGTAATTTAAAAAGTTTTTAATTTTTTTTTTGCTTTTATGGTGAATTTTCGGATTTAGTAAAATTTTGTTATTTTCTCGGACTATTTGCGGTTTTTTATAAAATTTATAATTTTGATGATTTTAATACTTTGGTAAATTTTTTATTTTTTGGTAATTGTTTTTTTGTAAATTCACCATTTGTGGTGAAATTTGATTTGCCAACAATTTTTTTCTATTCCAGTTTTTATTGTGATTTTTCCAATCTTATAGTGATTTTTTGGATTTGTGATGTTTTTAAAACTTTGAAAATCTTTCAGATACGAGTATTTTAACATTTTTCTCTGAAACTTCGGTTTCAGGAGGAGTTCGGTTTTCTTTGTTTTTTTTTTTAAATTTTGAGGTTTCTTAAAACATTTTTTAATTTAATTCATAAATTATCTGTCTACCTCGTATTGATAATTTCTGTTTGAGGCCTTTATAGCAAAGTTGATTTAGATTATGTAAATTTTGGGCGCTGATCAATTAGCAAATGTTACGTTCTTAGTTCCGTTAAAAAGTTGATTCCAACATGAGTCAGACGAACATCGTTAATTGAACTTCCATGCCTACAAGGATGTAGAATATATATGCTTTGTTGGATCACAAATGCATATTGTAAAAATTACAAACGGAATGAGAAATCTATAAATACCCTTTTCAATTTTGTAAAAAAGAAGTGGAAGCATTGCTTCATACCAGGCTAGGGAGTTCTCACATTACTTATAATTGTGAGTGAAAATAATCACTACAAATTATTTTAAATTCAAATCTCAATTACGCCTTACAAATAATTGTAAATAAAATTACAAGTAATTGCAGCCAACAAATGCGTACAATCGAACGAAATAATATAACTATTAAAATTATAGCTGTTCTTGACCTTTTTTAAATTTAATTTATTTAAAATTGTCCAAGCTTGAAGGTCTTTTTTTAAAAAATTATATTTTTATTTTTTCGATATTTCGCTACTCCATTGTGTAGCATCATCAGGAAATAAAAATAACGAACCAATTATATATTAATGAAAAAAAAAAAAAAAAATATTGTCACAAAAATTCAAAAATTTTCCAAAGTTAACATAAAACAAAAATAACATGAGGTTTTTTAAATATTTTAAAAAATGTAAATACAGTTAACGAAACTTAACATTAATTCAAAAACCCCTAAAAACATACTTATATTAACTATCTTATTCTATGAACTAAGTGTCTATAAATCTGTGCAACATTATCCGTGTCCGCCTTAAAATTAATTCTTTGTGTACTAGGTGTATTAAGAATTTGTAACATTTCTAATATAAAACGACGCTTATAATTAATTTCTGTATTTAAAACCGATGCGTTTTCAAAGTTAGGATAATGATTTGATTCAAAACAATGAGAAGATAATGCTGTATTAAGGGAATGTCTGCAATTAAGATTTGATTTATGTCCAGCTATCCTAGTCTTCAGTTTATTTTTTGTTGTCCCTACATAAACCTTATCACAAGTCTCCTGATCATTTCCCTTACAAGGAATTTTATAAACTATATTTGCCTTATCCAATTTATGAATCCTATCTTTGGTTTTACCAAACAATCTATTCAAAGTATTATAAACTCTGAAAGTCATTTTGTATTTCTCCTTATCAAAAAATTCAGCCTTATTTAACCGCTCTGATATTCCTGGTATATATGTAAATGTCTTGTATATCTTTGGCTCCAATACGTTGCTTATATTACGTTCTCTCCTAACACTATACTGATTAATTAATTTATAAATCAGCTCCTTTGGAAAACTATTCTCGTCTAATATATTCCTAATCTTATCTTTATTCTTTCTATGAAATTCTCTATCACTTATAGTAAGCACTCTATTTATAAAATTCTTAGCTGTGTTTATAATAATAGCTTTATTGTGCTTTGAATAATAGTTAATAATTCTTCCCGAAGCTGTTGGCTTCTGGTACCAATCCATTATCAATTCATTACCTCGCCTTATTATCCAAGTATCTAAATAAGAAAGTCTTGAATCCTGCTCTTTTTCTATTGTAAATTTAATATTATTATTAAACGAATTAAAAGTATCCAACATTGTATTAATTGCACCCTCAGAAATAATACAGAATAAATCGTCAACATATTTCGTCATCATTCGAGGCTTTTCATCCAATTTTTCTATACACGAATCTAATAACTCCTCCATAACTATATCTGCTACAATTGGAGAAGCGGGAGAACCCATTGGAAGTCCTTCCTTTTGTACATAAAATCTTCCCTTATACTGAAAATATCTATTGTCCTCTATACAAAATTTAACCATACCTAGAAACAAACTTTTTTCTATTTTCGTGTGTTCTTTGATAATATTCCATTTTTCTTTAATTATGTCCATTGCTAAGTCCACCGGTATACTAGGAAATAAAGACACTACGTCAAATGAAACTAACTTTTCGTTATTTTCAATTCTCTGATGTCTTATTTTATTTTGAAATTCTAGAGAGTCCTTTACATTATACTTGGAAAACTTAGTAATATTTTTCAGTATAACAGAAACATATTTGCACAATTCATAAGAAGGCGAATTAATGAAAGAACAAATTGGTCTTAGCGGAAAATCTTCCTTATGAATTTTTGGAAGCCCATACAACCTAGGTGTAATAGAAATACTTGTTTTCATCTTATTTCTCTCCATCGCATTAATAATTTTTAACTTAAAAAGCTTCTCAACTATTTCATTATTCCTCTTCTGTAACCTATTTGTCGGATCCTTATTCACCAAATTATATTTTGTAATATCCCCTACAATATTATTAATTCTAGTATACTAGAATTCTAGTTGTATGGGCTTCCAAAAAGAGCAGGATTCAAGACTTTCTTATTTAGATACTTGGATAATAAGGCGAGGTAATGAATTGATAATGGATTGGTACCAGAAGCCAACAGCTTCGGGAAGAATTATTAACTATTATTCAAAGCACAATAAAGCTATTATTATAAACACAGCTAAGAATTTTATAAATAGAGTGCTTACTATAAGTGATAGAGAATTTCATAGAAAGAATAAAGATAAGATTAGGAATATATTAGACGAGAATAGTTTTCCAAAGGAGCTGATTTATAAATTAATTAATCAGTATAGTGTTAGGAGAGAACGTAATATAAGCAACGTATTGGAGCCAAAGATATACAAGACATTTACATATATACCAGGAATATCAGAGCGGTTAAATAAGGCTGAATTTTTTGATAAGGAGAAATACAAAATGACTTTCAGAGTTTATAATACTTTGAATAGATTGTTTGGTAAAACCAAAGATAGGATTCATAAATTGGATAAGGCAAATATAGTTTATAAAATTCCTTGTAAGGGAAATGATCAGGAGACTTGTGATAAGGTTTATGTAGGGACAACAAAAAATAAACTGAAGACTAGGATAGCTGGACATAAATCAAATCTTAATTGCAGACATTCCCTTAATACAGCATTATCTTCTCATTGTTTTGAATCAAATCATTATCCTAACTTTGAAAACGCATCGGTTTTAAATACAGAAATTAATTATAAGCGTCGTTTTATATTAGAAATGTTACAAATTCTTAATACACCTAGTACACAAAGAATTAATTTTAAGGCGGACACGGATAATGTTGCACAGATTTATAGACACTTAGTTCATAGAATAAGATAGTTAATATAAGTATGTTTTTAGGGGTTTTTGAATTAATGTTAAGTTTCGTTAACTGTATTTACATTTTTTAAAATATTTAAAAAACCTCATGTTATTTTTGTTTTATGTTAACTTTGGAAAATTTTTGAATTTTTGTGACAATATTTTTTTTTTTTTTTTTCATTAATATATAATTGGTTCGTTATTTTTATTTCCTGATGATGCTACACAATGGAGTAGCGAAATATCGAAAAAATAAAAATATAATTTTTTAAAAAAAGACCTTCAAGCTTGGACAATTTTAAATAAATGAAATAATATAACATTTTCAATGTATATTTTTTTCAAAATTTAACGCATTATAGTATTCTACTATATAAATAGGATTATTGTAATTATAGGTTATTGAAACTTTTTGTAATTTAATAATGATTATTATTTATAATAATTACATCGAAGGCATTATTTTTCTAATAACATGTTTAATTGAGCTTTAAGTGTAATTGAAATCGTATACACACGTAATTATGTCATTGCATGTATAATTAATTACACAACACAACCGCGTCGGCTCGCAGGCCTACCACATAGTCGTAGAGTTTGCCAAACAAGTAATATATTTTCTAACATACTTGGCAGTCGCGGATTGAGTTTGTTCTTTTTATGGGGGGTAATTTTAATATTTTTTATTTAGAAAACGTCAATGTCTCTTAAACGAAATGTCTCTTAATTTCTATTTTCTTTCAAACTTGAAATTGCAAATACTTAATGACATTCATACTTACAATATTCTTTTTTAAATTTCGCATTTAAAATAGGCCCCCTAATCCGATCACATCACTGCTTTACTAACAAACAGTAATAATACAAAAAAAAAAGACGATTTTCTAGATAAAAACTTATATAAGTTTTCATCTTGTGAAAAAGCTCATGCAATTACTTTGCATTCTTTCTCTTTAAAAAATAATTTATTACTTTTTTCTTTTAAGGTGGCAGTAAATTAAAAAAACTTTAAGCCCATTCTGCAAGAACCCCGTAAATTCATACATTTTTGTTCACTTACTCATAGTAATAAATTTATTTGTTTAAATGTTCACATAAGAAATTCCAAAGTTGAACTGACACGAGCATTTTTGTGGGCTTTTCTTAGAGTTCTTAAACATTCTAATGTTACATCCACATAAATATATATTAACACAAATTACACATTAGTATATTTACCCAATGTAAATAAAGTACATATGTATGTACATACATATTTTCGTGTAGTATATGATTATAGTCGTAAAACACAACACATAAATATTATTCATAAAATTTTATTGTCCTCTTACTTTAAGCATCACCAAAGTAATACAAAATTATTCTTTTGTTTGTTATATTGCGTGATTTGCCTGAAGGATAAAAATTATTTCTTAAATATTTTTGCGAAACTATTTAAAAGTAAATATATTGGCAAAATAGATCAGAAGATAAATTGCTAATTTCGTAAAGTCTTTAAGTTCCATAAAAAATTAGTTAATCGCCCCTGCTCTGTAGTCCGAGTAGAATGAAAACGTGTGGAATTAATTGAAGCAAAGCCGCAAATAACGTTGGAAAAGCCAAATTTTGCAAAACCTGTTTTTTTGCAGATTACCTTTAAAATTACTCCCTTACAGTTGTTCAAACACCAAAACATCAAAATTATACATTTTATAATCGTCAAAACGCATTTACAATGAGTCAGTCAGTGGAAGACCGTTGTAAGTTATAAACAAAATGCTACGAACGGAATTTATTTTATTTTTATTATTTTTGATAAACTAAACAAAAAAGTAAAGAGATAATTAAACCGTTAAAATACGTTTTTTTGCTCTCCTGAAAAATTATTATTTTGTCATTTGCAACGTTATTCGTGGCTATCCTTGAATTGAAGCTGTTCTGCATTCAACATATTTTGCATTAAAATGCATTTCAAAATTTATCGAGAAATATAAAGGAAAATTTAAAGAAAATCTTTCATATTTTAATACAAAATGTTCGTTTTACGAAAGAAATGATTCGGAAGTGGAGTACAGACCGGCTAAAGTTTTCGGAAATTTCCCATTTATAATAAAATATTGCTAATGCGGAATACAGAACCGTACTGGTTATCGAAAAAAAGCAACATTTAGACAATTTTACTGAAATAAATAGGGTTAAAGGGAATGAAACGAAGTGATAGTATTTTGTAAGAAAGTTTTAATCATTACACAATATGACAAAATCGATCAAAATGGATCTAGTAAAGAGATCTAATATGCAAAAATGACTTTTTTCGACTTCGTTGACAAAATAATGTTAAACTAAGTGAATTTTGCACCGACTTTCAAATAATAATAGGTGTTTAAAGAGGAAAAGCTAGGTTTTTTTAGAACGTGTAAAAAATTTTGAAATCATAATTCTTTTTCAGTTTTCTTTAAAAATCACATTTAGTAGCAATTAAAATAAGACCATACATGTTAAAATCGATAAGGTATTTCTGAAGTTATATGCATGTTTTTGACTTACACATACACAATTCCAAGATGTTGAATTATTCTAAAATTACAAATATTTCTCAGTGATAGGTGGCCCTTGCCACCTAAAAAGTATCTTTTTTTATAGTCCTAAATCATTACATGGATTTTACTCACGATTTGTGAGGCGACGGCTTTTTTTGGGCGACTTGAACATTTGGCAACACTTATTGTCAAATGTTCGGCCGCAACGAAACAGTCGGCCGCAACGAAATTTAATAAACACTGTTTTATTCCAATTGAATTTGATGGTGCAGAGACCCTTGGCATCTGTGATGGGTTTTTACGCCGCCACTTTAAACTTCCATTTTCGTCAAAACTCCCAAGGTGTCTAGCAGTCTTTCCTCGTCTAAAGCTTAATGCAAATATAATTATTCGGTGGAAAGGAAAACAATTAAGTGTTGACAACAATAAACAATATCTGCCAAGCCGGAGAGAATTTTATATGATTAACCATTTTCTTAGTTCGTATTGAGATATGTGTAGGTATTTACATACATGGAAAAATTTATATACTTTCAAATATTTACAATTAATCAATAACGAGAATAATCAGCTTTGGCAATCATATATGATTGTATAATTTTGAATAAAACAAACAAAAAATATTTTCAAAATACATAACAAAGCTAAAGAAGTATCGCGTCCGTCTATGTGTATGTTATTCAGTTCAGAGAAACTTTTTGCTAGAAGCACACATATTAGAATTCATCCTCCAATCTTAAAAATAAATTTCACAGGGAGAGTTTAAAATCGCCTACAGCCTTTTAATTGATTTGTTTTCCTTTATTCATCCCCAAATGCTTACCGCGAATTCATAATTTGTATATTGTAAATGAAAAAAGCCAGACCCATGACATATAAATAGAACGTTGCAGTTGTTTGTCAAATGGACGTGTCCACGCAAAAAAGAAACATGGTTGCGGTTGAGGTAACCATAATCAAAGAGCAACATGTTATGATTAAATTATATAGTTGTAAACAAATCATATTAAAATAACGGAAGGGAAACAAATTATGTTACTGATTGTCAGGGCTATAGGTAGGAACACAGGGCTATAAAGCCATGGATTGCTTAATAGTCAACGCGCTAACCGTTTAAACCACAACACTCTAGTGCTTTCCTTAAACACCAAACGAATTTTACATATTATGTCTATTAAAAACATTTTACGGTTAGAGTTATTATATTATTTTTGTATAGTTCAAATACTCTGTGGTTAGAATTTTATTTAAAATTATATTGTTCAACACAACCATGTTGCAATATTTCTGGATGGAAATCATTTAATGATTAAATGTAAACAAGAACATGTTCATTGCATCAAAATTAAGGTTTTATAATTTTTTCAAATAACCGATATATATTTTCCATAATAAGATATTATTGTAGAGAACAAAATAAGGTTGTTGTTACCATGTTAAAAGCCATTATCTGGGCGTTGTGCACTAGTATAAAGTTGTTGAGTTTCCCAAAAAATGGTGATTAGAACGGGTAGATGTTAATGCGGATTGTTTTGTTTGCAAGTGACCTCTTTCAACTGATCGCCGCAGTTTCACTTGAAGGCGCGTATTCCAGAGATCCGCATTTATATGATCATAGCGACTAAATTAGGACAGATTTGAACGATTACATTCTAAATTTTTTAGGAGTGTTATTCATGATGTAAGACATTTTTTAAAGCCTAAAAAAGAAAATAACTGTAGGCCAGTGTAACTTCTGTAATATTCATCTACAAATAATGCTGAAATATGTTAAATAATAATATGTTTTTTAAAGCAGTAAATATTTATTATTGTAACGTAAACATATCATTTGATTTATTTAAATTTTTACATCCTTTAACTTCTGATGCAATTAATTTTAAATGAATCATTAATTAAAAGTTTATATATCGAGAACTTTATTTATTATAATTGTGATAAAAAAAATTAATGCAAACGTTTCTGGAAGCGAAATCGGGCATCTGTAGTGATTTATGTAGTAGCAGAGCTTAAATATTAGTATAATCGCGACAGAAGACACGAAAATCATTTACCATGTCCTTAATAATATGTTTTAATTTTATTAAATGATCTTGAGAAACCTCAACAACCATTTTTTACATTCTTAAATGTTTTTACGAATGTGGTTTAATATTTGCTGTACCAATTTTATAATAATGGGGAACGATTTTGTTGTTTTTTAATCTTAGAAAACGTCATTTATTTTTTAATTTTCTCGTGTATAACCAAAATTCAAAAATGCGGGAGTTTTAGCCAGCGGCTGTTACTTCTTACAAATGAGGCGCTGAACTCCGAATTTCTTTACTAGCATCTTTTTCTAATCATGATGGCAATAACTTTTAGCAGATAACACCACGCTGCTTAATTATCCGAAGTGAAAAATGAGCAGAAGTCTCTCCGTGCCCTTTGTAAGGCATATTAGAATTTGGTTTTAGTTCAAAACCTCTATCCTTGCCTTGTGTTGTTAGAAACAACACTGTTTCAAATGCACGTAGCGAGTCTTGGAAATCAGCTTCTTAAGTGGCTTTCGTGGTAAATCTAACTAAGTAATATTTCCTTTTTCTCAATTTATATATGAAATTTCCAAATATTTTATTAAATTATTTGTTATGTGAAAGATGGATGATATGGCGTAACTTTGGACTGCAACAGCTGGCACTGATGAAAGCCTTTGGAAAAGTAAAATATTGGTGACTTTTTGCATCATTTGCTGCCATAAATATTTTTATTGGTAATGACATGACGAATAATGGTGCCGACAGTCGCTGCGATTTCACATGCGTGGTAACGACCCAGATAGCCAGCTCACACACGGCTTACATATAGCACAATTATCTGAAGAAAGCATCTCAATAAAAATAGAAAAGTCATTAGGAACGAGTGATTTCACCATCTTATAAGTTTTGTTTATGTTCCAAAAAGAAAAAAATTGAACATACAAAAGAAACAACAATTTTTCGGGTAAAAATCGGTATCAATAGTATTCTTGTTGTGAACGATCCCAATTTGATGAAATTTTAGTCCATTTTAAAAACATGTAGTTCAGAAACTCATGTTCTTGGTTACAATTGATCGCCGATAGTCATTCATACAATTTGCAACATGGTAGGGTTAAAAACTATAATATAAACTATAAAAAATATTATAATATTTTTAACCATAAAATACATATTAATTACCATAATATGAATATTTTTTTTACTACAACTACAAAGTTCTATCATTGTATGTTGCTCTCAGATTATGGTACTTTTGACTATTTTGTTTGTTTTCATACTTAAGTCACAGGTGCCTATGCCAGGACGCTAAGACCCGATATGGAATCACTGAAAAGTGAAGTTCACTGCCCAGCGAAACAACAAAAAAGAAATTACCCTTTCAAATAAAAAAACAGTAAATATTTTCATTGCCTTGTTTGTCTACACTAATGCACTTCTGTTAAATGTAGCCTTGATCAAATGCAATGGGGAGAACCATACGACTGTCAAATTTCCGTCCGTATTTTTATCGGATTCACATCGTTTTCACACTATAGTACTTTCTTTTTTTATTTGAATTTTTGACAAGTAGTTATACACAATCTAATGGTGTGAAAGGGACTTTATAATCAATTTAAATTATTAAATTTTATTATCCACCTGTTTGCCCGTGATGGACATATTATATAGAGCCGATATAAGTCGAATTTTCACCGATCTTAACTTCGACATTTTTCACTTCTTCCAACTAATTTTTTAAACTAAATACTAAAGCATTTTTTCGCTCACTTCAAACTTGTTTACATGCATACATACGTATATTACATACAGAGGTTTTTCATAATTTTCTTCCTATCATGCTAATTTTATCAAAATCTCATATTTTGCTGCCACAAGACTCATCATGTATATTTTCCTTTTTTAACCACATGACGGACACATACGTGCGGTTTCATGATGAAATTAAGCTAACACTGAAAATTGTGGAGCAAAGTAACTGTGTTTGTGTAAAACAGAAGGTCTCATACATATACATACGTGCATACATATCCTGAATGCTACTATGGTCCAGCTCCATACACTCGGGTATGTTAATTAAATCACAAAGTCAATGTGTTGTACTCTTATTTACGTTATTTTTGTTATTAGTTTTTTTAATCAAAACTATTTGTATAATAAAAATAAAAAGCTTAAGTGAATATGTAATTAAATTAGGCACCTTTTTGTTTGCTTGATTGTTTATGTCTGTAGTAATTGTTTTTTATGGCAAGAACGAGGACCTTTATTACCTATAAATCTGCTATTCTTTCAAACATGATGCTTGTTGATGTTAGTTGTATAGTTTCTTGTACAAATATTCCAAAACTTTCTGCTAAAGTCATTTTATGCACTAAGCACGCAATTAATATAATTTATATGAATTAAAGCACTTGATTTCCCACACACGAACGAAATAATGACACACGTTGAAAATGAAAAAATGCTGCCTAAAAGGACTGACAACAAAAGAAAGCAATAAATAGTAAAAATAAAAATTAATTAATTTTTCTCAAGGTCTAAGCGAAATAAATATGTCGAAATATTATATAAAACAAAACCGCGTACACCATTTTGAATGAGCTCCTTCCTCCCATTTCTTATCACACGCAAATGTAGTACATACGTTGGAGAGCACAAACCCAACGATGAAACGTGTCACAACATGCATATATATGTTTTATTGTAATTACAAAAAGGACAATAGTTTTAACATATGAACACATACATGACCCCAAAATAATTCCCAAATATGTTAGTGGCGTGTTAAGAATACCAGAAAAGAAAAACAAACTACATATGTAGTATATGTATGTATGCATGTATGTGTGTAGGTGGAAATGTATAGGGGGTTTTTTAAACGTTATTATAACGTTTACACTTTTTTGCAGTGAAATTGTATTTATTCCAAAAATAAGAATTTGGAATTTTTAATTTAATATTAAGGGGATTGGATCGGGGGTGCTTCAATCAGATGGTCAAATTTTCGATCGCTTTACGTTATTAAACTGAACGTTGCTGCAGTCAAATTAACAGGTTCACAAAATGAAAGTTTCGGCGCACTATACACATGCTCAATTAAATCGAAATAATTAATATACTGCACGATATTGCTAATATAACTCTCTCCTCCATAACAAGGCGATTAAGTAGCAATGATTTAACTATCCAATATAGAACACTAAACAATCACTTATTCCGGATATAGAGGCGAATGTAGAGGTCTCTTTTTCCTCATACCCAAACCGACCATCACCACGGAATATGACTTCTATGAAAATGCACTTCAACAACAGTCTTGCTTTGGACTCAGTTGCGGTGCCACACCCAAAGAACGCACGATTTATTTAACTACTCATTTAGAATTGCTGCAAATCAAACAATATCTATAGAGATGCTATCAATCTCAAAGAAATTTAAAAGTCTTCAATTTTCGTCCAATTATGGCCCTGATAAAGTTCTCAGCAACAATTTATTAAATTGTGCCGACACTTTTGCTATCCCTTTAGCAACTCTATTTAAATCAGGGACTAAGTCTGTTGTTGCAAATTATCGTGGTATTGCAAAATTTTAGTATTTTACCTAAATTATTTGAAAAAATTGTAACAGAATATATGTGCCACTATATACATGTATCATATTTGATATCCTTCTACCAGAATAAGTTAAAAAAAAGGTGCTCTACTACGACTAATATTATACATCTCTAAAGCATTATATATCTGTGATTTCTTCAACAATAATAAACTGATGTGATCTAAACTGATTTTAGTAAGCTCTTCGGTAAAGTCAACTATCTGCTACTGAATGTATTCATAATTAACGAAGAGAAAACAGACGATTTGTTTTAATAACATTTACTCTAGAAGTATAGAAGTAATGTCTAGTGTACAACAGGGAAACTACCTTGGACCGCTTCGTTTTTCAATATTTCTTAACGACATTTAAAATTTTGTATTAAGAGCATGTTGCACAGGGCTTTGTGCCCATATAGCGATGGGCTAAAAATATAAGGAATTGTCGTAGAATATTAAAATTTATTACACGAGTGCAAAACACTTTAGTTAAGAAAAAATGTGTTTTTAAGTGCCGGCAAATATTCTTTGAAGGTTATTAGAAAATAGCGCCTTTGTTGTTATCTATCCTACACTATAAATTTAATTACAATAACAATTTTATTATTATTTTTTTAATTTTGTAATAAACACATGTAAACTAATTTTGGAGATTACAGAAATTTTTAATATGCATTTTTTCTTTAATTTAATGCAAAATATTTTAAAATTTCTTCTGGGAAGTGTGAGAAACCAGTATAAATAAACATAAACAGAAATAAAGACACAGACCATATTTTCCGTTTCTTTTTAATATTTCATCAAACATATACTTCTAGCGCAGAAGGAAAGCATTTTAAAAACAACTCCAAAGTACAAGTGGCATTAAATTTCAAAAGAAGCTGGAACGAGACCAATCAAAGTGCTATCAACTTCTGGACCCCTAGCAGCGAAGAAATGACTAACTCTAATGTTCGTTTAGTGACATGAGGGGCATATAGGCAATGAAATAGGATACCATCTGGCTAAATGGTGGGGTTAACAAGAACTTTACAAATAACCTTATACGCGAAGAGAAAAAAACGAAGTCAACCTGATTACTAGAGAGCTCAAACAAGCATTCGGCAGTCGAAAAGACCTATCATACTAAATCTGAGCAGAAATAATATTAAACTGTACACTGAACTCTTAACAGGACACTGCAGACCTAACAATCACATTAATAAAATAGGTTGGTAAAAAGTGAAAATATCAGAAGAGGAAACATCAAAACATGTTTTATGCGAATGCACTGCGGTGGCAAGACTCAGACTTAAATATGCACCCCGGCAGTAGAATACTATTTTGAGATAGTCTAATTACAAAATTTTAAAAAAGTCCATTTAGCTGGGCAGGAGGATGCACAATAGATCTATTAAGTCGCGATGCGACTGTCCAACATTTAAATATTATACATGTCCAAGTTGTCTTACCTTCACAACTAACGGGTCAAAGAGAGAGCCTCTTCAAAATGTAACTCTAGTGCTAATTTACTCACATCTGAAATGTTGGTTTCTGTTCCATATTTTAATGCAAAGAGAAAGCATGTCAAAATATATTCAGCCTTCGTAATACAAATTCTGTATTTTTTATCAAACTTTTCATCTTTAAAACATGCCAGCTAACATGACAAAAATAATACAATTTTACGCACACGAACTTTTACACTTATGTATTTAGTTTTCGTACATGAAGTTTTCAAATTGTTGTTTTAGTTATGTGAAAAATTATAATATTTCCTGCTGCTTTTGTTTTGTGAACAAATTTCGTTATGACAAAAAAATAAAACTGAAACATCATAATACAAATAGGGGCATGTACACACTTAAATATTTTGTGGAAACTGTTTTAAGTACAAACTAAAAATATTAGAGAACTACAGATTTTTTCTAGTATAACCCATTGGATGCGATTTCACTTGTTTTGTTTTATATTTTAACTCTTCTTTCCATAATTTCAATTGGTTATTACATGATTTTCCGATTTTAGCTGCGGTATGTTCTACTATTTCATATACAGGCTTGTTCTGAAAATTACGTGATTTCATATCACTTTTGGTTTTGATATGTGTTATGGTTATGAGTTTTTCGATGTAAATTTTACTTTAAGAAATCGCAGGAAAACAGCTGAATTCTTTATATGCAAACGGAAAATCATAGGGAAAATGAACACAATTTCGGAGAAGAATGAGTGTAAGTGTAAGTTATATTAAATAGCTTATCTTCTCACAAAAAGCAATAAAGAACTATTAAGATATTTATTTAAGCAATTAATTTTAAAATCTACATTAGAATAATCTCAAAAAGACCGGTTAAATGTCACAAATTTGCGTGCAGAGGTGTGATTTTATGTGATTTCAAACCACGTTAACCAAATGTCCCGATTTTTTGATGAATTTTCGATAGCAATGTAGCTTTGTTTTCTCTGTGAAATTTAAAAATTTTTTACCCTTGAACACTTTGCATATGTAGCAAGTCTAGCAAATATGTTCCATTTTGCAAAACTATAACAACAATATTTATGAAACTAATATTTGCTACACTTGAGCCAATACGCTATGGCAAAAATCATTGCAGATTGGTAATTTGCAATGCTAAAACAGCTGTGTATATCATTTTATTTTTAAAAACAAAGCAACTAGACACCTGTGCTTACAAAGTTTCACGTCGGTAGAACCGTCTCAACAATTGCTTGTGAAGACTTAAAATTGATGCTAAGACTTTTAAAATTATTTTGCTAAAATAGTAAGAATTAAAATATCAAACAAAACTCCATTAATTGATAAAAGTTTTTAGAAAGTTTATGCACGCGTTAGCGTTTATATACTGGCTGCTGCTTAGCTTATTACATGCGGCAATATAATAAATTTGCATGCAACTGTGTAATAAATTTGCTAAACGCTTAAAAATGACACTCGCGAAAAAATTGCAGATATGCAACGAAGAGTGATTTCCGCTATTATTTTACATTTTTGGACTGTTATTAGTAAATTTCGTATTTTTAGTAACATTTTTTATAAATAGGTTTAATATTCGTTTGTGTTTTCTTTCAATACTCCGTTTTCGGTGGAATCATTTCTTCTAACTTCTTTTTGGCAAAATTTAAATTAAAACTTTTTGAACTTCCTGATAATACGAGTATGTATTATCTTGCAAATTTTGATTTTGCGTTTGAGTTTTTGGTGAATTTTAGAACTTTTCGTATATTTTAAATTTTATGGTAATCTTTCAATTTGTGGTAAATTTCAATTTTTGTTGATTATCATAAGTGAAATATTTAATTTTACAAAAATATTCACATCAATAAAAATGTATGTTTTTTTTTTTGGTAAAATTTCGACTTCTTGGTGAATAGTCCAATTAAAGAGAAGTTCGAAAATTTTCTTTGTTTGTCCATTTCTTATCTTTTGCAATTTTTTGGTTTTAATTTCGGGTAAATTCCCGATTTTTTGAGCTTTTTCGATTTCATTTCGGTTTTTGGTAGAACTTATAGTTTGAGTAAGTTTCAGATTTTTTGGTCAATATTTTAATTTTTGGTGAATCCAAAATTATGCTTTTTTGGTCATTTTATGCTGACATACTGAATTTACAAAAGTTAACGACTTATAAATCTTGGGCTTTGTTTTGAATTCTTATATTCTTAAAGTGCTTAATTAATCTATAAGACAGTTGTTTGTTTCGGAAAACCTTTATCCATTAACAAGTTTCTAATGCTTCTCTTATTCTTTATGTGAAACAGTCACTAGTCGTTAAGACTATTTCTACCAAGTTTTTAGCTGTATTAATATAGATTCGTTTTGCTGTGCTTAGAAAAATAGTTTATAATCATCCTAGAAGCTGTTGGCTTTTGATACCAATCCATCACTAAATTTTTGCCCCGTCGTATTGCTAATGTATCTGAATAAGGATGTTTGGAATCATATTCAGTTTCTTTAATAAATTGTATGCTGTTATTTAAGGAATACAATATTTCCAAAATATTATCTATTTCACATTCATAAATAAAGTAAAACAAATCATCTACATTCTTTGTCATTATTTTAAGTTAAGTCTCAATACAACTGCCAAGTAACTTCCCCATAACTATGTCCGCTATAATTGGAGATCCCATACGAATGCCTTTCTTTTACACATATATCTTTTCATTATATTGAAAATATCTATTGTCCACTATACATCTTTGCCCACTGGTTATATTGGGAAAAGTAGTAGTGAAATGCGTTATTGGTTCTGTATACTAGTTCAGCGCATTTGATTACAAGTAAAGCACAATGTCGTGATTTTTTCCGCTATGAGTGTTTGCAAAACCACGCGATTTCTGTTCATAGAGTGTCAGTTTTTTTTCCAGCCCCTTTTTCGTTTTTTATATATTTTTCTTTGCTCTCATTACACTAAACTACATTAAACAACTATTAAGTATCATTGGAGCATAAACACAAGAGCGTTTATATGCTTGTGAATATCCAAGCACTTGTACACAAGTCCAAGCAATAAACTAAAGCAAGGATTTAAGAGCGCGAACATATACATATACAAATCTATATGTGAGTTAAGACGCTTAGTCTGTAAAGTCTTCAAACTAATTTTAAGCAATATTTGATTTGTATAAAGTGATTAAAAATGTTAAATATTTCTTACTCTCTCTGGTACATTCTGAAGGTTAAAAGTCCCTTGCTTCTATACCAGGGATGGAAATCGGCAATTAATTTTTTGTACTACCTACAAATACAAAAGGTTCTCTTTAAAAACCATGACGTTACCAGTTTTTTATTATTTATTTATAATATTTTGTATAAAGTAAATTTATAAAATATACACTACAAGGCGCCAGATAACTAGTCTATATGCCCACGTATTGTCAGAGAATTATTATTTATTTAACGAATTTACTTTACAAATAAAGTTATAAAATGTACGAGGAGAAATAGTTTTAGTTCGCATGAAACGTTTAAATATTATTAAATTTTTATAAGATTAAAAATTTTAGTAAACTATAAAAACGTAGAAGTTGAGAAGTCCGATTAAAATGTCATAAAAACTTTACTTAAAAACGTCTGCTGAAGTTCTGTTTTCGACTATTCAGTATCTCATCAGTTAGATATTGAACCGTCGAAAATTTGTCTGAAAATTGGACATTCTTTTAAGACGTAATAATCATTTAACAATTGGTCACAAGGGCTTCACTTAAGGAGCTCTGAGAAGCGGCAAATGTTGTGTAGCATTCTTTATTATGTCACCCAATATTTTCTTAATTGTGAACATTACTGTCAACGATCAACGTTGTGCTTGTATAGTCGCTATTTAATATAACCATTTTTATTCAAACTTGAAATGGCCTGGATTTTGTTATATTCGTCCAAAACATAAATATAAAAAATATGTATAAAAATTCACAACTATATAATAAAAAATATAATTAAAATAATTCATGTAATTTTAAATTAAAGAAGAGAACTATATTCGGCCGTACCGAATCTTATATACCCTTCGCAAAAGTAGAAACTACTAAATAGGTATTACACCTTTATCTCGGCGCAAACAATTTTATAGATATTTAATTCCGTCGTTTGAGTCATATTATTTTACATTTTAATTCTTCTTTCGTATCAGTATAGGTATTTTCGATTATTTGTTTTGTGGAATTGGATTTTTAGGAAAATTTCTAATATTTGATCAATTTTTTGTGAAACTGTCAAATTTTAGTGAAAGTAAAATTCAGTTTTGAAAATTTTAAATTTGATAAAAGATGGCTTTTGTGGTGCTTTTGGAATTATTGTGTTTCATATCAGTTTTTCAATTTTGTGGTGAATTTTCATAGTTTTGGTGAATATAAAATTTTGCCAAATTTTAGATTTTAAATAATTTTTTGGTGCAAGTTTTTTTTTTAAGTTTTCTTAAAGTTCGTTTTTTGTAGAATTTTAAAATTGCGATAAAATTTGTTTTTTTTTTTAATTTTCAGTTTAATTTAGACTTTTTTTAATATTCAATTTTTATAATTTTAAAGTTTATTGGTGAATTTTAAAATTTTTTGATGAATTCCCGATTTGTGGTAACATTAGAGCTTTTATATAATTGTGTAAGATAGATTCGATTTATATAATTATTATTTATTATATATATCATCATCAAATTTGTGTTTTTTTTTATCGGTTTTTTGGTGAATTATAGTTTTTGGGAATTTGGTTTTTGTTCGTATTTTTTTCTTTTTTTTTTAAATTTGGCGTTTGATTAAATATGGATTTTTTAGTAATTACGTTTGTTTATTTCACTTTTCCAATGTACGGTACATTTTAAAATTTTTGGTGATTTTTTTTTATTTTTCGTAAATTTCGTTTTCTTGAAAAAGTTTGCTATTTTTGTAATTTAAAATTTTTAGACTAAAATTTGGATTTGTGGTGAATTTTCCAATTTTGCTAAATCCTTAAATTCTGGTAAAATTTTTTTTAATTTTTCGGAACAAATGCGATGACGTTTAATGAAATTTCAATACAGCATATGCCTGAATGAGAGTTATTAAATAAAAGCTACACAAACTAATTAATTGGCTTATCGAATAGGGAAAATCAGAGCATATATTACAAATATTTGTTTGTAGTTATGTTGTAGATATGTAAGAGCTTTCAACGATCTGGGAAGTATTTCCCTTAAGTTTCACAATGGGGCCGATGTTGTCACAAATTAGAGTAGAATTATCTTTATTATTATTCCAAATATATTCCAGTCCACCCTCGTACATTGACCCTTAAATTATAAAAAGTTGGGTTTTAGCATAAGCACTAATTAAGTTTATATTTCCAAAAAGATATACATTTTTAGCTAAACAGACATGGGAGTTTTTAATTGTTCTGCAGTTTTATTTAAAGCTGCGTAAATAATTGAAGTTGTTTTAAATTATACGAAATTTATTGATTAACAACTGGATTGAAAATGATGTCGGTGTAATTAACTCCTTATAATGAGTAACTTCGTTTAAGGTGAAATTAAAACAGCTTCCTCTTATAATTATCATTATAATTGCTATTAAAACAATCATATGATTTTTGTATTGTTAAGGGACATCAATAACGTCTTTTGTAATTTTTAAAAAGCATTTACAAACACTAATTGACACCGCAAATTAATTAGTTCACTTAATGCACAAGTCCCAGCTATGAATAAAACAAATTATATATATTGTATAAAATACAACTAGGGTATTCGGTAACAGACCAAAATTTTGAAAAATAGCAAATGGTTCCGCAACCTTTATGATTATAAAGAAGTTGGCAACAGAAGTCGTTCACAAAAATGAAAAGTGTATATTCCTTTGGATATTTTTTTCTGTTATTTTCAGTCGTAAGGTGAAACGATTGAACTCAAGTCAATAAAATTTGCTTATTCTGAATCATTATTAAACTTACTAGTAATTACACTAAAAAGCCGAAAAATCGAAAAATCTATGAACTATGAAAAACAAACTAAATGTTAAACAAAACAAAAAATAAGAAATGGGGATTTGCCGAAAAATTTTAAAATTTGCCAAGAACTCACCAAAATATTAAAAAATCATTAAAATTATGAATTTCAAAGAATGTGAAAAAAAAACAAATAAATTTTGCTTTAATTTGGGAATCAACCAAATCCCAAAATATACTACAAAATTAAATTATAATTCCAAAACTTTATATAACAAAAACAATCTAATTTTCCAAAAAAAATCGAGATTTAAAGAAAAAACTTAACTGCGGAAATAAAATAAAAAAGTTACTATTAAATCTGAAAATTTTGCAATAAATTTGGAATAAATAATATTAAAGTTACCAAAAAATTACGACAAATTATATAATTATGACAAATGTTTAAAGTTCACCAAATTTTGTAATTTTACAAAAGAGC
Organism: Phania funesta; assembly: GCA_963932375.1. Lineage (NCBI taxonomy): Eukaryota > Metazoa > Arthropoda > Insecta > Diptera > Tachinidae > Phania > Phania funesta. Next base: position 49,168,383 of record OZ010656.1, read on the forward strand.
AGAAATACACAAAAACTCAATATTTTAGAAAATATAGAATTCACCAAATATTAAAATTAAAAGACCAAAAAAATTAAAAACCATAAATTTTACTAATAATCTAAATTAATATGAAAATTAAAAATTCAACAAATTGCACATTTACCACAAACTCAAACTATTTGAAAAAATTTGAAATTACAAAATAAAATTATAGAAAATTGAAAATTCAGCGAAAAAAAATTTAATTGTTAAAAAATAAATAACCAAAATTCACCAAATTTTGGAATTTTACCACAAAAACTTTAATTTAATAAAACTTAAAATTTGCCATTTCACTAGCCAAAAGTCAAAACTAAAACAAAAACAATATTTAATGAAAACGTCAAAATCAAATATACCATGCTTTCATTGCCAACCAATGGTTGGCTAAAAGCAAAATGATAACAAAGAATTAAGAAAAAAAGTTTAGAGTATGTAGACTTCGTTCTCACCTAACGAAAAAGCAAGAGCATGAAAATTTAAAAAATATTCATTCTGGTATTCTATTTGTCTTTGGTGGTAAATAGATGATGTTTACAGTTGACCCAAAATTAGTAGAAAACACTCAAAGATAGGATAATCATTTACCTTCCAGTTGAGATTTAGAACACTTGGTAAATATAAAACCACGATAAAGTTTAGGGTGCACCCTAAATACACATGTACAAAAATATTCGAGCTGAAATTTTGTTGGTTGTTATTTGTATGTACTTTGATATTTTTGTTGCAGTATTTACGTATGTATGAACAAGTACATGAGGCTGCAATGAGTTATGTGGCTCCAACAAACAACTACCATTCAAGTTCATTTGCATCGCTTCAGGTTGTTCGTCTGTAAAATTAAAAGAAATAAAAGGAAATTGTTCACGAGCGAAAATAAAATATAAAAAAAACACACACACACATACCCAAACATAACGGGACTAAAAAATTAAATGTTCACTTAAAGCAGCAAAAAACAATTCTTTTGAAGCTGTTTTTTATTATATTAAATGGTTTTCCAATATAGGTGGATCGTATTGAATTAGTATTGATATATTCCAATATGTACCGAATCTGACATCAATTAAATATCCGCTGAAATTTCGCATTTTGACCTTAAATTTTCAATCACTCAGCTGCATAGACTCAACATATAAAGCAGATACTTCAGAGAACCAAAGAAGAAAAAATCTAACTAGTCAAAGCGCACAATTATGTGACCAATTCAAGTAATCTCAGCTTGAAATATTAATATTCTCAAATTGTTCACACAAAATATTAACTGCGGTGGCCGCTGTATGACAAATAGCGCCGTCCTGCTGGATGCATTTCAGCCAAATTAGATTTATCTCACGTTGTGTGTATTGATTGCTCCTATATTGAAGCAGGAAAACTGCCGGTGGGAAATTCCAATTGCATGTGCACTATGCGAAAGCGACCTCGGAACCGAACCTGACTGTGTACGGAACCGGTCGTCTCGAATGTACAGGGCCATCGCATCTTAAGTAATATGGACGGAGTTGAAAATAAAGTTTTAGCATTTGGGCTTTCTACTTGTACTATGTAATGGTGATTATGCATAGACGACTAAATAACAACCAACAACTGTCAGTCGGCGCCAATACAAAATGTACACTGCCAACATCGACTCGCACTTTTTTATACCCCCTTTAAAAGGATTTCCACCAAAAATTCTCTTTCGGAATTAAGCTTCAAGTGGGAAAAAAATTTTATTTTAGAAACAAATGTAGGAGGGACCAAAATTCAAAAATGTTCAGAGAGGTGTATGTTTTTCCTCAAAACGAAACTTAAACATTTCAATAATGAATATGTATTTACCCATATACGCATATACCTATTATCCATATTTGTATACCCTTCAGAAATATATATAGATATATAGGTTCGTCATTCCGTTTGTACTTTTTACAATATTCATTTTCGACTCAACAAAGTATGAATATATTTCTGATTCTTATTAGTATGGAAGTTCAGTTAACGATGACCGTCTGTCCGATGTTAAAATCAACTTTCTGATGGCACTAGACAACCTAGAATCTTGAAGTTCGGACTACTTGATCCGTGAGTTTGGCTATTTTAAATCAGGCACAAGCCCATAACATTCGCATATTTGGAATCCTTATCAAAGTCCCCGTACAGAAATTAACACCCCGAGATCCCCAGATAAACTACGAACATAAATGTGGGACCTAAATCTATGTATAAAAGTAGTGCATTTTTCAAGTAGTAAATTTTCCAAAAAAATAAAAAGTTCACCAAAAAGTTGAAAATTCACCAAAATATTTAAAATTCATAAAAATTCTAAATTTTATCAAAAATTTGGATTATTGTTGAAAATGAAAAAAAAACAAAACCAAACTATAACTCAAATATTTTAAATCTGAAAAATATCATAATATTCCACAAATCGACATTTTAAAAAACCGAAGCTGTACAAAAAAATTGATAAAAATTCTAAATTTTTTTTAAATTAAAATTCTCCACAATTTCCCAAATTCATCGAAAAACTAGCTTAAAAAATATTTTTCCCAAAAGATCTGAAATTTTACCAAAACCAAAAAATATCGATTCACAAAATTTTCAATCTTTACCAGAAATCATAACAAACTCGATGGGCAACAAACATATAAAAACAAAAATCAAAAATTCACCACTAGAGGTAAATTCCCAAAAAAATTAACCAAAAATCAAAAATTCACCAAAGTATTAAAAACTTATAAATCTTATGAAAACATTTAATTAACACGAAATTAAAAAAAAAATTATCCCAACTTGTGAATTCACCAATATCCGAAAATTTTCAATTAGAAAAATATCATAATATTCCACAAAACACCAAACTAGACAAAAAAATTCGAAATGTTGTCATAATTTAAAATTCACTATAAACCCTGAAAACTGGAATGAAAAAAATTTATTGCTACGAAATCAATATTTAATAAAAACCCAAAATTTTACCAAAAACTGCAGAAAAATAGTTTCACCAAATATCAGCATTTTTCCGCAAACATTTTAAATTCACCTAGGTTTGTAATTTCACCGAAAGGCCGAAAGCAAAAAAAAATTAACAAAATTTACCTTAAGCAAAAATTCTACCAAAACTCTAACTTAATTGGAAAGAAAACTAAATTTCATTATAATTTAGAAATTCACAAAATTTTAAAATCCATCACAACTCCAAACTCTAGCCCAAAAATTTTAAATTACAAAAATAAAAATAGTTTTCCATAATATCAAAATTTACGAAAAAACCAAATTAAACCAAAAAAATTAAAAAATTGCCTAAATTTAAAATTCACAAAAAATTCGAAAATATGCAATAAACCGAAAAACTGGATTCATTTTAATTGCCACAAAATGAATATTAAATAAAAAACAGACATTTTGCCAAAAGTACCACAAAACCCAAATACTTAAATTTTGCAATTTCACCACAAAAGCTTTAAATTAAATTAAAATTCTGCAAATCCAACAAAAAGCCGAACGTAAAAAGTTTTACAAAACCTTCTTACACTATTATATAAAAAACCTCAAATTTCACAACAATTTGGGAATTAAAAAAAAATTCAAATTTTGACCCAACTTACGACTTCACTCAAATTTAGAAATTCCTTACAAAACCAAACTAAAAATGTTTAAATTACAAAAATAAAAAAATTTTTCAAAAAAGAAAAGTTGAAGGAATGCAGACTCAGGGAAAAGAAAAACACCCCGATACAAAGTGCTTATAGTAAAGGAGAGTTTTTATGTAAAATAATACGACTAAATCCGAAGGCTAAACTTAAAAATCTCAAACAATCCTTTGCACAAGGACAACCCTGCAGTAGATTTTGAATAGTTCATACTTTTGTGAAGAGTATATAAAATTCGGCACAGCCGAATATAGCTCTCTTGTATTTATTTTTATATAAAATATTATAGGAGTACCTTTATGTGTAACATATATACTTTTTTAATATCCATAAACGTCTGTATTGCTGTGCTCTAAAGTTGTTTTAAGTTTGCAACATTCAACTTTTATAGTGCAACAATTTTCATTTACCATTATAATGTTTATGTTTTAATAATTTCAGATTTTTTAGCATAACATTTGTAGTTCTTTTTGTTAAACATTTTAAGCAAAATCGTTTAGTTATGTCAGAGTTTAAAAGCGCGGAAATATTCATTATATAATTGCTATTATTTAAAAGTATATGACGACATACATACGTACATTTGTTCTCGTAAAAATGCTTACGCCTCACAGATTAAGGAGGTAACATTTTCATATTTCGAATATAAGTTTTTGGCAAGATAGTAACTTGTTTTAAATCGTTAATAAATTACTACTATTTTATAAGAATAATAATTATTAATACTATAAGTGTAACGCTAGTAGGATGCAGGACTGTGCTGCTATATTTTTCTTATTCTTAGAATTTTCTATTGTGACTTATATAATTTAAAAACGTTCAGATTTGTTTAAAAAATAAATACCGTACCAAAATACGTCTTCGCACGCCAATTTCCCGTCGGCTTTAGCCTAACTGCACTACAAGCAGATATGGCCACGATGCGAAGATCTATAGGAATAAGGTGCAGTATAGTATTCAGTGACTCTGATGGACTAGTATGCAGTGCACCTGTAATGCCAATACATGCTGATCTTTGAATTCTGTACAGTTGGTCCTCCACATATTTCCTCCTTGTCGCAGGCCACCAAACCAAAGATCCGTATGTAAGAATGGGACGTACATTGGCTGTGAGTCAAGGATGACACCAAGATATTTCGCACTGTTCGTAAGAGGAATATCGCGGTTTCTTAACCGCGGTAGTCTGAAGCTAGGTATTTGGTCCTTGTTGTAAATAGTACCAACCTGGTTTAGTCCCAGCGCATCAGACATAATATTGCTTGTCACGTCCGGGAACAGTCCTGATACCAAGATCACAACATCATCAGCATATGCGACGACCTTTATACCTTTGTCGTCTAACTGCATAAGAATCGTGTTAACAACCATAAGCCAGAGTACCGGAGAGATTACACCACCCTGAGATGTACCTCTATCCACTAGTTTTGACATATTGCTGTTACAAAGATTTGCAGTGACTATTCTTGACCTCAACATGGACACCAGCCAGTTACTGAGGTACTCCTCAACTCCCAGACTAGTAAGAGCATGTTGAATGGCCACAGTGGTCACGTTATTGAAGGCTCCCTCTATATCCACGAAGGATGCCATTGTGTATTGTCTGTATTCAAGGGCCCTTTCTATGACCCCTACCACCTCATGTAGGGCTGTTTCCGTAGATTGACCCTTAAGGTAGGCATGCTGACTTCGCGAAATGCACGTGGTGCTTTCCAGTCGATGTCGTATATGAAAGTCAATGAGTCTTTCCAGAGTCTTGAACAGGAAAGATGAAAGACTTATCGGCCGAAAGTCTTTCGCTTCCTCATGACTTCTTCTGCCGGTTTTTGGAATAAAAACGGCCTTGACCTTTCTCCAATTTTCTGGAACATGATTGAGAGGAAGACAAAGCATGAATATCCTATGAAGCCAGGGAGTGATAATTTTCTTAGCGCTCTGTAGCATCCTTGGCAGAATGTCATCTGACCCGGGTGATTTGTAAGGGGAAAAACGGTCTATCGCCCAGGAAATCCGATCATAACAGATCATATTCCCATTGATTGTGTACAGAATTCCACTAGAGCTCACATGTTCCGTACCGATGCCTTTGCAGCCCGGAAAGTGAGTATTCATCAAGATTTCAAGGGATTCCGCTGAGGATTCGGACCATGAGTCATGCTTCCTTTTGATATAGGAAGGATTTGACTGACCTCTGGCTCAAATTCTTCCGAGCCTTGCCGAATCCTTTGTGTTGTTTATAGACTCATAGAAAATTCTTCATGAGCTTCGTTTTGCGGCTACTATAGCCTTCTTATATGCCTTCAACTCATCACGGTATGGCTGCCATGACTTATTGTTAAAGCGCTTATTAAAGGCTCTACGTGTTTCCTTACGTAGTTTAGAAAGCTCCGAATTCCACCATGGAGGGAAGCTTTTCTTGGCCCTTGTTAATGGGCAAGAGATTTCGAAGCCTTCCACCATAGCACTGCTGAAACTCTTCTCCATCTTCTCAAGAGCGGTGATCGTGTCCTCAATAACTGGTGTTTTGCATAGTGTGCTTCGGGATTCCATTAAACTTAAACCAGTCGGTCCTTCTTGAGTTCGTGAAAAATGACTTTTCTATTCTGTCCTGTAATCTAATCTCGAAGAGAATCCAGTTGTGATACTGGATTCCTCCACTTATCAACTGATAATCTAGGTATGTCATTTGTGAGTGGAATATCCAGTACCTCTTCCCAAACTTTGTATTTTTTCCCACTCGGAATAATAAACGTTAGGGTGGAGCCGGAGTTACGTATACTTAATCTATTTGTATTAATGAACTCAAGGATGTACTCACCACGTTCATTAATTTCGCTGCTGCCCCAGATTGTATGCCTAGCATTTGCATCGCATCCCAGGCTATGTCAGATGCCCTTGTTGAGGCCAAGAGATTACTCACTTCGACTAGAGGAGCTGACTACTCATGCGCCATGTAGCTTGAGGCTATAATGAAGCTTCTGTTCTGCGGCAGCTCGATCCTTTCCCCCGTAAGGTCTGCTGTACTAAGCTGCGTGCAGCGAAAAATGTTAATGTGTTTTCGGCAATTAGACATGATCTAGGCTTACTACTATCTTTTGCATAGAGAACGTTGTATTTTGACGCTGGGAACCCTTTAATCTCTGAGTTAACAACCCAGGGTTCCTGAAGTAGTCCAATATCCAAGTCCTCTTCAGCTAAGAGCACCTGGAGGTTATCTGTAGCACATTTCCAGTGCTGCAGATTTATTTGAACTACCTTAAGCGTCATTTTGTGTATCTGAGGAAGGTTCTGTGAGTTTCATCTCGGTGAGCAGATTGTTGACGGCTTCAACAACATCAGTCTCACCACTATCAGAACCGGTTGGCCGGAAAATCTTTACCTTCTCATCCCGCACTCCAAAAACCGTTTGAAGCCGGCCTTCTCCAGTTCCACTGTTGCCTTTTCGGTAATGGCGAGAATAAGGCATTTGTGCGTGTCCCCTTGCTCTGTACGGATGATCGACCAGTCATCCATCGAAATGTTGGAGTTCTGGCGCTTTAGGCACTCCAGCATCTTCTTTGGCATCGGTTGCCATTCTTGGTAACCAAATTCTTGCCCGTGGTCTCATCGGGATCTCCTCAGCAGGGATGAGCTTAAGTCTTAAGCCCTTCTACGTACCGCTAATCTTAGCGATGCTTTTGCTGAGAAAGTCCTGTAGCCCCGGTGTATCTCGCCGGAGTCAAAACAGGGAACCGGTCCAGTAATCCATAAAGAGCTCCTCCAGTTTAGACTCTATGGCACCCCATTCTGTTACCACAGGATTGATGGCACCTTTACCACCTCGTTGAAAGGACGTCTGGCTGCTAAGTTTGGTCCTGGAGCGTTCGCCTTCTCTGCGATCTTCCTCCTTTTGGGCGATTTAATTTCCTCTGTCTGAGATCGTTTTCGCTTGGACCTCTCCTCAGTTGCTGCTTTAGAGGTGCTGGGTAGAGAGTCCTTATACTTAAGGTACTCATCTACCACAGCTTGATATTTTTTCGATCATCCTCATCGCGCTCATGAATTACACTACTGGCGGCGTTCTTGGCTATCTTGTCAAGTATAAACACCGCCTTGGTGTACCTTCAGAGTCTAATGCTGGCTATTCTTTTTGCGTGTTTTCTTCAATTGGTCATCAACCTTGACATCCATTTGAAGAGTTCTCTCAGAGGGCAGTAGGGGACTATGTCTGGTTCCCATTTGAAGAGTTCTCTCAGAGGGCAGTAGGGTACTATGTCTTGTTCCCTCACTGCCTGACAGTTCGACCAAGGTCTCTTGACTAGAGGCCAGAAGGTCTTCTTCGGATTGGAAACCCATCTTGTTTTCCTTCTTTATTACTTTCTTTATTTTTTCTTTATTTTTCATCATTTTCGGTCCCACGAGTAGGCACGTAAGGGAATGGACCATCCACGCAGTGACGGCGTACGTGGAATAGACAAACATTACAACCGACACGTGTCATAGGCACCGGAGGGGAGCTGTTAGCGACTAATCATCTTTTACCACTAATTCGATATTCCGGTTCTCGGCACTGCTTCCTACCACCTTAACCTTACAAGTGGGCCAGTTTTGGTCCTTTCCCCAGGCCCTCCCGCATACATATATATATATATATATATATATATATATATATATGTACATATAATACATATTCCCTTTTACACCTTATGTATGAATTGTTTTTTGTATGTTTTTTAGGCAAATTAAGCAGAGTAGGAAAGCCAAAACTTTGAAAATGTACACATCTCGAAAAGCGAATAGAATTATGATTTATGTCAAATATTTTTTTTAATTAGCGTAATTAAAATAGTTTTTTTATTATTTCGAACATCAGGATTCCCTCTTTTTAGCGGAATTTAGTATTATTAGATAATGGGTTGGTAATTACTGGGTGCCAATATATGACACCCGTGACGTATACTTACCTTCGACTGTTTTGGCGTTAAACTTTTTTTAAAAAGCTGGCAAGGATGTCGTTTGCAATGAATTTGGCTACATTAAGCATTTTGTTAGAATCGATATTTAATTTTATTTATTTTGATTGTGTGAAAAAATATTTCTAAATTTAAGTTTTTCGATTTTGTGGTGAATTTTCGAATTTACGATGAATTTAAAATTTTGGATTATTTCGACTTTTTAGAAAAATTACGTGTTTTGGAGAAATTCGGGTTTCCTAGATAGTTTTTGAAATTGATAGTTTTTTTTAACAATTTTTAAATCGATCCTACATTAAGCACCATAGGTTATCTGGGGGCTTCTGGATGATAATTTCTGTAAGGGGACTTATAACAAATTTGATAATGATATAGAATATGCGAATTTTACGGGCTTGTGTGTAAGCGTTTCCCCGCAAGTGCAGAAATACCACAAGAACCCAGAAACATTTTAGCCCATCAGCATTTTTCCACAATGCTCACTTATCTTCTCCAAAAATTGTCCCATAATTACTCAATAAAAATTTTTTATTCAGATTCTGGCTTCATTAATTATTTCCATGGCCGCCATTCTGATGCACTGGCTTGGGTAAGCCCACCACTTGGAAATAAGTTCAAGAATGACAGTGTCCCCAAGAGGACTGTTTAAATGCGATTTAGCTGTGCTCCCTAAATATTTAAATCTTATACTATTATGGGTCAATTAGTTATGCCTTGGAGCAATTATTGCTAAGTGGTTTTTAGTTGGATCCCGTTTCTGCTCTTATCATAAGCTTCTAAAATAAGGTAAAAATTGATCCCACTGTTAAGTTGCTAACAGAGTTCTGTTACAAATTGGGTTTACGTCTCCGCTAGTCAAATTCTAATTTATCTTCACAGCCAAGGCGTATCTAACTAGGTGGCATTGCTACGACAACAAATACAGCAACAGCTGGCAACTTTATTTGTGTAAAATCAATGATTACTGTCAAAAACTTGTGAAAACAAAAAGGAAATTAAAAGGAAAATAGTTGAAAAAAGGTTTTTCGTAAACAAAACCAAACACTTTGACATTAACAAAGTGTAAACAAAGAAAAAATGAAATGTAAGCAAAAAAAATCACCTGCAGTAGTGATGCCACCTACTTAAATATGCCTTGTTCACAGCCATATGTAATTATGCATGTGTGCTTAAAAATTAACTAAATAGAGACATAAGATATCGTAATATGTTATTGAAACAATTTTATGGCCGGATGGAAAAGAAAAATAACTTATTTAAAAACCCATTTATGACAAATAATAGTAATATTATTTGTTTCGTGTGTAGTTTTCATTTAAAAAAATTTTAAGTTACCGAAATCGAAACCAAAAGAAAAATCAGTTAAATCGGCCTAGCCGTTTGGCTGCAATTAATTTTTGCCAAGAAAACGGGATAAATTACTTGTAACAGTCGCAACGGGTAAGTCTTGTATTTATAGACTTTGTGGTTTATCCTTCGATTACTTGCCGACGGTCTTTTTATGCTTAAACAAAGGTAATGGTAATGATAACGAAAACTAATTGTAGTATGAAGGAGATATGTGCATATCTAATTGAGTGGATTTGGAAATAAAGTCATTTTTGAATGATCAAATTGATTAAGTCTAAAACTATGAGAGTATAATATACTGGCTGCACTCAGGGAGGGATCCGGAAACTCTAGAAGTGGACTTGAGGAACTGCTACTTTTACTGCACCTCAGCACACTAATGTTCAACAAAACATATAACATGTATGAAAACAGTATGTACAGCGAATTTTTGGACATGAATATGTAAATACTCGTATTTTATTCCAAGCACGTCAGAGTTAGAATTCGGGCTTACATTTTGTTTAAAAAGCTTTGTAAAATATAAAACACTTGTATTTAAAACATTTAACAATTCCAGCCGATTTATGTTATTAAGAAAACAATTTCAGTCGTTATAATTCGTTATTTATCAACATAAACGTATTATTGCAAAGTTTTTGTCAAGGGAAAAGACACCAAACTATTGATATCATCCATGTTTTTGATTTCAAATGGTACAACATTTTTATTAAATATTGAAAATTTTAAAATCCGAAGTTCAGAATATTTAATATTGGGAAAAGAGAAATCATTTTAATAATGTTTTTTAATTAAATTGTTAAATATGTAGTTAAATTTTTCAAGTATTTTTTTATTAGTTGTTACAATAAAATTATTATATATAATTTAGAGGACATATAAATGTAGTAATGAAGACCTTTATCCATGGTAGTGAAAATAGTCCACAGCCTGTGGAGGGAATTGAGCAACCCCTAAACTGATAGACTAATACAATATTAACTAGTAATACTTTTGTTGTAACAAAATTGTCTGTCGTGAAATAAGTTTGGCCATATTCAATATATAAAGGCCTGCATTCCACGACAAATCATGTAAAATAAAAATATATAAAATTTTCCCTGTCTACGTTCTTTTCTATCAGACTCATGCGAGGAGTGTTGAAACTTTAATTAATTGCCTTCACTGTACACATATTCTGATTTTATATGTGCGCTCAGCAGTTTTTTTTTTACTTGTTTGAATTAAAGATAAGCAATATCGAATTCGTAAATAATTGCCATCATTAATTTGTTTTCTTCTGTCCACAATCAAGATAACGTTAAAACGGCTATATATCAGCGTCATCGAAACAAGTTAGAAGGCAATATGAGTCTATACCGAATCTAATTAACCGACGTATAGGTTAGCAAGTTAACTAGAGTTCGCAGAAAGTTAATATAACAGGTGACCAAGAGCATATTAGTAAGTCGACTCCGCTTCCGCGGTATTTGAACTTGATATAGCTTCAAATGAATATTGTATAAATTATACTTGGAATATCAAACTTATTATATACGATTTCCATCTGGAGAATTAGTGTAATAAAAAATAGTATACAAGAGTCTAAAATAGCATTTATTATTAACGTAGGGGTGATATCGAAGCAGACCGCTAACTTTATGGGTTGCTTTTCAACCCCCTTCTTTCCACGAATTGATTGGAGACAACCGATTTGTAATCTACATCTAACAATGGAGTCTCGTGCTACCACTAGTTTTTTCTCTTGACTGCAGTGATTTTAGAATGTCGACTGGTGACTGTCGGCTTTCTTCCTCATCACAGAGTCTCTTGTAATTGCTAGCATTTGTCTCAGACTTAGTTCCACCATGGCATTTATACTTAACAAGTGTCTACCCGTGGTACGAAGTCAGTGCTGGACATTCACACACCAAGTGCGGTGCCTGTTTAACCTCTTCATCAGGAGTAATTTGCGAGGCTAACCCTTGCGAGTTTTTTGTCCATCCCTTCAGAATCCTTCCTGCAGAGTTCCTGCAGAGATTAACCTTTCCACCTGTTGCGAGGATTCATTGTCCATCACATTTGGAATTTTAGGGTCCAATTCCTTAGAAGTACCTTGCCGTCCACCGCTTCCGAGGTATAAGTCAAAACTTCTGACAGTGCACTCAGTTACGGTAAGTCATATATTTGTGCCTGCCAGCTGACGGCCTAAAATAGTGTACTGGCCACTATAATAGTTGACGTATTTAAAGGGAACTATTTAAGTTGTATATTTTTAGCCAAAATACTCCCACATAGTTACAAAATCAAGAAAAGGAATCTATAAATGTATTGTGTTGGTTACACTTACGTTAAAGTTTACTTATATGACAATGCATTTATTTGACTATTACTATATTTTGTTTTTAACAAATATCGGTTAACATTCTAATTAACATATGCGACAACATACGAACATTATTCTATAATTTATATTCATTTTTTTCTCTATACCTCCAGTTATACTCAACAAACATTTTCGAAAAAATAGTAAATAATTAAGTACATCAAGAATATATGTAAACATGGTAGTGGATTATTTTAAGAATATTATTATAAGTGAACAATAATAGTAACTAGTCGGAAAATGCAACTAATGATGAAACAGAATACGACTGCAACTCTAACCACATAAGTTTTTTTATTACTTTTTTTTCGCTATACCAAAACGTCAAAAAGCGCTGTTTTGTAAGAAAAAAACGTTACATTTATAGAATATAAGGGAACGTTGTTGCGAAAGTGAGTACGTTAAAATGAGACTATTAGAAGCACCGCTCTTAAAAGAAAATATATTCTACTCGCGACCACATAGCTTAGCGACTTTTCAATGTCATTTTATATAGTGAAACTCGTTATGCCTTAGTTCTGTTTCATCATCTACATTACTATCACAATTGGCACAACAATTGGCATTAACAATATAAGATGAACTGAGCAACTTGTCGACAGAGTGGTGGTATCAATATACGACCACATACGCCTGAGAAATTAGTTACGAAATAGTATTTAATTTTATTTGTAAATTTAAGATTAATTTTTGTTATTTAGGAAATTAAAAAGCAAATGGAGTGTAACTTAAAATTTACTAAAAATTTATAATAATCTATAAAATAAAATATTTTTTTATTATATTTGCCATTTTGTTTAAAAGCTTTATTTAAATACTTTTTATTAAAAATAGTTATATAACAATCCTGGGTAAAAGTACCTTTTCAATTGTATTTTGAATGACCTTTTCTGTATCTCAGCCATAAGAATTGCTCTTTAACCAAATATTTCATAAAATTTTTTCTCATTACAGGAATCCTAACGCATAAACTGGCTCAAAGTTAAATGTATTTTTTTTTTTTTGGGTGTAGTAGTGAAAACATACTCATACATATAAACTGTTTGTTGCTTGTTCATTATTCATGACTGTCTACATTTTCTTTGTTCGGATAAAAAATCGCCTCACGAAATAATTGCACTTGATGCACAAATTTAATTCTGAGCAATGTGTGTCTCGAGGATACAATGTTGCGTTTTGTTTATATGATGAATGTTTAAACAAATGCAACAATAGCCGAAGAAGATGTTTGCAGGGTACATGGTACGGGTCTTTACGTACGTAGTTTGATTAAAATACTTGTGTAGTTCTTGACAAACTATATGCGTTTGAGGATAATAATTATTGAATTAGTATAATTCAATTTAAATAAAATTTTTATTCAGTTTCATTTCAATTATAAAAATTTTATTTGGTTATTGGCAAATAATTTATAAAACCAATAATTTTGAAACCATCCTAATTAAAGAAAATATTGAATTTATTTGTGCACAATAAGAATTATTTGAATTTATGGTAATTTGCAAATAAAGTTGAAATTAATTAAAGCAAAAATATTTAAAACAACAAACCGATTTTGCTACTTTAAAATCTTTTTACGTTTGTTTCTTCGCACTTACTAAAACGTTTTCTCTAGTTGCTGTAATGAGCTCTCCCAGTCTTCAAGTATAAACCGCCTACCAAATCCGATTTCTTTAATTAAACTTTTTTATTCCAGAAATTCCTCATTAACACTTAAATAAGTAATTTCCATTGTAATTGGCTCAAATATTACACGCAACTTCAGTTTTGTATCCTTTACGAACTGAGAGAAGTATACAACTTGCAGCAACAGAAATAATCAACGTCATGCATAAAGTACACTGCTGGTTTGTATGTAAGAGGTTAGTTATTTCAAAAATTCACATACACACACACACACTTGGCTATAAGTATACATACGTACTTATACTTCCGTTAATATGCTACAAAACACCAAAATGATGAATGAGTCGAATTGCTATTTGAAATTGTGAACAAATTAGTGGCATTATTTATCGACATGACATGAGAAAATCATGATTTCAAAACTTTCAAGAAGGATTAATTAGAATGTAAATAAATCATAAAACTTTTATGTTGCTGAAAATGCTAAATGTTCGTTTTTAAAATACAAATACCAAATAGTTATTGCGGTTGTGATAAAGTGTTATTACCAATACATGTGGGATTGACCGTACCAATAGGGAGCCTGACCGTACCACTAGGTCTGACAGACGATTTAAAAGGATTAAATTTCATATAAATAAACGGACAAAGCACAGAAAATTCTAGAGATATAAAAGAGTAGGCCTAGGATAAGAACTAACGGACATTGTTAAATACTCACTTTATTGAGAAGAATAGAGACCAATATACTGACGGCAGAATATTCTAGAGTCCGCAACTGACGAGTAGAGGTTATGACGGGATGTGTGGGTTTGACTCTAAAATCAGTTGTCCAGCAGCAGCCAAGAAGAAAATTTAAGAAGTAGTCCAAAGTTGTAAAGTGCTAAATGTAGTTAAGAAGTAAAGTTGGAATGATAAAATATGGTTTAAGTTTTAAAGTGTGCGAAAGTTGATTTAAAACACGTAAGATTATTAAAGTGAAGTGGCCAAACGAATTAGTTTTAATTTAAACAATTGTTCAAAACATTAAAACACCTTAACTAATAATCAATATGTTATAATAAACTGTTTAAATAAGAAACTTTAATTGTTTGAGTTTTATTCAGCAAAACTCTTTAATTAAACGAAGAAAAATCCTACTACTATAAATATGTAATCAAATATGAAAAAGTAAAATTTTAGTTTCTTAGGCATTAGCTGGTAAGACTTGCTACATTGTTTGAATGATGTTTTACATACACATTTCTAGATTAACTGCCAATTACGTCAAAAATATTTCCGATCTGGAGCTATCAAATTTGAACAGAACTGAGATCATACGAATCAGTTTTTTTTTAGATTTTAATATCTTCCTGCACAAACTTCAAAAGATTTAATTTTTAAAGCCATATTTTCCAGTTCGACCACTGTCTTCAGACAAAATTTTTTTTTTTTTTATTAATTTTGCAATCATTCCCACCTGCTACAAGCAAATTGATATTTTGGCATCCACTTCTCATGTTCGATGAAGCATTACAATTTGATTTCATTTTATTAAATACATCAATGAATGTGCATTTTTAGTTCAATCCACTTATTAAATACCATTAATCATAATGCGTGTTAAAGAAAAAAAATATTTTAAACAAACCATTCGTTGCTTTTAAACTGACATAAGTCAGAGATTTCCTTATTGAAACCCTCAAAATAAGAATATTGGCAAGTTGTAAATTTATTAAAACAAAAAATAAAAACTAACTAATTACAGATTGAACATTGGCTTAAATACTAATTATTTACTAATAGATTTAATGTTGGCATAATCTAATTCTTCAGAATTCGATTATTGTTGAAGTTGTGGAAACAAAACAGCTGCATAATATTTTTTTTTTTTAATTTCAGCTGCATCTGGCAATTCTTCAGAATTTTGTCTGCATGTGCCGGAGCAAGCCTTGTGTTATATTGTTTAGTCTTTTACTTAATTTATTGGCCTGTGCCAATTGTTTGAACTAATTGTTGCTATTGAATTCCGTGAATTTTGTCTGCATTAAATGCGGATGGCAAAGTAAAGCAAAAAGTGATTAGTTGACACTTTTAATTTTATTGGAAAATATGTGTTTATAGGGTGAAAACATTTGTAGTGTTACTCTATACATAGAGGAAATCACCGACTTAGGATAAAATTTACACAAAATCTTTACAACTCAAATTGACCCTTCGTGGTTGCTTAAATTAGCACTGCCCAGAAGCTAATAGTTTCGATGAATACTAAAATTGACTAAGCGAATATGTTTTAGATATCAGTGATTTAAAAGAACTAATACAAGGAAATTATTTTCCCATTCGAAGATATGCCTTCTTGATCCATTGTGATGTCGCGAAAGTGCTTTTGCATTTTCGGCTACTTAACTGTGGTGCCCTCTTATTATTTCTAATCTAAATCTATGTGTGCATCGTCCAAATGGTATGTGCAGACATATACTTATTTTTTGTCTCCAATTCTTTTCCCAAATATTTGCTTAAGATGTTTAGTTTTGGCCACCGGTTTTAGTCGCTTTATTTTAAATTTAAACTCTCCTTTCGTCCTTATGTAAGCATTTTCGATTGGTTTATTCTTTTTTCCTCTCAATTTTTGTTAATGAATAGCATAATTGGGTTTATAGTATGATCGCTAATATTTAATAAAGTTTTGTGTTGCGATTTCAGCTTCTGGGTAAATTTTTTCGTTTGTTTTTGGTTATCTTTTAAGACGTGGGCATATGTATATGCGCGTTAGAGCTTTTGGCATTAACTTTTTAGTTGATATGGGTAATTCTTCTCCGTGTGGGCTTGGGTCTTTGTTTCTTGTATTTTCCCTCTTCGTATAGAAGCGACATATAAATTTTCATTATCTACAAATTGGGACATCATATTTACAATGGCATTGGATGTTTGTTCGTGCAAATAGATTTATGGGGGCTTTTGTTCCATAGTAGCAGGTTCGGCATCTTCATCATCCGGGGTAGCATTATGGCAAACAAATTTTTTTAATTTTTCAGTTGAAATGAGATTTTTAGCTTTTCGGCGAAATTACAAAATTGTGAAGAAAATTTAATTTTTTTGTAATTGTTTTTTTTTTAAATATTGGTTTTTCATTAATTTCTGATAAAAAAAAACATTATTTTTTGTATACAATTTTAGAATTTGTGGTAAATTTAAATTTTGGGCAAGGTTTTGAATTTTTTGCAATTTTTTAGTTCTGTAAGTTATCTGGGGACCTCGGGATGATAATTTCTATAGGAGCATATAGATTTCTTTAGAGTATCCAATAACTAAGTTAGGCTTGTTTTAATAAAAATAGATGTATGCGCTCTGCGGTAAATCACGAATTCGGTATCAATAATTGGATAAATAGCTTAGTGCCTTTTTTATACTCTTCACAAATATAAAAAGGGTGTATATAATTTTGTCATTCCGCTTATAACTTGTACAATATTCATTTCCAACTCGACAAAGTATATATTTTGGATCCCTATAGGTGGGAAAGTTAAATTAACGAATATAAATTAATGAATATACTAAGTATGAAAGTTCAATTACGGCTGTCCGTCTGTCCGAAGTTGATGGCACCGGACAACATACCAACTTGACTTAGACCATTTGATCAAATTTTCGCTATTTGAAATAAGCCATATTGGCCAACAAGTTTTCCGTTTGGTTTTTGCACACTTGCGGAGAAACACTTATACATACGCAAATAAAATGGCATATACTGAATCCTTATCAAATTTGCCATAAAATCCCCATACATAAATTATCACCACGAGGCGCCCAGATAACTTGCGGACCTAAATGTTCGATCGCATTAAAGCATTTTTAAAAATTAATAATTTCAAAAACTAACAACAAAAACCGAATTCCTGCCAAAAATTTATAAGATTACCACAAATGCAAAAATTCACTACAAATCGAAACTCTGGATTAAAAAAGTTGTTTTTTGCAAAAAATCAAAATTAAATGTAAAACCGAAATTTTCAACATTTTTTAATAATAATAAGTTTACAAAAATTTTCTAAATTCAAGAAAAAGCCGAAAATTCACAAAAAATCATTATTTTATAAAAAAAAAATTTCGTAATGTTAACAAAATCTATGTTTAACAAATATATAATAAAATTTAAATTTCACCGCAAGTTGTGAATTTACAAAAAAGATTAAAAATTTTCAAAAATATTTAAAACTTATAAATTTTAACAAAAATCTCAATTAGTTTCAAAATTAAATAAACCAAATTTCACAATAATTCACCGAAATTCGAAAAATGACAAAAGCAAATTAGAATTAAAAAAATTGAAAGTATAAAAATATTATAATATTTCAACAAATGAAAATTTTTTAAAAAACGAAGCTGCACGAAAAATTGCCACAAATTCTAAACCTAAAATTTACCACTAATTCAAAATTCCCAACAGAATCGAACTACAAATATTATGTATTATTAAGTAATTTTAATTTTAGGCATGAGTTCGTTTTTCTTTCTATTCAGAAAGAGAATTATTTGTTTAATATGGACAACCTTGAAAACAGTAAAAGTTTTAATTTTATTAGACATATATCTGAAAGGAATGCATTTTCTATGCCGCTAGACACGTTATCAACATTCTTCCTGTCTTATCTACAAAAAAAAAAACAATAAAACTTACTAATCGCTGGGCACGGCGAGAAATTTAAATACATAATAATATAGATGTTTCCTTCATCATAAATCAATTGGATACTAAAAATAGATCCAACCAAGATGAAATTAAATACATACAATGCTTTTATTGCCAATCAATGGTTGGCTAAAAGCAAAATTGCATATGGTAACCTAGAATTCAATAACAGAAAAAGTTAGAGTGTTGTAAAACTTCATTCTCAACCAAGGAAAAAAGACTATAATTTGAGAAATTGAAAATTTGAGAAATAACTCGTTCGCGTATAAGTAGAAGATGTTTAGACACACGGATGGCCTAAAAATTAAAATTACTTAATAATAAATAAAAAACTTTATTTAAAAAAAAAAATCAAAACTCAAGACGAAGCCTGAATGCTTATCAAGTTTTAATAAACTCTACATTTTTGGGTAAATTATGAATAATAGAGAAGTTGAGTTTTTAGTAAAAATTTTAATATCTGATAAAATTTAGAGATTTTGGTGCAACTTCAGGATTTGTGTTAATTTTATTGTTAAATTTAAAAATTTCATAGAGTTTGTTTTTTGTGAGATATAGGTCTTTTAAAACTTGTATTACATTGGTTTTTCCAAATTTTTGGTGAAAGTGCAAAATTTTGGTAATATTTAAATTTGGTTTTTAAATTTGATGAATTTTGTTGTTTGTGGTATTTTGAGATTTTTAACTTTTTTTAATTTCAAAATCCACAACAAAATCTAAATTTTTGACCAAAAATTTGTCATTAAAAATCTAATACTCAATTACAAATTACCAGACAACTTAAATTTCACTGGAAACTTACTTTTTTTTATTAATTCAGTTTTGGGAATTTTATGTTTAATAGTACAATTTTTTTTCTAAAATGTTCTAACAATTTTTTTTTTCCAAATGAGCTTGTTTGGTCCAAAAATATAAAATTATCTTCCCGACATTTTTTTATGAATGTCAAAACACAAATGATAAAAAATATTCTGCTTTTTATATATCATATGTAATTTTGATATTAGTAAAATCAATTCAATTCATGCCGCGAATCGTTCCATATTTAAATAAAAACGTCATTAGTAATTTTTTACGTTCCATTCTGTATAATTCATTTTTATAAACTATCTTACAGCTACAGTATTACCACTTTCTCATTTTCTTTAATAAATTCAATATTGTATCGCCAAAACCCCAACAGACCTGGAACGTGAAACATTTTTTTGCTGTATTAAATATTTTCATTGGATTTGGTTGCACCTGCCACATGAATTTGTGATTGATGGTTGCGAAAGTAAGTGTTAATTTTAAAGAATTTCCAATGGAACACAACCATGTTATTTTGATTGTGAACATAAAAAATCTTCTGAATATTAACTATTTCATAAATAAAAATTCGGTTTATGTTAATAACCTGTTACGATGGAAACCGATTTTCAGCCAATCTTTTTCCTGTTTGTATGGACGAGTACACACACATGGTTAAACTCTAAACTTAACGGATAAAAATAACACGAAATGCACACCATACGCTTCAATAAACTAGCAAGATAATTATGCGCACCCTTTTGTATTTACGATTCAAACTGTAACTGCATTGCAGTGCCTTTCCTTAGTTTGTCCCGTAACAACGGTGCCAAAGTTTAAAACGCCTTTAAAGTCAAAGTGTAAAAAATTACATATTTACGCCCCCAAAAAAGCATAAAATATTGCCGTACTGCAAGAAGTCAAAATATATGTTGGCAATATATTTTTTAATTCTTGCAAAGATCACTTCAAAATTGCTTTTGAGAATTCATTGCAAGCAATACTCCTCCTCGTGATAAGAAAATTCTTATTGTGGGCATAACATTATTATTAATAATAAAAAACATTTAAACCAGCTCTAATTAAAATTGTTGAAATCTTTATAATTTTTAACGTTTTTGACTTCCTAATTATTTACAAAATCTATATATTCAATGTTCTGAAACCAACTGCTTAAAGCTTAAAACAAGTACCATTACATTCCACTTTATATAAGAGAAATACACAAAACACATATAAAGAAAGAAAACATGTAAGAGAGCTATATTCGGCTGTGCCGATTCTTAAACCCCCTTCGCAGAAATATGAACTACTAAAAATGAATTAAAAATTTTTCCCGGTGCGAAGAATTCTTTGCGATCTTTAATTTTGGCCTGCAGTTCTAGTCGTCTCATGTTGCATTTAAACCATCCTCTACTTTTAATTTAAGCAGTTTCGAAAGGCTCGTAGATGAGAAGTTTTTTGTTAATTACGGCACTTTAAATTTCTTTTTCCTTTCTCTAAATGCTTCTAAATTTTTGGTGAATTATAGATAATACGTGAATTTGAATTTTAGTAAAATTATAATATTTAATAAAATTTAGATTTTGCGGTGCAATTTCAGACTTTAGGTAAATTTTGTCGTTAAATTTTAAGAGCTACTGAAATTTGGTTTTGGTTACATGTTTGTGACAATTAAGTTTCTTGTAAGATGTAGTTCATTTGCTCCTTGTGTAACATCGATTTTGTAAAAATTGCGACTTTTTTCATAACATATTGATTTTTTTGCAAATTTTTGGCAAAACTGCAAAATTTTTGTAAAATTAACAATTTAGTTTTGAAATTTAAAAATTCGGTAAAATTGGTACTTTTTGGTAAAATTTCGGATATTTATTGAATTTCGATTTTTTAGCAATTAAAATTTTTTCAATATTGGGAAGTTTTCCAATTTGAGGTAAATTAATAATGTTGATAAAATTTCAGCTTTTTGAAATTATTTTGTGAATTTTCGGTTATATAATTTTGACTTTTTGGAAAACAATATTTCTGTAATTTAAAATACTAAAATTTGGTTATGCGACGAATTTTTGAATTTTAATGCATTCCCAAATTGTGGTGGAATTTAGATTTTTTCTCACTTCAGATTAATTTAGGGTTTTTTGTAAAATTTTTTAATTTGTGGTGAAATTTGATTTTTAGTTTTTTTTAGTTATATGCTATAAATAATTTTTGTTAAAAATTCGTCAAATATTGATTTTATGTGAATTTTCGGCGTTTTGGTGAAATTACAAAATTTAGTGAAATTTCCAAATATGTTTTTTATGTAAAAAATTCGGGTTTTTATGAAATATTGATTTTTTTCCAATTTAATTTGTTTGACTGCAGTTTTACAATTTTAAGGGGAATTTTTGAGTTTGTGGCAAATTTAAAATTTTAGCGAAATTTTGAATTTTTAGACATTTGTTTGTGCGATTTCCATTTTTTTTTTTTTTTTTGGAACATTGTGTTATTTTTGTAATTCAAAATTTTTGATATATAGTTTCGACTTGTGATGAATATTAGAATTTTGATGAACTGCCAAATTATGGTGAATTTTCTGAAGGCCTTTGGTTGATAATATTTGTAGCGGGACGTTATGGAAAATTTGATAAGGATTCAGGCTTGTGTAAAAGCGTTTCCCCGTAAGAGTTTGAATAACAAAATATCATATGATGCAAGTTTTAAGATCCTAGGTTGTCTAGTACCGTCAGAAAGTTGATTTCAACATTGGGTAGACGGTCGAATATCATTAATTGAGCTTCCCTTCCTAAGAGGATTCAGAATGTATTTACTTTGTTAGGTCGAAAATGAATATTGTGGAAATTACAAGCGGAATGATAAACCTATGTATATCCTTTTCATTTTCGTGAAGGGTATAAAAAACTTTACACAACCAAGTTGGCATAAACAAAGTTAAACAATAAATAAGTCTTTGGCAAAATGCAACCGTTCAAATGTAGACAAATAAATTTGAATGCACATGAACAGAAACCAAGGAATAATACTAAATCCCTAAACACAGTGTAAGAATTTAAGAATAGTTATTTAATATTAATATGGGTAACACAAGAAACTTATTGGCTGAATGGTATCAATATTATTTAAAAGTACTTTTCCAGACTTCAAATTGACGAATTTGTTCCTGGTTTGTTTATTTGTTTGCTGTGTGGGCGGTAAAAGAAGGCTCGAATATTTATCGACGGGGTTTTTTTTGGATGAACAAAATTATTAAAAAATCCCTTATATAAAGGGACTTAAATTCAGGCAAAGTTCACCAGTTGGCGATTTAAGTTATACCATATATGAGCCTTTTAAATTAAAGAGAATTATGCTATTATATTACACCTAGCTTGTTTTATTCCATTTAAATATCGGCCCTTATTGGCAAACAGCGTATATGAACCAAATAAATATAACCTTACATTCAAATTATCTTATTGTAGCGTTACTACTTTTTACACTACGCTGAGGAGTCTTACACACTACTTATTGTTTTCAGCGGTAAAACAATTCTCCTTTAAAAAAAAACTTTACAGTTTTCAAATCACGGTAATAAGATTACGCTAAATACTGTGGTGTGTAAAAAGAATTTTTCTAACATTAAATTTATTTGAACTTTGTAATATGCAAATTTTCAGTTGCATTTGCTACGTACTTTTTAACAGCAGGAATCGTAAATACTACAATATACAGAATAATAACGGTAATAAAAGTCCCTCCTAGAATATGTTTCTATTCATTTCAAGCCGATTATAGTTTCGAATCACCGTGTACAAGTAGCATGCAAACTTCAAAGCAGCAACTGTGTGTTTTATTTAATACGTACATACTTACTTTTCGTAGGAAACCTGTACATTCTGGTTACTTCATATCATATCAAAGAAATTCATCGCTGTTAAAAGTAAACATAAGTAAAAAGAAGTAAACGCGTCAAGAAAAGGAATTTAAAATAAAATTTAACTTCCGCCCTCATAAACTGCTTTCATCGACAGGATAATAAAATTAAGTTTTTACTTGAACTAGTAACGATGCATACATATTGAACTTAATAATAAGATCATATCAACACATAGCACTCGTATATCCTTTTAAAGCGCTGCATAACCTATATGCAGCTTTTTACGTGGGAGTACGTGTATTTTATTAAGGAACTTTATGAGCATTTTTTGTGCTACTGTATTTTAAGTTATATAGTTACGTTATTAAAAGCGCTTCAATCAAAGAAATAAATGTACAGGGTGTCCGTCGGGAAGATATACTACTTTGTTTTGCCGCCATTTCGGTAAACATTAGTCTTGACAGTTCATATTTGGTAGTCGTGAAGTAGAGACGTGGCAAATTTATTATGGAAAAATATTCGGTAAACCAACGTGTTTTAATCGTTAAAACATTTTATCAAAATCAATCTTCGATTACTGTGACGAAGAGAAAGTTACGTGAAATTTTTGGGAGAAACAACGTGTAAACAAGACGCACTATTTATTGTGTACTGGATTATTTCGAAGAAAGAGCTGATAGGCCCAAGCATGGACCACAACGTACTGCAAGATCGGATGAAAACATTACTGCTGTTCAAGAAAGTGTTCAAAACAATCCATCAACCTCAATTCGACACCGTGCTCAGGAGCTTGGTCTTCGAAGAACAACTTTGGCCACAATTTTGCACAAAGATTTGCATTTGCTTCCATTTAAGATTCAGTTGACACAAGAGCTTCTTCCAGAAGACCATTTACGCCGCCGTTCATATGCCAATAGGATGCTACAGCTCGCCCAATGACAACACCGATTTTCATGAAAAAATCATAATGAGTTACGAGGCACATTTTCATTTGAATGGAGATATGAATAAACAGAATAGTCGGTTCTGGGCAATGAAAAACCATCAAATAATTCATCAGTCACCTTTGCATCCATTGAAAGTGACAGTCTGGGTTACGGTAACTGTCAATGGGGAGTGATATCGTGATATGATTGAAAACTTTTTAACGCCACAACTGCATGCTTTGGGCTTGACTAACATGTGGTTTCAACAAGACGGTGCCGCATACAGCCATGGTTACAATGGAATTACTGCGAGACTTTGAATGATCCGGACATCTTTTCGTTGGGTCTGAACAGCATGGCTTATACAAACAAACCAGAAACGCTGGATCAACTCAAGCAAAATATTCGTGATTAAATTAATGAAATAGCTCCTAATATATATACTTTTTTTGTTTGTATTAAAATTTAAAATTTTTGTTTTGAATTTGTACCCCATAAGCACATATTTTGTTGAATTCCAATGTTGGAGTTCCAGTGTGAATCCAAGCTTGAATTACATTTGAAATCCATCCCCTTTCCAGTCTGTTTGAAGTTTGTCAAAAAACAACAACGAATTTGTTTGAAGCATACGTTATTTATGGCACAGAGAAATAAAAGTGAAAATAAGCGAAAAGAAAATAAAACAATATAAAGAAATTTGGAATAAATAAATATAAAGGTATGTATTCAAAGCCAAAAGCAGATGCTCGTAAAATTTTTGCACTGCTTACCCAGAATCAGAATATTTTGGGAAATGAAAAACCAATGGGAATGGCTTCTATCGATGTCCACGATGTCCACGTCGCTTTAAACGATGAACCGTCTGTTTGTGAGGACACAAGTATAAACGAAGATGGTATATCTGATAATAAAATTAATTCTGTGGAAGACAGGGACTTAAAAATACAGCTGGATGTATGGGATATCCAACATAACATTGCGAACGCTACAATAAACAGAAGAAATGGGGTAAAAAATTTGGCAGAAAATGGTTTAAAAATTATTGTTAAAATAATGTTATAACACTATTTAAATACTGTTGTAACATTGCTTGAATAACACTGAAATTCCATGCTTGAATTCAAGTATAAAAACAGGTTCGGTTCGACTTTAATCCATGTTATTCAAGGCTGGAATTACACTGTAAAAGTACTGTTTTGTTCGACTGTAATTCAATGGTTGATTTTGCTGGATTCGCTATTGAATTCAACTGTATATCAACTGTAATACAACACTGGAAATTGAGACTGGATTCCAAATGTAATTCCACTTGAATACCAGCCAAAATGCTTATTGGGTAACAATCATTTTTTCATATACATATTTAAAAATATAAACAATTTTATAAAAAAGGTCGAAAAAAATCTATAATAGATATATTGTTTTAGCTCCACTGAACAGAATCAAAAATCATTTATCAACTCGTAGTACAGGCACAAACCAATCGTCAACAGCAGATATTTCGCAATTAGGTGGCACTTTACAAAAACTTCAAACCTGTGGTAAAATTTTCCCAAACTTGTTTTCGAATACAATTTTGCGTATTTGCTCCTTGTTTTTATCAAAACGGCCGTTAATTTTAAGTTAATACGTATAAAAATGTGTATATGTACATGATCGGGTTTTTTTATGTTTCAAATCTTTTATTATTATTTAAATAAATCCGCTGAGTTACTCTTTGTTATATATAAGATTGTTTCTTTTTTTCAGCAAAGTATTATGTTTGCTTGTGAGGATTTTTTTACGAATTTTTTTTCGAAACTTTCGACGACTTTTTAATCCAAATGTGATGTAAGTTTCATTATTTTACAATTACATGAAGCGAAGTTGTAGGGAGGAATACAGAGCGATTCAAATACTGGAACGTGTTTATTGATCTTTTCTTCGCAGCTCTTTTAAAGCTAAGTATATACTTCAGTGCTAACTTTATTTATATTTTATTTACATTTTACTACAAATAAAATTATTGAGTTCCGCTAACCACGAAAAGAAATACTCATAAAACTTAACTTTTATAAATAATAGTAAAAGCTTCATTCATACTTATCGTAAATTGCTACATAAAAATAGCGCTATCATTTAGTAACGCGATACTAAAGCTTTGTTAAGCATTATACGTTTCGTATGAAACTAAAACTCTAATCAGTACGTTAATACTTTCGAGCATAGAAACATATATTTTATTGCAAACCTAAAACGAACGGACGAGAGTTAATAAAAAAAGAATTAATAATAATAAAAAAACCGAAGAATGTGTGACACAACTAAGCAAGTTCCTACCTACCACGCTCCACCACAGCCATACGTTCCAGCTCAAGTTTATAATATACCCCCATCTTCAACGCCACCATATCCAGCTGTTCAACCAGTTGAACGCAATGAAGGATGGTGGAAACGCAACCACAAAAATAGGCCGCAATCAAATTCAGTCGGAACAGGTACGAGTGTTCTTGATATTTGCAAAGGAATAGATTGTTAATTATAGAACTAGTGTCACATTTCGTTTAAAATTTTATTATATTTTTTTTTAAATATAACAACAACAACAGATTTTAATTTTCTCAATATACATAATTTAATACCTCGCTTTTTAGGCACTATCAGACTATACACGCAACTAATGACTCAAGATAGTACTCGTAACAGGAATTCTAAAACAATATTTTAATACTTGCTGCTGATATGATAAGGAAACAAGTAAAAGTGTATTTCCGATAAACTAATAAATAATGAAATGATAGCGAAGACGCCATAACTTTGTAATAGTAATCGAATTGTGCTTATGACTCATAACTAGATTAACGCAAATATTTTCGTTAGAGAAAAATGATTGCTGCCACATATACTCGTATGTATATGTTGACTTTTAATGAACTTATTCTCAAAATGCAGCAAAAGTTAAAGTTAAGTGAACGAAAAAAAGCACTTTGATTTTTAGATATCAGAAAATAAAAGAATATAAAAGATAAAAATCTACATAAAAACACCCTGTCGAAATATCAAATCAAAAATAATAGATAAACATATAATGATTGATGCAAACATAAAAACCGTACAGAAATATAAACGTGAAAATAAGGCCAAGTTCATATCCAAAAAATTCGGCCGTTAAAAATACTGAGATCAAAATAAGTATCAAGTTCTTCTTATGTAAAATACCAATACGAACTACCAAACTAAAATTGTTTCCCATAATTCTTTTACATATTAAAAAATTAAAAAATATTGCCAAGCTAGCAATACTATATATCAAATTTCAGTTCTCTAGCTATAGAGGATCAGTGTGTCAGTCAATAGGTAATAAAATATGCACTTCTTACACCTTCATATCTCGGGAAGCTTGTAGGTAAAAACAACACAGACTGTGTGCATAAGCCCGAACTTGGCATGGCGCACTACCGTGCTTCTTAATAGAACTAAATAATATCTTGTGGCATAGCCTTTATTAATAATAACTGTTGCGGGTTGCTACGGCATCGAGCTTACCAACTTATCACCTCTCAGAATTTGACACACGGGTTTTTCGGCATCAGCTCAAACCTTCTCGATTGGGTTAAGGTCTGGCGATTGGTCAAGCCAATTCATGGCGTCAATTAAATCCGCACAAAAGCATAAATGTGAAAATACTCGTAATGCCAAGTTCATATCTAACAATTTCGGCCGTAAAACGTACTGAAATCAAATTCATCCCATATCACAAAGTTACAAATAATTTGGTCAAGCTAACAATTTGCCTAGAAATGGGGTCCCTCAAGTTTCATTATTTTATGATTATAGGAAGCAAGGTAATGAGGAGGGCAAAAACAGCGCAAATGGTTTTGTGTAATATACACATTGTGTGTATTAGGCCTAAACTTGGCCTGGCGAACTACCGTGGTCCTTAATTGTAATACGTAATGCAACATTACATATTTAAGTATATCAGTTTATATATAGTATATGGAATATGATTTGAATACATATTGTAAATTTCTTTTAGTAGAAAGATTATAATTTAAAATTAGGTTAAAAAAATTATATATGGTGATCCGTCATTGCGTTGATCCAATGAATTCGACTCTTCCCGTATTAGAAAAACCATGCTCATACAATAAAGCTTGAACCGCTGAGTTTCATGGTCTATGGGATACTAATCGTAGATATACGATATAATCTGTGTAAAAATATATTAATTGAAAATAGTTTTCCCGAGCAACTTTCTTATAAATTAATAAATCCTTTTAGAAATAGTAGAAATGTTAACACAAGAAGCGTTATAGAGCCCAAGATTTATAAGTCTTTAGCTTATGTGCCAGGAATATCAGAGCGACTTGAAAAATCAAAAATCTTCAATAGCGATAAATACAAAATTGCTCATAAATTTTACAATACTTTAAATAGATTATTCAGTAAAACTAAAGATAGAATTAAGAAAATGGAAATGTCGAATGTGGTTTATAAAATACCTTGTAATGGTAATGATCAGGAGAATTGTAGTAAACTATATGTAGGTACAACGAAAAATATGCTAAAAACTAGAATAGCCGGACATAAGTCGGACCATAGATGTTAAAATTCAAATAAAACACTCTATCTTCCCATTGTTCTGATTTGAATCACTGTCCTAACTTTGAAAATGTGTCAGTGCTAAATATTGAGAAAAATTATAAGAAACGTTACGTATTGGAAATGTTACAAATTTGTAAAACACCAATGTCTCAAAGAATTAATTACAAAGCGGATACAGATAATGTCGCTCATATATATAGGCATTTAATACATAAGATAGTATGATGTAATTTAGGATTATACATATGTATTGTTTATACATATATACATCTACACATTAGTGTAAAACATTTTTTAGTTGGTAGTTTTTTTTTAGTTTTTATGATTTGTATGTATTTGTGTTTTTGAAAATTTGAAGCATTTTTCATTGTATATGGAAAAATTTTTCAATAATTTTCACAATTTGATTTTTGTTTTGAAGTTTGTGAAATATAATTTTATTTTATTTCCTGACGATGCTACACAAAGGCGTAGCGAAATATTGGAGAAAATAAAATTAATATTTATTATAATTTATAATAAACGAAATTTTATTGATGACCTGGAGCTCGGGAAAATTAGACAAACATAATAATAATAAAGGTCAAAAAACTAGAATAAAGTTTATTAATAACTTTTTAATACCAAATGTAATACGAAACCTGAATACCATAGATATTACAGTTCCCTAGATATACCACTTTTGGGTCGAGTACGTACGCAAAGTTAAAAGACTCTACATACAATAATTCTCAAGATACTCTATAATTAAAATTCACACCGTAGGCCTCCCGGTATTCGGGTTTAATAAGTTTTTTTGACTTTTTCGCATATTCATGAAAAATTTACGCACAGAAATTTTTAAAATATTGCTATAAAATTGTACCCTTCATACAGCTGACAAGATGCGAAAATTGTATGAAGATCGGACCACTGGTGAAATGTCTTGCAGCTTTCATCAAACAAACAAATACAAATTGACATATACTTATACGAGTATATTAAATTTTAAAATAATAAAATATTATATTATTTTCTTTATCCTCAGCTTCTTTGATTTTCGTATCGGGCGGAATGAATATGACATGGAATCTTGGGCTCCCTTTATTCGCAAGTACATACTATGGACGGACAGACCATATCGTTTTAAGCTGGTTTATAGGGGCCATAATTGGTGCTATAATCGGTGCTTTTAGTTGCAATTACATACCAAAGAAAATCTTAATGGTAAATTCTATAATTTAATTATGCTTAAAACTGTAAAGTGTAAATATTATGTTTTTGCAGGCATTTGCTTCAATTCTGGTTACAGTCTGTGGTATACTACAACTGTCCGCACCAGATTCATACAATGCGATTTTGGCATCACGTTACCTTAACGGCATAGCAGTGGGTATAGTGTTTCCCATGACATTTGTTCTGATTGGCGAAGAGATCATAAATCCCCTACGTGGAATAAACGCAGCTGCCATAGATACAGTGTGCTTTAGTTGTGGCATTTTTGTACAGATTACTTACTCAACATCGTGGTCCCGTGATATTGAAAATAGTTTCCAATCAATACAAATGAGTGGCCTACTTAATATAATCTACGGTGTTTTAGCTTTTATTATGGGATTATTGCTTATAATAGAATCGCCTGTATTTTATTTGGCTCGTGGAGATGAACAAAAGGCCATCGATTCATTGAGACGTCTGCAAAGGCCATTTACCATTACGCATGAAACTATTAAACAATTAGAGGACCACAAACTGTATTTAGCCGAGAGTAGGGAAAGGACTATTGCAGAAAACATTATTTACGGTATACCAGCATTGCTTAAGCTGTGTTTCTACCGCTCATTTATGGCACTTGGTTTTTCTTATTTCTTCAACAGCGTGTTCACATTGTTAACGTTACAAACGGTAAATTATCAGACATTTCCGTATATTTTGTATGCACTGGCCAGGTGGATTGGGCCATTCATTACATCATTTACTATAGACTATAGAGGACGTAAGCCACCCATGATTGTTGGTTTTTTCGTTTGCACTATTTTGGCTTTTACAGTTGGAGGGATCTTTGATAATAAAGGAAACTTCATAGATGTTGATACCATGAACACTCTAAAATATATCTTCATCTTCTTTCAGCTGTTCGCATCTATGTCAATGAGCTCATCATCGGCATATTTGAGTGAAGCTTTTCCTTTAGCTGTCAAACCCTATTATATTGCCATTGTTTTCATTGTGGAAATGTTGGTTCAAATTATAATTATTTCCTGCAGCGGCTTCTATTTAAAAAGCTTTGTCCATATCCCTGCATATTTTCTGAATTTGGGTGTTCTATTCTTTTTGTTCTTAGGCGTAGCAATATTTGTTATGCCAGAAACGAAAGGGTGTTCGTTACGTGAGTGCCTGCCAAAATTCAGACAACTCAACAATATCCGCAACTAACTTAAAATGAAAAGTTTCACATAAATTTCAAACCTTAAGTAATAAAAATTGTATCTTAACCAATAAGTAATAATTATGTAAATAAGAATCGGTAGTTATTGTACCGAACAATTTAAAAATATTCTTTTCGCCATAAAATTTTCTTAAACAACCCTATTCGGTTTAATGAACCGAATTTAATTGACTACGCGTATCAATTAGCAGATCTATCAATTAATCATTAAATCAGTAAGCTAATAGCCATCATTTCGAAAAAAGAAACCTTGGGAGGCATAGTTTGTAATGCACACCTGAACACTAGCCAATTTTTTATTAGCCGGCTCGGAACCAGGGGGAAATGGGATATTTCCCTCTCTAAACCGCACAAAAATGTCTATAATTGTTTGTTTCATAAAAAAGTTCTTCCGCTGAAAGCTAAAGCAGGAACTGCGCCGGACATGAAATATTTATAGATTTTTTATCCATTATAAATTCATTCACTATTAACTCCTTAACTTTGATCAAAATAAATTTATGATACTTATACTTATATAACAATCCGTATTTTATACATATATATTTTTAATCAGTTGATTACATTTATTGTTGTAAATTTCAAATTAATATTGGAATTTTAAAATTTTAATTTTTTATGCGAATAAATTTGATGCAAAGTCTTTAAAGGAAACATTTTGTAATTGCTATATTGTAGCACTTTATTCGTATGTGATGAATTTTTACCGAAGTGTAAAGTACTAAAACTAAGTTGAGAAAAAAATGTACGGCAGAATTTTTTCCTATAATTTTTGAATTTAATAATTTGTTTTTTTATGTAAGGGGGATTTTAGGCCACCGATTTGTAATTTAAAATTACCTTATTCTCAATAAAGGCTCGTGCTACCACTAGCATTTACAATCTAATAAAGTGATTTCATTTTCCCCATAAGGGAGTCACTTGTAGTGTTATATATTTAAATTAATTATAGACCAACTTTTTTTGTTATTAGTACAATCTGTATCAAAATATATTTTGTGTTCTGTATGTGTTTTATGTCATTTTTGCCGCTCATATAGTATTGAATTTTTTGACACATAACTCAAATGAATTGTTCTCTTACTACAAATTGCCACAAAACGAGAAATACATATGGCAACTTCGCGAGTTCAATCTGACATTAGTTTAGACATATGTAGGTAGTTTAGAAGCAGTTGCTTAAATTTGTTTGTTTTTGCTAACAAATGATTATTTAACGAGTTTTCGCACTTGTGACAAAATACTAGCTTTTAGTGTGATATAAATTGAGAAATATGTTAACTTTAAGAGTAAAGATGCCGCACAGTTCATCGATAAATACAATTTTACAAAATACCTACAAATCAATAAGGATAATAAAACAGGAATTCAATTGGTCTTCCAAAAAAGCGATAGCTCTGTCAAGTGGCATATCAGGCATGCAATTACAAAAACCTGCTTTAATAAATGGTTGCTTATTGATCAGGAGAACTTTGGCAACAAAGTCGGCGGAAAGTTTTGATGTGAAAGAGCTGAAGCGTATTTATTATGGGTCTTTGACACCACGCATGAGAGCTGTTAAAGTATTTTCTTTGACCACCAGCATTACGGGTTTAGCCGCTCAACCTATTCTAGTGGAACAAGGTATGAAAATGGGTGGCACTGGCATGGCTATCTTCTTATGCAGTTTTGCTGGTTTCTTTACATTTGTAACACCCGTCCTGCTACATTTTGTTACTAGAAATTATGTTACAGAAATACATCACAATCCGGACACAGAGGAATATGTAGCCACGACATTTAATATGATATTACAAAAAGTTCATGTAAGTTGTTTGACAGGATTGTCAAATTATAATAAAGTGGTATTTTTTTAGACAAAATTCCGACCTTGCGATGTTAAAATTCCTGAAGTGCCTGGTATGTTTACTTCCTTTTATGTGGGCAAAAGAGCCCTCTTTGTTGATCCAGCATTGTTCGAAGATCCTGAACACTACGTACGCATTATGGGTTACGATAAACCAATTGATTTTAAATTAGATTTAAAAGAAACTATTGGCACAACAATGCCTAAATTGAATAAATCGAAAAAATAAACACCTTAGTTTCTTCTTCTACCTTAAATGGCATTGCTGTGTTCAGTAGTCATTAAATCTTCGTAAATGTCACAGTGGCTTTCCAACTAAATTTGTATATTTAGTTTAGTCTAGTACTTTGTTTTTATATTATTGCCAGCTGTTAATACACAGCGCCATTATTTTTTCTTGAAGTTCTGCCTGTAATTTATTAAAATTTGTTGTGTATTAAAAAACATAGACTACTAACTAACGCATGACACGTGCTTACACGCTTTTTCAAATGCCATTGTTGGGTATTCTGTTTATATTGTGTGTTAAAAAATGACTTCAACAGACTTAAAAATTATTGTAGAGTTTGGGTAAGTTTGATTTAAAATTTGTTCATACATATGCACATGTAAATTATGTGTTATTTTTTTCGTAGGGCGGGTGCCGAACTACTTTTTGGAAAAATAAAAAAACGTGATATTTGTCTGCCTTTATCGGAAAAATGTATCATACATGTACTTGAATATTTTTCAAATTGCTAATTCCAAAATTTTGCAGGGACTATTAAAAATCTTTTAAAATGGATGCGTGCGAACATTCTTACCGAGAGACCAGAATTGTTTATACAGGGAGATACAGTGTAAGTAATATCGGTAATTAGGTTTAAAAGTTTATTGATGGACAAACCCGTAGCCGCTTAACATGAGCAATTCTGTGATGTTACTGATGAAAACACCTAATCTGGGTTAAACTTTACTTCCATAATATCTATTATTTGTACTTATGGTTTTATCATCTTTGTTGCCAAAAAATACTGTGAGGGATCATACTAGTTCGTTTTAATTACTAGTTAAGATGATGTATCCGGCTATAAATTTGTCTACTAATTTCGTTTTTCTTTTACTTTGAAGTAATAAGTAATACAAAATTGTATGTATAAAATAAGTATCATTGTTAGATCATTTTTAACAATCTATGTATTTGGTTATTACTTACCATATGAAGATTTATTGTTTATGTGAAATAGGCAGACCCTAAATTATAGATTTTTTGATAATTCACTATTGGTCGATATTTTGTTCTTATCACTTTAGCATTTTCACGCTTTAGTAATTTGCCATTATGGCTTTAGTCCATTCATAATTTTTATGTTTTATTTTTTATTTTTACTGTGGTTTGGGAGTTCTATTTAAAGAGTATCTCTAAGATTTGGGTATTACAGTTAGAAAATCTGCAAATTTTTTATTTGGTTATTTACCGACTTTAAACAGTTTCTGGTGTTTGCCTCTTGTTTCTGATTTAAACATTTTTCTTCTAGTTCTAATACAGGACTTTGGAACATTAGAGGAAACGTTGGCATATTCCATTTAATGTATCTATGTCTGTAGCTATGTTTCACTTTTGATGACATAGTTCGTTGATATCAGTCGTCCTGTTATAGTAATTTCCATAGAGTTCTAACGTTATTTGCTTTTCCCGCGCGAATGTTTCTTTAATGGTATTTCTTATATTTACACAGAACTGATGCTTCATATGCACCGTCTGTATGAACTAGGTTTCTAAAACATGTTTCTTTTAATGTTTCCGTGTCTATAGCCGGCATTAATCGCATAATCCTAATTCGGTGATTTAATTATATTTCTTCCCGATTTTTTTGCTTGTTTTCTTTGTACTTAACGACTTTTTGTCTATTCGTACATTTTTATTGTATCTTCAATTGCAGTGATTTAGATTTTTCCTCATTTGGACTTTTTTCTCAATTATAATGTATAAACTACCAAGATTTGAAAATAATCCACTATAAAATTACTAATCAAGCATTTTCTAATAAAATATAAAAATTAAAAAAAAATCCTTCATACTGCGTTTCGAACCCTGTCATCAAATGTTCCCGTTCCGAAGTTATGGGCAGAAATGGGATGTACCTTTGATTATATACCAAATTCTCTTATATGCGTACAAAATAATACCATACACAAACACTA
Organism: Phania funesta; assembly: GCA_963932375.1. NCBI lineage: Eukaryota > Metazoa > Arthropoda > Insecta > Diptera > Tachinidae > Phania > Phania funesta. The sequence continues at coordinate 49,203,617 of OZ010656.1, forward strand.
AAAAGTTCACTGCAAATACTTTAAAGATAATTAAAAATTCCACAACGTAAACACTAAATATAAGAACTCTAAATATACTTTAGAGAGTTCAGTACGTTATTTTAGTGCTTTCTTTCCTGATTAGGAATGAAACGACCGGTCGAAGAGTATCTATACTTACTCAGTATCGACACTTACTCGTATCGGGGCAAGTATTCGCGCTACAGTCAATAATGTTATAATTTCGGAACTCTAACTAACAAATAGCTTTGAATAACCAAATATATAACGATACTTATGTTTTAATTAAAGTTAATGAAAAACATTTTCTAAATACATATATATTGTACATACATATCTATTTATATGATATATAAAATCAAACCCTTTGTATAATGTGAAGCAATGGAATTCATTAATTGAGATCTGGGTACTGTAAATATAACTTACAGTGTGTTTAAACATAAATATGTATGTAAATTAAATTTATATCATTTTTTACGGAAAAAAGTCAACCTTCGATATGCTTCCCAAAACCAATTGTTTTTCGAGGTGTTTGTTCGATAAATGATTGCATTAATAGTCGCGCTGCTTTTGGTAGCAGTGTCACATTTTACTGAAGTACCTGATATATCTTAACACAACCGAGCCTGCTTATATTAGGAACATATGTTTTAATTTTTTCCATCCTTAGTGCATAAACAGGGTGTTTAACCCGGAAATCTTATCTGCTTTTGAATTAACACGTTGTCGGTTTTCACTATTCGCTAGTTCTCAAAGCTAAATATATATATTAAAATCTGTCGTACAAAATTTTCCACTTCGTTCTGGCCTGAAGATTCTTTGGTAATAAGTTCGACTGGCTTTAACAACTGGAGTATTTTGTTTAAATATTTCAACTCCACGGCCTACCTGTGGTAGCTTTGAGGAGAAGTTCTGAAGCAATTTTCGACATATCTACATATATACCTATCCGACTTGTGGTACAGTAAATTGTAACATGACTTAACATCCTAAATACATTTTTTGTGTTTGCTTCTAAAACCACAGGGGGTCTTCCAGTCTTTTAAAATATCAGCAAATATATACATAATACATACCTTGCAGTTTGATTAGAAGTCAGTATTCTGGTGGAAATGCTGGTGCTAATAAACACGCTTTACTCCAGAAAATGTATCTTCACTCCAGAAAAACAGTTTTAATTCATTGCATCAGCGTTTTATTTCAAAATATTTATTTTTAATAATATTAAATAGCATTATTTCTAACAATACATTTACATACAATAGGCCTGCCTTGATGGCTTCCAATGTATTGAGGTTAAGAAAATAAATCAAAATAAATATGTATAAGCTCCATAGATCAATTATGTGTAAACGAAACATTCAATAAGTTGAATAAGTGAATTTTTGTTTTTTATTAATTGAACTTAAATTTTTTCAAGCAAAGTAATTTTTTTTATATTAATAATATAATAAGGAAAATTAATGTCATAAAGTTTATAGGCCAATTTGATTCAAGGACTCGTTGAAGGATACTGGTGTTTTCGATCGATTACAAAAGTATTTTGTATAGAAAAAACGTAACGAGTATGTACTTGTATTTACTCGTATCATTTTTCCCTATTCGTGTTCGGTGTACTGTTTATAAATATGTACAAACTCATGTTTTCTAAATGCAATGAATAACGCATTTTAATTAATATTACGATTTTGACAAATCCTTTTTTTTTATTTAGACGACCGGGTATTCTTGTACTAGTTAATGACACAGATTGGGAGTTATTGGTAAATTTAATATTAATTTTCAAAAACTTATTGTAACCATGTTTTTTTAGGGTGAACTGGAATATGAATTAAAACAAAATGATAATATTTTATTCATATCAACGTTGCATGGAGGATAACAAATTATACGACAAAATAAATGAATAATTATTTTGATGTAATTTTGTGGAGCTGAAATTAATGTTAAATTATTGATTTTAATTTGTATCAAACTTAAGTTTGTGTATTCTTTATTTTAAGAAAGAAAATTAAATTATTTATTTAATTGGATATAAATAAATAAAAATAAATAAACATACATTTTATTATATTTTTAACGCGTGTATGTTGAGATTGATTATTATTTGCGAGCTTGTAAATCAGTTTTTACCGGGATTAGGAGAGTTTCAAATAACTCGTGTTGATGTTCAGTACTTACGTACATACATATGTAGCTTAAAAACTTTATATTTCCATAAATTATACTCACTGTGTAAATTTGGTTTTTGTTGTAAACCATTGGCTTTCTCATTTTATACTAAATAATACAGCATGCTGTCGTCAATATAATCATTCTCATAAGAATGCTTGTGTTTTCATTTTGACATATTGCTGCGGGCTGTCTGCTGTCTCGAATGTGTTTATAGCTGTACTTTTTACAAGGCCAACATTATATTTAAGAAACGAAAACGCCATTAACTTAGGTTATGGAAATTTTAAAGTGTTACCCGATTGCTATGCAACCGCAGGTATTAAATAATATGGTCACCTTGTCTATATAGTTACGGAAGCATTGGTGTTTATGTGTTGAGGCTATAATACTCGTATTCTTTTTTCTTTATTGTGTGAAATAAATAACTTTGTAACATTTACTTAACAGGAGGTGTTTAGGTGAAGAAAGTTGATGACCAGAATACATTGTGTTGGCCTTGAATTTCAAGGGACTTAATGCTGATAAAATTGATATTCATCTTGAATTTTTAGTTTATTTTTATTTCCTGCGAGGGTTGTTGTATGTGGTGTTCTGTTCGTCGTCTACTTTATGCTGAGGGCAGAGAAAGAAACAATCTGTCGACGCTCTGTGCATGTGCAAACAGATTTCTGGCTAGACAAGACGTAGAGTTGTTACATACGTTTTTGACTAGCCGTAAATCTGTTGATGTGCGAACAGAATAACGGGGAAAATGTGTTCCTGATCTTCTGTATAGAGAATACGTGTAGGGGAGCCTGTTCAGTTTGAGCATAATTTCATGTTTCTCATCGAGATTTTTTCCATGTTCCCAGCATAGTTTACGTACGAATGTTAGCAGACGAGCGCATACAAGCATAGTTTATATTTTGCCTATGTGTGTTACATTTATGTAATGACAGAACAAGTTTTCGGACAACGTTCTTTCAACACGAACATACCGTCAACAGCAACGTTCCTAACGAGCCAAATTCCTGTGCGTACAGCCATCTCTACGTTGACAGAACAAATCTATGGCTAGTCAAGATGGCATGTAACTGTTTTTACATATGTATGTACATATAACTAGCAGTGTTGTCAGGTCCTGGAGAAAAAAGACTAAAACACTAAACTTAAATAAGGCTAAATGTTATAATTCAAAAATTCGATATTTTATTAATTGTTTAAAAGAAATATATTATATATACCTATGTAATGAAATAAATAATTCGAGGGAGTCACATAACCATCATAGTAGAACATGATGACTATGGAGGGGTTAGGGCGGCTGGAGGTCTATACCTGCCTCCAACTCGAGATGTGATGTTTTTTACAGAATAAATTTTTTAAATAAAATCAACATTTTTTGATTGATGCGTCCTTTAGGGCTAAAGGTGATGAAGTAATGCACACCCTCCTGAGAGACCGAAAGTTAGCCGAACGTTCCCTCTAGTGCCATATTATGGCTAAATAAATAAATGTGGCACAATTAAGAAAAATTCCAGAGCAAATGTTGATGTTTTTGCAACCCTTTTGCTCTCTTTTCTCAGTTTTTCATACATGTCCTATTTTGAAATTTAGTAAACTAAAACCCATTTATTTTGTATTTTTGTTTATTCAATTTGTTTGATAGTTTTCGTATTCGTAATATTTTTCTTTTTAAGCCGCACTCATTTACACGACCTTGCAAGCGCTTTTCAGTATAATCGGAATACCGCGGGATCCAATCGTTAAGTACTTGAGTATATTTTATATACATAAATTAAATTTTTTTAATATTTTGTGATTTTTAAAACCACCCCTATTTTAATTTAAAAACGTTTTTCTTTGTAGTTGTTACTAAGTTTATTCATTTTAAAACTTAATGCTTAAATGATTTTTTTCAATTGAATATAAATTTTTATAAAACACTATAAAATTCAAAAATCTTCAGGCAAATTAAGAATGAAATTTTTATACGAAATTAATTATAAAGCAAACAATTTTTTTGAATTGGGATGCCGGTAAGATATAATGGTATATTACAAAAAATGTAGTAATAAATAACAAAAAAATAATAAAAAATTATGAGATATCTGTATAAATAAATGTATAAATAGTGACAAAATAAAAAAAAGGTTAGGGATAAAAAAACTTAAATTCACGAATTCAATATTTTTTTCTTAAAATTTTAAATACCGACACACATATGTTTGTATCTATATATTTTTTTTATTTAAAAAATAATCTAGCCTATGTATTTAATTTTAAATTGTTTATATTTACTGAAATAAATACTATTAGCATTTAACTCGAATGTTCTTCAACTTCCTCTGATTTCAACTCCTTGTATTTTTGAAATTGCAAATGTTGATTATGTGTTTTTTGTGGTTCCACTTTCTTACTCAAAGTATTTGATGAATGACATTTGAGTGTGTGCTTCTGGCAACCGGTTGTTGGAGACAGTGTGGCATCTAATGAATGCGAGGCCCATGTTGTTAATACATCGTTATTATCCTGATCGGGTGTCATGCATATATCAGATATTATACCACTTTCTGTTGCACGCCATACATATAATAAGTAGAAATAATTGTTAGTATGATTGTTAAGAAAATTTCTTACATACATATAATTTATTAGATAAAATGTTAAATACTGGTTAATAGTGAAAAACAAGAGTTTTGAAAATTAAAAAAAAAATATTGTACATATGCATGTATACATGTACATTTCAGAAATATAAATCTACAGTATTTTAAAGTATTTGCTTTGAATATGTTATTTTGTTTTAATTCGGATTATTGAAAAATCATAACCTTAGGTCACATTAGTTATATCATAAGCTTCGATTTTTTTCAAAATTTTTAATTTTAAATTTGAAATTTATCGTTGGAAAGTATAGGAGGATATTCTTAGTATAAGGCCAGATGTCAAGCACTTGTCTACTCACGAAGACATTTGGTAATTTTTGTCTGTATCGTAGACGGAGGTTTACAAATGCAGCTAAGGTTAATAGAATGTTTAAGCAATCACTGGCGATTTTTATTTAATGCAGTTCATGCGTAGTAGCCGAATATAAAAACAAAATTGTGGCAATGGAAAGAAGGAAGCTACAAAGGAAATTTTATGCTGCAAAAATTTTACCCATGTATCCGAAGACATGGCATATTGGAAAGCCTGGGGCTCTTTGACTACAACTTCTAGTTTTATGAGGAATTGGACTGATTTAAGAATTTGTTAAATTCATGTTGTGGTAGAAATATGAGACATGAATTTATAGGCAGATTTATTAAATAAACCTTAAATGACAGAACATCGTTTTCTTTTTACCTTTTCTTAAATTTCTTTTTAGTTATAATCAATTGTTTGGTTGCCGGATACTTTGTAAAAATTGTAATTATATTAAAAAATATAAAGAAACACATTCAATTCTGACAAATTTTAATCTTTTAGTGAGAGATTAATTGATAAATTAAGTGGATCTATTAAATATCTATGTGTATTTACATTAAACTAGATTTAATCATGCAAACCAAAAATATAAATATGCGCATTATTCGCAATAAATAAATACATACAGGGTGTCCGCCGGGAAGGTATACTACTTTGTTTTGCCGCCATTTCGGTAAACATTAGTCTTGACAGTTCATATTTGGCAGTCGTGAAGCAGAGACGTGGCAAATTTATTATGGAAAAATATTCGGTAAACCAACGTGTTTTAATAGTAAAAACATTTTATCGAAATCAATCATCGATTACTGTGACGATGAGAAAGTTACGTGAAATTTTTGGGAGAAACAACGTGCCAACAAGACGCACTATTTATCGTGTAGTGAATGATTTCGAAGAAAGAGGGACTGTAGCTGGACCACAACGTACTGCAAGATCCGCTGAAAAAATTACTACTGTTCAAGAAAGTGTTCGAAATAATCCATCAACCTCAATTCGACACCGTGCTCAGGAGCTTGGTCTTCAAAGAACAACTTTGGCCACAATTTTGCACAAAGATTTGCATGTGTTTCCATTTAAGATTCAGTTGACACAAGAGCTTCTTCCAGAAGACCATTTACGCCGCGGTACATATGCCAATAGGATGCTACAGCTCGCCCATGACAACCCCGATTTTCATGAAAAATTCATAATGAGTGACGAGGCACCTTTTCATTTGAATGGATATATGAATAAACAGAATAGTTGGTTCTGGGCAACGGAAAACCCTCAAATTATTCATCAGTCACATTTGCATCCATTGAACGGTAACTGTCAATGTGGAGCAATATCGTGATATGATTGAAAACTTTTTAACGCCACAACTGCATGCTTTGGGCTTGACTAACATGTGGTTTCAACAAGAGGGTGCCACAACGCATACATCCAGGATTACAATGGAATTACTGTGAGACTCCTCTCCACAACAAGTTATTTTAAGTAATGGTGATGTTGATTGGCCTCCACGGTCGCCTGGTTTGACTGCTCCGGACTTCTGTTTGTGCGGATATCTGAAAAGCAAGGCTTATGCAAACAAACCAGAAACGCTGGAGCAATCAAACAAAATATTCGTGATGAAATTAATGAAATACCGCGTGAAATGTGTGAGAATGTAATGAAAAATATGTTCAAAAGGGCTCGTTTTGCGAGGCTAACAGAGGCGGACATTCATCTGATATTGTATTCCACACATAATTGTCGACGTTAAATAAAACATTTATCATATATATACGATCCATTCTCTTTCATTTAATCAAAATCTATAAACAAACAAAGTAGTATACCTTCATGACGGACACCCTGTATTTACATAGAAGTAGCGCTCTTTAAGTGCTACAGACACACACAACATACATCCTAATAAAAAATGACGAAAAATCATAGGATTTTTAAAAATAATAATATAAATCAAGTTCAATACCAATTGATAGCTGACTAACGATAGTCGTCGAACGTTTATGATGGTTATGGCGTCTGGAATTTATAGTTCCACCACTCTGACTGCTAAAACCACTGCTCATAGTGTTTGTCATGAGCTGTGGGGGTATGTTGCTGCTATCAGTGCCACCCTCAAGCGCCAGTGTTTGACATTCATTAATAAGTTCAAGAGTTTGATTCGAAGGATGCTGCAGATGTTGATTATGAGATTGCTGATTATGCAGATGATTATGGTGGTGGCCAGATGACACTGATGATGAAGTGGATGATTTACTAAGTGAAGAACTGCTGGTGCCACTAGATAAGGAACTTTCTGATATCAGAGAGTTGGGACGACGAGAAGTTTTCATTTGCTCCGTATGCAAGCTCACAAAAGAGTGGCGTAATTTGGGTGCTATTTTGAAGAGAACAATAAACCTACTTATGTATCTTATAATTAAAACAAAGAACAAACCTTTTCCTAATTGGCTTATAGTAATGGAGCGATCATTAATTTGATTATTACTGGGTCTTATATCCAAACAAGGTTTACTGCCGATACCCATTGAAGACATTTCAGCCAAGCGAATTTCTGTGCAAAAATTAAAAGGAAAATATTTTACACATGGGTTTGAAATTTAAAATTACTTTTACCCCGATTTCTTTTCGCCTGTTGCCATAACAATTTTGATATTTCCTCAGTCCAAGCATTCTTGATATCTTCCGACATGCATTGCAGGGTAAATGTGTCGTCCGGCTTACGTTTTCTAAACCAAATTTCAAATTTTGTAGGCGATTCACCTACATGAGCAGTTAAACCAATATCCGAAGTCTTAATACTATTCTTGTAAATGTAAATATCAAGATTCTAAATATTTAAAAAAATATACATATTAATATGAATTCAGTACTTATAGTTTATTTGTTTTCTACCTTATGGTCTGGAAATCTTCGGGCCTTACTGAATAATACCAATTCCTCGAAGAGAAATATTTGCCTTAGTGCCTTCTTACCTCCCCTGCCCTGCCACACCAAGAATTCGTTTTGTCTTAACAGGCGTCCCTGTTCTTTAACATTTACATCACAATCCCTTAAAGAATCCATGGCCAATAAATCGTTGCCATGACGCAATTGAAATTTAACCATTTCTTCGGCTTTTTGAAGTTCTTCTACGTCAGCAGCAATTTCTTGTAAAGCCGATCCCTTTGATATATTAAACGCTATAAGTATGATAAAAATTAAAAATGTTTAATGCTCACCTGAACTGTACTGCAGGCTTTGACCAATTGCTGCAAAAGTAAAGCGTATTTACCCATACGTTGCACTGGCTTCAGCAGATATGAAGCCAAGTCCATTTTATCGTTAAGTTCAAATTGTTTAGTCTAAAAAATGAGTCAAAATGTTTGAGGAGGTTTTAGTTCTACTTTGAAATAAAAATTTGTTTGAACTAAAATGAAAAAAGTAAAATTTAATGTTGCGATCGAAACACATTTACAATTTGCTAATTGTTTTTACATCCCGGGAGTTTTAATATATTATCAATGAATTTAATTAATATTGGTCTTCTTATTAAATTATAAAGTAATGTATTTTTAGTTGAATCGGTCTAACCATATTAAATTAAAAAAAAATTATTGAACTTGAAGATACTGTTAAAAAAAACTTTATTTGTTCTTGGTGATATTCTTGTAATCTTAAGAAAATCCTCTTTTCGATGACAGTGAAGTGGCTCTAATCATCTGATCGAGAGTGAACTGAATTGTTAAGCTTTGTTTTATTTTTATCTCATTCCGTTATAAAAGCTTGTAGCATTTTTTATAATATAGAAAAATAAAATATATTTAAAAAAAATTTATGAATGTATTCTCGTATTATAGATTTATAATTAACACAAATTTAAATATTTAAATTTGAAGATTAAACAACCATCTACACAACTTTTTGTAATTTAGAGCGGGAGTCAAGAAATTCCCAGAAAATAAGGATCTTAAGCAGGCTTTGGCCCTTTTTATCAACTAAAAAATATTGCCCATATTTTTCTTTCGTGTGGACGTAAACGGGAAAGCCTTTTATAGTCATAACCGACGACACTTCTCTTTCGGCGATATCTGACGCTATTTTTACTGCTGGATAAAAATAATATGGCCACCAACGTCATTATATGTACTTATATGGGTAGTAATTATAGCCCCGATGCTGCCTGAATTATGAACTTACTCCCTGTGAGGAGTTTGGAAACGTCTAACCTTCCGTATCCTTGCGGCAATATAAACATCACGTGATTTGATCTAAACTACAACCACCTTTAGTGCCCCTGTAGAGACCTCATCAGAAGCCTATGCGTCTTCTTGCTACCAGTCGTTTAGTAACTGGTCAAACCTGCAAGGTCCTTATATTCCAGTTTAGGCCGCAGATGAGCTACGGGGGCCGGTTACCACATATTCCCATGATCCCCAAGCAGAGATGTACCAGGGGGTAATAAACGGGGGATATGTCGTGATTTATCTCGGCATCAGTATTGCGACACAATCTGCCGGTGGTCTTAGGACCGGATATATTAAAATGCGTAGCAGTCGGAGACGATGGCGGCATGGACCACCTTCCTAACCTACCACTTAGCGAGAAAGTTGAAGCTACCGTTTACCTGCTGTCAATTGACAGTCTGAGCTGCAATGCAACGCGATATTATTTCTACATTAAGATCTTCCTGAGCTTCGGTTATAAACCACAGCCACCGCGTGCACTCACAAGGAGGGTAGTCTGTGACTTGCGTAAGTCGCTACTAGTTCCCGTGGTACAAGTGTTTATATCGTAGAAAGTCCAACCTTCCACCAGTTTCAGGCCCCAGGGGACTGGTTCCCACATCTCTCCTGTTAACAATACATCAAGTTGGAAGGATCATCAAGTAGATATCCAGGGTAGTAGTAAAAGGTGAAATTAGGAACCCTTCTCTGATAATACTTTTTCCGGAAAGTAAAATTTCAAAATAATGACACGTTTTCTAGAAATTTTATTTAATTAGGTCGACATAAAAGTTACAACTTTTGTTGACTTTGAAGTTTTTAGATAGATAAGAATTAGAACTCCTTGAATACTAAATCGATATTATTAAGAAAGAGTTTAGAAATTCAACAAATAAGAAGTATTTGTATAATTGCTATCTTAAGCGATTTAATTATTTTTCCATTAAATTATTTATTTTTTACCTTAAAGAATGCGGTGCCATATTCGCTCATCAATGTATCACTTTTTGGTTTATTTTTATTATATAAAGCATATAAATAAAATTTCGACTCCATTTGCAGGAAAGCGGCACCAACTTTCAGGGGATTATGCTCGTAACGCTCCAATTCCGCTAGAAAGTGATTATTGTGAAATTCAAAAATTTTTTCAATATTACCGAAGATAACATTTCGTTGGCCACGCATAGATTGCGGTATATCTTCGCGCAATAGTTCATCTATATAATTTTCAATAACATAATACAATGAACGTACATAATCACGTTCCGTGCCAATCATTTCTCGCATGATTAAAAGGAGCGTTCTGTTAAAACATAGAAAAAAAATAAAAGTTTAAAATTTGTTACGATACACTCTTTGTTACATACTTTTGTATTTTTGGATCTAAGCAGCTAAGTTCTTCCAATTTAGGCAGTTCGAAAGTAGAAGCATAGCACTGTAAATGTTTGTTAGCTTCCCAAGGTAAATGGACATTATTATAATGTTTAGATGGTTGCTCGAAGCATTCATCATCGAGTTCATCACTGTTAAAATTACAAGAAATAATTTTAAGAACTTTTTAAATTATTTTATTCGAAAATACTACTACTTACTGTTTTTCATATACATTTTCAGATTCCTCATTGAGACTTTGGCATGAACATACTCTAGTAAATTTCGGATTCCCCTCACAACGGTGGCATTCGCCTACACCTGAATCAGCAATTTTCGAGCGACCTTCTTCCTCATCATTATCTAATAGTTCGTCCATTTCATCTAGACTTCGACTGTCACGCCAACAGTGACATGTAGGGCCTTCAAACAAACCTGTCCCATAACTTGATTCTTGACATGTTACCCGTAGTTTACTTGTATCCGGTGTACTCGTTACCAATGGCGTTATAGATTTCTGCATAGTGTCGTGATTAACGTGCAAATTTAAACGATCCAATTTGGGTTTTAGTTTTTCATTTTCTTTTTCAAAATATTTTTCCAAAAGTCCTTTTGTGCCACAATGTTCAGCTAATCGTTCTAATTCCTGTTGCTTATTTTCATCCAACATGTGTAAATGTATTAAATGATGTAGACGTGTAGCACCTTCGATGCGTTCTCGGGCAATTTCAAGTTTCTCCGCAAAGTTATCGAGAGCTTTTTTTAATTTAACAGAACTTTCTTTCAGAGATTCCATGCAGGCAGCTGCGAGAAAAAGATCTCGTCCTTTGGCTAAATGTTTCTGTTGAAAAAAGTAGCTTTAGAGAATTATTACTTTTAATACATTAGCTTGGTTTAGTTACCATTGAAATAAAATAGTATTTTTCAAATTCATGCTCAAGTTCCTTCATGGGTGTATCGAAATCAAGTTCCAAGTTTAAAAATCGTTGCAGAGACTCACTGCCATCAGTTGTTATCCAAGAAGTCACCTAAAATATATACAAAATATATATCGAGTTACAGTATTTAAATAATAGATGAAAAAAGTGTTTAAGAAATTAAGTTAACACTATTTACAAGAATGGTATAGGTTAAGATCACTAACAGATAATAAATCGCAACGTAGTTGAAATATTTTTTATCTGGTTTATTTTTGCAAGCCTTAACATTTTAAAGGCAAAATCACAATAGTGTATTTAAAATTACAATATTAAAAACGTCATTAAATTTCTTAGGTATCTTACAAATATCAGTTAAATTATTGACTAAATAGCAAATGCTCTTTGTGAATTGCTGAAATAGTTAATTCAAGATAGGTTTAATAATATTTTGCTTGTTGGAATCTCGATTACATTTTTGTTGGTAGAGAGAGAGATACATTTAATTAAAACCAGTATTTATCATTAAATTAGTTTTATTTTCTGTCAAAAACAAATTTCTCTGCACTTCGAATTTTTAACTTGTAAATTGGGTTAGTAATTGTTTTGACTAGGCTTTCATTTTCGATCGATGTTTTAACAACGCGTTATGCAATCAAGTAAAATTTAACTGAACATTTTATACCCAGAGCTACTTTTGAAATTGTATACGTCTACAGAGTTTTTCGTTAAAAGAAAAATAAATTATTTCGAATAGCAATGTATTTCTTCAGCTGAAGTCTATAATTAATTATCGACGTTTCGTATGTTATTTCTGCAATATTTGTTTCCGATTCTAAGAAGTATGTATAACGTTTTTGTAACATAAACGCTAAATGAGTTTTTAACTGTCCATTTATGAAAAAAGTAAAAAACCTTTTAAAATGGCAGAACTCCGAAAAAGACTATAAAATCAGGATATTTTAAAATTGTATGTTACTCTATCCAGGAAAATCTCAGATATATTGAAATGTGAGCAAGTTTTGAAACATATCTCCGGATGGATAATTTATAAATAAGTTGAATGTATGACCTTACTGAGCATGTACATATGTATATATGAACTTACATACTTATATGTTGATAATATTTTGCGAATGACATATTTTTTATTGAGTGCTATTGTGCGACACAAACTTGAAGGAGTTCAAAATAAATGCATTCGAAATGTGTTGCTTAAACTTAATAAAATGATGAATTTTGAAAAGCAATTATAATTCTGATATTTAATACTCTTGTTGCTTATTTAAATCTAAATCCAGAAGAAACATACATATTGTTACGTTTATTACCACAATAAAGGTTAATTTGTAGGGTTCGTTTATTTGCAAGAATTAAAATACACAGTCCTTAATGATTTTATCAGTACACAACTTATTCGGCAATTACGACTTCTATTTACAACTCTTCAGTACTAATTTACACCATATACTTAACACTCTTATGACTCTTAACACTCTATGAAATCTCAAAGTCAACTCTTTTCTGCGGTGGACGGCGACTTTATATACAGATCATGGCCGCTTCTTGAAATGTCCCGAACATACGTGATAATGCGTATCATTTATTTAATTTGGTGGCTTAGTAGTCTTGTATATGTGTTCGTGTGTGGGTGTGTATCTTTTGTTTACTTTTTCGTTCTGTAGAAGTTGTTTTTGTTTCTGCTTGGAATCGCAGTTCGGGAAATTTTCGCTAGGTAATTGTTTTTGCTTTATGTTTACAACATTGTGTATTTGTATTATAGGTCGTTTAACACCAATTTCTTGCTAACAATTATTTTTTTATGATTTAGTTAAAAATCGTTCATTATTACTTCGTAACAATATTTTTGATTGCGGGGATTTGAAAATGTTGTTTCGTGCCGGGATTATATCAAAAGTGTACCAAAAGTATGTAATAATAAACGCCAAAAGTATTTTAAATTTATTTTAGTAGAAAGCTTAATAAATTAAAAATTAAAAAAAATTCAAGATATTTATATATGTATCTTTTAAATTTCAGTTGCTAATCAAATGAGTGCTCAAAATAACCGACTTTAGATTTCTATCTAGTGTGACGACCAAAAGTCCTTCCACTCGTTTTTGGTTCAAATATAATTATGGCTTTTGCTTTTCAAACTACATTCATAGTTTTTATTAATAATAACATAGTTTTAAGATTAACGGAAATATTTAGGTAACACCGCTACATAATGGTAGCACTGTTTTAATACAACTGTATCATGACTGACAAATGATCAGCTGGTATGGATCGTACAATGGTGTGCGTATACGTGAGACTCAGCCAAACAAGCAGAATAGTAATGCGTATACAGTAGGAAAATGAGTCAGCCTGTGGCTAGCAAGGCGATAAGACCTACTTAATAATTTTAGAATTTTATTCAACTTTATTATTTAAGTCTTTGGCAGACAACAAATAGTTGGGCTAGAATTTTATTCGACTCAACTACTTGTAGCTTAATTATTTTAGAGTTTTACTCAACTTAATTAAGCTAGTCTCTCGGCCAACAAGTGGTAGCGAAACTACTGTTGTTTTCGTGTCAGGCTAGAATTTTATTCGCCCTGACAAAAGAAACCAGTAAGTAAGGTGGCGCTATACCACCTGAGCCAGAATATTATTCGCCCCAATTGGTATATACGAGTAGCGGATAGCCACTCTCCAGGCGGTAAACGGTTGTGCTAGAATTTTATTCGCCCCAACCGAGTGCGGTCAGAGTTGAGTGCGTAGAGGAGACATCTCTTAGCTTCGGGACAGAATTATATTCGCCCCGACAAGAGAGTCAATCATTATCCCGTCACCTAGAGCAGCAGCCAGACGAAGAGAGTCCATCTGAGTGAGAGGCACAGAGCTTCTGGTACTTTCGAGTCAGGCCAGAATGTTATTCGCCCTGACAAGAGAGGCCAGAAAAGGAAGTACTCTCTTACCATAGGGCCAGAATTTTATTCGACCCGAAGAGAGAATCGGCTTATGTGCACTCGCAACAAATAGGGGCGATATCTTCTAAAAGCGTCGGATGGTGTGAGAAGCTGAGGAGAGTACCAGCGAATGTGCCAATGCCCACGGATGGCCCACCGTATTTCGTGTGGCGCTGTATTTATTAATTAAGTTGATGAATAAAGTTTATAAAATTGTTGAAAACATTCATATTAACTGTTTCGTCTCTCTCTCTCTCTCTCTTGGAAACAAATAAATATTTTTTGTAACGAACCCTGGGAGCCGCGAGCTCTACTCCAGCTAATCGTGAAAACACGTCGTTGCACTAGTTGTTTATTACATTTCTATTAACCCCGATCTACTTGGAGAATCTAAGTTAGTCGTTTGTGATATTATTGATATACGATATGATGTTATTATGCTATGCTATTACTAAAAATATAATATTATGTATTAATATATGCTGCCGCCTTATTTCATTACGCTTCCTACGTTATACATAACTCAATTTTTATATAGATATGTACTCGTATGTATGTACGCAGTTTGACACTTAGAAAAAGAGAAAAAATAATTAACTGGCCTGATAAGGCTACCTTGTTGTTGATTGTGCAATGGTTGGCTGTAAGACTCGAACAACAAGTCAAAAGAAAAGAAACGTTTACATACGAAATTCGATTTCGTCCGGTCTCAACGCTGCGATCGAATTCGGAGTGGAGAATTCCACATTGATTTGAATATATTTATTCATTTGAGTAGGTTTTATTAGATATTATAAAAGAGGCCATTGTTATTGTACGTTTTCTAACTGAATAGCTTTTCTCGTTAATGAACGATAAGAAAAACTTAATGGGAGCGCTGGTGTGTATGAAATACATTCTGACAATTAAAATCAAACATCTATTATTGCGATAAGAATTTTTTTTCGTAATAAACGAAAGTGCGTCGGAATATTTTATTAATACTTTGTCTAATAATTAAAAAAAATAATGTTAAATATTTAAAAAATTAAGATATAATGGAGAAAAAACATATAAAAGTGTTGGTAATTAATGTTAAACAAAATTGCCTAAACAATTCTTTTGGAAATGAAATGATTTTAAGAGTTTAATGGTTTTAATGAACAAAAGCAATAAAAGACTCTTCGGGAATGCTGGCAAATTAATTAATTTATGATTTTATACTTCTCAGAGATAAAAGTGATAGAACAAATTTAAGAAAACGTGAAATTGCGACATTTAAAAGCAAAACATTTTTTTCCTCACAATATTTTTCTCCGCTAACTTTTAACTTTTTCTTTGACCAAAATACTTTAGGGTGATAATTAATATGTGTTAATAGTGTATTGAAGCACTCAGTCACTTGGTTTGCTTAACTACGTATTGAAATTATTAGAGGAAGTTAGTTGCCAGGTTGGTCAGAAATTAAAGAAACCATTGAACTAAAGAAATCTTTTCCGATTCAAGGTCGGAATAAACTAGAAATGATGATTTCAAAGACAGAAGCTAAGAAGGTATTATTAGTAATCTATTAGTAATCTATTTACGTATGCACATATATTAAAAAGAATCTATCTGTATTTGTATATTTGTTTGGAAGTTTGTAAAGCACAAACCTTATGGAAAGAACGAAAAATGACACTGAAGATGGCACATAGCCGAAACCGGTTTGTCTCCAAACCAAACTTGACAAGGGATGACGGAAATTCGTTCCAAAATTCTACATCAAAACACCCTGTCGGAATATCAAATCAAGAATTTTATTTAACCGCCGTTCTGATAGTTTTGTAATTTTAGAATCATTTTACTATTGATCTATAAATGTTTTCTTTTAAATCCGGGGTTATATATTAATTACCCTATATCTAAAGAACTACAATAGCGAGAGTATTAAAATTTTATATGACGTATCTTGAACACCAAGTGCGTACTAAAAAAAAATGTAAATGAATTGCAGCGCGTAGAATGGTATCTCCCATCCAAGTTAAATATTCATTTCTCTATATCTAAAGAACTTCAAGAGTGAGAGTCTTAAAATTAATAATTAATTATTAATATGTGGACTATTTTGAAAGTCCTTAAGCAAAATACTGCACGAATATGTGCTGGCAGAGTTGTTTTCCTCATACAAAGTACCTAACAGTTCTCCTATATCTAAAGCAGTACAACAGCCAGACTCAACCAATTAGATACGGTTTTGACCATTGGTTAGGATTTTTAATAGTTTTCCGCGTAGCAGACCTTTGGCAGCTTCCAAGGGGTTTCTCCTCCACTGGAGGATTTGTTGCTACCACTCGTAAGCATTGTCTACTGTACTAACAGGGGCTTAGACTTTAAGTCTAACTTTGCAAAACTAAAAAAAAATTCACACAAAAAAAATTGTCATCAAAAAATTACCGAAAAAAATTTAAATTTTACTACTACTCAATATATTACAAAACATTAAAAACAAAAAAACTGAATTTCCTCCAATAAGGGAAAATCAATATATATTCACACAACTATTAAAATACCACTAAAATATAAAATTTGGTAAAAACAATGAACAAGCATATATTGAACTAAAACTTCGTAAAAATTCATCTAAAATCAGAAATTTAGAAAAAAAATTTGAAATATTTAAAAATCTACAAAACTAAAAAAATAGCAAACAAATTTTAACAAAAAGCTAATCAAAAATAAATTTTTGTAAAAAATCTAAATTCCATCATAAAGATTATCCAAAAGTTCAACCAAATATTAAATTTCAAAACACAAAATTAAAAAAAAATCCATTTTACAAAGATCTCATAAAAAAATTAAAAGAAATTCCGTAAAAATCGAAGTCATTAAAATTTTAAGCACGATAAATGATAAAAATGTAAAAATTTCTAATAACTCCTCCGTGCTCTACCAAAAAAAAAAACCGAAATGTAAAAGATCGTTCTTCTTGAGACTGACATCCATTAGTATTTTTAGGTAGGAAAAAGAGCTAGAAACAGCAAGTCTTTTATAATAAACCACTTTTTTGACCACTTTTCATGAGCTTCCCAGCTTTTCAAGCTGCAAAAAACGTTAATGTCGTAGAAGAAGCCCTTGAAGCGCCCCAACAAACTCTCATAAGCTTTTTAAGAACTATTTAACAAATAGAGCATTTAAACCAAGGTCAGAGTATCAAAATATTCAAAATGGATGAATACCTGCCGGAGTCCCTCAAGGTAGTATACTAAGGCCGATATTACAGCTATATTATCTATACAGCCGATATGCTAAAAAGATAATATATAGTGTAATTTTTTAACCGTTTGGGTTGTAAAAATAAAAAAACACAGAAAATTTGCAAAGGTGAAGGAAATATATACTTGGGTCGATAAATAAAATACCTGCCCATTTACTTTTTAAAGATTATTTCATGCAAATGTTTGTCGCGGCTATGCCGCAGGTGGGACATCCGTGTTATCCAATTTGGTGTACTTTTCCAGCAATTCGGCTGATATCTCACCAATTACAGCTTGTTTTTTAAACGACTGAAATTGTGGCTGGGTGGTCCACGAATAAGAGATACTTCACTAATGTGTACAAAAATAGCCTAGTGAGGTCAAATCGCATGGCCTTGCCTTGGCGACCAATGGGTACGGTCATACCAAAGTCGGCAATTTTGGTTGTTCACGTACCATTTAGCCAAAAATTTGCTTCGACATAACTCAATAAATGTAACATCTGAAAGACATATGTTTTCGTTAAGATTAATTTAATTATTCAATTTTTTCTACATAAAACCATTTTTGTTAAAAAAAATAAGATTAAAATTGCATTGACAATTCAAAAATTCACATATTTTAAAATTTTAAATGCATATGATTTTTTCAAAAAATAATCAGTCTTTCCCATTTCCATTATATATAAAAATTTTTTAGACATGTGTCCTTTTCGAAATTGCATATTTATTTATATGTAATTGAACTTAAGTTTCCACCATATTTGATAATAATTTCAAGATTCACATGACTAATTTCGATAGAACCAACTTTCTCAGACTGTACGAATATTGATTATAAAATTGAATGATTTGCATGCGTTGTTCGTTTGTTAGTCTATTTTTGGTGAAACGGCAAACCTTACTTAGTATTTTTGGCATTGCCACATGCCATGAATCTCTTTTTTAATCTGAAAAAATTTACTAAATACCAAAAAAATCACATATATGTACATACGTCAACGTTTGTAGATGATACTGCATTAATAACTGTTCAACAAGATCCGAAGGTAGCATTCGAACAACTTCAGTTTTATATTTATTAGCTAGAGGCTAAAAAACGTTTTCTGTAAGAAGGGAAAATTAACCAACAACAATAACAAATACCACTGTTCCAGTAGAAGATAAATATTGAAGCCAAAATATCGACCATATAAAACTTAGAACATATCAACTACACAAAGTTCTTTTATACAAATCCATTATAACACCAATATGGACATATGACGTTCAGGGGTAGTACGTGCACGTCAAGCATTCAGACGTTACAAAGAAAGAAGGCAGTTGAGGTTGTTATTACTAATTGTTCGCACTCCTTGGTATATAAGAAACAAACAACTCCATAGAGACTTAGAAAGATTCGGTACATAATTTCATCATGTGAGTTTTCACCATTCTTTCTAAGATTTATGCTCCGTTCAGCGAAAAACGGGGTTTTCATAAACTTCATTCAAACATTATGTAAGTAAAATATTTTTAATACGAGTCTATAATTCCCCATAATACGTGTTTTGCCCTAAGCACTTGTAATTATATTTTTTCAACAATTACGAAGTATTAATTCACTTTGTATGATAGTGAAGCTGATGATAGTTAATGCATGAAGAGTTCAATTCTCGTTTTCAGTTTTATTTTACAGTGCAAGAAGTTTTATGTGTGCAAAATATTCAACTTCTTCTAGGCAACTTTTACAATTATCGAACTATTTATTGTATAGTTTCTAACTGCAATTCTTACTTTTTGTCTGCAGGAAAAATCTCTGCGAAAATGTTTGAGTCCCTTGGAAAAACCGTTCAAACCGGAACATGCCCGCATAGTAGTTTTGAAAACTTATGATCTGGAAAGCAGTGAACACATATGGACATTTTCAATAGCACAAAATCTCACATTAAATCGTTACTCTACATGGAAATTTTGTAGCTTAATGCACAAGATATTACATGAAGGGCATCCACATGCTATAAGAGATTCCCTAAAATATAAAGATGAATTAAAACACTATGGCCAGTATTGGGCTAGTCGAAATGATTACATGGGCATGGGTACATGCATTGCTTCATATTGCAAACTTTTACACACAAAACTTTTATTCCATCAAACTTATACGAACTTTAAAGGAAACTTGCAGTTACATTATGATGTACTCCTAAGGGATTTCAATATTTGGTACGTATAAATTTAATATTAACTTTACAAATGATTTGTAATATATTCCTTTAAGGCAGGCATTTAAACATACTTTAGTATCAGTGAACATTTTTGAAACTACTATAGCTTTAGCTAACTTAACAACATTTTTCTATTTCATTTTTCGTCTTCTAGTTTTCAACTGTGCTTGCATTTGTTCGATTATCTAGAGGATTTACTGCAATTGCAACGTGTCATATTTGCCAACATGCAGCAACATGATATCTCAGCTGCATCTAAAGTAGGCATGTGTCGTTTGGCATCTCTTGTCATCATAATTGCCGAATGTAATTTACTATATCAGCATTCTATTACTATTTTACGATTATTGCATTTACAATTATCCCCAGAAGATATTTCCGGCTTGCGCGAACGTTTTAAGCAGCTTTTTGAAGAATTGCAATTGTTTTATGAGCATGCCCGTCACCAAAACTTGTCATTACATTATTTGGTAATACCAGAATTGCCAGCAATGCAACCGAATTTGTATGTATTTAGAGAAAATCCACAAGAGCCTAGTGCACCATCAATAAGTGATTTGAATTAACAACTAAATAGTAGAGAAGTTTCTTAAGGTTTCTTAAATGTGGCGTCTTTGTTTAAAAGAATTACTACTGTAAATGGGCATTTTAAGTCAAAATGTTAATTTATGTTGCTAATTCTGATTGCATTCAAGAAATTGTTTAATTTAGACCTTTGGTAATGAGGCAAATAATTGAATCAATAAAGAACTTATTAAGTCTCGAATGCTTTGATTTGCTCAGTATTTAGCGATCCCAACTCGTGTTTAGCCAGACTGTAACAATCACAGTCGATCATTATTGCATACAATGTAGTCAAACAGAGAAACATATATTATGGATGGTGGATAGTTTCAGCTTCAAATTTAATAATGTTTTTAATTGATGCAATTAATTACTCGTATTTATTCATAGTTTTATGAGTACAAATAATTAATTTAATTTGAAACTTAACAGCTAGTGCTCAAAACTTTTTTATCTTTTAATTATTAATTAATGTTAAATTATTAAATAAATAAATAATAATAATTTAAAGAAGTTAAAGTGCTATATTCGACATTGCCGAAACATTTACACGCTTTACCCGAGTATTAACTATTAAAAATGTTGGCAGACTGCAGTTTTATTCTGGTAAATTTTTAACGATTCTTAATTCTGAGTTCCAATTTGAGTTTGTTATGCAATTTTTTTGTGAAATTTATATATTATTTTTTTATAGTCTTTAGAGAAATTTTGGATTTTTTGGAAAAATTTAAATGAGTTGGTCAATGTTGCGATTTATCGGTTAACTGTTGAATTTTCGGTTTAATATTGGTTTTTAATGTTTTATTTTCCAGTTTAATATTTGTTTTTATAGAAATTTAAATTTTTATATTTTTGGTGAAATTTGCATTTCAATTTGTAGTTAAATTTAGATTTTGTTTGACGACTTGCTAAATGTTTGAAGAATTCCGGATTATTTGGATAAAGTTCATGTTTTCAAAAATTTTTGGTTTAATTTCTGTTTGCGGCGAGTTTTTTGTGATTGTACATGTTTTGTTTAATTTTGGATTTTCTGATGAATTGTGATGCGCTGTGAAGTTTCAATTGTTTGCCGATTTGCTTATTAAAGAATTATATAGATTTTTAATGAAATTTAGATTTTTAGTTAAATTTAAAATAATTTTTTGTGAATTTCGGTTTGTTTTCAATAATTGTTTTTCAATAATTGGTGAAATTTTTCAATAATTGGTGAAATTTGAATTAATTTTAAATTTTTTATTACAGTTCTCCAGGTTTTTAGTAAATTTTCGATTTTGGCGAAGTTTAAATTTTATATGGCATTTTGGCGAAATTTGGATTTATATTTTGTGTAAAAATGTATATATTTTGGTTAACAAATTTTGTTTTGTTATTTTCAGAGTTTTTGGTGAAATTTAATTTTGTTGGTGAATTTAAAAATTGTTGGTGAACAATTTTAGTGATATACGATTTTGGGTTATTTTTCGGCGAAATTTGAGTTTTTGTGGAATATTCGAGACTTGTATTGAAATTTTAAATCATTATCGCTTTTTGGTCGAGTAAAAGTTCTGAAACAGATTTGGTAAAATTTTGCCGTTTTACAAAAAACTTTAAACTTTTTGGTGAAATTTGTTTTGTATTAAAATTAAATTTAAATACACAAATTTTAATTTTTTACTGCATTTTTTTTTTAAATTTTTTGGTGAATTTCAAAATATCGGTAATATTTTGGATATTCATAATTTTTCACTGAAGTTTCGATTTTCGCAGGATTTAAAATTTTTTAAGATTTCGATTCTTTTAGTGAATTTTCAATTCGGTACAACTTTTAGGTATGGAAGTTCTCTCTGGCGCTTGGATAATTAATTTTATAAGAGAACTTAATTTTATAGGAGATTCAGAATGTGTTTATTTTATGGACTTGTAGAAAGACGTTTCCCTGTAAGACTGAATATGTGATGGAACCAACAAAGTTCTACTGGCAATAAATTCTGTTGTCGGAACAAATTTTTTTACTTTGACCCTAGAGCAGAATGTTTTATATCATCGGAGTAACTAAAATCTACCCTGTGCCATTATTTCATGAATCACCCAAACTAAATGTTTAGTTTCATTAAACCACAAGCACTTGTCTTGCAAACAAGAAAGACTTCTTTGCAAATAAGATGATCAAAGAAGGCATAAAAAAGTTTCATGTTTTAGCCAGTCCATATTAGCCAAAATTGTAGTTTAAGTTTAAATTTTATTTGTCTTCCAGAAAAATTACAAGACCTAAAAAAGTTTTCATTAAAATTCTATTGGCTTTTCTTCCCACAATTGATTACGTATTGATAACTTGTTAAATTGGGAATTATGTACATGTGTAAGTTCAATTAGCTTTTTTTTTTGTTTTAATTTGTTTTCAAATACGAACGGCAAATTATTTAATAGAAAGTGCAAGTTTCACACAACATTACTAGAGAAACAATGATAAATCAACTTTTATTGATTGAAATTCTCAACATTTTTCGAAAAACAAAAGTAAGAGAAAAATTATAAAACAAAGCATGTTTAAAAATAAAAAATTTTAATCATAAGTAGGCAATTTATTTCTGTTGATCATTTGCCGCTGAATAAAAATTACAGGTTTAGATAGTTTGCAATTATCTTTACGACCATCACAAGCTGGCAATGCTTTCCGTCTCTTACACAGGCTTTTCAGGAAGAGGTTGCATAAATATACAGACGTAAAATGGGTGAGTCTGTTTGGTAAGCACGTGACAATGTCGTCTGATACAAGTAATATCGAAATAACATAACGTTGAGTATTAAGTTTGTTGTTAAAATAAAATCAAGCCGTAGTTGGTGCTTTTTGCTAAGAAGGATTAGAAGTAAATCAGCAAAACTTTTCATTCTTTAAAATGTAAGCACTTGTTTGTTCATTTCTTATAAATTTTATCGCATGCGTAAATGCAAAAGCAATGCAAGATATGTATTTGTGATTAAACAGCTTCGAGCAGCCATGCAACTAAATTGAGCCGGTGGCCATGAAGTATTTGTAATGACTTTATTCAAGTGAACACATCCAATTATCATTCATCCATGCGTACGATCTGCCAATTGCATGAAATAAATTTTTTAAATTCAAAAACTATACATACGCACATACAAACAAACTTACATGTTTCCATAAGCCACGTAGAGGTTGCTTTTAAAATGCAATTATCAATATCTTCAAGTCAATTAGAACAATTTTTAACTGACCTCCTTAATTAAACTTTTGAAATCAATAAGTAAATAAAGTAAATTTTACCCAATTAATTCACATTACATCTACTTATAAAGGGATTGCCAATAAAAGCGGATCGATGTTAAAATAGCCGAAATTCGTGTTTTATTTGGAAGGAACGGATGCGAACGGATGAATCTGAATAACGCTTATAATTGACCAAAATTTCAATTCATCGGTAAAGATGATTTTTCGGCCACAATTCCGGTTCTTTTCCAATTGCTACGAAGCTCATTCGATAAAGAAACGGTGCTGTCTGTGTGCATTACCTTTGAGATCCGGGTTCAGTTGGATCTTGTTCCTTTTCAGGCGAAAAAGTCCGCAAGTTAAATCTGCGTAAAAGTCGAGTGCACGACGAGAAATCAATCGCCTCAGGTTCTCCTGCATATTTACAGGGATAGCCTTGATGTTTGCCGAACCGGGCCTCTCAAAGTTGGCCACCAAACGTTGGAAAGCCGACTTTGTAGCCAATAATGAACACTCTTTGAAACAATAGATTATTTGATTTTCCTACTAAATCGTGTGGATTGCCATTGTAATTTGGCAACATTGCCTGTATAACTAACAAGATTTTTATCAACACCGCCGTCACTGACTTCAAACATCAACTGTGAAAACTTTCTGTTCTAATTTTAATCGGATGCTGGCGATCCCTTGTGCAGTTTCACTCAAAAGTGTCAAAATTCAAGTTGGTTTTCATATCGGTTAAAGCTGTTTGAAGCCGTCAATTAATAAATATAGATAGATATTACCGAGGATCCAGCGTAGGACCAATCATACCAAAAGTATTTGAGTAGTCTTTTAACTCGAGAACAACATTTGGTAACGAGATTTTTCACTAATTATAAGTTATTCGAGCAAGATTTAAGACAGACAAAAAAAATTAAAAATACAGAAGTGTAATTTTGTCGTTTTACAGGAAAGCAATTCTAAACTTTAAGGTTGTTTATTAAAAACATGACCGCTTTTTATGAGAGGATCGCTTTTTACGTTTGGAAAAAAATTAGATTTTAAAAAATTATTTATGTTCTATTAAGATCTTATTCCTAAACAAATTTTTAAGTTGAGTTAAATTACTGTTCCAAATGAAAAAGATAAGCAGAAATTCATTTCAATATAGCTTCCCGAAAAATGGAGCTAACTAAGTAAAATTTTACTGAGCGTTGATTTTAAATTGGAAAATCACAATGGAGCCATTAACTAGTATTAAGTTAATTTAAGCACTTATTCCCTATTGCCAAAGATATTATTCTTCCGTGGAGTCATACATTGATGTGTCAGAATTTTGAATTGTACAAAACGGTGCAATTTATTTATTGCAGGCGGTATGCGGAAGCGGTAGTTTGTACCAATAAGCCAGAGGATTGGCGACTCGCTTTCTTATCTCGTAAAAGATTTGATTATGTACATTGAATAATATTCAAATAAAAGCTCGCAGAAATTTTTTAATTAAAAAAGACAATATTGCAAAGGGAAAAGTATTTGCGTATGTATTTGAATACTTATTGAAAAGTTCAGCTTCTAGAGAAAAAGTTAATGCAACTTATAGATGTCCAAGTATTACAAAGTAATCGTGCCAAATTATACCCATCTCCGATGTTTTTAAAGAAATAATTTTAATGTAGCTGTATTTTATTTTGAAGTTTCCTTTGTTGAGAAAACACTGGCTATAAGGAAAATATTATATGGTCGGTATCAGTTTTAAATCAGAAATTCACATGTTTCACTTGGTCGAACAAAGAGTTCTTTATAATGTTCCGATAGCGCACAACATTATGTGTAAGCGCTAGCTCCGCGTTGAGACCACAAGGTGTTATAGAATAATTACTCTTTGAATAATGACTTTCTCGAGTCTTGAATTTCTGGATTCGTAAATTCGGCAACATTGCTTCCTCATAAATCCTTTAAGGTGAAGATTTGCGCTAGCACTTAACTAAATTTACTTCGAAAAACCAGGATTCTTGTTTTCGCATCGACACACACACACAACGTTGCTGAATGCAAACCTTTGTCAAAATTCGCTGCATAGTCGAATACGAAAGCATCATTAGTTACGATCAATGACCAATCGGTGTGTATGGTTTGACGGCCACACTTCTAAGAACTATGTCAATATTACCGTCCAGACGAACCAGTTTGTTCGAATTCCAGAAACAATTTCCAAATTTTGAACTGAGATGGTTGATTGATTTGATGCATCATAATTTGTACGTAAAGCTACACACACGTGCATTTTTTCTAGGGCCCACTTTAGAAAGTTCTTCTGTAGAGATGGCAAGCTATCGATAGTATTCGATATTTGCTATAGTTTATAGTTTTTTTAGGAAAAGGATATTTTTCGCGGAATCGTCCTGAATTAAAATAACTAAATTATTTGTCTGGCAGCCGCAACATATCCGCAGTTGCCAGATAGAGACTGAAATTTGAATTTTTACTTTCACCCTTTGATACATTTATAGACATTCTTGGCATTTTGTTAAAAAGATATTCAACGATAATATAGCTATTAAATAAATACTATCGATAGTTCAATGAAAACAGAACTATCGCTTGTATCGATGGTACTATCGACTGCTCTATTCTTTTATTGTATATTGCTTCATGACTAATTTTGTAAAGATACCCAGAATATTCATCCTATTCTACATTTCGATTCGAATTGATATTTACTCCGTTTGATATTTATTCATTTCTATTGAAATTTGCTCGACTGTGTGTATTCTGTATTTCAAGCGTGGCTAGGTTTTAAGTTGTTAATTTAGTGGCGGAGTCTTTCCAAAAGTGTGTAATTCCAAAAAAAAAAAAAAAAAATTTAGTATATAATAAAACTAAAGGTTTGCTTAATGATCCTAAATAATTTATTTTAAAATTGTTTTTCTTTTCCGTACTCAAATGTGAAAGTTTTATTTAACTTAGCAGGTCGAAAACATTGTTCTTCATTCATCATTTTTCGATTCGTGTGTAACTGAATGCTTAAATGTAATCGAAATGCGGAATTGGGGTGATTCATTTATTTCTGCATTGTCATGTGGTAACATAACTTGCAGCACGTTGATCAAATAATCAAACGTAGACAGAGGATCATGGGATATTTTCTACTTAAAAATTTCTCTTACGACAAATTTTAGAAATATTAAATTTTTGTTTTAAATTTCGTTTCCAACGCTCAACTTGGGTCTGCGCCTGCACTAGTTTGGAAAGCCTCAACACAGCATTTTGGTTTCATAGTTATCTATTGTTCTCTAGTTATGACGATTATTATCCATTTAGCTGGTATTTACCTTTAATAGTTGTGGTGTTTTCAAATGTAATCACAGTGTAAACACAGTGTCAAGGATAGTTGCAGTGTCGATTTCAAGAAGATTGTTATACTGGTCATTTGTAATTTATTTTCTTCTTAAACATACTAATTCTCGAGATTTCATTTTAAAAGTATATTACTGAATATCACTTTAACATTCAAGTTTCCATTCATTATTTCTAATCGAAAGAATACTTGACAGTTGTTTATACAACAAATTATATGACACATACATGCGAGTATCATATATAAATGAATTAAGAGATGCTATTTTCTTATCATCTATCGGATTGAGGTTATGTATTTGTCGCTGTAGTTTACTGAAGTAGTTAGATTAACTATATAGTTTATGAACATTTCAATAAAACTGTAAGCAAAAGAGATGAGAGCAAAAGCCTGGGAGTTTCAAATTGAATTAAAAACAGATAATGTTTTTAATACTCTTCAAAACTAGCACTATTTAAAAGATAATTTAATTTTATTATTGTTTCAATATATCAATTGGGCATGTTGGCGCCATGACTGACATATGCATAGCGTCATCTAGGGATCCAATTTTGCTTGCCCTCCTTGTGTCCAATTGCTTCGGGTTTATTGGCTTAGACATGCGATTTTACATATTCCCAGATTAACTAATATATTAGAGCAAAATCTGCTAAATATTTTTGTTTTTATATGCAAATGCAAATCTGCGAAATATATTAAATTAAAATTGTGCTCTAAGCTAAAAACGAAAAATTATCACACTTTTTCTTTACACCTTTTTATGTCTGTTGAATACAAATATTTCTTTTGAATTCCAATGTAGGGCAAATGCATGGGGACACTCGTTATCGTTTTTGCTTAAAATTTTACTACCTATTTTCTGGCTGCTAAATACGGATGCATTTTATATCATAATATCATGTAGATAAGAACATTTTTTAACTTTTGTCATTAAAGGAATAATTAAAATATTAATTTTATGATTATAATTATATATATATTTAAAAAGAGGACATGAAATGGACGCACTGGTGACATGTGGAACAAGAAACATGAGAGCTTGTAGTAAATGGAGAAAAAGCTTGTTTTTATTGAATTTTTTAATTAAACAATCATCAATTCATAAGTAACAGCCTTCTCCAAATAAGAACGTTGCGTTAACAGCAGGTTACATAGTTCAGGAACATCACTTTTACTTCATATGTACTGTAATTACGTACCCTGCTGCTAACGCAACGTTCTTATTTAGGGATGACTGTAAATTGTTACTTACGAACGATTTGGCTCTGATGCTGTTTATATATTATGTGAATATTTTTTCCGAGTTTTTTTTCTTCAACAATTTGTTAAATGAATTTTATTTTTGATATGGATTTCATTATGAAGCCACTAACTTATTTCTTACAACTATGGTGTCGTTTTAGATAGAAATACCCTGTAGGTTTCGTAGTATGAAATACTGCTTGAACTAGGATTTTGTCTTTTATAACCTTACAATTTAGGCTCTACAATAAGGGCTCTTCCAGTACGTTTTTATCTAAAAATTCCATGACAATTATTTTAGGTAAAAAACATTTCCGCTAAACGTGACGCCATACCTTACTTAAAATGCTTTCACTAGTATCAAGCCTTGGAAAGGTCAAACTGGCAAAGCTCTCTTCAGCCTATTCGCTATTTTTGAGGACAACAGTAACTTTGAAATGATGACGATAAGACGATAAAACCTAAAGTCCACACGAATGTGATTTTTTTCCGGTTGGTTAAAAACCAACACTGGCACTTATACATTTGCGTTTGAAAGGGAGTATTTTGATGGCGGCAAAATTAATATAAAAAAAAAAAAATAAAAATTCTTCCAAGAATTGCATAATGAAACACGACTCGTATGAAAAATATATTTAATTTTTGATTTGATATTCCGACAGGGTTATTTGATGTAAATTTCTGAAACGAATTTCCGTCATCAAAAGTTGACAAGGATTTTGACAATTTGTTTCAGAAGTCTACTAAAATACAAATCGTTGATCCCGTTATAATTACAACACACTCTTCTCTTGCACCATAATATCCGTTATTCAAGCTGAGTGTACATAAGATTTGCAGATAATGAGAAATACTTCATGTGTTTTATCTCGCGAGTCCACAAAGAGAAATTTTAATGTAACTTCACTTCAAGATTTTTAATTTATGGAATATTTAATTAACTTTTATTACTATCACGTGTGATTTATTTTCATTTAATTATTTATGAATAGAAATGAGGAAATTAAGAAACGAAATAGTTAACAAGAAAAGCACCTACATATTCTGTTAATTGTGTTGCAATTGTTTCGACAACAAGATTCTCATGATTATCATCATCGTGATGAGAATTTTCGTTTTGACTAGATTCCATAATTCTCTTGGATTTTATTTTCTCGTTTGGTTTCTGCTTCGCAAGTATGTTTAAACCTTTTATTTTTATACAAAATAAATATCACAGTAATTTGGGTTTATTAACAACTATTTTAAATTTATTAAAAAACACATTCAAGTTCTTTGTAATTTCATTTGAAGCCGTGTGAAATGGTTTGTTACGAACTTAATTTATAACTGAATTGCAGAAGAAGTCTGTATATAATAAAGACTAAATATTTACAGATATTTTGCGATTGTATGGCTATATACGAGTATTGAGTATGTATGTGTATTTATATAACAGATTTAAATAATCAATTAATTTTTCTTGCACACATAAAGTAGTTAATAAATGAAGCGAGTATTTTCATCTTAATCATAATATTCGCTTGGATGAGCAATTGTTACAAGTGTATTGATATTTTTTGTTTCTTAAATTCTTTGAATTTCCAATGAAGACAAATCAATTAAATAAACTCTTTATTCACTCAAATATTTTTCAAAAGTTTGGTTTTATTAAAAAGATTAAACCAATAGATGTGGAAGCCCAATTCTATATCAGAGGCTATGCGAATCAGTAAAGTTGTTGCATTTGAGGCTAAGAAAATGCACACGTCATCATGTTAAAGCCGAGTGACAGTTTGGTACCCGTAAGGCACGATAAAGGACCAAATTCCTAAAAAGGGAAAATTTCAGCAGGAGTCCCTCAACTTCAGACTTACATTAATGAGCTAGAGGACTGGCTAAACAAATGGAGAATAAAAGTAAATATATGGAAATGTGTTCATTTAACGTTTTCCCTAAGTAGATAAAATTGTCCACATATAAAAATAACAAATACCACTGTTCTACGTTAAATATTTGGGTATCCAGGTAGATCGATGCTTAACTTGGTCCCGCCATATTGATACAAAAATAATGGCCAACTACACTGGTTAATAGGTCCTAACTCAACCTTGGCTTTGGAATACAATACGTACAATATGTGTGAATTTAAGCAATGGCTAGCATAAGACTTAGGACCGCGGTCTGAAATCACTACAGTCAAGAGTAAAGGCTTAAGGCAGTCGCAAATTACAAGTCGAAGGGACCCATAAATTAAGATGTCTTCTTCGATATCCCCCGGACATTAATAATAAGCAATATGAAAAAGAAATTAAATACATTTTTTTTGAATTTAATGGTAATTCGCATTTTAGTATAAAAAAATTGGCTAAGGGATATTTAATTATATGAGAAAATGAATATTACACATGTTTATTTAAATAAAAAAATCGCAATAAATTTATTGAAGACTAATACCAGGGAAATATAATTTCATTAGTATCAGAAAATAGGACAATAAAAATGTTTTTTCTTTATTTCTTTAATAAATTCCTCAATATAAAAATTCCTCAAATCGTATAAACAGCAGTCAGAAGCTGATTTTCTACAACAATTGCCTTTGCACTTGGGTGTCCATGGTATATTATTGTTTACATTTAAATCATTTTTTTTTTTAATAATAAAAGAAAAAACTTAAACAGAAATATGTAAAAGATTATTTCAATATTTATGGCTTTATAAATCATGAGTATTGAAGAGATAGCGAGCTGAGATTTAATTATTCAAATTAATTCATACTATAATGATTATAAAAGAAATCAGTACTAAATACTAAAAACTAATAAATTTGAACAAACAACTATATATGTTGGGATTATACGCTAACCGGACTATTCTTTAATGGAAGTATTTATTCTAGTAAAATGACATCAAAATATTTTGCAGTTGAATTTTCAGTTTGGGATAAGCCGGTTTCGGCTATGTGACATGTTCAGTGTCGTTTTTCGTTCTGGAACGAAAAATTAAGATGGCAAAATCTTATTACGAAAGTATTTCAAGCAGAAATATCTACATTTTGATTACTATGAAATTAAAAACACGATTGTGTCTTTCTTTGTCAGAGGCGAAACTTCTATGAGAAATTTCTTTTGGCATTGTAGTGTTATGGGTCCATTTTTTCCGGGGTTGAATTCGGGTTACTTCTCTTTGTTTGTGCTTTCTACATATAATAGAGCTTAGCTAATGGCACAGTAATAATAATTGAACTAAACTTGACTGAAAACTATAACTTTTTTCCACTAAAGCCATCGTTAATAAAAAAATCGTTACCTTAACTATACGTCAGAAGTATTGCTTCCAATTTAACTTAACAGGCTTTAATTTAAAAGCCAATTAAACTATATTTTATTAAGATCTCTTAGTATAATGCGAA
This sequence comes from Phania funesta, assembly GCA_963932375.1. NCBI lineage: Eukaryota > Metazoa > Arthropoda > Insecta > Diptera > Tachinidae > Phania > Phania funesta. Next base: position 49,235,351 of record OZ010656.1, read on the forward strand.
AAAAAATTTGTTGGAGTTAGATAGAAATCGAAAATTATTTTACAAACTGAGCTTTTTAATACAGTTTAACGGTACAAATTCCAAAAGCAAATGAAGTTGTAATAGTGAGCTTGCCATATTTTCAGAAAGTGTTCGTCCCATTATTACTTTGAGGCTCACAGTATGTGGTTTTGTTCAATATTTTTTGTTATTGTTGCAAATCTTGGTAAAGTTGTTGTTTATAAATTTATATCAAATTAAAATTAAGAACTTTCTAGCTCAAAGATTTGTGATCAATTTTATACTCGTAAAGGTAGAAATTAAAAATCTTTACTGTTCCAATATAACTTTGATCCAGTGTAATTCAATTAATCTTCGAATAAATTTTATTTTGAGCTTAGCTTGTTTGATAATTAAATTAAGCCGAATCTCCGGCGGAAATCTCTCTATTGCTGATCACTCCAATAGGCTATGCAAACTGAGTTTAAATTTGTATTTTCAAACAATCTTAAGTAAAATTACGTTGGATTAAGAAAAAATGTTTCTCGAAATGAAAATTTAGTCTTCATATAACATGTCCGATAATATGTTTTTAACACAATTTTAACGGTAGCAAATGGGGAAAAAAAATTAATAGATATACTTACTGCCTACTACGGATGTTGCAAAAATAAAATTCACAAATTTTTATGGTTGCTGTTGTAGCTATTTAACATAAGTACGCTTGAAGTACCATACGGTGGCAGTTTCCAATTAAATTTAAAATTTAAATTAAAATGAAATTTAGTGGTTAAACGGAGTCCATGTACGTATTACTGGATTAAAATACTAATACTTTCTCAAATTAAGCAAAGGAATGTTATTAAAAGGCAAAACTAGTTCAACAATATTCGCAATTAATTACTTAGAGTTTTTAATAATTGAGCTAGTTCGCAAGGTGTGGGGATAACTGGTCATTGCTGCCGGTACCCCTGTTATATAATATATATTGTTTTTTTTTAATTATTTAAAATCACATTTTCAGCAGTTTGAAATCTCAAATTAAAATTCTTTAAAAACGTTTAAGCGTAAAAGAAATTTTTTTTCAATTAGCATAAACTGTAATTTCAAAATACCGTCTGTAGGATACTTTACAAAAAGAAACTTTTGTGCGGAAATCTATGAAAAATCAAAACTAATAAAAAAATTACTAAAGCACGAGATTTTAGCAGCCAGATGCACTACTGGCAATGCTGAGCAAAAAAATTTTAATCATAGTAAAAATTTGTGTGCGTTTGTTCGTTACACCTTGTAACCAACCAGATGATTCTCAAATAGGAAATGCTTCTTAGCATAACAAAATGCAGCAACGAATTTTAATTTTTCGTGGCTTCTCTCTCTTAATAGTCTACGTCCACAAATAAATGTTGGACCGCAAGCACATGCCTATTTTGGTTTTTCTTAGAAAAGCTGTTTTAAAAATCAAAGCAGGTGACATTGTGGTTTTTAATGTGGAATTAATTGACTGTAGTTTTACGGCTTCCATTTGTTGTTTTTGATTTAAAATATTTTTTTTTTTATTTATTGCACACACATTCATATTGTTGAAAGTATTTGAATTGAAAGTTTTAATATTCATATAACTCTAACTGTGGTTCTCTTATCGTACGACGAATGATGAAAATGTGTGCAGTTTTTAAACGTTAGTTTGATTTGTAGGTAGAACTTGAAATTGTAAAAAATAAGAAAACAAATGTAATTTAATTTCAATAATAAATTTGTAATCGAAAGATTAATACACGGCATCAACATTAAAACATGATTTCGAGCAAATGGCCTCCGCGGCGGTCTTGGCGAGGCGCATTCTGGATGTCCAGTTTAAATAATCGCAAAATTTCAAATAACACACACATTTTTCGAAACCAACTAACTTATCGCCAAATATTGATTTCAAAAAGTCAATGGTTGCTGACGCCATCTTGGCCAGATCAGAGTCATCCATATTAAAATAAATAGAAAAATCATTGATCATGGTGCGGTAACGATCTCCACTGAACATAAATGTTTATAAAATAAGGTACAATGATGCCACCAGTATATTAACTGCATCTAACGATTAACTTTTCTTGAGGCATTTAGTTTCTGTAAGGCCTGCTGTAGATTGGTTTCACCCCATACGACAACTTTATCTATTAACAAGGCCGTTAAGCTTAGTCGATGAACATAGTTTTGCGAATGCACTATGACAGTTCGTTTGACAGTTAACCCTTTTGTAAGTTCTATCGGACTTAAAAGCAACATATACTTTATTAACAATATCTTCATTATCCTTGTCATTAGTTTCAATATATTCATCCGTTTGCTGGTACGCTTGGAAAAATATATTGGTACTAAGAAGACACATTCTTCCTCCGATATATCCTGGCAAATTTTCATGCAGAATTATTAGTCTTTATTTGGACTCGCTTCCTCTGAGGTGTAATGCGGTATATATATATATATATATATATATATAAATTCCCACAGTATTTATATATATTTCCAACAGAATGCTACAATAGGTATCACATGCAGTCGTCCTAAAGATTCTGCATCAAATATTGTTTTTTTTTTTTTTTTGGCAAAAGCAAGTTTGTCAGAGTTGTTATTGTAATTTATAATTCAAAATGTTAAATTACAGATTACATGTAATCTTAAACACACATTATAAGCAATTGTAATTACAAGTGTTCAATTCCAAAATAGATATAATTGATATTATAATAAAACAAAAAATTACAAATTACAATTACATGTAATTACGTAGTTGGAATTTTACATATTGCTGTTGGATAACTGGGAATTACAAGTGTAATGTGTAACTAAGATATTCAAAACATGGGTCAATTCTAATTACATGTACTTGTAATGTAATTGAGACGCCCAGGTCTGGGAGTAGCTTTTTCGCCATTTTGTTGCGCTTGTCGCAGACCACTAACACAATAGTTTCATTTATTTATATCATATAACTGGCTTTGTACATTTGTTAGCTATGTTAATGTTAGCTATTAAACTTTATGTTACGTATTTCATTCGAATGTGTCATTTTGGCCCATCTGGCAATATTGATTCTTTTATAGGATACATACTTACTTAATATTAAAACGCACGTGAAATATTGTTCTAATTGAATTCGCGCTAGATCTTTCGAGAAACACATTAGTCATTTTCCTTTTCTTATATGTATATTAAAATTAACTTTAACATTGAAATAAGATTTAATAAATGAACTAAAACTATAACCCTTGTTAACAATCAGAAGTGGGATTAAGCTATCCACAAAATTCTTTCTATTTTATAATTGCAATTGCTGTGTTTGCATTGTTCTGCAGGAGTCGTTAATTTATTGCTGTTGATGAGATTGGAGGTGAACGAGTTTGGTAAATTCCTTGTACAGAGTATTATATTATACTTTATTGTATCGGAGGCTACTTATATTACATGTGAAATGAGTGAGAGCGGAGACAATACAATAATAGTTGATGAGTGTACTGGTGGAATTATCAATTCGAAAGAACAAAATGCGCCAAGTGACGTAGTGATGAGGCTGTTGGAGCAGAATGCCGAGTTGATTAGAGCAATTACACTGAACAATAACACACATGCAATGGGTACAGGGACTGCAAATTTTAATGTCGTACCTGATTTACAGAAATCAATAAAGAAATTTGCTGGCAAGGGTTCTGAAGAAGATGCTAGTGAATGGTTAGAAACAATAAAAGGCATGGGAGACTTGCACAACTGGTCCGATTCTTTCAGACTAGAATTAATACGCTCAAACTTAGTAGATGGGGCGATAGATTGGTTCTATTCGCTAGGAATACGAACATGGCAAGAGTTTGAGGCCGAATTCACAAACACGTTTATCGGTAAAGTCAGTGTTGCCGAGCAGTGGTTTGCTTTGTTAAATTACCGACAGGAAAAAAATGAAAAAGTTTTCGACTACTACTTCAAGAAGAAGAGATTGTGTGACAACTTAAAGTTATCATTTTCGGAAACTAAAATACAAGTTATGCAGGGATTATACGATCGTGCCCTAAAAACATTTTTGATTTGCAAAACGCACCACGAGTCGAATGCACTGCTAGCGGACATCCGTGATTTTTATCGAACAATGGATATGCAACAGAGCAACCGGAAGGATGGAATAGTCAACACTATAAAAACGTTTACACAAGAAAAGGAATTAAAGCCAACAATTTCAAAGGCAAGAGATTCTACCGATCTGACATGTTATCGTTGCAATTCGAAGGGACACGCAAGACAGAAGTGTACATCTCCTGTAGTATGTCTTAACTGTAATAAACCTGGACACTTTAAGAAGAACTGTCCCGCAAATAGTGGCCATGTCAACAAAAGAAGGGAACCATTCGGCGCTCAGTCAACAAATTGTGCAGTTGTGAAAAATCAAAATGAAAGAATTTGTTTAAATCAAAAATATTTCTTCGATGCTGTTATAAATGGTACAACAGTAAAATCGTATGTAGACTTTGGAAGTCAGTGTATTATGATGAAAGAGTCAGCTGCCAAGAAATTGTGTGTTGAAATACGTGCCGCTCCAAAGGATATGATAATCCGAGGGGTTGATTATGCAAGCCCTATTTTAATTGTTCGTAAGAAAACTGGTGATAAGAGGATATGCATTGATTATAGAGCTTTAAATCGTGTAACTAGAAAAATGAAGTACCCACTACCAATCGTAGGCGACCAAATTAACAGACTTCATGGTATGAAATATTTTAATGTACTTGATATGCGCAGTGGGTATTATCAAGTGAAGGTAGCGAAGGATTCTCGACATATAACTGCATTTGTAACTCCAGACGGCCATTACGAGTTCATAAGAATGCCTTTTGGTGTGTCAAATGGTCCAGCAGTTTTCCAAAAATTAGTCAATGCAGCATTGGGGCCTTTACGTTTTACAATAGCTATGGGATATTTTGACGATATACTTATACCATCCACTAACATTGATGAGTGCATAGAGAATCTCAAAAGTGTCTTGGGGGCATTGAGACGAGCAAATTTGAAGCTGAATATAAATAAATGCAAATTTTTGATGACAAAGGCCGAGTATTTGGGCTATGAAATTTTTAACGGAGTAATTACGCCAAGCACACTTAAATTAGATGCTATTTATAATTTTCAGCGTCCTAAAAATGTAAACGATGTTCGTCGGTTTATTGGCCTAACAAGTTATTTCCGCAATTTCATCAAAAGCTATGTGATTTTGGCAAAACCTTTGACACATCTAACGAAAAACGAGACTACATGGAGATGGTCTCAAGAAGAAGAAAAATATTTTAACGATTTAAAGAAAACGTTAACCAAGCCACCCGTTTTGAGTATTTATTGCAAAGACGCAGAAACAGAAGTCCACACCGATGCGTGCAAAGATGGTTTAGCTGGAGTTTTAGTTCAGAAACAATCCGATGGAAAATTCCATCCCGTAGCCTATGCGAGTCGTCAGACTACTAAGGAGGAGTCGCGTTACCACTCAACAGAATTAGAAACGTTAGCAGTTGTCTGGGTACTAGAGCGTTTCCGCGTATATTTAATAGGCATTCCATTCATATTCAAGACCGACTGCAACGCTGTTAGAAGCTCGATGTCAAAGAAAGATATCCTGCCAAGAATCGGAAGGTGGTGGCTGAAACTTTCTGAGTACGATTTTGAAATACAGCATACCCCTGGGACGGAAAACAAACCTGCTGATGCCTTGAGTCGTAATGCGAGTGGATTGCCTGAAAATACTACAACAGTGGCGGCAGATGTTTGCGCTCTATATTCAAGCCTGGATACGGCAGATTGGTTAACGCTTTTGCAGAAAAGTGATCCTAAGATACAAAATATTGTAGATGTTATTAAGAAACGAGACGAGTTAACTAAAGATGATTTACGTATACAGGAAGAATTTAAACTTGAAGATGGTCGACTATACAATGTCGAGGGAAATGGTCATTACTTCTATATTCCCTACAATGCAAGATATAAAATTGTTCAAACGTGTCACGATGATTTAGGACATGTTGGTGTTGACAAAACAGTAGTAAAAATTAAGGAAAAATATTGGTTCCCCAGACTAAGAAATTATGTGACGGGATACATAGAAGCGTGTTTTCAGTGTCTATACAACAAACAACCAGCCGGTAGAAAGCAGGGATTTCTTAATCCGATAGACAAGATTGGCATACCTTTTCACACCGTGCATGCTGATCATTTAGGCCCTTTCGTAAAAGCCAAACGCGGAAATATGTACGTTCTGGTAATCATTGACGGCCTCAGTAAATTTTGTGTTTTAAAACCTGTACGTAATGTAAAGAGTGAGACAACCGCCCGTGTATTTAACGATGTAGTGACTCTATTTGGAACACCTAGCCGAATAATAACTGATAGGGGCACGTCATTTACTGGTTTCCCTTTTCAAAAGTTTTGCAGCGAGAAACATATTATACATGTGCTGAATGCAACTGCCACCCCCAGAGCCAATGATCAATGCGAAAGATTAAACCGGACGATAACCCCTATGTTATCAACTTTGTGCAAGAAACCAAACGGTAGTGACTGGGATGAACACATTGGTATCGTGCAGTGCAGTATTAATAACACAATACACCACGTTTTAAAAACAAGACCATTTAAAGTACGTTTCAATTATGAACCGAGAAGACTTAATCCTAACAAACTTGATGATATTCCAAACCAAGACGGTGATAAAGATGTAATAGAATTACGACGAAAAATTGTTGAACGTATTAAAGAAGATCAAAATAAGCAGAGAATACAAATTAATAAAAGGCGATGCAAGGCTCAATCGTATGTACCTGGAGATTCGGTTATGATCCGTCGAGAATCTGGTGGTACCGGCGAGTCCACAAAATTGTCACCGCTATATAAGGGTCCGTATATGGTAGTACAGGTCTTGCCGAATGACAGTTATCGTGTAGCCGATTTCCCAGATATTCAGCGTACCCAACGAAGTTATGAAGGTGTAGTAGCAGCCGAGGATATGAAGCGTATAATACCTCCCCCTGACGATGTCGTAGAGGATAGTGCTACTGATGAGGAGGGCATTCCATCAAGACCCAAGAGAAAAGTAACTACTTCAAGATACTTGGAAGACTATGAGCATTGAGCGGGGCGAGGGCGATCGCATAAACAGGATGGCCGAATGTTAGCTATGTTAATGTTAGCTATTAAACTTTATGTTACGTATTTCATTCGAATGTGTCATTTTGGCCCATCTGGCAATATTGATTCTTTTATAGGATACATACTTACTTAATATTAAAACGCACGTGAAATATTGTTCTAATTGAATTCGCGCTAGATCTTTCGAGAAACACATTAGTCATTTTCCTTTTCTTATATGTATATTAAAATAAACTTTAACATTGAAATAAGATTTAATAAATGAACTAAAACTATAACCCTTGTTAACACATTAATCATACTTTTACCTTTAACACTACCAAGCAATGTAATCAAATATAAACATAAATCTTACATATGCATATATGGATTTACATGGGTCTTTTTACTTAAGCTTTTTTGTTTAGGAAAAAATCATTGCTGCAAATCAATTCTAAAATATGCGTAATAGCTTTGACTGGCAACTTTAAACACGCTGATGCTAAATAAATAGCCGAAGTATGCAATTTTTTTATACAACCTTCAACTTACCTAATCTGCTTAATTTAACTATGATATGATATTCGTACTGACAAGAATAATGCCACTGCAACAGCAAAAATTGCCATGGACTAAATGTCATCGGGCATTGGTTTTTTTCGAATCACGTTAAACGAAAAACTGACCTGTCCAAAAACACCCTTCGCAAAAGTATGTGAATTTAATTCCTTTCATTTCAAAGATATACAAAAACGCCATGTAGTGGCTGTTTTCTGACCACTATATACATACTATATGTTCAGGGCGGTCTAACTATATAATGCACGATGTTAAGTGAGAGTTACACCTTAACGACAAGTTTTTTGCCCAACATAATTTGAAATTACTTTCTTTCCGTGTTTGACGAATTAAATTATGGAGAGGTACACAATTGGGCAGCACGTTAAGATTGTTGAAGCCTTTTACGAAAATGGGCGTTCAAATCAAAATGCATTTCATGCATTTCGTGACTTTTTTTTGTTCAACATAGTCGACCGAATGTGTCCACAATCGGTAGAATTGTGCGCAAACTTCAGCAAACCGTGTATGATCGCCTAGTTTGTTTTGCGAAAAACATTGCTGTTGTTTGCAATAGTATGGCAGAAGAGCCGTCAACCTTAACTCGTCGTCGTGCCGAACAATTGAACATCTCACGAATATCACTGATGTGAATACTGAATAAAGATTTGAATTTACATGCTTACAAGGTTCGATTGACTCAAGAGCTGAAGCCCACTGACCTTTTCAAGCGTAGCCAAGACGCCGAGAGTTTACAGAGAAAATCATCTTCAGCGACGAGGCACACCTTCACCTCGTTAACAAGCGGTGGTAACGGACTTTTTGTTGCCCGAAATTGAGGATATGAACGTGAACGATATGTGGTTAATTGGCCGTCATGATAATGTGATTTGACACCGTTGCATTCTGTCTTTGGGGATATTTAAAAGAAAGAAGAGCTAAAGGATGAGATAATTCGGAGTCATTAAAAATATTGACAATCGGATAGAGGTGTGCCACCGAAGTTGTCGCGAGCATTTGGCTGATAGTTTCACACATAATTATCACATATTCTTCTGTCATAATAAACAAAAAATATAAAAAAATTTCGATCGTTATCGAATGCCGTAATTTCACCCCTGCCCCAGGCTTACAAAAATATCCAATGAGTCACTTACTGAGTTTACAATTTTTATTCTGGGATCTTAGTGTTCAAATATGTGTAACCTATAAAAAAATAAAATAACAAATTCCGTGCTTTGATACTCCTTAAGTCTAGGTACAGATAAATCCTCTTAAGCAATTATTTTTTTTTTTTTTTGCCACAAAATCATTAACATTATTTTATAATTGATTGGCGGGCGTGATTGTTACTGTCACATACTCGAACGCTGATTAACTAAAAATGTTTAGACTTTTTTGTTTAATTTCTCAAAAGGTTAATAGCAGTTTTGTTTTACTTAATTAATGGTACAGTAGCCAACAATATTCATTCACATTACTTAAGTAGATGCGTGCTTTGCCAGCTGAAACAGTTTTGCTTGCGAATGTAATTATGGTACCTCTATCCAGTCATACAGTATGAATAAGCTAACGAATTTATGAGGAGTTTAAATGTTTGGAATCCGTTTACAATGGTCATCGTGTGTAATTATGAAGTTATTAATCTTATTGAAACAAAAAAACTTTTATTTTTTATTTAAATGACAGCAGAGTATTATTTTCTGTCATTTACTTATTATGTGATGTGCAAAGCATGTAAAGAAACTCGAACGAATATGTAATTTCAATGACACTGTTAATCTTTATTTTCTTACTGCATTGTGTTCGCCTTTGTAAGTTTTACATGAGTGAATATAAGCTGTTTTACGACAAAGGTCAAGATTTTTAAAAAAGTTAATGGAAAACATATGAAATTGTAAAAACACTCGGAGTGAAATAATTCTGAAATTAACTGTTTTACAATCCTCATATTTTTGCTTTTTTTGAATAATTGGTCAGAGTTAAGTTAATAAGCAATTGTCTTAAGAGTTGTCATATTTCACACGATCATAGAATTATCTTCAGCCGATTATTCCTGTGTTTGGAGATCACCATACATAAAACTAACAACACAATAATAGTACTCATGAAAGCTCTTAAAAGCCTCGCAAACTATGCCTTTTTACGCTCTCGCAAATGAACTCTAAAAAACAGTTTAAAATTTCAGGTCCACAGCACTCGTAAACTTGCAGAAAAAATTAGGCTCGTAAACTTGGATCTGTTCAACAGTGATATACAAAAAGAAATATCTGAAAGATTAAGTTATTAAATAAGAACACCCAAGCTCAATATTGAATAACATTATCAAGTCGTAACCTATTTTGAGCCGAATAATGCTTTGGAAATAGTTTGCCATAAGAGGAGTTGTTCTTTCAAATATTAATTATACTAATTAATTATTTAAGAATTTAATTTCAGAACGGAACAAATTTTAACAAATACATCTTCACTCTATGCAAGCAGAATTCTTCGTGACTGTTTTGTTGTTCTTATCAACAGCGAGGTACCATCTAACTGTTAAACACTGACACCAGACAGATACTCCCAGCACTGATTTCTCTGGGGACCAGCTGTTACACAAACGGTTATAATCTAAAAGATAAAATATCGCTTAGAATCTTTATTGTGGAATCAGCAACCGAAATGTACTTTGGAATTCCTGACAAGGAAACAGTACTTCAAGCCGAAGTACGACAATCGCGTGGCGTACAAGAAGGATATTGGTCTGCAAAAGGTCGATTAACGATTACTCGATAAGAGGGAGACTACGCATCATCTGGATGCCAGGCTAAACAATAATTTACTGTGGCAATCAATGTCAGACGATTACTGACGTTAATCTTCGATTAGCGCAAAACCATTTTAGACTACCAGAATTGAATTAAAGGAATTGAAAAAAAGATAACCCATATCGCACTGAGAAACAACAAAATTGTGTGCAAAATGATTAGAAGTTGGTGGATAGATGAGATGTTTTTGGTTTTTCTTTACTCTATTTTCTATAAATGCTTATCATTTTTTTTAAAATGGTTGATTTTTTTGTGAATAGTAGATAATAGCGGCATTGGATTTTTAGTAAAATTTCCAATTATTGATAAAACTTAGAGTTTTCTTTGAGTAAAATTTCTCGCTAAATTTCAAAATATGGTGAAGTTTATTATTGGATACTTGTTTGTGAAAATTAGAAGATTTAGGCCTTATGGAACTCAAAAATTATTGGGAATTTTCAGATCTGGATTTTTGAGTTTTGATAAACTTTTTTGCGAACTTTAATTTTTCTCGGTTAAATTATACCCTTCATAAAAATAAAAGAGGTAAGTTTGTCATTTTATTCGTAATTTCTCCAATATTAATTTCCGAACCAACAAAGTATATATATTCAGGATCATTATAGGTAGAGAAATTCAGTTAACAATGTCTGTCTGTCCGTGTGTCCGATGATGAAATCAGCTTTCTGACGGTACTACGTTCGGCGAACTTTCGCTAATAATTCATAAATATCGGTCCACAATTTCCCGAGATATGGGCTGAAAACAATTTTTTAGAGTTTTTTGTATTTTCACTCTTACTTATAAAATTTTTTATAAAGTCCCCTTATAAAAATTATTATCCCGATGATTCTAGATAACTTAAGGACCATTTAAAAAAAAACTGAAAAATTTCAAAAACTAATAAATAAACGCGAATTCTTTAAAAAACAAAATTCACCACAATTTTAACATTTTGCCGGAAAGACGCATAATAATAAAAAATCATTATTTTATGAAAAACGTTGAAATTTTAAAAATAATGAAATAACGAATTCACCATATATTGAAAAATTTCATCTCAAACGATTTAATTTCACCAAGTTTCGTTATTTACAAAGAAGCCTAAAATTCACCGCAATAAATATTTTATGAAATTTTGTACAAAAACTTTAAATTACTTAACCAACGTTTTGTAAATTCACCAAAAAGCCAAAAATTAAGAAAACTTCAAATTATCATATACTTACACAATTATATAAAAAAAATCTAACTTTACCACTAATTGAGCAAATTTACCAAAAAATTTTAAAATCATAAAAATTAAATATTTTATAAAAAATGTAAATTAAACTGAAAAACAAAATAATTCAAACAACACACAAATAACAGAATTTAGTACATTTTAAAATTACAAAACTAAATATTAATTTCACCAAAATTTTGCAGTTTTTACAAAAAGCATAATTTCCATAAAGAAGTAACCAAAAGCAAATTTCAACATATTTTGAAATTCAACGAAACAATTTCCCAAAGGTTGAAATTGCATCGAAAACTCTGAATTTACTAAAACCCCAATTCCAATAGTATCAGCAATTCACTAAGAATCGAGAATTTATCAAAAATGTATAAGAGAAAAGGAAAACAAATTAAAAAACACATCTCATCTACTAACCAATCGGAAATGTTTGCATTAAAACGAAAGGAGAGTTTAAATTTATTATTAGGTGAGATATTAAAAAAAAAAATCTTTTTTTTAAATCTATCACTAAAGTCGGTTTCTAAAATAGTGGTAGGCACATTATGTCACCATTAAAGTATGGCCCATCTCCAGAAGACATACGTTAGATTAGTTGCATAGCCTGACAATAGGTGTATGGGTAACTTTAGTTGTAGTTTTAATTCTTTTATACTGACTGGTGAAGGTAGATAAGAAATTAAGGAATTTCTCACATACAATTGTTCAGTTTAGTGTCGGAAAAACAATGTTATAATCTTAATGACGCAGCACGCTCTGTGTAATAACAGGCATATCTAAACAAGAGCGTTGAGCATCACGTTAATTACGGCGTATGTATATTACAATGTTTGCGGGAAACAAACATAAACATTAACTAAAGTATTTATATTTACATTCCTTTATCAAACCTATACCGAATTCCACCTTCTCAAAATCTGAGTTCTGATGGAAACTAAAAACGCAAAAGTACAAAGTCAGCAAAGCTATTAATTAAATTAAATTAAAATGTAAATGTTTATATCGGATGATTTTCGCTAAGATAAAAACAATATATGGAAATAACAACAATAAGCATTAAACACATTGACCACAGCAGACTACATAACTACAAATGCCGCTGGCTACAAATAACTACCTGTAGCCAGCTACTTAATTATTTTGAAAACGACAGTTACATGCAAAACAATAATAAAATTTATATTTCAGTGCTGAGTGACACTTTAGTTTATTTGACTTTTTTAAAGTTCCGTTTTTTCATAGAACAAGTTCCGTGTGTGGGCAGATCTGCAAAGTTCATCATATAACTAGATATGTCTTCTGAACTATAACAAACACAGTATCGACCTATATAGTAAATTAAAGCTTATAAAATCACCTCTCTAGCAATGCATCAAGTGTGGGCCCAAAATAGGTAATTTAAGGAGAAAAATCATGTATATACATACTTTGTGTATATATTCTAAAAGCAAAAGAGATAAGCTTTCGTTTGGTGTATAATATGCTAGAGTAGGTAAATAAATGAACAGAAATATAGAAGCAAACAGTTATTTACTCTTGTGATCTGCTCGCTCGAGTCTAAGCGTGGCCGACAAACAATAATATCAATTATGTAATCAGAATTGAAGTATTTTACAATGCTGAAACTTTAAGTATGCTCGAAGAAGTGCAATTAAACGGCACTGCAGGCGAAAAATATACGTGATTGCAGATATGTACAAAAACTTTTAAAATATTATAAAAATTCAATTGTTTATTCTGAGTAAAATGCATATGACATTAAACAAATGAATTTATTTATTTAGAATGGCTTGATGCATATATAATATAAAATTTACATTTTGTGATTTCCTTTTTTATTTTACAATAAAAACGATTTCTAATTCTATTGTCAACATTGTTTTTGTATTGTAGCCAACAAAAATAGAAATTAGTTTAATTTCACTACAACGACAAAAGCAGCATGGACAACAACCTACTTGCTGTCGTCAAAATAATAATAATAATGTCGATAAAAATAATCGTATACGTGTACATTTTAATTTTGACAGATTGTAGTCGGTAGCCAGCTGTTTTGTATGTGTTTAATGCATAATGCTGACCAAGATTGACTTACCTCATTTATTTCATCTTCAAGAGCACGTTGGCGTGTTAATTCGCGTAAGTGTTCGCGACGTTGTTCGGTAAGTTGTTCCAGACGCTTAGCGGCACGATCAATTTCATTAAACAATAATGTTACCTTCTGTAGTCTAGTTGCAACATCAACGTTACCAGTGGTCGTTGTTGTAACATTGTTATTATTATTGTAGTTGTTGTAATTGTGGATAAAATTGCTACTGATGTTATAATTGGCGCTTACACGACTAGCTGTGTTTGTAAAAGTTTGTGAGTTGGTTGTATAGATGGATGACTTAATAATGGGATTTGTTGCTGTTGCTGCTTCTTTTGATGCTACTAACGATGACGATGATTTGGTTGCTGTTGTTGAAAAATTGTGACTAATCTGACTTTGATTTTGGTTGCTTTGGTAATTAAAGCTATAACTGCTGCTACCGCTACCGGTACCTATGATCTTGTTTCGATTATATATTATGTTGCCGCTACTGTTGCTAATAGCTGTGGCGGTCTTAAGACTGCCATGGTAACCACTACCAAAATTATTGCTGCTGCTGTTTATACCTTTTGCCAACTCCTGCAGGCCTAACATAGTAGATGTACTACGCTTGCGCAAATTATGCAATTCAGAATCCATAAGTGCACGACTCAGAGCTCTATGTTGAGCATACAACTGACGTCTAGTTGGTAAACCTTGTAAGTCAGCAGAGCGTATGTCATTTAAAGCAGCCACCAAACGATGTGCTGCACCCGTACACTGATTGTAAAATGGTTCATATTGCACGAAGAAATCACGCCACTTCCGCGCGTCATGATGATGTAAACCACCTAGACGTCCACTAGGTGTCTGAGCTGGCGCAACACTTGTCGTGACTTCATCAATACTAATGAATTTAATCGTACAGTTTGGTGATTTCTGCAAAAAGTAAAAAAAAAAAAATATTAAAATGGAACAACTAAGTTGGTGTTATGCAACGATTTTACATATTAATTATTTTCATTTATTTATTCAGCTTGTTTTAGTTTTTTCAATTATTATGTTTTTTGCTGCAATCGAATTTAAGGTTGTTTGTACATTAAAAGCGTGTGTTTCACTTGAAATTTGGTTATTTATTTTATCCCAAATTGAACAATATGAACATGGACGACATTTAGTTCCAAGATTTAGTTTCCTACAAATTAGTTGCACTGTAAATTGATCGTGTGATTTGATCCTGTTAGTGTTTAAAGCCACACATCTATGCCAATAAGCTGAAATCGTTCGATGTTCTCGAAGGCAGCGAAACACACGGCATCTCTTAAATTCCGCCGTATTTATACGACAGAGCGATTGAAATTGAAACCTTGGCATGTATACCACCGTGCGAGCCCCGGCTGACATTTGAACGAAGTCATATTCTATGCAAATTGACTTATGTATAAGGGACTTTAAAATTTACACACTGTGTCGCCCTACTTGAAAACGTGTCGTGTGGACTTTCAACTTAAGTGGATGCACCAATTAAAACGTGCTTACGAGCATGGAGAATTTTCGGTGAATGGGTTGAAACAATAAACAGAAATATGAAGGGAAGACACAGAGAATTGTTAAAACGCCGTTACATAGAGAAAAATCAAGTGATTGTTGTGCCTTAAGTGTCGATGAGTCATCAGACTGTATTTGAGAGCTTCCACTATAGGGCAATAAGCAATATATGGCATTCTTTGATCCTGAGTTGAATTGCTTTAAAGTGGACGAGCTGTAATTTTAAAAAGACAAATTATCACATTGGTCTCTATAACTGAAAATTGAAATTACCGATTGGACTACTTGCTAGACATTCGAGTGGATCATATAGCAGAAATTTCGGGCAAGTAGTAAGTGCAGAGATTTGTTAGTTAAATAAAGCCAATTTAATTGCAATTAATAACTTCATCTCAGATTTATTTCATTTTAATCTTCTTTAGAACTATATTCTTATATAACAATCGCAACTTCCACATGTCTAAAATTATAAAGTATCTGATATTTTCAGAGAGATAATGGTATCCGTGTTTTGGGCAATGCAGATCACTATAAGTATTTGAACTTTTTATGATCATTAAATTTCATAAGTGCAGGTTAATGACTTAATAGGAAATGTTGGAATATAAAATATGCAGCCAGTAAATTATAGTCTGCTCTGCAATTTCTCTTTATGTTTATTTTCATTTACTGCATCTGCCATAGAAATCTTTTCGTTTATACATGCGTTAAAATGAGTTCATATATTGAACCGATTTCTAAATAAATTGTTTTATGACCAGCAATGTGCATCAGTTCAAACGTTACATATAAGTTTAAAGGAGATAGTCACAATCAGTCGCATTAAGGGCTATATTCGGCTGTGCCGAATACTATATACCCTTCTCAAAAGTGTTAACTACTAGAAATGTACTACAGATTTTTCCCGGTGCAAAGGATTCTTTAAGGTATTTAATGTTGACCTCCGCTTTAAGTCGTATTATTTTACATTTAAACTTATTTCTTATGTCTTAATTTAAGAATATTCGATCAGTTTGTTTATTATTCTTCTGGATGCTTATCAATGTTTGATAAATTCTCGATTTTTTGGTGAATTGTAGATAATACGAAATTGGGGTTTTAGTAAAATTTCTAATAGTTGATAAAGTTATGAGTTTTCGGTACAATTTCAACCTTTGGGTAAACATTTTCGTTAAATTTCAATATATGGTGGGGCTTGTTTGTTGTTGGGAACACGTTTTGTAAAAATTAAGTTTTTTTTGTCTTTTGGAACTTGCGTGACAACAGTTTTGTTAAAATTTCACCGTTTTTCACAAAATATTTATTTTTTCAGATTTTTCTGAAACTGCAAAATTTAGCTTTAAAATTTTATGAATTTTGGTTCTTGCGTTTGTAATTTTTGGAGCTAATTTATTTTATTATAGTTTCTCGATTTTGTGGTATATAAAATTATTTGAAACTTTGCTTTTTTTTGGAAAGAAGTTCTGTTATTTTGGAAATATAACATATTTAATAGACTATAGGTTCGATTTGTGAAGAACTTTTAAACTTCAATAATTTTCTAAATTGTGTTACAATTTTGTTTTTTATTCTTTTCAGTTTAATTTGGATATTTTTATAAAATATTTAATTAGAATGATTTTAAAATTTTATGCTAAATAAAATCATTTTTTTGTGAATTCCCGATTTGAGGGGAAATTAGAAAATTTTTATATTTTGACGTTTTTATAGAATTTGGTTTTTTTTTAATTTTCGGTTTTTTAGTGAATTTGCAAAACTTTGGGGTAAGATTTCAAAATTTGGGAATTTGGTTTCTGTGGTATATTTGGTAAACTTTCGGGTTTTTGTTAAATATTGATTTTATTCAAATTTTTTGATTTGTGGTATATTTATAATTTTTAAAAATTATAAAATTTATAATTTTTATCAAAATTAAATATTATGGTGAATTTTACTTTTTTTGTGAATGTTAACATTTTTTTTTTAATTCACCATTCGTAGTAACATTGGATTTTTTTATATAGGTGTATAACATCGCTTTTGTATAAATTTTTACGAAAAATTCAAATGTTTGGGGTGAATATGAAAAATTTGGTGAGACTAAGTTTGTTTTAATATTTATTGATAAAATTTCGTTTTTGTATTGAATTTTGATTTTTTGGGAAAATATTTTTTATTCCAGTTTTTCATTTTATGGTGATTTTCGAATTTGTGGTTAATTTTAAATTTAGGAAAAATTCAAAATAGAGCAATTTGTTGGCGCAGCTTCGTTTTTTGTAATTTAGATTTATTTTTGGGAAAATTATGATATTTTTGTAATTAAAATTTTTGAACTATCGTTTGGTTTCGTGGTGAATATTCGAATTTTGGCGAATTTACAAATGATGGAAAAATTGTTTTTTTTATTTTTCAGATTAATTAAGATTTTTTATAAAATTTATAATTTTTAACTACTCTGATGAATTTTAAATTTTTTGGTTAATTTTTTTGTGAATTCACAATTTTTCATATGTTTGTCGAACATAGGTTTTGGTGATATTTCGATGTTTTTCGGCGAAAATACAAAATTGTAGTGAAATTTTAATTTTTATGGTGAATATTCAAAATTTGTTGAATTTCTTTTTTTAATTCGATAAGCGGTCAGAATATGCAAAGTTTATGGATTGGACAACAACAAAAGTTTTTTGCCCATATCACGGCCACTTGTAGACCGATATTGCTGACTTCAAATAGCGAAAATTTGCTGAACGCATTGATCAAATTGTCTAGTGCCAGCAGAAAGTTGATTTCCACTTCGGACAGATGGTCATCATTAATTGAACTTCATTATCTATAAGGACCCTGTTGGCTCGGAAATGAATATTATAGAAAAATTACAAACGGAATATCAGGCCTATATATGGCTTTTTTATTTTTATGAAGGTTATAAGAAAACAGCTCATTTTCGTTTTGGCTTGCAAATACCCAGTTATTTTTTATGTTGAATAAAAATTCAATTGGAAACTGGAAGAGGTTTCACATACCCTTCGAAAACATGCTTCGATAAGCGAAACAGACATCTCGTCCGGTACTCTACAAGTGGTATGTGCAGCGACAAACAATAACACAATTCAATTGTATTGTCTGGTTGTTTATACGTCTGCAGATCTTTAAAAACTATTGAATGCTTTTGAGGAGGCCGGAAATCAAGCATTAAGCACTTAAATGTTTTTATATGAAGCCATATGATAAACAATGCGTTTTCCAAATGGGGAACACATTAAATAAATGGAAATTATTTCGTTATTTTTTAGTTCTGTTTAATTTGCGATTGTTAAAAGTATATAAGTTTTTTTTATCATTATTCACGTTCCTGCAGTTCATAGCTTACAGATGCAAAAATATTCTATGTAAGTTATAAAATACGTTTTTATTTTATTGCATTTTCAATTGACTGGATTGTTTTGTTAAATTAAATTTTCATAAATTATGGAAACGATGACACCTGCTATTCAAAGGCATATTCAAGTTTTAGCCATCGCTACAATATGGCGAAATAATTATTCTTTTTAGAAGTCAGGGTTGCAATTGCTTACCGCCACCTTATGCTAAAAGATTGATTTAAACGCAAAGTGGAGCTTTGCGTAATTTAAGGCAAGGGGTAGTATAATAGCAAACAGTTGAATAACAATTATTTGTTCATTTAAAGGAATAAACCTAAACCACATTTCCGTTTATTTGAATTCCAATGAAAGAGTTTGAGTTACCGCTATGATGTTGGATTTAGATAAGGTAGAATTTAAATTAAATTAATAATAAATTCGTTAAAGAAAATAAAGAAAAATATGAAGGATATATTGATAAAGGTATAATCGACCCATTAGGCAACTATTTAAGATAACTTATTTATTATTTACATAGGTAACATATGATACAATGCAAAGAGGTCGTCCATAAGGATGTTACTAAAAACAAGTCATAATATCGAATTCCAGATTTTACATCAACTATCGAAACGGAGTGTAATGAGATAATATTATCAAAGTTATATTTCATCCATCTGCAAAAACATCGCATTTTACATTTCGTTACATTTTTCTTTTTGCAATTGAAATAAAATGTAAAAAAAAGATATGCTTGATTTTCATCACAACTGTTATTTTTATCTTCGCTATTATAAACTGCTTCTTTTATAGCCAGCAAAAAGAACTGTTTCGGCATCACTAGCTTTGTAACGGAGTTGGCATTGCACACGAGCCTGCTTACGAATGACACGATATTTGCTCGCGATCCTACTCTGAAGCATCTCTTTGTTTTCGTGTTTCTTTCAGGGCTTCGTCACCATTTGTAGATGCTCTTTTCCTATTTTAAGTAAAGTAACACATCCTTAGGCAACTAATGTCTACTAGTAATTATTTAAACAATTGCGCTACGTTCTTTGGAAAGGGATAGATTTGAGAAGATAGCTAGTGAAGAAGAGGCGATCGAAAAGCTTTATTGTGCATCGTGTTTATTTTTAGAACAGCGTTGCCGCGCCAAGCTACATTAATATAATTCATATTTTTTTGGTGCGGAATGTCAAAAATTGCTTATGTTTCAGAAATACACTAGCATTTGTTCACAAATAGAATTGCATGCCAAATAAATTCTCCTTGCTAATTTGTAAACAAATAAAAAGAACACGTGTACACTCTTGCCATGACCAAAAATTTTGTGTTGCGGAAAAATTTTAAAAATTTACTAAATTGGAATATAAAATAAATAAACTTATTTTTTTTAATTCAAATTTATTAACTCATTTGTTATTTTAATTTACATAAAATTTTTCTAATTAGCCTCCCACTCTTTACTACAGAATTTTATTTATTAAAAATGAAAACATTTTATATAGAAACCGCGAATAGTAATTAATTTTGAAGTTGAAAAAATAGCGCGTGTGCGCAAATATCAGAAAATAGCATTTTTATCCTTGTGAACTAGATTTTCCTAAAATGTTATGCATTTAAAATTTTTGATGTAAGTATATTTTTTTCGCAGTAATCTTTTTTATTTTTTTTTATTTTTATAATTTTTTGCACAAACAAAAGATTTTTTATAGTTTTTTTTTTAGTTTATTGCTATTTAACCGTTCAGAAGGTGACTAAACAATTTTGGCGATTACATATTTTGGTGTTTTTAAGCACTGTTTTTTCCATTTATGGCATAAACGAAAAACATGGTTTATTAGTTTTTTTTAATGGTCACACTTACGCTGATGTTATGTAAAAAATTATGGTGAATCCGACTATAAATCACGTAGTCGAATAGTTAGTATTAAGTAATTTATGTCAAAAAACGCTTAAACAATAAATGGTAGTAACATATTTAAAGACGGCGGAGAAGTAGGAAAAGTTAGTGAATATGAAATTAATTATTGGAAATAAAAGGTAACGTATTTTGGTTAAAAATAATCAAAAATGGCAACTCTGCTCGAGTATCATTTCTTTCTCTTTGTTTTATTTAGTTTTCTCTGTTTGGACATTTCGCACCACAAATGGAAAAATAATAAGCCCTGTTGTTTTTGCAATGTTTTAATTGTTAATTGTCTTCCTGGTATATTCATGTACTTTGGTATAGGCCATTTTATTAATTATTTTACTTGTGCCGACGATTAGTGGCTATAGAGTATACCGACGATGGAGTATGAATAGCAGCAGCTAGTACATATCAGACAAAATTATATTAATTAATTTGGCAGAGACTGGGATATGAAGTCTAACCTTCGAATGTTAAATAGTAAACGTGCTAACTACTTACGTCACAGCACCCTCAAACTGAAGGATTCCAGTCGTTTGGGCGTATTCTCTTCGTAACTCATCCTATAATATATAATTTTGGGATGGACGTTTGTAAGCGAATGCTTATTTTATATGGGATATTTTATTTCGCGAGTTTCTAAAAAACCCGGGAAATACATTTTCTTCGAATTTGCACACACTACTGTGGGCGCTAAACACTAAATATGATGTGGGTTTGTAATAAAAAAGAAAGAAGTATTCTAAGTGTTGTTAACATTTTGTAGCCATTTTACAGCACTATTGCTACAAAAAATATTAAATGAAATTACAGCAATTTTTACGGTGTTTAAAATTAACTTTTTTCTTATATCTTTCCCAAGTAATTTTTTGCTTCAAATGAGTTACGTAAGCGTCATTGATCATATTTAGTTAAACATCAAAATCGTGTCTTTGAAAAATTAAAACGAAAATGAAGTTATAAAAAGAACTGGTTCAATGACGTTTTTGGTAATTTAAAAATTCTGATGGGAACGTACCTTGTTAAAGCAATGGTTGCCGTTTGAATCAACTGCTTTTAAATTTCCTGAGCCGGTAAGCTCGCTGCTGCAAATGACATTTACATCAGAGTTTTCAATTTGCTTTGTTTGTGGCACTAAATTGTTATCAAGACAAATGGCAAGTAATTCACAATACGCAATATGTCGTGTTACGAGTTTTAAGCTTTGGCTAATTAAATCGACTACGCACAGGTGTTGTGACTTTTCGATGACAATTAAAATTGTAAATGTTATTTCTTGCTGTTTCGGTTGTGCCTGTAAATGTTCAGGTTGTTGTTGCAGGCTGTTGATGTTAATTTTCTCATTTAAGGAGGTAGTACATGTGGCTTTTGTACATGTTGTCACCGTTGCTGTTGTTGACAATTGTGTATTTGCTGTTGGTGCTACTGCACATTGTGATGTTGGTGGTTGATTAACTGACTGCAGTGGGGGTGGTGAGGATGTTACTTCTGAGCTTTGAGTTGCATTCGATATCGTCTTACCGTTTATTTTACCTTTGTTTTGGATACAGCTTTAAGATTACAAGAAACACAAGGGAATAAAACCAATTAAAAAAATAAAATTAATTAATTTAACTCAAAATTTAATTTAAAACATTTAAGCATATATAAAATATATACATACAGATATATTTTTTAACTTTTAATAAAATTTAGAGCCTTCTTTTATAAAACGCAATGCAAGTCTAGAATTTATGTGGAAAATAAAATGAAATCTTAAACGTTTTTATTGTTTTACATACAAATTTTTGTGTGTTAATTTTCTTTTCATTTTCGGAACGAATTTCCGTCATCCTTTGTGTAGTTCAGTTCGGAGGTAAACCAGTTTCGGCTAAACTACACACAAAATAGCCAACTTTCTCAAGAAATACAACATAAATATAGCATTGCTGTGAATTCAACAAAATCCGAAAATTCATCACGGACCCAAACTTTTGGTAAAAAATTTTAAATTATAAACATGTTACAATTTTCAAAAAAAATCTAAATTAAAAAAAACCGATGCTGAACAAAAAAATATCCAAAAATTTTAAATAATTTAAATTTTTTTTGTCAATAAATCAAAATTCAAATAAAAAAATCGACATTTTACCAAAAAAAAAGAAAAAAAGAATCTAAATGCGCCAAATATTGAATATTATCCACAAAAATTTTAATTTCATAATTTTGTAATTTCGACGAAAATATTTTATGAAAAAAGTCGAAATTTTCAACAAACATATAAATACAACAAATTTACCGAAAGTGGTGAATTTCCATAAAAATTAAAAAAATCAAATTCACCAATATATTGAAAAATTACAAGTTTAATCAAAAATCTCAATTATTCTGAAAAATGAAAAATAAACGAAATTGTTGGAAATTTACTAAAATCCGAAAATTCCCACAAAACCAAATATACTTCAAAAACAAAGCAAAAAAACCAAATTTCATCACAACAAATTTCTATACGTATTGTTATATCGTATCATACAAATTATAAATTTTACAAAAATCTAAATTAATCTACAAACAACAAAAAACTAAATATCACCATAATTTTGATGTTTAAAAATTCCAATAGTCCAAAAACGAACAATTCGAGTTCAATGGAGGATCTAATACAAACAATGAATATTTTCATGACGCACACAAAACTTGCTAACGGGGTCTTCCAACATAAATATGAAGTAGAACATTTGCGGCTAACACAGAATATAGACATAGTTTAGTCTTTGAAACACACTTCACTACGAAAAACTTCTTGAGAATTAATGGGTTATATAAGACACCAAACATTGAAGCGAAAGGGCATGTCTCCAATTGCCATAATAGTCCGAAAAAACATAAGGCATTTTTCAAAGCCTGAATTCATCGAAAACTTACCATCAATTTGTCAGGTTCTTAGCTACACTAGGACTAAATTTTATTGCAGCTGACGATTACAACACAAGTCAAGCTCGAAAATTACAAGATTTTTTTTTTGCTGTATTGGTTAACAAAGGTAAGGACAGAAGTGCTATTTTAAAGTCAAATGATAAAATGATAAAGTAAAAATGATAATTTACGTTCCTATGCAAGCCAGAAATTGGTTAAAAGCGTTGAATGTTTGGTGAAATTAAAAATATAAAGCAAAATGGCTTGTAATAAATATATCGCCCAAAAGACGACTCCTCATCGTTTATTGTGAAAAAGTAGATTAACTTAAGAAGTTTGCTCTCACCGGGAGAAAAACACCGATTTATTGCAACATGCTGCTCTCATTTTAGTTGGAAAATAATTTTTGAAGGCAACAGTGTAATAATATTCGAGAACTAAAAAAGTCACATAACTTTATAGCTTTTTAACTTAATTCTTTTTTTAAGCCTTATATTGTGGGTGAGATGCCCATTTTTTCCCAAATCTGTACAAAATGACAACTAATCTATCTACTTTAGTTGATTTTTTTGTCGCAAAATGTATGCTGGTAAGTCGTTGTGCATCGCCTAAATTTAGCGTGTTCTATGTGGCAGAGTCATTGAAAATTCAACCACCGTGATCCCTTACCACGATACAAAGCCACAGTGGACATTGTAAAGTCGTCATATTTCATATCTAATGCCATTTGTTTATGGGAATTTTAACCAAAAAACGAACATCACTATTACCTTACTCACTTAATTAATTGGGAACTCCTTGAGTTCTTAGACACGCCGTGTTCAATTGAGAACCTTCTCTTCTTTGTGTACATAAAAATTTATTTTAAAATATCTTGTTTTGTATTTTTTCTCACAACTGATTCATTCCAATTTATTGCTCATAAAAATATTTCCCGCAAATCTTCGGGCACACAAAAGAGAAAAATTTTACATAAAAATGTTAAGCTTTAAATGTTGTTAATGTCAGTCAGTTCATTTCATCTATGCAGCCTAGAGGTGTTACCAAAACACTAACTTTTTTTAACAGCGAGTGTACAAATTATGCTGCGCACATAGACAGAATGTAATAAAAAATTTTGTGACTGCAACATTCTACATTTGATGTGTTTTTAAGACACATCATTGCAATGGATATAGCGCTACAATACTCGTTGCAAAACAACCTGTATGCTTAAACTGACGTAAATGTCAGTCATAGAATTAGTTGATTTTAAGTCATAAGGTACAGTGGTTATTAGGGAATAAAACGATCGCTGATTAAGTCTTGAAAACAATAATTTAACTGCTGACATTATAAAACATAAGAGCCAAATTAATTTCCATATTTTACAAATTAAATATTTAACGCATCGAAAAATGAGCCAGTTTTTTATTAAAAGTTTTCAGTATTTTATTTATCATTGCAACTAAACAACACGAACGTGGGCTTGACGAACGAAGAGTTGGAAAAATGTAGAAATGACAATTTCTCTTGAATGAATATTTGGCACAAATTTCAAATAAATCTGCTTAAAATTATATCTAAAGTTAAAAATTTGGGTAGTTTCCTAATGAGCTGACTTAAGCAAATGGCTTTGAAACGAAGTCTTAATAAGAATGCACTACTTTTTTTTTAATAAATGGGGGATATCGAAGCAGACCGCTTACTTTATGGATCCCTTTTCGACCCCCTTCTTTTCACGAATTAATTTCAGGCAACAGATTTGTAATTTACGATTACCTTAGTCTCAGTCAAGTCTCGTGCTACCACTAGCCTTTACTATGGACTAAAGTGTGTTCAGACTGTCGCTTAGTAACTGTCGACTTTCTTCCTCATCATGTAATCTCTTGTAATTGCTAGCATTTGTTTAAGACTTAGGTCGACCATGGCATTTACACTTAAAAAGTGTCTGCCCGTGGTCCTAAGCTAGCCAGTGCTGAACATTCACACACAATGTTTGCTACCGTCTCAGCCTCTTCCTCAGCAGTATCTTTCGAAGCTGTCCCGTCCAACCCTTGGGAGGTTTTCTTGTCCAACTCTTAAGAATTCCTCTATTGTCCAATAAAGATCAAAGTTTCTACAGAGATTAACCTCCATTTCATGCGAGGCTTCATTGATCATTCCTGTCACGGTCTAACGCCTTAGAAGTACCTTTAACGATTGACCCGTTTACCTCTGGTTCATCCCCTAATGCAGAAAAATATGTCCATCCACATAGAGCGCCATATGCACGGATAAGACGGTATTAAAACTGGAGATCGACTGGTATCCAAAGTTCGCATATTTGAGACCAAGCACCCCCTCTTGGCCACGCATCCCTGGCATATGCTGTTCCACCGTGGGTTAGAGATTTTTATACGAGAGTATTAACTTCTCTCCATGCACTGCTTACATATTGTGGCAATTATTTTTCATGCAAGTATCAACTTTCATATTTAACAAATGTCAGCATGATTGTTCCGATTATTATTAGTGGAGCACTACCAAAAAAAAATATGAGTTATCATTATCATCAGCCGCCCAATAGGCTTAGAACAATTGGTAGATTATGGTTAGTCAGTCAACGGTCGGTTTCTTAGCTACAATGTTGTTTTAGCCTCATCGCGCATATAACAATTGATTTATTACTGCAACGTTTTCCATAGTGCACTCTTATTGAGACATTATAAACAACACATGAGGTGATCCGCTGTACTTCGAATAACCATAAACAAATAAGATATGTTGGAAGGACATGGGGTAAACCACAATTTGTAGTATTAAAGCTCTGTGTATTAAAGTAGTCACAATGAAGAAAAACCGTATAGTACACGGGAAACGCATTTTTAAGGCCCGGTAGCAGTATTTTTAATTCAAGCGTTGGTGGCATAATTACTTTTTACTGGAACTGCAGCAGTATAGATTTAATATTGGATATTGTGAAGCGTGTATTTTCTGTAGAAGTTAAAAATATGTGTTATTTCATTCCTACAGGGAAAGACTGAATGAAACCAGAATTCCCAATTTCGGTTTTAAAATTTTAAAGATTTTAGAAAATAAAGGAATGTACAAATGTATCTGCAAAGACTGTTGCCATATAATTAGTGTTGTTTTTTGTTGTTGAAATAAAAAGTGCAAGAAGCAAAAGTAATAATTTTGTCATTTATTCAGAAAATTTCAAATAACATTTATGTAATACGGGGTATGTGAATAGTATTTTTTTAGTTTTTTCAAGGAGTTCAACAGTCATTGGAAGATATTTCATCTTCACACACTAAAAAATAAAAATAAAAGTTCCTACTGTAAGATATAAACTTTGTTACGTGTTTAGTGTAGTTTGACGGTTGGGAAACTGGCAAAGTCTCCATTACATTTCACATTGAGAGAGCGAGAAAGTTTTGGAAATTAATTGGCCATTTATAAGCGGCTCAACTAGGGTTGATATAAACTTTCACTGAGGCATGGCATAGAAGTGTAATTTAAAACACGGGCCAGGGATTTAAAAAGTGGCAACTGCTTAAAATATTAATGGCCGAGATGTCTAACTTCACCAACCCTGAAAGGTAAGAGAACTATGTAAAAGTGTAAAAATCGTATTATTCGTTTAGAAATGACTGATTAATTTCCAAAATATTTTGATGCTTCCCCACTGTAGATTGTCACATTAGAAGAGTGTGATGGGTTAGAAGAAGAAATTGAAAATAAAAACTTTTGTTTTTTTTAAATAAAAAACATAAACACAAAAGCAGATGGATTTTCCCATTTGGCAGCCTTTTTCTCAGGTTTTTCACTTGTATTCCATTATTGTTTAAGACATTATAAAACGAACTATATACAAATCCAAAATTCAAAGTAGTTTTCAACGCATTTTAAGCTATACAAACCACAGTTTGGCGGTGCAAATACTTTGGTCATTTCTTTTTAAGTATTTTTTGACTTGGGCACGAAATTGAATTCAAATATGCTTAATGTTAAAAAAGTCTTAAGGCATGTACGAGTATGTGTAGTTATTGCGAGGATATAAAAAAAAGAAGAAAGAGCGAAAATACATAAAATTCTTTACCTTTAAAGTCGGCTTAAGTGTTTTTTATACTTTGTTTTCTTAAGTTCATAAAAGAAAGGCCAATAAGATTTTCATAGTTTTATTACACACTTTGTACATTATAATGTTAAAAATACATTAAGATGTGAACTTTTATTTAGCATGTCTGTTCTACGTATCGTACAAAAATCTCATAAATATTAATAATAGGTAATACAATTGTATTATACCCATTTGATGGTAACTTATCTACTAACAAGTCATGCATTGCTTACATGCGAATGCATGCAATGCTTGTACAGTGCAAAAGAATGAATTGGTCAGAAAAAATTCGTTAGCTTTTCAATCATTAAGATTGGCTTGTCAATAATGCATCTTGCAAGTAAAACTTAATAGTACTCGATAAAAATATTATAAGGAATATAAAATGAGTTCTTTATTTTGGTATAACTTCAAACAGCTTATTTATTTTATTTATTTATTTTTTTATATTTGTATCGTTCCATACAAAACTCTTATTTTGCCATGTAGAGTGGACTGAGCAACAAATAAGAAAAAAATGAATATAAGTACATATAATTATATAACTATGATTATAGTGCATACATAGAAAAATATACAAAAATATATAAATACAAACGGTACTAACCACTTCGGTACGAGCGTCGCCTATAGACGACGGCCACAGATGGCACCACACAGCCGAGCGTGTGGTGTGTTTATATCACGGCCGTTATAATTTGGATTTCGGGTCTTCAGGATACACAAGCAACAATGAAACAAACAAAGAGTTAAGAAGTTCAAAAAAGAAACACGTTCAAGATGAATATCGCAAAATTGGATTGATTATAGATCAGCCAAAACAAGGGTCAGGCAATACAAATGATGGAAATACCGCACGAAGATTCTTTTCAGATCCAGAAATAGCATCTGAAATAACAGGAGTGGATTTAAACCTTATTTTCAGATTTAAAATAATCCTAGAAGTACTTGCGTGCAATGAAGAAATTGACTCTAGACAATTTGGAGATTATGCTAAGAAAACTGCAAAAATATATACAACCAACTACCCATGGAGAAATATGTCTGCAATAGTTCACAAAATTCTTTATCATGGAGAAGATATCATTAAATATCATTTGATGCCACTTGGAGATCTATACAGAGCACAATACTAGAAAAATTTCACGAAATTCCACAAATGAAGGTCTATTTAATATATTATTGGCAACGTCAGATCCGTTCATCTCCAATATTCGAAATCAATGGAAAGTGAAACATCGGGATTTAGATGAAGAAGCCAAAAAACTAGTAATGAACAAAAATAGCAAATAGACAAAATATAGAATATTTGCAATCAATATTTGTGTCAAATGAATAATAATTATAATTGCCTTTCATTGTTATTTAAGTACGAAAAACATAGTAAAAAATAATAATAAATAGAACCTACCATTGTTACAAATGCTATTAAAATCTATTGCAGTTTTTATTTTTAAAATGTTTTTTAAAATTATCAAATTTGACAGCAAAAAATAATACATTTTTCCGTAGTAACAGCAAAATCTCCAGTTAATTTTACTTTTGTTTTTGAGTGAAAAATTTTTTTTTAATTGTAACATTAAAAAAATTCCATTATCACAAAAAATAATTATAATTATTATTAAGTTCCAATTATAAAATTTTTTAATATGTAAATGAAACAAATAAACCCATATTTCACTCCAAAAGTTAAAAAAAATCAAAAGTTCAAATTTGACCTACATAGAAGTCCTTAAAAAGTCCTCAATCAATTTTAACTTAATTAAAACTGAGTCAAGCTGAACTAAATATCTATCTATTACTTCAATATTTTGAATGGTTCAAAAGTTACAGAATTTTGGCCAATGAAAAACGATTTTCAGCCACTGCGCTACACACAAGGACTGTTCCCACTTCGCACTTGGCATGGGTTGGAGTTACTAAGATTTTTTACTTGAGCCTAGTTTATACTATAGTATAGGTGGATATCGAAGCAGGCCGCTAACGTTATGGGCCCCTTTTCGATCCCTTTCTTTCCTCGAATGGATTTTAGCGAACCGATTTACGACTACCTTACTCTCATTCAAGCTTGATGCAATCACTAGCCGTTACTCTCGACTGTAGTGATTTCAGACTGGCGACTGCTGACTGTCAACCTTCTTCCCCTTATTACTTTTTTCAAGGCTTAGGTCCACCATGGCATTCAAATTTAACAAGTGTCTTCCCGTCGACCTAAGCCTTACGCTAGCCAAAACTTGACACTCCTACACAATGTGCGTTACCGGCTAAGCCTCTTCCTCAGCAGTATCTTTCGAACCTGTTCCGTCCACCCCTTAGGAGGTTTTCTTGTCCAACTCTTCCGAATACCTCAAATAGTCAATAAACACCTGAGTTTAACTCCTGCCCTCGTGCGAGGCTTTATTGACTATCCCTGTCGAAATCTCACGGTCTAACGCCTTAGAAGTACCTTTAGTGATGGACCCGTTCGACCCTCGGGTGGCATTCATGTCCATCCTTTCGGGATTTCTCCTTTGGGCAATTAAAACTGTAGTTTCTGTAGAGATTAACCCTCTCTAATGGGGAATAATATGTCCACCCATATGCACGGGTAAGCTGGGTATCCATACTTGACACCAATCACACTCTTAGTCACGCATCCCTGGTGTTCCAACGGGGGATTAGGGATTTGTTATACGAGAGTGTTAACTTGTCTCTGTTTAGGATCCGGTCACACTGATTAGTAAGTTCGTTTTAGTATAATATAATAATCGGAATATGAAAATAGATAACACTGTTCAACTTAATTTATTGACATTTTCTTGGCGCTTGATAGGGTCTGGCACGTTTAAAGTAAGGTCAAAGGATCAGTTTTCTAAAAATGGGAAAATCTTTACACATCATGTATAACTGTTAACATTGATTCAAACGTTGCTTCTAAATAACTTCAGTCCCGCATCCATAAGTTAGATGACTGATTAAAAAAGTGGAGAATAAACGTAAATTCTTCAAAATATGCTCACGTAACGTTTTTTCTCAGAAGGCAAAATTGTCCACTAATAACAGTAGCAGAAACCACTGCTCCAGCGGAAACACATGCTAAATATTTGAGTATTCACTTAGCTAGACGCTTCACATTGTCACGCCATATTGAGATAAATATACTGCTTGTGCATCAAATATCCAGGAAGACCGTCTAGGATTTTTCGAACTATCCTCTGTGCCCCTTGGAATACAAGAAATGAATATATCCCTTAAGTTCCCACGATCCAGGGACAAGTAAAAACAGTGGTGAATCCCAAAACTTTAATATGACATTTATTGCAATTTCATGATCATCAGAGACTAAAAGAACAGTCATTTGGAACCCGGCGAGATTTGAATACAATATTACATTGCTAATAATATAAATAACACTATTCAGATAAGATTTATATACGTATTTTAAGTTTCTTTTAAAAAATAACACATGGAGTGAATCGAAAAGATGCACTAAAGGCAAAGATTAAATTCATTCTTGATTTTCAGGCCAAGTTATCCCTAGCTTTTCTGCCATTTTTATATGAAAACTATACCTTATATGAAAACCCTTCTAGAGGAAAAATATTGAAAAGTTCGTTCTCGGAAACGAACCCCTCTAAATAATTCCAAGCAATTGTTAATATTTCGGTCTGTGCGTTTTTCTCCACTCGTTCTTAAACTTTGATTCTGAAGTTCAACTTATTATCCCCTGACTTTGAGACGTAGGTCAGGTATATGACACTTTTACATGAAGGAAATAATATACGATAATCATACTAAGTTCCCTCTGCCGCAAAATTTCAGACAAATTCTCCAGGTATTTGACATGAAGTGCCACTTTGCACACTGACCGATGTACTTTTCAATACTTTGCTCAATTTAGTTCCCAGTCATCTGTTTTCATTATTTAGTTGATAAATTGTTGATACCAAAAAAGTTTACATCTAATTATTTTCTAAGATGGGTAGCATAATTTAGTACTCCGAACCCATTGTGCAAATGCCGCTTCATTCAGCTTTTACTTGCGAAAGATCTTTGGTAAAAAAAGCTAGTAAATCAATTAAACGTGCCTTTGAAACCTGGTTTACTCAATAATATAAACCTACTTGTTTCAGTTTCTTTTTAGCTGACCAATTGGAGATCTTTAAGAAGAAGCCCAGGAGTGCAGAAATACAGACTACAAAAAACTTTGATACCCAAACACATGCAAAATTTCACGCATTAGAGAGAATAAATATTTCTTTAACATATTGCTTTCTTCATCAGGTCCACTTATTTCATCACAAAGGCCTGTTAGATTAAAGAAGGATTTGGAAAAAAAATAACTTTTGTTCAGAAATGCTAAGTTTATTAGATATTGCTTCCAATGTAGATGAATATTTTGTAAAGAATAACCAGTACTCGGGAAAGTTCTTATAATGAAAATATTTCACCATTATTAAAAGTCCAAAGAGTAGAAATTTATTAAGTTTTTGCTAGGAAAATTCTTATCTTAAAAATTATAATTGAAGTGATCAGACTAAGTAAGTGATTTGTTGAAAAAATTCCAAGATTTTTAACAAGTGTCACTAGGTAAATTCTTTGATTATTAATATACGTTTATATTATATATAATAATGGATTGTGGAAGTCTTAATTGAATTACAACCCATTTCGATTTTTTGGGGTTTATTGCTAGATCGTTTGCTGAAGCCCACGTATAAATATTAACGTATAAATGATTTAAACGAATAAATTGATTATTTTGTAGTGTTTAACATCGAAACACATTTTAATTTATAAGGACGAATATTGTAGTTGGTGTGACCAGCGTTAAAACCAAACCAAATCAAATCAAAATCGTATATTGACACTACGTTTCCAAAGTTATTACAAACACAAATTTTCCTAAAAATAAAGACTACCTTGACAAATATATTTAATAATTATCTAATGCTTAAAATTAATTTTACTAGAAATATAAAGGATCTGGCTCATCAAGGTGCTCCGACAACAACATAAATAGCATTGAAAATTTATATTAGATGCACTGTATAATTTTTATATATTTTTAAATAAACTATTTTATTGTACTCAAAATCGTTTTAATTATCTTCCTGAATATTTAATTGTGGCGGCTGCCACATCATGGGATTCAATATGAAGTGAAGGAGTAACAGTCAAGCGTAAGAGTGAAAAAGTATACATAAATAATTGCAACCACTGCACAGTGCCACATCTGGCCAGTCTAGCACAACAAAAATCAGGAAATATTTTTTTATGATGATTCTTATGAATTTTTACTACATTTATCTAAATGTAATTTTTCATGAAGAATTTTATTATGTAAATTTAGTCTCAGTGGTAGATATTTACATATATCCATATAACATTTTTGCAATTCTTTGCGAGCCGAAAAATTTAGGATGATTAGTGTAACCTCATTTGGCCAATCTAGCACGACAAGCATCATTTAAATTGCAAACGCACAAAAAATGCCATCAACATTGGTTGCAGTTCGACAACTGCCATGCCCATTGGTTAGAAAATATCTTGTTGTGAATATTTTATTTTTTATATGATTGCAGTTTTTTCCTAGATCATTCAATAAGTGGCTCAATACTTTCAATTACAATACAGCATCACTTAAAACATCACATATACATCTCTGTCGTATTTACATGATTTTGTCATAATGTCCTAATATATTACAGTAGTTTAAAAATATTTATAAAAAACGTTCCAAAATAATAAAATCTGTTTTTTTCGTTTAATGGTAAGTTTATGTCTGCAATTCAAATTTCAATTATTTTATAGTTTTCGGCTGAAATATTATTAAATACATTTTGATTTTATTTTTATAAAACATATGACTTTATGACACTTTATGAATTCTATAATTATATATTGTAACGTATTGTACTTAAATCCGATGTATTCAGCCATTATCGTAGAAAACAATAACATTATGTAATTTTCTTGACTGTACAAAAAATCCCTAAAAATTTTTAATACTAAACAATTTATTGCTGTAGAAAATACTATTAATAGATCAAAAATGAAAAGACAAGCGTACTCATTCGGGCTGGAACTTTGTATTTTACAGATACTTAAAGACTTTGAAGAAACTAAGAACTAAATTAGACAAGTACTTACGACAACTAAAATTCTTTCACATAATGTTGTGTATAAATTACAAAAAATATGTGTAACTTACCATTCTGGTATTGTACTGTAGTACAAAAGCAACGTTGCAATTTCGTAACAATTTAAGCCAGCATTTAAAACACTTTCGGCATCGACTGTAACTAGGGGAGTTCCTTTCAAATCAAAAGTTCCTGCAATTTAATCAAACAAATTTTATAAATTTTTAATTAAAAAAGCTGTTTGATAGAAATAGCAACTTCTTGAGTGGGTTTTTATATGATGGCACACCGCATGCATATTCCTGTTGCTGGGGTCTATGTTTACACATATGTACGACAACATACGTAGATTCATGCATAGAACAAAACTCACGAAAAGAAATTCTTTATGATTATTTGCTCAACTTGTATGT
The DNA here is from genome assembly GCA_963932375.1 of Phania funesta. Lineage (NCBI taxonomy): Eukaryota > Metazoa > Arthropoda > Insecta > Diptera > Tachinidae > Phania > Phania funesta. The sequence goes on from OZ010656.1 coordinate 49,269,449, forward strand.
AAACTATAGCCTCAATTGAGGTTAATTTCAGAGAGCACAACATAAGAAAGACATCTCAACAACAGGGTGTGCTTCATTGACGATGTCAATTATAGTCCAACATTTAACTTGATTGTAAATACTGTCATGAGATGGTTAATAATAAAAAAAAAAAAGATTTTATCAAAATTATGTTGTACGAAGAATTGAGTTTCCAGTTGCAAATCAATTAATGCAAATGTTAAAAAATTTGAGCACACATTTTTACGTCGTTAATTTTTGATAAATGATAAGAAGTGAAAGTAACTAGAACTTTGCCTCAGCAGCAACAACATCAGCCCAGCCACAAGAGCATTAATAGCAACCAGAAGAAAGTTTTTTTCCTTTACAATTGTAATCAGTGTCTGAAGAAAGGAACATTAAATGAAACAAACTTACCAGGTAAATAGATGCCAGATAAAAGTAGCTTTTCGGGTAAATCAATAATTAAATTTGGCAGTACAATTTCGCTTTCCAGTTGATCTATATGTAATAGAAAATGGAAAAGGGTAATTAAAAATAAGATTAATGAAAATTGTAAACTAATTTTAGAAATTATGAACAACACAAAAAGTCTTTAAACGAATAATGTTTTTACATTTAACTCATTTTTTGAGTGAATGTGAAAAAGGAAAGGGTTAAGATGGTATTAGTTTTTTAACCGACATCGCAAACATTTGCCGTACAAAATTTTTGAATGCTATTACGGTCAATCTTTACGATTAGATTTTGATATTAGTTCAGTATATTTGGTACAACCATAATACAGTTACAATTAGAAGTAAAGCGCAATTTCGGGGTGCTCACTGTTTTCCCATGCTGCTAACAGAATAAAAATTTACTGCACCAGACACTTGAACCCTGCACGTATGGATCCAAGTTGGGAGTGGAAGTCATTGAAGGATTTCCAATTCTTCATTTTGAAAAAAGGATAAAGGTTAAGAAATATGAGAAATGTAGCTTTCTTAGGCAAAAATATCTGCCGTGAAAATAAAAAATGTTGCGCCATTTCTGGTACATTTTTTATATATGGAGTTTGATATCGGCAAAGAAGCCGGATATACTTTAAATACGCCGGTGAGTGTACCTGTTACCAGTTTGCCTTGATTTGGTGCCATGGCACAATAAACAGGTATACGCATCCCTGCCGAATTCGCCTCATAAGAAAAGTATCAAGTTTTTGTTTTATTATTTTATTTATTTATTATTATGGTATAGAAAAAAATAATTTTAAATTTCAAACAAAAACTTTTTAATTTTCAACAAAAACTGCATATTAAATCGATTTGCTGCGCAATATCATTGCAAACTATGATACACAGTGGGGTTCAGTGGCAATGAGTTCCTTTTTTACTGTCCTGAAGTAGTTCAATTGACAAAATGGAAATATTTTTCACTGTATATCATTTGTATAAGAAACACTTGTAAATAAGGATTAAACTCCTTCAAGTTTATCGGTACCCAATCCTGCAGACGTTGCTCTTACATTAATGCGAAACTATTTCGATTTGAAGCGCCACCTATTTGAAGAACATCAGTTATTTACAAGTCTTTTTTTACTGAACTTTACCAAAAAGTACTTGAATGCACCTATTATTTCATTCAGCTGATATTGACATAACAAAGCCTGTATAATTGTGCCATGTTTGGGGTAGTCATTTGCTTAAAATTTTGATTTTTTAATGAGATTTCTAATATCTTACTGCTCGTGAACGTTTGGATCATGGTATGACTACAGGCCATTCGTTCACAAGTGATTCTTCATGAACTCTATTTGAAAGCCATAACATACTTTATCAAAGAATTGTGGAATAGAGTAACACTTGAAACAATAAAAAATTGTTTCGACAAAGCAGGGTTTATAAAAGAATTAAGCTCCTCCAAAACCAATTTAAATGATGAAATTTCACTTGCATGTAACTTGTATTTTTCGACGAAAGTATTTTGACGTGATGTAGGGGGCCAAAACGTTATTGTTGCGTTCAGATTATTTGCTTATCTGATCATTGAATATAATAAAGACAACCATGATAACATATTGACAATTAAAAAGTTTTGGAGCATATGTAACGGTAATGCACATTTGATTCATAATTACGGATAACGGATGGCTCCATCCAACGGGATAATAGTTTTTTAAGCATTGGGGGCCTGAAGCTATTTGTAAAGTGGTTTAACACTTACCTTCTGTTAAGGAATTGTATTTATCTTCGGCATTCTCTTCGTCACTATCAATGTGAGGAAACGAATTTCCTAAACAAAATCTTGGCAGGGCAGGTGAATTCAAATCATTTGTTTTAGTTTCAGTTTGCGGTGTTGTTGTAGCAGTTGTTGCTGCTGTCGTAACAATTTTATGGCTTTTATTATTGTTATTGCAAATGTTGTTGTTTATGTTTCTTGTGTTATTGATGTTTAGATGAGTTTTGGCATAAGAATCGCTATCACTGGAGGCGGTACTCAAACCACTGGCACTGCTATTACCCGAAGATGTCGAGTTCATACTATCCTGGCGGTTGGTCAAACGTCTCAGCATGTATTTATTGTTGTTTAACTTATTTTTGGTAATTAATTCACTGCGTCTTAGAGCACATTTCGGGGAATTTGGTATTTGGTGTTTACCGCCGCGTGCACCGTAATGATTTTTCTCATCTTTTAAAAATGAAGATGTGGCCGTTGTTGTTGTTTCGGTGGCATCTGAATTACTACAACTTGTGTTGGCGTCATTAAATGGTATTTGTGGCAATTGATTGAGCGATAAACGCTCAAGGCTATTCTCCACGCCTATCAGAAGATTTTGTAAGAGTTGTGGCAAATCGTCACTTAACATTTCGAGTGTTAATGTGCTCAGGTACAATGTGTGATCTTGATAATCAAGTTGACAACTTTTTAGAGTTGACCCTGATTTTACAATTTTTGCTGATGTTGTTGTGACTAATGTTGCATTTGAAAGATGCAGCGCTGGTGCACGCCAAACTGCATACAATTGAGGCTCTTTACTTGTTTCAACTGAAAATTCAAAAATAAGTTTTAAAAAATATAATTAATAATTATTTTTATTTAATTTTTTAAATCATGGCTTGTCACTTTGTGTGGTTCTCTGTGGACCTATGAAAATACTGCTAAAAGAAATTTTATTTTAATATTATAGGCGCAAAATGTTTGTTGTCAGAGTTGAAAATATGTCGAACATTGTCAAGTGTCAACGAAAACCGATAAAAGCATTTACCGATATTTACACTGAAGACGGGCATTGCGGTATAATATAGATTTCAAAGATGCCTAATTGGAGACATCTATTGAGAGTGAATAGTTTAGTAGAAATTCTTTTTGAATCACAATCAGAAGATTAAAAATCATAGGAATATCCCATCAGTATACCCACTTCAAAGACCAAGCCAAACTCGTCGAAAGGTAAGCTGGATGCAATTTTGTTTGCTGATTACGTTAGAATTTGTCTAGTTTTTTCAACAATGAAAAAATGAAAAAACTAGCTAGTGTCCAGTGTAAATCGTTATATTACAGCCAGTTTTTTTGTTTTAATGCGAGAATTAAGTTTTGGAATAAAATAATGAAATCAAATGACATTTCTCAACAGTGTGTATTCCGATAGTTTTTCTACTGCCAACTGTGATGGAGTTTATTTTAGTTTCTTACCTGTCTTAACACACAAGTATATTTCTGCAGGCTTAACTTGATCATCATCGAGACCCCCAAAGTGAAGTATCACTTCGCCAATCGGTGTTACAAGAGGCCATCCTTGACCCCAAATTAAATTCTAAAAACAAACAGAAAAAATAAATATTTTATAATTAATTGAAATGAAATAACGTTTGAAGGTATGACATCAATATCTATCAGCAGGTGTTATGTTATTAACAAGACTTCTATTTTACTATTTAATGTGTTTTTAACGTTTACAATTTAAATGATTGTAGGTTCTCAGCTTGATATTTTTTAACGCATTTATTAATTTATTTGTAGTCAACTTAAAATTATTGAAATGCATAGTAGATATTTTTGTTTAATTTTTATTAGAAAACAGAGAAGTCCAAATATTTTCCCCCACATCTAACGCTTGGTTGGCCATTTATAATTCTTAATTTTTCTTTCTATGCTTTTAAATGCTTTTTATGTTCTAAAGAATTTTAATACTTACATTACCATTTGCAAATATAAACGTTTATCAGCAAATTAATGATTATGTTCATGTAATTAATTGAGACCTGCAAATGATGCACGATATTATTGTTATGCGATACAAGAGAAATGTCACCGTTATGCTAGCAACAATACTAGACTATAGTCTTTCGATTGGAGTTATAAGAAATTAAAAGGCATCCTAAACCAAATACAGCAAGGCAGTCAATAGCGTATGAAAAAACGAAACGATTGAACATTTGTTGTGCAGCTCTGTTCCACGTTATTACGGCATACCGCGGTACACGGTAGTTCGCCAGGTCATGTTCAAGCCTTTGCACACAGCGTGTATATTACGCGAAATCAGTCGCGATGTTTTTACTCCCCTCACAACTTTGCTTCCTTTAATCGTCAAGTAATGAAACTTGAAACACTGGTGAAGTTATTGATATGCGCAATACCATCTCATTTTGCGAAATCAGAGATCAGCCATCAATCGTTATTTCGCTACTCAGTGAGTAGAGATCATTGAAATTGAATGTAAGGTAAAGTGTAAAAGTGGAGAAAAAATAAATCAAATATGAAAATACGAATCTTTATTTCTTTCTTGAACTTTAGTAAAAATAGTAGTAACGGAACAACGCAACCTCATAATGATTATTTTAATGTGCGCATACGAATCATACTTATTCTGAATCGTCTGTATACTCTCAGTGAATGAGAGTCACAGTTCACAACATAAGAAATGCTGTTGAGCATGAGTACGATAATTACCTCAATCCTTTGAATGGCTTGATAGTATTTTAATACGTATAAATGCGTATAAGTACAAGAAACATATGAGTCATGATTCAACTCGGTTCCTTTTTTTTCTTAGTAGTTTTAACGGCCAAAAGTTTAATAGGAACTTGGCCTTATTTCTACATTTATATATTATATTTAAATCTAACCAGATGTAACTTAGCTAAAAGGCATTTACTAGAAAATTCTGAGGAATTTTTTTCGGAGCACATAGTGTGCCTATACAAACTTGTTCTAAGTCTCCTCAGTGTTAGCTCTAAGATTTGTACGCTTCAAAATGCCGAGATGAATGGAGTTATACACCGGTCACATAAATAACTCGTGCGGAGATTGTAATCAACTTTGCCTTATTGATGCCCGATTGCTTTTCTTGGCCTTTTCACATGAATCCAAAATTGTTCAGAGTTCTGTATTAATTTAAATAGTTTTCGGCACTAACGTTTGGTTGATGAAAACTTATAGTCGTATAAAAATCTACAATCAAAAACATATTCGAAAAAGTGCGTATCAACTTTCAACTAGTAGAAGTAAGATTCGCGATAAGATACTCGATTTTTTGGTGAATTTTAAATAATAGCGGAATTGGATTTTTAGTAAAATTTCCAACACAGGATACTATTTGGAGTTTTCAGTGCAATTTCAGCCTTTGGGTAAATTTTGTTGCTAAATTTCAAAATATGATGACGCTTGTTTTTGATTCCTTTTAGGTGAAAATTATGTTTTATGTCAATTATGCATACGTCTTTCGGACCTTTTTATTAAAATTGAAACGTTTTTCATAAAATATTGATTTTTGGTAACCTTTTGGCGAATATGAAAATTTAGAGTTTAAATTGCAAAGTTTGATGAATTTTTGTTTTTGTGATATTTTTGCAGTTATTTTGCTTTATTTGTTTTTCGGTTTTAATGTGCATTTTAGAAATTTTGGATTTTACCTAATTTTTTAATGTAATTTCAGTTTTCTTAAAACTGCTTTATTAACGACGGAACCTTAAAAATGTTGTGAATTCCGAAATTGTGTTGAAGGTTTTATTTTAATTTAGATGTTTGATAAAATATTAAATTTTTATGATTTTTAAAATTTTTGGTGAAAATCCGATTTTTTGTGAGATTTGGTTTTTATCATTTTTCATACTTTTTAGGTACAAATAGTTTTAAAAAAATTTTTTTTGACTAATTTAGGTTTTTGGTAAAGTTTATAATTTTTATGAGTTTAAAATTTTATGGTGTATTTCTCATTTGTAATGAAATTTGATTTTTATAACATCGATTTGGATAAAAATTCAATGTTTTTCATAAAATATAGACTTCGATAGTTTTTCGAATTTGTGGTGAATTAAAAATTATGACAAATTTTTAGCTTTCCGTAATTTTTTTTTTTGGAATTTCGGTTTTTAGAGGAATCTGGCTCGTAGTTTTAGAAAATTTTAATTTAAAAAAAAAATTAGTTCGGTCCAACATTTAGGTCTGTAATTTATCCAGAGGTTTAAGTTTGACCATAGAATTTGATAAGCATTAAGAATATACATCTTTTATGGGTTTTGCGAATAAGCGTTTGCCCGTCAGAGTGAAAATACCAAAAAAAAACTCTGTTTTTGCAATTCAGCGTCTAGTGCCATTAGAAATCAGAAAGTTAATTTTAACATCGGACAGACGGGCAGAGTGACATTGATAATTGGACTTCCCTATCTATAAGGACCCATAGTATATATACTTTGTTGGATCGGAAAATAATATTGTAGAAATTACAAACGGAATGAAAAATCTTTTGTAATGGGTATGAAAAGAGGCTACTTCCTCAGTGCGTTTAAGGTAAGCAGTAAGTACGAATTAATCGTAGGAGCGACTAATATATTTTCAGAATTGATGTAATTAGTATGAAGATCAAGGCTACCCGCGAAATGACCTTGGTTACTTTCACTGCTTCCAATTTGATCAAACATACTGGCTGTCAAAACTTAAGCAGCCGCTGCAACGTAAGCTGCACGTAACAAGTGCTTTGTTGTCGAACGCAATTGGATAAAGAGGGAAGGAGAAGTCGTAGGTTCAAAAAATAAATTGCGCAGTTTGCGTCGTCAAGCTATTAAAAAATACTGGCACATGTATATCTTATGTATCTTTTTTTAGAAAAATTATTATTTTAGCTATACTAATCTCCCACAAAAACCAAAAATTTAACAAAGGCCTCAAAATGTACATTTTAAATTATGTAAAAATCTTTATTGAAATTGGTACCTCCCATATATACTTTTAAGACAAATTTTCAATCAGTGCATTGTTAAAACTAGTGAACAAAGGTTAAAATATTACAAGCTTACTTTATGTAGTCTTAAGAGAAGCTTCTTATCGTTTAACAGAAAGTTCATATTTACAGATACCACAAGTGATAACAAGAGTTTGATAACTACCAGAAGCTGCGTTTTGATAGTGGCAAACAATTAATATTTTAAAAGTCAGGTATATATAGTTTTAAGAATGATATTAAATACAAAAAATCGAGAATTTATCAAAAATTTGTAAGCATTCAAAGAAAAGAAAAACAAACCGATCGAAAATGTTTATTTTAAGGCGAAAGGAGAGTTAATACGATTAAATTGTATTAAACACCTCCAACAATCCTTTGCACCAAGAAAAATATGTGGTACATTTTTAGTAGTTCATAGTTTTGTTAAGGGTATATAGAATTCGGCAAAGACGAAATTTTTCATATTATAGTCTTTTTTCTTGGTTGAGAATGATGTTTCCTTCATCATAATTAATTGGATACAAAAATAGATCCAGGATGAAACTTGGAAAAAATTCATACAATGCTTTCATTGCCAACAAATGGTTGGCTAAAAGCAAATTGCATGTGGTAACCTAGATTTCAATAACAGAAAAAGTTAGAGTGTTGTAAAACTTCATTCTCAACCAAGGAAAAGACTATAATATGAAAAATTTTAAAATTGAGAAATTGCTCGTACTCGTATTCCATTTGTCTTAAATGTTGGTATAAATAGAAGTTGTTTAGACACACAATTTGTAGATAAGACACGAAGAATGTTGATAACGTGCGTAGCGGCATAGAAAATGCATTCCATTCAGCTAGATGTCAAATAAAATTAAAACTTTTACTGTTTTCAAAGGTTGTCCATATTAAATAAATAATTCTCTTTCTGAATAGAAAGGAAAACGAACTCATGCCTAAAGAATTAAAAATTACTTGATAGTTAATAATATTTGTAGTTCAAAAAAACAATAAAAACTTATTTTGGTGAATAGTTAAATTTTTTTGTGAACTCATTTATGGTGAAATTTTGATTTTTTATGTATTTTTGGTTAATTTTAGTTTTGTTAAAATTTCGTCTTTTTGGTGAAAAAAATTGTTGTGAAGTTTAATTCTTTGTAGAAAAATTTCATAATTTGGTAATTATTTCGGCTTGTATTGTATTTTGAGTTTTTGTTAAAAAAAATAAATGCATTAAATAATGCATTAAATAATGCATTCCTAAAACAAGCACCACCATTAAACGATAACGTAAACCGTTGAAGTGCTTGCAAGATAGGAATGGCTTCCAAAGCCTCCCATAAAATAATAATGGACTTTAAAGTAAAAATTATAATATTAATATTTTCTATATTTTTCTTTTTCATTTTAAATGCAATTTATTAAAGACGTTATTCATTTTTAAGTACCCCTAAATACACGCCTGTTTTCAGGGTATACGACGAGTACATATGCACTTGATAGCCCACACTAATATTATCTATATTTATTGGACGTTTTTGTATGAAATATTTGGTCTTGTAGATATAGTAATAAAGATTTAGTACCAACACTATTGTGAAAGAAATAACTTTATTTACATCTCTGGTTGCGTTTTGCGCATTTATATTACAAAAATTATTTTTACTTTTTACTGATGAAGCGCAATTTTGTCCAGTATCCAAGATCGTAAAGTCGCAACATTTGCATATACTGTGGGAAGATTAGGTCTTGCACATCCGATGCCCCAAGAAACAATTCCAGCCAATTTATTACGCACTGTTAGTGGTCCACCAGAGTCTCCATGACATGCGCCTTTATTTCTTGAACCCGCGCATAACATATACTCTGTAATTTTACCATCGTACTGTTCATTACATACGTCGTGACTAATTATCGGAACTGTTATTTCTTGCAGGGTAGAAGGAGACGGGCCACCCTCTCCTAAATTACCCCAACCAGTTATAGTTGCCAAAGAACCAGCAGGGGGTGCATCAGCTATTAATTCTATAGGACGAATGTTAAATTTATTTAATGGCAATGGCAAAGCCAAAACCAGAATAGCAACATCATTGTTGTAGGTATTAGGATTATAATATTCATGTATGATTATTGTCTTTACAGGCACTAAAACACCAATACTACCGTTTTTAGTATTGTCGCCAGCCACCACCTTTAGTTGACTCGGAACGGTTCCTGTAACGCAATGTGCCGCAGTCAATACGATATTTTCTGAGTGAATACTTCCACCACAGATATGATTATATGGGGTATGAGAATTAAAAATACTTTTTGCTCGAAGACCTATTTGATAACCATGCTTTCCAATGTCGACCTCATACCCACCAACGATACGTTTTTCCGGTTCGTAAACATTTTTTATTATTAATCCTTGACTTAAGGACATTAAACTCAGAAGGAGAATAATTTTCATTTTTTACTTAGTATTGTAATACTAATAATCGTGTAAAATTTAAATCGTTTTAAATATCTGAGTGGTTCTAAAGTTACTGGTCGTTTACTTCACAATTTTTCTATTTAATCCATGCTGGAAAAAATAAATTTGATTTCACTTCTGTAGGTATTTGTAAAATGTTTTAACTGTATTGATTATATTTGTCGATAAAAAGTTTATTATAACCCAACTACTAAATAATACAACCCAATAATCATTTCAATAAGAAATAATTATTAAAAAAAACTTTTCGATGTAGTGGTTTTCTTCCAAACATTTTTATAATCTTAGGTTCCAATTCGACTTTAAATTTTAAGTTCCGTCTTGTATACGCATCACCACAGCTATTAAAAAGTATTAAAAAACATCAAATGAAAACAATTTTAAAAATAGCAAATTGGAAAGAAAAGTCAAGGACAGTAAATACTTGAAATTTGACGATTAATCGAAAAACGATTAATAATCGATTATTTTCTTGTGATTAAGGACTTAACTGCAATTAAAATTCTCCTGCGATTAATCGAGGGTTATTCGACTATTTGTAAAATAATAAAAAAAAAATACGTAAACAATAAATGCCTATAATATTGCTACAAAAATTGATTGGTCGGGTGGAATGCAACAAGTTTGGTGGCAAACTAAATTTAGGAATATGGAGAATAATTTTTACTAGCAACTCTACTGGAGTTCATTACCGCTGTCCACACATCTCTTAATCTTGAATTCGATTTACAGTCTCACCACAAGTATTTGGCTCACAAACGACAAATAAAGGACAATGGCTCAGCAAATCGTCAAAATGAACCAAGCTTCTTCAACGCTACAGTTCCCGAATTAAAACGAGATGTATTTAACGATGGGATGAAAAATGTATAGTGTATACAAAGTTTTACACAGTTGCACGAAAATATTGTCTTGTGATTGGAACTTCTGTACCATTAGAATGGCGCCTTTTTTCCAAAGTGAATAATTTACTCAGCCTCCAGCTTCTCAAGTTTAGTATTCATTCATTTAATTCAGAAAGAAAAATTGTTCATTTTTATTAATACGATAATTTTAAGCACAAAGGAAGGTTAAGTTATTAGGCACTAGCAGGTAGCATTAAACAAACTAACTAATGATTATAAAATTGAATTCGAAAATCTTCTAGAATTTTTTATATTTTCGATAATGTTTCTGTTGGGCTAAGAAGATAAAGAAACTTCACCGGTTAGCTAGTTTTTAACTAACTATTCCAGTACCAGATCGTATCATATTGTCTGAAATAGAATGTCTCATGGGAAATTCTAACAACTTATCTGAAAAATTTCTGCAGCTAATGTTATCAAAGCAATAAAAGCTATGGCAACATTATTTAGTAGCATTGACGTTAGTAAAATCTTAAAGCAATATCTGAAAAATTAAAACAAATATACATACACTTTTATGTTGATTATAATTTAAAACGCTTATTATCAGCAGCGATAATAATAATTGAAAAGATTATACAATTCCATAACCTCTTTCATTACGATAAACAAAAAGTACGATCAGGAGTATTAGAATATTATTTTTTTTTCACCTAATCATAGAATTAGTGGCTTCGTATCGTACAAGCTGACAAACAAAACGGTTATTGTTTAAATAACGTAACTTTGGTAACGTCAAAACAAAATTATAGCGTTTCGAACGTGAAACTATGTTATATTCGAATTTCACCCTTTATTATTATTTTTATTAAAAAGGTGCAGATGGAACTACTACGTATATCTATATATATATATATATATATATATATATATATATATATATATATATATATATCTGTACAGTCGTAGGCCATTTTTAAGTTCAAGAAGATATTGTATTATCAATGAACATTGAATGCAAAATGATAGCTTGCTTGTTTACAGTAACGACTTTCATCCATAAGTGCTGACCTAGTAAAAAAAAATTAGATTTTCTGGAGCACAGTCGTGCCTTCGAGCACTTTTACTTTGCCTTGGTATATATAATACTGCATGACAGCATATGTGAAATTTATTATATTTATAGGTTTATGTTTTATCATAGGAGAAAAAAGTGCATCCCAGAATGCACTGCTGTAAGACAATGAAGATAAAATTATATATTTCGCGATGAGTTACGAACAGAGCACGAGAAGACGATAGTATTCAGTGAATCTCCAAATGCCAAAGTGGGACATCGCGAACAAATATGCAGAGCGTCGTGCAATGCCAACACGATATTTTCTTACAAAGCTACTGATAGCGAAGCAGTAGTTTTTGCTGGTTAAATGTCAGGAACCGTTAAGAGTATCATGTGAGCAATACATGGCAAAGGTCCACATCACATCGCACCACGCATATATATTTGCAGCATTATCTAAAATGCATAGACTTCCAAAATACTACTTTGTGTGTGATGAAATTTAGGCGTTATTCAAGTTAAAAAAAAGAAATTTTGTTAATTTTTGGCAACATTAAAGTTTTTGTTTGAAAATTTTAGAATTTGCTAAATTTTGGTTTTTTATTAAATTTTTTTTTTTGTCTAATTGTTTATTAAAATTTCACGGTTTTATGGCGTATTTTAGAACATTTGGTGAATTTAAAATTTTGGCAACATTTTCGACTTTGCGTAATTTTTTGATGCAATTTCTTTTAACTCCGCTTCTTTGAATTTTTTTTTTTTTTTTGGTGAGTTCCCGATTTTTGGTGAATTTCTTTTTTATTATTGTTAAAATTTTTCATATTTCGAAAGCAAAAAAAAAAAAAACGATAACAAACTTAAAAATAAAACTTATTTGAATAACATAATTGAATTATTTATTGTAAAAATTGTTGACTATAGTTTGGTGAATTTTCGAATTTTTGTGAACTCCAAAATTAAAGTGAAATTTATTTTTATTTTATAGTTTTCAGATTAAAATTTTTGAAAAATTTATCATTTTTATAATTTTTAAATATTTTGATGTACGAGTATTTATATCGATTTAGTTAAAATTTCGACGTTTTTTTTATAAAATATTGATTTTTTGTGAGGTTTTGGCTGTTGGCTTAAATTGCAAATATTTTGTGAAATTTAATTTCACCAAACCTTGGGTTTATTTTTTGCTAAAAATTAGTTTTTGTTATTAAGTTTTTTGGAAATTAATTTTTTTATTCCAGTTCTTGGATTGTGTGGTGGATTTACATATTTGTGCTGATTTTTAAATTTTGGCACAATTTGGGTTCTTTGGTTAGTTTTTTAATTCTTAGGTTTTTTTAAATTTTAATTCGGTCCAACGTTTAAGTCCGTAAGTTTTCTGGGGCCTCAGGTTGATAATTTCTATAGTAAATTTGACAAGGATATCCACGTAAAAGTGAAAATACCAAAGAATAAACCCCGAAAAATGGACTGACGGACATTGAACTTCCTTACCTATAAGGATCCAGAATATATATAGTTTGTTGGGTCGGAAATGAATACTGTAAAAATTACAAACGAAATGGCAAAACTATTACATATACCCTTTTCAATTTGTATGATGGGTAAAAAACGTATACTTTCATTAAAATTCCTAAGTGTTGTGTAAAGGTTTGATCTCCAGCATGTTCAGAAATAAGATAATATATTTCTGTTTGCAAACTCATGCATAAAATACTTCAAAATTAATGCCTTTTTCTGAATGTTCAGCAAAGGTGAATTCTATAAACCCTTTCACACATTTATAATGTATGTATTTTGTAAAAAAAAGCAAAACTGTATTTCTAAATTGTTTTGTTTTTCGCAAACCAAAATTCTGATTGTAATATTATTGGAGAAATAGTTTTCATACGTCCGGATACGTCTCTTGAAGTTGATCTTACATCTTTTTCGTTAAATGAATCAAGCATAATGACTTTAAATTTTACCGACTCTTGCCATAGTAGCAGTTAATCAATGAATGTAAACACAATACCATTGAATTGTTTAATCGTTTAAACGTCAGCAAATAGTTAACGATGCCTAAGTGCCTCTTGAGAAGACCGGAAATAAAACATTAAACGAAATAAATAATTCGTTTTAAAAAGGGGTATAAATTATACAAATGCAAATTATTTTGTTATTGTAGTTCTATTTAATATGCGATTGTTAAAAGTATTTCTGTTAAATTATTTCTTCGCGTTCCTTCAGTCGTTGTTTTATAGATACAAAAATATTATAAGTATTAAAATATGTTTGCATTTATTTTTATTTTAATGTTTTTGTAGTTGACTGGTTTGTATTTATTTAAAGAAAATTCCCATAAATCATGGCCTTTATCATGATACCATCTATTCAAAGTCATGTTAAGTGTTTTGCAGTCTACATACAGCAAATGTACTTAATATGCCTATGTATGTACACACAAATATCCAGACGTTAATACAGGGGCAGCCCGAAAATTTATTTAATACGAAACGTTAATAAAGATTTTTAATATCATGATTTGTTTGAGCATAATTTTGTTTCTTTGTTTGTTTAAATTTATGTCATTTTCGTCCCAATTGCGAATGACAAACTGTATATAAAAACAGTGGCGGAATTGGCGAAAAAAAATTTTACATGAAATTTGACACCCAGAAAATTCATCAGTTGCGGTGTCTGAATAAGAGTGCACTACAAAAATCGTTGCAATAATAATCGATTTTTTCATACGTGGTGTGCCAGGTAACGCGCACATGTCATTCAAATCTATGCCGTCCAATTGAGGCCACAAGAATTCCATTACCATGGTCGTGTCTGGAATGCTATCACAGTCACTGCCGGAATGATGTTTTTAAGGTTTCGGCAACAATGCTCTTAAGAGAACGAGTACGTCGACGCAAGGAAAACTTAATCCATAATCGACAAAGTTAGTCAAATTGTTGACACATTAGGTTCACGTTATTGACCGAAAATTCTGCGAAGTTTGCTAGCGTTCTCAGCGTAATGGGTTTTGACAATGATAACGCAATCTTCTTTCGTGTAGCGTTCCATTTTTTTACAATTGAAGCAATTATAAGTAACAGTGTAAGCAAATTACGCACATTCGAAATTCAGCGATGATAAGTATTACCGAGTATTATTATTCGGTTAACACCTTCAAAGTTCCAAGAAAAAATATCACATCAGATAAATATTCAGTTGTTTATTTAACTTTCAAAAAAGACAGAGACCACTAGTTGTAAGAAAAGCTGAAAAACCGCTGGTTGAGTAGTAACGCCAGTACTTAAGTTTTTCACAAAATTAAAAAGTTCAGGGCACACGAATGCGATAATTTGTATTCGATTTCTTAAAAAACTTAAGGTTCTAGTTTATTTAGAGAATTTGGATGCCTTGAAAGATTTGTTAATTTAAGCATAAAATACCGGAATATCAAATTGGGAATTTAGTTAAATGAATAAGGTTGCGCCCTTTTATTTTAAATACATAAACGGATTTGTTGACCTTATGTCGATTGCTGAAGAAAAGATTGCCCATTTTCACGTATTCACCTAACTCTCGAATAATCGATAACTATAATTTTCAAGAACTCAACTTATGTAGGCAAATTCAAATTATTAGGCAGCACAATATTTCAAAGAGGGAGTTTTACTCACCTACAAGCCGCTAAATATTAATACATAAAGTTCTTGTTAAACAAAATATTTTTATCAGACTGATCAGCCTGAGTTCGTACATGAATATATTCCAATGCATGGAAACATTTTCATACATATGTCCATATACATATCCGAATTAACATTCAAATGTAAACAAAATTGTGTTGATTCATCAGTACAAGCATGTTTAATGCATTTTGAGTTCTTGCGACAAAAGTTTTTTTTTAATTCTTGACGACTTATTTTGCTGCTGCTGCAGTTGATGTTGCTGTAGTTTCGAGGACTGAGTTGAATTTTTGTTGCAGAGTTGGTGACTTTAGTAATTCATACCCAGCAATAAAACACTGCATTTTATATTTTTTATTTTCATCTATGGTATGTGACCTAAACATGAAAAAATAAAAAAATAAATCTTAAAATACAAAAATGTTTCACGTTGTGCAAAACACATAAAAAAAAATACACACTCGTTGGTTAGGAAATATTTTTAGTACTCATTTATTATGATTTCCTTTTATGTATCTGTTTTGTAACTTTTTAGTCAGCATCATTGTTCAAAAAAATAGAAATATGAATCCCTTGTGGTGACTGTGTCGTAAATGTCCATAAACGATCTTTTTGCCTCAGGAGTAAAAAGACTCTTTAAAAAAAGTTTTAAATCAAACTGATGCATAGATTGATTTAGAAAATTTACAAAAAAATGTGTGCTTGCATACTATTGCTAGCGCTTAATTTTATGTAGTAGTTATCTACGCATATGGCAGTATTATTTATAACTACAATATTTTTTTCGGGGGTTGATTGCAAAGCATTGCATAGCCCTCTTGAAAAAGTTGGTCATTAGGGGGGAAGGATACGCGATATCAGAGGTCGTAACTAGAATTTGAGGTCTGTAATAGGTTGTAATCAGACTTAAAATGGCGACACAATAAACAAAAATCTAAGTATTAATGGTAATGACAAAGAAATGTTAAAGGGCGTTTTAAAATCGTTATTGAAATATCTTTTATCCTAGGAGGTGACTGATTGGTGCGGAGGTCGCCCCGGACTATTTGCCAAAGACATTTGAAGCTACTAAGATTTATATTTTTCGTTAGTTCTCGCTAACCACAGAATTCTATAAGTCTGATACATGATCGTGTATATATAAAAAATAAACTTTTCAAGAGAGCCATACTTTAAACTACGGGCTTGGTATGAAGCTTTTCCTAACTGAAAAGAGAACAGTCACATAGATAGGAACTGAAAATACTTCTCAGCCATAAATCCCATAAGAATAAGGCCACAGTAAAGATAAAGAAGTATTACGAACACCAAAAGTGTGTGCAGATAAAACAACACTAGTCTACACACGTGGTTAATGTTGAATAAAATAAACAAGTAATTGCAAGCTCTTTTATTAAAAAATTACCTTGGTGCTGAGAGAAAATTCGTTACTAAAACAAACCACACTTTCTCAAAGCTAAGAATATTTGAAGATATAGAAGAGTGTTAAAATAATACAACTTGGCGTCAATAACTCAAAGCGGAAATATGGGTCTGTCGCGTTTTTTAAAAATACCGCAAATTTTTTGGGGTTTTGATTATTTAAAATGCACAAGAGTTCTTCTGCGAATGGGTAGGAGTTCTTGGCTAAATATAAACCTTCAGTTTTTGAATGTTTTAGAGAGAATTTTAGTCAAAAGTCATTTGCAATATTTCCGTTCTTTTTATAAAAGCTAAAAATTTTAATCAGAATTTATGAAGCAGTTTGTCGGAACAAAACGAAACAAAAGAAAATGAATCGAAAACATGTAGATATATTTGTTGTGTCTGGTGGCGAATTTATATTTTTAAATACGATTATTTCAAAAAGTATTAAACGTGGCGGAGGGTGTGTGGTGCCGTTGGATATACCGATTGTGTGGATTCGTCAGTCGCGATGTCGCAGTGGTCGAATGAGCATCGCGCGTTCGCTGCGGAGCTGTTTTTAAGAGTAATGATTCTAACGTAATTGCTCGTCGACAATTTTGTTCAAAGTTCGGTATTCGGCGGATACGTGATTTGGGTGCAGAGATTCCACGCAACTGCTTCGTCTATGAATGCCCCACGGCCAGGGCACAGTCGATCTTCAAGGACACCCTAAAATAGTTTACGTGAAAATCCGCGACTTTCAATACGAAAAAGAGCAGCCTCACTGGGACTTCCAAGAGCGATTATTCATGAAATTTTAAAAAGGATCCATCCTTTTAAAATTCAAATCGTTCAAGAACTGAAAGAAAGTGACTTCGATTTACGCAAAATCTGTAAACTCATTTCCATTTTTTAGAGCGACGAGGCTCATTTTTACTTAAACGGGCACGTGACCAAGCAAAACTGCCGTTACTGGTCTACAAGAACCCGCAACCTTCCATTGAAACACCAAAACCCATTGCATTGCCCCAGGGTAACTGTTTGGTGTGCCTTATCCACGCATGAGATAATTAGACCATTTTTTGTTCGAAAATTCTCGTGGCCAGACGACATATGTCAACGGTAAAAATTATCGACGCATGATTACGGAATTCTTTTGCCAAACCTGCAAGCACATCCATCGTGCTCTTCTCAATAGGACTGCACACACAGCCAGAGCTTCGATGAATTTGCCTCGGGAAAATTTCCCCCAAAAACTGATCAATAGCTTTGGGGACATCCCATTGCCGCCGAGGTCGCCCGATCTAACTCCCATCTTTTTTTTATGGTCCTACCTCAAAGAGAGGGTTTATAATGACAATCCCCAATCTCTTGTGGCTTTAAAGGAAAATATTAGTCGAGAAATCAGCTGAATTGGACCAAGTTTACTGCAGCGTGTGGCGCAGAACACAAGGCCCCATTCTGAACAGTGTGTTAAACTCGATGGAAGACATCTGGATGACGTAGGTACTCTTTAAAAAATAAAATCCGCATTTCCATTCTATCGTTCATTCTGGCATTAATAAAACTTTGTGTCAATTATTACGTTTTTTTTTAAGTTTGAAAGTATAAATCTGATACCAGACACCTTGTACATCTCTCCATTACTCACTCAGCACAACATGGCGATTTGGTTTTTCTCGCATTTAACAAATATGAATGTGTGTACTCGTATGTGTTCTAAAGTGATTTATTTTGAAGTATTTTATATGGATTTGTTTCACTGCGCAACGTTTCTATTCACAATTTTATTAATTATGTAGCGCAATTGTCATTCGGTACTTTTTGATTTAAAGCCTTAAAAAACCTTCTAAAACATCTTTAGAAAGTGTTTGAACCCTTTAGGATATAAAAGATGCAAAACAGCTTTAAAAAATAAAAGAAATTTGGATGGCTTAAAATTGCTGCTCACCAGTTTTATTGCATCAATAATAAACAGTGAAATTGAACCAAATTTGAGAAAAATTATGCAACCAAAAGACTGCTGCGGATTAGAGTTTTGCAAAAACGTGCAAAATTAGATTTACCTGAGATGAAAATAAATTTTGCGTAGAAGATATTTCTAAAGGCAGATGTATGTTTGCCGCAAAAATATAAACAAATATGCATGAAATTTTTTCGGAAGTATTTAAATTTAACTCTCAGAGACACAACCCGAATTTTTTAACACAGCTGATTTGACACTTAACATATGTAGATCCGTTAGATGTTTAACAGTTACAGTAATTTTGAGCTTATTTTCAGAAGCCTGCAATAGGAAGCAGTTACCACACCAAAAAGACCCCTTTGTGAAAATTTCTTCAAGGGATAGTTAATTGACTCATAATAGTAAAAAATCTAAAATATTAAGGTGACAGTAACCATTCTAAATAAATGGTGACCAAACCACTATATAGGAATGATGGTCCAGGGAGTACCTAATGAAGGCATTAAAATGGAATATCTGAAATAATTGCAGAATCTGAAAAAAAACTCTCATACAGCCTTCACAAAAGTATGATCTAGTGAAAATGTATTGCAGATTTTTTTCAGTCCATCAGATATTTAATTTTGGGCTCCGATTTTAATCTTTACATTTCAAGTCTTCATTTGTTCTTAATATAAGCATTTTGGATCGGTGTGTTTTTCTTATCTCTGATCATCAATTTTTGGTATATTGTAAATTGTTTGGTTAATTGAAGATAATAGCGGAATTGGGCTTATAGTCAAAATTTGATAAAACTTGAAGTTTTCGGTACCAATTTTAGCCCTTGGGTGAATTTTTTCGTTCAATTTCGAAATAGGCTGAAGTATGGTTTTTGCTACTTATTTGTGAAAACTTCTTTTTTGCAAGAACTTTTCGATCTTGTGTAACATCAGTTTTGTTAAAATTTATTATGAAACTGCAAAATTTTGCTGAAATTAGAACTTAAAAATTTAATGAATTTTGGTTTTTGTGATATTTTACGATTTATTGTGTTTTATTTCAGTTTTTTTTCGATTTTATGGTGAATATAAAATTATGCCAAATTTTAAATTATTCGTCATTATTTGTTGCAACTCCGGTTTAATTTAAACTTGGCTTTTTAGCAAATTTTTTTGTTTTGTTAATTAAAACATTTTTAAACGATAATTTGGTTTTTTGTGAAGAATATTCAAATTTTAGTGGATTCTCAAATTATGTTGAAATTTCGTTTTTTTATGGTTTGAAAATTGTTTAATAAATTTTAATACTTTTGATGAATTCCTAATTTGTGGTGAAATTACAGATTTTTTATAAAATTGTGTAATACTACATTTACATCTACGCAAAATCTAGTAGATCTCAGCTCAAATCTCGAAGAAAATCGCTGCCGTTTACACCAATGCTTTTTGACGTATTATTGGATTTCATTTTCATAACAAAAACAGCTGACTGAAAAAAGAATAAAAAATTGGCTCTAAACATAATTAAATTCGTGCTACAATTGTTTTTATACACATAATTACATATGTAATATTACTTACACTTTATTCATTATTGTTTTATCCATATTGAAAACACTTATTTTAAACTTTTATTATTTTTTAATGTTACTGCAAATATTTTGTTTCTACCGCGCTTTTTTTTGTTACAAATGTCAAAATTTTCTTGTTCAGCGCTGTATATTTCAGTACATTAGCAAAAACTACATAGTTGCATCATTTAGTATTGCAAGATTTTGAGAGATTTTGCCAAAATCTAGTTTGTAAGTAGATTTTGTTTTGTATGGGAAATCTGGTGGAAATGAACTAGATTTCGCTCAAAATTTCATAAGTACCAGATTTTGCGTAGATGTAAATGTAGTATAAGATATATTCTATTTTGAAGTATACCTATTTTTTATTTAATTTTCCGCATTTTGGTAAATTCGCAAAATTTTGGTTAAGTTAAAGTTTTAGTAGTGAAATTCGAAAACTTTGGTTTTTGTGGTATCTTCGGTAAAAATAGGTTCTTTGATCAATATTGATATTGTAGCAGTAAAAATGTGTATTCCAGTTTTTTGATTTATAGTATATTTTGAATCTTTGGGGAATTTAAAGTTTTGGCAATTTCGTAATTATTTGGTGCAATGTTGGCTTTTTTGTAAAATTTGTAATTTTAATTTTTTTTATTTGGAAAATATTGCTATTTTTTGTAATTTATAAATGTTTAGATTATAATTTGCAATTGTGGTGAATTTTCGAATTTTGTTGAATTTCCAAATTATAGTGAAAGTTATTTTTATTTTACTTTCCGATTAATTTAGGTTCTTGGTAAAATTTCGAAATGAAATTTGATTTTGTTGTTTAATATATTTCTTTAACACAGATTTTGTTAAAGTTTTGTAAAATACTAGATTATGTAAAGTTTAGGCTTTTTGATGAAATTGCGACATTTGATCAAATTAAAATATTTGTGGTGAAATTCTTTTCATTTTTTTTTATAAAATATTGTTTTTAGCAATTACATTTTCATTCTTCCAGTTTACGATCTTAAAGTGGAGAATTAAAAATTTTGGCAACATTTAAATTTGGTTAAAATTTTTTGTGCAGTTTTGTGTTTTAAAATTTAGTTTTTTTGGAATATTATAACAAGTTTGTGATTAAAAATTTTCGAACTATAGTTTTATGTTATGGTGACTTTTCGGATTTTGGAGAATTCCCAAATTGTGGTAAAATTTAGTTTTTCTCATTATTCATACCCATTGATTCAAATCCGCACCCAAAAAAGCCTTTAAGGGCAAGTCCGGTTTCATTAAAAGCTATATTGATGTATACTTGTAAATAATGGAAAATCTAATACTCCTCCTAAAATATATAAATCCAATCAACTGCAATACAAGTAGAAGCAGACAACTAACTTTTTGTCTTTACCAAACACACGATGAAATATGAAAAGTTCTTTGAACCTTCTTTTAACTTTTCAATTCCGCACTTTTGCTACTATAAATTCAATCGAATGCTACAAATTGTCTGTAGTATCGGTTAAAAAGACGTTTACTTATACATTTGTTAAGACGAATAACTTAAGTCAATGAAAATCACAACAAAATCATGGTGGAGGCAATAGCATTAATGTACGGCATTTGTTGGCGATAATGAATCGTACACATTTCGCCTGACGTGTTGTTTTCGTTGAATAAACACATTCATTATTTGTACGCACAGTTACATAACTATTTGTACTTTCAATTGCCAACATTAGCACCATTATTATCTAGTGGATCTGTTTGTTTTAGCTTTTCTATATTTTTTGTACTGCTGCCGTTGCGGTTGTCTCTTATTTGGTCAGGGATGAGACTTTGGCTGGAAACTGTTTGAGATTGTGTAGAACATTCAAAAATTTTTTTTGTTTTTTCTGTAAATTGACGAGTATTTAGGATACATAAATAAAACTAATGGTGACTACTTAACATAGCATCTTTTACAGAACAGCTGAGACAACTTTATAATATTCACATCATTTACAGATTTGCATTTCGCATCGAAGAAAAAGTCCTGCAATAAATGAACGAAAAATGGTACTGAGGATGGCACATAGCCGAAACTGGTTTGTCTCCAAACCAAGCTTGACAAGGGATGACGAAAATTCGTTCCAAAAATCTACATCCTCCAATAAAGGTTAAATATCCACCTTCAATGTTAAGAACAATATTTTCCAAGCATAAGTAACATAATTTTTTTTTAAATTAAATTGTTAAAAAAATGCTATAGCAAATGCAGCAAGCTTAAAATTGTTATGGAACAAATTATGGAAATTTTTCGGTTGTTAATTTCGTTTTAGAAGATGAAAGTGATATAATTTTTGTGGCTAATCAAATTTATCCAGGAATATGCAATTGCATGACCTCTTAATTTTTGTATACGTCTTACAACTGCTGTGTGACGAACATATGTATGCATACGTATTTGCGTCTTAGGGCTGTGTATAACCAAAAATAATTTCAATTCTCGCACCCTGCTTGTACAAGCTCATCATAGACATTTTTTTGTTCTTGTAGTTTCTGTTTTTTGCTCAAGCACTATTCAAAATGACTGAGTTTGGTCGAGCAAATGTTGTAGTCATAGTGAAGCGACTAGTGCTTACGTTTTTTTAATACATGCTGTTTTCGAATTTGTTAACATTAATGCTGGATTTGTGTTTTGAATTTGTTTAATTTCAACATTGGCTAAAGTACAAGACGCAACTACAATAACAACGAATATGAAACCATAAAGACACACAGTAAAAAAAACATAAACAGAAACAAACAACGAACAACAAGAAGCAGTCCGCCTGCCTATATGGTACAAATGTGTGCCATATAAAGGTGGATTTTTTCTTTAAACGAACTTTTGAATTTGAACCGTTTGCCTTTCAGTTTTGAGCAGACCACATAGGTGAGTGGCTGCACGTTACCATACTAAAAAATAGTTTAAATGTTTAAAATCCAATGTCTAATGCTTTATATTTCGTGTGCCATAAAACGCCGTCTTGCTGAATCCACAAGTCGCACAGGTAGAAAATGAAGTCAGCTAGTGCTTTGTCGGCATTAACTACCTCTAGTCCCACTACAATGTGAACTTAATGCGTGTAGTGCAACCTACTTTTTACTAAGGAGTTGAGGGCCATCTACGCACTTGCTGCACATTTTATAGCTTCCCGCGATTCGGGTGCAAACCACAGCCACCAAATTAATTCCAAAACGGTTCGCGCCTATTATCAGTTGGGTATATATTGCACATTGGGATACTTGCTCCCGTGATACCACTTATTAGCTTCCCGGGGGACTAGTATCTGGAACAAAAAAGCTGAAAATGTCAATCGTTATCTTAAAAGCAACGCGGTTCGATGAACTGGCTTACAATAAGCTACCAGATTCAAAACAGCATATGATATTCAAACGCGTCAAATAATTGCAAAATCTTGTTATTGCCGCTTGTTGCGGTTTCACCAAAGCAAACAGAAACTGCCTATAATGCTACACTAAACAACCAAACAGCGAAAAAAATCACCCTATATGTACTACCAAAGTATGAACATTTATTTTCTGATTTTAGTTATGTTGAGAGTGTTTTTTGCATTGACCGGAAAGATGTAAAAACAATATTTATTGTTTTTCTTTACAGTTTTAATGTGTGGTTTGTTTAAGTTTCATGTTTGTTTTCAGTAAAATTGTATACACTTATTTTTATTTATGTTTTAATTAAAATGTTCTACAAACTCTTTTTGCAGATTTTCTTTCGTTGACTTAACACAGAATTGAAATGAAATTTATTTATGGAAGCTAAATCGAAAAATAAATTGAGCTCTTCATGCGGTTGCAAGACTCAAGTAATTTCCATCTGTCATGTATTCTAAATTAAGCAATTATATAAATTTCAATTTACTTTAATGGAGGATACCATGCAATGCAAGCAAGTGACAGAGAGTTTAGCATACGCTATTGCGGCTTTATGCCGTAATTTGTTTCAGTTTTAACTGACTTCTCTTTTCACTTTAAATAATTTTATAAATATATAAATATTTTTCGCTACAAAAGTTGATATATAAGGCTAGATTTTCTAATTGTTATATCTTAGAAGCTGTCAAAGTTTTCGATGCCATCAAGCTATGAAATTAATCATGAATTTCGTTCAAAGTCGGTCGGCAAAATGGCTTAAGTGGACAGACAGTATTAACAAAAGGAAGTCTTTAAATTTTTTTTAATTTTTTGTATGGGAAAATGTAAAATTTTAATGCCTTTGGAGAGTGCATTTCCTGTTTTCAGCCCCCTCCCCCTTCCGACAGGATATACTCCGGCTTAAATGTAGTTGCAAAGTTGTACACTGTTATTGTCGCCCTTATTTACCCATCCTGTATCATATTTTAAAATAAACGTCCCACAGACATATTGATTGCTAGAAAAAGTTCAAGATAATTCTTTTTTTTTGTGTTCTAATGATATTTGACCAAAAACAAATAAGATCTCAGCCAACAAATGCACTTAATCTAATATCCATCGCACCATTTTATTTCTAATTATTACGTCGACGCATTTCAGAGAACTTAAAGAAAATTGTCGAAGGCGTTTAAATATACTTTTAGATCATATAGTGATATTGTCACAGCAATATACTACAATATATTTTATCAGCACCCTACGGGACATTTTTGTCAATTGGTCTACACAAAGTTGGTCCGTGACTTGCGAAAATGGCTCTAATACAAAAAGTAACGTTGTGTGATCAGTGAAAACACAACAAATCACTTAATCAGTATAACTTATATAATATCACAAATTATCATTGAAACCAAAGTTATTGTGACCGGCACTGGACCAAATTCTTTGCATCTATCCAGTGACCTAACACTAAAAGACATGTCTCTATCATACAAACTTTTAGAACTGAAACCGATAAAAAGTCCATTAAGGCAATGCAGCAGAAGTTAGCGGCAAATGTAAGGCGGCAGTTTAATTGAGCAGATAGATATTTACCTGTTACTCCTCTAAGTACTTGACTGACGGTAATCACTTACTGTACAGAAATTTGTTTATTACAAGTTTTTTAAAAATTATTGCAAAACCAGAAAACAAATGAACTCAAGTTCTGCTTATAGTTATGATGATCGATGAAATTCTTCGATCGGGCTTACACCGGTCTATTTTTTCCAAATTACGATTTCCAACTTCGATTAACCCGGTTTTTTGCTTTAAAAAAAAGTATTAAAAGGTTGTTCTTTTTAGATCTATTTACACTTGAGTGCCTTTCACACTATTAGATTTAGTTAAACGAATTGTCAAAAATTTAAGTAAGAAACAATATGTAATCAGACTGTCAAAAAATTATTTCTAGAAAAATTTCTACCCGCTGAAGATTTTCATTTTATCAGATTTGTACTTTCAAAGAAGCAAGCGAGAAAAATACTAAAAGCAGGTTACATCGCGCAGCCGCAGATATATTTCTCAGCTTGCACTGTTACAAGAATGCCCACTGTTTACCAATGTACCTTTTTCACTTTAATTCTAAAAAATTTTGAAATTTTGAACCACTTTATTTTGCTACTTTACAATTATTATTAGATTTCCCTTGTTGAATAGTTTGAATGGGGCCTTAATCACACGACATACACACACGGATAAAAGTCATCGTCTTATTCAACAGAATTTAGGGTAGGAGACATTATGTACTGTTGTTTGTTGGTTGCTGATATCGGCAAACTAGTAGATATATTAAAAAAATAATAGACTCGATCAAATCTCTTAACATTTTAAATGAAAATTTGTCAGAAAGTTTACGTGCTCTTAGTAGGTCTCTGGTCATTAGCACACAGCAGATATTGTTCGTTTTATGATATAGACTATTTACTTCACGCCTCTACAACTCTCATGTGTTATACATGGCAATTTTTGAAACATTGAAAAAGCACGGTGACGATGAATTTTATACTTGTGTTTACTTTAACAAGCAATAAATACGAATCAAATTTGAAGTTTTTTAAAAGTCGGTTTACCGGATTTTTCATGATTTTGTAATTGAAACCGGGATTTATCAAATTTCAAATATTCGAACAATTCGAAAATCGGTTTTTGGAAAATTTTGAATAATCAATCACGTTACTTGTAGTGCTGAAAAATAATATCATCGCCCAATAATATTATATTTTTAGTCCCCAGTGTATCAAAATACAGGAAGTACTGCTCACACCCACCCGTAACATAAATTCTATAGAAATGGCAATGCTCGACATTTCGCTTTAACTTTCATAAAATACCAAAAGGAAAATCATTTATAAAAACCAATAACAGGACAAGAAGAAACAAAGGCATCCACAAAAAATTACTTAGTGGCTTCAATTTGATCAATTTTAAGAAATACGCATTTTTTATTATCATGTGTTTTTTAGAGAATTTTTTAAATCTATAAATTTCTTGAGCTTCAAATGGAGAATAAATTATTTCATAACGGGAATAAACGATTTTTAAACGACCCTATTTGCAATTAAGGTGTTAAACGTTGCCACCTGCTGCCTTCTTACTGCTTATTTCTGTGTACTATCTGTCGTATAAAACGTGCGTATACACGAGGTATTTGTTAAAAAGTAAAATTGTCGTATATGACCAAGCCGTGGCGCCAATCTGCATAATGTTTTCCAGTCAAAATGCATCCACAAAAACTCACTGTTTCTTGTGGATATTGCGCCAGCGGTATCACATGTCCGCACTTGTTCGGAAGCAACGATGACAATGCTATCGACGTTAGTTTTGAAGCGCTATAGAATAACGGCATCATATTTATTTTTCCAAGAATTGAACGTCGACAGTATGTGATTTCAACAGAGCACACACAACAATGAACACTCTGATCGAACGAATTGAAATGAATTGGGCAACAAGAAGTGGCAGGTTTATATCAAGCAAATGCAACGTAATCATAGCCATCATGGCAGCTTGTTTTATTTCATTTCTACATCAAACTGCCCTTGTTGAGAACCCCTTTATATGCAAATTATAATCTAATTTTTTCCCCCATCTAGTCAACTAATTTTACATTGTTCTAGAAAAATAATAAATACTTCAAACCAATTAGAGCTAGATATTGCATAAATTCAAAATCTTATTGGTTTTATTCTTTCTTTGTTCTATGGCTGATAATAAACTATAAAAATGTATTTTACGACGAAGCAAAAATAATGCGATTGTGAAGAAACAACGTACAGACACTTACAAAATAATATTTCATAAAAACTTATGAACACATTGGAGTAGTTCAAACTGATACATATATGTAGGTCAAAAGACTAATTAAATAAGATCATATTAAATTGAATGGCAGTGATTCTCAACTACTCTACCGAGGTACTATTGAGTGGCCCGAAATTCTTCCATAGTGCCGCCAAAAGTTAGAAATGTATATAGTAAATATTATAAGGCTTAACGGTTATTGGCGAAAAATTTTTTATTAAAAAAAAAGTAATTGCTCGTGCATGCTTTCTTTTCTTTCGAACTTGTAATCAATTCTGATATTTTTGGAGTACACATTATATTATTTTACATTCCAAATTATTATCATAAACTATTTTACGCAGTGTATTATTTTTAAACTAATCTTTGTCTGTGTGTACCGCCAAATTTTAAAATCGTTAACAAATTTTTTGGGAATCGCTGGTGCATAGTTAAATACAAATTTTTTATCTTTTTTTGTCTTTGGGTGAATAAGAAGTTGAAATCTATGGAGAGATTCATATGTAGTTGCACGCACTTTTTCTTTTTAATGGTAAAATTTTAATTTAAAATGAATAAACTTTTGTTTACAAAATATAGAATTGTGAATTTTTTGAAAAATCGCAACTGAACATGTGCAGTGTGTTTTTCATCACTCGTCATTTTAAATCTTAAAAATTTATTAAAACTAGCATTTCTTTGTTTATTTACCTGTTAAACATTTTACAGGATTTTATGTTCCATCATAATAGTAACGTCATGCCATTACACAAACAAAATACCCAGAGCTCGTCTGTAAACACCCGTCATAAGCTATGCTAAAAGCACCCATAGAGTCTCGATGAAAAACAAAATATTATGCTGAAACTGAACGTGAACATCTATACGAATTCTTTAAACAGAAGACCACGAACACATTTTGTCGTGTTCTTTTGAAGAGGTTCTCTCAATTTGCGAAGATATTTATGGCTAGTCAAGACGTAGTGTTATGTTTGCTATCCAGTAGTATGTAAAGGCACACTGAGAAATATTTGATTACAAATAAGTTACCAAGCGAAAATTATATAACAATTAAAAAATTTATAAAAACCTAAGACCATGATTAATTTGAGTGAAAAATAGCCTGGCGGAATTCTGTCCCACTCAAAAGAAAAAAAATCGCAACGAAACGATGCAAAAAGAAAATGGAACTCTAATCGCATAGAAAATATTCGGCCTGGCCCACAATGTCGACTGCTATCGTTTGCATGGATTCTTAACGACAAACAGCTGATTTGCGCCCCACTTAAAGTTTCCAACACGACAAGTCGATCGGCAATAAATGCGAACAAAAACGTAATCATTTTCATACAATTTTGCGCCTTAATATGAAATGTCATGCGATCATAAATGTCAAAATCAATCACTTGTGTTGTGATTGTCGACAGATACATAAAGAAAAAAAATTTACAAAATTTTATAATGGAAAATAAATGGTAAATGTATAATTAGTAATATTATACAAAATCAACTATTTAACAAAAATTATTTGTTTAGCATAAAAAAATCAAGTTTGAAGCAGCTGCAGGTACTTGTAGAATATATGGAGGCAAATCCAGAATTCGCTAGATGATCTGCTGTTTATGGAAGCAACAAACTCTCAATGGAAGATCAGTGGGTAAAGCTCACCAAGAAATTGAATTCGCATGGGCCACCAATGCGTAGCGTTGTTGAGTGGAAAAAGGTGAGGAACTGTGTAAATTAACTGCGCCCAATTGTTCGTAGAACACAGCCAAAAATATCTACAACAATATTTAAACAAAAATATAAATTTTTCTATTTTTTATCAAATAAAATTTTGCTGGCGCTAAAATATTGCCAGCTCCACATTCTCTTCCAAAAAATGTACCGCCACCGACAAAAACATTTTTTGCTGAAAATAGATGTTTTGTGTTTACTTCTTTGTTGTTATTTGTAGCAGGTTCAACTAGCACAGAGCTGCATTTTTATTGCCGAATTTACTTGTTTTACCGATTTTTATTTTCAAACACGCGTTTAATGGTGAAATAGTCGATGTGGCAATATTATCAACTGACAATGTGTAAATTGATTACGTTTAAAACGTAAAACCTGACAACCGACAAGTCGATAGTTAGTGGGGCCCGTATGAGAACGATAACGAGTGACTTGTTGTCGCTTGCATTAGTTATCAATCGACATCGTGGGCCAGGCCGATTATTTTAAGATATAATCGGACCGGAGTATCAATAAATCTTTCGCTCACTTTTTCACTTTTAATTCACACTAACATACTTCTGGAGCACACAAACAAACGTATTTTGTCAGATGTAACGACTAAATCTTATAGTTATTTTATGGCCTTTACGATTTGTATAATTTTAATGCAATTTTTAAACCGATTTGAAATCAATTACTAAATTTTTGTTTTAGGTTTCGCAACCGACATTGACTGAGCTATATTATTTATTTATTTATATAGTTCAATGAAATATTTTTGAAAATATATTTATTATATATATAGCAACAGAGAATATAATGAATACAGAGAATTATTCAGTATGCTCTCTTAAGTGTTTCTTTTGTCTGTATTTAACTTTTGCTAGACGTAATATTTGGCACCTCTTCGGAGCAGATATCTTCATGCCAAAATTAGCAGTTTAGAGTATCCTAATCATTTTTGGAGTTTAGAAAGATTTTTATCGAGACATGTGAAGTTCATGTTTTAACTGATTTTCATTCGTAGTAATTCTGAAGCCAGTTGTTTACAAATTCATACACTTGCACAAGGAATCATTTTTTCTATAGACCTCTGAAAAATTATTTAATTTACCATTATTTTCCACTTTAGTAATTATTAAAAACTTCAATAAAAATTGCAGTTTAGCTGTACAAAGGCAACGTGAATTTTGTCTCGAGGACTGTCGTCGCACCGTAGTAAACTTTGAGCAGGAGATTTTTAAGGTCTTTTAGACCTTAAGCGACCAAACACAAGGATATTGGTGCGCTGTAGCGTTAAATATCGAAGAAGTCGCAAAAATACCAATCATTTATTTAGTTTGCGGTTGGATTTAGGCCTACCTCTGTATTTAAGCCATACGACCATAAACAACTTCTCGAACTAGCTAAATGTTGGTCGGATATTGACAAAAAAAAAAAAATAATAATAAAATCACCATTTCTAGCACTGTCAAACAGCCATACGACGAAAGATATTTCTCATAATCACGAATTAATCAAAATTTTTCTAAACTCAAACCCAAATATCTTGTAAACTTTGGCAAATATGCATATTTTTCCCTAAACTACTCGTTTAAAAAACTAAAAACTCATTAAAATTGGTCAATATTTTAAGCTTGATCTTCTGATCCGAGATCTTATGACTAATGTCAAAGTTATGTTCTCTACGCTATAATATGTAAAATTTTATTGTGCCCTTTTTTAAAAGAATAACAACAAATATTATAAAAGGGGTTCAGCTGATGACTATCAACATTCTCTTGAAACGAACTAATAATAGGAGAAGAGAATTTATTTCATTTGTCCTTATATCCGCGGACATGAATTTAGTCCAGTGTTTAGAATTATTGTGCGCTCGATTTTGTTATGTACTTCTCATATTAAACATTAAAAAAAATAATTAAAATATAATTTGTTTGTGTTAATATAATTACGAGCAAAGTATGTAGTCCAGATATTTATTAGCGGATTCCTCCATGTCAGAGGCAATTTTTAACACAAGAAAACATTTTTAAATCAATAAATCAAACGACTGTTATATGTTGACCTTCTTATTTACAAATCATTTCACTTTCAATGTCAATACACAACGAATTTTTGGAAGCAAAACCTTAACCTTTTTCAATAGTTAGTTTTACATTTCATAATAATAAATTATTTACCACTTCTAGCAGACAGACATTAATAGCAAAATACCGTTGGCAAATTAGTAGAAGTCAATGTACGAGTACGAACGTTTCTGCGTATAATATTATAGTTTGAAAATCGTGATTGTGTCTAAACACCCGCAAACCAAAAAGAGCCAGGATTTTGACGCTGTTATTATCATAAAACAACATAAAACCCAAAAAAATTAAAAAACAAAGCAGCAAACTATACTAAACATTCAAACCAATATTGTTAACAGTCGTATACAATTAGTTTTCGTTAATAGCTTTTGTTTTAAGTTTCAGCCTTCCATACGAGAAGTTGTCATCGGTCATAAGTGTGAGCAAAATGAGTCAGCTGTTAGCTAAAAGAAAACCACACAAATCCACATACATATAGGCACAAACGCTACCCAGCTAGCATTTTTTGAATTTTTTAATCGAATTCGGGTTTTTTCGGCTCTACTGCGTGATTAAAAAGCCGGCATATGCAGATGCTTTCGTCGGGAGAAAAACGTGACTCGCGCGACTCTTTTTGACAAGTCAATTATGAGTCTTTTTCTATATTAGTTTAGAGTCATTTTTGACTCCTATTCTAGTAGTATTAAAAGTCTTTTTTGAATCGTTTTCCTAGCATTTATTAGTCTCATATCACATCATTTGCGACTCTCTTTCGAGTCGTCTTTTAGTCATGTTTATAATCGCTTAAAAGTCTTTTTTGAGTAATTTATCAGTCAGTGTAGGAGTCCTGTTTATGCCATTTATGACTGTTTTATATAGTTTTTTGTGCTTCTTCATCTATGTGCAAATTTTCAGCAAGTATGATCAAAAATTTTTATTTTGGAAACGCTTAATTATGCTTTCTTATTTTCTCTAACTTTTTTATGCCCTTGACAAAAATGGAATTAGGTTCGTCATTACGTTTGTAAGTTCAACAATAATCTTTTCAGGGAATATTTGCTATTTGAAATCAGAAATATCGGTCCCGAGATATGGACCAAAACATTTTTCTGTTCTTATTTTTGTATTTTCACTTTTGCGGGAAAAAGCTAATACACAAGACCATAAAATATTCTGAATCCTTATCAAATTTGCAATGACGTTGTTCTACAGAAATTATCATCCCGAGGCGCCGTATTACTATTCAAAAACTAACAAATTTTTCAGAAAACTTAAATTTCACAAAAAAATCCAAATTTTACCAAAATTTTAAATTTACCACAAATACAAGAATTCAGCATGAGATCGAAAAACTGGAATAAGAAATTGTTTTTGTTAGAAACTATATAAAAAACCGACATTTTACAAATAATAACAAAATTTACAAAATTTTGAATATTCACCACCAAAAATTACATTTCACCACAAGTTTGCAATTTCTCCAAAAACAAAAAATAACATTTTATTTTTTATCGATATTTATCAAATTTATAAAAACAAATCACATAGAATGGTGAAGTCACAAAAAAATTTAAAAATTCACCAAAATATTTAACATCCGTTATTTCGGAATTCACCACACCAAAATACATGTGGTTTAAAATTTTTAAATTGCAAAAGCAACATCATATTTCAAAAAACCGAAATTGCACCAAATAATTATAAAAAATACAAGACTTGGCAAAATTATATAAAAACATCCAATTTCACCACAAATCGAAATTTCACCTGAAATTTAAAAATCATTAAAATTAAATATTTTAGCTAAAATCTAAATGAAACTATGAACAAAAACGTAATTTCAACACAACTAACAAATTCACCAAAACATAAAAATTGTTCACGAATCCAAATTATAGTCTAAAAATTTTAAATTACCAAAATAAGGAAATTTTTCAAAAAAGTGAAGTTTAACCAAAACAGCATCACGTTCCGAAAAATCCAAGTTTTAAGAAAACCGAAATAATAACTATAGTTTACGAAAAATTAAAGAATTAGAAATAAACAAAATAATTGCAAAAATACAACAAAAACCGAATTTTTTGTAAAAGCGAAAAATTTTGGCGAATTTAAAATTTAGTATTGAAATTTTAAACTAAATTTGTAACTTCACTAAAATTTTGTAGTTTGTAGGTCCAAAAAACCTAATTTTCACAAACAAGTAACCAAAACAAACGTCTCCAAATTTTGAAATTTAACGACAAAAGTTATTCATTGGATTAAATTGCACCGAAAACCCGAAATTTTATTAAATATTACAAGTTTTACTAAAAGTCCAATTCCATTATTATTTACTATTTATTATTTATTTATCCAAAACTGATAAGCATTCAGAGATTTAAACAAGTGAGAGAGCTATAAGGGGTTGTGCCGAATGTAAGAATTTGTATATAAAACACTTATTTTTGCAAATTTTTGGTGGAACTGAAAAATTTTGGTGAATTTTCAATTGAAAAACTAGGTGATTTTGGTTTTTGTGTTCTTTTAGTTTTATTCCAGTTTTTCGATTTTGTGGTGTTTTTAAAATTTTTGGGGACATAAAATTTTTTGTTTCAATTTCGGGTTTTTTCAACTTTTCTTTTTTAAATTTTTATATTTTGTTAATTTAAACTCTTTATTTTTAGGTTTTTTAGTTTTGTTAAGTTAAACTTTTTGTAATAAAATTTTTTAATTTTGGATTTTGTTGTGTTGTTAGTAAAATTTCGTTTTTATATTATGTATAGATTTTGACAACCAACCTTTTTGAAAACAGTAAAAGTTTTTTTTTTTTAATTCTATTAGACATCTAGCTGAATGGAATGCATTCTTCGTGTCTTATCTACAAATTGTGTGTCTAAACAACTTCTATTTATACCAACATTTAAGCCAAATGGAATACGAGTACGAGCAATTTCTCAATTTTTTGAAATTACTTAACAATTAATAATATTTTGACAAAATTTCGCTTTTTGTAAAAATTTTGATTTTTGTTAAATTTTTTAGGTTTCGTTTTGAATATTCTGTATTCAGGCCCGTAACTGTTATAAGGCCCTCGGATAAACAATTTCAATAATTGAACTTTATTGCGTTGTTAATTTCAAATAGCAATGAGAAACTCCGCTTACATAACTTTTATCTAATAACCTATAGTATGTTACTTTCAAATCTGCCAATAATACATTTTCTTAGCTGCGGTTTTGATGTATTTTTTATTTAATTTTTCAGGCGTGGGTAAATGTTTATACGAAATTGATGAAAATGCGTTCAGAGGGGGCGCCAACAAGGTGTCATGCAATTCAATATGTTGCGGTTATTGTAGAACGGAAAGAATTCGACATTGTTGATTAAAAATCATTTAAAAATAATTAGAAACTTTTCTCTGTATTTTTTACTTATGTAGGTATTAAAAATTGCACTTTTGTTATCACATGTGTGTCATTCGAATATTTTCAAAAAACACAATTCATTAGAGTACATAAAAAAAATTATGGGAAGCTATACTTTTCCATTGAATTTGCTGAGTAATTTTTCCAAAATCTTTAAATACTCTACAAGTAGTGTGGGTGGTTTGATACTGAAAATAATTGTTTTCCCACTGGTTTATCTAACATACATACATACAAGTATGTATGTATTGTAATGTAATGTTTTATACAACCATTCATAGCCATACATACATATGAAGTT
Source organism: Phania funesta (assembly GCA_963932375.1). Lineage (NCBI taxonomy): Eukaryota > Metazoa > Arthropoda > Insecta > Diptera > Tachinidae > Phania > Phania funesta. The sequence goes on from OZ010656.1 coordinate 49,304,254, forward strand.
GAGAACAATTCATTTTTGTTAATATTTAAATTTTATTTCTATTTACATGATTGTAACAAATTTTTCCGATTGTAAAAAATTTAATATTCGTTAGCACGGGCTGCCAACCTAAAACCCAGTTGTAATTTTTATTTTGCAAATTTATTTTGCTAATCTTTTCTCGTTTGTATGTGTTTACAAAGTTACATAGTTACTTCAATATTTACCTTATAAAAAGTTTAGACAAAAATCTGAAGAAAATTGCTTATTACAATCTACATACATATACTTCTGATTTGCATATATGTACGAGAATTTATGATTTGCATTAATTATTATAACATAATTTTTTTATAAAATTAAAAAAAAAAATATTCAAATCGATGAATTATTTTTCATTTCACACTTTAACGAATGCATATTTTTTTTAATAATTTAACTTTTTGAGTTATAAAATAATACAATTTGAGTAGTTAATAATCACTTTTTTATTTACACTGTGTTTACTTGGTAAACTTCTACATATTTCAAATAATAAATACTTTAATTTCCTAAATTGCTCACATAATAATTTCTAAGTTTCACATTAATTCTTTATAAAAAATTCAAAAAGTTGTTAATTTTTTTCGGGATCTTTAAGACACTATTTATTAAATGTTAAGGCACTTTATAAGAAGAATAAAAATCGTTTGCACCGTTTCTTTAATACTACAATTTCGCCTTACGCGTTCGAAGACATACAACCGAGCACAGCAAATGCAGCTAATAAACTGCATCAACTGTGGCAACATTCAATCCCAATAACTTCATTGGAAATATGGCATGTTGTTTTATTTATGTTTGTTTTATTTTTTGTTTACAATGAGAGTTTGTGTTTGTTGCTCCGTTATTAGTGCTCATTCCATTGCTTTCCAAACTGGAACTTCCGATGCTTGTATTGGAATTAAATTTGTAGTTAACAGCACATGAGCCATAATTTGTGTTTACATGAAGTGGTTTTAACAGTAAAGTTAACAGTACATTTGTAAGAGTCACATTCGGCGAGTTTGATATGTATAGTATATACTTAGATATGTTACAATTACATAAACATGTTAATCCTTGAATGTAAGATATAATTTATTATTTATTGTAATAAAGCACTTTTCATTAACTATAATTCGCTGTTAAATTCAATAGAACAAAATGTGTGTGAGATGATAAAGAATTTTGTTTCAGCTTATTACACTTGTTGGTGAGTTCAGAAAACAATACAAAAAATTGTCTCACATGGCACGATTCCGTCGGACAGTTTCTGTTATATCCACGAGATAGAACCATACCTTCAATTCGTTCATGCAGGAAGTAGTCTATTGTAGAATTAAGGACAGATCTGCCGTGATTAACGTCAGCATCTATCTAATGACCTCTTCGGACGGTGGTCTTAGAACCGGCTGTGTTCACCCCTCTAGGCAGGTGTATAGTTAGCAATGTAAGATCAAGGCTCCCTGGAACCTGATCGCAACTTTTGCTGATGGGTCCGTAGCCATCCTGCTGTCAATACGTATTCTATTGCTGGATTTGCAATGCAACGCCACATTGATTCTGCACCAGGATTTTACCGCGATTTGGGTGTAAGCTCATCCACCACGTACACACCCGAAGTAGCCTCACCAAAAATCTGTCTGGTACTTGCGTCCTAGGGGCTACTGGTTACCGTGGTAACAGTATTTCTATCATTACTGGTCAAATAGAAATTCCTATTTTTTCCAGTTTCAGGCTCCAGACAAATTTTGGGAATTGGGTCCCCCATCTCCCTGATAGCAATACATCAAGGAGGCGAGATCACCAAGACGATATGCTATTAGGAGCAGTAATTATGGACAACTGATTCCGTCAACCCAAAACCAGCACCGGCACTTCAACAAAAATGATGAAGACGTCAAAGGAAATCAGCGCCGGGACGCGCACAATCAATGATTAAAGCTTCTTTTGTAAACAATTTTATGATATGGGTGTGATTCCAACAAGGCAGCCTTACGTGTTACAAATCTGATGCCGCAAAATATACTCTATACAAGCGGCATGAAGTTATGGCGATCTCAATAAGAGTCCAGGAGAACAGGCCATGAAGTTCCTTCACCTTAATTCCATTATAACTTGTATTTTATAAGTTCCATTACGTCGTAGTTTTATGATAATAAACACTACCCAGCCGGAGCCCCATAATTATTTAAACGCGTGCCAGCCTAATAATTAAGTCGGAATCGTCACAGCTTGGAGCTAATAAATGCCGATCAGTAAAGTCATTACACGTCTTTCTAATAAATAAATTTTTGGATATCTCACAGCTAATTCGATAGCCACGCGGTTTAATCAGACAACCTAAAAGCACTGGATTTATGCATAAGAGCGAGTAAAAGCGAATATAATTAAATTCTGTAGTATTTAGCACTACTATTAACGAAACCCTTTGCTCGATTTTATATTATTAATCTAATATTACCAAAACAGCGGAATACTTAATCTTTTTAAGATATTACAGAGAAGAAAGTTTAACATATGTCCTTTTCTCATTTAGTGAATGGTTAATAAACAAGAAAACATAAAATACTTCGAAAAATCTTGTTAAAACAATTAACTCACCTCGCCGACTTGATGGCGTTCTTTAAGTCTGACTGCAATTTGAGAAAATTTGCATAGGAATTGTTGTTCAAATGTTTTGACACAGCCATGGTAGATATTCACGAGGACGTCATGTGCCTCACGAATTAAAACTGCACGTGTTGTTTCAGTGAAGATGGGATAAAAGCAAGCAAGATGCCTGTCAATCAAAGCAGCAATATGAGCGCCCTGGAAGAAAGAGCAATGAGAGAACACGAAAAAATTGAAACAAATCAGGTATTAAATTCTAAAGACAACAAAGTATAGACTTAAAGTTATAAAATTGTTTTAAAAATAAAAATATTAACACAAGGTAATGCTTAGCAAAACTATGACGTACCATTTGATTAGCTTCAACTAATTGTTCTACATTATTTCCATTTTCATAAGCATCACCGTCATGATCACGATCTTGTTCTTGGGCAGTTGCATTCAAATGTTTCTTTCCTGCTCTTTGATCAATGTTGCAAACATTATTGCTGCATGCTGATGTTGTTAAAGCATTACGACTGCAAGTTTGTTTCGTGGTCTGCTTTATAGTTGCGGCAGCTGTCGTTTCAGACATTGCTGAACTTAGACCAAAATCAATATCTTCATATGATTCATCAACAGCATCGTCGTCATCGTCATCAACACAATTTTTGTATTTATTTTCGTTTACATGCTCAAGGGGAAAATAAATGGAACTGACTTTCTTAACGTACCCACCAACACATCCCAAAGACGGCAATGGATCGTTCGAAAGTACCGTTACTGATGTTATTGTTGCCCTCAAGTTTTGACTGATATTTGCCTCATTTATTATAGAAATTGTTGATTTTAGATCATGACCTGTATTATTATATTCATTCATTTGATTATGCAAACCAACTGCCAACCAACGATCTTTACATTTTCTCAAATAATTACGTACACGCGATGATTTACTGCTGCCACTAACTCCACCGCAAACACGACGCACCACCACGTCATTGATCACTGGGAATTGTTGTGGTTGTTGCTGGTGCTCGTCTCCTAATTCTTTGGATTTAATTTTATTCTTCTGGCTTTGCTCGTCAAGCGTTTCTTCGGTTTCTTCCTCGCCATCTTCTTCACAAGCAATTGGTGCTGTTTGATTTGTTGGTATTGTTGACACAACTTCAATATTGTTATGAATTGTTGCTAAATTTTTAGAACTGTTCACAGTTGCAGAATTTATGACTGTGGGAGTATCACTGACTACTAATATATCGTTTAAATCTCGTATGTTTCCTTGGCTTACGTTGTTGCTTTTAGATACTTTGGCTGGTGTATGTTCTGTGTTTACTGAGGTGTTATTATTACTCTGCAAGAATAGAAATTAAATCACATTGAAATCTTTATTGTATGCAGCACCTTACACTACGACTGTTAAATAAATTTATAAATAATTTACTTTAGTTATCTTAAGTCATATATGGTTATGTCGTAGACATGTGTACAATGTGTTACTTTGCCAATTCACATGGGTTATGATGTTTTATTTATTTAATGTAATTTCGCAAGCGCTCATATTTTCAACATATTTTAGCTATGTCTGATTGGCCCTTAATCACGATTAAACATGATTTTGTTGAAATTGAAAAAAAAACAACTAAAACGAAATTTCACCACAAAACCAAACAAGACAAGTCAACAAATTTTACATTATTTAAATAACGATAATTTTCCAAGAACGCGGAATTTAAAAAAATTGAGATCGCAGCAAAAAATTACGAAGAATTTGAAATCATCATAAAATCTAACATGAATAAAAAAAATTTAATTGCAACAAAATCGATATTTAATAAGAAAGCCGAAATTTTACAACAAAATACCACGAAATCCAAATTCACCAAATTTTGAAATTTAGCTAGTAAGTGACCAAAAATACTGGAAATGTCTTCAGCTTGAAATTCATTTAACCAAATGAGAGGTTTCAAGAAGTAACAAGACAAAACATTAAATTTTAACAAAAACCCAACGAACTGTTACTTTACTTTTTCACCTATTTTTCAACATACAGTATGGTTGATTTATTTTTAACTTTAAATGCAGTAGCAAGGGGTAATCAAAAATAATTGGAATTCTAAGATATATTGTTCAGAGTGAATTAGGTCATAAAGCAATTAAATGTTGCAACTTCTGTAGCCTGCCTTGGTAAAAACCAATTAATCACATTTTCTTGAAAATAGCTATGTATTAGATCATCAAAAAAATAGAATAGGTAGCTCAATTCAATTCTAAACAAGTAAGAGAGCTATATTCGGCCCTGGAACTAGTAAAAATGTACAACAGAATTTTTGAGGTATTATGGTGAATTTTCGAATTTATATGAATTCCGAATATTTGGTGAATTAAAATTTTTTTTGATTTTTTATTTTAATTTAGGTTTTTGGGAAAAGTTTTGATTTTTATGATTGTTATATTTTTGGTGAATTTTTTAGCTTTTTTTGTGAAAATTTTTACGTTTTCATAAAAATATATATATATATTTTTTTAATTTTCGGCTTTATAATAAAATTGAAACTTTTTTGTGGCATTAAAGATTTTGAGATGAAATTCCAAAATTTGCTGGATTTGGTTTTTTTTTCGGTAAAATTTGTAGTTTTATAAAATTTGGATTTTTAACAATTAAATTTTGTTATTCAAGGTTTTTTAAATGGTAAATTTTCGGGTTTTTATATATTTTAAATTATAGCATAATTTAATATTTTTCATGCAATGTTGGCTTCTTAATATTGTGCTTTTTAGGAAAATTTGGTTATTTATGTTATTTAAAGTCTTGGACCATTTTTTAGTTTTGCGGTACAATTTTTGGATTATGATGAATTTGCAAATTATGGTGAAATTTTTATTTTAGATAAGATTTATAACTTTTTAGTGTATCTAAAAATGTTGGGGAATTTGCAAATTATTATGATTTTTCTTTTATTTTCAGATTAAATAATATTTTTCGTAACCTCTCAAATTTGTATAGTTTTAAAATTATCAGTGAATTTCCGGTTTGTGGCGGAATTTGATTTTTTATGTATGATTTATATTTTTTTAAATGTTTTAACGTTTTTCATAAAATATAGATTTTTCGCGAATTTCCTGTTTTATGGTGAAATGTGTTTTCTTGGTAAAATGCGGGTTTTCTTATTAAGTGTTTATTGTTTGGAAATTAAATTTGTTTGTTCCACTTTTTAGATTTTGTGGTGAAAATTAAATTTTGAAAACCTTTGAGTTTTTGGCAATTTCAGTTTAATTTAAATTTAAATTATTTGTGGAAAATTTTGTTGTATTTGTAATTTTAAATTGCATTCACTAATGATAACGACTTTTGTTTTTTATTTTTCAGATTAATTTATATGTTTGGTATAATTTATAATATTAAGTTATTTTTTTAAATATTTGGGAAGAGTTTTTAATTTGTTGATGAATTTCCTATTTGTGGTGAAATTTTACTTAAGTATTTAAATTTTTGTGACGATATTTCAAAATTTGGTAAATTTAATTTTTTTTGCAATTTTTTTTATTCCAGCTTTTCGATTTTATGGTTAACTTTCGAATTTGTGGTGAATTTAAAGATTTGGGAAAATTTCTAAATTTTTGAACTATTTTGGTGAAATTTCGGGTTTCGGAGTAATTCGAATTTCTTTGTTAATTTTGGAACTATTTAGTTTTTTTTGATTTAATCTAAAATTTAGGACCGTAAGTTTCACAAGAAGTTAAAATATATAATTTTTTTTTTGCTGGGGTGAAAATATCTAAAAAACAAAGAAAAATTACGTTTTCCGCATACCTCAAGATCTTGCGGACCAATCCTGCTGGTTTCAAATAGCGAAAATCGATTAATCAGAATTGAGCATTGTCGAAATTAGAAACGGAATAACAAATGTAAATATACCCTTATCGCCTTCCGCTTTCAAGATACCACAAAATTAAGCTAACTGTGAAATTATTGAAATCTAATGAAAATTTATATAAAAGATGAGAAACTCGTTTCTGAACCGATGAAAGCGTTTCGTGATAAAGTTGGCTACGTATGTAAAAAAAACACGTGTGGTAATGGTCTCCACTTTATAATTGCACTTCTTTCTCTCTCTCTCTCTCCGTCAACAATAACTAGATGACCTCGAATTCTCTTTCGTAATTAACAAACATTCCTAAACAAAAACTTCAGCGTTTGAAGGAGAATCTCTAAATAACGCGGCGTTAACATAAGGCAGAAAAGCGGTAGAAAAATTGGATTTTGATAGCTCCTTGGGGTTGTTGAAAATATCATCAACAACGTTAAATTTTTATAAAATTTTTAAAATACTTTAAAAAATTCGAAATAAAATACAGGACGCGAAACGGACCTTCTACTTATGATTCAAAGTAATAATAAAAGATTTAAGCAAACTGTGTCTTATTCTTTTGCATTTAATTGTTTTTAAAGCAGAAAATTTTTCATATAATTTGATTTTAATATAAGATTACTTTAGCTTCCAGACACAATAGACTACTTTAAATCGTTGAATAAACAGAAACACTTTATAATTTTATACTTACAACCCCGTAAGTGTACAAGCAAGTAAGTGGTATTTTCTTTAGATGTATGAAAATTTATTAATATAAGCGTATGTAGATGAATTTGAAAACTGCTATAAAAAATTGCTGCCGTATAAGATGTTTCAAGGAAAATTTTTTAGCTATGATGTTTAAATCACTAAGAAAAACCGCCAAGCTCAGAGAAAGAAATCATTGGTCAATGTGGAAGTATTTCTGTAAAATCGTTGGTCTATATTTTCCGCTTTATTAACAACATAGAGTCTTAACTCAATGGAGCCAGTGGCGAGGAGTTTTCGTTGCAATTAATAAATTTATCTATACTTTATTTGGATAAAATTTCTCCACACAGAGAAAAACACCCTGTATTCGTATTGTATTCGTAAGCGTTTGTATAAAGAAAATTGTTTATTGAGGACATATATTGATCGAATTTTAATTTGCTAAAACATAGAAATGTAGCAAAACAAACACACACACACAGTATAGAAAAAATGTAACAAAGAAAAATAATTTTTGTGTAACTCAGCACATGTGCTTGTATGTAGAACAAATATTGAACCAAAACTTTAACAGACAATGCTCTAAGCTTAAACCTGAAAATATTAGCAACACCCACAAATGAAGTTCTTGTCTGCGATGAGGGTGGGTGGTAAAATACTCTAACTCAATATTTAGTTCACCTTCATTTACTTCATACACTACGTACCAAATTCATTTGTGGAATATAAAAGAGGACAAAACTTTGTATGACTTCATAGAAACAATGACCAAAATATTCACACGAACTTCATGTCTGCATATGTTTATTTATTATTGATTTTTATGCCGGAATTTAGTAATTGTCCTAGGTCAAGAGAACTGCTTGGAAATAAAACATAAAACAATATTACTTCACTTTCACATATTGTATGTTCATATCTGCATGCGGGTACATTAACAAAATGCCAAATTTAAAATAAGGGTAAACGCCTTAAAAAATATAAACAATTTTATTAACTCTCTTACCTTAAAATTTTAGAGTTCTTAAATAATTCTTTAAATATCACTGCGGTAAAATAAGAACTTTTGTAACTATTTTTATGAAAATATTTTTGAATGCTTTTGATATAGCACTTGCCGCTCTTACTTAATTTAGACAATAAATTATTTTAACTAGTTTGTTATTTGTTCGTACTAATAGTTAGATATTTCCTAGGAAATTCTTGAAGTTTTGCTTTTATGCACAAGCTTTTGAGTCTTTAATTGGCATGAATTGCAATAGATGGCGTCCAAATATTTTACATTGACATGCGCGAAACTTGGCGCAATATGAGAGTATTTATTAGTGACTTGCAGTATTATAAAAAACGTATGTATGCAATAGGATAAGTGCATATCATAGAAGTAGTTTGATAGAGAAGGTTGCGCTACTAGAGTGGAGGGAATCACTAGGGCCTGGTACACTATTGTACTATCCATCTTCTTAAGTGATACAAGTGTGGGAGGTGGATATAATTATTTTAGGAACAAATGGTAAGTCAACAATATTCCAAGTGAAACTAAAACCAGAATTTGATTGCTGGCAGGCACATCATCATTAGACGAAACTTTTGTTTTATCAGTGTCCTGACTTGGGATGTAAGAATTATTGTTTTTAACTGCATCCTACACTAACTTTCACATATGTTCATATGTCAGTGTTCATAATTGTATATGAAAAAAAATTTATTGCCGGCTACACAGGCAACATTAGAAGAAACATTGAGATGTTCCATTTAATGCTCCGACGTCTGTTGATATATTTCCTGTTGATTTTCATGTTCATTTTGTGTCCTTTTTTGTATTTCTAAATTAAATGATCCATCGTCTGTATCAATGTCTACTGTTTTCGATGGTTGAGTTCGTCGTGCTGTGATTGTCTTTCGCACAGGTTACTAACATCATTTGCGTGTCCTTTGCGTATATTTGTTTAATAAGGTGTGTGATATTTACACAGAACTAATGTTTTATTTTTTGTTCCTTCGATGGTTTCATTGTCTGTAGCAGGTTTCTAAAATATATTTCCTTTAATGTTCCCTCCTGTATAACCGACATAACACTTTATCAAATGTAATAATGTTACCAGATTATCTAGGTAAATTCTCTTTTCTATTTTAATGTAAATTTCATAATTCTGCCAACAGCTCTAGTGCGATCGTAACTGGCACAGAACTTGTTACGTGACTGGTTCTTCGGTGATAAGAACCGGTTCGAATTCTAACACTTTGCATGAAAGGGGCCTATCACTTTGAAATGGTGTATCTTTTAGTTACACCGGTCACTGAATTATAATCATATAAAATACTGGTCTCAGTCATAGTTAATGAATTAAATATGTATTTGCTCAAAGATATTAAAAAGTTACGCACGTATTTATCTATATAATCTAAATTATACTAGTCAGAGTTATGTGTTTTTTAACGGGCACGGAACGTTTGGCTTTTGAAAAGTAACAGGCAAGTACCAAAAACTTTTTATTAATAAATTTTAAGTTCGTAGGGTCTTTTCGTCACAAATGTAAGAAACTTTTATTTTCAACTGCTAACAAAGATTACCATAAAAATATCTGGTATGTAATAGATTCTATTCACACAACGGCCTACTTATCGGATACTCTGTAGTACTGAGCTGTAGTTAGAGTACAATATATAGCTAATACAATGCACTAAAATGATAAGTTTTTGGGCAGTCACTCTCCAATATACTTTATTTTTACGCTGTATACTTTACCAACATGATTGTTGCGACGTCTTCTTAAATAATTATTTTATGTATATTTTGAGTAAACAAAATTTTAAATTTCTGGATTTTTGCTCTTGCAGTATGGTGCTGAAATTATCTTTTTAAAGTTCTCAGGTTTCGTAACAAAAATTTATAGGTAACATCAGTTACAATCTCTATGGGTTACAGTGGAATAAAGACTAAACTTTTTTTCTCTGATAAAAGCCAGAAATTGGTGTGATTACTTTTGTTGCTGCTTGGCTTCAATTGGAGGATCATGACTGAGGACTCCATACTATTTTTTTTTTTCTAGTTCGTAGTAAAAGTGCTATTCAAGGATCAATTTTATTGATGTCTCTTAATTGGTAGCATAAGGCAAGATTTTTACACGCAGCTCCTAACAGAATAGCGGGTTAAGACTTATTTAATAATAATTGAAATGGTTTAAAAATATGATAGTCCTTAAACTATTATGATATATTTTCATTTTATTTAAACAATCCACAATTTTATTCACAGCACAAATATTTAAAATGGAATTCGAAACATTCTTAAAGCAACGTTGGGTAAAAATGCAATAATATATTGAACTATATAAAAGTTGTTGTTGCTGCCACAAGAAAAAAAATTATTTAATCTATATTGTTGCTTGGTGTGGTCTACAATTAATAATAAAAAGTAACCGCTTTTCAAGTGAAAATTTTATCTATGACTGTACAGTTTTTTTGACGTATTTTCTATTTCCTCAAAGATTTAATGATGTTTTATTAACAAATAAAGGATTTTGATATTAGATAATATTGCATTATTAATGGTACGCGTATAATGAATGTAGGCATAACTTTTAAAATACACAATAAAAGGAAGTCTTTAAGTTTTCATTTTAATTCAGACTGTCTGCATATAAATACAAACAAGATTAATAAACTGACAGGTTAAATTTGAAGTCAGTTAATTTCTGCATATTATCATTACTGCTATTATTACTATTATTATTTTAGTGTGAAACTTTAAATAGCGTGTTATCGCGATGGAGAGATTTTATTTTCAACTTAAATTTCGTTCAAACACAAAGAGGTATGAAAAAGAAAAACTGTTGGAAAAATGATATGATGAGAAAATATTTGTAGAGATTTTAACAATTGTTATAAGTAAGTCTTTTCTTGTTAATATAAAAGAAATTTTACTTGTTTTTTGCTAATTTCCATTACGATTTCATAAGTAATTCGAAGCTTAAAAACAGCAAGTCGTTAGTTTAATGTGCAAACGTTCTGAGTCTGCGTTCTGCCGAAATCAATGTTTTTATGCCATAAGATTTTACACTTTAAAATACAAAGTTTACAAATAAAATTATTACTACGTCCCGACAAAAGTACATCGTAAGTCCAAGTCAAATTAAGCAATTTTTAGTTCCGGTTTTACTCATATTATTTTATATTTAAACTCTGCATGCATTTGAATATAATTATTTATCTTCCGTTAAAAAATTGGATGTTTTTGTTTAATTAAATTGTTTAAGAGCCGAACTCTTCTTTTCCGTTTATTTGTTTTACCTTCTCTCTAAAAATTTATTAAAAATTCTTAACTTTTTGGTAGGTTGCTAATGGAATTTGGTTTATAGTAAAACTTAGAATTTTTGTTAGTATTTCTTCCTTTAGGTAAAATTTGCCATTAATTTTCACAATAAGGTTTTTTTTTTGCAAAATTTACGACTTTTGGAATTCAAATTTTTTTTATCAGTTTTGGAATTTTTTTGACGGACTTTCGGACTTTCGACTTTTTGTAGTTTTTTTTTTTAATTTGTAGTGATTTTGATATTTTTTGTTGAAATACCGAATTGTGCGTTTTTTTTTGCAACATAAAGAATTTTTTTATAATTTCGACTTTTTGGATGCAATTTCCATTTTTGGTAACTAATAATTAATTTAGTAACTGAATTTTTTTGAAATGATTTTAGAGTTTAGTAAAATTAGGTTCTTATGTTATTTTTTTTGTTCTAAATCGAGATTTCCAAGATTTCTGGTGAAATTTACTTTCTTGCAATTTTTTATTTTTTTTTTGTAATTTTTCGGCTGTCTTAAAACTGCAAGATTTGAAAAATTAAAAATGTATTTTTTATTTCTGTTGTGAATTTTAAAATTGTCGGTAAATATAAAATGTTTCATTTTTTTTAAATAAAGTTTTTGGATTTGTTTTAGTAATTTAAATTTGTGTGACTATAGTTCGGATTTATGGTACATTTTCATCGAAATTAATTAATATTTTGCTGAACTTCCTTCCCAATTGAGTTGAAATTTGTGTTTTTTATATATTTGCCTAACAACGATTTTTCTAAAATTGAGACGATTTCATATAATAAATTTTTGCAACTTTGCAAAATGTTAATGAAATTAAAATTTTTTGGTTAAATTCAAAAATTGTATGAGTTTGGATTTTTGAGGTATTTTTATTGAAATTTCGTATTTTTACTAAATACGTATTTCTTTTTTTTATTCTATTTTTCGATTTTTCTGTAAATTTTTGTTCTTTGGCCGAGTTTGAAATTGTGGGATTTATAATTTTTATGATATATAAATTTTTTGGTGGATTTTTAAATTTTTTACTGAATTTTCCATTTATGATGAAATTAATTTTTTTATATATTTGCTTAACATCATACATTTTGCAAAAATTTTGTTAAATACTAATTTTTGGTTAATTTTTAATATTTGATGAAACTGTTTCTCCCGTATTTTTTGGTAAAATGTTGATTTTTTTTTTATTAAATAGTGACTTTTTATCACTTAAATTTTTATATTTAAGGTTTATGGTTTTATAATGAATTTTCGGACTTGTGGTAAGCAAGTGATTTTTCGTCGTTTCGTCGAAATTACAAAATTGCGGTGAAATTGAAATTTTTGTGGTAAATATTAAAAATTTTGAGTTTTAGCGTAAACTTTCAGTTTTTCGAATTTGGTGACATTTTTGTGGAATTTCGGTTTTTGGAGGAATTTGATTTTCTTTGTTAGTTTATATTTAGGTCCATATCTCGGAATGATAATTTGTTTATAGCAAATTTGATAAAAATTCAGTAGATGCGAAATTTATGGGCTTAGGCTTCCCCTTTGGACACTTCCGCTATAGCTAGGGAGCTAAAATATAGTATACAGGTAGGCCTTGGAGAAGAAGTAATGAGAAAAATGGCGACTTTTCATCTGGGGAACTGGGGTTCGCTTATATTTGTATGGAGCATTTTCTCTATGTGTAAAGAATTGAAATTTAATATAACCTAATCGTCTGTACGCTTTAAGTTAAAAGAGATTTTATACATAAAAAAAATAGCTAGAAAAAAGGACTCTGATCCGCACAAAAAACTATATGTGAAAATAATGCCAAGTTTCTATCCAAAAATGTTGGCCGTAAAAAGTACTGATATTAAAACGCGGACCAAGTTCTTCATAAACCATCCCATTTCTAAGCAACTTGCTAGTTTGGTAACATTTTGCCTATAATCAAAAAAATTTAACAAATTTTAAAAACGTAAAGCATATAAACGATTATAAGCGATTATAAAAATAAGTAATTTTCGAAAAATACTTTTCCTTGCTGGAAATTATACTTGCAATATATTGAGGTTTTATGACTTCATAAAATAAGGATAAACCAACGTTATAACAGATTTTTATTATTATTGATATAACAACGTCAATTTAATTTAGAAAGTTTTGCCAACTTTAAATTGGTAAACAAATTTATTTTTTAGGCATGAACTACCTTTTTCGGCCAAATATTCTTCGAGTGTTCACGTACTTAAAAAATGTAAAACACATTCGCATTCACTTGTTTCGCGCGTTTTATTCAAAATGATTTTACACACGAGAACAATTGTTCAAACCTATTCGCTAGATTCTAGCCAACTAAACACATTGGTAGTATACGATTACTTTAAAAGGCCCTGTTTTTGTCTGCATTATTACACTTTAAGAATGAGTGATAAAAAGCTAAGGAACTTGTGAATGAATCCCAGTTGAAGTTAAAAACGGCAGCCGACACATACAAAACATTGGATAGAATACAGCGCATGTAATAACTATAAGGACAAAAACGGAATCAGCTAAATCTTCATTCATAAGATATTTAAAAATGAATTACGTTAGAAGAGAGGGCAGCAGTTTGTGACAGTTGAGGTGCTTCATAAATTAATGTATCATGATGTCGTTTATAGTAAACTTTTATTAGTGCCTTATGCTCATATCCTTTTTTTAATGAAGGGGTGGTTATCAAAGCAGACCACTTACTTTTTGGATCCCTTTTCGAACCTTCCTTTCTCAAATTGATTTCAGGTAACCGATTTGTAACTACGGTTACTTTAGTCTACCACTAGCCTTTACCATCGACTATAGTGATTTCAAACTGTCGACTGGGGACTGTGTCAATGTGCGCTACCGTCTCAGACTTTTCCAAGCACAGTCTGCAAATATCATCGTCTTCGATTTTCAATCAGGCCAGGTGATACTTGAAGTTTCCATTACCTGTCACTAACGCAATAATTCAGCATAAGGTAACCCTATTATATCTAAGCACCTAGCTCGCCTTCCTGTCGAGGGGCTCTTTGAGCACCATTCGAGCCTGTAATGAGTATCCGTTGAAGGGCTTTATCTCGCACGCGGCCATTCGCCAGTGCAATCCTGGGTTCTCGTCCACAAAAATATACAGCAGAACCCCTTTTTGGTAGTTCGTCTGCTGCTTCATTCCCAACGTTACCTCATTCAAAGAGACCCATCTGTTTGGTTTCAAAACACATTCCAGCACTAATTTGGAATACTCGTTCACTTGCCCCATGCTTTTTATAACCGACCGATTGTCTAGGGCAATACGAACCTTTCTCCCTTGCACCCGACTTTCGAGCAGATGTTCAAACGCCTGCAGCAACCCAAGCAATCCATACAGGACAAGTCAGCTTAGCTGAGAATACACCTGTGCCTGCCCTGTCATTCAGACGAGAACACTCAGTTAAAATGCTGATGCCATTCTCCATACAATCATTGTGTATAACGCCTTCCACAATGAGTGTCCGATGCAGCCTTCCGACTACTTTTCTTTTAGTAATGAGTGCCATCGGCATTCCTAACCTCTTTTCTAACGAGGTCCAAAATACTCTTATGTCCGATATTCGGCCCAAAGCTTTGCCAACTTGCTTCGATTTCCATACGCAAAGCTGACATTGCGGCCGTTGAAGTTATGAATAACCCCAAAATTGCCTCGATTGCCTGTGTTCGCGCCATGCCCATACAGGCAATTACGCTTAATTGTACTTTAAGAGGGCTTCGGCCATCAAACCACGGATGCATAAGTTATAATGGGTCTCACCATCATTGTGTAAATCAAGAATGCAGCCCTTGGCATATATCCTTTGCTGTTAAAGAATCGTTAAACTTGATGTTAAAACCTCAATTGACACCAAATTTACCACTACAAGAGCAACCCTCTTTTTCTCTACTCCAAATGAAACACACCTTCGTTTGTAATTCGTTCATAAGGCGGTTAGGAAAAACTGAAGCAAATTACAACGGTTTCGTGCTAAAACTACATTCGTATCTAAAAATACTAAAACCACTTTATGAATACATTAAGGTGATATGAATAGTATGGTGTTTTTAGAAGCAGTTTCAATATAGTGATTATTACAAGAAAATGAATCGATCATACACAAACCAACGTCGTCATCCTCATCGTGATCATCATCGTTCGCGTGTTTTAAAGCTGAAGTGAAAATATGTATTTAATGCAGGTATTTCTAGAGACATGTAGAGAGTTTTCACAGAGTGTTTTTTTCTCTTTCTATTTTTATTATAATTATGAATAGATTTAAACAAACGTATGGGATGAAAACTAAGTCTTTGTAGAATAAAACATCTGTTTTATTGTGACCCTACCCTTTTCTAAGAATTTGGCTCGGTTCTTTTCATTATACATGAAATAATATTATCAAATTAATAAAAATGCAATAGATGTTAAATAATTATTGGCTGTACATAATACTGATCGTTAAGAAATAAAGCATCCTCATGGTGAAAAATAATATGGCGCCCAAATTTCTTCCTCTTGAATGCATCCTGCTTCTTTCAAGCGAATAATCTGTTGTGTAAATCCCAATCAGTTTTAGGCATAAATCTTCAGGGACTAATGGCTCTAATTCTTTACTTAAATATGTGATTTATTATAAGGCACTTCTTCTACTGAATAAATAATGGAACATGGAATTGATTGTATTCAAAAGTGTTACAAATATATTTGCTTTCAAAACCATTTGCTATTGTTAATACACTGTGTATTAGATGTCGATACTGCAATATGAATTAAAGCTTTGAATGCTCCTATTAAATAGTGATTAGAAGTTGTTCTATTGCTAATACAATCCCTTCCATCACCATATCGAACGAACTGAATGAAAACTGCTTACTTAGCGTGACGAAAAGCTATATGCCGACAAGAAGGCTACAACAACCCCTAATAATGGAATTTGTGTTACGGCAAATAAACCAAACAATGTATTAAATATTTATATTACATCCGGTTTTCCCTCAAACATTGAGTAGTTTTCTGCTACCAAACAATAGAATGCAGAAGGAGTGTTAGGATTAAAAGGCAGGAGATATTACAAATTTGTAAGCTAAATAATTACTTTTTTGCCTATAAATACTGGAGTGTTTGAGCTTACATATGCAGGAAGTAGACTCCTTAGGGAGTGCTATTTTTGCTGAAAAGGTTTAACTAATGAACAGTTGTTTCAATTAAAAAAAAAACATAATTTAATTACTAAAGTAAGAAAATATAAAGTGAAACTTTACATTAATTGAAAAGGCGGCAGTAAAAGTACTTGGCACTCGTTTTTAATTTATTACGCACACTGCACAGACATTTAGCTATTTATTATGTTTTTTAAATGTTGCTGGCTAAATTTCACTACATTAAATTTTTATTTATTTTTTTTACTTATGGCTTTTTTCTTTACTAATATTCACATGAGTAATTTCTTTTATGTGACCAATATTTTAAAATTTTATACAAATTTGCAATAATTTGATAACGAAATTGGAATATTAATTTTTGATAATAACTGTTTTGAATATTTTTAAATGACAAGAGATATTTGAGACCTTACCAAATTTATGGTCGATATTATGTGAGTGAAGATCTAAAAAAATTACCATACATCTATCAAATTCATCCCTACACGCGCATTTGTCTGGATACACGATCGCAATTGACTAAATTTTTTTCTTAGGAACTACAGGGGAATTGGCATTAAGCTTTGCATTACTTGCAGCATGGTGTTAAGGTTGATGTGGCATACATACTTACTAAGAGCAGCGATGCTGAGTGCTTTTTGAATCATAAAAGCGCGAATTAAAACAAAACGGTAAATTCTTTCGTGCTGACACCTTTAGCACCTTTATAGCAAATTCACTTTTCCCTAGGCTATAAAATGTTTACTTTACTATAGAAGAGACATTTTTACAGTCTTTTGAAATCCTAACTTTAAAGTGTTTTAATAATTTGTTAGCACATAAAAATCGGAATTAAATCTAAATATTATCGGTCATAAAATGTGTGCAATATATATAATGCTTGCAATAACAAACACTTATGTTGAAAATAAATTTTTTTATTACGACATTAGTGCCTGAATAATAGACAATAGATATGACACATTTATTTCATAAAGCGCTGACTTATTGAATACTTGGGTGAACTCGATCTGTTCCAGTACATTCGAGGGCCCATTAAGGGTTGTTTAAAATCGACGTAAAAGTTCTGCTTTTAAAAATAATTTTTATTATTAAACGACGACGAAAAGGCGAAATGAAAATAAATGGAATAAATGATAATGCATAAATTCCCTTCTTTTAGCACATATTGTACGCCTCTGGATAAATTTTAGCATTTTGGCATTTATGTATTAATTTTTAAATGTACTTTACGAACAATTTGCATCCAGACAGATTTCCGTATTTAGAAGAAACTCACCCTTTTCGAAAATTTGTTACGTATCCATTTGATTGATTCACTGCGTCCGAAGAACATGATGAAGCTTTGATAGACGATGATTAAGACTACAAATATTTGGTGCCATAAAACACCGCAATCACTGAGAGAAATATGAAACATTGATTAAATAGTGCAAATGAAAGGAAAATGACGATAAAGCTGATAAAGTCGGATTTGTAGAAATGCACGCAGAGACGAAGAACACAAGCGATTTTAGCATAATACTTAGTGCCCCTAATAAACAGAATGCAATTGAACTAATCGTTTAAAATAAAAATCTTATTTGATGGAAATGTAAAAACAACAAACTAACGACTATTAAATTAAAACTAAAACACTCGTTTTATGATTGATTGACACTTTGGAATGGCACTAGAAATGTTGAAAAACAAATGGATATAAATTTAATTTTTTATTATTATTTTCTTATTGTTTTTGTTTATGAAGATCAATAATTTGGATATTAAATGATTTTTTGTTGTTCTTATTTTACGCGTATTTTGTTGCAATGCATTTAATGTAAAACTTTCGTTTGTTTCGGTATTTTTTTTTTAATTTCTCTTTATTTCGATGCACTTCTAATGATTGTAAGACCGTTAATGAGAAATTTAACCAGCGTATTAACAAAATGCCGTGAGCGTACGTTGCAAACACGAGTCGAAGTAGTTGTCTACATTTGTGTATAAATTTGTTTTGTTTTTGTCAATGTTGGTGGATGTTTGGAGTTTTTGTTTTGTTAACGTATCGATTTAATCGGTAGTCGGTTACTCTAAATTAGGGCCTGTTGATGAATCATAAGCAAATAGGACATTATTAAACAAGAATTTTCTTGATTTTCCCAAATAACCAAGTAAACCTGTTTAATGAAGTAAATATTTATTGTAGCTGATGTTCTAATGTTTAGTTCTGAAAAACTGCAAATAACAAGATCTATTTTAAGTCGATTTTTTATTCTAACGTTATCGTTCGAAACAACACTTTATTTTATTTTCAAATCAGTTTTTCTTCGGATTTATTTATTTCTTTTATTTAATTTTTAAATGCTGGCCAACACCACATAGGTATTATATGATGATAATAGATGTTATATTGTCCATTGTATTGTTATATTGACCATTAATACAAATGATGTAATAACTGTCGTTATTATAGACTATCCAAATTCTGAAAGTACACCGAAAATTCGAAACTTAATCAAACATTAGAAATTTTACTCAAAATCCAATGCCGCTATTATTTATAATTTATCAACAAATCGCGAATTTATCAAAAATTGTGAACCATTCAGAGAAAAGAAAAACAAATTAGAATAGCCGTTATTAAGTAAAAATATCTAATCTATTAACCGATGGAAAATGCTTATAATAAAAGGAAAGGGGAGGGAGACCTTATATGTAAAATAAGAATACTAAACCAAAACAAAAGATCGCAAACAATCCTTTGCGCCGGAAAAAGTTGTGATATATTTCTAGTAGTTCATACTTTTGTAAAGGGTATATAAGATTCGACATATCCGGGCGCCTTATGTAGATAAGTTCTGTAGAGCGACTTTATAATATATGATATGGATTCAGAATATTCAAATTTTATGGGCTTGTATATGTAAGCGTTTTCCCGTAGAGGTAAAAATACCAAAAAAAAAAACAGAAAAAATATTTGGAAACTTGTGGAACGATAATGCCTATTTCAAATAATGCTGATCACATGGCCCGAGTTTGAAGTACATACATAGGTGCATTCAGAAAGTTGTTTTCAATATCGAACAGACGTACACTGAACTTCCTACCTATAAGGATCCAGAATATATATATATATATATATATATATATATATATATATATATATATATATATATGGTCGGAAATGGATATTGTAGAAATTACAAACGGAATGACAAACTTATATATACTATTTGAATTTTTCTGTAGTGTATAACTTATTTAACTAATTTGCAGTATTAAGTAAGCATGTCGACTTCCAAGCACATACGTTGTTATTTTTGAACACATTTGCATACTATTTATTGACAAGAACATAAGTATATGTATAGGGCAACTCACTTTTAGTTGCAAACAACCCTTGCAAACTTTGCATATGTAGCAAGTCTAGCAAATATGCTAGATTTTGCAAAACCATAAAAACAAAATGGGTGAAACTAAAATTTGCTACACTTGAGCAAATATACTATGGGCAAAAATCGTTGCAGATTGGTAATTTGCAATGCTAAAACAGCTGTGTATTTCATTTTTTTTTTTAAATCAAAGCAACTAGACACCTGCGCTTAAAAAGTTTTACGCCGGTATAACCGTCTCAACAACTGCCTGTGAATTCTTCAAAATTCAAACTAAGACTGTTAAGAAATGTTTGCTAAAATAGTAAGAATTAAAATATCATACAAAACTCCATTAATTGATAAAAGTTTTTAGAAAGTTTATGCGCACATCAAATACTTTCTTTTTGTAAACATTTTAGCAGCGGCGTTAGCGTTTATATACTGGCCCCAGCTTAGCTTATTGCATGCGGAAAAGTTACTTTATGCAACTCTGTAGCCAAATAAATAATAAGTTGAAAAGTGGGTGATGAAAAAATAAAATAATAAAACAAAAACCAAACAATAAGCGATGGGCGAATGATGAAATTAAAAAAAAATCGATTATTTACTAGACAATCAAGAATTTGAGGTTTACTGTTCATTTTTATTGTTAATTTTCTGAAAAATCAGCTGTTGTAATAAATTATCTAAACGCTTTAAAAAGACACTCACGCTTTGTGGCGTTTCTTGCGGTTTCACTAATACTTTGTTGACATACATAAACCTTAGTATTTGCAACAGTTTGTTTTTTCACTAAGATCCCATTAGGCTGTAGAATATCTGTGCCATAAATCCACGTGAATGTTCGACAAATGTTATACCAGGCAAGTACAAAATATTTTTTGCTCTTTAGAAAATTGATGGTAAATTTAAAAAACTTTTGACGTCTCATTGTCTGCTGTTCTTTAATAACGGATTTAAGAAAATTAATACTTTTATTAAGTGCTGTTGCCTCAGGAACATACACTAGATACCTAAATTTATAATCATTAAGCTTTGACTCGTTACTATTGCAAATCTCCATAACCAACCGATTAATCGTAAAGACTACAAACACTAATTGTAGCACAAGGTAATATCTCTGTTGTCAGCTGGTGATACAAGGGATTTCGATTGTGTTAATATATTGCTTTTGTTTTTGTTATGTATTTTTTTTCGTACTTATTTATAATTTTATGTTGTGTTGTTGTTGTTTTTACACTGACACACCATGTAAACAGTAACAAAATCAACAGAAAAGCAAGTAAGAAACTTTTAGAAATTGACACAGAAACCTGAGAAAATAACAACAACACAAACAAAACAAACACAATAAATATATTTAAATAAATAGACAATTGTTAATGGGCAGGCCTGCTTTAACGTCTGTCTTCTTATTCACCCATCCGCTCACAAACCCCGTTCAGTACAGCAAGGTAATGCGCGCGCGTAATTTAAATTCGATACTGTACGTTTAATGTTCCTCACATTTTTCAAAACCAAAAAATATATATGTAAGTTTATTTATATATTATGTTTGCGTATAAACACATACTTTTTTTAAATTTTGTTTAAAATACTCTGTGCTCTTCTTTTGTGTACATATGTATTGTAGCAATGGCCTAGTCTCTTACATTGTCAACATAATTGAATACCAGTGTCAGTACAAGTGGCTATCGTAAATCTGCTGATTTTGCTTAATACTTATTTTCACTTAAAATATTTCACTCAGCACCTTATGCTTACAGCGATGTATAATAACACACAGCGACTTGTTGTAATATACCTCGTGTTGAATGAAAATCGCTTACGATTTTGTAAGTTAATTTATTGTGTTTATTACTCTCTGCTATAGTTCTACATGTTTTCGTAGAGGGTGTTATTTTTATACAATTTTCCAGCAAAAAATAAATAAACAGATGAATTTATTACTTTCAATTTAAATTGGATTTATTTGAATATATGTTAGTACTGGCATATGTCCCCGCGGATGAAATCAAAACAAAATTGCTGTTGATCCCGATTTTTAGAGGAGAAGTCTGTTTGCAGAATCGGGAAAGTTGGAATTGATGGCAACCGCTACGGTCAACGATTTCTGCCTCCCTGAATGAATCTCCTGATGTCACAAAGACCGCTGAACAGGGTCCGTCATATTTGATATTGTGAGGAAGTTTATTAGTAATTTGAACTAACAGTGAGATCGTGCGATAAAACGCCGCTTATAAATTTTGTCACATTATTACCGATATACCAGGTAAAAACTCAGTTGAAAAACTAATATTTTAAATGTACTGGCTTTACAATTAAATAGTCCGGGAAAACATATACCCGAATTTATATATATGTAAAAAATAAGACAAATAAATTTTGTTCCTCCTTTAAGTTAAAAGAGGATGAATATGAACGGTTTAATGCGGTTGAAACAATGTTTCACGCACAGGCTTTTTAATAGGTTACTCTTGTTATTTCTCCGATCCCGATAAACGAAACTGAAAAATAGGGAATAAAATTAACTTCTAGTTACCTTAAAACTCTTTTTACATGCTCAATTCTTTCGCCGTTATTTTGCATGAACAACATTTCGGAACCATTGGCGATTTTGTGTTTTGCATTAATACAAATAAAAAAAGTGGGTCATAGATCGCAATGCTTTGTTTCCATAACAGGATGGGATAGAGATAGAATAAAAAAAATAAAGATTTTTGAAGAAATCGGAACAAGGACACACACGCCTACCTCCCATATGACCTTAAAGTTCTAAATGTTTTTCAGCTACACATTTGAACGCAAAGTTATGAAATTTTTCTAATGTGTATCATATATGTCGTTTTCAACGCAATCGTAGCAAGTATTCCATTATATTTATAGTAAAAATTATTCGATTTTGGCGCTCCCAATTATTTTAAATATTTCATCAAACTTTAACAACTTTTAGAATTTATTTCAAATAATAAAAAAAATAGTACCCTGCGTCACTACGTTAACTAGGTTTTCTTGCAATGAAGTTTTTACAATCTCAATTAAGCGTAACTAAGTTTAGCAGAAATTTATAGAAGATGGACGTAATTATATCAGTAATCTGTTGATTCGGCCCCAATCAAATTTAGCAACTAGTTCTTTAGTGTCGCAGATATCTGGGATTACACTTTTGACTTCAATGCCATCGATAATTGAGTGTCGTTTTATATAAAATGATTTCGTACTATTTTTCGGTTGTCTTTAGTCCACTTCACGTGAGTTCCGACAAAGCTTGGCCAAGTCCTCAGTTAGTTTCCAATAACCATATAGTATAGATTATTTTTGTTTATCTATAACCCATTATATCATATTATCTTTCCATCACGTCGTTGATTATCTATCAGTATAGTTTACAAAATTACATTTTTTAATTGCGTTTTATCTTAAATTTACCAATCTCCGATAATTAAAATGTTTATAAATTTTACAACTATTTTAAAAATCTGCTTATAACAAACAAAAAGTATTGACTATGATTTCTCTTCTAGGGTGATCGAAGGAGCTTTTTGACCTGATATTCGGTTACAGCGGTTGCATTGAATTGAGCTCTTCCGAATGTTGAAAATTTCGACTTATTTTAATTTGATTTTTATTTGAATAAAATTTAAAGTATTAGTTGTGGAATTTTTTTCGTCATCATGACTGGTGTGCCATATATGGCTCCTCCAATTATTAAAATGGACAGCTACACAGAAAATAAGGCGCTATCATTGTATTATGTGTCAGCAATCCAAAGGGAGGTTTAGAAATTTTAAGACTTTAACTCGATTACGGATCATTCATAAAGCCGATTTTGGATTTTTCCCATACAACCATTTCCCTAAATTTGAAAATTCTATTTTAAGTATTTAACTTTCCAAATTACACCGGTCAATTATAAATAAATATATTCATATGTAAGTAGCAACAAATAAGCAAAATGTATTTCTTTTTTAAGGGCAGTAGCACACGCTAGTATTTTATAAAAAAAAAAACAATTTGTTCTTGATTACTTAATATTATCTGCCAGGTTATCTCAAGGTGTTAGTGATTTGAATAGGGATGGTAATTTTCCAACCGGTCAGCAGAGGTTTTCTTGCTTTTTAAAACCGAAAATTTCAAAATATTAAATTATTCTAAAACTGGGTTTTTGAAAATATCGAATAATCGATCACCCTAATATGTCTTCATATCCATAGAAATAAAGTTTTAAGTTTATATCAAGCAAAAGTGGTTTGTGTTTTATATTGAAAAATTTTGTAATTCTTTTTATGTTTCAATTTAGTTTTAATTCTTAAATATGGTCACCTTTATTTATTTTATTTGTAATAAGAAACCCTATATGTAGATTTATTTAAGACTTTAAGTTATTTTCTTAATTCGTTTGTCTCTACATAATGAGCTTTAGATTTCATGAGCTTTATTTGTTGTGGCAGTCACGTGCAATTTCAAAATTCCTCTTTACAACAAAACATATTGATTTTAAGATTAAGATTTACATAAAGAGCAGCACTTTAAATTGATACAATCACATATTCAATTGAAGAATTGTTGAAATTTTGAACTGGGGCGTATGTACGCCATGAATGAGTTATAGTTTTCAGTTCTGTTCAATTAATATTTTAAACATTTTAATTACGGGCGCGTGCGTCCTCCACGGCTTACAAACTCTTCGTGAGTCATAAAACGGCTTTAAATAATGCAATAGTTTTTCTTTCCAACGTTCTCCTGGGGAAATTTCCTCCGATTTTCTTTGCGTGTCTCATTCCATGGGGCTTTTTCTTGAGTTTTTTTAACTCCAAGTGTTCACAGCTTATGATGGCTCTACGTACTGTCGAGGTACTTGCTGTTATCACTCTTTAAATTTGTTTATCCTTAATGTATTTGATCGCAGTTTTGTGGTTTCGTCCAACTTCGCGGCCGGTGATACTTAGAATTTAGTTTTTACCCATGTTTGTCAATTGTTAATTAAAGACTAAAAAGTTTCATCAACGGATAGTTTAATATGCAAATCTAACCTACTGTTTAAGATTTAGTATTTGATTTTATTAAATTCTCTATTAATTCTTCACTTTATATATATTTGCAATAATTTACAGTTCATTTTTTGATAAAGATAAACTTAAATTTTAACCCAGCAAGGCAGATGTAAAAATATCAACGACAAGCTTATCAATGCTAAAATATAATAAAGTACAGAACTTAGTTTCTTACAAAACTAAAAGAAAACAGAAGCAAATAACAAGTGCATTAACGATCGGCAAAAAATATCATAAAAACCGCTTAGTAGCAATATACATGTAGCAATATATGTATGTATACGTACATACAATTATTGTAAATTGCTATGTATAGGTATGTAATGTTACAATTTTTTGAGTGAACAAATTTAATATGTAAGCATGTCAGGTTTTATAGCAAATACAGTGGTACACGATAATAATGAGTAATTAAACAAGATTTAAAAAATTGGCCATATTGAAAAAAAAAAACTTTTCTTAATTTTTCGAAAAAGTGAAGCTAAATATACCGTTACATTTTACTTTCAAAAACTTGTTTATATGATTTTTAGCTTAATTAAATACGCTTTCCGCTGGTAGTACTATTTTGATTCTACCAATAAGATAGCAAACATTTAAGACAATTATATTCGGATGTGCGGAATCTTATATACCCTTCACAAAAGTATGAAGCACTTAATATGTAGTTTAGATTCCCGGTGCTTGCGACCTTCGTTTTATTATACATTTATGCCCCTATTGTGATTCACAACTAAATTGATAGTTGAGTTGTAGTTGTCAAATTATTATTATACTTTCAATCATCTGTTCACTTAGTTGTCTTCGTTAAGTTGTTACCCGTATTATGATTTACTACGAATTTAAGTTTAGTTGTATGTCAAAGTGCGACAAATACATTTTATTAGTTATCTGTACATTGAAATCCATTTCAGAAAAATTATAAATAAACAGCAAATTGACAGCTTAATGAATTTAATAGAAAAAATCCTGATATTGGAAGAGGCACGGGGAAATACGGGTCAAGCCGCCAGGATGTCAAGGAAACTTGGGAGCAATTCGATGTTGAATTAAATAGCCTTCGCCCACCCTCCAAAACAGGAGCAGAATGGCAACGGGTAGGTAACATGTTTCTTCAGAAATCTGAAAATAAAAATCAATTTTGTAGGGAGCTTTATAGCAAATTTGACAAGTCTTCAAAAATGCAAATTTTATAAGCTTGTCTACACCCAAGAGTGAAAATAACAAACAAACAAAACAAAACACATAAAAATCCATTTCTGGGGAACTTGTATATACGGTTTAAATTTTTTTAAAGAGTATAAAAATATGGCCTGCTAAGTAAAAAAAATATATTGGTCTTAATAATTGAATAGGAGTTAACAGTTGAAAACTTTTTGTTGAAGTTACTAGTCCTCCTTTTATTTTCGACGTAGCCTATTGATTCCGAATAATGAAAATTTGCTCCAAATACTTGTATCAAGTCACCCTGTCGGAAAATTAAAAAAAGATCAAATAAAATATGTTATTAAATTATAGGAATTTTTGTGATTGCAGTTGCGGAATTCACTTCTCCTGCATATCATTTTAAAGCATAAACGTTACCGTTTTATAGAGAATGTTAACAAAATTAAAAAAAAAGCGAAAAAATTATGTCAAGGAATTTATTTAATACATTTTGATGTGCTTAAGCAATATAATGAATACCTTTGTGTGTAGAGTAATGAAAGGTATGCGTGAGGTTTAGCTGAGTAAATTTAAATTACGCCTATAACTCACTCAGCTGTTTATATTTGAAAGGGGATAAATCGAAATATTAAGGGGTTTGCATTTCAATATGTTTCAAAATGTTGCAGCCAACTTTTGAAAAGATTTACTTGTATTTGTTGTCTCAGGATATTTATTTTTTCCTCAGTGTATATAATTTCTTACTTATTTACAACTTCTGTCACTTTCAAGCAAAATAGATTGGAAGAATTACGGACTTATATTAGCTTTGTCGTACGTATTTTACTGAAAAGATGTTTCTAAAGCACAGTGGTTTAAAAAAATACAAAAACTAATAAGAAAGCTATATTCGGCTGTACCGAATCTTACATATGCTTCGCAATAGTATCAACTACTAAGAATGTATCACAGATTTTCCTCGGTGCCATTAAATATGAATTAATGACAGTGATGGGAAATTCTGTATTATTGAACTATTTACTTTTTCATTCAAAATATAGCGCAGTACCCCAACGTCATTCTTAGTATATCTTTTAGGCCTTCTTTCGTGTTAGAGTTATCAGTATTTTACACTAAAGAAATGAATAATTTCAATTACTTGGCGCAAGAATATAATATCCAAATTATTGCTAGTGCTTACAATCTGGATACTTTCCACTCTTCGCAAGATCGTTAATGAAATATGTAATCCAATTTGGGATAAGCTGCACTTTGTGTATTAGGTACCTCCAAACCTAACCGATCTTAACGCCAAGTTTAATGTCAAGACCGGTATGCCAAATTATTTCGGAGTTATAGAACAGAAACATTATACGTAAGTATATGTTTTCTTAAAAAAAGCGGCTTCTTGTATCACAATCACAAAAACCATTACAATTATTCTTGATTTCATATTCCGACAGTGTGTTTTGATGTAAATGTTTGGAACGAATTTTCGTCATCTTTTGTCAAGTTTGGTTTGGAGACAAACCGGTGTCGGCTAAGTTGCCATCTTCAGTGTCATTATATTAATGGCAGCATGTTTAAAGGCTCTTGATTGTAATTGACTTTATAATATAATAGGGCCTTATTTTATAAAACACAAGGCAATGCAAGGCAAAGACAAATTTGAAACATTTTGAAAAGTTTGTATTGTATTTCATGCAAATTTGTGTGGGTATCAACGCCATAACGCGTAAAGCGTTTACTTCGTTTTCAAAAGTACAGAAATTTTTATGAAATTTTGAGTGTTTGAAATTTCTTTTTGTTTTCCATATAAATTCAGGCGTTGCCTTGCGATTTCTAAAATGAAACTCTTAATTTTGTGATGTTCTTTTCTATTATATATAATAACATATTTTTAAGCTCTCATTTACATCTCATTTTCTATTGTATAAATATGAATTAGAAAATTTCCTAATAACACAGGAAATAAACATACTTTAGTCTCTGAAACACATTTCTCTCGAAAAAACTGTTTTAGAGCCAATACATTTTTCACATACGATACTAAACATCCAACTGGAAGGGCACTTGCCGAAGATTTTATAAAAGCTATAAATCTTACTGATTTC
Source organism: Phania funesta (assembly GCA_963932375.1). Lineage (NCBI taxonomy): Eukaryota > Metazoa > Arthropoda > Insecta > Diptera > Tachinidae > Phania > Phania funesta. Next base: position 49,332,549 of record OZ010656.1, read on the forward strand.
GAAATTACAGTTTTATCTGTACATTGTCCGCCCAGACATAAAATCGAACTCCATCATTTCGCCAAGTTCTTTGCCACACTACAGAAGTTCACTGCAGCTGGCGATTACAATGCAAATCACTCTTTAGTAGTCAATTCACTCTATGACCTATCTTCCGACCATTCGCCTATAATTTGCTACTGCACATGAAACTTTTATTTCCTATCCAAATAAAGACACAAATTGGTTGAAGTATAAAATGTATGTATGTATGATCAGTTAAAGAAAAAATTTGTGGTGAATTTAAAATTTGGGCGAAATTGTGATTTTTTTTAAATTTCAGTTTTTGGAGGAATTTGTGAATTTGATGAACCTATGTATAAGCGATACCCGGCAAAAGTGAAATGAGCAAAAACTTCCAGAGAAACTTTTTTGGCCCATATCTAGGAAACATGTGGACTTATATGGCTGATTTCAATTAGCCGTCCAGGCTTCAATATCCTAGGTTGTCTATTGCCGTTAGAAAGCTGATTTCAACATCGGACAGACAGGCATCGTTAATTGAACTTCCCTACCTCTAAGGATTCAAAGTATACATATACTTTGTTGTGTCGGAAATTAATAATGTAGAAATTACAAACGGAATGACAAACCTATATATATCCTTTTCAGTTTAGTAAAGGGTATGTTTGTATGTTTTTCACATATCTTGTAGTTTTACTGGACATTTGTAGTGGCAGCCAATTTGCATGTATAATTAAGTTGACGGAATTTTACAAATACAGTTTATTTAAAAAACTCGCAGGCCAAGTGGGCGTGAGAGTACATGCAAGGATTCGTGTTTTTAATCCAAATGTTTTATGTAGTTTACATTTAGTATATCCTGTAGTATGGTGTAAACAAAAAAAATATTGGAACTAAAATAACGTTTTTTTGATGGATAATTAAGGAAATTATCCAGGTTGTTCAACGTGGTTACATATACGTTTTAATTTAAATAGATTTTTGAATAATCAAATTGTATAACTAATCATACGAATCAAGCACCATTTTTTTGTGGTGGAAAAAATTCCATTAGCTTTTAAATTTACACTAAATGATGATTTCGTTAAGCAAAAATTTGTTCTTTAATCCTGAATTGGCATTATTGCCTTGCGTAGAAATCGAAAGGTATTGTACATATCAAGAACTAGGTCCTCATTTTGATCGCAATACTTTTAATGACCCAAATTTTTTAACAGAAACTTGGCGTTATTTTCAAATTTGTGTTTTTTCTCTGATCTAACTCCTTACATCCAATTTTTTTTGTAAATTTATATATTGTATTGTATTTTGACTCAAAGCTTACTGAAGGTTGGGTTATATTAAATTTCAGTTCTTTACCTATAGTGGAAATGCTCAATACAAATAAGGGGGCACCCTAGCCACCATATTTTTTCTGATTATATATTCCTCAAGACCAATCTGTATACCTATAGTGGAAGTACCCTATACAAGTAAGGGATAACGCTAGTTCCCCTAGATAAAAAGTTCCTGTTTTCAGACTATCTTATTACTTATTCCCAAAGACTTATCTGCATGCCATAGTTCTCTAGATATAGATACATACATGCATAGATATAGAACATGCCCGTTTTTAAATTTTTGTGTTTACTTATTCTTCCAGACCAACCTGTATATATAAATTTCAGTTCTTAAGCTATAGGGTAAGTGCCACATAATATTGATGAGTTAGTCAGTCAGTGAATACGTACTAAAATATGCGCCTTTTATTTTCTTTATATCATGGCAACCTTGTATGGTAAACTTTTCCTATGAGTTTACCTAAGTTTCAAGTTTCATTATTTTAAGATTAAAGCAAACAAAGTTATGATGGTGCTAAAACAGCGCGAATAGTTTCGTGTAATATAAACACAGTGCACATTAGGCCTGACGCCTTAAATTAAATCTCGCCAGAAGGCGATTGAACTGAAAGCAATTGAATTTTAGTAATAAAAACTTGTTAATAACATTCAATCATTTTCTGGGAGTAAAGTGCGTTTTATACACGCATTTATCATGATATTTATTTATTTGTACATATGAACATTTATTTATAGATAAGTTGTTAATTCTCTATAACAAACATGATAATAACTCATTACTGCTTAACGGTCACATCTTTCAAAATATTAACAAACGACATGCAATTTGAATTTGATTTTAAGACATTCTCACGCAATATTCCATTTACGCGCACATTTTTTTGAAGCATTTTCTAAAAATTTATCATTTTCAATTGCAAAATAATATTAAAAGGAACCAAAAAAAGCAAGTAAAGTAATGTAAAGTGAAAGAAAATGTAAAATTTATCAAAAAAAAGTATATTAATATAGTGAATAAAATAATGCATCGTTGCTATAATAGAGTTGGAAGAAAGGAGTAAGAGAGATATATTTGGCTGTGCCGAAAATATCTTTAATTTTGGCCACGTATTTTAATCGTCTTATTCTACATTTAATCTCTATCGTTTTAATATGAACATTTCTATTAGTTTGTAATTCTTTTCTTTTTTGGTGAATTGTGGATAATGGCGGAATCGGGTTTATAGTAACAATTTTAATAATTGATTAAATTTAAAGCTTTCGGTGCAATTTTAGCCTTTGGGTAAATTTTTTCGATGAATTAGAAAATATGATGAAGTTTGTTCTTGGTTACTTTGTAAAAATTAGATTTTTCTTTTGGTACTTGTAATAATAGTCGGTTTTATAAAATTGCGACATTTTTCATTAAATATTAATTTTTTAGATTTTTGGTATATTTTGTTTTGTTTTTTGTAAACTTAGATTTTTTTAGAACATTTTTTAATTTTTGTAATGTAAAATTTTTGTACTATAATTTGTGATGAAGTTTTGAATAGTGGTGAATTTCCAAATGATGGTGAAGTTTTGTTTTTTTTATTTTGAGATTAATTTAGATTATTGGTAAAATGTATAATTTTTATATAAAAGTTATTTGGTGAATTTTTTACCTTTTTACTGAATTCCGCAATTGTGGTTAAATTTGTTTTGTTTTAAATAAATTTGTTTAACATAGATTTCGCAAAAGTTTTGTAAGGTATTAATTTTTGTGGCCTTTGATAAAATTAAAAACTTTGGGTAAATTAGAATTTTTTTGTGATTTAATTTTTTTTTTTGTAAATTCACAATTTAAAATATTGATTTTTCGTAATTCTGCGGCTTTTTGGTAGAATGACGAAATTGTAGTGTAATTTAAATATTTGTAGTGAATATTCAAAATTTCATAAATTTCGATGGTGTATTGTTTATTTTAACTTTTTGGGAAAAAGAAACTGTCTTCCATTTTTTCGATTTTATAGTAAATTTACGAATTTTTGGTTAATTTAAAATTTTTTTACAAATTTAGAATTTGTAAAAATTTCTTTATTTTAATTTATATTTTTCCTGGAAAATTATGAAATTTTTCTAATTTGAATTTTTGAACGATAGTTTGATTTTGTGGTGAATTTGTGAATTCCCAAATTATGGTAAAATGTACGTTTTAATTTTTTAGATTAATTGCGATTTTTGATAAAATTTTTAATTTTTATCATTTTTAAATAATTTGCAAACTTTAAATTTCTTGGTGAATTTGTATATTTTTTTGTGAATTTACCATTTGTGGAAAAATTAAATTTTTTAAACTTGTTTAACATCGATTTTGTTAAAGTTACAAAATTGTGGTGAAATTTAAATTTCGGTGGTGAATACTCAAAATGTTGTTAATTTTGTTTTTTTTTTTGTAAAATTTCGAATTTTCATTGAATTAATTTTTTATTTCTGTTTTGATATTGTGTGTATTTTCGTATTTATAGGGGAATTCGCTTTTCTTAGATAGTTTTTGAAATTTTAGGTTATTAAATTTTAACAAAATTGTGTAAGGATTCAGCGTGTCCCGGCAAGAGTAAAAATATCAATAAATATCTCCATATAGCGGGAACTTGTTGTCCGATATAGCTGATTTCAAACGGCGAAAACTCGCCGAACAAGCTAATAAAATGCTGGAATTTTCAAGAAATGGTGACTACAAAGAGAACGACAACATTATATATACCATTTTCATTTTTGTGAAGGGTATAAAAACCTCGTTTATCTTAAATGCAAATCAAGTTCGATGACAATGCATTGGGGTTTAGTTTCAAGTTTAATTTATTATATTTTTTTAATTTTTTTGTTACATTGGTGGTGGAGGAAGGATATCAAATCATTCAAATCTTAACTACAACAACGTTCTTGCAATCCAGCTTTTCGAAGAGATGAGGAAACTAAAAGCAACAAAAAAATCACAATTTATGATACTTATCTACACTTAATCGATTTATATAAGTACACCATTCAGGAAAACAATTGTATTAATATTCAAACGATCACGCACGTCTGTCACATACTTACACCTAGCACATTTAAAAGAGCTTAACGTGCTTGTGAATTAATAAGACTAAATTTGACGTTACATTTCTAAAAATATTTCATATTTCTTGCAGGGGTTTTTTTTAAAGAAATAAATATATGGAAAATTAGTTTAATCCAAGACAATATCTACATTGTTTATTTTCAACATTAAGAATATATGTACGGAAGAGGAAAATTATTATAAAAACCTTTAATAAATATTATGTAATAAGTAAGAAATAACAACAAACATACAAAGCCTCATTCACCGTAAAATTTTTAATGCACAAAACAAGTTACTCAATAGAATCCTAAATAATTGAACTTTTAAACAACAATGAGCATCGTTTATATTTTAAGGATTAAGTGTCGGCGTTATACCGGATTTAAGCACTTTCAATCGTTTAAATACATATTTTTTTAATTTGTGAATTTCAATTGGGTAAATTAAAATTTTTGGTAAAATGTAGATTTTTTTACTAAATTAAAATTTTTTTCGGTTTTTGGTAAAAATAATATCTTAGGTGAAATGCTTACTTCTTGTGGTACCTTATTCGAATTTTGATTTATTGTAAATTTAAGATTTTTGATTTTTCAATGCATTTTACATTTGGTTCAATAATTACTTACGTAATTAATTTTATGCCTTTGCACAGCTGATTTCGAAAGATAAACCAATACCCATTTTGATAACGATCTATGGCGAAAAAACAACAACAGGATAAATTAGGGTTGAATATATTTCGGGAAGAAGTTGGTTTTCGAATCCAGACTCTAGACTTTATTGGGTCGCAAATGATTATTGTAAACGGAACGACTTATACATATACTCGTTATACCTTTCGTGAAGGACAGACAGTCAACGTAAAAAACTAATAAAATACAGATATCTTTAGTCGACAATTCACCTATTTGGATACCGGGTCGGATTTTCTGAGCCCTAAATGCGTGATTTGGGCTGATTGACTTAGCCTCCCATGCGGAATTGAAGATACTAATTTTCGGATGACGCACTGTAGGTTCCGATAAAGGCTTAATCTTAATAACAAAACCATACTGTTCAGAAAATACTTATTAGTTTTGTTTATAGTTGACTCAAACTCTAAGCTTTATCGGAATTCCCCAGTAAATTTGTATTTCATAACCGACCAAAAATTAGCTTCAAAAATTAACAATTTCCTTACAAAATTTACAATTTTTACTTCCCACAAAAACCTAAATTGAACTGAAAATTCTCCTAACGAGTTAAATTTTTGAAAATCATCACTAAATTTATACTTTTGCAAAAAGGCAAAGTTTCAAAACGCTCAAACAAGGCAAAAATAGCATTGGAACTGGTTTTAATATATATAATATATATGAAGATACTGAGTAAATATATTGCTCGGTGTATATTGTGCTAACGAATTGTACGGAATGTAAAAAAAAAAACTATAAACAAAGAAATAAAATTTAATGAATAGAAAATTTAACCAATGTGTAATTTTACTTTCTTTTGAGACGATTGCGATTTTCATGTTAAAATTAATAATCAAGGGAAATCATACAAGAACTCCTACTGCTACTTACCATTTGCGACAACAAAGGCAACATTAAGGCCATTAAATGTAAACTATAAAATTCTTTCATGACAGCCTCTCTCTCATCCGAAATAATTTTTTGATTGCAATTTTGACGGCATCTGCATATCAACAAATGTTTGCAGGTATTAATTTTGCTCCCCTATTCTCGTATGCCAAACCTTTTATCCTGTTAAGCTTTTGTAAATTTCGTATCCTGTTAAATACAGGATTACGACTTCTTTTCCTCCCAATCAATGTATTTGTACTGTTGCAATCCGATGAATCCGAGGAAAACGATAAACGTCTTCTTGGACCAGACTTTCTGTTGATAAATCGTATTGAAGAATCATCACTGCTTTCCTCACTCACATTATTAGTCTCACTCATCTTGATTATAACGGTATAACATTTATTTCTTTAAAAACAATCTGGGAGTAATGTTGAAAAGACTAAGGGTGCGAACAGAGTGAGCGCTGATGCCGAGCCGAGCCGAGCCGAGACGAGCCGAGCTTATTGACGCTTATTTTCATCCTCGTATGTAGTACAATGAATGCGAGAATCAGCGCTGAAATTCTGTGTTTTGCTTTTATGTCATTTAGTCTTCTTGTTCATTTGTCTTTATAAAATTGCTGTACACGGTAATGGATTCATCTGATGAAGAGTATTTTGCTTCTCCTAGTGTGATTAATGCAATTTGTTGTTCATTCGTGTTTGTGAAATTTTTATTTTTTGTTTAATTTTTATTATATTTTTTAATTTTTATTATATTTTTTAATTTTTATTATTTTTTTAATTTTTTGATTGCTTGTTTTATTTACTTCTTCTTAAGTTTTTGTTTTTAATTTTTTTTAAATGTTTTTCAAACAAGTTGAAATCTTAACAACATAACATAAGAAATGTTTTCAGCGCTGAAATACGCTTTGAAACTGTTTTCTCGCACTCATTGGCTTTGCTCTCTGCTCTTGTCAGCGTTTACACAAGCTTATTTGTATTTACTTGTATGTAATCAGTTTTATCGCACTGACAATCTCGGCTCGGCTTTAAGCGCTCACTCTGTTCGCACCCTAAGAAGTACACAGTAACATTCAGCGTGCGAGATCACTGCTATACTAACTACCGTTTGCATTGTGCTTCTTTTTATCTGTTTACCGATGCGATTTTGTTACGAATATTACTGAGTGGGAGAGACCTTCTTCGGCTGTTTAAAAAACAAATAAGCGTCGATGCACGGCCAGAACAGATACAGCGTTACTGAAACGTTACATTAGAGTATGGAGTTAATCGAAATGGCTTCTGAAATAAATTACTTATTATTCAATGGCCAAATAAATTTACCATTTAACGGTGCTAATCTTTATTATTCAGCAAAGTTATTATAAATATAAAAAGTTATGACTATACCAAGGGCTTTGACAATTAAATTTAAGATTTTTCAAAAAGTGGAGTTAATCGATGTGTGCATTGAGCGGCTCATTTATAATATTTATCAATAAATAGTGTAACCACTGTCTGTTAACAATAACATTAAATTACATCAATGTTAGTTAGTTGATGTTGGGTTTCCTAATTACATAGACAGTAATAGAGTGAGTAAACCTTAACGCTATGCGGGTCGAATAGGATGCTTAACTCCATATGGCTTACTTATTGTACCCTTAAATCGTAGGTTTTCCTGATGAATAGTTTTAAGAAACTTACATAAAAATCTGAAGCCTTATAGAATATGCATTATAATTATAAAAGAACTAAGAACTTGTAGATAAAGTTATACAAGCACCGTTTTCTGCAGCTCCACATCTTCTATACACTATGTAGTTTGAGGGAAGCATACCACACCAGCAAATCTGTTTCTTTCCTGCGACCATGCTGTTTTATACCATTTTTCCTTTAATATATAAAAAATCAAGTTCACTATTCGCAAGGAACTCGTCGTGTTGTCCTTATTATGAGTTCAGAGCTATATTTTAGAAACAAGTTCTTAATTGCTTTTTAAATACTCATAGAAATGTCATTAGATAACATATCCGAAAAAGTTTTCTTGGACAACTTTCCTCGAATATTTAACCCATTTATTTTAAACAATCCCATTATAAGGGCTGATATTGAGAACTTTTTAGATGTTCCTTGTCAAATGGATCGTCCTATTAAACCAATATCCCCTCCGAAGTAGGAAAAGCAATAAGTTGAATACTAACAAAATTCCTGGTTACGATAATATCGATTCCAAGATTTTAAAATCTTTGCCAAAAAGAGGAATTGTTTTTCTCACAACAATTTACAATTCTATATTAAGGCTAAACCATTTTCCATCGCAATGAAAATATTCAAAAATAATAATGGTAGTAAAACCTGGCAAATCCGGAAATAATGTTGCATTCTATAGACCAATCAATTTGTTGTCAAATTTTTGAAAGGCTCTTTTTAAAGAGATTAATGCCAATCTTAGAATTAGCCTCAAACCAATCACCGTTAATAGCTTCTGAGATGCTACAAAATCAATTGAATCTTTTTCAAGATTGGCTTAAAAATGGAATATTAAAGTTAATAACACAAAGTCTGTTCATGTTACATTTACGCTAAGAAAAAATGATTGCTCGCCGGTTTATTTAAATGGCACAGCTATACCAAGCTGCAACACTGTAAAATATTTAGGCCTTCATCTTGATCGAAGACTTACTTGGAAAGAGCATTTTAAAAAAGAAACGTGAGCAACTTAAATTAAAAACAAGAAAAATGTTTTGGTTATTGGGCCCAAGATCAAGCTTAAGCTTAGGAAACAAGGTTCTGTTATACAAAACAATACTAAAACCGATATGGACATACGGCATCAACTCCGGGGAACTGCAAGTAATTCCATCGTTGAGATACTACAGAGATACCAGTCAAAAACTCTCAGACTTTTTCAAATGCGCCATGGTTTATCAGCAACAAAAACATACACAGAGATCTTCGAATTTTAATGGTAAAAGATACCTTAATAGACTAAGTAATCATTCCAATGTGCTAGCAATAAACCTGTTAGATGATAGCAATGAAATCCAGAGACTTAAAAGGTTTCATGTACTTGACCTTCCCTTCCGAAAGTAGAAAATTTCAATTTGTCTAATCCTATTTAAATTACAAAAGTAAAATTTGATTTATTGTATTTACTTTATTTTTTTTTTTGAGTTTTAAGGAAAACTCCATATATGTATGTATGTTATTTAAAATTCATAAAATTTGCTTATTATTTTGATTGTAAAATAGATTGCAAATAAAACAATAATATAAAAAAACTTTCCTTGAAGATTATAAAGCTCTTGAAATGTGTTGAAAAATAATTTAGAACGGTCTATTAGTAAGTCCAGCTTTAAGAATAAACGGATTCAAATGTACGGTACATGGAATGAAATTCGTCTTAGTAACATATTTACAATGTTAAAAGCTTCTGTTGTTAACATGTATTTATTACTACTTTTTTAGCTACTTGACAGTGTACATTGACCTTTAAAGCATTAGTGAGCATCGTTGATAGCGTTTTACTTCTTATTGTTATATGAAACTGCTGTATTATTGCATTTCGGCTGACTCTATTGTTTTTGGCTACTGCAAACGTTAAGATGATACAACAAAAAACAGTTTTCGCTAAAATGCCAAAATAGGAAATTTCTTGCACCAAATCAAGATGACTAGGCATCGAGATAAACTTGATATAATAAACGATTTAACAAAAATTCATTTTCATTTGCCACTACTGCACCGATTCTCATTGTTTCGTTACATTGTCTTTCTGTGTGTATTTTGGTATTCCTTTTCCAATAGTCAGCATTAGAGATGGGATCGTGAATTACTTTTCAATCATAATCACTTTCATTCACGGGCAAACATTATTCATACAAAATTACGGCCACAAAAAGTGTAAAATTTTATTAAAATGATTTTTGAGTTCCATTTTAGGATACATAAATTGCTTTTCAATAAATTATTAGATGTATATTTCGAAACTTTGGAGGTGGATTTATGATTATTGCGGTTGTTCATACGGCTGTTTCTTATTATATTTTGAAATGATCGAAATGAAGTCTAGAGCATCCAATTTCTGGAATTTCCAATTCATTCCAGACACACTATGCACATTACAATATGGCAAAACTATGTGTAAAACCAACCCAGATACGTTAGGAAACTCAAATTAAGCCCCAGTGCAAATATTTTGTCTTTAGATGGATTCTCGAATACATTAATTTCCTCTACAGTGTGGGACTCTGCTCTCAGATAGCTTGCCGTTTCTATCTCGATAACTGGAGTAGAAGCAATTATGTATTTATGTTCTAACCGCTGTGACGTCGAATGAGAGGGTATCCTGTCAATGCAAGACTGTTACTAAGACGTGCCTTCTATAAATCGGCAGATGTGTGTTGTTGCATCCTGCATCAAGATGAGATCGAGATTGCCTGTAAATTCTAGTAACACATATTCTATTAGGCTTTCATAGCGGCATAAGCAGAATTGTGTGTGTACATTTGAAGCGCGGTGTACCCAGGGTGTCTAAGTACTAATTCTGGCAAGCTTATCTCTTAATTTGTGAATAAAAGGTTACACATCTTATCCCTGGCCCCAAAAGTTTACTAATACAAAACTGCTTTGCCTTCTTCCGTAGGTATATTAAGGGCTTTATTGTTATGATATTCTTCATCAGCTAATCTGCATCCTCCTTCTTTGATAGAACTTGAAGAACGTTGATGGTAAAGAAAAGAATGAGCTTCTCGAGAAAAACTTTTTTTTATAGAAAGCCGATTTCATTATACTTGCGGTTATGCGTTTTCACGTGAAATCAAATGTTCACGTGATTTTGCATCGCGAGTTTCAATAATTAATTCAATGTTTAAGGACAAAAATATGCGCCAGCACATTCGGATGTCTAAATAGTTGATCGGTTTAGTTGTCTTGCTGCCTCTGGCAAAAAACCAGATGTTGTATTTCTTATTTGTTGGGGACAATAGTGAAGACAACCGTTAAAGCCAATTTTGGCTTATGAAGAAAAAAGAAATATTTGAAGCTACATTGTTAATTTTTTTACATAGTTGTAAAGGGTGGTCCAACCAACACACACGATGTTAATTGTAAATAAAACAAAAAGATTTCAGAGAATTATCTTAAATTTTTTTTATTATTTATCTATGACAATTATGTGTGAAACAAACTATCGGATAAATGCTCGCCGGGGATATTTTCAATAACTATGAGATATAATTGGGGTTAAATTTCGTTTTTGGGCCGAATTATCTCATCCTTTAGCTCTTGAATTGTTCTTGGCTTATTGTCGTACATTTTTTGTTTTAAATAACCCCAAAGAAAGAAGACCAGCGGTGTCAAATCACATGATCGTGATGGCCAGTTAACATCGCCACGACGTGAGATAACACACCCATTGAATTTCTCACGTAAAAGAGCCATTGTTTCGTTGGCTGTGTGCCAAGTGGCACCATCCTGTTGGAACTACATATCATCCAGTCCATATCCTCAATTTCTGGCCACAAGAAATCCCCGTTATCATGTCGCGGGTGTGACTTACAATTAACATCGTGAATTATGGTTTACCACCCTATATTAACAAGAGCTATCAAATTTAATATACCCTAATAGTTTTGATGACCGTTTGCATAAACATTTATACACATTTATGTTTGCTTGCCTTACTGGCTGGTGTTTTTTATAATCAAAATTGTATAAACAACAATACATATTCTAATTTTATTAACAGTTTTCTTTTATTGATTTTCTTATGAGGTAAAAAACAAAAAGAGAGAGTCGACTGTTTGTGAAAGCATGTTTAAGAGCTTATTGCAGAAGTTCAAATTCTTTTCAAATTTGTATAAACAGTTCACAAGAAGTTGGCAAATTTTCTTTTAAGCAGCTGCTAAGATCTAGAAACTTTCAAATTAGCACGCCTAAAATTTGAACGAAATTAATAATGATGATAAGCGTAATAATTTCTAAATATTATTGAAGTGATTATCATAATTGATTTCATGAAGCTTTTATAGTAAAAGTTTGGCGAAATTTTTAAATATTTTTGGTTTACATTTTTGTTTTAGAAATATACGCAATAAATTTATGTACATATTCCAAAATAGCCAGGAGTATTTATTGGAATTTCATTTCACAAATTCGCACATCCACTGCAGATTTATTTTTTTATTTTGTTTAGCTTTTGGCGGAAGTCAGTACGTTTAATTTTACAAAAAGGCACACACAATCGCCAGAACTCGTTCGTACGTACAACATGACAATATCGGTGAATATACACAGCCAGTTCCAGCAGCAGTATTCCTGTACTTGAATCAAGTAAGTAACTAATCTGGTCGTACAAGTGGTAAGATGAAGAATGGCGCCCCATAAGTAAAAATGGTTGAATGGGTAAATTGTTGTTGCATTGATGACTGTGCGCACCTATAAACGTTATGAGAGCAGACAATATCAGCTTCAGAAGCAACAACATCAATTTTGAAAAACATCAAAGTGATTGTGGTTACCGGCAGTTCTGGGACTCAATGAAAAAATTTATTTTGCAAACAGAAAATATGTAATAGGTACGTTCGTCTACATCTTTAGTTATAATAAATATTACTGACCTTTATTGGATATCGTTGCTTTATTTATATGTGTATATCTGTGGAACTAGAATGAGTCAGTCAACTTTTTCTAAGGCAAGGCTATTTGCATTTCTTTTAGCACTTTTGATTACCTTTTTATTCAAATATAATATGTACTTTATTTTTTATATTTTAATATGGATGTTATCAAAAGCGGCAAAAATGTCTTCGTATTGCAATATAATAATATGATTGCCTATCATTCTGAAAGTGGTGAGTTCGATTCGCACTAAATAATCTGGTCGGTTTCACTATAACGAGCGAAAGTCTACATTACTATGTTCGGTACTTTAAGTTAGACTATGTACATGATTTTTCCCCTTAATTACTCTACTGATTATTTTATTTGGAACTCGCAAACATTTTGTACTTATTTTAGAGATTCCTTATACTGCGAGTGCAGTAAAAGTGCACAAACACGCCTATTGTATATAAACTTTCATTTTCAAATCAACGAAATCTGGTAGTAACTGCCACATTGCAGGTACATTTCTTTTAATTTAGTTGGTCTCTCTCACAATGTGTTTTTGGCCCATCAGTAAAATAAGTGATGTTAACGAAATGAAAAGTGAAAATTTAATTGAATAAATCAAAATACTTGCGATTATTCGAACAAAACAAAAGCTTTAATAAACTGATCAAACGAAGCAAAAAACTAAAAGTAATATAAACGGAATATATGTCAAAACATTGTCGATGAAATACTCAATTCACACACTATGAGAAAAAATACACTGCATGCATAATCGATGGTTTTGGAAAATGTTTATTTCACAAGTTGCGATTGTGATCAAGAGGTTTGTAAAAGTAGTAATGCTAGTGCTATGTGTTGCAAGCAACTTGGGATTTGTATTACATTTTTCAAGTTGGTTGAATTGCAGAACAGAATTGGTCAAAATTGTTCGATTACACGGTGCGACAGTAAAAATATTCAGTCTAGGTTTTAGTCCTACTTAGGTAGTTAATTTGATCATACTTATAAATTTGATTACACTCTCAAAATCGAAAGTTATCGATAACCGAAAACTTGAACATATTTTTTCTTTTTTTTAACTTTTTCTAACCTATTCTTCGAAATCGTGTAAAATAAAATGATAAAATAAGACCAAATTTGTTAAAAACGAATAATGCTTCTGAAGATATATTTCTAATAATACTTAAGATATACAATTATAGTATGCGTACGCTATTGGAATTGATGGCGAATGATTCTTATTGGATAATTTTACTGCTTTAAGACCCAAGAAAGGTGCAATAATTTTTTTCCTAATATATACTTACTTTTACTCAATCCATTTGAGATTAATTTTCATTCGTCTGATCGCCAACTTTCTAAACGGCTTTGTTATCCTTTTGAGATGTTAGTTTAAAATATCTCCGCTATATTCACCTTCTTCGATATTTGCGATCAAGTGATATCAAATGCGTCGCATAATCATATTCCGAAGAATCGAAACTCTCATAACTACCGAATGATAAATCTTCAAAATCCCCACGTTTATTTTATTTGCATATTATTACGGCCACGTGTTTTGTAGTGATTTGTTCGAAGTTTTATGGCCATTATCTTTGCCTCAGTGTGACGGGACCAAGTTAGGCGTCGTTCTAGGTGTATACCCAAATATTTCATGTGCGTTTCCGCTGGAACTGCAGTATTTGAGATTGTTATTGGTAGACAATTTTTCCTTCTAAGGGAAAACGTTAGATGACCACATTTCAATGGATTTACCTTTATTCTCCACTGTTATAACCAGTCTTCTATGAATATGTAACGGAAGTTGTCCAGATATTACCGTCGGATCTTAATTTACACTTATAATTGCAGTGTCGTCTGCAAAGTTTGACGTATATGGATATGTATAGGCGCTTATTGGCGTATCTGCTTTATAGATGATATATATTAGCGGCCCTTGTATAACCTTGAGGTTTTCCTTTTAATTTTTAGAAAACTAATCCTTGTGTGAGTTTTCTTGAAGAATTTGAGTTATTTTCGATAGTAGACAATAATGCTAGATTTTATCGAAAGCCTGAGAAAAGTCTATAAATAAAGCTGAGCAGTATTGCTTATTTTCAAATGCCGATCTTATAACGGTGACAAATCTATTGACTTTCTCAATTGTACTTACTATGCCTTGTTTGAAAACCAAACTAATGATCCGGGATAATGTTTTAAACATGAAACAAATCAGTTTTCAAAATATGTTGACAAAATTGGCCTGTATAGCGTAATTTAGCATGATTTTAGCTTCCTTGTTTAGAGATCTCAACAATTTCAGACATCTTCCAAGACATTGGGAAAAGGCAACGAGCAACATTGCAATAAACATGAATAATAAAATTCTTGCAGCCGAATTAGGGAAGTTTCTTATCATTGATCCTGTAATACGATCAGGTAGCAGTTGAGGTGTAGTGGAAAATTTATCGTAGAGAATAATGACGGTAGATGAATGGTCAGATTATAAATCGTAGGATGAATTGATAAATAATTGTGTACGTCTCATGTTTTTACAAGGGAAAATCGATAAGGTCCGGCAGATTTTTAAAATCTGTTGGACTTACGTCCAGATATGACGTCTAGATTAGTAGCTTGAATTGTGTTACACAGCTACATCCCTCCAGGTCTAGTAAGTCAAGGACCCCATTCGGTGTGCTTTGCATTGTAATTGCCAGCTTAAAAAACGTTTGTCTTAATATTGCAAAGAACCTGAAAAATTGCTCGCGTTCAATCTGAAACAAGAGTTAAAAAATTTTAAACTAGAAAAATTAAATTTCCCAAAAAATAGAAAATAAAAAACCAAAAGTTACGAAGAATACAAAATTTGCCAAAACTTTACAGGATTATATAAAAACATCTAATTTCACCACAAATCGAGAATTCAAAAAAAAATACACAAAAATAAATTAAGAATCATTAAAATTAAAATATTTTACCAAAAATGTTTATTAAGCTGAAAAGTAAAAAAGACATCAAAATGTTCATACAATTTACGAATTCAAACAAATTTTATATTTTTGACAAAACCGGACTAAAGTCTTAAAAAGTTAAATTACTAAAATAGTAAAATTTTCTAAAAAGTTTTAAGGAAACAGAAATTGTACCAAAAATTTACGAAAAATCCAAAATTTTGGAAAAATTTAAATTGACCAAAAGTTAGAAAATTTAAAATAATATAAAAAAACTCTAATAAAACAAAGTCATTGTAAAAATACCACAGAAACCAAAACTCATCAAATTTTGAAATTTTAAAGCCAAATATTTAACTTCAATAAAATATTGCAGTTTGGCCAAAAATGTGAAAATAACTCTATATTTTATGGAAAACGTAGAAATTTTTACAAAATCGATGTTACACAAGGTCTAAAAAACTAGAATTTTACAAACTGTACTACAGTTTATTAAGTAGTTCATACTTTTGTGAAGGGTATATAAAAGAATGAATATGGCAGAATATAGCTCCCTTGATTGCCTTTAACTGTCCTTATACTAAAGCAAACACTACAAATTTTATTTTGAAAATTAACAAAAAGTGAGTTGTTGTATCACAAACGAATATATTTGGGTGGAACGAATTAGAATCAGGTTTTTTTCTACTAAAACTTTATTAAAATGGTAAAATGAAAATTTTGTATTAAATGTTTAAATGCTTTCTTTTTTTACAATAAATTTTAAAATGCATATAGGACATTTGAACGTACTCGTCTGTGGACTCTTTCTTATGAATGTATGCGAGGAAAAATATCTGGAATGTAGAATAGCTGATTTCCGGATTATTTAATACGACTCTTGTTACTATTCTACAGAGCAGGTGCCCTCAATTTTTTTTTAAATTTATTAATAACTTTAATGCCGACAGCTTAAACAAGTTTTGTTATTTTAAAGCACTTTTCAATCAACGTCAAATTTAATTTTTTTATCCTGTAGAAAAACAAGCTAAAATTAAATTTCACTTTTATATGACATCTATTTCCACAGTACAAAAAGTATCTGAGTATCAACAGTCAGTAAATGTATACATGCACAAATACAGGTGACAAATGTAGGAGACATTTATGTATTTATTTTTAATTATTTACGAGTATTTGCGTCTAGCAAAATATGCAAATTTGTAGGAAAAATACTTTGGATGAATTTTTCCTACCAGCAAAAAAAAAAAATGGAAAGTTATTAAATATATGAAAAGATATATCGAAAGAGCAGCCATTTATTTTTTAATTTATTACAAAATATCTTTTTTAGTTTAGAGTAATTCATATAAAATTTATCATATTCTATACCTGCCTTAGTATAGAATGTTAGTAATGTTAAATGCTGGTTAATGTAATATTAATAAGCATATAATTTTAATATTTTCCAGTACTTACCTACTGGATATATTGCCAAACTACTTGAAGCATTCTAAAATTGTTTTCCTGCTCTTTTCCACCTTATCAATTTTTGAATTCTTTTTTTTAATTTTTAAGGACGTATTTTGTCTCTAATAAACCTTCTAACTTACATCAGAATGTTTTTTGTACGTGCATCAATAATTCTAACAATAGATTTTGGAACCTGGGGCAATACTACTGTTTAGAAGTTTGCATTCAGGCACGCACGACTTGGTTTAGTTGCCTTGCAGCTGATGTTGTAAATCTTATCCGCAGAATAAACATATATTAAAATTAAAAAAAAACCTACAAATATTTTTGAGCCTGGTCTCGACTGCTTGAAATCGGAATAGCCAATCGCCTTGCTTCTCGCCGTAAAGTAGTGTTTGAAGTGTATATAAAATATACTCGTTTGTCAACAACTTTTCCGCAAAAGGCGTTTTTGAAAATTAATAAAATATTGTATGAGGTGTGAGCAAAGATTTTAAGATTGGATCTTTCATGTAAAATTAGTTGCAGTAATTTAATCGGGTTATAAACAAGAAAAAAGGGATTATTTTGACAGTATTTCTGTGTCAAAACAAAAATATTTATTATTATTTCTATATTATAGTGGTTTCCAATAAAACAATGAAATAATATTTTGATTTTAAAGGTCAATATATGCGGTTATAGATAATATATGAGACTGATCAATATAATCTACGGCTTCGAATAAAATTTCGAATCAGTGATGACTAATCTTCTATAACTCTGCTTTATAGGTCCGGCAGAATTTTAGCTATGTCCTGGTTTATGTTGACTTCGACATCATTACCCGTTACGAGCATATACCAAATAACACAACATTCCGGCCAATTCATCACAAATTCGTAAGATATAAATATGAATAGGTAGCGGAACGAGGTTGTTTTAAAATAATTGTGGTCAAAGGATACCGCTGGATAAAAATTCGTTCCAAAAGGTAACCTTTATAGATGAGTTACCGTCTGATGAACCATGTACAGCAATTTTGGCATTCATGTATTGCTAAAATTGATTTTTCGTCCGGAATTTGTGTCTGTCTTCTTCCAAACGCTGGTTAATCGTGTAACTGGGGATAACGACTTAACATCAGTGACTAAATGAAAAACAAAAAATTTTACAGGCACCGCTAAAAAAGTAAGGCTACTACAGACTATTAATATCTATCTGCCGTGAAAAAGTCATACATTATTTAAGAACATTTTAGTAATTATTTATGAATTGTATACAATTTTAAACTTTTTTGTCACTAGCAGACTTCTTGTTATTTTATTTTTTAATTATTGTAATTGTTACACAACGAAATGCAAGAATGCTTAAATTTTTGCACCTCTCAAAAATACAAATAGTTGCTACATTTTTAGGGTTTTTCAACACATTTTTTCTATGTTAAAGTTGTACTTTAAAAGTTTAGTTTTAACATTTGAATGCGTTTAACAAATGAAGTCACTATCTAGTTACAATTGCGGAAGTGCGAACTAAGCTGAAGCAAGCATTAAGGCCCAACTATAATATGCTTAAGGTAGCTTAATCTAATGTCAAAAATTGAACGAAAAGCCTGTCAAATGCTTAAGCAAATTATTGAAGACTTTTAGGTGGCTGCAATGTACTTACATGAGCCTGGCAACTATAATGCCACAGTTGCACATTTGCTTTATTCGTACTTTTGCAAAATCATATTTTATTTCAGAATAAATAAAATTCGTTAACAAAAAGGTGTTGGATAGATATATGTACTTTATATATTTAATACCATTCATATACAAATTAACAATTATTTTTATTAGTTTTAAGAAATTTTCGAACAAAAAAGATACAAAATTTTTGGTGCTTGTGTAATTTTGCCCAAAAGTACTAAAAACTGCAACTGTGTAAATTTAGAAAAAAAATTTTTCACTTTCGTCCTCCATTGAAGCGTCACAATCAGCTGTTTTCGTACGGAATGTGCGATCAGTTTCGTACTTTGCTTAAGCAAATGACAGTTGACGAAACCTAACGAAAAGTGTTGTTAAGTACATTATAGTTTGCCACATATGATTTATATGTAATTGCACAGTTGCTTAAGCCAGCTTATGCATATTATAGTTCAGCCTTTATGCTCTTTCTTTAAAATATAAAACCTTTTTATGCATTTGATTTTTGTGCACAAATGTTACCCAAAGGTTCATTAATATACATACATACATATGTTACGTATGTAGTTGAATAAACTTTAGCTACTTGAAAGTATATATCATTTACAAAGACTAAAAATTGTTTAGGAAAGAAGGAATAAGTAATCAAATATTTTTAAGAAATAAAAAAAGTCCAGTGTAATTGATTTGATATGCCAATCATTTATGATTTGCGGTGCTGATTTTTAGCTCTCTACACTGCACGTTAGCTGAATGAATAGAAGCCAATGAGTTCAAGTATGATGTATTTGCCTTAAGTGTTTTGTTCTCATTCACCAACACACGTGAGACGCGAGATTTAGTTTTTCATTGTGTAATTTCTATTTAAACATCTTCCGCCGTTCAAGGTTAAACTCACGTTGAATGCTTAATATGTCAATTCCATATCTTCTTGTTGCCGTATGATTCCACTTAATAACATCTGCAATTTTCTCCCAGGCTGAAGCCTGTTTAAAATAATTTTATAATATTAAATATTTATTATTATTTTTTTTATTATAAGTTCATTTTTGCTAAACAAAAGAAACCTGATGCGTGCTTGGCATGTCGATCTTCATTGTTGCATAATAAAGAAAATAATTTTTTAAAGGTTCATTTTATTAATTTTAGTTAAATAGACATGATTAAGGAAATAATATGTTTTCCATTCGTGTATTCAGTATATTAAATGAAAATATTTATATGCTATTTTTTAGATAAAACCTAAGGCAGGACCTAGTGGTAGAGCTATCAATGCCGGAAATATATTTACTGACCTAAAGGTTCCAGTCGCTGTAAGGAGTCTGACTAAATAAGTCGACCGAAGAGAAGTTAACACTTTCGTACAAAAAATCTATAATCCACGTTGGAACAGCATACGCCAGGACTGCGTAGACAAGAGGGTGCTTGGTCTCTATCAAGTATACGAACTCTGGATACCAGTCCATCTTCAGTTTTTATACAGACTTACCCGTGCATACGGAGCTCTATGTGTGTGGATATATTTTTCTTCATATGAGGGATGAATCAGGAAGTCTCGCAAGAGGCGGGGAAGTTAATCTCTGCAGAAGCTACGGTTTTAATTGTCCAAAGGAGAAATCCGGAAAGGTAATCCAAGACGTTAGACCGACGGGGAAGTAAAATGAAGCCTCGCACGAGGTGGAGGGGCGCCCCGGGATGATAGTTTCTGTAGTGGGATTTTATATAAAAATTTATAAGGATTCAGAATATTTTCTAGGTTACCGTTACCGTGTTACCGTTACCCCGCAACAATGAAAATACGAAAAAAAAACCCAAAAAAAGGTTTGTGGGAACTATATGCTTTTTTCAAATGGCGAAAGTTCGCCAAACTCACTGATTAAGTGGTTCAAGTTTCAAGACCCTAGGATTTCTAGTGCCATCAGAAAGTAGATTTGAATATCGGACAGATCGATGTCGTTAATAGTACTTCATTAACTAAAAGAATCCTGAATATATTTATATTCATATATTATATATATATTATGAATATATGTTGTTTTGTTTGATCGGAAATTTTACAAAAATTGGAACAAAAACCAAAAATGCACCGAAAAAACAAAATACACATTTTGCAAATTCACAAAAATTAAACATGTTTTAATGGAACAAAACTATAGCCTAAATATTTCAAATTACCAAAATAATAAAAGTTTTAATAAAACCGAAACTGTATCAAAAATGAACGAAAAATCCAAAATTTGACAAAAGTTGGAAATCCACCATAAAATCGTAAATTGGAATAAAACAAAATAATTGCAAAAAAAAAATAAAAAGATTTCGAATTCTTTTAAATATAAGTAAACATTTTGCAATATCAATCAATATTTTATTTAAATTTGAGATTCATAAAAAAAATTTTTAATAAAGATGACGAAAAAATAAATTAAAATATAAAACAAGTGTTCTGTTATACGATCAAATTCAACGTTTTTCGAAATAAGATATTTTGTCAAAAGAAGCAATATGTTCATATTTCTCTGCACTTGCATACATATGTGTTGTAATGAGCTTTTGCCAAATGTGCCAAGCAAATCACAATTATACTTTGAGTACTAAGAGAGCATAAGATCTTTTGCCGAAAGATCGTTAAAATTTCTTTCTTATAATTTTTGACTAATTTGCGATAAGTTTCTTGTCAAATGTAAATCAGTTAAAAAGTTTGCAATTTTCTTAAGTCGACTTAAGATCTTTTGTCGCAAGTCAATTTTCGTTTTGAGTTTTACATAATTGACAACATATAAAAAGCAATACCCAATCATTTTGGTGGTGCGCATACCCTAACTGGTATGCGATACAGTCCTTGAAATCCCACGTCTTCTTTGCAAGCCCTAATCTAAACTCCCATTACAGTAGCATAAAACGTTTCTTGTAATGATTATGCAAACTGGTATAATTTACGCCAAAATTTACATATTTTTTAAAGTAAACCAAAACAACAAGTATTACTTTTTTGTTTAACATCAGGACTGGTATTTTTTTTTATTTTTGATTGTTTTAAATTACACTAAACATTAAAATAAACAAAAACGACAAGCAACTAAATACAAAAAAAAAAAAAAAAAACAAAAAAACCACAAAGCTATAAATTTATCTATTGTTTTAATTTCGTCCATGATTTTTAACACATAATGTATGTTTGTTGTTATTTTTGACAAATTATCTTAAGTGAGTTTCTTACCTTTATTGCAAATACTATGCAAATTGTATTTAATAACTGAGGCAACAAGTGTGTGTTTTTTTAGATTATTCGTTTTTTGCGCTGCCATAAATCTCAATGAAAATTGAAAGCCATAATTTGTGCAACTGTCATTTCTCGTAAATTATTTTAAGTTGTATGCAAAATTTTATTCATGCTCAAACATTTAAGTTTATTTGATTTCCATATGTATAGATGTATGAAAGTACGTTTATGCCAAGCCATAAATTGGTTTTTGAAATCATATTCTTCACGGCTGTTCAAAACGTGGCTGAACATAATTCTGCATGAACAAAAGTATCATATTCTGATAAATATATACAAAATTATGTACGTAGATATGAATGTGCACAACTCTAATTGCACGTATGTCTGCTTATTATAAATGTGTGGGCACAAATGCTTCCGTTGCTTAAAAATTAGTTTAAATCTTTTAATCTTTATATGGTCAGCAAAAATAGAAATATAACAACAATTTTTTGCTATTAAAAATATCTTGGTTTCTTATTATAGTCTGCCTTTATCTGCCCGGAATCAGACTTAACCCTTATCAAGTTAGCATATCCTTATGACAAATCCAATTAATATGTGCCTCAGAACCCCATACAAACCATCCACGCCCTTCAGAAATATATGAGCTACTAAAGATGCCCTACAACTTTTTCCCGGTGTAAATAATTGTTTGCAATCTTTAATATTCTTCTACGTTTTTAGTCGCCTTTTCTAATTTTTCGAATCATAGATCCTTACAGGTAAAAAATTTCAATTAAGATGTCCATATATTCGTCTGTCCGTCGTTGAAATTAACTCCATGATGGCACTATGCAATATCGAATCCTAAACTTGGACCATTTGACCAGCGTGTTCGGCGATTTTTTAGTCAATTCGGTCAACAAGGTCCCAAGATATGTGCCATTTTTCTGGGTTTATTGATATTTTCACTCTTGCGAGAAAACGCATATTCTGAGTCCTTGTCAAATTTCATATAAACTCCCCTACCAAAAATTACAAAAAATTTTAAATATTGATTTATTCGAAATTGATATTAAACAAATATATAAAAAAAACAATTTTCACGACGAATGGGAAATTCACCAAAAAATTCTTAAATACGCTAAAAAAAATTTATAATTCACAAACAGTTTTAAAAAATTTAAATTTAACCAATAAGCGAAATAAGTCAAAACTATGAAAAAAACAAATTTTACGATAATTTTGGAACTTACCAGAATTTCAAAAATGCACCATAAGATCAAAATATAGTTCAAAAAAGTTTAAGTACAAAAATACCAAAATATTCCCGAAATCGAATTGATTAAAAAAAACCCCCGAAACTTCAAAGCTTCCAATTTAAAAATTCTCTAAAAAATCGAAAAACTCGAGTAAACAACATTGATTGTTAAAAAAGCGAAAAATTTATGACAATAAAAAAATTAAAATTCTCCATATTATAAAAATTCACCACAATTTAAAAAATAAATGAAACTTCACCACAATTTGGGAATTTACCAAAATTTGAAGATTTACCACAAAACAAAACTATAGTCCGAACATTGAAAATACAAAAATAACAAAAATTAAAAAAAAAAAATCGGAAAAATCGAAACAAAATTTGGAAAAAAATTTACACGATTATATAAAGAATCTAATTTCATCACAAATCAAAAATTCACCAACAAATTCAAAATTTACCAAAAATTTAAAAATCATATAAATTCAATATTTTAGGTAAAATCTTAATCAAATTGAAAATTAAAAACGCCTAAATTTCAACACAATTTAAGGATTCTTTAGGAAAACAAACTATAGTCTAAAAATTCTTAATTAACAAAATAATAAAATTTTCCAAAAAAAGTTAAAAAAAAACCCAAATTACACTAAAAAATTACGAAAAATAAAAAACTGTCAATTGCCCACAAACTTGCAGTTTTGCGAAAAATTTTCAAGAAATCAATATTTTATGAAAAACGTTGATATATAAATTTGATCTAATATTCGTAACTCTACTAAAACTCCGATTCTGCTTTTATTAAAATTCACCAAAACTCGAGAATTTACAAAACATTTCATAAATATTTAAAGAAAAGAGAAAAAAGAAAAATTAGTTAAATTAAACCTATTAACCGATCAAATGCTCATATTAACACGAAAGAAGAGTTTAAATGCAGAATAAGACGATTAAAATCAGAGGGCAAAAAATATATTGTACCGGTAAAGATCTGTAGTACATTTTCAGTAGTTCATTCCTTTGTGAAGGTTATATTAGATTCTGCACAGCAGAATATAGCAAAATTTACCTTACTTGTTATTCTTGTGAAGGGTATTTCTTAACAACTAAAATTTATTTTCATTAACATATTTTAAATATACAAAAGTAATAAAAAGTATGTTTAAGTATGCTTTTGTGTTTATAAATACAGAAAAAACCAGGAACAAAAGTTATCCTACGCATATTAAAAGTTGTATCTGAGATTTTTCCTTGCATATGCTGCTTAATTTGCATGATCAAAAACAATATATCTTATTAAGTTATTCCCTCAAAAATCATGTAACAGTTATGATAAACGAATAAACAGGTATTTTGTATTTTTCCTACACACTGGTTTATGTTTTTATTGGAAACCAATTTTGAGCAATTTATGTAATACCTACCAGTGCATTTGGTTTGTGTAAAAGTGTTATCTTAATGTGTTCATGAAATTACTTTAAAACTTCAATAATAATCCCACGTGCTCTTCAAGCATTATATTTTAGAAACGGCAATGCTCTACTCTAAGCAGACTTTATCGCAATAGTAAACTATTTTTCGGGAGTAAATTACAGTTTTCCAATCATATGGCATACAAATCTGCGCAAGTATGCATGAAATTGTTTTACAGCGTAACACTTGTAATTTATTAATATATAATCATGAACTAGTATTACCGAAGTTCTTTTTTATTTGAAAGGACAATGTATGTTGTTGTATAAGGTATAAGAGATCATCAAAATGTCTGCCGTGTCTTTGCATGGTGACATAGATCTGTGAAGTACAACTATAAGTGCGGCATATTACAATAAAGCTATAGCTTCAGAAATCTCCAAGCGAAAAAATATAGCGGTGCCGAATCACACAATCCAGGTGACCGATTCACGTCACCATAGCGACATATAACCACACACACTCAAATCGGTTATGCAAAATGTGCCACTTGGTGTTCATTGTGTGATACTTTGTAGCATACTGCTGGACCCAGATGTCGTTCACGTCAATATTGCTTCATTTGGACCAAAGAAGTTAATGACCATGCGTCGGTAGCGTTTGCAGTGGAAGTCAGTACGTATTCTTGGATTTATTGCTCCAACAAAAATTAATTTCGCGCCAAAGTTAAGACTTATTCTAAATTTATTAAAGCAAACAAACGGAGATGTCTATGTTCACTACCTTAGGTATATTAATTTTGCACGTCTATTAAGCCACTAATTCAGACACGCCTTCAAGTTTTTACAAGCATTGATGTTTTTGAGCAATCTGTAGTTTCTGTGACTTTTGTTCGTAGATTGTTAATGTTTAAATATCAACTTTGTTTTATATTTCACTTTGCATTTGCTTTAGTTGTTGTAGTATACTTGTATTTTAGTTTCAATTGTTATAATTTATTTTTTTACTCAAAAATATTATTTTGTATTAGTATAAAAATAAAATCGTATTGAACACACGAATGTGCTCCTGCTTCCTATTAACGAAATTTCCAATAGTTAAATAAGCTGGTAAGTAATCTTAATCCTTAATAATAAGACAAGTTCTGCAGGATTTGGCTTACGCCAACAAAATACAAATATCCTCATATGCTGGGCAACGCAAGATAATATGTGTAAAATAAAATAAAAAAGATCCGTTCTTCTTCGAAACTAAAGCCCTCTTAAGACCTTAAGAGTAGAGCTGCAAAACTATCGATAGTCGGTCCATTCGATAGTTTGTTGGAAAACGACCGATAGTACCGAATTCTAAAAAAACGCGAAAGTTTTAAAAAATCCTAAATGGAAATTTGTCCAGTTCCTTAACTAACTGAATTTTAGTTCGAATTTTATTTAAAGGTTGAAAAACAAACAAATACCAGCAACACACGAAGTAACAAGAGCGGAAACATGGCATATTCCATTTTATATGCTACGTCTGTAGCTATGTTGCCTGTTGAATAGCATGTTTCATTTTTAGTTCACAATAACTAAATGTTTAGACATTTTTCAGTTTCTATCTATAATGTTAGAACTTCTATGATGCTGTGTTCGATAGCAATCGTGCCGTGATGATCATTTGCAAAGATAACTATCATAATTTGCTTTTTATTAGTATGTAATATAGGCTTCTAAAACATGTTTTCTCTAACATTCCTTCATGTGTAGCCGGTATAATCTATCGGCGATTTATTAGAAGAAAACGGAGATGATAGGTTGGCCATCACTTTACTTTATATTTAAGTATATGAGTATAAAAGTCTACGGGCGTCGAAAAGCATAAGCCGAATGATTTATTTCAAAGCAGCCGTCGGCTACTTCTTGTTTTCAGGTTTAGCGCCTTTTGTGTCGATAGTATAACTATCGGATGATAATTATCGATAATCCGCTAAAAATTAAGCTATCGATGGTGCTATCGATTTTCTTGCAACTCTACTAAAAACAGCTCGAGTATGCTTTAGCTGTATGCGAAGATATGATACATAAAATGGTTATAACACACCAGTATGCAAATATATGCAATTCAGTCGAACCTGCTTTTTATTAAAAATTAATTTACATAAGAATTTGTCTTGCTATCCCCCATACAAAGCAATTATCGCTCATTTACTCAAGCAACGTTATAAGTCCCAGATGTTCTATTTTGAAATAAATGATGAATAAATAAAATTATGTCAAGCTTTTGCAGAGAATATGGCGTTATTTTTTGCAAGTAGTGGGAGCAAACAGAAAGCCTCAACGCGAAATGGAATTTGTTAAGTTATGACGTTGTTGGATCTTAAAAAATATACAAGTGACATTCTTCAAACTTTGTGTAAGTATGTAAGCTAGTATAACGGGCTGCAGTAGTTTTAACTAACTAACGATTTTAAAACAACAAATGAAAAATTTTGAATGAAACAATTTCATTTTTTAACACGTTTACAAAATTAATTGTATCAGTACTATATGTGAAAAAAATTAATTCACATTCCATTTATCCTTTAGCGCGATACATAGACTGAAACCGTGATTAAGATATTTTTCTCACTACTGAAAAAATTCTTCTTCTAATCTTAACTTTAGGTGTATATTTATTTGCCTGTGTAAACGAAAAATTATTTATGCTCTGTGTTTATATGAATACAAATATCGTCTGATGTTTTTGAAATTTTAATTCAAAACAGGATTTTTATTTCCAATAAATGCAAATAAACACTATTATAATGTGAAGGTAGAAATCGAAAGCTTTTTGCTTTTGGCTAAGTGTGCAGCAATTAAATATTAAATTAACAAATCCATACACACCTACATTAATAACACAAACCATGTGTTATCTTCAAAAAATTAAGAAAAAAAGGAATGATATTTAAAAAAAATAAATTAATTTTGTGCCTATATTGAGCAGACCGTATGAAGCAACAATTTTTTCAACCCAGATATGTCAAATAGTTGGTTCATTCAAAAGTCCATCAATTCCCATCATAAGACGAGACACACAAAAAACGTTAAAGCCCAACTAATTTTTGTAACGAACAAATGTTAAAATGAATGTACAATAAATTTGACCAAAATGTTAAATCAGCAGTGATTTTTTGGGAACTTAAATACTAAATGGCAGCGCTCCTAATAAAAGAGCTCTCACTAACTTAATGGACTCCGCCCTTAATCGTGGGGTATGGTTTGAGAAATGATGTAATTTTGTTAGTGAGAGATTTATGTCGGCATATATTTAATACCAAGAATTCCATCGATGCTCATTAAATTGGAGACAACAGCAGGCATGGATTCAGCCTAAGCAGAACAAAACATTTTAAAAATTTGCTTTTATTAATATGTTTAAAAATTTGAGGGGTGGATGTGATTATACCACAATTTCTACCCTTAGATGCACGCCTAATAAGGATTTCGTTTCGATAATAACAATGACATATTCTGAACTGTGCCTTATTATTCATGAAAGTTGCTGTTTGTTCTCGATACCAGCCGTTGCTGTGAATGTTTAAAGAAAATAATAAATATTTTGGGTATAAAAACGCAGTGTTTTATTTTTTAATCGTTACTGCTTAAATTTGCAATATGTCTTCTAGATTTGTAATTATTCGTATTTGTAGAGCCGATTTTGACAAGGCATTCTTTCACAGTCATCGCAAAATAAGAGCTGGATTTTATATATGATCCTTTTTGCTCAGTCATCACTCTTGTGCAGAAAAACACAACAACTACAATCAGCATTACAATTCAAAAATAATGTATGTCATTGCATAAATTTACATTACTTAGGCACACACGTACCTGAAAAATATATTTACTTTTTGTGCATTTTTTCTTGAGTCACTGACCGTTGTGTAGTGACAAAGTAGAAGAAGAAAATCAAGCCAACTGAAAAGATGCTGTAAGAGTAAAAGTTGACAAAAACAAGCGATGGCATGGAGGAGTTCACACGGTTGTCAATGCAGAACTTTCCATTTCAATTTGCTAGTGAAAGTCGCCGATATGCGACTTATTGTATAGGAGGACCAAATAGTAGTAATAGATTTTCCAAGTTTTATATTTCAGCGATTGCCAACATATTCAGTAATTTTATTATACTTGGTTTCATGCCTACTGACTGTGTGTAATCTACTGCAAACGATTATCGAAATCTCAGTTGTAAGTAGGCAACGTGAATTTCGTTGCCGCCCAATTCGTCGCACTGTTTGAGCCTGAGTAGACTGTTTTGGACTTTAAGCCACCAAGCAGACAGATTTTGGTGCGAGACTAGTACATAGCAGCCATAGCGGCCATAATTGGAAAAGGCCCAGAAATGTAGACTTAGCGCCTATCAGCAACTCACAGATTCAAGCCGGTTTATAAAGGGATTAGATTTGGGTTTACATACGCAATATTGAAGCCGAACGTCCAGAGAGAATTCCGTGAGTTCATTAATAAGCAGCTAGAAATGTTGGCTGCATTTGCTATTCCATACATAACGACATATGTAGCCCCAATCAATCATGGTATCTCACACCTTTGATGTTTTAATACAATATCTATTCCTTACAATCTTATATGGTCACGTTATATTTGCTCATTATAGTGAATTTTGTTTTTCTTAAAATCCCTGTTTTAAAATAGATTTTAGGTAGCGGGCTTTTAAAAATGCTGTTAATAATGAAACGATGCAGGTCAAAATTAAACAAAAGCATCTGCTCAAATAAATATATAAAAGTGGAGTAAAGAAATAATTTGAAATAAATAGGCATTTTGATTGACAAAATCGATACAACTTAGTCTGCCAACGTGTATTATTTAGCTTTTATTTATTTCGGACACTGTTTTTATCTTTAAGGTAAAAATTTTGACCAGTTTTCGGTTTTATGGGCTTAAAATTTTGGGTTTCAAAGAGATAAATTTTATGAATATCCAATGCATGTATGTGTATGTGTAACGTCATAAGATTCGGTCTTACCACGACAATGTTTCGATTGATTAATATTAGAGCACCTCATTGGCAAAATAAAAATTCTGAGTTTTTGCTAATAGATTATTTGTTTATTTATTATCATGTCTCATAAGCTCCAGGTGCGGTAGTAATTTTGTTCGCATAATTTACACAAAAGAAACAATAGACATGTAAAATATTCAAAGAAAGAACAAAACAAAGCATTCAATATTATTTCGATTGGATCTGCTTTGTTATGAAAAACTCACAAATATTTTAATTAAAATATTATTGCAAATGTACTGTCACAGTAAAAGCCAAAATAAGATACATTGATAATTTATTTATTTATTTATTTCATCCCTGCACAACAAGACCAAGTCTTATAATTATAGTGCATGGGTATTAATTTAAATACGATATTAACGTTATCATAAGTGAAGCAATACAGATATGTTACATAATTGAATAAAATAGCGGTTACAGATCTAGATAATATATAATAATATTGATAACAAGTAATAATATATTAGTAGATATTCACAAGCTTATGAAATAACGTTTAGCGAATCAAAAGCAAATTTAGTTAAAAATAATACAAAAGAATAATGGTTAACATAAGTGATTATATGGAATTAAAAAGATGTTCACTCACATGAATATACACATATACATATTAAAATAATCTAAAAAGAATTTTAATTAAAATATTCATACAGAAATTTTTTAAAAGACGTTGCGTTGTCGTTTAGTTGTTGATTGTGTGGAAGAGCATTCCAAAGGCGTATAGTATGTAGAAAGAACTGCCATTCTGAAACGAGGCAATTGTGTTTAGGAATGATAATCTGTTTACCCCTTAGCGATCTAGCGAATCTTATTCTCCTAAATAGATATTGTGGTGTTTCAGTGTACACGATCTTATGGAGGAAAACTAATACAATAATAAAGAAAAAATAAAAATCATTTATCGACACTGGCTAGTGTATAAACTTATTCCTTTACGAACACAAAAAAAAACACATTAATGTTAACAAACTAATTTGGATAATTTTAATAGACACTGTAATGTTGTGGCTCCTTTGTTCTTTGTAAATTAACAATTTATCCAAATTTGGCAGTATTTCCATTGTATTTTTACTGCCGTTTGCGTGCTTTCCTATAAAATTTCCTATGAGTAAACGTGAGAGGGGTTTATGAAAACTGCTAACAAACAAAAAACACTTACTGATAGTCAGGCCTTTCAATAGCCAAAAATGGTGGTTTTTTTATAACCGAAGCCTAACTCTTAGTATGATCGATCAGTAGCAGCCTGGTAATTACTAGATGTTTTTACACTAAAACTTTAAAATTGTTTTTTCACAACTCGCATTCATATCGTTTATTGTTTGTTGGTTTTTTGTTTGCTTTTGTTAAATTTAATAAAAACATGTATTGTGTGTTAAGAAAATTAAATTAAATTTCTTGGGCGTGTCAGGCTTGTATGTGATCTAAGTGTTTTAGTTCTACGACAGACCTTGATAGGGAAAACGAATAATTGGTTTAATGTTAACAGTTTAGCAAATAGGGAAATCAAATAAAATTTAGCTAATCATATAAGGATTTTATTGCTGATATGTGCCATCCTTGCCCCCAGGTCATCATAGGGTGGTAAGGTCGAATAATTATCAGACTTTTGTAGAAAAATTGATTTTTGAAATTCATCAGAAGCCATTCTTTCTTTTCAGTTCTAAATGGCTTACGTTGCAAAATTTATTACAGGTCTATTTTTTTAATTATTAAATTGTAGAGTCCATGAGATACTTTCTAGAATATTTCTACTTTACAATCACAATGACAATCTGTAAACATGGACATGACAGCGGTTGATTCGTCACACACAATGGGCTCGTGGGTGTACCCAATGGAGTGTTCCTGTAATCATCAAAATATTAGTATATAACGGAATATAATCGTAGTAGAAATCGGTATTTGCGTAGGGATTTAGCAAACACAGTCGAATTATTCTTAAAAAACTTGTGCCGGCCGTTTTTTAGAAGCAGAGAACTTTAAGTTAAAATGTTAAAGAATGATTTGAATCACTCTTTAGCATTAGTTTTATATGCGAAATGAGGGCTTGAACATGATATCGGTTATATGTCAGCTGTTGCAATAAATCAGGCTCTAATTCGGTAAGTACGAATCAAATGTTTTATACTCCAAGAAGAATAAACACATGATCGACACATGAAAGCGACCAGTTTCTCTTATGAAACCAAGTTTTTCAAAATAAAATTGCGTTAATTTACAAGCGTTACTCCGGATTTAAATAGTATTGCCAGCTGAGAGTTGTTCGGTGTACACAAACTTTCGATATATTTTCAGTTAAAAGGGGTTACTCATTCTCCTACAAATGGGTAAATGTTTTATATCGCTCTTCTTCTGAATCTGTGTTACAATGGAAGATTCCCTTGAATTCGGATTATATAACAATTATGTAGCTCATGAAATAAGACCAATATATTTAATAAATACTCCTAAAGTTAGTTTATGATGTAAAGCAAATTAAAAAAAGTCTTTATAGAACTTTACCATACTAAATATATCACACTTAAATAAATTATCTTTTTTATAGGGTTTACTTAAAAACAGTCTGCTAATTTATTTACACGTAGTCGTATTTGATTTCAAACCTTAACCTGATTAAAATGCTTGAAACTAGACTACCAATTTGCAAACTCTGCTTTTATTGTCGTGTCTACAAGATTCAGCTTTTAGTAATTTATTGAATGGGTACTAAAGGAACAGGTGCATTTTGTAAACAATTAGTGTTGCAAGTACAAATGAATGTGTTTGGTGCGCACTTACGTACACATATATACTATTTGTTTAAAGTTATAAATTTGTAATTAGTTGTAAAACCTTAGTATTAAGTAGTAAGCTAAGAGCCTCCCTTTTTATCTTTTTTTTTGGGGAACTAAAACAAAAATTTTCATTTAATAATATAAACGATGTACCTAAAAATGTAAAAGTTGTTGACTAAATGGAAAGTCCTTGTAGAATACGTAGTATTATATACTAAATAATAAAATAATATTAGTATCAGAGCTAAATGTATTATGAAAGATTTTTGGATTAAATAAACTTGAACTTAAAGTTATAAATGTTGCTTTATTAGGTCACAGTTTTAATAGTGATAATTTTTCCGTGAGTGAATTTTCATAAACATATTGGTCGAATATAGTCTAATCAAGATCAATTCTAACATAGAAGTCCATTTCTGCCCGTCCCCACAAATATATTCTTGTTTCATTTAAATCAGCTACTAAAGAAATATTATCAATACACAGACTCATTGTTTTGAAAATATATTGGTGTTTTTATACCATTCACAAAAGTGAATAGGTTTGCCATTCAGTTAGTAATTTCTATAATATTTTCGACCCAACAGAGTATAAATATACTGGATCCTTATAGGTAGGGAAGTGCAATTAATTATGCCCGTCTGTCCGATATTTGAAATTATTTTTCTGACGGTATTATTCAACCTAGATTCTTGGAAATTAAACCATTTGATTGTCACATTTGCTATTTGAAATCAGCCAAATCGGTCCACAAGTTCCGGAAATATGATCAAAAAACTATTTTTCAATTTTTTGCGAATTTTCACTTTTACGCGGCAACACTTACACCAAAGAACTTAAAACTTGCTTATTCGGAAGCCTTAGTATTTTACCGCAGATGGGGAATTCACAAACAAATTAAAAAAAAATTACAAAGAAATTGAAGAATAATAAATTTTACCAAAAATTTCAACTATTCTGAGTTTGGTGTTTCGCCAAAAATTTGCAAAAAGTCAATATATTTTGAATAACGTTGCAGTTTTAACACAAATAAGAATGAAATCACAGAGCATTGAGATAATAGTTTACATTAGCTAATAAAGCAAACGAATCCCTTTTCTGGATGCGATGACTTTGGTATTGATGTAAAATATCGCCAGACAGAGCGAATATTTGGCTAATGAAGCGTAACCGCCATTTTTCACAAATGTTCCTTTTGTCTGACATGACATACGTATTGTTTATTTTGTTAAGTTGTAACTTGTTGAATTTAATGAATATTGACCTAAATGCGTGTAACTTATCTAATGCTTTCACATAATATGGAAAAATATGAAAAATATTTTCTTTCAACAAAAGCCAATTTCATTGCAATAATACGTCTAAATGAAACTTGCTGCCATTGCAATTTGTATCTCTTCCAAACGTTTCTCAGCGTCAAATGCAGTTTCGTGCTAAAATTGTAATTTTGTAACTACATTCTATAATTTCTTGCGGTCGTCCGTCTCCCAAGAATAATAACTCTTCCATATAACTCATTCGGTACTATCTTAAAACAGTGTTGCCATATCAGTAGATATTGCCACTTCTGGTTATACATCCATTTCTATTCGTCCACACACATATACATATATCCCAAATTCTTTTAAATCAATAACTAATGAAACAGTCAATACCAAATAGTCAATAGGAAATAAAAACCAGTAACTCCAATAAAAAAAAAATTAAGTCTTAAGAAATATTTAATTTACAAGAAATTTTATTAATGAATTTTTCCAAAAAAATCTTAGACAATATATTTCAAAAGTGCATGCTTAAATTAAAAGTTCTACTTTGTTAATAGAAAGTAAATTTTTTGAAAAAACTTTTTAATTTTTCTGACCTGAAATGTTAGCAGTTATACAAAAATTCTTCTTAAACACATCACTTTCTGTAGTTGGACTCTTTACTTTGACTCTTGTTATCAGCATTTTATAATAATGAGACAATATGCACCGAAAACACCACCCACAAAAGGAACAGTTAACTCATAAATTTTTATTGTACATTCAATAACAATTGTGTTGTTGCCGTAAATATTCTGTCCTTAAATATCTGTCTCAAAAGAATTTAACTTGATATTTGATAAGTGTGCAAAATATGTGCAATTATAGCAAAAAAGATGGAAAATAAAATAATTAAACCATAACACTACATAAGCAAATAACTTTGCATCACTTGTGTGAGCATTGACCGGAATAAAATGCTACAATTTGTTTTATTTTTTATCGTAGTTGTTTCTAACAGATTAAGCAAAGTGCTGCCATAAAAAACACGCAACCTGAATACGATCAGATCTGCTATTGTAGAGTATGATCTTAAAAATGTATGTGGGCGCATATGATGCAGCAAATTCTTACAAAATATTTGGATTGTTTAAAAACAGTTAACCTGCAAATGCGAGTTTAACAAATCACAAAAGTAATCAATAAATTTTGGACAAAGTAAAATATGTGAGCGGACTGCAAATAAGAAATCGCAAAACTATTGAGAAGGAGTTAGAAATACTGCCGCCATCAGAGAAAAGGTTTCATTTAGCCATTTTTTCCGATTTCGGCGTAACACTAAGAATGCGCAATGAATATCAGATAGCATAAGTATAAACAGACGGTCTTGAAGTTACTTTAGAGAATCTTTATTACAAATTTGTTATGCAGGCATAGTAGCCCTAGACAAGCCCTAATAGAAAAAGTTCCAAAATTATTTTTTGTAAATTTTAATTGGTTAATCATTATATTCCCGAAGTAAAAAAACAATCAGCCAGTCTGAAGGGAAAGCTAAAAAATTAAAAATCTAAATTTATTTCACACCAAAAAACATTATAACTGCTGCTGCTTTAGAAGCTGCAGATACATTAATTCTTAATTTAATAAAAACTACTCCAGGTTATTTGTGTTGAATTTTTGTTACTTCATGCATCATTTCATAAAGTTAAGAAGAAACATCTTACAGCCCCTTTTAGTCGACTTCATTCATTTAAAGTTTTCCTTTTATCTCTTCGTGGTGGTTTGTGTTGCTGTCTTTCTTGCAAATTAAACTAAAGCTTGGTTTATATTGTATCATTTTACGTTGCTGTAATTTTATTCCAGAACTTGAGTCTTTTTTTCCATAAATTATTTTGAATTTGATTGATATTTTAAGACGTTTTTCTAGAGAAATTCTTTTGTAATTGCTCAGGATTCTGTTTAGTAATCGCTACGAATGTTATTCCAAACCAAATTTTAATTAAATTCTTCTTGTATTTAAGATGTTGAAATTCATGTAAAAGAATTGTTAATCTATGATAATTGATGAAATATCTCTAAAGAATGCGAAATTAATTTTTGATCTTTATTTACATATAAAATATCTACTTAGGAGAAATGTCAACTACATAATCCTGCAAAATTCTAAATGTTTTTTAATATAGTTGTTTTAATTTATGGTAACTAATGATCATAATATCTTAAGTGTAGTTGTGGCAAATAACATTTAAATTATAACATTCTGTTACGAAACAGGTTATAACGATTGTTGTTAGGTAAAAAGTGCTTTAACAGTTTTTGAAGAAGGACAATGAAAATTTGTATTAAAATTAAAATTTGGCGTCATATTTTTTTAATTTAACGATGCTGCACATTTGAGATACAGGGTGACTAAGAAACTGAGGGCATGAAAAATGCTTCTGCTGTTTTTCCTATACATACATGCAACATGTATATTAGATCAAATTGAAATGCTCAACGTCGCACAGTGCTTTGTCCGATAGGCAAAAATATATAAGAAAGTAATGACTTTTATTTTAGTAAAAGTTATACTGTTCGAAAGATTAGAATTTAAAGAACTCATTCGATATAAGACTTTTTGACGATGTCAGAGGACAGCAAAATCAGAAAATGTTAAGTTCGATTTTCTTAACAAAAACCTGAATGTTAATTGCTTCAAGTCAACAATTTTTTCGAATAGGAGATTAAAATTAGGGCGAATATAGCTCCCTTGCTTGTTTTGGTATTTATTAGTAAAATTTCGGTATTTCATTATATATTGATTTTTTAACAATTAAATTTTTTATACACCAGTTTTTCGATTTTATGTGGAATTTTAAGTATTGGCAAAATTTCACATTTTTTTTAATTTCTTTGTGGTTTTATTTAAGTTTCGATGTTTGAGAAGATTTTTTTTTAATTTTGTAGTTTTAAATTTATAGACCGTTTCTTGATTTGATATTATCGACAGTAGTTTTCCAGTTAATTTTTGGATACTGGTGGATTCCCAAATTATGATGAACTTTCTTTTTTTTCACATTAATTTAGATTCTGATTAAAATTTAAATTTATATTATTTTTTAAATTTTTGGTGAATTTAGAATCGTTTGCGAAATTTTGAATTGTCGTTAAATTCGACATTTGTGGTGAAATTTGATTTTTTAAACTCTTAAAATAACGGAAAAGTGTTTGTAATTTCTAAAATATTCATTTATATCATTCATATGCAGTGCATAAGAACTAAATATGTTTGGATTTTTAAATTGTGATCAATGACGGTTACTATTTTAGACAGCCGCTATTGAATAGAGCGCTGCTGTTAGCTGAATTATTGACTTCAGAGCTTTCCGTTTTAATTGATGGTGTTCGTATCAAGACAAGTGACAAGTAATTCTCAGTACGCAATGTGCCGTGTTAGGAAGATTAAACGTTGGCTATATAAATCGATTAGGCAACGACGTTGCAATTCCTCGATGGCTAGTAAAATTGTAAACATTATCTGTTATGTTTGTAAATGTTCAATTTATAGTCATTGTTGCTGCATGTTGTTGTCATTTAAGGAGTTATTTACATTTGGTTTCTGTGGATGTTGTCACTGTGGTTTTCTTTACCAATTAAATTCTTGCTGCTGATTGTTAATTAATTTAAAAAGTTGTGATCTTTGACTGTATTTGGTAACGTTTTACAATTTTAATGATTTTTTCGTAACAAATAACAACAATTAAGTGAATTTAATTATATTTTAATAAGCTTTACATAAATAGATTTTTCTGTTCTTACAACTTTATTGAAACCACTAATTTTTGGTCAAATAGTAAAAATGTATATAAAATATTTAAGTCTTAAATTTGTGGCTCCGATGTACTAATAATACTGAAGTTGGAAATATTAAACAGAGTTTAAGCGTTGTTGATTTTGGCTTAACAAGAAGTGTTAAGAAAAATCATAATTTTATTCATAATTTAATTATGAGCGACGAAGCCCATTTCCAATTAAGTGGGTTCGTTAATAAGCAAAACTGCAGGCTATGGGCTACGGAAAATCCGAGAGTAGTTCAACAATGAGAATTACACCTATCTAAGTATACGCTTTGGTGCGGTGTTTCATCGGAAAGGATAATTGGTCCTTATTTTGTTGAAGATGAACACGGGGTCGCTGTTTCCATCAATGGCGTCAGATATCGGACAATGTTGGAAAATTTTTTAAGGCCAGCCGTAGAAAACCATCCGCAAGTATGGTTCCAACAAGATGGAGCCACAGCGCACATTGCAAGGGATATAATGGCTCTTTTATGGGACGCACGAATTATTTCACGTAGTAGTGATTTTAATTAGCCTCCGCGTTTACCGGATTTTACCGCTCCAGACTGTTTTCTTTGGGGTTATTTGAAACAAAAAGTATACATTAATAGGCCTAGAACCATCCAGCAATTAAAAATCAATATACGCGACGAAATAGACAACATAACACCTGAAATTTTGCGAAAGGTTATGGAAAATATGTTGGAAAGAGCACGAATTTGCGAAGCAGAAAATGGCCACCACTTGCGAGATATTATTTTTCATAACTAAACTAAAAATATTCCCCATTTATAGTATTAAAAAAAATTTATAATTATTTCTTAAATAAAAAGTTATAACAAATTCAAACCCCTTCGTTAATTTTGGGTCACCTTGTAGTTCTTTGGTTATTAGTTAATTATTAATTACCTGCTGATCCACTAATTTATTATATCAAACAACTTTCCTGAATTATTTACTTGTGACAAGACATTGAAATTAAAGAAATGATTTGTTAGTTTTTTGCATCAACCTTGTTAGGATTTTCTAATCAAAGTGAACGAACGTTTTTTTCTTTTGTTGTGAAAAAATTAAAATTATTTTAATATTCTTTACATTTTTTTAGATAATTTAATCTACAACTTTGTGATTAGTGTTGATTCCTGCAGCTATTATTAACATGAATGTTACTGAACCTGTTTTGAATGGAAAATTACCACCAGATAAAGTTGAGGATGTATCGGTGATAAAATTGCATAGTCACATTTGTTTTTATGATGAACTCCTTGTGAAAAACGTCAGTTTCCCTGTTCGTCGTGCGTTTTGAAAAATGGGCATCAAAGGAAATCTAGCGATGTGCATTTTGATTCTCAAGAGCGGGATTCAAGTTTCCCTTATTTTAATGAAGATGCAGTGGAAGGGTAGGCAGATATCTCTTTGCACCATAACGATGATGATTCAAGTAAAGAGTCAAATATTAATAGCTACAACTGTAAAATAAAGCGTTCAAATGATGTCGAAGGCGACTTGTCAAGATTTTGTGCTCAAAGTAAGTCCCCGCCTATATGTAGTGTTAACAGACAGAATCGATTTTCAATTCTCAGAGAACTAGAAATTGAAGAAGAACGCAGCAATTCTACTAGTAAAAATAGCAAAGCAGTTCCTTTAAAGGCCAATGGATTTTGTCGTCCGATCTTTTTGTTTAATGTAAATATTACATCGTTAGTAGAACAACTGAATGAGAAAAAAATAGTTTTAAAATTGTTAGCAAAAACAACCATAAGAGTAAACTCTATTTAAAGGAGGCTGCAGTTCATTCTGAAATGATGAATCTTTTAAGGGAGAGAAAAATAGATTCGTACTCATATACTCCTAAAGAGCACAAATGTATTAGTGTTGTATTGCGTGGTCTTTATTATAAAACAAATTTATCTGATATTAAAAGTGAAATTGATTCATTGGTTCCCAATACTATTGATACGGTTTCTAAATTTTCTACGAATTTTTCCAGAAAGAACAATTTTGACACTAATTTATTTTTAGTTACTCTTTTATCCGGTAAAAAGAGTAATGAGATTACAAGCTTACATTATTTATTAAATCAAAGGGTTTCTTGGGAGTCTCCAAAGGCAAATTTAAAGGAAGTTCAATGTTGGCGTTGCCAGAAATGGGGTCATATGTCCCGAAACTGTAATAGGCCTTTTAAATGTGTTAAACGCGAGGAAAGTCACGCGCCGGGAGATTGCAAATTTGTTCCTTCTAAGAAAAATGCCCCTTTTTGTGTTAAATGCAATAAAAACGGTCATCTTGCAAATTTTAAAGGATGTTCAGAGTACAACAGTTATATTAGAATGAAGGAAAACAAAAAATCTTCTGCAAAGGAAAATCAAGTAGGGATTTTAAATAATGTTGCGAGTGCTATTAATACCTCAAGCTTTATTCAGAAAGACAAGTCATTTGCTAGTTTACTTCAGAATGAGGCTCCAATTAAAACTAGTTATTCAAAGAGGATGCCTGCTGTCATATAAGAGTTTTTAAAGATTGCTCAATCGTTATATCAACCTGAGCCTTTCGGGGGAAAAATTGAACAATTTATGAGAAATGAAATCAGAATGACTTATGGTCCGTAATTGTTTAAATTTAGTAACTTTTAATGTTAGATCCCTCATTGAGGTGAATCGTAGAATAGAGCTGTTAAATATGTTAAAATACAATGGTGTTGATGTTGCTTTCATTCGGGAATCCCACTTAAGAGTAAATCAGAAGTTAAGTTTTGGGGGATATTATTTTTTTAAGGACAATAGCTCTCAGGGTGTTAGAGTCATTTTGAAAAACCGTTATGATTGTTCCAGGGTTTATATACCAGGTATTAAATTTCCTTATGTATTACTCATTTGAAAAATTTTATTAGATAATTCTCCAAAAAACATTTTGATTGGTTTATTTTATCTACCGTGCAATTTTGATCAATCAAAAATTTATAGTGGTCCATCCATTCTTGCTAGACTTCATAATAGTTATGATTGCACGTTGATTGGTGGTGATTTTAACGCAATGTTGTTTGGGGCGATGCGTGTAATAATTCAAATAGCATTGTGTTTTTTAATTGGCTTCAACATTATTCTTTAGACTTTGTTCGAATCTGTAATACTTTTCCTTCGTATCCGATTGGTAGTTATTTTCTAGATCATTTCTTAGTAAGTACAAATTTAGTTGATCCAACGAATCCAAATTATAAAATTAATAGACTCCATACATTTTCCGACCACTTTCCCCTCAAATTATAAATTAATTTTCAATGCTTTAATTTTATATTAAGACCTCCTTCGACTTTTCTTTCTTTCAAAAATACGAACTGGGATAAATTTAGAAATTATATAATTCAGGGACTTTCATACCACTCGCCGGATGCTTTTAGGAACTTGTCTGATTTTGAAATCGACGAGCTTATTGATGAATTCACAACAACAGTCAACTTTATTACCGGGGTGAATTCTGAGAATATTGTATTGAGTGGCAAGAAAGTTGTTATATCCGAGAACTTAAGAATACTTTTTAAAATTAAATACAGGTGGCAATAGAATTTGAATCAAATATATCATAAGACCTGGAATCGTTCCAATCCTGATTATGTTTTATTATCAAAGCAAAATCAGTTATTATCTATAATGTTTAAACGGCATATGGAAATTGAGCAAGCTTATTTGTTCACCAAGAAACTGAAAAATATTCGGCCAAGTCCAAATGCGCATAAAAATGTGTATAAAATTATTGGTTTCAAGAGAAACAGTTTTATTGATAAATTATCAGTAAATGACGTTATTATAAATAGGGAAGTTGATAAACTAAATACTTTGAAGGATCACTTTGCGTCAGCTTATTCTGATTCGGGTCCTAATAGAGATATCGCTTTTATTGAAGGAATGGTCAGTGATGTTATTTCTAGGGCACCCAATAATTTATTTGTTTTTAGCAATGATTGTTCAGCAATTAATAATCAGAACTGCAACAAATGAAGTATTGACACATTCGAAAAAAATTAATAACAAGAGATCATGCGGGTTTGATAATGTTTCCAATTTTATCATTCGAAAACTTCCGACTAAAGCGTTTGAAGATCTTACGATAATTTTTAATCACTGTATTAACAACTCATATTTTCCTATCGAGTGGAAAGTTTCAAAAATTATTCCTATTAAGAAGAAGCCTAATAGTACAGATATTAATAATCTTCGAACCGATTTCTTTACTGTCAAATGTAGGGAAGCTTTTTGAACAAATTTTGCGTGATAAAATGGACTTTGGTAAAGTTGCGACATATATTTCTGACTGGCAATTTGGATTTAAGAAAGGTCATTCTACTGCAGATGCATAACTTAAATTCCAAGATGACGTTGTCAATCATCTTCGTATTAAACACTGTACAGTAGCGGTTTTTTTAGACGTGGAGAAAGTC
The DNA here is from genome assembly GCA_963932375.1 of Phania funesta. Classification (NCBI taxonomy): domain Eukaryota; kingdom Metazoa; phylum Arthropoda; class Insecta; order Diptera; family Tachinidae; genus Phania; species Phania funesta. Next base: position 49,374,371 of record OZ010656.1, read on the forward strand.
TTTGACCATGCGTATCATAATGGAATTATTTATAAAATGATTTAAATTGGTTTTGACGTTTTGATTGTTAAAATATTTAAAAGTTATTTTACTAATAGGAAATTTGCGGCACAGCTCAATAAATCGTTTTCTGAGTATGGTAATGTGTTATGTGGCGTCCCTCAAGGCTCGGTTTTGGCTCCGCATCTTTATAACATTTTCATGCATGACTTTCCACATATTAGCCCAAATTGTATCAGTTTTCTCTCATAATGAATCTCCTCTACGGGCTTTAGATCAAGTTGCTGAACATTTGGATATGGTTAAAAAGTTTTATGATGATTGGGGTGTGAGGTTAAACATCTCTAAATGTGAGGCAATATGCTCAGAAATGCTTCAGGCAAATGTAGGGGATTTGTGGTCCCGGAGAGTAAACGATTGAGGCTTTGCTTAAACAATATTGAAATTCCTTTTAAAAATGAGATTAAGTACCTTGGAATTACCATCAGTAAGCTTTTAAAATTTAACAAACATGCTCGCATAGTACTATTAAAAGCGCATAGGATATTAGGTTATTTTTCAAAAATTCTTTGTAATAGAAATTTACCGGTTAAAAGTAAACTTTTGCTTTACAAAACAAGTTTAAGACGAATTATTCTATATGGATTTCCTATATCGTTTAATGCTTCACCAATTATTATAAAGGAAATATAAATTTTCGAAAGGAAAATTTTACGAAACTGTATTAAAAAACACTTTGAATCCTTTTGCAGACGTTATTCAAATTATTATATTTACAAGGAATCTTAGGTTACACCTGTAGGACTTTATGTTTGTGACATCCTTAGGAGATTTATTACAAGATCTTCTTTTCACGAAAATAAATTAATTACCGATTTATACGAAAACCAAAAACGTTTTAGTTGGTCGAATATAGACTATTTATCTCCCATTGGTTTTTTTACTTTTCTCATAGTTGTAAGATAGCCTTTAAATTAGTTTTAAGATCTTTCTCATCGTCACAGTAATCTATGATTGATTTTGATAAAACGTTTTAACGATTGAAAGACGTTGGTTTACCGAATATTTTTCCATAATAAATTTGCCACGTCTCTACTTCATGTCTGCCAAATATGTCAAGACTAATGTTTACCAAAATGGCGGCAAAACAAAATAGTATACCTTCCCGACGGGCATCCTGTATAACGATACTGACTTTTGGCATATATGTATATATTTGTTGGGAATCAAAAGTGAGTGAATATTGTGAAAATTTAAAAAGTTTAAAACAAACACACATCACCCTTTAAAGCTTTGGGGAAAACTATAAAAATCGAACATCAAAGATAAATTCTTTAGTGGTCGTATAATGTGCATATTCGCCATAAATATTTATACACTTCTTCTTTAATGGCTTCAAATCTTCTAGAGGTGAGCATAACGATAAAATCTAAACGAGCTTTATATCATTCGCATTGAAGTTGACATTCATTTTCCATTTGTAAATTAATTAAGGCAAATATAAGCAATTTTACACCGGAATTTTATTACGTGATTTCCTGATACTGTTTTAAAGCATCAAAACGTTTCATAAATTTGGCCAAGAATTGAAATGAATCAAAACGAAATTTTATTTCTTTCTAGTTAGAGACTAATGAGTGCGACATAAAATAAAAGAACATAATTCGTAAATTGCCGCCAATTAAATGCAGTAGTAGTTAAATTTGCCGGCATAATTTCACTTTCCAATTGATCAATATCGAATCGAAAATAAAACAGAGCAATAAAAATGAAATTAATTCAAAATGGAAAATTGATTTAAACTAGTGTTGATGAAAAAAAAACATAACCTGACTATAACCATTCGCAATTTAGTTTTTAAGATGGAATCCTAACATGATACGGATTATTTACACTAACAAACCACAAAGTTGAAACTTATTTTCATTTTTCGACAGAGAGATTTGATATACGCGATATACATACGTTATTTGGAACGAATTTCAGTCATCCAAAATATATCTAAAACTACACAGGTATACAAAATCAAGTAAGAGAGCTTATTCTGCTGTGCCGTATTTTATGTACTATATTAAAGCACTAAATATTTTTCCCTGAACAAAGGATAGTTTGCGATATGAGATGTTTTTCCTGATCACGGCTCATTAATTTGTTTTTCTTTTCTCTAATTGTTTTTAAATTTTCCATTTGAAGTCTCTATTTTTTGTGGCGAATTGTAAATAAGAAAGAAATTAGATTTTTAGTACAATTTGCAATAAGATTTAAAGTTTTGTTGCAATTTCATCATTTGGACAAATTTTAAAATAAAGTTAAGATTAAAAGTAAAATTTCTCATGTTGGATAACATTTTAAATTATATGTGTAATTTCAGCCTTAGGGTAAATTTTGTCGTTAAATTTCTAAATATAGTGGAGTTTGTTTTTGGTTCCTTGTTTGTGAAAATTGGGTATTTTGTAAGATATAGATCTTTTGCAACTTGTGTAAAATCGGCTTTGTTAAAATTGCGACGTTTTTTAAAAAATTTTGGCGACCAAGTTCTTGAATACCAAGTTCTTGATATGTACAATACCATCCCATATCTAGGCAACCTGCAATTTAAGTAAACACTTCTCATAATTTTTTTCTATATGAAAAACTTAGATCACCACCGCTATGCTTGCTATTCTGGTAATTGTAGTTACTAGTACCTTTTATGTGGTATGAATTAAATTTAAGCTGTTTAAAACTCTACAAATATTTTCACAAACTTTACAAAAATGAAAGTGTTATATATAGGTTTGTCATACAGTTTGTAATTTCTACAATATTCATTTCCAACCCAACAATTTATATATATTATGGATCCTTATAGGTAGGGAAGTTCAATTAACGATGTCCGTCTGTCCGATGTTGAAATTAACTTTCTGAAAACTATAAATGATTTTTACAGGTTTTTTCGCTATATCCAAGCCCATAAAATTCACATATTCTGAATCCTTTTCAAATTTGCTATGAAATTCCCTTAGAGAAATTATCATCCCTAGGACCCCAGAAAACCTGCGAACCTAAATGTTGGATCGAATTAAAAAATTTTACAAAAACCCCAAAATTCTAAAAACCTTGAATTTTTTCAAAAACAGAAAAATTTTAAAAAATTAGACATTTTTCCAAACTTTTAAATTCACCACAAAATCGAACAACTGAAAAATTTTTTTTTCCAAAAATCTAAATTTAAATATGATAACCAAAATTTTACGAAAAAAAAAACAAAAAACCAAATGTTTAATATTCACCACAAAAATTTAAATTGATTTCACCACAAATTTGTATAAAAAAAATTACTTTTTAACAAAATCGAGGTTTAATAAAACCAAATTTCACCATAAGTGGCAAATGTCAAAAAAAATAAAAAATCACCCACAAAATAAAAATTCATCAAAAGATTTTATATTCACAGAAAATAGAAAAAGTTACAATAGTTTTAAAATACTTGCATAACAAAATTTTCCAAAAACCCAAAGTTTTACAAAACGTTCGAATTATCGCAAAGATTAAAATTCAACAAAAATATCGGATTTTTCATCATAAAACAAAAAACCGAAATTTTACCAAAAAATTTAAATTCACCGAATTTTAGAATTACAACACAAAAATTTTAATTTCATAAAAATTTGCAATTTTACAAAAAGAATATATAAAAAAAATCAATATATTATGAAAAGGGCAAAACGTAATTAGAATCGATGTTAATTAAAAAAATTAAATTTCGCCACAAAATATAAAAATCATAAGAGTTATAAATTTTACCGAAAATTTTAATTTAGCTGAAAAGTAAAAAAAAACAAAATAAAAAACAGACCAAACTAAAAAGTTTTAAATTACCTAGATGAAGTTTTGGTAAAATTTTAAATTCTCCAAGGTAACCATAAAATCAAAAAACTGACATAAAAAATTAATTGCTGAAAAATTCATAAAAATATATAAAAAATATATAAATATTGCTAAGAACTCGAAGTTCATAAAAATTACCAACAAACCGGAATTTAAATATAAAATATGACAAAAACCATAATTCATAAAATATTGCAATTTTACCACAAAAGTTGAAATTCCACCAAATTTTTTAAATTCCACTTAAAATCCACCTTAGACGCAAAATAAAATTTTAATTTTTAATTCCAAAAAGATACAAATAATTTAAATTTCACCACGATTCGGGAATGCATCAAAAATTTTAAAATTCACCACAACATTTCAACATTTTCAGCATTCACCAAAAATTAAAAACCCACAACTAAACTAGAATATTGCCAAAAACAATTTTCGAATACCAAAAGAACAAAAATCAAAAAGCCAAATTAAACCCAAAAATCTTAATTCACTCAACTTTGAAATTTCACCAATAATATGCGTTTAAACCCAATTTCAATATATCAAAATTTTGTTAAAAAGAACTGGGAATGTCACCGAAAAATTTTATCAAAAATTTAAATTTCACCTCTAGTTGAAACTTACCCATAAAATTCAAAATCATGAAAAATTTGCAAATTTACAATTAAAAAAAAAGAACCCCGAAGCCAGAGAAACTCTGCCAAATATTATATACCCTTCACAAAAGTATAAACTAATCAAAATTTACTACAAATTTTTCCCGGCGCAAAAGAATGGCTTTCAGTTTTAGCCGTCTTTTTTTTAAATTTAGTTAACCACAATTTAGGAATTCGCTAGTATATAAAAATTCTACGCAAACCAATCCATAGTCTAAAAATTTTTAATTACAAAAAAGTTACATTTTCCAAAAAACAATGTTCCACAAAAACGAAATTTCTCCAAAGAATTACGAAAAATCCACATTTGACAAAATTATAAATTCACCTAAAAGTTCACCATAAAATCGAAAAACTAGAATAACACAAAATAAATGCCAAAATAACTTTCACAAACAAGTTAATAAAAAAAAAACTCAACGGCAAAATTTAGCCAAAGTCTGTAATTACACCGAAAACTGTAAATTTTATTAAATTTTTACTAAAAATCCAATTCCGCTACTACGAGTATCTATAATTCACTGAAAAATCAGAGAAAAGAAAAAGAACACAAAAGACATCTCATCTATTAAGGGATCGAAAATGCTTTCATTAAGACGAAAGGAGCGATTAAATATAAAATGAGGCGAGTAAAACCGGAGGCCAGCATCAAAGATCGCAAACGATCCTTTGAAACGGGGGAAATATGTAGTACATTTTTAATAGTTCATAATTGAAGGGTATGTATTATGCGGCTCAAATAGCAATACTTAATTAATGATATGTCTTAGCTACTAGTACACTGCAATACATTCAATGATCAGGTCCAAAAAAATTAATTCACTCAAGAAATGAAACACGGTCTAGTTAGAATATCAACATCAACTGATCTTTTAATTTTATTGACAAGAATTTATATTATAAAAATTGATTATTTAGCTTAAATTACATTTTTAATCATAAGCTTAAAATTATTTATTGAAAACATATTTTGCAATAACATTTAGCTTTAATTACAAAAATTATTTATTGATGACATATTTCGCCATACATAATTAGGTCACTAAACAATAATACAAAAGTCAGCAATATTAAGTTGGCTCGTGGCTAACAGTGGGCTTAACTTCCCCCTTCTTAAGAATCTGCGTCTCGCGGATTTAGTAGTTTATCTTTATTGGTTCTATGATCGGAAAATGTATGTATTTTTGGCCGGTGTATTTTGATAAAAGATGATAAATAAGAATTATTACACATACTGCTAAGAGTATAATATTTTGTCTAATTGTTGTACATTATCTAAGTGAAGTTTGCGAAGATACTGGAGTCCTATTTTTATGTCTTTCTCAGTCAAGTTGCTTAGTAGCACGGGAGGTAAAATTTGATGGGAAATAATTCCATAGTTACTGTATTCCATTTTATTTAGCCTTATTGTCTCATTGAATAAACTTATAATCACCGTTTAATCTATATTTTGCGTAATGTTCCTATAAGTAAGATTTCCTACGTAGTTTGTTGTAAATATTATACCATCATGAATTAGTTCTATAACGGGCTGATTTTAATATTGATATGTACAGAGAGCTTTTTCTCCGTTTAAGATCTGAGATATACAATGATTATGTTCCAATTTTTGCAAGTCAGTTTCTTTACATACCTGTATATCTTCAATCAGGGTACATGGCCCAACAACGCCAAATTGATTATTCTGAGAAACAAAAAGATTTGAAAATTCGGAACTAATTTGTTTATTATTTTTAACAGTAGGTCTTATTAAAATATTGTTGAATGGTGTATCGTCAGTCTGAGGTATAGACAGTACGTATAAGAGAAGCGAGTCCTTAACTACCATTATAGATTCTGCATATTCTATGGCTTGAATTTCGTTTCTAAATGGAAGTGTTTCTGTCTGTGCTATAATGCTAGATATTTCTTAGGTTTGAGTGTATAATTCCTTTTTTTGCTAATTGCACTGCCATTATAATTTGCTCTACTTCGTCCTTTAAAATCTGTAGTTTGTTAAAAAGATACTGTTCAGGCTTTGCTGAATCATTTATATCTATCATATTCATAATTTTATTATAGCTCCCTATGATATTGTTAGTGGTTTTTAGTAAGTGACTATTAATATTGTATTGCTCGTTATTGTTGTTAGTTAAATCATTGGTCTTTCTAATAATGTTGTCCCAGTCAGTGGCATCAGGGTTACCTGCTAACCATTTCCAGGCAGAACCAATCTTCCTAGTTTTTTTTTTATAGGTTGAACACGAAGTTGATTTAACAGTTTGTCAATCTTATCTATCTGGTGCTCTAATTGCGATGCTAAAGTTCCAGTTTTCCTGATTTCATGTTGTACTGTCGGTCTGATGTCGTTCAAAACATGGTCGTAGTCGTCCAGGTTGATTACATGGATTATTTTGAAATATCCTTTGAAAATTGTCCCATTTCCTATCATAATTGTAAGAAGTGGATTGCTGTACTCATACGTGTTGACAGACGTTTGAGCCCAATGAAGAGATATTCTGAAAAAACAATTATAGGTTTTAATGTGTGATTTGTGGATTTTTTCCGGTGGTACTTGTTATTGTTAATGTATTAATTTTTGTTATAGTTTCTTTTTCGTATAATGGCTTGTTTTTTCCTTTTATCTGATTATTCTTTTTATAAATGATTTCACCCGGCCGTAAATCTTTAGGTTTTGATCTGGTACGGTTTAGGTTTTGATCTGGTACGGTCTGAATTTACTATATCTTTAAAATTAACCAAGTCCTGATAATTTATTCTTTGAGTTCTGTTAAAAAAATGTCTGCTGGTTTATTTTTGGTTACCGAATGTACGGTGTTATTGTATCTATCTACAGCAATAGTTATAACTTCTTTCAGAGAGAAATCGCGATATTCTTGCATAAGACACCTAATAATTTCGAGGATCGTGGAATGTACTCTTTCCACTGTACCATTTACCTCACTTTTTTGTGGAGGCGCTAGATATATGGTTACACCGAGTCCTTCTAAATAGTTTAGTACAATGGGACTTAGAAAACTACCTTCATTATCCATAACAAGGGATTTTGGAACTGTAAAATAATGAAGAAATTTAATTAATTTGTCTCTAATATGCAGCACATTTGTTTTTTATCCGAAAAAATTTTGTGAATTTTGAGAACTTGCCGTAATAAATTTTTCTCCTTTAATCTCTATGATGTCGATGTGGAGGATTTCCGAGGGATAGGATGGGATAGGGGTTGGCTGAAATTCGGGTTTTTGAGGGTTTGTTTGAAGAGCAGATTTCGCACGCCTTTGTATAATCTTTAATACGTTTAGCCATCTTCGGAAAATAGTAGTTTTCTAAAATTTGTTGCCTGTTTTCTTTTGGGTTTTTATGGGCACACTTGTGTTCATCATGAATTATTTTCCATTGCGTTTCTTCATCAGTAATATCAGTAACAACCCTTTGTGTTATTCTGGCTTTAAAATTCGAAAAATGTTCCTTAAAAATTTCATTAAGTAAAGTAATATGCTTTTCCTGTATTTTTATACCGTTTATTATGTTTGGGTCCAATTTTTCTTTTAAAATGCGTGTTAGAACGTCTTTGCTTAATTCGGGTACTCGTACAAAATGTCTGTGAAGGCCGGCATGTGGGTTTTCGTAGCAGCTCATTTCTGATAGTAAGAGCTGATTTTTGAAGACATTAATTGGTGCTTCGACATGTGGTATGAGCTTAGTACTATCCTCATCAGCGATATGCTGTGAATTAGATGATGTTAAAGTATTTAATTCAGTTGGTAGTCTTGAGAGTGCGTCTGCTACCAAGTTAGTTTTTCCTGGTTTATAGATTAACCGATAGTTGTATTCTTCGATTCTTGCTTTCCATCTCTTAAGCTTGGAATTGTTGTTTCTATTGCTTAGGGCAAACGTTAATGGCTGATGGTCTGTCAGAATCATTATTTCTCTAGCTCCGTAAAGGTACGTCCTAAGCTTGTCAAGACTCCATACGATGGCTAACATCTCTTTCTCAATGGTAGAATAATTTTCTTCCGTGCGATTGAGAGATCTCGAAATAAATGAAATTGGTCTGTCCTTTCCTATTTCACCTTGTGAAAGCACTGCTCCAATTGCATAGTTGGAAGCGTCTGTTGTTAGAACGAATGTCTTTTCAAAATCGGGGAATATTAAAATATCAGACGACATGAGCATTTGTTTAAGGTCTTGAAATGCGTTTAAAGCATTCTGGTCGATATTGATTTGTACTCTACGCGATCGGCCTGCTGTTATCTTTGCGTTCTCTCCGCGCGTTAAGGTTTTAAGATGTTTCGCAATTTTTGCAAAATCTCTTATAAACTTCCTATAATATGATACCAGACCGAAAAAGTTCTTAAGTTCCTTTAATTTTTTTTGGAAAAGGCATGTCTTTTATTGCTTGTATTTTCCTTGGATCAGGTCGAATACCTTCTCTTGTGACAACATAGCCTAAAAATTCGACTTCTTTTTGTAAAAATTTTGATTTACTCATGTTAACTTTCAAATTTGCTTCACTTAGAAGAGAAAATACTTCGTTTATATTTTCGAGATGCTCAGTTTTGCTTTTTCCAAATATGATGATGTCGTCAATATACACATAACAACATTTGCCTATGAGAGGTTTTAAGACATCATTTTCGTTTTTTCTACATCACGGTCCCTAATTTTGATTTGATGAAAACCGGATGTAAGGCCTAATGTGGTAAAAAAATGAGAGTTACCTAAGCTCGCAAGTGTATTATTAATGTCCGGAATCGGATAAGCGTCGGGTGTTGTTATGGCGTTTAGCCTCTTGAAATTCACAACTAGTCTATATTGTTTCTCACCTACCGCATTTTCCTTCTTTGGAGCAATCCAAAGTGGAGAATTATAAGGGCTTCTAGAAGGCCTTATTATACCGTCTTTTAACATTTCGGCTCTAATGTTTGTGTCTATAGTTCCGCTGTCGCAGACTGGTCCAAAAAGAATGTCGTATTTTTCAATGATTTTACGAAGATCATCAGAATCTTTAGAACCTTTAGCTTTTAGCTTCAGCTTAACTCCCGATAATAATTGTAATATCCGACTATTCCTGTCTATGACTGCCTCCAATTCACGAAGGGTGTCGTCACCGATTATACCATCAAATGATGATAGTTGAGGTAAAACAAAAAAAATCGAGATTGTTGCATATTCCAACACATTTAAAGAATGGTCCTGTTACTTTCCTCGTGATTGTTATATGTCCAGCCGCTGATTGGATTTTGAATGGGGTTTTGATTGGTTTTGAATTGAAGCCTATTTTTTCGCTAATAAAATTTTTATTAGCTCCTGTGTCGATAAGAAATTTATATATTTGTCCAGTTTTAGAGAAATATTCTAGGTATGGTACGCTTCTGAGGCTTCTGTTGTAAAATTTACCTCGTCTGGGCTCCATGCATTGCCTTCTTCAACTTCATCCTCAAATTGTTCAAGATGTTCCTCTTCTGTTCCTTCTTCTTCTTCTCCTGTTGTCTCTAGATTGAACAATCTAGAGATAGGTTTGATTCGTTCGAGTGTCCTATCTTTGTTATAGGTCTATTCATGTAATTTATTCTGTGTGACTTCAGTGAGCTATCTATATCCATTGGAGTGGGGGGCTTTGGCTGATCAGGTCTTAAAGGTGGTTTCTGATTTTCAAATGGTGTGTGGTTGGCACGTCTATAGTTATAAATTTGGTTCTGGTCTTGTGTAGTTATTTGTCTTGGTGTATCTCTGGGTTTAAATTGAGGTGAATACATTTGGTTAATAGGCGCTGAAATTGAATTTTTAAAATTATTCGGGTGAAGAGAAAAATTTCTAAAATTATAGTTTTGTATTTCAAGGCATGAGCTATAAGCTTCTGGAAGAGTTTCAGGTCTTTGAATTGGAAGCATTCGTGAAACGTCGCCTTTCAAGCCTCTTATGAATATGTCAAGAGGCCTATTTCTATAATTTTTTACTAATGCGTTCATTGTCTCTTTAGTGTAGTCTTCCGTTTTTATTTTGTTAATAATTAAGGACAATTGATGATTAACTCTTGTATAAAACTCGTCCATGGAATGGTTACCTTGTCTCGTCAGATTTAATTCATGTTCAAGTGTACGTAGGTCGCGTTTGTCAGCGTAATGCAATGATAAACATTTTTTTTATATTTGGCCAATTATCATCGAATATATTATAAGATATGAGAACGCTGTCTGCTGCTCCTCTTATCTTTTGTCTGATGTGTTGCAGTATGGATCTATAAATAGGTTTCTGTCTTACTATTTCATAGTCTTTTAATATTGATTCTATACTATGAACCCAGGAAATATACTGAGTTGAATTCCCCTCAAATATTTGGAGGTCCCTAATGCAGTCCGGTAATTTCCTTATTTCATTCAACTCCTGCTTATTTTTGGGGACTGACAATCCATCGCTATGGAGGTGAAGTTTGAGAAATTCTACCCTCTAATTGCTGGATTCTATCGTTCAATATCCTTATCTGTTCTGATTGAAAATCACTATGCGGCGGTGAAATAATTCCTTCTAACTGCTGAATTCTATTGCTTAAGGTTTTAACTTGTTCTATCTGGGCATTAAGTGCTCCAGTTAGTTGCACAATACTTTCCTGTAACCATTCTACTGTCTTGTTTTCGCCAGGTGCCATATTGCTTATAAAATTGAAAAGTTATACAGAGATTTGTAAATTTTAATTGGCTTATATATTTAAATTTCAATGATTTTTTCACAATAAGTTTTGCTGAAAGTTTTGATTTGAAATTAAATTTTACTAAGAGGATTCTGTTTTTTCTTTTATATTTTTTAGATAATAAAGATTTTTTAAATAAATAATTAAATTATTATTTGCCTTTTTAAGTTTCCCGATAATTCTTTTTCTTAAAATATAGATTAATAGAGACATGTTTACTGTCCTTATTTATTAGAATAAAATATCTTACAGCATCAAAATGATGAACTGCATCTCTCGATTGGATAGTCCGTAGGTTTCCTTTTTAGCAGAATTATTCGCCTACTCTGGTACGGGTTGTTTCACGGTTGAGTGAGTTGAGTTGGATGTCTTCTTGCTTATTCTATAAGATGAGTCCTTGAGTTCTTTAAACAAGTTCTTTCGCACTTTGTTTAATTAAATTTTTAACTTTTTTATAAGTGTTTTCTCACAGAACTATTTAATTAAAGTCTTTGCGGACTTTGTACACTTTAAAATTTTGATTTTTTATAAGTTTTTTTGTACAACACTATTTTATATGTCTTTGCGGACTTGTACAATTAAAACAACTTTTAATTTAAACTGCTCGGGCGCCAGTTATGGTTCTCTTGGACCAGAGAGCCAAAAAAAATTAATTCACTCAAGAAATGAAACACGGTCTAGTTAGAATATCAACATCAACTGATCTTTTAATTTTATTGACAAGAATTTATATTATAAAAATTGATTATTTAGCTTATATTACATTTTTAATCGTAAGCTTAAAATTATTTATTGAAAACATATTTTGCAATAACATTTAGTTTTAATTACAAAAATTATTTATTGATGACATATTTCGCCATACATAATTAGGTCACTAAACAATAATACAAAAGCCAGCAATATTAAGTTGGCTCCTGGCTTATAGTGGGCTTAACTTGGATGCCAGTGAATTTGCCAATGAAAATCTCAAAATATACTTTAATGTATTTCTCCAAATAAAAGACAAAACAAACAAGCGATTGCAAACGCACATTTAAACAATCCCATGTCCTTCTTAGTATAAAATTTCACTTTCTTTTGTGGAAATCGCGATATAAATAATGTTACTATTCGGTTTAAAACCAAAGAAAATAATAATATGAGTACTCGAACGGAACACATACATAATCGCTAACGACCATCCAACGACATCATTAGTAACATCCCCACTACGTACAGTTAACCACTGTCCGCTTTAATCAACAACAATGAATTCATCATTGTCAGTTGTAAGTAACATAGTAGTTGCTCACCCACTTACATATTCAATATTAAATATCATCGTCAAAAAGGAGTACTCCAAATTCAGCACGTATTAGTTGCAGAGACAATTTAGCAGAGGAGTTAAAAAGGAAAATATTTGAGAACTTAAGAGGAATTAAATTTTGCAATTACATCTGTTTTTACATCTTATTTCGATGGCAATTAAGTGGGGTTTCTAAGTTTTTTACATTAACTTTTCTATCGTTCAATCTGAATTGGCTCTATGTAAAACAAATCTTCCTTCATTTTCCTAGCTGTGTCCTTTTTAATTCCTAACCATTATGAAAGCACGAAAAGAAATTCGTCTTAGTAACATATGTATTTACAATATTAAACGTTTAGGTATTTACCTCATTTGCAGTGTACGTTGACCTCAAGTAAAGTTGGTAGAGTTGTGCCTCTTTTCATTGTTTAAAATTGTTGTGTGCAAAAAACAAAAAACTTTTTTGGGTAAAATGCTTAAAATGGCCATTACTTGCAACAAATCAAGGTGACTAGGCATCAAGATAAACTCGACATAACAAACGATTTAACAAACATTCGCTTTCATTGCTTCGCCATTGTCTTGCGTTCCACTTTTTTTAATTTTACTTTTCTAAGAGCTGAATCGAACAAATAAATATTTAAATAAATAAAAGTATGCGCCACCACATTACGAAAATGGAATGGTCGATCGGTTTAGTTGGCTTGCTGCTTCTGCCCCTGATGACAGTGTTGAAGCCCACCGTTGAACGATAAAAATAAGTAGCGGTATCATTGTGTATTTTTAACATAGTTGCATTTAAAAGGCTCTGAAAGTTATCATGAATTATAAATAGGTTGTCCTTAAATTAGGGTTTAGTAGTAACAGACAGTGAATTTTGTTAAGTGTAGGATTCAATAATAAAACCAAAAGTTTTTACATGACCTTTGCTTCATTAATTTTTTATTCTTTGAATCTTAAGCCCTAGATCTAGCTGATTTAAGGTCAATATTATCATCAGAATCCGTATATTTTCTAAGCAAAAAATTTAAGTTCTTTAAAAAGTATTTTTCAGTAAAAATTATAACCTTTTTTTATCCACTGTAAAACTTAGAAAATCCATTTTAGACTCTGTTAGGCGTATTTTGTTATATATACTTAATTTCCTATAAGCATCCAAAATTGTGTGCGATTTTTTGACAATTCACGATATACAAACTTATTCCGAAGCAGCGGTGACAAAGTGTTAATTTTTTTTCTTAAAAACGTGTACCAATTCCGGCAATTAATCGGCTATTTCAATTGATACTTTTGCCTAGTAATGGAGCATTTGCCTAGTAATGGAGCATAGTTTTGATCAAGAATGCAGATTCCTGCATATGGTGCGATGATAATCCACAAGTCATTGTCGAAATATCATTACATACCTGAAGGCAAATTCACTGTTTGGTGGGCTTTATTTATCACTGGTATTACTGGCCTATATATGTTAATGTTACATACATGTGATTCGAGATTGACAGCACAACATATCATACAGCGCACCATAAAATTAACTAATGAAAGGAATATTATCCACAAACCCATAAATATTCTGATTCTACATCTTTATCAAATTTTGTATGTTTAATTTGGATCGTATTAAAAATTGTTTGAAAACCCCTAAAAATTTAAAAACTAACAGATTTTTTTCTTTCTTTCATTCTTCTTTCGTTTTATTTTAAACACTTCCAATCGATTAACAGATATGTTTTTAAATATGTTTAAACGTTTTTTCTTCGAACGCTTTTGCATTTTTGGTAAAATGACGATTTTTTTGCGAATCCTTCTCAGGGAATTTAAAATTTTTTGTGGAATTTAGATTTCCTTATAAAATACCAGTAATATGTGAAATTTATCTATTCTCTGGTAATTTTTACTGAAATTTGCTTATTTCAAGTTCTGCTCATTTTAAATAATTAAGATTTTTCGATTTATTGCTGAAATTTTAATATCGAGTTATATAAAGTTTACCAATATTCGGTTTTTGATGAAATTAATTTTTGTGCGATTTGTTTGTCGAGAAACTCGAGTTTAATATTGCGCTCAAATTTTTTAATTTTTGGTAAAGATTAAATTTTTGAAGAATTTTCATTTTCGATTTTTTGGCGTTTCAGTTTTTTTGCGAAACTTTAATTTGCTATTCGATTTGTGGTGAAATTTAAATTTTTAGAGGAAGTTTCGAATCTATCGATAAATTTGACATAAATTTAAAAGTATAGTGAAAATTTGTAATTTTACGATTTTTTTTAAAATTATTTGATTTTGGTAAAACTTAGTTAGATCTTCCATAAAGCTTTGAAACATTATGCATTTATTTATCCCCAATACACTCTAGCTATTTTGTGGAATATCATCCATAGGAGCTCAAATTAATGAAATACAACAGTATTTTATTTGTCGTACCTTCTCTGGCAAGAGGTAGCGGTAGTATACGTTTGAACCAACATAGCTAAATGATACTAGTCGCATAATTATAAATTGTTGTTATTTTTTTTTTGATGTTGTTGTTGACGGCAGTTCCAATTTTAATTGGGAATTAACTTTGTTGTCCATTAGAGTTGATAAAAAATTAAATTTCAAAAATTATTTAGGTCGTCATATGCTTTTCAAATTATTAACATTGTTTAATTCTGAACCTAAACACGAACAGAGTCAAATAGTCCCTGTTCCGTTGATTTAATTCAAAATATATTTTATTTATATTCAAGACAGTAATTTGAGATTTGAATACATAAATTTTATATAACTTTCGACATAATCAAAAAATTTAGAGCTCAGATTGGAAAACTTATCCTACATTTCTTTTCAAAAGATTCAATAAAATAAAATTTTACCTAAAAAAAATATTTAATTTTGTTGCCTTTGCTACAAATAAAAGTGTAACATGCGGATTTTAGTGTAAGTTTACCATTTAAATTAGATCACTCTAATTCAGTTTTACTTTACTAACCGCCATATTCTCCACGAATAAGGCAACAGAGTCATCATCCTTGACGGCAAATATTTTCCACCTTGTTAATATAGTACTCCTTCAAAATTACATTCCTTATATATTTTTCCCATTTCAATAATATTTTAAGCATTAGAAATTTTAGAAAAGTCTGCTTCATTCTGCTGAAAAATACAAAACTCATTTTGATAAGTGAAAATTTCGTTATGTCCATATATATAAATTGCTCTCGCCAAATGTTGTTTTATATCCAACGCAACCATAAAACAACAAATTTAATCAGTTAACAAGCAATTTTATGCCAAAAATTTAAACGTAAAAGAAATAGACAAATTAAACAAAAATACTCATGAACAGATGGAAATGTTTAACTTCAGGCACTCGCTGGAGTTTTAAGAAATACATTGAATAAGCATCACAGATACGTTACTAATGCTGCTCTGAAGATACTTTGTATATTTGGTTTTGCTTTCAGCTTGTTGTTGTTGTAGCTTCGTTGCTGTCATTAATTTTTTCAAGGTTCATTGCATTTTACAGACTACTGTGACACTTTCTTGAAGATGCTGACTTCAAAATTAAAAAAATAGAAAATGGGAAATTGTACAAACGTTACTTTCATCACTTTTAGTCTATAAAGTCATACAATAGTTTCGTTTTTCAAAAAGTAAAACTGAATTTTTGCTCTTTCAGTGCAGACAATATTCATGTGTTTGATTGCCACCATTTTTAAGGTGATTTCTATTATAAGCAGATATAATTTTTCCTTATATAATAGCGAACATATCTTCTTATTTGTACTAATGTTAACAAGTTAACTCTTTGTCCCTGATACGATTCGGTATCAATATCATGGAAGACATCGTATAAATATAACCTTGTTTTATATCCATGAATTTTGAAGTTATAATGTGAGCACACATTAAATTGGGTTAGTGGCGCGTATTTGGTCATAAGATCGTGGCTGCAGATCACTATCACAAATAGTAAAAATAAATTTTTGCATGTATATCAGGTATTAACAACGTGTTTTTAGCTACATACAGCAAAGATATTGACTTGAAGTCAGATTTCGTTATAAATAGTTAACAAGATAGACGGAATATTCACGTTGATCCATCGTTATTGTCTTCGAATGAAAGCTACTGAATGTACAACCAATTTGAGTTCACCAATTTTTCATCCATAGATTACTTTGGCAGATACAGCTTAATTTAACGAGATTTAAATTAATAAAATAATAATACGAACAATCTACGAATTTTGTTATTAGACTAATCTGTTAGATTCTCCTAGCTTAATTTTTAGAAACCAGTCCACGGGCTTCCAAAATATAGACCGGACGCCTGTTTCCAAGGCCTTTTACTATTTTTCACACTTGCGCGGAAATATTATTCAGTGCACGAAAAATTGAAATCAGAGAACCTAATCGTTGGAGCTTATTGAGTATTCACTAGGAAATCCAAATTTGATGAAACCTTGAAAATAAGGAAGTTGCATGGAAACGCGTATCGGAAAATAATTAAAACTTAAATTTCAACAAGTAGCTAAAATTCACAACAAGCTTTGAATTCACCATAAAAGAGATAAATCGATAAAAAACCATTAAGATTATATTAAATTTGAGCAAAGATCAGAAATAACAAAATAAAAATTAAAATTCTTGATAAGATCATTAATTCTACAACCATCTTTATTTACTGTTCCTATTAAAGTTAAAAGAAAACTAGAAAAAATTTATCTTACAAAAATAAGATTTAAAAATATATATAGATAAAAAAAAATAAATCTATGTAAATATATTTATATCAATTCCATTTCGGTGATTTCTGTTTTAAAAATCGATACTCTACATCCCCTCTTCAATTCATAAGAACGCTTTTCAACGGTGTCGAGATATTAATTACAAAGACCGATACTACCACTTTTCTAATCAAAAATAATGCATTTTCCGGATTTTCTTATCACCTACAAATGTTTTTTTATGGGCATGTCTAATATTTTAACTAGGTACATCAGCGTATTTCATCCTAACTCGAAAAAAGTATTTCCGACTTCGATTAACAGATTATGCATGATAAAATTACCTTCAAACTATCTTAACATATTTTTCTTAATTAGTCTTCGCTTTCTTTTTAAAAACTTATACAAGATTTAAAACTGCAAATCATTTATTTTTACATTTGTTCTTAAAGATAGGGTTATTACGAACAAAATACACAACAAGTCGATGGAAAAATGTCGATTTTACTAGCAATTAAATGAATACACTCAGACACCTAAAAAGTACTTTTGGGTTTTAAGGTTTTTGAAAGAAAAAATAAATATATTCCGCAAGTACTTTTGAATAAATAAATGACCAACTGTAAGTTTATTTATCACGTATGTCCCTTAAGTCCTTTGTTTTATTATACACTCGCCAACCGAAGTGACATGCGAGATTAAGTTTTCATTGTGGAATTTCCATTTAAACTTCTACCAAAATTCAAGATCAAACTGACGTTGTATCTTTAAAATTTTTTATTTTAATATTTTGTAGTTTCTGTGCCAGTCACTATTACATCAATTACAATTTCCATCCCCTGGCTTTATTATATGTATAAGTTTATTAAAAAAAACATTATATTTAAAGTATTTGGATATTTGTTGTATAATAAAGTACAACAAATTTCCTTTAATATATATTATTTAATTCTTTTTCTAAATTAAACATTTTACATAGTTATGAAAAGCCGTTTTTAAATTAAAATAAATGAACATAATCACATTGAGTAGCAGAGTTTTTCGTCACCGTTCTAACTGAGAGTATAAAGTGGTCCTCCAGCACTTTATAAAAAATTTAATAAGAATCAATGCTTGCGACAATACTAAGGCAAAATCTTCCTTATCGAATTCCCTGACTTATAATTGGTTTTTGCCCTCTTACTTATTTGCTGCAGCACAAGGTGTAAATTATCAGGAGCTAAACGGAGATAGAGTCTTTCGCATAATTGCATCTTCTGAAATATGGGTGAGATACAATTTTGACTTAAAAATATTTTTGAAATCCTCATTTTATTAGTTTATTATTTGACGATATTTGCATCCAATCTGCAATCATCTTTTACAGTATGATTAAAAACGTCGTTATAAGTTGTGATATTTATTTTTACTACATGGAAGTGAAATAAATGTTTACGACTTTCAGCAGTTTTTATGGCCACTTGTTGCAATATTTTGTATTTACAAAGTTTTATTTTTGCAGGTTTTTCTCAATTTATAAGTAAGTATTTTCTAAATAAAACGACTTTCCTTTGCCGTTAAAAGTAAGAGTTGCAGTTTTGTGTTTATAAACTATTTCGGACTAAAATGGTTACTTGAAGCGTTAAAAAAAATCTGAATTAATTAATATTTTGATATGTTCTGGCTGTAATGCTGTAATTTTAACAGCTTAATAGTGCGTTTTCACGCGCATGTTTTTTTATTTTGTGTTTTACCTTTAAGCTGGCTGCATCTTGAACTGAATTTGCAACCATTTTATATAGTATGTGGCTACACCCAGGCCTTCCTTTTAACTGCGCAATCATCTACATATGCAACGCTCCATAAACTTGTCAGTTAATTATCCTGTCTGCCTGCCTGACTTCAAGCCGGCAAATTATTTGCACATTTGCATTTTAAATAAAAAATAAAAATTAACCATTTTTGTCTCCCCAAATAAAGAGGACAATACACACTACATACCATGATAACAACCAGACATTTTCGCACCAATTTAAAAACCCAAATCGAATATGTTATGAGTGATATTTAGTAGCTGTCGTGGCAGTGGCTGTGGAAGTAGCACCTTTTAGTAATGAGAATCTTTTGAATAGTTTCTTTTGAAAAGTAAATACAAAGTAAAACAGCTTTCAACAATTATATCTGTTAACCAAATGTAACAAAAAGATGCTTTTGTTATGGTTTCACAGAGTAATATATTAATGCTTGCGATATATGTTTTGGTTGTCAAAATTTTATTATTTGTTCATTACAACATGAGCGCTTATTTCCCTTTTGAACCTCCTTCTTTCCTGCATTTGCTTTCAGGCAACCAATTTGAAACTTACGACTGCGTCACTTTCATTAAGTCTCCTGCCAACACTTGCCTTTTCTTTGGACTGTAGTGATTTAAGACTGTCGAATGTTAACTGTCTATATTCTTCTTCATCACAGAGAATCTGGTAACTGCTATCACATATCTATGGCATTTATTTTAACAACCTGTGGTGTTAAGTCTTATGCTAACCAGTGCTTCACATCCTCACATGACGTGCGCTACCGTGTCATCCTCTTACTCGGAAGTATTTTTGGAGAATGAACCGTCCGCCCCTTCCGAGGTTTTCTTGTCGATCTCCT
Organism: Phania funesta; assembly: GCA_963932375.1. Lineage (NCBI taxonomy): Eukaryota > Metazoa > Arthropoda > Insecta > Diptera > Tachinidae > Phania > Phania funesta. The sequence goes on from OZ010656.1 coordinate 49,394,218, forward strand.
CAGAACTCCGCCATTGTCCAATAACACCGGAGTTCCTGCAGAGATTAACCTATACACCCCTTGCAAGTCTTCATTCTCCATGCCTATCCGAATCTTACGATCCAATGGCTTAGGAGCAACTAGAGATTGACTTGACCTAGCAGAGACAAGATCCTGTTACCGGCCGCTACAACGAGGTAGTATAACTCAGAACTTCTCACCGTGCACTCAGTTACGGCAAGACATACTTTTGTGCATGCCTGCTGACGGCCATCTCAACATGACTACACGACAACCTCTGCCAGAGTATATAAGTGGTTAGTACTCCACGAAAAAGAAATTTGACTGTATGAACTCATATGAATATGTACAATTATCCTGTAATGGAAAAAATAGCTAATATTCGCTAGTATTCTTGAGAAACTTTAAAGATACTGTTAATAAATGCGACATAAATTTGTAATAACTTGATGTCTGAGAGTTGTGGGATTTACGTGAATTCTTACTTTTATACCGCTTCCTTTTTAGTCCAGGAGTTTTTTAGATGTTTAATCTTTAAAATTTACATTTTACCAAAATATTGACTAATAAAAAATTATTAAGGGAAAATATTAAAACTATAAATTTTACCAAAAACCGAAATTAAATCGGAAAATTGTAAAAAACTGAATTTTGACTAAAATTCGAGAATTCGCCAAAATGTTAAATTCATTATACAAAATAACCAAAGCGAAAAAAATTCATAAAAAAAATTATTTCAAATCCATTTTGACTAAACTTGGAAACGTAAGAAATATTTCAAATTTCACAGAAAGGGTAAATTAAACTAATCATCTTAAATTCCCAAAGACCGAAATTATTTTACTAAAGACCGAAATTATATCAAAAAGACAAAAACAAACTAAATTTAACACAATGCAAAACCAAATTATAAAATTTCGCAAAACAAACTAAGAACTTTATCAAGGAAACTGCAAGTTCACGAAAAAATTTAGAAATTAAAAAAAATCTTTTTACCTAGAAATACATAGTTAAATAAAATTAAAAATTATATGAGTACCCCTAGTCTAGTTAGGCGATCCTATCAGTCAGGGGGTCATGTGTTCGCTTCCTACTAAAGGACTCTGATCAGTTTCACTACAACAAGCAAAGGTACTATGCCCGGTAATTTAACTTAAAATATAATTTATAATTGTATTGTAACATTAAATAAATAAATAAAATAGTACTTTTTTTATAACCACAAAATAAAATATAAAATTAAAAACATATCAAAATGTCAAAAATCAAAAACTAAAACCTTCAACAAAATCGGAAACAATGGGTATAATCGCCACAAAACAACTAAACAAAACAATAATTGGATTGATATTTGTAAAAAGCATAGACAAGACGTACTCGTACTTGCTGCGCTTAAAACAGTAAAACAATTTTCTTTCGAAATTTAAAATATTCTTCATTTTACTCTCTTCTATCCAATAGTAAATGGAATTTAAGATTTTTAAGTATCGTATCAATTAATATATTTTTATTTTATTTATGTAAACGATGAATATCGAAGTTTGTCTCCTGGTGTCTTTGTCTTTAATCACTTAAGCACCTGATTGCTGTAATTTATTGGTAGGAGGTAGAGCCCAATCGGTTGAGTTACTAAAAGTAACATGAACCTAAATTATTTTACATAAATATACAAATAAGTGTATGTAAGTATGTGTGTATATAAAAAATTTGCTTAGATGAGTACTTCTTTGACACTACCAACAAACAATATTGCAACAATTTCATGCAGTTCACAAACGCGGTGTATTATTGTATCGTGTATTGAAATAAACTATTAGACTATTTGTTTGTAAGCATTAAATATTGTTTTGTTGTATAATTTTATTTTTAATGTCAAAAATATACAGACGTCATTTAATACCCCGAAAATAAATTAGTCATGGTAAATTTAAAACACTAACAATTTTTGGATAGGTCTTTTATTTTTCATCCGATTATAAAGTTATTACCCATTTTGGAAAGCTTATTTACTTCGCTTTTTGTAATCATAAATATCTATAGTGTTTGGTAACACATAAGCAACTTATAGCCTGAGGAAAACAAAAGAATACTTTTTTTGTACACTTCAACGACTGCAACTTAGCCATTTGTTAGTCGATTTACAAAAAATATATCTTGGTTGAAAGATAATATTCGATCCTTTTAACCAACGAAATAAAATCACTTTATGAAGTGACCTAAAAAAACTAACGATATTTTCGTCATCCATGGACTCCAACAAAATAGAATTGCTACATTAGAACCCCTGAATATTTTTTGTGTATCACAGTGTTATATTACAAAACTTTGGGTATAATTTAGATTTTGTGATGAAATTTCAAAATGTGATGCATTTTAAAACATCGGTTTTATTATTAAAATTAGTTTAATTTGAATTCAAAATATTGGTACAGTTTCGAACTATTTCTTAGTATTTGAAGTTCCGAGGATTTTCTTAAAATTTTAATTCGGTGAATTAATATGGGGGCCTGGGGATAATAATTTTGCAGTGGGACTTTATAGCAAATTTTAAAGGGATCTAGGATATGCAAATTTCATTGGCTTGTATATAAGCATTCCCCTGCAAGAGTAAAAATGCCGAAAAACCTAGAGAAATTGTTTTTCGTCCATATCTCGGGAACTTGTAGGCCGATAAGTATAATTTCATATAGTCGAAGCTTCAAGATTCTGGGTTATCTTGTGCCGTCAGAATGTTAATTTCAACAGCGGACAGATGTAGATACGGACATAGTTAATTGAAGTTTCCTACCTATAAAAATCTAGAATCGGAAATGAATATTGTAGAAATCACATATGCAATGACAAACCTATATATCACCTTTTCATTGTTGTGAAGGGTATAACTAGAATAATAATGTTACAGTTTTCACGTAACGAATTATAGTTTTGTGAAAAATAAATGTTTTTCCAAACAACCGCTATGTTTAATACTAAACTTTTTGTTTTCGGTACCTGTAACCAAGTACTTAAATTCGTAGAAAACGTTTACTTAAAATCGACTTAACTGCGTGGCCGACCTTTAGAAAAAATAGCAACTACTTAAGCAAAAAGCTACAAATATATTCACCTTTAATGCGATATACTGTTGAGTATCCCAAATACAGATAATATTGCATTTGATAAGCATTGCATCAACAAGGATTTAATACTTTTTATTTGTATTTTTTTTTATTAAGCCTTATTTACTTGCGCTCACAGCGAAATCTGTTCTGATGTTTGAAAACTTGATTGTTGCTAGAATTGTTGCTTACGTTAACAAAAGTGAATAACTTGACATTTTTATTCAAAATCATAATTAAGCCCAGTGAAATTAAAATGATTATAATAATCATTAATAAAATTACTTGATCCAAAACCTACTATGACACAAAAGTGTAAAATACTCGTTGTATAGGACAGGTTTTGAATACAAAAATTATTTCTTGCAATTTTAAACTGGATCGTATACTGACTATAAATCTGCATAGAAAATATGGTCAGATGCTAATTTTTGCGTACAAAAATCGTGACGATAAATCGTTAAATCTGGCAGCAGTGCAGACATTTACTAAATGCTTAACAGAATACTAGCACTACTAAAGTAATTTAATGCTTTTGCCTGCATGATGAGAAAAGTAATGCAAAAACAGCAAGTTTTACTTTAGTTGCTTCAGAAGATTGAAACGAATACTTAAAATATCTTAAGTACCAATATGAAATGACAGTTTTGATAAATAATATTTCAATTAAGATATTTCGTTATGGAACAGGTTGTCACGCTAATTAATTTTAAGAGAAAAATACTGAAGTAAACTGAAAAATTTGCAACGTGTTCTTGACTTTTATTTTAAGTCTAAAGGGTCTAGATTAGTAAGAGTGCAATTTGCAAAATATTCATTATCCACACATAAAGATGTAAATTAACTTGTGCAAATAAAACTTACGCATTAAATTGAGACAGAACACGACTTCCTTATTGACAACTTTTTGAAAAACTTGGATCCAATGAAAAACATGGATTATAGCCTTTGGAGAGCTGTAATGCACTTACAATGTCCTATTGCTTACGAATCCCCACTAAGACTTGAAGACCGTACTTGGGCTAAAAACTCAAGTGAAAAGGCAAATGCGTTCGCAAATCACTTAGAGAAGGTTTTCGCACCACATGATATAAGTAATTCGGATATTCTAATTATTAGTGACACCGTGACATGGCAACATGGCATTAAATATGAAAAGCAAAATTCTTACAGCTGAATTAGGTAAGTTTTTTATCATTGATCCTGTTATACGATCAGGTCCGGGTGATTTCTTCATATCAGTATTTTTAATTGTCGATTTTAAAGAAGACAACCGAAATTTCCTAGGATCATTCACGGTGTCACTAATAATTGGAATAGTGGAATTACTTATATCATGTGGTGCGAAAACCTTCTCTAAGTGATTTACGAACGCATTTGCCTTTTCACTTGAGTTTTTAGCCCAAGTTCGGTCTTCAAGTCTTAGTGGGGATTCGTAAGCAATAGAACATTGTAGGTGCTTTACAGCTTTGACAAATGAATTTGATTTTTAAGGATACATAGTGGCAACGACGTACTTTTCTTTATTTGTTTACTGGCAAAAATACTATTGTGATATTTTTATTTTCAAAAATATTTTTTATCCAATAATATAAAATAAACGCGATCACTTTTCCTTTTAATTTTTGTTTTGCAAAACCATATTAAAATTAATTTCTTTCAAAATGTGGCAACGCCAACTACATAAACCTCAAGTTAAAAGATACAGGTAAGAAAATCTTCTCTTTAGCTTATCGGACAGTTTTATTTTAAAGAACACTCATAATAACGGATCATTAAGAACCTGTCCGACAATAACTATCGGCCAGTTGTAATAATGGCTCTATACAATACTAAAACTGATGAACTAGAGAAGTGTAACAGATATTATGGAGCATGACGAATACATGTGTACAACGAATTTAGCTAATTTGTAATAAAAAAATAAAATATGGCAGGATGTAACTTTATATCAATACGTTTTAAGATGTATTGAACAAAAACATGAAAATTCATTAGCAAATGTTAGCATTTGAAAAATTTTGCGGTGACTGGGCAAACATCAAGCAAGTAGCCACCAACTGGAATCATCAGCAGAAACATGTAAGAAGACTTACCTTGAACTAAAAAGTTATTTTCACAATTAATTCTTCAATCATAAAATTGGGCTTGAGCTTAATTGTGTTTAAATTAAAGTCTTTTCAGTAATAAGTTTATGGTCGTTACAGTAGATGAAGCGTAAATTATGCAAATAGAACAATTCATGTCAATGTTTAAGAGATTGTGTGAGAAAATGTTTTTTTCAAATATACATATGTATGTATGTATGTACGTATGTTAATGAAATCCAGTCAAACATGAAAATTATTAAGCAGGAAATTTCTATATTCGGCTATGCGAAATCTTATATACCCTTCATAAAAGAATGAACTACTAAAAATATACTACAGATCTTTTCCGGAGCAAAGGATTGTTTGCGAGCTTAAATTTTGGCCTTTTCTTTTATTATAAGCATTCTCGATCGGTTAGGATAGGATGCTTTTTCTAAATTACGGCTGTTTATTTTTTTTTTTTTTTTTGCTCTAATTGCTTATCGATTTATGATCAACTTTCGGGTTTTTGGTGAATTGTAGATACTAGCGGATTTTGTTCAAATTGCAACGTTTTTCATAAAAACTCATTTTTTTGGTGCACTTAAAAATATAGTTTTGAAATTTTAGTTGTTTTTATATTGCTTTTTGTTGTATTTTTGCAATTATTGTTCGACGCCAGTTTTTTTTTAATTTAATTTTTTTGTCTGATATATTTGTTAAACATCGATTTAGTTAAAATTCCAATATTTTTCATAATATATTGATTTTTGTGATTTTTCGGAACGTATGAAGGAATTCCGTTTCCGTTGTTAGTTTTTCAAACTTTGTTATTTTTCAATATTTTAATTCGGTCCAGACTTTAGCACGGTAAGTTTTCTGGTGGCCTTGGGATGATAATTTCTGTAGGGGAACTTTATAAATAATTTGATATGGATAATGAAAATTGGAGTAAAAATACCTAAAAAATACCAAGAAATTATGTCTTTGGACCATATGTCGGAAACGTGTGATTGCTGATTTCAAATAGCGAAAATTCTCCATACAAGCCTTCTAGGTTTAAGATTCTATGTTGTCTAGCGCCGCCAGAAAGTTGAATTCAACATCGGACAGACGGATATCGTTAACTGAACTTCCCTATTTTTTTAAATATATATACCTTGTTCCCTCGGAAATGAACATTGTTGAAGTTACAAGCGGAATGACAAACCTGGCTATACCCTATTAGTTTTTGTAAAGAGTATAAAAATTTATTTTTAAATATTTACTGACTATAAGATTTAAAATTAAAACGCTATTGCACTGGGGTTTAAAGATTAATATTGATGAAATTACTGCTGAGTGAGTCAAATAAAACAAAGGAGATAGATTCGTTATGACAACTGGGAATTGGTTGCGAATCGAATTTAGTTGGTTCCATATGGTTTCGCATACTTCATTTATAATTACTAAGTATAAGAGGTTAATATGACTGCAATGGTAGTGGAAAATGATATAGAATATTCTTAATCTTATTAAATCTGTTTTAAGATTACACACCAAACATACAAAGTTACAAACCAACATACATGACTTAAACATATAAAGCACAATCGCTTGACTATCCTTCTAGATTGTTGTTAGCGTTGGCCATCTATTTTTTAGAATTTGAATAGGCTATAAAAAAAACTAATGAATACTTTCTCAATTGTTTTAGCTTGAATTTCGTGTTTGAAAGACTCAGTTGTCTTTGGATGGTTTGTTTAATATTTGCCCATAAAAGTCATCCAACGCCTTAAAAATGATATCACTGTGCCAAAATCCTTCTCAATTCGTGTGAAATTTTCAAATCTCAACTGCGACACTTTTTGTTAATGGCATGGCCTCCAGTGTGGAAGAACTTACTTAGGCGGCTCTACAACCTGAGGTCGGTTTAGGACGCCTTAATAAATCATTTCCAAGCACTTTGGCTGGGTACGAGCTGTGTCCAGTTTGTAGTAGCAGGAATCGTCATATTGTCTTCCAGTTGGCCATACCATCATTATCTCGATCTTCCTTCTCCGCTTTACGTTGTTGTTGTCATATAACCCTTTTCGGGCTGGTGCGTTCGTTTCTTACATTAACTTAACTACATTCATGTCTGGATACAGCTCACGATTCGTTCGACGGTTATTCTCTGGAGTTCACTCAGCACTGCTTTATCCGCTTGTGCAAGCACCCATATTTCAGCATCTTATAGAACCACAAGGATCTCTTCTTAAGCTGCTTACTGAGCCCAAAGTAGCATCTATTTGCCAGCATTATCCTTCTTTTGATTTACCATCGTTATATATATATATACATTTCTCTACTACCTCGACATTACAACTGCCTTTCTTTCGTCGCGGTATCTCCCTCGCAGTTGCTACATTATCTTATTTGTCTTGTTCATTTCCAATCAGACCCATTTTAGACGACTATATTTCTGTCTTCCCGGCTAACATCCGCATACTCGAGAAGGGGATGTCTCTTGTGACTGCCTCATTTACCTTTCCGTTTTCCAAGATTTTCTCCGTCAACATGTTGAAGAAGTTGCACGATAAGTTGTCTCCTTCTATAAGACGTCTTGTAGTACTGAAGTGTTCAGATAGGTGACTTCCTATTTTGATTGAGGATTTCGTGTCACTCCGTGTGATTATACAAAGGCGCAGAAAATTTGCTAGTATCCCATACGCAGAAATGGTTTCGAATAGCTTTTCTCTTATCGGAGTGTCAAACGCAGCTTTATGAATATAGGTTTGAATCTATTACAAAGTATACTTGAAAGTACCTTATATGCGAAGGTTAGGATACTTTCCCTGCGGTAGTTGGCGCAAATGCTCTTGTCTTTTTTTTATGGATGGACATAGTACGCTATTTTAATCTTCTAGAATATGCAGATTAGATGATGCACCAATTTTATATGTTCTTCCGGCTGTTATTTCAAAACCATTATCAATGACTGATTGGGACTGCCTTCTTCAGGTGGATCTGCAGACACCAGGTCAACAGATTCCCATTTTTGTCTCGACACAAAGCTATGCCAAAGATATAAATTTGATTATACAATTTTTTAAGTTCGCCAAAAAGTCGAAATTCACATAATTTTAAAAAAAATCTGTGTTTAACTGACAATTATTTGTCAAATATCAAAAATTCACCACAAGTGTTTAATTCCAAAATATTAAAAAATACACTAAAACATTTAATTATAATAAACATTTTAAATTTTATCAAAAATCATAGTTAATGTAAAAATATAAACAATATTTTACCATAACTTGGGAATGAGCAAATTCGAAAATTCACCACAAAACCAAACTTCAGTTCAATAATTTTAAATGCCTAAAATATCGTAATATTTAAAAAAATATAAATCTTTGAAAAACGAAAAGGTTGTAAAAATTTCGAAATTCTACTAAAATTTTAAATTCACAACAAACTCGAAAATGTATTACAAAATTTGAAAAACTGTAAAAAAAAAATGCAATTGCTAAAAACCTAATAATGAGCAAAAAAACCGACATTTTAGCAAAAAAGGAAAAAACAGATTTACCAAATATTAAAATTTCACCTCAATTTTGTAATTTCACTGAAAAGCCGAAAATTTACAAATATTAACATTTTACAAAATTTTAACAAAATCTGTTACACATATACAAACTATATATTCCAAAACATTTATTATATTTCTTTGAGCTTATGATGTAATTTAAGTCCGAACATTTTTAATAATTTTTAACGCATTTTTTTATGAAAATCTTTTAATACAATAATTTGTGTAGCATTACGAAGGCTTAGCGAAATATTGAACTTAATAAATAAAATTGTTTTATTAGCAGAATGTTATGAAAAAACCTGTTGCTAGAAAATTATTGGACTAAAATTGTTGCCCAAAGATTTTAATTTGCATAAATAACAAAACTAAAAAAACAAAATTTACACACAAAAAAAACGGAAATTGAATCAAAAATTACGAAATCACCAAAATTTAAAATTCACAAATAATTCGAAAATATACCATAAATTGTAAAACTCAAATAAAAAAAATTAATTGCTACAAAATCAATACTTAATATTAAAACCAAAATTCCCAAATTTTCGAAATTCACCACAAAAAATTTACTTTATGGTGGGAACACATCTGGGACGAACGACGAATTTTTCGCCGCGAATATTCGTCGCCAAAAATAGAACACATTTGTGTATACCAAAATGCACACAATTATGACGTCGGTCGAAATTCGTCATACGCGGCGAACTTTAAATTAGATCTATTTCTATATCTTTCGCTGGCGTACGACGAACAAAACAGTACAATGTGGCCATGTTTGGTTTTAGTTTCCAAGTATTTTAGTAAATAAAGTTTTTTTAATAATAATTAATTTAATTTTGTTTTATAGTATTTAAAATAAGTTTACAAAATAGTAGTTGACTATAAAATTACTTTTTGGCGTGTTTTTGTTAGTGTTTAATTTTTAAACTATTATTTTTTATATGGTCACCTTATCAGCAAACAAACACATTTTGTGCTTTATATATCACACCCTAAATACAAAAGGGTCACAACTCAAAATTTTCCGAAACTGCCTTTTTTCCATAAATTAATTCAGAGTACATATCTCTAACTACAGAAAAAATTTCTTTCACATCATTAACTGGAAAAATACAGTTATGTCTATTTTTATGTAAAGTGTGTTGCTTCTGCACGATGAACTAAAGAGAATTATTTTGAGTCATAAATTAAAATTTTATTTTATTTTTGCAAACATAATATAACATTGAGAAAAGTATAGCAGATCCTTCTTCAATATTGAATTTTTTCATAATGGAACAATATTTTCTTTAAATATTACAATCACTTTTACATAAACAGTTTTTTGTCTCTCCTGAAAATTTTAGTATTTTGAGTTGTGACCCTTTTGTATTTAGGGTGCGATATATAGATAACAGTTGTTATTTTTTCGTCGTTATTGTGCTTCATAATGCTGGGAGCACAACTGGGACGAATTTCGTCCAACACGACGTATACGTCGGTAAAAATTCGTTATGTAAAGTGGTATTAAGCACAATAACGACGAAAAATAACAGCTGTTATCTGTATATATAAAGCTCAAAATGTGTTTGGTTGTATGTTTGTTTGTTTGTCGGAAAGCCATAGCTGCCTTTTTCAGGACATTTTTATAGTCTTTTGATGCCCGATTATACAGGCACTCTTGTTTTATTACGCTTTCAATTAAAATTTCGTTTACTTCCATTTTATTTTTTATTTATTATTAAATATGTATGTAGATGGAACAGCTGATAGGGTGACCATATAAAGAAAACACAGCCAAAAAGTAATTTTGTAGTTAACTACTATTTTATAAACTTATTTTAAATACTATAGAACAAAATTAAATTAGTTATTATTAAAAAAAAAACTTTATTTACTAAAATACTTGGAAACTAAAACCAAACATGGCCACATTGTACTGTTTTGTTCGTCGTACGCCAGCGAAAGATATAGAAATAGATCTAATTTAAAGTTCGCCGCGTATGACGAATTTCGACCGACGTCATAATTGTGTGCATTTTGGTATACACAAATGTGTTCTATTTTTGGCGACGAATATTCGCGGCGAAAAATTCGTCGTTCGTCCCAGTTGTGTTCCTAGCATTAACCAAAATTTTTAAAATTCACCAAAAAACCGAAAATGAATAAGAAAATATTTCTAATATTTTTTACGTAAAACCCAATCGAAATTTTGTTAAAAATTTATAAGAATTCAGAGAAAAGAAAAACACACCGATCAAAACTGGTTATATTTAGACGAAAGATAGATTAAGTGTAAAATAATACGACTAAAATCGGAGGCTATTAATTTTAGATGTATGTATGTGTAGTAAATTTATCTGCGCTAGAATTGTTTTTAATTTCTTTACATCAGAAAAAAGACTTTTCATATATTTATGTTGGGCATTGACTTGTTACAAATTTAACATTCAATGCAGCCAACGAAATCAAATATCGTTGAGTTTTGATTTCAAATTCCCGCAGGGGTGAAATTTTTGTTTTTAGTAATAATAAAAAAAAACACAGAAACAAACGCCAAATAAAATTTAAAAAAAACTTTGCCGAAAATTGCCAAAGTTTGACGTGCATGATTTATCTATTATTTAACATCGTTTTTGCAATTGTTGTTATTGTATTTTTTTTTTTTTTTTTGTTATATTAATGTTGCACAGTACAGCTTTATGCAGTTTCATGGGGGAGATTTTGAAGTCGCTGATTTGGTATTTCTGACTTCACCACATCAGATATTATTAATGCTTGCGCTATTTTTAATGCGATTGTAGCCTGAGCAACTATGAATGTAACTTTTCGTTATGAGTTTTCGGTTTTGCACTTGCGGGTGTTGATGCCAAAATTTTGTAATTTCATTTGAAAGTTTTTTTAGCGGCTTTGAAACGCTGTACAGGGTGTGTCTTTCACATTCATGAAACCTGAAACTGCCAGCACTGCTTTACATGTGCGCAGCAATTAATTGGAGATATATGAGATAAGTATTGTAATTCTTATCTTGTCATGTAAGTGTGTTTTGTGATCCACAGGAGCCGAAAAATTAATTGGACAGGTTGTAATTCGTATCTATGTCCAACAAATTGGCTGGCTTCGCTGGTTTCTCACTAATTACATGTATTAGACAGATATCGACTAGATCGAAAATGTGCTCAAAGTGAACCCAGCAAAATTTAGATAACACTGGGCGATTTTTTACCTTGTTGATTCGGTATTTTTCCAATTTTTTCATTGTCTATAGTTCCAAATTAGGTATGGTGGTTCACGCTATAGTGTTGAAACTTCATCAGAACCTAATTTATTTCATCCAAATTGGAAGCAAATCAAAATTGTTGCCATATTCTACTGCATTTGCATTCGTATTGCCTCTAGTAGCTTATAAAGCAGAAATCACGTTTGACACGAAGTTTAGTGTAAGAATGTTGCTAATTTATTCTAATAATTTGTAAATGTTGTATCGAAAGTTTTTCCAGGAGTATACAAGTATAAATTTTATTTGCGTTTTCTTTAAATTTGTAAATAACACAAAGTACAAAGGAACTGCTAGAAATAGAAAAAAATCAAACTCTTCAAATTTTACGTAATTATATTCCTTGAATATTTCCTTTCTTTGAATATTGACTTTATTTAATATTAACCTTAAAGTGTTTGAAAACAAAAATTGTTAAGCAAAATGTTGCTTTATTTTTATATGATCTGCAACTGACAGTAGTTGTTGCAATCAAGTTTTGCTGAAATTGTATGCGAATAAACTGTTTAATAAAATTATAAAAGAAATGTGTTAAAAATTAAACACCTTAAATAAATCTGATGTCAATATTCCGCTGGAATCAAAGTGACGCTAGAAGCGATAATAGAGTGCGGTATGTCAATGCTACAAGATGTCAGAGTGAATGCTGTATTGAACGAAGCGAGCTCTTCTGTTTATACATCCCAAAGAAAAGGAAAAAGAATGCTTACAAGTAAGAGAGCTACATATATTTGGCTGTGCCGAACTACTAAAAATGTAATACGGATTTATCTCGGTGCAAAGGATTGTTTGAAATATTTAATTTTTTCCAAAATATAGGATACTTTGGAGCTTGAGTAAAGTCGGTTTTGTAAAAATTGCGACGTTCTTCACAAAATATTGATTTTTATCAAATGTTTGGTGAAACTGCAAAGTTTGGGTGAAATTACAATTTTAAGATTTGGTGAGTTTAAGTTTTTGTGGTATATTTGGATTTAATTTTTTTTTCTTTATTTCTGTTTTTCGGCTTTGTGGTGAATTTTCGAAGTTTTGGTGGATTCGGTGCAATTTCGTATTTTTTGAAACTTTGGTATTTTTGATAACTTTGTTATTTTGGTAATTTATGATTTTTTTTACTATAATTCAGGGGTCTAATCGCCGCATACGTGATCGAACAAAGTAACGTATCGAATAAATTTACGTTACCTTTCGAATGACCTAATCATGGCATTCGATTGCTATCGAATCGTAAATTTTAAAAAAGTGTACTAGATTGTTTTTGTTTTGTAAAAGAACCAAAACATATGTTTCTTAAAATGTAAACAAAATAAAAGTAAAAAAGAAAAATCTAACAATGTAAATATTAATTATTTCTTATAAAAGTACAAATTTTGTTGCTAATAACATTTTTATTTTTAAGAAAATGAGTGAAGAATTGTTGTTTATAACAAATATGTCATCATCTGACTCAGAGGATGAAAATAACACAATGCGGCTGAGAAGACAACTTCGTGATAAAAGTAACCCATTATCCTTGCCGGATACAATGGAAGTAAATGTGAAAATAATTGATACTAATTTTTAAATTATTTTAATGTTTTTGTAGTTTTAAGCAACGGTTTCGTGTATCAAAAGATGCCTTTAATTATATACTTTCCCAGCTGAAATTTAATGGCCACATGTCCACAGCAGTTCCACCACATCTTCAGCTTGCAGCAACACTGTCACTTTTGGCAAATGGATGTTTCCAATATATTATTGGAAACGATTACTTATTAGGCATGTGTCAAAGTACAGTCAACAAATGTGTTTCACATGTTGCAAAAGAAATAGAGTTAAAAATGTGTCCTAAATTAATAGTATTTAAGCCTCAAGAATCAACCAAATGTATGGAAGAGTTCATGAGGAAGTTTAAAATTCCTGGAGGTATGTTTTTTAACTTGTTGAATAAAGTATATCGCATAAATATTAATTGATTTTTCAGTAATTGGATGTGTAGATGGTACACACATTGGCTTACAGAAACCTTCCACTAACGAGCATATGTTTTTTAACAGAAAAGGATTTCATAGCCTTAATTCTATGATCGTATGTACAAACATTTTTTGCAATAAAAAGTAACTTTTGTAAGTTTTTTTTAGATTTGCGATCATGAATATAAAATATTGACTATAAACTCAAAATATGGTGGTGCAGCGCATGATTCTTTCGTTTGGAAGCATTCAAATGCAAGAGATATCTTGGAGGAAATGTATAATAACACTCTAAAAAACGCTTGGCTTTTAGGTAAGTTAGGTAGCAAAAGTTCTCAATTGACTTTTTATATGTATAGTTTTATTTTTAAATATTATTTGTTAAGGTGATTCTGGTTATCCACTAGAACCGTGGTGTATTACACCTTACAGGAATCCAGTGGAAGGGTCGTTAGAAGCTCATTTCAACGAAGTCCATTCAAAAACAAGAAGCACGGTAGAAAGATCATAAGAGATTACATAACGTGTGTATTAAATATAATGTTGAACAATACACAAAGATTTCTGTCACTGAATCTATTCAAATTGATGTCGACACTGGTGCGGAAACACATTTGACGAGAGTTGCAAATAAAATTAGGGACCATTTAAAAATTTCGCTTGTAAACAATGTATAGTTTTTTTTTAATTTTAATTAATATATAATAATTTAATTTTATAAGGAACATAAATTTGTACTTCAGTCTTATGGTACTTAAACCACATTAAAAACCAAAAAAAAATTATATTAATTCCACCATTTTAAAATCAATAAACAATTAAATATTATAACTAAGCATTTCTTGATTCTTTTTTAACATTTCCAATTCGATAGACTTTATTTCTAAATCAACTTTTAATCTTTTCATTTTTGCATCATGTTGTTCCATTTTTATTTTCATCGAACGTTCCTTCAACTGCAATAAACGGTCAAGCTTGGAGCTTATATCCAATTTAGATTCCTCGATTTTTTTTAAGTTTGATTTCAAAAGATTTATTTTGATTTCTGAAGCAGCAGGCTTTTTAGATCGTTTGACAATTTTATCATCTTCAATTTCATATAAGCTTTGATCCTCTGCTGAACTATCTTCTAAATTTTCTTCTGCATTCTCGCTAGCTTTGGAACTTACAGGAAACGATTGCACTGACGAAAGGCCTTCAACAGAAGCTTCAATTCCAGCAGCCTCGAGAAAAAGCTCCTCGACCGATGATAACGGAAGTACTTCGAACGGGCCGCCACCTGTTTTCTTTGTGGAAGCTTTGTTAAAAGACAATTTTTTCTTAACTTGAAATTTTTGATCTGCATAAACCTATAAATTTTAAAGTAACAAATGAATTACTGAATGTATCAACAATAGAACATAAAAGCAAACATACCTTTCGCCAAAGCTTCGAGTTTTTAATGGGTGGCCCAGCCGCGTTTAATTTCACAGTAAGTGACTCCCATAGCCTGTTTGAAACTGCTTTTCCTTGGCCACAATTTGATAAGCGGCTTTTGGCCAAATCGGGATGCTCGGTCAGAAAATTTGCCAAAATTTCTTTTTGCACACCGTTAATGTTTTTAATACTTGTCCTTGAACTAATTGTGAAAACATTGATATTTTTGTAAACAAATACTTTATTTTACTTACATTTCTAATATTTGGAAACAAAAGTTGTCTAAAACTCTATGAAATAATATTTTTTTATTTTTACGTTAGCATGACAGGTATCGAATGAAATTTCTAAAGATTGCATTCGATCGATTGTTCGTTAACGTATGCTATGATCTCAATTATTCGTTTGTGTTGTTCGATAACGAGTGCGGTAATCTCAATTTAAAAAAAAACTCGAACAATTCAACTCGTTATCGAAAGCGGCGATTAGACCCCAGTTCTGTAAAAAAATTAATATTTGAGTAAATTCCTACATGGCCTTGAAATTTAGATTTTTTTTTAAATATCTCATTTTTATACTTTTGAAATTTGTTGATTAATTTTTTGAGGAATTCCCCAAAATTAGAAAATTCACGAAAATGCCTAAATATACCCCCCAAAACGAAACAGTAGCCATAATTCGGAAATTCATCAGAATTTTGAAAACTAACAAACAAACTTTAAAATCACTAAAAGCTAAAAATGTTACAAAACCCCGAAATGAAAATCACCAAAATATTTTCAAGATTCAAAATACTTAAATCTTACGAAAAAAAAACTTAATATTCAAGATTTTTTGTATTGCACCGTCAACTCAATCGAATTCCGTCATTGTTTACAATTCATGAAAACATTGAGAACTTATTCAAAATTGAAAAGAAAACCAATTGAAAAGAAAAAAACATTTCACCTATTAACCGATCGAAAATATTTATAGTATATTAAACCGAAAGTGGGGTCCAAATGTAAAATAATACCAGAAAAAACTGAAGTACATTTTTAATCGGAAGGGGTTTTAAAATTCGCACAGGCAAAAATAGATCTCTTGATTGTTTTTAATTTTAGCAAATTTTAATTATTCGTTGCTAAGCTAATTGTTGCCAACGAAAATCAATACTTGGTGCATTACGCTTTGTGAAGCCCCTTGCAATGTCTGGAAATTTTTCATGAATCCTATGAGTTTTGCTGTCAGAGGTTTGTTCGTTGGCTTACTCCCGACATAAAAGTCAGCCAAATTAGTTTCTGTGAAATTCAAATTCGATAATATAGAAATTCATGACGTCAAAGTAACTTTGTCGTATTTTAATTCCATGACAACCATGACTATGAAAATAAAAACTTAAGTAGTTGTGCTTGTGTTTGATGCAGAATAAATTGATTTTCTAAATATTCTTATTCCTTTGTTTTGCGGTGAAAATTTGATTTTGTATTGATTGAACTTAAACTGTTTCTGTAGTATATGTAATTTTTGTATCTATCGAATATATATTTTTACTGTATAAAAATATAGATTTGTTAAAAATTACAATCTTGCTGTGGTTTCTTCAGTAAACAAATATAACATGACAAATAAAACTAACATTTGAAACTTACGTAATAAGGATACAGTCAGACGGAGCAAATATTTGACGAAAAAATCATATCCACAAACTTTGATATATGTTATTCAGTATTTAACAAAACAACAGATAATTAATATAATGTTAATACGTTACTCGTTTTAATTATGTGTTCAATCCAATATATTATATAGATTTTTTGTGATACCTTTATTCAAATTTTATTACATTTCTTTGAAGCTTTTAATTTAAGCCTTTTTATACAATTTTTTAAATGAACTTTTAACTTCCATATTTTTCTACACAAGTTTAAGTTAATAAATGAAATTGTTTCTTTATTTTTTCACATATTTGCCTCGTCTGGACGTATTTTTACATACTAGATCAAAATACGACAACGAAAAAGGAAAAACGTTTGTGATATCTCATGTAAATTATTGCAGTAAAGGCTTTTTACTACTGACACAGAAAAACAATTTGTTTGCATTTCATAAACGTTGTCATGTAAATATTAAGTAAATATTAATGTGAAGTATACTTACGGACTTGTTCCACCTTAAAATCGGCAGGCATGCATGCATATTAATGTGTGGCATACGTCCGTCTGGCTCTCGGAGAGTTAGACAAACATAACTTATATTGAGTAAACGTAAATCCATTACTGAACACATGTACACATGAAGTGTTCGTGCATTGAAAGTGCATGGAGATGCAGAGTTTTACACACAACCATTATGAAGTCATGGCTGGTAAAGATTACAAATCAAACGCAGCATATTTCACTTGACATAAGTGGAGCAAAAAAAAATTTAATTAAATATATGACGTGTTCAAACTTGTTCAAATTTTCTTATAAACGTAAATATGAATGTACATACATATATGTATCGAGGTTTTACAAACATACCAAACGCATATATGCAAGTGGTATATATTATAAAATTAATAAAATAAAATAAAAAACCCCAAATCAATTTACGTGCGATGTCGGTTTTATAATTCCTTTCGTTGCCCTTATGTTTAACTATTCATCTCAGTTCGAAAAAGTATTTATAGTTTGAAACTTTAAATATGTATATGTTTGCTATCCCATGAACTATAGGCATACGCACAACATGTGATTCATTAGTAGGGACCTCGTGGTGATGAAAAAATGACGAGGTGTTTACTCATAGTTCTTTAATAGTTTTATATAACACAAGATGCCACACTTTTTGTTCATTCACGACGGTGAATTCAAATCTGTCATTCGTTGTTTTAGTCAGCTTTAGTTTTCGAGATTTTCCGCTACGTCACCAATGGAAGTAGCTGCACGGCATATGCTAGCATAACTGAAAAACGGTTCATTCTATTAGGTTAAGTAAGAACTTCAAAAACCTAGAAAAAAATTAATTTTAAGCTATGCTATCATTGTTTTTAATGTGCCCTGTAATTTTAGAAGTTTTTATACAAATTTGGTTTTTAAAAATTTATATTTATGTATATTTACAAATAGATAGATGATATATTCCAAATAAAATGAACCCTTTGCCAATTGAAAGTAATACAGCAGTTTTAATTCTGCTCGCACTTAAGCTTTATTTTGACAAATATTTTTCAAATTCATTGAAAATAATACTTTGGCAAATAAAATTAAAGCTTCTGCACTAGTTTCAATGAGAAAGTGGTCATTATGTCTGGAGTATATTTATATATCTGCAATTAGATTGTTAGGAAGTAACAATCTAAGATGGGTGAAACGACCTATTGTACAAATACGCAATGTTATAAATATAAAGCAAAAACAATTTCGTAGCGGAAAAGAGAAGTAAACAAAAGATACACACACACATATAAAATAATACCAAGCCAGCAAATGAAATAAATGATGGGCAATTTCAGGTATGTTCGGGACATTTCAAGAAGCGGCCGTGATCTGTATATAAAGGCGCCGTCCAACGCAGAAGAGACAGTTGACTTTGAGATTTTATAGAGTGAATATCTGTGCGTACAAAAGTGTTAAGTGTACAGTGTAAATTAGTACTGAAGAATTGTAAATTGCCGAATAAAGTTGTGTACTGATCAAATCATTAAGGACTGTGTTTTTTTTATTTGCAATTAAACGAACCCTACAAATTAACGTTTATTGTGGTAATAAACTTAATATAAAAATGATTTTTATTTACAATGAATTTTCAAAAACCAAATGTTTTAAAGTTGTCTTTAACTTAATTTTTTGGTCACAACTTCCGCAATATCTCTCAAAGACAGGGCACATTTAAGAACAATGTTATCATAACTTATATTTTTTATTTCACAATATAGGATCACCCGTTGTGTAGTTATGCTTACATTTACCGTGCAACTGCCTTTATTTTTGTCATAACGTATATGTTTAAACTAGAGCTGAGATTTGATTTTAGCATCCCAGATAACCTAAAAAACAACTTTTAGTTGTGGGACAGCAAAAAATTGTCAGCAATTGGTTCAATAGTGTAAAACTTATTTTTACTATCGTGCTCAATGCAAAAAATTCGGTGTCGGTGAAATTTTGTTTCGCCTAACGTATGATGTGTTATTGGTATTGATCCGTTTCATTATCGTTATTATCGTACTTAGAAAAACACTTTCATACGCAACAAATTATGTAGTCTCATCTTCCTCGATGAGTTTTTTAAAATTTTTTTTTTAAGTACTCGGCAAACATGGAAGCGGATGGACATTAGGAATTCCCCATATGCTAGCGTAACGATTTTCAAAGCTTACGAATATTTTTCGTAACATCTACAGTGAACTCTGGACAAATGGCACTCAAAAAGCTGTGTCGGTCAAGAGAACAAAGAAAAG
Source organism: Phania funesta (assembly GCA_963932375.1). Classification (NCBI taxonomy): domain Eukaryota; kingdom Metazoa; phylum Arthropoda; class Insecta; order Diptera; family Tachinidae; genus Phania; species Phania funesta. Next base: position 49,413,985 of record OZ010656.1, read on the forward strand.
AACGCAAGAAATATAAGTATAACGTTTTGTCTTTCAGCTAAAGATAAAGTAATTTGAATTAATAAACTTTATTCTAGTTTTTGACCTTTATTGTTATTATGATGTCTAATTTTTCTAAGCTCCAGGTCATCAATAAAATCTTCCTTATTATAAATTATAATAAAAATTAATTTTATTTTTTTCAATATTTCGCTACGCCTTTGTGTAGCATAGTCAGGAAATAAAATAAAATAAAATTATATTTCACAAACTTCAAAACAAAAATCAAATTGTGAAAATTATTGAAAAATTTTTCATATACAATGAAAAATATTTCAAATTTTCAAAAAACACAAATACATACAAATCATAAAAAACTAAAAAATTAAAAAATGTTTTACATTAATGTGTAGATGTATATATGTACATATGTATAAACAATACATATGTATAATCCTAAATTACATCATCTTATATTATGTATTAAATGCCTATATATATGAACGACATTATCTGTATCCGCTTTATAATTAATTCTTTGAGACATTGGTGTTTTACAAATTTGTAACATTTCCAATACGTAACGTTTCTCATAATTTTTCTCAATATTTAGCACTGACACATTTTCAAGGTTAGGACAGTGATTAAATTCAGAACAATGGGAAGATAGAGTGTTTTATTTGAATTTTAACATCTATGGTCCGACTTATGTCCGGCTATTCTAGTTTTTAGCATATTTTTCGTTGTTTACTACAATTCTCCTGATCATTACCATTACAAGGTATTTTATAAACCACATTCGACATTTCCATTTTCTTAATTCTATCTTTAGTTTTACTGAATAATCTATTTAAAGTATTGTAAGATTTATGAGCAATTTTGTATTTATCGCTATTGAAGATTTTTGATTTTTCAAGTCGCTGTGATATTCCTGGCACATAAGCTAAAGACTTATAAATCTTGGGCTCTATAACGCTTCTTGTGTTAACATTTCTACTATTTCTAAAAGGATTTATTAATTTATAAGAAAGTTGCTCGGGAAAACTATTTTCAATTAATATATTCCTGATCCTTTCCTTGTTCTTCCTATGAAACTCCTTGTCACTTATCGTTAACACCCTTTGTACTAAATTTCGAGCTGTATTCATAATAATTCTTTTACTATGCTTAGAAAAGTAGTTAATGATTCTCCCAGATGCTGTTGGCTTTTGATACCAATCCAATATTAAATCGTTGCCCCGTCTAATTATTAATGTATCTAAATAAGGAAGTTTAGAATCGTGTTCCCTCTCTATTGTAAATTTAATGTTCATATTAAATGCATTAAACGTCTCCAATACTTTATCAATTTCACCTTCAGGAATTATGCAAAACAAATCATCTACGTACTTAGTCATTAATTTCGGTTTAATGTTTAACTTTTCAATACATGTGTCCAGTAACCTCTCCATAACTATGTCCGCTACAATTGGTGATGCTGGAGATCCCATTGGAAGACCTTCCTTCCTTCTGTACATATACCTTGTCGTTATATTGAAAATATCTATTGTCCTAACTTTGAAAATGTGTCAGTGCTAAATATTGAGAAAAATTATAAGAAACGTTACATATTGGAAATGTTACAAATTTGTAAAACACCAATGTCTCAAAGAATTAATTATAAAGCGGATACAGATAATGTCGTTCATATATATAGGCATTTAATACATAAGATAGTATGATGTAATTTAGGATTATACATATGTACATATACACATCTACACATTAATGTAAAACATTTTTTAATTTTTTAGTTTTTTATGATTTGTATGTATTTGTGTTTTTGAAAATTTGAAATATTTTTCATTGTATATGAAAAATTTTTCAATAATTTTCACAATTTGATTTTTGTTTTGAAGTTTGTGAAATATAATTTTATTTTATTTTATTTTATTTCCTGACGATGCTACACAAAGGCGTAGCGAAATATTGGAAAAAAATAAAATTAATTTTTATTATAATTTATAATAAGGAAGATTTTATTGATGACCTGGAGCTTAGAAAAATTAGACCTCATAGTAATTTGAATTAATTTCAAATCTACATAACCGTCTTAAAAATTGGCAGAATAGAGGCAGAAGATCTGTAACCTCTTATTTCAGTTTTATGTAAAATTGATCCAAGTACAAAACCAAGCTAACATACAGAACAGCTGCAGTTATCAAGAAAACTATAAGAATTAGGTTTTACGAACTTTAAATAAGTTTGTCTTTACAGCAATTTACTCGTAGTATAATAAGCTAAAAATTTAAGATAGCTGAGTGACTGACATGTGCTACTCTGTTGTCAATTTACTTAACCAGAGCTTAAGGCCTATCATTGAATCCGTGACATTTTCCGTACGATAAAAAAACTTCCTTTTGCATGCCTAGTTATTATTACACCTTGATAAATCGTTAAAAGTTTGTATAACCAATTTCAAAATAGTTTTATTGAGAACAAAAATTAATTGCGTTGTTCGTTTTATATAAATATTGATTCAGTAGCCAACTTATACAACAAGATTTTATATTTTTAAAGTCTGGTCAATAAGACGGAACTGTTTTTATTTTTTATTTTATTGAATTCCAAACGAAATTCACAACAAGTATTCTAATCTTATCTGTAAAATATTATATAGTATTTAACATCAATATAATAACTGAGTTATTGTATTCTAGTCATAACAATAAGAAAAAAATAATTATCTACTGTCGTGTAGGGAGAGCCGACTGAACAGGCTCAGTGTGTGAGTTTTTTTTTTAGCCTCTGGTGACCATCAAATTGCATTAAATGCAAGAGTGTTGAGGTGGCCCACTAATTTGTTTACGTATTTGCACAAGTATGTTTTTACTTCTTGTTGGATAGTAGGAACTCCTAGATCTCTATGGATATTTTCATTTCTTATATAACAAGGGGCGCAAACGAAAGTCGTAAGATCCTTGAGTGTCTTCTTTGTAACTTCTGGATATTTGATGCGCAAGCAGTACTCCACAGCTATATTATACCTTATTGGCTATAATATGGAATTGATGAAAGGGCTTTGTATTCAAAGCTAGGAATGAGTTAGGATCTATTATCCAGTATATTTGATTTGTTCTAAGGCAGTTCACAATATGACCTCTCGACCCAATGAAAATTAATGTTCTATAGTGCTCTTTCCAGACTCCAAAAAAGTTTATTTAATACGTTCCAGAATGGGTTGTTTCGCAATTAAAATTAGTTACCGCAACTATAAAATGTTTATTACAACCAAAATATCATAAATAGACTTAGGAATGTAAAATTCCTTTCAAAAAGGCCATCTAAGTATTATTTTTTGCTTTGCATTGACCACACTGTGGGAAACACTAAGAAGAAAATATTGCCATAAAATAGTTGCTGCTTTGTTACTTAGGGTACAAATGCTTGATAATAAAAAAACAAACGCATAAATATGCAGGCAAAAGTAAGTCATAAAACTAAATACAAACTTACGAATGGGAATACAAATTGAACTGGCATGACTTTAAAATGTTTTTAGTTGCTTTCGTTTCACTTTTTTTTTGCTATATTTTGAGCGTTATAATTTTTTAATGGACATTTTTATACTTGTTTAGTGTGGCCCAAAGTTTAGTGCACCCAAGATCTGTATGAGCAAATAAGTCTACAACCCTATTGATAAATAATATTCATTTATTTTTTCGTATTCTTATCGAAACTGGATCAGCGTCAGTCAATCTAAGTTAAGTTTGTATTTTACTGTCGTTAAAAAGCATTAAAGTGATTGCGTAAGGAAAATTATATACGAAAGAAAGAATAAAGGAAATGACAAAATTTTATGTTTACTTAACAGCATTCTACTGCATACAACACTTTAATCCTTAAAATTACACTGCTGGACACCCTATATTTTTTGTATTTAGAATCTGTTGGACATTACTAATTCGCTAGAATGTCTACATCTGTAGTTATTTATAGGACTTGAAATTTAAAATTTTAGTATAAATTTCTAAAAGTGATATGAGTTCAAGTACATAATCGATACTTAGTGACTCAGTACGACCGAAAACTCTGGTATCGGTACCATTACTTGAATTATATTGGTCTAAAAATCTTGAAACATTCCCCCATATTGCCAGTCTCAATGTCGACACCGTCATCAAATTTTAACTGCAGTCAAATCTAGTCGACGCCGACGTCAACACGATAATAAATCGACATTAATGTGGGAGAATGTGTTGATGTCGACATGTTATCGATATTTTTGAAACTTGTTTGCCACCTTTATGTATTTAGACATTTATTTAATTTGTTTTCTTATTTTGCGCGATAAAAATTATATTCTTGTTTGACTCCAGTGGAAGTAGTGATGAAGAAAATAAAGAAATGCTTAAGATTCAAAGAAAATTTCTTGGGCAGAGATCATCCATATTCAATTTGCCGGACAGAACTTAAGTAATAAGGGAGTTTACTACGTACAAACATATGAACGTGGATACGTTTTGTTTGTGACAATTTTATATAAAAATGTTAAATTCAGTTTGTTTATGCAGATTTATAGAATACTTTCGATTAGCCAAACCGGCGTTTAACTTCGTTTTAAATAAAATTGAGCCTTTAATGAAGAGTGTAACTCGCAACTTCAACACGGCGAAGTTAGCAACAACACTGCGATTCTTGGCTCAGGGTTCATACCAATCGAGTGTTGGAATTTTTTCCAAACAAATTCACTTGTCAACGCCAAATATTTTTTATTGACAAAAACAAAGTTAATTCCGGTCAATGTCGACGTTAAGCGGCCTACATAAATACAAATTCTTTGACAATAGTAGTCGATTACTGACAATATTGATGGCATTAATGCTGTGAGTGTGCCGCCGACGTCACCTATGTCGCTATTGACTTCAGTAATAGTCCTGATTAGCTTTTTCTTCATATTATTAATACAAAACAAGAGAGCTATATTCGGCTGTGCGGAATCTTATATACCCTTTACAAATGTATGCACTACTATATATATATATATTACAGATTTTTCCCGGTGCAAAAAATATTTTCTTTAATATTTGATAAATTGTAGAATTTTAGGTGTAATTTGCTTAAATTTTGTCGTGAAATTTCAAAATATTGTGAAGTTTGTTTTTTTGTTCTTGTTTATGAAAAGTTAATTTATTTGACTTTGTTAAAATTGCTACTTTTTAGATTTAGATTTTTCCCGGTGCAAAAAATATGTTCTTTAATATTTGATAAATTGTAGAATTTTAGGTGTAATTTGCTTAAATTTTGTCGTGAAATTTCAAAATATTGTGAAGTTTGTTTTTTTGTTCTTGTTTATGAAAAGTTAATTTATTTGACTTTGTTAAAATTGCTACTTTTTTCATAGAATACATACATTTTGCAAATTGCTAGTTAACCTAAAAAACTTTTGGCGAACTTGAATCTTAGTTTTGATATTTTAAAATTTAGTGATTTTTGGAATTATGGACAAAGCAGCTTTAAAAATTCGATTTTTTGGAAAATTATAATATTTTTAAACTATGGTTTGGTTTTGGAAATTCAGGATTTGTTTTATAATTTTTTTAAAGTTTTTGTTACTGCTTATTGGCAAAATCACAAAATTTGGGTGAAATTTTAAAATTTATGGTGAATATTAGGCATTTTTGTGAATTTTGCTTTCTATGCCTTTTTTTTCGTAAAATTTAATTTTTTGATTGAATTTGTTGAAATATTGCAACACTTGACAGGATTTGTAACTTAATGGCAATGCTTTTTAATACAACACTGTTTATCTCTTCTTTGATTTTACTATTCATCCTTTTATTGTAGTTAGTCTTAAAATGAACTCCCTTTGAATAAAACGTCTATAAAACTAAAACTGTTCGTGCGTTCTTATTTGTCGTCGATTCTCGGCAATTATATTTTATTCAACAGAATTTTGATTTCCCGACAAAAATTTTTTCCAATTTTTCGATTTTGAGGTAAATTTTCGAATACGAGAAAATATATACTATGTTGCGTCGAAAATGAATGTTGTAGAAATTAGAAACGGAATGACAAACCTTTATTTACCCCTTTAATTTTTGTAAAGGGTAAATTATATATTTCAAATAAAGAAAACATATTGGAAACCGGATTCGAAGATAAACTTATGATATTTTGAAGTTCCAATTCTCAAAATACCGCTATTTCAATACATCTGCCAATTAAACAAAGTGATCGAGAAAAATTAAAAGTATTTCTGTGCTCCATGAACTGCGACAAAACTGAATTGCTATATGAGAAACCCTGCATATTATTCACGTAGCGCAGTGTTATTGTTAAACAGCAATTCAATGAATAAGCAAAAAAACACAAGAAGTGTATGTAGATATTGAACCCATGTAAGCAGAAGAAGGGTAAAAAAACACGTAATAATAAAGATTATTGCATAATTCATATCAAAAAGCTATTTCGTTGTTTATGTTGATTTTGATCAATTTTGTTATGTTAACATATTTTGTGCATAATTTTTTCGCTTAAACGCAACAAAAGAGGGCTATTGCGTTCCACGTGAAATTGTACAATTTTTTACTTACATGGTATTTAATATAAGCAATTTAACTTTAATTTGTACGATACACATCCACAATACATGGCTGAAGTTATTTTGCGAGGAAACTGGGTCAAGGCCGTGCATGCAAATCGTCTTGAGTTTTAATTTTTTATTAACTTCGCCCAAATTTTTAATGTGCAAATTCAAGTGATCGTGCCTATTGTGTAACGGATTAATTTTTTTTACTTTAATTTAAATTTATTAAATCTTTCATAAATTTACAATAAGTATTCAAATCTTATTTCTAAAGTATTATTTACTAGTTATTACCAAAATACTAATTTATTGTATTCAAATCTTAATAAACTATCTACTATTGGGGAAAGAGAGCCGACTCGCCAGGCTTAATGTGTCAGTTCGTTTTATTCTCTGGTGCGTACAAGAATGCTGAGACTTACGACTAGCTTACTTACGTATTTAGACCTGTACGTTTTTTGCTTCTTGCTGGATACTTGGAACTTTTAGATTTCTATGAATGTTTATAATTTAAAAAAAACCAAGAGGTGCAGTTGATAAGTCGTAGAACCTGGACTATCTTCTTTGTAGCTTCTAGATATTTGATGTGCAAGCAGTATCCCACAATTGAATGCCACTTCTACATATTGGCTTTATAATTGATTTATATAAAATCTCTTTGTATTCCAAAACCGGGGTAAATTAGAACCTAATTAGTGTATTTGAGTTCTCCGAAGTTTTATGGACTTTTTTTTGCCTCGATAAGGCGGGACCAAATTCAACGGCTATATAATTCGAAGGTGTGAAAACCTTCTCTAAATGATTAGCGAATGCATTTACCTTTTCAATAATTTTTTTTTGCCCAGGTGCGATTTTCAAGCCTTTGTGGAGATTCGTAGGCAATAGAACATTCCAACCGGCTTCCAGCTTTCCACGGGCTATAGTCCGTAGTTTTTGTTGGATAGAAGTTTTTGAAATTACTCTCGATAGAGGACTCATGTTACTGCCTCTGTTTGTCACGTCCTAAATATCAGCCTAGTTTCTCAGAGGACCGTTCTGAGTTAAGTGAGACCTAACATACATTTAACATTTTAGCCAATTCGTGTTTTTTTTTTTGTTTGGGATCGAAATAACGTAGAAAACCTATCGTATAGAATAATGACTGTAAGTGAATGGTCAGCAGATAAATCGTAGGATGAACTGACTAATAATTGTTCACGTCTGATGGTTTTTACAACAGCATAATATAAGGTGCGGCAGCTTGTTAAAGTCTGAAGGTAGGTTGCAGCAGTGTGTCCGAATTCTTGGCAACCTACGGGAACTATTACGTTTTAATGGCTCTTCTACTGTTAGTCGTGTGTTGTTTTCGTTTGGAGTTTTTAGATTTTATCTGGGTGGCGTTAAAGACAATATCAACACGATGCAACAGTTGAGGAACTTTATTTAGTATATTTTGCACTAAACTTAAGTCATACTTTTCTGCTTCTATAGCACTTGTTACTTCTGCAATAGAAATAGCACTATCAATGCTCATTATAACAACTAGCAAACCTTTTACACCATTTAGCTGGTACGTATAATAACTCCTATAAGCCAATTTGCGAGTATAGAGAATCTGTTTTTACTTACCGATATTGTGGCTACTTGAGAACTTTTTTTTTGGTTTGTGGTGCGATCTCGCTGGGAAGAATTTGGAGTGGCCTATCACTTGGTTATAATTATATATCAATTGATACCTGTTTGCACTTTTGTATGTTTTTTGGTATATAACCTGTCTTGTTTTTTGGGTAAGCTTTAATTAATTCAGGCGATGTTACCTGTGAAGGTATATTTTGTATGTTTGCAGATAATGAGCTCGTACGGAACGTTGGCCTGGCGGTTAAATAATCACTATCATCTTTTTTTAATTTAAGTTGTTCATGACTTTATTAGTTTCTGTTGCACTGAAAGAGTACAAAACAATAATATTATTCCCTTTTTTATTTTTCCCTTAAATGTTTATTACATTAATTCACAGACTCTAAGTAGAATTTTGAACCGATTTAAATGACCATGCACTATCCGTTATTGTTATCCCACACAATATATATTATGTTGTTGTTTATTTAAATTTTTTTTGTTTTTTTTAATCGACTGTTTTGCATTTGTTCAATTGAATTTTATTAATATTAGAAATATAATTATGCGCTTAATATGACATATATCTGTTCTCAACCACGGTCACTATTGTGGTGAAATAATTTTTTTTATTATTTGTTTAACATCGATTTTGTTAACATTTTGACGTTTTTTAACAAAAAATGTTTTTTTTTAAATTGTTCCCCTTTTCCGAGAAAAATGTTGATGAAATTATAAAAATTTTTGAATTTGTTTGGTATTTTTTGGCTATCAAAATTTCTTTATTTGAATATTTCCATTTAATGTTGAATCATCGAATTTTTGGTGAATTTTCGAATTTGGTCGAAATTTTGCATTTTTTATTTTTGTAATAAAAAATTTTTGAACAATAATTTGCTTTTGTGGTTAATTATGACATTTTGATGAATTCCCTCATTATGGTAAAATCTTGCTTTTTAATTATTTTTCAGATTTTTGGTAATATTTTAAATTTTTATGATTTTAAATTTGTAAGCTTTTTCGGTAAATTTACAGTTTGTATTTTCATATATTAACATAGATTTTGTTAAATTTCGAATTTTCACACAAAATATAGACTTTTTTGTAATTTTTTGATTTTTTGGTGATATTAAACATTTTTTTGAATTTGGTTTTCTTTGTTAAATGTTCGTTTTTATATCCTTTACAAACATGAAAAGGGTATATATAGCTATGTCATCTCTACAATATTCACTTCCGACCCAACAAAGTATATATATTCTGGGTCCTTATAGACGATGTCCGTCTATCCGATGTTGAAATTAACTTTCTGCCGGCATAGACATCTTGATCAGTGGGTAAATTTTCGTTATTGGATATCAGTTGTATAGGACCACAAGTTCCAGATAAACGGGTTTCCTGGAGTTTTTCACTCTTTCGGGTTAACGGTTACACCCAAGCCAATAAAGATTACATATTCTGAATCCTTATCAATGGCCCCCAGATTACGCTTAGACCTAAATTAAAAAACTTTTGCAAAAACCTCAAAATTTCAAAAATTTGAATTACTTAAAAAACCAAATATTCACAAACAAACTTTTTAAAATACGAATTTTTGGCAAAATTTCAAATTCACTGCAAATTTGAAAATTCACCACAAAATCGAAAAACTGTAAAAAATATTTTTTAATCCAAATACAATGAAAACCAGAAATTAGAGATAAACAACACCAAATTTCCAAAATTTTTAATATTCACCACGAAAATTTATATATCACCACAAAACTTGTATATTCACCGCAAGTAATGAATTCCCAAAAAATTTTTTTTAATTTACAAAAAATTAAAAATTCACCAAAATATTTAAAAATTATAAATTTTAGTAAAAATGTTAATTAATCCCAAAAAAAAACAATTATACTATAATTTGGGAATTTGCCAAATGCCCCACAAAACAAAACTATAGCTCAAAAATTTCAAATTGCAAAAAAACCAAAGCTCAGAAAAAAAATTTACAACCAAGTACAAACAAACTTCACCATATTTTGAAATTTAACAACAAAATTTACCTAAACTCTGAAATTTTATCAAATATTATATCCTTTAACCGATCGAAAATACTTATATCAAAAAGAAAGGAGAGGTTAAATGAAAAATCTCAAACAATCCTTTGCACCGGGATATATATTTTGCTGATAATCTTATGAAGCCAAATATATAGATCTCTTACTTGTTTATTTTTTGCAAAATTTGTCTTACAAAAATGAAAATATCAAAAAAATATTTGTTCTACCCAGTGTCCCATACGCATACCCACAGAGATCACCCTAGTCCCCCTACATAAAAAGTACCGATTTTCAGAATTTTCTGTTTACTTATTCCTGTGTACCAAATTCCAACTCCCTAACTACAGTGGAAGTACTCCATAATGTTGATGAATGTGGAAGTACTTCATAATGTTGATGAATGAGTTGCCCCATAATGTTGATGCGCGAGTCAGTAAATAGGTACTAAAATATTCACAATTTCACTTTCATATCTCGCGAAGCTTTAATGGCTTGTAGCACTACCGTGCACTCTAAAATTTTATACAAAAAACCAGAATAAAGGGTTTTATTTATTTAAATATAATTTAAATTTTTTGGATTCAAGCAATCCCTGCAAATGTCACCAGTCAGCGATATGCGATATTGATTAAAAAGTCAATGTTAGGGATTTTACTATTTTTCAATTTATCAGAAACTTAATGCTCTTAGTAAAATTAATTTTTTTTTGTTATATATCAGCATGCTTGACTTTCTTTTTCACCGCTTGTTCCAATTTACAGTTGTGGGATTTTTCAAAACTCCTGTTAATCAAATGTCGAATAGATCGAATTTTTCATTCAAGTAGTCCCAACAAGAACTAGTACAGTTTTTTATGAAATTATTTTGCTTTTGTTTGTATTTAAATTTAAAATATTTTTTAAATACAAGAATAAACTTGGTCGTATCATCTGCATAGCATCAAGATTTAAAATAAGTAAATGTAAATTCTTGTACTGGCCAGCACTTAACCAGGGGTAGGGAAAATGGAATGTTTCCCCCATTAAAATAGGTCAAAATAAAGATTTTTCCAAAGAAAAATTTTAAACATTTGTCTTTCCTTTAAAATTTCCTCGATCAGCGCCTTCTTATGAGTCACGATTTTATTTTCATAAAGCTCAAACTTGTTATTTCTATAAGCCAACAATTTAATTCCGGAAAAAACAAGCCGGCTTTTCAATTTGTCGAATTTACCTCTACCAATACCTCCTTTTTGACAACTATAAATAACAGTGTTGACCGTTGGATTTTTTTTATGGGTTTCCATAAGTATAACCCCAAAATTATGATCATCGAAAAAACCACACAAATAATTATAACATTTCACATGTAACTTATTTGGTTTATTTTAAAGTCCCTTTTAAACATAGGGTGTTTATTAAAAAGTAAATTTTTCCCATTACGCTATACCGATTTAAATTATATTAATCTTCACTCTTCAATTTCATTTCATTATCTTTATAATAATGTTTAAATTAATTTACTACTTTTACAGCATCTGTAGTTGTAAGTGTAACATAATCAGATCGCATAAAAATGTGAAAAAGTAACCACTTATATTATCATAACTGCTACATTCTAGGGGAAAACGAAGTAAAAAAGATATGTATTGATATTATGTAAATCATGCAAATTCAAGAGCTTGCAAAACTCAGATATTTTGTTAAAAAATACTAAGATTCTCGATCAAATTTAAAAATACGTAGCACTGTTTTTGCTGGGTTCGGGCTGTTTCTACATATATTGAAAAGATTGGATAAACTTACCCACATTTAACGACATCTGTGAGGTAAAAAATTTTTCATTAAAAACATAATTAAATAAACAGAACGCATGAATTTTTTGGTGGATTTATTGTTTGATGACGGAAAATTATTGATTCATTCGTTCCCAACTTGTCAATCCTTAACAACTCAAAAAAAAACTTGTAATTCACTTTTTCCATCGGATGTGTGTACATGACGTTGTTAAGACTTTGATTTTATTTTATACCCTTCTAAAAAATTAATTTTCGGCCCAGCAAAGCATATACACTCATACCCCGGTTTGCGTCGCTAATTGAAACCGGAAAAGCGAGACGCAAACTGAAACGACGCAAACCGAATTACAGTTTTCCATACAATTGTATTAATTTTCATTTAATTCGTTCCGAGACTCATAGTTTTAGTAAAAAAAAAATTGATTTTTCAATAGAAAATACCAATTTTTTATCATTATTTGTGTAATAATAGTTTTTATTAAAATAAAAAATAACAATTCATGAAAAACACATAAAAAACATAAAAATATTCAGATTAAAATCAAAAATAAGAAATTTATAGTATGTACATACATACATACATAAATGAGTTTGAGTCATCTAAATCGAGTACCATTTCCACGGTTGGATTTGTTGAAGTGTAACAGCTTTTTTTTAAATAACTTTCCTTGTAACAATTGATAGCATCAGTCACATTTCTAGAAACTTTCAAATGTGATCTTCGTCCGGGTCATTATTTTCAAAAATGTCCATTGCTTGCGATATTAACTGCATCGCTTCAGAAATTTTGGCAGCAGTTAGTTTTTTTTTCTTCTGCTTCAACCTCAAGAGGATGTGTTTCATGCTTAGGTTAATTATTGCTCTGAATTGCAATCAAACTTTTATTATTTAGTAGCTCTTGATCGTATAATAGAAGATCATTAATATCTTGTTCTTCCATTCCATAAAAATTTGCATTTCTAACTACTTCCGCAACTTCATTACATACTTGTGGTAACTCATTAATATCTTCCAAATCTTTAAGAATACATTCAGGCCATAATTTCATAGTTCCCTTCATACATAATTCCTTTACTTCTTTCCAAGACAGGTTTATATTTTTAATGGCCATCATGATATTGTAACTCTTCCAAAAATCGCTCATGGAAGGCAAATTATCTCCGTCAGTTGCTTTTAAAAGTTGATTAAAAGTTCGTCGCAGGTAGTATGACTTGAAATTTAATATAACACCTTGATCCATTGGCTGTATTACAGATGTGGTATTTGGCGGCATAAACATAACTTTAATATCTTCTGAATAATCGTCTAAAATAACTGGATGACCTGGTGCATTGTCAAGTAAAAGCAGCACTTTAAACTCAATATGTTTTGCAGAACAATAAGCCTTTAGCTCGGGAGTAGCACAATTCTCCATCCAACCTCTAAATAAGGGTGCAGTCTACGCTCGAAACGTGCTCGCTCTTTTTAACGTTTTTAAAAGCTCTCGGATTTTAAGACTGGTAAATTAAAAATTGCTTAAATTTAAAATCACCTGCTGCATTCCCCCCAGAAGAAGTGTTAGTCTATCTTTGCTAGCCTTATAACCAGGCACAGATTTTTCGCCTTTAGATATGTACGTTCTTCGTAGCAAACGCTCCCAAAAAAGTCCAGTTTCATCAGCATTTAAAACCTGTTGGGAATACCCTCCTTCTTCAATAATTCCTTTCATCTCAAGCTTAAACTTTTGTGCGGCTGAAGTATTCACGCTGGCAGATTCTCCTTTGAATGAAATGCTATGTAAATTTGCACGGTTTTTAAAACGTTGAAACCAACCTCTGCTTGCTTCAAATTGCTCTGCACTTTCGGCACTTGATAATGGGTAATTTTCTTTCAAATCTTCAAAAAATTATTTGAAGCTTTCTTTTGAATTACCATTTGACTCAATGGCATTCTTCGCTGATTTTGATCTTCTATCGAAATGCTTAGAAGTGATTTCATTTTCTCCATTAAACGACTTCTTATTTTTGTAAACTGTTTATGTTGCGTCGATGTTGCGGTTTCAGTCAATTTTTTAATTTTATCAGCGTCTCTGGAACAAATGGATTTTATTGTAGAAGGGGCTAATCCCAGGTTTCTTCCAATATCAACTGGTTTCTATCCTGATTTAAAACGCTTTAAATGTCCAGTTTTTGTTCTAAGCTTATTTGCTTTCTTTTTTGACTCATTGTAGAAAAATATTTAGGTTAGACTTCACTTCACCAAATGTATGTAATTTGAAACTACTAACGAAGACAAACTTATAGACAATTTTTACATACAAATTTGTCTAATGCAATTTTCGACGGGAAATCCTTTTTTTCTATTTTTTCTTTGTACATACGGACTTTTATTAACAACGCAACTTCGAAGCAATGCGATGCAAACTGAAGCAAAAACGACGCAACATCGAAATCACGGAAATTTTAAAAAGACGCAATTTCGAAACGACGCCCGGAAACGCGTAGACACAAGCCTGTAAAATTTGCATATTCTAAGTCCTTATCAAATTATTAGAAATTATCATACCGAGACCTCAGATAACCGACGAACCTAAATTCGCAACAAATAGGAAAATTCGCTACAAAATAAATTTTTATTAGTACGATAATATTATAATTCTAAAACTGTGTTAAAGCGTAGGACGATATCAAATCCTAGCAAAAACTACCACTTCGCTTTCAGTAGCTTTATAGGGGAATATCGAGTTTGCATTGCATTAATACCTGATTACGTATGACGTGATATTTGCTTGCGATGTCCCACTTTGGGGCATTATTGAAGTGTTTATATCAGCGCTTTGTAGGCATTTGAAGATTCACTGAGTACCGTTTTGCTGTATTATGTTCGTAAGTCATGGTGAAATGTATAATTATGTGCTCAATGCGATAAAGTAGTGCTTTCTGGTATACACGACTGTAAGCGAATGAGTAAAACTGTTTGTTCGTTTCTGCATTGTTAAAAAACATACCTACTAGTGTAAACAATTTTATGACGCGCGATTATGAGACAGAAAAATAATATACTGCTTCCAAACTGGGCTATTTATTTCTTGTACTCACTGTTTGTGTCGTGGTTTGGATCAAAGTAGATTTTATAGTAAAGATGCATCCGATACCGATATATCGGCGATATTTCAGGTTTTCTGATCGGCGGTATTTTTGATGCCGATACTCCGATGAACGTAACGAACAAATAAAAAAAAACCTAAAATGTGTTTTAGTTGACGAGGTAAGCGGTGTAAGTAAAATAAAAACATGCATAACGGTTACTTTTTTAATTTAATTTATTTTGAGTTTTAATTCACTAACCTATCGATATCAGCATCGCCTACATTTTTGTTTGAGTATCGGTATCGTATCAAAAATACTATTTTTTATTTTATTTGATAGAATATTATAATAATATACTTAATTCATAATTAGAAAAACGCATAATTCATTTGCAGTGAACTACAAAATCATCAAACAAGATTACGTGAATATTAAAAAAAAATATTCATTAAAAACTCCAACATGACACAATCTCAGCTAAAAGTGAATCGGTGTATTATGGCAGCCAGTACATCGGCTCAGTAGAAAAAAGCAAAAGCTTTAACACAAGATAAAGTAAATTTAAATACTAAAATAATTAACAAGAATTTTGTCGATAACTTTTAGATAGCAAGATTAGCGGAATTTCCTTAATTACATTTATTTTATTCAACACTTTTCGACCAGAAGGAAAGTTGTGAAGAGAGTCTTTACTGATAATAAGACTTTTCGGAACCTATATCATATACTCGTAGGCATACGCATCATTTGCACTTGTTAGCAAAACATTGTTGACGGGATAATATTCCAACCTTGTTTTTATAAAAGCAAAAAGAAATCCAAATAAATGTTAATTAAACAAACCTTAATTTCATATTCATTTATAACAAAACTTTCACGTCTGTAATGGAAAGCAAAAGCATGCATCGCAACAAGGAGAGATCACTGTATCCCTGCTATTGAAATTATTTGTGAAGTAAAAAAAATCAAACAAAACATCTTCGCACAATCGAAAATGTTATTATTGTGTGTTTCTTGGTGGGCTTTTTACATTTTGCGTCTTTTTGTTACGAAAAAAATAAGTTTAAATAAACATACATTTCAACATATGTATGAATGTAAACCGTATGATATCAAAAACCAAAATCACAACGACAGACAAACTAACCTAAGACTGTCTCTTCCTGCATATGAGCACACCCAACATGTTTTAATAAATTGCATCCACACGCACTTGTATTTACCAGCAACATAATTAAGTTGCCGGTAAATCGATTTTACCAGCCAGAGGCAGACAGGCGTGCACTTGAATGTTTTCGCTTAATTTCCTATCCAACGGCAATTATAGCAGTGTAAATTTTTAGTGTGTGCATGCGTTGTCATTTATTTGTTTTTGGAAATGCCAATTAAAAGCTACAGCTTACTGATAATGAGAGAAGTAAGACTACTGCTTACACACCTGCTTAAAGGAGGCGTGATTTTAATATGGCGAATTCCTACATGGAATAGCTGCATGTCCAAATAATTGAGTTTGTAATGACCGATATCAAACGCTTCACAATGTAACCTGCTCTCTTGTGAAGGACAGAAATATGTTAAAGAATTAACTTAAAAAGATTTTCGCTTTGCCTATTGTATTACACTGCCTAGTAATGAGGACATATGTTTATTTAACTGCTTCTATGAATCTAAAGTTTGTTTACTGCGAAAGTTTGGTTACTTTTGTTGGACGTTTAGTTTTCTCATAGAATGAAGATTTTTAAAGCTTTTTTTGACTACTTACATGCGTTTTAATATCGTACGTTATTATCTAACTTGATGATATTCTGAATTTTATATTAGCATTTCAGTAAATTTAACAGTTTGAGGCAATTCATCACATATACTATATATTCATATATTTTCAAAATAGTGGTTCAATTTGATACACTCACTGGACGTTACGTGCAATTCATGGGGCTGGAAATCATCTACTAGAGGGATTAAAGCGAGGAACTAGGGTTCGACAATGGCGATATCTTAATACGTCATATAGCGCATACCCAACAAACCATTTAAGGTATGCAGCGTAGTGTTTAATAACAATTTTGCTTACAGTATTCAAATTATACAGGACTTGAGTCATATCATCATGCTTCGCGCGGTATATTTGCTGAATCATCTGAAGTACATTTTTTTCTTTTTTAAATGATTTTCAGTGATGGATGGTTAAATGTCAATGACCAAAGTTGCGCATTTGAAGCGATAATAATCAATTGGAAGGCATTAATTTTACAGACATATGGATTATGGTATTTGGTACCACATGTTACACAACGCGCGATGTAATAAATGTACTGAAAAATTCTTGTGGAGAGTAATTAATTTCATAAAATTACTCTGCTAACTGGTTACCTTGTTTGGGCAATTTGACCATAAAACAATTAATCACACGAAAGCCGACATTCGACGAAAGTAATGCGAAGGGTGTAATATAATTTAACTTCCAGACTACAATCACGACGGCAGTCACATGGACAAAATCATGATCAAACATCAATTCCACAAATCAAGCCAATTTTGTGCAAAATGTACATTTAATCAAAGAATCAACTCCTTAAAAGATCTGTTCTTCGTGCGTGTAATTACTGCATCGTCTTCCTTAAAGTGGTAAATGAATGAAGGTATGGCGCATAATGTTTGATATATTTATTAACATGTGATCAAAATTTTACTTTTTGTTTTTATATTTTTCGTAAATATTTTATTTATTTAAACATTGGCATTGGCCTCTGTTATTTAGTTGCTGCAACCATAAAGGAATTACTTAAGCAGGTGGAATTCCGCAAAAAAAACCCACATACACTGATCTTGTATAAATTTCTTTTTGCCATTTACCGGCCGTTCTGACAACTTTCATTTTTATTTCAAGAATGTGAATGCTGATCGTGAAAAAACAAGTTAGAGACCTATATTCGGCTGTGTCGAATCTTCTGTACCCTTCACAAATGTATAAACTAATAAAAATGTACTACAGATTTTTTTCCAGTGCAAAGGATTGTTTGCGATATTTAATTTTGTCATTTGGATTTAATCGTCTTATTTTACATTTAAACTCTCGTTTTTTCTCGATTGGTTACTAGATGAAAGGCTTTTTTTCATTTCTCTCAATGTTTATTAATTTTCGATCAATTCTGAATTTTTTGGTGAATTGTAGATAATAATGGAATCCAATTTTTTAGTAAAATATTGCATTTTTAATAAAATTTAGAGTTTTTGGTGTAATTTTTGCCCTTGGTTAAATTTTGTCGTTAAATTGAAATTTAAAAATTAATTCTTTTGGAATAAAATATTGATTTTTTGCAAATTTTGGTGTAACTTTAAAATTGTGGTGAAATTAAAAATTTAGTTTTGAAATCTTAAAATTTGGTGAATTTTCGGTTTTGTAGTATTCTTGCGGTTATTTTGCTTTATTTCAGTTTCTCGATTTAAGGTACATTTTAAAATATTTTTTGAATTTAAAATTTTTGCCATTTTTTGTATTTTTCGTAATTTGTTTGCGCAATTTCGTTTTTTTTTTAATTTAGATTATTTGGGCAATTTTTTTATTTGCGGTGAATTTTCGAATTTTGGAATATTCCCAAATTATTGTAAAATTAATTACTTTTATTTTTATATTTTTGGTAATATATATAATATTAAAATTTTGTGGTGAATTTGTAACTTTTTGATAAATGTTTTATTTATTTAGCGAAATTGTTAAAACTGGGTAAAATATTGGATTTTTGTGAATAATTTAAAATTTTATATTTACCAAAACTTCGAAAACTCAACACAAGACACAAAAACTCTAAAAAAACAAAATTTACTACCTTTTAAAATTTCAATACTGAATTTTCAAAATTTTACAGTTATACCAAAAATTTGCGAAAAATCAATATTTTATGAAAATCGTCCCAGCAAACACAACTGCTTTGGCGTTAGTAGATTTGTAAAGTTTGTATTGCATATGAACCTGTTTAAACATTACATTATATTTGTTCGCGATGTCGCCATTTGGAGCATTTCTTTTTATGAACTTTATTCCGCGCTTCGTAAGCTTTTTGAGACTCACTGAATACCCACTGTTTTGTCGGGTTCTGTTTGTAACTTATCGTGAAATGGTTAATTTTTTGTTCATTGCTTGCAAAATTTGTATAATTTTTTGCTGGGTTGATTTACAGAAAGAAACGCTTGAAGAACGATTAATTTTGCGTAATGAAGCGTGAACTAGCATCCAAGATCGTTCGAACTCTATTTTGTGACAGTTTGTGACAGTTGTACTATATTAGACTTCTTTCGGGCCAACTGAGGTACCCATATACCGACAACCATATTTAAATAAAATGGCAAAGAATAGTCTTTCCTTCCAATAAAGTAACAATCATTGCAATTACCACCACTTAACTGTGTTTTAATTTAATTTAAAGTTCTATACAACTACAAACACACCGTTTATTAGTGAACGTAATAGTAAAGTAAACATTTGCTTGAACATATTGAAGTATGAAAATGCTCGAAATAAATTTTAGTTTTGAAAAAATGTATGTTTTACACCGTGCTAATTTTTAGACTGAAAGAAAATGAACGAAAAACGACACTGAAGATGGCACATAGGCGCAAACGACTTCTCTCTAAAGCCAACTTAATAGGGAATGGCGAAAATTCGTGTCAAAAATATACATCAAATCACCCTGTTAGAATATCATATCAAGAATCAATTGAAAAAATGCTGATAATTACAAAATCTTAGAGAAAATTAAGACAATTGTTTAATATGAGGAATATTTTTTCTTGCTCAAAATGAGTATTGCAGAAATACAAGTATCGCACTGCTATACGAAGCTACTATAAACATATCACAAACTAAATTGTATGTAGTTAAAACTTATCGACTTCATTTCAAGGAGTCAATCGTGAAATGCAGATGTAGTTTTTACTACACAAAGGGACATGAATATAACTTTGTGATTCTGACACATTAAGCAGTAATAAATTCTAAACTACTGACTGTGAGGTTTTACGATATATCAAGGTAATATATTGAAAGATTACACATGGTCATATCTTCTGCACAGCATCCGGATTTAAAAACGGTTTATATGTCAAAATTCGAGATTTTTTCTTCCCATAGCTCAAATTTGATATTTATTTAAACCAAAACTTTAATTGCCAGAAAAACAAGCACCATTTTTTAATTTGTTGAATCCACTATTTAGTTTTTAGACAATTATAAATAATTGTGTTGAACGAGTGATGTATTTTTTTCTGGAGGGATTTCGTTAAGTATACAATAAACCGCATTATTCGAAAACTACACAAATTATTTCAACATTTCATATGCAACTTATTTGGTTTTTTTTTTAACATCTTCTCCTAATAACCATATGATTATTTACGAGCATTTTTTTCCATGATGCTGTACCGTTTTAAATTATATCACTCTTCACTCTTAAATTTCATCTTCATAATAATAATTTTAAAATGATTAAGAAATTTGTTTCTTTATTGTTTCTATTCAGAAAGAGAATTCAGTTGTTATGACTTGGATAGAGTAAATGTTAAAATTTTATAAAACAAGCATGGAATGCTTTTTCTATGCCACTACACGCGTTTTCTGCATTATTCGTGAACAATAAACTTGAAATTTTCGTATTCTATTTGTCTTTAGTGTTGAGTTTTTTTTTTTGCTTAATATTAATACTTTTAGGTGGACAAAGTTGTGTCAAACAATAATTTTAGGAATCATCGGGCACGGCCAAATGTACATATATAAGTTTACTTCATCCCAATCGATTTGATATTGATACATTACTGTAGTGAATTTGTAGTTTGCTTTTGTTCCAAAACTCCGAAATTTGGCTGAGTTTGGCTGTTTTAATATTTTGTTATTGTTGCGTAACTCCAGATTTTCATTAAATATTTCATTTTTTATAATCCAGATTCTCGATTCGCTGATGAATTTACGAAGTTGTGGTGAATTTGAAATTTTGGCATCACAATAAAATTACTTAGCGAACATTTCTTTGTTCCAGTTTTTCGATTTTGCATGAATTTGCGAATTTGAGATGAGTTTAAAATTTTCGCAAAATTTATAATTTTTTTAAACGTTTTTTTTTATTAATTTCGTTGTTACTTTTTGAAATTTTGATGCTTTTGTTAAAGAATTTTAATTTGGTCCAACATTTAGTTCCTATGTTATCTGGTGGCCACGGGATGATAATTTCTCTCGAGGGACTGTATTTGCTATACATTTGATAAGGTTTCAAAATATGAAAAGCGTTTCACCGCAAGTGTAAAAATGTACATACCTATCTCAGGACTTGTGGACCTATATGGATGAATTCAAAAGCGAAAATTCACCGAGCTGACTGATAAAGTGGTCCAAGTTTCCGAAAGTTGATTTCAACACCGGACAGACGGATATCGTTAATTGAGCTTCTTTGTTGAAAACTGTTCTTATTACTGACATCTGAATATTCGAATTTCATGAGATCCAACTGAAATCCAACAACATATTCTAAAATTTCGAAGGCCATTTTCCATGGGAGATAGAGAAGTAGACTTCCTGACTATTTTTAATGTGAAACAATTAAGCAATGAAAAAAATTTTCTCATTTGGTTTACTAAAGAAAAATTAAACAGATTTTAACCCTCAAATTCAAGGATACCCCATAGCAATATTTTATGTATTAATTTTCAATGAGTTTAAAAATTGAGAATACGAGTATATACAATTATTATCAGTGTGCTCGCTAACCATTTTGATACATTTAATCAAGGATGCATGTTGCTAATGCATGGCAACCGAATGTATTTAAAATTTTTTGCGAAGCACTGAACTAGAAAAATAAACATCACAACTCTAAATATAGATCAACATAATTCTCAGAGCAGTAGTACTTATGACGAGAGTAAAGTAAATTATATAAAATTTTTTTTAATCCATCTCTCAAGTTATAAATAAAATTTCAAAGTTGTCTTAAATGACCTAATCCTCTTATTTGTATTGGGATTTTGTACTTTTTCGCCTAACAGGACAATTTTGACAAACAAGGCGCTCTTGTTAAGCAATGTCTACTATTTGTAATTAACTTGCTTAAATGAATTCTGTAGTTCGATTCACTATTCTTTTTTAACGAAAATCGCATCGATAAAAAATTTTAACAACAAAATTACCGATGTGGCTATTCAGTAACTTCTTTTAACAACATTCACAATCGTTTAGTCAGCTTAACGATTGTAGACAAAATTAAATCACGTATATTTTTGTGTTCTTTATTTATTCGACAAACTAAAATTCATGGCATCTTTTAGGGGCAGTTTTATTGGGTTTAAAAATCTTTTATAAAGAAGGCACTAGGTACATACATAATATGTTTATAATTCATGCAGAAAAGGCCTCAAATGTTTTTTTACTTACCTTTTGCAAAAATAGCTAAATGCACAAACAATTTTTTTCCAAATGATCTTAGTTTTTTAGTTTTTTCTTAGTTTTTTTTCCTTTCTAGTTTGTGCTTTCGTTTATTTGATATTTTCTTGACAGTGATGCCACTTGATGTCACTTTGAATAAACAAAAAATAACGATGCCCATTATCGTTTACGAGTAGTTAGTGAATCACACAATCGTTACTGCAAACAAAAAAATTGTTGAGAAATTTTGCGACTAAAAGTTATCGAATCGCACTACTGTTCCATATTAATATTCCGATAAAATATAAACTCTGCCGTATGAGTGATATTTATTTTACTCGATATAAATTATCATTCGCCATTGTGACTGAATGGGTTTGATATAAAAATCTTCTGATATAAAAACCTTCTGACTAAAACAATTTTTACACTTTTTATACCCATCACAAAAATAGGTTTGCCATTCCGTTTGTTATTTCTACAATATTCAAATTCGACCCAATAAAGTATATATTATATTCAGCATTCTTCTAGGTAGCGAAGTTTAAGTAACGGTGTCCATTTGTCCGATGTTGAAATCAAGTTTCTGACGGCACTAGACAGCCTAGGATTTTGAAACTTGGAAAACTTGATCAGTAAATTATCTGAATTGTCGCCATGTAGGTCCACAAGTTCCCGAGATACAATCCAAAAATCTTTCTTTTGCGTTTTTTGGTATTTTCACTCTTGCGGGCAAACGCTTATAAGGTACACAAGCTTGTAAAAATTCTCATATTCTGAATCCTTATCATATTTCAAAAATTTTAAATTCACAACAAATTCGAAAATTCACCACAAAAGCGAAAAAAATCAATGAAAACCTTACTAAATTTTTAATATTAACCACAAAATTTTCAATTTCACTACAATTTTGTAATTTCGATAAAAAAAACCGAGAAATCGAAAAAAACCAATATTTTATGAAAAACATCGAAATTTTAACAAAATCACACGTGATAAATTCCCAAAAAATTAAAAATATCTCCAAAAAATATGACAAAACATTTAAAACTTATAAATTTTATCAATCTCAAAATAAAGTTAATTCTAATTTATGAATTCAACAAAATCGGAAAATTTACCACCGAACTAAACTAGTATTCGAATATTTTTATTTGCAATAATATTGTAACGTCTCTAAAACTCGAAATCTTAAAGAAGCCGAGATTTCTCAAAAAAATTTAAATTTTGCCAAATCATTTAAATTTACCACGAATTTAAAAATTCACCGTAATATCAAAAATCTAGAAAAAATCAAAATTGAATGTGAAACCGAAATTTTACGAAAGAAACCAAAAAAGCCAAATTAACCAAATGAATATCTCAGCACAATTTTGTAATTTCGTTAAAAAGCCGGAAATTTACAAAAAATCTATATTTTATGAAAAACATTGCAATTTTAATAAAATCGATGTTTAGCAAATAAAAAAACAATTATTAAAAATTTAACAATATATTAAAAATTTTACAAAAATCTCAATTAATTTGAAAAATTAAAAGAAGCTAATTTTACCATAGTTTAAAAATTAACTAAAATCCAAAAATTCAACACAAAAGAAAAGTAAAGTTGAAAAATTTTAAAGTACCAAATAATTTTTCAAAACATCGCAACTTTAAAGTCATAAAAACTGCAAAAATTTTGAAATTTTGCAAAATTTTTAGATTTACCAAAAATTTTCAAATTTATAATAAAATCGAAAAATTCAATACAAAACCGAAATTTTACCAACAAGTTACGCAAGGTCAAATAAACTTAGTTTTTAAAAACAAGGAACCAGAAACAAACTTTATCATATTTTAATATTCAACCACAAACTTTACTTAAATTTAAATGTTGCCCAATATTAAAAAAGAAATCCTTAGCACTTTAGTAGTTCATATTTTTGTGAAGGGTATTTTAGATTCAGCACAGCCGAATATAGCTCTCTTACCTTTTGTTTCACTCTTACGGCCAAACGCTTTTACAGAAGCAGATAAAATGTACATATTCTTATTCCTTATAAAATTTTCAATAAAATCCCGCTACAAAAATATTAAACCCGAGGCCCTCAGATAACTTACGAAAAAACAAATATTTAAAAAATTAATTCTCCTAAAAACCGAAAATTTTAAATTTACCACAAATTATTTTTTTGGTAAAATTTAGTTATGCCTTTTGCAACTTAAAAATATTTTACGTATTTTTAGATTTTCATATCAATTTCGAGTTTCTGGTCTACTTTCTTGCTTTTTGATAAAGTAATTGCTTCTAAAATTATTAAATTTGCATTCATGCCAAGGTGGCAAGCATCATGAAAATAATTAGAACAATTACTGCATGTGGCCCTAAAGTTACATCACATCTTAAACAAAAAAGTTCATGGAAAAATGTTAGCATTCGGTTATTTTGAGAGATTTAATTTGTTGTTTAATTTCGTGTCGATTAATTGACAAATTAACCTAAAATTTTCAAATTTTATATTTATGATAAATAACTAATATTAATATTTGAGAATATTTACGCGCATTTAATTTAGAACTCAGTAAGCAATTTATTTACTTTACATATTAGAATAGATTTATCGATTATTTATTGTTTCCTATTAGTAATCAATTTATTTAATGATTCATTACTTTGGCAACGCTTACTGTTTTTGTCTTCTTTTTTACTTTTACTACTCCTTACGACTGCATTTGCCAAAAACACACAAATGAAGGAATGTAAGAAAAATAAGATAACAATTTCTTCGATCTGTTTTGTTAAATTTTTAATGTTTTTGTTTTGAACATTTTTAGGCCTCGTAGTTTATTTGAAGAAATGTAAGTAAAAGACATTTCTAGCATTTCTGAAAATTTGAGGAAAGATTTGCTGATCAGTTGGCTAACTGCGCATAGAAACTAGCTTCTCCCCCAACAACTAATTACAATAAAACTAGCCGGAAAATTTTTTGTAATTAATTATCCTCTGGCATATTTTTGGTAACTACTAGAAAAGAAACATACTTTTCGCTTGCATTATGCATTCAAACAGTCCTTTGCGATATTCTGCAAAATTAAATGCTCAAATAGAGTCCCTTATAAAAGACTTTATCGTCTTCGATTTGTCATTGTAAATTTAAAAACTAAAATATCATAATTTGAATAACAATTTGATTTCATTATACGCGAGCTGTGGCCGCAGGCGGCTGCTGTTCAATTTTCCGTTTTAAATTTTATTGGCAGGCAAGTGCCAAATTAACTGAGTTGATTTGTTTACTATAAACATGAAATCCAATTATGAAAAACGTTACTCTCAAAGCTACATCAGCCGTTCCGATTGAGTATACTCAACTGTGTGGTAGAAGCGCCCGCGTGCCAAGAAGAGGTTTAAACCCAGTTAGTTACTACTAGGATTTAACCTTCGCGTCCACTATATGTCTTACCACTTAGCCACTTGGCTGCAGATTGATCATTTATCAACATTGCTGTGGCTTTTATAGTCGTCGGATTAAATCAACAGCGTTTTTGCAGTTCTTTGCTGAAATCCAATTTAATTTTAAATTTACTTACAGAAGCGTATTTAGTACCCAGTAAAATAATGACAGATTTGTTAAAAAATTTACTTACGTAGCTTTAATTTGTTTGTTCAATAAATCGTTTTTATCTGTAAGTTTTGATTTTTGAGGTGTAGTCGAATTTCTAAAAATGACAAAGTTATCTATTCAGTTATGCCTACAACCTGCACTAGATTATTTCAAAAGTACGTTTTCACTTCCAAGCCGAGTAATTGGTCAGTCAATCGCTTGTTGAAAATTACAAACCGTCTTTGCTCCTGCGATGAAAGTTGCAATGATTGTGGTAATATGAAACCAGGGCTGTTATTATTTTAAATATTCTATTAATTAAGCTACAAATGTAAATAAGTATCAAAAATAAGAAAACGAAACTTTACCAAACAATACAAATTTTCAAACAAAAATTTATTAATTTCACCAAAAAGTAGAAAAATCAATATTCCACAAAAATTTCGAAATTTTACGAAAATGATAAATACATCAACAATGGCAAATTGTATCATAAATGGAAAATTTACGACCAAATTTAAAATTTAAAGATCATAGACATTAGAAATTTTACAAAAAAATCTAAATAAATCTGCAAAAAAAAACAACATTTCACCATAATTTGGGATTTTACCTAAATTTGGAAATTTACCACAAAACCAAACTGTGGTCCAAAAATTTTAAATTACAAATACAATAAACTTTTCCAAAAAATCTAAATGAAGACAACCCATTTTTTTACAAAACTAAAGTATAGTCTAGAAGTAATAAATTACCGAAATAATACAACTTTCCAACAAAGCGAATATTATGGTAAATTTCAAATTATACCAAATTTTGAATTTTTAGCAATTTTCTGGTGCAGTTTCGGTTTGCTTAAAACTTCGCTTTGTTGGAAAGTTGTATTATTTCGGTAATTTAATATTTTTAGACAATAAAAACTGTAATAAAAACGTAATCGCTAAAAAGCAAATAATGTTGGCGACCAATTTGATATCCCTGCTAATGAAATCAAAACTAATTAGATTTACTAAAATGTTTGTGGGCGTTAATATGTAATTTAATTCTAGTGGATACCCATCGGAAAGAAATGCCCTTTATAATGGCAGTTCTAATAAACAATTTCACCGCGAGTGAAATGATCTTACACAAAATTGTTTCTGAAACAGTTCATTGGCTTAGCAGACATGTCGCACTGTAGCATTAATGATTTTATTTTAATTTCATTTTTAATATAATAATAGTAATTGTCAAATTTTACTTATTATTTTTATTTTTTTCCTTCATTAAGTATTTATCAAAACTGTTAATGCATACATTTGCTGATCCGCCATCAATATGATAGAAGGAATAATAAAGAGTGCTCCAAAATTAACGCACTATTTGAATTCAACGCAATTTCAGCAGTCAATTGTTGGCAACCCTAAACAGTTTGACAGCTGGCAGTTTCGTGCTAGCAAAACTTGTCGAGAAACAAATGCATCTACATCGTGCCGCTGTTTGGTGCAGATTTTAGGCTAGGGGCATCCTTCGACCATTTGAGGCTCGTCAAGCAGTGATTGTTACTGGTAATCAAAATTTGCTTATATTGATGTGGCCAATATGTGGTTTCAACAAGACGGTACTACAGGCCATACAGCTTGCGAAGCTGTCATGTACTCTCTGGTTTCGGTAATCATAACTGGCTCTCTATGTTGTGTGTTTGAACAGCATTAGCTCTTTTTTGGGGATTACTTGAAGTCAGCATGCCCACAATGTCCGTGCATTACGTTAGGAAATTAAAGGCAGCATAAATGAAATTCAGCCACATTTATGCGAAATAATAATGGGAAATTTTCACAAAAACATTGTCGTGGAGGCTATTTGTTAGATGTGTTGTTCCATAAAACTGCGTTTTTTATTATTTTGCGACACCCTTTATTTGCTTGGCCTTGTTTGTAGATAGATGTTTAATATAAAATGTAGGTTACGGGTGCTTATTTGGTTATAAGATCGTGTGTTTAGATCACTATCAGAAATGGGAAAAAAAATTATATATTGTATGTTACAGATGTACGAGTATTTGATATCCATGAATGATCAATGTAAATATTTGTATGTAGACAATATGTTAAGCACATGTGGGTTTTTTATTAGAGATTGCTAAAAGGGTACGAGTACCTCCAACAAACACTACGAGTTTCCTTTACCAATTAAAAAGGGAGAGTTGTTAAATTTATTCATAAATGCGCAGGTAAAGTGAATAAGTTTACATTAAACTAAAATAATCCAGACTTATTGAAATTACTTACGGTTGCTTATTTAATGTATCTTTTAGATTTATGTGAAGTTGTAGACTATAAAAAATAAAATTTGTATTTTAATATTTACTCATATCTATAATTCATGTTGATAACTGAAACAAGTTTTATTACTTTAAAGCAGTTGTCATTCAAAGTCACGTTTGTTATTATTTTTTTGGAAAAAAGTTTCACTTAAATTTTTATCTAGTTACTACATCAAGTGTTTGTGTAGTAACGTTAGATAGGCTTGGTAGTAACAGGCACGTACGGAGAACGTAGGAACTATTTTCGTAGTAAATATTTCGTTTTTGTGCGTCAACTAGAGATAAATTTAAATAAAAATGGAAGTTTGTAATAAATAATGTGCATAACAGTTTGTTTGCAGCAGCAAAACGAGCAACAAATGAAATGGAAAGTGTCTGAAATAATTTTGGAAACACACAATTTTGTATAATGAGTTGTTTGCAATATATTTTTGAAATAATTATATGTTGAACTATTCAAAATAAATAAGTTTATTCTATTATACTAAAAGATAAAATTTAGCGGTGACATGATCACCACAACTATATTATGTTTGCGCCAATAATATATGGTTGTATCTACCAGATTTTAATTTAAATATTTTAAATATTATTTTGGTCATGATTAACAAGTTCTTACGGGCTGGACAATATACGTTTTATAATTGTGTTTTCAGGCAGCTTTTCTAACCATAAAACATTACTAATTAGAACATGTACAGTTTTTTATTATTTAAACTAAATATGAATAAGAAGCAATGAAATAATGTGTGTTTTTTACAATATTTTTTCTGGCTCGCGGATGGATCTCGTCTATCCTAAAACATCGAACCAAGTGCGTATCGAAGTACTGTTAAAGGTAATTATGATTATTACATGGTAATTTGTAATTGTATCAGAGTCATCTGTAAAACTAATGTGACCAATTGTAGTCATTTGACTTTTCCCTTTATTTGTCATTTCGATTGCGAATATTGGCGATCATATAACGTTAAGAAATTTATTTTTCACTTTTACAGTAATTTAATCACGTTATGAAGAGTAGATTACAATTGAAGTTAAAATACACATGAGTACTGCTTTCGACCAATACCCCGTTTTCCTTAATTTTTCCCCTGGAAACGGATTTTCTCATAATATGCCCTGAATGAAAATGTTTTTCTTTTCTTTATAGTATTTAACAGCTGACGATAAAAATTCATTAATCGTAGGATTACAGTATTTGTAATATCCATCCATGGTACTTTGAGAACCCTTCGAAATATCACACTTCAAAAGATTCAAGTTTGTTAAAGTTCATTTTTTTCAAAATCAAACATTCCATGCCATAAAGAATTATAGAACACAAGTAGCATCTTATAACATGGATCTTAGTTTTGATATTGATATCATGACTGTTCATTGCTTTTTTGTACTTAAGAAAAGAATTTCCAGCTTCATTTATTCGATATTTGATTTCTTTTGATCAATCGAAGTTTTCATTGGTATCATCCGCAAATCTTATATCGTTTATACACATTTTCTTTAACATAATACTTTCTAAATTTATGTTGAATACTAACGGTCATAAAATACACCCCTGTCTTATTCCCCTCGAAGTTTATATTGCTTCAATCATATCTCCATTCATGTTAATATGAGCGTGTTGTTGCCAATACAAGTTTCTTATGCACTGGATTTCTCTATCATCTATTCATACAGATTGGAGAACTTCCATATGCATATTATTTTTGATGGTGTCGAAAGATTTTTCATAGTCTAATAAACATAAAAATGTATATTTTTAAACATCCTTACAATTTTTAACCAAAACTTGAATACAAAGCAAGCCCTCGCGGGTTCCTAGTCCTTCCCTGAAAACAAATTGCGATTTTTCTGTTGCTTCCTCGCATTATTTAAACATTTTAGTATGTATAATTTTTAAAAATAGTTGGAATGCATGTGATATTAAGCTTATTCGTCCATATAGGTAAAATGTAGACTTACAATGTGAAAAATGTGGGAAATTAGAATTAGAATTTAATTTACTATTACCTGCAAAAAGTTTTTAAATATATTTATTACACATACGTTTCATTGCATTCATGTCAAATACTATTTCATAATCGTCATTAAGAATAATTGATGGAGAATTTTTAAATTGAAAGAAGAAGAATAATAACAACGAGAAAAATTAAAAACAAATTAAAACTCCCCAAAATTATGTTGAAGTAAAAAAAGGAATTTGTTAATAATAAGTGGAAAAAATTAAAAATTGAAGAATTTTCGTTTAAACGAAATATTTTTTAGAAATATATTTTAACTTTACTATAGACAAATGTCTGGTTCAAAAAAATTTGAAAAATGTTGAAGTTTTTATAAAAAATAAAAAAATAATAGAAACAATATTTTCGTTTGAATATTTATGCGAAAATATTGCTGAATATACGAAAACATATGAAAATATATAAAAAAATTTAATTACTTGCATACCTACATGTGTACATACATACTCGTAATTACATCATTTACTAATAACTGTAGAGAAATGGAAACATTTAAATTTATTAGTCAATATGAATAAAATCTTTTGCATAATAATAAATTTTACCTGAAATTACTAGTTGAGTTAACTAAATTCTTATTCAATTTAACTAAAAACTCGTTATAAAAATAAAGAAAAAGTAGCAGTCAAATTTAAGAAACTTATTTTTTATATTTTTTAATATATTTCTTTGACCTTTTAGTATAAATTTAGTTTAATAACTGTCAAGCATTAAGTCTTTATTTTTATAACTTTCTTTTAATAAAATAATATTATTTAATTAATTCAATATTTCGCTTAGCCTTTGTGTAATATCAAAAGGATATAACTAAAATTAGTAAATACTTCAATTTAATAACGCTAGATATTCCTGGTATGTTAACGACTTATAAATTTTAGGTTCTATTAGGCTTTTTAAATTTCAGATTTCTGCTTTTTGGGGTCTTATAAGAAATGAATTTGAATATCATGCACCGCAAATTGGGAAATTGATTGTAACATTTCTTCAAATTGTAATGCTTATTCGTAAGGAAGTTAATATATTATTGATATACCGCTAAAAATGTCTATAAATAGTATTATTTTCGATTTGCATATTCTTAAAATTCACATATGCTAAACCCGTATCATGTAAAATATAAATTAACGACCCAAGACCCCAGATAACCTACGGACCCAAATATTAGACCGATTAAAAAAATTTTTAGAAAATCTTAAAAATTTCAAAAACTAAAAAGGAATATTTCTCTAAATACCGAAATTTACAAAATAAAAAAAATCGAATAACTGGAATAGAAATTTATTAAAAAAAAATAATAATAAAAATTCAATTAAAAAATACAAACTTTCAACGTTTTATGAAATTTGTTATTTCCCCAAAAAATAAACAATTCACCAAAATACTTAAAAATCAAAAAATTTAAAATTATTCCAAAACTTTTAATTTACAAAAAATTTAAAATGTTAACTAATAAATCGTGAAACTGAAATAAAGGAAATAAACTAAATATATAATAAAAACCCGAAATATTACCACACAGAAAACAAATATTAAATATTAATATATATTTAACTAAATTTTGACAAAGGAATAATATATCTTAAATTTAAAAATTCACCAAAAAATTTTTAAAACTTCACAAAACCAAACAATAGTCTAAAAATGTTTAAATTACCAAAATCCACAAATTTTTCAAAAAAGCAAAGTTAAAAGAAAGCCGAAATGCACCAGAAAAGTTTGAATAATTTAATTTTAAAATCCACGGGAATATCGAAAAACTAGATTAAAACAAAAAAAAAAAACCAATAATACTAAAAAAAACCAGCATTCATCAGGTTTTATAATTTCAGTTTTACCAAACTTTTTCAGTTCCATCAAAAATTTGCAAAAAATCAACCAATGAAAAATGTCGCAATTTTAGTAAAACCGATATTACACAAGTTATCTATCAAAAAACTTGATTTTCAGTAACAAGTAACCAAAAACAAACTTCACCAAATTTACCCAAATCCAGAAATTGCACCGAAAACTCAAATTTTATAAAACCTTAGAAATTTTACCAAAGCCCCAATTCCTTTATTATCTACAATTGACCAAAAAATCTAGAACTTAATAAAAATTTATGAGCATTTAGCAACAAGTAAAATCAAACCTATCGAAACTGCTTATATTAAGACAAAATGAGAGTTTCAGTGTAAAATAACACGAGTAAAACCTTTGCACCGAGAAAAATCTGTGGTATATTTTTAACAGTTCTTACATTTGTGAAGGATGTAACATATGAAATTCGGTACAGCCGAATATGGCTTTCTTACTTGTTTTTAATTATTAATTTTGTCTCTTGATTAGATTTTACTGTAAGCTTTATAAATAATCATAAATTGGCTTAAAATTTGACTATAGCCACCACATAATGTCACTGTTGTATGACATTAAGGTGTGCAACTGCAAGTTAATAGAGACCATCCGAAATCATGTAACAAGCCTATATATATTTAATAATATAATAAATATTTTTGTACAACTGATTATTGTGCAAACCCACTTGCTAAACTTTGACTTGTGTATTTTTGTTGCTGGTAAACATTTGTAATTTATTTTGACTTTCAGCTTTGCATTGAAAATTTGATGAGGAATAATTAAAAAAATTTCCTTATTTGCACTTAAAAGCATTAGGGATTATGCATTTAATTTACCAATTGTTAAGACTTGTTAGTTGACACTCTGCAAGGCGACTGCTGGAAGACTAATTCTAAATCTTCATGTATGTGACTTAAGTCTTTCGTTTTCTGGCATATTTGCCAACCAAAGAAAACATTCCCAAAAAAGTTTATATTTTGCAATTTTTACTTAAAACATTCAAAGTGAAACTGCCGTTTGATGTATAAAATGCCAGTTCCATACCTACTTTTTTCTATTTCAATATTTATAAACTTTTGCATATTTTCGTCAGGGTTTATTATAAAAAAAATTAGTATATTTTATAAAGAAATATTGCTTTAAATTTAATTTTATTGTATTTTTTCAAACGAAATTTATAATTTCAATGTAAGTCCTATCCCTGTAGTGTTATATATTAATTATTACTAATATAATAACTAATTTATTGTATCCAAATCTTAATATGCGATGGGGTTGGGAGGGCCATCTCATTAATGAGTCTTCTCTCTGGTGCCCATCGAATTGCAAAAAATGCCGTTAACTTCACGTCTATGTTTTTATTTTTTCCTTAAAAATGGAAACTGTTAAATATCTATGAATACCTTTGTTTTTTCCATATGAAGGGGCGCAGACGATTAGTCGTAACATTTTTAAATGTTTTTTTTTTTTTGTAACTTCTGAAGGTCTGATGCGCAAGCAGTAGCTGAATATCATACGACCATTGCCGGCATTATAACTAATTTGTATAAAAGTACTTTGTATTCGAAAGCCAGAATTGAGTTAGAAGCTATTAGCCAGTGTAGTTAATTTGTTCTAATGTGAGACTGCAATTGTTCGGATGAAACATTGACGTCTGCAAACGTTGACGTATTTGTGATTGTTGGCCCTGGTACTTCTGCAGACGTTACCCCATTTTTAGAAACTAATGCTTTGACGTTAATTTAAACAATCTATCGGCAAAGTAGCTCTTTAAATGCTGGTGGGAGTTTTCAGGAAGAACCCGACTTATTTTCATGAGTAGCCCATTATGCTAGACTTTATCGAACGCCTGGAAAATGTCAAAAAATAAAGCTGAACAGTATTGATAAGTTTCAACTGCCGACATAATAACGGTGACAATCCTATAGACTTGTTTACTGGAACTACGTCTTGCTCAAAAAACTAACTGATGGTCCCGGATAATGTTTTTTTATTAAGATAACGCTTTAAGAACGAAATGTTAAATGTTCATAATATAGAGAAAATGCTAATAGGACTGCATGCCGTAACCTGATTACAGTCCTTCCCTATCAAGTCCAGACAGTATGGGCAAAGCCAACTTGCAACATGGCATTAAGTATTAAAAATACATCATCGATTCTGTAATACTATCCGGCCCGGGTAATATCTTCTCATACCTATAATTTTAATGGTAAATTGTGATGAAGATTGCCGAAATTTCATAGGTTTATTCGGAGTGTCAATTGTTGTCGAAATGATAGAACAGGTTATTACATTGAGAATAAGTATTTTTAAGACTTCTATAACGGAGTCGTGTTTCTATCCCAGTTTTTTACGTAAAGTTTTTGACATAAGTTCGTTTAGGTTTTTAATATTTCTCGTGCAAATTATATGAATTCGCTGTAGAAACTACGGTTTTAATTGGCCGGAAAAGATGGAAGAGAATGCCTCAAGAGGGATGCATGGACCATTGACCAAAGATACTCGTAAGGCGTTCGACTGCTAGATTCCGATAGGTAGTAATAAGAGATTCGGTGATGAATTAGACTGTTACCAGTCGACAGTCAAGAGTAAAGGCTAGTGTTAGCACGTGTAAAAGACTCAATAAAAGTTAGGTAGTCGACAAATTCCAAATCAGTTTGCCTAAAATACATTTGAAAAAAGCAGAGAGTCGTAAAGGTACCTATAAAGTATGTGGTATGCTTCAATATACCCCTACATTGAATAAAATCATGGACTGAATAGTTTTACTTCTGTATCTCTACTAGAAGGATATATGTTTTATTGAAAGAAATGAATTCGTTGTCGACACCCGTACACTTAAACCTATAAATAGCCAATTTTGCAATTAGAAATTGTTTTTAACTTTATTTTCTTGCCGGTTACAATGCAAGAGAATTCTAATCGATCATTCCCAATCATTGACTGTTCCATCGTTCTTGCCATAACCCTTCATCTTCAATGCAAATATGCCCTAGATAGAACTCACTCCGTATATATTCTACAAATTCTTTTCATCTTTCAAAATTATATTGATGATTTCTTTTTATTACGAGTTTTTTAACAATTCTGAGTTAGGAGAATAGGTTACTACAGATTACAGAATAAATTTGATATTGACTAAATATGTAAGTATGTACTTATATACCCATAATCAATTATTTCAATTATATTTATAACAATATGTTTTTTAGTACAAGCAGTATATAAACATTTTAATTTAATAAAAATTAAATCTTCTACTTTACCACAATTGGCCTAATCATCTTCTAAAAAACTTTTGAAAAATCTGTCGCTGTACTGTTGTGAAGTGGTTAACCAACATACTTTTATTTTCACTGATGGTTTCTTAAAACTTGATTAAGTATTTAAGTATTGTTTTAATATGGCCGAACTCCAATGACCATAAATACATTTTTGACTGTCAAAAACATGTATGGCTTAGCTGCACCTACATTTTGGCAAGCGTCATTCTTTTACATTTCAAATTCAAACATAGTTTTGCATTAATATTTTTTTTTTTTTGCTTTATCTTAAAATAAAAGAAATTTATATATATAATCATTATATGTACATACACGAACAGATGATTTGTATTTCCTTTATGTTTCTGCTCTGTCTAAGGTGTCAACATAAAAATGTTGAAAATATAGTTACTCAGTCAGTTGGCTATAATTTCGTACAAGTTGCAGTAAAGACGCTCAACACAATCTAAAACTGAAGTTTCTCTTAACTTAAATGTGCGATTTTATTTAGACTATCCATCAATCCATCCATCCAATCATCCGTCTACCCAATCGTCTATATACTAGCCTGTATGTACGCGCATCTATTGAAACACGTCAGTCAATGAAACTGTCAAGTCATAGAAAATAAAATTATAGGCAAGTGAAAATGAAAGTTTTTTCTGAAAATTTTGAGCACATATTATAAATGTAAAATATTTTCGCACCAATTTAATAAAGACATGATGTTTGTTATGTGTGGCATTAGTAGAATAGACTCCTGCTTAGCGAGCGTTGGCGATGATGATGGTGGCTAAGAAATTTGATTTACTATGTCAGTAAGTGCTTTGAAAATGCTCATTATAAAAAAAATTAGCTGACTTCAAGAAGTATTTTCATATGTATGTAAGTTTGTGCTCCATCCTGCTAATACTTTTATTGTTATATACGTCCGTCCGCGACGAATATTACTTCCAAAAAAACTGAAGAATTTTGAAAATCATTTTTATATCCTTCATAAAAATTAAACGGGTATATTACAGATAAGCTTGTTTTTCCGTTTCCAATTTCGCCCAATATTCATTTCCGACCTAATAAATTATATATTATCCTTATAGAAAGCAAAGTTCTATTAATCAGCTCCGTTTGTCTGTGTATCCATCTCCCGAGACATGAATTATTTTAGCTTTTTCACTCTCACGGAGAAACGCTTATACAAATATCCATATAATTTGTATTTTCTGAAACATTACAAAATTTGTTATAAACGTTTCCTACAGTAACTATGAACCCAATGTAATTCCAATGTTGGGCCAAATTAAAAAAATAAATAAATTTCAATAATTAACAAAGTCGAAATTCTCCAAAATCATTAATTTCACAAAAAATTTTGAAAAATTCGTAATTTGTCCAAAACTGAATATTCACCACAAATTCGAAAGTTTATCATAAAAGTACCAAACACATCAAATTAGACAAACTTTCAAATTTCACCACAAAATGAATTCCATCAAGAGACCTAAATTTGCCAAAAAATTGCACAAATCAAAATTTTACGAAACTTTAACACGATCGATTTTAAGCAAATATTTCAACAAAATATCAAAATTCAAACTTGCCAAAATTTAAAAATTCCTTTCAAAATCAATCTATAGTCTAAAAATTTTTAATTACCAAAATAACAAACTTTAAAAATAAAGACATTTTCAAGAAAATCTAAATTACGGCAAAATATTAGGAAAATTCGTTATTTTCGCAAAATTTTTAACTCAAAAAATTTTCAAAAATTTACCCCAACATCTAACAACTAGAATGAAACCAAATAACACGTTTGGCAAAAACAAGCCTTACAGAGTTTAAAGAATATGGCTCCATAAAATTTCTAGGATATCGGCAAAGAGCTCAGATTTATCTAGCTCATTTGAAGCTTGTTTTAATGTATTATAAAGAAAATAAAGAATATTGAGTTTAAATATTCAAAGAGATTCAAAGATTATCACAATGATATGACTAGATCTGAACTCTTAGAGTATCTTGCAAAGGGGTTAGTTAAGCTTTTGCAGTCCTCTAGATAAAAAGCAAACGGACTTACTCATAACCCACACACGGATTAATTTCTGTGTCATTGGGTATGTATTGCTCAAGTACATAGACTAGTGGTCCAGGCAAGACATGTTCTGTCACATACCGCTTTTATTCATATTCACATATAGATTTACCA
This sequence comes from Phania funesta, assembly GCA_963932375.1. Taxonomy (NCBI): domain Eukaryota; kingdom Metazoa; phylum Arthropoda; class Insecta; order Diptera; family Tachinidae; genus Phania; species Phania funesta. Next base: position 49,451,644 of record OZ010656.1, read on the forward strand.
AAGTATGAACGGGGGAAAAAAAACTTTCAAAATACATCGTGTTTTAACATAAAATACTAACAGTAAATAACAAGCTTTTGAGGTTGGTAACAATTCAGGAACGAATGCATTCCGCAAATTTCTCGACAGTTAAATCAGTTTTTAATAAAGTTTTTTTAACGCACTGAAGTCGTTAAAAGTATGTAAGTTTATGCAGGCTTTTCAATAATTTTAAACAGACCAAACTCCAGCAAAGCAGTGTTACGCAATTTAAAATTCATTCGACTATCTGGGTTTTTTTTTTGCAAGATGCCTAATTTGCATAATTTACTTGAACACAAAAAATATATTGTTTTGATTTTACTCGAATGTAGCAGTTATAATAAGTGGTTTCTTTTATTAATATTTTAATGAAAAGTAATTTTTAACAGATTATGTAACACTTAAAACTTTATTTGGTGCAAAAGTTAAAATATACTCGTAATATAAATAATGTGGCGAAATTAAAGGAAGAAGAGTCAACATGTATAATTTAAAATATTACACCATCACATGAAAAATAACTATTCTTAAAAAATATAGGGTTATTACACAGAGCCGTTACAATGTAATTAAGCAAATTGTATGTGAATTGTCGATACATTTTTTTTTTCACGGGGAGCTGAAAGATCCCATTTTTGATAATTCAACTTTTCCGGCACAGTGATACATAAGAATTACATTTACTAAGACCTAAAAAATCTGTAAACTGAGCGTCATGTGAACCAAGGTTGGACACCCAGCAAAACCACGCAAAAGATATACAAATGCATAAAGTCAAGGAACAGAACAACAAATGAAAAAGGAACAATTACTACAAATTATTTGCCGAAAAACCCATTTTATGAATATTTTTTATTTGTATGGAGACACCCAACGTGTTGAGGAAACCCATCAAAAAAATGCACCGTGGTATAATTACACGATCAACACTATTATTTGCAATTGTCTAAAAAAATAAAATGAAGCTGTGAAGTAGTAAAACCTAACCTGTTTTGACGTAGAGTTTTGGAACGAATTTCCGTCAAACCTTGTCAAATTTGGTTTGGAGACAACCCGGTTTCGGCTATGTGCCATTTTTAGTGTCATTTCTCAGAGAACGAAAAGCCGAATTTGACAAGGGTTGACGGAAATTCGTTCCAAAAATCTAATTTTTCACTTATAATCTTAAAACATTTGTAAAAACGGTTATTTTTCACTGTTTTACCTACCTCTGAATATGTGCTTGATGCTATGCAGATAAAATTTTCAGGATTTTAATATTTTATATTGATGTGGTCTCCCAAAACCCCAGTCAGTAGCTTAGAATTTATTATTGCTCAAAGTTGTATTCGAATAAAAATTACAAAACGTTACATGTGCAATAAGGACAATTTGATTTCAATAATTATCTAAACGGTCTATTACAACTACCTGAACTTTAATCTTTCTACAATAATTTTAATTAGCAAAAGAATTTTTCTTCTAATGTAAAAGTTAGCGCGGAGTAAAGGGTGTTTATTTAGTTAAATTTTAAATGCAAATACAACACAGATAAAAGGTGGTAAATTGGCTTCGTTGGAAAGACTATTCGTTGTAATTTTTATTCGAATATGTTAATCGATATATGGATACCTCGGCTGTTTTGAAGGAGTTCTAAGCGGAAATTTTCGATCACTTTCTGCAGCAATGGATAGCGTGTCTCATCTGTGACTTCTCAGCGTAACCCAGCAATACCGCATAGCTTAATAAAAAGAAAGTTCAGCTGTGTTAAATAGTGTAATGTTGGAGCCTAATTTACGATTCATGAAAATTATTCGTTCACCAAACATTAATACACCCAGCAAAAAATAATTCAGACATTGTAAGCAGTGCCTATGTAGTTTTTCTAGGGAACAAACGCTTTTCACAGTAAGCAAAGCAATAGTTTTTGCTGAGAATTGTGTGACTCGCTGTGTGCGATGTTGCACCCTCTGCTTGAAAGCATAGCTCCTCCACTTTAAGAGCACTTAGTTGCAGGGTGAAAGGTCAGCGCAGCGGTCCTAATTAACCACCGGCTCATGAAGCAAATATGTAGAATCTGTCTTGGATTCTCCTCCTATTGAGGTAAAATTGGGTCTCAGCACTGAACAGAATATTACGATAAAACAGAGGTACCATTACTGAATGAACACCAATTTTCCAAATAAATTTGCACAACATGATAAAATCGTAAACCAAACTAAATAAAAATTATTAACAGCTGTCAAAATAGTGGACATATCAGAAAGTATTGCCGACTTAGAATTCTACACTTCTAGAAAACCACCTGTTTCTTACTGTATTTGATAATAACACACAATATATGCAAGCCACTTTTATTTTGCAGGGAAAAATTAAATCATAAATTCGATTTATGGCCAAATGCGTGCCATTCTCCACCAAAGTGAACATTTATAATTGTTAAGAATTTTTTTACTGCCAGTTAAAGAAATAATCCACAGAGAAGATAATAAACGAGCTGCTGTTAAATTTTTGCCAACAAAAGCCATGCTTTACCAATTACTAATTTATAATAGCATTTTGGAGGTGGTTCGGGACATTGATTTTCCTTAAGAGATAGTCTGTATTAAATTGGAGCTACCACATTAAAGTAAAAGTCAAGGGCTCATAAACTCAAATTTGTTTGTGACAAGTTTAAAACGATAACTAAGTATAAAAACACAAGGGAAACTGGGGATACGTAGACCTATTTTGAAATTATTTTCTTATTATATCAGCAGCAGAAGTTGAGTAGGAAGGATTTTCATGTCTGTTTATCAGGCTGTCTGACCATATTGAATAATTGCCTGATTTTATAGGAAATTTTGTTGCTCCATATTATGTCCGTGCTGCGTTAATTTCTGGAACCCTACGGGTTCAGTTTGAAAGCTTAATAGCAAATCTCTTCTACTCGCGACAGCGACTGTTCTTAGCGGATCTTAGAGGATGCATTATATGTTGCGCAAATATCTGTTGGTAAAATTTTAATTCCAGTGTTTGAGGGCTTTGTTTACCAACCAATGTCAGATTCATACACCAGAATACTTTTGTTTGTGTATGTGTCTTTTTTCCTTTGCTTCCATATCACTACAATTATAATGTCGACTACACACAAAGGGACATTAGAGCAAATATTAGCATCTTCCACTTTATGCTCCTTCGTCTGATGTTTCTTGTTGAAATGCTCGTTCCTTCCTTATATTTTTTAATAGCCTGTATGACATTTATGGTTTCGTCTGTGGTTCCTTCGTCTATATTATAAAAAATTGAAAATAGGTTTCTAAAACACGTTTCCTTTAATGCTTCCTCGTCTGTATCCTTCTATAATATTACCGAAGAATTAAGAGGTGTCAGTGAGATTGCCAGGCATTCCGAAAGCTTGTCAATATTCAAGCTAAAAAGTTTTTTGGCAAACTAAAAAAAAAATCTTGCAGTTGCTTCAACGCTTTCGACCAGCATATTTGTATTCTAAAAAAAATAAAATGCAATTTGAATTTCTAAAGTACAAATGGAAAATTGTAAAAAATTTGAAAATTTCTTGCCAATAAATGAATATTACAATTGGCTAAATTCGTACCTGTTGCTTGATTTAATAAATTTTTTGCTTGTTCGAAATAATTAAATTTTTATTGGGCCTAAAATGTAGAAGTTTGTGTCAATATTTGTTCGGTTTTCTTCTTTATCAAGATTTTTCACAATTTTGATCTGACAAGCCTAGTTGTCAGCATTTTTGATTAGTACTATTATTTTCCTTTGCACGCTAAAATTGTTCAACAGGACTGACCCACTAACATACTCTCAAACCTGGAGCTTTCTGCTCATACTTCACTTTATAGTAAGTAGTTCATCAAAAAGCATTGCTTTCTGTTGGTGGTTACTAAATTATACGACAATAATAACTACAACATTATAATTGTATTTTTCCCTAAAATAACCAACACTGGCTGACAAATTATTCACTTACCTTTTTTATGTTAAATAATTAATTGGTCGTTTTGAAATCATCACGTTTTCTCAAGAAAACGACCAAAACTGAAAATAAGGTGTATTTCGTTAAGTGTTAACGTCAAATAGTTTTCACAAAGTATCTTTATTATGTTTACTTATAAACACATGTGTATGTGTATGTGACCAATACTCATGCATGCAGACATAATATATTTCATTTAATGCGCCTAAAAATAATTCAAGTTTTGTTCAATTTGGTTTTCACATTCCCTTAGGGGTAAAATTTTTGCTTTTTGGAATAATAATCAAAATTCAGCAACAAAAACAAAAATCGTTAAAAATAAAAATATTGCAAATCGCCAAAATTTGGCTTTCAAGATTTGCTTATTGTTTTGCATTGTTTTTTATATTTGTGGCTTGGTTCCAACAAAATGTTTAACTTTGTAATTTTTTCTAGTTTTCTTTGTTGTCGTCGTTTGTTACTCATGTTTTCCTAAATACAATTATTCACTTTCAACATCTTTAAACAGTTTAAGGCGGGAGCTATTTTTAATTTTATTTTGGACTTCACCGCATCAGCTAGTATTCATGCTTGGGCTGTTTTAAATACGATTATAGCTTAACCATCCGCAAAATAGTTTTTTCATGATCTTGGTGGTTTTTCATCAGTTTTCAGTGCTTTTGTTGTTAAAGTTGTTTTCAATTTGACACTTGCGGGTATTGCTGTCATAATTTTGTAATTTTATCTAAAAGTATAAAATTTTTCACAAAGGCTTTGAAATAGGTAACTTTTTTAGAGTTAAACAACTTCAAATTTTATTGTTAATATGAATGTAGATAAACGAGATGTAGGAAAGTGCTTCTAAGAATATCAATAGACATTACAAAATTTATAATCTTAAAACCTTAACAATCTGTAGTTAATTTTGATATATAGTTCATATTAATAGTCTATTGGGCTGGGAGTCGGGAGTCTCTGGCCTGCTTCACTACAATGAGTGAAGGTCTACGTTACTCAATGATCGGTTTTTTAAGTTACAATATTATTTGTAATTGTATTGTATCATTTAGGAAAATAATTAAAACCGTCAAAAATATTTTACAAAGCCTCAACATATCCTCCTTGCTATGCCATAGTATTTCTGAATAAAGTCTGAAACGATTTGACCTAACCTAACAAAAACGATCTATAATTTCTACAATGTTGATTTTCGACTCAACAAAGTATAGGTAACAAAGTATAGGTCCTTGTAGGTAAAGAAGTTGAATTAACGATGTCAATGAGTTTGAAAAATTTTGGTATTTGAGAGATCTGGGCTTTTGATATTTTCACACTTGCGGAGAAATGCTTATACGCAAACCCGCATATTCTGAATCCTTATCAAATTTGCTACAAAATCCATCAAGAGAAATTATAATCGCGTGGCCTGCAAATAGTCGACAGACCTAAATGAAGGGCCAAACAAAAAAATTATGAAACAAAAAAATCGAAATTCATTACAAATGAGAGATTTAGCAAAAATAAAAAAAAAAATCACCATAAAATTAATCCGAAAACAAAAGGCACTATATTTCACAGTGATTTGGAAATTCATTAAAATTCAAAAATTCACCATAATCCAAAATTACGAATAACTTAAAATTTGCCAACATTTTATATTCACCATAACATCGAAAATTCGCACCTAAATCGAAAAAATCAAATAAAAAAACATAATTCCAAAAATACCACAAAAACTAAAACACACGAAATGTTAAAATCTCCTTCTCTAAAATTTTCCAGTTTTACCAAAGCTTTGCAAAAAATTTGCTTGAAAAACGCCACAATTCTAACAAATCCGATATTACACATTTTCCAAAAGACCTCTATCTTACAAAAAAAAAAACGTAATTTTCACAAAAAAGTAACCAAAAAACAAACTTCACTAAATTTTGAAACTTAACGAAAAAATAAAAATTTTCCTAGAGCTTGAAACCCCAATTCCACTATTATCTACAATTCACCAAAAATTTTACAAGCATTAATTCAAAAGAAAAACCAAGCCCATTTAGAATGGTTGTATTAAGATTAAAGGAGTGTTTAAATATAAAATAATACGTCTAAAGCCGATGGCCAGAATTTAATATCTCAAACAAGCCTTTGCACCGGGAAAAATCTGTGGATCATTTTTAGTAGTTTATACATTTGTGAAAGGTATATAAGATCCGACATAGCCGAATATAGATCTCTTACTTATTCTACTCTTATTCTTATAAATTCTTGATAAATTGTCGATCAAACTATAAGCCATAAATCGAAAAACTGAAATATAAAAATGCATTTCCTTCAAAATCAATATTTTACAAAAAAAGAAAAAAAAACCCATAAACCCAAAATTTTGGAACTTCATCATAAAAACTTTAACTTAACCAAAATTGAAAAAATACAAATTTATAAGAAAGTTTACACAACTATATAAAAAATTGCTAATTTCACCACAAATCGGGAACTCACAAAAAATTAAAATTTACAAAAATACTTTAAAAGAATAAAAACTCAAAATGTCAGCAAACAGTCTACAAAATTTTACATTACCAAAATAACAATTTTCCACAAAAGTACAGTTTGAAGAAAACCGAAACTCCACAAAAGAATTACGGATAACCTAAAATTCGGCAGAAAGTTTACTTTCACCAAAACTGTCTAAAATTCTCCTCCAAATCGAAAAATGCCACGAAAACCAAGTTTCAGCATTTTCAATGTTATTATAAACCTAATTCCGCTATTACCTACGATTCGCTAAAAAAAAACAATTTCTCACAAGTATATAAGCATTCAGAGAAAAGAAAAACTCATCAATTGAAAAGGCGTATATTAAAACAAAAGGATATTTTAAATGCAGAAAAATACGAATATTAAAAAATTATGGTAATTTTTTTTTATATTTGTCAGATTAATTGAGATTTTTTGTAAATGTGGCGGTCAGATGTTCCAAGTTGCCAGGTTGTCTAGCGCCTTTAGAAAGTTAATTTCAATATCGGAAAGACGGACAGATAAACGGACAAACAGATTTCGTTCAAAAGTTTAGGCAACACTGTCAACTATGTAGCACAACCTATTAGGGAGTACAACGACATACTTTTTAAGAGTATCATTCATATTTATCATCCAGGTTCCATCCTGATCAGACTTAGTATTTTGCCATCTAAATAGGAGGACTTAGTATTTGTACATCTAAAAGGTTTGGTATTTGACAAGATTTGTTATAAAATTATACAACAAAAGCACACGCAAAAAAAAATTGTAGTCATCAGTGAACACTATTCAGTAGCAAAGTTTACTTTTTCAAAAGAGCATATCTTCTAATTACGTTGAAAATGAAATATATTGCATCCGATGAAATATTTTTATTTATAAAGAAAAGTGCTTCAGAAACTCACCATACCCCTGTGGCTGTGCAGAAACTTATATACCCTTCGCAAAAATATGAACTACTAAAAAAGCACTAAAGATTTTTCCCAGTGCTAATGATTGTTTGCGATACTTCTTTTGGCCTCTGATTGTAATCGTTTTATTATACATTTTCGATTGGTTAATAGATAAGATGTTTTTTAATTTTTGATAAATTCTATATTCTTTGGCGCATCGTAGATAATTGCGGAATTGGGTTTTTAGTCAAATTTCTAATATTTTATACAATTTTGAGTTTTTACTGCAATTTGAGCCTGGGGCTAAATTTTGTTCTTAAATTTCTGAGTAAAGTGAAGTTGTTTTTAGGTACATGATTTTGAAAATTACGTTTTTTTAAGATATAAGTTTTTTGTAACTTGTGTTATATTAGTTTTATTAAAATTGTGACGTTCTTCACAAAATATTGATTTTTCTTTGCAAACTTATGGCAAATCAAAAATTTGGTTTTGATACTTTAAAATATGGCGAATTTTGGTTATTGTTATATTTTTGCAATTATTTTGCTCAATTATGGTTTTTTGATTTTATTGGAATTTTTTAATTTTTAGTCATTTCAAGTTTATATTTTATTTTTTCCCCTGAACAAGGCCACCGAAGATTTTCGAAATATTGAAAAATAGTAAAATATTTATTATATAATAAAATATTTAAGCTAGAGCCTGAGAAATAATACAAAAATTTGAGTAATTTAAAACTTTTTTCACTATACTTTGGTTTTGAGGGTGTTGAGATTTCTTTTTTGTGTGTGTTATGTTTACATTTAGTAAAATATTTAATTTTTATGATTTTGAAATTTTTGGTGAATTTTGAATTTTTTGGTGAATTAAAATTTTTTGGTGATTTTTAAAATTTTTGTTGAATTTTTTATTGTTTTTGTAAATTCACCACCTGTGGTGAAACTTTATTTTTTTATGTATTTATACATATTTTAACATCAATTTTGCTAAAATGACTTTTTCATAAAATATTTTTTAATAATTAATACGAATAATTTATTTAGGCTTAAGTTCGGTATTATGCTTTCAATTATGAGGGCAAATTTTTTTTTATTTTATTAATTCGATAATTTTTTAATAGAATACTAACAAAACTTTTCGAAGTCACTGATTAAATAGTTCAAGTTTCAAGATCCCAGTATCTAGTGCCTTTAGAAAATTTATTTTAACATCGTACAGACAGACAACGTTAATTGAACTTGCCTACTTATAAGGATCCAGATAATACATAGGTTGTTCAAAAGAAAAGTGAATTTAGAATTTTTTGGTACACATGTGTTAGTCATATGTTGGCATTAACAGCTCATTTGAATTAGTAGTTTGTGGTTGACAACTAAAAAGGTTAGTCACGATTGTGTGTGTTCTACGATTTTTGACTTTTGAAAAAAATGAATCAAAGAATATGATTTTTTCGCCAAAAACAACCCCCTAATCATGCCTGAACCACCTTATTCTCCAGATTTGGCCCCCTGCGACTTTTTCCTATTCCCAAAACTGCAGGGACCAATGAAAGGACGGCGTTTTGCCACAATTGATGAGATAAAGTCAGAATCGAAGAACGATCTGATGGCCATAACGAAAAGCTCATTTCTGAAGTGCTTCAAGGATTGGAAGAGAGGCATTACTTTGAAAGGGACAAAATGGATATTGATGAATAAATACTTAAAAAATAATTAAACTTAAATTTTTCTTTTGAGCAAACCATGTATCATTTAAATCTTTTATTTTCATTTGTGCCTACTTCGTATTTTTATTTTTATGTGTTACTTGCTTGGTATTCTATATTTTGGTAGCTTTTCCATAATTTATTAGATCGCAATAACTGCACAGGTTCTTTGGAAGAAATTAAGATATAAACCAGAACTAAATGAACACTGTAATATCTAAAATTAAACCTTTTAAGTTTTTTTTTTAAATTTTTTTAAGTTAAATTTATACTCTTTGATCCAAAAGGATGACAAGTTTAAAATATTTTTTTTTTTTTTTGTATGATTATACCAAAGGTGCAAAGTGTATATATAATTTTTTCATTTAATTAATTAATTTAATTTTAATTAAATTTAATTTTCTTAAAAAAAAAATCTGAAGGTGCAAAAAAAAATATATGTATAACAATCTCAAAACCTATAAAATTCAATATAATAAAATATTAAGCAAACATTCGAAACTCACCCAAAAGAGTGAAAATGTACTAAAGAATTACACACTCTCCAAAAAACATTTTCCAATTAAAAAAAACAATATAAATAGAAATATAATTTATATGTTTGCATTAAGTAGTAAACTCAACTAAATTATAAATCTTAAAAAAAAATTATAAAGGAACTAAAAAATTATTTTCCATAACATAAATTTTTTTATTAATTAATGCTAAAGTGAAGGGAATATAAAATTCGGCACAGCTGAATATAGTGACGACCATAAGAGAACTATTCCACGGCTATAATCGTAATCAATTTTATAAATACTAAATATATAATAAAGCTCTAATCCATTGTGTCGAGCGCTCAAAACAAAGAGGTTCATGATGGACAATGGCTGTTTAAAAAAATCAGTTACCATGGCAAGGTTGTTGTTTTGTATCCAAGAGCGAACACACATATGTGGACCGTTCGTTGGACTTCATAAACTTTTTATACTGTGTTTATTTTTTGCTAACAAAAGTTATTTATTAGCATAATAGCCTCAATATTATTAGACAAGTACTTTGGTCATTTACAATAAAAATAAAAAAGTAAAAAATAACGACAATTATTAGGAACAGTTTCAAGTAGAGAAATGGCCCAGCTACACGTTTTGTGGCAAAAAGGCCTTTTCTTCCTCATTGTACTTGATTTGAAATACATGCGCATATGTGTATGTATATATACAAACACTAACGTAAAAGTACTAAGTTGTAGACGTCAGGTGTGCTAACTATTATGCTTTAAACAGTACCAGTTAAAACTGAAAAGTACTTAAAAGGAAAATAATTATAGAATCGTTCTTTTAATATCTAGACTATTGATTGAACTGCAGAAGAATGTTATTTGCCGTTATCTGTAACAAAGCTTAAAAATAAATTATTTCGAATAAAAAGACGTTGTTCCGTTGGACATAGTGATGTTTTGCGTTTCGTCATGGTTTAAAAAAAGATTTTTTAGCTGTAGTGCTAAATTCAACTAAAATTTTCCTGATCGTGATCCAATTTAAAACCCCCAACTAACACAGACGTCGATTTGAGGAACATTTATCATGCATTCTTAAGCCTTGGAAATGTGTTATGTGGTTAGTTAAGCAAATAAGAATTCTACCGATAAATGGTACGCATAAGATACACTAGTCCAAATAGAACTGGCTTTAGTGCACGAATTGCCCACAACTTTAGGCAATCGAAATATATTGGGCTAATAATAAAAATAAGTTAGGTGAGACTTAGCGTACTAGCCTCAATTCAATAAAAACGCTCTACGTACAAATTCTATAGAAGTTGGTTCAAAGTGAACATAGTTGTTTTTTAAAAAGTTCTGCCAGTTAGGCATTCTCTTTTTAATGCTTGATGCTTTACCACTACTGTCAAATTTTGCTGTCAAAATACACAAGATCGTTTTTATCCTTATTTGCTCCATAAGATTACAAAACTTATTTTACGGTTGATGAAAATAAACAAATTAATAATGAAGGCGTCATTCTGAAAACACCTTAATTTATGTTAAAAACAAAAACTTGTTTGGGCACAATTTCTGTTTAAGTTCCTTGGTTTTATTTATTTGTTTATATTTGGAGAACATATGTTCGTAAATCTATTACAATTTGCTTAGAATACGAATCGATACATATTGATGATTTGCTTACTCGAAATGCCATCCGGTACGATTTGTCGTTAGAATAAGCAAAAACCTGTAAAGCACATAAGAGTTTCCTTTCCTTATTCCAGTTCACATATTAAACGGTTGCAAATTAACCTTTCGACATCTAAAAGTCATTTATTGCAAACAATTTTCTGAGGATTGTCTAGAAATTGAGATATTTTCCCATTTTCCCTGGTACAATTGTAATTTTTGTACTTCACTGTACTATTTTATTATTTATCTATATTTAACTATTTGAAATTCCTGCTCATATCTTGGAACGTGTATGGAAGTTCGACTTTAAGTATGATATAATATGTACGTTTGTAGTTTTAACTTTTTTTTTAAATTAATCTGAACCGCAGAAACACTTGAGAAATCTACCATTCCGTCGTATGCATTGTTGGTCATATTTCTTGCGTTTCTTTGGTTCAGAAAAAAGTGCATTGCAACTAGAAAAAAGATAGTATTATTGATAGATTGCAAGTTGTGGGCCGTTGATTTCCGTCGTGACCTGCGTTATGTAAAATAGAAAAATTCACCTTTTACAACAGACTGAAAAAATGCAAAAGTTTTTGTTTTAAAAATTAATAAATGAAAAGCTAAATGCCTAAGCCAAAAAGGAACACACACCATAACACATGGAAGTATTTTTGGATCTGTTAAATAAAGGAAAAACGTAATTGTTTAAAAATGCGGCATTAAATTTTTATCTGAAGCTACACAAAACACAATAAAAGAAACACTTCAATCTAGTGTAGGGTTATAAATATATATTCTTTGTTCCCCCATTTAGTAAATTAAGAAATTTAAACAAATTCCCATAAAAATATTTTGGACCAAGTTACGGACTTTACGACTATTTCATCTGAATATTGTAAAATGTCAGGTTAAAAATGCCCAGTATATTCTGTGCACATGCCTGAACTCGGCACTTGGGCATGGGGTTTCGTTTTTCTAAATCGTCCGGCTCGATAGGCCTTGAGCTCCAGGTACAAGGAAAACCACGAAGTAAATAGAAAATTTACAGTAGGAAACAAGAGTTTAAAGATCGTCGGAGTTAAAATAAGAAAACTTTATTTTCTTTTACGAAAGAAAAAATATTTTTCACACATATGATTTAATTATATCAATGTCATTACAATTTTTATGCATTTGAAATAAGTTTATTTTTCAAAATTATACTACGATAAGAAAGTTTATTATGTTTGCTAATTTTTTAATTTGTTTAAATAAAACATTCGAATTCTGTAAAAGATTTAAAAAAAAAGTTTTAGAATTTGTGTGGGTTCTGGGGTTATTTTAAAATGACGAATTTATCTCGATTATTAATCTTACTGGTTTCAAATATTTAATCATTTCGCTCAAACAAATCATAAAAACTAGCCCTATATAATCGTGTATTTGTTTATAAATTGTTACTTATGTCCTGCAATACGTGACTTGTAAAATTTCTTAATATGTGAACATACGAATTAAATATTTGTTATAGAAATCGAATTTTCAGAGAAAGAAAAACTCTAACACTGTAAAAATTAAAAGTACAATCAAAACGACTAAAACAACGAAATCAAAAATATAAAAAACATTGTAATACTTGTAGTTCGTGACAATTTTTGCAGCCAGAATCATTGTAACAACTGTAGCATTTTTTGCTTTCTGTCACAAAAAAATAATACATTTCATGCAAAAATTGTCAAAGTAAATCATTTATTTAATTTGCTTGGTCTTTGTAGGAAAACTACTGCAGACAACAGAAACATTTTGCAAGACATAATAAAAACAAAGACGACTTAGGTAAACAGGCGCAGGAACAAACCTTGGCTAACCACCCATTCTATGATGACATACGCTCCAGGAGTAAGTGTTAGTTAAACTCAAACAATATATATATATATATATATATATATATATATATATATAAATATATATATATATATATTTTCCATTACTTCAACTTACTGTTCGGCTAGTGAAGTATTGTGTGCTTCAATCTAGTACTTGAAATGTTCAAAAGTAAATATTAACTAAAATTTGTTTTGCGATTTATGGAACTAGAGAAGAAATATTTACAATAAGATACCATGCCCGCTATTTAGAAGACGTCTATTTGAGCTTATAATAAAGGTATTCTTACAAGGTTTGAAAATTGTAGTTCTTGTAGATCTCTAGAAATGAGAAAATCAACACATATTCTGATTAATTCTTGTAAAATTTAAAGACTTTTGTTGTTATTGTTTTCTAGATGAACTTTTATAAATGTATACGTTGTTTGGGGTAGGGGTAGTAGGAAATTGATTAAACGGCGCAACTTCTGATAAAGCGCAAGTACAAAAATATACACACCAATAAGCTTTAATTTAATTTTATATATACGTTCTCATTCATAAAATATATTTCGCTAATATATAAGAAATACGTAGTCCTGACACCTGGATTTTAATTCACCAACCACATGTTCAACAACAAATGTAATCTAGCGTACTGTTTAGCTATTACACACACAACGTAAGGGGTAAACATTTTCATAATCAGATAATCACTGTCTTCTCTCAACCACTAGAAAAAACACCATAAATATAAAAAAAAACTCTGCCTTTAGCACTAACGTCTACCAATCACTATATAAAAACGCGACTTACTGGCATTACCTGCTACTTGTTCAGTCCTGACAGACCTCAACAGATATCCCCCCATACCATTAAAAATTAATATTTTCCCATACAAAAGACTTAACAAAAATGTATGTATTGTTTGTTTTCATTAATACTTTTAATATTGTACAAACTATTTTATATATATTTGAAGTTTTCGGTTCTTGTCTGCATTATGAGTCTCAATAATTTAAGAAAGGCTAAAAAATAATTCACAAAGTCCATAGAAATATATGGCCCCATTTAAAAACGATCATTACAAATTCCATTACATAAATATCTAAATATTTTTGATTTAAAAAAGATTTATGAAACGAATTTCCATAAGACTTTTAACAAAATATAGAACTGATGTGTGCAAATATGAAGAATAAATATATAATACGGTAAGCGGTGATTAGCTTACGACTCGCTACACTCTACATATCATTCATTATATTCAGTTTCCAGGTTACGTACTTTAAACTATTTGTCTTTAACTTACATTTATTTTCGAGTGTAAGTGAATATTTGTAATGAAAATGACAACAGTATGAGTCAGACTTAAATGTTGTGTTGTTAACGAAATGGTATAAATGTAAGTTAGGTGTCCATAAAAAATCTTGGAATATAATTCAACATAACAATATATAACTGCAATGTTGTCAACTGTTGACTGAAAGTTTTTTAGTTAAATTTAGATGCCCAAATAATTTTATAGTTATATTTCCATCGTATTACTTAAAAGGAGATTGCTGCCAACCGACCTTTACCATAGTGCAGAACAAACTAACTTTAGAAATCCGCTCCTGTTTTTTTTATTAATTTTTATTTCCCGCAATATCCGGGCCGGACGGCGTTCTTGCACTGGTCTTTAAGCAGTGCTCTGCAACAATAGCACATTCACTACCAAACCTTTTAAACAGTTTATACCACGTGGGTAAATTTTCGATGTGTTGGAAATCTTATAATGTAAAGCTAATTATTAAAAAGAGTAGGGCCAACCAACCACCCTGAAAACTACAGCCCAAATGATATTTCTTCTGCAGTCGGTGCAGAGCATGGTAAAGTTTCATCTTATGAGATATTCGGAACCCAACAATTTACTTAGCGAACAGGATAGTTTTTGTAGAAGGCACTTTATGGGAGACCTGCCAGCTCACTTCTAAGAATTCTCCTCTAGGAACGATAGTGTCGTTTCATATACTATTTCTGCAAAAGTAAAGCTCTTGATCTCTCTAGTCTGGCTACTTTGAAAACTTATTGCTTTTGGTGTGGACGAATTGGGTTTTGTGTGTACTTCTTTTGATTTATATCAAGCTATTTACTCCACCTTTATCGTTCAGAAAATTAAATATATATTAAAGCTACTCGACCGCGTACTAGAGATGCCGAAGATGCTCATCGGTGACGGATGCGTATCCAAGTCTATTGATTCAATCATCGGGGACAAAGTATGTTGTGTGCCATTGTTCTATTGTTACTACAACGGATTGTGCTCCAATGAAATTAGGAAACTTGTTGCAGGTACCCGAACACATTTAATCTTAACACGTTCCTCATTAAGGACTCATCCGTTGGTGGTAAATCTTAATGTTAGAGAGCTCTAATCGGAGGTTCACAAAAATCTGATTTTTATATGACACTCCTCCAATTAAAACAACCAAATTATGTTAAAAGCTAAGCCAAAAATCCACTGAGGTTTTTGTGTTGCCAAACCAAATCAATTTCTTTAGCTGGCGTCGGCAACAAACCGAATTCTTGTGTACAATGGAAACAAACGAAACCCGTAACTTATTATTTGGAATTTTATGGAATAGATTCGAAATTGAAGTCGGTAAGGGGTACTGCGCCCGGACTGTTGGATTTTCTTATTTTTGTATACCCATCTTCGGTATAAGTTTTTAAAGTAGTTTTTATAGTAAGAGAAAAAATTCTGCCAGAACTCACCACTACTTATAAAATCTTAATGAAAAGTATTACTTTACGACGAGTTTTTATATTTATAATTATTTTTTTATGGAACAATCGTAATTAAATAAGTTTCAGCAAAATTTAAAAAAAACGCAGTAAGCTAATACATAATATCATAAGCTAAATTTGGGGAACGAATTTCCGTCATCACTTGTCATGTTTGGTTTGGAGACATTGAAGATAAGATGGCACATAGCCGAAACCGGTTTGTCTCCGAACCAAACTTGACAAGTGATGATGGAACAATGCTTGAAAAAATCGTTGTTCATTTATTTTATAAATATTGCATTATCCTTGTATTCTTCCATTAAGGGGGCATTTTCTTATTATGTAAAATTTTTTATTCCTTTATGTCCTTCAAGGGGCATTTTTTACATATCCAACGGGACAAATGTGTAAGATAAAAACGTCTTGTTGTAATTCGTATGATTTCTCTTCCCAATTCAATATACAATTATATATGGACATATGCACTTTACCATACATCATTTGTATAACTTCATAAAATAATCCTACATTTGTTACTTTAACTTTTCTTGTGTGCATGGAAAAAAATTATCGTATTTTCTTAAACGGGAACAATAAAAGAAAAAACTGTGAAATCTGTTTAGGAGTGTTTTGCAAAAAGAGTTTAATTTGCAATGCCAATTCAAAGAGCGAATTAAATAATTTGCATTGTATTGAAAAATGTGTTCCGGCCCACGATTGCTAGGATGTGTTGATTTTTTTTTTAAATTTTATTAAAAAGTTTTAAATAAATTTAAGATAAATGCTGATATTTACAATATTTACAATTAATATACAAAGCTTATGCCCTCAGATTTTCAATTGTGGGTGTTAAAAAACGCTAGAACCGCATAACTTCTTACTTACCGAACATGCACTCCGCATCGTTACATACATGTACGTACACACGTATATTATATACATACATTGCAATGACAAAACTGCACATTACACTCCTCATCCAGCACTGTATCATAAACCCTTTTTTTAATGGGTTGGCAGCTCTAATGTGGTACATACAACCTTTAATGTTTAGCGTTTCTGTGTACGAGTATGTGAAGTAGTAGTAAATATGTTTTGTTGCTGTTTTGTATTTCTATCATTGTAGTTCGTTGTTACTACTTTAACAACTTACGATTAAAATCTTGTGACACGATCTTTTGGCCCAAACCAGGCGCCAGTAACCCACTTTATTAGATTTTATGTGGTTTATTCGCTTAAAGCTCTAAAGGTTTTTTACACTAATGCATTAAAAGCAAACAAAGGGAGTTTCTCTTTTTATACACTTCACAAAAAGTGAAAAGGGTTTGTCATTCCGTCTGTAATTTCTGCAGTACTCATATGCGAACCAACAATGTATATGTATATTCCGGATCCTTATATATAAAGAAGTTTAATTCACGATGTCCGTTGAAATCTACTTTCTGACGGTACTAGACAACCTAGAATCTTAAAACTTGCAAAAACTTGCAGCGCGATCGGCGTATTTTCGCTATCAGTGAAATTGGTCTTACAAGTTGCCTATGGACAAGGATCCGATTTCTGGAATTTTCACTCTTATAAGCAAACCCGTAAAATTTGTATATATTTAATTCATTCGAATTTGTTGAAAAGACCTCTTAAAGAAATTATCTACGCGAGGCCACAATTTCAGAAACTAACATACAAAACCCGGTTCGTCCAACAATCCGAAATTTCAATAAAACAAATGCGGAAAACTCGCAATTTTCGCACAATTTTAAACTCATTGAAAGTTTTAAAATTCACCATAAAATCGGAAAACTAGAATAAAAAACATATTAATTGCCCAAAAATATAACCTCAAGAAAAAAACCGATATGTTTTTATTGTGTATTACTGTCCTGGGTGCCAGACCTTCTCACATCGGTATCGTACGGCCAAGAACAATTAAGAATTCAACAATAATCTGGTGTACCATGTTTATTGCGAAATCCAAACCAGAAGTCGGGAATAAGGTTATTTTTTTCTAGAACAGGTTTTAGTCAAATATATTTGTCAACGTTGTTAAAAACTTAAAGATCTATAGGATAAAAGATCGACTTCCACTGAGTGTAGAAAATTTTACTTAAGAAAAATACATCGCTGCAACTTTACTGTTGTATTCTTAATGTATTCTTTGCAATCAGGTTATCACATGTTTTTGTTTTTGTTTTTATTTCATTCACACTAAGAAAAATGATTGCTAATAAAAAATTATATATATGTGACTAATACATACATATGAGTATTATTAATTAACATAATTGAAAAATATAACTATTTCTTCGACACAACTGCAGTGAGCAACTTTTATTGGTATAAGTATTTAAAGGTAGCTTAAGCAGCAGAAAATTATAAGCCAGGCTATTTTATTTATTTTACTCCCAACTCAGATTTTAATGATTTTCATTCTGAGCTACTACAAAAACTACATGGTTTAGCACATTTTTTCCCTAGACTATATTTTGTTATTTGTTGCTACTGCTACTTGTAGTCTAGCCTTTTAAATACTGGCTTACACTTTATAAAAGACGTCTTATTAACTGACATTTTTATTACCACTTCGTACACTTAACTTGAAATTAATAACAATCAAATATCTTATTCACCGCCTAACTATCTTAGTGCATACCATTAACTAATAATGAAACAAACTATAAACCTCCCAAGGAGTAAAATTGTTTTTAACACACATTTTTCGTGAACAATAAAGTAATAGAAAAAAAGAAAAGAAATAAATTTCAGGCTCGTACCCGAACGTATTATCGCAGCCACTTACTTACGCCACGTAATCCCATATACATATTTATACTCATTTGCATGTGTCACCGTCAACACCTTCAAACTTATGGCCCAATTGCTGTGAGTTTCGTTATTGTTGTTGTTGTTTCCATTAATATCATAAATAACAAACACATTAAAGCTTAAGAAATTACATATATAGTCAATCAGTTCCACCACTGGTTTAAGTGATTATACTATTGCCACGACTCCACTCGTTACAACTCCTTGTAACCGAAACTAGTAAAATATCAGCGAGCAGACAATCTTGGAAACTCCAACCCACGCCAAGCACGGAACTTGAGAAGTCATTGTGTGTTGAGCCTAAGCAAAAATGAGCTGCTGCAGCTGTCTATGGTCCCAAATTCAGGACTTCAATTTAGTAATATAAACAGGGAGTTCCAATGGTTGGGCTGTGTAAAGCATTATAGAAGACAGGGTGAAAATACTTTTGCATAAGCAAGTCTTTAGGCACAAAAGCGTAAGTTTACTTAAACTTCTAGTACCATAAACTGGATATCTGTGCTGGTGAATAAATACATTTACAAGAGGTGGCAGCTCACGTTGCACGTGAATGTCCACCAATAGCAAGCATTACAACCAGCACCGTGGGAAGATATATGTATCTTTTACGTTTACTCGGTGACTACCAGTCAGCAGCCAGTAATAAATAAAGACAAAAAAATTAAGACCCACGCGTAGTGCGCCTAAAGCAAACAGTGTGTATATTTACACGAAACCATTTGCGCTGTTTTACCCCATACATAACTTTGCTTCCTTTAATCACAAAATAATAAACTTGAAACATAAGGATGTTACGTATAGGTTACTTCATATGCCAAGTGTACAAACTTTACCATAAAAGCTTCCCGAGATATGAAGGTGTAAAAAGTGCATATTTTGGTACATATTCCCTGAATCACTCATGGATATTATGGGGCACTTCCTCTATATCTAGAGAGCTGAAATTTGGTATACACCTTGAGGAATAAGTAAATAAAACAATATGAAAATGGACACTTTTTACCAAAGGGGCTCAGGTTGCCCTTTATTTGTATGGAGCAAGAATAATATGGGCAGAGAGCAGAAATTTGATATGACCCAACCGTCTGTAATTTTTAAGTTAAAAAAGATTTTATCCAAACATTAACAAAAAATGTAAATAATTCGACTACTTCCAAAGAAAACTTTTTTGATTACTTTAGAAGTGCATTAGAGTCACACATTTGAATTAAAATTGACTTGTATACAAAATATATTTTCGTTCACTTGGTATGAATTCTTTAGGGCCTGTTTTCGTAATCCGAGCAATAAAATCGTCTAGAAAATTTGTATAGTAGTCACTTTGTTTGTTTATAATTTTTGATTAAATGAAAGAGAATGGATCGTATATTGGTAAATGTTTTATTTAATGTCGGCCATTATGTATGGAATACAATATCAGATAAATGTCCGCCTCTGTTAGTCTCACGAATGCGAGCCCTATTGAACACATTTTTCATTACATTCTCACACATTTGACGCGGTATTTCTTTGAGTTGCTCGCTCCAGCGTTTTTGGTTTGTTTGCATAAACCTTGCTTTTCAGATATTCCCACAAAAAGAAATCCTGAGCAGTAAAATAAAGCGACCGTGGAGGCCAATCAACATCACCATTCTCTGAAATAACTTGTTGTGGAAAGAGGTCTCGCAGTAATTCGATTGTAAATCTGGCTGTATGAGATATCTTGTTGAAACCACATGTTAGTCAAGCCCAAAGCATGTAGTTGTGTCGTTAAGAAGTCTTCAATCATATCACGATATCGCTCCCCATTGACAGTTACTGTTACGCCGTTTTCAGTTTCAAAGAAATAAGGCCCAATGATTCGTCCTGACCAAATTGCACACTAGACTGTCACTTTTACTGGATACACAGATGACTGATGAATAATTTGAGGGTTTTCTATTGCCTAGAACCGATTATTCTGTTTATTCACATATCCATTCAAATGAAAATGTGCCTCGTCACTCATTATGATTTTTGCATGTAACTCGAGTTGTCATGGGCGATCTGTAGCATCCTACTGGCATATGTACGGCGGCGTAAATGGTCTTCTGCAAGAAGCTCTTGTGTCAATTGAATCTTAAATGGAAACAAATGCAAGCAAATCTTTGTGCAAAACTAAAGTTGTTCTTTGAAGACCAAACTCCTGAGCACGGTGTCGAAATGAGGTTGATGGATTGTTTTGAACACTTTCTTGAACAGCAGTAATGTTTTCAGCCGATCTTGCAGTACGTTGTAGTCCATGCTTGGGCCAATCAGCTACAGTCCTTCTTTCTTCGAAATCATTCACTACACGATAAAAAAGAAATAATGATGCCAGTAAAGTATAAATCGATCACTTCCTACAACATCGTCATAAACCAACAAATGTATGTTTAGAGTTAACATCATAACATCGCAAATTGCATGTTTCATTGACAGTAGCGCCGCTTATAGTACTTCTTGTCATCAGACTGGAAACGATCACTTTTGATTTTATCTGACTTGGGGTTATTTTTTCTGCTTTACAGCCAATATGTGATTTGTTCTACGAAGTGCTATGCTTCCTGTCCGAATACTAACTGGCTTATTATTGGCAACGGGAGTTGTCCTCAAATTCTAGACAATAAGCATTCTTGGCACTGTATTTGGAATTAAACGAATATCTGTTAATAAAGTTATAAATAAATTTGAACGTATTTGTCGAAATGAAATTTTTAATAATTAAGCAAATAATTTAATTTCTTTAGGCTCAAATTTATATACATATAATTTCGTAATTACTGGAATAAACAAAAATTATAAAAAAAAATCAAATTTTAAAGGAAACCGAACGAATGCTACAAATTCGAATTCCACCAAATTCGGATTTGGTTTTTTATTATTCGTTCATATAATATTTATTTTTTGGATTTTTGGTGAAATTACAAAATTATTAGTTTTTGAAATTTTGATTTTTTTTAATTTTTTAATTCGGTCCAACACTTAGGTCCGCAAGTTATCTGGGGGCCCCGGGTTGACAATTTTTGTAAAAGGACTTTACAGCAAATTTGATAAGGACTCATGATATGAAAAATTTATGGCCTTGTGTGTATGCGTTTCCCCATATGCGGGAAAAATAATAAAAAAAAACTCTGAAAACCCAGTATCTTGCCAGTATATCGCGAACTGTAGGCCGATATTGAAAAAAACCGATATTGGAAAACTAAATTTTACTAAATTTTGCAATTTCACCACAAAAATTAAATTTTCAACAAAATTTAGTGAATTCACCAAAAAGCTGAAGTATCATTAAAAATCAATGTTTTATGGAAAACGTTGATTTTTCAACAAAGTCGACATAAGAAAATTAAATGTCACCACAAATTCAGCAAAAAAATTCATCAAAATTATAAATTTTACCAAAAATCTAAATCAGTATAAAAAAATAAAAACAAACGAAATTTTACCATAATTTTGGAAATCACCAAAATTCGCAATTCACCATAAAACCAAACGATATTTTGAAGATTTTAAATTTTAAACAAACATAACATTCCTAAAAATGTCAAAATTCACCTCGTCGCGACGCTGAAATGTTGCAGCCGGCCAGCTCTAACGCACCATCAGGGTAGGCTCCAACGCTCATTTCCCTGATACAGCACAACAAAAAAGAATGAGATAAGCAAAACAAACAAAAAATACAAACAACCAATGTTTTTGTCCCCCACTGGGGCAATTTTGCTTCATTATAAATTTAAGTTAAATAATGCCCCCCTATATTCACACAAACACTTATCCCAGCGCACTTACCTCACATCTCCACGCCAAAAAATTTTAATTCAATAAATATCCGAAATTTTACCAAATAATACCAAATTTACGAAATTTCGGAATTTCACCACAAAAATTTTTATTTGCCAAAGCTTTGTTATTTCCCCGAAAAGTCGAAAAGTTTCAGAAATCAATATTTTATAAAAAAGGTTAACATTTTAGCAAAATTTATGTTAAACTAATACAGAAAATATATAATTTCCTCACAAATGGGAATCTCACCAAAAAAAATTTTAATCACAAAAAATATATAAATTTTACATAAAATCTAAATTAGTCTAAAAAATACCAAATTGTACTTTAATTTGAGAATTCACAAAAATTCGAAAACTCACCACAAAACCAACCTGTAGTTAACTAATTCTAAATTACAAAAATAACATATAAAAACAATAGAAATTTAAAAAAACTCGAAGCTGCACAAAATAGAAATTGAAATTAAATTAAATTTTCAACTAAATTGCGAAATTTTACCAAAAAATATTTATTTCATCCAATTTTTTTAATTTCACAAATATATCCAAAAAATACCAATTTAACCACGATTAGAGAAACAACCAAAAAAATTTCAAGATTATAAAAATTATAATTTTTATCAGAAATTAAATTAATCGGAAAAAAAAATTCACCACAAAACCAGTAATCTAAAAAGTTAAAATTACAAAAGTCGGAAAAATCGGAATTAAAAACGAAATCGCACCGAAAAATAACGAAAAATATAAAATTTGGTAAAGTTTTACACATATATGTACATATATAAATATCGAACTTCATCATAAATTGAGCATTCAGCAAAAAATTAAATTAAAATCTAATTAAACTGAAAAATTAAATTAAAATAATCTAAATTTCAACACATTTCAAAAATTCACTCAAATTTAAAAATTCTTTACAAAACTAAAGTTTAGTCTATAAATGTTTAATTACCAAAATAACAAAATTTACCAAATAGTGATTATTCACCATAAAATCAAAAATTTGGAACAAAACCCAAAATACACCATATTTTAATTTCAAAACTAAATTTTTAATTTCACCAAAACTGCAATTTCGCCAAAAATATGCAAAAAAATCTGGATTATGAAAATCATCGCAAATTTAACATAATCGATGTTACACAATGTCCAAAAGACCTATATCTTACAAAATATCTAATTTTCACAAAGAATGAACCAAAAAGGAACTCCACCATATTTTGATATTTAACGAAAACTCTAAATTGCATCAAATATTCTTAATATCACTCAAAATGCAATTCTGCTATTAAAATAAAGGATAGCAAATAATGATTAGCACTAGACAAATGGTATATAAGATTCGACGCAGCCGAATTATTCTCTCTCACTTGTTGCGATCTCTGCTGCTTTTGATTTTTTTTTTTTGCCGTTCGCTGTATAGAGTATAAAATTTTTTAGTGTTGATTATACCTGATTTTGGTTTAGGCGAAATTCTTTACATTTCCCTGCACAGTTAATATTGAATTATTCTCTTGGGAGTTACAAAAAAGTCTGTCTTTCACAGCCCTAGTTCTTCCTAATGTTTCTTCGTCGTATCGACGACGTGTTAATAAAAGGTGTTTTTCTTTACCAAAATTGCAAAACGGTAGCTTGGCTGGTCATTTTTATTATAAAATGGACCATATTGATATGATTCATGGCTCGTCATCCGTTCCAAAATTAAAATACCTTACGTATAATAAATTATTATTCCATAACATAATTTTTGGATGGGTTTTTTCTACGTCTTCGGAATCAACAAGTACAAATTCGCTGGAATTTTATATTGTCAACCTGAAAAAGGTCTTGCGATCATTTTGCGAACAGGGGGAAGTCATTACAATACGTGATCTTAGTTCAGGAGAACTAGCTTGTGAAAACTTTTCTGGGCAACAACTGAATGTTCCTTTTTTCTTAAATCTTTTTTTAGGATTTAATAAATAAAATTGGTTTAGGGTGTCCAAGCAAACTATGAGATACAAGAATAAAATTTAAATATTGTAACGAATTTATAATTAATGTATAATTAACAATTTTATGGTAAAATTATATCTAGCTAATTTAGTCCATTACTTTTTTTATTTACACTTTCTTAATAAAAATTGTTATTAAACTTACACAACTGCTTACCTTGTTTATACTTTGCAACAAAAAATCGAAATGAAACAAAATGTACTTTGATATAAATATCACAATTATACTGAAACAATTTTTTGCCACAAAACATGCAAAAAGTTAAATAAATATACTTACTTATGAAAACCAATCACTCTTATTTCTTTTCCCTAAACACGGCCAATTATCTCGAGTACATACTTATAAAAGAAATCGTCCCTACTCAAGTTGATTGTGTGTATGTAAATTACAATATTACAAGCAAAATTGGCGTCAACCCAGGTAACAAGTTTTGTCCGACATAAATATATATCTTTATTATTTTTTGCAATAAGTATTCAAATGCGATTTCTGAATCATTATTTATTAATTATTACCAATGTAATAACTAATTTATTGTGAACAATTTTAACATAATCAGCACCATTATTATAACTTGCCGATAGTTAAAGTTAGAATGTTATCGGACAGAAAATTTGTTTTTCATTATTGTGAGTATTCTTTAAGATAAATCTGACCGATAAGTTAAAGGGAAGGATGTTCTTACTTTTAACTTTTAACGGCAGCTTAGATTTAGATTTAGAGTTGAATTGTATTTTATACAACAAAGCAAAAACAATTTTAATTTAGTTTGCAAATCAATAACAACAGTGGAAAAAATTCGAGTGTATTTTTTTATTAATAAGCCAGAAAATATTTTTTTAAATAAAAATACCTCAATGGTTTTTGGAAGTAAAGAATTAAATAAATTGCCACTATTTTTAATTAAAAACCAATTTCATTTGTCAAAAGTAATTTGTTTTCGCTTTTGCACTGCCATATTTTCAAAACGGAGAGGCATCTTTTGCTAACGTGAACTTTAAAGGCAAGTTGTAATAATGTTCCTAAGTATGTATTTAATATTGGGTTGAGAGAGCCATCTCCCCAGGCTGAATGTGTCTGATATCCTTAGTCTCTGGTGCCCATAAAATTCCAATAAATCCCGTAAAAGGGAGTTGGGATGGGTTCTAGTATACATATAGTATATATTTGTACGAGTATTTTTTTTTGCTGGAAACTGGGATCATAGAGATCTATGGACGACAAAGAAGTTTCGTCCCTACAATAATATATATAAGTATATGTGGCATAAGTTAATGAACACTAAAGTACTTTGTTTTAAAAAATTTTATATTTTGATGCTACTTATATTAAAACAGATTCTCTGATTTTTATTTTTTTATTTTTTTTTGTTCTAGAGTGAACTATTTTTCCAAAATTTTTGTATTTAGAAAGAATCTTGCAAAGTGATTTTAAATTAGAACTCTCTCTTTCTTTTAATCGTTCCAGTTACGATTACTCTATTTATTTGTTTCTTCTTTACCTTAAAAAAAAGTCTCATTAAAGTATATTTTTATTCTATGAAGCATGTAAATATAATATTGATTCCATTTTCAGAAAAGCCGTACCGACTATTTTATTTATTTTATTTATTTTGCTCAATATGAATGTAAGTTTTTTTCACACTTTTTTGCTTAGACCAAGATTGTTATAAATATAAACATTTTTTATGTTGTGTTAAACATAAGAAATTATTATCATAAGTATTATACTTGAGAGCTCGTGATATTTGGACTTTGTACAGATAATAAATAAGTTACATTTTACACTAATTGTCTTTTGTCCTTCATTCTCCTTCACCTGAATCATTATTATTTAACATTTCATTCATTTCATTCAGATTTCGGCTATCACGTCACAATGATATCTAGGACATTCGAACCAACCTGTACCATGAGTCGATCCACGACATGTTTCACGTAGTTTACTTCTATCCGGTGTACTCGTTTCAAAATCCTTTATAGATTTTTGCATAGCGTCATAACATTTCAACTGTCAAATTTAAACTCTTTAATTTTCGTTTTCAAATTATTTCTCTAAAAATTCGATGATATAAAAATGTAACAGCTTCGATGCGTTCTCTAGGAATTTCAAGTTTTTCCGCAAAGTTATCAAGAACTTCTTTGGGAGATTTCATGCAGGCAGCCGCCAGATATAGATCTGGTCTATTGGCAAAATGTTTCTGTGGACTAACGTGGCTTTAGAGAACCTTCGCTTAGTTACCATTGAAATAAAATAATTTTCAAATTTAAAGTTTATACGAGTATATAGTTGCGGAGACTTGCTCCCATTGCTGCTGAAGCAGTCACCTAAAAAAAATATATGTACACTTAAGCAAATCGTAATATATGGTGAAAACAACTATGTATATGTAGGGTTTTAAATAATAAATGAAAGCAGAGAATGTTAGAACTTAATATGTATGTTAATCGTAAATATATTTCTGATGCTTGCTTTGTTTGCATTTTGATGCCAAAAACATATAGAGTAATTTGAACCAAAATCATAAACGCTCTATTAGACTCTTTATTCTATATCTGTATAAATGTCAGTGAATTTATTAATATCTTTTTAATGAAATTTGCATGCGTCAATACTCTGAATTTTTGTTAATACCCAAATAAAATATTTTTTTTGTCGAATTTTACTTTACGACAAGGTTTTTAATCAAATGGATTTTAAAATTGATCTTCATATATTTAACAATTACTCAAAGAAACGTTGAATGTACGTAATCAATTTTCTATATATAGCCATAGGCCTAGATTTAAAAATCCGCACAAATCCAGTTGCCACATAAATCCAGTTGCCAACTTTATTTAAAAATTATCTCTATAAAACATTTCATTTATTTAGTTTAAAAAATTGCCGGTCGTTTTTTGTACTTGCTATTCATTTTAGTATAAATTGATAAATAACGATTCCATGAAACCTTGACTCTGTGAGTCTTCATACGTGTTTAAGAATATAATTTTTTAAACATTTATTACAGATTAGAAATAGTTATCTTCGATCGGAAGCGCAGCTACTTAATCATGTCGTTACGTAAATAAGAATTGTTTTCGATAAGACTGAGCATTCGTTCCGTGTTAAACAAGAATACAGCGAAAAAGGTGAAACGTGCTAGAGCGAGGCTGTGTCATGAGGAGCAATATATACCTATATACTACGGGTATCCCATTATTACAGTTCCATTAAGTACCCTCTGGAGCATAATTTCTATGAACCATAATGATCACTGGAAGTAAGTTAATGATCAACAGTGTCAGCAAAAAGGCTGTTTTAAAATTCAATTTATGTATGTTGCGAAAATATTCTAGATTTTATAAAGTTATAGGTCAATTATAGACACCTTGGAGCAATTTATACGGTTGGATATTTTTTGTGGACCTGATCCTGTTTCATGTTATAGGTTTCCGAAAATAAGGTCCAAAATGCTCCTGCTGTTAAATCAATAACGGTGCTCTGTTGAGCGCTTAATCAGATATGTTCAAAATTTTAGTTTGTGTCTCTGCTAGTTATATTCAAATTTGTCTTCACACACATACTTCAAAAATGTTTTTAAGTATTTTCATCCAGGGAACAAGTTACGGGAATCGATATCGAAAGAAATTTAAATGAAAATTGTGCTCGATGTCAAATGCTGTAATTTTTTTCTTTACTTAGGTTTTAAAAATATCCAAAAAGGTGAGTTGTTAAGGTTAAACATTTATTTAATTATAGATAGAGTTCACGTACGTGACACCGATTAACGTATTAAAAACATAAATATCCACAAGTGTGTACACCAAGTTTCCTCTAAGTCTATGTAAAGGTTAAATCCGCAATTCATATTTTGTTGTTGACACAAAACCATAAATAACATTTTAAAATTGATTAGTGGGTGCGATTGTAACTGTCACATACGCGAACATTGATTAACTATAACACACACTTACAAAAAAGCTTTGAATTTTTCATATTTCTTAAAAGGTTAAAAGAAGTTTTTGTGTTACGTAATTAATGGTGCACTAGCGTACAATATTCATTCACATTATTTGAGTATTTTCAGCTTTTCAAGCTGAAACAGAGTTGCGTGCGAACGTAATTTTTGCACCTTTATTCAGCATTTAGTATGAATAAACTAATGAATTCATGAGGAGGATTTTAAGTGTTTGGATTCGATAATGAAAGTTATTAATGCTTTTGTAAATATTGTAAAAAAATTGTTTTATTATTTCTCTTAAGGCAATATAATTAGTATTATTTTCTTTTACGCAAAATCGTACGAACATATAACTTCAAAGACAAATTGTTAATGGTTATCTTCATCTACCTATTGCATTGTGTTCTCCTTTGGAAGGTAAAGCGGTTTTATGGCAATAACAGTAGTATTATTATTTAATGATATACCTAGTACATGTAGGCAAAAATACAGGCAAACATACAGTGACTGTAGACATGATTACTTCAAGGGCAAAAAGTCACGGATTAGAAAACACTGTCAGTGTTGCCAATAAGTCATACGGTAATTAATAATCAAACTGATTCTTGATTTGATATTTCGACAGGGTGTTTTGATATAGAATTTTGCAACGAATTTCCGTCATCCCTTGTCAAGTTTGGTTTGGAGACAAACCGGTTCGTTCTCAGAACGAAAAATGACACTGAAGATGGCATATAGACGAACCCGGTTTGTCTCCAAACCAGACTTGACAAGGGATGACGGAAATTCGTTCCAAAAATCTACAATAATCAAACTAATATACAGCAAAAAGTTTTGGTTCAACTTTAAAACTTAAAAGGTGCAGATCCTAAACTATCTTGGAATTAAATTTAACATTAATTTCAAAGTAGTTTATATATGAAACCATCTGCTAATTATTAAAATACTTCAGGGCATTGTTTTTACACCTGAAGCACTAGTGCGAATTTTTTAATACCAAAATTAAAACTAAACAATTCCTATTAGTTTGCATATAATACGAGTACCGAAACAGGCATCAGAAATTTATTTATCTTTATTTTATTATTTTAAAGTCTTATTTTAATGCCTAAAAAGACTTAAAATGATCTCTTACAAAAATTTTATTATCTAAAATTTAAAAGCACGCTTAATAAGGAATTAAAAACATTCGTTTGTAAAAAAACGTAAAAACCCCAAACACAAAATTATATCTCTCTGAAACTTCACTGTTGGGTTTACAAACAGCACCTGAAAGAATTATATCTCTCTCCCTCTTTTACAATTAAAACCAAGAAAGGTGTAAATGTAATAATTTCATGTGAGTTTTGAGTACATTAAGGAGTTTCTTATGAATCTAAAGGCAGATGCGTTAGATTTACGTGAGTACCCGTCAGCTATGGCTCAACCACACGGTGGTCTAACCACGCGTGTGACATGCGGCCAAAACTAACGCCCCTATGTAATCCGCATAAGCACCACCGAAATTGCACTCATGTATATCCCATAAGTAGCATTGTTGAAGGGTTCGAAGCTATCTCATCTCCTGCTGTCAACAGATAATAGTTGATAGCTTGCGTTGCTATGCAACGCCACATCGGTCCAGTAGTGAACCTTCCCTCTTTGGGTATAAGCCAAAGCCACCACGTGCATTCCCGAAGCAGCCACACCAATAATCAGTCTAGAACCGAAGTTCCAGGGGCTACTGGTTTCCGTGGTACCAGTTGTGTGTCGTTACTGGTCAAACTTAGAGGTCCTACCTCCAGCTTCAGGCTTCTGGCAAGCCTCAGGGACTGGTACCCCTGTTTCACGCACAAGCATTCCATCAAGGAGTCCAAATCACCAAGATGACATTCGTTTTCAAACGAAAAATCGAAAAATTCCTTATGAAAAAAATAATAAAACTGAAGATCTATACGTCGCTGTTCAGTATTCTGAGTGAATAAAAAGTTGTAAAATGGTGAAAACAATCGGAATGCAATAATTCAGAAATTAGAAATTAGTTTTACAATTCTTTGTGTTGAAATTATCGGTCAAAGTTTATGAAACACATGTTTTTCGTTTACGTTATTGCATTCAAAAGAACTATTATTTAATTCTACAATATTGATTTCTTCGAACATACTCGTATACATACATATGTAAGTATATATAAAGTGTTGACAGCATGTTTAAACTATAAAATGTTTTGAGTTTTATTTATTTATTTTATTTTTCCTTTCTTAATCAGAAGACATAGTTTTAATATTTTTTTTATAATTTGTTTGTGTACAGAACATAATTAGAAAAAATTTAACTAATTACTTGCTAATATTTATTTCTACAGGAATTGTTAAAATTAATAAAAAAGTGATAGTAACCTTATGGCGAATTAATTATTAGGTAGTCCGCTTGTCACAACATTTAGATTTCAAATATCAGAGTTTTATGCTTATTCAGTTCCAGGACTATATAAACTAAAATATCCAGATCTTATTACTGTATGTGGTGAGTGTCGGTCAATAATTGAACATTGATTTCAACAACAAATACATATTGTATTTTTTCATATTGCTCGCGTATTTGAAGGGATCGCTCATAAATAAAAGTTATTTTTTCACAAGTAGAAATATACATACATACGTAAGTCTTTTAGGGACATCATTGATTTTATCATCAAAGTATGGCTTACTTCCAGAAGCCAATTTAACTGACCTACGTTAGCTGTTAAAATTGGCGCTTACACGACTAGCTCTGTTTATAGAAGTTTGCGAGTTGGGTGAATAAATGATTGACTTAATGATGGGATTTGTTGCTGCTTCTTTTGATGCTACTAACGATGGCGATAATTTGTTTGCTGTTGTTGGAAAATTGTGATTATTCTGACTTTGATTTTGGTTGCCTTGGTAATTAAAGCTTTAACTGCTAATATGGCTATTGGTACCATTGATCTTGTTTCGGCTACTAATAGTATTGGTGGTCTTAAGACTGGCGGTACACACTACCGCAATCATAGCTGCTGCTGTCAATTTCTTTAGATGTTACATGGTAGCTGGACTATACTTGCGCAAATTATGCAATTCAGAATCCATTCAGAGCTCTAGAAAAACAACTGACGCCTGGTTGGTTTCTGTCAAAAGTAAATAAAAATAATTTTGAAATATTAAATAATTTATTGTTTAAGTTCGTTTTTTTATATTTTTGTTTGATATGAAAACTTTGAGTACAATAAAAGTTATAATTTTTTATTAGACAACTAGCTGAATGGAATGCATTTTCTATGCCTCTTCGCACGTTTTCAACATTATTTGCGACTCAACTAATTTTTCTGCCTACTGTAAACCTCATCTATTTATCCCAATACTCAAACCAAATGGAATATAAAAAGCATTTTTTTTTTAAATATCATATTCTTGCCTTTTGTTTCTTGGGTTAGAACGGAGTTTACACCGCTCTAACTTTTTATTATTGCATTCTTTGTTATCATATGTATTTTTGCTTCAGCCAATCATCGATCGGCAATTAATTTTATTTTAAGCTTATGTTTATTTATTGTGAAACTAAAATTATTTATAGAGTTCTGGAACAACCAATTTAACATTGAAGTTAACATATGACTATGTTTGATATATTTCCAATTCCTCACCCAAAACGCTTAAAAATGATCGCCCCCTCAGGTGGAGTTATCCTTAAACAGTCATGAATCAACACAAATTGTCTCTCTTCGTTTATATAATAAAAAAAATTGTGTTCCTGTTTAGCTTATTGTTCTGCGTAGATTTTTCAAAATATTTTCTATGTACCTAACTGCTAAATTTGTTCCAGAGCTTCTGTAGAAATCAAGCTTTATTATTGGTGTCATCAGACAAGCAAATAGGCTAACCGCCTACAAAAACTTCTTGATCACTATATTTCTTGCAAGCAAAATATCATTGAGATCTATTTTGAAAGAGCTAATTAAGTTTTAAAATCCTGCCTTGTCGAAACCAATTTTTATAATCTGAAGTGTTACGTTATTCCACAATTCTTTGGTAAAGTATATTTTGGGTTTTAAATAAAAATACAATTTTATGTTTATATTTCTTAAAGTAGGCTAAAATTGGTCAAACATTTGCCCCAAATTTGTTGTTTAACATTTGTCTAAATTTTTTCAAAGAAAGGCAAAACTTGTTTCGTGGTCACACTACGCATATTTATTTTAATATTTTTGCTTGTTTAAAGATCCGTAAAATGGTTTCAAATAAAATATGAAAAAACGAAATTGATCAAACTGCCAAAAAACTAATTTATTTACCACAAAAATGATAAATAATTGTTTGCTGTGGAGGGAACATTAAAGTAAGGAGAAGGGGGCAAGACAATGGAAAGTGGGAATGGTGAAGGACTTGACAAATATTTTTTCCATATGAACTTAATGTATTTTAACAATTTCAATTATTCTTGTAATTGCATCTGTAAGCTAAAATCAGTGTCACCATAGAACTCAGCGCAACAAAATCTGATTTTTTGTTGCACCAAAATGAAATTCAGAAAGAGGAATAAAATAGGTTGAAAAACGTTTATACTTCTCACAGCGATTTGCTGTAGCTTGTTAAAAATTTAAGAAATATATTTTTAAGTTCTTAATTTTTAGAAGCAATATTTTGGAAACTGTAGCGATAAAGATCAGAAACTTTCCCAGCATATATAATTTCATACCCGAAATTTTATTATTTCTTGTTTCAGAGCCATCTTTGATTTTTTTAACTTTTTCTGATTCCTTGTTATAGTGTCACATTCATTATGTAAAAATTTCTTTGTAGCGGCCATAAAATTATACATCCTGTGAATACCGCGTAATAGAACAGACAACGAAATGTTTCCATTAATTACTCCGTCCGAACTCATTTAGCAATGTATCTGCACGTGTATATTATACAACTATTTAATGAATTCAAAAAGGTTTATATACTTTTGGAAAAATCTTTTTGACTATTGTAATGATGACGACGTTCTTATGCCTGGCGATTAGCACAGTGAGGACATTGGCCACAATTTTCCGAACTTTCAAACGCATTGTTTTTTGAGAATGAAAGTTGGCCTTTGAATATAACGAACATTATGAAAAATAAAATAAAACACAATTAATTCCCCTTAGCATTTGCAAATGTAGTACGAGTTTTAAGGGTTTTTCGTAATTTGTTAATATTTTACCTATTTTTGTTTGCTTCTGTTGAATGCTACAAAAATATTGTAAGTTCAAATATTTATTTGCCCAGAAACGAGTCAAATATTTGCCGTTGAGACACACTACGTACACATTAAAAACACATTTGTTTGCTGGCAAATACTTATATTTGCCCAAAATCAGCTCATTTGTTGTTTGCACCTAATAAATATTTTGTGAACTACGACAAACAAATATTTTACATTTTTAGTCAAATGATTGACCAGTGTGACAGCACTTTTTGTCGTAACGCAGGATTACTTAAAAAAAGCAATAAAATTTTTCTGTTTTGAATCCCCATTGTTCTATTAAGCTGTTCAAATCCTTCCGTCATAAAGGGCAAAGTTTTGGAATTAAAAAATTCGCAATGATTTTTGATAAAGCCTAAAGGTAGTGACGATTTTCGAAAAACACGAACGTGATCGATCATGATGTTCCTTTTTTGGGTTTGTATTATAATGGGTTAGATTGCCATATAGATTTGCAACGTTTTTATGTATGTAAATCGATATTCTTTTCTAACAATGATGTTGTAGTTATAGTTTGTACGATAAACTCAGTTCGAAGAAACCCTTGAAAATCCCCAAAATTGCGCCGAAAATCATACGAAAATTATGATTCACCAAAATCCGAAAATTAAAGAAAAATTAATAATTATAAAAATTATATAAATTATAAATTACTTAAAAGGTAAAGTAAGTATTTCAATTTCGTCAAAAAAACAAAATATCAATTTTTCAAATGTCACCATCGATTTTAAATTATATCAGAGAGCATGTAAAATAAAATAAATAAAAGTAAGTAAGAGAGCCTGTGCCGAATCTTATATATTATATCCTTCACAAATGTAAGAACTACTAAAAATATACTATAGATTTTTTCCGGCACAAAGGATTGTTTGCAATTTTTAATTTTGGCCTCCGGGTTGAGTCGTATTATTTTTAATTTAAACTCTCCATTCGTTATAAAGTATCGGTTAATCAATCATATGTTTTGTTTCACTTTTGGCTCTTTTAATTTGTTTTTGATCAATTCTAAACTTTTTGGTGAATTGTAGATAATAGCGGAACTGCATTTTTAGTAAAATGTCTAATATTTGATAAAATTTAGAGTTGCAATTTCAGTCTTGTTTGTGAAAATTAGGTTCTTTGTAAGATATATCTTTCGGAACTTGTGTAACATCGAATTTGTTAAAATTGCGACGAAAGTTTAAACATTTTAGTAAATTCCACATACGTTGTGAAATTATTTTTTTATCAGGTATGTCACAGGATTTGTACGAAAGTGAATATTTCCACATTATTCAATTCGTAACATTTTTATTTTGGTTCTCCAGCTTTCAACCATTTTTAGGAATCCGAAAAAAAACATTGATTTTTTGGCATTAAATATGGTAGTACTACTGAACAGCTGGTTGCTCACGGATATAAAATAAAATAAAATAAAAGGAATACAAATAAACGAAAGTAAAGTACTTTTGAAGTAATAAAAAAACTACGTGGGAATGCTTTTTTTGTTCGTTTTCACACTTTTTTCCTGTTGATTAAATACATTTGAAAAAAAATGTATTACAGACATTCTTTTACATATGTTTTAAGACACAATTTAAATACAAACAAAATTATTTACTATTTAAAATCTGTTTTGAGCACCCTTTTCGCGCAATAACTCTTAAATTCCTAAATACACTTCAATTATTTGAGGTGAAAATATACACAAAAAAAAAATCGTTTTAATTTTTCTGGTGAAGCTAAAAACATTTTCACTTTCGCACAAATTTGTTTTCTGTGACATATCAGAATATGTTGTTTATCTAAAGTAAAATTTTTAAACTGTGCAAATGACGATAAAATTTGCTCCTACCTATTTTTAAAATTAATTAATATTTTTCGTAAAATTTTGAATTTTTATGATGTTGAAATATTTCGGTGAATATGAATCTTTCTTGTAATTCACCATTTGTGGTGAAATTTGATTTTTTTTATGAATTTTTCTAACATTGATTTATTTAAAATTTCTACATTTTTTATTCAATGTTGATATTTTGTGATTTTGTATTTTTGCTGAAATTAAACAATTTTGGTGAATTTAAAATTTTTGTGGTGAACATTCAAAGTTTGGCGAATTTTGGTTTTCTCGTGGGTTCAAAACTTCTGTTTTTGGAGACATTGAGTATTCTTTGTTAGTTTTTGAAAATTTGAGGGTTTTAAAAAATTTTTTAATTTGGTCTTACGTTTGGGTACATAAGTTATGTGGTGGCATCGGAATGATAATTTCTGTAGGGGACTTTATAGCCAATATGATAAGAGTGATGGTGATTTCAAACAACGAAATTTTGCATGCACTGGTCAAATGTTCCAAGATTCTAGTGCTGTCAGAAAGTTGATTTCTACATCGGATAGACGGACATCGTTAATTGAACTTCCCTACTTATAAGGATCCAGAGTATAATATATACTTTATTGGGTCAAAAGTGAATAATATAGAAAATTACCAACGGAATGAAAAACCATTTGTCATTCCCTTTCAAAATGATACTGGGTACCACAAACGGTTAATCACCTTTTTACGGCAGATATATTGGCCTAAGGATGCTAGATATGACTCAACGTTAATTTTTTTTGGAAAATTAAGAATTTAAAGTCCTCCAGTGACTCTCAGTACCCACATGGAGTTACCCGAGCAGAGCTCAAATGTCCAATGCAGTAAAATCATTATTCTGCTAAAATTAGTTTCTAATTTCCATTAATTTTATTTTTTATGACCCTTTTTCATTTTCTATTACTTATAGACCAACAGGAAATCGAAATTGTACCAATTTTAATTACTGATTTACCGAAAAGTCATCTATTTAACTGGTAAGTTTGTTTCATTTATGTTTCTTTCATCAGTTACTGATTATAATTAAACAGGCCCAGGTAGCTGGGCTGCTTTTGTTGAAGTTGTTTCTATTTTTACTGTAGCACAGTTCTAGTTACTTTCACTTGTTGTCATTTATTTTCAAAATCATTAAGCCAATAAAAATTAACGTAGTATTTGGAAAGCCCGTTTTTCATCCAAAATCTTGATGATAAGTTAACTATTTACACTTAGACTGTAATTCATATCGTCCCTAAAATTAACCTCAATTGAGGCAATAGATTATAAAAAATGTATGCAAAAATGGAAATTAAATTTTAATTAAAATCATAAAGTTTTCTTACTGGATTTTCTTCTAAGCATGAATCTACGTATGTATGTGTACACATAAACCTCACGTAAATATACCTGTGTAGTGTGTCATCACATCTATCAAAATCGAAGATGTGTGAAACGACCTATTGTACAAATACGCAATATTATAAACTTAAAGCAAAAACAATTGCGTAGCGGTAATTCCCCGAACCGCGATTCAACGTAGAAACAAAAACAACTTCTACATAAAAAAAGTAAACAAAAGATACACACACACAAACAATTATACAATACTACTACGCCAGCAATTGAAATAAATCGTGCGCAATTTCACGTATGTTCGGGACATTTCAAGAAGCGGCCGTGATCTGTATATAAAGGCGCCGTCCACCGCAGAAGATATAGTTGACTTTGAGATTTCATAGAGTGAATAACTGTGCGTACAAAAGTGTTAAGTAAAGTAGTAAAGAGTTGTATATAAGAGTCGTAATTGTCGAATAAAGTTGTGAACTGATAAAATCATTAGCAATGTGTATTTTAATATTTACAATTAAACGAACCCTACAAATCAACGTTTATTGCGGTAATAAACGTAACAGTATTATCAGTTGTTTAAACTGACTGAGATAACACAAGAAAATATTATCGAGCATTACAAGCCAAACGGCCACAATAGGGTGCTAGTTATTATAAGAGACTTAAGCACAATGACAACAACTAATAACATATTGAAAAGCCCTCATGTCGCATTGTTTCAATTAACAGCACACCACGACCTGGCTGGAAAGCTTCAGACAATTTTATTGGTTTGCGAACGACATAAAAAATTACATAGTGACCAGCGTGAATGATTATAATACAACCGTTTTTTTTTAACAAAAGCAAAGTTATAGTAATAATGATAGTAAAAATAATTTACTTCGATACTCTAATGCATCAATGTGTTTCTGAAGGCTCAACTTGGTCATCATCGAGGCTCCCGAAATGAAATACCCTACGCCAATCGGTGTTACTTGTGGCCATCCTTGACCTTAAATTAAATTCTAAAAACAAACAAAGGGTATATTTGCATAAGTACGTAAGATTTTTGCAGTTTTATTTATGTGTCAAAAGAACAAATAATACATTCAAAAACGTGGGAAGGTATGACATCAATATCTAACACCAGCTGTTATTCACAAGATTTCTAATTAAATATTTTAATATGCTTTTAACGTTTACAATTTGAATGATTGTAGGTTCTCAGCTAGATTTTTTAACGCATTTTTTATTATATTTCTAGTCAAAATAAATTAACTGAAACGGATAATAGTAGTTGATGTTTTTGTTTAATTTTTGTTTGAAAACGAAAATGGCTACACTTTTGCCCCACATGTATCGCAGTAACCTTAACCCGTTAGCAGGTTGTTATTTACAGCTTCATGATTATGGTCATGCAATAACTGAGAATTAAAACTTTGTTATTGAACCTGAGACAGCTGAGCAGTGGAATATTAATCATTCAATTAAAAGATATGAAAAAGTCATCACAGCCACAAATGATTAACGATATTATTGTTATGCGATACAACAGAAATGCTATCGATATACTAGTCGAAGTTGTTAAAACTTGCAGTAAAAATTCGTTAGCCAAAAATATTGACATTTTAGGCTATAGGATTTAGGCTGGAGTACTACGAAATTAATTGCCAACCTAAACCATATAGAAACGAAAACAAAATACGTATATTTTTTATTTTTTCTATACCGTTCACAAAAAATTAAAAGGGTATATATAGGATTGATATTCTGTCGTAATCTGTAACATTATTAATTTCTGACCCCACAAAGTATATATGCTCTGGATCCTTATATATATGTAGGGAAGCTCATTTAACGACGGCACTAGACAACCATGAAAACTTGGACCGTTTGATCAGCGCGTTCGGAAAATTTTCGCCATTTGAAATCAGAAATATATCGGTTTACAAGTTCCTGTGATATGTATGTTCCTGTGATATGAATTCAAACTTATCTTCACACCCATTATTTTTTATAAAACTTGCAGTCATTTTTCTAAAAACTTTAAATACTTCATAAGTAGTGAGGTAGGTTTTATATGGAAAATAAACTTTTCCACTAATGTTTTATGTATAGACTTATAGTTTAGAACAATTTATTTTAAAATCTGAATTTTGTTTGTTTTTATTTACATGAAAGTAATAAATGATAATCTAATAATTTAAATTTTTTATTAATATTTTGCTAATTTTTTGTTTGTATTTAAAAAAATATAATTTATATTTACACACTTCAATATTTACCTCATAAGAAGAGCTTAGACATAAATCCGAAAAATTGTTTGTTATAATCAAGTTCAAAATATATGTATGTACATACATATGTATGTCTGCTTGGGTATAGATATCTACAACATGCATATATTTATGATTTGCATCAGTTATTAGGTATTAATAATATTTATTATTTCAAATTTACTTTTTCACTTAAAATTTTTACGCGTGAATATTTTTTTAATACATATATTAGTTTTTTAAGAACATATTTATATAGAAAACAATACAATTTGAGTTGTTATAGTTCCTTTTGTTTTATTTACACAGTATTTGCTTTGTAAACTTTTACATATTTTAAACATTATTTAGCGCATCACTACAATTTCTTTCATTGCTCACATAATAATTTGTGTTTAAGTTACAGATAAACTCTTTATAAAAAATTCAAAAAGTTGTAAATTTGTTAAGGTACTTTATAAAAAGAATTAAAATCTTTTGTAACATTTGTATTATAGAGGAGTTTCGTTTTACAGATTCGAATATGTACCGTCGAGCACTAAAACCGCAACTGATAAACTGCATCAACTGTGGCAACATTCAAACCCAAAAACTTGATTGGAAATATTCCATGATTTTATTGTTTCTTTGCTTACAATAGTTTGTGTTGCTGCTCTGTTATAAGTGCTCTTTCCATTGCTTTTCAAAATTATGATGAAGTCAACTGTATATTTGCGAGAGTCACATTCGACGAGTTTGGTAAAGTACATGCATACATAAGTATGTATACATGTTTTGATTATACAAAAATGTTAAACATTTAATGTAAGTTACATTAATTTGTTATTGCTATAAGTTTCCATGACGATAGTTCACTGTTAGATTAAATCAAACAAGCTGGGTGTGAGAAGTTAAAGATTTTTTTTTCGCTTGTTGGTGGTTCAGAAAATGTCTAACTTTCTAATGGACCATTTCGCCGACCAGTTCATGTTATCTCTATCTGATGGCGCGAATGATACTCTACAGAACATACATGAAATCAAGGCTATCTCAAAAAGGCGCAACGAGAACAGGCCACCTAGTTCATTCACATTTGATCACATCATAAGTTTTCTTGTTAAGTTCCATCACGTTGTAATTTGTTTTTATAATAAATCTCAAGCAGCTGGAACTCCCATAATCATGTTAATGCGTGTCATCGCTAATATTCTGGCTCCTAATGAATACCGTCCAATGAAGTCATTACAGGTGTTTTAAATAAAGAAACAAATTTGATGATACCTCACAGCCAATATGATTTTTTTCCATTTAAATTTCCCGGCTCTGTCAGACACTCTCAAACCAAATAGTTTTTGCATGAGTTCGGGGGCGAGTTAAGACGAATAAAAATAAGTTGTATACAAATGTCAGCGGTTTGTACTATTTTGCGCTACTATTAGCCTATCCCTTTAATTAGCATCGATTTATTTGTTACATTATTTCCATTTTCATCAGCATCAGCACGACCAGGCTTTTTCTTGAGCTGTTGACTTAAAATGCTTCTTTTGTGGTCCTCGACCAATGTTGCATACTGATATTGTTAAAGCATTTGTTTTGTAAACTGCTTTATAATTGCGGCACCTGTTGTTTCGGATATTGCTGAATTTAGACCAAAATCAATATCATCATATGATTCATCAACAACCACATCGCTATCGTCATCAGCATAATTTCCATATGTATTTGTTTTCGTTTACATACCCAAGAGTAACATTAGTTACACTGACTTTGTTAATGTACCCACTAAGACAAGCGAACGGATCATTCGAAAGTACCATTACTGGCGTTAATGTCGGCCTTAAGTTTTGACCGACATCTGGCTCATTTATTGCAGAAATTGTTGATTTTATATTTTTTCAACCAACTGCCAACCACCGATCTTTACATTTTCTCAAATAATTACGGACACGCGATAGTTTACTAACACCACCAACTCTACCGCCAACACAACCCACCACCATGTGATTGATCACTTGGAGTCATTATATTTCTTGCTGGTGTCCTTCTTCTAAAACTTTGCTGAAGTTATACACATGTGCTACTTTGTCAATTTACACAGTTTATTATGTCAAATTTCTTCAATCTATTTTTGGAAATTCTCAGTTAGGTAAATAAATTA
Organism: Phania funesta; assembly: GCA_963932375.1. Taxonomy (NCBI): domain Eukaryota; kingdom Metazoa; phylum Arthropoda; class Insecta; order Diptera; family Tachinidae; genus Phania; species Phania funesta. The sequence goes on from OZ010656.1 coordinate 49,492,839, forward strand.
TTTAGCAAACGGTAATTTTTTTATCCATGTCCTTATTCGCAACTATATACACACGAAGACAAATGCATATTTTAACTATGTATATCTGATTAAACGGATGAACCCGATTTATTTCTTACTAGAAATTTTAAACGAATATAAACGGGTATTATTGGTACCCTGTCTTTTATAGCAAAACCTATCCTTGATTGCATCTTTATAGAAAGCAACATGTTTATATAGTCTCTATTCGCACAAAAACATTAATGTAAAAATTAGACTAAGTTTAAAAAACTTCTGCCGTTAAAAGTACTGAGACAAAATGAGCATTACGTTCTTGATATATCTAAGCAAATTGTTAGTTGGTAAAATTTTTCCCATAATTCTTTCCCATATTAGGAAGCTAAAAATAAAGATTGCGAAGCTAACAGTTTGCGTTAAAATGAAATGGTATTTTAACTAAAAGCTTACAGACCACTTGGTTGTACCGAATTTCAGGTTCATAGATATACTGGAGGTGTCCCATGCCAATAAGGGTTCCGTTGCATATAAAGTTCGCATTATTTTGATTACATCTTCCCCAAGACGCAAATGTATACTAAATTTTAGCTCTCTAGCTATAGTGAAAGGGCCCTATATAAATATGAAGGCACCTCAATCTCCCCAGATTATTCCGAATTCTTATTCCCCAAAGCCTAGCTGTAGGTAAAATTTAGCCCTCCATACAAATAAGGGTACAGACACTCTTGTACCCCTAGAGTAGAAGTGGCCGGTTTCAAATTTTTCTGATTACTTATTCCCCATACTCTACCTGTATACGCAATTTCAGCTGTCTAGCTTTAGTGGAAGACCCAGTAATACTGGTTCAGTGAATAAAAACTAAAATCTGCAACCTTAAGGGAAGCTTTTGTGATAAAACTCTCAAACTTGACTTATAAGATTACCTGTACAAAATAAGGAGGGGGTAAAATAGTATACACAGTGTATGGCCTGGCACTCTATCGTGCGCCTTAATAACAGTAGCAGCATGCAAAAAAAGTACTTCTTGTGAAAAACGTCACTATACGGATTGATAAAGAGGACTTTAATTTTTCTTTTAAGTTCGTTTTGATCTTTAAAAAGGTATTTTTATGGAAATTCCTGCCATTTCCAAGATAGTTATAAATATGCTTAAACAAATTTTCAAATTAACACTAGAAGATTTCAATAATGTCCACATCAGGAATAGAAATTGAAATGGTGGTGATCACCAACTTTTTTCAATATTTTGGTACTTTTTACGAAACATATGTTTTATTAGAAATTAAATTTAAAAATCAGTTTATATAAATAAAAAAATCCCCAAAGTATTTTATATGTGTAATATATATATATATATATATATATATATATATATATATAACTTTAATTTTATTTTATTTAATCTTTCTACCAAAAAAAATTTACAATGCCGGGAATGTATACTACTTTGTATGTTTATAATTTTTAATTAAATGAAAGAGAATAGATCGTATATTGATAAATGTTTTATTTAATGTGGGCAATTATGTATGGAATACAATATCATATAAATGTCCGTCTCTGTTAGCCTCACAAATGCGAGTCCTTTTGAACACATTTTTCATTACATTCTCACACATTTCACGCGGTATTTCATTATTTTCATCACAAATATTTTGTTTGAGTTGCTCCAGCGTTTCTGGTTTGTTTGCATAAACTTTGCTTTTCAGATATCCCCTCGAAGAGAAGTCCGGAGCAGTCAAATCAGGCGACCGTGGAGGCCAATCAACATCACCATTCCTTAAAATAACTTGTTGTGGAAAGAGGTCTCGCAGTAATTCCATTGTAATCCTGGCTCTTTGCGATGTGGCACCGTCTTGTTGAAACCACATGTTAGTCAAGCCCAAAGCATGCAGTTGTGGCGTTAAAAAGTTTTCCATCATATCACGATATCGCCCCCCATTGACAGTTACCGTTACACCGTTTTCAGTTTCAAAGAAATAAGGCCCAATGATTCCTCCTGACCCAATTGCACACCAGACTGTCACTTTTAATGGATGCAAAGGTGACCGATGAATAATTTGAGAGGTTTCCATTGCCCAGAACTGACTATTCTGTTTATTCACATATCCATTCAAATGAAAATGTGCCTCGTCACTCATGATTTTTTCATGAAAATCGGGGTTGTCATGGGCGATCTGTATCATCCTATTGACATATGTACGGCGGCGTAAATGGTATTCTGGAAGAAGTTCCTGTGTCAACTGAGTACGTTGTGATCCATACTTGGGCCTATCAGCTACAGTCCATCTTTCTTCGAAATCATCCACTACACGGTAAATAGTGCGTCTCGTTTGCACGTTGTTTCTCCTGAAAATTTGACGTCACAGTAGTCGATAATTGATTTTGATAAAATGTTTTAACGATTAAAACACGTTGGTTTACCGAATATTTTTCCATAATAAATTTGCCACGTCTCTACTTCACGACTGACAAATATGAACTGTAAAGAATAATGTTTACCCGAATAGCGGCAAAACAAAGTAGTATATCTGCCCGGCGGACACCCTGTATATAAATTTATCTCTAAAATATTATTTAATAATTATTACCAAAATACTTACTAGTTAACTGTATTCAAATCTAATATTGGGTAAGAAGAGCCGTCTCGCCAGGCTCAATGTGTCTGTTTTTTTGTCATCTCTGGCTCTGCTGCCCATGAAGTTGCAATAAATCGGTGTTGAAATGCACCACTAGTATGTTTTCGTATTTGCAGAAGGATGTTTTTATTTCTTCTTGAATAGTAGGAACTTCTATATCTCACTTCTTATATACAGGGGGCGCAAACGATAAGTCGTAAAATCCTAGACTTTCATCTCAGTAACTTTTGGATATTTAATGCGCAAGCAGTACCCCACAGCTCCACGCAATATATAATTGTATAAAAGGACATTATATTACAAAGCCAAAGTTGAGATAGGAACTATTAACCAGTGTAGTTGATTTGTAATAAGTTTTATGTCTTTTATTTTTACTTTAGTATTGCGGGTCAACTTATGCGTCGATCTTAATGAATGCGCAAATATTTAACGTGGCTTTACGCCACGTGTTTGGGCTTGTTGTCATATCCGCTGTATAAATTAAGTCTGCACTAGTGTAACGTCTTGAGGAACTCCTGCATGGATTTTGCTATTTTTAGAAAACTAATCCTTTGACTTTACTTTAAACGTTCTATTGATTAAATAGCTCTTGCACAAGTTTCCAGGAAGAAGAGTTATTTTCGTAAGTAACTGAAGATGCAAGACCTTAGCAACCGCTTGGATTATTTAAAAAAATAAAGCTAAACAATATTTCTCATTTCAAATACCGATCAAATATCGGTGACGATTTATGAACTTGGTCAGTAGTACTACGTCTCCCTCGCAAACCAAGCTGTTGTTCCGGGATAATTTTTTGTTCATTTACCTAAAGAGTTTAACTCGAGACGATAAATTTTTTTTAAATACTTTGACAAAATTGATAGTATGCTAATGGGCTTGTATGACGTCATCTAGGTTAATTGCTTTCTTGGTTTCGCGACCATAAATATTTTAGACATCTTGCAAAGAGCACGGAAAGTAGCAAATGCACATGGCTCTAAATATGATTAGTACAATTTTCACAGATGAATTGGGTAAGTGAATTATCATTGATCCTGTAATACGATCAGTTCCGGTCCTCATATCTGTATTTTTAATTGTTGACTTTAAGGAAGATAGCCGAAACTTCATCGGACCATTGAAAATATCACTTATAATTGTAATGGTGGAACTTTTTTGTCATGTGGTTTGTAAACCTTCTGTAAGTGATTAGTTACTGCTTTTCCATTTTCAGATTGCCTGAGGCAGCGATCGTGAACAGTGCAGAACTAATATGAGGCACGGTTTTCACCCCTCCGTTTTCACTTTTTTCAGACCCACGTCCGTCTTCGCATTCCACAAAGAGGTGCTTGAAAAAAGACTGCCGCTCCTCGTGAGACAGGCGCAGACAAAGATATCGCTCACTATGAGCCAGACGCATCCTGGGAATAGCCGTAACCAGAGCTGGTTTTGACCGACAAAATCGACCAAAAGTAATCGTCATTGCTTGCGGTCGCCTCTAACATGGAATACAGACGCCGTGTGCATTGGGATGGGATGCCTAAGCCCCTGCATAGTGTCAAATTACTCAAGGTGGGTCTTACTACTAAAAAGACTAAATGTTACACGACAAATATGCCGCTAAATCAAACTATAATTTATCCCTATGATTCAAAATAATTTTGTGTTGTATATTGAAAATTATGTGCAATAACATATTTTAGTTGATATTTTCACATTGAACGAAATCTATATGGAGCTAGTTGCGAGTGGTTTATATTTTAAAAACTACAATTGATAAATAGTCATTGTTTTTGCAATTAAAAAATTTATCTGTGCTTATTTTGTTTACACGTTTTCCACACATAAAAAACATCCTGTGTTCTTATTATATTCGTATATGTTATGAAGAACATTTTTAAATTGAGAGCATTTATTGATTGCCTTTTAATTTGCTGAACACATGGAAATACAGCAAAACAAAAGCAAGCGGACAGAACATTAGAAAACAAATGTAGAACAAATATTGAATCAAAACTTTAACAGCCCTTTAAAACTGAAAATGTCAGCAACACTTTTATTGTCTCAGACATTGTCTGAGAAGCGGCTGGGTGGCACAGTGCTTTGTCCCAATATTTAACGCACACCTTCATATATTTCACGCACTACGTACCAAACAAATTTGTAGCGTACTAAAGAGGGCAGAACTTTATACGACTTCCTCGAACAATGAAAATATTCTTACAACTTCATGTCTGCGTATATTTTTTTTATTAATGTGTATACCGTAATTGTTGTAGTTCGAGAGAACTGTTTCAAAATTAAACCCAAAATCATATTTCTTCACTTTGACATGACTATTGTATGCGGGTGCCTTGAAATGTAAAAAATCAAATGATGGTGTAAACACACCTTAAGTAGTCTTTTTTTGGTATAAACAATTTTGCAAGTTCTGTTAACGTAAAATTGTTAAGTTTTGAAGTAGTTCTTTCATCACTTCGATAAAATAATATCTCTTAAAAATATTTTTGTGATACTTTTTAATTCCTTCGATTCTACCACTGGTAGCACTAATTTAGTTCAGATAATAAATTATTTTAACTTGATTTTTGTTTGTTCGCACTAATAACTTGATATTACGTTGGAAATTCGTAAAGTTTTGCTTTTATGTACAAGCTTTTGAGAATTGGCATGTATTGCAATAGATGGCGTCTAAATATTTTACATTGACATGCGCAATACTTGGCGTAATATGAGACCCTTCGTTAGTGAGTCCAAAATATGTTTTAACCCTTGCGTGACGGTTCTCGAGTTGCAATATTATTATAAAACTTATGTGTGTTAATATGATAAATGCATGTTGTAGAAGTAAATAGTCTGATAGGTAAAATTGCTCTTCTATAGTGGGGCCTGGTACAATATCCTACCACCCGTCTTCTTAAGTGGTGCTAGTGCGAGAGGTGGATATAATTATTTAGGAACAGAAGATCTGTCAGAAATATTCCTAGAGAAACTTATCTCAGCTGGTTGATTGCTGGCAGACATACCAGTATCAAACGACCTTATTTTTATTATTATCATCTCTTGTGACGTAATAGTCATTGCTTTAAGCTTAATACAACACCAACTTCCGAAGATCTTCAGCGTTGATATTTTTGGGCTAAATTATTGTCTAAATTTATTATTATGAGTTGGTGATTATTCCTAAATATTATAAAATCCTAAAAAACCCGTTCAAGCATTGCAGTGGACAAAATCCATTATCTGAGAACTTTTGTTCGACGACATAAAAAGGACTGTTTAGTACTAAGGAGAATCGTTTGGAAACGAAAGAATGTGAATCTGTATTACTACTATTACAATTTGATGGTACGTATGTGTTCCATTCGTAGCTAAAGGGTTCATTTTATAATACACACTACCCGTTGTAATGTAACACTTTATGGAATGTAATGATTTTACCAGAATTTCCACGGAAATTTCATAATTATATCAACAAGTCTTACATACACAAAAGAATGAAAATTGGGAACAACATCCTGTTTGATTTCATGATAGCTTTTGCAAAGTAACAAAAAAGTACAAAAAATTTGTTATGAATAAATTTAAAATTCTTAGACTCAAATGTGAACAAATTTTATTTTCAACCGCTGCCAATGTTTAACATAAATCTTCCTGATGTGTATTCGATTCTATTAACACAGCGACCCTTACTTTATCGGTGTTATTATTCTAGCACTAATCCGTAGGTATATTAAAATACATTAGTAATACCGTGCAACTAAATCGTAGCAAGTGTGACAAATTGTCACTAGTAAAAAAAATTTCCAAAACTTGGTTCTCAGATTTTTCTCGAGCCTTATTCCTGAATTGAAAACTTTCATTTACGAAATTCCCTAAGGTTCATTTGTACTCCAATTCACCATATTTTTACGCACAGTGTATACATATTATAATAAATAAAAATTTATAGTAACCAGCAGTTATAAACTGTCTATGTTACAGTAGAATAAAAGCTATAATCTTTTCCTTTGATAGAAGATATGTAATCAGTACTTTTGTCGCTGATTGAAGCCTCCATACTATGTATATTGTTTTGCCTAGTTTATACTTAAACTACTATGCTATAGTCAATACCATTGATAGCTGATAATTGGTTAAAACATGGGCCATAGAAAAGTATGGTATAGAAATATAGTAATCCTGAAACGATTTACAAATAGTTGTATTTTATTTAAACGATCCACAATTTCGATCAGAGCATAATGGGTAAATACACAATAAAATATTGAGCTATACAAAACTTGTTGTTGCGCCATCTTAAAAATTATTAAAACTCTGTAGTTGCTTGGTGTGGTCTGCAATTAATAAAGTTCACACTTTTCAAATAAAAAACTTTATCTTTGATATTTCGGTTTCATTGTTGTATAAATTTTCCCTTTTCCTCAAAGATTTAATTATGCATACTCGTACAATGTGAATATTAAAAACACAATAAGGGAAGTCTCTAAGTTTTTATTATATTTTCATACTGCCTGCACATAAATACGATAAACTGTGAAAATATGGAGGTTAAATATGAATTAAGTTAATTTCTGCACATTATTGCTAATATTATTTTAGTGTGAAACTTAAAATAGCTTGTTATCGCGATTGAGAGATTTTATTTTTATTTTAAACTTCATTCAAACACAATAATTGCAATTGCGGTATGAAAAAGAAAAACCGTTGAAAAATGATATGATGAGAAAATATTTGTAGAGATTTGAACAATTGATTGTTTATGTATAAAAGAAATTAGACTTGCTTATTTCTATTTTGTTTTCCATTAAAATTTTGTGAATATATCAACGTTTAAAAATGGCAAAGTAAACGTGATAAGTCCACTTTCTTCCAAAATTGATGTTTTTACGTTATACATAGTTTGCATGCAAAAATTATCACTACGTCGCGTAAAAAAATACACTGTCCAAGTAAAATTCCAAAATTATAGGTATTAATAACTTTTAATGAAAATTGTGATTTAAATTAAATAAGAATAGCTTATTATTAATGTGCATATGTAATGTGTAAAATGAAAATTCCGAATGATGTCACTTATTAAAATCATTCGTTTTTTAAAAGTATTTGTCAAATTCGCAAAGGTAACAGCTATTCGTGGCACGCCAAAGCTTTGAATTTCTGCATAAGGCAGAAATTTGCCTAAAATTATGAATAAAGAATATTTTTTTGTATTTTTATACAAAAGGGTTGTCATTACGTCTGTAACTTCTGCAAACAATCAGTGCATCGCAATCCCTTGCATCGCGAAAAATCTGTAGTACATTTTTAAAGTTCATACTTTGGGGAGGAGTCTATAAAATCCTGCACAGCCGAATATAGATCTCATTTATCTATTTATTATTTTTACTTACTACAATAAATCATACTCATATGTACTCGTATATCTTTACTTAAAAAAACGATTTAATTTATTTAAAGAAATAGATAATATGTTCGACTAGCCGTATATTTTGGGACACTTTTTTGCATCATTAGTATTTTTAAATTGTTTTAAACTTAAAGTGCTCATAACGATTTTATAAGTCTTCAAACAAGTACTTCAAACCATAAGTTGTTTTGTTTAATACGACCGACATTTTCCACTTAGTCGTTTTTATACACACAAAGTTAGAAAACTGTGCGTGTGTGTGTAATTTAAAACTATTTGGTTGGTTAACTAACGTTAACGGCGGCATTAACAACAATGGTACCGAAAGGTAACAATAATAAATAAATAAAATAAAAAACTAATAGCGATTAAAATTCATCTATTAAAAAATTACTTGTATTGCAACTTGCTGAGGTGCAACTTCTTCGAGAGCAAAAAAATATAATAGCCGATCATTTTTGATACCCTCTTATTTTTTAAATATCTTATATATTGTGTTTTTATTTGCTCGGTTATGGATAATATTGTTTTGTCATATGAACGCAAAATATCAAATGATAGTATGTCATGATGTGCATCTTTGAAAATACACATGCATACATGTTTCCAAAACATTGTATTTAATTTACACTTATAACTCTTTTGGCGTATGTTAGATTTACTTTTTTGAAATATCGAAACAGGAGATTGGCCGAGTATGTAAATTTTTATAAACCTTGATAAACTTGGCTATACCAGTTAACACTACATATGTTATTATTAATAAATGGATAATTAAAAATATCTGTCCAAGGCCGACGTTGCGTCTCCAGTTATTCCAACATGCCAACTGCAACTTAGTGTTATTCCCACCAGAAGCGGCTGGAGTTGTGAAATGGTGTGATCACGAACTAGGTTTGAACTTGCGGTGGCTTGCTAAAATAAATCACTTGTCATTTCACTTTCAAACAATAAAGAAGGTCGCGAGACTAAGAACTAAGAACTAAGAACCACAAAAATATAATTATTTTTTTTTACAATTTTATTAGTATGAAATTAATTTACATTATCTTTCAACGAGATTGCTGGCTACGATGGCATTTGACCTTGTATTTAAGGCTTACACTGGAGTTCAAATCCTTGAGTGTATCATTCCTGACTTAAGAACTTAGCAGGGCATAAAAGGAGACAGATGCGTTAGATTTGCGTGAGTACCTGCCAGCGATGGCTCAACCTCACGATGGTCTAACCACGGGTGTGACATTAAGCAGCCAGACCAACGCCCCTATGCAATCCGCATAAGCACCACCGGAATAGTACTCATGCACATTCCAGAGGTAGCAAATTTGGACAGAGGATGCCAGGCCCCCGGCTATCTAAACTCCTACCGTCAACGAATAAAAATTGACAGCTTGCGTTGCAATGCAACGCCACATCGGTCCTGGAGGATGCACAAACCATTGCTCTTTTGTCATACTATGTCACTGGCTCGGTGTGGTTATACTGATTAACATGGAATATTAGCATTGCTAAATTCGCGAGGACTTGTCTTAACTGATTTAAAAGATAAAATTGTTTCTAAAGGGACCGATGTACCTGTCCATCTTTTCAGACTCTTTTTGGCCGCGTATGTGGAAGTTGTCTCGTCTAAGCTTGACAGAAATATAACATCGTGGACAGGTGACAGTGGCTTTCAAAGTTAAAAAAAATGCGAATAATAAGAAACGCTACTGGTTGGATGTTATCGAAAATAAAACAAATGTTTTCCTTTTAATTGCGGCGAAAATAACAACAAATAAATGAATGATAACTTTAAAAGGAATGAACAATCGTATTTGGTTTTGTAAACACCAGATTAATTGCTTAATTATTTATATATAAAGAAGACATGTTGAAGTGGATGAATAATTTCTTTAATCATGCTATGTTCAAATCGAGTCAGCAGTAATTAATTAACTTAATATTTATTTTGTTTATTTAATTAAATAAAATATGTCTTTTGTCGGTCTATAACGGCGTATTTTAATGAGGGTGATGTACGAGCACTTCAGCAGCAATTTTGATGGGTTTTAAATATATTAAATTTTATTAAGCATATTTCACACACAATGCTAAGATTAATTGTTTTAATATACCCAATTAATTGGTTTTGTAAAATTTATATAAATTAAAGATACAAATCTATGGCGTTTAGCAATATAGCAAGCTAAAAATTATTACCTTTTGTTATTACTTTTGATGCCAATACCGTATCAATCTGTGTAGATTTGCTTAATTACAATAGGCTTTTTATATTCAAAGTTCAAGACTCCAAGAATTTAATAAATAAAGCCACACAAGCTCATTTGCTGTTCTACATTTCAGGATTTAGATTTGAAGTTTTTTTATGCTTTTCGAATGTGACGGCATATCGAAATTCTTTAAAAAATAAAATGCTAAAAATTAAATTTGTTTTAAACGCAGCTTTTAGTTAACCCCTTGAAATAAAAGCCAAAATTAAATAAGTATAATTTAAACCAACCTTGAAATTGCAATCATTTATCAAAAAACTTTCACATTTGTATCGAAAAAGAGAAAAAAAATTAAAGCATATTCAAGTGCTACAAGAAACTACTACCAACAAGAAAACAGCAAAGGATACTTACGAAACAAAAAATTTTAAATAAAATATTTCCTTCGTTTAATAACTTTTGTAATTTACATTGTTTGGACTATAGTTTGGTTTTGTGGTGAATTTTAGTTAATTCTCAATCACAGCTTCGCTGCGGCAATTTGACATCAGAATTTCGCTTGATTTTGCAAGAAAGGTGGCCCAATGATGCCACCATACCAAAACTGACATCAAACAGTCAATGGTTTTGGATGCAAAATACGTCGTTTCATTTTATCATAGTTTTACTTTTGAAGCATAAAAACAATTTATTCACACTATTTATGACACCATCAAGCAGGTACAAGTTATTGTGAGGACACAAATCGTTTTTGTGTCGCTAATGAAAAATTACGAAAATAATATTATATTTGACACTATGTACTTTAGTACAGGATAATACATAAAAAAAGTAAGAGCTTTAATTAGCTGTGCCGAATCTTTTATACCCTGCAAAAAAATTTCTTTAACTACTAAAAAAGTACTACAGATATTTCCCGGTGCGAAGCATCGTCTTATTCTTTATTTGAACTTTCCTTTAGCTATGAATGTACATAAATTTTTAACAAGCGCGCGATTTTTTTATAATATGTAAATAATAGCCGAATGTAATTTTTTCGTTAAATTTCAAAATATGTTGACGTTTGTTTTTAGTTACTTGAACAAATTATTGAAGCGAAAGAGAGTTTAAATGTAGAATAAGACAATTAAATTCGGAGACAAAAATTAATGATCCGCAAACAGTCCTATACACCGGGAAAAATCTATAATATATTTTTAGTGGTTCATAATTTTTGAATGTTGCTTTTTATCCATATACGGAATGATTAAATGACAAGGAAAACTTTTATTTATAAGACTCTTCCGGAGGGAAATAAGAAAATTTAAATGTACCAAATTCATTACGATATAAACACATTTTTGTGTTAAGAAACAGTTTACTTCAACTATCTGTTAAGAAACCACAAATTCATAATATCTGATTTATAAATATGTATTATTGCATGTACGTTTGAACTTGCATCATTCAATTTATTTTCTTAAAGTGGTAAGTGAAGTATTGCGTTTAATGTTGTACAATTTTCTTAAATGACTTGTGGTTCTTTTTTCAATATTTTAGACTAACAATGCCATTGGCCTCTGTTATTTATTAGTTTCGAGCATGACACAAGTGACATAAACAAGTGCAATTCTTCGAAAAGACAACACTGACACAAAACTGATGATACAAAACATATTAATGAAACTGTTTCAATTTCTTTTGTATCTTACCAGCCTACTTTCATTTCCATTGAAATGCGACATGAAACGAGTTTCAGAATTGTAGATGTTCGGAATATTTCGTAATAATACAAGCTGCTAAAGAAAGTTAAATAAATGCAGGTATTTTAAAATATTTATGTTTACGTTTTAAAATTGTGAGAAATGGATTTTTAATTTAAACCAACAGTTGCCCGAACTTTGCAAATATTTTATTTTGTCTTAATATTAAACAATATTTTTTCGTATATTTTATGTTGCAACTCAAGTAAGAAATTACATATAAAAATTATATTTCACATAAAAACTACATATTAAATTATAGCAGCGCCCGTTGTAGTAATTATTATCTGAATCCACGAGAGTTATATAACACGTTTATATCACGTGAGTTTGAGTCTTCGAAGAATTTTGAAAGTCATTAAATATTTGCAACAGCAAACGTCCAGAACAATTATTATGGCCATAAGAGAAATTATATTAGGCTTTTAATCTACTTAAAAACGAAGGAGAGTGTTCACTGTATCGGCTCATAATGGATAATTTTCATTGCACGATTTGGGACCATATTTTCGCATATTCAAAAAATTCGAAATTCGTCCAAAGTTTGAAATTCACCACCATTTCGCAAATTCACCACAAAACCGAAAAACTCTATTAAATTTTCTTTGTCAAAAAATCAAAACTCAATGAAAAACCGTAATTTTACATAAAAAGAAACAAAATTCACAAATTTTGGAATATTTCCACCAATGACTTAAATTTTACCACAATTTTAATATTGTCAAAAAAGCTGAAAAATTACAAAAATCAATATTTTAATGCAAACGTCGAAATTTTAACAATCTCGGTGTAAAGCAAATAAATAAAACTTTCAAATTTCACCACAAATAATATAAATTAATAAATCAAAATTCATGAAAATCCGGATTTTTTACACATAAAAATTTACCAACATTTGATTATTCACCACACAAATGTATACTCGTATTTCACCAAAAATTAGAAAATTTTAAAAAATACTAATATTTTATAAAAAACGTCGACAATTACCAAAATCGATGTTAAGCAAATTAAAAAAAGTAATTTTCACCACAAATGGTGAATTCACAATTATATTTAAAAATACATAAAAATATTAAAAATTTATAAATTTACCGAAAGTATTTAATCTGAAAAATTAAAAAAAAATATACATATTTTATGATAATTTGCGAATTCACAAAAATTCATAAAATATTAAAATTTCTCCACAAAAATTTTAATTTCACCAAAATTTGTCATTTCACCAGTAGGACGAAAATTCTCAAAAATCAATATTTTACGAAGTTTTACCAAGTCTTTGTTGAACAAATACATCAAACAAAAATAAAAAGAAATTTTACAACAAATGGAGATATCGCTAAAAACTTTAAAAAGTGACCAAAAAATTTAATTGTCATAAAAATTATAAGTTTTACCAAAAAATTTTAATTAATGCGACAATAAAAAAAACTAAAGTTTACCATAATTTGGAAATTCACTAAATTCTAATAATTTTAAATTAAAAAATACAAAATTTAAAATTTAACAAAAATTCGAAATTATATAAAATATCTCTGATTTCACCACAAATCGAAAATTCACCAAAAAAATTTTTAATCTAAGAATTAAATATTTTACAAAATAAAATCTAAATTAAACGGAATTTACAAAAATTCAAAATTTCTTCACAAAACCTATAGATCGGTCTAGAAATGTTAAGTTAAAAAAAAGACAGAATTTTCTAAAAAAAAAAGTTGCAAAAAACCGACACTACACAAAAATTTTGGAAAAATACACAATTTGCTAAAATTTTATATTCACTAAAACTTTGAAAATTGTTCACAGTTGTTACTGTTTGATTGTGAATAAAAGCAGCAATCGGTTTCAAAAGCATTTCTAAACTGAAATATAAGTTAATATGCACCAAACTCCTGTTTATGGTTCCTCAAAAACATGTTTTGTTCAGAGAAGTTCACACCTCGTACGACATTTTTTAACTTCTGCGAATGAACAAAACCCATATTGTTCATTAATTAATTGCAGAATTAATTAGTTTTTTCACAAATCAAACATGTTTACAGGAGTGTGGAATGTCTGGTCAACCATATTCTATAATTTTAACTTGCAAGTAAAAATCTGGTCGTAAATCGTATATACTTTTACATTTCACCATTTTAAACGTGTTTAATTTTTACCAGCTTCTTTCAGGTTTAGAGTTTCCTTTCAGTAATATACAGTAGAACTTTATTTTATACACTGTTACTTTTAGTCCTCTATTTAACACTTAAATACAACGCAACGGTTATTATTAATGTAGGGGTTATATCGAAGTAGACCACTTAGTTTATTGGTTCATTTTCGACCCCCTTCGTTACTGGAATTGATTTCAAACGACAGGTTTCTAACTCTCGACAGCCTTCCACATCGAGACTCGTGCTAGCATTATCTTTTACTCTTGACTATAGTGATTTCAGACTGTCGGTTGGTTCTTCCTCATCACGGAGTCTTGTAATTGCTAGCATTTGCCTAAGGCTTAAATCCCCATGGCCTTCATATTTAACAAGACTTATGGTAGCCATTGCGGAACATTCACACACAATGTGCGCTACCGTCTCATCCAACTTAGCTCTTTCCAACTTAGCAGATGATACTTGAAGTTTCCACAACCTGTCACTCACGCAGTAATCCAGCATAAAAGCCTCCGATTTGTAGTTCTTGGAGCCTAGCGCTCCATTAAATTTTTACAAACTAGATTACTAGTTTTCACTTATGTTCCCAACAATATTAATTCAAAATAATATTGCAGTGCAATAATGAGCAGTTACACCCTTTTATTTATTTAATTTGCAATGCGTAAAAGTTCATTTAGTAACGTAAATCATTTAATTGCGAAACTGACTTGTTGGCTGTTGTTCGTTGTCATGCCGGTATTGTAAAAGGATATTGCATTTATTTCTTTCTTTGTCTCTTTATTTTTTATGGACCTTATCTTGCTGTAACTTTACTTTCTATGTTTAATATGCAGCTACCTAAAATTTAGTTTCACACATTTCACTGCAGTCGACAGACACTACGATCGAAAAACATATTTGGATTATACACATACATATAATATAATGTTTATGTTTCTCGGATTTCTTGTGCTTTTGCTGGACACTTGAAGTGGAAGGAAACTTTCATGCACAATTAAGTGGTGGGAATTTTACAAATATTTATTTCAAAAACTCACAGGTCAAGTGTGCGTGAGAGTACATGCAAGTATTGGTATCTACATATGTATTTGTATATTTTAAATATTAATTTTATAATTATTCGCTTAATTATGTAGTTTATATTTGGCATATCCTGCAGCATGGTGTAAACGGAAATAAATATTGAACCCAAAATAATGTTTGTTTAATGTAAAATTTAGGAAATTATAAAGGTTGTTAACATTTATGTGGTTACGTATACATATTTTAAATTAAAAAGGTTCAAACATTTTTAATTAAATTGTTGAAGCTAAATAACCAAATTGTGCAACTAATTCTATCGAACCTAGCGCCAGTTTTTTTGTGGTGGAGCACGTTCTAAAACCTTTAAATTACCGGTTTAAATTTTCTTGATATATTCTTAGAATCAACTTTTAATTCTGCGAAATATATTTTGTAATCCACTAAAGTTTATCGAATTAAATGATTTAATTACCCAAAACGTTACGTAGTGTAGTGTTCTCAAAAACGATTTTCCAGTTTTGATTAATAGTGAGTAACCAAGGTGAAGATGACTTTTGTCCGTGTGTGTATGTTGTATCATTAAGATATGAAAAGTACAACTTTGATAGTCCAATTTATCATTTTTATTTAAATTGACGGCACCTGATTGTGACACTGATTGACAAATTAAATTCACTAAATTACTAAGAAATATGAAAAGTCTTTACCCTGGGAGAAAAAACTTTTACTATAAGTTTTAGTTAAGTAAGCAAAAGTTGAAAAAAAAGGAAAACCTGTTTTAAAATTGAATTGCAATTACACTGAAATTAAAAATCAATTACAATTAATTACATAAAGAGACGTGATTAATTACTATTAATTATAATATGCAGTTGATTTAGTGCTACTTACAATTAATTGGTATTGCATTTAGTCCATAATTTTAATTATAAATATTGATATTTCAAAACTGTTAAATATTAATTGTAATGGAGATGTAATTGAGTATGCACGTGCTGGCATGATCATACCAAACATCATGAACATGTATAGAATTAGCCAAAATCATCTGTCCTTTCCTGGAACTCCGCTCATTTCACTACTATTTCATAAAACGGTCAAGAATTACATAAAGATATACTGGCTACTAAAGAGTTTTATTGCTAAAAGATATCACTGTTCCATTTATTTTAATTAATTTCAAAATTAAATATAAAAATAATTAGCTGAAATAACTAAAAGAAATAAAAAAAAAACTTGATGAATCGACTTGATTTAAACAATATCTCGCGAGAAGACGACTTGAACTAAAAGCAATTAAGTTTTGGTGTCGACATTTTTTCAATTTCATATATGCAATTTATGCGACACAATGATAAGATGTTTTCTACAAAATGGAGACTTTCAATTGCAATAATGTAAAGTAAGAGAAAATGATTAATAATTACGCAAATTTATATTAATATAGTGAATTTTAGAAATAAATAAAATTATTTAATTTTCTACTTTATTTCAATAACATTAGAAACAAAAACCTCATTTATTTGGAATGCAAATCAAGTTCAATGATACTGCATTAAGTTTTGGTTTTAAATTCAATTTATTTTTTTTTTGTTAAATTGTTGGTGGATATTTGGATATCAAATCATTAAACTCTTTACTGGCTTTTTGAAGAGAAAAAGCAAATAAAAAATGCATAATTTACGATACTTATCAATGGCACTCAATCGATTTATATACACCATTCAGCAAAACAATTGTTTAAATGTTAAAACGATCACTTGTTTAAATGTTCAAATAAACCTCTGCAATATTTTTACACCTAGAGCTATTTTAAAGAGCTTAAGGGGCTTCTGAATTAATTAGAATAAATTTGGCATTACGTTACATTTTAAAAAATCTTTCAAGTTTCTTGTAACGTGTGTTTTTAAATCCTCCATTTTTTTGACAGGAATTATTCTGTTATACAGTTGTCAGATCTGCTCAACTCAATTTAGTTTGCCATTTTATCCTGAACAGGCTAAAGCTATAACAATGCTTGCTAATTGCGCAAATTTATTTCGAAAATCGTGGTTCACTTTGTGTGAGCTACGTCCAAATTACAATTGCACCTACGAGTGACTATTTCTACTAACCAATTATCTCTTCACAGCTCGTATACTCTAAATGATAATATGCTCCCCCAAAGAAGAGGTATAGTGCGCACCGGAGAATCAATTACTGCTGTATAGCGTAGCTACAAAAGGGATCAACGACTGAAAAAATACTGAAAACAGATACCATACAACGCCTCAAACAATCAACTTTTTGCGAGAGATTTTGAACGAACGCGTTATTTTTCGAAATGGTCCAGACAATTGATTTTAATGCCTTTGAATTATTTTCTGTGGCCTTACATCATTAGTTTATGCGAGCAAGCCAGTACCGTTAATTGCTAAAATTTCGATTTCCAATAAAGCCAACTTCCTTACGTAAGCTCAGTACTTTATGGAAAAAAGTCGCTAGCATATCAGAGCTATGACGATAATTTAATGTGTTTCTTTCTGATACAGCTTTCCTTAACTTTTGTGAAAAAGAAAACATTTACACAATAAAATTCGGTTAAAAGAAAATTAAAACTAATAGCAAAGTTTTTCTTATTGCTGGGATATTTATTGAAATAATAAAATATTGCTCTTCGATTCCATTTCGCCCATAAAACAAAAAGAAAGAAAAACTATGGGCATATGAACATTTGTGCTGATTTAAAAGTTATAGCAATGTTAACTGAATTTCAAGGAGGATATACCAAATTTTGTTGCTTTTTATGCGAATGGGATGGTAGAAAGTTGGCCACGAAGAGTGAGTTTAACTCGTGAGGCGGAAATTATATTTCAAGAGCCCTTAGTTTAGAAAGAAACAAGTCTACTACCTTCCTGTTCATATAAAGCTACATCTGATCTAATGGCAAATTTTGCGAAAGCAGTGAACAAGTATGCAGAAGGCTTTTAATACCTTACAACTAAAATCCACCGACTCGGCGATATAATACTTAAGGAAGGAATCTTTTAAGGTCCACAAAAACGATAATTATATTTTCGCCACTAATTTCCAAATAACTCCGAAACTGATGAGCAAAAAAAATTTTTAGATAACTGGTAGTAATTTTATACCGCATCAAATACTTCAAATTCGATGAAGTATTATATAAATAACACAGGTGTAAACACTTTGAATACAATATTTGGTGAAAGTATGAGCTCAATTGTGGGCTTGTCTACATGGAACAGTGATAATAAGTTACCTTGGTTTCCAAAATATCTTTTTTGTGTGTTTTTTGTAACTATAAATTATAAAAAATGCATGCTCTTAAAATTAATATATTCAGGTATGTCACAGAAAACAAATTTGTGCGAAAGTGAAAATGTTTTTAGCTTCTCCAGAAAAAGTAAAACGATTTTTTTTTGTGTATATTTTCACCTCAAATAATTGAAGTGTATTTAGGAATTTAAGAGTTATTGCGCGAAAAGGGTGCTCAAAACAGATTTTAAATAGTAAATAATTTTGTTTGTATTTAAATTGTGTCTTAAAACATATGTAAAAGAACGTTTGTAATAAATTTTTGATATTTTTTTCAAATGTATTTAATCAACAGGAAAAAAGTGTGAAAACGAACAAAAAAGCATTGCCATATGGTTTTTTTATTACTTCAAAAGTACTTTACTTTACTTTCGTTTATTTGTATTCCTTTTATTTTATTTTATTTTATTTTATTTTATTTTATATCCGTGAGCAACCAGCTGTTCAGTAGTACTACCATATTTAATGCCAAAAAATCAATGTTTTTATTTTTTTCGGATTCCTAAAAACGATTGAAAGCTGGAGAACAAAAATAAAAACGTTACGAATTGAATAATGTGGAAGTATTCACTTTCGTGCAAATCTTGTGACATACCTGATTATTTAAATCCAAGAATATTTCGACTGTAAGTATGGCTTAATAATACACCTAGCCTTACATTTATTTAGAAAAACCGATAATTTTTCGTGTTTAAAATTTTTTGATTATGAATTTGTAAAAAGCAAAATTTGTATAATTTGGAATGAAAAAAAAATGTTTTCCCGACTAATTATCGAATAACATCGAAACTCTTGAGCATCTAGAAAAGTATAAACGACTAGAAGCTAATTTCACACTTCATCTTTTGGTTTTTATTTTAGCGAATTGAGACGAGCTGTTCTCGAGTTATAATGCAATGACCTAGTGTAACCGTCCTATTAAGGGTTTCATATTTGTGACGCCTATTAAAAAATTCCTTGCGTGATATTATGCATATTCATCAGATTTTTATTCAAAGGCGGAAAAAATTCTTGTTTTGCAGTTACACAATTGAAATTTTAAACATTAAATATTATCGCTTAAATTTACTTTCTTCGACTTTTATGTCTTTTATGCTGCGTGTTTTGTATATTTTCAATATTATTCATGTTGATTTCTGCTTTGGATTTTAGATTAATGAGATCGCATTTAACATTTCTCAATTTTCACTCCGATATTTCATTTCAAAATCTGCAAACTCCAATTATGCCAATTCTGTTTTTCGGATTAGATAGAATTGCTCTTTTTGGTGAAACACATATTTTTTGATACTTGATGAAATGTCGGTTTGATGCAAAAATTAGAATTTGTTCGTATGTAAGTTATCAGAAGCCTTCACATTACAAATCTAACGCTTGAAATTTTAATTGGCTTAGAAGAAACTAGTGGAAATGAGCTTTAACTGAAGAGTTATTTTTCGGATGCAGTACTGCAGGACCTGATTAAGGTTCAATCTTTATACATATTAAGTCACACATCTCAAAAAATAATTATTAATTTTTTTATAGCTGACTCAAGCGCTTAGGAAAGGAACCGAAAATTCGAAATTATATAAAACCCTCGAATATACCATTGAAGATTGTCTCTATATGAAAGTATATACTAAGTGAACATAGTGTTCGATGTATGATGTTAACGAATTATACGCAATATAAAGTTAATGATACTCGTATGCCTGAGCTACTTACTTCTAATGATCAGCAGAATTGATGGCACTAAAAAAATGCAAAAAAATAATATGCTAAAAAACAAAGAAATGTAATTGAAAGCAAACATACGTCTATACAAACACTAAAAACACTGAAGTTGTTGTTTGAAATTCTGAATGCAAAGTTTTACTTTCTTTTGAGACGATCAAGATTTAATAATGTTAATGTTAGCATAACAAATCGAACAAGACCTCCAGCTGCTATCTACCATTTGCAACAGCAAAGACAACACTACTGACATTCATGACACGAGTAAATAGTGGAGCTGCGTTTGTTAACAATACCAATAGACGACATCAATATTCATTGTCTTTGGGGGACTTTGCAGAGCATATATTCACATTCGCATCGCTATACATCATCATCCCCTAAAACTACTTCATGTTGGGCTTCGTAATTTTAACGCTATTTATTAGTGAGATCCTCAAGATTTGAAATTGCTCTGAAAAATACTTTGAGGCTGTCTGTCAGTAAGTCCAGCTTTGAGAATAAACGGATTCAAATTACATGGAATAAAATTCGTCTTAGTAACATATTTACAATGTTAAAAGCTTCTGTTGTTAACATGTATTTTTTGGTTATTTCTCTCCTACTTACTTAGCTACTTGACAGTGTACATTGACCTTTAATGCATTAGTGGCCATCGTTGGTAGCGTTTTACATCTTCTTGTTATATGAAATTGCTGTATTATTGTTACGGCTGGCTCTATTGTTTTTCGCTACTAAAAAAAGTTAAAAAGATAAAACAAAAAACAGTTTTCGCTAAATTGGAAAAAATTTAATTTTCTTGCAACAAATCAAGGTGACTAGGCATCAAGATAAACCCGCTATAACACACAATTTAACAAACATTCGTTTTCATTTGCCACTACTGCACTGATTCTCATTGTTTCCTTACATTTTCTATGTTTTCGTCGTAAACCTTTACCAAAAGTTAGGAGTAGAGATGGGATCGTGAAGAATTGTTCACTCGTAAGCATGCACATTCACTTGTTAAAAATTACTCATAACATATTCTTTGTTTATGGCTACTGGTCAGGCGCCGTCAGGTAAGTGTAAGTATTTTTGTTACGGCCATGAACACTTGCGCTTTCAGAGACTCAGAAAAAAGTGGAACCAGCAGAAACATTAAATTTTTTACTGTAAAACTGTATTAAAATTATATAAGGTAGGAATTGAAAGAGGGCACTTTCCTCCTGCAAAACCATTAAAAATTAACATTTTTCCATACCAAAAGTTCACAAGAATTGAAGAATTATTTCTTTTTTATTAATTCTTCCCCCACCAAATGCTTAAGCTGGATCCGCGCCTGGGTTAGGTAAGAGTAGCAAGCAGAATAACTTCGGACTCTGTTTGCACATTACTATAGCATCGAATAACGTGTGGAACCAACCCACATACGTAGTTAAATTCAAATTGAGCCCCAGTGCTAAAGTTGTACTTGGCTTTCCGTTTTTATCTTAATAACAGCTGTGCAATATGGCAGTATCCAGCCAACACAATTATTAGAATTACTAAGATGCATTTCTGCAGTAACTCAAGTTCTACTAGGCATCCTGGCCTTTTTAGTACCAAGTCTGGCGAGGTTATCCCCGAATTTGTAAAGCCAAACACCTTTGCCTTGGCTGCTGGTATAAAACAGCTCTACTGTCTCCAAGCTATGATAAGGGCTTCATTGTTACGATATTGTCTCTAGAATAGTTTGGCGTTAGTAGAACCTGAAAAACATTGGAGTGACTAGGAGATGATTCAGGCTTGGATCCTTTCGTATATAGGTTTACTCCCCTCCGTCCGCTACGATATGGTAGCTGCAGAAGTTAGATTTTAATGTTAAACTAGTTAAAGGAAACCTTCAACTTTATAGATTGAGAAACAAGTTTAAAGAAAGTCCAAAACCCGTTTTAAAGTTCACAAAATAGTTCCACCACTTGTATTACACTTACGGTCATGCGTTTTCAAAAAATAAAAATATTCACGTATTATCACATCGCCAGCTTGAATCATTAAAGCAATGTTTAAAGAAATAAAAAAGGATGATTAAATAATGCATCGGATTAGCTACCTCTGTCCACAAACCACATGCCGCATTATTCATTCGTTGATGGCGATAGTGAAAACAACCGTTGAAGCTAAATTTGGGTTAGAAAAGAAAATATTGGAGGTTAATTTTTTACATAGTTGCATTTACAAGACTCTGTGAGCAATCAAAACAAAGTTTTCTTAAGAACCTTAAGTCAATATAAGAAATATAATAGTGGTGTCCTGTTTGGCTGTCTTACTTATTATAAAAAAATTATACTTATTCTAACTTTATGAGCAGTTTGCTCTTATTGATTCACATATCTGAACAACATCATCAGGAGAAATATATTTAGGTTTTAAACTTTTAAAAAATTAAAATATCCCTTTAAGTACTTGCAGCAGAGGCATATCATACAAGTCTAATATTTAAACAGAATATATAGTAAGTGATAGTCATATACTTCTTTTTAGTCATATAATTCCTAGATATTTTTCATACTATGATCATTATTAATTTTATAAAGTTTTTATAGTTGAAGTTTGGTGAAACTTTTTGTTGTAAAAATACAGGGCGTCCGCCGGGAAGGTATACTACTTTGTTTCGCCGCCATTTTGACAAACATTAGTCTTGACAGTTCATATTTGGCAGTCGTGAGGTAGAGACGTGGCAAATTTATTACGGAAAAATATTCGGTAAACCAACGTGTTTTAATAGTTAAAACATTTTATCAAAATCAATCATCGACTACTGTGACGGTGAGAAAGTTACGTGAAGTGTAGTGAATGATTTCGAAGAAAGA
Source organism: Phania funesta (assembly GCA_963932375.1). Classification (NCBI taxonomy): domain Eukaryota; kingdom Metazoa; phylum Arthropoda; class Insecta; order Diptera; family Tachinidae; genus Phania; species Phania funesta. Next base: position 49,515,863 of record OZ010656.1, read on the forward strand.
GGGAATGTAGCTGATAGGCCTAAGCATGGACCACAACTGTTCAAGAAAGTGTTCAAAATAATCCATCAACCTAAATTCGACACCGTGCTCAGGACCTTTGTCTTCAAAGAACAACTTTGGCCACAATTTTGCACAAAGATTTGTATTTGTTTCCATTTAAGATTCAGTTGACACAAAAGCTTCTTCCAGAAGACAATTTACGCCGCCGTACATATTCCAATAGAATCATACAGCTCGCCTATGACAACCCCGATTTTCGTGAAAAAAATCATAATGAGTAACGAGGCACATTTTCATTTGAATGGATATGTGAATAAACAGAATAGTCTGTTCTGGGCAATGGAAAACCCTCAAATAATTCATCAGCCACCTTTGCATCCATTGAAAGTGACAGTCTGGTGTAACGGTAACTGTCAATGGGGAGCGATATCGTGATATGATTGAAAACTTTTAAACGCCACAACTGCATGCTTTGGGCTTGACTAACATGTGGTTTCAACAAGACGGTGCCACATCGCATACAGCCAAGATTACAATGGAATAACTGTGATACCTCTTTCCACCACAAGTTATTTTAAGGAATGGTGATGTTGATTGACCTGCACGGTCGCCTGATTTGACTGCTCCGGACTTCTTTTTGTGGGGATATCTGAAAAGCAAAGCTTATGCAAACAAACTAGAAACGCTGGAGCAACTCAAAGAAAATATTCGTGAATGTAATGAATGTAATGGAAAATGTGTTAAAAAGGGCTCGCATTTGTAAGGCTAATGCTCTAAACACATAGACCACAGCGGACTACACAGCTTTACGGCTACAAATGCAGTTGACTTCATATGTCGCCGTGTGCTACTTAATTTTTATAAGGCGGTAGCTACGTCATAAACAGCTGATAGGAAGATTGGCGTTGCATTATTAGTATTTGTGTTTGGCGAACAATGTCGCCACTTCCACTTTTTTTGCCTTAACGCAAAATCACTCATTTAAGAAACTGAATATGGTCAAAAAGAAAATCAAATAAATAAACAAAAATTAATTTTAACAGGTCTGGCCTAAAAATACTTTTTTTGCACCTTCCATGTGGTATTTCAGGTAAAATAACTTGTTTTTAAATGTATATAAATATAATTCATTCCATATATTCAAGCTGATTTTTTCTACGCGTTCTTTGTAAATTGTCAACACTTTATTTGTCAATTGTCGTCACTAAAAATAGAAATTAGTTTAAATTGGCGACAGCGACAATTGTAGTCTAGTAGTCATGTAGCTGAGATGCCTCCAAAAAAAGCGCCTTCATATGAACGTGTGTATTTTACTTTTGACAGATTGTAGTCTGTAGCTTGCTGTGGTCTATGTGATTTGAGCATAAGTTATGATTAGAGGGAAAATTATTTTAATTGTCATAAAACATCTGAAGCAAAGTTTTAGTTTCAGTGTCATTCAAGGATAAGCTTAATATGAAGTAATTTGTTTTACACAAATGATACTGTAAGTGTTGTTACACTTAATTTAACCAAATACATTAATCCAAAATCTTGTTCTTGTATTACGTGTTGAAAAATGTAAGCAAATTAGTAGTTATATTAAAACATTTTTGTTGAGATCGTTAAAATCCTCTTCAACCGATTAATCACTGCAATTATCGGAAAAAATTCTGAAATAAACACTTAATACACGGAAAGTGAAAGTAAATCGAAAGATAACTTTGTACATGTTAACGAGTGATAATTTAAAACAATATTTTCACTGCATCATTTTGGTTTTCTGGTATATGATAATTGTACTACTTGCCTAGGCACCCGTAGCGAAATGGATATTTTTATTTGGTGTTGATTTTTCTTGTTGGCCCGTTTTAATATAAACTTTGAAATGTCGCAATAGTTTCATTTTTAATCGCCAACATCAACCCGACGGAAAACACAGGTACATATGCATAAAGACGTTTAAGTTTTTCTAAAAAGTTGGGTAAAGGTTTCCTGATAAGCTGGCCTAAGCAACCAGCGAAATGCGTATCGATACAATAAATTGCATTATCTTATAATATAAATGAGTAAAACAATTAATTTTATTTTTCATCATAAAGAATTTTTTTTTTTTGTTTTTTATTTTACTTTTATTTTTATTATATGAGTTTTAAACGACTAAAATCAGATCCTTGACGTTCAAGGTTTATTAGTTAATACCAACGAAATGTTTGGGCTTAAAACTTCTGGTTTCTAGTGTTTCAGCGATTTTGGAAAATTTTTATAATTTGCGAAATTAAATTCGTTTTTAATCTAGTTTGTCCGAAAATGTCCTAAATATTTTGGAACACACTGAAAAATTTCACAAGTTGAGCCATATCTTTTGAAAAAGTGACTCCCTTTTCGTACAGCCCTTATAATTCTGTTTGTAATAAATTTATTCCTGCTAAATGTGTTGTGAATAAAAACATATCTACATATCTCATTTCTAATTGTATTAGGTTTTTCTAGAATTCATATAATCTCAGACTACTCAACGACACAATTGAGTAGAATGACCTATATATAACATTCTTGGTTTTTAAATATGTGGTAAACATACAAAGGTATTATTTTTCCACATTAACTCTCATATATTTAAATTACTATATACTGTAAAAAAGTTGAGGAAATGTTGCAAGTTCCTCGATTTAAAGTCAGTTGGCATTTGTAGAATTTGTGGTTAACTTCATAGCGGAAATATTTTCAACATTTTAAGTAAGTTTTGTAGCAGATAAAGCAGTATATAGTAACAATTAATAAATGTTAAATTGAAATATTTGCTGATTATTTAAAGAAACCAAAATTTTATAAAATATAAAAGCAAAAGAGGTCTATACATTTTTTTATAAACAGACGTACTTGCAGTTAGATACATCCATAAGTCTATGGACATGTGTTTTTTTTCAGATCTTGCTCAATTATGTAGAGCCACGTTTTGAACAGCCAATTAGAATATGATTCCGAAAACAAATGTATAGCATAGTATAAACGTGCAATACATGCATAAGTATGTAAATTAAATAAACTTAAATAAATGTTTGAGTATGAATACAATTTTCCATATAAGTTAAACCAGGAGTTACAGTTGCACAAATTATGGCTTTCAATTACATTGAAACTTAAGGCGGTGCAAGAAATGAAGCATTCAAAAAAGTGCAGGCTTCCACACATGCTGTTTAGACACAAAGAAAAAACAAAGACCTGAAATATTAAAAAAGCTCAGTTAAGATTATTTGTCAAAAACAAACAATATGAACAACCAATATGTGTGTTAAAAATCATAGACAAACTAAGAACAATAGATAAATTTATAGTTTTTGGTGGCATTTTTTTATTTTGTTGCTTGTTTTTCTTATTTTTCATACAATTTTTAACAATCAAAAATAATGAAACTTATCACAGCTGATGTTATATGGAAAAGTTTTACTTGTTATTTTGGTTAACTTTAAGGAAAATGTAAATTTTTGTGCAAATTCAACACTTTGCATAACAAAGTTCAGTAGCAAGTTTGTTTATGATACGATAATGTTCTTCAAAAACAGAAACCCCATTACATAATAAGAAGAGTTTTTGGAATTTTATTATTTTATATTCAAAAATAAAAAAATTAGCTAAAATTAAATAATTTTATTTTTTGATAAAAAATAATAAAAACCCAAAAACCTTTCTTCTAATAAATATGCAAGTGCTTGTGCAAACATTGGCAACACTTACCATTTTTTGCTTTTCTACCTAAAGCAAATCATATCGTATGTTGTTTTAAATTTTTTTTACCAAACATAGTATGGCAAGTAGGAAGAATGAAATAACAAATCATTGTTGTGTGATTTTTTTTAACTTGTTTTTGTCTTGATTTTCTTTGGATTTTTCATTTGGTCTAAAGAATTTCGGGCGTAAAACGTATAACATCCGTTTTAAATATTAACATCGATATTAAATCGAACTTTTGTTGTTAGTATTCATAAACTTCTGGTGCCAAGTGCATAAATTTATATAATGGCTATATAAGATATGTATGCCGATATATAAACATAATACAATTACTGTATATTTTATTCTTGCAAACAACAAAATTTTTCCTCGAGTGCATCACTTAGTTGATTTGTTTTTTTTTTCAAACATTTCAGACGCCTAAATTTAGTAAAAACAAAGAAACATTTTCTTGTTAAGATTGATCAACAAACATTAGTGTTCAACGTTTTTGTTTTACCTTTTTACTTTCTTCTAATAATAAACTTTTAAAAACACTTTGTTGCAAAGTAAAATAATAAATCAAATTTCTTTGCCAGCAGCATGATCTGTAACAAAATCACTGTCTACTTTTACTCCCAAAGGTGCAGCTACGTCACTACGATCGCTTATGTCGCACTTAACTCAGATTAGATCTTTATTAAATTGGTGCGAAATTGTTACGTTATTAAATCATATTCTTAATTATAATGAATGCTTTTTTCTGTTAAAATTTTGTGGAAAAAGACTTTCCTTTTCTCTTTAACTCTAAAATATAAAGGTTTAATTTACTTGTCACTTTGATGAGAGGCAAGCAAGTTAGTTGGCTGACAAGATTGGATAGATAGATATATTGATGTATGAAATCAGTTATGAGAAACATTTAAAATAAAAAAAACCTTAATTTTAAATTGTATTGGATACATTGGAATTAGGTTGTTGTGTGTAAAAATAACCAATTGACTGCTAACAATGTTTTCAACATTAAAATGTTGACGACACCTGGGGCATAGAAGGAAAGTAAAATCATAAATTTATTTAAATTTTTGTAAAAGATGAATTGAGCAAAACGAAAAGCAATAATGCAAAGCTCCATTCGCAAGGGAACGAAGTTAATCATGCCTATAAAAAAAGAAGACACAGAGACAGTACGGAATATTACAACTAGTAACTGATGTAAAGAATAAAGGATAGTTTTTACCATCTTGCAACACCTTACTCTTCGCTATAATATAACAACGGGTTTTGTTTATGTATTCTAAAGTAAGCAGAGTAGCGATAGTTAAAATAGAAAGTGACCAAATTGATTTTGTAAAATTTAGTAACCCATGAAATTCCCATCTATTTGTTGAGAGGAAATAGAGATGCATAAAATTTTTGACTGTAAATCTGAACACGAAATGTTGATCATAAAAAAATAATTTCACGGCACATATGCATATGGACAATATTACGTGTGTGTAGTATTTTTGGAATGTTAACAAAAATATAAAAGTAGATCTAACTTTAGTACAACTAAAACCATAAATAACCACAATGAGAGCCGCTCACTTTAGGGATACATATATGGATGCGGTTTGGAAAATATCCTCTGTTTAGCAGTTGATGAAGGACGTAGCTTTACACGATAAAAGAAATATGAAGTCGTAAAACCAAATATCTTTTAAAGTTTTTTATAACTGGACATATGTTTAATTCATAATGACACGGGTATTACCCGAAAATACAAGCTTGGGTTAAAATCCAATTTAATGTCCTGAACCTCTTATGGGATGTTATCTGACGGTTTAAATTTCTTGCTTATATTATAACTCATACGTGTACGAATGCAAAAGATATTTTAATTTTCATTTAAAAATATACTTCTATAATTTTCCTATTCAACTTAAAATACATAAATAAACAAATAATAAACTTTTTTGATATTAAACTTTAATGAAGCATAGGATAAAATTGCAGATAATGTTGAAACGAATCATAAGGAAAGAAATATATATGAAATTGATATGTTGAACATTCAACGTCAGTTTGACCTTGCATGGCGGAAGAAGATCCAATAAAAATTACACAATAAAAAATACTTAAATTTGACGATCATTATTTAGGCAAGTGAAAACAAAAGATTTAAGACACATACATCCTAATTAAACAGGCTTCTATTCCTTCGTACAACGTGCTGTGTAGAAAGCAAAAATCAACACGGCGAATCATAAATGATTGCCATATTGAGTCACCCACACTGAACTTTTTTATTTCTTAAAAAATTGTTTTTCATTTTATTACTTAATCCTTCTTCCTTAAAAAAGTTGTTAGTCTTTGTAAATAATATAAAACATACTTTCAAGTAGCTAAAGCTTACTTAGTTACTTATGTATTTTCTTTTTTAATTGAGTGAAATATTTCATCTTCTTAAAGTTATATGTTATTTTTTTTAGCTGTGGATCCATGTTAACATTCCGTGATGCGATGCTTTCGTGATGACGTCTGACAAATATGTTGTCTGCTATTCAGTGACTTGTGCAAAATTACCAACGCCAAGATATGCGATTGATCAAGAACTAAATTTTAATAAGACCCAAATTTCGGGCGATAAATCACTTTTAGGTATATGGTTGATAAATGATTGAATGTCAAAATTGCTGTACATGGTTCATCAGAGTGCAATTCTTCTATAAAAAGATACGATTCGCAAAAAGTTTTACTCGGCGCACATAGGGGTGCTTTGCCAATCTAGCCGGACATTACATTTTTTTGGTTCATATTGCTCCTGAAAGCTATTGAGAGCGCCTAGATCACAGAAATATGTATTCAGGTCACAGGATATTAAGGATTGAAAGTAAGCGAAATCGGAGCAAGAAGAACTAATCATACCTCTGAAATAATATTCATGAGCTGTGAACAACAATATATTTTTTTTAATTTCTAAAAAATTTTTTCATCATAAAACTTTAAAATAAAATGTTTCTAAAAATTTATATAATCAGCTGTTAATATAGCCTTCCACAGAAAAAAATCCTTATTTGTTTAGCCACAAAAAATATATTATAAACCTCTAAATTTACTCAATTTTTCTCAGTTTAACAATGCTAAATGTCTGGCTAGATTGGCAAAATACCTCTACGTGTAGCGGGAGAATTTGTAAAGCGATGAGTGCTAGACATTCATAATTATATCTCTCTAAGGTGCGATGAATTGGCCTGTGGTGATATATATTATTTATAATAGCATACATTGTCCTCTCAGATAAAAATAGAATAATATACAGCCAAAGAATATATTTTTTTAATGAGAATCTTTCAAAATAATATGAAAAAAATGCACAGTTGGTTTTTTGAGAAATTCTTAATAGTTTTACCTCATTGCGACACTTACTTCAAGTTCTAGTAATTTTCAGAGACACCTTTAAGTTTTGTTAAAAGCCCGGTATATTTTGGTTATATATATTTTAATTATTATTTTAATCGTAAAAAATTCGATAAACTTATACGAGATTTTGTATAATCGAAATCGTCGATCTCAAATTATATAAGACAAAATATTTGAAAAGTATTTATTAATAACTACACAGAATTTGGCATTGCTATATTCACACAGGTACTAAAGAACGAACCTCCACATAAAATCTGAACTAAATAGTTCTAAATCCAATTATTTGAGGAGACAACTGACGGCTTTTTCGTTGTACTTCTTTTATATTATTAATAATTTTCTATTTTAATTCCCTTTTGCATTTTATTTTGATGTTAAAAATGCATCCAAAATATTTTTTCACAGTTTTCCTTTGGGTGACAGACATAAAAAATAATAATTAATATTAAATATATAAATGTCCCTTCCATTTGTCACCTGTGCACTTCCTAATATACATACTTACAAACGAGTGTTGCACACATACTTGTTTTAGTATTTAGATAAATTTCCTTTTCGCTTTTTGCGCCACAAAATAAAAAAAGTGACGTTGATTGACATCTGCTTTAAAAAACAAAACTTGTTATTATTTTAGTATTCAAACTTGTTTAAGTTGGCTACATTAAAGTTATAAATAAATTTTAAAATAAATAATATATATTTTGTGCTCCGCATTGCACTTGATAAATAGCCAAAACTAATTTACCTATTTTTAATTATCAAAATTAATTTTGTAGTTTCTTTTAGTAAAAAATCTTATAAACGACCGAAGCACAGGGTACCCAGAGATGAAAACTTTGACACATAAAAAATAAAAAACCCAGTTTTTTTACTCTGGGTTCGGTTAGAAAGAGACAAATATAGCATTTTGTGACGTAATACAGGAAAATAAACAAAACAAAAATCTAATTTGAATAAGTGCAAATTTTAAAAAGTAAAATAAAAATATTGTTAAGAAGTTTCATTATTTGTTTTAATAAAAATATAATATCCTGAAGAAGAGCACCGAAGGGGCTCGAAATATTGAACGAAATAAAATAATTTATATTTAATTGAAAAAAAAACCAATCAAGAGTTTTATTTAAATATAAAAATTAAAGGACTGGACCTAGAGCCTGCATATAAAGTAATTATAATATTAAACAAAATTAAAATGTGTTTAAGTGCATAACCCACCCTTAAGGCCTATTTAGCCTACCGTTGAAATCGTAGATGTAACGTAAATGTAAATGCAACGTAAATGTTTGAGCGCTTATAGAATGCCTAAATCCGTGTCAGGTGTTTTTGAGACAAAAAAAGCAAAAATATTTGCAGACTAAATACAAGAGAAAACTGTGTGTTTTAATTCCGGGTGTTTTTATTAAAAATATAAAATCAAATGGATAAAGAAGATTTGTTTATTACCATGAAATTTTTGCGTATTTGTAAAATGTACAAGGGCATAAAGAAAAAACCTCATCAATTTTTTAACAAATAACAAATAAAAAGCAATACAGCTGTTCGAAACAATGATGAGAGTACAGCATGTTTAGTATATTCGCCAAAAGTACGCAACTTATTTAAATAGTACCAAAAATTAAATTTACCTTTTTGAATAAAAAAAATTTTGATACAGTTAAATTAAATACATGTTATTTTTACATTATATACATATTTATTGCCCTTAAAAATATTTATATATCTTTTAATTACATATGTACTCGTATATTATTTTCATTATATTTCACAGGCCTAAATTTAATCTTGAACTTCTCTTTATGTTTTTAGCAGCATTTAATTTGCATTTTAAACCGATTTTCAAAATTCATTTTTTTTAAATACAGAAATACGCATATCAAATACTTTTGGAAATCGAGCGGATAAAATCTTCGCCCTATTTTTATTGCAAAAATATTTTAAATTTGCATGTATTATCCCTAACATACCATATATTATTTACGCAGAAACGAAAACACCGCAAATTTATTAAAATATATCATGCGTGTACATAAATTTATCATTTGAAATTTTAAAATATCAAACAACAGATAGTACTGCAAAAGGGTTTTTGTGCCGTCTTCTTATTCACAATAATATATACCATCACTGGCTGCATCTGTCACGTAAGCTCGTAATGAAATTCTATTTTCTACAGGTTGAGACGTTACGGTTACATTTTACTACAGTCATATAAGCATTTTCATAGCTACTCGTATAGCAAAAATTAACAGCTGATTCAGTTACATTTACGTTTCTACATTTACGTTCGGCTAAATGGGCCTTTATACTTACCAAAAAGAAATGTGTTTTAATAGCACCAAAAATAAACACGGCAAGAAAATCAAAATAAAAACAAAAACTAAGGTTGTAAGGGAACGAGACAGATAGAGAAAAAGATCACTATATTGTCGTTTCACCTCTGTTTACTACTTTGTGGACAGAAGTTTGAACTTAGATGATGCATAAGGTACTCGTAACTTCAGCTGATAATAGAAACAAAAGAGCAATGCGAAGTTTTATGCTGTCCAATCTGCTACCGCAGACTAGTCCCCTAGTGTCTAATAATTTAGAATCTTTTGTGTTAAGTTTCAATTTCCATATTATTAATCCATAATTTGCACTTTTTGCATCAAAACTCGTTTCCCTCTATTCGGCCTTTCGCAAATCGCTTTATTTTCATATTATCGTGTCGCAGTTATCTTTAAGTATATCATAACATTAAAAAACTTAGATAAGAATCCACAGGTTTATATCCCATATAGTTTCTCTGGTATATACAAGAGGTTTATTTCAGTATTACATGTAGAAACAGTACATACACGTATGTATAGTAAGCTGATAATTATTTTTTTCGAAAACAGGCGTATGCAACAAAATGTGCCATTCTCCGAAATTTAAAAAGCCTATAACTTCGAAATTTTCTTTAATGGATTTAGATAATTTTATTACAACAGGACAACAATATAGAAGAACTCTGTTCGTGCCCCTTTTGTTATATAAATTACTGAGACTTTAAATTCAATAGAGTGAGGTGGGGCAATTTAAGAAAATATTTGCATATTATGCAGAACGGATATATGCAGAACGAAAAATGACACTGAAGATGGCACATAGCCGAAACCGGTTTGTCTCCAAACCAAACTTGACAAGGGATGACGGAAATTCGTTCCAAAAATCTACATTTGCATAAAGTATGTGTTCAAATAAATTTTTGTGAGAATTCCTCATTTGTGGAAAAATTTGATTTTTTATTAATTTGTTTAACATCGATTTTGCTAAAATTTCGAAGTTGTTATAAAATATTGATTTTTGTGAATTTTCGGCTTTTTGGTAAAGTTACAAAACTATAGTCTTCAAATTTTAATATATAAAATTTTTCAAAAAAGGGAAGTTTTAAAAAAACCGAAATCGCACAAAAAAAACTGAAAAATCCAACTATGGAAAAATTTTAAATCCATCGTAAAATCGAGAAACTAGAATAAAATAAAATATTTGCAAAAATACCACAAAAACTAAAATTCACCAAATTTTTAAACTAAATTTTTAACGCCCCCACTGGTTTGCAGATTCGCCAAAAAATTTCAAACAAATCAAAATCTTACAAAAAGCCTAATTGTCACAAACAAGTCACCGAAACCGAAACAAAACTCCACTCTATTTGAAATTAAACGAAAAAATTTACCCAAATGCTGACATTGCATCGAAATCTTACTAAACTTCCAATGATCTACAATCCACCAAAAATTGAGAATTTTTTCAAAAATTTAGAAATATTTAGAGAAAATAAAAACAAATTAAGAGTCGTAATTTCGAAAAAATATCTCATCTATTAACCGATAGAAAATGCTTATACTAAAACGGAGGAGGGTTTAAATGTAAAATAAGATGATTAAAACTGGAGGCCTAAGTTAAAGATTGCACACAATATTTTTTATATTAAATAACCTAGCATAGACGTAGACGTTCACTCGTTATATTGAAACAGACCAGAGTCTTTAGTGAAAATCAAATTCACGACTTCCAGACCGTAAGGCTATCACGTTACTAATTTGACTACTCGGGCACCCAACTTTGAAGTTTGAAATATTTTGTACCGCTTTTGATAACATTCTTATTCAGAAAAATAAAGTACATTATATGTGAATAAAAATGTTATCAGAAATGCTAAGAGACCCACAAATAGCCCTACCGTAGGAAAATGCTGATTTGTACTAGTTGCTGAATTGTTGATATTTCAAAGCATTTGAACAGATATACATATGTGAATAAAGCAACGATATCCCATAAAATTTAGTAATAGTTAATTTGCATAAACTAAAGAAATGCACGAACCTATTACTTCTTTTTTGTGCAATTTAATTTTTTCATTGAGTCCCAGAACTGCCGGCAACCACAATTACTTTGATGTTTTTTTTTAAATTGGTGTTGTTGCTTCTGAAGCTGATATTGTCTGTTTATAGGTTCGCGTAATTATCCACAACAAGCGATCACCTATTCATGCCTGTTCAGTTATAGAGCGCCATTATTCATCTTGCTGCCTGGAAGATCAGATTAGTTTCTCACTTGATTCAAGTGGAGGAATACTGCTGCTGGCTGAGTATATTCACCCATATTGTCATGATTTATGTAGGAAAGAGCACTGGCGATTGTGTGTGCCTTTTCTCAAAAAAAAAAATTGCTGACTTCTGTTAACAGCTGAAAAAAAAATTAAGAACAAATCTGCATTAGACGTGCGAAATTGTGAAATGAAACTTCAATAAATACTTCTGGCTATTTTGTAATATGTACACAAATGATTGCAAATACAGGGTATCCGCCAGGAAGGTATACTACTTTGTTTGTGTTGATTAAATGAAAGAGAATGGATCGTATATTGATAAATGTTTTATTTAATGTCGGCAATCATGTATGGAATACAATATCAGATAAATGTCCGCCTCTGTTATGCCCTAAACACATAGACCACAGCGACCTACAGACTACAATCTGTCAGAAGTAAAATACACACGTTCATATGAAGGCGCTTTTTTTGGAGACATCTCAGCTACATGACTACTAGACTACAATTGAAACAAACGTTGTAAAAGACAAATTTTGCAAAACCTGTTTTTTTGCAGATTATCCTTAAAATTACTCTCTTACATTTGTTCAAATACCAAAACATCAAAATTATGCATTTTATCACCGTGAAAAAGCAAATACAATGAGTCAGTAAGTGGAAGAACGTTGTAAGTTATAAACAAAATGCTACGAACGAAAATTATTTTATATTAATTATTTTTGATAAACTTAAAAAAAATTAAGAGAGATAATCAAACCTTTTAAATAAGTTTTTTGCTCTCCTGAAAAATTATTATTTTGTCATTTGCAACGTTATTCGCGACGATCCTTCAATTGTCGCTATCGCTAATTTAAACTAGTTTCTATTTTTAGTGACGACAGTTGACAAATAACGTGTTGACAATTTACAAAAAATGCGTAGAAAAAAATCAGCTTGAATATATGGAATGAATTATATTTATATACATTTAAAAACAAGTTATTTTACCTGAAATACTACATGGAAGGTGCGAAAAAAGTATTTTTAGGCCAGACCTGCTAAAATAAATTTTTTTAATTTATTTTATTTTCTTTTTGACCATATTCAGATTCTTCTACGCTTTAGTTTCTTAAATGAGTGATTTTGCGTTAAGGCCAAAAAAGTTGAAGTGGCAACATTGTTCGCCAAACACAAATACTAATAATGCAACGCCAATCTTCCTATCAACTGTTTATGACGTAGCTGCTGCCTTCAAAAAAATTAAGTAGCTCACTACAAGGCGACATATGAAGTCAACTGCATTTGCCATGAAGCTGTGTAGTCTGCTGTGGTCTATGCGTTTAGAGCATTAAGTTGTATATTTGCCTGTGTAAACGAAAAATTAATTATACTCTATGTTTATGTGATGACAGTAGACCATTTTGGCTTCCCCTTGATGCGCGCCTAATTAAAATTTTGTTTTGATAACAACCAAGACATATTCTGCACTGTGCCTTATAAATCATGAACGTTTCTACTTTAAAAAAGTAATAAGGGCTGTGTTCTCGGTGCCAGCTGTTACTGCAATTCTCAAAATATCACAAAGAAGGTGATGGACTGTACTATAAAGATGTTTAAGAAAAATAATGAATATTTTGTGTAAGAAAACGGCTTTAACATACGAATGTAATCGCACTGGCCTTAAAAACTTGTAAATGTTGAAACTTGTTTAATGTTGAAAAATGTCTTGCTTTTCTAGATTTGTAATTATTCGTATTCGTAGTGAAAATATATTACAAGGCATTCTTTCATAGTCATCGCAAAAGTTGGCCTTGCTTTTAAATACGATCCTACAGAATTACATTTCAAAAGTATTGTATGTCATTGCATAAATTTATTTAGGCACAAACATGCCTGAAAAATATATTTACTTTTTGTGGATTTTTTTCTTGGATCACTGGTCATTGTTGAGTGGTGAAAGAGAAGAAGAAAGTCAAGCGGACTGATGCTGTAAGAGGAAAGAAAATTGCAAATACAAGAGATTGAATGCAAGAGTTCACGCGCCTTCCAATGCAGAACTTTCCATTTCAATTTACCAGTTAAAGTCGCCGATATGCAACAAAGTTATTATATAGGGTGACCATATAGTATAAATTGTTTTTTTTTCTCAAAGTTTTATGTTTCAGAGGCTGTGATTACATCACATTTCATCATGCATCACTTCACGCTGGCTGAAAGTGTGGAATCTGCTAAAAAATATTATCGAAATCTCAGCTCAGTTGTAATTAGTCAACATAAAGTTCGTCGCCAGCATAGCTTCAGTACACACTCAATTTCTTGCACCGTCGAAAATTTTGAGCATTAGTGAATTGGTTTGAACCTTATGCCATCCATCAATCAGACAGATTTTGGTGCGAGCGAGAAATGTTGGTTTGGCCGATCAGCAACGCCAGAGCTACAAGTTAACTTTTATTGCGATTGAATTTGGAAAACTCCGTTAGTTTACTAGTTATTCGGTGGAAATATTGACCGGATTTGCTATTCCATTCCTAATGGCATATGTATACGTTGCCAGAATCAATTTATTATCTCACACCGTTGTCGTTTCAAAAACATGTATTTTGACGTCATTCTTATCTGGCCACCCTATATTAGGTAATTATAGTGTAATTGGTTTTTTATTAAAGCTCGTATTATAAGCAGTTGTTATACAAGTGTGTGTAAATTTGTTTCATTATAGGAAAAATACAAGGGGAAGAGAAAAAACATATTTTTATATATTCGAACTAACAATGTATCCTATATTATTTATCATAGGTAAACAAATAAATGCTAGGCATGGCATTCAAAGCACGCTTACCTGGCATGTGACTGGCATTGAGAAACAGCTTTTTTGCAATACATAAAATTCAGTTTACCCTACTTTCTATTTGATTGATAGCACATCGGGTAGGACGGTCGCAGAAGACGCAGCATAGGCTGGTTGTCGATCTATCAGTGGCTCTATAACTAGCTGTGAAAAACCTGCAAATTTTTTTTTGGAATTTAAAAAAAGGAATAAATGAAATGCTTATCTCTCATAGGTGGGGCTCTACCTAACTATAAAAAACGTTATAGATAATGTGCAGCATCGCCTTCGGCATTCATTCTTTGTTTTTGCGCTAGGTTCCTACATATGCCAACCGTTTTGTCATCAAAACCGTGGTCAAATAAAACTGGCCGGTTCGTTCAGAACCAGCATATTTTTGGACCAATTGAATATGGCTTCGGTACGGGGACAATTACTCATCAATAGTACTCTGGGCACACGGTGCATAGAAGCTTCAAGTTGCTCATGAGTATGTTCCAAACACCGTCTAATTAGCAAAACAAAATGCAAAATAAAATTCTGAATTTTTTAATCGATTATTGGCTTATTTATAATCAAGTCTCAGAAACTCCAGGTGCGGTAGTAATTTTGTTTTAAACAAAAGAAACAATAGGCATGTAAAATATATAAACAAAGAACAAAAAATTCATTTAATATTGTTTCGATTGGCTCCGCTTTGTTATGATCAATTCACAAATATTTTATTTAAAATATTGCTGCAAATGCAATTTTACAGTAGAAGCCAAATAAGAATCATTGATAATATTATTATGAAAAATGGAATTAAAAATTATTGTTTGACACTGGCTTATGAACGTTATCATAAACACCAAATAGTTGACATCACAATATTTATATAAATCAACTTATTTAAATAGTTTTGCTAGACACTGTAATGTTGTGGCTCCTTTGTTCTTTGTATGTTAACAATTTATCCAAATTTGGCAGTATTTCCATTGTATTTTTACTGTTTTTCCTATGAGTAGCCGTAACAGGGGCATATCAAAGCTGCACAAAAACACTACCTGATAGTCAGGCATTTAAATAACCAAAAGTAAATGGTTTGTTTACACAGAAGCCTAACTCTTAATATGATTGATCAGTAGCGGCCTGGCAATTACCAGAAGTCTTTACACTTAAATTCCGATATATTTTTTTAGTACAACTCGTATCATTTCATGTTCGCTGCTTTTTTGTTTTCTTTTGTTAAATTGAAAAGGTATTGCATATTGGGAAAATTAAATTAATTTTATTGGGCTTGTCATGCTCGTATGTGATCTAAGTGTTTTAGATCAACGAGACCTTGACATGGAAAATGAAATAAGTGCGAATTTAAAAGGAAGTATGCAATTTGTTGTATTCAGTTTCTGCTATTAAAATGAATGTTTAATTTAGGCAAAGTAGATGAGAAGGCTGCCAATATCAAATTGAATTTTGAATTATTCAATTCTAAATAAAGTTGTAGCCTATTTAATCAATAATAAATTTCTTTTACATATTAAGTACCTCAAGGGCCTTTAGTGCAGCTCAATTTTGTTAGATTCTTACCTCTAGGTGATCATAGAATGGTAAATGTCTCAACGAACGAGTTTTCCTAAAAAATGTATGTTTGATATTCATCACATGGTCTTCCTTATTTGTAATACTAAAGGAGCTTCGGTTTACGTTGCAATATTGATTACAGCTGAAATTATCGTGTGAGCTTAATTGAAGATTGTAGGGTCTCAAATATATTTTCTAAAATTTTTCAATTCACAAATACAAATGATTAGCGTCCTGTAAATATTCGTTTGAGCACAACTAACTCTGGGACGCTGGTCTATATAGAGGAGTATATGTACATATCTTAATAACCAAACACATATATTCGAATTATGTGAATTATCGCCACCTGAATCGCAACTAGGGTTTTTCTATTTCACGTCTTGTCCTGAAAAACGGGGCAACTTTAATAATAACAGCGGTAAATTTGTTACACATAACAGTGTCGTTTGTAACCAACAGGTTGTTAGCTATCATCATCAAAATCTATGTATGTATATACCAAATATAATCGAAGAATAAATCGGTATTTGTCTAGTGATGTAGCAAGCTCAATCGAATTAATTGCAAAATCAATATCGATTGTTTTAAGTGGCGGAAAACTGTCAATTAAAAAAATGTTTTAAGTATCTGGGAAACTGGCCTTATTTAAATGGCACCCACATAAAACGTATACGTGTATATGAAAACAATTATTTTTTAAATATTTTAAAAATATTATTTATGACGTCAAAGGTTAAATAATTTGTTGACAAACATGCTTTATTATTAAACACAATTGTACGAGTATTTCCGATTGAAACGATTGTTAAAATTGTTAATAAATCAAACTTTATTTTTAAATTCATTATAAAAGTATTGGTAGAAGACTGTACCGTTTTGCTTCACAATTCAGGTTAGTATTTAGTACTTTGTAATAAAGCTCCCAAACATTTTTTTTTAAATGAAAATGTGGATCATTGGTAATGCTTTTTAAAGAAAATATACAGGCATGCTCGCGGGTTTCAAATCGCAAAGTGTTTTGATATCACGCAGGCGATTTGATTTTAGGGTTTTCAGCGTGGCTTGAATATTTTGAAAACATGAGAAGACAGCTGACTCTTAAATGTTGTATTTTGCTTAATTGGCTACAATACTAAACAAAATATTAAGTGAAAATAAATTAAAAATATCGGGAGCAGTTATATTTTATCCTGAAATAAAGCTTTACAAAGCACAAAAAATAAGTAAGAGAGCTGTATTCGGCTGAATCTTATACAGCCTTAACAAAAGTATGAACTACTAAATATATACTTTTTTAAATTTAATAATGATAAGGGCTTTCCCTTACTCAGAAAAATCGGTTATATCTCGGGCACTTGTGCACCTATATGGCTGAGATCAAATAGCGAAAATTCTCCAAGCTCACTGATCAAGTGGTACCAGTTTGAAGATCCTAAATTGTCTAGTGCCATCAAAAGTGGATTTCAACTTCGGACAAACGATCAGACGGACATCGTTAATTGAACTTCCGTACCTATAAGGATCCAGAATATATATACTTTGTTGGTCGAAAATTAGTATTGTAGAAATTACAAACGCAATATATATATATATATATTGTTACAAAGTAATAGTCAAAGGTGTGTGAAACGACCTATTGTACAAATGTACAAATACGCAATATCACAAACACAAAGGAAAAACAAATTGCGCAGCAGAAATTCCATGAAGCGCGATTTAAAAAAACAATTTCTACAGCAAGCAAAAAGTAAACAAAAGATGCACACACACACAAACACATATACAAGACTACTAAGCCAGCAACTGAAATAACAAATGCGCAATTTCGCGTATGTTCGGGACATTTCAAGAAGCGGCCGTGATCTGTATATAAAGGCGCCGTCCACCGCAGAAGAGTTAGTTGACTTTGAGATTGCAAAGAGTAAATATCTGTGTGTACAAAAGTGTGAAGTGTACAGTGTAAATAAGTACTTAGTATAGTTGTAAATAGAGTCTTAATTTCCGAATAAAGTTGTGTACTGATAAGATTATAAGGACTGTGTAATTTAATTTTTTACAACTAAACGAACCCTGCAAAATCACGTTTATTGTGGTAATAAACGTAACAATATATATACCCTTTCCATTTCTGTAAAGGGTGTAATAAATGCTAATTAAACAAAGTATGAATATAAAAATGACAAGGTTCGATTATTTTTATTGATGAGTTTTGCATCTATTTGGCACTTACTTATTGCCGGATTTGCACAAATATAACTTGATTATTTGTTATTATTAAATTCAAACACGATGTAAAGCAAATAAAAGGTAGGTCTTGACCAAGTAAGGTACTTGACCATGGTTTTTATGATTCGTACTTATACAAATTTACTTTTTTATGGAAATTAATTTCACAAAATCATGGTCTGTTGAAAGAGCCGCTTTACACAGCTTTAGACGTATCCGATTTCAAATCTTTACCGGTTGAAAGTGCTTTAGAAATAAACTACCTATTCGCAAACTTTTAACATTATTACTTCGGCAAATATAGTCCGAAATAAACAGCGATTTCTAGGAACTAAAGAAACAGGTGCATTTTGTGAACAATTAATGTTGCAAGTACAAATGAATGTGCTTGGTACGCTATTACGAGTACATACACATATACACTACTTGTTTTAAAGTTATAAAGGGTGCTTTTTTAGGTTACAGTTTTAATAGAGATAATTTATCTATGATTGCATTTTTATAAACATATTCTTTCAGATACTAACTTAGAAGTCCGTTTCTATCCGTCCCTACAAATATATTCCTGTTTCATTTAAATCAACAACTAAAGAAATATTGTTAATGATAAATAGTCACTTCGATAATACAAATTTAATTCGTAAAAATTATTTAATTTAAATAAGATTTTATAAATTAGTTATTAAAAGAAATATTCTCAGGAAATATATTTCAAAAACGGATTCTTTTTATGAAAAGTCTTATTTTGTTAATATAAAAAAATTACAAAAGATTTTTTTTAAATCTGACTTGCAGTTTCAGCAGTTATATATAAATGCTACTTTATTGCATTAATTTAATGTAATGAGAATTTTCACAGAAAAGACCATCCATAGGAGTCACAGCTCACTCAAAGTTATAACTTTTGCTGCGACAATTATTCAAAACTTTTTAATACCATTTCGCATTTAATAACATCTGTCGTTGCTGCCATAAACGTCATATTCTGTCCTTATATATTTGTGTGCAATTATGCAAAAAAAGTTGAAAAATATAAACCGTAAAACTACATGAGCATTAACTTTGCACCATTCGTATGAGCATTGGACGAAATCAAATGCTACAATTTGTTATAGTAATATTTTGTTTAACAGATTAAGCAAAGTGCTACCGTAAAAGACTTGCAGCATGAAAATGGTCAGATCTGTTTTAAATATTTATGTGGGCGCATTTGATGCAGGAAATTCTTACAACATATTTGCGCACCATACGAACAGTTAACCTACAATTATGGCATTAAAAAATTTTCGATCAGTTGATAACAATGAATAAATTTTAGAAAAACTAAAATATATCAGCGGCCTGTATATAAGAAATGGCAAAACTACTGAGGATTAGTTAGAAATACCACCACCCTCACAGAAAGGGATTAAATAGTTTTGTATTTTTTATTTTTTTTTATTTTGGCGTAACCTCAAGAGTGTGGGGAAATTTAATTTAAGTGTGATACCATTAATATATAAAGAGACAATCTTCGAGACTCTTGACTACAAATTTGTTATGGAGGCGTCGTAGCTCTAGAAAAGCCTAAAAATAGAAGGCGATCCAAAATTAGCTGCAAAAATTTCTGCTGGAGATCCGAGTTTTTTTTCCGTGATCGTATTACGAATATAAAGTATCTGTTTCTGTTAGCACAAAAAGAAATATTTACACCTATTTAGGGTTTTGTTTTTATTTAGATTGAAATTTAATTAATTTGATTCAACAACCTTCTTTGTTAAATTCAATAATATTCATATATTTTTTGGTTTAAAGAAATAATTGTATCAATTAGAAAGTTATTAAAAAAAAGTTTAATCAATTAAAAACTTAAACACTTCAAGTCTAACTAACTGGTTACAAAATATATTCTGCAGACCAAAAAAAATCATCGGAGCAGAACACTTGGCTGCAAATTTATTAATCTTAATGAATTTCATCAGAGAAAATTTTTAGCTGCTGCTCCTCTGGTAGCTACATCCACTTTAAATGCTAATTGAAAAGTAACTGCCCAGCTCGAACTGCTACAGTACCAGCTAAGTTTTTTTTATTGTTTTATAGAAAATAATTAGCTGAAAGGGATAAGACAATAAAAGGCAGTTCTTAAATAACCTTAAAAAAATGAATTAAATTCTTTTGGTTTATTATACATGTAGTCAGCTAGGAGACTTTTTTCTAGTAAATACGATTTCCAAAAACAGTGTACAAAATATTTTCCACGTTTTTTTTCTGCGGCTTTCAAAATTCAGCAAAAAACTTAATCAAACATAAGAAGCCCCTTATAGTCGACTTAATTCATATAAATTAGTCTTTTTTATCTCTTCGTTGAGGCTTGCGTTCTTATGTTTATGCAAAATAAACTCAAACACTATTTTATTTTATCTCAGAACTGGAAAAAGGATTATTTTCAATTTGTTTTATATTGATTTTTTAGACGTTTGGGTATAGAAATATATTTATAATTTATCATCGAAAATTTACTTTATTTTATTAACTTCATCCTCTAGATGAAATTTATGTTAATGAAGTATGCTCAATCAGGTATTAATGGTAATCTATGATTATTTATGAAATATCTCTAGCCAGAAGATTTGTTAACTGCAATATCCAGGAAATATTGAAAATAAAATTTTATTTTAATTGCTTTAATTTATGATCATTATTATTGCAATATCTTAAGTGCTTGTAGTCAAATGGCAGTTCTGATAAATAAAATATAAATTAAGACATTGTGTTATGAAACAGGTTATCGCGCTATTGATGTGAAGTAAAAATGTCTTATCGAGTTTTGTTTAAGCAAAATAAAAAGTCGTAGCATAGGCATGGTAAAATTAAAGATTTGACGACATTTTTTATACCCTTCAGAAAAATAAAAAGGTTTATCATTCAGTTTGTAATTTCTACAATATTTATTTCCGACCTAACCAAGTATATATTTTTTGTATTCAATGTTGAAATCAATTTTCTGACAGCTTTAAAAACAAGGACCTATTGATCAGTCAGTTTTGCTTATTTTCGCTATTTGAAATCAGCCATATAGGTCCACAAGTTCCGGAGGTATGTGCCAAAAACCTTTTTTTGGGGTTTTTAGAATTTTCACTCTTGCAGGGAAACGTTTGCATACAGGCCCAAAAAATTCGCACGTTCTGAATTTTTATCAAATTTGTTAAACAGTCCCTCTACAGAAAGTATCATCCTGAGCTTCCAGATAACCTACAGTCCTTAGAGTTAGATCGAATTCAAATTGGTTAAGAAAACCTTAAAATATCAAAAACTAACAAAGAAAACTAAATTTATCCAAAAACCAAAATTTAAAAAAAAAAAAAAAATCCCAAGAAATCAAAAGTTTTTCAAATTTTAAATTCACCAAAAATTTTAGAATTCACCACAAAATCGAAAGACAGGAATAAAATTTATTTAGTCCAAAATTTAAAATTCTATGATAAACCGAAATTTTACGAAAAAAAAACAATTTTCACGAAATTTTGAATATTCACCACAAAAATTAAAATTTCACCACAATTTTGTAATTTCGCCGAAAAGTCACACAATATTATTATTTAACGAAAAACCTTCGTAAATTTACAATTTTGCCACATATTTGATTTTTCGTAATTTTTTGGTGCAATTTCGTTTCTTTTGGAAAATTGTATTATTTTGAGACTATAGTTCGGTTTCGTGAAGAATTCTTAAATTCGGTTCAAATTTTGCCGAATTTTTTGCGGGGTTAAAAAATAATTTTTTGCAGGCAATTTGTTTTGGAAATTTTATAGTTGGTCCATCAGTCAAAGTTTCCAAATGAAATTGGTTGAAAAGCGTCAAGTTTTGAGCAGCAAATCGTCAAAACATTATCACTATAAGAACATAGTTTATTTTTTAGTAGGATTTTAGATATTTTCAATGCTGTGGCAAGAAGATTTAAACTTTTTACGATTAAACACTTATTTTAATCTGTTCTTTATAATGATGATATAAGTACATATTTTTATTTAATTTAAACAACTTCAAGTATCACAAATTTAGTAATTAAGCAATGCATATTATAAAGCTCTTAACTCCTTAACGCGATTCAACGTAGTCAAGTTGGACTTGATGTGCTGCCGAACAATGTTAGAATACTAGAGTTTTTAATGTACTAGTTCTTTTGTTATATAAATTTCTTGAATCTATTTATTCATATTCAAAAATTCTTATGAAAAAATGAATACGCCTACAAGTATAAGTTTAAGTATTTTTGCTAGACTAACATTGGTGCCGCGAATACATTCATTCAATAAATTGTGAAATTTCATAAAAAATCATAAACAAAGGAACTGATCATTACACATCTACTTGGTGTAAATTACTTGTTCCAAAGTATGTTAGACCAACGTCGCAAATGTGAAACCAAACTTTCGGCTGCAATGCCAAACTATATCGTGCGTGCCAGAAGAATTGTGAAACCAGGTTTTCACAAAAGATTAATTAGAAACGAAAAATATGTGAAAATGAAAATTGAATTCATCTTTTGAAATATTCGATATATCATCAAATCTGGTGCCAATACCAAGTTTTGTTCCTATACTTCTAATATGTATGTAAATATACTTTATTACACCGGAAATTAATATTCCTACCCATGGAGGCAATAAACAATAACAGGACAAATATGCTTTTTGTTTATAGCTTAAGAACTTATGGACCGCACTGGTCTGCATTAAATGGGCTGTGCCGTACATATTACGATGAAGACTATATGAAATATTCTTGGGAGTAAAATTCCAAAAGTAATAACGAAACACGCATACCACCCTTTAAAGCTTCGGTGAAAACTATAAAAATCAAATATCAAATCGAAAATCTTTAGTATCGTATATATAAATATGTATACACTTCTTAACTGCATTAGATCTTTTAGAGCTCAGTTTGATTTGATTCGCGTTGCAGATGACAATCATTTGTAAATTAATTAGAGCAAACGTAATCAATTTTACAACGTAAATTCTTGATAACTTCTGGTACTGCTTGAAAGCTAAATGGATTAAAATTGTTCGTAAGTTTTGCTAGGAATTGAAAACAAGTGAATAAATTGTCGCCAGCTGAAAGGAGTTAGTTAAATCAATATGATAAAATTTAAGTTTGGATATATAATTTCAATTTCCACTTGACCAATCGAATATAAAACTGAGTATTAAAAATTAAACGAATTAAAGTTGAAAAATAATTTTAAACTACAATCGATGAGAGAAAACGTGCACTTACGATGTGATTGGTTTCTAAAATAGTACAAGTTATTAATACTAACAAACAACAAAGTTAATAAAAAAAAATATAAGAATATGTTAATGCATTATTCGAGGTCAGCCTATTTAATTAAACAAATTTGTGGCTTTATAAAACCGGTCCTTTTACTGAAAATATGTGTTGCCCTCTACACAAAATTTAACCATACTTAAAAATAAACCCTCTAATTTCGTGTGCTCCTTGATTACATTTCATTTTTCCGTAGATACATCCATAGCTAAGTTTACAAAAATAGTCAGATGTAAAGACTAGCTTTTCACTATTTTCTATTCTCTGATGCTTTGATGTGGTTTTTTCGGCTTCGGCTCACCTTTGGCATGATATTCGGCCGATTGATCGTCTGTTTCCGGGTCGTAACCGTAGATCCAAGACTCGTCGCCAGTTTAATAACATCCTGGTAGTCGGAAAGCATTGTTTGACAGACGTCAACGCGACGCTGTTTTTGAAGAAAATCGAGTGATTTTGGAACCAATCGTGATTTCACTTTTATTAGGCCCAAATGATCTTTTAAAATGGTTTTCATTGATCCCTCCGATATTCCAACGATATCAGTAGGGTCTCTGACTGTAAATCGTTGATTCTGAAACACCAATTCCTTGATTTTATTGACGTGTTGATCATCAGTTGATGTTGATGACCATCCGAACACCGAAGGCCTTTTGCACCATTCTGAACGTTTCGGCACCAGAAATTTCACTCCGCACACAAAATTTATGAATAATTTTACTCATTGTAAAAATAAATTAATGCGCTTGTTGTACTTCAGAAAGAAAATGGTATACTAATCACTAATGATTTGGCACAGATGTCACTGACAGTCATACCAACGTAGAAAAAAAATTTCGAACGGATTTCCGCGCGAAATTTAAATTAAAAAATCTTAATATTTTTTCTGTGCTGAGACCAACTAGCAGCTAATATCTAGCTGTAAAACACTGATACCAAACAAATACTCCTGGTCAAACCCTAGGGCAGATACCAGTGGAGAACAGCTGCTACACGAATGGCTATACGCCAGCGGCAAATTAGGACAGATTTACCAGAGATTTACAGATGAACCAGAGACCGAATTATACTTCCGACTTCCTGTTCATAACACAGCCCTTCAGGTAGAAAGACGGTAATCACGGATTCTATAAGATAGCTCCGTGAGACTGCATGGCCAACATCTTCACTGATAGTCAACATACTATCAAGGCAGTTGAGTCCGAAAGCGTATGATCAAAGAATTTCTTAACCGGCAAAAGTAACGCACAACGTTTATTCGGTCACCATGAATTTCGTAATGAACGAGAAAATACTCTGACAATCAAGACCAGAAGATCACTCTGCCACTGCCTACCTTTTGCTTTGACGGTTGACACCTTAACAGACATAAAGCACATTAGTGCAGAATTCTGAGGAACTTCGCTCGAAGCACCGATTTATTGTAATATGCATAATGGAGAGCGTACAAAAATCCAAATCAATGGAGTAAGTGTATGTTTACTGGCGTGACGCCAATAACTGGATCCTCCTTTTGACTGAACCTAACCTACCAACATCGTTTCCTTCAGGCAACTTAAATAATTATGGTTTCTCCTCTTTTTTTTTAGAAATTTCTTGATGTAAATTTAAAAAATTCCTCAGATTTTTATGTTTTTAGTTTTTTATATTATTTATTTTTTATTTGACTTTTCTATAAAATTGATAATTATTAGGTCTGAACCAATTGAATGTCTTCAATACGTTTTATTATTTGTTTTTGTTGTAAATTGAGTAATAATATTCTTTGCTTTATATTAAATAATTATTCACAACCTCTTTTAAGTGTAAAACACATATGTAAATTCTTATTGTATTTGTAGTTAATAACACTAGGTTTGAAAAATTAAGGTAGGTTTTTTGTAGTTGCTCACTCGGATGATATTTTGCAATTAAACCTTTTTCTTCAACAGCGAAAACTGCTGCTTGAGAGCGCTGAATTCGCTGTTGGAAAAAAACTGTTCATTTTCCCATGATCAGAGTGAGCAACTATACATTTTTGTTTGTTTGTTACAAAGGGTAAGTATTTCAAGGTATGACAATTATAATAAAAGGAGTAAGTATAAAACTGATAAGTATAAAAATGGTAAGTATAAAATTGGAATATATAAAAATGGTAAGTATAAAATATATATTTATAAAAAAGATTTTTAATTGTCCAAATTAGTTTGGACAGGTCTGTTCCAAGTGCATAACAAAACAGTCCGAACTAGTCCCAGTTAGTCCAAACGCGTTCCAGATAAAAATTTTTGTGCAGTTTTGAGAGAAAATGAGAGAGTAAATTCATTTCCTGTACAAAACCGTTCGGACTAGAATTAAATTATCATACATTTTTTAAATAAAGCAAAAAAGTTTTTATTTTAAATTTATTAAAAAGCAAAACGGAAATTTTTTCCAATAAACTTGAAGTTGTAAGTACATATATTTGTGCATATTTATCAGTTTATTTAATTAAAAAAATGCTTTTATGGATCAGTTAAGAAGTTGCGGACAGCTGCTGCCAATGATGCAAATGTTTTGCTTTTAAAATATTATGCATTTTAAGCGTATAAAATTACTAAAATAAAATTTATTTGAGAAAGTAGGCACCATTTGTGGTTTTATGCATTCCAGCAATTCCGGACAATTGTGGCACATTCAGAGAGTAATTTTCTTTTTACTCTTAATAGTCCGGACTATTTTGTTATGCACATGAAAGTTGCACAAAAGTTAAATAAGTCTCGTAAATTAGCGCAATTGCACAAACGGCAATTTTAAGCGTTAAAATTAGCACTCTTACTATGTTATTTTATGTATTAAATGCGTATAAATGTATATGAGCTACATTGTTTTTATCTGCTTTATTATTAATTCTTTGAAATAGCGGATTCTCTTGAACAACATTCATTTGTTTCTGTAACCTAGTTCTTGGTCATAATCAGAGTCTTTTAAAATATTTGAATGCAAACTAAACGTTCGCACTTGTCATGTAAGATAGACATGTGGGTTTTGTATATCAAAGTAGTGCTCCCAAATTCAATGCCAACAGTACATTCATACGAAGCAATTCGTATTGCATTGCTAGTTTTTTAGAGAAGAAAATCGTGTGAAAATTTAAAACTGAACTCTAATTCCAATTCTAATTGCGCAAAGCATATCAAATCTAATCCAACACGAATATGTAATGCACGGACAATGTACACTTTAAAGAAACACATTTCAACCTTTCATTGTATAACATACGAGGTTTGTTCAAAAGGAGAGATAAATTTTGAATTTGTTTGAAAAGTATTTATTTATTCATCAATATCCATTTTGTCCCCTTCAAAGTAATCCCTCTCAGATATACTGCTCTTATGCCAGCGCTTCTTCCAATCCTTGAAGCACTTCAGAAACGCGCTTTTCGTTATGGCCATCAGATCGTTCTTCGAATCTGACTTTATCTCATCAATTGTGGCAAAACGCCTTCCTTTTATTTGTACCTTCAGTTTTGCGAATAGGAAAAAGTCGCAGGGAGACAAATCTGGTGAATAAGGTGGTTGAGGCATGATTAGGGTGTTGCTTTTGACCAAAAATCATATTCTTTGATCCATTTTTTTTTAAAGTCAAAAATCGAAGAACACACACAAACGTGACTAACATTT
Source organism: Phania funesta (assembly GCA_963932375.1). Taxonomy (NCBI): domain Eukaryota; kingdom Metazoa; phylum Arthropoda; class Insecta; order Diptera; family Tachinidae; genus Phania; species Phania funesta. Next base: position 49,543,089 of record OZ010656.1, read on the forward strand.
TCAGTTGCCAACAACAAACTACTGATCCAAATTGGCTGATAATGCAAACATATGACTAACATATGTGTACCAATATAACAAAAAAATTTCGATACCGCGCGAAAATTCAAAATTTACCTTTTTTTTGAACAAACCATGTACTTACATATATCCATATATTATCTTACCTACATAAAAATCGTTCACAGTTATGCAGTGATAACTGCCAATACGTCTGTAACAAATACTGCAAATAATAATCAAAAGTTGTTACATTAACATATCGCACACCCACTTCAACAAATTTTTTAATTTTTCAAAAAATGCAAAACAAAATTTGAGCGTATAAAATATTATGACTCTTTTGCTGACTTAAAGTTATAAAATAAATAAAATTAGTGAATAATATTAAAAAAGCAAATTATTATTTATCCACGATAAAATTAGAAAACATTAAAAGAATTAAATAATTTTATATGTGCTGGAGTTACGCCAGCTTTGAAGTGGGCATGCGATATGTATATACTATATACCTACGCGAGTACACTGAAAGTGATTGAAAACACTTGCAATTTAACTCGTTTACACCAAAATATTTTAACCTTGTAAATTTGACACGTGCATATTAATAGAAATAAATTTAATCTTAATGGTCTGCACATATCTGATGATTGGGATTGTTGTAAATGCATTGAAATTAATGATACGCTTTAAATGGTCTATTTAAAATTACGATGTTAAAGGGCAATAATATCTAAACCAGCTTTGTATAGTAGGAGTGGAGTAACTCAAAACTACTCTGTGTTTTTATATAATGGAGCAGCCGCAATCGGCACGTTTATATAAAGAACGCATGGTCGATCATTTATTTTCAAATTTTAGCTAAAGTGGGGCACGTAGGCCATTGATTTATGAAGGGTAGTTTATTTACCATTACATGTGACTTCTCTTAAACATAAATGCGGCAATTTGACAATTAATTAGGCAATTTAGAATACAAGTAAGAAAATTATTATCGGATGTGCCGAATTTCGTACACCCTTCACAACAGTATGAACTACTAAAAATCGAGTACATATTTTCCCGGTGCAAAGGATTGTTTGCCCTCCAATTTTAGTCGTCTAATATTACATTTAAACTCTTCTTTTGTTTTAATATAAGCATTTTCGATCGAAAAACAGATAAGATGATTTTCCTAATTACTGCTCCTTTTAATTGTTTTTCTTTTTTCTGAATCCTTTTAATTTTTTGATAAATTCACGATTTTTTGGTGAGTTGTAGATAAAAGTTGAATGGGATTTTTGATGAACTTTTGCCACCTTTTTGTAAAATTTCTTGGTAAATTTAAAATTATGGCCTCTTTCTTTTTTGGTTATCTGTTGTGAAAAGTATGATTTTGGAATTTAAAATTATTTCGAGGACAGTCAGATTTAGATTTTTGATGTAACTTATTTGTGGTATTTAATATTTTTTTCGATTTAGTTTTTGGTGAAATTAAAGTTTGGTGAATGTTTAGGCACAACGTAGACTTTTTTAATTAAATTTTATTTTTTTGGAAATTATTTTTTTATCCAGTTTTTCGAATTAAAACTAAAATTTTATCCTTTTAACGAATTTTAAATTTTGCCAAAAATTTGAACTTTTCATAATTTGTTGTTGCGGTTTAGTTTCTTTTCCATTTTGTTAAAATTGTGGTTTTGTTTTTATATCCTTTACCAAGATGAAAGGGGTATTATACAATGTTAGTCATTCCGTTTGTAATATCTACAATATTCATTTCCGTCCCAACAAAGTATGTATGTATATATATTTTTAATTCTTGTAGGTAGGGAATATTAATTAACGAAGTACGTCTGTCCGATGTTGCAACCAGTGAGCAAATTTTCCCAATTTAAAATTAGCCACTCTTCGGGGATCGTTTTACTGTAAGTTCATATTAAAGAAATTATCATCCCGAGGCCCCAAAGATCTAAATATTGGACTGAATTAAAAAATAGTTTCGAAAATCCTCCAAATTTCAAAAACTAACAAATAAAACCAAATTCTTCAAAAAACCCCAAATTTCACAAAAAGATTTCAAAAAATTTGAAGTTGTACCAGAATTTTAACGTCACCAATTCAAAATACAGCACAAATTCCAAAATTCAACACAAAATCGAAAAACGGGAATAAAAAAATCTTAAAAATAAAATTACACGAAAAACCGAAATTTTACTAAAAAATCCAAAACTCACCAAATTTTGAATATTTGCTACATAAATCTAAATTTCACCTCAATTTTGTAGTTCCGGCAATAAATCGATATTTTATAAAATACGTCGAAATTTCAACAAAATCCATGTTTAACAATAATATAAAAACCAAAATTCTTAAAAAATATTTTATAATTGAACAAAATATTTAAAAATCATAACCTAAAAAATAAAAAAACAGATGTTATTATAATTTATAAATTCACCAAAATACGAAAATGCACCACAAAAACAAATTATAGTTCATAAATTTTAAATTACAAAAAAAAGAAATTTTTTCCAAAAGTCCGAAAGTTGCAAAATTTTTCCAAAATTTTGAATAAAACATAACATCAAAAAATGGAATAAAAAATTTAATTATTAAAAATCAATATTAATTTACCAAAAAATATCGAAAAAACAAATTCACCATATTCTGAATTTCACCACAAAAATTTATATTTCAGCAAATTTTTTAATTTAACCCCAAAGCCGAAAATTAAAAACGTCACTTTTTACGAAATTCTAACGAAATTTATGTTTAAAAATAAAACATTCGTAGTGATATTTTTGAACACTACAAATGGGGAATGTTGAATCAAAAATTTAAAATTCAGCAAATAATTTAAGAATTTACCAAATTTTGAAAGTTCACTCACTACAGAACCAAACTTAAAAATTAGCCGAAAATTAACGAAACTGTAAAAGTTCGAAAGTAAATTTTTTATTTTCACCTGAATTCTGCAGCTTCGGCAAAAATGTTCAAAAATCAATATTTTAGGAAAAACGCCGCAATGCTAGAAAAACCGATGTTACACAAAGTCCAAAAGCCATATATCTTACAAAAAAATAATTTTTACACACATGTAATCAAAAACATACTTCACCGTATTTTGAAATTTAATAACAAAATTTTCCCAAAGACTGAAATTGAACCGAAAACTCTAAAAATTAGAAACGTAATACCCCTTTTATCTATAATGCACCAACAAATCGAGAATTCATCACAAGTTTATAGACATTCAAAGAAAAGAAAGACAATTTAAATGAACCGTAATTAAGAAAAAAGAGGAGCCAAAAAAACCGCAAAAAACCTTTGCACCTGTTCATACTTTTTTCAAGGATATATGTATACGATTCTGCAAGGACTAACATAGCTCCTTCACTTGTTTTCATAACTTTTTATTTTGATCAAATTACTTGCTACATGCAAATGCTATATTACGAGTAATTTCACTAATGCGTAAATGTAGGTTTAGTGTCAATCACAACAAAAACTTGACAATTTCAAACTCAAATCCATGGAGAATAATACTTGTATTGAGTAAAAGTCAACATTGCAAATATTAAGTCTTAATTAAAATAACTTGAACAAACTAATACCGACAAACCTAGTTTTTTAAAGTAGTTTGTTTTGTTTTTCAAATACCCATATGTCTACTAAATTCGATAAGTGTACTCCTATGTAAGTGCAGAGTTTGAAACTATTTTTAAACTTATTAATGCCATTTATCATGACAAGTTTGTCACCACATTGATTAACTAATGAATAAGTCACTTTACTTTGTTGGTCACAGTCTCGGGCTTAAAATAACAACATCAAGTGATCGCTGCGCCTTTAAAGAAATAAGACCGAACCAAAAGCAAAATAAATAACGAAAAAAAAATAATTAAAACTGAAAATGTTTGATCATATAATGACACTTGTGAAAAATATATTTCATCTTGTTAAGGTGCGAAGTAAATGAGTACGAGTGATTTAAAGCGGCCATAAATATTGACACCGCGAAATGTGAATCAACAATTTGTGCGCAATTTTTAAGTTTTTCTATGGTGTTCTTTTATCTGCTCTAATCAATAGTTTTTTTTTTTTCATCACAAGATATCATATCTAAATGTTCATCATTTGAAATACACGTTTGGACATATTTGATTCACATACGAGTACACCTATAACTTCTATGACGAATTTGAAAATAATATTTTCATATAACTTTTATTTTCGGCTTTTATTGTTAAGTACTGTAGGTAGGTCTGTGTCAATACACAACCACCTACCTCGGTCAATATTCAACGACCTCCTCCTCCAGTAGATATGTACTTTCATTGCTGATTAAAAAGCTTATTCAGGAATTCGTTTTCGCTAAAATTTAGTATTTATGAAGCCACCATCACTTAGCCTAGGATGTGTCCCGATTCCGTTACTTAGAGGCTACACTTAAGAGACCTTGATAAAATGACGAGAAGAGTTTTACATTACTGCAATGGTTATCGGGAAGAAACGCTATTAAAACAGAAGGTTTTTGGTTTAGCAATAACTGTAATGAAAATCTTTTCTAATTTGTGAATGCTTCGGTATGTCTAGGAACACACTCTTGCAAACTTGAGTGACGATTTAAGACTGAGAAATAAGCAAACACAAAAAACCGAGTAACTGAAATATAGAAAGTCAATTGTTTTTGTTTTGACACGAATCGTTAAAAACTGAATTAAACTAAATTTCATGACAAACAAGTGACAGCTAAACAGACTCGAAATATATCTGCAGAGATCGAAATGTTATTAAAGGCAGATGTGTGTTAATTTTCTTTTTCTGTGTAAGTTTTAACTTTTATTGGGTGTTTTAATAATTTTTTTTCTGCTGCTGTTGACTTTTTAACGCCGTTTTTAACTTTGGCGTGGATTAGTTCAAATGAAATATGGTGCATAAAAATAATCACGATAATGCTTTTCAAAGTTAATGAAGCTGCCGATGGAAAGCTAAGAAGCTGTTGTTTGAAACTGATTTCGTTGTTATCTCCAAAAACGAAAGCAAATGTTTGAAGTTGTAATTGCAGTGGGAATATTTACAAATATTTGTTAATGAGATTAATTGCTTACTTAGATGCATGTAAGCAAATCTGAACATAATAGTTGTGTTCATTTACTTTACTAGTAAAAATTAGCAACGAGAGAGTAACAAGAAATTTTCCAAAATTACTCTCAAAAATGTGAAAAAGTAAATGAACACATTACTAGCTAAAATTTGCAAGTTAAAGTAGTGTTGTAATGTATAGGTATATATCAGTACTCAATAACTACCCCTATATTTTTTTGGGAAATTTATACATATATGTATATTATTATAAAAATGATGTGATTATGGTCATTTATATTCAGCATTGTCGTGCCTGGCGTTTTTCGAGTACAGCTTGTAATAGAATAATGAAAAGTTTTGCAATTTTATTTAATATAGTACTAGACGCAGTCGAAATACGCTAAACACGATAAAGTTGATTAGCTACTTTTGAATAAAATGAATGAATAAAATATATATTTTTAATTAGTTTATACGTTATAACAGCCTGCCTACACATAGAATTTTTATTTCAAACACCGGAAATAACGATAGCATGCAATAACTTTATGTTGTTGAAATTTTAGCAAGTTATCACTAATGAACTAAATATATATGGAAATAAATATATATGGAAAGAAAGTCTTTTATTGGTTATGAGCGGTATCTTAAAGGAAATTTGTGTGGGTGGTTTAATTGCATTACAACTGCAAAAAAAAATTAAATGCTTAAAAATTTTTATTTAAATAATATGTTGAGTGAATATAATATGCCTAAGTAAAAAATTAGACAGTTACTAAAAAATTAATTTTTAATAATAAAAATAATAACCCTTTCATGAAACTAGTTTGGCGCGTTTCTGTTACGCACCAAAAGTTTTGAATAAAATAAGTAAGAGAGCAACATTTGGCTCTGCCGAATCTTATATACCCCTTAACAAAAGTATGAACTACTAAAAATGCACTTCACCTTTATTCCGGATTATTTGAGATATTTAATTTTAGCCTCCGGCTTTAGTCGTGTTATTTTACATTTAAACTCTCCTTCGTCTTAATACAAACAATTTTTTGGTCGGCGTGGTTTTCCTTTTTATGAATGCTTATAAATTTTTCATAATTCCCAGATTTTTTGTGAATTGTAGTAGATAATAACGAAATTGGGTTTTTAATATTTATAAAATTCAGAGCTTCTGTGAAATTTCAGCGTTTGCGTAAATAGTTTTTGTTAAATTTCAAAATTTGGTTGCTTGTTTGTGAAAATAGGTTTTTTGTAAGTTATAGGAATTTGAAATTAAAATCTAGTTTTGAGATTTTAAAATTTGGTGAATTTTTGGAATTATTTTCTTTTATTTCAGTTTTTTGATTTAAAGTTGAATTTTCGAAGTCTTAGTAAATAAAAAAATTGGATTCTGAATTATTCGTAATTTGTTGGTGCAATTGTAGTTTTTTTGTAAAAACTTTTATATTTCGATAATTTAACATTTAGACGTTTCACTAAATTTTTTGTAAAATGTTAAATTTTTGTTATTTTAAAATTGTTTGTTATATTTTTAATTTTTGTTGTGAATTCCCGAATTTTACACAATGTGCTTTTTTGTAATTTTCGGCTATTTGAGGAATTTGCAAAATTGTAGTTGAGTTAAAGTTTTTGTGGTGAAATTCCAAATTTGAGAATTTTGCCTTATGTGATACTTTTCGATAAAAATTCGGGTTTTACTTAAATATTGATTTTGTAGCAACTAATATTCTTCCAGTTTTAGATTTATGGTAGAACATATTTTCAAATGTTAGGTGATTTTTAAATTTTGGCAACTTGGGATTTTTTAAAATTTAAAATTTTACTGCTAAAATTTAATGTTTTTCCGTTTTTTAATATGTATTGATTTTTTAGCAATTAAATATTTTTATTCAATTTTTTTTTATATTATGGTGAATTTGAAATTTTAGCAAAATATCGAGTTTTTGAAGATTTCTCGTGCAGTTTCGGATTTTTTAAATGTAATTTTTTTTAAATTAAAAATTTGAACTATAGTTTGGTTTCGTGTTAATTTTTCAAATTATGGTGAATTCCAAAATTATGGTAAAATTAAATTTTTCAGATTAATTGAGATTTTTAATATAATCTACAATTTTTTGAATTTTATTTTGATGAATTTAAACTCGTCTTTGTAAATTTACTATTTGAGGTGTATTTTTTATTTTTTGTTTTATATATTTCGTACACACCGATTTTGTTAAAATTTCGGGGGTTTTCTATAAATATTGATTTTTTTATTAATTTTCGGCTCAATTACAAAACTGTGATAAAATTTTAAATTTCATTGTGAATATTCAAAATTTATTAAATTTTGGTATTTGTTTTTTTGCAGAATTTCATTTTTTTAATTGAATTTTTATATTTTGACAACAACAAATTTCTATTTCAGATTTTCAATTTAGTGGTGAATTTTCAAATTTGTAGTGAATTTAAATGTTTGTCAAAATTTTAAATTTAAAAAAAAATAATTTTTTAAATTTCGGCTTTTTGAGGAATTCAGCTTTCTTTTTTAGTTATTGAAATTTTAAGTTTGTTTTATTCTTTAATTTTTTCCAGCTTTCAGCTGTTTTCGAATTTGTGGATAATTTAAAATTTTGCATAAGTTTCGTTGTTTGCAGCAATTGGGTTTTCTTTGTTAGTTTTTTAACAATTTTTTAATTCAGTCCAACTTATAGTTCCGTAAGTTATCTGGTGGGCTCTGGTTGATCATTTGATAAGGATTCAGAAAATTAAAATTTTATTGCCTTGTGTACAAGCGTTTCCCTATAAGGGTGAAAGTAAAAACGCCCATAGAATGGTTTTTGGCCCATAACATTGAATCTTGTGGAATAGCGAAAACGCACTGATCAAATGGTCCAAGTTTTAAGAGTTTAGGTTATCTAGTTTCGTCAGAACATTTGCCTTTGCCAAATAAATAATTTCCTTTATTCATCAAAAGTCAACCAAACCATATTATATTAAGATTAAATGAAGGATTTCCGTTAACCAAACGAAGTCGCTTTTAAAAAGCTTGCGTTTTGTCTTAGTAGAGACTATAACAAGCAGGGGCATATTTAGACTTACCTCAATAACGATTATAGTAAAATCAATCACTTATGTTATGATCAGGCTAAAACGAAAATTAAAGAAATAAGAGTACGATAACAATACAAGTAAAGTTACAGTTGGGTAAATTTTGACGCCATTTGTTCGGTTATTTGCACCAGGTTTTCGGGCAGAGGTCTAATTTCTTTGAATGGTGCTTTTTCGAATGTTGAATACCATTTTCGATTTCTTCATTTTAACTTAGCTTAAATAAAATAATTGGGCTGAAAACTCTCAGTATTAAAATATTGAATTTTTATAATAAATTGAAATTATCTAAAAAAAAAAATTTAAGTAAAAAGAACAAAATCCCAACCATTATTTGTATTAAATAAATGATGATTACAATAGGCACTAACTCAATAGAACGACTCGAAGAATGCTGAGGAAGTGTGCAGTCGCACAAGAAATGCATACCATTCAGCTGGTATTACTAAAAAAAATTGTTTACTATTCTTGAAATGATCCTATTATTGAAAACATTTTTCTTTCTTAACCGAAGGAATGAAATGATCTTGAGCTTGAACAAGAATATTCATTCATTTATAAAACAAAAACGTTACTAATAAAATTCGTATTACATATTAATATCTTAAGTAAATAATCACAAGGAATTTTGCACTTGTAACCAAACATCCAGACAACTTTTTAACCGAATTTATATTAAGCAAAATGAAATGATAATTAAGCAAATCTTTACAGTTTTTAAATTTCTTACAAAACTTTCACATCTGTAACGAAAGGAGGGGAATAATAAAAAAAATATATTAAACAATATAAGAGAATTAATAAAATATTTTCATTCAATTAAATATGTTGTTTATATACATTTACGGGCGGGTTTTTACATTATTCTCTTTTATAACCAAAAATGAAAAATAAATTAAAATTCACAACGACAAAAATTGTAATTAAGTTTTTTTTTTAATTTTTTAATTAAAAATTGCATATGTTTGCCGTTAAATCTGAAAATTTCACGTTTGTGTTTATAATTTCAATTTTTACTTTGTGCGCTAAAAAAATCTGAACTAATTATTTTTATATGCTTCGGCTTTAATGGCTATAACCATAACAATTCGAAACGGGCATCATACAACTGCACCCATATTATTTAGTAGCATTTACAATTTATTTTTTTATGACTCAATTGCAAATGCCCCTTCTCACACAATTTTTTTTTGCATTTTGCCTTTAAGATGGCGCCACTAAAATACTGGAATCCAAAGCATTCAATATAGTTTGAACTCAATTTGCTCCTATCCTATAAAGTATGTGGCTACACCCAGTCCTTATTTTCAACTACTCAATCCTATACACATCCAGCCTACCATGTCGTCAGTCAAATAACCTGCCTGCTGTCAAGCCAAAAAATATATGCATTTGAGATTGCAAATAAAATTGAAAGTTTCTTTGGTGCCACAAATTAAGAAAACTCACACATCTACATACGAAGAGAATAAATTAATAAATAAATGAATTAATTAAACATATTCGCACCGATAGTGAAATAATATTTATTATATGTGATGTGTGCTGTGGAAGGCTTTGGTGTTGATGAGGTTGCCAGTCGCAAACAATTTCAATTCTTTTTTCCAAATGTCATTTAATGTTTTGAAAAGTTTATTATGAAATGTAACTCTTTTTATTATAAAAGTGCAATTTATGTGTGAAGAAGGATAAGATATTATCGATGTTTAATGTTTTTGCCTTCATGCTGTTTGGATTTCTCATGTATTTTAACTGATCGTTTGTTTCGTGTTGCATTTCTCACAGCAGCTATCTAGACGTCCGTAAAGTGATCCACATCCGATTGAATATCAGCTGGATTTCTTAATGGAATATTCCCAGGTAAGTGAGAGTTTACATATATTTTATATTGCAACCAACTTGTGTTTTTCTTTGGATAGGAAATCGGGTTCATGTGCAATGATAATACTGTCTGTAAAATAACGAACGGACTAATAATTGTCATGTCTAATATTTGTTACAATGGCGAAATCAATAAGAATTTTTGTCCTAGTGTAGCAAACAGCGTAGCAAACTGATTTTGTGCCTGGGCGGACAGATGGGACTGCTATTTTGAAATCAGTAAGATTTATAGTCATAGCTTGTATAACATCTTCGCTGAATTCTGGCACCGGAGAATGCTTTATATTTTTGCGTACTATAGCGACGGTCCCGCCACTTGCCTCTCCACTCGGATATTTAGTATCGTCTGTAGGTCTAATTCGCATGTTAGCAGATAATGTTCAACTTTTATTTATGTTGGGAGAGGTCGAATTCGAAAATTCAAAAACTCTATATATATAAAAAAACAAATTTCACAAAAATACCATAAATGGCACAGTTTAAATTTTAAAAAATATTAAAATTTAGCCACAAAACTAGAAGCTGAAAAAAGAAATTTTAAGTTACCGCATTTCCTAAAAAAGTTTGAAATTCACCAAAGAATTATTTTATAATAAACTGGTTTTTTAATTCACCCAAAATCGTAAATTCCGTACAACAAAATACCATAAAAAAATAATTCAAATTCAATTTTTACTACATTTTTGAAATTTCACCACAACTCCAATTTTACAAAAAGCTGAATTTTCAACTAAAATGCACCAAAAATGTCAAGAATCAAAAACGAACAAAATTAGAAACATTATTGATATATGATATATATGTATGAACAAATTAAAGCAGACAAAAGTGGGTAGAATCGCAAATGTTATTAAAGTTAAAAAAATTGATACAATCGGCGCAAAAACAAATAAATATTTTTTAGATATTTGTAAAATAATCGACACAACTTGCTGCACTTAAAAGGTAACAAAATCGCAAATGTATTAGTTTACTCAGAACTTTTTATGTCACATATGATTAACACTAAATCACCTTAAATATTTCTCTTCTTTAATCTTACCCTTAACATTGTATCCAAACGATTTTGCATAACACGCTTAAGTGATACCACTCACACGACCGAACTAAATATATAAATATATTGTATCAATTAATATACTTTTTCTTTATGTATGTAAACGTTGAATATCGAAATTCGCGTGCTTATTATTTTTATCGTTAATCGCTAATTACTGTAATTTATTGGTAAGAGGTGGAACACAATCGCTTGATTGGCTAATAGTACCACGAGCCTTAATTTGTTTACATAAATAAATGGCAACTACCTACTAAACCACATAATTGAATAAATACGTATTACTGAACTACCAACAAACAATCTTGCAACAACATCTATGCAGTTCACCAATGTCTTGTATTGTTTTATGGTGTATTAAAATAAAATTTGTTCATTTGTTTGTAAACAGTCAATTTTATTGTGCTGTGGTACTATCGCAGTGCTAATGTCCAAAAATTATAGACCTCATTTAATGCAATGAAATTAAATCAGGCAAGACAACTTTAAATTAAAAATTACACTTAAAGGTAACAAAATGTCATTAGCAGGAGAGCAGATGGAAAATAATTATATGTATTTCACACCAAGTATCAAAAATTACTTATGGTTTCATAACTAAGTGTAAAAATTAACAACGTGCAACTTATTTAAACACAAAAATATTCAAACAAAGAGACTAATCCCAGGTATGGTGTCAATACAACATTCCAAAAACATATAAAATGACGTTGTATTATTATATCATAATTTTATGTAAAAATTACTAACAACAAAAATATACTATTGTATTATAATACAACAATGCAATCGATACAACAATACAAGCCGTTTGTAAGTTGAACTATCACATTGAACGGATAATAAAAAATAAAAAAATATGCAAAGACGCATAAACTTGCTGCTGTTAATGATTGCTTAAATTATATGAATGAACGTGTACTACAGAATGTAAATCCAGCAACAACATGTATCTTGTAAATTTCTTGACATGGAAATCAATTGTCAGAACACATTTTCCACGTACAAGAGTCGTTACATGGGTAAAACTAAACTTATTCGTGTTTTTCAATTTATAAATTTACAAAAATCCAAAAAAGTGTTACGCAGTTTAAGTCTATATCTCATACATCAAACGTATTTAAGTTTGCATAAGCCACAACCGAAGTCTTTTTTGGTTTTCCTCCCTCAGAAATCATGTAACATTTTTATTAAATAATGTATTTGATTGGTTTTGTGTGTTTCTACGTAAAAGTTATTTTTACCAAAATTATGTAATTGAAATACATGGTGTGCTAATGGGACTTAGTTATTAATGAAAAATTCTTAATAATAGTTACTCTTATTTAAATTTTGTGTGTATTTCGTGCACTACGTGATTTGTTTGGTCAGCAAGTATGCCACACAATTGGGAGACTTGTGCGCAAATTTCAGTAAGCCGGGTATGTAGGAAATGTGAAAACACCTGTGAATGCTCACCCAGTTCACTATAGTCAAAAATTATGAAATTACACAATATTCTGAAAAATCGAAATTTACAAGAAAACCGAAATTGCAATAAAACATTAAGAAATTGGCAAAATACAAAATTCACAAAGAATTCTAAAATATGCCATAAATCGAACAACCGGAATAATAAAAATTTAATTGCTACAAAATCAATATTAAATAAAAAAAATGAAATTTTACCAAAAATGCTACAAAATCTAAAATTCCTAAATTTTTTAAATTCATCACAAAAACTTTAAGTTAACCAAAATTTTGCAAATTCACGAAAAAGCAGAAAGTTAAAACAAAAATTGTTTGAAAAGATCAAAATACAATATGAAAACTTTAATAGAATCGTGAATTCAGCAAAAAAAAATTAAAATTGACCAAACATTTTAAAATTAGAAGAATGTAAATTTAAAAACAATTTTCGAATTCGCTAAAATATAAAAATTTTTCAAGAACCCAACTATAGTCTGAAAATATTTAATTTACCAAAATAACAAAAAAAGCTAATTTTTGAAGAAATCGTAATTGAAATTGTGGCAAAATTTTATATTCACCACAAATCGTCGAAAATTCACCACAAAATCGAAAAACTGTAATAAAAGTCAAAAGTTCCAAAAAATTTACAAAAACCATAATGCACCAAATTTTAAAACTAAATTTCAATTTCACTGAAAATTTGCAAAAAAAAAACAATATTTTATGAAAAACATCTTAATTTAAAAAAACGATGTTACACAAGTTCTAATAGGCCTATTTCTTATAAAAAACTTAATTTCCACTAACAAGTAACAGGAAAAAACTTCACAAAGTTTTGAAATTTAACGAAAAATGTACCAAAATCGCGCCGAAAACTCCAAGTTTTATCAAATATTGAAAATTTTACTACAAAGCCAGTTCCTCTACTAATTAAAAATTGATAAGCATTCAGAGACAAGAAATAAGAAGATTTGGTGGTAAATATAAAATAATATGACTAAAACCGGACTCAAACAATCCTTAACACCGGAAAAAATCTGTAGTATATTTTTAGTAATTCACTCTTTTGTGGAGGATGTAAAAGATTCGGCATAGCTCTGACAGCTACATCTGTTCTGATTTTCCAACATGTTCACATCAAGAAAAGCTAATTTATGAATTTTTATACTTTCACAAGACTAACCTTAGTGACGCGAATATCTTAAATAAGTTAACAGATTTAAAATTAAAATCATACTAAAGACATATCTATTTCGTGGAACAAGTTCAGAAGATACTAGATCGTGTACTGATCAAACATAGATACGTGGCAAAAGGAACTGTTAATATAAGTTCTCCCTCACTACTTTACAAAGGATCAATTTCGGAAGAAAACTGTGTGAAAATTAGTACCGCATTTGCCTTTCGTCAAATCGTCAGAAGGTATTTTCGAATCTAAAAGTCTTTAAATCTGGCAGCTTGTACGATGCTGAACTGAATTTTCTTGAGGGTAGAGTGCGATTGACACAGGGAGTACCACAATCGATTTATTGAATAAAACGTTTTGTAATCACTTCATCAGTACTAGTTTTGAATATCTAGCCTGCGGGTATATACATACGAGTATGTATAGCAAATCACTGAAAGAATTTAAATTATAAATAAAATATTATTAAATTTTTATGGTGCGAAAAGTATTCCTTTAAGCAGTTTTTTTCAAAAGAGTTTGAAATGAAAACCATTAAGGTTTCAAGATTTTTACTTTCTTTCAAGTTTTACAGCTGTACATTAGCCTTCATGTGCAGAGTAATCGTTTTTGCAGCCCAAGGACGAACATTTATTATACTCTTTCGAACTTTATGATTTTACTAATCTGTTCTGAAAATCTCCACAAACGTTTGCTTTATGACTGCTGTATCTTTCTTATGCGCATTGTTATTGTTTCTCCTATAACAGGGTTTTGTTAATAGCTGCTATTTGTTTATACCTGACCATTGTTACTTTTTATTCCGAACGACTCATTCACATGCCTCTTGTAAGCGTTTTGTCGCATAGGTCTATAGGTTGGACCAATATTATCATGTCCACTTTGTGAGCAATTTAAAGCAAAATTTCAAGCTTAAGTTTTTATTAAAAATAGAAGCATATTTACCAATGTATTCGCTATCCAGGAAAGTTTAATACACATAAAACACATCGCCAAATTATTTACGAATCTGTCAGTCGAAAACCAGCTTTAGTTGCATATACAGAATTCAGTATAAATTCCTTTGTAATATGTTATGTGAAGACTTCACAGAATTCGCATGAAACAGAGAGCTGTAAATTTTAAATGTTGAATTAAAATTCCCAACAAAATATATTATATTCAATACTTTTAAGATGATAAACTAGAGTAGTGTAGTAGCTATTAAAGAACATGACCGTGACATATGTACAATTAATTGAGTAATAATAATAAAAATCAGATATGGCAGGATGTGCAAATATTAGCAATTTGAAACTGACCCAAACATTTTGACGCTTTTGACGGTGATTCCGCAAATACTCGTATCATGTCAGTAGTCCATAATTGAATTCATCAGAAGACAAATAAAAAATAAACTTACCTTGAACTAAAAAATTATTTTCACAAATTAAAAAAAAATTGGGCTTGAGCTTAGTTGTGTTTGAATTGAATTCTTTTCTACAATAAGTTTATGGTCGTTACAGTAGATGAAGCATAAATTATGTGCAAATTGATCGATTATATGACAAAAAAGAAATAAATATAATAGAACAATTAATGTCAATGTTTATGGGATTGTGTGAGAAAAAGTATTTAAATGTATATGTGTATGTACATACATACACATGGTAATAAAATTCAGTACAACGTGGATATTAAACAAAAAAAGCTTTTAAATTATTTACTCGTTTTGGAATTCGTAAACATTAAAAGGTTGTTCCGGGGAGGTTGGAAAGTCAAAGTTGTATAGCTCTCGTAATCGTTGTGATTACTGTAAAATTCATCTTCTTTTGATGGTCTTTTGATGTTCTTTTTTATTCTTATAGACAAAGAAATCCATCTGTATTATATTCTCGACAACAGCATTTAATTCTGGAAAAGTGGTAATGATTGCTTTGGAATAATTCAAACATTTAATAATTAAATGATTAACATGCATAAAAATGACAATGCGAAGAATATCAATAATAGACTTTTACTAAAATTGCGACCAAAGATTTTTACTATACACCAACAATGGGCTGAATTTAAAAAAAAAGCAAGGGGTTGTTTCAGTTGTATAGGTAGGTATATGTTACATTTAATCTGGGGTCTAATCACCGCATCCAATATCGAGTAAAAACTATCGTAATTTTTCATTTTGGCACACGATATCGAATAAAAAGTATCGTAATTTGAGATTATGGCATTCGATATAGAGTAACCCAAGAAGTTACATCGCTCGATCTGTCATTCGATACGTTAGTGTCTATCGTATGTAAAAAGAAAACAAATGATTTTAGCGCGTAAGGTGTATTTTTATTATTTCACTAAATTGCTAACTAACAAAGGAAATGTAAGTAAATTTCAATTAAATTTGTTTATATTTTCTGTAGAATATAGTAATATTGAATACGACAAACGCAAATAAAATCAATGGAGAACAAAAGGAAATTATGGCCGAATTCATGGGTGCGCATCCTCAGCTATCAAGAAATATTTTGCCAAATTGTGCGCAGGGGCAGAGTGCAATAAATAAACTGTGGGACCAACTGCCCAAGAAATTGAATATTGCCGGGCCACCAATAAAAGACGGCTAAAGCGAAAAAATTATAAACTTTGAGCAAAGTCTTTTATCCATTTCGTTTATGACATGTCTTATAATTTTGCAAACTGTGCTCTGTTCCAAATCGACCAAATAGTCATTTCCCACTCTGTACTGAAAACCACCTGCCAAAAGCGAAAGTGTGGCCGCTAGTTGCAGCTTCGGTGGCACTGTTGTAGACATGTGCCCAATAAAGTTTATGTGACATAGGACGTAATTGAATGCCTTCTTTGTCAGTCTATACCTAGTCCTAAATCTACAAATAAAAAAACACTCACTAAAAGATTATAAAGTAGGAAAACGAGTCTCACTCAGTTGCCGGCAAGGAAAAAGGATCACTTTTGTCTCTAATTTCTTTTCTAATACGTGAAACACTTTCTTCCTCTGAGTCTGATGAGCATAAATAAAATAGCTTTGACGGATTCATTATTTTTTCACTCTAATTTTATAAAAATATTTATTGGCACACAATTTGATTAATGTTCTTTTTCTTTTTATCATTTGTTTCAATTAAACATATGGTAAAAATCTATTAAATTTCTTTAAACTTACGATCCGATAGATGTCGTATGCGATGACTAGCTTACTTGAAACGGTTCGAAATGTTATTCGATACGTTAGTTTACTCAATATCCCTGGTTTTTTCAATAACAGCTTTTCATAAAAAATGGTAAATGTTTTTTATTTTTTTCGTAAAATTGTTTCAGAGAGAAATCTTATGAGAATTTTTCTGAATTTAAAGCAAAATATTCTCATTATATTTGATAACCAATAAGGGCAGCAGTGGACGTTTCTGTGCCGGTGTAAGTTGAAAAAATGATTCTGGCAGCAAATCGTTGAATTATGTTTCGATCAGCGTTTGGTATTTGCCACGTATGCAGCTATAAAACTGCAACTCTGGTAAAATGAAAAGTTTCAGCGTTGAGACAGAAATGTTTCTAAAAATAATTAGAGCCATATGACGATCAATTAATTTAATTTATTTTACTCAAAATTTCGCTAGGCCTTTGCGTCGCATCATCATGAAATAAATTATTGTTATGTTTATTACCACAATAAAATTTAATTTCTAGGGTTCGTTTATTTGCAAGAATTAAAATACACAGTCCTTAATGATTTTATCAGTTTACAACTTTATTCGGCAATTAAGACTGTATTTACCACTCTTCAGTACTAATTTACACTGTATACTTAACACTCTTATGACTCTATAAAATCTCAAAGTCAACTCTTCTCTCTGCGGTGCACGGCATCTTTATATACAGATCACGGCCGCTTCTCGAAATGTCCCGTACATATGCGAACTTGGGCATTATTTATTCCCTTTGCTGGCTTAGTAGTCTTGCATATGTGTTAGTGTGTGTGTGTCTTTTGTTTACTTTTTCTTGCTGTAGAAGTGGTCTATGTTTCTACATGGAATCACGGTTCGGGGAATTTCCGCAACGTAATTGTTTTTGCTTTATGTATATAACATTGCGTATTTGTACAATAGGTCGTTTCACACATATTCGATTATTACTTCTTAACATTATGTTATAAAAACTGCAATTAGCCATCAAGAAAATGTGAAAGAATTTTGTCATATTGCAAAGAAAAAAGTTTCAAAATTCTCAAAAACAAATATCAAGGCACCTAGTCATATATGCCTTCACAAATATCGTAAAAACTGAAAATAATTTTATACTTGAAAACATTTTAAAAATTTCATAAAAACTATAATAAAGCTAAAAAATTTTATAGTGTTATCGACTAAACCAATTAGAGTAAAACGCAAACGAGACGCAGGACAAACAATCGCATCACTTTAGAAAATACACCATGAAAAACGGCTACTCGATGGTTGTGGTTTGTGAATTGCAACATAATTTAATTTAAAGTTTTTAATAAATCTCATGTCTTTTTTTTCAAATTCCATTGAAGTCACGCAAGGAGGTGGGGTATAGTATTAGGGTTTTAAAAGTTTTTCAAGTTTCTATTATATAAGTTCGCATATAATTCTTTTCAATATTTACTACTGACGCGCCTGTGATAGTTATATAATTCAGAACAATAGGGAGATCGAGATCTTTTATATGAATTTCTAAATATTTGGTCCCATTTATGTTCGGGTATTCTAGTTTTTAGCATATTTTTCGTTATATGAACACAAGGTATTTTATAAGCCATATTTTTTAACATATCGCACGCGCAATTTAAAGGTGATGCATCTGAAACTTTCTTAATTTGTAAGTTTAAACCCCGCTTTTTGAGTTTTCCTAAAAATTACAAATACTGAGCTGTGCTCCTTTTGAAGAGCGTGTGATATATTCACATATGTAAAATTGTGAAATGATTATTTGTTTTATTATTTTTATGATACACAACATTGTGATAAAAATAGCTAGGGCGTGATTTTTATTATTCTTAATATTATTATCCTCAATAATATGACTACATTCCAACAATACAAGTTAATTATACTATGTTGCTCGGTTACCTCGACGCTGTTTTTTTGACGCATGTTGGTTGAGCTAATGTAAAGTGTGATTCAATTTGAGCTTCTGCAATAAATTATTTATGTTCGATTTGACCTACTCTTAAAATACCCACAAAGCAAAAAATTACGAGGTGAATTATTACGTTATTCGAGGCCAAGTAATGTCGCCGTGTCGTAATGTAATGTGTGGCATGTGGCACCTTCTTGTTGATACCAGAGAACCCCAATGCCCACATTTTCCATTTGCCCCCACAATCACTTTGCTGTCAAGTTCCGAAAGCGAAAAGTAGGGGCCAATTACGCCTTCAGATAACCTTTTGGCTATATTGGCCTTTGCGTACCAAAATATGGCAATGCTTGTTTATATCAGCCTTGAGGTGCAAATGTGTCTCATCACTGAACACAATTTTATCGAAAATCCGAATTCTCTTTCTTGTGTTCCGAGTACCTATTTTCATAATACGCTTGGTTGGTTGGTTCTTCCGTTGTTTATTGCTGCATGACTAATTTTTTAAAGTAACAGAGAATATTGATTTAATTTTGCGAGTGATAAATACTTTAATGTTCGAAAAATATGAGCCACTGTAAATGTGGAAACTTCACTCAAATCACCACTTATAATTTCGTGTTGTATTCCTTTTTAAATTTCTTTACGCCAGAAAAAAAGACTTTTCTTGCATTTATGTTGGGCATTGACTTATTACAAATTTAACATTCGATGCAGTCAACAAAAATCAAATTTCCTTAAGTTTTGATTTCACATTCCCGTAGGGGTGAAATTTTTATTTTAGTAATAACAAAGAAAATATAAAAACAAAAGCCAAATAATATTAAAAAAGTTTTTTGATTTATCTATTATTTAACATCAATTTTGCAATAGTTGTTATATTGTTGTGTTTTATTTTATGTTTAAGTTGTACAGCTTTATAGAGTTTAATGGGGGAGATTTTTAAGTCGATGTGCTTTTCCATCACCACATCAGATATTTTTAATGCTTGCGCTATTTCTAATGCTATCATAGCCTAAGCAACTATAAACGTTACTTATTCATCAGTTTTTGGTGGTTTTGTTGTTTTAGATTTTACACTTGCGGGTGTTGATGCCACAATGTTGCAATTTTATTTGAAAGTTAAAACTTTTACGTTATTTTTATTTTGCATAGCGGTTTTGAAACTAAATACAGGGTGTTTTTTCACATGTATGAAACCTGAAACTACGAGCAAAGTTTTTGTTATCTCAAAGGCTTTCATGTGAAGTTTTGACATTGTGTAAATAATAAACTGACTCCTGAACAGCTCTTGTAAATTGAACGGAATTATTTTGAAAGTCTTGGTTCTGCTCCTGAAATGCTATTGCAAAATATCTTTTTTCTATAAAACTTATTATATTGAATTCTTTATTTATGGCGAGTTTTCAATTTTTAATAACTTTTTCGGTAAATTTTTACTTTTTTCAAAAAAATTTCATATTTGAACTTTTGGTTGGAATTCGTATTTTTAGTAAAATCTAAAAGTTTAGTCAAATTGGATTTATGGATTACATATTGTAAAATTTTGCTTTTTTGAGAAAATTTTGTTCTTTTGGTTATTTATTTTTCCGTGTGTCAATTTTCTAGTTTTGTGATGAAATTTAGCTTTTTGGTGAAACCTTTTCAGTTAAGTTTTTGCTATATTTAGTTAAAGTTTTTAAACATTTTGGTAAGTTTTAGTTAAATATTTTTTCGAACTAGGTCTTTAATAAAATTCTTTTTATGAAAAATTTGTTTATTTACTATATTCGATATTTCGCTACGTCTTTCTCTATGATATTAAATTTTATGAATTTTAGATTTTGTTATATTTTATGCTGGGAACACAACTGGGACGAACGACGAATTTTTCGCCGCCAATATTCGTCGCCAAATATAGAACACATTTGTGTATACCAAAATGCACACAATTATGACGTCGGTCGAAATTCGTCATATGCGGCGAACTTTGAATTAGATTTATTTCTATTTCTTTCGCCGGCGCACGACGAACAAAACAGTACAATGTGGCCATGTTTGGTTTTAGTTTCCAAATATTTTATTAAACAAAGTTTTTTTTCATAATAATTAATTTAATTTTGTTTTATAGTATTTAAAATGCATTTACAAAATAGTAGTTAACTATAAAATTACTTTTTGCATGTGTTTTTGTTAGTATTTAAAATTTTAACTATTATTTTTTATATGGTCACCCATATATATTATATAGATAACAGCTGTTATTTTTTGCCATTGTGCTTCATACGACGAATTTGCACAGCGAATGTTTACCGACGTATACGTCGTGTTGGACGAAATTCGTCGTTCATCCCAGTTGTGTTCCCATCATTAAGTAGAATTTGTATTTTTTTTATTAAATTTAAATTTGTTGTTATTTAATGTAAACTTGGAATTTAGCTTAATTCAATTTTGTTGAAAATTTTAGCCAAATTTCTGAATTTATTTATATTCGATTTTTTGATTATTTTTCTTGCAAATTTCTATAGTTTGAAAAATTGATTTATTTTGTTGATTTAAATATTTTAAATACATTTTGGTATTGTGGTGAATTTTCGAATTTTGGTGAATTACTAAATTTTTTTTGAGAATATATTAAATATTTTGATGAATTTTTAAATTCGCTAAATTTCCGAGTGTTGTTTTACTTAAATATAACAAAAACAAAAATTCATAAAACGTCACCACCGAATTCCACGAAAATTTACAATTTTATTAAAAGTAGTCGAAAATGCACCAAAATTATTTAATTGGACTAAAATAACATAAAAAATCAAATTTCATCACAAATAAGAAATTAATTTCTCCAAAATTGGAAATTCTGAAATTTTCCAAAATATTTCGCAAAATATACCCCAAAACTTGAGTTTCACTTAGGTTTGAAACTTAACCCAACATGCAAATTTTAACCACAAAGTCAAAATTTTTGTATAACGAAATATTTTAAAAAAGTGAAAATTGTACCGAAAATAGAATTTCATTTGGAAATTTTACTACAGAATTTTAGCCGAAAAACGAAACTTTATGAAAATAATCGATCTCATACAAAAATTTTAAATTTTGCAAGAAAATCGTCACAGTTGGCAAATTAAACATAAAATTAAAAACTAGCAAAAAACTACAAAACCTTAATTCAACAAAAAATCGGCAGTTTATCTAAAACTCAAAATTCGATCGAAAAATAATTTTAAGTTTCGAAAGACCTTAATTTTACCATAAACGCATATTTTGTAATTTATCGAAAAATTTTACCCAGAGCCAGAAAACTCTACATTTTACCAAAAACTAAAAGTAAAACCGGAGCTCGAAATTATAGAACAAATATTTGCCCCCGGAAAGATCAAAATTGCCAAAATATAAATTTCAATAAAAAACCGAAAGTTTACCTAAAAGTTCCAAAAAACCAAATAAACAAATTTTTTAAAATTGAAATTTTACAAAAGTTTTCTTAATTTAACAAAAAACCGAAAGTCGCAAAAAATTAATATTTTAAAAACAAGTGTTCATTTTTACAAAAACGATGTTAAACAAAAAAATAAAAATATCAAATTTCCCCACAAATTAGAAATACATGAAAAAATTTAAAATTCACCAAAGAGTTTAAATTATAAAAATAATATATTCTAAAAAACCAATTATAGAAAAACTCAAACTGCACAAATCATTTCCAAAATAAATTCGAATAACTGGAAGAAAATAAATTATTGCTAAAAAACCGTTATTTAAAGTAAAAGTAACCGAAATTAAATTGTGGAATTCCACTAATTATTTCATTAAAATTCACAAGAAATCAATTTGTTACGAAATTTGAGCAAAATCGATGTTAAACAAATGTATCAAATAAATATAAATTTTCAATACAAATGGTGAACTTACCAAAAAATTTTAGATCATAATTTGAAAATACGTTTAAATTCGAAAATTCACCAGAAAACCAAATTGTAAAAAAATCAGAATTAAAAAATCCGTAAATGCATTGAAAACCACAAAAAATATTATCAATTTCACTAAAAATCTATATTAAACTGAAAAAGAACAAGCAAGACAGCTGTATTCGGTTGTGGCGAAACTTATATACCCTTCACAACTATATAAAGTACTAAAGGTGTAGTACAGATTTTTTCCATGGCAAAGAATTGTTTGAGCTATTTAATTGGGCCTCCGGTTTTAGTCTCACGACTATGTCGATAATAGGAAAATTGAGTTATTAGTAAAATTTCTAATATTTTATAACATTTAGAGCTTTAAAAATTTTTTGTGAAATTTTTCGGAGAAATTCCGTTTTTTATTAGTTTATTAGTTTTTCTTTTTGTTTCATTTTAATTTGGTCCAACATTATGCGTTGTCTGGGATCCGCGGGATTATAATTTCTCTAGGGTGACTTTAATACAAATTTGATAAGGATTCAGAATATGTAAATTTTATGGGCAAGCGTTTCTCCACAAGAGTAAAAGTAAAAAAATTAAGGACCATATTTCGGGTACGTTGGATAGGCGGACAGACGGACAACGTTAATTGAACTTCCCTACCAGACATCGGTTTCGGTTGCGTAATTTTCGGGTCTACTTAAACAAGCACTTAGTTTTTTATGACTTGAATCGTTTTTGTTCAAAAGCAAAAAACACTTGTTGAAACAAACCAAGAACAAACTTCATCATATTTTGAAATTTAGCGAAAAAAATTATTCATGAGCTGAAACTGCACAATTTTATTTTTGAAGTGAAAAATCTCTTAAATTATAAAAGATGCAAGAACACTTTATATGTAGACAAATTTTTCCCTCCTCTAGCAGAGTCCAAAACGATGAAAACCTTTAAAATCAGTCAGTGTTTAAAAAAGTAACAAGCAGCACAAAGATTTTCACCGCCGAGATGTTGCCCCTGTAGCGCCGCCATTGCGTTTTTGGAAGTTCCATAGTTGTTAACACTTTTTTTATTGTGTACTACTGTGCAAAGTCTAATTGAAATGGAAACGAATAACAAATGTTTTGACTACGGTGTCGTCATATAAAGTGTAAGTAGCAGGAGCCAACGACTTAATACGAAAATCATTAACAAATTGCAATTCCGAGTAAATATTGGTAGAAAATAGCAGCAGAACAATATTTAGCCATACACAATTGGAAAACGAAAAACTACTATCATTTGAAATCAACGATTAACGAAAAACTAAAAGGTACTTGCTTAATGCACAAACGCCTTCTTTCATTGATTACTGTATTAAATTATGAACAGTCAACTTTATTGTATTTGGTATTATTGTCAGTTAATACCATACAAATTTAATCAGGCGTGGGAAGTTTAAATTACTAACAGTTACACTTAAAGGTAACAAAATGTATATATTCCATTCTGCTAGTTGTCTATATAAAATTCTCATACTTACTCTATGCAAAGTTAGTTATATCAACAAAAATTTTCTTTCTTAATAGAAATGGTAAAATACGAACAATTAAATTACTTATTGATAGGATTAAATAGCAGAATTATATGTGTATATCAGGAGTATAATACTGACTATTTGGTTGGGTTTGAGACACATAATTTGAAAGCATTCTTATAAATAAATATTGAACAAATCAAAAACGAATTCCTTTATTATTTAATTTTTTTTTTCGCTGAGTTGTTACTTTCGCAAAGGCATAGAGCTATGGAAGGAGTCGGTTTATAAATTAGCATAACTCTCGAGACAAGACTTTTCCGAAAAAGTTTCTACATTTAAGTGTTGTGGTTGAGTAAATCAGACAATGGACAGAAATTACATGAGAAACCATAAAAAAGTAGTGTTTAGTGTAATATAATGGCTCTAAAGAAGGATTCTTCACTAATGATTAAAAGCATACTTAATGCCAAAGTTAATTTAAATTAATAGAAATCAATGGCTACGATCAATGCATACCTCTCCTTCATATTTTTTGTTTGTATAAATTGTAATGCACGACCAAATTAATAAAAACCGTAACGTGTTTTACGTTGTTAGCTTGTTCTCACAAAATGCATAACATTTAGGTAATCGCAACTAAGGGTTTAGCTTCTCACTTGAGGTACCAAAGCCTCTTAGCTTTGGTTTTATAAATGCTTTTTATTTCTTACTAAATATTATTCTTGAAATTGCATTCAAGAAAACATAGATTATATTTGCACTACATCACAGTTTAAGTTGTCAAATTGTTATTTTGTTGCTCATATTTTGCTGCAAAAACCACATTTAGACCAGTAGACGTAAACTAAACCATTGACCTTTTTGTAATTATGTTTTGAATGACTTGATTTATGACAGATATCTCTGTAGGTGGTCTTATATAGGAAGTAGTAGTAGAGTAATTGCAACAAAAAGTACCTACTACAATAGTAAAGCATGTGATTTTGCAAATGGGGAGCCTGGGAAACATTTTATTTATACCCGCAAAAATTTACATGATTTTAACTACGAATTTAGTGATAGCAAGATTAATCGAAATATACAGACATGTGATGACAATCGCAAATCGCCTAATACTTGCGATTGTGACTTAAACTCGCAAGAGAGATGTGATAGAAATCGCAAACGCAAGAAATTTGGCGACTTCAAATCACAAGAGCAATCTTAAGTGAACTGTTGTATGTTGCCTGAACCAAACACTAAAGAAACAAATAAATGATGAATAAAATAAATTTGATATGTTTTTCTTCATTATGAATCATAACTAATAATATTTTTTACTAATTCTTATTAAAAATATGAAATTTAAAATATGTATTAAGATTTTGTTAAATTTGTATTTTCTTGTACTGACGATTTCAACAAACAGCTGATCTAAATGATCTTCGAAAAATATGTGCTACTAGTGCTGTTAATAATTTCATGAAAGTATTTGGTTGTTTTAATTTTCATCCTAAATACAAAAATGAAAAATTTTAAAAATCGAGAATTTTGTCTTCAAATACAAATAGCAACTCGCAAGTAAAAGTGCAAGTTTCATTACATGCTGAAAAAAGTTTGGCGTTTTGCAACTCACATGCAATTTGACAACCGCGTGAGTGTCATCACATGCCTGATAACTAATAATTGATTATTTTGTTCCGATTAACGATTTAATTGCATACAAATTCTTTATTTCGATTAATCGAATATTATTCAGTGCAACATAATCGAAATAATACATAGACAATAAGTGTGCCGTTAAAAATTGGTTCTTGTATAATGCCAATGTATATGGTAGAAACTAATTAAATATGATCAGTTTGAACGGCGGTTTAAGAATAAAGAAAAATAATATTTAGTGGCAACACAAAATCTACTGGATTACAGATTTAAACAAATGCATTGTTTGCAAAATCCTATGTTTTCCATGTAGCAAAAATTTAAACTGGGTTTCTAAAATATGTTTCCTCTAATATTCCTTCGTGTGTAGCCAGACTAAAAGAGCGAATAATTGTAAAAAAAATTTCCTTGGATGAGTGAATATTTTTTTTAACATTCAAATATTGCCATAAATACTCGAAAGATACATTGTTAGATCAAAAAAGTATGCTGAAAGTGAATGTAATACCAAATTTACGCAGGATTTTTTAAAGTTGTGTGTTGTGTTTGAATTATTAACTTGTGTTTTGTTTTTCTTGAATGCGTTTTATTTTAATAAGAAACCATAAAAAGACGTGTGTGAATATTTTTCCAAAAGCTACTTTTTTTTGCAAACTTTTGTTTTCAAAACGTCTTCTAATTTAATTTATTTTAATATATTGTATGTATGTATTGTATGTAAAATATTAGAAGTTTTATTTTGTACATTTTTTAATGAGTGTTATTAATGAGCCATTAATTGTGGCCATCTCCGATGCTCCTCCCAAAACTAATAGCATTTTAATTGGTTGTTTCTTAGCTGGCCTGGCCTCGTAGTATGAGGATAAATTAAGTCGAGTGAATGTTTTTTGTGTAGATTTTCTTTAATTTAAAATTTGATTTTAAAATAAATTAAAAAGTACTTTTTTCGGTGTAAGAGATTACATTTTCTCGGCAAGTAGCAACTATTAGTGAATAACGTTTTTTATATTTTGTCAATTAAATTAGCAACCCAAGACTTTGCGTTAAAATGTGGTTTTATTGAACTCTACAGTTCTTTTTGTCCACTTCGTTCAGTAATTAAAAAGGATAGATTTGACATTCCGTTTTTAATTTCTACAACATTTAATTCCGATCCAATAAAGTTATATATGTTCTGGCACCTTATCAGTGCATCAACAATTGCTGGGTTTTTTTTTTTTTTTTTTTTTTTTTGTATTTTGACTCACACAGGGAAATACTTATATGTCAGCTCATAAATTTCACATATTCTGAATTTCTATCAAGCTTGCAGAAATTATCATCCTGAGGCCCTTAGATTTTTACTAATATAATGTAAAGAACCTTCAAAATTAAAAAAAAAAACAAATTCTTCAAAATCTAATTTCACCACAACTGGGGAATTCTCAAAAAAAAAAACATTTTCCGAAATAAATGTTCATTATTATTAATTTGTGATATTCGCGATTTAAAATTTGTACGCTAAAGTACTATAAAAACGAGATTTTTATACTGGTTTGACCATTTTTTAATTTTAAATTTAGAAATTTAGAAAAAATCGCGCAAGATGTTTTCCGAATTTATCACTTGTGTTAGCAATATTCACTTGTGTTAGCTATCTTTGATTTTAATCAATCTACTTTGATAAAATTTTAATATGGAACATAACAAGAGTAGCATAGTAGTTAAGTGTCAAATTTATTGTATATCTTTGCAAAAATATTATTGTTGTAAAAATTTTCGGCAGTGATACTAATTGTATCACAATGGAGCAGCACGTTGATTTTAATAATTTTTGTTATGTTTGCGGAAAACGTACAATTACACACTCTCGGCCAGTTTTTCATAATGTGGAGTGGGCTCCATCTATCGTTTGTACTGAATGCTTTTCTTTATTAAATAGATGGAAGAAATGTGAGGTTGATTGTATGCCCTTTGATGTTCCAATGATTTGGTCGGATCCCCAAGTTCATAGTTCAGATGATTGTTATGCGTGCTTAAATTTTGTTTCTGGTACAAATAGAAACAAATTACGTACATTTTCATATACAGAAAAAAATATACACAACTACCGTTGCCGCACTCGGAAAATATTCCACTTCCCAGAAGACCAAATACAACAGAAGAATACATGGCATCAACATTGAAAACCCCACGAGAGACATTAGTATCAGAATACCAACCATCCAATATCACTAACAATTGTAGTCATTTGGAAATTACACAAAACCGTTTGGACATTATGGTACGTCGCCTTAACACAGCGGCAGTCAATTCTTTTGGCTAAGGAATTGAAACATGCTAATATTCTAGCACCTGATGTCCGCGTATATGGAGCAATCGGTCGTCATCGTTATTTTACAATTTTTTTTAAAGCAATTGATAATAACACATTCGCATTTTGTGTTGACATCCGCGGTTTAATTTTAACAATACATCATGAGTATAAACCCGAAGATTGGCGATTGTTCATCGATGCATCTAAAAGCAACTTAAAGGCAGTACTACTTCACATGACAAATTCTAAAAATTCAATTACAATTGCGCTAAGTACTAACACAAAAGAGACTTACTTATCATTGAAAAAAATCCTCGATGTAGTGAAATACAACGATCATAATTGGAAAATTTGTGCTGATTTAAAAGTGATAACTCTTTTAAGAGGTGCGCAAACAGGTTACACTAGGGATATGTGTTTTATGTGTCTATGGGATACACGATATAGTGGTGATCAGTACAACAAAAATAACATTGTTGAAAATCCACTTGTATGAATTGACAAAGTTTTGTTACCGCCGCTACATATAAAACTAGGCATTGTGAAAAACTTTATTAAAGTACTTAATCCAGATGGAAATTCGTTTAACGCATTATGTCGTATTTGTCCAAGATTAAGTAGTATGAAAATAAAAGAAGGTTTGTATTAATTTATCTTATACTAATATGTTGAAAATTTGAATTCATATTTCGTTTTTTACAGGAATACTTAATGGGCCGGATGTCCGTCGCTTGATGAAGGATAAGTTATTTGAAGATGCCCACAGTATGGATGAGCTTGAGGCATGGAACTCTGTAAAAGCGGTTATTGACAACGTTTTAGGAATTAAACCGTCTGACAACTGGCGCGTTCATATAGAAAAAATTCTTACCGCTTTTCATCATATTAATGTTAAAATGTTTTTAGATTCATTTTTTGCATTTTCATACCACCAAGTTTGCTGAACAATCACCAGCTGAGTCTGATAAGCATGGAGAGCTATTCCATCAAGTGTCGGCCAGACTTGAACACTGGTACAGTGGTAAAAAATTGGATTCGCTGTTAGATGACATTTGCTGGAACTTACAAAAAGAATTGCTTGAAACAGAAGAATCATAAAGAAATGATTAAGCGATGTGACATTAAGCACATTTGATAAATTAATAACAAAATAAAAATTACCGTGTTTTTATAATTTTGTATTGAGTTTTCGCGAAAACATAGATTTTTGGAGAAAAAAATAAAAATGTCACCTTGTAACCTGGTGTTTATTCAACAGAGATGAATTGATTTAAATTTAAAAAATTATCCCAAAAGTATAAATATACAATTTGTTTTTGTACTTTAGCTTACAAATTTTAAATCGCGAATACGGGCGCTAACTTCTAAAAACGGCTAATGCCATTGAATTTAGCGTACTCGAATTAACTTTACCAGTAGGTACCCAGCTTGTTGAAAACAGTGTCAAAGTCGAGCACAGTGTAATTAGCAATTAATAACTGATATATTGTATTCAAATTCTAATGAACTATATACTATTGGGTTAGAGAGTGCCATCTCGCCAGGCTCAATGGGAATTAGAAATTCCCAAAAATGTTAAAATACTTCACAAAATCCAGTTAAAACAAAAAAAATTATTACTAAAATAACTACTGCAAAAATAGATTAAAAAATAAATGCAACAAAAACTAAATTAACAAAATATAAAAGGTTCTAGACAACTTTTTAAATTTGATTAAAATTTTGCACTTTTGGTAAGAATTTTCAAGGAATTTCAATTCCGCTATTATCTACAATTCTCGAAAAAATTAAGAATTTACGAGTAATAAAAACTCTTAAGCTTTTAAAGAATAAAAAACAAGAGTAATTAGGAAAAAACTGTTCGTCTATTAACCGATCGGAAATGTTTCTATTGGATATAAGGAGAGTAGAATTTAAATGTAGAATAAGACAATTGAAACTGGAGGCCAAAATTAAAGATCGCAAACAAACCTTTGTACCGGGTAAAATCTGTAGTACATTTTTAGTAGTTCATACTTTTGTGAAGGTTATATAAGATGTGTTTAAAATAATTTATTTATCCCCTTTAATTTAATTTTCATCCCAGAGCTCCCTTGCACAGTTTTGTATTGTATTCAAGGAACGGCGAAACTTTTATTTATATTTTTGGTAGAAAAGAAAACATCATTAAACTCATTTTAATAGAAAAAAACGAACTCTTCTAATTTGCAACTATAATTTCTTGTGGCACTTTATGAACCCAGTTTGAGTTTTACACATTAATAGTGAATAAATCAAGCCATATATTTTACCTCCCAACAGGTAAAAGTAATTTCTACTACGATTTATTCATGGGCAATAAACGAAAAAGAAACAAAGCAGAAAAAGATCATTCTAGTAACGTCACTACTTGCTCCGAGGTATATACTAAATTTATCTCTATATGTATGTGTCACCGTCAACACCTTCAAACTTATAGTCCAGCTGTTGGAGAAATGATATTTTTGTAGTTGTGTTAATGCATGAATTCAACACAAAACAAAAACCTACACTTAGCCTTTTGACCAAATTGACCATAAAGTCAATCAGTTTCACCACTGCTTCAAACGATTAGGTAATGGGATATAGCAGATTTAGAAATCCCCTCCCTCAATCTGCTTCCAAATACTCGCCGCAGTTAGGAGCGTTAACAATATAGAACTAAGTAATTGCTGTCACTCACAATGAGTTAAACTATTAATTGTCAACCTGAATACTTTATGATACTTACCACTCAATGTTGCACTAATAATTTTTTCTTTTGAAATTAAAGCATAAAATAAAGAGATACAGGAAGCTAAATATTATCTTTTCAAATTTTCTACATTTTCAATTTTTGACTCGCCATTTTAAGGATTGTCATTGTTGCAGGTCAAAACCTTATGTTGCTTAGAATGACAAACAAGTTATCCGAGCATGTTCTATACAAAAGCAACACTTGACTCTTCAAATGGTTCTGTCGGGGCTCGTTGGGTTGTGATTATTTAAGGTATTTGTTGATTATTTCCGATGTCTTGGTCATAGAATCAGTTCACTTTTATTTCGACTACTGATGCATAAGATCAATTTATTCTGCCACAAACAACTTCATGCAAGAATTTCCAAATGATATATTCCTTGATTTAGGAAGATTATATGACCTCCACCAATATAGAAGTCTAGGTTTTATATGCTTCCACTAAGTCAATTTATTTAATACCTATTAAAATATGGTTCGTCACCCTCAGATTATTTTTTCATAACTTTTGTTGAACCGCAACAGATTATTTTCGTTCAGGCACGGAATCAGCTGGAGCTCTTGGTGGAAAACATTTTGAAGGGAGCAAAAATTTTAAAATTTGTAGTTTAGGAAACCGTTTAATTTTAATCCCCCTAGGCCCACCCACAACAAACCAAGGTTGAGCTCATGGCATTAAAAATTTACTTTGACATTTCTACTGTGATTTGTTAGAAAAGTATACACTTTTGCAAATAAGCGCACAAATGCTCTAAATTTCTCAAGAGTTTTATGAAGAAAGGCCTTGGAATATAAATCGTATACCCTCTCGATAGAATTACAAGATCAGGTTACCACAGGTTCAGAGTATGGGCTTTTAGTTCATAACCACTCTACTCAACATGTTGCGAGGTTCACTGGCAACGCTGCCACGATGAAAGGAAGCAATCTCTAATCAGATCTACATATGCGCAAATTTTAATCGAATAAAAATTATACTAGGTGTGTTACGAACTCCAATTCAAACCTTGTATATTTACTAAATTGTAAAATAAGAAATTGAGTGTTACTAAAGTGCGCGTATATAAAATTTTATTTTGTATTTTGTCAGTTGTTAATTAAACGTTGAATGAGAGATAAAAGCTTAAAGTATAAAAGCACAACTAAATATGTCTATTCAGTAACCTATCGGCTAATGAATATGGAAATTTTTTTACAAAAGCTAATTCAGGCGTAGCTGGTAGGGCCATAGGATAAGTGTATTGGCGTCGATAAAGGGCACAAATACAAAAGAGTATTAGGGAATAGGAAGTGTTGAAAATCAACAAATACTGCCAAGAAAAGGGTTTGCGCTTGCTGATCAACGGAATAGCCAAAATGTTGTTATGTTATTTACAGTTTTAAAATTATATACAAAAAGGCTCATGTTATCTACCACCAAAGTATTGTTTCCTTAGTAACCATTTAGAAAGAAGTGTTCTTTTGTGTGTCTTACATTAATTATGTGAAAATGTCACAAATTTAACCAACTTAATTTTTATATCCTTCACAAAAATTTATAAATTCTATGATATTAACTTTCGACCCAATAAAACATATATATTCTGCAGGACTGACGGCACTAGACAACTTAGGATTTTGAAACTTGGACCACTTATTCACGGAACCGTTTTGATATTTAAAATCAGACATATAAGTCCAGAAGTTCCCGGTCCAAACCCCACTTTTCTGGGATTTTTTCGGTATTTTTACTCTTGCAGAAAAACGCTGACACAAGCCCATTAATTTACTATAGTCTGAATCCATTTAAAATTTGCAGTAATGTTCGGCTACAGAGATTAAAATCCTCAAAACTTCAGAAACTTTTCAAGTCACCACAAATTCGAAAATTACCCTCAAAATTCTAAAAAATCACCAAAAAGTTTTATATTATGAAAGACGTCAAAATTTTAACACAAATCTAAAATTTATCACAAGTAGCGAATTCCCAAATATATATATATATATATAGGTTGTCGCCTTTATATATATATATATATATATATATATATTATCAAAAATCTCAGTTAATTTGAAAAAAGAAAATAAATCGAAAATTTACGATAATTTGGCAATTCACTAAAATCCGGAAATTCACCAAACTATAGGAATTAAAAATAACCAATCTGCATAAAAAATTGCTGAAAATTCTAATTATTTTCACTGTGAAACCGAAAAACTTAAATAAAAAAAAATTTCGCCATAAAATCTAACTTCAATATAAAAGCGAAATTTAGAAAAAAAATATATCAAAACAAACTAAAATTTTGAATATACACTACAATTTTGTAATTGTTATCTTCCTAATGCAACTCAAATTAATAATTACTTGTATTACATTTTTTTATTAAAATACTGCTGATATTGATTATTCATTTTTTAAACTTTCATTCGATCGAAAACCTTCTTTTCTTTAAAACACATTTATAGTATACAGAAAGAAAATTGTTAAAATATACAAAAGTATTTTTGAAGTATCTGTTAGATGAAGCAGTGCTGAAGTCCAGAAAATCTTATGTTGAGGTTAAATAAAAAACGTGTCTCAAAATTCAGATATAATTTTATTATATAGTAGATGTGTCAGCAAGCGTGACTTGTTTTACATCCAGTTCGCTTAAGAAGAACAAATTCTAGATACATAAAATAAATTGTGCGCCAAAAGTTTGACAGTAAAGGACATAGAATTGATTTCAAAGATGATTACATTTGGGTTGAATTAGAGTCGCATTAGATTCACAATAGTATCGACACATTGTTTCCTTTTTCGCGATGACTTTAGGTGATGGAGATTACGCGAGATCTATTGCTAAGCTTTCGCCTAAGTCACAAAATTTTTTATTTTACAAAATTTTACCAAAGTCCTAAGTAGACATATATAACAAATCAAAAATATAAAATTTTACCAAAAATCTAAATCTGAAAATAAAAAAAAATAGTTTCGCCATTATTTGGAAATTTACGAAAATTCACTACAAGTCTAAAAAACCCGAAATTGCACAAAAAAATTCCGAAATTACGAAAAGTTAATATTCTAGCAAAATTTGAAAATATAGCGTAAATCGATAAACGTGGAAAAAATTTAATTGCTTCAAAATCAATATTTAATAAAAAAACAACAATTTTGCAAAAAATGGCACAAAAACCGAAATTCCCAAATTTTTAAAGCTTTAACCTAACTAAATAAAATTCACCAAAACAGCCGAAAGTTAAGAAATATTATGAAAACTTCAAAATAGAATATATCTTCTTATACAGCTGCTTTCATTGCTCACCGATGGTTGGCTGAATCAAAAATGCATACGATAACATAGAAGGCAATAACAAAACTTTAGAGTTGTGTAAACTTTGTTCTAACAAAAGAAATAGGCAAACACATAAATTGTTTACAATGGACTCAAAATAAGTAGTAAGACACTAACAATGTTGATAACGTACGTAGCGGCATAGAAAATGCAATCTAATTTGCTAGTTGTCTAATGAAATTTTGCATTTTACTATGTTCACTGTGAAAATAAAAAAACAATTTTTACGAAAAATCACCACAAATTAAAGAAATACCGAACTTGCGAAAATTTGACCAAAAATCCAATATACATTATAGGTCGAAAAGCGGTGAAAAGTTTAAATGCTACAAAATCAATATTTAATATAAAACCAAAATTTTAAAAATTTTGCAAGTTCACCAAAAAAAGCCGAAAGTTAAAACAAAAATGATGAAAACTTGAAAATAGAATATATCTTACACAACTGCTTTCATTGCTGACCGATGGTTGGCTGGAGCGAAAATGCATTTGAATAGAATTCAATAACAAAACGTTAAAGTGGTATAAACTTCGTTCCAACCCAAGGAAAAAGCAAGAGCGTGAAATTTGATAAATTGTCATTCTCGTTTTTCATTTGTATTGAGTATTGGCTTAACATAAAGAATAAAAAACGAACTAAACTAAATTACTGTGTCTTACACAACTATATAAAAAATCTCTAATTTCGCCACAAATTGGGAACTCATAAAAAAGTTAAAAATTCGCTGAAAATTTAAAAATTATAAAAAATCGAAACTTCAATAATATTCAGGAATTCACTAAAATATAAAAATTCGTCATAAAATCAAAATATAAACGCAAAGTTAAAAATAATAATGAATAATTTAAAGTTTTATATTCACCAAAACTTAAAAAATTCACCACAAAAACCAAATACTCGAATAATACAAATAAATCCCAAAAATTCCACAAAAACCAAAATTCCTCAAATTTGACAATTTCAAAACTAAATTTTAATTTAACTATAAACCCTACTCAGTTGTTATCTATAATTCACCGAAAATCGCAAATTTATCAAAAATTTATAATCATTCAGAAAAATTAAAAACAAACCGATCAAATATTAAGACGACTGGGTGGTTAAATGTAAAATAATACAACTAAAACCGGAGGCCAAAATTAAATATCTTGAACACCTTTGTAGTACATTTTTTATTCGTAGTTCATACTTTTGTGTAAAGACTATATATGCCGTATTGCTAAAATCTCCCAGTTGAGGTCACAACAATTCCGTAATCGTGTTCTTGTATCGACTGATGTATTGATGTTTCGGCTTGTTTATGCCACTCTCGTTCACAGCAATAAAGTTTTCAAAAGATTTCCGGCACGTCGACGTAAAAGATACTCATTACTCGATTCTTAACAATTTCTGACCACTTTTCGAATTGTTGCCACATTAGGTGCAGTCGCAAACTTTGGGGTCTCATCGTAAACTTCCCAATTTTCGTAATCGGGTTTCACAATGATAACGTTCTTATTTTATCTAGCTCTCCATTTTAATAATTTAAATACTCATAGGAGACAGTTCTAAATATCAGAGTTGCCATGTACGTGAAAAAAACTCCATGAAATGTAAACAGTGAGATGAGCGATATATACTTTGTTTACGAAACATAATGAGGCGTAAATGCGGTACTTATTCCACCTTTATTTGTCCTGTTCCTTCTCCTACTGAGTATATTAAAATTGTTTACTTTATAACGATTGTTTTTCGTTCAATCAACCGTATAATCAAAACCAACCATCTAACACAGCAAAAGAAGAAATAACGCCTTTTGAATCAAACAACTGCAAAATGTTGCTTCCGTATTACACTCCACTAAGATACGAGTATGTAAGCAAATGTTTACACGCTCCTCGCTTAGATGGTGTACTTTACACTTTATGGCTGTGATAAATAAATTTTTTGTTTTCGTAATAAAATATAGAAACTCAAGCTGATAAGATACTTACAGTTAACACCACATTCAAATTAGTTAGTGAATTATATGCAAATGTTAAGCATAAATTTTAATGGCTGTGATAAAAAATACAACTACTACAAGAAACTAAATTAGCAAGTTATTAGTGAAAAATAATGCCTTTTATAATAATGTAAATCTAAGGCATTGTTGTTGTGAAAGTGTCATTTGCAAAAGGGTTAGAAAATACTTACGCGCTAGTGTTGTCAATGTAGGTAGTCAGCTATACCATAGACGCGGTGTGCTCTTGCTGTAGCGAATAGGGGAGAAAGGCCATAAGTGATTTTGAAAATTTAAATTTTCTATTTTGGGTTCGGCTAAACTATACTTTTTCACTTATATCGGAAGCAAATCCTTAACACTTTTTAAAGATCAATTTTGATGATTCAAAAGCAAAATTTGTTAATATATAAAAAGGAATTGCAGTTAGACCTCGCTGTAGCGAGCGTCCTCGGAAACGCCGTGTTAATCGGAATCGTGTTAACCTAGTAAAAACGTTTGGGTTACAGTCTGATACACGTACGTACTGAGAACTAACACAACCTTCAATAGTTTCTATAAACTTAACTAAACCACAATTATCGTAAGAACTAAATAAAAAGCCTTAATTAAAAAAAAAAATCGTTTAAATCATGACAGTACGATAATAAAATTTGTTCTTCATCACAACATAAATTTGTTAATCGTTGCCGTTTGTGGATATCGTTCTGGTTCTTGTTAAAAAAGAAAATGTTTATTTGATTATTTCATTTGGTTATTACATTAATTGTTCTGTAAATTAATAATATCTCTTCGTTTTACAGAACGAACTAGTGCAACGAAACTTTTCACACAACTGAACAAAGTGAGCCGTTCTTCGCGCCGAGCGGTTTAGCTCTGTAGTTCACTGCTCATGTTTCTTTTTCGCGTATGCTCTTTAGTTTTAGTTCGGTCTTAAACGTTTCGTTAGTACATTGTTCATGTTTGTTTTTGTGCTTATTCCTTTTCACATACACTTTTGTTAGTATAGAAATTTTCCGGTTGTTTTACGTTTTTATATTCTTTATTGCAAAATTATTTAGGTAATATTTTTCCCATTCCTGCTGTAGTATTTCTGCTACAACCAGCTCAGACAAAGAGTCGTTTAAGCACAATTATACTGACACATGAGCTGCTGAAACATAAGTTACTGACACAAAATACACTACTGAACTACTGAGCCACTGATCTAAATGAGCTAACTCAAGTACTTCAAGTGAGCTAAGTCACTTCAAGGAGCTGATAAACCTAACACTAACAGATGGGTCACAGTTTAAGAAGAAATACTCCAAGTTCTTCGCTAGGCTGCTTTCAGAACTATTTTCATAAACATTTTCAGCTAGGATATCTATGTACTAAAAATATCATATTTTCTACATCGTGTAAAAAGTAGGATTTTTTCTGTTAAACGGGGTTATCTTACGAAAAACTAAACGTGCTAGAGCGTGTTAAATGAAGTTTAACTAAATTACACAATTATTTACCGTAACAGAAGGCCCCTACAATCTTCTAGGGCAAAAACCTGTAAGATAGAGACAACGTGTCTACATATTGGAGAATGTCTTTCTAAAATTTTTATTTAAAAAAAAATTAACCAAAAGTAAGTACGCAATATGTTTACTTTATATTTTCCACGTTTGTCAATCTTGATGTTTGTTATTAAAACACTGGTAAAAAATTACCAAGGAAAGTCACACGGGCTAGCAGCATTGCAATATCAGCAATTGGAATATGGACCAAATTCTTGCCGAAAAAACATACTACTCCAAGCGGCATTTCATCCACAAAAAGTTAATAAACAGAAAAAACAATTCATCCTTTTAAATCCTTGATTTTTATTTGTTTCAGCGGCTCTATTCAGTGATTTTCAGTACCTTTTTTATAAAATCCAACAACAACAAAAATTTCTGTTGAATTTCACAAAGAAGCCACGACATTTTGGCAAGACCATTTGCACCAAACACTGAATACAGCTAGTTTAAACTTCAATTACATTTTTATTTGGCCTGATTAAATATTTGATTAAAATTTATTTTAAATACTTTTTTGATTACGTGAATGACTGAACCAATTATGAACTTATTTTAAAACTTTGTTTGCTAAATACTTAATTGAATCAATTAAAAACTTAATTAGGTTTTAAGCTGATACTAAACAAAACTTTAATGTGGTCAACTATTTTTTGTGTT
The DNA here is from genome assembly GCA_963932375.1 of Phania funesta. NCBI lineage: Eukaryota > Metazoa > Arthropoda > Insecta > Diptera > Tachinidae > Phania > Phania funesta. The sequence continues at coordinate 49,581,508 of OZ010656.1, forward strand.
TTGGTGGGGCTTTCGAATCGCTGTCAAGTGTCAGATTTAAATATTTTAGAGGGACTGAAGTCTTTATCTTAAGCCATGCTTTTTTATGGCCAGCGCATACCTCGCCAACAATTTTGATGGGCATGGTGATATTTTAACATACAATTTTTCGTATAAAATTTACGTGTGATTCAACGTAGCGCTTTTATTAATTTAATAAATGAATAAGTATCAATTCTTTATTAGAGTTCGGGTAATATTGACTAGATAATTTTTAAATTCGAAATGGCGGATATGGGAGGACAGATCAGGGTACCAAACTTACAATTAAGCAACACATATCATGATGTCATATGGTGTTCAACTTTTTTAAGCTTTGGATGGTGTGATTAATCCGAAAACATCTTAGTACGATTTGCTTTCTTCCCCTTCACATTTATATCGTGGCAAAATCTTATTATGAAACTATTTAATTTAGAAGTAACGAAATTTCTATCATTTTTTGTACTAATATTTCCATAAATTTTAAATTAAAAGTTTCGTAAATACCAAAAAATTTAAAAATTCATAATGTTCAAAAAAGTTAAGATAAAAGAAAATCAAAAATTGCCCTAAATAAAATATTACGAAAAATTCAAAATTTGGCAAAATATTAAATATATCCAAAAATTTTTGAAAAGTCACAAAATCGAAAAATTGTAAGGTCCAAACTATATAGCATAAATATATCATACCAAAAATCTAATTTTTACAAACAAGAAACCAAAAATAAACTTAACCATATTTTGAAATTTAACTCAAGTACTGAAATTATACCGAAAATTCTAAATATTCAAAATTTTATAAAAAATCCAGTTTCACTTTTATTTACAACTAGCCAAGCCCGGCGCGCGTTGCTCCACCCCTTAATAAGCTCAATATGTGTTCAAAGTTTAAGAAAAATCGGTCCAGTGCAAGAACCTCAAAATTATAACTTTTAATAACTGAAGTTGGCTAAAATTAAGTTTCGCAAAGCCATTTAGTCGGCTTGAAAATCAGTACTACTAATTTGGTCGCATTCGCGATATTATCACTGACATTACATCATCCAACGCGCACGCGAAGACTATTTTGATAGATATATGGGAAAAAGAAAAGGGCTGTTTTTAAGGTTTTCCCGGTAATTATTCGAAATTTTCTCACCGTTTAAACCTTCCCTAGACCTCCACGAACATTTCAAGGCCAACATAAGGTAAATCCGTTCAACCTTTCTCGAGTTTTAGCGAGACTAACGAACAGCAATTGATTTTTATATATAGAGAGAGAAGAAGAAGAAGATAGAGAGTTTACAAAAGAAAAAACGAGAATTTAACAAAAATGTTTAAATATTTAAAGAAATAGAGAAAAGGAAAACAAAACAAAACAAAAGCCCTAATTATGCTCATAATATGAATTTGAAATGCTCATAAACGAAAGGAGAGTTTAAATATAGAATAAGACGATTAAAACCGAAGGTCAAAATTAAATATCGCTACGAATCTTTTCCAACGGGTTCTTTTTTAGAACTTGATACTTTCGTAAAGGGCTAAGTATGAACATCTATTTAAAATATATAGATGAATACATAAAGCATTTATACTTGTTGACGTTGTATGTTACAAACAACATTTGTACGACTATTGTAACAAGAGCAGCCATTCAGCAGGTTGTGAATAATAATTATTTATTCATTTTCCATAATGAAAGAATAATACTTTGAAACAAATAATATGACGTACATTTAAGCCCTCGTATACATATAACTTTGATTAGATATTTCTCCATATGTAACTAAATTTAATGTTCCTGATAACCGGCAGACAACAGTAACACACAGTGAAGTTAAGGTGTTTGATGAAAATCACAACTGCAAGGCTGTTTTGGATTTATGTAATATTTTACACATAATCAACAAACAGCAGTAACAAATCTCTACAAACTTTTATACTTGTACGAGTACTGATGAATAAATCCTCTATACGTAAGATTCGTGTACACTTCTCCCTAGACTGTTTGATTTCTTCTAAAAATGTTTTTTTTTTTTAAATTAAATTAAGCAATTCGTTTATTATTCTTTCCTCTTAAAAAGAACATTTTTATTAGTCACCAGCAGACTTGAATGCCTTTTTTATTTCGTTACGTACGTCATGAACATTCTTTGTGTCTTTTCACTGAGTTAGTGCTCCCTGTAAAAATTATCTATTTAACCCAATAATCAAAGCAAATGGATTTGAGAACTTTCTAATATTTCATCTGTTTGCCTTTTTCTAAATTTTTGCTTCGGCCAAACATTGGATTTTATTGTATTTCTCTCTCTTCTCAGGTAATTCTATTAAGCCGATTTTATATATACATATACATATCTATATATATATATATATAGATTCACAAAAATTTTTATAAGCATTCAGAGAAAATATATGTAAACTAATACGACTAAAACGCGAAACTAATATTAAATATCTCAAACAATCCTTTACACCCAAAAGGGTATATAAGATTAAACACAGGCGAATACAGCTCTCCTACATGGTTTTAAAATAATTTGTATTTTTATAACTCGTTTGTTTTTTAATATTCGGGATTTTTGTGAATTTTTAAAATTAAAATTTGTGGTGAGATTCTAGAATTTGGTGAATTTGTTTTTTTTTATTTTTTTGGTAAATTTCGGTTTTTTTATTAAATATCAGTTTTTGAGGGAATTCGGTTTTCTTTGATTGTTTTGAATGTTTTTTTATTCGTTCCAACATTTACCTTAGTAACTTGTTTGTGTGTATCCGTGAAAATACAAGGAAACTCATGAAAATGGTTTTTACGTATATATCGGTAACTTGTAGACGGATGTGTTTGAAAACTCGCAGAACGTCCTAATCAAAGGGTCAAAGTTCCAAGATCCTAAGTAGTGGAGTGCCGCCAGCAAGATTATTTCAACATCGGATAGACGGACAGATGGACACCGTTAATTGAACTTCTCTACCTACAAGGATCCAGAATTTATAAACTTTGTTGTATGGGAAATTAATATCGTAGAAAAAATAAACGGAATGACAAACTAGTGTATACCCTTTTAATTTTTGTGAAGCGTATAATTAGGGATAAGTGTAGCAAGTACTCACTACCTGGACACCGAAGTAATTTTGTATTGTTTATTCTGCTATTGCAATTGTTTATCGTTTTGTGCAAATTATAACTTTACTTTAAATCATGCCTGTATCCTCTTACGCCAAGCAAAATTTATACGGCAAACAATAAGAGTGGGCGGGCTGTCGTTTTCTACATATATTTAAGCTTATTTTACTGGCGGACGTAAAATTCACTTTACCAGCTATGAGTATGTTTGTAGATAAGCGGCCACTTTCTCTGCTGGTAAATCTTTGATAAAAGTAAAAATCGCACACTCATGCAAACGAATAAAAGGAGAAACGTAATTAGCATAATCGTGTCGATAGGTTTTTATTGTATACTTTTTTTCTCAGGGGTATATGGATTATGTCAGCGCTTAGTTAGGATTTTATACTTAAGGCAACAAATATCAATCAAGCTTCCTAATCATTAAATCGAAAATTATTATGCAAATTTTTTTTATAATTTATATGTAATAAGCCTTTCTACAGAAAGGCAACGTAATAAAAAATGTATAAATAATCGTGTTTCCCTTCTTCGACAGCACCAGCTAAAATATTCTGGCTGATATGTATAAAAACTTGTTAACAAGATTTTTAACCAACTTTTCGATTAACAAAACAATTGGTGGTCATGTAGATATATGTTTGGAAATTTCGGCCCGCTTTTTATGCGAGAATGTAAAAGTAAGAAATTTTTAATTCTTTCTAACGAACCGTATAAGTGTCCTTTAGTATAACAGAGAAAATAATCAAAGGGAAAACTATTTCTTGGCGATTGACATTATTGAGTTTTAGTATTTTAAAATATTCTGGAAAAAGCACAGTTCAATTGCTTATTGTGACTCATTTAAAAGTTCTGTTGCTAATACTACGTGGTACTCTTTGTAAATTTGTCTGTTATGATTTGATAATATAAATAAAACAAAAATAAAGTTCTTACTTCAACCCTCTCTGTAGTAAGACTGTTTGAATGAAAACTGTTTTCAAGGTGGGTCTGGCGTCAAATATTTTACAAAAATATTCAACTCACTGTGAACCTTGAACGCCCGGTACGATGTTGGTTTGGAATGAACAACAACAAGATTGTCTGTAATTGCTGTCAATATATTAAATATTAAAGCCATTGTACAGAATAAATGTCACTAAAAACTTTGAAAATGAATATACACAGCAATGTGTATACCCTTCACAAAAATGAAAAGGGTATATAGGTTTGTCATTCCGTCTGTAATTTGTACAATATTAATTTCCGACACAACAAAGTATATATATTCTGGATACTTATAGGCAGGGAAGTTCACCTAATCTCCTTATCTCCGTCTGTCTGATGTTGAAATAGAACTTCTGATGCCACTATACAACCAAGGATCTTGAAATTTGGACTATTTGATCAGCGCGTCGGGAAATTTGAAATCAGGCTTATTAATACACAGGTTTTATTTGGAAACTTCACTCTTACTCTTAATGTTTGATCAAATTAAAAATTAAATTAAGAAGCTAATAAAAAATCGTACTCCTCCGAAGTTAAAAAATACTAAAAACTAAGTTCACCGCAGTTTGAAATTTCACCACAAAAATTCAAATTTCATCGAAGTTTTGTAGACGCACCAAAAACGTCGAATTTAAAAAACCGATAGTAAACAAATACATAAAAAAAATCAAGTTCCGCCTAAAATGGGACCAACAATTTCACAAAAATCTGACAAAATATTGAAAATTCACTAGAAATTTTAAAATTATAAATCTTAAAAAAAACCGAAATTAATCTAAATAAATTTTATTTTAACAAAACCGATGTTACACAAGGTCCAAAAAATCAAATTTTCACAAAAAAGGAATAAAAGATAAGCTTCACCATATTTTGGATTCAACACAGCCAAATATAGCGCCCTTACTTGTTACGGTGTTAAAGTGTTTTGTAATGATGTCTATAAACTCAATCAATCGGGAAAAATAATTTTAATCTTGTATTTATTTTTTACTAGCAATAATTTTACAGTATCATTCATCATATCGAATTGAAAAACGAAATCGTGTCTTAAATAAAAATGAAAACTAAGTTATGAAAAGAACCATTTAAATGACGTTAATTTAAGTGGGATACCTGATGGGAACGGAAATGGTTTGCATTTGAATCAGTTTGTTTTCAAATGGCTGCGACTGTAATCATAGCCAGCAAAGGGGAACATTGTCAACAAAATTAATATTTTTTTTGTTCTCAAGTCAGCCGGCAAATAATTAACAACACGAAATATACCATGCTAAAGGTTTTAAACTTAAATGGTGCAGATTTGCCATGACACTTAAAATTGTAAATGTATATTAATGTTGTTGCTGCTGTTGTTGTTAAATAAGGTTCAGGTAACTTTTTATAAATGTTGTCGCTGTAGGTGTTGCTGCATATTGTAATGTTAATTGACTTAGTTATTTTGATGGTTGCGGTGATGTTGCTATTGTTGCTGGTTGAGATCAGCATTAATTTGATATCGTCTTACCATTTAAATAGCTGTCACTTTGTGCACAGCTTTGAAATTTTAAAACTATCGTTTTAATAAAATAAATCTTTCCCTCTTAGCCGAAAGAGTATAAGGACCGTCAGCCTTAATAAAATAGTTTATTTAATAAAAAAGTCATTTGAAAAATATTTTAAATTCTGCTCATTAAAAAAACTCATGCTGATTGTGTTTACAAAAGAATGTTGATTTACAAAGGAATGTTTTACTTTCAGCTCACTATCATATTACCACAAATGTCATATAAACATTCTTAATGTCATTTGTTATTAAGCGTAATAGTGTGAAGTTCACCACTACAATCCAAGCTGAGTTATACAAGAAATAAAAATATAAAATAAGTAACGACTCTAAAACTTAGCAAGTTTAAGCTACTGTCAAAATTAGAGGAAAAGCCTGCCCAATTTACAAAAGGATTTCGGGTAGCTTAATATATTTACATGAAATTATTTAGTCACAGTTACAAATGTATGTATTTTTCCAAAGTATTGCTTCTTCTTGTTTCCTTGATAATTGAAATTTATTCAAAAAATTTATTGAATGGCAATAATTTATATACTTTGTACCACATACATATATGCAAATTTTTAATTGTTTATTAATTAAAAAAAAATATTAAGAAATTTTATTCTTTCTATTAAGAATTAAAATTCTATTAGACAACTATGCCGGGCACAGCGAAACATGCATGCACATGTTTATTTTATCACAATCGGTTTGATATTTATATATGTATATAGAATCTGCCGAAATGAAACAACAAATACATACAATGCTTTCATTGCGAATTGATTGGCTAAAAGCAAAATAACAAAGAACTCAATGACAAAAAAGATAGATTGTTGTAAACTACGTTCTTACCCAAGGAAAAAGCAAAAACATGAAAATTGAAAAAAATATTCATTCATTATCGTATTCTATTTGTCTTTAATGTTGGTTTTAATAGATGATGTTTACAGTTGACACAAAATTAGTACAAAAGACGAAAAAAATGTTGGAAACGTGTGTAGCTGTATAGAAAATGCATTCCGTTCTGCTAGTATTGTCAAATGAAATTATAATTCTTACAGCTCTACCTAAATAAGAGCGTTGAGCGTTGCGTTAGCAGCAGCTTACGTAGCTACAGTTCTTTCAGCGACATACATTTTACTTCAAATGTACTGTGACTTCGTACCCTGCTGCTAACGCAACGCTCAACGCTCTTATTTAGGTACGGCTGTTACGGTATTCAAAGTTATCATATCAAATAAATGTTCTTTTTTAATAGAAAGAATATAAAGAAAATGAATTTAACCCCTAAAATTCATAATTGTAGTTCGACAAAGTTGCGTCAAACAATAAATTTTTAAAAATTTTTAACGAAAACTACTTACTTTATACTACATACATATTTGTGTAACTCATTGGCAAAAGTACTGAAAAGTAAGACAGGAAAAAAGTGAAGATTTTGTATATATTTATGTACATATAAAGGAAGACCCTTAAATTATTGAAGTTTTTTTATTTTAAATATTTCAAATAAAATAAAATTTTGTTCTACGTTACACGTTTTTATGTGTATGCGTATGCACAATGCACAAACAGCTGATTCCGTACGTACTGTGCGACTAGTATCGTTCCTAGCTAAAGCAAATTACGCTTGTCGAAACTTAACGAAAATATCTGGTAATGTTTATTATAGATTTATTATTTTATCGTCGTGGAATACAGAACATTAAATTACGTAATATATAATGTAATTGCCTGTTACTATTTTTAGTTTCAACGGTCATTTACCTAGCAGTTTTTTTTACTGCCAAAAAAGCTACATTGCATTTTCGTTGCAAAATAAACCAGCACCTGGGGCACTTTTGTTATCATCTGTAACGAATAGTCATATTATTTTCTAAACGTTCTGTCTTAAAACATTAATGGTAATAAAAGCGATAATGGGTGGTCTCCTATGATAAACACATAAAATAGTATCAAGTTTTTCTGAACTCAATAGCATAAAAAGATAAATGCTACCATGAGCACTTTAACAAAAACCCAAAGAGAAATTGTTTGCCATAACGTGCAAGAGATAGATTGTTTTTAATTAAAATTTAATTTGCATATTCAATTGAACCGAATCTTCGAGAACACGTCAAACAAAAAGAAAAGATGCCAACAACGGAGTATGTTTAAAACTCCAACCGTCAGTATTTATGATGACAATCATTGGGCACTCTTGCACAGTGGACCGTTTAAAGCTTACGAAGTGGAAATAAATGATAACTAACAAATCAGTAATAAGACACCAATATTGTTTAGACATCTCTAAAAAAGTAAGCAGAGAGCACAGTTTATAGTTTCATAGAAATTCGAGATTTAATTAAATAGCATTGAGATTTTTTAAAGTGTCACCATATGGCTCTGTACTCTTTCTCATTTTACAGAAGAACATAAACTAACAAAATTTGCTAAAATCAATTGCAATCGTCTATTTATTGTAATTTTTTTAATTTCATATTTAAATTTTTTTAATTTCAACGTGGTAGACGTTGTCTATTCCTCGAATGGACATTTTTATTATGCAGAAGCAAAAATGTAATAATTCAAATTTTACGAACGATCCGGTTATGCCGAATCTTATACACCCTTCACAAAATTGTGAACTTACAAAAATGTACGAAATATTTTTCGCGCCACAAAAGTGTATAGATGTGTAAAGATGTTTTTTCTTAATTACGGCTATTTTAATTTGTTTTTATTTGCTCTCTTTTTTTGGAATGTGTATAAATTTTTCAAGCTCTCGATTTTTTTGGTGAATTGTTAATAATAATAGCGGAATTGTCCATTTCACCAAAATCGAATTTCTAATTCTTAATTAACTTAAAAGTTTTCGGTGCAATTTTAGCCTTTGGGTAAATTTTGTCGTTAAATTTCAAAATATTGTCCAATTTGTTTTTGGTTCCTTGTTTGTGAGAATTATGTCTTTGGTAATATTGATTTTGTTAAAGTTGCAACGTTTTCCTTAAAATATTGATGTTTTCCAAATTTTTATCAAAACCTTAAAAAATAATTTTTAAAACTTTGTGAATTTAGGTTTTTGTGGTATATTTGCAATTATTTTATTGTTTTCTAGTTCTTCGACTTTATGATGAATTTTCGAAAGTTTATGAATTTAAAATTTTGCCAAATTATAAAATTTTCATAACATTTTTGTATAATTTCGGTTGTTGTAAAATTTTGTTTTTTTTGAAAATTTTGTTATTTAAATAATTTCAGATTTTTTGACTATAATTTTGTTCAATTTAGATTTTTGTCAAAACGTTTGATATTTATGATTTTAAAATTTTTAAATTTTTGGATGAATTCCCTATTTGTGGTGAAATTTGTTTTTGTTTTATGTATTTATTTAACATCGAATGTGATAAGATTTCGCAAAAGATATATATATATATATATATTGTAAAAGATATATATATATGTATATATATATATTGTAAAATTTCGGAGTTTCGGTAAATTTAGAATTTTGTCAAAATTTCGATTTTTTTGCAATTCTGTGAAATTTTTAAGTTTTCTTAAATATTTCTTAATTTGGTCCAACATTTATGTCCGTAAATTATCGGAGGACAAAAGGATGATAATTTCTGTAGGGGCACTTCGTAGCAAATTTGATAAGAATGCAGAATATGAAAAAAGGCTTGTGTATAAGCGTTTCGCCCCATGAGTAAAAATACCAAAAAACCCAGAAAACGTATTTTCGGTCATTACTTGAACTTGTGGACAGATATCGATGATTTAAAATCACGCAAATTCGCCGGATGGACTGATGAATTTGTACAAACTGCACTACCCTAAGATATCTAGTGCTCTAAGTTGATTTCAACATCAGACAGACAGAGATCTTCAATTGTACTTCTATATATGAAAGCTATAAACAGGAGTTGCTAGTTAAAAAGTTAAATAATATATTTTAACTTTGTAAGCATTAAACGGTCTACTGTATGTTGGTCAGGTTTTTAAAAATGATCACGATCAAATAGCGAACTGTGAAATTTATGTTGTGCGTAAAATGGGGTTTCCAATTCAAAATCAATTAACGCAAATGTTAACAAGTTACACAGATCCTTTCCCAATATTAATTATTACTGAATGTATGATGATAGTGAAGATGTTAATTAATTTCAACCAGTGAAAGTAACTAGAAGTGAGCTACATCAGTGGAGGCAGCCGACCACCTAAAAGATTGAAATCTTGCTTCCTTTATATGTATCAAAGGTGTGTCTAAGAATAAATAAGAACTGCAGAAAGTATTTTTTAGAAGTGGCGACAAGAGAAAAAACATGAAATTTAGCAAACTAATCTGGTAAATACACTGACGGTAGGTAAAATGCCAATATGTGAATTTTTCTCATATTTGCTTTTGAGACAACAAATACATATTTTTATAAGTTTCACATTCACTCTGACTGGTAATGTACGTTTATACCATTATGTATGTATTAAATAGATTGCTCTAGTATTTAGTGGCAACACGTAAAACGGAAAGAAGAATTCATGTGAAAATTATTATAATATGAAAACTCCGACCTTTATCAAATTGAAAAAAATCGAATTAAAGCGAACAAAACCCGGATAAATCTCACCTAAATATGATAATTAAAAACCCTAATATTTTTTTTTCAAAGTGGACAACTTTACATCCCGATTGTGAACCTAGTGCCACTGTTAAAATAATTGAAGCTGTTGATAATTGTGGTTCATTACTTGCTTCAACTGAAAATACAGCAAGAAACTTAAAACATATAAATTACTTTCTTTGTTCTCTTTTTGGAAATCAAGGTATAACCCAATTTGTTGATACGTGAACCACTTTGAGCAAATCCTCCACAAAACTAATGTATTTACTACCTATTTAATTTATTTAATTATTAATGCTTTAAATTCGCACGCATACACAGTCTAATTTACTCAAGAACTGAAGCCTCTAGTCAATCAACCGAGTTACACGCATTGAATATACATTAATGTAAATATCACAATTTAGCAGTAAAAATACAAATGTTAGTTGGTAAGAAATCTTTCATTGATAAACAATAAAATATAAAATATAACCGCCTGTTTCTCTATGTGGAAACAATGTGTCCGTCCGTTCGCATTCTAAGTTAAACTGATTTGGGTTTCGATAACTATACGAATGATGACTGGAAGGACAAGTCGAACGAAAACGTAAGTGTTTTCATACAAAATCTTGGTTGTCTATTTCGACTACAATGTTCGAACGCAAATGTCAAAATCTTGCTGTTTTGTTGTCAAACAACAAAGAATAAATAAAATTTATTCAAGTTAATATTTAGTTTATATACAAAACAATTTTACTTGTTTTTTCGTTGTAAAAAATTATTAGGACATTTTCTCGATAAATTTTATATAAAGCAAGTTTTGTTCAAGATTATAGTTTCAGACCTATTAGCAAAAAATTAAAAAATTTCATTTTAAGAGGGCACGCTAGCTCTATCAGGACTCCTTAGATTTTTTAAATATATGTACCAAGGATCCACTTTAGCCGTTTTGAAACTCCAGCAATTGCATATTCTATTTGTCAGCTTTTGAAGAAAATAGTTCCATAAATTCTTGATATATAACAATCACCTTGTGCAAACAAAAAGATTTGTTAGTTTTTAAAAAGCGTATGTATAAGTTAGACTAATTGGTGTTATAATTTGGTATTGTAATAGATAGTTGTATCTTGCTTCTTACCTACTGCAACTATAAAAATACATAAAGACATAATTGACACATAATTTTTTTTATCGGAACATGATAGCAGACTCTTGGTGGACCAATTAGAAAATATTGACTTTGGGGTCTTTTGGTTTTAACAAGATGGTACCACCTGGTACTTACGTTACTGCGCATCCTTTTACAACATCGCTTTAATCATTGGCCTACAATTTTTTGTAGGCTATCGGATAGCCCTGCTAAAAGTATGTAATACTGCATTTTAAAATATTAATTTTTCTCCAATTCTCGTATTTGGAAGGACTAAAGCGCAAAAATTTAGCAACGAGGCTATAAACGGGATGACATCAACAGATTTTAGGCCTGTTGATGTGGCAACAGCGGATGCCAAAAACGACAAACAATCGATTTTTCACCGTAATTTGTAGTTCACCAAAATGCGAAAATTCACCACAAAACCGAACTATAGTTAAAAATTGTCAATTACTTAAATAACGAACTTCCCAAAGAATCTAAATATCACAAAAACCGAAATTGCAATAAAAAATTTTGAAATTTTCCAAAAATTTTAAATTCAACATAAAATCCAAAAACTGGAAAAAAATTTTAGTGATAAAAAAAAGTTTGTCACAAAATTCAAAACATAATTTCAAATTTTAACACAAACAAAAAAATATTAGGAGAAATTCAAAATAATTTTTCGTTTGTATTTATACGTGTACAGAACTTTATTTTAAAGAACATAAAACAAAATACTACAAATGTTACTCATTTTCATTACGTTATTTTATGAATTACATGTCTATATACGAGTATCTACGCAGCATTATCTGTATAAATTTTAAAATTAATATTTTGAGTTGTGGGTGTGTTAACAGTTTGAAGTATTTCTAATATATGTGTAACGACGTTTATAATTCATTTCTGTTTTAAAAACTGAAGCATTTTCAATACAATGTGAAGATAATGCTGTATTCGGTGAATATTCGCATTTATGATTCGATTTATCTTCAGCTTATTTTCCGTTGTTCCTACGCCTACTTTATTACAAGCCTCCTGTTCTTTTCTCTTACAACTATATTTGACCTATCCCATTTTTGAATTCTACCCTTAGTTGTAGTAAACAGTAAATGTATTATATATTTTGTAAGACATTTTATATTTATCGTTTTCGAAAAGTATCGATTTGTTTAACCGCTCAGACATTTCTGGACTATTTTGTTTATAAATTTTCTGAAAAATCTGATATGCTTACAATTAATATTAAACTCTAAGAAATTAACAAATATTGAACAAAAGCTTAGCCAATGTATTAATAAAAAAATTACTGTAAATCAATAATAACTGAAAACTTTGACAGATTTAGGGCATATTAGCAAAAAAATAATATAAAAATGAAATAAATAAAAATATATTCAAGTTTACATGCTGGTTTTTAATAATATTGCACATGCTGAATACTGGCAACAAAAGCATTACTTCGGAACAAATGTTTATTTGTCTGGTTAAAAAAGCCTTTCTAGTTCGTTGTGTTAACGAAAATAAAATCTGTTTGGTCTCGCAGAGATGCCAAACACCAAGAACATATTTATAATAAAAGATCGTTTCATAAACTAAATTTTATTTCGATTACATATCTATTATATGTTACTCATAAGGAATCTGTAAGCATTAAATTAAAATCCATTAGTGGGAAGTGTTAAAGGCATTATTCGCTACGTGTTGGCATCCCTGCTAATGAAGTGGATTGAAGCAATTAATAACGACCACGTTAACAAATTAAAATGGCATGAAAAATCTGTTAAATGCAATTGTAAGATTAATATGTTATTCAATGTGTATTTCTTGAAGTTTGTGGCAACAATTAATTCACGTTTCTAACAATTTGGACACTTTTAGCAAACACATGTGGGTTTGTATGTAAGTAAATGGACGTGCAATGGAAATGAAGCGATATGTGTGTCGAAAAATATTAATTTAAACATTGCAAATCATCATATTTTAGAAATTACACAGAGATTTAGCAACAAATATTAAACTTAAAAAAGATTTAAAGAAAACATAATTTAATTCAGGTATTAACCTACGAAAACTCGCCAAGAATTCATTAATTAATAGAATAATCAACATTTATATTTATTTTGGTGTAAAGCAAGCAACGTGCTTACCTACGAAAGAGAAATTAATAAAACGCTTAAGAAGCGTTGAATATTTTTGCTTGCTCTATTCTATTATAATGAAAATTATCTGTTAAGTAGATATGCTTTAAAACCTTACTGCGTTTAAACCGATCTTTGTAATTTTTCACTGCGTCGAACAAAAAAACGTTTGCAGTGCAAATGTAGAGTTTATACTTTTGGAGAATGGTAATTACATTTTATTCTGATAAACATGTCCTCTAGAAACAAGTAAGAGAGCTATGTTCGAATATTATATATCCTTTAAAGATGTTTCCCTTTTCAAAGGATTGTTTGCGATCTTTAATGATGGATTGCGATGTAGGTGTGTATTTTGGACTTTGTGTGGCATCGATTTTGTTAAAATTGCGACGCTTTTCATAAAATACCGATTTTTCGAAAAGAAACTGCAAAGTTTTGTTGTAATTAAAAATTTAGCCGTGAATTGTTAAAATTTTATAAATTTTTGTTTATGTGATATTTTGGCAAATATTTAGTTTTATTTGAATTTTTCGATTTTATGGTGAATATTTCGTTTTTCTAAAATTTACAACATTTGAATTTTTCATATTGTTTTGGTGCAATTTCTGTTTTCTGAAAACTTTTTTTTAATTCTATTATTTCATTAATTTAAAATTTAAACTATAGCTTGGTTTCGGGAAGGATTGTTGGGAATTTCTAAATTGGTCCGCATTTTATTTTTTTTTTTTTATTTTGCTACTCTTCACAAAAATATCGTGGATAAATAGAGTTTTGTAAGATTTGAATTAGATAGAAACGCAGCCTTTTTTCATAGCAAATCAGCAAAAGTCTTGTAAGGGTCTGCACACACTACTATTTGACGTCAAATTAATAACCAAATAAAAATAAATCAAACTAAGACAAATAATGTTGGCTCCAATTCTGATCTCCGAATGAAACAACATATTTCCATACTTTCGTTCGGTGTGTCGTTTGGTACGAATATATTCCCTATTCGTCTATAACGGTAAAATGAGCGTTATGTCGAGCACAGTTACTGTAACAGATTGACCAGCTCTATTTTCAAAGAGTTGTAGTTATTTGACCCCACTCACTCGCAAAATCGTATTTAGTTTTTTGAAATTGAATGAAAATGTTAACCATAAATACATTTGTAGTTCTTTGGTGAGTTACAACTCTTGCCTCTGATCCAATTAATATTTGCACAGTCGCCGATATGAAAACAATATTTCAAATATTTTTGGTTCGAATATTTTGGTTGTAGAGCCCATTTTTTTTTAAATATTGTTTGATAATAAAGACGTCTTATTCTTTTCTGTACTAGACTGTCCCTAAACTGTTTTTTTTTTTGGGTTGGCAGCACTTAAACGCATAAGACGCGGAGAATTCATATTTGGTGTGAATTTTTTTACACCCTTTACGATTAAGCTTTTGTAAGCACTTATTTAGTTTATTATTTGTTGCGTCTTGTTGTTAAGGTCAACGTACAAACAAATACAGGGTGTCCGCCGGGAAAGTATAGTACTTTGTTTATAATTTTTGATTAAATGAAAGAAAATGGATCGTATATTGATAAATGTTTTATTTAATGTCGGCAATTATGTATGGAATACAATATCAGATAAATGTCCGCCTCTGTTAGCCTCACAAACGCGAGCCCTTTTGAACACATTTTTCATTACATTCCCTCACATTTCACACGTTATTTCATCCATTTCATCACGAATATTTTGTTTGAGTTGCTCCAACGTTTCTGGTTTGGTTGCATAAACCTTGATCAACAACACCATTCCTTGAAATAACTTGTTGTGGAAAGAGGTATCGCAGTAATTCAATTGTAATCCTGGCTGTATGCGATGTGGCACCGTCTTCTAGAGACCACATGTTAGTCAAGCCCAAAGCATGCAGTTGTGGCGTTTAAAAATTTTCAATCATATCACGATATGGCCACCATTGACAGTTACTGTTACACCGTTTTCAGTTTTATAGAAATGAGGTCCAATGATTCCTTTCAATGGATGCAAAGGTGACTGATGAACAATTTGAGGGTTTTCCATTGCCTAGAACCGACTATTCTGTTTATTCACATATCCATTCAAATGAAAATCATTATGAAAATCGGGGTTGTCATGGGCGATCTGTAACATCCTATTGGCATATATACGGCGGAGCAAATGGTCTTCTGGATGAAGCTCTTTTGTCAACTGATCCTTAAATGGAAACAAATTCAAATCTCTGTGCAATATTGTGGCCAAAGTTGTTCTTTGAAGACCAAGCTCCTGAGCACGGTGTCTAATTGAAGTTCACGGATTGTTTTGAATACTTTCTTGAACAGCAGTAATGTTTTCATCCGATCTTGCAGTACGTTGTGGTCCATGCTCGGGCCTATCAGCTACAGTCCCTCTTTCTTCGAAATCATTCACTACACGATAAATAGTGCGTCTTGTTGGCACGTTGTTTCTCCCAAAAATTTCACGTAACTTTCTCATCGTCACAGTAATCGATGATTGATTTTGATAAAATGTTTTAACGATTAAAACAAGTTGGTTTACCCAATATTTTTCCATAATAAATTTGCCACGGCTCTACTTCACGACTGCCAAATATGAACTGTCAAGACAAATGTTTAACAAAACGGCGGCAAAACAAAGTAGTATACCTTTCGGGCGGACACCCTGTACTTATAAATTGGAATCATTTATACTTAGAAAATCGTAATTGTGCCACAACACTCGCCACTACAAGAAGTATGGTGGTAAATAACAACAGAAATTTAAGCATTTTTTTGATGCGTTTTGGTGAAATAACCACACTTTCCAATATTAAAGAAAAAATACCCTATAAGAATTTTTAATAAACACTAAAGAATAGTAACAATTTCACATCAATATTACATTAATATTACACATCTGTGATATTTTAACTTTGAAAGCTTCCTTTGGGAAAACAAGAGTGACTAATGTAAGCATTAAGGACTAAAATATTCTAAACTATGTGAAAATAGAATACCAACTCACGTAACATCGACTTTCTAGGCAGCCATTTTTTGACTATTTAAATGCACAAAATTATTTTTCTGGATGTAACACAAGAATAATAAAAGATTATAATAAGAATTGGAAAAAGTAATAATTTTTATTAAAATTGCAATAAATTGCAAAAAGCTGGTTACTTTTAAAAATATTTAAGCACGATTATATTCAAAGTTTTTCCTTCGATTTGTACTTAAAACGAATGAACGCAGTTTTTTGCCAAATATAATGTTAAAGTTGAATACCTCTGATTACTTGTTCTGCATGAATTTTGTTTTCACAATAAAAAAAATATATTATGAAGATACGAAATACTCATTTATCAATAGCCATTGGAAATAAATTACATTACAAGTCAAAGAAAATTATGAAGTGGTTTATTATTATTTGGTCACTATTCACGTGGCTTTCGAAGAATTCGTGTGGCGAGGCACAAAAACATTTTAAGTCGCATTAAAATTCTAATATAAAATTGTTTTATTAAAATGATTGAGGTAATTTACTTGTTATTTTAAATTTGTACTTCATATATACGTAACAATAAAAGAGCACATTCTATTAGGTTGAATTTCAAAGGTAATATATTATTCAAAGGTTATACACAATATTAAATTGCAATTGCAGAGTGTTGATATTTTTCCATTTCCACAGCTAGTTTCAACATTTTAGTAAAATCCTGCTACAGCACATGTCAGATGAAGACTTTTTTCTTCCATTAACAATTTGAAAAATAAAGTTTAATATATTCGATCCTTTCGGATTGAATTTGCAATGTAATATATTAGATAACTAATTGTCATTGCTTAGAATGACAGTTTTTTTGCTGGGTATCTGTGAACAATAACGCTGTTCTGTCAAAAATATAAAAACATTTGCTTCCTTTCAATAAAAACACTAATGTAGATCTGTTCTGCTTTTATCTATCACGCATGTCTTAATAGCGCAGTTGCACTTGTTAAGGTTAGTTTGCGGTGAAGGGACTTTCGTCCCTTGTCTGTAGGCCAGTATATCGCCCCCGATGTGCGCTCTCTATTTTGAAAAAGTATCCACCTACTGAGTAGTTAGCTGTTAATGCTTCTTAAATGAAACAAGTTCGGTAAAGAGTTGGCTGCGAAATATCGGATACTTAACTACGTTGAATACTGCATTTTCTACCAATCCATTGTGAACCGGCACCCTGGGTATAACCCTCTCGGATTCTAGTGTCATTATTGTTCGCCTGTCCGTAAAAATATTTAGTATCACAGGCATGTCAGTATCACTGAGCCCTTTTAGACGCTTCGTGATCTAACGAACTGCCGCTTGGATGATTATGAACCGGAATTATATATCAGTATCCGGTCCGCTAAATCCGAGCCATGCGTATAACCTACCATTACCTTCCACATTTTCTGCATGCAACATGCCTGGTATTTTACTTGGACTTCTGTTGGTACCAAACATAGTCTCCAACGACCTTGTTAGTGTGACTCTGATGACACCGATTATTTCAAAGCAGCACGTCCGCTTCACCGTCTGTAAGTAACTATGTTCCATATATTCTCCATTGCTGTCCACCATATTACTCAAGCGAATTGGCGTAACCATGGTTCTGTAGAGCCAGTGTGACAAACAAATTCAGATAGAGTCCATATTTTGAGCCAATGGCTCTCCTGCATATCAACCGATATATACTGGCCATTCTTGTCTTTTTCTCTATGAGGTGCTTCCATCTCAGTTTCTGGCCCAAGATTATTCCTAAGTATTTAATGTTATCGGTTGAGCTTATTGTCTTATCTATGAAACGTGGTTGCTCGAAGAACGCCACCTTCGTCGTCTTTTCTATCTTATTCGGGTTTACATGCAACCCTTTGGTTGTACCCAGTTGTGTGCTGTATTTAGGGCTGCTTCAGAAATTCTGCACAACCGATTTGCATTTTTTCCCTCCGAAGTATTACAAAGTCATCTGCATAACAAACGGGTAGAACTCCTTCATCAGTTAATGCCCTTAGTAGACTGGGTATTGTGGTTACCCATAGTGGGGATGGTCGTCTTCCACCGCCATTAATATATTCCTTAGAACATAAAAAACAACAGATTTTTATTCAGCGCTTCAAATAGATCGAATTCAACCTACTTAGTTTCAAAGGACAATTTCATTGCAGAACAGTGTAAGCAAATCATATAATACAAGCTAATAGCAGGATACCAGTTGATCTGCTTCATCAAGTTAAGGTCAGTCAACACAAAAATTTTATGACTGTATCTTTTCTATAAAATGGTTAAAAACTCCTAAAATTTTAAGATGAACGAACGATAAAAATACTTAACCCCCTACAGAACTACTCTCTATCAAGGTTGCGAGAATACTATTCAAGCTTTAATACTTTGTTGCATGTTTTATTATAATGCACTTAAATTCAAATAAGCCCTTTTTATAGCTTAATTCTATGTTTAATTTGCTAAAGCAGGTCTCTTTCAGCTTTAAAGACTCATATTAGTTTTCAAAACAAAAATACAAAAAAAAAAAATATATAAAAGAACTTTATATAGACATCATGATTGAAAAATAGTGAACATGAGATCGACTTCACTACACCGCATGCTGTTTAATTGTTGCTTTTGAATTGTCTGCAATATATGACGTAAAATATTACTAATGCACTATTTTACGATAACAAACGTCACTTTAGGCAACAAAGTTGTCGGTAAAATACAGTAGGATATTTTTGACTGCCAGATTTTTGGCTACAATGAATTGGATAATAGGGAAGCAATAAAAATCAATTTCTAACAGATTTTCATACCGATAAATTTTTATGACATCTTATCGTGTACTAAATAATTTCTGTAAGAGAAAACTTGAAGCATGCAAGTTTTTGTTTGAATAGATTCTTAAATTTTTTTTAATGATTCTGCTAACGACAACTAATCATTTCGAACATACTCGTACATATGTATCTTCGGTTTTCAAATATTTATATCAGAAAGACATTTGAGTGTTCTGCAGAGTTGAAAAAGTATTTGCTCGGTGCTTTTCAGCAGTACATTTTTCTAATTCGGGTTGCCATTGTGTCCTTGTTCTATATTTTATTCCATATTACGAGGGCCATTTGAAAACTTCACGACCTCTCTTTTAACTCGGTGTTTAGACTCCATCGATTTCTACAATTAAAATGTTGTACCTTGCGCACAATACTTCCAGTCGAATGCGCACTGTGTAAGAATTGATTTCGTGTTGACATATACTACTAATTTCTTACCACGCGCTTTATTATTTAATAAAAAAACAAAAACAAAGGTTACATTATATCTGCCGGCAAAAAAACTCAAAATATCAATCCACTATTTTTCTGTTCAAATATTTGCCATTTCTGATAACAATCGATAAAAATTTAAAAAATTTTCTAATTTGAAAGTAATTAATCTTAAAACTACGTTCGATTAGACAATAGCAGAAATCCGTTAACGGCGAATTTATAATAATATTTTCAATTACTGCGTGTAATAGCAATTTATTATGCAATTTTTATTTAGTTTTAACACGTTCATAAATCATAATAATTTGTAAGTCGCCTGGCTTTATTAGCCTACCACACACAGTGTTATCGCCAATACAGCAGTAGAGCGAAAATCTAAGAGGCAACAACGGCAACCAAAGTCATACAACAAAAGAGATTACAACAATAAGAGGCAGTGCTGATGAATATCATTAAATACACAACGATAGGAGTGCATCTACAAGTCAGAAAAATTATGACTAAATTCGAAAGATACTACGATACGATATTTACAAGCTTTGTGTAGTGGTTTAGATGTTTGCATGTTATGAAACTATAAAAGACCACGGTATATTTAATTGTCTATTTATGTGTATGAAAGCAAGAACTTTCAATATTTTCTTGATCATCTTAAGTCTCTGTGATATTCTTTTAATCATTGCCATTGCACGTCGAAATAAATTTAAGCTCTTTTAAGAATATGTATGTTGATTTTACAATTTCTTTTCAATTGTTCATGATGTTACTTTTATATATATGTTTGTCATTCCGTTTGTAAATTTTACAATCAGCTTCATTAGGGTTCTCGGAAACGTGCTTCGACTATTGTCGTATTGGATGTCGAATTTTTTTTCTTTGAGGTACTACGTAAAATTTTCGACTGCAAGGAATTTGTAACAGAATAAAAAGAAGAGAGTGGCACAAAATGTTAAAAATAGTTAAATATTGTGAAGCAGCCTGTTGTAAACTGTCAAAAACAATAACAATAAAAAAAATTGGCGGCAAGAAAAATAAAAAAGTTAAATAAATTGTTTGCCAAATTTGAAGATTTAACAGCTTCAAATATAAGAATTAAAATAATGCAATCAATGAACCTTTAATATTAAAATAAAAATACATTCTTGATATATAAAAACTTAAAATTTATTTATTCCAATTCAAGGTACATTTGTATATACAAGTATTTAATCATTTTCATCAATTTCAGCACAAGAAATATTTCCGATTTCTTTAGAAGAACTGATGCCTTTTTCCTCGCCATCGGGACTAATAATGCTGTTCTTTTGCAACAAAGCTGAAGCAGCCTCCTCTACCGGTGTCAATGTATATTGTTTGTTTAAGCCTCCACCCGTTGCACGACATTCCGTATTATTGTAAAGAATTTTTTTTTTTAAATTGCTTTTGTAGTCCGCCCACACTTTCATTCACGCAGGCCCCGTACGATAAGGTGGTTCTAAACTGTTTAGCTTATTTGATATTTCCACCCATTCTGCCTTTGTGTCCACTTTGTGTATACCATTACTTCAAAATAATTTCCGTGAAGCTTTTAACAATAATACTTACATAACTTGAATTTTTTCTTTCACCACAAGTGGTAAATTCCCAAAAAAATAAGAAAAAATCCACAATGAAATCAAAATTCACTAAAATATTTACAAATTATAAATTTTATCAATAAGCTCGATTAATCTGAAAAATTAAAAAAGCAATTTTATTATAATTTGAGAATTTACCAAGGGTTCTTCTGGAGCTCAACATAAACAAGTCTCCAGGGCCGGATGGCATTCCTGCACTGGTCTTGAAGCAGTGCTCTTCGACGCTAGCGCGTCCATTGGCCAAACTTTTCAGCATATTGTACCATGCTGGCGAATTTCCAATGTGTTGGAAGGTTGCCAATGTAACGCCAATCCCAAAATAAGGAGAGGCCAATAACCCTGAAAATTACCGTCCAATAGCAATTTGTTCGGCGCTTTCCAAGGTTATGGAAAGTATGGTGAATTTCCATCTTGTTAATTACCTGGAGTCCAACAACTTACTTCACGACCGTCAGTATGGATTTCGTAGAGGGCGCTCTACGGGAGACATACTGGCATTCCTCTCGGAGAGATGGTGTAGGTCCATACATCATTTTGGCGAAAGTAAGGTGGTGGCTCTAGATATTTCCAAGGGTGTGGCATGGTGCGCTCTTGTCAAAACTTGTTGCTTTTGGTGTCGGTAATCACTTCTCTCGATTTATATCGAGCTTTCTCAGAGATCGCACTATACGAGTTGTTGTAGATGGGATCTCATCAGACGAGTTCAAGATCAATTCAGGGGTACCACAGGGCTCCGTTCTTTCTCCTACTCTATTTCTTATCTTCCTAGATGACCTTCTTCGTCAAACTTCGAACCCTATTTATTCTTTTGCAGATGACAGCAATATCTGCCATTCTTACTCATTCATCAACAGACCAAGCCTCTTAGAGATTGGGGCCATGAGGCACCGCATGAATGAGTCATTAAATAGTGATCTTGTGACGATCACAGAATGGGGTCGTGCGAATAGGGTCGATTTTAACCCCAATAAGACCCAGTGTTGTATGCTAACACACAGACGCACGACGGACTTTGCTGCTCCATCTGTAGTTATGGGTGGTATAGATATTGAGGAATCAGTAGCTCTTGATGTTCTTGGCATGAAGATTCAATGTTATGTCCGATGGACCCAACATATATTTCAAGTGTCGAAAGAAGCATTCAAGTGCCTAGGCTTCCTCAAACGGTGTAAGAATCACTTCACCCCATCTGATCTCCTAACTATCTATACCACTTATATCCGACCGAAAATGGAATACAACTCTCATGTATGGGCCGGTGCTTCAAAGTCTATTTTGGAGTTACTCGACCGCGTACAGGAGAGGGCGAAGGTGCTGATCGGAGACAGTAGGGTATCCAACTCTATTGACTCGCTCGAGCATCGTCGCAATGTGGGGTGTATTTCGCTGTTCTATCGCTACTACAATGGATTGTGCTCTGATGAAATTAGGGATATTATTCCCGAAACCCGGTCATTCATACGCACCACACGTACTTCATCAAGATCACATCCATTTGTGGTCGAATGGCCAGTGGATCGCACAACGCACTACAGACAGAATTCGTTCTTTAGCCGGACCATTCGTATGTGGAATAAGCTTCCAGCAGAGGTCTTTCCTCCCACTTTCTCTGTGTAAAAGTTCAAATCAAATGTTAATAAACACTACTCCCTCTGTCCTCCTTCCCATAACCTATTTTCCTAGTTCTAGCACAATGCATTGCATGAATACCGAATGCACAAAAAAATGTCAAAAGTTCTAAATATTGCCAACATTTGAAATTCACCACAAATTTGAAAATTTAGTATAAAATCGAAAAACGAGACTAAAAAAATTTAATCTTATAAAATTAAAATTCAATACAAAACCGAAATTTTAGCAAAAACGTATCAAAACAAGCCAACATATATGGGTTTATGAAAAACGTAGTGATTTTAAACAATCGATGTTACACTAGCTTCAATAAACCACAAACAAGAAACCAAAATCAAACTAACATATTTTGAAATTCAGCCCAAAGGCTGAAATTGCACCGAAAACTCGAAAAATCTGTTGTATATAATTAGTAGTTCATACTTTTGTGAAGGGTATATATGATTCGGCACAGCCAAATATAGCTCTCTTACTTGTTTTATTTACATTACGCTGGTTTATTTCTAAGGCGATCTTACAATGCCCGCATACTGACCGTTATTTAAATGCAGACAGTCTATAGACACAGGGTAACCTGAGGTGAAGACTTTGACACATAAAAAATAAAAAACCCAGTTTTTTTACTATGGGTTCTCTTAGAAAGAGACAAATATAGCATTTTGTGACGAAATGCAGGAAAAAATACAGGAAAACACGGCAAGAAAATCAAAATAAAAACAAAAATCTAAAAACAAAACTAAGGCTCTGAGGAAACGAGACGGATAGAGAAAAATATCACTATACTGTCGTTTCACCTCTGTTTAGTACTTTGTGCTATAGATGTTGTTTATATGAATTTGCTGCTGTTTTATAGTTTTGGACATATATTTAAATTAGGTTTTCAAAGTCCTGAGTATTTTGTTCGAGATAATAGGACAAACGACTGACCTACCTACAATAATTGCACTTCTGCAAGACAATATATACGCCACTATGCGGTCATTAAAAAGTGCTGCAATGTGTCCTGCAAGATTAAACACTTTTGAAAATCTTGTATGACTGTAAATCACGTCACATTTGGGCGAAGGGACCTTATCTTACCTAATTTGAATTTATTTTTCTGATACCATTGATTAAAGGAAATAATGCGAAGAGAACGCAGCAAAAAACGGTAAAATGAACAAAATTATGACGTTTTAAAATTTGAAGTTAAAAAATTTGAAATAATTAAGGTTTGGCAATTTTATTTGTTAAAACTTTATTTGTTCGCTATTTTCGGCCTTCTTTTTTTTACTAATATTTTTGTAATCTTATTGAAGCTCAGTTTTTTTTGATGCTGAAAATATCGAAACAAACGAAAATCTTATAGCGTATAACCTTAAATCGGAGTAACAAATATGCACTAAAAATATATGTACATTAAAAATGAAATAAAACACATTCTTAGTGCAAATGCATTTATCTATCTACTTCTGTATTTTTGTATATAAAACAGGATGTGTGTATGTATGTAACTTATGGACTCCAAAACGGCTAGGCCGATTTGATTGAAATTTTCAGAGAAGCTTCAGAATATTCAGGCGGGTGACACTGTGAAGTCTGATTTTTCGGTCTGCGGGCGGAGGGGCGTGGCAAAATCTAATTTTCATATTGCACCACCAATGACATACATATGTGTACAAAAAAAAAAATTTTTTTTTATTTTATTTTATTCTTTTTTTTTTTTAGCCGTTCTCATGTTTTTCACACGGCCAGTTGTATGTGGCTTGCTCCGGAGTTGGCACGCCAAAAAATTTAGACGTTTTTATACCAAATAAAAAAACAAAAAACATTGTCTATCCGCTGGCCCTAAGATGAAGTAATAAATAAATATAATTTCCAATTTGCCTTAAATGCATGCGTTTCTTTTTTGATGGAGCCCATATCTACACCATATGTAAGTTATTCTGTAAAAAAAACTTTATGATAGGTATTCAATGGATTTTTATTTAAAGGCCGTAAATTTCGTTAAAAGCTCAATTTAAATCGTGTGGTAATACAACACTAATGTTTACTTAGGGCCAACAACGCTGACCGGGTCAGTTAGTTACAAAATAAAAGCTATATTGAACTTCAGATAACATCAATATTCATATATACATGCATACATAAATGTATTTATACATAGGTATGTATATAAGAAAATATATAAAATATTAAAACATTTTGCAAAAAATAAACACATTTTCGAAAATAACAGAACAACAGAACAGACCTTGGCTTCAAAAAAATTGATAACTGTTTCGATAACTGTAATTGATAATTGATTGGATAAGTTTAATTTATATATATCTTTTGTTTTATTAATTTCTTCTTTAGTAATTTTTTATAGAAAGGAATATATATGATTAGATTATAAAACTAATCAATTTATTATGTTAGTTTTAATATTTGTTGGTTCAGTAATATTATTTATTGTTAGCCTTAATTTAATTAGAAATTTATTAGGTTGAGATGGGTTAGGTTTCGTTTCTTACTGTTTAGTAATTTATTTTCAAAATGTGTTATAATGCTGGCTTTCATAATTATAAAATTGGCAGAAATCCTTTAAATACTAGACGCTTTTATTAAAGCTTCCCGATTTGGAGTTGCCTAAAACTTGTTAGTTAAATTGAAGTTTGACTTTGCTCTTATTAAGGGTATCAAACCTACACTCAATACTTTACACTTCAACTTTGTCACTGCACCTGGAAGCCTTATTTCCTACCCAAATCAAAGCACCAATTTGTTAATTGGATCACTTATCTCAGGCCCTAATCAACCTATGCCAAAAAACTGTGCAACACAAAATATGGAAAATAGCCCGTGGAGAGTTGTAAGGCACTTAAAATGTCCTATTGTCTACGAATCCCCATTAAGTCTTGATAACCGCACCTGGACTAAAAACTATATTGAGAAGGTAAATACTGTCGCAAATCCCTTAGAAACCTTTTCACATGACATAAATAGTTGCCCCACTCGATTTATCAATTACATTTATGGTTGATCCTATGAAATTTTAGAAATTAAAAACGATAGTTAAATATCTTGATTTGAAAAATTCGCTAGGACTTGGTCGTATTGAAGAAACACCTGATTCTGCCGTGATAATTTTATTTATATAACGATATGTTCTGAGTTAACTTTTTCCTATACTCTTGGAAGATGTCTAAACTTGTCATAATCGCTAAACCAGGAAACAACTCAAGTCATATAACATCCCACAGGCTTATTAGTCCACACTCAGTTTTATCCAAGTTATTAAAAATATTATTCGTCTCGAGTTTAAATCCTTATCTTAATGGACAAGACCAACACGACCATCATTTATGATTTCAAGCAACACATAGTACTACTGAGTAAGTCCATGGAATTATTAGATGCGCATTTAAAAATAAGCAATATTGT
The DNA here is from genome assembly GCA_963932375.1 of Phania funesta. Classification (NCBI taxonomy): domain Eukaryota; kingdom Metazoa; phylum Arthropoda; class Insecta; order Diptera; family Tachinidae; genus Phania; species Phania funesta. The sequence continues at coordinate 49,607,938 of OZ010656.1, forward strand.
TCAGCTAAATTCTGGCATTATGGGCTACTTACGAAAATAAGCCGAGTTCGGCCTGAAAATTTCCACAAGCATCTGAAGAACGTTTAAAGTATGGTCAAATGATAATTTTTCTAAAAAATTAGAAATCTCTGCATGGGTTCCGCAACAAGCCCAAATACGTATACGTCAACGTTTGCAGATGACACTGCAATTATAAGTGTTAACCAAGATCCAAAAGTCACAGAAATCTAATTCGTACAAAAGTCAACACGAAAACGATTTTCGCTTTTCTATAAAACGCAAAGGGCAAAATCTAAAATAATAAAATAACTGGAGAGAACTTACATACAAGCATTCATAATGGATTATAAACGGTAAAGAATCTTGTCTTTACTTAAGTTGTGTCTTAAGAAATATGTAAAACCCGTTTTATTAGCAATAAAATAAAATTCAAGCAAATTTATTTTCCAATTATTGTAGCCATAAAAAAAGACGAACGGACTTCATTTTTTAATATATCATTATTGGACTTACAGGACCGGGTGTCTTCTGCATACGGGTTACTTTAAAAGTGATATTAAAGAACAGATAAATATCAAATAAATATCAATTCAAAACAATTAAACAAAGATACTCTTCATCTTATTAGACGTTTGATAATCTTAACTTTATTCAAATAGCAGACAGCGTATTACACGATATTTTACGTAGTATAACAAAATAAATGTTAATCCCATGTTGCTGTTGGTGTGGTCTGCAATTTATAATAACAATTTAACACTTTTCAAATAAAAAATTATATCTTTCATTTTATGGTTTCTGCGCTGTGTTAAATTTTTTCCTCATGGTTACAGTAGTGATTTCATCCACAAGCATTATAAAACGGAAAATCGAAGACAATACGATTGCGCCTGTTCGGAACTGCAGTAGCTTCAATTGTTGAAGTGAATGATTTTTTATTAGATAAAGAGCATTAATAAAAAGACTTATACAATGTAAAAGTATTGAAAATGCAGCAGAGTTACTGATTTTATATTTCACCTGCCTGGTCATAAATACAATAGTGAAATTGTGTGAGGTTAAACACGACGGCAGTTAATTTCAGCATGTTAATGTTGTTGTTGCTAATTTTATTTGTTTTAACGTTAGATTTGAAATAGTTGATTATCACAATAGAATTTTCAATTTAATTAAATATGTAATATTAGTAAATTTTTAATATGTAATTGAAAAGGGTGGATGGCTTATAGAATAGATAGACAAGTATTGTATTGTAGATTGTAGTGATATAAATATGGCGAGGAGAATTTAAGAAGTCAAATCTCCTTTTATGTGATGCTGTTTAAATTAATTTTTTATAAATTGAAAGTAAACGAAAGGCTAACACAAATTTTATGTTCCACGACACTAAAATAGGGGTGGTGCATATTGCATCCAACGACGACAACAAAGTCTTCTTAGTACTTCAGAACAGACGATAGCGGTGAAATAAAAAAAGCCAAATCTTATAAACAGATTATTCGGCACCATGGTAACGCAATCGGCTCAAACAAGTGTCATTGTAGTGATTGAAAAGGTTGAACAACTATAGAGACAACAATTTTTGCTGGCCTAAGGAGACACTAATACCTTCGAAAACTACCCAAAAACGGCTGTTGCACAAAAAGTCACGCTTCAGCACATATCACTTAACTAATATATTTGCCTGAACACATACTTACATATTAAATACACTACCTTGACTGAGACCAGGACTATTGTAACCGAAACTGAAATATATCGTTTGGTCTGTCACTTGGCATCACCTAACCAAAATTTTAAGCAAAGTTTCAAAAACCCCATTTTCTGTTTTTTTTGTATTTTAACTTTTACAAGGAAACGCTTATACGCAAGCCCATAATGTTTCCATATTCTGAAGCCTTGTCAAATTTGCTATAAAGTCGTTCACAGATTTTTGTCATCCCGAGACCTAAATGTTGGACCAAATCAAAAATGTTTAACACAAACCTCAAAATTTCCAAAACTGAGTTCATTCAAGAACCAAAATTTCAAACATGTCGAAATTTTGCCAAAATTTTAAATTCGACACAAATTTAAAAAGTCGCTACAAAATCGAAAAATTAGAATAACAATTTTTTTGTCAAAAAACTAAATTCAATGAAAATCCGAAGCTAAAAAAAAAACAAAATTCACCAAATTTTTAATATTCACCCCAAAAATTTAAATTTCACCGCAATTTCGTAATTTCACCAAAATGCCGAAAAATTAGAAAAAACTCGATAAAATTTATGAAAAACGCCCAAGTTTTAATAAATTCGATGTTAAGGAAGTACCTAAAACGTCAAGTTTCACCACAAATGATGAATTCACAAAAAATTTTAATTCACCAATAAATTAAACATTCAAGTCAGCAAAATATTTAAAAGTGGTAGTTCACAAACAAAAATTTAAATTCACCAAAATATTAAAACTTCAGTAAAACATTTAAAAATTATAAATTTTAATGTGAAAAATAAAAAAGCGAAATTCACCAAATCGAAAAACCGAAAAGCGAAAAACTTGAATAAAAAAATAATTCCAAAAATTCTACAAATCCAAAATTCACAAAATTTTAAAATTTCCAAACTAAATTTTAAAAGCACTAAAAATTTTTAAATAAACATTATTTTATGAAAGTCACCCAAACAATATTTTGATATTTAAGGATAAAATTTACCCTTAACCACAAAAACTCTAAATTTTACAAATACTATAAATTTTACTAAAAACCCAAATTATCCAAAATATCCAACATCGAGAATTTATGAAAAAATTATAAGCATTCGGAGAAAAGGAAAACAAACGGGTCGAAAGTGCATATATTAAAACGAACGGAGAGTTTGAATGTAAACTAATACGACTAAAACCTGAATCCGATTTTAAATATCTCAAACAATGCTTTGTACCGGAAAAAATTTGTAGTAGTTCATACTTTTGTGAAGGGTATGTAAGATTCGGCATAGCCGAATATATCTCTCTTTCCTGTTTTTTACTGGGAACTGTCCGCAATTGCCCGCATGGTGGCATTTGTGCAAGTTCTGGCGCATAGATTTGGCTGAATTTGAGCAATGACCTTAAGGGTATCGGTTGAATGCAATTTCCAAAAATCCCACAAGAAAAAGACTTGTGAAGTCACATCTCACGAACATGATGGCCAATTAACGTAAACTCAGCAACAGATCGTCAAACCCTTAAATCGCTCATGGAGACTGCCGTCTTGCTAAAGCTATATATCCTCGATGTTCATAGCGTTCAGTTCGGATCAAATAAAAAATTGCTTATCATAGATTTTGTCCACTCGTTGACGGTGCCAAACAGCAATTTGTTGCTGGATGACCTTGATATTAATACTACAACTCTAGATATAAAATATGTAATACAAGTCAAAGAGAATTCTTCAAATATATGAAATTATAGTTTTTTATATTAAACAATAATGAAGCAAAAACCTTAATCTATACGGTTTCATGCTAAAAAATTGATGTATCGCAAACATGTGATTTTTACTTATGTAACAGCAAATACGTAACCATGTCGTGGTTTAGATGTAACAATGCTCCCAGGAATTATGAAGGAAATTGCAAGAGCCAAATGCGTGTTCAATAAGATGAAGTAAAATATAAATTTTTGATATAAGAAGAAAAAAAAAACGCATTTTTCTGGACAGTTGAAAATATTACAAATCTGCGTTGGCCACAAAAACCAGTAAGAAAATAATGCTTGAAGCAAAATTGATTTTAGATCAAAAGCACCACATGGTTTTGGCGGTAATTATTGTTAAACAAGAAGGCAATTCCATGCATAAAAACACAACAAGTGTATGCAGATATTGGACACACACTGCCGACATAGGAAGAAGAAGGGAAGCAAAAGCATGTAATACTAAAGATTATTGCATAATTCATATCAAAAAGCTATTTCGTTGCATAAGTTGACTTTGATCAATTTTCTTATGTTAACATATTTTAGGCATAATTTTCTTGCTTAAACAAACAAAAAGAGAGGACTAACAGAAATTTCAAAATTTCGTACAGGTGTATTTAAGATACATGATTTAATTTTAATTTGCGCAGCGCACACACACACCTCAATATTACATGATTGTGTGAAATCATTTGGATCGGACATGGGATCAGGACCTTACATTCAAAGCGGCTGGGGTTTTAATTTTTGATTGTATGTAGTGTGTATGCTTGCACCAGGTGATACACCATCAAGATGATGCAATACCGTTTAATCACAAGGACTAGAACTATTGACATTAGTTGCACTGTTTCTATAATTCAAAATTAAGAGGGCTGCAAAATCACATAAAAATTTTGTTTCCATTAAACTATCGATGATTTTTTTGATGGCGATACTATCATTGAAGAATTTTTTTTTTATTTTGCAAATTGCCACTTAATTTGTATAACTTCAATTAAAACAAGTAAGTGAGCTATAGTTGGCCGTGCCGAATCTTATACAGCCTTTGCAAAAGTAGGAACTATTAAATATATACTCAAGACTTTTGGATAAAATGTAGAGTTTTCGGAGCAATTTGAACCTTTGCGTAAACTTTGTTTTTAAATTTCAAAATATGCTAAAGTTTGTTTTTGTTGCTTGTTTGTGCAGAGCAGATTTTTTTATGATCTTTAATAGCTTTCAGAATTCACTACTTGTGGTGAATTTTTCAGATTTATTTTTCTTAATTTTTCGGACTAATTGAGGTTTTTCGGTAAATTTAAACCTTTTATGAATTTTAAATATTTTGGTGAACCTTGAATTTTTTGGGGATTTTTAATTCTTTTAGGAATTCACTACTTGTGGTGAATTTTTGAGATTAGTTTTTATATGTGTGTTAAACATCGATTTTGTTAAAATTTCCATGTTTATCATATTAATTTTATGCGGTTGTTAGCTTTCCGGCAAAATTACAAAATTGTGGTGAAATTAAAATTTTAGTGGTAAATATAAGTACAAAACTTGTAGGTTTTTTTGGTTGTAAAATTCCGGCTTTTTATTGAATTTTGGTTTTTGGAAAAAAAAATTTATTCCAGAATTCTTAAACTGTGGAAAAATGAGTTTATTTTCATTTTTTGGATTTTTTTTTTTAGCAATTTTAATTTTTTTGAATTCACCACTTGTGGTGATTTGCGATTTTTCAGCTTTTTGGCGAAGTTGTATAATTGAGGTGAAATTTTAAATTTTGTCCTGTAAAATTTGGGTTTGTATTAAATTTAGATTTTTTGAAAAAATTTATTCCAGTTTTTTGATTTCGTGGTAAATTTAACATTTTGGAAAAATTTTTAATTTTTTGCATTTTTTTGTTGTTGTAAAATTTTTCTGTTTGAAAGTATTCGGCCTTTGACATTTGGAGATTTTTGTACAAATTTTTCTATTCGGTCCAACATTTAAGTCCGTAGGATATCTGTGGGCCATGGAATGATAATACTTCTTTGATAAGGATTCAGAATATGAACATTTTTGGGGCTTGGGTAATACGCGTTTAATTGCAAGATTAAAAACACAAAAACAAAGGTCAGAAATAGCGAAATTTCGCCAAGCTCACTGATCAAATGATCGAAGTTAGAAGATCGTAAGTTGTCTAGTGCCGTCAGAAACTGCATTTCAACATCGGACAGACGGACATAGTTAAATGAACTATAAATATGCAGAATATATATACTTTGTTGGTTCGAAAGTGAATATTGTAGAAATTGTAATGGGTATAAAAAAATAAAACCGGAGTTAACACATCAAACTTATATGTTCATCTAAAACCCATATATTATCAAAAACTGCCGAAACCACAATACACAATATGATTTCAAAAATTTGAAACCTCCGAACACCGAACGTAAAAAATATTTATAGTGATTTAATGACTTTAATCACCAGCGACGTACAACCATTTAGTATAGCGAGGTTAAACGTTTTCGTGATCTCGTTTAATGCTGAGATTCTCGTTTCATTTTACTATCAAGAAATACACTAAAAATGTAATGATGCTCGTAGTAAATATGTAAAATAGAGCAAGAAGTAAGTTGCAAACATTGCTTAATGCGTTGGAATACTGCACTATTACAACAGACTGCTGAAAATCGCGCGCAAACGAGAGTTATCTTACTGTAACGTGCCAGTTTGTACCTAGAGACTTTGTTCTGCGTACAGACGTTTGGTCCTCAAAAACACTTCGTCGTGCGCAGTACAAGACGAGTGGGGTATAATGGCTAAATTGGTGTCAATACTGACCGATAATGACAGCACCATGGTGATAGCATGGGTCTTGGTACAAAAAAGGAATCTTCCATACTTCGTCCACACTATTAACCTTGTTGTACAAGATTGCTTAGCACAAGATATTCGTGATATATTTCCAGAGCTGCACAATTGCCTATGAAAAATGTAAAGCTGACACAGGAAGTACTCACCCGTTGGAATATCGCTTTGAGAATGGTTGAACGAATTTGATTAACTAATAATTCGATTTCTAACCTACTTTCAAACACACAAAACATAGCCAACTCTAACGTCATACGGTGTAGAATTTTTACGAGATCTCCAAGAATTACTTTCGCCATTTGATGCAGCTACTGTTCAGATATAGTTGAGTGCATTCGTTACCATTTCATTAATTATTCGACTAACGTGTGTGGTCTCTTTGAAACTATAGATGAATTAAAAAAAAAAATATGAAAACCCTGGAAGGACGCCAGATCTGTATATTCAAAATAGAAAGAGTGCAGAAAACATTATTTCTTATGAAGAACGCGTTACAACAATATTGAGAACATTGCATACAAGCAATGAAGAGAACACCAGGCAGGACGACACTGCAGCACAAATCAGAGCCAAACCTTTTAAAATTTATTTAAGGTAAAATTGCCAATATGGTAAAAACAAACCATTTTGACGCCATAATTTCTCCTAGACAATATATGGAAAGTAAAGAGTCCCCATTACTAGAGGATCCATTGCAGTACTAGAAGGTAAATAATATCGTTATTTAACCAATTCATACATTATTAAGTATATTTAGAGAACATTGTTATTCAAGTGTCGCTTGTCTCGTCACCCTCTAGATATAGGATCTTATTTAACATAAATAGATAGAACAGTAGATTGGTGCACAAAAATCACTTAAACAATATTCAATGTTTTGAAAAAGGCAACTTAACAAAACCATTGATGTTTTTTTTTCTTTTTAATTATTAGTAGAGGTAAACCACTTTCGTTTCGAAACATTATGACCATATTTGTCCAAAAAATTTTGAAAGTTGCCATGAAAAGTTCACTTTATATAATACAAGGAATATTATTTCACTTTACAACTCACCGCCATAATCACCCCATCACACAAGAGAAATAATTAGATATAGAACAGGTATTTACTTTGTTGTATCTGAAAATGATGGCTACAAGGAAAATGTTGAAGTTTGTTGTCTTCTAAGCACACCAATTGATTTTATTAAATCATTAAGAGTAAAGGCTGTAAATATACTTTAAGCGTTAGGTGCTTTTAATATGCATTAATTATTATATATATCACTACTTTCTTTAAGAAAAATTATGACTGATAATATTCAAATAAATAACCCAAAAAATTATCATCACAAATGAAACCATCTATTAACTGGTTACACATTTTATACATATATTTTTTCAGCCCTGAGTATATCTTATTCGCGAAAATAAAACAAAAATTTTGTTTTCCTAAATATAGCTAAGTGGCAAAATTCATGACTTATGAAACCCTTCAAAAAATGGAAAAGGGTATACATAGGTTTGTCGTTCAGTTTGTAATTTCTACAATATTAATTTCCGATTCAACAAAGAATTTAAGCCCGAGAGGAAAGCAACTGTATAACACAGTTTAAACTAATAAGCCAACTCTTGTAGACAACACTGGATTTATAAGTGTTAATAATGTTCCGAACGTTGCATTTGAACAACTTCAGTCATATATTCATCAGCTAGAGAACTGGCTTTAGAATTTAAAGTCATTTTATACACATCCATTATAAAGGCAATGTGGACATATGGCATTCAGCTGTGGGGTACTGCTTGTGCATCAAACATCCGGAAATTACAAAGAAGAAAGTCTAGGTATATAATAAATAGAACCATCCATAAGGATCTATAAGGTCCCACTATCCAGGAAGAAGCTAAAACATGCACGTCCAAATACGTAAACAAACTATTCGTGCGTTCCAACACTCTAGCACGCAATTTATTGCAATGCGACGGGCACCAGGGCAACTGACACATTGAGCCTACCGAGGCGGCTCTCTATACCCAGTAGTAGATAGTTTATTAAAATTTGAATACTATAATTTAGTTATTACATAGGTAATAACTAATTAATTAATTAAGAAATAAAATTTAACTACTTATTGTAAATTTGTTTTACTAAATAGATTCAATCAATTAAAATTAAAGTTAATAAAAGTCTGCGTATATGATGAATTTATCAATGTCTATATTAAAGCTTCTTTTAAAACATTTTCTTTGCTTTAAAATCATGATACAAAGAAAAAGAGATAATGCATTGCGCAGGTCCATTATTTGTAAATAAGCATCAGCTGTTTTTGTGTGACGTAATAGTAGTGAATTAAATTTTGTTAAAAAGTTTTTCATTTCGGCTTGTGTTAAAATAATTAAAAAAATAAAGGTTAATTTTCTAAAAAAAAAATATATTTTTGTTAAAATGAAGTGCGCTGTAGTGAATTGCAGCAAAAATAACCAAGGAAAAGCGTCTGCTTGTAGTTTTTTTCGATTTCCAACAGACGGCGTCCTTAGAAAAAAATGGATTAATTTCTGTGGCCATAAGAAGTTTAACCCAGATACTTCTTATGTCTGTATGCAACATTTTAAAGAAGAAGATTTCAAGAATACGACACAGTATGAAATGGGTAAAAACTCGAATTATATTCATTTTAGAGTTGAAAAATACATAGCATGTTTTTATAGGTTTCGCCAAAAGAAGATTTCTTAAGGACGGTGTGGTTCCAACAATAAATATTGCATTAGCAAAGAACAATGAATGGACTGCTCACCGTGATCAGAGGATTAAACGAAGAGAAAATAAAAAAATTGTTGATTTTCTTTTAAAAAATCACGATTCTGGTTTCAGCGGTCCTCAAGAAAACAATATTTTGCAGCCAATTGAAAATATGTTTACAACGGAAAATATAGATGAAGTTGGGAGTGGTGTCTTTCAAAAACAAAGCGAAAATATCCAACGCTAGATGTGAACGATTTTAATAATCTTAGTCTGAAAGTGTAAGTATTTTTATACTAGGTTTCTGCTTTAAATAAACAAAAACATTTTTTGCAGTAAAATTCTGGAAAAAGAAATACTTGCACAAAGAAAAGAAAGTGCCGCAGCTTTAAAAACAATGAAGGATAAATTGGAGAAGATGGAAAAAGATTATAAAAATGAAATGGAACAAATGAAAAGGATTCACAAATATGAAAAAGAGCAAATGGAAAAATGTGGAGCTAAAAGTAAATACGACCTTGAACGTATAGAAGAAAAGCTCCAATTTGTTTTCACAAAAGGCCAAATAAGGAAGCTTAAAAATAATAACAGACGCCAAACATGGTCAGAAGAAGATATCGCTCACTCAATTGCCCTATACGCCGTAAGCCCAAATATGTATAGACTTTTGCATAAAAACCAATACCCACTTCCAGCAGTTCGCACACTTCAGATGTGGGCCCAAAAAATAAAAATTACTAGAGGGTTGATAATGCCTGTATTTCAAATTCTGGAAGCATCGAATCATAAATTGCAGTGAAAAAATTAAAAAATTATTCTTTCGCGCTAGAATGTACTTGAAAATAAGACAATTAAATCAAGAAATTAGTGAGGATGCAAAAAGCCGAAAAAGAAAATGGAATAAAACAGTAAATTAAATCTTCCAATGTGTATAATTTTTCTTATTTATTTTATTTAACAAAAAATAATAAAAAACAAACTTTAACAATCAAAATTGGGTTTTATTTCCATTTATAAAACGAGGCGAGTGGGTACCATAAATAATATTTGTGAACACTGCTAAAATTTTTGTAATACAAATGATTGCGTAGATAATAATTAACAAAAAAGTTATATTTATTTATAAAAAAAAATACAAGCAATGAATAGAAAGTAATTTTGTAGCAGTCACTATAAAAAACAACTAATTTTACATTAGAAATAAAACAAACAAAATTGCCCCATAACATTTACACGTGTTTGTGTGAATGTGTTTATTTTTCTTCACTACTATGAGGTAGAAACAAAATATTTTGACAATTATTATCTTGTTTTCTTTGTATCATGCTTTAAAACCAATAAAAACCCCGCTTGGTGCACAATAAATATAAATATGTATGTAAACATGGTTTCAGCTGTTTTTAAGAGAACTCTACTAAACGTTTTGTTCTTTGCAAGAACGAATTGATCAAAAAATTTACAAACCACCCTTTGGATTAATTGTAACATTTTTCAAAATAAATACCTGAAATGCATTTTTTCGTAAAAAGCATCATTAATTTTGTTTTGTCTGCAAGTTTTATAGTTGTTAAAATACAATGCTGCGATTCTATATCAGTCAACAACTTTTGCGGTCTTTTATCGTTAACGAACTCTTGTTTATTTAGGCAATTAAAACATAAAACTTCGACGTCTTCGCAGCGGTGCGTAACGTTAAGCCATAATAAAATGCAAGTACTCTATCAAAGAGAAAGCCAAGTGTACAAACCTTGGCATGATCAAGATTACTTATCCAATTAGTTTAGAAAACGCGAATGAAATTTTTTATTTCTAATAATTAATACGAAAAATTTTATTCGTTTATTACGCTTCCAAATAAAGAAAAAATTATTTTTATTAATCGATAATTTTTATAGAATACTGGAAAAATTAAGTTCTGAACACTACCGAAATACATTTATTTTCCTTGCCGCTACAAAAGTCATCAGCTTTGTGTCGTTCTACTAATTTGTGTCTAATACAAAGATCATTTAATCCACCTAATGATGACAAATTAAATACCAGAGCATTTTTATATTAATATTTTTCGATAATTTTTCTGTTGGGTTAGAACGAAGTTTACGTCAATTAACTTTTACTAATGGTATTCTTTATCGTACTCTTTTTAATTTTGGTTTTAGCCAGCTCTTCGCTAGCATTGGAAGCAAATATTTATAATGATTAATGTTGCTACTTTAGGTTTTTTCTTTATACTACTGCTGTAGTAGTTGTGCAAGAATTGACTCTTGTTTAGAAACATTTTTTATTCAACAATAAGAAATTTGTCCCCACAGATCTAAGACATTTATTTGTATCAACGCTTTTGCGAACTTTTAAAGTACATCAGGAGATCTGTTGCGCTGATTTTTAATTAGTCCGTGGTTTCCGAAAAGTCGCCATTTTAGTATTGTTTCGCCACCGATAAATTAAAAAGACAACAATATAAGATATGGCGGAAAAACTAAATATGGCTAACAGCTGTAACTTTAAATAAAATATCGCAAAATATGAACCAGCATACATATACAAATTGCATTGCATACAGAATATTAAGGTGGATCTGCCAAATCTTAACCTTTCCAAAACTAATGAACTACTGAAAATTCACTACAGATTTTTGCCGACCCAAAGGATTGTTTGCGATCTCTAATCTTGGCCTCCGGTCTTAGAAGCTTTATTTTACATTTCAACTCGCCTTTCGTTTTAATATAAGCATTTTCGGTTGATTTTATAGATGAAATGCTTTATTTCTTTGATTTGAGGGGTTATACATTTTTTAATAAAATCTCGATTTGTTGGTGTAAAATTTCTAATATTTGATAAAGTTGAGAGTTTTTGATGCACTTTCACCCTTTGGGTAAATTTTGTCGTTATTTTAAAATATGTTGATGGTTTTTTTCCAAACTTGTTTGTAAAAATTAATTTTTCTGTAAGTTATCTTTCGAAAGTTGTGTATTATCGGTTTTGTTAAATTCCGACGTTTTTCATAAAATATTGATATGTTACAACTTTTTAGCAAAACTTTGGTAAAATTAAAAATTTAGTTTTGAAATTATAAATTTTGTGAATTTGGTTTTTCAAAATTTTAGTGAACACAAAATTCTTCCATATTTTTAATTTTTCGAAATTTTTTGAAGTAATTTCGATTCTCTTGAGATTTCTTGTTTTGAAAATTTTCTTATTTTGAAAATCGAATATTTTTAATCTATAGTTTAGTTTTGGTAAGACTTAACATTTTTATTTTTTAGCATAATTTAGATTTTTTTGCTGCATTTTTAAATCTTTAGGTGGTAAAATTATAGCTTTCTTATACAATTGTGTAACATATCGCACCCTAAATACAAAAGGGTCACAACTCAAAATTTTTCAAAACTGTTTTTTTTTCATAAATTAATTCAGAGTACATGTCCCTAACTACTGCAAAAATTTCTTTCACATCACAATCTCCTTTAACTGGAAAAATACAGTTATGTCTATATTTTTGTGAAGTGTGTCGCTTCTGCACGATGAACTAAAGAGAATTATTTTGAGTGTTAAATCAAAATTTTATTTTATTTTTGCAATCTTAATATAAAATTGAAAAAAGTATAGCAGAACCTTCTACAAAATTGAATTTTTTCATAATGGAACAATATTTTCTTTAAATATTACAATCATTTTTACATAAACAGTTTTTTGTCTCTCCTGAAAATTTTAGTATTTTGAATTGTGACTCTTTTGTATTTAGGGTGCGTTTAATGGCCATTTTCGAATTGGAGGTGAATTTTGTGGCAAAACTTCGATTTATTCGATATTTTTTGTGAAAATTCGCTTTTCTTGAAACTTTGCTTTTCTAGAAAATTCCGTTATTTCGGTAGTTTACAATATTTGAACTATAGTTTGGGTTTGTAGTGAATTTTCGAAATTAGGTAAATTCCAAAATTCTAGCATACTAAAATCGTTTGTGTTAATTGTTTTTACTGTTCTAGATTTTTGGTTAAAATTTTTATGATTTTAAAATTATGTGGAGAATTTAAAATTTTTAAATTTTGTGGTGAAATGTGATTTTTGATGTATTTGTTAGAATTTTGATCTTTTTACGAAAATAATGATATTTTGTGACCTTTCGGTTGGTGAATTTAAAAAATTTTGGTGAAATTTGGATTATTGTTGTGAAATTTCAAAATTTTAAGTTTTGGTATTTCTTGGTAAAATTTGGGTTTTTGTGTTGAAATAGAATTTTTATTAATCCAATTTTTCGATTTTGTTATGAATTTTTGTATTTGTATTAAGAAATAAAATTTAAACTTGCCTAATAAAAACTAACATTTATTGTCATGTAAAGGAAGGACTAGGTTATCGTAAGTGTATCTCGTCTTTATTAAGTTTAATTAACTGAGATATTTATTATATTCTTCATTATACTACACAATCACGTATTTTATAAATTAAGATCATTTGTAAAAGTTTTTACTGAATTGGTTAAGATAACTTCTTAAAGTTTTAATAAGAGATCAAAAGTGAAGTGATAGGATTTTACTGTAGAATTTGTTTTTTATATATGATTACTTATTTTCAAACACCGGCAGGAAATATTAAATATTTAAAATTAAAGAAGAGTACCTAAATATATTCAAATTCACTAAATTATTTAACTGCAAAAGGTTAGAATAACTCCAGCAATTCTTTAAAGTAAAATGTATTTGGTCAATTAATCGATTTTTTATCATCACCACTTGTAAGCTCATTATGAGTTTCTCCAAATTACAATTCGCGAGTGGTATTGAAAGAGTTAAAATTTATATGGAAGTCCAAAAACACTAATTAACAAATGTGTCAAAAGTTTTCATATCTTTAGTAAATGGTCTGCGTATACTCATGTTTAAGGTAAAGCATTTTAACTAATAACTTCAAAAAAAGTAATAAATAAAACTGAGTTTTAGTTAAAGCGGCAGGCACACAACCGATAATTTCTGGTTTCTTTCTTCAACCCATAATTGTTTTTTATATTTATATATCTTATATACAAAATATTAGATTAAAATTGTGTTAGTCGTGCAAATGCAATTTATTATAACAAGTTTGCCTTCAACTTGATTGGCTTATAAGTCACGTTGATTTGCTACTGACAGGTTGCGGCTCGATGTAACAAACAGCTTAATCTCGCTGTCATTAAAACCAAACGATCTCAACTCTTTGATCATAAAATGTCATTTATTTAAAACAAAGAAAACAATTAACACCGTCAACACTACCTCTAATGACAAGCAAGATTGTTGTGTTGTTTATCTGCTCTCTAATCAATAGTTTTGTTTTATCACACAAACACAACATATAAATTGATATCATATCATAATGTTTATCTTTTGAATGCTTGTTTGGACATGCTTGATATACACTTGTACCTCCTTTGACGCATATCAGAAATGTTCACCAGATCTTGCAGAAATTATTTCTCCAGTACAAAAGGATGTTTTCTAACTAGTACAAAATAGTTGTCCTTCGGAAAGCAGAAAGCATTCTACATAGTAAGTTAAGCTTACAGTGAATATGGTGACATTTATCCTCTACTCTTGTAAGAGGATCAAGTTTACTGAAGAGATTTTTATTCAGCTACTATAGGTTCAAGGTCAGATTTGTGATATTCTAAAGCATAGAAAATTACTATAAACTGAGGTCAGGTGCAGGCCTGCTAAGGCACAATAGCTCGTCATAGTAACTTGATCTCTTGCAAACTTTAACTTTGGCGTTGGACTAAAGAGAAGAAAGTATAGAAAAGGGACACCAGTAACGAACAACGCAATCGATGCCTTTGAAATATTTTATTTGTTAAACTGCTTTTTGTGAAAATATCAAGAAAATTAAAAGCAAAAATATTTCATAAATTTTAATAACTATACAAAATTGTTCTATCAGGCACAAATGTCCTCAGTTTCTTTGCTCCAGCACTCAATGACTTAAATTTAATAGGGTGTCGTTAATTTATTTGTTTCTGCGAGTGGTGCGTTTATTAATACAAGCTGTTGGTGTCATGGATAAGTTTGCAAGAAGTATACCGTCTTGGACAGCTGGAAAATGATAGTGATGATAGCATTAATGATGATGAGTTTGGAAAGTGATGTTTTTGGTTCAATGTGATTTTGATGTGATTTAAAAAAAAAACGAAAGCATGTGTTTAATATTTTAGTTTAGATACGAGTATGATGACTCGGAATGAGTATTTAGAAAACAAAAAGCGATGTAATATTATTTAGATTTGTTTACAAAACTAATTTCTTAATTAAATGCAATGAATTAAATTCAAGGCATATGTTTTTATGTTTATAAAATGGTTTTCGCAAACCTGATATTTTCAAGACTACCAGCCAGTAATTACGTAAATTTATGACAAAAAACATTTATTAGACAAATTTTCGTACGTTGTTTTAATACATCTACGAATTCATTTAGAGTAAGAAATTAATGAATGATTATTAATGGCAAAAAATCACTAAAATATAATATTTGAAAACTGATACTTGTTGGTGGAAAATTTTTAAAAGAAGTTTGTGAATCGTGAAAGAAAGTTTTGATTTACGTTAGTATTCCTAAGAATCCCTCATTGTAGTTTTAAAGTATCAAGTATTTATTGTCTCTTTTTATTTTATAAACATTTTCTAAGTAGGTAGACTTATGCACAATTAGCATATTTGCGTAAGTATATGTTTGTTTTTCGTGAAATGGAGCGTTCGGCTTCGAGCTTATAATGAGTGCCCAAGCTTCACGTACTTTATGTACAATTATATGTATTTGCATATTGCAAATTATTAATATTTCGAGTTAAATACTAAACTCAGCTCAGTTATCAGACGTATTGTTCCAATAGTTTTTACAATTAAATAATAATACACCCGTTAATATATAGTACTGGCAATTATTTGTATGACTGTTACGTACGAGACGGGACTTATAAACGGGTATTTTGATGGCATGAAGTTTGAAGAGTTCACTTCAGTTATTATATTTTTTACATGATTGGACATGAACATGGACATATTTTATTTAGGCATAATAAAATGTAAATATTGAATTAAACATGTATTTGCTATTATTTAATGGTGTTTAGGTCTACTAGAAGAATCTTTTAATTATGTAATAAGTATTAGGCTATTATAAAGTTAGCGCAGATAGATGTCACAATAACAATTCTCTCCGAAATCCTTACAGCCTAACATGAAAGATTACATTTAAACATATGTATTTCGATTGTTACAAAGTGCCAAATTTAAACCGGCTTCTATTATTTACTGCAACAAGTAGCCATATTCTGTTAACAACTTAATTTTTATCCAAATAGGGCATAGGCCACTTGAAATGTTTGGGTGCAGTTTTTGGCACTTCAAATATACTTTCACCAGGATGATTACCCACGTCCCTTGTTTTGAGTCAGCAGACCAAAGCAGAATTAGTGCTTGTTTCGTTAGCTTTAATATCCACCCCAGAAGACAAAGCATAGGTTAGTCAATTTCCCTTTAATTTCTGATCAGGTGAGCTGTGAGTTGTTTCTTAACTGTGCTTTCAGAACGTATACTTATTTACTTCTGTGTACCATACGGAACAATTCAAGAATCTATTGGATTCTTAGGGGAGACAATACAATATATTTAGAAATTTTTATAGTATATGCGTGCATATAATTTGCACTTGTTGCCAAACCGTTGTTCGCGAGATAATATCCCAACTTGTCTTTATAAAAGCAAAAAGAAATCCAAAAAAATTTAATTAAACAAACCTTAAAATCGTATTCACTTATGACAAAACTTTCACGTCTGTAATGGAAAGCAGAAGCATGCATAGCAACAAGGGGAGATCACTGTATCTCTGCCATTAAAATTATTTGCGAAGAAAAGAAAGATAAAAGATCTTCGCACAATTCAAAATATTGTTATTGTGTGTTTTTGGGTGGGCTTTTTACATTTTTGTGTCTTGTTGTTAAAAAAAATTGTAATATACATATACTCGTATACGTACATATGTATGAATGTATGTCGTACAATATCAAAAACTAACCTAAGACTGTCTCTCTCTGTATACGATCACACCCAACATGTTTTACCAAATTGCATCCACACGCACTTGTACTTACCAGTAACATAATTGAGTTGCCGGTAAATCGATTTTAACAGCCAGAGGCAGACAGGCGTGCACTTGAATGTTTTCACTTCATTTTCCACTCAACGATAATGATATTGGTGTAAATATACAATGTGTGGATAAGTTTTCATTTATTTGTTTCTGGAAATGTCAATTAAAAGTGACAGCTTACAGCTAACAAGAGAAGTAAGACTACTGCTTCCACACCAGCTTAAAAGAGGCGTGATTTTTAATTGGAGAATTCCTACATCAAATCAGTGAACGTGTAAACAATGACTGATTTCAAACTCTTTACAATGCAACTTGCTCTATTCTGAAGTACGGAAATAAGTTAAAGAATTAACTTGGGGTTGCAGTAAGCGTAATAGTAAGAACCAACGAAGCCTTAAATATATGAGTGCTACTTACAGCTTTAATTTTTAGCAACTGTACATACATATATCGTATTCTTTGCCATACTTGAGAATAACTCTACACATTTGCTTTCATAATTGTATGTAACCACTTAAACAAACTTAATCTAGTCAAAGATTTGACTAATACAGGCAAATATTTATTTATCGTAGTCTGAGCACAAAATATTTATTGGGAGCAAACAACAAAATAGCTGATTTTGGGCAAATAAAAATATTTGAAAGCAAACAAAAATATATCTAACACACTGCAACTATTAGACTCCTATATTGTGGATTTGTTCGATGATGAAATCCACTTGCTGGCGTATTTTAAACTTGAAAATTGTATTATTTTATCAGCGCATCTGGTGAATTTTTACGAATTTATTTAGAAGTTTCAGTCCAAACGTTTCCGAGATATGGGCAAAAAATCGTTGTTGGTATTTTCACTCTCGATGGAAAACGATTTACGCAAGCCAAAAAAATATACATGTTCTGAATCCCTATCAAATTTTCTACCAATTTATATGTTGGACCAAATTAAAAAGTTACTATAAAACTTTAAAAAAACTATCCTCCAAAAACCTTTTTTTTTCAATTTGCGAAAAATTTTACCAAAATTACTAAAAAATCAATCAAATAGAAATCAAAATTAGAAATCTAAATTTTACAAAATTAAGACGAAATTATACTAATATTCGATATTTTACTAGAAAATTTTCAAGAGATTAAATTTTCCTTACAATTCCAAAATTCAACAAAAATCCAAATTGAATCAACAACAAGTTTCACTAAAACTTTCGAATTTTACAAAAACCATAAAACTTAAATAAATAATCCGTTATTATCCATTTCTTAGGTAAAACGTGTTGTCACAAATTATATTTTTTGAGTCCTAACTCAACGTTGGCTTTGGAATGCAAAGTCCTTTTATACAAATCCGTTATAAAGCATTCAGCTGTGGGGTACCGCTTGCGCAGCAAACATCTAGAAGTTACAAAGAAGACAGTCTAGGCTTTACGTCTAATCGTATGCGCCCCCGTATATAAGAAATCAAAACATCCATAGGGATCTAAAAGTTCCCACTATCCAGGAAGAATACGTAGCAAAACTAGTCGTACATGCCAACACTCTTGTACGCAACTTATTACAATTTATTAATTCGACGGGCACCAGAAACTAAAAAGAACTGACTCATTGAACCTGGCGAGACGGCTCTTTCTATACTTTAGTTTATTGAGATTTGAATACTTATTATAAATTCTTTTAGTAGAAAGATTTAACAAATTAAAATTAAGTTAGAAAAGCAAATATATTTTATTTGAAAAAATTAAGGGCTATTTGAACAAACAAAAATCGAGAAGTAATTGTACGTAATGTGACCACAAAATAAATTTGTTATTGCTTTGAAAAAATAAGTGGCAAATGTTTGACAAATGTGGGCGCAATTTTTGTTTCAGTAATTATAATACGCCACACAGAAGCGTAGTATAATGATGCCAAACATATACTTTCGTCCTTATACTTGAGTCAGTCACCTCAACATTATTTGTGCAGTATATTTACTAAGTGTTCCGAAGGAAATATTGCTGTTTATTCACAAGTTTTCCATGATGTATTGGACATGTGGTTCACGCTTTTTGGCACCACATACCACATAATGCGCGATCTTATTAATTTACTGAAAAATCTATGCTGGCGAAAAAATAACTTTATGAAATTAGTCGGCTAACTGGTCATCTCCGCTATCAAAATCAAATATTAATGCCACAAATAATGTCAATTTAACTGCTAATGAATTTTTTGGCATTTTAATCAAATTTTAAAACCTCCCCAACCAGCCGCTCAAAAAATATTTCAAGAATTTTGAATTATGCGATAAATGTATGTTTAATCAAGGAATCAACTCTTTAAAGGATCTGTTCTTTTTTACTTGTATTCGTGCCTTTACTTGTATCACTTCACATCCTTTCTTAAAGAGGTAAATGAAGGTATGGCGCTTAATCTTTGCAATAATTTTTAAATTGTGGTTGCATTCTTACTTAGTGTTTTATGTTTTTCGTAAATATTTCATTTATTTCAGCATTGGCATTGGCCTCTGCCATTTATGAATGAATTACTTAAGCAAGTGTAATTCTGCAAGAGAAACCCACATACACCTGTATTAATCTTGTATTAATTTCTTTTTGTCTTTTATCGGCCGTTCTGACAACTTTCATTTTCATTTAAAAACTGTGAATGTTGTTGGTGAAAAACACTAAACTGAAATATGCAGCACGACAAGAAACGAGTCTTAAAATATTTGCAAATATTTCGTAATAAAAATGACTTGAGTTTGGCAGAAATTTTATAAAAACTTGGCTGTTAAAATGAAAGTCAGAGGTTAGAAGTTAAGATATGGCAACTATAATTTAATATAAATTATTTAATTTTTTGTCACACATGTTGCAAGTTATTTTATGCTGATATCAGCGTCTGCAATATTTATTTTAAAATACGAGTATAATTTCTGAAGTCGAAATTTATAATAAATTAGCCAACCACGCGGTGATTTGCAATCTGAAATCTTTTTTGTCGTTTCCCAAACGTGAGTGCATTCTTGTTTGAAATAAAGAAAATAATTAAATAAAAAATATTCTTTTTACGAAAATAATTTAACAAAACATTAGTTGGAGGCTCTACCGGGATCCTGTCGAACAAAAAATGTTCCGAAAATTGCAAAGTAAGGATTTCGGTTGTGACCCAAACCAAAACTAAAAAATAAGTACTAGAGCTAAATTCGGCTTCGACTATTCACAAAAGTATAAACTACTAAAAATGTACCCGGTGCAAAAATTTGTTTAAGATATTTAATTTTAGGCTCTGATTTTAGTCGTATTATTTTCCATTTAAACACTCGTTTTGTCGTAATATAATGATTTTCGATCGGTTACTTATCAATTTTTGATATATCCTAAATTTTTGGGGAATTGTTGATAGTAGGGAAATTGGGTTTTTCGTAAAATTTTTAATAATTGGTAAAATTAAGAGCTTGCAGTGAAATTTCTTCAGCCTTTGGGTAATTTTTTCAAAAAATTTCAGAATTTGGTAAAATTTTGTCTGGTTAAATTTTTGTGAAAATTACGTTTTTTGTAGGATGTATGTCTTTGGAACTTGTGTAACATCCGATTTGTTAAAATGGCGACGCTTTCATACATTATTGATTTTTTCACATTTTTGGTGAATCTCCAAAATTTTTTGGTGAATTTAGGTTTTTGTGGTATTGCTTGAAATCTTTCTTTATATTTCTTTTTTTTTAATTTTTCTTAATTTTTTCTGCAATATCTTTAAACTTTTCTTTTATTAAATTTTCACGCGTTTCATAAAATATTGATTTATTTTTTATTTTTTGCTAAATTTTTGTGCTGTATATTCTAAATTTGTAGATTTTTTTTAGCGTTTTCTTAAATTTTTTTTATTTCACTTTTTAGATTTATTCGAATTTGTGAATTGTAGTAATTCAAAATGTTGGTAAAATGTTGAATTTTTGAATTTTTTTTTGTGAAATTTCTAAAACGAAATTGTTCTTAGAAAACCCCCAAAACTCAGAATAATTAATTTCTCGGAAAACACATTTTCATTCACGGCGTATTGGCTTTTATATTGTATAACTAGCTTTAAGTTGTGTGGTATTCA
Source organism: Phania funesta (assembly GCA_963932375.1). Classification (NCBI taxonomy): domain Eukaryota; kingdom Metazoa; phylum Arthropoda; class Insecta; order Diptera; family Tachinidae; genus Phania; species Phania funesta. The sequence goes on from OZ010656.1 coordinate 49,629,139, forward strand.
CACTTCCACAAAGGATAAACGCCTATTAAGAGTTAACACTTCACATGAAAAGTTGACAACAAAGTGGCAATAATTTTTTACTTTACAAAGTGAAAAATTCTTTAATTTTCACAAAAACCCACATGTTTCTATTTTTAGCGATATGAAATTAGGAATTCAAATTTTTCTGGTGGGTATTATTTTACCAGAGTTGTCATAAGTTGTTTTTTTTTCCACGTGGTATTAGAGTCCGTAAAACTTGGTTTTTTCTTCTGTTGGAGCTTTATCGCGAAAATTATTTATATCTTTTTACGGCTTTAAATATGGGAATTATTTGTTAAGGTCATACAATAAGCAATTATTGTTAATTTTTTTAATGTTATTATTTATTTGCTTACTTTTCCTTAAAAACGACAGCATACGACAATAGAAAACGGGAAATTCGTAATAGTAATTCGAACAGGAATTAACTAACTAACGTCACTCTAAGTACAAAAGAGCACTAAGGACGGATGTGTATTTTAAACGCAATAAATAAAAACAATTTTCTAATAAAAATAATATATATAATAAAATAAAGTTATACCCAACCACTGGACCCATCACATATCAAACTCGTTATAAATACGTATTTTTATATAATATAAAATATAATATAAAACAATGACTTTATTTTAAAGTAAAACATGATGTGTTACTATCAAGTTAATTAAAATAAAATCTGGCCAAAAGACCACCAATAATTGACAGTAATAAATCTCTCTAAAATAATTTTGGATATTAAGTGCATTTTAAAAACGCATAGTTATTATTTTTTCTTAGTTTTATTAGTCACGTCATTTAAAGATTTGAATTTAAGATATTCTCACGCAATATGTAAATCGTACGCTGCGTTTTAGAGCCAAGTAAACTAATCGTTTTACACATAAAATAAAATAAAATCTATCAAAGACGCATACAAGTTTCTTTCATATGTTTCAATAAAATAAGAAGCAAAAACTCTATGAATCTATAATACAAATCAAGTGCAGTGACAGTAAAGTGTACAATGGTTTCACCTCTAGTTTTAAATTGAATGCATTTTCTCTTAATTTTTTTTGTTAACAAAAAAATAAAATAAGAGCTTGTTGGGATTGAATGGAGTTATGTTTAAATGTTTTTAAAACAACTACAATCTGTTTTCCAGCATTTTGCATTTACTATTATCGAGAGCATAATATAGTTATCGTCACCATATCACCACTCTGTATTTTCTCTCTGTACCTACAGTATGTGATATGTCATCCTCTGATTACTTAAAAAAGAATTTATTCACTTTATTACTATTTTAATTAGGCGTACATTTTGATATGTCCAGTTTTTATAACTAATTTAAAAATATGATCCTTCACATTACAGTGACTATTCTTATTTCAAAAATAGGTTTCGGATCATAATATCAAATCGAGTTTTTAAAAATAGGATGCATCTTGTATCTTAAAAACAATAATTTGGACAATATAGAACATTCTTAGCAAAGGCTGGATAGAAATTCCTACTCGTGTATTTAGAGTGCAACAGTAATAAATATAGTTAATGTAAACTGACTCAAAAGGATGGTAGTAGTAGGCCGCCTTGTCTAAAAGTTGACTCTGCTATCGAAAATGAAATGGCGGCCATATATAAAAAAATAAGTTACAAAAACGAAACACTTAATAATATATAAAACGACAACACAAACACGGAAATAATTTTAGGCATATCTAAATGTAGAATTTCACACTCCAACAATTTAACCGCTCACCTCCGCAAATATTTGCTGTGACAACATAAGAAACACCATCTGCAGACGTATGTATCAGTTGGCAACAGCGATGGTAGCATCTTATAATTTAATTACTAAACATTATATATTTTATGGAGTAAATGGTTCTATATTCGGTGTATGTTCGTTACACTCGAACAAGTAAGTAAATGCGATTATTTGCAAAGACATTTCGAAAGGAAATATGCGACTTTGAAAGAACATACATTTTTAAATTGTAGATGAAGAGAACTGGGTTCAGCAAAGCGCGTTTGTCCATCTGTTCAATAAGGTATTTCGGATATTTCTTGTTAAAGTGTACATGCCTAACACATCCTTATTATTTGAATTATTATACAGAAGATAAAGGGTAATGACATTAACGGCATTATTAAGAGTAACATCTAATAAAAAAAAACGCCTCCTTGGGGGGCGTAGATATATTTCGAATATTTCAAAAGGGCAAACAATTTTCCCTTCCTGCTAGAAAAGAAAACACCATAAATGTTATGAAAAGAAATCAATACAACTAAATTTTTTATTCGAATTTCGCGACTTCCTGGCTTTAACAAATCCTTCTGGATAAAAAGTTAAACGTTATTAAGACCTTTCCGACATTAACAATATGCGATTATATCAAGAGCAAGGCACCTTCCCCAAACACCAATGTTTAAAACAGCAGGTCTGCACGATTCTAATCTAACTTCTTTGTCCCTCCCTGTAATACGCTGAAATCAACTTTCAATATAAGCAACCACAATTCCCCAATGGACAAGTGTGTTATGGTTAAAGTTTAAGCACACTCGTTTATCATTAAGTCCACTGAGTCGCATGAATATTGTAAGGCTAACCCATTAATATTTCATGCAATATAATTAATAATTAAAAAGAAATGGGTTTTACAAAAACTATAGCAAAATAATATGACTAAATTCTGAGCAAATATTTATTGGTATATTTTTGGTCTTGTAGTTTCTAAACATGTTCTGATACCCTTACTATATTTCCTTTAAAAGTCAAATTTTTGTGAAGCTATTTATGGGTTTATTGAAATCCTATTTCTCGAATGGACACCTCTACTTAAGTTTTGTTTTTATATATGTACATATTTTCAGCTTTTGTCACAAATTAAGCCTGCTGTAACCTCTTCTACAAGTATTGAAAATATCGTTGGATATTTACAGAAATAAATCGAATGATAATCTTCCCAACTTCAAAAAAATTCTAAACTAAAATATTTCCACTACAAATTCTGTACACTCGTACACTATCACAAATGGCATAAAATGAAAATGACGTCTTTGTATACTGCGAGAATGTATGGCTCTCACGACTTTTTTTAAATGTTCTAATAGCTTGGACCTCTCAATTTATCAGGGTTGCATTTTCCATAGTGCTATAGATATTCAAAACGGTTATCATTAGATTTCTCTTTACAAAAATCCAACGAAAATTTAAAAACTTGTATAAAGTACTATTTTGAATAATTTTAAGTATCGTAATCTTTTTAAGCGTGTTCAATAGTTGGGAGGTTATTTTAATTAATAATACTGCTTTTAAATAATGAACGGCAGAAGTTTACTTTACACAGTGTTACCTTATTTAAGACTTAAACACATCACAACGGTTACTACTTTTTTATCATGATGCTCTCACATTAACGTTTCACTTGCTAGTAACTTTTAGCTCGACTAGCCAAGGATTCTTATAGCAGTCGTCGAGTTTCTAGAAATTTTTAGAATACGCAAGAATCCAGCTATAAACATCTTTTTTGCTATTTTTTTATTATAATGATTGTTTTTGTAACTACTGTCTTCTTTGTTACTTAGGGTGGTGGTTTCTTTGCGTTGTTATTGTTTACCCACACTATTCAATTCCTCGGATTGATCTACACGTGTTGATGTTATGTATATAGTTGTTCTTGTTCTGTGTGTATTCACTTTCCTGGTAACTTTTATGAGCTTTCAATTCAATTCAATCTGGATTTTTCTGTACAGTGAGGGCCACAAGTAATCATCCTTATATACGATAATACTTGTTATTTTCGTAACAGTATTTTGTTTAAGATGGGATTAGTAAACATATTTTAATAAGTGGTAAAGAATAGTGCCGTCTTGTTCGTTATATTAAAGCCAATCAATCAATGGACATTATGTATTATTTCACAGAAATATTCTTTGTGATGGAAAAAAATGTCAAGAACAGAAATAGCCATATGACAGTGATTTCATCAGATAACGAACCAACTTCTATAGCTATTAAAAAAAGATAATCAAAGGAATAAAAATTTAATAATGATAAAAGATATGAATCACAAAAAGCCATTAAGGACTTGCTTCAGTCTACATCCCAATATAACGCAATTATTTAAAACAAAAATTTACAAAACCTAAAATTTTCGAAAATATTTTGAAAAACCGAAATAAAACAAAAAATTTAACGAAAATTTCGAAAATTCACTATTAAATCGAGAAACTGGAATAAAAAAAATTTATTGCTAAAAAGTACCACAAAAACCAAATTCACCAAAAAGCCGTAAATTAACCCATTAGCGTCCAATGATCCCAGTTGGGGAAAAAACAAAAAATTGTGTAGCAACTGTAGGCAACAACACATCGAATTCACAATAACAATATAACGGTACTAACATTCCAATGTATACGATAGTAGCAATTTTTTTCATCTTTTCTGATTGTATGATCAGTATAGAGCAAATATTTTCAAAAGCAACACATTTTTGCAAACGTCTATGTTTGTTGACTATTTTAGTAATTATAGCTGTTGAACTTTAAGTGCTTGTTATATATATGATATATGTTATATATATGACAGAGCGTTACGTTAGTGAATAAAATAATTGGTTTACAGTGCACAAGAGTTTTTGAGTTTTCCGGAAGTTGTAAGTTGTTTTTGTTCCCAAATGGGATCATTGGACACTTGATGATAACAAGTTTTTAATTTTATTTATGTTTGTGTATATGTTTTTTTCATTTTTTTTATACTGTATTTTATTTTATTGAATCTTTCTATTAAAAGAAATTCACAGGGACCGTAAATAACCGTTATCCGTGAAAACATAAACTCAAGAACTCTTTAGGTTAGCGTCAAGGAACACCTATACTCCTATATACCAATAGATCCGTATTGAGGAGTTCTTTCAGAATATTTGGTGATCTTAAGAAACTGATCTCAATTCCACAGTTAACAGTTTTTTTCAGCGATAAAATAAAAGGTCGAATGAAACTCTTTAAAGAGAGTTTTATTTATAAGTCATAAAATAAAATTTTTTTGAGGAGTTTTATTTTTCCGTCAGAAATAAAACTCATTTGAGGAGTTTTATTTTTTCCGTCTAAAATAAAAATCATTTAGGAGTTCTATCTTTTTGTCAAAAAATAAGACTCATTTAGGGAGTTTTATTTTAAAACTCATTTAAAGAGTTTTATTTTTTTCGTCAGAAAATATAACTCGTAGTTTTATTTTTGTTTTATAATCTTTGGTTTATTTTCTTGTAATATGTATACAATTTTGTTTATTTATTTCAATTAATTTAATTATTTAATTTGAGGAACATTATTTTTTCCAAATTTTCTGCGGAAAGATTTGAACGCAGGTCGCTCAATACCAATTTAAGCGCAGAGAACGCCCTTTCCACGCTTACCTGGGTTGCTGAAACACATTGTACAATTTTGGCTAGTTTATATAGGTACGGATAATGTATTTTTTTTGCTTCCCAGAAATCAAAGAGTGGTTTATCTATTGATAATGTAAGTAAAAAATTATCTATTTCATAGAAAGCTTTCCGTTTTTGATCATCAGTATCATTGTCTTCGCTATCCTGTTGTCTATCTACATTTAGGGAGTTCAAATACTGACCCAGAAGTGATGTGTTAGAATGTGAATTATCGCAGATATCTGGCGATTCTAAAGATGCTGAAGCTTCACTGCTTGTTGAAGGTTGATCATGATCGAGTTGGTTATTATTAATCTGCAAAGACAAAAATAAACAAATAAGTTTTCAAGAAAATATGTATTAGTAAACCACAAATTTAACAACTTACATTCTTCGCCAACTGTAAAATTCTAACGATCACTTCTTTAAGGTGGGCTCGAGCACACATTAGTTTTAAAGGCTCCTTTGATATTATGCAGTGAAGTCGTGGATGTAAATATAAAGCTGCAACTAACGAAGGATTTTGTAAAAGAATTCTCTCACGCCGTTCTAACTTTTCTAAAAATTCCGAATTGTTGGGCTTTGCATCCACTACAAGCTTCACCTCAAGCCATACTTTGAAAAAATCGCCAAAAAATAATTGCTCTTCTTGAACTTTGTATGAAGTTATTAAGGAAAGCAGCCCACAGCTCCGCGCAATTGTAACTACATCAAGTAGTTACAATTGTGCTTCACACAAATTAATGATTTGACCAGGGTTAAACTCCGCGTGTTAATTTATACAATATGAGTTTTTTTCCGACGGAAAAAATCAAGCTCTTTACATGAGTTTTATTTTTGACGGAAAAAATAAAACTCCTTAAATGAGTTTTATTTCTGACCCCAAAATAAAACTCCTCAAAAGAGTTTTATTTTATGACTTCTAAATAAAACTCCTTTTAAAGAGTTTCGTTCGACCTTTTATTTTTACGTTAAAAAATAACTGTTTAAGAAAGAGCTTTTTTATATAAGTTACAAAATAACCGTTATTAAATAACTTTTTCGATAAAACTTATAACCGTTACGGGTTATGCTCAAACTGAACAGGAATATCTACACATATTCTCCAAACAGAAGACTGCGAACACATTTTCTCCACTTATTTTGCAGACGCTTGCTCAATGTGTGACCAAGAGGTAGTGAAAGGGCCGAAGAATACCTGCACACATATATAATGCACCAAGCCCTGTGTACCAATGTGTGCTTGGTGTTGGCCAATTATATTTAATTAATTGTTAATTAAATATAATTTCAAATTACGTTATAACCTTTTGTGATTAAAAGAAAATGTGCTTATATTCTATATTGGAAGTATTTTGAAAAAGTTTTTTCTCCAGAATTATTTTTTTTTTTTACTGTATTTTATTTTATTGAATCTTTCTATTAAAAGAAATTCACAATAAGTATTCAAATCTTATTTCTAAATTATTATTTACTAGTTATTACCAATGTAGTAACTAATTTTTTGTATTCAAATCTTAAAAATCTATCTTCTATTGTGTAGAGAGAGCCGCCTTGCCAGGCTCAATGTGTCAGTTCTTTTGAGTCTCTGGTGGCCATTAAATTGCAATAAATTGCGTGCTAGAGTGTTGGGATGTGCGACTAGTTTGTTCACTTATTTGGACGTGTATGTTTTAACTTCTTCGTGGATAGTGGGAACTTTGAGATCCCTATGTATGTTTTCATTTCTTATGTACCAGGGGGCGCATACGATATGACGTATCTTCTGGGTGTTTGATGCACAGGCAGTACCCCACAGCTGAATACCATATGACCATATTGGCTTTATAACGGATTTGTATAAAAGGACTTTATATTCCAAAGCCAAAGTTAAGTTAGGACTTATTAGCCAATGCAGTTGATTTGTTCGAAGCTTTATGGACGTTATTTTTACCTCAATGTGACGGGACCAAGTTAGGCGCCGATCTAGGTGGATACCCAAATATTTGACGTGCGTTTCCGCTGGAACCGTGGTATTAGTTATTGTAATTGGTGGACAATTTTGCCTTCTAAGCGAAAACGTTACATGAGCACATTTTGATGGATTTACCTTTATTCTCCACTGTTTTAGCCAGTCTTCTAGCTTATGAATATGGGACTGCAGCTTTTCAGATGCTTCCTTTGGATCATTACTGACACTTATAATTGCAGTGTCGTCTGCAAAGGTTCATGTATATGTATGTGGGCTTGTCGGCATATCCGCTGTATAGATGATATATAATAGCGGCCCTAGCACACTACCTTGAGGTACTCCTGCACTGATTTTCCCACATCTTGAAAGCTGGTCCTTTGACCTTACTTTAAAAGTTCTATCGGACAAATAGCTTTTCATAAGCTTGTGGGTGTTTTCAGGTAGAACCCGAACTATTTTCGTAAGTAGCCCATCATGGCAGACTTTATCAAATGCTTGGGAAATGTCTATAAATAAAGCTGAACAGTATTGCTTTCTTCCAAAAGCCGATCTAATAATTGTAACGATTCTATGGACTTGTTCAATCGTACTATGCCTTGCTCGAAAACCAAACTGATGATCTACGATAACGTTTTGTTCATTTAGAAAAGGAGTTACACTCGAGACGAATAATTTTTCAAATATCTTTGACAAAACTGACAGTAGGCTAATTGGCCTGTATGATGTAATCTGGCTTGACCCTTTCCAGGTTTCGGGATCATAACAATTTCAGACATCTTCCAAGAGCATGGGAAGAAGCCGACGCGCAACATGGCATTAAATATGTAAAGTAAAATTCTTACAGCTGAATTAGGTAAGTTTTTTATCATTGATCCTGTTATACGATCAGGTCCAGGTGATTTCTTCATATCCGTATTTTTAATTGTCGATTTTAAAGAAGACAACCGAAATTTCATAGGATAATTCACGGTGTCACTAATAATTGGAATAGTGGAATTACTTATATCATGTGGTGCGAAAACCTTCTCTAAGTGCTTTGCGAACGCATTTGCCTCTTCCCTTGAGTTTTTAGCCCAATTACGGTCTTCAAGTCTTAGTGGGGATTCGTAAGCAATAGGACATTGTAAGTGCTTTACAGCTTTCCACAGACTATAATCCGTGTTTTTCATTGGATCCAAGTTTTTTTAAAAGTTGTCGATAGCGAATTCGTGTTTCTGTCTCAATATACTGCGTAAGTTTTTTTTGGCATAAGTTCATTTGCATTTTTATGTGTGGAGAGCGACTATTTTGCCCTTGTCTTCTTAGTCTTCTTTTCTCAATGACGAGCATCTGAATATCTGCTGTTGCCTGGTACGTTATTATTTTAGCTGATGCCTTTGTTGGCATTGCAGATATGGCTGCGGCAGTCACGACGTCTATAAAATGGTCTACAGCTGCTTGAATATCAGCTGGATTTCTCAGTGAGATGTTCAAACGTAAGTGAGAGCTCACATACATTTTATATTTTAACCAATTCGTGTTTCTGTTCGGGTAGAAACTAAGGGTTTTAGGTGCAGTGACAAAACTGTCGTGTAAAATAACAATTGTAGGCGAATGATCAGAAGATAGGTCATAGGATGAATTAACTAAGAGTTGATCGCTTTTGATGTTTTTTACTATAGCAAAATCAATAAGGTCTGGCAACTTATTAAAGTCTGTGGGCCAATAGGTGGGTTTACCGGCAGATACGACGTCAAGCTTGTTTTTTTCAACTGTATAATACAACTGCCTACCTCTATGACTAAGGAGTCTGGATCCCCAATATGTGTGCTTTGCATTGTAATCGCCAGCGGCAATAAATTTTTGCCCTAGCGTAGCAAAGAACCTGGCAAATTCATGGTGTTCGATTTTATGCCTAGGCGGGCAATACACTGAGGAGACTACAATTTTAAAATCTGTAAGATTTATAGTCGTGGCTTGCAAAAAGTCCTCCCTGAATTCAGGCAATGAAAAATGCCTTACGTTTTTTCGGACTATAATGGCAGTCCCACCACATGCCCTTTCGCTTGGGTGTTTGGTGTCATATATAAAATACCCACCAATTCTAAAGCAGTTTTTTATAGTGAAGTGTGTTTCAGAGACTAATAGTACATCATGTGCTAGCAGGAAGTGTTCTACTTCATATTTATGTTGGGAGAGCCCGTTAGCGTTCCAGAAGCATATTTTTAACTGGTTCATTTTTTGCCAAGCAAAACTTGAAGAAGCATGTTTTGGGTTCGCATCATTTCCTGAAACATACCCTGCATAGTTGTCATGAAATTATTCATTGTCTGTATTAAGTTCTTGATCGAGCTCGAATTGTTGGTGAGGGGTGTCTGAGTACCCTCTTTTAAGACGTGGGCATATGAATGTTTATGCACATTAGAACTTTTGGCATTCACATTAGGTAAATCATTTCTCAATGTTTGGGCATATGAAAAGTTTGGCTTAGTGTGTGGCTGTGTAGCTTGTGCACTAGCATGAAGCCGAGGAAATTGGGAAGCTTTATATTGCTCATAATCAGGTTTACGTACGACTTTCGCATTATCTTTTACATATTGAAATACTTTGCAGCTGTAATTTGCTGTATGGTTTTCACCACAGTTGCTGCATTTTTTGACCTTGGGGTCTGTTTTTGAAGAAGTGCATTCCAAAGTCCGGTGCGCATCACCGCAAACAACGCATACAGATGGTAGCTTGCAGTAGGTTTTCGTGTGTCCGAATTCCTGGCAGTTGGTGCAGAGGCTCTTCCACCGTTATTCTTCTGTTTAAAAGGTAGCGCAAATTATATACAGGATAAACCGAGTTTTTTGATTTAAGCTGCGATGCATTAAACACGATTTCAACACAATGGATAGGTTGGGGAACTTTATTCTTATTTAGAATATTGTGCACTGACCTTACGACATAACCTTCCACCTCTATGGCACTTTTTATCTTCTCAGTGGGAACAGAACTGTCAATGCCCTTTATAATGACGATCAAACCTTTAGCCCTTTTTAGTTGATACGTATAATAGCTCTTATTATCTGCATCGAGACGACTTGCGATTAGGCGATAATTCTTCTCAGTATGGGCTTGGATCTTCGTTTCTTGTATGTGTCCTCTTCGTACAGAAGCCACATAGAAATTTTCTTTGCCTAAGAGTTGGGACAGCATATTAACAATGGCATTTGATGTTTGTTCGCGCAAGTAGATTGGTGGTGGTTTTTGTTCCCTTACAGTGGGTTCGGAATTTTCATTATCCGGGGTAGCAAGGACAGAAAATCTATTTTACCTTACCGATGTTGCAGCTACTTGATGAGAACCTTTATATTGCTTGGCGGTTCGCTCTTGTTGTGAAGACTTAGGACTCGCCTTCCTCTTCGTTATGGTTATGTACCGATCCATACCAGTTTGCACGCGTTTAGATACAGTACCTTGTTCTTTTCTTGTGATATTTTTTGTGTATTATTTGTTTCTTTCGTTTTATTTGTTGAATTCGTTGTTTCTGTAGCAGATATATATATATTTGCTGATAATGAACGCGTTCGGTCAATTGGCCTGGCGGTTAAAAAAGCACTGTCATCTTTTTTTTATTATTTATATTGTTTATTGCATTATTAGCATTTGTGTAAGAAAAAGAGTAATAAGCATTGTTGTTAATTACCTTTTGTATTTTTTTCGTTAATGTTTGGTGCGCTCATGCACTCACTATTAATTGTTTAAACAGGTTTAACCATGCACTTTGTTATTGCCTTTTTTGTCACATACTATATTATAATGCTTTTTATTTTTTGTTATTTATTTTATTGTTGTTACTAACTGTTAACTGTTCAATTTTTAAAATAAAAAAGTCACCTTAAATGAATATAAATTATGCGCTTAAAGTGAAGTACGTCTTTACTCAAACGAAGTAGATCGTGATAATTCATATGAATCATGCTTAGTGAGCGCGCTTTGAGACTTACTGAAATTGAAGGCATATAATGATAAAGCTATTGATATAGTACAACTGCCTCCTGAAGCAGATAGTTTGACTGACTGCGAAAATATTGATGAAGATGACCTGGATGAAGTTACAGAGCTAAAAGATGTGCCTGGTGAAGTAGAAATCCACTTCATAGAAAACGAAAGAAATGAAGATATAAAGCCGACATCATCCAAACGGCAAAAGCTTCAAAACGAATTTCCAATACCACGTTGGCTTCATATCGATGCCAGTTATACGCACATTTTTCATTATCTGAACGCTGTGCAGAACATAAATAAAAAATTTCAAAAGTTTCAAAATACGGAGCCGTTTGATATTTTTGAATTTTTCTTCGATAAGTCGCTTATACAACACGTAGTTGACGAAAGTAATCGTTATGCACACCAGAATCATTTTCACAACTTCGATTTTTCTCCTAATTGTTTCCCTAAATTTCTCGGAATCTTATATTTTACGTCATACCATAGCTTACCCAGTGAAAGGATGTATTGGTCCACAGATGATGACATGGATATTCAAATAGTAAGAAATTGTATGCCAAGAAACAGATATCTTGAAATTAAAAGGTTCCTACACTTTAACAATAACCAAATCATTAGCAATCGTGTTCTTGAAAAAGATTTTAAAATCAAACCGCTGTTTGAAAGGATCAATGAAAACTTTTTGAAACTAAACGTTTTTTCAAAACAGTTGTCAGTAGATGAGCAGATGGTACGTTATTACGGAGGTCATTTTTTGAAGCAATTTATTAGAGGAAAACCAATAAGATTTGGTTTCAAATAGTGGGTTATGGCCTGCGGTGAAACTGAATTTTGCTATCAAATTGAGCTTTACAAAGGTAAAAAAGACCCTACTGAAAACGATTTAACAACATTAGGTGAAAAGGTAATTACTACTGACCACGAGATTTATTTTGATAATTTTTTCTCGAGCTTCCGACTAATGTCAACTCTTAGACTGAAGCATATGCGAGCTACAGGCACAGCAAGATTTAATCGAATCGATAAGTGTCCAATAAAAAATGACGACTCTATGAAAAAGGAACCTCGGGGAGCTATTGATTACAGGTTCGATAAAAACAATGAAGTATTAGTAGTTTCCTGGAATGATAATAGTAGTTTCCTAGAATATCCAATTAAAATTAAAGGGAAAAAATTGTATTTTAGGTATTTTACAAACTGGCTGGATATTTGTATGTATAACTCATATGTTATTTACAACACATGTCATGAAAGAATACCATATTTACAATTTATTCGTATGATTACCCGACATTATTTGCACGTGAATTCAGAATTTTCAGACCCGAAAATGTTAGGTTGTCCAGTACGAATTCCCAAAGAATGTAGGACCATAACAAAACATGTTCTGGCAGGGATTCCTGATGGAAAGCAAAAACGATGTGCGTTTGTACAAAAAATCAAGAAAGATTTGCGTTGAATGCGATTTTTGTAACTTTTCGGTTTTTTGGTGAATTTAAATATTTTTGGTGAAATTTAAATTTTTGCAGTGAAATATTGAATTTGTGGAATTTGGTTTTTTTGTAAAACATCGGTTTTTATTGAATTTTTGCCGCTTAGAATTTTTTCCCCTTTTTCGATTTTTTTGGTGAATTTTCGAATTTGTGGTGAAATTAACGTTTTGGCAAAATTTCGAATTTTTTTTTTAATTTTGCTTTTTGTAGGAATTCCGTTGTCTTTATTAGTTTTTAAAATTAAAAGGTTTTTTTAAATTTTTCAATTCGTTCCAACATTCAGGTCCGTAAGTTGTCCAGGGAACTCCTATTGAAGCAAACAAATAATTAACAATATATTACAAAATAACAAAACAAATTATTTATATTTGAGAAATGCCAAAATATAAACATCAATATATAAACATAATTGCATATTAATCTATAGATATTCTAAAAACTGTTATTAACCTTATAAGTCAAATAAAATTAATTAATTTATATATATCTATATATAGGCCCGATTTTTTAACCGTTTGGGATTTGCAAATTAAAAAAAAAACAAGGAAATTTGCAAAAGTGACTGAAATATTTATTCGAGCCGAGAACTGAATGCCCGCCGTTTACTTTTTACAGATTATGTTATGTAAATGTTTCTCATGGCTACGCCGTAGGTGGTCCATCTTTGACCGTACCCTTCGCCGCTGAAGACATTTTTTTTTCGATAGAAACACATTTCTCACACAGCACGAATATTGATAATAAAATTCAATGATTTGCAAGCGTTGTGATTTTTTAGTCTATTCATGGTGAAATTGCAAACTCACGATGTTTTTATCTTCAAAAGACGTTTTTCGTCAATATTTAAATTATTTTTGTCAAACATAACTCAGTAGTTGAAATCCCCTTTTCATATGGAAATAACTCGGTAACTTTAGAACCATTCAAATTATTTTAATGAAATTTCACAGTGGCAGATTTAAATAATTTTTAAATTGGTTCACAACAACATGGCTCTTAAGAGTATTAAGAACAATTTGTACAGATAATTTGTTACTAAGCACCTCAACTCTGCAAGTGTGCAACTACATTAAAATATCTTGCATGTTGCGCAAGCTACCCTATTATTGCTAAAAAAAATTGTGCACCATTTGGTGCTTTCCAGCCACAGTGCATGTTTACAGAAATAACATTCACTAAAGACTAAGCGTCTCGTAAAAAAGTCTCGTTAAGTTCATGATGTAAATTTAAGATCAAAAATTGCTTGAAATGATTTAATCGTAAATAAGGTCATTAAAACTAAAATTTAACTACGTAGATTTATAGGCTGAATTATTATGTGTTATCTGATTTTAGTAGATTTTTTATACCCCATCCAAGATGATGTGAAAGTTGTCTGGACTCGTATGTGTAAAAATTCCTATGGAAGTGACTAGACACTAAAAAACAAATGATTTAAATTGTATTAAATAACTTCCGTCATATCATTTTATTTTAGTTACAAAGCATTTTGAAGTGAAAAGATAATTTTTTCAAAGATATACGACACCCAAAAATTTTGACAGGAAATCTTCATGTAGGTGGTGCGATATGTACCAAAAGTACATATTTAAAGTTTATCTAATGTTTTTTTTACGTAGTTTTTGACCAGCTGAATTAAGTGATAATTTTCATTCGGACTAGAACGCACAATGTTAATTATCTTAATATTTTTTATTATGATAGAAGGATCTTTTATGTGTGAAACAAAATATCGACCAAAATCTCGCCACGGCTGCGGTGACACCTCTATCCGATTGTCGATATTTTCTATGACTCTGAGACATAATTGAGGTACAATGTCGTTAATTTGCTGAATTATCTCATCCTTTAGCTCTTGAATTGTTCTTGGCTCTTTGACTTACAGTTTTTATTTTAAATATCCCTGAAGAAAGAAGTACAACGGTAACAAATCACATGATCGTGACGGCCAATTAACGACGTGAAATAACACGGCCATTGAATTTCTCCGCAAAAGAGCCATTGTTTCGTTGGCTACGAGGCAAGTAGCACCATCCTGTTGAAACCAGCTTCATATCCTCAATTTCTGGCCACAAGAAGTCCAAGTCTCGCGGGTGTGACTCACAATTAATATTTTGCATTATGGTTGGACCACTCTATATTAATAATTGATATCAATTTACATACATCCGTAGTATATCAGATGCCTTATGTTTAAAAATCTTTGAACGGAGTAGCATTGCCAGAAATACCTGAGATCAAGGCAACGATATCGTACTTTTCCCAGATACTGAACTGACATGCCACTGATGTTTGAAAATAGACCTCAACCTTAAGCTTTTAAATTTTACGTTGAAAGCATATGGAAAGTGACAATTGTGCGGGCAAGACTACAATAAATTTTGATTCTAAAAAAGTGAATGTAATAAAATGGTGAGTTAATACTAGTCTTTAAATGCACAAATGCGATATGCTAGTAGTCGAATCATATCATTACCGTAGGTAAACAATTCGCCCTTCATGAAATTATATTTTGGTCTAATACAAATATGATTTTACAGAATAAAGAGAAAATATGTAACATCTCGTGATCATTAAATGATTAAAATTTATTATCAGACTGAAAAATTACACTGTATGTAGATGGCACTCGGCCGAAACCTCTGTCCAAACCAAACTTGAGAAAAATATAATTGAAAGCGAACGTAAAATTAATCCCATGTCCTAGAAAGCAAAATATTAGGTGACTGACTTGAAACCGTGGTCGAGAGTAAATATTGTTGTAAACAAACATTTAATTGCTTCTTATACTTTTTATTTTGTTTAGAAAATAATTACTTTACACATTGTAATTATTCCGTGCTGGGCTGTATTCCGAATCAGCAAAATTTTATTCGAAAGTGAAGGTTTCCGAATATTTTAACTGTTCTCCATTACACTATCGATTAATTTCTTTTGTTTTGTTTAGAATAAAAGAGGATTTTTTTTATTTAAAACTTTAGTTAAATCTTAAAATTACAAGTTTGTATTAAAATCTTAAAATTTTCTCTTAAATTTCATTTTATTTCCATAATAAATTTTAAATTAATATTTGAGGACTCTTGCTTATAAACTTAAACGACAACATACCTGTGTTTTTATAAATATTGTCTAATTACTTCTAAAACAGGAAAAATATGTGGAATGCATAACAGCTACTTTTCAAATTATTCAATTCATTCTACTTGGAATACAAACAAGGAGGATTATTGCATTAAGGTTTGTGATGACCAAAAGTCCTTCCACTTGTTTTTGGGTCACATGTAATTATGTCTTTTGTTTCTCTAATTAAATCCGTAGTTTTTATTAATAATAACTTAGTTTTAAGATTAACGGAAATGTTTAGATAACACCGGCACATAATGGTAGCACTGTTTAATACAACACCACCATGACTGCCAAATTATCTGCTGGTACGGATCGTATGATGGTGTGTATACGTGAGACTCAGCCAAACAAGTATAATAGCAATTCGTATACAGTAGAGAAGTCAGTCAGCATGTGGCTAGCAAGGCGGTAAGGCCTACTTAATCATTTTATAATTTTATTCAATCTTATTATTTAAGTCTTTGGCAGACAGCAAATAGTTGGCCCAGAATTTTAGAGTTTTACTCAACTTAATTAAGCTAGTCTCTCGCGCCACCAACTAGTAGCAAAACTACTGCTGTTTTCGTGTCATGCCAGAATTTTATTCGCCCTGACAACAGAAGCTAGTGAATAAGGTGACAATATACTACTTGGGCCAGAATCTTATTCGCCCCAATTGGTGTAGGCCAGTAGTGTATAGACACTCCTCATGGGGTAAACGGTTGAGCACAGAATTTTATTCGCCCCAACCCCGTGCGGTCGGAGTTGAGTGAGCAGGGGAGACATCTCTTAGCGTCGGGCCAGAATTTTATTCGCCCCGACAAGAGAGTCAATCTTTTTCCTTCACCTAGAGCAGCAGCCAAACGCAGAGATTTCCATCTGAGTGAGAGGCACGGAGCTTCTGGTGTTGTCAAGTCAGGTCAGAACCTTATTCGCACTGACAACAGAAGCCAGAGCGAGAAGTGACCCTATACCATTAGACTAGAATTTTATTCGTCTTAATTAGTTTTGGCGCACCGTGAGTAAACACGCTCTCTGACGGCCAACGGTTGAGCCAGAAGTTTACTTGCTTCAATAGGGAGAGAAGATTTCTCTTACCTTTTGGTCAGAATTTTATTCGCCCCGAAGAGAATATCGCATCATGTGCAGTCGCAATGTTCGAGCGTCGGATGGTTCGGCTTTTTGGTTTGAGAGCAGTTATAAAGCAGTTTGTACCACTTAAATATTTCGCTATGAATATATTTTTAATAGTATTTCGAATAGCCCAGTTTTTTTTTAATTGTTTTTTATTGTAGAAACCTTTTTTTAATAGAACAATAATAATTTCTTTAACATTTCCACTTTTTGATTTGGTGCTTGAATTTCTTTTAACTTTATTCCACACACTTTTACTTACTTGCTAAAATCGTTCATTCAATAAACAACACATGATCATCTCCTTATTTTTATTAAAATGGAAACCACTTTCTGTTACCTAAAAAATATGTCTCGGCTATTTCGGATTTTTAAGTTATTCATTTTGGAATTAGCCTCTTCAAGAAAGTGTCACATTAATCCATAGGAATGCACTGAAGTCTTAAAAAAGAAAATGATTGCAGCAGAGCAACATACTAAAACGCGATAGAAAGCAAAACGAATAATGTTTGTTTTGTTAAAATTCGAACAATTGCAAATTTCAGCTGTTTCTGCCAATGAGAAATTCAATTTTACTTAGTCTATTTTCTGTTAAAGAGCTATTCGCAAGCTATTGCTTGTTGACTGTTAACATTTGTTGTTTTATGGTTAAATTGAAGATCCAACGAAAATTGGAAAGAGTAGCGCATTTGGATATAACGAAATTTTCGCTTATTAAAATGAGTTTTTACATTTCGGTCAGAATTTAGGCAGTTTGCTAGTAGAGATAAACTAACTTCTCTATATTTGTATTGTCTGCAAATTTAACAGAACAATATGATAAACAACTGCAAAGAAATTATTTTTCCATAAACAGAAGCATATACTGTGTTGTACACAAAAAAATAGTTGTCTTATATTTAGTACCGGGAAGGTATACTACTTTGTTTTGCCGCCATTTTGGTAAACATTAGTCTTTACAGTTCATATTTGGCAGTCGTGAAGTAGGGAAGTGGACAATTTATTATGGAAAAATATTCGGTAAACCAACGTGTTTTAATCGTTAAAACATTTTATCAAAATCAATCATCGATTACTGTGACGATGAGAAAGTTACGTGAAATTTTTGGGAGAAACAACGTGCCAACAAGACGCACTATTTATCGTGTAGTGAATGATTTCGAAGAAAGACGGCCTGTAGCTGATAGGCCCAAGCATGGACCACAGCATACTGCAAGAAAACACTACTGCTATTCAAGAAAGTGTTCAAAACAATCTATCAACCTCAATTCGACACCGTACTCAGGAGTTTGGTCTTCAAAGAACAACTTTGGCCACAATTTTGCACAAAGATTTGCATTTGTTTCCATTTAAGATTTAGTTGATACAAGAGCTTCATCCAGAAGACCCTTTGCTCCGCCGTATATATGCCAATAGAATGTTACAGATCGCCCATGACAACCCCGATATGTGAATAAACAGAATAGTCAGTTCTGGGCAATGGAAACCCCTCAAATTGTTCATCAGTCACCTTTGCATCCATTAAAGTGACAGTCTGGTGTGCAATTTGGTCAGGAGGAATGATTGGACCTTACTTCTTTGAAACTGAAAACGGCGCAACGTTAACTGTCAATGGTGGGCGATATCGTGATATGATTGAAAACTTTTTAACGCCACAACTGCATACTTTGGGCTTGACTAACAATTGGTTTCAACAAGACAGTGCCACACCGCATACATCCAGGGTTACAATGGAATTACTGCGAGACCTCTTTCCACAACAACTTATTTCAAGAATTTGGTGATGTTGATTGGCCTCCACGGTCGCCTGATTTGACTCCTCCGGACTTCTTTTTGTGGTGATATCTGAAAAGCAAGGTTTATGTAAACAAACCAGAAACGCTGGAGCAACTCAAACAAAATATTCGTGATGAAATGGATGAAATAACGCGTGAAATGTGTGAGAATGTAAGGAAAAATGTGTTCAAAAGGGCTCGTATTTGTGAGGCTAACAGAGGCAGACATTCATCTGACATTGTATTCCATACATAATTGCCGACATTAAATAAAACATTTATCAATGTACGATTCATTCTCTTTCATTTAATCAAAAACTATAAACAAACAAAATAGTATACCTTCCCGGCGGACACCCTGTATTAAGACGAAAGGAGAGTTTAAATGTAAAATAATACGACTTAAGTCGGTGTCCAAAATTTAATATCTCAAACAATCCCTTGCACCGGGAAAAATCTGCAGTACATTTTTAGTAGCTCATACTTTTGTAAGAGCACTTGTTTAGAATCACAAGAAAAATATAACAAGGACTATTCTCTTGTATTTTACAGCAATTGAAGTCGCACTAATCTTTCCTTTAAAATATTTTTAAAAATCCGGAGCTCTTTTATTATGCAAAGATGTGGGTAACCATATAGTTTCACTTGGGTTTTATAAAAACGTGATTAAGTGTTATTTTAATATGGTCGAACTCCAATGTCCACAATTTATTTAACTGTCAAAGACATGCATAGCTTAGCTGCACCTACATTTTTGCAAGCCTCATTTCTTTCTTTATACACATATAATTTGAATAGGGTTTGTAATCATCTTTTTATTTCGCCTTAAAATAAAAGATATTTTGAAATAGAAATACTAAACAAACCTGCATAGATGATTATTTTTTCTTTAGGATTCTGCTTTGTCTAAGGTGTCAACAATAAAATGTGGAAAATATAGTTACTCAGTCAGTTGGTCATAATTTTATACAACTGGCATTGAAGACATTCAACACAATTTAAAAGTGAAGTTTCTCTTGACTTTAATGTGTGATTTTGTTTAGACTATCCATCAATCGTCTATATACTCGCATGTGTGCGCATCTATTAAATCTTGTCAGGCAATGAAACTTTCAAGTCAAGCTAAATTTATAGTCAAGTGAAAATGAAAGTTTTTCCTGCAAAATTTTGATCATCTACTATAATTATAAAACATTTTCACACCAATTTAATAAAGACATAATGTTTGTTATGTGCAGCATTAGAGGAAAAGGCTCTTGCTTAGCGAGCGTTGGCGATGATGCTGGTGGCAATGAAATTTGATTTACTATATCAGTGCTCCATAAAGTGTTTTGAAAATTCATCATTATACAAAAACTAAATGTTAAACAAAAAACTTTCAACAACTATTTACATATGTATGTTGTGACGACACGTACTCGCTGGTTGCTGGGGTAGTCTCAGCCGAGTCCAGGGTCGTTTTCCACAGAATAAAAAACACGGGGAATTTCCACTTAACGTTATAATTCTCCTTTATTGGTTTTCTCTTTACACAAAATCTACACAGAACTCTTGTGTGATGTGTACACGCGTGGTGACGTCTCTCGCGGCCAGGTTTCTCTGATAGTGTGAAATTTGCCTTCTCTCGCACCAAAACCGAGAGATTTGTAGCGGAAGAATGTCCCACTCTCCGCTAGGATCTCCGGCACGTGGTCAGGAATCAACTATTAGTAGGGTATCCCCCCACCAATAGTAGTTTCCGGATGCTGTGAAGGCTTGACCAACTCTTCGGGAGCGATGAGTTTGCGACCGTACACCACTACCCGGAGAATCTATCGAAGGGTACCCCACTAACGATAGAACCTCCGGCGTATACAGGCTTCGATATTGGCCCCACTAATAAGAGGCCTGGGTGCGACGCTGATGCAGCGAGCTCTTGGGAGTTGCTCCTAGTCTATAGCACCACTATACAGATAGCCTATCGGAAGGGTACCCCACTCCAGGTTCTGCTATTGAAAGGGTAACCCACCCCCAACAGTAGCTTCTGGGTGCAGTTAACCTTGGCTCAACAAGAAGATCCTCCACTGAAGCGGTAGCCCACTCTCCAGTATTAGTTGTTTCCAACAAACACTACTTTAGTACTTATATTAGAGCAGGTACCCCACACTCTAATAGCAGTTCTTACCGTAGCGCGAGCTGCTAGCTAACTCCCCTTTGTCACAAAGTAGTAAACAGAGGTGAAACGACAGTATAGTGATCTTTTTCTCTATCCGTCTCGTTCCCTCAGAGCCTTAGTTTTGTTTTTAGATTTTTGTTTTTATTTTGATTTTCTTGCCGTGTTTTCCTGTATTTGTTGTTGTATTTCGTCACAAAATACTATATTAGTCTCCTTCTAACAGAGCCCATAGTAAAATAAACTGAGTTTTTTATTTTTTATGTGTCAAAGTCTTCACCTCTGGTTACCCTGTGCCTTTGTTTAACGATCACTCGTCTTTTATACTTGTTTGCTTGTACACACATGAGTACACATACACACGTACTAACACACAACATGAATACACACTGCGTGTGGGCGTTCATACACAATTGACAACATATGTTTGTCCGACGCAGTGCTGTATTAATGCGTGTAAATCCGTTAAATTTAAATTCAAAACTAACGAGAAATGATAGTACAATAATAATTCTTTCAGGTAAGTAATTTATGATAAATACAAAATAGAAATAATTCATGGTAATAAGTAAATAATAATAATTCATCTAATTAATACAATGACAATAATAATATGAAATAATAATCAAATAATACTTCATTGTAATACAAAAAAAATAATAATAATTCATAGTAGTTGTTGCTGGTACGTTTAAAACAAGCCCGCGACTTTAATCGTTACAATGTATGTACATAAGTATGTACGAAATAATCACTGAACAAGTTTAGAAACACTTTTCTAACATGCTCCTTTACGTTTTTCTTTACAGAGAATAAAATTCGATGATTCAAATGAAAATTATTTAACCCCATAATTTATAAACATTGAATAGCTATACAAAATATGGAAGGACGAGTATAGAGTATTATTTTTAAGTGATTATTCTGTTTAATACTGCTTTTTTTGTAACGGTATAGTTATGGCACTCACTGTACAGAAAGTTTCAGATTGAATTGATCAAAACACAACAGCCATAAGATTATACGAGTTACCAGGAAAGTGAATACACACAGAACACAACAAGACATGCAGACGAATTCCAGGAATTGAATACTGTGGGTAAACTAGCAGAAAATAGACTCCTGCTATAAAAAGTCTTGGGTGGTCAAGCTAAGAGTTATTATTAAGTGAAACGTTAAAGTGAGAATATCGTAATAAAGAAAAACCGTTCCATTGTATTTAAGTGTTAAATATAGTTACAGTGCGTAAAATAAAATTATAGCATGTATTATTTAAAAGAAACTCTATAATTAAATGATCCTGCGATTTACTAAAGACGTTTAATAAGGTTAAACGTAACAATTGGTGTCAGAAATGAAATCAAAATAAAGGATCACGAAGTTGGAGGATTTTAAGGTGGAACAGCTAAATCAGGAACTGAGTCAGTTAAATCTGCCGACAGCTGGTAATACGGCAGAACTGCATAGGAGGCTAATAGATGAGTTCAAGCCGTGCGACATTGGCATCGGGTCTTACGAATTCCAAGAAAAAGTAGAAGTTGAGGTATGTTCCCGTGCAATAATAAGCAATACGGATTTTAATTCACTGGAGAAAATCGCAGAAGTTCAAGAAATTTTAAGAGCCAATAACGAAGAACTGTCGTAAAAGTACGTGAAAGAAACAAAAATAATATTGGTGATCGGTTTCAAAACAACAAATCTATTATATTTTGAAGTTACAACTTTAAAAATAGCGTTATTTCATTACAGTTGGTAATTAAGGACTCCAACAAAACAGAATTGCTATATGAGAACCCATGCATATTTTAGGTGTAGCGCAGTGTAATTTAAAACAATAAAAAATAGTGCGTGGTTATTTCAATCGGTTAAAAAATGAGTGTACCAAACATTCGTAAAAATAATATAAAATATACAGTTGCTAATACTGCCACAAAGAATTTAAATACCAATAAAAAAGATGACAGTGTTCTTTAACCGCCAGGTTAACGCTTGAATCAAATAAAGTTAAACAAATAAACAAGACAAAAACGGTGCAACAACAACAAAAAAATAATACAGATAATATAAGAAATCATATGCGAAAATTGCAGACAGGGATTGAGAGGTCCATAACCAAAAGCAAGGCCAGTCCTAAGATTTCGGAACAATATCGCACAGCGGAAAAATATAAAAGTTCTGAAGTAGTTGCAAATTCAGTAAATAAAAACAGGATTTTCCGTACTTGCTACCTCTGACGATGAAGATGCTCAACCCGCTGTCAGAGAACCAAAACCTCCACCAACCAACTTGCGTGATTAAACGTCTTATGCCATTGCAATCATGCTATTACAACTTGTACGAAAGAAAAATGTATATGTCGTCCCAATCGACGGGGCAAATCCAAGAAATAAAGATCCAAGCACATGCGGATAAAAATTTTCGGCTCAACGACTTAAATTAGAAAATAAAAACTAATACACGTTTCAATTAAAAAGTGCTCAAGGTTTGAGTATAGTTGGAATGGGCATTGACAGTTCCGTTCCCACTGAGTAAATAAAATATCCCATAGAGCGGAAGGTTACGTCGTAAGGTCAGTGCACTATCTCCCAAACAAGAATAAAGTTCCGATGGTACAAACAGTATATATAAATGTGCCATTACTTTCTGTAGTTTCGGCAATATTTATTTGTTAACACATAAGATTGATATAATCCTGCTATTGAATTAATTGTATCTATTTGTTAGGATTATACTTTACCATCGTCTATAATCACTAAGAACGATTCTTCAAGTTAAATACGATATGTTAAGTGATCTTAGAAGTAAAACGGACTGGAGTAATACTTTAATATTTGCTTCTACTTTAGATGATACTCTTATGCTATGATGATTATTCTTTTATGGGAATTGGCACTCCAACACAAATACATATTTGGTTCATTATATATTTGATTCCAAACGTGATTCGGTGTCGTTCTACAAAGTTGACTCGAAGAAAAAACCACCTGTTATCCTACTGCGATGACCACGCGCGGATGCAGAGGGATAAAAGACGAAGATTTCCGCCTGCAAACGTTCAGCCACCTTAATTTGCCGTCGCACACTTCTCCACTTCTCAAACAATCTTCCCGGTCTGTCTATATAAATCAGTTTTCCCTAAACCTTCTGGGAACTAGGATGTTGTCCTGTACTAAAAATTCATTAAAAAGAAGAAAACCGAAAGTTAACCTAAATTTGCAACAACAAAAAAATACTTTAACCAATAAGCGAAATTTCTGCAAAATAATTCCAAATAAACAATTTTTACCAAACATTTAAGAAATTCTAACATATCTAAAGAAACCGAAATTTTGACTCGAAAATCCATAAAAACAAAAAATTTATAAAAACAGAAACATCACAAAATCAAAATTATTTTAAATAAATATTTTACAAATAATTTAAATTTAATAACAAAATATATAACTTGTATCAGAAAAATGTTAATTACACAGCAACATTGAAGTTTAAGCAAATTTAAAGCTGAAGCTACACAAAAAATTATCTAACAATTACTCGAAAGCGAAGGATCAGCAAAAAATCCAAAATGTACTTTGGTTGATATTTCTTAGGCACGAGCATAAGAGAACTGTTCCACGACTCTAATCGTAATCAATTATAAAAATACTTAATTTGTAATAATTCTCTATTAGATTGTGTAAAGCGGTTTAAATACAAAATAAGTTCATGATGGGCAATGGACCGTCTAAGGAAATTATTTACCATGAGAAAGTTGCTGTCTTGGAACCAAACGCGAACATACATATGTGTGGGGACCATTTTCATTGTACTCCATAATCTTTTTATGCTGTGTATCTTTTTTGCTAACAAAATATATGTATAAATGACAGGCAGGGATAAAGGCAACGACTAAGCGGAAGAGTTTCAAGTAAAGCAATGGGTCAGACATAACAGCCAGACGTTTGGGGGCATAAAGGCTTTTTCTTCCTTATTGTACTTGATTTTAAAAGCATGTGCATATATGCCTGTATATACACGCAAATTTTAAATTACAAAAATAAAAAAAAATGTTCTAATATAAATCAAAAATAAATGTTTAATAAAAAACAAACTTCACCAAAATATCGTAATATAATCATAAAGCCGAAAATTCACAAAATGAAATATTTAATGAAAACATCGGAATATTAACAATATCAATTTAAAACAAAAGAAAAAAAGTCGAATTTTATAACAAATAGAAAGTACACTGAAAAAATTTAAAAATAATAAATATTCAGAATTTTACGAAAATTCTAAATTTAGACAGAAAAAAATAAAGTTCACCATAGTTGGGAAATTCACCAAAACTAAAAAGCCACCACAAAACCAAACTATGTTAAATTACCTAAATAACAAGATTTTCCAAATAATCGAAGTTGTAAAAAGCCAAAATTTTGCTACAATTTAAAATTCACCACAAATTCACATTAGAATCAAAAAAACTGGAATAAAAATATTTTATAAATTCAATATTTAATAAGTATCTTAATTCACTGCAAAAACTAACTTTTCAAAAAATCTAAAGCGAAATTGCGCCAAAAAATTACGAAAAACTCGAAATTTTATAAGCATTCAGAGAAAAGAAAGAAGAGAAAAACAAACTAAAAGAGCAGTAATTAAGAAAAAAAAAAACATCTCATCTATTAACCGATCGATATATTAAGACGAAAGGAGAGTTCTAATGTAAAGTAAGACGATCGAAATTCTAGAACAGTTCATACTTTTATGAAGGGTGTATTTGTATAGTTTGCATTTCTTTCGTTTAGAAAAATCGCTAGATTGCAAGTTGTTGGCTGTTGACTTCCGTCGTGACCTGCGTAATACAAATTATAAAAATTCACCTTTAACAACAGACTAAGAGAAAAAAAAAAACAACCGAAAAGCTAAGCAAAACACAACCATCGAAAAAGTATTCTTTGATATGTAACTGGAATCAAAACGACAAGCATGGACATGCAAGTTTTATATGCAGCTACACACAACACAATGAAACAAAATCTGAATAAAATCTTTAAAAATCTTAATGAGTCGATTACTTTCCATAAGCGTTTATACCACTATCCTCTGTAATGTATCTTATATTCCCTTCAATCTAGTGCAAAGCAATAAATATTTTTTTCGTGTTCCCTCCAAACACTAAAAGTTTTCATGTTATCTTGGACATTTTTCAATTTAACCTTCGGTGTATCAAACTTCTTTTACATTCGTTGAAATCTATGGATAACTAGATTAGTATATTATGGAATAATATACAAAACTATCAATTATAGAAATTTTATTCACAAATATAGCGACAAACATAAAAAATCGATAAAACGATTAAAAAAGATTAGTAGTGTAAGGGATGACGTTCCAAAAATCTACATCAAAACGTACTGTCGGAATATCAAATCAAAAATCAAGAGTAATAATATTTACGATATCAGCTTATTGCCGTACAAAATTAAGTTTCAAATGCCCACTAAATTCTTTGCACAAGTCTGCACTCGTCATTTGGGCATAGGTATTTGTTTTGTCTTAATTGTTCGGCACTGTAGAACATTAGCTCCAGCTACAATGAAAACCTTGGTAAACATATACAACATCAAGTATGAAACAAGAGTTTTAAGAGCACTGGAGTTAAAATTAGTTACTTTTATTTTCTGCGTCAAAAGACAAAAAAATTTTTCCCACATATACGAGTATATAAATTATGCAAACGGTGGTTAAGTAACCGTATCGCCGTCTTTCAAAGATAGCACTATTAATAATTGACCATTTATTTACTTCCCAAAAAGGTTTTAAGTAAAGTGAAAGCGATTTAACTATTTACTGATATTCAAAATAATCTCCAATGTAAGAACAACAATATTTTCTTCAATCCTCAAAAAAATCCTTTCTGCGAATTCCGGTTCAGCGTTGTAGCGTAGGGTTTGGGAACGGGAGAAATTAACAAGGAAACTTGTCAGGTATATACGAAGCTTGAATGATGTATGGGTGAAACAGTTGCTTAAAATATGATGCTTGTGTTAGCGCGTTCCAGAGGTGAAAAAATCAAAACCATTTTGTTCAACATTATTCCCTTTTTCGACTGTCATTTTCCCGCAAACACCGTAATGCGCTCACATACCAAGGAGTATTTGGTCTAATGGAGGAAACTTTGATTCCACCACACCCAACCAATGAAAGAACGAGTAAAAGTGCTATAATCGGCTGTGCCGAATCTTTTATCCTTTTCACAAAGTATGGACTACTAAAAATGTACTAACGAGTTTTTCCGGTTCTGAATTTTCTATAAAATCAATATTTGTTGGTGCATTGTAGATAAATGAATTTGATATTTAATACAGATTCCAATTTTGATTAGCTTTAAAGTTTTTTGACCAATTTCAACCTTTCAATAAAATTTGTGGTTTGTTGGTTGGGTACTTGTGAAAATTAGGGTTTTTTGTAGGGTTTAGATCTTTTGGAACTTAAAATTATTTTGGGGATTTTCAGATTTGGATTTGTAAGTTTTGGTTAACTTCCGCTTTTTTTTTGTGGAATTTAATTTTTTCGGTTTAATTTTGGATTTTGTCGAAATTCGTAGTTTTTAGAGAAATATACAAGCAAAATTTAAGTGTAAAATGGGTCTTATAGTTGATAGTTAAGACGGGGTATGGCACAACGAATGACGGCAATACTGCAAGGAGCTTCTTTTCTAATGTGGTACTTTCAGCTCAGATTACCAATGTAGATTATAAAAAATTGTAGTTAATAAAAAATGTTTCCATTATTTTAAAAACACTTTCAAGTGGTCATTATAGAAATATATCAACTTTTGGTAAGCTTTTAAAAGATACTGCACTTTTATATTTCGAATTATATTCTTGGTACTATATGCCTTCAACTGTACACAAAATTTTAGTTCATAGTATAGATTTTTTTTAATATTATATCATTCCCATTGGAATTTTATCAGAAAAAGCAATAGAATCAAGTCATAAAATTAAAAGAAATGCAAGATTAAAACATAAGAGAAAGATAAGTAGAATTAATAGAGACCTCATAAATTATCTTATTCTGCAGTCAATTTTGTTCAAATTTCACGTTGATTCATAAAAAGTTGATTTCTTGTGAATTTCCGGTAAAATTAAAAAATATAGGCGAAATTGTTGGAAATTATTACTCCCTTATACAATTTAAATGGATAACCCCAGATAAAAGAAGAGTTCAAAGTTAATTTCTGCCAGGAAAAGTGTGGTTATATTTGGTGGGTGTCGTTGAATTGTTGTTTAACCGGTGAATTAAAGAAAAAACTTAGGTGATGGCTGGTGATGTCGCAAATATTAAAAAACTAAATAGCGATAATTACGCAACACAGTGTATTCAAAAGAAGAGCTATAAGTCCTTGGGAAAGCGTCTATACGACGAGGAGACTAAATGGGTTACCGACGACAGATAAAATTAAAAATTCCCCAAATTATATAAATATTACAAAACTTATAAAAAATTGCAATTAATTTAAATAATAAAAAAATATTTTTTTAGGAATTCACCAAAATTCGAAAGTTTACTACCACAGTTAATAAATTTTATATTACAAAAATTGCACAATGTCCAAAAATCGAAATTTAAGAAAAGCAAAACTGCACAAAAAATCGAAATTTCGCCTTAATTTTATTTCAGCACAAATTCGAATATTCACCATAAAATCGAAAAACTGAAAAGACCGAAATTTTACCAAAATATACGGTAAAAAACGGATTATATATTAAAATTTCAACAAAAAGCCGGATATTCACAAAAATTATAATACAATATTTCAGCAAAATTTATGTTTAGCAAATTCACCACAAACCTTAACTACAGTCCAAAAATTTTAAATTACAAAAATAGCTAAACTTTCCAAAATATTTAAATTTGAAAACAACCGAATTTGCATCCAAAAATTTCAAAATAGCATAAATCTAACATTCACCATAAACTATACTGTATAAAACGATGAACTGGAATAAAAAATAATTCACCAAATGTTTAAATTTTAAAACATAATTTCAGTTCTGAAAATTCAATATTTTATTCAATTTAAGAAAGAAACGTAATTTTCACAAGCAAGTAAACAAAATGTTGAAAGGGTTTTGGTGTTATTTTAATATGCTGAATTCCGGATTATTTAGAAATTGATGCCGACTGTCATTCCCAATATAATTGCATTCAAATCTTATATGTTTTCAATTTATAATCATTTCGCTTTCATCACATCAGAAAAACCAGCCCTAAATAATCGTGTGTTTGTTTATAAATTATTACTTATATTCGGCAATACGTGACTTATAAAATTTTCAATAAGCCAACATAAAAATGTTATATTTGTTATAGAAATTTTGTTTTGAAAAGCTTTTTTGTCAAGCTGTGGTAAGAAAGAAATCGAATTTCGAAAGAAAAAACTATAACACTGTAAACATGGAAAGTACAATCAAAACAACTCAAACAACGAAATTGAAAATATACAAAACATTGTAATACTCGTAGTTCGTGACAATATTTGCAGCAAGAATCATTTTAACAAATGCACCATTTTTTGCTTTCTGTCACAAAAAACTGCAACACATTTCATGCAAAAATTGTCAAAGTAATTCATTTGTTTAATTTTCTTGGGCTTGCAGACAACAGAAATATTTGGCAAGACATAATAAAAACAAAGACGACTTAAGGTAAATAACTGCAGGAATAAACCTTGGCTAACCACCCCTTCTACATATAACACAATACACTCGAGGAGTAAGTGTTAGTAAAATGAAAAATTATTGTTGTTCTATCACTGTAGCTTACCGATTGGCTAGCGCCAATATATCTTTGAATATTTTTAGTTTAAAAGTAAATATTAACATCGTTAAGGTAAGGTTTGCGATTCATGCAACTAAAGAAGAAATATTTTCTATTAATGTATGGTACCACTATTCGAAACACGTCTATTTAGCTAATACTAGAGTTAATCCTACAAGGTTCGAAAACTGTAGTTATTATACAAATTGAAGCTTTTTGCTGTTATACATATGTTTTATTTATACAACTATAATTGTATACACTTCATATGAGATGTGAGGATGGCACTTAATACATATATAGCGATTTCAATGTAATCGGTTCAACGGCGTAACCTCCTATAAGCCTCTAACACACAAATGTACATGCAAATAAGCAAAAATTGAATGTTATATACGAGTATACGTTCTTAGTCATACAATATTAGGTATGTAATCGAATTCTAGTTCGAAAAACAAACGGCGTAAAATCTATATAAATTGTGTTGTACTCTTATAGGTTTTCCATATACTTTTAATTCATTTTTATAATATTTTATTAATTTATGTATTTATTTTATACAAACTATTTTATATTATTAGTCTATTTCTTGTCTGCTTTATGAGTTACAATAGTTTGAAGTAGGTTCAAAAATAATTCCCTAAATCACCATTAAATACAATCGTTCCGAAATCGACCGATTTCCATTTTATATCGGAATATTTTCGATTTAAAAAAGGTTTATGGAACAAATTTCCATGTGTGCTTTGTATTCTAGTTCGTAACTTGTAACAAAATATTATAGAACTGATGCCTACAAATATGAGGTGATTGGCTTATTTTAAATTATTTGTCTTTAACTTACATTTCATTTGGATCCTTAGTGAGTATATGTAATAAAAACGACAACAGTATGAGTCAGACTTAACTTTTTTATTTTGTTAACGAAATGGTATAAATGTAAGTTGTGTGTCCGAAAACAATATTTGAAAATAATTCAGCATAACAAAATGTCTACAATGTTGTCAATTGTAGGTTGTAAGTTACAATAGTTAGATAAATATGCCTTAGATTGACTAATTTTGTAGTGATTTAAAATCCCTAAGCGTAGAATTTTTTATCTGGTTCGTAAAACCTTGAAATTCTTTATTTTAGACAAACTCTGAAGAAAATAAATGCAATAAGTAACTTAACAAAAAGCAATAGAATGTTACTAAGTAGAAACATTTAAATTTCAGATATTCATTCAAAATTAGTCCCGAAAAGTTAAAATGTTGGGGAATTAAATAAAATAGCGCATTTTTCACAACCAAAATAAAGATCTTAGCAAATTTAATGCCTTTAAATGTCGTTGGTTGTGATATTAAATTAATTTTATTTGGATTAAACTTAGCATCATCAATCAAAAACTTGAAGCTTGAATATTTAACTAAAACCTTGTGTTTCATTGGTAGCCAAAATTAATAGCCCCTGTGTAGAAAAAATTTTTAAACAGGACGTTTTTAACTTTTATTTATTATTCGCCAAATGTTTTCTGTCGCAACAAGCTTTTTCTTTTCTCGTTAAGGGCAGTTGTGAAGGTTTTTCTGACAAGAACTCTCAAACTCCCAAGTCATCCTTCGGGTGTGTACTTCCACAATTGTGGATCTCATACATATTAAACTCAACTTTATTATACTTAACTTTTAAATAAAATACTATTTAACCGTTGGTGTTTTTTATTCGAATCCTGCAAATCTTACTGTTAAACGCTTCCCAGATTAATACAGAATTAAAGCACCCCCTAAAGACAGACTTATTTGTTTAATTATCGTCAATGCATGAACTTTAGGAATCATGATCGGGATTGATTTTTAATATTCGCGTGGTTTAGGCTTTACTTGACAGCCTGCGTGCAGCAGGCTACCATGTTAACCAACCAGGATTTTCGCAATTCCGATACCGAAATAAAAGTGAATATAGGAAATTCACCAAATCATTTAAAAATTCAACAAAGAAATTAAAAATTATAAACTTTTACCAAATTAATACGAAGCAAACAAATATTAAGAATTGTCCAAAAACGAAACTAAAATTAATAATTTTAAATTACCTAAATAATATATTTTCCAAAAATTTTAAATATTAATTGCAACAATTAATATGTAATTTGGTCAATTAAAACTTTGTTTTGATATTTTAAAATTTGGGTTTTTTTATTCATGCAATTACTCTGTTTTGTTCCAGTTTTTCGATTTTATGGTAAATTTTTGGCGAATTTACAATTTTGCAGAATTTTTCGTTCTTTTTTAATAAATTTCAGATTTTTTTAAACTTGGCGTGAAAAATTTTTTGTTAATGTTCATTTTAGTGAATTTGAAATATTTTGCGGAAATTAAAGTTTTTTTGGTGAAGTTCCGTAATCTGGTGAATTAAATTTGTTTGGTCAAGTTTTTCGACTTTTGGCGAATTTAAAATTTCTCGAAATAAATTATTCGTTATTATAAATTAAGCAATTTCGAGATTCTGGAAACTCCGCTTTTTTTTTGGAAATGTTCGTTGTTTTGGTAATGTTAATATTTTTGGTGAAATAATGTATTTTTATGATTTTAAATTATTATGCTGAATCATGTTTAATAAATATTTTACCGTTTGCGTAAAATATTTTTTTTTTTTAATTTTTGTTAAATTCTAAAGTTCAGTTGTTTTTATTCAATATATGGTATATTATTAAATTTTTGGTTAATTTTAAATTTTGGCAAACTATTGATAAGTTTTGTATTTTTCCTGGAATTTTGTTTTTTTAATATTGATTATTGGACTTTTTTGTTTGTTTCTGGTAAATTACCAAATTATGGTAATTATTATTTTTTTATTTTCAGGTTAATTTAGATTTTTGGTAAAATTTAAACTTGTTTGTGAATTTTTATATATTTTGTTGAGTTCCCTTTCCATTTGTGATGAAATTGTATGTGAAATTTGTATGATAAAATTTTATAAATTTGATTTTTCGGTATTTTTTTCTTCTTTTTTTGTAAAATTTCGGCTTTTTGTTGAATAGTGTTTTTTTTAACCAACTAATTTTTTTATTCCAGTTTTTCGGTTCTATAGCGAATTTTCCAAGTCATAGTGAGTTTAAGACTTTAGACAAATTTTGAATTTTCGACAATATTTGGCATCTGGTAAATTTTGATATAATTTCGAGTTTTTTGAATTTCGATTTTTTGGCAATTAAATTTCTTTATTCCAGTTCTCCGATTTTATGGTGATCCTTAGAATTTTCGCAAAATCTTCAATTTGTCGGATTTTTTTATATTTAAATTTTTCAAGTATTTTGATTTTCGTTGACGGTTTTGAAAATGTTTAAAGTTTTTTTAAATAACAAAATATTGGCGAAATTTAAAAATTTTGTAAGTTTTTTTTTCGATACAATTTCGGGTGTTTATTGGATTGTGAATTTTTGACGAATATTTTTTTGATTACTGTTTCTCGATTTTATAGTAAATTCCGAATTCGTGGTGAATTGAATGCTTTAACATAGCTTCGAATTTTTTGGATTTATGTTGTGAAATTTCTGTTTTTGAAGGAATTTTGTTTTCAATGTTAGTTTTGAAAATGTTTAGTGTTTTTTAAAAATTGCTTAATTCCTTTCAACACTTAGGCCCCTAAGTTGTGTGGTTGCATGTTCTTAATTTACCAAAAAGACAAAAATTAACAAATAATCATTATTTTTATGATTCTAAGGAAATACATAAAAAATCAAATTTATTACAAACCTTAAAATCATAAATATTATAAATTTTACCAAAAAATTCACATAAAGTCGAAAAACGGGGAAAAATGTAATTTCTAAAACACCAACATCTAATAAAAAAAAAACAATATTTTATTTTAAAAAAATTCGCTTAAGTAGAAAATTTCAACACAAAAGCAATTCACCATATTTTTAACTTCACCAAAAAGCTGAAAATTCATAAAAATTCAATATTTTAGGAAATTTAACAAAATAAATGGTTAGCAAATTCTCGTACATTAAAAAACAAAATCAATCTACAGCATAAGCAGAGAATTCACAAAAAAGTTGCAAGTTCACTAACAAAATTTTTAATTTAAACTAAACTGAAATTAAAAAAATCAAATTTTACCATAATTTGAGATTTACCAAAATTCGAAAATGCACCACAAAGGCAAAGTTCAGATAAAATTTTCAAATCATAAAAATCATATATATTATCAAAAATCTAAATCTACTTAAAAAATTTAATGAAAATTGATATTTCAACTAAATTTCAAAAAATTTAGAAATTTTGCACAAAACTTAAAATAGTCTACACTCACCTAACTAAACTCTCACTCACCACACTAACATCAGAACGAAAAATGACACTGAAGATGGTAAATAGCCGAAACCGGCTTGTCTGAAAACTGAACTTGACAAGGAATGACGGAAATTCGTTCCAAAAATCAAAAATTTTATATTACTAAAATAACAAAATTTAAAAAAAAGCAAACCAAACTGATATTGCTTAAAAAAATTTTAAATTTACCATAAATTCGAAAATTTACCACAAATAGAAAATATCACTAAAACCAAAATTTTAAAATTTAATTTTGCAATATTAGGAAAATCCTTTGCAGCGGGAAAAATCTGTAGTACATTATTAGTAGTTCATACTTTTGTGAACGGTATACAATATTCGGCACAGCCGAATACAACTCTCTTACTTTTTGAAATATAGCACTCTTCTAAGCTAAGCTTCGTTCTCAACACTTCAGTTTTCGAAACGTGGTTAACGCATGGGATGAAGGCATCTCAGTATCATCCTTACATTGACTATGAATACGCTTACTAAGCTCTAATTTTTAAATCTTTTTTGCAACACTGTAAATAATTTTTTATGATATTTTGATAATTTTTAACGATACCATAATTAATCGATTTTTTTGAGATTAATTGAAATTGATAATTTCTCTGTTCGATTAGATATATAATTAATCAATCGATTAACCCTTTTTTACCATCACTTGCCACAAATTTATTTATTTGCAGTTATTTAGGATTGCATAAAAGTTACCATAATAAATTAAGTTTCTGCGAAATTTAAAAATCTTATAAATCAATGCATAATATCTTGAGTTTTTTGCAACTAATGGAATTATAAGAGTGCAAGAAAGGAACACGAGATAATATAAAGTGCATTTTCGTATTGCAGAGTCAAAGAAATGCAATTGAAGAAGAGTTCTGTACCTGAATCATAAATGTTCGTATATTAGAATAATAAAATGTTTTTAGAAAGCAATTTCGAAGTGCCTAGAACTTTATAATATTGTCGTGATTGGAGTAAAATTCTCCGCTATAAATGCTAAATTATGCAAAAACCACAAAACGGTCTTATAGGTGCTCAATGCTTATAGAGCTTGTAAACGTACATTTTAATTTATGTTAGTTAAAACTGTAAAATTTTAATTAAATTTTTGTTATCCTTATATTTGCTTTAGGTATGATATTTTTATAAAGTAAACGTTTTAAAATTATTTTTGTTAAACGCTGATATTTATAAAACTTATATTTGAAATTCAAAACTTACGGTCTAAGATTTTATTGCTGTTAAAAAAGCGCTAGAACAGCATCACTTCTTACTTGCCGAACGAGCATTCGCATACATATATGTATGTGCATATGTGCAATGTTTACATACAATGTAATAAAAAACTGCATTTACAATACACATCTATAATGCATGAGGCATAAACCCTTTTTTTCATTGGTTGCCAGCTAAAATTTTTTGCAGCCTTTAATGTTTGGCAGGGGTGCCACAAAAGAGTTTTTTTTTACCAAAATTCTCTCCAAAATCGATCAAATCTTTTATTTCTCTTTATATAATCTTTGTTTTTCAGTAAAGAGTTAACAACAAAAATTTCACAGGAGAAATTTATTTTTAAGAAACTTTTTACATGAAATAACTTAATTTCCCATATGAATCAATAAAGAACTATTAATACCTAGATACTCGTATATTGAACCAATATAAAAAAAAACATTGTATTACCACTTTGTCTGGTTCAAAGTCGAATAATTTCACACATTTTGACACTGTAGGAAATAAATTTTGCTTGCACATGCCTCAACCTTCATAAAAAACATGTTTTATTTAAAATAAAATTTTTTCACAAATTGAAAAAATCTACGAATTGTGGTCTGTTCAGACCAAAGTGGCAGCCCTGATCTTTGATGTACCTGTGTACGAGAGTATGTGATGTAGTAGTAAATAGGTTTCGTAGTTGTTTCACATTTCTATCATTGTATGTAGTTCATTGTTACTATTTTAACAACTTATGATTAAAATCTTGTGACACGATCTTTTGGCCCAAACCTGGCGCCAGTAACCGACTGTATTAAATTTTATTTGGTTTATTCGTTTAATGCTCTAAAGGTTTTTCCAAACGAATGTATTATTATTAAGGAAACCAAAGAGGGAGTTTCTTGTTTTTTCCAATTTCAATTGCTCATTTTTCCTTTCGTGGATTGTCGAATACAACATATTATCGTTAGTTTCTAATTTATTTAAATGTGTCTAAGCTTTTTTCGTCTTCATTTTTAAATTTCATTTTGTAAATGTTAACTAAATGAAAAGCTTTGTCATTGTGTCATGTGTGCAAAAGTATGCTCAAAAATAATTTCATAAAATGGATATGCATAATTGCAATATACGAAATTGAGTTTTAAAATACAACGTATTTAGAACGAATAAAAATTTATTTAATTATTTAGTTTTTGTGCCCTTCACAAAAATAACATTGCGCTGCGCCGAATCATGTATACCCTTCACAGAAGTATGAGCTACTCAAAATCTAATACAGATTTTTCTCGGTGCAAAGGATTGTTTGAGATATTTAATTTTCGACCAGCTTCTTTTTCTTTTCATTTTGTTGAATTTTATAGGTAGATCATAGCGGAGCTGAATTTTGACTAAAATTTCTAATATTTGATACAATTTTGAGTTCTCGGTCTAATTTCAGCCTTTTGGTAATTTTTTGTCGTAAATTTCAAAATATGGCGAAGTGTGTTTTTGTTACTTCTTTGTGAAAATTGGGACTTTTAGAATTTGTGTAACATCGATTTGGGAGAACCTGCGACGTTTTTCATAAAATATTGATTTCTTGCATGTAGTCGGTGAAACTGTCAAATTTGGGTGAAATAACATTTTAAAATTTGTTGAAATTTTGTTGTTATTATTTTTTCAATTATCTTGTTTTATCCTTTTTTTCCATTTGGTGTTGAGTTTTCGAAGTTTTTGTGAATTTCGTTTTCTTTGTTAGTTTTTGAAATTTCTGGTATTTTCGGTCCAACATTTAGCTCCGTAAGTTATAAGGATTCAGAATATGCAACTTTTACGGGCTTGTGTATAAGTTAACACGTTAAATATTTTTCTTTTTACTTTTTGTTTATTGTATTGTCATGTTTGCATATTTCCCTTTTGTTTGTTCTATTTACGAAATCTAAATGCTGACACCATGTCTGCAGTTTATTGCATTTTTGTATGATCATATTACTTACCTGAATTGTCATTAAAATAAAACACAATTTCATAAAGAATTATGTTAAATTACTTTTTAGCAATTAAGCAAAATTTTATTATTAAAATAAAGAATAATACTATGGCAAATTCAGTCGTAGTCAAGTACTCGCACAAATTTGAACATTATTTCAATTAACTGGCGCCCAACGTAAATTATTAAATGCGCTTAAGTGAAAAAAAGAGAACCTAAGTAATAAAAGTGAAAAGGACTCATTCTCAGTTTTCCGCGCAAATAAGGATATTTAATTAATTTAATTTAAACAAAGTAAAAAAATAATTAGAGACAGAAATAAACTAAAATTATTACTAAATAAAAAAGATACAAGTTAATTACTAAAGGAAAGTAAATAATAAATAGAGTTAAAATTTAAATAAAGAAGAGAAACTATTTAAGCAACACAGAATTAAATGAAGTGCAAAGCTGGAACATTAAAGAAATTTATTTTAACAAATCAAGTACAAACTATTAAGAATAACGCAGAACATTATTAAATAAAGCTATTTTAAAAATTTTTAAGAGCGAACTATTAAGAATAACGAAGAACATTATTATATAAGGGTATCAACTTCAACAAAACAACAGTATAGACGACATCGAAAATCTTATCATCATTAACCAAGCTAGAAATTAAACCCTTCTTCGGGTTTAATTTCAACAAGAAACAACATACAAAGATGATGCAGCATACTATTATTTTTATGTAAGAATAATATAATTGTTTTAATTTTAAGATTTATAATTTAAATATTTTTAAGAAAATTTTCTAAAGATAATCATGTGTAGTGCAGAAAAGACAAAATAATATAAATAAAAGTAATAATATTGTAATTTTACAAATTTTCCTCTCAATAATGGCAAATGCAAACAATTTGATAAGAGCACCAATTTTAAATAATATTCCACCGAATTTAAATGCAAATAATCCTTCACAGCCACCTCTGGCTCAATTTGTTCTGTCACCAGAAAACGAAGCTAGTATAGCCAATATTGTGCGTAGAATACTCGTAGAAGAGCGAGCATTAGGAAAAATTAGAACCTAGATTAATAGATCAGGGAATAGACCGCAACAATGATTTAACAGACTTGGACAAAATTCCGGACGTAGTGCGTTCACTTAGGGAATTTTCAGGTAATAGGACTGAGTTTAGTTCATGGAAAAAAAGTACTGAAAGAATTTTAAAAATTTATGAACCATTAAAAGGTACAGCCAAATATTTTGGAATATTGAACGTAGTTCGAAATAAAATTATTGGCGACGCCGACATTGCTCTAGAAAGTTACAATACTCCATTGAATTGGGAATGCATCATTAAATGCTTAACAACCCATTATGCAGACCAAAGAGATTTAGGGACTTTGGAGTATCAACTTACATCTATGGTACAAGGTACAAGTTCTATACAAGAATTTTACAAGAAAATCTACTTATCCTTATTATTAAATAAAATATCATGTTTACAAGAAAGTCAGGAAGCTATTCAGTTGCTAACAAAAAATTATAGAAATAAAGCGCTCGACACTTTTGTCAGAGGCTTAAGAGGTGACCTACCCAGACTGTTAGGAATAAGGGATCCCAAAGATTTAAATGAGGCATTACATTTATGCATGAAGCTGGATAATCAGCAATTCAGAGCTCAATACGCTAATAACGTAACTAGAATTCAACCACACATCTCGTCTCAGAAAACTAATAACCATAGACAAAATCAAAACTTTTACCCACAGATTGCGTATATTCCACAACCTGCTATGAATTTTCATAGATCAATACATCCAACTCAACCAGGCCATAATGCTTATCTACATCATGACCAAAGAAACAATTATCAAAACCCATATAGGCAGAACTATATTACAAATAATACATATCAGCAACAACCACCTTAGTGAACCGAAACCACAAGTTCCAATGGAAGTTTATTCTTCCATTCATTCCAAAAGGGTCAATTATATGAACCGACCTCAACCAAACTATAGATTTTCTGGAATAAGACCCTTGCCTCAATCAATGCAAATTAACCAACCACGAAAATTTCAACGTCTCAACCACATTGAAATAGGTCAAGATGATCCGAAACCAAATCAAAACGATCCGAAGACCAAGACCGACATTGTAGCAAACGCATCTAAGCTCCAAGGTGAGGATGAGGAAATACAATGTTTGACCGAGTATTTAGACGAACAATTTGATGTAGAAGATACATCAGATGAAAATGAATACACCGAATTTTCCGATATTAATTTTTTAGATTAACGAATTCCACGTTACCATCTTTTCAATGTAGAGATGGTAATGGTAAGATACTTAAATTTTTAATTGACACAAGGTCAAATAAAAACTATATTCAACCTGAATTGGTTAAAAACCCTATACCCAATACAACAAAATTTCAAGCAAACTCTATTGGTGGGAAAGTTACAATTACCCATCACACTTTAATTAACTTATTCGGAGTTCGATCACAAGATCCAAAACTTTTCTTATTACCTACATTGAAATCATTTTACGGAATCCTTGGTAACGATAGCCTAAAAAATTAAACGCAATTATATATACCTCTAAAAATTACATGATAATCAATGATTCTATAAAAGTTCATATAAAACAACAGCATTCTGAATCCATTAATAATTTAAGCATACGATCAAGTCATTTGACTCATGACCAGACACAGAAATTTATAACTTTATGTAAAAAATATTCATCACTGTTTTCGGAACCGGACGAAAAACTGACATTTACGACAGCGGTAAAGGCAGAGATTAGGACGACGACCGATGACGCTGTTTATACAAGAAGTTATCCATACCCTGTTTCAATGAAAGACGAAGTGGAGAAACAGATCAAAGAGTTACTTTACAATGGGATAATAAGACCATCAAGATCCCCGTATAATGCCCCTATATTGATAGTGCCAAAGAAACTAGATGCCTCTAATGAAAGAAAATTTCGAATGGTGATTGATTACAGAAAACTCAACGCCGTCACCATTCCTAACAGATATCCGATACCAGAGATCAATGAAGTTCTTGCTCAGCTTGGGAAAAATAAATGGTTTTCTGTAATAGACTTGAAAAGCGGGTTTCACCAAATACCGCTTAGAGAAGAAGACATTGAAAAAACGGCTTTTTCTGTTAGTAACGGGAAGTATGAGTTTGTGCGCCTTCCATTTGGGTTAAAAAATGCCCCTGCCGTATTTTAACGTGCATTAGACGACATGTTGAGAGAGCACATTGGGAAGATATGCTTCGTCTATATAGACGACATAATAGTCTTCGGGAAGAATGAAGATTTGCATCTCAAAAATATTGAAACAATATTCAATACTTTGTGCAGAGCGAATATGAAAGTGCAACTCAATAAGTGTGAGTTCATGCAAAGTGAAGTCGAATACTTGGGGTTTATTATTTCGACAAAGGGAATAAGAACTAACCCGGAAAAAGTTAGTGCTATAAAAAAATTGGCACCACCCAGTAGAATAAAAGAACTCAGATCGTTTCTAGGATTATCAGGGTTTTATAGACGATTCATAAAAGATTACGCGAAAATGGCAAAACCCCTTACCATCCTTTTGAGAGGTGAGGAGGGACGCATGTCAATCTGCAAAGATTCCTGTAACACTGGATGACAAAGCACTAGAAGCTTTTAATAAAATAAAGAATTCTCTTTCCTCTGAGGAAGTAGTTCTGGCATTTCCTAATTTCGAAACGGAATTCCATTTAACAACCGATGCATCTAATTACGCTCTTGGTGCTGTTCTTGAACAGGACGGAAAGCCAATCACATTCATATCAAGAACCTTGAATAAGGCTGAAGAGAACTACGCAACGAATGAAAAGGAGATGCTTGCAATAGTGTAGGCCCTTAAAACGTTAAGGAATTATCTTTATGGATCTGTGGCAATTTAGATATTTACAGACCATCAACCCTTAACATATGCGTTAGGAAATAAGAACACAAACGGTAAATTAAAAAGATGGAAAGCCATCATAGAAGAACATAATTATGAAATTAAATATAAGCCAGGTAGTAGTAATATAGTGGCAGATGCGTTATCTAGATCTCCACAAATTAACGAAATAAACTCCTTAACTGCTACACAGCATAGTCATGAAAGTTCTGGTCAAAATCTTATCCAGTTTACTGACTCTCCATTAAACGTTTTTAAAAACTAAATAATAATTTCAACCGGACATTTACCTTCATATAACTTTAAAATAATATTTTCTACTTATCATAGACACGAGATAGTCGACAGTGAATATGACAGCGACAAACTGGTAAAGATTTTGAAATCTTATCTAAACCCATCGGTAACCAATGTTATCATGACTGATGACCAGATTCTAGGTAAAATACAAGAGCCTTGGTCGTCATATTTTTGTAAGTTCCGTGCGAAATATACTCGGACTATGGTTAAAGATTTGACATCGGACATTGAACAAGAGACCGAAATTATAAACGAACATACAGGAGCGCACAGAAATCCAAAGGAAAATAAACTTCAACTACTTAGAAAATTCTATTTTCCTCATATGCACGCGCAAAAATAAATGCCCAGGCAAAAATAGTAAAATCAAGGGCAACAGAGGATATAAAA
The DNA here is from genome assembly GCA_963932375.1 of Phania funesta. NCBI lineage: Eukaryota > Metazoa > Arthropoda > Insecta > Diptera > Tachinidae > Phania > Phania funesta. The sequence continues at coordinate 49,671,101 of OZ010656.1, forward strand.
TTACCTTTACAGGAGTTGCTTACGTCTTTTGGTACCCCTGAAAATGTTGTAATAGACAACGAGAAGTCCCTTAACTCGGCTTCTGTAACCTTTATGTTAGAAAATCAGTTAGGTATTAAAATCTATAAAACACCACCCTATACAAGTTCCGTAAATGGTCAAGTGGAACGTTTTCATTCTACTTTGACTGAATTAATGAGATGCATGAATGCAGAAAAGGTTCATAATTCATTTGAAGATCTTTTGATCAACTGTTTAAATAAATACAATCATTCTGTTCATTCCTCTATAAATAGAAAACCTATTGAAGTGTTTTTTTGTAGAAACATTTTCACAGATCCCGCATCTTTAAAAGAAGACAGATTAAAGATTATACAGAGCTTGACGGAAAAACAAGAGAAAGACTTAGGCCATCATAATAAAAATAGAACTAAAAGAATAACTTATAAGACCGGTGACGAAATTTTTGTAAGAAACAATAAAAGAATAGGGAACAAATTAACGCCAAGATACAAAATAGAAATAGTACAGGAAGACAGAGCAGGAACCGTTTTGACGACATCAAACCGAGTAGTCCACAAAAATTTAATTAAGAATTAAAATTTGTTTTGCAGATCGGTGTTGAAACTGATTGGAGCAGAAGTACAGATATTGAACTACTCGAACGCCCATATTGTGACAATTGAGACAGGAACGACTAAACTGGTAACACTGGCGACTTTAAACTCATCCATGTAATAGATCTCGACTCGTACGAAAAGATAATCGACCAATTGGATGCTGTGATAACAAAGGACATAGGGAAAAAGGACAGCAACTATCCATTTTTGATCCATCAAGTAAAGATTCTATATGCTTTGCTTACGGAGTTGAGACACAGACGTGAAACTATATCAATAGACGCTCTGGGGACTGTATGGAAGTGGGTGGCAGGCTCGCCCGATCACGATGATTTTCAGCTTGTAACTGACGGAGTGAATAGACTTTTGGAAAACAATGACAGACAAATTGTAATAAATAGGGCTATAGAAACAAGAATGCAGGAGATAACAGAAATAACTAATAGAATAATAAATGGCATAGCATCGAATGATGCTTTTAAGCGAGAAATTGTTAAAGACGTCGAAAGAAAGCTAGGAATAATCAAAGAAGAACTTACTAATCTCGGTTATTCGATGCAGTGGGCAAAATCTGGAATAATAAATTAATTTGTGTTGTCAGAATACGAGTTAAATGTTACTAAAAAGCATTTCGATGAGCTTAATATGCCTTACGTGAATTTGGTTGAAGCCCTGGAGTTTGGTGAGATAAAAATAGGAGTAAATAAAACGACAATACTTTATATTGTCGACTTGCCAATTACTGAAAGGGAAACGTGCAGAAGTTTATTTGTAAAACCTGTAAAAACCTATAATGTTTTCATTAAGATTGATAGTGAATATTTTGTATTGTCTAAAAACTCTCTCCTCGAGATAAAATCAGCATGCAGAATGTTTAACGATGTAGCTGTTTGCAGAAACCACAACCTAGAAAATATTACAGAATCTTGTTGTTTACCAAAATTATTAAATGGTGCCATCAAAATGCCCAACCTCTAACAATCAACACTTACCCGTGATGAAAGAGTTAACACCGGGTCTTATGCTTTTAAACGGCTATAATGGCACAATATGGATAGAAGATAGGGAAGTGGATTTACATGGTACCTATATTGTAAAATACTATAACTCTACAATTACCATAGGCCAAAGATCCTATACCAATAAAGAAGTAGCCCTAATGAAACCCTTACCAGCAGCGGTAAACGCGCCGAATACTATTGCTAATTACGAGGAAATGCCATCATTGGAAATGCTTAAAGATCTTCATATCAACAACGCTGGCGAGATTAAAAGACTAGCTACCAATTACAAGGCCAGCATTGGAATGTTGGGAGTCCTAACAATGATACTGACGTGTGGTTTAATTCTACATTTGATAAGAAGAAGAACCGGATTTAAAATAAAAACTGACGTCAAACTGGAGAATCCTGTTGAAGCATCCAGTATTTATTTACACTCATTACCCATCCAACGTGGACGCTAGAATTTAAGAGGGGAAGAGTTAACACGTTAAATATTTTTCTTTTTACTTTTTGTTTATTGTATTGTCATGTTTGCATATTTCCCTTTTGTTCTATTTACGAAATCTAAATGCTGACACCATGTCTGCAGTTTATTGCATTTTTGTATGATCATATTACTTACCTGAATTGTCATTAAAATAAAACACAATTTCATAAAGAATTATGTTAAATTACTTTTTAGCAATTAAGCAAAATTTTATTATTAAAATAGAGAATAATACTATGGCAAATTCAGTCGTAGTCAAGTACTCGAACAAATTTGAACATTATTTTAATTAACTTATAGCTATCTCCGTACGAGTGGAAATACGAAAAAATCCAGAAAATGTTTTTTTTTGCCTATATCTCGGGAACTTGTAGACCGATATCGGTGGTTTAAAATTTGCCAAGCACGCTGATCAAATGATCCAAGTTTTTAAGATCCAAGGTTGTCTTAAGCCGCCAGAAAGTTGATTTCAAATTCTGACAGACGAACATCGTAAATTGAACACGGATCCAGAATGGTAATGAATATTATAGAAATTAGATACGGAATGACAAACTTGTATAAACCCTTTTTTTCATTTTCGTGAAGGATATAAAAATATCCATCATTTCCATATGAAAGCCTAAAACATAAGATGAAGAAGACAATGAGTTTTTTTCTGTAAATACCGGGTTTTCCAATAGGGACTTCCGAACTTTGACGCTTCTTAGCGGCCGGATTGTTGAAGCTAAATCTGCCGAATTGGGTGTTATATATTCAGTCTGTTTTGCCAAATCAACGTAGACGCAATTAGCGTTTTACTTGACAAAATTGTTTTATCAAAATATATGTGGAAACTGACCTTAACTTAAAAAAATCATCTTTTATGATCATCAACAAACAAAATTGTAGAATTCGAGACGATGCCAATCCACATGAGACCCAAAAGCGTTCATTGCATACCGAAGAAGTCACTGAACACCATCGAGATGCCACATTGGACATTCTGCACGAGCTACTTGAGGGCATGGTTATCTCGCGCGAAGGTGATAGAATAGCAACAAAGTTCATGTGATTTAACCCCGTTGGACTTTTACTTGTAGGAAAAATTCCTAAGTCGGCAGTCTATGCAAATAAACCACAAACTACAGCAGCCGTTAAATTCAGCCCGATTTATGCGTCAGAATCATGCAAAATTTGATATTTCAGATTCGCTATACCAACGATGTTATATTCTGTACGTAATAGCATCGGAATAAAAAAATTTCAATGATATGACACGCTCACTTTGTTTTATATAAATTTAGAAATTGTAAGGGCTTAAAGAAAGACTCTTTAGTACAAAAAAGAGAGTCAATACATTTTTGGAATAGAAATAATTTGATTCAAACATTTCCACTATTAAAAATATAAAAGTTTGCAATAAAATTGTTATTATTACCGACGTCATATGCACCTCGACCCGTAGGATTTTTTTTCTACTGGCAAGTACCTCGTTCAAAGATCCTATAAGCCTCATTTGGAGTCCTTAGAGACCTTTCAAGGAACTTCACTCTGTGGGGACATAGAACACTATGTCCTCACACCAGAGCACAAGCTCAGGTGTCTAATTGTCCATTACGCAAATCTATATTTTATGAACTCGAATATCTTAGATATCACTGGTGGTATATAAGACTACAATGTTACGTAAACCGTCACGTGATCCTCTTGGCGTCATTCTTTTCAAGCATCAGAATCTGGATGCGAGTAAATTCTGACTGAACACGGCGCGCTCTCCTATTTTTTTTTGGTAGTCGTTCCAGCGTGGCCCTCATGAACAGCACATTGTATGTATGTATCTTGTGGGCACCAAAATCATTTAGAAATGTAACGGAGTCCATGACCACTTCCGATCTTTTTTTAATAGGGCCTTGAGCACTGCTTGGGTGTTTTACCGTTGAAATTGCCCTATGCAAATTGGAGCCAAAGACTCGAGCCTCAGTCTTGTCGTTTTTCTGTTTAGAGTCGCCAATAAATCAATCTTGTTCATTATCTGCGTGCCAATCGGCTTGATTCGGAAATTGAGCTCTGGTTGAAGCGAGTACGTTATAGTTTCTCTGTCACACTAGAGTCGGTTTCAAGCATTTCGGTATCCTGATGAAAGGGTCGTTTTCAGAGCGTTTAAGTTTCCTCATTTTTCCTGCAATCAAACTGCACTCCTGCATTCCTCTTCCCAGATGTGTGAGGAAGTACATATGTGCATTGCAGCACCCAGGGCTGAAGTGAACAAACAGTTGCGGTGATAGACCTTACCAAGAATTAGTCTTACTGTGCCGTGTTTTATACCTAGTAATGGCATTCTCTAGCTAAAGCTACATAGCACGCGTTCTATACTTTAGGCGAAAATTTTATGCAACTTTCCGCACCTGGTACGTACACGTACATATATAAAAACCTGATGTTTGCGCGTAAAATCTTTATATTAAAAGTAACCGCCAATTAACCAATAAATTCTTTATTAAAAAATTTTTATTGACTGCTTTTAAGTTGAAATTTTTATAAACATAATCTTTGAATTAAATAAAAAGATTTGTTGAATTTAATTTTGTTCTCAATTAACGAGGTTGTTAAAGGTGTTCTTGGATTATTATTTTATTTCTGTGTTATTTTATTTTGCGCTCCTTTAAATGCTAAACAGTGAACAAGTTTTAATATGCATAAATGAAAAAGAGGAAGGAAGTATTTTATTTGCTTACAATATTTTTATTAATGTTTCATATATGCTAAAATGGAGAAAAATTTCGACCGAAATCCTTCGTTTAGGCTCTAACACACTTTTCACGCTTTGTAATACGATCCACTTCACATCTTTCAAATGGGCCACATTTTATATTGCCACAATATACGGAACCAGAACCTAAACAAAATTTAAAAAGTTGTTCAGTATATACAGACGAGTATATGTATGTACGTATGTTACAAAACGCTATATATAAGACTTTTTAAATATATATAAAATATTTGAATATTAAGAAGAAATTCGTTTGTTTATTTATTTAAACTATTTATTTACCATATTTATCAGGTTTCGTTCCGTATTTATCACCACTACCCCCATTTGTCAACATGTGCGGAGCAACACATGATTTTTGGTTACACAAATCGGGACAACACATGCCACCAATCGATGCACAATCGCCGTCCTTATAGCAACGTGGAGAACAGGTATAAATTTTCGTTGAGGGAGGACAATCTTTATTGAAATAAATTAATTTCGAACATTTTTGTTCAAATCTTACAAATATTTTTAGTGTTTCCTACCTTTAGCTTGAATGGCCAATAATAAACTTAAACACAACAACACACCAGTCAAATTATTTAATAGACATTTTGCTATTATTAAAAAAAAAAATATTTATGTAATATTTGATTTAGAAAGCACAATAAATTATTATTTGTTCAACAAAATCATACCCATTGTTGTCTATTTTTATCGTCAAGACACAACTGTAATAACAATAAACTTGTAATAATGAATTTTAGCAAAGACTCAATCAATTGAAAGTCAGCTAAACAGAAAATGTGTTTTGTATGAACGAGAGCTATAAACACACTGAAGATGCAATACATTTGTTGAGATACAGACCCTCTTTACAAGTTGTCAAGCTATGTTTTGTTTTTTTGTTGTTGTAGTTGCTTTTAATACAAGGTTTTTTGTGCTTGTTCGTTTTTTAAGGTTCTTTCCAAGAAGCTTTGTTATTGTCGTCACTATTTTATTGCAGTGAATACCCTAAAACCGGTTGATGCATTTAACTCTTACATAATCGACTAGTTGCAAGTAAAACTTTTTTATTGACTTCTTTGTTTATGCACCAGATTTTTTGTTTTGATAGTTCGATACTAATCTAAGACAGCAGTAGCTGGCAACGTAGTTATCGGCGCTACTTACCTTTTGAAGCAAATTTGGTGCAGAATCTCATCGAATATTTGTTAAAACTTAAAGTGCTCTAAGTGCTGATGCGAGATACGAAAGGTGTGGAACTCTACCGAAAGTTTTTGAAGGCCAGGAATTACAAGCATTCGCGCTTGAGGAGGATCGTCAAACTCAACAATAATTTGCGGATCAATTACTTGTCTTACATGTGACGCAAGCAGCCATCTTCATACATTGGAAAGATATGGGATAGAAGTGGAAACACGGGAAAGATAAATATATTTATTCAAAATGTCGCAAGCGAAAACCATTTCGCAATCGAGGTTTCGAGAACCTGTTATGAGCTATGGTCTGGCGAAACCGTTAATATTAAGTACTACTGATAAAAATCAATTTTCACACCAGAGACGATTTGACCTTATGACGACCAGTGATGGAAACCATGAAGGCGTTTAGTTAAGAAATGCACGTGGGGCTTCCTTATTAGACTTGGCTCCGTCCAAATTATAGTTATTCCTATTGAAGACATAGTCACTCACTAAGTAACGCTTCACATCTTACGTAAGTTGCCGGCGTATGGTTCGGCTCAGAATACCAACGTTGGTCAGAGTGACATTCACAAATTGTCGGATAGTTGAGAAAAACTTATAGCTAGCAAGGTGCAACATATCGAATAGAATAGTTTCTATAATTTACATACAATAATCATATACTTTCTCTAGGAAAAGTCCGTACTCATAAAATTAAAAGCAAATCCATCGAAATATACATATATACTCAAATTAATTCAGATATCTAAATGTCAGAACTGCTCACGTCAGTAAGCTGTATCCGTTACAATTGCTCAATAGCAATAATTTTCGATTTTACTCATTTAAAATTTATAAATTTGTAAAAAGTTATCAGGGGTGTCATAGAAACCAAGTCGGTTTTGATGTTTATCGGTTTTGAAAACCAATATTGGTGTCACTTGCTGTCCTGAAACCAATTCGGTTTTGTTATCTTCGAATGCAAATGAAACAAATATTCGGATCAGCTGTTGTTTTCATTTGTATAATTGTTTTCAATTTTAATTATAATTTTTGGATGAATTATAAATTGTGTTTGTTGAAAATAACAAAAAATCAATGTTTTTAATAAAATAAACGAAATAAATATAATGAGCACTGCTGTTGTTTTATTTTTGGTACTGGAGGAAGAGCGTTCAGAAAAGCTGAGATTAAAAACATTGCGAGACTGCAGCAATCCGCTTAAGCTGCGGAGACAGCGTAGATATATTTTTTATAATGTGCGTTTGTATTTAAAGCTGTTTTGCAGGTTCATAGGATACTACCGACTTCACAAAGTAGATTTCGGATGGTCCCAGGCACAATAAAAGAGCATCTTTCCTTTTCTAAGATTCCGCCAATGCTACAACTTGCAGCTTCGTTGCGATTTTTAGCTGAAGGATCCTACCAAAGAGCTGTTGGAAAGGTCTCTAGCATATGTTTAGTCAGGAGCACAGTGTCAACCATTTTGGGTGCTGTATTTAATGTTATAGAGCGGTACATATGCCTGCAATGGGTGACGCTTGAAATGGACTCCAACGATAAGCAGAGACAAAATTGCTATAAAATTACATAAAAATAAATAAAAGTTGTTTATATTTCATATATAAGTATAACAAAAACAAAAATTCAATTCATATTCAGTCATTCAAAAAGGTACAGAGTTCATAACTTTAAAATGTTATAACTAAAGGCTCATTCTATTCTTTTCAAATTCAAATTTCAGTATATCAAGATCCAATTGCTTCTTTTTATCTCGTTTTTCTCTTGCACTGCTTGCACAATTCCCCTGTTTACCTGTAACAATTAATTTTTCAGTTCTGCGACTGAACTCGCGATAGTTTCTTGTCCTTTTTCTCTGTACTTTTACTCTGTACATCCGTCGTAAGCTACTTGCGTTTTCTTTTCCTATTTTTAAAAGGTCGTCCAATTCTTCTTTCAGCTCCAGCTTTATCCTACTATCTTCATCCAATTGTTTTATTCCTGACCAGTATTTTCCGTTTTGAATCCTTTTGGAGTACCACTAGTCAAAAGTGGAGACAGTGGACGTTGTGATGATGTTGGCGGTAATTCTTTATCAGTTTCCCCAATAGCATCTTCGCTGGGACCCAGTGCAGTGCCAGGGGGATCTACAGACTGCGCTCAAATGAAATATGTCAGCTGTTAGCTGCTTAATTTTGTTTCAATAGATAAACCGATAATATTGGTTTCTGTGAAACTTGAAACAACACTAATTCTAGTTCGAACATAAAACCGATTACATTGGAATTCATGACACCACGTTATTTTTCTTTTTTTTTGACGTTTTCAAAACCAATTCCAATAATATTGGTTTCCATGACACCCCTGAATGCCCATTTTTTTAATATCGTTTTAATATTGCACAATATTTTTAATACTACAAGTAACATCTTGGAAGGTAGTGGAGTTTAGTGGAGTATATGACGGAAATTCGTATTCTTATAAAATAAATAAGGAATATTAAGTAATTTAATTGATAGGCTTGAGTTTGTTATTTACTATTTCTGTTAAGAAAGAAAATTTGTTTGATATGATAACTTGGAAGCAATCTCATTGGGTTGAAAATATGTTGTTTACATTGCACACAGAATTTGTAGATGAACACAAAGAATGTTGATAACGTGCTTAGCGGCTTAGAAAATGCATTCCATTCTACTAGTTGCCTAATAAAAATTTGTACTTTTACTGTATTCAAAGTTATCATATCAAACAAATTTTCTTTCTTAACAGAAATGGAAAATAACAAACTGACAATTAAATTACTTAATATTAATAACTATAGCTCGACAAAGTTACGTCAGACAATAAAAATAAATAAGGAATACGAAAACATTGCATTAGTTTGATTCTGTATTTTACATTTGAAGAAAAGAATAGCAATATATTTTGCACTTCAAGTGCGCCAAATGATGTAAAGGTCATTTAGTGCCAATTTAATTTAGTTTTTTTATTTTTCATTAAAAACTCTTTTAACTTATTTTTTTGCTCTAAAATTTCATACAACCTATTGCTTAACTCTACTTCTTCATGGACAAATTTCTTATATATGATAACCTATTGTCGGAGAAGCAAAAGACATGCAAACTTTCTTTAAAGAGATCTGTAAAACATACAATATATTCTTCTGATAATGACGCCTCTTGTCACACATAAATTACAATATTTGCAATTACTCATCAGTATCATACACGTAGCAGTAATCAAACATAATACCTAAATATGTACACCGTAGATCCAAGATTTTTACGGTATCCTTGAAGTAACTACAATAATGTCAAAACTTATTTTTTAATGAAAACTAATTTTCAATAAATATTAAACTTTTTACTCCTAGCAACTTTTACTACGCTTAAGATGTTTTTCAATATTTTTTCATAATTACATTTAAATTTAAATCGTATGTTTGGGTTTGTTGGCTTAGTACGACAGTCATACAGTCATTTTGTTAAAAATATAATGTTTGATTTTGCACTTGCCCCTTTTATAATTAATAACTGTATATGATTTTGTAGTAGGATTAGAAATATTTGTTTTCAGTCTATAAACATATTAAAGTTTTTATATTGTATCCTAAATGGTATATAAGGGTTTGTCATTCCGTTTGTAATTTTTACAAAATTCGTTTTCGACACAACAAAATATTTATATTTTGAATATTTGTAGGTAGTTCAAGTAGAGGTGTCCGTCTGGCTGGTCGTCTGTCCGATGTTCAAATCAATTTTCTGAAGTAACGACGCAACACCTCGAAACTTGGACCATTTAATCAGCGCGTTCGGTTTTTTAAAATTGGTCCACAGGTTGCCGTGACCTGAGTATTTCTCTGGGTTATTTGGTATTTTCACTCTTACGGGGAACCGCTTATGCACAAGCCAATAAAATTCCTTATCAAATTTGCTAAAAAGTCCTCCCGCAGAAATGGTCAAACCGAGACCGAGACATATATCTTAACCTAAATATACCAAAGGAAAAAAAAATTTAAAAAACTTTAAAAAATAAACAAAGAAAACGGAATTCTTCCGAATTCCACATAAAATCAATAGTTTATGAAAACCGTTGTAATTTAAGAAAATAAATGTTGATGATATCGATAAATGATGACAAAAGCTTAAATTTCATCAAAATTTTATGATTTCACCATAAATCCGAAAATTTAGAAAAATTTTTTATTTCATGAAAAACGTCGGAATGTTAATAAAATCGTTGTTAGAAAAACTACACCAATAAAATAAAAAAATAATAATATTAATTTTACCAAAAATAAGAATCTATTTGGAAAAAACGAAATTTCACAAAATGGCGAAACTGAAATTTTTCAAAAAGTCAACACAAACCAAACTATTATAAAAAAAATTTCAATTACCTAAATAACAACAGTTTCCGAAAATCGTAATCCTAAAAAGCCGATATTGCATCAAAAATTTACGAAAAACCTGAATTTCAACATTAACTCGAATAACTGGAATAAGGAAATTTCATTAGTCAAAAGCCCTCTATTTTATACAAAAATCCGAAGTTTTACAAAAAAGTAGTATGCTAGGAACACAACTGGGACGAACGACGAATTTCGTCCAACACGACGTATACGTTGGTAAAAATTCGGTGTGTATATTCGTCGTATGAAGCACAATAACAACGAAAAAATAACAGCAGTTATCTATATATAGATAGGGTGACCATATAAAAAATAATAGTTAACAAATTAAACACACAAAAACACAGCCAAAAAGTAATTTTATATTTAACTACTATTTTGTAAACTTATTTTAAATTCTATAAAACAAAATTAAATTAAATATTATTTTAAAAAAATTCTTTATTTACTAAAATACTTGGAAACTAAAACCAAACATGGGCACATTGTACTGTTTTGTTCGTCGTATGTCGGCGAAAGAAATAGATCTAATTCAAAGTTCGCCTCGTATGACGAATTTCGACCGACGTAATAATTGTGTGCATTTTGGTATACACAAATGTGTAAATGTGTGAAGGGTATATAAGACTCATTACAACCGAATATAGCTCTCTTACTTGTTTTTTATCTAATATTGAATAGAATCTTCTAAGCAAATTGACTACTGATAAAAAAAAATATAAAGTATATGCTTATATGGGACTCAAAAAAGTCTCTTTTTTAATATACATGTACTAAGCATTAGGAAAATAACACTATTTCTTCTTCACAACGGCTGTTGTGTAGACAAATAAAATTTTTATTAAAAAGTCATAAGATAAGGGGACCAATCGATACTTTTAATCAACAGCAAATTGGAGAACACTTGTATTTATTTAACATTCTTATAGTTTCTAATATGTGAATGTAAATTTATATGCCTCTTCATAGATAACAACAGTTTATCAGGCATGTGATGACAATCGCAAATCGCATAATATTTGCGATTGTGACTTGAACTCGAAAGAGAGGTGTGATGGAAATCGCAAACGCAAGAAATTTGGCGACTTCAAATCGCAAGAGAGAGTCAAGTGAACTGTTGTATTTTGCCTGAACCAAACACTAAAGAAACAAATAAATGATGAATAACATAAATTTGATATGTTTTTCTTCATTATGAATCATAACTTATAATATTTTTTTACCAATTCTTATTAAAAATATAAAATTTAAAAAATGCATTAAGATTTTGTTAAATGTATCTTCTTTTGTACTGACGATTTCAACAAACAACTGACCTAAATCATCTTCGAAAAATACGTGCTACTAGTGCTAATAATAATTTCATGAAAGTAATTGGTTCTTTCTATTTTCATTCTAAATGAAATGAAAAATTTGTAAAATCGAGAATTTTGTGTTCAAATACAAAAAATCATCACATGCTGAAAAAAGTTTGGCGATTTGACAATCGCGTGAGTGTCACCACATGCCTGTATATGTAAAATAATTACCTATGCCTCTGGTTTTAATTAACAACGGCTTATGTTTTAAGTATTTATATAAACAAAATATATTTGTTAGTTTTTGCAGCACCAAAATGCTATTAATACAGTAGGCCCTTCTCGCCGCATACAATATTGAACAAAATATGGCGAAATTTCTTATTTTTGGAATCCGACATTCAATATCGTATGAAGTGCAATGTAACTTGTATCAAGCTGTCATTCGATACGCCTGCGCCTATCGTATACATAATAATTACATTTTTAGTGCTAAAAATATCTATAAATTTTAGTTTTGCAATTATTTTTATAAAAACAAAAAGATTTTTAATTAATTAATATCGAAAGTATAAAACGACAAATACATAAACAAACGAAATTTGGATATGAAATAAGGGAATAATGTGTTGAGACAATACCGGCATTTAACAAAAAAAAAACAAATTCACCAAATTTTGAATATTCACCACAAAAATTTAAATTTCACCACAACTTTGTAATTTTGCGAAAAGCCGAAAATGAAATGAAAAAAACTTCGAAATTTTAACAAAATCGATGTTCAACAAACATAAAACTATCAAAAATTTAGAAATGCACAAAAAAAGTGAAGATCCGACGGTAGCACCCGCACAACTTCAGTCCATAGTCATGAGCTAGAAAATTGGCTAAAACAGTGGAGAATAAAGGTCAATCCATCTTATGTAACGCTCTTCTTAACAAGGCAAAATTGTCCACCAATAACAATAACAAATACCACTGCTCCAGTGAAAACACACATTAAGTTATCCAACTGGATAGATGTCCAACCTGGTCCCGTCATAGTGAAGCAAAAATAACGGCCCTAAAACTTAGATCTAATCAACTACACTGGTTAATAGGACCTAATTAAACCATGAATTTGAAACCGAAAGTCCTTTTAAAGCCAATATGGTCATATGGCATTCAGCTGTGGGGTACTGTCTGTACTTCAAACATCTAGAAGCTACAAAAAAGACAGTCCAAGATTTTACATCTTATTGGATTTTGTTTAAAGATTTAATAAATTAAAATTAAGCTAAAAAATAATTTTAAAAAATTGCTAAAAATGCTAAATTTTTTTCAAACATTTTTAAGAAAGTCGAAATACTGCAATAATCAAAATTTTTTCGCCACAAAATCTAGATTCTTTGTATTGAATTTTACCAAAAAATACGGAAACAACAGATTTACCAAATACTAAAATTTCACAACAAGCAAATGTTATTTGTAACTTCACTAAAAACCCGAAATAACACAAAAATTTGTATTTCACAAAATTGTAATAAAATATCATCACCAATTGAGAATTCAATAAAATATTAAAGAATCCATCGAAAATTACATACCCAAAAAATTGAGAAATTTTAATAAAAATCTAAATTAATCTGAAAATAAAATAAAAAAAATTCACCATAATTTGGAAGTTCACGAAATTTGCAAATTCACCACAAATCAAAACGAAAGTCTACAAATTTGGTAATTGCAAAAATAAAAAAAATTACAAAAAACCGAAATTACGCAAAAAGTTACAAAATCGCCAAAATTACCCAATATGGAAAATATATCTAAATCGAAAAAGTGGAACAATGAAGTGTATTTGTTATAAAGTTAATATTTAATAATATACCGAAATTATACCAAAAATACCACAAAAACCATAATCCCTAAATTTTGGAATTTCACTACAAAAAACTTAACCAAGATTCTGCAAATTCTCCAAAAAGCCGAAATTAAAAAAAACAAATTTTCTGAAAACTTCAAAAGCGAATATATGTATGTTACACAATTATATAAATAAAGCTCTTTTACCACATCGTTAATTGCACTTCCCTACCTATAAGGATCCAGAATTTATATATTGTTGGGTCGGAAATGAATATTGTGAAAAATTTTTATATAAAAAAAAAATCCACATTTAATGAATGGACGTCAATTTACAAAAAAAAAAAAAAAACAACTAATTGCTTGCAACAACAGCTAATTGCTTGCTTACTTGCACGAAGTAAAAGTCTGGGCTATTTTGCGCTAGAAGAAGAATATTTCTCTCTCAAAAGCTAATTTACCCAAACCAGCAGTACGGGAACAGTTTCTGGTAAAATGTTGAGTACGGGACCACACCATATATCTAGTTTTGATACATTTTTTTTGCTGAATACTACAATGTTATTTTATGACTACCTCGATGTTATTCTATTGTACTCTATGTCGTTTGCTTCTTGGACGATTACTAAGGCTTTTGTATGAAACATCTCTTATTGCTTTATTTTATTATTATATTATTTTTCTTTTTTTTTCATTTTAAGCTACTGTTGCGAAAATGTGAAAGTAGTAGTAGAAATAATAAATAAAGGACTCTGAGTTTTTAAAAATTAGTAACTAGACTACTTTGTGTTTTATCGTTACCATGCCAGTCATTTCAATTACGTTGGGTTTATTTCCTAAAAGTAAAAGGTTCAATCTTTCTAATAAAACCTTAATTGAAAAAAAAAAATATAATTAGATGGCCAACTCTTTATAAAGCAAATATTATCAAATCACATTTTTAGTACTATTTTATTCACTTAACTGGAAATTCATAGCAGTTAAATCACTTAAGGTGATTTGCATTACTCAGCTACAAACTCTCTTAATGCATACCATTAACTAACAATAAAAAAATTATACCATAAATTTTACCTCCCAACTAGCAAATTTATTTTTTACACAACTTTTTCGTGAACAATAAACTAATAGTAAAGAAGAAAGAAAATATAATGCTGCTACCCAAACGTATCACCGCCACTACTTACTTACGCCATAATCCAGCATTTGCATGTGTCACCATCAACACCTTCAAACTTGTGGCCCAATTGTTGAGATTTTCGTTATTGTTGTTGTTTTTTGCATTAATGTATCAAATAACAAGCATATTGAGGTTAAGACCAAATTACATACATAATTAATCAGTTTCACCACTGGTCTAAGTGATTACATAACGGGTATACTATTGCCACGAGTCCACTCGTTGCAACTCCTTGTAACTACTCGTATGTGTGGGTCTGCAGTAACGAATGCTTACAACAAAAAAGTAAGTAATTGCTGTCACTGACAATGACTTAAACTATTTATTACGTCGCTGAATATTATATGATGCTTGCCACTTGATGCACTATCAACTTTTAGTTTTAAAGCTCAGCTAAAAAGAAACTGAAACAAGTAGGTTTATATTATTAAGTAAACCAGGTTCCAAAGGCACGTTTAATTGATTTTACTAACTTTTTTTACCAAGATCTTTAACTATTCATAAGGAAAAACTGTATAAAGCGGCATTTGCACAATGGGTTCGGATTACTTAATCATGCTACCCATCTTAAAAATGATGTAAACTTTTTTGGTTATCAAAAGTTGATCAACTAAATAATGAAAAGAGATGACTGGGAACTAAATTGAGCAAAGTACTGAAAAGTACATCGGTCAGTGTGCAAAGTCGCACTTCATATCAAATACCTGGAGAATTTGTCCGAAATTTTGCGGCAGAGGGAACTTAGTATGATTTTCGTATATTATTTCCTTCATGTAAAAGTGTCATATACCTGATCTACGTCTCAAAGTCAGGGGATAATAAGTTGAACTTCAGATTCATAGTTGAAGAACGAGTGGAGAAAAACGCACAGACCAAAATATTAACAAATGCTTGGAATTATTTAGAGGGGTTCGTTTCCGAGAACGAACTTTTCAATATTTTTCCTCTAGAAGGGTTTTCATATAAGATGGCAGAAACCGTGTTTATGAGTAGATAACTTGGCCCAAATACGAGTATCCAGAATGAATGAAATCTTTCCATTTACTGCATCTTTCCGATTCACTCCTCGTTTTATTTTTTAAAAGAAATTTACAATACGTATTTAAATTATTAGCAATGTAATATTGTATTCACATCTCGCCAGGTTCCAAGTGACTGTTCTTTTAGTCACTTTGGCATTCACCACTGTTTTTACTTGTTCCCGGATCGTGGGAACTTTTAATCCTGTACGGATATATTTATTTCTTATATGCCAAAGGACACAGAGGATAGTTCGAAAAATCCTAGACGGTCTTCCTGGATATTTGATGCACAAGCAGTATATTTGCCTCAATATGACGTGACAATGTGAGGCGTCTAGCTAAGTGGATACCCAAATATTTAGCATGTGTTTCCGCTGGAGTAGTGGTTTCTGCTACTGTTATTAGTGGACAATTTTGCCTTCGGATTAAAAACGCTACGTGAGCACATTTTTAAGAATTTACTTTTATTCCCCACTTTTTTAATCAGTCATCTAACTTATGGATGTGGGACTGAAGTTATTTAGATGCAACGTTTGAAGCAATGTTAACAGTTATACATGATGTGTAAAGATTTTGCTATTTTTAGAAAACTGATCCTTTGACCTTACTTTAAACGTGCCAGACCCTATCAAACGCAAAGCAAATGTCAATAAATAAAGTTGAACAGTGTTATTTATTTTCACATTCCGATTATTACAATATACTAAAACGAACCTACTAATCAGTGTGACCGGATCCTAAAAAGTTTAATACTAACTCGACGAACAGGCTGTCAGCTGGCAGGCACAAAGATATGGCTTTCCGTAACTGAGTGCACTGTCAGAAGTTCTGACTTATACCTCAATGTGGTGACGGCCGGTAACAGGTTCCTGTCTCTGCAAGCAGTTTGGCTAAATAAGTCGAGCGGAGACATGTTAACACTTTCGTATAAAAAGTCCCCGGTTGGAACAGCATACACCAGGGATGCGTGGCCAAGAGTGTGCTTGGTCTCAAGTATGGATACCAGGCTTACCCGTGTATATGGTGCTCTGTTTGGGTGGACATATTTTCCCCATTATAACGGTGAATCAAGAAGCTTTGCAAGAGGAGGTTAATCTCTACAGAAAATACACTTTTAATTGGCGAAAGGAGAAATCCCGAAAGGATGGACATGAATGCCACGAGGGGTGAACGGGTCCATCACTAAAGGTACTTCTAAGGTGTTAGACCATGAGATTTTGACAGGGATGGTCAATGAAGCCTCGCACGAGGGGAGGAGTTAAACTCAGGTGTTTATTGGCTAGTTGAGGAATTCGGAAGAGTTGGACAAGAAAACATCCCAAGGGGTGGACGGAACAGGTTCGAAAGATACTGCAGAGGAAAAAGCTTAGACGGTAACGCACATTGTGTAGAGTGTCAAGTTTTTGGCTAGCGGGAAGACACTTGTTAAATTTGAATGCCATGGTGGACCTAAGCCTTAGAAAAATGCTAGCAAGTAATAAGAGACTTTGTTACGAGGAAGAAGGCTAGTGGTTGCATGAAACTTGAATGAGAGTAAGGTAGTCGTAAATTACAAATTGGTTCCCTAAAATCCATTTGAGGAATGAATGGGATCGAAAAGGGGCCCATAACGTTAGCGGCCTGCTTCGATATCCCCCTACACTATAATATAAGGTAGGCTCAAGGAAATTAAAAATACCCCACCAAATAATGCTACCGTAGGCCTGACTATGCGTTTACTGAAAACTAAAAAGAACCAAGCGAGACGAATTATGAAGGCCACTAAGGAGTGAAGAGGTTAAAGTCCGTGGTAACTACAGCCGAATAGACGAATGTGATAGTTCATGAATGAGCGACGAGACAATCTTGGTAACTCAAACCCATGCCAACTCCGGAGTGGGAAAAGTTCTTACGTGTAGAGCCGAAGCAACATATGAGCTGTTGTGGCTTTCTATAATTCAGAATCGTCATTCTGTTATTGAAAATCTAGCAATGGCTGGCCTTTAAATGAAAACAGTGGACAGTCACAAACTTTATAATATTTCAATAAAGAACCTCACTCTTTATATTTATTACGCTTTGTTGGTGATGAGATAGGAGGTCGAAAACTACTAAACTAGTTTAAAAAATTTATGGTTTCACGCATAATTGTTTAATTTCGATTACGATTAGTAATCAATTAGATCCCATTTTAAAAAGAACCCTACTGATTATATATACCACTGTTAAGAAATTTATGATTACTAATTGATCACAATTTCAAATAGCCTATTAAATAATAAGAAAAGATTCAAAAGTAATTTAAAAAATTATTTGACTGCAGTCAAAGTTTACTTTTGATTTTTTGAAGGTGTCTTGCATCTACTCATTGATCCATTACTTAAATATTTAAACATTTGTTATATATTTTTAGGTACTTCCTTCAGTCGGTACGAATTACCTAAATTGTAATTGTTTGTGTTGTAATTGAAACGCAAAGCATTTTGTTAAAAAATAAAAATATGACAACTGTTTCATGTATTATTTTTTGTCTTCATATATCCCACCCTTTTCAGCAAATAATATTATGAGTAGTTACAATAGACTTTGAAAATAATCAGAAAGAATTCTTTGAAAGAAGTCGAGTTATTTGTTTGTAATACTTTCATTATTTGATAGTAATCTCAAGTAATCCTGATTATTTTAGATTACTTTTAGTCGCAATCGACATAATCGTAATATAATCAATTATTTCATCTTTTGAATTAAAGTAATCTAATTACTATTCGTTACCATTACCAATAATTGCTTCACAGCTTAGTTTCAGGAAGCTATTCTGATTTACTTTCAAGAACTATGAGAGTTCAAGAACTATTGATAAAGGGGTTGGAAAAGTTAAAAACGACAACAAGTCTAAAGTGTTTAGAGGTAAAGATCAACAGAACAGTGCACTAGTGCTCAATACAGTAATGGAAAGCAAAGTACACCAAGTCGTCTTTAATAACGGTAATATTATACACTGTTATTTCGATATATAGAGTTTGAAACTGCGTGCTGGATATGCAATTTATTGCGATATACACACGGATTTGAGTCATAAAATCTGTATATAAAACTCTCATGCAGGAGTAAATCCTGGCGAAGGAGCAAAAATAAAAACGAAGTGTAGCAGGCACTAAGAGTGTGTGCAGATAAATACACTTGTGTTAACACAGGTAGTCTTTGTAGAATGAAATTGCTACTAATGCCAGCACACTCATTGTTACTTCTCATAAACTGTAAATTGGGTAAAAATAAACAATTTACCAATATATGTACCAAACAACGTAAGTCTAAATAAGTGGTTTTATGCGGAAATTGCTTAAAGACATACGTTATTAGGGCGAAAACGGCTTCCGTTGATTCATATTTTTCGAAAGACCTATATGAGGATCTTCTAAAATAAAGCAACTTGGTCTCATAATGGACACTCGTGACTAATCATGAAAACCCTAAAACTAACAAACGGATTTTTTTGTGTTGTAAGATTGTAATGGAACAAGGAAGTGAAATTCCAGTCGAAAGTAGAACAAAATTAAAAATAATTTTCAATTATTATTTTGATTTGGGTTTGGTAGTTTCATTTTAGTAATTTTAACAAAAAAGAAGTTAATCAATTTTAAAAATACTGCAAAAATTCCCAAAATGGTCGCACTCCTAACAGAAATTGTTCACACTGCTTTCCTTACTCAGGCAAAACTGTGCAAGCAATAGATAAGTATCTCGGCGCCGATGAAAGGGATTTCTTTTTTATTAATATTGTTTTTTTTTTTTTTTTTTGTACAAACATCTTAAAATATTGCTTCCGTATTACACTGCACCAAAGTACGTTGCACTATTATTTACACACTCCTCAGTTAGTTGGTGTGTGCTCAGCACTATTGAGTGGGTGCATGGCATGGCATGAATGTTATAAAATACACATTTTTTACTACGAAAATTATATTTAAACTGATAAGATATTCACAACTTACATCGTATTCAAATTAGCTGGTGATTTATGTGCCATTGTTAAACAAGCGTCTGCATGCTCGTAATGCTAAGTATAGTGAGAAATTTAATTAAAAGATAATTGTGGGCAAAAAAATTACAAATTTGCGATTTGAATTTGTATAAACCAATCATTTCCAGCAACAAAGGCATAAGTCAACAAATGTAAATTTTGACTTAACAACATTAGAATATCGGAAATAGTCCTTCTTGTCATCACTGCTTGAAACGATTACTTTTAGTCTCACCTGGCTACACGATATAACGTTCATAGTCTTTTATACTCCAATTGTTTGTGCTTTCTGCAAAACACATTAGGTTCCTTCGCAATTTTTTCTGAAAGGGCTTTTTTTCTGCTTTACAGCCGATATGTGACCAATTCCACGAGGCGTTCTGCATACTGCCCGCTTACTAACTGGCATGTTAATGGCAACGAGTATTTTCACCTGCTTGCAGACAATAAAAGTTATCGCCACTCTATATGCAAATATTTAAAAAACATTCAATAAACGCATAATTCTCCACTCGTATTACAAGAATATTTTTTTTGAATACGCGTTGTATGTTTTGCTTTTTAGTAAATTATAAATAGCATATGAGTGCGTCATCGTAGCTTGCACCAATGAAATGGTTGGCTACGATGCAAATTACAATGCGATTACAGGGCTCCACACTTCTTACCCCAAGAGGGAGACAGATTTACAATACAGTTAAAGCAAATAAGCTAGACGTCGTATCTTGAGATAAACCCACCTATTGGCCAACAGACTCTAGAAAGCTGTAAGGCACTTAAAATCTCCTACGAGTCTCCACCAAGACTTGAAAACTGCACGAGCTAAATTAAAAAGTTAAATGCCTTCGCAAATCACTTAGCAAAGGTGTTTAGACCACATGTTATGAATAGTTTCACAATTGCAAATATCGGTGACACTGTGATTGATCTATCAAATTGCGTCTATCATTATTAAAGTCGACAATTAAAACTCTAGATATTAGCAATTCCTCGGGTACTGATTGTATTATGGGATCAATGATAATGTACTTACCTAATTATGTTGTCTAAATTTTACTGTTCGCATTTATTGCAATGTTCTTCCCATAATCTTGGAGGATGTCTGAAATTGTCATGATCCCTAAACCAGGAAAGGTCTTATGTTAGATTACATCATACAGGCCCGTTAATTTCCTGTTAATTTTGAAGCAATATCTTACTGATCAAAACATCATCCCGGACCATCAATTTTTGGAGCATGCCATACTACAATTGAGCAAGTCCGTAGTATTGTTACCTTCATTAGACATGGATTTGAAAATATGTAATTTTGTTCAGCTTTGTTTATTGATATTTCACAGGCGTTTGTTAAAGTCTTTGCACCAAAATTTTAAAATTTAAAATTCGAAATGGAACAAAAAAAAATTGATTTGCCAAAAAACCGAAAGCATAAAATATCAAATCAAGTAGGATATTCGTCTGTGCCGAATCCTATATACCCTTCACAAGAGTATAAACTACTAAAAAAGTACTACAGATTTTTCACAGTGCAAAGAATTGTTTGCGATCTGAAATTTTGGTTTCCGGCTTTAGTCATCTTATTTTACATTTAAACTCTGCTTAAGTCGAACTAAGACCGGTTAATTGCTGAGCTGTTTTTTGTTAATTATTGCTCGTTTTATTTTCTCTAATTAAAATTAATTATTGTTCAGATTGATTTAGATTTTCGACAACATTTATAGCTTTTAGAATTTTCCATTTGTGGTGAAATTTGATTTTTTATATATTTGTTTAATTATCACCTCGTTCAATATATTAAATTTTTATTTTATAATTTTTCTGTTTTTTGTGGAAATAACAAAATTTTGTTGAACTTTAAATTTTTGTATAGGTTTTTTTCATAATATTCTTTTCCGATCCAACAAAGGATATATATTCTAAAATTTTAAAAAATTTTTAAATTCATCACGCAAGTTTAAAAATTCACCTCAAAATCGAAATTCAACAAAAAATCTAAATTTTACTAAAAAACCCAAAGAAACCAAATACACCAAATTTTAAATATTCACCACAAAAATTTAAATTTCAACACAATTTTTTATTTTCGATAAAAAGCTAAAAAATCACAAAAAGCTATATTTTAGAATCAACATTTTAACATAATCGGTGTTTAACAAAATTATAAATACACAAATAAAAAATTCACCATAAGTGGTGAATTCCCAAAAAAATTGAATTCACCAAAATCCAAAAATTTACTACAAAACCAGACTAATACTTTTAATATTTTATATTACATAAATTTCCAAAAAATTGATATTTCAACACAAAATTCTAAGTTTCAACAAATGTTTTAAAAAACCGAAAATGCACATAAATTAGGATTTTACAAAACTAAAAAGAATTCAACATATAAAAAAATCAATTTTTATCCCAGTAAAACATTAACAAATTCACCAAAAAAATTTTATATAATAAAAATTATAAATTTGACCAAAAATCTAAATTTATCTGAAAACAACAAAAAACTAAATTTCACCATGATTTCGAAATGAACCAAAATTGAAAAAATATACCACAAATTTTAACGATATGCCAAAAATTTTAAATTACAAAAATAAAAAATTTAGAAAGAAATTTTCAAAAAAAAAACAATTCAAAAAACATAATCTAAAAACTAGAAAATAATAATTCAATTGCGTAACTTAACTATAGTTTAAATGTGTTTAAATTACCAAAATAGAAAAAGAAAATCCAAAAAAAAGTTTAAAAAAAAAAGAAAGTTTTAAAAAGGAAAACTTTTAAAAACTCGAATAAAAGAAAATAATTCCAAAAATACCACAGAAACCGAAATTCACCAAATTTTAAAATTTCAAAACTAAATTTCAAATTTATTTTTTAGTTCCACCAAAAGTATGCAAAAAATAAGTATTTAATGAAAAGCGTTGCAATTTCAACAAAATCGATCGAGTTCCCAAAAACCCACTTTTCACAAACAAGGAACACTAAAACAAACTACAAAATTTTTTGGAATTTAACGAAATAATTTTGCCTAATAATTTTTTTTTTTTTGCCTAATAATTTTAATGTCACTTAAAATGCGGTAGCGCAGATAATCAGAAAATATACCAAATCATGAAACAAGTTTAAATATTCAATAAAACGTTAAATATTTTTGTACATTTGATTATTATTCATATTTGTTTTCTGAAGTTTGATTTATGTAGTTTAAAATCTTTAGCTTCCTGAAAACAATTGTATTTTATCTTGACTTTAAGTGATGAATTGAATAATATTGGGTATTTTGCATTTAATTTGCAAAATTTTTAATAACTGTTACCTGCCACTCTGTAGGTCAACCGCTGAAAATAGGGACTGATTCTAAATTTTCATAAAAGTGTCTTAAGTCTTTTGTTTTTTGGCAATGTAGGAAATAGCTTTAATTTTGCATTTTTTACTTAACATTAAAAGTAAAACTGATAGTTAGTATATTTTATGACCAATTTTTCCAAAACACAATTATTCAAATCTTATCTCTACATTGTTATTTGTAAATTATTATCAATGTAATAAATAATTCATTTTATTTAAATCTTAGTATACCATCTACGATTGGGTTGAGAGAGCCAGAGAGCTCTCTCAACATTTTTATTTCTTCAAGGGATGCGGATAATTAGTCTTGCTCTTAATAACGATGATGAAGTTTCGTCCATAAAAAATATAAATTAGTATGCGACATATGTAAATTAACACTAAAGTACTTTTACTTCTGAAAGTTTTAAAAGTTCCGCTTGCTTCCACCTGAATGTTTTAATAGCAGAAGAAGATCGCAAGGGTCTGAATAGTACACCAGTTAAAGACAAATGTTTTAAAGACCAAATTGCCTTTTTTGTAGATTCGAAGGCATAATTCACATTCTGCCAAACAAATGTATTTAACCAATATAAGTTTCCGTGTCCATGTTGCAATTTTTAATTTATTAGTTCTGGAGTCCCGTGGATATATAATTATATTTTTCAAATGAGTTTGTATATAGAAAGAACTCTGCAAAGTGATTTTGAATTAAAGTTCTTTGTTTGTCTTAAGCGTTCCAATTACTATTATTCAATTTAGTGTTTTCCGTTTTACTTTTAAGAAAATAGTTCCATATTCGTTAATTAATGTACAACTTCTTGGTTTATTAATATATAAAGCATATAAATAAAATTTCGATTCCATTTGTAGAAAAGTGCTAACGACTTTATTTGTCTTTCTCAACACTAATTTATAATTATCAATATTTTTATATTCCATTAGAAATAACGAAACTATTAATAAATATTAGGACTTTATATATATAACAAGTTATATTTTACACCAATTGTTTAACTTGAGTTGAGCTTACGTGCATTTTTAATAAATAAACATTTAAGAAAACAAAAAAAGCGGTACCAACTTTCAAGGGATTATGCTCGGACTGTTTCAATTCGTCTAGAAAGTGATTTTTGAGTAAGTCAATTTTTTTTCTGGTAAGAGTTTATTGGCCGCGCAATACGTCATCGGAAAAATAGTCATCAAGATAACACAATGAATGTACTTAGTCACTTTCCGTGTACGATTAAATGGTGCCATCTGTTAAAACATAGAAATGTTAAAGTTTAAAATTCATTACGACATATTTTTAGCAACACAATAAGTTCAAAACACAAGTACTTATGTGCTTACTGATTTCATAAAAGTGTTCCTGTTTTTCGTTGTGAATATTAGATAAACTTCGGATTCCCATCACCACAATGTCATTCTTCTATACCTGAATCATCATTATCTAACATTTCGGCCATTCCATCAAGATTTCGACTATCACTTCAACGTATACAATAGCTCAGTCCTTTACTATTACACGTGTTTGTCTTTTACCCGCTGCAGTCGTTACAAAACGCGTTACAGATTTCTGCACAGTATCATGCACATTTAAGCTCTCGATGCGTTCTCAAGCAATTCCAAGTTTTTCGGAGTTATCGAGAGCTTTTCTTTGACAGATTCCACACAGGGAGTACCGAGATATATATTGGCTAAATGTTTCTGTAGACAAAAGTGACTTTAGAGAACTATTAGTCTTAAAAACTTATCTTCATTTAGTTACCATTAAAATAAATCGTATTTTTCAAATCTTAGTTCGAGTTCCAAGTTTATAAATCGTTGCAGAGAGTTATTGCCATCAGTTGTTATCCAAGATGTCACCTAAAATAGATGAATATTTATGAACAAGTATTTCAAATAAGAGATGAAAACAATTTTTGAATAATTAAATTAACCATTTTTGTGAGAATGATAGAATTGAAAAACGCGCGCAGTTAAATAATTAATTGCCAATAAATTAATGTTATTTTTACCCGATTACGTCAAAGCAAAAAGAAGGGGTTTGTGTTTAAGCGGTATGTATGCATGTGGATATGATATGTGTTTATCTGTTTTCGAATATCTTCTAAACTATTTATAGTATTTTGAAAAATAAAGTATCGTCACATTAGATTCATATGCCACTTTCCCCTAAAGCATATTATCGTTTCCTACTGTTAGAATATGACCACGGTTAAGTCACCTTGGACTTTAGTTTTTATTGCTTTTTCATTTCAATATCATATTTTTTACCGTAGGTGCATCCAGCGCTGTATTTTTTTAGTAGTAATGATATAAAACTTTTTATATCTGATAGGTAATTACGCCTGTCATTTTCCATTATAAATAAAAAATTCATTATTACACTTACAGAAAACTAAAATATAAAAATAAAAAAATTTATAATATTATATATTAAATGGTACAAAAACGGCTTAGGGTTTTACCCCACTAGAAAAAGGTTCAATATCTAAAATTCTGGTATTAGTTTCATGATAGAAGGCTTCATGTGGCGACAAATTAAGAAAAACTCGAAAAGATCCAAAAGCACCAATTTTTTGTTCTTTACCTTCATACTACCCGAAAACTAAGCATTAAATAGTTTACAAAAACTTCAAATTTAAAAAAATAACAAATAAAACCAAATTCTCTCAAAATCCGAAATTTCACAACAAATTTTTTTTAAATTCCAAATTTTGCCAAAATGTTAAATTCACCATGAATTTGAAATTTACCCAAAAAATGGAATGATCTATAAAAAACCGAAATTTTATTTAAAAAAAAACTCAAAATCTACAAAGTTTTAATATTCATCACAAAAATTTAAATTTCACCACAATTATGTAACTCGAAATTTCACAAAAAATCAATATTTAGTTAAAAACGGCGAAATCATAACAAAATCGATGTTTAACGAACATATAGAAACAAATTAACCAAAATTAAAAATGCGCCAAAGTATTACAAAGTTATAAAAAATCTCAATTATTGTGCAAAATGAAAGTAAATTCACCACAAATGAACACTATAATCTAAAAATTTTTAATTATAAAATCAAAGTTTACAGAAAACCGAAACTCCACCAAAAAAATTACGAATAAGTTAAAATTTAACAAAATTTTATGTTCACTGTTCACCAAATTTTTTCAGTTTCACCAAAACTTTTCCAATAATCAGTGTTTAATGAAAAACGTAACAGTTTTAACAAAATCGATACTACATAAAGTCCAATAAATCTAATTTTCGCAAGCAAGGAACCGAAAATAAACTTCACTTTATTTGGAAATTTGACAACAAAATTTACTCAAAGGCTGAAATTACACCGAAAACTCTACATTTGATCAAATATTAGTAATTTTACTAAAAATTCGATTCAGCTTTTATCTTCAATTCACCAAATAATCGAGAATTTATCAAAAATTAATATGCATTCAGAGAAAGCAAAAGCAAGTCGATCAAAAATACTTATATCAAAACAAAAGGAGAGTTTAAATGTAAAATAATACGACTAAAACCGGAAATCAAAATTAAATATCGCATTGTAGTTCATACTTTTGTGAAGGGTATAGAAGATTCGGCAAGGCCGATTACAGAGCTATTACTTGTTTTTATACAATACGAATGAGGTAGTAAAACAATCGCTAAAAACCAAGAATCATTGTCTGAACACAGATTGTGCATCAAAAGTCGTAATTTATGAGGAAACATGAAAATACTGGCACAAAAATGTTTGCCAGTGTTGCTATTGTAATTTAAAGTGTTCAATTACATATTAGATGTAATTGTTATTATAATTAAAAAACAATCAAATCAAAAATACCAAACACAATTACATGTAATTGTTCAGCTGTGTTGAAAACTACTTGTCGTTATTCTAAAATAATAATCAAGTATTCAGGTTGTGAAGGTCAAACTATAGTATAATTTTTGTTATAATTGATTCTTTACAAATTTTAAACATGCAATAAATTGGTTCCATAAAAAAAAGGATTTATTCTTTTTAGATCCCCTGACCCGGGGGTAGATTTTATATTATTTTATTGTTCTTACCAGAGATGTTTTTTTTAAGATATCTGGGTATCCTTTTTCCAGAAACTTCCGCGTCTGAACTGGTGGAGATTTTATGTCAGACAAGTAGAACTGCTACTCAAACCTTCAAGTACATTTGGTTAATTTTCTAAATATTCGAAAACGGAAGCATAAATACGGTTCCCACGCTGCCACGTGTAGCATTATTTATTTACAACACATAACTTCGCTGGTCTTTTGCATTAACCATAATTATATTTCCAACAATACCAAGCAGTATAATTAACTTTAAACACAAGCCTTATCTATACACAAATCACCGTATTTGAGGCGCATATACATTTGTATTTGTTTAAGCGTTTTGCTAAATCCAGGTGATAATGTTTTCGAGAGGTTTTTATTTTTTTAAAACAAAATATGAGTAATAGCCTACTCTAGCCACTTTAATTGCTTTCAAAGTAGTAAAAAGAGGCCAAATAGTGACATATTTCTTAAATCCGTGACTGATGGTACTTAATAAATAGCAGCGATTTATGATTTTTTTTATATGAATAATTAAATTTACATGCTCTTATCAAAAATGTATATGATAGGTAGGAGGAACAGTTGCTGGCCACATTTAATTGGTACTACTAGTATTTGGTTTTTAAAAATTGTTTAATACCCTTCACAAAAATTAAAAGGATTGTCGTTCCTTTTCCCAAGAAGCTGGATTCTTATAGGTAGGGAAGTTCAGTGAACGATGTCCGATGTTAAAATTATTTCTCTGACGCCAACCTAGAAGACAATCTACTAGAAGACGACCTATGATCTTGAAACTGGGATCATTCGATCAGTAAGTTCAGCGATTTGTCGCTTTTTGAAATCAGCCATATTGGTCGACTTAAACTGGGCTTCTCGGTTTTTTTGTGTTTTCACTCTTGCGGTGAAACGCTTGTACATACGATTATAAAATCTTCATATTCTAAATTTGTATCAAATATGTTATCAAGTCCCTTTACGAAAATTATAATGCCATAGGCCCCAGAAAACTTTATGACCTAAATATTGGACAGTTTAGAAAATTTCCAAAAAAAGCACAAACATTTAAAATTAAAAAATTGTTAATTCTCCATAAATTCACAAAATTCACAGCGCGAATTCGAAAAACTGAAATAAAAAATTATTTTTGCCAACAATCAAAATCCATTGAAAAACCGAAACATTACCAACAAAAAACATGAATGCCGTAAGTTTTCTCTAAATTTAGGCTTAAAAAATTCACAAATATAACCTAAGGTTACAATTACTCGTCAGCTGGCAGGCAGAAATATATGGCTTGCGTGGTGGCGGCCGATGACAGATTCCTGTCTCTGCAAGGAGTCTGGCTTATAAAAAATCCCCAATCCACAGGGGAACAGCATACACTTGGGATGCGTGGCCAAGAGCGTGCTTGGTTTCTAGTATGCATACTCTGGATACCAGTCGATCTTCAATTTTAACATAGACTTAACCGTGCATATGGAGCTCTGTGTGGGTGGACGGATATTACTCTTCTCCATTCTCTGTAGGAACTCCAGTGGTTATTGATCAATGGAGGAATTCTAAACAAATGGCCAAGAAGATCTCGCGAGGGGTAGACGGGCAAGTCTGCAAAGGTACTCCTGCGGAAGAGACTTAGATGGTAGCGCATATTGTGTGGGAATGTCCAGCACTGGCTAGCATAAGGCTTAGGTACACGGGCAGACACTTATTGTGAATTCTATGGTGGAGCTAAGCCTTAGACGCTGTGATGAGGGAAAAGGTCGAGTCTAAAATTACTACAGTAAATGCTAGTGGTATCATGAGACTTAAATGAGAGTAAGGTAGTCGTAAATTACAAAATCCATTCCAGGAAAGAAGTGTGTCGAAAAGGGACCCAAAAGGCCGCTATGGCCTGCTTCGATATCCACCCTAAATTATATTAAAAAGGTTACAATATTTTGTGACACCTATTAATGAAAAATGTACAGCAGTTTATACCTTGTCTACGGACAGGTTAAATCCTGTTACGCAATTGAATATCTTTTTGAGCCACAAAATCATTAACCACATTTTAAGATTTATTGGTGGGCGCGATTGCAACGGTCTCATACTCGAACGCTGATTAACTAAAAAACACTAAGCAAAATGTTTTAAATTTTTTAAATTTCTCAAAAGGTTAATAGTGTTTCTTTGTGTTACATAATTAACGATGCACTAGCGTATTCATTTATATTTTTTAAGTGGATACGTGTTCTGCAAGCTGAAGTAGAGTTGCGTGCGAACGTAATTATGGCACCCATCCATAATCATGTAGTATGAATAAGTTAACGAACTGATGAGGAGTCTAAATGTTTGGATTCCATAATTAAAGTGAACATCGTATGTAAGTATGAAATTATTAATGCTTTCGCGAATACTGTAGAAAAAAAAACGTATGTTTTGGTAAATGACAGTGGATTATTATTTGCTGTCATTTAGTAATTTTTTGCTGGAACGTAAATAATTCATGCTGAGTAAAGTATTAATCGTACGTTTATCTTCTTATTGCATTTGGTTCTCTTCTCTTAACACATACAGTTTATTATTACAGCTGATCAAACGAATTTTTGCGTTCTTAGACGTAAATAATAACCAAACTTGAAAATAATATCAAGGTTTTTCGGACTTATAAAGCCCTATTAGAAAGATGATTTTCCACCAACACAAACCAAATACTATAACAAAAATAAAATTAATTATTTTTAGCTAAATTTTTTAAGCCCAACTCATTGGATAAGCTTGTCTCTTTGCGCATGCAGCTGGTTGTTTATGCCATCAGGAGACCTTTTCCTAAATTTTTATAAAAACGAAAACGTCTTATGCTTGAAATTCTTTAGACCTAATTAGTAATCCAAAGAAAATCAAAACAAAAACATTATAGTGTACAAAATGCCCCCACAATAAAAAATTGTTATTTTAGTTGCCCTACTACGTTTGCTTGGTTGTTGGCCAACTATAAATGTAGCCGTAAGCGGTGAAAAATAAAAAGAATACAGGCTATGATTTGCTTTAGGTTGAGAAGCAAAAATAGCAAGTGCTGCCAATCTTCGCACAAGCTATTGATATTTGGTATGAGAAGAGATTTTGGGATTTTATTCTTTCTATAAAAAAATACAATTAATTATTATTAGTTAATTTTTTAATAGAGTTTACTTTTAGTTTTTCTCTCATCCTTTATATATAATCGTCAATAAACACATATTTTAAAATCATTTTAAGCGATGGGTATTCAAAGAGTGTGAAAGAAAAAAAATTATAAAAATGCGTATATGTATGTCCCAATTTACGCGGTGTTTTTTATGCGACTAGGAATACAATTCGGAAATACATTCTTACATTTTACATTCGACTTTTTTTTGTATTTATTTTGAAATTATCGGTCAAAGTTTATGAATCACATGTTTTTTTTGCATTAATAAGCAAGTGTTTTCTGAGATACCATAGCTTACAAATTACACAGTTATGTTCAGAGCTCCCATATGGATACTAAAATCTTATTATCATAAACCAATGTCAACAATTTTTTTCATCGCTAGAAGCTCCGTCTAATATGAACATTTTTGATCGGTTACTACTTGAGTTTTTTTTTTCTTAATTACGGATCTCTTCCTTTGATTTTCTTGTATCTCTTTTCTTTGAATGTTTATACATTTTTGAGGACTTCTCGAATTTTAGGGTGAATTGTAAATAAAAGCGGTATTGGATTT